>OZ022498.1:27190881-37190881 GCA_963989385.1 Ctena decussata | reverse complement strand
TCTGGAATTGCAAGGCAGGACATAGCATTCTTACATGTGAGCCGCGACATGAGAAAACCAGCAAAGTGGTTGTGCGCCCAGCCAGACTCAGATCAGCCTGGGCATCCGCCCAGTCTGATCAGATCTTCGCTGTCTGCATAGAGCTAGCTTAGACCCTTTGCTACCCTCTGAGTGGTCAGCAAAGAGTCTGAGCCAACTGGGTGGACGCCCAGGCTGATCTGAGTCTGCGCTGGACACACAATCACTTTGTTGGTTTTCTCGTGTCGCGGCTAATGTAGTAATGGGTTAATGAAATCGAAAATTCTTTGACACAGGCGGTGACATGGTGAACAACCAGGGCGGATTCGACAAAGAGACAGGATCATACCATCCCTCAGACGGATCACAGCCCACCTCGGGAAAATACAACTATGCCGGATTCAGTCCTGATCAAATCAATGGCTGGAAAGGTTTAATTTTATTTTAAGGTGTATGGGTACACCTCCACGTTATTCCGCCATTTTTACAAAGGAAAGCAACTTTTGTGACTTCCTGTTTGCTTCCCTAGACGGGGAAACCCTTCCAAAATGGGGTCTACTCTTAAAGGAAAGAATTTGCTCCCTAGGGAGCAAATTCTTTCCTTTAAGGGTTGACCGCCATTGAGAAGGGAGCAAAATGAAAATGACAGGTTTGCTTCCCTTGAAAGTATTGTCAGTCACCTTAAAGCCCCTATAACCCCAGTGGTAAATTGTTCCAATACGTTTGACGACAATATGTCGGATGTGTCATTTTACATGCAGAAAGAAGAAAGAACGTGTTATTGAAAAATGACCACCTCTCCAAATGACAGCATTCTTTTCTGATTCCTATACAAACCAATTTAGCTCCCGTCCTATACATGTCATATTCAGTTACTAATCACAATGATTCAAATAATTTATAAATATTTTTTATCAGAAAATCAAGGATTTTGTTTGTTTCAAGCTGGCAAATCACGATCCTTTACTATGAAAAAAGTGTAGTGAAAAGCGTGCAGTGATATCTTGCGATAAAACAATACATAAATTTACACCACTGGGAAAGCAATTGGGACTTTAAAGTAGCGCAGTTAATGAAAACACAGATTGTACGAGTTACTTTTGTCCTTTGACTGCAAGAAGCTGATAAATGCAAGTTCACTGGTTGAAATAGTTGACTAAGCACTTCCTTGCATTCATGGGTGTTTTGTAAAAACGTTTCTCTAACAATTGTTCGGGATATTTTTCATCTCAGATTAGTAAAATTAAAAAAAGTTCTAAAAACGTTGTACCTCTGTTCTGCTGAAGTCAAAGCCTGGTCTCGAATCCTGAGCATTCAGTTTGCATTGACAGTCATTCAGTGTTTTGAGCATTCTGAGAACAAACACATATGACACAGAATCAAAAGGCTTGAGAATAATTATTTGTTTAAGAAAATCTGAAAATTCTGTCGAAAGAATTTCAGTTTATAATGTCACTAAAAAATTGGCGGAGCATAGCCATCCTCTAATACCAAAGACGTCATAGGTCTGTTACCATAGCAACCAAAAGTTCATATTGATGTCAAAGTGACGCCATCAAGATGTCATTCTGTCAAAGCACTGAGCACAACAGTTGGTAATTCCATAGTCGCTGTGGTAACAAATCTATGGCGTCTTCTCATTTATAATTCGAGAGGAGCATGGCATACAATATATTATTTATTCTTCTCAGTTATATATGACACAGTTGATCAAGATGTCCCCTATAGTAGTCCATCTCATTTATACTACATGTATTATTGCAATTTTGATTTTATTTTTTGTTTATTACCTTTCCACTGAAATGATTGTAAGATCCTGAAGCTGTTTCCAATTGCATTTTGAAGTAGCATCATACATCCAAATTTGTTGAGCTTTCTAATATTTGTACATTGCAGGCCGAGATGGAGATATGAACAACGGCGTGGGTGGATGTTGTGAAGGGGACGGCAAAAGCACGAGCGGCAGCAAAACTGGTTGGTACTATCTTCAAATATCATCTGCCTAAAAGTAAACCATACTTGTATCGTGTTCCATGGTCGACTTCAATGTCATGTTAACCCATAAAACGCCAAGAAGCAGCCGACAAAATTTAGGTCTGCAAAATTTCATAAAAAATATTTCGTGCCTGATAATTCACAGAACACAGGACAAACAGTGTAGATCCAGATGAGGCGGCTCATTATGACCTGCCTCATTAAGATCTACGCTGTTTGCAAATTCAACCATCTTTTTGTAAATGTGGCCGGAACTTGAATGCAAACAAGGAGCTGGGTAATTGCAAACAGTTATGTCTCCAAGGGATAGTTGTCTTTCTGACCTCCGGGTTGATCATACTTAAGCAAAAAGCAAACTGATGATGGAAAGACGTTACCAATGGAATTTTCATTTCATGCAGATTTTGTTTTGAGGATGTACCATTGTGACATTTAAACCACCTCAATATTGCTTACTTAAAGAAATGCTTTAATTTCTTCTTGATTTAAATATGTATCAGGCCCGGATCCAGACCACCACATACTGGTGGGGCTCTGGAAAACTGGTGGGGCTGGTAGGTGCCAAAATCTATGTGTGTGTGTGGGGGGGGGGGGGGGGTCTTGAAAATATATGCCATAATTAGGGATAAATGTGATGAGAATTCTTGATAATGCCTTTCTGGCCTTGAAATATATGTTGTGATATCTCATTATAATCGCCTCACCGGGGCGATTCTAATGAGATGTCGCAGCATATTTTTTTATGTCTCCCCCCTTTAGGGTCGGGTCACATATTGTTTTTCCCCGGGCGTCTGTCAGTCCGTCTGTCTGTCACAAATCGTGTCCGTTCTATAACTTGAAAACCGCTCAAGCTATATTCGCAAAACTTCATATAAATATCAATCAACATGAGACGACGCGCAGAGTGCAAGAATGGTAACTCTGCCATTTATACTTTTTGAGTTATTTCCCTTGGAACTTAGTCCATCACTAAATTGTGTTTCAATCGTGTCCGTTCTATAACTTGAAAACCGCTCAAGCTATATTCGCGAAACTTCATATAAATATCAATCAACATGAGACGACGTGCAGAGTGCAAGAATGGTAACTGGCATTTATACTTTTTGAGTTATTTCCCTTGGAACTTAATCCATCACAAAATTGTGTTTCAATTGTGTCCGCTCTATAACTTGAAAACTGCTCAAGCTTTATTCACGAAACTTCATACAAATATCAATCAATATGAGGCGATGTGCAGAGTGCACAAATGGTAGCTGTGGCATTTATACTTTTTGAGTTATTTCCCTTGGAACTTTGTCCATCACACAATTGCGTCTCAGTCGAGTCCGTCTATAACTTTAAAACCATTCAAGCTATATTCATGAAAGTTCATACAAATATCAAACAACATCAGACGACGAGCAGAATGCACCCTGGCGTTTATACTTTTTGAGTTATTTCCCTTGGAACTTCGTCCATCACAAAATTGCGTCTCAGTCGAGTCCGTCTATAACTTTAAAACCATTCAAGCTATATTCATGAAAGTTCATACAAATATCAATCAACATCAGACGACATGCAGAATGCAAGAACCATAACTTTAGCATTTATACTATTTGAGTTATTTCCCTTAGAACTTTGTCAGTCACAAAATCGTGTCTCAGTCGTGTCTGCTCTATAACTTGAGAACCATTCAAGCTATATTCACGTAACTTCATACAAATATCAATCAACATTAGAAGAATTGCATAGTTCAAGAACCATGACTCTTGCATTTATACTTCTTGAGTTATTTCCCTTGGACCTTTGTCAGTCACAAAATCGTGTCTCAATCGCTTTATTACTTGAAAACCGGACAAGCTATATTCACGAAACTTCATACAAATGTCAGTCAACACTAGACAACCTGCAGAGCACAGCATTTATACTATTTGAGTTATTTCCCTTGGAACTTTGTCATTCACAAAATCGTGTCTCAATCGTCTAAGCTCTATAACTTGAAAACCGTTTAATCTATATTCATGAAACTTCATACAAATATCAGTCAACATATAAATAGACGACGTGCAGAGCACTGTAACTCTTGCATTTATATTTTTTGACAAAAAATAAATATGAATATCAGTCAACATTACATGACATGCAGAGCATAACAACTATAACTCTTGCATTTATACTTTTTACTATACGGTTCACAAAAAGTAGGGGATATTAAGATATTAAAAAATGTATAAATTAGAAAACATATCAAATCAATCTGAAACGGCAAGTGTCAATCAGAAAAATATTCGATTAAACATTTTGCATTACAATTTTGATGATATATCCTGTCATGTGATCTGCGTGTAATTCGTTTTAGACAGGGGGTCGACACCCAATTTTCACACGAATCTGCTACAAAAACAGATCCTTTTCAGATTACAAAATTTACACAAAAACACTCGTTTTGATTCATTTAACAAGCTGGAAATTGCTTTTACGCGCTGTTTCATAAAAATAAAGAGTGCAGGCCATAAACGTGTTAATTTTTCGGTGACTCGATGTACCTGTACGATTTTTGTTTTCTGGTTTTCTTCCAAAAATGACCGTTTTGAAGAAGAAAAAAAATCTTTTAGCATACAAAACTTAAAAGTGCATTGAAAAGTTAGTCTAGTTGAAAAATTTGAATAAATTTTTGTTCGAATTTACCACATTTTTGTCCTGACCCCCTGTCTGAAACTAACTGTATGCAGATCACGTGACAGGAAATATCGTCCAAACTTTCATGAAAAGTGTCTTAAAGGATGTTTATCTTATCGATACTATGCGTTTCATATGGATATCACATTTGTTGTCTATGCTACAATTTTTCAAACCTGAATATCCCCTACTTTTTGTGAACCGTATATTATGAATCCCTGCTTCAGGGTAGGGAAACATATTGTTTTTCCCTTGGCGTCTTAATGACTGATCCTTTTGACATCAAAAAGGGAGACATTCTGTTTTTTTCGTAGAAAAACAATTCTAGTTTTATCTTACCAGGCCCAGGTGGTGGGGTTTAAAAGCCCCAAAGCCCATCCCCTGGAGCCGGGGCTGTGTGTTAATACAATGTCTTACAGCTCAGAACATGGGATGGACCTCTGGTTCCAAAAGTAATCTAGTTGGATGGGCTGGAGGTAACGGCAACCCTGGGGCTAATTCACACGGCTGGGCGGACGAGAAAGGAGGTTCCGGTCAGAAGGGGACAGCGAGTCAGCTTGTTAATGCAGTTGCAGAGGCCGCAAAGGCGGAAGGTAAGGTTTCTCATAAGTAGAGCAAGTGAGCAAGTGCTCACGTATACCCCAGCCAGCGCCGAAGCCTAATGATACTAAACTTCAAACATAAAAAGTTTAACACAAATAAGACAAACTTTTAAAAGCCTGTGACTTTGTCCTTTGGTCAGCAGCAGCATACAGAGAATGTCAACTAATCTGCTGCAACCTAAAAGTAAACCTAGTACATGTAATACCAACAGGTTCCATTGAAGGATATCTGAAATATAAGAAACGTTATATAGCAGTACATTGATAACTCTTTTTAAGTATGTGACCTTGACCTTATATCAACAGCAGCTTCCAAATGATGTAAATTGTTGCAACCTAAAGGTAAAAGACTTCAGAACTTTTTTAGATTTTAATTTTACCTCACTGCAGCTGGTGTTGTGCCGTGTGGAGGCCGTAAAAAGTCTCCCCGTACATCATCCATAGTGCAGATTATATTTAAATTACATCCTTTGGGATCTGAGGATAGATTCTGAGAAATCTAATATTTGAGATCGATGAAGACTATTATTCTAGATCATCGTCTTTTATATTATTTGGATCCTTTTGAAACTAATCAGTCTTTGAATCGACTGCCCAATTAAAATTAAGAAATTACAGTATGCTTTTTTTCTGGTTTCGTCACCAGATATTGTCCGGGTCACTGACGAGGCTTTATTAGCCGAAACTACGTAGTCTGGCCCATGTTACTACTTCTGTATGTATTCTCTGCTCTTGAAGGAACTTTTTTTTATTTTAATTTCACATATCAAAAGGTCCTATTAAAGACGTCTGGGGGAAAAAAGCAAAGAATATTTACTGAACACAAACTCTTAACATGGACAAGCTTTAGTTTGTGACCTTGACCGTAAGTCAAGGCATGTGTGGGGATGTTAAAGAATAAATTTCAAGGCTAACACCCATCAGCATATCAAATATCAATCAAACCCAATAAAGGATTTGGATGATATGAGATCTCAAAACCTTTAACAGAAAACATATATGAATATGTATTAGTCTGTGACCTTGACCAATATATATACACCAAAGATATATATCATCTCAAAAAAATTTACACAAAACTTACACATGAAAAGTCAAAGTCCGTGACCTTGACCTTTAGGTCACAGTCATGAGTGGGGATGGTAGAAAATAAAACTTTGAAACAACATCTATCATCGTGCCAAACATAAACCCAGTTTACCAAAGGATTTGAATTTTACAGAGATCTTAAACACTTTAACGCAAAATTTTAACATAGAAAGTCAGACTTTGTGACCTTCACCTCTAGGTCTCAGGCATGGGTGGGGATGATACAAAATAAAACTTTAGACCAACATCATCATCGTGCCAAACATAAACATAACTCAACATAGTGTTTGAATTATATAGATATCTTTAAAACTTTAACGCAAAACTTCAACATGAAAAGTCAAAGTTCGTGACCTTGATCTCTAGGTCACAGTCTTGGGTGGGGGTTGTGTTGGACCAACATCTTTCATCATGCCAAACATAAACCCAACTCAACAAAATGTTTGAATTATACAGATATCATAAAAACTTTAACACAAAACTTTAACATGAAAAGTCAAAGTCCGTGACCTTGACCTCTAGGTCACAGGCTTGGGTGGGGATGGTACAGAATAAAACTTTAGACCATTATCTATCACCATGCCAAATAGAAACCCAACACATCTAAGGGTTAGGGGACCTCCATACGAACCGAACTACCAACTAATTGTGTGCACCGCAGCGGAGGGTGAGGGTGAAGGTTTGGGCCCAGTTAAACCGGTTTAAACCCCCCAGTAGTTATTACTGACCGTCCCAAGGCGGTACTTTTGTTGCGGTTGCATTTGTTTTATGTTCGGTGCTGTTTAATTTATTGTGTTCTCAGTTTAATCCTTCTATCATAATAATAGAAAATAGGTAAAAATAATTGTTAAATGTTTTTCATATAATTTGCTTAGTCCGTTGTAACCCGTCTGTTGGTCTAAATTATTTAGTTCAATAAAGATAGCTGAGTTGCCATCTATTTGGGAAAGAGCTGCCGACTCGGCTTATCACTTGTAATTTATTGTTTGTTGGGATGTCTTTGTCAATCTTTCCCTTTGATGTTGGGGATAGGGTTTGGGCTCTGATTCAGTCAGTTCCTGAAGTGTAGTTACTCTTTAAATTTGGATACGATCAAAAACTTTAACGCAGAACTTTAGCGCAAATGTTACCTCACGGACGAAAGGACGGACGGACGAAAGCTATGTATACCCCCCGTCGTACTTCGTATGCCGGGGATATAATAACTGAACCGGAGCTAGTTAAACGGACCTTGTGAGATGGCAACAATGTAACCTTTTCATCTATTGTTGGACAAACACTTTATTTATTCTACTTTGACCTTGATTTTGCTAAAGCCCAGAATGTTATTTTCGGAGAAATGTCCACCCTGTTTTATCTTAAATGTCAATCAGCGACATTTGTTGTCACTGTTTTAAAAACTGTGAACTGTTGCCAAATTATTCCAAGGAGTACTCCATGAGCGAGACATTCCTGTGTCATGATGCAAAACTGGCAGTCAATGTTCTGTCTTCAGTTGTACTAATTACCATTATCGATATAGTAGTAATGGTTATAAAAGACTGAAATTCTAGACACTTTTTAAACTTGACACTAATTGTTGCTTATGTAGCCAGATTCTTGAAATGCTTCCGTTGTTTAGTTTTTCCTTTTGATAATAGTCAGTATCACACCCTTAATCCATCCGTTTTATAGATGCTTTTACTTGTGGGGACAGGGCGTGAAGAACTCGTTGCTAACCCCATAGGATGTGTATTTTCAATAAAGTGATCATGTTGAGTGGATTTAGCTTCTGTTACTTCTTCATTCGAAGAGCATTGAACACCCAAGCCCCCCTCCCATCCCCTCAGCCACGCCCTAATGCAAGTCGTTTGAATTTAAGAAGTGAAATTCGGAATGGCCACTTGCAGGTGTTTAATGTCAATGTCCGGCGTTCTTTTTTCTTCAAAGCAGAAATGCACAAACATATTAGTATGCATTCTCGTACGTATGAGTCCAAAAGCAATATTATATTTTCATTAGCTAGACGATGAAAACTGAATAGTTAATACCCAGGTGTGATGTAACAGGCGTGGAATGGGGTCTGCTTTATTTCCTGATAATTACATGGCAAAACTTCGAGCTTTTTCGACAGACAAATAATAGGCGCCTACATGTATATTGTTTCATGCAAAAATCATGTATTCCACTTTATTTACCCTATGATCGAAGTAAAAGATGTCCCGCCTAAAGCTCATCTTAAGCTAATTCCAGGTCTATCACTGCAAGTCTGTTAAGATAAAGGTAGTTCCTTAAAATGAGTTTGGTGCCTGTTTCTGATTTGGAAGTCCCGAGTTCGAATCTTAACCGTAAAACTCTTCTTAGGTTTTAACTGCCTTAACTTCGGCAGGAAACTCAGTAAACTCATCATATTCGCCCTAAAATATCTGAAATGATGTTAGAAGGTCATAAAACTTCTCAATTTTATTTCTAGTTAAAGCCTTAGCTAACTGTTTCAACCCTGTGGGAATGGCAATGGCGGCGAAGATATTCGTCGATCCTCGAATCACACTTGCCAGGCAGCACGCCGATAATCACACAGACGAGGCGACGGCCTTTAAAGCTACTCTGATGTGGCTCAAGATGTTACTGCCGCCCTATCCTCCGAAACTGCCCAAGAGGTCAAGGTAAATAAATGCATTAACTCGACCGAGCGGTGCCTTCACAAAAATGAGCTACACGACAATGTCAGTAGATTTGCTTTCCCTATAAGTATACTTATTTACATTAAGTTTACAAAGAGTATTTCTAAATTGTTAAGTATGGCTGTATTTCTATAACAATAATAATTGAAGAGCTGGTCAGTTTAAAACAGTTGCAATCTTTCAAACGCACCACATAGTTTGCCCTTATACTCAATACTCACCTAGAATGCACTCTGAGCAGTTCATCTATATTTCATTCTACATCTATATATATTTTTTATATCTCATTCTAATGTCATTTTCTCTAGCTATTCGTGCCCCAAACGATGCCCAATTCCAGCTCCTGGGTTGTACGGATGCCCGAGTGTGAAAGTCCTAAAGTATGTGAACAAACTAGCAGAAAATGGACATATCACGGTATGGTATTATCAATAGTTCACTACCACTACATGCTATAATGTGAATATTAGGGTCCGCAGAATTATTGTAGAAAAGTCTTGAAATACATGAAGAAATGCATACTAAAGTACCATGATATAATTGAGAATTTAAGATATTTTTATTGAAATCAGAAATCATTGAAATCAGACGGTTCGTTTAAAAATTGACTCTCCTCTGGCAAAAGTGAAAGTTTCTGAAAATGCTTACAACACTGTACAAGTGCAACAATTCTATTTCAATATCATAAACAGAAACATCAATTGCATTTATTACCGATTCAGTGGGTAAGATCAGATGCACGTGGTGTTAAATTAGATTTATTCCCTTTTTTGATTAAACGTATCTGATACTAACATAATTTTGAAAGGTAAATACGATTTTCAATGTGATTATTATACACAATATTATTATGAAATCAATTTAAAATACTAACTGTTATAGTCTTCAATCAGTTCTAAAATATTAAGTATATGACCTAAGTACATTGTATATACACTTTTTTAGGTAAACGATTTCGCTGGCGGTTGCCATGACTGCAACTCACCGCACTACGCCGGTGATGCGGTGGACCTGAAGAAGGATATGATCAGAACAAGTGAATTCTGGGTAGAATGCCAAAAGATGGGTGGCTGGTTCTTTGACGAGGGTGAAAGTTTACACTGTGATTTCAGAAAAGGATGAAAATTTCTGACTTTAGTCATAATTATGGAACAAACCTTTACGAGAATTAATAGTTAATAAGTACTGGTTGCTTTTAATCCATATAGATGTAATTACAGGACATTTAGTGCCAGCAAATATTAAAAAATGTCAAATATTTTCTTGATAATTGCCGACATTTGCAAAGCTAATTTCACTGGTAAATAAATCCACCAGCCTCAATCGGAGAAAAATCTATTTCAGGCATATGCGAACTGCACATGCTTAGGCCCGCCTGCACGCATGCGCAGTCGTAACTGGGTTTGCGCAGTTCGCCCTGAAACTAAATGAGCCGCGACACGAGAAAACCAACAAAGTGGTTGTGCGTCCAGCGCAGACCCAAATGAGCCTGGGCGTCCGCCCAGTCTGAGCAGACCCTTCGTTAAGCGCTTAAAGGGAAGCTAAGGGTCTAAGCTACCTCCATGCGAACAGCGAAGACACTGATCAGACTTGGCGGATGCCCAGGCTGATCTGAGTCTGCGCTAGGCGCACAACCACTTTGTTGGTTTTCTTGTGTCGGTACTCAAATGGACCATGTCAAAGCCTAAGCGCTAAATAAGCATGCATTGACCGGGCTACACATTTCCGCAGACTGATATGATAGACATACTCATGTAAGTTACATTTTCTTTCACGACGCAGTTAAAATGGGCGTTTCATTATTTGCACCATTACCATAAATAATTTTTCTGGTAAATACAACCGAAAATGGATTATTCAGAACTGACTAACAAGACAATAACGGCCATACTCTCTGTTGTCCCCTTCCACAAACAAACAGATCCAGCCGACAAGTGTGCGAAAATGCAGCTTGTCAAAATGATTTCAGTTGTGTGTGCATTTAGAGGCAGCTACGTATCAGCTTGTTATCTCTTTGATGCAGATTTATCAATATACTCTCTGGTTCCTTTTTCGCAAAACCAGCTAAGAAATTAACAAGGTCTGAAAAGTTGGATCCTTTGGAAATAAGGAAAACACTAAAGAAATGAAAACAGCTGACTTGGTTTGTTTGATTCTGTTTCTGATCAGCCCTCTAGCACCGGCTTATAAAGACTTTTCTTTTCAAAATGACTGCGGATGAGCTTAATGATCTAAGAAGAGCAGAAATATAGAGCTCACAATATTGAAGACAGGGGACAGTTCACCTATCAATTGTCTCTTGTGGTACATGTACTGTCTCTAATAATACTGCCATTTTGTCCCATTTGGGTGTGCGTCTGATTGTTATAGTGGCCACCTTTTGTGCCTGATACGGGTTTTCTTGAAAGTGTGTATAAAAAATGAGCCGCAACATGACAAACCCAACCAAGTGGCATGTGCTCTCAGCGAAGACTCAGATCAGCCTGGGCATCAGTCTGCTCAGTCTTCGCTGTCAGCATGAAGCTAGCTAAGACCCTTAGCTACCTTTAATTGTGCACCGAAGAGTCTGATCAGACTGGGCAGATGCCCAGCTGATCTGAGTCTTCGCTGGCGCACCTGCCACTTTGTTGGTTAAGTGGCGTGTCGCGGCTCAAAATCATTCCCGAAATACTGGCTCATCTAGGGGTTTACACATCTGGCCAAACTGTTTTCTTCACACAACTATTTCTTTATGTTAGTGGCGACACCGGCTGAGACGCAATGTCTTCCCCCATCAATAAATATAATCTGACCCGTAATGAAACTAGATGCATCTGAAGCCAAGAAAGCAATGGCCTCCGCACAATCTTCGGGAACGCCCACTCGACCGAGAGGGTGCCCTTCCTTCTGTTTCTCAAGAAACTGAAATAAGAAAAGAAAAGAAAAAAAAGATAAAATGGCGACCAACTCGAGACATAGCTTCTTGAACACGGCTAGATCTATTAGGGCTGACTATGGTGCCACATTTTGACTATCACGATACTATCACTATCGCAGAAACGCTTATAACGTTACTATTACTATCGACGGTCTAACATCATGATGCACCACGATGCAATCGCCGTATCTTAATCTTGCAGAATTTAGATGAAATAGGAAAGTTTCACGTCTCTAAATTACATACTGCCCTTTTTGAGTGTAAGCTTAACCACCACCTGAACACTGACAACTTTTTTATATGCAAAGCAGACACCTTTCATAATTGTAAAAGATATTTGTTAAGAAGTAAGGTGTCAAAATGCAGCTTAAAAGGTGAAAATCTGCTTGAACGAAAATTGTCAAAACTATCGATAGTTGGAAGCACTATCAGCGATAGTTATCGATAGTTGAAAACACTATCACGATAGCACTATCAAGGCAACCGCTATTACGATATATCGATGTATCAATTTATCATTACACTCCTAAGACCTATATACGCAGCTGATACTGAACTGAATATTGGCAGTTTGGCATACATGTTTTTCAGATTTGCATACATCTGACCTTATCTGCCTATACTGAGACAGGCGACACAACTGAAGTTCTGTCAGTTTATCACACTTTCAATACATATTTGGTTGGTTGGATGTATTGGGTTTAACGGCCCTTTGGCACAGTATTTCAGTCTATATCAAGCTGTCTCCCAGGGAGAGAAAGATGGAAAAGTAAGACAGGATAGAGGAGCGTAAAGGAAATCTAAAGAGCCCCATCCTGCAATCACAGCCGGCCCTGATTGTCCTACTAATATCCAAGTTAGTACTGAGACGCCCTGCCCTGAAAGTTACCCAGCACCATCGCCCGTCCCGACCACCCCATTCAATACACAAGCGCATATTAGCACATACTCATGGCAGTGGTGTACAGATAGAATGCAAAATGCATTTTTTAGCCTCGAAAGCTGCCAGAATTCACCATGTGCGTGTCATTTTAAATTTTGAAAATATTTTCAAGCAGTGAGTCCCTGTATTGTGGCTTCATCACCGAGTATGCCCAAGTATCCCATAATAACAAGTGTCTTGGAATACTTTTCATATTAATGGTTTTGCAAACAATCAACCAACCTGTTATAGGCACTTGAAAACCGAAGGTTTTAGGAATCTAACACATATAGTGCTCCCCTGCCCTCCAATTAATAACGGCTGCAGTTGAATTCTGTAAATAGATGATATTTCATTTGTGAATCTCTAATAACGTGTGTGTGTGTGTGTGTGTGTGTGTCCGTCCGTCCTGGTTAACGTACCTGCTGATACAGACTGTCATCTTGAAATTTGCTATGTGATCTTCTTGCTATATTGCTGACAATTGTGCCTGGGCTGAAGCAAACAGAAAGGAAAAGTTGAATACAAAATAGGAGGTAACAAAACAAATATGCGAAATGTGTATACTTTGACCGTAAAATGCAATCCGTCGGAGGCCACCAGGACAAGCACCATTTGCCAGCAACTTTATTCTATCACAAATTATACTTTAATTAAACACACACAGTAGGATGAGCCATTATATACTGCTCACAAAAAGTAGGGGATATTATGATATAGAAGCGTGTACAAAAATAAATAATAATGGTTGCGTTACTTTATTGTTGTATATTGACAGAACATGATTCAAGCAACAATATTCAACTAAAACAGAAACCTTCAATGCAGGTCATGTGACCTAGAGAAGCACATAAAGGACTATGGGGTCTACACCTCAATTTCACATCGGCGAAAAAATTTCTTTTGGACCCTCAGATTCTGTGAATAATAAAATTCTCCATAATTTTCCAAACTGAAAACACCCACTTTGGTACGCTTTATTGCGTTTTTTAAGGTGTAGGGCTGTTACAAATGTCACCATATGTGAGACAATTCACCACACAATGGTATCTTTTACGCCTATCATTTTCTCCTGTGATAAAACCGCATGAAAAAAGTATCTGTATCTTGTTAACTGAGGCATTAGGCGTCTGTCTTAATAACGTTTGCATAAAAATTATTAGTCATTGCTGCGCTGGATTCGTGCGAAATTTGGGTGTCATAAGTCATAGAACCGTTCCCCCACCCCCACCACAAAATAAAAAAAAAATAAAAAATACATCTGGCTTCATTTCCTTCAGTCTGCAAAACTTTCTCTAATACCAGTACTTGATGTATTTAAATTTCGCGAGAAAATCAATTAAAAAACTTCAAATGAATCAATTTTGATAAATCTTTTAATGTATATTTAATACTGCTTTGTAGCATACGTTTTCTGTTTTATCTAGCCTTCCTCTGTCAAATAACCATTAGTCATATTAACTATCGACTAACTGTTGCCCTTAATGTGAGAATCTATTTAGTAAAAATGATGCAATGGAATAGCTTTAGAATAAACTAAACCACTAGTCCATTGAATACGTTTATTTATAAATATCTGTAGCTGATATGCACAGCCATGAAAGAATCACCCACAGCAAGGATAAATACACATTATACATTAATCCCAAACGGATTAAAATATAACAAAATATGCAGGTTCATGTAACCGCAAAAGTAGCTGAAATGCTATTCTGAAATGACGCAAAATTAACCACCGTAAAATTAAATCGCTTTGACTCTTTGAGGCAGATGGATAAGAATAGTGGTTTCCACGACATAGTTCAATGTCAGCTAAGAGGACACAGTCAGCATGCTAACTTGTTAGGGAGCTTTATAGTTAATTCGGTGCCACGAAAAAGGTACCTTATAGCACGTGCATACAGAGAATCTCGGGCCCCGAGGTTATAAAACATTTTGTATGCTTAACTCAGCTGAGCATGAAATTTTACCTTCTAATAAAGAGCAAATTATTGATAAGTACAGGTGTTTTCTTGGTCAGTTTACCTGAGTATGTAATTTTCTCTGCTTATGAATATGAAAATGCCAACATTAATTGGCATTTTCATATTTATCAGCAGAGAAAGTTTCAAGCTCAGCTTAGTTGAGCACAATTTTTTTTTATAACCTCGGGGCCTGATCAGCAAAGGCTTCCAAACTTACCGGGCGCATGACATCGTTATGACGTCGCTGATGTCATGACGTCGCATTGGCGTCATGTGCCCGTTTGGTACTTTTGAGCATCACTTTTTCGCTAAGCCGATAGACTGCTCATATGACATATGAAAGAGTCTAATCAGACTGAGCGGATGCGCAGGCTGATTTGGCCTTCTTCCGTTTTCATTCTCGCCTTAGATATCTTTTCCTTGTGCTCTGTCCCAACAGGAAATGCAATCAACGTAAGATGGGGTAACATTTTTGTTCATCTAAAGTACAGAAAGATTGCTGGTACTGTAAGTACGTGGATGTGTGGGTGGCGCAATGTGAGAAAATATATTCGGGCATTCATATGTAAAGCAATCACTTACTTTATTGAATTAACTCGCACTCCATGGGGAGCCATTTCTGAAAAGGACAAGATACCATTACTGAATTCTGATAAAAAAAGTAGGGAAGTACGCACATATAGCTGTATGAGAAATCTCTTTCACTCTGACACTGCCTGTATGTTTTGGTATGTATTACTTCTGCTTTTGCGGGACTTTTGGGATACTTCTTATTTGAATTATAATCACCGGTGAAGAGATATCGATATACAATTATGCAGCAGCGCATTGACGTAACGTCAGCTGTTGGTGACCATTTCATTTTAAAGCATCTTTATCATTTTCCCTCGATACAGTATTTCTAACGAACGAGCAAACGTAATAAATTTTATACCATTTAAAAGGTTATTCATTGAGTATTCGGAGGTTAAAAAGAAAATCTTTATCTATGAGACATGAAAATAAACACACCGTCTTATTATACCAGACAACGTCAGTTTTACGCCGTAAAACGTTGCAACGCACTTGCAATGCAAAGGACCTCTGACAGTATCAATGCATATTTGCCTATTTTTCAACAAATTATTGCACCTTCCTCGGGCAGCAAAAGTTGAAATATTTGGCATTAATATGTAGACGTGTGTACTATAAAGACATTTTAACAGTAATTTAAAAAAAAAAACATCATGCATCTAGACTAACTTAAACCGATTTTATCAAGAGAGGTAGGTGAATTTTTCAGTCTCTGAAAATAAGTCCATTTTTCCGTTTTCTAATATATCGAAATTTTAATTGATAACTATGCTAAAACTGACCTACACACTACTGTTACTGATATCATGCAATATTTTTTCAATAATAAGGACTGTAGCCTATTTTTAGATATAAAGGGTGTAAGTACCCCACCCACTTTTTCAGTTTTTCAGCTGTAGACTATCTTTCCCCCCCCGTGCCTCAGCAAGCCACTCACATATGTGTATTATGATAGTACACACATACATGCAAAGTGGCTAGCTGAGGCACGGGGGGAAAAGTATCTTTAAAAAACTTTTCCTGTTTCCATTACGTTCAATTAAGAAATTTAGCTTTTTCCACCAAAAATTGAAGTCTATGTGCTAAAAAATCAGAAATTAAATTCATAGCCAGTTAGGGGAAGTTGAGAGCAACAAATTTCAAGAGAAATTCTTGGGTATATCAAAACTTTAATTTTGACTAATTTTATAGGCAAATTAACATTACAACCGTCAGAGGTCCTTAGTTATTTCTGCTTAAATTGAAAACCGGAGCTCAAAAACCAACAAAATTTTCACTGTCGATGCTAGTGAAGTAATGTAAACTGACACCGGAACGCCAATAAGTTAAGCCTTTCCGTCTAGAAGAAAACTTGATATAATTTACTGATTCAAGAAAAGGGTAAACTTCAGATTTTTTGGCACTAAAAAGCGACATCCGATGAAGATCAAGGGGACACTAAAGAACAATACGAAGCAGAAGAAC
The DNA here is from genome assembly GCA_963989385.1 of Ctena decussata. Lineage (NCBI taxonomy): Eukaryota > Metazoa > Mollusca > Bivalvia > Lucinida > Lucinidae > Ctena > Ctena decussata. The sequence continues at coordinate 37,174,016 of OZ022498.1, read as the reverse complement.
AGTAGAAAATTTACTGACATACAATACCTACTTGGAATTTTTGAAATGTGAAATCAGACTTCGGAAGGTATGATCCGATTTAAAGAAATACCAAATTTTCCAAATCTAGCGGTTTTGTCCGCAACGCCAGATTTCTTTATTTTACATACTGGGTGGTATTTCCTGAGTATGAAAATCATATCAAAATTTAATATAGAGTAAATTTAATATAGAGTAATTTTACATCAGGCGGACATGAAATACCTATATCGAATAGTTCTTCACCAGGAATGATTTTGGACTTTCTTTCTTAGAGCCGATGTAAAATACGAATAAGCAAATCTAGCGGTTTTGTCCGCAGCTGTACTTGTACGTAGGCAACGTCGTATTGAAATCAATGGGTAGATGGATGACTTGCGATTTTACATCCTTTTCAACAGTATTTCAGTCATATCAGGACGATGAGAGGTTGCTAAAGGAAGGTTGTGTGCAATTGAACCCCGTTTACATTTGAAAAGATTATCGCCACAAGCGGGGCTCGAACCCGGGACGGCTAGGTCAACAGACCAGCGCTTAACCTATTGAGCTGCCGGATGTCTATTGAAATCGAGCAAAATCGTAAGTTGTCCCGAAAATTAATGCATGTATATTCCGAATATGTTCTGCTAGCAGATGCAGTTGGCAATTAAATTTAATTTGATGAGTATTAATGTAGGCAAATATTTGAATAAATGCGCTGTGACCGTTACGGTAAACTGGCAAAAGAGCTCAAAATCTAACGTTTTCTGACGTTACGTCATTAAAATTTGTCGGTACGACAGATTTTCAAAACACGACCAATGCACTTGACATATAGGCATGCAAATAAAAAAATCAGATGCAATTTTTTTTAACCTGAAAAGCACTAGAATTCATTCTTGCTATTACAGAATATTTATCATGAAATCCTACTCATTAACGTCCCTGATTATAATTTTTCTAAGACTGGCCAATCACAGTGGCTCTGCCTACTAGCTAATTTGGTAGATTTAGCTTTTGCACAAGGTGAAGTAATTCCTAACACAAATTATAACACTGACTAGGTGAGTTCTTTGTCAGGTGAACAGCCTGAATTCCTATTTCAAAAAATGAATGCAACGTGGGCGTGTATGAAATAAGGCTCCATCCGGTCAACCATAGAAAAACAAGGTAACCGTTAGCTCGAGAAAAGGTCTCACCAAGCGCAAGGCACTGTGTGAACATATCCATGGCCGCTTTACTCATACAATACACTCCAACCTCTGGCATCTAGAATGTAAATACGAAAACACGAAATATTTAAGAACATCACATGTAAAACAGTGTCAGCTTGGACCGAAGCCCATATCGGCACACTAAGCCCCGCCATCAGAAAGGATAGTTTAGCCAAATCAGGGTGCATGGATAATTTTAGGGAAGCAAGTCTGCAATTTAATATTTTGCCTAAATTCTCAATGGATGTCATTCTTACAGGAATGAATGTGCTCCTCCAGGACATTTCTTTCTTTAATGCCGAGACCCCTCCCCAGAAGGCTTCGGCGGCGTCCAGGGAAGCAAACAGAATCAAAAGTGAGCCGCGACACGAGAAAACCAACAATGTGGTTGTGCGCCCTTCGCAGACTCAGATCAGCCTGGGCATCCGCCTAGTCTGAGCAGAGTATTCCCTAAGTGCTTAAATGGTAGCTAAGGGTCTAAGCTACCTTCATGCGGACAGCGTAGACTCTGATCAGACTGGGCGGATGCCCAGGCTGATCTGAGTCTGCGCTGGGCGCACAACCACATTGTTGTTTTCTCGCGTCGCGGCTCAAGTGGTTTCCTTTTAAAATCGCGGAGAAAACATGGCGATTTGCCCATACACATTTACCAAGGAAGTCTGTATTTCCCAAAAGATGGGATTTTTTGTCAACCAGGTTTAGTAATCATTATATTATGAGTCAGACTAAGGTCATACCTACACATGATCGTCATCCCAAACAAAATTAATTAATTCCATCAAATAAGCATGATAATGGGGGCCCGTCACCACAGAATGGTTTCTTAACCAAACAAGTATACGATTGGGGTTACTTAACATCGGCATGATCACGAGCTAGGTAGCTTGGCGCAGAGCGAGGTCAAATAATGTATAACCTAGAGTGGGGTTGCTATTTTCTGTTCTTTGATGTATTCCTTGCTTCCAAAGGATTTTACTATTTATAACTTACTTAGCCAAATAGTTTTATACACTTAGCCGACGGACTACAATAATGCATGCCTATTTAACAACACAACTATACCGATACTTACTGGTTTAGGACCGCACACACTTGACGTATTCACTATGTTACCTGCCAAAAGAAACATCAAGATACTGAGTATGTTAACATGTGAGACAGGTGCTTGAATTGTTGTTGCTGAGTCTCTAGAGACTGGTGATAATTTCAGTTCTTCTTCTAGCCATTTTCGAGCTAAAGAGCTGGTTCGGCATTGCCTACAAACTAGGGTAATAGAATCTATGATGGGATTGAGGCCGAGACAATGAGATATTGGGCTAGTTTTTAGGTTAAATAGTTTCATGCGAGGCTCTTGTCCCTCATGAAGTTATATCCAGCACCATCGCTCCACAAGAAGTTATGCCCAGAACCATCGCCCCGGCCGTCCTCCACGAAAGTAAGTAGCCGGACCAGGTATCGAATCAGGGACCTCTTGCTCTTTAGCCAGACGCGCAACCGACAACGCTACGCAGTCCGGCGAGAAAGAAAAGGAATGTATAGATAGTTGAAACTATAAAACTCTAAAGAACACCCATCCCGCTCCTACGGCTAGCATAGCCGACTCTTGCCCTACTATTATCCAAATAAGTAGGATGCCCCGGCGCTGAAAGTTACACAGCCCTGACTCGAATACCCCTGCCTTTGTTAGAACGCATCAGAGAAGAACACTTAAGGATAAGATATTAGCAAGAAAAAAATAGTTACCTTTAGTTTTAATGAGATGCGGCAGGGCCAACTGTGTGAGAAACACATGTGACCTGGCGTTTGTATTCATTACTTCGTCATACACTTCCGGAGTAGCTTCACCGACAGAGGTGTAATGTGCCATACCCGCATTGTTCACCTGTAAGCATGCAATGATTAAAGAGATGCTCAAAGCCCCCCACCCCACCCCCCCCCATACCCGGCAAATTCAAGGGTTACATATTGAAGCACTTTGTCTTCAGAATATCGGACAGTATATCAGGCCTTGAAATTCTGTTTCCCCACTATCCTCCATTGTTCCTTGTATCATTATGTTCACCATCTGACACATATTCCACTGCCCTTGGTATCGTTATATTTATCTTCCACTGCTTCAAGTTCGTGTCAATTTTCACAAACTTTTATAACTTTCTTTTTTGTCTTCATACATTATTTTCTGATTCTGTCCATCCTTATACTTTGTTTCTATACAGTTTGGAAATAAACTACTTAATTTCTTGCCAAACTCCTTGGGCATTGAAAAATCAAAACTTTCCATAGTACTTTTTTCAGCAAGAACATGTTGCTAAGACCAGGGGCCGTATTCATAAAGCCACTTAAGTCGTTGCTATGCTTTTGCTAAGGCTAAATATCTATAAAGGAGATTCCATACAACTATGAAATTTGTTCTAGAGGAACAGTCTTTTTAAGACTGTTCCTCCAGAGCAAATTTCTTAGTTGTAGGGAATCTCCTTCTAAGAAATTTAGCCTTAGCAACAGCATAGCAACGACTTAAGTAGTTTTATGAATACGGCCCCAGTACTTTCCATAGTACTTTTTTCAGCAAGAATATGTTGCAAAGACCAGCATTCGGCATCAATAAAACACAAGTTTTAAACTGTGATTGTAAGTGATCAAACAATCTAATCATTCACACACACACCTATATGAACGAAAATTTATTTACCAAAACATCTAGCTTCCCGAATGTATCTATGGTTGATTGTATCAGTGTCTTTCTGTCATCTTTATTGTTTATATCACCTGCAACTGTGAGCACCTGTAAGAAAACAGTGACGAATCTGGAAATATAACAAGTGTTTCCGGTAACCATATGGCCGTAGGGACAGTTGGTGTTAGCGGTTCACTGTATCTGGGACACAGCGTTTGAAAGACAGAGACCATCACTCTCCTTTCGTTGGCTTTACCTTTCCTGATTTAAATAAAGGTACCCGTTTAAAGCTGGGCTGAAAGAGACGGTCGTCGAGAATTCGAACCTGCGACGCCAAGTTCCGCAATATTGCCGAGCGTTTCTATAACCCTTTGGCCAAAGCGCCTATCTGAAGCTGAAAAGAGGCCTTTGTAAAATTATTATAATATTTCAAGTCACTATCTATTTGAGCCGCGACACGAGAAAACCAACAATGTGGTTGTGCGCCCAGCGCAGACTCAGATCAGCCTGGGCGTCCACCCAGTCTGATCAGACTCTTCGCTAAGCGCTTAGAGGGTAGCTTAGAGTCCAAGCTACCTTCATGCGGACAGCGAAGACTCTGATCAGACTGGGCGGATGCCCAGGCTGATCTGAGTCTGCGCTGAGCGCACAACCACATTGTTGGTTTTGTCATGTCGCGGCTCATTTCAAATTTTCGACCAGTCGATATAAAAGAGTAACTTGATATATACCACCTGCTCGAAAATGCGGAAAAAAACGACTTGAATTATACTATCTGTTCGAAATCAAGGGTGACTTGACATATACCACTTGGTTGAAAAATCAAATTCAGGGTAACTGAGGTAGACATGTTTACTAATTTCTATGTGGAAGCCGCAAGATGATCTCAATTTATAACTGCGCAGCATGTGATAATGTTAGATATGCTGTATACATTCATGGGATAGTAAATTACTATACAGCGAAACCAACCCCCTCCCCTCCCTCTCCCCACTCTTCCAAACCCACTTTATTATAGTATCTAAAAATCTTCAAGACCTCTCTATCATGAAATTACTCTATCTATGCTAAAGACATGCAAGCGATGCATGATTTGAGCGCAGCGTAAAACGTAATTCTCATACGTTCGATGACGTTTTGAAAATTCACCATGATTTACGGCTTAACTTACGTCATTTTCGGAAAGACCATGTCCCCGACACAATCCTGCAACTCTTGACAAATTGTCCACACTTCTTCCAGCCAGTGACAACCGGGCACCAAGTTTAGCAAAATGAATAGCGGTTCCTTCGCCAATCCCAGAACTTGCGCCTAAAATAAATTAAAATTAAAACGAAATTGGTTTATATGTTGGGACATCTTAAGGCCCCCATATCGCGCTGTGGTATGACTTTGTGTATTACTTTACCATATCGCTATAATTTTTTCTCTAAAACAAGGCTTTTGTAGCGTTTGCCAGTTTTAAACCATCAAACGTCCGTAGAGACACCATCGCTTTCCCAGTGGTACCATTTACGTATGGTTATCGTGATATATCGCTGTTGGCTTTTCACGAGTACAGTTTCGTCACTGTAAGTGACCCAAAGACCCCTGTCTATCTCGTAAAAAGTGTTGCAAAATTATTTGGATATATCAGTTGGCAACCAAAATGATCTATTTTCGATAATATAAAATGGCATGTATACAGCGTACAGGACGAAGAGACCTCATTCATTGTCCTTTCATTGCTAAATTGGGAACCAGAAAATCAAATCCTATTTTGTGGAGAGATTTGTCAGTTTCAGCTCACCTGAGCATATAGTGAGCATATAAAGGTGAAACTTATGCGCTCCCTTGTCATTTCTATATTTCTGTATGCCTGTGAATCGTGGACCTTGACAGCAGAGTTGGAGAAAAGAATTCAGGCCTTTGAGATGAGATGCTACCGAAGGTTATTGAACATTTCGTACAAGGACCATGTAACCAATGAGGAGGTTCGCAGGAAGATCCAAGCAGCCATTGGAGAATATGATGAACTCCTGACGCTGGTTAAGAAACGGAAACTAAGGTGGTTTGGCCACGTCTCAATGTCTTCTGGTTTAGCAAAGACAATTCTTCAGGGCACAGTGAAAGGAAAAAGAAGAAAAGGTAGACAGAAGAAGAGATGGGAAGACAATACCAAGGAGTGGACAGGAATGGATTTTGCCAGCTCAACTAGGGCAGCAGAAAACAGGTCAAGGTGGAAAGGGATTGTTTCGAAGTCCTCTTTGGTGCCCCAACGACCTAATAAGGCTATGAGCTAGAATAGAATAGAATAGAGCATATAGTGCTCATGGTGAGCTATTGTGATCGGTCACTGTCCATTTATCCATTCGGCGTCCACCCTAAAACTTGTGCACACGATAAAGGTAACATTTTTCAAGTAGTCAAACTTACATAGAACGATTATGGGCATAAGATCTCGGCCAATGGTAATGGGCCAAATTGTATCGTTGAAACCAGAGTTATTGCCCCTTACTTAGCGAAAAACCTTCACGTTTGAGTTGATGTGCATAGCTGGCATAAGGTATGGAAAACAAGTTTTTGAAAAAGTGTAAGTCGCTCAACAAAATATGATTTTCCTTCTTTGGTTCCGGTTGAGTGATGCAATATAAACAAAAGCGCGACACTGAATGGGGCCCCACCCTCGTACATTGTATTTTTACCATTTTATTCAAGTACATCAAATCGAGAGAATGTCATTTTGACCAAATAATATTTCAAACCCTTCTTATGTGAAACTCAGAGATGTTTTATTTGTTTAAAGTTTGATGATCGCGGTCATGTGCAATGAAGAAATATTGTGAGAAGCTTGCAGTGATACCTCGTGATAACTTTTTTCATGTTTATAGAGCAATAGGGCCTTTAAAGGGCCCCATTGCTCTATCAGCATGAAATATCTAATCGTGATATATCGCTGCAAGCTTCTCACCATACTTTCGTCAGTGCAAATGACCGTGATTGAACTTCAAACAAATAAGATTTCCTTGAGTTTCTTATAAAAAGGTTTGAAAAATGTTTTGGTTCATTTTATTTGGAAACTAAAAGTAGCCTACCTACTTTTCATATCATAAACTTGAATAAAATGGTAAAAATACAATGTACAGGCGTGGTGCCCCATTCGTTGACCCCCTTCAGTGTACATTCCATGGGTCAACGGGGAACCAGAAAAGGAAAACTGTATTTTGTGGAGTAATCTGTCGTTTTTCAAAAGCATGTATTCCCTACTTTTTGCCAGTTAGTATGATAAAGTATTTGCACATTATGATCAATTCATATTTATCACCATCGCGAAGGTTGAAGCACGTTTCATAATGATTGTTGTTTACTTGTAGACTATGGATAGATCTACTGTAAGTAGGTTTACAATCATTGGACAAACTGTAGTGAGAAGCTTGCAGCGGACGATAAAATAGTTCATGTCTTTTTACCACGATAGAGCAATGGAGGCCTTTACGTGCAATTTGCATTACATGAACTGTTTTGGATCGCAAATTTGGCTCGAAAAAGATCCTTATGTTGACACTGGGGATATCAGGAAGGAACTTATATATCAGTATGTTTTCACCCTTATATTGTCTTTCTAAAATCCGTACAAATGCAAGAGTTAGATACATGTACTTTCAGTCCCGACAGAATTATTTTTTTGTTTCTCTATATAAGGTTTACATTTTAATCGACGGGTGAAAGTCATTTTTGAATTATGTCAAAGATTTTGTTTAACTGTTTGATTGACTAGTATAAAGAGAAAATGCTATCAGATGGTTATGATGCAATGCCGATATAGACTGAATTTAAAAGGAGACGATGTTTAACATAAAGTCTCCATAGTCTATCAGTGGAAAAAATGTCATGTCAACTCAAATCATTGTTGATAAAATTTTTCATGCCGATAGAGCGATGGGACCTTTAAGATGAGTAGGGACTATGGAGGCTTTATGGAGTAGGAAGGTTTGAAACTGTTGGGGTGGGGTGGGCGGGGCAGGGGAGAGGGGAGGCGGAAGGGGGCTGGGCAAACTCCTTATTAATCAAATTATGCTATTGCTTTTTTGTCCAAAACTCATAACGATTTCCCCCCACAAGGCTCAACGGAATGAATCCATAAGATGAGCCGAGTCTGTCTGAGTCCCCTGAGGAAGACAAACTGTTGGAGGGGCCGACCGTGCTTACCTTTATATGAACTCTAAACGAGGCGGAGGCGATCGGAAAGGGGAAGCGGATCAGACAGCTCGTAACTGCAGATTGATCTGGTTCTATCCTATTTTCTTAGCCGCTTCTGTCTCAATAATAAAAAGTATCATTTCCCAGCAGGCCCATGACGTTAAAACGTTGTCTTACTGACGTCGCTGCGACGTTATGACGTCGCATCGACGTTAGTACGACGTCAGTTCGACATCAAGTGCCCACTTGGTTACTCAGAACAGGTTTAATAAATACATCGTTTTGAGTCCCCGCGGTTTAAACAATCTTATTTAATTCCGATTTTCAGTTCTAAAATGTTGGGCATGTTTGACAGCCTATAGAGTATATGAATATAAATTTGCTGTTTAAACACCCCAGCGGGCATTTGATGTTGAAATGAAGTCGTATTGACGTCGATGCGACGTAATGACGTCGCATCGACGCCAGTACGACGTCATTTCGACATCAAGTGACTGCGCGCACCCGGATTAAATACTTGGGCTTATTTTCGAAGTAACACCGCACATGTCAAAGTGCACAACGAGAGAAAAACAGTCCATGGATTTCAATTTAATAACAAGTTGACATTTCATTACAAAAAGAAATTTATAGTTCAATCATACCTGTTATCAAAACTACTTTGTCTTTGAGGCCTGACATAGCTCGCAACATGTGAAACTTTCCTAGATACGATTATGTAACTGACTCCTTTTTGACCCACCAAGTTTCGGTGTCTTAATATATTTAGAACAGGGTACATTTATCCAGGGTCAGAGATTGGAAAATAAGTAAAATGCAGACTCCCTCGTTCAAAAGCACTTTGATGCACTTTTGAAGTCTACATGGTCTATCAGTGGAAAAAATGTCTAAACTCAAATCATTGTGAAGAGCGGCTCAACCTTCTCGTTTGGTAATAAAATTGGGGTTGATGTGCAAATATTGAGTAATTTAAATGGCAAAAAGTGGGGAAAACAAGCTTTTGAAAAAGAACAATTCGGTCCACAAAATACAATTTCCAGTTTTGGTTTCCCGTCTAACAATAAGTTTAAACATAGACCAGATAGTGATATTATTATGGTCTCCGTGCCTGTACATTGTATTTTTACCATTTTATTAAACTTAATGAAATCGAAAGTATGTGCCAACTAAAATGACCCAAACTAAAATGACGCAAATAAGTTTTCGAACCTTTTTTATTTGAAACTCCAAGATGTTTTATTTGTTCAAAGCTGGATAGTCACGGTGATTTACAATGGCGTAACTGTAGTGAGAAGCTTGCGACGATACCTGATGATAAAATTTTTCATGCTGATAGAGCGATGGGACCATTAACATTTATGAAGCCCTCCTAGGGTTTTGGGGAGCTAGAAAGAAAGACCATTTATTTTCAGGGAGCTGGGGAACAAACTCTTAATTTTGGGGAGCTGTGGAGCATAGTCTGTCAGAATGTGATTTTCTAAATTGGTTTGGCTGCACCCCAGACCCACCTTTATACATATAAATTATTAACATCTGTTAAACTACTACTAACTAGTACATTTATCTGTTCTAGCGACACTAACTTACTTATTGGCATGCACAACAGACTCTTTGCATAATTTGACAAAAACAGGTCCTCAAAATCCATTCTGGACATTTTCTCTGTTATGAAAATTGGTTTGCAAGAAAGGCATGCGCAACACATGTCTATAAAGAAAGATAGGGGCCCTCGCCCCTCTTTATATAGATTTTGCTATATCAATTAATAGATCATTCCATGCAGATCCTATACATCAGCAACAGATAGTTGCCCTTTATTCACACAGTTTGTACTTCCCTCCTCTAAGAATCAGATACATACTACATGGTTTGGTAAGACTGATTTAGAATAAGGATTTGTCTTTGTAAATCAATTGTTGCAATCAGGTCTGCGCTGTCATATGCATAAAAGCCCCACTGAAAGTCAGTAGAGGTTTCAAGTTCCAAAAGGAAGCAAAATTCTGGACCAAGTTGCACAAGCAAAGTTCTGGATCAAGTTGCAAAAGCAAAGTTCTGGACTAAGTTGCACAAGCAAAGGAAGCAAAGTTTTAGACCAAGTTGCGCTACAATTGGCTTAATATTTGTCTCAAAATAGTTGCAGATAACCGGTGCTGTGAATAGACCGTTTTGTAAATTTCCTTTTAAGTAACGCCAATACGGGCATATGGAAGGTGTATACTTGCTTTCCCCTCTGAGATTGTGATTTCTGTCTGCCTCAGAGAGCCCTTTCATTATGTAAATCAAGCTAATATCTGACAGAAATTTTATGTACTGTAACTCTGATCAACTGATGAAAAGTATCGAATATATTAGGGAGCATGCTTGAATTTTGGGGGGGGGGGGGGGCTGGGGAGAAGCTGTATTACTTTTAGGGATTTGGGGAGCAGGGGCAAAATAATTTTAGGGAGCACGGGGAAATATCTGGAGGGAGCTGGGGGAGATCTGGGCATCATTTTCAGGGAGCTAGGGAGCACTGACCACCCCCACTCTCCCTCCCACCCCCACCCCCTCCTATTCATGATCCTCTGAAGTTCCATTGCATCTATGCGGCTGCACATACCGCTGATGTGACAGGTAATTGATTGTCTCTTACTGTTTCGTTTCAGGTTGCAAACATCAACTCTTTTTGGTGCAGTCTTACCTTGCTGTTGCCGAGCAATTTGAATTCAAAGATGAGTCTTTGATCTGTCATTGTAACTGTAACGTCCTGTCCGTCTTACCTCCGCACTATATTGCCGCACTATGATATAAGCCGCGACATGACAAAACCAACAATGTGATTGTGCGCACAGCGAAGACTCAGATCGGCCTGGGCATCCGCCCAGTCTGATCAGAGCCTTCGCTGTCCGCATGGAGGTAGCTTAGTCCCTAAGCTACCCTTTGAGCGCTTAGCGAAGAGTCTGATCAGACTGGGCGGATGCCCAGGCTGATCTGAGACTGCGCTGGGTGCACAACCACTTTGTTGGTTTTCTCGTGTCGCGACTCATATATCAATGATGTCTTGTTGCGAATGACTGTGTTGGTGATGATCAGTGCACAGCACCTTTTCTCGAGAGAAGACCTTGCCAATACCTACATCTTTCCATGTCTTGAGATCGACCCTCGTCATCATCGGCAACCACTGCGTTTTATTCTACGTCGACAGCACCAACACAGAATACGCGAACGGTCATAAAACGTGAATCACCTATCCATTAATCATGTTAATTAATAACGGCGAGTAAACATTAAAGGTACTCGTAGGACTGGTCAGAAGTAGGACACTCAGAAGGGATAGTCAAATTGTGGTTGAATGTGGTTTTAAAAGTACCCGGAAGTACGCATCTTCTTTCTACGTTGAGCTTTGTGATGCCCCACAAAACAATCAAAGAAATGTACCATAGTAAAAGGTGCCTGATAACACTTATAAACTGAGAAAACTCAGTCTCGCCTGCACATTCGTGCAATCAAATTTGAATTTTGTGTGACTGCATGACTAATTATAAGCAAACATAGGCAAACCTGGAAGACCTATGGAGACTTTAAAGGATCATTCCCAGCCACATACAGGAATTCGCTGTCCGCAAGGAACTTGCTTAAACCCTAAACTACCATTTCAGCGCATAGCAAAGACTCTTATCAGACTGGGCGGACACCAAGGCTGATCTGAGTCTTCGCTGGGTGCAGATGCCACTTTGTTGATTTTCTCGTGTCGCGGCTTATCATGAAAGTAATCAGCGAAGCCTTTGAAGGGCTGATCTGATTTTCGCATATAACAGTGTTTCTCGTGGCGCGGCTCTGTCGATCCGGACACTATTACAAATGAATGTGCTGTAGTATTAACTCTGTAGCTCGTAACTGCATCAAATGCGTGTCATTTTCTATGCAATTACTCCCTTCTCAATTGAAAAATTAAAAAAAAAGCAAAAAAAAAGAACAAACGAAAAATAAAAATTAGAATATATGATTTCATATATAATGGTTTTTATTCATAATAAATCTAGGAGGAGTGTAATTTTTTTTCTCATTACTAGTAAAAATGCCTCATCAAGATTATATTAGTTAGTGATTTGCCATCGTCAGATATTAAGCACCATTGCATTCACTCGGTATTAAAAATGATATGTGTAATGCTGGAAAAGTAACGCATTCACTCAAAAGGATCATCAATTTGAATTCGGTATTGTTTTTGATTAAAAGGCCTATAATATGCGAAATCTGGTCCATTGCCCCTTCCCCTACGGCCTCAACCTTTACCTTTTTTGATTGAATATCCTAAAATAAAATGAGAATGGTTACGGCAGTTGGCAGAATTTATTGGGGTAATTCTGAGTTCTCAACTGATATGAGCCGCGACACGAGAAAAACAACAAAGTGGCATGTGCGCCTGGCGAAGACTCAGATTAACCTGGGCATCCTCCCAGTCTGATCAGCCTTCGCTGTACACTTAAAGGGTGGCCATGTATCTAATCTAGCTCCATGCGGCCAGCAAAGACTCTGATCAGATTGAGTGGATGCTCAGGCTGATCTGAGTCTTCGCTGGACGCACATGCCACTTTGTTGGTTTTGTCGTGTCGCGGCTCAAATTATTATCGTGTAGTCCCGCACATAGTGAGGGGCCAAAATATAAGGTAAAATACACAATGTTATAATCAGTAAAAGTTCTATTTATCTAATACTGAAATGAAAATGCTTTTATTGTCAATCTGTATAGTACAGCACATGAGAAGTAATCAAAGATGATATTGTGAAAGCCCGAAATCATGTTAATGGCTCTTAAAAACCACAGTTTATGAGCAAAAACTGAAACTTTTTTCATTTCAGCGTTTCATCACCCGTTTTTATTCCCAAGCCTTTCATGTGGGCGACACACTCCGGGTGGTAAATTGCACGTATTGTGATCTAAGGTGTTATATTGCGCAGTTTTATTTGAGCCGCGACACGAGAAAATCAACAATGTGGCCGTGCGTCCAGCGCAGACTCAGATAAGCCTGGGCATCCGCCTAGTCCGCTCAGACTTTTTGCTAAGCGCTTAAGGTAGCTAAGGGTCTAAGCTACCTCCATGCGAACAGCGAAGACTCTGATCAGACTGGGCGGATGCCCAGGCTGATCTGAGTCTGCGCTGGGCGCACAACCACTTTGTTGGTTTTCTCATGTTGCGGCTCAATTATTGTCAATGAATTTTACATTCAAACAGGTGCGTCAGGAACCCCAAGTACAATAGGAAGCCGAAATTATCAACCTCTTCTTCACGGTACCACTACTTCAGAAATAAATAAGAAACGAGTAGACCAGATCTGTATGAAAAATCATCTTTAAGTAGGCTAAAGGCAAATCATCGCCACAAGATAAGGGACGAGTCATTTATTATCAGGTGGGGGGGGGGGGGTACATTTAGGGGGGGGGGTCGGATTTTTTTTTGGTGATGTACTGGGGGGGGGGTCGGAAATAAAAAAGCCATGGAGCAGGGGGGGGGTCATATATTTTATTCGGCATATTGGGGGGTCAGAATTCTCCCATCAGTCTTCTTTTTAGCTCACCAGAGCCGAAGGCTCCGGGGGAGCTTATAGGATAGGCAGTGGTCCGTCGTCGTCGTATGTCGTCGTCGTATGTCGTCGTCGTCGTCTGTCGTCGTCTGTCGTCCGTCAACACTTTTAAACGACATCTCCTCTGAAGCCACTTGGCCGATTTGGCCCAAATTTTATCTGTGGCATCCTTGGGATGGGGGATTGAAAGTTTGTGTTTTTTATGAAAATTGGCCCTTTAGTTTGGTTGCTATGGCAACTTAGAGTTCCCATTGACTTATAATGGGGAAAATTGAAAAATGGCATTTTCTGCCAAGCCATTGCAGATATGTTGATAAAACTTTTATAGAAATGTTCCTTGAGATGTCTTCTATCAGCTGTATGTTTTTTGGCCCACTGCTCCTTTTATTGGTTGCCATGTAAAACGAAATGCACAAAAAATGGAAAAAAATACTTGAAAAATTATCTCCTCTGAAGCCACTGGGCCGATAAGGCCCAGATTTCATCTGTGGCATCTTGGGCTGGGGGATTCAAAGTTTATGTTTTTTATGATCATGGGCCCTTTAGTTTGGTTGCTATGGCAACTTAGAGTTGCCATTGACTTATAATGGGGAAAATTGAAAAATGGCATTTTCTGCCAAGCCATTGCAGATATGTTGATAAAACCTTCAGAGAAATGTTCCTTGAGATGTCGTCTATCAGCTATATGTTTTTTGGCCCACTGCTTCTTTTATTGGTTGCCATGGAAACCGAAACGTTACAAATATGGAAAAAAATACTTAAAAAATTATCTTCTTTTAAGCCACTGGGATGATAAGGCCCAGCTTTCATCTGTGGCATCCTTGGGCTAGGGGATTGAAAGTTTGTGTTTTTTTATGAAAATTGGCCCTTTAATTTGGTTGCTATAGCATTGAGTTACATTATAGAGTTGCATTGACTTATAATGGGGAAAATTGAAAAATGGCATTTACTGCCAAGCCATTGCATATATGTTGACAAAACTTTTATAGATTGTTCTTTGAGAAGTCTCTTATTATCCCCTCACACCATGAAGTGGTGAGGGGATATAGGTTTTGTCTTGTACGTAAGAGCGTACGTACGTACGTACGTATGTTCACCTTTTGTCATCGCTCTAGCACTTACATTTCTCAACGGATTTTGAAATAACTTCACACAAGTGTAGGGCGTGACAATATTTCGAGCAAGTTCGACTTCAGGGTGCTGCGCCCAAGGTCAAGGTCACTGTGGCTATTTTTAGAAAAACTTTGGCAGCGCTCTAGCGCCTACATTTCCCAATGGATTTTGAAATAACTTCACACAAATGTAGGGCATGACAATATCTCGAGCAAGTTCGACTTTCAGGGTGCTGCGCCCAAGGTCAAGGTCACTGTGGCTATTTTTAGAAAAACTTTGTCATCGCTCTAGCGCCTACTTTTCTCAACGGATTTTGAAATAACTTCACACAAATGTAGGGCATGACAATATCTCGAGCAAGTTCGACTTTCAGGGTGCTGCGCCCAAGGTCAAGGTCACTGTGGCTATTTTTAGAAAAACTTTGTCATTGCTCTAGCGCCTACATTTCTCAACGGATTTTGAAATAACTTCACACAAATGTAGGGCATGACAATATCTCGAGCAAGTTCGACTTTCAGGGTGCTGTGCCCAAGGTCAATGTCACTGTGGCTATTTTTAGAAAAACTTTGTCATCACTCTAGCGCCTACATTTCTCAACAAATTTTGAAGTAACATCACACAATTCTAGAGCATGACATTATCTCAAGCTAGTTCGACTTTAAGGTGCTGCGCCCAAGGTCAAGGTCACTGTGGCTATTTTTAGAAAAACTTTGTCATCGCTCTAGCGCCTACATTTCTCAACGGATTTTAAAATAACTTCACACAAATGTAGGGCAAGACAATATCTCGAGCAAGTTCGACTTTCAGGGTGCTGCGCCCAAGGTCAAGGTCACTGTGGCTATTTTTAGAAAAACTTTGTCATTGCTGTAGCACCTACATTTCGCAACGGATTTTAAAATAACTTCACACAAATGTAGGGCAAGACAATATCTTGAGTTAGTTCGACTTTCAGGGCTCTGCGCCCAAGGTCAAGGTCACTGTGGCTATTTTTAGAAAAACTTTGTCAGCGATCTAGTGCCTATATTCCTCAATGGATTTTGAAATAACTTCACACAAATGTACGGCATGACAATATCTCGAGCAAGTTCGACTTTCAGGGTGCTGCACTTAAAAGGTCAAGGTCACTGTAGCTATTTTTAGAAAAACTTTGTCATCGCTCTAGCGCCTACATTTCTCCATGGATTTTAAAATAACTTCACACAAATGTAGGGTATGACAATATCTCGAGCAAGTAGTCTTGTGTGAGGGGATTTGTATCGCCTGCGATGCCTTGTTAGCTATGTGTTTTTTTTGTTTTTTAGCCTTCTGCTCCTTTTATTGGTTGCCATGGAAACCAGAATGCAAAAAAATGGGAAAAAAAAATACTCAATTTTTTTTTTCTATCTCCTCAGAAGCCACTGGGCCGATAAGGCCAGGATTTCATCTGTAGTATCTGTAGGCTGGATGATTGAAAATTTATGGGTTTTTTTTTAGCTCACCAGAGCCAAAGGCTCCGGGGGAGCTTATAGGATAGGCAGTTGTCTGATGTGGTCTGTCGTCGTCTTTCGTTTGTCAACACTTTTAAACGACATCCCCCCTGAAGCCAATAGGCCAATTGGGCTTAAATTTTATATGTATAATCCTTGGGCTAGGGGATTGAAAGTTTGTGTTTTTTATGAAAATCTGCCCTTTAGTTAGGTTGCTATAGTAACTTAGAGTTCCCATAGACTTATAATGGGGAAAATTGAAAATGGCATTTTCTGCCGAGCCGTTGCAGATATTTTTACAAAACTTTTATAGAAATGTTTCCTGAGATGTCTTCTAGCAGCCATATGTTGTTTTGGCTCACTGCTCCTTTTATTGGTTGCCATGGAAACCAAAATGCTAAAAAAAAGTAAAAAATACTTAAAAAATTATCTCGTCTGAAACCACTGAGCTGATAAGGCCCAGATTTCATCTGTAGTATCCTGTGGCTGGGGAAATGGGAGTTTATGTTTTTAGCTCACCAGAGCCGAAGGCTCCGGGGGAGCTTATAGGATAGGCAGTGGTCCGTCGTCGTCGTCTGTCGTCGTCGTCGTATGTCGTCGTCGTATGTCGTCTGTCGTCGTCCGTCAACACTTTTAAACGACATCTCCTCTGAAGCCACTAGGCCGATTGGGCTCAAATTTCATCTGTGGCATCCTTGGGATGGGGGATTGAAAGTTTGTGTTTTTTATGAAAATTGCCCTTTTAGTTTGGTTGCTATGGCAACTTAGTTTTCCCATTGACTTATAATGGGGAAAATTGAAAAATGGCATTTTCTGCCAAGCCATTGCAGATATGTTGATAAAACTTTTATAGAAATGTTCCTTGAGATGTCTACTATCAGCTATGTGTTTTTTGGCCCACTGCTCCTTTTATTGGTTGCCATGGAAACCGAAATGCCAAAAAAAAGAAGAAAAAATATGTAAAAAATTATCCTCTCTGAAGCCACTGGGCCGATAAGGTCCAGGTTTCATCTATGGCATCCTTGGGATGAGGGATTGAAAGTTTGTGTTTTTTTATGAAAATTGCCCTTTTAGTTTGGTTGCTATGGCAACTTAGAGTTCTCATTGACTTATAATGGGGAAAATTGAAATATGGCATTTTCTGCCAAGCCATTGCAGACATGTTGATAAAACCTTTATAGAAATGTTCCTTGAGATGTCTTCTATCAGCTGTTTGTTTTTTTTGGCCCAATGCCCCTTTTATTGGTTGCCATGGAAAAACAAAATGAAAAAAAATGGAAAAAAATACTTAAAAATTATTTCCACTGTAACCACTGGGCGGATAAGGCCCAGATTTCATCTGTAGTATCCTTAGGCTGGGGGGTTGAAAGTTTGTGTATTTTATGAAAATCTGCCCTTTAGTTTGGTTGCTATGGCAACTTAGAGTTCCTATTGACTTATAATGGGGAAAATTGAAAAATGGCATTTACTGCCTAGCCATTGCAGATATGTTGACAAAACTTTTATAGAAATGTTCCTTAAGAAGTCTTCTATTTGCTTTATTGTTTTTGGACCCACTGTTTCTTTTACTGGTTGTCATGGAAACCAAAATGCAATAATGATGGGAAAAAAAAATACTTACAAAATTATCTCCTCAGAAGCCACTGGGCCAATAAGGCCCGAATTCATCTGTAGTATCCTAATTAGGCTGGGGGGTTGAAAGTTTGTGTTTTTATGAAAAATTGGCTTTTTCGTTTGGTTGCTATGGAAACTTAGAGTTGCATTGACTTATACTGGGGAAAATTGAAAAATGGCATTTACTGCAATCAAAATATGGAAAATAGTTATATATTTTGTTGTCAACTCAACAGACTGTCAGGCTGAGACTAAATTGTTGTTGTATATTTTGTATTAGCATGTACAAATGTGACAGCAATTTTGACAGCAATTTTGAGCTAGAGATCTGGTGAGCTTTGTGGCCCGTGGGCCTCTTGTTTTAAAAAGGTCTCAGCTTCTGGGGGGCGAAGCCCCCCAGACCCCCTTACTTATATTCTTGTTAGCTTTTACTCAAGCTGAGAGACATTTATAGAACTGACACACAAAACTTGACCACTTCATATCAAAAAAAGATATTTTTCATAAATTTGCTAGTAAGACAGTATGCAATTGGCTATAAAATCATGTAGACCAGATGATTTTGTTCTGGATTATTTAATGCCTGCATTTGTGATATCAGCTTTCCAGTTGCCTTGTCAACAGCAAAGCTATTGTGGCTTCTGGGGGCTGCGCCCCCAAACACCCCTCTATTACTATTATTAACAGGTTCACTGGACATTCAACAACAGATTTCTGTATGGCCATATACAGGAAGAAAAGGTGGGAAATATCAAAATATGCTGACAAAAGTTAAAGACCATTTATGTGCATGATTTATCAACCTGTCAAAGTAAGAAAATGTTCTTTGTGTTTCATACAGGTTGGATTAAGGTCAGTCTGGCTTTAAAAAAAGGTAATGCAGTATGTGGATGAAGGGTAGCTGGGGAGTTGGGATGGTGGGGGGGGGGTCATAAACTTTTTTGTCACCTATCTGGGGGGGGGGGGTCAGAAAAAAAATTCTGGTGAGACTGGGGGGTCGAAAAAAATTTGGGGACTCGTATGAAAATGTACCCGACCCCCCCACCTGATAATAAATGACTCGTCCCTAAAAGCAAACCATCGATATAGAAGTTTATACCTATACACTGACATACAGCTGTTGCGAGGAACTATTTCAGTTATGTCTTTTCTTAGTCATCCCTCCCCCAACCCCACTCTCCCCTCTTCATACACCCAATTTAAAATTCAATTCATGAAAACCTAATAGTGGCTAATACCGCTTTAAGCCTGTCTTCTCATGGCTTCGTCAGATTTCAATGTTCACTTCACCAAATAAGCGCCTTATAGGTGCATACAATATTTACTTTGAAGACTGGGTCAAAATCACATAAAAACTCATCGGCTTTTCGGATTCACCAAGACTAAGTTATCCACATATTGCTTTCATAATGATCATATAACACTGATTCTGTGCTGATCATAAAAGCATGTTTTTTTAAATCGGGTTTTTTCGTCAAAAGGAGGGCCGTAAATAGGCCGATCTGAGAGGATCAGGTTGTCATACACATTTAAGACAGTGGGGTGGTAGTTCGGTGCAAAGATGCCGTGAAGTGTTCGGCACCAGGGTGTTTTACTGACACTGGCTTAAAGACTAATCAACATACTGTGTTGACAGCTATGTCTCATGTCATTTAACACAGCAAGTGCCTGTGACACTTGCAGTTACCTGCGAGACATTTGCTAGATGAATCTGTTTAGTTGATTGTATTTTGTTTTTTTGTTTGTTGTTGTTTTTCTTTTTCTTTTTTTTTTCTTTTTTTTTTTTTGGGGGGGGGGGGGGTTGGGTGTTAACGGCCCTTAGACAGTTAGACAGTATTTCAGTCTATATCGGACCGTCTACCAGAGGGAGGAAGAAAGAAAAGAGATGATAGACGAGAGAAAAATGTCCAAACATTCCCCACCCGCACTTGCTGCAAGCTCAGTAGGCAAGACCTTGCCCTATTTTTATCCAAATAAGTGTCGTTGAAAGCTACCCAGGACCATCGCCCGACCCGACCACCCCCGAAGCTGTTATTATCTTTATTTACGTGTTTTTGATTCATTTTACTTCCTTCTTGCTCTCCCATACCTTGGAGACGGCTCGAAGGGGACTGAAATGTTGTCGCAAAAGGTCGTTTAGCTCAAAACCAATCAGCTTACGTTGTAGCTCTGTGTTTACCAGCGATATGTTTTCAGATCACGAAAGGACGTGTCTGTTATACATGCACATGCTGGATATGTGGACTGAAAGGCTCTCTCAAGGGGCCTACAAACCGAAAAGGACCATGATACGACGCCACTTTTGTGCCTGGTGGGAAAATTCAGATGAAGCATTTACGTGCTGTGCTTGTCGCTACACTTGTATTGTCAGCAATCGTGTGTGTGAAAAGTCCAAACTGATTGGTTTCGAACTGGCTCAAGAGTTCGCATATATAACATTCGCAGAAAATATATCAGTCAAATGGTCAAGATAATGCAGAGAGAGAGAGAGAGAGAGAGAGAGAGAGAGAGAGAAAGAGTAGATGGCGTTAAGTCTCTGTACAAACAACACTCTGAAAAGAACACAGTTTTGTGTAAGTCTGTAATCTATTGACAACGTTATTTTCTGTATCAAATTATATGGGCAAATTACCATTTTTACCCCGTACTTGTAACTAGAATGTCAAAATGTCACAAAAATCCTGGTTTCTATATCATCCATTCACAATTTTCTGACACAGTTTGTATGGGTATGAGTCATTTAAGGAAAGGTTCGTTTGTTTGTATATAAAAGATTACTTTATGAGAAAATGCGACAACTTAATCATATTCATTCATAACTACTTGTAAAGAGTGTCTCCTTAAGACGTGACGGAAATATTTTGAAGAAAAGACGAAACCGAAGGAAAAACGAAATAAATATTTTTATACCAAGTCTAGATCTGTTATAGTGAATTATCTCAACTCGCCTCTATAATAATATAAATCATGTTGGCAAAGAGGAGCAGTGTTTTCTTTATTTTATTTTTGACTTTGGTTAGTCTAATTTTGACTGATGGAAAAGGAATAAGGGACAGCATAGTACTTCCACCTTTACCCCCTGGGCCGGTAAGTAACAGAGCTTTAGAAAAGGGGAGAGATGAAGAGGGGGCGGGGTAGGGAGCTGGCTTGAGAGATGGAGTGAATGATTATTCTAAGATAGATTCTGTTTATTCTGAATAAAACATATGTTGTAGCTATAATTAGAACCGCATTGACGCGGTTGTAATGAGGGCTACAATATGCGTTTTAAAAAGGAAAATATCTAAATTATCCAAGAATTTTCATGAAAATCTCTTTTTATCTGGATCGCTATTACTTATTTTTATCTGTATCGCTATGACCAGCTTACTCTTGTCTGTCTATTTGTTATCCCCCGCCAAAGGCGGAGGGACATTGTTTTGTCATTGTCCGTCAGTTTGTTTGTCCGTCCGTTCGTCCGTCCGTCCCATAACTAAGTAACCACTGAACAGAATTTCATGAAATTTAATATGAATGTATATCTTCATAACGCGATGATGCATGTCAAGTTTCATCGGACTGGCTTCAGTAATGCATGAGTTATGGCCCTTGAACTGCTTTAAAATCAATAAAATGAGACATAACTTAGTAACCAATTATTGGAATTTCATGAAACTTAAAACAAATATGTATCACTATAACACAGATGTGCACAAAAGTTTCATCGGATTGGCATTAGTAATGCATGAGTTATTGCCCTTTGATGAATTTAAAATTGATAAATTCAGACGTAACTAAGAAACCAGTGAATGGAATTCTATGAAACTCATACTAAATACGTCTCACCATAACACAGTAGTGGAAGTTGAGTTTTGTCAGAGTCACTTCAGTAATGCATGAGTTACTGCCCTTGAATTGCTTTAAAGTCGACAAATTCAGTCATAATTAAGTACTAAGTGAATGAAATTTCATTAAACTTAAAACTGTTAACAGAAGTGTATTGTCATAATACATCAATGCATATCAAGTTTTATCATATATAATGGCATCAGTAATGCATGTGTTATTGCCCTTGAATTCATTTTAAATCCACAAAATTAATGAAGGAAGTGTCTTGAAACTGGATATAAATGTGTTCATCATAGTTGGGTGATGCTGAGGCATGAGTTTTAGAACAGCCTCACTTATGTAACCATTGCCCTTGATTTGAAGTCCAAGTTAAGCTGTAACTAAGTAACCAGTGAACAAAATTTTATGAAACTTCAAATATACCATACGCAAGTAAGAGCTACTTCGGCGGGGGATAGAAATTCAACGAATTTGCAGTTAATTCTGAAATATTAAAGTCAAGTATTTTGCTAAGAACTTATCACAGATGTACTAAAGTTTGGCGAGGAGTTACATATAGCTTTGCTGATTTATTAAATTTTTGAATCACATATTAACCTGTCGACAATTTCATGTTATTATTGTTGGAAAAATACAGTCAACTCCCGATATCTCGAACACTGATATCTCAAAGTATCTTATTATATCAAAGCATATATTTCCTATTTTCATTTACATTTTAATTCCTGTTATCTCAAACTACTGATATCTCAAAGTAAATTTTCTGATACCAGAAAATTTACTTTGAGATATCAGTAGTTTATGAGGAAGTCCTACTTCGAGATATGTAGAGTTGACTATATTGTTTGTACGAAAGCGGTGAAACTACTGTACAGTAGGACAGGGGCCTACCGTGCTTGCAGTATGTGCGGGTTTGGGCTGTTTGGGCATTTGTTCTCTTGTCTATGCTCGTCGGATATATCAAGGTATATTAGAGCGGCTAGCAAGTCAGATGTCATAGTGCAAATTTCTAACATTTTGGACAGCGAGATTAGGTGGTAGGGTCGGGCGAAGATGCAATGAAAGTGTCCGCATAAGGGCGTCCTACTTACATTGGCTTAAAGTGGGGCAAAGGTCTTCAGTGCTAGCAGAAGGTGCGGTTGGGGGCTGCTAGGCTATTTTTCCGTCGTCTATCCTATCTCTATATTTAATCTCCCTCTCTCTGAGTGACAGTTTCATTTAGGTCGCAAAGGTCCCTTAAATCCAGATATCCCACCACCCAAACATCTGCGCGAGACTTATGATAGTGAAAATTAAATTGGTTAATTCATGGAATGGCGATGCTTTTGAACCATGTTTGTGTTTTAGGAATCTAAATCCCTTCAATCCACATGCTTACTAAGAGTATTTCCAAATTTGGTAGAAGCATTATAAAAAGAGCAAGTTTTATCAAAGGAAGAAATAATCATTTGATTGAAGAAATAACCCTTTGTGATGTAAACGCCATATCGGTTAATGTACCACACAATACTTTGTTTAACATGTTTAACAAGTATTATGGTACGTTAACCGATGTGGCGTGTACGCTACAAAGGATTAATTCTTAGTGTTTTATGAAAGAATTTAAGTTGGTCAGTAAGTCAACAGCCCTCTTAAAAGAACCACATTACAACACTACAAAGATGTCATTCACATTTGAGCCGCGACACGAGAAAACCAACAATGTGGTCGTGCGCCCAGCGCAGACTCAGATCAGCCTGGGCATCCGCCCAGACTGATCAGAGACTTCGCTGTCCGCATGGAGGTAGCTTGGACCCTTAGCTACCCTTAAGCGCCTAGCGGAGAGTCTGATCAGACTGGGCGGATGCCCAGGCTGATCTGAGTCTGCGCTGGGCGCACAACCACATTGTTGGTTTTCTCATGTCGCGGCACATTTAATCTATATTGCAATGTTGACGGAAATACTCAACTCAAAAGCAATATCTACATTTGTATTAAAGAGGTTTCCTGTTCTTCTTTCTTTTCCGTTTCTTTCTAGATAAGACACATTACACATTTTATAAAATGTGCAAAATTAATACTCGCCAACGCATCGGAATGATTTAATGAGTTGAAATACTCTTAAAAATCTTATCAAATGACTGAAAACATAAATTTTGTTACAAATGCTACTGCCCATGAAAGCATTTAAGCGTGTTTTGGGAGGGGGCGGGGGGAAGGGGGTCTAGTACCTGTTGACTGGTAATAGCAATGTTTCATTGAAATCGCTATTGACAGTCGATTTGCAGTAGCGATTTTAACGTATTATCGCTATTTCCAGTCACCTGATGATAGCCAGTCCGTTTGTTTCTATTTTCTTTTAAATTTAGAGAGAATAAACTTGCGATTTACAACAAATCTGGCATATCTCCTCAAAAACAATGTTGCTTCTATTTATTTGCCGTGTTTCTTGCGTTCAAACAAATTGTTCTTTATAGCTTAGGCAGAAAAAAACTAAATTTAAATACCTATTGAAACACAGCACTCAGCAGGCCATTGCCCTGCCTTAAGAAATACAAGTGGGACGCCTCAGTGCCGAAAGTTCCAACACAGCTTCATCCGCCCTACCAATTCTTAGTTTAAAGGGGCTCTCGACAAAATTATAAATGTTGTGTATATTGAATTTTGATCCTGATACGGCTTGGAAGTCAGATCCCATAACTTTGTGCGATTAACGTATTTTTAATCTCCAATTAATTGCTGTCACACAATAATTGTATGATGATAATAATAAACAAACAAATTATGATAAAAAAATATACGACTTTGTTCATGATTATTTTCAAAGAATATATGAATGTTGTGTCATAAGAACATGTTTACTTCAATTATTTACTTGCAAATAATTCATCAGTTTATATGTAAACTGTATGTACAGTCAACTCCCGATATCTCGAACACTGATATCTCAAAGTATCTTCTTTCATCAAAGAATACTTTTCGTATTTCTATTTACATTTCAACTCCCGTTATCTCAAACTACCGATATCTCAAAGTATATTTTCTGGTACCAGAAAATTTACTTTGAGATATCAGTAGTTTGGACTGAAGTTCGACTTCGTGATATTGAAAGTTGACTGTATGTATGTATACCTGTTTGTGATTTCAGAACACGCCAGTCTGCAGTTCATACAATACCCTTTGTCACATGGCTTATAACATCACTGAGAAAGGTTCCTCACAGATTTTCCACAGTTACTCTCAGATTTGTAGATGTCCTGGCGGCTTGAAGTGTCCTACAGACTGGGATGACAAGTCGAATTCCCTTGTCAAATCTTTCAGAAGGGCTGGTAAGTTCCTTTTTACCATTGATATCAGATACGCGGTTTTCAGTACACATTGCAAGGGCGTACATGTAATTGCCTATATTTGATGCTGAATTGGACAAGATTTCAATAGTAACTGCAAACAGACTCGACTACATGAAATAATTCTTATATTTACCCTCAATAGGTATAAACATAACTGTGCATAACATATAACTACCCATAGTCTCCCCCCCCCCCCTTCCTAAAAACCAACAACAACAAAAAACACCCGCAGACACACCCACAACTCTATTATTACCTACTCAAGATTTGTTGGTTGGTTGTTTAGGGTTTAACGATTCTTTGAGACAGTATACCAGTCTATATCTAGCTGTCTTTCAGAGAGAAGGAAAAAAAAAGATATGATAGGAGATAGAAAAATGTCCATACAGCCCCCACCCGCACGTACTGCAAGCACAGTATGCTCTTGCCCTACTATTATCCGAATTGGTATGACGCGCCGGCGCTGAATTTTTCCCAGCATCATCGCCCGGTCACGACCACCCCTACCTACCCCCAAAATAAATCAATTTACAAAGAAACACATATCGTCTATACGTGCATGTAGTCTGGATAGACCTGGCACACAGGCGTTTTAAGATTTGTGTCCACAAATACTTATTCTCAGATACTCCAGTTCTGTGTTTTTATACATTTCAAAGGTGAGGAAATGCAGGTGAAAGTTAGTTACTGTCAGCTGAATCTGCCCTCTAGACGATGTCTCCAAAACGAACCAGCTGTAACTCTTAGAGGGCGTGGACCATTCCAGTTTGAAGTATTTCAAGATTTTAAATGTAAATGTCACAGACCGCTCTATGCTCATCAGTCGTGGCAGGACGGACCATACGACTATGTGGAATACAGCTGTGGAAAGGTGAGGATTTTATTTTCTTCTGGGCCCCAGAGCCCTAGATAAGAGGGAGTATTTGGTGATAATTAGGAATAATTTTTGTTAATTCTGGATAAAAACATATGTTGTGACCCCTCATCTGAACCGTCTCGACGAGACGGTTCAGATGAGGGGTCACAACATATGGTTTTGATGAGAAACAAAGAAAATTATCCCTCAATTATCATCAAATATCCGTCTTATCTACAGCTCTGCTTCTGGCGTATAACATTGACTTTCGAGCAGTATCATGGATTTCCACTGTATTTTACAGAGCTCTATACAACCAATTTCTGTTATTTCTTTTATAAGAACACTTCACGGTTCAAGGCTATGTGTCTAAATACACTAAGAACATTTAAAAACGCAACAGTTAGATTTTCGGAAATAACTTTTTTGAATTTTTAAGACAAACATTTGAAACTCATGAGATATTTAGACTGACATCTTTTCTGTCACATTGCTAAATTTCATGGCATCTTATTGTATATTCCATTAAGATGGAATAAGATGGATTAAGGTGGAGCGTTACCTCTAAAATAAAAATTCACAAGATCAAATCGTAAATTGTATGGCCCTCGCTTTATCGAATTCTGTGGAGTTTTCTTCCATTTCTGGATAAATCCTTTTCCAGATCATTTGCACTATCTGAATATGATTCAGTGTACCCCAAAATGCCCTGTTTCTGTCCATCTGAGGCATGTTGTTTTGATTACCAATCAAACGGCAAAGATAATGATGGATCTGGTGTCAGAAAGAACGCGGGACATAAGTTATATGGACAGATAAAATACAAATGGACCGTTGTAGTTGGAAACATTTCAAGATAATCGCAGTTAGAAATTTCTTAGATTTAGATTATATTTTAGATTGATAAAATACATGTGGACCGTTGTAGTTGGAACTATTTTAAGATAACCGTAGTTTGAAATTATGGACCGTTGTAGTTGGAACTATTTTAAGACAATCGTAGTTTGAAATTTCTAAGATTTACACGATTTTATTTTTGCAGCCTCGATGTGGTATGAATAAACAGCCAGAGAAAAAGTGTACAAAGCTTACTTATATCGACGAAGAAAACTATTTTCATGAGTACATGTGTCGGTGTAAATGGTATGAAGAGTGTACGGGCGGCGAATTGCCAACGGCTTATAAGCCAGTTGCTTATAGACATTGTCAGTCAGTATATTACAACGATTACCAGCGGAAGAGACACCGTCGCAATCGACGGAAAGCTAACAAGACAAAACAGACGGGAATGGCCACTTGAAATCTTAACTCTGAAAAAAATGTCTTTTGTTCTGATACAAATCCATTGTAGCATGGCTGAAGAAAGATTTTTACTGCACTGACTGCAAATTTGCCAGTCGCTTATGTGTACAGCTTGCAGCTAAATTATGCATATTTGAGCCGCGACACGAGAAAACCAACAATGTGGTTGTGCGCCCAGCGCAGACTCAGATCAGCCTGGGCATCCACCCATTCCGCTCAGACATTTCGCTAAGCGCTTAATGGGTAGCTAAGGGTCTAAGCTACCTCCATGCGGACAGCGAAGACTCTGATCAGACTGGGCGGATGCCCAGGCTGATCTGAATCTGCGCTGGGCGCACAACCACATTGTTGGTTTTGTCACGTCGCGGCTCATTTAGAAAAAATAGGCCAAGTGTATGTTGCGAGTTGTGATACCAGTAAACGGTTGAGAAATATGGGGATTTGGAGATAGGGTTAGTTGTTGCTTGTGTTTGAAGCGATTTGCTTTATTGCTTTATATTAAAGCACAGTAATTTCGTTCTGCTGTATTACATTTTACGCATTTTGTGATTATAATTGTAAATAATCGTAACTTGTTAAATAATAAAGATAATTTACATGCTTATTCTCTTAATCATTCACATTTTTAAGTTGAAGCTACTATTGATTGATTGATTGATTTGGGTGTAACGGCCCTTTGAGACGGTATTTCAGTCTATCGGGCCGTCTCCCAGCGAGAGGGAGAAAGACGAGAAATGACAGACTAGAGAAAAATGTCCAAACAACCCTCACCCGCACCTACTGCAAGCACAGTAGGCCCTTGCCCTACAATGCTCCAAATCAGTAGGACGCCCCGGCACTGGAAGTTATAAACAGCACCATCGTACCACCCGACCACCCCCAAGTTGAATTTACTTTATTTATAAACAAAATAATGTATCTTTAGCACCGACTCAGCGTAAAGTTTTAGACCAGAGGCCGATCTAAATATGAGAGAGCCGGAGGGAATGAAAGCGGTATATGTATAGCGATATAATTTTCCGAATCGTTTGGTTTTGAAGTGTTAGAGAGATCGAACATCAATCGCTGTGATTACAGCATCTGTTAGCTTAATATACTTCCAGGGAAAAGATCTCCGTTGGAATTGTATTTTAGTTTTTGTTACAGAACCACATGGTCCGGCTGTTCAAAGCGTTGCTAGCTTAACAAAGTCGTTAGTCGAGGATTCGTCAAGTCTTACAGTACTGACAAAATCAACTGAAGTTTTATCATTTACTGAAAAATGTGAGGAGCTTGCCGTGCAAAAGCTCCTCACATTTTTTCGGCAAAACAATAGCAACGTCTTTGAATTATACAACATGCTTGAAAATTTAAAGTCTCGTTAATTAACGACATCATTAGTTTTGAACAACTTTGCCATCATTATTAATTTTTTTGAGGCATGACATATACTTAAACCTATCAGAAAGGCAAGTATTTCTCAATTTTTGGACTTGGAATGAAAAATATGTCTTAATGTTTCAGATAACTTTTGATAGCATATTTATCACAAGTTAGGTTAAAATGTTGGTCTTTTTGGCACTCTTGTTAGCCGTCAACTTGCAGAATTAATAGCCTTAAGTATAAACTGGAGGCGCCTTAGAATTCGAGATGTACTTAATGACAAAATAAAAAAAAAAACGTCTTTAACGGTGATTTGTTTCCCAATGGATTACCGTTTAGGTCCCGGTTTTAAGACGATCGTGGCACGAGCGTGGGGCGCCAGTGCCTGTGTCTACATGCAAATGTCCGACTCAACAAGTCAGTGTTAGAAGTGAACTTTTTCTACTCCAAAAAATAAACTAGTAGAGAATATATAATATATTTGGCGCGTTTTTAGGCCTTACTTCATTATGAAGGTAGAAATGGCAACCTTTGATGACATACCAACATGAAATTGACCAGTATTGATCAAGTAGACAAACTGATAAAATCTAGTAACTCTAGTGGTTTTAAAAGCCACCATATATTCAAGAAAATGGCTGCGAACCCGGTGTTAAAAATGGCCTTAAAGTTAACAATCTATTGGACCGTAAGATAAAATTGAGCCGCGACAAAAGAAAACCAACAATGTGATTGTGCGCCCAGCGCAGACTCAGATCAGCCTGGGCATCCGCCCAGTCTGATCAGAGGCTTTGCTGTCCGCATGGAGGTAGCTCAGACCCTTTGCTATCCTTTAAGCGCTTAGCAAAACGTCTCATCAGTCTGGGAAGATGCCCAGGCTGATCTGAGTCTGCGCTGGGAACACTACCACTTTGTTGGTTTTCTCGTGTCGCGGTTCAAATGGAGGATACACGTTCAAAGAAAGTAACTCTGCCATTTTTATTTTTTATTTTCTTCTAAATGGCCGTCAGCTCTTATATTAAGGTCATTGTAATTGACCCCGGAATTTATGCCAGGGTTAGCTTAGGTATAGATATTGTCCCGTCATGTAATGACCCTGACTGGCTATTTTCAAGGGAAACAAACAGGGTGACTCATTGAGATCTAGCTATAAAACCTAGTTTAATGGTGCAAGTTTCTATAACTATATGAGCCGTGACACGAGAAAATCAACAATTTGTTGAAAGTGTTTGTGCGCCCAGCGCAGATTCAGATCAGCCTGGGCATTCGCCCAGTCTGATCAGACTCTTCACTAAGCGCTTAAAGGGTAGCTAAGCGTCTAAGGCTGCCTCCATGCGGTCAGGAATGAGTCTGATCAGACTAGACGGATGCCAAGGCTGATATGAGTCTGCACTGGGGCACAACCACTTTGTTGGTTTTCTCGTGTCGCGACTCGTATGTCAAAATTTGGCACTAAATATTTACTCTTTAATCAATTATAAGCATGTCATGATATGATAGCTACATAACTTCAAGATCTGCGACCAACGCCATTTTTAAAACCTCATTTTATATGTTCAGCAGTGCAGGAAACTCTGAGAGTTCCGATTTTTTTCTTTTCATACCAATCAAACAGGAAAGTGGCAGTGGGATCAGTCGTGACATTATGGCACCCTGGCCACCCAAAATGCTCTCTTGTTTGACAAAGTTTTAGGTCATGCTATCTGTATTAAGAAAAAAGCAGTTATTCTATATTTATTCAACAAGCTAAGAAGTATGCCGTCTGTCTTTGATAAATCTTCTTCTTCTTCCACGTGTCCGCCTTTTTTTACACTGTAAGTAAATGCATCCCTTTCCAGAACATTGTAATGATGCACTCGATTGCATGTCTAAAAATCAGGACATAAAAGCGTCATAAACGTTACATTTACTATGCGGCAGAGCTCCAGATAAGAGGGGGTATTGCGGATAATTCAAAGATAATTTTTCTTATTTCTCAACGAAGACATATGTTGTGACCCCTCATTAGAACCGTCTCGATGAGACGGTTCTAATGATGGGTCACAAAACATATTTTTGTGGAGAAATATGGCTAATTATCCCAAAATTATCTCTGTTACCCCTTCTTATCTGGAGCACTGCTATGCGGACGCGCTTCCACAAGCTTCGAATACTTTGTTTTTGCCAAAGTATACCTAAAGCCTGGTGGTTTGTTGATCAGACAAAGAAAATAACTTTTTGAGGAGTTGTCGCAATTTGATGACATAGAAACCTAAAGCATCCCTTTGAAACAGCAATATTTTCATTGTGGGACATCAGGGGCGTAACTAGGGGCAATTTCATAATACGCACAACCA
This sequence comes from Ctena decussata, assembly GCA_963989385.1. NCBI lineage: Eukaryota > Metazoa > Mollusca > Bivalvia > Lucinida > Lucinidae > Ctena > Ctena decussata. Next base: position 37,143,182 of record OZ022498.1, on the reverse strand, counting down.
TGTTTTATTCTCTACTTCTTGAAGGGAAAGCTAGTATTTCAGCCACTTTGGTAATTGGTATTGAAATATTGTCTAATTTATAAATTTTCAGCATGCAAATATGCAAGTGCGTTTTGAAATTTTGTCAATTTTGACAAAATTTCAATACGCACTTGCGTATTTGCCGTATAGGTAGCTACGCCCTTGGACATTTACGCAGACACAGAAAATTCCAACCGCTTAATAAGCATTTATGAAAATTGGAAATCTAACTCTTAAATGTTTAAACTATTTGAGCCGCGACACGAGAAAACCAACAATGTGGTTGTGCGCCCTGCGCGGACTCAGATTAGTCTGGGCATCCACCCAGTCTGGACAGACTTTTTGCTAAGTGCTTAAAGGCTAGCTAAGGGACTGAGCTACCTTCATGCGGACAGTGAAGACTCTGATCCGACTGGGCGGATGCCCAGGCTGATCTGAGTCTGCGCTGGGTGCACAACCACTTTGTTGGTTTTGTCGTGTCGCGGCTCATTTACAATTTTCCCGTCGTTTCGTATTGATCGGATGTCCTATTTCACAGAGACATGCAAATGTACTTAAAAGCCATTTTACCTATGCAGGACTCTTTCCTGCTTTCGACTTTGGTACTGAAACTCGACGACAAACGTAATATCAAAAACGCCGCTCTGCCTCAGAGTTGTTCAATCTCATCTGGTCTCAATTTTACAGTTGTAAACTAGAGGGCCATGTGGCTCTAAATTGATGCCCTGAGTGGACCATTTGGTTTTGGAGACGATTTTTTTTTCAGATGATCTTACCCTATATGGGCATGACAGCAATCTTGGTCATGCAAACATTCAAGTAAACTTTCATTTCCCCTTCTCATGGACGTTTCATATGAGTTTTCGCTTCAATTGGCTAAGTTTCTTTGGAGAAGATGTATGAAGCTGTTGAACTATGAGTGACTTGCTCATTGGTCAAAGAATGGCCTTATTCTATGGTAACCCAAAAGTTTCAAGTAATTTAGTTGACTCCATTTCTAATGTCTTTCATAATTTCTATGAAATATCATGTTTTAGCAGCCATAAAAGGTGAAGGTCAACCCAAGGTCATTATTTGACTTAACATGGTAATACTCGAGTACCCGATGATACATACCAAGTTTCACGGCAATCGGTCTGTTAGCTCTGGAGAAGAAGATTTTAAAAGGTTTTACCATATGTGGTCACGATGGCCAATGTTGGTCAAGTCACCAAAACCATTTAGACATATTTTGTTCCTGTAAACCTTTGGGTACTTCATAAGAAAATTTAATTCCAATTGGCACATCGCTTTTGAGATGTTTAAAACTGTTATAATGTGAGAGAGCTTGCTCAAAGGCCAAAGAATGACCATGACCTCTATTAATAAAATATTTCATGTTCTCATTAAGTTTACTGTATATATATATACACCAACTTTTGTACCAAAAGCGTCTACAAGTTCCATGAAATCTTACGTTTTAGCATTCTTCCATATCAGGTAGGGATACATTGACGTAACCTGCGCCTGCATGTTGTTCCGCATCTTCGTAAAATGGGCCGGAATGCTGTCTTCCAAGACGATAATGCAGGACACTATCGTGCTCGCAGCGTTGATGACTTTTTGAGGCAGAACAGAGCTACGGCAAATCGAGGGGCCGTCAATGTCGCCTTGGCCTGTATGCGACATCTTTGGGTGAGCCATTCAAAAACACATCACCCAGCGGACCAGGCTAGCGGACTTACTCAGGATTCTACGCCAAGAGTTGGGCTTGATTTCTCAACAAACGATAAGGAGATTGGTGCTTTCAATGCGCAGGCGACTCCTGGAGTGCAGCGTTCATCGTGGTGGTTACATTAGTAGTAAAGGGCGACGCCCTTTACTACTTACATTATTGAGTGACAGGTACTGAATTTTGCACGTTTTGACACCTGGCCCCTACTGACTTCGGAAGTGAATAACCCATGACTCAAAAAACTTTTTTTTTGTTTGTTCTGATTTCAATACCATGTCAGGTGAACATTAAATATTTGTGTGGTATATAATTTCACGTGTATTCTAAAAGAATGAGAAAATAAAAATGAAAAACCTCAAGTGCGCAGAAGTTTTTTGTCGGGTACATGAGCCATTTATACTCAGTGATTTCTCTCGAGTTTTATTTTGCTGTTCTTCCGTTTCCAGCTATGAGCAATTTGTGGAGAATTTTATTTTTGCCGTTTTTTTCCGTTTCCAGCTACAGCGGACCAGTAGCTGGAAACGATCGTGTATAGCATGCAAATTGACTCACATGTGTCATCATTCGTAAAAGAAGGCGTTTGTAGAATTATTTCACTAGCGGACAACGTACGATAGACGACAACAGAAGTAATCATATAAATTACGCCGAGACAGACAAAGTCTCACTAGAGTTTCACCTCTCTTTACTTACGTACCCTCTAAACACTCCCACACTCCATTCACATATGAGTCGCGACGCGACGCAGACTCAGGTCAGCATCGGCATCCGCCTAGTCTGCGCAGCGTCTTTCCTAAGCGCTTAAAGGGTAGCCAAGGGTCTCAGCTACCCTCATGCGGACAGCGAAGACTCTGATCAGACTGGGCGGATGCCCAGGCTGATCTGAGTCTGCGCTGGGCGCACAACCACATTGTTGGTTTTCTCGCGTCGCGGCTCATATTTGTTATGTTGGCCTCTTGACCTGATAAAAAGTAAGAAAAAAGCACAGTGTATAGACAAAAATTCAGCTTTTGCAGCTGGTATCTGTACCGCTTAGAAAGGTATCTGCGGCGTACTGTCCGAGGCTTGTTCGGAAACTATTGAGACAAAGGAAATAACAAGGAAACAAGTAAAACTTGAATTTACATCACCGAATACCTGGACTTATTGTTTATCATCGTGCCAAATATCAAGACACAGGGACCACTAGTTCGGTTTTAAACTCGTATATGCGAAAGAGGGCGTGCAGTTTAATATGAACGGAACGGTTTGGGTGCCTAGCCGAATTTCTAATAAGTAGACGGTTGAATATCTTGCACATTAGATAAGGATATACGCAAATTTCACCTGTGCCGACAATTCTTTTCTTGCGCACCAGGTAAATCTAACCGCGACTTTCACCTGTACCTACAATTTTTTTTTTTTTTTTTTTTTTTTTTTTTTGCAAACCAGAGAATGGAAACCGCGTGTTTCACCTGTACCTACAGATTTTATATCACCATGTTATCTCACCCAGGATTGGATAAAAAACAAGTGCAGTCAATGCATTGGTTGTATAGCTCACGTATCTGCGTCGTCAAGCGATGTTGTTTTTATACCCCGCCACACGCTAGTGGCGGGGTATTATGTTTTCAAGTCGGCCAAGTCTGTCCGTCCGTAGTACATACGTCCGTCCGTCCGCACTTCGTTTCCGTGCGGTAACTTAAGTATTTATCAACGGATTTCATTCAAATTTTGCATATGTATTTGGACCAAGAATGTCTCGCTTGGGATTGTTAATTGGCAAATTTCGATAATTTCTGGCAGAGTTATGGCACTTGTCAATGTCCAAAAAAATGGTTTTTGGCCTCTAGTTCCTTTACTACTTGGAATATCAAGATGAAACTTCACAAACATGATCTAAGTAACAAAAGTTTTGTATGAGCACAGAAATTTTATCAGCAGGGGTTATCTGTCCCTGCCCTGGGGCTATATATACATGTATAAATCATGAGAAAATCTATATAAAATAAGAGTTTGAAGCAATTTTTCTGAAACTTACAGCAAATGATTGCAGATGAAAGCCTCCAGTGATGCTCAAATTTAACCCATGGGAGTTATCTCCCCCTGCATGGGCTATATACATGCATAAAATGATGATAAAATCTTTATTAAATTCACGCGAAACAGATTTTTCAGAAACTTACAACTGACGATAGAAGTAATAAAAGCTTTTTGTGGTGATTAAAATTTAACCCCTCAGGGGTTATCTGCCCCTACCCTGTGGCCACATACATATTTAATATCACTAAAACTGTATTTGGTTAGAGTGGTAAGTGATTTATCGGAAGCTTATAGTAAGTGATCAGAGTAATGAAGTGTCCTGTCATGACTTAGACTTTTTTCCATGTACTTTGGGGTCTAGCTGCTCCTGCCCTGGCCTAATACAGAGAAAACTTAGTTTGGAGAAACTGGCGAGTGCAAAAAAGTTTGCAGTGGCGGGGTATCACGCAGTCGTTTGCGATGCTTTAATTTTAGATGACGACATCAAGAAGACGGAAAATTAATGCAGTTTTTGCCACAACGGACATTGCCGTAATGAGATTATAAAGACATTGCCATTGTCGTCATTCGTTCATTGCGTCGGCTTCTTTCAAGATGCATTAGAAACATCTGAAGCGCTGAAATTGTGCACTTTAACAAATTTTCCTTGAAAGCTAAAAAGTGTGCAAGAAACAGTATCTATCGTGGGTGTGAAGTGCGGATAGAACAATCCGTCACTCGGGATCACTATTTGACATCACTTGGTAAGCCCAGACATGCCGAACAGTAACCATGTGATGGATGTTTTCCATCCGCCTCACACACCCATGAAAGTTACTTATAATCTCACCCAGGACCGGATATGGATCACGTGTAGTCAATGCATCTGTTGTGTAGAAGGTCACGCACTTCCATCGTTCATCAGATGATGACGTCTCAGCGACCGCAAATATGACATCAGTTTATGATACGGCGGGCATTGTCGTTAAGAGCTGGCCGAATTACTGTCGTCTTATTCCAAACTGTAATAGCAACCCTGAAACTGTAAAATTACCGCTTTGACAAGGTCTTCCCTGAAAATGAAACGTTGTTTATCTAAAGGTATGCAAAAAAAAAGAAGCTAACACAGGAGTGAGGTGCGGACAGAAAAAAATCCGTCACTCGGGATCACTGTCAGGCATCACTAAGCAAGCCCCATGATGCCGAAGAAAAGTAATCCTTGTTACAGATGTTTCAATCCGCACCTCAAGCCTCATGATGCCGAAGAAAAGTAATCCTTGTTACAGATGTTTCAATCCGCACCTCAAGCCTCATGATGCCGAAGAAAAGTAATTATTGTGTCAGATGTTTCAATCCGCACCTCAAGCCTCATGATGCCGAAGAAACCTCACGTCTCATGATGCCGAAGAAAAGTAATCCTTGTTACAGATGTTTCAATCCACACCTCCCGCCTCATGATGCCGAAGAAAAGAATAATTGTTACAGATGTTTCAATCCGCACCTCACGCCTCATGATGCCAAAGAAATGTAATTCTTGTTACAGATGTTTCAATCCGCACTTCACGCCTCATGATGCCGAAGAAAAGTAATTATTGTGACAGATGTTTCAATCTGCACCTCACGCCTCATGATGCAGAAGAAAAGTAATTTTTGTGACAGATGTTTCAATCTGCACCTCACGCCTCATGATGCCGAAGAAAAGTAATTGTTATGACAGATGTTTCAATCCGCATCTCACGCCTTATGATGCAGAAGAAAAGTAATCATTGTGACAGATGTTTTTATCCTCACCTCACGCCTCATGATGCTGAAGAAAAGTAATCATTGTGACAGATGTTTTTATCCGCACCTCACGCCTCATGATGCTGAAGAAAAGTAATCATTGTGACAGATGTTTTTATCCGCACCTCACGCCTCATGATGCAGAAGAAAAGTAATCATTGTGACAGATGTTTTTATCCGCACCTCACGCCTCATGATGCCGAAGAAAAGTACTCATTGTGACAGATGTTTCTATCCGCACCTCACATCATCTATAGATACTTATTATCTTACCCGTGTTGCCTTACCCAGGGCCGGATATAAATCAGTGTATTGGTTTATAAGAGGTCACGGGACTGCATAGTCAAGTGACGTCGTTATTTTTGATGATGACATCACGAAGTCGGCATAAGACGTCCATTTGTCATGTCTGACATTGCCGTAAAGAGCCAAACGTTAGCCATTGATAGCGTCGGCTATCGAACAGTGTTCCTTGTGATGTACTTTTCCATCTACACCTCAACCCAGTGCAACGTTAAGAAACATTGATGTTTACAGAGTGTGGAAAATTCTAAGTAACTGTTTGCAGTTAAAACTATTTCTGAATCTATTTCTGAAAAGTAGCTTTTCTAGTGACTGATTGAAATAATGTGACCATGAGATCAAATGAATAATTATTTATTATTCCTTCCAGTTATGAATAAAACTTTCTGATACGTGAAAACATATCTAACAGTATGGCCGACGTCAAGTGGCATGCAGATGTGATAAGCTATATTTTGGTTACCTTTTTCATGCAGAGAACTATGAATTAAAACATGACTGAGGATACCCAAGAACAGCCAAAGACACTAACCCCAACCTTCCAAAGCAACCACAAGGAAAATTCTCACAGACCTCATAACTTTGTAGAAAGACACTATTTCAGAGTTAGGAGTACAGTAACTCGGCCATTTTGATAAGATTTAACGCGATTTCTAGCCAAAGACTTCTTTATTTTAGAATGGATGCCATTTTTCACTTATTTGTGTAACTGTACTGTAGGATTCAAGACTGTGTTTCGGCATAGAAATATAGGTTAAAATCAGGTGCGCTGGGGATTTGTTAAGGTGGTGATAATCACTGATTTGGGACAAAGACAAAAAACTGCATAAAATACTCAAAATAACACTGATCTTTCCAAAACTTAGCAGATGCCTTCTCTGTGTGTGTCTATGTTGTTTCTCATAATTTAGAATCCCAAAATGCAGCATTTGTTAATGTTAAAAAGTGTTTTTATAAGAGAAGATCAAAGGGCAATTTTCTGCGAATAAATCTGAAAAAATAATATCATTATTGAAAATATACTTAGTGCTTAGAGTACCTTGTTGCATAATGGAGAGCGTCCTAGCAATTATTTTTTCAAACTCTTTCACACATTATCATGCTGAGCAGATGAAAAAAGATGCAGTCTGTGTCCAATTTTTTTTTGTCAAAACACACAGGGAGACAGGTGAGACTATTTTAACAAGGTTGAACAATTTCATCTCCACACCACTGATCATGTCAGTAATGTATTATTTATATTGTAGGTGTTAACATAGGTATGCTTGCCTACCCTATATTTAATAAATGCATCCAGTGTACATTTACTTTGTACATGGTTGAACATTTGAAAAATAGCTACCGTTTTCATCTGGTCTACATTACAATTTGAGAAAGAGTTGGAATAAATAATTGCTAGGACGCTCTTCATTATGCAATAATGCACCTTCAGCACTACGTAAATTTTCAATAACGATATTATTTTTTCAGGTTTATTCGCAGAAAATTACCCTTTGATCTTTCCTTATAAAAACTCTTTTTTAAGCAGCATGTACGTCTATTTTGTATTCTAAACTGTAAAGAACAACAAAAATAAGAAGTCTGCTAACTTTCAGGGAGATACCTTACTTTTTTATGGTTTTATGCAGATTTTTACATTTACCATAAATCACCACCTTAAGAGAAGAAACTTTATCACTTGGTTGATACTTGTTTTCATTAAATGCATCGCCAAAATAATGTATCTCCTTTGATCTGCTGGAGATGACGTGTTATCGCCATCCAAAAACCAGTCTGAAGCAACTGTGAATTCTCGAATTAAACGGTGGCGGGTACGGGAAGTTTGGACACTGTTGACTCAAAGAGTAAAATTTCTGTAAACAAAAATATGGAATTCTAAAAGAATCACGAATCACGATCGAAATCTCCTCATCGGTATATATATGAAATAAAATAAAAGTCATTTTGCATTAGAATCCATTTTTATCCGGTCCTTATGACACATTCGATTTTTATTATACATTTATGTATTTTTTGTGAGATTTCACTGCAGTTTCGTGGTTGTACATGTAAATAACCGTTGTCGCCAAGATTAGAAAAAAAATAAAATAACAAAAACGACAAAAAAAGAAAAAATAAAAACATGGAAGAAATATCGAAACTTTGGGTCATAGTGGCCCCATAATGATCTACTACTTTAACGTAAGGTAAAATTGCCTTGCTGTTGTTATACCTCATCGCTCAGTGTAGGAAGAAAGCAAGAAAAAAGAAAACAAATATTTGCATATTTACAAAAACCTACTTTGTGCCGGTTATACAGCTATATAATACAATATCTGCATATCATCCTTTAAAGTCTCCAAAGTCTTATCAGTGGTAAAAACGTCTAGACTTAAATCATTGTAAAATGGTTCAACCTTCACGTTTGGTGATAAAATGTGAGTTCATGTACATATAACTTGAGTTATATAACTGGAAAAAGGCAGAGAAAACAAGTTTTTGAAAAATAACTAATTGCTCCACAAAATACAATTTTCTGTTCTGGTTCCCCGTCAAGCAATGCTGTATTAACATAGGTGGGATAGTGATTGGGGCTCCGCGCCTTTACATTGTATTATTACCATTTATTCACCTTAATGAACTCGAAAATAGGTCATTTTAGTTGCCAAACTAAATTTTCAAACTTTTTTGTGTGAAACTCGAGGATGTTTTATTTATTATAAGTTGGATAATCACGGTCATTTACAATGACGAAACTGTAGTGAGAGCTTGCAGCGATACCTCATGATAACATTTTTCATGCTGACAGAGCAATGGGGCCTTTAATCCAAGAATAATTATATTGCCAAAATCTAGCTGAAGTGGCTGAGATTGAAAGTGTAACATATATTTTCCATGGAAATTTTGTCAAAATACATAATTCTGGAACTGGAAAAAGAAAACGTTCAATAATGTTTTCTACATGGAAGGTTACTGTAAAAAATCGGAAGCAATTCAACAAGCGTGGGCGGAAATCCTTCCGATGTTGATTGATATGAGCCATGGTTTATATCATGTTTATTTCCACATATTTTGATAAACTGACTTGTAAAGATAAACTATTTTCATAGATTACTGAGCGATTACTGAACATATCTAATCCAGGAATAAATTCGAAGAAACAACTAATTCAGCGGGAATATTGGATTGAAAAAAATACAACAACTGAATTTTATGTTTATATATTAAATTATATATAGTTGTATGTGATTAAATACTGAAAAGAAACAGAAAACATAAGTTCGCGCGGTCAACTATCAATATGGAATTAAGGTTCTGTTTACAGATTCTTGTAATTGTGTCACTAATACTGCTAGTGTCTGGTGGAAGTCTGGTAATACCTCCTGACAACTCCGACCCGGTAAGTGTTTGTCTGACAGGGACGTAACTAAGGAGGGGAATTTACATGTTACACACAGTCAATCATGCTTTATACCCATTGAGGGTAAAAATAAAGATTTCAGCCTCAAAGATATGTCATGTAGACACGTCTGTTTGCAGTTTCTATGAATCCTGAAGAATATATCTCAATGGACTAGTGGACTAGTACAACTAAGGCGCTAAGACTAAAGACTAAACGCTATGCCAAAAACTAACGATGGCGGATTGTCTGACAAGTTTGCGAAAACGAAATTCCCGACTTCAGAAACCTTTGGTGGCATATATAAGGTCTCTAAGTTCGTGAACAAAGTTTTCCAGTTTCTTTCTTGAATAGTAATCAAATAATAAATCATAATCCCTTCTTTTCAAATAATGCAAAACAGGAAAACGAGCTAGATCCGCCACGCTTTGTTATTTATTTAACCGTGTCCAATCACATGTATTTCACCGTTGCGCATAGTTGTACATCTTTACTAAAATGAGTTGTTGTTATTCATTTGTGTGATTGACATTTGGGTTGAAAATGGCTGAACAAGCCAGTGGAACAAGCATGAGTAGGATGAAAATTCGAGTGGAAAAGTCCTCCGAGGGCGAGAAAGCCTTGGAGTGTTTTCTACCTCTAGTGGGTTGACTGGGCGGTCGGGTCGGGCGATGGTGAGGGGTAGCTTTCAGTACTGGTGCGTCCTACTTATTTGGATTATTTTGGGGCAAGGACCGGCAGTGCTTGCTATCTTGCAGTAGATACGGGAAGGGTTGTTTGGACGTTTTTTTCTCATCTGTCCTTTCTCCTTTCTCGCCTACTCTCTGGGAGACGGCTCGATATAGACTGAAATACTATCTCAAAGGGCCGTGAAAACCTAAACGACCAAACAACTAATTACCTCCCGCTGTCATTGTCGTAAACAAAGAAATATTTTTTTTAAAAAATCCTACAACTACATATAGTACCCTGGTGCAATGGTATGAGAGTCGGACCTGTATATGGGCTCCGGCTGAAAGCAAATCTTTTTAAACATCTTAACGCGTTACAGCTCTTTATTTTCCTTCTCTCTCCTCCTCCCCCCCCCCACCCCCACCCCCCCCCCCCCAAAAAAAAAAAAAAAAAAAAGGAAAACGAAATTATCAATGGAATGGTTTCATTAGTTTTCATCACCTCCAGAGCCTTCAATTTTTCTCATTGTTTTGCAAAATTTCGTAGCATGCGGGGCAAATCGGATATTTTGCCAATTCTAGTAAGCTCCTAACAGTGTAGAGCCTATATAAATATACTGCGATAGTGACCTAGCATACACATTTTTCCCCAATGCCTCCAACAACGGGTCCTTCCCAGCGGCCCCGCGGAACGAATCCATAATAGAACCGTCTGGGTGCCCGAGTCCGTCTGTCATCTGTGTCAAATTCAAAGATAGTGTGCACGTTGTTCCTGGGATCGGTATCCGACCTAGCCGCCCCAAAACGTGCCTGAGTACGATCGATTGATTGGGGCCTCGGTTTAAATTATTATCTGGAATAGAAGAAGAGCGAAACGTCGAAATTTATGACTAGAACGCTCATACGAACGGCTAAGCAATGCTCTGTGTAAAGCGCTCAATAGACTTACAAGACCAGCACCACTATCCGAGGTATAGGTCCAAATGCAACATAATTGCATGTAAAACACTTCGAAGAAAGCTTCAGAATAGAATAGAATGACGACATTAGGAGAATAAGTTGCAGAGTTCTAGATGCGAGTGGGCAATGGGTGACAATTTTTGTCAGATCTGCTAATAAACCCCTCATCCGAACCGCCTCAACGAGGCTGTATGAGGGACCACAAGCCTGTCAGTTCATCTGCCGTCACACTGTGTCTGGGCAGGCTTAGACATACTAAGCGGTTAACCTGGTTACCAATACTGAGTGCACATACTTCCGCCAGTAAGAGACAACTACTCTTGCTGGCAGCCCGCTAGCGCAGTCGGCAGCGCGTCAGACTGCAGGTCAAGGGGTCCTGAGATCGATTCCCAGACAGGCCACATAACGCTCGTGGAGACTGATCATGAAATATTTTCTACGGTCATTCATTCCCTTCTGCTGATTCAAGAAGGGCAGTTGTCATTTACTGGCGAAAGTATGTGAACTAAGTACTGGTTAAACGTTTAGGAGATCTAATTAAAATCTTAAAGAGCTTCTTCGAGAGCAGAGAACACATTCGAAAGAAGGAACATGGGCCATACCATGGAACAGTGTCATGGAATAGTTTGAGTAGGTTAACTGACCGCCTAGACATGACCTTAGCTGTTTACTTGGCCGTAAATGCTCAACAAAACAAACAAACTCACAACTGCCCTTAAGTCAGCGGAAGGGAGAGAATGAGCGTAGAAAATATTTCATGACCAATCTTCACGACTGTTCAGGGGCCGAGCTTTGTAATCGAACTCGCGACCGCTTGATCTGCAGACCGACGTGCTGCCGACTGCGCTAGACGGCTCGGTAGGACACATGTCAAATTCTGAGGGTACCAAACTCTCTGCATAGGGTAAAGGTGATTTCTAGAACTCCACATGTAACGCCTTTCGTGCCTGAACTGGTCCTCCGTGTGTGAACGAGACCTTGGCATGTAAATGGGCGGTTGATCAATGAAAACAACGAAAACAACAAAAAATAAAACAGGTAATGTGAATTGAATCTCCTCCAGTGACCGGGTCCTCCATGGCCGGAAAGGATTCACCACGAGTGAACGAAACCGTTATAGGTGAACCAAACAAGAAGATGTAAACTTGATCTGCACGTGCGAACATGTACCTATATTCTACGTCTGACAGGGCCTCCATGTATGAACATTTCTGCTTGTTAGAATGGCTTCTCCAGGTGTGGACGAGATACCCACATATAAACGGGACGGGACGTGTGAACGAGATAGGTACATATATACGTATGAACGGGACACCCACCTGTGAAAAGGTGCTGCACGCTAGATGGAGACCTTCGCGGGTCCTGTATTTTTCAAAGATCCAGCACGTAAAACGGGACATGCAGTCTGATTATCCAAGTATGCAAGGGATCGCCACAGGCGAACGGACAATCCATGGTTGAACGGGCTCTGCGCCTGTGAAGTGTAAACGGGATCTCCACGTGTTAACGTGATCCGCATGTAAGAAAGGAACCTTCATTTGTGAACGGGTCGTCCATATGTGAGCAGGAACTGCATTTGCGAACAGGACCGCCATCTGTAAATGGATCTTCCACAAGTGAACGGACCTCCACATGTGTATTGGACCGCTACATGTGAACGGGGCCTGCACAAGTGAACGACATCTGCAAGGCTGTACCTGCGAAAGGGAACTACATATGCGAACGGGATGTCCATATAGGAACCGGGCTTGCATTTTTCAACGGATCCTCTACGTGTTAATGGGACTGTCCATGTGTGAACGAAACGTGAATGTATGAACAGGACCTCATTCCGATGTAACATTTAGGCTCAGATGCGCAATACGTGAATATTATACAAGTTTCTATCACAAATATGTTTGGACTGTATTGACAAGTTTCAAGGTAACATAGCGAGTTGCGACTCTAGACTGACGCTAGATGAATCCCCCTCCCAAGGAAATAATGCTATACAAGATTCTATCACAAATATGTTTGGACTGTATTGACAGGTTTCAAGGAAACAAAGCGAGTTGCGACTCTAGACTAACCCTAGATAAATAAAATAAAATTCACGTGTCTTGTCTAAGTAATGCAGAAGACAACTTTTAAATGAATGGACCATTTGCCTTTTAAAATTGTCCAGGGGTAGCAAGTTTTTCATTTTAAAATGGTTCCTAACTGGCTAAGTAATGACTTTCATCAGACTGCCACTGTTTGGTGTGATGGACTTTCGAATAGGGACAAACTACATCTTCAAGACTAAAATGCTTGCAACAGATCGGCGCGGAGAGTTGGGGAGGGCGGAGGGGTTGGGTGTCCTGTGGGATTATAATTTTCTCTGCCTCGTCTTTGTCTCAACCCTATCTTTCCTTTCTACTATCGCGTTGTGAGACGGCTCGACGTAACTCAAATTTTATTACTCAGTAAAACAAACAACAAACCATCAAACCAAATGCCGATTCAAGTATTGGCATCAAGCCAGTTATATTTTAGGTTTTCATTATTTACTGTCACTCAACGTTCAGGACCGCCGTGCAGTGCAAAGTTAATGTTGACGTCGGCTTAACGAAAGCACTCGTACATCGCATAATCTATCTATCACATTTTGAAGTCATACAGGCAACAGCTCTAGCAGAAGAGAGAACAGTTATCGCTTTGGGCTCGGCCATGTCGTGACGTTACACTTGACGTTTTGAAGTTGGAGTGATAGAAGTTACGTTTAACAAATAAGAGTCAATGTTTTACCCTAAAGTGAATGGGTATACTTTCAAAGGAAACAACTCCGCCATTTTCATTTTTTGCCTCCCTTTTCAACGAGAGTCAAATGTTAAACAGAATAACTTGCCCCCCCCTCTCCTCCCCCCCCCCCCTCCCCACGTGCAGAAAAGTTCTTTCCTCTAAGCGCAGACCCCATTTTAATGGAATTTATCTTCCAGGAAAGCAAATAGGAAGTCACTAACATTGTTGTTGTTCCCCTTTCCAAAAATGGCGGAAAAACATAAACTTGTACTCTTTTACCTACATATTTTTTTCAGGTGACCTTTAGCCTTTCTTACTTATTGTTGAGGATTGGGGAAATGTTGAGTACAAGTTCTAAACATAATTCGCACTGAGGTTCAAACTTTCCACGCGTCTCGTATTGTTACAAAAAGTCCAGGCTTCCACTCGCGTCTGTAGGCCTCGTTTTAATTTAGCCATATACCTAAATCTTGGGCCACCGCTCACACCGGGTAGGCGGCAATCGAAAACGCTCTTAACAATCGATTAACGCAGGTCAAAAACCGTTAGAAACAGCGTTTTCGATTGCAAATTGGGGACAATTTGCAATCGAAAACGCTGTTTCTAATGGTTTTTGACCCGCGTTTGTCGACTGCATGAGCGTTTTCGATTGCCTCCTACCCGGTGTGCTGCTGGTGTAATATTAAAATTTGAACCTGTTGAAAAAATGACCCAACTGGCCACTTTTCAATGTTGAATATCGACCCGTAGAGCATTTTTCAGTGTTGAAAATTGACCTGGGTCAAGTTTCAACATTGAGAATTGACGCGTGGGGTCATGTTTTCACGGGGTCAAAATTTAATGTTATCCGGCTCAAGAACCTCGGGGCGAATACCCCATCATTTAAAGTTTACATTGTAGTATACAAATCAGTTTTCCCGATTCAATATGATTTATATTTGATGTGACGCAAAGGATGTAAATTTTTATCAGGTTTGGCAACGTCGAAATCTACAGTCACATTGGACGCTTCAATGGATATATATATATAGCCGTTCACTATTCTAAACAGTGAGTTTAGTCTTTAGTCAATAGCCGATAGCAGCATTAGTTGTACTAGTCCAGTACAACTAACGCTGCTATCGGCTATACTCACCGTTTAGAATAGTGAACGGCTATATATTTATCCATCGAAGCGTCCGATGTGACTGTAGATTTCGACGTTGCCAAACCTGATAAATATTTACATCCTTTGCGTCACATCAAATAAAAATCACATTAAATCGGGAAAATTGACTTGTATACTACAATGTAAACTTTAAATGATGGGGTATTTGCCTCGAGGTTCTTGAGCCGGGTAACATTAAATTTTGACTCCGTGACAACATGACCACACGCGTCAATTCTCAATGTTGCAACTTGACCCAAGTCAATTTTCAACATTGAGAAATGTTCTATGGGTCGATATTCAACATTGAAAAGTGGCCAGTGTGGTCATTTTTTCAGCAGTTCAAATTTTAATATTACACCGGCAGTGGCCAAAGATTTAGGTATTCGGCTAAATTAAAACGAGGTCTACAAAGACGAGTGGAAGCCTCTACTTTCAGCAACAATACGAGACGCGTGGAAAGTTTGAACCTCAGTGTGAATTATGCTTAGAACTTGTACTCAACATTTCCCCAATCCTCTACAATAAATAAGAAAGGCTAAAGGTCACTTGAAAAAATATTTAGGTAAAAGGGTACACGTCGATGTTTTTCTGCCATTTTTGGAAAGGGAAACAACAATTTGACTCTCCTTGAAAAGGGAGGCAAAAATGAAAATGACAGAGTTGTTTCCTTCGAAAGTATACCCATTCACCTTAGGGTAAGACATTGATTCTTATTTGTAAAACGTAAATTCTATCACTTCATCTTATAAACGTTGAAGTGTAATGTCACGACATGGCCGAGCCCAAAGCGATAACTGCTCTCTCTTTGGCTAGAGCTGTTGCCTGTATGACGTCAAACTGTGTTAGATAGATTATGCGATGTACGAGTGCTTTGGAAAAGCCGACGTCAACATTGACTTTGCACTGTACGGCGGTCCTGAACGTTGAGTGACGGTAAATAATGAAAACCTAAAAAAATGACTTGCTCGAAGCTATTACGTGAATCGGCATTTGGTTTGATGGTTTGTTGTTTGTTTTACTGAGTAATAAAATTTGAGTTACGTCGAGCCGTCTCACAAAGCGATAGTAGAAAGGAAAGATAGGGTAGAGGCAAAGACGAGGCAGAGAAAATTATAATCCCACAGGACCCCCAACCCCTCCGCCCTCCCAAACTCTCCGCGCCGATCTGTTGCAAGCATTTTAGTATCGAAGATGTAGTTTGTCCCGATTTGAAAGTTCATCACACCAAACAGTGGCGGACGGATGAAAGTCATTACTTAGCCAATTAGGAACCATTTTAAAAAGAAAAAAATTGCTACCCCTGAACCATTTTAAAAGGCGAATGGTCCCCACCTTTAAAAGTTGTCTTCTGCATTACTTATACAAGATACGTTTTTTTTTATTTATCTAGGGCTAGTCTAGAGTCGCAACTCGCTTTGTTTTCTTGAAACTAGTCAATACAGTCCAAATATATAAGTGATGGAATCTTGTATGATATTTTTTCTTGGGAGGGGGATTCATCTAGGGTCAGTCTAGAGTCGCGACTCGCTTTATTTCCTTGAAACTAGTCAATACAGTCAAAATATATTTGTGATAGAATCTTGCATAATATTCACGTATTTATATATTGCGCATGTGCGACTAACTGTTACATCGGAATGAGATCCTGTTCACACATTCACGTTTCTTTCACACATGAACAGTCCCATTAACACGTAGAGGATCCGCTGAAAAATACAAGTCCCGTTCCTACATGGACATCCCGTTCGCATATGTAGATCCCGTTCGTATGTACAGCCTTGCAGATGTCGTTCACTTGTGCAGGCCCAGTTCACAGGTAGCGGTCCAATACACATGTGGAGGTCTGTTCACTCGTGGAGGATCCATTTACAGGTGGCGGTCCCGTTCGCAAATGTAGTTCCCGATCACACATGGAGGGCCCGTTTACAAATGAAGGTTCCTTTCTAACATGCGGATCACGTTAACACGTGGAGGTCCCGTTTACACTTCACAGGCGCAGGGCCCGTTCAAACGTGGAGTGTCCGTTCACCTGTGGCGATCCCTTGCAATGGTCTCGTTCACACATGGAGGACAAGTTCAGGCAGAAAGACGTTACACATGGAGATTCTAGAAATCACTTTTACCCTATGAAGAGAGTTTGGTACCCTCAAAATTTGAAATGTGTCCTACCGAGCTGTCTAGCGCAGTCGGCAGCACGCCGGTCTGCAGATCAAGCGGTCGTGAGTTCGATTCCCAGACCGGCCCCTGAACAGTCGCGAAGATTGATCATTCTCTCCCTTCCCTGACTTAAGGGCAGTTGTGAGTTTGTTTTGTTGAGGTTTAATGGCCCACTAAATAGCTAAGGTCATGCCGAGCCGGTCAGTTAAACTACTCGCACTGTTCCATGGCAGGCTTATACCTCCTATACGGTTAACCAGTACTTTGTGCACTTAATTTCGCCTGTAACTGACAACTGCCCATCTTGAATTAGCAGAAGGGAAAGGAAATATTTCATGATCAATCTCCAAGAACGTTATGTGCCCTGTCTGGGAATCGATCTCACGACCCCTTGACCTGCAGTCTGACGCGCTGCCGACTGCTCTAGCGGGCCCGGCAAGGGTAGTTGTCTGTTACTGGCGGAAGTATGTGCACTCATTATTGGTTAACCGTTTAGTATGTCTAAGCCTGCCCAGACACAGTGTGACGGTAGGTGAACTGACAGGCTTGACATGACCTCTGCTGTTTACCTGGACCTGTTCACAGAGCCCTTTATAGCTTCTTACACATCGCTACGTCTGGGGTAAAGTAACGCTCATTATCTTACTTCCATTTATATCAGGTTTATCAGTGTTACATTCAATGCTACATTCCAGTGTCAGTGCTCTTGATGGGAGGGGGTATTTGATGATAGTGAGGGATATTTTTTCTTGTTTCTCGTAGAAGACGTGGTGTGGTCCCTCATCCAGCCTCGTTGAGGCGGTTCTGATGAGGGGTTTCTAAGCAGATCTGAATAAATTGTCACCCAGTGCCCAATCGCATCTAGAGCTCTGCAACTTATTCTCCTAATGTCGCCGTGCTTTTCTATTCTGAAGCTTTCTTCGAAGTGTTTTTCATGCAATTATGTTGCATTTGGACCTATACCTCGGATAGGGGTGCTGGTCTTGTAAGTCTATTGAGCCCTTTACACAAATGCATTGCTTAGTCGTTCGTATGAGCGTTCTTGTCATATATTTCGACGTTTCGCTCTTCGCCTATTCCAGATAATAATTTTAACCAATCAATCGATCGTACTCAGGCACGTTTTGGGGCGGGTAGGTCGGATAGCGATCCCAGGAACAATGTGCACACTATCTTTGAATTTGGCACAGACGACAGACGGACTCGGGCACCCAGACCGTACTATTATTGATTCGGCCAGGAGCCCCGTTTGGAGGCATTGTGGAAAATTGTGTATGCTAGGTCACTATTGCAGCATATTCATATAGGCCCTACACTGTTAGGAGCTTACCAGAATTGGCAAAATATCCGATTTGCTCTGTATGCTACGAAATTTAACAATTTAACAAAACAATGAGAAAAATTGAAAGCTCTGGCGCTGAATAAAAGTAATGTAACCATTTCATTGATAAATTCATAAATTCATTTTTTTTTCTTTTCTTTTTTTTTTTTTTTTTTTTTTTGGGGGGGGGGGGAGGAGGGGAGCGAGAAGGAAAATAAAGACCTGTTACGCGTTAAGATGTTTAAAAATATTTGCTTTCAGCTAGAGTCGAACCCTGGCTGTCCATATACAGGTCCGACTCTCATACCATTGCACCAGGGTACTATATGTATAAGGATTTTATTATTTCTTTGTTTACGACAAGGACACCGGGAGATATTTAGTTGTTTGGTCGTTTAGGGTTTAACGGCCCTTTGAGACAGTATTTCAGTCTATATCGAGCCGTCTCCCAGAGAGTGCGGGCGAGAAAGGAGAAAGGACAGATGAGCGAAAAACGTCCAAACAACCCTTCCCGTATCTACTGCAAGTTAGCAAGCACTGCAGGTCCTTGCCCCAAATTAATCCAACTAAGTAGGAAACTGAAAGCTATCCATCAACATCGTCCAACCCGACCGCCCAATTAACCCACTAGAGGTAGTAAACACTCCGAGGCTTTCTCGCCCTCGGAGGACTTTCCCACTCGAATGTACATCCTACTCATGTTTGTTCCACTGGCTTTTTTCAACCATGTTTAACCCAAATATCAATCACACACATGAATAACAACAACTCATTTTAGTAAAGATCATGTACAACTATGCACAACAGTGAAATACACGTCATTGGCCACGGTTGAATAAATAACAAAGCGTGACGGATCTAGCTCATTTTCCTTTTTTGCTTTATTTGAAAAGAAGGTTTGTTATTTATTATTTTATTACTAATCAAGACAGAAACTGGAAACTTTAATCACGAACTTAGAGACGTTATATTTACCACCAAAAGTTTCTGAAGTCGGGAATTTCGTTTTCACAAACTTGTCAGACAATCTGCCATCGTTAGTTTTTGGCATAGTTTTTAGTCTTTAGTCGTTGGTCGTTAGTCGAGTCTTAGTTGTACTAGTCCAATATTAAGAACACAACTTTGAAACTATGTCATACCAAAGCTGGTCAAAACGATGTTATTTTGCGTGGCAGCTAGGCAAAAGCGGAAAGTCGAAAATTGTCACCAGTCTGCGTAAATGAAAAGGCTGGCTTGACTGTCGCCCCTAAAAAGGCATTAGTGTACGTGTAAATGGGTGGCGTCATTCATCGGACAACAGTCGGAAATATTGTTTTGCGTACAGTGGTGCATTAAATAGCTTCATTGTGAAAATCAGATTTCCTTTATGCCTGGAAACCCCAGTTACGCCAAAGTTATTTAGCGCTGGACCGGGCAGCAGTTAAGCTGGAACCATACTTTAACTCGATTTTTGAAATATTCAGTTTTTGACTACGAACAAAGCATTTTATAAATTTTCAAAGATATCTGCATGCAAAACTGAAATTATATTTTGGAAATGTTGTAATGTAGTCAGGTGTGACGACTGAAAACGTGACGGTTTTGCAGTTTTGACGCCAGAAGCAGGGTGCAGAAAACGTATCATTTTTAACGAAAAAAAATAATATTTTAGGGAGAAAATCAAATTTTATTTATAACTTACCAGCAGCCTGAGCTCTTCAAAGCTGTATGAAAGAAGTCTAACTTTACTTCAGTGTAACAACTTTATTACAGCAAAACACTTATTTTTTAAATTTCAAAAAATAGTAAAAATCTTGGTTTGACGTCGAATTTCGAAAAATCGGCTCGTAAAAAAATGACAAAATTTTAATATTGTGTTCTGTAAATAACCTTTTGTGGAACAATACATTGAAAATTAGGGATTTACTGTTTCGTTTTTTAGATATTGACGTTACCTTTACCGCACCCCCATGAAATACAGGAACGCAAGAATGGTAATGGTACGTCTTATTTGACGTCATTGGTGTTTAAAGTTAACGACTTCTGTTCAAAAATTATTTCACAGAAGTTTATATTGCATTAAAGAATGTAGATAAGGATATTTTGTAGTTCTAAACGAAGGTCAATGCTTGAAATAAACAATACAAATTAGATCTCAGCAGAAAAAAATGCTTATTTTTAGCCGTATTTGCAGCTAAGCTGAGGTGGGAGTAATTTACAAAACACACGATTTTAATCATACTCCCCTATATTGTACATTTGCAGTCCCTCTTCCAGGAAATGTAATAAAAAGGGGGCTTATCGATGTCGTTTTCAAAATATGTGACTTAAAAAACGTCGATTTTGTCTCATTTTACCCCCGACGTTATTAAGGCATTCTATGGTAGTAAACTCACTTTTTGCATTATGAGAAAATAAAGCACTTTTTTTCTTCCAAAACTTACACAGAGTGACTCGATGCAAAAAAAATAGGTCACCGACTAAGTTTTCATACCACAGTACACCTAAAAATGGAATTAGTCCACAATTTCGACAGAAATGCTGACGTTGCTAATGAGGACGTTTCTAATTGCTAAAATGCGAGCCACGATCTAACAATGGCTATATAAGCGCTTTATAGGCTTATTTGAAATGTTTCTCTCTTGTATGCTTATCCTTAATATAGCCTAATTTATTTCTCTTTAAAATCCCTGTCTTTCGTGTTGGTCCCGTTTTAACATTTATGATTTGTTTGTCGTTTTAGTTGAGTTTATTGACCATACACAACAGTATTTCAGTTTATATCGAGTCGTCCTCCAGAGAGAGGAAAAAGAAAATAACAGAAGAGAGTGCAAAATATCCAAACCAGGCATTTTCGCACCTACTGAAAGAACAGACGGTCCATGCCCAACCTGAAGAAAGACGTTCGTCATGGCGTCTTCCCCCAGCCTACTATTCTCAAATTTTTTGAAGCATCTAAGTGGAGGCATGGTCGGTGGTGCGATGGTGTTGTGTTTAACTTGCAGTGCCGGGGGCGTCATACTGATTTGGAACATTGTGCGGCAAGATCCTACTGTGCTTGCAGTAGGTGCGGGTGGGTGTTGTTTGGACATTTTTTTCTCTCGTCTATTATTTCTTGTCTTTCTCCCTATCTGGGAGAGGCCCGATATTGACTGAAATACTGTCTCAAAGGGCCGTTAAACCCAAAACAATCAATCAGGAATCTAAATGGAGCAAGAGTGGTTAAGGGATTTGCCCTACCCTTGGGAAACATGAATTAGCGAGCATCCGTACGTGTGGTGAAAATGAAGAAACTTTAAAGCATCTGGAACGCATTTGGCGTTTCTTCCGTTCTTCTTTCTTTTATTCAAAGAAAACAACAAAGGATTGTTTATGCGACCTGTCTGTGGACACTACCGTGTGGACCCTAATAATCCGTCAGAAATGTTCGATCAAAAGCCTGATCTGACTGCTGTATAACGATTTCTGGTCTCATTTTCATGAAGCTGCTAGTTCGTGCGGAGTACGTACATTTCTGTTTGTTTGTTTTTGTGTGTGTTTTTTGCTATTATTCTTATTATTAAACTTATTTATAAAGATTAATTTTTCGAAGCTCCATCCACTTATGAAGAGATATTCGGTGTAGCTGAAAAAAAAGCTTACCGCTAGATATGCGCTGGGTAAAGTATGATAGCTAATAGTTGCAGATGTAGCGAAGCTAACGAATGTGGTATAAAAAGTAAACAATTTTGCGGTTTATATGGTCCCTTCAATATACATGCATTTTCAGGCGTATTGATCATATAGAGGGCTGATAGTCAAAGGCCATGTGCAGTGGAACCTTGTTAACGGTAGCGGGATACAAACCAAGACCGCTAGCATAACAAGCCGCCGCCAAGCCCACTGAGTTACCGGTTGCAGCATGTGAATGGGCTCGGGCCTCTAGCTAGCATAATCCATCTCATTCCACTGCTTATTATTGTCTTCCCACCTCTTCTTCTGTCTACCTCTCGTTCTCTTTCATTTCACTGTGTCCTGCGGAATTGTCTTCGCTAAATCAGAAGACGTTGAGACGTGGCCAAACCACCTCAGCTTCCATTTCTTGACCAAGGTCAGGAGTTGGCCATATTCTCCAATGGCTGCTTGGATCTTTCTGCGAATTTCCTCATTGATTATACGGTCCCTGTACGAAATGTTCAGTAACCTTCGGTGGCATCTCATCTCAAAGCAGTCGTTTTTTCTCTAACTCTGCTGTCAATGTTCATGACTCACAGGCATACAGAAAAATGGATATGACAAGAGAGCGCATCAGTTTCAACTTTGATCCAAGAGATACAATTATGTTGCTATCTCTCCATATTGGCTTCAGCTTTGTCAGAGCTGCAGTGGCATGTTCAATCCTTAAGAGAGCCTCCGGTTTTGAGCCTTCATCTGAGACAATTGCTCAAAGCTACTTGAAGCTTGTAACTATTCCAAGTTTCTGTCCTTTTACCATAATCTCCATCTGGATTCCGCTGACGCTGTTTGTCATTAGCTTGGTCTTCTCAGCACGGGGACAATGGAATCAAATTGTTGCTGAGTGATTAACGTCAGGCAGGAATCAGAGTTACCAAAAGATCGCAAACTATCCAATCAATCAATTATTTCTTTACAAAACAGTCGAACTGAACTGACGTCCTATCTGTCATGAACATATTCAACTAAACCGAGTCTTCTGTTTTCAGACTTTGACTGATACGTTTCCAAAGGTTGTCTTTCCAGACTATTTAGAGAGTGCATCAGGTGTCATTCAGAATAGTGCACCGTATATAAGAATTATCTCGCTGCCAAATTATTTTGTATAAGAATAAGGGACTGTATAGATAAGTGCCAAAATAAATGAGAATTTTATATGTTCGAGTTGTAGAAAAACAAACTAATGTTTGATCGGATTTTTGCTACTTTTTGTGAAATTTATATGTTTGCAATGCAGCTACAAAATGAGTTTTTCACTTGAGATGTAACTTGTATTGTTCATTTCAGGCATAAACATTAGTCAGGAACTATAAAGTATCCAAGTCTACATTTATCGATGCATTACAAAGTTCTGTGAAATAATTTTGGAACAGTAGATGTCAACTTTAAACACCAATGACGTCAGATAAGACGTACCATTACCAGTCTTGCGTTGCTGTATTTCATAGGGGTGGGGGCAAAGTTAACGTCAATATCTAAAAAACGAAACGGTAAAACCCTTATTGTCAATGTATTGTTTCACAAAAGGTTATTTACAGAACACAAAATTAAAATTTTGTGATTTTTAACGAGTCGATTTTTCGAAATTCGATGTCAAACCAAGATTTTTACTATTTTTTAAAATTTGAACAATATGAGTTTTGCTGTAATAGAATTGTAACACTGAAGTAAAGTTAGACTTCTTTCATACAGCTTTGAAGAGCTCAGGCTGCTAGTAAGTTATAAATAAAATTTGATTTTCTCCCTAAAATATTAACGTCTGAATCCGTAAAAATTATGCGTTTTCTGTACCCTGCTAATGGTGTCAAAACTGCAAAACCGTCACGTTTTCAGTCGTCACACCTGACTACGTATTACAACATTTCCAAAATTCAATTTCAGTTTTGCATGCAGATATGTTTGAAAATTTATAAAATGCCTTGTTCATGATCAAAATCTGAATATTTCAAAAATCGAGTTAAAGATTAGTATGGTTCCACCTTAAAATCACCCAACCTACTATAATATGCAGAGTAATATCATATGACTTTCTACTGAGATTTTCACGTTCATTGTACGCAGCACCGAATCCTGGAACGGAGGCCTAACATTGCATATTTGGGTGGACCATATTACCCCAATCAGGCCATGTTATTGCGACATGACAATTTCAAAACTGTTCTTTTTCATCCAAACTAATAATTGTTTGCGCCTACTTTGAGAGGGAATTTTGTTGAATAATAGGCATGAACCGCCAAGCCACCGACAAATAAACACAATTAACTCATTTGATCCGAAACCATTTACGGGATTTTTTAACAGCAAAATCAAAACGGGTTTCCTTCTTTAAAAATGTGTAGAACTATGACTGTTTGATACGAGTTTAAAAATTGTTCCTGGGTGCCCGGAGCGATAGTATATGAATATTTTAAACCGAATATTTTGTTGTAAGTCTCCGTCGGATAGTAAAAATGTTCATTCTATACTAGATGAGTCATATTCCCCCAACAGACCATATTTCCCCGAATCCTTCTACATGTCATTAAAAGTTGTATATGATGATCATGTGACTAATGTCCCAAAAGTATCGTAATGTCATTACATATTATCATTAGATCACACGTTACACATTAATTCCATACGTTTCGAACATTTGGCGACGTCAGTGACAACCTTCTGTTCTATTTTTATATATACTGAAACGAAAAAGAAACGCACAGATAGAAATAAATTTCAATATTTCATATCCAGACTATAGGAATGACTAAACATTTATCTCACTTTATTTAGCAATTAATAGCCTATCAATATTGAGGGTCAGGTGTTCTTGAATTTTATCACCGTAAATACACTACACGTCAAAAGTAAGCTAGGGTCTCAATTCTTGCCATTCGTGATTTAGTAACGTGTATCTCCACCTCTCGCATTTAAGCCTTCGCGAATTCTTGAGCCCATTGAATCAATCAGACGGTTAATTTTATACACTGGAATGTTATTCCACTCTTCAGTCAACGCACGTGACAGTTCCAGTAGAGTCCTCGGTTTATTCACCCGACGTCTGACCCTGCGGTCTAATTCATCCCACAGATGTTCTATTGGGGAATAGTCCGGGCTATAGGGAGGCCAGTCCATTACGTTTACGTTATTCTGGGTCAGAAATTCTGTGCAGATCCGGGCAACGTGGGGTCTTGCGTTGTCATGTTGAAACGTCATCGCATGCTGTTGTGTGATGGGAACAACATGTGGAGCTAGGATCTCATCTCTGTACTTCACAGCTGTCATTGTCCCGTCGACGAGCACAAATGGTGATTTGTAGCCATGCGCAATACTCCCCCAAACCATGACCGAGCCACCGCCAAATCGATCTCTCTCAATAATGCAGGCGTCAGCGTACCGTTCGCCCTTATGTCTGTATACACGTTGCCGACCGTCCGCACGATGAAGACTAAATCTAGACTCGTCGGAGAATAAAACACTGCGCCAGAGACGTCTTGGGAAGTTGATCGGGCGATGCCTTTCCAACCAATTTAAACGTATCGTCCTTCTACGTGCCGTTAGTGGCGTTCCGACGTATGACCTACGTGCTCTTATCCGGAATTCACGCAGTCGGTTTCTGACGGTCTGAGGGTGAATACGGTTGTTATGAGTCCCGGGTGTATTCAGTGCTGTTTCTGTTGCTGTCTGAAAGCGATCACGCAAGTGGGTCAAGCGTATTTGACGGTCCTGTCTGGCCGTGGTTACTCTAGGACGTCCGCTCCGACGTCGGTCAGATGTGTTTCCAGTGCGGCGTAGACGTTGCCAGAGTCGACAAATGGTGGAATGGTTAACTCCCAATCGTCGGGAAACCTCAGATTGTGAGATACCTCTCATCAGCAGTGTGACGGCACGATCACGGTCAGTTTGGCGTAGCCGTGGCATGATTTGCGGCGTTTTTTCGTTAGACGAATTGTTTTAAAGTGTAACGCTAACCGGAATGATGGTTCAGGAAACAGTTTGACACTTTTAAATCCTCTTAAATCTCTCTCAGCAAGAAAAAAATGATTTCACGTGTAACGTGAAACGCGTGAAATTACAGGTAATCTGCTGAGCACTGATTATGAATTCAAATTTGCATTATCTACAGAATCATATAAAAATATTTGTTTTAAAGCCAACCAATAAAATGTTATTTGAGCAAAACACTTGTGCGTTTCTTTTTTGTTTCAGTATATTTATTTTATCTTACTTGTGTGTGTGTGTGTGAGAGAGATTTTTTCAGTCTCCTGCGACAAAAATGATATTTATGTAAACATATGTCTCCCGTTAGTGGTTATTTCAATTGAAATTAATGAAACTCGCCCAATGCTTGTACACGTAAAAGGGCCTCTCGTACGAGCATGTGAGAACCTATATACAGTCAACTCAAGATATATCAATCCGAAATTTGTCTCAAACTACTGATGTCTAAAAATTTTCAGGTATTAAAAATTTACTTTGAGAAACTAATAGTTTGAGACATATCCGGTGTGGAAAAGTACAATACGAAATGTGTCCAAACCATATTCTTTGATGTAGGAGTAGGGCACTTTGAGATATCGGTGTTTGAGATAACGAGAATCAGATACATTGTTTGAATTTCAGTTCGTTCCTATCTGCCATTCATACAGCGGCCTATGCCACATTGCCTACAATATTACTCAGAGCAGAGGGGGTAGAGGACAAATCTGGCAAGGCGGTAGTCAAGTTTGTAGGTGCCCAGGATCCCGGATGTGTCCAATACAGTGGCACAACAGACAAAACTCAATCATCAAAGTCTTCAAAATGACAGGTCAGTAGTTTTTATACGCCAGTTTGAAAAATGGGACGTATATTGTTATGGCACTGGCGTCCGTCCGTCCGTCCGGCGTAAACTTTTCGTTTCCGGATAACTCCTCCTACAGTTTACATCCGATCAAGCTGAAACTTGGTATATAGTAAGACTATGAGGTGGACCAGCGCATATCGTTTCGAGGTTACGCTCCGATGATTTTTAGCGGAGTTACAGCCCTTTACTTAGAATTTTTGGGGTGTTCGTTTCCGGATAACTCCTCCTATAGTTTTCATTCAATTAAGCTGAAACTTTGTAAACAGTAAGATTACGATGTGGAGTAGCGCATATTATATGAAAATTTTGCTCCGATGATTTTTAGCGGAGTTACAGCCCTTTGAAAAAACTCGTCTATGGCAGTTTTTATGGCAATTCTTTAGCATTCCATAACTTGATTACTCTTTGGAATATCATGATGAAACTTTATAACAATGTATATGAGGTTAAGACAACGTGTCTCATACAAGAATGGCTACTCCCCTTGACATATTTTGAGTTACCTCCCTTTGATTATTTTGTCAGACTATATTTGTACATCTCATATTTCACTAACCCTTTGGACTATTGTGATGAGACTTGATAGTGATGTATATTAGGCTGACACAATATGTCACATATAAGAACGATTGCCTCTCCTTACTTATTTTTGGAGTAACCTCCCTTTGAATATTTTCTAAGGCTATTTTTATGCAAGCGATAAGTAGGCAACCGTATGGAATATCTTGATGAAAATTTATAGCAATGTGTATTAGGTTGAGGCTGTGTGTCTTATATAAGAATAATTGCTCCCCCTTCCTTATTTATGGAGTTACATCCCTTTGATTAATTTATACGGCTATTCTTGCGCAAGTCATTACTAGGTAACCGAAGCCGGGCCGGGTAGCGCAATCGGTAGGGCACCTGACTCGTAAGTCAGAGGTCCTGGCTTCGAATCCCGGTCTGGCCACATACTTTCGCTTCTCCTTCCGCTGATTTAAGAAGGGCAGTTGTCAGTTACTGGCGAAAGTATGTGCATTTAGTACTGGTTAACCGCTTAGGGGGTCTAAGCCTGCCCAGGAATAGTGTGGTTAGGTTAACTGACCGTCCCGACATGACCTTAGTTGTTTACCGTGGACGTTAAGCATCAAATCAACCAACCAACTAGGTAACCGTATGGAATATCTTGACGAAACTTTATAGCAATGTGTATTAGGTTGAGACAGTTTGTCTAAAAAAAGAATAATTGCTTCCCCTTCCTTATTTTTTGTTACATCCCTTTGATTACTTTTTTAAGGCTTTTCTTTTGAGAACCTTAATGTTTGGAATGTCTTGATAAACTTGATAGCAATGTAGACAAGGATGAAAAGTGCAAAAAAAAAAACATTCAGAAACGGGCGTATATTGCCCTGCTTGCGGAGCTCTTGTTCGATTTAAGAATACGAACTAGCAATTACGCAGTGAGCAATTAACCGGCCGTTTACTTTCATTTGCGTTCCTTGTTAATTCCTGGAGCACATACCCTGTAAAAAAATCCGTAGGTTTTACGGTAGAATAATTGGCAACCAGCTGCAAGTCCGGTTCCCGTTATTTTTAGGCGCTCCCGTAAAAATTTGCAGGAATATATCAAGCAGAGTTGAATAGAATAGAACAGATGTTGTTTTGGTCATATTGTCCTTCAACAATATAAAAGTATTTTTGAGTTTTGCCAGTAAATAAAAACAGTTTTATATCGTAATTTCCAACAATGTTCTACAGGCAAACGCCCGTAAAATAACGGGAAATGGACTAGAAGCTGGTTTCCAGTTATTCTACCGTAAAATCTACGGATTTTTTTTACAGTGTAGCACATTCGAACATCAAGGTTTGTCGTCATTAGCATGAACTTCTGTCAGAAAGGCAACACGCATTCAGGAAAACTTATAGATGCGAAACTCGGCTGACAAAAATGACCATAAGGTTTGTCTTTTTCTCCTTTTCTTTAGTCTTTTTTAATCCTTTATTCCTTGTTCTTTTTAGCTCACCTGAGCCTTTAGGCTCATAGGTGAGCTTTTTGTATAGCCAGGCATCCGTAGTCCGTCCGTCCGTCGCCCGTCCGTCCGTCGTCAACATTTTCAAACATCTTCTCCTCTGAAACCACTGAGCCGATTGAAGTCACATTTCATATGGAGCCTACCTAGGTTGGGGGGAACGAAGGTTGTTCAGGGTATCTGGGTCACTTGACCAAGATGGCCGCCACGCCCATATATGGTAAAAACCCTTCAAAAATCTTTTTCTCCAGAACCGAAAGGCATATGATCTTGAAATCTGGTATGTAGCATCGAGCATTCGAGTCCATTATAGTTTGTACAAATGATGACCGAAGGTTGACCTTGACCTAGTTTACGACACGGTCAACTTTCGTACGTTATGCTTCTCTATAGGAAAATGCTTAAACAGTGGATTTCTCAAAAACTATTTAAGTCTTAGGTATAAAATTTGGTATATTTGGATATCTGAATGACCAGAGGAAGATAATATGTTGCTTAAGGTCAAGGTCATTCTTTGACCTTTGTTCAAGGACTCTGAGATTCTGTTGCCCGTCAACATTATTGTACATCGTCTCCTCTGAAACCACTGGGCCGATTTAAGCTATAGTTCATATGCAGCCTACCTAGGTTGGGGGAAGGAAAGTTTGTTCGGGGTATCTGGGCCACATGACCAAGATGGCCGCCATGTCCATATTTGGTAAAACAACCTTCAAAAATCTTCTTCTCCAGAACCGAAAGGACTATGACCTTAAAACCTGGTATGTAGCATCGGACATTCAAGCCCATCATAATTTATACAAATGATGACCATAGGTTGACCCTGACTTAATTTACAACACGGTCAACTTTGGTATGTTATACTTTTATATGGGAAAATGCTTAAACAGTAGAATTCTCGGTATAATATTTGGTATATATGGTTATCTGAGTGACCAGATGAAGACATTTTGTCGATTAAGGTCAAGGTCATTCTTTGACCTTTGTTCAAGGACACTGAGATTCTGTTGGCTGTCAATATTTTCATACACCTTCTCCTCTGAAGCCACTGGGCCGATTTAAGCCATATTGCATATGGGGCTTACCTAGCTCAGGGGAACGAAGGTTTGTTTTGGGTCTCTGGGTCATATGACCAAGATGGTCGCCACGCCCATATATGGTAAAAACTAGAGATTTTGCTAAGGACTGAAAGACTGGTGGTCCACAGGACCAACTTATCCACAATTTAGGTGGTCCTCCTGATGTTGCGGCTATCCTTTGTTATCATGTATTTTCATTTAATTTCAAAATCAGTTGGTCAGCAGAACCAGCTACCAAAGACATCAACTAGTCATGCCTAAAAATCACTGGTCCAGGACCAACGGACTTATGGTTAATAAAACCCCTGAAAAAACCTTCAAAAATCTTCTCCAGAACCGAAAGGCATATGAACTTGAATCCTGGTATGTAGCATTGGGCATTCAAGCCCATTGTAGTTTATAAAATGATAACTGTAGGTTGACCTTGACATAATTTACGACCGGGTCAACTTTGGTATGTTATGCTTTTGTGTGGAAAAATGCTTAAACAGTGGATTTTTTTCAGGAACGATTTAAGTCTTAGGTATAAAATTTGGTGTATATATGGTTAACTAAATGAGCAAATGAAGATATTGTGTTGCTAAAGGTCAAGGTCGTTCTTTGACCTTTGTTCAAGGTCATTGAGATTATGTTGCCTGTCAACATTTTCAAACATTTTTTTCTCTGAAGCCATTGGGCTGTTGGAAACCATATTTCATATGGAGCTTCACTTGGTCAAAGGAAACAAAGTTTGTTCAGATGGTCATGGTCACAAGACCAAGATGGCAGCCATGCCCATATATGGTAGAAACCTTTCAAAATCTTCTTCTCCAGAACCTAAGGCCCAATGACCTTGTGGCATGGTATTTACCATTGGGGACTCGCGCCCATTATAGTTTATACAAATCATGACCGTGCATTGACCTTGACCAAATTTATGGCAAGGTCAACTTTGGTATGTTATGCTTTTATATGGGAAAATGCTTAAACAGTTGATTTCATGGAAACTTTTTAAACCTAGATATGATAATTGGAAAATATGGTTAACTAAATGAATACATGAAGACATAATGTCTTCAAATGTCAATGGCATTTTTTTAACTTTGCTAAGAGTCACTGAGATCTTAAAATTTAAATATGCACTACTTATAAACCGCCTGTTTCAAACTTGTAACAAATCAGCGAAATGACAAATTGTGTCTGTTGACAGAATGTGTCAGGTGAGCTACAGGACCATTGGTCCTCTGGTTTCTTTATTTGTATTTGCCTGTTCCTTATTTCTTTCCCCTTTTTCTGATTTTAGGGATATAGAAAATATTCTTTACTGTTTCTTTACTGATGCGAACATTGTTTATTAATAAGAAAATCAGTAATAAACAGCTCAAAATATTAAAAGGACACTGGTTCTTTTGAAATATGTTGAAAATGGGCTTCTCAAACTTCTTTTTTAATCTATCAGAGTATATGGTTGCGTACGCCCGTTTGAGAAACGGAACGTATTATGCTATGGCTCTGGCGTCCATAGCACTGTTTGGGTAGGGGATTGACTTCATATAGATTTTGGACAGAAAGGTTCAAAACAGTGGTCACGATGGCAACAAAAAGGTCCCATCGACGTATAATGTGGAAAATATTGTCCAGGCCCCAGTGCCTTTAGTTTTGATTGGAACTTCTTTAAAGTTGCAGTTATCTAGGACAGGCATAACATCTCGGATGAATTTTATGTTTGGGCCAGATCGGATCTTTTACTTCAGAGTTATTCGCCCCTGAGTAACGAAACATTTTCTGATAACTAGAACAGGCATAAAATCTCGAACGACTTTGAAATTCTGCCATTTTGTACAATCCGTCTTACAGTTACTTGCCCTTGAGTGCTAAAGAACCCATATTTGACTTAGTCCCTGGCATAGCCCATTTATTTTAACTGTTACTTGATAAAACTTGTGGATAGTCAGGTAATGTATAAAATCTAGGATGAGTTTAAATTTGGGCCAGATGGGAGTAATTACTTCGGAGTTACTTGACCATGAAGAATTAAAACTGTTTCCCTTAGACTTTCAATGGGGAAAATATTTTCCCGGGGATAGCAACTTTATTTCTGATTGGAACTTGATCAAACAATTGTTTTTGCAAAAATCTATGCTCCTTAGCTACATGTGCATGTATATGGCCAAGTGAAACTATCCATATTTTTGTGTTTATTAAGGGAAAGAAATGGAAGCGAAAATAAGCTACTGTCAGCTCAACCTGCCTTCGGAGATATGTCGATTCCACACACCAGCTGTCACCCTACGGGGCGATGGACCCTTTCATTTTGAGGTGTACGGAGACTTCCAGTGCAAGTGTAACCGTCGTCTATTCGCACACAGGTCCTGGAAATGGGGAGACTACAGCTACATCGAGTATAGCTGTGGCAAGGTAGAATTTTTTATACGCCCGTTAAAGAAATGGGCAGCGTTTTTAAACATGATTTCTATATCGTGTTACGACGCTTTCCATCTGTCCGTCCGTCCGTTGTTAACGGTTTCGTTTGTAGATAACTCATCCTACAGGCAACCAATCAGTCTGAAACTTAATGATGAGTAAGACTATGAGGTGGACTAACGCGTATACACAGTTCTGAGCCACACCCAGAATGTCACTCAAAGTCACCTGATAGTGTATGTCTGACCAATGCAACGACAACTTAGCACGTCACATAGTCTCATAAACAAAGTTGCAAATGGTACAATGTCTTACATGAGCCCATGATTTTACCTTACAGTTACTGGACGGATGTATACCTGTCTAAGCAGGCGTAGTTTTCGGAACTATCAATTGTTTAAAGGTTACGCTACAGTGATTCTTAGTGGAGTTACAATCCTTTAACTTAAATTTTATACTCCTTCTACACTCAGTCAAACCGAAGCTAAGGAAGATGAGCAGTAGCGCTAATCGTTTTGGGATTTTACACAAATGATCCATAGCAGACTTACCGTTTTTTTGTTGTTGTTTTTCGGAAACATTTTAAAGTAATAATGGTATATTTTCCCTTAAATTGAAATTTTGAAATTAAACAGGCTATTTACATGTACAGTTCATAGACATCGTGTGTCAATATTTACGCACGTTTCTTTTTCTTCCAGCCACGGTGTATCATGAACGATTCAGACAACACGTGCATGAGGATGACCTATCAGCCTGCCGAGAACAACACGCTGACCGAGTACATCTGTCGCTGTCGATGGAATGAAGAATGTATTGCACATGCCGAAGATCTTCCAAACCAAGACCATCCAGTGAAGACCCAGACTTGTCGTCTTGTTAATTAATATGGAGACAGTGTCAATGACAATGATAGGCGTCACGTGAAAATCTACCTAGCCTAACGACCTGTGCGACTGGGAATCTGGGAAACGGCCCACTCTGATTACAGTCTTTGCTACTTTCATAAAGAAAGAATCCGTGGACTCTGATTAGTCTGTGCTGATGCAAATGCTAATGTGAGCCCTTGCTTTTCTTAAACGCGGTCTGGTACATTTTCACGTCATGCTGTTAAATTCAATGTATTAAACCACGAGTTAAGAATAAGGAGTAACAAGTCATGAACAATAATAATAAGAAACACATGCATATCTGTCATCAAGAAACTGATGTAAATAGATAGTCACCTCACAATGTCCAGCACATGAATACCGGTATATTAGGAATGTTTTGGAGCGTTTTACGGTTCATATGATACGGTTGTCGATGCGACGAAACGCTATATCGACAGCCGTATCACTGTGGATCGACAGTCGTATCTTTTCAGTCGACTATTTTATTTGTCTAAACTGCCACTTGAGGAAAGCGGTATCCTTTCCTGCTGCAAGAAAATGTATGAGTTCATGTTCATAGCGGCATACCTCATTATAATGCTTCTTGTACAGTCAAACAAGGAATCAAATGTTTGACAGATATTTTTTCTGTCACACAGGCGTTTTCAAAATATCTCCTGCATTGGTCGCAAAGTAGCAAGGTAAACATGTAGTAAAATACCTCCAGGAAAGCTCAGTGGCCACAGTTATAAAAAAGAGTCCTTCCTGTAGATTTTACGGTAAAAGACCTGGCAATTGGCTGCCAGGCCCTTTACAGTAAAAAGTATGGGATAGTGTGACTTTTTAAAATGGAAAAAATGGTGGATGGGTGACTTGCAATTTTACGTACTGCTAAACTTCATTTCATTCATATCAGGTCAATGGGAAGGTGATGGTGAAAGGCTGTGTGCAGTGACACCCCGTTTACGGTTGGAAAGATTCTTGCGTGTCTCGAACCCGGGCCCGTTAGATCAGCGCTTACTAATGAGCTACGGGGGGTCCAAATGGAAAATGACTGCATTGTGTAAAAAACCTAATTTTAATATCGCATCTGACTTTTGATTGATTATAGGTTATAAAGAATTAAATGCGGATTCAAGTCCATCTTAAAAAGTTATGATATTATCCCGTACTTTGTACGATAAAGGACTGCCAGCCAGTGACCATGTCTTTTACCGTAAAATCTACAGGATTGTTTTACAGTGTATATGAAATTCCACCAACAAATGTACGTATTTGCCTATGCAAATATCTACAAATGCATGTACTCGGTCGACAGCCACTTTGCAAAGAACCGCCTTTTTGCAAAGAAAACGCCTGTATGACAGAAAAAGAACAACGCAGGCGGTGAAATCGGTGGTAATACCATCGTGTCTCTTGTAGATGTTTCTATATACCTTGAAAATTGCCATCATGAATCCAGTGTGTATCAAAATTCGCCCCATAATTGAGGAACCACATGGTAAGAAAATCTATAAGCAAATGAGTACACTTTCAAGGGAAGCAACTCTGTGCTTCTCAATCGGGGTCAACTCTTAAGGAAAGAGGAGGATTCTGTCCTTTCAGAGAAGACCCCATTTGAGCCGCGACACAACAAAACCAACAATGTGGTTGTGCGCCCAGCGCTGACTCAGATCAGCCTGGGCATCCGCCCAGTCTGATCAGAGTCCACGCTGTCCGCATGTAGGTAGGTTAGACCCTTAGCCACCCTTTAAGCGCGTAGCGTTAAGTCTGATCAGACTGGGCGGATGCCCAGGCTGATCTGAGTCTGCGCTGGGCGCACAACCACATTGTTGGTTTTCTCGTGTCGCGGCTCATTTTGGAAATGCTTCGTCATTCAGGAACCCAAATTGGAAGTCACTAAAGTTGTTTCCCCCGTAAAGCAGGTAGAAAATCAAGGAAGCCACCTATTCACATTAAATAATTCGGTATGAATTTATATAATTGACCTTTCTTGAAAAGGCACAGTATGAGGAATCTCAGTTCAGCCCGCGCATCTTAGTAATATGAACTCAAGCTGCTGTGCCGCTCATTCATCGCTATGCAGTTGTAAATACTCTCATATGAATGTAAAAAGCATGTTTTATGAAAGAGGCATTAAACTAATTTCAGGAATTTTACTTGTTTTGATGTTTCTGCATATGTCATAAAATCGCAAAAGAACAAAGAATTCGGCAGGAATCGGGATAACCGTATACGTGGCCGAATTTTTATCTCGCGTAAGAAGTCGCAAGCGAGCTAACAGTATAAGCTTGGATCCGTTGTCCGTCAGCCACAATTTCAAACGGTTTCTCTTCTGAAGCTGCTGTGCCCGTTGTAACAAACTCCAGAGGTTAGAGAGGTGGTCGGGTCGGGCGATTGCGCTGGATAACTTACAGTGCCGGGGCGCTGTACTAAGTTGGATGATAAACTGAAGGGATTAAAAACCTCCACTTTTTAATTTTGAAAATCTCAAAATAAATGCATCTACGTCCACTGAAATTTAACAACATATATATCCTCTTGTACCTGTTTATGTCTGTATCCCGAATTTGAAATCGTTCAGCCGAATCGGTCAGGAATATGCACGTGCTCCTCGTGATCTTATCACCGTTTACATACAGATTAATCATTTCATGAACATAGTTTTCTGAGGAAACATTTCTTTTACAATATCAAATTGAATATTAATAGTTTAAAGACGGCCTGATGCTTTATTTGGCTCACTGCACCTAAATATCGCAAACAGGTGCAAAATCTGGGCCAGTTGAATGCTGAAATTTCAAAAAATGACGTCGCGAGACCATTTTGTGTGTTAATTACGGCAATTTACAATCCAAAAGACTTGCACGGTTCAGAGAAAGCTCAAAAGACCGTCAGAAAATCAGCCAATTAAGAGTAAAAACCAGAGATCATGACGTCAACGTACGTCGACGCCGTCTCAGTGAAAGGTTTTGCGCAACAGCATCGACTGCAATGATATTTGCAAAACAACGTGAATAATGTAACACTATTAGCACAGTAAGAAATAGTCTAGAAGGGTGTTGTTATAGATAACGCCGTCATTGACTTGTGCGTTTCAGAGTGGTAACGCTCTTTTACTGACGTCAGTTAAGTAAATGATACGAATAAACTGCGTAATCTTAAAATTTGATAAGTTTCAAGCACTCTATCGTAAAATGTTAAAAAATGTCACGAGTGAAAGGCTCATCAGTCAGCAATAAAAAATCCCCTCAGTATAGTAGGGCAAAGACCGGCTGTGCTTGCAGAAGGTGCGGGATGGGGATGTTTGGATTTTTTAGTCTCATTTATCCTATCATTTCCTGTTCGTTCTCTCTTTCTCTTAGAGACGGCTCGACATAGACTGAGATACATGTATTGTCTCAAAGAGCCGTTAAAAGACCAACTAACCACCCATCACGCAGTTCAAACGGTCGTGTTTACATGACCAACATGGCAGCTACGCCCGTATAGACTAAAGACTTCATAGACCTATCAGTTGTAAAAACGTCTAAACTCAAATCGTTGTAAAAAGCGGTTCAACGTTTGCGCTCGGTATAAAATGTGGGTTGATTTGTATATATTTTAAGTCATATCAATGGAAAAAAAAGAGAGAAAACAAGATTTTGAAAAATAATAATTCGCTCCACAAAATACACTTTCCTGGTCTGTTTTCCCGTCTTGCGATGGTATATAAACAATAAGGGGACCTCATAAAAAGAAACACAGGCATATTTGTCATTCAGAAACTCATGTAAATAGATAGTCACCTCACAATGCCCAGCACATGAATATATTATGAATATTTTGGAGCGTTTTAAGGTTGATAGGATACGGCTGTCGATGCGACGAAAAACTGTATCGACAGCCGTATCACTGCGGATCGACAGTTGTATCTTTTCGGTCGACCTTTTCATTTGCCAAAACTTCCCTTGGAGGAAAGCGGTATTCTTTACTGCAGCAAGAAAATGTATGAGTGAGTGTTCAAAGCGGCATACCTCATTCTAATTCTTTGTGTACAGTCAAACAAGGAACCAAGTGTTTGACAGATGTTTTTTTCTGTCACATAGGCGTTTTCACAATATCTCCTGCACAAGTCGCAAAGTAGCAAGCTAAAATCCTCTAGGAAAGTTCAGTGGCTACAGTTGTAAAAAAAAGTCCAATTGGCTGCCAGGCCCTTTAAAGTAAAAAGTATGAGATAGTGCATCTTTTTTAAAATGGAAACTGTGATGGATGGGTGACTTGTAATTTTACCTTCTTCTAAGCATTATTTCACTCATACCAGAACAATGGGGAGGTGATAGTGAAAGGTTGTGTGCAATGGAACCCCGTTTACGGTAGGAAAGATTCTCGTCTTCAGCGGGTCTCGTACCC
Organism: Ctena decussata; assembly: GCA_963989385.1. Classification (NCBI taxonomy): domain Eukaryota; kingdom Metazoa; phylum Mollusca; class Bivalvia; order Lucinida; family Lucinidae; genus Ctena; species Ctena decussata. The sequence goes on along the minus strand of OZ022498.1, from coordinate 37,105,696 downwards.
GGGCCCGTTAGATCAGCGCTTACTACTGAGTCACCGGGGGTCCAAATGAAAAATGACTGCATCGTGTAAAAAGCTACATGTAATTTTAATATTGCATCTGATTTTTTAGCTCGCCTGAACAAAAGTTCAGGAAGAGCTATTGTTGTCACCCTGGCGTCGGCGTCAGCGTCCGCGCCCGCGTCGGCGTCCGGATTGGATGTTTTGGTTAAAGTTTTTCAAAGATCTATATCTCCTTAACCCACTCAGGGAGAGGAACTCGATAAGCATTTTGCTTTCGTTCCAATCCCTAAGCCTGTACTGTTAAAATTTGATTGTATGTTACTTGTAATTGAGAAACAATAAATATGTTTAAACCAACCCACGCATGGATTCTTTTGATACTTGCACTGTAGTTAGATATTGGTCCAAAGTTTAACAAAGTACCACCCCCACCCCACTCTCTGACCTTGATGTCAAGGTCATGGACTTAGAAAATTGGGAGTTTTTTTTTGGACTGGATGCTTTGGTTAAAGTCTTATAAAGCCCAATATCTCCTTAACCCATGGATGGATTCCTTTGATACCTTGTTAGATATTGGTCCACAGTTTTCCAAGGTACTACTCCCATTCCCCTCAGTTACCTTGATGTCAAGGTCATGAACTTAGAAAATTGTCTTTTTATTGATTGGATGTTTTGGTTAAAGTTTTTTAAAGACACATATCTCCTGAACCCATAGATAAATTCTTTTTCTTTTTATATTTGAACTGTAGTTAGATATTAGTCCAAAGTCTTACAGAGAACTACCCCAACCCTGCTCAGTGACCTTGATGTCAAGGTCAGGGACTTAGGAAATTTGGTCTTTATTAAAGTTTTCTAATTGCATACTGATTCATAATGCTTGGCAGAGATTTAGTTTACACTTGAACTGATGTTTTGAGTTTTTACAAAACACTATATACTTACCCCACTGGATGACCTTGAAGTCAAGGTCATCGACTTAGAATTTTGTCTGAAAGATTTTATATTTATGAAGACATAATTTCACAGTGCCACGATGGACTCAGTTGATACTTATACTTGGACTGATGTTAGATAATGGTTCATGGTTTTGATACATCCTAGTCCTACACCCCCACCCCCCCACCCCCGCACCTCCATCCCCACCTCCACCCACACACACACCTTAGTTCTTTGACCTCAAGTTCATGGACTTTGAAATTTCATGTGGATTTTTTTTTTTAATTTTATTTTTTTCAAGACTTATTTCTGAGATAGCTTTTGTTTATAAATGTGTTGTCATTATGGGCATGCTTGCCTGAAGTTTTATGCATAGCAGTCCACGCCACCATAGTGACTTTGTGATAGGCAAACACCTATTCAGGCGAGCTATGCTGTCAGGCGACAGCTCTTGTTTATTTATTATTTAACTCTGAAGAAGGTGTAAAGCCGAAAGCGCTTAGTTACAATTAACAAATTTACACGGTTTAGCCTAATGATTAAGTCTCTCTATCTCTCTCTCTCTCTCTCTTATATACTGAAAGGATTTAAAAACTTCCACTTTTTATTGCTGGCTGCTGATCTGTTCACTCATGACAGTGTTGAATATTAAACGACAAAATGCTTGAAACTTATCAAATTTAAAGATTACGCAGTTTATTTGTATCATTTAATTAAATGACGTCAGTAAAAGAGCGTTACGTCACTGAAATGCATAAGGCGATGCCGGCGTTATGTTATGCAACACTCTTTTCGACCATTTCATACTGTCTTAATATTATGACGTCATCCACGTTGATTTACATGTATCACTGCGGACGATGCTGTTGCGCAAAGCCTATTTCGGAGACGGCGTCGACGTTAGTTAACGTCATGACCTCTGGTTTTTAATCTCGGTTAGGTGATTTTCTGGCGGTCTTTTCAGCTTCCTGTAAACAGTGCTCGTCGTCTGACATTGTAAATTGTCGTAATAAACGCATAAAATTGTACCGCGACGTCACTTTTTGAAATTTCCGCATTTATCTAGCTCAAAACTCTGCGCCTGTTTGCGATATTTAGGCGCGGTAGGCTAAATAAAGCCACTGGCCGAGTTCAAACTTTTAAAATTCAATTTGATATTGGAAGAGAAATGTTTCATCAGAAAACTGTATACATGAAGCTATTCATCCTTATGTAAACGGTAATAAGAACACGAGGAGCACGTGCTTGTTCCTGATCGATTCGGTTGAACGATTTCAGATTTGGTATATTGATGTAATCAGGTATAAGAGAATATATATGCTGTAAAATTTTGATGGACGTAGCTGCATTCATTATTGAGATATTCAAAATTAATGGGTGGAAGTTTTTAAATCCTTTCAGTATATATATACTGTTATATATATTTTATCTTTTCTGTCTCCCTCTCTCCGGCACGACCAAAATACTTTCTCACAGGGCCGTTAAACCCTATCTCCAACCTCAGCTTATCAGAATGAAATTTCTGGTTTTCATTGTCGGATCTGTTATGTTGCCCTAACTAGCTAGTATGGTTACCAGGTACATAGCAGAAACCGACACAGCTTTTTCCCTCATCGCGCTCAATGGTCTATCCTTTGCTAACTGTTAGATTTTCTGACTACGAGGCTGAAACAGCAATTAAGACGAATGGTACATAGACACACTTTCAGGGGTTCAGGGGAAGATAGGTGCCATTTTCATTTTTGCAATGCCCCTCTCCCTTGTCACTAGAATTAAAATCTTAAAAGTTCCCCCAAGTGCAGAAAATGCACTAAGAAGAAGGAACATGAGCCAGACTAGGTAGTTTCGGCTAATAAAGCCTCATCAGTGACCCTCTGACAATATCTGGTGACAAAACCAGAGAAAAGCATACTGAAATTTTTCAATTTCAGTTGGGCAGTCGATTCAAAGACTGACTTATATCGAAAGGGCCCAAATAATATGAAACACGATGATCTAGAATAAGAGTCTAAACCAATCTAATATTTCAGATTCTCTGATCTTAAAAGACGAAAATAAGTAAAAGCTGCACTATGAATGATGTACGGGGAGACGTTTTACGGCCGCCTCACGGAACAACATCAGCCGCAGTGAGGTAAAAAGAAGCCAACTCTTAATTGAAATATTTGCTCCTCATGGAGCTACTTATCTTCTTAAAGTGTAGACTTCATTTTGGTAGGACTATATTGGCCAGGAAGACAAATAGGAAGTCACAAAATCGGTTGTCAAAAAAAAAAAAGAAAAAAAAAAAAAAACAGAGGTGCACCCACACACCTTAATATTTTAGCGTAGGTCGTATTCGACTGGGCGTTTCGTGCTTCAAGATTCTTAGCGCGAAGCACTTTTTCTATAGAAAAGTGCTTTTCGCTAGAAATCGTAATTAAAGCACGAAACGTCCAGTCGAATACGGCTTGCTCTGCCGCTTCTCAGCAGTGAAAAACAACATGAGGTAGCAGGACCTATCGAAAGCAATGAGACTTCATAATATGCCTTGTGTGATATTGGTGGTAACGCTAGCTTTCCTTTTAAGACCCTTTAGTAATAGTTTAGTGGTATTGGGTCAGTTTATCTGCAATGGTCATATGCACGTAACTTATATTTTCAGCTAATTTGAGCCGGATCGCCGAAAATATGACATAAGCGACGTTTTCTTACTGATAACTTTAGATAGCCGAAAGCTTTATCTTGAACTTACCCTACCTAATCGAATGACGGTTCCACACCAGAGCTCACGTTCTCAATAACTCCAATATTTAAGCACGACCTTGAAGTTAAGTTCGAAAATCTCACTGTTCAAAAATTTGTGTTAATCACATTTTTCGAGTTATCCAACAAACAACGGCCATGTAGTTCTAATGATAAAGAATTTTTTATTAATTTATTTATTCTTATTTATTTTTTATTTGCTTTTTGAAAGCTTTTAGTTAGGGTCGTCCTTAAATGAAGAAATGATAGTGAATCTGGGCCCAGAGGTCGTCCGTCTTACGTATCACTCTTATACACTGACGATATTGATACTGGTATGGAAGGAGAAGAACTTGAAAATAATTCCATGAACCTGATTGCCGAACTGATGAGAACCTAGCATCTGAAGTCTCGTACAGATACCACGTTCCTACTGAGGATGTAATTCAGGGGCGTAGCTAGGAGCATTTGCATGATACGCACAGGCATGTTTCATACTCGCTTGGCAGAAATTTAGGGCTGTAGCCCTCTAGGTAGGTATTTCATAGTCCGATTTACAAAAATTCTGCTTGGAAATACGCTGGTTTGTCATGAAATTTTGTTAATTTGACAAAATTTCATTACGCACCTGCGTATTTGCGTACAGGTAGCTACGCCCTTGTTTATGCTTAACCTGGGCCAAGAATTACAATCATCCCTTAAAGTTAAGTCACATTACTATAAGGGACATTGTAAATACCTCCCTAGACCAATCCTAAAATGTCTCATGTTGTACATGTGCCTACGACCACCTAACTTTCGTGAATGTGTGCCTTTGAAAGATGCTCTGTGACGGTGGATTGGTTGCTTAAATTATCACAATCCTGAGACCAACGCAATATTTTCCGTAATAGCGTGTCGCTATGACATTTAAGGCTAATGATTATTTACTTTGACATTTGTAAACACCAGACTCTGGTCTTTTATCTATAATTGAAAAATATTACAATTTTTGCGACCTTTGGTCATAATGTTCCCTAAATTTAACAAATTAGGAAAAATGACTTTTATAACCAATGACTACCAAATGTGTTGTTTCAAACGACTCATGAATTATACACAGCTTCTGACCAGGAGTGGGTTGGACTTGTTTAAAAAAAACTTGATACATCAACTGCTTCTTCATTAAACATGTTGTGGCCCCATCAGAACCGCCTCGCCGAGGCGGGTCCATGGGGACCACAACATTGTTTTTAATTGAATAGCAAAAAAATCCCACTGGTTATTCCCAACACCAATCCTGTTTTAAAATTTAGGTAATCAACTACAAGGCTGACTCAGTGATGAATATGTGGAGGATGACTATTTGTTGACTAAGTTGCATCAAGCTGGAATAAAGAGGACAGAAAAAAATCAAAAACAATTTTAATTCAGATTTTTGTCAAAATTACCTCGCAAAGGAACATGCATACCAAAGAGATTTTGATATTTCTAACGTTGCAGTTCATAGACGGATTGCTTTCGGCAAAACGGGTAAGTGATATTGTAAAAATAATAATGATAATAAAAGATTATAAATTCTATTTATTATATGACTGCTGTATATTATACATGTACATGTCAATTTCCGCGTCACTGAATAATATACCATGGAATAATGAAGTCCCAGGCTACATGTACCACGGAATAATGAAGTTCCAGGCTTTCCAGGCTACATGTACATGTAGCCTGGAACTTCATTATTCCGTAGTGCTAACTGACACAATCCTCTTGTAAAGTTGAGATGTTCGCTTGTAGGTGTGCAAATGACATTCATAGACAATAACATTTCTAATGCGTCTTCTGATACCCGAAAGTTTGATATTTCTCACAATAATTAAATGTCAAGAAAGCACGAACACGACGACTGTGCGTTTGCTTTTCCAAATGAAGTCGCACTTTTTTAACCACGGTATCTGTAAAAGGTTACATACGAGAGCACAGAATTCTCATGCAGGCATGAAGTGTTACCAAAACAGTGCAGAAATATCCAGATCAGATTTACATTTAAGGATCTTAGATGTTATCAAAAGACCGAATTAAACTTTGAACTATTTAATTTGTTCCTTGATATTCAAGTAGGCAAAATTGGCGTTTTTGCTTTAAGGCCCCAGTAATTGCTTTGAGTAAAGAGTGCATACAGAAAACAATATATGCAAATGTATTGAGGGCTTAGACATTATAGAACATTTCCGTTTTGCAAATTTAATTGCTAGAATGCTTTCATAACCCTTTTTTACTTCAAACAAGAAAAATCTTTAAAAAAGATAATCGGCGCAGATTAAATGGAAGTGCGTTTCGTTATATGTCTCTAGTTGAAGATTTGACAATAACTTTCATGAATAAGTAAGCTATGTCGGTAGGCACCCACAACCGTAATTTTTACACTGGGTAGCGACCTCAAAATAGAGCTGTCCAATTTGGAATTCCAAAATGGACCGCGATCAATCTTGAAATTAACCTGATTTCAAAATTATAATCAAAATGTTGCACTGTTTGTTTGTGTGTATTAAACCAAAAGTAGAAATCGAAAGTAGATCGACGAAAAAAAGAAAGTTTTGACTATTTGCGTCTGTTTTCAATAACATTTCTATTGTAAAATTACAAACAAGAGAAACATTTTCATTTAATATAAGACAGAGTGCTAGTATTTACAGTGTAGTACGACGGGGAAAAACGAAGATTAAAAATTCATTGACCTTTGATATTATTGGCTAATTTTGACATGCGCGTTATTTGATCAATGCAATCTTGTGAAATGTGGAACAATATCGAAATTATACGAGGCTGTGCCTCGAAAAATAAATTTTGTCGGAAATATTTTTTTCTCCATCTTAAAAAAGTGTTTTCTGGTGCTTATTCGAAAACGTAGTATTGTGACGTAACGTCAACGTTATTTCAAACGTCAGTTGGTAACGTCTTCAAAATCGCGGCACCCTCGACAGTGTTTATGTGAAATATTGACTATTTCGGAGTTTTTTTTGTTTTTTCGGATTTTAGACATATAATAGAAACAGATCATGATGGACTTATAAAGAATGAAGGAAATTCATTGCTTTAAATAATAATGCATAAAGTATAGAATCATGAGGCGGGCATATTTCATTTCATTGAGCGAGTAGTGATACATAGAACTCAAGCTCGTGTGAGCTGTCCCAGCCCATAGGCAAGACAGAATTTTCCAGCACCGCTAAAAATAGAACAAACTCTGTCTCGTAGGTAAGAAAAACCTATCATCCTAATGTGCTGTGGATGAACCGATGCTCTATTGCTCTCGGCCCCGTACCGTAGGTCGTCCACAACACTTCGAGGCGATAATAATTTTGACTGTTGCACTCAAAGCATAAAATACATGTATTTGTATAGAGTGTCCATACATTAGGCAATTTTAGATAAGGAAATGACTTATCCAAAATAATAGAAATTATAATAATAATGATCTTAATAATTATGGCAATAATGATAAGTATATCAAAATATTTAAAGTCAGAATGAGAACAAACTATGCAGATACTTCCAGTGTAATTTTCTTTAATGGTGTTGTTTACAATTCTTGTAACTATGGTCTCGAAGTCACGCTACTAACCTTGCCGGTCGAGAGTCAATTACTGACCGTTAGCTTGCGATGAACGCGGAAACCTCAGAGACAGGCAAAACAAAAGCATGTGGGCAGGGGCTCATGTATACCCCCGGCCAGCGCCTACGCCTAATAAAAACACACTCAATATAAAACTTTAAAGCAGAGGTTAAATTGCAGACAGTTAGATAGACAATCCATAACAACCCAGTAAAGGCTTATCGACAAATACCAAAAGGCTCCATTAAAATTCAATAAGCAAAAGAATATACAAGTTTAATACAAAATTTCAATACAATTTACAGAAACTGCTATGTCTGTGACCTTGACCTTAAGTCAGCAGCAGCATCCAAATGATGTCAACTAATCAGTTTCAACCTTTACATAAACCTAGAAACATAGCTATCTGAGAAATCTTTGACACAAATTTTCCCTTTTATCATTTGTACAGTTTGCAATCTGTACTGACATCTATCCAAGACCCTTACGTCGGTCCATTCTCACTATCAATAAAATAATAGCCAATGCTGAGATGAAAATGGTTCTTATTTTATCTGTTCTGAGAATATTAAAGTTTTTATTTTGATAATAACAACATATATAATATTTTGGTGTATTCCAGTATATTCCAGATTAATGTCTATTCCGATAATTTTAGTAAACCTCGTATAAGACTCTGTGTATATTCTTTTTCATGTATTGTCTCGCCAGTGATGAAATAAAAATATATGTCATCGTGCAAAATCTCAAGAAATCAGAATGGGAAAGATACACCATCAGACTGTTCTCCCGACTATTTCTTATTTAAGATTAAACCAGAGAATTGTAGATTTTACATATTTAAAGAAATAAAGTTAGGGTATGAAGTGGTGTGAATTCAGTACTGAGAAGTTAGTACGAGTATGAGTGAAGTGAGGATATTTATCAGACCCTGTGCATTTGAATGCATAATATTCATGTAGATTTAATTCTTTGGACAACATGTATTCTGTAATCAGCCTGTAGGTCAAAGATTCTTTATGATTTTATATGAAAAAAAATCCTTTAAAAAAAACATGCATATAAAACAGAGAATTAAATTGATTGAGAATGAATTATAGGTTTGAGAAAACCACACTTTTCCATTGTATGATTTTCAGGTAGTATCAGTATGCCACGGTCGGGGTTTAAAGTGGTGTGAAATGTCTAATTGTAAGTGTGATAATGCCAAAAATCTGGTACTATAGCAACTATGGAATGACCAACTGTTGTGCTAAGTATCTTAGCAAAATCACGTCTCGATGACGTTACATTGACATCAGTATGAACTCTTAGTTGCTATGGTAACAAATTTATGCCGTCGTTGGTATTGGAGCATGGCAAACAATGTTTACCATGGTCCGTCAATTTTTCAATGGCATTACAACCGGCAAACACTGTTTACCATGCTTCGTCAATTTTCACTTGAAACTCTGAAACCTGAAATTATTTCAGCAGAAACTTCAGATTTTCTCAATCAATTAACTGTTCTCAAGTCATTTAATTCCGTGTTATCATCAGACAAAAAAAAGTCTCATTCCTTTTTCGCATTTCTTTTCCAGATATAAAGCTCTTGATTTACTAACACTAAATGTGTAATACTAATCATGAAAAAACAGTCTCTTTTTACACTAAGTCGCATATCTTTATTTTGAAGAAATTAGTTTTTTACTTTATAAAGTCTACCTGTAATCGCACATAAATCAAATGGAATGTATGCATAAAAAAACGAAAAAAGAATAATGTAACATATTCAAGAAAGAAAAAATAAGGCATCGTGCTTAGTTTAAACTTTATTTATTTGTACAAATAATACAGATATATATATATAAATACAGTTCATGGAAATAAACTATTCATACAAAAGGGATTCAGAAGAAAGTCGTGTTGACTTTTTTAAATCTATCTCCCAGAATATTTACACTGCAAATTTCAGACCCATGATTAACAGAGATTACTTCTAACATTGGTCGGATAATTGCCTAGGAATACATCTAAAAATGTAGAAGAAAAGAAAAAGAAAAAAAACATACATAACAAATTTAGTATGAACAGAAAGATAGAAAGAAGCTAAGAACAAAAACCTAAAGGGTAAAGAGAAACAATGTAGATATCTATAGTAGCCTTTCGGGGAAAGGAGCAAAATTCCATAATTATCTTATGATATTCATATAAAAAAAACATGAGATATAGCTATGCTTTCGGAAGCAACAGCAAATACATTTATTAGGTAAAAGGCAGTAAAACAATACGTTATTAATGCTTAGTTTAGAATTCAGAAAGATTTACTGATGAAATCGCTTAGATTTGTGTATAAAGGTTTGAACAGCTTTAAAAATCATAACGTTGTCATTCACAGAAACGGCTGTACTTCCATACAACAATGAGTTGAGTGTATGTAAACAAATCCTTGAAACAGCAGCAAGCATGTCATTCCGAATATTTTGGTATAGGCTACACTCAAGCAAAAAATGACGGGAGTCTTCTACTTCACCACACGCACAAAGTGGATCTAGAATGATCTGCTTAGAGAATAAATGCTGGTTGAGGGAACTACAATTTGTTCGTATCCGTGTGTGATAAATCCGGCAAGTACGATTTCCAGATGAATAATACGAGGGGGGAGAAATAATGTTACTCATAAGTTTAAGGTTGTATTTGAAGGCAGCTATACTAGTTACATTTTGAATTTCTCCAGGAAGGTCATTCCAATCCCTAATAACTGAAGGTAAAAAAGAAGAGTAATAGAGCTGAGTATTAGTATTGACAGTTTGAATATCACCAGCATTGCGTAAGTTATAGATAACAGATGATCCTACGGTCTAGGTACGAGTGAAGACAAGTAAACAGGATATAAGTTAATTTGCATTTTGTAAAACATTACAAGCTTATGATTTTTCCTTCTAGAAGCAAGGGTTTCCCAACCTGTTTCAGTTAGTAGAGAATTAACAGAAGCAAGTCTTGTCGCACCAGTAACAATGCGTGCAGCTTCATATTGAATTTGTTCAAGTTGATATGATTCATACTGTGTGCAGTTGTTCCACACAATATCAGCATACTCCAACAATGGCCTTATAAAAGAAAAGTATATTATTTGCAAAGATTTACGATCCAGTACAAATTTTAGCCGCCTCATGGTATTGATACGCTGCCACGCTTTAGCTTTAATATAGTCAATATGTTCATGCCAGGAACAGTTGTTAGAAAGGTATAGACCTAGGTGTTTATGAGAAGACACTTCATTAACTTGTTGGTAATTCATAAATAAAGGCGGGTGATAGGGTTTATTGACTTTTCTAGAAAAGATAAGTGACTCTGACTTAGAAGGATTAAACGAAACAAGCCAATCAGCTGCCCATCAATGGATTTTAAAGAGATCAGAGTTTGGAGTTATAGCTGCATCTGTTGGATCATCTACGATAATATACAGACTAGTATCATCGGCAAAAAGCCTGATAGATGAGTTTATATTCTCAACAATGCCATTGATGTAGATAAGAAAGAGAAGAGGACCAAGAATAGAACCTTAAGGAACTCGATTATTTATAAAAGACCAGTTAGAGGACCATCCCGGTAGGACAACACGTTGCCTTCTATCTTTAAGATAATTTGCAAACCAAGAGAGGAGAGAACCAGAAATGCCTATACGTCTAAGCTTGTAAAGTAAACCTCTGTGCCAGACTCTATCAAACGCTTTACTTATGTCGCAAAAGACAGCACGCACTTCTTTACCTTCATCAAGAGCTTTACAAAAAGTATTGTATAGATCTACAAGATGGTTAACAGTGGAGTCCCCTGGAACAAAGCCCGATTGCAATGCAGTTATAATACTATTGTCTTTACAGAAGTTAAAAACATGCTTATGTACAATCTTTTCCATGACTTTACCTATAGTATTTAAAAGAGAAATGGGGCGATAATTTGAGATAACTCAAGGGTCATCCTTTTGTGAATGGGCGATACATTTGCTTCTTTCGAAGTGGAGGGGACTTTGCCTGACTGAAGGGAGAAATTAAACAGATCACATAATGGTGCGGAAAGCGGAATTGCTAGTTCTTTTAAAAGGCTATTGCTGATAGAGTCTGGCCCAGCTGCTTTGCCAATAGCTAAAGACTGAAGGGTTGATTGTACTTCATCCGGGGTAATGGCAATAGAACTCAGGGAATGTAATTCAGCAAATGGAGTTGCAGGAAGAGAAGCATGTGTGTCATCAAGGACTGTTTGCTCTGTAAAGTAGTCGTTTAACGCAGTTGCCTTTTCCAAATCTTCTTCAATAACAAATCCGTCAGCTATAAGAGGTGGTATAGAGAAAGATTGTTCTTTTTTAATCAAATGTTTTAACGTTTTCCAGTAGTCTTTAGGACGCAGGTCACTATTCTGCAATTTATTGGCTAATTTTTCATAAATAAGTTTTTTAGATTGTCTTATTTCATTTGTAACTTTGTTTCTAAATGTTGCATCGTGCTTGCACACATAAGCTGCCATTGTATGACTGTAATAAATCATTTTAGAAAGTATTTATCCACTTAGATTAATCACAACGTGAATAAAATGTAAAAAAAAAAAAATAAACATTACAGAAATACTAATTTTACTATTTTCCTAAGGTTTATGGTAAATTTTAGCACGAATAATGGTAAAATGACCCCAAAATACTTTTTAGCCAGTCCTTTACCAATTTATAGTAAAATATTGACCCTAGCATATCTTTCATTTTTTGACGTTAACATAAAAAATGAGAATTCCCAGCAAATGTCTTTAAGTTACGTTAAGTGCGATGGTCTTTAAATCACTGCTGAGTTGCTTATCCGTTGCGGCGGGTGTATTCGTTACCAAATATATATTTTTACCAAAAGCAGATTTCAAAAATTATTTTATGCAAGTTTCGGACTTTGTCAGAGATTCACCTATTTTTGCGTTTGTTTCTGTGTGATTCAGTTAAAGACTTACACTGCTTTATAAACGTATTATTCCTAATTGTAATGAAACCATTCATTTCAGAGTATTCCAACCTGTTCTTCCTATGATTCATTGTGTGATGTGACATTTACGTTCTCAAACTCACCGGAAACAACGCAGCCTATATGTCGATGTCCTGGTAAAATTACGTGCACGGAAGCAAAAAAGGACCCACGACGAACTTTAACCATGGACAACGGGTCTATATTGGGTGAGCTATTCAGGCAAAAATTGAAATAAGGCTACGTAGGCACATAATGCTGATGCAAAGCCGTATCGAGGTCTATACAGCGTCATATATAGACGTTGATACGAGTTCGGGTACTACTCGTTGGGGAAAGATACATGAGGGCAAACAGTTTAGGTCCAGTTAAAGCGATTCATGATAAGCCACCTCATCTTTGTCTACGCTGTTTGCAAATGCAACTATTTTCAATTTTGGCGCTTTAAGGGTAAGTAGAGAGTGCCACTCTGGCTGGGAATCTAAATCTAACAGTTGGGTACATGAACATTCAAAGATAGATGATAGAATTTCGAACATTGGTGGCTGAGAGTTGGCGGTATTGTATTTAGTTTTCATTGACATAACTTCAGTATAGGCTTGAATATCAAAGTCTTCTCCCTTTTTAAAAATCCATCCTGGTGTGAAAGTTTCAACATAAAACATTGTAGACGCTGATTTGACCGTTTCTTTCGATAGCATAATGTCGCTTGACATGCATGCATTGTACATGTACGTTAAAACTGACAAATAGCAGATTAAGGGTAAGAGTTTACAAAATGACAGATCTTTGTACAAAATGAATGACAGATCATTTGTCTAACATCCCAGTGACCATGGAAAGAGATGACTTGATCACTGACCAGATCATTGCCCATCTTTTTACTTTCCTGTACATTGTCTTTTATTATAGATTAAAGATATATAATAAACACTGAATGTGATTTTTAAAAGTTGACATTAAAATTGACAACCATAATACTTTTCCCAAACTAATTTTTCGCAAAACAAGAATGTCGTATTTGTTTGAAGCTTGCATATAGCAGTCATTTACAACGACGAAAGAACTTGTAGCAAAAAAAAACTTGTCGTGATAAAATACATCTACATGTTTTAACTGCAGTAGTAGGAAATGGCTTAAAATATTCATGTATTCGCGTAGAAGATACACAACTCTTTTTTTTATTTACTAAAGGTGGTTAGTTTCATTAATTTTATTTGTTAATGTATTCGCAAAGTTTATATTGGCAGTGTATTTAAGGCCTCATTGCTCCAACGTGGTAAAATATCGTGAACTTTCTTATCATGTGATATCGCTGCAAGCTCCACACTACTGTACAAGTTCGTCATTGTAAATGACCATGATTAATCAGTTTTGAACAAATAAAACTTCATTGAGTTTCACATGAAAAGTTCTGAAAATTGACTTGGGCTACTAAAATTATTTACTTCCGACTAAAATTGCATTCCTCGACGGGAAACCAGAAATTGAAACCATATTTTGTGGACTATTTGTCAGTTTTCAAAATAATGTTCTCCTTGATGTGTGCAAGTCGTATGACCAAAGTTATGCACATCATACCAAAATTTATCGCGAATCGTAGAGTTTGAACCGTTTTTCATAATGCCAAAGGGTTTAGACGCTTTTACCTCTGGTAAGACTATGGAGACTTTATTCATTGTAATGGAACGCATGATTTTAAAATGTTGACCTTAAAACAACGACCAGAAATGAAAATTTAGCGGTCTCCCAATGCAAAATATTCAATTTCACTTACCTTTTTCCATTTTTATTTCGGCATGTATTCCAGTGATGTATCCCATTATTTTCTTTCAGGAGAAAAATTAATATCAACTTTAACCTACTGCAACGTGCGAACATTCACATGGCGAAAATGTAAAAAGAACGAACTGGTTGCCAAGTTGCGCGAGTTTGGACCACTTGACTTCAAGGTTGTTAGCAACATTCGATGTATATGCACTGAGACGCTTGTGCTCAGCAAGTCTGTTGCAATCACAAACTCAGTGGCTTCTCTGGGAACATACACATGTGGAATTGTAAGATTTTATTTGTGTAGACTTATAATTTATTTATGAATTTTATTGCAACAACAATGCATTATAAGGATCAGAACAGTTGAGCTAGTTAAGACACTTTCGGGAGGATAACATATTAGAAAAGAAAAAAAATCCAAATATAATTTTTATATTTTTTTTTTTGCATACAATGATTTCTCGCCTGCCCTAACTCTTATGCTCTGGGATACTTAATACTCGCCCTACGATTTAATGTAAAAGGAGCCTACCTACTTCCCGACTGAACAAATCTGTCTTTCCAGGTGACGTTATTGTCATGAATATGCTGGTCAAACGGTAAACATGGCAAACATTTTTTTTTTCAAGAGAACCTAAAAAAATTGGCATATCAATTTGGCCGCCATCATTAAATAAATACAAATTTATGTACGTACTCTGACTTATCGCTGACTTTTGCATTAAGTCGAAGAAATTGAAGGTTGTCTTTTTTTTTATTAATCTTACAAATGCTCATTTGCTGAAGCGATGTTAGCCATGAATTTATGCTTTTTCATCGTTTTCTTTTTTTTATATATATATATCAAATGCATGTATACGAAAAACAACTTTCACTCTTTATCGTTTTCAGCCAACATGTGACATAAATCAAGTTATTGGGCCTGTTTGCGCAAGGCTGACAAGAGGTAAAGCGGGATTAGTATCCCAGTTTCCGTGCCAGTGTCCGCCGGAGTACCAGTGCCCGATAGATGACTCCAGAGTGCCGGACATCATTGGTGGATCCGCTGAATTTTTTTGTCAACAAAATCCATCAAATTTTGGACAATTTTACTGAATGTGACAATTTGTTTAAAGGCTGAGTCGAAAATGCGAACACCAAATACTTAGACCAGACTGCGTATATAGCCTTTACTGTTCATGCAAATCATGTGCGCGCAATGGGAAATCCACAGGCACAAACGAAGGCTCTGACTACGTACACTGCACAGATGATTGTGTGCTTTACGTTGCTGCGCTAAACTGTACTAACAGAGCTCCAGATAAGATGGGAGTGTATGATAATTCTGAGTTTCTCGACAAAAAAAAAACATATGTAAGAACCCCGTATTAGAACCGTCTCGCGGAGACGGCTCTAACCAAGGATCACAGCATACCGTATGTTTTGATGCAGATATAAGGAAGATTATTCCTGGAACTATCCCTGCCACCCTTTTCATCTGAAGCTCTGAAGTCTAAGCATGCTTTAAGATCTGCCCAGTCGTGCTTCGAAGGACTTTATGGTTTTCCCTATTGGCTATGATACCGCAACATATAACTTTCACTATCAATGTATGTCTTGTTTTCAACGATTTGCATTGATATCTGTATTTTTCATATTAAAGGCGGACTGTATTCATTGTTTAAAGATTTGCCAAGATTTTGTTGTTGTTTTTGCTTTTATTTTATTAAGTTAACTTTATTATATATATTTATTTTTATTTTTACACAAACTTCACATTAATATTCACAGTAGCTGAAGACTCGTGTTTGCTAAATCAGAAGACCCTGAGATATGCGTCTTTGCTAAACCAAAAGACCTTGAGATGTGGCCAAACCACCTCAATTTCAATTTCAATTTTCAAGAGCTCGTAATTATTCTCCAACGGCTGCTTGGATCTTTCAGCAAACTTCCTCATTAGTTACAAGGTCTTTGTCGAGCTGTCCAGTAACCTTCGGTAGCATCTCATCTCAAAGGCCTACGTTCTTTTCTTTCTTTAACTCTGATGTCAAGGTCCTCGACCTATAGGCATACAGAAATATGGATGTGATAATGGAGCGCAACAGTTTCACCTTTGATCCAAGATATATGCTGTTATCTCTCCAAACTGGCTTCAGCGGCTTCGTAAGAGCTGCAGTGGATCGGTTTGCATTGATATTGTACTTCCGCATGATTCCCCATTCAGCTGCATAAAATCTATGATAAAGAGTAAATGTGCCCATAAATGACCCGCGACACGACAAAACCAACAAAGTGGCATGTGCGCACAGCGAAGACTCAGATCGGCTTCGGCATCCGCCCAGTCTGATCAGAGTCTTTGCTGTCCACATGGCGGTAGCTTAGACCCTTAGCTGCCTTTCAAGCGCTTTTATTGTAATTGTTATTGTGTTATTGTTTAACGTCCATGGTAAACAGCTATGGTCATGTCGGGACGGTCAGTTAACCTAACCACACTGTTCCTGGGCAGGCTTAGCCCTCCTAAGCGGTTAGCCAGTACTAAGTGCACTTACTTTCACCAGTAACTGACAACTGCCCTTCTTGAATCAGCGGAAGGAGAAATGAAAGTAAGTGGCCGGACCGGGTATCGAACCCAGGACCCCTGGCTTATAAGTCAGGTGCCCTACCGATTGCGCTACGCGGCTCGGCTTTCAAGCGCTTAGCGACGCGTCTGATCAGACTGGGCGGATGCCCGGACTGATTTAAGTCTGCGCTGGGCGAACAACCACTTTGTTGGTTTTCTCGTGTCGCAGCTCAAATTAACTTGTGGCAGATTGGACGATGCTAGTATACCGGTATTCCACAGTGCACGTTTCCAGGATATAAAAGAATCAACTACTTGTTTTATTTTCACCAAAATGTATACAAAAAATCTATGCATCATTTAATCTACCAGTAAGTCATCAGGGTTTTTTTAAACCTTGCCTCAAGAAATTGCGGGGTATACAAACAGGTAAAGGTTCCCCATAGCCTGATAGCCGTTGGGGCAGTGGGGTTAAAACCCACTGTATCTAGTTGTACAACGACTATGACAACGAATTGGTGAAGGAACTTATTTTTTACACTGGCTTTATAACAGGCAATTCTGATCTTACTTTGATGTCTAAATTCGGTTTTAGGTTAAGTAGTATTTGAAAAACAATCGAATTTTATGGTCAGAAAAGTTTTCGTTGGCATGCACGTTGCCTTCAATGTCTGTGTGGCCAGACCAGTTTGAGAACTGTCCCCTGTTGTTAAATGTAGCAAACCGCTGCGGTGTACCCATACATATATGGCACCTTTACTCAGATTACACAGGTATTTCTCTGCCGAACCTTAGGATGTATTTTTCAATATTTGAGCCGCGACACGACAAAACCGAAAAAGTGGCATGAGCGCAACGCCAATACTCAGATCAGCCTAGCATCCGCTCAGTCCTATCAGAGTCTTCGCTTGCGCTTTAAGCGTCGCTAAGGATCTAGGCTACCTTCATGTGGACAGCGAAGACTCTGATCAGACTGGGCGTATGCCCAGGCTGATCTGAGTCTTTGCTGGGCGCACATGCCACTTTGTTGGTTTTGTTTTGTCGGGGCTCATTTCATGATATAGAATGAAAGACAAGACAATAGAAACCTACTAAAGTTGCTTGTTTGTATGATTGGAAACACAATCTAAATATGTAGGGTTTCTTTGGCGCTATAAACTGGCATGTGAATTGTCGCGTCAAGAAAAAGTCAGTACCTTTGTTGTTAAAATGGCTATGTTAACATACCAAACATCTGATAATATACACGTTTATGCGTAGCTAGGTTAGTTTGGTTAGACGTCTCAGGACATTCAGCCATGGCATAAATTGTCTTGCCAGAAGGTTAGTCATTCCATCCTTCTTACGGCTTTAAGATGAATGGGTGAGCTTTCAGGGAAGCAACTCTGCCATTTTCACTTTTGACCCCTTCTCAATAGGGACCAACCTTTTAAGGAAAGAATTTCCTTCCCTAGAAGCAAACGTTTTCCTTAAAGAGTAGACTCCATTTTAAAAGGACTATGTCATCCAAACTAGCAAGCAGGTATTCACTAAAGTTGGCCCCCTTTGTCAAAATTGTGGGAAAAAAACATGGAGGCAAACCCATATACCTCAAATCCGTAGGTAAACTATCCAAACCCTTATCTTTTTCCCGAACTTACGAGGGTAATTTGAAGGTAAAGAAAACCCGACGTTTCTCAGCGTTATGTGCCGAGGACTCTGTGACACCATCGCAAACTCACTAAGAAACAGCAAACCCTAGCGAAGCCTTATGGTTTCCCGTGTTCACACCACGATAAAACATGTGTCTTGGGGAATATGCGTACTCCATTAAAGTGACACGTGAGAGAAGGGGGGCCCTTCTTTGATATATGGTGAGCTCCTAACAGATATTGAAGCCGTCATAGTCCTCCCAGTGTATATATCATTATGATTCCAAGCCCGCTAGCTCAGTGGATGAATAGCATGCGATTTGAAGTCCTTGTTAACAGTATTTCAGTCATATCAGGACAATGGGAGGGTGATAATGACAGACTTTGTGCAATAGAATCCCGATTACAATTCGAATGAATTCCGCCTCAAGCCAGATTAGAACCCGGGACCGCTAAATCAGCAGTGGGTTAAGCGCTGGCCTGCTAATCTAGCGGACGCGGGTTTGATTCCCGCGTTAGGCGGAATTTTTCAACCGTAAACGGGGCTCCTATGCACACAGCCTTTCATTCTCACTCTCCAATCGTCCTGATACGACTAAAATACTGTTGAAAAGGACGTAGAATCGCAAGTCGTCCATCCATCCATGATTCCAACAGCCTTTTCTAAGCACAGTTTCCAAACAAATATTTGTTGTAAGCATATGTAGAGAGCGATTATACATCAATTAATGAGCCGCAACTTGAAAAACCAACAAAGCGGCATGTGCGCCCAGCGAAGAATCAGATCAGCCTGGGCAGCCGCCCAGTCTGATCAGAGTTTTCGCTTGCGCTTAATGGGTGCCAGGTCTAAGCTCACTCCATACGGACAGTCAAAACTCTGATTACACTGGGCGGATGCTCAGGCTGATCTAAGACTTCGCTGGGTGCACATGCCACTTTGTTGCCGCTCTCGTGTCGTGGCTCAATCATCTTGACGTTGTATTCATACTTCATGACTCCCTTTTCCAACTTGGTTTTTCTTCTTTTTCCTCGACGAATCCGCAATATCTAATTGAAACTCAGATTGTTTCTTAAAACAAACTAAAGCAAGCGCGTGTATGACTTCAATTCTGAAGTAACGTCAGCGACACCGGTTGGTAACGTCTTCAAAATGGCGGCGCCCTAGACGGTGTTTTGTTTGAAACACTGATTAGTATGGAGTGTTTCAGGCAACCATACAATATGTGCGCATGGTAGCTACAAATCTTCATTGCTCGAAGGGGAACCAAGGGAAAAAACGCTTCAAATCCATATCGACCGACATATTGACATCTTTTTAGGAATGATTTTTCAATTTTAGAACTTTATCGATTTTGAAACGCCGGCTCATCTTTCACAAACCTAACATAAAATCCTTCAACTACGATATATTTGTAATAAACCTACAAAAGCCCTAAAACTCGTGCATTTTAGTCAACCGCGGTCATTTGACGTTTGCAATGACATCTTACATTTACGATACAATAAAAACATGATTAGGAGGGCTACGGCTGTGTGATGACAAGGCTTATATGTGGCCAACCTCATATTCAGTTTAACTGTAATTAAAAACTGAACATGCAAACTAAGAAAACTAGCGAAAGAAAAAATAACATAAAACTATAGAGCTAGCATGAAATGAAAGCGAAGAAGAAAAAATGTAAATTAAAAAAAAGAGCAGATTAATAAAATGTTTTCGGAAAGAAATTGTACTCTTAGCGACCTAGATTAAATATCGATGGGCGGGGATACCAATCGCCATAGTAACATATTGCTGTTAAATCCTGCTGACTCTAGTCCTTGTCATAAAACAATGGAAAGCAATTAGTCGTGAACGTTGCTGTCATTGGGTGTTGTCTGATTTAAAAGTAAAACAAGAAAATTGTTATTGTCACTTAAAGAAGTGAGAAGTTTTAGAAATTTATAGAAGAAAACATTAATATAAAATACTAATTCCCGTTTTGATTTACTAAAGCAGCTTTTACTTGCATTTCTTTTTGCGATGGAATTTCTCTACTTCTTTGGGGTTTTTGTGGTTATTGTCGTGGAGAAGTTAGATGGATTACCCACCAACAAACAGGTAAGGAACAATTTTAGACAAGAAGTATTGGATGCGCCGTTGTACCAAGTTTCATAAATCTAGCTTGGATATTTTATTACTTCTCATAGGATTGCAAATTTTCTGTTTTGTTGTCATATAAACTAGAATTTGCGTATCATAGAGAAAAATGTTTTGCATTTATTCCTGTAAGGCCCTCTATCCACATACCAAGTTTCAAGAACCTAGCTTGGACTTCTTTCAAGTTCTCGCAGAATCCAAGTTTTCGGTTTTGTTGCCTCAAGTCTGCCTGACAGAATAAAATATCATGCATTAAGTGCCCGTTATCAACCTATAGGAAATATAGGAAACAGTAGCCTAGCTTCGATACTTTCCAATTTATCACAGGGTGCTGCTTTTTTGTTTTCTTGTCACAGCACCAGAATTTCTTTCTAGTATTAAAAATATGCATTCATGTATCAAGTTTCAAAAGTTTACCTTGAATACTTTTCAAGTTGTCAGCTCTTCGGAAGCTAAGCCTATTGTTCCTTCCGGTTTCAGCCGGTGTAGTACTGAAGCATTTATGCAGCAGTGCCTTCAGTAATACTTCATTTCTTATTTCCACAACATGCGTTGGAAAACATATTCGTAGTGATGTATGGTTTTCAACGAATACAGCTACTTAAACACACGGACGATGATGATGATGATGATGATGATTTAAAATTTAACGACGCGTCAACCCACTGGGTCATTTGCGTCATGAAGGTTGCAATACAACTAACCGCGTAGCGAAATTCGAAGGTAGCCATATACGGATTCACCAGGCCCCGAGGTTATAAAACTTTTTTCATGCTCAACTCAGCTGAGCATGAAATTTAAAATGCCCACTGATATAAAAATACCAAGAAATTCAGCATTTTTCAGGCTCAGATAAGCCAAGAAGGCTATTTTTTCTACTCATAAATATTAAAATGCCAACAATTGTTGGCATTTTAAAATTTATGAGCAGAAATAATTTCATGCTCAGCTAAGTTGAGCATGAAAATAGTTTTATAACCTCGGGGCCAGGTTGTTGTCTATTCAACAGCACAACAACAAAGCCTAATGCTTGAACTATGCCATTTTTAAAATAGCTCACGACAAACATTAAAAGAAGAATGTTCATAGTTGGTATACTGGTTAACAACAGATTTTTGTATAGTGCGACTGACGCGAGCTTATTTGTTCTTGTTCTTGTTCATTTTTCTATCAAGTTCTCCATGTTTTGAATAATGATTGTTTTGAATGTTTTCATAAAAGAAATTTACAGCGACAGTTCAGTAATGATTTTTATACTTTATATGTACTGGTCGACACTGACTTAGAAGATCTTGTAATGGAAAGCGGCTTTCTTTTCTTATCCTCCCTCTATGAGGCCCCCTCTATGCCTGTTCAGGAATAATGTAGTTAGGGTAAATGACCGTCCCGACATGACCATAGCTGTTTACCATGGACGTAAAGCAACAAAACATTAACAACAACATGTTGTTCATGTTCACATTCAGTCCTCGATACCTAAAAACTGTATCGTTATCAACCTGTATGCTAAATAAGACTCGTGGTCCATCTTGAACAGTTGCTGTGTAGTCTTCATTATTTTAAGCTTTGGGAAAATGAAAACTGAACAAATACTGGGAAGATTAACCACGAGAATACTGAACCACAATCCTACAGTATCTATACTTGAATACTCATGCCATACATGGACATTCCACATTGCATGACTGCTATGACGAAAGTTCTATTGAGAAAAAGGAAAGGGGGAAATCAATAGATAGAAAGACGCGGTTGGATACAAGTGTTTGTCAACCAGTATACCAACTATTGACTCTCTAGCTTTAATGCTTGCGTAGTTATTTCTCACATTATGTTAGCTACGGATAGAATTGCGGACAAACCGCACGTTTCCTTAAAATAATAATCATAATTCTGATTTAATCAGTCGTAATTCTCTTAAGCAGCTTTGGCTTTTCAGTATTTCATAAACATTAAGCATTTCATAAACATTAAGCATTTCATAAACATTAAGCATAATGATTTGAGCCGCGACACGAGAAAAACAACAATGTGGTTGTGCGCCCAGCGCAGACTCAGATCACCTGGGCATCCACCCAGGCTGATCAGACTCTTCGCTAAGCGCTTAAAGGGTAACTAAGGGTCCAATCTACCTTCATGCGGACAGCGAAGACTCTGATCAGACTGGGCGGATGCCCAGGCTGATCTGAGTCTGCGCTGGGCGCACAACCACTTTGTTGGTCTTCTCGTGTCGCGGCTCTTATTATTGAGACACAAGTGCCTCATCAACCAGTGAAGACCCAGATACAGTAGAATTTTTCTCGAAATTATGCGCTGTTTTGAATTCTGCCCGAAAAATTTCGAAATAATACCGATCTATAAAATCGACTTATTCTGATATTATAGGACGCTTAAATGAGCCGCGACACGAGAAAACCAACAATGTGGTTGTGCGCCTAGCGCAGCCTTAGATCAGCCTGGGCATCCACCCAGTCCGATCAGAGTCTTCGCTAAGCGCTTAAATGATAGCTAAGGGCCTAAGCTACCTCCATGCGGACAGCGAAGACTCTGATCAGACTGGGCGGATGCCCAGGCTGATCTGAGTCTGTGCTGGGCGCACAACCACATTGTTGGTTTTGTCGTGTCGCGGCTCAAATGTTTACTGTGTTCAAATGACTGTGGTATTTATGGTTTTTAATCAATATTTAGTATGCTTTCCTAAGTAACGATGGAAACAGGGACTACCTACGTTTGTAACACTAATTAACAACTGAACATAATTTTGATAGTTTGACACATCTGAAATATGTCATCTTCGAAGAGCCGCGCTATGGGAAAAGGTGGTAATGCCTTCTGCAATAAGTATAAAACTCAGCCTTGCCTACGTACTCACGCAGTCTGATCAGAGTACCACATATCTATGAATACTGAGACTACCAAACAGCAAAGACTCTGACCAGCATACATTCACGCTGACTGATCAAGGTAAGTTAACCTCTCGCACAAGCGCTTAGCCACAGACTCGCATTGTCTGTCACAGAGAACAACACTTTCTTTATACTTTTCAATGAATTATAGAGATTTCTCGGTAAAATCGAAATTGATAATCTCACTGTCTCAAGCAGTGATATTATCACTTTCGATTTCACTGTTTCAGAAATAGGATTTTTGTGAAATAGCCTCAAGTATTTTGTTGATTAATTGGCTAAATCTTATCTGGCTTGACAAAAATTACGTCACGTATGTTTGCACGTCATTACGACGCTGATGACGTCTCTTAAAGCGCCGACGTAACAGTGTTGCTGCACGCGACGTCAGGCCGCCTTGGACTCCTATATGCATTCTATCTTGGCAAATATTTTGAGATCTGTTTATCAAAATGGTATTTGAAGCTATTTTTCAGTTGCAAACATGTTTACAACCAATATCATACCCAATAAACATGCTGGAAGCATCAAATTTGACGCAAAATGGCTAGAAAAAAAAGTTTGTTTCTGTCGTGATGGCAGACGCTCTTGAATAAACAGAATTATTTCAATTTTCAAGCATAAAAGAAATAGAAAATTTGACCTTTTTCAGTATAAGATGAATTTTTATTTCACTCAAGAACGCCAGGCTTTGCCACTCGTGAAAATACTGCTTTTGGTATTCATTCGGTGAAATAAATATCGATCTTACACTGAACAAGATTTGACCTGTCACACTTGACTGTGACCTTGACCTTGGTCATGGTAATCAAAATTTGTGCACGACTTACCTTCTTATTTTGGTTTACCTTTCTGTGAAATTTGATTACATTCACTTCAGCGGGGTTTTTTAAGCTAAAGCAGACACACAATTTGTAAGGGACAAACCTATGACCTTTCATTGTGACCTTGCCCCTGGTCATGGAAACATAAATTTTGTACCAGGCACACCTTCTCATAGTGGTTCACCTTTCTGTGAAGTTTGATTAAATTCGCTTCAGCAGTTCAGCAGTTTTTATACGCCCGTTTTGAAAAAACGGACGTATTATGGCATGGCGCTGTCCGTCCGTCTGTCTGTCTGTCCGTCCGTCCGTCCGTCAACATTCTTGTGCGCACCATATCTCAGAAACCGTTTGAGACATCTTCATGAAATTTTGTAGGCATATATATTAGGATGGGGCAAAGTGTCGCGTATAGTAATGGTTGCTCCCCCTTTCTTAGTTTCAAAGTTATTCCCCTTTGATTATTTTTTACCCTACTAGTCTTGTGCGCGCCATAACTAGATAACCGTTTGGGATATCTTGATGAAACTTCATAGCAATATGTATGAGGGTGTGATGATGTGTCGCGTATAACAATGGTTGCTCTCCCCTTCTTTGTTTTGGAGTTGCATCCCTTTGATTAGCTTTTTAGGGTATTTTTGTGTATACTAATCTTGTGCATTCAATAACTAAGTAACTATTTGGTATATCTTGATGAAACTTTATAGCAATGTGCATGATCACAAGACGGTGTGTCACATATAAGAATGGTTGTTCCCCCTTACTTAATTTTGGAGTAACCTCCCTTTGATTAGTTTTTTAGGCTAACCCATTCCTTTATAACTCCTTAACCCTTTGAAATATTTCAATGAAACTTTGTAGGAATGTGTATAATAATAGGGTAATGTATCATGCGCATGAACCACAACTATGGCTTACTTCCTGAATTATCTGCCCTTGCATCAATTTCTGTTTTACTCTGTATCTCCTTAACCGTTGGAAATATTTTAACCAAACTTTATGGTGATGTGTATATTGTCGAGGGAAAGTATTGCGACTAAGAGTTTATGAATTATCTCCCTTGTTTGACTTTGGCGTTTCACAACTTCTGAGCTGCTTCACACTGGAACCTGATTTTTGATGTACTAATAGTATTTGATGTGTTGTTTTGATAACATTGCAGTCATTAATTACAGAGTTGTTTCCCCTGTTTTGTCTGCCTGTCCATCCTTCTATAAACAATCTTGTTCATTCTGTTACTCCTTCATGACACTGAAACGGGCGTATTATGCGCCGCTTGCGAAGCCCTTGTTGAGTTATTGCAGACACACGATTTGTAAGGGACAAACCTATTACCTTTGATTGTGACCTTGACCTTGGCCGTGGGAACCTGAATTTTGCGACACACCTTCTTACTGTGGTTTACCTTTCTGTGAAGTTTGATTTAATTTGCTTCAGCAGTTTTTTAGTTATTTCGGACACACAATGTGTATGGGACAAACCTATGACCTTTGATTGTGACCTTGACCTTGGCAACCTGAATTTTGTGCACGACACACCTTCTCGTTGTGGTTTACCTTTCTGTGAAGTTTGATTAAATTCGCTTTAGTAGCGTTACGAATTATCGCAGACACATGATTTGTATGGAACAAACCTATGACCTTTGATTGTGACCTTGACCTTGGCCGTGGGAATCTGAATTTTGTGCGCGACACACCTTCTCATTGTGATTTACCTTTCTATCAAGTTTGATTAAATTCACTTCAGTAGTTTACAAGTTATCGGGGACACACGATTTGTAACGGACGGACGGACAGACGGACGGACAGACGGACGGACGATGCGATTTTAATATGCCACCCGAAGTTCCTTCGGGAGCATAAAAAGTCAAATATCCTCTATAAACTGCATCTAGAGAGATACATTTTCATATTCCATGGGTAAAAAGAAAATGTAGGTTTCCCCATCTAGAAAAATAATTTGAAACGTATTAAAGCAAGTGCTTTCCTCTTTTTACAACAAGGGTCCCGAGATACCTAAATGTTGAATCAACATTGGTTCCACATTGATTCAACGCCATGACATTGAATCAACTTTTATTCAATGTTGATGTAGTTCACTGTATGTCTGTTTGGTATTCTACAGGCTGCGTAAGTTGTGTTTGATACCAAAACCTTTAAACAGTAGATCCGACGACAGGCGCTTGAAGTTTTATGCTATTAAATATATTTTAATGATGCCGCTAAATATCCAGGCTATGAGCCATTTTGAAGAAATGGCCAATAGACTGCGTCAAGTTTAATCTGAGGGAGTGGGGGGGGGGGGGGGGGGAGCGAGGGTTTAAGCATAGAACTTCAAGCGCCTGTGATCTATCTACGGGTGATTACAGGACACATTGTCATGGTCTGTTCTATCCACCGGAAATTAAGTTATGGAGCAGACATGAAATTACAGTAAAAACCGTCATTGGAAATTACTAAAGAATAAGAATGTTAGATATAGCCGCGATGCGAGAAAACCAACAATGTGGTTGTGCGTCCAGCGCAGATTCAGATCAGCCTAGGCATCTGCCCAGTTTGATCAGACTCTTCGTTAAGAGCTCAAAGGGTACCTAAGGGTCTAAGCTACCTCCATGCAGACAGCGAAGACTTTGATCAGACTGGGCGGATGCCCAGGCTGATCTGAGTCTACGCTGGGCGCACAACCACATTGTTGGTTTTGCCTTGTCGCGGCTCATATTATTGTTATTTATAAGCGACGCACAACCTTGACCAGCGGTATTATAGAACATTCTAAAAGGAGCGGACCCGAGACTGCAAATAAAATCAGCAAAGGGATGGAACGCAAAATACATGGAAGTATGAGCTATTATTCCTTCTGCGCAACCCGTGTGTTCATTAAATTAGTGCTTAATCAATTAACGAAGCAACAGTTTCAGGGCAGGAAACCATAACATACACATTATCTCGGTGTATTCCCTAGTAATGCATGCATGTTCTGCAATGCTTTTCGCAGTTCCATTCAACGAAAGCTTGGAATAGCCACCTGTTAGCAAACTCCACCCATACAGGTCCTTTATATTCAAAACTTGGTCAGTCGGTCGACTCGACCTCACCCGTTTGGATTCGAAGCCGTTATCTTCGGCTCCGAAGTCGGCTTACTCTAACCACTAGGCCAGCTAGGAATATGACCCATTTCATGAAATGATTTACAGAATTATGAAGTGAAACTACTTCAATAGTTATGGCTGGACTAAGTCCTGATTACGAACTGATGGACACACGAACCCATGCTGTAAGGTGATGGTGTACAACCATGATATGGATGCCATTTGTAGCCAGGAAGACAACTGTAGCAGAGTTGTATTTGCTTCCCTGATTAGTGAAGGGAACTGGTCTTAAAGAAAAAGAATTTGCTCTAGAGAGGGCATTTTTCTTTGAGAGTGGTTTCCCTTTGCGAAGGAAGACAAATATTTCAATACCAAGCCTCGCGGTTATAAATTTTTTTCATGCTCAACTCAGCTGAGCATGAAAATGTCTCTGCTGATTAATATGAAAATGCCACATAATGTTGGCATTTTCATATTCATAAGCAGAGAAAATTTCATACTCAGCTAAACTGAGCAATAAAACAAGTGTATTTACCAGTAATTTGCTGTTTATTAGCAGGTAAAATTTCATGCTCAGCTGAGTTGAGTATAAAAAGAGTTTTATAACCTTGGGGCCAGGGGTGTAACCCCTCCATGGATGTGTAAACATGCAACTTTATGGCATATAGGCAGATTTAACAAGCTGAATAAAGACTCACTGGTACCTAAAAGAAACGGCTTTTGGTAAAGCAAATATTAATCTGCCAGTTCAGGAATTACAAGGAATTAAGATAGTCATCTCTGTTTAAGTCAATATTAATCTAGCGAGCATGCAAGATAATGAGACTTCATACACTCGTAATTCCTTTGAACAACGATTGTTCTCACCATTTTCCAATTCATAATAGAGATAGTTAGCATTACATATGTGGTCTACCAACGGCGCGAGAGAATTTACTGTTTACCAATGATCAAGTTTCGGTTCCACCACATAGATTACATAGGATATACGGGTAAAATAATGTTCCCATAAACTGACATACTAAATTCACATAGAACCCACGGGTAGGAATAATATCCCCATTTCGACATACGAAATTGCGAGCAGTTTGCAGTCAACACATTTTCAACTGCTTATATTTTTAACATTGCAGGAGTTTCCAGTATGTACCTCCCATAACTCTCTCTGTGACGTCAGATTTGATGTTTCCTCCATGCCAGCTGCTGAAAACGCAGATACGATCTGCCACTGTCCTGGAAACGTCTCCTGTTCAACAGCGAAAAATGATCCTGGACGAACGTTTACGCAAGAAATGCTTTCAGCAGGTATGCATATATGATATTGAAAATGCGCATCGTTTCCTTCGAAATTGACATTGGGACTGTATGCTGTCATTTATTAAAAAGCAGCTGTCGTACTTAAAGTTTTGAAAACAAAAAACACAGGAGGATGGCACCAGTTTGATTAAATACGTTTGACACAATATTATATTAATCTTATAATTTAGAGCAATTTTATACAATAATATCAATCAAACATGATTTGCTGCATTTACATGTGCAGCCCCTCGACAGCTTTCGAATTCGGGTTTTCAAACCTCCCTTGGGACCCAGCAGAAGATAATACATACATAAAATGTTTAATCTCTATATTGTAAACCAAATAATTTCGTCCGTCAAAGGACGTCACCAAAATAGTTGCCGCTACCGCAAATCCAAATGATGGTGCTCCGCTGTTCAACGCCATGAAAAGAAAATGTTTATGGAACTTTGAAATACATGTAATAGATCTTCTGGATATGAACTAATATGTTATTTTTGTTGTTTAGCATTTTCTGACATTCTCAGTTCTTTTGTTCTGACGTTCATCGCAAGTCAGTTTGTCGCCCTTTAGAATGTGATAACTATTCTGACGTCCATCGCAAGTCAGTCTGTCGCCCTTTAATGTCATAATTTGATAACTAATCTGACGTTCATCAAGAGTCAGTTTTCTCTAGTTTATATAAGACTTTGCTAGCGACAACTAGCATGGAGGCAATGTGGTTGTTAGCAAAGTCTTAGGCCTACATGGACTGGCGACAAATTGTTTTTAGTTGAAAAGTCAGATCAATAGAATTTATTTCTTATCTAAATGCTTTCATATAGGTGACTTTCTTCTTAATTCGTGTTACATGCACTTCAGAGGAGACCATAACAACAACTCTGAGCTTCTGTGACGCAATAGGAGTTCCCAAACGCACGTGCGAGCCAAACGAACTTGCCGTGACGTTACGCGGTGTCGGTCCAATCATATACGACATAGTTGGTGACGTCCAATGCCAGTGTGGGAAGCCACTTGTCCTAATAAAAGCCATTCCAGATGGTCCATTTTCGATCAGAAAATATGCTTGTGGCAAAGTAAGTAGCCTAACCACTGCCGACTACTTTTATATGCGTGGCAAAGTGCCTTCATTGTTTTGTTTTACGTAAACCGCGTAACGCAAAAAGGGAGCTTAACGTAATGACGAAGAGTCACGGCACAAACCAGTCTGTAAGCCCCTGGGGCCGTATTTATAAAACGGCTTAAGTAGTTGCTATGCTGTTGCTAAGGCTAAAACTCTATGAAGGAGATTCCCTAAAACTATGAAATTTGCTGTGGAGGAACAGTCTCAAAAAGACTATTCCTCCAGAACAAATTTCATAGTTGTAGGGAATCTCCTTCAAAGATATTTAGCCTTAGCAACAGCATAGCAACGACTTAAGTGGTTTTTATAAATACGGCCCCTGCAGTCTACCTACAGCCTTTATCATTTTGTGTCTGTAGATTCCTTATGGTCCATACTTAATGTGAGCGAACAGCAAAGGCTCTGATCAGACTGCGCGGATGCGCAGGCTGGTCTGGACCTTTGCTGTTCGCATATGCGTCAAATACCCTTTCTGCGTGTCGCGGCTCAATTATTTACTAGGATATGTAAGAACTCAAAAAAAATTTCACCAAACACGTACAGTATGTAAGACAACGATCAGGAACCAACACAAGCGATTTCCCGCCAAAAACAAATATTGGAAAAGGAAAACAATAACATCAGCACACAAAGCAAGACAAGACAAACGAAGAGGTCAGCTCTTTCCCAGCAGATGGCCGCTAGGCTATCCTAAATAATGAACAAAAAGTCAATGCCTAATGGATGTACGGTAATAGTACTACAAAACTACCGCCTTGGAACAGTCAGCAATAAATAACTTGCTTCTGGTGGTGCTGTTGTTGTACTATTGACTCATAAAGTCTGGTTGTGTGTGGCGGACATGCTTCTTTCATATATGTAGTAAATCATTTACTCAAGTTAAAGTTATCAAAGTTTGATAAACTTTCTGTATATTTTCTTAATATATATTTCTGATGCAAAATCTGACTGCTTTCTGATCTGGTCAGTTGTTTGCTGCTGATTCGCTGATTCGTCGGCTTGAGTTTAAACAGATAAATATATTATTTGAGTATGAATTAAAGGTGTGAGAAAATCACACATTTACATTGCATGAATTTCAGGTAGCATCTCACTTAAAATTCGAGAGGAGCATGGTATACACTCTATGCCATGCTCCTCTTGAATTATAAGTGAGATGACGCTATAAAAATCTTTTTGTAAATATCTTACCAAAGCAACTGTGAAATTATGTGTTGTGCCAAATGACGTGCTATGGTAACAAATATATGACGTCATTTGTATCGTTGCATGGCAAACAGTGTATGCCATGCTTCCCGCAATTTTTCAATGATATTTTTCAACTGAAACTTCAGATCTTATCAAACAAATTATTATTCTCGCTCTGAATCTTGGGCAGATATTAAACACTACCTAGAATGTATAAAAGAAACTCTTGTTTGTGTTCATGGAA
Source organism: Ctena decussata (assembly GCA_963989385.1). NCBI lineage: Eukaryota > Metazoa > Mollusca > Bivalvia > Lucinida > Lucinidae > Ctena > Ctena decussata. The sequence continues at coordinate 37,074,715 of OZ022498.1, read as the reverse complement.
AAAGTTGCGGTTCTATATTTTTGGTTTGGTGTATGCCATGTCGGTTGTGCATATTTCATGTTTTAGGGGAAGGGCTGTAACAATTGTTGAAAGAACCTGTAGTCAGACCCAGCTGTTTGTACATTTAATGTTACAAAGTTGGCTGGTTTGTTGTTTTGGGTTTGACGACCCTGCGATACAATATTACAGTCTATATCGGAGAGGGGACAAAGAAAAGAGAAATGATAGGCGAGAGCAAAATAGCCAAACAATCTCAACTACTGCACCTACTGCAAACACAGTAGGCCCTTGCCCTACTAATAACCAAATTAGTAGGACGCCCTGGTGCTGTAAGTTCCCCAGCACTATCGCCCGACCTGACCATCCCCAAAAGTTACAAAGACAATGAAACTCTCATTACTATTGAAACTAATGAACTATTGAAAATCTAAACTGTCACTGTCGGGAAACAAGTTCCGTGATAGAATCATTTGTGTATACGTCATAGGCTGTGCGCCATTTTTCGAAAGTCACATTATTGCGGAAAACAGGTATTTTCATTGCTTTCTTTTATATCTCAAAATGATGTATTTTCACGCTGTCCCCATCATATGCGGCATAAAATTGGCTTTTTATCGGTAGCTCCATTTTCTCAAAGACTTTTGTTGTTTCTGAGAACATCGATCACACTGTGCCGAAAAAGTTCGAGGTAGGTATCACGGACGTCAACGAATTGGAAGAAAAGTCAGTTTTTCTTCTGATTCACGATAAATCAGCACCGATTTCGGTCATACCTAGTAACCCTATATAATACTATATACAATCACCCTTTTTCATCTTCGAAAACTCTGTATTAAGTTCAGAATTCGTGAATGATGGGTATCACGGACGGATCTTCGTTAGACAAATTGAGCTAGCCTTCACGGACCGTATAATAATTTGCAGTGTCTGGACTGTAAGTAGAAGGTGACTTTACAAACTAGTCTCTTTGAGTTAAACAGCTATGTTAGTATATCACGTCGTAGATTGTCATCAGTTAGTGGGGTTCATAAATCCCGCATTCTCACCAACGTTTTGTACGGAGACTCTCATGGTTCTTAATCTCTTGAGCCATTTGGAACCTAAAGAAATTGCACATATAAAGCCTAACTTTAGGGGAAAAACGAAAGTACATGCTGATAAAACACTGCACATGCTAAATTTTATCTAAATATGTTTCCTGATGAAAAGCCATTTGATGTCCAATATGGTCCCATCGACCACAGTGTGTATGCTTCAGAAATCAAACAAACCATAAAGTCGTACATTATACACTAGCTGAAACGATAAAATTATTTGGCAAACTATTCAGATAAAATTTAAAATGTGGCGGGGAATAATTCATAATTCGTTAACCAACTGAATTTTTGCACGAATTTACGGTTTCCCTGTAACTAAGCGAGCATCGTGAACACAGCGTATTTGAGATAGCAAAAAAGTTGTTTCCCACATAGAGTGTTTTAGATTATTTGTAAATAAAAGGTAAGTAATCATTAAAATGAACGACGTTGAGATCTGCACTGCTCCTCTGTGTAACAAGCTGGAAAATACAATTATTATATACCTATCAATGATACACCCTTTGAACTGTCTGTTTTCTGGCCATATGATACAGAACGCTGTATCAAACTGACGTTTTCTGAATCCGTATCACTATCCTTTAAAACGAGGCTATGTCTGAGCTCCAGCTTCGGGCGCGTCATTTTTAACGTGCGTCGTAGAAACGAGAACCAGAGAAGCGGGCCTAGTGACGTCACGTCAACAAACACGTCAAAAATTGCGCGCCTCGATTGCTCAATCGGTAGCGTTTGTCTCATACCTCTGCCACGCAGGTTCGAATCCGGGCCGATGCATTAGTGCTGGCAAGTATGAAAGGTTGGCTGTTCCCTAAGGTATATAATAAACAAATTATTATAATAGCAACTTGATCTGGCGTACTGTATCACGTCTCGTAGATGAGCTCATACCATCGGATCACCCTCGACGCAAGCGTCTCGGGTGATCCGATGGTATGAGCTCATCAACTCGACGTGATACAGCACGCTAGATCAATTTACTATTATAATAATGTGTATTTATCAAGCTGCTCCATGCACAAGGACCTGTATCAAACCCTCTGAAGAGTCTATAGGGTCCTAGTGTATTACTACCATAGTAATACACAAGGGCCCCATAGACTCTTCAGAGGGTTTGATACAGGTCCTTGTGGCTCGAAGAGTCAACAGGGTCCTAGTGTATTACTATTATAGTAATACACTAGGACCCTATAGACTCTTCAATGGGTTTGATACAGGTCCTTGTGGCTCGAAGAGTCAACAGGGTCCTAGTGTATTACTATTATAGTAATACACTAGGACCCTATAGACTCTTCAATGGGTTTGATACAGGTCCTTGTGGCTCGAAGAGTCTATAGGGTCCTAGTGTATTACTATTATAGTAATACACTAGGACCCTATTGACTCTTCAATGGGTTTGATACAGGTCCTTGTGGCTCGAAGAGTCTATAGGGTCCTAGTGTATCTCTATTATAGTAATACACTAGGACCCTATTGACTCTTCAATGGGTTTGATACAGGTCCTTGTGGCTCGAAGAGTCTATAGGGTCCTAGTGTATCACTATTATAGTAATACACTAGGACCCTATTGACTCTTCAATGGGTTTGATACAGGTCCTTGTGGTTTGAAGGGTCTATAGGGTCCTAGTGTATCACTATTATAGTAATACACTAGGACCCTATTGACTCTTCAATGGGTTTGATACAGGTCCTTGTGGTTTGAAGGGTCTATAGGGTCCTAGTGTATTACTATTATAGTAATACACTAGGACCCTATTGACTCTTCAATGGGTTTGATACAGGTCCTTGTGGCTCGAAGAGTCTATAGGGTCCTAGTGTATCACTATTATAGTAATACACTAGGACCCTATTGACTCTTCAATGGGTTTGATACAGGTCCTTGTGGTTTGAAGGGTCTATAGGGTCCTAGTGTATCACTATTATAGTAATACACTAGGACCCTATTGACTCTTCAGAGGGTTTGATACAGGTCCTTGTGGCTCCATGTGCAGTGCAAATATGTTAACATACTATTGCAACAAATACCACATATCTACTTGACAGACAGAATCACGAAATCTTAATTCCAATTGTACATTATTAGGTATCCAGAAACGAAATATGTATTATCATATATATAAAATAAATACTAAATGGGCACCCCAAGCTTACAAGCTTGAACTACATAATACTGTCTGACTAGATTAAGCATGGCAAAAATCACCAAAAATAAATGAGGGATTCTATGTATATCTTGAACACAAAATATGAAGACATCTGCTGTCCTTTTTCAATAAATGTGCAATCGGCTTCTTGTAAAGAGTGCAGAATTCCGGGACTATCTTTCCAGGAAATTATATATTAGGGTCGTAAGTCGAAGAAAGCAAAAGATTGGGATCAATCTCGACCCATGTCAGCTTTTGAGGACAGAAAATAAACATATATTAAATCATTCTACCAGTGTTTGTAATGCCTGAAACAAACTTAAATGAGCCGCGACACGACAAACCCAACAATGTGGTTGTGCACCTAGCGCAGACTCAGATCAACCTATGCACATCCGCCCAGTTTGATCAGACTCTTTGTTAAGTGCTCAAATAGTAGCTAAGGGTCCAAGCTAGCTCCATGCGGACAGCGATGACTCTGATCAGACTGGGCGGATGCCCAGGTTGATCTGAGTCTGCGCTGGGCGAAAAACCACATTGTTGGGTTTGTCGTGTCGCGGCTCAAATATCTTTTAAACAACTTATTGGGGTAAAAAAGTTGTAGTAAAAGTCTCTGCGAAGTGCGAATATTGTAACATCATATATCGGCAGCCTGTTAATTAAAACCAAGTTGACTGACATTATGCAGAAGAATTAAGTATGAGAGGCAGCATGTATGTTAACAAATAAAGGTGAATATATACATTCTTTGGGTCAGCGACTGTCTTTTTCATTTTGCCACCCGAGTCTCAAAGAGCATCAACTGTTAAAAAGAAAGAATTTGCTCCTCAACAATAAAATTCTTTCCTTTGAGACAGACCCTGTTATGAAGGGTTTAATCATCCCGGGAAGAAAACAGACAGTCATAAAAGATGCTTGCCTTGGAATCAATGGCAGAAAAAGACATAGGTGTACCAATATCAATAAACTGTTTTAGCACATGTTTTACCACAGAAAACATTGGCAGTAAACATTGGGGAGTGAGTACCAGGGTGTATCGTCCCACAACGCACAGGTCATACGTAGACGGGATCTCGATTCAAGTCTCATCCGAAAGACCGATGGAGCGGGGTATCATACCTGCCACCCCATACTCTCTCGCATATACCACTACACTACAACACCTCCTAAAGATAGGGGAACCATGATTTCCTTCTTAAGATAAATGGCAGAAAAAGATATTGGTTTACCCATACATCATAAACAGTAACTTGGTGGATTTTCTTTACCACAAAATACATTGACAATAAATATAGGATAACCATGGTTAGTCATAACAAACGCCATAACATGGGCAAGAGTATAAGTATCTATCATTGGTATGAGGTGTAGATAGAAAAATCCGTCACGAGGGTCACTGTTCGGCATTAACGTTTACTGTCCCAGAAACTCAGTTTTGTTGAAGAAATGGATCACGTTCGAGAGAGCAGTATCGGCAACTACCCAATTTTCAAAAGTCTCAAAAAGAGGTAGAACTATGGCGAGGCAGGATGTATACGTCGCATCGAACGCCGGGTCTAAGATAATCTATGGTCTCCCAAGTGCGTCGAACTGTTTCTACAGGTCTACAAATTATTGATTGATGGTAATGGAAATGAATGGCTTCCAACCGGAGGCTTACAGAAGCATGCAGCATTCCAAGCGCCTTAGCAGATATATCCCTAATTGAGACTTTTGAAAATCGGGTAGCTGTCATTAATGCTCTCTCAATCGTGAACCATTTCATTAACAGAACTGAATTTCTGGGACAGTACACGTTAATCCCTATTGACTTAAGAAATAAAACTGAAAATGATCTGCATATGACATGAGCTATGAAATGTTGGAAAAAGTAGGTGTTGCGTTTTTAATTCGGTTGAGTATATTATAAAGACACACATTTCCATGTCTAACTCAGCAATGTTGCTGTTCAGCGTGTGTCAAGTTGGTCTGTTGTTTGAATGTAACGTAGTTTACATAGTTTACACCAAGAAATGGTGCGAAAAAGTATTTTAATGAATGAGTCACAAAAATAGTCGAAGAAAGACTGACGCTAATAGTTATAGTTGGCGTGATGTCGCAAGCTTAAAACAACAAAAGCAAAAGAAAAAATGATAATAATAATAATAAATACGTTATAAGTTGAGCACCTACAAATGATTTGCTTTAGACTAATCAAGGGTCTCGAGTCTTGGATACAAACAAACATTAAGTTGGAGAGTTTAATACATCTGGCGTTGTTTTACACAACTATATGAACTTGAAACAGTAACAACAGTCCCTTGAGACAGGCTTGATTGTAATATGGTACGAGTTCGATCATCAGTCGCGGTCTAACTGTGGTTTAACCAAAGTTGATCAAACTCACTCTGGTTTCATTTTGGTTCAATCGCGTTTGTGGCTGGTTTCTCACGCTTGGAAAACTTTTTAAAATCAAGGAACCAGTATTGGTATTGACGACTTTGGTTGGTTATTGATTTACCATGGGGGTAACAAGCAATAAAAGGAACAGCGACTAAACCAGATTAGTTGACGATCCAACTCGATGATAAGTTTGAGATTACATAACAATTATATTAGTTTGAAACAGTAAAACCTACCTGTGTGTGGTAATATTGGCCTTGCTAAAGAAGGATTTGCCGCAGCACTTATACGGTGCATTTCCACTGTGGGCCCTTTCGTGGTCATTAAGACGATAGTGGTCAAGGTACCCAAATCATAAGTCCGAACTCGTAGGTCATTTAAACATAGACAATTCCAGAATATTTTAGATACACAGACATGGACCCCAAAACAGAGGTGTGATCAGGTGCCTGCGGGATAGTAAGCATCACCTGCCTATTATAATACACCCGCCATATCTATGTATCTGTGGAAAAAGTCAGTGAAAATGAAAGTCCTGATTTACTGCGGAAAACCTTTCCGCAGTACCTGCACACGCTGGGTTGAGTGTTCATGCTGAAAAAGACATGCTGTCAGCTTAACCAGGTAAGGTTCCATATAGGAGCTCATGACCTTTTACGACCGAGTTTGCTCCTTCAATTGACTGATTCCAAATACAGACCCGTTTCGTTTGGACTGTCTACAAAAGAACTGTTCCTAACTAAGACGCTTGTGGGGGGAGGAGGAGGCACACACACACACACACACACACACACACACACACACACACACACAAATCGTCTCTTTTTTCAATTTTCATTTTTCTAACATGTACTTTTGGGCGCCAAGCCTGGTACCGAATCTGCCCGTCCTTGGGGTTTTCACTGACGTATAAACAGAGTATGTATTACAAAGGATGGATGCATGACTTGCGACGATTTCACGTCCTGTTCAACAGTATGCAAGTCATATTAGGACGATGATACGATGAAAATGAAAAGCTGTGTGTAATGGAATCTCGTTTATGGTTGGAAAGAGTTCTGTCTTCACCGGGTCTCGAACCCGGGGCCGCTAGATCAGGGACCAGTCCTTGATTATCAGGTGGGGAGGGGAGGGGGTGGGGTATCAGGTTTTGGGATACATTGTCATATAATTCACATTTTTAACGACATCTTTCCCCCTCCCCGCGTCCTCCCCTGCACCCCACCAGTCTCACCATATTTCTTTTTTTTCGAGCGCCCACCCCCCGACAGGTGACAAAATTTTTATGACCTACCACCGCCTCCATCCCTACCCCCCCCCCTCCCAACTCTTCACAGATATGATTGTGGTGGCCATGTTATCTATTGTGTGTCAGACTGACCTCAATCAAACTTATGAAACACAATGAACATTTTCCATTTTTACAGCTTATTAAAATATCAAATAGTTTAATGGACTTTTTCTGAAAATGCTGACCCCAAAATTTGATGCTGAATGCTCGTCGATGGTGTTAATAATGTTAAGGGGGAGGGGGTCTGGGGGAATAGCCCCAAGAAGCCAGAGTATATTTTGCTGATGACCTGATGTCAAAAATGCAGGCATATATTAATCGGTATGATTTTGTTGACAGTTTTATACTGTGCTACTAGCAAATCAATGAAAATATTTTATCTGGATATAAGATGGCAATGAGTTTTCCTTTGTAAATGTTTGGAGACTTAAGTTTGAAAGAATAATTACATCGGAAAATGTAGGAGAAATGAGGGGTCTGGGGTCGCAGGCCCCCACCCCTTAGAAGCCGAGACTTTTTTTTTAAATGAAGACTAATGGAAGAATTCTGATGACCCCTCCCCCTTGCTCCTTGGGTTATTGGTTTTCGATCCACATCACCATAAGTAGATATAAAAAATCCGCACCCCCCACACCCACGACCCCACGAATGTACTAGCATCCCCCCACCCCCCCACCCCGGACTTGTCACTCGGTAGGCTTACCCCTACTGAGCTACCGGGACTTCCAGATTAAACAAGATTTGGGGTCCATATTAATGAACTATTTGGTCTAAATTATTAAAAGGGTTATGGATTATCAAAACTTTAAGACATTACACAGATTCAAAATAGTAGCAGTTATAACAATGTTCTAATTCTTAAAATGCAAGTGCGAACAGCTCCCGATTTGAATCAGTGACGGTGTGGTAAAATTTCAATCACATTTCTGAAGTAAAATAAAGTTTTAGTGTTATGCAGAAAATGAACTATGCTAATGGTGAAGCTCTCGACACTTGTGTATTATACCGTCCGTGAAGGCTACCTCAATTTGTCTAACGAGGATCCGTCCGTGATACCCATCATTCACGAATTCTGAACTTAATACAGAGTTTTCGAAGATGAAAAAGGGTATTTGTATATAGTATTTGATAGGGTTACTAGGTATGACCGAAATCGGTGCTGATTTATCGTGAATCAGAAGAAAAACTGACTTTTTCTTCCAATTCGTTGACGTCCGTGATACCTACCTCGGACTTTTTCGGCACAGTGTGATCGATGTTCTCAGAAACAACAAAAGTCTTTGAGAAAATGGAGCTACCGATAAAAAGCCAATTTTATGCCGCATATGATGGGGACAGCGTGAAAATACATCATTTTGAGATATAAAAGAAAGCAATGAAAATACCTGTTTTCCGCAATAATGTGACTTTCGAAAAATGGCGCACAGCCTATGACGTATACACAAATGATTCTATCACGGAACTTGTTTCCCGACAGTGACTGTATAGAATTTGAATGAAAACGGCGCTTAGTTACTTATGAAGAGACGAATAGTAATAAAGAAGTCATTTATGTCTGCCATTTTTTATTTTCAGCCAACCTGTAATGTGTATCTAAGTGATCCGCCGGTGTGTGAAAGGGTGACGGGATCTAAGCTTGGACTGGGACTGGTATCCGAACTACCGTGCCAGTGTCCACAAAATTACCACTGTATGGTTGATGCCAGTCAGATGCCTATTTTTGGAGGAGCGGTCGAATTCTATTGTCGTCAAGTGCAATACTGAGTCATGCTTTAAAACAATAGAAAGAAAAAAAGAAAAAAATGTGCAGCGAGAAAAAGTGTCTGATGACAGGTGCAAACCAGGAGACTTCGATCAGACTGCACATGCGCAGTCTCGGTAGATGCGACTGGCTGATATGAGTATTTTTATTTGTAATTGATATAAAACACATTTTCTCGTTACACAATTTGGTGTTAGTTGTAAATTTAAAACTTATTATATAAAAACGACGTTTTAAAATGAAAACTTCATACAATCGGCACATGCGCATTGCAACCGGCACCACTGCATTTACATTTACACCACAGGATATTTGCAAATGCTATGGAGAGAATCTGAAATTATGACATGGCATCCTGTTACTGAGTGCAGTCTCAGACCTGGCCCGGAGGTTATAAAATTTGAGTACATTTTCAAACTCAAAATGAAGCACACTGATTGGCTGCTTCCGAGCACATGCTCGGAAGCAGCCAATCAATATGTTTTATTTTGAGTTTGAGTTTATTCTCAAGTTTTATAACCTCGAACCCATATTGGTTGACTTGACTTTGTAGAGATGAGTTGAGGAGTGGACCGCTGGATGTGGAAGTGAAGGGAGAACTGGAGGAGACTCCATTTAGATGGGAGTTAAACTCTCCAATATCCATATCAATTTAACCACTCTACCATATCCGACTGTCGCAAATGAATGAAATATATCTAACAATCCATTACAAATGACCAGATACTGACCCCCTCGTCCTTGTAGATCTTGCAGATCATCGCGTCTAACTTATTAGCATTGCTTATCTCTGTATCAGGATCGTAATTGAGCCGCAACAAGACAAAACCTACAAAGTGGCATGTGCGCCCAGCGAAGACTCAGATTAGCTTGGGCATCCGCTCAGTCTGATCAGAGTCTTCGCTATCCGCATGGAGCTAGCTTAGACTCTTAGCTACCCTCTAAGCGCTCAGCGAAGACTCTGGTCAGACTTTGCGGATGCCCAGGCTGATCTGAGTCTTCGCTGAGCGCACATGTCATTTTGTTGGTTTTGTCATGTCGCGGCTCATATATATTTCAATACTGTCACAAACTGGACCACATCACAAGAAAAAATAGCTTTATGACATGTACAGAGAAGACTCAGATCAGCCTGAGCTTCCGCGTACTCTGATCATGTCTCTCCTATTAGGATTAATAATATATGGACCCGAAAATCAAATAGGGGCAGCGAACACAGATCAGTAAGTGCAGATGTTCAGGCTTGATCTTAATCTTTGTTTTGCCAAGCGTTAATGTACATTTTCTCTTATGTGTGGTCTAGACGCCATTTTTCAAGAAAGAGAAAACTGTTTAAAAGTTGTATGCGTACAAAATGACTATGCGGGCTGCGGGCAGTCGATTGCGGGCTGCAATATATCTTATGATTACACCTATGAGAGCAAATTTCCTTCAGTAGTTGGCCTCTTTTCAGAAGGGAGACGAAAATAAACAAAAGCAGGAGTTACTTTTTCTGAAAGTGTACCATTTCACCTTGATGAAATATTGCATGACTCTTAAGAGATCCTACATATACATCATATGTTGATGTGGTGTGAAAAAAATGACATCTTAAACATTTAGCTCGAGCTCTGTAGAAATTTCTGCGACTAGATAGAAAATAGACTAAGTAGCAGAAGTGAAGGCCTCGGTATGTTTGTTGCGGTTCGTGATCTCCCACCGACCTATCCAGGGCCCGGTAACAGTTGTGTCAAAGTGGTCCGTCTCCACAACCTGGCAACGGAAGAAAGAAAAGTAATGGCTGTTTACAATATGCCTTACCATCTATATAATGATTCGAAAATGCTACCAAGAGCAATACTAATATCGGCGTACAATATTAGGGCAGGGATTAGTACGTATAGGGGGTGGGGACATACGTAATCCGACGAATACGATTTGTACAAATTCGAATGGGGTGTATTTTATGCTGCCTGCAAAATATCAGCTTATTCACATCATCGGTTTTGGAGAAGTTTTCTTTTGTTTTGTTTTAGTTTAAACAATATTTATTCCACAATACTGTACATGTACAACAAATAGAATTACATTAAATAACACACAGTACAATGAATGGGATACAGAAGAAAGCCAGTGACTTTTTTAAAATCTGTTTCCCAGAAACAAGTATGTCAATGATTTGCATACAGTTAACTTTGAAATAACGTAAGCTTTAAATGCAGCACAAAGTTCATAGATATTGTGAAAGTATACTAAACTAATGCTCATAATAATAACGTAAGAAAGAGTAATACAAATGACAAAAAAATGTGAGAGAGAGAGAGAGAGAGAGAGAGAGAGAGAGAGAGAGAGAGAGAGTTTATGACACGGTATCAGTATGAAACAAGAGGGCCATGAGGCCCTGAATCGCTCACCTGAAAAATTGGCAAAGTGGCTTTTACTTATCATGTCTGAAATTGTCAAAATATGAGTTTTGGGTCAAAAGTCAAAGAATGACCATGACCACTTGTACTCATAAATCTTCATGTACTCATTAAGACAACCATATATACCATATATACCATTTTTAGGCTAAAATATTCAAAACTTTCCGTGAAATCTTATGTTCTAGAATTTTTCCATATTTGACCATGCCGCAAAAAAGTTCAAGGTAAACCCAAGGTCACCATTTGAACAGTCTTGGTGGTACTCTAGTACTCCATGCTATTTACCAAGTTTCAAGGTCACAGGTGTATTGGTTCTGGATAGGAAAATTTTTAAAGATTTATACCATAAGTGGTAATGGCGGCCAAGTTGGTCATGTGACCTGGACCGTTTGAACAAATTTTCATTCAATTAACCCCTGGAGGCTCTATATGAAATGTGTTCACAATTGGCCCTTTGGCTTTTGAGGAAATGGTTGAAAATGTCAAAATATGAGCGATTTGGATCAAAGGTAAAAGAATGATATTGACCTCTTGTACTCATAATTCTTCATGAAATCATTTAGACAACTGTATATACCATTTTTTTAGGCCAAAATCTTCAAAACTTTCCATGAAATCTTATGTTCTACCATTTTCCCATATTTGACCTTGCTGTAAAAAGGTCAAGGTCAACACAAGGTCATAATTTGAACAATCTTGATAGTACTCAAGTACCCAATGCTACATACAAAGTCTCAAGGCCATCGGTCAATTGGTTCTGGAGAAGAAGATTTTTAAAGGTATTTACCATATACGGGCGTGGCGGCCATGTTGGTCATGTGTCCAGGACCGTTAGAAAATTTTTCATTCCCTCAACCCCTTGAGGCTCTATATGAAATTTGGTTTAAATTGGCCCAGTGGTTTTAGAGCAGATTGTTTGAAATTGTCAAAATTTGAGATTTCTGGGTCAAAGGTCAAAGAATGACCTTGACCTCTTGTACTCACAAATCTCCATGTACTCATTATGATGATTGTATACACCAATTTTTAGGCCAAAATCTTCTAAACTTACCATGAAATCTCATGTTCCAGCATTTTTCGATATTTGACCTTGCCGTACAAAAGGTCAAGGTCAACCCAGGGTCATAATTTGAACAACTTTGATAGTACTTGAGTACCCAATGCTACATACCGAGTTTCAAGATCATCAGTCTACTGGTTCTGGAGAAGAAGATTTTTAAAGGTTTTTACCATATATGGGCGTGGTGGCTATGTTGGTCATATGACCTGGACCGTATGAACAAATTATCATTCCCTCAATTTCCCTCAACCCTTGGAGGATCTATATGAAATTTGGTAACAATCGGCCTAGTTGAGATTGTTTGAAATTGTCAAAATATGAGAGCTCTGGGTCAAAGGTCAAAGAATGACCTTGACCTCTTGTACTCATAAATCTTCATGTAGTCATTAAGATGACTGTATGTACCAATTTTTAGGCCAAAATCTTCAACAGTTTCCAAGATATCTTATGTTGCAGCATTTTGCCATATAAAAACATAAGGAAGCAAATTTGATCTTACCGTAAAAAAGGTCAAGGTCAACCCAAGGTCATAATTTGAACAATCTTGGTAGTACTCGTGTACCCAAAGCTAAATACCAAATTTCAAGGCCATCGACCTATTGACTCTGGAGAAAAAGATTTTTTCAGGTTTTTACCATATATGGGCATGGCGGCCATGTTGGTCATGTGACCAGGACCGTTTGAACAACTTTTCATTCCTAAGGTCCCAGGAGGCTCTATATGAAATTTGGTTACAATCGGTCCAGCGGTTTCAGAGGAGAAGTTGTTTGAAAGTGTGGACGGACGACGGACGACGGACGACGTACGACGGACGACGGACAACGGGGCCTTACCATCCTATAAGCTCCCCCGGAGCCGCTGGCTAAGGTGAGCTAAAAAGTATAAAATCATGATAGTGTATATCCGTAAAGCGCACCCTGAACACCTTTGACACTAATAAAAATGTCTTGAAATAGAAAAATAATAATTTAAGAAAAGCGTTTCGTTCTAATTATATAATCTTGCACTGTGTGAAATATCTCAACATTTTGTTGAAAACTCATGTTGGCGTCCCCGTACAGTAGAATTGTTTTGCTTGAACATATTTATCTTTCCCTTGTGGTTGTTTTGAATCACGGACAGCGACCAAATGTGTAAACTTTCGTTACTTCAACCCATAAAGGCTCGAAATGAAATTTTATTCTGGTTGATCCAGCGACATCCTCAGGGAATTCCTCTGTACATGTGAACGGAAGACGACTGGCGACTGAACCTGATCCACAGGTCGACGCTTGTTTGTTCACCCATTCCATTCGGGATACCCCTTTAGGGGTATCTTGGCAAACAGTTTGGATCCAGATCAGGCCCCACAAACGTGGGGTCTGATCTGAGGTCCAAACTGTTTGCTGCCTAGACATCATTTCTACAAGAGTTAGACTAATATTGTCAAAATATTCTTGACTTTTGATGCAGACGACAATTTCAGCAGACGACAAAAATACTCAGAATGCAATGGGTTAAGGTGTCTGGGGACCTTTTTACAAAGGGGAACAACATTCAGGTTTGCTTCCTAGGAAGACGAAGCCCTTCCAAAATGAGGTCTACTCTTAGGGGGAGAGTCGGGTAACTTCAGACAGCGGGTAAATTCGGACACTGACATTGTTTCCTTTACATGTCAGTTGTTTGGAAATAAAACAAAAATTAACTGGCCAAACAGAGAAAATCCTGATGAGACGGCTCATTATGAGCCGTCTCATCTGGATTTTCACTGTTTGCAATTGTATGTCCGAATTTACCCGCCTGTCCGAAGTTACCCGACTCTCCCCTATAGAAAAATGCTCCTAGAGGAGAATTTTTTCTTTACGAGCTGAGCTCGATTGGAAGGACACAAAATGAAATTGACAGTGTTCCTTTCCCTGAAAGTGTACCCATTCACCTAAAAATGCCGGAATAGTTCCAGTAGCTAATACAGCCAACTCCCGATATCTCGAACACTGATATCTCAAAATAGCTACTTATATCAAAGAATATATTTCCTATTTTTATTTACATTTCAACTCCTGTTATCCCAAACTACTGATATCTCAAAGTAATTTTTCTGGTACCAGAAAATTTACTTTGAGATATCAGTAGTTTGGGCTAAAATTTGACTTCGGGATATCGAGAGTTGACTCTAAGTTAAGGTCCGGACTGAACCTTAAGAGGTTTACTGATCGAGATGAATACGCACCTGTTTGAAGTATTTCTTTTGCCAAACTTCCTTCCTATCTACTGACAGAAACTTGTCCCAGTCTGGAGTGACGTCACCGTCACGTGCCGTGCGGAAGATAATTCCTTCTGCAATATCATAAAATCCCCAGTTCTCGTGTGGTGACTGCCAGCGTAGGTCAATACTCCATCTTACATCGTTTGATACATTTGCTAAACTGGATAATAAAAGTAAATATGTAATAGAGTTATTGTGGCATACATCATCCTTTACTGAAAAGTTGTTGATACAATTGCGTGGCCTCAAAAATTCGTCAAACTTTATATTTCATCACTTTTGAGTAATCAAGGTGGACAACGTACGTTGCAGTCTGATAATGGTAAATATTTTAGGTTTCAGAACAGGTAAAAAAAATTAACTATGTCTCAGGTCTTACAGGGCTGTTTTTCAAATTTGGAAACCTTTGTATGAGGAAACTATCATTGATTTATAAACTAAAGCCATTTACCGGGACACTTAAGAAAACTGACCTCATGGTCAGTTTTCAGAAATGTCCTGGTAAATGGATTCAGTCCATAAAATGATAGTATTTGGTATAGACAAAGGACGTCAGTGCGGCACTTTACGACATGAAAATTAGACTTAGACCTAGAGACCTTGGCATGGCCGCGTAGCGCAATCGGTAGAGCACCTAACTCATAAGTCAGAGCCCTGGGTTCGAAACCCGGTCTGGCCACATACTTTCGTTTCTCCTTCCGCTGATTCAAGAAGGGCAGTTGTCAGTTACTGGCGAAAGTATGTGCACTTAGTACTGGTTGACTGCTTAGGGGGTCTAAGCCTGCCCAGGAATAGTGTGGTTAGGATAACTGACCGTCCCGACATGACCATAGATGTTTACCGTGGACGTTAAGCAATAAATCAACCAATTAAAAAACCTAGAGACCTTAGACATACATGTAGCTTTTTTTTATCTGCTTCGAAATAAAGATTGAACTTTTAAGGTCTTAAAAGAGTTACACGCATACCTTCTATGGGGAATGATATTACTAAACAGCAAGAAGCTGCCATAAGGTATTGGGACCGTGACTACGTCCTTTTTCATATCAACACCTGAAAAATAAATTCAACAGCAAATAACTATTTATATGTTTTAACTCTTAGAACGCAAAAAAGTGCGTGAGCACAATTTCAAAAACTGTTTCATCCAATCAGTTACGAGATACTTTAAAGACTCGAGAGCATTCAGTACAGATTTAAACAGGCGGTTTATGATGAGCCACCACATCTGAATTTAGGTTGTTTGTAAAATAAACTAGTTTCGTGTTTGGCGCGCTTACTCACATTTTTGGCATAACTATTTGCCATTCTGACATGAGTCCGTAGCAGAAACTTAATGATTGGCCTTGAACATTAAGTATAGTTTATGATGTTATAAGCATTGTTTGTACTGCCGACCTCGGCTGGAGTATGAAAAACGTCTTATCACGACAGGGGCATGTTATCAAAGATTGTTATAAAAAACTAAAAGGCATTTAAAGCAGGTTCTTGGATAATAATAATACAATGTCTAATGATCGAAAGCCATTGGTCTTAGTGGCATATAAAACAGAGTCATGATTGTCATAGTAACTTCATCATTGTAAAGAGTATTGAGAAGCTCAAACAGCTCTATGAGCAGTCTGACCTAGGTCTACACAGTTTGCTTAATTCTAATATTAAGCTTTTCCAACGGATCAACGGGGGCGAGTCAGTAACACACAAACTTACTGACACAAAGCCTGATTTGGCGTTTAGTTGTTACTTTTGTTCCTGAACATAAAACAAACAAGAAATATCTTTAAAAAAGACAATCGGCTGTATTGTAATATGTATGAGTCAGGAACATGTAAGATATCGAATGTGCTGATCAGATTGTACGGATGCGCATGTTGATATGCATATTTGTTGTTGGTGTTGGGGTTTCGATTTCGGAAATGCTGTTGAATTTCATTGGGGTCTGTCTGTGTTGCACATAACAATGAGGATTGGTTGGCTGACCGCTCCATATATAACCATAAAAGTGTCGGCACTGTGTATTTTATGGAGTGGAGTTATGGAGTGGAGTCTTGGAGTCGAGTCATGGAGTGGAGTGGAGTGCAATTTGGAGTGGGCAATATTGTTGCTCTTTCATCAGCTAGTATATATTAAGAAAAATCAAACATCTTTAGAGTGATAAATGCAAAGCCCTAGTATCGCTGTTGTTAATATTGATACCATTCCATGTATACACTTATATTGTACCATGGCTTTCTGTATTTTCGTTTGAAGTAGCCCGTTCATTAACATTATTTTTACTTTGCACTGTGAGACAACTCTGAGGTAGGCAGAGCTAAACATTTGTTTTACATAGAAGTGTGCCTGGATAACTCTGCGGAGGACTCAGATATACTGCACGGGCAACTTATAGCAGGATATTGTCAAGCCTGATTCATATTGAGCAGCACCAAATATAAGGATCTTTCTGCTTTTGCAAACGAAATACACTCTGATGAGCCTGTGCATCCCCTTTGTCTGGTCAGTGTGTCATATCAACATTATGTATGTAACCTGAAGAATCTGTATTGTGCAAATCATAGACTCTGATCAGACTGCGTCTGACTTCTTTGAAGTTATACATTTCGAATGGTGTCACGAATATTTAGTATTTAAGATAACCTTAAAGCGAGCGATGGGGCTGGGGCATAGTTTCTTCTCTCCCCCCCCCACGCCCCTCCCCCCCCCCCACACACTCATCGAGAAGGGTACCCCCTAAATATGAGTGACACAATTCTATATGTGATTGGTATCATGAGAGCTATTTGCCTTTGTCTATTTTAAATTTCAAACAGCTATTATCAGATCGTAAATGAAGAGAGGCGTATCTGTGTAATTATATGCACGACAGCTATTTTGGTCTTGACCTGAAGGTAAAACAATTATAATTTCCAGCACAGCATCAACTGAAACTAACTAAAAATTGTGTCTGCATTTTAGGCTGAATTTGAGTTTGATCAAACTGATTTTATAAGAATGACATAAAGTGCAATCTTAAAGGGCATATTATCTTCTGCTCATTCAGCTGCCAATCTAGCCTATACTGTTTGCCAAACATATAGGGTTACTGTGGTAGAGTTTGTTGAGCACTACAAGATAAATTGTCTCTTCATTCTCAGATTATCTTAATCAAAAATTAAACTTAGATGTGCACAACAAAATGGGTCCTCAGGTATGTGCCAACTGTTGGAAACCTAGACCAGTCTGTTGTTTCTGCAGGTGTTAATTCTTTAAATTATCTAATCAGCCTTGACAGATTTATACTTCAGGATGATGGAAAAGGAAGACAAAATGGGAAGTTTTATCTAAAAATACGGGGTAAGATCGAACCATAAAAACTATGCCTGATGCCATTATTTTAAGAGAGACACTTTTACCAGTCATCTGAATATATTTAGATTGGGGCTAAAACTAATGCAATAACGTAAATGTCAATACTGATGACACATGATGCTCTTGGTTGTTGTAGCTAAAAACTGGGCTTCAATATATGCTTTGTCAAGCATGCCAAAAGGTCTACCTTTAAAGTCGCAAAAGAAAATACAGAAAGCCATGATACAATATGATTGTATACATGGACTGGTATCAGTAACAACAGCATACTAGGGCTTTGCATTTATCACTCTAAAGATGTTTGATTTCTAAATATGTACTAGCTGCAGCATTTTATGAGGAAAGAGCAACAATATTTTCCACTCAAAAATATCACTCCACTCCACTCCAAAACTCCACTCCAAGACTCCACTCCATAACTCCACTCCATAAAATACATAGTGCCAAAAGTGTCGCAGTTCCAACACAACATCAACAACTAAGCCATCAACAATTGTGTAATTTCGTTATGTTCTACATGAGCGACATAACAGGCGAAATTTTCTTAGGCATAAAGCGATTTGGACATAAATATCTAGATTCCTCACGACATGATTTATAGACCAACAGTCAAATGAAACTGAAAGTAGAAAGAGAAAGCGAAAGTAAGCTAGTTACAGCAAAATACCCGGTGTAGTTATATTGGCCAATGAAATACTTAAAATGTAGGTCAACAGCAGGTTATACGGCTAAAGCCGAAAAAATCCGTGGACGCTATTGACGTCGAGACAGCGGCTGAGTGATGGCTTGGAGTTTTCGTAAACTCTGGGATGATGTCACAGGAACACCGTCGGGTGAACACTTATATTTGGCGGTTACTGAATATTTGCATATTGGCGATAAAGGCAAAGTGCGCTAAAATATTCATCCGCCAGTATTTGAATGTACACATACGCACATTATATAGAGGCTAAGATAAAGAGGAGTATCTGATGAGTATTTGAAATATTTTCTATACCGTTCCATTAAACTATACATTGTTGCATCAATTTAGAATGAGGCGCCTCTAACTGCTGCCAAAATGTATAGTTTAATACAAAAGTAAAAAACAAAATGCCAAGTTTGCATCAATTCTTTCCTTTTTTTATCTGGAGCCATGACATGCCATGAACGCCACAATCAAACTGCTCCGATATGTCATTTCCATTAAACCGCAAAAATTTGAAACTGCAGATATTTTAGTATTTTACATTATGTTGCTGGAGGGTTGGTTATTACTTAGAGGATCATCTCAACCTGAAGTAAGATAGGCTGGTTACGTACTGCCTCGCCTTTGTATCATAATAAAAACATTTTCTAATTTTGTAAACTATCTTTACTCATACCTAATGACTTCTCCATCTCTTTTTCATCCAAGCTAATAAACCACGTGTCAGTTGTACAACAAGTGTGTCTCGCCATTTTTCCCGTTTTATGACCATAACGTATCATCTAAAATCGGAGACAGAGAGCATATTGCTTCTAATATTCCAATAGTTAATTTTGCTCATAAAAAGACACGACAGAACCATTAGTTCTGAAAGAACATCCCCTAGAAACAAGTAACACATCAAAGAAATGAAAATAACATATTCGGTTTAATTGAGTCTGTTCGTGTGCAGAAAGGTAATGTTGCAACACTGTCCACACTATTATACTGACAGTGAAATGGCATTACTGTGGCAACTTGGCAACTGTTTGGGAACTTTGCACAGTATTTTGAAACAGCGTATTTAAACTTTTAAAACGCTATGCAGATTAAAACTGATGATGAAACTTTTGTTGCAATGACAAAATTATTGACTCCAAAAGTAGCGTTTTCTAAATAAATGTTTATTCTCAACTAACTTGAGATACACTTTCAGGGGAAGCAACTCTGTCATTTTTATTTTGCTTCCTTTTCAATGTCGATCAAATCTAAAGGGAGCAAATGATTTCCCTGAAAAGCGGATCCCATTTTCGAGGGGCTGCATGTCTAGTATAGCAAACAGGAAGCCACAAATATGTTTCAGTTTGTATGAAATGATGGAAAAATATGGCGGCCGTTTACATTCTGTGCCAGGCCATACCTCTCAACAAAAGAACTGCTACAGAAACTCATAACGACTTCTTGCCACTTCAGGTTTGCCGTAGCTACAGCTTTACATTTTTTCAATGTGTAACTTTTGAGAATTTGTGCAAGAATTATAACAGGTACATGCGTATAACAAAGACACATCACTTATCTACATGCGAATAAAAAAGACTTACCTGCATGCACCCGTTTTCAGGCTTTGCGTCTAAAAATGGAATCCAGGCTGTTGGAATCAAATGATCATAGGATTCCTCACTAAAATACCCATTATCTGAAAGATGTGAAAATCTATTATTTCCTGGTAGTCTATGGGTCTTTTGGACTTTTTCTTTATATTTTCAGACAGTCGCTTCCCCTTTATTCAAATATCTTTAACTTTCTGTTTTTTTTTTTTTTTGTATGTGTGTTTGTTTTTCATTTAGATGAATTGGTATACTTTCAGGGGAAGAAACTCTACCGATCTCTTTTTGCCGTCCTTCTCAATTGTGGTCCACTCTTAAATGAAAGACTTTACTCTCCTATGAGTAAAATCTATTCTTTAAAAAAAGGATCCTTTCTGGAAGGGTTTTATGGCCGAGAAAAGCAAACAGGAAGTCACAAAAGCTGTTTTCTTTGAAACATTGGCAGAAAAAAATGACGGTATAACCATACACCTTACATCTTCCTGTCGTTCAGAGTTACTATATATGACATGGTGGATAAGCAAAAAGTTACATGGACGGACACTCGGCGCCAGGTGTGTGCAACTATGGTTACGTGCCGCTGAGCCACTTGGGGAACGTCGATACGTCGAGAATTGGAACAGAACAGAGCAAGTAGATACTTTTGACAAGCCAGGTGAGCAGTTATCTGTTAAAACTGAATCGTGCCTTTTTAAATTCAAGCCGTATGTTAAAGAACTAAGCTTAGGTTAGCAAGTGAAAGGGCCATACTATTTTTACATATGACCAGTTAACTTTTCCAGCATGGTTTGAAGATTATTCATACTCCCAAGTTTTAAATACCCAAATTCTAATTCACAAAGTCTACCATCGAAAACAAAATGGGCTGAAGCATTGAACCCCAGCAGGCATATGACACTGGAGCAATAATCAATTTTAAAATCTATTATTGCAATTGCCAAACAGGTTTGAATAAGTTGTATAGGTACACCATCATGTTTCCCATCAATCAACAAAGGGGAACAATTTCTGTGACTTCCTGCTTGCTTCAATGGACGACGTAGCCCTCGCCAAATGAGATCAACTCTTAAAGGAAAGAATTTGCTATCAAATTCTTTCCTTTAAGAGTTGAGCCTCATTGAAAAGGGAGACAAAATGACTGTAGTAGAATTATTTCCCTTGAAAGTGTTTCGATTTTAAGGAGTCCAACAAATCGACATGTGCGCCCAGCGAAGACTCAGATCAGCCTGGGCTTTCACCCAGACTCATCAGAGGCATCGCTGTGCACTTAACGGGTAGCTTAGAGTCTAAACTAGCACCATGCGAACAGCGAAGACTCTGACCAGACAGAGCGGATGCCCAGGTTGATCTGAGCCTTCGCTGGGTGCACGTGCCACTTTGTTGGTTTTGTCCTGTCGCGGCTTATCTTGTCTATATTGTCTGTGTTTATGTAGGATCATCGCGGTCAAAATTATAGTTACCTTGATGCCAGGGAACATCCAGTGCTTTGCTGTTCGGAGTCTTTGTGCGCATGTTCCAGACCGGATGTCCGGCTATATCTGGACCAATCAGCTGTTCGATCAGATTCAGAAGACGCTTGTTGCACCAAAGGTCTCGAAAACTCTGAAAGAACATTTATAATTTCTAAATATTCGGCCAGCCTTGGGGATCAAAAATTGCAGACTCAGATCAAAATGCTCCCAAGTAACAGTCTGATCCTTATCTGAACTGTTTGTCAAAAGTGTCATAAAAACAGCCCCAAAATGGGTGAATACATTTGTCCCAGTTCGGAGGTGGAAAAATTATTACACAAATGATCGAGGTGAACGAATCATTGGGGAACACAGTATTTCGAGACTTTCAACACAACGGAACTCTGGAAAATAAGCCAGGCTAAACTAAATAAAATAACTTAATAAACATACAAATATTGAAATTACTGAACAAGCAGAATGGTCATTTTCTTAGTTTGTTTTTGTGATTTATTTGGATAGATTTGCAGCTCTTCTCAGATGCAAGTGTACCTTATTTACCCTAACATTAGGAGGGCTAAGGCATGGCGTTTTGTTTAGAAGAAGTAATTTGGACAAATCCCATAGTTGCAGTTGGCAAAGAACGTAGAAAAATGTAGAATTAATATTTATTCAACGTCAAGACACTGAATCAACGTTAACATTATGTTGTTTGAACGTCGTGTGACTGCATGGTTTACTGATGGCAAATTTATCCAAGAGAGTCGCTCAGACTGTCGTAATCAATAGTGTAGGCCCATACCAAAATGTTCCAAACAAGGCCCTAGCGGTCGCAGGTTCGAGCCCCGCCAGAGGCGGAGTTCTTTCCATCGTAAACGGGGTTCCATTGCACACAGCCTTTCATTATCATCCGCCCATCGTCCTGATATGACTGAAATACTGTTGAAAAGGACGTAAAATCGCAAGTCATCCATCCATCCAAACAAGGCTGATGTGTCAGAATATTTGGAGTAAATACGGTGAGTAAAGCAATTTGCATAAAGCTTATAGTCACATGAATCAATGAAATTCATACCAGCAATTGTACTTTAAAACTGAATATTAGTTGCGACTTAAATATTAGTTGTTTATCTCTCAACCTTTTTGTGGATGCCGCCATTTCATCCGTATGATTAGAAGATATGTCCACAGCGTTGGTCAAAGATTTCAGTTTTTATAACTTTTTTTCCAACGGGAGCATATTTTTCCACGGAGAGTTGTCTGCTCCTGGTCAGGAACTTTATACATATAAAAAAAAATGATAAAAAAAAAAAATAAGTATACATGTATAAAACAAGAAATCAATGAGTCCCTGAGCTGCTCACAAATCAGGGTGTGAAGGGGATGAGGGAAGGGGGGCTTACTGCTGATGCAAGTTCTCAGGCCGTCATGGTTCTCTTGTCTGCTCTGCGAGACAACTTTATACCTGCCCTACACTTTGGTATACTTTATACATGTACCTTTGGTATCTTCTGGTGCTTGAAAAGCAGGATATTCGCTCCTTTGAACTCCTCCTCCAGCCGGGTCAGGCGTTGGAATAAACCAGCCTCTTTGTGTAGATCTTAAAAGAAAAGAACTCCACATTAGCTACCACCCCTTAAGATGGGTTTCATGCAGTTTAAACCTCAGAGTTGAATGATATAGCCTCCAAAATTTAAGAAACTTTTGAAGAACGATTCGGTCATGTAGGCACCCATCTTAAGGGGTGTTAGGGTGGAGTGAAGGTAACGTGAACGTCTACGTATTTGGGCGTCTTAACGATACTAACGAATTTATGGCAAGGGCCTGCGGGGCTTGCAGCCGGGCGGGATGGGACTGTTTTCACTTATTATAATGTTTAGTGCATGTAAATACTACTTGTCATTTTGGACTTTTACTTTTGAAAACGACAATCCTATAATGCCCATTACTAGACAGCAACGCAAGACTCGGGAGTGAATAAAGTATGTAGCCGCTTGGTGCACCGGCTATACATTTAGGGAATAATTGTATTCCAAACTGTCTATTGGGGAGGTAAGTCTTCGTTTTAAGGGTCGGAAATATTGTTACGACGCCTCAGCGGAGCCCTAAAACGCATTTTCTATTCTAATGCACTTTTTCACATTTTCACCTTTGAAAGAGTACCACTTTGCAACCATTGCAAGTATTTTTTGCAACGTAATTTTTAACCAAATGTCAACCAATGAGAAGCGACGTTTCATAATGACGTTGGGTTTCCGACAGTATATCAGAGGATATAGCCTTCTGTTGCTTTTGACGTTATTATGGACGGACGCTCGGCGCCCCGTTACTGTGGCTATGGATTCGTTCCGCTGAGGTGCGATATGAGAATTTAATTACTACTACTTTTGACGTTATCCCATCAAACTTCGTGTTACATTCGTCAGTGCATTAGAATACACGTTATATGCCAGTGCAATAATCGGACTGCTCCGACAAAGGAATGCTATTATGAAAGGTTTCACACCAGGTAAACTATATATATACAAGGGCGGTTACGAAACGAAAACGAGCTGTTAAAAAACGAGAAAGAGCCATAGATCTACCAAACGACCTGATGATCGGTTAGTCTGGTAACTATGACTCTTTTTCGTTTTGTAACAGCTCTTTTTCGTTTCGTAACATCCTTGAAAACATAGTTAACCCGATGTGGGTTTTGATTGAATCTTTTTTACAATCGAATGTATAGAAAATAGATAGAAATGATAAGTAAAGAATACTTGTAATCTTGCCGGCGTCATACAGTTTGTTTGCGAGATTGTCAACCATAGCGTCAATGTCATCTCGGCAGGCTTGCAGCTCCTCCGCCGTGAAAAAGTCTTCCACCACGGTAAAACCCTTTTAACAAAGACAATTCAGTTAACCCATTCCATTCGGGATATCCCTTTAGGGGTATCTGGGCAAACAGTTTGGATCCAAATCAGGCCCCACAAACGTGGGGCCTGATCTGAGATCCAAACTGTTTGTCGCCTAGATGTCATTTCTACAATAGTTAGTTAGACCAATATTGTCAAAATATGCAAACGACTATTTCAGCAGACGACATAAAATACCCAGAATGCAATGGGTTAATACCACCAAACACTGACAAACGTCATTTTCTACCGTTGCTATCGTGTTTAGGGCCAGTGTCAACGACCGAGACGCTGACAACGATTGAATGCGATGCCTGATAAGGTATCTAAGAAATAATTTTTTCCTTACCGGCGGATTATCGCTGATTAACGCATGGTGTTGGAGGACAGAGTGCAAAATATTAATTCATGACGGCGAAGCCGGAGTGAATATATATTCGCATCTGCCCGACAACACATATGCAGCTGACATATGTCTACGGATTTCTCATGCCCTGGTATCTTCGCAAGCCTTTTGAGAGCTTTCTAAGTCCACTTTGGCCTACGTAAGGAACAAAGTGGGCTTAGTACTAGCCTTGGTTTGCGAACATGATGCACTGGCAAAGGAAGTTAAATAAGTGCTTGTATAAACTGCAACTTAAACAAATGCAACCCGAATACCATAAACCACGGCGACGTACATGTATTTAGAACATTCTATTCTTCTTCTACACAGTTGAATACCTGTTAAAATGTGATCAAAGGAACATCACTGGATAATCTATACATTCATATTACCATAAAATCATATACTCACGCCCGGTTAACTATGTTTTCAATGATGTTACAAAACGAAAAAGAGCTGTTCCGAAACGGAAAAGAGTCATAGTTACCATACGGCCTTGTCATCAGGTAGTTTGGTAACTATGACTCTTTTTCGTTCCGTAACAGCTCTATATCGTTTCGTAATAACCCTTGTATATACATAGTTAACCAGGGGTGATACTTTCATTCATATTATATATCGTATAACCAATTAGTTACGAGGAGAGTTCAATAAGTTTGTAGAACTCGGGGTTTAACTCACAGATTGGAAGATGGTTTCAACATTATTTTTCAATATAATCCCCCTTTACTTCAATGCATTTGACCCACTTTTCTGTTAAGCAATCTATGCCTTTGAAATAAAAGTCGTCTGTTTGGTCCTCAAACCAAGCCTCTGTAGCAGCCTTGAGCTCATCATCGTCCCTAAATCTCGTTCCACGCAAGTGGGACTTCAAATTTCGAAACAGATAATAATCACTTGGGGCCAGGTCTGGACTGTATGACGGGTGATTTAATTGCTCAAACTTGCACTCACGAATACCCGCTTGTGCAACTCTGGACTCCACCCTTTGCTGACGATCTTGCATGTTCAGGTTTCTGGGTACCCACCTGGCAGATACTTTTGACATGCCTAAATGTTCATGGATTATAGTGTTAACACTTCCATTAGTTATACCACATTCTGAAGCAAGTTCGGAAACTTTGATTCGGTCGATCGTTTAGCACAAGTCTCTCAACACGGTCGATCATCTCCTGGCTGTTGACATCAGCAGGGCGACCTGGCCTTGAGTCATCTTCTAAGGAGTCTTGCCCACGTTTAAATTCTGCTGACCACTTTGTCACTGTGGAATACTTTGGGCTACTATCACCATACACAGCAGCCATGCGCTGATGGATTTCTTTGGCGTTTGCACACTCCTTAGTGAGGAACTTTATGACTGCTCTGAACTCAATATTCCGACTTTCCATTTTTGCCTATGGGTATAGGTTTTCAAACAAAAAGTAAGAGCAAAAATGTACGTGTTGACTGAACGGCAGTTATCATTCAACTGACAAAGGTTTACACTGCACAAAAATGAAAAAAAATCTTGAATTGTATAGAAAAATACCGAGTTCTACGAACTTATTGAACTCCCCTCGTATATATACATATTCGTTCTGATTATCCGTACAGTAAGAAAGAAGAAAGACAATAAAAATACCTCTTCGAAGAACTGACGAATCTGTTTGTCCGACAGTTGTCCCGGTTTCTTCTCCGAAACTGTCGGTGGAATAGTGTTGTACGGTTCCGGGAACGCCCGGTTATAATCCTTTCGCTTTTCTTTTGTACCGTCCGTCATTTTGAGTCTTCGGCTAATTTATTTCTATTTAAAGTAACAGAGAAGAATGAATTCGTTGCCGTTTGAACGCTAAATAATTTGACACCCCAACTAAATTTATTTGTGTTTCATTTGAAGAATCTCTTGTGAAGCTGTTGGCAAACAGTGTAGTCCCGGATCAGACTGCTTCTCAAGAACAATCTGATCTGGATCTACAATGTTTCCCATTAAACCGGTTGTCCCAACATTTAGCGTAAATCTGGTCTGTTATCTTTTGATCTAGTTAATGTACAGAGAATGACCTGAATATGAATGTATGACAGCTTGTTAATTCAAAATATCGCAATTGCGCATGAGGGTTTATTTCAAATCTTAAATGACTTGCATATGTTGAAATTGACCAAACCAGATGTCTCCTACCAACAGTTTCCCCGCATTGGCATTTCCTAGAACCTGGCTATGTTGGCGAGTCAACCTTGAAAATAAGGTCAAGGTCATACAACTCTAACCAATTTGCTTACTCATCCTGGTCATATATAGTAAATATTGTAAAATTTGGCAACAAGTCGACAGGGCCAAGAGAAATGATGCAGACAAGTTACTTTTTACATTCTTAGCCAGCAGGCATATGACGTCAAAATGACGTCATACCGACGTCGATGCGACGTCTTTACGTCGCATCGACGTCATTACGACTTCATTTCAACGTCATGTGCCTGATGGGTAGCTCCCATGCTCTTGAAATCTAGGTCAGGGTCAAACTAGCCTAATAATCTCTTTGGCTAGTCACAATGATATAGCTATGCATTTTTGATGAATGAGTTTTGACTGGTTTAAGACATATTACATTTAAGGAAAATTAAACATTCATATCCGCAGTTTGCAAAGCTCTTTTTACTTAGCAAGACTCTTCTTCCTTAAGTTTGAATATATTTTCAGAGAAAGAAATTGGAAAAAAAAAATAATCATGTGTTTCATGTAACTCAAAAAAATGTACGAAGTATAAACAGAAAAAATAGCCCGCTAATTTTCAATTCCTGTCGACTCTCTCCGTGGTCCGGTATATGGCTTCCGCTAACAATGTATGCTTCCTGCCGAGAGCGATGGCTTCAGTCGATACGATCTGTATGGAGTAATATGTCCAGAACATTTAGAAACAAGATAGGACAGAATTTCATGTAGTTTTATTACAGAGGTCTGCAAAGCATTTTTTTTCAATGATGCACTCTTTAGCATTTACATTGAAAGAACACATCTGTATTGATTGTTTTTTTGTTTTTTTTTTTTGTTTTTTTTTTTAATTTTTTATTTATTTATTTTTCTCTGTATGCTTCGCACAATACTATTATTTTATGTGTTTCTTTCACAGAATATTTACCCAAAAACGTATTGCTAGTTTATTTTAAGACCACCAATTTACAGCACAAACGGTAGTAAGTGTAGACGGGTTTTGATGCCAATGCTTTCGGTTTCCGCATCTTTTGTCAGAAAACCACTGTATTGTTTCTGCCTCAGCGTATCTGTTAAATTCATTTTGGTTGCATTACAACTTTTATTTATTTATTCATCTTCTTTTTTTTTTTTCTTTTTTTTTTATGGTGGGGTTGGGGGGGGGGGGGGGGGGGGGGGCTTTGGAAGCTTTTACTTCATACTCGAGTTTGGTCCATACAGCTTTTCTCTTCCGAATATACGAGGGGAGTTCAATTAGTTTGTAGAACTCGGGGGGTTTAACTCACAGATTGGAAGATGGAAGATGGTTGCAAGTGGGATTTCAAATTTCGAAACAGATAATAATCACTTGGGGCCAGGTCTGGACTGTATGGTGGGTTATTTAACTGCTCGAACTTGCACTCACGAATAGCCGCTTGTGCAGCTCTGGACTCCACCCTTTTGCTGACGATCTTGCATGTTCAGGTTTCTGGATACCCACCTGGCAGATACTTTTGACATGCCTAAATGTTCATGGATTATAGTGTAAACACTTCCATTAGAAATACCACATTCTGAAACAAGTTCGACAACTTTGATTCGGCGATCGTTTAGCACAAGTCTCTCAACACGGTCGATCATCTCCTGGCTGATGACATCAGCAGGGCGACCTGGCCTTGGGTCATCTTCTAAGGAGTCTCGCCCACGTTTAAATTCTGCAGACCACTTTGCCACTGTGGAATACTTTGGGCTACTATCACCATACACAACAGCCATGCGTCGATGGATTTTTTTTTCTCTTTTTTTTTTTTTTTTTTGGCGTTTGCACCCTCCTTAGTGAGGAACTTTATGACTGCTCTGAACTAAATATTCTGACTTTCCATATTTGCCTGTG
Organism: Ctena decussata; assembly: GCA_963989385.1. Taxonomy (NCBI): domain Eukaryota; kingdom Metazoa; phylum Mollusca; class Bivalvia; order Lucinida; family Lucinidae; genus Ctena; species Ctena decussata. The sequence goes on along the minus strand of OZ022498.1, from coordinate 37,045,919 downwards.
GGTATAGGTTTTCAAACAAAAAGTAAGAGCAAAAAATGTACATGTTGACTGAACGGCTGTTATCATTCAACTGACAAAGGTTTACACTGCACATTAATGAAAAAAGAAATCTTGAATTGTATAGAAAAATACCGAGTTCTACGAACGTATTGAACTCCCCTAGTGTAAATATCAACCGTAAGACGAACTTGGCTTCTAATTTGAGGCTGTATATATACTCTACAGTATGTACTGATTTTCTATACATGTAAGTCTTGGATGTGAAAAAACTGAAGAAATAAGTGGTACCACCAAATCACAACTGTACAAAAGCAAAAGTTACCCACAAAAGGTGTCATGTTTGTTGGAAAATGTCATTTTTCAGTTAAATATGCATAAAATGAAAAAAAAATAATAATTTAGAAGTACATTTTCCACGGGACACAACAAGCTTTTTTGCATGTATTAGGTGTGTCTTTTGTCTCCCACTCTCTTCAACGTTTTTCTCGAACGGATTATGTTTGATGCTCTGGAAGAACATGATGGAAGGGTTAACATAAGCGGAAGAAATATTACCACTCTGCGATTTGCCGATGACATAGATGCTCTAGCTACCTTCACAAGGTATAAAATGGAGATCAGTACTGAGAATACCAAACTGATGATAATCAGCGCCAATGGCATCCAGAGGGAGATCAATGTAAAAAGACAGAAGCTGGGTACAGTAACAAGCTTCAAATACCTTGGAGCAGTTGTCTCAGATGATGGCTCAAAATCGGAGTTCTCTCAAGGTTTGAACAAGCCACTGCAACTTTTACAAAGCTGATGCCACTTTGGAAGGATAAAAACAAAGGTGAAACTGATGCGCTCCCTTGTCATTTCCATATTTCTGTATGTCTGTTAGTCGTGGACCCTGACAGCTGCAGAGTTAGATAAAAGAGCACAGCATTTAAGATGGAAAGCTACTGAAGGTTATTGAATATTTTGTACAAGGACCATTTTACCAATGTGGAGGTTCGCAGAAAGATCCAAACAGCCATTGGAGAATATATTGAACTCCTGACCATGGTGAAGAAACGGAACTTAAGGTGGTTTGGCCATGTCTCAAGGTCTTCTGTCTAGCAAAGACAGTAAAAGGAAAAAGAAGAAGAGGTAGACAGAAGAAGAGATGGGAAGAAAATATCAATGAGTGGTCAGGGACTGACTTGGCCAGCTCAACTAGGACAGCTAAGAATAGGATAAGGTGGAAAAAGTCATCTGTGGTGTCCCAACGACCTTGCAAGGTCATGGGATAGCATAGACTACTTTGCTGAGGCACTCAGTGTTGGGAAATGGAGGTCCGGATAGACTAAAGCTGAAAAACTGAAAAGTTGATGGGGTACCAGTCCATGTGACAGAAAAAAATATTTTAATGGTCAAAAGTTTCTTCACTTGTCTTTCTAAATAAAATCGACATAAGTTATTCCGTAAGATATTTCGTCAAACCCTCCTCAAAAGTCTCCATATGTCATCTCAGTAGTAAAAAGGTCCTAAACAAATTTGCTATCGTATCTACCTTCGTGTTTGATGACAATACGTCAGCTGACTGGCATACACTGTATCATATAACTGGTAAAAATAGCGAAATAAAGAAAAGATCTTTTTTGTCCAATTTTAATTATGATTTTCCTCAGGAGGCTGAAGGAAACCCCCTTGCACCGAGTCTGTAAGAGAAAAGATCTTTTTTGTCCAATATCATTTTCATAATGATTTCCCCCAGGAGGGTTAAGGAAACCTCCTTGCACCGAGACTGTAAGAGAAGAACTATTTATCATTCTGTCCGGTTCCCCGTACAGCAATTAAACATCGATGAATGACACCCTTAATGAGTACACTGTATTTTTACCACATTAAAAGTTTAAGATATATTTGGGTGCCGAAGAAAATGACCCAAATGATTTTTCAACGCTTTTTTGTTGTTGCTGTTTGAGAAACCTAAGGATGTTGTTTGACACTGGCCAATCATAGTGATAAACAATGACTAAACGGTAGTAAAAAGGTTAAAGCGGCATCTCAAGACAAAATATGTTACGCAAATTTATATCTACCACTGGAAGACCAAAGGGGGCATTTGTATTTAATTTTATAATATTTCACACTAACATCAAGATTGACTTTCTTAAAGACGTATCATAACTCTCATAAATGCAAGTTTGCATCGAAACTGTCTGGGTCAGAGGTAGTTCATCTTATCAGGCACAGCAAAAGACAGTCATACTTACCTGTTTCTAAAACATTTTACTACAATGGCGCTTTGTTTTCAAAAACAAGGTAAGGAGTCTACGAACTAAGCATCCGTTACTACTGATACAGAAGTGTCTGAATATAGGGATCAAAAATGGGCTTTCATGCATAAACGTTCGCCAAGTCCCGAGGGAGATGTTGATCTCCCTCGGGACCAAACAAACGTTAATGCATTTAAAAAGTGTTTGATCGCTATAGTTGCATGTATATACAGTCAAGGGAATGTTCGTTAAAATTTGCGAAAAGTGTGACATTAAGTTTCGTCAACGTTTGACAGTAAACGCCTTAGTGCACATTTTCATTAATATTCGCCTTCCGGGGCCTAGCAAATTATAAAAGCGATAAACGGATAAGTTGTACATGGCGAAAAACATACTGGCCCCGGAACGAGTATATTGAAAGTCGCAAAGCAGGTTTTTAACAGCACGTGAAATGCCTTCTTAAACATGGGCTTTCGTCCGATTTAACATGCCTGTTAATTGCGCGTGACACCAGTATTTATGCAATAATAGTTATTGCATAAAAACCAATGCCGTATGCTTTTAACAGCAAAGGTTTCACGGAGAAAATCCAAGTTATAACAAGGAATATCAAGTGCTGTTCTAAAGCTGCCATGCATTTTTTGCTTATTAGCATTCCAGGATCGTCACAAAATCGGATGTCAGCATCAGTAGCGTGCAAGGTAACGAATCTAATGTGACTTCATAATAACCATTTGCCCTGGAAGCTGCATATACTTAACGTTAACAGATAGCAAAATATTCCGAAACAAAATGAATAGAAGAAGACAGCATTTTTCAAACACTTTGTACAATAGAATATTTTATGCATTAATAACTATCAAACATGTTTTACTTATTGCATTCACATGCTGAACCCCTTAGAAGATGTTGAAACGCTCGCCTTTCAGGCTTTGCTAACGTCATCGGACTTCAGCAGATGTAATGCAGAGAAAATCATGTTTGATCTCTGTACTATAAAGATCAGACTACCCGGAGGTTTGATTAGCCAGTATGTGCTTTGCCGGCCCGACTGCGATAGCTTCCCTCCTTCGGGAACTACATGCCTGATAAATGTGCAATTCTATTCTTTATACTAATACAAAGCAATATATGGTCAATCTATCAAAGTTTTCCTTTTTATCTTTAAAGTTATTCTAGCATTCGATCAGCTCTTGCTGAAACTGTACAGATTTAGTTATAGTAATTACATGATTGATTGTTGTATTATTTTTTTACCAAGAATTATTATTTGTCTTTTTGTTTCAGTTCATCGTGTTTTCCTAACTGCTTTTCTCGCTTGCATGATAAAGGGTAAGTAGTCAAAAGTCAAGGTTTCCGTAGACTTCCAGCCGTAGGGCAGTGGGTGCTAAAGTCCTACCGTATATTGGACACAGCATATGAAAGACGAAGCCATCTCTCTCCGTTCGATGCCTTTCAAAAAGGTATTTATTAACTGCTGGCTTGGTAGACAACATTGAATTCTAAGTCGCTGTTGTGAATTCGAACCTGCAACCTTCTGTCGAGCGCCTGTAACCTCTCGGCCATGGCGCTTCTTACAGCGCTCAGGGTAAGTATAGGTGTGTTCAGAGTTTAGCAATGGTTCAAATAGCATACCAATACTGTTCGAAGTTTTGCTATTGACAACTTTTGGTACCATTGGTATGCCAATGATTACCAATGACTTTCAGTGGTTTTCGTCTTTTGCAGCCAATCTTGCAGACAATCTTGCGCCTTGGCAAAGTTACAAACGGACCAATGACGTCAGCTAATGAAAAGGAAGAGCAGATAGTAGTATTTAAATGGAAGAAATTACAACTATTTTCTCAGTTTTAAGGGGACAAACATCAGATTTAGCGAATTGGAAACGGGAATTATTATTGAGCTACATTAAACTACCTTTCATATTTATTTGCATTTTACTGGGTTCCTGAGTTTTGCCTTTGCCCATTATTTATATTTCGAAGGTAATGTTGAAGGGAGTTCGTTGATTAATTTGAACTGTTCCAATTAAGCTGTTGTGAGTGCGATGACCTAATTTCGTTTGTACCACCGACAGAAAAATACCAGTGGCAGCTAAAAGTGCGAGAAGAATAATCTATTATGAGCCAATCCATGAAGGATAAATTCAACCCTCAGGGTACGAATTGGAAACAGGGACTAGACAAGCCTCGTCCCTGGTTGAAATGACGACCCCTCGGGTGAGAGTTCTCTATCCTACCTGGACACTTAAGATGGATTTTTATATTCTTGATGGAACAGGATAGTATTTTGATGCTTCAAAATATTTTCTTGGAGGAACAAGACACTATTTTGAGGACATATTATAATTGAGCCGCGTCACGAGAACAACAAAGTGGTTGTGTAGCCAGCGCAGATTCAGATCAGCCTAGTCATCCGCCCAGTCTGATCAGAGTCTTCGCTGTCGGCATGAAGGTAGGTTAGGTCCTTATCTACCCTTTAAACTCTTACCAAAGAGTCTGAGTGGAATGGACGAATGTTCAGGCTGATCTGAGTCTGCGCTGGGCGCATAACCACTTTGTTGGTTTTCTCGTGTCGCGGCACATATTATCTTTATCCCTCAGAATATAACCAAGAAACAACATATCCCTTCTAGGGTTCTGTAATGAATGATGTCATTGTATTTTAGGTACATTTGCAATAACCTGTCTAAGCTGCGAAAATGCTGTCAGATTAGACCAATGCACCAAGTTCCTAGCGTGCCCTGATACCCAGGTAATATGTGCTTACACTCAGCCTTAGGGACGACTGAAGGTGCATAGATACACCTCCATGTTTTTCCGACATTATCACGATGGGAAACAACTTATGTGGCTTCCTGTTCACTTCCCGGCACAATATCAACCTTCCACAAATGGGGTTCGAGGTTATAAAACTTGAGAATAATCTCAAACTCAAACAAGAAAATCGGTGGAACCGATGGATGCTCCCCGAAGGCTTGGAATAGGAGAATGGGTATCCTGGTGAAGGAGTGATTTTCTGTGTTAATTAAATGCAATTTAAAATGGAAAAAAATAATTCTCTTCAATACTTTTAGAGCAATGCTCTGGACATGCATACAACTGAGAAAAAATAAGAAGGAAAATAACTCCAATATAACTTGGAATACAGTTATGGTTCTTCTGCTCTGCACTTCTTGTCATTGCCCTCTATTATCAATAGTTGAACTTAAATATGTACAGAGATATACTCCCGACATGCTAAATAACTGAAAAAATTAGGAATGGAGCTAACTCCGTAATTATTAAAGGTAGGGTTATAGTTCTTAAGCTCTGCACTTCCTTTCATTACCCTCTATCAATGTGTGAAATTTCATTTAGTTTCCCTTCGATACTTCCTATGATATACTCCATACAAGCAAAATAAAGCAAAAATTAAGAAGGGAGCTAACGCTGTAATTACTTATGAAAGGGTTATGGTTCTAGTGTTCTGCACTTTCATTCATTGTCCTCTATTATTGTGCGAAGTTTCATTAAGTTCCCTTTTATACTTTCAGAGATATGCTCTGGACATGCAATATAGTGAAAAAATAGGAAGGGAGCTAACTTTGTATATACTTAAGACAGGGTTATGGTTCATGTGCTCTGCACTTTCTCTTATTGCCCTCTTTCAATGTATGAAGTTTCATTTAGTTCCCTTTAATACTTTTGGAGATATGCACCAGACAAGCTTAATATTGAAAAAAACTGGAAAGGGAGCTAACTCTGTAAATACATGCGATAGGGTTATAGTTCTTGTGCACTGCACTTCTTCTAATTGTCCTCTATCAATGTGTGAAGTTTCATTTAGTTCCCCTTTATACTTTCAGAGATATGCTCCGGACAAGCAAAATATTGAAAAAAATGGAAAGGGAGCTAACTTTGTAAATACTTGTGACAGGGTTACGGTTCTTATGCACTGCACTTCCTCTAATTGTCCTCTATCAATGTGTGAAGTTTCGTTTAGTTCCCCCTTATACTTTCAGAGATATGCTCCGGACAAGCAAATTATTGAAAAAAACTGGAAAGGGAGCTAACTTTGTAAATACTTGTGACAGGGTTACGGTTCTTGTGCACTGCACTTCCTCTCATTGTCCTCTATTGATGTGTGAAGTTTCATTTAGTTCCTCCTTATACTTTCAGAGATATGCTCCGGACAAGAAAAATATTGAAAAAACTGGAAAAGGGAGCTAACTTCGTAAATACTTGTGATAGGGTTATGGTTCTTGTGCACTGCACTTTCCCTCGTTGTCCTCTATCAATGTGTGAAGTTTCATTTAGTTCCCCCTTATACTTTCAGAGATATGCTCCGGACAAAAGTGTGACGGACGGACAGACGGACGGACGGACGGACGGAAGGACGGACGGACGGACAGACGGACGGACAAAGCGGCGACTATATGCTCACCCTTCGGGGAGCATAAAAAGCATATTGATTGGCTGCTTCCGAGCACATGCTGCTCGGAAGCAGCCAATCAGTGTGCTTTATTTTGAGTTTGAGAATGTTCTAAAATTTTATAACCTCAGGGCTGGGTCTACTCTTAAAGGAAAGAATTTGTCAGTCGAGAAACATCTTCTGTTTGTTAAATGTTGACCCCATTAACAAGGGAGGTAGAACTGAAAATTGCAGAGTAAGTGCCCCTGAAAGTATGCCAACTTACTTTAAGACAGTTTACACATTGTGTGATGCGAGGTTTCACTGGCAGACAATTTCAATGATCCGCCTTGTGTGATTCATAGATCCGCCTAGGGTTGTTCATGGTCCACCTGGTGTGGTTCATCCACAAAGATCTTTTGAATTCAATTAAACAAACGGATTCCGACGAGTTTCCGAAACAGCAAGTTAGAACACTCTCACTTTCTTTTATCATGCCTTCGTACAAGTGCATAGTAGTATTTTTTTCTTATGTATATGGAATATCAATCAGTAGGAGAACATGAAGTAGTGAATTGAAATTTTGTAACATTGACAAATTTCTATACACTTGCGTAGTTCATCTACGCATATCTTGTTGTTGTTGTTTTTGTTATTTCAGCTTTCACATACATGCAGCAAACTTCACAAAAACGCAATTTCCACACTTTTGAAGAATCTTGTCTCAAGTTTTGAATGCGACAGTTTCTTCACACATGTTTGAAACTTGAACGCGTTTTGTGGTGGAAAAGAAAATAATTATAGTATTTAAATGAGGAACAGTACTATTTGTCAGCAAAAGTATCTCTGATATTATTCAGCTAAATATTTGGAAATAGCCGTGTAGCAAAATCTATCCCGGAACCGGATAAAAAGCTGTACACGTGGAAAATGCTGTTTGTGAGAAATAGGATCCAACACAATTAAAATATTTCATGATAACATTTTTTCCAAAGTTGTGTTGTTTATTTACATATACCTAATGCAAGATGTGTAGACTATATTTGGCCTTTATTGACCATTCACGCCTGTACAGCCTGGTCATTGATCAGAATTTCCGAATAATACTGTTCCGGGCATCACGCATAGTCACACAACGAAATTTGAGACTTTTCCAGTAAAGCAGGGGCGATCGCGGAAATATCACTGCACCAGAGTTGGAATGATACTATGTGTCTCTGCTTCTATCCTTGAGATATTTACAAACAACCGAAAGCAGTGCCATTTCGCGCTATAGGGCAATGCGTGAATTCTAAAGCGAACTTCCCATCGTGGCACCACTACCAAAAGCCAGCAGATAGTAGCGGCCCACAACTTATTAAATACTAACTACTTCATTTAGTATAACATAGCCCAGTGCCTCTCCTTCTTATCCCATCCCCGCCACCAACTTAACGAAAATTCACCAAGTAAATTATTATTATTATTATTATTATTATGAAAAATTGTAGGATTTATACGATTTTGATAACGAGCTAGGCAAAAGGGAATCTAAACACATTTAAAAGATTATAAGCCAATTTCAATGAAAGAGTTCAACATTTTCCAACTAAATAGTTACACATGAAATAATTAATAATTGGAGGGATTTAAGAGGAATAAGTGCAACTATGAAGCTGAAGGTTCACGATTAAAATAGGTACCTGTAGGTTGCGGTGTCTATCTCCACTTATATGTAGGATCCCATTCCCGCTAAACAGGTCATGGGGAGAGGAACACAGGTATATTTAACTTTAGGTCCCAAGATGTAACCTAGTAATCTTAAGGTTTATAGCAGCCTTCGGCCGCTGGCATAGCACTTCCTCTTTGATCGGCCTGGGGCTGGCTGGTTCTCTGGATATTGCCACCTATATGGCTCTCATGGTGTTTGCCTGCATTTCCGTTTCTGTGTTCTGCTTGCGAAAGGTCATGTGGTCTTCCCCGAGAGTTCCGGTTTTCGTCCACCTTTGCTTAACGATCGGTTCGACATATGAAAAATATTCTTGAAAGGGCCGCAAAGCCGATATCAAAAATATTCAGCACAGTATACTGCTCATGTATTTCAGGTTATTATATTTTTTTTATTATTACCGTAAAAAATCTAAAAATTGGGACATCTTAAAATAATTATCGTAACTGTCTTTAAATTGAACACTTTGATTTTAATATCCAGTCGAAAAGGTGCAGATGGAAAGGCAAACAGTGTAGACTTTAGGCCTGCACTATTTGTTCAGACTAATTTAGATTTTTACGGGATGTAATATAAATGTTTATGATATTTTCAGACCTGTTATATTGAAAAATATTTGGATCAAGCGACCTACAAAATAGTCCACAGGGCAGGATGTAGAGATCTTAATGTAAGTCTCTAGCTGATTAACATAAATTTTCATTAAGATATAGGGGTTAAATAGAGGACGATACCTTGTAATATGTACAAAGCCCAACCCCTTACTTGCGATTGTGAATAGTGTGGAAACTGTAAATCAATACAACAAACACAAAAAGCCGTACAAAATATAAAACAAAGATATAATACATACACATTATCATAATATACTAAGCACAACTTCTAACCGACCACTTGCTTTGTCTTGAACAGTGTTATTAGTAGATGGTATCTGGATATAATTTTCTTATATTCAGTACACCCAATAAGTCATGGAAAGGTTTAAAAAATTTGAGATCAGTATCATCATTACCTTTTTCTTGGCAGCAGAGGCTTTACATGTACCCCCAGTTTCAAACTTCGCAAGGTTTAGGACTGTGGTTGGGAAGATTTTGAAATTTTGACTGAATTTTCGAATTCTGTTTTAGAAGGATGCTTTATGATGCATTCTCAAGTTCAGTTTAATCATTTTCTAAATGTTCGCACAAGTGATAAGCATATGCTTATTAGATTCGGAAAAGCGGTTCTGTCCGAATCATGACAAACGGCTTAAATATTGCGATTTTCAGAAACAGGGGTACCTGTATTCTGCACTAATTTAAAGGTAAACAGAAGAGAGTTTTATTTAAGTGTTACCGGATTTATTTTACCAATATATCGGTCTAATTTAAGATGGAAACATATATTCGAAAGTCCACTTTGTCTTGCGTAAAAAGATATATACTTAAGTGTTCGGTTAGAAGTTGGTTCTAGTATAGAAACTTGATCTGGCGTAATGTATCATGTCGAGTGGATGAGCTCATACCATCGGATCACCCGAGACGCTTGCGTCGAGAGTTATCCGATGGTATGGGCTGAGCCACGAGACGTGATACATTACGCCAGATCAAGTAACTATTGTAATAATTTGTTTATTATATACCTAAGGGAATCGCCTACCAGTCATACTTGCCAGCGCTAATGCATCGACCCGGACTTGAACCTGCGCGGCAGAGGTATGAAGCCATTCGTGAGACAAACGCTGCCGACTCAGCAATCGAGGCGCGCCATTTTTGACCTGTTTGTTGACGTTACGTCACTAGGACCGTATCACTGGTTCTCGTTTCTACAATGCACGTTAAAAAAACGACGCGCCCGATGCTGGAACTCAGACATAGCCTCGTTTTAAAGGATAGTGATACGGATTCAGAAAACGTCAGTTTGATACGGCGTTCTGTATCAGATGGCCAGAAAACAGGCAGTTCAAAGGGCGTATCATTGATAGGTATATAATAAATAGAGGATCTTACTCTCGTAGTCACTTTATATGAAATTTATGAAACTCGCCAACGGCTCGTTTCATAAATTTCATATGAAATGACTACGAGTGTAAGATTCTGTTTATCGTATGACCTTTTAAAATGGGATTTTATCGCCTTCAAAATAAAAGTTATTTCAATAAGCAAACGCATTGTTGACACGGACGTTGTCAGTTAGGTGACGCATACGGCGTGTCATTACACGTGTGGTCATACGATTTTTATGACATGACGTTATCCACTGAATAACAATGACGTCATATCATAAATAATTTTTGCCTAGTTCTATTTTAAACCACAACACAAAACTGGAAGCAAAGACTTCTGTCAAGTAATTCGTCACAATATACCCATTTTACCCATGGAAGACTTATGAAGGTTTAATCAACTTATACTTTCTCGAACAGGGTTAAACCTGCCGATTTCCTCCGAATAAATAACAGTAACCTCCAGCATAGGGCATGAGCAGTTTATCTTATCATATTTTGATATCTGGATGAAGTTTTCTCAATAAAGGTACTGCAAATTTAAGTCTCTAGTTCTATACTTATCCTGTGACATTTAAAAGTGCGTAAAGCTTCCTACCAGTGTTTTTATGACTAAAAGTCAACGTCACATGTAGGAAAACATTATTCTGACATGACTTTATGCATTTCAGGGCTGTAATTTACTTGAGTGTAACAAAGAAATATTTGGAACAACAGCCTCGCCAACTAACCAGACGTCGGTATCACCACCAATACATCCCAGAATTAAAAGAGATCTCGTTTTGTGTACAAACTGCTGTTACAGTGATCTGTGCAATATCAAAGGCTGTGGAAGCTCTTACTACGGTGATTGGTTTAATTAGAGTCACTCAGAGAGAGAGAGAGAGAGAGAGAGAGAGAGAGACTAAGAGAAAGAGTCCATAAAATAGGGTTAGGAGTGCACTTGCCTTACACTGTCCATCTAACGAAAACGTTGGTTACTTTTTTTCTTCTTTTTTTTGACGCGTCCTGACTGGAATATTACTGTCAGTGATTTCATGTCTACTCCCTAACTTTTACACTGTATAAGATTTTGAGTTACTTTGCATTTGGAACGCAGAATTATCACATTTGAGTAAATCATTTTCTGAGCGTTATCTACGCACGAAAAAGTAATCCATGAAAAATGAGGGGAAATTTCCAACAAAATCGCACCTGATTATGCTACCTGTTTTAATTACCATAGTGATTGAGTCTAATGAAATACCGAATAAGAATTTCATTCTGATTTTCATTATGAGCAAAAAATCATTTCAAGACCCAAGTGGACTTCCTAAAGTAGATAATAATGACCATAATCTGATGCATCCAATTCGAAGAAGCGGAAAGCCCCCAAACCCTGTCACAAATTATTTCGCAACGAAATTGACACCGATTTCGGAAATAATGTTAAAAGTTCATAGCCAGAATACTAGTCGACATTCTAGCGTAGCGCTATGGTGGGAGAAAGCCTTGTGACATAGAAATCGATGAATGATATAAGTGGAAATTTCAAAAATCGAACTTCACGTGTGCTAGTGTTGAATGTTTTATCAACATAATACAAGTAGTGAACTTTGGCAGAACATGACTTCTGCATACCTGGACTGTTGAGGCTTTGAAGAAGAAAGGATAAAATAATGTAAACCGTAAATTTCCAGATTCAGAGGGCCCACTCCACCCCCCCCCCCCCCCCCCCCCCCCCACACACACACACACTACACAGACACACACACAACACCACCAACCACGCGCAAACTTACATAACCACCTAGGGAACGTGCAAGCACGCTAGTAGAACTTCCTTATCTTTTAATTTTATATTTCAAGCTGCGCATCGAATAAAGAGCAACTCTTTATCATACTTTAACCATGGTCTTTGTCATATCCAAGCCTGTTCTGGGCTAAATTGGATCCCCCACCACCCATATTCAGAACTGACTTAGACTATGCATCAGGTGAGAACATCTGTTTGTCCAAACAGTCCGAGCCTAATGCCAACTGAAGACATGCTATATAGACCCAGACTGCTATCTGAACAAGATTTAGTAAATTTCAGTAAAGAACATAAAGTCATTCTTTTGGGCTAATGGGTTACTCATATGCCAGGAAAACAAAAGAAAAAACTTTGTGTGAAGACAAAATCCCTTTTTTTTTCTATATGCATGCCGGCTTTAAACCAAATATGAACGAAACGATAAGAGCCTCATATACAATGAAAAACAAATAATTAAAAATGATAATAAGTAGATGATATAAAAGGGTTTGTATGCCACAAAATAGAAAAAAATAGTTAAAAACTGACAGACCATCCTTCTCCTGTAGCGAGAAACAAACATATCTTCTGCATATGTAAATTATTTGATGGGGGGTGTGGGGAGGGAAAGGGGCACAGTTGGAAAAGCTCACAGCTTACAAAGCTCATAGAGATATCTGTATGAATGCCGAAAAATATTTTACCTTGTCTGCTTAAATTTCATGCGCAGAGAATTAAAACCCTTTTATGCAATACTGAAAAAAATTATGGTCGAATATGAAATAGAAATAATAGAATTGTTATCACTATTACTTTGACCAGGAGCTCAAATGTTATAAAGTACTTTGTTGAAATACCTTCGGCTTCTAATAAGGGACATAAGCTCCCACTTTTTTCCAGATGGAAACACAGTGAAAAGACAAAAAGACAAAAAAGACACGCAAAAAGACGAAAAGACGAAGACGAAATAACGCCATGCGAAAAGACAACCAGACGCCACGCTATTCTATTTTTTTCTATTCTATCCCATAACCTTACTAGGTCGTTGGGGCACCACAGATGACTTCAAAACAATCCCTTTCCACCTTGTCCTGTCTTCAGCTGCCCTAGTTGAGCTGGCAAAATCCATTTCTGTCCACTCCTTGATATTGTCTTCCCACCTCTTCTTCTGCCTACCTCTTCTTCTTTTTCCTTTCACTGTGCCCTGAAGAATTGTCTTTGCTAAACCAGAAGACCTTGAGACGTGGCCAAACCACCTTAGTTTCCGTTTCTTGACCAGCGTAAGGAGGTCATCATATTCTCCAATGGCTGCTTGGATCTTCCTGCGAACCTCCTCATTGGTTATATGGTCCTTGTACGAAATGTTCAGTAACCTTCGGTAGCATCTCATCTCAAAGGCCTGCGTTCTTTTCTCTAACTCAGCTGTCAAGGTCCATGATTCACAGGCATACAGAAATATGGAAATGACAAGGAAGCGCATAAGTTTCACCTTTGATCCAAGAGATATATTGTTATCTCTCCAAATTGGTTTCAGCTTAGTAAGAGCTGAAGTGGCTTGTGCAATCCTTGAGAGAACCTCCTGTTTTGAGCCATCATCTGAGACAACTGCTCCAATGTATTTGAAGCTGCTTACGGTACCCAGCTTCTGCCCTTTTACCTTGATCTCCCTCTGGATGCCGTCTGCGCTGTTCGTCATCAGTATGGTCTTCTCAGCACTGATCTCCATCTTATACCTTGTGCAGTTTGGTCGAGACTTTCAACTAGAGCTTCCAGTTCCTGCTCTTCCTCAGCTAGAGCATCTATGTCATCGGCAAACCGCAGATTGGTAATGTTTCTGCCGCCTATGCTAACCTTTCCTTCATGTTCTTCCAGAGCATCAGACATGATCCGTTCGAGAAAAATGTTGAAGAGGGTGGGTGACAGAAGACATCCTTGTCTTACTCCAACTGTTGTTCTGAACCATTCTCCTGTGCTGGCATTTATCAGGACTGCACTTGTAGCCTTGTCGTATAGCTGCTCAATGGTGCGAACTAGATTTGCACTGATATTGTACTTCCTCATGGTGGCCCATAAGGCTGCATGCCATACCCTGTCAAAGGCTTTTTGAAATCAATGAAGACATGGTACAGATTCTGCTGATGTTGGAGATACTTTTCACACAGGATTCTAAGGTTGAAGATTTGCTCTGTGGTGCTCCTTCCTGCTCGGAACCCAGCCTGTTCCTCAGCGATTATCTCCTAGGCTTGTGGTTTAAGCCTGTTCAAGATGACTTTCAGCATGACTTTGCTTGAATGACTGATGAGGCTGATGGTTCTGTAGTTCTGGCAGAGCTGTAGATTGCCTTTTTTAGGGAGCGTAATAATCACTGACTGAGTCCATGGGATAGGCCATTCTCCTGTTCTCCAGATCCTGTTACAAATATCTGTTAAAACATCAATCATGGTCTCCCCGCCAGCTTGAACAAGTTCTGCTGGTATATTATCAACTCCGGCAGATTTCCCCTTCTTTAGTGCTGCTACTGCAATCTCAACTTCCTCACGAAGGATCGGTTGTTGATCTTCTTCTGGGGGCTGATTGCAGTCCAGAACCGCATTGTCACCGTAAGTCTCATGGTTGTATAGTTCTGAGCAATATTCTGCCCATCTGCTGAGAATATCTTGTTCCTCTGTAAGGCATTTCCCAGACTTGTCCTGGATCGTTGTGGATCTACCCTGTTTCTCTGAAGTTAGATCCTTCACAAGCTGGTATGCTTTCTTGCTGTTGTTTTTGTTCAAGCAAGTTTCAATCTTCTCGCACTGACTAGCTATCCAATCCTCCTTCGCTTTCTTCACTGCCTTCTGAATCCTCTTGTTTGCTTCCCTGTATTCTTCTGCTCCTCCTGCTTCATGCCTCTTCTTCTTCAAATTTCTCCTCTCATCACAGAGGTCGAGAACATCTCTGATGACCCAGGGCTTTTTTCTGCGACGTTCCTTCCCCAGTATCTCACTGGCTGCCTCAGTCACTACTGTGTTGTAGGTGGTAATCATGGTATCCATGTCCATGTCATAATCCCTCAGACCAATGAGTGGTGCAAATTTCCCACCTATTGTTGCTTGAAAAGTGCATGCCACATCTGGGTCCCTTAGCTTCTCAAGATCAAACTTTAGTCTTGGCTGGGTTGGCTTTCTAGCCTTCTTCAGACGAACTCGGAAGGTCATCATCACCAGGTCATGGTCACTTCCTATGTTTGCTCCAGGAAAACTCCTTGTCATATGGATGTTGACTCCTGATCGGAAGCGCTTCCTCACCAAGATGTAATCAATCTGATTGTGGTGTTTCCCATCTGGACTGTGCCATGTCCATCTTCGTGATGGTTTGTGAGGGCCAAGGGTGTTTGTCAATACTAGGCTGTTACAGGTTGCAAACTCTAGAAGTCTGAGACCTCTCTCATTTGTCTCGGCATTGCAGTAGGGTCCACAAACGTTTCCCCAGTCTTCCTGTGCATCCTTTCCAACTTTAGCATTCCAATCCCCTTGTACAACCAGAATGTCCTTCTTGGGTGTTTGGTCTATGATTTCCTGGAGTTGCTGGTAGAAGTGTTCTACCTCATTGTCATCATGCCCAGATGTTGGTGCATAATCCTGTATGATGGTGACGTTGAAAGGAGCTGCTCTCAGGCGAATTGAAATCAGTCTGCTGGAGACTGGTCTGCATCCCAAGACAGTTCTCACCATGTCCTTACGCCACGCTAAAGACGA
Organism: Ctena decussata; assembly: GCA_963989385.1. Classification (NCBI taxonomy): domain Eukaryota; kingdom Metazoa; phylum Mollusca; class Bivalvia; order Lucinida; family Lucinidae; genus Ctena; species Ctena decussata. The sequence continues at coordinate 37,030,081 of OZ022498.1, read as the reverse complement.
CAAATTCAGGCGTTTAAATACCGTCTCTTCGCGTGGCATGTGTGTGTGTGTGTGTGTGTGTGTGTGTGTGTGTGTGTGTGTGTGTGTTTTGTTTTGTTTTTCATTTTTCTGCATAGCGTCTAGTCGTCTTTTCTATTTTTTGCGTCTTTTCACCGCAAAAAGATGAAAAGTCGTAATGGCACAAACCAACCACCAAGCAAAGTAGCTAAGAAAGACGTAAATGTTGTATGGCAATTTGCAAAATATGTAGTAATGTGTCTTCAAAGCTAACAGGAGGGCTGTTCCAGCACGTACTTCTTTTTCTTCAGCTTAAACATATACTAAGAAGCAAGAATGGTATGATTCGCAATGAAAAGACAAACAGAAAGAATTTCATAAATGTCTTAATAGTAATAGAAGAGAAAAATCGGAAATAATCAGATAAAAACATTTAATAACGTCCAGAAGGGAATATAAGTCATTAATAAGAAATAAAAAAATATGAACACGATAGGCAACGAACCAAAACGTTAGAATCAATACGTTTAAAAAAATGCAATGGAATATTGGAAAATGTTGAAACGGTTAAGTTGTCCCAACAAAGCAAGTAATCTTAATGCATCAAATTTTACTTATTTTTGATTTTTTTTTCAACCTGACGTTGATATCCTTGATTTTAATGAACGTGATATGAAGGTAGAGTTACAGGTCATGTTTAATGAGTTAAATATAGAAATTTCAAACAAAGATCTAAAAAGCTTTGAAAGAATTTTCTCTTTGTACAGTTGGTGGACATGACTTTGTGTCCAAGTACGGAATAGAAATTTTGATTGATTATTTGGGGTAGATTGTTTAATGTTGTTTTAATAAAGGATATTTTCCGGAAAAAAAAATAATCTGAGGGATTCATACTCCCATTGCATAAAAAGGGGCCAGGTTGACAACTATCGGGGAATACCACTACGTAGTACAGTAGGGAAACTTTTCACGCATGTCTTAAACAATAGGTTGCGTGACTGGGCGGAGTTATATAATATATACGTAGAAGCATAGTCGGGATTTCGTAAAAAATAGAGGGAACGAAAGATAATATTTTTGTAATGTGCGGTGTAATGAATTATCTTTTGACAGAAAATAAAAGCTTTTTGTAGCTTTTATTGATTTTAAAAGGGTTTGATTATGTCGTTCGGGATATTTTATGGCATAAGCTTTCAAAATATGGGATAAGGAGTAAAATAATAAATGAGATAAAGTCAAAATAGCTAAGAAAGACGTAAATGTTGCATGGCACTTTGCAAAATATGTAGTGAAGACTCTTCAAAGCTAATAGGAGGGCTGTTCCCGCACGTACTTCTTTTTCTCCCGCTTAAACATCGACAAAGAAGCAAGAATGGTATGATTCGCAATGCAAAGACAAACAGAAAGAATTTCATAAATGTCTTAATAGTTATAGAAGAGAAAAATCGGAAATAAGCAGAAAAAACTTCCGAAGGGAATATAAGTCATTAATAAGAAATAAAATATGAACACGATAAGCAAACGAACCAAAAAGTTAGAATCGGTACGTTTATAAAATGCAAAGGAATATTGGAGAATGTTGTAGTAGTTTATTTGATAAAAATTACATAAAACATAAAGCACACATCAAATGCACAAACGTTAAAAATTATAAAACACATGTACGTAAAATGAGGGCAAAATGTCATGTAATCTGTACCAGGGATAACACAAAAAGTAAATGAAATCATTCAACTTACTTCCATTGTGGTCCCTCGCGCACTGATCGCATGACATCCGGAAGAAAGATATTAAAATATTACCAAAAATGACTAGGAAAATTTAGACGACAAGAAGCACAAATAAAATCAAAGCATGAAACACATTAAGAGGCACATCAAAGTAGCACATAAATACTCATATCACAGACAGAAATCACCTGAGTTGTACCATGAAAACTTACAGTTTAAAATACAAAAATCTGACTTATCACTCTTTAGCATTTTGTCAAATAAATAACTTTTAACAGTGCCTTTAAACATATGTTCCTTAGTTACAAGCTTAATTTTCTTAGGCAAGTCATTCCAAAAGCTTAATTAGTGAATAAGTAAAAGTAGCTTTTCCTGCACTTTTAACAGATATGACTGAAACCACCTCAGACCATCAGTATTTAGTCCAATTGCTTCAAGTTTCATTAATAGAACGATATTATCCACTGTATCGAAAACCTTTTGTAAATCCAAAAGTATCATTCCTGTTAGATTGCTTTTGAAAACGGATATGGTCCGATAAATGAGTAAGACAAGTATCGGTGGAAAAACCTCTCCTAAAACCAAACAGATATTCAAATAATAACTTATTTTGAAGCAAGTAACCTTCAAACTGGATATATATAACTCTTTCTAAAACCTTTGATACTATATGTAAAATGGACACTGGCCTATAATAACCAGTTTCAGTATTATCATTTTTCTTAAACAAGAGAACCACGCGTGCCGATTTTAGATCATGAGGCACAACTCCGGTAATCATCGACAGATTTATGATATGGGCTATGGGCACAGTGACAATACCAGCACTGTCTTTGATAAATCTAGCTGGAATACTGTCCAAACCAGTGGCCTTATATTGGCACTGAGTTTCAGAAGATATTTAAGGGCCTTCTCTTCAGATACAAGCGAAAAAGTAAAAGAATCTTTGCGAACTCCTATTTACTGATAATAATCCTTCACATAGCTTTTACCAAACTTGCCAGAACAATTGGGAAGTTTTTCAACCAGAAATCAAGCCATTGTTGAAAAAAATGAGTTGAACATTTCTGCAACTTTCAATGGGTCAAAACATATCTCATCATTGATTTTCAAGCCAATAGACTTTGAAGACTCAGTTTTCTTTGAAGGTAAAGCCATAGTTTTCAATGTTTTCCACAGAGACTTAGAGTCATGCTTATTTTCCATTAATTTATCTTTAAAAAAATGTTTTGGCTTTACTGACTAAATACATAGCTTTTTTTATTATTTCTTTTTTTATAATTTTATTGAACACAATTTTTTAATATAATAATACAATATTCAATATTTTGAGTCTTACACACACATATATATATATATAGAGAGAGAGGAAGATATATTGTACATATACTGAACGTCAAAAGAAACGCATACAATGTATACGCCCTATTTATTTGAAGGTATAGGTATATACTCTTATTTAGACATTTTGAGTTTCTTTCTTTATGATATTCCGACAGAATGAGCTCCTTAACGCATCGATATTCCATAAACTTTAGAGACCAAAACGCTTGCTTTTGTGATGGGGTTAAACTTAAAGTCACCATACTTTCAGAAGCTGAATTTTAATTTCCTTATAATGCTCAGCTGATTATTTTCTCCAGACATAATGTCCGCGGCAAGGGTAAGAAACAGCGAAAAAATCAAAGCAGTCGAGCCGTGCGATTTTAGAGAAACAACCAGGTGAAAATCGGCAGTAGAAACAGTAACACTGGCTTACCATTGGATTTCCATAGACATTTTAACACCCTGTATTTCTTGAAAAGAACAGAAACCATTTATACGAAGAGGTTAAATGAATTAACAAGAGTAAAATAAAAAGGTTTGCCAAGAAATTTTTCGTAGCGCTGCAGAACTTTTGGTGTTATTAGACTTCCCATTTTGCTATTTGTTTAATTGCAAGGGAGATAATTTGACAAGTGTTCAACTTCAAACTGCTGCCATGTTCCTTAAGAAGAATACCATGGTATTGAAAACGACGTTTTATTCATAACCACACATAAGAGTCGTATTTTGGAACCAATTTGTTATACCGCCAAAGGAAAGACAACTCTTACAACAACTTTGAATGTTTCATGATAAATTGAGATAACTCTTTAATCCAAGTATAATTTTGCAAGAAGATAAGTTTATATTGTTGGCAGACGTCAGTAGTGTTTTGTGCTATATATGATTTAAAACCATAAATCAGTTGACAGAAGAAAACTGAACCTAAACTTGTATGCGTTTCTTTTGGCGTTCAGTATATAATGATATTAGATTTTGAGTATTTCGTCGCATTTCCATTCATAAAGTATTAAATAGAAGCTATATAACATTTTGACTATTTTATCTCATATCTGAATAAATTAGTGGCGTTTGCTTGTCCTTTATAGACATACTAATCTTTCAAAAACAGAGGTTAAAAACTAATCAACACCCACCGATCCATAGTATGTAAGACATATAAAAGTTACTTGATATTTAGGAGTAAGTTACAATAGGTATTTGTATATGTGGACATTCTCAACTATTAACATTTCTATCAAAGTAGTTATACACAGGCGTCCATTTCGTGAAGAACTTTGTGATTGCATTATTCAGATAGGCAGTATATTTTTCACTGTGAAACTTTTTTTCTAGCAACCCTACAAAACTATTCAAATTTAAGTCCTTTTTTACAAAATTTATTTGCATATATATAATACTTGGCCAATACCAGTACATAATTTTTAATACAATTTTATCTTGATGAGAGAACAAAATACTTTTATCATTTAAATCCATATGTATGTTCAAATTATTTGTTAGCCATGGCCTCAGTGAATTCCAAAAGTGTTTAAAGTTTTTCGCAGTCTATAAAAAGATGGTAAATGGTTTCTGAGTGGAGTTGACAATACTCACACAAATCATTGTCTATCTTATTAATCCTGTATAAATATGAGTTGGTAACAAGTATTTTATTATTTATTTTATACTGAAAACCCTTCAGCTTAACCTCTTTGATAGACTTCATGATGCTATTGTAATTATTCAACTCTTGAATACTTAAATTTCCCATTTCTTGAATCCATTTATAATTTGGCTTGAGTTCATTGGCACTTATCATAATATCGTAAAACCTTCTACATGTACACCCCTTTCTATCTTTTAGTACCTGTTGCATACAAACATTACACTTTACATTAAATCTACTCATTATACACACTGCTTTATTTGAGTTTACTAATATGTTCCAATACGTAGGGATTTTTTAAAACTGAATGATATTCCAAAAAGGTTCCTTTTAAACCAAATTTAGCTTTTAATGCCTCAAACGGATATACATTTCCATACTCGTCATAGAGATCAGAAAATTCCTAATTCCTCTTTTAAACCAGTCCCTTATGCAAAAGTTATACCCGCTAACCAAATTTTTATTATACCAGAGAGGAGAGTCAAGGACATCATGTACAGTTTCAATTTCTATAAAATTACAAAAATCTTGCCAGTTTTTAGCTCACCAGAGCCGAAGGCTCCGGGGGAGCTTATAGGATAGGCAGTGGTCCGTCGTCGTCGTCGTCGTCGTCTGTCGTCGTCGTATGTCGTCTGTCTGGCGTCGTCCGTCAACACTTTTAACGACATCTCCTCTAAAGCCACTTGGCCGATTGGGCCCAAATTTCATCTGTAGCATCCTTGGGATGGGGGATTGAAAGTTTGTGTTTTTTATGAAAATTGGCCTTTTAGTTTGGTTGCTATGGCAACTTAGAGTTCCCATTGACTTATAATGGGGAAAATTGAAAAATGGCATTTTCTGCCAAGCCATTGCAGATATGTTGATAAAACTTTTATAGAAATGTTCCTTGAGATGTCTTCTATCAGCTATATGTTTTTTGGCCCACTGCTTCTTTTATTGGTTGCCATGGAAACTGAAATGCAAAAAAAAATGGAAAAAATATTTAAAAGATTATCTACTCTGAAGCCACTGGGCCGATAAGGCCCAGATTTCATCTGTGGCATCCTCAGGCTTGGGGATTGAAAGTTTGTGTATTTTATGATCATGGGCCCTTTAGTTTGGTTGCTATGGCAACTTAGAGTTCCCATTGACTGATAATGGGGAAAATTGAAAAATATCTTTTTCTGCCAAGCCATTGCAGATATGTTGATAAAACTTTTATAGAAATGTTCCTTGAGATGTGTTCTATGAGCTACATGTTTTTTGGCCCACTGCTCCTTTTATTGGTTGCCATGGAAACCGAAATGTAAAAACAGGAATAAAAAATATTTAAAAATTTTAATAAACTTTTCTTAAGCCACTAGGGCTATAAGGCCGGATTTCATTTGTGGCATCCTTGGGCCGGGGGATTGAAAGTTTATGTTTTTTATGAAAATCTGCCCTTTAGTTTGGTTGCTATAGCAACTTAGAGTTGCATTGACTTATAATGGGGAAACTAGAAAAATGGCATTTACTGCCAACCAATTGCATATATGTTGACAAAACTTTTATAGATTGTTCCTAGAGAAGTCTCTTATTAGCTATGTGTTTTTTGTTTTTTTTGCCCACTGCTCCTTTTATTGGTTGCCATGGAAACCAAAATGCAAAAAAATGAAAAAAAAAAAATACTTAAAAAAATTTATCTCCTCAGAAGCCATTGGGCCAATAAGGCCCAGATTTCATATGTAGTATCCTTAGGCAGGATGATTGAAAATTTATTTATTTAGTCTTTTTTTTTTTTTTTTTTTTAATCGGCTCTTTAGTTTGGTTGCTACAGCAGCTTAGGGTTGCATTGACTTGCAATGGGGAAAATTAAAAAATGGCATTTACTGCAATCAATATATGGAAATAGTTATATATTTTGTTATCAACTCAACAGACTGTCAGACTGAGACTTTGTAGTTGTATTAGCCTGTACGAATTGACAACAATTTTGAGTGTATACAAATTTGATAGCAATTTTGAGCTAGAGATCTGGTGAGCTTTGTGGCCCGTGGGCCTCTTGTTTAAAATATCTTTCCAAAAAGGATTGCCTGTATTTTTTTTTTATTATTTCATTTACATACCCCTGCCCCAGTGAAAACAAATTATGAAAATTGATTTAAGGTAACGTGTGCCACGAAATGTTATCTGAATTTTAACTATTCGTCGTAACCATGATGTCTTTAAAGCTTTTATAAAAAAATATTTTACATTTATCATTCTCAGTCCTCCAGCTGTTAGATCTTTAATGATAACACTTCTTTTTATTCTGTCTGGTCCAAAATTCCACAATGTTTATAAAATAACCGTTCCAATTTCTTTACCAACTCCCTTGGAGGTTTGGTAAAGCTGAAAATAGGTGAATATATTTTGCTAAATCGAAAGATTTTATAATTGTCACTCTCCCTGGTTAAGTTAACTTTCTCTTAGACCACTGTTTAAGTAAATTTTCTGTTTTTGAATAAATTTCATCAATATTAACATCCCATATATTATAAACTTCAACTGTAAACGTAACTCCTAGAATCTTAAAGGGACCCTGAGTCCAATCTAAATTATATTCTCTGCAAATCTGTCTATTCGAGTTATTTAAAGAGCCTATCCATATAGCCCTAATCTTTTCAACATTAATTTTTAGTCCTGACATTAAATAAAACTTGTTTTAAAATTATCAAGGTTTCTTTTAATGAATCTTCCGTGCCATCTAAAAATGTTTGAGTGTCATCCGCATACTGACTTAATTTAAATTCTTTTGTATTTATTTTTATCCCTTTTATTTTATTGTTACTTCTTATCATTTTACCCAAAATCTCCGCACATAAAATAAAAGACTAAATACATAGCTTTATTTCTGAGTTTCTTAAATTCACAAATCAGCCTCTTTTTTGACCTTTTAAACTGTAAAAAAGCTTTATCTCTAAGAATAATCATTTCCGAAATATCAGCATTCATCTATGGTTCTGTCCTCTATTTAGTGCAAATTTCCTTCACAGGTGCAAGCTCATTGACCACACCTAAAAGATAACCTTTAATCATATTCCATGCCATATGAACACTTTCACATGCTAAAATTGATACCCAGTTAACATTAAAAGCTTATCCCTAAAAACTGAAGAATTATATTTTTTAAAGACCTGACTTTAACTGAATTATGCTTATTTATGGCACCTTTCACCACTTTTCTTGTACAGAAAATTAATGAGTGATCTCTCAGCCCAATGTCAATTACACTAGAATTACACAATCAATTTGTGTTTATCAGAAGTCAATATCAAGTCATTAGTGGTACTAGAATTAATTGTGGTTCTAGTAGGATGTGAAATTATTTGATTCAAATCAAAAAGTAGCATAAACTGCTTTAACTGCTGCATTAAGCTTGAGTCAGTAGAACCAGACACATTTGTATTCAAGTCTCCAAGTATTATAGATTCAATATCAAGAAATCTTTCACATGATCATATCGCATTTTCAAGCAGGTCATAAAAGTTCATTTGATTGGGTGGACGGTAAACAACTCCGGTTAATATTGGTTTGGTTTAAACAGTATTTTATTCAGTTAAGCTACTTACATATATACAAATACAAATCATTTCAATGTAGGATCTGACGGTAAGCGCAATGCTTGTATAATAGTCATCTCCTAATATTGGTTTAGTCTTTGGCAACAGCAGTTCTATCCAAACCGATTTAAGATCATCACTGGTCAAGTCCAAACGAGGTTTAAAAGCAATGTCAGCCCTTACATATGCACGCACACCTCCACCATTACGATTTTGATCCCTTCTACTAAGGACATAGTTATCGATCTTTATTTCAGAGTAAATCTCTGTTGAGTCAAGCCAAGTCTCCGACACACCAATCACTGAAGCATTAGAGTTTCTTGCTATCAACCGCAGCTCGTCGATCTTGGGTATCAAGCTTCTCACATTAATATGAATGAAATGGAGTCCTTTCTGTTTGAAGCACTCAAATTGACCAGAACGTCCCTCCGAGCTATAATTATTTAAATTAGAACTACTGGCCTGGCTAGGCCCTGGAAAAGGATGAACATCACCACATATCAACTAACTCAGGGTAAACAAGAGCCTGACACTTTTTACCATCTTCACATTTGATAAATTACGAAACTTTTTTCTGAAGGACACATACATATAGAAACAAAGTGGGGTTGTTTGGCAGGCCAGGGATCTCCAGGGATCTCCACCTGTCAGACGGCCCGTTGTATCTGTTGAGTCCTCGTCTTTGCTTCTTCATGGTGTTGAAATTTGATTTATGTATTTACCGTGATGATTCATTGACGAGTTAGAGGGTTGTCATGCGAACCGAACAACCAACTAAATGTTTTGTACCACTTCAGAAACTGAGGGTGAGGTTGGGCTTGTAAAGTCGATTTAAGCCCCCCCCTGTAATTCATTACTGACCGTTCCAAGGCGGTAGTTCTGATGTGGTTCTCTGTTGCCTGTTTTTGGTGTCAGAGTTTCTGTATGTTTTACCTTATGTATGTTCTTATTATTTTTGGTTCGGTTTGGGTTGCTGAGTGGCCACCTTTTGGGAACAAGCTGCTCACTCGGTTGGCCATATGTTCTCTGTATCTTGATTATTTGTAATCTTAGTTGTTTCCAACTATGGTTTGAGGGCTGGATTTGGATTTGGATTGTTTCAGTTCCTGGTCTTTGCATACTTTTTACTTTTACTGTATATAACTTCATGACCAAAGTCAATTCTGACTCCTGGCTTTGTTGGTTCAAATTTCTCAACTCCAATAAAAGATGCTATGAAATCAGGGTGGGTGGGGTATAACCAAGTCGCCCTTGTCGCATTGTTTACATTGTCATAATTTACAGCTCCGGTAGCAGTCGCCACTAAAAGCAGTTATCACATTCGCAGGTTAATCTTCAATATTCAATACTACCACAGATTAGGATAAAATCTTTCAAAGTCTGAGTTAAAACGGCCAAAATTAAAAAAAAAATCAACAGGTAAAATTTTGTGTCCGGCCGGAAGTCATACGAAACACCGGATGTTGAAATGGTTAAGTTGTCCCAACAAAACAAGTAATCTTAATGCATCAAATTTTACTGATCATTTTAGTTTTGATTCTGATTTTTTCAACCTGACGATGATACCCTTGATTTTAATGAACATGATATGTAGGTAGTGTTGCGGGTCATGTTTAATGAGTTAAATATAGAAATTTCAAACCATGAAATCTAATGAGCTTCTAAAGAATGTTCTCTTTGTACAACTGGTGGACCTGACTTTGTGTTCAGGTACGGTATAAAAATTTTGATTGATTATTTGGGGTAGATTATTTAATGTTGTTTTAATAAAGGATATTTTCCTGAAAAAAAAATGAACCAAGGGATTCATACTCCCATTGCATAAAAAGGGGTCAGGTTGACATTTACCGGGGAATAACACTACGTAGTACAGTAGGGAAACTTTTCACACATGTCTTAAACAATAGGTTGCGTGACTGGGCGGAGTTATATCATATTTAGGTAGAAGCACAGTCGGGATTTCGTAAAAATAGAGGGAACCATATATAGTATTTTTGTAATGCGCGGTGTAATGAATCATCCAAAAAAATGTAACTTAAATTAATTTTAAAAGGGTTTGATTATGTCGTTCGGGATATTTTATGGCATAAGCTTTCATAATATGGGATAAGGGGTAAAATAGTAAATGATATAAAGTTAATTTATGTAAATATTAAATCAAGGATTAAGTGTAGTTTACATGTTTGTTTGGGTCCTTCAGGGGGAGTGTCTCTCGCGTTTTAAATTTCTTCTCTGCTCTTGACGAAACTTCTTTATATTTTTATAAATAACTTGACTTCGCTTGTGTTGTGTCATGTGGCAGCCGTAAAACGTCAACGTCTCCACGTACATCATCCATAGTGCAGTATATATTTTATTGTTGTCCTTTCAGATCAGAGGATATATGCTGGGGAACCAAAACATTTTATTGGTTTTGACTCATTTGGACCTTTTTTTATACTTACCATTATTTGATTAGACTGCCTTATTTAAATCAAGAATTTACAGTATGATTTCCTATGATTTTCTTGACCAGATCATGTCAAGGTAACTGATGAGGCTTGAGTAGCCGAAACTTCGAAATATAACCCAGGTTATTTCCTTCTTTTGAACGTTTTCTCTGCTCTTGAAGGAAGTCCTTTAGATTATATTTTAATATTGATAAAGAGAAAGTAGCACAATTCTCAAGGCGAAGGAGGGGGGTCAACGTTTTTATGTTCCGTGTTTCTCTATTGTGTAACTGTATTTGCAGATGAAAACGATGCAACCATGCATTGTTTCAAAAAGGATAAAGTGACCACCAATGTAACAGTACAAGCCGTTGCTCAGTGTCAGTCAAACGAGGTTTGTATTGGGTACCAGTATTTTTTTCTGTCAACGGATTACTTGCACAACTTTGCTGACTTTCATAATCCAATGTCATAAAAGGAAATTCGTTAGGGTCAATTGTATACATGGTGAGGAAACCCAAAGTTCTTTATGGTAGTTGTAGATATTGTAGAGTTTCATTAATCTGTGTTGCTCTTACAATGTCAACAAGTCGGGTGAAGCTTTTAACTGTTTGTTTGTGTTTATTTTTTTATTTTTTTGTTGTTGTTTTTACTGAAGAAAGGAGTACAATGTTCTTTTCTCAAACAGAAGTAATTCTATGTACGTGCAATGATTTCTCTTCAAAGCTCATGACAGCCAAAGTATCTGTATTTCAGAGAATAAATTAAAATGAGCTTATGTTATCTGTTTCTAAAGTTCAGTCTTGTTGTACTTAGGAAGATAAAGCACATTTTGTATCTTTGAAAAAATGAAAACTGAAAAAGCAATCTGGATATTTTGAAATAGTTATAATGACTGACCCGGAGATTGTGAAAGTGTGTATTGATACAAGTCGTCACAGAAATTTTGCGTGGGCGATTGGCCGTACTGTTCGCTTACGCGAGTCGCAACGCCTAGAACGAGTCAAATAATTGTTCAATGACTGTGACATAAACAACACTTATATTTTCAAATGTTTTAGTTGTGTTCCTATAAAAGACAGCTGTATTCCGGTACGTTTGGCTATGAACTAGGATGTTTATCACGAAAGGTAGGTTAACGACTCAATGAATAACTTTACGAGTTTGTAATGCTGTCTTCCTTAATGTCTCTTCATTGTGCTATGTCTGCTTGTCTATGTTCTTCGGCGGTTTGGTCACCTGTTTTGCTACCCATATGCCTTTTTGTTTTGTTTTCTTTTGTAAGTTAGAAATAAAATAGATAAAAATAGATGTTGATGCTGTTTTTGATTAGAATGAGTTAAGATATCAAGAAACAAGATTAAATCATTCCAGTTGTAATGATATGTCTAAAGTGCGTTTATCAGCCGCCAAAAGTCGCCAAAGTTCGAAAACACAAAATGTATCATATATGAAACATCGGGCAATAAAATAAAAAAAAAATGTGATATTGACTTTACTTTTTCAGATATCCCTGATACATATATGCCAATAGATTCTTTTTCATACACCCTTTTTCCATTCAAAAAGGTGCCCTGTAATTACTGTCAACACTTTAGTTATTCACCCTGAAAAAGCTACTTTTAAAAAATTAATGCCCAATGTAGCATATATGCTACATGTATATCTCAGCAACCTTGGACCTTAACACAAATTCAGACCCTGTTTTCAATTTGACTTCCCAAAGCTAGTAGCTGGATGGAATATAAATGTTTTCTTATAGTGCATTCTATGTTTGGGCACTAGAGGGACTGACCACCTGTTTGGGAAAGAGTCGCTCATTCGGTTTACCGGGCGTGTCTTTCGTGAACTTGTGTCATTTTTTCCTCGTGTGTGTGCTTCTTTCCCTATTGGATTTGAGAGCGGGATGTGGGATTGAATTGTATTAATTCCAGATCAGTGCCTATCTTTTTACTTTGAATCAAAATAAAATACCTCAGAAAGAATAAGGTTGGAATCATGCGGTTATTGTGTCGTACAAGCTTAAAGAAACGCATCTGTCACACTCGGCAAACGGTCTGTTGCGAAAATCCATCGAGGCAAAACAAGACGGAAAGACAGTTGTGTATAACTGCATAGTGTAAGGGAGGGAGTTTCCAGTCTCCTCTGGTTGTGTGTCAAATTAAGACATTATTGAGCTATCCATTGGAATAAACATAGCCGTGAAGATTTATGAAAGCAAAGATATACAGACCAAACATAAAACGATCGGTTAGTGGTCAGGTTAAAACCTATCAACTAAATAATTATGTTGTTATATCTAAAAAAGACTCTCATAAAAACAAGAAGAGACTGACAGAAAAAAAAACATTACAAAAAACTGAAGTACAAATTAATATCTTTAAGTGTTCATTCAAGAGCAGAGAACACATTCAGAGGAAGGAACGTGGGCCATACTTCGAAGGTTTGGCTACTCAAGTCTCATCAGTGACCCTGATAATATCAGGAGACGAAAGCCAGAGAAAAGCACACTGTAATTTCGCAGTTTTAATAAAGCAGTTCTATAAGTTCTATTCTACATTATCCCTAAATTTGCAATCTTTGTAAACTAAAGCATGACGTCAACAGAAAAAATTGATCTTTGCTTATTTGCTTATCAGTATAGAAATTATCGATTTAACTCATTTTCCTCATAAACGCTGATTTTTATTTCGGTATCTTGCAAAGTTCTTTTGCAGTCCATTTGGAGTTCCGATGTAGTCACTGAATGAGAGACTGTCTCATGTCTTTCCAGTACTGTGAATTTTTTAAAGAACTAGCTCAGACGCAACCAGACATCAGTACCAAATGTTGTGACATGCCACTCTGTAACACCAATCCTCTGTCTCAGAAGAACAGCATTAACAGTGAGTATATACTTATATGTTTAAGGTAAACACGGACAAAGTACCACAGAAAGCCTAAATATTTGGATGCATTCGGGCGCTTTACAAGTCTTATGTCATGGAGGTGATGTGTGAAGGTCATCAAATATTGCCCATAACTTATAAATTCAGTACTGTTGCAGTTAGATTTGCTTTTCACTCGAGACTTTGTATCTCATACGCACTATCTGCAATTTACAAATGCTCTTAAGGCCCTTACATAGCACGCGGATGTTGCATGTTTTCGTTATCATACTCAGTCAATCCCGACTAGTAGTTGTAAATCTAGGTATTTTCTTCTTACTTCTTAATGATCACCCATTTATAGATTATTCTGATAAACACATATAAAGCTAGCACATAGTCTCATTAAAAATGATTTATCATTCATTTCTAGAAAAGTTTTTACCATGAATAAAAGCTTCGCCTCATTAACCTCAGTGTGCAGTATTCATTACAGATTAGTTTTCTCCTTTCTTTTTACCTTTCATGATTATATCCATAATCTTCAAATCGTTATGAATTTAAATGTGTCTATAGAAATTTTAAGAGTAACTACACTTCAGGAACTGACTGAATCAGATCCCAAACCCTATCCCCAACATCAAAGGGAAAGATTGACAAACACATCCCAACAAACAATAAATTACAAGTGATAAGCCGAGTCAGCAGCTCTCTTCCAAATAGGTGGCGACTCAGCTATCTTTATTGAACTAAATAATTTAGACCACAGAAGGGTTACAACAGACTAAGCAAATTATACGAAAAACATTAAACAATTATTTTACCTATTTTCTATTTTTATTATAGAAGGGTTAAAATGAGATTACAATAAATTAAACAGCGCCGAACATAAATCAAATGCAACCGCAACGAAAGTACCGCCTTGGGACGGTCAGTAACAACTACTGGGGGGGGGGGGTTAAACCGGTTTTACTGGGCCCAAACCTTCACCCTCAACCTCCGCCGCGGTGCACAGAATTAGTTTGTAGTTCGGTTCGTATGGAGGTCCCCTAACTCATCAGAGAGTCATCACGGTCAACAATTAAAATCAAGAAAAGACCGTGATGAAGCAAGGATGAGGACTCGACAGCCGAAACGTGCTGAGACACCTGGAGATCCCTGGGGCGTCAGCAACACCACTGGAGCACTGGAGTAAAAGAAGACCACCAGTTGAACCCCGGTGGACCAAGAAACAGACAAACATTTTTAAGGTTAAAACGTATATCAGATCAGTCGATTTACAGTCCAGTTCAGAATTATTGACGACTGAAAATGTTCTGCCATTGACAGATGATGTAATGGTTGATTTGGTACATAAATGTTTACAACAATTACACCTCATGGCATTGCACTTAGAGATATTAGGATACATTCCAGGTCTTTTGAAGGGATTGGAATACTTGTGAAGTATTGGTGACTTAATTGGACTTAATCTAACATGCGAAAGCCTCTACGCAGTCCGAATACTACTACATGTTTCTGGAGTTGTGTCAGAAGCTAGTGCGAGGTAGCGCGTCAAAACAAAGTATAGGTTCCAAGAAGCATAAGCTATACTGTCCGTCCCAACTCGGAAATATCTGATGCGGACACTGTCTTTTCATTACTATCTTTGTGGTCACTGTATACTTTGTGGTCACCTGTATAGCTGTCCACTTTGGCTTCCCCTTTCTAGCTAATGTTTAAAACAGAAAAATAGGACAAAATATGTATTGTTTGCTTTATGCAGCTGGTGTCGTGCCGTGTGGCGACCGTAAAACGTTTCCCCGTACATCATCCATAATGCAGATTTTATTTTATTTTCGTCCTTTGAGATCAGAAAATTTATTCTGAGAAATCTGAAATATTAGACAGGTTTAGACTCTTATTCTAGATCATCGTGTTTTATATTTCTTGGACTTGTTCAATACAAGCCAGTCTTTGAATCGACTACTCTATATAAATTAACAAATTTCAGAATGCTTTTCTCTGGTTTCGTCACCAGATCATGTCAGGATCACTGATGAGGGTTTATTAGCCGACACTACGTAGTCTTGCCCATGTTCCATCTTCTGAAATGTATTCTGTGCTCTTGAAGGAACTCTTGATTTTGATTAATACGTCCTCTTAGTTGGACTGGATGTGCCTGTTATCGTATGTGCTGTTCAGTTTTGCTATTTACCTTTCTCTCTCCTTCTTCTTTCGATTTGTTGGTAGGTTTTGCTTTGTGATTGAGGCCTTTTCCTGTTTCCTGAGTATCTTTATTTATATTCTTTAACATATATAAAATAAAATGTAAATAAAACAATCTGTGAACGATGATACCAGCTCAGACTACTGCATATGCTTTAGAGACACTGTTGCGCCAACAAAGGGTACTGCAAAATACATACAAAAACTGGTGATACAAGCTAACACATCTTCGAAACCTCTGAGGACAATGTCATGCAGCCTCAAAACACCACAGATCCTCTTCTTACACCAGTCTGACCCACTTAAGTACTGCCACATATGTTGCAATATCAACCAAAGCGCTAATGCAGGCCGAAAAGAAGAACATATTGTAAGGTCAATCTACTACAAGGTATCTTTTGTATCCTTGTAAAGGATATGGAACGGCAACAGGCTGTAGTAAGACTACGGTAATGCTAATGTATGTAACGATTTGCCTGATGCAACTACAATTCCTTATGAAATAAAGGTTGTATCACACAAGGTTACTGATTGCACAGATCATTTTCTTGTAGATTGTAGACATTTTACTTCAAATTTCATCTTATTTTGTGATTTTGCTCAAATTTCTTTACCTCTGAGCCGGCCAGGAATTATAATTTATGGCCTTGTCAGAAATTGTATGAAGCTCTCATCTTTCTCTTGGACAATATTTATATTAGTTCTGGCTCTAAGTTATATAGACAAATTGTAGATATTCCTACGGGCACTAACTATGCTCCTCTTGTAGCTGATCTGTTTTTGTTCAGTTATGAGGAATACTTCATGCTGTCTCTTTCAGAGAACACGCAGTCTGAAGTTATTGAAGCTTTCAGTTCTACTTCTCGGTATCTGGATGATGACCTATTGAATATTGACAATAACTTCTTTGATAGCATGGTCAGTCAAATTTACCCCTTTGAACTTCAGTTGAATAAGGCCATCGTCTCAGATACCGAGGCCTCATTTTTTTTATTTACATTTATCTATATCGGATGGTTTTGTTACAACTAAAATTTACGATAAACGAGATGATTTTGATTTTGATAATGTTAATTTTCCATTTTTAGATGGTGGTGTTCCCCATTCTACATCCTATGGTGTTTATATTTCTTAACTTATTCGATTTGCTCGAGTGTCTAGTCATGTTGATGACTTTAATATTCGTAATAAAGTTAATATTTTAAACTTCGTAAAGCGATTTTAAAATTTTATTCACGTCATTTCGACTAAGTGTCTAAATATAATGTCGGATTGAAAACAATTCTACAGCGAGGCTTTTCGGAACCTGAGTGTTATGGCTACTTGGTGTTTAAATCCAGAAAAATAATCGGTAAAAATGACTTTCCTTATCATTTTAAGAAGACAATAATTCGATATAAAGAGAGTGGTTATAATATGGATGTTTTGCGACAAACAGCATGCTTGGTGGTTGACCCAATTAAGGTTAACAGCTTTGCTAACCTCTTCGATTGCACGACGGTGGGCCGGGCCTCAGACTTTATGAAGGCGCTAACCTTAACCTAACTTAATAGTAACACAGACGGTTACTCCCGTTCCGGGAGTCTTGGGTCGGGCCCACCGTGGTTTAACTGGTAGGTTTCTTCTGCTCCAGAATTTCAGTGATGCTATTTCTGTGAGTCATGTTTGTTTTATCTTAGTTTTAATTTTGATTTTTGTGTTCCTGCGATATAATACTTATGAGTTAGGAATCTTCCGGGGGAATCTTCCACGCAAACCGAACAGCTAAGTGTCTGATGAACAAACAGGACCAAGCGCTCGACCGCAAATCGGTTAATGCCCCCAGTGATTTCATTGCTAGCGTCCCAAGGTGGCACCTCTGTTTTGGTTCTTCTTAGTTATCTTGTGTTGTTTGTGGCTTTGACTGTTTTAAGATATATGGTTTGTAATGTCAAGGCTAGCCCTGACATTATAAAATTGAAAATAGGTAATAATAGATGTTTAATGTTTTTACGTAAAATTTGTTCTTATTGTCAGGTTTGATGCTTTTGTAAGACTGTCGTTTGCGCGATGGTTATTTATGTTGGGTTGAGGAACTAAGTATCTAATGCCAAGGCAGAACAAAAGGCGAG
This sequence comes from Ctena decussata, assembly GCA_963989385.1. Taxonomy (NCBI): domain Eukaryota; kingdom Metazoa; phylum Mollusca; class Bivalvia; order Lucinida; family Lucinidae; genus Ctena; species Ctena decussata. Next base: position 37,012,205 of record OZ022498.1, on the reverse strand, counting down.
TGTTGGTCGACCACAAGCCGGTAAAGCCCCCCCCCCCCCCACACACACACACACACAGCCCGGTAATTACATTATTGGCCGTCCCAAGGCCCCATTTCTGTTTTGGGTCTTCTTGATTGTTTCATTTGTTATTAGTTGCTATGTCTGTTATTGATATATTATTTGTGATGTTCAGACTAGCCCGTTCACCACATACATGGGAAATGGCTGTTCACATGGCTGCTGCGGGTGTTGTCTTTGGTGATGACTAGTTTTGTGTTGTCTCTTTCCCACATGGTGTCTTGGAATGGATCTGGAATTAAATTGTGTCAGTTCCTGAGAATTTTCCTCCGTACTTTTGATTGATTAGAGAGGAGGTAAACCATGTCACTTAGATGACTGACACATACCAAAGCCATCACATTAAAGTTCAGTGATAAACATACCAACAGCATATCAAATCAGTTCCATTTATTTCATATGAATCTAGGGAAAAAACTGGCTGAAATTTGGTTAAAAAAAATCTCATTAATTTCCAGTCATACTATAAGCTGTTCAATGGTGGGTATAAATGGGTCTTCAAACAGTCATTATTTATCTCTAATCTTTATTTATTTATTTTTAAATTTAAGTTGTCTCGCTCTGATTGAGATTGATGTGCTTTCATTTTTATGCCCCCGCCACGAAGTGGGGAGGGGCATATAGTTTTGCCCTTGTCCGTACGTGCATACGTCCGTCACACTTTGTAGTACTGTTCTTTTCTCCGCAACTCCTCCTACAGTATTTGATGCAGAAATTTGAAACTTGCAACACAGTTCAGACATGCATTGAACATGTGCTTAAAGGAAACAGAACTTTGATTTAGGTCTTTATTGCAGAATTATGACCACTTGAATAACATACATATTTTGACCATATTTAACACTTGTAGTACCGTTTTTGTCTCCGCAACTCCTTCTACAGTATTTACTGCAGGGAGTTGAAACTTGCAACACAGTTCAGACATGCACCGAACTTGTGCAAAAAGGAAACAGAACTTTGATCTAAGTCATTATGGCAGAGTTATATTCCCTTGAATGACATACATATTTTGACCATATTAAACACTTAGTAGTACTGTTCTTGTGTCTACAACTCCTCCAATAGTATTTAATGTAGGGATTTGAAACTTGCAACACAGTTCAGACATGCATTGGACATATGCACTAAGGAAACAGAATTTTAATTTAGGTCTTTCCTGCAGAGATATGTCCCCTTGAATGACATACATATTTTGACTATATTTCCCTGGCTTATAATAAGCTCACCTGTTGTCATCACTGTAGCGGCCTCATTTATTATCCGATTTTGATATTAAATCATAACCGTATTGGGTATGACAGTATCTCGAACAAGTTATGCGTTTCAGGTTGGTAAGATTAAGGTCAAGGTCACAGTTGCTTTTTCAGAAAAACTTGGGCATCGCTCTAGCGCTTTATTTTGGGGATCGATTTTGATATAACTTCATATTAATGTTAAGTATGATAATATCTTGAATAAATTACTAATTCAGCACCGCAGGTCTAAGGTCAGGGTCACAGTTGCTATTTTTAGAAAAACTTTATCATCCCTCTAGCCCCTTTATTCATTGACAGATTTTGATGTAACTTCACCCAAATGTTTAGCGTGACAATATCTTGGACAAGTTTGCAATCCAGAATTTTAGGGTCAAGGTCAAAGTCACATTTGCTATGTTTTTAGAAAATAAGTTGTAATCCCTCTGGAATGATTTTTACATAACTTGACACAAATATTTAGCATGACAATATCTGCGGCAAATTCGTATTTCGGCATTGTAGGTCCAAGGTCAAGGTCACAGATGCTATTATAGGTACATGTTAAACTTTGGCATGGTTCTAGCGCCTTTATTTGTTAACTGATTTTGGTATGACTTCACACAAGTATTAAGTATGACAATATCTTGGACGAGTTTACCTTTCAGTGTTGTGGATCCAAGGTCAAGGTCACAGTTGCTATATTTAGAAAAAATCTTTGTCGTCCCTCTAGCACTCTTATTTATAGATAGATTTTGATATAATTTCACACAAATATGTCTCAACACAATACTTATCTAGTGAGGCATGTGGCGGGGGCATTCATCACCTCTAGTGATTGTCTATTTTTTTTTTATTTTTAATTTTTTTTTTTTTTTTTGCAGTTAGTCTTGTTTGTCCTACAGCTCTAGGTACGTAGATAACTCCCGTGGGTAAGTTTTGTTGTAACTTTGGCTCTATTTGAACAAAGTTGCATCAGCATAAGAAATATATCAGCTAACATTTTCCATTAACAAGTGTTTCATAACATAACAGAGGAGAACCGTATGTATAAAAATGACCCCTCGTGATTAACTTTGAGTCTTCAAGTGCCATGCATAATATTTACTTTTTTCAGAAATCCATGCAAGCAGTACTGATCATGTCCGTTGCTCATCATTCTATACTTCTTCCTTTCTTTGTTTCTTGATGAAAGAAAGAAGCATTCAGCTATATACTTACAATTACAGACATACGCGCTATATGATGCTGTGATAAGCAGATGATTTTACAGACTGGATCGAATTCACCCATGGTATAGTAACTTACAGCTCCTTTGTGGGGTGAGGGTGATAGGGTCTCTGATTTACAGATAAAGGGGTTGAAAAATCATTAGAATAGTTATTGCTGCCCATAAGTCTGTCTGTATGTCTTTTTAATGTATCAAGTCTCGCTTATTGGCTGTCTGGTTGTCGATCATTCCGTGTGTTTCTTTGTGTTTTATCATAATTCGTTTATTTTTGCTTATAATATTGTTAACTATCGACTTTTATTTAGGTAAAATGAAGAGTTATGGAACAGTAACTACTAATGTCATGACCTGCGCGAAGTGGAGATCATGATGAGGTTTACAATTCAATTACGCTTCAAGGCCACCGAAACAAATGTCAGCAGTTGCTTTGTTACATAACTACGATGTAGTTACTTGAAAGTTACTATAAAAGAATTAAAAAATTCATTCGCACGTCACTCACGCTGAAACCGCTTGACGTGACACAAAGACAAAGAAATGCATCATGATTTGTGCGTGATACTATCTCCTTTTTTTCAGAAGCGACCGTTCAAAGCATGTGACGTATACTATTACCGACCTCTCATGATCAGTCTCTATACCAAATGAAATGCACTTTATTCATAGATTCTAACTCTCTGTTTGTCGATAGAAATATATGCTGTAACACACATATATTTGGCATCAGCTTAATTTTAGCGCTAAAGACAGTCAAGATGAAAAAAGTCTAAAATATTCTCGCCAATGTTCAGTTTCAATGCCTTTATATAGACATATTTGGGACGTTCTCAGTTAAGCTGGGCCATCAGCTATTAATTTTGTCCTTCGTATTACCTTTCTTTAAATTAAAAAATAACGGTCCTGTTTACCCTCTGACAATTAGCCATCTGTCTAAAGAAGTAGATAAAAGTACCAAGACATGCATGCGTTTTGTTAGACATTTTTAACACTGGTTCGAATAATGATACCCTGGTTTAAAAGGCGACGTTTTTAAATGTCGCAATATTGCCGTTGCATAGATATGAACGCCGCACGGCTAAAAACGATAAATCACTGCTTAAAATTGAGTTCCATTATTAAATTCAGGTGATTTCTTACATATTTCCCTGCTTAAACAATATCTATAGGGTAGTTTTTGCTACGAAATGAGACTAGGAACTTATGTCGCCAATTTTATGTAACCTACGTCACAGCAGTAAATCCATGATACATGTATTAACTAAAATGGCCCGGCATCATAAAACTTACAAGATCACACGAAGAAATATGTTTTCTTCAATATCTAATCCCATTTGTGCAAATTTGCTCCATTATGTATATTCTACTCGACTTCAAAATACATTACCCCAGCATTTTTCTGTAAGAATGTAACCTTACGTCACGGGCTTTTCTTAAAACTGAGCAATGCAATCGCTCTGAAACTCATGTGCAAAATCTTGCCTAGTAACAGCTACAAGATGGTGTGCTTAGATTTTATGCATTGAAACATTAAATGGTATAAAAACGTTAAAAAGTGTGTACTGTACCCTACGTCACACGTAACCTACGTCACAACGTCACTAAGGCCACGTTTTGAAAGCGTTGACGTCATTTGATTAAGCAGCGCTTCATTGAAAATCCCTTTCTTCCAAAAAAGCAGAGAAAAACATTTTAAATTGAAACCGGCCGAAATAATCAAATGTCAGTAAATTAGTAATTGTGCAATGTTACGCATGTAAAAGAAATCGTATGCGACACCGTCCTTCAACGTTTATAAATAACGTCATGAAATACGCCTTTTCTAATTGTTAGGGTATGTCTCTAAACATGGTTGGTATTCCATAATCTAAAACTATTATCTGAAAATATTATAAAGCAATGAGCATTATGGTCGTGATTTTTTCTTGAATTCTGACATGGTTGTATATATGGCCATTTTTGTCCGCGAATGGCCCAGCTTAACTGAGAACGTCTCATATGTCTAAAATTGAGAAGCACCCGCGTGGCTGAGTGGTTAATATATAGGCTCTCTACTTCTAATCATGGTGTCGAGTCCCGCTGGAGGCGAAGTTCTGTGCAATCCGAGAAAAGGCGCTATCTAAAATTGTGACAGCGCCAAAATCAAATAGCGCGAATATGTTTGGGTTTTTTTTTTTCATTAAACCGTCATTTGTCATTTATTAGATATCACTGTACATGAAAATATCACTGTCTTTAGTCAAACCCACCACTCCAACAACATCATCACCTTCATCAAAACCACTTGTTACGACAACAACAGTAACAACAACATCATCAACATGGGTCATATCAACGAGAAACACAACTTTGGCTCCGACTTTAAAATCCTCTGCAACTATCGCAACATCTTCAGTTATAACTACATCATCACCAGCGACACCTAAGACAATATCAACAAGTTAGTCTTATGACTTTTTCTCTGTACCTTTTCACAATAAATTGAATCTTAACTTAGAAATATAATCGAAAACAAATTATTTTTCAGGAGTTTTCAACACACTGGTAATCAAAATCAATAATTTGAAAACTGGAAAGGTTGCAACAAAGGAGAGCGACAAAGTAGTAGAGGTAAAAATACCGAAATCGTAAGTCCGAACTTGTAATCCACAGAAACATTGACAAATCTGAAATATTTATATACACAGAAATGGACCCCCGAAAAGGAAATGTGAATAGAAAGCATCGCTTGTCTAGTATAATACACCCGCTCTGTCTATGTATCCGATAGACTAGTCAGTGAAAATGATAGTCTGGTAACTGAAAGCCATACTTTGTTCCGACCGTGGTCATCAAGTCGGAAATGGCCACATTGTAGGGATCAACGATGACATGATGACTCCCATAGAACAGTTTAGGAGCTGACACAAGCTTTGCTCTGAGGTAGCCATGTGACAACATTTTCCTAATAAGAAATTTCTCTCTATAAACAAAGTCCTGATGGTTGAAACAGGCTCTAGTATAGCGGACCAACTGAGAATAAACTCCGTTTGCAGGTGCGGAAGGAATATTGCTACTCATAAATGGAAAGTTGAATACGGGAAAATTGAAGTCGTCTCTCTTGTCATAAAGCGTAATAAAGCATTCCGTTGTTAATTCAGAAATAGCAATCTAAGTATGCGGCGGATTAATTATACTCTGTAGTGTCCTTAATTTTAAGTTCACGTGGAAAGTTGAGGTCAATAAACTCCAAAATCTCTGAATTGTTCAGATACAACAACAGCTATGTACCCTTAGGTGAATTGAATTGTTGTGCAAGGCGTTTTTTTACCTGCTTTTAACTCTGAACTCTGCTTCAAATCTGTAAAGAAATAAAGCGGCAAGTAAGGGACGCATTTAGTGCCCATATGAATGCCAACAGTCTGTTGAAAAAGTTGTCCGTTGATCTCCGCATAAATATTGTCGATTAGAAATTCTACCATTTTATTGACATCAACTTAAGAATATTTTGTATGAAGATTAGAGTGGACCTTAACGACTTGTGTGTTCTGAAATCCAAGACAATGTACCTATACCGACGATTTCCTTTTTTGTGAAGGAAACTATTGTTTTTTTTTCCTTTTAATTTAGACTTCAATTTTTCAAGTAGTATTGTAGTATAAAGCGTAGAGCAATCCAAAGTTTTGTTGTATCGTCACGATAATTGAAGTAGAACAGAACTGAACAGGTTTTGGTGTTTCTTGATTAATTTATGTTTTGTTTGTTGCTATGTCTGTTATTGATATATGGTGTGTGATGTTAAGGCTAGCCTGGTGACCACCTACATGGAAAATGGCTGTTCACATGGCTTCCGCTGTTGATTTGACTTATTTTGTGTTGTCTCTTTTCACATGTTGTTTTGGGTGGAATCTGGGATTGCATTGTGTCAGTTCCTGAGAATTTTCCTACATACTTTCGATGTTGCCTACTCAAAAAGTGTTTAAACTTTTAAATTTTGCAAAACTCCCTTAGAGATTTTGAGGATCCATATCTGATTAATGCCACGTCTGGTGTATGGTAAATCACGATATTTCGGAAGCCAATCCTTAACTGCCGTTAGTATTCTGGTGGGAATCTTAGAGAAACATTTGATGGAGCACTTAGCTAGAACCGCACTTTACCTTTGTTTATTTAGATCTTTATGTAACTTTGAAGTTCAATACAGTTTTGGTAGTCAAGATCTTCCTCTGCTGTGGAAATTCCAAAGGAAAGCAGAACCGTCTCGTAGTTTCTTAGAATTTCCTCCTTATAGAACGCATAAGTGTATATATAGGTTTTCCCTCCGAAGTGCTCAAATCAAGCTTCTCTCTCCCAAGAAGTTGATGTAGTGCATTTTGCAAACAAACACAATATTGATAGATGCCTTGTCCGCTAGAACAACAACATATTTATCATGGAGGTCAGCTAGCTCAGCGGCGACTTCATGAATGCAAACAACCGATTTACATCAGATTGACATAGTTGTGCTTAAGGTAGAAATACGTCTGTTCACCAAAGAAGCTCTCGATTTGGCTCATTCTGATAGAATGTCGATTTTCACTTCCTCCTATTTAGCCCATCGCTTAGCATAGTCTTCGACAGAATCCATTGTCAATGTTGAAGTCTAAGTCCAACTAAAATACTAAGGTTCCCTATATGTAGGTCCTTTGGGGAGTAACTCCCGTAAGTTGTTATTTTTAACAATGCCAGGATCACTAGTTATTATGTGACCAGCAGGTTAGTAACAATACCTAGAGGAGATACAGATGCAAAAAAGGGATCATGATAACGTCCTCCATGTTTAGACGCCGCAGCACATCCTTATAATTAAATATTTTGGTTGCAATAGGTGAAGTGTAACCGTAGGAAATTAGTGGAGGATTGTGATTCATGTGATTGTTCAACATAACTTCCTTTAAAAATAGAATTTAAAAGATATAGCGACTCAGCTTTCCTCAATTTGTCCCTCACCTTATGCTGGAACCTTTACTGCTTGCAAATTATTGATTTTCATTTTCATAGTATGTTAAATCTATGTCACAATGTTCTGCTAGGGGTTCGTGTGTGTGTCTGTGTGTCTGTGTGTGTGTAGTTCGTGCCATTGCCTAGATACAGTATCCAGCTTGAATAGTGATGGCGATAGTATAGGAGTAACAACAACTATTGCACAATTCTATTAGCAGTTTCAAGCAAGATACAAACAAGAAATTAGTATGAATATCATTTTAACTGCATATATCCCTAGACAATATTATGGCACTGCAAGATATACTATTCATGAATAGCGATCCACCATTAATTCTGCATCAACTTTTGGAAAAGCAATAAACCTCGACTGCTGTAGATTGTCATTTGCCTTTATGCTTGTAAATAACTGTTACTTGATAGCAAGCTTAAAGTTATTTTCTCCTTGGAGCCCTCTTTCCAAACACTTACCTGCTACTAAGCTGTATCTTTTTAATATAACTTTACTGTCATCACTCTCAAGTATCTTGCTCTCTGAATACCTCATTATATGTTACATTCCTTTGTTTAAAACTAAGTTTATATCAATCTTAGTAAGTTTCTAAATTTGAATGACTGTACATTTGTTGATATGACCCATTGCAACATAGAATACAGATTCACATATTAGGTCGTATGACTTTCTTCGGAATCCTATTTGTAATGAATTCACTTTCATGTATGTGTATTTGAATTTACTTTTTATATGTTTCAGTTTCAAATAAAATATTGTTTAAACAAATTCTGCATCATTCACTTCGGTTTCGATACTATTGTTTCCTCAGTTATAGTCTCCCGCGGTCCTGGTTACATTTTCAGCGTGTGTAGACAAAGCATAAAAATATGATTAAAATAACGTTACCCAGGAAAGGCCACAATCACAACGCACAGCCTACCCAAGCCCAAACAAGATATTAAAACACATAATGTAAAGCAATACGATTTCGTCTTGTCAAACCTCAAAGTGAGTTTGGGCATTGAGGTATTCGTTATATTGTACTAGAAAGCCGACGAAAGGTAATATACAAATAATTCAGAATTACGAAGGTTTATCTGCATTTGAGGCGCGACACGAGAAAACCAACAATGTGGTTTTGCGCCCAGCGCAGACTCAGATCTGCCTGGGCATCCGCCCAGTCTGAGCAGAGTCTTTGCTGTCCACATGGAAGTATCGTAGACCCTTAGCTACCCTTTAAGCGCACAGCGAAGAGTCTGATCAGACTGGGCGGATGCCCAGGCTGATCTGCGTCTGTGCTGGGCGCACAACCACATTGTTGGTTTTCTCGTGTCGCGGTTCATTTGTGCTGATCCGGCATCCTGTAAAACACCTCTGCTCATGATACCCATTATTTCTAGGATCCTGCGTAAAGTGTTCGGCACCACCTGACTTGTGTGAGCAGGTATTCTATTACTACGAAGAAGTGTGTACGCAACCAAACGTTTATTGTATCAACCACGTGATAAATGCTGTCAATGGATCAAGAACAATCACAAGAGGGTAATTTTGGTATTCCGTTTTGGTCTAGCACCGTAGACGCACAAACGTTAAGTCACGATTGTTCAAATTAAATACTGTCATTAGCAAAGTTTTCAATTAAAATAAACTTTGCATATCATAATGGTATCTCAGCTCTTTTGGAATAAATAGTTGCAGAGAGGAGTTAATGGCATAGCATGTACCGATTTTTTTTTCACAGAAGCTACGGTTAATTTTCTGAAAGCTACTTGTTTTCACCTGTTTTCGATATGTTATTAGCTTTTAACAACGATCAGTTCCTGGATTGCAATTAAGCCAGTATTTGCATTTTTATACATCAAATATACATGTTTCTGAGTATAAATGTGCAAATAATGACGGCAGATAAAACAAAAGTGCCCTTTACATTGTATTTGTATTACCTAGATGTGGTAGCTATGACACATGTCACAATCAGTGGTGGAATGTTACTCGCCATAAAGACCCATGTCTGCGCTTGCGCGATGACGTCAGGATCTATGAAGACTTCGAGTGCACATATTGCTGCACAACGGAAGACTGTAATATTCCTATACATCCACGAAATGACACACTTTATACGGAATAAATTTCTAACCAACATTATGCAGTTTCTTCTGCCTTTGGCTAATACTGTGTTTTGTATTTGGGTAACGAAACACCGCTCGGCCAATTCCGTGAATCACGGAATTGGCCGAGCGGTGCTCCGATTGCTACACCTCCATGTTTTCCATCATTTTTTAAAGGGAGACCACATTTATGACTTCCTGGGCATCCATTCAAAAGTGAGACTACTCTTTAATAGAAAAAAAACTCCTAGAGGAGCAAATTCTTTCCTTTTTGAGTTGGCACCAATTGATAAGAGACTACTCTAGAACGTCTATGAAAATTTAAAGAGTAAATACACTTCAGGAACTGACTGAATCAGATCCTAAACCCTATCCCCAACATCAAAGGGATAGATTGATAAAGACATTCCAACAAACAATAAATTACAAGTAATAAGCCGAGTCAGCAGCTCTTTCCCAAATTGGTGGCAACTCAGCTATCTTTACTGAACTAAATAATTTAGACCAACAGATGGGTTAAGCCGGCAAATTAAGACCGTTCTCAAGCAGCGGAACTGATGATATTCATTTTTTATGTTTTGGTGACATTCCGCAAAGCCTTTCCTCATATCTCATGATTTGACAAGTACTTTTATTGCCTTGTCTTGCCTTACGATCACCTCATGCAGGAAAGAGTTTATCACTTCGGTGGCCGCCTACTTGTGTGTCAACATTTTGTTGTTACCAGAGGACTGCAATCTTTGACTGGGAGACTCCCAGGGGATTTTAGGTGCTCTCACAATGAAGCTCTTGTGCCAACAGTAATCTAGTGATAAAAATTCTTTTCTTAAAATCTATCTAATCTTTGCCATTTAACTATACATTGTATATTCGCCATTATGAACTTGGTATAATTTGGTGTAACAGTCAGACCTCAAAGTCAATAGGATGCGCACCATGAATATTTTCGCAATGCCCTTTTGAAGCAATAATCAGTTGTGCAATTTTTGCATGTACTAAGTAGGACGTTTTCACCTCCCCCAACAACCATTTTGAGAAAAGCCATCATACGCAAACTAAAGGTACATAGTATATGGCCATCTCATAATTGGAGAAGCCTTCGTATTACGTCGACGTCTGACAAGACGGATGAACACCTAATCTACGGATCCTGAAAAAAGCTTCCAATAATAAAGGCTGTAATTGGCCTGCATGTATGCACACTATTTTGATTAAAATCTTAAAGAGTTCCTTTAAAATCAGAGAATACATTAAGAGGAAGGAACGTGGACCAGACTTCGTAGTTTCGGCTAATAAAGCCTCATCAGTGACCCTGACAATATCTGGTGACGAAACCAGAGAAACGCATACTGAAATTTCTTAATTTTAATTGGGCAGTCGATTCAAAGACTGATCTAGAATAAGAGTCTAAGCCAATCTAAAATTTTAGATTTCTCAGAATATTGGAGTTTAACTCTTAGCAGATACCATAAGAACCTATTCTATTTTTGTGACGTGGTGTATGAATACATCGCCAGTGTTTGGGCGTCATTGTTGGAAATATTATACTTAAGTTTTTCTGCCATTTTAACAAGGGGAACAACTTTCGTGACTTCCTGGTTGCTTCCCTTGACGCCAAATCCTATCCAAACAGGGTTATACTCTTAAAGAAAAGAATATGCTCTTAAAGGAGCAATTTATTTCCCTTAAAGTTTGATCCCTTTTTAGAAGGGAGGTAAACAAAATAATATGAGCCGTGACGCGAGAAAACCAACAAAGTGGTTGTACGCCCAGCGCAGACTCAGATCAGCCTGGGCATCCGCCCAGTCTGAGCAGAGTCTTCGCTGCTCGCATGGATGAAGCTTAGTCCCTTAGTTGCCCTTAGGGCGCTTAGTGAAGAGTCTGAACGGACTGGCTAAATGGCCAGGCTGATCTGAGTCCGCGTTGGGGGCACAACCACTTTGTTGGTTTTCTCGTGTCGTGGCTCATATGGTGAAGCTAAAAGTATACCCAGTAACCTTGAAAGACATAAGATAACTCTATCGTGATAGTATTGGATTCTTTCCTAACTGGAATCTTTCTCCGCTTCTCTTAAAAAATCACTTTTCTCTTTTCAGAGACTGACTGATCGATTGTTTTGGGGTTTATTTAATAGACTTTTGAGAAGCATTGCAGTCTGTCGCGCCAACTTTCAGTGAAGAGAGAAAGAAGGGAAAGATAAGATAGGCGAGTGTGAAAAATTCCAACCAGTCACCTACATTAAAGAGAGCAGTCCCTTGCCCAACGATAAAGCCATCCGAGTGGTCTAAACACTAACATATACTGAAGGGATTTAAGAACTTGCCCCCCCCCCCCCCCCCCCACCCATCCACCCAATTAATTTTGAATATCTCAAAAATAAATGCAGCTACGTCCACCGAAATTTTACAACATATATATTGACTTATACCTGAATCGGTCAGGAGTAAGCATGTGCTCCTCGTGTTCTTAGTACGGTTTACATACAGATGAACCACTTCATGGTTTTCTCTTGCAATATCAAATTGAATTTTAAAAGTTTGAACTCAGTCTGTGGCTTTATTTGGCTTATCGCGCCTAAATATCGCAAACAGGTGCAGAGTTTTAGGCCAGTTTAATGCTGAAATTTCAAAAAGTGACGTCGCGAGACAATTTTATGTGACGATTATGGCCATTTATAATCTCAGACGACGTGCACGGTTTACAGGAAGCTCCCAGAGAAAGTGTACAAATGCATCCTAAGGGCTATGGATACATATCAAGGTTTTGTATTGGTTCCTGATCATTGCCTATCTTTTTACTCAGTTGACCTCATTTTATGAAGAAGACAACTTTGACAATCTAGCGCCTTGTAGAACAGAGAATTGAATTACTTGAGAATATTTGAGCCGCGACGCAAGAAAACCAACAAAGTGGCTGTGCGACCAGCGCAGACTCAGATCAGCCTGGGCATCCGCCCCAGTCTGATCAGAGTCTTCGCTGTCCTCACGGAGGTAGCTTAGACCCTTAGCTACCCTTTAAGCCCTTTGGAAAGACTCTGCTCAGACTAGGCGGATGCCCAGGCTGATCTGAGTCTGCACTGGGCGCACAGCCACTTTGTTGGTTTTCTCGTGTCGCGGCTCATTTATATTTTCGGTGCAAAGCTGTCTGTAAAAAAAAATCTAATCAGATCCAGGCCAAGTCTTATCTTCTTTAAAACCTGTGAAAATGGCTCTTCGTTGTCAACTACAAGGTAAGATATAGAAAATATCTATCTGTGGTTCCTGAAAATGAAAAATACGCTATAAAAAGGAATGATGACAAGTTGGTAAACGAGTTCGACGTTTGAAAACGAACAAAATGGGTGATTATATTATATCATATATTAATGTACATCGTGTCATAAGAAGATAATTAATGAAGATAAACATGTGTCAAAAAAAAATAATGGTTTTAAAAATACGTCTAGAGGGCCAGGAACAGTTTCATGATAAATTGCCTATTTTTGAAAGATAAATGCACTGTAAAAAATTGTAGATTTTACGGTAAAATACCTGGCATCTGGCTTCCAGTTCTTTAACTGTTATTTTACGGGCGTCTGCCTGTAGAACATTTGTGGAAATCACGATATCGGAGGGCTATGTTAGCTGGCCGCACCCAAAAAATAACTTAATAGTGTTGAAGGACTATATGGCTAAAACAATACCTATCCTATACTACCCTACTCTGCACGATGATTCCTGCAAATATTTACGGGAAATGGATAGTAGCTGGTTGCCAGTTTTTCTAGCGTAAAATCTACTGAAAGTATTTACACTGTGCAACTTCAGTTACATGATAAATGTACCTATTTTTGAAAAAAATAAATGCAATTTGTCATGGGTTGGTTTAAACAATATTTTATTCATACAATATACAATGGCACAGGATCTGACAGTAAGCAAAATGCTTATTTATAAGCCTTCTCCTGAAATTTGTCATAGGTTGGCTGTGGTTTGTAATTGTGGCATAACCTGGACCTTTCTATTAACTTTTTTCAGTTTCATGATAAACTTGACCATTTTCATAGAGATAAATGCAACTTCAGTTTCATGATAAATGTGCCCCACTTTTTTTTGAGAGAGAGAGAGAGATTTAGAGACGATAAATGCAACTTTTTCGGTTCTTGATAACAATTTGAGCCGCGACGCGACAAAATCAACAATGTGGTTGTGCGTCCAGCGCAGACTCAGATCAGCCTGGGCATCCGCCCAGTCTGATCAGAGTCTTCGCTGTCCGCATGGAGGTAACTTAGACCCTTAGCCACCCTTTGAGCTCTTAACAAAGAGTCTGATCAAACTGGGTAGATGCCGAGGCTGATCTGAGTCTGCGCTTGGTGCACAACCACATTGTTGGTTTTCTCGTGTCGCGGCTCATTTGTAGGTCTAGGCAAGAGTAAGAGTGTTTTTGTTGTTCTCCTTCCTCGTAGGATAACTTTCATCGATTTTCACTCAGAGTATTGAGGGAATTTTGGATCAGCCATTTTGTCCATTTACATACTTTTGCGTAGATGTATGAAGGTCTTGTATTTCGCTGTTTTGATATCCGCAGCACTTTAACGGGTACCCGTAATTTAACAATTACTCTCCTTGAGAACGGTTATCAAATTTACGCTGTTTTCGCAACAGTTTATTGCCACTATGTGTTCTCCCCTTCGGCTGCGGGGTGGTCGGGTCGGATGATGGTGCTGTGTGACTTTCAGTACCGGGGTATCCTACTAAATTGGATAGTAGTAGGGCAAGGAGCGGCTGTGCTTGCATCAGGTGCGGGATGGGGTTGTTTGAAGTTTTGAGTATCATCTGTCCTATCTATCTATTTTCTTTCTCCCTCTCACTCGGTGACGGCTCGATATAGACTGAAATGCTGTCTCAAGAGCCGTTAAACCTCAACCAGCCAACAACTTCGGTCAAGGTTTGAAATTCTTTAATTGATGAATCACAATGTCTGTATACATACAATGAGCCCAGCTTATCTTCAGAAGGGTCCATAAGCCTTTTTACTGTTGTATTGAAAATCGCCTATAACCCTAATGAAAAACGTTTTTTTTATTATTATTATTATTTATTTTTGCTTTTTCCAAAGTTTGATGATATACGGATTATATCTCATAATTGTTTTTATTATGAATCTGTGTAGGCAACAATAACTTATACAAATATGCCAAATGATGAAAGCATTTGCGATAATCTTTATATGAGCCGGGACGCGACAAAACCAACAATGTGGCTGGGCGCCCAGCGCTGACTCAGATCAGCCTGGGCATCCGCCCAGTCTGATCAGAGTCTTCGCTGTCCGCCTGGATGCAGCTTAGGCCCTTAGCTACCCTTTAAGCGCTTAGCGAAGACTCTGATCAAACTGGGCTGATGCCCAGGTTGAGCTGAGTCTGCGCTGGGCACACAACCGCATTGTTGGTTTTGTCGTGTCGCGGCTCATATGAATGTATCTAAGAACGAACGTCAGAATGATATGAAGAGGCTCACTAACGGCCAAGAATAGTTATGGGAGTGACTCTTCCGCCTACCATTGCTTAAACACTTCTGAAATACTGAGGTTCTCCACCTTTACAAAATCAAACATTACCCTGATATAGCTTAGCTTAAAAGGGCTTACGTAAGTTAAGCTGAAAGGGTGACATGATTCGAAGAACTATTGTTTATCAAGGTTGTTAATTTAAAGCAATTTAATTCATTTATCATAAAATCCCAACAAGCACACAAGGTTGAAACAACGTTGAATCAAGACTGGTTTAATATTGATTCAACGTTGTGTGCCAAATGGGTTTTTGCTGTCATGTGTTTATTTCAGGTTGTAACATTTTGTCAGCTGTTTTGTTAATGTCTGCAATAAAAGGTAAGTATAATTTCGTCAGACACCCTTCGGTATACTGCCGGAAACCTGTTGTCAGTTTCTTGAGAAGGATATTTACTAAATGCCATAATGATTTATTTATTGATTGATTATTATTTATTTATTTTTCTTTTAATTCGTTATTTCATTATTATTGTTTTGATTATTTTATGGCCTATGTTCCACTGGTTTGTTTTCATTACGCTATGCGTTATTGAACTTACATTCATATTGAACCGAAAGGTTGTTCAAAGTTTAATTTGATCGAGTCTTCAGGAATTATTTATTTTATATGAGTATATTTAATTTCCATGTTCTTTCGGGACTAATTTACTATACATCCGGAAGACTTTCTTGTTTATCGAGGCATCAGTCTCTGTGTATGTCACCATCATAGTAGACACATTACGTCGGTGTATTTTGAGTTTTGCGTGCTCATGCATGATAAGGCGTTCAGCGACCTGGCCCCGAGGTTATAAAACTTTTTTCATGCTCAACTCAGCTGAGCATGAAATTTTCTCTGCTGATAAATATGAAAATGCCAACTAATGTTGGCATATTCATATTCATAAGCAGAGAAAATTTCATACTCAGCTCATTTGTGCATGAAAACAACTGTACTTATCAGTAATTTGCTATTTATTGGCAGGTAAAATTTCATGCTCAGCTGAGTTGAGCATGAAAAAAGTTTTATAACCTCGAGGCCTGGTTATAATGACCTCAGCGTATTTGAGCCGCGACACAACATAATCAACAAAGTGGCAAATCAGCCTGGGCATCCGCCCAAAGTGGCAAATCAGCCTGGGCATCCGCCCAGTCTGATCATAGTCTTCGCTTTACGCTTAAAGGGTAGCTAAGGGTCTAATCTAGCTCCATGCAGAAATCGAAGACTCTGAACAGACTTGGCGGATGATCTGATCTGATTCTTCACTGGGCTTACATGTCACTTTATTTGTTTTATCCTGTCTCGGCTCAATTATTTTGATCTATAAACATTTGAATGCCGTAAAAATCTAAGTATTGGGACAGATAAGTCTGAGCAAACAGTGCAGGCCCAAAGTCTGTTCCTTAAGTCTGATAAGTCTGAGCAGGGCCTACACTGTTCCCCGTTCAATCTGCATTTTTGGGACGCATTACGGCCTTAAAAACAAAACTGTCCCATTTTAGGACAATCACGGTAATTATTTAAGGTGCCCCAATATTTAGAGTTTTTACTGTAAGCACACTGCAGGGTAGGGAAACACGTGACCACGACGCCATATTTGTTCACGACTATAGAGGCAGCCATGTTTGAAACTTCGCCAGCATAATGTAAGTTTTAGTTTTATTCCATACAAAATGTGTATTTTTACACAAAGGTAAATATTGCGTGAGCTGTAATTTAGTTTGCATAATCTAACAACAATAAACTTGTTACCGAGGAACTTGTAGTTCTTATGCTTACTTTGAAACAAGCTACGAAGAACACACTCTAGGATGCCATGCATGACTACTGTGGCTTACTTAATAGACGGTAGGTGTTTCACATATCACCAATGTCCAATTCTTTCAATTCATTTGTAAAGTCTCTAAAGAGAGGCAGGAGAATCCAGGAATTGATCTCATGGCTCCTGAAATGAGGATAGACTTGGTAGAGTCCCCGCTGTAGTGGCTTCACCACTATATACCACTATATACCGTTTTCAGCATAATTTCCGAGGGGAAAAAAATCAGATGTATTTTTGCTGTTTTCTAGAAATAGCTGAAATCGAAGAATTGTACGTAAT
Source organism: Ctena decussata (assembly GCA_963989385.1). Taxonomy (NCBI): domain Eukaryota; kingdom Metazoa; phylum Mollusca; class Bivalvia; order Lucinida; family Lucinidae; genus Ctena; species Ctena decussata. Next base: position 36,994,992 of record OZ022498.1, on the reverse strand, counting down.
CAAACATGTTTTTAAAATCTTTTGATGTTAACGGTCACATTGTAAAACAAACAGGTTAACGGTCACAGCTGGACGACAAAGTGCTAACGGTCACACTTTTGCAGTGGGTTCTAGATACTTCTTAACGTGCCATAAAGCAATCGTGCTTCAAGAAGCCAGTGCATATCTGTTGTACCTGGAGAAGAGAAATTTTAACTGCAGATACCCCGATAAATACCACTTTTCACCAATAAAGTGGGATCTACCAGGGTATAGACTTATGAAGTTGTTGAAGTTGTTAATTAATGTTAAGATTTCATTTCTTTCTGTTTCAGAGATCAGTGGAGCACAGTATAATAAAGCAAACATGTCTAGGAAAAAATCAAATCTGAAACTTAACAGAAAAAAAATATCGCGATTGGACAGAAAACAAAACACTATTTTGAGAACTATACACAATCATCACACTGGCTGTAACAGTTTAAATGTAAAAGAGAGACCACATTGTCAAACTTTGATAAAAATTTCTCCTCAGAAATGTGCGTCAAGGAGTAAGTTATTACCATCTAAGAGAAATACGCCAAGAGGAAAATGTTCCCCATTTTTCTCACCAAGCAAAAAAAAGCTAAGGTATTCATCTCCTTCTCCAGGAAAATTTAGTAGCGCTAAAGCCAGCACAACTAGACGGGGAAACGGTTATGAAAACATACAAAATTTAAATTTTGGGGATCACAATTACCATTTACTGTACAGAAAAGCACTATCGCGTAAAGCTTTGTTTGTGACTCCATTTCAAACACTTTGTGGTTCTCAGAGGGATCAAGATGGGGAGGGCTTTACGGTTTTATCGGACATTGAAGATACAGATGAAAACAGTTATGATTGTTTTTCTGCATGGCAAGTAAATGATTCTGCTGAAGAGCAAGAAGAAACACAATGCCAATATGATACCACGCATCTGAAAATAATTTCCAGCAGACCAGATACCACGGAGAATAAGCAAAACTCCAGTATATATAGTGACCATACGTATCAAGCGAAATATGAACGTAGCGATCAGCAAGATAGTCAAAGAGCAGAGCAGTACAATAAACTATTCTATGATTTATCAAATTATGAGGCAGAAAATGTAACATATCAAGCACATGTAAATATTTTACCTGACCATGATCGAAGTGATGCAAACACAGAAGATTTTGAACTGCTAAGTGAAATAAACGCTATCCTTCCCACCGTCATACAAGAACTAAGAAACTCCGGAATCAACCCTTCATTCCTCACACAATTCTTTGGTCAGGTTAGCTCCAAAATATTCCCGTTACATAACATAGCTTTTTTACTTTGGCTTGAAGTAGTCCAGTGGTACAGTAAAGATACTTCTACTTGCATGCGTTATTCAGAGGAAACAAAAAAATTCTGGAAGTTAGGATGGAGACATTTTGGAGGGAAATTTGTCCGTTTTATGGGTGGGTTTAAGAATATGTCTCAAATCAATACAGGCGAAAGTCAACCCGGAATGTATAATCCAATGTTATCAGATATAAATTTTGTTGTACCAGATACTAAAACTCTTCAGACATTCTCTCCATATGGTCAGGCTTTTGGCCAAATGATGCCTGGGATATTTAATGAAATTATTAGCGATATAGCCGTTGCTTTAGACAACAGATCCGTTTGCCTGTCCTTTGACGGGAAAAAACTTAAACAAGGATTAACAGATAATTTCGGGGATGTGGATCTTTTAGGTTTTGAGGAAGTAGAAAGTCTAACCGAAAAGAGGCAGAAACATGAACAGTTGACAGAATCGGTCATTAACGTTATACGCGTTCTCGAAGAATTAAATCCTGCTGACGACATAAAAGATATAAGCCCTGACTTAAGACATTACATAGTATTTTTCCTGCGAACACTGCTTCCTGATATTGGAAGATCTGCTCAAGACATAAGAAGACTGAAGGCAAAGAAAGAATATGGTAAAGATAAATTCCTTGAACAAAGTGGGTCTGATTGGCGTCAGAGCAAGTTTGCGTACGTAATAAGTGCTATAAAGGCATGCCTATATGATATTGAAGAGTTTGAAAAGTGCTACCGCGAAGTACTGGAAAAGATCTGTTGCTTCTGTTCATATGTAAATGACTCCGAAAATGAATTTTGCAAGGCAGACGCTGTTCACTTACCAGGACAACAAAACTACAGGGAACTGGCAGAGAGCGGGATATCTTTAGACACGAGAAAAATCAAGCAAAGAAGTGAAATGTGGCATGAGATCCGAAACACTGCAATTGTTACGGGCAGTACTTTGTATAAGGCCACCGGCTTAGATGGCTTAAAAAATCAAAGGGACCATTTTGAAAGCGTCTGCTGTGGCAGCAAACAAAAACAAGTATCAGAAAGTGTCCAAAAAGCAATGGATTATGGTACTAAGAACGAAATAAACGGAATAGCGACGCTAGTAGGTAAAGTTCTACCAGTTATTGAACCGAAATTAACTTACAACGAAGAAGGCTGCGTAAGATTTGGCTTACCCAATTCCAACAAGTATGTAGTAGTTTCACCTGATGGAAGTCTCTCAAATCAAAACACAGAGTGCACAGTGTCCGCTGTAGAAATAAAATGTCCAACAAAACAGCTACATACCGAAGTACCAGAAAGATATTTGCTTCAGTGTCAGGCCACAATGCACGCGTTAGGAGTAGATACCATGTACTACCTATGTTGGAGACCTGATTTTTCAAGCGTGTTTGAAGTCAAGTCGAAACCATCTATCTTTGATGAAGCTATATCAGTTGTAAATGATACACTAGGACCCGACCGTCCGAAAAGGCCAAGTGCTCTTCATAAAAATGTTCGAAAATTGAAATCCTGTATAAAGGATGAATGCAAGAATATAAACTTTATTGGAGAATTTGTTTCAGGATATTCCTCATCAACGCCATCAGATAGGATTCAGGGGCCCATGACGGTTTCTAATGCCATTGACATGCATAAGAAAATAGTGTCTTTGTTAAGAGAAGGGTATCAGTTGAAAAGGGAAAAGGCTACGGAAGCAGTAGTTTTCATTTGCTGTGATCTGGACAGGGAGTGGTCAAAAAACCCGCTTCGCTGGGCTCCTATTTCTTGGTTTCCGAAAGGTTATAGTCTGAAAACAGACACAATGAGAAAAATCTATGAAAAAGTCATGGAGGAGTGCAACAGTAGAGGCTTACATGTACCGGCCGTGTCCTTTGACGGACAGTGGCACAATATCGCAGTGCGATCCTTACAGAACAAGCCGTTAACATTGTTACAACTACAAAAAGATGTATGGAGAGAAAGTGAAAAAATGCAAAAGTCTGAGATCGTCAGAACGTTTGAAAATTTGAACAAAAGTGTCCAGTGCACAGTTGATACTGGAGATGAAACTTATAACCGGTTTGTTTGCTTTGGTAACGAAACTAGACTACCGCAAACACCGACGAATGGATGGAAATTGCAAAGAACTGCAAAGGCACAGGAAATGAAATCTACCGATGACAGAACAGATAGACCGGTGTTAGAAGTTGTTCCTGAAGCAGTAGCCGAAGCAGTAGTTGCTTTAGCTACTGGCTCTGAAGTAACAGATGCAGCAGAAATTTTGCCACATGTTTCAATTGAGGCATCTTTATCAAATGAAATTGCAACATGCAATAGCGACGAAGAACTTTGGCTGCGTATTCTTCTTGAAGAAACTAAAGCTTTTACTGACACTCGTGAAGACCTTGAGGTTAACTGCAATCAAGAAACTATTTATACAAACGAAGAATTCAAAGTCGAGGATGACCATAATTATAATGTGTCAAATGTATCCCAAAGACTAGAGGCATCTCAAGACTTTCAGTGTCCAAGTCAGGATAAAACCATATCAGCAAATTCGGAGCCTGGACTACTAAGCACTGGAGTAGCAACAGTTCTGCTATCCTTTCTGAAGACTGATACAAAAGCAAATAAGAAAGGTGGTTGGGACAGTAAAACTCCTTTAGATGTTGTCCACAAACTGTCCAGTTACGATGAACTGAAACTGCTGTTGAACGATGATTTGATAGTAATAATTCGATTCCTGAAAAAAACAGATCCAGAACTCAAAGCAAAAGAATCCGATACTAAAACCAAAAAGTTAGACTTCTTGTGCCATTATCTTCGACTTGAACGAAAATCAGACCCAAAGAAGACGAAAAATGTAAGACGTACACCAAAATGCCTCAGAGAAATAGCCAAATCAGTTTTAATGTCTAAGGTTCCTAAGTCAGTGTTGAATATTGCGTACGCAGAATACATTTGGCCAGAAAGGTTCATGGAATGGGAACAGGAGGCAACAATAAGCAATGCAGTTAAGATAGAGGATACAGTGGAACCCGAGTTCTGGTTTTCACATCCAGAATTTAGTGAAAGTCGAAACCAGTTGGAAGTAAAATGTGTAGACTCCACTCATTTATTTACACGTTTAAGGAGGCACAGTTGTAAAGGATGCTTGGATGGCATCAACTGCACAGCCTGGAAAAATGTTGCCAAACAGAGGACAACACTGTTAACACCAGTAATGGTAGACGATCTCACTGACCCTATGTCTGCAGCCATGGCACGTACTCATTTTAGTGAGCTTGTAGAAAAGGCGATGCGCAAAAATGGGGAGGACGCAGCTGCTAATCTTTGTCATGATATCAGGTTATGGTGGAGTGCAGAAGATGATGCTGGCATCCCTGCTCTCGAAAGAATGACTATGAGATTAAACTTACGCAGTCGGTTGCTAGACGGTGTTCAGTTTGGAAAATTCCCACCACCAACGTCATATGTCAAGGGGTTCCCCATCCAGCTTTGGGAGGCGCTTGTATCTAACATTGATTCTAAGTCTCAACTCTATGCCCTGTGTAGGCAGGGAACATTTAATACACGTGCTTTTAGTAGTATGATGGGAGAAACTTTCTTTGCTGAGTTGACCCTTCAAGATTCCCATGGCCACGGCGCAGTTTCCTGCGAAGATTTCTCCCTGTTTATGGGAAAGATGATCGAGCAGATGCAAACCAGATTAGATACCTCCAGGTATTGTTCTGTAGAATTTAGGATACATTCTCTTATTTATATAACACACACACACGCACGAACATGCACACATACACACACACACACACACACACACACACACACACAAATACACACATATGGTATTGGAAATGTAACTGTAGCTATAACACCCATACACGCATCTATGAGGTGCCGTTTGCCTATAAACCCCTTTTTGTAATATCACTATATCGATTTTGTGATATCACTATTTCGAATGTGAGATATAGCATATTAATTTGTGATATCACTAATTATTTTGTGATATCACTAAATCGATTTAGTGGTATCAAAAACTAGATTTGTGATATCACCAAATCGATTTAGTGATATCACAAAATAGGAATGAATAAGTGATATCACAAAATAAAATTTTTGAGATCATAAAGTTGATTAAGTGATATAACGAAATAAATTTTGTGATGTTAAAAATGGAGATGAATTTGTGATATCACTAACTCGATTTTGTGAAACCAATAATTCAGTTTAATGAAATCACTCATCCGACTTTGTGATATTACTTATTCACATTTTGTGACATCATTTATTAATTCAATGTTGTGATATAAAAATCAATTGGTAATATTATTTATTCATATTGATGATATCACTTAATGATATCAAAACTATATTTTGTGGTATTATTTTCTCGATTTTGTGATATCAATATTTTAATTTGTGATATTACTGAAACGATTTATGATATCTCTAAATCGATTTAGGTGTATCACATAATTACTGATATCAGAAATATGTAATATCACATATTCAAACTATTGATATCACTTAGTGATATACCAAATAAGATATTGTAATAATACTAATTCACGTTTATTTTGTGATATTACTAATTGGATTTTGTGATATCACATTTTTGAACACGGTGCAAGGTAATCCGATTAAGTATCTTTGGGAGATCCAAGCAATAACACGAACTTATATATTAAAATATTTTCGCAGGAAATAAATATTATATCAAGATAACAATAATTTTGAATGGAAAGTTAGGTTTGTTAGCATAATCTACTCGAAAAAAAATATTAAGGGGTCAAACTTTTACCCTGCGATTTCAGGAACATTTAAAGCATTTGGTAAAATAAATCATTTCTTCCTTCAATTTCATTCATTTTGCAAGTCTTGTACACATAAAGTTTGAACCTATAGCCTATATCTTGACCAGGGGCAGACATCAGTTCATACTACCCTCAAAATCAAAGTGGTCAGAAGTCCATAAGGGGAAAATTCACCAAAATTTTCAATTTCGCCAATTCATGATTTTTTTTTTTTTTCAAAATTGCTCGACAGTTATCAAATTTCATCATTCTTAGGTCATCAAGAAGTAACAAGTTTAAACTCATAGCAATTCTAGAAGTTATGCCCGACCAAACTGACACACTGTCAATTCTCTATGGGAATTCAAACCGCTTTCATTATAGGGGTAGTTTGACTTAAGCCTGCATTTGGTCAAGATAAAGGCTATAGTTTCAAACTTCATGTGTACAAAACTTTTAACATATATTAAAAAAAAAATAAAGTACGCCCATTTTTCAGACGTTTTGCCTACAGAACTTCAAAAAAGACTGTCTATGACCTTGTGAACAATGATGTAAATGAAACCTACCAACAGGAACAAACGACTTCTGAATCAAATGACAATTCTGGTTCCTTGGCAATAACAAAATTAAAATTAAGGTATGAAATTATGTTGAAATTATTTATGCGGTTTCTTCTACATCAGAAGTTAAATACAGAAACGCGCATCTGTCGCACTAAATTTGGTATGAATACGCTTATATTAGTATACATTGATGGCAAAAAAGTAAGATCTGATTCAGTGATAGAAATTATTGTGTATTTTATGTGCATCAGCCATTAACACCAAAAGAAGCCTATGCACAAAAACCGAGTAATTTTTGCAGAGAAATTGCAAGCGTTTTGGCAGACTGTCATTCTTCGCACGAGACAGTCTGAACAAAATGCACTTTGTCTGTTATCCAAGATTCTAATGCACTTACGTATGTAACGCGACGTCTGATTGGATAACGTCACAATTTTTTGCGACAGTATCTCCTATGAATTCCTGCCGCAAACCCGACGTCATTATGAAACGTCGCATCTCATTGGCTTACGTTTGGTTTTACGCTGCTGAAAGCGCTTGCTGTTGATGAAAATTAGTACACTCTGAAGGGTGAAAGTATGTTAAAGTGCATTAGAATGGGTATAGCTGTATTGAAAATTGTCATTTGGGGAGGTAAATCGTCGGTTTTATGGTCGCAAATTTCGTTTTACGGCGACGCTTACCTCCCCAAATGACAATTTTGAGTACAGTCATCCCTTAAATTATTACATTTTCTTCCGAAATAAAAGTTTTGTTCTCTAAAAATTAACAAGCAACTTGTAAGTTTATGGAAATTGTCTTAGAATATATTCTAGTACTTAACATTCTTTGCGGAACCTTTGTCTTTCTGATGCATAATACAGAAAGTCGTAGAAATGTTGACAATATGCCAAATTAATTGCCAAGAAACGTATATCCCGGTAAAGTAAAAAGCTAAAGATTTCGTGGACTTGTTGATAATTTCAGGGACCATTTCTTCGATACAGACGGAAGAAAGCGGTTTAACAAGAAGAAAAAGTTCAGCACTATCTCAACAGACAGAAATTCTATACAGAAAGGAACACTCGGTGTTAGATGGGAAAGAGCCAGAATCAATGAATCGAAAATGCTTCAGACGGACAAAATTGGACTCCCTAAAGGCGAATATGAAGCATGCTAATGAGACAATTTATGCAACATATTTTAAGTCTAGAAAAATAAGATCAAATTATGGCGAATTTGGCTAGCAAGAGCCTTTGAAATTACTTAATTACAACTGCAATGCAGACAATAGGTTTCATATTTACTGAAAGATTTCTTTTGGCATTTCATGCGGATAGATGGACCAAAGCATGACGTATCGAGATAATACCATGTAGTACTACTTACCTCGTATTAAAGAAAACCGTATTTAGAGTTATCATATGATAAAACAATTGTTGACCTTTATTTCGGTGAATATGCAGTTTTATTGACCTGCAAGAGAATATGCAGTTTTATTGACCTGCAAACATAACATATTAACCTCCGCTTCGCGTCGGTCAATATGTTGTTTGCAGGTCAATAAAACTGCATATTCACCTCAACAAAGGTCAATAATTGTATAATATCATATATGACGTCGCTGTTATTCAATGGATAACGTCGTGTCATAAAAATCATATTGACCACACGTGTATTAACACTTTGGCGCGTACACGTAACGTCATTGGCAACGTCCGTGTCAACAATGCGGTTTCATTTATTGAAATAACGCTCATTTTGAAAGCGATAAAATTTCATTTTAAAGGGTCATATGATAAACAGAATCTTACACTCGTGGTCATTTCGTATGAAATTTATGATACTCGCTGAAGGCTCGTTTCATAAATTTCATATGAAATGACCACTCGTGTAAGATCCTCTATTTATCATGCATCTGCTGCATAATTCACCTGATAACAGGGGTATGATAACATGATGTGATATCATGTCACTGTAGAACTGCGCTTGCGCGAATGTTATCAGGTCATGCCTTAAGGAGCGATCTCTCAAGACGATTGGCTTCACACTGACGTTGGCCGTGATATCAGCGTTCGATTGGTTAAATGACGTCACCAATTTACGTCATAACGCATTCGCGACGTCAGCAAGGTCGAACAAAATTGCGTTTGCTTATTACTTGTTTGCCCCTCTTTACGCCGTAAAATCTTCATGATGCATGATAAATAGAAAACCACGCAAGTGTCTTTTGATATCAAGTTTATCAGGCTCGACCAGAAACACGTCGGACTGGCTCGGCAAGCCTCGCCATTCCTACGCTGTTTCTGGTCTCGCCTGATAAACTTGATATCAAAAGACACTAACATGGTATTCTCTGTATATATTCTTATTTTGTGTTTGTCAACCATATACTGGTTTATCAAATTAACCAAACCTGGCCTGTGCCTGGTGGTAGTTTGTTAGGTTTAGTATGTCTGATTATATATTCCGTTTAAGGACGTGAATGGCGGACACTGTGGGTAGTTCTAGCAACTATATATGGCTTATATAAAACACAACGAACTTAAATTCAATCAACAGACAGTTCACTGACCTGGTTCGAAATAAAACTAGGACAAGCATGAAGAAATACGCAACACTGGTCTAAATAAAAGCAAAGAATGATGGTAGACAATTACTTTACTTTCACATCTCTAGAAATGCAAACGAACAGCACAACACCCAGTGTAGCTAAGGTGACTTTTTTGATACCGTTCTTTTTTGTACGTAAACTAGTACGAGACAGGTCCGATTTTTCCATACATTCTTTCTTATTAAGAACGCATCGACATGGGGTAAAGCACAGAGTACTGTGCTTAACTTCTACTGCATTCAAAGCACATCTCGCTTGATGAAGTGCAAATGTTCGCCCAAAATTCCAGAAGATAGAAGAAAACAGTTTTGAGCAAGCGTTTGTACCTAACTAAGCAATATGTGCTATTCTAGCAGGCAGCAGCAAGCAGCAGAAGTTAAGCTCAGTTCTCTGCACTTTGCTGCTTGTTAGTGCGTTCTGTAATAAGAAAAATATCAGGAAAAATATAGACCTGACTAGTATTTGTTAACTTGCAAAAAGTCCGTGATCGGTATCAAATATTAGCTTCACTGATACCTTAATGTGCAGAAAACAAACAAAATAATTGTAAAACAAATAAAAAAATTGCCAAGTATGACAAACTTCCAGTTAAACCTCCATTTCAACACAGTTAGTGCGTTTTCTTATGCCTTGAGAGGCTTGACCTAAATCCAAAGGATCTGTGACATATATCACAAACGTGATGCTTATCACCAGTATGACTGCTCATATGGTCACTCAAGTCTACTTTGAACTCGAACTTAAGGTTACACAGGTCGCATGTGTAGTGCAAGTCATTGTTTTCTCTTCTTACATGACGTCGTAGATCTTTTTCCGTGAGGAACTTCTTCTCACAAGTATTGCATTGAAATTGTCGTCTTCTGGAATGGGTAAGTTGGTGTCTCTCGAAATTAGAGATAGAAAAGAACACAAGATCTCGGCACTGATCGCACTTGTAAGGCCCTTCCTTTTTATGACGGGCTTCATGCTGAGTTAGGGACGACTTATTCTGGAGAATGTAGCCGCAGTAGCAACAGCTGAATACCATTTTTCCTGTAAAACATTAAATAATATAGAAATGAATTTCCTTTTTTGGGATTTTATTGATGTGTAAAGGCCGGCGAATCACTCACAAACTGAATAACTGAAGGGCTTTATGTTAAGTTTGTGAGGGATTCGCCGGCGTTTACACATCGATAAAGTCACAAAAAAGGAAATTCATTTCTTATAATTCCAACTTTGTCCATCCAAAAGTTTTTCTTCGGCTGCATTGTCCATCGGTTTACTACATTGAAGGGTTGTAGATGAACAGCGTTTGATAAAATCAGAGACGTGAGCATATTTAAATGAACACAAAACCATGTATTAACAATGCAATCACGTGCTGATAATGACATGTTTGCAGTTTTTCGTATGCATGTTTCAGGACAATACACCACCAATGCAGAAGCATGCGGGTAGTTTGCAGTTGCAATTATCGATAAAAGACCTGTATGCGAGAGTTTTACAGATTCGAATATTGTAAGAATTAAAGAGCAGGAGACATGGAAGTGAAGTAAAAAAAACAAAAAAAAAGATGATTTTGACTCGTGAACTGTTGCTAAAGGTTTGATAAAAATTCATGTTAGCTGACCATGACCTAAAACGAGGATTTCTTATAGAAATGCATGTGCGTGTAGATAATGGTGATGAGACCGAAAAAATAGTGACTAAACATTTTCCTTGTTTTCTGGCATTATAGTTGAATTTATGCAATAACAGCGATCAAACATGGTTTTTCATTGCATAAACATTTGCGAGGTCCCTCAGCCTCAGCTTTCAACGCCTCCCTAGGGACCTGGAAAATGGTATGCTAATGCATGTTAAGCCAGGTTATAGCCCTATATTGAGCTAGTTCGGGTATAAGTGGACACTTAATGACATGTCCCAATGTCATAAACGCTTTTGTTTTCGCTTATAATTCAAAATGGTGAAAGACCTTACCAAAATAGGTACAGTTTGTACAAAAAACGAAGATTCACTTTTACCCAATGGTACACTAATATCCGAACCCGCTCTTATTTTATGTTTTGTGGAGAATCCCTGTGAATATTAGGAAAGAAACGGTTTGTCTCTCTAGTGCACCTACGTTACAGATATCATTAGTCAGTGGAGTGTGACCGTTAACAATCAACAAGCGAAGTGTGACCGTTAACGTCTCGGCTGTTTTTAAAGAAAATCAGATGGGGTCTCTTTTCGGCTCTTAATGTGATTTTTTGATAATAATATTGTGATTGCATACTCGAACTACGTATCAGAAAGTCACATTCTGCTTGTAGATGTACAGGTGGCTCTCTTTGGCTATCAACAACAACAATCCTATTTCGCCATAACTTCATATTTAAATCGACACAAACTGAATGAAATCTTGAAGGACCATAACCTTCTTCTCTCGGTGCAGAAAAAAAAACAACAAACCTAGTAAAGTAACTTGCTTCAAACTCTTGCAGTCCGGGTGAGAGTGTGGAGAAGCTTATGATAAGGTATGATCCGCGCTTGTGTCGAAGTTTTTGAAATTTCAAGTAGAAAACAGCATAGTGTGAACTAATTACCGAAAAAGTAGCAGTAATTTACAGCTCATGCGCCACAAATTTCTTAAATAACTATTAAATACATAGAGAAATCGATAAAATCTTACCTTCGAAGTGGACACAAAATTCAAAATGGCCGCGTCATAAACTAAGCGGGATGACGTCACGAGATCACGTGTTTCGCATTATTCAGATAGGCAGTATATTTTTCACTGTGAAACTTTTTTTCTAGCAACCCTACAAAACTATTCAAATTTAAGTCCTTTTTTACAAAATTTATTTGCATATATATAATACTTGGCCAATACCAGTACATAATTTTTAATACAATTTTATCTTGATGAGAGAACAAAATACTTTTATCATTTAAATCCATATGTATGTTCAAATTATTTGTTAGCCATGGCCTCAGTGAATTCCAAAAGTGTTTAAAGTTTTTCGCAGTCTATAAAAAGATGGTAAATGGTTTCTGAGTGGAGTTGACAATACTCACACAAATCATTGTCTATCTTATTAATCCTGTATAAATATGAGTTGGTAACAAGTATTTTATTATTTATTTTATACTGAAAACCCTTCAGCTTAACCTCTTTGATAGACTTCATGATGCTATTGTAATTATTCAACTCTTGAATACTTAAATTTCCCATTTCTTGAATCCATTTATAATTTGGCTTGAGTTCATTGGCACTTATCATAATATCGTAAAACCTTCTACATGTACACCCCTTTCTATCTTTTAGTACCTGTTGCATACAAACATTACACTTTACATTAAATCTACTCATTATACACACTGCTTTATTTGAGTTTACTAATATGTTCCAATACGTAGGGATTTTTTAAAACTGAATGATATTCCAAAAAGGTTCCTTTTAAACCAAATTTAGCTTTTAATGCCTCAAACGGATATACATTTCCATACTCGTCATAGAGATCAGAAAATTCCTAATTCCTCTTTTAAACCAGTCCCTTATGCAAAAGTTATACCCGCTAACCAAATTTTTATTATACCAGAGAGGAGAGTCAAGGACATCATGTACAGTTTCAATTTCTATAAAATTACAAAAATCTTGCCAGTTTTTAGCTCACCAGAGCCGAAGGCTCCGGGGGAGCTTATAGGATAGGCAGTGGTCCGTCGTCGTCGTCGTCGTCGTCTGTCGTCGTCGTATGTCGTCTGTCTGGCGTCGTCCGTCAACACTTTTAACGACATCTCCTCTAAAGCCACTTGGCCGATTGGGCCCAAATTTCATCTGTAGCATCCTTGGGATGGGGGATTGAAAGTTTGTGTTTTTTATGAAAATTGGCCTTTTAGTTTGGTTGCTATGGCAACTTAGAGTTCCCATTGACTTATAATGGGGAAAATTGAAAAATGGCATTTTCTGCCAAGCCATTGCAGATATGTTGATAAAACTTTTATAGAAATGTTCCTTGAGATGTCTTCTATCAGCTATATGTTTTTTGGCCCACTGCTTCTTTTATTGGTTGCCATGGAAACTGAAATGCAAAAAAAAAATGGAAAAAATATTTAAAAGATTATCTACTCTGAAGCCACTGGGCCGATAAGGCCCAGATTTCATCTGTGGCATCCTCAGGCTTGGGGATTGAAAGTTTGTGTATTTTATGATCATGGGCCCTTTAGTTTGGTTGCTATGGCAACTTAGAGTTCCCATTGACTGATAATGGGGAAAATTGAAAAATATCTTTTTCTGCCAAGCCATTGCAGATATGTTGATAAAACTTTTATAGAAATGTTCCTTGAGATGTGTTCTATGAGCTACATGTTTTTTGGCCCACTGCTCCTTTTATTGGTTGCCATGGAAACCGAAATGTAAAAACAGGAATAAAAAATATTTAAAAATTTTAATAAACTTTTCTTAAGCCACTAGGGCTATAAGGCCGGATTTCATTTGTGGCATCCTTGGGCCGGGGGATTGAAAGTTTATGTTTTTTATGAAAATCTGCCCTTTAGTTTGGTTGCTATAGCAACTTAGAGTTGCATTGACTTATAATGGGGAAACTAGAAAAATGGCATTTACTGCCAACCAATTGCATATATGTTGACAAAACTTTTATAGATTGTTCCTAGAGAAGTCTCTTATTAGCTATGTGTTTTTTGTTTTTTTTGCCCACTGCTCCTTTTATTGGTTGCCATGGAAACCAAAATGCAAAAAAATGAAAAAAAAAAAATACTTAAAAAAATTTATCTCCTCAGAAGCCATTGGGCCAATAAGGCCCAGATTTCATATGTAGTATCCTTAGGCAGGATGATTGAAAATTTATTTATTTAGTCTTTTTTTTTTTTTTTTTTTTAATCGGCTCTTTAGTTTGGTTGCTACAGCAGCTTAGGGTTGCATTGACTTGCAATGGGGAAAATTAAAAAATGGCATTTACTGCAATCAATATATGGAAATAGTTATATATTTTGTTATCAACTCAACAGACTGTCAGACTGAGACTTTGTAGTTGTATTAGCCTGTACGAATTGACAACAATTTTGAGTGTATACAAATTTGATAGCAATTTTGAGCTAGAGATCTGGTGAGCTTTGTGGCCCGTGGGCCTCTTGTTTAAAATATCTTTCCAAAAAGGATTGCCTGTATTTTTTTTTTATTATTTCATTTACATACCCCTGCCCCAGTGAAAACAAATTATGAAAATTGATTTAAGGTAACGTGTGCCACGAAATGTTATCTGAATTTTAACTATTCGTCGTAACCATGATGTCTTTAAAGCTTTTATAAAAAAATATTTTACATTTATCATTCTCAGTCCTCCAGCTGTTAGATCTTTAATGATAACACTTCTTTTTATTCTGTCTGGTCCAAAATTCCACAATGTTTATAAAATAACCGTTCCAATTTCTTTACCAACTCCCTTGGAGGTTTGGTAAAGCTGAAAATAGGTGAATATATTTTGCTAAATCGAAAGATTTTATAATTGTCACTCTCCCTGGTTAAGTTAACTTTCTCTTAGACCACTGTTTAAGTAAATTTTCTGTTTTTGAATAAATTTCATCAATATTAACATCCCATATATTATAAACTTCAACTGTAAACGTAACTCCTAGAATCTTAAAGGGACCCTGAGTCCAATCTAAATTATATTCTCTGCAAATCTGTCTATTCGAGTTATTTAAAGAGCCTATCCATATAGCCCTAATCTTTTCAACATTAATTTTTAGTCCTGACATTAAATAAAACTTGTTTTAAAATTATCAAGGTTTCTTTTAATGAATCTTCCGTGCCATCTAAAAATGTTTGAGTGTCATCCGCATACTGACTTAATTTAAATTCTTTTGTATTTATTTTTATCCCTTTTATTTTATTGTTACTTCTTATCATTTTACCCAAAATCTCCGCACATAAAATAAAAGACTAAATACATAGCTTTATTTCTGAGTTTCTTAAATTCACAAATCAGCCTCTTTTTTGACCTTTTAAACTGTAAAAAAGCTTTATCTCTAAGAATAATCATTTCCGAAATATCAGCATTCATCTATGGTTCTGTCCTCTATTTAGTGCAAATTTCCTTCACAGGTGCAAGCTCATTGACCACACCTAAAAGATAACCTTTAATCATATTCCATGCCATATGAACACTTTCACATGCTAAAATTGATACCCAGTTAACATTAAAAGCTTATCCCTAAAAACTGAAGAATTATATTTTTTAAAGACCTGACTTTAACTGAATTATGCTTATTTATGGCACCTTTCACCACTTTTCTTGTACAGAAAATTAATGAGTGATCTCTCAGCCCAATGTCAATTACACTAGAATTACACAATCAATTTGTGTTTATCAGAAGTCAATATCAAGTCATTAGTGGTACTAGAATTAATTGTGGTTCTAGTAGGATGTGAAATTATTTGATTCAAATCAAAAAGTAGCATAAACTGCTTTAACTGCTGCATTAAGCTTGAGTCAGTAGAACCAGACACATTTGTATTCAAGTCTCCAAGTATTATAGATTCAATATCAAGAAATCTTTCACATGATCATATCGCATTTTCAAGCAGGTCATAAAAGTTCATTTGATTGGGTGGACGGTAAACAACTCCGGTTAATATTGGTTTGGTTTAAACAGTATTTTATTCAGTTAAGCTACTTACATATATACAAATACAAATCATTTCAATGTAGGATCTGACGGTAAGCGCAATGCTTGTATAATAGTCATCTCCTAATATTGGTTTAGTCTTTGGCAACAGCAGTTCTATCCAAACCGATTTAAGATCATCACTGGTCAAGTCCAAACGAGGTTTAAAAGCAATGTCAGCCCTTACATATGCACGCACACCTCCACCATTACGATTTTGATCCCTTCTACTAAGGACATAGTTATCGATCTTTATTTCAGAGTAAATCTCTGTTGAGTCAAGCCAAGTCTCCGACACACCAATCACTGAAGCATTAGAGTTTCTTGCTATCAACCGCAGCTCGTCGATCTTGGGTATCAAGCTTCTCACATTAATATGAATGAAATGGAGTCCTTTCTGTTTGAAGCACTCAAATTGACCAGAACGTCCCTCCGAGCTATTATTATTTAAATTAGAACTACTGGCCTGGCTAGGCCCTGGAAAAGGATGAACATCACCACATATCAACTAACTCAGGGTAAACAAGAGCCTGACACTTTTTACCATCTTCACATTTGATAAATTACGAAACTTTTTTCTGAAGGACACATACATATAGAAACAAAGTGGGGTTGTTTGGCAGGCCAGGGATCTCCAGGGATCTCCACCTGTCAGACGGCCCGTTGTATCTGTTGAGTCCTCGTCTTTGCTTCTTCATGGTGTTGAAATTTGATTTATGTATTTACCGTGATGATTCATTGACGAGTTAGAGGGTTGTCATGCGAACCGAACAACCAACTAAATGTTTTGTACCACTTCAGAAACTGAGGGTGAGGTTGGGCTTGTAAAGTCGATTTAAGCCCCCCCCTGTAATTCATTACTGACCGTTCCAAGGCGGTAGTTCTGATGTGGTTCTCTGTTGCCTGTTTTTGGTGTCAGAGTTTCTGTATGTTTTACCTTATGTATGTTCTTATTATTTTTGGTTCGGTTTGGGTTGCTGAGTGGCCACCTTTTGGGAACAAGCTGCTCACTCGGTTGGCCATATGTTCTCTGTATCTTGATTATTTGTAATCTTAGTTGTTTCCAACTATGGTTTGAGGGCTGGATTTGGATTTGGATTGTTTCAGTTCCTGGTCTTTGCATACTTTTTACTTTTACTGTATATAACTTCATGACCAAAGTCAATTCTGACTCCTGGCTTTGTTGGTTCAAATTTCTCAACTCCAATAAAAGATGCTATGAAATCAGGGTGGGTGGGGTATAACCAAGTCGCCCTTGTCGCATTGTTTACATTGTCATAATTTACAGCTCCGGTAGCAGTCGCCACTAAAAGCAGTTATCACATTCGCAGGTTAATCTTCAATATTCAATACTACCACAGATTAGGATAAAATCTTTCAAAGTCTGAGTTAAAACGGCCAAAATTAAAAAAAAAATCAACAGGTAAAATTTTGTGTCCGGCCGGAAGTCATACGAAACACCGGATGTTGAAATGGTTAAGTTGTCCCAACAAAACAAGTAATCTTAATGCATCAAATTTTACTGATCATTTTAGTTTTGATTCTGATTTTTTCAACCTGACGATGATACCCTTGATTTTAATGAACATGATATGTAGGTAGTGTTGCGGGTCATGTTTAATGAGTTAAATATAGAAATTTCAAACCATGAAATCTAATGAGCTTCTAAAGAATGTTCTCTTTGTACAACTGGTGGACCTGACTTTGTGTTCAGGTACGGTATAAAAATTTTGATTGATTATTTGGGGTAGATTATTTAATGTTGTTTTAATAAAGGATATTTTCCTGAAAAAAAAATGAACCAAGGGATTCATACTCCCATTGCATAAAAAGGGGTCAGGTTGACATTTACCGGGGAATAACACTACGTAGTACAGTAGGGAAACTTTTCACACATGTCTTAAACAATAGGTTGCGTGACTGGGCGGAGTTATATCATATTTAGGTAGAAGCACAGTCGGGATTTCGTAAAAATAGAGGGAACCATATATAGTATTTTTGTAATGCGCGGTGTAATGAATCATCCAAAAAAATGTAACTTAAATTAATTTTAAAAGGGTTTGATTATGTCGTTCGGGATATTTTATGGCATAAGCTTTCATAATATGGGATAAGGGGTAAAATAGTAAATGATATAAAGTTAATTTATGTAAATATTAAATCAAGGATTAAGTGTAGTTTACATGTTTGTTTGGGTCCTTCAGGGGGAGTGTCTCTCGCGTTTTAAATTTCTTCTCTGCTCTTGACGAAACTTCTTTATATTTTTATAAATAACTTGACTTCGCTTGTGTTGTGTCATGTGGCAGCCGTAAAACGTCAACGTCTCCACGTACATCATCCATAGTGCAGTATATATTTTATTGTTGTCCTTTCAGATCAGAGGATATATGCTGGGGAACCAAAACATTTTATTGGTTTTGACTCATTTGGACCTTTTTTTATACTTACCATTATTTGATTAGACTGCCTTATTTAAATCAAGAATTTACAGTATGATTTCCTATGATTTTCTTGACCAGATCATGTCAAGGTAACTGATGAGGCTTGAGTAGCCGAAACTTCGAAATATAACCCAGGTTATTTCCTTCTTTTGAACGTTTTCTCTGCTCTTGAAGAAAGTCCTTTAGATTATATTTTAATATTGATAAAGAGAAAGTAGCACAATTCTCAAGGCGAAGGAGGGGGGTCAACGTTTTTATGTTCCGTGTTTCTCTATTGTGTAACTGTATTTGCAGATGAAAACGATGCAACCATGCATTGTTTCAAAAAGGATAAAGTGACCACCAATGTAACAGTACAAGCCGTTGCTCAGTGTCAGTCAAACGAGGTTTGTATTGGGTACCAGTATTTTTTTCTGTCAACGGATTACTTGCACAACTTTGCTGACTTTCATAATCCAATGTCATAAAAGGAAATTCGTTAGGGTCAATTGTATACATGGTGAGGAAACCCAAAGTTCTTTATGGTAGTTGTAGATATTGTAGAGTTTCATTAATCTGTGTTGCTCTTACAATGTCAACAAGTCGGGTGAAGCTTTTAACTGTTTGTTTGTGTTTATTTTTTTATTTTTTTGTTGTTGTTTTTACTGAAGAAAGGAGTACAATGTTCTTTTCTCAAACAGAAGTAATTCTATGTACGTGCAATGATTTCTCTTCAAAGCTCATGACAGCCAAAGTATCTGTATTTCAGAGAATAAATTAAAATGAGCTTATGTTATCTGTTTCTAAAGTTCAGTCTTGTTGTACTTAGGAAGATAAAGCACATTTTGTATCTTTGAAAAAATGAAAACTGAAAAAGCAATCTGGATATTTTGAAATAGTTATAATGACTGACCCGGAGATTGTGAAAGTGTGTATTGATACAAGTCGTCACAGAAATTTTGCGTGGGCGATTGGCCGTACTGTTCGCTTACGCGAGTCGCAACGCCTAGAACGAGTCAAATAATTGTTCAATGACTGTGACATAAACAACACTTATATTTTCAAATGTTTTAGTTGTGTTCCTATAAAAGACAGCTGTATTCCGGTACGTTTGGCTATGAACTAGGATGTTTATCACGAAAGGTAGGTTAACGACTCAATGAATAACTTTACGAGTTTGTAATGCTGTCTTCCTTAATGTCTCTTCATTGTGCTATGTCTGCTTGTCTATGTTCTTCGGCGGTTTGGTCACCTGTTTTGCTACCCATATGCCTTTTTGTTTTGTTTTCTTTTGTAAGTTAGAAATAAAATAGATAAAAATAGATGTTGATGCTGTTTTTGATTAGAATGAGTTAAGATATCAAGAAACAAGATTAAATCATTCCAGTTGTAATGATATGTCTAAAGTGCGTTTATCAGCCGCCAAAAGTCGCCAAAGTTCGAAAACACAAAATGTATCATATATGAAACATCGGGCAATAAAATAAAAAAAAAATGTGATATTGACTTTACTTTTTCAGATATCCCTGATACATATATGCCAATAGATTCTTTTTCATACACCCTTTTTCCATTCAAAAAGGTGCCCTGTAATTACTGTCAACACTTTAGTTATTCACCCTGAAAAAGCTACTTTTAAAAAATTAATGCCCAATGTAGCATATATGCTACATGTATATCTCAGCAACCTTGGACCTTAACACAAATTCAGACCCTGTTTTCAATTTGACTTCCCAAAGCTAGTAGCTGGATGGAATATAAATGTTTTCTTATAGTGCATTCTATGTTTGGGCACTAGAGGGACTGACCACCTGTTTGGGAAAGAGTCGCTCATTCGGTTTACCGGGCGTGTCTTTCGTGAACTTGTGTCATTTTTTCCTCGTGTGTGTGCTTCTTTCCCTATTGGATTTGAGAGCGGGATGTGGGATTGAATTGTATTAATTCCAGATCAGTGCCTATCTTTTTACTTTGAATCAAAATAAAATACCTCAGAAAGAATAAGGTTGGAATCATGCGGTTATTGTGTCGTACAAGCTTAAAGAAACGCATCTGTCACACTCGGCAAACGGTCTGTTGCGAAAATCCATCGAGGCAAAACAAGACGGAAAGACAGTTGTGTATAACTGCATAGTGTAAGGGAGGGAGTTTCCAGTCTCCTCTGGTTGTGTGTCAAATTAAGACATTATTGAGCTATCCATTGGAATAAACATAGCCGTGAAGATTTATGAAAGCAAAGATATACAGACCAAACATAAAACGATCGGTTAGTGGTCAGGTTAAAACCTATCAACTAAATAATTATGTTGTTATATCTAAAAAAGACTCTCATAAAAACAAGAAGAGACTGACAGAAAAAAAAACATTACAAAAAACTGAAGTACAAATTAATATCTTTAAGTGTTCATTCAAGAGCAGAGAACACATTCAGAGGAAGGAACGTGGGCCATACTTCGAAGGTTTGGCTACTCAAGTCTCATCAGTGACCCTGATAATATCAGGAGACGAAAGCCAGAGAAAAGCACACTGTAATTTCGCAGTTTTAATAAAGCAGTTCTATAAGTTCTATTCTACATTATCCCTAAATTTGCAATCTTTGTAAACTAAAGCATGACGTCAACAGAAAAAATTGATCTTTGCTTATTTGCTTATCAGTATAGAAATTATCGATTTAACTCATTTTCCTCATAAACGCTGATTTTTATTTCGGTATCTTGCAAAGTTCTTTTGCAGTCCATTTGGAGTTCCGATGTAGTCACTGAATGAGAGACTGTCTCATGTCTTTCCAGTACTGTGAATTTTTTAAAGAACTAGCTCAGACGCAACCAGACATCAGTACCAAATGTTGTGACATGCCACTCTGTAACACCAATCCTCTGTCTCAGAAGAACAGCATTAACAGTGAGTATATACTTATATGTTTAAGGTAAACACGGACAAAGTACCACAGAAAGCCTAAATATTTGGATGCATTCGGGCGCTTTACAAGTCTTATGTCATGGAGGTGATGTGTGAAGGTCATCAAATATTGCCCATAACTTATAAATTCAGTACTGTTGCAGTTAGATTTGCTTTTCACTCGAGACTTTGTATCTCATACGCACTATCTGCAATTTACAAATGCTCTTAAGGCCCTTACATAGCACGCGGATGTTGCATGTTTTCGTTATCATACTCAGTCAATCCCGACTAGTAGTTGTAAATCTAGGTATTTTCTTCTTACTTCTTAATGATCACCCATTTATAGATTATTCTGATAAACACATATAAAGCTAGCACATAGTCTCATTAAAAATGATTTATCATTCATTTCTAGAAAAGTTTTTACCATGAATAAAAGCTTCGCCTCATTAACCTCAGTGTGCAGTATTCATTACAGATTAGTTTTCTCCTTTCTTTTTACCTTTCATGATTATATCCATAATCTTCAAATCGTTATGAATTTAAATGTGTCTATAGAAATTTTAAGAGTAACTACACTTCAGGAACTGACTGAATCAGATCCCAAACCCTATCCCCAACATCAAAGGGAAAGATTGACAAACACATCCCAACAAACAATAAATTACAAGTGATAAGCCGAGTCAGCAGCTCTCTTCCAAATAGGTGGCGACTCAGCTATCTTTATTGAACTAAATAATTTAGACCACAGAAGGGTTACAACAGACTAAGCAAATTATACGAAAAACATTAAACAATTATTTTACCTATTTTCTATTTTTATTATAGAAGGGTTAAAATGAGATTACAATAAATTAAACAGCGCCGAACATAAATCAAATGCAACCGCAACGAAAGTACCGCCTTGGGACGGTCAGTAACAACTACTGGGGGGGGGGGGTTAAACCGGTTTTACTGGGCCCAAACCTTCACCCTCAACCTCCGCCGCGGTGCACAGAATTAGTTTGTAGTTCGGTTCGTATGGAGGTCCCCTAACTCATCAGAGAGTCATCACGGTCAACAATTAAAATCAAGAAAAGACCGTGATGAAGCAAGGATGAGGACTCGACAGCCGAAACGTGCTGAGACACCTGGAGATCCCTGGGGCGTCAGCAACACCACTGGAGCACTGGAGTAAAAGAAGACCACCAGTTGAACCCCGGTGGACCAAGAAACAGACAAACATTTTTAAGGTTAAAACGTATATCAGATCAGTCGATTTACAGTCCAGTTCAGAATTATTGACGACTGAAAATGTTCTGCCATTGACAGATGATGTAATGGTTGATTTGGTACATAAATGTTTACAACAATTACACCTCATGGCATTGCACTTAGAGATATTAGGATACATTCCAGGTCTTTTGAAGGGATTGGAATACTTGTGAAGTATTGGTGACTTAATTGGACTTAATCTAACATGCGAAAACCTCTACGCAGTCCGAATACTACTACATGTTTCTGGAGTTGTGTCAGAAGCTAGTGCGAGGTAGCGCGTCAAAACAAAGTATAGGTTCCAAGAAGCATAAGCTATACTGTCCGTCCCAACTCGGAAATATCTGATGCGGACACTGTCTTTTCATTACTATCTTTGTGGTCACTGTATACTTTGTGGTCACCTGTATAGCTGTCCACTTTGGCTTCCCCTTTCTAGCTAATGTTTAAAACAGAAAAATAGGACAAAATATGTATTGTTTGCTTTATGCAGCTGGTGTCGTGCCGTGTGGCGACCGTAAAACGTTTCCCCGTACATCATCCATAATGCAGATTTTATTTTATTTTCGTCCTTTGAGATCAGAAAATTTATTCTGAGAAATCTGAAATATTAGACAGGTTTAGACTCTTATTCTAGATCATCGTGTTTTATATTTCTTGGACTTGTTCAATACAAGCCAGTCTTTGAATCGACTACTCTATATAAATTAACAAATTTCAGAATGCTTTTCTCTGGTTTCGTCACCAGATCATGTCAGGATCACTGATGAGGGTTTATTAGCCGACACTACGTAGTCTTGCCCATGTTCCATCTTCTGAAATGTATTCTGTGCTCTTGAAGGAACTCTTGATTTTGATTAATACGTCCTCTTAGTTGGACTGGATGTGCCTGTTATCGTATGTGCTGTTCAGTTTTGCTATTTACCTTTCTCTCTCCTTCTTCTTTCGATTTGTTGGTAGGTTTTGCTTTGTGATTGAGGCCTTTTCCTGTTTCCTGAGTATCTTTATTTATATTCTTTAACATATATAAAATAAAATGTAAATAAAACAATCTGTGAACGATGATACCAGCTCAGACTACTGCATATGCTTTAGAGACACTGTTGCGCCAACAAAGGGTACTGCAAAATACATACAAAAACTGGTGATACAAGCTAACACATCTTCGAAACCTCTGAGGACAATGTCATGCAGCCTCAAAACACCACAGATCCTCTTCTTACACCAGTCTGACCCACTTAAGTACTGCCACATATGTTGCAATATCAACCAAAGCGCTAATGCAGGCCGAAAAGAAGAACATATTGTAAGGTCAATCTACTACAAGGTATCTTTTGTATCCTTGTAAAGGATATGGAACGGCAACAGGCTGTAGTAAGACTACGGTAATGCTAATGTATGTAACGATTTGCCTGATGCAACTACAATTCCTTATGAAATAAAGGTTGTATCACACAAGGTTACTGATTGCACAGATCATTTTCTTGTAGATTGTAGACATTTTACTTCAAATTTCATCTTATTTTGTGATTTTGCTCAAATTTCTTTACCTCTGAGCCGGCCAGGAATTATAATTTATGGCCTTGTCAGAAATTGTATGAAGCTCTCATCTTTCTCTTGGACAATATTTATATTAGTTCTGGCTCTAAGTTATATAGACAAATTGTAGATATTCCTACGGGCACTAACTATGCTCCTCTTGTAGCTGATCTGTTTTTGTTCAGTTATGAGGAATACTTCATGCTGTCTCTTTCAGAGAACACGCAGTCTGAAGTTATTGAAGCTTTCAGTTCTACTTCTCGGTATCTGGATGATGACCTATTGAATATTGACAATAACTTCTTTGATAGCATGGTCAGTCAAATTTACCCCTTTGAACTTCAGTTGAATAAGGCCATCGTCTCAGATACCGAGGCCTCATTTTTTTTATTTACATTTATCTATATCGGATGGTTTTGTTACAACTAAAATTTACGATAAACGAGATGATTTTGATTTTGATAATGTTAATTTTCCATTTTTAGATGGTGGTGTTCCCCATTCTACATCCTATGGTGTTTATATTTCTTAACTTATTCGATTTGCTCGAGTGTCTAGTCATGTTGATGACTTTAATATTCGTAATAAAGTTAATATTTTAAACTTCGTAAAGCGATTTTAAAATTTTATTCACGTCATTTCGACTAAGTGTCTAAATATAATGTCGGATTGAAAACAATTCTACAGCGAGGCTTTTCGGAACCTGAGTGTTATGGCTACTTGGTGTTTAAATCCAGAAAAATAATCGGTAAAAATGACTTTCCTTATCATTTTAAGAAGACAATAATTCGATATAAAGAGAGTGGTTATAATATGGATGTTTTGCGACAAACAGCATGCTTGGTGGTTGACCCAATTAAGGTTAACAGCTTTGCTAACCTCTTCGATTGCACGACGGTGGGCCGGGCCTCAGACTTTATGAAGGCGCTAACCTTAACCTAACTTAATAGTAACACAGACGGTTACTCCCGTTCCGGGAGTCTTGGGTCGGGCCCACCGTGGTTTAACTGGTAGGTTTCTTCTGCTCCAGAATTTCAGTGATGCTATTTCTGTGAGTCATGTTTGTTTTATCTTAGTTTTAATTTTGATTTTTGTGTTCCTGCGATATAATACTTATGAGTTAGGAATCTTCCGGGGGAATCTTCCACGCAAACCGAACAGCTAAGTGTCTGATGAACAAACAGGACCAAGCGCTCGACCGCAAATCGGTTAATGCCCCCAGTGATTTCATTGCTAGCGTCCCAAGGTGGCACCTCTGTTTTGGTTCTTCTTAGTTATCTTGTGTTGTTTGTGGCTTTGACTGTTTTAAGATATATGGTTTGTAATGTCAAGGCTAGCCCTGACATTATAAAATTGAAAATAGGTAATAATAGATGTTTAATGTTTTTACGTAAAATTTGTTCTTATTGTCAGGTTTGATGCTTTTGTAAGACTGTCGTTTGCGCGATGGTTATTTATGTTGGGTTGAGGAACTAAGTATCTAATGCCAAGGCAGAACAAAAGGCGAGTGTTGGTCGACCACAAGCCGGTAAAGCCCCCCCCCCCCCCACACACACACACACACAGCCCGGTAATTACATTATTGGCCGTCCCAAGGCCCCATTTCTGTTTTGGGTCTTCTTGATTGTTTCATTTGTTATTAGTTGCTATGTCTGTTATTGATATATTATTTGTGATGTTCAGACTAGCCCGTTCACCACATACATGGGAAATGGCTGTTCACATGGCTGCTGCGGGTGTTGTCTTTGGTGATGACTAGTTTTGTGTTGTCTCTTTCCCACATGGTGTCTTGGAATGGATCTGGAATTAAATTGTGTCAGTTCCTGAGAATTTTCCTCCGTACTTTTGATTGATTAGAGAGGAGGTAAACCATGTCACTTAGATGACTGACACATACCAAAGCCATCACATTAAAGTTCAGTGATAAACATACCAACAGCATATCAAATCAGTTCCATTTATTTCATATGAATCTAGGGAAAAAACTGGCTGAAATTTGGTTAAAAAAAATCTCATTAATTTCCAGTCATACTATAAGCTGTTCAATGGTGGGTATAAATGGGTCTTCAAACAGTCATTATTTATCTCTAATCTTTATTTATTTATTTTTAAATTTAAGTTGTCTCGCTCTGATTGAGATTGATGTGCTTTCATTTTTATGCCCCCGCCACGAAGTGGGGAGGGGCATATAGTTTTGCCCTTGTCCGTACGTGCATACGTCCGTCACACTTTGTAGTACTGTTCTTTTCTCCGCAACTCCTCCTACAGTATTTGATGCAGAAATTTGAAACTTGCAACACAGTTCAGACATGCATTGAACATGTGCTTAAAGGAAACAGAACTTTGATTTAGGTCTTTATTGCAGAATTATGACCACTTGAATAACATACATATTTTGACCATATTTAACACTTGTAGTACCGTTTTTGTCTCCGCAACTCCTTCTACAGTATTTACTGCAGGGAGTTGAAACTTGCAACACAGTTCAGACATGCACCGAACTTGTGCAAAAAGGAAACAGAACTTTGATCTAAGTCATTATGGCAGAGTTATATTCCCTTGAATGACATACATATTTTGACCATATTAAACACTTAGTAGTACTGTTCTTGTGTCTACAACTCCTCCAATAGTATTTAATGTAGGGATTTGAAACTTGCAACACAGTTCAGACATGCATTGGACATATGCACTAAGGAAACAGAATTTTAATTTAGGTCTTTCCTGCAGAGATATGTCCCCTTGAATGACATACATATTTTGACTATATTTCCCTGGCTTATAATAAGCTCACCTGTTGTCATCACTGTAGCGGCCTCATTTATTATCCGATTTTGATATTAAATCATAACCGTATTGGGTATGACAGTATCTCGAACAAGTTATGCGTTTCAGGTTGGTAAGATTAAGGTCAAGGTCACAGTTGCTTTTTCAGAAAAACTTGGGCATCGCTCTAGCGCTTTATTTTGGGGATCGATTTTGATATAACTTCATATTAATGTTAAGTATGATAATATCTTGAATAAATTACTAATTCAGCACCGCAGGTCTAAGGTCAGGGTCACAGTTGCTATTTTTAGAAAAACTTTATCATCCCTCTAGCCCCTTTATTCATTGACAGATTTTGATGTAACTTCACCCAAATGTTTAGCGTGACAATATCTTGGACAAGTTTGCAATCCAGAATTTTAGGGTCAAGGTCAAAGTCACATTTGCTATGTTTTTAGAAAATAAGTTGTAATCCCTCTGGAATGATTTTTACATAACTTGACACAAATATTTAGCATGACAATATCTGCGGCAAATTCGTATTTCGGCATTGTAGGTCCAAGGTCAAGGTCACAGATGCTATTATAGGTACATGTTAAACTTTGGCATGGTTCTAGCGCCTTTATTTGTTAACTGATTTTGGTATGACTTCACACAAGTATTAAGTATGACAATATCTTGGACGAGTTTACCTTTCAGTGTTGTGGATCCAAGGTCAAGGTCACAGTTGCTATATTTAGAAAAAATCTTTGTCGTCCCTCTAGCACTCTTATTTATAGATAGATTTTGATATAATTTCACACAAATATGTCTCAACACAATACTTATCTAGTGAGGCATGTGGCGGGGGCATTCATCACCTCTAGTGATTGTCTATTTTTTTTTTATTTTTAATTTTTTTTTTTTTTTTTGCAGTTAGTCTTGTTTGTCCTACAGCTCTAGGTACGTAGATAACTCCCGTGGGTAAGTTTTGTTGTAACTTTGGCTCTATTTGAACAAAGTTGCATCAGCATAAGAAATATATCAGCTAACATTTTCCATTAACAAGTGTTTCATAACATAACAGAGGAGAACCGTATGTATAAAAATGACCCCTCGTGATTAACTTTGAGTCTTCAAGTGCCATGCATAATATTTACTTTTTTCAGAAATCCATGCAAGCAGTACTGATCATGTCCGTTGCTCATCATTCTATACTTCTTCCTTTCTTTGTTTCTTGATGAAAGAAAGAAGCATTCAGCTATATACTTACAATTACAGACATACGCGCTATATGATGCTGTGATAAGCAGATGATTTTACAGACTGGATCGAATTCACCCATGGTATAGTAACTTACAGCTCCTTTGTGGGGTGAGGGTGATAGGGTCTCTGATTTACAGATAAAGGGGTTGAAAAATCATTAGAATAGTTATTGCTGCCCATAAGTCTGTCTGTATGTCTTTTTAATGTATCAAGTCTCGCTTATTGGCTGTCTGGTTGTCGATCATTCCGTGTGTTTCTTTGTGTTTTATCATAATTCGTTTATTTTTGCTTATAATATTGTTAACTATCGACTTTTATTTAGGTAAAATGAAGAGTTATGGAACAGTAACTACTAATGTCATGACCTGCGCGAAGTGGAGATCATGATGAGGTTTACAATTCAATTACGCTTCAAGGCCACCGAAACAAATGTCAGCAGTTGCTTTGTTACATAACTACGATGTAGTTACTTGAAAGTTACTATAAAAGAATTAAAAAATTCATTCGCACGTCACTCACGCTGAAACCGCTTGACGTGACACAAAGACAAAGAAATGCATCATGATTTGTGCGTGATACTATCTCCTTTTTTTCAGAAGCGACCGTTCAAAGCATGTGACGTATACTATTACCGACCTCTCATGATCAGTCTCTATACCAAATGAAATGCACTTTATTCATAGATTCTAACTCTCTGTTTGTCGATAGAAATATATGCTGTAACACACATATATTTGGCATCAGCTTAATTTTAGCGCTAAAGACAGTCAAGATGAAAAAAGTCTAAAATATTCTCGCCAATGTTCAGTTTCAATGCCTTTATATAGACATATTTGGGACGTTCTCAGTTAAGCTGGGCCATCAGCTATTAATTTTGTCCTTCGTATTACCTTTCTTTAAATTAAAAAATAACGGTCCTGTTTACCCTCTGACAATTAGCCATCTGTCTAAAGAAGTAGATAAAAGTACCAAGACATGCATGCGTTTTGTTAGACATTTTTAACACTGGTTCGAATAATGATACCCTGGTTTAAAAGGCGACGTTTTTAAATGTCGCAATATTGCCGTTGCATAGATATGAACGCCGCACGGCTAAAAACGATAAATCACTGCTTAAAATTGAGTTCCATTATTAAATTCAGGTGATTTCTTACATATTTCCCTGCTTAAACAATATCTATAGGGTAGTTTTTGCTACGAAATGAGACTAGGAACTTATGTCGCCAATTTTATGTAACCTACGTCACAGCAGTAAATCCATGATACATGTATTAACTAAAATGGCCCGGCATCATAAAACTTACAAGATCACACGAAGAAATATGTTTTCTTCAATATCTAATCCCATTTGTGCAAATTTGCTCCATTATGTATATTCTACTCGACTTCAAAATACATTACCCCAGCATTTTTCTGTAAGAATGTAACCTTACGTCACGGGCTTTTCTTAAAACTGAGCAATGCAATCGCTCTGAAACTCATGTGCAAAATCTTGCCTAGTAACAGCTACAAGATGGTGTGCTTAGATTTTATGCATTGAAACATTAAATGGTATAAAAACGTTAAAAAGTGTGTACTGTACCCTACGTCACACGTAACCTACGTCACAACGTCACTAAGGCCACGTTTTGAAAGCGTTGACGTCATTTGATTAAGCAGCGCTTCATTGAAAATCCCTTTCTTCCAAAAAAGCAGAGAAAAACATTTTAAATTGAAACCGGCCGAAATAATCAAATGTCAGTAAATTAGTAATTGTGCAATGTTACGCATGTAAAAGAAATCGTATGCGACACCGTCCTTCAACGTTTATAAATAACGTCATGAAATACGCCTTTTCTAATTGTTAGGGTATGTCTCTAAACATGGTTGGTATTCCATAATCTAAAACTATTATCTGAAAATATTATAAAGCAATGAGCATTATGGTCGTGATTTTTTCTTGAATTCTGACATGGTTGTATATATGGCCATTTTTGTCCGCGAATGGCCCAGCTTAACTGAGAACGTCTCATATGTCTAAAATTGAGAAGCACCCGCGTGGCTGAGTGGTTAATATATAGGCTCTCTACTTCTAATCATGGTGTCGAGTCCCGCTGGAGGCGAAGTTCTGTGCAATCCGAGAAAAGGCGCTATCTAAAATTGTGACAGCGCCAAAATCAAATAGCGCGAATATGTTTGGGTTTTTTTTTTTCATTAAACCGTCATTTGTCATTTATTAGATATCACTGTACATGAAAATATCACTGTCTTTAGTCAAACCCACCACTCCAACAACATCATCACCTTCATCAAAACCACTTGTTACGACAACAACAGTAACAACAACATCATCAACATGGGTCATATCAACGAGAAACACAACTTTGGCTCCGACTTTAAAATCCTCTGCAACTATCGCAACATCTTCAGTTATAACTACATCATCACCAGCGACACCTAAGACAATATCAACAAGTTAGTCTTATGACTTTTTCTCTGTACCTTTTCACAATAAATTGAATCTTAACTTAGAAATATAATCGAAAACAAATTATTTTTCAGGAGTTTTCAACACACTGGTAATCAAAATCAATAATTTGAAAACTGGAAAGGTTGCAACAAAGGAGAGCGACAAAGTAGTAGAGGTAAAAATACCGAAATCGTAAGTCCGAACTTGTAATCCACAGAAACATTGACAAATCTGAAATATTTATATACACAGAAATGGACCCCCGAAAAGGAAATGTGAATAGAAAGCATCGCTTGTCTAGTATAATACACCCGCTCTGTCTATGTATCCGATAGACTAGTCAGTGAAAATGATAGTCTGGTAACTGAAAGCCATACTTTGTTCCGACCGTGGTCATCAAGTCGGAAATGGCCACATTGTAGGGATCAACGATGACATGATGACTCCCATAGAACAGTTTAGGAGCTGACACAAGCTTTGCTCTGAGGTAGCCATGTGACAACATTTTCCTAATAAGAAATTTCTCTCTATAAACAAAGTCCTGATGGTTGAAACAGGCTCTAGTATAGCGGACCAACTGAGAATAAACTCCGTTTGCAGGTGCGGAAGGAATATTGCTACTCATAAATGGAAAGTTGAATACGGGAAAATTGAAGTCGTCTCTCTTGTCATAAAGCGTAATAAAGCATTCCGTTGTTAATTCAGAAATAGCAATCTAAGTATGCGGCGGATTAATTATACTCTGTAGTGTCCTTAATTTTAAGTTCACGTGGAAAGTTGAGGTCAATAAACTCCAAAATCTCTGAATTGTTCAGATACAACAACAGCTATGTACCCTTAGGTGAATTGAATTGTTGTGCAAGGCGTTTTTTTACCTGCTTTTAACTCTGAACTCTGCTTCAAATCTGTAAAGAAATAAAGCGGCAAGTAAGGGACGCATTTAGTGCCCATATGAATGCCAACAGTCTGTTGAAAAAGTTGTCCGTTGATCTCCGCATAAATATTGTCGATTAGAAATTCTACCATTTTATTGACATCAACTTAAGAATATTTTGTATGAAGATTAGAGTGGACCTTAACGACTTGTGTGTTCTGAAATCCAAGACAATGTACCTATACCGACGATTTCCTTTTTTGTGAAGGAAACTATTGTTTTTTTTTCCTTTTAATTTAGACTTCAATTTTTCAAGTAGTATTGTAGTATAAAGCGTAGAGCAATCCAAAGTTTTGTTGTATCGTCACGATAATTGAAGTAGAACAGAACTGAACAGGTTTTGGTGTTTCTTGATTAATTTATGTTTTGTTTGTTGCTATGTCTGTTATTGATATATGGTGTGTGATGTTAAGGCTAGCCTGGTGACCACCTACATGGAAAATGGCTGTTCACATGGCTTCCGCTGTTGATTTGACTTATTTTGTGTTGTCTCTTTTCACATGTTGTTTTGGGTGGAATCTGGGATTGCATTGTGTCAGTTCCTGAGAATTTTCCTACATACTTTCGATGTTGCCTACTCAAAAAGTGTTTAAACTTTTAAATTTTGCAAAACTCCCTTAGAGATTTTGAGGATCCATATCTGATTAATGCCACGTCTGGTGTATGGTAAATCACGATATTTCGGAAGCCAATCCTTAACTGCCGTTAGTATTCTGGTGGGAATCTTAGAGAAACATTTGATGGAGCACTTAGCTAGAACCGCACTTTACCTTTGTTTATTTAGATCTTTATGTAACTTTGAAGTTCAATACAGTTTTGGTAGTCAAGATCTTCCTCTGCTGTGGAAATTCCAAAGGAAAGCAGAACCGTCTCGTAGTTTCTTAGAATTTCCTCCTTATAGAACGCATAAGTGTATATATAGGTTTTCCCTCCGAAGTGCTCAAATCAAGCTTCTCTCTCCCAAGAAGTTGATGTAGTGCATTTTGCAAACAAACACAATATTGATAGATGCCTTGTCCGCTAGAACAACAACATATTTATCATGGAGGTCAGCTAGCTCAGCGGCGACTTCATGAATGCAAACAACCGATTTACATCAGATTGACATAGTTGTGCTTAAGGTAGAAATACGTCTGTTCACCAAAGAAGCTCTCGATTTGGCTCATTCTGATAGAATGTCGATTTTCACTTCCTCCTATTTAGCCCATCGCTTAGCATAGTCTTCGACAGAATCCATTGTCAATGTTGAAGTCTAAGTCCAACTAAAATACTAAGGTTCCCTATATGTAGGTCCTTTGGGGAGTAACTCCCGTAAGTTGTTATTTTTAACAATGCCAGGATCACTAGTTATTATGTGACCAGCAGGTTAGTAACAATACCTAGAGGAGATACAGATGCAAAAAAGGGATCATGATAACGTCCTCCATGTTTAGACGCCGCAGCACATCCTTATAATTAAATATTTTGGTTGCAATAGGTGAAGTGTAACCGTAGGAAATTAGTGGAGGATTGTGATTCATGTGATTGTTCAACATAACTTCCTTTAAAAATAGAATTTAAAAGATATAGCGACTCAGCTTTCCTCAATTTGTCCCTCACCTTATGCTGGAACCTTTACTGCTTGCAAATTATTGATTTTCATTTTCATAGTATGTTAAATCTATGTCACAATGTTCTGCTAGGGGTTCGTGTGTGTGTCTGTGTGTCTGTGTGTGTGTAGTTCGTGCCATTGCCTAGATACAGTATCCAGCTTGAATAGTGATGGCGATAGTATAGGAGTAACAACAACTATTGCACAATTCTATTAGCAGTTTCAAGCAAGATACAAACAAGAAATTAGTATGAATATCATTTTAACTGCATATATCCCTAGACAATATTATGGCACTGCAAGATATACTATTCATGAATAGCGATCCACCATTAATTCTGCATCAACTTTTGGAAAAGCAATAAACCTCGACTGCTGTAGATTGTCATTTGCCTTTATGCTTGTAAATAACTGTTACTTGATAGCAAGCTTAAAGTTATTTTCTCCTTGGAGCCCTCTTTCCAAACACTTACCTGCTACTAAGCTGTATCTTTTTAATATAACTTTACTGTCATCACTCTCAAGTATCTTGCTCTCTGAATACCTCATTATATGTTACATTCCTTTGTTTAAAACTAAGTTTATATCAATCTTAGTAAGTTTCTAAATTTGAATGACTGTACATTTGTTGATATGACCCATTGCAACATAGAATACAGATTCACATATTAGGTCGTATGACTTTCTTCGGAATCCTATTTGTAATGAATTCACTTTCATGTATGTGTATTTGAATTTACTTTTTATATGTTTCAGTTTCAAATAAAATATTGTTTAAACAAATTCTGCATCATTCACTTCGGTTTCGATACTATTGTTTCCTCAGTTATAGTCTCCCGCGGTCCTGGTTACATTTTCAGCGTGTGTAGACAAAGCATAAAAATATGATTAAAATAACGTTACCCAGGAAAGGCCACAATCACAACGCACAGCCTACCCAAGCCCAAACAAGATATTAAAACACATAATGTAAAGCAATACGATTTCGTCTTGTCAAACCTCAAAGTGAGTTTGGGCATTGAGGTATTCGTTATATTGTACTAGAAAGCCGACGAAAGGTAATATACAAATAATTCAGAATTACGAAGGTTTATCTGCATTTGAGGCGCGACACGAGAAAACCAACAATGTGGTTTTGCGCCCAGCGCAGACTCAGATCTGCCTGGGCATCCGCCCAGTCTGAGCAGAGTCTTTGCTGTCCACATGGAAGTATCGTAGACCCTTAGCTACCCTTTAAGCGCACAGCGAAGAGTCTGATCAGACTGGGCGGATGCCCAGGCTGATCTGCGTCTGTGCTGGGCGCACAACCACATTGTTGGTTTTCTCGTGTCGCGGTTCATTTGTGCTGATCCGGCATCCTGTAAAACACCTCTGCTCATGATACCCATTATTTCTAGGATCCTGCGTAAAGTGTTCGGCACCACCTGACTTGTGTGAGCAGGTATTCTATTACTACGAAGAAGTGTGTACGCAACCAAACGTTTATTGTATCAACCACGTGATAAATGCTGTCAATGGATCAAGAACAATCACAAGAGGGTAATTTTGGTATTCCGTTTTGGTCTAGCACCGTAGACGCACAAACGTTAAGTCACGATTGTTCAAATTAAATACTGTCATTAGCAAAGTTTTCAATTAAAATAAACTTTGCATATCATAATGGTATCTCAGCTCTTTTGGAATAAATAGTTGCAGAGAGGAGTTAATGGCATAGCATGTACCGATTTTTTTTTCACAGAAGCTACGGTTAATTTTCTGAAAGCTACTTGTTTTCACCTGTTTTCGATATGTTATTAGCTTTTAACAACGATCAGTTCCTGGATTGCAATTAAGCCAGTATTTGCATTTTTATACATCAAATATACATGTTTCTGAGTATAAATGTGCAAATAATGACGGCAGATAAAACAAAAGTGCCCTTTACATTGTATTTGTATTACCTAGATGTGGTAGCTATGACACATGTCACAATCAGTGGTGGAATGTTACTCGCCATAAAGACCCATGTCTGCGCTTGCGCGATGACGTCAGGATCTATGAAGACTTCGAGTGCACATATTGCTGCACAACGGAAGACTGTAATATTCCTATACATCCACGAAATGACACACTTTATACGGAATAAATTTCTAACCAACATTATGCAGTTTCTTCTGCCTTTGGCTAATACTGTGTTTTGTATTTGGGTAACGAAACACCGCTCGGCCAATTCCGTGAATCACGGAATTGGCCGAGCGGTGCTCCGATTGCTACACCTCCATGTTTTCCATCATTTTTTAAAGGGAGACCACATTTATGACTTCCTGGGCATCCATTCAAAAGTGAGACTACTCTTTAATAGAAAAAAAACTCCTAGAGGAGCAAATTCTTTCCTTTTTGAGTTGGCACCAATTGATAAGAGACTACTCTAGAACGTCTATGAAAATTTAAAGAGTAAATACACTTCAGGAACTGACTGAATCAGATCCTAAACCCTATCCCCAACATCAAAGGGATAGATTGATAAAGACATTCCAACAAACAATAAATTACAAGTAATAAGCCGAGTCAGCAGCTCTTTCCCAAATTGGTGGCAACTCAGCTATCTTTACTGAACTAAATAATTTAGACCAACAGATGGGTTAAGCCGGCAAATTAAGACCGTTCTCAAGCAGCGGAACTGATGATATTCATTTTTTATGTTTTGGTGACATTCCGCAAAGCCTTTCCTCATATCTCATGATTTGACAAGTACTTTTATTGCCTTGTCTTGCCTTACGATCACCTCATGCAGGAAAGAGTTTATCACTTCGGTGGCCGCCTACTTGTGTGTCAACATTTTGTTGTTACCAGAGGACTGCAATCTTTGACTGGGAGACTCCCAGGGGATTTTAGGTGCTCTCACAATGAAGCTCTTGTGCCAACAGTAATCTAGTGATAAAAATTCTTTTCTTAAAATCTATCTAATCTTTGCCATTTAACTATACATTGTATATTCGCCATTATGAACTTGGTATAATTTGGTGTAACAGTCAGACCTCAAAGTCAATAGGATGCGCACCATGAATATTTTCGCAATGCCCTTTTGAAGCAATAATCAGTTGTGCAATTTTTGCATGTACTAAGTAGGACGTTTTCACCTCCCCCAACAACCATTTTGAGAAAAGCCATCATACGCAAACTAAAGGTACATAGTATATGGCCATCTCATAATTGGAGAAGCCTTCGTATTACGTCGACGTCTGACAAGACGGATGAACACCTAATCTACGGATCCTGAAAAAAGCTTCCAATAATAAAGGCTGTAATTGGCCTGCATGTATGCACACTATTTTGATTAAAATCTTAAAGAGTTCCTTTAAAATCAGAGAATACATTAAGAGGAAGGAACGTGGACCAGACTTCGTAGTTTCGGCTAATAAAGCCTCATCAGTGACCCTGACAATATCTGGTGACGAAACCAGAGAAACGCATACTGAAATTTCTTAATTTTAATTGGGCAGTCGATTCAAAGACTGATCTAGAATAAGAGTCTAAGCCAATCTAAAATTTTAGATTTCTCAGAATATTGGAGTTTAACTCTTAGCAGATACCATAAGAACCTATTCTATTTTTGTGACGTGGTGTATGAATACATCGCCAGTGTTTGGGCGTCATTGTTGGAAATATTATACTTAAGTTTTTCTGCCATTTTAACAAGGGGAACAACTTTCGTGACTTCCTGGTTGCTTCCCTTGACGCCAAATCCTATCCAAACAGGGTTATACTCTTAAAGAAAAGAATATGCTCTTAAAGGAGCAATTTATTTCCCTTAAAGTTTGATCCCTTTTTAGAAGGGAGGTAAACAAAATAATATGAGCCGTGACGCGAGAAAACCAACAAAGTGGTTGTACGCCCAGCGCAGACTCAGATCAGCCTGGGCATCCGCCCAGTCTGAGCAGAGTCTTCGCTGCTCGCATGGATGAAGCTTAGTCCCTTAGTTGCCCTTAGGGCGCTTAGTGAAGAGTCTGAACGGACTGGCTAAATGGCCAGGCTGATCTGAGTCCGCGTTGGGGGCACAACCACTTTGTTGGTTTTCTCGTGTCGTGGCTCATATGGTGAAGCTAAAAGTATACCCAGTAACCTTGAAAGACATAAGATAACTCTATCGTGATAGTATTGGATTCTTTCCTAACTGGAATCTTTCTCCGCTTCTCTTAAAAAATCACTTTTCTCTTTTCAGAGACTGACTGATCGATTGTTTTGGGGTTTATTTAATAGACTTTTGAGAAGCATTGCAGTCTGTCGCGCCAACTTTCAGTGAAGAGAGAAAGAAGGGAAAGATAAGATAGGCGAGTGTGAAAAATTCCAACCAGTCACCTACATTAAAGAGAGCAGTCCCTTGCCCAACGATAAAGCCATCCGAGTGGTCTAAACACTAACATATACTGAAGGGATTTAAGAACTTGCCCCCCCCCCCCCCCCCCCCACCCATCCACCCAATTAATTTTGAATATCTCAAAAATAAATGCAGCTACGTCCACCGAAATTTTACAACATATATATTGACTTATACCTGAATCGGTCAGGAGTAAGCATGTGCTCCTCGTGTTCTTAGTACGGTTTACATACAGATGAACCACTTCATGGTTTTCTCTTGCAATATCAAATTGAATTTTAAAAGTTTGAACTCAGTCTGTGGCTTTATTTGGCTTATCGCGCCTAAATATCGCAAACAGGTGCAGAGTTTTAGGCCAGTTTAATGCTGAAATTTCAAAAAGTGACGTCGCGAGACAATTTTATGTGACGATTATGGCCATTTATAATCTCAGACGACGTGCACGGTTTACAGGAAGCTCCCAGAGAAAGTGTACAAATGCATCCTAAGGGCTATGGATACATATCAAGGTTTTGTATTGGTTCCTGATCATTGCCTATCTTTTTACTCAGTTGACCTCATTTTATGAAGAAGACAACTTTGACAATCTAGCGCCTTGTAGAACAGAGAATTGAATTACTTGAGAATATTTGAGCCGCGACGCAAGAAAACCAACAAAGTGGCTGTGCGACCAGCGCAGACTCAGATCAGCCTGGGCATCCGCCCCAGTCTGATCAGAGTCTTCGCTGTCCTCACGGAGGTAGCTTAGACCCTTAGCTACCCTTTAAGCCCTTTGGAAAGACTCTGCTCAGACTAGGCGGATGCCCAGGCTGATCTGAGTCTGCACTGGGCGCACAGCCACTTTGTTGGTTTTCTCGTGTCGCGGCTCATTTATATTTTCGGTGCAAAGCTGTCTGTAAAAAAAAATCTAATCAGATCCAGGCCAAGTCTTATCTTCTTTAAAACCTGTGAAAATGGCTCTTCGTTGTCAACTACAAGGTAAGATATAGAAAATATCTATCTGTGGTTCCTGAAAATGAAAAATACGCTATAAAAAGGAATGATGACAAGTTGGTAAACGAGTTCGACGTTTGAAAACGAACAAAATGGGTGATTATATTATATCATATATTAATGTACATCGTGTCATAAGAAGATAATTAATGAAGATAAACATGTGTCAAAAAAAAATAATGGTTTTAAAAATACGTCTAGAGGGCCAGGAACAGTTTCATGATAAATTGCCTATTTTTGAAAGATAAATGCACTGTAAAAAATTGTAGATTTTACGGTAAAATACCTGGCATCTGGCTTCCAGTTCTTTAACTGTTATTTTACGGGCGTCTGCCTGTAGAACATTTGTGGAAATCACGATATCGGAGGGCTATGTTAGCTGGCCGCACCCAAAAAATAACTTAATAGTGTTGAAGGACTATATGGCTAAAACAATACCTATCCTATACTACCCTACTCTGCACGATGATTCCTGCAAATATTTACGGGAAATGGATAGTAGCTGGTTGCCAGTTTTTCTAGCGTAAAATCTACTGAAAGTATTTACACTGTGCAACTTCAGTTACATGATAAATGTACCTATTTTTGAAAAAAATAAATGCAATTTGTCATGGGTTGGTTTAAACAATATTTTATTCATACAATATACAATGGCACAGGATCTGACAGTAAGCAAAATGCTTATTTATAAGCCTTCTCCTGAAATTTGTCATAGGTTGGCTGTGGTTTGTAATTGTGGCATAACCTGGACCTTTCTATTAACTTTTTTCAGTTTCATGATAAACTTGACCATTTTCATAGAGATAAATGCAACTTCAGTTTCATGATAAATGTGCCCCACTTTTTTTTGAGAGAGAGAGAGAGATTTAGAGACGATAAATGCAACTTTTTCGGTTCTTGATAACAATTTGAGCCGCGACGCGACAAAATCAACAATGTGGTTGTGCGTCCAGCGCAGACTCAGATCAGCCTGGGCATCCGCCCAGTCTGATCAGAGTCTTCGCTGTCCGCATGGAGGTAACTTAGACCCTTAGCCACCCTTTGAGCTCTTAACAAAGAGTCTGATCAAACTGGGTAGATGCCGAGGCTGATCTGAGTCTGCGCTTGGTGCACAACCACATTGTTGGTTTTCTCGTGTCGCGGCTCATTTGTAGGTCTAGGCAAGAGTAAGAGTGTTTTTGTTGTTCTCCTTCCTCGTAGGATAACTTTCATCGATTTTCACTCAGAGTATTGAGGGAATTTTGGATCAGCCATTTTGTCCATTTACATACTTTTGCGTAGATGTATGAAGGTCTTGTATTTCGCTGTTTTGATATCGGCAGCACTTTAACGGGTACCCGTAATTTAACAATTACTCTCCTTGAGAACGGTTATCAAATTTACGCTGTTTTCGCAACAGTTTATTGCCACTATGTGTTCTCCCCTTCGGCTGCGGGGTGGTCGGGTCGGATGATGGTGCTGTGTGACTTTCAGTACCGGGGTATCCTACTAAATTGGATAGTAGTAGGGCAAGGAGCGGCTGTGCTTGCATCAGGTGCGGGATGGGGTTGTTTGAAGTTTTGAGTATCATCTGTCCTATCTATCTATTTTCTTTCTCCCTCTCACTCGGTGACGGCTCGATATAGACTGAAATGCTGTCTCAAGAGCCGTTAAACCTCAACCAGCCAACAACTTCGGTCAAGGTTTGAAATTCTTTAATTGATGAATCACAATGTCTGTATACATACAATGAGCCCAGCTTATCTTCAGAAGGGTCCATAAGCCTTTTTACTGTTGTATTGAAAATCGCCTATAACCCTAATGAAAAACGTTTTTTTTATTATTATTATTATTTATTTTTGCTTTTTCCAAAGTTTGATGATATACGGATTATATCTCATAATTGTTTTTATTATGAATCTGTGTAGGCAACAATAACTTATACAAATATGCCAAATGATGAAAGCATTTGCGATAATCTTTATATGAGCCGGGACGCGACAAAACCAACAATGTGGCTGGGCGCCCAGCGCTGACTCAGATCAGCCTGGGCATCCGCCCAGTCTGATCAGAGTCTTCGCTGTCCGCCTGGATGCAGCTTAGGCCCTTAGCTACCCTT
Source organism: Ctena decussata (assembly GCA_963989385.1). Taxonomy (NCBI): domain Eukaryota; kingdom Metazoa; phylum Mollusca; class Bivalvia; order Lucinida; family Lucinidae; genus Ctena; species Ctena decussata. The sequence continues at coordinate 36,954,528 of OZ022498.1, read as the reverse complement.
TAAGCGCTTAGCGAAGACTCTGATCAAACTGGGCTGATGCCCAGGTTGAGCTGAGTCTGCGCTGGGCACACAACCGCATTGTTGGTTTTGTCGTGTCGCGGCTCATATGAATGTATCTAAGAACGAACGTCAGAATGATATGAAGAGGCTCACTAACGGCCAAGAATAGTTATGGGAGTGACTCTTCCGCCTACCATTGCTTAAACACTTCTGAAATACTGAGGTTCTCCACCTTTACAAAATCAAACATTACCCTGATATAGCTTAGCTTAAAAGGGCTTACGTAAGTTAAGCTGAAAGGGTGACATGATTCGAAGAACTATTGTTTATCAAGGTTGTTAATTTAAAGCAATTTAATTCATTTATCATAAAATCCCAACAAGCACACAAGGTTGAAACAACGTTGAATCAAGACTGGTTTAATATTGATTCAACGTTGTGTGCCAAATGGGTTTTTGCTGTCATGTGTTTATTTCAGGTTGTAACATTTTGTCAGCTGTTTTGTTAATGTCTGCAATAAAAGGTAAGTATAATTTCGTCAGACACCCTTCGGTATACTGCCGGAAACCTGTTGTCAGTTTCTTGAGAAGGATATTTACTAAATGCCATAATGATTTATTTATTGATTGATTATTATTTATTTATTTTTCTTTTAATTCGTTATTTCATTATTATTGTTTTGATTATTTTATGGCCTATGTTCCACTGGTTTGTTTTCATTACGCTATGCGTTATTGAACTTACATTCATATTGAACCGAAAGGTTGTTCAAAGTTTAATTTGATCGAGTCTTCAGGAATTATTTATTTTATATGAGTATATTTAATTTCCATGTTCTTTCGGGACTAATTTACTATACATCCGGAAGACTTTCTTGTTTATCGAGGCATCAGTCTCTGTGTATGTCACCATCATAGTAGACACATTACGTCGGTGTATTTTGAGTTTTGCGTGCTCATGCATGATAAGGCGTTCAGCGACCTGGCCCCGAGGTTATAAAACTTTTTTCATGCTCAACTCAGCTGAGCATGAAATTTTCTCTGCTGATAAATATGAAAATGCCAACTAATGTTGGCATATTCATATTCATAAGCAGAGAAAATTTCATACTCAGCTCATTTGTGCATGAAAACAACTGTACTTATCAGTAATTTGCTATTTATTGGCAGGTAAAATTTCATGCTCAGCTGAGTTGAGCATGAAAAAAGTTTTATAACCTCGAGGCCTGGTTATAATGACCTCAGCGTATTTGAGCCGCGACACAACATAATCAACAAAGTGGCAAATTAGCCTGGGCATCCGCCCAAAGTGGCAAATCAGCCTGGGCATCCGCCCAGTCTGATCATAGTCTTCGCTTTACGCTTAAAGGGTAGCTAAGGGTCTAATCTAGCTCCATGCAGAAATCGAAGACTCTGAACAGACTTGGCGGATGATCTGATCTGATTCTTCACTGGGCTTACATGTCACTTTATTTGTTTTATCCTGTCTCGGCTCAATTATTTTGATCTATAAACATTTGAATGCCGTAAAAATCTAAGTATTGGGACAGATAAGTCTGAGCAAACAGTGCAGGCCCAAAGTCTGTTCCTTAAGTCTGATAAGTCTGAGCAGGGCCTACACTGTTCCCCGTTCAATCTGCATTTTTGGGACGCATTACGGCCTTAAAAACAAAACTGTCCCATTTTAGGACAATCACGGTAATTATTTAAGGTGCCCCAATATTTAGAGTTTTTACTGTAAGCACACTGGTTCAGTTGGAACGCAAACCCTCGAAAAGCGGTGATTGTATTTACAACGGTGGATCCTTCCACACAAAAAATAGGCCCATAAAATGGCGAACATGGTTCTTGACGAAATTTCCCATTATTCACAAATGTATATAGAAGCACTCATTATATCAAAATGATAAAACACATAAAAATGTTTTGCTAACTAGTATTAAGCAGGCTTTCTCAACAAAATTCAGGGCCAAACTTGCTCGAAATGCTAAATATTCATCGTCAAAATACAATACTCTATCTTGATTCTACCGAAAACTTGCATCAACATAAAACATAATGTACAGAAAGCTGAGACTTTCTCCGATGCGCACACCCATGCCATCGAAAACTTTATTATTTCTTCTTTTTGCATGTGAAATTTCAAGCAATATCGTTTTGGAACATTTTTAAATTGCAAAATAAAAGATGGCATCTGTAGTTTTAATGCTCAGGAAACGGTCTTGCACGTGAAATGAGCACCAGCAATACTTGCCGGACAGCCACGATTTAGAAAGAAAATTGAGGTTACAGCTTGTCAAACATTAGCTCAGATTGCTAAATACTTGAAGAGGAAAAAATTACGGAGTTTAGTTAGCTAATATAGACTAAAAACTGGTAGAACGTACCTTACCTGACTCCTGACCTGATTGACATTGTACAAATCTGACGTTCTGCCACTCAAATTTGTGGAAATAATATCCTTTTCTAATATTATTTATCTTTCAAACAGTCATCTGTTTTCTGTCAAATAAGTTATTAGGTCAAGGTTGTGACGTAATAAAAGAAAATGACGTATATTGCCTCGAGCTAGATTGCCAGTCCACATGCCTTGTAAACGGATATACTCTGATTTACGTCGAACATGAAATGCACCAGTACGAAGTAAAGAGTTTCTTTCTTGTTGTTGTGTTTATCTAGTTTTCGAAAAATTTACGATATGATTTTATAATTTGCTCAACAATTACAGAGAACATATAAGCCGCGACACGAGAAAACCAACCGAAAGTGGTTGTGCGCCAAGCGCAGACTCAGATCAGCCTCGGCATCCGCCTAGTCTGCGCAGTCTTACCTAAGCGCTTTAGGGGTAGCTAAGGGTCTAAGCTACCTTCATGCGGACAGCGAAGACTCTGATCAGATTGGGCGGACCAAGGATTATCTTAGTCTGCGCTGGGCGCACAACCAAATTGTTGGTTTTCTCGCGTCGCGGCTCGTTAGAAACAAACAAGCCAGGTGGGGATGAAAGGAGGCGGTTGGTGACAAGGGTGGGGGTGGGTGGGGGCCAGGGAAGTGGGGGGGATTCGTCTTGACTGATGCTCGGAGTGATGTATAGGTCCAAAACATAACTTGAGCAGTCGTTGCTATGACAGCGTACTTCTCTCTCTCTCTCACTCTGCCCGATTTGGCTTCATTGTTGTTACACACATGTACACTGAGATTTATTAAAGTCATTTGAATCTTACCAGCAGTTGAGCCGCAACAGGGAAAGACGAATCTAGTCGGATATGATAACAGCAAAATCTGCTTAGTCTAACAAGACTGCTTCAAGATACAAAGCTGTATATATAAGCGAATAGCAAAACCCTGATTGGCTTGCAAGCAAACACTTTCTGAATTAAGTTACGAAGAGTGTTTCGTGTGTTCGATGATGAGCCTGAAAATGTGTCGGGGTGTGCGGATGTGGGAGGTGTGGGGAAAATTTGGAGGCTTGCTACGTGCCATCCGACGTTTGGCACGTGGCACAAAAACAGCCATGTATTCCGTGGAAGCAAAGTACTGAACATGAACTTAAACTGTATACGAATCGCTCCACTTTGGCAAATTCCACATCCCGAATTTATAAGCGTAAAGACCATATACTTAAACAATCTGCTTGAAAGTTGAAAATAGCGGGTGTGTGAGGAACTGTTGAAATACGCATGAACGTTGTATACTTATTCAAGCAACCCATCATTGCCTTCATTTAGCAAAATGTGCATGAACAAAAAAGCTACCAGCCAAGATCCATAATAGAACGCACACATGCAAGCTGTTCATCTTAACTTTTATAACAATTGTAGTGCAGGCTATCTTAGTCTTTGCTTGTTTCAGGTCACCCGTGTACTTACTGACCCTCAGAAAATACTACAGTAAGGGAAAAAGTGAAAACCTTCCCGCACGTCACCACATTTGGTAGCTTAGAGTTGTCAAATGAGAATCTGAAGGCCGCTAGCTCAATTCCTATCATTGCCTAATGAATATATTTCGACTGATGTCCTATTCGATTCGGAAATCGACTGCCCAATTATTTAATTTCAGGACGCTGAGTATGAAGAATAAGCCCAGAGTTGAGTATAAAGTGTACCGGATTGCCCTTTACATGTGCCTTCGGAACGATTCGTAAATGCAAAAATATCAAATCTTCTGGTGACCTGCAAGTTACCCGGGCCTGCTAGTCAACCGGACAATTACAATGTTACAATTCTAGTCGGCATATAAATGAAGAATGAACACGTTAAGTATTGGAAGGAACTGAAATTGAGAGTGTACATGTAAATGTGTCGGCCTAGGGCAACCGGGTACACTTTCAGGGGAAGCATCTCGGCAATAATATTTTTGATTTATCCTACCTTTCCAATGGGACTAAACTCTTTAAGGAAAGCATTTGCTCCTTTGGGAGCCAAGAATTTTTGAAGAGTCTCCCAGTCTTCACATGTAATTTGCCTTTAACCCAAGTAATGGGTATAACTGTGCAATAAATAAATTCTATTCTATTCTATTCTATTCTATTCCCAGTTCAGGAAAACTAGCAGGAAATTAATAAAGTTGTGTATTGATAATAAGTCTACGATAATTTGTGCCAGTTATCCATGAAAACGTGTTGCGGCTGTATATAGAACCTCCTCGCCAAGACTACTCTAATGTGAGGCAGCATCAGTCATTTTGATAGAGAAATAGGAAAACACGATCCGAATTATGTTGTTTGTTTATATGTGACTGCATAACCCAAAGGGTCCGTAATTGGAGAAATAAATGTTCTATTCTCTCCTATTATTTGATGTAGATTTACCCGTGTACCTGCAGATTTAGATTTGTAAATGTTGCCCCCCAATCCCCCCAAACACACACACACACACACACACACACACACACACACACACACACACACACACACAGATGCCTGACGAGTTTCTCAAACTTATACAGGCAATGCAAAAACATCGCATGCATACAGTGCACTGCTAACCCTTCACAAACGCGTAACTGCTTATACGCTAACAACCAAGTGCGTATTGTAATTTTGTCAAATAGACAAAATTTCAACAGGTATGGCCATATTTGATGTTGCCGGTATTTGTAAGTTGAACAAGATTTCAATAGTAGCGGCAAGAGACACGACTATATAAAGTATCTTTGGGGCCCACCTCTTATTCTTGCTCTCAAAGGATAAACATAATTGTGCGTAAAGTGTAATAACCCCTGCACTCCTGCTTTTAACCGTCCCACGAGGGAGGGGGGGGGGGGGGGAGGGCATTCCTCATCCCTGCCAGGTTACTCACATACAACTGTAGATTTGACTTTTGAAATCAAGCGCGTGATTTGCTAATTAAAAAAGAAATTTGTAACCGTTAAATTATCTTTCAGTTATGAGGGGAAAGGCTAATCCTGAACGATAGCACGAACTGTACCTAAATGAACATCAATTGCTAATTAAGTCCGTCTTTTAAGCCACGATTATACAAATTACTAATCGATTCAAAATCACGTCATAAACATATGTTTACGATTTGCTAGAGCACAGAGGTGAGAGTTGACATTATTCTATCTGACAATAAAATATGAATAAAATGAATTTGCTTGACTGTTTTATTCGGTCTTGGTTGAAGATTAATCAGTGAGAGGTGTTACGTTTCTACGGACAGGCCGAATTGTGAGTTTGTTATTGGCAGTGAACACTTAGCGCGTAAGGCTGGCATGATTCCGACGCCATTTTCGGTTTGTTTTCAAGCCGAGTGGTCATATGTTATTTTGCAATTTTAAAATGTTCCAAAACCAAATTTTCTGAAATTTCACATAATAGTAGAATATATATCAATATTTATCATGGCATAGGTCTGCGTTTTGGAGAAAGTCGAATAAGCTGTAAATCGTAATTTTTTGTTCACATGTTTGACGCTGACGTAAAGGGCACTGTTTCGTCAATAATTACACAGGCGGAGAGGAGTGTCCTGGAATTATTTTAACAGAAATATTCAATAATGGAAGTCAGAAAAGTGCTCTTAAAATTTCAACCGGTGGGGCGATTTGATTAATCTGTATGGTGGCGTTAAAGTACTATGGGGTTCGTCGATAGCCATTTTGATGGCGACAATTTCGAACAAAAATCCGTTGCTATGTGTTTGATTATATCCCTACTCCTTGGAGCTGCGTTCCAACTGGTTGGTAGTTATGTAGGCTTTAAGGATGTCCGCTGGTGAAAATCATTTATTCAAACTTTTTTTACTCTTGTGTTATTTCAATTCTTCCATCAATATGTAGTCCAAAAATGCAAAATAAAGTATATGTTAGTGTGGATTATTTTGCAGCACATGCCATGGAAGCTTGTGAGGGTACCCAGCCATTGTGAAATTTTTTAGCATAATATAAGAATATTTAACCATGTGTTTAAAAATTCTAAGAAGAGGAATCAGTTGATTGAATAAATAATTATATGCGTTTCTTCGGACGACCACACAATGTTACATTGATTTCAAGCATAATTTGCGCACAGTCTTTTGTTAATTTCCAAATATTTAAAGGAAGTGTTACCCCACCCCCTTGACTTTGGCCTATTTTTGAAGCCATAAAAATGAACCCAGGCCACTTTCAAAAAAATAGCTATAGAGGGTATAAGCAAAATATTTCTGTTTATAATATTATATTGCTAGGATCTTGTCTAAAGATAATTAAGCAAAAAATAATGTCCTGTGGCACTCTGTTATTAAATAGCACTTGAGATATGTTGGTATTATGATATCTTCTCTTCTAATTGAATTTAAGATTAATTGTGGAAAAAAAAAGACAAAATATTGAATGAATAAATATATTTCGTTTAAAATTTAACAATACCTGACACAAAGTTTATTGTTAAACACGTTATTGAAGATTTTATATTAAAACCTGTAAATGCCTTGGCAAAAAATGACAAAATTTATCCCTACCCCCAAAAGAATGTAAAATTTTTAATATTTTGTAATGCTGCACCAAAGTGATGAAAAATAACAGAAGCAGATTCTAACTTTTTCTTAAACTTTGATAGTTTATCATTCAGACAATTATCTTTAGGAAAATTGGTAGAAAAATATAGGTTAGTGTGCAAATAAGAAAGAAAACTTGAAAATTTTAAGCCTACCCCCTTTTGTTTTTGGCTATGTGTAAATTAATAGAGAACTCACGGCCGCATCTGAGTTATCTGTCTAGTCCGACGAAAGAAATTTAATGTAAAACTGAAAACAGCCATGTTATTCTAAAATTATATAGCCTTTTCATAACCAAAGAGAACTTCATAAACAACTAATTGGATCTTAGGCTAATCGAAGCATACTCTAAGCCACCCCATGTAGAAACAATGGCTTCCTGTGTTGGTAAACTACAATATGTTTCTTTCATGTTTATGATAAAATCATTTCCAAAGTCTATTTTCTTGACTAGATATTAATATATTCTTAACATGCATACAGAAAAATATGGGAAAAATAAGCTGTTATATGAAAAAGCAGTTTTAGAATGGTAATTACCCCACCCACTTCGTGATCCACTTCAAGACTGACTGATCTGATTTTAACATGACACACAGTCAACGTAAATTTCTTAATCAATCTCTGGTACATGTAAATTTATACATGTATAAATGCTCTTGAATGCATGCTCATTTGTATGATTTGACACAACAGTTTTTTTTAATTTAGGGCCTACATTATTTCCGAGCTTGAGCGAGCATGATAGAGAATTGAAAATAATAATAATAATAATAATAATAAATAAATAAAAGGTGAAAAGTCAGTCTGAATCTCTTAAACTATCTGTATGTGCCTTAAATTTATTGATACGTGTAAATTAGTCTTGTATGCAATATGCATGTAATATAAGCGTGACACCAACAGATTCGTTAATCTGCATATTTTCGAGCTTTGGCGAGCAAAAGTTTGAGATTTAAAGGGAAAGCTACATAATGTCACACGAACGAATGCCTAAGTTTCTTGGGTCTCATTATTCCAGAGGATAGGTTCCCTTTTCTTAATGCAGTAAGGCTGGAGTACAGTCTATTATAAAATGTTCATTCAGCGTTTTTTTTCTAAGATTGAGCCGCGACACGATAAAACCAACAATGTGGTTGTGCGCCCAGCCTGACCAGAGTCTTCGCTATCCAAATAGAGGTAGCTTAGACCCCTAGCTACCCTTTGAGGACTTGATAAAGAGAGTGAACAAACTGAACAGATGCCCAGGCTGATCTGAGTCTGCACTGGGCGCACAACCACATTGTTGGGTTTCTCATGTCGTGACTCAGATTCTAATGGTCCCCCATCTTGCATGCTACTGTCGGGTAGCATTTTATTGTTTTACGAAAAATCTTTTGAATCATTGAATAAGCCAGTGTAATGAGCAGCTTGATCTCAGTCTACACGGGTCAACAATGCACTCGATTTGGACCACTGTCCCAGGAAAATAGATAGAAACACCTGTCGTGTTGAAGAGAAAAAAAATATAGTTTTGCGTAACGTTGAACTAAACTGTCAGTCCAGTGACGTCACAATGACAAATTGGCACGCGCTCATTAATTGACTGAGCGAATACTATGGCTGAGTTCGCATCAAATGCAACAAATCTCTCTACAAATTATATTCAATAATTTCCAAGAAAGCTAGTGTATTTTATAATAATGTTTAATTTCCCACAGCGCGCCTCAGTATTGGTCATGCTATTAATAACATGGGGAGACTGAGGCCTATAATGCATCAGCATCAGGGTGGAATCATACAGGTCTACATCCCACCCCTACTCCGCCAACGCCCAGACGCCCGAGCACCTCGAGACCTACACTGTTCTGTTTCCTTTTTCTCAAACCGTTTAGCCATTTAAATAGTAGAGATGTCAAAGTATCTAAGTCTTAAGTCCGAATTCATTTAATCGAAATAAACGTCGACAAATCCGTAATATTTAGGCGCAAAGACATGGACCGAAACACAGGAAGTGTGATCAGGTGCTCGCGAGTAGTAAGCATCGCCTGCCTATCATAATACACCCGCCATGTCTATATATCTGATGGAAAAGTCAGTGAACATGAAAGTCCGGTAACTTGACTTGTTTAAAAGAAACGGCGTGCCTTGTTGCTTGCGTCAGCCCCATCCTCCTCAGGGTGTGTGGCTGGAACAGACCCCACCCCCTTTGCGTCTAAATTAAATAGTTAGGTGTTATTTTCAGAACCAAGCTTTATATATAGCCGTCATATTCCAAAACGAGTTAAAAAAAAAAAAAACCCTAACCTACAGAGACTCAGAGATTGGACAAAAGTGTTTAATCAGCGTTGCCTTTAACTTCGGTGCATTTCCTCTTATGCTGACAAATTGATTATCTGAAAAGCACAACATATACCATCATGAAAATTATACTTATATGAAGATAAATGACTTATGCAATGTAAAAGAAAATTAATTTTGTATGTTAATGCTCTCTAGTTGCAGAATTTTTTTTAAAAATCGCGTAATTTTTATAAAACCTTGTTTCCATTGACGTCTGTTATTTCTGTTTGTTCCAATATGCATAAATGATAAGCGATAAAATCCATACAATTTTAAGAGAATTTGAATGGGGGCCAAAAAAGGGGCCCCTATCTACGCATAAATGATAAGCAATAAAATCAATACAATTTTAAGATAATTTGAATGGGGACCAAAAAGGGGCCCTTATCTATTTATATATTTTGACCAGGTCCTTTACCACAAGAAATCTAATGCTTAATGCTCTGTAAAGCTGTAAATATTTAAAGCGTCTAGGGGCGAAGTCCCCTGAAGCCAAAAGCAATTATGCTGATGACAGGCACCTAGAGATTTGATGTCACAAACGCAGACATTAAATGTACTGATTGGCATGATTTCATACATTACGTCATACTGTTCTACTAGCAAATAATGATTTTTTTTCTGGACATGAAGCACGCGAAAACTTTTTTTTCGGTAAATGTTTGGAAGACAAGTTTGATTGAATAGAACTAATCTGAAAATGTAGTAGTAGTGGGGGTGGTGGGAGGGGAGGGGGTGTCTGAGGTGGCCTCTCGACCCCGAAAGCTGAAACTTTTTTTTTTTAAATGCAGACAGATACAAACATTCTGACCCCCACCCCATATGCCTAACAAAATATATGACCCCCCCACCTTGCCCCATGATTTAATTATTTTCGATCCCCCCAGTAGACCACCAAATCAAGAAATTAAAAAAAAAAATCCGACACCTTATCCCCACTGAATGTACCCGGTCCCCCACCTAGTAATAAATGACTTGTCCGTAATAATCATGTCGCTGTGAGCGGGTAACATCATAACTTTTGATTAGTAAAATACCGCCCAAAGGATAAAGTATTAACCTCAAAATTTTGATATGGTGTCGGATCTCAAGAACATAGACTATTTTACTGTGACATGCCTTCGTAGAGGAGATTTGGAGCAGCCTGAGGCGTGCATTAATGAAGTATGATGTAGGCTTTCAGCGCAGTTAGTTCACTAATGACAGAAACTTCACTCCACCACTGTCACTCTGGTCAGTTTTTGCGCTTGAATGTGCTAGCTGTTTGTTGCAGGTGCGCGAAAAAACACTTTCAGATACCAAAGTAAAATTAAAAACACCACACCAGTTTCAGATGAAGTCAGCTGTAGATTCTAATTGACAGCAACAGTACACGTCATCGTTACGTGTACTAACGAACCTAAACAAACCAGCTGTGCACAGTGTATTTGCAGAGATAAGAGAATTTCAGCCGTGTGCCTAGGACTACGCCTGCGTAGCAGAACATATTAGCTGAAGTAAGATTAAGATTATACGTGCAAAAGCAACGCGCGTGAGCAAAGCTCACGCGCGGACGCGCTTCGCGCGTCCGTGCTGTTGCACGCCTATAGATAACATGCATCATTAAAAAAAAAACTACTTCCACAAAGAGCAAATCCAACACCTTCCATCTCAAAAGTTTTGGTCAAATATGGCGGCGCCGTTAGGCTGTTTACATAGGATTTTTCCCGTTTCTTTTATGCAAAGTAACACTGAGCCGAAATCCATCCTCGATCACATGACCTTCCTTGGTGAAGTCCCGCTTCTGAGAGAGTGACCAAAGAAAGTTTTCTTCAACATTTATTTCTTTTTGTTCTATTTTTAAAGGCGGTCAATGCAATTTAGAAGTCCAAGTAAGTAAACGGTAACTGATTTAGCTGTGTATCAGCGAAAAGATAAATAAATAAACAAACAATACGTCATATAAAATCACTTGTCATTAACCTCGTGCGTCGATTCGATTAGATAAGATATCCGCCATCGTAAGATTCGACGTCAATATTTCGGACAAGCAACTATTTTAAAGACAGCATGGTCGATGTAGAATGCGAAGGAGATGACAATTCGTGAACAGAAACCAAATACCTCGAATCGATGTGCAATGACTTCCATGCTAAGCCATTCAAATGTCATCCAGTAGTTGTAAATTATCCAAAGCTTGGTATCGATGCATTTTCCTTTAAAAAGCTTGCTTCATTTCCCTTTGGCATCGTCAAAGTATGTTTACAAACAGCAGTGACCTTTAATTTGAAGTGTTTCACGACCAGCTGGTCGTCATGATGATGTCATAAGACAACGCTGGTAGCGCACCATCAACATCTAAGGACTTTTCATAGAACTTGTGACCCGATTTGACAATCTGTTGGCCGAAACAGTCTTGCATTTCTGGGAGCCTATACATCGGGCTATTGACGTTGAACGAACGTTGATTAAACACTGAGTCAACGTTTGTGTGCCTATTGGGTATGTACCGCTTTGTATGCATGTCGTCCCCATCCTAGTGTAATATCCCAAGACGGGCCGAAGCCCGTCCGGGTTATGTTATTAATCAACAAAACACAGCTGACTTAATACTGTGCTCTTCTTGACTATTAGACATACAATGTAACTAAGTAACTAACGTCGCGAGCGACGTTACGTCATGACATCACAGTTATATCTAAAGATACCACATTTCTCCATTTCTTTCAAAACACAGCTAGTCTATATTAAACGAGAACCCACACTAGAGAAGACATACAGGGTTATAGGCAACCCAACACTAGAGAAGACAGAGGGTTATAAGCAACCCACAATAGCGAAGACCTAAAGGGTTATAGGCAACCCAGAAACATAACAAAGAGGGGTATATGCAACCCAGAAACATAGCAGAGCGGGTTATAGGCAACCCAGAAAAACAAAGCAGAAAGGGTTATAAACAGCAAAGAAACAGAGCAGAGAGGGTTAGAGGCAGCCTGGAAATGGAACCGACGGGTTGTAGGCTACCCAGAAAACAAACTTCATAGAGGGTTATAGGAAGCCCGGCAATGGAGTACAGCGGATTTTGGCAACCCATAAGTAAACAGAAGATGTCAGTAGAGGCAGAAAGAATAGACAATTAGAGACAAAAAGAAGATGCCATGATTGACATAAGGAGTTCAAAGAAAAACAACTGAGAAACTTTTCTTTATAAGACGAATTTAAGGGAAGAAGAAGAGGAGAAAATACCATCACATAAGGTCAGACGGTGGAAATGAGGTGTAAGAATGGAGCTAATCAAAGTATAAAATATTAAAGAATAAATAAAGAGACAATCTGAAAACATTGTGGTGCATTTTGGAATACTAAGCGGAGGGGCTTAGGCCCTTCCGTGAAGACATTACATTGGCGACGAGGATAAAAAAAAGGAAGATGAGATAAAAGAACTGATAGCAGAGCTGTAGCAGAGCAAAAGAAAAATAATTATGCCAGAGGAAAATAGAATTATCCAGAAAAAAGCGAAGCTGCGGAGCCCAGAGATGGGAAGTGGCGATTCCAGATTTATGAAGAAGATAAAGCAGAGCTGCGGCGCCCAGAAATGGGAAGTGGCGGAGATTAGATTTGTCAAATGCCGAGAGGCAGAAGCATGCAGAAAAACAAAGAGAAAAGAGAAGAGAAGCTGAAGAGAAAAGCTGAAGCGCAGAAAATCAGAAGAGAAAAGCTGAAGTGCAGAGAAGCTGAAGAGAAAGCTGAAGCACAGAGAAGCTAAAGAGAAAAGCTGAAGCGCGGAGAAGCTGAAGAGAAATGCTGAAGCGCAGAGAAGCTGAAGAAAAAGCTGAAGCGCACAGAAGCTGAAGAAAAAGGCTGAAGTGCAGAGAATCTGATGAGAAAAGCTGAAGCGCAGAAGAGAAGCTGAAGAGAAACGGTAAAGCCGAGAAGCTGAAGAAAAAGTTAAAGCAGATAAGCTTAAGACAAAAGTTAGAGCAGAGAAGCTGAAGCAAAACAACACAAGCATAGAAGAGCTTAAGTAATTTTCCATGACGAGTGTGTGTCATTATTATAACGTTAATAACTGAATATTAAGCTGACATGTTTTCATAACGACCATTTCACTCATATTAGTATAGCAAGGCAAATTGTTTCTAGCCAAAGCAAATTTCGTTTAAAGAAGAGGAGAAATGTAATATTCAGTAGTTCAGTCTGCAGTGAACCAGTCAACGCCAGTGACGTTACGTTCATAACGTTTGTTGCCTAGTTGCATCCTTTATGTTTATCATCTATCTGGAGACAATTATACATTCATAATCAAATAGTTGTTGCTTTTTAATAATACTAAGCGGAGGGGCTTAGGCCCTTCCGTGAAGACATTACACCTAGGAGCCCACAATCGGACCAACAACGTTGAATCAACGTTGTGTGTCTGTTAGGTATGTAGCCATTTGTATGCATGACATCCTATTTCGGGAGTCTACATATCGGCAATACAACGTTGAAACAACGTATGTATGCCTAAAGGAAATCTACACTGTGTAAGTGATCCCCATTCTGGGAGTCTACACAATTGGGTACATTGAATCAACGTTATAGGCCTGCAGGATATGCACCCCCTCACATGCATGACATTCCCATTCTGGAAGCCAACACATCCAACACACAATGTTGAAAAAACGACGTGTGCCTGCAGGGTATACGTACCCCCTTTGTCCCGGCCCTTTGTATGCACGACATCCCATTTCTTTCTTCGTATACTGCTACACCCTCTCTCGAGGATTATGAGCAGGTGTACGATGTACACTCCAGTTTTGCAGGATGAACCTCCTTGTAGCCATGTAACTACAGAAGGGATCTTTAACCTGCGCAGGGGATGTCTCTCCCTGCACAGGGGGCCTCCAGTTAACGTCCCGGTCCGAAGGACGGCACACTTTTTTTAATGTCATCCCTGCAAATGACATTAAGGAAGCGTGTTTGGACACCGAAATTCAAACGCCGTTACCCGGGTTCGAACTCGGGACCTTTAGCATCAGAGGCAAGTGCGCTAACCACTGAGCTACCACGCTTCCACGTCATTTCGGTGCCTACACGTAGGGCACTCAATGATGAATCAACATTGTGTACCTGCAGAGTATGTGTCTCTTTGTATGCATGTCATTTCCATTCTGGGAGCCTACACACAGGACACACAACGTTGAATCATCGAAATGTGCCTGCACGATATGTCTCCTTTGTAAGATGACATTCCAATTTTAGGAGCTCGAACATCATTAACTGTGACGGTTTAATGAGCGGTTAATACAACCAGACTTAATGCCGTCATTAACTAATTTGTCGTTAGGGCTTTATGATAGATCCTAAACTACTTAGAAGTTAAATTGCTGCAGATTATCTATCTATCTATCTATCTATCTATCTATCTATCTGTCTGCCTGTCTATCTATTACGTCTTAACCCCCGGTAGGGCACCTGACTCATAAGTCAGAGGCCCTGGGTTTGAAACCCGGTCTGGCTACACACTTTCGTTTCTCCTTCCGATTCAAGAAGGGCAGTTGTCAGTTACTGGCGAAAGTATGTGCACTTAGTACTGGTTAACCGCTTAGGAGGTCTAAGCCTGCCCAGGAATAGTATGGTTAGGGTAACTGACCGTCCCGACATGACCATAGCTGTTTACCGAGGACGTTAAGCATCAAATCAATCGATCAATCAATCTTAACCCCCGAGGGGACACAGACGGTGTACTTTTGTACACTCCGGTGTTGCAGGATGAAATTAAAATCTTAAATAGTTCCTTCAAGAGCAGAGAATACATTCAGAAGAAGGAACATGGGCCAGACTACGTAGTTTCGGCTAATAAAGCCTCGTCAGTGACCCTGACAATATCTGGTGACGAAACCAGAGAAAAGCACACTGTAATTCCTTAATTTTAATTGGACAGTCAATTCAAAGATGGTTAGTATCAAAATAGGATCAAAATAATATAAAAGACGATGATCTAGAATAATAGTCTAAAGTTTCCAGTGTTAGAAATAAGCAATTGCCCACTTGCCCGACACGGGCTAAATTTGCTGGGGGCAAGCTGATAGTCTTGGAAGGTTGCCCCCTGGACAACCTGAAATTCTGGGAGGTAAAATTCTGGGAAAAATGTTTCATGTCTTTTTTAAAGTTTTGCATGAGAAGTTTTAAACCCACCAATATTGTGTTTTGAAAGAGAAAAATATAAAGAATCTCAGTCAAACTAAGTAGTGCTGTGAAAATGATTAGGCATGATAAAAAAAACTGTTGGTCAGTTATCTCAGAAGTTCGTGAATTCATGCTTAGTGTCTTAGAAAGTGAGAGCTGTTTTGCACTATGTTTACTTATGTGACTTCAAAGAAAATGATGTACCCAGTTTAAATGCAATGAAATACAGGGGGTGGGGGGAGGAGTTGAAATCTCCCCCCCCCCCCGGGCAAGTTGCTGCCTGGGCCTTATTTCTAACACTGCTAAACCAATCTCAAATTTTAGATCTCTCAGAATATAATCCTCTAATCTCAAAGGACGAAAATACGATATAATCTGCACTATGGCTGATGGACGGGGAAACGTTTTACGGCCGCCACACGGCACAACACCAGCTGCAGTGAGGTAAAATTAAAATCTTAAATAGTTCCTTCAAGAGCAGAGAATACATTCAGAAGAAGGAACATGGGCCAGACTACGTAGTTGCGGCTAATAAAGCCTCGTCAGTGACCTGAAAGCCTACATGTATAGCCATGTAGCTATAGTAGGGATCTTTAACCTGCACAAGGGGATGACTCTTCCTGCACAGGGCGCCTCCAGTTAATGTGCCGATCCGAAGGACGGCACACTTGTTAACATCATCCCTGCAAATGATGCTAGAAAAACGCGTTCGGATATAGGAAGACTTCACCCCGGGTGAGGATCGAACCCACGACATCTGGCTTCAGAGTCATGTGCACTAACCAATGAGCCACAGCGCTTCTCGGCTTCAGAGTCTAGTGCACTGACCACTGAGCCACCGCGTTTCTGAGCTTTGTAAAAGAAAAAAAAATCTGCTTTTGCACGCATTTAGGTAACACCTATTTCATATTATCTGTTAAAGGCATATTTTTATATCATGTCTAGCCCTCAGACTCATTAGAGCTCCTTTGGTGTCTAAAGGATTTGGCCTCTCGCGGCCAAATGTGGGTGGGGTGTATGGGTTGCGTCAACTTGCTCCGATATTCGTAAATAAAGTCGAATATTTTGTCAAGTAAAACCAGAGACTGTCTGGCGGATGGGATGCCAGATGACATGGAAACTAAATGCAGTGTGTTTAGAGTTCCCAAGAATATATTTTGCAAATTGTAAAGGCATAGTAAAGCGCCTGGTGTGCAGCCAAATAACGACATCACGGGTACGTGGGATCTAATATCTCTTGAGCGAATGAAAAAATAGCCATCAGAGGAGATGGCAAATCCCCCGACCGAAGCCCCCATGGGCCTTGGTAAAAAGGGTGCACTTCAAAACACATATTAGTAATATATTGTCTTTTTTATGCTTCTGTTTGACATTAACTGTTAACAGATGCATGCTTATATAACACTCAGACTGAAACAGTATGCTTGACTGCTAATAAGAGGTAATATCTCAAACAGCCACCATATACGCAAATGTATAGCATACAATACATTCAACTTTCAAAATGTGTGAATAACTTCTAAAGTACAAGTCCTACAAACCTAATTTTGAGCTCTCTAGTAAGTGAATTTGGACAAAGAATCCAAATCTGGAAAAAAAAAATTATTTTTTTTTTTTTTGGGGGGGGGGGTTGCGGAATTGGGCATGGGAATATTGAGGGGTCAGAGAGAGTTAGCAACACTGATAAGATATCACTGCGTGATCATCAATGTTCTAAAAGGTACAAGGTTATTCAAATTCTTGAGCTGGCCAGGGTTATACAAACAGCAGCTCAAACTATCAAAGGGAAATAACTAACAAAGTATAAAAGCAAGAGTTATCATTCATGTATGAGACAAATTGTCATGACCTGTTCTACATATCTGTGAAGTATCATGGAATTATTTCAAAAGGTATTCGAGTTATGGAGCGGACACCTAAATTCATCAAAGGGAAATAACTCCAAAAGTAAGAAAGCAAGAGTTGTCATTCTTGTTCGCGACACATCGTCATGACCTGTTCTACATATCTGTGAAGTATCATGAAAATATTCCAAAAGGTATTCAAGTTATAGAGCGGACACGAAATCACACCTAAAACCATCAAGGGGAAATAACTCGAAAAATAAGAAAGCAGGAGTTGTCATACTTGTTCGCGACACATCATCATGACCTGTTCTACATATCTGTGAAGTACCATGAAAATATTCCAAAAGGTATTCAAGTTATAGAGCGGACACGAAATCATACCTAAAATGATCAAGGGGAAATAACCCAAAAAGTAAGAAAGCAAGAGTTATCATTCTTGTTCGCGACACACCCTCATGACCTGTTCTACATATCTGTGAAGTATCATGAGAATATTTTAAAGGGTATTCAAGTTATAGAGCGGACACGAATGTGTCAAAAATCACACCTAAAACTATCAAGGGGAAATAACTCAAAAAGTAAGAAAGCAAGAGTTGTCATTCTTGTTCGCGACACATCGTCATGACCTGTTCTACATTTCTGTGAAGTATCATGAAAATATTCCAAAGGGTATTCAAGTTACAGAGCGGACACGAATCTGCCAAAAAATCACCAAAGGGGAGATAATTCAAAAAGTACAATCGCAAGAGTTACCATTCTTGTACGCGACACATCGCCATGACCTGTTCTACATAACTGTGAAGTATCATGAAAATATTCCAAAGGGTATTCAAGATATAGAGCGGACAAGAAAGTGTTTACGGACGGACGGACGGACGGACGCCAGGCTCATCGCTATATCCCCCGAACCTTTCGGTCGGGGGATAAAAATGGTAGCGCTCGAATGAAAATTGTACAACAGCATCCAAAGTTTTTAAAAACACAGTGATTTTATATTATTTCTTAATTGTAAGACGGTAAAATTACGACAGCCGACACTCGACATGCCGAACAGTTGTTGGCAGTTCGCGTTGCGCAGAGGTCTCAAATTTGTCACCAGCGGGCATCCTTAATGTCTTAGCTCTGCACAACTGTCTGTTTTATTTTGCTTTTTGACTGTAGGTTGTTTGGCGATCAAGTGCCCGATTTGTGAAAACGTAGCTAGATTGAAAGACTGCGACCAGTTTAAAGAATGTGCCGATGATGAGGTAACATTAGATATTTAGATATTTACTCATTTATGCCTAGGTCCCAGATAAGACACATTGACAAACAGTTGAGACCCAGATCAGACGCTGAATAACGCGGCATCTAATCAGGGTCAACACTGTTTGCATTTGCATTAAATACAAGGGTTTTTGAAAAAACAACTAATAAAAAATTAGTCCGACACCTCTCATGTTAGAAATAAATCTGCCATTATTGTGAGGTAGAAGAATCCACCTAAGCTGGCTTTGGTGTGGCTAAGTTATATCATTCTGCTGTATCTATTGATTTATTGTTTCATTTTTGACAGGTATTTCCAACGGAAAAATGTGATTATTACAATGATGAATTTCTTCATTTTCCAGTTATCTATGTTTTGGTCATTCCCGGTCTGTAACTCACACCCGTTTATTTTCTGAGATACTGGGCAGAATTATACAGTACGTGTGCAAGTACCGCAACTCTCAATTTGTTCTATCGCCCAATCTCCCCTGAACTTTTAATATATTATTTATTTATTTTTTACCTGTCAGACTTCAAAATATTTTCAACAATTTTTGGTAGAATTGTAAAATATGGCATGCCAAATTGTTGCATGTGTAAGAACAACGACTCTTACTTTTACACTTTCATTTGCTACTAAAAGTTATGAGAATCCTCATACAACTAATGACAAATTATCTCGTGTTTAGTTATTTTCAATCATCAGTTATCATAAGTACTGTTTTAATTGTATTTTGTAGGGACGTACTGGCGTGCGACCAGTGGTGACCGCGTACCAGTGGTGGCCCTTTGCGCCCTGCACTCACAATTACGTATTTGTTGTGTCTCATATTCAGCCATTTTGTAAAAGGAAACAAAACAAACGCCCACAAAAAAGATGGGTAAAATTCTTTGCTTGGGAGGCAGAAGGTAAACAATTTCCCCAAGCTACCCTCATATCAACATCATTCCTTTCCGGGGGACTACAACCATTGACACGCACATAAATAAATACAGAAATAAACATGTACAAATTGCTGTATTGATGTTCACCTATCAGGAAAAATGTATAACCTGCAACCAAGCTCAAAAAAGCATCTAAATTCTTGTAAATCACAGCACACGTGCAACCATTATTTACGTTTGTGTTTTACATAATATGTAGCATCTGCCTACGAAATGGCTACGTCACACTTTTAAAGTCCGTTTCTGATAACTGTTTCTGTTGCTTATATTCCGCCTCTGCCAAACGCGCTAAAACTGTTAAAACGTGACAAAGACCACAGACTAACAACAACATGTCATCGAAGTTTAAACCCACAACAAGTTTTTGGAAAATGCATTATTCAACACAGGGCAATCCTGGTGGCCACCACTGGTATGCAACGCAAGTATTTTAATGCTTGTTTGTGACCTAGTTTGAGGGTCTGTCAGAGGCACATGTTATAGTCTATTTCGGAAAATGAATCAGTAATATAGCGTTAAGAACTAGTTTATTGAATCAAAATATAGAATCACTAAACATAATATGTTGGTTACAATATAAAAAATGGTAATAAAAAACGGCCATCACTGGTAGCCTGCCAGTAGAGCTTTGTAAACATTGGCGTTGCATGTAAAAACTTACTTATCTTTCTACTTATTTATGCATCCAGTAATCCAATACCCAATACTGTATGTATACATATCTTCGAATACCTGAATATTGCTCGAGTTTACCCGTGTAATTATGTGCCCAATGAGATATTTTGATGGGATCTTGGTAAGGCTGCATCAATGTTGCAGTTGAAAGTAGACGGTAGACGTGTATTCCGTAGTTTACGCAACAGTGATGTATGTTTTTCCTTGCTACTCCGCTTTTCTTTCAGCGTCTCGGATGAGATTTCTGATGTTGCTATATATACATGTACGAAAATAAAAAAAAAGTTAATATCAGTTTTGACGGCTTTGCAAAAATGTTAATTTGCACAACAATCACCGAACAATGTGATATTCCTGAGACCACAAACTATACTTCTTACAGCTTTGTTCTACTTCAGATACACAAATGACACATTCTTACGCGATTACACGAATGCTGTTGTTGTGGTTCCTTATGTAACATGTTACGTTTTTTTTTGTTTGTTTGTTGTTGTTTTTTTTTGTTTTTCGGGGGAGGGGTGCGGGGTAGGGTGCGGGATGGGGTGGTGGCGGTTGTAATCTACTTTCATTTATTTATTTTAGATATTATCATGTTCAGATTTACTTGATATTAATTTATGTTTCCAGATTTGTTTCACAGAAAAATATTTGAATCACCAGACCTACTCAATCGCCTACCGGACAGGCTGTAGAAATATGCATGTAAGTCCGTCTTCAGAATTAGTTCCTGATCAGTGCCTATCTTTTACTGTAGGTTGGGTCGAGAACCATATGGTCTTGATCAGTTTTCATGGCTCCAGGTCTAAAAAAATGAATGGTAAACTGGTAAGGTCTTATTACTTTCGAATGTGTAATTTGCTAGAGCATTTTGTTTTGCGGGGAATGCTGAACTATTTAAGGAATCAATTTTGTTTTTCTGAGGTTTATCGAAGTGTAAACTGCATTGGGTCGCGTGTAAAGTGAATGAACCCTTACGGGGTTCATGTAAACTTTGCTAGTGACCCCACGTGCTTAACACTTCAATGAACACCAGAAAAAATAAATCTATTACTTATATTCGATTCAGTAAATACTTTGACGAAAAATTTTATATAAGCACTAAAATTGAAGCAGTGAAACAGTTACACGCAGCTTGTTTGCTAACAGCGGAACAGCGTCAATGGCGTCATGATATCGCTGACGTTCAGTCAGATTGTAAAAAAAGTCATAGTTTGTTTTATTCATTTAAAGTCATGTGACGTAGCGTGGTTCAGTGTAATTATTGGAATGTTAACTACATTACTTTCCAATGGTTTACAATAGGGCTTTTGAGTAAATACACCAAGAATGTAAACGTTCAAAAATATTCACAGTATGTTCTCATGTTGTCATGAACTTGAAAACGCATTCTTGGCAGTTTTACTTCCTTTTCAACAGCATTTCAGTCATGACAGTACCATGGAAGGACGATTATGAGGGGTCTTTGCGGTGAGGCGCAATTTAGGTTCACGATCTCCCCTCAAGCGGGACATGGCCCCGTGATCCGAAGTCCGGAGTGCTAGCCACCTGGGCACGGGGACGCTTCACGAAGTGTTAAAAATGTGAATTATTGACATATGATTTTAGCAAAAATCTTTATATCCTATAAAAGGTGTCTGGAGAGTTAGACTAATTTGTTGTATGAAATGTTCATAAATTTCTTTATCTTTATATTTTATTAACAACTATAGTCTCTCAGAAACTTTGCAGACGTGCTTGACAAACGTTCTCATGATATGCCACTTCTGAACGCTGCATGAGAGACCGTACCTCCTTATATCAACAAAGGTCCAGCCAGAATACATTTAAGAAAGGGATTGAACAGTATTTGCAAAGGGGTCATTTATATACAAATAGAGACAATATTACCTAGCTTAATCAAAATAGGTAAGAAACTAAATATTTTGCAAAATACTTGCTTTTCTTACCTATTCTGAATAGCTAGGCAACTCGGCATTTTTTATATCACAACGTCATTTTCTTCCAGTTAAGAAATCTTGCAGCAGTTCCTGAGAAAAGATTCATTGCTAATACAGTCACAGTGTCTCTACCAACTACTCTTAAACCACTTGTCACACTTCCTCCAATAACAAATAAGCTTTTCAAGGAAATTATGCCGCGACATGACAAAATCAACAAAGTGGCATGTGCGCCCAGCGAAGACTCAAATCAGCCTGGACATCCGCCCAGTCTGATCAGAGTCTTTGCAGTGCGCTTAAAGGATAGCTAAGGGTCTAAGATATCTTCATGCCGAAAGCGAAGCCTCTGATCGGTCTTGGCGGATGCCCAGGATGATCCGACTCTTCGCTGGGTGCAAATGCCACTTTGTTGGTTTTGTCTTGTCTCGGCTCAGATTATCATGCAACTGAAAATCCTTGGATTTTGTTTCAAAGTATTTGACATATTTATATTCCCCTTTCTGCAGGCTACTAGCGGAACTCACATACCTTCAGTTGGGTCGAAAATGTTTTACTTAGTAACAGAAAAGCTAGTGCCGTGGGAATTTCAGAAAACACAATTATAATGGTTTCCTTATATCCATGATTGCAATGTACTAGGAGCCAATAGAATATAATTATTTTCGGAAGAGGTAAAATATTGAAGAGTTTTTAATTTGACTAGTTATGAAAACAAGAACTCAGAGGACTGCTAATGAACAAGGTAAACACAACCAAAAATCACATCCAAAAATCACTGCTGGTCATGATTTTTTACAGATGCTCGTATCAGTAATGTAGTAATGAGAGTTAAAATAAATGTAAATGTTAAGCCAACACTACATGATAAGTCAATGCAGAACAAGGCCATCTTCAAACGCTCAAAATTGAAACTAGACAGTAGCCACCTGTTTGCAAATTTGTTTGGCAAAGAATTTTTAAATTATTCTTTGTCAACATTGACATTCATAGGATTGCCTTTCCATCTAATTTCATTCTCACTACTATATTACTGATCGTAATAGAAAAAGCAGTTGTAGTTTTGTATTTTTTCAGTGAATGGGTCTAAGATTTAAACCGACGATATAGCACTGTTATAATTTGTCTAGTTTCAATTTTGAGCGTTGAAAATGGCCTTGTTCTGCATTGATTTATCATGTAGTGTTGGCTTAACATTTACATTTATTTTAACTCTCGTGACTACATTACTGATACGAGCGTCTGTAAAAAGTCATGACTAGCAGTGATTTTTGGTTGTGTTTACCTTGTTCATTAGCAGTCCTCTGAGTTCTTGTTTTCATAACTAGTCAAATTAAAAAAAACTCAATATTTTTACCTCTTCCGAAAATAATTATATACTATTGGCTCCTAGTACATTGCAATCATGGATATAAGGAAACCATTATAATTGTGTTTTCTGAAATTCCCAAGGCACTAGCTTTTCCGTTACTAAGTAAAACATTTTCGACCCAACTGAAGGTATGTGAGTTCCGCTAGTTGCTCATATCAGTAGAGTAAAGCTGGGTAACTTCGGACTGCGGGTACATTCGGACATACTATTACAAACAGTGAAAACCCAGATGAGACGTCTCATAATGAGCCGTCTCATCAGGATTTTCATTGTCTGCCTAGTTAATCTTGTTTTAATCCCAAACAACTGACATATAAAGGAAAGAATGCCACTGTCCGAATTTACCCACTGTCCGACTTTACCCGACTTTACCCTACCGTATCTAGTGATACTGCAGAAAATCAGTGTCTTCTTTCGCTGCAGGGAACACGTGGTTGCGTATGATTTTAGTCAAAGCGGATGCTGTTTGCGTTTGCGTAAACTGAAAAGAGTTTAAAAAAGAACATTGTTGCAGGATATACATTTTTATCATATGACGTCGCATCTGAGAGTGTAATAAAGCCATGCATTAAAAACGATAATCCACTAGTGGATTAAATATGCAAATTACGTCGTAACGTTATGCGTTGACGTCCATAAAACGTCGCGTTTTCTAATGGCGAAAACGTGACGTTTTAGTGCAAAATTTGCAAATAAAATGCGATTTTAGTGTCATATGATAAATAGAATCTTGCATTCGTGCTCCTGTATTATTGAATTTATTAAACTCGTTGGTGAAAACGATAAGATGCTCGGCAGAGCTTCGCATCTTATCTTTTCAATTTCAATAATACATGAGCACTCATATAAGATCCTCTATATATTTTATGCCGGGCCGGATAGCGCAATCGGTAGGGCACCTGACTCGTAAGTCAGAGGTCCTGAGTTCGAATCCCGGTCTGGCCACATACTTTCGTTTCTCCTTCCGCTGATTCAAGAAGGGCAGTTGTCAGTTACTGGCGAAAGTATGTACTGGTTAACCGCTTAGGAGGTCTAAGCCTGCCCAGGAATAGTGTGGTTAGGTTAACTGACCGTCCCGACATGACCTTAGTTGTTTACCGTGGACGTTAAGCATCAAATCAACCAACCAACCAAATCTATATATTTTGGAAACAGAAGTAGTTCAAACGTTGTCGCTAATTTATTGAAAACGCCAACGGCCGATGCGGTATTGGCGCTTACACTGATCATTTATCTGAAAGTTTATAAGGCAAAATTAACTTATAAGCACATAAAAAATGGGCATAATTTACCGGAAATTTCATGGCCGCCGAAACTAAAAAAACAACGTCAGTTAGAATATAAAGATAAAGGATTTAATATAGGCGTACATGTACGAGAACAATAAAAGAAAAATACTGAGAGAAAAAGAAAGCAAATACTTCCATAAGCATCGGAGCTACTTAAAAGAAATACGGTTCCTTACAGTGCTTGGTCTTTTTACTATTGCAGCTAGATGTTTCAAGTGTGCCGGACCACCTGAGTCATGTGGCTTAGCTATCTATGAAGATGATTGTCCGGCTCCGAACAACTACTATATCAATCACGTGAGAAATTTGGCATCCGGAGATAAATTGATAGACCGAGGGTATTAAACGTTCGAATTCTTTTCATGTGAATGTGTTGTTGCCCCCCGCCCCCCCCCCCCCCCCGCCTTCCCACAACACATACACTGCTCACTCACACACACACACACACACACACACACACACACACACACACACACACACACTGGGCTGGTGTATGAACACTGGTCTTACGTGTTCAAACACCTTCCTCGGGCCGCTGCAAATGTTTAAGGAATGAATTTCATTTTTCTGTGGTTTATCGAAGTGTAAACTACATTGGGTCACGTGCAAAGTGAATGAACCCCGAAGGGGTTCATGTAAACTTTGCTAGTGACCCAATGTAGTTTACACTTCGATAAACATCAGAAAAATCAAGTTCATTGCTTATATTTACATTCATTTCAATCAAATCTTTCATGAAAAATCTTACATAAGCGCTAAAATAGAAGCAGTGAAACATGTACACACGCAGCATTTCTGCTAACAGCAGAACAGCATGCATGACGTCATGAAGTCGCTGACGTCCAATCAGGTTGTAGAGAGCCATTGTTTATTTTGACGTCATTGACGTCGCGTGTCTCAATGTAATTATTGGAATATAAACTACATTACGTTCCAATGGTTTACTATAGGGCTTTTCAATAAATACACCAAGAATGTAAATATTTCTGCATAAACAACCATAAATGACCAAAACGACAACCCACCGCAACCAACTTATATGGCTATATCCTTTATTCATTGTCAAGTGAATATACAGTATTGCTGCAACACTGTTTAATGCACTTGGCCATTCTTCGGATAGTGGGTTACTCTGATAATGCCAGTGGCCTCATACTATTTGTAGGTCATTGTGACCTAAATTTCATGGGTCAGTGATTCTTTCTCATGTGTTGGACGCTCTTTTATAAATATGCATAAAACTTGGTAAAGTGCTGTAGGCTACTTGTTCAAATATGTCACTTTTATATTTAGCCTATAGTTGACCTATCTCCAATACTTCTTAATTCATTTGCATTGTTTTAGGCATAAGGCCTTACTCCGAAACTACATTGACCTCATACTGTGTTTTGATTTTATTGATTTGCACCGTTCTTGGGACGGTGGGGTGACGGGGAAGATTGGGGGAGGGGGGGTAGGATGGAAGACACTCCGATATCAGATTTGACCTCGTAGTTTTTGTGGGTCAGTTTGACCTACATTTCATCATACAGTGTCTTTGCCTTATCTCTCGGTGTTAGTTTATCGATATGCATTATCTGTGTATATCTGTGACCTTTCAAATGACCTAATATCATGTGTAAGTCACTGTGACCTATATCTTAATGCTTGTTTTAACCCATTTATGCCCAGTGGACTATTCTATCCTTATAAATTGGATGAGTTCATTTGTCAATAAAGGATGTCTGGTTTAGTTTATTTCTATCATTTTTTTATCAAGAAGACATACCCATTTGCCTTATGCAAATAGTGTAGACCCTGATCAGACGTCGCAAAACAGACGTCGCCTTTTGCGACGTCTGATCTTGGTCTGCACTGTTGGCCTATATCCTATTTTTGGTACGCTAGGCATTAATGATTAAAGTTTGCAATAGACTTGTCAAGTGTCCACGTTTGAGATGGGCTCTCAGGGGGGGGGGGGGGGATAAATGACCATCATGGTTCTCTTATTTTGTTTTAGGTGTGGAAATCTTACAACATGTTACAAAGACTGGTATCTTGGAAGTTCGGACGACGACAAATGCCGACAGCTGGATGATAATAAAGTGTTAACTCTTGACTTCGAATGTACCTATTGTTGTACGAAAAACAGTTGTAATTTTCCATTACATCCAGCGCAGGATACCTTGTACTCACCGACAAAATAAAATCTCTAGATGTAGTGTCTTGCTCAGTATTCGATGACCACTACACCCAAAGCAGGATACCTTGTACTCACATACAAAATAAAATATCTAGATATAGTGTCTTGCTCAGTATTCGATGACCACTACACCCAACGCAGGATACATTGTTCTCACCTACAAAATAAAATATTTAGATGTATTGTCTTGCTCAGTATTCGATGACCACTACACCCAACGCAGGATACCTTGTACTCACCTACAAAATAAAATATCTAGATGTAGTGTCTTGCTCAGTATTCGATGACCACTACACCCAACGCAGGATACCTT
Source organism: Ctena decussata (assembly GCA_963989385.1). NCBI lineage: Eukaryota > Metazoa > Mollusca > Bivalvia > Lucinida > Lucinidae > Ctena > Ctena decussata. The sequence goes on along the minus strand of OZ022498.1, from coordinate 36,927,278 downwards.
GTACTCACCTACAAAATAAAATATCTAGATGTAGTGTCTTGCTCAGTATTCGACAGACAGACAGACAGACAAAACTTTATTCCCTCAAGACATGAAACATGACATATGAGGAAAACATATTAACACACTTTAGCGAAGGTGAAACAAGGTTAGAAAATATGTTGATTTTTTGCACTAGATCAGGCGACTATACGGACAGTCTGACATATTCTTAATGTTCATTTGAGGGAGAACATGTCGTTTTCGTAGCACTAATTTCAAATTTTTTTACAGAATGTGATACAGTAGGAGCGGCTGTAGTGTAGTGGATAACACTCCGGACTACCAATCCAGGGGTCGCAAGATCGATCCCCCGCTTCTCCGGTCTTTCGGATGAGACTTTAAACCGAGGTCCCGTCTCCATATGACCTCGCTGTTGGTGGGACGTTAAACCCGAGTTCACTCACTCACTGCAGTGAGTATCCGGACGCACGTAGGTAAGGCACAGTCTGATCAGCGTTTGCTCTGCACAATCCATGGATCTCAAGGAATCTATAGCCCAAGATGTTAGTATCCTGATCATCCTGTGCCAGTGTACCGGCTAGCCCGAGCTAGTGTAGTGGATAACCCGCTGGACTACCAATCTAGGGGTCGCAGGATCGATACCTCGCTTCTCCGGTCTTTCCGATGCGGCTTTAAACCCAGGTCCCGTCTCGGTATGACCCATATGTTAGTGGGACGTTAAACCTGACTTCACTCGTTCACGACCTATAGGTAATACCCGATTTTCGAAGTTACAAGCACAGAAATAAAAAAAAATCTGCAATACGATCAAATACGGAGAGACAGTCTACAGCCGCCACACGGCACATTACACCAGTTGCAATGAGGTCAAATAAAAAACTGTAACGGTTGCCATGTTATGCGAATACGAAACCTCAGTTTTTATGCCCCCGCCACGAAGTGAAGAGGGGCATATAGTTTTACCCTTGTCCGTACGTACGTACGTCCTTCTGAACGTGCGTCCGTGTGCGTCCGTCACACTTTATAGTAGTGTTTGTGTCTACGCAACTCCTACAGTATTTGATGCTGGAATTTGAAACTTGCAACACAGCTCAAACTTGTATTGAACATGTGCATAAAGGAAACAAACTCTGATCCTGATCATATTTACAGAATTATGTCCCCTTAAATGACATACATGTAAATATTTTGACCATATTTCACAATTTTCAGTACTGTTCGTGTCTCCGAACTCCTACAGTATTTGATGCAGGGATTTGAAACTTGCAACGCAGTTCAGACAGGCACTGAATATGTCCATAAGGAAAATGGAACTCTGATCCAGGTCATTATTGCAGAATTATGTGACATACATGTATATTTTGAACATATCACCATGCCTTAGAAGCTGACCTTTTGTCATCACTCTAGAGACTTCATTTATTAACTGATTTTGATATAACATCACAGCCGCATTGGGTATGACAATACCTCAAACAGGCTTATGTTTCAGGTTGGTAGGGTCAAGGTCACAGTTGTTATTTTTTAGAAAAATAGTTTATTCATGGACCGAATTCAATATATTAAACTTCATACAAATGTTATGACAATATCTTGGATAAGTTCGCGTTTTAACGCTATAGGTATAAGGTCCAGGTCACAGTTGCTATTTTTAGAGAGAAAAAAAAGATTGTCATCGCTCTAGCCCCTTTATATATTGACAGATTCAGACATAACTTCACAGTTACCCAACTGTTAAGTGTGACAATATCTTTGACAAGTTTGTGATTATGCATTTTAGGGTCAAGGTCAAGGTTATAGTTGCTATCTTTAGAAAATACTTTGTCATCCCCTGGCCTTTTTTATGCACCAATTTTGATATTACTTCACACAAATATTATGCATGACAATATCTGGGACAAGTTTGCATTTCGGCATTGTAAGTCAGGGTCACAGGTTCTATTTAAGGGAAAACTTTGTCCTGGTTCTAGTGCCTTTTCTTGTGAACTGGTTTTGATATAGCTTCAAACAAATGTTAAGTATGACAATATCTTGGACAAATTGGCATTTCAGTGTTGAAGATCTAAGGTCAAGGTCACAGTTGCTATTTTTAGAAAAAAAACTTTGTCATCTATATAGCTTCTTTATTTATTGAAAGCTTTTGATATAACTTCACACAAATAATTAGTGTCACAATATCATGGACAAATTCGCGAGCCAGCATTTAAGAGGCAAGGTCACAGTTGCTATTTTTAGAAACAACTTTGTCATCCCTCTAGCACCTTTATTTGTGGACCGATTTTGATATAACTTCACTCAAAATGTCTAAACACATTACTCATCTAGTGAGGCACATGACGGGGGCATTCATCACCTTTAGTGATTGTCTAGTTTTATTCAACCCTATAGCTATGTCTTTATAACAGTGAGCACTCACAGTGAAATTCAATCTCCCATTAGGCGCGATCCGTTTTCTTCCAAGAACTCTTCCTAGGATCACAACCAGTTGCTGCAGTAATGATAAAATGATTGCATTAAAAGCGTGAAACATAGCAAATAACCGAAAATATCAGATTTCGAAGTTTTGTCTCAACTATTTTTTGCTCAACGAGTAACCGCAATATTTTACCCTATAGGCGAGGGTCCAGTTTCTCTCAAACTTTTTTTTTCAGTCCATACTATTTACGTCCTAGCGCACTCACTTTCGATCGACCCTATTTTTGCCTCATCCATTTGCAGTCCGCAGTTTTTGACAGTATGCAAATACGATTTTCCCATTTACGCAGGTTTTTTTTCCGATTCCCAATTCGCTTATATTGCTACATACTATAGCTTTACATAGGTTCCTACTACAAACTCATGTGTTTTGACCTAACACTCGGGCGGCCTGGAGCTGTCAGGTCGATGTCAAGGTCTCCTAATTTTGCAAAAGGTGTGTAGATTCAGAGCAGGTGTCGGATAGATGACAAGTCTGATCAGGGTCTGTACTGCTAACTATTCAGCCATCAGATTTATTCAATATCTTCTGATTGGCAAATTCAAAGATACAGAAATGTGAATAATACTGAATGATCTAGGTGTATTTATACACCACCATGTTTTTTGGCCATTTTTCCCAAGGGATACATTTTTTATGACTTCCTGTTTGCTTCCCTTGGCGACGACTTTCAAAAAGGGGTCTACTCTTAATGGAAAGACTCTGCACCTAGAGGGATTAATTCTTTCCTTTGAGAGTTGCCCCCAGTTGAGGAGACAAAAATTAATATAGCAAAGTTGCTTCCCCTATAAGTGGACACATTCACTTTAAGGCATCTCGGTACAGTTCTGACGGATGCAAGCAAAGTTACCAGTACAGGGCGCAAACAGTGGTTACCATGCATAAACTTATGGTAGGTATCAAAGAAGGTGTTGAAACCTGGGCCCTTGCGAACTCGGGATGCATCATTTTCCTCAGAGCCCGACAAATGTTAATGCATCGAGCTTACATGTTTGATCGTTGTCATTGTATGAAAACTAACAAGGTTACAAGAAAAATCATAATACGACAAAAAGAGTACAGAGTGATTCATTTTCGAGTGGCCGCGAAAAAAAATCTACGTCAGCTGCAAAATTTTGATAACAGCCATTTTCAGGGCAAGACGCAACTTCATTTTTGACGTCAGTTATAAGACGTTCCTTACACGTCATATTTTGTTAACGTCATATTTTGTTGACGCCATGTTTTGCAGCAATCCGTAGTAGACCTACAACTTAAGCCACAATGCCAATTTATTACACCTCATGAATTCCCTAGATGAAACGTGGGTTTCAGCCATTTAAACATAGCTAATATTAGTATGCGGTAGTTTTTCATGCTTTAACCCTTTAAGCACCAAAAACAGACGACAAAATTTACGTCTGCAAAATATCAAAATATGTTTCGTCCAAGCTATATCATAATGAAAATTCAAAAACTAGAGGGCAAACAGTGTAGATCTAGATGAGGCGGCTCATAATGAGCCGCCTCATCATGATCTATGCTGTTTGCAAATTCTGCTATTTTCGTCACTGGTGCTAAGTGTGTTAATGAACACGTTTCAGTGCCAGCAGTGACGAGCAATGCCTGTCACTGCTAGCGGTAAACAGTGACCGCTGGAAGTTATCAGTGACTACTCACGTATATGTACAAAGTCTGTCTAGTGAGCTTTGCCCCAGTGCCATCATGTCATTACTATAAAGAGATAAAATCATCTGAAACGAATTTCTCTTATCAGGTTTCGGGCCAAACCAGTCCGTTTGTCTTATCTAACTTCCTTAAAAACATGTAAAATAATGGAAGTTTCTAATCTTCAAACGAAAGGTAAGGGTTTCAGGTGTTCTGTCTATAAAACTATTTAGTGGTTAAAGTTTTTAGCATTGTGAAAAAGTAATTTTGTTTCAGTTTATTTTTCCTTTTCAGAGCTACATTTCTTTTATGTTTGGCCCTACGTGACAGAGAGTCGTTCATAATGGTATTGCTACCAGCTAATTATATCATTTAGGTCATCCAAGGCAAAATGTGAAAATGGGTCTGTGAGTTTATAGTCTTCGATGTTTGCACATGATTTATCCATATAGCGAACTGTGAAACCCCGGAGAAGAGTATGCGCACGCTGTCTTAGGCCTTTACTGTATAGCATAAAAAAAAGCCGACGACGATAACGAGAAAAATGTAATAGCTTGGCTGACCAGTACAATATGGTCACGTATCATTTATTCCCGCAGTTCGAAGCAACAGTTCTAGATGATTCTACTTTGTATAATGACAGAGAAACGATCACTACATACGCACTGTTATTTGTACTTAATGAATTGATGTGCACTTGCGTCCACAATGCACCCGACAAGTCATTCCGAGTTCTGTAGTAGACGTCTCACAGAATATATAGATCAAACTATTTCCAAATCTCTTTATCATTTGATGTCAAATCATTCATTGCTCCGAAATGCAATTAGTTTGTGATACATTAATTTTGCTTGATACCTGTATGATATTTTGATCCCAGAGTTTCTAGCATTTAAGTTTCTTTATTATTATCACTATTATTATCTTCGTTTCAGGACATCATATATTGCTCCTAACCGGTGTGTTAATATTTGTAATAAAAGGTAAGGTACAAAAATGCCATATTGTTTTTATCTTTTACAAAATCTGTTACATAATAAGGTCAAAGGCGCAAAACATTCTGTATTGACACACGAGGAAACTGATACGTCACAAAACAAGCAAGCTAAGAACTTTTAAGGTGAATGGGGACACTTCCTGAGGGGATTGGGGGAGATAATTCTTACAGAAGATTTTTCCCCATTTGATTGGGGCTCCCCTTAAAGGAAAAAAAATCGATGTCTCGAGGAGCAAGTCATTTCCTTTCAGAGCAATACGCAAGCGCAACTGCTTCAGGCATACTAATATTTTGTAAGAAGTTAATAAAGAATGAAAAAAATTGTGAAATCGGTCATAATTATCACTACCCCTAGTCTATAGACTTTTATTGACATGTCAGTTTAAGCTTGCATTATAGCTTCCGCGTAGTAAAAAAACATGTCTTGTTTTGAACGCTAAATACGAGTTATTTATGCCCAGTCCAGCTTGCCCACATGCAATGCCAAGACTAACCTTGTGGATTTAGAAACGATCTGTGTATGCCATGAACATGAGATTTTTCTCGGCGCAGCTGAGTATAATTTCACTTCTGTTCCACATTTCACAAGATTTTATTAGTCAACTAACGCGTATGTCAAAATTTTGCCAATAATATAAAATGTCTATGAATACAGTCATTTGACCTATTCCGATGCACGTTTCAGTCGACCGTACTCTAAAATCTGAATTCTCTGTCATTTGTTTATTTCTTTGTGTCAGTAAATAAATAAAAGGCTCTTTTTAAGGCACTTTGTTTGGGGTCACAAACTATTTGAGGAAGATAGTGAAATCTAACGATAACCAGACGTTGTCTTTTAGCCTATTTCGACGCACCTTCTTCTATTCCGGTGGATCTGTAGATTATTTACAGTACATTGAAAGAACCACCGAGGGGCGCCCCAAAAGTAAATTGTCGGATTATTACTTGCTCGATGAAAGATTATTTTATGCAAACAAGTGTCTGTCTGACATAATTGATATTTAAACATCTGATTAAACACACGTCTTCGCTGAAAAATTGTTTCGGTGATTCAGTGTCCGTAAGCACAATGTTTGATATTTTTATCCAGGATTCAGTGATAAAAGGATATCATCAATTCAAAATAAAACCGCCTTATGGAGTTTTACTTATAACTGATCTTGAATATTCAAATTGCATGACGAGAATGCAGCACTAATATGGATTTCAGAACTCGGGGACTTCCCCAAATATACTATCCGCCGGAATAGGCTAAATGAGCTAATAAATTAAAACTCGAATAAACCTAAGTAAATGATTTTATTTCCTTTTGATATTTATCAGTTTAGATAGCTAATAAAATGAGCAATCGACAAACATATAGGTTTACGACATATTTGTTTACACAAATATTGTCCGACCCTATTTTCACCGTTGGCCTGAAAACACCTGTTATTTTCTTGTTAAATATGCATTACCAGCCACTTTTAAACTCAGTTTTTTGTATCTTCGATTGGTAAATGAGATCCTTACTATATGTGGATTTGACAAATAGGTCAAATCTCGTTTTACTCCGTTGTACTGCACTGTTTGAATACTAGCACTCTGTCAGATGTTAATTCAACATGTTTCTCTTGTCTGTAAATTTACAATGGAAATTTTATCGAAAACAGACGCAGATATTCAAAACTGTCTTTTTTTTCAGTGTAGATCTACTTTCGATTTCTACTTTCGGTTTAATACACACAAACAAACATTGCATCATAATGGTAACTGTTTTGGAATCAGGTCAATCTCAAGATTGACTGCGGTCCATTTTGGAATTCCAAATTGGACAACTCAGTCTTGAGATAGACCATTGTCGCTACCCAGTGTCAAAATTACGGTTGCGGGTGCCACTTGAGTCATATTCATGAAAGTTATTGTCAACGACATTACCAAAGACACTTCCATCTCTGTGCCGATTATCTTGTGTGTTTTTTTTTTTGTGTTTTTTAAATTTTTCTTGTTTTCATTACGATGAGTCTTAGTTTGCATTTATAAATGAGTTCTAAATACCGTTATTGTTTCTCTCATATAGGTACACTTGCAATCACCTGTTTAAGTTGTGAAAATGCTGTTAGATTAGACCAATGCACCAAGTTCCTGGAGTGTCCTGATGATAAGGTAATGTTCGCTTATGAAACAGTCAAATGGATAGCTTAAGCCAGTAAACACGCACGTCAGGCGGCACAGGCAGACCAAAGTATTTGCGGTTCACATTTAATATATGAGCCGTGACACGACAAAACCAACAATGTGGCATGTGCGCCCAGCGAAGACTCATATCAGCCTGGGCATACGCCCAGTCTGATCAGAGTCTTCATTGTTGGCATGGAGGTAGCTTAGACCCTTAGCTACCCTTTATTAAAGCACAAAGCGAAGACTCTAATCAGACTGGGCGAATGCCCAGGTTGATTTGAGTCTTCGCGTGGCGCACATGCCACTTTGTTGACTTTGTCATGTCGCTGCTCAATTATGAATCTTGAGACATCCGATTGCGCAACTATTCATGCTGGTCTGACTTTTCCCTGGTCCACAGTCCTCGCTTTCAGCAAGGTTCATATATTGTATATGCGAAAAAAGAAAACTGCTCAAATCTCGGATGAGCAGACTGATCTAAGTCTTGCCGTAAGATACCTGTTCACGCGATGCCAATCGTCATCATAATTTTTGCTAGGCACCGACATACACTGTAAAAAATGTATTTAGAGCCAATGCAAAAAATGCAGTCCGATTTTTTATGTGTTTAAATCGTAACATGTTCAATTTGCAACATGTCTAGGTTTATGTTTAGAAATTAAACATGTACAAAACTGGTTATATCTACCTTTTATTTTGAAAATTTCCTCTGTCAACATTTTCGTCTCTTTTTATCGTTCTTCAAAGGGGAAAAGAGAGAATGGATTCATCCGAAAACGCGTAACAGAATAAAACGTGTTCAGCAGACTTTGTCCGAGAAAATAACAGAAAATGCGTACATGTTTAGCTATATGACATATTCCTAAACATGTTTACACCTAAACTGTAACCATTTGTGTTTTATAGCTAAGCGCGATTTATACAGTGTATTTCCCAGCTCCGATGCAATTAAAATCTTTTATGATGATCTATTTGACAAAGCTCGGAAAAATGTGCTGTACAGTGATTATTTACCAGTGAATTATCGCTGATTCTAAGACAACGCGCTATAGAGGCGATGGACCTTTACACTGATTTATTCTGCGTCAAATCACTGTTTCGTTGCGCGTGAGCTTATTGCTGTTTCTTTTTCTCACTCATTCTCTATGTCTCTCTTTTCACCATGTGGCATCCGGACGGCGTCACGCCGAAGTCGAGGCGATGTTATGAATACCGCGGTCACTGTACCTGCTGGTTCTCTTTCTCTCTCTCTCTCTCTCTCTCTCTCTCTCTCTCTCTCTCTCACGAAACTCCTTGTAAGATGTTTTGGTTTTGAGAAGCTCTGTACTTTATAGCTGGCTGTAACGGCTAGCCATATGCGTTCTGTTGTCCTGTACTGTAAATACAAATTTTATGGTTACTATTATCATAATTTTGGAGATTTAACTTTTCTGAAAATTCACCTATTTAGGATGCCTTGCCCTTTATTTTTGGCAGCAGGAAGTATGCGGCGAGCCGTTTAGTGAAATATAGTGTAATATTTTGTTTTCTTACTTTCTTTCAGTTTCTCGCTTTATGCTCTGTGTTTTCCTCCCCTTGCATTTAAATTTTCAAATCATTTACTGTTACCATTGCTAGTATTAGTACATGATCCACCGTCCGTTTGCCATGTTGATTAGTATGTTAGAAATTCCTCATTATGTCATGTTTACATGTACTTTGAGTGAATAAAGTTACTGTCTGTCTGTCTGTCTGTCTGCTTAATACAAATTTGAAGAGAAAGGCTTCATCTGGAGAAGGCTGGTTGTCAGCAAGTAATTATCAACCGATAGAACAAAACTCAAGATTCTACCTTGAACAGTTGCAGTGAAATCTCCCACAAAAACTTATTCTAATGCACTTAAGTATGTTACGCGACGTCTGCTTAGATAACGTCAGAAAGTTTGCGACAGTATATCCTGCGATATACTGTCGGAAACCCGACATCATTACGTAACGTCGCTTCTTATTGACTGACGTCTGGTTTCACGTCGCTGAAAATGTTTGCTGTGGGTGCAAAGTAGCACACTTCTAAAGGTAAAAATGTGAAAAGTGCATTAGAATGGGGATAACTGTATTGAAAATTGTTATTTGGGGAGGTAAATAGTCGGCGCGTAGCTGGAAAACGAAATTTCCGACCATAATACCGACGCGTCGCCGTAAAACGAAATTTCCGACCATAAAACCGACGATTTACCTCCCAAAATGAAAATTTTGAATACATTTATCCCCTAAATTTATGCAAAGCATGGAAATAAAGAAACTGGGCGAATACAGGGCAGAATAAGCAGAATCAGGCTGGTTTGTAATCCTCCGATACAATAAACAAGAAACAAGACGAAGACAAGGGAATATAAACTGTGCTATTTTCTGATAAGAAGTCCACTAAAAGATATAAAATATTTAATGATCAAAGTTTAGTTCTCAAACCGGTTTTTTTATTCTTTGAAATATTGTCCGAGTTTATTACACAGCGTTTTCCATTGAACTCTAGTAGAATGATGTAAGTTCTCTTGCATATTTTAGAAGATATTATTACAATATGATTAAAGATATGCTTGTAATACTTTCAGACTTGTTATATTGAAAAATACTTGGATCAAGGAACCTACCAACTCGTCCACAGGGCAGGCTGTAGAGATATCCATGTAAGTTGCTAAATGATTAACATATATGTTCTCTAGTTAAAAGGTTAACAAGTGAAAGTAAAATTTTGCTTTTCTCTATAACTTCTGTGCTTTTGTCCACCGATGATTCCATGCTAGTTTGCTTCGAATATAACATTTCACTCAGGAGACACGAGTTCTGCGCCATTTCCCAGAAAAGATTCAATGCTAGTTTGGTCCTTGTTTAGTTCCGGCTGACAAAGCATATAAATCTGTTGTGTTTGTTTGCAAAACACATTAAATCAGTTGCTTGAGCGAGCCCTATATATAAATGCACTTCGTTGACTAAGGAGGAATTCCATTCATACATTATTATGGACTACATGTATTATCCACACTGTCTATCTGCCTATCTTCTTCTGTTACCATGAATTTATATACCCAAATACAAACCCCTTCTCATTTCTGCCCCTTCTCCAATTGGTAATTTCATGCAAGTTTGGTATGACTACACCATTTCTCCCAGGACATATGATGTTGACAAGCCATTTTGCAACATTCTTAGACCTCCTCTCCTCTTTTAAATAGGATCAAGGTCACCAAATTCAAATATGTTCTTTCCCATATCCCAGTATTATATTTCTGCACGTTTAGTTAATATTCATTCGTCCTTGAACAGGAGATCAGGTGCAGGCAAGTTGCCAACGCTGACGAGATCCACACCAAAAATGTCCTCCACATCCATTCGGTGGATGACATAAGTACTGGCAAAGATCTATATGAAACATTAGAACAGGGTTATGCTATGATAATTTGAGCCGCGACACGAGAAAACCAACAAAGTGGTTGTGCACCCAGCGCAGACTCAGATCAGCCTGGGCATCCACTCAGTCTGATCAGAGTCTTTGCTAAGCGCTTAAAGGGTAGCTAAGGGTCTAAGCTACCTCCATGCGGACAGCGAAGACTCTGATCAGACTGGGCGGATGTCCAGGCTGATCTGAGTCTGCGCTGGGCGCACAACCACTTTGTTGGTTTTCTCGTGTCGCGGATCATTTCTGTAAATTTTGCACATAACATTTCGTGTGGTTCTCCACATTTACCACAAGAGTGATTAAGATGAGGAACCATGTTATATGTTTACTAAGAAACTAAGAAAAATTATCCTAGAATTATCACCAAACCCTCTCTCAAATAGAGCTCCGATGTCTCAGCTGTCTATTCGTAAGATGTCTTATTCCTACTACAGATAAATCATGGGGAAAAATCGTCCGCATTTTCTGTTACTAGAACCATTGCAAGGTCTGTGGAGGAAGTAACAGTTATACGACGGTTTGTCCGCCTGTATGAGGAGATAATTCACGGGCTTTAGCAAGTGGATTACCTCCCGTTTAAACATGTGGCTTATCTCCCATATTGAGGACAAACCATGGTATAACTATTTTAATACCACCCTCATTATGCTGAAATTTCCAGAACTCGTTGGTGTGAGTGATGATGACATGGACATACATTCCATAATTACCACTTGCAGTGACTGACAAAGCCAATAGGAACGTCTCAGGAGAAGCCCTGGGTCACAGAGATGTTCTCAACCTCTGTGATGAGTATACTAGTCTGAAAAAGAGGCTGTATGAAGCAGAAGGAACAAAAAAAATACAGGAAAAGTAACAAGAGGATTCAGGACAAGTCTGGGAAATGTCTAAGAAGAATAAAAGGTTCTCAGCAGATGGATAAAATACTGCTCAGAGCTATACAACCATGGGTATTGTGGTGACAGCGCAGTTCTGATCTGCAGTCATCATTAAAAAGATCTACAACCAGTCCTTCTTGATGACGTTGAAAATGCAGTAGCAGCACTGAAAAAGTGAAGTCAACCGAAGTTAATATTATATCAGCAGAACTTGTTCAAGCAGGTGGGGAGACAATGGTTGATGGTTTATCAATTATCTAAAATAAGCTCCAGAGAATAACAGAATGGCCGATCCAATGGAGTAAGTCGCTGATTGTTACACTCCTGAATGAAGTCATCGTTAGCAGGCTTAAAAGAATAAATCGGCGAAGAACAGGCCAGGTTCAGAGTCAGAAGGAGTACTGCTAGGCGCTATCACACTGAACAGACCTTCGGCTTCAGATTCCCGTGATAAATGTTCTCTCAACATCAGTAGAATCTGTACCATGTCTTCATAGATTTAAAGGAATACAACATTTGACAGGACATGGTATAAGCCTAATGGGCCACCATGCGGAAGTACAATATCAATGCAAATGTAGTTCGCCCCACTAAGCACCTTTTTGACAAGGCTTTAAGTGCAGTTCAGATGAATGGCAGGACGGGAGACTGGTTCAGAACAATAGTTGGGAGTTAGGTAAGGCTGCATTATTTCACTCACCATTTTAAGCATTTTTCTCGAAAGGAGTATGTCTGATGCTCAGGAAGAACAAGAAGAAAAAATAGAACAATTACCAATCTGCGATTTGCCGATGACATTGACGACCTTGCTGAGGAAAAGCAGAAACTAGAAGCCCTAGTCGAAAGTCTGGACAAAACTAACCCTGGTGCCATGAGGTCGACTTTCACGCACTAATGAGGATGTTCGAAAAACGATCCAAGCAGCCATTGGAGAATATGGCGAGTTCCTGAACAGTGCCACTGACGGAGACTAAGGTGGTTTGGCCAAATCTCAAGGTCTGGTTTATCAAAGACAATTCCGCAGGGCACATTGAAAGGATATAAAAGAAGAGAAGACAATATGAAAGAATGGGCAGGGATGGACTTTGCCAGCACAACTAGGGCTGTTGATGACACGACTAGGTGGGAAAGGATTGTTTTTACACATCTGTGATGCTCTAAATACCTTGCAGACTAGACTAGATATTATTGTAAACCTTGCAACTTTTGCGCTTTCTGGCAAGGGTGATATATTATGCATATTAAAATTATGAATAGAAATTTGTGCTTACTTTATTCGTGTCTATGCTGTACAACACGGTCGTCTTTTACTTTTAGACTTGATCCTGTGGACTTGAACTATCAAAAGCTCTATTGGCCCTGGCCGTTGACTTCAGTTTGAACGATTTCTGCCTCACAACACATTCACTTAACCCATCGGTACGGGAGACTAATAAAGGCAGGATCATCTCATTCTTCCATGCTCAGTGGGAAATCTGCCGATTCCTCAAAATAATAATAGTTACCTGCAGTAAATAGGGTATTGGCAATTGGAAATTAAAATATCATATCATGATTTGTTAAAGTTTTTTCAATAAAAAATCTATATAGTCCGGTTCAATAGTTCCACTGTAACATTAAAAGACGCGCGAAGCATCCAACTATATAGTTTCGTACGGCGAAAAGTCAACTTTTGATGAAGAAAAAACATTATCCTAAATGATTTTGTTATTAATGTATTTCAGGATTGTAAATTGGTTGAGTGCAACAAAGAAATATTTGGAACAACAGCTTCGCCAACTAACCAGACAGCTGTATCACAACCAATACATCCCAGAATCAAAAGAGATTACGTTGTTTGTACAAACTGCTGTTACAGTGATCTGTGCAATATCAAAGGATGTGGAAGCTCTTACTACGGTGACTGAATTCAGTTATTCAATTTCCAGAAAGAAAATCAATCAGACAGAAAGGGAGAGGGGGTCCTAATAAGAGGGGTAGAGGAGTAATGATTATTTCCTTGCATATCATAGTCCATCTTAGTGAGTTTTTGGTTACTGTTGTTTTATACTGCTCTCTCTCCCTGTCTGTCTCTCTCTTTCTCTCACGAAGTTTTCAGCAAAAGTAACAGTGCAGTTAGATGTACTTTTGTACAACCCATTATTCATTCTGTAGTCTTCTGTCAGTATGGGCACCATTTTATAACGCAAATTGTAACTTATATCTTGATGTCAAACAAAAATAAGAATAAGCATATAGATTCTAAATTTAAGATACCCATTTAGTTATCTTTTATTATTATCATTATTATATTATTATTATTATCATTAATATTTGTTTCTTTTTTTAATAAATTCATGACTGACGATAGTTTCATTAGATAGATTGCCAAAATAAGATTACAAAACAGTTATTTCAGAAGATGCATACTGACTGCATCCTGATTTTTCCCCCTGTTTGAAAATACGTCATTTTCTCAAGTATAGTTATATAGTTTTTAGATACCTATTTAGTTACCTTTTTATTTTTTATGCCCCCGCCACGAAGTGGGGAGGGGCATATAGTTTTGCCCTTGTCCGTCCGTGCATACGTACATACGTACGTCCGTACATACGTCCGTCCGTCACACTTTGTAGTACTGTACTTGTCTCCGCAACTCCTCCTACAGTATTCGATGCAGGGCGCTGAAACTTGGAACACAGTTCAGACATGCATTGAACATGTGCATAAAGGAAACAGAACTTTGATTAAGATCTTTATTGCAGAATCATGTCCCCTTGAATAATATACATATTTTAACCATATTTCACATTTGAGTACTGTTCTTGTCTCCGCAACTCCTCCTACAGTATTTAATATAGGAAGTTGAAACTTGCAACACAGTTCAGACTTGCATTGAACATGTGCATAAAGGAAACAGAACTTTGATTAAGGTCTTGGTTGCAGAATTATTTCCCCTTGAAAAATATACATATTATAACCATATTTCACATTTGAGTACTGTTCTTGTCTCCGCAACTCCTCCTACATTATTTAATGTAGGGAATTGAAACTTGCAACACAGTTCAGACTTGCATTGAACATGTGCATAAAGGAAACAGAACTTTGATTAAGGTCTTTATTGCAGAATTATGTCCCCTTGAATAACATAAATATTTTGACCATATTTCACATTTGTAGTACTGTTCTTGTCGCTGCAACTCCTCCAATTGTATTTGATGTAGGGATTTGAAACTTGCAACACAGTTCAGACATGCATTGAACATGTGCATAAAGGAAACAAAACTTTGATCCAGGTCATTTTGGCAGAATTAAATTCCCTTGAATGACATGCATATTTTGACCATATTTCACACTTTGTAGTACTGTTCTTGTCTCTGCAACTCCTCCAATAGTAATTGATGTAGGGATTTGAAACTTGCAACACAGTTCAGACATGCATTGAACATGTGCATAAAGGAAACATAACTTTCAGTCAGGTCTTTATTGCAGAATTATGTCCCCTTGAATAACATACATATTTTGACCATATTTCCATAGCTTAAATACAATCTCACCTTTTATCATCGCTCTAGCGGCCTCATTTATTAACAGATTTTGATATTACATCACAGCTTTATTGGGTATGACAGAACCTCGAACAGCTTTGCGTTTCAGGTTTGTAGGATGAAGGTCAAGGTCACAGTTGCTATTTTCAGAAAAACTAGGGCATTGCTCCAGCGCTTTCATTTATAGATCGATTTTGATATAACTTCACATAAATGTTAAGTATAACAATATCTTGAATAAATTACTGTTTCAGCACCGCAGGTCCAAGGTCAAGGTCAGAGTTGCTATTTTTAGAAAAAAACTTTATCATTCCTCTACTCCTCTATTCATTGACAGTTTTGATGTAACTTCACTCAAATGTTTAGTGTGACTATATCTTGGACAAGTTCGTGATCCAGAATTTCAGGGTAAAGATTAAGGTCATATTTGCTATTTTAGAAAATATGCTGTCATCCCTCTGGAATGATTTTGGCATAACTTGACACAAATATTTAGCTTGACAATATCTGGGACAAATTTACGTTTCATCATTGTAGGTCCAAGGTCAAGGTCACAGATGCTATCATAGGTAAATGGAAATCTTTGTCATGGTTCTAGCGCTTTTATTTTTTAACTGATTTTGATAGAACTTCAGACATATATTAAGTAAGACAATATCTTGGACAAGTAAACCTTTCAGGGTTGTAGTTCCAAGGTCAAGGTCACAGTTGCTATTTTTAAGAAAAACTCAGTCATCCCTCTAGCACCTTTATTTATTGACAGATTTTGATGTAACTTCACACAAATATGTTTTAACACATTACTTTTCTAGTGAGGCATATGGCGGGGGCATTCATCACCTTTAGTGATTGTCTAGTTTTATTTTTTTTTTAAATTAATTCATGACGACAGTATCATTAGCTATGCAAGTTTTTATTTCAGCCAAAATTAGATTACAAAATACTAATTGCACGCCTATGTCAAAGGTCGACCAAGAGGCTCGGTAGCTCAGGTATATCATTACACTTGTACTGCCTTCCGGCTTGTACCGCAAGGCGGTACAAGTGTATGACATACCTAATTACCTACACCCTGTGACACCTCTACGAGTCTCATTTCGACTCCTCTGCGGGTCTCATTAGGCAGTGTCTAATTAATGTCTTTTACAATGTGAAAAATATGAAACTGAGAGAGAGACTAACTTTGAAAAAGTAAGATCCGTATTATGCTTTTCGAAAACAAAAATGGTCCGGACATGGCCGGACCGGCTGCGACGGCTTCGCAGCGTAAAAACATTTTGATTAATAACTATTTTTTTTAATCTTCTTTTTTTCTGTTAGTGACACATGAATTCAATGTTGAATGAAGCAGTACAAAAAATAGTTCGCAAGAAATGAGTAATAAAATAGTTAGAATACCATATTATTTTGCAACTTCGTTAGTTTTTTTTTTTTTTTTTTTTTTTCTTTCTTTTCTTATCTATCAATATATTTTTTCTTTGGTTATCAGTCAGCAAAATAAATCATAGTACACTATTCGTGAGTACATAGTTAAAAATTCATATTGTATTTTATTTACTGTAAGTTCTAGTAAATGATCCTCTTGAATTGAAACTGGTTAAGGACAGTACACGCAGCCGGAGACGTGTTTGAAGGAAAGAAAGTTTACATGACTTTCAGATTATAAAACAATCAGTTGTCAGTTTCCAAAGTTTCGAAACAATAAGTTTAGTCAGTCCTGAAAGAATCTTGGTTGTTTTCGATATTGATTCAGTATATTAACCAAATATTTGGAAACGCCTAATGATATTTTACGGCATGAAACAAAAATAAGCCTGAACAGTTCTACAGGTAATTTGATTTAAAAAAAATGGAAGAAAAAGATACATTTTTTCGTTTCGGCATAAAAGTTAAACGTTTGCTTAGACAGCATGCCCAACACAATTTCCAGTTTGTGGACTGCCCTTCATTACACTAAAAAGCCTGATGACGTCACAATGTAACTGTTATTACACTGCTTCGTTTTCCAAGGTCAAACGGAAAGCGGAAGATCTTCAAACATGCTGTCCTTACAAATCTACCTTAGAAACGATAGAGTGACCTTTCCACGGTGAGGACTCAGGTGATATTTGTACCTATATTCAGACAGAACGGGTAAGAAAATTGATCACTATTTCTTTAATGCTCAGTGAATTTTCATGCGGTAAAGTGCAAATACCTCGTCACATTAGCAGCGAGCCATTATATAAGCCGTTTTTATGCACGCCGTAATTTTTGACAGACCTCGAGCAAAGTATGAAAGTCTTTGCTCGAGGTCGTGTGAAAAAATACAGCGCGTAGCATAAAAACTCTTAAATAGTCTTTTGCTGCGAATAAAGACAAGGTAGGCCCCATTTACTTTTCAACGCATGAAAATTCATTGAGTATAAAGGAAATAATGAACAATCTAATATTTTTCTTACCCGTTCTGTCCGATTACTAGTACTAACAACCGAAGTAAGTCACCTGATTCTTCGCCTTGTTTTCGTGAATTTTGAAAATGCATTGCGGCATCTGTACGGTTGGTAACATCTCTCAACATCCCGTAAACAATATTTTGGCAATTTAACGGCATGCCAAGTCGGCGTCCTGTCTTCTTGTCTTTAAACATTGTACCCGGTATATATTATGACAATAAGTTAACATTATTGAAAGATGAGTGCGGAATGCACATTCTCAAATTAAAGGCTATTGTCTTCCCCTGTGAGAGGATCGCTGAATTGTGGCATTGCCTAAAGCAAAACATTCATACTGAAAATATGGCAGTTACAATATCATATCAACAACAAATTTATATTAAAAAAAATAGAAAACACTATTTTGAGTATATAAACAAGATATTTGTGTGTATACCGCGTACGTTTCACTGAAACTTGGCCTTACACTCCGGGGAAATGTTTCAGTAAGATTTAAATATGACCTGGTGCGCTTGATATATGTCTAATGAAGTCATTTAAATATTAATAAGCGCGCAATATTGCAGGTCTAAGTTTTCTTTTTTCTTTATTCTGTTACTGTATTTGCAGATGTAAACGAGACAACCAAACATTGTTTCAAAAAGGATAAAGTGATCACAAATGAGACAGTACAGGAAGTTGCTCAGTGTCAGTCAAATGAGGTATATGGATTGTTTTCTGTTGGCGAAATATACAGCTTTATAGATCTTTTATTACTAACACTGTGCGCTTATAGAAGTAATGGAAAATTTCCGTGTTTTATTCTGCAACAATTCACTGTTTCCGAGCGGGAGTCTAATAGACCTTTTTATCATTGTTATCTCCCCTAGTCTCGCTGCCTGTATTTTGGCGAGATTTCGCGTTACGTCACACGCGTGGGGCATAACCTTTGATACAGCAACACATGTCAATAGGCTTTTTTATTATAATTGAATAATATATAAATTAAATGATTAAAGATGAGATTTATTATTACAATTTGATTTCAAAACCTAACTTGGAAGAAAAAGAATATAATTACAGTAACAATGACATAGAAAATATTTGAAATGCACAAAAATAAATGTTCCAATCAGCGCGTCATGCACCGATAATCATTTTGCAAATCTGTGATCTTTTATTTCTAGCATTCTTTCTTTTCCTTAAAAATTCTTACACGTTTTGATATTCATTCATAGTTTTATTTTCTCATAATCTTCTGCGATTTTACACATTTAATTTCAGAAGTAATTCTATTACTAATATTTTACGTAAAGAAAAATCATGCAGCTAGGCATTTCGTAATTATTACAACAGTTATGAACTCGTTATAAATATTAAATAGATGCTTTGTATTTATTTATTAATAAAATTATTCATTTATTTATTTATTCTATTTTGAAATCAAATAAGTTTTGAGGAAATAAGTTCGGCGGATTTCGATTGTCTGAAGATGTAGCAAATAGTCAGTTTCTCTTTTCGGGTTCTAAAAATAACATTAATAATTATAGTAAAAATATCATTGTGATCATTAGTATTATTAGTATTGCATTATCAATTGACTTGCAAGAAAATTTGTTCTGGATAAATGAGAATGATTTGCCTACCGATATGCAATGAAATTAATGGTTGGTTGTTGTTAGGGGTTTAACGGCCCTTTGAGACAGTATTTTAGTCTGTATCGGGCCATCTCCTAGAGAGGGGGAGAAAGAAAAAAGATAGAAAATGATAACCAAACAACCCCGGCCGCACCTACTGCAAGCACAGTAGGCCCTTGTCCTACATTTATCCAAATAAGTAGCACGCCCCGGCACTGGAAGTTATAACCAGCACCAAGTGACAGCTATTTAGTGTGTGATCTATGTATGTATTCGAAATGTATTTTGACAGACTAGAAACTGTATAGTTTACGTCTGAATAAAATTTCTGTTCTGTTAAACAAAAGAAAAGAAAAAAAAAAACATCGCCCGCCCGACCACCACCCCGCAATGAAACTAAAATCGTCAACATTAATAAGAGATGTCAACGAATAACGTGGTCTATTTGTTGAGTTAATTTTTAATAGATCCTCAGATAAATAAGTAATTGATAAACAGACTTCGGATGCCGGGAGGTGCGGTAATGGATACGTTGAGCCTCTTTGGATGCGCCGGTATGACTATTTAAATAACAACAATAACAACAAAAAATTAGGGTAATATATGAGACAAGACAACTATTTAGGGATTATTTGATCCTTTAAATATTTTTTTTTCCTTTATTTACTTAGTAAAATATCAAACCACACATATTATTTTCTGATTGTTCAGACCTCGTTCAAAGAAATGGATGGTAGATGTCAGGTAATAGATAAAATTAATTAGAAATAAATATTTCTTTGCGATATGCCTTTCACTTTACATGATGTTTGTGCCAAGCCTTGCTAAAACGAAAAGAAATCAGATAGAAATGATTAAAACAATTAATTTTAACTGATTACATAGAAAGTCTCAATGCCTTAAAATCCAATTGCCCCATTTATGTAAAGTCTCGCCGATTATCGGAAAATATCGCGTTACCTAAGCGGTACACGCATGCACAGAAACAATGTGAAAAAGGTCTATTGCTGATGTCACTGGAAATTACTGACGTATTTTGTGACATTTTGAGGCATAAGACGGTGTGACGGCTCTATTTCTTTCTAAAAATTCGTCATAGAACGTACACTTATCTTAGATACAGGGGTAGTATGAACGTGCTGGCAGGATGAATGAAAAGAATACTTTTTAGGCGTTTTTGAGTGTTAGAATCGAAATAGTTCAGCTTGAGCATTGAATTGTTTAGTAATATTTCATTGTTTGTCGGTCAGTTTTAAGTAGCTCGATCATTCGCGCTCCACGCTCGTCATATGACCAACTTTACGACTGACCTCCAAACAGTGAACTATTTCTCAACAATGCACTGCTAGAGCTGATCTATTTCTTAAGTATTATAAAAGGAAACCAAAGACAACCAAAACTCGTTATTGTAGTTATATAGTTTTAGAATCTAGTTTCATTTACAACTAAGATTAAGCTGTATTATTGTATACTTGTAGTTTCGAATCCTTTTGATTGTTTATTAATAATCATATGGTGGCTGATGTATTTTTGCTCTTATATTATTACAAAATGCAACATTATTTTTTAATTTTTGGAGTTCTTTCAATGTCCACAAGTCGGAACGGAGCTTTAAATTGTGATTAAATTTTCCCAAAACAGAAGTTATCATACGTATGTTATTATACATGCCATGATTTCTTTTCAAGGCTTATGAAAGTCACAATATATCTTGTGGAGGACTTGTTAAAACTATTTTATTACCAGAATGAATAATGTTCTTTTCTTAAGTTCAGTTCTTTTGTACTTAGGAAGATAAAGCACATTGTTATCTTAGAAAAAAACACAAACAGAAAAAGAGATCTGCATATCTGCATATTATGAAAACAGTTTAAATGACTGATTCGGAGGTTGTTAAAGTTAGTAAAGATACAAGTTACTTAATGAGCAGATACAAGTTACTCATAGATCAACACACCTGTCTCGTGATATTCTTCGCGGGCGATAGGCCGTACTTTTCGCTCACGCGATCACTGGAAAAACTCGATTACTTTTTTTTTTCAACAAATCATAGCATAAACTAAATGAATACTTTTTTAATTTTTCAGTTATGTTCCTATAAAAGACAACTATATTCCGGTACGTATGGCTATGAACTAGGATGTTTATCAAGAAAGGTACGTTAACGTTTCTTGAATTACTTATGTAATGCAGTTTATTCTCAAATACTCTTGCAAACGGTGAATGGTTTCATGAGCAGTTATATTCATATTACAAAATAGTCTGAATGTCTTCGTAGTAATAATATGCCTTGTGACAGCTAGGAACAATTTTGCAACCAAGCATTCAGACCCTCGGGTTTGACATGCTGTTATTTTCTTTCTTGCTCAGACTGGAAATCGCAAGAACTTGAAAATACATGTATTCTGTCTTACAAGTGTTTCAGCAGTTTTTAAGGTTCCTCGGGCGTCAGACTCTATGATGGCCCGACCTAAAGCTATATATTTTAGTTGGTTGGGACCGGAGCCTTTTTGTCTGTTGCTGGGTCCACCGGGACTCAACTGGTGACCTTCTTTTGCTTCAGATTTCCAGTGGGGTTGTTTGGCAGGCCAGGGATCTCCACCTGTCAGACGGCCCGTTGTATCTGTTGAGTCCTCGTCTTTGCTTCTTCATGGTGTTGAAATTTGATTTATGTGTTTACCGTGATGGTTCATTGACGAGTTAGAGGGTTATCATGCGAACCGAACAACCGACTAAATGTTTTGTACCACTTCAGAAACTGAGGGTGAGGTTGGGCCTGTAAAATCGATTTAAGCCCCCCAGTAATTCATTACTGACCGTTCCAAGGCGGTAGTTCTGTTGTGGTTCTCTGTTGCCTGTTTTGGTGTCAGAGTTTCTGTGATGTTTTACCTTATGTATGTTCTTATTATTTTTGGTTCGGTTTGGTTCCTGAGTGGCCACCTTTTGGGAACAAGCTGCTCACTCGGTTGGCCATATGTTCTCTGTATCTTGATTATTTGTAATCTTAGTTGTTTCCAACTATGGTTTGAGGGCTGGATTTGGATTTTGATTGTTTCAGTTCCTGGTCTTTGCATATTTTTTACTTTTTTTTCCTCTTAACACTTCGCTCATATCTAGGAGTCCCTAGATATAATGAAAGTATATCTCTAAATGTACAGAATGCTATTGTAAAAGGTACCTTTGAAGAGTTCTCATTTTTTTTTTTCGTTTTTCTCTCACATGTCCAAAATTCGTCTGAGTCCATTCTATACAAGAAAATGATGAAATATCCCTTGATGTCACAGGTTGGGATTCATCTGTCCTATGACCATTTTTCCGAGGAAAAAAGGGAGAAAACTACTCTCTTGCGGTAACAAATCTTCTGAAACAGAGTTTTCTGTGTCCAGCTGTGTGAAATATATACTCACTGGCATTGTTTTTACTTGTGACAGACCCATTTTCGTCCCACCGGGTTGGCGAGATACCCATAACGTATTTATATCATTTTTTTCTCTCTCTCTAAGCATTGCTGCCAGGCAGATAGTCGGTCAGTCGGTTCGGTAAATCAGACAAATGGTCAGACAGACAGTCAGTTCGACATACACTGACCAGAAAGTGATCACATACGGTCAGTCAGTCTTACAGTGTCTGTACTAAAAGCACAACATCGGTGAAATTGCGCGACGTTGCACGTTGCAATTCGCGTATGACGTTCAATCATACAACGTTCATGACGTTACGTCATGTAAAGCGGGAAAAAACAACAAGATCACTACCGAAAAATTCATTGACAGTGTGTTCCTATTTGGTTCTATAACTCAAATCGGGGCAAACAGATTTCCCAAAACTGGCTCGCTGGCAGTCAACGTACTTATACATGTGGCCTAAAAGTGACCCGCTGGCAGTGAGGGGGGTTAAGTAATAAAACAATGGCATAACAAAAATGTTTATATAGAAACTTTGAGAAAAAGACGAACAGGTACAGTAATGATGAGGTTTTGAAATTAGCTATAGTTGTAATTCAAAGGGAGATAATCTGAAGATTTGAAGAATTCAAACTTCGCATATAAAACC
This sequence comes from Ctena decussata, assembly GCA_963989385.1. Classification (NCBI taxonomy): domain Eukaryota; kingdom Metazoa; phylum Mollusca; class Bivalvia; order Lucinida; family Lucinidae; genus Ctena; species Ctena decussata. The sequence continues at coordinate 36,904,050 of OZ022498.1, read as the reverse complement.
TGAGTACAAAATATTGGACATTTTAAGTGTTTTCCGAGATTCCTGCTTAATGGACTTTTCTGCGCGATACAAATTCTAATTCTGCGCGTGTGCACCGATGAGGTGCCTTCCAATTAGCACTTATCGAAAATTGCCAGATAACTCTTCTGTGAAAAAGTATCAGCTGGCGATTGTCAAAGCTTTTTGTTCCTTGGCCTCGCGAAACACACATGAGCCTCAAGTAACTACAATATGCACTAGTTTCCTTGAAAATATAGCCAAAAGTTAGTGTCGTTACTTTTTTGACTAAGTATATTTTGCGAAAAGTAATAGAGATTTTTTTTCAATAAGAGCTGCAACAAGAAGGACTGAAAAATGGCACCATTTCATTTTAACGTCAACGTTTCTTAACTGACGTCACGTCCGATACCCAAACGTCAGTTTCATTTTGGCACGACCAGACGTGGTTTACAGCATGAATGAATCGGCCAAATGGCATGATGTTATTTCTTTACAGCAATATGCGGGTTGATATATCGATAATAGGGAGATTAAAATTTAGAACTTGTACGCGTATGGCTACTGGTAGCTACACGTACACGTACAAGTTCTAATTATAATTATTAAAGGTTAAGATAAATGTAACTTGTTCGTGTACGTGTAGCCAAAATAAATGCGGCGAATGGGTTTAGATGGTCGAAGTAATTATAGAAAAAACTGTCTGCATTACTTTCGTCCGTGTGTACGTTTGTGGGTTAACATCCTCTGTATCAATAATTTCGGTCGGTTTTTGTCGAAACTTTACGTTCTAATTATTTTGGTGTCAAAAACACAGCATACAGGCCCGTCGACTAATATAACACCCGGCGACCATCTTATATACACCACATTTTTTTCTAATAATTGCGGTATTAATTGCACTGTTACAAAGGCCCGTAGGTTTTACGGGAAAAGACCTGACATCTGGCTGCCAGGCCTTTCACCATAAAAAGTATGGGATATTACTTTAATTCTTTGATATGGAACGCGACTGCATTGTGTAAAAACCTTGCTTTAAATCCGCATTTAATTTTTTATGATTAATATACAAACAAACGCGGAAAACAGATTTTTACACCGTGCAATCATTTTCCATCTTAAAAAGTTATGGAAATATCTTGTACTTTTTACAGTAAAGGAAGGCTCTGACTATTGTCAGTTCACTACCTGCGTACACTCACTTCTTCTCCACCCTCCCCGATTTTTTCCCGAAAGCTTTCACCAACAGAATCCCCTGTGTCTTATGCTTTTTTATCGTTCATTGGTAACGTAACCCATACCCACCCTTCTTACAGTCTGATTTCCCCCATTTTAATCGGGACAAAAATTATTCCGACCACCAGCTTTCCCAACTCAATTGGGCGGACGCACGGCGCCCCGTTACTGTGATCATGGTTTCGTATCGCTGAGGTGCGTGGCGGGAGGGGGTGGGTCGTCGTTACGAGAATCGAAACACACACACTTCCCAACCCAATCCCATTTATGATGCTGACATGAGACAACACGATTTTTTAAATGCTGGCTTGGGGGGGGGGGGGGGGGGTTGATGCTCTAGACTCATGATCAGGAGGTCGCGGGTTCGATTCAAGTTAAGGTCACATGTCCATTCTGCATGTTGTTTTTTTCAGCGTCGTCCATATCTCATACATTTCCTAATAAGCCCCACATGACTAAAATACTGTTGAAAGAGTCGTATATTCCGAAATCATTCTACCATGCATCTTTACAACTCCGGGGATATCAACAACAAATACTGCATATGCCTAGCATGTACCACCCTCACTGTAAACATTAGTGTATCTTTTTTACGCTTCACTGATTTTCAAGTAAACGCTTTGAATCATTTCTCAGATATATGCTCTCACATTTGATACCATAAAATAAAATGAATTCAAAGTACACATTTAAAGCTACGTGTAAACGGCCTCCTAGAAGTAGTCAATGTCTAGAATTTACTTCTAACTGGTAGAGAGTATGCAATTTTTGATGACGTATGCACACAAATCATCGCTAGACGTACACGTGCAAGTTGAAAAATCTCTTAATCTCCCTATTACATCTTGATTTCTTATGTAGAGAGCACAGATGAGACTTTCAGATTAATAGGGAGGTTAAGATTTTTAACTTGTACGTGTACGTCTAGCGTTGATTTGTGTGCATACGTCATCAAAAATTGCATACTCTCTACCAGTTAGAAGTAAATTCTAGACGTTGACTACTTCTAGGGGGCCGTTTACACGTAGGTTAAGAAACGTGTACTTTGAATTCATTTTTCGGATTGAATTCGTAAATGTACATTTTATTTTTTGGTATCAAAGTTGAGAGCATATATCTGAAAAATTGATATAAGCGTTCACTTGAAAATCATTGAAGTGCAAAAATAAGATACAAAAATGTTTACAGTGAGGGTGGTACATGCGAGGCATAGGCAGTATTTGTTGTAGATATCTCCGCAGTTTCAAAGATGGATGGATGAATGATGGCGGGTTATGCGACCCTTTCAACAGTATTTTAGTCATGCGGGGCATATTAGGAGATATAGGACATATGGAAGACGCTGAAATAGACAAGATGCAGAAAAGAAACGTGACCTGAACTGGAATCGAACCCGCGACTTCAGAATCATGAGTCTATAGCATCAACCTCCCAGCCAACAGTTAAACAATCATGTGGTCACAATTCAGCATCAAACTGGGACTGACTTGGGAAGTGTGTGTATCTCAATTCTCGTAACGACGTCATCCTCCCCCCCCCCCCCCACCCCGCACCTCAGCGGTAAGAAACCATGGCCGCAGAAACGGAGCGCTGTGCGTCCGTCCACTGAGGCGGGAAAGCTGGTCGGGATCATTTATATTCCAATCAAAATGGGGAAATCAGAGTGTAAGATGGGTGGGTATGGGCTACATTACCAATAAACAATAATAAAAAAAGGATGAGAGACAGGGGATTCTGTTGGTCATGGTAATCTATGAAAGCTTTCGAAAAAAAAATCGGGGACGGTGGAGAAGTGAGTGTACGCAGGTAGTGAACTGACAATAGTAAGGGTTTTCCTTTACTGTAAAAAGTACAGGATAGTACCATAATTTTTTCACACAGAAACTGACTGCACTGAGCAAAAAAGATGTTTAATTCCGCGTTTGGTTGTATATTGGCTATAAAGAAACTGAATGCGGATTTAAAGCAAGGTTTTTACACAATGCAGTCGCGTTCCATATCAAAAACTTAAAGTAATATCCCATACTTTTTTATGGTGAAAGGCCAGGCAGCCAGATGCCAGGTGTTTTCCCGTAAAACGTAAGGGACTTTGTAACAGTGCAGTTACATGTATTAGAAAAAATGCGGTGTATATAAAATGGTCGCCGGGTGTGATATTGGTCGACAGGCCAGTACGCTTTCTTGTTGACACCGAAATAATTAGAACGTTAAGTTTCGACAAAAACCGACCGAAACAATTGGTACAGAGGAGATAATGTTAACCCACAAACGTACACAAGGGCGTAAAGTCATACAGATAGCTTTTTCTATAATTACTTCGACCATCTAAAATAATTCACTGCATTTTTTTTGGTTACACGTACACGTACAAGTTACATTTATCTTAACATTTAACAACTATAATTAGAACTTGTACGTGTACGTGTAGCTACCAGTAGCCGTACGCGTACAAGTTCTTAATCTTAAACTCCCTAATATCAAAGGGTAGATAGTATAACGGTTGTTGAATTCATATCGTGAAACATTCGGCACTCGTTCATATGGCGGAGACGCACTCACAAGCTCTTGCATCCTTCTCCATATGAATTCGTGCCGAATAATTCACGATGTGAATTCAATATCCTACAAAAATTGACCGGCACGTGATGTCTAATCAACCAATGAAATTGTGTGTTACATCGTGGTCATATATTGGCGTTGCTTCATGGGGTATCTTATACTTGGACGGACACACGGCGCCAAGTGTGTGCAACTATGGTTACGTACCGTTGAGCCACTTTGGTAACGTCGATAAGAGAATTGAACTGAACTGAACTGAAGTATCTTATACAACGTCGTTTCAACGCTGTGTGCTCAAGACTTGGATGTACATGTATTTGTTGTATCTTTTTCTTGCAGTACTGTGAGTTTTTTGAAGAGCTGTCACAAACTCAACCTGGAATTGAAACTAAGTGCTGCGATACACCACTTTGTAATACCAACCCTCTTTCGTCAAAGCTTGACAAGAGAAACATAAGTATGTATCGTAATTTCTGCAAACATCCGGGCATCTAAAAGGTGTATGGGTAACTGCCATGTTTTCTGCCATGTCTTTTCAAAGGGGAGATAATTTTTTGACTTTTTAAGTGCTTTTGTGGGCGACTTAACCCTTTCAAACAAAGGGTATACGTTAAATGGTAAGAAGCTGCTCCTAGAGGAGCAAATTCTTCCCATTAAAAGTTGAACCCAGTTGAAAAGGGAGGCAAAGATGACAACGTCCGAGTTGTTTCCCCTGAAGGTGTACCCATTTATCTTAATCTTTTCTGTTTAAAATTATTCCTTCTTCGAATTATCACAAATTAATTTAGTCATTGGCAAACAGCACAAATTTAAAGAGTAACTACACTTCAGGAACTGACTGAATCAGATCCCAAACCCTATCCCCAACATCAAAGGGAAAGATTGACAAAGACATACCAACAAACAATAAATTACAAGTGATAAGCCGAGTCAGCAGCTCTTTCCCAAATAGGTGGCAACTCAGCTATCTTTATTGAACTAAATAATTTAGAGCCTTGATTGCTCGCTCTTATATTTCTCTGTCTAAATATTAAAGGTTAATACAGGAGGTAATAATTCAATTGCATGTTAAACTTATCTTTTTGTTTGAATAGCAGAGAGAGAGAGAGAGAGAGAGAGAGAGAGGTCTGACTGATCATGACATAAAGGTCCCGTCATTGATCTCCAAGTGTGTAAATTCACCATGATTTTTTTTTTCGTGAGATTTCATTCTTGTCTCGTCATTTTAAATAACCTTAATCGGTCAGCTTTAAATACAAAACAGTCTTGAGTTTCGCCTAAAAAGTGTTGAAAAAGTATTTGGGTAATTTTAATTTGCAACCAAAATGATCTAATTTCGAAATTACAAGCTTTAATAAATGGTAAAAATTTCATGTAAAATTCTCTAGTGGAGAAATGGGATATGCTACACTGTTAAAACTTCTCGTAGATTTTACGCTTAAAGACATGGCAACTGGCTGCCAGGCTCTTAACCGTAAATAGTATAGGATATTACTATAACTTTTTAATGTGAAGAATAAGTGCATTGAAAGCCTATAAAGACCTTGCCTTCATTCCGCATTTTAATGTTTTTTATAATCAATGATCAAAAAACATTATCTGCGGAGTAAAGCAAGTGTTGTTTTTTAGTTGTTGTTGTTGTTGTGTGTGTGTGTTTGTGTGTGTTCTTTATACAATGCAGTCATTTTCCAAAAGAGAAAGTAACGGTACTATCCCTATTTTAAACGATAAAGGGCCTGACAGCCAACTGCCATGTCTTTTAATGTAAAATCTACGGGAATGTTTAATAATGCACAATTTTCAGCCCAAAATAGTTTACAAATTGTTATTGATAATATACAGTTTCCAGTCCAAAATATTTTTACAAATTATTATTGATAATGCGATCCAGCCGCTTAAAAATTTTTTTCATGTCTGTATATTGCAATGTCTTTTTTTATTATTACTTTGCAGCTCAACAGCTTGCATGTCCAACAGCACTGGGTATGTAAGTTTGTACTGTCTATTTTTAAAGTACAGCATGTGCAGGGGTGGGAATGTTTTGAAAGTGACTCTGTTGCAGTTCTTGTCAGCATATCATTTCTGAACGTATCGATCTTCCACGACACCATAAAAGTATAAACCTACACATGTTTATCATCCAAAAATGTAACGCATGGTCATTATTGTTGACCATTAGTTGACTGCATCTCTTATTCCTTCACCTTTCGCTTTTGAAATGGCCTACGTTTTCTCTGATTTTGTAACTTAAATATTCGCAGGAAAATTGCCGCATTGTTGGACTGAAGACAAAGTGAATTGTTTGACATTAGTACGAATGACCGGTGGTGACATCTCACTTCCCTTTCCCTCATTTCTCCATCTTAGATTTTATCATAATTTTGTGGTACACTGTTTCGACGCCCTCCTTCCCAAGTCTCTCTTCTCACTTCCTATCTCTGACTTCCTAGTCCCAGGTTCTCACTTCTGTCCTCTCAGTTACTTCTTATCACTTGTTTTTCCCCCATTTCCTATCTCTATTTGTCCTGTCTGAAGAATTTGTATGAATCTGAACCTTTCGGTGCTCCACTGCTGTTCGATGATTTAGGGTAAAATTGATAGGTTTATTCTTGCACATTCTCGCGACTGACAAACGATATCTCATTTTGACTTCTAGTGGCATTAGGTATTATGGGTAATTGTGTAATTGGCTGAGGTTAGCCGATGAGTAATTCGAATGAAAATATCCCGCGCAAAATGCGACAGATAGGATTGTTGTGGCTTTATTTAAGGACATCAATAATAAGATACAACACAGAGTATCTTTAATGGCGTCTTATTAGAATTGTCCCTCTAATCAGATGCTGCGACACATGCAAGCTGCATGTGTTGCAGGACAGGCGCTTGAAGTTCTATGCTAAAAACACCTAAAAACCCTTTAAGCTTGACGCAGTCTATAGTAAGAAATGGCTCAAAGCCTGAATGCTTAGCGGCATCATTGAAATATATTTAAAGCATAAAACTTCAAGCGCCTGTGGTTGCAGCATCTGATTAGGGAGATTATACTTATATGATACAACTATGTTTTATTGAAATATAAAACTTATCTCAAATTTAGCATTGATTTCTGCTGATATCTGAAATTCGATCTGTCATAACTTCAGTTAAAACAACGACACCGACAACAATATCTCCTACAACCCCACTAGCTACATCAAGTTCACCTATTGTTTCAACAACTCATATAACAAAGGCACCAACACCTCCCCCGACACCGACAACACCGACGAAAATAACGTCCACAAAAACATCAACGAGTCTACCCACAAGTACTTCTACCAAGACGCAAACCACTTCTACCAAGAAAACAACAACATCGACAAAGCCACCGGTTACGTTTATCAAAACGACACCAACGTCTACAAAGCCTACAATAACTTCTACAAAACAGACGACTATTTCGACCCGGGCGTCAACCACTTCCACCAAGCAGACGACCACTACATCACAGACGCCGACCACTTCTACCAAACAGACTTCAACTACATCACAGACGCCATCCACTTCTACCAAGCAGACGACCACTACATCCCAGACAACTACATCACAGACGCCATCCACTTCTACCAAGCAGACGACCACTACATCCCAGACACCAAGCACTTCTACCAAACAGACGACCACTACATCTCAGACGTCAAATTCTTCTACCAAGCAAACGACCGCTGCATCCCAGAAACCAACCTCTTCTACCAAGCAGACGACCACTACATCCCAGTCGCCAACCTCTTCTACAAAGCAGACGACCACTACATCAAAGACATCAATCACTTCTACCAAGCAGACGACCACTACATCCCAGACATCAACCACTTTCACCAAGCAGACGACCATTACATCCCAGACACCAACCACTTCTACCAAGCAGACGACCACTACATCCCAGTCGCCAACCTCTTCTACGAAGCAGACGACCACTACACCCACGACACAAACCACTTCGACCAAGCAGACGACCACTACATCCCAGACGCCAACCTCTTCTACCAAGCAGACGACCACTACATCCCAGGCGCCAACCTCTTCGACCAAGCAGACGACCACTACATTCCAGACACCAACTACTTCTACCAGGCAGACGACCACTTCTATGTTGGCAACCTCTTCTACCAAACACACGACCACTTCTTCCCCAGCGCTAACCTCTTCTACCCAGGCACAGACCACTTCAACAACTACAGTAGCCCAAACAACAAAATCGTCACGTCCGACAGCATTTACAACTAATCCTCCCACAACCCTCAAACCACTTGTTACACTGCCACCAATAACGAGTAAGTACACAATTCCTACCGATTTTTCGGTTAAAAGACGGAGGATTTTCCCTTCTTAAACCCTCCCAAAATTCTAGATCGTTGTCATCAGACGAATCTAGATCCTTGGATTGTATTAGAAGGGAAACACCATTTTATAGCAGAATTTCATAAGACTGATCGAGATATTTAGGGTCATTTTATAAAGGGGAAAACCTTATTTTACAGCCGTATAAATACGGTAACTGGAAAAACATTCGAATGTTGGAGTTGATCCTTTCACCTCAAAATATTTTGGTTAAAATTCTCATTCAGAAATAGGAAAAACAATCATATATGTCTGGAAACAAATACGGAAATGTGCGCGGTAATTTTTCGAAGTTCGCAGTAAAACAATCCCGCACATGCACTGTACGCATTTCGGAAAAAAAGAATGTCTTTTGTTTTCAATTATATCCCAAATTTTACACTTTGACAGGGCGTGGCCAAAATGACAATGCCTTTCACTACCAAAATAGCTCAGTTTGCTGGTAAATTCGGTGGGGTGGCTTTGGCAGGAGCTGACCGTATTCACTCAATTCTGACAAAATGTAACACAGGTCTGTTTGTTACAGATAAATGATCAGCTAATCAAAATTTGAATACCGATTTCAAAAATGAATGCACCGTGGGCATGTACGAATTTAAACTCCAACCGGTCAATCTTTAACAAATCGGAGTATACAGGGTGTTAAGAAAGTTCGTAGACATTATTTAAACATACACCAAAAGTTTAATTTTGTTATGAGTTTCGAAAAGCTGTATTACTGTAATATAGAAAGCACTACCGAAGATATACAACATATAAATTATTCTTTCATTTCAAAATGACGAGAAATCTGAATTGCGATGGACAAACTCTCTACAGGGCTATTAATGATGAAGACAAAATATTGATTTGCATTTGAGTTTGGCATTTTAAGAGCTTGGAATTTCGGATATAAAAGCACTGGTATTGCAGGGAATATTTCCGTGTTTTATCATTTTCCTCCGGTCTGCTAGAGGACTTTTTGAGTAAATCAAAAGGGTATCCATAGTTTTGCAATTAAAACTTTAAAGTTAACGGTGTAGGTAAAGAATCTATATCAGTATTAGTACATGCATGAAATTTTGCAGATTCTTTTATTCTCCTGTTATTACATTTGTTCTCAATCAAATTGAACAAAAACATTTGATCTGATTTTTCATTTCACAACGTTTTAAAAGTAACTCTTAAACGTGCTCATTTATGCAAGCCATAATTCTGCTTCAAAGGTTTTCACATAAAGCTGTGCTGATAATGTGCTAATTTCTTCATCAAAAGTCTCTGATGTATTATGTATGTATATTGTCCAGGTCTGAATTTTGGGGCTTCAAAAATTCTGTTTCACTATTCTATTCTTTTTAATGGAGATATTGAATTAATGGAGATACTGAAAAAATAAAAACGAAAGCCGGATAAAATTGCGTAGGCCAGTGGGTAAGCAGGATAAAACGATGCACACCCCAGTATAATTCTTAAAGATTTACTAATACCTGAATTCTTACTCTGTTTGAAGCCAGATGTTACAAGATTACTTATACCTGAATTTTATTTAACTATAATCTACTGGCACTTGGATTTTCGCTCTACTTGCAGCCAGATGTTTCAAGTGTGCTGGCCCACCTGAATCATGTGGCTTAGCTGTCTATGAAGATGATTGTCCGGCCCCGAACAACTACTGTATCAATCATGTGAGAAATTTGGTCACCGGAGATAAATTGATAGATAGAGGGTATGAATTTTGACTTTTTATTTTTGTGCATGTATGCGTATAAATGTTCGCAGTGTTTTCTAAAAGACAAAAACTGGGGGAAGGGGATATGTCTTTTTAAGGACGTGTGGGTCTGTTTGGGTGACTGTTGTCTAAGTTCGATTCACCTTGTATATTTTATGTCAACTCAAGCAGTGACCCTGAAGCTTAATTTCATTTTTTTTTTCAAATTCCAATACCTAATGTCATCAAACCTTGCATCTTTTTCTTAGGATGGTCTATTGGGAGGCTGTACATCAATTTGTACATGTGATAGATATTTTATGTTGAGTTGACTACGTAAAATTTTCGTCAACTTTCAAGTGTTTGTCACGAGCTGCCAGGGTTTCGGACCGCAGGCATTAGAAACACAGGGGTGCGGTTGATTTACTAGAAACTGGATTCCGAATCATGATTTCATAATCGTAAACATGATTCTGGGACTTTAAAAACACCATGATTTGGAATCCTGTTTCTGTTTCTAGCAAATTAAACGCACCCCAGGTTTTGACTTTTGACCTCTGTTTTATCTGAAGTAATAAGATAGGCAATGATCAGGAATTAATACAATCAAAACCCATATTCCGCTCTCAAAACCAATAGGGAAAGAAACACATACACACAGAAACTGACACAAGTTTGCGAAAGACACGCACAGTATAGTAAACCGAATGAGCAGCTCTTTCCCAAACAGATGGTCATTCAGCTACCCCAAAAACAGCATCAACATCTATTTTTACTTATTTTTTATTTTATTTACTCAACAAAACAGAAGGCAGATTGGGCAGCAATACAGGTGACCAAACCACCAGAGACCATAGACAAGCGGACACAGCACAATTTAACATCAAGCAACCGCAACAGAAGTGCCGCCCAGGAACGGTCAGCAAAGGATTACGGGAGGGGGGAGGGGGGGCTGAAACTAGTTTTACTGGGCCCATACCTCGCCCTCTGCTTCTGCAGTGGTTTGAAACATTAAGTCAGCAGTTTGGCCCGCATGAAGGCCTGCTAACTCTTTTTGGTGCTTTCCTTTTGATGCTGCATCGAAAAGTGAAGCCTCAGCATCACTGATCTAATTTTCATATTATTATGCTCCCCGAAGGGTGAGCAGATGGTCGCCGCTTTGTCCGTCCCCGTCTGTCCCTCCATCCGTCCGTCCGTCCTTCCGTCCGTCCGTCCATCCGTCACACTTTGTCCGGAGCATATCTCTAAAAGTATTAGAGGTAACTCAGTGAAACTTCACACACTGAAAGAGGGCACTGGCGGAAGGTGCAGGGCACAAGAACCAAGTAATTACAAAGTTAGCTCCCTTTCTATGTTTTTACAGTATTTTGCTTGTCTGGAGCATATCTCTGAAAATATTAGAGATAACTCAATGAAACTTCATACATTGATAGAGGACAACGAAGAGAAGTACAGAGCACAAAAATCATAACCCTATCACAAGTAATTACAAATTTACCTCCCTTCTTGGATTTTTCAGTATTTTGCTTGTCCGGAGCATATCTATGAAAATATTCAAGGGAACTCAATGAAACTTCACACATTGATAGAGGGCAATTAAAAACATGCAGAGCACAAGAACCTTAACTCTATCACAAGTAATTAAGGAGAGCTCCCTTCCTAGTTTTTCCAGTATTTTGCTTGTCCGGAGCATATCTTTGTAAGTGTTGAAGTGAGCTAAATGAAATTGCACACTGAGGGCACTGAGTAAAAATTGCATTGCACAAGAACCATGAACCTATAACAAGTATTTACGGAGTTAGCTCCCTTCCTAGTTTTTTTTTTCAGTATTGCTTGTCCGTAATGTATCTCTTAAAAGTGTTGAAAGAAATTTGATGAAACTTAAAATACTGATAGAGGGCAATGACAAGGAGTGCAGAGCACAAGAACCATAATCCTATTTCAAATTATTTTGGAGTTACTTCCCTTCACATTTTTTCTCACTTGTATGCTCAGTAGTGACTGAGTCAGCCAGTGAGATACTTGGGAAAGAACGTCGCAGGAAAAAGACCTGGGTCACCAGAGATGTTCTCGACCTCTGTGATGAGAGGAGAAATCTGAAGAAGATGAGGTATGGAGCAGAAGAATACATGGAAGCAAACAAGAGGATTCAGAAGGCAGTGAAGAAAGCAAAGGAGGACTGGATAGCTAGTCAGTGCGAGGAGATGAAACTTGCTTGAACAAAAACAACAGCAAGAAAGCATATCAGCTTGTGAAGGATCTAACTTCAGAGAAACAGGGTAGATCCAAAACTGTCCAGGACAAGTCTGGGAAATGTCTTACAGATGAACAAGAGATTCTCAGCAGATGGACAGAATATTGCTCAGAACTATACAACCATGCGACTTACGGTGACAATGCGGTTCTGGACTGCAATCAGCCCCCAGAAGAAGATCCACAACCGATCCTTCGTGAGGGAGTTGAGATTGCAGTAGCAGCACTAAAGAAGGGGAAATCTGCCGGAGTTGATAATATACCAGCAGAACTTGTTCAAGCTGGCGGGGAGACCATGATTGATGTTTTAACAGATATTTGTAACAGGATCTCGAGAACAGGAGAATGGCCTAACCCATGGACTCAGTCGCTGATTATTACGCTCCCTTAAAAAGGCAACCTACAGCTCTGCCAGACCTTCAGAACCATCAGCCTCATCAGTCATTCAAGCAAAGTCATGCTGAAAGTCATCTTGAACAGGCTTAAACCACAAGCCGAGGAGATAATCGCTGAGGAACAGGCTGGGTTCCGAGCAGGAAGGAGCGCCACAGAACAAATCTTCAACCTTAGCATCCTGTGTGAAAAGTATCTCCGACATCAGCAGAATCTGTACCATGTCTTCATTGATTTCAAAAAAGCCTTTGACAGGGTATGGCATGCAGCCTTATGGGCCACCATGCGGAGTACAATATCAGTGCAAATCTAGCTCGCACCATTGAGCAGCTATACGACAAGGCTACAAGTGCAGTCCTGATAAATGGCAGCACAGGAAAATGGTTCAGAACAACAGTTGGAGTAAGACAAGGATGTCTTCTGTCACCCACCCTCTTCAACATTTTTCTCGAACGGATCATGTCTGATGCTCTGGAAGAACAAGAAGGAAAGCATAGGCGGCAGAAACATTACCAATCTGCGGTTTGCCAATGTCATAGACGCTCTAGCTGAGGAAGAGCAGGAACCGGAAGCTCTAGTTGAAAATCTCGACCAAATCTGCACAAGGTATAAGATGGAGATCAGTGCTGAGAAGACCGAAATGATGACGAACAGCGCAGACGGCATCCAGAGGGAGATCAAGGTAAAAGGGCAGAATCTGGGTACCGTAAGCAGCTTCAGATACCTTGGAGCAGTTGTCTTAAGTGATGGCTCAAAACAGGAGGTTCTCTCAAGGATTGCACAAGCCACTTCAGCTCTTACTAAGCTGAAACCAATTTGGAGAGATAACAATATATCTCTTGGATACAAGGTGAAACTTATGCGCTACCTTGTCATTTCCATATTTCTGTATGCCTGTGAATCATGGACCTTGACAGCAGAGTTAGAGAAAAGAACGCAGGCCTTTGAGATGAGATGCTACCGAAGGTTACTGAACATTTCTTACAAGGACCATATAACCAATGAGGAGGTTCGCAGGAAGATCCAAGCAGCCATTGGAGAATATGATGAACTCCTTACGCTGGTCAAGAAACGGAAACTAAGGCGGTGCGGCCACGTCACAAGGTCTTCTGGTTTAGTAAAGACAATTCTTCAGGGCACAGTGAAAGGAAAAAGAAGAAGAGGTAGACAGAAGAAGGGGTGGGAAGACAATAACAAAGAGTGGACTGGAATGGATTTTGCCAGCTCAACTAGGGCAACTGAAGACAGGACAAGGTGGAAAGGGGTTGTTTTGAAGTCATCTGTGGTGCCCCAACGACCTAGTAAGGTTATGGGATAGAATAGAATAGAATAGATACTTGTCCGGAGCATATCTCTAAAAGAATGAAGAGAATTAAATGAAATTTCAAACGTTAATATAAGAGGACAATAAGAGGAAGTGCCAAGCACAAAAAGCATAACGTATTGCAAGTACATGTACGACTTTTTTTGGAATTATGTCCCTTTATATTATTGTCATTCATTTGCTTGTCTGGAGCATATCTCTGAAAGTATTAAAGGTACCTAAACGAAATTTCACATATTAATAGAGAGCATTTAGAAGAGGTGCAGAGTGCAAAAACCATAATGTCATCACAAATAGTTTTGGAATTATTTCCCACCTTTTTGTTGGGCTTGTTCAGAGTGTATCTCTAAAATTGATCAAAGTAATCAAATGAAATTTAGAATATTGATATCTTGCAATGACAGATAATGCAGAGCCCAAGAACATTAGCCTGTCACAAGAAGTTTTAGTGTTTGTAGTGATCAGCTTTTGTAGTGATCAGCCTGTATGTAGATTGCATGGATTACATTTCACAAACAGTGTGATAGCTTATCATTATTGCTCTTAATGATTGTTTAACGTAATTTGCCAAAGATGAAAAAGCTGCGTTACTGAGTAGATTTGCATCATCTCATTCCTTCACCTCAACTTCCTTTTTCTTTCAGTCACTTTTAGCTGCATTAAGTTTACACAGAAAATTACTCCTTCAGCAGGATACCGTTGCCATTGCACATTCGGGGAGCATCCATCGGTTCAACCGATTATTTTGTTTTGATTTATTGAATTATGCCAACCACGCAAATAGCGTTTCGCCGAATTGTGTGTTTTCTTGATTTCTAGCCGAAAATTAAATTGCTTTTTGATGTTTCATCACAATCAAATATGAAATTTGATGTTCTTTGTTTTAGGTGCGGCAATCTTACTACTTGTTACAAAGACTGGTATCTTGGAAGTTCAGACGACGACAAATGCCGACAACTGGACGACAATAAAGTGCTCACTTATGACTTTGAATGTACCTATTGTTGTACGAAAAACAGTTGTAATTTTCCTCTACATCCGACGCAGGATACCTTGTACTCGCCTACAAAATAAAATGAGATGGGATGAAAAAAGGCTTTTAATATGAGATTGCGGACAGTACGGATTCGGGTCAGCCTGCATATGTTACAGTCTGATCAAGGTCTTCGTGTTCATGAAATATAACACAGATCCGGACAAACCCCATCTTCGCAAGCAAAGGATACTAAGTCCACTTTGTTCCTTACATACGTAGGAAACAAAGTGAAGTTAGTATCCTATGCTTGCGAAGATGGACAAATCCATTCAATAACTAGCGTAGACTCCGATCCCAATGGCGTACAACATTGAAATAAGATTTGTGACGCCATTACGCTGAATCAACATTGAACCCATGTAGATTCAACGCTGTGTGTACCTGCTGGTATCAGACTGCATGGATGAGTAGTCTAATCAGAATCTCCACTATTTTTTCATGCTACAAAGCACATTTTTTGTGGTAATGTCTAGAAATATTTTTATTAATGAAGTCTCTCTTTACATTCATACGGTGCACAAGAACGTTCAAGATTACTTCGATTTGGTGCGGAATGGTATATAGTTTTCGGTGTGTTAGTGTTGGATAAGGGGGAGGGGGTGGGGGTGTTTACACCCCCACCCTCTCCCCATTATCCAACACACACATAGATAATTTCTAATGGTGGATCCCTTACACCTTCAGTCAGCACGTCAGTCACGTATAAATGATGTGCTGTCTGAATTCTGTTCTGTTCTCTTTCAATTCTCGTAACGATTTTCCCTAGGTAGTTCAGCGGAACTTATCACTGGTTACACACACCTGGCATAATCTTATCATCTTTTATGCTGTAACAGAATTTCAAAAACAGCAGTTAAAATGAAGAGAAGAAATTCTACAATGAAATGCTTGGGGACAAAATAAAATAGAGCATACTTGATAAATAGAGATAATTAGAGATATACTTGATATATAGAGAATAATCACATATAGAGATAATTGATCTAAGATCATAAAACGGACCTACGAGGATCGTCCAAACATTTTTTTACCCGTCTCATTAATGATAGGATAATTTATCATATATAAATCAAAAGCCCCAACTCTCTTCTTCAAACTAATGCTAATGGTCTGATGGAATTATATAATTCAGTCAACTCCCTTCCCATTTTATGCCTGCTCTTCACACCACTGGCCTAATTTCTTCTCAAAGAGCACTTGTGAATGATTCAATTGGTACACAATGCGTCTTTCTAAAATTTCTGGTGATAGTACTCATAACATAAAGACAGAAAGCTGAGTGGAAGGCGCTGATACGAGGGTCAGCCAGTAAGTCTTGCAAATGGCCAAGTTCCAGGCTAACGATGATTAAAAGCGAGTAAGGCAGTCCACAGTCCTCCATTACATCTTCTCGTCTTTCCATCCAACTATTTCCAGAAATGACATGATCTTGCAAATGCCGTTGCTAGGCAACGGAAGAATACTAAAATAAGGGGTGCAGCAGTGGCTTCTAGTTGTCTTTTTAAGATCCCTCAGCTTAGTTCTTAAAGCTTGAAAATATCTTGGGTTTTTTTTTTCTGGGAGATACTAAAAAATAATAGTAAATATGTACACGGTACCGAAGTTTAGATATTGCCGTCAGTCAAGATATCATTATTATTCCAAAGAAGCTCACCATTTTTCTTAGGCAACCACAATATCATATAAAATGAGAAAATCAGAAAGATAGGTACACAGCAGATAAAGTGTTTTCCTAAACACACATTTATTTCTTGTCAAAACGTAGTCCCGAGATACTGAAATAAAGAAAATAAAGAAAATATACTCTTCGAGCCGTGTTAAATATCGTTTGCAGCCTTCTGGAAAATTGCTAAAATTCTGTAATAGTCTTTTGTTGCTTAGCGACCACATTTGTTTGATAATGTGAAATGAGAACATATGTAGGAATTTTCTTCCCCTCACCTCTTTTAGAAGACGTCGTGTTTGTGTAATTTTACCATCGATATTACATACACCTTTGCATTAAAAACCCTCCCATTTCTGAGAAAGGTATGTCACGTAAATGACTATCAGCACACAAGTGTATGTTAAAGGTGAGCTGTTTGTGGTGTAATATAAAGGGAATAGATCCTTCTGTTATGTTTGGTATATCTAAAGTCTGCAAAAAAAACGGAGGAGATACTTATGTTATGTTTTGGTATACATGAAGTCTGCCAAGTCTGAATATAAAAAGGGAAGATCCTCGTGTTAAGTTTGGTATACCTGTAGTTTGCAAAAAAAAGTGTTACATTGGTATATCTGAAGCCTGCAATTAAAGGGAGAAGATCATTGTGTTATATTTGAAATAGCGGAAGTCTGCAAATCAAGGAGAAGATCCTTGTGTTATGTTTGAGGTTTTTCTTAGTCTGCAAATAAAGGGGGGGGGGGGGGGGGGAGATTCTTAATACATGTTATGTTTGGTATATCTTAAAAGTACAAATAAAGGGGAAAGATTTTCGTGTAAAGTTTAGTATACATGAAGTCTACAAATATTGGAGGAAGATCCTTTTGTTCTGTTTGGTATGCCTCAAGACTGCAAATAAAGGGGGAGGTCCCTGTGTTATGTTTGAAATACCTGAAGTCAGGAAATTATGGGTGTTACGCAGAAGGTTTTACACTCGGTCGACACGGGTGTAGAGCCTTATGCGTCGCCAGGACGGCGGAGGGTGACTTCCGGTTAAAGGGTTATCTACTAGTGTAATACACTAACAAGGAAACTCTAACAACGTTAGAATTTTTTAAGTTTATATATAATGTAAATTCTATATATAACAATACAATTTACAACTGTCACAATTACAATAATATACAACACATATCAGTTCATGTCGCTGGCCCAAGTAAGGTGTTTGTTTCAAATCTGTAATCGATTTGCGTGCAATACGCAAATAGATTACCGTCTGACGTCAACACCGTACTCGGCTCAGCGCCATGAACTAAAGGAAAACACAAAGAACAAAAAAACGTTAGTTTGAGCTCATACAAAATAAACAAGGCCTTATGTTGGTAGACTTCAATTCGTCGTTCCCTGGATCATGTCATGGGCCAGTCCATGTATCATGAGGAACACCAACTTAACACGTGCACGATTATATACTGGTCGCTCCCTGGATCGTACCAGGGACCAGTCTATATATATATTAATACACCTTAGTGGACGAACACTGTCCCACACTTGATGTGACCTTCAGATCTTATCACAGAATCTGGCAAAACTGTGCTAACCACTTCCGCCTACATTTTGTGCTTCCCGCCTCTGCTTAGGAACCTTGCACAAACGGCGTTGTAACTGCCTCTACCCGGGTTGGTATTAACCTGGAGACGTAAATCGAATCTCCAGGTGAGACGTGGTTCTAAGTCCTAACAGCTGACTGCCGGACTTGATGTGCCTAAAAATAACGAACTTACACTTAATACATTGTAACTACATAATAATAATACGTAAGACTTGGGCCTGTCTTGGAAATACCATACAACGCCCTCGGCGAATGCCGAGCATAACGTGCACACGCCAGCCGTGTCACTAGACACGACTCGCGCTCACGATGTAAAGCTAAAAGTGTGCTTACCACTTCCGCCAATGAAGAAACGTAGATCCTACTACGCATGTGCGTCGAAGGATCTGACGTCAAACATTGTCAAGAAGTATACTGACGTCAACAGGCATTACCATGACATACCCCACATAAAACATGAGTAATCTAGACAATAACCTATCTACATTAAATTGATTTACCAAAAATTAACTCGCATATGTATTAATTCATTTCTTTAAACTAAGCGTAATACCATTTGCCATAGAATATAATAGCTGAATAAGCGTTTCTCACACATTTGGGATCATAACGTTTGATCTGACATCATGACATCAATGATGTTATACCATATGACGCCGTCTAATGAAGGCAAATCAAACGCATGATGACCAAATGTTACCATTATAACTTATGGAAAAAAAACTTAATGCGGTGCATGCTATGGCGTCAATTGACGTCACGAGTATATAAATTAGTTCCATTACAAATCAATCTACTTCTATAGGCCACGTTTACGTGAAACTAATATAAAAAGTGCTGACGTCGCAATAACATGAATGCAACTGACGTCACATGAATAACATGAATGCAACTGACGTCACTGGACGTCAAATAGACGCACACCATTGCAACCAACATCAGTGATATAAACTATTTCCGAAATTTACAAAACTTCCTAATATACAAATATTATGCGCAGCATGCTTACTAACAAAATCGGTCGACACATGCGCAGCCTGATCACTGCCAACAAAATCAAATCAGTCGACACATATAATCATACCATATCAATCAGAAGTCACATTTTTCATTCTTAGCCAAACTATTCTAAATAAATATAATAAAATCTTACCCTTCTAGGTCTTAACACAGAATCTGGGCACACAACAATATAACATCCATCAAGAATTAAACAGCCACGTCTAACTTTTCATTAAAAGATAGGCGTATAAATACTATGCGTCTCACATTAAAATCATGCAACACGCTTTCCACAATCAAAAGACTCGTGCAGGTATTCACCTTAAAATCATGCAATACGCTGTCCACGAGAGGTATTCACAAACAACCCATGCATAACGTAGCCACAATTTCCGTAAACGTTTTATTACCACAGTTACCCTAAAAACTGTAGCCTTACTGATTGAAAGGATTAAAATAATCTCGACGACATAGTGGACGATTAGATCCATTTCGTAACATAGGTTTCCCCTTAGGGAGAAAAAAACATAACAATGTTTCTTTTCTGAAATAGTACGAAATGCGATCGAATCGTAGGCTATGTCAAAACTGGAAAACTAGCTATATACACAACAACGGTGCGATGCATAACGTGGCCAAACTATCTACTAAGGTAGTCCGCCCCCAAATTATCTTGGCCGCGGATAGCAACGATCCTGAATCTGTACGGCTGTAATTTCATGGCCCAACGCATGATTCGGGGATTGAGCACCTTAGCTGTCTGCATATAAGACAAAGGTTTGTGGTCAGTTTCAAGTAGGAACTCCGCCCCATACAGGTACTTACGAAATTTCTCAACACCCCAGATTATACCCAAACATTCCTTTTCAATTACAGAGTAGTTCCTTTCCCGAGGTAACAATTTCTTGCTAGCATAAGCAATCGGCAAACGACCTTCACCTTCGAATTCCTGAAGCAAAATAGCTCCAAGACCAACGTCTGAAGCGTCTGTTCGAAGTACAAACGGGTTACCTTCTTGAAAAACAGGTAAGCGAAGAATAGGACTAGACGTGAGCCTACTCTTCAGGGTTTGAAATGCCCTTTCATGCTGATCTTGCCAATCTTTGATAGAATTAGGTCTATCCCGTTTAGTTAAATCAGTCAGAGGAGAAGCTATGGATGAGAAATTTGGGATGAAACGACGGTAAAACCCAGCTAATCCCAGAAAAGATTTAATTTGTCTTTTCGTACATGGACGAGGAGCATCTCTGATAGCCTGTATCTTGTCCTCTTGCGGTCGTACCGTCTGTCCGACGATATTGTGACCAAGGCACTCGATACTGCCATAACCGATCATGCATTTAGATGGTTTTGCCGTCAATTTGGCCGACCTGAGCCGATCTAACACTTGACGTAATGACGTCACATGATCCTTCCATGTTTCAGTAAATATCCACATGTCATCAACAAAGCTGTCAACATTTGGGAGATTGGATAATATGATTCTCATTAACCTACAAAAAGATGCTCCCGAATTGACCAAACCGAAGGGCATAGTTTTAAACTGGAATAAACCTTTAGGCGTTTCAAATGCTGTCAAAGGTTTAGACCTTTCAGTAAGACTGACTTGCCAATAACCCTTACTCAGGTCCATCTTTGTAAAGAATCTATGTCCCGACATTTTATTGATAACCTCCTCCATATTTGGCATAGGTTCTGCATCGAATTCCGTCACTTTGTTAAGCTTCCGGAAGTCGATACAGAATCTAACTGACCCGTCTTTCTTCGGAACCAGGACGACAGGAGATGAATACGGTGAAATCGACGGCTCGATTACCCCTAAATCCAACATATCCTGTATCTCCGTCTCCATGACGTTACGCGTCTTATACGGGATAGAATAACCCTTCGTCCGTATGGGTTCTGACGTGAGTAGTTTGATATCGTGCTGTATTTGATCAGTTCGACCGGGTAAACTTGATAGTACATCCGGGTACTGTTTAATCAACGCTTCAACCTCCATACGTTGTTCTGACGTTAACGTATCTGAAATACTGACGTCGTTATAAGTTTCCGGCTCTTTAGCTGTCGGAAAAGCACAATCATCAAGAGAAAATTCATCACTACCATCGTCATCAACCGACTCTGTAGTCTCAGTCGACAATAAACAATGTGACGGCACAGTACGACGTTCGACATACTGTTTCAGCATATTAGCATGATATGTACTCACGACACCATTGACGTCGATTTTATAGTCCATTCTATTCACCACCTCTACTACTTCATATGGACCCTTCCACTGCAATAACAGTTTATTACTGTCAGTTGGCATTAATAACAGTACTTTATCTCCCACGTTAAATTTACGCGACCTAGCGCGTTTGTCATAATAAGCCTTTTGCTTTACTTGTACTTTCCGTAAATTATCACGTGCTAACTTACACGTCTGCTCTAACCGTTCTCTCAACTCAATTACGTACTGGTACGTAGACAGAACCTGCTCATCCTGTACTTCTTCAGACCATAATTCACGTAATATTGCCATAGGGCCCTTAACGTTACGTCCGTATAACAATTCGAACGGAGAAAACCCTAATGACTCCTGCGGAACCTCCCTTATTGCAAACAGTAGTGCTGGGAGATATTTATCCCAGTCCTTTGGACGTTCTGCGCACATCCTACGTAGCATTTGCTTCAACGTCGCGTGAAAACGCTCTACGAGACCGTTGCAGATAGGATGATACGGCGTCGTGGTTAACTGCTGGAGTGATAACAGCCTGCTTACTTCTTTCATAACTTCAGCAGTAAACTGACTTCCGCAATCTGTTAACATTTCATCAGGTATGCCAACTCTACTAAACATCTCAACTAACGCTTCGGCTACGCGTTCCGTTTCAATGCCGGGTAACGCTACCGCCTCGGGATATCTCGTCGCATAGTCTATCATTGTTAAAATATAGCGGGATTTCCTGTCAGAACGAGGTTCTATCGGTCCAACTATATCAACAGCGACTCGTTTAAATGGTGTGTCAATCTGTGGCAACTTTCCTAAAGGAACCGTAGTGACACGACCTTTTTGAATAGTCCTTTGACATATGTCACAAGATTTACAAAACCTTGCCACATCACCACAAATTCCAGGCCAAAAGAACTCAGTTAACACTCTATCCATAGTTTTCTTTATGCCCAAATGACCTGACATCAAGGTTTCGTGCGCCAATCTTAACACCTTTTCACGAAAACCTTCAGGGATAATAAGTTGCAAAGTGACCTTGTTTCCCTTAGTAAACTGCCTATACAATAAATCTTTCTTTCGGATAAACTTAGTTTCACCTCGGTTCAATCCACGACTAATAGTCACATTCCCAGATTCCACTCTTTGCCTTATGCCATTCAATTTAGGGTCAACAACTTGGGCCTGCTTCAACGCCTCCTTATCACTAGCAATAATTTGATCAGGAACTTTAAGTTTCTTATAGACCTCTTCACCTTGCTTAGCTTGTGACCTAGTCACTGCCGCCATTGCAAAATGGGACATATCGGGAAGTTTTGACCCGTCAATATTTCCAATAACCAGGTCATACAATGTATCTTCCATGCACAATGCCTCAGTTTTTCCTGTGAAAAATGGACAATTTATGTCAACCATTGCTAAGGGATACCTTTGGGTAGATTCATCAATCAAAGTTACATCAGATTCTCTACCAAGTAACTGATCATTAGAAACCAAGTTTCTACGAACGACACACCCAGTACAACCTGTGTCCCTTAAAACTACAACAGTCTTACCATTAACCGTACCCTGCGCTGTTGGTAATCGCGACCTTAAAAAGTAACAGACACCTTCCCTATCCACGTTATTATCGATTAATGGACTTTCTTCCTTACTCTTATAGGGACCTTCTATTTCATGAGACCTATTCATTGTAGTTTTACAAAAGCTCATTTGATGTCCGCCACCCCGACCACGTCCGCGGGAATAACCCCGACCACGGCCACGATCTGAATTACTACCCTTCGTCTGTACAGTATCGCTCTTACTCTGTGATCTTTGTGTCTCATCTTTCGGTGCATAACTACTCCCCTTACTTCCGCTATACCCGCTTGCACTTGCACCTACCTCCGCACTATATGCTTGCTTCCTATCGGGATTCTTAAAACATTTATATGTTAAATGTCCCTTACCACAAATACTACATTTTATCTCTGGCTTCGCACTCGGCTTATTATCAGATCTACTCTGAGTTACGCCCTTACTATCACGCTGCCCCTTATTAACACAAGCGTATACGCCGCCACGTGCTTCTGCAAATAAATCTGCTTCCCTAGCCATCTCACCTAGATTCGTGAATGTTTTCGGTTTCAAATGAACATATAGTTCTTTACTACAGGATTCTAAAAACTGATCCCTAGCGAAAAAATCGCAAACAGCTTCATAAGACTGGTCTACTTTCGCCATTTTCAACCATTTATTAAGATACGACCTAAGTCTACTACTAAACTGAATAAACGTTTCGGACTTTTCAGGCCTATCATAGCGAAATTTCTTCCTAAATCCGCGTTCAGTCATATCGAAATTCTTTAACAACGCATCTTTCAACTTGTCATAATCCGCTGC
The DNA here is from genome assembly GCA_963989385.1 of Ctena decussata. NCBI lineage: Eukaryota > Metazoa > Mollusca > Bivalvia > Lucinida > Lucinidae > Ctena > Ctena decussata. The sequence goes on along the minus strand of OZ022498.1, from coordinate 36,880,329 downwards.
ATCATCTACAGACAATCTATCATAGACATCAAGCGCGCGACCTTTAAGTAATGCGCTTAAATATGCAGCCCAAACGTTTTTATCCCATTTATTCGCCGTCGCGTATTTCTCAAACCTTGATAAGTAACTATCCATTTTGTCCTTACTTTCATCAAAATACGGTAATTTGGGATCTCGCGCATGCGCTAACTTTTCAGCCTTCTGTTTTTCTAATTCAACTCTAAACGTTACCTTCTGCAAATCTATCTGATTCTTCAACTCGCGTTGCTGCAATTCAAAACTATACTTCAACTTTTCTAACTCAACTTCGCTCGACAACTTCGCTTCCTTATCGCTTTCGATTTGAGACAACTTAGCTTCCCTATCTTTCTCGGCTTGCCGCTCTATACTTTCAATCCGCGCCATCTCGATTTCCCTATCCGCCGCAATCTTAGCTAGTTCTACTTCCCTATCCTTTTCGGCTTGCACAATCCTCTCTTTCTCCGCCGCGACCCTAGCTAATTCAATTTCCCTGTCTTTATCGGCCTGCGCGATCCTAGCTAACTCAATTTCCCTGTCTTTATCGGCCTGCGCAATCTTTTCTTTATCAAGTGCCCTTACCGCGTGCCTTTCTGCCCTCTCAGTCTCTTGCTGTTGCCTTACAAATTCCTGCAACGCCTGCCCTTCATTACCTAACTCCCTTCCCGTCTTAACTAACTGATCCATGACGCTTAACGTAATTCTCACGTTAACTTAACTGAAACCGACGTTCACTTATAGTCACACACGTTAACTAAAACGTTAACAATAATAATAACGAACTAATCCAACTAAAACGTTGATTAATTAGTATACTCGCGATCTGGACGTAGCCATTAAAGTTACGTTCATAACAGACCGGAAATGACGTCATAAACTGACGTTGACTTTACCGAGAACCTCTTTTCACTATCATATGACACAATTAGATGACGTAAATAACCCACATTACAATTACGCCCAACTTGATCTAGCGTATCGGATATACAAACGTAACGTATGTAACGCAACGTATTTACACTGACATGACAACTGTACGTCCTACATTACAAAACCTTATAAGATACCAACGGTAAATCAAACTTAAGATTCCGCTATTAGGTTTAATTCATTGTAACGATATTATATAACGTTACGAGTGACCTACGTTACTAAATCAGGACATAAAATGGACCTCAGTAACGGTTACGACACTACGTACAAACGTTTGAATTAATGAACTAACAGATTGTCATGCAACAGCAGTGCCAAGGTACTCAAACGGACCTTAAAACTAAATATGTATCATCCGTGTCAAGACAATTCAGGTCTATATACCTCAGTTTCCCCACTCAGATATGCAACCTGTTACATTCTATCACAAATTAATGCATGGGCTATCGCACTTCATCACGTAGGGAATAAGGATAGTTGACCTTAATTGAGTGTAGGTTACATTTACAAGAATTTAGTGGCAAAATTGTTCCCCTAAAATTCACAGCCTTACGTCACCTTAGAAAAGAACAATCAGAAAGTCAATAATAAAAAAAATGTCTGACAAAATTGTGCCTAGATTCTGTATATATTGTCAATGTCTTACACTGGCAGATATTAACCAGAAGTCAAATCCCGTTACTTCATGACACCATGTTACGCAGAAGGTTTTACACTCGGTCGACACGGGTGTAGAGCCTTATGCGTCGCCAGGACGGCGGAGGGTGACTTCCGGTTAAAGGGTTATCTACTAGTGTAATACACTAACAAGGAAACTCTAACAACGTTAGAATTTTTTAAGTTTATATATAATGTAAATTCTATATATAACAATACAATTTACAACTGTCACAATTACAATAATATACAACACATATCAGTTCATGTCGCTGGCCCAAGTAAGGTGTTTGTTTCAAATCTGTAATCGATTTGCGTGCAATACGCAAATAGATTACCGTCTGACGTCAACACCGTACTCGGCTCAGCGCCATGAACTAAAGGAAAACACAAAGAACAAAAAAACGTTAGTTTGAGCTCATACAAAATAAACAAGGCCTTATGTTGGTAGACTTCAATTCGTCGTTCCCTGGATCATGTCATGGGCCAGTCCATATATCATGAGGAACACCAACTTAACACGTGCACGATTATATACTGGTCGCTCCCTGGATCGTACCAGGGACCAGTCTATATATATATATTAATACACCTTAGTGGACGAACACTGTCCCACACTTGATGTGACCTTCAGATCTTATCACAGAATCTGGCAAAACTGTGCTAACCACTTCCGCCTACATTTTGTGCTTCCCGCCTCTGCTTAGGAACCTTGCACAAACGGCGTTGTAACTGCCTCTACCCGGGTTGGTATTAACCTGGAGACGTAAATCGAATCTCCAGGTGAGACGTGGTTCTAAGTCCTAACAGCTGACTGCCGGACTTGATGTGCCTAAAAATAACGAACTTACACTTAATACATTGTAACTACATAATAATAATACGTAAGACTTGGGCCTGTCTTGGAAATACCATACAACGCCCTCGGCGAATGCCGAGCATAACGTGCACACGCCAGCCGTGTCACTAGACACGACTCGCGCTCACGATGTAAAGCTAAAAGTGTGCTTACCACTTCCGCCAATGAAGAAACGTAGATCCTACTACGCATGTGCGTCGAAGGATCTGACGTCAAACATTGTCAAGAAGTATACTGACGTCAACAGGCATTACCATGACATACCCCACATAAAACATGAGTAATCTAGACAATAACCTATCTACATTAAATTGATTTACCAAAAATTAACTCGCATATGTATTAATTCATTTCTTTAAACTAAGCGTAATACCATTTGCCATAGAATATAATAGCTGAATAAGCGTTTCTCACACATTTGGGATCATAACGTTTGATCTGACATCATGACATCAATGATGTTGTACCATATGACGCCGTCTAATGAAGGCAAATCAAACGCATGATGACCAAATGTTACCATTATAACTTATGGAAAAAAACCTTAATGCGGTGCATGCTATGGCGTCAATTGACGTCACGAGTATATAAATTAGTTCCATTACAAATCAATCTACTTCTATAGGCCACGTTTACGTGAAACTAATATAAAAAGTGCTGACGTCGCAATAACATGAATGCAACTGACGTCACATGAATAACATGAATGCAACTGACGTCACTGGACGTCAAATAGACGCACACCATTGCAACCAACATCAGTGATATAAACTATTTCCGAAATTTACAAAACTTCCTAATATACAAATATTATGCGCAGCATGCTTACTAACAAAATCGGTCGACACATGCGCAGCCTGATCACTGCCAACAAAATCAAATCAGTCGACACATATAGTCATACCATATCAATCAGAAGTCACATTTTTCATTCTTAGCCAAACTATTCTAAATAAATATAATAAAATCTTACCCTTCTAGGTCTTAACACAGAATCTGGGCACACAACAATATAACATCCATCAAGAATTAAACAGCCACGTCTAACTTTTCATTAAAAGATAGGCGTATAAATACTATGCGTCTCACATTAAAATCATGCAACACGCTTTCCACAATCAAAAGACTCGTGCAGGTATTCACCTTAAAATCATGCAATACGCTGTCCACGAGAGGTATTCACAAACAACCCATGCATAACGTAGCCACAATTTCCGTAAACGTTTTATTACCACAGTTACCCTAAAAACTGTAGCCTTACTGATTGAAAGGATTAAAATAATCTCGACGACATAGTGGACGATTAGATCCATTTCGTAACAATGGGGGAGATCCTGGTGTTATATTTGGTATACCTGAATTCTGCAAATTAGGGACGAAGTTCAATGTGTTATATTTGGGTTACCTGAAGTCTGCAACTAAACAAGGAAGATCCTCGTGATATGTTTGGTATACCTGAAGTCTGCAACTAAAGAGGCAAGAGTCTTGTATTATGTTTGTTACACCTGAAGTCTGCAAATAATGCGTCAGATCATTGTATTTTGTTCGGTATACCTGAAACGTGAAAATCAAGAGGGGCAGATCCTTGTGTTATGTTTGGTATACCGGAACACTGCAAATGCAAGAGGGAAGATCTTTGTATTATATTTGGTAAATCTGAAGTCTGCAAATAAAGGGAGAAGTTTCTTGTGTTATGTTCCGTATACCTAAATTCTGCGAAAAAAAGGAAGAGCCTGGTGCTATATTTGGTATACCTAAAGTCTGCGAAAAAAGAGAGGAAGATCCTGGGGCCGTATTTATAAAACGACTTAAGTCGTTGCTAAGCTGTTGCTAAGGCTAAATTTATATGAAGCAGATTCCCTACAACTATGAAATTTGCTCTGGAGGAACAGTCTTTTTCAGACTGTTCCTCCAGAGCAAATTTCATAGTTGTAGGGAATCTCCTTTATAGAAATTCAGCCTTAGCAACAGCATAGCAACCATTTAAGTCGTTTTATAAATACGGCCCCAGGTGTTATGTCTGGTATACCTAAAGTCTGCAAATAAAAGAGGAAGATCCTTGTGTTACGTTTGTTATACCTGCCTTACCTGGTTTGTTAAAGCAGGAGGAAGATCCGAGTGTTAAAGGAAAAGATCCTTGAGTTATATTTTGTATACCTGAAGTCTGCAAATATAGGGAAAAGATCCTTGTGTTATGTTGTATACACCTGAAGTTTGCAACTAAAGGGGGTGGGATTTTTATGTTATGTTTGTATACCTGAGTCTGCAAATAAAGAAGGAAAGTCATTGTGTTATGTTTGGGTTACCTGAAGTCGGCAACTAAAGGGGAAAGCTCCTTGTGGTATGTTTTGTATACCTAAAGTATGCTAATAAATGAGGAAGATCCTTGTGTTACGGGTGGTATACCTGAAGTCTGCAAGTAAAGCTGAAAGATTATTATGTTATGTTTAGTATACCCTAAGTCTGCAAATAAAGGTGGAAGATCATTGTTTTGTGTTTGATATATTTCAAGTCTGCAAATAAAGGGGAAAATCCTTTTGTTGTATGTTTTGTAAACTCTCTATGTCTGCGAATTAAGAGGGAAATCATTTTGTTAAGTTTTGTATACTTGAAGTCATAATTAGCAACAATACATGTAGGTGCAAAAAATGTGTTTTTGTTAGTAGATCTTCAAAATCTTTGGTCAGCATAATAGCATGGCTAATAAAAAGAAGGTTCTGGCGAATCTGAAACAAAAAGTTTAATTATCCTCATTTCGGTGCCAACTTTGTTCAGTGCCCTGGCATGCATAAGTATAGCAACATGTGCCGCTTAGAACAGATCATCACTAGCTGTCATATGATCATTTGCCAGTTATCGAGCACTTGTCATTGCTTTTCAATAAGAGTTCTAGGGCATCGTATAGTTAGGGCGCATTTACACGACCAAAGTTTCTATGACAAAGTAGGTTTGTCACAGAAAAAATTGCTCGTGTAAATGCCAAAATATGACAATGTTTCTTTGACAAATAAATATGTTAAAGTTACTTTGGTAAATTAAATTTGTCCGTGTAAACGGAGAACTTTGCTAAAGATTATGCAACAAAGAACATTGCTACAAGCGTGGAAAATGTGACAAAGAGTTTGTTTCATCGCTGCAGGTAAGGGCGCGTTTACACGAGCAAAGTTTCTATGTCACAGAAACTTTAACAAAGAAAGTATGACAAACATTTTGCGTTTACACGGAGCAAATTATTTGTTAAAGAAAATGTGCCATAGAATCTTTGTCACATAAACTTTGGCAATGAAATATTTGCTGCAGTGTTCACATGACCAAATATTATTCGTCAAAATTACCTGCAGCGATGAAACAAAATCTTTGTCACATTTTCCACGCTTGTAGCAATGTTCTTTGTTACATAATCTTTAGCAAAGTTCTCCGTTTACACGGACAAATTTAATTTATCAAAGTAACTTTAACATATTTATTTGTCAAAGAAACATTGTCATATTTTGGCATTTACACGAGCAATTTTTTCTGTGACAAACCTACTTTGTCATAGAAACTTTGGTCGTGTAAACGCGCCCTAACTTTGACGAATAATATTTGGTCGTGTGAACACTGCAGCAAATATTTCATTGCCAAAGTTTATGTGACAAAGATTCTATGGCACATTTTCTTTAACAAATAATTTGCTCCGTGTAAACGCAAAATGTTTGTCATACTTTCTTTGTTAAAGTTTCTGTGACATAGAAACTTTGCTCGTGTAGACGCACCCTTAGTTTTTATTTGTGGCGCTTCTATTACATAATCAGGACAAATGCATGAGTAATTTGGTGTGTGCAGGTGAAGTTGTGCTAAAGATTAATTTCTACGGCTCTTTTGAAGTCTCTTGATGACGGTCATTGTTCGCCCTTGGGCTGTATCGTGAACGGGTGGTATTGGTCACCACTCCGTCCTGCTTCTTCTAGAAGTTCCTGGATTGGTGGAGGAGTTCAACAGGATTAAGATTATCAAAAACTTTGTATATTTTGGACAGCGTGTTTTGTAGCCACCTTTTTTTCAATCTGAGGACCATCGATTTTTTTCAATCTGGAACTGGAACCACTACAGAAAATACAGCATTGGGAAACGACACCATTTAAAAAACAAAAGCATACACTTTCAAACTGCAAACAGCACTGGAAGCGACACAAATCAAGTTAAAACTGCATTTTTACTTATCTTAGACTTATGCCAAAACCATCTACCGTATTAATCCTATTAAACGCCCCGGGTCGTCAGTGCATTTCAGGAAATGGGGCGTTATTTAGAGCCTAAAGTGTAGTTAATTAGCCACTGCCAATATACCTCTTATAAACAGTATTAAGGTGAACGGGTACACCTGCAGAGGAAGCAAGTCTCTTATTTTTTCCTCTTTTTCTGAAGGTGATAACTTTTAAAGGAAAAAATTTGCTCTTCTACGACCCACTTTAAAGAGTCACTTTATGCAGAGAAGCAAACAGGAATTCATGCACGTTAATATAGCATTATTTTTGGAAAAGAGGCAGGGGCGTTTATTTGAGCAGGGGCGTTTATTGGGATGAATAAGGTATTTGAAATTTTAAGTGCATGGGTACTCCTCCATGTTTTTCCACCATTTTTCCAAAGGGATACAACTTTTGTGATTTCCTGTTGTCTTCCCTAGATGACAAAGCTTTTCCAAAAAGGATCTGCTCTTAAAGGAAAGAATTTGCTCCTAGAGGAGCAAATTCTTTCCTTTAAGAGTTGACCTCAAATGAATTGGGAGGCAAAAATACGAAAATTATAGAGTTGCTTCCCCTGAAAGTGTACCCATTCACCTAAAAAATGGAATAGTGTTTTAATACTTTAAGAAACGTTTGTTACTACAATATCAATTGTCTTTCGGGTATCCAAGCTATAAAGTAGACACACACACTGCAAAGTGAGGAGAAAAACATAAGGATAAATAACGCATACATTATGAAAGCGATATTTGTCATTCTAGTTCTTATTACATCGCAATGGCCTGTTTTTTATATCCATAATAAAACAGAACTAGGTATTGCACATGAGAGTATGCTACATTTTGCTTTCAATATTCGAGTGATGACCAAAGTATAATAAAACAACAACAGCTCGTGGTTTCTGGCGAAACTTTAAAAACAATATAACAAACAGAAAGAAATGCATCAGAATACTGAACAATAAAGGAATATCTAGAGCCATAGTCGTTCTGGCTTTGACAGTTGGTCCGGCTTTGTATAATTATTTCTCAGTTCGAATTTTTCTCAGTGAGAAATATCAGTTTTCTTTTTCCAATGTAAATACGAGGGGAGTTCAATAAGTTTGTAGAACTCGGGGTTTAACTCACAGATTGGAAGATGGTTTCAACATTATTTTTCAATATAATCCCCCTTTACTTCAATGCATTTGGCCCACTTTTCTGTTAAGCAGTCTATGCCTTTGAAATAAAAGTCGTCTGTTTGGTCCTCAAACAAAGCCCCTGTAGCAGCCTTGAGCTCATCATCGTCCCGAAATCTCGTTCCACGGAAGTGGGACTTCAAATTTCGAAACAGATAATAATCACTTGGGGCCAGGTCTGGGGCGGATGATTTAACTGCTCGAACTTGCACTCACGAATAGCCGCTTGTGCAACTCTGGACTCCACCCTTTGCTGACGATCTTGCATGTTCAGGTTTCTGGGTACCCACCTGGCAGATACTTTTGACATGCCTAAACGTTCATGGATTATAGTGTAAACGCTTCCATTAGAAATACCACATTCTGAAGCAAGTTCGGCAACTTTGATTCGGCGATCGTTTAGCACAAGTCTCTCAACACGATCGATCATCTCCTGGCTGATGACATCAGCAAGGCGACCTGGCCTTGGGTCGTCTTCTAAGGAGTCTCGCCCACGTTTAAATTCTGCTGACCACTTTGCCACTGTGGACTACTTTGGGCTACTATCACCATGCACATCAGCCATGCGCCGATGGATTTCTTTGGCGTTTGCACCCTCCTTAGTGAGGAACTTTATGACTGCTCTGAACTCAATATTCTGTCTTTCCATTTTTGCCTATAGGTTTTCAAACAAAAAGTAAGAGCAAAAAATGTACGTGTTGACTAACGGCTGTTATGATTCAAGTGACATTGGTTTACACTACACAAAAATGAAAAAAGAAATCTTGAATTGTATAGAAAAATACCTAGTTCTACGAACTTATTGAACTCCCCTCGTATAACTGCTTCAGCGAAAACAATCTTCGACTCCAGACTCAATCCCAGCGGGCACTTGAGGTCGAAATGACATCGTACTGACGTCGCATCTACATCAGTATGACTTCATTTCCATGCCATGTGCCTGCTGGAATGAAGCAAAAGATCTGACGTTTTGTAGGCTTAACGGGCAAACTAGACAACCACTAAAGGTGATGAATGCCCCCCCCCCCCCGCCATATGCCTCACTAGATGAGTAATGTGTTTAGACATATTTGTGTGCAGTTATATCAAAATCGGTCCATATCTAAAGGTTCTAGCGGGATGACAAAGTTTTTTCTAAGAATAGCAACTGTGACCTTGGTCTTGTCTCTTAAAAGCTGGATCGCGAATTTACCCAAGAAGTTGTATCAAAATCTGTCAATAAGTAAAAGTGCTACAGGGATGACAAAGTTTTTTTTCTCCAAAAATAACAACTGTGACCTCGACCTTGGACCAACTGTGCTGAAACGCAAATCACATGCCGTTCGTTTTTTATCGGTTCTTGCAAACTCGAATACAGATTTATAAAAGTCATCGGACTCTGAATCCTGTTTGTATAATGCACTTTATATTCTCGCTTTTGTATATTATTATGCAAATGAAATAAAGTTTAAAACAAACGCAAACTTGTTCAAGATATTGTCATATTTAACATTTGTGTGAAGTTATATCAGAATCGGTCCATAAATGGAAGCACTAATGCAATGACAAAGTTTTTTTTTCTAAAAATAGCAACCGTGACCTTGACCTTGACCCTACCAACCTGAAACGCGACTTCTTTTGAGGTATTGTCATACTCAATATAGCTGTGATGTTACATCAAAATTGGTTGCTAATGAGGTTGCTAGTGCGATGACAAAAGGTGAGCTTGTATATAAGTTACAGAAATATGGTTAAATTATGTATGTCATTTAAGGGGGCATAATTCTGCAATAATGACCTCGATCAAAGTTTCGTTCCCTTTATGCACATGCTCCATGCATGTCTGAACTGTGCTGCAAGTTTCAAATTCCTACATCAAATACTGTAGGGAGGAGTTGCGGAGACACGAAAAGTATACTAAAAAGAGAATAGGGTCAAAATATGTATGTCACTCAAGGAGACATAATTCTGCAACAACGACCTGGATCAAAGCATGCGCATGTTCAACGCAGGGCTGAACTGTGTTGCAAGTTTCGAATCCCTGCATCAAATTCTCTTGGTGGAGCTGCGGAGACAAGAACAGTACTACAAAGTGTAACCGACGTACAGACGAACGTACGGACGTACATATGTTCGTACGCACGTACGGACAAGGACAAAACTATATGCCCCTCCCCACTTCGTGGGGTGGGGGGCATAAAAACTGTTACGAAAAATGGCAGCCACTGGTCGCACGCCACTATAACATTGTAAAATAAAAAGAACAAATGTTAGTGATGTCGATCTTTTTTTGTGTGCATTGCGAAAATAGAAGTTACATTTTTCAATGGAGGTTTGAAACTTATACATCGATTAAGTAAATAAAGTACTTCAAGGGGGAGGGGGTGCATAGATGAACTTAGAAATTTGGCTAGAAAATGTGGTATGAGATTCCAAGCTGTCAAATGTAGCATGATGCAGCTGAATTGGAAGCGGATGAAATTTATCCATGCATCATATAACTTAAGTAAGTAAAGTAAGTAATGACTTTATTTCACAAGGGTCACTCAGTTGGTAAAACCAATCTTCCCTGAGGCCCTCTTAAGACAAGCACAACATATACATGGTAACGAACATAAAACATTAAGAAATACAAGTGAACATTATGAGTAGAAAATGGGTGACAAAAATGAAAAGCTTGAATGAAAAAAAAAACTTTTTGATTTCTTGTGCCTAATATACATTATCTCTGTAAACTCTCGAAATTGCTTTCAAAATTGGCAGTGGAGGGATGTGAGCATGAATATCAAAGCTTAAGGCCCATATTCACAAACTAAACTCAAACTCCACCTCGACTCGAACTTACCGGATAAATAGCTATAATTGCCTAACGGTCCAAGATTATCTCGAGGTGAGGTCGAGTCGTATTCACAGACATGAGTGTAGCTGGAGTCACCTCCAATAAGTAAGGTTTGGTCGAGGAACGGTGAAGCTCCCTCGACGGCGACTCGACATACGCAACTATTTTCATAATCGCTATCGAGTGAAAAACACAGGTATCGCCGATTTATCGATAATACCCGCAGGTCTCTTGTGTTACCTAGCGTAGCAGTCTACTTGGCAACAGGTAGTGATTAAAACAGGTACAATATCGATTATTTGTCTGTGAGAAGTGTCATAAAAATTAAACGCCCTTTTCTGGTTCTTTGCTTAGTTTGCGCATATGCGACTGATCAGGCTGTGCATCAGCTCAGACTAATGAATGGTCACGGGTTCTGGCGATTGATGTTCCTTTGGGGTATCACTCGTAAACAATTCTGATTCCAATGTAGTTACTTAAACTAAGACTGCGCATCTGCGCAAACTAACCAGAAACCCTGGTCCCGGCGAACAATAATTGCCATTAATTGGCATTAACACCTTTACTATCAACATTAGTTCTCTCCGTTTCAAACTGTCGTCTACAATACCAACAAAGTCTTTACCGATGCAGCAAATATTGAAGCCATAATTAGCAAAAAGGATCAAATTCATAATTGGTAGTAAGTGTTACTAAGATTAAAGTACCGAAGATAATTGCAATCACAATACTGTCTTCTCATTTTAAGCGAATAATAATAATAATAATAATAATAATGTGATGAAAAGAAAGAAAGAATATGAATCAACTTATTTGTCTTAAATTGCAGATTTGATAATTTGATGTGCAAAACGTATCGTATGAATTGGATTTTACGGCAATATATAAATAAATACAGTTAATATACGCATCTAAAGCATGCGATGATCCAGTATTTTTTCAACCGTTCGTAAACCGTCGGCATTAACCGGACACCTCCGGAATGTGATTCAAACTAAATTTGAAATTATGGTTTCTAATTTAAATCGCATAATAGACTAAAAAGTCCAACGCTTAGTTAAATAAATTTTATATCAGTATAAAGGTCTAATATTAAGGGAACTGGAGCCGCCAGCACAGAGTCAATTAGATCTCAAATCGTGGACTTATCTTAATTTAAAATGTATCAATCTGTCAAATTTATGATGATTTTGCTATATATTTAATCATTTTACTGGTCATAACAAATAACCCGAAAATAGACCGAAATGTTCTTACTATAAAATTATGAAAAACATATCAGCGTAATCGCGAAATAATGTAGTTTTCTATGCCGCCAGCACAGAGTTTCAATCTTTTATGATTATTTTATAATTGGTTGTTAAAAAGTCATCTCCTATCTAAATCAATGCATTTTTGTGTATCGTGTCGCCCAGGTATTGGCGAGACTCAGTATTGGAAAGTTGGCCATGTTTCAGTTTTGTTAATTTTTCAGCGTTTTCATGGCTATGCTGTGACAATTTGAAGCAGCACGACTACCTACAATGTTGTTATAGGCCAGAGGACTTCTGTGTAATACACTATCAACATATTTTGTTCTCTCTCTCTCTCTGTCTCTCTCTCTCTCTTTCTCTCTCTCTCTCTCTCTCTCTCTCTTTGTTTGTGACAAATTCATACATATCAGTAAGGGTGCTGCGTTTCACAGACAGACAGGGTTTTAGCTTATGTCATATGTAATTTGAATCTCCTGACAGCCATAATGTTAAGAAAATATTAAGTGTATATTGAGACGTCTCCATGAGAGAGAGAGACCCCCCCCCCTCCAACACACACACGGGGTCGGGTCGGGTGACGGTGCTCGGTAAATTTCAGTGTCGGCGCATCCTACAATGTACAAGTGTTAGCAAGAGCATGATTCGTCCGCCTGTACGGAGAGATAATTCACGAACTTTAGCGAGTGTCATATTAACCATGTACAGTCGGACAAACCGCGTTCTGTCTCACTTATAGCACGACACCCAATGTAGGCATTGCACGTTACGGGATATCTTATGCTAAAGATTGGGTATCTGAGGATCATACTATAAATTTGGATAATAATAGGACATGGGCTAGCTGTGCTTGCAGCAGGTGTCGGATGAGTTTTTTTTTACTTGTGTCTGTCCTATCTTCCTTTTCTTCTCCCTCTCTCTGGGATGCTATCCCCCCCCCCCCCCCCCCCCCCACAAAAAAAAAATATTAAACATCTTCCCCCAAACCTGTCAAAAATAATTGATACTTTTCAATATTACTTTTAATAAGGAAACTCTGACATTATTTACACATTTTCGGAGAAAGCTCCCATCCATCCGTCGTACACCTAATACTAGAAGAATTTCAATTATGGTTACCGAAATTCGAGCAATTAAAAACCTTCGATGAAAATATGTTATCCGAAAATTCCATGGACGGAACCAAAAGACGGACTGACTGACGGACGAACGAACGGACAGACAGACTAACCGAAAACTATATACCCTCATAGCATACATCATATATTGGGGGTAAAATAATAAAGAAACTACGAATAATGAAAACGCCCATTACATTATTTATTGTATTATCGAAGTCTGTCCATTACAAGCAACAACATCGTCCCCTTGTCACTATATATGCCAAGTTTGGATAAAATCCGTAAAAGAAAAAAGCTTTATGAAGCGTACACAGTGTGTGAAAGTGAGGGGTGGTGGGGGCGTGGGAATGGGGGGTGGGAGAGAGTGGGGCAGCCGACTCTGCGCAAAATACCTCAATAATAAACCACGGAGTAGGGTCAAAAGAATAAATACGTGATACGAGGAATTCGATTAAAGTTTCAGCAAAACACTGGAGAAGGACGGGATCGAACCCATGACTGAAGTTTAACATGCTGGTAGCTTAATCGCTACACCACAGACGCCTCCGCAAACACAGGAACGAAAACCGGACCGACGCTCAGACGTCAATCATTGTTCCTGCGGTATATTTAATTATAATTTTACAAATTATACGGTTAGTACGATCTAGTTCTTAACTGTCTATTAAGTCAGCCATGTCTCAAATTTGACATCATTACAGTTTATACGTATTAGAAGGTCTGATCTGGGTCTACGATGTATTTTACATGGTTTGAGTCTAACTGGAGTGTAGCTGGAGTCTCCTCCACGAAGTCGAGGTGGAGTGGAGAACGTGAATACCAAATCTATACTTGAACTTCACTCACTCGAGGCTTCCTCGAGCGTCACTTCAACCGACCTCATTGGAGTTCGAGTCGAGGTGGAGTTTGAGTTTAGTTTGTGAATATGGGCCTAAGACCTTCTTTCATCCATTTTAAACATTTATTAACAAAGGAATCAATTGTGTTGGCATTTACTTATTTCAATGTTTATTTTCATGAACTTCAGTTATCTTGCAATTTTTTTAGAAATGTAAAAAAAAAATCCTTATTAAGATACCTGCAGTTTTACCATCTTGTTTCAAATAGCCTATATTGTAGATTATATGATTTGCAGAAATGAAAGCGCATTCATGTGCTTGATATATAAATTGAAATGGAAAATGTGTAAAAAAAAAAGAAGAAAAAAAAAGGTATGTGGAAATACAAACTTGATGCTGTTTTTTTTGTAGGAAAACAAAACGGTGTTGTTGTTTTGTTTTGTTTTTTTTTGTTTGTTTGTTTTGTTTTTTTTTTTCTTATCCAAATGTTTCATAGCCCTTTGGGTTATTTAGCTGGTATGTCCCGCCAATATTTCTATTCAGTATTTTTCTACCTTAATCAGACTTTTAAAATTGATTAAAATTGTGTGACTTCCCTAAAATGTTGTCGTAAAGATTTCCACAATTTAGCGACAGTGTAACGGAAAGAGCCAGCTAGAATTGTTCTTTCCTGTAGAATTTCGGCGGGCCTATTACAGTGTGCAGAAGCATAGATCTCCGAGTTTACGTCCTTGATAAGGTCAAGAGATTAAATCTTCTAGTCGCCCCTTCCCTTCCCCGGTAAATTAATGAATCCCCCCTCCTCCTCAGTAAATGAATAAAATGAATACAAATTCATGTTTCAGCCTGTGTAGGCTGGGACCTGTATCTGTATAAGTATCTGTATAAGTTTAGCGGTAGAATCCAATTCTGGCATCTACAACCGCGGGTGTGTGCGCTATGAAAAGTTAGTAACTTTTTGGACAGCTTTTCTGAAGCTGTTCACTGTCTCTGCGCGAATCTGACACTCTTCCAGTTGGTTCCACTCACTTATGGTTCTGACAAAGAAGGAGTTTTTGAATTGGTCTGTTTGAGCGTCTGGTATCTTAAAGCACTCTGTATGGTTTACTGAATATCTTTGCACAAAATTTGAGGTTTGAAAGTCAGAATGTAGACGCGGTTTTATATTTCTTTTGTTCCTAAGAGGAATGAGGAATTCGTCAGCATTGATTGCTGGTACCGCACCCCGCACGACTTTGTATAACATAACCAGCCTTGATTCAAGGCGTCTTTGTTGTAAGGTTGGTAACTTAAGGTCCTCTAACATTGACGTTACGCATCCTTCAAATCTTGATTTATAATCATTCTTTATAAACCGAGCGGCTTGTCTTTGTACTTTCTCAACGGCTATGATGTCACGACTTTGATATGGATCCCATACAACAGCTCCATATTCCAACGTCGAACGGATTAGGGCTATATATGCAAGTCTTTTACAGTCCTCAGAACAGTATTTCAAATTTCGTCGTAAGAAACCGAGTGTTGAGTTTGCCTTTTTGGTTATATTTGTTATATGTGTTTTCCATTGCAAGTCCTCAGATATTGTGAGTCCTAAATATGGATTAGAGTTCACTTGCTGTAAAATTTCTCCATCAAGCTGATAAAAGTGAGAAGATTTCTGTCGTATACTGAGGATATAACACTTTTTTGCATTAAATCTCATGCCCCATTTGGCCGCCCACTTTTCAAGTTCTTTAAGATCATTTTGAAGTATTTGATGGTCTCTTTGAGATTTAATTTGTCGGTAAATGAGACAGTCGTCGGCGAATAGACGTACTTGAGATTTAACACTATCAGGTAAATCGTTTATGTGGCACAGGAACATCAAAGGCCCTAACACGGTCCCCTGTGGCACTCCGGATTCTACATATGCTGACTCTGAATGTTCCCCCTCTACGACTACATTCATTTGTCTGTCTTTCAGGAACGAAGATAGCCACTTATGTAGATTACCGCGTATGCCGTAAGCTTCTAATTTTTGAAGTAATCTGTCATGTGGAACCGTGTCAAACGCTTTTGAAAAATCCAGAATTGCTATGTCCATTTGAATATTCCTGTCATTGGTTTGTAAAAGATCATGCATAGTAACCAGCAACTGAGTTTCTGTAGAATATCCTGACCTAAATCCATGATTCAGTGATGTCAAAATGTTATGTTTATCAAAATGTTTCAACATGTGGCTACATATGATATGTTCCATTATTTTACATGATACTGATGTTAAGGACACTGGCCTATAATTTTCAGCTAGATGTCTATCACCTTTTTTGAAAACTGGAGTAACATTTGCATTGCGCCAATCAAGTGGGAGAGTTCCTGTGTCTAGAGAATGTTGGAATATGGCACTTAATCCATAGGAGATCTCTTCCGCGCAGGTTTTCAAGAGAATGTTCGGTATTCCGTCTGGACCCATTGCTTTATGAATGTTAATGTTTTTAAGTATTTTCAGGACTCCATTTCTGTCTATGTTTAACTGTGGTGCAGACTGTGTATTTCGATGTTTACCAATTTCAGGAGTACTATTCCCAGAGTCTTTTGTGAATACTGACACAAATTGTTTTATTAAAATGTTTGCTTTACTTTTGGCATCAGTTAATAAATTTCCTTTGAATTTCATTGGGGCAATTCCAATATTGTCCTGTCTTTTAGATTTACAGTAACTAAATAGTGGTTTGGTATTATTATTCTCCAAATTGTCTTTGATGACATTGTTTACATGGTTCCATTCAGCTTTGCGAATATTTCTCTTTACCTCCTTCGCGAAGTGTCTGTATTTTTCCCATTTACCGCTTGATTTTGCTTTTTTGTAGAGACGACTCTTCTTTTTCAGTTGTTTTCTCATATTACTGTCGATCCAAGGTGATGATTTTTTTGGACGTGACATTTTGGAAGGCACATTTTTGTCAACTGTTTCCAACAATTCAGTTTTAAAATAGTTCCACAATTGATCAATATTTGTAGAAGAGGATTTCGCCTGTTCCATGACATGGTTGGAGATGTCTGAGCATGATTTCTTAATTTCTTCCCAGTTTGCTCTCCCAAATTTGAAAATTTTTCTCGGTTTACAAAATGTGTACTGTGGTTTTATATCGGCGTCCGTTACTACCATAGCATGGTCAGATATACCTGGCGTGTTTGCGGTAGATTTAATCAATGATGGATTTGTGGTAAAAACTAAGTCCAATAGGTTTTCTTCTCTGGTCGGTTCATTGTGCATTTGTGAGAGGTTGAATTCAGACATTATTTCAATCAAATGTTGCTGTTCATTTTTGTCTTGGGTAGTTTTGGAATGTTTCAGGCACAGTTTATCCCAATCAATGTCCGGACAATTGAAATCTCCACATAAGACTAAATGTTTTGGTTTTGATTTATTCAAAAGTTCCAAAGATTGATGAAGATTGTTCAAATCTGTCATGTTTCGTTTCGGCATATAAAAGGATCCTACAAACAGTTCTTGTCTCCCTTTCAGACTGATTTTAACCAATTCTAATTCACAATCCGTAATAAAGTCCACACATTCCACAGCCGTGAGATTTGATCGAACAGCAACAAAAACTCCCCCGCCTCTAGTGCTCCTGTCATTTCTGAAGACGTTAAAATTTTCCGGAAATATTTCAGAGTTGAAAATGGCATTTTTACCATATTGTTTTCCTGGTTTTTTCCCTCTAAGCCAAGATTCGTGCCACAAATTATGTCTGGTTTAATATATTCCAGAGCCGCTTTGAATTCTGAGTTATTCTCTACTACACTTCTGCAATTAACATTTAGGATTCTGAGATTTTGCTTTTTTGGCAAATCATAAGGAGAGTCACTAGTGTCCGTGTTGGAGAATTTGTTTCTGGCCGAACGTTGTATTCCTGGAGATGCATTACTACGATTTGATGATCTCGTTGTTGATCTAGGACTACTTGTATGCAAGGGGCTAAATACATCAACATTGTCATTGAATTTGAATTTGATGAAAACTGATTTCAAGACCATCCCCATTGCAGCTTCTCCACCCTATGGCATGACTCATTGTCATTATGCAACAGCTGATAATAAGGGCGACAACTCCGGGGCTTTTAAGCGGCATTGTGGGAATTAATGTGACGTCATTCATTTACATATTTTTGTCGTCGCCATCTTGCTTCTCCTATATCAAAAGATTCGGTGTTCGAATCTTCGAAATATCGTCAACATCATTGACTTTGGAACAAATCCAAGAAGTTATTTGTTGTTTCTTAACATCACCCAGAAGAACGGACCGATGTAAGTGCGATCATTTGTATTAATAGTGCCATAACTTATTGCTAAACGGGGTCACCCTTACGGAACACAGTTGCATTGAAGACGCTTTGTGCAGAAAAATTGCGTCTGTAAACCATGGAAACTGTTCCAAATGTTTTCGTGTATCAGAAGTAAGCCAAGTAAAGTCAGTTGGTTAAATATGAAAGCAGAGTAATTGCATATCCAACAAAAATATTTTTTTGAAGCTTTGCAAGAACAAAATGTAAAATAAGAAAAAAAAATCGATGCTGCAGTTTGTAAGAATTTCAAGTATGAAGAGAATGAGACTTTTCAATGCCTGTAGGTTTCAGTTAGCTGATTACCACCATATAGAGAAGGAGAACATCAGCTGTTCACATTTTCATTTGAACACCATTCTTTCATTTCCATTTCTTTCAGGAGGCCTGATATATTGAATTACGGACAACTCGCCCCAAAGACAACTCGCCCCACAAAATATCTCGCCCCAAGACAACTCGCCCCACCTTCAGATGACAACTCGCCCCACATTCTGACACAACTCGCCTCAAAGACAACTTGCCCTACCTCGTTAATATGTTAAAACCCTGTCCCGTTAGGCGCTTAAAGGGACAACAAATACTAATAAGCATTAATGAATATTTGTAGCATGCCTCACAGCCACAGTTTGGTAACGATTACGCTTCAAATAATAATGTAATTATCAACATAAAAACGATCAAGTCATTTTCAAACAATGAACGACTGGAGACATCTACAAGTAACTGTTCCCTATGACGGAACAACTTGAACTACTCAGCAGAGCTCTCTGTATAGAAATAAACCTATTCATAGGCTCAAGTGTCTGAGGGGTGCAGCCAGTATACCCATAAATGACCTTGTTCCCCCAAGTAGGCGTACCAGGAATCATCATTCCCTGGCATTTCAAACCCCATTGGCTGGGACTGACATTTACAAGTCCAGTTTCTTCCCCCAGACTATTAGAGATTGGAATTCCCTGGAAGATTCACTTATTTCTGCTGCTGAGGGTGCAGAGGATTCAGTTACTAAGTTTACTTCTCTTATAAGGGCTAGGGACTAGCTTCCCTGATTCACAGGTCCTGGTGAATGATTGTCCTTGGACGTATCACCAGTAAACAATTCTGATTCTGATTCTGAAGTGACAGGTCGACTTCCCAGTGTCCAAGTTTAATTTCAGGACGAAGTATACAAAATTGGGGCGACATCTGTTCTGAATCTGGGACAAGAACGTAGATATTCAAGTAAGATGAGAGTCTGAGAATGTGGGGCGAGTTGTCTTCTGAAAGCGGGGCGACAGGGTTGCTCGTCAGTGAGAAGAAAGCTAGTGAACTCTACTGGAGCTGGATCCTAATTTTTACCGATTTGTGTTCAAGAAAGCATTAATACTGTCCCAAAATCTTTTCAAACAAACCTATCAAACATCCTGGTGAATGATTGTCTTTCCTGGCAGTTCTCCTCAGCTGAGTATTTTGCACTAAACAAATCTCGAGTCCAAGAGCTCCACAGAATTATTTTACTAGCAATCTGAACACCTCTCGGCCTAATCAGTGAGTCAGACCTCCAAACCTTAAGGGTTCAATAGTCTGGACATCGGAAATGGTATTCGGAAATGGTAATATGTATGGTGGAGACGTTTGTTGCGAAATGCAACCTTTTGTTTGTTGTAACAAGTATACCAGTCTTCACGAAAACCGTCGGTCTGTCGGACAAAACCGGCAAATTCTGAAAATGTCCGGCGATTTTTGCCAGGGGGCCGGTCGCACTGTCCGACACTAATTAAAGTTGACATTTTTCAACTCGGTAAAAATCAAATTTATCGTCGGAAAAGTCTTCTTTTGGCGGAAACAAAAACGCGTTTATGCAAGACGACATCTGATTGGTCAATATATGCCTTACTATTTATATACAACCAATCATTTCGAGCGTTATAGTTTTCGGCCTAAAGAGTGCTCGCAACGGTTGGTTTCGGTCTCGGAATGTGTAACAATCTCATCTTCATTTGTTTTTCTTTTAATTTCGATGACTCGGTTAAAATGAAATGAACTTTAAACTATTAATCAATATTATATGTTTAATGACTGCTGCGCCAGGTTTTCTGCTTACTGTAACTGTATTTTTGCTGCTTCTGGTAGCGAATTTAATATGGCCGAACTTTGTGAATGGTACAAGGCCGAACCAAGGGAAATAATCAAAACATTTTTTCCTGTAACAAGTTTAGCCTTTGAAAACGCATAGGAGTTTATCCCCAACCTATGCGTAGATGAATACAAGATATAGCAGAGGCTTTTAAGAATGGGAATTGAATTAAAATGAAGTAGAGAATGAATGATTAAATGGGAATTAAAATTAAAATGAACCCAGTACTTAAGTAATTAAAAAATGGTTCCCATTTTTATGACTAAAATTTTTTTGTTGGCTCGAATGTGAATTTTTTTTTCTGTCCTGCAGATTTCTGTTCTGTCCTGCAAAATTTTTTTGACTGTCTGACAGCTGTCCTGCAACTCTTCAAAAGGTTTCGCGAAGACTGGTATACGCCGATGGGTTTGCTCTAGAGAGTCTACGAACAATATTTAATTCCCGGCTTGCGACCTTTACAGCTACTGCAGACATTCATTTCTTGCCTTGAGCAGGTGCCATGGTGAAAGGTGAAAACAGTCAGACACTTAAAAAAAAGATGAAATTACATTATTATAACCAATGATATCTCTGTCATCTTTATGATGTTGTGCACAAAATTCTTATAAATCTACAAGTTATTGCCATTTAAAAATGCCTCGGCAATATAGCGAATGACCCGTGTGTCCTCCGAGTGTGTACAGCGCCTATGACTCAGAAGTGGTTGTGACGTAGGATGGGAATTGAGAATCGCCAGTAAACAATTCTCTGAACAAAATATCAGTTGTCTTGAATTTCAATTCAGAGTATATTCCAACTCTTATGGTGATTGTCGTTTTTATTATTGCAGATTGTACGGTTCGTTCATAGGGTAAGCAAGGAGAAAACTTCAATGTGCGCCCTGGCAACATGTCCTATTCGGGGCTAGGAAGCAAGGGAGAAAAACCGGCAAAAGGAAAGTTCACATCAATTAATATAAACAATCTATATAGAGGCAAAAGTGTTGAAGCACCAAAAGCGACAGGTAATTTTTTCCTAGTAAGGTCTTGCACCTGATATGAGACTTTTTGTTTTGCTTTGCTGCCAAATTAGGCATTGCAAAGAAGCTCTGACACAGTTTTGAGTTACATTATTGCAGCAGATCATTACCCAACTTAACATGTGAAAACAATGATTTGAACAGAGAGCCACTAGAAATTGATGGGATGTGATTCTGTTTGTTCTCAAGACAACATTTATTAGAGCCAGCTCAGAAAGCTGGTTCTACATCTAGTTAGGATAAAGAATCTTTGTATTGAGAAACAGAATAATTACTTCAGAATTTCCTTTGAAGCATGCCTTCACTGGAGGTTTGAATGAAGGCTTTAGTGTGCTTTAGAGAATCGATAAACTTATCATTTTGGTAATATCACACATGTAAAGCTTTACAGCATTCTGCAAAACAGAAAATAAAATGCTTGGAGTTTCAAGGTGTTCATGTGAAAGTTTTCAAGGACAGCGTGGTAGATAAGAGGTTGTAGCAGGGATAATTTAGAGATGATTTTCTTTATTTTTCCAGTAAAAGTAAAACATACATTCTGACCCCTCATTAGTACAATTCCGCTGTGATGGTTCGAATGAGGGGTAACTTTGTATGTTTTTATTGAGAAATAAGAAAAATTATCTCTGAATTATCCCTGTTAGCCCTTCCAGGGGCTGACAAATCAAAAAAAATTCCACTTGCCCACAGGACAAGTAAAAACAAAATTCACTTGTCCGGCAAAAAAAATTGCTTGCCCAGATTTTTCGCACACACACACACAAACACAAAAAGTTACCCTTCTGTACCAGAGGAGCTTGACGTTGGTTATATTTTTTAAAGGGGTCGCCTCCAGCTTATAGAATATAGTAATAATTATTAATATTATCATCATAGGGACAAGCCCTTTAAGGAAAAAAATATTCAAGGTCAAGCTCCTGTGTTCTGTACAATCATACATTCCCTAAAATTTGGAAATCTTGTCTGAGCAAAGAGTTTAGAGTATAGATCATTAGTAGACAAAGATGTTGGCAGATAGTGTAGACCCTGCTCAAATTGCATAGGAGCAGTCTGATCAGTGTCAACTCTGACTGCCAAGTATAATTACTCTTTGATCCAAATATGGTAGGAGCAGTCTGATCAGGGTCTACTCTTACTGCCAAGCATTACTACACTTTGATCCAAATACGTTAGGAGCAGTCTGATCAGGGACTACTCTGGTTGCCAAGCAATATTACACTTTGATCCAAATAGGTAAGGTATAAACTGTGGAAGCCTTTCCTTTTATCTTTATAGCACACACTGTCCAGGTGACATTTGGCAGGAAAAAAGCATGCTTTGTACTGGTTGACTCAGGTCGTTTGCGCTTTACATCAAAGGATACTGGTCTCCAAATAGATTACCATAAAAGTTCTGAATATTGAGACATACATGTATGTCTGAGCAAACAGTGTAGACTTTGATCAGACTGCTCCTGAATATGAGCAGTCTGATCAAAGTCTACACTGTTTTGCCATTCTGCTTTCATCTGTTAGAGCAATAAAAAACTTTATTGATTTTTTAACTGTTCGGTTGTCCCAATTTCCAGAATAAAGATCCCTTTGTAGATCAAACAGTACCGACCTGTCTAGACTCTGTATTTTGACTCAAGCTCATCAAGCATCCGAGAAGAAAACTCATTGGTCAACCGTACATATTTCGCTAAATGATTGACAGGTGTCGCAAACACCGTCAGTACCCATTACACTGGATTAACGGATGGGTGACAATAAACAAACTTTCAGTAACTAAAGGTGAGAAAATCATGATAATTATAGTTATAAACAGCAGTGCGGCTGTCTTTTTGAACACGCTTACAGTTATTCTTTCCAAATTTTTATGTGTTGGGGATTTTCTTTTACTTGCCCGGCCGGGCGTCGAGCTGGAAATAGCACTTGTCCAGCCAGATTTGGAGCTTGTCCCGGGCGTCCGGGCAATGGATTTGTCAGCCCCTGCCTTCTTATCAGGAGCTCTGTGTTGAGGTAGAATAATTGATTAAACTTTTAAATTCTTCTTTCAGTTACAAGGCAACATGGGTTACAAAGCTTGGGTAAAGTGGGAAGTGTCAGGCGTATGCCGCCTCCGGCCAATTTACCAAGTTTGAAGAGTGAAAACAGTGGTAACGATCCAAATATCGCATTAGTACCAAGTGGAGGATCAGGTAAGAGGACATGATGAAGGGCTCAGATCTCTAGATTAGAGGGGTATTTGATGATAATTGAGGGATAATTATTCATATGTTGTGACCCCTCACCTGAACCATCTCGTAGATGGTTCAGATGAGGGTCACAACATATATTTTTCTGCAGAACTAGCAAAAATTATCCCCAAAAATCACCAAACACTCCCTCTTATATATCTCAGCTCTTGCTCAGATGTAATTTTCAGATGTGATACCTGCTGCACTGAATGGTGATTCCAGTATTTTGTGTAATTTTTGTAGACATATTATTTTAATTGTTTAGCATAAAACATAAATTTTTTGCCTCGGCATAATAGATAATTACCAGTCATTACCCCACTGTTTTCTGAAATTTATTAGCCTTTGTGTATTAATTTTGGAAAACCTTGGTTCAGATATGTTACCTGTCTACATAAATACTTACATCTGTCATTCAAAATAAGTAAGTGATATTAGTCCCATCTTGAGACCAGACAGGAGCCCTGTATTAAAATTGGCTTTGAGTTTGAGCATCCCTGCTTGTGATTGACTGTGAAAACATACTTTCATCAGATGGTTTACCATGATTGCATACCATCACATTCTTTGGTGTTTATATGCAATAACTCTTTTTCTGGGGCCATGATGTTGTCTAGATTAGTCTTTATAAAAGGTCACAATATGATGAAGTTTTGAAGAAAATTCTAGGACAAATTTCAACATTTCCAAACCATATTTTCAATTTTTGTGACCCCTCAATAAACTGGCAGAGCTCCAGATAAGAAGGGGTAACAGGGATAATTCAGGGATAACTTTTCTTATTTCTCAATGAAAGCATACCAAGTGACCCTTCATTAGAACCGTCTCAGGGAGACGGTTCTAATGAAGGGTCACATTGTATGTTTTAATGAAAAAATAAGAAAAATTATCCATGTAACCCCTTCTTATCTGGAGCTCTGAACTGCCTTGATGAGGCAGTTTCTAATGAGTGGTCTCAAAAAAAAATTATGAAGAACCAGAAGAAAGTATATCAAAATTATCATGAAAACGCACAATTTTATCTGGACCTGATTAATGCAAGAGAGTAAATTGTAGGATGGGGCAACAAGGAAAAAGAAGAGAAGACCAGTGGCACTCAGCCGCCATCGTCGCAGCAGCAGCAGGTTTCTACAGCGCAATCAGTGGGGCAAAACAAGGTATGTCAGATTTTGAAACTGGTTAGCTTACTCCATTAACTTGTAAAAACATGATAATCATATTTCCAGCAATTGTTGACAATCAAGTTTTTGTTCTGAGAATCTGACATAAAATTTGATATTTGTAGGAACCTTTTTTTGCAAAAAAAAAAAAAATAACTTCCAGATGACAAATAAATCTCACTGGAATTGCCTGGCTGAGGAGATTATAATAAATTTCAACAACTTGATGCATTTATTAGCTCACCTGGCCCGAAAGGCCATAGTGAGCTATTGTCATACCAATGCGTCCGGCATGCGTCGTGCGTCGTCACGGAATTTGTCCGTCAACACCTAAAAACAAATATTCAAACATCTTCTTCTGTAAAACTACTGGTCCCATGGTTCTCAAATTTCACATGCAGCATGACCTGACTCCAGGGTCTTAGAATTATAAAATTGGGTCAGGTTGAAAATCCAAGATGGCCGCCGTTACTAAAAATAGCAAAAACAACAAAATAAACTTCTTCTCCAGAACCACTGGGTATATTTGTCTGAATTTTGGCATGGAACATCAGTGAAACCTTGGTATTTAAAATTGTAAAAATGAAAAAAATCTGTAGCGGAGTTTTGTCACAGTGACCTACTTTCTGTTTACTTGTGTAATTTTGCTCAAATGCCAATGTCAAAAAATGATCCATTTAAACAACTTCAAACAACTTCTTCTCTAAAACCACTGAGCCCATGGATCTCAAATTTCACATGGAGCATGACCAGACTGCAGGGTTTCAAAATTGTAAAATTGGGTCAGGTCAAGAATCCAAGATGGCTGCTGTTACTAAAAATAGCAAAAACAACAAAATCAACTTCTTCTCCAGAACCAGTTGGTAATTTTGGTTGAAAGTTTGCATGGAACATAAGTGGGACCTTGGTATAAAAAATTGTAAAAATAAAAAAAATCTATAGCGGAATTAGGTCACAGTGACCTACTTAGCGTTTACAAGGCTGATTTTGCTCAAATGTCAATATCTCAAGAAAATGCAACCAATTCTGACCAGAATTGGTTCTTGAATGGAATTATTTCAATTTTGTGCCAGTTGACTATCCAAGATGGCCACCATGGGGGCCGTTACTAAAAATAGCACAAACATAAAAATGACAATTACTCAAGAGCCCTTGAATGGAATTGGACCAATTTTGTGTCAGAATGTTCCTTGCATGAAGCCGTTTCGATTAATTGCAATTTGGCATTCCAAGATGGCCGCCATCTGGTGTTACTAACAATAGCACAAACATAAAAATGACAATTACTCAAGAACCCTTGAATGGAATTGGACCAATTTTGTGTCAGAATGTTCCTTGCATGAAGTCGTTTTGATTAATTGCAATTTGGCACTCCAAGATGGCCGCCATCTGCCGTTACTAAAAATAGCACAAAACATGAAAATGACAATATCTCAGTAACCGCTGAATGGATTTTGACGAAATTTGTGTCAAAATGATTCTTGCATTGAGATGTTTCAAAAATATCTAACTGTAAGACCAGTCATATTGGCCTCTGTTACTAAAAATAGAAAATGTGAAAATCAGAAAATCTCAATGGAATTGGACCAAATTTGTGTCAAAATGGTCCTTGCATGAAGGGTTTTCGATTTTTTGCATCTTAGCAATCCAAGATGGCCGCCATCTGCCGTTACTAAAAATAGCACAAAACATGAAACTGGCAATATCTCGGTAACCCCTGAATGGATTTTGATGAAATTTGTGGCAAAATGATTCTTGCATTGAGGTGTTTCAAAAGTAAAGATATAAAGACCAGGCAAGTTGGCCTCTGTTACTAAAAGTAGCAAAATGTGAAAATGAGAAATTCTCAGTGGAATTGGACCAATTTTGTATCAGAATGGTTCCGTTGCACAATAGCCAGGTGAGCGATATCAGGCCCATTTGGGCCTCTTGTGTTTGAGAGTATTTAGGTACTATAAAACTTCAAATGTTGGGACAGATATGTCTGCTCAAACTATGCAGACCCAAATGTTGGGACAGATATGTCTGCTCAAACTATGCAGACCCAAATTGGTCTGATCAGTGTCTATACTGTTTGCAGCTCCATGTGCATCTTTGAGATACATTTTGCATTGAAAATACAAACCGTTCAAGTTGTAGGACAGTTATGATAATTGTTGCAGCTGTCCCAATGTTTAGAATTTTCACGGTAAAAAGTCATCAGAAAAAAATTACAAAACTGGATCTTTGTGTTTCTTCCCAGCCTGTAGTAACAGCAGCAGTAGCGGGGACACCACCAGTATCTGGAGTAGCAGTAACACCACAAACAGCAACACCACAGTCTGTGGGGCAGGGCACACCTACTACCCCTGGGGGCACAAATGCAGGGGCAGCAGGAGGTAAGATACAAAAACGATTTTATCAGTATTCCTCAGATATCAGTATGGTCATGTTCCAGAGATCTCTTGGGAACTCCATATTTATAGTTTCTGACTCCTATTTTACTCCTGTTTTTCCGAGAACTATGGCAGTCCTTCTTTTTCTAAAAAGTGGCTCTGCAGGGCTATATCCAGGTATTTCAGGAAAGAGCCCTTTTCCAAAAATTGGGAGAAAAATGGCCATTTGACAATGAAAATTTCAGGTGTAACTTGAAAATTTTGGGAATTCCTGCATGATTTTAAAGAAATTCTGTTTGGGAATGGAGCCCATTTAGGACTTGACACTAGCAGTAATCTGTGATGATGAAAAAATCTTTTGAGCAACAGAAATCTAGAAAAATGATGGTTGCTAAAAATCCAAATATTTCTTACAGTAATATGATATAATTACCATATTTCTTCAGTTATAAGACAGGGTTTCCCTTCGAAAACGACCCAAAATGCTTAGATAATATTTTCACTTCTCACCAGGTGTCAAGTCTTGGAGCAGTGTTACAATGGGGGAACCACCGAAACCGGTAGTGGGGCACAAATCACCATATTTTCAAGACGAGTTTCCCTCTCTAGCAGCTACGGGAGACGACAAGGGAAAAGAAGGGGACAAAAAGGATACAGAAGTAAAGGAGCAGTATGGACCAGGGCCAAGCTTGCGTCCGCAAAGTAATTTGTTATGATAGTTATTTTGATGAATGAAGTTTAATGGTATACATATGAGGTAGCTCTAATATGGAAGAATAAGTCCTTTCCTCATTTGGGAAGGACTTCATCAACCAAGGAAGCAAATAGGAAGTTTTGTAAGATGTTCCTCACCCTAAAAAAGGCAGAAAATTTTGGAGGTGTGCCCATATACACCATAGCAGAATGACTGGAGCTATTCTAAAATACGGGGGAAAAATACCAATACTTTGCAGTGTTTCTAAAACCGAAAAACTTGATTAAGCTCGATACCAAACACTGAAGACGCTGAGCAGTCTTACATGGGTATACATTCTTCACTATACCTGTGAGAAACTTGAAGAGTTGACAACACAGTTCGGTCATCGTTTTTTCAAAGCCATCATCAATACTGAGTCTTGACCTACATTTTACGGTTGACTGACTTTGCAATTTTTCATCAGGTTTTTGCGTTTAGGTCATTTTCTCAGGAACTATAATGGCTAGAGCCATGAAACTTGGTTCATGCATACATCTGGAAGAGTAGATCTCAAAGCCATCATCAATATTGAGTCTTGACCTACATTTTACGGTTGACTGATTTTGCTATTTTTTGTCAAGTTTCCACGTTTAGGTCATTTTCTCAGAATTTATAAGGGCTAGAGCCATGAAACTTGGTGCATGCTTATGTCTGGAAGAGTAAATCTCAAATCCATCATCAATATTGAGTCTTGACGTACATTTTACGGTTGCCTGACTTTGCAATTTTTCGTCTAGTTTTCGCATTTAGGTCTGTTTCTCAGAAACTATAAGGGCTAGAGCCAGAGCCATGGAACTTGGGTCATGCCTTCATCTGTAAGAGAAGAGCTCAAAGTCATCATCAGTATTTAGTCTTTACCAACATTTTACGGTTGACTGACTTTGCAATTTTTTGTCAAGTTTTCACGTTAGGTCTTTCTCAGAAACTAGGGCTAGAGCCAAGAAACTTGGTTCATGCATACATCTTTGCTGATTTAGCTCTGTTTTGTGACAAAGCGCCAGCAGGCTAGACACCGCATTCCGCGGAATTCTTGTTGTTTCGGGCCACCAGAAATCTCCAAAATATGGCCTTTAGTGGCCCAAATTTATCTTTCTGGCAATACTAAATGACTGGAAACTTTAGCTAGTGGATAATTTGGGCCACTGAAAGTTAGGCTTGCTAAGCTTTTGGGCCACCACATTAAACTTGCGAGTTTCCAGCACTGTGATCATGTGCTGATCAAAAGATGATGGCATTTTTGTGTCACCAATAACTTAGAGGCTATGCTATGCATACCAGCATCGGTATACCAAGTGTGCAATTGCTAGTGCAATGCAAGTAAAGTTCATATTTTCAAAAAGAAATACTTTATCAAACATTTGTTTTGTTTCTAAGAATGTCTTATTAGCAGTTCTTTTTCAGTGCTTCAGATAACAAAGGATAACAGGATCACTTTTCCGTATTTCACCATGAAAACTACATTGTGATCCATCATCAGAACCATCTCAGCAAGACAGTTCTAATGAGGGTCACAACATAGGTTAGCATTGAAATTATCTCAGAATTTTCCTCAAAATCCCACCGCATCTGGAGTTGTGTCTTTCTTACTTTCTTAGATGTCGGGAATTGGAAGGAAGGCGGCGGGCGTGGCGCCATGCAGCAGCCATCACCCAGCAAAGATCCACCATCACCTCAATCTTCACCACAGCAGAACCCGATAGAAACACAACAGAATGGCCCCCCGATCACCAACAACGCCATGGACACACCCTCCCCTCAGATGCAGCAGCCCATGGGGCTGAGACCAGGGGGAGGCCCTATGCACATGGGTCCACCACCCATGGGCATTCCACCTCAGTACAGGGGCATAATTCCTCCTGCTGCCTATCATGTAAGTAGAGTTACGGTTTACAAAACTACTCATACTTGATAAAAATCAGTGATTCCTTATTTGCCACATATCACTTTGGGAAATAAGGGGTGTGGTATACACTTACTGAGCTACAAATTCTGACACATCAATTGACAAACTTATCGTCTGTTGAAGATGGCAAAATAGGAGAATTAGTTAGTTGTAAAGAACTTCTATGCTTGTGGGTGCCGTGAGGTAAATCATGCTGACCAGTTAATAATTAGATGTTTAAACTCAAAATTGTGGTGCTTATGTATTTTTGGAACTGGTTTGCATTATCTAAACTATACTTTTGTCATCTTTCAATCATCAGTTGTGTCATTCCAAGTTCATTTCTCCAAAATATATGTCATATCGAGATAAAACGTGGCATAAAGTTACTGGTTTGAAAAGTCTTTCGAGGTGTTGCACAGCTGCATCTTATGCTCTATTAACTCTGCATTTTAATCAACCCTACCTCCAGAGTGGACCTTAGGGAAGCATTAAAGTCCAAAAGTGTGGAAGCATAAAGCATTTGCAACATAGGGTTCTAAGAAAAACAAACAGAGCCACATGATGTCTTGATGGTTGCTGAACAGTTAATCTTTGATTACATAACTCATCACCCACATGTCTGATGGCTGCTTGTTTGGTTTATACTTGTATTTGTACAGTTAAGTTACAGGTGGATCATTTGTAGAATTAGGTTCTATGAACATATTCTATTGGTTTAAAGAAGTAGAAAACAACATACACAGCCACATGATGTCTTGATGGTTACTGAACAGTTATTCTTTGATTACATAACTCATCACCCTCATATCTGATGGCTACTTTTATGTTGTAGATATATGCCATGTTGTGCCCAGGCCCAAACTCTTGGGTGACACCATTAGTACTTAAGCCATTTTTCAAAGGGCCTTTATATAGCTTTTAGGGACTTCAGTCTATGAAATTTAAGCAAACTGATTTTGTAGGACAACCGTGTTACATATTTTTTTTTTGAAATGGCCATCAATGATTTCATGTAGGAAAATGGTCCATTGGCCTCCTCATGGTGCCTTACTTTGGCTGAATTTAATGCAGACATGGGTATTACTTTTCTGGTGTCGGCAATGTAAACTTTGTATCAAGTTTTCTGCTCTGTTTGTGACAATATGAGGCATAGCATTCAGAGGCTTGCTTGAGTGAAACTCATAAATGTATTGCTTTAAAAGATTAGAAAAGAACAAACACAGCCATATGATGTCTTGATGGTTACTGAACAGTTATTCTTTGATTACATAACTCATCACCCACATGTCTGATGGCTGCTTTTGTGTGGTTGAAGATCAACATTTACTTCCTTTGTTCAAACATGTGTAAAGTAGCTCAGAGTATATGATGCAATGGTACTTGCCACGTTAGGTCTATCTTATCACTCAGTAAAAAGTTTTTCTTTAATTGCCAGGTTCATCATCACATCAGGAATACAGCTGGTTTATAAAATTCTTTCAAAAGCTGCTAATCCTACAAGGCTAATTAATAGCTATTTGTTGTCTTTTATAAGCTTATTTTTCAGTCAGGTTCTTGAAACTAGCACAGTGCTTCAGATAAGAAGGGGTAAAAGGGATAATTTAGGGATAATTTTCCTTATCTTTCCATAAAAAACATGATGTGATCCCTTCCTATAGTCGTCTCAGCAAGATGGTTCTAATGAGGGGTCACAACATGTTTTCGTTTAGAAATAAGAAAAATTATCACTGAATTATCCTCTGAATCCGACATCTGGAGCTTTGAAGTTTAGCAGTTCGGAATGACTTCATTCCCATCAGCTTTTTTGCTCTATGCAAGCAGCTGTGAAAGCTGGGGTATGGATTTCTATGTTTAAGATTTCTCAGTACTTTCTTGAATATACTTTATCATTATTTTTCAGATGTACCGAGGTTTCCCTCCTTACCCTCCACCACCTAATTTCCAGGGAATGCCAAGACCTCCCTACCCATACGATGGAAGGTAAACTTAATATTTTGTACTCCACAGCAGTTGAAATTCACTTTGAAGAACCTATTCTCATGCTTAGATATCTTCTGTGTCACAGAACATCATGGTGTGTCAAACCATGTGCACCATGCAGTCAGCAAAAGGCTCGCGCCAGTCTGTGCTGTCGAGATTGATTCCTGTAGGCTCGTGTGGTCCACATCTGGGTTATAGAAAGAGTAATGCCCCGACCAGACTACGAGTAAGTGCCCAATGCAGGCTGGTTTACTCTGTACTGTTTATATACACATTAAGCCCTCAGGCATACAGTCTTCTCCCTCCTAGATCATTACATGCATTTAGATATAAATACTTACCTGTATTAACAAAGCGCCAGTTTGAAAGTACAGAAAGGGGCTGTGCCATGATTATGTAAGCTTTAGCATCTTTATGTTGATGTTAGATGGAGGCCAACTTCGCTAAATTCTGCTTTTATGAAAAGGTTGACTGGTCTAATATCTGTTCAGTGCAGGATTCTATACATGTGTTGCGCACGAGATAAAAGGTTCCGCATTTCTGGCTGGTCTTTTTCCTCATAGGCCATTTTTCACAAACTTGTATCTGTACTTCTTCAAACAATGCAACCGAGCTTCCATTTGAAATCTGTTTTCACAAACTTGTATCTGTACTTCTTCAAACAATGCAACCGAGCTTCCATTTGAAATCTGTAACTGAGGTGTCAGCCCTTGTCAACACGCAAAAATGAGTAAATTACAAAATGAAAAAAGATGCCCATGAAATCTTTTATCCTTTAACCATCAGGTTTCCAAGGCATCCACCACCACCAATGACTCAGCAGAGGCAGGGAGGTGAGAAGGGAGAGGACAAGGACAGGGACAAAGATGAGTATAAGAGACCAGCTATAATCTCTGATAAAGATCTGAAGAACTTTGATGAAATTCTACACATAGATTCAGCTGAAGGTGGATGGGCCAGTGCCCAAGGGGAAATAGACTACAGGTATGTTGAAGCTAGAGGTCAGAGCTCTGGTCTAGAGAGGGTATTCAGTGCTTCATATAAGAACGGGTAACAGGGATAAGTTAGGGATAATTTTCCTTTCTCCAAACAAACACATCTTGACGAGAAGGTTCTAATGAGGGGTCACAACATACATTCTTATTGAGAAGTAAATGAAAAATTGTCAAAAAATCATCTTCAAAGACCGACGTTATCTGGCGCTGTAGTATTTGATAGTCATTATGGGATAATTATCCTTATATGACCATGACGTAACACTTTCATTGGCTGACCTGTCATCATATGCCGGTCAATATTTTGCGGTATTCACCAGCCAGTCAGTGAATATTACCTTTAAGCTGACATCATTCATGTTTTCATGACGCATGGTTGCATGTATGTCAATGGCATAATGTGGCATGATAATGCCATGCAATACTGTGTAATTATCAGAGGAAACTGCATTTAGAACTATCAAATTATAAAACATTTAATGACTTTTATTTCGATGAATATGCAGTTTTATTGACCTGCAAACATAATATATTGACCTCGGCTTCGGGTCAGTCAATATGTCGTTTGCAGGTTTATAAAACTGCATATTCATCTCAACAAGGTCAATAATCGTATTTTATTCCGCCTCAAAAACATGTTGTAACCCTTCATCTGAACTACCTTAAGAAAGCTGGGCAGATGAAGGGTCACCACATATATTTTTATGCAGATATACACGTTATGAGTCACTTTCCGGGAAGCAACTCTGCCATTTTCATTTTTGCCTCCCTTCTCATTTCACAGGAAGGCTGTGCGTAATTTGGAGAAGCTGTACTATGCACAAGATTAAGATTCTAGCCTTGGTCAAGGTCACAGTCAGGGCTAAACTGTGAAAAAGTATTTCAGTATTTACTCAAATAAAACACTAAAACACATTTTATCAATACTTCACAGAAAGGTAAAGCATAATTAAGGCCACAGTGAGTAGTCAGAGGCTCATTTTGAGGGGCCTTCATAAGCAATTGTTAGTTGTTACACACTGTAGCCGTTCTTGTTGGTATTTAAATGTTGTACTATTGTTATTTCTTATTTCTCCACATAGTGAGAAACTGGTGTTCAGTGATGATGAGGAAGAAGGGGGCTCAAGGACAAGGTGAGTTAAAAATTGAGCTGCGCATTGACAAAACCAACAAGTCGGCATGTGTGCCCAGCGAAGACTCAGATCAGCCTGAGCATCCACCCAGTCTGATCAGAGTCTTTGCCATCCACATGGAGCTAGCTGAGACTATTAGCTACCCTTAAAGCGCACAGCTAAGACTCTGATCAGACTGGGTGACTTGCTGGGCGCTCATGCCACTTTGTTGGTTTTGTTGGTCACAGTTATTTAGTGCTCGGTGCACTGATACTCCTCCATGTTTCCCTGCCATTTTTCAAAGGAAATGCAACATTTATGACTTCCAGTATGCTTCCCATGATGACAAAGCCCCTTTCACAGTGGGAGCATCTCTTGTAAGAGAAGGAATTTTGTCCTCAGAGGAGCAAATTCTTACCTTTATGAGAAGCCTTATTGTAAAAGGAGACAAACTTTCTAAGTAGTAATAACTTTTCATGGAAGTGTTTGATGAGCGTTATTAACCTATAGGATAAAACTCTTACCGACTCTTACCATCAGAGAAAGAAAACAGTGCTCCATATGAGAAGAGGTAACAGGGCTTATTGTCCATATTTCTCCGTCAGAAATGTGTTGACTCCTCAGAACTATCTCGTGGCATCAAACAATCTAGATGGTTCTAATGAGGAATCGCAAAATAGGCTTTTGCGGAGAAATTGAAAAAATTCAAAATTGTCCTCAAAACCTGACCTTATCTGGAGATCTGTAAGAAAAGAAGAAAGTTAAAATTCTGCAGTAATCTGATCTGAGGTAAGGCATTGACAAGCAGGTTAATATATCTATTTGTCCTCTATATTAGGACAAAATTGTTGTAGCAATCAAGATTTGAATCTGAATAGTTCACTGGTGATACATCATGCAGACGCATTTATTCACCTGGAGCATCATTCCTTGTACAAACAGTTTGTTACCCATGTTAGAAAAATGAACTTGTTTAATAAATTGGAAGCTGGAAAAGTCCATTAAAAATGGTTGAGAAATTTATCCTGCTCTGGGACAGTCAAAGAGCCTGGTGACTGATTGGGTCATATGCTGGCCTGCTAAACTCCTCTATATTAGGACAAAATTGTTGTAGCAATCAAGATTTGAATCTGAATAGTTCACTGGTGATACATCATGCAGACGCATTTATTCACCTGGAGCATCATTCCTTGTACAAACAGTTTGTTACCCATGTTAGAAAAATGAACTTGTTTAATAAATTGGAAGCTGGAAAAGTCCATTAAAAATGGTTGAGAAATTTATCCTGCTCTGGGACAGTCAGAGACCCTGGTGACTGATTGGGTCATATGCTGGCCTGCTAAACTAGTGCTCTAGATTTGAAATCTGCTGGAGGTGGAAGTTCATTCTGCCAGAGGAGGTTCCATTGCACACAGCCCTGCATAATCACCCTCCCATCATCCTGATTTGACTAAAACACTGTTGAAAAGTATATGTAAAATCGCAAGTCTTCCATCATCTTAGACGTACATGTCTTTTTCAGGGACAAGAATGGGGAAAGAAAAGACAAGTATGAGCAGGAGAGAAAGGCAAGTGTGGAGGAGAGAACAGACGATGACACTGTTCCTATTGATAAGGAAGGGTACAAGGTAAAGAGCAGCTGCCCACTTTACTCTTGGAACATATTTTAGTGTCAGCCACTTGAATCTTGTCTTTTTATAATGCCTTGTTTTGTCTATGCAGGGCCAATTTGCACTCTAGTTTCAACCAGAATTTTGTAGGGCAAGCCATTAGCACTTTCTTGATAATAGTTGAGCCTGCTTGGGGTCAGCGAGACAGTAATACTTTGGATATAAATGTGTCAGAATGTTCATTCAGTTTATGTCTGTTCATGTACAGGCATATCCTGGCTCCCAGATCCAGGACCATAAAACTTATCACTGTATGCACCATTCTTCCCATTTTTCATGCAAAACTAGGTCACAGTGACCTGCTTTCTCAGAAAAAATGATTTGTTTTCACAGTATAGTATACATATGCATCAGGCCTTTGAAACTCCATTAGTGCTTGCACCCACAACTTCTCCAGATCACTTACCCTAAAAAGCTTAAGTATTGGGACACCATAAACCATTATTTTCCATTTGTCCTAAATGGAAAATTAATAGTTTTTAGGTGTCCCAATATTCAAGCACATATAGGTATTACAAAACTAGGTCTCATGCCAGCAGCAGCCATCTAGTCTAATCTTACATCAGTTAAACAGGTTGAAGGGTGAAGGAACTTTTCTGTTCTTGCACCTCTCTAACTATTCTTCAATAGTTTTCTCGTCCTTTAGACAATTGTGTAGAAGTGGACATTTGAAGACATTTATACCCTCATGATCTAATCTTAGCACATTTGTAGAAATTTAGGCTCTACACAATTTGTGTTCCATCCAAGTCATTTACACTATTAAAATTGTATTTCCAAAGTCTTGTAAAATTACTGTAAAAAAAAAAATGACTGTAAAATTTTTACATTGAGAGAAAGCTTTAATGATTGTACATGACAATTCTTCTGCTGAATTTGTTCTAGCCCAATATGGTCTTTATCATTTTGCAAAATTCTGTTAGGAAAGAATGCTTTTATTGTAATGGTATTCTGTTACTCATTCTGTCACTCAGATTGTCTAGCTTAATATGGGGGCTTTTTTTTCTTGCTTTGCAAACTAATTTCAGTATTCACCTTAGTTGCCCTGACGTTTCTTTAGTCATTTTTCAATGAAAACTTATGCATAGGTTGGTGAATTGATGGTTAAATAATCCAGCTGAACACAAAAACACCAAGTAGCATGCTAAACACTATCCAAAGTAAGGCCTGTTTGGTGCACCTCTATATTTTTAGCCATTTTTACAAAGGGAAACAACTTTATGACTTCATTTGTATCTGTGCTACTGACCCTTCCAAAAAGGGGTCTGCTCTTAAAGGGAAGAATTTGCTTCTCTTGGTATGTACAGTCAACTCTCGATAGCTCAGTCAAAGTTCTTCCCAAACTACTGATATCTCAAAGTAAATTTTCTGGGACCAGAAAATTTACTTTGAGATGTCAGTAGTTTGAAATAAAATTAGGGAATGTGTCCAAACTTTTTTCTTTGTAAGAAGAGGTAGTTTGAGATTTCAGTGTTCGAGATATCAAGAGTTAACTGTATTTTTTCCTCTAAGACTTCACCTGAAAGAGAAGGGAGGTAAAGATGAAAGTGGAAGAGTGGCTTTCCCTGAAAGTGTACCCATTCTCCTTAAGTCATCCTGCCGGTAACAAAACATGAAAATGAAAGCATTGGTTATTCAGTATAAGCTTGTGGTCATTGATTTGAACTGTATTGGAAATAGAAACTGTTTATTTTCAAAGAAAAGAATTGATAGTTCGTTTGAAATAGATTTGATCTGGCTTACAGCTAGAAGTTGGAATATAGATCAAATTTTGAGGCTTTCAGATCAATTTGGTTTGCAGAAAGGGCGACAAAGGCTGCTCTTTTTCTTGCTGTGCATGATGCTTGCATGTTTTATCTACTTACATTTTTGTTGCCATGTTTTAGAAATTCTCATTTTGTTGACCAGAATATTTTTGTACATATTGCTTTTGTGTCCTTAGTTCTAGAACAACAAATGCCTAAAGTTGTAATGAGGTAGAAAAACTGCCTTGTGTGGTTTCTTTCTTTTGAACAGATGTTCAAACAAAAACTTCTGTTAAAACAATATTTATGGCGCATCTTGTCATCAGATAGACTTCAGAATAGGATTCCTTTTTCCTGAAGTTACTAAGCTATGTGGGCCAGCTCCAAGACAAAATATGAGCCTGATACGAGAAAACAACAAAGTGGCATGTGCACCCAGCCTCATATTATCTCCATAGTGTGGTCTTAATACTTGGTTTGGCAAAGATTGCTGCTGTATAATAATGTAGGTTTATATTCTCTTAAGACTAGATCTGTATGATCTGCTTTATATGAATTTTTACTCCTTTTCGAGTAAAAAGGCTGAAATATTCTACACTGCCATATTGAATGTGGATGCATTTGATGATTATGGTCACATGTTCTGTGAAGTTTTTGCTAGTACATATAATTAGCAAGAATTTAAAGTTAAACAATTTTCTCTTTAATTACAACTCACATACTAGTATATTATTTTATTGATTCACCTATCTATGTCAATTTTGAGTTGATACTTCGTTCATATGCACACAGCAAAGGGTCACATTGGCATGCCTGTCTAACCTGTTTGTCTACAGATGCAAAATGACGCTCGGACTAGACTAAGGGATTCTGGCATGTTTAGCAGTTTATGTATCGACTGAGCACTCCTTTCTTATGTTTATATAAATCCAAATAATACTCGTGAGAGGGATAATGGATAGATAGATAGATGTCACTGCTATAATCTCCACTTGTTGCTTTTTTTGTTGCTTTTTTTTTCTGCATGCTGTTGGTGATGGTTGTTTATGAATAAATTATCGCAGAAGAAAATGCCCTCACTCATATATAGCTCTGGTGCTTCCCAGTATTGCTGTGTCAAAAATTAAGGCATACCTGGAAATGCTGCATGTTTTGACAGTGTGAGAATGACAAGAGTTAAACAAAATATTTAAGAATTTATTAGAAAAAAGAAAAACAGCTATATTAAATTACCATGCATACCAAACCAGCAGAGAATAAGTGCTTTTACCCAGAGATAAAGAACAGCTAGTTTTTCAATAACTTTCATGATGTGTAATTATATTGAGAGGCAAGATGTGAAAAAAGTGACTTGCAAAATGTGTTATGAAGTGAAAACTCAGAATAGCAGAGCTCTAGATAAGAGGGTGTATTTGATGATAATTAAGGATATTTTTTATTATACGCCCGTTTTGAAAAAACGGACGTATTATGTGGTGGCGTTGTCCGTCCGTCCGTCCGTCCGTCCGTAAACATTCTTGTGCGCGCCATAACTCAGTAACCATTTGGGATATCTTCATGAAATTTGGTAGGCATATGTATTAGGTTGGGGGAACGTGTCGCGTACAAGAATGGTTGCTCCCCCTTCCTTAGTTTCCAAGTTATGCCCCTTTGATTAATTTTTTCCCTGCAAGTCTTGTGCGCGCCATAACTAGATAACCGTTCGGGATATCTTCATGAAACTTCACAGCAATGTGTATGGAGTCCCAACGATGTGTCGCGTTTAAAAATGGCTGCTCTACCTTTCTTTGTCTTAGAGTTAATCCCTTTCATTAATCTTATTGGCTATTTTGTGTATATTACAATAAATATATTTTCAGGGGAGGATAGTAGAACAAAAAATGGTTCATCTAGTATAATTAGGTTATTTCCCTTTCCCTTGTTCTGCTTTGACAAGCAGCTTAAACAACAGTATTTGAGGTGTTAAATATCTAAATAATGTTGCAGTCATTATACCCCTGCTTTGAAAAAGTGGGGGGTATACAGGTTTACATCTGTCCGTCTGTCCTTCCATCTGTCCGTCTGTCCTTCCGTCCCCTTTTAATCAAATTTTTCATCAAAGGTTTCTTCACAACCATACAAGCTAGACTGGTCATATTTGGCATAAAGGTTGATGACGACATGTTGTACTGTGGGATTGAGAACCAGCCTTCTCCTGCTTATTCTTCCCTGTATTTGTCCAATTTTCTTTCTTTCCATACTTTGAATAATGAAATTTTACGTCAAAGAATTCTCTACAACCATGCAAGCTAGAGTAGTCATATTTGGTATGCAGGTTGATGACGACATGTTGTATCGTGGGATTGAGAACCAGCCTTCTCCTGCTTATTCTTCCCTGTATTTGTCCAATATTCTTTCTTTCCATACCTTGAATAATAAATTTTTTCGTCAAAGATTTCTCCACAGCCTTGCAAGCTAGAGTAGTCATATTTGGTATGCAGGTTAATGATTACTAACTGTATCGTGGGATTGAGAACCAGCCTTCTCCTCTTTTTCTTCCCTGTATTTGTCCAATTTTCTTTCTCTCTTTACTTTGAATAATGTAATTTTTTGTAACAGATTTCACAGCAACCATTCATATTTGGTATACATGGTAACAATGATTTCTCTCTCTCTCTCTATGCTTTTTGTTACGAAAATAACACCATTTGATGTTAGCAGTTAAGCGGGGGGTATAGTCGGATTCGCCAACAGTTCTACGTAATTATAGAGTGGTTGCCTCTGTTTGTCTGCCTGTGTATCCTTTTGTAAACAATTTTGTTCATTCTGCAACTCCTTTAGGACATTGAAACGGGCGTATTATGCGCTGCTTGCGAAGCCCTTGTTATTTCTCATAAAAACATATGTTGTGACCCCTCATCTGAACCGTCTCGTCGAGACGGTTCAGATGAGGGGTCACAACATATGTTTTTATGCAGAATTTACAAAAATTATCCCTAATTATCACCAAATACTCCCTCTTATCTAGAGCTCTGGAATAGTATGTGCATCTGTGAGCTAATCAGCCATCTTGTTCAAATCAACAGTGCAGAGGAATGGACAGCAAATAGCAAAGACTCTGTGGTGTATGTTTTTCTGCTGTTTTTTCTAAGGGAGACAACGTGTGAGGTATTTGCATCCATGGGTGAAAAAGGGGTCTCTCTTAAAGGAAAGAATTTGCTCCAAGAGGAGTTAAGAAAAGGAGGCAGAAATGAACATGGCAAGTTGCTACCCTTGAAAATGTATCTCCTTTCACCTACATTGCAGACTGATCTGAGTAGCCTGTTCAGACATGATGTGCAGCACTGTTTCAACTGGCATGTCTCATATGAACATCTTGAATGCATACATATGCGGAAGAATATACTGCATTGAGTGCTGCTTCTAGCATATTCAAGTTAAATTGCGTAGCACCGAACTTTTTTTTTCTCATTCTGACTGCTTAAAATATATGGCATTCTAAGTCGCTTTGCTTAAACAAAAATTATTTGTTAGAATTATGATTATATCTTTTCTGTTGGCACTTGTACGCGAATTTTGATATTTAAACCAATTGTTTACCAGTGGTTTGACTGAAGTTGTTTTTTAACAGGGCGAGTCTCAGCAGGGTGTTAGAGAGGCTTGGGTTCCTGGAGGCCCAATGCCGCCACAGTTCAGAGGAGGACCAAGACCTCCACATCCTGGCATGGATGGGGTAAGTTAGAACATGCAAACAGTAGTTAAGTTAAAAAAAAAAAAAAAACATTTTCAGCTACTTGTCTATATGGATTAGCTTGCTTTGAATTCAAATGACGTGATTGATTAGATAAAAACTTAACTTTCAAACATCAAGAGAATTATCATGTCCCCCAACCAAAGGTGGGAGAGGGGGACATATTGTTTACCGTGCCCTCAGTGGTGTTTCGATTTCGAACAAATTTTTAAGAAAATGGCTATGTTAGGAATGCAGTGAAAATGGACTTTCACTGCATTCAGAAAATCTTGCATGAATCATTGAAACAAGCCAAATAGATATGGTTAAGATAAACTGGACCCTTTTTCAAAGTTGCAAAATTTGAATAACTTATTCATGGATTTGGGATATCGCCAAAACTGGATAGGTAATAAAAGTGGGAGGGGCCAGTGAGTTTATTGAGTTTGCTGGTGACCTATAGCTTATTTTCAAAGTTAGCAAACTGACAATTCAAGAGTTTTGAAAAATGACCCTGTTTGGAATGAGCTGGTTTTGGAGGTACATGTAATCTGTTTTTCTCTGAAAAACATTTCTACTTATCAGTCTTTTGCTTTAGGTTTAGTGATCAGATACGTGGAAATGTAGCACAAAATTAAGTTTCACTTCTATTTCAAATTTGATTTGCAGAGAGGAGGCTGGCAGATGCCCCCATTTGATTTTATGGGCCCAAGAGGACCTTACCCAGCACCTTACAGGATGGGACCACCACCACCAAATCAGGTGACCTCACCCCAAGGACAACATGGCCAGGTTAGTTTCCAAACTCATATCATTATTTATAAGCTGAATGACTGCCATGAATATTAGCTGTTGAAAAATACATGACATGAGACTTCGAATGTGATCATTTTCATTTGAGAGTCTCTAATGAAAGCGTCTCTCTCTCTCTCTCTAATGAAAGGAAAAAATTATCCCTCTGCAGAGCTCACGATAGGGATAGGTATTGAGGATAATTTTTAGATAACTTTTTCTCTAGAAAATCATGTTGTGACCCTCATCAGACCTGTCTCAGCGAGATGGTTCTAATGAGGAGTCACAATTTGGTTTCTATGGAGAAATTTAGAGGAAAAAAAATCCTGTTACTCTTATCTGGAGCACTGAATATTCTTACCATTCACCGCTTATGTAGATATGTCTGACATGCTTAAGAAATATCTATTCATATATTTCAGCGGCCACCTTTTCCTCCTGGCCAACAGCAGACTCCGGGAACTCCTCCAAAGAAGGGAGAAAATGAAGATGAGGTGTGGCGGCAGAGACGACAAGAGAAAAATCAAGAGATGTCCAACGCTATAGAGAGAGCGAGACAGAGACGGGATGAAGAGGAGAAAAGAATGGAGTCCGAGAGACGTAGAGGAGCTGAGGAAAAGTTGAAGGCTCTTGAAGAGAGAACAAAGAGGAAGAGTGAATCATCAAAGGTAAATATCTTCAGACACAGATTCTCGTGTATTTTGCACCATCTTGCAGAACACTTCACTCAAATACTCATGACATGCATGCCAAGATATGTCAGAAAACAGAATGCATTTACTGCAAATAGTAGTTAATTTCAGGAAATTGCTTTTTGACGTAAACATACTTTCCTGTGCTGACTGCAAGAAACTGTTACTGTTATCATGATTCTGATTTGTCTGTTTTGCACAAAGCATTCTAAGCTTCAGATGTTGCAAAATTGTCCTGCATGTAATAGCAAGTTAATTTACGGTGATCATTAGGACTGGAGCAACAGATTTAATAAAGGCCAGAGTTTTTAATACAAGCCGATCAGCTAGTTAAACACCTTTTATCTGTGCATACAAGTTAATGAAACTTTAAAAAGAAAAAAAAAGCTAAATCAGACAAAAAAAACTAATATGCTGAAGTATTGAGACACGTGAAAACCATTAAATTTCCATTATGATTTTAGATGTCCTAGTATATAAGCACATTAGAAGAAAATTTTAATGCAAAATACATGTAGGACACAAGTACAGAGGCAATCTGTGAATAGGTCATGTACGTTCATGCAGGCAAGCTAAAAGTTTAAAAACTATTCATGCCAGCTGAAAGAGTTTTGGGTGCAAAAATGCAGTAAACTTATGGTAC
Source organism: Ctena decussata (assembly GCA_963989385.1). Taxonomy (NCBI): domain Eukaryota; kingdom Metazoa; phylum Mollusca; class Bivalvia; order Lucinida; family Lucinidae; genus Ctena; species Ctena decussata. Next base: position 36,837,257 of record OZ022498.1, on the reverse strand, counting down.
ATTTGTTCCAGTCGGATAACGATGTAGAGGAGGAAAGTAAAGTGGAAGGTAGAGGCAGTAGAACTCCCAGTGAGAGCAGTGAAAAGGGGGAGAGACCACAGTCCAGGGATGGACAAAAATATCCACAGGTATGTACAATGAACTTTGCAGTCCAAAAGTGTTTTAGCAACTTGGATTTGTTCTGTGACCTGTGTTATTTTCAAATTCTGGAACTTCCAAACACTTTACTGTATGCCATAAACAGATTTCAGAATTTGTAAACTAGATAGGTGTTAGTCGATAGGACATTGCTAAACATTGATTCAGTAATTAAAAATTGGAATTCTATAATGAGATCATAATAACATGTCAGCTGAAGAGACAGATTGAAGGAATAAGGTTTTATAAAGGATTTGTCTCCACTGTCTTCTCAAGCTCTTCACAAAGGAACAGCTGGGTGTCTGTCAAAAAAAAGACAATTGGTTTAAAACTTATGGTATTTTCTGTTAAAACACAATGGTAGATTTTCAATTCATTTTTGAACTTTTGATCTAGGCCTCTTTCATCTCTTTCTGCAGGGTTCTCAAAGTTATTCCAAGGGTAGAAGTGGTCTCCCACCAAGGTTCCAGAAGCAGCACAGTGGAGGAGATAGTAGTTCACCCAGAGCCCCACCAAGTTCTCAGCCTATAGGGCAGAGCCCAACATCACCCCAGCCCATGCCCAGTCAGATGAGACCTGGACAGGCCCCACCACCCTGGCCATTTTGGGGAGCCATACCACCACAGTTTATGGGGTATCCAAGACCTCCCCTGGATATGCATGGTAAGCTTAATAGAGTAGGGGATTATCTGATGATGATCCTAAGACAGTTTTTCTTTGCTCTCCATAAGAACATGGGAATCTTCATCAGGAGCACCTCACATCATTAGCATAACAAAGTGGTTAGTCAAAGATTCTTTTAAGTCTTACAGGACTCAAAAAATCAATTGTGGTAGGGGTTTTTTGCCGAAAAAAAGAGGAATTTTTGCACTGCAAAAGCTGCACACATTTTTTTGGCCCAAAATGGCTGATTTTTTTTACGCTTAATACATTTGAAAATTCAAATTTTCATTAGCATGTTAATTTTGAACAATGGCCCTGATGGTAGCCAGTGTTAGGTTTTACTCCCTTCATGGAGGATTAACAGAAAGTATCCCAGAATTATGACCAGGCAATAAATTCACAGCTCTTAATTACATTTTTGAAAATATGGTAGACAGGCTACAAAATTAAGTGCAAAACTTGACAGCTAAAGTTTTATGTCATCATATGGACAGCTAGCCCCTTAACATGACTGTTTTGATATTTTAACAAAAAGTTTGCAGTTAAGTTGAAGCTGTCAACATGCAACAAGTCAGATTTTGCATGCAAAATTGCAATGTAAAGCATAGCATTATAATGAGGCTCTGCTGTGTGTTTATTTGATAAAAATGATTATTAATCCTCCAGGGTAATAAAGTATTAAAAATATGAACATTATCATTCAGAAAGAATTTTATTACAGGAATGCCAATGTACCCAACTGTAAGAAGAACTCGTACAGATAGTCATGAGTCCGGAACTGAGAGCCAGGAAGACATGCGGCCTGAGATGATGGATCGTGAACATGGCCGTGACCCTCGAGCATGGCAGGGTTATCCCCCACACTTCGATGACATGAGAAGGCAGCCTTTCTTTGATCAGAGGATGTATCATGAGTATGAGAAGACAGAAGAATATAGAAGGTAAAAATTATGAATTTGATACTGATCAGTACTGCTTTGGAAAAACAAGTGTATTATTAAATGTCTATGTTTCAGTGAAAAAAAAAAATTTTGATTGTTCTTGCATTATCCAGTCAGTAAATTGGAAATGGCAAAAGAACCATTGCTAGACAAGCAGTACTATGAAATCCATTTCTTTAAAGCTTCAAGTTTTGTGGGGTTTTGGGTGAGCAATTGTGCTAGGTGACCGCAAATTACTTAATATGTGTAAGACTTATCTTCTCTGGATTTGGAAATTTATCTGCTGGTGCACAAAATCATAACATTATACCAGTTTTTAAAAGTACATAGGTACACCATGTTTTTCAACCATTTTTACAAAGGAATACTTCTGTGTCTTCTGTTTTGCTTTCCTGGATGATGTAGCCTTTTTAAATTGTGGTCTGCTCTTAAAGGAAAGAATTAGCTCCTAGGGGTCTTTAAGTGTTTACTGCCATTGAAAATCGTAGGAACATCTCGGAGCGACAGTTGTTTATAAGAGTTTAGTTTGTTTTTATATACATTTCAGGGAGTACGAGAAGAGACCTGAACCTATCAGCAAGAATGATCAGTATGAGGACATCTCAGACCAAGAAAATGAGAATGATTTCAAGGAACCTGAGCCTAAACCGACAACAGTACAGAAAGATCCCTTTGATGATAGCTCAGATAGGGATGAGAGGAGAACTCCAGTTGAGAAACAGACTGACAAGAAAGATTATCCAAGCAGGAGAGGAAGTGATAGGTGAGTCTGAGAGAGTGATATGCAAAGATAATATGAGTCATAAGACGAGAAAACCAACAGATTGGTTGTGTGCCCAGCGCAGACTCAGATCAGCCTGGGCATCCGCCCAGTCTGATCAGTCTCTGCTGTCCGCATGGAGGTAGCTTATACCCTGAGCTACCCTTTAAGCGCTTAGCCAAGAGTCTGATCAGAACAGTCATCCAATCTGGTATGAACAGTCGTCCAACCTGGTATGAATCTTCTCCTGAGATGTTGCACTTATATTACTCTCGTTCATGCTCTGTTGACTTAGTAAAGTTTTACATCTGAAATCAGGTTGACCTGAGGGTGTAAGTCCATAATTTTCAAACTGATACATACGGTTATCAGACCTGGCTTAAATTTCTTCTTTGAATGATCTCAAGAGATAATGCACTTATTTCCATCAATATGATTAAACGCAAAAATAGTGATTATACATGTTTGTTTCATTGTATTAATGTTTGTGGGGTCACTCGGAAGGAGTTTAACACTAAGGTGACTTGTTTGAAGAGATTAAAGCTCCAGATAAGAGGGGATATTGAGGATAATTGAAAGGTAATTTTCCTTATTTCTCAACAAAAACATACGTTGTTACCCCTCATTAGAACAATTTCATCATCAAGACATTATAATGAGGGGCACAACATGTTTCTATGGAGTAATAAGGGAAGTTATTTCTAAATTATCCACACCTCTTCTTGTCTGGAGCAGTGAGAGATCCTGATGAAGCTGAAAGAAGTAGTGGGTATAGGAAGCTAAGCTCTTGAGTTGCGTATCATAGCATACAAGCTGCTTATTGCCATGTTTGAAAAATTTCCCTTTTATCACAGAGAGGACAAGTCTGGTCCTAAAGATAAAGAAGAGAGAAATGAAAAGTACGACCAATGGTCTAAAGACAAGGAAAAGGACAGTCAAGATAAACCAAAAGAAAGAGAGAAGAAATCAGACAAACCTGACAGGCGGGCTGAAAAATCAGATAAATATCAGGAGAAAACGGAAAAGAGTGACAGACGTGACATTAAGGAAAATAAACAGGATAAAGGAGAAAAGAATTATGATTCCAGAGGAAATAAGACTTGGTCCAACAAGCAGGACAATTATTGGGAAAAGTCTGAAAGATACGAGAAATCAGATAAATATTCTAAGTCAGAGAGGCAGGATCGCGGAGATCGCAGCAGTCGAGGGGATCGCAGTGATCAAAATGATAAAGGTTACAAAGGTGATAAGTTGGAAAGACAGGAATCAAAGGGGGAAAAGAGGGATAGCAGAGAAGAAAAAGGGGATAAACCTAGAAAGGGTAAAGAGAATCAATATAATACGCCAGGGAAGTTCACTGGGCCACCTTCAGAGTACAAGGCCTTCCAGCCAGAGGAGAGAACTAGACACAGTAAGTTGGGATTTGGCATTATTTTGAATTTGTATTTGTGTAGCATATTTAAAGCTTGTGATCTGACAGGTAATTCAAACATAAATCTCTGTACATTTTCCACAAAAATGTACTTTTTGGCCTGTCTTTAAAAAAATCGCATTGCTATGGTTCTAATGATGGGCCACATAGTACACTTTTACAGAGAACATAACAGCAACTTCCGACATACACACACTACTGGAGCCACCTGCCCTCTGTGTTTTCCTGGAGACATGGTAAAATGATTGGAAATTAAGTTTTGCCAGTGATTTAATGGTAGAAGACACAATGAACAGTAATTTTATTTAAAGGATCTGTGGATGACTGAGAAACATGAAATAAGTAGCATGGTTGCAGAAATTTTCTTACTTTTTTCAGAGTTCCAGTTAAGGTGAGATTTTGAGGATAACACGGGATCATTTTACTTATTTCTCAACAAAAACATATATTGTGACCCCGCATTAGAACCCACATGATGGTGAAAAACTGTCCCTTAATTGTCCCTGTTAACCCTTCTTACTTGGGCGATGGTGCTGGGTATAACTTCCAGTGCCGGGGCGTCCTACTGATTTGGATAATAGTAGGGCAAGGGCCTACTGTGCTTTCAGTAGGTGCGGGTGGGGGTTGTTTGGACATTTTTCTCTCGTTTATCATTTCTCTCTTCTTTCTCCCTCTCTTTGGGAGACGGCCCGATATAGACTGAAATACTGTCTCAAAGGGCAGTTGAACCCAAAACAACCAACCTTCTTACCTGGAGTACTGTTTTTCTGTAAAGCATATTTTGTGGTACTTTCTTGCAAAGACATTCTAATGAGGGGTCACAGTACTTTAACAGAAAACTTACTGAATGTTTCCCCCATATAACCAAATACTCTCATTTAGCTCATATATAATCCATTTAATCATAAGTCACAATGTATGTCAACATGTCTCATATCATTTGACCTATCTATTCCTCAGAGAAAGACCATTATAATGCCCCACCACCCATCACGTTACGCGAGTCCCAACAGAATCTGCCGCCACGCAGCAATTATGTCTCACTGAAGAGAACAGCATCCAACATGTCAACAGGCAGCAAGTCTGATTCCACGAGAGAGTCACCAGCCAGTGAAAAAGTAGATGAGCAGAAATCAAAGTCTTCTATTAAGGTAAATGATGCAGTTCCATATGAAGAAGCAGATATTTGTTCTGGGCCCAGTTCAAAACTAACGACGTCGTTAGTTAACAAGACGTTGAATTTTCAATGTATTGTACACAAACACACTGCTTTTTTTGCCGAAAAAATGTGAGGAGTTTTTGCAGTGCAAAAGCTCCTCACAATTTTTCAGCAAAAAGTGCCACAGCTGATTTTGTTAGTACTGTAAGACTTAACAAAATCTCGACTTAGTTAAGCTAACGACGCATAGAACAACTGGCCCCTTGAGATTATCTAATGATTATCTCTATAGTCCATCAGAGTATACACTGCTAGGCAGTTATTTAATGGATAGATGATTTGGGATTTAGGACTGTTTCAACAGTATTTGTCATCTTGGGCCAGTGGGGAAATTGATGAGATTATGTTAATGCAGTTCAGAGACCAGAGAAGAATCAGGACCATGGCTGGACTGAAACTGGCAAGATATGAATCATAGTATACACTCCTCTGTAACATGAACAGACAACAATTTAGTGAAACATCCGGTGATAGGACAAACTTAATGGGATAGGCCGTTCTAGAAATGGTTGTTGTCTTAAGGTTAAAATGAATGGATTCACTGTTAGGTCAAGCAGCTCTTCTGTTTAAATGTTTGCTTCCCTTATCAATGGGGATCTCCTCTTAAAGAAAAGTACTGTAATATGCCGAAATTTTGGGACAACCAAAATTATTAATTTTCCATTTGGGACAAATGGAAAATTAATTGTTCTCAGGTGTCCCAATACTTAAGCACATTATGGTATTTGCTGTTTTAAGATTGTACTCTAATTGAGTGGGGCTGTTTTTGCAATGAAGCCAGTTCAAAAACTGTAGATACTACAAGCTATTTATTTTTGCAGCTATTCATTTTCCTCTTTTGTCAATGGCTTTCAAGTTTGTGGCGATAAAGTATTGCAATATTCTTTCGTGTCTTATTATCCCAGGATTAAAATTTCACAGCAAATTATTTTCGCAAAATTTTCTCCCTTGTAAAAGGTCAGAAAACAAATAGCCCACAAAGTTTAATAGGTTGAATCATTTATAATTTTAAACAATATTGCAGGAGTCTCCTAAAGAAACAAAGTCATCCAGCAAGGAGAAAGAGGACAAGACTGATGCTGCTGCTGAGGAAAGGAAAGAAACGTAAGAGTGCAAAATTTTTCATTTAATCATTTTATAATTGTCTTGCTTGCAGTTAGCAGAAGCAAGACATATGAGCCACGACACTAGAAAACCAACAAAGTGGTTGTGCTCACAGCACACTCAGACCAACCTTGCCCTCCACCAAGTCTGGTGAGAGTCTTCGCTGTGCGCTTAAAGGGTAGCTAAGGGTCTAACCTTCCCCCATGCAGACAGCGACGAACTCTGATCAGACTGGGTGGATGCCCAGGCTGATCTGAGTCTGCACTGGGCCCACAACCACTTGTTAGTTTTCTCGTGTTGCAGCTCAATTACATATGTATTGTTTTTCAAGCAGTGGCATTCATTTTGTATACCCCGCCACACGTTATTGGCGGGTATTATGTTTTCACGTTGGTCGTCTGTGTGTCTGTCCGTGCGTAGTATGTCCATCTGTCCATCCACACTTCGTTTTCATTCGATAACTTGAGTATTAATCAACGGATTTCCTTCAAATTTTGCATATGCATTTGTATAGAGAATGTCTCGCTTGGGATTGTTAATGGGCAAATTTTATTAATTTCTGACAGAGTTATGGCACTTGTCAATAGAGCTGCAACGATTCACCCAACGACCGATTCGATTCGATTTCGATTTCAGACACCTCGATTCGATTAATTCGATTCGATTCATGATTGATTTTATGCTACCTTAATTCATCATGTTTATCACTTTATTTTGTTATATTTACACTTCTATTTATCTTTGCAGGGTTTGAAATTAACTTTTTTTCTCACTTGCTAAATTTAGTGGTTCTCATTCATTATACTCCCTTTTCCCTATCTGACAGACAATATAAAGTATCCTACCAATGAGGCTTTACCTCACAAGGGCCATGCCTACACTCCCTACCATGTTCTCTTCACAGCTACTAGTTTCATATTCCAGAGCAACTCTGAGCTCTTTTTCCCACTTCTGTGCAGTTTTTATAGGGACAGTTTGGGGTTTTGGGCCCATAGAGTCAGTCTTGATGGGTTTATTTTCAGAAGGTTTTTCTTCCTGATCCCCCGTTTTGCTCCTTTTCCAGTTCACAATTAATATCTGTCCATGTGTATTGATTTGATTTGAGAACATGTGCTTTTTGATCAAACTGAAAACAGACGCTTGCACATGTGGGTTGTCAGACGCTTGACGAGGGGCACCGTATTGGGGAATCAATATAAGGCAAGCACCTGGGTGATCAAGACGAGTTTGCGACTGCGCATCTTGTTCTGCACATAAACAAAAACTTTACACTTCCGGATTAGTTCTTTGCACCGGGAAAACTACACTCGCAAAGAAAAGCAAGTGGTGGTTTCTTGGACTCGCAGTCTGTCAATTTTGGTCGCATTTTGCGAGTCTAAATTCGAACCCTGCTTTGGGGTGCATCTTTGGACACAGGTTTCTGCGAGTGATCGTTAGACGCCATTTTGATAACCCTACCGATAAGGAAACGAAACACCCGTATTGATTGGATGACCTAATTATTACTGACCAATCGTACGTTACGTTATAAACAGCGTTATAATATTCAGAGCGGGTCTAAAACACGGACTTCCGTTTTAAATGAGGGCCCATTCGGGGGATTGTGAATCGAATCGAAATTAGTGGAGTTATTATCGGAATCGAATCGGCCCTTGTGAACCGGATTTTCGATGCATCGAAGTGAATCGTTGCACCTCTACTTGTCAATGTACAAAAATTGGTTTCTGGCCTCTAGTTCCTTTACTACTTGGAGTATGAGGATGAAACTTCACAAACATGATTGAAGTAACAAAACCTTTTTATGAGCACAGAAATTTTATTATCGGGGGTTAATTGCCCCTGCCCTGGGATTATATATATGTATAAAATCATGAAAAATTCCATCCAAAATCAGAGTTTGAAGCAGTTTTTCCGAAACTTTCAGCAAATGATCAGAGTTATGAAAGCCTCCAGTGATGCTCAGATTTACCCCATGGGAGTTATATCCCCCTGTCCCCGGCTATATACATGCATAAATCTGGAAAAATCGATGTGTGAAAAAGGTTTGTCGTGGTGGGGTATCACGCAGTCGTTTGCGATACTTTTATGTTTAATTTTCTAGTTTAGCTTTTTAGCAGACAAGCCGGACACAGTATTCTGTGGAATTAATTTTGTCACTTTATTTACTTCCTGTGAATTAAATCTGGTTTAAAAGTGGCTGCTATGTATGCTGTGTGTGATGTTCCGTATCTGGTTATGTATCATGCTGGTTAGTAGAATCAAATCAGATATAATTTGTAAAATATAAAATCGTTTGAATAAAAAGTGGTCATAACCTGTGGCCTTGAAAATAGATTTCATTAATTGTATGGGTAGGCAAGCAGCTTTTAGTAAGGTCTTGCATTAATTGAACCATTCATTTGATTTCATTAAACTGGATTGCAGTAATTTAAGTTAGGCCTTTAAAAAATTAAGATAGGATTAAAAAAAAAGGGACAGGGTCAGGCAGGGGATACTGATTAAGATTTGCTGTCTTTATTTCTTCAGTGACGTAAACTATATAAATTTCTTATTTTATTTGTACAGTCCAAAAGCTTCAGCAGAGACAGACAAGTCTGAAAAGAGTGAGACAAAGGATAAGAGAGAGGAAAAGACACCGAAGGATGACCGGAAGGATCGTGACAGATCAGACAGGGATCGTGACAGGTCAGACAGAGGAGAAAGAAGTCATCCACCAGCAAAACGACCAAGAGATGATCACAGAGATAACAGATACAATGAGAGATACTATGATGGTAGATCTAGTAGTGCCCCTCGTGGGCGTGAATTTGTCAGAGGTGCTAGAGGACGTGGTCGAGCACGTGGCATAAGAGGAGGAAGTAATGTTGAACGTGGATATAGCAGAGGTGGTGGTGGACGTGGCCAGAGAGGGAGAGGTAGGGAGTATCGAAGCTATGACAATCATATGGATTTCAAGAATGAAAACAGCAGAGGTCCGCGGCAGGGTGGCCCCTCATATGCAGATCAGGCAAGACCATTTAATATTGCCAATTGGAATGGCGAGGAGAATGAGCATCAGCAGGAGGAAGTTGAAGAAGTGTCGAAGAGACTGCGTGACAAGGATGAAGAGAGTGATATCTCAGGAGACGAACTCAGTGGTGGTTCTTGTAGTGAGTCTTCAACAGAAAAATTGGATTCACGAGAAAACTCTCAGCCAAAAGAAAAAGAAGTGAAAGACGTCAAGAAAAGTCATCATGAAGACAGACGTCCAAAGAGAGATGATTACAGGGAGAATTATTTCAACGCAGATCAGGGTAATGATTATTCTAACAGAGGGTACTACAGGGAGGATAGTTACAGAGGCAGAGGAGGCTACATACCCAAGGGAGAGCCATCAAGACATGGGAGAGGAAGAGGTGAGTTTTTTATGGTGGACAGATACAACCCCAGTTATCGCTTTGCTTGCAACTAGCAGCACTAGATGTAGGTTCCGTATTACTTTTCCGATGTCGGCAGCGGCAGTTGCGTACACTCTTTGGGTTTCCTGGTTTAGCTCTGTTTCATGACAATGCAAGACAGGCACCACATTCCACAAAATTTTTGTTTCTCGCCATTTTTGTCGCACCTGCTTTAGCAAGGTGCGATATAGGCGTCCTGTTTTCTGTCCGTTCGTCAACCCGTTCGTCCGTCCGTTCACATTTACAGCGACCCGAAATTTTAAGTCCATTCAAATGACTTTTTCTCTGAAACCACTGCACCAATGGTTCTCAAATGTCATAAGCTGCATGACCAGACTGCAGGACTTCTGAATGACAAATTTCAGCTTGGTCCAGAATCCAAGATGGCCGCTGTTACTTAAAATAGCAAAAACAATAAAATCACTGTTTTCTCCAGAACCACCTAGTATATTTGGCTGAAATTTTACGTGGAACATTAATGGGACCTTGGTTTTAAAAATTATCATAATGAAAAAAATCTGTAGCAGAATTAGGTCACAGTGACCTACTTTCTGTTTATATACCCTGGGCATGGAAGCCTCAGGGTCCTATGCTTCATGTTCAAGGGAGTAGGTGATGACTATGTAGAGATGACTTCTGTTAATCTCTACAGAAACATTGTTGAACCCTCGTCTTTATAAAAAAAAATGTGCTGTAACCCCTATTCGTAAACACTTTGCCTAAATGGGCCAAAGGGTTGAGCCACATATTTACAGAAAAAAGGTCACCCCAGAATAATTCTCCAAAACACTTACTGAGGGTTCCTTGAGAGTAAAGTCTTCCCATTAAGGCCAGAGAAAAATTCTCTTTGGTTAAAGTTTATTGCCCCACAAAGTGTTCCCATTTCTCTGAAGGTCATTTATCAATTATTCTCTTACAGGCTCATCAGCTATGGGTAACCGTGGTAGTCGAGGTGGTGGTAGAGGCACAGATAGAAGATTTAACTCAGCCCCACCTAGAGGAGGGTTTGGTCGACCCCCACAGAGAGAATCCAGACAGGAGGATGGAAGGGGAGAAAGGTATTGTTTTATCACCCTCTGCAATAGATAGTCAGTGCCATTCAAGCCGAGTTTGATAGGTCTGTTTTCAGAGCAGTCTTTCATGTGCTTCATATCAGTCCAAACATCAAGCTGGCACAGAGAGTAGATAAAATAGTGTTCTTGTAATCAGTGTTCCAGTTTAGAAGGGATAACAAGTATAATTAAGGGATAATTTTCAACATGTTGTGACTCCCATTTGAACCTTCTTACCAGTACAGTTCTAATGAGAGTTCACAACATACGGCGAGTGAGTGAACTCTGGTTTAACATCCCAACAACAGGTAGGTCATATGGAGACAGGACCTCGATTTAAAGTCTCATCTGAAAGACCAAAGAAGCGGGAGATCGATCTTGCGACCCCTGGATTGGTAGTCCAGCATGTTATCCACTACACTACCACTGCTCCTACAACATACGGTTTCCTTGAGAAATGAGAAAATCCCCACCTGATCTGGAGCTCTGTATACAGTCAAACCTCGATAATTCGAACTGACAGGGACCTCACTATTTCATTCGAAATATCCGTAGTTCGAATTTGGCCTTTCCCGTTCATACCCATACATTTCCGGAATTCGTTATTACGGTGGTTTTCAGACAGTCCGATATTTTATTTCTCTATGCTTACTGACTTTCATGGATTTACAAGTCAATGAAAACAAAATCAGAATGTAGAATAATAAACAAAACATACTGGAAGAATCCAAAATATCCATGATCATTCAATATTGCAAGGCACCCCTTTTGCACATGTACATGTGTATTGTTTGAAAGCAGCACCGCTGCCGAACATTTTCCCAGCTCTGCAAATCAACTGTTTATGACAATGCAGCACCGGCAAAGATCAAAGCCAGACTGAACAGAAACAGACTAGCCGCTCAACACCTTGGACATTGCTGTACTTTCACTTTCTGTAAATGTTTCCGAGAACTGGGCTACTTTGGTTTTCAAAAAAACGACTCAGCCGGTCACCTGAGCCGTATCATGGAAAAGGTTCCTCAGTCATTCAGAGTCAATGTATTTTGGAAAGACAACTCAGACCAGCCTGTCAGTCTGCGCAGTGTAGCTGGAGACTCTGTAATGCTGTGTGCAAACTTTATGATCCATGTGCAAACCGTACGATCACAGACTAACGAAACCAAAGTTCGGACCCGAGTTCGGATGCGCATGAGGAGCGGCTGTAGCGTAGTGGATAACACTCCAGACTACCAACCCAGGGGTCGCAAGTTCGATCCCCTGCTTCTCCGGTCTTTCGGATGAGACTTTAAACCGAGGTCCCGTCTCCATATGACCTCGTTGTTGGTGGGACGTTAAACCCGAGTTCACTCACTCGGATGCGCATGCTAGTCTGATCTCTTGCTGGTTACAAACTGAAAGTCCATCACATTTGGCCTTTAAATTTACAAACTTCAAACAAGATAATCCCTGACAATTATGCAATTAGGCAGACACCTTTTGTTCAACAGTAATTAATGACGGCTTAGCCATCAAAACTTAGCGATAATTACCTGTGCAGGTGGCAGTGATGACCTAGGGCTGTTAATATTTATCTCATCGATGACAAAAAGGGGTTATTTTCTGGCATAAAATTGGAGCATGAATTTTGATTTCGAATAATAGAGGGATATTGATGATGGATTTACTCTATTGGGACCTAACTTTTCTTTCGAAAAATCCAATTTTTCGAATGGATTTTACGAATAATCGAAATTCGAATTTGCGGAGGAGTTTTTGCATAGAATTAATAAGCTTCCGATCGGGGCTGTGTTTCAGCTTTGAACAATCTGGGAGTTTCGAAAAATCGGCGTTCGAACTACCGAGATTCGACTGTAATTGAATTGGTATTGATTGTATCATGACTGGTGAGGGGCAGATCTGTTTACATTCGAATGTAGAGACTGGAGGCAGAAATCCATTCAGCTGTATGCAATGTTGTTGTTTTTATGTGTGTGTGTGTGTGTGTGTTTTGATAATTACAACAGTTTTACTTTGGTCTCATGTTGTGGTAGAGTTCTGTTGGCCATACGTACAATGTTGATTAATGCACAAAAATTTGAAGCTTAACATTTGGTTTGCCTTGCAGGCGTGACAGGCGAGCAGAGAGAGCATCACCACCGCCAAGGTTTTCTCGTGGTCGTGGAGGTTTTAGTGATAGAGGTCGAGGCTTTGAAAGAGGAGGAAGGGGCCGGGGAAGAGGTAGAGGAGGTAGTGTGCCATCAGGGACTTACAAAGGGCCACAACTTACAAAACAGAACTCCTCAGACATGGGCAATGAGGAATGGGAAACTGCCTCAGAGAGCAGTGATGTGCTTGAGAAACGAGATTCAAAAAGTGATATTAAGGATAACCGAGATAAACGTGATCCAAAAAAGAGTTTTTCTAGTCAGAGACCATTAAACGATCGCCAGAATAGACGTGGTAATTCTAATGATCCAAGAAAAACCAGTAGTTCTGAGCGTCCAAAAAACTTGTATAACGAGAGGTCACCCAACTCCTCGCTGACAAAAAATGGGTTTGCTGCTCAAAAGAACGTACCTGCAGGACCAAAAAAGCCTCAGTTTAGTGCTAGTAGGAAGGAGAATATAAATAACGTGTATCGAGTGGATGAAGTGGTACTTAGTGATCAGACAGCCATAAATAATGCCATAAACAGCTCCTTGAATGGAAAGTAAGTTCCCTCCTTTAGGTTTTAGACCGACAGAACTCTAGATAAGAAGGAGTATTTGGTGATAATCAGGGATAATTTTCATTAATTCTGCTGAAAACCATATGTTGTGACCCCTCATCTGAACCGTCTCGTGGAGACGGTTCAGATGAGGGGCACAACATATGGTTTCAATGAGATATATAAAAAATTATCTCTTATTATCATCAAATTAATTCTATACTCAAGCTTATCTAGAGCCCTGGACCGATAATGGTAAACAGAGACAACTTGGCAAGTTCCATCATTTTGACAAACATCGTATTCAGCCGAGGTCAGTTTTGTTTAGCCAGTGCTAAACAAAGCTGGCTACAGCAGAATACAAAGCTGGCTAGTGTTGAACAAAGTGGGCAATGGCAGATTATGTTTGTCCGTAATTTCTGTTATGCCTGTATTTACCAGTTTACCATAATGGGCCTAAAACCTAAAGATTTATACAAACATTAATCTTGAAATAATTTGTTTCTATTTCTTTCATCAAAGCACACAGGTAATATTTTTGCAGTTTTCACATGAAGGGTCGCACTGTCTGCAATATTTTTGGCTCTGTCATGTACACAAAATATATGAATCATTAGAAGTTTAGCTTGTTTGGCAAAATCTGTTTGGAGAACTCTGGAACACTCAGTAATATTAAGTTGTGATATAGTATGCTTTATTTTACAAACAAACTTCATGTGGGTTCCACGACATACATAAAAAAAATAAATCAGTAAACTTTTTGCAAAGAAATGATGTATTAATGGAAAATATGCATGATTCTTTTGGATATTACTATGAAGAATGTTGAAACCTGATGATTGTTCAATTTGATCTTGTACACTTCAGGCCTAAACAAGTGAGGAAGTCCGACCTGACTGATGTTTCAAAACCACTGATGAAAGTTGAAAAGAAAGATGCCCTAGCTAACATTGATATCAACAATTATGCCAGTAAGTGAAGAAAAAAAAATGGAGTGGCCCTCTGAGTTTTTCTAGTGTGATGGTATTGGGGGGGGGGGGGGGGGGGGGGGGGGGGGGGGGGGGTCAACTCTTGAAAGAATTTGCTTCAAAGGAGCATATTCTTTCCTTTTAAGGGCTGATCCCATTCGAAAGGAAACAGGAAAGACACAAAAGTTGTTCCGCTGTGTAAAAAAAAAAGGCGAAAGAGCTATTGGCAAAATTCATTGTTTGTAGACACTGCATGAGGTTGGAGAAACCAAATGTTTCCAATAAAGGCAATGAACAGACAGCATTGGTTCTCACTATCCTGAGTCATGCTGTTATTACAGTCTCAGCATACGTCTCAAGAGCTTTCAGAGCTCCAGATAAGAAGGGGTAACAGGGATAATTCAGAGATAATTTTCCTTATTTCTCAACGAAATTATGCATAGTGACCCCTCACTAGAACCATCTCGCTGAGATGGTTCTAATGAGGGGTCACAATGTATGTTGTAATGGAAGAAATAAGGAAAATTATCTGGAGCTCTGTTTCTTTTGCATGTTTCAACATAATATTGTTTTCCTGCGTGCAGGCGTTGTAGTGATAGATGACCAACCAGAAGTGACAATAGACGACCCCAACTTCTTGTACGAGAACAACGAAGGGTTCCAGGAAGTCCAGTCTAAGAAAGCCTTGAAAGTGAAACAGAAAGAACGAGAAGCAGAAATAAGGAAACTGACAGTCGATGTTCAGCAGAAGAAGAAAGAAGTTGTCTCCAAGGTAAAGTCTACTGTCGTCACACAATTACTGCATAAATCCTCATAATTGAGCTGCAACACGACAAAACCAACAAAGTGGCATGCGCGCCCAGCAAAGACTCAGATCAGCCCTGGCATCCACCCAGTCTGATCCGTCTTAGCTTTGCGCCTAAAGGGTAGCTAAGGGTCTAAGCTAGCGAACAGCGAAGTCTCTGATCAGACTGAGCCGATGTCTTATCTTAGTCTTCGCTGGAGGCTCATGCCACTACGTTGGTTTTGTCGTGGCTTATTAGCTCACCTGAGCCGAAGGCTCAGAGGTGAGCTTATAGGATGGGAGTCGAGCCGTCGTCCGTCCGTGCGTGCGTGGGTGGGTGCATGCGTGCGTAAACACTTTCAAACATAAATATCTCAGAGACCAGTGGGCCGATCGCAATCAAATTGTATCTGAAGCATCATTTGGGTGGGGGAAAGGCTGCATTAGGTTTTGGTGCCGATCAGCTCAGAACTCTGGTTTCCATGGCAACAGATAGCCCCCATAGGGTTATAATGGGGAAAACGGCGTCATCACGTTTTCTCGACTGTTTTTGATTAGATCCTTATCATACTTGCAGGTAACGATGACATACACAAGAGCTTGGATGAGTTCGAAATTTGGTCGGATTCGAGCACAGACTACGGAGTTAGCTGCCCTTGAGCGTTTGAAAAAAATCCCATAGGGTTATAATGGGGAAAATGGCGTCATCACCTTTTCTCAACTGTTTTTGCTTAGATTCTTATCATACTTGCAGGTAATGATGACATACATAAGAGCTTGGATGAGTTCGAAATTTGGCCGGATTCGAGCACAGACTACGGAGTTAGCTGCCCTTGAGCGTTTGAAAAAAATCCCATAGTGTTATAATGGAGAAAACAACGTCATCACATATTTTTAGAAAAACTTTGTCATCGCTCTATTGCCTACATTTCTCAACGGATTTTAAAATAACTTCACACAAATGTAGGGCGTGACAATATCTCGAGCTAGTTCGACTTTCAGGATGCTGCGCCCAAGGTCAAGGTCACTGTGGCTAATTTTAGAAAAACTTTGTCAGGGCTCTAGCACCTACATTTCTCAATGGATTTTAAAATAACTTCACACAAATGTAGGGCATGACAATATCTCGAGCAAGTTTGACTTTCAGGGTGCTGTGCTCAAGGTCAAGGTCACTGTGGCTATTTTTAGAAAATCTTTGTCATCGCTCTAGCGCCTACATTTCTCAATGGATTTTAAAATAACTTCACACAAATGTAGGGCATGACAATATCTCGAGCAAGTTCGACTTTCAGGGTGCTGCGCCCAAGGTCAAGGTCACTGTGGCTATTTTTAGAAAAACTTTGTCATCGCTCTAGCATCTACATTTCTCCATGGATTTCGAAATAACTTCACACAAATGTAGGGCATGACAATATCTCGAGCAAGTTTGACTTTCAGGGTGCTGCGCCCAAGGTCAAGGTCACTGTGGCTATTTTTAGAAAAACTTTGTCAGCGCTCTAGCACCTACATTTCTCAATGGATTTTAAAATAAATTCACTCAAATGTAGGGCATGACAATATCTCAAGCAAGTTCTGCTTTCAGGGGGCTGTGCCCAAGGTCAAGGTCACTGTGGCTATTTTTAGAAAATCTTGGTCATCGCTCTAGCACCTACATTTCTCCATGAATTTTAAAATAACTTCACACAAATGTAGGGCATGACAAAATCTCGAGCAAGTTTGACTTTAGGGTGCTGCACCCAAGGTCAAGGTCACTGTGGCTATTTTTAGAAAAACTTTGTCATCGCTCTAGCGCCTACATTTCTCAACGGATTTTAAATCAACTTTACACAAATGTAGGGTATGACAATATCTCAAGCAAGTTCGACTTTCAGGATGCTGTGCCGAAGGTCAAGGTCACTGTGGCTATTTTTAGAAAAACTTTGTCATCGCTCTCGCACCTACATTTCTCAATGGATTTTAAAATAAATTCACACAAATGTAGGGCATGACAATATCTCGAGCAAGTTTGACTTTCAGGGTTCTGCAAACAAGGTTTTTGATTAGATCCTTATCATACTTGCAGGTAATGATGACATACATAAGAGCTTGGATGAGTTCGAAATTTGGGTGGATTTGAGCACAGACTACCGAGTTAGCTGCCCTTTAGCGTTTGAAAAAAATCCCATAGTCTTATAATGGAGAAAACAATGTCATCACATTTTCATTTTTCATCGGATCCTCTTCATACTTGCAGGTTATGAGGATATGCATAAAAGCTTGGATTAGTTAGCATTTCGGGTAGATCCCACCACTGACTATCGAGTACCTGCCCTGAGCATCCAAAAAATCAGTGTTGCTACTTTTTCTTGGTTTCTACTGATCCGATCCTTTTCAAACTTGCAGGTAATGAGGAAATGCATAATATCTTAAACAAGTTCAAATTTTGGCCAGATCAGGCCAACCACTATGAAGTTAGCTGCCCTTGACAGCTCTGTCTATTGTGCTCTTGATCCGATACTTTTTAAACTTGATATATTAAATGAGGGCATACATAATGTTTTGGATGAGTTTAATTTTCAGCCTGATTGGACCACTGACTGTGGAGTTAGCTGCCCTTGAGCATCTTAAATATCCCTATAGGTTTACAATGTCTCTCAGGTGAGCAATTGTTGCCCTTTGGGCTACTTGTCTAATATTTGTTGGGAAAAATACCATTTTTATTGTGGCCTAGAGTGCCATAAATTACAAATTTTGCTGTAACTGGAACTTCCTTCTAAAACATAGGGGCTAGCCCAAAATTTATTGCCCATTGCTGTCTGAGAGTTTGTTATATGCCTGTTTGATGATAATCTTTCGACAGTTTCTCTACATTCTCCATGAGAACAGCATCTGCATTTGAGAAAGTCTGTATATTGTCTCTTGATGAATCAGCCTCGCTGAAGCAGCTCTTATGAGGGACCATAATATGTTTATATCGAATATTCTAACACAGTGCGCCTATAGAAGCAATGGAAAGTTACCGTGTTTTATTCTGCAACAATTCACTGTCTTGAGGCGCATGAATCTAATTGCTGACGTCACTTGCATTGCTGACGTAATTTTGTGACGTTTCGAGACGTTAGACGGTGTAACATCTCTTTTTCTTTTTAAAATCGCCATAATAACGTACATTTACGTTAGATACAGTTAAGAATATTGGCGGGAGCATGAACGCGCTGGCATGAAGGTTGGGAGAGTTTGAACGAAAAGAATAATTTTTCAGCGATTTTGAGCGTTAGAATCGAAATAGTTCAGCTCTAGCATTGAATTGTTGAGTAATAATTCACTGTTTGTCGTTCAGTTGTAAGCGGAGCGCGAGTGATATATCTACTTACAACTGAACGACAAACAGTGAATTATTACTCAACAATTCAATGCTAGAGCTGAACTATTTCTTAAATAACAATTATCCCAGAATTGCCATCCAAATGATCACCAAAACCATAAATATGGAGCTATATGCCTTCTGAATTGCCATTCTTTTCTGCATATCCTTTGCAGATACAAAACAAGTACTTGCAATGATGACTGATAATCTGTCAATCCAATGATATACCTGATTCAAACAATTTGATAGCTGAGCAAGTACTCAAAACTCAAAGGATAGAAAAGCACAGAGGATTCAGGATTGTTGCGTTAGGAAACTGTTTGAAATTGAACTGTGTACTTGTTCAAATATTTATGAGGAGCGGCTGTAGCGTAGTGGATAACACTCCAGACTACCAATCCAGGGGTCGCAGGTTCGATCCCCCGCTTCTCCGGTCTTTCGGATGAGACTTTAAACCGAGGTCCCGTCTCCATATGACCTCGTTGTTGGCGGGACGTTAAACCCGAGTTCACTCACTCAAATATTTATGTAGTTATGAATTACAAAACTATGTATTAATAGTTTAATGAAATGTACAGATCTAACCCCAAAGCATATTTACGTGGTTTTATATCACTTTGAATATGGTTTCTGCTGTCTTATACCTCAAAATCATTAAATTGTGAATTCCTTTTCCAGGAGGGGTCAGAGTTGATGATAATTTGAAGATGATTTATTTGAGCTGTGACATGAGAAAACTAGATGATTTATTTGAGCTGCAACATGAGGAAACTAACAAAGTGGCATGTGTGCCCTGCAGAGACTAAGATCAGCCTGGGCATCCGCCCAGTCTGATCAGAGTCTTTGCTGTCCGCATGAAGGTGGCGTAGACCCTTAGCTACCTTTTAAGCACTTAGTGAAGTCTGATCAGACTAGGCGGACGCCCAGGCTGATCTGAGTCTGTGGTGGGCACACATGCCACTTCGTTGGTTTTCTTGTGTCACATCTCATTTAAGCCTTATCTGCATATGACCACACAAATACTATCCTCCTCTTCCTCTTACAATGTGGAACCAGTAGCTAGCCCCCATTTCCAAACACTGACTTCCATAATACTTGTGAGCTTCAAGTACTTGCAATGAAGACTGAAATAATCTGTCAATCCAATGAGACACATGATTCAAACAATATTGTATCTGAGCAGGTACTTCAACCGAAGCAAGTTTAATAATACTGGCTGAGCAGTTAGTGCTTTGGACTCATATTCCAGGGGTTGTATGTTTGAGTCGACCCAAGGTCATGGTTCTTTATCTAGCCTGCTGATGGTTTCATTCTCATCATTTACCATTTACCCAGTGGCCTGAAATGACTGATATACTGTTGAAAGGGCTGAAAAGCGCCAAATTATCCATTCGTCAAATAAAGAATATGTAATGTGTAATAACAGATGGGTGACATAAATGAATCAGATTGAGCATATTTTAGACTCATCTGCCTGGCCGCGTAGCGCAGTCGGTAGGGCACCTGACTCGTAAGTCAGAGGTCCTGGGTTCGAAACCCGGTCTGGCCACATACTTTCGTTTCTCCTTCCGCTGATTCAAGAAGGGCAGTTGTCAGTTAGTGGCGAAAGTATGTGCACTTAGTACTGGTTAACCGCTTAGGAGGTCTAAGCCTGCCCAGGAATAGTGTGGTTAGGTTAACTGACCATCCCGACATGACCTTAGCTGTTTACCGTGGACGTTAAGCAATAAAATCAAAAATGAGTGTTCTAGTACTTGCAATGACGACTGAAATAATCTGTCAATCCAATGAGACACATGATTCTAACAGTATTATATCTGAGCAGGTACTTCAACTGAAGCAAGTTTAATAATGCTGGCTGAGCATCTTATCCAGTGGTTACAGGCTTGAGTTGGCCCAAGGTCATGGTTCTCTATCTAGCCTGCTGATGGTTTCATTCTCATCATTTACCCACTGGCCTGAAATGACTGATATACTGATGAAAGGGCTGAAAATTGCCAACTCATCCATCCGTAATATATGTAATATGTAATAACTGATACGTGATATAAATGAATCAGTGACCGTATATATTTTTTTTTAGACTCATCTGATTCTAGATTGCAAGGGACAAATTGTCCAACTCTCTCTTGAAGAAATTAGAGAGATCATTGTCTTGTTTTCATTAATGCATTATTCTGAAAATTGAAAATACAGCACTTGCAATGATGTGATGTGATAATCTGTCAATCCAATGAAAAGACCATGATTCAGACTTACAAGGTGGCTGAGCAAGTGTTTGTATTTTGCTTGTAGGTGTCAGATCTCATATTATACATAAACTATTTATCCAGAATAAAATTACGATACATTATACCATTAGAATTGCCTCAGTGAAGAGAAAAGCAACAAAGTAGTTGTGCGCCCAGCTCAGACTCAGATCAGCCTGGGCATCCGCCCAGTCTGATCAGACTCTTCGCTAAAGGCTTAAAAGGTAGCTAGGGGTCTAAGCTACCTTCATCAGGACAGCGAAGACTGGGCAGATGCCCAGGCTGATCTGAGTCTGCGCTGGGCACACATCCATTTTGTTTGTTTTGTCATGTTGTGGCTCAAGTGATTTTAATGGGCTATTTAGAGCGCTATATAAGAGGGCATATTGATGATTTTGAAATGATTTTTCTTCCATTATTAACTACAGTAGAACTTCAATGGCTCGAACAGGCTTGGGACCATGAAAATTAGTTCCACCCAAGGGTAGTTCTAGCCATCCCGGGTTAGTTTATTAAGTGACCTCTAGGGACCTAGGAACCACTTCTAGCCAGGCAGGGTGAAAGAGCCATCAGGGTGAAAGAGCCATTGAAGTTCTACTGTATATTACTAGCCCTGTTACTTTGACAGGTTGTAGCGAAACCTAAAGGTGTCCACACGGCAGTGGAGAAGCCAAGATACAACAAGCTCTCAAAGTTACCCCCGAGGTTTGCCAAACAACGGGAACAGCTTCGCAGTAGCAAGACTAACGACTTCCCTGGCAGTGATCCATCACAGGAGTCACAGATGTTTATGCCAAAGATAGAGAACTGGGACAATGAGTTAGCTAACAACATACCCCCACTGATGTCTCAGATAATAGATACCAGCAAGCTCAAGGATAACTTGGACCTGTCAAACACTAGTAAGTTTCAAACTTTGAAAGCACTACTCATTTGCCAAGTGCAGGCGTCCTAGTTGATATTGGTAGATATAAATGCAACTTCCATAGGTACAAAACATAAGTATTACTTTCCCAGTGTCGTCGTCGTAAAGTTTCAAGTTTTCTCATTAAACTTTTCGTGACAATGTGCAAAGAGGCAAGATGTAGCATTCAGTGGAATTCTTGTTTGTTTTATTGACTCGCTTGTGAGACATAACTCTAAATATTCCATATAATTTCTTACTTTCTGAAAGCAGCTGCTCAAGTTCTAAGTCAGAAAGATTAAGCTATATATTCACAAAAATGTAGGTTTTAGGATCTCAGAGCTTCACTGAAGGAGATAATAATCACATTGCAGTTACATGCTTTTGCAGAATAAAAGAAAAATTACAAGGCCCAGTTGTTCAAAGCATAGTTAGCTTAACAAGCTTGTTAAGAGGTCAACTTAAGTCTTTTACGACTTCATAGCCAGATACACTGATATTTTATTTTGAAAAGATGGGAGAGGCTTTTGCATTGCATAACGTCTCGTTAACTAAAGATGTCGTTAGTTTTGAACAACCGGGCCCAGCTTTTTAATCCCCACTATGTTTCTTATCCTTGGCTTATCCTTGTAGACTTGATGGGTGGTTACACGCCAATTGTAGCGCAGTCTAGCCTGCAGCAGATGTCTATGCCCCAACCTGCATCCATGGCTCCAGCTCCAGTACCCAGTGTCAATGCTTGGAATAAACCTATCAGCTTTGCTGCTGTCTCGGGAACCATACAGGTATATTTAAATTTAAGGAAATGTTTTGGTTATACAATTTGACCTTCATGAAAAAAAAAAACTACGAAAAAGATGTCAGTTACCTTTATTTACAGGGTTTGAGGGTATGAGGACATAGTATATTTGAAAAAACATACACACGTATAACTTGGTAAAAGTGCAAAATGATCTGTTAAGAAGTTGAACAGAAAGACGTACCTGAGTTTTGAGAATCTTCTAAATGAAAGAATTCATATGATATGTAAGGCAAGAAACAAGACCTCCAGTGGAATAGTACCAGGTTGTAGACTTGGTAACAGTTCTTGAGCACCCATGAGCACTTAGTTGTTCAACTCAGGACTTATTGTTGTTATGTTGTTGAATGCAGGATTTGTCGTTACAGGTGCAGGTTGGACAGGAGCAGAAGTTTGATAAGGGAGATCAACATGACAGTGGTATCGATGTGAGTGACCCACCAAACAGTGGTGGCTCATCAACTAGAAGCTCACCAAGTACAGAAAATAAACTTAAAACAGACAAGGTATAGTTGTCAGATGCCCAGATGAGTATTTGAAGATAATTCTAAGATAATTTTTGTTAATTCTATTTAAAATGTTGTTTATTACCCCTCAGTAGAGCCATCTTATTGAGACGGTTCTAAGGAGGGCAGAAACATATGAGCCTTGAAACAAATAAACCAAGACAGTGGTTGTGCGCCCAGCGCACTCGGATCAGCCTGGGCATCTGCCCAGTCTGATCAGACTTCACTAAGCGCTTGAAGGCTAGCTAAGGGTCTAAGCTACCTCTATGCAGACAGCGAAGACACTGCTCAGACTGGGTGGATGCCCAGGCTGATCTGAGTCTTTGCTGGATGCACATGCCACTTTGTTGGTTTGTCATTTTGCAGCTCATATGTTTCAGTGGCAAAAAGAAATAAGGAAAATTATCACAGAATTGCCTTTGGAATTATCATTGAGGCCTCTGGTTGAATGTAGGGAAAATAGTACTCTGAGGATAGTTAAATTTTGCCATATTTACTCCACATGGATACGTCTCTGCCATTTTCATTTTAGCCTCCAGTCTCAAGAGGAAAGCATGTGCTCCTCTAATAGCATATTTTTTTTCCTTTAAGAGTAGAAGCCTTTTGAAAGGGTTTTGTTGCTTAGAAAAAATGTGAATTCAGAGAAGTTGTCTCTTGAAGAAAAAATGTGGCAAAACATTCACCTTAATTTAATATCCCTTGTTATAGCAAATTGACTTATCCCAATTTAAGATCAAAGATTTGTGGTTGTAAAGGTTTGAATGATTTAATGGTCATTATACAGTAATAACCTGTACTGGTACTTGCTTTTTAGCTCGGCTGTACAAAGAACACCTGTACAGAAGAGCTGTTGTCACTCTGGCATCAGCTTTCTCGTCGTAGTCAGGATAAAATGGACGTTTTGGTTAAAGTTTTTTTATGTGATGGCTAGGAGCTGTTTTTGCAAGCTATCCTGTATGCGGACAGATCTTACCAAGTGTGCTGTCACTGTTGAAGTAAAGTGGTAACATTCTGTTGAAGTAAAGTGGTAACATTCTTGATATGGGAAGCTTGCTTTAACAATTGATTTTTAAAAAGCATCATTTTCTCTACAGGTTGGTGAGAAGTCTGTGACTGTAGATGTGAAGAGAGAGATGAACAAGGTTAGCTACGAGACTGGTCCTAAGCCACAGAGGCAGCAGAAACCTGTCCGCAGTGAGAAAGTCAGTGTAAAAGAGACTATGGCTAAAGTTGACAGTGGTAAGGCTGTGAAGAAACCAGAGAAGATCCGCAGCAGTAACTCCATGGAGAAACCACACCCCATTCAGCTGCCACCGACCTTCAAAAACTCCATATTTGGAAAGGTAAATAGCTTGATTTTATTGTTCCCTGCTCAGTTCACACCTACTTTGAAAAGGTATGCAGCTCTTCATTAATTGTAAGACTATGTCACATTCTAAGTTGTTTAGTCAGTTATACACTATGAGGTGACTTTTGACTGAAATTCTGGGTGTGGCTTGGAAAGGTTTATTAGTGAAAAGGTTGTAACATTGAAAGCAAATACATTCAAGACTCTCCAAAAATATTTACCAAATTTCTTGATACAAAGCTGTGGTATCTGGTTAGAACTGCCACATGCACAAAATGAGTATCACTGATATAATGCCTGTAAAATACAAGCAATCGCACCTTCTTGGCTTTATACATGTAATGGCAAAAATAGCCAGATTGCTAAATACCGTATATTCTGCTGGTGACAGGTACCTTAACACTGGCCAGGCACCAACAAACATTGTATTGGCCTTAGCCAACTTCATTTATTGTTTGCAGTATTTACCAGTTTGCCTGTGTGGGTGTAAGACATTAAGGTAAATGTTTATACTGTCAAAGGCAACAACCCTATCGTGGTTAACTCCAAAAAAAGAGTATGCTTCCTCAGGAGCAAATTCCATGAAGAGTAGACCCATTTTGAAAGGGATACATCCTTCAGGAGTTAAACAGGAAGTCAGATAAGTTGCTTTCCTTGAAAAAAACGGTGAAAAATTGTGGCGGTGTACCCATACACCTTAAAGGGTCTTTCCCCTCATAAATTCCATACTTGTTTTTTCTAGGGTGATGATTCAGAAATAAAACTGGACTTCACATTTGATGCTGATCTGGAGTACGATGAAGGAAAGGTGGAGACGGTCAAAGAAGAAATCCATGACAGTGCTTCACCCGCCCACATGTCACTAGGGGGTGTGGCCAGCAGTAACCAAAACATGACCAACAACCCTCCAACATCCCCTGCTGCTCAGGACTTGAATATGAAGATAGCATCAGTGAAAACTGTGTGGGATACCCCATCAATGCCAAGTGGTTCTAATGTGATGGTTAGCGCCACAAATGTGATGCAGGGTGGTCCAACTGTCAGCAGTGTCTTTGAACAGAGGTAGAAAATAGTTTAACTTAACCTATAAATTTGTACTAATGTTTGTGATGTAAAGTTAATGATTTTCACATTCAGCTGATTTCTTTGATAAGGTAGTCACAAAATTTTCTTCCTGTAGGAAGAGTCTGAAAGTCCTGTGTGACTTGGACAGTTTAAGAACACTGCAGAACTAAAAAGGGAAACTTGAAGACAGATCAGTTTGTGCAGATATTTAGGTTGATTTGAGTAGTCACTATATGGATATGACTTACACTACATGGACAGTCTTTTTTCACCTGACACCTTACATAAATTCATGTTCTTTATTTTCAGTATTGGAAACAGCAGCTCTGGTCTCGGCAATGTTGAGCCCACAAGTTCAGTTGTGAGTGTATCAGATTCTTTCCCCACATTTAATCCTACTGATATAGACATGAATATGGACAACAGATCATCTGGTGGAGGAATGGACATTGGTGATCATATGGTTGGCTCCTTGGATGACAATAATAGTAATATCAGCGGACCTACTGCTAATATTTCACCGCGGGGACAAGATGTTGGATATGTCAATGACATTGAAGTGCGTACATCATTTTCTGTGGATGTTCCACCATTTAAATCCAATCTGGACAAGGTGGCATTCTCACAGCCTGACATGGGCCAGGTGTTTTCTGCTGGTACAGAGAACAACCAGGTGTACAGTGCGACACAAGACATTGACGGAGTCTTCTCTTCATCTGCCGCTGATTCTGGAAACACATACTCTCAGGTGTTTTCAGCCAGTGATGGGAGTAATGATGACTATGCCCAAGTATTCTCAACAAACAATGACTCAGGCCAGTCTTATTCTCAAGGATTTTCATCCAGCTCAGACACGGGCCATTCTTATGCTCAGGTCTTTTCATCCAACACAGACAGTGGCAATGGAACTTCATACTCTCAGGCATTTTCTAGCAGTGAGCCAGGTCATACTTATGCCAGCAACTCGGATGTAAGCTCTGGTTTTACTCATCCAAATATAAACAATATTATGGATATGAAGTCATCAACAACTGAGCAGACTAACATATGTAAGGTGAGGCTGCATGCCAGTTGCTATTGCTGTTGTTTTGTTATTTTGTTCAGTTTTCCATTTGTGGCTTGCATGTCTCGCTTTGTAATCAGAAATCCAAATACAACAGAGATTACATGTAATTGATGCTTTAGTTTACCAGGGCCTGGTTGTTCAAAGCATTTTTAGCTAAACAAAGTTGTTAGTCAAGGATTCGTTAACTCGTACCTGTAAAATCATGTTCTAATATTGTGCTGACGAATTAGGAGCTTTGCAGTGGGAGCTTTTGCCCTGCAAAATGTATTTTGAAAATGTTTTGTCTCATTAACTAATAACATTGTTTTGAATAACCAGGCTGAGAGTGTGATGTGTGATAATAGTACAGTTTATATAATCTTGACCATATGTTTGAGAAGTTTTAACCATTGGATATATTTGATCATAATAGATGCAAACTGTACCTAATTTCAAAATAACTTCAAAATAACTCTAATATAGAATTTCAAACAATTGCTCTATAAAAAAATATAAAAAATAGTCTGCTTCCTCTTATAAATTAGGTCTCGCGCTGCTGTGAGTTTGATCCTTTGCAGATGCATATGTGAGGAAAATGTGTTCTGCATGCAGAAGTCGGGCGTTTTTTCTCTGGGAGCTTTTTGAAAGGGCTGTAAAACCAGTTAGAAAAATAAAGAAACCTTCTCAGTTCGAATCCATAAAAGGTTAATATAAACTCTGAAAATTGAATCCGATTAGGCAGATGTGTAGGCTTGTGTGAGTGCTAATTGTTTCTCTTGTTGCTTTAGTTGTTGTGTTTCATATCCATAGTATATAGTGTGCAGTTGTTGCTTTTGAATGTAGACCAGTGTTGTAGACACATGGAATATATGATGATTATAGCTAGATTTATCTTCAGAACTTTCTTGGCAAGGCATCTCTACAGAGCTCTAGATATGAGTGAGTATTTGGTGATAATTTGGGATAATTTATATAAATTCTGCATTAGAAAATATGCTTTTGACGAGATGGTTCAGCTGAGGGGTCACAACATATAGTTTCAATGAGAAATAAGAAAGAATATCCCTCAATTATCATCAAATACTCCCTCTTATCTAGAGCTTTGCTGAGTCCACAGAGTTGCATCAATGCAGTTCTATTATGGCTGCAAGATTTGTTTTGGTTTGAAATAAGAAAATATAATCCAGACCAGGGTTGTTAAAAGCATAGATATCTTACAGTACATGGTCAAGGATGTTCCAATATTTTGTGCTGAAAAAAAATTAGCTCTTCGCACTTTTTCTCAGCAAAAAAATGCAGTGTTTTAGCGTCCAGTGCATTTGTTAATTTAGCGTCTAGTTAACTAGATGTATCAAAGTTGTTAATTATGGAAAAATGGGCCCTGAGCTTTCATCCGGATTTTCCCACATTTAGAGCCCTCTCCATTTAGAGCTGTGGCACAGTTGGAGGTCATATATGAGTTGCAACATAACTAAACCAACAAAGTGGCATATGAGCCCAGGGAAGACTCGGATCAGCCTGGGCATTCTCCCAGTCTGGTCAGAGTCTTCACTGTCCGCATGGAGGTAGCTTAGACTCTGAGTGACCCTTTAAGCATGCAGCAAAGACTCGGATCAGTCTGGATGGATGCCCAGGCTGATCAGTCTTTACAGGGCACACATGCCACTTTGTTGGTTTTGTTGTGTTGGGGCTCATATATTGATGAACTCTTTTGATAAGTATATACTGTGAAGTGTTAATATACTGTTAAAAGAGAATCGTTTCAAAAATATTGACTGGATTAAGTAAAGACCAGAACGGTCTGAAAGGACTTGGTACAGAAAATTAGGTGAAAAATTATATATGCTGATGTTTACAAGGTTTTCCATCAAGAATATGTTCAAATCTGTGCTGATTTCCCTTTGTTAACCCATAAAGTGCCAAAAGTGCAGACAAATTTTTGTTTGCAAAATTTCTAAAAATGTTTCGTCCAAGCTATATCATTTTGAAAATTCAAAGATTGAGGGCAAACAGTGCAGATCCAGAAAAGACAACTCATTTAGAGCTGTCTCATTTGGATCTAGGCTGTTAGGTGCTTTAAGTGTTGACAAACTTGTATTAAATAGAAAGTTCTGAAAGGCATGTTATACTCTCTGCTTTGTGTCTTGAATAACTAGTCAGCCAGAGTGAAAAATTTATGGAGGATTCAAGGTAATTTCCAGATATTTTTAAATTCTGCATGAACACATTCGTTTGTGAGCCATCAGTAGAACCACCAAGTGATTTGGCTCTAATTGGGACAAACATGTCTTCATGGACAAATAAGAAAAGCTATGAATCATTGTCTTCAAAAACTCGACATATTTGGACTTGATCTTGAATGTGCCATTTTGCAGGTAAAACCTCAGCAGTTACATTACCCGAGTGCACTGAGTACCTCGGTGAGCGTGACATCATCAACTGTGACAACCATGTCCACAGCGGCAGTACCCAGTCCTCCCATAATACTGCAGGGTCAGCAACACCAGTTTCAGCCCTTCCAGCTTGGATCACAGCTCATTACTCCACAGGAACCTAGGGTAAGTGTTACTGGTGTTCAGATAATTATTTGAGTGAGTTCTGAGGATAATTATATGCTTCAGTTCGTACTGCAGCGGCAACATAAAATTGGTCAAGGTTTCAGATTTAGCTCTGGTAGCAGTACAGGAGACACTTGACAGTGCAAAAGGGACAGTACACATGCAAGCTGGCGAGACACAGCTTTCCGCGCAGTTCTGGTGGTGTTGAAAATATCAGTGAAGTAAGAATTTAACATTCTAAACTGCCCCTGGTTTTGACCGCCCAACGTTGCTGTCTTTCATGGACAACTCCAAGGTACAGATAAGGGTGTGGTTTAGGATTGTATTTTAAGACAGTTTATGTGCAGGCATGAGAGCAGATTTTAGCCTTTTTCGTCTCAAAATACGATTCAGAAACTTGCTGGATTCGTTTCAGACTACTTCAGGAACTGCTCAGTCTGGTACCAGTATGTGTACAGTCAACCCTAGGGGACCCACAAAAACTGGCTGCTTAAGACAGGTGACCCCTTAATACAGGTTCATTTGCACTGTATTTTAGTTGAAGGGACCCCAAAAAAGTGGCTGCTAAAGACAGGTGACCCCTTAATACAGTGACCCCTTAAGACAGGTTCGACTGTATATTCCATAAAAACTTACATTAGAACAGCTGCAATGAGGTGGTTACAATGCCACACCAAGTTAACTATGTTTTCAAGGATGTTACAAAACGAAAAAGAGCTGTTGCGATAAAGAAAGAGTCAGTTACATAATGACCTGGTCATTAGAACAGCTGCAATGAGGTGGTTACATTGCCACACCGAGTTAACTATGTTTTCAAGGATGATACAAAACGAAAAAGAGCTGTTACGATA
This sequence comes from Ctena decussata, assembly GCA_963989385.1. Taxonomy (NCBI): domain Eukaryota; kingdom Metazoa; phylum Mollusca; class Bivalvia; order Lucinida; family Lucinidae; genus Ctena; species Ctena decussata. Next base: position 36,807,399 of record OZ022498.1, on the reverse strand, counting down.
AAGAAAGAGTCAGTTACATAACACTTTGGTCATTAGAACAGCTTCAATGAGCTGGTTACTTTGCTACACCGAGTTAACTATGTTTTCAAGGATGTTACAAAACGAAAAAGAGCTGTTACGATAAAAAAAAGAGTCAGTTACATAACAACCTGGTCATCTGGCCATTAGGTAACTATGACTCTTTTTTGTTTCAAAAAGCTCTTTTTCGTTTCATAATAGTCCTTGTATATACATAATTTACCAGGGGTGCATGCGGGATCACAAATATGTTTTAGATGAGAAATAATAGTAATTAGAAAATAATCCAGACCTGGGATTCCCACCTTAGCCTCGTGATGATGAACAGTGACCCTTGTGGTAGGGCACCTGACTCGTAAGTCAGAGGTCCTGGGTTCGAATCCCGGTCTGGCCACATACTTTCGTTTCTCCTTCCGCTGATTCAAGAAGGGCAGTTGTCAGTTACTGGCGAAAGTATGTGCACTTAGTACTGGTTAACCGCTTAGGAGGTCTAAGCCTGCCCAGGAATGGTGTGGTTAGGTTAACTGACCGTCCCGACATGACCTTAGTTGTTTACCGTGGACGTTAAGCATCAAATCAACCAACCCTTGTGACAGATTTTTTATCCACACCTCACAACCATGATAGATACTTATATTCTTATAGGAACTAATATCAAAATGTCTTATTCCATAGTTGAGCCAGACAACATTCAGTTTCAACCTGTCTCAGCTTCAGCAGCCACAGCAGATAGGCCAGCAGCCATACACACAGCAGAACCTGTTTCTCCCAGCCACGCCCACACAGCCGGATCCCTACCAACCTCCGCAGGTACCAATCTACCAGAGAAATCAGCCGTATGGACAGACACCGACTCAACAGAACACTGTAATGGTGTCTGCAGCATCATCATCACAGATGACAACTACAGTAAAGCCAGCACCGCACACTGCATTCGGTAGGTTGCTTTTCACCATTTGAGCCGCGACACAACCAAACCAACAAAGTGGCATATGTGTCCAGCGAAGACTTAGATCAGCCTGGCTGGGCCTTCCAGAAGTCTGATCAGAGTCTTTGCTATTGACTTATCTATATAAGTTAATTAGACCCATTAGCTACCCTATTATCGCAAAGCAAAGACTCTGATCAGACTCTGATGCCCAGGCTGATCTGAGTCTTTGCATGGTACACATGCCACTTTGTGGGTTTTCTCGTGTCGTGGCTTAATTTTTTTCTCACCTGTGACTAGCAGAAGCAAGACATAGGTATTACTTTTCCGTGGCTGACAGCGGCATATACTTTGCGTGGAGTTTTCTGGTTTAGCTCTGTTTTGTGACAATGAGCAGGTAAGGCGAGACACCACATTCAGCAGATTTCTTATTATGGTGTTTTCAGTAAACTGGTTTTGAGCTTTGAATAACTTTAATGATTTACTTTTAAATATATAGTGAACAAGAGAAAATTAAAAGGAAGGAAAAGAAATGCTATATGTTAGCTGTTTTGAAATTTCTTAGACTATTCCCAGCGGCACTTAATGTTAAGGTGAATCAGCACATTTTCACGGGAAGTAACTCATGCCATTTTCACTTTGGCCACTGTTCCCAGAAGTCAACGTTAAACAGAAAGAATTTGCTCCTCTAGGAACAAATGGGAGGGGCTACGTCATCTAGGGAAGCAAACAGGAAGTCACAAAGTTGTCCCCGTTTTGAAAATGGTGGAAAAGCATGAAGGTGTAACAATTTACCTTCAAACAATGTTGATTTAACGTCAAGCATCTTCAATGCATCTTAAGGACATAGTTTCATGCTATATGTCCGTTAAAAATATGCTAGCAAATTATAAAAAAAACAAGTGAATGGGTACAACATGTTTTCCTCCCAGAGGAGCATATCCTTTCCTATAAGATTTTACCCTCATTGAGAAGGGAGGCAAAAATGAAAATGGCAGAGTTACCTGTCCGAAAGAGTATCCATTTACCGTCAAATTTGATGTTTATTTTTGGCTTAGTATATGGTCAGAAATCAGAATCATAATGCCCCCGGATATTCATAGTGAATAGTTGCCCTATTTTGTTGACTTGGAATAAGTATCAACTAATGTTATTACAAGTTTTTGTATGAACTTACTTCTTAACCCTGTTTGTTGTCAATCCAGCAGGTACCCAGTTGCCAGCAAAGAACATGAACAGCATGCAGTTTGGCCAGACTGGTCTGAGCAGCACCACCCTACAGCCCTCTCCTCAGGTCTCCTTCATACAGTTTGACCCCAGCAGTCAGCTGTTTGGCACTAACCAGATTCTGGGTACGTCACAGACACAGAATGTCAACAATTCACAGCTGATGGGCAGTCATATGGTGCAGCCAAGGTGAGTGAAGCTAAGAACATTGTTCCTTGATGATTCTTGGATAAAGTTACTCTTCTAAACTGTTGTTCTTTCTCCCTCAAAAAATCATGGTATATAAATGAACCAGGGCATGACAAAACCAACAAATGGGCATGTGCGCCCAGCTTAGACTCAGATCAGCCTGGGAATCCGCCCAGTCTGATCATTCTTTGCTGTACGCTTCATGGGTAGCTTGGCTTCCAAGCTTCCTGCATGCGGACAGGGAAGACACAGATCAGACTGGGCGGATGTCCCAGCTGATCTGAATCTTTGCTGGGCGCACATGACACTTTGTTATCCCCCGCCAAAGGCGGAGGGATATAGGTTTCTCCATGTCCGTCTGTCCGTCCGGAGCCATAACTAAGTAACCACTGAACGGCATTTCATGAAACTTAACATAAATATATATTACTATAACCTGCTGGTGCATGTCAAGTTTCATCAGACTGGCTTCAGTAATGCAGGAGTTATTGCCCTTGAATTGTTTTAAAATCCGTCGGTTTGTCCGTCCGGAGCCATAACTAAGTAACCACTTAACAGAATTTCATGAAACTTAAAATAAATATATATTACTATAACCCGCTAATGCACGTCAAGTTTCATTTGACTGGCTTCAGTAATGCAGGAGTTATTGCCCTTGAATTGTTTTAAAAACAATAAAATGAGCCATTACTAAGTAACCACTGGACGGAATTTCATGAAACTTAAAATAGATATATGTCATTATAACTCGCTGATACAGTCAGGTGCAAAAAGTATTGGTGAAATGGCGGCCATCTTGGATTCTGCTTAGTTTCAATTACAGAGTTTTAATGGACAAAAAATGGCAAAAATTTAACCAAAACAAACGTAGTGGTAACAGTCTTACCTTAATACTTCGTCAAGTGTCCTTTAAGTCGAATTACTGACATTATTCTTCTGGGAACGGATAAATATAGGCTCTGAATGTATGCAGTGGGAATATCCATCCAGATTCTCTGAATTTCTCTGAACAAATCAGTCTCACTGTTTATAACATGGTGTCTGTAAGCAAGTTTTCTTTTAATGTACAGCCAAATATTTTCAATTATATTCAGATCAGGTGACTGAGCAGGCCAAGAAATGGATTTTAAATTGTTAGTGGCTCTGTATTCCTGTAATACCCTAGATCTATGCACTGGGGCATTGTCATCCTGAAAAAAATACTGATCATCTGGAAAATGTCTAACTATAACTGGCCAAATATTGTCTTCAAGTATTTCTTTATATTTTTCCGAGTTGATATTGCCCGTCACTTTTGCTAGAGTCCCCACACCATTCCAACAAATGCAACCCCAGATCATTACCTGGAACTTGCGATTGGCCTTTGAGGGTACCAAGTCTGGTCTGTATCCTTCGCCACGCTTTCTCCAAATGTATACCCTGTTATTGTTTCCTATTATGATCTGACTTTCATCCGAGAAAATTACTTTGTCCCAGTTGCCATTCACAAGCCATCTACGCTTTTCCAAACACCACGACAGCCGCTTTTTTCTGTTGATCTCCCGAATCACTACACGCTTCCTTGACACTCTTCTGTTTACTCCATGTTTGTTCAAATGATATTGTACAGTTCGTTTAGATACTCTTCTGTCCCTGACTTCATTAAATTTTGAGGTTATATCACTCAAAGAATCTCTACGGTTGACTTTTACCAGCCTCTCAAGCTTGCGATAATCCCTGTCTGTCACAACTTTTGGCCTGCCACTTCTTGCCTTGTTTTCCACAGATCCACTTTGCAAAAATCTTTTGATAATATTTGAAATTGTCATATAAGGTAGTTGTAACAATTTACTAATTTCACAAAGTCTGTGCCCATTCTGGTGCAGATCCACAGCCAGTTTTCTTACCTCAGGTGAAATTTCAGGACCTTTTCTACCCATGTCAATGTTTACAAACTAAAAGCTTGCAGACGCTAAATTATTGGGATTTTGATGATGTCATAACATTATGATGTCATTTCCTGCCTGTCAGTGCTTTTTTTCAATTAAAATTCCATTTACAATCAAAGGGAGACTATACAATTTACAACCAGTTAATCAGGCAATCCAAGATGGCTGCCCCTTTCACCAATACTTTTTGCACCAGTCTGTACATGTCAAATTTCATCAGACTGGCTTCAGGAGTGCATGAGTTATTGCCCTTGAATTGACTTAAAATCAATAAAATGAGCCATAACTAAGTAACCAGTTATTGAAACTTCATGAAACTTAAACTTAATATGTATCACCATGAGGCAGTTATGCTCATAAAGTTTCATCAGAATTGCATCAGAAGTGCGTGAGTTATTGCCCTTGAATCAATTAAAATTGACAAATTTAGCATAACTTTAGTAATCAATGAATAGAATTCTATTAAACTTTTAATAAATATGTATCACTGTAACACATTGGTGCATTTTACGTTTTGTCGAAATTCCCTCAGTTATCAATGAGTTATTGCCCTTGACTTGGTTTAAAATCAACAAATTGAGTCATAACTAAGTAACCAATGAATGGAATTTCATGAAACTTAGAATATTTATGTATTGTCTTGACATAGCAATGCACATTAAGTTTGATCATAATCGCATCAGTAATGCATGAATTAATGCCCTTGAATTGATTTAAAATCCACAAATTAGCCATAACTTAGATACTGGACTGAACAAAATTTCTTGAAACTGAATTAAAACTGTGTCATCATAGTGCAGTGATGCTTAGGCAAGTGTTTAAGAACAGCTTCAGCTTATGCCTCACTTATGCCAGAGTAATAGTCCTTCCAGCCCAGTGAATAAAATTATATGAAACTTAAAAAGAACATAATAATAAACAAATCAGGGCCACTTCGGCGGAGGATATAAATTCACCGAATTTGCTTGTTGGTTTTGTGTGTCGCAACTCATATTTATTTTTCAGATATATTTTGCTGAAAAAAGTTGTTGGAATTGGAAACAGTTGTAGGCACTGATCAGACTGCTCCTAGTACAAGTCTGATTAGTTGCTAAGGTATTATTTTTCCGCAGCTGTTTGTTCAAATTTTTAGAACATTCACCAAATTCTGAGTATGGATGATCTGGAACATCATTAGAACCATGTTAGCAGGGTTGATTATAATTAAGGGACATAACATATATTGTAAAATTGGCATCTGGTCAGAACAAGTCACTTTAAGTGGTTGCAGGGTCTGTATGTGTTTCCATAAACTAAATAAGTATCTGATGTGTTTTGAATTTGCCTGATTGATTGATATCATAAATATCAACAATATTCAATCATGACAAGAACAACATGGGCATGTGATTCACTTGTTATATCCCAGACATACCAAGTGTGTTGAGGAATATATGATTTTCATCTTTCTGTTCTTCTCGTCTTTCTGGCATCCAGTAACACTAACATTAAAATTGTACAGAGAGTTGGACTTTATTAGGTGGTGACACTAGCCAAGAGTATATGTTGGGTCCCTGTGCATGTGCTCATATTTAATTGCATAAATGTTATTTCAGTCATCGGCCTTCAGGCCTGCAAATAGCGACACCATCAACATTCTATCAGCCACAGCCAACCCTGCCCCAGACACCACTGCAGGCACCGATACAGCAGGCCCCAGCTCCACAGTTGCAACAGACAGGATTCTTCCCGACACAGCAAAACAACTCTAATATACAGGTTGGTAGATTTTCAGAGTTCTGTACAGATTACCTTAACACCAAGTATTAAGGCAGATATACATGAACAAAAATTCTGATGCACTTAAGGAATATAACGCAAAATTCTGATTTGATAATGTCCAAAATTTGCGACAGTATATACTGCGATATTCTGTGGCAAACCTGACGTCATTATAAAATGTCCCATCTCATTGGCTGACGTTGGGTTTAAAGTTGATGAATTTGCTTGCTTTGGATGCAAAGTAGTACACATTGACATGTGAAAATGTGTAATAGTGCATTAGAATGGTGATAACTGTATTGAAAATTGTCATTTAGGGAAGTAAATCTTCAGTTTTATGTTTGCAAATTGTGTTTTATGGCTTCGCTGGCGCGTCACAGTAAAATGAAATTTGCAACCATAAAACCGATTTATGATTTACCTTCCCAAATGACAATTTTAAGTACAGTTAACCCCTAAATGTAGAGGTACTATAATGATCTGGGTGAACGACAGGGTTTTTCAACTGCCAGAATGACTCTATCTAAATCAGTCGTGTAATTGTGCTACAAGACATGTTTTTCTCTTCCAAAGCAATTCCAGAAATCTACATCTGTCAAATAGTACTGTTATTTCTTTTAGAAAAGTCTATCTGTTGATAAATTTTAAGGCTTTAGCTTGCAAAATTTTAACGAGTAGTTTCAACATTTTCATTTCTCAATATAAGCATTTGTAGAAAGCTTAGTATCTTGATTTTGATGAAATCGTCATCACTAAGTGGTGATTCTAATGTCTTGCTACTTTTCATGGAGAAATGATTTATCCAAGAATCTTTGACAGCAAGGAGTAACAAGGATTTCAGTATTTTCCCATAAACAAGATCAGACTGTCACTACAGAGTTATAGGCACTAATAACTTGTCAAAACATATATTGTGGGTACTCATTAGAATTCATTGTGATTGGATAAATTTACCTCGATATTACCAGCAAATACTCCCCTTGCCTGTTTCATGGTAGGGTTGAGTCAGGTAACTTCGGACAGCAGATAAATTCAGACATACCATTGCAAACAGTGAAGATCCAGATGAGACGGCTCATAATGAGCCGTCTCAACAGGATTTTCACTGTTTGCCCAGTTATTTTTGTTTTGATTCCAAACAACCGACATATAAAGGAGACAATGCCACTGTCCGAATTTACCTGCTGTCCGAATTTACCTGACGACTATATATATTTCTTTACAGCCGTTTGGGACAAACACAAACAAGCTGGCAGCAGAGCTGACATACCAGGCTTGTATACTACAGTCAGCCATTCAACAACAACAGCAGCAACAACAACAGCAGACACAGGGACCCACTGGCACCCCTTCTGGGCCTCCACACCCAGCTCCTTTTAACCCACTACCTTTTGGCAGTCAGGGCCTGAGCATGCCTCCAATGCAGCCTCCGACAGGACCTATTGCTCCTAACCAGTTGAGCATCCCACAGTCTCACAGTGGTAAAGGCACAACGTTCAACACACAGCAGGTCTCGCCAAATAATGTCGCTCCAGTAAGTCAACTTTAACAGTTTTCATTTCAAGTATTGTGTGTAATGACAGCTATTTTAATGGAACATTTTGAGGACTATTAAAGACTTAATTCACAATCCCATCAACTTGTGGCATTCTGTATCTGGGGTCTCTCGGGATTAAGAAAGCATAAGTAATAACGTTAAAGATTTATGATTTCAGATCTAAACATACTATATCAAATTTTGTTTTGAATGACATTTGTTACGGTTCAAAATTATTCACAAAATTGGCATAATGCTTGATACATATGAATTAAAGTCTTCAGATTATAATTGTAATATATGATGTCATATCAGCCAGTGAAATATAACCTCAGTTCTATTTTGTATCGTATTATGCCCTAAGCAACCTGTACATTCATTCTAGTTGAAGTCTCCGCCTCATACAAACACCATCACCACAACTGTAACACCAGTTCCTGGCCAGAATGTCAACTCAAAGCCTTTCACCTCGAACCTGACCCGCAACAACCCACCACCTCCAGTCCTCCCACACACCACCATCAACCCGGTGGGACCTGCCAACCTGACCAGTTTTGCGCAAGGTAACATTGGCAATCTGGGACAGGGCAATGTCGGAAATGTTGGACCAAGATTTCCGGGTATAAATCTACAAACAACTTTGCCACCTAACTCGGCAGCTGCACAGCCGTTCAATCCAAAGTTTAACTCCTTTGTCGGACCATTACAATCAGGAGGTAAGATTGAGTACTATAATTAATGACAAAATATTGGGACAGAAGTAGATGAGATAAAAGTGTACCATATTTATTTGGCTATATAGACAGGAAGTTCCCCCTTGTAAAGATGACCGCATAAACCAGTTGTGTAATTTTGCAATACAATGGGTTTTGTCTCACCAAAGATCAAGACTGCAAAGTTCAAGATCAGTCTGCCTCAATAGGAGCAGTGATCAGGGTTTTCCAAGTAGTCCTGAACAGTTTTGACACAATCCAGATAGTGAATAGCTTGTTCAAAGTTTAGAACACCTGTAATTGCATTAATTGATTGTCTTTCGGATTCTCATAATGAGAATGCAAAGTAATGCATCAATAAGATAAAGCATGCAATAATATTTGTTGACCATTGTAATATGTTAAAGTATTTGAACTCCTGAATTAATGAAGATAAAGAAGATTTGTCCCAAACGGAAAGTTGGTTATTTCAGGTGTCTTAGTATGTGAGCACATTATGGTAATACAGTGACCTTAACTTTGTCTTCTGATCTGATAGGTATTGTACGCCCGCCTATGATGGTTGGTAACATGATCCGCCCAGTTGCTCCCCCTGCGTCCTTCCCAAACCTTCCCAACCCAATTCAGCGACCCGGTCTTCAACAGCCAAGACAGCAACAGCAGCAACGTCCACCAAGACCCCCAACGGCATCCTCTGCCCCAGTTCCATCCATCTCAACAGGAGCTTCAGTGTCGATGAAGGACTTACAGGTACTTATGGTTTTGTTGCATAACTTTTCACAAAAGCACACTTGAGGGATTTGAATCTGGCAAAAATATTTTCCTGATAAACAGAGAAATACTAAAAGCCATTCATATCCTTTTAAGGCTGGATGACCATTCCTATTGATAAAGGTTGTCATATGTGTTTAAGCAGCTTAGGATGAGTCTGTACCCATGGTGGGAAGCGTCATGTTCATTTTTGCCTGCCTCTACATTGGGGTAAAGTTCATAGGAAAGACTTTGTCCTCTAACAGCAAATTCTTTCCTTTAAGAGTGGACCATGTTTTGTCAGTTTCTTACCCAGGGAAGCAAACATGAAGTTCATAAAAGTTGTCTCCCTAAGTAAAAAATAGTGGGAAAAAAGATGAAGGTGTACTAATGCACCTAAACATTGCTGTTATGCAGCAGGAGTTAATAGTTACAAAAGTAAAAAGATAGGCAATGTTCAGGTATTAATAAAATCAAGTCCCATATCCTGCCCTCAAAACCAAAAGGGAAAGAAGCACACACACACAAATTAACAAAAGTTCACGAAAGACACGCACAGTAAACCCCAATGGAAAATTCTTTTCCGAACAGATAGTCAACAAGGTATCATGTGAACAGGCTCTTACTTCAGAATTGTCTCTTAGAAAAAATTATAAGAACTTCAGAGCTGTAGATAAGAGGGAGTATTTGGTGATAATTAGGGATAATTTTTGTTAATTCTGCATAAAAAGATACGTTGTGACCCCTCATCTGAACCGTCTCGACGAGACGGTTCAGATGAGGGGTCACAACATATGGTTTCAATGAGAAATAAGAAAAATTATCCTTAATTATCATCAAATACTCCCTCTTATCTAGAGCCCTGACTGAACCTCTCAAGTTTATTAATTTTCTTTAAAAAGTGCACCATGGTATGTCTTCCTCTTGTAAAGGTTTCTCTATTAAGGAAGGACGAGGCAGAGATTCAATGACAATTCCTAAATAGTTTCTGTTAAGGTAAGTGGTTACACTGCCAGGGGAAGAAACTTCTGTCATTCCTTATCAGTGGGGGTCAGTCCTAAAGGAAAGAATTTGCTCCTAGGAATTCGCTTCTAGTTCGTAAAGGGCTGACCCTCTTTTGGAAGGGCTTCATCTGTCAGGGAAGCAAACAGGATCTCAAGAAAGTTGTCCCCCTTCATCAAGAAAAAAATAGAGGTGTACCCATACACCTTAAGTTACAGTTTAAGGAAAACAATCACACACACACACAGAGCTTATGGCTTTGCTTAAGGCTTTTATGTTTAATGAAGATACAGTGTTAATATCCTGACCTTGATAAGTTAAATTTCTTGTTGTATTTTAGGCCAAACAACGTCAAGACTTGCTGGCTCATGCCCAGAGTTTCCTGAACCCCACCAACCGACCTGGCAAACAGAACAAGGTGGAGGTGTCAGCCAATGAAGATAAGACACCCACTGCTACTCCACCATCCGCAAAAGCAGAGATCAAAGTTGCTGACATCAAAGTTGCTGACAAAAAGTAGATCATGGTGAAATTAAAAAAAAAATAATGATAATGTGCATTTCATTTGATGTACAAAACTTAGTAATGCATAAGTTTTGTGCACTTAATGAAATCATGTTATGCTATGTTTGACAGTTATACTGTAACTGACAGAAAATGTAGACATTTACAAAGAATAAAGTGTCAAAATTATGTTATATTTAATAGAGATAATCACAGCAGAGGAAAACAGAAATCAAATGCATGTAGATCTTCTCAAGACACATTCGATATAGAATGGCTCAAATGTTATATAGACATCTTTTGTTCTGTGCCAAGCCACAAAAAGAAAGAAATAGTGAACTTAATAAAAGATAAAAAACACAATATGGCTAATACAAGAGAAACTGTTCGAAGTGTGGTTCCTATTGCAGCTTAAGCAGAAAGGTAATTTAATGACTGATAGCCAAAATGTAAATAGCCAAATTTTGTGAGAATTTAATTATGATGATTTCTTATCTCCACAAAGTTGTACACAGTTGGTTCTTAATAGAATTGCACATATAATGGTTGTTAATAGAGGAAAATTGTATTGCGATCCAACAGCACATTTTGTATTTAGAAGAAAGAAAAGGTCTGTTTCATATGCAGAATTGGGGTCATCTGCCCTGAACTAGGTTTCAGATAGTGACATACAGATGTGCCCTATTGAAGAAATAAGATTCAAACAGTTAAGACTAACTAGAGATGGAGTTTGTGGTGTAGATCCTTGTCAGCCTTCAAGTCAGGTGTGTTGGGGGCAGACAGAGGATAGTGAAAAGTGGTATATTATGTAAAAAAAAAATGTCAGCCTTGCTCATACTTTATTTGTTGGCTGGTTTGGTCTTTTCAAACTGCCATGAAGACAATGCTTGTATCAAAGCTTAGATTTGAGGGATTTTGAGAGAATAATTCTAAGTCTTTAATATCCATTATTATAGACCATAAAAAAATGTAGTCCCTCATTATAGAGTTCTGTCATACTGAAGCATGGTTAGACCTCAGCATATTTTTATGGAGATTTAAGAAAATATATCCCAGAATTATTAAAAAAAAAGCCCCACTTGTAGGGAGCAGGGTAGTCCAGTTGAATAAGATTTAAAGTTGAGCAAGACTACAAATATGAAGAATAGGACATGCCAGTTTGCTTATACACTCATGTAATTCCAAGCAGTTGCTGTCAAACATAAATAGAAAAAATTAAAGTTTTCATTATAGACTGAATTCAAGCCATGTGAGTTCAGTATATGGCTGTATGTGTTGGCATATGTTAGTTTTTGATGATTGTGTCAAATTCCAGCTCTATTTATTATTTTGTACATAGCTGTCAATTATTTGACCTGGGATGTAATTTGATACAGTTCTTGAAAATTAAGGGTTGGAAAAATCTCTACACAGGCACTGACTGAAATAATGGCATTACTAGTGAAATTGTACATAGTAGGTTGAAATCCTGTCTCTTTATTATGTACAGTTAAGAGCTTTTGTTTATATGCTGTCTTTATGATAAATGTGTTTTCGTCACTTAAAACAATGATGTAGATTTTGATAGTTTTTGTTGGAAATATTTTATGTTGATTATCACTGTAAATACCATTGGAGCTATAGGAACTATATAAGTATTGAGACAGATATGCTCCAGCAAACTGTGTAGACTCATATCACAGTGCTCCAGATAAGAAGGAATAACAGGGATAAATTAGGGATAATTTTCCATATTGCTGCATGAAAACATATCTTGTGACCCCTCATTAGAATAGTCTCGGCTGACCTCACATCAGAACCGTCATGCCGAGATCACAGCATATATTTTCGTATAGAAATACGAAAAATCATCTCAAAATCATCCTCAGATACTCCTCTAATCTGGAGCTATGCAATATCAGACTGCACTGTTAGCCAATGGGCCAAAAGTTGTATAAATTCTGCTAACAGCACAAGTTGTCTTGCACTACTCAGAGATAGACAAGTTCATTGCATAAATTAGTAGGGTTATGTGATTTGTCTCAGCACTTAGAATTATCATATTTTAATGTACAGTATACAAATCATAATCACAAAAATTTGTTCAGAGGCTTAGATATGATGAATGAAGATAATTCCAAGTTAATTTTAGTTAATTTTCCATAAGAACATGATGTGATCCTCATTAGAACCATCTTGCCGAGGCAGTTCTAATGTGGGGTCACAACGTAGGATTTTAGGGAGAAAGGCGTAAAATTGTCCTTGAATTATTAGCGAATACTCACCTTATCTGACCCTCTGCAGTCATTGCTTCAGAAAGATGGAGACATGCTTATTGACAGCTTATGCAAGAATAATTTTCAGAATGGAAGATCCAGTTTGTCATTGTTTTATAGCCATCATATGGTTGTCTCAGTCATTCACAGTTTTGTATAAATGTACAGAAAGAAATCTTTTCTTTGTAAATACTCATTTATCTGTAAATGATAATCATCATTTATCTGTAAAAGATTATAAATAGTAGCTCATTATGACACAGATACTTATTATAGTACCAGTATTTTGCTATTTGCCATAGTTATTCTCAAGAATTGATAGTTTGTACATGTAGTTTTGCATCATACCCATAAAAACGCCAGTTCAGTGCTTGTGTGGAGAATTTTCAGGAAAGAAGTTTTTAGGAAAGAGGATATATTATATGTTTGTGGAGTGTTATTATGGACCTAAGAATGAGCATACAAATTATGAAGCTATTGATGGGTTTGTTTTAGATTATTTGCGATAAAAAAATCCCAAAGGAAAGCAACAGAATGGTTAGATCAGGAAAATAATTGAAACTTGTTTTAATTAAGTGATAGGAAAATATGACTGTCTATTCAATAGACAGTCTAGGAGGCTAGAGGGTCATGTAAATATTTTCTATATATTTATTAGGAGATAGAACCCATCTGATTGTAAACTTTCTAGAAGGGTTTGCACAGTGTGAAGGAGGGTAGATAATTGGTGGTGGGACTGGTTCTGAGTAGAGGAGTAAATGAATTTGAGTTTGAGGGAACCTCCGGTTGGAGTGTGTAGGAGAGAGTTGTAGCAGAGAGAAAAGCATTTTGGAGAGAGATTGAAGAAGAGATGATAAAGAGGAAGGAAGGGAGAAAGGTTACATAGGTTAGGAGGAGGGTTGATATTTGATAATGTAGGAAGGGAGAATGTAAACATATTGGCAAGGCAGCACAAAAGCACTGGCAGATTATTGTAAAAGAGTTACATTAAAGACAACAGTTCAGTATTTAAGAAAAACTGAACCAGTATTGAGTACGAATTGTAAGAGAGAGAAGTTTCAGCCAGCCAGGTTGATACTAGCTAGTTGAAACAGAGTGACTAGAAATACTTTGTAAAAGAAAATTTGAGGTAAGGTTAACGTGCTTAACTAGTTGATGGGTTAAGCTGCCGTGATAAAGTAAATTTCCGTACTGTACTGCTGAAACAAGTTGAATGTTATTCTTTAAGGAAAAAGAAATGACCAAATATGTGGAGGTATTGGTAAATATTTAGCTTGAAAAGCTGCCAAGTTTGGGTTAAATGCTGCTACAAATAACCCCATAGTTAAAATGGGGAAAAAATTGAGCTGTACGAAGTTTGAATAACTTCCTATTACATTTTCTTGGCAATCAAAGAAATGTTTATTCAAAATAATAGAGAGCTAGTGAGAAGTGAGATGGAGAGGATGTATTCACATTTGAAGTCATAAAACTTGGGGAATTTTGAGATCCCTTTTGACGACTTGGTTGAAGTGAAATTTTGTGGTATCAAATACTTACGTTTGTTGTGATTTGCAAGAAGGCAAAATCTACAAATAAAAATTTGAAATAGAAGTGTGAGAAATAGAAATTGTATGCGAAAGACCGTTAGAAAGTTGATGGAAGTGGGGATATCTGAGAAATTGCTACAGAAATTAGTTTATTTTCTGGCATCTTTAAGAATGCCTGCCATTTAAAGACCAAGGCATAAGATTTCCCCAGCAATATTCAAGTCCCTTGGACAATTGCTCCAGTTGTCCAGGGCTTTTGTATATTGAACAGTCTTTGTATCCATGACCACAGAGGTCTGCCCCACTATCTGTGTATTGGATGCATAGCCCCAGGCCCCTCACAGTACTGGGATGTTAAGAGTAACTGCCCCTTATTCTTGACATCTTCCAAGCACTGTTGCCATAGAATTAGTATCCTTGCCAGCAGAATAATTGCCCCTTATTCTGTCATACTGCTGATACAAAAATGGCTCGATCAGAGTATCTAGATATTTCAAAACCGCCTAATATAATGCCAAGGGACAAAACTTTACAAAAACTGTCTCTATCTGATGGCTCACAAAACAGGTTACTGGAGATTTTTTCTACACTGCGGATTTATTTAGATATTCTGTATACTGTCCCCATGGAGCAGCCCTCTTGTAATTACTTACCTTTACTGTTTTTATGGTTTTAATGGTCTGATAAGACAGATTGTCAAACTTCTTGCCCCCAGTGAGATAATCTGCCATAACAGATGTTGACCTTCGGCCTTACTGACTGCCCCTCACTGAGGTCAAAGATCATTGGTTCTTGTGTGAAATATATCAGTGGGTAGTGAAATTTGTTTGTTGTCATTGTATTCTTTTGTTCTTATTAGTTATCAGAGATCCAGATAAGGTGGGCTTTTGCATACCTGGTAACCACACAATTCCATTGCCACCTAAAAATTCAAACTCGTGCTTGAGCAAATGGTTAGGCAAAATGTAACTGTTGCTCGACTTGAATTGCTTTAAAGGAGATTAGTACAACATTTCAGCTGTGTAAAAGATAAACTGGTGGACAGAAATGGCCTAACCAAAATTTCTGTGTGGCCATCTCAGCAATTTTTTTTTGTCCCCCGCCTTTTCGAAGAAAAGCGGAGGGACATAGTTTTCGGCTTTCCGTCCGTCCGTCCGTCCTTCCGTCCGTCCGTCCTTCCGTCCCCCTAAAGTAGTAGGTACCTTGTGTGCGCAACTCCTCCTACAGTTTTATTCCGATTCTTTCGAAACTTTACAGATGTTTTTGTCATGGTCTGAAGATACGCATGTGGTTTGGATGTAATCCTGAGATTATTTTTTGTCACTTTTTTCACAAGTTGAACTTAGTCATTTTTTAGGCTTTTTTACTATCAAAGTGACTAGGTAGTGGGTACCTTGTGTGCGCAACTCCTCCTACAGTTTTATGCCGATGCCTTTGAAACTTCACAGGTGTTTTGGTCATGGTCTGAAGATATGCATGTGGTTTGGATATAATCCTCACATTATTTTTTGTCACTTTTTCCACAAGTTGAACTTAGTCATATTTTAGGATTTTTTTCTATCATAGTGACTAGATAGTGGGTACCTTGTGTGCGCAACTCCTCCTACAGTTTTATGCCGATTCCTTTGAAACTTCACAGGTATTTTGGTCATGGTCTGAAGATATGCCTGTAGTTTGGACATAATCCTCACATTATCTTTTATTACTTTTTTCGCAAATTGAACTTAGCCATTTTTTACATACATTTTTGCTGTCAAAGTGAATAGATAGTGGGTACCTTGTGTGCGCAACTCCTCCTACAGTTTTATGCCCATTCCTTTGAAACTTCACAGGTGTTTTGATCATGGTCTGAAGATATGCATGTGGTTTGGATATAATCCTCATATTATTTTTTTTATTACTTTTTTCACATTTTTAACTTAGCCGCTTTTCCAGCTCAAACGCTTAGTGTATATACAGTGGAGACATAGTTTCCAAGGCGGGGGACATAAATTCGTTGAATTTGCTTGTTTTTTGATAACTCCATCAGTTCCTTTACTTCAAAGTAAAAAATATGGCACAAAGGTGTAAACGTGAGTGAACAGCATTGTAATATGAGCCGCGACACGACAAAGCCAACAAAGTGGCATGTGCGCCACACGAAGACTCTGATCAGACTTGGTGGATGCCCAGGTTGGTCTGAGTCTTCACTGGGCACACGTTACTTTGTAAAATTGTTGGTTTTGTTGTGTCGCGGTTCATTTCCAGGTGGGGATGGAGTTGTGAGTTTACCGGACATGTTGATATATGTTATGACCCCTTACCTTACAACCTTGTCAATGAGGGGGTTCCGAATAGGGGTCACAACACAGGCTTTTACAGAGAATGAATAAAAATTATCTCGTCAAAAGTTCACCATATCAGGAACTATGGTTCTGCACTATATTTTACATAAAACCTCTCTCTTTGTAATTAATTAGACTTGAAATAAGCTTTATGTTTCTTTTACATGATGGTACACAAATCCGAATGCTGAAATGGTGTGTTGTATTGAAAGTTCAGTCAGTATTTATAACAGACATACATTCTGAATGTATGTTTTTATGCTAATAGTATTGTACTGATTTGCTTTGTGGGGAAGTGTGTTCAGGTCTTAGGTCAGGGCTGAAATTCTGATATTTAACTGTCACATGTAAAACTAACAACAAAAAATTATAATCATATTAGTTTTTTTTCCGCCTATATTGTCTACATAATGTATGGTCAATATGGTTAAGAAGTCGGCAGGATAAGATATGGGGTTCTGTAAATTTCACTTGGGCTCCAGGACTATATTACTTGGTATCATGTGAACATTAAAGATCCAGATCAGCCTGTGCATCACACTGTTTGCATTCATGTCTGAGCAGTTGAGTAACTCTGGTCTTTAGAGGGCTAGAGTTTGAATGTGTCATGAATACAGTTTGTATGCATATTGTGTAAACTTGCAACCAAATCTTGAAGCATGCTGTTTGCATTGGCATTGAGACACAAGTTTACTAATACAGCAGATTAGTAATAGTAAATTGCTGGGAAACTTCACTGGGAATTTGAGTTCTTGCCAAGACCTGAATACAGTTTCCGCTGGTATAGCTTGAAAAGTGAGAAACTGCTTATCATTAGGTAATGTCTGTGCTGTGTAATTGTTTCGAGAGCTGAGCCTGTTTTATTTTGCGTATATCAAAGTAATGTATAATAGTCTTTCTATGCTGGGTTTTCTCTGAAATCCAGCTGTCATACAGTTTCATCATATAGTTATTTATTTGTACAGAAAAGGTATCAGATTTTATTTTCATGGAATAAATACAACATTTTTTGGCCAGTCAGCAAGAAAGAGCGTGTTACAGCTTAAGTGAGTGCTGAAGGCTCACAGTTGCATCTCCGTTCCTTTACTTCTGTATTTAAACTCTTAAAGTGCCAGAAATGGAAGTAGTTGAATTTGCAACAGTGCAGATCCAGATGAGGAGGTTCATTATAAGCTGCCTCATCTGGATCCACTTTTGTCCTCTAGTCTTTGAATTCTCAGTATAATACAGCTTGGAAGAAATGCGGAAATTCTGCAAATGTAAATTTTGTTGATGGCGCTTTCAGGGCTACAATGAACAGCAAAGACTTGACTCGGTATGCATGGATAGGCATGTTGAGTTGTGGCTGTTCAAACGTGCTTAGGTACCTTCTTGCATGGTTTGGCTGGTTTATTTTCACATCATTTGAAAAGCAATAAACATGGAAATGTTTATGGAGCAATAAGATAAAGCCATGTCTATCCTGATCTGCATTCATTTCGGTGCTATTATCGAAGAAAAAAAGCCAGATCAGCTTATGCTCTGTCCATTATTTTAAGATATTCCATGTAAGTAGTTTTACTTCAAAAGTCCATAACATTTGTTCATGATTGCATGTATTTTATCCATTGTGAATAGCCTGTGTTATACATTGTACTTTTATACGAGTTAAAAACGGGCAAGTATCTCGAAAAATTCCGAAGTCTGTGTTGGGATATTGTACTGAGAATTGTGCTATTGTTTGTGCATGTGGGTGAAAATTTTGTACACCTGAATTTAGTACTTCTGAAAAATATTTCCATTGACTGTTAGCAGCATATTAAATTAAAGGTTCATTAAACATATATTTCATAACATGAGAAAGGTTTTTCCTAAGGATTATGTAGTTGGGCTCCTGATTAGGACCCTATTCAACTCTTTTTCAAAATTTTACTGTTAAGGACTCTATTTAACACTTTTTCATAATTTTAATTTTAATCCAGGCCTATAATCCTGTACGTCAGTAACTTCCAGAATTGCCTCTTGGAAGAGATTGAGCATTAATACTTAGCATAAGAAATGTCATTCAGGTATGATCCAATACCCATCAGATCTGGAGCCTTTGGCTGCCCGTACCTGTCTTGCAGTCATTTGTCAAGATAACTATGTTTTACTGATCATCTGAACATCTACTTGTAATGCCTGGTTTACTTCACATAAGCAGTATTGATAATGGAAATAAAACCGGAAAGGGAAGTAGCTATTTTACAAAGGAAGCAGTTGAATTGCCTGCCCTACCAAAATAGTTACTTCCTTTTTCTTTCTTTCTTTTTTTTGCATTAAACCTTGGCAAGTCTTTTGCCCAGGGAGACATTTCATATGAGATAATTTCCTAAAGGGCTTTAACCCTTAACCCGCTGAATAAATTATCATGCCACACCCACTTTGAATTTTCAACCAATTGGATTGCTTGATACTAGTTATTGCTTTAGATTTACAATCAGAATGACAAATAGTGTAGATCCTGATCAGATGGCTTCTTCAGAAGCCAGCTGATCAGGATCTACACTGTTTGCAAGGCAGGATAGTTTCATGCTCAGCGGGTTAAGATGTCTCCCATCGAAGAATGGAAATTTCTTGTACAATATCCTGGCACAACATTCTGAAGCACAATCCTATGAAAGATATTACTAATGTTATATATGTAAACCTGGTTATAAAATTTACATATTTATATGGAAAAAAGTAGTTTCCATAGTAACCATCATGATTGGTGATGTGTCCATCATATTTTTGTACTTTTGTTTACTGTGGTATCAAGATGTTTTATCTTAAATGCTTCCAGTTTAAATACTTGGGCTCCGAGATGAATAAAGAGCTCGAATGTAGATGTCTTCTTGTTGATTATTTCCAATCTTTTTAGCTTTCACCATATTCTACATTCAGACAATAAATGAGCAAACAACATAGATCCACAGGGATACAGACTAACTTGTTTTTCATAGAAGCAAGCTGGGCCCCTAAAAACTGAAACTTAGTCGCCCAGCCGGAAATTTAGGGGCCCACATTTAAAACGTGGGAATCTTTTAATCAGAATCTGCGCGAGAATTACACCGTTTCCATAGGCCGTGTAGTAAACCCACCTTTCTTCATGGTTTTGTTTCCTTTTAGCAACCGGGTGTGAAACACCAGCGATGTATCGCCATATTACGCGCGAAAAATTTATAAACGGTTAAGATTTTTAGCTGTCAAATCAGTCTATCTATCTTTCTTCCATTACGAGGAGGCGGCCATGTTGTTTCTCGACAGTGAGTAAAATCCAACACACAAGTATGACGGAACACCGAATATTCATAGCCGAAATCGGTGCGGAAGTTAGCGATACCCTTACAGGTGGTGGATTTTACTCCAAGCCGAAAACACGCCAGACACCCGCCGACAGCTAACGATCGCAAACTGGGCGACTATCATTTTAATTTTAGGCGCCCACCCGATTTTTTACTCGCACTGGGCGAGTGGGCGACCGCTAGTCTGTATCCCTGATCCAGATCAGATTCCAAATGAGCACTAGTAAAGATCGACTTCTTGACCCAATGTCAGGAGCTAAACTACTTGGCCACACAGACTCTTCTGCTGTTATATGAAATGTCTTCTTGACAGAACAAAAGTTTTATCCTCTACTGAAGATAGGATTCCTTCGAATAAGGGAGGGGGTGGGGGTATTGAGGATAATTCAATATTTCTAAATGAAAATATACATTGTGACCCCTCATTAGAACTGTCTCATCGAAAAGTTTTAATGAGACGGTTCTAATGAGGGGTCACAACATATGCTTTTATGGAAAAATAAGGAAAAGTACAGTGGACCCTCTTTACAATGGCAGCATTTGTTCCCAAACATTTTGCTGTTAAACTGAATTTGCTGTTATAAAGAATACATATTTAGAACAATATACATTCCGTAATTATCAAGATGATGCTATAAAGAATTTTTCTGTTGTAATGAGTGCCGTTATAAAGAGGGTTGACTGTATTCCTAAATTATCAGTTACCCCTTGTTAGCTCACCAGAGCCAAAGGCTCCAGGGGAGCTTATAGAATAGGCAGTGGTCCGTCGTCGTCGCCTGTCGTCCGTCAACACTTTTAAACGACATCTTTTGAAGCCACTAGGCCGATTGGGCCCAAATTTCATCTTTGGCATCCTTGGGCTGGGGGATTGAAAGTATGTGTTTTTTTTATGAAAATCGGCCTTTTAGTTTGGTGTTATGGCAACTTAGAGTTGCATTGACTTGAATGGGGAAAATTGAACAAGCCATTGCAGATATGTTGACAAATAGGCCCCTCTTATAGGCAAGACTAAGCTAAATACTTGCCCAGACAGTCCAAAAAAAGAGAAGAAAATTCATGTTATAAACACTTCGCCTTATAGCCGAAGAATTACAGTATGGTAAAAGCCTTTAAATGTCTTCTTTTCCAGAACCCAATTGACTGATGGCTTTGAAACTTGGTATGTAACACCAGATACTCGAGTACTACCAAGATTGTTCAAATGATGACTGGGTTGACCTTGACCTTTTTATATGGCAAGGTCAAATGTTCAAATGATGACTGGGTTGACATTGACCTTTTTTACGGCAAGGTCAAATATGAGAAAATGCTAGAACATACGATTTCACAGGAAGTTTGGAAGATTTTGGCCCAAGACTTTCAAATGATGACCTTGGGTTGACCTTGACATTTTTTATGGCAAGGTCAAATTTGCCTGCTGGTGCTTCTAATGGGAAAATGCCTAAATAAAAGAGTTCATGGAACTTTCAGAAAATTTTGGTGCAAAAGTATATACCGTCAAATAAATGAGTACATGAACATATTTTAGTAGCAATAGAGGTCAAGGTCACTTTGACCTTTAGGCTTTAACCAATGTCTCTCATATTTTGAGTTTCAAGCTATCAGGTTTGTTCATATTGTGACCCTAGTTTGGGGTTTGACCTTTTTACTCAGGTGAGCGATTCAGGGCCTCATGGCCCTCGTTTTTATGCAAGTAGGTTTTGTTTAGAGGATGAGACATGTTGCACGCAAAGATTTGTCAAGCAGTTTTATTTTTTAGGTGTTTATTTGGTGATACATGTTGCATGACACATCATGTGTCATGCAATGTGTGTTGTCGAGTACACCCATCTTAAAAGCATTGAAATTGGGGGATGGCTTGTTTAGCATGTACCAACTACATTATCCATAGCTATCGCAGAGGATGGTGTTGCTCGGGGTGATTGGTTGTATCTTTCAAAAGAAGTCAGAGATGGGTGAGCAGAAGAGAATGTATGCAGATACTGAAATTACGGAGTGAAACTGACCATAATAAGGGTGTATCGTAACCCAGTTATTAAAGACAAGAGGGCCATGATGGCCCTGGATTGCTCACCTGAGTATCCTGTGAACTTAACCTCAGAGGCATCCATATGACCGACAGAGTTTCACAAAGATTAAATGGAAAATGAACCCTTGATTGTGTACCTAAGGTTTTCATAAGATTTAACCTAATGACCTAGATTTTGACCCCACATGACCCAGTTTCAAACCTGGCCTAGATTTCTTGGATATGAACATTCTGACAAAGTTACCAAAACTGTGCCCTCTATAGTGCACACAATGTTTTTCTAAGGTTTAACCTAGTGACCTACTTTTTGACCTGACGTGACCAAGTTGCACCCTTGGTCCAGATTTGTTGGAGACAAACATTCTGACAAAGTCTCATGAAGATTAGAACAAAACTGTGTCCTCTAAAGCGTTCACACTGTTTTTCTAAGAAGTGACCTAGTTTTTGACCTGACATGGCCCAGTTTCAAATCTGTTATAGAGTTCATGAAAATAAACATTCTGACAATGTTTCACGTAGATTGGATAATAACTGTGCCCTTTAGAGTGTACACAAGGGTTTTCTAAGATTTGACCTAGTGACCTAGTTTTAGATCCAACAAGAATCAGATTCAAATTTGGCCTAGATTTTATATAAACAAACATTCTGACAAAGTTTCATGAAGATTGGATCATAACTGTGCCCTCTATGGTGTGCACAAGGTTTTCCTAAGATTTGTCCCAGTGACCTAGTTTTTGAACCCACATGAATCAGTTTCAAAGACGGTCTAGATTTCATTTAGATAAACATTCTGACAAAGTTTCATGATGATTGGATCATAACTGTGCCCTCTGTGTCATTCTAAGATTTATTTCTATTTTTAGCTCTGGCGGCCATTATGTTCAGCGGAGTGGAACCGTTTTAGCAATTTTGGTAAAGGGCCATGAGAAAAACATTCCTGGTAATTTTTTTTTAAATCGAGCCATTGGCTTCAGAGACTATGCTGTTAAAAGCTTTTTTCTATTTTTAGCTCTGGCGGCCATATTGTTCTGCAGAAACGTTTGAGCAATTTTGGTAGAGGATCTCCTAAGAAACATTTCTGTGAAATTATTTCAAAATCTGCCCAGCAGTTTTGGAGGAGAAGTCGTTTAAAGGTTTTTCTATTTTTAGCTCTGGCGGCCATATTGATCAGCGGAGCAGAACCGTTTGAGCAATTTTTGTAGAGGGTCTCCTAAGGAACATTTCTTTGAAATTATTTCAAAATCTGCCCAGCAGCTTTGGAGGAGAAGTCGTTTAAAGGTTTTTCTACTTTTAGCTCTGGCGGCCATATTGTTCAGCGGAGCGGAACCGTTTGAGCAATTTTGGTAGAGGGTCTCCTAAGAAACATTTCTGTGAAATTATTTCAAAATCGGTCAAGCAGTTTTGGAGAAGAAGTTGTTTAAAGCTTTTTCTATTTTTAGCTCTGGCCGCCATATTGTTCAGCGGAGCGGAACCGTTTGAGCAATTTTGGTAGAGGGTCTCCTAAGTAACATTTCTGTGAAATTATTTCAAAATCGGTCAAGCAGTTTTGGAGAAGAAGTCGTTTAAAGCTTTGTCTATTTTTAGCTCTGGCGGCCATATTGTTCAGCGGAGCGGAACCGTTTGAGCAATTTTGGTAGAGGGTCTCCTAAGGAACATTTCTGTGAAATTATTTCAAAATCGGTCAAGCAGTTTTGAAGAAGAAGTCGTTTAAAGCTTTTTCTATTTTTAGCTCTGGCCGCCATATTGTTCAGCGGAGCGGAACCGTTTGAGCAATTTTGGTAGAGGGTCTCCTAAGAAACATTTCTGTGAAATTTTTTCAAAATTGGTCCAACAGTTTCGGAGAAAAAGTTGTTTAAAGCTTTTTCTATTTTTAGCTCTGGCGGCCATATTGTTCAGCGGAGCGGAACCGTTTGAGCAATTTTGGTAGAGAGTCCCCCAAGAAACATTTCTGTGAAATTATTTCAAAATCGGTCAAGCAGTTTTGGAGAAGAAGTCGTTTAAAGCAAAAGTTGACGCCAGACGACGGACGCTGGACGACGGACAAAGACCGATCACAATACCTCACCTTGAGCACTTCGTGCTCAGGTGAGCTAAAAATGCAGGGTACAAGACTGTTGCTGGCAGGGATACTGGACAACAGATCTGTATTCATTAAGAAAGATTTGACACACCCGTAAAGAAGAACCATAGCTCTTCAACACTTAATTTGGTGCGCTGAAAGAAAAATTGTCTGATAAACCCTATACTGGATATCAATGAACAATCACATGGAATAATGCATTATACATGATTGTGTATATCTATTTATCACATTTTAATAATATTTGTCAAACATATTTATCACATACTACTTTTCCAAAAATTTCTGTACCCATACACAAAATACTACAGCACAGAAAACTACAGATCCTTATCAGGATAGAAGCAGTCTTGGCCTAACCATGGACTGCCAGACTGCATTATAAATTCAATGTCTCAATGAAACAAATATGCAACTTCCAAAATCTTTCCTATTTAACATGTTTTCTCTTAAAAGTATATCTGCATATCTTAAAATCATGAAGAACAAGAATCAACCTCTCTCATATTCTGAAAGCTATAAGATCAGTACATATTGCACAAAATTCACATCACTATAAGCTTACAAAAAAAAAGGTAGGCTTGTCACGTGCAGACAAACAAGAGATCATATCACCCTGTCTGATCAGAGTCTTTGCTGTTTGCTAAAGCCTTCATGATCCTCAGACTGTCCATGCAAACAACAAACACTACTTAAACTGCATACACTTTGCTGTTTGCACATGGTAAGGTACCATTTCTCAAGTGACATCTTACCATATTAATCCAAATAATTGCCCCTGCTCTAATAAACACAACCTGCCTCTTTTCCGAAAATAATGTTATATAAACTTGCATGAACTGTTTGGTTCTCTGGATGAGCTAGCTCTTTGAAATGGGGTTAACTCTTAAAGGAAAGAATTTGCTCCTATACTTGACCCCTACTGAGAAGGGAGGCACAATAGTAGCTTTGCATCCTCTGAAAGAAAACCCATCACCTTAATATTGCTTAGCATAGGAAGTTTGGCAGTGCATACTTACTACACTTAAGGCCCAGTTGCTCAAAAGAAAGACATTAGTTTCTAACTGCCAGACATTACCATATATATTGGAAAAATAGAGAGGCGCGGCAGCCAAGTGGTTAGAGTGGCTCTGTTATTGTGCAGAAAGTCACCGGAAGGTCGTGAGTTCGCGGCTCACCGAGGAAAACTCTGTCAACCCAGCAGTAAATGGGTACCTTATTCGAATTAGGGAAGGATAAGGCAGCGAAAGGAGAGAGATGGGCTCCGCCTTTCATCAGCTGTGCCCAAGATACAGTGGGTCTCTAACCCCCACTGCCCCTACGGCTATTAGGCTATGGGAAACCTTTACCTACCATATATTTTCAAATGCAATTTTGCAAATAAGGAACTTTTGCAAAAGCTTTTCACTTATTTTCAGCAAAAATATCAGCAGACAAGAATTTGTGTACTACAAGACCTAAATGAATCTTTGACTGACGGCTTCGTTAAGCTAACTGCTTTGAACAACTGGGCCCAGAATTCATGTTTGTCGCAATTAATACATGATACTGATTTATCAAATGTCCCTAAAGGCATTTTGAGCATGAAATTGGGATTACCCAAGATACAATTTTCAGCTGTCCTGTTGTTTGTAGTTTCTATCCACACCACAGAATGAGTAAATTCCACTTTATCATTGCATTCAACAATCGTAATCCATCAATATCCATTCATTCAGGAAATAAGACTGCAGACAGGAAGAGAGCGTACACACCCCTAGTTAACTATGAAACAAAAAAGAGTCCTAGTTACCAGGTAATTATGACTCTTTTTCGTTTCGTAACAGCTCTTTTTCGTTTTGTAACATTCTTGAAACAAAGTTAACCAGTGTGATGCAGACAGAAAGCTATGCCAGTGCTGCCATACACACAATCCAAACCTAAAACCAAGATGTCCCCCCTCCCCCCACCCACCCCCCAATGGTGGGGAGGAGAACACTCCTGTTTCCCAAATAGTCTGTAGAATGAGGAATTATCTACACTACAGCCATGCGAACAATAATAATAGCTTTGGGTCCATTTTAACCTGTTCATGTCTGGAAACCCATAAAACATTGTAGACCCAGATCAGATGCCACAAAATGTGGCGTCTTATCAGGCGCCTCATAATGTGGTGTCTGATCAGGGTCTATACTGTTTGCCTGAAATATTGGATTTTAAATTAGTAAAAGTTAAAAACTTGACACCCCTCAAACTGGGAGTGCACCCATCCATAGTTCCAGGTAGAAGCATCCATACCTCATCAATGGGTTAAAATGACAGATGACATAAGCCCTGACATGCAAACATATTGCCTAATGCATAGACTCAGACAAGCTTGCACCCCACTGTATAAGCAAAGCCTTTACTGTTTGCGCACAACATGAATGGATTAGACGGAATCTACAGGCATAAAATGACAGCTCTGGCTAGACTGCACAGACTAGTTCATGTCTTTGCACAAATAATAAAGCACAATTTTGATTGACATGGCTTACTGTGTTTATATGGCTATAAAGTGGCATTTTGTATAGGGTCAAGTCAGCTAAACTTGTACAGCAGGTTAATTCGGACAGTGGCATTGTTTCCTTTATATGTCAGCTGTTTGGAACTAGAGCAAGTGAGCAGGGGCTCACGTATACCCCCGACCAGTGCCTCGGCCTAATGAAAGCAAACTTCATCACAAAAGTTTAATGCAAAAATGTTATAAAAGAACAAATTCAATGTCTGTGACCTTGACCTTTGGTCAGCAGCAGCATCCATATAATGTAAACTCGTATAAGATAAAACTAGTCATGCATCACCAGATTCCATTTAAATATATTTGAACAAGCAAAAATAAAAACAACTAATGGCTGAGTCCTAGTTATTGACCCCTGGCCCCACCCATGAGCCTGACCCAGAAGTCCCTATCGAAAGTAATGCTATAGAGTTATCATGAATAAAATATGGAAGATATCTGCAAAGCATTTACAGAGATATGAGCAATCTAAAAGGTTTAACGCAAAACTTTGATATAATGAAAACGCCTAAGTCCTAATTATTGACCCTTGGCCCCACCCAGGAGCCTGACCCCTGCGGCATAGACTCTTCACATCAAAGGTAATGCTTAAGAAATATTATGAACCAAATATGAAAAGAATCTGACATGTGGTTAAAGAAATATGAACAATTAAAAAAGGTTTAACGCAAAACTTTGACATAATGAAAACGCCTATGTCCTAATTATTGACCCCTGACCTCCACCCAGGAGCCTGACCCAGGGGTCTAGATATATCAAATCAAAGGTAATGCTATAGAGATATAATGAACCAAATATGAAGAGAATCTGACATAAGGTTACCAAAATATGAGCAATTACAAAAGGTTTAATGCAAAACGTTGACGTAATGTTGACGAACGGACGGACGGAAGGACGGACGGACGAACAGACGGAATGACAAAAACTATATACCCCCTATATACTGTATAATTAAAACAAAATTTACTGGGCAAAGAGTGAAAATCCTGATGAGACAGCTCATTATGAGCCGTCTCATCTGGATTTTCACTGTTTGCCATGGTATGTCCGAATTTACCCTCTGTCCTAAGTTACCCGGCTCAACCCTATCTAGGAATGACCCCAAATACAGAAATCAGTCTTCTGAATTTCTGCTATGAGATGGGTTATTTCCCTTGTAAAACAATCATAAAAATCTGGATCTAGATTTTTTGTATTTTATTGGAAGGGAAAAACATCTGCCTTATAACTGAAAAAAAGGGTACATAAAACATAATGTAATTACATAAATAATGTTTTTTTCAAAATTTACATATTCACAAAAGTTTACAACTTGGACATACAAGTACTCGAGTAACCTTATGTCTACAATTAGACAACTTTGGTTGGCAAGTTTTATACAGCACATTTTCCTGATTATTATATTCACTTTTTCATGTCTTCTTGATCACAGACATTTAAAGTTTCTGGAGCCTCAGAACACAGTGGCCTCAGATATGGCCAGAAACTGTATTTTCTTTAGCAAGATAAGAATCTCACTACAGAAAATACAGTTTCTGGCCTTATCTGAGAACATAAAATGCCTGTGTCTTGATGCAGACATCAATTAGAAACATCCTGTACATAAGCAAGTTTTTCAAAAGACTTGAAACCAAGATACAAGCTCTAACCAACCATTATGGCACTGCCATCCTTTGCAAAATAGTTCATTATTTCTTCACAAAACTAGTTATGGAATTGCGTAGACTTTCTCCTACAATTTCCCTGCCATTCCACAACATACCCTTAGGATTACCTGTATCTTGTGCTTTGATACACAACCATAACATTGGACAAGCATTCTGGCATTATCTAACAAAACCAAAACAGGCCCACAGGTTATAAAACTTGAGTACATTCTCAAACTCAAAATAAAGCACACTGATTGGCTGCTTCCGAGCATGTGCTCGGACGCAGCCAATCAGTGTGCTTTATTTTGAGTTTGAGACTATTCTCAAGTTTTATAACCTCAAACCCAGATTTAAAGATAATGGGCACATTTTGAAAGGGATTAATTTTGTCATTTTCAGTTTTGCCTCCCGTCTCAATGGGGGTCAACTCTTAAGGGCATAGAGAACAAATTATTTATATATTTGTATTTCTTTTGGAAGAGTTACATCCAGGGTAGCAAACAGAAACTTACAAAGTTGTTTCCCTTGTAAACATGGCAGAAAAAACATCGAGGTAATACCTCCGAGGTATACCCATAAACTTTAAAGGAAAAGATTTTAATCACCAATAATTCAAATTATACATAATATAGTAAAACCGAGCCTACACTGTTTTCAAAATTTCACAACATTATGAACATGCCCTGGGAAGAAGATGATATGAGTGCAGGAGACAGAAAGTACTGAGACAGACTTTCAAAAGAGGTCTCACAAAAATACCTGTAATTAAAATGCAAGTTTGCTACACAAAAAATAATAAAATGTTAATATGAACTCCCTTATTCACATAGGGTATCACTGATAAAAGCCATTCAACTGAGCTTATGTGTAAGTCTGAAGAAAAGCTAATTTTGTACATGAAAATATGAAGCTGTAGCAATGACAAGCCATAAAAAAACTAGAAAATTGTGTCTGTAAGACACAGGTGATGCCCCCGTGCTCCCCAATTTACCCTTGCACCCCTTTCTCCCTCCACCCCACCCCCACCACCATCACAAATTCAAAGAAGTGTGCATGGTCTCAAACTGTGAAAACTGATTAGTCATAAACTGTAGTATGTCTTGAGAACATTAGCTTGTTACCTATATTGTTAAAGAAAACAAAAGATGAAAATTTCTTAGTTCAAACTTGCAATTTTGCTAAAAACAATTTTCTTATCATAAAATATCTTCATGACGATCTTTATTATGTCTGTAACACATGTACAAAGTTTCAAAGCCATCTATCATAAACTGTGAGAGAAGTTGATTACACACTGATATATCAAACAATGAAAATGACTTAAGTTTGAAAACCCATAATTTTGTCAAAATTACATTTTGTGACCTTCAAAAATCTTCACCTATCTTCAATATGTCCGCAACATGTGTGCAAAGTTTCAGCTTGATCTGTTGTAAGGTGTGGGAGGAGTTGATTACACAATCTTGCTACCTTACATCACAAACCAACACTGAAAATGTCTAAGTCCAAAAGCCCATAATTTTGCCAAAAAATAATTTTTTGGTCATAAGAAATCTTCATGCACATCTTCAATATGTCTGCAATATGTATGCCAAGTTTCAAATTGATCCATCATAAGCTGTGGGAGGAGTTAATTACACAAACTTGCCCCCCTATATGACTAACCAACACTGAAAATGTCTAAGTCCCAAAGCCCATAATTTTGTCAAAATTAATTTTTTGGCCATAAGAAATCTTCATGCACATCTTCAATATGTCCGCAACATGTATGCAAAGTTTCAAATTGATCCATCATAAGCTGTGGAAGGAGTTGATTACACAAACATACTATCCTGTATCACTAACCAACACTGAACATGTCTATGTCCGAAAGCCCATAATTTTGTCAAAAATAATTTTTGGCCATAAGAAATCTTCATGCACATCTTCAATATGTCTGCAACATGTGTGCAAAGTTTCAAATTGATCCATTATAAACTATGGGAGGAGTTGATTACACAAACTTGCTACCCTATATCAGTAATCAACACTAAAAATGTCTAAGTCCGAAAGCCTGTAATTTTGTCAAAAATAATGTTTTGGCCATAAGAAATCTTCATGCACATTTTCAATATGTCTGAAACATGTGTGCAAAGTTTCAAATTGATCCATCATAAGCTGTGGGAGGAGTTGATTACACAAACTTACTACTAAAATGTGCGATGGACACTAAAAATGTCTAAGTCCGAAAGCCCGTAATTTTGTCAAAAATAATTTTTTGGCCATAAGAAATCTTCATGCACATCTTCAATATGTCTGCAACATGTGTGCAAAGTTTCAAATTGATCCATCATAAGCTGTGGGAGGAGTTGATTACACAAACTTACTACTAAAATGTGCGACGGACAGACGGACAGACAGACAGACAGACAGACAGGGGTAAAACATAATGCCCCCTGACTATCGTCACGGGGGCATAAAAAGATTTTATTAAAAGTTTTCAAATAGTCTAGCTCATGGTCGATAAAGTAACTACAACACTGACCAGAAATACTGATAAACGATTGGGTACACATTCATTCTCAAAAATATGGTATACTGCAACTCTTAATAGGTGGCTGCAAAATAATAAGGCCACAGCACATATTTCATGGAGAAATGAAATACAGTTATCCCCAAGTAATATGTAATCAAATCCCAACCCCAGTCTGCATTAAGCACCTTTCTTGCCACTGGCAGTTAGGTTATAAATAAAATGTGCATGCTCTAATCAGCCTGTTCCTGCATTCTTATCAGAGCTTGTACACAGTTTGAAATCTACAATCACCCTTGGTTGACTATGTATACAAAACAAAAAAGAGCTGTTACGAAACAAAATAAAATTTCCTTTTAAAAGGAAGGCTTGTCCAGCTAAGACAGTGAAATGTTCATGAGTTGTTATCGAAGATTTCCAACGTTTTGGCCGTTAGGCATGTCTCAAGGAAAATTACTATATGAACATATTTCAAGTCTTTTCTTTACGGCTGCTTAGTCGCATTCAGTTTGAATCAAATTTTAGGAAAGACTGTTTCAAACCCATGTCTATGGAATCTTGGCACATCTGAACTTGGCATCAAAAGACAATAAATTTATATTTACTGAAGTTTATTTTTGGTTTTAGTGGCATCAGTGGCAGTGACTAAAACAAAATTTTGATACTCTGAGAAGAAAATGCATGCTGCTATTGTTTGAGACAATAGCTTGCTTTACACCATTTGGGAACGACAAAGCATGGAACCCATTGCGTTCATACTTCCATGAACTTCCGACAAATGAAATTTATCTTTTATATTTATGCTATGTTTTCACATCAGTTTTGTTGCTTATTCGTGAAGTTCAGACTAATTTAATGCTGAGTAAAGGACGAAGAATAGTTCAGACCATCGTGTTTTATAATGACGTACACAAGCCGCCACTAGGACACGACGTATATCAAATGTTACGTCGGCCCATCATCTATTTGAATTATCCGTGACGTTGCTTACGCATTACATCGCATGCATGAGTGTTACTCTTGGATGTATGAACATCATCAGTTCAATATAGGTTCATCTAAGGAAATCATCGACGAGTGTAAATATTTCTCTGTACATTTGTATAGGTGAAGTAAAAAGGCAAAATTAGAGTGTTATAAAAGCAAGAAAAATGTCCACACAAACCCCACCCGCACCTACTGCAAGCACAGTAGGCCCTTACCCTACTATAATCCAACTCAGTAGGACGCCCCGGCTGGTTGGATGGTGCAATGATGCTGGGTATAACTGCCTGTGCCCCTCCATTGTCATAAAGCTGTACATGAATTCATCCTCAACGAGATTCAAATTTTAACGATTCTGAGTTGTTCCCTTTTTCTGTACTTGTATCATTGCAAGAGGTTTCCAGTTCAGCTGTTCATGAACATGTTGATGGTCAATAGGAAATTTATCAGATGCTAAATGTTAATATCCCTTCCTGTCATGGAAATGCCTGTTGCAATGCGTATGCGTTAATATTATGCACCTGCATTACCAGCTTTTACATATAACGCGGTCAGTTGTACATATAAGCCACACACACGGATAGATGGGATACATTTTTTTCAGTAAATGTGATGAGTGATAAGAGGAAAATCGTCAAAAGCGCCTGCTTCTAAATCTAAACAATGAATTTGAACTTCGCTATTTTTGATGCTCTTTTAGGTTTTACAGATACACTGAACACAGATCAGCCCACTCCGGCATAAGCGCAGTCTGATCAGTCTATCCTCAGCATGAAAGATGTCTGCATGATGAAGAATATATATGCCGAAAAAGACTGATCAGACCCCAAGAATGCACCGGCTCTGGACAGTGTGCCGGCTGCTCTGACTAGTCAGATTATGCGATGCCCTAAGGCCTATTTTTTCGCAACGCCGCTGCATGATTCCTGGAAAAGCTAATGCTTGTAAGCTAAGCTATATATAAACACAGGTTTTGGTTTATTTCTTAGACTGCAAAGCCAAATAGTTTGCATTAAATTCAGAGTTTTATATTTATGCAATCAGTTTATAAAAAGCAAAAGATATGTGGCCAAGTTCAAGGCACTTGTGAAAGAAAAACGTGCGTTTTAACGGAAATATCAAAACAAAAGACACGTGCACTATCAAAAATAGGTTTTCCATCTGTTATTTTTAGCAGATGAGGTAAATCGGGTCTGGATAAAAATAGACAAATCGTACGAGTTCTTTATTTGTTGTTAAAAAGAAATTTTATGTGTTTGTGGAGAAAATCATGAAGAAAGGCAAGCTCAAACCGGAACGAGCTTTCCAATCTATACGGTTTGCGTCCCTAAAAAGGTTTAGAAGGAGTCGTTACAGTACAAACTCTATTGGTATTTTCCAACTAAGCGTGACGTATTATTTCTTCCGAAAATAACTGGTATCACTAAACCGCATGAATACTGGCTTGCGACCGTCATCGCAAGCCAAAAGAGGCATACTTACCAAACTACCTGATGATCAGGCATTTGGTAACTATGACTTTTTCGTTTCGTAACAGCTCTTTTTCATTTTGTAACAGCCCTTGTATATACATAGTTAACCAGGCATGACAATGCACACTCGTTGTCTAAGCAAACTACCATATTTATTCCCTGCTAAAACAAGCCCAAAATCTAGGTCCATTTTATATGATGGACCTAGATTTTTGGGATTGTTTTGGAAGAGCAAAACTCATCTTACAGCAGGATTTCACAAGACTTGTTTAGACTTTTTCAGATATTCTGGTGGAGGAAAACCCTTCTTCTTACTGAATTAATATGAACTATGCATGCTCTGATCACATTTTGATTGTACAAAGTACATGCCGAGTTCTCATATCCTTCTGACATGTTTTCTCAAGATGCCTGCCATATTCATTTAAATCCTAGTGAATTCTACTACAATGTCCTAGACTCCCACAGTGTTAACTAAGCCAGTCTAAATCATCATCGTCATCATCATCAGGAAACAGAGGTGGTGGGGCCTTGGATTTCAAATCCTGAAACAGAACAAAAGTTCCATGAGACATGCAAAAGAATAAAGGTCACTCCTTTTAATTTTTTTTTTGCAACAGTAAAATGTCACTGGATCTCATAAGGATTGCCTCTCTGAGCTGATTCTAATGAGATCCCACACATATGAGCAGGGAAATGAGAAAACCAACAAAGTGGCATGTGCGCCAGCGAATACTCAGATCAGCCTGGGCATCCCCCCAGTCTGATCAGACTCTTTGCTTTATGCTTAAAGTGTAGCAAAGGGCCTAAGCTACATCCATGCAGACTGCGAAGACTCTGGTCAGACTGGGTGAATGCCTAGGCTGATCTGAGTCTACGCTGGGTGCACAACCACTTTGTTGGTTTTCTCATGTCGCAACTCATATGTACTATAAGATCTGAAAATGCGTTTCCGAGTGGAAGCATAAGAAAGGTGGCTTAACTTATCTGCAGGCAGGGAAGACCCTAACCAGTCTGTGAATCGGTGTAGTCTAGCAAGAGCCTTCAAAGGTGCAGATGTGCAGGCATAGTCTAAGCCTTGCTTGTTTGCATGTGCACTAAGCCCCCCTTTGTGTGTTACAGCTCATATTTAATGCACTGAGCAGATTTGGTGCAACCTAAATCCCTACCAATGCAGTGTGTCTGTGTAATTTGTCAAAAGCATAAATACAGAGCAACCTCACTACAATAGCCAGCTATAGAGAAAGCCATAACATGTGTCATTGTTAGGAAATCCACACCTCAGCTGTTTTAGGAAGGTAGCTATTGTAAAGAGGTGACCATTCTGAAAGATCCACCATACTTCGTTCATAAATATATTCAGACTCATGGAATTGTTAACTTGATTAAAAGCAAAATAAAACTCCATGACTCTTGGCTCTGATTGGCTATAGATATGCACCAAATCAGTTTTGGGATGTAAAGATGTGCAACCAGTGACCAGTGAAGACCAACATCAGCCTGCCCACAGGTTCAGTTTGATCCTCAAATATTTTTTTTTTTTGAGGACACCCAGTCTTTGCTGGTCCACATGCCTGTAAAATTCAATATCAGAATAAGCTCAAGTGTTCCTGAAGACATGAGAAGGCCCCTATAGAGCACTTTGGTCATCTGTCTGCATCTTTTCTTTTCTTTTATAGGTGTCATAATTATACTAAATATTGGGACACCTTAACCAATTTAAGGTGTAGTGGTACTCAATCTGCAACTTGTTCAAGAAAGATAACTTTTTGAGACATCCTGTTTGCTTCCCTGGGCAATGAAGCTCTTCAAAAGGAGGTTTACAGTGCAAGATAAATATTTGCTCCTAAAGCAGCAAATTCTATCTTTTAAGAGTTGACCCCCATTAAGAGGGGAAGCAAATAGGAAAATTACAAAAATGCTGCCCCTGAAAGTGAACACTGATTTTACTATCCCGCCTTTATGAACAATACTGGCAGAATTTTATGATACTAATGATACAATAAATACTGTTTAAACTAATACTGGCAGAATGGTAAATCTGAGAAACAAAAAGCAGCAGAATCTACGCTAATTCTTAAAAGACATATCCAGAACAAAAAAAAAACAGGTTTTGAAGGATTTATACTGTATGAAATTCTGCTTGTGATTTTTGCCAAATAACACTTTTTAAACGATAGATTTAACTTAGAAGAGTCAATTTTTGAGGATAAAATATTAATGATGCAAGCATGCATTAGTAATGAACACTCTGTTTAATCTAAATATTTAGACAGAAATCCTGCTTAAACAGTGCAGACCCACATCAGAGTGCTCATAAAGGAACAACCTGACCAGCATCTGCACTCATTCCACCAGAACTTTGACTTTTGACATATCTTTTGATTATGCATCATTGAGCAACTGCTTCAAACATATTGAAGAGTAATGCAACCCAATAGTTAGAGTAAATACAATATCATTCAACATTAAAGCACTTAAAAGCTAGTTCTAATTAAGACCAAACCTATTACCGTAAAAATTCTAAATTCTAAATATTGGGACAGACAGGTCTGAGCAAACAATGCAGACCCAGATCTAGCCATTCCCTCTGCATCTTTTGGCTGCATCATTGCATTGAAAAACCAAACTGTTCAAACCAAATTCAGGACAATAAAGGTGATTAATTTAGGTGTCTCAATTCTTAGATGGCCAAGTAAGCCACAATTTCAGAGACTCTGAATTCTAGAAACATCCAAATACACTAGAAACAATCAGCAAAAAAAAACAACAACAAAAACTAAAAATGTGACAATAAAAAATTTGCTAGCTAGATAATGCAAGAAGAAATTTGTGCAACTATGGTAAAAAAAAACACTAAGAACTAGAGACACATTTCTAAGCAGATGTATATCCTAGTTGCTCCCAATGCAAATGGGGTTCCCTATTAATTCTCAAATCAGTGAAAGATGTAAGAAGTTTTAATTGTTCTGACAGCTTTGTCATTTTTGAGAAAACGGGCAAAATCTTGTTTGCATATGGGAGCAAATGGACTACAGGTAAAGACCGAGATTCGGGGTCTGCACTGTTTCACATTTATCAAAACGTTTTATTCATCTCCTGGGTTCGAGGTTATAAAACTTGAGTATAATCTCAAACTCAAAATAAAGCACACTGATTGGCTGCTTCTGAGCAAGTTTTATAACCAACTAATTTAAGGAATTTAAATGACACAATTCCAAGTATGTAACTGGATACAAGAGCCTAACATCAGCAGAGACATTCTGTAGGATATGGATCAGCCAATACAACATTTAAAATGTATGGGTAGAACTCCTTATTTCTTGTCAGTTTTTATGTAGCACTGCCCCCCCCCCCCCCCCCCCCCCCCAAAAAAAAAAAAAAGGAAAGAATTCTCTCCTTGGGGAGCAAATTCTTTCAAGAGCTGACTCCCATTCAGAAGGGTCACAAAAATGAAAATGGCAGAGTTGTTTCCCCTGAAAGTGTACACATTCACCTTCATATCAAGAAACTTTTACTAAGCCCCTTCTTGACTCTCTTAGCATAATACAGAAGTATACTAGCATAAAAAACTTATTATGCCAAACAGTCTGAGGGCCAGAAAACGTCTCCCTGTACATCATCCATAGTGTAGATTATATTTTATTTTTGTCCTATGAAATCAGAGGATATATTCTGAGAAATCAGAGATTTTGGTTGGTTTAGACTCATATTTTAGACCATCCCTTTTTATTCATTTGAACCTGCTTTGATACTAATGAGTCTTTGAATCCACTGCCTTATCAAAAGTAAGAAATTATAGTATGTTTTTCTCTGGCTTTCATCGCCAGATCACGTCAGGGTCACTGATGAGGCATAAATAGCTGAAACTTCAAAGTATGGTCCAAGTTGCTTCTTTTGAATGTGTTCTCTGCTTTTGAAAGAACTCTTATAGATTTTCAATTGTCAAATTCATAGTTGTAGAGTCTGTTACAGACAATTGTATGATTACACAAGAATTCCACAAAATTCTGTGTCTCGCCTGTTGTGCAATGTCACAAAGAGGTGCTTAAACTTCATACAGAGATAAACCAGAAAATGCCACTGCCAGAAAAGCAATACTTACCATATTGATCCTATTAAATGCCCTGGGAACTTTGCATTTTACAAAAGGGAGTGTTATCTAGAGTGTTAAGTGTAATAAATCAGCCACTACCAAAATACCCCTAATAAACACTATTAAGCTAAATGGGTATACTTTCAGAGGAAGCAACTGCACTATTTTTGTTTTGCCTTTCTTCCCAGAAGAAGTCTATTCTTATAGGAAAGAATTTGCTCTTCCAGGAGCAAATTCTTTCCTTTAAGAGTAGACCCCATTTTGAAGAGCTACATCATCCGGAGGAGCAAACTGGAATTCATGCAAGTTAATATAACATTATTTTCGGAAAAGAGGCTTGGGCATTTTTATCAGAGCAGGGGCATTTACTAGGATTAAGATGGTATATCTCGCTTCCGCTAGTCTTGAGGGAGACAAAAACATGCAATACATTCTGAGAGATATAGGGAGATATCCTTTCTCAGTGACAATCATTAATCGAAGCAGGAAATTCTGAATTTTTGACAGGGACAGTTTTAATTTCAAATAAGGAGCTATATTTATGAATTTCTGATAAGGAGCTGTAATTCTAACAACAGCAGTAGCACTGACCACACAACACACCAACAACAGACCAGGGTTCGAGGTTATAAAACTTGAGAATAATCTCAAACTCAAAATAAAGCATACTGACTGGCTGCTTCCGAGCATGTGCGCGGAAGCAGCCAATCAGTGTGCTTTATTTTGAGTTTGAGAATGTACTCAAGTTTTATAACCTCGGGGCCAGGAGCAGTATCCACAAAACTACATGTACAGAAAATCCAATGAATGATGAAGTAAGATATACAAGCACACTGCAGTTAGACAAGCTAAGAGCCAAAAGACTATGACATAACAAAACACAGAGAAGCAAAGGCAAGGAAAAGGAAAATCACACAAACACACAGCAGTTAGACAAGCTAAGAGTATTACCTGTAGTGTCAGGACGTGGGATCATAGTGATATAAAATGCAGTTAAATATGCATATAACAATACAACTTAATCAAAACAGGCATGTTAAACCAATACTGCACTAGGATTTTAACCAATACTCATTTAATACTGAATCAATTTTTAGCGATGTTTCAACTTATTCAAGTTGGTCTGAAGACTTTATGCATTTTTCATAATGTTAAATGTGACAGAGCATTTTTCATTATGTAAAATGCAACAAAATTAAATTAAAATTTCAGATGTTGACTAATGTTTGAAAATTATGTTCTTCTAGATATTGCACTATAAGCCAGCAGATACCTAATATAATGTCATAAAACATAATAAAATGCTTGTACCACAAAAGTGGTATCCAGATGTGCAAATAGCAAAGACTCTGATCAACCTGCATATCCAGGAAGTCTGATCAGATCTTCCATGTTTGCATTAACAATCAACGGAACCTAAAACATGAGCCACACTCAAAATTCCTTTCTCAGACTGAGAAGATCCAACTAATATGAAAGCAAAATAATAACAGACTGTGAAACAGGTATTTCTTGTGAAGATTTTATTTTGACTAGGACATGTTGAAAAAAGCATTTTTTTTTTTTTTTTGAAGTATGGGATGTCCCTTTTACAGGGTGCCCACTCTTCGTTGAAAACAAAATTTCCTGACTTTTCCCTGACCAAATTCCATTTTTCCCTGACCAAAATGTCATTATTTAATCGTCACGCCCTTCCACTTCAGCTGTAAGGTTTGCCCGTGCAGTACCTGTTTTGTGATGCAGAAAAATCAGCAAAGCAGCGGATATATTTAAAAGCTTTGAAAAGCTTTGCAACTATACATACTGGGCTAAACCACTTGTTCCAGAAAAGCAGGTTATGAAAAAGCACAATATAGAACTATCAACAGACACTTTAACCATCAAAAATTCATTTTTTTTTGTCCATAATGTATAAAATTCCCTGACTTTTCCCTGACTTGTTAGCATTTTAGGATTTCCCTGACCGTTTTTCAAAATTCCCTGACTTACTTTTCCCTGACCTTGAAGAAAATTCAATTTCCCTAACTTTTCCTGACAGTGGGCACCCTGCAAGTATATGCATCAACATCGTGTTTACATATAGACCTATCACACCTATCATATAGGCTACCTTACAAAGCAAACATCTGGAAGGCCATTTACATCTTGAGAGAAGAAATTTTCTTATTCCACAGAAGTATTCTTAGCTTAATTGTCCTTAGCTTGGATATTTCTTAAGACACTTTAGACCGTATTTCACATGATACGAATTTACTGCTAATAGAATCCTCAGATATTTATGAAATGTGAACACAAATAATACCTATTTTACATTAATGCAACAAAAAGTAATTTATATCTAAGTATACTAACAACTACCTTTTACTGGTAACCCCTCACAGAGCCCCAGATATGGTGGGATTTTGATGATACCTTCTTATTTCTCCATAAAAGGGTAAGTTACGGCCCTTCAATAGACCCAGCTCAATCCTCACCAGACAATCACTGTATGGCGGTTCAAATGTTACAAGAATTTTAAGATTTTTCCCATATCATCATCAAAGTCGGCCCTAATCTGGAGCCCAATTTCTAAGTAAATAATCAAAAATAACTGACAGGACAAACACAAAAAGGACTGCTATATAAGTGAAGCTATCTACCTCATCGTTTGAAATCAATTTTGCTGCTGTTTTCTTTGCGTCTGCTGTGGTATCAACTTGTTTTTTAATACCTAGTGTTTCTGCTACATTGTCATCATCGTCACCAAATAATGAACTGAAAGAGAACATGCAAGCATAAAGTCTCTAAACAATTAAAGCACAAAAATGAAAACCATTGAATCTGCAAACAGTTTTGATCCAGATGAGGCAGCTCAAAATGAGCTGCCTCATCTAGATCTACACTGTTTACCCTCAAGTCTTTGAATTCTCAATATGAAATATCCTGGCCCAGAGGTTATAAAACTTGAGTACATTCTCAAACTCAAAATGAAGCACACTGATTGGCTGTTTCTGAGCACATGCTCAGAAGCATCCAATCAGTGTGCTTTATTTTGAATTTGAGATTATTCTCAAGTGTTATAACCTCAAACCCTGAATGATATGTTTCTTGAAATTGTGAAGACAATTTAGGACACCACTGCCACCAACTACGACAAAACCGGAGAAGTAATACCAATGTCTTTCTTCTGCTAGTCACAGAGGAGAAAAAAATTAGATATACAAATTCCAGAGAATGTTAGTAAAACATTTATGTCTTTAATATCTAAAAACAGATGCCCTCTTCACTCAAACCAGTCATGTTGGCCACAGAGCTAACACACTAGACTCGCTGCCTAGAGGTCTCCAGTTCAAGACTGGTCCATGTCTTGATTCTTCTCTAGCCTCATCTCACCCAACTGAAATCAGAATCTGCAGTTAAATTTCCATATACAACAATCAAAATGGAATTTCTGTCTTGATTTCTGTAGGGTTTCACCTCAGTTTAAAATAAATCCTATAAAAGACCTTTTTTTCTGTGTAGCTAGCATCTCATAATTTTTAGATGGCTTTTAGTCATAGACTAGACTGTCTTGTGCTCTGCATATATCTATCTTGAAAGTCCTACCCATGTTTACTGTTTACTAACTCTTTCGTATCCTCCGTATCAAAGAAGTCTGCATCATCATCCACATTTTTCAGTAAAAGGTAGCACCTGATCAGGGTCTACACGGTTTGCTTACAGGAATCTCTATGCAAAATACAATTAAAATGAAAACATTCACTGGAAACCCCTAAAACTAACAAGAGGGCCAAGAGGCCCTGAATCGCTCACCTGAGATAAAAAAGGTTAAAGCTCAAACTAGGGTCATCATTTGAACAAACCTGACAGTTTGCAACCATTTCCAAATGGTTCTGAAGAAGATTTTATAATATTTTTCTAT
The DNA here is from genome assembly GCA_963989385.1 of Ctena decussata. Taxonomy (NCBI): domain Eukaryota; kingdom Metazoa; phylum Mollusca; class Bivalvia; order Lucinida; family Lucinidae; genus Ctena; species Ctena decussata. The sequence goes on along the minus strand of OZ022498.1, from coordinate 36,766,167 downwards.
GTATTGCTATGGTTCAAACCCAGGACCCCATGGGGCAGGGCCATTTTGGACCCTGAGGCCATCATTTGAATAATCTTGGTAAAGGACCACTAGGCAATGCTACATACTAAATTTCAAGCATCTGAGCCAAGTGGTTCTGAAGAAGAAGATTTCTAATATTTTTCTATGTATTTCTATGGTTCAAACCCAGGACCCCCTGGGACAGGGCCATTTTTGACCCTGGCACCATCATTTGAACAAACTTGGTAAAGGACCACTATGCAATGCATCATACCAAATTGCAAGCATCGGCACTAAGGGATTCTGGAGAAGAAGATTTTTAAGTATATTTTAATTTCAAACCCAAGACTCCCCACCCCAGGGCCATTTTGGATCCCAGGGCCACCATTTAATCACACTTTGTAGGAGGCCACCAGGCATTGCATCATACCAAATTTCAAGCATCTGAGCCAAGTTTTTCTGAAGATGAAGATTTTCCAATATTTCTATATGTATTTTTATGGCTCAAACTCAGGACTCCCTGCCACAGGGCCATTTTGAACCCTGGGGCCATCATTTGAACAAACTTGATAAAGGACTACAAGGCAATGCTACATACCAAATTTTAAGCATCTAAGCCACGCGGCTCTCAAGAAGAAGATTTTTTAATATTCTTCTATGTCTTTCTATGGTTCAAACCCAGAATCTCCTGGGATGGGGCCAGTTTAGACCCTGGTGTCATCATTTGAACAAACTTGGTAAAAGGCCACTAGGCAATGCCACATACCAAATTTCAAGCATCTGAGCCAAGTGGTTCTGAAGATTTCTAATATTTTTCTATGTATTTCTATGGCTCAAACCTAGGACTCCCTGCCACGGGGCCATTTTTCGACTCTGGGGCCACCATTTGAACAAACTTGGTAAAGGACTACTAGGCAATGCATCATACCAAATATCAAGCATCTAAGCCTTGCAGTTCTGAAGAAGAAAGGTTTTTGAATATTTTTCTTTGCATTTCGATGGTACAAACCTTGGAATCCCTGCCTAGGGGCCATTTTGGACCCTGGGCCACCATTTGAACAAACTTGGTAAAGGACTATTAGGCAATTCTACATAACAAATTTCAAGCATCTGAGCCTTGCGGTTCTGAAGAAGAAGAATTTTTAATATTTTTCTATGTATTTCTATGGTTCAAAACCCAGGACCCACTGGTGCTGGGCCATTTCGGACCCTGGGGCCACCATATGAACAAACTTGGTAGAGGACCACTAGGCAATGCTACATACCAAAGTTCAAGCATCTGAGCCCAGCAGTTCTGGAGAAGAAGATTTTTAAGTATATTTTAGTTTCAAACCCAAGACCCCCTGCCCCAGGGCCATTTTGGACCCTGGGCCACCATTTGAACAAACTTGGTAAAGGACTATTAGCCAATGCTACATACCAAATTTCAAGCATCTGAGCCTTGCGGTTCTGAAGAAGAAGATTTTTTTTCCTATGTATTTCTTTGGTTCAAACCCAGGACCCCCTGGTGCGGGGCCATTTCGGACCCTGGGGTCACCATTTGAACAAACTTGGTAGAGGACCACTAGGCAATGCTACATACCAAATTTCAAGCATCTGAGCCCAGCAGTTCTGCAGAAGAAGATTTTTAAATATATTTTAGATTCGAACCCAAAACCCCCTGCCCCAGGGCCATTTTGGACCCTGGGGCCACCATTTGAACAAACTTATTAGAGATCCACTAGACAATGCTTCATACCAAATATCAAAGCCCTAGGCCTAGCAGTTGCAGAAAAGATGTCATTTAAAGCAAATTGTTGACGACAGACGACGCACGACGGACACTGGGTGATCACAATAGCTCACCCTGAGCCAAAGTGAGCTAATAATGGACTCATCCAAATGATAAGAATGGACCTGTCCACTAGTCAACTAAGGGTTAACACACTGTACTCATAGCCAAAGGTCACTGGTTCAAGATCTTGATTTTTTCTACTCTCTTCTCAACCATTTACCCCCTATTAGCCCAAACTGACTGAAATATTGCTGAAAGGGCTGTAAAATCCCAAATCGTCTATAATTCCACAAGTATCATCAAATACTCCCTTTTATCTAGAGCTCTGGACCCAGTTGTTCAAAGCGTCGTCAGCTTAACAATGTTGTTAGTCAAGGATTTGTTAAGTCTTCTATACACATAAAAGCAAGTGTGCTGATATTTTTTTGCTGAAAAATAAGAGGAGCTTTTGCACTACAAAAGCTCCTCAAATTTTTTCAGCAAAAAATGGCAATAATTTTGCATAAGATAAGTTCAAAATTTTAATGCCTCGTTAACTAACTACATCGTTAGTTCTGAACAACTTGGTCCAGGTCAAATGCTTCTTTACTTACTCTTTCTTATCTTCCATATCAAAGAAGTCTGCATCATCATCCTCATTTTCATCTTCACTATTTTCAGTAAGAGGTGGCGGCTCTGTCGTAACTAGACCAATCACAGGTGGTTCCTCATGACTAGCTTCATTCTGATTGGTTGACTTATCTTTGCCATTAGAATTACTATTTAACGCTGAATCTAATGCTTCATCTAAGGAATCTGTAGATATGGTTCTTTTAGGACTAGTGGCTGAATCCTGTTCCTCTTCAGTTTGAGTATTGTTTGTTTCATTTGGCACATTAGGTGTTTTTGGAATGCTATTAGCTTGTTCTGAAAATACAAATTAAAAGTGACTGAGTACAAGCAACCATTTTCATTTTTACCTCCCTTGGAAATAGGAGTTAACTCTTATAGGAAGAATTTGCTACCAGAGGAGCAAATTCTTCCTATAAGAGTAGAACCCCTTTTTGGAAAGGTTTTCTTGTAGGAATTCACCAAATTTATTTCCATTTGTAAAAATTGCAGAAAAACATGAAGGTATACCAATTGACCTTAAAAGCAAAATACGTGTCACAACCATTAAAATATGTGGCAATAATGTGCTGCATTTCAGAAATATGTATAAGGGATAACACTTAGTCTAGTAGTATAATACATGCTTCAACAGCAATCTATGCTTCATAGCATAAAACAGATTACTGTATTACCCGAACACTAGTATATTTTAGTGTATACTTAACTTAGCACACTGATTTAAATTCTTAAGCAAATGACTATTAATACACTGTGATTAAAAAAATACTTTGATTATAGTCTCACTGACAGACTTTAAAAGAAAAGTATTAGAGTGCCTACCTGTATCACTGTCTGGCTCCCTTTCATTCTTCTCCTCAGCAGCTTGTTCTGTTTGGCTATTTGACACTACTGCTTCTACATTCTCTTCAATAACTTCACTATTTGTTACTTTGCCAGCCTCACTACTCAGTTCACTAGCTGATTTAATTGCACTTTCACTGACTGGTTCAGTAGTTATTTCTGAGACTGGCTCAACAATTTTATTATCACTAACGACTGCTTCACTGGTACTGCTTTCAAGTTCAGCATTTCTGCTAGTAACTAGATTTTCTTCCAGTCTATTTTCTTTGACTGGTTCTGGTCCTAAGCTATTTTCTTTGACTGGTTCTGCAATTTTATTCCCACTATCTACTGGTTCTTTGGTGACTTTATCCACAGATTGGGTTTCTGCCTCCTCTTCACTTTCTTCTTCTTCCTCTTCTTCTTCTGCCTCTGAAAAAAAGAAGTATAGACAAAGTAAATACAAATGTAGACAAAAAATGAAATAAAATGTAGATAGAAAATACTGCAACATGTCATAATGGACCCATTTTGGGATATCTTAGCAAATTACTATTAGTCACCTAAAATTAAAACAAGTAGTTTTTACTCTCCAGTTACAAGCCATATAAATTTGCCACAAATCAGTAACAAACATAACAAACCCCTGTAATGGGTACACCTCAACGTTTTCCTGACATTTTTACAAGGGAGATAACTTTTGTGATGTCCTGTTTGCTTTCCTGGGTTTAAAGCAGTTACAAAAGGTGGTGTACTATTAAAGAAAAGAATTTGCTCCCCTGCCTACTGAGAAGGGAGGCAAAAGTGAATGTGGCAGCTGCTTCCCTTGAAAGTGTACCTATTCACCTTAAAAGCTATTTTATCAGGGAATGCACTATTTGTTCTGGCACTTCTGTTTGTAGTTTTATATGAGAGCTGTATCTTTTACAATGCTGATCTTTTGTATATGTCAAATCCTCCTGCATAAAATAAATTGTCATCTAATCTGAATATTACATTCTATACATAATCTCAGCCATTCTCCAAATGATTTGAAATGACTACAATACTACTGAAAGAAATGTACACCCCAAATCATCAAAAGCAGACATAAGGGTATTCTCTTATTATAGTTCTGAGAGAAGTTTTCTTATTACTGCATTAAAACATTATGTTGTGACACCTCATTAGAACCATCTCAGTGAGACAACATCACATGATTTGATCGAGAAATAACAAAAGTATCCCTGAAGTATCACCAATTAATCCCCTTATCCCTAGGTTTCTCAGCTACCCACCCTTGCTCCTCAGGGGATCAATAACTTACCCTTCTCCTCACTTCCTGACTGCTCCTCTTCCACTGACTGTTATTATGTTATTATCTGATATAAATTCTCTCATAATTTTCTTATTTTTGTATAAAAAACATATGTTGTGACCCCTCCTTAGAACCATCTTGGAGGGATGGTTCTAATGAGGGGTCACAACATATAATTTGATGGAGAAATAACAAAAATCATCACTAAATTATCACCAATTAATCCCCTTATCCCTAGCTGAGTGATCCATCCACCCATCCTTGCTCCTCATGGGGTCAATACTTACCCTCCTCCTCCTCCTCCTCACTACCTGACTGCTCCTCCTCTACTGACTGTTGAGGCCCCTTCACTAATGATAATGTTGTCATCTAAAATAATAGAAACAAGATCTGAGGTGTGTGGATATACCTCCATGTTTTCTGCCATTTTTAAAAAGGGAAACAACATTTGTGACTTCTTGTGAGTTTCCCTTGATGACATACCATTTCAAAATTAGATCCACTGTTAAATGAAAGAATCTGCTCTTAAGAGGAGCCAATATTTTCCTTTAAAGTTGACCCCCATCCACAAAGGAGGAAATGAAAATGGCAGAGTTCTTCCCATGAAAGTGTATCCAAATATCTTAAAACCAAAATCATGTTATAAAAGTACAGGCATATATAACTGAAGTAAAATTTGAAAGCACCAAATCACTGGATCAACCATCCAGGCACTGATTGAGCTCTCCTTGTTAAACTTGTAACATAAGACTACCACTCTTACTATGCTGCCATTTAAGTATGTGTGTACAGCGAGGAGTTAGCAGCAGTATTTATCACTTTCACTACACTACTCCAGTGTTTCCCCTAAAGTGGAATTGCGGGGCACCGCGCCCTGCCCCTCTTTGGTCCCGCACTCCTGCCCCCAAATTAAGTCATAAAGGCCCTCCTGCCCGAAAAATATCAGTATCCAGCTCCTTTCCTTTGACCTAAGCTGATACTTGTTAAAGCTCAAAATCTGTCTATCTCAAAACCGAGTTCAATTCTACTCTTGAATGAACATACCTGCCATAAGACCTTTCTATTTTTTCTAATTGACAGTGAGTATTGCTGCACTGAAATGTCATACTTCTGAGGGTATTTATAAGATGAAAAACAAACGCAGTGAGTGACATTGCCCCTCCAGATGCCCTTCGCTGCGCTAAAAGTACCCTTTTCTTCAGCAGCACCCTGTCCCTTTTTCAGTCTGGGGGAAACACTGTACTCCCTCCTTTTTCTTGAAAGGTCCATGGCCTCTATGATTACAGCTCTTATCAATTACAGCACCCCTCCTTTCCCTATTGCCTGGAAGCAGAGCCCTTGTGAGCTTGGTAAACATCACTGCCACACACTGTCGTATTTTGAATACTGATTTCAAAAAGAAATGCACCATGGGAATGTACAAAATTAAGCTCCACCCTGAGAGATGCCTAGTCGAGAGTTTAGGGATGCTTAGTTATGGTACAGAAGGTAATTTTGGACAGGTCTGATCTGGGGTTAAACTGTCTGCTCTAGTCTGTACATCTGTCCTAATGCTTAAAATTTTTACAAAACTACTTTTCTTTATACTTAACCACAAACAGGTACCTTGATAGCATTCAAGATGGCTGCTAACACTTCCGACCCAGCGTAGGATTCATCTGCTTCAAATTGTTCTCTCAAATCCTTGTACACAGTATTCATAATTTTCTTAACCTATAGCAGAAAATATTTCATCATAGACATTTACAACAAATAAAGATCAAGCATTAGTGACAGGGATGTAAAAGAATCACAGTTTACACGTAACACAAATCACATAGATAATACCTTATAACACATCCCAAAATTGGTAACACACTACTGACAAATATGCTAAAATTCAGGCTTTCTGTCTAATAATATCAAGATGTTCCTGACATGTGTCAGAAACCAAGACATATTCTTTATTTGCTTTCGTAAACATCAAATATGGGTATCAATTTCCTTGTAAAAATAACTGAAATGAAAAAGTTGTATTACAAAATTATAACAAACATTTTCATACAAGATATAAGAATACACCTTTATATGGCCAGGAGTTTTTCTATCAAGCACTGCTTGTCTCAAATAGTGTATCAGGGCATTCCTAGTCTACCATCACTGCTTAATACAGCCAACTCTTGTTAGTCTTAAAAGATTCAATTGTGGCCAGTCATTGCATGCAGGTTATAAAATTGACATTCAGTGTATGTAAGTATAGATTTCTGATTACATGTAGATGGCAGATGTGTGAAATGAATGTATATAATGATACTTTAACATGCTAGAATTATCCACTAAACTAAGCTTGGCTTGAATAAAATTTTTAGCATTTATCCTATAAAATGCCCAGTGGGCATTATTTAGAGCCTAAAGTGTAGTGAATCAGCCACTGCCACTAATAAGTAATATAAAGGTGATGTGTATCCTTTCAGAGGCAGCAATTCTACTACATGCATTTTTGCCTCCCTTCTCAGTAGGGGCCAACTCTTAAAGAGAAATGTATGTTTGCAGGGCTAATTTGCAGACACAGATGTGCAGCCTGATCAGAATCTTCCCTGTTGCATATGCATTAGAATAACTTTTCTCATTTTGCTGCTAATTTCAAATATCTACACTTGCCACTGACTTCCCATATGTAAACCATATAGAGCAACTGGCTTCAAACACTATGAATGACAGTTAATCATGTGACGTTGTCGTCAAGTGATGTCTAAGGTAAACAAACGTCTTGATTGGTCCACGTAACATTCGATTGACGCCATGTTATGGCAACGGCTGTTTAACGCAATGGCCAAATACGTCGTTTCTGTCTTTTCTTCAACGCATATTTGCATATTCTACATTAAATTACCACGAAAACAGCACAGGTCTGAAAAAAAGTGTAAATATAAGAATAAAATTTGATTTTTCAGCGTTCATCATGTGAAGAAGTCAGTGGTCGTCCCTAAAATTCTACAAGAAGCGCAAAGCGCTTCATGGAATTTTAGCTCTGCCCACTGGCTTCATCAAACGATGAACGCTTGAAAATCAAATTTCAGTTCTTAATTAAAAGGATTCAAACCTCATTCAGAAGACTTTGAGAGTCACCACCAGCTCCCCTATCCCCAGTTGCACCCTGGGACTGTAGTTTCTTTATTTCCTCTCTCAATCTTGGCACCAATTCATCTAATTCTTCCTTCTGTCCTTCCAAATTTTCTTTCTCTTCTTCCATTTCTTTGATCCTTCCCTCATATCGGTCTTTCATTGTTGTAGCACTGTTCCGTAAACTCTCATACTGGCAAAGAAAAATTTATTATAGTAAAACCACATATTGTAAAACAAAAAAATATTGCCAATACTGATTTTTATTATAGGTAAATGGGTACACATAAAAGGGAAGCAACTCCACCATTTTCATTTTGCCTCATTTACCTTAAAAGAATCATAATATACCTAATGATAGTCTGTGTAAGTCTATCAGTAAAGTGTCATCCAATATCCTCCATACATGGCAGGAACCTAAAAATTGGGACACCTAAAAAAATAATTACTGTAATTCCTTTAAAATAGAGCAGTTTGTTTTTATAATGCAGTAATGCGGCATCAGAGAGATGTGTATGCAATGGGAAACAATGTAGACCCTTATCAGTCTGCTCCTGTAGAAGCAGTCTGACCTGGGTCTGCACTGTTTGCTCAAACATACCTGTCCCAATACTTAGGAATTTTTATGGTATATGGCAAATTTGCAAACAGTTTGGCATCAGGTTGCCACAATTAAAAATGCATATGGAGTTAACTTATGCTACTGACAAAACTAGTCTTAGTCAAGCAAAAACAATGCAAAATATCTCGAGACTGACTTGTTCCCTGAAGCAGCTAAGGTAACCAAAAATTACTCTGAATAATAGTTATGAAAATCACAAAATAGAGAAAAATGATAATAGAGCAACCCATGAATATTCACTCACCTTTTCTTTCCACACCGAAAGTTCTTCAATTTCATCTTGAAGTTGCATAACCTTCTGATCATTACCAGTAGCACTAGATCTCAATGTTCCAATCTACAAATACCAGGATATAATACCATTTAAGACTATGGGTAGTGAGCAAGGTGTTTAGAAACTCTATGCCAGATTGATGAATTTAGATTTCATGCTTTGAATAAGACAGACTTTAACGCTAGGTTAATTTTGGATGTAAAATATTACAAAGTCAGCAGAGATTGACATATAGGTCAAAGGTCAAAATGAATGCAACAGACTTTGAGACCATTTAAGAAGAAACTCTATGCTAGGTTTGATGACTGCAGGTATCACAGTATCAGAGAAATGGTATTTTTTTTTTATTGATTTGATGCTTAACGTCCACGGTAAACAGCTATGGTCATGTCGGGACAGTCAGTTAACCTAACCACACTATTCCTGGGCAGGCTTAGACCTCCTAAGTGGTTCACCAGTACTAAGTGCACATAATTTCGCCAGCAACTGACAACTGCCCTTCTTGAATCAGCAGAAGGAGAAACGAAAGTATGTGGCTAGACCGGGTTTCAAACTACCGATTGCGCTACACAGCCTGGCATCAGATAAATGGACTTCAATGCTTGGGTTGATTTAATTTTGGATGTAAAATATTACAACGTCAGGAGAGCATGACATATAGGTCTAAGGTAAATATAAAAGCAACAGTCTTTGGGACCATTCTAAGAAGGAAGACTATGCCGGGTTTGATGATTATTGGTATCATGGTTTGAGAGAAATGAACTTTAGTGCTAGGGTGGACACAAACGTGGATGGCCAGACAAAAGGTGTGACTGATGGACAGATGGCCAGAAAGTTGAACTCCTATATTGCAATTTGCCAAAGCAGGTGTGACAAAAAACCCTGTCTTACAACCGAAGAAATATAGTATTGGTTTACAGTGTTTAGCTGTAAATCTCATACCTTCTTTTCTAACTCCTCCACAGTCCTCTCTAGTTCATATTTTTCCTCTTGAACTTGTTGAAGAGCTCTCGTGTGTTTCTCTGCAGCAACAGCCAGGAGTTTGTCACTCTTAGCCTTCCAATCCTCAGTTATCTCCTCCTCCAGTTTAGAAATCTACAGCAGAATATGTTATAAGTGAGACTATTATGAAGGGATGCTTCTGATGCAATGCAAATCACTTTATTCTCATGTGTTCCATATTTAATGTTTTTTTTTATTTATTTATTTTTTTTTCTTCTGGTTTTGGAATTATTGATGAATTCTCAATTTTGTGACCAAGTAGGTGTCAATTTGCAATTTCCATTTGGGCCACCATTATACGAATATTGGCACGACACTTATATCTTAAAGCCAGTAGATTCGCAAATACAAGCAAAACTATATCTCTTGAAAATATTAAGTGATTTGAGCCGGGTCATAGCAAATCCAACGAACTGGCATGTGCACCCAGCAAAGCCTAAGATATGCCTGGGCAGCCACATAGTCTGATCAGAGCTTTTGCTGTGTGCTTTAAGGCTAGCTAAGGGTCTACGCTATCTCCATGTGGATAGCGAAGACTCTGATCAGTCTGGGTGGATGCCCAGGCTAATCTGAGTCTTTGCTTGGCGCACATGCCACTTTGTTGATTTTGTCGTGGCATGGCTCATTTACAGTATTTAAGGTGTATGTGTATACTTCTCTGTTTTTCTGCTAGTTTTTGAACTAGAGAAAACTTCTGTGACTACCTGTTTACTTCAGTGGAGGAAACCCTTCCAAAAAGAACCAACTCATAACAGAAAGAATTTGCTAAGTTTGTCAAATATTATAATTATGCCTATTATCAGTGTACAAGAATCTCTTCTCAAAAGGGACTTCTCTTAGAGAAAAAAATTTGCTCCCCTTTCTTTCCTTTATGAGTCTCTTTGACAAGGGAGGCAAATAATTTCATGTCAGACTGATTTCCCTTCAATCTAGTATCCATTCATATAACTGCAGATTGTGGCTGTGTTTACTACAGCTCTCGTTAACATGGCTTACCTGCTCAGCAGTAGCAACATTGGTTGATGTCTTCTGTTTTCTCAATTTCTCTTTCAAAGACTGAACCTCTGCCTATGGAAAGAAAAGTCAACAAATAACATGTAATGATTCTAAACATTTAGAAGCTCCAATAGGTTAGTGGGTTAAACTCTGGCCCACTAAGCTAGCGGTTTTAATTCAAATCCCGCTACAGGTGAAATTCTTTTCAGCCATAAATGGGGGTCACTGCACAGAGTCTTTCAGTATCACCCTTTTATCAGCTCAATATAACTGAAATACTGTTGAAATGGCTATATTCACAAGATGGCATACCCTCTAATTTTAAACTTACACAAAGTAAAAAAGTAAAAACCTCCATGGCCAATCTGTGATTGTCATATCTTTAAACTTATATAGTAGTTAGCTCTAAATTGTAAATTCAGTCAAACCTGTAATTTACAGCCACCAGTATTAAACATGTCCCTCACGTATGCGGCCATTGCCCTGATGGAAGTTACTAATAGAAGTTACCAAAATTTGTAATAAGCATGTACCTGCCAAATGCGGCCAATGGACAGCCAAAAATGAGGAACTAAAGCAAAGGCCACTGTTTGAACAATCTTGGTGGTACTCGAGTACCTGATGCTACATACCAAGTTCCAAGGTCATTAGTCAATTGGTTCTGGAAAAGAAGATTTTTTAAAGGTTTTTACCATATATGGACGTGGGGGCATGTTAATTGAAACCCTCCCTCAAGATGCTATTGTTGAAGCATTTTTTCAGCCACTTTCAGCCACTTGTATTTACATGAGGCTGAAATGAATATTGACTGTAATAAAATGGGGCATGCTTGAGAATCTGAATCTGGCTTAAAATATGGCAGTTAATGTTTAAGTTACCTCAAAAGTAGTTTTGACATCATCAAGGTCATCTTCAAGTTGTCTTTTTTCTGCTGCTGCTTTTTTCTTTCTTTCTGATAAGTTCTGTAAAATACGAAACAAGAAATATATTTTTGACAACAGTTGCTCATCATCCACTCATTCTTTGTATTGTTACTTTAAAAGAATTTATCTATGTATTGCACAGACTTTTTTTTATCATATTTTGCACTCTATATACTGAAGAACTAGGCATGTTCTTATCAAACTTATATGGATACCAGCTACAGAATTTTTCTGAAGATGAGAAGATGAGACACAGACAAGCCTTTTTCAGAGTGATTAAGTGGTGACTTTGAATGAAAACAGAATCATCAAAATTCATCAACTCTTTATCCTATCCTATGAACTGTAACATGCTGTTTAGGGGTAAATAAAAACTCAAAGATAGCCATGAGGCATCCATAAATGAGCCTATTTGTACAATACATGTATTTAAAAGTTTTGTCCCAGAAGACTTAGGGCTATTTCAGATAAATTACCTCCCTGGGCAGGACTAGAATTTTTATGAAGGGTACCATCAAGGAAATTTAAAAAGAATTCACAACCAAAAACAAGAGGGCCATGATGGCCCTGGATCGCTCACCTGAGTATCTTGTGAACTTAACCTCGGAGACATCCATACGTACAACAGACAGAGTTTCACAAAAATTCAATGGAAAATGAACCCTTTATTGTGTACCTAAGGTTTTTCTAAAATTTAACCTAATGACCTAGTTTTAGATCCCACATGACCAAGTTTCAAACCTGGTCTAGATTTCTTGGATATAAACATTCTGACAAAGTTTAATGAATGTCAGAACAAAACTGTGCCTTCTAGAGTATACACAATGTTTTTCTAAGGTTTGACCTAGTTTTTGATCCAACATGACCCAGTTACACCCTTGGTCTAGATGTAATGGAGATAAACATTTTGACAAAGTTTCATGAAAATTGGAACAAAACTGTGCCCTCTAGAGCATTCACATGGTTTTTCTAAGATCTGACCTAGTGACCTAGTTTTTGATCTGACATGGCCTAGTCTCAAATTTGGTCTAGATTTCATAAAGATAAACATTCTGACAAAGTTTCATGAAGATTGGATCATAACTGTGCCCTCTAGAGGGTACACAAGCTTTTTCTAAGATTTGACCTAAATGCTCAAGGGCAGCTAACTCCGTAGTCTGTGCTCGAATCCAGCCAAATTTCTAACTCATCCAAGCTCTTATGTATGTCATCATTACCTGCAAGTATGATAAGGATCTAATCAAAAACAGTCAAGAAAACGTGATGTCGCCATTTTCCCCATTATAACCCTATGGGGGCTATCTGTTGCCATGGAAACCAGAGTTCTGAGCTGATCTGCACTAAAACCTAATGCAGCCTTTCCCCTACCCCAATGATGCTTCAGATAAAATTTGATTGCGATTGACCCACTGGTCTCTGAGATATTTATGTTTGAAAGTGTTGACACACCCACCCACGCACTCACGGACGGACGACGGCTCGACTCCCATCCTATAAGCTCACCTCTGAGCCTGCGGCTCAGGTGAGCTAATAATAGTACTTTTGTCTCTGCAACCCCCCACCACCAATACTTTAATTAGTTTCTAGTCCTGCCCCAGGATGTAATTTTTTCCTGGCAAAGCCCTTAGCTTTAGGCAGTATTCCTCCAAAATCTAATAACATAAAACAGACAAACCTTTTCTAGTGAGAGTTTAGTTGCCTTCAAATCTGCAAGTTCCTCCTGTAACTGAGTGATGTTATTTTCTGCTGTCTTTCTACCTTGTTTCTCATCCTTTAATGATCTTGTCAGGTCTGTCAGCCTCTCTTCATCATCTGTACAGACAAAAATTACAGCCACACACTAGAGGTTAATGGGCACACTTGCAGTGGAAGTAATTTTTTATACCAACAGGAGCTTGTATCTCATTTCATATGGGGCATCTCATAAAAGAAACAATTTGCTTCCTAGAGGAGCAAATTCTTTCCTTTAAGAGTAGCCTCATGGAGAAGGGATCTGACTACCAAGAACCAAGAAACTGAGTGTTTCTTTCCAAAAGTTGTATCCAGAGTAAAACTGAGGAAGTATCAATACACCTTATCATTTCTATTCTTATTTATCACAACTAGAAATTTTCTTCAGAAGAAATAAGCCCACTCCCTGCAGTGTTAGTTTCAAAGATGTCACCATCAAATAGCATAACATCATTTTTTGTATGTGTCTTTGTTCTATGCACTATACTTTCTTTCTCTGCTTATATGGAGACCGGTAAAAAGAGTAGTTCTCAAGGTCAAGATAGTCATAATTTATTTATTTTTGCAAAACTAACTTGTTTGTAAAAAACTTGTTTGCAACATTTAGCCTACTCTTCCTGCAAGTCTGGTAAAAGAACATTTCTTTTGGCTAAAATGACAAGATGGAGATAAACCGGAAATTAATTCGTAACTAATCACAACTACATGTAATATTTTCCAGGTTACGGTAGCAGTTTAATGCCCAGGTATTCAGCACCAATCTTTCAATGGTCTTGAACGTATATCAGTTTCTTAGGGAAAAGAAGAACCTAATGTAACTTATCTCTTTGTTCTTTATTACAATAAAATATGTGACTTTAATGAATGACTTTTTACATCATTATCCATTAGAAAAATTAGGACAAACTAACCTTTATGTTGTGTCCTCAGCTGCTCTAACTCCTCCTGTTGTTTTCTAGTGTCCTGAGTTGTAGTTCCCAGCTGTTGTTGTAGCTCAAACTCTTTCTTTCTTAAAGTTGCTACCTCTAGTTGTAATGTACTGATCTGAGACGTAGCTTCTGTGAGGTCTGTTGTGAGCTTTACCTGAAGATGGAACAAGTCCTTTTTACTTTTTATCCCCTCACACCACGAAGTGGTGAGGGGATATAGGTTTTGTCCCGTACGTAAGTACGTACGTACGTACGTATGTTCACCTTTTGTCATCGCTCTAGCACTTACATTTCTCAACGGATTTTGAAATAACTTCACACAAGTGTAGGGCATGACAATATCTCGAGCAAGTCTGACTTTCAGGGTGCTGCGCCCAAGGTCAAGGTCACTGTGGCTATTTTTAAAAAACTTTGTCAGCGCTCTAGCGCCTACATTTCTCAATGGATTTTGAAATAACTTCACACAAATGTAGGGCATGACAATATCTCGAGCAAGTTCGACTTTCAGGGTGCTGCGCCCAAGGTCAAGGTCACTGTGGCTATTTTTAGAAAAACTTTGTCATCGCTCTATCGCCTACATTTCTCAACGAATTTTGAAATAACTTCATATAAACGTAAGGCATGACAACATCTCGAGCAAGTTCGACTTTCAGGGTTCAGCGCCCAAGGTCAAGGTCACTCTGGCTATTTTTAGAAAAAGTTTGTCATCGCTCTAGCGCCTACATTTCTCAACGGATTTTGAAATAACTTCACACAAATGTAGGGCATGACAACATCTCGAGCAAGTTCGACTTTCAGGGTGCTGCACCCAAGGTCAAGGTCACTGTGGCTATTTTTAGAAAAACTGTCATCACTCTAGCGCCTACATTTCTCTACGGATTTTGAAATAACTTCACACAAATGTAGGGCATGACAATATCTCGAGCAAGTTCGACTTTTAGGGTGCTGCCCCCAAGGTCAAGGTCACTGTGGCTATTTTTAGAAAAAGTTTGTCATCGCTCTAGCCCCTTCATTTCTTAACGGATTTTGAAATAACTTCACACAAATGTAGGGCATGACAATATCTTAAGCAAGTTCGACTTTCAGGGTGCTGCGCCCAAGGTCAAGGTCACTGTGGCTATTTTTAGAAAAACTTTGTCATCGCTCTAGCGCCTACATTTCTCAACGGATTTTAAAGTAACTTCACACAAATGTAGGGCATGACAATATCTCGAGCAAGATCGACTTTAAGGGTGCTGCGCCCAAGGTCAAGGTCACTGTGGCTATTTTTAGAAAAACTGTCATCGCTCTAGCGCCTACATTTCTCAACGGATTTTAAAATAACTTCACACAAATGTAGGGCAAGACAATATCTCGAGCAAGTTCGACTTTCAGGGTTCAGCGCCCAAGGTCAAGGTCACTGTTGCTATTTTTAGAAAAACTTTGTCAGCGCTCTAGTGCCTATATTTCTTAATGGATTTTGAAATAACATCACACAAATGTAGGGCATGACAATATCTCGAGCAAGTTCGACTTTCAGGTTCTGCGCTTAAAAGGTCAAGGTCACTGTAGCTATTTTTAGAAAAACTTTGTCATCGCTCTAGCGCCTACATTTCTCCATGGATTTTAAAATAACTTCACACAAATGTAGGGTATGACAATATCTCGAGCAAGTAGTCTTGTGTGAGGGGATTTGTATCGCCTGCGATGCCTTGTTAATTATAGAAGCTACATAATAAGAAGCGATGGTTCATAATGACATCAGGTTTCTGACAGTATATCACAGGATATATAGTCGCAAAGTTTTGATGTTATCCAATAGGACTTTGTTTTATATTTTTAGGTATTTAAAATGCACTATGAAGTATACTTTCGTGATTTGTCCCTAAACACTTATCTTTTCTTGCTTTACAGCTAGAATACTGGATTGTGCCTGAGCAATTCTGGTGACAGAATTATTATTTCTCAAACCCCATTGAGCAGCCATAACATATATTTTTATGGAAACTGTTTAACCTTGACTCTATACCTTTTCTTGCTCTATGGCTAGCACCTTAGACTGTGACTGAGCAGCACTGGTAACAAAACCTTCATTTCTTTGTTCCATCAGGGTCTGACTCTTCTCTACATAACTGAAAAATACAAAAAAAATCTATGTTTTAACTCTTACAAAGCCAAAAATAAAACTAGCTGAATTTGCAAACAGTGTAGATTCAGATTCATCTGGATCATCATTGTTTGCTCTCTATTCTTTGAATTCTATATATGATACAGCTTTTGAAATTTTGCAGACCTAAATTTTGCTGTCTGCTTTTTTTTGCATTTTTTTTTTTTTGTTAAATTGAAGGGAAACAATTCCTTGCCAAGAAGAATTTTCGCCCATTTCATTGGGGGGGTTCCTCTTAAAGGAAATAATTTGACACCTAGAGAAGCAAATAGTAGCCCCAATTTTGGAAAGGCTGTGTCATCTAGGGAAGAATACAGGAAATTACAAAAGTTGCTTCCCTTTGTATAAATGGCAGAAAAACATGGAAGTGTATCCACTCATCCTTACAGAAGCTATGAACAATGTGGCTTACCTCAACTTCAATCTCTTTTTTTTCAATCTTAAGATATATACATACATCCCCACTTCCAAAAGGGAAATAACTTTGACAAAATTGAATCTGCCTTTCTCGGCCATGGAATCTATTTATAAAACTTCTACATGCTTATCTTTACAAATGACCAATTATGGAAAATATCTTAATATCATATTTCCGACACAGCACTGTAAATCCCTTAAACAACAAAACGGAAGTTTTGACTGATATCTACATACATATTAATTATTTGGCTGTATGTCAAACTTGTGCCAGCAAAAGGCTCACAGGATTTAGATTTTTTTTTACTGTAATATACCTTTGATTTCTCTGTAGTAATTCTGATATTTTGTTGTTCTGTTCTTCTATTTTACCACTCTTTTCAAAAACGTCCTTTTTCAATCTTTCATTTTCCTGTAAAGAAATCAGAAACTGACACTTAATATATGTATGGTTATACCACCATAATTTTCTGCCATTTTTTAAAGGGAGACAATTATTGTGACTTCTTGTTTGCTTCCAAGGATGTCAAAACTCTTCTAAATAGGGATCTTTGTCCTAAAGATAGGGCCTATTCTTAAAGGAAAGAGTTTGCTCTTTGCTTTTCAACATTACAAGTCTGTTTGCATCCTCTATCCCTGATGCAAAAATCAGTACATTTTTAAATTTTTTCTCATCTGACCTGTAAGAGAAACCCCACTTGCAAAGGGATTCAATTTTTTCTCCATAATTTCCTCCCCAGGAAGTGTTCCCATTCTCCTTAATATTTTGTGCAAGTTAGAACAAAATTGATACTTAAACAAGAGCTTCACAAGCGGTGCATAATGCACCTGTTTCAGTGTCATGAAGGAGTTACAAAATAGACAAGATTGTTTATAGAAGGATGAACATGCAGACAAACAGGGAAAACAACTCTGTAATTAATGACTGCAATGTTATTAAAACATCTAACACATCCAATGCTATAAGTAACCAACCATTAGCTTCCAACATGAAGCAGCTCAGAAGTTGAGAAATGCCAAAGTCAAACAAGTGAGATAATTCATAAACTAAGTAAACTAGAGTTACCATTTATGGTTCTAATACATTCCCTTGACAATATACACATCAATATAGTTTTGTTACAATACAAATGGTTAAGAAAGTACAGAGTAAAAAAAAATTGATGCAAGGGCAGTTAATTTAGGAAGTAAGTAAGCCAGAGTTATGCTTTATGCTCATGATATATTGTTCCATTATCATACACATTCCTACAAAGTTTCATTAAAACATTTCAAAGGGTTGAGAAGTTATGGAGTGAATGAGGCTAGCCTAAAAATAATCAAAGGGAAGATACTCCAAAATCAAGTAAGGGGGATCAACCATTCTTATATATGACACACCGTCTTGTGATCGTGCACATTGCTTCATCAAGATATTCCAAATGGTTACCAAGTTATGGTATGCACAAGATTAGTATACACAAAAATAGCTTAAAAAATCTTATAAAAGGGACACAACTCCATAACAAAGGAAGGGAGAGCAACCATTCTTAAATGCAACATATCATCAGGCTTTCATACACATTGCTATGAAGTTTCATCAAGATATCCCGAAGGTTTATCTAGTTATGGCATGCACAAGACTAGTTGGGGAAAAAAATAATCAAAGGGGCATAACTTGGAAACTAAAAGGGGGAGCAACCATTATTGTACGTGACAATTTGCCCCAACCGAATATATATCCCTACAAAATTACATGAAGATATCCCAAACAGTTACTGAATTATGGCTCGCACAAGACTATTTATGGACAGATGGACAGTTGGACAGAGCCATGGCATAATACTTCCATTTTTTTCATTACATCAATGAGCCACACCATGAAAAACCAACAAAAAGGCATGTGCATCCAGTGAAGACTCAAATCAGCCTAAGCATCTGCCCAGAGTCTTCGCTGTGAGCTTAAAGGGTAGCTTAGGGTGGTCTAAGTTACCTGCATGTTGACTCTGAAAACTAAGCCTACTTTAAACAGGTATACATCCCTTCATTAACTGTAAGGTCAAATCATGGACTTACATGGGCAACTAAACATGTGGGACTTTGTCTGTGGAAGTTTCGAACTATGTAATATGTTAAGTTTATGTTACATTGACCAGTTATACACTATCAGGTGACTTTTGAGTGATATTCTGGGTGGGGCCCTATGTATTCTCAAGGTGGCTGAAACCAGTATATATGAGATTCCAACAACCAAATTCCTTAGCAAATACAAAACAAAATTAGAGACTAAGCATGTTGTAAACTTACCATAAACCATACTTACCATAAACAGAAGATGGGCAGAAATGAGTCAATGTTAACCTCAAAACAAAATGATAACATGACAAAAATTATACCACATACCTGTACAATTCTTTGTATATTGTGTAATAATACTGATGTCTCCATGTTAGGCATCATGGAAGTTGTAGTGTTCTGAGAATGGACGACATCTAACTGAAAATATAATGGAATAACTCAATGAAGATGATCTTCCTTTAAGATGTATAGATACACCTCCATGTTTTTCTAGTACCTTAATGACACTAAATATTTGGACAGGTCAGAGCAAACATTGCAGACCCAGATTAACCTGCTCCTAAAGGAGCAGTTTGATCAGGGTCTACAATGTTTGCCATTCACTAAGCATCATTTGGATGCATTAATGTGTGTAAAATCCACTTTCTAAGAACTTTGGAACAATAACTGTCCAACTTTTGGGTGTCCGAAATTTTAAGGTCATTACGGTATGTATACAAACACAAATAAGTTTTGTGACTTCCTGTTTGCTTCACTGGACAATGAAGCCCTTACTAAATGGGGTCCACTGTTAACAGCAAGACAGACGAACCTCCGTTTTGAAGTCATATTCAAATTAGCATAATGACCCTTAATATTGGGAAACAGTCCCTCAGCAAACAGTGTATATCAACACCAGACTGCTCTTTCAGAATAAAAGAGCTGCCTGATCAAGGTGAATACATTTTGTCACGCTAAAAATTCTATCGTTTGACACATAGCTGGACAGTAAAATTAACTTGTTAAAATTTTAGGATAAAAATGGTTATATGGTATAGTATTAAAGTATTTGAATAATTATGGTGTCCCATGTTTAAGTCATTATACCCAAAAAATATTCCTGACGTCTTACCTTCTGCATAAGCTGATCAACTTTGTCAGAGACTTTACTCAGTGACAGCCTCACTTCTGTATTTTGTTGTCTTGTTTCTGACAATAACATAACATCCTGGCCTGGTGGAACACCTAGGTGAAACAATATTGTTTATCATGTATATTTTTGTATTTTATATTCATTCATTTATCTATCATTACTTTTTGTTTTATTTATTTGTTTTATTCTTTTATTATTTTCATTTTAAGAAAGGGTTAAAGGGAGGGAATGGAAAGGGGGACAAACATTGGGATTTTCATAAGTATTTTTCTTATTATACTGGAAAGTGATCCCTGTTGCTCCAGCTTGTTATTGCTGTGCTTTGTTCTACGATAATGCTTACGATAACTTTGTGCAAAATGACTCTAGTATTTAGTAAGCTTGGCAAGTTTCACACTGCACTATTAACTAGAAACAAGAGGACCATGAGGCCCTGAATCGCTCACCTGAACAACTGGCAAGGTGGCTTTTACTTATCATGTCTGAAATTGTCAAAATACAGTAGAACTTCATTGGCTCGAACAGGCTCCGGACCGTGAAAATAAGTTCCAGCCAAGGGTAGTTCTAGCCATCCAGGGTTAAATTCTATACAAAGTGACCTCTAGGGACCAAGGAAAGAGTTCCAGCCAGGCAGGGTTAACGAGCCATCAGAGTTCGAGCCATTGAAGTTCTACTGTATGAGTTTTGGGTCAAAAGTCAAAGAATGACATTGACCACTTGTACTCATACATCTTCATGTACTCATTAAGACAACCATATATACCATTTTTAGGCCAAAATCTTCAAAACTTTCCATGAAATCTTATGTTCTAGCATTTTCCCATATTTGACCATGCCGCAAAAATGGTCAAGGTAAACCCAAGGTCACCATTTGAACAGTCTTGGTGGTACTCTAGTACTCCATGCTATTTACCAAGTTTCAAGGCCATAGGTGTATTGGTTCTGGAGAAGAAAAATATTAAAGATTTATACCATAAGTGGTAATGGCAGCCAAGTTGGTCATGTGACCTGGACCGTTTGAACAAATTTTTCATTCAATCAACCCCTGGAGGCTCTATATGAAATGTGTTCACAATTGGCCCTTTGGCTTTTGAGGAAATGGTTGAAAATGTCAAAATATGAGCGATCTGGATCAAAGGTAAAAAAATGACCTTGACCTCTTGTACTCATAATTCTTCATGAACTCATTAAGACAACTGTATATACCAATTTTTTAGGCCAAAATCTTCAAAACTTTCCATGAAATCTTATGTTCTACCATTTTCCCATATTTGACCTTGCTGTAAAAGGTCAAGGTCAACACAAGGTCATAATCTGAACAATCTTGATAGTACTCAAGTACCCAATGCTACATACAAAGTCTCAAGGCCATCGGTCAATTGGTTCTGGAGAAGAAGATTTTTAAAGGTATTTACCATATATGGGCATGGCGGCCATGTTGGTCAGGTGTCCAGGACCGTTAGAAAATTTTTTCATTCCCTCAACCCCTCGAGGCTTTATATGAAATTTGGTTTCAATTGGCCCAGTGGTTTTAGAGCAGATTCTTTGAAATTGTCAAAATTTGAGATTTCTGGGTCAAAGGTCAAAGAATGACATTGACCTCTTGTACTCATATATCTTCATGTACTCATTAAGAAGATTGTATATACCAATTTTTAGGCCAAAATCTTCAAAACTTACCATGAAATCTCATGTGCTAGCATTTTCCGATATTTGACGTTGCCGTAAAAAAGGGCAAGGTCAACCCAGGGTCATAATTTGAACAATCTTGATAGTACTTGAGTACCCAATGCTACATACCGAGTTTCAAGGCCATCGGTCTACTGGTTCTGAAGAAGAAGATTTTTAAAGGTTTTTACCATATATGGGCGTGGTGGCCATGTTGGTCATGTGACCTGGACCGTATGAACAAATTTTCATTCCCTCAACCCCTGGAGGATCTATATGCAATTTAATTACAATTGGCCTAGTTGTTTTTGAGGAGATTGTTTGATATTGTCAAAATATGAGAGTTCTGGGTCAAAGGTCAAAGAAAGACTCATAAATCTTCATGTAGTCATTAAGATGACTGTATGTACCAATTTTTAGGCCAAAATATTCAACTGTTTCCAAGATATCTTATGTTGCCGCATTTTGCCATATAAAAACATAAGGAAGCAAATTTGACCTTACCGTAAAAAAGGTCAAGGTCAACCCAAGGTCATAATTTGAACAATCTTGGTAGTACTCGTGTACCTGATGCTACATACCAAGTTTCAAGGCCATCGCCCTATTGGTTCTGGAGAAGAAGATTTTTTCAGGTTTTTACCATATATGGGCATGGCGGCCATGTTGGTCATGTGACCAGGACCGTTTGAACAACTTTTCGTTCCTAAGGTCCCAGGAGGCTCTATATGAAATTTGGTTACAATCGGCCCAGCGGTTTCAGAGAAGAAGTTGTTTGAAAGTGTGGACGGACGACGGACGGACGGACGGACGGACGGACGGACGGACGGACGGACGGACGGACAACGGAGCCTTACCATCCTATAAGCTCCCCCAGAGCCGCTGGCTCAGGTGAGCTAAAAATGCACACATGTGGAATAAAACATAAAGCATGCACTAAAAGGTATCCAAAATGTTATGCTACTAACACAGATGTATTCACTACTACACAGCAAAATTTTTAATCTGCAGCATGAGGACATGCACTTAGTTGAACATAAAGAACAGTTACAACACAGAGCAGCCATGCAATTATGTAATCTGCTAGGTTGCCCCCATACACATCAACAATGTAGCAGATCCTAAGGAATTTTGTGTATAAAGTGAAAAGTGAATCTTTGTTCTCTCAGTGCTAATGAACAATGAAGACTCAGAGCAGCCTGTACCAATGTACAAGCTACTCTGAGCTTTCACTGTTCATATATGCAGTTACAGCAATCCTTAAGAAGGGGTAACAGGAATAATTTAGGGATAATATTCAATATGTCTCCATAAAAACATATGTTTTGACTCCTCACTAGAACAATCTCACTGAGACTGTTCTAATGAGGGGCAACAACATAGGTTTTCATTGAGAAAAAAGAAAAATTGTCTCAGAATTACCCTCAAAACCACCCCTTCTCTGGAGCTCTGAAAACTACTATAAGGTACACTTTTAAGTGCAGAGCTCCAGATAAGAAGGTATAACAGGGACAATTCTGAGATATTTTTCTTATTTCTCAACGAAAACATATCTCAATGAAAACATATCCTGTGACCCCTCACTAGAACCGTTTCAGCGAGACGGCTCTGATGAGGGGTCACAATGTATGTTTTAATTGAAAAATAAGAAATTTTTTCCTTAATTATCCCTGTTACCCCTTCTTATCTGGAGCTCTGCATTTGCATAAATAGCATTGAAGAGGCTGCTGATATCAGTGAAGCTATAAGGTTCAATTTAAGCAACATTGTGAAAGAGTGTAACTGTGCAACTAAAGCCAAAACTAGTTCCAACAAGGGCTTCGCAAGCGGCGCATAATACGCCCGTTTCAATGTCCTAAAGGAGTTACAGAATGAACAAGATTGTTTACAAAAGGATAGACAGGCAGACAAACAGGGGCAACCACTCTATAATTAACTAGAACTGTAAGCGAATCCGACTATAACCCCCCCCCCCCCCCAATTGCTTAAATCAAATGGTGTTATTTTCGTAACAAAAAGCATAAAGAGGGAGAGAAATCATTGTTACCATGTATACCAAATATGAATTGTTGCTGTGAAATCTGTTACAAAAAATTGCATTATTCAAAGTCAGGAGAGAAAGAAAATTGGAAAAATATAGGGAAGAATAAGCAGAAGACTGGTTCTCAATCCCACAATACAACAAGTTCTCATCAACCTGCATACAAAATTCCCTACTCTTACTTACAGATGCATAGAAATCTTTTGCGCAAAAAATGCATTATTCAAAGTAAAGAGAGAAAGAAAATCAGACAAATACAGGGAATAAAAAGAGGAGAAGTCTGGTTCTCAATCCCACAATACAGTAAGTCATCATTAACCTGCATACCAAATATGACTAATCTAGCTTGCATGGTTGTGGAGAAAACTTTGATGAAAAAGTTCATTATTCAAAGTATGGAAAGAAAGAATATTGGACAAATACAGGGAAGAATAAGCAATAAAAGGCTGGTTCTCAAACCCACGATACAACATATCGTCATCAACCTGCATACCAAATGGGACTACTCTAGCTTGCTTGGTTGTGGAGAAATCTTTGACGAAAAATTTTATTATTCAAAGTATGGAAAGAAAGACTATTGGACAAATACAGGGAAGAACTAGAATTGTTTTTCTATGAAAAAACAGATGTCTCCCCCCTTTCTGATGTCAAAAGGATCAGTCATTAAATACAATTTCAAATGGAAACTTTAAATACAATTTCTAATGCAAATACTGGTCATTTTTCATGCAAACAATGAGCTCGTATCCAGTAAAGATATTTTGAGATAGACTAATAGACAAACGCCAAGGGAAAAACAATATGTTTCCCTACCTGAAGCAGGGATTCATAATAAGTAAAAAGTATAAATGCAAGAGTTATAGTTGTTATGCTCTGCATGTCATGTAATGTTGACTGATATTCATATTTAGTTTTTGTCAAAAAATATAAATGCAAGAGTTACAGTGCTCTGCACGTCGTCTATTTATATGTTGACTGATATTTGTATGAAGTTTCATGAATATAGCTTAAACGGTTTTCAAGTTATACAGCTTAGACGATTGAGACACGATTTTGTGAATGACAAAGTTCCAAGGTAATAACTCAAATAGTATAAATGGTTGTCTAGTGTTGACTGACATTTGTATGAAGTTTCGTGAATATAGCTTGTCCGGTTTTCAAGTAATAAAGTGATTGAGACACGATTTTGTGACTGACAAAGGTCCAAGGGAAATAACTCAAGAAGTATAAATGCAAGAGTTATGGTTCTTGCACTATGCAATTCTTCTAATGTTGATTGATATTTGTATGAAGTTTCGTGAATATAGCTTGAATGGTTTTCAAGTTATAGAGCAGACACGACTGAGACACAATTTTGTGACTGACAAAGTTCTAAGGGAAATAACTCAAAGAGTATAAATGCTAAAGTTATGGTTCTTGCATTATGCACGTCGTCTGATGTTGATTGATAATTGTATGAACTTTCATCAATATAGCTTGAATGGTTTTAAAGTTATAGATGAACTCGACTGAGACACAATTTTGTGATGGACAAAGTTCCAAGGAAAATAACTCAAAAAGGATAAACGCCAGAGTGCATTCTGCACGTCGTCTGATGTTGATTGATATTTGTATGAACCTTCATGAATATAGCTTGAATGGTTTTAAAGTTATAGACAGACTCGACTGAGACGCAATTTTGTGATGGACAAATTTCCAAGGGAAATAACTCAAAAAGTATAAATGCCAGAGTTACCATTTGTGCACTCTGCACATCGCCTCATGTTGATTGATATTTGTATGAAGTTTCGTGAATACAGCTTGAGCGGTTTTCAAGTTATAGAGCGGACACAATTGAAACACAATTTTGTGATGGACTAAGTTCCAAGGGAAATAACTCAAAAAGTATAAATGCCAGAGTTACCATTTGTGCACTCTGCACATCGTCTCATGTTGATTGATATTTATATGAAGTTTCGGGAATATAGCTTGAGCGGTTTTCAAGTTATAGAACGGACACGATTTTGTGATGGACTGAGTTCCAAGGAAAATAACTCAAAAAGTATAAATGCCAGAGTTACCATTTGTGCACTCTGCACGTCGTCTCATGTTGATTGATATTTATATGAAGTTTCGCGAATATAGCTTGAGCGGTTTTCAAGTTATAGAACGGACACGATTTTGTGATGGACTAAGTTCCAAGGGAAATAACTCAAAAAGTATAAATGCCAGAGTTACCATTCTTGCACTCTGCACGTCGTCTCATGTTGATTGATATTTATATGAAGTTTCGCGAATATAGCTTGAGCGGTTTTCAAGTTATAGAACGGACACGATTTGTGACAGACAGACGGACAGACGGACGGACGGACAGACAGACAGACGGACAGACGCCCGGGGAAAAACAATATGTCTCCGACCCTTAAGGGGGGAGACATAATAAGCAGAAAAAGGCTGGTTCTCAATCCAATGATACAACATATCGCCATCAACCTGCATACCAAATATGTCTACTCTAGCTTGCATGGTTGTGGAGAAATCTTTGACGAAAAATTTCATTATTCAAAGTAGGGAAAGAAAGAAAATCAGACAAATACAGGGAAGAATAAGCAGGACAAGGCTGGTTCTCGATCCCATGATACAACATGTCATTATCAACCTGCATAGCAAATATGACTACTCTAGCTTGCATGATTGTGGAGAAATCTTTGACGAAAAATTTCATTACTCAAAGTATGGAAAGAAAGAAAATGGGGCAAATACAGGGAAGAATAAGCAGGAGAAGGCTGGTTCTCAATCCAACAATACAACATGTCGTCACCAACCTGTATGCCAAATATGACCAGTCTAGCTTGTATAGTTGTGAAGAAATCTTTGATACAATATCTTTGAACAAGGGAGATAACCTACATACACTGGGTATACCTTTTTTAGTTCTACTATTTTCCCTTGACAATATATTACATGTACAACAAAAGTTTACACAAAAGTAGCCGATAAGAACTAATGAAAGGGATTCACTCTTAAACAAAGAAAGGGAGAGCAGCCATTGTTGTACGCGACACATCGTTAGGACTTAATACACATTGCTATGAAGTTTTATAAAGCTATCCCAAACTGTTATATAGTTATGGCGCGTACAAGACCTACAGGGATAAAATTAATCAAAGGGGCATAACTTCAAAAGTAAGAAAGGGGGAGCAACCATTTTTGTACGCGACACGTTCCCCCACCCTAATACATATGCCTACCGAATTTCATGAAGATATCCCAAATGGTTACTGAGTTATGGCGTGTACAAGAATGTTTACGGACGGACGGACGGACAGCGCCATGACATAATACGTCCGTTTTTTCAAAACCGGCGTATAAAAATTATCTTCTGTTTAAAGTTTACATACTGCTACACACATTCCTCAGTAAACAATGTGGACCCAGATCAGACTGATCCTAGAAGTAAAATATACCATTCTGAGGACATACAGTAATTTTGACCTCCAGCTGTATATCAAGGTCTGTCAATGTTCTATAATGGTGCATAAAGCATATGAGCTGCAACACGAGAAATCCAACGAAGTGGCATGTGTGCCATGCAAAGACTCAGATCAGCCTGGGCCTACTCTGATCAAAGTCTGTACTGTGCATTTAAATGGTAGCTAAGGGATGCCCAGACTGATCTGAGTCCTTGATGGGTGTACATGCCACTTTGTTGGTTTTCTTGTGTCACGGCTCATATAAAGGAGATAAAGATACAAAAAGCAGTGTTGCAGACTACCTGGGTAGAGATACTGTGGGAGGGTGGTACCTGGAACAGCTGTCTGCTGTGCTGGTTGAGTAGGAAGTCCTCCTGCATACATCTGAGACTGTGGTTGAAATCCCTGCAGGAAAATTGAAGTTAAAATCAAGCATGAGGTTAACAACAAACAGAAACAATGTGATTATTCTGATAATAAGTTTATTTAAAGTATATGGGTACACTTTCATGGGAAACAACCATGCCATTTTCATTTTTGCCTCCCTTCTCAATAGGAATCAACTCTTAAAGAATTCACTCCTCCAGGACCAAATTCTTTCTTTCAATAGTAGACCCAGTTTTGAAAGGGCTTTGTCATAAAAAAAGCAAAGAGAAAGTCATAAAATTGTTCCCCCATGTAAAACAATTGAAAAACATGGAGGTGTATCCATACACCTTAAAACATGAATAACTATTTCTAAATTTATGAGCTCTTGTATCGTGAAAACTTTAGGGAATCTCATTCCAAAGGAAAGTCATCGTAGAATAAGAAAAGAAAATGCATGTATTCACCAAATTACCCCACAGTTATCATTAAACTTTCAACCCCTTCCCCATCAGCAATTCCTCCATGTGCCCCATGCACATGTCATATCCATGATGATGATGATTTAAAATTTAACGACCCATCAACCCACTGGGTCATTAGCGTCAAAAAGGTTGAATATTACAACTAATGTCATATTGATACTCCTCTGTCCTTACATTCTACTATTTAGTACCTACCGGCAACTGCTGCTGTTGTTGTTGGAGTAAAGCTTGCTGCTGCTGAAGTAATGATGGCTGCGGTTGATATAATGATAGTTGTTGAGCACCGGGTAAATCTAATAAGATATATAGAGAAAAGTTATGTGGAGACAAAGCATGTTATACCCTATTTATTTCAGAGCTCTAGATAAGAGGGAGTATCTGATGATAACTGAAGAGATAATTTTTCTTATTTCTCATCAAAACCATATGTTGTGACCCCTCATCTGAGCCATCTCATCAGACGGTTCAGATGAAGGGTCACAACATATGTTTTTATGCAGAATTAACAAAAATTATCCATAATTATCACCAAATACTCCCTCTTATCTAGAGCTCTGTTATTTGTATTATAAGAAAGTTTTTCCCCTTCCCAATAATCCCCAATATCTAGATCTGTCATAAGATGCATCTAGATTTTCAAGATTGTTTTTGAAGGGATCCTCGTCTTATATCAAATACTTGGGATCATTCTAGAAACACAAAACTTCCATCATAACTAAAAGTTTATCCCTGAAGAGATTTCTTGCTCTTCTGTATGAAAATACAGGAACAGCTATTGCTCAGGGTTTTCCCTCAATTCTGAATGTGAGGAGTCCTTGGGATCCTCATTTTTATTTTAAGGGTCTGATGCAGAAATTAAGGGTCCTGTTCTCTTATTTTCCTTACAAACTTTGTAAATTTTGTCAAAAGTGGTTACACAGAATATTCATAATACCAGTATTTGAAAAGATACTGTGTGCTTATTACTATAAATAAGTAACTTATACATTTGATCTTTCATTTACATCCAGTAATTGCAATTATGTCCTGTACCAGACAATTTGATGTAGATGTGCTTACTCTGAAGGAAAGCAGGCTGAGTTTGTGCTGGTTGCTGCTGTATGATTGGCTGAGCTGCTGAATACTGCACTGTGACTGGCTCCTGATACTGAGGAGGCGGAGCCTGTGGTCTATGTGGGTGTGGCTTAGGTAATGGTTTATGAACACTTTCTTGTGGTCCTTGACTAACTGGAACTGGCTGAGGAGACTCCTGCAATATATAGGTTAGAATTAAAATCCTGAAAGAAAATGATATTATGTAAACTGGGATATTTTCACAAATATCTATTTTTGTAAATCAGTGTATAATTATGGATTAAAGGGTGCCCACTATTCGTAGGAAACAAAATTCTCTGACTTTTCCCTAAGTTTTCCCTGACCAAATCCCATATTTCCCTGACCAAACTGTCATTATTTAACTGTCATGACCTTCCACTTCAGCCCTCAGGTTTGAGCATGCTGTACCTTTTTTTTTCTGGATGCAGAAAAAACAGCAAAGCAGCTGATATATTTCAAAGCTTTGTAAAGTTTTGCAACAATACATAATGGGCGAAACCACTCACACCAGAAAAGCAGTTATGAAAGAGCACAAAATAGAACTATCAACAGACAATTTAACCATCCAAAATTCATATTTTTTGTCCAAAAAGTATAAAATTTCCTGACTTTTCCCTGACTTTTTAACATTTTAGGATTTCCCTGACCATTTTTCAAAATTCCCTTCAAGAAAATCCAAATTTCCCTGACTTTTCCCTGACCAGTGGGCACCCTGTAGGAAGTATTTGACAAGTTTTAAATGTTTGATTCTCATAATGGACTCTCCTATAATATAAGTTAGAATTAAAACCCTAGACTTGTTATTCTATTAGCTGCGACAATTTTTACAAAAAATTATTTTCATGAAGTAGTTAGTGTCAATGGAAATATTTGACAAGTTTTGAATTTGGCCCTTTGATCTGATATAGGTCATTTACATTTTGTGTAGTTTTATTTTTGTGAAACATCACAAATGTAAAATTTTGCAAGAATAAATCTTTGGCAAAAATTTTCCAATATATAGTATTCCATGCAAGGAGAACAAGAATTCCGCGGAATGGGGTGTCTCGTCTGTCAGCGCTTTGTGAAACTGACCTAAACGCAAAAACTCAACAAAGTTTACGCCGCCGCCGCAGACGCCACCGGAAAAGCAATACATATGTCTCGCTTCTGCTTCGCAGGGGAGACACTAAAAACTTACAGGTACATGCTCTTCATCACTTTCCGGATCTGCTGCTACAGCGCCAGTAAATGGTAACATAGGCTTGCCCATCTTGGCCATTCTGGATATTAGTTTAGCCTTGCTGGAATCACCAGGTGGGGACTGAAATACAGGTGAGGATCACTGTCAAAGGTCAGAGTTCCTGATAAATACAGATTATATGTGCTGTGCCATGCACAGAGCTCTAGATATGAGGGAGTATTTGATGATAATTGAGACATACTTTTTCTTACTTCTCATCCAAACCATGTGTTGTGACCCCTCATCTGAACCGTCTCCTCGAGACCGTTCAGATGTGGGGTCACAACATATGTTTTTATGCAGAATTAACAAATATTATCCCTAAATATCATCAGATACTCCTTCTGATCTAGAGCTCTGCATGCAGAAATGAAGCTTAATGTGTATCCAACCACCAAAGGCTCAGACCAGCCTGCGCATCTATGCAATCTGATCACAGCCAACACTGTTTGCATATAACATGTATGTATCATATGGAATCAACAGACACTAAATAAACACTCTAGCAAGACCACATAAATTCACAGACTGGCTTGTGTCTTCATTGTTCGCAAAAATGTCAGACACATCGTCGTGTGCAGCAGCTCATATGATAATGCTAAGAAATTAACAATTAAGAGTCACCATTACTTCATGTTAAGTGTCACTTCAGTCAATCATCATACGAAACATTAATGGCATGTCTGTGTCATCCAATCAGATGTCACCATCTCCTTAACATTCATGGCAGTAGCACTGGTAAGTTCAATGGAGTGATTTTAAGGCATATGGGTAACCTCCATCTTTTTCCCAACCATCTTTACAAAGGGAAACAACTTCAGTGACTTCCTGTTTGCTTCCCTAGGTGAAATATACCTTCCAAAATGGGGTCTCCTTTTAAAGAAGGAGTTTGCTCTTTGAGGAGCAAATTCTTTCCTTTAAGAGTTTACTTTTATTTGGAATGGCAGTAAATAATAAAAATGAAAAAATAACTCTCCCTGAAAAGGTACCCACACACCTTTAGAAAGCATATGAGCTGCGACACAACAATATCAACAAAAAGGCATGTGCACCCAGCGAAGGGCATCCACCCTGTCTGATCAGAGTCTTCGCTGTCCGCATGTAGCTTAGACCCTTAGCTACCCTTTAAGGGCTTAGAAAAGAGTCTGATCGGACTGGGCAGATTCCCAGGCTGATCTGAGTCTGTGCTGGGTGCACAACCACTTTGTTGGTTTGCTCAATTATGCCTGGTTAAGATTTTTCACATTCAGCCAAACTTACATGAGCTATATGTTCTGTGATTGACCTAGTTCGACCCTTCACAGTGTGATCATCCTGGTCTTCATCGATCTGTTCATCTTGAGAGGGTGGTGGGGGCTGTGCCGGCAACGGAGCTTGTTGTCCTGGGGCTGGGCTTGTTGACGATTCTCTTCCCACCAGCTTAACCTGAATAAAACACAACTTACAGAATAAATATGATGGAAAAATGCCTTTAGGGTGAATGGGTACACTTCCAGAGGAAGCAACTCTGCCATTTTCATATTTACCTCCCATCTCAGTGGGGTTCAACTCTTACTTCTCTCTATGAGCAAATTCTTTCCCTTAGGGGTAGACCCTTTTTCGAGGGGCTCCATCCTCCAGAGAAGCAAACAGAAAGTTATGGAAGTTGTTCCCCTAAACTATGTGCCAGTCTGATTTTCTGGACCACTCCAGAGTCTGGCTGTTTAGTCAAATACCATTAAAAGTGTCTTTGTACTGGTTGGGTTTGTCTAGCTGGATATGTCCAGAGACGAATATTCTTAGAAATACACACAACACAAAATCAGTGATATAAATTAAATGCTAACTTACATGCAGAGTTTCAAAATCTCCCATGATAAACAATGATTATCTTTCAAATGATTAGTATCACAAGTAAAAGGACATTTAACGGTGAAGCCATGTGCTTACAGCAAATACTAAAATCTGCATGGGCTTTTGCATAAACTAGTCAGAGTCTTCACTTGTCACATTTTATATTCCAAAGTGTTCACAGAGTGTATATGCAAAAGTGATAACCTTTATCAGACTGCCTGAATGCACCCGCTGATCTGAGTCCTTGTTATCTGTAGATGATGTAAGGTATCTTTTCATGTGATGCTAATCAAATATTTGTAAGAACATCAGTAAGTTCAGATTACACTGTCAAGAATGTTAAACTAATCCGGTATAAGAAATGTGACCCCTGAGGCAAAATGAGCCGCAACACGAGAAAACCAACAAAGTGGTTGTGCGCCCAGCACAGACTCAGATCAGCCTGGGCATCCGCCTAGTCTGAGCAGAGTCTTTGCTAAGCGCTTAAAGGGTAGCTAAGGATCTAAGCTACCTTCATGCGGACAGCGAAGATTCTGATCAGGCTGGGCGGATGTCCAGGCTGATCTGAATCCGCACTGGATGCACAACCACTTTGTTGGTTTTCTCGCATCGCGGCTCAATTATATTGTTTCACATTGAAATTCTCTTTATTACATTTCTTGTCACTGTATTAAGATGTATATGGATACACTTCTAAGGGAAATAACTCTGACCTGGAAATGCATGTAATTATTTCCCTTCTCATATGGGAATACTCTATAAGGAAAGAATTTGTTCTCTATAGACAGCAAATTCTTTTCTTTGAGAGAAAAATGTCCATGCAAAATGGCAAACAGTCCAGACCCAGATTAGACTGCTCCTTATGAGCAGTCTGATCTGGGTCTACACTTTTTACTACAGCATCTCTGTCCCATTATTAAGATGGTAATCCTGTTTGCTTACCCTGACAACCTCCACCTCAAACAGTAGTGTAGAATTGGGTGGTACTTTGTTTCCCATACCCTGATTTCCATATGCCACGTTTGGAGGAACCACCAGAAACCTTTTTCCACCCTTTTTCATTCCAATTGCACCTGTATCCCAGCCCTGTAAAAAAAGCATCTTACACAATACAGCATATTAGACTCTACATAGTAATCACTGGCCTGCAAAGGTGTAGAATTCTGTCAAAACAATGTCAATCTTGAATTAACTCCCATCTTGAAATGAGGGTCAGACCATATGCATAAATTTAAAATCAATTCAGATTCAGTGACTGATCTGGCAAGAGCTGTGGGCACTATACAGTACGAGCAACGTGAAGACTTGATCTGGCACGCTCTCGCGAGAAATTTTAATCTTTTCCACAAAAGTTTAGTGGGGTTTTTGCGTGTGAAATGCGTGGGAGATGCGAGACACTCGCGTGACGTTAAACTCGCGAGAAAACAATTTCTTTTCACACGAGACACGCAACTTGCGAGAGAAAGGATTAACTCCATGTATGCTCAGGTGAGTCATCGGCGCCAAACTCAATCACGTGTGACGCGTGTTTTCGAGTGGAAAGGATTAACGATTCCTGTCGATTTCACGGGTCATTATATGTTGTACAGGTAATTCATTTATATTTTTACATTGGGCCTAAAAAAAAGTTGTGTGATTCCGGTTTCCAGACCGACTTGTCTTTTTTGGCGCCGACTCAAAAATTTTTAGCGGCAATAATTACGATCGGCAATTTCCGCCATTCCGGAAATAACCGAAAGTGCCGAACAAATAAACAGCGGAAACCACTCACGCTATGAAGCGTAAAGCATACCAGTTTGTCGCATTGTATTTAATACTGCGCAGGCTGATCCTAATATTTACTATTCACCGTCTGATGCTTCAGTGTGACACATGTCCAGTCGTGTGCTCTGAGCGGCGTCCTTTGATGTCAAGGCGCGAGACTGACCTATAAAAGTGCTGTGTTTACCGTATTTCAACAAATGCTACCGTCTTTACATTTTATTATGACCAAGGCCCTGAATGCGTTCAGTCACCTTTGAATATGAATATAGATATAGTCCGAAGACTTTGAGAATTTTTCCGCGCAGCAGAATCAGATTTGTTTTTTTCAAATAGATAATGTGATTTTGCCACGCGGAGTTTGGAATATAAAAACAAACTTCTCACCTCTTAATTTTCCTTCATTTTGATGCATTTTTAAAGTCAAAACACTTTGACTATTGATCCACGACGCAAAATCATATTTTCCATATTTCATGAATGAATTGATTAAGAGGATGCAGCTGTGACATATTTTTAGCGGTCAGACCAACAGGTTTACAAATTTGCATAATTCAGCGAATGGATAAGTGGACGTCAATCACCTCTGAGACTGCCCATTTGCTAAGCATTGTTGTTGCGTGCGCTTTTGATGGGAACTTGACAGCTCTTACATCAGAAAGTTTATATAGGTTAATGAGTAAACCTTTTCGGCACGTGCCACTAGCGGCTATATCTTTTGAGTTCAAAAGCTGATCGAAACGCTTTGATCTTTGTGACTGTTCTGACATGGATTGGGCTATTATCAGTGGCGGCTGGGCGAAATTTTTTGTCTGTGTCATCATTCTAGAATTTGAAAGAACGCCGTTAGCTACTAACTAACCTATTAACAATATTCTTTCAGACATAAGCTTCTCTAATTAACTCGCCGCATAACTGCAACAAAATTACGCTGATCATGATTGTTTATCAACCCATCCTTAATTTGTAAATGTAAATACCGTACGGTCAAACAATACTTGCGTTGAGGATGCGATCAATTAGGTTATTCACGCACGCTTACAATGTATTAATTGAACCGTTATCAGCGCCGAAAAAAAATTGCGAATCATATGCCTTGTCTGTAAAGGTACATGTACTTGTATAGAAATTTGCATTTACTGTCCCTACCTGGACAAAATTCCACGCGTGATGCGAGAAAGTTTCTCCCATACATCATTCTTTGAATTTCACGCGAGGTGCGAGGAATTTTCTCGCGTGGAACGTGGGGATTTTAAAACACGCGAGGAAGTTAAGTGTGAAATGCGTGAGAGTTGCGAGAGAATCTCATGGATTTTAATCCCTTCCTCGCGATTTTGAGTGTCACGCGAGAGCGTGTCAGATCAAGTCTTCACGTTGCGTGTACTGTATCAGTAAGCCAAGGCTCTCTCAAAAGAAACCCAATCAAGTCAAAACAACATGCACATCTTCATATCAGGATAGACAATGATCATATTGAAAATCCCCTTCCATCTAGACTTGATGACAAAAACTCAGTTTTCATTCCTAAATCCTGGCTTATATTGAGCTATAAAATAAACAAGAATTCAGCAGAAATCTGTGTCCCGCCTGTCTGTGCACTGTCACAAAACAGAGCTAAACCAGAAAACTCCATCAAATTTCTGCCATTACTGTATAAGAAATATCTATGTCTCACTTCTGCAAATCACAGCCAGACAAAAATCTGTCTAGATACTAAAGAAATGGTTTTGATCATAACTCGGAGAAAAATTCTGTTTATCCTGGATAAATCCATAAGCTGTGACCTCAGTGAAGCAGTTTAGTTGGGGTCACAACAACCAAAATTTGGAGCATGTTATCCCATAAGTATCACCAAATATTCCTTTTATCTGTTCCACTGATACTCTAAAAATTCTAAAAATTGGGACACCTACACTAATTTCCGTTATTGTCCCAGAATGGAACAGTCTGGTTTTACAATGCAGCAATGCCTCAAAAATGGAGATGAAATGGCAAACAGTGTAAACCCAGATCAGACTGCTCCCTTAAGAGCAGTCTAATCTGGGTCTACACTGTTTGCCTGGAACTATCTGTCCCAATACTTAGAATTTTTACAATCTACCCACCTTAATGACTTTCCCAGCTCCGAGTTTAAACCTGAAGAGTTTATCTGCCGTGGTATTTGTATCAAAAACCTGTCCAAAAGTATTGTTAGTGAGTAGCCACCCTGTATATTTGACCTCCACTGAATCCCCTGCTTCCAGGGCTCCACCGTCACCCAGGGTAAGGTCTTGAGACACTAGGGTATTTAGTCCATTGCCAGATGATAATGCCTTGGCAAGACAAACCTGAAAACACGATGAAAATGAATGAAACAATTTCCTTGCATACCCAGAGCTTTTGACAATGAAATAGTCAAGAAAAGATTTTTTTGCTTTTCAATGTTCACACAGAATTTGGGCAACAACTACTAGCAACATCAAAAAGAAGAATTTCAATTCTTACATTTACACCAAATATGCTTGACACCAAAACTAGTTTATTGGAAAAAAAAAATGTGCAAAATTGCTAGTTTAGAACATTTTTAAGGGACCTGTTTTGCTTTTATGTCATACAGCTGTTATTACAGCTGGACATAATTCAAAAATTGTGAAGTCCAATTGATTAGCTTAGTTAACACAACGTAAGTTTGACGTCACAATATTAAGTTTGACGTCAGGACAGGATCCTTTATTGGCAGATGAAGAGAGCTTCTCTAAAGAGATTCATTTAAGGCAAATCAGCGTCAAGTGTAATTATCTGATAATAATTCTGGATAATTTTTCTTTTTGCCCAGAATAATATTCATGTAGAAATTTGTGACACTTCATTGTAACTATCTCACTGCAGCAGTTCAAATGCAGGGTCACAATGTATGCTTTATACTTATAATTGATGATTTATTATCATAAATTACCTTAAATTTATT
Source organism: Ctena decussata (assembly GCA_963989385.1). Lineage (NCBI taxonomy): Eukaryota > Metazoa > Mollusca > Bivalvia > Lucinida > Lucinidae > Ctena > Ctena decussata. Next base: position 36,729,466 of record OZ022498.1, on the reverse strand, counting down.
ATCAAGACTGCCCTTATCTGCAGCTCAGAATAATTGGTGAGGTCATGCAGATTTCCATTTTACAACCCCTAATTAACTACTTCATTAAGCACAAACAACCCTGTTTTGCTATAAAAATTAAATAAAATATGTCTTGAACTCTATTCAAAGTGGTAGATATTAAACAAGCAGTTAATAGAGGTAAGCTCTAACAAAATTCAAGATAAACAAAACAAACTAAAACTATGAAACTTACATTTTTTGCAAACTGGATGGCATTCTGTTCTGAATCATGCAAAATGGACCAGCTTTGGCGAGCATCATCGTAAAAGTTGGCATAATTGTTGGCTTGAGTCTGAAATGTTTTGAAAGAAGAAGTCTCTCATATTAACTCAAGAAGTGACAACTACAGAAGTTCATTTTTCACCTTTCCCATGCTGGAGGCGAAATAAGTTATATTTCCTTCTTTTCGCAAAAGACAGGGCCTGACATTAAATCATTCAAATTGTCCCCTTGTGAGACTATGATTACTTAATCACATTCATGCCCTACTTTATGTGCTGATATATAAATTCAACATCCTAAAGGCTAACCACATAAGGGGATTAAATACATGATAACGCTATGTAACAGGAAAAGGTTTAAACTGGTGAGAGAGATATAAGCATTTCAATAAATACACCTGAACACTGACAAACATCATATTACGTTGTTGTCACCTTCATTTAAGCCACGTCATGTGACTTCCAACAGTGTAGCAAATTTTGTCGTGTGACATACAGATCATCCATCTCATTTATATAGAGTAATTAGAGACCTCACTGTTAGCTCTATGGCTTGAGTCACTTCCATAGATGGTTGACGTGATTAGTAAAGGCTCTGATCAGACTGCACTTATGTGCAGTCTGATCAGAGCCTTTGCTTGTTGCCAATATCACACTGTTGAAGGTCACATGACTTGGCTCATTTAACACCAACTCGCCTCTGATAAATGAAACTGACACGGGCAGACTATGATGTTTGTCAATGTCAACAATGCATGATGGTATTTTATCAATTTGCCTATATTTACTTACTTAACGGTCTAAGACATTAATTGTAACCTTACTCATTTCTATTATGGTGAATGGGTACAACTCCATGTTTTTCTGCAATTTTCATAAAGGGAAACAACTTTTATGACTTCCTTTTTTTCTTCGATGAACAAAGAAACCCTTCCAAAGTGGAGTCTTTTTTAACAGGAAAGAATCTCTTATCTGATCTTAGAAGCATTTTTTTCCTTTAAGAGCAGACCTCTTTTTGGAAGAGTTTTGTTGTGCAGGGAAGCAAACAGGAAGTCACAAAAGTTACCTCCCTATGAGAACAAGAGGACAATTAGGACCTGATTGCTTCCCTCAGCCCTGAAACTGTGTGATATGAACTTTTTGGATATTTGTTTTTGATATGGACTTACCAATCTTTTGTATACATAAGGTAACAGTGCCAAAATGGTTGTAAGCTTTTCCATTCAAAAGCCTAAGGAACCAAATTTGACCTTGCCATAAAACAGTTCTAGGTTAACCCAGGATCATCATTTATATAAACTTTGTAATGAAGTACTAGAGTCTCAGATGCTACATACCAAGTTTCATGGCAATCCGCCTCTTGGTTCTGCCGAAGAGGATTTGGTTTAAACATATTTATTTAGCTTATTCAGTTAACATACATATATACATACATAAACAAGTAAGATATCAGTACAAGCTATGGGATTAGAACGGAAGTGATGTGCTTATCGAGTTCTTCTCCCTGAAGAGGATTTGCTAGGCTTTTACCATATGTGGCCATGACGGCCAGCTTGGTCATGTGACCTGGAATACATAAATTTTCTTACTCTCTTTGCCTGAAGGCTGCATATAAAATTCAACTGAAATTGGCCCAGTAGTTCAAGATCAGAAGTCCTTTAAAAATGTTGAAAGACAATGTATGACGAATGGATGGACAACCAATGACAGAGGCTACTATCCTATAAGCTACCCAGAGCCCTTGGCTCATGGAGAAGTACCCATTTGCATTAAGGTAAATTTAGGAAAAGGTTTATACTTACAGTGTATACAAATGCAGGTGTTATTTTAACATTAGTCACTGGCTGTTGTTTAGTCACATACATCAGAATGGAATACTGGAAAAGATTTTGCGTAAGTAGAATGTCAGATGACAAAATAAACAGTCTGAGGATTTGGTTGGTTGGTTGATTTGATGCTTAACGTCCACGGTAAACAACTAAGGTCATGTCGGGACGGTCAGTTAACCTAACCACACTATTCCTGTGCAGGCTTAGACCTCCTAAGCGGTTAACCAGTACTAAGTGCACATACTTTCGCCAGTAACTGACAACTGCCCTTCTTGAATCAGCAGAAGGAGAAACGAAAGTATGTGGCCAGACCGGGATTCGAACCTAGGACCTCTGACTTACGAGTCAGGTGCCCTACCGATTGCGCTACCCGGCCCGGCCAACAGTCTGAGGAAAGCCAGCATTCCAGATAATGAGAATATTTGATAGTCATCTGCATACATTTTTTCATTGGCCCAAAAAAATAATGTGTGTGTTTCCTGTTTCCATATCCTCTCTCATGTTTGTGATTGTAGAATTTTACATAGTTCCTTGCCTGATCCAGAGCAATGTATATTCAGATTTGCAGACTTGTACAAAAGAAGCACACAATTAAATAAAAGATTGACATACATTTAGCAATTTGTATTAGATTGTAATTCTAATATTGACAGCCTACATTTCTAAATGTTTCTTAAAACTTTTTTTGTCAAAATAGAATGTAACATGATGTAATTATAAGTAATGATACACATGTAGCCTTCTAGAGTTCTAATTAAAATTCAACTGATAAACAAACAGGTTCTTATTAAAGTTCATGTGATAAACGAATGATCGATATTTACATAATACCTTTATGATAAAGCAAGAAGACTGTTCTAATTTAGGCAGCATCCAATAAACATGACACGCACATCTCTCATACAATTAGAAAATGCTTGAAAAACAAAATGTACCTCATTTACAGTATGGTTGGCCAGGATAGCTGCCCCTAGCTTCCCTTGACTGGCATACTTGTTGTCAACACTGTAAAACAAAGTAGGAGCTCCAGAAAATGTGGGATTTTGAGAATAGCCTAATGTGCTTAAATATTGGGACACCCAAAAACCATTAATTTTCCATTTGTCCCAAATGGAAAATTAATGATTTTAGGTGTACAAATACTAAAGCACTTTAGACTAGCTCTGGAATGATTTTTGTTTCTCATCTAATATACACAGTTCACCTATTAATTTTTGTGGCTATTAATTCTTGCATTTTGTCATTGCAACCAATTTCACATCCATAAATTTTCTCAAGATGCTTTCTTGTGTTTATGCTGATTCAGAATTAAATTTCCATGAAATTTTCTTACCAATCCTCGCAAAAGTTGCGAAAATAAATTGCTTGCATAATTCAATAGGTTACAGTATGTTGTTACCCCTCATTAAAACTGTCCCACTGGGCCAGGCTTGATGAGGAGTCACAACATAATAATTATGTCTTTTTGAAGTATGAAAAAAATGTCTCCTAATCATCATCAAAACTCACCCTCATTTGAACTTCTTAATGAGGGAAAATACTGTGCAGTCTGATCTTGGCCGATACTGTTTGCTCAGACTTATCTGTCGGAATACTTGAATTTTTATGGTATTATAAGTAGTTCATGAGTCTATGTTAATACAAAAAGTACATGCACTTACTATTTATATGCATTCACTACACCAGCAAACATCAGTCCAGGTGAACCTGCCTTCCCTGGTGGGGTGGACTCTGCAAAAAAAAAAGAAGTAAATAATGATTACTAACATTAAAAGCATCAAAAAGAAAACAGCTGAATTTGCAAACACTGTAGATCCACATGAGGTGGCTCATAATGCTTTAATGAAACATTTTTCAAAATTCTGCAAAGGTAAATTTTGTTATCTGCTTTTTTGTGCTTTAATAGCAAACAATAATTATTTGTGAACACAAACTGCTTGTTTTGCTGGTATAAGTGCTTTTAATAAAAGCTACATCATGAGAAGACATGCAGGGGTCAGCCTAGGGTTCTCAGACAGGGAGAAGTTTTGCGACATTTTCTGAATTTCAGGGAGAATTTTTATCCCAAATTTTGGATTTTCAATATGTTTTATACTTTCTGACTTCTCCCTCAGCTCAAAATTGGGAGAAGTCAGTCAGCTTAGCAAGACTATTTCTCCAACTTCTCCTTCTTGGCTGAGTCCTGAAGCATGTGTCCATGTGGAAAATTAGTTTGCATCTTGATGATCCTTGGACAAGTGTTGTTTCATAAACTAATTCATCATATGACGTCACCGTTATTCAGTGGATAATGTCATGACATAAAAATTGTAAGACCACACGTGTAATAACACTTTGGCATGTACGGACAATGTCACTGACCATGTCCATGTCAACAATGCATTTCCTTAAAGAAATGATGTTCATTTCGAAGGCAATAAAATCCCATTTTAAAGAGTCATATGATAAACAGAATCTTATTGGTGGTCATTTCATATGAAATTTATGAAACTCTCTCAAGGCTTGTTTCATATATTTCATATGAAATGACCACGCTTGTAAGATCCTCTATAGTCATTATTGCTTTAATAAATTTCTTTGGCTACAAATGGGTTTTTCTCTCTCCATAAAGTATACCCAGAATATGTAATACCAGCCATGTGCAAGTCAGCTGTTAAAGACATTTGCTATTTGGTATTGCTGAAACTGCCTTAGTTATTATACCTTTCTTCTTTGGCTGTTTTGGTGCAGTGTAGGTCAAGGACTCATTGCCTCCTTGACTGTCACTTTTATCCATACCAAACAAGGCCCCAAGCTTTGACCTGAAAATAGAAAATAATGAGCTTTAGCACAATAACGATTCTATACACGTATGTTGGTACACTTTAACCTTTACCCTTAGTCTACAATGGGCTTACCAAATTTATAATCTTGGCACTTCTCCCAGTAGTTGAGATTATTGCAACAACAAATTATGCAATGTTAATGAATATATGTACCAGTACTGCAGTTTGAGAATAATGGACTTAAAAGCTGAAGTCAATACATAACATTCAATACAGGTCAAAAGCTGCTCAAGTTCTTATTGGTATAATTAGAGCCTGATCCTTTTACGGGATGAAGTCAGGACTGACTGAGACTGTTCTAACTTTAAGTCATTCTCAAGAAGGAGAACTGGGCTCTCTGTGGCTGGCTGAGTTTACAGGATGCTCTAACATGACTGATGTTAGGCCACATGATCTCACAATCATTAGTCTCCATCTGGCTGTGCCAGATTTTGAACTGCATCATGTGGGTGCTGACAGTTGTTGTTTTGTAGAGAAAGGCATACAGCTCAGACTGAACAGCTTGCCAATGGCGTATCAAGAGTTCTCTCTGAGTTATTAGCACACAAGCTGCTATCTTCAATAGACAGTTCATGCATAACTATGATTATGTACAGTTTAATTCCAGACCTGGAAACATATGACGTGCTGCTTTAAGGTAAATTCTGGAGTAAGAAATGGTTTTATTTTGAAGAAAACACATCAGTTGAATTTTCTGTGACAGTGTTTCCATAGTAAAAATACCAGCTGCCATCACAAAAGGTATAGACATCAATCTATAATCGTTGCTACATTGGCTGCTACATTGTGAATCTATATTTGCTGCTAAATTGCTAAGATCTTTTCCATTCACTACCGTGCCAATGGTCGGGAGGAAAAGGTAGTGTTGTTGTTGTTTTGTTGTTTTACGTCTGCGGTAAACAGCTATGGTCATGTCGTGATGGTCATCCTAACCACACTATTCCTGGGCAGGCTTAGACCTCCTTGGCGTTTAATCAGTACTAGGTCACATACTTTCGCCAGTAACGGACAACTGCCCTTCTTGAATCAGTGGAAGGAGAAATGAAAGCAAAGGTGGTGATTTTCATTTCCAGTAATGTAGGACTTGTGACAGTTTTAAAAATTTTCCAGCCCAGCACAGACAGAATAATCTATCTATCTCTCGATACTGAGACGATCATTTTCTGATCATTACCTCGGGTGTGGGTGGGTGGCTAAATTTAGAATTTAGTTCAAAGGGACAACAAACTTTCGCGGTGGGCCATTAAAGGTAGGTTCCTGTACTTTGGAATGCATCATAATTTTGATGATCTTTCATCCAAGTTGTTGGAAAGCACTTATAAAAGGGAATGAATAAGTTTCACTTAAAAGTGTAAATCAAAAAAAATATTAGAAAAGTTGTTTTGCAAGGGATTTCCTAACTCTGCTTCGCACACCAGTGAGCGCTATTTTTAGTTCACGCCAAAAATAGATAACGCAGCTGAGGTCATGCCGCATTGCATTTTGGGATAGTTTTAACCCATCCACCATGCCAGGACTTCTAGGAGAGCTCACGACAAGGGAAAATATACCTTTGGAGAATGGCATCTGAAATCGCGCACATACAGACATAATAAACATAGTTATTTTTAGAACTGGAATTCCAACGAAAGAAAATAAACCAAAAGGGAAAACGACTATTTTCTTCAACATCTGACGAGTTTCTCAGTAGCAACAAATTCAGATAAATAAGAGAATTTAATACTGCTCAGAAAAAGACGAAATTATTTTGTGGACATAATTGTTATCGCTAGTACAGGAACCTACCTTTAAAACTATTTACAAGAAGCAGATCAGAGGCATGCTAAAACACATGCCTCTGGACTGATAATCTAAATAAGGGCCTTAAACTCCTCAGCAGTTTTGGCAGAAACCGCGGAGGAGGGGAGACTATTCCACATAGGAATAGTTCTGGCCAGTCTTGGTTATTTCTGGGGAAAAATGAATAATATAGAGATCTGGTCTTATGAAGCTGGTAAATGACATCTAATTATACAAATTAAAAGGCATGACACTGACAGACCAGTCATGTGAAAATCTAAGGGAGGTAATCAGCTGTCAGACTCAGGATACTCCCACAACATTCATGGCTTGTTTAGCGAAAATTATGTCTTATCAGAAAAAGTAACCTACTTTCCTGGGGCCGCAAAATCATGCTCGTCATCTTCAGCATTAAAAAACATTCTTAAATATGGTCATTGCACAAGAAAACATGCAAGAAGTAACAAAATAGTCCTGATCAGGAACTGTTGACAACTTGAACTGAGCTAGTCAGCAGTTATGACAAATTGATTCGAATCTGAAAACGAAAGTAAAGTAGCAGAACATAATTTGAATCTAAAATTGTTTATATTGAATAGCTATTTTGCTGTATTTAATTTAAGGATGGTTTGTTTTATCAAAAAAATTTTTAATGAATTTCGAAAGTTATATTCATATATTCGTATTTCAAGGAAAAATTAACAGAAAGTATACGTTTAAACCGGAATGGAATGAAACGGTACGGAAAGGAAAAAGAAATCCCCATCAGCCGTTGCAAGGGATCACGCCAGAAGACTGAAGTTTTGGAAACAGAAGGAATCAGCCAAGACTTGTCAACTGACCGCCCAGCAGCCTCAAGCAAAGAAGGATACCAGACAGGAAGAGGATTTTGCCATTCCTACAGATCAGGACTATTCTTCTGTAGCTTGTAAAGTTCCTAATCATAGCTTGAGTGATTTGGGACCCAGTCAGAAGGGTCATATTGAACTGGTTGTTCACAGTCAAAGTGTACCTAATGAACTGGATTCAGTGTCACAGTCAGTGACATCCCATACCCCTGAAGTTTGTGTAGCAACTGAACGGTCAATTCTTGTGGAGTTGATAGAAGTATTGGACAGTGACGACGACGTCCCTCCAGTTAAGTGTGACATTTGTGCCAACTGTAAGCAGGGGCTTCCATTGGGTACTAAACTGTTTCGCTGTGCTCATTGTGAATTCACAGTGTATTGTAGCGAGAGGTGTCAGGCAAAAGACTCTGGGTTCCACCGTTTTGCCTGTTCAGTCGTTGCCCAACGAAATAGGAGGAAGTAACATTTGTATATAGACAGTGCCTTATAACTTTATATAGATAGTGTTTTATAGTGTGTTTGACAGTTTGAGTTACTTTTTAGTGTGTTTGACAGTTTTAGTATCAACTTTTATACAACACTTTACTGCGTAGTGTGAACGCAGGTGCTCCTTATACAGGAGGGAAATACGAACAAAAGAAAGAAAGAAGAAAGAAGGAAAGAAACGACACAAAGGGAACTAAAAACACAGTTAGGTAGCCCTGTTCTTGCGGAAGTAGGGGGGAGGACCGTAATTAATGTTGTTAGAACTTGTGATCCGACCCATTTGTCAGTTGTTTTTGGCAATACGATATGTTTAAACAAAGGAAGTAGCAAAAGGAAATAGTTCTGTAGTGTGCCAACTTGTAAATCATTTTTTTAGTTTCATGTCAGATGAAAATGAAAGTAATTTGATTTATTATTTTGAAATTTGCTGTTGATGAATGAGTGTATGAAATAGGATTATTATTCTAAAATTCTAAATCAAATGCCAAAAATAAAAATAGATTGGGGTCAACATATATCTGAAATACGTCAAGAGCAACACAACCCATTGGGGGAATACAATACAATACAATACAATACAATACAATACAATACAATACAATACAACACAACACAACACAACACAATACAATACAATACAATACAATACGATAAAACACAATACAATACAATACAATGCAATACAATACAAATTTATTTAAAGTCAGTGTAGTTACTCTTTATATTTACATCATATATATTATAGCAATGGATAGCTATTTACCGACTTCTACCGAATTCTTCGCGGGAACTTGGCCCTGGCACCCAGAGAAACCGAAAAATCTGGTTATGAAATGCTTGTGGTCCAAACTGGAATATGCAGCAACAGTCTGGAAACCATACACAAACACTCACCCCTGTCAAATTGAAGAAATGCAGAGGAGTGTCAACAGCCTGTTAGACTTGCAAGCGTTTGAGGAACACAAGGCATGAAATGATTGATGAGTTGCAGCGGCCAGCCTGGAAGCCCGACAGGAGTAATGACGTCGACGTCCAAATGCTTCCATGACGTTTTTGATGACATATGAAGAAAATGGACTGCACATATGATTCTAAAGCTCATGTTTTCGTAATTTATAAAAGTAGCCCCTTCAAAGCTTCAAAAATATTTAGAAAAAGATATCACTTCTAAGATATCACTTCCATTAATGCAATTACCTAAATCTTTATCATTATGTCATGAAAGGCCCCTTTGCTCTCTCAGCGGTATAAATGAAAGTTTCGTCAATGTAAAATGCATAATTGGTCAACTTTAAATAAATATAAGATCTTTGAGTTTCCTGTAGAAAGGTGTTGAAAATGATTTGCGTCATTTTATTTAGGAATTGAAATTTGATTTTTCAACGTTCATCGTTTGATGATGCCAGTGGGCGGAGCTAAAATTCCATGAAGCGCGAAATTGTCAAGGGCTCGCTCAAGTGTCCAGTTGAGTACCATCAACTTTTTTTCGGGTTAAGGGATGACGGGCAGTGGAGGGGAGGGCTATAATTCATCCTGTGATACTAAAATTTTCATGAAACCTGCCTTCTCTTATAGGAAGACCGTCTCACGGAATTTGTTGATTATATTCTAGTCAAGTTTGGCTGCATGACCTTACAAAAAGTAATGCAATAGTTACAATAGTTTAAATCTGTGATATCCCCTTTTAAACTGTGATTCTTGTTATATTGTGTGTACTTCTACAGTTTCTATTTATCTTGTTTGTCGACAAAATAACTATTGGCTAATGTTCACATGTTGTACATCCGAAAGCCAACTTTAAATAAAATTTCTTGTATCTTGTATCCGACCAGTGCCACCACCTAATGGAAACATATTTTAACACAAAACTTCAACGCAAATGTTATACATGCACAAAATACAAAGTCTGTGGCCTTGATCTTAAGTCAGCAGCAGCATCTATATGATGTAAACTTATATGAAATAAACCTAGTCAAACATCATTAGGATCCGTTCAAGTGTATTAAAATAGAAGCAAAAAAAAAAAGAAAAGAAAAAAATGGCTAAGTGCTAGGTGTTGACCCCTGATCCCACTCATGAGCCTGACCCAGCAGCTTCGGAAGTCCATAACGAAAGCAATGCTATAGAGAATATAATTACGGGTAGGGGTGGGCTTATCCAGGTTGCGGTCGACCAACCCGATTTTATAATAATAATAATAATAAATTTTCGCAGAGCCCTCTTTATTAAGATTTGTGTTAATACGCTTACATCAGTCGGAGGCTGGAGACTTAAATGTAACAGGGAGAAATATTGATTGAAACATGTTTTATTTTCAAGAATGTACATTACAACATACAAACAGCATGACAACACAATGAAAAAGGATCAGAACGAAAACTGATAGCTTGTAGAGCTCTTCTCACGGGGGGGGGGGTGGGGGGGGAGAAATGTTCAAGGTTTATTTTTAAAGAAAAAAGTTTACTGAACCGATGATGTCACATAGTAATGCTTTGTGGAATAGTTTTATCAACCCAGTAAGTCAGCGTTTCAGTGTTGTTTCTGGTTCTCTGGCATAGGGGTCACAACTTAACAGTCCATCATTCTCCCCAGGTTTACTTCCAAATCGTGGAGGTAATTATGTATTTGATATACATTTGTGTACTTATCAGTTTTAACAGCTGTTTGCTGGGGAAAGTGATTTACTGTTAAATACTGATTTAAAGTACTTTATTCCGTTTAATGTATATCAGGTAAAATTTCTAACACGTCATCACTGACGTCAATGGAAACATGCTTTTATATATTATATATAAAAAGCGATCTCTAAACAATCACATCTTTGTAACTAGAGATTACAAACATACAAACATAAAAGAAAGAAATGGAACAAATTTCAAAATTGTAAAAATGAAATAAACAAAAATCACTATCAAGCAGCAAAGATGAAAGCAACACAGGAAACGAAAAAAGCAAAAGTAGTGTATGAAAAACGGTTGGCTGATAACATTAAAACAAATAACAAAGCATTTTGGAACTATGTACAATCTAAAACAAAAACAAGGGAGACAATTGGAAATCTTGTAGATAGTGAAGGCAACTTACAAACAGAAAACGAGAGTAAAAGTGAAATTTTAAACAAATTCTTCTGTAGTGTGTTCACTAAAGAAAATATTGATATTCTGCCTGAATTTCAACCTAAGCCGCTGATCTTTCAGCTGGGGGAGACTAGAATAACTGCTCTTCTGGTGGAAAAATACATAAAAAAAAATAAAGCAATCTAAATCACAGGGACCGGACAACTGCCACCCAAAATTTTTACAAGAAACGATCGACGAAATTAAAGAGCCACTGTCAGTCTTGTTTAACAAATCTATAGAAGAGGGTAAAGTTCCAGATCAATGGAGACTAGCAAATGTCATTCCATTACATAAAAAAAGGACCCAAGAGCAATCCAGAAAATTACAGACCAATAAGTCTAACATCAGTTGTATCAAAATTAATGGAGAAAATAGTCCGTGATACAATCATGGTACACATGGAAAACAATAATCTATTCACTAAACACCAACATGGATTTAGAACTGGTTACTCATGTGTTACGCAACTTATCGATGTGTGTGACAAATGGACTGAGGAGCTAGATAACAAAAATAGCATTGATGTTATTTATTTAGATTTTCAAAAAGCCTTCGACAGTGTTCCACATAGGAGACTGATTACAAAATTACAAGGGTATGGAATTGAAGGAAAACTGCTAAAATGGATAGAAGACTTTTTGTCTCAAAGAAAACAACGAGTTGTAATAGGCGGATCTCCGTCAAGTTGGTCAGATGTAACAAGTGGGATACCACAAGGCAGTGTATTAGGGCCTACTCTCTTTCTTATATACATAAATGATTTGCCGGAAGTAGTTAAATGTATGGTGAAACTGTTTGCTGACGACACAAAATTATACTCTGTAGTCAACAACCAGCAACAAGCTCAAGACCTACAAATGGATTTGGTCAACATCTGTATGTGGTCAGAGAAATGGCAGCTGAATTTCAATATTGGGAAGTGCAAACATATGCATATAGGTAAAGTGAACGAAAACGATCATGGAGAATACTATATGATGAAAAATAACCAAAGAGTTAGCATAGCGACCATCCAGGAAGAAAGAGATCTTGGAGTGACAGTAGATAACCAATTAAAATTTGTATCACACATTCAAACTTCAGTAAAAAAAGCCAATAGGAATTTGGGCATTATTAAAAGAACTTTTTCGTATATGGATAAAACAGTTTTTCTGAATTTATACAAAGCATTAGTGAGACCACATTTAGAATACGGTTCAACAGTTTGGTCAGTTCTGTACAAGAAAGATCAAATAGCAATAGAAAATGTTCAACGCAGAGCAACAAAACTTGTGCATTCTATCAGAAACTTGAGCTATAAGGAAAGGTTACTACAATTAGGACTACCATCACTTCAGTATAGAAGAATAAGAGCGGATATGATTGAAGTATACAAAATAATGAATGGTTTTGACAAGTGTGACAAGGACCAACTTTTTACCCTGCAACCGTATCGGCGAACCAGAGGCCACAAGTTCAAAATTTTTAAACGTCAATTTAGATTAGATATTAGGAAGTACTCATTTTCTCAAAGGGTAATTGATACATGGAATAATCTCCCAGAATTTGTAGTAGAATCAAGTTCCATCAACCAGTTCAAATCAAGAATCAACGACCACTGGAAAAACAAAGAAATAAAATTTCAGCCAGACTGCTACACCTACGATACGCATGCGCCAACAAACCAGACACAAAATACCAGAATGGATCAGAGAAGCGGAAGCTTATAGAGGATCTCTACAACAGTAAGAAACAGTAAACAGTAAGAAAACATAGTTTGTATATTTTTACATAAATCATTTAGCTACATATTAGTATAATTTTCATGATGGTAAATTTTAATGCTTTCAGATAATGTATTTTTAAGCATAAGTGGAAATGCACTGGATCGGGTATGAAACCCACCACCCGCACCCGCACCCGTGCTCAAAACCCACCACCGGAAATTTTTGTGGGAGCCGTAGGATTATTAAAAAAAACTTTTTTCTAGACTTTCTGAGTTACAAATACGAAGGCTTGTATAAACAACACCTGATTAAAAAAAACTTTGCTCACGACGGCGTATTGTGGACAAAAAAGATATTTTTTGCATTTCAAGGGGTATGAAACCCACCACCCGTCACCGGGAAATTTTTTGGAATTTTTCCCCGATTTAATGTTTAAAAGAGAATATGTTTTCATTATTGCAGTGTTTTATGGCATTTTAATAAGAAAACAATAGTATTCCTCGACGATTTCTGAACATTTGACTGATAAAACGAAATAATTTACTGTTTTCTGAAAATATATTTCATTCTATAAATAGATCAGCGTTACAGCATTTAGCTAGACCAAGAAACCGAAACGTCCTGTAATACAAAATAAAATACCGAAAACAAAGATATCGACTGAAAAGTCCATCCTAACCGGTTAACTGATTTGCAAAATTAACTGGTTCACTCAGTTAATTAAAAAAATCAGTTGATTAAACAAGCATGCAATTACCACTACCGGTCCAGTGATGCATTCATCTCCATTTCAAGACGTTGCGGGTTATCTATTTTTAGAATGTAAACATTGTTGATAAAAATCTATTGTTTGCTACTCACTTTTCGGATTTCAAAAGATTGTCATATAAAAATGATACATTATTTGTAGACAATTAGGAAAACACACAAATCGTGAAAATTTAACCTGTTATTAAGTCATAAATTGAAAATAACCTATTAAAATTTCCCGGCGACGGGTGGTGGGTTTCATACCCCTTGAACTGCAGAAAATGCCTTTTTTGTCCAAAATACTCCGTCGCTAGCAAAGATTTTTTTTATCAGGTATTGTTTATATAAGTCTTCGTATTTGTAACACAGAATATCTAGAAAAAATTGTTTTTAATAATCCTACGGCTCCCACAAAAATTTCCGGTGGTGGGTTTTGAGCACGGGTGCGGGTGCGGGTGGTGGGTTTCATACCCGATCAATGCACTGGAGTTAACGGCAGTTTCCGTAACTGGTTTAAGAACTTAAAATGCAAAGCATTGCGTAGACTGATCTTGAGGCTTTGGAAAGTTTCCAGAGGAATTATTTCCGAAATTCAGGGACGGCGAGCGTGTGTTTTCGTGAATTGCGGCTCATTTCGATAATTTGGAGCCGTGTTTTTTTTTTCGGTATTTCTAGGAACCTACAAATCGTTGTGCGGGATTTGATATGAAAATGGTGTATTAAATTTGTCATATAACAGTCTTTAAATAACTTTGACAAGTCATCAAACCATGGAAGCGAATGGAGAAAATGATGATATAGATGAGGATATTCATAGACTGCAAATTGTTCTTCAAGACGAGGAGGAGAAAGAGGAAGAAAGTGATGTGGAGGGAGAACTGCAAAGTTTACACCAAGACGCGGGTAAAATCACGTTCTAAACTTAATGCTACAGAAACCGGTGCAATATATTAAATTAAAATAGCAAACTTTAATGTGGGCTACTGTATGATAATGGTGATGGGTTTGTAAATAGTTATTTTAAGCTGTAATTATCAGTTTAATTTTTGAGTTCAAGGGAGGTAATCAGAAGCAAAAAAATTAAAACAAGCTGGTGCTTTTTAAAAAGATCTAAACAGATAGACAAAGCATGAGTATAACATAAGAATAAATATCCAGAGCTAAGAATAGAAGTGTATAAAAGCACACAGAGGCCATAAGCAGCAGAATAATGCTACAATAGATATACAACAACAACAACAAAGCCAACAAATAATATTCCTATTTATGTTTTTTTTTGTGTGCACCCATTCTACTCTTATTTAATCACATCAGAGGACTGTTCTGTGGTGGAGATAAACCAAAAGTAGTTTTCTGCTGACAAGGAAATACTTAGCATGAAACCACCTCAGTCCGGAAGGAAAGTGAACAATTCATTTATGCAAAGGGCTAAAAGCCTGAAAGGCTAAGGCATGCCCGGATCCAGACCACCACATACTGGTGGGGCTCTAGATAACAGCTAGGGCTGGGAGGTGCCGAGGTGGGGGGGGGGGGGGGGCTAGAAAATATGACATAATTAGGGATCATTTTGGTGAGAATTTTTAATAATTTTTTTTTTTTGCGGTGAAATATATGTTGTGAAATCTCATTAGAATAGTGTTGCTGATAAATTGTCTCAAATGCTCATCAGATACTCCAACTCTCATCAGATACTCCGTATCATCTGGGGGCCAACATATCATCATATATACCAAAAAAGCCCAGGTGGCGGGGCTAAAGCGCAAAAGCCCACCCCCTGGATCGAGGGCTGTGAGGTATGTAGCTGGCGATGAGACAAACCTTGTTACTGACTGAGCTTTACTGAGATATAGGGTGTTATTCAACTTACTGAAGGTTTTTGTGTCGGGTGTGGATCATATCAGGTCTAGAACTGCTACCAAGATCCGCAGGATTTATGTCTCTCTCTTGATCAATTTCTGTTCTTACATTTTTTCAGAGGATGAGCACCGCAGCTACATGTCTCGTTCTCGACCAAGCACTTGCAGTGATGTCACAGCTTCATCTTATGTAAGTTGTCCCCTAGAAATATTGGAACACCTGAACCATTTAATTTGCCATTAAGGTGAAGTGGTACACTTTCAGGAGAAGCAACTCTTCCATTTCCAGTTTGGCCTGCCTTTTTGTCAGAGGTCAACTCTTAAAATGGAAGAAACAGGAAGTCATAAACGTTATTTCCCTTTATAAAAATGGTGGGAAAACATGGAGGTGTACCCATACACATGGAAAATTTGAACAGGTTGATTTTAGGCCTATACTTAATGACTGGATTTGTTCTGCACTGGTGCAGAATCTACAATCCTGCTCCTTTAGTCACACTGCAGTAGGAGTGTGGTCTGCATTGTTAGTTGGCTTGTACGAATGTACAAGAAGAGCTATTGCACTACCCCTGGCGGTGGCATTAGCAAATGTTAAAGTTTTGCGTTGAAATTTTTTATGTGATGGGCAAGGCGCTTTAAGGCGAGCTATCATGTTTGCAGACAGGTCTTCTTTTTCCTCAGGCACTTCTATCACAGTATACCCATATAAGCTGATTAGGCTGCCCATTTCAGGTAATTTTCATTGAAGATTTTAGAAAAAAGGTTGTCTACATCTGAGTGCATCTTCTTATCTGAACAGGCTAACTTAGAAGCTGATATGTATTGATGCTAATAGTTAAACAGTGCTGATTCAGATCAGGTCCATAACAAGCAACCTCATTCTACACCTGCATAGATTGTCAGTAATTATACCCCTGCATAGGAGGTCTAAGCCTGCCCAGGAATAGTGTGGTTAGGGTAAAGGGCCATCCCAACATGACCATAGCTGTTTACCATGGATGCAAAGCATCAAAACAACAACAACAACAATCTAGATTTATGGGATTGTTTTGGAAGGGAAAAACCCTTATAACTGAAGAAATATGGTGTATCATCCTCACTGGGTGCTCTTCCATGTGCTCTGATCTCCCATATCAAATTTTGTATATATGTGTACATAATGATCTTATAACATGAATAAATCTTATCAGATCATCTTATGTGCATGAACTCTATTTTACCTATTTTTAGCCTGCAACATCCCTTGGTCCGGAGGGGGAGGACAAGTACATGTATCTGGATCCGAATAATATCAGTCCTGAATCCTGCCTTGCTATGAACAGAGCCTATCAGGAGGTCCTCTTGGATTTGTTGAGACAAACAGAAATGTCACTGAATGAAAACAGGCACAAACAGGTATTTAAGAGGCCGTCACTCCAGACTCTAAAAGCTGGAGCTGGATGTCAGATCGGGGATAGACACCTCCATTTTTAAAGAAGGGGCTAGCTAGCTTGGTCTCTGTCTTAAAATTCTAGGAGCTAGGAAAACTTTTTAGGGGCCCAGAAGACAACTCATAGACACATGTATCTGGAATGACATATTCTTACGACACAGTGGTTACTATTGAAAGTTTCACTATAAATAACATCCAGTCATTTGTGGTATATCCCATATCACACTGGTGATCTGTGTTTATTGTTAGAAAGGCAGAAGAATTTCTAGGGAAAATACAGACAAATTGTGTGCATTATTGGTATGAAAGAGAAAGTTAGCCTCGTATATAAGTATTAAAATATCAGTCTTTAGTATTATCATATTGGATGGAAATTTTGAGAAGTTTTCTGAGGTTGGGTCAGATGTTGATGTAGATTCTGATATTGATGTTAGTTCTGTCCATTTCACGAGTTCTGTAAGTAGCCCAGAATTTTAGCTGTGAACGTGGCACTTGCCAGCAAGCAAAAACAAATTTACTGTCTCAGAAAATAATTAGTTACAGCCTGAGCCACCAGATATTAAAATCTGCTCGTGCAGCTAGTATTTTACCTGCCTCAGGGGACTGGGCAACCATGAAGGACTGTCCCTGTAAGATGTTAGAAGCAGGAGTGAAATAATTTTTGGCTGACCGACAGATGCCCAGTGCTCCAGATAAGAAGGGGTAACAGAGATAATTCAGGGATAATTATCCATATTTCTCCATAAAAACATATTTTGTGACCCATCATTAGAACCGTCTCATCGAGACGGTTCTAATGAGGGGTCACAACATATGTTTTCGTTAAGAAATAAGAAAAATTATCTTTGAATTATCGTCAATACCCCCTCTTATCTGGAGCTCTGGATGCCTTTCTGTTAATCATGATACTATGATATGTTGGGATAATTCATATCACTTCTTTCATGACTACCATAAGAGTTAACATTTCTGCACATAAGCCATGTGTGTTTGGGATAATTCATTTCACTTCTGTCATGTCTACCTTAAAAGTAAACATTACTGCACATAAGCCATGTGTGTTAACAGTATAACTCATAACTTTATGCACCATATCTTATTTGCCTTTTTGTATAGCCATTTTTTTCCAAACTTTTTAACAGGTAAATATAATTATTGTCCTAACTGAAGTAGCAGAAGCAGGGGCGGATCCAGAAATTTTGGAAAGGGGGTTCGAATTAGTTGAGGAGGGGGTTCGATTTGTGCAGTTTGACTATTTTTTCCTGAAATTCCCCATGAAAATGAAATAATTTAGGCTGAAGAGGGGGTTCGTTTGAACCCCCCGAACCCCCTCTGGATCCGCCACTGAGAAGAGAGACATGATAAGTATTGCTTTTCAACATCAAAAGCATAAACTTTTGTCAAGTTTTCTGATTTAGCTGTTTTGTGACAAAGCGCTGACAGGTGAGGCACTGCTTTTCATAGAGTTCTTGTGTTATAATAATTGAGTCGTGACATGACAAAACCAACAAAGTGGCATATGCTCACAGGGAAGACTCAGATCTGCCTGGGCATCTGTCCAGTCTGATCAGAGTATTTCCTGTGCACTTAAATGCTGTGCACTTAAAGGTAGGTAAGGGTCTTTGCTAGCTCCACAGTGAAGACTCTGATCAGACTGGGTGGATGTCCAGGCTGATCTGAGTCTTTGCTGGGTACACATGCTACTTTGTTTTGTCGTGTCTAGGCTCATGTTGCCAGTGGATAAATATATTAAGCACTATATATATTGGTTTTGACAGAAACAACTTGAAGAGGATATAGAGCGACTAAGCAGTGGCAGCAAACAGTCAGGATTTAGAAGTTCAGGGAAGACCTTTGCCTCTGTCAGTGTGCCCTACTTTAAAGACCAGAATGGTGATGTAAGTTGTTTCATGTTTGCCTGTATAATAGATCAAAAATAGTACAGTAAGAGGTTGGAGCTCCAGATAAGGAGGGATTTTGAGGAAATTTCAAAGTTGTGACCCCTCATTAGAACCATCTCAATAAGGCAGTTCCCCCCCCCCCCCCCCCCCCCACCCCACCCCACCCCAACCCTACTACTATTCTTTTTTTACACTTTTAGGGGAAGCAACTTCGCAGTTTTCATTTTTGCTTCCCCTTAGTAGCTGGGAGCAGCTCTTACATTTGGTTGATTGTTTTGGATTTAATGGCCCTTGAAGGCAGTATTTCGGTCTACATCAAGCCGTACCCCAGAGAGAGGGAGAAAGAAAAGAAATACATAGGATAGATGAGACTAAATAAGCCAAACAACCCTCATCCCACACCTGCTGCAAGCACGGCCCTCCCTTGCCCTACTGTTACCCAAATTAGTATGTATGACTCCCCAGCACTGAAAGTTAACACAGCACCATTGCCAGACCTGACAACCCCATCAACTCTTTCAGGTAAATTTTTTCCTCTAGGAGCAAATGTTTCCTTTAAGGGTAAACTCCTATTTGGAATTGTTTTGTCACCCGAGGAAACAAACAGGGAGTCACTAAAGTTGTTATCCTTGTGAAAAAAGTGGAAAATTGGAGGTGAATCGAGACACCTTAATACATTTATAGCTGTCTGAATACCTGTGTTATCTAGTAATTCTACTTTCCGTTGAACAGCACCCACCTGCCAATGAAGATGTACAAGCCAAGAAAGCACTTCAAGAGGGCAAACAGCAAGTCAGACCACAGGCATCATGTAAGTTTCTACAAACTTCTTTTTCTATGTGAATGTGATATGTTCTGCTATAATACAGTGTTCTTCCATCTCTAGAATAACCCCAAATATCTAAAAGTCAAGTCATTTGAAATTCTGCTTTGAGATGGGCTTTTCTCTTCTAAAAAATCCCCAAATCTGGATCCATTTTATAAGATCAGGAATCAAACTCACAACCTCAAACTCACAAGCGTGAAAGGCGAGCACTCATTTGACTAGGACACGCCCACTACCACTGAGGTTTGCTACCTAATCTTGCCTTTTATTTTCCATCCAAGACATTGAAGAAAGATTTAGTAATGGCCTTCAAGGGAAACAATTTGCTGTTACCTGTATAAAAAAGAATTATAAGAATTTTGAACAAATTCCTTTAAGAACAGCCTCCATTGGAGGAATGATTCACCCACTAAGAAAGCCTTGTAAGGTGGCAGCCAGATCATGTTTCTCTAGCACTATAGGGCACATATTTTGTATATTCTACAGGGTCAAAATTTGCCAGAAAGAAGCTGATTTCGGCAGTTGCCATGGATTCTCTTGAAAAAATGCTGCGACCTGTTATGTCAAGGTAGTTTTGTTTGATCTACAATTATCAAATACCCAAAAATGTTTGGATGCACATCACTGAGCAAACAGTTCAGGCTGAGGTCAGACTGCATCTAAATACCATTTTAATCCTATTAAACGCCCCAGGGGCATTGCATACTGCGAAAGAGGGGCATTTTTTAGAGCCTAAAGCATAGTGAATCAGCCACTGTCAAAAATACCTCCAATAAGCAAAAAAAAAGTGATGGATCACTTCAAAGGAAACAATTCTACTATTTTTATGCCTCCTTTTTAAGAAGGGGTCAACTCTTAAAGGAAAGAATTTACTCCTCTGGGAGCAAATTCTATCCTTTAAGAGTAGACCTCATTCCAAAGAGCTACCTTATCCAGCGAAGCAAACAGGAATTCATGCAACATAACATTATTTTGGAAAAGCAACAGGGGCATTTATTAGCGCGGGGGCTTTTATGAGGAATAATATGGCACATTGCTTGATCAAAGTATGCATTGTGTACCATTCAACCAACTGGTTTATTCAATCTAATGATAGTGCGGCTGTACTTGTCCAAATTAGGATACACCCATATTTTTCTGCCAATTTTTGAAAGGGAATCACTTTCTGTGGCATCCTGTTTGCTCGTTTGGACAACAGAGCCTTTCCAAAAATCTGGTCTTTTCTTACTGGAAAGAAATTGCTACTTGGAGAGCAAATATTTTCCTTTAAAAGTTGAGCTCCATTGAGAAGGGAGGCAAAAATGAAATTGCAGAGTTGCTGCCCATGAAGGTTATCTCTTCACCTTAGAGGCGAAAAAGTCAAGTTAAAAAATAAGCATTAAAGTTAATGTGGGTCTCAATACAGAAAGTAGTACAATATTAGGATGATCAAGAGACGAGTTATGCAAAAAAAAAATGATTCTGGATATTATTTATTGTTTTTGATATAGAAACTGTCTTTTGAACATTGATATGTTCCTGACACTTGACTTCTCGTATGTCATGCAAGGATATACACCTCTCAGGAAGCAGTTGAGATCCTAATTAGACTTCCCCTGATTTGGTTCTACTCTGTTTAAGCATGTATATCTCAGTACATAAGTTTTTACAAGTATGTTTATTGTGCCAGTCAGTAGCAATTTTCCCCACTCTTCTGCTTGAGTGACTATTAGCTAACCTCATCTTTTGCTATTTTAGACTTGAGCTTGAAAGTGAAAAGCTGCGTCAGTGTAAGAACCAGGAAGAAATAGACATCTGTAAAGATCGTATTGAGACTCTTCAGGAGGAGATAGCAAATAAAAGGTACAATAGAGTCACATTTTAAGGCTATATACAGTCAACTCTTGATATCTCGAAGTCGAAAGTGATACTAAACTACTGATATCTCAAAGTAAATTTTCTGGTTCCAGAAAATTTACTTTTAGATAGCATTAGTTTGAGATAACTGGAGTTGAAATGTAAAGAAAATCATGAAATGTGTTTGGACAACATTCTTTAAGCATACAGTGGGACTCTGATCAGACTGGGTGGATGCCCAGGCTGATCTGCGTCTGCGCTGGACGCACAACCACTTTGTCGGTTTTCTCGTGTTGCAGCTCAGATGATTTGGGACTTCATCGCCCTTTCAGCAGTATTTTAGTCATATGGAGTTAATGGAATTGTGCTACTCTGTGTTCAGTATATACCAATTTACAGTTGAAAAGAATTCCCCGTGGATTGGGATCCGAACTTGGATCGCTAGCTTAGCAAGCCCATGCTTAGCCCACTAAGCTGGGCTCCTGTCAGAATAGGACTTGCCACATCAAACTTACCCCAGAATAGCTTGCCTGAATTTTGACTTTATATGATGTCGACAAACATTTTGGTAACCATGGCCCCATTTTCAAAGTAACTGCATGACTGATTGATACAAAATAGTCCTGTCTGTAATGCATTGCATTGGTAACATATTGACTACAAAAATTCAGTGAATGAGGTGGTAGGGAAAGTATGTATTTCTCAAAACCATTTCTAACTTTGTGTTATAATTTTATACAATTTCAGACAACTAGTTTAAAAGTGAAGTGCTCACTTTGACCTTTATACTTCCTATTTACTCTTAATATTCAAGCTCTCAAACCATTACTGTAATAAAGTATAAACGGAATAGCTACAGTGGACTACTTCATCTATAAATTTTGACATATCTGTGTAACCTGTCATACAACTTTTAACAAAGAGTGTAGACTTAGATTAGGCTGCTCTATAGGAGCAGTCTGATCTGAGTTTGCACTGTTTGCTAAGGTATACTATCTAAATATTTGGGTAAATACATTAACATTTGAGCTGCAACATGACAAAACCAATGAAGTGGCATGTGCACCATGCAAAGACTCAAATCGACCTTGGCATCTGGCCAGTCTGATCAGAGTCGTTGCTGTGCACTTATAAGGTAGCTAAGTTTGTAAGCTAGCTCCATATGGACAGCGAAGACTTGGTTCAGACTGGATGGATGCCCAGGCTGATCTTAATATTTGTTGCGCGCACATACCACTTTGTTGGTTTTGTGGTGTTGCGGCCCATTTCTAAATGAATGTGAATTTGTGCTGCTTTCAGGAATATTCCGGAGACTGAATTGATACAAAATGTTGATGCGGACAAAGTTGACTGGATGAAAATATCTGTATCAGGGGTAAGTAGTGTCTTTCACATGATGTTACTTTACATCTTGGTGTTTTGGTTTGTTGATATTCACGTTACCCCACTGCCAAATTGCATTCTAATGCACTTGAAAATATAACATGACATCAGATTGGATAACGTCAAAAAATAGTGGAAGTATATTCCATGATACAACATTTTCAGAAGTTCTTCTTTTACAATCATATATTTGAAATAGAAAGTCATGCAAGAAAAAGTATCTATCATGGGTATGAGGTGTGGACAGAAAAATCTTGGGATCACTATTCAGCATCACTTTGCAGCCGAGTGATGCTGAACAGTGATCCTCTTAAAACATGTATCACTCAAACTCAATTCTTTACTGGTCTTTCAGTTTGACTCCAAGATGGATGCGGCTGATTGTGAGAGGATGTGGAAAAATGTTCTAAGGCCAGAAATAAATCGTGACAACTGGTCAGACAGTGAGCAAGCCTTGCTAGAAGCTCTTGTTGCCAAATATAGCATGCGGAACTGGAAAAAGATTGCTCAGGAATTGGGGGTTTGTATTGTTGAAGTCATATGAGCCATGACACAAAAAACCAACAAAGTGGCATATGCCCGATGTGAATACTCGGATCAATCTGGGCATCCTCTTAGTCTGATAAGAGTCTTCCCTTTGCTCTTAAAGGTTAACTAAGGGCCTAAGCTACCCCCATGCCAACAGCAAAGACTCTAATCAGACAGGGCAGATACCCAGGCTGATCTGAGTCTCCACTGGGGGCACATGCCACTTTGTTGGTTTTGTCATGCTGTGGCCTGTATGTATGAGCTGATGTATGCACTGAGGATTCATATGTTTGCCTTTGGTTAAGACTCCTACAAGCAGTTGCATCTGTGCAGTCTGATTGGAGTTCATCTCAGTTCACAGCAAGGAGACTCAGTATTTTGTAAAAATGCTAAAAATTAGGATGCATAAATTAACTACTGTAAAATGGATTTTCAGTGCAGTCTAAAAGATTTAGATGGAATGACAAACAGTGTAGGCCCTGATCAGGCTAGGGCTACCTCAGTGCTGGAAACTCACAAGATTAATGTGGTAGCCCAACCCATTAACAGACAAAACTTTCAGTGGCCCAAACTGGCAAGCAGTTGAAACTACATGTACATTCAAAACTGTTGTCAGAAGGAAGGACTCATTTGGACCACTAAAATTCACAGTTTGGAAATTTCTGGTGGCCCCAAACAAACATTGAAGCATATTTGGCCGAAGGCCTTTTCCAGCACTGCTACTTCCAGGGATCCAGCCAGGACCTTTAGCATCAGAAGCAAGCATGCTAACCAGCTGAGCTACCCTGCTTCTATGTAATGGTGTGCATGAGACCTGAACATTTGAGCCACGTCATGTGACTTCCAACAATGTGGTAATTTTGTCTCATGATATACAGATCATCTTTCTCATTTATACAGGGTAATCAGAGACTTCACTGTTGGCTCTATGGCTTGGGTCACTTCCATAGATGGCTGATGTGACAAGTAGGGGTGTAACAATACATCGGACTATCAATATGTCGCAATAGTGACACTGGCTATAGTCACTATTGATAGGGAAAGCTGCAATGTCAATACTATCGGCAATAGTGTTTCCAATATCGCAATGGTCTCAATAGTTTCTAGACATGCATCTTTTTCTTGAAGGAAGTGTTTTTAACTTGAAGAATAATAGGAACTAATATGTTTTAGCTTATATTTGATTCCAAAGAATGGAAAATGTAACATTTTCTTGTATTTTGTTGTCATGTTGTGCACTTTGTGATAATAATAATGCTTTTTAACCACCAACTTATGCAAACAAACCAGATTTTATACATAAAAGCAAAATTTCTGGATAAGAAAGCAGTCTGCAATTTTATTACAATGCATTGCAATGGTAACCTGCAATAGTAATAGTATTGCAATAGGGATTTCTGCAATAGTAATAGTATTGCAATAGTCATTTTGGCCTGCAATAGTCACCCCTAGTGACAAGTGAAGGCTGTGATCAGACTGCACATTGTGATCAGACAGCTCTGATTAGAGCCTTTGTTTGTCAGCAATGCCACATTGTTGGAATAACATGATGTGGCTCATTTGAGTAAAGCACAAAAAGACATAGTTGATCCCAATGTACCATATTTGTTGGGGTATAAGATGGGAGTTTATGCTTCCAAAATTATGGCAAATATGTTAATCAGTCGGGTGTTATTCTGCCACAAATGTGATTTTTCCCCAAAGATCTAGACTTGTCTTACAAGGTGGATCTAGATCTATGAACTGTTTTTGGAAGGGAAAACCCACTCTAATAAATAAAATTAATACTGTAGTCTCAGTGCTTTACTCAAATGTTTTCATAGGCAGTTCATAATATCTAAGTGTTCTTTGACTGCTGTCAGTTTGATGAAATTTCTAGCAAAGAAAGTAAACAGTGCCTGCAGGAGATGGTCCTCGTAAGCCTTGAATCCCAGAAAATTCTCTTTGAGGTATCAGCAGTTTGAGATAAAAGGAGTTGAAATATAAATATAAATAGAAATAGAAATAGGATAGTCTAAATTGTATTCTTTAATATATAAGAGGGTATTTGAGACATGAGTGTTCGAGATATTGAGAGTTGACTGTACCTAAATTTGATGACTTATCTTCTGTTACATGCTACTTGCAGACGAACAGAACGCCATTCCAGTGCCTACAACATTATCAGCAACACAGTCAAGTATACGATAGCAGGTAAAGTGAGAGCTACAAATAACATATTGACAGTAAATCAGAGCTTCAGATAATCAAAAGCTAATTTTTCTTATTTCTTGATGAAAACACACATTGTGACCCCTCATTAGAACCGTCTTGGTGAGACAGTTCAAATGAGGGGTCACAACGTAGGTTTTATGGAGAATTATGGAAAATTATCCCTAAGTTATCCCAGTTACCCCTTCTTATCTGGAGCACTGTAAATCATGCAGGAGCCCAAAATATTGGGACAGATATGTTTGACAGTGGGTTTTTGAGGATAATTCTGAGAGAATTTTTTTATTTCTCCATGAAAGCATAATTTGTGACCTTGTTAGAACCAATACAGTAAGATGGTTTAAATGAGGGGTCAACTTTATTGAGAACTGTGGAAAAAATTCCATAAATTATTCCTGTTACCTTGTCTTCTCATCAAGACATTGCAAGGGCTGACTTGGTGTGGTGACATTGATCCCATGTGACTACAGGATGGATTTTCAAGAACTTAACACTCCGGCAAACCAATAGAGCTGAACTGAAATGACCTTGATCCCATTTTCAAGGTCACAGGAATTCACATGAATTCTCTTTTCAAAAATATGCATACCTCTTGAACCAGTTGATGGAGTGTCGTCAGACACTGGGACCACCAAGGACTTAATTAGGTTTTGGTAATCATGACCTTATTTTCAAGGTCTTATGAGAACCTAACCTTCTTTTCATGGATAGATCACTGGCACAGGAAGTAGCTGGCTAGAATTTGCTGATCTTGACCCCACTTTCAAGGTCACCTGAAGACTTAGAGTGTGACAATCTCGGGTAAGCATGATATTGCTCAATCAAGTGGATGGAATTTTCACCAAACATTGAGACAAGACAAGCTAGAGTCACAGGTCATTAAGTTTTAGTAATCTGGATCCAATTTTCAAAATCACAGGAGCACTTATAATGTGAAATTTTCCCTAACAATCACATTTGTGCCCTATCTTGTAAATTTATTGGCAAATTTTGACTAAATATGATCATTTGATTAAGCCATAGATTGATTTTATTTTCAAGGTCAGCATGCTAATACAGCTGTTTTTTTAGAAACTATAAGATATAGTGAGAAATAGGCTGCTAGGAAGACATCTGAATTTGTCTGAAAAAAAAAAATCTTGTCATTGCAAAAAAAAGATATCATGAATATTTCATGATTTCAGACTTGTGTATGTTACATGTTACATATTTTTGGGGGGTTATAAGAATAATTTTTGGTTATAAGATTTTTCCCTTCCAAAGCAACTCAAAAGATGTAGATCCATCTTGCGAAGCAGTCTTGTAAGATGGATCTAGATCTTTGGGATTGTTTTAGGAGAGAACAATCCATTTAACAGCTGCATTACACAAGCTTGATATACACTTTTATGACACTTTTGGAAAGGTTTAACTCCTGTCTTAAAGCAGAATAAATATGACATGTATTTGCAGCCCATGGACTCCAGAAGAAGATGAACTGTTGAAAGAGGTCGTGGAAACTTGCAAGTTTGGAAAAGATTCAGTTCATTTTCATCAAGGTAAGAGTGATACATTTTCTATGTCTCCTGTACAAAAGGAAGACCTATTGTTGTCAGGACTGCATCTGCTTTATTGTTATACCCCGCCACACTTTAGTGGCGGGGTATTATGTTATACCTTTCGGTGTCCGTCCGTCCGTCTGTCCGTCCGTCCGTCCGTCCGTCCGTCCGTCCGTGCTCACCATTTCCGATCGATAACTTGAGTATTTATTCATGGAATTTTTTCAAATTTTGCATACATATTGTTATCGGCGATGAGTGGTATGGGATTGTTAATGGGCAAAATCCGTCCATTTTTAACGGAGTTACTGCCCTTTTTCGTATTAGAAAAATGGTTTCTGGCCTGTTATTCCTTTACTGTTCATGATATCTGAATGAAACTTCACAGATATGTTGCACATCAAAGGTTACATATTGTGACTAAGGACCGTCACTCTTACCTTCCCAGTTTGTGAGTTATCTGCCCTTGATAGGTCTGAAAAAAGGTTTTTGACCTATCGTTCCTTTACTATATGGAATATCTGAATATAACTGCACAGATATGTTTCACATCAAAGGTAACATATTGTGACTAAGAACCGTCACTCTTACCTTTCCCGTTTGTGAGTTATCCGCCCTTGATTGAATTAAAAAATGTTTTTTACCCGTAGTTCCTTTACTATGTGGAATATTTAAATGAAACTTTACAGATATGTTTCACATCAAAGGTTACATACTGTGACAAAGAACCATCACTCTTACCTTTCCAGTTCATGAGTTATCTGCCCTTGATAGGTCCGAAAAATGGTTTTTGACCTGTAGTTCCCTTTCTATATGGAATATCTGAATAAAACTTCACAGATATGTTTCACATCAAAGGCTTCATATAGTGACTAGGAACTGTCACTCTGATCTTTCCGGTTTGTGAGTTATCCGCCCTTGATTGATCTGAAAAACGTTTTTTTATCTGTAGTTCCTTTACTATATGGAATATCTGAACGAAACTTCATAGGTATGTTTCACATCAAAGGTTACATATTGTGACAAAGAACCATCACTCTTACCTTTCCAGTTAATGAGTATTCCCCCTTGATAGATCTGAAAAATGTTTTTTGACTTGTAGTTCCTACACTATATGGAATATCTGAATGAAACTTCACTGATATGTTTAACACCATAGAATAGGAAACAGAGGCTCTCAGCTCAAAGAAATGCTTTACAGCCTGATCTAAATCTACACTGGTCAGAATGCTCCACGTTGTTGGGTGGTTTATATTAATATTTATTTACAGTAAGGACATCATATCTCTGTCTATCTCAGTTCTGTGGCTCTTTAGCTATTATATATCTCAAAAAATAAGTTAGGATGCACAGCAGTGGCGGGGTATCATGCAGTGCCTGCGGTGCTTTTATTGGCATATGAATTGGATGTTCCGGTTAAAATTTTTTAAGCGAGATATCCTGTATGCAAACAGTTCTTGTTTTGAAGTATTTAGAAAGGACATTGTTAAGTTCAAAGAGAATTTTTGTGTCCTGTTTAAATGTTGAGATAGAGGAATCAACTGTTGCTGTAAGATTTAGGTTTTGTCTCTTTCATGACCAGCAGTGTGCAAGACATAGGTAATATTTTTCAGGTAAATGTATCAGAAGCTGTGGTGGTTACAGCTAATTGGTTCCTTTATGGGGCATCTGGTATAGTTTGGACATTATTGGTGCAGTCTCAGTGTGCACGTCTAGTTTAGTTTAATTTGACCTCATCTGACAATGAGATTAAAATCAGTTTGTCACTCATAAGATTGAAGTTTAAGTACCACCTTGTATTTGTTTATTTATTTCCAGTGGCCTACTATATAGAAGGCCGGAGTTCTCAGATGTGTCAGAAGAGATGGCATGAAATTAACCCACAGAAGCAGAAAGGACGATGGACAAAACATGAGGACTGTGTAAGATGACTTTTGATTTTGTTCTTGTATAATTGAGCTGTGACACAACAAAACCAACAAAGTGGCATGTGCACCCAGTGAGGCTTCAGATCAGGCTGGGCATCCACTCAGTCTTATCAGAGTCTTTGCTCTGTGTGTGGAGCTACCTTAGACCCTTAGCTACCCTTTAAGTGCACAGTAAAGACTCCTTAGTGTTTGCCACTTTGTTGGTTTTGTCTTGTCCGGTTCAAATGTTTAAACAGTGAAGACCCTGACCACACTCTCTGATCAAGCTGGTCATTATGTTGGCTGTTCAGTTAGTGCTCTTGACTTTTAAGCAAAAAGTTCACCTGTGCCTGTTGCTCAGTTGTTTCTAAGTAACCAAAAGGGATAGAGTCTTCAAACTTGCTACATGGGAACATTTCGGGATTGTTACTGAATGAAGTGATGCATATTTAGCCATGACCTTTATTTCATGGATTGTTAAACATAAAAAATTCTGTGCTTCCCTGGAATTCAAAACCATTCTTAAATGGGATCTACTCTTAACAAAAAAAGTACTTGCTTCTTGAGGAGCAAATTCTTTCCTGAAGAGTAGATCCTGTCTGAGAAAGGAGGCAAAAATGAAAATGGCAAAGTTAATTCCCCTGAAAAGGTATCCTTTCACCTGAAGTCTTCTCATATTTTCTCTGTTTTTAGCTACTGATAGCAGCGGTGAAGATGTTGGGGTTGAAAAACTGGGGGAAGGTTGCAGACCTTGTGCCTAGCAGGAACCCTTCTCAGTGTCGTGAAAGGTCAGTCTCAAATATGTTTTCAGAATTTAAACCACATACATGTATCTATATTCTTTATACATTGATTCCTGAAATGGATATGCCATCTTAAACCCTTTTAAAAAATGCCAAAAAAAAGTTTAAAGAAAAAGTTGAATTTGCAAACAGAGTAGATCCAGATGAGGCAGGTCATCATGAGCTGCCTCATCTGGATCAACACTGTTTTCTCTCTAGTGTTTGAATTCTCAATATGATATAGCCTGGACAAACATTGTTGGAAATTTTGCAGACGTAAATTTTCTTTTCAGCTTTATTGGAACTTTAAGGTTTAAATTAGAAAGGTCCATTGTTCCTATCAAGGGTAAATAGTGGGTTCTAAGAAAACATAAAATGTAACATTCATGATTGCAGGTCTTCTTTGACCATGATTTCATCTTAATTTTTGTGTTAGTTGTCACCAGTATTTTTGTGCAACAAAGTGTTTTTTGTGCAACAAAGTGTTTTGAAATATGCCGGTGGAAAGCCATGGAATCCCATTAGGGACAGATGGACAGAACTTTTTGCAGAACCCACATATACTTGTGAAACAAACAGGAGAAAAAGAGTTTTGGGATAAAAATCCAATTTATTATGCAAATTTTGTTCTAAATATAGTGTGCATTGGTCACATGCTAAAAAAAAAAGAAACCGAAACGGTCAAATGACAGACTCGGTGCCAGGAGGTGCATTCATGAATTCCTGGCCCAGAGGTTATAAAACTTGAGTACATTCTTAAACTCAAAATAAAGCACACTGATTGGCTGTTTCCGAGCACATGCTAGGAAGCAACCAATTAGTGTGATTGATTGATTGATTTGATGTTTAACGTCCACGGTAAACAGCTATGGTCATGTCGGGACGGTCAGTTAACCGAATGTAGGACAGTTCGGCCACGGACGTTTCGGCCTAGGACATTTCGGCCTAGGACAGTTCGGCCACGGACGTTTCATCCACGGACATTTCGGCCAACGGACGTTTCGGCCAAAGTTAAAGAAAAGGGAGTTGAAACTATGCTACCTTTAACAATCAAAACAATTCAAGTTTTCTTTTTTTTTAGCACACATGACACAAAAATGTGTGGCTGAGCTAAAATAACTCCAACAATATCCCTTAAGGCCAAAATATGAGTGCACAGCAGATGATATTGCTGCAGGCATATGTTTACACATCAAGATACTACAGGCATCACATAACTGAAAAAGGCCAACATGGCCCGTGGGTGGGGATGGCAAAAGTGCCGGACTATGCTCAAAATAACCTTATAAGTGTTTATGAGTCATAAACCTAAAAACAGCACTAAACTCAAACGTTATATAGGGCCCTAGCTAAAGTAACTGAAACAATTGTTCACAGTATTTTTGCCTTGGTATGCTCACAATGACCCTAAAGATGTTGAAGGTCCATAAAATATCAAGACAACAATAACAAATCATTCGCGTTTATTAAAACTAGCTTAAGATACTCATGTTACCACTTAATTTAATAATAAAAGGTAATTTTTGGATAAAGGCCGAAACGTCCGCCCTTGACAATTTCTGTGGCCGAAATGTCCATGGCCGAACTGTCCTAGGCCGAAATGTCCTAGGCCGAAACGTCCGTGGCCGAAATGTCCGAGCACCCAGTTAACCTAACCACACTATTCCTGGGCAGGCTTAGACCTCCTAAGCGGTTAAACAGTACTAAGTGCACATACTTTCGCCAGTAACTGACAACTGCCCTTCTTGAATCAGCGGCAAGGTTGGCAAAATGCCGGCAAATATGAGTATTTTCCATGCCGGCGGTATTTACCGGTAAATACCGGCAAATACTGGTTGATTGAATGGACCAGCCTGGAATTTATACAATAACCTACACTCAAAATCCGGTGCTCGGACATTTCGGCCACGGACATTTCGGCCTAGGACAGTTCGGCCACGGACGTTTCGGCCACAGAAATTGTCAAGGGTGGACATTTCGGCCTTTATCCAAAAGTATATTTTTATAATTAAATAAGGAATCATTTGAGTAACTTAAAGCTAAGTCTTAATGAATGCCAATGATTTGTTGTTCTTCTCTTGATGTTTTATGGACCTTCAGCATCTTTAAGGTTATTGTAAGCATCTAAAGGTGAATAACACGGTGAACAACTATTTCAACTACTTGAACTAGGGCCTTATATGATATCTGCTTAAGATTTTTGATAGGTTTATAGCCCTTAAACACTTTTAACGTCATTTTGAGCATAATCAGGCGCATTTGCCATCCCCATCCACGGGCCAGTGTGGCCTTTATCATTCATGTGATGCCTATAATATCTTAATAAGCAAACATATGGCTGATGAATCTGTGGTGCACCCATTTTTTGGCTTTAAGAGATATGGTTGGAGTTATTCTGAGCCCAGTCACATATTTTGGTGTCATGTTTGCAGAAAACCATATCTGTCATGTTAAAGGTTTACAGTAGCATATTTTTATGTCCCCATTTTTTTTCAGATTTGGCCGAAATGTCCATGGCCGAAATGTCCGTGGATGAAATGTCCATGGCCGAACTGTCCTAGGCCGAAATGTCCATGGCCGAAACGTCCATGGCCGAAATGTCCTACATTCCAAAATCCATAGGGGTATTTATATTATACTGGTCAACTGATTCAATATCTATACTGAAGTTTAACAATTGTATCAACTTATTTATTTAATAATTTATCAAGTCAAGGAAATTTGAACTTTGTTTTAAGGGAAAAATAGCCTGTTTCATAACTGGACATTTCTCTCTGTGGGCACAGAGTCGTGGAGCTTTGGCACTAACTACTGTTTTGCAGTCAATACATCTGGCACTGGTCTTGTTGTCTTAGTCAACTTTTGGCTTCATGTTGAATAGTAGTTTGGTTATGATGTGTGTTGGTTCAGCTTTAGAACTGATTATGACAAATTATTAGCTGACTGCTATAAACATGATAAATGTATTCAAGAACTGAAGCCATACTATAGCTCAAGTCATACCTATAACACCTCGATGTACTTCACCTTGACTACCGTATTTACCCTAATTATTCGGACGGATTAAAATAATTATTTTTTTTAATGTCCGAACATTTAATTTGGCAAAAATTATAATTTTTTTAAGTGTCCGAATATTTACGAACGCCGAATAATAACCATTTATCTAGGGTATGCACCGGCATATGTACGGTATCTTTTTCGTATATAGTACCGATAGGTGTGAAAGTAAACAATTTGTTTAACTAATGTATTGTTTAATCAATTAGATTATACGAGAAAATAAACTTCATAATGGCTTCTGGTATTGCCTAGCTGGTAGGTGTTGAGACATAAACAATACATCAGGTACCGATCACATGAAATAATACCTTATGCGAACAGTGATTGCATCTGGCAAACCCATTAAACTCTTCTATTCAATTCCACATCCGCAAGAGCCGGGCCGGGTAGCGCAATCGGTAGGGCACCTGACTCGTAAGTCAGAGGTCCTGGGTTCGAATCCCGGTCTGGCCACATACTTTCGTTTCTCCTTCCGCTGATTCAAGAAGGGCAGTTGTCAGTTACTGGCGAAAGTATGTGCACTTAGTACTGGTTAACCGCTTAGGAGGTCTAAGCCTGCCCAGGAATAGTGTGGTTAGGTTAACTGACCGTCCCGACATGACCTTAGTTGTTTACCGTGGACGTTAAGCATGAAATCAACCAACCACATCCGCAAACAATGTATAACAATATCATCCTTTTATTTTTATTTCCTCAAGTTAACATTCTAAGGTATTTTCCTGCAACCTAGATATAAACAAATAAGGCACTTTTTCTCTTTACTTATCGGTAATCCCAACTTGTCAAACCTGTCTCAATTATGTAATTTGAGATGCGGTATTGGACTAGAGTACACAAAAAGATCAAAGCGGTCAATGACCTTGAGGTGACACAATTTGTTTGTTGAAGTACTGGTGTGTTAGACCGACCACGTGCTAGTGCTAGTAGTTTGGATACAGTATTTACGCTAAATATTTGGCCTGTGGAAAAAAATTGTTTAGTATGGATCCTTTCATCTGCAAATTGGAATATGTCACGAATATATTTTCTTCAGTTGTGTACATCGAAGTTAGGATGTGGATAACTTATGGAAATATACATACGGTACATAATGTGGTATGTAATCCAAGATATTTATGCATATTACGGTAACTGCATGACCAGTTTAAATATACGTAGACATCGGCGACTGGTGATGACCTTTGGGGAATTGGCAAAAAGATAGGTCCGTCTTATAGGCGAGGCTAAGCTAAATACTTGCCCAGACAGTCCAAAAACTACCTCCCCCCCCCCCGTCTTATAAACGACTCGCCTTATAGCCAAAGAATTACGGTACCTCATCTAGCCGAAGGCAAAGGTAAACATAGCAAA
This sequence comes from Ctena decussata, assembly GCA_963989385.1. NCBI lineage: Eukaryota > Metazoa > Mollusca > Bivalvia > Lucinida > Lucinidae > Ctena > Ctena decussata. Next base: position 36,695,248 of record OZ022498.1, on the reverse strand, counting down.
CAGACAAAACTGATAGCCTATACATGAAAATTTTATGAGAGAACAAGGGACGTTTTTTTTTGTGTCCGAACATTTACGGACAACAAAAATACCCTGGTCAGTACGTGTCCGGAAGTATAGGGTACATAATATAGGTGGCGTTTTGGGAAAATATAGGGTGTCCGAAAATTTACGGTGTCCGAAAATTTAGGGTAAATACGGTAAATGTCTAACTTTTGTATAAAACAGATAACCATTCTAACAACTTTTTGTTTCCATCCTTGCCCCAAGCAATACTCTGCCCCCTTAAATAAACATTGTCTTGAAACTTGTTGTTTTGATTATTTGGACATTGTCTTGCAAAATGGGTGTCACAGGTGACTTAGCCAGGTGAACTTACCTGTAATTTCTCACCTGTATCTTTATGCTGTTGAGTTGAAGGACAAATTATAAGTGGAATCAAGATACTATTCATACTTGTGAATTTGTCAAATTTTTTGTCTTAAATCCACATTTTGGCTGTTTCAGCCTGCTTAATTTGTGAAACATTTTATTTTTATGATGATAAACTTATATATTTAATATAAAAATGAACTAAAACATCATAAAGTCATTTAGTGTGAATATATATTATTTTAAGTTAACTCGGTTTTGGCTTTAGCAAGATTTAAAGGTGAATAAGTTCAATCGACCAGTATTTGCCAGTATTTTCCACTTTGGGAGTATTTTCCAGACCGGTAAATACCGGTAAATTCCACCGGTAAATACCGGGGGTGGAATTTACCGCCCAACCTTGATCAGCGGAAGGAGAAACGAAAGTATGTGGCCAGACCGGGTTTTAAATTTGATATTATACTCAAGTTTGATAACCTCGGACCCTGGTTTGAGTTTTTACAATTACTGATAGGGCAACGTAGCGCAGTAGGTAGCGCGTCTGACTCAAGAGCCAGAGGTCTCTTTTTCAATACCTGGTCCGGCCACATACTTTCCTTTCTCCTTCCGCTGATTCAAGAAGGGCAGTTGTCAATTACTGGCAAAAGTATGTGCACTTAGTACTGGTTAACCACTGAGGAGGTCTAAGCCTGCCCAGGAATAGTGTGGTTAGGGTAACTGACCATCCCGACATGACCACAGCTGTTTACCGTGGACGTAAAGCAATAACACAACAACAACAACAACAAAAAAATGCTACTCCAACCCTATTGGGTGACCTAGAAATAAATGATAGATATAGACATATATATTCAAGTTTGTGGTAAAAGTTTTAGAAAGACTCCTGTGCATTGCATGATAGACCAGAGTTTTAACTGCACTTGCTGCACTTTTGAGAACTTAAAGATCAGGGTCATGGACCTGAAAATCTTGTGTTAAAGTTTTGGTCAAAAATTCTTGGTAGACATCTCTTAGCTCAAATTCATAGATACGTTTATGATGATGCTTGCCTAGTTTTCTGCTCTGCAAGTCTTGAAGGCTAGCACAAGTTTTGGACAAGCAATGCTGTTGGGCAAATTTCTCCTGTTATGATAATATTTTGTTGCCAAACAGAATCTAACAAGACCACCCCTGGTTAACCATGTATATACAAGGGTTTTCATTTTGTAACAGCTGTTTTTTCGTTTCGTAACAGCCCTTATATGTACATGGTTTACCAGGTGTGAAGACCTCTTTTAGACTGGCTGGCGGTAGTTTTCAGGCTCTCTCTTAGATGACAGTTTTGTTATTGCAGGTGGTTTAATGTATTGAGCCCTGAGATTGGTCCCAAGCAGTGGACTTACGAAGATGATAAAACACTGTTGAGATTGGTACATCAGCATGGGTGTAAGTTAAATTATGGTATCTTGTGACAGAGCTACAGGGCCTGGTTTTTCAAAGCATCATTAGCATAAAAATATCGTTAGTCGAGGATTTGTTAAGTCTTCTAGTTTACTTAAATCAACTGTGCTGATATTTTTTACTGAAATAATTGAAAGAAGCTTTTGCAATGCAAAAGCTTCTAACATTTTTTTCAGCAATAAAATGACTGTTTTTGTGTGTAATACATGTGAATGCAAAGAACATTATCATGATAGCAAATTCAAATCCAAACTTCACAAGTATGCTTACATCAAACAAAAATTTGCTGAAATGTTTGTTCATGACAGTGTCTTATTATACAGTAAGGTATACCTCTATGCGGGGGGTCGGTGGTCGGGCAATGGTGCTGGGTATAACTTTCAGCACCGGGGCTGATATTTTTTTACTGAAAAAATTGAAAGGAGCTTTTGCACTACAAAAGCTTCTCACATTTTTTCAGCCAAAAAAATGACAGTGTTTTCGGGGGTCGGTGGTCGGGCAATGGTGCTGGGTATAACTTTCAGCACCGGGGCTGATATTTTTTTACTGAAAAAATTGAAAGGAGCTTTTGCACTGCAAAAGCTTCTCACATTTTTTTCAGCAAAAAAAAATGACAGTGTTTTTACGTGAAATACATGTGAATGCAAAGAACATTATGATGATAGCAAATTCAAATGCAATCTTCACAAGTATGCTTATATCAAACAAAAATTTACTGAATATTTGTTCATGATAGTGTCTTATTATACAGTAAGGTATACCTCCATGTCGGGGATGGTGGTCGGGCAATGGTGCTGGGTATACATTTCAGCACCGGGGCACCCTACTTATTTGGATTATAGTAGGGCAAGGTGGGGGTCGTTTGGACATTTTTTCTCTTCTCTGTCATATCTCTTTTCTTAGTTCCTTTCTCTGGGAGACGGCTCAATATAGACTGAAATACTGTCTCAAAGAGCCGTTAAGTCCAAAACAACCAACCAACTTCTCCATGTCTTCCATCATTTTTACAATGGGGTACAACTGCCATGCCTTTCTCTATCCTTACTATGAAAGGAGCGGCTGTAGTGTAGTGGATAACACTCCGGACTACCAATCCAGGGATCGCAAGTTCGAACCCCCGCTTCTCCGGTCTTTCGGATGAGACTTTAAACCGAGGTCCCGTCTCCATATGACCTCGTTGTTGGTGGGACGTTAAACCCGAGTTCACTCACTCACTAACCCTTACTATGAAGGTTTTCTAGAGGGGGTATACTATTAGAATTTTCTCTTAAAGGAGAAAATTCTTTCCTTTAATGGTTGACCCCCATTGAGTATAGAGGCAAAATTAAAATATTCTGTTGTTCGTAGGGCTTGCTTCTTTCGAAATATAATAGAAATAGAAACCTCTAAAACTCTAAAATTATGCACTTCTACAAGTGCTTCCTTCAAATCAAATATTAGTCTAAAGGTATGCAAGAAAAAGTATCTATCATGAGTGTGAAGTGCAGATATAGAGGATCTTACATGAGTGCTCATGTAGTATTGAATTTATTAAATGAGTTGGGAAAAAAGATAAGATGCGAGGCTATGCCGAGCATCTTATCGGTTTTTCCCAACGACTTTAATAAATTCAGTGATACAGGAGCACGAATGCAAGATTCTATTTATAATATGACACTAGAATCACACTTAATTGGCCAATTTTGCACTAAAACATCACGATTTTGCCATTAGAAAATGGGACGTTTTTATGGACGTAAGGGTATGACGTAATTGCATATTTAACCCACTAGTGAATTATCGTTTTTAATGCTTGGCTTTATTACACTCTCAGATGAGAAATCATATGATAAAGAAAAATCCATCACTTAGGATCACTGTTTGGCATCACTCGGCAAACCTCATGATGATGATCAGTGACCCTTGTGACCCTTGTGACAGAATTTTCTCTCTTCAGAAATGTGATTATATTCTCTTTATTTTTCTAGCTAACTGGAGTCATATTGCAAAGTATCTAAAGGGCCGGACAGACAACAGCATATTGCAGCGTTACAAGCGTCTCATGGCATGGAAACATCAGTGCGAGGAGTTCTTCTCTATGGCTGTAAGTTACATTGTAGCAGAAGTCTAGATGGAGTTTTGATCGTACTTAAGAAGGAAAGACATGCTGATTGGTTTTCTCTATAGTTATCTGTCTGTCCATCCATCCATATGTCTGCTCCTACCAGAGCTACACTGTGGGGTGATTGGTATGAACTACCGTGTCTTGTGTGTGCATGGGTGGGGTTGGGGGTGATTGGTATGGAATATGGTGTCTTGTGGGGTGATTTTGCATGGGGTGCACATCACAGTTAGCCCCGTTCAAACAAATAAAAATGAGTGATATGGACATAATATTATATTACAACAGGGGTGCACCCCTGGGGGTTATGAACAAGTTTGAAGATGAACAATGTTCAAGTTTCCAAGTTTGCACAGATTATTTGATGCACTTCACTCTGATTTTCAACTATGGACAAATAATACATATCCAATATGCCTCAAAAGTACCCCATAAGCATATTTTCCACACATCTAAATTATAAGCATGTAGGTCAAGACCTGGACCAATGAACAGTTTCGTCCATCAAAGTCAGTGGCAACCCACAGTGACTTCTAGAAGAGCAAATCCTTACCTTTAAGATGGATGACTTGCAATTTTACGTCCTTTTCAACAGTATTTCAGTCATATCAGGATGATATGTGGGTGATAATGAAAGGCTGTGTGCAATGAAACCCTGTTTATGATTGAAAAGATTCCCGCCTCCAGCAGGGCTCGAACCCGGGACCGCTAGATCAGTAGACCAGCACTTAACCTTCTGAGCTACCGCAGCTCCGATTTCCTACAAGAGCAGAGCCCATTTTGGATGGGCGTCATGGTCCTGGGAAGCCAACAAGTAGTCACAAAAGTTGCTTCCCTTTGCAAAAATCTTGGGGGAAAAAAACAGAAGTGTATCCATTCACTTTAAATGAGCTGGGACACAACAAAACCAACAAAGTGGCATGTGCGCCCAGCGAAGACTCAGATCAGCCTGGGCATCCACCCAGTCTGATCAGAGACTTCGCTGTCCTCATGGAGGTAGCTTAGAACCTTAGCTGCCCTTTAAGTGCTTAGGAAAGAGTCTGATCACACTGGGCGGATGCCAATGCTGATCTGAGTCTGTGCTTTGCACACAACCACTTTGTTTGGTTTCTCGTGCCGCGGCTCAAATACTTTTGAAACGGTCATAAAACTCCAAATTATCCATCCATCCACAGAGCTCCAGATAAGGAGGGGTTTGAGGATAATTCTGATATAATATTACTTATTTCTCAATGAAAACATGTTGTGATCCCTCATTAGAACTGTCTAAACGAAAACATATGCTGTGACCCGTCACTACAACCATCTCAATGAAAACGTGACCCCTTATTACAACCATCTCAATGAAAACATATGCTGTGACCCCTCATTACAACCGTTTCAATGAAAACATTCTGTGACCCCTCATTACAACCATCTCAATGAAAACATATGCTGTGACCCCTCATTAGAGCTGTCTCAATGAAAACATATGCTGTGACCCCTCATTAGAGCTGTCTCAATGAAAACATATGCTGTGACCCCTCATTACAACCATCTCAATGAGATGGTTCTAACTTCTAATGAGGGGTCACAACATATGTTCTGTTGAGAATTATGGAAAATTTTGCCTAGATTATTTCTGTTACCCGTTCTTAGCTGGAGCTCTGCATCCAGAAGTAAAAACATAGCCAGGAAAAGAGATGACCTTACATCATATGCCAACATGAAATGTGCAAAATGCACACATGCATAACTGATCAGAGTCTTTGATGCAAGACATGTAGATTTCCTCGGGATACACCAGGCCCCGAGGTTATAAAACTTGAGAATAATCTCAAACTCAAAATAAAGCACACTGATTGGCTGCTTCCGAGCATGTGCTCGGAAGCAGCCAATCAGTGTACTTTATTTTGAGTTTGAGATTATACTCAAGTTTTATAACCTCGGACCCAGTTATTGATTGAACAGGAAAATTTTTTATTAGGTTGAGTCATTATGGACTGATATTTCTTCACTGGTATACTGTTCATGTATAAATGTGTGAGGTTTTGCAGCAAACAAAAATGTACAAAATTAAATACATGAACCTTGGAACTTGATGTATTATTTATAGAACATTAAGAAAACAAAATAATTTTGACAGTTTAAATACCTGTGAATATGTCCAAAATTATAATACTGCTAACTTTTGTCCCTGAGAACATGGGTACAAATTACAGACAGTATATGAGCCAAAAATATTTATGCAGACAGGCTGACTCTGATCAGACCAAACAAATATGCAGGCTGATCTTAATGCCGGAAGCAGCCAATCAGTGTGCTTTATTTTGAGTTTGAGATTATTCTCAAGTTTTATAACCTCGAACCCTGAGCAGTGTTGCAGGCTAACCTCTTGACTTATAATGACTTGTGTTGTTTTTTCCCTCCCATATTTGACCCCATTGATAGAAAGTTTTTTTTGTGTTTTTTTTTTTTTTTTTTTTTCAGGAGAAAACTCAGAAAATCATGATACTGGGTCAGAAAGAGAGTGATTACAGAAAGGTAAGGAAACACAGGTTTAACAGTTTAAAGTGATTTTGATGCACTTTTAGGCATTTTTGACACAAAACTTGGGCAGCAAGAACATGTAACAAATATCACTGGCCTAAAGTAAATCTTGGAAATTGTCACCTTTTTACAGAAAAAGTGATTGGAATGATAATTGATTAGGGCACCTTTATAGGGTCACAACACAAGAAAACTAATAATGTAGTTGTGCACCCAGCACAGACTCAGATCAGCCTGGGCATTGGCCCAGTCTGATCAGAATCTCCCCTTGGCGTTCAAAGGGTAGCTAAGGGTCTCAGATCAGCCTGGGCATCTGCCCAGTCTGATCAGAATCATCGCTGTCTGCATGAAGGTAGGTTAGACCCTTAGCTACCCTTTGAACGCTAAGCGGAGATTCTGATCAGACTGGGCGGATGCCCAGGCTGATTTGAGTCTGCGCTGGGTGCACAACCACAGTATTGGTTTTCTCGTGTCCCGGCTCAAGTTGAAATATGGTAAGTATTTAGACACTACATCATTTCTGTAATTTGCTCTCTCATCTTCAGATTTGGATTTCAGTACCTGAGAGATGTCATGTAAAGCTTACAGTGCAGCTCTTGAGCTGATTTTCCTTTTGAGCAATATGATCTTGGTCTGCACTGTTTTGCTCATGTATTAGTGTCCAAATATTCAAGTTAAATATATTAATAACAGAGAATTAAATTGTCTGAGAATGACTTGTGGGCCTGAGAAAATCACATTTTTTCCGTTGTATGAATTTCAGGTAGTGTTGCATTATAATTCGATAGGAGCATTGCATACACTGTTTGCCCTAGCAGATACCAATGACATCATATATCTGTTACTATAGCAACTGTGGAATCACTATCTCTTGTGCTTAATACCTTGTCAGAATGGTGTCTTGATGACTTCGCTTTGATATCAGTACTCCTAGATGCTTAGGTAATGGAGCCTTAAAAACATCCATGTCTGCGAGGCGTAGGGGTCTTGCCATGCTCTGCCAATTTTTCATTGACATTACAACAGAAACTTCAGATCTTCTCATACAAATAATTATTCTCAAGTCATTTAATTTTGTGTTAAATGTTAAAATAAATATGAAAGAAAGATAACTCCTTGTTTTTTTTGTTGTTCATGCACAGCTTTATGGGAGAAAGCGAAAGAAAGGGCAGCCACCGAGACCTAATATGAACGAGTTAGGCTGGTATAAGAAAGCACCTTATGAGCATTACAGTGACGTCGGCTTCTTAGCTAAACAGCTGGGTTGTGAAGATGAGGTTTATGATAAAGTCATTGAAGATAGAAGAAAAAGTGAGTATAACTGACTCAGAGCTCCAGATAAATGGAATCTACAGAGCTCCAGATAAATGGAATCTATCATTGGTCTCCGATGCAAACAAGGAAATCCCAACCCTCGGGTACAGGAGATGTGTCGGAAACTCAGCAAGCCTCGTTTCTGATACACCCCATGTGCCCTCATTGGTCTCCGATGCAGACACGGAAATCCCAACCCGAGGGCACACGGGGTGTGTCGGAAACAAGGCTGTGCCCAAGGGTTGGGATTTCCCTGTCCACATTGGAGACCAATGATTGATTATTTTTCTTACCTAGATAATGGTTATTTCAAATTGAACGGGGAACTATTATTCCATGCGAACGTGTAAAAGCGTAAGTAGTATTGTGACGTAACGTCATCTTTATTTCAAACGTCAGTTGGTAAGGTCTTCAAAATGGTGACACCCTCGACGGTGTTTGTGTGAAATATTGACTATTTCAGAGTTTTTTTTTTTTTTTTTCGATTTTAATACAGAAACAGATTATGGTGGACTTACAAAGAACAAATTTCTGTGAGGAAATTCATTGCTTAAAAAAATAAGGCATAAAGTATAGAATCGCCAAGCTGGGCTTATCACATTTCATTGAGCGAGTAATGATACACAGAATTCAATCTCATGGGAGCTGTCTCAGCCCATGGGCAAGACAGAATTTTGCAGCACCGCTAAGAATAAAACAAACTGTCTCGTAGGTAAGAAAAGGTTGGGCTTCGACTTAGAGCTCCAGATAATGTAGGATTTTGACTCAGGACTTCAGGGGTCAGTTGTTCAACACTAACGACGTTGTTAGTTAACAAGATATTGAAATTTAAAATGTTAATATCTCAAATACAGGTATACTTTTTGTTGAAAAAATGTGAGAAGCTTTTGTATTGGCCCTTCCCTAGGGTGCTTGCTGAAGACAGGTTCGACTATATATATATGGTAATAAATATTCAGACAAAAGTCCGTTTTAGAACAAACAGTGCATTTCTGATTTAGAGCAGTTTGATAGGGTCTGCACTGTAAGCCACCACACCAGCAAGTAAATGTCACATTTCCACACATTTAATTGACTTATGCCAGATTAAAAATATAATAATCCATCATGAGTGTCTATTTAGGATAGGGAAATCTCACCATTGGGGTTGGAATTTCAACCAGGGATCAGGCCATTCACCCAAGGGGTCAGAATTTCTACCAGGGACGAGGCCTTGACCCTGGTTGAAATTCCGACCTCGAAGGTCAGATTCCCCTACCCTACATGGCCTGGTTCATGATGGATTATATTCTCCCACTTTTAGAGAATTAAAAACTCAAATTGGATTAAGCCTAAAAACTGTAAAATTTTAACTTTTAACCAGTGATCTGAAGGAAATTTGAGCAGCCCAGTGTGTTTATTGGATCTTAAAATGGGTGTCAGCACAGTTTGCACCTGGAATATAGATGAGAACCACGATTTGTTGACTATTTCATCTTACAGATTGCAAAAAGAAAATGCAGCTAAGCCTTTCGTTACGGGTGTGTCAAGTAGCTAGCGAAGTTTAATAGAAGATTTTAGTGAAGTCATTAAAATTTGGTGATGTCACAAACATATGGCCCTGAGGTTATAAAACTTTAGTACTTTCTCAAATTCAAAATAAAGCACACTGATTGGCTGCGTCCGAGCACATGCTCAGAAGCAGCCAATCAGTGTGCTTTATTTTGAGTTTGAGATTATTCTCAAGTTTTATAACCTCAAACCATGACCTGTTATCAAAGCTCATCTTACTTGCTTGCGAGTCATTTTGTTCAATCAAAATTGAAATATTAGTCTACTGAAAAAGTTGCATTGCTAATGAAAGAAAGATGTCGCTAATGAAAGATAGAACATCCTTAAATGAGCTGAAAGCCTAGCTTGTATATATGAAAGCTGGAGAATAATTACACTAAACAGTTAAATCCCCTCATGGTGGTGTAAGCCTCTAAGCACACATCTTTATAAACAGTAGTTTAACCCTTAAAGGAGACGGGAAATGAATATGGTATTATTAGAAATCGATAAAGATCAATAAATACATCCAGCTGCTGAAAACCGCATGTTTATACACAATCTAGAAGTGTTTTTATCACTGTGTAATCTACAGGTATTTATTACTGCTACTTCTGGTATTAAGAATTCCGAGAGATAAAGAGATAAATCTCCAGATGTGCCCTGACGTCATTGTAGGCAGGAAGTGTGTCTCTATGTAGTAAAATAAGCAGAAAATTGTCGTTAGAACTAATAAATGGAGCAAACTGAGCAAGGGCTTCTCACATCTAATGGTAGTTTCAGTTTAGATATTAAATATATATGCTTGAGCCTGTTAAGGCAAATGGAACAAGAGAAATGAAGAAGAAAGAGATGATTTACCATACTCTAACAGCTAGCTTCACAGCATAAGAAATACAGTACAGACTGGTGAAATTAATTAATAAAAGTACATAATATCTTTTTTCTAACCATAAATTAATTATGTAGTGTCAAAAATGATTTGAGCTATTTTTGTTGGTGAAAGAAAAAGTGGTTATCTCATTCTAGTGAATTATTTGGAGAAAAGAAAATCAAATAGTTATGCATATATTTTGTTTTTCTTTTTCTTCTTTTCTTATTGAACGGTTTACTCATTTGTTTTGATTGATTTCCATATGTACCAAGCCTTTCTTACAAAAAAAAAAGAAGCAAAAAAAGAGAAAAACAAAAAGGAAGAAATTCTTTGCTACCACTTATTCATTTGTTGCGAATACCGGTAAGTTTTAGAACACTAGTGACTCTTTTCTCTGTGAACAATCAAAACAACAGAATAAACTTTATATTACTTATTACTATCGGTGCAGGTAAGATCTTACTACTTGCAGATGTGCATGAGCATGCAAGTATGGACCCAGATCTTTCTGCTCATATAGGCACAGCCTGCTCATAAAATTCGCAGTCCTTTGTCCAAAAATGTGACGGTAGAAGGTCACAGATATAAATAGATATGCAAATTACAAACTCGGTAGTTTGTGGTCGAGTAAATGTTGGGGTATGTAAGCAAATAAACCGCCCTTGGTGGGTGAGCATGCTTTTCCACTGACAGGGTTTGTTTGCAGGTCGGCCCACGTTACATTTGGTGGCAGCGGTGGGATAATGACAACTGCCAGACCGGAGTTGCCTTACCCATGTAATTCCCAGGCCAAGTCTCCGGACGAGACTTCTCGGAGGGGAAAGTAATGTGACGGTAGAAGGTCACAGATATAAATAGATATGCAAATTACAAACTCGGTAGTTTGTGGTCGAGTAAATGTTGGGGTATATAAGCAAATAAACCGCCCTTGGTGGGTGAGCATGCTTTTCCACTGACGGGGTTTGTTTGCAGGTCGGCCCACGTTACAAAAGCAAGTTTTTTTTACACATGACGAGGCAGTATTTTTTTTTTCTTTTTGGTCAGATAAAGTGGCAAGGTGCTCCAATTTTAGGGAGCTTAAGGTAGACTGACCATACGTGGGAATGACATGGTGATTAAAATCTTTTCCAACAGTTTTCAATCATATCAAGGCGACGCCGAAAGGATGAAAATGGAAGGCTGTGTGCAGGAGCACCGTTTTTACTATGAAAAGACTTCTGCTAGCGGAATTCGAACCAGGAACTACAGGCTTAGCGGGCCATTGCTAAATCAACCGATGTACCAGTTTGGACAGGCAGCAAACACTGAATAAGTGGCATGAAGTGTTGTTGTTTTTTATTTTGTGTGTAATGAAATAAAGCGTATTAGCTTTCTGAAATAAATACATTGATGGATGCTGACCCAGAATAACCCTGTGACCCTTGCCAGACTATTATGTGTTCAGGTATATAATCTGATGCCCTAAATTTATAGAATTATGGCTTTTCATCTGATAAAGATAAGAAATAGAAGAAATAGTGCCAGTCAAAGAAAAGTAGCTCTGGGAGCAAGAGTCGGTCTTCATTGATTTTCTGCATATATAAAAGGTGTAGGCCCAGAGCAGGTGCCTCTTTCAGTGGCATCTGATCTGATTCTACATGGCCTGAAATGGCATATGTTTATATATGGTTAAAAGTGACCCCTAGATATGTATTGTATATGATTTCACATTTTCAATATTTCCTTGGAAGGTGATATTTGTTTAATTTTTTGCCTTGACTAGAACTAAAACTAAAGACTTCTTTTTATCTAAATCTTTTATCTAAATCTATAATCATTAGAAAGTCAAGACTTTTTTCCATGCACGTTTGGAGTCTTTCAGCACAGTTTGATATTAATATTAAAAGAAGAAAAAATCTGCATACAAAATTATTATACCTTTCAGTTAATTTGAGTGGATAATAGAAAAGTTCTAAATAATGTAGATTATCACTAGTAAAAATAGTAAATTATATAATATGAAATTTTAAAAGTATGGAGCTCAAATAATTTCATGAAATCGAAAAAAAACGATATACCATAGTCTTAAGACATTTAATTTCAGCAACCAAGTACAATACACACCATTATAAAATTGTATTCTGATTCACAGGCATGGCAGGGTCTCCACAATTTTATACTAAGCTCACTGCAGACGTAGAACAGTCTGTTCATAATACAGTTTAGCAAAACCTGCAGAATCATGCATAAACTCACTACCAGAGAGGCAATAACCTGGCTAGCATGACGTGGCTCACTGATCGGCTTCCGAATTTTAGCGGAAGATATCAGAACTGACACTCAGAGAGTATTTATTGACTTTACAAACAAGTGCAGATTTTATCTGAAATACTTTGAATGGGAACAGATGTTAATTGATATTAGGATTTTAGAACAAATGAAAGGATATTTGTTGCCAGAATCCTTTAAAGCGCCAAAAATTAAAATTGTTGAATTGGCAAACAGTGTAGATCCAGATGAGGTGGCTCATAATGAGCCACCTCATCTGAATCTACACTGTTTGCCCTCCAGTGTTCGAATTCTCAATATATTATCGCTTGGGCGAAACATTTTTTGAAATTCTGCAGACGTAAATTTTGTCGTCTGCTTTTTGGCGCATTTTGATGATAGTGTATTGGTTGATTAAAAAACACTGCCCCGGACAGTGAGAATATGTTTTTAGATACATGTCAGCCCGATATGCTTTTGAGAGAATTCCGTAAAATTTTGATGAGTCATGGCCCTTGTTTGAATTTGGCATTTTTCCAACTTTTGAACTGTTTGCCCTAGAAAGTTGATTTTGATGGTGTTATGGTCCAAGTTTGTTCAAATAGTTGCCCAAGGGTCCAAAATGGCCCCTCCCCATGGGGTCCTGGGTTTGAACCATAGAAATACATAGGAAAATGTTAAAAAATCTTCTCCATCAGAATCAGTTGGCTCAGGTGCCTGAGATTTCGTTTGAAGCATTGTGTGGTGGTATAATAGTAGTTCTTGATGAGTTTGATATTTTGGTAAAGATTAGGTGTGTCCTTTTCAGACTTGGATATTCATAAGTTTGACACCTTTAGTGGCAAGCATATGGTTTGAGGCATAATGTTTCACAAACACAATTTCTAGATTGTATGCATATCTTGTTTTATTATACAGATGAGCTTGTTGCACCACGGCCACTACCAGTCTCACGATATCCGAAAAGAAGTAATTTTGCACTCTGGAATCGTAAACATAATCTCCAGAAGCTTGTCGAGGCGGAAATAAAGAAAACTTTGGATGAAAACCCAGAGAATGAGGGACAGCCCAAGCTTGTGGCTGACAGGGTGGCTATGCATGTGGCACCCGTGGTGGAAACAAAACAACAGTTACCGGTAAGTGTATGAATACAAAAAAAGTGCAGAATAGGTTGGGTTTTAAGAATCTGGAATAATTTTTGTCTCTGTGTCCACTTTATGCTGTTCTACCTCGAGACCTGGCAACTGATAATGCATGAAAAAACACGCAAACTCCCTATAATAAAGACCTAAAACAATACACAACTTTTGAGAAACTTCAATATTGCAAAGTTTCACAAGAATAAAAAAAAATACAACTGTTTCTTGATTTACTGTACTGTAAAACTTCTAAAATTGGGATAAAAAGGTCAGAGCAAAGAGTGTTGACCCAGATCAGGAGCAGTCTGATCAGGGTCTATACTGTTTCGCATTCTGTCTGCATCATTTGGATGCATTACTGCTTTGCAAATACCATACTGTTCAGTTTTAGGACAATTATGTTAATTATTGTAGTGTCCCAATTCTTAAAAAACCTTTATGGTATTACCATAATGTGCATAGTTATTGGGACACCTGAAATAATTAATTTTCCATTTGTTTCAAATGGAAAATCAATTATTGTAGGTGTCCCAAAATATAGGCACTTTGAAGTATATTTAATGAACATGCCCTGTTATTTTTAACACCAGAAACAGATGATGGAAATCTACTCAGCGATGAAAGGCAAAGATCCCAACGAGCTGTCTGTTAAAGAACTCCTAAGAATTTCCCGCCATATCAAAAAGACAGGGAAAGCCCCAGAGGATATTGAAGGGCCAGAGCCAAATGATGAAACTGACGACTACGACAGTTTTGCTGAGGACGTGGTTGGATCGCCAGATCAGGTGTGTACCTTAAAGAGACTGGATACACCTGTATCTTTTCCTTTAATTTTTACCAAGGGAAACAACTTTACATATTTCTTGTTTGTTCCCTTTGGGAAATAACCTTCCAAAATGGGGTTTTCTCTTAAAGGAAAGAATTTGCTCCAAAGGGAGCAAATTCTTTTCTTTAAAAGTAAAAACCCTATTGGTAGGGTGGCTAAAATGAAAATGCTGGAATTATTCCCCCTGAATGTGTATCCTTTTACCTTAAAAACAAGTTTTCTTGTTTATTGTGGGTCATAATCCTGATATGGGCAGTCCAGTAAAATGCTTTTTCAGCAAAGAAGCTCCTGGGTCTCACATAGGTAATGACACATCAGGGGAATAAAACAATTTGCCTACACACTGTAAGTTCTATGTAGAAGGTAGAGGTGAAACAGTTAACTGGTATACCGATATATTGCAGTATGGCAGATAAAATATTGTTTTGCAATACGGATTTGACTGAACCGATTTTTGTGAGGAACTTCCCTTAAAGAGGTGCATAAAAGCATCTGCTCTTCTTGCCTCTCCTGTAGGCCATATTGCCCTCCAAACCATTCTATCTGTCCTGAAAATGAAGCCCCTTTATACTCTAGAGAAAGATACCTTTCCTACCAATGTGTAGAGTCTAACTACACAACTCTAATACAAAACAGTGGTCTGACTGATAAATTATCTATAGCTAGATGAGTGTGCATCATACAGGTTAACTACAAGAGTGACATGCCATAATAAATAGATATACCAGTAAAATACTGGGAAACTATACATATCACCTGAAAATATTTTTTTCTTTCTTTCAGCCTGTACAGTGTACACTGATTATGCTAATAATTGCAACTAAGGTGACTGTGACTGGTTTTTTTAGCTCACCTGAGCCAGCGGCTCCGGGGGAGCTTATAGGATGGTAAGGCTCCGTTGTCCGTCGTCCGTCCGTCCGTCCGTCCGTCCGTCGTCCGTCCACACTTTCAAACAACTTCTCCTCTGAAACCACTGGGCCGATTGTAACCAAATTTCATATACAGCCTCCTGGGACCTTAGGAACGAAAAGTTGTTCAAACCGTCCTGGTCACATGACCAACATGGCCGCCATGCCCATATATGGTAAAAACCTGAAAAAATCTTCTTCTCCAGAACCAGTAGGGCGATGACCTTGAAACTTGGTATGTAGCATCGGGTACACGAGTACTACCAAGATTGTTCAAATTATGACCTTGGGTTGACCTTGACCTTTTTTACGGTAAGGTCAAATTTGCTTCCTTATGCTTTTATATGGCAAAATGCTGCAACATAAGATATCTTGGAAACTGTTGAATATTTTGGCCTAAAAATTGGTACATACAGTTATCTTAATGACTACATGAAGATTTATGAGTTCAAGAGGTCAAGGTCATTCTTTGACCTTTGACCCAGAACTCTCATATTATGACAATATCAAACAATCTCCTCAAAAACAACTAGGCCAATTGTAATTAAATTGCATATAGATCCTCCAGGGGTTGAGGGAATGAAAATTTGTTCATACGGTCCAGGTCACATGACCAACATGGCCACCACGCCCATATATGGTAAAAACCTTTAAAAATCTTCTTCTCCAGAACCAGTAGACCGATGGCCTTGAAACTCGGTATGTAGCATTGAGTACTCAAGTACTATCAAGATTGTTCAAATTATGACCCTGGGTTGACCTTGCCCTTTTTTACGGCAAGGTCAAATATCGGAAAATGCTAGCACATGAGATTTCATGGTAAGTTTTGAAGATTTTGGCCTAAAAATTGGTATATACAATCATCTTAATGAGTACATGAAGATATGTGAGTACAAGAGGTCAAGGTCATTCTTTGACCTTTGACCCAGAAATCTCAAATTTTGACAATTTCAAAGAATCTGCTCTAAAACCACTAGGCCAATTGAAACCAAATTTCATATAGAGCCTCGAGGGGTTGAGGGAATGAAAAAATTTTCTAACGGGCCTGGACACATGACCATCATGGCCGCCATGCCCATATATGGTAAATACCTTTATAAATCTTCTTCTCCAGAACCAATTGACCGATGGCCTTGAGACTTTGTATGTAGCATTGGGTACTTGAGTACTATCAAGATTGTTCAAATTATAACCTTGTGTTGACCATGACCTTTTACAGCAAGGTCAAATATGGGAAAATGGTAGAACATAAGATTTCATGGAAAGTTTTGAAGATTTTGGCCTAAAAAATTGGTATATACAGTTGTCTTAATGAGTTCATGAAGAATTATGAGTACAAGAGGTCAAGGTCGTTTTTTTACCTTTGATCCAGATCGCTCATATTTTGACATTTTCAACCATTTCCTCAAAAGCCAAAGGGCAATTGTGAACACATTTCATATAGAGCCTCCAGGGGTTGATTGAATGAAAAATTTGTTCAAACGGTCCCGGTCACATGACCAACTTGGCCGCCATTACCACTTATGGTATAAATCTTTAATATTTTTCTTCTCCAGAACCAATACACCTATGGCCTTGAAACTTGGTAAATAGCATGGAGTACTAGAGTACCACCAAGAGTGTTCAAACGGTGACCTTGGGTTTACCTTGACCTTTTTTGCGGCATGGTCAAATATGGGAAAATGCTAGAACATAAGATTTCATGGAAAGTTTTGAAGATTTTGGCCTATAAATGGTATATATGGTTGTCTTAATGAGTACATGAAGATTTATGAGTACAAGTGGTCATGGTCATTCTTTGACTTTTGACCCAAAGCTCATATTTTGACAATTTCAGACATGATAAGTAAAAGCCACCTTGCCAATTGTTCAGGTGAGCGATTCAGGGCCTCATGGCCCTCTTGTTACATATCCCAATTCACTGCCATCAGAGAGAGTGCATTTTCATTGCAGACTGCCTTGAAAAATTGGTTTTGGGTCAAGTAATTTCTGCACTAAGGTATTTCACTGTTTAGCTGAATCAGTTTTACACTCCTATACACTATTTCATTCTGAGCCAGTGAGGTAATGGACCCCAAAAATTTTGGATGGGCCCCTATGTATTGCAATACATATTGCAATATGGGTCTAGCATATTGCAATATATTGCAATATGGTTTTAGCCGTATTGTTACACCCCTAGTAGAAGGGAATAAATGTCTTTAAATGTGTCCCTGGCATATGTACAAGTACGTCATGTGTATATTATATGTTGTTGTATTGTTTGCGAGGAGATGGACTCTATAAGCTTACGAGCTTCCATTCAGATCCTCTTTGTTTATATTGTATAATTATTCACATGTATATTTTTGAAAGAATAAATATTGTTTAAACCAAGTATGTTGAGAGCTATGATCATTTGTCTGTGTATCCATCAACCTTTGTTTTAAAATTTTTAAAAATTTTGCACTGAGTTCTTATTCTTTGCATTATATTTAGAAATGCCTGAATGGAAGTATTGGTATACAACAGTGTTTAGTTCTTTCTACATTCATAAAGGTAGCTGATGTGTTCTGGATGCTGCCAAGGTTTCTGCATTCAGTATCCTTACTATTATTAGATTTTTCAGTTTTTCAGCCCTGTTTCTCAGGAAGGTGGCTAAAAGCCATAAAAGCAGGGCCCAATTGTTAAATAAATGTCATCATTAGTTAGTGAGAGGTTAAATTTCCAAAATTTTCAAACATATTGCGTGCAAAAACACTGCCATTTTTTACAGAAAAAATGTGAAGAGCTTTTGCTCATGCAAGACTTAACAAATCCTTGACAAAGACCTTGTTAAGCCAACAACACTTTGAACAACTGGGCCCTGATATTTATGTGACCCATCTGCATGGTCCAAACTTTTCTGTTTCTTTGTTAAGCTAATAGCAGACAGTGCAAGTTCTAAAAGTCTTGCTTGTCCATGGCCACGTGACCATTACCTTAATATAGGTAGTTGGATACTCAATGGTCATCTCTTATGCTCTTTTGGATATTTCAGAAGAGAGAGGAAGGCAGTCAAAGTGTATATTTGAATAAAAAAAAATCACAGTTGTCTTGAGCCAGTTGTTCAAAACTAATGACATTGTTACTTTAGGAGACATTACATAATTTTTCAAGTGCATAGTACAAAAAACACAGCCATTTTCGAATGAAAAATTATAGGAGCTTTTGCACTGCAGATGCTCCACATTTCAGTAAAATATATTAGTGCATTTGATTTTATGTGTGGTGGTAATCTTAACAAATCCATAATTCACAATTTTAGTAAGGTAACGATGATTTGAAAAACTGGGCCTTGGTAATTATCAGTTTATCACAGTATTACAGTCAGATTTGATGCTTGTCTTTCTGGTACTCAGTGTTCCAGATAAGAAGGAGTAACAAGGATAATTTTGGGATAATTTTCCATATTGCATAATCTTCTTACAAACTTAGGTTGTGACCCATCATTAGAACCGTCTAAATGGGACGGTTTTCTATGAAGGGGTCACAACATATAGGATAATTTTCAATATTACATGTTCTGCATAAAAATATATATTGTGACCCATCATGAGGGGTCACAACATATATTTTAATTGGGAAAGAAGAAAAAATGTTTCCAAATTATCATCAAAAACCCACCTTATATAAGTGGGCTCTGGGCACTGTTAAATGTATTTCAGAAACCAAAGAAGCCAACACGTGTGATGGCCCCACATCATAAGCAGAAAGTTATGATGGGCAGAGAAAAATACTACCTTGCGAATGTACAACTACGAGAAGCCATATGGTCAAAACACAAGAAACAGGCAGCTAGAAAACCTAAACCTGGGCGACGCAGAAAATTCAGGCTGTGTATGTTTGTTACTGTTATAATTCTAAAAATTGGGACACCAAAAAAAAAAATTCACTGTAACGATCCCAAAATGGAACGGTTTGGTTCTACAATGTAGTAATGGATCCAAAAGATGCAGATGAAATGGCAGACAGTGCACATCCTGATCAGACAGCTGCTTGCTCCTTTAATATATATTTTATTAGAAAAAATCATAGAAATTATCTGAGACCAGTTGTGTAAAACTAATAATGCTGTTAGTTTATAAGACAGAGACCAATAAATTCACTTTGAGGTATCAGTAGTTTGAGATGAACCTCATCTTCGAGATATCGAGAGTTGATGGTGTATATATGGTAAACACAGCTTCTGGAGCTAAGAATATTCCTTTAAATATTTAGTTACCTTAATGTGCTTAAGTTTTGGGACACCTAAAACCATTGACTTTCCATTTGGGACAAATGGAAAGTTAATGGATTTAGGTGACCCAATACTTAAATATATTGGGACACCTAAAACCATTGATTTTCCATTTGGGACGAATGGAAAATCAATGATTTCAGGTGTCCAAATACTTAAGCAAATATTGGGACACCTAAAACCATTGATTTTCCATTTGGGACAAATGGAAAATTAATTGTTTTAGGTGTCCCAATACTTAAGCATGTAAGGGTATGTCTTTCAGTTCCCAGGAAAGTATTCGAGACTCAAGGTGCCACAGAGGAACAAGAGAAGCTTAGAAGAAAATCACTGTTACTGATGTTGAAGGTTAGTTGAGAGAGATATCACCCCTGGTTAACTATGTATATACAAGGGCTGTTATGAAACAAAAATGAGCTGTTAGGAAAAGAAAAAGAGTCATAGTTACCAAACGACTAGGTTGTTTGGTAACTGTGACTCTTTTTCATTTTGTAACAACTCTTTTTCGTCTCCTAACATCCTTGAAAACGTAGTTAACCCGATGTGGATATTAGCTTTAACAGTGACTAGTTATGTGACCTGCCGTGAAATGCTGGAAGGGCAAATAGTGCTTACCCTGTCCATGTGTGTGTGTGTGTACTTGTGTGTTTGTGCATTACTGGAATCTCAGAATTATCCTCAAAAACCCACCTTATCGGGAGCTCTGTGTTATAACTCCTCATTAGGACCACCTCAGTGCTATTTCATGGCCCTTCAGTCAAACTTTCTGAGGCACAACATGTTTGTGGAGAGATAAGGAAGTTTATTCAAGAGTTAACATCATACACTCATTTGGTCAGAGCTCTACATTACATTAAAATTTCTAAAACTTGGGACACCTAAAATAAGTACTGTAATTGTTCTGAAGATGGAACAGGCTCAGTGCTCCAGATAAGAAGGGGTAACAGGAATAATTTAGGGATAATTTTCTATATTTCTCCATAAAAACATATTTTGAGACCCATCATTAGAACCGTCTCACCGAGACGGTTCTAATGAGGGGTGACAACATATGTTTTTATGGAGAAATAAGAAAAATTATCTGCAAATTATCCCTGTTACCCCTTCTTATCTGGAGCACTGAGGCTGGTTTAAAAGGATGCAGGTTGAATGGAAAACTCTACCCCATAGGCCCTGATCAGACTGCTGCTGTAGGAGTAGTCTGATCTGGGTCTGAACTATTTGCTCAGACCTATTGGTTCCAATAAATGTATTTTGAACATTCATGGTATTTTGTTATTAGCTCACCTGTATGTTAGTACAGAAAGAGTACAGAATTGCTACAGTGTCAGCATCCCATTTTTTATGTCCCGGCCAAGAAATGGCAGAAGAGCATATAGAGTTTACGCTGTCCATGTGTGTGTTTCTGTGTTACCAGAATTGTGTCCAACCTATAACTTTGGCCTGCCTAGTGGGATTTCAAGATTATTCGGCAGAAATGATCATCATGACAAGATGGTGTATCAGTGCAAAAACCATGTCGCTAAATCAAAGGTCAAGAACACAGTCCACACTTTAACTTCGTGCATAGGCTATAAAGAAACATGTTTGTGTCCTCTCCATAATTTTATTCAGCATGGTGAGAGCCCGAAGTTATTTTGGCATAAATGATCATCTTGACAAGACAGTGGGTCTCGTGCAAGAAACACGTCACTAGCTTGAAGATCAAGGTCACACTACGCATGTAAACTTTGTACATAGGCTGTAGTGAAACATGTTCATGTACGGGCCATGACTTTGTCCTGCATGATGGGATATCAAAATTATTTGGCATAAATAAATAATTATCATGACAAGTCAGTAAGTGCAAGAACCATGTTGATAGCTCAAAGGTCAAGGTCATAGTTTGCCTTTAAGGTATTTAGATACACAATAACTCTGTATCGACTTATAAAAACACATAACAGAGTTCTTGTTCATGGTGAATCAATCAACTATGGAATATATACACACTTACAATGCCTACCATAAAGATCCTAAGTTTTCGGGCAGATACATCTGTATAAACAGTGGAAACCGTGATCAGACTGTTCCTTAGGAACCAGAGTGATCAAGGTCTTTACAATTTCAATTCCATCTGCGCATTTTTGAGGCATTACTCTATGGTAGACCCGGAACAACAGGAAAATAAATAACAGGGCAAGGACCGGCTGTGTTTGCAGCAGGTGCAGTATTTGGACAGTCTTTTTTGGGGATATTTTTTAACTTAAACATTGTTTTTCTAGGAAACAAAACGGTGAAATGTTTGTTTTTTTGTTTTATTCTGTATCATACAATGTAAGTTTTACTAAAACAATATGCATAAGCATGCCCCATCGATTGAATATATTTTTCATGACGTTTTTCATGAAATTCAATTTTCTTGCATTTTTTAGAAAAGTGTAAAAATATACTTATAATCAAGATAATTGCAATTTTTCTAACCAGTCTGTTTCAAATACCCTATATTAAAGATTATATGATTTGCAGAAATGAAAGTGCATCCTTGTGCTAGAGACATGAATTTTAATGGAAAATGTGTAAAAAAAAGTATGTATAAATACAAAAGTTTGTTTTTTAGGAAAACAAAATGGTGAAAAATTTTCTTTTCTTATCTAAATGTTTTATAGCCCTTTGGGTTATTCAGCTGGTATAATGAAATGAATGCCCCACCAATATCTTTATTCACCATTCGTCTACCTTAAACTTTGTGCATAGGCTTATAACTTTATCCTGCATGGTGGGATTCAGAATTATATTGCATAAATGATCCTCATGACAAACAGCTAGCTTGAAGGTCAAGGTCATACTACGCATGTAAACATTGTGTATATATGCTATAGTAAAAACATTTTTGTGTCCGGCCTATCGGTGCGTATCTGACTGAAAACTTAGAGGTCCCAGGTTCAGTAACCGGTCCAGCCACTTACTTGCATGTCTCCTGATTCAAGAAGGGCAGTTGTCAGTTACTGGCGAAAGTATGTGTACTTAGTACTCGTTAACCGCTTAGGAAATCTAAGCCTACCCAGGGTGTGGTCAGGTTAACTGACCATCCCGACATTACCATAGCTGTTTACCGTGGTTGTAAAGCAACAAAACAACAACAACAATAATAACCTTTTAACTTATGCCATGCATAGGCTGTAATGAAAACCTGTTTGCGTCATATTTGTGTCTAAGTTTTGACTGCAAAAAATGTAAATCTTTTTGACCTACATTTCATGTCCTTTGACCTGCCATTTATATCATACAAGTTTGCCTCTTTGAACCTAGTTATCCTTAAAGTTCCAGTAACTTAAGGCGCCATCTTACTCAAGACACTAGGCGGGGTCATCTGTGTCATATAGATACATTTCTGGTTGTTAAAGTTTTGGTTGAATTTTTTTATGTGATGTGTAAGGTACTGTCAGGCAAGCTCTTCTGTAAGCAGACATGTCTTGTTTATTTTCAGTCTATGGATGTTGACAGCATTAAAGCATTCAAGAAGGCTCGGAGGTTACACAAGAAATTTTCAGCATTTCTGAATGTAACAGCTGATAATGAAAACCATGCTTCCTCCAGCACAAAAAAGACAAATCATTCTCTAAGACCCAGGTCTACATTCTCAGCATGGAAACGCCAGCCAAGACCGAATGTTAAGGAAGAGATGGGTGAAGCCACTAAGGCAATGCTTGAACTGGGTAAAGAGTTAAATGTTCCAGCAGATAACAGTGAATCAGATGATGAGAAAGCTGCTAGTCCAAGTAAAGTAGCAAAACTGACTCAAGAGAATAATTTAGATACTTCTGAAAAACCTCAGCAAAGTCAAACAAATGGGCCAAGTCATTCTTCTGAAAAACCTCAGCAAAGTCAAACAAATGGGCCAAGTCATTCTTCTGAAAAACCTCAGCAAAGTCAAACAAACGGGCCAAGTCATTCTTCTGAAAAACCTCAGCAAAGTCAAACAAATGGGCCAAGTCATTCTTCTGAAAAACCTCAGCAAAGTCAAACAAAAGGGCCAAGTCATTCTTCTGAAAAACCTCAGCAAAGTCAAACAAATGGGCCAAGTCATTCTTCTGAAAAACCTCAGCAAAGTCAAACAAATGGGCCAAGTCATACTCCTGAAAAGCCTCAGCAAAATCAAACCAATGGGCCAAGTCATTCTTCTGAAAAACCTGAGCAAAGTCAAACAAATGGGCCAAGTCAAGAAGGTTCAGAAAATGTGAAGGATCCTTCTAACACCGCCTCACAAGAAACTGAAGATGCATCTCAGTCTCAAAGTAGTTCAGGGACAAATAACTCTACTACAGTGAGTAACAGTAACTCTGAATCTATGCCTCAAGTACAACCATATAACAAAAAGTTGCCATTTATACCACCAAATCATACAAATCTACGGGCTCTGAAGACTCTTTTACATGACAAGGAAAAGTTATTTGATAAGGCTTCTAATGAGTTTAAAGTTCAGGAACTTAGAAATGAATTCTATGTAAAACAAAAGAGTAATGCTACCCCATTTGTAAAAACTTTATTGTCTGTATTTAATCCTGATAAAGACGGAATCAGAAAAAGAGCCAAAAGAAAACTTAACAATGACCTAGAGAAAAACTCCTTTGTTGAGGCTATAGAAAAAGTGAGGCAGACTCGAGAGTTTAATCAACTCAAGGCAAGATTCCGAGCAGTTTTTACTTGGCCAGCATTAATCTCAACTATCAAACCGCCAAAGGAGATGGAGATTGCTTCTGGATCAGTAAACTCATCTTCAGGACAGACTGAAGCACACAAAGACTCAGAGAAAGAAAATATGGAAGATGGGGCAGTTAAAGAGATAGTAAATTTGAGTGATTTCTCTAGTACAGACAATGATAGTGATGTGGAATCTAACAAGAAGAAAAAGAGAAAAAGAAGACTGAAAGATGCAAATGATATGACAAGAGGTGTGAATGAATTGGTGAGAAGTGACCCCAAACCTACAGAGAAGGCTGTTAGGGTGAAACGGAATATGGTAAAGCTTGTGTATAAAGATCTGGAACAAATGGAGGATGTGGAATTGACTGAGAAAGAAGAACTGGAAATCTTAGTTATGAATATCATCTGTAAACATTTGAGGTAAGTTTTGCTGGTTGGTTTGGGAAAGAGATTCAGGGTTGCCATGGTCAGGGGAAAACATCAGGAAACTGCTTTTTTCCTGAGTCAGGGAAAAGTCTGGGAATTATGTGGTTGGTCGGGGAAATTTGGAAAGGACTTGAAAAAGTCAGGGAAAAGGCAGAAAATTTGAAAACAAATAGAAAAGATACTTATTCTGTTCAAGGGGAAAGGATGTACTTTCTAGGGAGGTAGTTGAGACACATCTCCTTCCTCACTTGGGGCTACTCTTGAAGGAAAGAATTTGCTCCCTGGGGTACCAAATTCTTCTCTCTAAGACTAGCCCCAATTTTCAAGTGATA
Source organism: Ctena decussata (assembly GCA_963989385.1). Classification (NCBI taxonomy): domain Eukaryota; kingdom Metazoa; phylum Mollusca; class Bivalvia; order Lucinida; family Lucinidae; genus Ctena; species Ctena decussata. Next base: position 36,670,266 of record OZ022498.1, on the reverse strand, counting down.
CAGGTAGCACTGTTGAAGTAAGAGGAAAATTAACTTCTGGATCCGGGTGTAGAGAACTGTAAAATGTCAGGAGAAGTGGAGGATCGGGGGGCAACCCTGAGTCTAAAGTAGTCTATTGGATCTATTGGATACCACCTTTGAACACAGTCCCCATCTCCATATGATGCTAGGGAGCTTCAATACGTTTGTCCTTTCCTCTGAAAACAACACTTTATACAGTGGGCTTTTCTAGCTTTGAAATTTGGATGTATGTTCATAATTTTTTTAAGGATATCTTGTATATTTATTCATTTATTATTGTTTTTTTTTTCTTTTTAGCTCACCTGAGCCAGAGGCTCCGGGGGAGCTTATAGTATGGTCAGGCTCCGTCGTCGTCCGTCCGTCCGTCTGTCAACATTTTCAAACGACTTCTCCTCTGAAACCACTGGGCCAATTGTAACCAAATTTCATATGTAGCCTCCTGGGACCTTAGGAACGAAAAGTTGTTCAAACGGTCCTGGTCACATGACCAACATGGCCGCCATGCCCATATATGGTAAAAACCTAAAAAAATCTTCTCCAGAACCAGTAGGCCGATGGCCTTGAAACTTGGTATGTAGCATCAGGTACGCGAGTACTACCAAGATTGTTCAAATTATGACCTTAGGTTGACCTTGACCTTTTTTACGGTAAAGTCAAATTTTCTTCCTTGTGCTTTTCTATGGCAAAATGCTAGAACATAAGATATCTTGGAAACTGTTGAAAATTTTGGGCTAAAAATTGGTATCTACAGTCATCTTAATTAGTACATGAAGATTTATGAGTACAAGAGGTCAAGGTCATTCTTTGACCTTTGACCCAGAACTCTCATATTTTGACAATTCCAAACAATCTCCTCAAAAGCCCCTGGGCCAATTGAAACCAAATTTCATATAGAGCCTCCAGGAGTTGAGAGAACAAAAACTTATTCGTACGGTCCAGGTCACATGACCAATATGGCTGCCATGCCCATATATGGTAAAAACCTTTGAAAATCTTCTTCTCCAGAACCAATAGACCGATGGCCTTGAAACTTGGTAAGTAGCTTTGGGTACTCGAGTACTATCAAGATTGTTCAAATTATGACCTTAGGTTGACCTTGACCTTTTTTACGGTAAGGTCAAATTTTCTTCCTTGTGCTTTTCTATGGCAAAATGCTAGAACATAAGATATCTTGGAAACTGTTGAAAATTTTGGGCTAAAAATTGGTATCTACAGTCATCTTAATTAGTACATGAAGATTTATGAGTACAAGAGGTCAAGGTCATTCTTTGACCTTTGACCCAGAACTCTCATATTTTGACAATTCCAAACAATCTCCTCAAAAGCCCCTGGGCCAATTGAAACCAAATTTCATATAGAGCCTCCAGGAGTTGAGGGAACAAAAACTTATTCATTCGGTCCCGGTCACATGACCAATATGGCTGCCACGCCCATATATGGTAAAAACCTGTGAAAATCTTCTACTCCAGAACCAACAGACCGATGGCCTTGAAACTTGGTATGTAGCTTTGGGTACTCGAGTACTATCAAGACTGTTCAAATTATGACCTTTGGTTGACCTTGATCTTTTTTTACGGCAAGGTCAAATATGGGAAAATGCTAGAACATAAGATTTCATGGAAAGTTCTGAAGATTTATGCCTAAAAATTGGTATATACAGTTATCTTAATGAGTACATGAAGATTTGTGAGTACAAGAGGTCAAGGTCATTCTTTGACCTTTGCTCCAGAACTCTCATATTTTGACAATATCAAACGATCTCCTCAAAAACAACTGGGCCAATTGTAACCAAATTTCATATAGAGTCTCCAGGGGTTTGTGGGAATGAAAATTAGTTCAAACAGTCCAGGTCACATGACCGACATGGCCACCAGGCCCATATATGGTAAAAACCTTTAAAAATCTTCTTCTCCAGAACCAATTGACCGATGGCTTTGAAGCAAGGTATGTAGTATTGGGATCTCCAGTACTATCAAGATTGTTTAAAATGATGACCTTGGGTTGACCTTGACTATTTTACGGCAAGGTCAAATGTGGGAAAATGCTAGAACATAAGATTTCATGGAAAGTTTTGAAGATTTATGCCTAAAAATTGATATCTACAGTCATCTTAATGAGTACATGAAGATTTATGAGTACAAGTGATGAAGGTCATTATTTGACTTTTGACCCAGAACTCTGTCATTTTGACAATATCAAACCATCTCCTCAAAAGCCCCTGGGCCAGTTTTGAAATCAAACTTCATATAGAGCCTCCAGGGGGTTGAGGGAAAGAAAGTTTTTTCAAATGTCCAGGTCACATGACCAACATGTCCTCGAGCTCCATGCCCATATATGGTTAAAACCTTTAAAAATCTTTTTCACCAGAACCAGTTGACCGATGGCCTTAGAGTAACTTACCCTAGAGTACTGAGGCTGAATGGACTCGGGTGAGCTACAGGACCAATGGTCCTCTTGTTTTGTTTTTTTCATAGTTTTATGAGCTTCATAAATTTTATCCAAAATAGTATAGACCCTGATCAGATGCTGCAGAATGCAGTATCTGATCTTGATCTGCTCTGGTTGGCTGATTTTTTATGGGGCGCTATGCATCATTGCAGGGTTAGCGCTTGGATATTTTTTTCTTTCGCCACCACTTTCGCCAAATTGATATTGTTTGTGCCAGATTCTTTAAACTTAAGCCAAATTTTCGCAAAATTAAGAATTCTTTGAAAATATCTCCCCCACCCCCACCTCACTCACATTTCTTAACCTACAGTTTACTGTGGTTGCTTAGACTGGTTTCAGTCTATTACAGGACATAATCATTTTACTCTGACAACTGAAAGAGATAAACACTGCCAAAAAAGCCTTAAATCTTGTAATTAAATCTTTTAACTGCCCTCTGTTTTTCATGAGTTGTAGTCTCTTTTCCCTATTCTATTTTTGTAGGAACTTATCTCATTATAAATAGCCTAAGGCATTTTAAATATCCTAATGATTATTTATTTCTAATTGTTTATTATTACTGTTCCTTTTTTATTATGAATAAGTAGTAAGTAAGTAAGTTATTATTTATTTTACTAGTTATTATTATTGTGAGATAATCTGGCCAAGAAACTAGCTTTACAAAAGCTAGTACTTGAGAAGCTTTGCAAAAGTTAGTACTTGAGAGTTATGCTTTGTTGCCTCCCCTTACAACACCCTTACTATCAGTATCAGTTTTTCCAGTAAACTGTTCATGCAAACGAGTTTAGTTTCAGTGAACTGAGAGTTGTTGTAGACTAAGTATATATAACAATGTCCAAATTCTGTTTTGACATAAAAAGATAGGCATGTGTAAGACGGCAGAATCAAAACTTACATCTTTAATATGAGTATGTTTAACACCATAAGCTATTAAAGTTCGGATAAATGGCCCCAAAAAACTACTTCACGGAGTTTGCGTCAAGTGAAGACATTGATCAGCCTGCGCATTCAGGCAGTCTAATAAGACTTCCGCATATACAGTCTATGAACTCTATGATCTGAAAAGTGAAAATGAAAGTCTCTTAAACGTATTGCACATGTTGATTTGTATACAACCCTCCGTCGGTATCTCCTTTGATCTTTTACACAAGTACCGTTATCTAATCAACAATCGGCATGTATAAATACCCTGTATTTTCACAGATCAGTGAGTTTATTAGCTCGGAAGGTGTCAATGTTGTGTTTACCTGAGCTATCAAAAATAATGAGATGCATCATAGACATGGGGTGTGTTCAAGTTTACATAACATGATTACGCATTGACCCTTGAGGCATGAAGCGTCTGCTTGGTGTCCTGTCACTGTGGACTACTTGAGGAGCAGATTAACAGTAATGAAAGGTGTAGATTAATGATTGTGGAGACCGTCTCTGATACGGTAAAACTTTGCCATACGTTCTTTTTTGTTTTTTTTTAGATGGTTTTTTTTTTTTTTTTTTCGCCACTTGTTTTCGCCAAATCAATATTTTTGGAGCCAAAAATAATATTTTATCGCATTTGGCGACTTTGGCGAGCGGTAGCGCGAACCCTGATCATTGGGTTGATGACATTGATGCAAGCAATCATCTTAATGTAACTAAATACATGTGTCTTCCAAGCTTAACAAATAAGCATTATACATAGTATGAGCCGCAACAATTTCAAATATCTCCTCAAAAGCCACTAGGCCAGTAGTAACCAAATTTTGTAAAGAGCTTCCAGGGCTTGCGAGAACATTTTTTTTTTCAAGCCATCTAAATCACATGACCAGCATGTCCTCCATGCCCAAATAGGGTAAAAACCTTTAAAAATCATCTTCTTTAGATCCAGTTGACTTTTAAATTTTTGCTGATATTTTCCCGAACGAAACTTCTGACCAATACATGTATAAAGCATTATTAGACAATATGCAGAGAACCAGAACCCTATCTCTGTTTACATTTTGACAAAATTATGTAAAGTTGAGTAACTTCGGACAGCGGGTAAATTCGGACATACCATTGCAAACAGTGAAAATCCTGATGAGACGGCTCATAATGAGCCTCTCATCAGGATTTTCACTGTTTGGCCTGTTTGTTTTAATTCCAAACAACTGACATATAAAGGAAACAATGTCATTGTCTGAATTTACCCGCTGTCCGAATTTACCCGACTTTACCCAAGTCTTGTTTTGCTTGATTTTGTTTCAGCAAGAGAAAAGAGGTTCCAGTGACCTACTACAACAGAGAAAGAGGAAAAACTCTCAGGAGGATAGGTAGTGCTGCTCTGCCTTTGTGTGTGTGTGGAGGGAAGGGTGAAAAGTGGGGGGAGGGGGGCTGCAGTAGGCATGGGTAAACAGGTGCCCAGGGTTTATTTAGAGCACCAGATAAGAGGGAGTATTTGCATAGTGAATTCGTTAGCAAAGGTCAAAATGTCTTTTTGTATAATTGTATGTGTTTATGTGTCTATGCCATGTGAAAACAGATTCAAGGCCTCGTTTCTTTCAGAGTCATTTTGAAACATCCTGTTTCCCCGACTGTTATACATATATTTTTCCCAGAAGACAGAGTTTGCAGTTCCTAGTTTAGTAAATAAGGGTACAGGTTTTTCTGGCCAAAACAATCTGGTCATAAAAACCCAAGGCATGGCCATTTGTCATTAATTTTGTCTCCAAAATAATAGTCTGTTGGTTGTCTTCACAATTATCATTGGTTTCAACTGTATTTACAAGCCCCATACATCCAGAAATCCTAACCTTTCACCCTACTGTCAAATTTGAGCATTGAAATGACAAAACCAACAAAGTGGCATGTGCGCCCAGGGAAGACTCAGATCAGCCTGGGCATCCACTAAGCCTGATCAGAGTCTTTCTTCATTGTGTGCTAAAAGGATAGCTTAGGGTCTAAGTTACCTCCATGCTGACTGCAAAGACTCTGATCAGTTTGGGCGGATGCCCAGGCTGATCTGAATCTTCGCATGTCACACATGCCACTTTGCTGGTTTTTTGTGTCCCGGCTCAGTTTTGTTTTGCTATATTGACAGGGATGTTTGAAAGAATGAAAGAGCTGGAGTATGAAGAAAAATGCAGTAACCTTGATGGAGAAGCTCCAGGTTAGTAATATTATACTTCACTGACTTGAATTAGAAGGGATCGAACATCATTCACATTACCAGTCACAACAATAATTGAGCAGCAACATGACTAAACCAATAAAGTGGCATGTGAGCCCAGGGAAAACTCAGATCAGCATGGGCATCCCCCAGTCTGATCAGAGTCTTCACTGTCAGCATGGAGGTAGCTTTAATAGACACTTAGCCTGTCTCTAAGGGCACACCAAAGACTCTGATCAGTCTGGGCGGATGCCCAGGCTGATCTGAGTCTTTGGATGGTGCACACATCCACTTTGTTGGTTTTGTAGTGTCATGGCTCAGTTATGTTTTTATTAAGGATGAACTGAAAGTACTGTAAGATGAATGGATATACTTTGAAAACTTTCAGTTTCGCCTTCCATCTCAGTAGGAACCAGCTCTTAAAGAGAAGAATTTGCAACACAGTCGAGCAAAAAGTGTTCTGCAAATATGCTTGAAATACATACAAGTTGAGAACTGTTGGTATATTTTTGCCAACTGTTTCATAAAGCTTGAATTTTTATTAATTTCTGGGTGGGATTGGAATTGCATGTTTACAAGGCATGTTTCAAAAGTGCAAGAAAAGGAGAGCCACAGCAAAGGTTAATTTCAGTTTTGAATCATTTGCAGCACCACCAAAACCCAAAATAAAGAAGCCCAGAAAGCAGTGGGATCCTAAAGAACCAAGACGATCATCAAGACTCAGTCACCACAAACCTTTAGAAGTGACAAGGCGGCGGATTAAAACTGAACCCACGGTAAATCAGCTTTTCGGTCCGCATTGAGGTAGCTTAGACCTGTAGCTACCCTTTAAGCTCACAGTGAAGACTGATCTGAGTCCTCGCTTAGCGGAAATGCCACTTTGTCGGTTTTGCCAGTCATGGCTCAACCATGGCCTTGCCTGCTCCGAGCAGAAGTGAGACATAGGGATTGCTTTTCGGTTGTCATCAGTGGCATATACATTTGTACTTCCATCGAGTCTTCAGGTATAGCTCTGTTTTGTGACAATGTGCAAACAGGCTGACACTGAATTCTGCAAATTCTTGTTATGTAATGTTTCTTCGTATTTTGACACTGTTTGGTTTGAACATGTATGAAATTTAAGTAGTTAAACTATAATGTGTAAGTAGGTCACAGTAGCCCAAATGAAAAGAATCATCCAACTACTTCTTCTCCTGAACAGGGCTTGTTTGTTCAAAACCAACATAGTAAGTTGATGAGACATTACAGCAGGGGCTGACAAATCAAAATTTGATCAACTTGTCTGGTACCCAGATTCTGCTACAAAACCCTGATAGCCTTAGGATTCCCTATATATCCTATACATTTTTCTGGGCAAGTAAGACTTTACTTTACTTGCCCAGCAAAAATTTTAACTTGTCCCGGGCAGCCGGACAGTGGATTTGTCCGGCCCTGCATTACAGTTTCAAGTGTATTGTACAAAAAAAAACACAGCAGTTTATTGCCTAAAAATGTGAGAAGCTGTTGTGTGCAAAAACTTCTCATGTACAAGCTCGGTTGTTCTAAAGTAACTAAGTCATTAGTTATCGAGATTTTACATTTTCATGCATATTGCAAACAAAAACACAGCCGTTTTTTTTTTTGCCAAAAAATGTGAGAAGCTCTGCAAAAGCCCCATAGCAAAAGCTCCTCAAAATTTTGCAGCTATTGACTCACTTGATTGTATGTGTACTAGAGAGGCCTCATACATGTATGATGCATTGAACAACTGGGCCTGGATTGTAACTTAATCCTGAAAGCAACATTGTCCATATTTATACATACTTGTATGAAGAGATCAGTTTGGCAAATCTTGAAAAAACCTTTAAGGCAAATGGATACACTTACAGGGAGGCAACTCTGCTTTATATATTTTATCTCCCTTTTCAGTGGAGGTCAACTTTAAAGGAAAGAATTTGAGCAAATTCTTTCTTTAAGAGTAGACTCCCTTCTGGGAGAAGCATGGCGGATGTATGCATAGACTGTTATGACATGGAATAGAAGCTGACAGGTACCTTTTCTTATGGGTGGGTTATTTTTAGGAGACAATCCACCGACTTCTATATTGACAGATCCTGTATGTTTTCCTCATTACTGTAATTCTCTTATTATGCCCCCAACTTTGAAAAAGTTGGTGGGGCATATTATGTCCCCCCACCAAAGGTGAGGGGGGACATATTGTTTTCAGTGCGGTTCCCGGTGCGTCGGCGTCCCACTCTTGTATGCGCGATATCTCTTGAACCAATAGATGGAATTTCACCAAACTTGCATGGATATATCATATGGACAAGGTTAAGAGCTGATTAGATTTTGGTGACCTTGACCTCATTTTCTAGGTCACAGGAGAACTTAAATGGCGTGAAAATTTCTTGTATGCACAATATCTCCTGAACCAATTGGTGGAATTTCTCCAAACTTGCATGGATATATCATTGGGACAAGTTTAAGAGCTGATTATATTTTGGTGACCTTGACCTCATTTTCAAGGTCACTGCAGGACTTAGCTGACAATTTCTTGTACCCACATTATCTCTTGAACCAACGGATGGAATTTCACCAAATTTGCATTGATACATCATTGGGACAGGTTTAAGAGCTGAGAAGATTTTGGTGACCTTGACCTCATTTTCAAGGTCACTGAAGGACTTAGATGACAATTTATTGTAACCACTATATCTCCTGAACCAATGGATGGAATTTCACCAAACTTGCATAGGTACATCATTGGGACAAGCTTAAGAGCTGATTAGATTTTGGTGACCTTTACCTCATTTTTAAGGTCACTGGAGGACTTAGATGACAGTTTCTTGTACCCATGATATCTCTTGAACCAATGGATAGAATTTCACCAAACTTGCATGGATACATCATTGGGTCAACTTTAAGAGCGTATTAGATTTTGGTGACCTTGACCTCATTTTCAAGGTCACCGGAGGGCTTAGATGACAATTTCTTGTACCCACTATATCTCTTGAACCAATGGATGGATTTCACCAAACTTGCATGGATACATCATTGTGACGAGTTTAAGAGCTGATTAAATTTTGGTGACCTTGACCTCATTTTCAAGTTCATTGAAGGACTTAGATGACAGTTTCTTGTACTCACTGTATCTCCTGAAACAGTGGATAGAATTTCACCAAACTTGTATGGATACATCATTGGGTCAACTTTAAGAGCTGATTAGATTTTCGTGACCTTGACCTCATTGCAAGGACATAGTCATCTATGTAGGATATCTTGAGAACCAGTGGATGGATTTTCTCCGAACTTGTCTAGTATTTTAATTGCACAGGTTTTTTTATTCATAAGGGGGGATTGGAAATGGGCTGGTGGGGGGGACATCAGTTTTTCTCTGAAAAACATTTCTAGTTGCTTTTGGCTTGTCCGTGCGTGCGTGCGTGCCTCACACTTTTTCATGCTTGCTGTAGCTTTGGAACCTTGCTAGCTAGGGTCTTGAAATTTTATAGATGGATTCCTCATGGAAAATTAGCTGACACATATTTTTGTACTTTTCCCAATTATGCCCCTTTTTGGAGTTATGCCCCTTTTAGAAAAAGGAGGTGACTATCTTGTTAGCAAGATATCTCAAAAAGTATTTGAGCTATGGCCTTAATATTTGGGTATGATTGGGTATGAAAAGTAGATTACCTGATTAACTTTTGAGAGAATTCCGTAAAATATTGATGGAGTTATGGCCCTTGTTTGAGTTTGGCATTTTTCCAACTTTTGAACAGCTTGAGCTCGGAAGCTTTTTTTTGGTATAGGAGTAGTCCTTGAAGAGTTAAATACTTTAGTACAGGTAAGATAACTCTACATTCATTAATTACTGAGTTACTTCCCCTGATAATTGATACTAATGCAGCTATTGAGTTCAAGAACCACTGGGCATAGGGTTTTGAAATTTCATATATATACTTAGCAAAAATAAAAACTTGACAGTCGCTATTTTTCATCCTACGGTAGTCGGGAAATAGTGAGACCTAAAAATTCTTGTAGTTTAAGAAAATGTAATTATTCTGTCATATCATAATCACACAAATTTCAAGATTCCATAGATACAGCAAAATTGAGGCTATTGGAAGCGTCACAAGGGTACTTTTCTGTTTTCTATGCTCAAAACCAAAAAAATACCAAATTTAAAATCGTCGAAGTCTGCTTTTAAATGAAAAAAATCTGTTGGCAACGCTTTGCCGTTATTAAAGCCAATCTGCATGGACTCATAAGCTAAAAATATGCCGATGCACGGTCGACTAGGAGGCCGTAAGGACCAGACGAAAAACCTCAGTCCACGCCATTATGAAGTCAGAAATTCAGTTTCAATGGAATTCCCATTACACATTTGAGTCGTTATGGCAGTTTTAGAAATGGCTTTCAAATAAATTTGGTAATAAACACATTGAGTTTGCAAGACAAGCAAACTAATCACGAAGGCAAATAACGAAAAAGATGCGTTGGTATAAAAGATACGGCATTTCATAAATCTCTATATGTTTAATTCAAAGGGAGGTAATCTGAAAGTTTTGAAACTTTAAAAGTTATTTTCAGGTTGTGGTTACAATTACCATAAGCGTTTAAAGTGTTTTCTATGCATACTGGAACTACTGTGGTTTGAGGGCTGGATTTGGATTTTGATTGTTTCAGTTCCTGGTCTTTGCATACATTTTACTTTTATTACGTACAAAAGAACTTTCTTCTGCGCATGCGCAAATTAAAGTTCTTTTCTGAATTAATAAAATAGGAATATGTTAGATAACTCCGGACAGGACAAACATTTACCAATACATTTTCATGATTTAAACAGTCAGATGTCTGTCCAACTCGAAAACATCCATATATACATTACAAATTTGCTAGGTTGGTCGGAATTGAGAAATAAAAACCGTCAAGTTTTTATTTTTGTTCAGTATAGATTCCGCATGGGAAATAAGCTGATACATATATTTTTATCTTTTCCAAGTTATGCCCCTTTTTGGAGTTATGCCTCCTTTTAGAAAAATGAGATGACTATCTTGTTAGCAAGATATCTCAAAAAGTATTTGAGCTATGACCTTGATATTTGGTATACTGATTGGATATGAGAAGGACATTACCTGATTAACTTTTGCGAGAATTACGTAAAATATTGATGGAGTTATGGCCCTTGTTTAAATTTGGGATTTTTCCAACTTTTGAACCGCTTGAGCTAGGAAACTGAATTTTGGTATAGTAGTCCTTGATGAGCTAAATACTTAAGTACAGGTTAGATAACTGTGCATTCATTAATTACCGAGTTACTTACCCTGATAATTAATACTAATACAGCCACTGAGTTCAAGAACCACGGGCATAGAGTTTTGAATTTTCATATATGATGTCTCATGGAAAATTAGATGACACATATTATTTTTCTTTTCCAAGTTATGTCCCTTTTTGGAGCTATGCCCCCTTTTAGGAAAATGAGATGACTATCTTGTTAGCAAGATATCTCAAAAAGTATTTGAGCTATGGCCTTAATATTTGGTATACTGATTGTTTATAAGAAGTAGATTACCTGATCAACTTTTATGAGAATTCTGTAAAATTTTGATGGAGTTTTGGCCCTTGTTTGAGTTTACTTTGAACTGCTTGAGGTAGGAAGCTTATTATTGGTAAAGTAATAGTCCTTGATGATAGTAATAGTTACAGAGTTACCGGTTAGGTAACTCTTAGGGCTGACCATCATCCCAAATTCGGACTATCACGATACTATCACTATCGGAGAAGCCCCAATCACGATACTATCGAGGGTCTTACATCACGATGCATCATGATACTATCACTGTCTCTGAATATTGCAATTTCTTAAGCAATCGATGATTTAAGTAAGTCCCTCATCTCTAAATTACATACCAGTGCTGTCCACTATGAGTGTATGCTTTACCACTGCCTTAACAAAATGTTTTTTGATACAAAGCAGACACCTTTCAGGTTCCTAAATGACATTTGCTTGGAAGACAAGTGTCAAAAACTAGTTCACAAGGTGAAAGTCTACTTGAACAAAAACTATCAAAACTATTGATAGTTGAAAGCACTATCAGCGATAGTTATCGATAGTTGAAAACACTATCAGGATAGCACTATCAAGGCAACCACCATCACGATGCATTGATGTATCGTTACACCCCTAGTAACTCTGCATTCATTAATTACAGAGTTATTTTTCCTGATGTTCAATACTTATGCAGCTGATGGCACTGGGCATAGGGTTTAGGAATTTTATTAATGGATTCCTCATGGAAAATTAACTGACACATATTTTTTCCCCAAGTTATGCCCCGTTTGAAGTCATGCCCCTTCAAAAACATGAGATGGATATCTTGTTAGCAAGATATCTCAAAAAGTATTTGAGTTATGGCCTGTGCATTAGGTATACTGATCAGATATGAAGAGTAGATTACCTGATTGAGTTTTGGGAAAAATCCGTAAAATTTTGATGGAGTTATAGCCCTTGTTTGAATTAAGCATTTTCCAACTTCTGAATTTATTGATCTAGGAACCAGATTTTTGGTATAATAATAGTTCTTGATTAGGTAATATTTTAGTAAAGATCAGGTAACTCCTTTTCCGACTTAAACATTCTAAAGTTTGACACCTTTAGTGGCAAGCATATGGTTGGGGGCATAGTGTTTTACAAACACAATTTCTAGTTTTCACATGCACTTTATTTCACAATCTTTTTGTTTCAAAATTGTTGGGGATTACTTGACTTTGTGACTAGGTACTCATTAATAAGCTATTGCCATTTAGTCATCAGCTGGTCAAATAATTATGAAATTCATGCCTTTGGGAATTGGCAGATTCGGGAATTTTAGCAAAATTCAAAATTTTTTCTACTATTAAGCAGTTTACAGTCTATATCAACAAATTTCTCCCCTAAACAAAATTTTGAAACACATCATTGCTTATTAACCTATTTCTTCAGTTATAAGATGAGGTGTCCCCCTTTCTAGAATGACCCCAAATATCTAAATCAGTCATGAAATTCTGCTATAAGAGGGGGTTTTCTCTTAAAAAAAAATCCCCGAAATTTAGATCCATCTTATATATAAACCTAGATTTTTGGGATTGTCCTGGAAGGGAAAACCTATCTTATAACCAAATCAATATGGTAATCTAAATATTGGGGCATGATTAACAGTTTAAAACTTAATACTATAACACTTAAGATTGAACAAGATTTTATTTTATGGGCATGTGTTGACTGCGCGAAGTAATCTTAAAATTGTTTAAGTTGATTGTAAGCTATGGTAATTTGCGAAAACTTTGCTGGTAGAAATAGTTAAGGTGTATGGGTATACCACCATGCTTTTCCCATTTTCCGTTAATTTTTACAAAGGGAAACAACTTTTGTAATTTCCTGTTTGCTTCACTTGCTTACAACACCTGAAATAGAGCCTACAGTAGAGGAGCAAATTTGTTCCTTTCCTAATTGACCCCAGTTGAGAAGGGAGGCAAAGATGAGAACAGCAGAGGTGCTTCCCCTGAAAGTGAAACCATTCACCTTAAGACCCAATCATGCATTCTTTAGGAGCAGTCTGATGTGGGTCAGCACTGTTTCATTTGGCAATGCTTTTATCATATGCGCCACAACATGACAGAACCATCAAAGTGGCATGTGCACCTTGCGAAGACTCAGATCAGCATGGGCATCCGGTCACTCTGATTAGAGTGTTCGCTGTCGGCGTGGAAGTAGCTTAGACCTTTCAAAAAACCTAAAGTGGGGAGCGAAGACTCTGATAAGACCGGGCAGATGCCCAGGCTGATCTGAGTCTTTGCTGGGCACGCATGCCACTTTGTTGGTTTTGTTGTGTCATGGCTCATATTAAGGGTCATTATATACATCAAACTATTTGCATTTTACAGACTTACAGTCCAGAAAAAGAAAACAGGCAGGCTACAAATGAAGTGGAGACAGCAGCTGGTAATCCATTACCTGTCCTAGATGCTGCAGTAAACAGTTCTGTGACAGATTATGTCGTGTCAGCCAACGGAATGTTGATACCACAGTTTATAAATGTGACAGCTCCACAACTTACAGCTGGCATGAATCCCCAAATACAGGGAGTCAGCACACAGTCCCAGCCTGAAACAGGCGTATCTTCTTCAAATGTCTCACTGGTAGCAAATCCCTTACTATTTGCAACACCACCTGTTTCATCTACAAATGGAGCGACTGCAGATGGAACTACAAAATTACCAGTTGCACCACCCGTACTATTTGCAACACCACCCATTCCATCTACACATGGAGTAACTTCTGATCTGTCCAAATTCCAGTTTATTATGAGTGCAGGACCACAGGTACAAAATCTGACTGCAGTCTCATCCACTGTTGGAACTCCACTATCCGTTACTCTTCCTAGGTCTGCTGAGTCTTCAGTTGCATCAGCAACACCTTTACTGTTACCCACACTGCCTGTACCGTCAGTGTCAGTGAGTAGTGGATTGCGAGCAGTGTCACAGAACAGTGTATCAACTGCAGTAGCTTCATATAACCATGCTGTGGAGGAAAAAGTTGTTGCTACTCCGGCTGTAGAAGGTCTTGCTACAGAAACTGCAGCAAGACCTACTGCCTCCTCAGTAGCAGTATCTGTTTCTTCAGCCTCACCATCAGTATTAGTAAGCAGTGGATCAGCTCCATCAACCGCATCTACGCCAACAGCCACAACTATAGTGGGTCCTGCTACAGAAACTTCAGGACCTGCCACTGCCTCGTTAGCAGCACCTATTCCTTCTGGTATACCATCAGTTTCAGTAAGCACTGGATCAGCTCCTTCAGCTGAATCTACACCATTAGCCAAAGATAAACTGGGTTCTTCTGCAGAAGTTTCATCAGGATTTATTGCCTCCTCAGTAGCAGCCTCTTCTGCTTCTGCCTCACCAGTAGTATCAGTAAGCAGTGGATCAGTTCCTTCAAGTGAATCAACACCATTAGCTGTAGCTCCTCCAGTTTTACTTCCATCTTCCTCAGTATCAGAGAACAATTCATTGCAACCCGGTGTTTCTCAGCTTGGATTGTTTACATCACCAGTTTTACCACAAGCTGCTGGTACTGCAGCAACAGCTTCTACAGCTTCAGTTAATTCTTCATCAGACACACCATTAGTATCGCAGTCTACAGCAAATGCTATTCCCATAGCTCCTGTACTCATGCAGAATAACACAGCCAGTACATCAGATTCACCTATTTCAGTAACTTTACAGGCTGTTGTTGGTAACAGTATTGTACCAATAGTTGTTCAGATTAATCCTAATGCCAATGGCGGTGTTGGCAATGTAAAACTTGCAGGTATTGGTGATGTAGGTAATCTCAACTTTGGTAGAATCAGCAATGATGGTGTAACTATTCAAAGTACAAGTAACACTGGTAACATAAGTGGTGTTAGTAATGTTAATCTTGGAGGAATAAGTACTGATGGTTTAAGCAATAGAGGTATGAGTAATACTAGTGCCACTGTTAATGCTTCTAACTTAAGTTCACAGACAGGTTTGGAGAAAAATTGTGTTTCTTTGGCAAATGATAAAAGTAAAATTCAGGGCCCTGCTGATTCTAGTCTTGTTAGTGCAAGTGACAAGAGTAATTGTAGTATTGTCAATAAAACCAGTGAAAACTGTATTGTCAGCGCAGAGGATAAATCATGTGTCAGTGTAAAAAGTGGTGACAATACTGACGTGGCTGGGGCGGAGGATGATAGCCACAATGCTACAAAAGTGAATGATACGGGTTGAAAGAATGTGTGAAGTTGCAAATGTAGGTCCAGTCCAGCTTTGCAGTATGCCATACCGTAAAAAAAGGTATTGGGACAGATTAGTCTGAGCAAACAGTGCAGACCCAGATCAGACTGCTCCTTATGGAGTAGTCTGATCAGGGCCAACACTGATTGCCATTCCAGCTGCATCTTTTTGGATGCATTACTTCATGACAAAACCAAACTGCCCCATTTAGGCCAGTTACTGTAGTCATTTTAGATGTCCATCTTTTTTTTAGATTTTTTCATGATACTATAGGTATGGCATATTGAATCAAAGGGCTGAGAAGCCCTGAAATGACAGATTTCTATCAGAAAGACATGACTAATAGTCTAGAGACTTGAACTCATCAGGCAACATGACTGGACAGATAGAATCAATTGGTGAGCAAACTGGAATGGCCCTAATGGTTGCAAACACTTGTGCCATTAGAAGTATGACACCAGCGATGACAAAAAAAAAAAGTTTTACTAGTGATCTGTCTTTCTGAGCAGACAAGCTAGTGTAGACTCCTTGCTTATGTTGAAAAGCTTCAAAAAAGTCACCAGATTTGTCAAAAACAACTCATATTGCTTTTAGAAACAAAGTTGTGATATCTGTTAATACTGTTGTATGGGTGAAGTGTATTTTCATTCATGCTTGAACAAGAAGTCCACCGAGTTCATGCGAGATATGAGACTGAAGTTCAGTCCTGTACTGATCTCTAAAATTTCTTGTTAATGTACAGAACAAGTGCAAGAGCTGACTCGGGGGTGTTGGCAGCTTTTGATATTATTACTTTTTCAGTCTGCTAAGTTTTATAAGAGTTCTTGTTACATTGTGTTTTGAGATTAAGTTTAGCCAGATAATAAAATTTTTTATCATGGATATTATACAACTGTTTCATGCCTTTGTGGGCAACAGTCAAATCTATAGATATAACCAGGTGCTATGGATGAAACAACACACTATAGCCTAAGGCAGCATGTAGAGGCGACATTTCATTGGGTTGTCCACAGTACCAAGGAGCCGTAGTTTTGACTCGTCCGTACAAGGCATGAAATAGTTGTTTTATTACCCCACCAATGTAAAATGTTAGCATTACTTCTGAAGCTCCTTTTATGTTTGTTGTCACATAGTGCCTGACCAGGCAACAGTCAAATATATCACTCGCTACTTCTTGAAATAGTTGTTTTATTACCCCACCAATGTAAAATGTTAGCATTACTTCTGAAGCTCCTTTTATGTTTGTTGTCACTTAGTGCCTGACCAGGCAACAGTCAAATATATCACTCGCTACTTCTTGAAATAGTTGTTTTATTACCCCACCAATGTAAAATGTTAGCATTACTTCTGAAGCTCCTTTTATGTTTGTTGTCACTTAGTGCCTGACCAGGCATCAGTCAAATATATCACTCGCTACTTCTTGAAATAGTTGTTTTATTACCCCACCAATGTAAAATGTTAGCATTACTTCTGAAGCTCCTTTTATGTTTGTTGTCACTTAGTGCCTGACCAGGCATCAGTCAAATATATCACTCGCTACTTCTTGAAATAGTTGTTTTATTACCCCACCAATGTAAAATGTTAGCATTACTTCTGAAGCTCCTTTTATGTTTGTTGTCACTTAGTGCCTGACCAGGCAACAGTCAAATATATCACTCGCTACTTCTTGAAATAGTTGTTTTATTACCTCACCAATGTAAAATGTTAGCATTACTTCTGAAGCTCCTTTTATGTTTGTTGTCACTTAGTGCCTGACCAGGCAACAGTCAAATATATCACTCGCTACTTCTTGCGTTACATTTAAATGTGTGATGCCACTGAGCAGGTGAGTCAAAAGTATTGACTGGTCATGTAGGATAAATGTGAAAACAACAGTAGACAGTCATAACGAAGTTATTACTTTGCACATAGTAGGTTGGGTAATAATAAATACTATTATATGTACAAGATTAAAGGCCCCATTGCTCTGTCAGCATGAAAACGTTTATCATGAGGTGTAGCTGCAAGCTTCTAAATATAGTTGCGTCATTGTAAATTACTATGATAAGCAGGCTTAAACAAGTAAAATATCATTGAGTTTCACATAAAAAAGGTTTGAAAACTTAATTAGGTCATTTTAGTTGGCAACTGGGTCATTTTTTGTTGGCAACTAAATCATTTTCTAGTTGGCAACTAAAATGACCTACTTTTGATTTCATGCAGTTGAAGAAAGTGATAAAAATACAAAGTACAGGTGTGGAACCCCAATTACTTTCCCGCCTATGTTAACATAGCATTTCTATACGGGAAACCAGAATAGGAAATTGTAATTTGTGGAGCTATTTGTTATTTTTCAAAAACTTGTTTCATCTTCTTTTTGCCAATTATATGACTCAGTATATGCATATCAACCTATATTTTATTACCAAACGTGAAAGTTGAGCCGCATTTTACAATGATTTGAGTTTAGACATTTTTACCACCGATAGTACTATGGAGACTTTAAAGAGACTATATCATATTTACCCTGAATAGCTGGACAGTTGTATGAGTAGGGTTTACCTAGATGAGACCGCTGTATGTTTTCCAGTATTTATGGTAAGGGAGGTATTTATACTTGGAGCTATAAGGTGAATGGGTGCACTTCCAGAGGATTTCAAATGTGCCTCTCATCTCACTGGGGTGTCAACCCTTAAAGGAAAGAATATGCTCCCATAGGAGCAAATATTTTACTTTATGAGTAGACCCGCTTGTAAGGGTTTTGTTGTCCAAGGAAGCAAACAGGAAGTCACAGAATTTTCCTTTGTAAAAAGGCAGAAAAAACATGACCATTTACCCAATCACTTTTATCAAACTGATACTAGAAGTAGTAATATGTGCAGATTCTTACCAGTTGTATAATTAACATATACATGTAGTATGCCATGTCTTGTAATGTAGTGGGTACTAAGCCCATCTGACTCAAGAGCCAGAGGACCCGGGTTCGATACCTGGTCCAGCCACATACTTTCGTTTCTCCTTCCGCTGATTCAAGAAGGGCATTTGTCAGTTACCAGAGATGTGCACTTAGTACTGGTTGACTGCTTAGGGGGTCTAAGCCTGCCCAGGAATAGTGTGGTTAGGGTTAATTGACCGTCCTGACATGACCATAGCTGTTTACTGTGGACGTAAAGCAGCAAGACAACATCAACAAATGCATATGGTATGCTTTTTACCAACAAACCACAACTACCGTTTTTTAGCCAAACCAACTTTGATGTATTGGAAAATAGTGAAAACCAAGATGAGACTGCTCATTATATGGATTTAGACTTTATTGTTCTGTTCGTAATTTGTCCAAATATGTGTTGCTAAGACTACTCATATTGATCTACACTATCATTCTGTTTGTAATTTGTCCAATTTTGTTTTGTTAGAAGTTCAGGAGCAGTTCCCTATCCTTGCACTCTGGCTAAAGCCTTCAGATTTAAACATGGCATGTGCAAGTATAAAGGCTTTTACCAGCCAGCATGAATAAACTTGGAAAACACACCAGCAGTCTGTGCAATCTCACTGGTGCCGTCTTTTTATGCTTGCACATTCTGAAGGAGCATTCATGGTGTATGGAAACAGCAGAAGACAAAAGTAAGCCTGTTAGCATTGCTATTCATACATTCACTAGCAAGTGTACATGGGATGTTTATACAATGCCTACCCAGTGTTGTCCAAACATCCATTATAATTTCGACAATGTTGGGTTAAAAAATTGTACACATTGTCACGATCACAAGGTAAACACCCTATTTGTATGGTGGAGTTCCATTTCAGTTGCTGTCATGATATAAAGATGATAATGGTATGCCTCAAGTGAGATACAAGTGTAAAGGTGTGGTAACTCAAGTTTTTACAGCACACACTCATAATAGATGAAAGGTGAGTGGATACACTTTCAGGAGAGGTTACTGTCAATTTCAATTTTGCCCTTTTCTCAGTGGAAGTCACTCTTAAAGAAAAGAATTTTCTCCTGTGGGAGCAAATTCTTTTTTTCAAGAGTGACTCATTTTGAAAGGGCTATCTTATCCAGGGAAGCAAACAGTAAGAAAAAGTTGCTTCCCTTTGCAAAAATGAAAAAACAAAAACAAAAAAAACAACAAAAAAACATTGAGGTGTACCCATACACCTCAACTGAGTCACACTAAGAGAATGACGGGTTCTGAGGCACATGCTAAGACCAGCCTGTGGAAGAAGCTGGCAGTTTGCCGAGACAACTCAATGTAGTTGGACCTTAGAGATTCTTTAAGTGGACTGGGCATGTTATGATATCCAGCTTATATTGTCATGATAGCCAGCCTGTATTGTCATGAGCAAGCCTCTATAAGTTGTCTTGCTGGGTTGGCTTGTGGCATGAATGGCTCTGAACATATGACAGGAACATTTCTGACCATCCACTGTGAGATAACTGTTGTTTTAGGAAATAAATGTGCTGTTACATGAAACACTGTTTTGGAAAATGAATGAAAATAAACATGTTAAGATTTATTTCTTTTATTTGTTTTCCAGCTTAACGGAGTATGGATACACCTCTAATAGACATTGCCCCGACCTGGAGGTAGTTATGTCCCTTTTCACTGGAAAGCTCTTCTTAAGGTGTATGGGTACACCTACATGTTTTTACAAAGGGGAACAACTTTTGTGATTTTTGTTAGCATCCCTGGACAACAAAGCCCTTCCAAAAAGGGTTAACTCTTAAATGAAAGAATTTGCTCCTAGAGGAGCAAATTCTTTCCTTAAGAGTTAACTCCCATTAATAAGGGAAGCAAAAATGAAAATAGAGTTGCTTCCCCTAAAAGTACCCACTCACCTTAAGAGCAGAACACACTGGGGAAGAGAAGCAAATACTATTTTGTTAGTTGTTTTTCTTGTCAAACCATGGAGGTGGATCTGAACTCTTAAATTTTAGCTTTTTCACTGGAGGAGATACATATGTTGGAAGAAATGCTGCCTTGCTGACGGACACAGATCCAGATCAGACCTTTTGTATGTAGAATTATCCATATAAACAGATAGCCACTCTCAAAACAACACAAATGCAGACATTCTTAGCTTTGCATGTAATGGCAAACATTTAGAGGCAGTGAAAAACTTGATTGGTCCGTTCTAACATAGTGACCACCTGGACTGTATTTACCAGAAAACATTCAGACAATTCAACCCTTTTATGATGTGAAGAGTGTCTGATCAACACAAATTCATTTTACTGCTGACAAATTGTGTAAACCTCCAGGGTATTCTGGTCTAGGTTCACACCGTTTGCTATGGTATGTATATGTGTCTGAAGTTTTAGGGCAATGGGGTATTTTAACAAATTTCAACTTGAGGTTAATGGGTACAGTTGCCATTTTCAGTTTGCCTCCTTAATTTGGGTCAACTCTTATAGGAAAGTATAGGAGCAAATTCTTTCATTTCAGAGAAGACCCCTAGATGGAAGTTTTTTGTTGCTCAGGGTAGCAAATAGAAAGCAGAAAGACCTGGCAGTGTACTCATTCACCTTAACCCATCCCATTCGGGATACCCCTTTAGAGGTATTTGGGCAAACAGTTTGGATCCAGATCAGGCCCCACAAACGTGGGGCCTGATCTGAGATCCAAACTGTTTGCTGTCTAGACATCATTTCTACAAGAGTTGGTTAGACTAATATAGTCAAAATATTCTTGATTTTTGATGCAGACGACAATTTCAGCAGACGACAAAAAATACCCAGAATGCAATGGGTTAAAATACTGTTTGAGCAAACACAATACACAGTACAATATCCACAACAATAAATAGCCATATGAACATGAAACATTAAGGTGTACCTATTCGTTCGGTTATAAGACGGGTTTTTTTTTTCTCTTCCAAAATAATCTGAAAAATCTAGACCCATCTTGTATGACGGACGTAGATCTTTGGAATTGTTTTGGAAGCAAAAAATTCGTTTTGCAACAATTACACAAGACTGATTTACATATTTGCGGTAATTTCGGAAGAGTACACTCCCGTCTTCTAACCAAATAAGTACTGTAATACTGGACTAAAGAGATGGGCAAAACACATTTATACTAATGCAAATGGCAATACTTATAGCTTAACTGCCATTTCAAATTCTACCTTATTCAAACCTATAGGAGATTATACACTGGGTATAAACCAGTCCGCCAATTTTCGCTTCCGGCAGAGACTGCCCATCATATTTGGCTTCTGCCAAGACTGTCCGCGACCTCTTGCTTCCTGCAGGGACTTCAGTCCTCAAAAAATGACTTCCTGCCGAGACTGTCTGCATGACTCTGCTTCCTGCCGAGAGCCTCGGCAGGAAGCAGAATCACTCGGACAGTCTCTGCAGAAAGCCATTTATCATGTACAGAAGTCTTGGCAGGAAGCAAGAGATTGCGGACAGTCTCGGCGGAAGCCAAATATGACTGACAGTCTCTGCAGGAAGCGAAAAATTGGCGGACTGGTTTATACAATGTGTTCTAGCAGTTTATTTGGTTTAACCCTTTTTAACCAGTTGACTCAACCATCCTTATCGTTTGGATGTGTCCATTTCTACTTTAAGGGTTTCTGGGGACTCTTCTCTTTTATTGTATTTTGCATAGAAATTCCTGTAAGCAAACAGCGTTGACCCTGATCAGATGCTGCATTCTGCAGCATCTGAACTGGTTCTGCACTGATTGCATATGTCACCAAACTGGGGATTGACTGGTTGATTTCTTGCTTAACGTCCACGGTAAACAGCTAAGGTCATGTCGGGATGGTCAGTTAACCTAACCACACTATTCCTGGGCAGGCTTAGACCTCCTAAGCGGTTAACCAGTACTAAGTGTACATACTTTCGCCAGTAACTGACAACTTCACCAAACTGGGGATTTGGTCTAAAAAGGATTAAATATTTATTCAGAATTTCAAAAGAAGCTCTAAACTAAGGCAGAAGTCTGATGCTGTACAAGCACAGAACATAATATGGCACAATTAAGTCCCTTAAATGTCCATAACTACGGTACATTCTCATTTAGTTCGAACAGTTAAAAAATAAATACTGATCGGGGTGTTCGAACAATTAGAAATTGCCGGTCATGAAAATAATTAGTGTTCGAACTATTTGAATTGCCGATTTCCGGGGGAAAAACAATCTCATGTCATGTCGCAAATTATATCTCATACCTCTCAGTATTAAATATATAGGTCATCATTATGCATGTATTTCATTCTCTTAATCCCTTTTCAATATTCCAAATAAATGTTCCGAAAGAAAGACAAATATTTCAACACATTTTACGATGACCTAATATGTGATTGTTTAAACACGTCGGGTAAGTTTGTGTCAGTGTCCTGGCTATTTATTCACCGCAAGCGGCCTGCTTCAAATTCACGGGCTTCTATTAATAACACACACAGTCTAATTCTGGAAGATGCGGTCCTTTTGATCTTCACCATTTCTGCCTGCCCTATATTACGTCCAAGGGTGCAGAAATATTGGCAACGTGTCATGAAAAAGGTGCCGTATTACATGTGCGAACGGCAAAGCCTATTCCAGTCTGCGCATCTGAAAATGATTATTGTGCAAACTATCGGTGAATCCTGAAGATTTGTAAGACTGGTCAATGTTCGCAAATGCATGGTATGACGCGGGTGTTTGCTGATCGGATGAGTCCTGAGGCCCTTTTGAGACGCACAAACCCGCTATGTTAAACCCATCTGGCTACTGCGAACTTTGTTTCAATGCACAGTCTGACCATGCATATGCGCAGGCTGGTCGCTGCTTTCAGTTTACGAATGTATTCAGACTGATTTTGTCTGGAAAGAAGAGTTCGTCGTTATGACAATTTATTTCTTTTGCAACAAGGATTTCTCATGTGTCCATGTATCTTTCCCAAACGCACTTTAGCGCATGTGCACATTTCCGCTTTGCTCTGAGAAATGGCGCCTTATCCCATGTACGAAAAGCCAAGACTCAGTTCAGCATGCGCACCCCGCAACCTCACAACTTCGTAAGCTCGATCCTTCTCCGGTCAACATGTACATTCCCATTGTTGATGCAGATAGAGAAGACGCTAATCAGACGGCGCAGATGTGTAGGCTGATCCGAGTCTTCGCTGTTTGCGCTCGTAACGCTTCAGCCAACTCGGTAATCTAATATCGGCGAGGATGCCCGATTTACGCTTAGACCGATAGAGCTGCTCTCTTTGCACATTGCGTCGGGAAAACACTTGAAAAGTTTGGCGTGTTTTTTTTTTTTGTGAAATTCACGATATATTTTTGTGTTTGAAGTATTAAAAATTCAAATGCATAGAAAAATCCACTGTTCGAACTAAATGAGAAAATTTTGAGGAGCAGTTTGAAGATGACTTTAGGTGTTCGAACTGCTAGGGTGTTCGAACTAATAGAGAATTTACCGTAGGTAAAATTTAAGCAACTACATTACCATATGATGTCAGCAAATATACATATACAAATAAAAAAAATTCTTTTAGCTGCTGGAGTTGTCTCACTAGAATAATTATGAACAAATGGTTGAGCCCAAAGAAAAGCTGCAACAGTGAATGCAGGCCCTGAGCATAATTCTATGGTAATGCTTTTGCCATTCAACTCTTTAATACACTGGACAAATTCTTCAAGACTTTTGAGCATGAGCAGAATGAACTTTGTATAATTTCCCTCTGAAAATTTACATACAAATAGCACATTTATTAGAATTCACAAAAAAAAAAAAAAAAAAAAAAAAAAAATCGATAAAGAATACCATTAGATACATATGTAGTTGCATATTACGTCCTACAATTTTTCTTAAGAGAAATAGCCCTATTTGAGAAAATTTGTAATAAATACAATAAATAATATTACACAAAAGAAAATGTTATAACAGAATCACTATAAAGTTGGCTCTCATTATCTTGATATCGCAAAGTACCCTCTTATATCAAACTATTCCTATTTTTCTTTACATTTCAACTCCTTGGGCTGTATTCATAAAGCCACTAAAGTCGTTGCTATGCTGTTGCTAAGGCTAAATATCTATAAAGGAGATTCCCAAAAACTATGGAATTTGCTCTGGAGGAACAGTCTTTGTAAGACTGTTCCTCCAGAGCAAATTCCATAGTTGTAGGGAATCTCCTACATATGAATTTGGCCTTAGCAACCACTTGTCGTTTTATGAATACGGCCCCTGTTGACTCAAACAACTGGTGTCTCAAAGTAAATTTTTTGGGATCAGAAAATTTACACTAAGATATCAGTAGTTTGGACCAGAAAATTTACTTTGAGAGTAGTTTGAGATGAACTTCGACTTTAAGATATCCAGTGTTGACTATATTGAGATAGACGGCTGTCCTGAATACTAACGCTCCCAAGGCAGCAGTCAGATCAGGCGCTGCACTGTTAACCATGCAGCCAAAATTTTAACAAAATACATCAGAACATCCAGCTTCAGACTGATCAAAGTAGTAATTATAAAACTCCACATTCACCTAACAAAGGTCAATAACTATATTATTAACTGTATATTTGGCTAAGATATTGCACAATATGACGAGAAATTTTAATGCCCTCAGAGCATATAGTTACGAGCCGCAACAAGAAAACCAACAAAGTGGCATATGCACCCAGCAGACTCGGATTAGCCGGGGCAGCCACCCAAACTGATCAGAGTCTTTGCTGTCTGCATGGAGGCGGCGTACACCCTTAACTACTCTTTAAGCCAATACTCTGATCAAACTACATGGATGTCCAGGCTGATCTGAGTCTTCAGTGGGCACACATGCCACTGTTGGTTTGCTTGTGTCGCAGCTCATACAGTAGAGCCTCTGTATTATGCTCATTGACCCAGTTACAAGTGTTTACCAGTTACCGGTGATTTCCGAAGTACGACAATTTTTTTCACGTCACCGCGATTTGCATACCTGAAGTTTCGGTATTGAGCTGTCCAAATCTTCCGCCAACTGTCAGTCCTCTTTAACTCACGAAAGGTATTATTTATTTCTTAAGGTGGACGATCCCGGAAGAACTCTGTTCTTGTTTAAAAAACAAACAGAGTTATTGTTCATCATCAAATTGACTAACTGTGGAGTAAATACAGTTATAATATACACTTACAATATCTACTGTAAAAAACCCTAAGTTTTCGGGCACATAGGTCTGTACAAACAGTGAAAACTGAGATCAGACTGTTCCTTAGGAACCAGAATGATCAAGATCTTCACAGTTTCCATTCCATCAGCGCATTTTTGTCGACATTACTCTATGGTAGAACCGAATAACAGGAAAATAAATAATAGGGCAAGAACCGGCTGTGCTTGCAGCAGGTGCAGAATTTGTGCAGTCTGTTTTGGGGATATTTTGAACTTAAACATTGTTTTTCTAGGAAACGAAACGGTGAAATGTTTGTTTTTTTGTTTTATTCTTTAACATATGACGTAAGTTTTACTAAAATAATACGCATAAGCATGCCCCATCGATTGATAATATTTTTCATGACGTTTTTCATGAAATTCAATTTTCTTGCATTTTTTCAAAGAATGTAAAAATATACTTATTAACAAGAAAACTGCAAACTTTTGTTATCAGTTTGTTTCAAATATCATATATTACAGATAAAATGATTTGCTGAAATGAAAGTGCATTCATGTGCTAGAGATATGAATTTTAATGGAAAATGTTTAAAAATAATATGTAGAAATACAAATATTGTTTTTTAGGAAAACAAAACGGTGAAAATTGTTTTTTTCTTACCCAAATGTTTTATAGCTCTTTGGGTTATTTAGATGGTATAATGGTTTGAATACCCCGCCAATATTTCTATTCAGTATTCGTCTACCTTAATTACTGATATATAAACATAGTTTATAAATCAATCACCGGTAACTGGGTAAAGGAGCATACATTTAGGTCCAATTTCACATCACATTTAAATCACCATCTGTGGTTTAAACTAGGAATTGTCCCAAAGACCATAATGAAAAATAAATCTTGTTCAGTGATGAACAAAGCCAAGTAAAATTGGACCTTAGTGATAAAATGTTATGTTCCAATATGATGCATACTCAAAACTAAGCAGTAATTTGACACTGGGGATATCTGTAGGAATCAAATGCCGGCAAACTAAGAGTTGTGTTTCTATGATACTTTTATGCCTCATTAAGCGAATGGCTGCACTTTCAGGAGAAGCAACTCACCCATTCTTATTTTTGCCTTCCTTTTAATGGGGGTCAACTCTTAGAATTTGCTCCTTTTGGAGCTAATCATTTCCTTTAAGAGAAAACCCTATTTTGAAAGATTACTTCGTCAAAGGAAGCAAACCAGAAGTCACAAAAGTTGTTCCCCTTTGTAAAAATGGCTGGAAAACACCTTAAGCATATATGCTTTTGCTTTGGGAAATGTCCTGCCAGCCATGGCAGAGGGTGCAGAAAAAAAACAGACAAGAATTCCAGAATGTGGTGTCAAGCTTTTCTGCCCACTGTCACACAACAGAGCTAAACCAGAAAACCCAATGTAAAGTTAACGCCGCTACCGCCAACACCAGAAAGTAATACCTGTCTCACTTCTGCTAGCTGCAGGCAAGACAAAAATCAGAACTTTCTCAGTTATTTGTTGGTAAAACATTTTGTTAAGTTTTTGTTTCTTACTAATAAATGTAGCCATTGGTTCCCTTTGACTGGGAAACAAATTTAGCAAAACTTTGTAGTCTGATTAAACATCAGGCCAAAATTTCTGAAGAAAAGAAAATATTAGCGACACTTAACTATACACTAATGGAAGGATTTTTTGTAGCACTTATTTCAGCACAATACAAAAATTTTAAGTGTAATGTGTACTAGTGGGAGCATGATATGTATAAAGCCAAGACACTCACAGTAACCAATAAAAAAAAAAAGTTCAGACATTATCACCCAGAGTACTGTGTTTACAGAACTGGGCCTTGTTGTTCATAGCATTGTAAGCTTAACAAAGTTGTAAGTCAGTGATTCGTTAAGTCTTCTAGGATGCATAATATCAAGTGAGCTCATATTTTTTGCCAAAAATAGGTGAGGAACTTCCTCACATTTTTTCGGTAAAACATGGCAGTAATTTTGATTAAATGGCAGTAATTTTGATTACAATACAATGGAAAATTTAACGTAACATTAACTAATGACATCGTTAGGTTTGAACAAGCGGGCCCAAAATAACTAACCCAGTGTATACTCAACACTTTTATAAGTCATCCTTTCATAATACAAAATGGACTTGGTCAAATTTGAAGAAGGATTTATCCATCACAGAAAAGGCTCATATGTCCCAAAATGTACGATAAACACAGTATGATTTCAAGAATTAACATTTGATTTTTCAGTGTTCATAGTGTGATGAAGCCAGTGGGCAGAGCTAAAAATTCCATGAAGCCCAAAGCGCTTCTTCTAGAATTTTAGCGATGAACACTGGCTTCTTCAGATGATGAATACTGAAAAACCAAATCTTAATTCTTATGTTTACACTTCATTTTCTAGACCCTTTCTGTGCTGTTTTTGTGGTAATTTAGTGTAGAACATGCAAAATATGGGTCGAAAAAAAGTTGATCACGTGATATCAATCGAATGTTATGTGGACCAATCAAGACATTCATTTACCCTGGATGTCGCTTGACGACGATGTCACACGATTAATTGTCATTCACCGGTGTAAGAAGCTAGTTGCTCTGAAAGGTTTACCTATGGAAAGTTAGTAGCAAGTGTAAATATTTCATAATAACACTTTCAACTTGACACAGAGTTAGATGACTGATCCTACATTCAATAAATTCTTAAACAAAGAACACATCAGAGAAATGATAATTATAGCATGCCAAAGTGAGCCACATCATGTAATTTTCAACAATGTGGCTTGGTGACATGCAAAGAGTCTGATCAGACTGCACAGAAGTGCAGTCTGATCAGAGCCTTTGCTTGTCACATCAGCCATCTATGGAAGTCACCCAAGCTATAGAGCCAACAGTGAGGTCTCTGATTACCATGTATAAATAATAATGATCTGAATATCACATGACAAAACTGCCACATTGTTGGAGTCACATGATGCAGCTCAATTAAATTGGGTCTGCTCATCAGCAGTAATGTAATGTTGCAACACTGCCCACGGCCTCTAGCACTGGCTTCAGTGAACTCCAACTGACTTGCAATGGGTTCAATTCCTTTGTATTGTAGTTCTATACATGTTTTAACTTTGTTTTTTTTTATGCTCAACTTAACATGATTTTTCGTGTCTTTCATAGCATATGAATATGAACACATGGTCCTCAATCTATAAGAATGAGTGTTTCTTTTAAAACTGCATTTTCATTTTACTTCTTCACTCAAAACTCTAGAGCATGGAACAATTCATTTGGTATAACAGAACAACAAATCAAAAAATAAATAAATATGAAAATAAATAGGGAAATGTTCCACATCTCTTATTCAGAATCAGATAATACAATAATATCATTTTGACAACTAGATGAAACAACCATATCATCTGTGTATGGTGTAGAATCTGGTTCAGCATACGTTTCTATGAGGTCAAGATTTTCTTCCCTACTTGAGGAAAGAACTGGATTTACCAAATGTTTTCTGTCAATGGGCTTTTTTAAAGTTACAAATGGTGCTCTAAACCTTTCTTTGGTAACTCTTCTTGGAACTTTGATATCAACAGTATCAACCAATGTACTTGTTATTTCATGTTCATAACCACGATTTGAAAAATGGTTATTTTCATCTACAAGTGTGGAAGTTGAGTCTAGTGGATCACTTATTTCTTCACAATCCATACTGTCATCATCATAATTAAGATTTTTACTGGAATAAGTACCTTGGCTATCCATTTCCTCAGAATGAGGCTCATAAGTATTATATTCATCTTCAGGATAATATTCATTGTTTGGATTATAATCATCCACTATTTCAACATCACTGTCATGGTCCTCAGTTAAATCTTCTGTTTTGTCTTGCAAAGAATTGGTGGATAACGTGTTAAAAGGACTGCTTTCTGAACTGCTTTTCTGTATCTTCACTTTGTTATCACTTATATCTTCAGTGCTATCTATCACTATGCATGGAGCTTCATCTATTTCATCAGTTTTGGTTTTGTCTGTCCTACACTTGTCAGAATTTTCTACTGGGCTTACCTTGCCTGCACTGACGATTTCTAGCTTGGGAGAAGCACTGGTTTTTTCACTGTCCTTGTTTCCTTCTTTTTCTTTATTGGTGTCTGTCAGTTTGGTTTTATTTGTCATTTGTTTGTTAGACGATTCTACAAAACTTATCTCATTTGTGTGAATACTCTCTGGCTTTTGAGACACATTGTTTTTTTCATTGTTTTCTGTTACCTCATCTATTTTAGCAGTTACTACTGTTTTTGTTTTGTCCGTCTGGGGCTTCTCTGATGATCTTTTCCCATCTAGCTTTATTGGATCATTAGCTGCTATAACTTCACTGATTGTATCAGTTTCTGCCTCTTTCATATCATCTAACCCTAATGCATTTGGCTTTTCTGTTAAACTTTCGTCGTCTTCACAAACTATTTCTGACTCTGGAGAACCACTGTTTTGTATAATTTCAGTGATTTCATCACTTTCTGTTTTGTTTGTCATTACAGCAGCTTTGGTCTCAATATTTTGAGAAGTCCCAGCACCACTGTTAGGGAGGTTTTTAATGTCTTTCATTTCAACATCTGACTCACTACCGTTTGAATTTTCCTGGTCTGCAGCTATCTGTTTAACTAAGCTGTCTAAATCATTATCAACGTCTGTTGTACTGTCTTTACTGTCTTGTCTAGTATCTTTTAGACTGAACACAGCATTAGATGGTAAATGTGAATTCTTGCAAATGCTTTCAGAACCTGCCTTACATACTATATTTTCTACAGCTTTATTGTGGAGTTTTAATTCATCATTGATATTTTCAGAATTGGGGATAGTCTTGCCTTTACAAATGTTTGGTATATTTTCAATACTGTCTGGTTTTCTATCAAACAGAACTGAGGCTGAATTTTTCTCCTGCTCTAAACTGTGATCAACGTTTGAATTATTTAGTTCTTTTGAATTTAGTTCTTTTGTATCTAATGGATTTACTGTTTCTATGCTATCACTCTGAAATGCTTCTTCTACACTTTCTACCTTTACTTTGATGTCAGTAAAATGTAAGGAATCAAAATTTGTGTTCGTTTCCTGTTCTGATTCAGAACAGTCACTAACAATTTCAATTTCATCACCCTCATCAAAAATATCTATAACTTTATCCATTTCAAGTTTGACAGCATCAGGTGACAGAGAACTTTCATTGTCTGACTTTCCTATACTCTCATCTCCACCATCTGATTGGAGTTGTGTCTCAGCCTCATATGCTTGGTTCTTTGGCTGAATGTTTGTATCTGTGTCACTTACTGGAATGTTATCTTCATCAATTTGTGTCTCCTCAAAGTATGGTACAATATCCTCCTCCTCATCGTTCACTGAAATTCAAATTCGAAATTGAAATATGGTAAATGCTATAAAATTTCATACCACATTGTCTTATAATAATGCTTAGACAAACAGTGTAGATCCAGATCAGACTGCTCCTCAAAGAGCAGTCTGTTCAGATTCTACATTCGTTGCAATTTTTCCAACTGTTTTCAAAAGAAGACAAGGGTTCCCCGGAAGGCTATGTCGCACCTGCTTTGCATATTAATATTAAAAACTCAATAAAAGCATCATTTTGTCACATATGTATATTTGGTCAAAATCCATTCAGTACTTTATAAGATATTATCATTTTCATGTTTTTCGCTATTTTTTGTAGCGGTGGATGGCGGCTATTTTGGATGGTCAATTTGAACAAGGGCTTCGCAAGCGGCGCATAATACGCCCGTTTAAATGTCATAAAGCAGAAACAGAATGAACAAGATTGCTTACAAAAGGATAGACAGACAAAGTGGTACAAGGGAGATAACCTGAACATACTAGATAGACCTTTTTTGGTTGTACTATATTCCCTTGAAATGATTTTTATAATATACATACCATTTATTTCGAATGGTTAAGGAATTAGAGTAAACAGGAAATTTATGCAAGGGCAGATAATTCAGTAAGTAAGCCAGAGTTGTGGTTCTTGTTCAGGATACATTGCCCCATTATTATACACATTCCTACAAAGCTTCATTCTAATATTTCAAAAGGTTCAGGAGATATGGAGTGAATGAGAAACACCTGAAAATACTAATCAAATGGAGGTTACTCCAAAATTAAGAAAGAGGGAGCAACCATTCTTATATATGACACATTGTCTTGTGATCATGCACATTGCTATAAAGTTTCATCATGATATTCCAAACGGTTACCAAGTTATGGCATGAACAAGATAAGTATACACAAAAATAGGCTCAAAGTACTAATGAAATGGTCGTAACTCTAAAACGAAGAAAGGGAGAGCAGCCATTTTTGTACACAACACATCGTTAGGACTTCATACACATTGCTATGAAGTTTTATAAAGATATCCCAAACGGTTATCTAGTTATGGCGCGCACAAGACTTGCAGGGAAAAAATTGATCAAAGGGGCATAACTTCGAAACTAAGAAAGGGGGAGCAACCATTCTTGTACGCGACATGTTCCCCCAACCTCATACATATGCCTATAAAATTTCATGAAGATATCCCAAATGGTTACTGAGTTATGGCGCGCACAAGAATGTTTACGGACAGACGTACGGACAGACGGACGGACGGACAGCGCCATGACATAATACGTCCGTTTTTTCAAAACGGGCGTATAAAAATCATGAAGTAGCTTCATGCAAGGATCATTCTGAAACAAATCTGATCCTATTCCATTCAGGGGTTCTAGAGATAGTCATTTCCAGTTTTTGCTATTTTAAGTAACAGTGGCTGGTGGCCATCTTGGATGGTCTCCAATAACTTAATTTGAAAGAAGTCCATTAATGGAACATTCTGACCAAATTTGACCAAAATCCGTTCATGTTTTCTTGAGATAATGACATTTTAGCAAAATGTGACTCGTAAACAGAAAGTAGGTCGCTGTGACCTAATTCTGCTACAGATTTTGTTTATTTTTATAATTTTGAAAATCAAGGCCCATCTAATGCGGCATGCAAAATTTCAACCAAATATACCAAGTGGTTCTGGAGAAAAAGTTGGTTTTATTATTTTTGCTATTTTTAGTAATAGCGGCCATCTTGGAAACTGGATCAAGCTGAATTTTACCATTCTGAAATGACATTTTAGCAAAATGTGACTCGTAAACAGAAAGTAGGTCGCTGTGACCTAATTCCGCTACAGATTTTGTTTATTTTAATAATTTTGAAAATCAAGGCCCATCTAATGCTGCATGCAAAATTTCAACCAAATATACCAAGTGGTTCTGGAGAAAAAGTTGGTTTTATTATTTTTGCTATTTTTAGTAATAGCAGCCACCTTGGAAACTGGATCAAGCTGAATTTTACCATTCTGAAGCCTTGTAGTCTGGTCATGCAGCATGTGAAACTTGAGAACCATAGGCTCAGTGGTTTCGGAAAAAAGTCATTTCAATGGACTTAAATGCTAGGGTCGATGTAAATGTGAATGGACGGATGGCCAGACGGATGGACGAACAGGTTGCATACGGATGGACAGACAGAAGAAAAACCGGATGCCTATATCGCACCTTGCTAAAGCAGGTGCGACAAAAAAAAAGGACTGGAAAAAAAAAATTCTCCATGCTTTTTCTGAGGGATGAGGTTTATGATTTTTAGAACATTCACCATAATTACTGTACATAATTATTGGAACATCTTAATTACTTATACCATATTAATCCTATTACATGCCCTATGGGCATTGCATCTTACGAAAGGGGCGTTATTTAGACCTAAAGTGTAGTAAATTAGCCACTGCCAAATACCTCTAATAACAGTATGAAGGTAAGTGGGTATACTTGCAGAGGAAGCAACTCTACTATTTTTTGCCTCCCTTCTCAGTAGGGGTCAACTCTTAAAGCAAAGAATTTGCTCTTCTAGGAGCAAATGCTTTCTTTTAAAAGTAGACCCCATTTCAAAGAGTACCTCTTTAAGATTAGACCCCATTTCAAAGCCCTAGCTACCTCATCCAGAGAAGCGAATGGGATTCATGCAATTTAATATAACATTATTTTCGGAAAAGAGGCAGAGGGCCTTTATTAGAGCAGGGGCATTTATTGGAATTAAAATGGTAAGTATTATAAAACATAAGCTAATTTCTCTATCAGATCTAGAGATATGTTCAAAATATTGCTGTTGGAATGGCATACGGAGAATACAGTAGCCAGGCTGCTCCTTTACAAGCATAAGGAATTCAAAGAAATTATGAAACAGATATCTAATCCACGCCTATTTTGTAGCCACACATTCTGTGTTGTGTGTATAAGAACACAGCATTGAAGAAACTCTCAGACAACAGACAAAGGATCTTAAACAAGTTGTTACTTGAAATGAAACTTAAGATATGAGCCTTTGGCGAGTTTCATAAATTTCATATCAAATCATCACTAGTAAAAGATTCTGTTTATCCCATAATCAATTTTCAGAGATTTTTTTGGGATAAAAGCTTACCAATAAAAGTTGTCTCACATTTAATTGAGTTGTCATGGATATGCCATTATGAGCCAACATACTGTATTTATCCTCATAAATGCTTCCACAGTTTACTTCCACAGTTTGGAAGCTGAGCTGGGGAAAGTATAGGACTGAATCTTCACTAAGCAGCTAGACTGCTGAAGCAAATAGAAAAAGCTCTGAGCATACTGCCAGGATGCTTAGGCTGATTTGAGTCTTCACTTTTTGCACATGCTGAACCTAACTTTATGGTCCAGCTCAAAACTCTGAATTTTAGATCAGTGTCAAATGCAAGACATGAACTATGACATTTCATTATACTAATAAGGAAAATAAAAGGCAATGATTTGAGCTGTGACACGACAGAAAGTGCATATGCGCAATGCAAAGACTCAGATCAGCCTGGGCATCTAACCAGTCTGATCGAAGTCTTTGCTTGCGCTCAATGGGTAGCTTAGGGCCAACAGTGAAGACTCTGATGCCCACACTGATCTGACTCTTCGTCAAGCACATATTCCACTTTGTTGGTTTTGTTGTGTCATGGCTCATTTTAAAATATGAAAAGAAACAATGACAACAAACAGAAGAGACTAAATTCCCATACATCCTATAATCTATTCAATGTTATATCTACAATACATCTTTTCTATCTTTTTATCTTTTCCTTCTAATTTCTGGCTGAGTTTGAATTGCATTAGCTTTAATTCTTATTTTGCCGTCACTTAAAATGCAAAAAGGATCCCTACGTGCTGGCAAACATATCTGGGCATTTATGTGTATTATCCCTTACTTGTCCACCCTTATCATTTGGATGAGTCCATTTGTAGTTTTAGGGGTTTCTAATAACTTATAATTTTTACATTTATTGTATTTTGCTTAGAAATTCCTGTAAGCAAACACTGTAGACCCTGATCAGAGGGCGTGTATTACGGCATCTGAACTGGGTATGCACTATTTTTTGCATATGTCCACAAACGGGTTTCCAGTCTAAAAAGGGTTAAGGAGTTTGGCTACACCTCCATGGTTTATTTGCCATGTTTTAAAAGGTAGAAAAGTTTAGCATAATAGTACCATATTAATCCTATTAAATACCCAAGGGGCATTGCATTCTATGAAAGGGGGTGTTAGTTGGAGTCAAAAGTGTAGTAAATCAGCCAATCCTAAAAATAGAGCTTATAAATAGTATTTAGATGAAATGGTGTACTTTCAGAGGAAGCAACTCTTCATACTTTTATGCCTCCCTTATAAGTAGGTGTTAACTCTCAAATGAAAGAGTTTGCCCCTCTAGGAGCAAATTCTTTTCTTTAAGAGTTTATCACATTTTAAAGAGCTACCTTATCCAGAGAAATGCAAGTATACAGTCCAACCTCTCCTAAGAGTCACCTCCCACCAACAGTCACCTCTTAACAATGGCCACTTTCAATTCCCCACATTTTATTTCCTATATTTTAAACCTCTGACCAACGGTCACTTCTTTTTCCCGATCAGCGGTCGCAATTTTTGACGAAGAAACGGTCAGAATTATCTCTGTAACGGCCAGTTTTTATGGTGGAATATGGTATTTTTTCAATTACCCAGGACTGTTTACTAACTCTTGTCCTATTTGATAGGTATTAGCTAATAGGAACAACGTATATTGATGGTAAATGTGAAGATTACACAAAATTATTATATTTGCAGACATATACATCATTACAACTTTTGCTGTACTAGCTGGTACTCAGTGGTCAAATACCTACTAAAAACGAGTGAGTTAAATCCTTCGAACAACAGCCACCTTTCTACAACGGACAATTTTGGCTGTTCCGGCTGTTGGTTGTTGTAGAGAGGTTGCACTGTACATAATATTATTTTCAGAAAAAAAGCAGGGGGGCATTTATTAGAGCAGGGACGCTTTTTAGAATTAATATGGTAGTATATGCTTCCCTTGCATGGCAGGCCAATCCTTTACTCTGAAAGGAAAGAATTTGCTTTTATGCCATCCTTTAAGTGCATTTTCCTGCCAGAGTGACTGCCCTTGGATGTGATTTTTAAGGTGTTCAGATACACCACCATGTTTTCTGCCATTTTTTCACAGGGGGACAGCTTATGTGACTTCCGTTTGTTTTCCTGGGCAACAAAACCCCTTCAAAAATGGGGTACACTCTTAAAGGAAAAAATTTGCTCCCCAAGGAAGCAAATTTCATTCTTTAAGAGTTGACCCCCACAAAGAAGGGAAGGAAAAAAGTAAGAGTTGCTTCCCCTGAAAAAGTATGCATTCACTTTAAGTATAAGCATGTTATCTTAAGTTTGCAACAGTTATTGGGTGCATATAAAGAGTTACCAAAATATTTTAGTAGTCCCAATTTCCAAACAAAATAAAAGAAAACTGCTCAAGGTTACTGCTACAACTGGTTTATTATTTTGTTAGTATAGTTAAAATACTTTAAACCCTTCTAAACCCAACACTGATACACCACAAGTCACAAAATTAAAAGTTAGAAAATAAGAAAAGTTATCCCTGCAACAGAAATTTCTTTTACATGTATCAGTATTTAATATTACAGGAGAACTAGAAAATGTGCAGGGAATAAGACTAAGAGGGGCCCAGTTGCCCATGGCCCCTGAATTTTGGACTGGACCCCTGAATACCCCTAATGGTAAATGTTGAATTTTGGCAGAACCACCTAAGTCAAAACTGTTAATCTTTATCCCCGATGCCTTTGTGAAAACAATGCAACAACCATATGCTTGCCACTAAAGGCAGCAAAAACTCAATGGCATAATTCAGTGAAATGCTTATGAAATTTATCCAAAGTTAATCAAAACATAATACATACTATTCCAGATTGGATGCTATTAAAATATCAGGGTCCTAGCGCATGTGGTTTATTGACAAAGTCATGTCTTGGCTTGCATAAGGCTAAAATGTCTGATTCTGAAAAGGAGCCTTATACAGTCAAATCATTATGAAGCTTCCTCAAAAGTTAAACAGCTGATCTACACATCCATCCAAATCTGTACACCAATGTCAGCATCCTATCTTAAGGGGTTCTCTAGGTTGCCATGGTTGAATATTGTCAAAAATTCTATGTCACATAAAGAACTAGACTCCCTAAGACAATTCTGACAGAAAATGAAAATGACCCCAAATGTCTAAATTTGTTCTTTGCAATTCTACTATCAGATGAGGTTTCCTCTTCCAAAACAACCCCAAAAGTCTAGATCATTTGGAAAGACAGACCTACGCTTTTAGGATTGTTTTGGAAAAGAGCAACCCATCTTATAACCAAATAAAACCATATTAATCTAAGCAAAATATCAGTTCTTGTAAATAAACCTCATTTTAGAAAAGCTTTAGCCTTTAACACACCAAACTGTCTGTCCGTTCATCATTTTAAGTCTTTTCAAATAAGCACATTCAAGAATACTGTGGAATCCAATATCTTGCCAGTCTGCGCACTGTCACAGGCTTAAAGTAAAATCAAACGCTGAACAACAGTTTGCACAGTTGTTGTCTATGCCCCAAAAGCTACCTACATACCACTTTCTGCTAGTCAAAGGGAAGACATTCATGACAAATGAGCCACGACACGACAAAAGCAACAAAGTAGCATGTGCCCCTAGCAAAGACTAAGATCAGCCTGGGCATCCGCCCAGTCTGATCAGAGTTTTTGCTGTATGCTTAAAGGGTAGCCAAGGGTCAATGTCCAGGGCATTTAATTCTCAGTGTACAAGAAGTTGGGGATGGCCATTCATTACAGACTGCAAAATAAAGTTTTTAAAACTTTCAAAGTTTACACAGTTAAACGGGGTCGCCTGCATCCTTGCTAATATTGACACTTCTAGTCAACGGACAGTCATGCATTAAGATTTTTTCCTCTGCTGTAGGAAGACCAGTCCTGGACCTTTTATTAGCGCACACACTGTTTGCAATAGTGTTAATTAGCAATATCACATTTATTAATATTTTGCAACTGGAAGAAAACAGGTTACCATTTATGATCTAAGGAATGATTTGTATTTATTAAGACTTTGGATTTAGCAGATTCTCATGAATATCATAAAACATAGGTTTGCATTTTTGTCTTCAAAGTCCTTGGTGGACCTTTACTGGAGGCACGCCCCTTTAATGGTCAAAAACATTTTTTTTTTGGGGGGGGGGGAGGGGGGAGGAACAAATTTTAGGGTCAAAAGCGGGGAGATGGGGTTCATTAGACTTTTCACAGTAACTGACCGCTGGCATGTTAAAGGTTTTACTTACCTCTAGAACAAGCAGCAGTTCTGAATTTCCTTGCTGCATAATGAGACAAAATAATGCTTATAGAAATCCAGGGTAAAATGGCATTTCAACATGTGCGAGAAAACTAGGATAATTTAAGATTTCGATACTTCAGAATACATGTAAACATAAATAATAAACTTTCTTCATATTTAGCTGAAGAAAAAAAAAAACCTTTCCAGCAGTCTGAAAATTTAGAATTGACAATTTACTGCTATGAACTTCAAACTGTTTATATTACCTCCAATAATGTTTGAATTTAGTGTGTATGAATATACATTCAGGGGAAGCAACTCATTTCTGGTGCCAGTCAACTCCTGTAAGTACTGCCTGTAAGAGTAGACAACACTTTGGAAGAGCTATGTTTTCCAGGGAAGCAAACAGAAAGTCAGAGTCATATTCCAACTGCAATCACAGCATGCCCTTGCCCTGTCAGCAGGATGCCCCATTGCCAAAACTTTCTCTATTACCCGTTCTAAACTTTGAACAACTAATTTTGGTATCCGTCATGTAAAACTGATTGGGACCAACACAGTTTGCCATGGCACTTCTTAGAAAAATCTGCAAACTGATTGCCTAAAATGATTCTTGGGCAATATGTTTGTATAGGTCCTCACAGAAAGCTTAAACTTACAGAGGTGAATGCCAGACAGCCCCAACAGTTCAGTCTAGCCTACATTCCACAGGATTGGCACTTATCCTCCACTTCAAATTTCCCTGATTTTTCCCTGATATTTTACACTTTTCCATACCCTTTTTACGGATCCAAAAGTTAACTTTACTCTTTACTTCAACAGAGCTAAACTCTTTACTTTAACACAGCTAAACTCTTTACTTGAACAGTGCTAAGTGAATCACTTGAAAATTGGATCAGGGTCTTCCTTCAATGGAAAGAATTAGCTCTCAGGGGAGCAAATTCTTCCCTTTAAGAGAAGCCCTCAATGAGGAGGGTGATGTGCCTAGACTGTCTCTCTAGAAAGTACAGCCTTCCCTTGAACAAAAATAGTGTACATAGAGGATCTTACATGAGTGCTCATGTATTATTGAATTTATTAAACGAGTTGGGGAAAAAGATAAGATGCGAGGCTCTGCCGAGCATCTTATCGTTTTCTCCAACGAGTTTAATAAATTCAATAATACAGGAGCACGAATGCAAGATTCTATTTATCATAGGACACTAAAATCGCATTTTATTATCAAATTTTGCACTAAAACGTCACGATTTTGCCATTAGAAAACGCGATGTTTTTACGGACGTCAGCGCATAACGTTATGACGTAATTTGCATATTTAATCCACTAGTGGATTATCGTTTTTAATGCATGGCTATATTACACTCTCAGATGCAAAGTCATATGATAAATGTATTTTCTGAAGACTGCCATAACCATTAATTTTCTAATTCCCTGTTTTTTCCCTGTCTTTTAAAGTCCTTTCAAAATTGCCCTGTCCAACCATAAAATTCTCTGACTTTTCCTTGACCTGGAAAAAAATCATTTTCCAAATGTTTTTCCCTGACTGTGCAAACCTGCCTTCAGCCAGACTATGTGAAAACCTGGTGATCTGAGGCATTACATGAACTGCACATCCTGGTCTGATTGCAGGTGCAGAGTAATCAAAGCATGAGTAGTTCTTAAATCTACATAGTCTAATCATTGCACTGGTAAACTGTGCATATTTTGACTACATATGTGTGCAGGCTGGTCTAAGCAAGGGCAGTTTGCACTTAAAATATTTCTCATGAATTTGTTAATTGTAGTTATATATACTACTCAAAAGAAATTTTGTATCACCTTACTTTTTTCCATACAGCAAATGCAAAACAGTCATATTTCATCTGTGTAAAAGGCATGCATACGAGCATCTATGAAACACATGGTTATTTTGTATGATCAGCAGTCTTACGTTTCGGTATTATGAAAGTGAAAAGTGTGTCTTTGGTTCTGTCCATATTGGTAGATATAGAAGAACCATCTTGGTAGATATAGGCGTTTAAAGAGTAAAAGCCTAATTCAGAATGATTTCCATTATGTTTTGTTTACAGCTAATACCATTAGTCAGTAAGAAACTTTTATCTACCCCCACGGGGATCAGTTCTGTCCTCAATTTTGTCAGATTTTTTGCAGAGACGTAAATGTGTGCGTAACAGAAAACATAAAGCAAAAAGAGGCATGCTGTTCTTGTTTACCTCTTGGAAATAAGTTGATTTGGCATTACGTCTATGGGAAAAAATATGGTGATGCAAAATTTCTTTTGAGTAGTATAGATTTATGTGTAGAAAGTTAGGTAAGTAGGTATATGTGTGTAGAAAGTTAGGTGTTAGGTGGGTGACACTGGTGACCACAAAATATCACTAAAACCACTATACCATAAAAACTAATAAAGTTTAGTAGGAATAAATGTTATATAAAGTTGTATACAGTATTAAGGTGAATAGTTCTTTACTATGTCTTTCCACCATTTTAATAAAGCAAAACAACATCTGGGATTTCCTGTTTGCTTCCCTGGATAATGTAGTCCTTCAAAAATTGGGTAAACTCAAGGAGTAAAGAATTTGCTCTTAGCAAATTCTTTCCTTTTTGAGTTTACCCAATTTTCGTTGACGAGGAGCTGTTTTTTTCTTGAAGAGTTGACCTCCATAGGAAGGAAAGACATAAAAGAAAAGGTAGAGATGCTCCCCCAGGAAATGTACTCATTCACTTAAGTACTGGTATACAGAAAGTAGTTCTAGGAAATAAAATACCTAAAACACTACAAGGTATCAAAGCTCCAGATATATCTCAAAATATGGAACAAATATCAGCATCATATATACTTTTTTTTTTCAGTTCTGCATGAAAACATATAACAGTCTCATCAAGGCAATTCTATGTTGCTCCCTCAACAAATTCTTTTGTGCAGAAATAGTTCCATCCATACATTTGGGCTATCTGCAGCTCTATGGAATTACTACTCCCCCTAGAGTATTACCTATAACAATACTGCTGACTTTATCCTTTTTGCTATGATGATCAGGTCCTACAATGCACAAGTCATCCAAAATGCCATGTAAATGAATTCCTTGAGTATACAATGATCGTAAATTGGGAAGATTCAGATCAGCTTGGACTTACATGCATTTTGGCTAGAAACATCAACTTGGATCTTGAGAATCTACAGCTATACCATATTTGCTCTAATAAGCGTGCATGCTCTAATAAGTGCACATTAGGGTTCCATTCATACGGGGGAGGCAGGGTTTATGTCTCTTTTAGCGCATGCATTTTGGCACACTGTAGTGTCCTCCTAGCTGTTACAGAAAATGCAAAAGAACATGAAAACTATCATTTCCATAGTTAAAATAGTATAATAGTCAGAAATTGAAAAATCTGTCAATTTGGCTATCTAATGTAAGTGATTTTCTACTGAAACTCCTACAGGAGTAAAAATTCTCTTTATGAGTTGACCCCCACCCCCTTTGAGGAGGGAAGCAACGAAGAAATGAAAGAGTTGACTCCCCTAAAGTGTTCCCATTCACTTTAAGATAGTTTATATCACAATGCTGCACATGCATAATTTGCAGCTTTCCATTTTCAAAAGACTGACAGTCTCTCCATTCGCTTGCAAAACATACATGCACATGCAGATGGGAACACATACTCACAACTGTTGGCCTAACAGACACAAATCAGAGGGTCTCGTAAGTTTGCAATGATCTATTAATGCTACACTTCCCCGGGTTTTACCAAATAGAGCATGAAGGTTTAGAAACATTTCACAGAAATGATTAAATGCCTCTATTTAACTGGCTGTTGTAGTAATGTAACATTGCAACCACATCTGTTTGAAAGCAGCACTGCTCAGGGGCCAAATGCCGAATTTTTTATAGTACTATTATAACAAGAGGGCCAAGAGGCCCTGAATCGCTCACCTGACCAAAAAGGTTAAAGGTCAAACAAGGGTCATCATTTAACAAACCTGATAGTTTGCAACCACTTCAAATGGTTTTGAAGAAGATTTTTGAAGATTTTTCTATGTATTGCTATGGTTCAAACCTTGGACCCCCTGGGGCCGGGCCATTTTGGACCCTGTGGCCATCATTTGAATAATTTTGGTAATGGACCACTAGGCAATGCTACATACTAAATTTCAAGCATCTGAGCCACGTGGTTCTGAAGAAGAAGATTTTTGAATATTTTTCTACGGTTCAAACCCAGGACCCCCTAGGATGGAACCATTTTAGACCCTGGGGTCATCATTTGAACAAACTTGGTAAAAGACTACTAGGCAAAGCTACGTACCAAATTT
The DNA here is from genome assembly GCA_963989385.1 of Ctena decussata. Lineage (NCBI taxonomy): Eukaryota > Metazoa > Mollusca > Bivalvia > Lucinida > Lucinidae > Ctena > Ctena decussata. The sequence continues at coordinate 36,627,780 of OZ022498.1, read as the reverse complement.
CAAGCATCTGAGCCTTGCGGTTCTGAAGTAGATATTTTTTTAAAAATTTTCTATGTATTTCTATGGTTCAAACCTGGGACTCCCTGCCCCGGGGCCATTTTGAACCCTGGGGCCACCATTTGAACAAACTTGGTAGAGGGCCACTAGGCAATGTTCCATACCAAATTTCAAGCATCTGAGGCAAGCAGTTCTGGTGAAGAAGATTTTTAAGTATTTTATAGTTCCGAATCAAAGTACCCCTGCCCCAGGGCCATTTTGGACCCTGAGGCCACCATTTGAACAAATTTGGTAGAGGACCACTAGACAATCCTACATACCAAATTTCAAGCAGCTGAGCCTTACGGTTCTGAAGCAGATGATTTTTAAGTATTTTTTAGTTCCGAAACCCAAGACCCCCTGCCCCAGGGCCAATTTGGACCCTGGGGCCACCATTCAAAAAACTTGGTAGAGGACCACTAGGCAATGTTCCATACCAAATTTCAAGCATCTGAGCCAAGCAGTTCTGCAGAAGAAGATTTTTAAGTGTTTTTAAGTTTCGAACCCAAGACCCCCTGCCCCAGGGCCATTTTGGACCCTGGGGCCACCATTTGAACAAACTTGGTAGAAGACCTTTAGACAATGCTTCATACCAAATTTCAAGCCTCTGAGCCAAGCAGTTCTGGAGAAGAAGATTTTAAGGTATCTTTTAGTTTCCAACCCAAGACTCCCTGCCCCAGGGCCATTTTGGACCCTGGGGCCACCATTTGAACAAACTTGGTAGAGGACCACTAGGCAATGTTACATACCAAGTTTCAAGCATCTGAGCCAAGCAGTTCTGGAGAAGAAGATTTTTAAGTATTTTTTAGTTTCGAAACCCAAGACCCCCTGCCCCAGGGCCATTTTGGACCCTGGGGCCACCATTTGAACAAACTTGGTAGAGGACCACTAGACAATGCTTCATACCAAATTTCAAGCCTCTGAGCCAAGCAGTTCTGGAGAAGAAGATTTTTAAGTATCTTTTAGTGTCAAACCCAAGACCCCCTGCCCCAGGGCCATTTTGGACCCTGGGGCCACCATTTGAACAAACTTGGTAGAGGACCACTAGGCGATGTTACATACCAAATTTCAAGCATCTGAGCCAAGCGGTTCTGAAGAAGAAGATTTTTAAGTATTTTATAGTTCCGAATCAAAGTACCCCTGCCCCAGGGCCATTTTGAACCCTGGGGCCACCATTTGAACAAACTTGGTAGAGGACCACTAGGCAATGCTTCATACCAAATATCAAGCCCTAGGCCTAGCAGTTTCAGAGAAGATGTCATTTAAAGCAAATTGTTGACGACGGACGACGGACGACGGACACTGGGTGATCACAATAGCTCACCCTGAGCCTATGGCTCAGGTGAGCTAATAATCCAAACAACACAGAATTATGTTACCAACGTTCATCCCATAAAACATATGTCAACATAAAATTCCTTTTTTCTGACAAGATTTTTGTGTGAAGATGCTTTCAAAGGGCAGCCGTTTTAGTAAGAGAGTTCTGATCTTGTATATTTTTATTTATATCTTTTAATTTACTTATTTTTTTTTCTATTTTTTGTCATTGTTCTTTCTTTTTGTATCAGTCTCATAAACTAAGGATCATACAACATTTTTGTCTTATTAACAATCACCAGGTTCCTTCAGGCATGGCTTTAATACCTTTCTCTGGACTTTTAACTATTTGCAAAACCATGTTCCAGTCACTATTATTTCATAAATCTTAGGAAAACATATTTGAATTTAAAACAATAAACATTTATTATTTTTTGTTACAGAGAGGAATTTTTACAAAGAAGAATAACAGCAGGTTACATGAACACACATTTTGTTAGATATCCTTGTTCCCGGGCCAAGCCATACAGTCGAACCTGTACTGACAGTCACCTCCGAATAACGGTCTCCTGACAACAAGGGTCGGTTTGAATCCCTCCCGTCGAATTTCCTTGTTAAATTACCTGGGAATAGCGGTCCACTGCGGACTGCGGTCAATGGCCATCCGAATCCATCCCAAGACGCATTAATTTCCCTGAATAACGGCCGGTTCTAGTGTCAAAACACAGCTTCATGTTCATACACACATGTTTGTGTATTTCCAAATTTTTTTTAGCGCTAGACTGGTTATTGTTTTTTGGGTGCAGTATAATTTATGTAACAAACTGTATTCTACGCAATTAGCGCAGAATGCATTTGTTCAGTAAGTGTTAATTTCTGTAAGGTAATCAAGACCAGTTTCATTCGGCTAATCATGTCTGATACAGGATGCTCAGTCAACCAATAATAAATAATCAGTACCTGTGTTTAATCAGTAAATCAAACGTATCGCCGAAAGGTTGTGTGCGTCAACCGTGAAAGCAGAAGTCTTTTTACTGATATGTGTATTTTGAAAAATGACTATTTACAGACTTTAGACCTATTTCAAAATTAGAATTTTGGAAATTTATCTTCTTGAATATTTCAAAGTATTTTATTGGTTTATATGCACTTTAAATATTCATTTGGCGCACATGCAAAAAAAAAGCGGGAAAATATTAACGCTCGCCTGCAAACAAAAGCACGGGTTAAAAAAACATACAACGGTGATTCTCTGACGATGTTTACATTTATCATCTGTCATTCGTTCAAACTCGTGAAATTATTGAATCTCGGAACAACGGTCACCTGTCGACAACAGCCAACTTTGTTCTTTCCCATGCCTGGCCTTTGTTCACAGGTTCGACTGTATATGAAAAACACCCTATCAAGGTCAGAACTACAGACCAAGATAACATTCAAGCGGAATTTAGAGAACAAATTAAAGACACCATTTTCAAGATCAAAAGGACAGAAGCATACAGATTACCATATACCCTAATGAACTTAAGTATTGGGACACTTAAAACCATAAATTTTTCATTTGTCCCAAATGGAAAATTAATGGTTTTTAGGTGTCCCAATTTTTTAGCACATTAGGAGGGTTGAATACATCAAGACTAAGTAAGTAGCAGACACAGATCACTTTGCACATAATGAAGCTATGTACTCAGACTCTGTACTGTTTGCCATTCTTTGTGTTTTTTTTTTCTTTTTGGTGGTGGGGGGGGGGGGGGGGGGGGGGGAGGGGGGGTTTAAGTCAAGTACTTAAGGTGTATGGGTACATCTCCATGTTTCTCTGCCCTTTTTTCTAAAGGGAGACAACTTTTATGACTTCCTGTTTGCTTCCCTGAAGGAAGTAGTCCTTTCAAAATGAGGTCTACTCTAAAATGGAAAGGATTTGTTGCCTAAGAAAGGCTTAGGCGCAAATCCTTTCCTTAGGAGCAAATCCTTTCCTTAAAAGCCGCCCTCCTTTGACAAGGGAAGCAAAAATGAGTATGGCAGAATTGCTTCTACTGAAAGTATACCCATAAATGCAGGAATCAATATTTAGCACAATTACGATGATATAACTGAAGGTGAGAAGCGAAGAGCATTGCAGACTATAGAGACCAATTGACTTTGTATCTTTAACACAAACTACCACAGCACAACAAGCTAGCTTGCATCACGGCCATTAATATTCACAGAGTCCAAATCAAGGTGGGTTTTAAATGATAATTCTGTAATAGCTACTTGCACTGTTCAATCTGCATGAAACATGTGCTGTGCCTCCAAATCAGAACTGCTTCAGCAAGGCAGTTCTTTAAGTAGGGCCACAACATATGTTTTTATGGAAGATGTATCACAAGAATTTGACAGAAAGCTGTGTCTTGCCAGTGTATTGTCGCAGAAAACAGATAAACCAAACAAGAATTCAGCAGAACACCAGTGGTCATTTAATATGAAATTTATGAAATGAGCCTTTGGCGAGTTTCATAAATTTCATATGAAAAGACCATGACAGTAAGATTCTATCATATGACTCTTGAAAATGGGGTTTTAATGCTTTCAAACTGAACATTATTTTAATAAGAAAACACATTGCTGACATTGACATTGTCACTGACGTTACATGTACATGCCAAAGTGTTATTACACGTGTGGTCATACGATTTTTATGACACAATATTATCCACTGAATAACAGCGATGTCATATGATAAACAAGTAGCCCGAGGGAAACGATCGCTCACCTGTCAGTTTATGCTCAATTTATATAAAATTGGTAGTACTACAGTCCCAGATGCTACAAACCAAGTTTCAAGGCAACTGGCCCAGTGGTTCTGGAGAAGAAGATTTTTTAAGATTTGGCCATATATGGCCATGGTGGCCATCTTGGTCATCTGTCCTGGACCAAACATATAAACTTTCTTTCCTGCGTTGCCTGAAGGCTGCATATGAAATTTAATTAAAATTGGTCCAGTAGTTTCAGAGGAGAAGTCCTTTAAAAATGTTGACACACAACAGACAAATGACCTTTGGCCAAAGTCACTAAATGACCTTGACCTCTAGTATCCATCGGGGTTGATACTCGGGGTTGAAATTTACTGCATTTCCATATCACAGAGCACAACAGCAACAGAAAAATGCACTTTTTCAGCTTTTCCCATCCAAAAGCCTAAGGGACCAAATTTGACCTTGCAGTAAAATAGGTCAAGGTCAACCTAAGGTCATCATTTATATAAATTTTGTAGTATTGGAGTCCAAGATGCTACATACCAAGTTTCAAGGCAACCCCCCCAGTGGTTCTGGAGAAGAAGATTTTTTAATGGTTTTACCATATATGGGCATGGCGGCCATCTTGGTCATGTGACCTGGGCCAAATATATAAACTTTCGTTCCCCCATCCTGTTAAGTCTCTATATGAAATTTGGCTTCAAATGGCCCAATGGTTTCTGAGGAGAAGATGTTTGAAAATGTTGGCATGCAATGGACAAATGACCTTTGTAGTATTCATAGGGGTTGAAGTTGACTGCATTTCCATATCACAGAGCGGGAGCCCCGGTAGCTCAGTGGGTTAAGCGCTGGCCTACTGATCTAGCGGTCGCGGGTTCGAGCCCCGCTTGAGGCGGAGTTCTTTCCATCGTAAACGGGGTTCCATTGCACACAGCCTTTCATTATCACAAGCCCATCGTCCTGATATGACTGAAATACTGTTGAAAAGGAAGTAAAATCGCAAGTCATCCATCCATCATCCATCATATCACAGAGCACAATAGCCACAGAAAAATGCACTTTTTAGTTTTTGCCAGTCAATAGCCTAAGGGACCAAATCTGACCTTGCCATAAAATAGGTCAAGGTCAACCCAGGGTCACCATTTATATAAGCTTTGTAGTACTAGAGTCCAAGATGCTACATACCAAGTTTCAAGGCAATCCGCCTATTGGTTCTGGAGAAGAAGATTTTTTAAGGTTTTTAACCATATATGGGCATGGCGGCCATCTTGGTCATGTGACCTGGGCCAAATATATAAACTTTCCTTCCCCCATCCTGTTAAAGCTCCATATGTAATTTGGCTTCAATTGGCCCAGTGGTTTCTGAGAAGAAGATGTTTACAAATGTGAACAGCGCCAACTACGACGGACCAAGGCTATACTATAAGCTCACCTTGACAGGTGAGCTTATAAAAAGTTAATGTCACCTACGGCAGGAATCTTACTCCTGCTAATCGCAGGCAGAACAAAGCCTCACTAAAAGCCTACCTCACCACCTATGTCTCACCCCTGCTCATCACAGATCAGTCAAAAACTACCAAGCTACCACAGAATTATCACTTAAGCACACCCTTATCAGTATCTCCATATTCACCTATTTCAAGCTGACTTGACTCCAATATCAATGGAGTTCGGTCTGAACGAGAAGTTTTGGCTAACCCTTCATTTGGCTCAGTGTCCTTCACTCCAATACACTCAGGGTCAAGGTCATCTTCCTCCTTCTTAGGACCATCATCATCGGATTCATCGTCAGAGGAACCTTTGTCACCAACATCATACTGCATCTGGGTATACTTTTCAACAACCTGTGACAAAAAATAATTTGAACTGCAAAACGAGAAAACCAATGGTTGTGCGTCCAGAGCAGACTCAGATCAGCCTGGTCATTCCCCCAGTCTGATCAGACTCTTTGCAAAGTGCTTCAAGGGTAGATAAGGGTCTAAGCTACCTCCATGCGGACAGCAAAGACTCTGATCAGACTGGGCGGATGCCCTGGCTGATCTGGGTCTTTGCTGGGCACACTGCCACTTTGTTGGTTTTGTCGTGTTGCGGCTCAATTTTGTGTCATATGAGCTGTCAAGGAAAAACCAGAGGACCAATGGTCCTGTAGCTCAACTGACACATGGTCCTGGTATATATTTTCATGCTTTTATACATGTATATAGCACCAGGGCAGGGGCCCCCTCCCTTGGGGATTAATGTTGAGTCCCAATTCTATATACCAAGCCACAAGGTCACTGGGCCTTTGTTTCTGGACAAAGATTTCTGAAGAGTTTTTATCATAAATGGGCGTGGCGGCCACCATGTTCATACGACCATGACCATCTGAACAAACTTTGATTCCTTTGACCCAGTATTAAAGCTCCATATGAAATACAGTAATCATTTGTATAAACTATGATGGGCCTGAGTGCCCAATGCTACATACCGGTACCAAGTTTCAAGGTTATAGGCCTTTCGGTTCTCGAGAAAAAGACGTTTGAAGAGTTATTACCATATATGGGCATGGTGGCCATCTTGGTCAAGTGACCAAGACCATCTGAACAAACTATGGTTCCTTTAAGCCGGTGAAGCTCCATATGAAATATGGCTTCAATTGACCCTAGTGGCCTCTGAGAAGATGTTTGAAAATGTTGACGGGTGACAGAATCTCAATGACCTTGTACAAAAGTCAAAGAATGACCTTGACCTTTAAAGACAAAATATCTTCATCTGGTCATTTTGTCAACCATATATACCAAATTTTGCACCTTAGACTTAAATAGTTTCTGAAAAAATCCACTGTTTAAGCATTTTCCCATATAAAAGACTACATAATGTACCAAAGTTGACAGTGTCATAAATTAGGTCAAGGTCAACGCATGATCATTTGTATAAACTATGATGGGCTTGAGTGCCCAAAGCTACATACCAAGTTTCAAGGTCATACACCTTTTGGTTCTGGAGAAGAAGATTTTGAAGGGTTTTTACCATATACGGGCATGGAGGCCATCTTGGTCAAGACCCTGAGAACAAACTTTTATTCCCTGATCACACTTAGACTCCATATGAAATTTTGCTTCAATCAGACCAGTGGTTTCAGAGGAGTAGATGTTTTGAAAATCTTGATGACGGACAGATCGACAAAATGACCTTGACCTTCAGTGACATAATATCTTCATCTGGTCATATATACCATGTATTGTACCTTAGACTTAAATAGTTTCTGAGAAATCCGCTGTATAAGAGTTTTCCCATATAAAAGCCTAACGTACCAAAGTTGACCATGTCGTAAATTAATTCAAGGTCAACGCATGGTCATGATTTGTATAAACTATGATGGGCCCGCATGCCCGATGCTACATACCAAGTTTCAAGGTCATAGATCTTTTGGTTCTAGAGAAGAAGATTTTTGAAGGGTTTTTACTATATATGGGCATGGCAGCCATCTTGGTCATGTGACCCAGACCTTGGGTATAAACTTTCGTTCCCCTATCCCACTGAGACTCCATATGAAATTTGGCTTCAATTGGCCCAGTGGTTTCAGAGGAGGAGATGTTCGAAAATCTAGACGACGGATGGTCCGACAGAATGACCTTGACCTGTAGTGACATAATATCTTCATCTGGTCATTTAGTCGACCATGTATACCAAGTATTGTACCTTAGACTTAAATATTTTCTGAGAAATCCACTGTTTATGCATTTTCTCATATAAAAGCCTAACGTACCAAAGTTGACCATGCCGTAAATTAGATCAAAGTCAACGCAAGGTCATGATTTGCATAAACTATGATGGGCCCGTATGCTCGATGCTACATACCAAGTTTCAAGGTCATAGGCCTTTTGGTTCTGGAGAAGAAGATTTTTGAAGGGTTTTTACCATATATGGGTATGGCGGCCATCTTGGTCATGTGACCCAGACCCCGGGTATAAACTTTCGTTCCCCCCATCCAACTGAGACTCCATATGAAATTTGGCTTCAATCCGCCCAGTGGTTTCAGAGGAGAAGATGTTTGAAAATCTTGACGACGGATGGTCCGACGGAATGACCTTGACCTTTAGTGACATATATCTTCATCTGGTCATTTAGTCCATCATGTATACCAAGTATTGTTCCTAAAACTTAAATAGTTTCTGAGAAATCCACTGTTTAAGCGTTTTCCCATATAAAAGCCTAACATACCAAAGTTGACCATGCCGTAAATTAGGTCAAGGTCAACACAAGGTCAGGATTTGTACAAACTATGATGGGCCGGCATGCCCGATGCTACTTACCAAGTTTCAAGGTCATAGGCCTTTTGGTTCTGGAGAAGAAGATTTTTGAAGGGTTTTTACCATATATGGGCATGGCGGCCATCTTGGTCATGTGACCCAGATACCCGGAATAAACTTTCGTTCCCCCGACCTAGGTAGGCTCCACATGAAATATGGCTTCAATCGGCCCAGTGATTTCAAAGGAGAAGATGTTTGAAAATGTTGACGACGGACGGACGGACGGACGGACGACGGATGCCTGGCTATACTATAAGCTCACCCATGAGCCTAAAAGCTCAGGTGAGCTAAAAATACATTCTCCCATAAATTTTTTTTTTTTGGCTCTAAGATGGGGGTTTCCCCTCTGAAATGGACACAAATAATAGATCATTCGTGATTGTTTCTGTTATAACATGGGCTTTTCTCTTCCAAAACAATCCCAAAGATCTACATGTATATAGTCATGCAAAACACATCTAGATTTTTAAGATTGTTTTGCAAGGGAAAAATTCTGGGTTCAAAACATGGGATTCACATGCTGTTTTATGCTTAGCTATTTTAACATGTCAAGCCACAGTTTGTTTTTGTGAAAATGCTACTCATAGAATACATGCTAAATACTATGCTAAGATCTAGTTTGTATGACTCTGCCGCACTGCATAAAGAAATTTGCTATAACAGGCATCAGCCTCCCCGACCACTACAATCTGCATTTTATTAACTTTAGGCTAAATGTCTGTGTGTTGGGTGTGGGTGTGGTGGTGGTGTTGTTTGGGGGGGGGGGGGGGGGGGGGGGGAGGCAGGTGTCCCTCAAGTGCAAACTTGAAAACACAAATGTTCTTAATGCCTCCCTGATTGTTGAAAATGTTTCTCTATTTGCTCTTGAAGAAAACACCATGTCTCCCTAAATTTTGGGGGTAGTTCAATCCTTGCAATTAGCATAGCTAAAGTTATTAAAGCTTTAGTTGTAATGTTCATGGGGTAGATTTAGGCCTCCCTTCCAGTGCCCATACATGTGTACCCCTGAGTGAATGCTTTGTTTGAAAGATACCCCGCCATCATCAACCTGTGTCATATGTATTTAAGTTCTTATTCCAAGAAAAGCTTAAATCTAGAAAGTATTACAAAGCAGGAATTGAAACAAAATCATTTACATAATCAATGAAGAACTACAACTGAGTTTGTACAGTTTCTACGGCAAAGTTTTCTGTACTTACAGTATCCATCCTAGATTTTGCCAATTTTCTGTTGTTTTCCAGTTTTCGTTTGAGATCTGGGTCATATAAGGCTGGGTCATCATATGTCCTGAAATAGAATTAGGCCAAGAGCTCCCGATAAACTGATACTTGCGGGATATTTTTATTTTATATCCCAATTAAGGTGTATGGGTACACCTCAATGTTTTCCCACCACTTTTACAAAGGGAAACAACTTTTTGTGACTTCCCATTTGTTTCCCTGTACAAAGCAGGCCTTTCAAAATGGAGTCATCTCTTAAAGAAAAGAATTTGCTCCCACAGGAGCAAATTCTTTCCTTTAAGAGATGATCCCCACTGAGAAGGGAGGCAAAAAAGAAAATGGCAGAGTTGCTTTCCCTGAAAAAATGCCCATTCACCTTAAGACATCCGTTTTGGCCCATCACTGGAGGGACTGCTTTGGCAAGAGTTCCAACGATGTGTCACAATGTATTTTTTATGCATGAATGAACTATAATTACCTCAATTATTCAAAGAATGAAACCTTAGCTGGACAATGAATACTATCAGGAAGGGTTCAGAAACATAACTCGAATTGAAAAATGAGTATTTCATGATGATTTCCTGGATATCATTTCAAATTCAATGACTTTTCCCCAGACATTCCAAATTTCCTAATCAATCACAAAATTCCAAAACTTTTCCCTGATCTGGAAAAAAAATTATTTTCCAAAATTTCTAAAATTAATACAGCAAATTAACGTACTTGACCGCAGAAGTAAAGGGTGTAGTAAATGTGGACATGAAGTCCTCCTGTCGTCGTCTCTGTAGCTGGTTCCCAACATCAGTAAAGGCTTCTCTAGCCAGTTCGTCTATAGCTTTGCCTCTGAAAATATAGAGTCCATGAAAATTCATTGTGCAAACATACAGACCATATTTTTTCAATTAGGGGTTGCCCCATCAATCCGCCTGTCCCTACTTAAAACACACAAAATGATATTTTTCTACTAAATTTCGCTCCTGAACTATTTTCACATCTCCAAAAAGACCTGTAAAAACTAACATTTTTTCACTGTTTAGCAAGTGTTAGGAGGAGGTAGATAAGGGTCTGACTGTTTGCCGACATTTTTGATTTCCAGGTTATAAAAATGTGTTTGCTCAAATTTAAAAACATTGCTGAAGTGATTCAGATATACAAATTTAGGATAAATGCAGGAGTCATAGCAGCAACAATAATCAATAGTATCATATTTCTGCCATAACGAGAAAATTGATTTTTAAAAAATCGTAAAATTTCAAACAGGGCAGTCCATGCTAAAACTAATATAATTGTGTAGTCTGATCAAAGTCTACATCGTTAACTCAGGCATATGAGCCATGACACAAGAAAAACCAACAAAGTGGCAAGTGCACCCAGCGCAGACTCAGATCAGCCTGGGCATTTGCCCAGTCTGATCAGAGTCTTCCCTGTCCATATGCAGGTAGCTTAGTCCCTTAGCTACCCTTTAAGTGCTTAGGGAAGAGTCTGATCAGACTGGGCAGATGCGATCTGCACACAACCACTTTGTTGGTTTTCTCGTGATGCATCTCATTTGATGCCAATATTCAGGGTAATTACAGTAAAAAACCATACCTTAATTTTAATCCTTTGTCCTTGTTAACCTTTACAATGACCTTGCGAATGTCCCGATAGTCAGGGAATTCTTTATACCTATTAACAAACCTCATAATTCTTCTGTTCACTTCTGGATACCGGGTACCTGAAAAACATATAGTACATGTGTATATTGGGGATTCACTGTTTTGAAAAACAATGCCATTGCCTTACAAAGATCTCACATAACAATATAAAACAAGAGTTGTCAGAAGACAACAAAGCGCGCCTTATGGGTGCCTGATTCTCACAGTCACAAAGACCTACAAATATATCAGGTCATCTGCAGTATCAGACTGAGCCATTATCCCAGGTATATGATGAATACATACTAAATACACCTAAAATATGAAGCAAATCACTGAATGATAAGATTTATGTTACAGTGACCTCAAATTCCCAAATATGATGTTAATCTATAAACAGCTTTGGAGACACAAGGCAAAATCACTGAACCATGAAATATAGGTCACAGTGATCTATAAATAATATGAGGTCATTCGGGATGTCAGACCGATCCACTACGCCAGATGTGATGTTAATCTATCAAACAGTGCTTGAAATATAAGACAAAATCACTGGACCATGAACAAAGGTCAAGGGCACAGGTGTCAGCATGGTAGCTCTGCAGCTGCTGCAATTATAGGGACATGCTATTTGACCAAGTATCAAGTCTCTTCTGTCAAAGGTTTCATCAAAACTAAAAATTTTGCCTTAAAAACAGTGCCAAATGGCAAAGTCAGTCAACCGTAACATATAGGTCAAGGACACACAATTGTGTCATGCAGCTGCTGCAGTCATATGGATGTATATATGTACCAAGTATGATGATTGTAGCTGCTGTAGTTTCTAAGATACAGAGTTGAACATGGAGCTAAACGCAATTGTTAACATTGGTTAACCTGATCACGGACGCCGACGAGGACGCTGACGGATACGCTAACGCTGACGCTAACGCATACTCGGACTACGACGCCGGGGGTATAGCATAAGCTCTCCTTTGCTTCGCAAAGGCGCGCTAACAAGGGAATGGATAGCACATTGATACACAGTATGTCTCTCGGCTTGTCACCTTTTGGCCGAGATTCAATTCCTGATATCAGTAAGGTATAGGATAGTTATTGCCCGTCCAATATTAGTAGTTTTCTATAGATTCTCCAGCTTTTTTCCTCCACTACAGAAAGCCAGACAACACCTACATCCAAACCCTTGCAAACATTTACAACGTCTTTTAACAGTTTATGTAACTGAGGTAAAACAAATGTTAAAATGTCATGAAAGCTGCATCATAGCTGCTCTTGATCTTTTGTTTTTACAACAAAATTGAGATTCTGATTTGTATGAATGTAAAAACAGCCAATGGTATGCTATTAAACAGTGTTCTTCCATCTCTAGATTGACCCAAATCTATAAATCAGTACTGTGAAATTCTGCTATAAGATGAGTTTTTCAATTCCAAAACAATCCCAAAGAATCTAGATCCATCTAATAAGATGGATCTTGATATTTTAGATTGTTTTAGAAGGGCAAAAAATGTCTTATAACCAATGAAATATGGTAGGTGCAGAGGATAATATCCAAGGTACAGCTAATATGCAGTTAATGTCATTTCCATCTTTACTGAATCATACTAATATTCTTGTGTATTTCACAGTTAGATGTAAAATAAAATCCTTACCTTCGTATTTGAAGACCATGTCTACTGGTCGACCTGTCCTAGATGTTGCTTTATGTAATTTACACAATTTTTCATAAACTTCAACAAATTTCTTCTGTAATTTATCTTCCAGTATGTAGTCTGAAGCTTCATCATCAAGCTCATCCAAACTAAGTTCTCGTTCACGAACCTTCTCAATTTTGTCTCTAAGTTGCTGAAAAAAAAGTTTAAGGTTTTAAACTAACTATGGCAAATACAGGCATATAGGTAATACCACTTTAACATTGAAGAACATAGTATTCTGTCAATGTAAACTTTGTTTAACACTGACACACCAGTTATAACAGCCGCAACATGACAAAACCAACAAAGCGGCATGTGCGCCCACCGAAGCCTCAGATCAGCCTGGGCATTGGCCCAGTCTGATCAGAGTCTTCGCTGGTAGTTAGCTTAGACCCTAAGTAACCTTTAAGGGCACGGTAAAGCCTCTAATCAGACAGGGCAGCTGCGCATGCTAATCTGAGTCTTCGCTGGGCGCACATGCAACTTTGTTGGTTTTGTTGTGTGGGGGCTCATATATATGCAAGTAAGTAAGTACTGCAAAACACCGCCAAACATCATATTTTGCCAAAAATTTGCCAACTTTATTTAACCCTTAAAAGGCCAAAAAAAAGCAGCCAACAAAATCTATGTCTGTAGAAATTTGCAAAATTGTTTTGTTTAAGCTATAATCACATTGAAAATTCAAAGAATAGATGACAATCAGTGTAGATCCAGATGAGGCGGCATATTATGAGCCAACTCATTTGGATCTACACTGTTTGCAATTTGACAATTTTCAATTTTGGCGCTCACGCCAGCTTGTCAGTTGACAAAAGCAAAATACGGTATGATGATTGCAAATGTTTTGTGGTATTTATGCTGGATCTAAAAGCTTATACATGTAAGCATTGAAATACACAATGGCAATAAACTAAAAGGTTAAAAGAGAAGCAGGTGTATACCCAATCTATCCACTGTACTTAATTGCAAATTTGTCAATATTTTTCTTAAACAACATAATATTATGTAAAATACAAGCAAAGGTCTCTCATAAGACATCAGTTGCTAGTTAAAATGCTGTGCTCACATGCATGCAATGCAGCTTTCGGTTAACATATCTGTAAGCTGCTATGAAAACTGGAGTGACAAAAACAATATAAATGACAAAGACTCTGTAGGCAAAGCACACCTCTGGTTTACAGGGGTTGTGGGAAGCAAGATATCCTGGCCTGTAGACATAACTTTGGATGGTGTGTGAGACTGACTAGATTTCAGTAGACACGCTGGGGGATGAGGTGGGGTGGTGGAAAAGATATCCCAGCTGTATTTCTATTCAAGTTGAAGTAATAAAATGAGATCATGCAATATGCAATATGGGATGGGGGAACTAGATTCAGTAGACATAACTCTGAGTGCTAAGGCCAAAAGATATGTCAGCTGTATCTCATTCCAAGCTACAGTAATGAAACATGAGATCATGGAATAGATGAGCCCCGACACCAGAAAACCAACAAAGTGGTTGCGTGCCCAGCGCAGACTCTGATCAGCCTGGGCATCTGCCAAGCCTGATCAGAGTCTTCGCTGTCCGCATGGAGGTAGCTTAGACCCTTAGCTACCCTTTAAGCACTTAGCGAAGAGTCTGATCAGACTGTGTGGATGCCCAGGCTGATCTGAGTCTGGGCTGTCGCACATGCCACTTTGTTGGTTTTCTCGTGTCGCGGCTCAATTATAAAGAATTATAGATATTTTGTTGTGTTACCTTAAGAAGTGTCTCCAGCATCTGAATCTGCCTCTGCGAACCCTTCTTCCCTTTCTTGGTGTGTTCTTGCTCCTCTTCATCTGCTTCTTCTTTGGAATCTATTTTCACTTTATTACATGTATCTCTACTTGTTGATGGAATGGTGACAAATGATTGTCTTTTCTTCGCTTCTGTCTTTTCTTTTTCTACCTTGTCAACAGACACAAGTCCTAAAACAGCTGGAAAGCCATTATCTTTATTTTTATCTTTCTCATCATCCACAGCAACACAATGTATTTTATCTTTGAAATGACTAGATTCACACTTACTGTTTTCATGGATTTCGTTAGAGTTTATTTGATCAGACATCCTGTTATCTGTATGGTTTAAATGATTTGGCTTTGAAAGCTTACGATTTGAATGATCTGACTTTGATAGTTTACAGTCAACTCCTGGTAATTGTTCAGAGCCTAGTTCTTCACAGTCACTCCCTTCAAATAATGTGTCTACTTCTTTTCTGAATAACAGTACTTTTTGATCCTCACTTTCTTCTGATGAACTGTCATCACTTTCTAGGAGAATAACACTTTCCTGAGTACCGAATATTTTTGACGAACTGTTTTTGTTAGACTGCATATCAGAACTTATAGCCTCTGACTTAGCACTGGGAACATTTAATCTGCTTTGTACTGATAAAGAGGAAACATTTTGTTCTTTGCAGTCTTCCAGATGATCAATCTCTATGGTTTCATCATTATGGTGTGTTTTACTATGACTGGTGAAGTCCATGGTTTCTTCATTTATTTTACCCATATCTTCTTCTATTTCAATGCTATTACTATCATCATGAACTTCATCATCACTTGAAACATTCATTTCTACTGTATAGCCATTTATATCTTTATCTAGATCTTTCAGTCCTACCTCTGAATATGCTGTTTCTTTAACTTTACCTTGGGTAATGTCTAAACCTTTCAAACTTTTACCAAGACAATTTGAAATATCTCTTTTCTGCTTTGAGCTACTTTCAAGTTGTTTATCATGGCAGACAGCTGTTTCCAAGTTTGTTGTGCTAGTGATTTCAGCTGACCTAATTATTTCATTTCTATTATACTTGTTGTTTGCTAGGTTTGAGGTACACTTGTGAGTATCATTATTCCCTGAGTGAGATTTTGCCTGAGAAGGTTTACAAGACAAATCAAACTCTGGTAGCTCTGGAGAAGGTGACCGTGATAATGAACTAATATACTGAACATCAATATCTACATTGTCTACTTTAGTTTTGGTAGTCCTCTGAGCCCCAGATGCCTTACTGATTGTTTTGCTCAATCTGTCACTAAAAGAACTTGCTGCAGCTTTTACAGAACTCATGACAGACTGTTTGAATTTGAAGTGCTGCCAGTTTTGTGAAATATTCTGTGTTTTCTCATGCTCAGTTGAAGGTTTTACACTGATCATAGTTTTTGTTTTAAAAGCAGAGCTATTATATGTGTTATCTGTGGAATGGTTTTCTGTTTCATCTGTGTGCTCACTGCCAGACTCACTTGATTCATCGGTCTCATCAGCAGAAAGATCAATGAGTGGTTCACCTTTCATGAGAAGTTCATGCCTTGGATGCTTCAATGGCCTTTCACTTTGCACTGCAGTTTCACAATTATTCGGTCTTTTGACTCCTTTCCCATGCTTATCATGAACAGAAACTGTATCTGAATCATGACATTTTTTTGAGGCTTTAACATCTTCAGTGTTGAGTTTGCGAGCTTTAAGTTTATTCAAGAAGTGTCTGAGGTAGACAAATGTTCTTTTAGAATCTGCCTGAATACTTTCTTTTGTGGCTTCCATTAGACTGACAAACTCTTCACTAGATGTAAAATTGGAGTCACAGTCTCTGTAACGTTTCCTGACCAGTCTTATCATGTCTTTTGATTTCCCCAAATGACCACCACAGAAACTCAGGAACTGGAATAAAGAATGAAACTACCATACAAAATTTCACGTAATTGGACAGATAGGCAAGCACAAACAGTGCAGACCTAGTTCATCAGTCTGATCAGGGTCTACCCTGTTTGCCATTCCATCTTTTGAATGCCTTACTGCTTGGTAAAACCAAACTTTTCTTTTTTGGAACATTTACCGGTATGATAATTATTATAGGGGCGCCTGTTTTTTTTTTTTGTTTTCTTTTTAATTTTTTAGTACATATATTTACTATTAAGAAAGTTGTATTAAAGCATACTGAAAACAGCTATCAACCAGGGATCAAGCAGAGCAGTTTTTCTGATTTTAGGCCAAAGCTACTGCCTGTATTTTCTCCTTACCTATATATTCTATACATTTTAACCCCTCCTTGAGCTCAAAACTGGGAGAAGTTGGAGCATGCAAAGAGGCCATTTCCCCATAGTCTCATTTTAACTAGATCTCTGTCAGCTTGAGCTACCACATAAAACAAACCGTACATTTAGAAGAGAAATATTATGTGAGAAAATATGTGTTGGACTGATGGGGTATAAAGTGGAACCTCCATCAAAGGTCATATCTCAACATTAGCCACCTTCTTACTACATTTTTTTTTCTAGAGTGCAGTTTTACTATATGAGCCGCGACATGACAAAACCAACAATGTGGTTGTGCGCCCCCTGCAGACTCAGATCAGCCTGGGCATCTGCCCAGTCTGATCAGAGCCTTCGCTGTCCGCATGGAGGTAGCGTAGACTCTTAGCTACCCTTTGAGCACTTAACGAAGATTCTGATCAAACTGGGCGGATGCCCAGGCTGATCAGAGTCTGCGCTGGGTGCACAATCACATTGTTGGTTTTGTCGTGTCACGGCTCATATATAATTTAAGCCCAATAGCAATCACCTCCCTACAAAAGCCATTCCTATGCCTTCTCAAGGGTGGCTGTTGCTGAGAGAGGTTGCACTATACAAACGTGAAATTCCAGTTTACCTTTGCATCCTCTATCTGGTTAGAACCCAGCCCTTCTGACAGCAAGCTTCACACAGTACCCAGTACCAACCTAACACTTACAGTCAAACTTATAAGTATCATATGTGAAATTAGAATATTTTTCAGAAAACAAAAAAAACACCCAGATGTATCAGTATGCAACCCCCACCCCTTATAATGAACCGCCTCATCTTGATCTACACTCTTTGCCTTTTAGTCTTTGAATTCTCAATATGATATGTAGCTAGGATGAAACAGCTTTTTGAAATTTTTGAGACGTGACCATTGTTGTCTGTCTGGTTGGTGCTTTATAGGTTAACCTTAATAAGGTTAACCTATAAAGAACCAAACAGGCAGACAAGGCCCTTATATGTATATGACGATGCACAGTCAACATGACCTCGCTTGACCCCTCCCATTCCATTCAGAAAAGGGGTATCTGGGCAAACAGTTTGGATCCAGATCAGGCCCAACCAACATGGGGCTTGATCTGAGTTCTAAACTTTTTGTTGCCTGGACATCATTTCTACAAGAGTTAGTTAGACCAAATTGTCAAAATATCATTGATTTTTTATGCAGACGACAATTTCAGCAGACAACAAAAAATACCCAGAATGCAATGGGTTAATGACATACTATACATACCTCAGTAAATATTTTGTCTTTATCCATATCTTCTGTTATTGGTTGGTCCTGAAAAATAGCAGACACTCAGTGCTTATCCTGGCTCACAAATACAAGGGGCCATTTTAACCAACAAGAAATTCCGCGGAACGCTATGTCTCGCCTAAAATGGCACCACACTACATTTAAATACATAGCTATTAGGGCTGGGAAGTTGCTCCAAAATAAGACCCACCTCCTACAGAACAGAATTAGACATGTCATGGTACCACCATAAGAACAGAATTTCTCCAAAACACCATCATCAAGGGACCTTATTTTTTTAATACTTTAAAAAAAAAACAATAAAAAGGTACAGGCCTGCTATTGTCCCTTATGTAAATAACAAATACATGAAATTATTTAAGAGCTAGTCTGTGTTTTTACACAATCAGATGCTACTGGTCCTCATCTCATCCTTTGTTTAGTATCATAGTATTTTGGTCCTTGTCCTTTGTTTAGGATCATGATTTTTGGCTTTTTCTGAATTATTAGGGACCCAACAGGGAGAATTTCTATTTCAATTTCTGTAAATAATGAAAAATGGAGCACCAAATGTCACACCTGTTTGACTATGTTTCCAAGGCTGTAACAAAATGCAAAAGTGTCACAGTTTCAAACTACCTTGTCAACTTGGCTAAACAAATTTACTGACATTGAGGGTCAGGTCCTCGTGCACCAGACAGAGAGATACCAACTCAGTCTACTTTATAATGCCTCATGGTGACAAAGAAAGGTTCCTAGTATGGATTTTCACACCATCTTCAGTGCTCCAGATAAGGTTTTGGTACAATGAGGATTTCACCCCCTGCTTTAAAGCTTAATGCTGAAATGCACATCTGCATTGCTTAACTTCTTAAAACTCCCAAAGCACCAAGCAAAACTGTAGCATACAAAATTAGTTGTTGTTGTTTTTTTCAGAGACAATTCAGAGGAAATGCCAAGCTTTACTTTTTCAGAAAAAAAAAGAGGTTGTTATTTGCTGGCGTTTGAAGGGTTATACCTTTTCTGGTCAATTGTACTTGTACTGTTCTCAAAGAATCAAAGTGTGGAAATTTCTGAATAAGGGGAATTGTCTATGCAGAATAGATGCTGGCCATCTTAAAGTTCAGTATGCATTATGAAATCACCAAAGAGCAAGATAAGTTACTCTGACAATTATCCTTTTTGTATTAAATGTAAAGCTCATTAAAAATATTTACCCCCTAAAGGGGGGGGGGGGGGTATCAATAAGGTGGTTTTTCTGCATCTTACCAAAGTTTTCTTTTTTTAACTGATGGTATACTCCAATGTGTCTAGTTTATTGGACCATATGTGACTTTGGTCGGAAAGCCCTACTTACTGAGCTATGAGTCCCCGGCGCTGCTAATCAAGATCTTTGTCCTTATTTTTCTACAAATTCTGTGAGAAATAGCAAGAATTTGAGAGAAGTTTGAAATGATGCCGGTGTCCAAGTAAAGGCCAATGTCTGGCGAACTGAGGGACGTAAGTATCTTAGATGATTCCATTGAATTCAGAAGGCGCAGCACTGTTTACCGAGAGAGGGGTCAAGATTGATGAGCACAGAGTTCAATATCTTGTGTTTTTTTAAGCCAAGGGAGCAAATATCGATAATTGCAAACGTTTTCTATAAATGACCAAACCATTTATCTCAGTTAAGGAGGTGTTCAGGTATACTAAATTGTAAAAATAAGTGAGAAAAAAGCTGCAGGAGATCAACTTTCGACCAAATGCACCTACTGACCCCAAGTGTCTGTGATCTCGCCCTTTCTTTCTTTCTTTCTTTTCTCTCGGTACTGCTCTCGGTCAGTAACTGACCATGATGGCAGGCGCGGGGTGTGGCGCATAAGTTTCCAAAAAAAAAAATAAAAAAATAGTATTTACCTATGACAAGGCCACACAGAGTTAAAACTATTTACAAGAAGTCCTCAGGGATAGGCATTACACGCTCTATCCCTGCCCAACCCGAGGTTTACACTATTTTGGACTTAAACTCCTCAACTGTCTCCGCAGAGACAGCTTCAGTTGTAAGCCCATTCCAAGCTGCAATTGAACTGGGGAAGAAGGAATGTTTCAAACCGTCAGAATAAGCAACTGGACGGTGATACTGAAAGGGGTGGGATCTTGTTCTCATCTTCCCTCTACCGGACTCAGACAGATACTTATCCTTATTAACTATTGCCTGGTTATTATGAATTTTGTAGAACAGAGATAGAGAAGCCTGTTGCCGCCGTTCCTGCAGATCTGGCCATTCAAGTTCCTCTAGCATGTCGCTTACATGGCTCTGGTTGCGCCAGCGTCTGCAGGTCCAGCGTGCAGCAGTCCTCTGTACTTTCTCTATTCTACCAATCTCAGTCTGATGATGGGGGGTCCAAACAGGTGCCGCGTACTCTAATTGGGGCCGGACCACAGCTTTGTATGCAGCAGCCTTAATATCCTTAGGAGCAAAAGCCAGGTTTCGGCGAAGGAAACCAAGAGTCTTCGTGGCTTTGCTAGTGATGTTGTAAATATGTTGACCCCATTCGAGGTCATCAGTGATCGTGACTCCCAAGTATTTGGCAGAAGGAACGTTCTCCAAAACTTGGTTGTGCAGAACATAGTTATGAATGATCTGCTTGGAAGGGGGATGCTTAGTCACCCTCATGGTGTGACATTTAGCAACATTAAACTTCATGAGCCATGCCTCTTCCCAATGGGCCAGTTTATCCAAATCTTCCTGAAGTAACTGTTGGTCTTCAGACCTTCTAATGTTTCTATAAAGGACACAGTCGTCAGCAAAAAGACGGACTGTTGAACTGATGTTGTCTGGCAGGTCATTAATAAATATCAAGAAGAGTATGGGTCCAAGAACGGAACCCTGGGGGACACCAGACAAAACAGGGGCAGGGTCTGAACAGGCTCCATCAAGTACTACTTTTTGAGTCCGTCCAGATAGCCAAGCAGTTATCCACTGGAGGATATGGTTTCTGATACCATAGTACTCCAGCTTGTAAATCAGTCGTCGATGGGGAACCTTATCGAAAGCCTTGGCAAAGTCCATAATAATGAGGTCAGTCTGTTTGTGACCCCTATTTAATATGGGCACCATCTAGGTTTTCATACAAGTCGTGCATGAACTGGACAAGTTGGGTCTCGCAGGACCTGCCGCTTCGGAAACCATGTTGAGACTCAACAAGGATATTATGTTCTGACAAATGTTGCATGATCTGACTCACAAGAATGTGCTCTAATGATTTACAGCATATACAGGTTAGGGAAACTGGCCTGTAATTTGCAGGGTCATACCTTTCTCCCTTCTTATAAATGGGAGCCACATTGGCTTGTAGCCAATCATCAGGTACTCTTCCTTGGGCAAGGGACTGGTTGAAGATGCAGGCAAGGACCTGAGCAATTTCAGCACTGCATTCTTTCAACACACGAGCACTTAGGTCATCAGGACCTGAAGCTTTATGGGGGTTAAGACGGTCAAGTAGCTTTTTGACCCCATTGGGGTCGATTGAAAAATCACCTATATCTGGATAATGGCTTGGTCCTTTTGAAGGGGGATCATCACTTTGTTCCTGGGTGTATACAGACCCAAATTGTTCACTAAAAATGTCGGCCTTATCTTTATTACCTGTTTTCAAAATTCCATTATTCCTAAGGCAGGTCACACCCGTTGAATCTTTTCTCAAGTTTTTCATGAAGGACCAAAACCGTTTTAGCCGATCGTTCCGGTTACAGTCTTCTATAACAGTATCTGTTACCGATGGGGTGAAGATATTGGAGACATAATTTCAATATGCATCACGTATCTCCTTCTGGACAAGAGCTCTGAGGCGCTTATAGCGACTCTTCAGGCCTTCGTTATCTGACCTGCGAGCCTTGTGGTACATTTTTTCCTTTTTCCTAATCAGGGCCCTAATTCGTGCCCTTAGGATGTCAGGCAAAAGAGTAAAATAAGGGACTCATGTGGATCCGTCTCCTATAAGGCACGGAATCCACAAACGATGCTCATTTCTATGTACAACAGATATTATTACATAAATCAAGTGTTATAAAATAGTGATATAAAGTAACAATTACTTGTAATGGCCCTCCAAATACGATAGGTCAAGCAGTGTTTTCCATAGTTTTCCGCCATTTTGTTCCAATTTCTTTCCGTCTACCTTCTGTAAACTTGACACAAATGTCCTTAATACTCATCAATTTAAGCATTGCTAGACTTCTTTCACATGCATGTAGTATCATGTTCTTTAGATGATAAGGATGCCTTCTACTATTTTCACCATATTTCAGGTAAAACTGTTTGTTTTCGAAGCGACAGTTTGAGAACATACTAACATCGCCGTTTTGACATAACGCACGCTCGTGTGTAATTGTCTTTTAGAAACCAGTCCACGTCATTTGCATATTGTTTTCCCACGCTTTATAATTTCGGGATATCTCGGCTTCATCTTTGTGAACGAAAAAGACCGAATCTACCCACAATAACAGTCCTGAGCCTATCAAAATCGAGGTCAATTTTACTATAATAAACAAATTTTACCGCTTAGTAGCAAAAGGAAAAAAAAGGGGATCGATTCAATCTATATTACTTCCCTTCCATCTTCCACGTTTTGAGTCAAATATTCACATGTGGATACCTCACCTTATAAGGGAGGAATCCACATTTCATAAAAATCAGAAATGAAGCAAATATCATTCAATGTGGATCCCACTTTGAACATTCTTAAGCCTTGGCCCAAAAAGTTAAGAAAATGGAAGGGAAGTAATCAAGATTCCTCTTATAAGGGGGGCCTATATGGGAGGGATCCACATTTGATAAAAATCAGAAATAAAGCAAATATCATCAATGTGGATCCCAAGTTGATTTACAGTCAATACACCAACCACTACCAACATTCTTAAGCCTAGGCCAAAAATTTAAGATGAAATTGGAAGAGAAGTAATTAAGAATGCAAAAAACATATACCCAAACATTGGAAGGAAAGTATTTTAGAATGTCCGAGGCCAACATCCAATCACAGGTCATTGACTTTTATAACCAAGCAAGTGCAGGGAATCCCGGTCTATAAATAAATACATCTCGTGACCTCGTGCACATTCCCGCAGTATATGGACTGGTACATCGTCTAATTACTTCCTCGAATTTTAATGCACGCGGCATATTTCGTTAAACCGGTCTATTTTTCGGACTGGTTTGCCATTGTTTTATCTTTCAATAAGGTAGTTCGGAACAGGTCAAAATGGCGGACATTCAACATGTGAAAGAAGCCACGGAAACATACTACACTGCTCAATTTCTTATGACATTATATGCGGTACGTAAATTCACCGGATCGGACCGGATCGGGCCTAATCACCGGATCGGACCGGATCGGACCCGAATTTCAGCATCTATAGCTGTTTTATAATACTTTCTTTGACTGTTAATGTGTATATTTTGCATAAGATGGTGTACACCACAGATATATTACAATAACATTTGAATTTTATGAATTTACAGTTTGTTGTAATTTCGTAGAAATTTCACTGAGACAGATATGTAAACATGCATATGCAATATAATGTGATTGAAATGGCTAAAAAGTGAAAAGGTCAGATGAAATAATCCGACATTTTTTTTTCATTTTTGTTCGAAATATAGAGTGTGGGCTCACGTTATAGAGGTGATTTATAGCAGAGCAGTGACCTATAAATACATATAGGTCACTGAGCAGAGATAATATGTGCTGGATACATCAATGCAGACCCCTTTAAACCCAAATATTACTGCAATATATCCGTTGGGCACACTATCTTCTACAAAATATAAACAAAATCAGTCATAGAAAGTATGATAAAACAGTTATAAATGGTAAAATTCGGGTCCGATCCGGTCCGATCCGGTGATTCAGTCCGATCCGGTCCGATCCGGTGAGTACACGTACCCCATTATATGGGTGTTCATGATAGATATTTTACTATTTTTGGAAAGTTAGACTGTTTTTCTTTCTTTAGACGGCTTTTCACGCTATATTAAACCTTACAGGCGACGGATCCACATCAGTCCCTTATTTTACTCTTTTGCCGGATGTCAACCTGGGTCAAGAACTAAAGAACCCACTGGGTTGGTTGGTTTACGTGTTAGGGCTGTGTGAGACAGTATTTCACTGTGTGAGACAGTACTTCAGTCTATAGTAAGCCGTCTCCCATAGAGAAAGAGGAAGAAAGGCGACATGGTCCTGAGGAAAAATCGCGAAAACCTATTACTTTGAATCGAAAAGGAAATTCTGTGCAATCGCTACGTTTAAATGTATCTACAATGAATAGTTTTAACGAAATCTGCGTTGTTCTTTCTGTTCAAACAGTTTTATATTGAAATCTCATACCTTTTCTTTACAATTTTACTTTTGTTTTCCTTGAGGGAAAACGTAGGAAGAATAAAACCCATCGCACTCGGTCATACTAACTGCCGCAGACTTTGGCCTTGCTTACTGACAAGTAAAAGCGTTCAAAAAAGCTAGCCTCACCGTTAACAACAAATTTTACTAAGGACCAATTGGGACTGCATCTGCCTTTTGGGCATTCCCAAGGGTACATATAACTTATTCCCCAATCAATGTCCCCACAACTCCCCAAGAAGGACATAAGAGTTTTTACTCTGGATCAATGATATCTGGTGGTCGGTAGAAGGAGCCAAGATACAAAGTTTTACAGCCAACAAGTTGAAGTTTAACCAAGGAATGAAAACTTAGCTATCCATGGATAGATGCACGCATTAGGGCATTGATTAGGAAAAAAAGAAAAATTGTATCACAAAGCTCGCAGGGCAGATAACGAGTCCCTGAAGAGTCGTTATAAACGACTCAGAGCTCATGTCCAAAAAGAAATACGTGATGCCTATTAGAGGTATGTTTCTGATATCTTCAATCCCTCAGATGCAGACACTAATATAGAAGACTGTATTCAAAATGATCGGCTGAAAAAGTTTTGGTTCTTTATGAAAAACCTAAGAAAGGATTCCATGGGTGTGGTCTGTTTAAGGGAAAATGGCATTTTGAAAACTGCTAATAAGAACAAAGCAGACATATTTAACAGTTTGAGTCTGTATACACCCGGGAACAAGTAGGTGACCCCCCCCCTCATCGAAAGGACCAACCCTCTACCCAGATATTGGAGATTTATTCATTGACCCTAATGGAGTCAAAAAACTATTAGACAGTCTTAACCCCTATAAATATTCAGGTCCAGACGGCCTAAGTGCACGTGTGCTAAAAGAATGCAGTGCTGAAATTGCCCCGGTCCTTGCCAGCATTTTCAACCAGTCCTTGGCCCAGTCTAGAGTACCAGATGACTGGCTGCAAGCTAATGTGGCTACCATTTACAAGAAGGGAGAAAAGTATGACCCTGCCAATTACAGGCCGGTCTCTTTGACTTGTATTTGTTGTAAGTCTCTGGTGCACATTCTCGTGAACAGAATCATGCAACATCTATCGGACCATAAGAGTTTAGTTGAGTCTCAGCATGGCTTCAGAAGTGGTAGGTCATGCGAGACCCAACTGGTCCAGTTCATTCATGATTTGCAGGCAAACCTAAACAGAGCCCATAATATAGGTCACAGACAGACATATCTCATTATTATGGACTTTGCCAAGGCTTTTGATAAAGTTCCCCATAGACGATTGATTTATAAACTGAGTATTATGGTATCCAAAATGATATCCTCCGGTGGATCTCTGCCTGGCTATATGAAGGACACAAAAAGTTGTTCTGGATGGTGTCTGTTCAGACCCTCTCCCCGTGTTGTCTAGTGTCCGCCCAGGGTTCTATGTTAGGACCCATATTGTTCTTAATCTTTATTAATGACCTGCCAGACAACATAAGCTCAACAGTCCGCCTTTTTGCTGATGACTGTGTCCTCTATAGAAATATTAGACGGTCTGAAGATCAACAGATACTCCAAGATGATTTGGATAAATTGGCACTTTCGGAAGAGGCATGGCTCATGAAATTTAATGTTGCCAAATGTCACTCTATGAGGGTGACTAGGCACCCACTCCAAAGCAAATAATCCATGGTTATACATTGCATAACCAAGTCCTAAAGAATGTATCTTCAGCCAAATATTTAGGAGTTAAAATTACGGATGACCTCGAGTGGGGTCAGCACATCAATGAAATTACCAGTAAGGTTACGAAGACTGGGTTTCCTTCGTAGAAACTTGACTTTGGCATCGAAGGAAATCAAGCCTGCTGTATATAAAACTCTGGTCTGGCCCAAATTAGAATATGCAGCGCCAGTTTGGATGCCCCACTACCAAGTACATGTAGATATTAACAGAATAGAAAAAGTACAGAGGACTGTTGCCCGTTGGACCTGTATGCGCTGGCGCAGTCAAAGCCATGTGGGAGAAATGTCAGAAGAACTCCAATGGCCAGACCTGCAGGAAAGACGACAGCATGCTTCTCTGTCTCTATTCAACAAAATCCACAATAATCTTGCTATTG
The DNA here is from genome assembly GCA_963989385.1 of Ctena decussata. Classification (NCBI taxonomy): domain Eukaryota; kingdom Metazoa; phylum Mollusca; class Bivalvia; order Lucinida; family Lucinidae; genus Ctena; species Ctena decussata. The sequence continues at coordinate 36,601,052 of OZ022498.1, read as the reverse complement.
TAGATAAGAATAGGTACCTATCTGAGGTCGGTGGAGGGAGCAGAGCTAGGTCCCACCCATTCCAGTATCACCGTCCAAACGCTTATACGGACGGTTTTAAGCATTCATTTTTGCCCAGGACAACTGCATCTTGGAATGGCCTTACAACTGAAGCTGTCTCTTCGGAGACAGTTGATGGGTTTAAGGCCAAAATATAATATCCTAGGGTAGAGCAGAGGTTAGGCATGGAATGCCTGCCCCTGAGGACTTCTTGTAAATAGTTTTAATCTGCTGGTGGCTTTGTCACAAATTCTTTTTTTTTTCTCTTTGTGATAACTTATGTGCCACACCACAAACCTGCCATCATGGTCACCGTTTGAACGAGAGCAGTATTGATAGAAAGAAAGGAAGAAAGAAAGGAAGAAAGGAGTCACACAGCTTTAAATCACTTTAGATAGATAGATAGATAGATAGATAGATAGATAATCAGTATTCTTTGGCCAAAATCAGCATTATTCAAGTCCCCGTGTTTGTTACATCTGTTTACTAACATTGTTTATATATTTTGCAGCGTCGGGCGTCAGACTAGATGGCGATACGCTCTTAAGTCTGTTACAGAATGTTGTCGCCGGACCACCAGCGTCTTTGATCGTGCCCATCGTGATCCAAAGAGTGGATTTCTTTGGTTCTGACTTTGAATGGCACTGAGTCATTGACTTCGTTTATCACAGTCTTTTTGCATCTTCGCAAGCCAAGGGTACTATGTCTACTTTGTTCCTTAAATACCTTTGCAAGCCAAGGGTTGGTTGGTTGTGTTATTGTTTAATGTCCACGGTAAACAGTTATGGTCATGTCGGGACGGTCAGTTAACTTAACCACATTATTCCTGGGCAGGCTTAGAACTCCTAAGCGGTTAACCAGTACTAAGTTCACTTACTTTCACCAGTAACTGACAACTGCCCTTCTTGAATCAGCGGAAGGGGAAATGAAAGAAAGTGGCCGGACCGGGTATCGAACACAGGGCCTCTGGCTTACAAGTCAGGCGCCCTACCGACTGCGCTACGCGGCCCGGTCTAAGCCAAGGGTACTAAGTCTACTTTGCTATGTAAGGAACAAAGTGGACTTAGTACCCTTGTCTTGGAATGGTACGTAAGGAAAAAGGTGGACAAATGTAGTACCATTGGCTTGCAAAGCTGAGGTTTCTGAGTATTTAATATGAGCCGCGACGCGAGAAAACCAACAAAGTGGTTGTGCGCCCAGTGCAGACTCAGTTCAGCCTGGGCATCCGCCCAGTCTGATCAGACCTTTTGCTAAGCGCTTAAAGGGCAGCTAAGGGACTGAGCTACCTCCATGCGGACAGCGAAGACTCTGATCAGACTGGGCGGATGCCCATGCTGATCTGAGTCTGTGCTGGGCGCACAACCACATTGTTGGTTTTGTCGTGTCACGGCTCAATATGTTTTTACTCTAATATCTCACTAATTAATGTGTTAAGAGACGTATACGCATATCCAACCCGTATTTGGTTTGGGACCTGAAACAGAAAGGGATGAAAGGTTGCACACATAAAACTAGTTAAAGCCCCCAGTAGTTTAAGCTAGTGTCTGTTCTAAGACAAAACTTCTGACGCAGATCCCGTTTCTTGTTTTTCAACCATAGCGGTCACCGGCTTAGCTGACCTAGCTGCTCACGTTGTTCTGTATTGTGGTTTATCCCCTTTTTGACAAGATGACCTGTCCGTCCTTATCATTTAGACGAGTCCATTTCTAGTTTTAAGGGTTTCTGGTGGACTATTTCATTTTTTATTGTATTTTGCATTGAAATTCCTATCAACAAACAGTGTTGACCCTGATGAGACGCCGCGTTTTGCGGCGTCTGAACTGGGTCTGTAATGTTTTTTATGTCCCCGAAACAGGTATCCGGTCTAAAAAGGGTTAACAAAGTAGATGGTCATTAAAGTTTGATATTTAATGTATTGTTGTACATTTAAGTGTTCCGTTTTCCCATTTCTCCTTTCTTCTTCTTTCGATTCCTTGGGCGGGATGTGCCATCTGATTGTGGCCTTTCCCAAGCATCTCCATTTATATTTCTGTATTTTGTGTAGCTTTTGATGTCTGTTGTATAAATGTACAATTCGACTCAACTCGGATGCATCATAGGTCTTCACCGTGTTCTCTCTCTCTCTCTCTCTCTCTCTCTCTCTCTCTCTCTCTCTCTTGATTCTCTTTATTGATGGGTTCATCATCGATCTTAACCATGATTTGTTTGTTTTCTGAGATGAGTCATATAGATAGTTTTCAGGAAACTTTCATGCGGACCAAACAGATAACTAAATGTTTCGAACCACTGCAGAAACAGACGGCGAGGGTTTGGATCCAGTCAAACTAGTGTAAGACATCCTCGACCCCCCCTACACACACACACACACACACACACACACACACACACACACACACACACACACACGGAGGCCGGGCCGCGTAGCGCAGTCGGTAGGGAACCTGACTTGTAAGCCAAAGGTCCTGGGTTCGATACCCGGTCCGGACACTTACTTTCAATTCCTCTTCCACTGATTCAAGAAGGCCAGTTGTCAGTTACTGGTGAAAGTAAGTGCACTTAGTACTGGTGTCAAAGGTCGACCAAGTGGCTCGGTAGCTCAGTTGCCAGAGTGCTCGCACGGTAAGCGAGAGGCCCTGGGTTCGAGTCCCGGTTGGGCCACGATTTTTTCCTCCCCTGTGACATTTGGTGGCCAGTGTGGGTCCTGGGCTGGGGCCGCGAGCATCAAAGGGTGCATGTCTCGTTGCTTCCTCCGTGGTGCCGGGCAGATTAGGGGACGGATCTGGTTAAGCAGGGGGGGGGTGTCGGGGGTCGACCGGGTGGCTCGGTTGGCGGGTTCTCGCACGGTAAGCGAGAGGTCATGGGTTCGAGTCCCGGTCAGGCCACGATTTTTTCCTCCCCAGTGACATTTGGTGGTTCAGTGTGGGTCCACGGCTAGGGCCGCGAGCATCACAAAGTACATGTCTCGTTGGTTCCTCCGTGGTACCGGGTAGATTCAGGGACGAATCTAATTAAGCAGGGGGAAAATGTCAAAGGTCGACCAAGTGTATCGGTAGCTCAGTTGGTAGAGTGCTCGCACGGTAAGCGAGAGGCCCTGGGTTTGAGTCCCGGTCGGGCCACGATTTTTTTCCTCCCCTGTGACACTGTTTAACCGCTTAGACGGTCTAAGCCTGCCCAGGAATAGTGTGGTTAGGTGAACTGACCGTCCCGACATGACCATAGCTGTTTACCGTGGACGTTAAGGTGGAATAGGACAAAACCAAAATTTTCAATTTTCGTGTAAAAAGAACAATTATCAAGAAGTTCAGCGTTTTGTAAATTATGAAATGATTTCCTTTTAAGTGTGAAACGAATACTTCTTTTTCTATGACGTCGTGAAAATGTTAGGGATAGACGTCTTTTTATGCCAAATAGATACTGGCAGGCGACCAGTGGTGGCTGTTTTATGTTACTTATTTTTATCATGTAACGGACATATAGTGATTAGTGATTCTATATTTTGGTTTAATAAACAAGGGGTAACTGTCGTTATAATTCTGATTTATTCCATGAAATAGACTATAACATGTGCCTGTGACAGATCTTCAAACTAGGTCACCAAAACGCATAGAAATACGAGCGTAGCGTACCTATGATGGCCGTCACGATTGCCATGCGTTGAATGATGGATTTTTCAAAACCTTGTTGTGGATTTAAACGTTGATGATATGCCATTGTAGGTTTGTGGTCTTTGTTAGAATTTAATAGTTTTAGCGCGTTCAGCACAGATAGGATATAAGCAACCGTCAGAAATGGACTTTAAAACTGCGACGTAGTCATTTCGTAGGCACACGCTACATTACGTCGAAAACAAACATAAATAATGGTTACACATGTGCTGACATTTACAAAAATGTAGATGCTTTTTTGCAGGCTGGTTGCAGGTTATACCTTTTTCGTCAAAGGTAATCATTAATAAAGCAATTTGTTCATGTTTATTTCTGTATTTAATTGTGTGTGTATCAAGGGTTGTGATCCCCGGCAAGGCAATAATGTTGGAATGAGGGTAGCTTGGGGAAATCGTTATCCTTTTGCCTTCCGGGGAGATACTTTAACCAGTCTTTTTTTTTTGTGTGGGAGTTTCTTTTGTTTCCTTTTACGAAATGGCCAAATCTGAGACGGATCAAATACGTAATTGCACGTGCAAAACGCAAACGGCCACCACTGGTACGCGACCACCACTGGTCGCATGCCAGTAGCGCTCGATTACATATAATTTTAGCATTTATTTTGCTCTCCAAAAAGATATTGTAATAAATTTTATACCAAAGTGCAAGCCGCCATGAGGCATTTAAAAGTGTGTTATTACTTCTTCCAAATATTTCCGCGTTTTATATTGATTTCGGAAAATATGACTTCTCATTAGCTACTTAATATTACTTATTAAAATAATTTCCCAGAAAAGCTTAGAGAAAAAATGTATCCGAAAAATATATCTGAAATTTCGATATGTATTAACAAAATATGTTTACGTGTAATTTTTTTAATAATTTTAAGATTTTACCGTGTATAAATTTTCACAAAGTAGATTTGTTTAACTATAACCCCTGTTCCGATGATGTCGTTTCTTTCAACGTCAAAGGGAGATTATTCCTAAGAAAGTTTTCCAGTAGTTGTTTAGTTTCTAGTAAAACATTTATGATATCTTCTAGAGACTATAACATCATGAAAAACGAAAAAGCTGAATTAATATCTCATTCCGTGTTCCAACTATGGTTTGAGGGCTGGATTTGGATTTTGATTGTTTCAGTTCCTGGTCTTTGCATACTTTTTACTTTCATTTTACCCTGGCATTTATTTTGCGTAACGTGACGTCTCTTTTAATAACTCTTATTTCACGACGTCAATAACTTCCGAAAAAACAAAACCAGGAAAAATGAACCCTTGACTGCCGGTTTCAACTTCACTGTCTAGAAAACGGAATGAGTTATTGCTTCAATTTTCTCGCTTTTCAATTTGATAGATTCCCTAGAATAACTCGACATTGTATCATTGGAATTAAAAGATATGTCGGAAACCACTTATAGCGCCAAATCTAGTTTGACGCAAAAATCGACGTTATCGGAACAGGGGGTATAGTTTAAAAAATCTACTTCGAGAAGTATTTACTCGGTAAAATCTTAATATTATTTCATCCAAATTTCAGATTTACATTTTATTAAAACATATCAAAATTTGAGATATATATTTTTGGAGACGTTTTTTCTATTTCAATTTTTATGCGAAAAATTGAAAAATTCAACAGCTCATGAAAAGTATTGTTTGCATCAATTCACTCGTAATGCGCAGAGATTTGGCAAAAAGTATAGCACAGCTTTATAAGCCTCTTGATGGCGCGCACTTTAGCACAGGATTCATTTCAATACCTCAACGGACTGCAGAGCAATGTCGATTAAAGTGGATATCTGAGTCCTATAAATTTTGCGTAAAAATACGTCAAACCATCACATTTTCACAACGTCATTGAAATAGAAATTGTTCGTCTCATGCTCAGAAGAAATTTATTTAGTGAGTCACAAATGACTGAAGTTTTTGATGATATGTTGTTTGACTAGAAAACTGAAAACTTTGGTTTTGTCCTGTTCCACCTTAATTAAGCAATAGCACAACAACAACAACAACACACACATACACAGAGCTCCAGATAAGAGGGGGTATTGAGGATAATTCAAAGATAATTTTTCTTATTTCTCAACGAAAACATATGTTGTGACCCCTCATTAGAACCGTCTCGACGAGACGGTTCTAATGATGGGTCACAAAATATGTTTTTGTGGAGAAATATGGCTAATTATCCCAAAATTATCTCTGTTACTCCTTCTTATCTGCAGCACTGCATACACACACAGAGTAATCTATGACTGACAGTTCCAAGGCGGTACTTCAGTTGTGGTTCATCAATGTTACGTTATTTGTCCGCGTGCGTGTCTATGGTTTGGAGCAATATGGTCACCTGATCATTTCTGTTTCATCTTGTTTTGTAATTTAAAAATAGAAGGAAGATAGGTAAAAATAGATGTTGCTGCTTTTTTATTTAGGGTAGCTGAATGACCACCTGTAGTGTTTAGGAAAGAGCTGTGCATTCGGTTAACTGTGAGTGTCTTTCGCAAACGTTTGTCAAGCTGTGTCCTTCTTTCCCTTTTGGTTTTGAGGGCGGGATGTGGGATTTGATTGATCATTGCCTATCTTTTTGTTTTTCCTCTGTATCGGACGGAGTGTGGCTGTTATCTAAGAAGCGCATTTCTGTTTTATTGTTTGCGTTTCTCCTTATTTCTTCTTTCGGTGCCTTGGGTGGGTTGTAATTCGTGACTGTGGCATTTACTAGGGGCGTAACTACTAGGGGTGATTACATGTTACACCTTGAGGGCAAGAATGCGAGTTTAGCCCAAAGATATTTCATGTAGTCGTGTCTGTTGGTCTTAATTGTTGAACTCTTGTCCAATTTAGAAACTTTCAGCATCATCAAGTATGCAGGTGCGTGTTGAAATTTTGTCAATTTGACAAAAATTCATCACGCATCTCCGTATTTGCCTATAGGCAGTTACGCCCTGGATTACTGGATAGCTTCTATTTTAAGGCTCCGTCACGTGAAAAAGGACTTTAAGTCAGATGAGCAAACACTAGAACAAGTTTCCGCATCTGCACAGGGTGATCAGTTTTTTTTCTGTTCGCACAAACTATAAGGTATATTTTTCACACGATGCCCATCAGTTTTTTTTCTCTCCATTTCTTTTTTTTTTTCTTTGTTCAGTTTCTTTCTTCTTTTATATAAAAGGGGAAATTTATTCCATCGAATGAACAAATAAATAGATATTTTTGTAAGAAACGAAGCAACAGAACTGAAAGTACATGTACCATTTTGGTAGTTCATGAGACGAAATAAATTTCACATGAAAAAAGGCATTTAGCTATATCTGTTTTATAGATACCCAAATTATTATGCGCATCAACGCACACTGCTCAAAGTTTCACTTTTAAGGTTTCCCAGCATTTGCATAATGTGTATGTTAAAAGGGGAGACTCTTATCAGACTCTGCAGATGTGCTGGGCGAGCTGAGCCTTTTCTATTCGCATATACTTAAGGTACCTTTTTACGGGACGAACTTCAATTGTCTTTTCTTGCAATATTCATTTGTTACTCAGCATCTGAGGCGGGTGGTCGGGTCGGGCGATGGTGCTGGTTAACTTTCAGCGCCGGGGTGTCCTGCTAATTTGGATAATAGAAGGGAAAAGACCTCTTCATTATAAGTTTACAAGAATTTTTTTCAGCAATCAAAGGCATGCAGTTCTTAAGTGGCTCTTCCAACCTGGCCAGATTTCGAACTTGTTCAAGTGTGTTTGTCGGTTCCGGTTATCTGCAAATCTGATAAATGAAGGCGCTAAAATAGAGACAACGTTTTACCTATTATATGTGTTTGAGAAGTTTTGGTTGCCCTGTCAACCAAACCTTTTGTCCACTGGCTCCAGGGTTTTACTGCTGTCAAGATGAATGGGTACACTTTAAGGGGAAGCAACTCTACCTGTTTCTTTTTGCCGGCCTTCCAAAAAGGGATCAACTCTCTTAAACCCATTTCTTTAAGATAAAACCCCATTTTCGAATAGCTAATTTGTTCAGGGAACAAACATGAAGCCATAAACGTTGTTTCCCCTTTGAATTTTTCAGTTTCTATGGAATATTGCACGGATCAGCAGACAGGATTGGGACTCTGGCGCCAGTTATTGAATCCAATCTGCTCCAAAACCTACAGCAGTCTTTCTCATGCCCCATAGATGAATCGATTAAAGTTTGATCATGACTGACCGACTGGCTTCAGAACGACGCAGCCTACCTGGCCTGTCCACCATGTGACAGTAAGATTTTGGCTCAGATGAGCTTAAAAAGTAAAACATACCGGAGTATTTGTCAGCAGGGGAGAACGAATGCAAGAAACAGAAGTCCAGCTAACCGGGAGCAACTCGTCACTATCATTTCGCTACCCTTCTCAAATGGGGGTCAACTCTTACAGGAAATAATTTGCTCCCCTAGGAGTAAATTCTTTCCATTTACAGCAGACCCTATTTTGAAAGTGCTACATTATCCAGGGAAGCAAACAGGAAGGCACAAAAGTTGCCCACCTTTAAAATTGACAATCAAACATGGAGGCTCACGCATATCACTTAAGTTTACAAACAGGTTCAAAACGACAAAATAGAACAGAACATTATGGTTTAATGACGAAAAACATGATCTAAATAAATAAAATCTGAAACAAAGCAAAATTGCATCTGGTGACAATATCATTCATTTCTTCTTCTTCTTCTTTCCCTTTTTCCCACCACCTTTCTTTTTGCCTTTTTTCTTTCCACCTTTTCCTTTCTTCCCCTTCTTTCCTTTCTTGCCTTTCTTTGGTTTTGCCCCGTCCGGGAGAGCATAATCTGGTATTTCCGGGACATCAGGTATTTCGTCAATATCTGGCAAGTCCCCTTTTATGGCATCGTTGATGATATTCCATATTTCTGACTCGTGAGTGATGAGGTCTAGAGGTGATAAGCCAACTCTGGTCTTGGCGTCTGGTGTGGCCCCTGAGACAAGCAAGTGTTTCACCACTTCTGTGTGTTTACCTGAAACATTTAAACAAAATATGAATACCAGAAAACATTTAGTTTGCAGCCTACCACCAATTTCAATATACCTTAATAATTGTATTTATTACAGACTTGCAAAATTATAATTAGCATATACATGTGCCCAACTGGCTGCTCTGTCATCCAGTCAATCGTGACTATCTAAACTGGCAGGAATTGAAATAGAACAATCGTTCTGCAATCACTTCTTGGTGTAGTAGATTCACGATATCAGAAAGAAAGTCTTTGGAGCAGTTGTCATATACTAGTAAATGCGTTTTTTATAAGAAGAAAATAGCTGCCAACAATTTCAAACCTGAAAAATATGGGCCACCCGGGATAAAAAAAATGCTTGTATCTCATACACAAGATACTGAATATATACTCCAAAAATACCCTGCGATTTCTGGAACATTTCAAACATTTGGTAAAATAAATCATTTCTACCTCCCATTTCATTCAGTTTGCAAGGTTTGTACACATGAAGTTTGAAACTATAGCCTTTACCTTGACCAAGTCCAGACTTCAATTCACACTACCCTCAAAATCAAAGTGTTCAGAAGTCCATAAGGAACAAATTCACCAGAATTTTCGATTTCGCCAATTCATGATTTTTTGCAAAATTGCTCGATAATCATCAAATTTAATCATTTTTAAGGTCAGCAAGATGTAACAATTTTAAAACTCATAGCAATTTTAAAAGTTATGCCCGACCAAACTGACACACTATCATTTCTCTAGGAGAATTCAAAACACTTTTATTTTATGGGTAGCTTGACTTAAAGCCTAGACTTGGTCAAGACAAAGGCTATAGGTTCAAACTTCATGTGTATCAAACTTGCAAAATGAATAAAATGGAAGGTAGAAATGATTTATTTTACCAAATGTTTGAAATGTTCCAGAAATCGCAGGGTAAAAGTTTGACCCTTTAATACTTTTTGGAGTGTATATTCAAATTGCTTTGATTTATGGGAAGCCTCCTTTGTCATACTGATTCTTATTCATGTTTAAAAAACTATACATATAGTGATCGAATTATTTGATCAGTATTGCTCTGTTTCTAAACAAGGATTCGGACCAGTAGGCCTACACCAAATGAGACTCTCCGTCAAATTATGGCGGCTAGCAGATCAAACTATGTTTTCTGTCATTCGGTTACCTTTGGCAGCTATGTGAAGAGGCGTAACGAGTCCCGACTGCTTCACGTTTACATCAGCACCAGCTTCTATTAGCATTCTCACCACTTCAGCATGACCTCCTGTGAAATAAATTAATATATGGACAGAAAAGTCCATTTCTGACCAGAAGAAAAACAAGAGTTGTCACCTGACCGCATAGCTCGCCTGAACTGGTGCTTGCCCATTGCACGGGCACTGTTATAATGTGACATTGCCTTGAAGGTTACTACATAAAACTTCATGCAAGTGTGTCCATGTATTGTCAACTTATCAAAATTCTATAGCAATGACATTGACTTCAAGGTCACCCAGTGGGGTGGGGAAAAGTATTTTGTAAAACCTCAAGCCAGTGTCTAACATCAGTTCAAGTATAAATTAAATCCATCGAAAGCATTATGGAACTGTATGCCAGCAGAATACTTTAACAAAACTCCAAATTTCTAAGTCAATGACCTTGATCTCAAGGTCACTGAGTGAGATGGGGGTGTTACTCTGTAAAACTTTGGGCAAACATCTACTAGTAACTTCAGTGCAAGTATCAAAAGAATCAATTGATGAATTAAGATATGAGACTTCAAAAACTTTAACCAAAACATCCAAAATGAAAACAAAACTACAAATTTCAAAGCCGATGACCTTGGCCACAAGATCACTCAGTGGGGTGGGGGGGGGGAATATTTTGTAAAACGTCAAGCCAGTAACATCAGTTCAAGTATAAACTAAATCCGTCCCAAGCATTACGGAACCGTAAATTTACTTTAACAAAAACCCAAATTTCTAGGTCAATGACCTTGACCTCAAGGTTGATGCATGTGGTGGGGGTAGTACTCAGTAAAACTTCTGACCAATATCTAACTACATTGCAAGTATCAAAAGAATCCATAAACGAGTTAAGGAGATATAGTAGGTATTTAAAAACTTTAACCAAAACATCCAATGTGGGCAAAAATGCAAAATTTCTAAGTTCATGACCTTGACCTAAAAGTCATTGAGCAGAGTGGGGTTGGTATTTTGTAAAACTTTGGACCAATATCTAACTACAGTGCAAGTATCAAAAGAATCCATCCATGGGTTAAGGAGATATGGGTCTTTAAAAACTTTAACCAAAACATCCAATCTGGACACCGACGCCAGCTGTTCCAGAACTTTCGTTCAGGCGAGCTAACAAGAAAATAAAATTAGTCTTGTTTTGAAATGGTAAATCTCAGTCCCTTTGCACTCCCATGCCCCACCCCTCCCCTCGTAATTTCCCTCGCTAAGAAATTCAGTTAATACATGTTGACATATTGTAAAACAAAAAGCTGTAACGATATGTGAGCATTTTAATCAGACATTTTTGAATTTGTTCATCAATCATTTTAGACTATTTACTGTACCAGTAATCCAGCTGCCTGTTCAGACCCTCTCCCCGTGTTGTCTTGTGTCCCCCAGGGTTCTGTTTTAGGGCCTATTCTGTTCTTAATCTTTATTAATGACCTGCCAGACAACATAAGCTCAACAGTCCGCCTTTTTGCTGATGACTGTGTCCTGTATAGAAATATTAGACAGTCTGAAGACCAACAGATACTCCAAGATAATTTGAATAAATTGGCACTTTGGGAAGAGGCATGGCTCATGAAATTTAATGTTGCCAAATGTCAGTCTATGAGGGTGACTAGGCACCCCCTCCAAAGTAAATAATCCATGGTTAACCAAGTCCTAGAGAATGTATCGTCAGCCAAATATGTAGGAGTTGAAATTACGGATGACCTCGAGTGGGGTCAGCACATCAATGAAGTTACCAGTAAGGCTACTAAGACTTTGGGTTTCCTTCGTAGAAACTTGACTTTTGCATCGTAGGAAATCGAGGCTGCTGCATATAAAACTCTGGTCCGGCCCAAATTAGAATATGCAGCGCCAGTTTGGATGCCCCATTACCAAGTAGATATTAACAGAATAGAAAAAGTACAGAGGACTGCTGCCCGTTGGACCTGTAGGCGCTGGCGCAATCAAAGCCATGTGGGAGAAATGTTAGAAGAACTCCAATGGCCAGACCTGCAGGAAAGACGACTGCAGGCTTCTCTGTCTCTATTCTACAAAATTCACAATAATCTTGCCATTGTAGATAAGAATAAGTACCTATCTGAGGTCGGTGAAGGGAGCAGGAGAACTAGGTCCCACCCATTTCAGTACCACCGTCCAAATGCTTACACGGACGGTTTTAAGAATTCCTTTTTCCCCAGGACAATTGCAACTTGGAATGGCCTTACAACCGAAGCTGTCTCTTCGGAGACAGTTGATGGGTTTAAGGCCAAAATTTAATATCCTAGGGTAGAGCAGGGGTTAGGCATGGAATGCCTGCCCCTGAGGACTTCTTGTAAATAGTTTTAATCTGCTGGTGGCTTAGTCACAAATTCATTTTTTTATTTTTTATTTTATTTTATTTTTTTGTGTGTGACAACTTATGCGCCACACCTGAAACCTGTCATCATGGTCAAAATTGACCGAGGACAGTAAAGATAGAAAGAAAGAAAGAAAGCATCAAATTAGCTTCCCCAGGGCTGGATATTTGTGGTAACATACTTTTTCTGTAGAGCCCTGCAAAAAGTCCAGGCTGTATAAAGAATGTCATGTTAAATTTTTGCTACATGTCATACTTTGTCACTGACATACAATTAACGTTTTGCACTTCTGATTTAAAGAAAAAGTCGAAAGCATTTTAGGGAGCATGCTTGAATATGTTTGGGGAGCTAGGAAGCAGAGCAGGCAGCTCTGTGTTATTTTCAGTGATTTGGGGAGCAGGAGTAAATATATTCATAGGAAGCCCCACGTGAAAATAATTTCTGGAAGATGAGTAGCTCTATTAAATAGTGCTCTTGGATTCAAATATTGTAATTTTTATTTTTGGATTTTTATGTTTTTATAAACAGATTGAATCCATCCAGATCGTGTTTCGTAACATGAATGTCTATGGCAAGCCCTTTAAATATTTAGCCTGTTAAAATATCTGATATAATATATAAGATATAATATATAAGATATCCACATTAAATGTGACATCTTACATTAGATTCTTTTATAACATAAGATATTGTATATGTGAAATCTATAGCACAAGAGATATCTGCTTTGAGATATGATATCTTACATCGTATATATGATATGTAATATAATACAGATATCTATAATATATGATATCTTTATTAAAAATCAAATAAAAGGTACCTAATTTTACAAAAAAAAGATATCTTCTATAGAGACTTAGATATATTATTACCGACAGAAACTATCTAATATGTTAAATAGGATATCCGATATGTTAATAAAGATATCTTAATACCAATATATACAAGATACCTTGATATGTCATATACCTAAGGTATTATTTAAGGATTCTTATATTACATATTAGATATCTTATATACAATATGTTTCTCAAAACAAACATCTTGTTTGCTAAATATAAGATACCTAATTTAACATATAAAATATCTTAATTAACACGAGATATCTTATTTGTCAAATGAGATATCTAATATAGTATATACGATATCTCATTAATGTAGATATCTGATATACTATAAAAGATATCTAATATATAAAATTAGATATTTGATAACATATATAAGATATCTGATAAATTTGTTAAATCCAATTTGAAATAGCTGATATAACATATATGAGGTATATAATATATAAGCTATTATATAAATAAGATACCTATAATGAGATATCTTATTTACTGTCTTATTTAAAATATATCTTATTTGACACACGAGATATTTATTATAACTAAAGATACCTCATTAATGTAGATATCTGATATACTATATCACATACATTACCTGATATGATACATAAGATAAGATATCTAATTTAACATTTAAGATATTTTATACATTGAATAATTTATAAGATACCTGATATGGGTTTGAACAAAGACTGAGATAGATAAACATGGTGTGAGTACCGGTGTTTGAAGCCTGATTTGCCTTATGGATACACGGATGGCAGGAAGGCCGCGTAGACAGGAGAAAGCAATCCTTCTAAAGTACGTCTTGCTATTTTTAAAAACTTCTACAAAATTCATGAAATGATTACCTAGGCTAGACGTCATAACAAACCTGCACAAGCCTTTGAAATGGCGCTGACTCCAAATTCGTCATTTGTGTTCGGCGAAACTTTGAGTCTCAGAATTTTATTCACGGTCGAAATATCACCTTTTTCGCACGCTTGACAAAATCTGCTCTTAATTTCCTCTCCTAAATAAGTTTTTGACATTTGTATCACAGCCATGCTATTCAATTAACGAAGGCAGCAGCTGTTGTCAGGTTATTGTTTACATTTTCTATACTTCTCATACCTTTTATTGAAAATCTTTGTAAGGGAGACTATCAAGTTATCCGTGTCGTTTCGGCCTTTGTCTTTTTAGGCCAGGTCGTTTCGGCTATTTATCAGGTGTCTGTTGTTTAGGGACGAGTCATTTATTATGAGGGGGGGGGGGGGGGGGGTCGGGTACATTTTCATATGAGTCGCCAAAATTTTTCCGACCTCCCCTGTCTCACCAAAAATTTTTTTCCGACCCCCCCAGATAGGTGACAAAAAAGTTTATGACCCCCCCCCCCCCCACCACCATCCCAACTCCCCAGCTACCCTTCACCCACATACTGTATTACCTTTTATTAAGTCAGACTGACCTTTTTCCAACCTGTTGAAACACAAAGAACATTTTCTTATTTTGATAGGTTAATACATCATGCAGGTTAATGGTCTTGCAAATTTTGATATTTCTCATTTTTCTTCCTGCATATGGCCATCCAGAAATCTGTTGTTGAATGTTCAATAAAGCTGTTAATAATAGTAATGGAGGGGGGTCTGGGGGCGCAGCCCCCAGAAGCCACAATAGCTTGCTGATGACAAGGCAACTGGAGAGCTGATATCACAAATGCAGGCATTAAATTTAATCCAGAACAAAATCAGCTGCTCAACATGATTTTATAGACAATTGCATACTGTCCTACTAGCAAATTTATGAAAAATATCTTTTTTAGATGGATGGATGGATGACTTGCGATTCTACGTCCTCTTCAACAGTATTTCAGTCATATCAGGACGATGGGCTTGTGATAATGAAAGGCTGTGGGCAATGGAACCCCGTTTACGGCGGAAAGAACTCGGCCTCGATCTGGTGGGGCTTGAGGGCTTGAACCCGCGATCGCTAGGTCAGTAGGCCAGCCCTTAACCCACTGGGCTACTGAGACTCCTACATCTTTTTTGGATACGAAGTGCCCAAGTTTTGTGTGTCAATTCTATAAATGTCCCTAAGCTTCAGTTTAAGTTTACATGAATATAATTAATGGGGGGGGGTCTGGGGGGCTTGCCCCCCAGAAGCTGAGACATTTTAAAAAAAAAGATGACTGATGGAAGAATTCTGACCCCCCCCCCCCCCCCCCCCCAATATGCAGAATAAAATATATGACCCCCCCCCCCCTGCTCATGGCTTTTTTATTTCCGACCCCCCAGTACATCACAAAAAAAATTCCGACCCCCCCCCCCTAAATGTACCCGCCCCCCCCACCTGACAATAAATGACTCGTCCCTTAGTAGGTCGTTTCGGCCCAATTGTACAGAGGGGTCGACTCGGCCAGATTGAAGTAGGGAGGGAGGTAGGGAGACGAGTCGTTTCGGCCTGATTAGTCATTTTAAGAAATCTTTTAATATAAAACAAACAGGAAGCAAAGCGGGCAGACCAGGTGGCCACAATGCTAGCAGACCACAAACGAATTAACTAAGACACAAGAACAACAATGAAGAACCGCAACAGAAGTATCAAAATGGTTTAGGCATCAAGGGACAGGAATAATGAAAACTGACCGCAAACAATCCCTGGGGATTGGAATAATAAGAGAAGCTCGGCACCATAACCGCCCGCTTTGCACCAAAAAGCGATTAAGGCCATACAGGTGCGATCAACCGCTGCAAAAGTGGAAAACAAGTCGATGGCACACTCCGGTTTGTATAGTGTCTCAAAAAAAACCCGGCTGACCATCACATCTTTCTGTGAATAAAATAAGAATAGAACTGCAGGATAAGATTTGTTTATCTTCTGCAATGAGAAGCTGAATGACCTTATCTTTTGGAGATGGTGCTTAAGGACAGGGTGCTATAAATGTGTCCTTCGCTCTAAGGAATACGTTTTATATTTGTTTCAGATATGTGCTTATTTTTACGCCCTTCATTTAGTGATAATTCGTGATGATTACGTTATGGCTATTTGTAAATATTTGCTCCCCCTCCCTTCTACCCATTCCCACCTTCTTGAATCCCCACCCGCCGAGTGCATTTGCACCTGCTGATTTAACATGTAAGGTTGGCGTTTTGACCTTTATAATGGGGTCAAGGTCACCAAAACATAGTTAACTCTAGGGTTTGTCCCAAAGGTATATCTATGGAAGTTAAGCGGGAATCATTTGGTTGGTTGGTTGATTTGATGCTTAACGTCCACGGTAAACAACCAAGGTCATGTCGGGACGGTCAGTTAACCTAACCACACTATTCCTGGGCAGGCTTAGACCTCCTAAGCGGTTAACCAGTACTAAGTGCACATACTTTCGCCAGTAACTGACAACTGCCCTTCTTGAATCAGCGGAAGGAGAAACGAAAGTATGTGGCCAGACCGGGATTCGAACCCAGGACCTCTGACTTCCGAGTCAGGTGCCCTACCGATTGCGCTACCCGGCCCGGCAAAGCGGGAATCAACCAATGGCTCAAGAGATATCTCATTTTAGCAAAAATTTTACACAGTTAAATCCTGTTGTGACATTGAAAATGAGGTCAAGATCACCAAAATCTACTCAGCACTAAAGTTTGTCCCAATGATATATCTATGCATGTTTAGAGAAAACGCATCAGCTAGTTCAAAAGATATTCTACTTACAATACTATGGCCTTGAAAATGAGGTCAAGGTCATCAAAAAAATTAACAAATTATAAACCTGTCAGAATGACTTATCCAGGCAAGTCTGGTGAATATACACGAATGTACATCCATTGGTTCAAGAAATATCTCATTTTCAGGGAGAATTTGACATTTGTAAGTTGGCATTTGACCTTGCTAATAGGATCAAGGTCACCAAAACAAAGTACACTCTTGGGATTGTCTCAAAGGTATATCTGTGCAAGTTTGGCGGCAATTAAGCCAATGACAGAGATTTGGGAAAAAGAAGAGTTCTGCCCAAACTTCTTCTCTGAACGCCTGGCGACAGCCAGAGGATACCATTCTTGCGGAACAGGAAAATTCCATTCATACAGATTTGGATTCTTCTGGTACTTGTAAACATATTTCTAGTCAATTGGATCCTGATTTGGATTATTCCATTCAAAGTGATTTAAATGAACGGGTTCACTCTCCTGATAATTCCTTTAGCTGTGAGTTCGGAAAGAGAGTTGTCGTCCTTGAATTGTTATACAGGACTGGATGATAGCTCCTCCGGCTACAGTGCAAACTGTTATTCCTTAGGAAATAAAGTTGACCAGAGACGCTGTACAGGCTGCGGATTTATTAAGTACTGCAGCAAGGAGTGCCAAGCAGGCAATTTAAGGTCTCCCAGAGCTTAAGTAGACTCGACAACTGATCTCAGGAAAGTCTATTACATTGTAAGTCTCAGTTTTAGGAGGAATCGATTGAGGACCATATCGTTACATTTCAGTGTATTTACATTCATTGGTTGTGGATTATTCACAGGTGTAGGAAACTTTAACATTTATTTATAACTTTTATCATTAATAAACACTTTTACCGGTTATCCGGGTGCGCCGACAAGTCAACGGTGGAACTCTAAGAACGAACGAATGGCTCATGAGATATCGCCTTTTACTACAATTTCACATATTTTAGTCCTCCTGTGACATTGAAAATAAGGTCAAGATCACCAAAATTAGCTCGTCCCAATAATATATCTATGCCAGTTTTGTAAAATTCCGCCGATTAGTTAAAGAGATATCGTGGGTACAAGAAACTGTCTCGCCGATGACGTCAACACCGACATGGACGCTGACACCAACGGGATCTGCACTGAAACCAATATGTCCCTAACACCTTTTTTGGTGGTGGTGGTGGTGGGGGGGGGGGGGGGGGGGGGGGGTGCGGGTGCGGGTTCGGGCATTATGTTTTTTTTCTTCTCCATATTATGTATTCATTATTACATATATGAATAGCCATTCATGATTTGTTTTTTATTTCCACAATATTTGATTTATGGATATCCAAAACCGTATCTAATACTGGATATCCAAAAGTC
Source organism: Ctena decussata (assembly GCA_963989385.1). Taxonomy (NCBI): domain Eukaryota; kingdom Metazoa; phylum Mollusca; class Bivalvia; order Lucinida; family Lucinidae; genus Ctena; species Ctena decussata. The sequence continues at coordinate 36,582,916 of OZ022498.1, read as the reverse complement.
TATTTATGATTAAGGGTAGACTCATAAATCAAATTAGAAATCATACGGAAGGTTGGCTATCCAAATATAGATATACAGATATCCGTAAATCGTCTCAAAACGTAATTATGGAACTCACAAATTCGATTTTTGGTGATCCAATATTTTTTAAACAGAGTATACAACCTGATTTTGGATATTTCTGGTTCCATTTCTGGATATTCATAAATTAAATGCTGGAGTAAAACTAAATACATACACATGTTGGGTGTTCATAAAATCAAATTACATTCAAAAGTCGAAATTTGATATCCATAAAAACTGATATGGCAACAAAATTGATTCAAGTTAATACACAACTTTGCATTTTTATAAAGCAAGAGCTTGAGGATCAAATAATTATGTTTTTTTACTCTGGAACTGCTTCTGTACCTAATTAGTGACTAGAAGGTGTTCTTTTTGTTGGATATTATACCAAACAAAAATAATAATCTACCAAGTACTTGACACTATCATAACAATGAGATACACAAATGACCCCCTAATGTGACTGAGAGTCCCCTTTAATTAATTGCTTGTCTCAAGCAAGTGGGGAAGGGGTCAGGATTTTTTCTCGGCGCAGCCGAGTATAACTTCACTTTTGTTCCACATTTCACAAGATTTCATCGGTCAAACTTTAACTCGTATGTCAAAATTAAGCCAATAATATCAAAGGTCATGAATGTTTAACCTTCGTTTTTCCCCGTTGTAATGCATTGCGTGAATAGTAGCACTCTGTCAGATATTAATTCAAAATGTTTCTGTTGTTTGTAAATTTACAATGGAAATCTTATCGAAAACAGGCGCAGATATTCAAAACTTTCTTTTTTCAGTGCAGATCTTCTTTGGATTTCAACTTTCGGTTTAATACACACAAACAAACATTACATCATGTTGGTAACTGTTTTGGAATCAGGTCAATCTCAATATTGACCGCGGTCCATTTTGGAATTCAAAATTGGACAGCTCGATCTTGAGATAGGTCATTGTCGCTACCCAGTGTCAAAATTACGGTTGCGGGTGCCTACCGACATTGCTCACTTGAGTCATATTCATGAAAGTTATTGTGAGATCTTCGCCTAGAGACATTTTACAAGCTTGAGGGCCTCATGGAAGATTAGCTTATACATATGTATGTGCTAAATGTTGTAACCCTCGTTAAATAAAGTCTTTACTTACTTACTTACTTACTTACTTACAAAACACACTTCCATTTAATCTGCGCCGATTATCTTTTTTTAACGTTTTTTTCTCTCGTTTATCAGTGGCTATAGCCTCAGTGTGGATCTTGTAGAAAAAAGAGGTTAAGGACGTGGGGGTGGTGAGAGTGGAGGGTTGGGTGGGGCGTGGAGCTGCTCCCACCGCGGGTTTCCAGTGTTGGTCACTGCATCTGGTAGAGCATTTCACCAATATGACTTGTGTTCCTCCAACATCTGCAAGTCCAGATCTTGTCACAAAACGCTTGACAAACTCTTGCCTGGAGGGGTGGGGAATGGGAGGGGGTGGGGGTGGGAGGAGCTGCTTCTGTCGCGGGATTCCGGTGTGGGTTACTTGTCAAGCATTTCACCAATATGTTCCTCAAAAGTCTGCAAGTCCAGATCTTGTCACAAAAGGAGCCGCCACAAAATGCTTATCAAACTCTTGCCTTACTATAAAATCTACATTTCCCCTCAACTAACGAAGCCATTCATGTTAGCGAAGGAAATAGTATCTCTTTCTGACTCATCCATTTCATCGAGAGAACTTGCTCGATGAATTCGGGTTTCAGGCACTTTAGTAAGTTTTCAGTGCCTTGTACTAGCTATCTCTTCATATGACGACTCCGGTATACGACAAAACATAGAAAGACAAAAGAGAGAAACGACACTTAACAGATAAGTCAAAACATAGACAGGACATTTAATAGATCGACAAATAATAGAACGACCAATAATAGAACAATAAGTGTGAAAACAATAATCACTTGACCGCTCGGCAATGCTATGCGTCATTGAACATTCGCTCACCCGATCCTGGCTATCTGATGCATTGCGCCCTTTGCGAACCTCCATTTCCTACGTCTTTTTGGTCGGTGCATGAGAGAACTCTAGGGAGCAAGCTTAGGACCACAAATTTTCTGAAAGGTTGGCGCCGACCTATTAGTTTGATTCTGGAACAGGCACATCCAAATATTTTGATTTTTTAAGAATTTCTTTAGGGAGAGCAGTCCAATACTGAAATGAGGAAACAAGCTCTGCTTCTTGGGGAATCTTTGTTAAAACAAATCTGGTAAAGCAGTACGTCGTGAGAAACGACTCCAGAAAGTTGTGTCTGAGTTCCAGATTAGAACAAATAACGAGATTAATAAAAATATATAAAAAAAGTTATTGTTGTTGTAAAATGGTTGTAAATAAAATTTTCGATGTTTCTGAATTTTTTCGATGTAATTTCGATGTTATTTCGATCTTTTTTCGATCTTTTTTTCCTAGGTTTAGTCTTTCTATGTACATATAGTGGTATTGTCTTTTCTATGTTCTGGCTTTTCTATGTTTTGTCGTTCTATGTTTCGTCATAGACCCGACGACTCGGTCCCCTTTAATCTGAAATTATGTCGTTATATGCGGTGTTAAATTAGGACATAAACTATTTACAAGAAGGAAATCAGAGGCATGCTAAAACACATACCTCCGATAAAGCGCTTTAAACTACGGGGAGACCATTACACAGAGGAATGGTATGTGAAAAAAAATGAAAGTGCTTAGAGGCGTCAGAATATGTCAAGTATCTTGTCTATTGTGAATTATGTGATATCCTGTCTCGATTCAGGTTCATTATTACTTGGATACTGGAAATTTCTTTATGGCACTTCTGTTCAATAGATTACAATTGTTTTGGTGCCGGTAGAAAGCTAAATGATCAATTCAAACAATATAATTGAGCCGCGACACGAGAAAACCAACAATGTGGTTGTGCGCCCAGCGAAGACTCAGATCAGCCTGGGCAGCCACCCAGGTTAAACAGACTCTTCGTTAAGTGTTCAAAGGATAGCTAAGGATCCAAGCTACCTTCACGCGGACAGTGAAGACTCTGATCAGACTGGGCGGATGCTGGGCTGGGCGCACAACCACTTTGTTGGTTTTCTCGTGTCGCGGCTCATATTTGTTTCATTTTATTTCCTTATCCTGTATTTAAAAGCATCACTTTGAAATTCCCGTCCGGGTTTTTAGTCACTTGTTTCGCCGGACGTCGCCAATGACATCAATGAAATCTAGTTGCTTTCAAAATTTATGCTAAGTTTGACAATTTGTATCTTGACCGTTGACACTGAGAGGATAGAATTTAATTCTGCTCACAATATAGGGATCAAACGTGGTTTTTCATACAATAACGTTTGCCAGGTCCCGAGGGAGATGTTGACAACCGAGGCCGAAGGCCGAGGTTTTCAACATCTCCCAAGGGACCTGGCAAACGTTAATGCATTGGAAAAAATGTTTGATTGCTGTTATTGCATAAATTCAACGAAGTATTCGTTAAGATTTGCGAAAATACGGCACTATATTTTGTCACCGTTTCACAGCCAACGCGCCGGTGCATCTTTTTTTATTAATATCCGTCTTCCTGGCCCGAGAGCATCAATCTGTTCAAAATGGCTGCCATCATCCTATTCAACCTCAGTATTTATGGAAAGAGTCCAAGATGGTCGTTGCAAATTCACCAACAAAAAGCAGATACCTTGATCAAAGCAAAAAACTCCATACAGAATATGCCTGGTCCATTCATGCACCATCCTGCAGTTCTTGGTTGCTGAAAGCTTATTTTAGGGTGCATATTTTCTTTAACACTCCATTTGGCATCGTGAGAATGAAGACAACATGGCTTTGAAATCCGTGTCAGTACTTTATGACGTTATAAGGGTACAAAGTATGATGACGTCACAAGAATACATAGGTAGCACGCGACCAATTATATTGTTAATTAACCGAAAGAGGAGAAGCGCACCAATTCGACCGAAACGGGAGAGACAAAGGTACATGGCGGTTTTTAGTGGCCCGGCACAAGCATAACGAAAGTTCTGTCATCGTGTTTCAACGGCGCGTGAAAATCATTGTTGAAACACGGCTTTTCGCCTGTTGATGCACGGCTGTTAATTTACCCCATCGGCACTGCTTTTTATGCAATAATATTTATTGTTAATAACTAATGGCTGACACTGTGGATCTCGAGTTATTTGTCTTCTCGATTTCTTTTTTTCTTTCTTTTTTTCTGTTATTTATTCTTTAATCTTGTTTATGTGCAGTTTACGTCATGATCCTAAATATTGAGGAAAAGTGCCTGCTATGCGGGATGCTGTTGGCTTGGATCAGACAGCTGCCAGTGGGAGCGGTCTGATCTGAGTCCTCGGTGTTCTCCACATAAAGTACATAAAACAGAATATACTGAAAGTATAAAGTGTCTCAATGTTTGGAATTATGACGGTAACTGAATTGTTAGTTGTTATCCATGTTGCTGTTGTATTGAATATTGTATGGGGATGGCTGTAACTAATGTTGTGAGCACGTGCAGCCCTACCCTATTGCTACCATTTTAGCAATAAAATATGTTTAAATAAATAAAATAAATATTTATTGCGTTTATGGTTATTTAGCTTTTCAGTAATTGTAATTGTTTTATGATTGTCCTAGGAAAACGGCAAAGCTATTTTTTAAACATGTAAATGTACTATAGTCTATGGGAAAATACTTTTGTGAAATTACTTTTGCCCTTGACTGTACATAGCTTATTTGAAAGGTCCACGGTCCCTCAGGACCTTTCCACAGTGCAAAAGCTATAGTAAAGCATTGTTGCTCCAGTGCTGACTACTACCAGATTTTTACTCCTGTTGATCACCGTTGGCACGACGACCAAAACTTTAAAAGTAAGTGGGAAAATTCTCAGGAACTGACACAATTCGATCCCAGATCCCACCCTAGACACCATGTTGGAAAAAGACAATACAAACAATTAGTCACCATCAAAGACATCGCCAAGGGCAGCCGTGTGAACAGCCATTTCCCATGTAAGTTGTCACCGGGCTAGCCTTAACACGCCTGGTAAACTATCACAGGTACCTCCGGCGGAGGTACCGATAAAAAGTTGTGACAGGCACCTGGAGCTGCCTGTGACTGTCCAAAAAATGACAACAAATGGTAGGTATTCCTCTTTTTTGACAAAATATAAAATAACCAGGGAGTTTATTAAAAATCAAAAAGTGCTATTCGACCCTTATAGACATAAAGTTTTGTCACACATTATATCACCCTGAACTTTCCATATTAACCAAAGATACGACTTTTGAAGTGGCTTTGATGTCAGCCCACAGTACTTAAAACATAAAGAATTCGGCCGTTTTTGGTCTTAAATGCAGTGATCTTGCATACGAATCTGTTTTTCTCGGCATACTGGTGTTAAGGTAGCCTCCTTGCTCAAATATAAATGTCGATTGACTACAAATAATGCTTGATTTTTCAAAACAACAGCTGGAGGTGCCTGCAATGGTGTGGAGGTGCCTGTGATGTAAGCAAATATAGTGAAAATCTGAATAGTTATTGCAGCTGGAAATATTGACATCTTCTCTAAACCACTGCCTGGAAAGAATCATTCATTCAACATCCCATTAAGCTATCATAATGCGTATATCATGAAATTCCATGATAAAATTTCTAAAACACCAGCTCAAAGAGTTATTGCCCAATTTGTAGATTATCAATATTGGCAACCGCTATAAATCTTCAAATTTTCGCTATAGTTTCTTACATCACAGGCACCTCCATTTCGTCACAGGCACCTCCAGTTGTTGTTTTTTTATCAATATTTGCAACCGCTATAAATCTTCAGATTTTCGCTATATTTTCTTACATCACAGGCACCTCCATTTCGTCACAGGCACCTCCAGTTGTTTTTTTACCGATCCAGCCTTATTTGGAGTTTATCGGCATTTATATTTGGGCAAGGAGGTTTACTTTACGTCAGTGTATCCAGATCAACAGATTCTTATGCAAGAAAAGTGCATTTAGGACCTAAAACAACCGATTTGTTCTTGTTTTGAGTACTTTCGACTGACCTTAAAGCCACTTCAAAAGTCATATCTTCTGTATATATGTAAAGTTCCCGGGGATATACTGTGTGACAAAACTTAATGTATATAAGGGTCGAATAGCATTCTTTGATTTTCGATAAACCCCCTGGTTATAATGTATTAGCAAAAAAGACGAATACCTACCGTTTTTTTGTTTATTTTTGGCCCGTCACAGGTAGCTCCGGATGCCTGTCACAACATTTTATCGGTACCTCCGCGGAGGTACCTGTGATAGTTTACCAGGCGTGCTTAACATCACAAACAATATATTTATATAACAGACATAGCAACAAACAACACATGAAACAACAAAGAAGAACCAAAACAGAAGTCCCACATTGGGACAGACAGTGATGAAATGACTGGATGGGCGTGGGGGGGGGGGGGGGGGGGTGGCTTGAACCAGTTTTTAGTCGACTAACCCTCGCTCTTGGTTCTGCTTTGGTCCATCTGACACTTAGTTGTTCAATTTGCATGGAAGATTCCTAGCTCATAAGTGTAATTTCTCAGAAACATATCTCATAAGTGTAATATCTCGGAAACATAGAAATCAAAAATTAAAACTAAGATAAAACATACATGAGGACTCACAGAAATAGCAACACTGAAATTCCGGAGCAGAAGAAACCTACCAGTTAAACCACGGCGGTGGGCCCGACCCATGACGTTCCGGAACGGTTGTCAAGCGCCAACCGTCTGTGTAACGATTAAGTTAGGTTTAGGTTGGCGCCTTCATAAAGTCTGAAGCCCGATCCACCGTCGTGCAATCGAACAGGTAGGCAAAGCTGTTAACCTTGATTTGGTTAATCACCAAGACTGAGTTTGTCGCAAAACATCTATATTATAACCAATCTTTTATATCGAATTATTATCTTTTAAAAATGATAAGGAAAGTCATTTTTACCAAATATTTTTCTGACTTTATACACCAAGTCATCACAAAATTAAGTTCCGAAAAGCCTTGTAGAGGAAGTTTTTTTCAGTCCTGTATATAAAAACACACGGATATTTCATTATTCGCTGCTGTAATGCAATCTGCTCGCAGAAATGTCATGAGCGTGAGCGGTCGTATGAAATACCACAGAACCGCACCGCCTGGTAAAACCGAAAGATACATATGATTGGGCATCTTGCAGTTTTACGTCTTATAGTCTTATCAAGTCGCAATAAAAGCTCTACAAAGCTTATGTTAGTTGTTAATAAAAATAAGCGACTATAAATAAAGAGTATTATTATATTATATTATTACGGCCTTTTAAACAGAAGTTTAACCAAAGAAGGGTGAAAATGAAAGCTGTGTGCAGCGGAGCCCTGTTTTTAGTTGAAAAAGACTGCTGAATTCGCTTGACAACTAGCTTACCAGGCCATGATTTTACCCAGTGAGCTACTGGGACTTCATGTTCCATGTTCATACCGCAAGGTAAGCATAAGGAAGAAATGCAGGATATTGTGGTTTATTCCCAAATTGCTGAGATTTGGTAGATTAAGATCTTTAATGGATCATTTAGGCATGGTCATTGTACCTTGTGTGTGTGTGTGTGTTTTTTTTAATTGGCTACTTCATAGGTAAACATCACTACAAATACTTAGGAAGTGCCTTTTCGTCATTTAGTGCGTAAGCATAGGTTGCGTTGACTGCTGGTCCTGAGACTTGTGCCTTTACCGCTATTAATGCTACACTACCCATCTGACAGACTCAAAAACACCCCTAATGATAAAAGAGTGACTTTTGTCTGTCTCAGCTGGTTAAGGTGAGGTGGGAGTAATTGACAAAACACATGATTTTATTCATACTTCCTTATATTGTACATTTTCAGTCCCTCTTTCAGAAAATGTAATAAAAAAGGGGGGTCGCCGATGTCGTTTTTAAGATATCTGACCTCGAAAACGTCAATTTTTCCAATTTTTCGACCCGACGTTATAATGGCGTTCTATGGAAAATGCACTTTTTTGCTCGTACCTCTTGGATAAAAACATTCATCCTGAGAAAACAAAACACATTTTTTTCTTCAAAAACTAACACAGTATGACCCAATGATAGAAGTTCACATAAAAGCAATAAAAATAGAAGGTCGCCGACTTAACTTTCGAGTTAAAGTGCATTAAATGCCCGGCCTGTCGTCTCTTTAGACTAAAATGTTGACGTTGCGCATGGTGACGTTAACGTTACTTCACTTTTCGCGCCACATATCAACTATCGCTTTTTGTAGGCTACCGGCAAAATTTGTCTGGAACTTTCATCACTCATGATTGTCATTGTCTGAAAAATGCAGGATGAAGGCAGATGTAATACGTTTCTCTAAATCTCTGCATAATACGTCTTAACTAAGTATTTTTAATTTAAAAGAATCGAAAGCATTGCCATTATGCCATCCCATACAGTTGACGGGCACTCGAGACAGTTGACGGGCACCCGAGTTGGGGCGGGCTTCCACGTGTTATGACATTTGAACAATTCCCTTGTCCACTTGGCTTTTGATCAGCGTAAGCGAGTCAAGTTTTCCAGTTCCTGACCCGACCCAAGAAAAGGCCTATAATATTCTGCACGGTAACCTAGCGGCCCAACGACTGGACTTCGTCGACTCTCTCTCTCTCTTTCTCTGTAAAAATGATAGGCAGCTTTGATTCACTTTAGCGTCCAGGAGATACTTTGATATGCAGCTTTGATTCACTTTAGCGTCCAGGAGATACTTTGATATACACTTGTAACAGAAATAAGAAATGAAAAACAGAAAAGTGAAAGAAAGGCAAGGAAAAAGAAACGCCACATTGTTTTTAGCTTATTGACAGAACAGATGTTGAATTATCGTATCAACGTCGATAAAAGATTCTGACGACATTGCGTCGACGTTGATAAGGCTGCCTTTTGGTGTTCAAATGCTAGGGACAGTTTAAGATTGTTTGATATAACTGAAATTTGGCATAGCTTTTGCTGATTAGTATTTTAAGTGTGGGTGGTATGATAACGACTGTCTATGGCTGCTACCATGTTAACTGCTAAGTACGTGGTGGAAGTGTAGACAGTGATCTGACCATTCATTGTACGATTCTGGATTCAATTTCACGAGGCTTTGTTATTGCAACTCAACAGCTGCGAACTCCATCTAACAAACTAATGAGGAACTGTCAGAGAACAGCTTTCTCCCAACGGAAAACTAGCTATATTTTTCCAGTTTCTTCTCTACGGCGCTTTCTAACTCAAAAGCTGCAAACTTCGTCTCATAAACTGTTAAGATACTGTCAAATATCCCACAAGTAGTCTTCCGCACAGAAAACTAACTATCTTTTTCAGTTTCTCCTCTACGGTACTTTCTACTTCCTTTAAATTGCGCCCAGCGCTCAGCCTCCTTGCAGTTTGTGAGCAGACCATGAAGTGATCACAGAAGCGGCTAACGTTGACGCCATCTTGTTTTCATCAAATGGAGCGTTCGACGTCATTACGTAACGTAGTGACGGAAACTGCCGCACGGCGGCGCTGAATTACTCCCACCTCACCTTGCTGATTGCAGTCACTCTGCAAAAGACTAAATCTTCACTGAAGCCATTTGCAAAAGATCAGTTCAGAATCAGAATCAGAATCAGAATTGTTTACTGGTGACACGTCCAAAGACAATCATTCACCAGGACCTGTGAATCAGGGAAGCTAGTCCCTAGCCCTTATAAGAGAAGTAAACTTAGTAACTGAATCCTCTGCACACTCAGCAGCAGAAATAAGTGAATCTTCCAGGGAATTCCAATCTCTAATAGTCTGGGGGAAGAAACTGGACTTGTAAATGTCAGTCCCAGCCAATGGGGTTTGAAATGTCAGGGAATGATGATTCCTGATACGCCTATTTGGGGGAACAAGGTCATTTATGGGTATACAGGCTGCACCCCTCAGACCTTTGTAAAGCATTATAAGTCTACTATCTTTCCTTCTCTTTTTTAGGGATTCCCACTTAAGTTTCTCCAGAATGCCAGTCATACTCCCAGTTTAATATGTGTAATTTCCCGTTACAAATCTAGCTGCCCTTTTCTGCACCTTCTCAAGTTCATCTTGAAGAAGTATACTTTGAGGGTCCCAAACTGAACTGCCATACTCCAGGACTGGACGCACCAGTCCCTTGTATGCTGACTCCTTAACATCTTGTGGACATGCTGCCAAGTTACGTCTGAGGAAGCCGAGGGTCCTATTAGCCTTTTTGCAAATATTTTTTTTTCTATTTTCTATCCCATAACCTTACTAGGTCGTTGGGGCACCACAGCTGACTTCAAAACAATCCCTTTCCACCTTGTCCTGTCTTCAGCTGCCCTAGTTGAGCTGGCAAAATCCATTCCAGTCCACTCCTTGATATTGTCTTCCCACCTCTTCTTCTGTCTACCTCTTCTTCTTTTTCCTTTCACTGTGCCCTGAAGAATTGTCTTTGCTAAACCAGAAGACCTTGAGACGTGGCCAAACCACCTTAGTTTCCGTTTCTTGACCAGCGTCAGGAGTTCATCATATTCTCCAATGGCTGCTTGGATCTTCCTGCGAACCTCCTCATTGGTTATATGGTCCTTGTACGAAATGTTCAGTAACCTTCGGTAGCATCTCATCTCAAAGGCCTGCGTTCTTTTCTCTAACTCTGCTGTCAAGGTCCATGATTCACAGGCATACAGAAATATGGAAATGACAAGGGAGCGCATGAGTGTCACCTTTGATCCAAGAGATATGCTGTTATCTCTCCAGATTGGTTTCAGCTTGGCAAGAGCTGAAGTGGCTTGTGCTATCCTTGAGAGAACCTCCTGTTTTGAGCCATCATCTGAGACAACTGCTCCAAGGTATTTGAAGCTGCTTACCACTGCAAATATTACTGACATGTAATATTATTACAGTTACATTGTATTGCACAGTAGATCTTTCTTTGGATTGTTTTTACATGCTAACTTGTATCAGTGACCTATATATAGATTTTTATAGGTCACTGCTTGATATTTGATAGGTTCGGTGTTTCGCTGCACTGACATTGACCGGATAAAATGCTTTAGATATTTTTGCAGTGTCACCAAAATTTATTTTATCCAATCAAATGTGTGTCATAATTTAGACCGTTGGAGAACCGGTGTTGAGGTAAAAAAGCATATCCAATGTGATGAAAAAATGACTTTCAACAACTAATTATTAGTTTGAATTCGTATTGAAGATGACGTCTCAAAGATCTGAGCATGTGTCCAAAGAGGACGAAAAGCGGTTTCAGGATTTATTCAATAAATTCGATAGAAACCGTGATGGAAGAATAGATATTGATGAAATGATTGCTACTCTCAATATCCCAGGCGCAAGTGGGGAAGATCAAACGAAGGTATTCATCAGTACTGTGAAGAAAATAACCATTGATTCTGACTGAGCATCCTTTAAGCATTAGTCATTTGCAACCTGGGACGAGTTGCTTAAAGCTAGGGCTACGTAGGGCTCGCTATCCGGGTACTCGGACAAAACTGTCCTTGGACAAAATGGACCATAGACAAAACGGACCGGACAAAACGGACCACGTGTAGGACAAAACGGACCATTTGTCAGGACAAAACGGACCACATTTTTATAGGACAAAACAAACCACGTCTCAGGACAAAACGGACCACATTTCAGGACTAGGCGGACCACGTCTTAGGACATTTTACGGACCACGTTTCACAGTTACTAGAAATACCGGAATACATTTAATTGGTACCAGTTAAAAGATGAAAGGGTATATAATTCCGGTGGGTGACACTTCGTCGAACGACACTTCGTCGAAAGTTTTTGTCGAATTACCAGTTCATCGAAAAGTCACTAAGTCGAATGCATTTTCGTCGAATACGACACTTGGTCGAATTTTTTCCCGAGCTCAGAGGGCCAAAATATCTTGTACTCGTAGACGCCATGTTCGTTTGTTCGTAAGAGTTCCGCCGTTGACCTATCGGCGCACCCTGATACCAGGATGTTGGGTATTTTGATTCTGTGTCCATCACGTGATATCGAACACTTCTCGTTTTAAGCCGTTTGAACTCGTTAATTTCCGCCAAACGCTAACAATTACCGTTGAAATCTACTCAGATCGTTCACTCTTCATGATTATTCACCAAATAAAATATTTCTTTCACTGTTTTGTTGTCTTGTGTTCATTGTGCATGTTAAATTAAAATGGATGAATATTCGACCCCAGAATTTTATAAAAGCACAAAACAGAAGGATAAATTAAGTTATCGGGGTTACAGATATGGATACAGTACATATCGGTCATTTATTTCAATAAATCATTGTTTTATTGTCTCGTCTCATTCACGAGCACCCTTATTCAGATTCGGTAATCTCCGCCAGTGTTCGTAGCATCAAAGTCATATGATCCGTAGTCACATGATCAGCAGATACAAAATGGCGACCGAATTAGCGTTAAATATCTTGTTGAAAGTATTCGACGAAACGTGTTTTCGACGAAGTGGACAGTAGACAAAATGGCCCTTCGGCAAAAAGTTTTTCGACGAAATGGTTCAGTAGACAAAGTGTCGTTCGACAAAGTGTCGTATATCCTATAATTCACAGTGACAGTCTTTAATTGTCACAAATACTTTACAAGTCACAATCTTAACTGTCTTTAATGATTAACTGCATTGAGTTTTAATCAACTAATTGGTGCCAATTAAAAGATCAAAGAGTATTGGCAGGCTTTTATTGTCACAATTACTTGACTACAGTTCATTTTATGATTCTAAGTATCTCTTAACTAACCTCATTTGATGACTTTAATTAAAAGTTAATGCTTATCCTTTCAGGGATTATTCTGGCCTATGATTTTCATGAGAGAAAAAATCTCACCTTGTCAAAATCAGTGAGAGATTTCAAAATTTAATGAGATTTTTTTCTTTCTAATTTATTCAGTCACAATCACTCAGTAAAGGTAAAAAATCTAAAATTCTATGTTATCTTTATTCTTGTACTTTATGTTATATTACAAGAAAAGGAGAAATTGAACCCCTGTTTTATTTTCTGAATGCAAAATATAAAAAGATTTCAAATGTCAAAAAAGACAAAAAATGGTGATAGAGATATCCTATCATTAAATCCTATACTGTATTTATTACATACACAAAACATCACCTTTTGTTATAGAACAACATGCTGAATAGACCTGGCTGAGTTGACCAAGGGCCGATAGGAAACAAAGCAAGTTGACCTGCTTCTATTTCAAAGTCCCTATTTTGTTCTTCCCATAATCCCTCATGTTTTTCTTATAATATCACAGGAACGTCTTAAGAACTATCCACCATGTTAATCTAACAGAATATCGCCAAAATTCTCTAAAAAAATGCCGATTCTCAACTGAAAAAAACTATCAAGATAAATTAGAAAAATCTACTTTCAGTTTCACAAATTGCTGTGTACTATGTCATCATTTTGTGTGAACAGATTGCCTGGTTACCCGCAGTTTCATTGGAAGTTGTTTGGCGCCAGAAAATAAGGAAAACCAACCAAGAAACAAGTTGAATGTCTCGAAATGGTCTGCATGTGATTAAACGAGAAAAAATGCGAGGGATGACGAAAATTCATCAGTGCGATTTTTTCTCTCATTCAGACAATTTTCATGCGATTTTGAGTGGAAAAATGCGCAAATATCGCGAAATCGCGCCAGAAAATGATCCCTGTCCAGTGTCTATTCTAGAGAGGGGGATGGGGGATTCACCCCCATTTCTGACAATTCCCCCCTAATTCTTAGCAAAAGGGGGGAATTGTTTTCTTTATTTCATTCATAAAAGTAGATTTAAATGATATCTAGAAGCATTGTGTGTACTCATTGATACTAAATTATAGCAAAGATATTAGGTACAATTGTTCTTATGTAGTTTAAGCCAAATTTTAGAGTTACAAGTGTGAGTGATACCTTTTCTCTGTCGAAAATCCCCCCTATTTTTTCCATCCTAGAATAGACACTGCCTGTCCTTTCATCTTAATAATAATTAAAATTATGAGTTGTGTCCAGATTATGACTTTAAAGGCAACAACAAACAAGCAAATAAATAAATTTTATTCAGCAAAATAACATATTCAAACAATAGAAAACGGCACGAAAATATGGACTTGTTCTGGATTAAATACGTTGATGAAGGCAGTGATTTTTTTTCTCTATATAAGTGGTGCCCATAAAAAGCACCAGTCCTAATTCAAAATAGTATCTTTTTTTTCCCAACTGCAAGTTGAAAAATTCCCAATTGCAGGAAGAATTTTTCTAGGGACCATCTTACAAGCATAAATTGACTTGCTTAGAGAACTGACAGATATTTTGCTATAATTGAATATAAATATAAGGCGATCGCTATTGACAACCGGTTGTCAATAGCGAATGTTCGCTATTGACAACCGGTTGTCAATAGCGAACATTCGCTATTGACAACCGGCTGGAATATTGCCTATCAAATTAAGATGGGCCAGTCAAGATCTACTGAATTTTGAAGAAATAATTAGGTAATATGAAATTTTATAATATAATTTCACAAGAAAATGTGAATATGGAGATGTCAAGATACAACTTAAACAACTTTTTCTTTCATGCTTTTTGGAGCTTTTATTTCAGCAGATATCAAGTTAGTATATGAACAGCAAGTTTTCTGCTATAGATAGTAAGGAGTACCAGCCTATTCCAATTTGGAGTTTTACAGCCTTTTCAACAGGGTTTTAGTCATAACTTACTCTTCAGCCAACACGAATATTTGAAACTAGAAAACGTGTTTATGAAACACTATGCCCCAACGGTATGCTTGCCTCTAAAAAGGTTCATCCCATAATGTTTATGTCAGAAAGGGGTTTTAATCAATTCATCTACATCTTAGCCTGTAACTGTATGCTAAATATAAGGAACATAGCTTAGCAGTTCTTCAGATATTTTGTTCACAAAGTTATTCATGTAGCTTCTTCGTATACAAAATGCCTATGTCCGAAAATGAGAAAAATTCTATCAAAAATTTATGAAATAGGTTTAAAAGCTAACCAGGTCATCTACACCTAGGTCCAAACCTGCATGCCAAATACAGGGATCCTAGCTTGTGTGGTTCCTCAGACATTTTGTTCACAAGCTTGTTCCTTTATAAATTCCTATGTTGGAAAAAAGGGGATTAACTCAACCAAAAATTTACAGTATATGCTCAAAAGTTAATCAGTTCAACTACACCTTGGTCCAAACTTGTATGCCACATATAAGGATCCTAGCTTATGCGGTTCTTCAGACATTTTTTCACAAGCTTGTGCCTATAGTATATGCCTATGTCTGAAAAAGGGGAATAACTTAACCAAAAATTTACGAAACATGCTCAGAAGTTGCTTAAGTCATCTACACATTTGTCTGTAACTGTATACCAAGTATCAGGATCCCAGCTTGAGCTGTTCTTCAGGTATTTTGTTCACTAGCTTGTTCCTATATAAAATGACAAAGTTGAACAAGAGCTGTCACCTGACAGCATGTCTTGCCTGAACTGGTGCTTGCCCATCTCACAGGCATTTGTCGGTATGGCTTGTACTACATAAATCTTCATGCAAGCATGTCCAAGTATAATTGACAATTGTCAACATGTTTATAAAATCAATAACCTTGGCTTAAGAGTCACCCAGTGGGGTGGGGGCAGTATTTTGTGAAAACTCAAGCCAATATCTACCACCAGTTCAAGTATAAGCAAGAAAAATCTTTTAAAAAAAAAAGATAATCGGCGCAGATTAAATGGAAGTGTGTTTTTGTTATATGTCTCTAGTTGAAGATTTGACAATAACTTTCATGAATAAGTAAGATATGTCGGTAGGCACCCACAACCATAATTTTGACACTGGGTAGCTCCAAAGACCTATCTCAAAACTGAGCTGTCCAATTTGGAATTCCAAAATGGACTGCGGTCAATCTTGAAATTGACCTGATTTCAAAATAGTTATCAACATGCTGCACTGTTTGTTTGTTTATGTGTATTAAACTGAAAGTAGAAATCGCAAGTAGATCTACGACAAAAAAAAGAAAGTTTTGAATATCTGCATCTGTTTTCGATAACATTTCTATTGTAAAATAACAAACAAGAGAAACATTTTGAATTATATAAGACAGAGTGCTAGTATTCACAGTGCAGTACAATGAGAAAAAAAGAAGATTAAATATTCATTGACCTTGGTATTATTGGCTAAATTTTGACATACACATTATTTGACCAATGGAATCTTGTGAAATGTGGAAAAATATTGAATTATACGAGGCTGTGCCTCGAATTAAATCCATCCTAAGCACTATGGAACAGTATGCTATCAGAATACTTTAATAGAACCCCAAATTTCTAAGTCCATGACCTTGACCTCAAGGTCACTGAGTTAGGTGGGGGTGGTATTCTGTAAAACTTTGAATCAATATCTAACTACAGTGCAAATATCAAAAGAAGAAGCCAATCATGAGAGAAGGAGATATATTTTAATTGAAAACTTTAAAGTGAGTGTGACCTAATTTTTTACCCCTAAGCCCCACCCAGGGTCTGACCCTGGGGTATAGTGTTATGTAATGAAAGGTTATGCTATGATATAATGATGTTTCAAATATGAAAGGCTTCTTGCCAGTGGCTGCTGAGATATGATTGTTTGAAAAACTTTGTCACAATAAAAAAGTGAGTGTAACCTAATTTTTGACCCCTAAGCCCCACCCCACGGTCAGAGCCTGAGATATAGTGTTATGTAATGAAAGATTATGCTATGATATGATTATGTTCCAAATATGGGAGGGTTCTTTCCAGGGTTGCTGAGATATGAAAGTTTAAAAAATTTCTAAGTCCATGACCTTGACCTCAAGGTCACTGACTGGGGTGGGGATGGTATTCTGTAAAACTTTGAATCAATATCTAACAACAGTGCAAATATCAAAAGAAGAAGCCAATCACGAGAAAAAGAGATATATATTAATTTAAAACTTTAAAGTGAGTGTGACCTAATTTTTTACCCCTAAGCCCTACCCAGGGTCTGACCCTGGGATATAGTGTTATGTAATGAAAGGTTATGGGAGGGTTCTTTCCAGTGGTTGCTGAGATATGACAGTTTAAACAAGAGGGCCATGAGGCCCTGAATCGCTCACTTGAGTATGGTGGCCATGTAGGTCATGTGACCTAGACAGCTTGAATAAATTTTCGTTCCTCCAGCCCTTGGAGGCTGTGTATAAAATTTGGTTACAATTATCCCAGTGGCTTTTGATGAGATGTCTGAAGTTGTCAAAATATGAGAGACATGGGTCAGAGGTCAAAGAATGATCTTGACCGCTTGTACCCGCAAATCTTCCATGTACCAATTAAGACAACTGTACATGTATATACCAAATTTTAGGCTAAAATCTCCTTAACTTGCCATGAAATCTTATGTTCTTGCCTGTAAAAAAGGTCAAGGTCAGCCCCAGGTCATCATATAATAGTACTCAAGTACCTGGTGCTATATACCAAGTTTCAAGGCCATTGATCATTTGGTTCTGGAGGAGATTTGTAAAGGTTTTTGCCATATATGGGCATGGCGGCCATGTTGGTCATGTGACCCAGACCGTCTGAACAAATTTTCATTCCCTCAGCCCCTAGAGGCTCTATATGAAATTTGGTTACAACTGGCCCAGTGGCTTTTGAGGTAATGTGAGAAATTGTCAAAATATGAGAGACCAGGGTCAAAGGTCAAAGAATGACCTTGACCTCTTGTACACTAATGCTACATACCATGGATGGACAGACAGGCCCAAACCAATATGCCCCTCAACTTCTCCAAAGTTGGGGGAATAAAAATGGAACTGATAACTACCAAAACCTGTTTATCAGATTATGGAGTTTTGAAGCAATATCTATAGCAGAAAACATCATTTAAGCCTTTACTGTTCAAATACTATGTTGATATCTGCTCAAATAAAAGTTCAAAAAAAGCATGAAATAAATACTTGTTGAAATAGTATCATGACATCTCCATATTTACATTTTCTTGTCAAAGGTACATTGTACTATAAAATTTTCATATTACCAAATTATTTCTTCAATATTCCATAGATCTTAACTGGCCCATCTTAATTTGATAGGGAATATGCCAGCCGGTTGTCAATAGCGAATGTTCGCTATTGACAACCGGTTGTCAATAGCGAACATTCGCTATTGACAACCGGTTGTCAATAGCCACTTCCTAAATATAATATAGTCAGTATCATGTGGGCCCCTATCCCACCACTGGAGGCTAAATAAAGGTGTTTCTGATATTCCAAATTTTAGGAGAATAAAACGATTTTTCCCATTTCTGTGGGCACCGGCACTGTTCCCAAAATAAAGAAAAAAATCACTGGAAGGGGTAAGATTTTTTTTTCTAAAAAAACATGTTCATTGCTTTGTAAGTGTTGCAACTGAAGTGAAACATGCTTTCTCAAGGTTAAGGGATGATCTTAAATGTAATTTATAATAAGTTATTTTTCATATAAGAGATGGTCCGTTTTGTCTAAAACATGGTCCGTTTTGTCCTGAAAGGTGGTCCATTTTGTCCTTAAACGTGGTCCGTTTCGTCCTGAACGTGGTCCGTTTTGTCCCAACCGTGGTTCGTTTTGTCCGTGGTCCGTTATGTCCCTAATTCGCTATCAGTTGGCTATGCAATGGTATGTGCTTTGTAGCGCTAAGTGGCATTCCCGGAGCTGTCTCGCAAAGTGCTTTGTGTAACATACCGTTGCATAGGCAAAGCGCTCGGTAGTGCTCTGTAGTGCTTTCTGTTTACATGTGTTTAAAACGAGGCAAATTTCACTGTGCAACACACTGCTACAGAAAAGCACTTTTTGAAAGCAAAATCGTTGCATAGTGCTGGCACAGCACTACAGAGCGCTATTTAATAGCACTTTCATTAAGCAACTCTCGCCAGGGGAATAGTAGTCATACTGATGTTCCTTTGACCAAGTAGAAAACAGTTGTTCTGCAGAAAGTCTTTTGTTCAAATGGGATTCTGCTAAGAGCTGTCGCCTTATTAATAGATTAAACATAATTTCATGATAATTCTATAATTTATTTCGAAAAAAATATATATATATACATGGCGGCCTCCATCAAAGTACAGTGAACCCTCATTACAACGACAGCATTTGTTCCCAAACATTTTGCTGTTAAACTGAATTTGGTGTTGTAAAGAATACATATTAAGAACAATATAGCCATTCCATGCATATTAAAATTACGTTATAAAGAATTTTGCTGTTGTTATGAGTGCTGTTATATAGAGGGTTGACTGTACAGGGTAACCAAACTTTTCCATAGCATCAGTATAGGATGAAAACTGATACTGTAAAGGCTTTAAGTCTTAAGCAAACATACCTCCTGTATTTATAATTGAAAGCCTGCAGATCTGGCAATGCACTGGAAAAAGCACCAAACTTATTTAACACTATCCCTTGACCTTTGGGTAACCATTGTTATGACTGATTGGTTCAATAAGCCCAGTAAGGAAATCATTATGTCGGTAATACTTTGATTCGGTTGTAAGTAATAGGGCTGGGACGGATAGAGATATTGTACCTGGCGACCTGTGTCTCTATGACCTGTGGGTACCCGCTACTGTAGCATTTAGAGCATGTCAGCTGTTAAAAAATATACGTTTCAATCTAATAAAAAGTAAGGTATCTGTAATTTGCACATGTGTGCATGGGAAGGGAATGAAAATGTAGAAATCTGTCCAAATCACCCTGTTATAAGGTACAAAAATGTTTTTACAATTGTACAAGACAGTCACTCTAAACTTTGCTCTATTTGCTTGGAATTCAATTGAAATAGAATATTTAGACATTACAGAGTAATAAGCCTTCGGGTAGCAGGTAGTAAATTTGTGCCTGGGTAATTGGTCTACCCGACCCGAACTCGGGTACCCCGATACTGGTCCCAGCCCTAATAAGCAATGAGTCTGACAGAGTAATAGAATGTATCTATCTGACTACAATCGTATAGTGTGCCTTGTAGAAAGCATTTATCTGTGCATTGTTGTACTTCTGCCATTATGCTAAATTTGTTGTAGAATGTAGCTATGCTGTGTGGTCGGTGAATAGAATAACTGAAAAGCACAGAAACACTGGAAAGCACACAAATATCCTAAAGCCACTTAACAAGGTATATGTTCCTACAAGAAAAAAGTTTTTTTATTCAAAAATCATAAATGTTTTCTAAACACTGAACTTTTGTTACTGTTCATATTGAAGAGTTATGAGACTCCCCCATCATCTTGCCTGTGCCCCATAAAAATAGGAATTGAGTGTTTGGTTGCTGTTGCATAATACCAAAAAGAGGTGAAATAATTTAACTTGGAACATGCATGTGTCTATTTGAATGCATCTCTCCGTTATATGCCAGGTCTGTGATTTTACAAAAACTAGTGGCATTTACACATTGATATAAGTTCAAGAAAATCTTTTTATTATATGCTTTTTGGGTCAGTGCTAAAACACTATATTATTTGGATACTTTTTGGTATTTCTGTGCTTTCATGTTGTCCTATGCTCCTCTGTGTTTAACCCATTGCATTCTGGGTATTTTTTGTTGTCTGCTGAAATTGTCGTCTGCATAAAAACTCAAGAATATTTTGACAATATTGGTCTAACTACCTCTTGTAGAAATGATGTCTAAGCAATAAACAGTTTGGATCTCAAATAAGGCCTTACATTTGTGTGGCTTGATCTGGATCCAAACTTTTTGCCCAGATACCCCTATCCCGAATGGAATGGGTTAAAGTTCAGCAAGCACTGGTTACTTGCATCTTGGCTTCTGTTTCATAGTTTAATGCCTGTATTTTCACTACTCCTGATGAAATGAGTATTTGAGCCATGGCACGACAAAACTAACAAAGTGGCGAGTATTCAGCACAAAAACTCAGATCAACCTTGTCATCTGCCCAATCTGTTCAGAGTCTTTGCTTGGGCTTAAAATGTAACTAAGAGACTAAGCTAGCTTCATGTGGACAGCTAAGACCTAATCAGAATTGACAGATGCCCAGGCTGATCTGAGTCTTTGCAGGGCTCACATGCCACTTTTTATAATAATTACTAAATTTTAATTCTACATAAAACTACAGATTGTGGTAAGACTTTCCTAAAAGAGGCAGTTATTTATTTGGAATACCACATCACATGATTGACATCACGTTAGAAAGGACCTGAAGCCATATGTATATTTAAAATGCTTATAATAGGAGAGTCGTCCTTTTTCACTTTTTAGATTCCCCAGTTTTCATTGATTGTTAAGACTGAAAGGGAAGACACTGACCAGACTGCATGGATGTTCAGGCTGATTTGAGTTTTCCCTCTTAGCACATGACAATCTGAATCTACCTTTTCACGTGATGTCAATCAGATCTTCTTATCAAGCTCAACCCGATCTATTTATCAAGCTCAATCAGATCTTTTCATCGAGTGGTTAAGAAAGGGATTTTATACTGGTCAAGGAATACTCTCAGAGCTGAGCAAATGTTATTGTCATCCACTTATATGGAATGGGTGACCTGTAAAACACTTACCAAGAGCAATTCAGCAAGAAGGGCTGCAAGTTGCTCAGATTTCCCACTAGGCATTTGACTTGTCCTGGGCCTGGGACTATCTAATTTGCTCAGTCATGCTCTCTTTTATCAGCAGAAAAAGGAGATCCACAGAGCTCCAGATGAAAAGGGGTAACAGAGATACATGTAATTTTTCATATTTTTCAAGGAAAACATATGTTGTGACCTCACATTAGAACGTTTCTAATGAAAATTAGAACCATCTCAGCGAGACGATTCTGATGAGAATTAGAACCATCTCAGCAAGACAGTTCTAATGAGAGGTCACAATGTATGTTTTCAAGGAGAGATATGGAAAATTATTCCAAAATTATGCCTATTACCCTTCTTATCTGGAGCTATAGATGTTAAAATTATCAGTATCCCTTATGTACATGTATCCTTTGTAACAACTTTTACTAATGATCTTTTGCTCATTTTATCCCTGACATATAAAGCACGTTGAAGGGCTATATAGTTTTCATCTTTTGTTCTCTAAAGTTTTTCCATGTCTGTCAAATGACAGCATTAAATGTTTAAATTTATAAGTTTTTATTCTTTTTCCAAGATACCTGATTAGAACGGTTTGATATTACCTAGGTTTGCTCTCGGTTCTGTTTTATTACAGATAAGCTCAAGCTGATATCTAAAGATGTTGCTGCTGTCAGACTTATTTATGTCATGTTCATTTGCATTTAAGTTAGTATCTCTGCATAAACAAAAACATGTTCCATCCTCCCTAAGGTCATGGTCACAGACTTAACAAGAGGACCATTGGTCCTGTAGCTCACCCGAGTCCATTCAGCCTCAGTACTCTAGGGTAAGTTACTCTAAGGCCATCGGTCAACTGGTTCTGGTGAAAAAGATTTTTAAATTTTTTAACCATATAATTATGGGCATGAAGGACATGTTGGTCATGTAACCTGGACATTTGAAAAAAAATTTCATTCCCTCAACCCCCTGGAGGCTCTATATGAAATTTGGTTTCAAAATTGGCCCAGTGGCTTTTGAGGAGATTGTTTGATATTGTCAAAATGACAGAGTTCTGGTTCAAAAGTAAAAGAATGACCTTGATCACTTGTACTCATAAATCTTCATGTACTCATTAAGATGACTGTAGATATCAATTTTAAGGCATAAATCTTCAAAACTTTCCATGAAATCTTATGTTCTAGCATTTTCCCACATTTGACCTTGCCGTAAAATGATCAAGGTCAACCCATGGTCATCATTTTGAACAATCTTGATAGTACTGGAGTTCCCAATGCTACATACCAAGTTTCAAGGCCATCGGCCTGCTGGTTCTGGAGAAGAAGATTTTTTTAGGTTTTTACCATATATGGGCATGGCGGCCATGTTGGTCATGTGACCAGGACCGTTTGAACAAAGTTTCATTCCCTCAAACCCCTGGAGGCTCTATATGAAATTTGAATACAATTGGCCCAGTTTTTTTTTGAGGAGATAGTTTGATATTGTCAAAATATGAGAGTTCTGGGTCAAAGGTCAAAGAATGACCTTGACCTCTTGTACTCACAAATCTTCATGTACTCATTAAGATAACTGTATATACCAATTTTTAGGCATAAATCTTCAAAACTTTCCATGAAATCATATGTTCTAGCATTTTCCCATATTTGACCTTGCCATAAAAAAGATCAAGGTCAACCCAAGGTCAAAATTTGAACAATCTTGATAGTACTTGAGTACCCAAAGCTACATACCAAGTTTCAAGGCCATCGGTCAATTGGTTCTGGAGAAGAAGATTTTCAAAGGTTTTTACCATATATGGGCATGGCAGCCATATTGGTCATGTGACCTGGACCGTATGAATAAATTTTATGTTCCCTCAACTCCTGGAGGCTCTATATGTGATTTGGTTTCAATTGGCCCAGGGGCTTTTGAGGAGATTGTTTGGAATTGTCAAAACATGAGAGTTCTGGGTCAACGGTCAAAGAATGACCTTGACCTCTTGTACTCATAAATCTTCATGTACTAATTAAGATGACTGTAGCTACCAATTTTTAGCTCAAAATTTTCAACATTTTCTAAGATATCTGATGTTCTAGCATTTTGCCATATAAAAGCACAAGGAAGCAAATTTGACCTTACCGTAAAAAAGGTCAAGGTCAACCCAAGGTCATAATTTGAACAATCTTGCAAGTACTCTCGTAACCGATGCTACATACCAAGTTTCAAGGCCATCGGCCTGCTGGTTCTGGAGAAGAAGATTTTTTTAGGTTTTTACCATATATGGGCATGGCGGCCATGTTGGTCATGTGACCAGGACCGTTTGAACAACTTTTCGTTCCCATGAGCCCTGGAGAATACATATGAAATTTGGTTACAATTGGCCCAGTGGTTTCAGAGGAGAAGTCGTTTGAAATTGTTGACGGACGGACAGACGGACGGACGACGACGGAGCCTGACCATACTATAAGCTCCCCCGGAGCCTCTGGCTCAGGTGAGCTAAAAACTGATACAAGACATTTGTGTTAAACTTTTGTGTTAAGTTCGTATTCTTTTGTTATCCCCCAACAGAAAAGTCGGGGGATATAGCGATGAGCCTGGCATCCGTCCGTCTGTCCATCTTTAAACATTTTATTGTCCACTCTATATCTTGAATACCTTTTGGAATATTTTCATGAAACTTCACAGTTATGTAGAACAGGTCATGACAATGTGTCGTGTAGAAGAATGGTAACTCTTGCTATTGTACTTTTTGAGTTATCTCTCCTTTGGTGATTTTTTTGGCAGATTTGTGTCCACTGTATCTTGAAGACCCTTTGAAATATTTTCATGATACTTTACAGATATGTAGAACAGGTCATGACGATGTGTCGCGAACAAGAATGACAACTCTTGCTCATTTACTTTTTGAGCTATTTTCCCTAGAGGGTTTTAGGTGTGATTTCGTGTCCGTTCTTTAACTTGAATAGCATTTGAAATATTTCCATGATACTTCACAGATATATAGAACAGGTCATGACGATCTGTCGTGAACAAGAATGACAACTTTGCTTTCTTACTTTTTGAGTTATTTCCCCTTGATGGTTTTAGGTGTGGTTCTGTGTTTGCTTCATAACTTGAATACCTTTTGAAATATTTTTATGATACTTCACAGATATGTAGAACAGGTCTGTCATTCATACTGTCCAAGTTATTTCCCTTTGGAAGTTTGAGCTGCAGTTAGCTGTCTCTGCTTTAAATATGTATAACCCTGGCTTGCTCCACAATTTTGATACCCTTATAACTTTTAGAATATTGATGATCATGCCATGATATCTTATCATGTTCCTAACTCTCTGTGACCCTTCCGTACCCCCCCCCCCATTTTTTTTATGCCCCCGCCACGAAGTGGGGAGGGGCATATAGTTTTGCCGTTGTCCGTCCGTGCATACGTACGTCCGTAAATACGTACGTCCGTCACACTTTGTAGTACTGTTCTTGTCTCCGCAACTCCTCCTACAGTATTCGATGCAGGGAGCTGAAACTTGGAACACAGTTCAGACATGCATTGAACATGTGCATAAAGGAAACAGAACTTTGATTAAGATCTTTATTGCAGAATTATGTCCCCTTGAATAATATACATATTATAACCATATTTCACATTTGAGTACTGTTCTTGTCTCCGCAACTCCTCCTACAGTATTCGATATAGGGAGTTGAAACTTGCAACACAGTTCAGACATGCATTGAACATGTGCATAAAGGAAACAGAACTTTGATTAAGGTCTTGGTTGGAGAATTAAGTCCCCTTGAATAATATACATATTATAACCATATTTCACATTTGAGTACTGTTCTTGTCTCCGCAACTCCTCCTACAGTATTGGATATAGGGAGTTGAAACTTGCAACACAGTTCAGACATGCATTGAACATGTGCATAAAGGAAACAGAACTTTGATTAAGGTCTTTATTGCAGAATTATGTCCCCTTGAATAACATAAATACTTTGAACATATTTCACATTTGTAGTACTGTTCTTGTCTCTGCAACTCCTCCAATTGTATTTGATGTAGGGATTTGAAACTTGTAACACAGTTCAGACATGCATTGAACATGTGCATAAAGGAAACAAAACTTTGATCAAGGTCATTATGGCAGAATTACATCCCCTTGAATGACATGCATATTTTGACCATATTTCACACTTTGTAGTACTGTTCTTGTCTCTGCAACTCCTCCAATAGTATTTGATGTAGGGATTTGAAACTTGCAACACAGTTCAGACATGCATTGAACATGTGCATAAAGGAAACATAATTTTCAGTCAGGTCTTTATTGCAGAATTATGTCCCCTTGAATAACATACATATTTTGACCATATTTCCATAGCTTAAATACAATCTCACCTTTTATCGTCGCTCCAGCGTCCTCATTTATTAACAGCTTTTGATATTACATCACAGCTTTATTGGGTATGACAGAACCTTGAACAACTTTGCGTTTCAGGTTTGTAGGATGAAGGTCAAGGTCACAGTTGCTATTTTCAGAAAAACTAGGGCATTGCTCCAGCGCTTTCATTTATAGATCGATTTTGATGTAACTTCACATAAATGTTAAGTATAGCAATATCTTGAATAAATTACTGTTTCAGCACCGCAGGTCCAAGGTCAAGGTCACAGTTGCTATTTTTAGAAAAAAACTTTATCATTCCTCTACTCCTCTATTCATTGACAATTTTGATGTAACTTCACTCAAATGTTTAGTGTGACAATATCTTGGACAAGTTCGTGATCCAGAATTTCAGGGTAAAGGTCAAGGTCATATTTGCTATTTTAGAAAATATGCTGTCATCCCTCTGGAATGATTTTGGCATAACTTGACACAAATATTTAGCTTGACAATATCTGGGACAAATTTACGTTTCATCATTGTAGGTCCAAGGTCAAGGTCACAGATGCTATTATAGGTAAATGTAAATCTTTGTCATGGTTCTAGCGCTTTTATTTTTTAACTGATTTTGATAGAACTTCACACATATATTAAGTATGACAATATCTTGGACAAGTAAACCTTTCAGGGTTGTAGTTCCAAGGTCAAGGTCACAGTTGCTATTTTTAAGAAAAACTCAGTCATCCCTCTAGCACCTTTATTTATTGACAGATTTTGATGTAACTTCACACAAATATGTTTTAACACATTGCTTTTCTAGTGAGGCATATGGCGGGGGCATTCATCACCTTTAGTGATTGTCTAGTTTTATTCAAATTTGGATTCTTTGTCCAAATTCACTTACTAGAGAGCTCAAAATTAGATTTGTGGGGCTTGTACTTTACAAGTTATTCACACATTTTGAAATGTTGAATGTATCATTTGCTATATATTGTGTACATGTACATGGTAGCTGTTTGAGATTTTACCTCTTATTTAGCGGTCTGGCATACTGTTTTGGTCTGAGTGTTAGATAATCATGCATCTGTTTAACACATAATGTCAACCAGAAGCATAAAAGAGTGACAATATGTTACTTATATGTGTTTTGAAGTGCACCCTGTTTACCAAAGCGCAAGGGGCCTTCGGTCGGGGTATTTGCCATCTCCTCTGATGGCTATTATTATGTAATCTTTTGAAATGATGCCAGGCTCATTTTATAGACTAAATAAGTAAAAGAGATTTGTAGACGTCATGTGGATGCTACCGCTGATCCAAGGTTAAGAACACAGGCTTAAAAATTTATATTACAATTGCGTTAAAATTTTGTGTTAAGTTTACTGATTTTGTTTATAGTTTCCAACCTTTTTCAATGGAACTTTTTGATATGTAACTTGTTTTTCGGAAGCTCATTACAAAGTAGTTGTAATCATCTGGATGATGCACCTGACTTCAGGTCAAGGTCAGAGATTGAAGTTTGTATAATTGTTACATTTAAAGTTTTATGTTAAGTTTGTTATCTTTTCAGTATATATCTGGCTGTCTTGAATAAATCTTTTGACCAGACAATAGTAGGTCTGCCCAAGGGTTTCATATGGATTGTCTGTCCATCCATCTGTTTTCTGATCTATAACATTTGCAATGTTATATTACTGGTAAATTTAACCTTATAAGATGGTGGCAATGGCTGGGGGTATATGTGAGCCTCTGCTCACTTGTTGCAATGAAAACATGTTGTGACCTCTCAATAGAACTGGCTTGAGGCTGTCCCAGAGGCTGTTCTACTGAATGGTCACTCATCAAACAGAAAGTGTCTTATAATTGAATTATAAGACAATTTCTGTTTGATTATTGTCACAATGCTCTAGATAAGAAGGGGTTAAAGCATTAATTTTGGGAGGTTTTGCATATTAACCATATGTTGTGACCCCTCATTAGAACCTTCTCAGCAATGACCCCTTATTTAGTGAGACAGTTCTATTGAGGGCTCATAAGATATGTTTTCGGTGAGAGATAAGAAAAATTATCTTAGAATTATCCTCAAAACTCTGCCTTACCTGAGGCTGTATTTAAATGTATAAAACAAGTGGTTGCCATGCTGTTGCTAAGGCTGAATTTCTATGAAGGAGAGTCCCTACAACTATGAAATTTGCTCTGGAGGAACAGTCTGAAAAAGACTGTTCCTTCAGAGCAAATTTCAGAGTTGTAGGGAATCTCCTTCATAGAAATTCAGCCTTAGCAACAGCCTAGCAACGACTTAAGTTGTTTTATAAATAGGGCCTCTGGAGCTCTGTGACTTCAAAGCCCCCCTTTTTGTGGACTTCTGACAAACTAGATAATTTGGCCACAAATTTAAGCGTCTTAGCATCTTTCTTTAGAGACATGAAGAGCGATGGAAAACGGTGAGTGTGTAAGTTTAACTTTTATATTTCTCCTTCCGTCATTGCTTTAACTTTTTGTGTTGTTTGTGCTGCTTATTAATGTTACCCTGTGTCTTGTTTGATATTATACATCTTAAATATCTTCATAAAAAATCTGAAAATGCTGGGGTGGTATTCCTTAGCTGGATCATTTGGACAATTACAAACAGTGTCTAAGGTCCAGATGATATATATAATGGGCCATCTCATCTGCCATTGTGTGAGGTTCAGGTACATGAGGCTTTGCGAGAATTTTGATTGGGTAAGCAAACAAACTTTGGTGGTGGTGGGGGGGGGGGGGGGGGGAGGGGTGTGCTTTTATGTACTTGCTTGACTATTTCTGAATCTCGTTAGAATGTGTTTTGTTATAACACAGGTTTGCATGTAACGTGTAATTATCAAATTTTATGGCTCCCAAATCTTTAAGCTTCATGGAAACAGTGCAGTGTCTTTGACTTTTC
Source organism: Ctena decussata (assembly GCA_963989385.1). Classification (NCBI taxonomy): domain Eukaryota; kingdom Metazoa; phylum Mollusca; class Bivalvia; order Lucinida; family Lucinidae; genus Ctena; species Ctena decussata. Next base: position 36,554,027 of record OZ022498.1, on the reverse strand, counting down.
TGTACAGTTATGATATCTCAAAAGTACGTACTTATTAAAGTTGAATTAAATTTATTTCTGTTAGTGATTACAGTTCAGCTACCTCAAACTACTGATAACTCCATGTAAATTTTCTGGTTCCTTGTAATGAGGGTGAATTGCATATCAAACAAGACATTTTGTTGTTTCTTTTTTTTTTTTTTTTTGCTGTAATCTAGGTGGTCATATATGAAGCTGTTGATTTACATGTGTATGTTAATAGCCAGTAAATTATGTGGTATTGAAACACCATGTCAGTGCCCTAGATAAGAAGGAGTAACTGGGATAATTTTTAGATAATTTCCATATATCTCCCCAAAAACATATGTTGTTACCCCTTCCTGAGACAGTTCTAATGAGGGGGCACAACATATATATGTAACACTACATTTTCATTGAGAAACAAGTAAAATTATCTCTGAATTATCCTTAGAACTCATCTTATCTAGAGCACTGCCATATCCTAAATATTTAGATACCTTAACCAGTTACATTTTATGAGCCTTCCATCTTCATTTGTGGACAATTAGGGATTGTAGCCCATGGTCAGAATGCTCCTTATGAGTTGTCTTATCAAGAGCTAAATTGATATTTTTTTCAGGTACATCTGTTTGAAAATTTAGAAGAAATATACAGTTCTTATAGGTATTATGCCCCCTCCTCCAGCCCCAACCACCAGCAAAGGTGAGAGGGGTAGGGGAACATATTACCAGTTGGTGTTGGCATGATAGTTGACAGTTTCTCGTACTCTCAGTTTCCCTTGAACCAGTAGGTGGGTTTTCACTTGAAAATTATAACAAGCATTAGAGCTGATAAGATTTTTGTGACCTTGAATTCATTTTCAAGGTCACAGAACTTTGATATGTTTTATTTTTGCTGAACGTGTGGTATTTTTTGAACCAGTAAGTGGATTTCCACCAGATTTGCATAGATATATGATCGAGACAATTCAAAGATTTCAGTAGGTTTTGGTGACCTTGACCACATTTTCAAGGTCAGAGGATGACTTACTCTGTTAATGTTTCTTCAAAAAAGAAGAGATTTTGTGAAGCATTTGGTAGTTTATATCAGACATGCATTGATCATAATATCATTGGGACAAGCCAAAGAAATGATAAGGTTTTGGTGTCCTTGACCCCATTTACAAGGTCACAGTCTTGCCTGAACCAGTGGGTGGTTTTTCATTAAACTTGCATGAACAGTCTTAGAGCTGATTTTCATTATGATTAAACTCACATGGATATATCATATGGACAGGCAGTGAGTAATTTTGTTTTAATTTTCTGCAATTTCATTTCCACAGTATTCAGTCGGATCTAACTGAATAGAAAATTAGGTGGTTGAAAATAGGGTACAATTAATAAAACTGTACCATGGCAGCAAAAATTGTCAAACAATTACGAATGTTTTTGTAGGAAGCTGAACAAAAAGCCTGGGCAGTGAGTATTCAGATGGGTGAGTGAGGGCCACTTGGACCTCTTGTTCTTATGGTTTATGTTAAAAGTTTCTTCACAAGTTTATAGTTTGTTATGATTGGGACAACATATTTAAATGGACATGAATTATTATTATCCAAAACCTGACTATATATATAGCATTTATTGAGTTACTCAGTGCTTCAAATGGGAAGAGGTAACAGAAAGAATTTAGGGATAATATTCCATATTTCTCCATACAAATAAAACTTGTGACCCCTCATTAGAATGGTCTTGCCCAGACAGTTCTAATGAGGGGTCACAACATGTCATGCTTTCCTTGAGAAATAATATAAATTACATTTGAATTATCCTCAATACCCCCTCTTATCTGGTCCTGGAGCTCTGTAATACATATACGAGGGGCGTTCGAAAAGATTTGCAAATGGCCTCATGACTTTGTTTAGGGACAGGCTGGGTACAACTGCTTTGCATTTACTAAAAGCACTGCATTTTGGCTTTAAGATGATACCAAACACTATACAAAGACACTTTTCCTTATTGAGTTACAACTCATTTTAATAGGTCCCAGTCATACCACTGGGCTAATTTTATATATAAAATCTTTTCAGGGTTACGCATTCAAGTCGAATATCCTTGTAAATACAAAATTGATTTTTGTCATTTCTTGTCCATCGTTTTCTACAATATCCATTCAGAAGTTAGAAGCGTTGCAACTTTTATCGATTTATTCCTTGCAAAGCAATGCGCAGTTCTAATGACGTTACTGAAATTTACGTCAACGTCATTTTTGAAAGCTTGCAGACGCTTCGTTTTCGGTATTAATTTGAATTTATTGACAGGTTTTCATTGACCCATGTAAATGCTCTTGCTGACACGATTTTGAATGCTAATACACTTGTTTTCATTACAAAATCATCAAATTTTGGTCGAAATGGTGAAATTTCCACAACATAAAGTACGGATAATCCGTATTTCCGGGCCAGTAGGGAACCTATATCAAAAATAATTTACGCGATATTTACAGGCCAGCATTGTCTGGGCATTGTCTTTAATGAACAAAGATAAAGAAAAATCAAAGACTGCTGATATATAAATTACGGCCTACTTAAGTAAAATTTTGCAGTGTCTTTAGGGTATACCTCTTTCAAAGAACATAAAAATGCGTCCTTTTTAAAAAGATGCACCGATTTTTCAGACTTCTCAACGCATATCATAATTTTATGTGTTTCTGCAATCAGAAGTTCTGTATGTATGGTGGTTATCGAGAAATTACGTCATTTGCAAAACTTTTCGAACGCCCCTCGTACATATGATATAATTAAAACAAATACGGTTTGGACTTGTTCACAGGGTATAGTCGATTCCGCTAATTTTCGCTTCCTGCAGAGACTGTACATCATATTTGGCTTCTGCCGAGACTTACGCGATATCTTGCTTCCTGCTGAGACTTCTGTACATGATAAATGGCTTCCTGCAGAGACTGTCCACATGATTCTGCTTCCTGCCAAGGCTCTCCGCAGGAAGCAGAGTCACTCGGACAGTCTCGGCAGGAAGCCAATTTTCGAGGACAATAGTCCCTGCAGGAAGCAAGAGTTTGCGGACAGTCTCGGCGGAAGCCAAATATGATATACAGTCTCTGCAGGAAGCGAAAATTAGCGGAATCGATTATACCCTGTGTTGTTCTTAAGGTGTATAGGAACACCTTGGTTTTTTCCCCCATGTTTACAAAGGGAAACAACTTTTGTGGCTTCGTGTTTGCTTATATGGATGGGATCTAATTTTGGAATTAGATAATTTGTTTCTAGTGGAACAAATTCTTTTCTTTTCAGAGTTGAACCCAATGAGAAGGGAGGCAAAAATGAAAATGGCAGACTTGTTTTCCTTGAAAATGCTATTTTGCATCTTAAGAAGCCATCCTAGCCCTATCTCTATAATTATGGGTGGCAACAACAAAACCAACAAAGTGGTATGTGTGCCCAGGGAAGACTCAGATCAGCTTGAGCATCTGCTCAGACTGATCAGAGTATTTGCTGTTTCAATTGAGGTACCTTAGACCCTATGCTACCCTTTAAGTGCACAGCAAAGACTCTGATCAGACTGGGGGATGTCCAGGCTGATCTGAGTCTTCACTGGGCACACATGTTACTTTGTTGGTTTTGTCGGGGTGCAGCTCATATGTCTTACAGTGGGAGATCAGAAGTGAGGACTTGAGCTTCAGATCTGGTAAAAATCAGGAGACAATTTTTCTTCCCATCTCCACAAAAAAACTTCAGTACTGTGAGAGTATTGCAGTAAATACAGGAATACTTACCAGCATTTTTTGCAAGACTTTATAAATTTTTCACAACAATAAAACTCAGAAAATTAAAACTCCTGGAAATTCTCTAAATATTTTCTAAGTATTTCCTAGACAGTCTAAATCCTTAGCACTAATGTATTAAAGAAAATTTTTCCCATTTGCATTTATAAAAAAAACAACAACAAGAGGTTGATAATAATTAATGGCAAATTAATTTTTTTGGAGGGTCCCAAAATTTAGGCACATTACAGTATGGTAAGTGCTGAAAGGTATTGTTCAACCTTTTTTTATGTCTCCAACATTTTAGCATATCTGAAGTTGTGAATTCAAGTAAGATGTCATTAAAGATATACACCCTCTATGTTTCTATTAACTTTTAGATTTCTCATGCAAAATTATATCCTAGGCATGATAATGATGGCTATTTAAAGTACTTTTATCTACCAAATTTGTGATTTGTGATGGTCACTGAAAATAGGAGAATTTAAGAAAATAAACAAAAGAGTTTGAAACATGGACCACATTTTCCGCCAAAAATGAAGACTGGATATGCCCCCAGCAATCATAGTTAATCAGGGTAAAGTTATATCCAGGCCTCTTACTTTTCAGGCTTTTGCAGGATTTCAGGCTTTCATTTCTTGAATTTTACTTGATTTCAGGCTTTGATTTTTAAGTTTTCAGTGTTTTTTCTTCTTAAAAAGGGCTATTTTAGGCTGCGAAAGCATGCATTTCAGGCTTGGAAAAGCTTTGTCAGTATGAGGCCTGTATATCATGAATAATTTCAAGCCCTTCCTTTAATCGATTTCAGCAATCATAGTTAATCAGGGTAAAGTTATATCATGAATAATTTCAAGCCCTTCCTTTAATCGATTTTAGACGGTATATTGGCTGAAAAGAACTCACGTGCATGGATCAGAGGTTAATGCTTTTTTTAAGTTATTTACTCCACCAATCATAAAATTCAAAACATGCTTGCATAAATGCCTATGGAATTCAATTAATTTATGACGACAAAATATTAGTGAATATTCAAGAAAGGTATGCACTGATACTGGTGTATCGTCTCTGCCTCCGTAACAAAGATTTTCTGTACACGTCTAAATTATGCTGCGTACAACTAACCAGTTTTACCATTTTGTGATATGAAATACGATGGAGTATACCTTTTATACTGAGCTTGATTTTACTATAATGTTTATTACTGCATATGCAACAAGAGTGTATAGCAATATATTGTGGGCTATTTATTGTTAGCTGGCCTGTACAAAAGTACAAAAGTACAGGGAGCTATTGTTGTCACTCTGACGTTGGTGTCGGCGTGGGTGTTGGCGTTGGCGTGGGCGTTGGCATTGGCGTCACACTTTAAAGTTTTACGTCAAAGTTTTTTTATGTGATGGGCAAGGCACTGCAGGCGAGCTATCCTGTACGGGGACAGTTCTTGTTTTTATAGAGAAGTAAGAAATTATTGTAAAAATTATAAAATTTGGGACCTTTAAAATAATTACCATAAATTATATATTAAAAAGTTCAGTTTTACAATGCATTGATACATCCAAAAGATGATCGGGGCCTGCACTGTTTGCTCAGACCTATCTTTCCCAATACTTAGAATTTTTTTCAGTACCAGTAGGTCAGAATCATTATGAAAACTATCTCTGTCTAGAGCACTGGTATGTTAGATGTTGCATGAATGTTGCATGTCTATCCATAGACTTAACTTGGCTTCGCTAGTGAACCCAACTAATATAAACCCAGATTTCATAATCATACAAGAAATTATCATTACCAAAATATAGTTTCTAACATGGGTGGGTTACTAAGAGTGTATTTATATCAGTCTGTTCCTCTACACTACCTACAATGTGTTATTGCGGTATTCTGTATGCGTATGTTAACGTTATGGTTTTTGCCGGTTTTACAAAGAATTGTGGGAAAGCGTCATTAGAAACCGTGTAAACAAATTATAAAACTGGAGTAAGATTTGATAATTAAGGTATATATGCCTTTATTCATAGGAAAATTTGCCTGTAATAAGTTTTACCATAACAGTGCATATAATCCGGGCCGATGAGTGCTTTATTCTTCCTTAAATCAGCTTTTATAGAGAAGAAAGTGAAAGTATACATTTTATCATATATTTGTAGAAAATAATCCATAGTCGGGTTCTTAAACATAATAATGCTCTCTGCCACCCTTAAATCTCTTTCCGGAAAGTCACTTTTGTGCCGTAATTTGCCTTTTTCATCATTTCTTGTTATAGTATTCGGCGGTAGATGTTATGATTTCTTTCGGCTAAGATATAGCAGTCTACGGTTAAATTGTCAACTATGATAAAGTATTCTACGGTTCTTGGCGGTGGTATTCATTCTCACCTTCTTGCAAACATTATGAATTTTATGAGTCAGATTTCAAGAAATGTCAAGATAAATGAAAGAAAATGTATACAAACTTCTTTGCTGGCCTAAGACGGGGTATTTAATGGGCATGACTCTCTCCTTCCTATCTTAATTGTAATAGTCATGACTAAATACATTTAATTCATCCCTTTAAGTATAAAAAAGATGTTTCTCCATGTTTTCAGAAGAATATTTCATTGCTGCCACTGTTTCAATGATAAATCAACCTTTGAAGATATCATAAATCATAAAGCTGTAATCATAATGCACAGCAATAAACCACTCAGGCCCACATTCACAAACACAACTCAAACTCATACTCGACTCATACTCCAGTAAGGTCAGTTGAAGTGACGCTCGAGTAAGCCTTGAATGCGTGAAGCTCAATTAAAATCTTAAAGAGTTCCTTCAAGACCAGAGAATACATTCAGGAGGAGGAACGTGGGCCAGACTACGTAGTTTCGGCTAATAAAGCCTCTTCAGTGACCCTGACAATATCTGGTGACGAAACCAGAGAAAAGCAAACTGTAATTTCTTAATCTTAATTGGACAGTCGACTCAAAGACTGATTAGTATCAAAAAGGGTCCAAATAATATATAAAATGATGGTTTAGAATATGAGTAATTTCGGATTTCTCAGAATATATGTATATCCTCTGATCCAAAAGGTCGAAAATGAAATATAATCTGCACTACGGATGATGTACGGGGGGACGTTTTACGGCCGCCACACGACACAACACCAGCTGCAGTGAGGTAAAATTAAAATCTTCAAGAGTTCTGAAGTTCCTTCAAGACCAGAGAATACATTCAGAAGAAGGAACGTGGACCAGACTACGTAGTTTCGGCTACTAGAGCCTATTCAGTGACCCTGACAATATCTAGTGACGAAACTAGAGAAAAGCAAACTGTAATTTCTTTATCTTAATTGGACAGTGGACTCAATGGCTGATTAGTATCAAAAAGGGTCCAAATAATATATAAAATGATGGTTTAGAACATGAATATAAACCAATCTAAAATGTCGGATTTCTCAGAATATATCCTCTGATCCAAAAGGTCGAAAATGAAATGTAATCTGCACTATGGATGATGTACGGGCAGATGTTTTACGGCCGCCAAACGGCACAACACCAGCTGCAGTGAGGTAAAATTAAAATCTTAAAGAGTTCCTTCAAGACCAGAGAATACATTCAGAAGACGGAAAGTGGGCCAGACTACGTAGTTTCGGCTAAAAAAGCCCCTTCAGTGTCATTATACAGTTTTGGTATTCACTTTGTCTTCGTGGAGGAGACTCCAGCTACACTCCAGTTAGACTCGCATGATGTAAAGGACAGTGTGGACCCAGACCGGACCTCCTAAATTATATAAGCTGTAATGACTCTAAATTTTGAGACATGGTTGACTTAACAGTGTAGAATTAAATCATACTAACTGTAAAATTCGTTAAATTATAAATATACCGCGGGAACTACGCTTTTCTGCTTGACGTCTGAGCGTCCGTCCGGTTTACCTTGCTGTGTCTGAAGAAGTGTTCATGGTGTAGCCTGTTAAACATGGGTCATGGATTCGATACCGTCCTTCTCCAGTATTTTGGCTGAAACATTAATCGATTTTTCTATTCTCGTACAGTGATTTTTTCACTATTATGGGAATTGTGCCGGTGCCCACAGAATTGGGACAAATCTCTTTGTATTTTCCTTTCTTGAAATTACAGAACACCTATATTGGCTCAAGCGGTGGGAAAGGGGGCATGAAATTGAATATATAATATTTAAATTCAATTATAGCTACATATCTGCCAGTTCTGCAAGCAAGCAAGTAAATGTGTGCGTGTAGGTCTCTAGAAAAATTCTTCCTGCAACTGGAATTTTTTCAACTTGCATTTGGGAAAAAAGATACTATTTTGAATTGGGACTGGTGCCTTTTATGGGAACCACTTATATAGAGAAAAGAAATCACTATCGTATCACTTATTTATTGTCGTTTAACTCTACCTCCTGGTAGTTTCTGCGAGCGCCCCCCCACACACACAAAAAAAGACCCCTACCCGCCTGCACACGTCGTATGCGCTTTCTTTACTTGTTTCGTGAACAGCTTTTATACCACGGATTTTATCCATACTAGGCATATACTAGTATAGTGACACGGGGACGACGTTGTTACATGCAATGAACAGCTTCGATGATACTAAAATTAATTGTTATGGGTGTGTTTCTATAGCCCCTCCATCCCCCACCTCACCCCCAATAGATGATGTATGCTATGGGGGTCCGTCCGTCCGTTCGTTCATCCGTCTGTCTGTCCGACTGTCCATAAGTCTTTGATTCCGTCCGTTTTTAATTGCTTAAATTTCAGTAACCACAAGTGAATTTTTCTTATGTTAGGTGTACCAAACTTGGATACAATTGACTTTGATACTGAGAGGACTAGAGATAAAAATAGCCATTTTCAGACAGTAATATTTTGTAATAAAATGTTTGTTATTATTATAATTATTATTATTATTACTATTTATTATTTATTTTCTTGCGTGTGTTTGAAACTAATGATATGTAGCAGTACTTGATTCAAGATCAGCTAGGGTTATGTAGCTAAGGTCAATGTAGAACATTTATGTTGAGCACCCTCTTTTAATATTGTATAAAAATGAAAATTAAAATAAAATCAAAAAAAAAAATGTTGAAGCTTAGTACTTTCAAAGACCACCCCTTCCCCTAATCACACCACTACCACCTATATCCATAGGGAAGAATTCTCGTTATAGTTACGGGTTTTTTTTTTTCCGATAATATCCAAGAGGATCGGAGATAAGCTATCACCTATGCACGGTTCTCAGTTAAACAGGAAAATGTACAGAAGCTCAAAAATAAATTATATTTTCTTATTTAATATATTTTCCGACATTAAATTATAACGTCTAGCTCAAAAGAGCATTTCAAGCTCTTTAATCTGGTATAATAATTATAAAAATGCGTCAATGAGAAGTTTCTTCCATCACAGCCCATAGTTTTTTTTCTACAAACGATAAGTTTCTTAACACAATTTATTCAAATTACGCGAATCTTTGTTTTTGGACACAAATTACATATATAAATTAACATTTGCGAATCTATTGTATTTTTTACATACATAGCTAAATGGGAAATTTCTTCCCTGAACGCCTAATTTTGCTAATTATTGATTCGAAGCTTGGTCGAAAATTTTCTCTCTATTGACCATTAAGACACTGGAATTTGTGGCCAAGGGCTAAAGTTTACAGGTAGTATAGAATTATCGATATGACACCGTAACGTGGTTTCTTCCAGATGGCAAAAGGAGTTTGGGGTCGGGGTACATTCTTTTCAATCTGTCCGCCAGGCTGCTGTCCGCATTTTAGGATTTTACTTATACCGTATTTGTCGGATCTCAATGACATTTTTAACAAATATTTATGATGACTGGAGACAAGTCAGCCTAAAAAGGGGGACCCGAAGAGGTTTTTGAAGGAATTACGTTTCTTTGTAGATCTAGTTTCCGCTAAAAATGTGTAAATAGTGTCAGAGTTTCCTTTTTTAAAAGTTATATTCTAGCTCAACATTGTTAAGATATCAGTCAAGTTAGAAATTTGGCTGGTTTTTGACAAGTTTGGGGTTGTTGTTTGTTTGTTTGTTTGGGGGTTAACGGCTATTTGAGACAGTGTTTCAGTCTTTATCGAGCGGTCAGTCAGAGAGAGGAAGAAGGAACGATAGGACAGACGAGAGTAAAATGAAATCCGACCCCCATTCCGCACCTGCTGCAAGGCACAACAATTATTATCCAGATTTATAGTACGATCCTCGGATACCCAAATCTTTAGCATGAGATACCCCATAACGTGCATGGCCTACAATGGGCATCATGCTATAAGTGAGAAAGAACGCAGTTTGTCCGCCTGTACGGTCCGTCGATAATACACTCGCTAAAGCTCGTTGTTTATGTCTCCGTACAGGAGGACGAACCATGCTCTAGCTTACACCAGTAAGACTCGCCTACACAAAACGTAGCCTTACCCGACCACGTGTGAATGAGTATGTGTGGGGAGGGCTCTCTCTCTCTCTGAGACGTCTGAATATAGACTTAATATTTTTAAACGCAATTATAGCTGAAAGGAAATACAAATCACATGACGTAAGCCAAAACTCTTTCTGTGAAACGCAGCACCTTAAAATATGAATTTGTCACACACAAACACACACACACACAAAAAAAGAAAAAAAATATATAACATAGAAGCCATCTTGCCTATAACAGCAGATTTTGGTAGTCGTGCTTCTTCGCATTGTCATATAGCCATGAAATCGCTGAAATATTTATCAAAATTAACTCGAGCCGCCGTCGAGGGAGCTTCGCCGTTCCTCGACCAAACCTTACTTATTGGAGTTTACTCCAGCTGCACTTATGTCTACGAATACGACTTGACCTTACCTTGAGACAATCGTTGAATTTGAGTTTAGTTTGCAAATAGGGACCTCCGTATTAAAAAACAAGTTAATATTTTATATGCATGCACCGAAAAAGTGTAAGATTAGCCAATCTTTCTATGATGTTTTACAATCATCCAACTTATATTGAAGTTGTGATCACTAAGGGTCTTATGATATTCTCGGAGATCTTGGGTTCTTATTTCGATCAGGACAGGTGGTTCTTAAAGCATTTGCTAAAATCGCCTTGCACACATAGGTTTACCATCTCTATTTTACTATTTTGTTTTTCATGTCACAATATCCACCGTAGGAAACATAAACGTCCACCGTAGAATACGCTAGCATAACATTCGAAAACCAATACATAAGGTTTGGATTAGCCGTAGAAAACTATAAAACCCTTTTTTCTAAAATTCACATGTTTTCATACATTCGTGCATGCTGCAGTAAATATCGGTGTACATTTACAATTTAATGCAATATTCCTCTGTATGGACGAATACAGGAGTAAATAGAGCCAGTAAAAACCGACTTATGATGACTGGGATTCTCGCTAAGCCTGTTTCGTTAAAACTGCCAGAAAAACGAAAAACTTTACGTTCAAAGGGATAAGAGGATGAGTTTGAGTTCTTCGGCATAGCATAAAAGGCTAGATTTGCATTAAAATATGAAAATTAATATTTATTTTGTTAAAATCGTCTGCTAAACGGCCGTTAACATTAGAAATCTTCATCAAAAGCCGAAAAAAATCGTAACGTTAACAGTAGCATGCAGAATCCTGAAATAACACATTGTAGGTATTGCTCTATGATAGTTAACTGTCTTATAGGCATACCCCTAATGTGCTTAAGTATTGGGACACCTAGAATAATAAATTTTCCATTTGTCCCAAATGGAAAAATTATTATTTTTAGGTGTCCCAAGATATACGCACATTACGGTAATAAGATTGAAAACCTGTCTCATGTAGCAACTCACTGCATAGGAGAGCCACAGTGGGATGGTGTCCAGCCTCCTGTGCTTCTTGTTCACCTTAGCAGGATTTAGTAGTAGTTATACCATGATTGTCCGCCTGTACAAGGAGATAATCCACAAGCTTTAGCGAGTGGATTATCTCCTGTACAGGCAGACAACCCATGGTATAACTATTTCATACCACCCTTATAAGTTTAAATCTTGCACATTTCAAAATATTTTGTGCTAAAATTTGTTTCTAGCAAGGGTGGTATAAAGTAGCATTAAAATTTATGAAATTCTTTGTAATATAATTAAAATTTGAAGCTTCATGGGAACAAAGAAAATTGAAATTTAATGACGCTGGATACAGGAAGTTTGGTCAGTTTAAAACATGATGACTTGGTAGGGTATTTTCCAGAAAAGGAGACAAAGCAAAAGTGACTGAAGGTGACCAAACTGTAACCGTTAGTAAAATTTTCAGGTATATCAAACTTGATTGATTTTCGGCCTTGTTCCCACAGTAAAGTGGACACAGCTGAAAATAGATTCAAGATACAATGGTTTTCCTGACTTTTTAGGCCAAAGCAGTTTTTTGTCATAGAAGTGTTTTGTCACCAACATAATAAAGAGTTGATAAAAACATAATAATAAATATCTGCATACCAAATTGAATAAGACATGATGATTTCAATATTTAACTTCCTCAGTGTTGTTAAATCCAAAAAGATAAAACAAAAAGTTTTGCAGATCTCAGAGGCAACATAACATACTTCCCTGGACAGGCATGATGATATGAGTCATGTGAGCAATCATTGAAGAGGCTCAAACCAAACTGAGCAGATATGAAGGGTGGTTTGAGCCATTTATGGTCATATATCTAAGCTGTATGTTATGTTTGGAAGGGCCTTAAACTTGGCAAAACAAGAAGATATCTGGAATATTTGGTGAAAGTTCCAAGATAACATTTGTTCAGTCGCTATGGAAACATGAAGTGTGTGACTCCTCATTTGAACAGTCCCAGTGAGGTGGTTCTAATTACAGAGGTCACAACAGAAGAGTAAAAAGTATTCTAGATCTAATTATCATCAAAAATTCCCCCTTCATAGAGTGCCAAAGTAGGTATGTTTACAAGCTAGCAGGAAATAACAAGAAGGTTGTGGGCTTGATACCCAAGTTTGACTAGCTTTTTATCTTTGTTTAGTGTTAAGGTCCAGAAGATTTTTTTTAAGTCCAGAGCAAAATTTAAATGCAAAGAAACTACCGTAATCGACCCATTTACCGCACATGCCCCTATAACCGCACACCAAGGCAATTTCTGGAAAAAATTCCACCAGCGCACACTGCTTTTTCTTTGAAACTCTCACAAAACCCAATAACTAACAGGGAACCCAAGGCTTTCATATCATAAAAAGTATAAACACAAGCTATTTCCAGTCCTACCCATGTTGCGTCTTTCCAGTCACCCTGCATTTCATTGTTCTGAGTGTGCGGTTATTAGATACATTTTAACCACATCTTTTTGTTGCAATTTTGAAAAAGTTAAGCGCACAGGGCGCTAATAAGGTCGATTACGGTATATTAGAGTCACTTTAATAATGGAGCATGACCAGAAAGATGTGATTTTGATAGGTTAAGGCTGGGCTCTATGCAGAACATAAGAGATTGATCTTCCGTCCAGGTGTCAATTTTGGGAATTCAACTTTGAAAGAAATCTTTTTAATATTATACCCCTAACTCCTCAGTAACAATGAGGTCAAGGTCAGCTTTTGTATTGAATAGTTTGGTTATTTATGTTTTAAGGTCAAGATTAAATTTTCTTAAGCAATATAATCTCCAGTTTTCCGTCTCCAGTTTTTTGTTGCGGATTTGATAAGCATCAACTTACCATATTCAGCTAAATACAATTTGAAATTTGATTAAGTAAGGCAATCAATGGAGAGATTTAGTCTCCGAACGAACTCAGTCGCTTAGCTTTATAATGATAATCTATAAAACTCTGGGGATGTTAAGTGCTTAGTAGTCTAGATATTAGTAGATACTAGATATGCCATATAGCCTGTCATTACTGGGATTGACACAGCCTGGAGAAAGGAAAATCAATAGAACAAAAGTGGTTAAGGCAAAGTCAATTGATATGACAGTATGAGTCATAACGTGGGAAAACGTATATTCAGATATATGTGATCTGCACATGCTACGACACGACTGCACTTCTGTGCAGTCGGGTCGTAACATGTGCAGCTCATGTAAACAGTAACTTCAAATTTGTAAGGTATCTAAGGTTTAAGCATGATCAGATTGCACATTTGCACAGATTGGTCTGGGCTTGAGCTGTTTGCATTTAAGAATTGAAATTTGATTTTTCAGCGTTCATCGTGTGATGAAGCCAGTGGGCGGAGCTAAAATTCCATGAAGCGCGAAGCGCTTCTTGTAGAATTTTAGCGACGACCACTGGCTTCTTCACACGATGAACGCTGAAAAAATCAAATTTCTATTCTTATATTTTACACTTTATTTGTAATCCTCTCTGTGCCGTTTTCGTGGTAATTTGGTGTAGAATAGGCAAAATATGGGTCGAAGAAAAGTTAGTAACGACGAGTTCGGCCATAACGTTAAACAGCCGCAGCCCTGATCAGGCGTCAGTCGAACGTTACAAGAACCAATCAAGACGTTTGTTTACATACGACGTCGCTTGACGACAACGTCACAGGATCAATTGTCCTTCATCGGTGTATGAAGCTAGTCGCTCTAAAGGGTTCATATATGCGAAGTCGGTGGCAAGTGTAAATATTAGATATTGAGACAGGTTTCCTGAAGAGGTCTGAAAGATAACAGCATAGTGACAGATGATTCTGTACTTATGAGGATGAGGTCTTACATTCATCATTTCTAAGAGAATTGAAGGAAAATTTGATTGTTAGGCCCACTGCATTTTGTGATTCAGTGTTGCTTTCTTGAGTAGTTGCACAGTTAGGTACTAATACAGGCTAACCCTTTTGTGTTAATCTGTTTAACACCCTTGGAACATTGCATTTTTATGATGGATGCATGCCATGAGCCACGACACTGGAAAACCAACAATGTGGTTGTACGCCCAGCGCAGACTCAGATCAACCTGGGCACCAGCCTAGTCTGATCAGACTCTTTGCTAAGCGCTTAAAGGGTAGCCAAGGGACTAAGCTACCTTCATGCGGACAGCCAAGACTCTGATCAGACTGGGCGGATGCCCAGGCTGATCTTAGTCTGCGCTGGGTGCACGGCCACATTGTTGGTTTTGTCGTGTCGCGGCTCACATATAATTGGAGCATGAAAGACCCACAAACCAAAGTGCTTCCAATAATTACGAAAGAGCAGCACTTTTCTTATCACTCAGAGTAAAAAATGTTTAAACTTAATTTGTTTTACTTTGAGTATGAAGAAAGCTACTCTCGGAGGAGCAAATTCTTCCCTTTAAGAGTTGCCCACATTCAGAAGGGCAGCAAAATAAAAATGATAGAGTTCCTTCCCTAGAAGGTGTACCTTTTCACCTAAGATCCTTTCACCTACCATTTTCATTTTTGCTGCTCTTTCCAATGTGGTTAACTCTCAAAAGGAATTATTTACTCTTCTAAGAGTAGATCCCTTTTATGAAGGGCCGTGTCATCTATGGAAGGAAATAGGAAGTCAAAAAGTTGTTTCCCTTTGAAAAAATGGCAGAAAAATATGGAGGTGTCCCATTCTCCTAAAACCATTTTTATCCTCTACAGAATTTTGCCTTATTTGAAGATCAGGGCCCAGTTGTTCAAAACTAACAACGTCGTTAGTTAACAAGACGTAAAAATTTCAAACGTTAATATCTCAAATGTACCAATATTTTTTGTTGAAAAAATGTGAGAAGCTTCTGCAGTGCAAAAGCTTCTGACATATTGTAAACAAAATATATCTGTGTATTTGGCTGTAAAGTCATTAGACACTTAACTAGTTGACCTCTTAACAAGCTCTTTAGGCTAACAATGCGTTGAACAACTTGGCCAAGGTAGATAAGGGGACCACTCCAGTACTCCTGTTCTATGACTTTTAATTGCAGGAGTTCATGGAACATGATGCTGACAAAGACGGCAAGATCAGCTATCCCGAGTTCCGCAAGTACATCGTAGAAAAGGAGAAGAATCTCAAAGTCCATTTCCTCAAGATGGATTTGAACAAAGATGGTAAGCAGACAGAATTTATGAACAGTCTGAAACCAGAGCTCTAGATAAGAGGGAGTATCTGATGATAATTAAGGATAATTTTTCTCATTTCTCATCGAAACCATATGTTGTGACCCCTCATCTGAACCGTCTCGACGAGACGGTTCAGATGAGGGGTCACAACATGTTTTTATGCAGAATTAACAAAAATTATCCCTAATTATCACCAAATACTCCGTCTTATCCAGAGCTCTGTTAAACCCAACATTTTCTGAAGTTTATCCCACCTTTTAAAGATAGAAAGGGGGATCGAACTCAGAGAATTGTGGGTTTTGATAAAAATTCAAGGTTAAGTTTTCCTATTTCTCCATAAAACTGATAGTAGTGGCTCCTTGTTAGAAATTGAATAGTGAGGTGGTGGATATGAGGAGCCTCAACGTCTTTATGGAAAATGAACAGACTTTATCTTAAATTATCATCATCTCAGAAAGTTTAGGCAGTATGATAGTTTTAAAACTTAAAGAAGTGCCAAAATGGAAACAGTAGAATTTGCAAACGGTGAAAACCCAGATGGGTTGGCTTGTGATGAGCTATGTCATCTGGATCTACACTCGCCCAGTTGTCTTTGAATTCTCAATATGATATAGCTTGGAGGAAATAATTTTTGAAAATTTAAAGGGGCTAATTTTGTTGTCTGCATTTTGCTTTTTTGGTGCTGTATGGTTTAGAACTATTTAGCCCTACAGGTGCTGGTACTGGGCATTTCTTATGACAGCAAACACCATAATTTACAAGAATCATGACTTTAGCCCATATGGGTACTGAGAAACTTTTTCTCCCTCAGCTCAAAATATGGAGAAGTCAGCCAGTTTAGGGAGACTATTTCTCCGAAATCACCCTCTAGACTGAGCCCTGATGATGGTCAACAGAGGATCCAAATGAAGAAAATGTAAAGAACATAATGAGAAAATCCAAAATTTGGACCAAAACTTCTCTCTAAATTGCAGAAAATGTCACAAAACTTCTCCCTGTCTGAAAGCTCTAGGCTGACCCCTGCCATCATATGTCTCTCTGTTAGTGAAGCTTATAATTGCTGAGTATTGAGATGTTACGTACATTTATCATGCATATGCTGCAAAATTCACCTGATAACAGGGGTATAATAACATGATGTGATATCATGTCACTTCAGAACTGTGCTTGCGCGAATGTTATCAGGCGATGCCTACAGAAGCCATCTCAGAAGACGATTGGCTACATACTGCGTTGGCCGTGATAACAACGTGCGATTGCGTCACCGGCGTACGTCATAACGCATTCGCAACGTCAATAAGTTCAAACAAAACTGCATTTACTTTTCTTTTGTTTGATGCTCCTTACACCTGGAAATCTTCTAATGATGCATGATAAATAGAAAATCATGTAAGTGTCTTTTGATATCAAGTTTATCAGGCTCGACCAGAAACACGTGGGACTGGCTCGGCAAGCCTCGCCATTCCTACGCTGTTTCTGGTCTCGCCTGATAAACTTCATATCAAAAGACACTAACATGGTATTCTCTATATAGCTGCATAGTCGAAGTCAAAAGATAGTTCACAAGTACAATTTTCGCAGTCATTTCATTTGTCATTAATAGGTACAATTGATGCAGAAGAAATGAAAGAAACATTCCGTAGACTTGGATACAATGTGGACCATATAGAAGCCGAGAAATTTATTAAAAGGTATAGTATGTGACCCTCCTTTCGAAGCTCAAAGTTTTTAATCATTTTATTAAATGATACAACGTATAAGTCTACACAATCAGCCAATGCATTGATGAGAAAGCTTTAAAGTGTATGGCTATCCCGCCATTTCTACAAAGGGGGAAACAATTTTCATGACTTCTGTTTGCTTTCCTTAGCTCTAGTGCTTTCAAAATGGTGTCTGTCGCAAAAGGAAGGAATTAGCTTCAGAAGGATAAATTCTTCCCGTTTAGGGATGCTAAAAAGAAAAGGTAGAAATTGCGCCCTTTCACCTTAATATAGAACATAAATTGTCTCTCTGAATGTTAGATGAAATAGATCTTAGATGTCAAGACAAGGCATTCCATTTCTCAGAAAGTCAAATAAGCTAGATCATAAGTGCTAAATATTCCAATTTATTTGGCTGTTGTAGCCTGGTTGTTAACGATATACCAATTGGTTAACAAACCTTACATTATGAACTGTATTGCACATGAAAACACTGTCATTCTTGCTGAAACAACGTGAGGAGCTTTTGCTCTGCAAAATCTCAAGATTTTCGGCAAAAAATAATAGCACACTAAAAAATTGAATGAATCCTTGACAGTTCGGCCAAGAGTAACAATATGTTGGAATATATATGGAATATATGACATTTGAGTTCATTGAAAGTCAGCTGAATCAGATTTGACATGCAAAGATCAGTGCTGCAGATAAGAAGGGGTAACAGGGATAATTTAGGGATAATTTTCCTTATATCTTCATACAAACATACATTGTGACCCCTCATTAGAACCATCTCACTGAGACGGTTCTAATGAGGGGTCACAAGGTATGTCTTCGTTGAGAAATAAGAAAATGATCTTTGACTTATCCTCAATACGCCATATTATCTGGAGCTCTGAAAGACATTCTCATTTCTAAAAAATTCAGGCAAACATGATCTTTTGTACAAAGCCAGAGCCCTAGATAAGAGGGAGTATCTGGTGATAATTTTTGTTAAATCTGCTTAAAAACACATGTTGTGACCCCTTATCTGAACCGTCTCGATGAGACGGTTCAGATGAGGGGTCACAACATACGGTTTCAGTTAGAAATAAGGAAAATTATCCCTAATTATCATCAAATACTCCCTCTTATCTAGAGCTCTGAAAGCAGTCCAAATTTTTGAGAATGTGAAATGACCTACCTCATAGGTAAAGTGAGGACTGGTACTCTGAATGTAAGATGATCTTTATTGATGAATTTCAGCATGGATAAAGACGGAACATTGAGAATAAACTGGTCAGAATGGCGAGATGCTCTTATCCTGACCCCAAGCACAGATCTGGCGGATATATTACATACCTGGAGACATTCTACGGTATGTACTTTAGCCTCATTTAGAGATCCATCAGAACGAAAAACTTTGATGTGAAAAGTTTTCTGTTATAATTTCTCATAAAAAACATATGAGCCGCAACACGACAAAACCAACAATGTGGTTGTGCGGACAGCGCAGACTCAGATCAGCCTGGGCAGCAGCACAAATTGACCAGACTCTTTGTTAAGTGCCCAAAGGGTAGCTAAGAGTCTAAGCTACCTCCATGCGGACAGCGATGACTCTGATCAGACTGGGCGGATGCCCAGGCTGATCTGAGTCTGCGCTGGGCGCACAACCACATTGTTGGTTTTGCCACGTCGCGGCTCATATGTGGTAAGATTTTCTAAGAGTCAACTTGGCAGAACATTTTCACCCTAACACCATCTTTTCAATTGTAATTGGAAAGTAAAACAGTAAAAAGAAATAAAAGTTTATTATCCCCAAATTTAGCTTTCCCTATAGCTTTTCTCATCACTACTTTTAAAATTTTAACAACACTGAATTTATGGGTATATTTTGCCATTTAGCAATTGAATCTTCCTCAAATACATTCCATGGGTTAGATAAGAACTATTTTTTTGCTGCAATTGGTGTGTTTAAACATGGTGCATTTAACTTGTCATAGGCATAGATTATTTAGAAAAAAAAAATTATCTAAGAAAGCCCTTGACTTAACAGGAATTTTGAAGCACAGAGGCTAGTCCAGTTTACCTAAATAGCACCATGCCAACCAGTTTTAAAAATACAATTAATAATATGCAATAATTGGACCCAGCTAGCCAGTTCTAAAAAATATAGAATTCAGAACTGGCTGTCGGGGTGTTATAATGCTATCATGGCATAATGTAAAATTGGACATGCCTCCGTGCTCTGTCATTAGCTCACCTGAGCACGAAGTGCTCAGGGTGAGCTTTTTGGATACCGTGATGTCCGTCGTACGTCCGTCCGGACATCCGTCCGTCAACTTTTGCTTGTGTACACTCTAGTGTGCACAGTTTTGATCCAATCTTTCTGAAACTTTGTCAGAATGTTTATCTTTATAAATTCTAGGCCAAGTTCGAAACTGGGTCATGTCGGGTCAAAAACTAGGTCACTAGGTCAAATCTTAGAAAAACCTTGTTTACGCTCTAGAAGGCACAGTTTTGATCCAAAGTTCATGAAACTTTGTCAGAATGTTTATCCTCATAATATCTAGGACAAGTTCGAAACTGGGTCATGTCAGGTCAAAAACTAGGTCACTAGGTCAAATCTTAGAAAAACCTTGTGTACGCTCTAGAAGGCACAGTTTTCATCCAAAGTTCATGAAACTTTGTCAGAATGTTTATCCTGATAATATCTAAGACAAGTTCGAAACTGAGTCATGTCAGGTCAAAAACTAGGTCACTAGGTCAAATCATAGAAAACCTTGTGTACGCTCTAGAGGACACAGTTCTGATCCAATGTTTATGAAACTTTGTCAGAATGTTTATCTCTATGAACTCTAGTCCAAGTTCGAAACTGGGTCATGTCGGGTCAAAAACTAGGTCACTAGGTCAGATCTTAGAAAAACCTTGTTTACGCTCTAGAAGGCACAGTTTTCGTCCAAAGTTCATGAAACTTTGTCAGAATGTTTAACCTCATAAAATCTAGGTTAAGTTTGAAACTGGGTCATGTCCAGTCAAAAACTAGGTCACTAGGTCAAATCATAGAAAAACCTTGTGTGCCCTTTAGAGGACACAGTTTTGATCCAATCTTTATGAAACTTTGTCAGAATGTTTATCTCCATAATCTCTAGGCCAAGTTTGAAACTGGGTCATGTCGGGTTGAAAACTTGGTCACTAGGTCAAAGTTTAGGAAAACCTTGTGTACGCTCTAGAAGGCACAGTTTTCTTCCAAAGTTCATGAAAGTTTGTCAGAATGTTTATTCTCATAATATCTACATTGTTTCCAAACTGGGTCATGTTGGGTAAAAACACTAGGTCACTAGGTCAAATCATTGAAAAACCTAGTGTATGCTCTAGAGGACACAGTTTTGATCCAATCTTTATGAAACTTTGTCAGAATGTTGATCTTTATAAACTCTAGGCCAAGTTCGAAACTGGGTCATGTCGGGTCAAAAACTAGGTCACTTGGTCAAATCTTAGAAAAACCTTGTGTACACTTTAGAAGGCACAGTTTTGATCCAAAGTTCATGAAACTTTGTCAGAATGTTTATCCTTATAATATCTAGGACAAGTTCGAAACTGGGTCATGTCTGATCAAAAACTAGGTCACTAGGTCAAATCATAGAAAAACCTTGTGTACGCTATAGAGGACACAGTTTTGATCCAATCTTTATGAAACTTTGTCAGAATATTTATCTCCATAAACTCTAGGTCAAGTTTGAAACTGGGTCATGTCGGGTCATAAACTAGGTCACTAGGTCAAATCTTATAAAAAGATTGTGTATGCTCTAGAAGGCACAGATTTGATCCAATCTTCATAAAACTTTGTCAGAATGCTTATCCTCATAATATGTAGGAAGAGTTTGAAACTGGGTCATGTATGGTCAAGAACTAGGTCACTAGGTCAAATCATAGAAAAACCTTGAGTATGCTCTAGAGGACACAGTTTTGATCCAATCTTTATGAAACTTTGTCAGAATGTTTATCTCCGTAACTTCTAGGCAAAGTTGAAAGTAGGTCATGTTAAGTCAAAAACTAGGTCACTAGGTCAAATCTTAGAAAAACCTTGTGTACGCACTAGAAGGCATGGTTTTGATCCAATCTTTATGAAACTATGTCAAAATGTTTATTGTCCACCGTATATGTAACCCCCCTATGAACCTGAGTCATGTCAGGTCAAAAACTAGGTCACTAGGTCAAATCTTAGAAAAACTTTGTGTACAACCTAGAGGACACAGTTTTGATCCAATCTTCATGAAACTCTGTCAGAATGTTTATCTTTATGAAATCTAGGTAAAGTTTGAAACTGTTTTTTTTGGGTCAAAAACTAGGTCACTAGGTCGAATGTAAGAACGACCCTGTATACGCTCCAGAGGGCACAGTTTTGATCCAATCTCAATGAAACTTTGTCAGAATGTTTATTCTTACAATATCCAGGCCAAGTTTGAAACTGGGTCATGTCGGGTCAAAAATAGGTCAAATATTAGGAAAACCTTGTGTATGCTCTAGAGGTCACAGTTTTGATCCAAACCTATTGAAATTTTGTTAGAATGTTTATCTTCACAATATCTAGGCCAGGTTTGAAACTGGGTCATGTCAGGTCAAAAACTAGGTCAAATCTTAGAAAAACCTTGTGTACGCTCTAGAGGACACAGTTTTGATCCAATCTTTTTATGAAACTTTGTCAGAATATATATTGTCATAATATTTAGGCCAAGTTTGAAAGTAGATCATGTCGGGTCAAAAAGTACGTCACTATGTCATATATAAGAACAACCTTGTGTACACTCTAGAAGGCACAGTTTTGATACAATCTTCATGAACCTTTGTCAGAATGTTAATCCTCACAATATCCAGGCCAAGTTTGAAACTGGGTCATGTCAGGTCAAAAACTAGGTCACTAGGTCAAATCTTAGAAAAACTTTGTGCACACCTAAGAGGGCACAGTTTTGATCCAATCTTCATAAAACTTTGTCAGAATGTTTATCTCCATAAAATTTAGGTTAAATTCGAAACTGGGTCATGTCGGGTCAAAAGCTAGGTCACTAGGTCATATCTAAATTATGTTAAGTTATGCTGCAAGAATCAGAACTAACATTACAATGATGCCAGCCACAACTCCTTGGAATACATTAGTTTCACCACAGTGAGATAATGATGCTACCATTCTATCATCTGTGTTTGCCTAGTTCAGTCTAGTTCAAATCCATCAAAAGAACTCAACATGAACAGGTACTTTTCGGAGAAGCAACTCTGCCATTTTCAGCTCACCTAAGCCTTACAGTATTGGTGTTAGCTGCCTCTATCATCCATCCATAAACATTTTCAAACATCTCTGAAACCACTGGGCAGACTAAACTCAAGTTTCATATGGAGCCCGCACATGGGTGAAAGGATTGAAAGTTCTTCAAATGATATTGGTCACATGACCAAAGTGGCCGCCATTCCCATGTGTGGTAAAACTCTTTTAAATCTTTACCAGAGCCAGTGAACTGATTAATGCTCAGGTGAGCGATTCAGGGCCACCATGGCCCTCTTGTATTATATCATGGTGTCAGGTTTGTTACTTTATAATTAGATTATAGATGTTGGTGATAATACTATAATTCCTGATGACTTCACCGAGAACGAGATGCAAACGGGTATGTGGTGGCGCCACCTAGTGTCAGGCGGTGCTGCTGGAGCAGTGTCAAGAACTGCAACAGCTCCACTAGATAGATTAAAAATTTTATTACAAGTAAGTATTAGAAAACCAGTTTTATGCACTGTTTTAGACCCGTAGAAAATTCAGGAAAATTGTTGCAGACTGCCAAACATCATCAGACATTGTATTTTGCCAGTGTTCGAATGTATTAGCCATTACGACAGCAACACAACTTTTTTTGTAGCCATTTTGTGTCAAATTTGATGCTCCTAGCATGTTTACTGGGTATGATATTGGTTGCAAACTGAAAAATAGTTTGTAATTTCTGTTTGACAAACAGATCTCTAGAAATTTGCTAAGAAATAATGCCTACAGGAGACTTAGGCTGCATCATGATGTGTGCATTAACAATGTTACATTGGCACTTCTAGTGATGTTATTAACATCAAAATGACTTGTGTGACATTATATATGTCAAGCCAGATAAGATTTAGATAATTAATGGACAAATAAATGAGACAATGTCATGAAGATCCTATTTTTGAAATAGTGAAATCTGAAGTGATAATCTCACTGTTTGAAACTGTGAGATTATCAGTTTCAATTTCACCAAGAAATCTCTATAATTCATTGAAAAGTATGAAAGAAAGACTGCCAGACACCAACAGACGTAGTATTTTGCCATTACCAACTTTGTTTACCGATGTTAAACAAAGTTGGTAGTGACAGAATACTAAGTCAGCATTTGATGATTTTGACAAATTTTAAAGACTTGCCCATATTTTGCCACTATGGGCCTTGACAAAGATTTTAAGTTTAGCATCTACCTTTGATCTTGAAATCCGTCAACTTGTCTGGAAAAAACCTAAAGAGACCAGCTGAAAAAAAAAAGCATGTGTAAGATCTAATCCAACTTCATCAGCTATTAAGTGTGCGACCACAGAGCAGAGTCTTACTCAGCATGTATTTTCATTGAGAACTTGCAAAATACACATACATAGTAGCACTCTATGAAAAGAGAGGCTGATATTTCTGTTTCAGAGTGCCCTCCCTTGTAGATACTTTAGGGTAGAATAGGGTAACTTCGGACAGCGGGTAAATACGGACAGTAACATTGTTTCCTTTATATGTCAGTTGTTTGGAACTAAAACAAAAATAACTGGCCAAACAGTGAAAATCCTGATGAGACGGCTCATGATGAGCCGTCTCATCTGGATTTTCACTGTTTGCAATGATATGTCCGAATTTACCCCCCTGTCCGAAGTTACCCGACTCTAACCTATGCATTGTAAAAGTGTTATATATCTTGTAAGTAAAAGTGTTGTTTACCTTTTAGGTACATGGTTCTAGTAAAAACAATATGACAATTAAATCAGGATTCAAACAGATGTTAAAAGAGGGTGGGGTAAAGTCTCTCTGGAGAGGAAACGGGATCAATGTGATAAAAATAGCACCAGAATCGGCACTCAAGTTCATGGCCTATGAACAGGTAAGATGATAGGAAATAAAAAAAAACAGTAGAGACAATAATTTGGGAACAAAAATTGAACACATTTTTAACTCATCAGAGCTGCTGATAAGAGGGGTTAAAAGGAAAATTTAAAGATGATTTTTCTTATCTCTCAACAAAAACATACCTTGTGACCCCTCAGCTGAGCCGTCTCATCGAGACGGTTCTAATGAGGGGTCACACCGTATGTTTTCATGGAGAATAAAGAAAATTATCCATAAATTATCCCTGTTACCCCTTACTTATTTGGAGCACTGAATGACTATACCTGTAGAAAAAGATGCATGTTTATAATACTTAAATAATGTTTCTGATTTCTCCATGACAGTGTATGGCTGCGTCTTCTTGTTTTTCTGCCTTTTATATGAAGGAAAAATACTTTTGTGACTTCTTGTTTGCTTCTGTGGGCAAAGAAACCCTTCCAGCTTGGCTACAATCAAAAGAAAAAAATTTGCTCCTTTCACCTAAGGGAGCAAAATCTTCCCTTTAAGAGTTGATTTCCACTGAAAAGAAAATTACTGGGTAGAGTTGCTGGCCCTGAAAGTATATCCATTCACCTAAAACTTTTGTGTTGTTGCAAACTAGAATTATCTTGCGAATAGATTTCCCTAAAATCAAGAACATCCAGGCAAAGAAATCAGGCCCCGAGGTTATAAAACTTTTTTCGTGCTCAACTCAGCTGAGCATGAAATTTTCTCTGCTGATAAATATGAAAATGCCAACATTAGTTGGCATTTTCATATTTATCAGCAGAGAAAATTTCATACTCAGCCAAACTGAGCAAGAAAACAACCGTACTTATCAGTAATTTGCTATTTATTAGCAGGTAAAATTTCATGCTCAACTCAGCTGAGCATGAAAAAAGTTTTATAACCTCGGGCCCAGAACTAGACAGTAGCAAGTGTTTTTGATTGAAACACTTAATCTGTCCATCTTTTTCATAACCTATTTGTTGTTGGGCTCAACATGCATGCTCAGTGATCTAGTTAATACAAGAGCCAAAAAGTGACTGGTTTGACAGATTTGTTCAGAGTCAAAGGTGGCTGAGTCCTTTACGATGTTTACAGAAAATAGTTTGATGATGATCAAGACGTTTGGATACATACATGCTGATTTTTTTATAATGTTTTTCCTAAGGAAAATAACTTTTGTGACTTCTGTTTGGTTTCCTCAACAACAAAACCCTTTCAAAGGTGGTCAACTCTTAAAGGCAAGAATTTGCTCCTCCAGGAGCAAATTCTTTCCCTTCAGAGTTGATCCCTATTGATAATAACAAAAAAGACAAAAATGAAAAGTCCAGAATTGCTTTCCCTGAAAGCAAACACATTCACAAGATTTCATGACACATATAGTTGTTGTTGTGTACATATGGTAATTCTTCAATATTTTTTAACAGTTCAAGCGAATAATACACGGAGGTGCTGATCGTGAGATAGGAGTTATGGAACGTTTCGCTGCTGGTTCATTGGCTGGTGCAACAGCTCAAACTATTATATATCCAATGGAGGTAGGGTTTCTACAGGCCATGTGGTCAGGATACTCAACAACATTGTTACATTTATTTCTACCTAAAAAGCATTTACAGTCAACTCTCGATATCTAGAACACTGATATCTTAATATATCTGTTGTATCAAAGAATACTGTTTGAACACAATCCCTACTTTTATTTACATTTCAACTCCTGTTACCTCAAACTATTGATATCTCAAAGTAAATTTTCTGGGACCAGAAAATTTACTTTGAGATATCAGTAGTTTGGAATAAATTTCCACTTTGAGATATCGAGAGTTGACTGTATAATAGAGTTATATTACAAGATTGGTCCTTCTGTTTTCTCTGTATATATCTAAATGGTTGTAATAATGTAATGCTTAGTGAGGCCCCATGGTTGAATAGTTTGAGACGCTGGTTCATGATGCAGAAGTTTGCAGGTTTGAATCAGGCTTTGGCCATCTGACCATTGGAAAACACTTGTCAACCCAGCAGTGATTTTTATGCCCCCGTGACAATAGTCAGGGGGCATTAAGATTTGCCCCTGTCTGTTTGTCTGTCCATCCGTCTGTCTGTCCGTTTGTCACACTTTATGGTATGGAGTTTTTGTAATCAACTCCTCCCACAGTTTTCAATGGCTCATTTTCAAACCTTGCATACATATTGTGGACATATTGAAGATGTACATGTGGAATTTGGTGACGCTAGAATTAATTTTGACAGAATTACAGCCTTTTGAACTAAGTCACTTTAGGCAAATTTTTGCATTGCAGGGTATGGAGTTTGTGTAATCAACTCCTACCACAGTTTTCAATGGATCTTTTTCAGACCTTTCATACATGCTGTAGACATATTGAAGATGTGCATGTGGGTTTTTGTGGGAGCTAGAATTAATTTTGACAGAATTACGGCCTTTTGAACTTAGTCATTTTAGGCCAATTTTTGCAATGTTGAGTATGGAGTTTTTGTAATCAACTCCTCCCACAGTTTTCTGTGGATCTGTTTCAAACCTTGCATACATGCTGTAGACATAATGAAGATATGCATGTGGATTTTTGTTGGAGCTAGAATTAATTTTGACAGAATTAGGACCTTTTGAACTTAGTCATTTTATGTAAATTTTTGCATTGTAGGGTATGTGTAGAGTTTGTGTAATCAACTCCTCTCACAGCTTTCAGTGGATCTTTTTCAAACCATTTAGACATGCTGTGGACATATTGAAGATGTGCATGTGGGTTTTTGTTGGAGCTAGAATTAATTTTGACACAAATACGGCCTATTAAACTTAGTCATATTAGGCATATGTTTTCATTGTAGGGTAAGTACTTGTGTAATCAACTCCTCCCACAGTTTTCAGTGGCTGTTTATGAGACTTTGTATACTTTTTGTGAACATTTTGAAAATGTGTGTGTTGGGTTTTTGATTACAAAAAAATAATTACAATTTTGATGGAATTATGGCCTTGTCAACTTAGTAATTTTTGCTGCATTTTTGCACTATATGGTATGAAGTTTTCGTAATGTTTTCAGTGGATTCCTTGTAGATGGTGTTTGTGCTTAAAAGTTGCTATAGGGATGTACACGTCCTGTGACAGGCGCTACACTGGGGCATCATTAGTGTCTTAAGGACACAATTTTCTAGTTTCTTTTTGAATCAGGAAAGGACAAGACAGTGAAAGGAGGGGAATGGGCTCTGCCTTTTAAAAACCGTGCCAAAGATACAGTAGGCCTCTAGTCCCCTGTGCCCCTTACAGCCACTAGGCTAGAGGAAACCATTACCTTTAATGCTGTAGCTTTATTTAGATTAAAGATATTTATTTCAAACTTTTCAACTGAATAAACAAACATTGTTACAAAGCAAACAGTTGGATTAGAACAGTAGCACAAAGTTCTTCTCCTATATATGTATAACATCTCAACATAATGGCTGAGCTTCGCCTGTATTGGCTGAGTTTGGCTTGTATTAACTGATTTGGCCTGTATTTGCCGAGTTTGTCAAAATAAGCCAAGTTATGACTGGTATGATTTGGACTGCTTTTAGTTAATTCATAACAATGGATACAGTTGACAAGACTTAATTGTTTTTGGTGTTTTAGGTATTGAAAACGAGACTGGCTCTCCGAAAAACCGGACAATATAGTGGTGTGATAGATTGTGCTGTAAAAGTGTATAAACATGATGGCATTAAAGTGTTCTACCGAGGATATCTACCAAATATCATTGGTATCATTCCATATGCTGGAATAGATCTGGCAATATATGAGGTAGGTTTTCTTATAAGGGCTTTTCCAGGCAAAATTACATCCTGGGGCAGGACTGGAAACTAATTAAAGTTTCAGTGGTGGTCGGTTGAAGAGACAGAAAAACTGTCATTTTGTCTCTATATAGTAAATACAGTTAAAATTTCCTTGGTGGTACTCCTCACAAAAAGTTCCGATCCAGCCCAGGGAGGTACTTTTTTTTGAATAATCCTAAGGCCAACTCTCGGTATCTCAGAGTCAAAGTTCATCCCAAACTACTGATATCTCAAAGTAAATTCTTTGGTCCCAGAAAATTCACTTTGAAATACAAGTAGTTTGTGATAGCAGGAGTTGAAACATATAAGAAGGTACTTCAGATATCAGTGTTCGAGATACCTCAAGTTGACAACAGTTTGTGTAATGCTAAAATTCTGAATAGTTTTATTGTTTCTCCATGAAGCAGGGGGTGGTGGTTGGGCAATGGTGCTGGTTTAACCTGGTTATAACTTTCAGTGCCAGGGCATCCTACTTATTAGCTCACCTGAGCCGAAGGCTCAGAGGTGAGCTTATAGGATGGGAGTCGATCCGTCGTCCGTTAGTGCGTGCGTGCGTAGGTGCGTCAACACTTTCAAACATAAATATCTCAGAGACAAATGGGCCGATCGCAATCAAATTTTATCAGAAGCATCATTTGGGTGGGGGAAAGGCTGCATTAGGTTTTGGTGCCGATCAGCTCTGAACTCTGGTTTCCATGGCAACAGATAGCCCCCATAGGGTTATAATGGGGAAAATGGCGTCATCACGTTTTCTCGACTGTTTTTGATTAGATCTTTATCATACTTGCAGGTAATGATGACATACACAAGAGCTTGGATGAGTTCGAAATTTGGCCGGATTCGAGCACAGACTACGGAGTTAGCTGCTATTGAGCGTTTGAAAAAAATCCCATAGGGTTATAATGGGGAAAATGGCGTCATCACGTTTTCTCAACTGTTTTTGCTTTGATCCTTATCATACTTGCAGGTAATGATGACATACATAAGAGCTTGGATGAGTTTGAAATTTGGCCGGATTCGAGCACAGACTACGGAGTTAGCTGCCCTTGAGCGTTTGAAAAAAATCCCATAGTGTTATAATGGAGAAAACAACATCATCACATATTTTTAGAAAAACTTTGTCATCGCTCTATTGCCTACATTTCTCAATGGATTTTAAAATAAATTCACACAAATGTAGGGCATGACAATATCTCGAGCAAGTTCGACTTTCAGGATGCTGCGCCCAAGGTCAAGGTCACTGTGGCTATTTTTAGAAAAACTTTGTCAGCGCTCTAGCACCTACATTTCTCAGCAGATTTTAAAATAACTTCACACAAATGTAGGGCATGACAATATTTCGAGCAGGTTTGGCTTTCAGGATGCTGCGCCCAAGGTCAAGGTCACTGTGGCTATTTTTAGAAAAACTTTGTCAGCGCTCTAGCACCTACATTTCTCAGCAGATTTTAAAATAACTTCACACAAATGTAGGGCATGACAATATCTCAAGCAAGTTTGACTTTCAGGGTGCTGCACCCAAGGTCAAGGTCACTATGGCTATTTTTTAAAAAACTTGGTCATCGCTCTAGCGCCTACAGTTCTCAACGGATTTTAAATCAGCTTCACACAAATGTAGGGCATGACAATATCTCAAACAAGTTTGACTTCCTGGGTGCTGCGCCCAAGGTCAAGGTCACTGTGGCTATTTTTAGAAAAACTTTGTCAGCGCTCTAGCACCTACATTTCTCAATGGATTTTAAAATAAATTCACACAAATGTAGGGCATTACAATATCTTGAGCAAGTTCGACTTTCAGTGTGCTGTGCCCAAGGTCAAGGTTACTGTGGCTATTTTTAGAAAAACTTTGTCATCGCCCTAGCACCTTCATTTCTTCATGGATTTTGAAATAACTTGACACAAATGTAGGGTATGACAATATCTCAAGCAAGTTCGACTTTCAGGATGCTGTGCCGAAGGTCAAGGTTACTGTGGCTATTTTTAGAAAAACTTAGTCATCGCTCTAGCACCTACATTTCTCAACAGATTCTAAAATAAATTCAACACAATTGTAGGGCATGACAATATCTCGAGCAAGTTTGACTTTCAGGGTGCTGCAATCAAGGTTTTTGATTAGATCCTTATCATACTTGCAGGTAATGATGACATTCATAAGAGCTTGGATGAGTTCGAAATTTGGCCGGATTAGAGCACAGACTACGGAGTTAGCTGCCCTTGAGCATTTGAAAAAAAAATCCCATAGTCTTATGATGGAGAAAACAAAGTCATCACTTTTTCATTTTTCATCGGATCTTCTTCATACTTGCAGGTAATGAGGATATGCATAAAAGCTTGGATTAGTAAGCATTTCGGCTAGATCCAAACCACTGACTATGGAGTACCTGCCCTGAGCATCCAAAAAATCAATGTCGCCACTTTTTTAGCTCACCTGAGCCAGCGGCTCCGGGGGAGCTTATAGGATGGTAAGGCTCCGTCGTCCGTCGTCGTCCGTCGTCCGTCGTCCGTCCGTCAACATTTTCAAACAACTTCTCCTCTGAAACCACTGGGCCAATTGTAACCAAATTTCATATGTGGCCTCCAGAGGAAAGGGGAACGAAAAGTTGTTCAAACGGTCCTGGTCACATGACCAATATGGCCGCCATGCCCATATATGGTAAAAACCTAAAAAAATCTTCTTCTCCAGAACCGATAGGCCGATGGCCTTGAAACTTGGTATGTAGCATTGGGTGTGCGAGTACTACCAAGATTGTTCAAATTATGACCTTGGGTTGACCTTGACCTTTTTTACGGTAAGGTCAAATTTGCTTCCTTGTGCTTTTATATGGCTAAATGATAGAACATAAGATATCTTGGAAACTGTTGAAGATTTTGGGCTAAAAATTGGTATCTACAATTATCTTAATGAGTACATGAAGATTTAGGAGTACAAGAGGTCAAGGTCATGTTTTGACCTTTGACCCAGAAATCTGATATTTTGACAATTTCAAACAATCTTTTCAAAAGCCACTTGGCCAAATTGAAACCAAAGTTCATATAGAGCCTCCAGGGGTTGAGGGAACAAAAATTTATTCATACGGTCTGGGTCACATGACCAACATGGCCACCACGCCCATATATGGCAAAAACCTTTAAAAATCTTCTTCTCCAGAACCAGTAGACTGATGGCCTTGAAACTTGGTATGTAGCATCGGGTACTCAAGTACTATCAAGATTGTTCAAACGATGACCTTGGGTTGACCTTGACCTTATTTACGGCAAGGTCAAATATGGGAAAATGCTAGAATATAAGATTTCTTGAAAAGTTTTGAAGATTAAGGCCTAAAAATTGGAGTATGCAGTCATCTTAATGAGTACACGAAGATTCATAAGTACAAAAGGTCAAGGTCATTCTTTGACCTTTGACACAGAACTCTCATATTTTGACAATTTCAAACAGTCTCCTCAAAAACCACTGGAAGAATTGTAACCAAATTTCATATAGAGCCTCCAGGGTTAGAGGGAACAAAAATTGATTCAAACGGTCCAGGTCACATGACCAACATGGCTGCCATGCCCTTAGATGGTAAAAACCTTTAAAAATCTCCTTCTCCAGAACCAATTGACAGATGGCCTTTAAACTTGGTATGTAGCATTGGGTATTCGAGTACTATCAAGATTATTTAAAATGTTGACCTTGGGTTGACCTTGACCATTTTACAGCAAGATCAAATATGGAAAAATGCTGGAACATAAGATTTCATGGAAAGTTTTGAAGATTTAGGCCTAAAAATTTGTATATACAGTCGTCTTAATGAGGTCATGAAGAATTATGAGTACAAGAGGTCAAGGTCATTCTTTGACCTTTAACACCAATCTCTCATATTTTAGACATTTTCAAACATTTCCTCAAAAGGCAAAGAGCCAGTTGTAAACACATTTCCTATAGAGCCTCCAGAGCTTGATTGAACAAAAATTTGTTCAAACAGTCCAGGTCACATGACCAAAATGGCCACCATACCCATTTATGGTATAAACCTTTAATATTTTTCTTCTCCAGAACCAATACACCAATTGCCTGTAAACTTGGTTAAGTAGCATGGAGTTCTAGAGTCCTACCAAGACTGTTCAAATGATGACCTTGGGTTTATCTTGACCTTTTTAGCGGCATGGTCAAATATGGGAAAATGCTAGAACATAAGATTTCATGGATAAGTTTGAAGATTTTGGCCTAAAAATGCTATGTATTGTTGTCTTAATGCGTACATGAAGATTTATGAATACAAGAAGTCATGGTCATTCTTGACTTTTGACCCAAAACTCATATTTTGGCAATTTCAGACATAAGAAAAAGCCACTTTGCCAATTGTGCAGCTGAGCGATTCAGGGCCTCATGGCCCTCTTGTCTTGGTTTCTACTGATCCGATCCTTTTCAAACTTGCAGGTAATGAGGAAATGCATAATATCTTAAACAAGTTCAAATTTTGGCCAGATCAGGCCAACCACTACGAAGTTAGCTGCCCTTGACAGCTCTGTCTATTGTGCTCTTGATCGGATACTTTTTAAACTTGCATATATTAAATGAGGGCATACATAATGTTTTGGATGAATTTAATTTTCAGCCTGATTGGACCACTGACTGTGGAGTTAGCTGCCCTTGAGCATCTTAAATATCCCTATAGGTTTACAATGTCTCTCAGGTGAGCAATTGTTGCCCTTTGGGCTACTTGTTTGGATAAAAGTACAGCAAGGGCTTACTGTGCTTGCAGTAGGTGCGGGTGGGAGTTGTTTGAATATTTTTTTCTTGACTCTGTCAATTCCCTTTTCTATCTCCCCCTCTCTGGAAGACAGCCTGATATAGACTCACTGAAATACTGTCTCAAAGGACCGTTAAACCCAAAACAACCAACCAACTAATCCATGAAGCATCTGTTAAAGGACTTCTTAGAATCACCGCAGTCAGGTGATTTTGAAGAGTTTCTACCAGAGCTAAGGTAAAGATCACAGGGTATAATCGATTCCACTAATTTTCGCTTCCTGCAGAGACTGTACATCATATTTGGCTTCTGCCGAGACCGTCCGGGAACTCTTGCTTCCTCAGGGACTACTGTCCTCGAAAAATGGCTTCCTGCAGAGACTGTCCACGTCACTCTGCTTCCTGCCGAGAGCCTCGGCAGGAAGCAGAATCACGCAGACAATCTCTGCAGGAAGCCATTTATCATGTACAGAAGTCTAGGCAGGAAGCAAGAGTTCACGGACAGTCTCAGCGGAAGCCAAATATGATGTACAGTCTCTGCAGGAAGCGAAAATAAGCGGAATTGATTATACCCTGTGAAGATAAGTGTTGTTGATGACACTGAGATAATACGGTAATAATTCTTCAAATTGGGACACCTAAAATAATTACCGTAATGGACCTGAAATGGAACAGTTTGGTTTTACAGTGCAGTAATGCATTAAAAGATGCTGATGGAATGGCAAACAGTGTAGACCTTGATCAGACCTGTCTGTCATCATCTGTTGGCTCTGAAATTATTTTGTCAACCTGAAGTCAGAAATTGCTCCACCCCTTGGGTTTAAGTTCATTTTCTCAAACTATGCTACCCATTATTGCAGACGTTAATTTTGTCATCTTCTTTTATGGCACTATACAATGACGTTTTACTTTCAGACGTTGAAACAGTCTTACATGAAGAAGTACAAGGACCAAGACCCCAATGTATTTGTATTGTTAGCTTGTGGGACTACCAGTAGTACTTGTGGTCAGTTAGCTAGTTATCCTCTTGCCTTGATTAGAACAAGATTACAAGCTGACGGTATGTAGCATTTCATTTATTGATCAGAATATGACAGTCAAAAAAAAAATGCGGAAACCAAAACAATAGATCTACCCTATTATTTTTGAAACTGATACACCCTGTTTATATGGCCAATTGTCTGCTATGATTTCTCCAAGTATGCTGCAGGGGATTACCATAATGATCCTAAAAATTGAACAATAATGCCTAGTTCCAATAGAATATGCCAGAGCTCCAGATAAGAGGGGATATTCAGGATAATTTGAAGATAATTTTTCTTATTTCTCAATGAAAACATATGTTGTGGCCCCTCATTAGAACCGTCTCGATGAGATGGTTCTGATGACGGGTCACAAAATATGTTTTTATGCAGAAATATGGATAATTATCCCTAAATGATCTCTGTTACCCCTTCTTATCTGGAGCACTGATATGCGATTTAAAATGACCAGAGTCAGAAAAATTATGATGTACGAAAAAAATAACCAGTTTGTTGTGGTTTGTAGGGTAATAAGTGAGTGCTGGTTTCTTGATTAATGAGTTCATCATTTTACTTCATTTTTGGCTTCTATATTTTATTGTATGCGCTAGTTATATCACAAACAGTGGTGCAGCATTTAATTAGTCAAATTAAATTAAAGAAGCCCCCAAAGAGAAGTGATTATGTCAACCCCTATCATTTTATTTCAATCAGTATGTTGTCTACCATAAATAATGTGAAGGACAGGGCTGTGCTGAGGTCAGCATTGTGATATGTCACCTCTGATCGGACAGATTCATTAGACAGAGCAAAAGCATTCCACTTGAATTTTACTTTATGCTGTTTTGGTCAGATATTTTCATAGGAGGTGTCATACTGTCAGTGTTTATACACAAAGGCTGCTGCCTATAAATTGTATGGTATTATTTCTGAAAGGAAGCCAACAGTGGGAAGCCTAACTGGTAATTTTCATATGGAAATAAACTGTCATTTTGCATGTCTCAGAGCTTTAACGAAAATGCTGATTCATCTGAGCCGCGACACTACAAAACCAACAATGTGGTTGTGCGCCCAGCGCAGACTCAGATCAGCCTGGGCATCCGCCCAGTCTGATCAGAGTCTTCGTCTGTCCGCATGGAGGTAGCTTAGACCCTTAGCTACCCTTTAAGCGCTTAATGAGGAGTCTGATCGGACTGAGCGGATGCCCAGGCTGGCCTGCGTCTGCACTGGGCGCACAACCACATTGTTGGTTTTGTCGTGTCGCGGCTCATCTGATCTTGGTCTCTGATTTAAGGCTGATCTGAATTGTCACTGTCTGCACTTGCCTTGATCTGCTCTTTCATATGATATTACATACAGTTTGCTCTCAATATCTGGAACACTCAAATATCTCAAAGCATCATCTTATATAAAATAGAGGATACTTGACTTTTTCAGTGTAATATCGATTTTAATTTCACCTACAGGAGACTTAGGCGGCCTGACGTTGCGTGGAGTAACAATGTTACGTTGGCGCCTTAATAGACATCATTAACGTGGTAATGAAGTGCAAACATGCATAACGTAATTTTTGTCAAGCCAGATAAGATTTAGACATTTAATCAACAAAAAATTTGAGCCTATTTCACAAAAAACCTATTTCTGGAACAGTGAAATCGAAAGTGATAATTTCACTGTTTGAAACAGTGAGATTATCAGTTTCGATTTCACCGAGAAATCTCTATAATTCATTGAAAAGTATAAAAGAAAGAATATTTTTTATTTACATTTCAACTTTAGAAAATTTACTTTCAGATATCAGAAGTTCACTGTTTGGGATGAAATTCAGCTTTGAAATATTGAGAGTTGCCTGTAGTTTATCCTTTCTTTCATTGCAGCAAAGAGTAAAAACACCATGACTTCCATATTCACCAAAATCATGAAAGAAGACGGCCCTACAGGACTTTACCGGGGTATTGCCCCAAATTTTCTCAAAGTGGCCCCAGCAGTTAGCATTAGTTATGTAGTGTATGAAAACGTTAGAAAATATCTAGGCTGCTAAATTAACATGAGCCGTATGATGAGAAAATGTTTGTCTTACCAGTTGAAAGCAGAATAGTTTTCAGGTTGGTCAAATGCAATCTCGGCACCAGTCAGGACTGCTGCAAAACAGCAGTGAATGTGAGGTATGGCGAATGATTGTTTGAATAAGACAAAGTGTGATGCCATTGGTTTGTCCATGCCTGGTATTTGGAAGATATTTGAGAAGACTGAAAATCTTCTTTTACAGGGATTACAAGCTAGTCTGTGACTGAACTAGTTTCATATGGTCTCAGCCTCTCGGGCACCTTTCCTCATTATGCGGCTCAGTTCTAGGTACTTACATTTGAAATTACTTTTTAGTTTTTATACTGAATAGTGATAATAGACGCAGAGATAGACAACTACAGGACAAAATAATGGGTAGAAAATAATTCAGTTTAGTTTGCATAATGCTGCATAGGTGTGGATGGATGTTAAGAAGGCGGGGTCAGAACAGAAAGATGTTGGCTTACTTGTTGCTGTACCAGAGCTCCAGATAAGACAAATTTGGGGGGGGGGGGGGATCAAAATGGACAAAATGGAGCTTTTTTCTGTTTAAATTCCAAGCACAAAAAAGTAGAATTATAAAGAAAATAAAATGAAACAAAACAAAACAAAAAGGTATTGAGGTATCCCATCAGAGTCACTTCATTGAGATAACTCTTATAAGATCTCAGAACATCTGCCTTGATGGAGAAATCAGACAAAAAAAGATCAGATGAGCCCAAACCAGAGAAAACCAACAAAGTGTTTGTGCATACAGCACAGACTCAGATCAGCCTGGGCACCCCCCCCCCCCCCCCCCCCCCCCCGGTCTGATGAGAGTCTTTTCTCTGCACTTAAAGTGTAGCTAAGGGTCTTAGCTGCCTCCATGCAGACAGTAAAGACTCTGATCAGACTGGGCGGATGCCCAGGCTGATCTTAGTCTGCACTGGACACACAACCACTTTGTTGGTTTTCTTGTGTCTCGGCTCAAATTTTCTCCCCAGTATTGTGTTTTATCTTGAGCTTTAGAACTGCCAGTTAATAGCCTCTTCGTCTCAATGTTTATTAATCAGAAGAGCAGAGATGGTGCACTGACTCTAGGAAGCCTTGTTTTGTGTTGTGTCATCTAGTTTTTGTGTCAAAGAGGAGCTGCAAACTGCTTAAATAAAAGTAGAACATAGTAACAGTCACATAGTGCATAGTATCATATTGCACAAACCATTTTAATTTTATTCATATATTATACATAGCATAGCCAACCCAGTGACTGCACAAAGCTCGGTGTTTCCCTCTTTGTGGTCAGATATTAAAGGTAGGTTCCTGGACTAGCAATAACATTTATGTTCACAAAATAATTTCGTCTTTTTCTGAGTAGTATTGAATTCTCCTATTTTTCTGAATTTGTTGCTACTGAGAAACTCGTCAGATGTTGAAGAAAATAGTCGTTTTCCCTTTTGGTTTATTTTCTTTCCTTGGAATTCCAGGTCTAAAAATAGCTATGTTTATTATGTCTACAAGTGTACGATTTCTGATGCCATTCTCCAAAGGTCAATTTTCTCTTGCTGTGAGCTCTCCTAGAGGTCCTGGCATGGCGGATGGGTTAAAACTATCCCAAAGTGCAATGCAGCATGACGTCAGCTGTGTTATATATTTTTGACGCAAACTAAAAATAGCGCTAACTGGTGTGCGAAGCAGAGTTAGGAAATCCCTTGCAAAACAACTTTTCTAATATTTTTTTGTTTACACTTTTTAGTGAAACTTATTCATTCCCTTTTTATAAGTGCTTTCCAACAACTTGGATGAAAGATCATCAAAATTATGATGCATTCCAAAGTACAGGAACCTACCTTTAAAATATGTACACAGTCTAAATATACCTACTACTGATAAAAGTCGGTTGACATATAGATGGATGGCTTGCAGTTTTATGGTCCTTTCAACAGTATATCAGTCATATTGAGGTGATGGAAAAGTGATTATAAAAGGCTGTGTTTGATGGAATTGAGTTTACGGTTGAAAATAATTCTGTCTTTAACAGGATATGAACGTGAACTGAAAGCTTAGCTGGCTGGCACTTAACCTACTGACTTACTGGGGCTCATAGCACCATCCAATTGAATGCTGATAGTAAAACCAGGGGAAGGGAATGTTGATCAGTAAACTCATAAAAGAATAACAGTATGTGACATTCAACTATCATTGACTGAGCAGATCCATTTAACCCTATTGCACTCAGAACAACCAAAACTCCATAGAGTTTAGAGTTTTGGCTGTTCTGAGTGCAATAGGGCTAAACAAACAGGGATGACTGTTTCATCTAACCGGAACTGTTCCCTAGTTAGATCATGTGCTGTTATTAGTTTGATTATGGTAGTTCACTTTGTTATTGTATGTAGATATTGTCGGTGTCTTACCATGCATTTAAGCAGTGGAAGATGCAAATCACTTTTTATTATTTTGTCTTGTTCATATCTTCTGTAGCTGCTGATTGTTTTGTGCAAATTACTTGTTTAGTGCTTAGCATATCAAATTTATGACAAAGAGGAAGTGATATAAATACCAGGGAGTCAGATAAGGGTGGGTTTTGATAGTAATTTAATAAAAAATGTATACAGTAAAATCCGTATGACTGGAGCTCGGATTTTGGTCTCACCTGCGACTGGCAGAAGTAGGACATAGGTATTACCTTTTGGGTGTCATTGTTGGCGGTATGAACTTTATGTCAAGTTTTATGGTTTAGCTCTGTTTTATGACAGGGAGACACTGCATTTTGGTGGAATTCTGGTTTCGTCAGTAAGGATTAGTTCATGCAGAGTTCTGCCTTTGATAGCTAGAACTGTCTGTAGTTGAAACAAATTTCAAGGTCCTAAAGGCATGAGTTAGCAAAGCTGGATGATATTAGTAGTTCTCATAGGGTCACAAGATACTTAATTATGGGGAAGGTAAAAAAACTACCTGTGAATTATCATTAAACCCACCCTTATATCTGGACTTCGGAGTACAGATATTTAAATTGATTAGATTGGAGTTGGAAAATGCAGATAATGTGTCAAATTGAGAAAGTGATAACCTCAGGCTATATTGTGATATTACGCACAAGAGCTGTATTGCAAGAAATATGCTTTATTCCATGTATCAGCTAAGATTTCAAGAAGCAGACAGATGCTTTGTGTCTGTTGGTTGTTATTCATATTGGCATAGAGTATGTTTACTAGCAATGCAGCTTTTTTATAAACAGTGATGTGATTATTTCATTACATTTGGTTCAAGTTACGTGACTGAATAATTGGTGTGACTGAATCTGTCATGGCTGATAACTCTTGGAATATGTTTCTTCTCCACAAAAGTATATGAGCCGCGACACGAGAAAACGAACAAAGTGGTTGTGCGCACAGGGCAGACTCAGATCAGCCTGGGCATCCGCCCAGTCTGATCAGAGTCTTCGCTGCCAGCATGAAGGTATCTGAGACCCTTAGCTACCCTTTAAGCACAAAGCGAGGAGTTTGATCAGACTGGGCGGATGCCCAGGCTGATCTGAGTCTGCGCTGGGCGCACAACCATATTGTTGGTTTTGTCGTGTCGCAGCTCATATGTTTAAATTGCCTCTTTGGCACAACCTCTTCAAGATGGTTTATCTTAGGTGTAACTGGATATGATTTTTTGTGTTTTATCATAAAAACAGATTAAGGCAAACACAAAAAGAACACAAAAAGTCAGGCTTATGTCACAGGCATCTGAGGAAAGGATTTTAATGCCTACTCAATGTTTCCTGCCGCAATGTTTTGCAGTCAGATGAAAAAAAAAAATACATAGAGATCTACAGAGCTCTAGATAAGAGTGGTATTTGATGATAATTGAGGGATAGTTTTCTTTATTTCTCATTGAAACCATATCTTGAGACCCCTCATCTGAACCGTCTCGTCGAGACAGTTCAGATGAGGGGGTCACAACATATGTTTTTATCCAGAAATAAAAATTATGCCTAATTATCACCAAATACTCCCTCTTATCTAGGGCTCTGGATCTATTGTCATTTCCTAATTGTATTGTGCATAATACCATGTGCCTGTGATTCATGTTAGTGCTTCGATGTTTGATTTAAGTAAATACTGGACAAGAGCAGAGCTCTAGATAAGAGGGAGTATTTGGTGATAATTAGGGATAATTTTTGTTAATTCTGCATAAAAAACATATGTTGTGACTCCTCATATGAACCATCTCGATGAGACAGTTCATATGAGGGGTCACAACATATGGTTTCTATGAGAAATAAGAAAAATTATCCTTAATTATCATCAAATACTCTCTCTTATCTAGAGCTCTGACAAGAGGACTTGATTGATGGATGACTTGGGGTTTTACAACCATTTCAACTCTGTATTTAGTCATTACTGGCTAATGAGGATATAGGTGATATGATGACGAGGATTAAATATGGTGAAAATTCCAAAAAATTGGGACACCTAAAATAATAATTACTGTAATTATCCTAAAAAAGGAACAGTTTGGTTTTACAATGCAGTGAAGCATCCAAATGATGCAGATGGAATAGCAAACATTGGTGACTCTGATTAGACTGCTCCTGTCTGTCCCAATACTTAGAATTTTGACCGTAATCCAGAGGCTAGAGAAGAATCAGTACTTCGGCGGGACTCTAACTTGCAACCCCTGGATTGTGAGTACAGAGCATTAACCCATTGGCGAAAATGGCTGTATGAGAGGATTTAGAAAACTTAACCCTTAAAGCGCCAAAAATTAAAATAGTTAAATTTGCAAACGGTGTAGATCCAGATGAGGTGGCTCATAATGAGCCACCTCATCTGAATCTACACTGTTTGCCCTCTAGTGTTCGAATTCTCAATATGATATAGCTTGGACGAAACATTTTTTGAAATACTGCAGACATAAATTTTGTCGTCTGCTTTT
Source organism: Ctena decussata (assembly GCA_963989385.1). NCBI lineage: Eukaryota > Metazoa > Mollusca > Bivalvia > Lucinida > Lucinidae > Ctena > Ctena decussata. The sequence goes on along the minus strand of OZ022498.1, from coordinate 36,512,909 downwards.
TGGCGCATTAAGGGTTAAAGTTGACAAACTCTAGTCTGTTTGTCATGAAGAAAGTAATTAGTTTTTGTTATGTCTTGTGTGTCATAGAATGTAATGCACCGTTGTGCACTTTAAGCTTGCAATATATTATACATGTTTGTTAGTTAGGCCCTGAGGTAGTAAAACTTTTTTCGAGCTCAACTCAGCTGAGCATAAAATTTTCTCTGCTGATAAATATGAAAATGCCAACTGATGTTGGCATTTTCATATTCATAAGCAGAGAAAATTTCATTCTCAGCTTAATTGCGCAAGAAAACACCTGTACTTATCAATAATTTGCAATTTATAAGCAGGTACAATTTCATGTTCAGCAGAGTTGAGCATGAAAAAAGTTTCATAACCTTGGGGCCAGAGCTCATGTTAAGGACAGATTTTGATGATGGTTCTGGGATCAGTTATCTTATTATGTTTTGACCTGTTGTTAGAATCTCCTCGCTGAGGGGGGTCTAATGAGGGTCCTCAAGATATGTTTGAAAGAGAAAATAAATATTTCAAAATTACCATCAAAATGTCTCTTAAGACACAGCTCTGTTAAGTTCAGCAAGGCTTTTGATGAGCCAACCAATTTTTTTTTTTTTTTTTTTGGGGGGGGGGGGGGGGGGCATGGGGGGGGGGAGTTTTCTTTCTTTGCTTATACTCTCTGTAAATGTACAATGTGTGTTAAGACCCCTCATTAAAATGGCCTCAAAAGCCCACTGTATCTGGGTCTGAGGTTATAAAACTTGAGTACATTCTCAAACTCAGAATAAAGCACACTGATTGGCTGCTTCTGAGCACATGCTCGGAAGCAGCCAATCAGTGTGCTTTATTTTGAGTTTGAGATTATACTCTAGTTTTATAACCTCGAACCCTGGATAGGCAGTTCTAATTTAGGGTCACAGTGTATGTTGGGTGGGGAATAACAAAAGATGTTCTTGTAGTGTTCTCAAAACTTCATATATCTGGATCTCTCTAGGCATTTCTTACAAATCTCACAGGTTTTGCAGACAAATGAGGTGCGACGCAAGAAACCCAACAAAGTGGCTGTGCGTCCAGTGCAGACTTAGATCAGCCTGGGCATCCTCCCAGTCAGATCAGACTCTTCGCTTAGCGCTTAAAGGGTAGCTAAGGGTCTAAGCTACCTCCATGCGGACAGCGAAGACTGATCAGACTGGGCGCATGCCCAGGCTGATCGGAGTCTTTGCTGGGCGCAGGGCCACTTTGTTGGTTTTCTCCTGTTGCGGCTCAAATAAAGAAATACCAAAATTTTTCTCCCTTTAAAAGTTTGCTCACCTTCACCTGTCTCTTCAAAGTTTGTATACATGGAGATTTAATGGAATGCTGGAGAGTTTGAGAGATGAATGAATACATGAATGAATGAGTAAATTACATTATCTGACATATCAGTAGTGCTTAGTTTGTAAAGTATACCCTCAAAAGGGAGATCACTTTTATTAGGAAATCTTTGTTTCCATTCTCATAAGGGGGATCCTTTTAAAAGCATTTGCTGTCTAGGGAGCAAATCCTTTCATATAATGTGTATGGGTACAGTTCCATGTATTTAGCCATTTTATAAAGGGGGACAAGTTTTAAGCTCGCCTGAACGAAAGTTGTTTCGGGATGTTTTGGTTAAAGTTTTATTATGTGATGGGCAATGCTCTGCAGGCGAGCTATCCTGTACCCGGACAGGTCTTGTTTAAATTGCTGTTTGCTTCCCTGGACTAAATAGCCCTTCCAGAGTGAGGTTTCCTCTTAAAGGAAAGAATTTGCTCCTAAAGGAACTGACCCCAATTGAGAAGAGAGGCAGAAAAGAAAACGGTAGAATTGCTTCCCCTGAAAGTATGCCCAATTAAGACATTTGAGATGGGATTAATGTACCAGGGAAGCAAATACTATTTGTTGATAGTGATTTCCCTTGTAAAACTTGGTGCCAGACCATGACATTGTATCCATACACCCTACATGCTGGTTGTTTAGAATTTGCTAAAGCATATATGAGCCACGACACGACAAAACCAACAATGTGGTTGTGCGCCCAATGCAGACTCAGATCAGCCTGGGCATCCGCCCAGTCTGATCAGAGTCTTCACTGTCCGCATGCAGGTAGCTTAGACCCTAAACTATCCTTTAAGGGCTTAGCCAAGAGTCTGAGAAGACTGGGCGGATGCCCAGGCTGATCTGAGTCTGCGTTGGGCGGACAACCACTTTGTCGGTTTTGTCGTGTAGCGGCCCATATCATAAATATTCACACGGCAACCCTTTCTGTACTGTCAGGGCTGTTCCTTCTTCAAATTAGCTGTCTTGCAAAAACGCATATCACATATTTGAGCCGCGTCACAAGAAAACCAACAAAATGGTTATACGCCCAGCGCAGACTCAGATCAGCCTGGGCATCCGCCCAGTCTGATCAGACTTTTCGCTAAGTTCTTAAAGGGTAGCTAATCTCCATGCGGACAGCAAAGACTCTGCTCAGCCTGGGCATCCGCCCAGTCTGATCAGACTCTTCGCTAAGTTCTTAAAGGGTAGCTAATCTCCATGCGGACAGCAAAGACTCTGATCAGACTGGGCGGATGCCCAGGCTGATCTGAGTCTGCGCTGGCCTCACTTTGTTGGTTTTGTCGTATCGCAGCTCATTTGGGAACAGTGAAGACTCAAAACACAGAATTAAATGACTTGAGAATAATTGTTTGTTTGAGAAAATCTGAAGTTTCTGTTGAAAGAATTTCAGTTTGCATCGTCATTGAAAAATTGGCACAGTGTGACATACAGTGTATGCCATGCTTAGATACCAGTGATGTCATAGATCTGTTGTCATAGAAACAAAGAGTTCGTATTGATGTCAAAGTGATTTCAGCTAACAATTGGTAATTCCATAGTTGCTAAGGTAACAGAGTTATGGTTTCATCTCACAAGTCGAGGAGCATGGCATACAGTGTATGCCATGCTCCTTTCGAATTATAAGTGAGAAGCTACCTAATTTAAACATGTTTTTCTCAAACCTTTTACTCAAGTCAAATAATTTATTTCTCTTTTTCAAATGCATTCATTTTGGCTCCATGACATTTTATTTTGTTCCCAGTCCCTTATATAAACAGCTGTATTACAGTGAGAACATACATGTACATTGAGGAGGTTCTGTAACAAATTATAGCTGTAATAAAATACACAGATAGAATTTGTGTTACATAAAAGTACAGGATTAAATTGTTGAACAGGTACCTAAGATTGTGCTTTCTTGCTATTACTTTGTTTCTGTTATTTTTCCAGTTCACATCCAAAGGAAACTACTCAAGGCTCAAAAGGTGCATACTTGCCTCTGTTATTGTGTTTTATCTTGTTTGTATATTATGTGCATATTTGTGTATATTGTTTCTTAAGTTCAAAGTTCTAGAGGATTAAACTTTGGCTTTTTAGCGGTCAGGTGATTTGCCAAAAGAATTATGGTATTGAGGATAAATATTCAGACACCTTTAGTGTTACTTAGTTGTTAATTGCTGTTCAGGTGAGTGGGTACACTTTCAGGGGCAGCAACTCTACCATTTGCATTTTGTCTCCCTTTGCAGTGGGGTCAACTTTTAAAGGAAAAAATTTGCTCCTCTGGGAGCAAATTCTTTCCTTTAAGAGTAGACCCCAGTTTTGAAGGGCCTATTCAGCCTGAGAAGCAAATAGAGTCATCAAAGTTTTCTCCCTTTATAAATGGCAGAAAAACATGGTGATGAACCCATTCATCTTTACAGGATTTCCTTTGTCAGATTTGGACAAGTCCACTAGTTCTGTCAGGGGATATGTTATAAAATTTGAGAAGAGCAAATTTGAAGAGCAATCTCTGTAGACCCTGGCCAAACAGTTTAATCTGGTTCACACAGCTTTCTTAGGCATATATATGTGAAAGTGTTTGGTAAATATGGGTATATATGTAACTGTTCTTTTTTTTATTACATTAAAAATGGATCAGAAATCATGATGCTTTGTGCTCATTTATAAGTTATGCAATACCGTCCAATTCACAAAGGAAACTGTTCAGATTTGAGTTGTTAGCCTGAAATCATGGAAATATTGTGGAAGGCTGTAAAAATCACTACACAATGTTACAAGTTATTTCATAAAGAAGATAGATTATATGAGTAGCAACTCGCCAAAATGGTTATGGCACATGCAAACATCAGAAGCCAAAACCAGCCTGTACATCCATGCAGTCTGCTCAGAGCTATGGTCTTAACATACCTGAGAAACCTACAGGTTCAAAATAAAAAAAAAATTGTAGCTAGACTGCATCCTTTACAGACTGATTTGAGTCTTTGCTGTTAACAAATACATCAAGCACTTTTAGCTCGCCAGAACGAAGTTCAGGAAGAGCTATTGTACTACCCCCGGCGTCGGTGGCGGCGGCGTTAGCAAAATGTTAAAGTTTTACGTTAAAGTTTTTTATGTGATGGGCAAGGCGCTGTCAGGCGAGCTATCCTGGCCCGTGACAGGTCTTGTTTTTATTATGGTTCATTTGTTGTTTTGTCCACACTTCAGAAATAATGGGGTTCCAGTAGAAAAGATGGTTTGGCCTTGCATGAACAAAGATGGTTTGGCCTTGCATGAACAGCAAAAACGCAGATCATCCCATATGTCTGTTCATTATGTTGGCATTGTCAGTCTTTGACTCCATAGGACTCAATGAAGCAAGAACTGTAAGTTGCTGACTCTGTGTGTAGATGTTCAGGCTGATCTTAGTCTTTTCACTCGTCTCTTGAGTAGCTGTTCGAATGTTTCTTTCAAAGGTGTATGCAGGTCAGGAAATATGGCTGCTGAGCTGCCTGAGATGTGAAAATATTTAGTGGGAAATACCAAGAATTTTCTGTTATATGTATGAAAGCTAACCAGGTTTTGAAAGAATTTCAGTTATAGAAGATAAGATTAATGTTGTTAAATTTCAAACACAATTATCTCTTATGAAAATGCTAAGGCAAACATTGTCTATGGTATTATTTCAGGATAGAAATATCTGGAAAAAAACACACACAAGAAAAAACAACACGATTTTTACATGCTTTTTGTAAGAGATTAGGTGTATGAAATTTTAGAACATTAACTGCTGGGCAAGTGGAGTTTTGAAATTTTTCCAGTCTTGTGTTGTAGACGTGCTGGGATGTGACTATTTAGATAAGCACATGTGTTGTTGTACATGTCACTGTCTTTTCTCTAAGTAGACCAATGTGTTCTGTAAATTACACCCTGGGAATGTATATTTTGATTTATTTTTCCACTTTTTTGATAAAAAAAAATACTGTTTGAGATCTAGACATAAAAGTCAAAACTTTAAAAACCATTATTTCATATTCATAATGTAAGATAGTCAACTCTTGATATCTCAAATTTGCAATTTATTGCAAACTACTGATATCTCAAAGTAAATTGTCTGGTCCCAGAAAATTTACTTTGAGACATCATTAGTTTGAGATAACAGGAGTTGAGATGTAAATATAAATAGGGAATTTATCCAACCCATACTCCTTGATGTAAGAGGCAATTTGAAATATCAGTGTTCGAAATATCAAAAGTTGACTGTAAATTTGGGTTTTGCTGATTATTCGCAGATGATTATATCTGACCACATGCAAACTGCACCTGTCCAAGCCTGTGCACATACATTACATATTTATTTGGTTATTAGACAGAGTTTCTCCCCTGCCCAAACAACCAAAAAAAAAAATCAGATCTGTTGTACAAGACAGATCTAGATTATTGGGATTCTTTAAAATGAAAAAAACAACAACACCTTAAAGCAGAATTAACATTTTATAAGCTCTCATCTTATATCTTAATAAATATGGCAGTTGTCAGGGCAGTGTCATGTTATGAACCATACAAGGTCAATTATTATGACTGCAAACTATGTTAGCTCAGACTCAGCTGAACAAGTGCAGTAACTGTTGAGATGTGTCCAAAGATAGGTCTCTTGCTGCAGCTTACATTATTTTTGCACAAACTGTACTGTTAGCTTTTCTTGTTATGGATATGGGAGGACTTGTTGGAAGAGTAATAAATTCACAAGACATCGGTAACCTTTTACTGTTATTTGTTAACACTGCCAGTAATTACCAGGGCCCAGTTGTTTAATACTAAAAATTTTGTTAATCAATGAGACAATATAGTTTCTGATTTATTGTTCGCAAAAATGCTGCCCTTTTTTATTGTCAAAAAATATTAGTACTCTTGATTTTATGTGTACTGGAAGACTTAACAAGTCCTTGACTAATAACCTTGTTACGCTAAGGATGCTTTGAGCAACTGGGTTCAGATTGATCTTTAAAGATAAAAACAGAAATGACACTGGGCAGCAATAGTTATAATGATTCACCAGTATACAGCCTCTAGAAGATACATGTTTTTACTGACATGTACATTATATCTAAAGCTGAATGGGTAACTTTCAAGGGAAGCAACTCTCATTTTCATTCTGGCTTCTCTATTCCAGGGGATCAACTCTTAAAGGACAAAATTTGCTCCTATAGGAGCAAATTTTTTCCTATAAGAGTAGACCCCCTTTTGGAAGGGTGTCTTTCTCCAATTTCCTCCAGGAAAGCAAACAGGAGCTCACGGAAGTTCTTTCCCTTCATAAAAATGGCTGAAAAACAAGGTGTACCCATATTGAGTGAGTGAGTGAATTCTGGTTTAACGTCCCACCAACAACAAGGTCATGGAGACCGGACCTCGTTTTGAAGTCTCATTTGGAAGACCAGAGAAGCAGGGGGTCGAGCTTGCGACCCCTGGATTGGTAGTCCAGCGTGTCATCCACTACACTACCACCGCTCCTGTGTACCCATACACCTTAATATATAGTCAAGCATAAATAAAGTATCTTCCTAATTTCTGTGATGGCCTTGGATTTAGTCTGATCAGGGTCTTCAGACCTATCTGTCTTAATACTTAGAAATTTTACAGTAGCATGTTTCTGTGTTTAAAACAAATGAGCTACGACACGACAAAACCAACAATGTGGTTGTGCACCCAGCGCAGACTCAGATCAGCCTGGGCATCCACCCAGTCTGATCAGAGTCTTCCCTGTCCGCATGAAGGTAGCTTAGTCCCTTGGGAACCCTTTAAGTGCTAAGCGAAGAGTCTGATCAGACTGGGCAGATGCCCAGGCTGATCTGAGTCTGCGCTGGGCGCACAACCACATTATTGGTTTTCTCGTGTTGCGGCTCAAATGTTAATATTTCAAAGACCGTACCTTTCATTCATGTCAGTGCTTGATTTTGCTCAATGTTTGTCAATTTAGTTTGTAAAATTCAAAGCTGATGCAATTCCATTTGTTCTTATTCAAAGTTTAAGTGTCCATCTTTTTGCTCACTAAAAAACTGAAGGCTCATGAAGCTATTGTGGTCACTGTCAGTGTGATGTATGAATTGAAAGAGGCGTTAATGATGATTGTTTTATCTCATTATTTCACTTGACTATTTTGCTGTAGGAAAATAAATGTCTTTATGAGAATGATAAACTATACTTTTCAAAACAGAGTTCCTTGCATTCTCAAACCCTTGGTAAACTCAGGTAGTTCTTGCTTTGCCAAGTGGAATCTTGTAAGAAAGGACCAGGCCATGACATATTGTACCTGCTCCTACATTCAGTCTCATTTCATGACAGACATATGAGCCGCGACAAGAGAAAACCAGCAATGTGGTTGTGCGCCCAGCGCAGACTCAGATCAGCCTGGGCATCCACCCAGGCTGATCAGACTCTTCGCTAAGCGCTTAAAGGGTAGCTAAGGGTCCAAGCTAGCTTCATGCGGACAGAGAAGACTGATCAGACTGGGCGGATGCCCAGGCTGATCTGAGTCTGCGCTGGGCGTACAACCACATTGTTGGTTTTCTCGTGTCGCGGCTCATATCATGTTTTTAGTCAACTGTCCATATCCCAGTCAAAGCTTATCCCAAACTACTGATATCCTATGACTTCCTGTTTGCTTCCAAAATGGGTCTACTCTTAAAGGAATGGAATTATTTCCTTTAACAGCTGCCCTACCCACTAAGAAGGGAGACAAAAATGAATGGATACACTTTCAGGGGAAATAGCTCTGTCATTGTCATTTTTCCTCCCTTTTCCGTGGGTGGGGCAGCTGTTAAAAGAAATAATTCCATTCCTTTAAGTGTAGACCCATTTTTGCAAGCAGAGAGGAAGTCGTAGAAAAATTTCAGACGTTGAAAAAGAGGTGGATAAACATGAAAGGTGTACCAACACTTTAAAAGTTGGTATAGTCAAATTTTGATATCTCAAAGTCAAAGCTGATTCCAAATTCTTATATCTCCAAGTAAATTTTCTGGCCCCAAAAGATTTACTCTGAGATATAAAAAATTGAGATAACATGAGTTTAAATATAAATAAAAATAGGAAATGTGTCCAAACTATATTCTTTGATATTAGAGGGTACTTTGAGATATCAGTGTTAGGGATTGCTCCTTAAGTTGGAAAATAGTATAAATCCTGAAAATAAAATAATGGAAAAGCACAGCATTGTACTCATACTCCTAGTTCAGCTCCGAACCTGAATTATTTCAGAAACCAGTTACTTATTTTGTTTCTAGGAATTTTCCAGCCCAGAGCTGGGCTACTTGAACTGCCAGGAAGGAAATTTTAAGTATGGTATTTATTACATGGCAAGTGTTTTTACCATGTAAAAATGCTTGTCTGTTAAAGAATCATATAATTATGACATTCTTGTTAGCACAATTGTATCCTATATGTATATTGATAAAGGTAGGAATAAAGCCTTTTTTACAACTCCCAAAATTGTTTGTAGTACAATCTCATTCCATTTCATTAGAGAAGAGTCCCTGTAGCTCAGTTAAGTGCGTCCTGCTGATCTAGTGGTCCCAGGTTTGATTCCCACTTGAGGCAGAAATCCTTTCAACCATAAATGGGGTTCCTATGCACACAGCCTTTCATTATCACCTGCCCATGATCCTGATATGACTGAAATACTGTTGAAAAGGACGTAAAATTCCATCCATACAGCTACAGAGAATGAAAAGCCTACAGAACAGAAACTGCAACTAGTGACCTGCAAACACCAATATGAATGAAAAATCTACAATTTCTACAGGCTCAGTCTGGAAGCAATACTCTAAATTTTGGAAATATTATACCTTAAAGCTCCTCTAAAAAGCAGACAACAAAATTCACGTCTGCAAAATTTGAAAACTGTTTCGTCCAAGCCATATCACATTAAGAATTTAAAGAATAGAGGGAAAACAGTGTGGATCCAGATGAGATGGCTTATTATGAGTTGCCTCATCTGGATCTCCCCTGTATGCAGATTCAACTACATATACATGTATTTTCATTTCTGGCACTTAATGCTTATTTTTTATTAAAAATAAACTGGGAATGAGAGTTACCTGCAAAGTTCGAAGATCCAACCAAGACTGGCCTTGGGAATATTCTTGTTGGAAAGTGTAAACAGATGGAAGACAGGCCTTGGCTATACTTTCAGCTCACCTTGAACTAGGGTGAATATAAATAAGCTTTACTGTTATATACTGGAATTGTCAGTCTCCAGTTCAAAGGGTGATCAATTCTATATACATGTATTGGTAACAGTCATCAGTCTTTCACAAGAATGGTGTCTAATATTCATCAGGTCTAGTGTAGTCAATTAATTTAAAAACTACCGTAATGACCCTAAAATTGCGGACACCGGAAAGTCAGCTAATTATTGTTCAAAAATTCTTAAAAAGTGGATTTTACACAGGTTAATGCATCCAAATGATGCTTAGTGAATGGCAAATGTTGTAGACCCTGATCAAGGAGCAGTTTGATCTGGGTCTACAATGTTTGCTCAGACCTGCCTGTCCGAATATCTAGGGTCATTACGGTATATATTTACAGACTGCCGTTTGGACAGAACTTGCTTGAATAAAACACAGTAGACTCCTACATTTTAAAAAAAGACCACTACTTTACAGATGGGTTTTTAGTAGAGTCAACACAATACCTTCATACACACTTCACAAGCTGTTTCATGCAAAACACACTGTGCCAGATTTCAACATGAATTTTTATGTTATGCTCTATTTTCCACTATTCATACGCCATCGCAAATTATTCTAAGAGGGGATGTAAAAATTTCATAGAAAAAGGTATATAATGCAGCAGTAGATGGGTGCATTTTACTATTGTTTTTCTGTACAGTCCCCATTTACCTCAATGCGCCTACCAATGTATATACCTTTAAAATAGAAGTCTTCAGTATGGTCCGCAACTGGCAGCCTTGAGTTCATCATCATCAGAAAGCCGGTGACACTCAACTGGGATTTCTAAACAAGTACATGTAATAATCACTGGGGGCCAGATCTGGATTGGTTGACAAGCTTTACATTCAGGAATAGCAGCAGTTTGTGAGAAACTTTATTTCTACCCAAAACACAAAATTTTGTTTTTCATCATTGCTTGATGGTTATCAATTTAGAATGTCTCTGAGGCTCAAAAAAATATGTTGTGACAAGCTAACTTGATATGTTTGAACTAGTGAGGTGTTATCTAGATACGTAAAGTAATTTTGTATTATGCTTGTCTACAAACTTTTTGACTCCCTCTCGTACTACTAAATCTATTTGGCTGGTTGTAAAAAGCAGTCTTTTTGTCCTCACACACCAAAATCTGCCAATGGTCTATTCAACAGCACTTGTCATAGGACAAATCACCTTTGGGAGTAAATGTCTCAAAAGCTGCTAAATTGATGTCCCTTGGATCTTGTGGTAAAGGAGGAAGAACCTTGGCTGAGGTTATATTTCAGTTTTCTTATTAAAATGGAGAAAACACATATAAATGTAACATTATGCATTATGTTGATCATAATGTGATGAAGACAAGAAGTGAGCAACTAAGTTTTATGCCCCCGCCAGGCATGGCTCAGGGTATATTGTGTTTAGGTATGGCGTTACATGTGTATGTCCATAACGGTGTACTCTACTGATGGTTTGGATTAAGATTTACTCAGCAGCCAGCTGTGCTGCAACCTTTGATGTTACAATGTTGGTACTTGGTCAGATGGTGTATCCCCATGTCTGCAGCAGCTGCATCACAGAATCATGTCCTTGACCTACGTTCCAGGCCAATGATTGATTTGTGGTACAGTTTTATGGTTAAGGTTTTAGATTACATTTCTTTCTTTGCTTCTTCTTCTGCTACCTTTGAGCTAAGAGTCTTGATCAGATAACATATCCCTGAAAGTGCAGCATCTGCAAAGCATCCATGAACTTGACCTAATTCATGGTCAAGTGACTTTGCCTTATATCTTCAACACTGTAATGGTTTTGCATCATACATTGTATTTGGGACAGTTGGTCAGTTTGACAGTGCGAAGGACCTCATAAAATTTAAGTCACTGTGACCTACATTTCAAAGTCCAGTGATTTTTAGGTTCAAGGTCTTCTGACACGGCAAGATGCAAGGGCATGTTACTTTGGACCCATTTCTATTTTAATTTGTCACTTTCAAGAGCTAAGTTACCCCAACTCTGTACCACAGGCTGAAATATGCTTAAATTTATAGTCTTAATTCGCTGCCTTTAAAAATTCTTTTGAAAATAAAACTCCTGCAAATACAACCTGTCATACAGTATTAAAATGAGGTGAACAGGAGGGAAAAGAAACCAAGTCATCAAATATAGGATGATCCCAGTACTGGGTATTTATTATCATTATATTGCATTATAATTATCATGAAAGTTAAATATGGTTAAAATGTAACAATTCTTGATACCACTGTACACTACATACAAACAGCTTAGCCATATGTCTAGCTAGAACACAATGTTGTAATAAATGTTGTGTAAACGTGGATGCAACTTCACATTGCATCCACCTTTATACAACATTTGTATCAACCCTTTTGTGCATACCAGGTGAGCTCAGATAAGAGGAGAATTCAGCCATAATTCAAAGGTCTTTTTTCCTCCATAAAGTTTTTATGGTTTATTATCATGGACAGGCAAAACATAGGAAATTGTTAAGAGCTACTGTAGCAGATTGCTTTAGTAATATGCCATTTATTCCTATAAAAAATAGCCATCAGAGGAGATGGCAAATCCCCCGACCGAAGACCCCCATGGGCCTTGGTAAAAAGGGTGCACTTCAAAACACATATTAGTAATATATTGTCGTTCTTTTATGCTTCTGTTTGACATTAACTGTTAACTGATGCATGATTATCTAACACTCAGACTAAAACAGTATGCTTGACTGCTAAAAATAGGTAATATCTCAAACAGCCACCATATACACAAATGTATAGCATACGATACATTCAACTTTCAAAATGTGTTAATAACTTCTAAAGTACAAGCCCTACAAACCTAATTGTGAGCTCTCTAGTAAGTGAATTTGGACAAAGAATCCAAATCAGGAAAAAAATTTTTTTTTTTTTTGGGGGGTGGGGTGGGGGGGGGGGGGGGGGGGGGGGGGTGCGGGAGGGGGCACGGGAATGTGGAGGGGTAAGAGAGAGTTAGGAACACTGATAAGATATCACAGCATGATCATCAATATTCAATATTCTAAAAGGTTCACGGTTATTCAAATTCTGGAGCTGGCCAGGGTTATACAGTTATGGAGCAGAGACTCAAACAGCAGCTCAAACAACCAAAGGGAAATAATTCACTAGGTCTAAAAGCAAGAGTTATCATTCATGTATGAGACTAATTGTCATGACCTGTTCTGCATATCTGTGAAGTATCATGAAAATATTTCAAAAGGTATTCAAGCTATGGAGCGGACACTTAAAATCATCAAAGGGAAATAACTCCATAAGTAAGAAAGCAAGAGTTGTCATTCTTGTTCGCGACACATCATCATGACCTGTTCTACATATCTGTGAAGTATCATGAAAATATTCCAAAAGGTATTCAAGTTATAGAGCGGACACGAAATCACACCTAAAACCATCAAGGGGTAATAACTCAAAAAGTAAGAAAGCAGGAGTTGTCTTTCTTGTTCGCAACACATCGTCATGACCTGTTCTATATATCTGTGAAGTATCATGAAAATATTCCAAAAGGTATTCAAGTTATAGAGCGGGCATGAAATCATACCTAAAATGATCAAGGGGAAATAACTCAAAAAGTAAGAAAGCAAGAGTTGTCATTCTTGTTCGCGACACACCGTCATGACCTGTTCTACATATCTGTGAAGTATCATGAGAATATTCCAACAGGTATTCTAGTTATAGAGCGGACACGAATCTGCCAAAAAATCACACCTAAAACTATCAAGGGGAAATAACTCAAAAAGTAAGAAAGCAAGAGTTGTCATTCTTGTTCGCGACACATCGTCATGACCTGTTCTACATATCTGTGAAGTATCATGAAAATATTCCAAAGGGTATTCAAGTTACAGAGCGGACACGAATCTGCCAAAAAATCACCAAAGGGGAGATAATTCAAAAAGTACAATAGCAAGAGTTACCATTCTTGTACGCGACACATCGTCATGACCTGATCTACATAACTGTGAAGTATCATGAAAATATTCCAAAGGGCATTCAAGATATAGAGCGGACAAGAAAGTGTTTAAGGACGGACGGACAGACGGACGGACGGATGGACGGACGGACGGACGGACGCCAGGCTCATCGCTATATCCCCCGAACCTTTCGGTCGGGGGATAAAAATGGAGGAATTGCAGGTCAGTCTGATGAGATACCAATCCTATGCTGGTTACCACATCCAAGAGTTGCATTCAAATACGCTCCTTATCTGGAGACTCTCCTTATCTGGAGCTAGGTTAACTGCTATGGAGAGGATTTTTATTATACCACTTATGGACACAATGAAGACCCAGTTCAACCATTTCATACACACAGCAAAAAACATCTTGGCCCAGCTGTTCAAAACTAACAATGTTGTTGCTTAAACGAGACCTTACATTTCAAACGTATGCACAAACACCATCCTCTTTTGTCAAAAAATGTAACAAGCTGTTGCACAGCAAAAACTCTTTAACATTTGTTTTCCGGCAAAAAATACAACACACTTGGATTATCTGTACGAGAAGACTCAAAGATTCCTGACTAACAACATTGTTAAGCAGCATCTGGGCCCTGATCAGACAATACAGACAATTTGCCTAGGTCATCAGTGAATACATGAACAATCTCTCAGCGTTACTCAGTTCAAGAATGATAGTAAAACGGGCAGAAAATGCAGAGGTCTAGAGAGAGAGAGAGTGGGATTTTTGTGACAATTTTGAGATAAATTCGAATACACATTGTGACCCTCATTAGATATGTGACCCCTCATTAGGTATGTTGTGATCCCTCATCAGAACTGCACTGCAGAGGCAATGCAGTTCTGATGAGGGGTCACAACATATATTTACATAAAGAATTATGAAAACTTATTTCAGAATTATCAACAAACTCTCACCTCATCTGGAGTTCTTGAACCAACGTAAAAAAAACTTTTGTGACTGCTTTAATAGATCAGCTCTAGCAGTGAATTTACAATCAATTATTCACTGTTTGGAAGTCCGTTGTAAAAGCAGACTGTGTCACAAGCACGGAATGTGAGTGGTATGTCTTCTTACAAGTATGACTGACTGACAAACTGAATTAATATTCAACAATTCACTGCTAGAGCTATACTATTTTGATTCTCAAACTAAAACTGAAAAAAGTATTCTTTTTCCTTCCAATTCCCCCAAACTTTCCATTTGCTTATGTATGAGCAAGCAAAAACCTCATAAATATAACTGCCAACGATGTCAACAACTATATTCCAAAAAGGAAATCACTGTAATATGGGAGTAAAACCTGTCTTACAGGCCACCTTTATTACCAGTAAGCAGCAACAAGAGGGCCATGGTGGCCCTGAATCGCTCACCTGAGCATTAATCAGTTCACTGGCTCTGGTGAAGATTTATAAGAGTTTTTACCATACATGGGAATGGCGGCCACCTTGGTCATGTGACCAAGATCATTTGAAGAACTTTCAATCCTTTGACCCATGTGCAGGCTCCATATGAAATTTGATCTGCCCAGTGGTTTCAGAGATGTTTGAAAATGTTTATGGATGGATGAAAGAGGCAGCTAACACCAATACTGTAAGGCTCAATCAGGTGAGCTGAAAATGGCAGAGTCGCTTCTCCGAAAAGTTCCCGTTCATGTTGAGTTCCTTTGATGGATTTCAACTAGACTTAACTAGGCAAACACAGATGATAGAATGGTAGCATCATTATCTCACTGTGGTGAAACTAATGTATTCCAAGGAGTTTGTGGCTGGCATCATTGCAATGTTAGTTCTGATTCTTGCAACATAACTTAATTTAAATTTGACCTAGTGACCTAGCTTTTGACCCGACATGACCCAGTTTCAAACCGGATATTGTAAGAATAAACATTCTGACAAAGTTTCATTGAGATTGGATCAAAACTGTGCCCTCTGGAGCGTATACAAGGTCGTTCTTATATTTGACCTAGTGACCTAGTTTTTGATCCGACACAAACCAGTTTCAAACTTACCTAGATTTCATAAAGGTAAATATTCTGACAGAGTTTCATGAAGATTGGATCAAAACTGTGCCCTCTAGGGTGTACACAAAGTTTTTCTTAGATTTGACCTAGTGACCTAGTTTCTGATCTGACGTGACTCAGTTTCATGAGGGGCATATATATATGGACAATAAACATTTTGACATAGTTTCATGAAGACTGGATCAAAACTGTTCCTTCTAGTGCGTACACGAGGTTTTTCTAAGATTTGACCTAGTGACCTAGTTTTTGACCTGACATGACCTACTTTCAAACTTGGCCTAGAGTTTATGGAGATAAACATTCTGACAAAGTTTCATAAAGATTGGATCAAAACTGTGTCCTCTAGAGCATACAAACGTTTTTTCTATGATTTGACCAAGTGACCTAGTTTTTGACCCTACATGACCCAGTTTCAAATCTGTCCTTCATATTATGAGGATAAACATTCTGATAAAGTTTCATGAACTTTGGATCGAAACTGTGCCTTCTACAGCGTACACAAGGTTTTTCTAAGATTTGACCTAGTGACCTAGTTTTTGACCCGACATGACCCAATTTCAAACTTGGCCTAGAGTTTATGGAGATAAACATTCTGACAATGTTTTATAAAGATTGAATCAAAACTGTGTCCTCTAGAGCGTACACAATGTTTTTCTATGATTTGACCTAGTGACCTAGTTTTTGACCCAACATGACCCAGTTTCGTACTTGTCCTAGATATTATAAAGATAAACATTCTCACAAAGTTTCATGAACTTTGGATGAAAACTGTGCCTTCTAGAGTGTACACAAGGTTTTTCTACGATTTGACCTAGGGTCAAACCCGGTATGTTCGGACGGTGGGGTATCCTCGGACACTTTATATTTTCTCTAATTCCCCGATAAACGGCTCATTGTGCCCATTGCCGTTAGTATACTAACTGTCGTCCAATAATATTTTATCTCACTGGTCCAAATATGTAAACCTAAACCGTTTGTAACAAAAGTTTTCATTGGTTGATAATAGTACATGTCATTAACACACTTCGAAAGGCGCCCTAGTTTTCAAAGCTAGAGACCGCGGAACCGTTGACTGATTCTCGACAACTTGATTTTAGTTGTTTTATGTCACCATTCTTGAGTGATCTCGCATCCTTTGTGAAACTATATCATTAAATTAATGAAATTCATACATATTTCTTCTTTCTTATTTCCGAATCTTGTGTTTCTGGCAATAAAATAAGTGTCCGACCGTACCCGCCTCTAAAGATCTTAAGTGACGGTACAGTCGGACGCTTGTAATCCCGAAGGGTACTCCCATATAAGGCGCTACTGGTACAACTATGTTGAATGAATGGATGCATACCTGCAGATATAGAATTGTAAAATAATTTCTATTCTAGTCTATCCCATCAACTTACAAGACCGTTGGGGCACCACCGATGGAACAGCTTGTTTATTGGCCCCATCCGCTAAAGATGCTTCTCTTAAAATTATAGCTAATTATTAACTGAACAAGACGTTTGGAATGGCAACATGGTGAGGATTCTAGTGAAAGGAAGAAAATAATCACACTAATACAAGTTTTAGTTTAGTATTTACAGTGCTCAAACGTACGTTTCTAGGCATCCGATTATACAGTGAACCCAGGGAAGTAATAAATGCCTTAAAAGTGTAGTTACTAGTAATGCTATGCTATTCCTGGCTCTCTAACTGTATGTCCACATTTGTGTTATTCAAATTTTCCTTCTTCGTCGTGGTACTGGAATTTGATTTTGACATTACTTGGTATATTTTACTAGCATCTGCTTTTAAGGCATAATTTATTGCACTCCGAAAACAACTGGGGTGTACATTTCTAGTTTTAACAAAATATCATTTCAATGAGAACAGAAAAAATGTCAAATGTGATTGGGACTGCATTCTGGACGGTACATGTAAGTTCATTATGATTAGATTGGCGCTCAAAGCTAGTTTGATACACTCATCACTTCCAATATCACTGGTAGAGTAGGATAAAGAAGATTTTATAACTGGAAGATTAGACTCCTTCCTGGAAGAAGACCGTCTTTGTGACCTAACTTCAGCCACAAGAGCTGACTTTGATTTTTACCTTATTTTTGAACTGTGAAAAGAAAGAAGTAAGGTCGTTCTCCACTGGCGAAATATAATTGCTGCCTAGTCTAGTCTATATAAATCTTGTAAGGCCATTCAAAAAGCACCACAGATCATGAGTTTGCAACAATCACTTTCCATCTGATCCTGTTTTCAGCTGCCCTAGATGTGCTGGCAAAGTCTATCTTGGCACACTCTTTTATATTATCTTCCTATCTGTCTCTTCTTCTCCTTTAATTATCGAGTGCACGTTATTTTCCTTCTTTCAGAGTAACGTTCATCTTAATTGTGGAAGGCATGGAGTAACTGTTTTGTACTTTTTTTTAATTATCTTGTGGTTGTTATTCACGTTCTCTATAACTACAAA
The DNA here is from genome assembly GCA_963989385.1 of Ctena decussata. Lineage (NCBI taxonomy): Eukaryota > Metazoa > Mollusca > Bivalvia > Lucinida > Lucinidae > Ctena > Ctena decussata. The sequence continues at coordinate 36,494,917 of OZ022498.1, read as the reverse complement.
GAGGACTTATCAGTTACAGCCGAAACTTGTGTTTTTTTCCTCTTCCCACAATGATAAAATATATGTACAGGCCAGCACTGTTTATTGTGATTTTCAGTTTTTTGGCAAGATATTGTGTTTTTTTTTTGTATTTTTTTTTCTTTTGGGGGGGGGGGGGGGGGGGGGGGGAGGGGGGGGGTGTTCAATGCCATGCCAGATTCAGATTCAGTCCATAAATGGTTCAGATCTCCCTAACACTGAGTACACGCTATGTCCTTACTTTTAGTCTATAACGTTCATACAGATTGTGGAAGGCCTGGAACAATTGTGTTTGTACTCATTTATAGTGCTCATTTTAGTCTCTTGTGGTTCTTATTCACGTTTTCCATGACCATGAAGGGAAAATACGAATTTTGACTTCTGTCCGAGTGTACCATCATCTCCGTCCGAGCGTACCGGGAACCGTCCGACCGTACCCTCCACTGCTGTTTTAGTTATTGAATGTCAAATATTAGGAGCATCTGTCAACTTTCCAAAGCTTTAAATGGTTCATACCACCATTTAAACATAGCACCACGTAAGTTTCAAGGTCCCGGACTTAGATACATCATGCCCGGCTTACCACTACGGATAAAAGATGAAGCTGTCCGAACGTACCGGGTTTGACCCTAGTGACCTAGTTTTTGACCCTACATGACCCAGTTTCAAACTTGGCCTAGAGTTTATGGAGATATATATTCTGACAATGTTTCATATAGATTGGATCAAAACTGTGTCCTCTAGAGTGTACACAAGGTTTTTCTATGATTTGACCTAGTGACCTAGTTTTTGACCCGACGTGACCCAGTTTCAAACTTGTCCTAGATATTATGAGGATAAACATTCTGACTAAGTTTCATGAACTTTGGATGAAAACTGTGCCTTCTAGAGCGTACACAAGGTTTTTCTAAGATTTGACCTAGTGACCTAGTTTTTGACCCGACGTGACCCAGTTTCGAACTTGTCCTAGATATTATAAAGATAAACATTCTCACAAAGTTTCATGAACTTTGGATGAAAACTGTGCCTTCTAGAGTGTACACAAGGTTTTTCAAAATTTGACCTAGTGACCTAGTTTTTGACCCAACATGACCCAGTTTCGAACTTGGCCTAGAGTTTATGGAGATAAACACTCTGACAATGTTTTATAAAGATTGGATCAAAACTGTGTCCTCTAGAGCGTACACAATGTTTTTCTATGATTTGACCTAGTGACCTAGTTTTTGACCCAACATGACCCAGTTTCGAACTTGGCCTAGATATTATAAAGATAAACATTCTGACAAAGTTTCATGAACTTTGAATGAAAACTGTGCCTTCTAGAGTGTACACAAGGTTTTTCTAAGAGTTGACCTAGTGACCTAGTTTTTGACCCTACATGACCCAGTTTCAAACTTGGCCTAGAGTTTATGGAGATATATATTCTGACAATGTTTCATAAAGATTGGATCAAAACTGTGTCCTCTAGAGCATACAAACGGTTTGTCTATGATTTGACCTAGTGACCTAGTTTTTGACCCTACATGACCCAGTTTCAAATCTGTCCTTCATATTATGAGGATAAACATTCTGATAAAGTTTCATGAACTTTGGATCGAAACTGTGCCTTCTACAGCATACACAAGGTTTTTCTAAGATTTGACCTAGTGACCTAGTTTTTGACCCGACATGACCCAATTTCAAACTTGGCCTAGAGTTTATGGAGATAAACATTCTGACAATGTTTTATAAAGATTGAATCAAAACTGTGTCCTCTAGAGCGTACACAATGTTTTTCTATGATTTGACCTAGTGACCTAGTTTTTGACCCAACATGACCCAGTTTCGTACTTGTCCTAGATATTATGAGGATAAACATTCTGACAAAGTTTCATGAACTTTGGATGAAAACTGTGCCTTCTAGAGTGTACACAAGGTTTTTCTAAGATTTGACCTAGTGACCTAGTTTTTGACCCCAACGTGACCCAGTTTCGAACTTGTCCTAGATATTATAAAGATAAACATTCTCACAAAGTTTCATGAACTTTGGATGAAAACTGTGCCTTCTAGAGTGTACACAAGGTTTTTCTAAGATTTGACCTAGTGACCTAGAGTTTATGGAGATATATACATGTATTCTGACAATGTTTCATATAGATTGGATCAAAACTGTGTCCTCTAGAGTGTACATAAGGTTTTTCTATGATTTGACCTAGTGACCTAGTTTATGACCCGACATGACCCAGTTTCAAACTTGTCCTAGATATTATGAGGATAAACATTCTGACTAAGTTTCATGAACTTTGGATGAAAACTGTGCCTTCTAGAGCGTACACAAGGTTTTTCTAAGATTTGACCTAGTGACCTAGTTTTTGACCCGACGTGACCCAGTTTCGAACTTGTCCTAGATATTATAAAGATAAACATTCTCACAAAGTTTCATGAACTTTGGATGAAAACTGTGCCTTCTAGAGTGTACACAAGGTTTTTCTAAGATTTGACCTAGTGACCTAGTTTTTGACCCGACATGACCCAGTTTCGAACTTGGCCTAGAGTTTATGAAGATAAACACTCTGACAATGTTTTATAAAGATTGGATCAAAACTGTGTCCTCTAGAGCGTACACAATGTTTTTCTATGATTTGACCTAGTGACCTAGTTTTTGACCCAACATGACCAAGTTTCGAACTTGGCCTAGATATTATAAAGATAAACATTCTGACAAAGTTTCATGAACTTTGTGTGCCTTCTAGAGTGTACACAAGGTTTTTCTAAGAGTTGACCTAGTGACCTAGTTTTTGACCCAACATGACCCAGTTTCAAACTTGGCCTAGAGTTTATGGAGATATATATTCTGAAAATGTTTCATATAGATTGGATCAAAACTGTGTCCTCTAGAGCGTACACAAGGTTTTTCTATGATTTGACCTAGTGACCTAGTTTTTGACCCGACGTGACCCAGTTTCAAACTTGTCCTAGATATTATGAGGATAAACATTCTGACTAAGTTTCATGAACTTTGGATGAAAACTGTGCCTTCTAGAGTGTACACAAGGTTTTTCTAAGATTTGACCTAGTGACCTAGTTTTTGACCCGACGTGACCCAGTTTCGAACTTGTCCTAGATATTATAGATAAGATAAACATTCTGACAAAGTTTCATGAACTTTGGATGAAAACTGTGCCTTCTAGAGTGTACACAAGGTTTTTCTAAGATTTGACCTAGTGACCTAGTTTTTGACCCGACATGACCCAGTTTCGAACTTGGCCTAGAGTTTATGGAGATATATATTCTGACAACGTTTCATATAGATTGGATCAAAACTGTGTCCTCTAGAGCGTACACAAGGTTTTTCTATGATTTGACCTAGTGACCTAGTTTTTGACCCGACGTGACCCAGTTTCAAATTTGTCCTAGATATTATGAGGATAAACATTCTGACACAGTTTCATGAACTTTGGATGAAAACTGTGCCTTCTAGAGTGTACACAAGGTTTTTCTAAGATTTGACCTAGTGACCTAGTTTTTGACCCGACATAACCCAGTTTCGAACTTGGCCTAGATTTTATGGAGATAAACATTCTGACAAAGTTTCAGAAAGATTGGATCAAAACTGTGCGAGCTAGAGTGTACACAAGCAAGTACGACGGACATCAGGGTATCCCAAAAGCTCACCCTGAGCACTTTGTGCTCAGGCGAGCTAAAATCTGTCTTAAGTGGTATATGAAAGTAGTGGTTTCAGTATAAATAGACCTGTATTCAGCACGCACTTGCCATAAACATGCTGTTTTTGGCATTCCCTTGGGTGCTTTCTTTTATCAGGTTTGATTGGTTGGTTAATTTGATGCTTAATGTCCACGGTAAACAACTAAGGTCATGTTGGGACGGTCAGTTAACCTAACCACACTATTCCTGGGCAGGCTTAGACCTCCTAAGCGGTTAACCAGTACTAAGTGCACATACTTTCGCAAGTAACTGACAACTGCCCTTCTTGAATCAGCGGAAGGAGAAACGAAAGTATGTGGCCAGACCCGGATTCGAACCCAGGACCTCTGACTTATGAGTCAGGTGCCCTACCGATTGCGCTACCCGGCCCGGCTATCAGGTTTGAATGTCCCAAATTACAGTGATTTCAACTGGAGGTGATTGGCGAATTTCTGAACAAATAAGCAGTTTAATGAGTTATGATACCATTCACTGATTTATAATCCAAATTGTATTGTGGGAGGTAGCTCTGATTATATCTGTAGGTAAAGATGCTGCCTGTTTGTTCCTATCATTATCATTAAACAGCTCGGTGTTAACATTTTTGATATAGCCAAAAAAATAGCCTTAGGGTGTTCTTCAGTGAGGTACCGAATTCCATACAAAGCAGAATTAAGGTGTATGGGTACACCACCATATTTTTTCCACCTTTTTACAATGGGGAACAACTTTTTTGACTTCCTGTTTGCTTCGTAGATGATGCATACAGCTCTTCCAAAATGGTGTCTACTCTTAAAGGAAAGTTTGCTCCTTTGGGACAAATTCTAACCCTCAAGAGTTGATCCCAAACGAGAAAATGGCAGAGTCACTTCACATTAACGTTTATCCATTCACTTTAACACTGGCTTTATTGGTCTTCTGTAAAACTACCACCATTATGGCCTATGTCCCTACATGCAATGCTAGCTTGACATGGCCCAGTTTTGGTTCCATCTGTCACTTTCCCTATAGATATTTGCACATATCCTAAGGTACATGTATTTTTTGCTGGCTGTCAGCTGAAAGGATGAAACTATGTCTTTGTATATATGAGCCGCGACACGAGAAAACCAATGAAGTGGTTGTGCGCCCAGCGCAGACTCAGCTCAGCCTGGGCATCCGCATTGAGGTAGCTTAGACCCTAAGCTATTCTTTAAGCCCTTAGCGAAGAGTCTGCCCAGACTGGGAGGATGGCCAGGCTGATCTGAGTCTGCGCTGGGCGCACAATCACTTTGTTGGTTTTCTCATGTGGCGGCTTATAAAAAGCAGCATTTATTAAACTAGAGCAAGTGAGCAGGGGCTCACGTATACCCCCGGCCAGCGACACCGCCTACAGGAAAGAAACTTTTCATGCCAATGTAGTCATATATCACTGGGTTCCATATCAAGATTTCATAATAAGCAAGACAATACAAACTTAAAGTTCACTTTTAACACAAAATTAATGGTATATAAATTTCACAGTCAGCAGTCAGCAGCTAGATGATGTCAACAAAACTGTTTTAACCTTGCAGTAAACCTAGTCACACATCAAAAGGTTCCATTCAAATATATTGAAAATATAAGCCAACAGATACAACTTAATACAAAACTTTTACACTAATGTTAAGTAAATTTTCCAAGTCTGTGACCTTGCCCTTAGGTTTGCAGCAGCATCCAGATGATGCAAACTAATATGTATCCTTCCTCTAGTGACACTAAGCACATCTGAACAAATTCCAATAGAAGCTTTCAAAAAAAATAGAGCAAAAGCAAAATCTTAACACAAAACTTTAACACAACTGTTGTACAAATTTCTAAGTCTGAGACCTTGACCTTAGGCCTGCAGCAGCATCCAGGTGATCCAAACTGATCATTATCCATCTTGTAGTAACACTAAGCACACATCAACAAGTTCCAGTAAAGGCTTTCAGGAAAACAGAGCAAAAACAAAAACTTAACGCAAAACTTTAACGCAACTGTTATACAAATTTCTAAGTCTGTGACCTTGACCTTTGGCCAGCAGCAGCATCATGGTGATGCAGACTGATCAGTATCCATTCTGTGGTAACACTAAGCACTTATGAGCAAGCTCTGGATAACAGAAGCAGAAGAAAAAAAACTTAACGCAAAACTTTAACGCAAATGTTAACTTACGTACGGACGAACGAACGAACTAACGAACGGACAGACAGACGAACGGATGGAAAGACAAAAACTATATACCCCTCGACATACTTCGTATGCCGGGGGTATAAAAATGCAGCTCCAGATGAGATAACATTGTTGGGGGTGAGATTTGATACTTGTTTCTTTTCTCCACAAAAACACATGCTGAGCAATTTCTATCCCTATTCTAACTAGGTTCTGATATTACAACATTTGTTCTGCTTAATATACACAGGAAGCTCAAATCTCATTTTCATCCCCCAAAAATTGCCTTATTTGGAGCTCTAGCTAATGAATGTCATGTAGTATGATCTTTTTTTCTAAAATTGTTGGAATGTTATGATCAACATACTCATTCCCACTATAAGCAACACTCTATGTACAATTTCCAAGTCACACCTTGTGAGAATTTGTCTTATAAGCATATGAAAACTGCTTTAGGAATATGTGTTCACCTCCTTGTTTAGCAACCACTTTCACAAAGGAGCAACTTTTCTGACTTCCTGTTTGCTTCCCTGGAATATGTGACCCTTTCAAAATGGTGTCTACTCATCAAGGACAAAATTGCTCCTAGCAAAGCAAATTTTTCCTCTTAAGAGTTGACCCCTATTGAGAAGAAAGCAGAGTTGCTTCCCTTGAAAAACTATACACTTTAAGACCTGCACATGTGCTGTCTGATCAGATTGAAAAGACAATAACTGGACTTAGCAAATTTTTTAAAAGTCACTGGCACAAGCCATGAACAGACCCTGCTGTGAGCAGTCTGGTCTGAGTCTGAACAGTTTGCTTATGCTCTAAGACATCTTTTCACACTACAGTTTATCTATTAATTTTTTAACTACATGTACTACATAGCTTACAAAGCTGACAGAATTTAGCTTATAAAGCCAACAGAATTACTTTTATGAAGCACTTACAAGAACATCATTACTCATTTGTTATAGGATTGTCAGTTAGGCTATGTATACCAAGGAATGAAGGTATGTCACATTTCATCTGTTTGCAACTACTGTACATAGAAAGTTAACACAAATACATGTAGATTTCATTATTAACAATTCCATTCAAATTAACTTACACTGTCATCTACTGCATGACAGATAGCCACCCACTTTTTCTCCAAATAGGCCGTTTATATGAAGTTACTGAACTTACTCATATTTATATACAGATAAAACTTATACTAACTCAAAGAAGGGTAATGTTTCATGATTTACAGTATGGCATACTTTCTAACTGCATACTTAAGGTATATGGGTAGACTGTCATGTTTTTCTGCCATTTTTCAAAGGGAGACAACTACTGCGACATCCTGTTTGCTTTTCCTAAATGGCGTAGCCCTTTAAAAACTGGGTCTACTCTAAAAGGAAAAAATTTGCTCCTTAGTAGCAATTTTTTTCCTTTTAGAGTTGACCCCCATTGAAAAGGGAGGCAAAAATGAGAATGACAGTTGCTTCCCCCTGAAAGTGTACCCATTCTCCTTAAAAAAATTATCCCTGTTACTCCAACCTCAGTTTCACCGGATGCATGTACATGTATATAAAAGTATGAAATATACACCACTTATACTAAAACACAGCTGATATACTGTCATAACATGTGTACAGCAAGGTTCTGTAATTCAGGTATGAAATCATTGATTTTAAAATGGATAATTAGGGATTTATGACCCTTTCAACAGCATCTGTTATTTTTGGCCAGCCCTTGTTTCAGCTTTACCACAAATCAGTAAAGTATGTTAAAGCACATATATCCTAATATGCTTATGTATTGGGACACCTAAAATTATAAATTTTCCATTTGTCCCAAATGGAAAATTCATTATTTTTAGGTGTCCCAATATATACACAAATTACGGTAATTTACTGGTGTTAAAATGAATGGGCACACCTCCATAATTTTCTACCATTTTTACAAAAAGAAACAACTTTTGTGACTTCTTGTTTGCTTCCGTGGCTAACATAACCCAATGATGTATACTCTAATGTGCTTAAGTATTGGGACACCTAAAATAAAAAAATTTCCATTTGTCCCAAATGGAAAATTCATTATTTTAGGTGTCCCAATATATACACACATTACAGTACTCTTAAATGAAAAAATATACTCCAATTGGAGTAAACTCTTTCCTTTAAAATTTGATCCCAACTGAGGAGGGAGGAAAATTCAACAAATTCAAAATTAGCGGAGCTGCTCCCCATGAAAGTGTATCCATTCATCTCAAACATGCTTCGTTCCAACCACTCATAATAAACCTTTCATCATAATCATCAGTCAGCATTCAACAGCGTATTAATATTTACAACTTCGTATCTAATGCCACATGTATTACAGCGTACATTAATAATTCCAAAACTTTCCCACTAAATGCTGTGACTCAGAGACTCTAGATAAGAAGGAGTATTTGGTGATAATTAGGAATAATTTTTGTTAATTCTCCATAAAAACCTATGTTGTGACCCCTCATCAGAACCGTCTCATTGAGACGGTTCAGATGAAGGGTCACAACATATGGTTTCAATGAGAAATAAAGAAAATTATCCCTAATTATCATCAAATACTCCCTCTTATCTAGAGCTCTGCTGTGTATACTGGTATAAAGTTATGCACCTATAATATCATTTGAGGTGGATGGACAAGGCATTTATAGATTTTTTAAGGTGTATGGCTACACCCTCATGTTTGTCTGCCATTTTTACAAAGGGACACAACTTTTTGACTCCAATTGCTTCACTAAACAACTTAGCCCTTCCAGAATGGAATCTGCTTTTAAAGGAAAAAATTTGCTCCCCACTGAGTTGTCCCCCACTGAGGTAAGGTACAATAAAAATTACAGTTGCTTCCCCTGAAAGAGTACCCATACACCTTATAAGACCTGCAAATTGTGTACATGTATATCTTAAATATTCTTACAGCTTATCTCAACAGAGTAAACCTCAATCAGACTGCTTGTCTCCATAACTTCGCACCAGTGTTATAAGCCAAGGATGCTTTATATTCAACTTCTGCAAACAGTGTAGACCCAGTTCAGCCTAATCTGGCTTTACTTGGGCATAGTTCAAAACCTTGAATGGTTGGTTGGTTGGCTGATTTGATGCTTAACGTCCACTGTAAACAGCTAAGATCATGTCGGGACGGTCAGTTAACCTAACCACACTATTCCTGGGCAGGCTTAGACCTCCTAAGCCTGCCCAGGAATAGTGTGGTTAGGTTAACTGACCGTCCCGACATGACCTTAGTTGCTTACCGTGGATGTTGAATGGAACGGATGAGATAATCTACATTCCACTGGCTGCAATTTGCTCCCAGAATCCTAGATAATACTCTTACAAAATGGATCAATTCTTTCCTGTAAGAGTGTCATCTCAAAGTAATGCAGTGAAGTTGAGGATATCATCCACTGTCTTCTCCATTCAATTTAAGATATGCCCTTTACTTGTTATTGTTTACACAGGCATTTCAGTCAATACATTTAGGATACATATGGGACACACTTTAACAGGTTTACAATGCCATATATTGTACTATTTACATCCCAATTTTAACCTTGAAGGTAAAGTGTATTACAAATGCAATGTCTTTTTTTACAGCAAGATCCTTTAATCATACTAACATTCTGTCCAGTCTGTCAGTTAAAGGTTTTACAGTCCAGGGCCCAGTTGTTCTAAACTAACGACGTCGTTAGTTAACGTGACGTTAAAATTTCAAACGTTAATATCAGAAATATGCCAATATTTTTTGTTGCAAAAATGTGAGAAGCTTTTGCATTGCAAAAGCTTTTCACATTTTTTCAACAAAAAATATCAGCGAATTTGGTAGTAAAAACGTAAAACACTTAACGAGTTGACCTCTTAACGAGCTCGTTAGGCTAACGATGCTTTGAACAATTGGGCCCAAGTGTCAGGTAAGGAGTGCTTTTGATGATGACTCCGCGACAATTTCAGTTCAAATGCAAGAAAAACATAATGCTGTGGTACCTAATGAGAAACCACAACATTTATCTTCTTGGAGATACAAGAAAATTCATCCCAGAATGATCAAAACCCTTCTTTATCTGACGCTCTGCTAACGGTCAGCTACCAAATTTATCTGGCTATAAGATGGGTAATTTTCCCCACCAAAACACCCCTAAAAATCTAAATCCAACTTTTAAGATTTTTACAGATCCATGTTATAAGATGGATCTACATTTCCCTCCAAAACAACCCCAAAAATCTAGATTTTTCAAGATGAAACTAGATTTCCCTCAAAAACAACCACTAATATCTAGATCCATCTTATAAGATGGAGCTAAATTTTTGGGATTGCTTTGGCAGATTAACCATATTTGGGGTCTTTTAGGAGGGGGTAAACACCCCCGTTCTTATAGCTGAATAAATTCGGTTTGTTCAGTTTTCAAATATCTGTAACATTTAGTAACATCAAAAGCATGGCAAAAATAATCATATAACATGGTTTGTACAATATCACATAACAAAAACTGCTTCTTTGAACAGAACTCGAGGCAAACTATCTAAAAGTGGTCTATTTACAGAAATTACAATTACATTTAATGTGTATTTTCTCACCTTGACCTTGGTGCATTAACATCCCCAGAAACTTCTTGTTCCTTTTGCCTTCACATTTGTGTTTTAATCTTCATTTTAAAATGTCATCTCTTGTGTTTTATTGTTTATGCAGTTTGATGAACACCAATGCGGTTCACTAATACTAACTTTTGTGGGTTAGAAAATTAAGTCTATTAAGTGTTTCAGTACCTACAGTAATTTCAACGCAAAATGGCTGAAGTTTCACCAGAATCAGATTTTTATGGCAAGAGAGTTTAATGAATGCCTACAAAAGTGCAAATTAATAGAAAAATATTATAACCAAAAAATTCTCTACAGAAACGTAAAACAAGCTTGCAAGGTTATGGACAGAACAGAATGTACAACAAATTATAAATTGCTCTTCCCTTTTTGTATATGAGAGTGACACAACAAATGAAGTCCCTTCGCAAACACCTAAACACTTAGATCAGCAACTGATCAATCATCCAAATTTCATCAAAAAGAAGTCTTTCAGATTCATTGACTTTGATGACAACATGGAGGACTGATCAGACTGTGAAGATGCACAGGCTGAGTGATAGAGAATACCACGTTACTGTCTTTTGATATCAAGTTTATCAGGCGAGACCAGAAACAGCGTAGGAATGACCAGGCTTGCCGAGCCAGTCCGACGTGTTTCTGGTCGAGCTTGATAAACCTGATATTAAAAGACACATTGTTTTCTATTTATCTTGCATCATAAGAAGATTTTAAGACGTAAAGAGAGTCAAACAAATGAAAAGCAAAGGCAGCTTTGTTTGAACTTGCTGACGTTGCGTATGAATTATGATGTAAGTCGGTGACGTCATTTAACCAACTGAACGTTGTTATCGGGCAAACGTCAGTATATAGCCAATTGTCTTCAGAGATCGCTTCTAAAGGCATCGCCTGATAATGTTTGCGCATGCGCAGATCTACACTGACATGATATCACATCATGTTATCATACCCCTGTTATCAGGTGAGTTTTGCAGCAGATGCATGATAAATCTGATTCTTTACTTCTGGCACTTGCCTTCAGACACAAACTTCAATGAAATGAACGTAACATGCTCTGTGAATATGCAATACCATTCCCATCTGGAAATCGGAAAACTCTCGCTGCTGCAATTTGACTCTTAAACATGAAAAGCATTTTCGTGCATAAAATTTGCTTTGACGTAACAGAGCTCGGCCCAGTTGTTCAAAGCATCTATAGCCTAACAAGCTCATTAAGAGGTCAACTTGTTAAGTATTTTGCGTCTTTAAAGACAAAATCACTGATTTTTTTTGTTGAAAATATGTGAGAAGCTTTTGCAGTGCAAAAGCTTCTCACATTTTTTCAACAAAAAATATTGGCGTATTTGAGATATTAAGGTTTGAAATTTCAATGTCTTGTTAACTAACTATGTCGTTAGTTTTGAACAACCGGTTCCTTGTGGCATTATCACATAAATTACTGACAAATACTGACAGTGGTCAAACCAAAATTTTGATAGACCCACCTTCAGATGTTTTGTAAAAACTACACCAATTTACCTTTGACAAGGCTGAAATTTTTGTACTAATAACTTTACATACAATGAGTCAAATGGCATTGTTAAATTTTGGCTAGCTATTTATTGAAACTCGAATGATTGATTGATTGATTTGTTGCTTTACGTCCACAGTAAACAGCTATGGTCATGTCGGGACGGTCATTGAAGCTCGAAATTTCAATTTTCAGATGAGTGAAAAGGAAATAGAATTATTTTGAGATTTTAACACTAACATACTCTTTGTGGACCTTTCCAATGTTTGCATTCACTTAGACATAGAAGCATGAGATTTTGTAATCGTGAGTATAAGTGACCTATGAAGTGATAATTATAACACAGTATAGAAGTTAAATGAAAAGGTTCCCACGATGAAATCATTAGCCGTATTCAACTGGTAAGGTTCCTAAAATTGCTGTGAAATTTTGCGTGGCAGTGTGATAGGTTCTTGTAAAATCTGGTCACATGGCCCAATCAAATTCAAGAATTTTTACAATCTCATAAGCCACCATTCATCCCTTAAGTGCTTGAAAAAATCCTCGATTGGACCATGTGACCGACTGGTACAAGAAGCTATCACACTCCCACGCAAAATTTCAAAGAAATTTCACGTACCTTACAAGTGGATAATGGCTATTAATAATGACAAAGTAATTTTATAACATGTTATCCTTTCATTCTTGACTATGAACACTATTTGGTAAATCATACAGGTAAACTGAAAAGATTACTTCCAGCCAACTTTACAAAGAAATGGGGAAAAAAATCTACAAATGGAGTCTCAGACAAGAAGGGTTTTTTATCATAATTTTGATTCATTTCTTTAATTAAAAAACGAAAAAAAAAACCCAAAAACATACCATTATTAACCTTATTAGGGCCCTGTATTCTTAACTTTTTATAAATGACGTCAACTTCACTCCTAAATTTCAGCATACTTCGAGCTCTCTGTTACTGTCAGAGTACTTACTGAATTTTAAGCATTCACTACTGATATAATGCCCTTCAAAGGTTTAACAAAAGCCCTTAGAAAGGTGGGCATCTAGAAAGTTATATTTCACAGATGCAAGCCCTGTTTTCTTGAAGCTGCCCCAATATAAAAACTTATATTCAATGATATCAAAGTTTCAGAATATTATAAGAATTGGATGAAAAAAAAAATGAGCATCAACTAATGTGTGATGACTCAGTACTAATGTATTCATATTATGTAAAAACAAAATTATGGAAATGTTGCACTATGAAATTAAACATGAAATTAGACATAAGATACATAAAACTTGTGGTGTAAAATAATAACAGATACTATTTGCATAATGTAGGATTTCGCAAAATATCCAGAAACTTTATTAACTATCTGACAGTTGGTTTATACAGCTACATTAAGTATCTTGGGAAAATTCATTTACATTTTCAGTGCTCCAGATAAAAAGGTGTAACAGGGATAATTTAGGGACACTTTTCCCTATTTATCAATGAAAACATATGGTGTGACCCCTCATTAAAACTGTCTCGGCGAGACAGTTCTAATGAGGAGACACAACATATCTTTCAGAATTATCCTCAAAACCCAACCTTATCTGGAGCTCTGCATTTTGGTAAATATCATGTGTACACAGATAATTCACGGTGAATGAAGACAACTCTAAAGGGAAAGCACTCAAGTGAAAACAGTTTGCCACCTCCCAAAGGGAAGTCACTCCAAGAGAATATTTTCTTTCTTTGACTCCCTTCTCCCAGGGGGCTACTCTTTAATGGAAGAATTTTCTCCCTTTGGCAATACAAGCAGATTCTTTCCTTTATGCTGTATGAGGACACATCCATGTTTGTCACTTTTAAAAAGGGAAACAACTTTTGTAAATCTTGTTTGCTTTTCTACCTAATGAAGCCCTCTCCAAATAAAGTCAACTCTTAGAGGAAAAGACTTTCTCCTAAGGGAGCAAATTTGTTCCTGTAAGACTTGACTCCCATAGAAAAGGCAGTCAGAAAAGTGAAAATGACAGAGTTGCTTCCCCTGAAAATGTATCCATTCACCTTGGGAACACCAAACTAGAAACATCTTGAAACATAAATGTGTATTCATTTAATATCTATTACACCATATCCCAGTATGTGCTTACACACTATTATGTTTTTAAAATAATGAAAATCCTCAACAATGAAAAACCCCATGACTAAAGCATATGAACACTGCATATCCAGACCCAGTGATCCACAAGTAGCCCACTAGAGTTGTGTTATAGGGGTCCTGAATTTGATGCCACTTTCCTAACTACTTTTACCCTAACAGTGCCAAAATAAAAATGGTTGAATTTGCAAACAGAGTAGATCCAGATGAGGCAGCTCATCATGAGCTGCCTCATCTGGATATACACTGTTTACCCTCTAGTCTTTGATTTCTCAAAATGATACAGCCTGGACAAAATGTTGTATGCTTGTTTGGCCCTTTGAGGGTTAAATCAGTTTTTCAGATCAAACATAAAAACCAAGACCTCTATTGGATAGCATGGATAAGCAGGCTGGTCTAAGCTTTCACCAGATATGCATCTGCTGACTTGCATGTTTTTTCCATGCTGAGCATTATCATTATTACTGTATAGTAAAGAAGTAAATTATATACAACACATAGTGTTTTGTCTAAAATATTGGCTACAATACTTTATAAAGGAATTTGTGCAAAAGAACAACCCCTAGAGATCAAGTGCTTCTTTTTTCAGACTGGAAACATGGCAGAGAGCACAAACATACCGTATACGCAGTAATTTTCACGAGTTCAAATTTTCGCGGTTAAGGGTCAAAAACATAAATATTAATTTTAGTGATTTTTAATTTTCACGGTTAGCAACATGCTCGAAAAGCAAAACCATTTCTTTTTCACTTGAGTCAGTTCTTTCAGTAACCTGCGGCGGCCCTGCCGCAGGTTAAAGAAAGAACTGACTCAAGTGAAAAGTACCAGCAAACACAAGCAAAATATATGAACACTGTGTCTACAAAAGACACTTTGTGAGAAACAGGAAAGTATTTGCGATTTCAATATTTGCGGTTTCTAAGTGACCGTGAAATACTGCGAAAAATGGAACACTGAGAAAATTACCATGTATATGGTATAAGTTTTACATTGGCTGCAACAAACCTATTGTGCAACTGCTGTTTCTTGGAAAGAAATTTTCCATCTTCCACAATACATGCTCTACACAGTAGAGAATATACGTTTTTGCCTCCTTTTCAAAGGTCATATCATTTGAGTTGAATACCTTCTTCGGTTTTGGAAAATAAAGGCAAATTCATGATTTTTTGCATTTCAAAGGTGCGGTGAATGAGGAGATAAGCAGCAATGTTCTATGCAAATTCATGTTTATAGGAAAAAGCAAATTAACTGGAGCAATCTATAATCTGTGTGGTCGATAGAGGTTTAAGAATGCTTTAATAGCACCAATATTTTATAGAGTAAAAGCCATTATCACACTTATATAATACATGGTACACATTATTCACATATCCTTCTTATAAAAGTGAACAAAAATGAAATTTCTTAAAACAGGCGTATTTCTTCAAGAAGGTGTTCATATGGTAACGTTATTGGTAACTACCTACTTGATATCCCATCAAGGCTATGAGAGCTCCAGAAAGTGCAGTTTTGGGGGATAATAAGTTCAGTAAGTTTCTTATGTGAGCTGTGGCAGCAGATGTGCTGACTATCTGAAACTTGCTGTACAAAATTTACAGCCAGTTTCAGATATTCAGCAAATAATTTGTACAGCCAGTTTCAGATGGTCAGCACAATAAAGAGAATCTCGCCTCCAGTGGGACTCAAACCCTGTGTGCCAAAGTTGCAAAACTTTAACCACCTGGCTACACAGTCACTTCATGTAAACTGGGAGTACTGATAAAGATGTGTGGCTGTACAGGTTGATCCGTCTCTTTCTCATGTTAACACATGTAGGACACCTTTCTTGCAGCATAACTAATTTTTCCATATAAACGCATTTTGGATCTCACTACATGTGAGGTAGCGCTAATGAGATCCTTTATGGAAAATTAAAAATAAAGCTCAATATACCAAACTCTTTGTTTCTTCTGGAGCTCTGACCTACATTATGGAACTATCCCCATATTAATCTGTTTAACTAATCTTTTGATTTAACAAAAATCGGACTTTGTTTTTGAAACACACATGAACTGGTTAAACTTAACACATAAGCTAGATTTAAAATCTACAACTATTAGACTGTTCGTACTAAACGGCATCTTGATCGTAAAAATGACATTGTATATAGGATGTTGGCACAAAACCTTCACTCTGACTTTCGTCGCTTTTCCGTACTCTCGTCCAGCCGTCACCTTGATCTTGTTCCAGAACAAACATTTCTTCATTCTCTACCATGCCTACTGAGCCGTCGTTCACAGCTGAAATAGAGATATATCGTAATTAGAAAATTTTTGAGAATGCTTATTTTTAGAAGTCAGTGTTAAGGAATTATTCTGGATATATTCCTTAAAGTCAAAAAGGTTCTCTGGCTTGATACTGGTCAAAGCATTTCATGAAAGATTTATTTTCGAAATATTTTGAGTTTTGTGAAATAGAACTTCAACAAGACCTGTAACAGGGACAGGATAGCTCGCCTGACAGTGCCTTGCCCATCACATAAAAAACTTTAACGTAAAACTTTAACATTTTGCTAACGCCACCGCCACCGCCCCCGCCAACGCCGCCGGGGGTAGTGCAATAGCTTTTCCTGAACTTCGTTCAGGCGAGCTAAAAATGGTATTCATTCATAGATTTTGTTTCTGAAAAACATAGCTGCTGCTCTACAATGCAGCCTTCCACCTTCGAACTCAGTCTAATTCTTTTTATTTCTAGATGGTGATTTACAAGAAAACATCAAATGGACAACAGTGTGTGAATCTAATACAGATTTTGCAAATACCTGTGTACTTGTTTCTGGTAGGTTATAAGTCAATCATTCTTATGACTTTTCAATATATATATCTCTGCACTGAATGAGAACGGTTGGTTGGTTGGTTGATTTGATGCTTAACGTCCACGGTAAACAACTAAGGTCATGTCGGGTCGGTCAGTTAACCTAACCACACTATTCCTGGGCAAACTTAGACCTCCTAAGCGGTTAACCAGTACTAAGTGCACATACTTTCGCCAGTAACTGACAACTGCCCTTCTTGAATCAGCGGAAGGAGAAACGAAAGTATGTGGCCACACTGGGATTCGAACCCAGGACCTCTGACTTACGAGTCAGGTGCCCTACCGATTGCGCTACCCGGCCCAGCACATTATTTTTTATTCATAAATAAATTTTAAAATCATGACAGATGTTATACACGGGGGTAATACCAATTTGGCAACCTGCCCTTTCGACTGAGTCTATACTATACAAAGTGGTTTTCGACCGAGAATGCGATCATAAGCATTACCAATAATGGTAAATAGTACTACTGTTAATGGCTGTAGATCGAGCTGATACTGCTGTCGATTGTCTCAGTTGACAGCCACCTTTTGCATGTATGGTAATCGACCGATTCGGTCGAAAGCACAAGTAGCCAAATTGGTATTACCCCAGTGTTATAATAAATGATGAGTTAATCAAGCTCTGGTTGACAGCAGACTCAAAATACAAGCTCTTCTGAACTAGCTTATGAGACCATAGCTTGCATTCCCAAATACTATAATAAACATTAAAGATGAAAGCTTAATATGAGTGACAGAGACAGAGGGGGAAAAGAGTAATAAATGAGCCATGACACGACAAAACCAACAATGTGGCATGTGCGCCCAGCTAAGTCTCAGATCATCCTGGGCATTAGCCCAGTCTGTTCAGAGTCTTTGCTGTCTGCATGGAGCTAGCTTAGACTCTTAGCTACCCTTAAAGCGCTTAGCAAAGACTCTGATCAGACTCGGCCAATGTCTGCGCTGGAAGAACAACCACATTGTTGGTTTTCTCATGTTGCGGCTCCAATTCTGTTGCAATACAGTAGGAAGTAAAAGTTTCTTTTATCAGTGTCAGCTTGCAAAGAAATATACTTATTAAAAAAAAAATCGTTCAAAATTTGGAAACATATATTTCCAGTAAATATACATGTACAATAATGAAACAAAGCCATAGCAAAGATGATGCAGGGATGTTGTCTGACACTGTATTGATGTTAACAATGTGCACCAGCTGGGAATTTCTAAGAAATTTCATAAACTATATGGCATTATTTTTTTGTTTATGTATATTATGTTAAATTTGTTTGCAAGCTGAAACAGGTATTTAACAGCATTAAATATGTTCACAAGCAGAATTATGTATTAAGGTAAATAGGCAAAGTGCCGTGTTTTCCCCCATTTTTATATAGAGAACAGCTTTTGTGACTTCTTGCTTGCTTCCTTTGAAGACCAACACCCTACAAAATGCGCTCTACTCTTGAAGGAAAGAATCTGCTAAAATAGGAGCAAATACTTTCTTTTCATATACAATGGGAGAAAAGATGAAACTGGTGGAGTCGCTTCACTTGAAAGTGTACCCATTCTCCTTATATGGCATTAAATTTGACTGCTTCTAACTGTCCAATAGACCATCTGTTGCTTAATGTTCCACTTCTATATAAGCAAAAGCTATGTCCGCTGTACATGTATACAATTATTTATGTAAGCATGATGAGATTATTTTTTCTAATTATGTTCTACATATATTATGTTCACTGTACCCACATGACCATAGTAGTGCATAAAACAAAATTGGAGTTTATGTCATTTTTTGTATATTTTTACATATGGGTGCTTTAAAATACACTGCTTCAAGCATGATGTGATGTGCTGTAAAAATGCAGATAAGAGCAATGCAGAAGAACAATTTCAGTATTTTAATGTAAGAAAGATTTTTTTTCCAAAAGCAAAGTAGATAGTGTTAAAGCCATTTCTGTTTGAGATGCATCAAGTGGCCAATTTTTTGTTGGTCGTAACTTAAAACCACTACCTCCTAAATTAGGATTTAACTCAAGGCAAAACGTTACAGATAAATTCACATAACATCTTTCCATGAACTGCATCATCTTCCTAATTTCAATGGTTCAATATGACTGAAATACTATTAAAGAACCACAAAATCCTAAACCAACCAGGGATTAGAACTAACTGAGCCGCAGCATGACAAAACCAACAAAGTGGCATGTGCACTCAGCAAACTCAGATCAACCTCAGCCTGGGCATTCCCCGAGTCTGGTCAGTCTTTGCTGGCCTCACGTAGGTAGCTTGGACTCTTATCTACCCATTTTAGCGCAAGTGAAGACTCTGATTAGACTGGGCAGCTGCCCAGGCTGATCAGAGTCTTTGCTGGGTGCACATGCCACTTTGTTGGTTTTGTTGTGTCACAGCTCAATTTATTAACATAAGCAGAGCTACAGATAAATAGAAGTTTTCTTGACTATTGTGATTTTTTCTTAAGGACTATTCCATATAAAAGCACCTCCCTGGGCAGAGCCCAAACATTTTTTTGAGGGGTCCCGACTGAGAAACTTTACCCTAATGTGCATAAGTATTGGGACACCTAAAATAATAAATTTTCCATTTGTCCCAAATGGAAAATTTATTATTTTTAGGTGTCCCAATAATTACACACATTACGGTACTCAAGCAATTGTAGTTCTTTCTAATTACAAAAAGTTTAAGAAGCTTCCGGTCCTACTCCTGGATGCCCTTTTTCCTGGGACAACCTTTCATTAAAATGTTAGCAAATAGTTTAAACCCTATCAGGGTCAGCAAATTAAAATCTTAAAAAGTTCTAATATTTTGTTTCCAAATATTTCAAGCAAACACAGTAGATGTGGACTGGTGGAATGCCAACTCAGAATGCTGCAACCTTTACAAAGGAAGTTTTTTTTTCAGTAAGTCAACTCAAACTATGACTGGAGGAAACCAAAGTTAGACCAATTTGCAGGCACAGCAGCTAGGTTACATACATATTTAATGTACATTTTGGAGAGATTTGATTTTCAAAGGGACCTACCTCCTTGTGCTGTAAATATAAGAGAAACATGACTGGTTCTTCAATTAAACCATAAGATACAAAATGAGTGCAAACTGAATATGTGGCCAGCGAAGGTTTGCACACACCATGTATGGACCATGAAGAAATATTCAAACACAAAAGGAAGACTCTTGCTAGACTGCATGAAATTGCAGACTGGTTTGAGTCTCTGCTCAAATTAGATTTATATTTGAGCCTCATCATGTGATTTCCAACAATGTGACAATTTTGTGACATTCAGATGATCCTTTTCATTCACACACGGTAACCAGAGACCTTGCTGTTGGATATATGGATTGGGCTACTTCCATGGATGGCTCATGTGACAAGCCAAGGCTCTGATGAGCAGTCTGATCACCAATGCCACATTGTTGGAAATCACATGATGTGGCTCAGAAGATGTGGGAACAGTCAATTAGCTTTGTAAATGTGGAAACAGTAAATGCCCTGACTCATTGACACAGATGTGCAGGGAGGTTTGAGTTTGTGGGTGTGCTAACAAACCTTCTGGAATCTTTATGACTCAAAATGTATCTATCCATGACTGGATATATGGAAATGAAACTCGGTAATGCCAGTAACAGCCAGTTAATTCTGTTCACATGATACAATCAGCTTCTATTTTGTCAGAGCATAAAACAATTTGCTCCTTTGGTCTCTAGGGCTAAGCAAGAGTTGTCAGAAGACAACAAAGGGCACCTCATGGGTGCCTGATTCTGACAATCACCGAACAATGAAATATAGGTCACTGTGATCTATAAATAGTATGAAGTCATTTGCAATGTCAGACTGATCCATTATGTCAGGTATCATGTTAATCCATCAAACAATGTTGGAAATATAAGACAAAATCACTGGAACATGAATAAAGATCAAGGGCACAGGAGTCAGCATGGATGCTTCGCAGCTGCTGCAATTATAGGGATATGCTATTTAACAAAGTATCAATTCACTTGTCTCAAAGGTATCTTCAAAACATAAAAGTTTGCCTTGAAAACAGTGCCAAACATCAAAGTCAGTCAACCATGACATATAAGTTAAAGACATACAATTGTGTGATGCAGCTGCTGCAGTCACATGGATGTATATATGTACCAAGTATGATGTTCATAGCTGCTGTAGTTTGTAAGATACAGAGTTGAACATTGAGTTAAACGCAATTCTTAACATTGGACTGGTTAACCCTGATCACAGACACTGACGAGGAGGCTGACGCTAATGGTAACACATACTGGGACTACTATGCCAAGGGTATAGCACAAGCTCTCCTTTGCATTTGCAAAGGCGCACTAAAAATTATTGTTTGAATAGAGAGTTCAGCTGCATTATCAGTGCAGCTGTTTTAAGCCACTCTTCACACACAAGAACAAGCAAACCTACTTCAGTATGATTTCTGATTACCAAGCCACTGATAAAACAATCTCCTTTATTCAAATATTTAAAAGGCAAAATTGGCATCTCCTAATAACCGCAACTTCCACTGGGTATAAAGGTTGTAAAAGATGACCAAAAGCATGTTTGTAATACATACCATCAAAAGGATATAATGCTCTGCAAGTTCCTATCACTTGGTAACCAAACTCATCCTGAAAATGGTCAGGTGTACCAGGATCTGGTTCAATAAACTCGGGGTCCGGTTCCAAATCTGGATCCTCCATTGGTCTAAAATTAACAGCATATACAGTAAAAAGTCTAAACATTGAGACATCTAAAATGTGATGGGTCCAAAAGATGCAGACAGAATGGCAAACAGTGTAAACCCTGATCAGACTGGTCCTCAAGGAGCAGTCTGATCTGGGTCTGCACTGTTTGCTTGGATCTGTCTGTCCCAACATTTAGAATTTTTTGGTATCATCAGTATTTTGAGCAGTTCCTTGGGTAAGTCTAGCAGTGCTCTTAGCATGAATGAGCACTGATTTGGCAGGCCTCTAGCTAACGATATGGTTTGCAGTATATTAAAATCAGTTTAAAATAATCTTTCTGTTTTACATCAGGATTTATTGTCGCACCTTATTCAAGAATCTGATGATATGATGATACGACTGGATAAAGGCAGCCCCATGATGACCCTTTTAAAAATATCCATCATGGGTCAGTGTAAATTCTCTATGAATTCAAGATGACTGCTCTACCGGTTTTTAGTCAATTCAGAACTTTACATGCTATCACTGTCATTTGTGAATGAAGACACCAAGTGTGGGTATGCTTTTTCCTATAATCTGAGAAGTTCATGTCCTGGACTATGCCATTTTGGAATGCTAATAAACTATTAAATTTTTTTTACAACAAAAGCATTATTAGAGAATTGTAATAGGACTTTTTTGTCATCTTAAAAGGGGAATAACTCTGTCCATAATAGATATATCACAACCTAACCTTCATCAGACTGATAAATCAAATACTAATGGTACCAAACTCAGCTCCATTATGGTCTATCCCTCCATGAATTTATGGCTCTTTCAGTAAAGAACATAACTAAAATGTTACTGGCAAACTAACAGACTATCAGATTAATGGATGGATAACAAATCTAAAGTTTTACAGGCTGACTAACTGGATGGATGGATGTTTGGACTGATGGACAAGCCCAAACCAATATGGGTCCCTTAACTTCTTCAAAGTTTTGGGCATAAAAACTTACTCATAAACATTAACATTATGTGCGGGGGTTGGTGTGCTAGGTAGTGAGGAGGTTTTTATCACATTGCTGCTATTTGATGTTGTACTATGTGTCATTGAACTGTTGGAACCAGTCCTCTGTAACTTTCCTTCGGCTTCATCCAAATAATCCTGTAAGTGAATAATAATTCCAGATCACCCTAATGTGTTTAAGTATTGGGATACCTAAAAATATTAATTTTCCATTTGGAACAAATGGAAAATTAATGGTTCTAGGCGTCCCAATACTTAAGCACTTTAGGGTATCCTAAAATCCTGAAAATTTGGGACAATAATTACTGTAACTGTCTGGAAAAATGTAACAGTTAAGTTTTACAATACAGTATTACGTCCAAACGATGCAGATAGAATGGCAAACAGTGAAGACACTGTTCAGACTGCTCCTAGAAGGAGCAGTCTGATCTGGGTGTTCACTGTTTAGGCATGCCTATTTGTCCCAATACTTGGAATTTTTACGGTATCTAAAATTCCGGTAATGGAAATAAGGCCTTTCTCAAAGATAAAATATTATGGTTAACTGGCATGCTTTCAGAGAATTGTTTATTCTATTTCTTTATTCCTATGGTTTGATGTACAATTATGGTTCTCAATGAAAATGTATGCTATGAGCCCTAATTAGAACCATCTTGGCAAGAGGGTCCTAATGAGGGGTCACAACATATTCTTTTCTGTAGGGAAGTGAAAATTTATCCCTAAACTATCCCTGTTATCCCTTCTTATCTGCAGTACTGTGAATAGATGGTTTAAAACTGGCAGAGTGACTAGAATTTTCTATCCTTGACATACTATATACTCCAGGGCCTGGTTCTTCAAAGTGTTAGCTTATCCTTGACTAAGTCTAACGATTTTGGCAAAAGTATAATATGGAGCTTATGCACTGCAAAAGCTCCTCACCATTTTTCATCTAAAATGGCAGTGTTTTCACTTACAATACATCTGAAAATATAACATCTTGTTAGTTTTGAACAACCAGGCCCCAAGTCCAATGAAAGCGATTTTCTATTCAGAAATACTTTGGCTACTTGCTTCTGTTCTGAAGCCAAAACAGAAGATGATTTATCAGAGAGCATACCTGGAATTTCCGATACTCTGCCTGTAGATCATTTAATTTCTGAGCATTTTCATTGATCTTTTTCAAGATCTCTGGACTATTGGCATCACCTAAAGCTGGGTTCAGTTTATACACTTCCTGCATCTTCTGCATTCCATCCCTGAAATAGAAGTAGAGAGCAATGTAAGGTGGAGTCTGGATGATTGATTAATTGATTGATTGTTTTGGGTTTAACCGCCCTTTGTGACAGTATTTCAGTCTATATTGGGCCGTCTCCCAGAGAGATGGAAAAAGAAGAGAGAAATGAAAGACGACTGAAAAAATGTCCAAACAATCCCCATCCCCACCTACTGCAAGCATAGTAGGCCCTAGCCCTACAATGTTCCAAATCAGTAGGACGCCCTGGCGCTGGAAGTTATACACAGCACCGTCGCAGCACCCACCACTCCCCAATTTGGATGATAATCCTTAGGTAAGTTATCTTCTCCATCCATCATGCATTGTGTCCCCTCATTAGAACCGCCTTAAGGCGGTTCTAATGTCGGGTCAAAATGTATGTTTTTAAGAAGAATGCAAAGAACATGTTTCAAAATTTTTCATCAAGATGTTTGGGTACACCTTTATGTTTTTCTGCCATTTACACATGGGGGGCAACTTTTGGTTCCCTGGAGGACATAGCCCTTCCAAAATGGGATCAACCCTTATAGGAAAGAATTTGCTGCAGGAGGAGAATTTTTTTTCCTTTTAGACTTGAACCCCATTGAGAAAGGAGGCAAAACTAAAACGGGCAGAGTTGCTTCCCCTGAAAGTGTATCCATTCACCTTAAAATCCCACAGAGTTTTCACTTTTAATACATACTGTTTTTGCCCATATGTTTGAAACACCTTAACCACTCTTCTTCTTATATATTTTACCAAGTCCATTTTTCAGATTTCTTTTTGTTTTAAATGTTGGCACACAATGCAATACTTTTAATTCTGAAATTCTCTCTGAATAAGTAAAACACTTTCTACAGATTCTGTGTTTAAAAGTATAGACAAAACAAGTTTTTAATCAACATCTGAAAATTAACAAGGATCTCTATTTCAGTCCCATTCGCCTTGTCTATTATGGATGCAATGCTATGTTGACCCATCAAATTCATCTTATTGTCTCCTCCCCTCATGATGTCATACTCTGACACTTTGTGATGTCTCATTGTTCAAATTCATTAATACTACTTCTCATTGCTTGGCTAAGTAATCTCTTACCTTTCTGCAGTTTCATGTGCAATTTCTTTACTTAGCTCATCAAGTTTCTTTTGTAACTTTTTCTTCTGTTGACTTGGAGGAAGATCACTGAAGTCTTCTTTCTGTTCATCAGGCTGAAGATGACAAAACATTAGCATGTAAATGAAAATCTAAAAGATGCACTAGTTTCACCCCTAGTTAACTATGTATACACAAGGGCTGTTACGAAATGAAAAAGAGCTGTCACGAAAGTAAAAAGTCATAGTTACCAAATGACTCTTTTTCAATTTGTAACAGCTCTTTTTCGTTTTGTGACATCCTTGAAAACATATTTAAATGTGTGTGAGCTTTACTGGCATCATTTTATTTTACAGAGTTCAGATATGCCCTTTTTTTTCTCTTTTTAATTTTTTTCCTTCTTATTCTCCACAAATTAAACGCAGAATACCTTGATCAAGGATATAAATTGTAACAGAAAAATTATTTCTTTGAGAAACTTTATTTTGGATACATCACATTTCATCTGTCATTCGGCAAAAGTGCAAGAGCAACAAGGGTTTCCAAGCTTGGCATGTTTTTTTAAAGTTTAAAAGAGCTGTCAAAACTGCAAGCCAGAACATCTTGTATACTATGGTTATGGATGTATGAGCACTTACTTAAATGACAAGCTGCAATTTCCTAGCAGACAGGAACTAACACAAATTTGTATATCCATAATGGATTTTCTTGTACAAATAACTTTTCTAAAATTCAGGAGTGTTTTTGGAGGTGTAATTATACTGAGATTCCACTAACAAGTTTTGGAGAGCAAAAAAAGGTCATGATCAACATTCATCAGCACACTTTTGTGCTCCGGAACTCTACTACCTGCTCTGGTTTTCAAGATCATATAACACAGGCAAAAACACATTTGATTGAAACAAACGAACACACCTTTGATTGAAATAAACAAACAACAATAAAAGCAGAGAAAAAAAACTGTGTACATTTCAAAAAACCTACAGTATAAATTACTTAATTCTGACAGGCTTGATCCTTTGGAAGCAAGGAATACATGAATGAAAAGAAAACAGCAGCCTTAGTTTGACTGATTCTGTTCATGACCAGTAATGAAATGTGCAACACTGGCATATGGGGAGACATTTAAAAGCCATTATATGGCACTAACTACTTGCAGTGGCAAAAAATAAGTTCTGAAAGATTAGATCTTTTGGATGTAAAGAATACATGAAAGAAACGAAAACTGCGGACTCGGTTGTCTGTTCTTGATGAGTAATGAAATGTGCAACATTAGCCACATCCCCAAGCTTCGGCTTAAGCAGAACTGTATTTTCAAAATGACTCTAAATGAATTCAATGATGCCTAAGAAACAGAAAATACATAATCTGCACCATAAAAGACTACTGGGAGTCTCGAAACTGTTTTCTTCAGTACTAAATCAATTTCTACCCAGCAACATCTGTTTAGCTGCTTTTACTTCTTTCATCCATTTCTTTTCTCATGCAATCTGCACAACAAGTACATGCGTGGAGACATTCCAAAACAATTTAATACTCTCTTACAAGCTTAGGATGTCAATATTCTGCTGACAAACATCTATCCTATTTACTCTAACTGTGAAAACAGAGTGGCTTTAGATCAGTCTGCTGCCAGGGAATAGTAAGGAGAAGTCTGATCAGGGTATGCACTGCTAGTGAAAAGCATTTAAGACCTCTGAAAGTAAGTAAGTAAAGACTTTATTTGCTGACAGGATCACTATACTTAAAATTCATATCCAAATGAATCCATGGCAGAAATAGATAAGTTGTCCAAGTGATAAGACTGAATATGGTGTTTGAGATTTTAAAATTATAAGCCCCTTTTAAGTCTTATTTATTTGCAGATCACCCTTTGGAAATAAATGGTCTTCGCCATGTTTTTGAATAAGTGTCCCAACTTGCATCTCATAACCCTCACCACATCTTAGAAACCTCTGAAAACAAGAAAATCGGTGGAACCGATGGATGCTCCCCGAAGGTGTGGATTAGGAGAATGGGTATCCTGGTGAAGGAATGATTTTCTGTGTAAATTAAATGCAATTTAAAATGGAAAAAAATCTCTTCAATACCTTTAGAGCAATGCTCTAGACATGCATACAACTAGAGGTATACTCCAGACAAGCTAAATAACTGAAAAAAAAAATAGGAAGGCAGCTCACTCCATAATTACTTAAGGTAGGGTTATAGTTCTTAAGCTCTGCACTTTCTTATATTACCCTCTATCAATGTATGAAATTATATTTAGTTTCCTTCAATACTTCCTAAGATATGCCCCATACAAGCAAAATAAAGCACAAATTAAGAAGGGAGCTAACTCTGTAATTACTTATGACAGGGTAATGGTTCTTGTGTTCTGCACTTTCATTCATTGTCATCTATAAGTGTGTGAAGTTTCATTAAGTTCCCTTTTATACTTTCAGAAATATGCTCTGGACATGCAAAATACAGAAAAATAGGAAGGGAGCTAACTCTGTAAATACTTCAGACAGGGTTATGGTTCTTGTGCTATGCACTTTCTCTTATTGCCCTCTTTCAATGTATGAAGTTTCATTAAGTACCCTCTAATACTTTTGGAGATATGCACAAGACAAGCTTAATATTGAAAAAAAGGGAGCTAACTTCATAAATACTTGTGATAGGGTTACGGTTCTTGAGCACTGCACTTCCTCTAATTGTCCTCTATCAATGTGTGAAGTTTCACTTAGTTCCCCCTTATACTTTCAGAGATATGCTCCGGACAAGCAAAATATTGAAAAAACTGGAAAGGGAGTTAACTTCGTAAATACTTGTGATAGGGTTACGGTTCTTGTGCACTGCACTTCCTCTCATTGTCCTCTATCAATGTGTAAAGTTTCATTTAATTCCCCCTTATACTTTCAGAGATATGCTCCGGACAAGCAAAATATTGAAAATACTGGAAAGGGACCTAACTTCGTAAATACTTGTGACAGGGTTACGGTTCTTGTGCACTACACTTCCCCTTGTTGTCCTCTATCAATGTGTGAAGTTTCATTTAGTTCCCCCTAATACTTTCAGAGATATGCTCCGGACAAAAGTGTGACGGAAGGACGGACGGACGAACAGACGGACGGACAAAGCGGCGACTATATGCTCACCCTTCGGGGAGCATAAAAATAGCCCCTAGCTATGAGAATGATTTATTGTTTTCACCCAAATAATCAACTAATAGTTCCATGACATCTTATACATCTTGTACAAGTCGAATTACTGTTTCTTGGCAATTTTCAGATGCAACAAGCAGACAAGAAACTTGATTCTTTGTTTTTGGTTTCCTGTGTTTGGATGATGATACAAGTAATTCCATAATTTGGTAGGTACTTACAACATTCACCACTGAAACGCACATGGTTACTGTTCCAAATAATAAGGCTGGTGCTTCTCCAACAAACGGTAAAAGGGAAAGTATGTTGCAAATTTTGCTTTACACACTTTATTACCAGTCATGTGACATTAAAATTGTTTAATTTTCTTTCTCAATTTTTAAAGGAGAAGAACACATCTTTTTTGGAACAAGGACTCTGGTTTCAATGACCAAAAATTCTTGAGAGGCCAATACATGGAAGTATTACATGAGAACAAAACAAAATGTCTGGAAATTATTTGAAACGCCCAAGAAATTCTCACGCATATACTCTCCATCTTAACCTCTTTTAACTAGTGGACTTGTCCATCCTTATCATATGGATGAGTCCATTTCTAGTTTTAGGGATTTGTAGTGGATGTTTTCATTTTTTTGTGTTTTTTTTTTCATAGAAATTCCTGTAAGCAACCAGAGCAGACCCGATCAGATGCCGTTTTCTGGTGCATCTAAACTGTGTCTCCACTGTTTGCATAATTATGTCCTCAAAACTTGTTGTCCAGTCTTGAAAAGGTTCAAGTCTTAATTTTAAATCTGAAAAAATTGGGCATAGCTATTAGTTTCATCTGCTAAACCGTTATTTTGCAGAATGTAAAAAGTGTGGTTTGTGCAAACCATGATGATGCAGAAAACTGCTGGGAAGTGACAAAAACGATCTTTTATACTATTTTTTCTTCATACATTTCTCCTTAAAATTGCTTGCTTGTGTTGGCAGTAAGCTTCAGTTTGAATCCTGCAGTAAGTAGCTACAGATTCCAAATCTCCCCTGACTATCCTCAGCCCAAAATTACTACAACACTGCTGTTCATAATACTGTTGGAAAAGACTGTTGACCCTAAACCATCCATCCTTCCATCCATTCTCTATAACAAAGCATAATATTTACACTGTTTCTTCTCAGCACTAATTTACTACATTTATGCAAACGAACAAAACACTATCTACAAAAACCATGCAAAACAAATGTGTTCAAGATGCTCAGAAACGAATAATAACAGCATTGTGAATAACTCATAGGAAATACAAACATCAAACAGCCTGTTGAATCAGTCATGAACTATAATGATATTCCTCAAGAATTTACCATTTTATGTGTCTCGGAATGTCACTACTCCCTGAGTCAAGCACCTGCTTGAAAACTACCTGTATGGGAAGTATCAAATTCAGACCAAAACTATGAACCGTACATTTCAAATCGATCAATGCCTACCCTAACTTCTGAAATGGGTTAATCACAAACAGTGTTGTAGGTCATGACCAGACTGCTCCTGACCTTATGAACAGTCCAATCTTGGACCACAAACTTTATTGGGAATTTTAGTAACCAAATTTGGGTGTTTTGGGACTATACGGAGATAGTCTTCCGCTTATTTGAAAATAGGTCTTCTCTGCCCACTGCCACCTTTTCAATTAACTCATAATACAATGGTAAATTCTATGAAAAATAGTTCAAAATTTATGCCAGGCTTTTAATATGTAAACTGTTTAATGGTTCATAAATAATAAATGAAAGAGCCTTGAAAAATCATAACATTAACAGACTGATGAGCTGCATCAAAAAATCAGTTAGTGTGTGAATGTTTTTCACCAGTGCTCCAGATAAGAAGGGGTATCAAGGGTAATTTAGGGATAGTTTTCCATATTTTTCCATATTTTTCCATAAAAACATATGTTGTGACCCCTCATTAGAACCGTCTCGCCGAGACGGTTCTAATGAGGGGTCGCAACATATGTTTTTGTTGAGAAATAAAAAAAAATTATCTTTGAATTATCCGCAATACCCCCTCTTATCTGGAGCTCTAATTCACTACAGCATTCATAACAAGAAATGAAGTATTCTTAGCCACATACCATCAGTAAAGAGCCAGACACACTATCATTCAACTGTTACTATAATCAGCATGTCTTGTTCTTTACCACACTCTTTTCCCATGATGCAGTTCAAATGACTAATTTGCATAACACATCTAAGTTGGGTTCTTTTAAAAAGCAACACGGTGCATACACAACACAAAAGTTGACGTTCCAAACTTACTTTAAATTTAATAGTTCCATTGGGATGGAATGAAATAAAGAACATGAGTAACATATATTTTTGTCCTAAAACTTTCATATATGAATACATTTATATAACATATCAGTACAACCAATGATGGCAATCAACTACCAAGACACTGATACCACTTTGGTAATGCTGGAAGATTTTGGTAGTAATTATGAATTATGGAACTTATGTTAAGAAATTACATTTCAAATCTTTATAGAAAGCTGAACCAGACTAGGTCCAGTAATTCTGGTCACTAAGATTTCGGAGATGATCCTAATTATACTACTGCTGTTATCAAATGTGACCCGATTCATGCACCATAGTAGTCACATAAACAATAATATAGCACTGTCATTTATATTTGATGGAACAGAGATGGCCAGCTGAGCAGTGTACAAAAGGAACATAAACTGATGAATGACAAATGTGTCAGTATGGGAAAACCCAGTAGAAATCATAATTACGCAAACTATGTATGCTAATTCAAAAATCAATAACTAAATGGTTATGTTTCTATTATGATAACTCAAGATTATTTTTCATATTCCTCAATAAATTACACATTGTGCTGCTTAGTAAAACCATCTTGCCATGGCGATTCTAAAAATTATATTTTTAAGAAGAATAAGCCATCCGATGACTGGAAAACTCTCTCTGTTGACCCAGCAGTAAATGGGTACCTTTTTCGAGTTAGGGAAGGCTAAGGCAGCAAAAGGAGAGAGATGGGCTCCGCCTTTCATCAGCTGTGCCCAAGATACAGTGGGTCTCTAACCCCCACTGCCCCTACGGCTATTAGGCTATGGGAAACCTTTACCTTTTAAATAGAAATTATCTCAAACTTGTGACTAAAACCCCCTTTATCTAGACCTAAGGACCACACTCAGGCTTTTATGAGACCTTGCTGCTTTAATATGGGTTTTGTCACACTGGTACTCAATACAAAATGAAACCTGAAGGTAACAAAATGAACCAGAGGGCCAATGGCCCTATATCGCTCACCTGAGCACTGAGGTTATGTTGGAAAAACTAAGTTGCCACAGCAACAAAACAACATGCACAACAGCAATAAAACACACCATTTATGTAGAGGATAATATCACAAACATTTATGCAGAAAAATAAGCTTTATCCCCCCTTAATGGCTTCTGAGAAGAAGATCTTTGTCAAAAAAAAAAAAAAAAAATGAAAAAATTGAAAATTTGGCCCTTCAGTTGCAACGGCAACCAATCAAAATCAGGTCTTTGGGCAAAATTCTTATAGCTGATAAAGGACTATTCTAGGAATATTTCTGTAAAGCTTTTGTCAAAATATCTGCCGTAACACAGAAATAAATACCAAATGTCCACTTTCCCCATTGTAAGTCTATGGAAACTTTAAGTTGCCATAGCAACCAGTTCACATGGGCAATGATAATATGAAATATACTTTAGGTAGAGGCTAATGTTGTTAATATGTATGCAAAGTATCAGCTTCATCCTCCTCATGGCTTCACTTTCCCCATTATAAGTCAATGGAAACTATAAGTTGACATAGCAACCAAAGTTCTTATTGGGTTGGAAGAAAAACAAAATTCATGTAGAGGCTTCTGTCATCAACATGTTCGCACAATATCAGCTTCATCCCCCATATGGCTTCTGAGCAGAAGATTTTTTCATTTTTTCTTTTTTTTTTTCGAAAATTTACCCTATATTTTGCCATGGCAACCAATCAAATTCAGTGATTTGGAGAAAATTCATATGAAATATAGAGGACTATTCAAGAAACATTTCTGTAGAAAGAAAATCTAAATAAAAGCCGTGAGACAGCAAAAATTGCCAATTTCCATTTTCCCCATTATAAGTCAATGGAAACTCTTAGTTGCCATAGCAACCAAACTGCTGGAGTAATTGCCATGAAAAATAGTATTTCTAAAGAGGCTAGTACTAAGATTCTTTCTGTAAAGTTTAAGCTTTATTGGCCACACAGTTTATGCAGAGATGATTTTTTAATATTTTTCCATTTTTAACTATTCGGTTGCAATGGCAACCAGAAAAATTGCCCAATTTGTATAAATTTAACAAGGCTGGTTAAAGACTACTCCAGGTACATTTCTATAAAAGTTTTGTCACAATATCTGCAGTGGCATAGCAATAAATGCAAATTTCTATTTTGCCATTATAAGTCAATGGCAACTTTAAGTTCCCATAGCAACCAAACTGCTAGAGCAATTGCCAAGAAAAACAGTACTTTTATAGAGGGCAGTGCCAAGATCCTTTCTGTGAAGTTTGAGCTTTATTGGTTGCATAGTTTCTGAGGAGATGATTTTTTAATATTTTTTCTATTTTTAACCATTCGGTTGCCATGGCAACCAGCCAAATTGTGCAATTGACAAAAATTTCATGTGGTTGATGGAGGACTACTCAAGGAACATTTCTGTAAAAGTTTTGTCAAAATATCTGCAGTGACATAGCAATAAATGCAAATTTTCAATTTTTCCCATACAAGTCAATGGAAACTTTAAGTTGCCATAGCAACCAAAGTTCCAAAGCAATTTGGATAAAAAACAGTATTATTGGTTCCCCCTGCCTATAGATGCTATATATGAAATTTAGTTACAATGGGCCTTGTAGTTTCAGAGATGTCGTTTGAAAATGTTGACGGACGACGTACGACGGACATCGGACGACGGATGCCTGCCTATACTATAAGCTCACCTGTGAGCCTTCGGCTCAGGTGAGCTAATAAAAAATCTGTAGATAAAAATAGGAAATAGAAAAAAATACCCCAAACAAAAGACAGAATATTAAATGTAGCAACTAAAATAACCATGATTTCAAAGCCAATAAATTTGAGGAATGGGTATGCCCTCAAAATTCAGGGTCTATAACTGACCTTTTGAAAACAATATTGGTAAAGAAACTTCATTAAATACTCAAATACTTACACAAAATGAAATGAAGCACTGGACCCCTCCCCACCAAAAAAAAAAAATAAAAAAAAAAACTAAAATAAAAAAATAAAATAAAATAAATAAATATGACTTCTGATACACAATGCTGTGATGAAAATAAACATGTTATGGTAACATAGCTGTAACAATTAAACAGATCCATTGAGAATATTATTGACCCTACCATCTTGGAATCCTGAGCCACTCATTATTATCAAGAAAATGGGTACATGAATTTGACATAGTCACAAACAGAGTGGAGAACAGTAATACAGAGCTCTAGATAAGAGGGGTATTTGATGATAATTGAGGGATAATTTTTTTTTTATTTCTCATTAAAACCATACGTTGTAGCCCCTCATCTGAACTGTCTTGTTGAGACGATTCAAATGAGGGGTCACAACCTATGTTTTCAATCAGAATTAACACAAATTATCCCTAATTATCACCAAATACTCCCTCTTATCTAGGGCTCTGAGTAAAGATCCCAAATGAGACAGCTCTTCTATCATCTCCCTGGAGCTATACTGTTTGCTCTGGCAGGTTTAAAGAATTAGCCCATTAAAATTTATCAGACATGATTAATGACTTCAATCAAATTTGACCATCATTATGTTTATTTTAGCAAAATTTCTGCACGATATAAAATGGAACAAAAAGAAAAGGGTACCTTACATGTATGTGGAACCAACTTTTCAATATACCCAGTATAGCTACCTATGATAATATGTTTCTAAGATTGCCCTCTGAGCTATGCCACAGGTATTGTGTCATTAGACCATGGAAGTCAAGGCAAATTGCATTTGAAACAGCAAATTTTGGTGATTTCTGTTTATCTCAGGTCAGCACTGACCATCTGCATGTACTACATGTCAATATCAGAGCTCCAGAGGGTTTTGAGGATAATTCAGAGATAATTTTTCTTATTTCTCAACGAAAACATATGTTGTGACCCCTTATTAGAACCATCTTGGTGAGACATTTCTAATGATGGGTCACAACATATGTTTAAATGGAAAAATATAAAAAATAATCCCTAAATTATATTTGTCATCCCTTCTTATCTGGAGCACTGATTAATATTTAAGACAAAATGGGCATATGAAAATTACAAGGATACCTTGTGTATCATGATTCCTGGACTGGCTCTGGACTATAAAGTCTTTCTACTATCGGTTCTTTTGTGATGCTATTTTTTTTTTCATTTATTAATGATGCTTATTAACGAACATATCCACATTGTATTCTGTATGCTTTAAGTCTAGGACTCTATCAATTTGTGAGCCTGCTTGAAATTTAAACCACAACTAACTTATGAACCAAGAAGAAAAGTTAAGTTTCTGATTAAACACCAGCTGATATAGAAACTTTGTACAAGTCCATGTATTTGACAACTTACTACAGGGTATTTTTTCTGTATCGAAAGATTTGGCATGTATAAAGTTTTGTATGCCCATAATTTTATCGATTAAGCAAAATACTTGGAATGTTTATATGGGTCAGGCTTATGATTTTGGTACTTTGACCACCCTACTTTTAATGATCAAAGAAGAGCTTGTAGCTTTACCTGTAAGTGAGGCTATAGGCCCTACAAGCTCAAATAGAAATCCATGGTGGAATGACACAAGATTCTGTTTTGGCCTCAAAATTTCTACGGGATATGGCACATGCTGTTGCAAATATGCGTATGTTCATACATACCCAAATTCGGAATATCTTCAAAATAACTGATCAATTTATATGATAGTTACATAATTTATAAATTTTCTTTAAGCAACTTGCTTTGCCAGCATAACTATGGCAAGTTGCCATCAGAACAAGGGCAACTGGAAATACACATGTACATGTAAGACCAAGTGGAATGAGATTGTTGCAAAGTGATCTGGGGTGCCCAATCGACTCTGCAAGGTTATGGGACAGACTAGACTACTCTAGACTTATGCAAGAAATGTTTCAGAGTCAGATCAGTGTACCTTGAAAGGTTCTTAACCATTCATATACATAGAGGCAGACACCCTAAAATACAAAGTCTGCTGAACTGTGCGAACACAGAGCTCCAGATAAGGGGTCAAGGGATAGTTTAGCAGTGCTCCAGATAAGAAGGGGTGACTGAGATAATCTAGGGATAATTTTCCTTATTTTCCAAAGAAACATATGTGTGACCCCTCATTAGAACTATCTCAACGAGACGGTTTTAATGAGGGGTCACAATGTATGTTTTTATAGAGAAATAAGAAAAATTATCTCTGAATTATCCCTGTTACCCTTTCTTATCTAGAGCTCTGGTTTAGGGATTATTGTTCATATTTCTCTATTAAAACATGTTGTGACCCTCATTAGAACTAATGAGTGGTCACAATGCATGTTTTCATTTAGATATAAGAAAAAACAACTCTAAAATATCTTTAAAACCCAACCTTATCTGCGGCTCTGCCACTATGTTTACAGATGGACAAAAAGATGGAATGGAAAACTGAGGAGGCAAAGTGCCTATAAATTAGGATCTTACAATGGGACAAACATCTGGGTCACAATTTTTGTACTAAAATAAGTAGGTCATTACTGATTACTGAAGAGACTGATTGTCGTGAAGGACTGATGTTAATGGGACATATATAGCCGAAACATACGTGCTACAGGCTAGAGATTGGGAATGTCTATATTGCAGACATGAAACTGACATTTATTACAAACACATAAAACCATCCATCAAGTATTTTAGGGTGTTCAAATTCAACCACTTTTTGTAAATAACAAAAATAATTAATTAATAGAAACAAACCGCATATAAATATACGGACATTGATTATTATATAGGGAAATATCACAACTGCTTGACTATGTGTAAAGGCTGACGCAGGTGATGCAGGTATGAACTTTAGCAAGGTAGAAAGCATATCCAGCACAAAGGTTTTCATTGTTTTCTTGAAGGTTAACAAAACTTTATCAGTTCTGCTACTTTTTCCAACTGATGATCCCATGCTAGTTTGGTAAGATCCAAACATTTTGTTCATAGAACAGAGTGCAGACAAGCATAGATCTCCTGAGACGTTGAAAATGGGATCAAGGGCTCCACATCTAATATCAGCTCTTTTCTGTCTTTCCTTAACATTGATCACAAACTAAATTTTGTCCCATCTGTAAATTTACCTGAAATGCAGTAGCTTCATAGCTATTTGCATTATCTTGATGACGAGTTCAAAGCAACACAATCCCATTCATACCTAAATCCAGTGATGTCAATGCTAACCCTATGTTGGCATTATCCTAATGTGCATGTATAAATATGTAAAACAAACTATAGACAGAGATCTAGATGAGAGGATTATCTGATGATAAATTCTGTGATAATTATCAAACTTCTATGTTAAAAACATTACTTGGATTTTATGGCATTTGAACAGAAATTCTAAAACCAATGTGAACCTTCTTTTTTTTTTGTTTGTGTGTGTTTATATGTGTATATTACTGTATACTGACAATACATTCTCAAGACTGACCAGATATTTGTAGTCAAGTAATGAATGGTCTGACCAGACTGTGGAGGTGCCGAAATTAGTCTGGGCCTTCACTGTTTCAAAATCTACAACTTGTTTAGTTTACTGAGCTGGAGATAGAGAATTAATTGGAGATAATTCGAGGATAATATTCGTCAGTTCTCCATCAAGATATACACTGTGACCCCTCATTAGAACTGTCTCACAATGAGAGGTCACAACATATGTTTTTATGATGGAGCAATAAGAAAAATTATCCCAGAATTATCATCAGATTATCCCCTTATCCCCAAGTCTGGTCCAAAATGCTCAGGTTCATTCAGATAACGTACCATATATATTCGATATAAAACATTTTCAATCTCTACAATGACCGCAAACACCAAAATCAGTCTTACAAAATTCTGATACAAGATGGGCTTTCCCTTCTAAAACAATCCCTAAAAAAAATCCCCAAAATCCATCTTATAAGATGGATTTAGATTTGTGGGATTGTTTTCTAAAACAATCACCAAAATCTAGATCCATCTTATAAGATGGATCTAGATTTCTGGGATTTCTTTGGAAGGGAAAAATCCTAGTCTTGTAACCAAAGAAATACTGTACTACAGGTGATTAGCACATCTGATCCACATACCTTAGATTTACTGAATATATCGAATAAGCCTTTTCTGTCTTTCCTCTTTCCGATTGTAGATGTGCCTCCTTTAAAGCCTGGTCCTCTGTCTGGATTGTGATTTAAATTATTTTGACTACCTGTTTTACCGTTAGTTAAGTCCTCAAATGGAATATCTCCTGGCATTGAAAAACCAGATTTATATCTCTCTATCACTAATTTTGAATCCTGAAATGGGGAAAAATACTGATAACATAACATATTGGCAGTAATATGTAGGTAGTATCACTAGTATTTTTATATGTTGTTAAAAACACCTCTCTCAAATATTTTATCTAGTTTCAGCACAGTCAAATGTTGAGTATGTACTGTTCTAACCTTCAATTCCTGCCTGTGATTAACTTTGAACTTTTGCTCAAATTCTTTTCACTTACAGACTTTCATACAAACAATGATGGAATTGAGTGAGTTAGTGAACTCGGGTTTCACATCCCACCAACAACGAGGTCATATGGAGACGGGACCTCGGTTTAAAGTCTCATCCGAAAGACCGGAGAAGCGGGGGATCGAACTTGCGACCCCTGGATTGGTAGTCTGGAGTGTTATCCACTACGCTACAGCCGCTCCTATGATGGAATTGAGCAAATTAACAAATTCTTCTGTTTTCATACACCTTGCAACAACACCAAAAGCAGAATGTCCTAACAAATACCTGCCTATGCACATATTACAGCATGTGCTTAATTGGAGGGATTACAGAATCTGATAATCAAAATGGCTTCTGCATTTTATTTTTATACACAGTGTGTAAAACCAGGTTCCAAATCTCACTTAGCTAATGACTTAAGATTATTGTGGAATATCTAAAATGTAGTTATTCAAAGATACTGATACTGCTTGAAATTAAGAGACCCAAGAGTTATTTAAATCTCTATTTTTCTGAAGCTCTGACAATATTTAGATACTAATATATCTAAAGAGATCCAACGCTTATCATACTAACACTTACAGCACTAAAAATGAAAATGACTGAATTTGCAAATAGTGTAGATCCATTATGAGCCACCTCATATAGATCTACACTATTTGCCCTCTATTCTTTGGATTCTCAATCTGATACAGCTTGGACAAATCATGTTTTGAAATTTTACAGAAGTATATTTTGCTGTGTTT
Source organism: Ctena decussata (assembly GCA_963989385.1). NCBI lineage: Eukaryota > Metazoa > Mollusca > Bivalvia > Lucinida > Lucinidae > Ctena > Ctena decussata. The sequence goes on along the minus strand of OZ022498.1, from coordinate 36,456,261 downwards.
GCTTTTTGTGAATATTAAGGGTAAAACCCTATGACGTTTCTTACCGCTGATGGATTAACATTATCAGATGCCTTTAACGTGGCTTCTATACATGTTTTTATAATTGGAAGAACATTCTGCTCTATTTTAGCACTTTCTTGGATCATGGACTTTATTTTGTTGATTCGTCTTTCATCTAAGTCTTGAAATTGCTGAAAAGTACAAACAAGGTAGAGTTATAGGTATCAGATTTGTATAGTTATGCAGATATTTTTACCATATTTTTCTTTCCTGCATGAGTTACCTTTACATGTCATTGTCATCCCAATACACAGAAATTGTTATTGTTTGTTTTGTTAATCCAAAACTGGTATATTTTCTCATAAGTGATTATTCTGTTCATACTTCACTCATTAGTACATAAACAAAATAGCATCCATTTCAGTTCTTTGCACCAAGAATATGCTGGATATGGTTTATTTAGCTGCTTTTACTTACATTTGAGCAAGAATCAATAGCAGAGCAAACTATACATCTTACAGGGCTGTAGGAAGCACTGGTCTTTAGCAGTTCATACTTTCCACTACACTTTCTGAATTCAAGTGGTTAATGATAAATCAATTCACTTTAATTTTTCGATGACTGATCATAAAAATACAACTGAGTCCGACCACTGGTTTCCCATAGTCTTGGGGCTGTATCATAGTAGGTTACCACAGGCCTAGTATCTTGGCCAGAGCATATGATAGGTTGGGCCAATTCCTGACCTCTCTCTCTCCTGGGTTGACAGAGAGTTTTAAAGTCACATCTCCAAGGGATATGAATCTGTGACCTGCACTGAAGCCTAACACTCTTACCACTCAACCATGCCGTGTCTCTTAAATTCATCATACAAACAGCACAACTCACATTACTGAAGGTGTATGGGTACACCTCCATATTTTTCCATTTTTACAAAGGGGAACAACTTTTGTGTTCCTGCTTGCTTCCTTGGCAATATGAAGCCCCTCCAAAACGGGGTCTACTCTTAGAGGAAAGAATTTGCTCCTCTAGGAGCAAATTCTTTCCTCTAAGAGTTGACCCCTTTTGAGAAGGGAGGCAAATACGAAAATAGTACAATTGCTTCCCCTGAAAGTGTACCCATACACCTTAACTCACCTGGAAAACTTGTGGCATTTGTGTGTTATAAAATTCACTCTGTTGTTGATTTGTTGTTTGTAACTGTGAGGCATACTCATTCTTTGTTTTGTCAGCTTCCTGCTGTTTGCCATCAGAATAAGCTCTCGCCTACAAAAGCGATATCAAAGGAGGAATGATGGAGGAAAGACAAATAAGGGGATATTGTTGTCATTTGGGGAGGTAAATCGTATGTTTTATGGCCACAGATTTCATTTTACGGCAACATGTAAGCAGAGCCAAAAAACACTATGTGACCACAAAACTGAGAATTTACCTCCCAAACTGACAATTTTCAATGCAGTTATCCCCATTCTAATGCTCTTTTTTTTATTTATCTTTGTACTAGTTTGTATCTAAAGCAATCATTTCACCAACATAACAAGAATTCCGCGGAATGCTATGTCGCACCTGCCTTATGCTTTCTCAGTAGTGGATACCATGGGTAGAGGAAAGTGTACACTAGGTCTGATGAATTTATGTAGAAATTTGAGCAACTGTAGGTATCATAGATTGAGAGAAATGGCCCAATATGCTGGGGTTGACGTAATTTTTTATGTAAAATTTTACTACTTCAGCAGAGCATAAAATATAGGTCAAAGGTCAAAATAAAGGCAACAATCCTCTAGACCATTCTAAGATGAAACTTTATACCAGGTTTGAAGATTGCATGTATCATAGATAGAGAGATATGGACTTAAACACTAGGGTTGACGTAATTTTTGGCCTAAAATTTTACGAAGTCATTAGAACATGAAAAATAGGTCAAAGGTAAAAAATGGTACAAGGTTCCTCGAGACCACTCTAAGAAGAAACTTTATACCAGGTTTGATGCATGTACGTATCATAGATTGGGAATAATGGACATGAACGCTAGGGTCGAGGTAATTGTGGACAGACGGACGGACGGATGGACTGACGGACGGACGGAAAAGTGAACTCCTATATTGCACCTTGCTAAAGCAGGTGCGACAAAAACCAGACATCAGCCAATGAGAAGTGACAATGTTGGTTTCAAACACTGTTACAGTATATCACAGTACATACTGTCCCAAATTTTAAACATTATCACAGGTGAGAATCTTCATAATCAGAGCCATTGGCTCTGAAAAGGTAAGGTTATGGTCTTCCACTGAGGGTGGAATAATATCATTCTCAAACAGAACAAAATTTTTGCTGAAGGCCATGTCATGCTTGAGGTAAATGCTAGAGTTAATGTAGCTGAACAAATAGACAAACCAGGCCACCATGTCCCAATTGCTTCCTGTGTTGGGCATGACAAAAAGCATATCTCAGCATAGCATTATTTCAAGACATTTCAATATTTCCGAAACTGTAAAGGAAATATCATCATTGATATGCTTTGTTTCAGCAACTGTCTATATTATGCATGATATGTACTTTGAACAGTCCACTGACAAACCAAAGTCCCTCTTTTTTATGTATAAGATGCTTTCATCTCTGAACCCGATTGAATCCATTTGGCACTGAGCTACTGTTTTTTTAGGGAGCAAGATTGTTAATAGAAGGATGCCAAGGCAGAAAAACAGGGGAAACAACTCTGTAATTAATGACTGCAATATTATTAAAACATCTAACACATCAATTGCTATTAGTATGCCAAAAATCAGCCACAAGGATGAAGCAGCTCAGAAGTTGAGATATGCCAAAGTCAAACAAGGGAAATAATTCATAAACTAAGTAAACAAGAGTACCATTCTTGTAGTCATAATACATTCCCTTGACAATATACACATCACCATAAAGTTTGTTAAAATATTTCCAACGGTTAAGGAGTTACACAGAGTAAAACGGGAATTGATGCAATGGCAGATAATTCGGAAGTAAGTAAGCCAGAGTTGTGGTTCATGCTCATGATATATTGCCCCATTATCATACACATTCCTACAAAGTTTCATTAAAATATTTCAAAGGGTTATGGAGTTACGGAGTGAATGTGGGAATGGGTCTAGCCTAAAAAACTAATCAAAGGGAGGTTACTCTGAAATTAAGGAAGGGGAAACAACCATTCTTATAAGTGACACCCTGTCTTGTGATCATGCACACTGCTATAAAGTTTCATCAAGATATTCCACATAGTTATTAAGTTATTGAATGCACAAGATTAGTATACACAAAAATAGTCCACAAAATCTAATCAAAGAGATGCAACTCCAAAACGAACAAAGGGAGAGCAACCATTGTCATACGCGACACATCGTTGAAGCCTCATACACATTGCTATGAAGTTTCATCAAGATATCCCAAACGGTTATCTAGTTATGGCGCACACAAGACTAGTAGGGTTGAAAAATAATCAAAGGGGCATAACTTGGAAACTAAGAAAGGGGGAGCAACCATTACTGTACACGACACTTTGCCCCATCCTAATATACATGCCTACAAAATTTCATGAAGATATCTCAAACAGTTACTGAGATATGGTGCACACAAGAAAGTTGACAGAAGGATGGACAGACAGACGGACGGACAGCGCCATGCCATAATACGTCCGTTTTTTTCAAAACGGGCGTATAAAAATGCAACAAGGGCTTCGCAAGCGGCGCATAATACGCCCGTTTCAATTTCCTAAAGGAGTTACAGAATGAGCAAGATTGCAAAAGGATAGACAGGAGACAAACAGGGGCAACCACTCTATAATAATTTACTAGAACTGTCAGCGAATCCGACTATACCCCGCTTAATTGCTTAAATCAAATGATGTTATTTTCGTAACAAAAAGCATAAAGATGGAGAGAAATCATTGTTACCATGTATACCAAAAATGAATGGTTGCTGTGAAATCTGTTACAAAAAATTACTTTATATAAAGTCAGGAGAGAAAAATTGGAAAAATATAGGGAATAATAGCTTTCGTTCAAATCCTTAAACTGCTTGTTTGCAATTTGTGATTATATATGTACATTTGACTGAAATAAAATATGTTTAAACCAAGAATAAGCAGGAGAAGACTGGTTATCAATCCCACAATACAACAAGTTATCATCAACATGCATACAAAAATCCCTACCCTAACTTACAGATGCATAGAAATCTTTTGCAAAAAAATGCATTATTCAAAGTAAAGAGAGAAAGAAAATCGGACAAATACAGGGAATAAAAAGAGGAGAAGTCTGGTTCTCAATCCCACAATACAGGAAGTCATCATTAACCTGCATACCAAATATGACTAATCTAGCTTGCATGGTTGTGGAGAAATCTTTGATGAAAAAGTTCATTATTCAAAGTATGGAAAGAAAGAATATTGGACAAATACAGGGAAGAATAAGCAGAAAAAGGCTGGTTCTCAATCCCACGATACAACATATCGTCGTCAACCTGCATACCAAATAAGAGTACTCTAGCTTGCTTGGTTGTGGAGAAATCTTTGACGAAAAATTTTATTATTCAAAGTATGGAAAGAACGAATATTGGACAAATACAGGGAAGAATAAGCAGAAAAAGGCTGGTTCTCAATCCCACGATACAACATATCGTCGTCAACCTGCATACCAAATAAGAGTACTCTAGCTTGCTTGGTTGTGGAGAAATCTTTGACGAAAAATTTTATTATTCAAAGTATGGAAAGAACGAATATTGGACAAATACAGGGAAGAATAAGCAGGAAAAGGCTGGTTCTCAATCCAAAGATACAACATATCGTCACCAACCTGCATACCAAATATGACTACTCTAGCTTGCATGGTTGTGCAGAAATCTTTGACGAACTAGAACTGTCGGAGAATCCGACTATACCCCCGCTTAAGTGCTTTATAATCAAATAGTGTTATTTTTGTTACATTAGGTATAGAGTGAACTCATTGTCAACATGTATACCGAATATCAAAAAAACAAGCAGGAGAAGGCTTGTTCTCAATCCCATGATACAGCTTGTTGTTGTCAATCTGTATACCAAATATGATCTTTCTATCTTAAATGGTTGTGGAGACATCTTTGACTAAAAAGTGTTACCGAATTACAGAAGGACGGACAGACGAACAGATGTAAACCAGTATACCCCCCACTTTTTCATAACACATCATCACCAACATGTATACCGAATCTAACCATTCTTGCTTGCATGATTGTGGAAAAATCTTTGATAAAAAATTTCATTATTCAAAGAATGGAAAGAAAGAAAATTGGACAAATACAGGGAAGAACAAGCAGGAGAAGGCTGGTTTGCGATCTCACGATACAACACATATCATCTACCTGTATACCAAATCTGACCACGTTATCTTACATGGTTGTGGAGAAATCTTTGACAAAAAATTTCATTATTCAAAGTATGGAAAGAAAGAAAATTGGACAAATAAAGGGAAGAATAAGCCACAGAAGGCTGGTTTGCAATCCCACGATACAACATATCATCATCAACCTGTATACCAAATCTGACCATTCTAGCTTGCATGATTGTGGAGAAATCTTTGACGAAAAATTTCATTATTCAGAGTATGGAAAGAAAGAAAATCGGACATATAAAGGGAAGAATACGACGGAGAAGGCTGGTTTGCAATCCCACTATACAACACATCATTACCAACATGTATACCAAATATCACCATTCTAGCTTGCATGGTTGTGGAGAAATCTTTGACGAAAAATTTCAGTATTCAAAGTATGGAAAGAAAGAAAATCGAACAAATAAAAGGAAGAATAAGCCGGAGAGGGCTGGTTTGCAATCCCACAATACAACGCATCATCACTAACAGGTATACCAAATATGACCATTCTTGCTTGCATGGTTGTGGAGAAATCTTTGACAAAAAATTTCATTATTCAAAGTATGGAAAGAAAAAAAATCGGACAAATAAAGGGAAGAATAAGCCAGAGAAGGCTGGTTTGCAATCCCACCATACAACACATCATTACCAACATGTATACCAAATATGACCATTCTAGCTTGCATGGTTGTGGAGAAATCTTTGACGAAAAATTAAAAGGGGACGGACGGAAGGACGGACGGAGGGACGGACGGACGGACGGACAGATGTAAACCAGTATACCCCCCACTTTTTCAAAGTGGGGGTATAAAAAATTTCATTATTCAAAGTAGGGAAAGAAAGAAAATCGGACAAATACAGGGAAGAATAAGCAGAAGGCTGGTTCTCGATCCCACGATACAACATGTCGTCACCAACCTGCATAACAAATATGACTACTCTAGCTTGCGTGGTTGTGGAGAAATCTTTGACGAAAAATTTCATTATTCAAAGTATGGAAAGAAAGAAAATCAGACAAATACAGGGAAGAATAAGCAGGAGAAGGCTGGTTCTCAATCCCACAATACAACATGTCGTCATCAACCTGTATGCCAAATATGACCAGTCTAGCTTGTATGGTTGTGAGGAAATCTTCGATGAAAAATTTGATCAAATGGGGACGGAAGGACAGATGGAAGGACGGACGGACGGACAGACAGATGTAAACCAGTATACCCCACACTTTTTCAAAGTGGGGGTATAATGACTGCAACATCATCTAAATACTTGACAATATATTGTACAAGAAAACACGCAAGTAGCCTTTTAGAACTAATGAAAGGGATTAATTCTAAAACGAAGAAAGGGAAAGCAGCCATTTTTGTACGCGACACATCGTTAGGACTTCATTCACATTGCTATGAAGTTTTAGAAAGATATCCCAAACGGTTATCTAGTTATGGCCGTACAAGACTTACAGGGAAAAAATTAATCAAAGGGGCATAACTTCAAAAGTAAGAAAGGGGGAGCAACCATTCTTGTACGCGACACGTTCCCCCACCCTGATACATATGTCTACCAAATTTCATGAAGATATCCCAAATGGTTACTGAGTTATGGCGTGTACAAGAATGTTTACGGATGGACGGACGGACGGACAGCGCCACGACATAATACGTCCGTTTTTTCAAAACGGGCGTATAAAAAGGTGAGTCCCTTCTCTTGAAAGAGTATCCATTCACCTTAACAATGACCTACCTTTGAGACCTCTGCTCTTGATAAATTGATATCTTTTTCTGCTTTGATATAAGCATCTGTCGCCTTTTCCGATTCTCTGAATGCTTTCTCATATTTTAATTTAGCCTGAAATGATAAACATGTATAAACATTCTGTAATCATGTTTAACTCAATAAGGCAAAAAAAGGCATCATTGCTAATCAACTGTTTCCGTGGTGAGCTTACTGAATTATTTCTATCGAGATAAGCTAAAATATTGGAACACCTAAAATAACGGTTTAAACTTTTTCCATTTGAGACAAAGAGTTTGGGACAAGTGTTTGAGGGGTCCCAAAACTTAAGCACTTTAGGATATATAATGCTTTTTTTTCTCTATTTGTTTGAATCTGAATCAAAATGTTCCTTTCTTTTAGATGTTTCACTTGCTAAAACATTCAAGCAAGCAAATCATACCAAATCAGCATCATACTTAGCATGCATCTGAAAGTGGCTTTTATCAGTAACTGCCTTAACACAAATACTCAAGGAAAATACTTTTCAAGTAGAGTAAGGGGACATGGCTTCGCACACTTTTATGACTTTTGCAACATTAGCTGACAAAGCTTATAACATAATGCCTGTTTGTTTATACTATAATATACCTTGACCCTTTCTGGAAATTGAGTATGAAAATATTTGGTCTCAGACTCTGACGTCATATGTAGCACGTGCTGTAATATGTAGTCAGTCCTATATGGTATTTTGGGTATATGAGGACATGGCTTCGCACACCCCTTCTGGCAGGAAACAGAAGCATTCTAGATGTCTTTGGCTATTCTGTCATACACTTTAGTACCAGTAAATGAAAACCATAAAAGAGCAGCTAATATGCTATTATTATTTAGAGTTTGCAAGGTAATAGTAAAATGTCAATGCCTCTTCAATTAAAAGAAAGAAGAAAATCAGCGATTTTCAGAAAATTATTTGATTTGAAAACACCGGTTAATAAGTGGCTGACATTTGTTGTTGAATCCATCACATCTCGTTTGTGTAATCATACAGTGGACGTACGACTAGATTGGATGACAGCTAAAAATAATATGCGGACTTTTCTCATAAAAGTGGGGGACAGAATTCACACCCCGTGGCATGGAAAATCTTTTGTGTTCTTATAACCGGCATAGTTTATTATGATTGTGCACTTTGTATTCTTAAACTAAAAATTTCGATTTTATTAGGACTTCAGGAGCCAAATTTTGACAGCGTGGTATCAATAATATTGCCTGTTATAAAAAATGCTAAACTTTGCCGACTCTGATCTGAATGTTTTAAACATTTTGGCGCCAAAATGCACGTGATGCACTGCACGCGAAAGTGATGTCAAAAAGCTTCATTCATCAACCTTGAAATATTTGCAGAACAAAATGATGTTTCAGACAACTGATGATTGACACATACTAAGAAATCCCGGAGGTGTGCGAAGCCATGCCCTGTGCGAAGCCATGTCCCCTTACTCTAGAGATATCTTGAAACCCACTATATATACTCCTATGAGTCCATCAAAACTGTTTATATGTTTATCTTTGATCAAACTGCATGGATGTGCAGACTCATGAGGGTCTTCACTGTTTGCATTTGCCAAAACTGGTGAGGTAAGGTGGGGTTTTGAGGATAATTCTAACGTAATTTATCTCATTTCTCAATGAAAATAATGTTGTAACCCCTCATTAGAACCAGCTTTATTAGAGGTTCTAATGAAGTGTCACAAAATAATTTTCATGGAAAAGTAAGGATAATATTTTTCCCTTAATTTATACCTTATTGTTACTATTTCATATCAAGAGCACTTCTAACTTTTTGTATGTGAAAAAAAAAATCACAACATTGTTATCAAATATTACGGTGATAAGTGAAGAATAATAACGCACAACCCCTACCTTATCTAATAATGATAAAGAATTCTTCAACTGGTCGTTGACTTTTGAACCCTCTCCAAGATACTGCAAACAAAATAAAGTAGAAACTAATTTAACTAACTGCATTCTGGGTATTTTTTGTCGTCTGCTGAAATTGTCGTCTGCATCAAAAATCAAGAATATTTTGACAATATTGGTCTAACTAACTCTTGTAGAAATGACGTCTAGGCAGCAAACAGTTTGGATCTCAGATCAGGCCCAACCTTTGTGGGATCTGGATCCAAACTGTTTGCCCAGATACCCCTAAAGGGGTACCCCGAATGGAATGGGTTAAAGAAGCTGTACTCACACAATGACTACCCCAAAATTGCCTAAAACACAAAGAGACCCATCAAACAATAGAAGTAACTATTTATACCCAAAAATTTGAGTAATTTGAATAGCATATACACAGTAATTTTCGTGGGTTAAATTTTCACTGTTTTGGGGTCCATAATGTATGCATTAATTTTGCTGATATTTATGATTTGCAATCTTAAATGTGCACAAAAATCAAAATTGCTCGTACAACAATTTGTAAAAGCATCAACTGGAAAGTAACTGAAACAAGAAGGCCATGATGGCCCTGAATCACTCACCTGATCCATATTATACAAACAAAATATTAGGTAATATAAGGTCCATTTCACTGGTCGTCTTGATTATCTACCTACCATGACAGGATTAACAAACTAAGTCATGGGTTATACATAATCACCCCTAAGTAAAAAGGCTTTTCTACTTTTAGCTCTGGCGGCCATCTTGTTCTGCAGAGCAGAGCGGTTTGAGCAATTTTTGGTAGGGGGTCACCAAAGGAACATTTCTGTGAAATTTATGCAAGTGCAGATAATTCAGGAAGTATGCCAGAGTTGTGGTTCTTGCTCACAATACATTGCTCTATTATTAAACACATTCCTGCAATTTCCATTGAAATATTTCAAAGGGTTAAAGAGTTATGGAGTGAATGAGAATAACCTAAAAAGCTAATCAAAGGGAAGTTACTCCAAAAGTAAGCATGGGGAAGCAACCATTCTTATATGTGATACTTTGTCTTTAGATCATGCACATTACTATTAAGTTTCATCAAGATATTCCAAATGGTCACGAAGTGATGGCATGCACAAGCTTAGTATACACAAAAATAGCCTACAAAACTGATCAAAAGGACATAACTCTGAAATAAAGTCTGGGAAAGCAACCCTTTTATATGCAAAACATTGTCAGGACTTCATGCACATTGCTATCTATGAAGTTTCATCAAGATATCCCAAATGGTTATCTAGTTATGGCACGCACAAGACTTGTCAAGTTGTCTGGCAAAAACTAATCCAAGGGACATAACTTGGAAGCTAACAGAGGTGGACCATTCTTGTTCCTGACATGTTGCCCCCAACTCAAAGATCCTGTAAAATTTCATGAAGATATCCCAAACAGTTACTGAGTCATGGCATGCACAAGAGTGTTTATGGATGGACAGCGCCATTACATAATATGTCCATTTTTTTTAAAACCAGGCTCATAAAATCTAGATTCACATTTTAAGATGGATCTAGAAACCCCAAACATCTAGATCCATCTTATACAATGGATCTAGATTTTTAGGACTGTTTTCATCTTATAGCAGAATTAAACAAGACTGGCCCAGAGGTTATAAAACTTGAGTTCATTCTCAAACTCAAAATAAAGCACACTGATTGGCTGCTTCCGAGCATATGCTTGGAAGCAGCCAATCAGTGTGCTTTATTTTGAGTTTGAAATTAAACTTAAGTTTTATAACCTCAAACCCTAGTTTGGATATTTGGAGTCATTCCACAGGAGGGAAACCAAATCTTAAAGCCAAATTATTACAGTATTTAACCCTTAATGGGCCAAAAAGCAGATGACAAAATTTACATCTGCAGAAATTTCAAATAATGTTTTGTCCAAGCTATATCATATTGAGAATTCAAAGACTATAGGGCAAACAGTGTAGCTACAGATGAGGTGGCTCATTATAAGCCACCTCATCTGGATCTACACTGTTTGCAAATTCAACAATTTTTCATTTTTGGTGCTTTAAGGGTTAATAGGGATTATTTTTTTTACCTTTCTTCTCTCATTTTTCATATCTGTAACAAGTTTTTGAGCTTCTTGAACAAGTTGACCCTGTATATTTTCTGCAATAACCTCATGTTGACCCGCTAAATCATGTAGCTCCTTTAACATATCAAGAAAACTTCTTGCCCATGTGTACCTGTAAATAGTCACAAAAAAGTATTCCTGTAAAAGGGAAAAGTTTTGTGAACACTTACCATTTTTAATAGGTTATAAGATGGGAGTTTACTTTTTCAAAGATACTGCAATATTTGAATCAGTCATTAGAATGGGTATTTTCTCTTCCAAGACAATCCCTACAAGAACTGTCAGAAGACAATAAAGCGGGGCCTTACAATGGGTGGATGGATGACTTGTGATTTTACCTCCTTTTCAATAGTATTTCAGTCATATCAGGACCATGGGCGGGTGATAATGAAAGGCAGTGTGTAATGGAACCCTGTTTATGATGGAAAGAACTCCCCCTCTGGCGCGGCTCGAACCCGGGACTGCTAGATCAGTAGGCCAGCGCTTAACCCACTGAACTACCCGGGCTCCCGAGGCCTTAAGAGAGTGTGACTTTAACAAGGGGATGTTTAATATACCATGACACAAAGTCTGATACAAGTCAATGAAGTAGTGTTAGAGATATTGGCTAAAACCACTGGACCACGAAATACAAGTCACACTGATCTACAACAATAATTGTCAGAATATTTTAAAGCGCAACTTTCTGGGAGCTTGACTTTAACATGGGCAAGTTTAACATAATACCCGTCAACTGAAATGAGATCAACTGCAGTGTAAGAATTAACAGTTATCCTAAGAATTATTCAACCCCTGAAATACTGCTAGTTATGAAAATGTCACTGAACTGTAAAATTAACGTCACAGTGAACAAGACCTGTCCACGTACTGGATAGCTTGCCTGCAGTGCCTTGCCCATCACATAAAAAACTTTGACGTAAAACTTTAAAGTGTGATGCCCATGCCCATGCCGACATCCAAGTGACAACAATAGCTCTGTACTTTCTTACAGGTGAGCTAACTAGAAGTTATATGATGTCAATTACTGCAACTGAATGTACCATTACATCAAGTATGATTCAAGTCCATGAAATAGTGTTAGAGATATTGGCTTAAATCACTGGAATGGACCATGAAATATAGGTCACACTGACCTACAATTAGTATGAGATCACTCACAGTGTCAGCCAAACCAATAAACCAAGTATAATGTAAATCTATGTCTAACGAAATTTGGTAAAAACATTTATTTTGAAAATGATGAAATGGTGAGGGAGTATATCTTTAAAGATCTGGGCCCAGTTCTTCAAAGCATCGTTAGCCCAACAATTTAAGAGGTCAACTTGTTAATGCAAAAGCTTCTCATATTTTTTTCAACAAAAAATATTGGAATACTTGAGAAATTTAACATTTGAAATTTGAACATCCCATTAACTAACAACGTCGCTAGTTTTGAACAACTGGGCCCAGGCCTGGTTGCTTACAACGTTAGTTTTGAGCAACCATACCAGAACCTTAAGCCATGTACATTGTGAATACTCAACTAGACTGCATATTTTCTATTCTAACACAGTGCGCCTATAGAAGCAATGGAAAGTTTCCGTGTTTTATTCTGCAACAATTCACTGTCTCGGAGCGCGTGAGTCTAATTGCTGACGTCACTTGCATGACTGACGTAATTTGGTGACGTTTTGAGACATTAGACGGTGTAACGTCTCTTTTTCTTTCTAAAATCGCCATAAAAACGTACATTTACCTTTGATACAGTTAAGAATATTGGCGGGAGCATGCACACGCTGGCAGGAAGGTTGGGAGAGTTTGAATGAAAAGAATACTTTTTCAGAGTTTTTGAACGTTAGAATCGAAATAGTTCAGCTCTAGCATTGAATTTTTAAGAAATAATTCACTGTTGGTCGGTCAGTTGTAAGTAGATATATCACTCGCGCTCCGCGCTCGTGATATGATCTACTTTACAAATGATCTCCAAACAGTGAATTATTACTCAACAATTCACTGCTAGAGCTGATCTATTTCTTAAACAAAATCTAAAAAGACTTGGCATATACTACAGTGGATGAAAACGACTTTTTACATCCCTTTCAAAAGCATTTCAGTCATATCAAAATGATGGAAGGATGATAATGAAAGACTGTATGCCTTAAGTTTACAGTGAAACACAGAACTCAAAATAAGCTTAGGTATTAAAGATAATTTTTGTTATTTCTCAAAGAAAACATGTGTTGTGACCCCACATTAGAAGCGTCTTGCAGGGCGGTTCTAATGATGGGTCATAACATATTTTGAAAGAGCGATATGGAAAATTATTTGAGCCGCCACACAAGAAAACAACAAAGTGGTTGTGAGCCCAGCGAAGACTCTGATCAGCCTGGGCGGATCAAAGCCTCTGCTGTCCATGTGGAGGCAGCTTAGACACTTAGCTACGCTTTAAGCGCTTAGCAAAGAATCTGATCAGACTGGGAGGATGCCCAGGATGATCTGAGTCCGTGCTGAGCGCATAACCACTTTGTTGGTTTTCTTGTGTTGCGGCTCATTTCTAAATTATCCCTGATACCCCTTCTTAACTAGAGCACTGGAACAAGTTATACCCCATGTGAGATTAGAACTTGGTAGCAAACCACCATTTAACTGAATCAGCGAGGCTCTGTCATATATAACCAAGTGTAGGATGGTAATGAAAGGCTGTTACTGCAATGAGACCCTGTTTATAGTGTGAAAGATTCTCCGACTGTGGGATTTGAACCCAGTGCTGCTAGCATGTAGTGAGGCTCCTCACACATACTGAAAATTGAGTGTTTACTTACTGGCTTTCCTCCTCATTTTTCTTCTTTGGTTGGTAGCTTTTAACAAGTCGTCTGTAAATGAAAATATTAGCCATATACAGTATAAATCTTAATAAATGCTCCTGCCCTAATAAATGCCCCTGCCTCCTTTCCGAGAGATTTACCGTATTGACCTTAAGATTTCGGACACCTGAAAGTCGGACAACTATTGATATAAAATTCTTAGAAAGTGGATTTTACACACGTTAATGCAGCCAAATGATGCTTAGTGAATGGCAAATGTTGTAGACCCTGATCAAACTGCTCCTTTAGGAGCAGCTTGATCTGGGTCTACAATACTTGCTCATACCTGTGTATATCCGAGGTGAATGGTATACCTCTAACAAAGTTGTACAAAGAGGAACAACTTTCATGAATTCAAGAAGATGTAGCTGTCCAAAGGGGTACAGAGGGATAGAGGGTGTGATTTTTATATACCACCCAAAGGGGGCATAAAAAAGCCTAGCTGGATGTCTCAACAAAACTTGCAAAAGGCGTAAGATAGAGATCATTACCGAAAAGACTAAACTGATGACAAACAGCACCAATGGCATCCAGATGGCAATCAAGGTAAAAGGACAGAAGCTGGGTACTGTAACAAGCTTCAAATACCTTGGTGCAATTGTCTCAGATGATGGCTCAAAACCTGTGGTTTTCTCAAGAATTGCACAAGCCACTGCAGCTCTAACAAAGCTGAAGCCAATCTGGAAAGATCACAACTTATCTCTTGGATCAAAGGTGAAACTGCTGGGCTTCCTTTTCATTTCCATATTTTTGTATGCCCGTATATTGTGGACCTTGACAGCAGAGTAAGATAAATGCAGGCCTTTAAGATGAGACGCTACTAAAGGCTATTAAACATTTCATAAACGGACCATATAACCTCTGAGGGGGTTCACAGAAAGATCCAAGCAGCCATTGGAGAAGATGATGAGCTCCTAACCATGGTCAAGAAATAGAAACTGTTGTTCTGGCCATGTCTCAAGGTATTCTGGTTTAGCAAAGATGGTTCCACATGGAACAGTGAAAGGAAAAAGAAATAGAGGATATTTGACTTTTTCAGTGTAAGATCGATTTTTATTTCACCGAATGAACACCAAAAGCAGTATTTTCACGAGTGGCGAAGCCACGAGTGAAAATACCACTTTTGGTGTTCATGAGTGAAATAAAAATTCATCTTACACTGAAAAAGTCAAATTTTCTATTTCTTTTATGCTTGAAAATCGCAATAATTCTGTTTATTCAAGAGCGTCAGCCATAACGACAGAAACACAACTTTTTTTCTAGCCGTTCTGCGTCAAATTTGATGCTTCCAGCGTGTTTATTGGGTATGATATTGGTTGTAAACAAAGTTTGCAACTGAAAAATAGCTTCAAATATCATTTCGATAAACGGATCTCAAAAAATTTGCCAAGAAAGAATGCCTACAGGAGACTTAGGCGGCCTGACGTCGCGTGCAGTAACAATGTTACGTTGGCGCTTTAAGTGACGTCATTAACGTCGTAATGACGTGCAAACATGTGTGACGTAATTTTTGTAAAGCCGGATAAGACTTAGCCAATTAATCAACAAAAAACTTGAGGCTATTTCACAAAAATCCTATTTCTGAAACAGTGAAATCGAAAGTGATAATTTCACTGTTTGAAACAGTGAGATTATCAGTTTCGATTTCACCGAGAAATCTCTATAATTCATTGAAAAGTATAAAAGAAAATGAAGTAGACAGAGAGAAGCGGTGGGAAAACAAATTCAATATTAAAGAGTGGACAGGAATGGACTTTGCCAGCTCTACCAGGGCAGCCAAAAACAGGACAAGGTAGAAAGGGATCGTTTGAAGTCGTCTGAGATGCCCCAACGACCTCGTAAGGTTATGTGATACAATAGAATCATGTATAAGATATGGATATGGGTGGGTTCTGGTAATTCTATGACAATTTCTGTTCATTCTCTGCTTAACTGGAGCTCACTTTAAAATTATATCCATAGCCTAATAATTCTTTTCCTGTATCCTTTTCCAATCTTCCTCGTTTATGGCCTGACAAGTTACATTTGATTAAATTCACACCCTTGCTACCAGTACACTATAATTTAAATAAATGAAGTGAAATATAAACTTGTGCAAAGTTTTAATCAACTTATTTCTCTACAACATCATTCAGCTGCACATTAGCAAAATTTATTTAACCAAATGCTGCCTTAAAAAACACTGCTGAAATCCAACTATCATGGGCTCGTGTGTGTTATGATTCCAGTATAACTGAAGTCAAAATTGTCATTTCAAACGGTATTAAGAGCTGCACTTTGACTGAAAATAGCTGAAAACTAGAAATGTTTTTCAGAGAAAAACTGATGTCCCCCCACCAGCCCATTTCCCATCCCCTCTAATGAATAAAAAGCCTGTACAAATAAAATATCTATGCAAGTTTGGAGAAAATCCATCCACTGGTTCTAAAGATATCCTACATTTTAGACTATGTCCTTGAAAAATGGGTCATGGTCACCAACTGCTAAACATGTCTTAAACCTGTCAAACGATATATTCATGCAAGCCTGATGAATATCCGTCAATTGGTTCAAGGTATAACTCATTTAAGAGAAAAAAAAAATAAGCATTTGTAAGTTTAGCTTTTGACCTTGAAAATGGGGTCAAGGTAATTAAAACATAGTAGACTCTTGAGATTGTCCCAAAGGTATATCTATGAAGGTAAAGTGCAAATCAAGCCAAAGGCTAATGAGACATATCAATTTTAGTGAAATTTATCATATCTATCTCCTCTTATTATCTTGAAAATGAAGTCAAGGTCACCAAAATCTGATCAGCTCTTGAGCTAGTCCTGGAAATGTATCCATGCAAGTTTGGTAAAATTCCATGTACTGGTTCAAGAGATATCATGGGTACAAAAAACTGTCATTTAAGTCCTCCAGTGACCTTTAAAGGTCACCAAAATCTAAACAGCTAGTAAACTTGTCCCAATGATATATCCATGAAAGTTTAGTGAAATTCCATCTATTAATTTAGGGGACATCGTGGGTATAAGAAATTGTCATTTAAGTCCTCCAGTGACGTTGAAAATGAGGTCAAGGTCAACAAAATCTAATCAGCTATTAAATATGTCCAAATGATGTATTCATGCAAGTTTTTTGAAATTTCATCCATTAGTTTACGAGATATCATGGGTTCAAGATACTGTCATCTATGTCCTCCAGTGACCTTGGAAATGAGGTCAAGGTCACCAAAATGTCATCAGCTCTTAAACTTGTCCAAATGATGTATCCATGAAAGTCTGGCCAAATTCCATTCATTGGTTCAGGAGATATTGTGGGTACCAGAAATTGTTATCTTAGTCCTCCAGTGACCTTGAAAATAAGGTCAAGATCACTAAAATCTAAACAGCTCATAAACTTGTCCCAATTATGCATTAAAAAAAGTTTGGTCAAATTCCATCCATTTGTTCAGGAGATATTGTGGGTACAAGCAATTGTCATCTAAGTCCTCCAGTGACCTTGAAAATATGGTCAAGGTCACCAAAAACTTATCAGCTAATAAACTTGTCACAATGATGTATCCATGCAAGTTTGGTCAAATTCCATCCATTGGTTCAGGGGATATTGTGGATACAAGAAATTGTCATCTAAGTCCTCCAGTGACCTTGAAAATATGGTCAAGGTCACCAAAATCTAATCAGCTCTTAAGTTTGTCCCAATGATATATCCATGCAAGTTTAATGAAATTCCATCCATTGGTTCAAGAGATATCGCGCATACAAGAAATTTCATCTAAGTCCTCCAGTGACCTTGAAAATAAGGTCAAGGTCACTAAAATCTAATCAGCTCTTAAGTTTGTCCCAATGATATATCCATGCACGTTTGGTGAAATTCCATCCATTGGTTCAAGAGATATCGCGCATACAAGAAATTTCATCTAAGTCCTCCAGTGACCTTGAAAATGAGGTCAAGGTCACCAAAATCTAATCAGCTCTTAAGGTTGTCCAAATGATGTATTCATGCATGTTTTGTGAAATTCCATCCATTGGTTCAAGAGATATTGCGCATACAAGAAATTTCATCTAAGTCCTCCAGTGACCTTGAAAATGAGGTCAAGGTCACCAAAATCTAATCAGCTCTTAAGTTTGTCCCAATGATATATCCATGCAAGTTTGGTGAAATTCCATCCATTGGTTCAAGAGATATCGCGCATACAAGAAACTGTCACGCCGACGCTGACGCCGACGGGATCCGCACTGAAAACAATATGTCCCCCCTCACCTTCGGTGGGGGGACATAATGACATACCATGCGGATCATGAGATTGATGTAAGACCATGTGATGCACGTTGCCTGACAGAAAGAGTGGTCTGATTTGGGTCTACACTGGTCACCTATGCATTTTTGTCATGACTAAAATGTTTGAATATGAATGAAACCGTATTATGCAAAATCTGTACTTACTTAAGATCACTAGCATACTTCGTTTCTATGGAACATCTTTCTTTGAGGAAGTGAGAATATTTGTCGAGAAACTCTATGCCTTTCAGAGTGTGGGTTGATACATTGTCGTACTGATCCTGAAATATATTGTAAAACAAAATTAATTGATCATATTGAGAGTGACCTCTCCAAGGCAGAGAATCATGTGACTTACTTCGGTTATTTGGTACCTGTCTTTGGACAGAATGTTCATTATACTTCCTTAATACTCGCTGAATTGTCATGCAGTAAAGTGCAGATACCTTGTCTTTATGCACAGCAAAGAATGTGTAAATATTTTAATGCTACACGCTGTAGTTTTCCAAACAAGGTCAAGCAAAGACTTTCATGCTTTGCTTTACGATGGCTCTGCTGCAAAAGCAACGAGGTATCTGCTTTTTACCGCATGAAAATTCACAGACTATTAAAAACATGATGATAAATTTTCTTACCCTTTCTGTCCGAACATAGGTAGGTACAAAATATCAAGCGCATTACAAATTTTTCCGATATTTTTCCTGTCGGACAGCACTTATAACAACCAAATAAAGAAGTTTCACTAAAAAGTATAGTGACGACTATCAGATTAGTGACTGGATGGGATTCCCCAACCCTGCTTTGCACGATGGTTAGTGCTACTTTTGATCTGGCATCAAGAACTGCCATTGCGGCTGACATCATGCGGCCCTGCATTTTCAGATAGTTTTTACGCATCTGCCATGCTGGACCTCCAGAGAGCTTGTGACTAGAGAGAAATTGACCTGTGGAACATTATTTTCAGTCCAAGAATTCCAACATGCTTTCTGGGCAAAGAAAATGATCAAGGAATTGATATCGGCAGTCTATGTAACAACCTTTTACAGAAACTCCATGAGAAGGGAGACAATTACAGTTCTTCAAGATGAAAGTGCTCTCTCTTGTGGAGGTGAATCTATACAGCTTCACACTCACACTGACAAAGTTAACAGTGTTCCCATACGAAATCAAACATAAAGAGCTGCAAGTATACTAAAACATTTGGGGATAAAAAAATCACTTTTCCAGTACCTTAGATAAGCTTTTGACCCAATTGGGTATTTACCCACTCACTTTTCATCCAATTGGGTATTTACCCACTCACTTTTCATCCAATTGGGTATTTCAGTTTTGAATTGGGTATTTGAAATTTCGAAGGGCTAGTGAAATGGGTATCCACACATTTCAGATTGGGTATTTTTGGATGAGATACTGTCTTTTTAACAGTATCTCATCATATTGGCATTCCAAGTAATGCTGATATCTAAAATGGTTTTAGGCTATTTCATACCCCTAAAATCCAGTCTAAAATCACAGCTTCACAGGGTTTCTCTATCATGTTTAATTGCAAAGCAGGGTCAGGTGAAAAAGGGTGCTCTGAAGAAATGGGTTAAAAAAATGGGCTCAAAAAAACTAAGTCCAACCCTAAAAAAATGGGCATAGGTTCCCCTGTATTTTGTACATTTTTATTCATCCCCCACCCACTACCATAGGCCAATATAAAGTTTGGGCAAGAATCAGAAGAAAGAGGAAAAGGTGGGTGGAGTACAATTTGGCTCATAATGACTAAGTGTCCATGTCCAAATGCACATCATTCTCCCCTATGTTACCTTAGACAGTTAACAAAACAAATACATACCTAAATGTCCTGTCAATTTCCTCCGTCAGACCCCCCCCCCCCCTCCCCTCCCGGTGAACTCCACGGGTTTGCATCAATCTCAGGATGTGTTCTGGAGGATCCTAAATCCGGATTTATCCGGAATTTTATCACCCAGCATTTGCGTTCAAACAACTTACAATGTGCAAATCAAAACAGAAGAGAGGATTACCGAATGCACGCTACTTTCACTTTCAATTTTGCCGACGAGCTGCTTTACGATTGGAGTGCCACTGAGAATGCATCATCGCATGTATTTATAGGGTCAAGAATGATATCATTCACTATGGATGTTGGATAAAACTTAGACAGGCTCTGATATCTAATTATTTGTTATTCTGTGCGTGTCCCTTCGCTTTTTCTCCGTGTTGAAGGCCACGCCATAACTGTGTATTGTGTCTTGCCTTTACACACAACTGGTTTCCCGTATACATCACTCGGATTACATTCATTGCACATGACGCGAAGAACCAGCGCAAAGTCGTAGAATTTCACGTTGTATAATCAGTTCTCATCCCGCTGGAGAAACACCGTTACGCTCCGGCGGATCACCGAATTGCGTAAAGGAGATTTCAATTGCGTTTCTTTACGCTAAAAAATGATTTTAATTGCGTTTTCAAACATTCAAATTGCGTAAATACGCGGATACGCAGCTTATCTAAGGTACTGCTTTTCTCATTTTTTCCCCTATAAAGCACACACACATTGTGAGATTTTGTTAGAAACACACTAACTGAAATCTCATATTTATCATTGTGGAAAAAACTAATAATTTCTTTTTTACCCCAAAAAGTTTTGGTTATCTGAGCTCCTAAGTGTTTAAAAGGATTGTCTGACTTTTGATGCTAAGAGCCTTTTTCCAGTTTCACTGTCTGAATCGGTCTTGTTTCCTAACTTTAAATTTCCTTCTGTGTGTTGGTTTTGTTTTGTTCATTTATTACACACAAAACAGTATTGTGACAAATGTTTTCAATTAAGATCTTAGAACAAACAGTATAAACTGAGACAACCATGCCTGGGCAAACATTGCAGATCCTGATCAGACTGCTCCCTGGAGCAGTCTGATCAGGATCTGCAATGTTTGTCATTCAGACAACAGTTTATATAACATCTCCTGACGGGCCAAGTGGACTGGTCCCCAAACTTTTCGATCACAGAAATTAATTGATTGTTATGGTGTCCCAATACGGAGAGTTATCATGAATACAATTGTTTTCTGTCATGTTCATGTCTTAATAAGGTGATCTCAAATCGCACTTACAGTTTCTGAGCAGTTTTTGCTATGTTTTTGGTCTCTGAAAAGCGGAGACATAAATCAACCCCCACATCTAATCTCTGCCAGCTGAACTAGAAGCGGCTGCACATCAGAACATATTCATTACCAGCTTAAAGTGTATCATGCTGCTATGATATTCTCTGCAGAATACATTCAAGGTTTATATCATGCACCCATGAAAAATCTAACAGCCTGCCCTGCTGTGATCTAACCTAGGCCACTTGCATGACAGCCACACACCCTATCATGTCTCTATGAAATGCAACGCAGTACAAGTGCAACATGATAAGCCTACAGCCTGTGACATAAACGAGTGAAACATGGATGTTATAACTAAAACCTGTGTTATATTTGTTTGCTATATTGTTTAATTTCACTTCTATGGACACAAACTTTTGTTAACATGTCACAAAATTTTTTCTTCCTCATTATTTAACAATGACAACAAAAATGAAATATCTCAATTTTTGGAAGTAAAACTAAGCCCTTTTTTCAAATAAATGCTGTGGCAATTCATTAGAATCTCCTCATCTAGGTGATTCTAATGAATTACACAGAATTTGTTTACACTTAACAGGCATTTTTAGGAGAAAAATAAGGTGAAGAAAAAAATAATCAACACACTTTTCCCCACAAAAAATCGTACATCTGGAGCTCTGGACAATGACAGGGTGAAAAAAAGGAAGACACAAAACCATTATGATGCATGTAATACTTTATAGGTTACGGAAACAAAAAATCTTGACTTTGCCTAAGGCTCTGTTTAACCAACTTATCTCCCCCTCCCTAGATTCAACTTCTAACCAGTTTATGCTACTGGGAAGACATCGTTTTTGCTAAAAATGAAATAGCTCACAACAAGCAAAGCTTAAGATTTATTTTAACTCTTTAAGCACCAAAAAGCAGACGACAAAATTTACGTCTGCAAAAATTCAAAAAATGCCTTGTCCAAGACATTTCATATTGAGAATTCAAAGACTAGAGGGCAAACAGTGTAGATCTAGATGAGCCGCCTCATCAGGATCTACGCTGTTTGCAAATTTTGCTAATTTCGTCACTGGTGCTTAAAGTGTTAAGATTTATTTTAACGAGTCATAAACTGAGTCAGTGTGAGAGAGCTTTTAAACTATGAAAGGAACAGTATGACAAGAAGAAAAGGGGAATGATGCTAAGACCACAGAAGAACCATGACCCTGGACATCTTGAAACCCACGAACTGAGGATTCTGAGTACACAGCCCCTTTGCAAACTCAACCAAACCCTCTTCCTGTAAAAACCCATCAAAGAAACTCTCCCTTGCGGCCAACAAAGTTCTAGCAAACATTTTTTCTTTAAAGAATTTCTGCATTAGAGGCACATTACCTTCAGAGAGAAACACTCATCCAATTCCGGCAACAGTAATTTACGTAACTTCTTATTTCCAAAATTAACATTTATCATGGTGAAATCTTCATTTCAGAAAATCATAATTGATAAAAATCTAATAACACAAAGATCTATTGATAAACAAAGTTCAAAGATGAAACAATAGCCTGAAAGAGGGCTGTACCCTAAATAATGGGACAGATTGAAATGAAGGGGTATACTTTCAGGGGAAGCAATTCTGCTGCCACTTTTATTTTTGCTTCCTTTTTCAAATGGGGTGAACACTTAAAGGAAAGAATTTGCTCGTAGAGGAGCAAATTCTTTCCTTTAAGAGCAGACCCATTTTGGAAGAGCTACGTTGTCCACAGAAGAGCAAATAAGAAGTCAAGACAGTTGTTTCCGGTTGACAAAAAAGGCGGAAAACATATCTGTTTGCCTTAACAAGTTAATGTAATTGCATTTACACGATTTTTCGAATTTGAACAATTAATGAATACTTCCCGCCAACTGTCCAAAAGTGCTGGCAGAATGATAAACAATGCAGATCCTGATCATACTGCACCAAAAGAAACAGTCAGATCTGGATGTAAGTTTTCTCACATACTTCTGTCTAAATATTCAGGATTTACATGGCAAAAGGTCACCACTGTACATGAAGAAACAATTGAGGAAATTTATCCAATTTTTAAAATAATGATCACAGTCATTACTGTCACTTTATTCAATGAGCCACAACACAACAGAACCAACAAAGTGGCATGTGCACGCAGCAAAGACTCAGATCAGCCTGGGCATCCGCCCAGTCTTATCAGAGTCTTCACTGTATGCTTAAAGGGTAGCTACGGGTCTAAGCTACCTCCATGCAGACAGCAAAGACTCTGATTAAACTGGGCATGTGCCCAGGTTAATCAGTGTCTTTGCAGGGCGCACATGCCACTTTGTTGGTTTTGTAGTGTCACTTCAATAAATTATGCCTTCTGCTTTGTTTGCCATACTCGGATCTTCATGAAAGCAAACTAATCACACAGGGCTCCAGATAAGAAAGGGTAACAAGGATAATTCAGAGATAATTTTTCTTATTTCTCATCGTAAACATACCTTGTGACCCCTCATTAGAACCGTCTCGGCGAGACGGTTCTAATGATGGGTCACAATGTATGTTTTTATGGAAAATAAGGAAAATTACCCCTACATTATCCCCATTACCCCTTCTTATCTGGAGCACTGTCACACATCTTGAGCAAGCTTCCTGATGATTCTCAACTGCAACGTTCTGTATTAATTCTAATAAACAGGCTGCTCTTATAAACACCCTCTCCAATTTTCTTGCAAAAAAAAGCTATCTGTTTAACCCTGAAAATGCGAATGAGAAGACGACAAAATTCACATCTGCAAAGTATCCTAAAAAGTTTCATTTAAGAGAGTGAACTCGGGTTTAACGTCCCACCAACAACTAGGTCATACAGAGACGGGACCTCGCTTTAAAGTCTCATCAGAAAGACCAGAGAAGTTGGGGATCAATCTTGTCACCTCTGGATTGGTAGTCCAGCAAGCTATCCACTACACTACTGCTGCTCCTTAGTTTCATTCAAGCTATTTATCATATTGAAAATTCAAACACTGGAGGGCAAACAGTGTAATGCTGTTTGCCCTCCAGTGTTTGAATTTCAAATATGATAAATAGAAACTGTGTAGATCCAGAAGAGGTGGCTTTTGTGATCTAATGAAGGGTCACAACATCTGCAATTTCTACAGAAAAAGAAATTGCCGGCATTACAACATCATCTCCAAATACAACCCTGGTTTGAACCCCACCGTAAGCTTTCATTTATATACAGACCAACAAACTTTCTGCGGTTTCAAGGTCTGCCATGACATCAAAGCAGGAAGTATCGGTATTATATTGATACTTATAACTGTCAAATGTCCCAAATGAACTCGAAAAATGTCTCTCTTTACCTGACAATAATGTGAACTTTGGGATAACTTGGGCTATTAACATATTTTTATTGATTTTAATATCACAGAATTAATATTATATAATTATAATGCACTTGTCATATCAACTTCATAACCTTCTCCTAGAAATTTTCGCAATTAAGTAAACACCACTAGTGCATATGGGCAGCAGGAACTCCCCATATACATATACCTAGTTCCAAAACTTCCATATTAATGTTTGTATCTATATATCAACGTGACAAAAACTAATGTATTTGACCTAATTACCACACTGTTTACTTCACTTTTTTCAAAATAGCAGCAAAAAAATGAAGCAAACTTCCCTCCTACAAGCGCACATTTCAAAGAGCGACCAGGTAAAAAAGCGAACAGAATTTAATCGTAAAAGCATTAGATAAGTCATAGAAGGATAAAGAAATCTGCAAAAGAAACTTAAAAGATTCTATAGTCTATTCCGCATTTTGTTAACAAGCAAACAAAGAGATAAATCAGTAAAAATATGTGCGCTTGAAATGATATATCTCAGAAATGCCCATAGTATTCAGTATGTGCATGTGTGGTAATTAGGTGGTAAAGTAACTCTTTGGCAGAAATTGTCACTCCGCAGCAACACAGTATACTAACTTGTTAAAAAATTTAAGATACCTTATTAATCCTAATAAATGCCCCTATTGTAATTAATGCCCCGGCCTCTTGTTATATTAACAATGTTATATTAACTTGCATCATTGCATGTTTGCGTCTCTGGTTCAGGTAGCTCTTTGAAATGGGTCTACCCTTAAAGAAAAGAATTTGCTCCCAGAGGAGCAAATTCTTTCCTTTAAGAGTTGAGTCTGCAAAGGGAGACAGAAAACAGAAGAGCTGCTTCCTCTGAAAGTATACACATTCACCTTAGAACTGGTACTAGAGTCATTTTGGCAGTGGCCGATTTACTAGCCCTAAATAATGCTCCATTTCATAAAATGCAATGCCCCCTGGGCGTTTAATAGGATTAATACGGTACTACAGTAAGTGGTTAAAGTGTCCAAATCCTATCAGAGTAATTACAGCAACTGCAATCCCAGAGGTGAATCACATGGAAATGGGTGAATGACATACCAAATTTTACTGCTCTATGTTTCAAAGAGTAAAATCCTCTCGGTGACTTTTCAAGAGTCTATTAATGACTGCAGAATGACTTTTGTGGCTGTTGGCCTTAACTTTTACTATATACTCACAACAGCAAGCTACAACAAACTAGACACAAACACACACTATGCATTATTTTTGAAAGTCTGGGTTGGTTGTTTTGGGTTTAACTGTTCTCTGAGACAATATTTCAGTCTATAATGGGCAGTGCCCTAGTAGTTGTAGTTTTGTTGCTTTATATACGTCCACAGTAAATGGGTATGGTTATGTCTGGAAAGTCAGTTAACCTAACCACACTATTCCTGGGCAGGTTTAGACCTCCTAAGCAGTTAACCAGTACTAAGTGCACATACTTTTGCCAGTAACTGACAACTGCCCTTCTACTAAAGTATGTTGCCAGATTCCTAGAGAGAGGGTGACAGGTGAGAGAAAAAAATCTATCCAACAACCCCACCCACACCTACTGCAACCACATTAGGCCCTTTGGCTACTATTATCCAATTAAGTAGGATGCCCCTGCACTGAAAGTTACCCAGCACCGTGGCCCTACCGGACAACCACCTTTTTAAAGTCTTTTATCACCCAATAAAAAGGAGTGGGGCAATTTTCCATGAAAATCAAAAGTATTTTTCTACATATTGTGACTGTTTCAGACAAAGCAGGGATACACTTCAATTAAGGGGTTGGGTGTGTGTGTGTGTGTGTGGGGGGGGGGGGGGGGGGGGGGGGGAGTCACTATTTTGAGTCCCATAAGCTTGCAATCTTCAGTACCCCATTCAGATTTTCAAAGATCCACCAGATACCCACTCTGCTGCTATATCTATGGGTTGAAAAAATAGTCATCTCTAGCCCTGATTGAATAGGTTTAAATACAGCTTACATTACATATAAACATCTGGATACCTTTTGACCCTTAATGCGCCAAAAAACAGACAACAAATTCTACGTCTGCAGAATTTCATAAATGTTTTGTCCAAGCGATATCATATTGAGAATTCGAACACTAGAGGGCATACAGTGTAGATTCAAATGAGGTGGCTCATTATGAGCCACCTCATCTGGATCTACACTGTTTGCCAATTCAACTATTTTAATTTTTGGCGCTTTAAGGGTTAATATGATGTAACTGATGGCTGCAGCATGATTTCAATAAAGTATATGGGTAAACTTCCATGTTTTTTTTTACCATTTTCACACAGGGCAATTAAACGTGACTCTTTGTTTGCTTTCCTAGACAAGAAAATCTCTTATCTGCTGTATGGTACAGACAAAAAAATAATTAAATTGATTTATGGCAGCCAAAAAATGATTTCCAAGTTTCCCTAAATCTATTGATTGATCTTCTCTATTAAATGAAAGTGGTAAAAGTGCCCAAATCATAAGTCCGACCTCGTAAGTTTTACACAATACAAAGAGACTGAGAAAAAAAGTATTGATCCGGATCAGGAGCAGTCTGATCTGGGTCAATACTTTTTTTTTAAATTAAACATTCCCTAGTAAAAGGTCCAAAATCAAAGATAAGAGTCCCTCACAGAAATATTAGAGGTGTCCTGATATTTAGGATATGTTACGGTATTTCATTTATGCCAATTTTGACTACTTCCTGAAACACTTTAAGCAAAGAATGATTTTTTTTTTTTCGAACCCATTACACAATGTACATACAGCATAATATTTATAGTATTTGAAATATTACCAGGTTATACTGTCTAAATGAATGAAAAAAATAAATAAAATAAAATAAGAATCAGTCATGTTTTTTCTTCCTTTTAGTGGTTTTCTGTTTTATCCCATTTTTGTAAAATACTTCAAACTTTCTTTTACCAAAAATTCAGTTCCGAAGTTTAGCATACCCAAAGCTGAAAGTAGTGCAGCACCTACTTCAAGGGTTGATACAAACTTCCCTACCTGTACTGTGGACAGAGCCAGTGAACCGTAAAAAGTAAATCAAGACTCAATATCAATGTTGAGTATGAGCTTTACTCTTCCAGATGTATGCATGACCCAAGGTTCATAGCTCTAGCCTTTATAATTCTTGTGAAACAAAACTACACCCGAAATTGGACAAAAAATATCAAAGAATGTAGGTCAGACTCCATATTGATGGAGGTTTTAAGCTCTACTCTTTAAGCTGTTCATGGCTCTAGCCCTCATAGTTTCTGAGAAAATGAGCTAAATGCAAAAACTTAACAAAAGTTTACGCCCCCCACAACTACACCGGAAAAGAATACATATGTTTTGCCTCTGCTTTGCAGGCCAGATAACATCAAATATGCTAGGATACTGCCCCAACTACCATGCATTTCCGGAGCTGATACAAAAGGGTAACAGCAAACCCACACAATATTTAAATGCAATAGCAAGTACACTTCAAAAATTCCAAAGAGCACTGTGTCTTGCCTATCTGTCAGTCTGGGGATGTATGATTTTCCATCATGCACATTTGTGATGGTCAGCCATAACTCTTATATTTTTTGTCCAACTCACTAAAAAGGCAATTTAACCCACTGGCAGTGTTCAGTATGACTTGTCTACACTTAAAATTGATATTTGGTCCAGTCCTTAGCTATTCTCAGTATAAACAGTCTGTATTTTGGTTATTTCTGCAGAATTATGGTCAGAATTAGGCAAATATTGCTGTGCATTTGACTAGTTTTACTTCTAATAAAAATACAAGTTTACTTTCTATTTTTAATAAAGTGTTACTATCAAAATTGTCTACAATG
Organism: Ctena decussata; assembly: GCA_963989385.1. Lineage (NCBI taxonomy): Eukaryota > Metazoa > Mollusca > Bivalvia > Lucinida > Lucinidae > Ctena > Ctena decussata. Next base: position 36,427,693 of record OZ022498.1, on the reverse strand, counting down.
CTTACTTTTTTGTAATGGATGCTAACTGTATGAGTTGCTCAGGGTTTTGCACCAGCTACTTGACAGAAAAGTACTTGGGTTTTTTTCGCTTTCGTTATGGTCAGCCATAACACCAGAAGAAACCAATATTATGGCTTTCCATCATGTTTCATCATTCAAACATGTAGTGACATCTTGTGGTAAAAATTTCAGAAATTATGTTATGGTAAGCCATCATGTCAGTTCATTTAAAGTGCATGGTTAACCATCACAAATATGCGTGATGGAAATCCATAAGTCCCCAGACTGTCTGTGCATTCCACAAACCACAAACAGAACTCAACCAGAAAACACACCTAAAGTGTAGGCCCCCGAAGCCATAAAAGCAACACATACATGTATGTCTCACATTCTGCTACTTGATGGGGAGACATTAAATGCAAGCATGCAGACAACTACAGTGTTTATGAGTGACATACTAGAAAATTATTGGAAAAGAATGCCTGGTAGTGCAGTGCAGACCCAGATCAGACTCCTAGAAGCAATCTTACCTGGATCTGCACTTCATGCCATTGGCATGTAGTGCAGAATCAGGTAAGATTGCTTCTAGCAAATGCCACCAACATCTATTTCCTCTGCTTAAAACAAATTTTAAAATTTGATAATAATTATAATAGTTTAGAAAATAAGAAATGCAAACCTTATATCCATACATGTGATCATATGTAAAGGGATTCACTTTTGAATTCATCTGCGTCAGTTGTAAGAAATCCATCATTTGAGCCGTCTTTGCAACTGGTGAAATTGACGGAATTTCTACCACTGTAAACTTTGGGGTTGTCACTGCCCCTAAGCTTAAACTCCTACTCCGAGGGTGTAAATCCCCTTTAGACTTCCTCTTGTATTTACGAGGTGTTTGTCCCTGAACACTGGGACTTTCACTATTCACTGTGTATTTGTCTGTCAATTTGTATTTACTCATGATTACGGCACTGTGCAATCAAACAGATAGATATCGTAAATATAAAATTCCAAATTAGGTGTAATAAAATGACTAGGGTGGACAGGGCTTAGGTCATAATCATAAAGTCTGTGGGTAAACAACAGAAATACCTGTCTAAAGTGGATACACAGAAAGGATAATAATGCTTTTGTGTCTACACAGACCTATATGATAATAGCTATACAGACAGACCTTCAAAATGTGGCACTGTCATATTAAATAGCTGATACAGAGCTAACATTACCGATTGTGTTTTTTTATTTTTGTTGTTGTTTTTTTTATGATAATTCCAAGACAGTTACTGTAAAAAATTCTAAAAATTGTGACACCTGAAATGACCCTGATTCTTCTAAATTTACGAACCAGTAATGTTACAAGATGCAGATGGAATGGCAAACAGTGTAAGCCCTGGTCAGACTCCTTAAGACTACTCCTTTATAAGGGGCAGTCTGATCTGGGTCTGCACTGTTTGCTGAGACCTATCTGTCCCAACATTTAGATTTTTAATAATTTCAATTTCTCTATAAAAGCATGTACGTCTTGGTCTCATGATCAGAACAACATCCATGGATGGATGGATGACTTGCGATTTTACGTCCTTTTCAGCAGTATTTCAGTCACATCAGGACAATCGGAAGGTGATAATGAAAGGCTGTGTGCAATGGAACTCCAGTTACAGCAGGAGAGATTCTCGCCTCAAACGGGTCTCTAACATGGGTCAGCCAGGTCAGTCGGCTAGAGCTTAACCCACTGAGCTACCGGTGCTCCTTTGCTTTTATGAAGACGAGACAGAAATTTACCAGAATTATCTAATCTAGAGCACTCTCGACAGTGCTGATAAAAGCTGAAAACTAGGTCAGCCTTTCCTTATATAACTCAGTGTTAAACTGGAATTAGGCCATGGAAAATTTATTCAAATGTATTGTCTTCTATTACAAACTTGCTTTCTCTATTACAAATATGCATATATGATTATCAGTCCTCCACCTGTAGTAATTTCCAAAGTTACTATCTATCAGAAAACAAAAATAATCCTCACGAAATTGATAACCAGATCCGCACTACAACAATATCCAATTATCAAACATCAACAAAATTACGGTCCCTATGTTTATGAATGACAGGTATGAAATCCTATGTACCTGACTGAATTTTGACATTAAAACATGGAAGTAAATACCAGGAAATACACTCATTTAATCAAATTGGCCCCAGGGTCTGGATACCAGAGGCCTGACACTCACAAATAAGACAGTTTGATTATTTATTGGACCCAATTTTTTTTATTACCATTTTTACCCCAAAATATTTTGACACCTTATCCAATTGGAAAAATCATATGAGCCACGACGTGTGAAAACCAACAAAGTGGTTGTGCACCCAGCGCAGACTCAGATCAGCCTGGGCATACGCCCAGTCTGATCAGAGTCTTCGCCGTCCGCATGGAGGTAGCTTAGACCCTTAGCTACCCTTTGAGCACTTAACAAAGATTCTGATCAGACTTGTCAGATGCCCATGCCGATCTGCGTCTGCGCTGGGCGCACATCCACTTTGTTGGTTTTCTCGTGTCGCGGCTCATATTTCTTTGGTTATAAGACAGAGGGTTTTCCCTTCCAAAACAATCCCCAAAATGTAGATCCATCTTATAAGATGGATCTAGACTTTAGGGATTGTTTTGGACAGGAAAAACTCACAACAGAATTTTGTAGACTGATTTACATATTTGGGGTCATTCTAGAGAGGATAAAAGCCTGTTTTATAGCCGAATAAATACCCAGGGCTCAGCCTACAGGGCGATTTGGGCAAAAAAAGTCTCCCTAAACTGGTTGACTTCTCCCTATTTTGAGCTGAGGGAGAAGTTTAAATGTATAGAATAAATAGGGCAACCCAAAATTTCGACCAAAACTTCTCTCTGAAATTCTGAAACTGTAGTAAAACGTCTCCCTGTCTAAGAGCTCTAGGCTGAGCCCTGATACGATACCTGTTTTTTATTTCACAAATTCCTAGTTACCTGTTTACAGGCAAAGAAATGTGTGCTTTTGGAAATTGAATTGCAAATATTCACTGAACAGACTTAAGAGCCCCAGGTAAGAATGAATATTTGGTTATAATTCTGGGATATACCGTAATGACCCTAAAATTTAAAAGTTAATGTGTCCAAATGATGCTTAGTGAATGGCCAACATTGTAGACTCTAATCAAACTGCTCCAAGAGCAGTTTGATCTGGGTATTCAATGTTTGCCCAGGCCTGTCTGTCCGGATATTTAGGGGGTTATTCTGGGATTTATTATTATTTCTCCACAAAAAACACCTTGTAGGCTCTCACCAGAATCATCTCAATAGGAAAATCTAATGAGGTACAATAGCATATGTTTTCAAGGGCACTTAACACAATTCCATTGCACACAGCCTTTCATTATTAATATTACCTTCCCAACTTCCTGATGACTGAAATCCTGTTGAAAAGGATGTAAAATCACAAGTTATCTATCCATCCTTAACAGAAATTATCCCCAAATTTTCCTAAACAGCCACTTATCTGAAGCTCTGATAGAATCAGTTACAATGGACTTTTAACCAATCAGACATACTGAGATGAAACTTTAACAATATGATTCCAAGGTGCAATTATTTTTTTCTTAATCACTGTCATGATAAGTAATGTCTTCTGCTTAATATGTATGAATACACTTTTAGGGAAAGCAACTCTGCCATTTTCATATTTGCCTCCCTGTTAAATGGGACCAACTCTTACAGAGAGAAGTTTCTCCTCTAGGACCAATTTCTTTTCTTTAGGAGTACCCCAGTTTGGAAGACTGTTTTTCAGGGAAGCAAATAAAGTCAAAAATTGAGCTATTGGGGCTCCTAAAGGTAGGTTCCCACTGGCGATCAGATCAACTGGATCGTCCAAATTGCCCAAATCTCTAACAAAGCTCGACCAACTGCTTGATCGGGCTTGTACATGATTTTTTTCCGACCGCTACTCGACCGTACCCAACCCGAACACGACCACTCACAACTTCAACCCAACAACCATCCAATTTCTACTCTGTCATCCTGAACCCTACATGATCTCTTCTCCAGAAACTCAACCTCTGTTTGATCTCTACTCAATCTCGAACTGACCAGATCAACTTGGTCATACAGGGATCATGGTGGGTTGTGAATTAGTCATGTACAGTCAATTTAAGTATATAAACTTAATGGATTTAGAACAGTTGCAGTAGTGGGCCAGGTGGTTACACAGCTCCAGAAAGAGAGTAAAGGCTGTGATGGGAGAAGAGGCTGAGGAGCGTAGAAGACGCGCAAGATGGCGTCAGCTGTGGAGTGGGTAATGCTGACTGCTAGCTCCCTTTCCTTCCTTTCATGGCCCTCAGAGGGTGAGCTGGAGGCAAAGATGTTGTAGCTTTATCATTAAAAGGTGGGGTTTTCTGCCTCTTCGCGGCATTCTAGTAGTAGTAGATGGTACGTATTTGTAGTAGCTTTTGAGAGATCGCTGTTGTTGTTTTTGTAAAGATAAAAGATAAAAAAGATTTCTTTAACCTCTCATATTAGAAACAGACAACATAAGCTTTGTCGACCATTTTTTACGCCTTAAGGTACAGCTTCCACTTCAGGAACATGAGGACGTGAGTTCAAATCCCCGGAGGACGAGCAATGCCTTTGGTATGGTGCAGCTGGGATTTGAACTCATACCCTCCCATTCCTGAAGCGGATGCTCTACCACTGAGCTATCGGGGCCGGTTACGGGTAAATTTCATAAATTTCATTTTGTAATTTTCATAACCATGTTCCCCAAGAGGCTCAGGAACGGCTGTAGTGTAGTGGATAACACTCCGGACTACCAATCCAAGGGTCACAATATTGATCCCCCGCTTCTATGGTCTTTCGGATGAGTCTTTAAACCGAGGTCCCATCTCCATATGACCTCGTTGTTGGTGTGACGTAAAACTGAGTTCACTCACTCACCCCCAAGATGCTCAAGAGAATGAATCCTTAACGACTGCCAGAATTGCAAGCCCCTTTTGAAGGATTGTATCGAGGTTGAGTGCAGTCATCTAATGTCAAAAAGCGGTTGAGTAGCAATTAGGAAGCAGCTGAGAGTCGCTATTGGATAGCGGTCGAGTTGATCTGCACAAGATTGAAAAGGGATCGGGTTGATCATGAAGTGATTAGGCATTGGTCAAATAAAGGTAAAATATTTCTCCTCTAGGAGGAAATTCTATCCTTTAAGAGTAGACCCCACTTCAAAGAGATACCTTATAGTGAAACAAAAAGGAATTTATGCAATATAATATAACATTATTTTTGGAAAAGAGGTTAGGGCGTTTAATAGAGCAGAGGTGTTTATTAGGATTAATACAGTATAATTGAACATATTTTAGTACTCATTTGCACATGATGCTCCAATTATCTTTTATACCCAAAATGCACAAGTTGTGGCAAAATTTTACCCAGAAGTTCTACCATATTTCTGATAAAACTCATAGACCACACCAGTGTTATATGAGATATACCACAAATGATTGGAAGCTGTTTTGCAATGAACTTTTTAAAATTGTAACAAGTAAAGTTTTCACAAAAAGCTTGGTCTACGCTTAGAAACCATTTATAGTTGATAAACCATTGCAACCACAAAAATCTAAAATAAAACTTTTGTTTGTATCTCAAAAGCTGACCAAACATCTTCATTGGTGGATTTCAAGTATGGGTGTGAGTGGTAGGTATCATACCATTCCATGACTGAAAGACAGTTTAAATGGCCGTAAAATCACAAGTCATTTATTCCTCTGTACTTTGTGATACATTCTGCTACTCTGTGATACCATACGTGCGGTATTTCTTCATATGACCGCTTACGACATCTATGCGAATAGCTCTCATGACACATCTGTAAACAGCTTATGGTCGCTCAAGACATCTATGCCAACAGTGCTCACGCCACATACAGCTGCATAAAGGTCAAGCTGCCTTGTGGGTAACTAATGGCTGTACTTCCCATGTCAAAAGCAATTACTATGATAGTCTATGCCCATGGGCGTAGACAACCTGTTTCTTTGAATAAATTTGAAAGAAACTGGCTATATGTGTGGCTTGCATAGAAACTATCTAGAGATTCCTGGCAGGGCTTCTACTTTTACACGGATAAACTGTAACGGTTTGTGTATATGATTGTGCTAAAAGTTTACAAAATTCACACATCACAAACCTGAATACCTGGTCGACCATCAACAAGTACCGGAAATATCTTAGTCAGTAGTTAATGTAATTGACAGCATCCTCGGAAACATCTAAGTCTTTATTTTCTAAATTCTGTGTACTCTATGCAAACCAATGACATGTACATGTTTAACTATGCCAGAAAATTTTTATGTCATAATCGGTAGCTAATTTTATAATTAGGCGCATATCAATGGCAAAGTAATCCCTGCCGACATATGTGTTGTGCAACAGAAAAATCAGGACTACCTGTCCTGTTTTTCACAGAATAAGCTTACCAGGAAGGTAGAATAATTGCAGTTTGTACCACTGACAGTAATTATCAATTTACGAGATGATTATGTCCTGTTTTATAAATCAAATCCATGTAATTTTCAACAAAATAATTGCTGTCATGGGAAGTTGGTCAATAGTAAATACGTTTTTAAATACTGTCTGTTACTTTTAACTTTGAATTGACTCTCGAAAATGACAGCGCAAGATTCAATTACACATTGTGGTAACATATAAAGCTATGGGGGGCGTCTTATAGATGTCTGATACTAAGAATAAAATTTGCAACAGTAATGGTTGTTTAAAAGGAATTGTTTCATTTTCTTACGCTCATGTTAGAAGCCCTCATTCCTGGTATGTTTAACAAGAACTGTCCGCATACAGGATGGCTCGTCTGACAGCGCTTTGCCCATCACATCAACAACTTTAAAGTAAAACTTTAACATTTTGCTAATGCCAACGCGGCAACGCCAATGCCGACACTGGGGGGTAGTGCAATAGCTCTTAATTCCTGTTCTTTTGTACAGGCGTGCTAAAAGCTAAAGTAGATGTTGAAATACGAGGCACTGAGAAGTGGCTTTTGTAACACTGTTATGTGGAACAGCATACTTGAGAGATAAAACAAAAGCTTCGAGTGGACAGCGCTGACTGTTTTGGACAATGATTGGAACAGGTATGTTCATCCTGGTGTAAAGAAATGCTGGTTAAAAAAAGTCAAAACCGTTTCCTACAGTCAAAACAGGCAAATTGATTAGCCAATCAAATTGGCTCATTCAATGTGGACTCTTGCCGTGCTCTTAATCAGAATAATCATTTTGACAACCATGGACCTAATTGGGCAGCATTTTCCAAATACAGCATACCCAAGATTCTAGAAGTCGGAAAACTCTTAATTATTGATTTTCATCTGTTCCATGCCACTAGAATTATTGAAAGATGAAGGGGCCTGTTTGGCCTCTTGCTTAAAAATTAAAGTTTCCAGCTCTACCAATCAGAAATAAAAACAAAGACTTTACCGATGCACCTACCCATGGAGGTGTATGGATTAGTTCCTTGTTAGAGCCTCCTGCAGAACAACATTATAACAACATTGCGCAGACATATTATAATCAAATATTTTATCCCTCTGAAGATGTTTATTGACACACTAATAATTATGTCAACAACTTAACATCCCCTCGAGCCTAAACACACATCTTTAATCTGCCATGTGCAAGTCTCTTGCGGTGGCAAGGAATATGTCATTGGCTAGGTTAATTCTTTTAAGAATTTCAATCTATATCTATATTAATTTTATTATACAGCTGGATATAAACTTCTTTTATCTAAAATAAATCAAAGATGAACACCAAGAAACGGTTTACATAATTCTATGATTATTATTTGCTGCCAGAACAAAATCATTTTGTGAGTGATACATCTTCCCACCAAATATATGATTTCATTTTTGGAAACGTTCCTGAAAACGTTTGTCTGCAAGCAGTGTAAAAATGCAATAATTGCAACAAAATGACTGCAAAACAACGTTGAATTATGGATGTTATGTACAAAGTTTGTAGAAAATCCCATAACTAGTGTCAGGTGTTGAAATGCGAGGCTAATTCCCCTCAGCTGCGTGGACCTGCGACAGTGTTGACCTGAATATTTGTAAATATGAATATTTGTAAATAGACACATGCCGACAGGTTTTGGATATCTTTGTCACACTGATAGATGGGAAGCTTCTCAAAAGTTGAAAAGAAATGTTGTCTACAAATAAATGGCAAACATGACATCGGAAATTGCATAATCTTTGATCTTCCCTTCACGCTTATAATGTGCAATGTTAGGCAGTGCAATGTTACCGGACTTGACTGTACTTGAATAGAACATATTTGTCAGGTTCATAGAAAAAACGAATAGCACAGAAATACCGGAAAGTACCTGAATAATCGAAAAGCAATATCATAAATCAGCTTAACATGGGAATGATTAGGCTTTTCTTGGTTGGAAGTCATGTTTAGTGTTATTTTTCACACGTTGGTTAGCTTGGGTGTCATACTTGTATAGCATTAAAACAGAAAATGGCGCTAAAGACGCTCAACATATTCCAATGTTTTTCGGTTATTTCAAAGCATATGAATTGCCATCTGCCTTATGTAAGAACAAAACGAACCAAATTAGTAAATAAAACAACATGATTGTGCAGTGTTTCAACTCAAATTTTAAACTAAGGGGTTTTATACCCCCTATCTATAAAATTTGCGGGTATGAAGTAAAATTTACGGGTATGACTTTTTATCTCGAAAAAGTTATGGGCCGAAATGGACATGGGCCGAAATGACCCGGAATCCTTGGTCCGCTTCTTTTGCAAACACTAAAGTGCCGATGTGTTTCCAACCAAAGCCTGAAAAAACGAAGAAAACGGCTGTCATGCCTTTTTCCAGTCCTCGTTCTATCCAATATTAATCATTTGATGGATTCCTTTCCAAATGAAAAATAGAAAGTGCCGTTTCCAAACAGCAAAAACAAACACAAAAATACGGACAAATTCTGTCGGCCATTATGACAGTTCTAGTGCGCAACATGACCGCACATGTCATTAATATTCATGCAGCCGATTAGTGGTAGTGTTTTCCAATAATGAATTTGTAGGCCGTAGAACGGATGTGACGGACGTGAATGAAAGCATGGTATCTTACTACAGCCCGCATTTCAGATCAAAACAGCGACTTCTGACTCTCTTCTCGGCTACAAAAATCATCTGGCCTGGCAGACTCGCAATAGAATGAAGAAAAATGATGATTTTTTTTATATTTTTGAGAGAAACATATGCGCGTGAATGCACGTTCTTGCCCCAAAATTTATGCGTGATTAGAATGATTTCCGCGTGATTCACGCACAATTCTACGTGAATGGGAACACTGTTGTGTATAGTCAAATACAGTTTATTATAAACTGAACAGATTATCAATATGAGACACAAAATTTAATGGTAAACAAGACTTGTGCAAGTGCTTTTCGGTTATATGTTTGTGCACGATTTTGTGGAATATCGATCGTTGTCAGTTTTGAAACCAAGCCAACTGAAGTCTAGAAAACTACTCTTTCAATGCTTCTCCCACCCATGAAACTAATATTACAAGGATCATTCATGCAAAAAACTGATGTTCTAAATTGCTTTTTGGTTATTGCAGTGCTTTCCAGTATTTCTGTGCTTTTCGGCTATTCTATGTACGGCATATTTGTCTATAAATATTCATGATGTGTTTTTGAGATTTTCCTGCTCAAAAATGATTAATTCGTAACGATAAAGACCGAGGAAGTCACCTCTATGAATTATGCCAAAGATTGAGGGTGATACCTCATGCCGACTTAGTTTAAACATATTTATTGTATCATAAACTGTACATGACTACAATATAATCATGATACAAACAATAGGATCAGAACGGAAGCATAGATGCTTATTTAGTTCTTCTCCTGCCAGTGCCGACTTCTTGAATAATCAAGCGATAAACTATATCAACAAGCATTTTTCAGACGTTCATCAATAGAGTAAAGTTCTATGATAAATCATGGCAGCACTATCTTCGCAACCCCAAAGGAAACAGCAAATCATTCATACTTGCCACCACCGGTTTTCAACTTGAACACCAGAAGAGTAGCTGCCATTTTCACAATCAGGGGCCTAAAAAGAAAGGCTTCAACAGACCCCTAAAATTTTATATCACTGAAAATCAGATTCTGTATGTATGCCGGCAGTGACTCATCCAGACAACGACTTAGTCTACCAGTATCATGTCTGTCCAAATGACATTGGGCTGCAGCCAGCATCAGAAGTTTTAGACCTGTGGAGTGCTTCCTGTTTCCGGACTTACACTTGCCTTTACTTTCTCTTCACTAAGGTGAACTGCGAGATTACCATGAAGTCTGGCTATAGGAATACTTACCCACAGCTCTGTGCCCCAGCTCATGGCTGTCAGATTATTATTAACAGTTTGTCTGTAACAAAAAAAGCATAATCACGAATCACAGAACTTCCGAACTTCTTTGATTACAAATCCATAATGGCTTCCAAATCACGTCTAAATCTCGCGATAATGTGTTGTTATAGATTGAATAATTTTTAAAAAAATACACTTTTACTTCTATTTCTATTTCGTCGCATTTCATTCATTAATAAATTGAATCCGTCAAATTAATTTCATTTGAACAAAAAATAAATAAATTAGACACGTTCAGTTGACTTACCCGGGTCGACACGAATGTAATTTCGCGGATTTAGTTGAGGTTGTGACGGGGGTTTATGGAGGTTTCGCCACTAAACAAGTTCGCCGTCGGAGGTTTCGCCACTTGTAGATCGTAGATCTTGAAAAGGCATTTGACAGTGTGTGGAGGGAAGGGCTGCTTGTCAAGCTTCACCGCCTTGGAATAAGAGGTGAAATGTGGAGATGGATAGCTGGATTTCTGAATAAGAGACAAGCAAGATGTTATCTGAAATGCAAATATGGTCCATTGTTTGGTACATCTGTAGGCCTTCCACAAGGCTCTGTCATATCTCCTGTACTATTCAGCATCTATCTACAAGACATTTTTAAGGACAACATTTGTAAGGGAGTCAAATATGCTGACGATGGAACTATCTGGTCCACAGGAAAAAAACACAGAGATAATCTCAAAAGAAATTGAAGAAGATTTAAAAAGAGTTTACACATGGACCTCCAAGTGGAGGATGAAGTTAAACATACAAAAACAGAAATATGTCTTTTTTTCAAAAATATCGGACAATGATGAATCAATGCCAGTCATTTCTCTTGAACAAACCAAAATCAAATACAATCCAACCCCTAAATTACTGGGAGTGTACCTAGATGAAACCCTGAATTTTCAAACACATGTATCCCATGTTGAACAGAAAGCCAAGAAAGCAGTCAGCTTAATGAGGCAAGTTAAACACGTTGAAAAGATAAGCACTGTAAAGCTATTGCAGTTGTATAAAAGTAAAAAGTATGCAAAGACCAGGAACTGAAACAATTAAAATCCAAATCCAGCCCTCTAACCATAGTTGGAAACAACTAAGATTACAAATAATCAAGATACAGAGAACATATGGCCAACCTAGTGAGCAGCTTGTTCCCAAAAGGTGGCCACTCAGCAACCCAAACCGAACCAAAAATAATAAGAACATACATAAGGTAAAACATCACAGAAACTCTGACACCAAAAACAAGCAACAGAGAACCACAACAGAACTACCGCCTTGGAACGGTCAGTAATGAATTACTGGGGGGCTTAAATCGATTTTACAGGCCCAACCTCACCCTCAGTTTCTGAAGTGGTACAAAACATTTAGTTGGTTGTTCGGTTCGCATGATAATCCTCTAACTCGTCAATGAATCATCACGGTAAACACATAAATCAAATTTCAACACCATGAAGAAGCAAAAGATACAATGGGCCGTCTGAGGCTTTAGTTCTACCAGTTGTGGAGTATGCATCGCCAGTGTGGCAAAGTGCAGATGCAACAAGATTGGATGAAGTTCAAAGGAAATGTCTGTCCTTCTGTATAGGAGCTCTTGGATCCAGTGGGAGAGAAGCCCTTGAAGTCGAACTGAATGTCACACCACTAGAAATAAGAAGAGCTGAAATCTCCCTCAGAGAAGCAGCGAGAATCATAAGTAAAGACACAGAAGTTCCCATTAAAAACTCCTGGCAAGCATGGCTGGATGAAGAGAAAGCAGAGAAATACACGTCCCCATTTGGAAAAATGCAAATACAGTTAGAAGACATGCGCTCAGACACAGGTTTGACCATGTTTGTCTTGGAACCAGAATTCTCTTTCAAAGATTCTCTCCAACCAACTCTTCATAAACCTGAATACTGGAATAGGCTTCGTTCCTCCAAAAGCAGAACTCAAGAGCAAAAAGATGAGTCTCGTTCTATCATCAGTGACACAGTTGACAGCTGTTCTCCAGATACTCTCATCGCTTTTACAGATGGATCGTGTCATCCAAATCCTGGGCCCTGTGGAGCTGGAGCGTGTTTGTATCTTCCATATGAAGCAAGCCCGGTTTTCCTCAAACAACCAGTCAGCAGCCATGGGTCTATCCTTTTGGGAGAATTGGTGGCTATCAAGATGGTCTTAGACTTTGTTATAGAAAAGATGCTGCAGAGAACGAAATTCAATAAAATACTCATTTTATCTGACAGCCAATCTTCTGTAGGTTTACTTACTCTCGGTTGGAAGCCAAATCAGCACATTCATACAGTTAAGGAAATATTGCAAGAGCTAAGTCAACTCAAACGACAAAACATAGATGTTGAAATCAAATGGACACCTGGACACATGCTGAAATTAAAGGCAATGAGGAGGCAGATAGACTTGCAAAGGAGGCATCAAATGAAGCAGAATCTATGGCAGAAGATGTCAAAGTTCTGACACAGACAGAATTTAGACAAGCAGCAAAGATTCATGGTTTATCAGCGTGGCAAAGACAATGGGATGCATCTGAGCGTGGAAGATTTCTCTATGGTTTTAAGCCAAAGGTGAATATTAAAGCAACTTATGACTACCCAGATAGAAAATCCTACAACAGTATAGCACAACTTAGAATGGGATATGCAAGACTGAATGACTACAAGCATAAAATAGGACTCTCAGATTCTGGTACATGTAACTGCTCCTGTGGTGAAATTGAAACTGTCGATCATTTTTTATTGAACTGTGAAAATTATTTTAATGAAAGAGAGCAAATGAGAACAGATTTGTTCCACCAGGCAGGAGTCACTGAATTGACAACAAATATACTTCTCGGCTGTGACAAAAGTGATTTACAAAAGGAATTCGGACATACAATAATATTAGCTCTGAGTGAATTTCTCACTCAGACAGGAAGACTTTAACTCTGCGCCCACCACAAAATTCTAAGTACCGTGAGATGATTACAAAGAAGACTATACCGAGAGAATAATATTACCTGTGAAGCTACTACTGTCGTATCGACAAAGAATCAAGAATCAAGAATCACTAAACAAGTTCGTCACTTGGAGGTTTCGACCCTTGAGAGGTTTCGCCACTCGGAGGTTTCGCCACAAGTAATGTAAAAAGGCATTGGTCAGAAACGGATACAGCCTAACTTACTAAGTCCAAAAATTGATAGGGCTTTGACCAATCGGAACACCGCTCGGCCAATTCCGTGAATCAACCTCGGATGTATGACGTGGGACTACTTACGTCACACGACTGTTGTTAGGAACAACGATATAAACAAAGATATTACTTACCGATATTCAGTCATGAATAATTTAATACCTTTCGAAAGCTTCCTTCTAACCAATAACAGTTCTATTGATATACTCCAACCACTCAGCCACCTGAATGCTGTTCTCAGGCAAGCAACTTCCAATAGCATACCAAAGTACAGAGCGGAAATAACAGTCCGAGGAACCAGGAATAGACCGTGGACTGGGAGAATCCATGACGCCGTTAAAAAATGTCGACTTGCATGGTGGGAATGGCGCAAATCCGGGGAACCCACGGACCCAAATGCAGATACTGTCGAGGACATGAAGTTGGCCAAGAAAAACCTAAGGAAAGAACAACGACGGGAGGCAGCTAGGATGAGAAGAGATAAAGTCGAAGAAATTATGAGTTCCAGAAATGACTCTAAAGTGTTTTACAAACTTATCAGTGATCAACGTAAAGGGAAAAATACGCATTTACAGATCTTGACGGTGGATGGTGTTGAACGTCAGGCCCCAAGTGAGATAAGAGAAGGGTGGGCGGAACATTTTCAGAAGTTAGCAACACCCCTGGAGAACCCAGGATTTGACCAGCACCATAAGCAGATAGTGGACCTGGATGTAGAGAGCATAGACTTGTTTTGCAGAGAAGACAACTCCCCCATCGATGCCGTTACAGAAGAAGAAGTGACCTCAGCTTTGAGACGTTTGAATAACAATAAAGCCGTGGACGTCATGGGTCTTACAGCTGAGCATTTCAAGCTGGCAGGACATGAGCTCGCAGAATTTCTCACCCATTTGCTGAACTATCTTCTCAGAGCAAAGACTGTCTCTGCTGTCCTGAAGGAGGGTATACTGACTCCTGTTTTCAAGAAGGGTGACCCCAGCGATCCAAGTAACTACAGGGGAATCACAGTAACACCTGTCTTGCTCAAGATCCTTGAACACATACTGAACAACAGGCATGGCCGGATATTCGAAGATACCCAGTCTAGATTGCAGAAGGGCTTTACTCCTGGCTGTTCCTCGCTGAATGCGGCACTCATCCTTTCTGAATGTGTGCTGGAGGCAGCGAACTGCAGGCAGAAGCTGTTACTTACAACCCTGGATACTCAGAAGGCATTTGATATGGTTGACCACAACTCTCTCCTGCGGAAATTGTACCTAGATGGTGTGCGTGGAGATGACTGGCTTCTGTTGAGGGACCTCTACACAGACTGCTCCTCTCGAGTCAAATGGGCAGGAGAACTGTCAAGCCCGGTTCACATCAGACAGGGGGTCAGGCAGGGTGGAGTTCTTTCGACAGGACACTATAAGAGGTATAACAATCCACTACTACTGCAGTTGGAAGACAGATACGCTGGGGCAAAAATTGGCTCAATCAGTATTCCACATGTTACAGTTGCAGACGATGTAGCCCTGTTGGCACAGAACCAGGAGGACATGCAAGTAATGGTTTGGGATGTGGAAAACTGTGCGTCCAGGGAGAGGCACTGTATTCACCACAGGAAAAGTCACGTGCTGACATATAATCATGGAAGGAAGAAAAGTTCAGATGTGGATATCCTTATGTATGGAGAGAAGGTGGATGTGACGGACTCAACGGTCCATCTGGGCATTGTCAGGAATACATCGGGGGTGGCAGATGTAGAGGGTAAAATTTCCCTGGGTAGGAAAACGGCATACTCTTTAATGGGGGCGGGATTCCATGGGGGGGGGGGGGGGTGGGTTGAAGGCGGCTCAGGGAGGGCATGTGTGGGAAGATATCAGAATAAGAATTCTTTACTGGTGATACGTCCAAGGACAATCATTCACCAGGACATGTGAATCAGGGAAGCTAGTCCCTAGCCCTTATAAGAGAAGTACACTTAGTAACTGAATCCTCTGCACCATCAGCGACAGAAATAAGTGAATCTTCCAGGGAATTCCAATCGATCGGGTATGAAACCCACGAATTAGGGACATAACGGACCACGGACAAAACGGACCACGGACAAAACGAACCACGCTTAGGACAAAACGGACCACGTTCAGGACAAAACGGACCACGTTTCCGGACATAACGGACCATGTTTTTAGACATACCTGACCATCATTTATATGAATACATTCGAATTAAATTTACATTAAAGATCTTCCCTTAATCTTGTGAAAGCATGTTTCATTTAAGTTGCAACACTAACAAAGATATAAAAAAAGCCTTTATCAACGTATTAAATGGTTTGTGCGTGTAAAACTGGAACACGCAGCACCAGTTTAATATCCTTGCACCAAGAGCCACTCATGTCATATAGAGAATACGCAGAGGACTGCTGGCGTTGGAGGAATTCAAGTCATGTTGGAAACATCCTCGATGAGTTGCAGTGATCAGCACACTGGCACTTGGCCAACAGTATTTCTAAGAAAAAAAATATTTCTTTGAGCAAGAAAATTTTTTTTTTGTAGGAACGCTGTTAAACAAAAATACACAGTATTGGTCAAGTGCCAGTGGATCAGCACTAGTGCATGGATTCCCACTGAGAAAATGCTTTAACATCATTTGATGCTGAAAACAGGCAGATAAGTCTAAGCACTAACAATATTTGGACTGGGGTTGTTTAAGTTTCTGACCAATGCCTTTATGTCACTAACCAAGTTATTGACATACAAATAAAGTTGCTTTTTCTCCCTTCTCAAAGATTCAAATTTTGACCTAAGTTTGCTACTGCCTGTCTTTTTGGCCTTCGCATGTGTCTTATTCCTTCTATAAATCTATGAACCAATGAGATTGGTGGACATCAAGGAAAGCTAATAAATCCAATTTCTTACCCCCAATACTGTTTATGTTCAAACTAACAAGTTTCAAATTTAAAAAGTAACTACACTTCAGGAACTGATTGAATCAGATCCCAAACCCTATCCTCAAACCGCCTAGAGTCTTGCCATTTGACTCATTTGAACTGTTTGATGAAAGCCTAACATTCTTATCCTTTGACAGTGGATTAAATCGATTCTCAGTCACTAGATTCAACTGATCATCGAAGAAGGAGTCCGAGAAATTGAAAAAATCACATTTTGGACAAATCCATGTGCACCCAGAAGTCAATGCATTTTCATAATCAGCGTCCGAAATCAGACATAGAAGAATCTTTATTTACTGTTGGATATGAATAACCCTTAAAGTGATTGTTCATAGCTTTTTATAAACCGTTATTATATAAGTTTAAAGTTCGATCAGAATCCTGCCTCTAACATTTTTGTGAAAACAAATTCAATTAGTGTGTAATTTGATTAATATCACTTACGCCAATGGGCCAGACTCTGCCATTTATCAGTTGAATGACCTCAAATACACTTAGCAGATGCAGCAAGGTAAAATTCTTACAGATCCTCTTCTGATACCAGGCCCTCATGGGCCTTTTGGACCAGCTCTAATTCTTCATTATCGTTTTAGGTCACGTCAGGTCAGTGCTTTGATTTCCTCTCTGTATTGAATCTTGCTGGTTGGTCTTCCCATAACTTTTCGTGCCTAACTTCAAATTTTCTGACAGTATTTGGCTCCACCACTCTATCTGGTAACCCATTCCATAATTCCACTGCTCTTACACAGAATGAATATTTTCTTACATTTAGCCTGGGCCTTTTCTTAAATATTTGTATCTTTGACCTCAAGTACAGGAATCTTGTCTCGCAAAAATAAAAATAAAATAAATAAAAATGAAAGTGAGCAACAGCGGTGCACAGTCACTTCTCTGGAGAAATTAGGTTTGCATAATGCCCCGATGCAAAGCTAGATTTTGTCCTGTAAAAAGGAGACTGTGAACTTGGAAAGGGGATAGGTGCCTTCGCAGTACCTGACTCAAAGTAAACCTGATATTGTAAGGACATTGTATTTAAGCCACAACTATTAAAAACCTTGGTACACCTAAATAATTACCATAATTGTCATAAAATGGAACAATTTGGTTTTACAATGCAAAAATGCGTCCAAAAGATGCAGATGAGTGGCTAACAGTGTAGACCCTGATCAGACTGCATCTTTAGGATCCATTTGATCAAGAATAGCACTGTTTGGTCAAAGCTATCTATCCCAATACTTAGAATTTTACGGTTATGCTGGCTATAAAATCTTGCATTAGAGTGTATTTAGAGATCATCATGACACCTAAAAATAACACTACATGTATTACACCTAGTATAATAATAAATAATGATAAAGTGAATGCATTAAATAATGCATAAACAATAATGATTATAGCTGTTGACGATACAAAAGAGAAATTTATGGCGTAAAAGTGCGTAAAAAGTGTCTAGTCATGTGACTGACTTCAATGCCCGTAACAAGATTTTAACTGCTAAGCTTCTCCAACAGGGCTATCGGTTTCATAAACTTCGAAAAGGTTTTTCAAAATTCTATCGCCGACACTATGAACTGATTTCTAAATTCAAGGTCGGATTAAAAAGTCTTTTGCAACAGGGTCTATCGGAACCAGAATTTTATGGTGACTTAGTTTATAAAATCAAAAAAATTGTAGGTAGCTCTGATTTTTCTGATCAGCTCAGAAAAATAGTCATTCGTTACAAACGTACTGGATATAACATAAATGTAATGCTACAGTCTGCATATTTAGTAGTTAACTCAATCATGGTTAATAAGTTTGCTTCCCTCTTTAATTGCACGCCGGCTGGTCAGGTATCAGACTCAATGATGGGCCCGGCATAAAGCTACTTAGTTTAGTTGGTTAGTCCGGAGTTTGCCTTGTCTGTTGCTTGGTTATTCGGCGTCTAACTGATGGTTTTCTTTTGCTCCTGTATTTCAGTGGTGTTGTTTGACTTCCCAGGGGTCTCCTTGTGTTGCAATATGTTATTTCCGTCGAGTCCTCATCTCTGATTCGTCATAGGTCTAATACGTGATTTGTTTGTTTCCAATGATGTTTCATTGATGGGTTAGGAAATCTTCATGCGGACCAAATAGCTAACTAAATGTCTCGAACCACTGCAGAAGCAGAGGGCGAGGTTTGGTACCAGTAAAACATGTTTAAGCCCCCCTCACCCCCAGTAATCTTTTGCTGACCGTTCCAAGGCGGTACATCTGTTGTGGTTCCACTTCAGAAACTGAGGGTGAGGTTGGGCCTGTAAAATCGATTTAAGCCCCCCAGTAATTCATTACTGACCGTTCCAAGGCGGTAGTTCTGTTGTGGTTCTCTGTTGCCTGTTTTTGGTGTCAGAGTTTCTGTGATGTTTTACCTTATGTATGTTCTTATTATTTTTGGTTCGGTTTGGGTTGCTGAGTGGCCACCTTTTGGTAACAAGCTGCTCACTCGGTTGGCCATATGTTCTCTGTATCTTGATTATTTGTAATCTTAGTTGTTTCCAACTATGGTTTGAGGGCTGGATTTGGATTTTGATTGTTTCAGTTCCTGGTTTTTGCATACTTTTTACCTTGATGTTACTTGTGCTATGTCCGATTGTCTATGTTCTTTGGCGGTTTGGTCACCTGTTTTGCTATCCAATTTGCCTTTTGTTTTGCTTTGTTTTGTAAGTTAAAAATAAAACAGATAAAATAGATGTTGATGTAGTTTAGGGTAGCTGAATGACCACCTGTTTGGGAAAGAGATGCTCATTCGGTTTTTTTCCGTGTGTGTGTGCTTCTTTCCCTGTTGGTTTTGAAAGCGGGATGTGGAATTTGATTGTATTAATTCCTGATCATTGCCTATCTTTTTACTTTAAGGTATCTCTAGAATAAATGGGTCTAAATATATCAAATCAAAGTCTTCATGTCATGTTATACTTGATGCAGTGATGGATTATCCCCAACATATTATTCAGATTCATAACTGGACACTGGCCAGCGCGCACACACACACAAAATACTGCACTTGTACTATGAAAAATTGGTACTTCAAGCATGTCCAGCATTGCTATTATCTGCATTTTCTTCTATATGTTACGGCTCTCAGTGGTGCTCTTTTAATCCAACCCTGTCGATCCATTGTTTTCCTTCTTATCTCATCCAAAGACATTATTTAGCCCGAAGTAATTGCTGTAGTTCTATGGTAACTTACGAGTTTGGTCCACTTGTTGATAGATTCCAGTGTAGTGCAAGACCTTTGTAAGCATGTTGATGAACAACTTACAGCTACAGTAGAACTGCTCCATTTCCATAGCCGGCACCTGGTTTACATGCTACAACCAACTAGATAATGTAAACTTGTTTCAATGTGGAAAATTACCAAAAGAAAAAAGGGCCCAGCAACTCGCGCAGAAATGGAGAATAAAGTTGTAGCATAATTATTAACTCCGTGGCAGTGGTTTGAAAGAAATGTACATTTTACATGCTTTATATGATATGGTGATGGTGTATATACATACGTAGTAGCATGGCCAGTATATAATGTGTAAATATCTAATTGGATTGTAAAACTGACCAATCTAACTGGTCCGGACCGTTTAGCCTAGTGGTTGTGTACTTTGTTTATAATCTTGGGGGGCTTGGGTTCGTCAGCCGGGTACTCCCCGGCGATTGCTTCCACGGTTTTACTACTCGTACTACATATAATTATATTTAGACAGTTCATCATCATCAGTTCAATGTTAAAAGCTACAGCTATTAGTAATTTCTGAGCTTTTAAAAATAAAGATAAGATAAAGAACCCTTATTTAACGCCGCATATTAGAAACGGACAATATTAGCTCAATAGAGCTATTATTGTGACCAAAAAGGTATCCAGTTACAAAGGAGTAGGTTCACGAAGGCTGAAAATCGGCCCTATAAAATCGTAAAATTTCAAACATGTTAAATCAGTGACTTGTTGTTATTTTTTATATGGTAAAACATAGAACTTTTATTAACCAAATGAATTTTGACGCTATGGCCTTTCTCAAACTTGTCCGAGGGACATAAAGTAGCCTGGGGTTACACAATTTTACGATTTTTCGCACTTTTTCGAATGTTTGACCAAATGATATATATAGAGCCCAACCATGTAACATCACGATTTTTCGATAGTTAATGCCGCTGAAGATGGCAAATCATATGGCAAAAGGAGAAAATGTTACAAGGATGAGCTCGATATGAGAAAAAGAATTTGCTTGAAAAATATGCGCTAACCCAGCAAAATACGTTACGTATTAAGCGGTGGGAAAAAGCGATATTGTTTTCTTGACATCACGAGTTTGCTGACCACGCACCTGTAAATGTTAATGAAGAAAGAGAGAACTTTTGCAATAAACTATGGTAAATCTATGCACAAAAATTGTAAACAATAGATTAAGTATAAAATGGAAATTCATCTAGCATACGGGGCTACTTATATTGCAGGCCGGTAGACGCATTTTTGTTTCTGGCGTGAAGTCAGATGCACATTCTAGTGTTGAGAGTGGTGGTCTATAATTCCTATTTGTACTGTGTTTTTCTTATGTACGATACTTTTCTTATTTTAACATGGACAATGCCAAGCGTTTAGTAATTCAAAATAAGATTAAATATTCTCGTTTTAGGCAGCACGATGCCGATCTCACGGTAACGTTCACCTAACTTTTACGACAGGGAAAAATTTTCGAGCCCGGAGAAAACTACCTGGCCCTCCGCAAGCAGAACTTGGCTTTCTCACTTACATATCTGACTCGAGCTGGATTCGAATCCACACTAGTGACAGGCCTGTGATCTGAAAGCACTTGTTCTAGACCACTATTCTTTCTGAAACCCCTTTACAATGGTCTTCATTTCCCCAACAACCTTCTATATCTTTCTCACTGTCTCCCTCCGCCCCTCCCCCCAACTCTCCCCCGTCACCTGCACCTCTAATTATATATGTATTTTTTTTTAAAATCTGTTTGCATTCCAGCGTATGGGTTGTGCCTGTCGGACATGCCCCAGTGCTTGGACACTAGCCTATTTTTTTATTTTTTATTTTGATTCCTCATTTTGTCCGCAAGCACCTAATAAAAATAAACTGTGTGGCAGAAAAACAAAAATCTACAATTGACAGTATCACATGTGTGATACCATCATGCAGGGCAAACCGGGACCAATAGATAGATTTAGGTGTGTGTAAGAGTTCCCGGAGAAAAAATACAGCCACCTAGACAAAGAGCTTCAAACAAAAAGCGCTAAAGGACAAGCTTATAGCGACGTTAACGTCATAAAAATAATTAAATACCTCACATGGGGTAGGGTAGTTTATGACGTCACAAATGTATATACAAGACGTCAAATTAAAAAAATCCCTTTTCAGTCAAAGGCTCGTATAATATATACAATTTTTATCAATTTCTGAGACAGGGCCGATTTTGACCCTTCGTGAACCTACTCCTTTTACCTACCTGGTGACTAGGCCTATGATGAATCAGAGATGAGGACTCAACGGAAAGAACGTATTGCGACACCAGGAGACCCCTGGGAAGTCAGACAACAGTCACAACACCACTGAAATACCGGAGCAAAAGAAAACTATCAGTTGAATCCAGAATAACCAAGCAACAGACAAGGCAAACTCCGGCCTCAACCAACTAAATTAAGTAGCTTTATGCCGGGCCCATCATTGAGTCTGATGCCTGACCAAATGGCGTGCAATTAAAGAGAGAAGCAAAGTGTTTAACCATAATTGGGTTAGCCACTAAACGTGCAGATTGTAGCATTACATTAACCAATACGTTTGTAACGAACGATAATTTTCCTGAACTGATCAGAAAAATCGCACTTACCTACAATTTTTTTTGAATTTATAGACTAAGTCACCATAAAATTCTGGTTCCGATAGGCCCTGTTGCAAAAGACTTTTTAATCCGACATTGAATTTAGAAACCCATTCATAGTGTCGGCGAAAGAATTTTGAAAATGCTTTTCGAAGTTTATGATTTCTATAGCCCAGTTGGAGAAGCTTAGCAGTTAAAATTTTATCACGGGCAGTGAAGTCAGTCACATGACTAGACACTCGAGCAAACCGAATAAGTTGAGAAATGTAAACCCCGTAAGAGGTAGAACGGGGAACATCACCATCCAAAAATGGAAAATTTACTATGTCAAAATCAAAGTCATCGCGTTTATCATAAATTTTGGATGAAACAAATCCATTTGAAACAGATAAATGTAAATCCAAAACTGAGGCTTCAGTATCGGCTGCATTAGCTTTGTTTAACTGTAGCTCAGGTGGATAAAGTTGATTCACCATGCCTTCAAAGTATGGATTGTCAATATTTACAAGGTCATCTAGATATCTAGATGTAGAATTAAAAGCTTCAACAATTTCAGATTGTTTATCATTGGAAAGAGAAGCCATTTATGTTTGCTGTTTAATTCACATAAGAACTCAAGAAGACGCATAGATCTTTACATCTGACGCATGTAGAACTTTCTTAACATTTAATCTGACTTATAGCAACATCACAAAACTCATTATTTAAAATTACATGCGACAAGGAAAAATATCTATAAGTGGATATTAGACATTTGTGATTTATGTCTAGGTTCAGAATTGTCACAGAGATGATACCTATTTCCCTACCTGTGCTGTCGACTGAGCCAATCAGACAACCTACACGCAAAAGAGCCTGTCTGCTAACTTAAAAGGAAACTGACAGAAGTATCGGCTCAGTCGACCGTTATTAACACCCTTATAAATTGCTATGATGTTGATTGCATTCTCATTAAACAGCCCTTTACACAGTACTACCTCATAAGCAAGATTGTGTTAACCCCATTATTATAACTTACATGCTAAATTGTCAACAACGTTACCCATTTGTATTGCTCCTATCGGTTACACTGCAACACTGTGACAATGTAAAAATGAAAAATTATGTTTTTTTAATGAAACACAAAGTGTCTTATTATCGGTCTGTGCCCGACATGTATCGCTCATTGTAATATTACCTAACACAGAGTGTCTTATTATCGGTCTGTACCCCATATGTACCGCTCACTGTAATAATTTATTTCCTTGGGTATTGCTAAGCAATATGGTAATATGTTCAAAGTCAATGAAATCATTTGAAAATCAGGTATTAAGGTTATTTACTTGATATGTACAGCATACATTACTTGTATCATTAGCTTAATTGCTATTCAGAACTAATATATTATTGTTTGAGCATATAAGATATGAGAAATATGTAAACTACTCAGTAACTGGTTGCTTTTGTTACTCGTTCCGTTTTCCTTCTCTTTGTTTTGTTATCATGCTGCAAAGTAAATTATGGTTCAATACATTATTAGGAACAACAGGGATTCGCCAAGATATAACTGAGCAGCAATATGCTACATCAAAATGCTTTGTCATCTTTGCTTGCCATTTCGTTATGTGGCTTAGAACTCTGTTGAAATCTGTCCCTTAAAAAATAAATAAATCGTTAAATCAAAAGTAAGCATAGGTTCCATGCTGAATCAATTTTTTGAAGAGACTGTTGTATATAATCAGAAGTAGTAAGAAAAAGAAAAAATAGCATGGAAGTAAATGTATACATGTATTTCTATATTGCTGTGATAGCCCGTGAAACGACTTCCTTTTATTCTTTTCCTTCTACTTGTAATAATTGTCCGTGACAATGTACTCTTAAGGTCCCAACTAGTCTATTACCATTAGGAACTACATACGGAGACCAGATATACCTACCTATGTAATAAACTATTATGCGACGTTTTAACCCGGGGCTTGTTTCTCGACTTAAACTGAACAATAATGTCCCCCTTGGTCACGTAAAATACGTGATAGTCTTACAAACGTTAGTATCCTCCATCAGCAAATGTTCGCGTTAGCTTTGTCAGATAACAGTGTGGCTTCACTCTTCAATGGTCGGGTTATATTTCTGTTTTAGATTTTTACATGTTAAATGTTCCAGATCGTTTTGTATGTTAAATGTATGTTGTATGTTAAATGTACTAGATCGCTTAAATAATATTTTGAATGTCTGATTACTGGTAATGTTTAACTTACCAGGACAATCGCCAATCCTGTTTCTGCTTCATCAAACTGACTATATCACTTTATTTGGCGCCTTTATAAAAATCAATTCCTCGTTTATGATTTTCCTGGTTTTCTTTGAAGTAATAAATCTGTTTAACATTTTTGGCTTTAAATACAAAGATGTCACATATGTTACTGTCTCAAGAATCGTAAAATTGACTAGCTGGGCAAAAACATCAATAAAACTTTTGGTTTGTGCTATAACAAATAAGCAAACAGCAAAATTTGGTGTTCTGAATCTGTCAAGTCTTTATTTATTACAAATTGAAATATTCTTAGTTTCGTCACGTATAAAACACACCTCATGAAGTCCTTAAACCACTCGGTGATAAGGCTGGTATCTCCGAGTAAACAGTATTCCATAAGAACTACCAGGATATTCTATTGATAAATGTTCTGTAATACTGGAAGTTGTATTATAATGGACTATGTTATAGATTAGTGTTATTTACGTTACTACTTGTGGTAGTTAATGATGAAAAACAATCGTAGCTGTATTTTCTAATACTTGCAGATGATTCTACAGAAAAATGCCATGAATGAAAATAAAACAAAAGGAGACTTCCTTGACATTGCATGATTTTAACGCAAATACATATGGGTAACGTATATTTTCGATCGTTACGGCCAAATGGTCATTAGAAAAAAATGGCAACATGTGTTTTTCCTTTGTGCACCCACCATTGATGAAGTTAATATATGATGCCAAAAATTAACAAGAATGCTCACGGGAACGACATATGCCCCCGGACTAATACAAACACTAGTCAACTCTGAACGTGATGTGGTCAGTTCGGGCAATGACGCTGGGTGCCTTTCAGTTTTGGGGCGTCCAATTAGTTTAGATAATATAAGGATAAGATAAGATTTATTTATTGTCGGCAAGTTACATAACAATTTAACATAAGCTCTTGATGAGCTTTTGAACCGACTGCTAAACAAGAGTATATGATCAACATATGTAAACAAGAGGGCCATTAGGCCCTGAATCGCTCACCTGAGCACTTGGCAAAGTGGCTTTTTCTTATGTCTTAAATTTCCAAAA
This sequence comes from Ctena decussata, assembly GCA_963989385.1. Classification (NCBI taxonomy): domain Eukaryota; kingdom Metazoa; phylum Mollusca; class Bivalvia; order Lucinida; family Lucinidae; genus Ctena; species Ctena decussata. The sequence goes on along the minus strand of OZ022498.1, from coordinate 36,402,005 downwards.
TATGAGTCTTGGGTCAAAAGTCAAAGAATGACCACGACCTCTTTGTTCTCATAAATCTTCATGTACTCATTAAGACAACCATATACATGTATACCATTTTTAGGCCAAAATCTTCAAGTCTTTCCGTGAAATCTTATTTTCTAGCATTTTCCCATATTTGGCCATTCCGCAAAAAAAGGTCAGCGTAAACCCAAGGTCATCATTTGGACAGTTTTTGGTAGTACCCTATTACCCCATGCTACTTACCAAGTTTCAAGGCCATAGGTGTTTTGGTTCTGGAGAAGAAAAATATTAAAGGTTTATACCATAAATGAATATGGCGGCCATGTTGGTCATGTGACCTGGACCGACTGAACAAATTTTGTGCAATCAACCCCTGGAGGCTGTATATGAAATGTGTTTACAATTGGCCCTTTGTGTTTTGAGGAAATGTTTGAAAATGTCAAAATATGAGAAATCTGGGTCAAAGGTCAAAGAATGATCTTGACCTCTTGTACTCATAATTCTTCATGACCTCATTAAGACGACTGTATATACCGATTTTTAGGCCAAAATCTTCTAAACTTCCCATGAAATCTTATGTTGTAGCATTTTCCCTTACTTAACCTTGCTGTAAAAAAGGTCAAGGTCAACCCAAGGTCATAATTTGAATAATCTTGATAGTACTGGGGTACCCAATGCTACATACCAGTTTCAAGACCATCGATCAATTGGTTCTGGAGAAGAAGATTTTTGAAGGTTTTAACCATATATGGACATGGTGGCCTTGTTGATCATATGACCCAGGCCATTTGAAGAAAGTTTCTTTCCCTCAACCCATGAAGGCTCTATATGATATTTGGTTACAATTAACTCATTGGATTTTTAGAAGTTTGAAATTGTCAAACTATGAGAATTCAGGGTCATAGGTCAAAGAATTACCTTGACCTTTTGTACTCATGAATCTTCATGTACTCATTAAGATGACTGTATTTACCAATTTTTAGGTCTTAATCTTCAAAACTTTCCATGAAATCGTTCCAATATTTGACCTTGTCGTAAAATGGTCGTCGCCCCAAGGTAGTCATTTTGAATAATCTTGATAGTACTGGAGTAACCAATGCTACATACGAAGATTCATAGCCATCGGTCAACTGGTCCTGGAGAAGAAGATTTTTTAAAGGTTTCACCATATATATGGGCATGGCCGCCATGTTGGTCATTTGACTAGGACCGTTTGAACAAATTTTTGTTCAATCAACCCCTGGAGGCTCTATATGAAATTTGGTTACAATTGGCTCAGCGGTTTTTGAGGAGATTGTTTGAAACTCTCAAAATATGAGAGTTCTGGGTCAAAGGTCAAAGAATGACCTTGACTTCTTGTACTCATTAAAATGACAGTAGATACCAATTTTTAAGCCTTAATCTTCAAAACTTATGTTCTAGCATTTTCCAATATTTGACCTTGCCGTAAAAAGGTCAAGGGAAGCCCAAGGTCATAATTTGAATAATCTTGGTAGTACTCGTGTACCCAATGCTACATTCCAAGTTTCAAGGCCATCGGTTAATTGGTTCTGGAGAAGAAAATTTTAAAGGTTTTTACCATATATGGCCGTGGCGGCCATGTTGGTCATGTGACCTGGACCATGTGAATAAATTTTTGTTCGCTCAACCCCTGGAGGCTCTATATGAAATTTGGTTTCAATTGGCCCAGTGGCTTTTGAGGAGATTGTTTGAAAGTGTCAAAATATGAGAGTTCTAGGTCAAAGGTCAAAGAATTACCTTGACCTCTTGTACTCATAAATCTTCATATACTCATTAATACGACTGTAGATACCAATTTTAGCCCAAAAATTTCAAAATATCAAAGATATCTTATGTTCGAACATTTGCCATATAAAAACATCAACGACCAAATTTGAACTTACCGTAAAGTAGGTCAAGGTCAATCCAAGGTCATAATTTGAACAATCTTACTAGTTCTCACGTACTCGATGCTACATACCAAGTTTCAAGGCCATCGGCCGATTGGTTCTGGAGAAGACGATTTTTTAAGGTTTTGACCATATTTGGGCGTGGCGGCCATGTTGGTCATGCGACCAAGACCATTTGAACAACATTTCGTTCAATGCAAGGTCATAATTTGAACAATCTTGGTAGTTCTCACGTACCCGATGCTACATACCAAGTTTCAAGGCCATCGGCCTATTGGGTCTGGAGAAGACGATTTTTTAAGGTTTTGACCATATATGGGCGGGGCGGCCATCTTGGTCATGTGACCAAGAGCACTTAAACAATATTTCATTCCTAAGGGACGAGTCATTTATTAACAGGTGGGGGCCGGGTACATTTAGGGTGGGGGGGGGGGGGGTCGGAATTTTTTTTGGTGATGAACTGGGGGGGGGGGTCGGAAATCAAAAGGCGTCGGAGCAGGAGGGGGGGGTCATATATTTTATTAGGGATATTGGGTGGGTCAGAATTCTTCCATCGGTATTTATTTTTGAAAATGTCTCAGCTTCTAAGGGGGGCGGGCTTTGTCCCCCAGACCCCCCATTACTCCTTATATTTAAGATTCTTTTTTTTTTTCGAACAAAAAAATACACTTTTATGGAAATGACACAACACTTGGCCAGCTTCATATCCAATAACAGATCTTTTCATCGTGTTGCTAGAAGAACAGTATAAAATGTCTTTAAAATCATGTCATGTAAATGATTTTTTTTTCTCAATTAAATTTAATGCCTGCATTTGTGATATCAGCTCTCCAGGTGCCTTTTCATAAGCAAAACTACTGTGGCTTCTGGGGGCTGCACCCACAGACACCCGCCCCACAGACGCCCGATTAATATTATTAACAGTTAGCATTATTAAGCGTTCAAGAACAGATTTCTAGATATCCATAAGCATAAAGAAAGTGCGAGAAATGCAGACGAAGTTTAAAGTCTCCATGGTCCTATCAGCGGTAAAAACGGCTAAATTCAAATCATTGTAAAAAGCTGTTCAACCTTCACGTTTGGTAATAAAATGCGGGTTGATGTGCATATATTGAGTCATACAACAAGCAAAAAGTAGACAAAAACAATTTTTTGAAAAATAACAAATCGCTTCACAAGATACAATTTCCTGTTCTGGTTTCCCGTCTAGCAATGCTATATAAACATAGGCGGGATAGTGATTGGGACTCCACGCCTGTACATTGTATTTTTACCATTTTATGAAATCGAAAGTAGGTCATTTTAGTTGCCAACTAAAATGACCCAAATAAGTTTTCTAACTCTTTTTATGTGAAACTGAAGGATATTTTATTTGTTTAAAGCTGGCTAATCACGGTCATTTACAATGACGAAACTATAGTAAGAAGCTTGCAGCGATACCTCATGAAAAAAGTGTTCATGCTGATAGAGCAATGGGGCCTTTAAACAGAACATGATGAATTAACCTGTTAGAATGAAAAAATGTTCTTTGTGTTTTATACAGATTTTGATTGAGGTCAGTCTAACATAAAATAGGTAATATGGTGTGTGTGTGTGTGTGTGTGTGTGTGTGTGTGTGTGTGTGTGTGTGTGTGTGTGAAGGGATGGGGGTCATAAAAAATTCTGTTACCTATCGGGGGGGGGGGGGTCGGAAAAATAATTCTGCTGAGACTGGGGGCGGGTCAGAAAAATTTTGATGAATTATATGAAAATGTACCCCCCACCTGAAAATAAATGACTCTGGAGGCTATATGTGAAATTTGGTTACAATCGGCCCAGTGGTTTCAGAGGAGGTCATTTGAAATTGTGGACGGACGACGACGGACGACAGAGCCTTCTCATCCTATAAGGTTCCCCGGAGCCTCTGGCTCAGGTGAGCTAAAAAGCTGTAAGAATGACTAATCAGTTAGTAAGATGAACATATTGCATCTGGCCAGGCTACCCGCACGTTTTCAGACCCAAGTGTCTGTGACCATGCGAACAAACCATGTCAGATCCAACTCCTAGGAGATATGATATGATAATTAAATACATAATTAATCATAATCACGAGCCATGGAAGGAAAGAAAAAGCACACAATATTTAGCACATCGAACATGTATAGGCACATATGATAGTAAAGTAGCTTGCATACTAATCTGCTTAGCAAGGCCAATATTATAAGCAGGTTAGTATGACCAGTATGATTAGTATCATAAGCAGATTAGTGGGGCAAGGACTGACTCTGCTTGCAGCAGGTGCGGGATGGGAATTGTTTGCATTTTTTTTTACTCTCGTCTATCCTATCTTCGTTTTCTTTCTTCTTCTCTTCGGGAGACGACTGGCTATAGACTGAAATACTGACGGGGTCGCGAAGCAAGTATAAACGAAAAGGTGCGAAAAATACCGGATAGCGAAAGCTCCAATCAGAAGGTTTCAAACTGATCGGGTATGAAACCCACCACCCGCACCCGCACCCGTGCTCAAAACCCACCACCGGAAATTTCAGTGGCGACCTTTGAAATATAAACAAACGTTCAATTCTAGATTTTTGTGGCTATATATTGGGGTTTGTATGAACAATTTATGGTATAAAAGTCTTTTCCGACAGATTTAGTTTTAAGACAAAAAAGAGAATTGTTGGAATTTTGGGGGTATGAAACCCACCACTCGCCACCGGGAAATTTTTTATCGGTTATTTCCATTTATTGTTTAATTAACTGAGATAATTTACATTGATAGTTACTATTTCGACTCTTTAACCGAAACCTCGCCAATTCTATTTGACAATATTATGAAATTGATAATATATGGAGAAATAAACGACTTTTTGTGAAACTCATTTTCGTTCTAAAAATAGATATCCATTACGGCATTTAGCTATACAGAGAAACCGCAACGTACTGAAATAAAGGGGACAAACAATAATTGCAGAGGGTGTCTGAGGGGTAATAGTGGCGAAACACTGACACCTTTCATTCATTAATATTACTTGTTCAGTATTTAGAAAACTTTCATGAAGTCAAGCTATAACCTTTTACAACAGCAAAGTTACTCTCAGCATGGTACAAAACACTGACGAAGAACATACGTCTCATGGTCTGTCTGTCCGTCTGTTTTTTTCTCTCTCTCTCTCTGTCTCTGTCTCTGTCTCTGCCTCTCTCTCTCTCTCTCTCTCTCTCTCTCTCTCTCTCTCTCACACAGACACTTAGAGCCTGTTAAATAATGATACATAGAAACAGTTCAAGAATTGATTAGATACTACAAATTTTACACATGGAACATAACACGTAATACACATAATCATAAATTTCATACCTGAACCTGAGTGTGTTATGGTCAAAGATGTCTGAGGCATAATGAGAGCATAGAAGCATAGAAAATTCTGGTCGAGTAATGGAAGATGTGTGTGTGTGTGTGTGTGTGTGTGTGTGTGTGTGTGTGTGTTTGTCCTATCTGGCATTGTGATCACATTATGAGGAAAGAGGGAGCTGAACACTTTGCTGGCCGTCTACGTACGTGTCAGTGTTTGGTTGTTTCATGCCTTACTATGCTTCTTATGGTGCCATAGAAGGACTCCGACTCCTGAAAATTTCTTCTTTGTTTTATTTCATGGCTTCCTAAGTTTGGAACTCTCCAAATGCCAACAACCATTATACATCATGTGTACCTCGCTCTCAGGCACAATGTCAAGTGATGGGTTTCACAAACCTTGACAGGAATGTTACTTTCTCATAATATATACCAGAAAAAAATCTTTAACCGGCTTTTGCATACATATGGCTTATATCTACAATAATAAATAATGATAATTAAACTTTATTTACACCCAGATAGGCCACACTAAAATTCCTGGTGGTGGCTTTTAAGTACGGGTGCTGGTGGTGTGTTTCATACATGCCGAGCTTAACAGTTTCTGTTGGCTTGACCTCATGAAAGTTCTAAGTATTGAACAATCAAGAAGGTATTCTTCAGCCAATAAAATATCCTTAACAAATAAACACTGTTTGGGGTTCACCACAATAACCCCTTAGACTCATTTCAATTACTGTTTGTTGTTCCCTATATTTCAGTACGTTGCGGTATCTTGGTGTAGCTAAATGCCGTAATGGATATCTATTTTTAGAACAAAACTTATTTTCGCAAAAAGTCTTTTATTTCTCTATATATTATAGATTTCTTAATGTTTTCAAGCAGACTTGGCGAGGTTTTGGTTAAAGAGTCGAAATAGTAACAATCAATGTAAATTATCTCAGTTATTAAACAATAAATGGAAATAACCGATAAAAATTTCCCGGTGGCGAGTGGTGGGTTTCATACCCCCAAAATTCCAACAATTCTCTTTTTTGTCTTAAAACTAAATCTGTCGGAAAAGACTTTTATACCATAAACTGTTCATACAAACCCCCATATATATAGCCATAAAAATCTGGAATTGAACGTTTGTTTATATTCCAAAGGTCGCCACTAAAATTTCCGGTGGTGGGTTTTGAGCATGGGTGCGGGTGCGGGTGGTGGGTTTCATACCCGACCTTTCAAACTGCAGGGTAGCGGAAATCACCCGCCCAAACATATTTCACTAGATCCGTCAATTATTTCTAAGCCGGGAACCACCATTCAGTATTTTTTCAGAAGTTGCTTCCCTTGAAATGTTTCCAAACACGTGTGTAATGTATAGAGTGGTAGATCCATGTTTATTATTAATAGTTTATAAAAGTTTTATTGAATGTGTCATCTTATAATTTTTCTGCATATCTGTAAATACTCTTGAATATGAATTGCCGTTTTTAGTTACCCAGAAATTCAATTTAACAATGTACAAACCAGTTAGAGGTAACTAATAACCAATAGGGCACCTAATATCGGCGGAGAACCCAGGGTGTCAAGTCATTGTTTTCCAGCTCATCACCACCATCCATGACCTCGCAGTTGGACAAGACAGATGGTAGCAAGTAGATGTTATTTTGTTGGGATTCAGACTTTCGATAAGTGCCACATCACTTGGCAGTCAAGCTCCATCACATATATGCCATCACAACCGCATCAGAGATAAGAACCTGTCCTGGATCCAAAGTTTCCTTGCAGATCTATAGGAATCAGCAAGTTGTCCTTGATCATGATGGGAAGACATCTTCTCCTGCTGCTGTCACATCTGGAGTTTCACAGGGTACAGTACTTGGACCTCTCCTGTTCCTGGTATTAGCAACGACCTAGGAGCCCCGTTAGCTTAGTGGATTAAGTGCTGGCCTACTGATCTAGCGTACTAGGTTTGAGCCCCCCTTGTAGCGAAAATCTTTCTTACCCTGAACGGGACTCCATTGCACACAGCCTTCCATTATCACCATCCAGTCATCCTGATGTAACTGCAATACTGCTGAAAAAGATGTAAAATTGCAAGTCATCCATCAACAACCTGCCCTCAAGAGTTTCCTCTTCAGTGTCTTCGCAGATGATTGTCTACTGTACAGAGTCATATGAGGCCAGATAGTTGCAGAGTCACTACAGACAGATCTTAACTACAGGAATGGGAAAGAGGTTGGCAGATGGTATTTTACCCAGACAGGTGCGGTATCAAGATCACCACCAAGAAAAATGTTATTATAATAACATTCATGGAAATGTCAGAAGCCAAATACCTTGGAGTCACCATAGACAGTAAACTGTCCTGGAACAAGGGAAAGGTTACACAGACTTCCTATAACATCGTGGATGGACTTTGAAAGAAACATCAAAAGCCAAGTACCTTGGAGACTGGAGTCACAAAAGACATTAAACTGTCATGGAACAACCATTTTGATCATTGATGTAGTGACCAAAAGGGCCAACCAGACTACAGCTTTCCTTCGCAGAAATCTTTCAAGCTGCCCAAAGGATGTTAAGGCCAAAAGCTGCAAGTCCAGATGTCGTCCTCAGCTCAAGTATGCTTCGACCATATGGGAGCCTGTAACAAATCCAACATAACCAAGTTGCAGTCTGTACAGGTGTGCAGCCAGGTTTTGCTGCAATGACTACCGCCAAACCAGCAGTGTCACTTCAATGCTGAAAGAACTTGGTTGGGAGGACCTTCAATCAAGGTGAGACCAGAACAAAGTCACGATGTACAGTATTGTCAATAACCTCCTTGAAATCCCTACAGGCCAGTACCTGACGGTGACAGGTGTTGCAACTAGAGGACACCATCAATGATTCCTGCCAATATTTTGTTCCATCAGCACCTACAAGGGATCCTTCTTTCCATCAATGGTCAGTCTCTGGAATGGTCTGCCTGCCAATGTCATATCAGCGCCAACTTTGGACGACTTCAGTTCAAGCTCCTTGTCTGTGCAGGTATCTTAAGACCATGATTGTGAACAGCCTGTTTTTTTAACTGATTTTAATTGAACATTAGAACCTCCCAGCACAAATGTTTTAAGGTTGTTCACAGTGCAACTATGCCAATATTGGCCATGCACTTAATTGGTAGATGTAGATGAAGTTTAGTACTCACTGGGAGGTAGAAGCTATTGAGTATATCTTTCATACAGCAAAACTACTTCATTGACACAAAAAAGTGAGGACAGTTGTATTTCAACAAACTGGCATTAATCAGGATTTTATTTTTGACCTGTTTTAAAGCCTTTCAAGAGTATTTTGCATATATCAAGCCTGGTCGTAAGCAGAGGTTGGCAAAAACTGGAGCTCTCTGATTAAACCCCCACCCCCACTGACTTTCCACAAGCAGAAGGTTGCTTTCTCACCTGAGCAGTGAGCTATTACCTGATGGCTTCTTTTTGATGTGCTGCGGAGCGTTAGATAAGAGGGAGTATTTGGTGATTATTACTGATAATTCAGGACTATTATTGATAATTCTGCATAAAAATATAATTATGTTGTGACTCCTCATCTGAACCGTCTCGATGAGACGGTTCAGATGAGCGGACCAAACATTATGGGTTATTGAGAAACAAGAAAAATTATCCCTAATTATCATCGAATACTCCCTCTTATCTAGAGCTCTGGTACTGACCATTCCTTTCAGTAGCAGCTCCTTTTTAGGGTTATCATATGGTATTGGTTGAGGCATAGAGATTTACAAACACATTTTCTAGTTTTATATCTCTATAAGACCAAAGAAAAAAATATGACTGTGTGGTTCAGGTCACCCTACTCATCCTAATTTTTTACCCCCTATCCTGAACTTTTTTTTGCTCCACTTTGGTCAAATTATTTGTCCGAAATTGAAAATAGAAAGCTAGGCATGCATTTTAAAGGATTTCTTTCTTTTTAGCTCGCCTGAACGAAAGTTCAGGAAGAGCTATTGTTGTCACCCCGGCGTCCGCGTCAGCGTCCGCGTCAGCGTCGGCGTCCGGATTGGATGTTTTGGTTAAAGTTTTTTAAAGACCTATATCTCCTTAACCCATGGATGGATTCTTTTGATACTTGCACTGTAGGTAGATATTGGTCCAAAGTTTAACAGGGTACCACCCCTGTCCCACTCCATGACCTTGATGTCAAGGTCATGGACTTAGAAAATTGGGAGTATTTTTGGACTGGATGTTTTGGTTAAAGTTTTATAAAGCCCAATGTCTCCTTAACCCATGGATGGATTCCTTTGATACTTGCACTGTAGTTAGATATTGGTCCAAAGTTTACCAAGGTACTACCCCCACCCCCCTCAGTGACCTTGATGTCAAGGTCATGGACTTAGAAAATTGTCTTTTTATTGATTGGATGTTTTGGTTAAAGTCTTTTAAAGACACATATCTCCTGAACCCAGTGATGAATTCTTTTTATATTTGCACTTTAGTTAGATATTAGTCCAAAGTTTTGCAGAGTACTACCCCAACCCCACACATTGACCTTGATGTCAAGGTCACAGACTTTGGAAATTTGTTCTTTATTAAAGTTTTCTAATTGCATACTGATTCATAATGCTTGGCAGAGATTTAGTTTACACTTGAACTGATGTTAGGCACTTTTTTGAGTTTTTACAATACTTACCCCACTGGATGACCTTGAAGTCAAGGTCATCGACTTATAATTTTGTCTTAAAGATTTTGGTTAAAGTTTTATATTTATGAAGACATAATTTCACAGTGCCACGATGGACTCAGTTGATACTAATACTTGGACTGATGTTTGATAATGGCTCAAGGTTTTATTACATCCTAGCCCCACCCCCCACCCCCACCCCCCACCCCTACTGCTTAGTTCTTTGACCTCAAGCTCATGGACTTTGAAATTTCATGTGGATTTTTTAATTTTAATTTTATTTTAAGACTTATTTCTTAGATAGCTTTTGTTTATAAATGTGTTGTCATTATGGACATGCTTGCCTAAAGTTTTATGCATAGAAGTCCACACCTCCAAAGCGACTGTGTGATGGGCAAGCACTTATTCAGGCGAGCTATGCTGTCAGGCGACAGCTCTTGTTCAAAAATACAATTGTGTATTCAAAAAACATAATAAAAAAATACAATTTTTTTTTGCAACATTTTTCTATTTTTTTTTTTACTGTCCAAAGTATGTTCATGTACATGTATATGTATATTCATTTACTGAGAAAAAAAAAAGTTTTCCAAATTCCTACCTACCTTCCCTAATTTTTTTCAGGCTGTAACCTGAACAACACATATTTTTTTCAGTTTGGCCTAATGGGAATATTTGAGTAGAGCTACTGATATAAATTGTCTGTCTGTCCATCTGCCTATTCTTTAACATTTGCATCAAAGTTTCATGTGTGATCTTATTTGGCAGTGGCACTGGCTTTGGGTATACATGAGTCCCCAGTCACTCAGTGCTCCAGATAAGAAGGGGTAACAGGGATAATTAGGGATAGTTTGCCATATTTTTCCATAAAAAAATATGTTGTCAGGTCAGTAGAACTCTCCGAGACGGTTCTAATAAGGGGTCACAATGTTTGTTTTTATGGAGAATTTGGAGAAATAAAGAAAAAAAAATGTCCCAGAATTATCCTCAAAAACGCCATGTTATCTGGAGCCCTGTCACTTGCTGTAGCTGTATTAAAGGCCCTATTGCTCTATAAACATGAAAATTTTCATCAAGAGGTATCGCTGAAAGCTTCTCACCGTAGTTTCTTCATTGTAAATGACTGCGATCAGCCTACCTAAAACAAATAAAACATCCATGAGTTTCACACAAAAAGGGTTTGAAAACTTATTTGGGTCATTTTAGTTGGCAACCAAAATGACCTTCTTTCGATTTCATGCCCTTGAATAAAATGGTAAAAATACAGTGTACAAGGTGAGGCCTCATTCACTGTGGCGCTTTTGTTTATTTTGCATCACTCAACCGGAAACCAGAAAAGGAAAATCATATTTTGTTGAGCGATTTGTAGTTTTTCAAAAGCCTGTTTTCCATACTTTTTGCCAGCTATTTTGACCAATTTATGCACATCAACCTACATTTTATCATCAAACGTGAAGGTTGAAAGGGTTTTCGTAATGATTTGTGTTTGGGCGTTTTTTTACACTGATAGTACTATGGAGACTTTAATGAGAAAACCAACAAAGTGGTTGTGCTCCCAGCACAGACTCAGTTCAGCCTAGGCATCCAACCAGTCTGATCAGTGTTTGCTTTCTGCATGGAGGTAGCTGTTGGCCGCTTGTACAACAACAGCTTGTCTGACTCGGACTTATCCAATTAACTTCGGATCATATAAGTACGAGTTAACTCGTGCTCAAGCGCGGATCAGATCATATTTGATCGGCTTTATCACGTGAAGATCAAGTCACACTCATCTGAGTAACGATCAAGTTGTACTTGAACAATCAAGATTGAGTTCGAAAGGTTTGTAAGTACATGTATACCTAGCATTAGAATGCAGGCAACTGACCCTCGGTAATGGGGAGACAAAGTTCTTGGCACATGTATACAGAGGAAGCCATGACCAGCCTGCGCACCATATTACATGTATTCATACAGCCGTCATTGCTGGCTGACATCATACTATAGCCGTGCAGAAAGCGAGAAATTTAAGCCTCATGGCGTGAATTTGCAGGCTGATCTTGACAATGACATTTTCATTCGAAATAACAGGGCGCACTTCCGGTATCTGGGACGGAAGGGACATGTGCGTCCACATTCATAAAAAGTTTGTTCATAGATGGGGACATAAGTGAGACCGACCGTTTCTTCAGCACCATTTCTTTTTAAGATTCTGAGGTTGAGCATGACAAAACAACAGTAAGATTGTAGTCAGTTTTATCATGTAAAAATATATATCTCTTAATGTTTTGCAAAACACCCTAGCCCCCTCACCCACCATAAAAAAAAAGCGAAAACAAATAAAGCACAAGGAAAATGAAAAGGAAAACTTAAAAGGAAAATTGAGACCATGGAGCATGAGCAAAGTTGTATATACACGAAATGATTTAAAAAAAATACAATGCAGTGATAATGTATGGCATCTGTTTAAGCGTTGAATAAATTTGTGACTTCTTCTTGATTCAATATTCAACCAAGCATTCATTAAAGCAGAATATTGCAGCGTGTACAAAGTTGTTTTTGGTACTGAAGTTACATGTTATAATACTATATTTTTTCTTTCTTGTCCGTATGATGGTATATATGAGAATAAGCGAGCGCAGGACAGTATGCCTCTCTGACTGTAGTAGTGATCACCCCTGGTTAGCTACATATATACAAGGGCTGTTACGAAACGAAAAAGAGTCATAGTTATCAGATGATCAGTTATCAGGTCGTTTGGTAACTATGCTTTTTCGTTTCGTAACAGCTCTTTTTCGTTTTGTTACACTCTTGAAAACGTAGTTAACCAGGTGTGAGTAGTCGCCGTTCGTAAATGAATTTAACTGGATAATTGGAATTTGTGGCACCCATCATGCACAGCATTGAATATATTTGTATATATCCCTGCTGAAACTTAGCGCTCACTATCCTGCGTAATTAAAAGCTGCTGACCACAATCCACCGATGTAAAGGCCGGTTCTACACATAGGAAGGCAATACTTCTATGGCTCAGACAATATACTTAAAAACGGTAGTTTTCGTCATATGGTGTCTGTTCAAATGTAGACGGGATCAAGCCTGTTACGATTTTTTCTCTATCTTAAATCCTTACTAAACATCAACTGTATATAAATATATTCCATTACTTTTGATATCCAATACAAACTGAAAATGTACTTGCCTATATCTTACATTATTGAAGATTAAAAATACCGACATGAGAAGAAATATCAAGGAAAAGTCACCCAAACCTGCTACGAAGCAGGTTTGGCTGATCCGTACTTTCTGACCGTCACTCACCGATTCATTATTGATACAAAAGCCACGTGAGCGAGAGTCAAACCTGATCGGAGTCGTGATCCTAAATTGAGTTTGTAAATCCGATCAGCTGAGATTCTCACCTGAGCACCACTCAACTCCTACTTATCCCGTTGTACAAGCGGCCATTAGACTCTTGGCTACCTTTTAAGCGCACTGCCAAGACTCTGATCAGACTGGGTGGATGCCCAGGCTGATCCGAGTCTGTGCTTGGCGCACAACCACATTGTTGGTTTTGTCATGTCGCAGCTCATCTATGGTTTGTTTCTTTTCAGCTGTGCATCTGGAAACAACAGAACTGAGAAGTTGTCTTTGAAAATTTCATTTGTTGCAATATACAGCTTTGCAGATTTTATCCTATAACTCTACTAAAAAATGGCGGGCAACTCCAGCGAAGACAGTATAGCAGAAGATACCGCATACTTTAAGCGGATGCTTGACCTTATTCCTCCTCAGAGCTATTTTGACATAGCCTCAAAAGAGCAGTTATTGTCAACTAGTCATGAAAACTGTGAGTAGATCAGTGATCATTAATGATTATCAGGGCTGTGGAAATATCAAAATCTTCTACTTGTCTACGGCCAAGTAAATAGACAAAATTAACTTGTCTGAACAAATATTTACTTGCCTAGAAAAAAGGAATACATGAAATAAGGAAGGAACAATAGATAATGAATAGAGGAAGAGTTGATGATAATTTTTGGCTTACTGTCACAAATTTTAGAATAAGAACATATGTTGTGGGCACCTGTTAGAATCGATTTGATGATCCACTTCACTTGTCCAGATCGAGTCGAACGAGACAAGTAGGACAAGTGGGGCATAGTATTTCCACAGCCCTGTAATTAGGATCCTAAATTTTGGGACAGAAGTGCCATAGTAATGGGCCAACAGGGTACACAAAGATCAGACAGCTTCAGGCAGGCTGAGGAGCAGTCTGATCAAGATCTTTACTGTTTACCATTCCATTTGCAACTTTTCAAGAGGTTGCCAGCTGTTCAAAGCGTTCTTAGCTTTATAACTAAGTCTTTAGTCAAGGATTTATTAAGTCTTCTTGTACACGATAATATTTCATTTGACAAAAAAGTGAGGACTGCAAAAGCTTCTCACATTTTTTGGCAAAAGAATCGCTGTGTTTTTGTGTGGAGTATGTTTGAAAATGTAACAGCTCGTTAACTAACCATGTTCTTTAGTTTGTAAAACTGGGTCCAGATAGTGAAATCAACTTGTTGAAATTTTGGAAAACTACGATATTGAATAAGATTTCAATGTCCATCATTCAGGGTCTTTAAAGCAGTTGGGTACGCCTTCATGTATTTCTGCCATTTTTGCAAAGGGAAACAATTTTTATGACTTTCTGTTTTCTCCCTGCATGAAAAAGTGCTTTTGAAATGAGGTTTACTCTTAGAAGGAAATTCTTTCCTTTAAGAGTTGACCCCATTGAGGAGGGAGACAAATATGAAATATCAGAGTTGCTTCCCCTGAAAGTGTATCCTATTATCTTAAAAATATCTAATTTTGGTTTTTGTTTTATTTTGTGGCTGAGATGAAAATAAAGAGTTTCACAAACGTATTAGTTTTTTTTGCATTACGCCATTAACAGTTTTACTTACGTTTTGGCATTCATACCATATTAACTGGAGGTTTATAGCATATGAAACATAGAAGTTCAATATCACATTGCCTATTGTGGGAGCAAACAGGGAAGACCTGTGTCTGACTGAACCTAAAAGCACACAGCCTACTCAGGATCTGCACTGTTTGCCATTCAGTCATCAGTTTTTATGGTAAATTCAGCTTTTCTGATTTTTGGAAATTAACACTGATTTGTTTCGATTTCTCAGATATCTAGCGTAATCATGATAAGGTTTGTGTACTTTAAATTTACTATGTCTTCAGCCACCACTGATGAACCAAATTACAAAGATGAGCAGAAGAGGAAACACAAAAATAAAAAGAGACGGCGAGAGAATCCGCTTCACACCAAGTCAGTTTCGCAGCTCCAGGAAGACCTAGCGAACAAACAAAGCAACAGTGACTCAACACATTGTAAGTTGGATAGATGATAGATACGTTGGTAGTTTAACATCCTTTTCAACAGTATTTCAGTCATATCAGGACTATTGGAGGAAGTATGGCTTTGTGCAATGAAGTGATGTTTAAGTTTGGACAGAATTGCGCCTCCAACAGGACCTGGTGATCGGTAGCACTTGCCACAGTGTCAAGTAGGTAATGTATCTGTATCTACATGTATTTAGAATATTGAGACATTCTCTCAGAATTATCAGTAGAACCTTTCTTATTTGCAACTCAGAGCTTGATCACCAATTCTCATTATGTACAGAAAGACACCATCTTCACAACCAAGGATACTAAGTCCACTTTGTTCCTTATGTATGGTGACAGTACCCTTGGCCACTTGCCTATTCAGAAATTGGATTTCCCGCAGCACCGCCTCTTGGCTGTTACAAGTTGGTCTCTTTGGAGCGTGTTATTTTTAGACCAATCAGACGATGTGTTGCAAAACACAGTTGTCCCACAACTTTGCATAATAATTGGTTAAATTTTAACCATCTCTTCTTTTTTGGTACCTGTTCACGGTAAACATGATTTATTTTCTATGACATCCAAACTCAGATTGACCTGTTATGCTTATGTTTTGTTATGGATAATTTGATTGGATTTGATGGGGGTTGCTTGCATCCAGTGAAATGGCCCAGTGGGAAAATAGGATTTAAGAATAGGCCGTTGCGGCGTCCCCAGGGGTAGACTTGGTACTCTTGACTTGCGAAGTTGGAAAGACACAGAAACTAGACTTTTCTCAACATGCATCTTGACAGTTTACAGTTGTCTCACTTGGCCAAGTTGTAAGAAACCCTGTAAGACTAACCGTCTAACAGTTTGACCTATATAAGTCTTTAAGACAGAAAAGGGGAAGTAGCTGTATACAAAAAGTCATAGTGGCTGCTAAGACTTCCTTGAAACACCTCATATTGATAAGTTATTTGCACTAACACTTAAAGCACCAAAAATGAAAATATTCAAATTTACAAAGAGCTTAGATCTAGATGAGGTGGCTCAGCGGCTCATACCCAGCAGGCACACAACATTGAATCAACGTTGATTCAACGTCATGACGTTGAATCAACGTTGATTCAATGCTGATTCAACGTTATGTGCCCAGTTGGTAATGAGCTGCCATATCTGGAGCTACATTGTTTGCCCTCTATTCTTTGAATTCTCAGATGGAAATTTTGTGGTCTGCTTCTTTTGCACTTAAGAGTTAACACTTTTTGTCAGATATTCTAACACAGTGTGCCTATAGAAGACATGGAAAGTTGCCGTGTTTTATTCTGCAACAATTCACTGGTACGGAGCGCGTGAGTCTAATTGCTGACATCACTGCAATAACTGACGTAATTTTGTGACGTTTTGAGACATTAGACGGTGTAAAGTCTCTTTTTCTTTCTAAGATCGCAATAAAAAATGTACATTTATCTCAGATACAGTTAAGAATATTGGCGGGAGCATGAACACGCTGGCAGGAAGGTTGGGAGAGTTTGAATGAAAAGAATAGTTTTTCAGCGTTTTTGAGTGTTAGAATCGAAATAGTTCAGCTTTAGCATTGAATTGTTGAGTAATAATTCACTGTTTGTCGGTCAGTTGTAAGTAGATATATCTCTCACGCTCGGCGCTCGTGATATGATCTACTTTACAACTGACCTCCAAACAGTGAATTATGTATTACTCAACAATTCGCTGCTAGAGCTGATCTATTTCTTAATTAATGCAAGTGAAAGCTTATTATTATGAGGTGTTTCATATAAATCTTTGGTCCCTGGGGTTGAAAGGGCTAAGTATATACTGCAGTGTTTACATTCTTGGTGTATTTACTGAAAAGCCCTATAAGAAACCATTGGAACATAATGTAGTTTACATTCCAATAATTGCATTGAGCCATCCGAAGTTACGTGACTTTAAATGACGTCAAAATATACCATGACTGTCTGCAATCTGATTGGACATCTGTGATGTCATTGGCCCTGTTCCGCATTTAGCAGAAAAACTGCTCGTAAATGTTTTTACTGCTTCAATTTTAGCACTTATAAGATTTTTCATCAAGGTTTTGATTGAAAGGGATGTAAATATAAGCAATGCACTTAACTTTTCTGATGTTTATCTAAGTGTAAACTACACTGGGTCACCAGCAATGTTATCATGATCCCCTTTGGGGTTTATTCACTTTGCATGTGACCCAGTGTAGTTTGCATTTCGATAAACCTCAGAAAAGTAAAATTAATTCCTTAAATGACCTCAGAATATTGATGTAGAAAAGTAAGCCTGAGTGAAATCTGGGTTCGAGGTTATAAAACTTGAGAATAATCTCAAACTCAAAATAAAGCACACTGATTGGCTGCTTCCGAGCATGCCAATCAGTGTGCTTTATTTTGAGCGGAAAGCAGCCACTCAGTGTACGGAAGCAGCCAATCAGTGTGCTTTAGTTTGAGCGTAAAGCAGCCAATCAGTGTGCTTTATTTTGAGCTGAGGCAGTCAATCAGTGTGCTTTATTTTGAGTTTGAGACTGTACTCAAGTTTTATAATGTCTGGGCCAGACTGCTACAAATTAGGACCTGTGCAAATACCAGTCAAATATCTATCGTTTAAAATAATGTGATATCAGTGACATCACTGTACCATAAAAATTCTAAGAATTGGGACAAACAGGTCTGAGCAAACAGTGCAGACCTACATCAGACTGCTGCAAGAGATGCTGACGGAAAGGGTAACTAGTGCTGACCCATTAGGAGCAGTCTGATCAGGGTCTGCACTGTTAACCAGTCCATCTGCATCTAGGGTGCATTACTGCACTGCAAAAACCAAACTGCTCTATTTTAGGACAATTACGATAATAATTTTAGGTGTCCCAATTTTTAGAATTTTTATGCTAATTACAATAATTGGTTTAAAGACAAATATTCTCTACTATACAGAACACACCCCAAGTATTTATTGGCTTTATGACCCTGTTATGTCATTACGTATGTGAGATGGGATATTTCCTTTGATGAAATGGCAGTGTCACTGGACTGTTGCATAATAGGATTATGGCAGCCAATAAACAAGAATATTTGTCTTTAAGTGTCTCAGTTATGTAAATCACTTGATATTCGTGAGAGTTGTAATTTCACTAATATTTGCAATTCAACTGGCTGGCAAATTTAAGCATTCGTCAGTATTTTACCAATGGCAGCTGAACCCAAATTGACTTGGTTGAGAATTTGATTGATAAGTACATGTACTTGGTCTTGATTAAAGAGCACGCCAGTAGTTCCAAAACCACGAAAATCCCTTACTGTAGAACACATGAAAATAAAGATTTTTTACTCTAACCAGGATAATTATGATAAGTTAGGATTTTGTCTTTTGCAGTTACTGAAATAAAAGCAAAGAAACCAAGAACTGAACCACAGAAAGATGTTAATCCACTGACAGCTGTAAGCGTAGACATAGACGACAAGAGAGCAAGACTCAGAGCCAAAATAGAGGAGCTGCAAGGTTAGCAACTCCTTCAGTTTTCAACCAGTGTTCATCATTTATTTTTCCAGATATTTTTATCACCATTTGAGGGTGATTGTATTTTATTGGGATCAAGATATTTTTATTTCAATTGGATAATTGGAGGGTGATCATATTTTATTGGGTCATGAAGGGATCCTTTCTGCCACAGTTGGGACCCTGTGTAAGTCTGGTCAAGTCCTTTGACCACATCTCCTCCTTCGGTTTTCAGTTGAATTTCTCAAACTTTCAAGATATTTGATCACTCCTGGACGTGGATCATATTGGGGTCTGATTGGATCATTTCTGCCAGAGTTATGGCCCTTTGTAAGTCTTGTCAGATCTTGGGGCTACAAGTCCTTTCGTTTGCAACTGATTTTCATCATCAAACTTTCAGAATATTATTACCATCATTTGATGGTGATCATTATCATATTGATCATATTTTATATGGGGATATGAAACTTACCAGAAATTGAATTCAACAACTGATTAACTTTTTAAGCTAGTTATATAATCAGATGATATCTGTCATAATTGTGGCCTGTGAGCGTCACTCAACTTGTAGCCATGACTCCTTTCAAAATTGAATATCCCAATTACTGACATGTCCATACATCGTTGGACATTTTGCCTTTGGCCTTTTTGTTATCATTTAAGGTGTCCCAAATTTTAGAATTTTTATGATAGACCCAGTATGGACTGCTTCTAAGGACAGTATGATCTTACGGGGGTTGAATACATTGTCATGTACTTTGCCAGCATTATGCAAAAGAAAAAAAAAATTGAGCAAATGGACTTTGGACCTGTTCAGATCAAGATTAAAGATGTGCAGTCTGATCAGTCACAGTTTGCTGAACTTTGCTCTTTGAAATCTACAGAGTCCATTTATTGTCTTGGCAATTTGCAGCATAGGCAATCTCATTGTTTTTAGCTCACCTGAGCCTTTAGGCTCATAGGTGAGCTTATAGTATAGCCAGGCATCCGTCGTCCGTCCGTCCGGACGCATGAGGGTGTTGTTGTAGGTTGCACCCCAGACTTGGGGGTTATCTTTTATGGACAGAATAGTACAAAGTGCACTTGCGGGTTGATCACAGCTCACACGTGCCCTCTGTACACATGAACCCACAAATTTGTCCAATCACGGACAGATTGGACAAAACTTGTGAAAACAAATGATTTTAAATGACCCATCTACCCCTCATCATCACACAGAAGGTGTCAGAAAATTTCGACTAATGAGGTGCACCACAAAAGTCGAATTCACCCCACAAATGGGGTTTGTACTCACAGCTCAGCCCACAAATACCCTCTCATGAGAGCGTCCGTCCGTCCGTCATCCGTCCGTCCGTCCGTCGTCAACATTTTCAAACATCTTCTCCTCTGAAACCACTGGGCCAATTGAAGCCATATTTCATATGGAGCCTACTTAGGTCGGGGGAACGAAAGTTTGTTCGGGTATCTGGGTCACATGACCAAGATGGCCACCACGCCCATATATGGTAAAAACCCTTCAAAAATCTTCTTCTCCAGAACCAAATGGCCTATGACCTTGAGACTTGGTATGTAGCATCGGGCATGCCGGCCCATCATAGTTTGTACAAATCATGACCTTGCGTTGACCTTGAGCTAATTTACGGCATCGTCAACTTTGGTACGTTAGGCTTTTATATGGGAAAACGCTTAAACAGTGAATTTCTCAGAAACTATTTAAGTTTAAGGAACAATACTTGGTATACATGGTCGACTAAATGACCAGATGAAGATACATGTCACTAAAGGTCAAGGTCATTCCGTCGGACCATTCGTCGTCAAGATTTTCAAACATCTTCTCCTCTGAAACCACTGGGCCGACTGAAGCCAAATTTCATATGGAGTCTCAGTGAGATGGGGGAACGAAAGTTTATACCCGGGGTCTGGGTCACATGACCAAGATGGCCGCCATGCCCATATATGGTAAAAACCCTTCAAAAATCTTCTTCTCCAGAACCAAAAGGCCTATGACCTTGAAACTTGGTATGTAGCATCGGGCATGAAGGCCCATCATAGTTTGTACAAATCATGACCTTGCTTTGACCTTGACCTAATTTACGGCATGGTCAACTTTGGCACGTTAGGCTTTTATATTGGAAAACGCTTAAATAGTGGATTTCTCAGAAACTGTTTAAGTCTAAGGTACAATACTTGGTATACATGGTCGACTAAATGACCAGATGAAGATAATATGTTACTAAAGGTCAAGGTCATTCCGTCGGACCCTCCGTCATCAAGATTTTCAAACATCCTCTCCTCTGAAACCACTGGGCCGATTGAACCCAAATTTCATATGGGGTCTCAGTGGGATGGGGGAACAAAAGTTTATACCCGGGGTCTGGGTCACCTGACCAAGATGGCCGCCATGCCCATATATGTTAAAAACCCTTCAAAAATCTTCTTCTCCAGAACCAAAAGGCCTATGACCTGGAAACTTGGTATGTAGCATTGGGCATGCCGGCCCATCATAGTTTATACAAACCATGACCTTGCGTTGACCTTGACCTAATTTACGGCATCGTCAACTTTGGAACGTTAGGCTTTTATATTGGAAAACGCTTAAACAGTGGATTTCTCAGAAAATGTTTAAGTCCAAGGTACAATACTTGGTATACATGGTCGACTAAATGACCAGATGAAGATATTATGTCACTAAAGGTCAAGGTCATTCCGTCGGACCATCCGTCGTCAAGATTTTCAAACATCTTCTCCTCTGAAACCACTGGTCTGATTGAAGCCAAATTTCATATGGAGTCTCAGTGGGATGGGGGAACGAAAGGTTATACCCGGGGTCTGGGTCACATGACCAAGATGGCCGCCATACCCATATATGGTAAAAACCCTTCAAAAATCTTCTTCCCCAAGAACCGAAAGGTCTATGACCTTGAAACTTGGTATGTAGCATCGGGCATGCAGGCCCATCATAGTTTATGCAAATCATGACCTTGCGCTGACCTTGACCTAATTTATGGCATGGTCAACTTTGGTACGTTAGGCTTTTATATAGGAAAATGCTTTAACAGTGGATTTCTCAGAAAATATTTAAGTCTAAGGTACAAATAAGGTACAATACTTGGTATACATGGTCGACTAAATGACCAGATGAAGATTTCATGTCACTAAAGGTCAAGGTCATTCCGGCGGACCATCCGTCGTCAAGATTTTCAAACATCTTCTCCTCTGAAACCACTGGGCCGACTGAAGCCAAATTTCATATGGAGTCTCAGTGGGATGGGGGAACGAAAGTTTGTACCCGGGGTCTGGGTCACATGACCAGGATGGCCGCCATGCCCATATATGGTAAAAAACTTTCAAAAATCTTCTTCTCCAGAAAAGGCCTATGACCTTGAAACTTGGTATGTAGCTTTGGGCATGCGGGAAAACGCTTATATAGTGGATTTCTCAGAGACTAGTTAAGTCTAAGATACAATATGTGGTATATATGGTCCACTAAATGACCAGAGGTAGATATTATGTCACTGAAGGTCAAAGTCATTTTGTCGGTCTGTCCGTCATCAAGATTTTCATCTTCTCCTCTGAAACCACGGGGGAGATTGAAGCCAAATTTCATATGGTGTCTCAGTGGGATAGGGGAACTAAAGTTTATACCGGGGGGCTGGGCTACATGACCAAGATGGCCACCATGCCCATATATGGATAAAACCCTTCAAAAATCTTCTTCTCTAGAACCAAAAGGCCTATGACCTTGAAACTTGGTATGTATACCCGGGGTCTGGGTCACATGACCAAGATGGCCGCCATGCCCATATATGGTAAAACCCTTCAAAAATCTTCTTCTCCAGAACCAAAAGGCCTATGACCTTGAAACTTGGTATGTGGCATGCTGGCCAATCATAGTTTATACAAATCATGACCATGCGTTGACCTTGAATTAATTTACGACATGGTCAACTTTGGTACGTTAGGCTTTCATATGGGAAAACACTTAAACAGTGAATTTCTCAGAAACTATTTAAGTCTAAGGTACAATACATGGTATATATGGTCAAGTAAATGACCAGATGAAGATATTATGTCACTGAAGGTCAAGGTCATTTTGTCGGTCTGTCCGTCGTCAAGATTTTCAAAACATCTACTCCTCTGAAACCAGCGGTCTGATTGAAGCAAAATTTCATATGGAGTCTAAGTGTGATCAGGGAATAAAAGTTTGTTCTCAGGGTCTTGACCAAGATGGCCGCCATGCCCGTATATGGTAAAAACCCTTCAAAATCTTCTTCTCCAGAACCAAAAGGTGTATGACCTTGAAACTTGGTATGTAGCTTTGGGCACTCAAGCCCACCATAGTTTATACAAATGATTGTGCGTTGACCTTGATCTAATTTATGACACTGTCAACTTTGGTACATTATGTAGTCTTTTATATGGGAAAATGCTTAAACTGTGGATTTTTCAGAAACTATTTAAGTCTAAGGTGCAATATTTGGTATATATGGTTGACTAAATGACCAGATGAAGATATTTTGTCGTTAAAGGTCAAGGTCATTCTTTGACTTTTGTACAAGGTCATTGAGATTCTGTCACCCGTCAATATTTTCAAACATCTTCTCAGAGGCCACTAAGGTCAATTGAAGCCATATTTCATATGGAGCTTCACCGGTTTAAAGGAACCATAGTTTGTGCAGATGGTCTTGGTCACTTGACCAAGATGGCCACCATGCCCATATTTGGTAAAAACTCTTCAAAAGTCTTTTGCTCAAGAACCGAAAGGCCTATAACCTTGAAACTTGGTACCGGTATGTAGCATTGGGCACTCAGGCCCATCATAGTTTATACAAATGATTACTGTATTTCATATGGAGCTTTAATACTGGGTCAAAGGAATCAAAGTTTGTTCAGATGGTCATGGTCGTATGAACATGGTGGCTGCCACACCCATTTATGATAAAAACCCTTCAGAAATCTTTGTCCAGAAACAAAGGCCCAGTGACCTTGTGGTTTGGTATATAGAATTGGGACTCAACATTAATCCCCAAGGGAGGGGGCTCCTGCCCTGGTGCTATATACATGTATAAAAGCATGAAAATATATACCAGGACCAAGTGTCAGGTGAGCTACAGGACCATTGGTCCTCTGGTTTTAGTGTTAGAATCGAAATAGTTCAGCTCTAGCAGTGAATTGTTGGGTAATAATTCACTGTTTGTCGGTCAGTTGTAAGTAGATATATCACTCGTGCTCCGGGCTCGTGATATGATCTACTTTACAACTGACCTCCAAACAGTGAATTATTACTCAACAATTCACTGCTAGAGCTGATCTATTTCTTAAACAAAATATAGACCCGTCAAGTTGGCTTCTGTTACTTAAAATAGCAAAATATTAAAATTAGAAAAATACAATGGAAATTTTGTGTCAAAATGGTCCTTGCATGAAAGCTCTTCGATTTTATGCATTTTGGCATTCCAAGATGGCCGCCATCTGCCGTTACTGAAAATAGCACAAAACATGAAACTGACGATCTGAATGGATTTTGATGAAATTTGTGGCAAAATGATTCTTGCATTGAGGTGTTTCAAAAGTAAATACATAAAGAGCAGACAAGTTGGCCTTTGTTACTAAAAATAGCAAAATGTGAAAATGAGAAAATCTCAGTGGAAGTGGACCAATTTTGTATCAGAATGGTCCCGTTGCACAAAAGCCAGGTGAGCGATATCAGGCCCATTTGGGCCTCTTGTCTCTTGTGCAGATTACAAAAGCCCAAAATGGTGGTACCTCTTATGTTTTCCACCAGCTATGCCATTGACAGGCAGTTCTAATGAAATGTCTTGTATTGTTTTCAAGAAATAAGAAACACACCTGGTAAACACTCATATCTGTTCTTAGTGGGACCTTAAAAAATTGTGCTTCCCCAGTCGAAAAAACGTATAATAATACTTTTCTATCATGTGTATGGATAGTTATTTGTACAAAAAGTTCAGCTTTGTAAAATATGAGCTACTGTTAGTAGTTCTCACATAACTCCTGAAAGTGGTCAAACTGAAATGTTGGTAAAGCCAATTTCAGTAGTTTTGTGTTAACTCCTCATTTTCTTTTACTACAAAGCAAATACTATGCCCAAATATGGCTTACATATACATGAGTAGAAAAGCGTTGTTATATTTTGGCTAACTGTTTGCAGATCTTTGTTGTTGAACTTTTAGTTTTCAGGTCTTAGGTGGGCATGGACTTGCGCTTACACTAGGCATGGGAATATCATCAAATACTTGAACTTCGCTGTAGTCCAGGGCTCAGTTGTTCAAAGCATCGTTAGCTTAATGAAGTCTTTAATCAAGGTCTCTTTAAGAATTCTAGTACTCATAAAATCAAGTGTGCTAATATTTTTTTCAGCAAAAAAAGCTGTGTTTTTGCATACAATACATTTGAAAATTTAATGCCACATCAACTAACAACATCGTTAGTTTTGAATAAGTGGGCCAAGATGGATGCTGTAAGTTCTAAATTTATATGCCCCCGAAGGGACTTCGGTAGCATATTAAAATCGCACCGTCTGTGCGTCAGTCCGTCCGTGCGTCCGTCCGTAACAAATCATGTCTCAGCCATAAGTTAAAAACTACTGAAGCAAATTTGATGAAACTTCACAGAAAGATAGAGCACATGAAAAAGGTGTGTCACGCACAAGAGTTTGGTTCCTACGCCCAAGGTCAAGGTCACAATTGGGTCAAAGGTCAAATCATGTCTTAAATCGTGTCTCAGCTATAACTAAAAAACTACTGAAGCAAATTTAATGAAACTTCACAGATAGATAGAGCACAATGAGAAGGTGTGTCATGGACAAGAGTTTGGTTCCCACGCCCAAAGTCAAGGTCACTGTCGGGGGTTAGAGGTCAAATAGTGTCTCTGCGATTACTTTAAACTACATAACTGAATTTCGTCAAATTTCACAGAAATATAAAGAGTAATGAAAAGATATGTCACATATAATATCCATATTCCCAAACCCAAGGTCAAGGTCACTGTCGGGGCTTAGAGGTCAAATAGTGTCTCTGTGATTACTTCAAAACTACATAACTGAATTTCATTAAATTTCATGGAAATACAAAGCATAATGAGAAGGTTTCTCACACATAATATTTATATTCCCAAACCCTAGGTCAAGGTCACAATCAGGGGTCAGATGTCAAATCATGCCTCAACAATTGCTCATAAATGTACCAAAGCCAATTTCCTTAAACATCACAGAAAGATGAAGCTTAATGAGAAGGTAAGACACACACAAGATACAGGCTTTCACACCCAAGTTCAAGGTCGCAGTCTGAGGTCAAACGTCGTTTCTCCCCAATTACTAAAAAGACTTCTTAAGCAAACTGTATTAAACTTCCTGAAATGGTAATACATAATGAGATGGTATGTCACAAACAAAATTTAGGTTCCTGTTCCAAAGGTCAGGGTCATAATCAGGGCACATAGGTCAGATTATATCTCCAAACTGACTGGAGACTGCTGAAGTGAATTTCATCAAACTTTACAGAAAGGTAAAGCATGATAAAAAGGCATCTCACTTGCAAGATTTGGGCTGCCTTGCCCAAGTTCAAGGTCACAATCAGGGTCAAAGGTCAGTTTAAGGGGCCTTTGCGGGCATCTGTTACATACTGTAACATTTCTTGTTTCTTCTCATTTCAACAAAAAGGAAACTTATAAAAATTTTCTTCTCATTTCAGCAAAAAGAAAACTGAATGGTGATGAAAAAATGGAGAAGAAACGTTTAAAGAGAAAAGAGAGTAAGATGAGGCTCAGACAGAAAAGGAAGGCCATAAAGCAAGGACAACAACCTCCAAATTCAAATTCTAAACCT
This sequence comes from Ctena decussata, assembly GCA_963989385.1. Classification (NCBI taxonomy): domain Eukaryota; kingdom Metazoa; phylum Mollusca; class Bivalvia; order Lucinida; family Lucinidae; genus Ctena; species Ctena decussata. The sequence goes on along the minus strand of OZ022498.1, from coordinate 36,375,388 downwards.
GGCCCCAATGATTCAAATAAAAGCCCGACCAAAAATATCACTACGCCAGCAAAACCTATATTCAACAAAGAGGGACAAATGGTGTTTAGTAAATTTGATTTCACAGATTCTAACAAGAAAGAAAAGCACAAAAGCGAGTTTAAGGGAAAGGACTACAAAAGATTACTTGAAAAAATTGAGAAAAGGAATGAAAAAATAAACAAAGTAAAGAACAAAGATGAAGCAGCTGGGAAAGTTTTACACGACAAATATAAATGGAAAGCTGCTTTTGATAAAGCTGAAGGTGAGAAAGTGAAAGACAACCCAGAAATGCTAAAGAAAGCTTTGAAAAGGAAAGAAAAAATGAAAGAGAAAACGAAAACGAAATGGAAAGACAGAGAGAATACAGTAAAGAAACAACAAGATGCTCGACAAGAGAAGAGAAATAAGAATATTCAAGCCAGGAAACAGACTAAGAAAGACAATAAACTCAAGAAAGCAAAGAAGAAAGGCAGGGTTATACCAGGATTTTAATGAAAAAATCTTTTTATTAAACAAAAAAATATTGTTGCTGTCTTGTTTATTGAAATACCAGTATCATTTATAAACAAACACTGTATTCACTGTATTAAGGTATACCAGTAGACATTTAGGGGAAGCAGCTCTGGGGGTCAATTCTCAAAGGAAAGAATTTGCTTCTCTGGGAGTACTTCTTTCCTTTAAGAGTAGACCCCATTTTGGCTGACAGGAAGTCACAAAAGTTTTCTTCATTGTAAAAATGGTGTAAACATTGAAGTGTATCTATGCACCTTAATGCATATTCACATAAGACTGTGATTTTCTTTCTTTTGAGGGCTCTTTGTTTCCAATGGCAGCATTTGAGCCATGACATGACAAAACCAACAAAGTGGCATTTGGGCCCAGCAAAGACATCAGTTTGGTCAGCCCCCACTCTGATAGAGTCTTTGCTGTGTGCTTCAGAGTAGCTAACGATCCAAGCTACTTCAGCAAAGACTTCGATTGGACTGGGCGGATGCCCAGGCTGATCTGAGTCTTCACAGGATGCTTATGCCACTTTGTTGGTTTTGTTGTGTTGGGGCTCTTATTAGCTCACCTGTCAAGGTGAGCTTATAGTATAGCCTTGGTCCATACTCCGTCGGTGTTGTCGGAGTCCACACTTTTAAATGCTAATATCTCCTAAACCACTTGGCCAATCTTGATCAAATTTTATGCGTAGCATTGTTGGGGTGGGGGATTGACTGCATAGGGTTTATGGGCAGATTGGTTTGGAACTCTGGTTGCCATGGCAACATAAAGCTCCCATTGACTTATTACGGCAAAAACTTCAAAAATCTTCTTCTCTGAAACCATGAGGCCCAGAGCTTATAAATTTAGTATATGGCAATGTTTACTGGTCCTCTACATAAATCCTGCCAATCAAGCCCCTGGGGTCCAAATTAGCCACACCCCGGGGATCATTAGCTCCCATTGACTTACAATGGAAAAAACCCCAAAAAATCTCCTCTGAAACCATGAGGCCCAGAGCTAAGCTATTTAGTATGTAGCAATGTTTAGTGGTCTCCTTCATAAGTCCTGCCAACCATGCCCCTGGGGTCCAAATTGGCCAGGCCCCAAGGCTCATTAGGTTTCATACACCTGTAATGGGAAAAACTTAGAAAATCTTCTTCTCTGCAACCATGAGGCCCAGAGCTTATATACATAGTATGTAGCAATGTCTAGTGATCCCCTACATAAATCCTGCCAATCAAGCCCCTGGGATCCAAACTGACCTCACCACAGGGGGTCATTTGTTTATATAGAGCTATATATAGCCAAAGAACCATCAAAGATCATCTTCTGTGCAACCATGAGGCCCAGAGCTAAGCTAGTTAATATGTAGCAATGATGTGTGGTGTCCTACATAAATCCTGCCAACCATGCCTCTGGGGTCCAAACTGGCCACACCCCGGGGCTCATTAGCTCCCATGGACTTATAATGGGAAAACTTAAAAAATCTTCTTTTCTTTAACCATGAGGCCCAGAGCTTATATATGTAGTATGTAACAATATCTAGTAGTCCCCTACATAAATCCTGCCAATCATGCACCTGGGGTCCAAATTGGCCATGCTCCATAGCTCCCTAAGTGTTGTAATGGGAAAAATTAAAAATTCTTCTCTGAAACCATGAGGCCCAGAGCTTATATATTGAGTATGTAGCAATGTATAGAAGTCTCCTACATAAATCCTGCCAATCATGCACCTTGGGTCCAAATTGGCCACAACCCTGTGGTCATGAACTCCCACAGACTTATAATGGGAAAAACTAAAAAAAATCTTCTTCAGAAACCATGAGGCCCAGAGCTTATATATTTATTATGTAGCAATGTTTAGAAGTCCAGCACATAAATCCTGCCAATCAAGCTCCTGGGGTCCACACTGACCACACCAAAGGGGATCATTTGTTTGTGTAGAGCTATAGCTAAAGAACCTTCAAAACCCTTTTTCTCTGAAACCATGAGGCCCAGAGCTTATACATGTACATTTAATATGTAGCAGTCTCTAGTAGTCACCTTTGTAAATCCTGCCAGTCAAGCTCACTGGAGTTTAAACTGGCCTAACCCCAGGGGGTCATTTGTTTATAGAGAGCTATATAGCTAAAAACCTTCAAAAATCTTCTCTGAAATTAGGATACCCAGAGCATACATACAGTAGAACTTCAGTGGCTTGAACAGGTTTGGGATTATGAAAATTAGTTCCAGCCAAGGGTAGTTTTAGCCATCCAGGGTCGGTTTCTATACACCTTTCCTATAAATCGATAAAGTCGAGCACGAGTTGTCTACCCAAGTAGACTGTGACGTCATCTATAGGAGCATCCCATATAATTCAGTACAACTGCAAGCACACATAACATGCATAAAGCAGACGTTTTGTAAATGTAAACTGCAAAAAATTAATTGAAAGACCAAATTAAAGTATAATTGCCCTGTTTTCATGTGACATTTTTTATTTTATATATTTTTTATTGATTTTAATACATGTATCATATTGAGAATCCCGACAAGTCGCTCATGATTTTCATGACCACTTTCATCGACGCCGTGTTTTAACACCCCGGCAATACATTCACGTTTGTTCAATATAAAAGAGTTACATTTCGTAATTTTCGTAAATCTGAAAAGTTCTTTCCATTTTTCTGACAGGTAAAACATCAGCATTCAGATAGTAACTACGTATTATTACCGGACAGATTATAGCGCTGATATTTACGGTTTCTTATGCGATACACCGATCTAAAAGCATCAGCATCCAGACGGTTTTCCGTAAGTTTGAGCCTGAGGTTGAATTTATACTATTTTTTTTCCATCTCTTATCTTCGGTATTATTCATTTGATTGTTTCCATTTCACGGTAAGTGTTCTTAAAGCTGCCTTGTGTCTAGGTACATGTCATACACAATCATAGGTGTTTGTTTATTGCGACAATGCGCACGATTCGGTGATTACACAAACGAATTCCATGTCAGCACACTTTGTTGTCATTTTTAGCGTGTGTCTGCTTTATAATCAGCTAATCTTTCGTTTTGTATCTTTTGTAATAACGGCCTGAACATCTTCCGTGATTTTCTTTCTTTTCCTTATGTTTTGAAAGCTGTACTGGTGATACATGCTCTTGATTACGGTAATTTTGGCCCGACATTTTAGTCGGAAATCTTTTAATTTTATTTTAAATTCTCATATGCTATAAGTTATAAAGCTTATTTTCCAACAAAGAAATAGCTAAATATAGTTGGAACAAAATAGTTGTCTTAATCTTATCCGTTGAATGTTAATTTGAATATACGGAAAACCGGCATTTAATATGGTAACACAATGAAAAGCAACAGCCTATCCTATAGATGACGTCATAGGCGTTGCAAGGGACAAAACTCGAACAGACTCTGAATTATAGGAAAGGTGTATATAAAGTGACCTCTAGGGGCCAAAGAAAGAGTTCTAGCCTGGCAGGGTAAACGAGCCAGGGTTCAAGTACTGTTCTGTTCTTGCAGTAACTGCTGTTATATCACTAGTTGCATGTGTTGAAAAGGAGAGTGTTAAGTAAAGATCTAAATCTGGGCCCATTTGTTCAAAATCAACAATGTTGTTAGTCACTGGTGTTAAACTTTGTAACGCATTTTATGAACTTCCCCCCCCCCCCCCCCCCCCCCCCCCACACACACACACACACACACAAAAATAAACACACACACACATACAAAAACAAACAAAAAATGTCAATAATGCAAGAGCTTTTTTTTCTGCAAAACAATAGCACACTTGATTTTATAAGTACAAAAAGACTTCATTTAAGCTAATGGTTTTTCATGGTTTTTGAGCTTTATACTTCAGCAACTGGCTGAATGAAAATGTTACGATCTGGGGCAATATCAAGAATTGCTTAGTTTGAGGTCGGCATGTAATTGGAACCTCAGAGTAAAATATAAGGGCTGAGTAGTAAGTGTAAGAAAAGGTGTAACTGGCATAGTGTCCTGGAACAAATTAACAATTTGCATAAAATGTTTAGTGTGCACTTACAGGAGCATGTGCAGTTCTTGGGTCAATTTTGAACATCTTAAAACAAATGTTCTTTTTTATTGTGGGCCATATCTCTGTTATGCAACAGTCCAGTGAAACTATTTCATCAAAGGAAATTACCCATCTAAATATATAATGACATAACAGGCCCATGAAATAGCTGTGAACTCTGTGTGCTATAAATTAGCCGCAACACAGCAAAACCAACAAAGTGGTTTTGCGTCTAGCACAGACTCAGATCAGCCTGGGCATCTGCCCAGTCTGATCAGAGTCTTTGCTGTCAACATGGAGCTAGCTTAGACCCTTAGCTACCCATCAAGCGCTAAGCGAAGAGTCTGATCAGTCTGATCCAGGCTGATCCGAGTCTGTGCTGGGTACACAACGACTTTGTTGGTTTTCTCATGTTGCAGCTCAAATGATTTTTAGCTCACCTGAGCCAGAGGCTCCGGGGGAGCTTATAGGATGGTAAGGCTCCGGCGTCCGTCGTCCGTCGTCCGTCTGTCGTCCGTCCGTCGTCCGTCCACAATTTCAAACGACTTCTCCTCTGAAACCGCTGGGCCGATTGTAACCAAATTTCATATAGAGCCTCCTGGGACCTTAGGAACGAAAAGTTGTTCAAACGGTCCTGGTCACATGACCAACATGGCCGCCATGCCCATATATGGTAAAAACCTGAAAAAATCTTCTTCTCCAGAACCAATAGGTCGATGGTCTTGAAACTTGGTATGTAGCATCGGGTACACGAGTACTACCAAGATTGTTCAAATTATGACCTTGGGTTGACCTTGACCTTTTTTACGGTAAGGTCAAATTTGCTTACTCATGCTTTTATATGGCAAAATGCTGCAACATAAGATATCTTGGAAACTGTTGAAGATTTTGGTCTAAAAATTGGTACATACAGTCATCTTAATGACTACATGAAGATTTATGAGTACAAGAGGTCAAGGTCATTCTTTGACCTTTGACCCAGAACTCTCATATTTTGACAATATCAAACAATCTCCTCAAAAACCACTAGGCCAATTGTAACCAAATTACATATAGATCGTCCAGGGGTTGAGGGAAGAAAATTTGTGCATGCGGTCGAGGTCACATGACCAACATGGCCACCACGCCCATATATGGTAAAAACCTTTAAAAATCTTCTTCTCCAGAACCAGTAGACCGATGGCCTTGAAACTCGGTATTTAGCATTGGGTACTCAAGTACTATCAAGATTGTTCAAATTATGACCCTGGGTTGACCTTGACCTTTTTTACGGCAAGGTCAAATATGGGAAAATGCTAGAACATGAGATTTCATGGTAAGTTTTGAAGATTTTGGCCTAAAAATTGGTACATAGAATCATCTTAATGAGTACATGAAGGTTTTTGAGCACAAGAGGTCAAGGTCATTCTTTGACCTTTGACCCAGAACTCTCAAATTTTGACAATTTCAAACAATCTGCTCTAAAACCACTGGGCCAATTGAAACCAAATTTAATATAGAGCCTCGAGGGTTTGATGGAATGAAAATATTATCTAATGGTCCTGGACACATGACCAACATGGCCGCCACGCCCATATATGGTAAAAACCTTTAAAAATCTTCTTCTCCAGAACCAATTGACCGATGGCCTTGAGACTATGTAAGTAGCATTGGGTACTTGAGTACTATCAAGATTGTTCAGATTATGACCTTGTGTTGACCTTGACCTTTTGCAGCAAGGTCAAATGTGGGAAAATGGTAGAACATAAGATTTCATGGAAAGTTATGAAGATTTTGACCTAAAAATTGGTATATACAGTTGTCTTAATGAGTTCATGAAGAACTATGAGTACAAGAGGTCAAGGTCATTTTTTTACCTTTGATCCAGATTGCTCATATTTTGACATTTTCAACCATTTCCTCAAAAGCCAAAGGGCCAATTGTGAACACATTTCATATAGAGCCTCCAGGGGTTGATTGAATGAAAATTTGTTCAAACGGTCCAGGTCACATGACCAACTTGGCCGCCATTACCACTTATGGGATAAACCTTTAATATTTTTCTTCCTCAGAACCAATACACCTATGGCCCTGAAACTTGGTAAATAGCATGGAGTACTAGAGTACCACCAAGACTGTTCAAATGGTGACCTTGGGTTTACCTTGACCTTTTTTGCGGCATGGTCAAATATGGGAAAATGCTAGACCATAAGAAATTATGGAAAGTTTTGGAGATTTTTGCCTAAAAATGGTATATATGGTTGTCTAATGAGTACATGAAGGTTTATGAGTACAAGTGGTCATGGTCATTCTTTGACTTTTGACCCAAAACTCACATTTTGACAATTTCGGACATGATAAGTATAAGCCACCTTGCCAATTGTTCAGGTGAGCGATTCAGGGCCTCATGGCCCTCTTGTTAGGTGAATGGGCACATCTCCATGTTTTACAGCCATTTATGAGCCGCGACGCGAGAAAACCAACAATGTGGTTGTGCGCCCAGCGCAGACTCAGATCAGCCTGGGCATCTGCCCAGTCTGATCAGAGTCTTTGCTGTCCGCATGGAGGCAGCTGAGACCCTTAGCTACCCTTTAAGCGCTAAGCGAAGAGCCTGGTCAAACTTGTCGGATGCCCAGGCTGATCTGAGTCTGCACTGGGCGCACGACCACTTTGTTGGTTTTCTCGTGTCGCGGCTCTTATATACTGACAGACTTCAAAAACACAACTCTTATGTAAAATCTCAGTTTACATCGTTCATAAATAAACACAATTTATAACTTTCATTTAATGTCAAAGACTGATCAGTTGTAAGTGACTCTTGAGAAATTGGTTACCATAATATGAATTTCAAATGTCAAATATCTAAACATTTTGAGATGGAGGGTACCAGTTTTCATGGACAGATTGTTACAGTGAAAACATTCTTGTTTCTTTACATTTAGAAACGAGAGAAGCATAAAAATTATGTCATGGGCTTTAGAAGCTATCAGGCAAACAATCCCACTTTGGTTAGCAAGTCTTCCTAAAAGCACATTTGTTTATTTAAAGATTATTTATAGGTTCATAAAATATCATAAGGTTTTAAAAACATTTTAAAGGGTTGTTTTACACTTTACACTTTGTGGTGTAACTTTGTTATTGTCAGTTGTGCAACAAAACCTAATGTCTCATTCGAAGACGTTCACTCAGGAAAACTTCATTAAACCCAAGTTATCTTATTTTTCATCAGTGTCTGGAAGATATGAAGGAACAAAAGTGTTGCGTTTCTAAAGTCTGAGTATACTTAGGGGAACAACTTTGATGACTTTCGTTTTGCTTTCCTGGGAGATAACCTTCCAAAATGGGTTTACTCTTAAAGGAAAGAATTTGCTCCTAGAGGAGCAAATTCTTTCCTATAAGAGTTGAACCCCGCTTGTGAAGGGAGGCAAAAATAAAACGGGCCAGCTGCTTCCACTGAAAGTGAATCCATTCAGCTATATAATCAGTAACAAGTGTGAGCATTTAAAAAAAAGAAAATCGATTTCACTGTCCAGAGTCACTGGCAGAATAGAAAACAATGCCCACCTGTATCAGACTATTCCTGAGTGCCATTTAAGAGCAGTATGATCTAGGTCTGCACTGTTTGCTCCAGCAGTTCTGTCACTCTTGCTTTCTTACTTTTTAGCTCACCTGAGCACGAAGTGCTCAAGGTGAGGTATTGTGATCGGTCTTTGTCCGTCGTCCGTCGTCCGTTGTCCGGCATCAACTTTTGCTTTAAACGACTTCTTCTCCAAAACTGCTGGGCCGATTTCAAAATAATTTCACAGAAATGTTCCTTGGGGGACTCCCTACCAAAATTGCTCAAATGGTTCCGCTCCACTGAACAATATGGCCGCCAGAGCTAAAAATAGAAAAACCTTTAAACGACTTCTCCTCCAAAACTGCTGGGCCGATTTTGAAATAATTTCACAGAAATGTTCCTTAGGAAACCCTTTACCAAAATTGCTCAACCGGTTCCGCTCAGCTGAACAAAATGGCCGCCAGAGCTAAAAATAGAAAAACCTTTAAACGACTTCTCCTCCAAAACAGCTGGGCCGATTTTGAAATAATTTCACAGAAATGTTCCTTAGGAGACCCTTTACCAAAATTGCTCAAACGGTTCCGCTCCGCTGAACAAAATGGCCGCCAGAGCTAAAAATAGAAAAACCTTTAAACAACTTCTCCTCCAAAACAGCTGGGCCGATTTTGAAATAATTTCACAGAAATGTTCCTTAGGAGACCCTTTACTAAAATTGCTCAAACGGTTCAGCTCCGCTGAACAAAATGGCCGCCAGAGCTAAAAATAGAAAAACCTTTAAACGACTTCTCCTCCAAAACTGCTGGGCCGATTTTGAAATAATTGCACAGAAATGTTTCTTAGAAGACCCTCTTCCAGAATTGCTCGAACGGTTCCGCTCCGCTGAACAATATGGCCGCCAGAGCTAAAAATAGAAAAACCTTTAAACGACTTCTCGTCCAAAACTGCTGGGCCGATTTTGAAATAATTACATAGAAATGTTCCTTAGCAGACCCTCTACCAAAATTGCTCAAATGGTTCCGCTCTGCTGAACAATATGGCCGCCAGAGCTAAAAATAGAAGAACCTTTAAACAACTTCTCCTCCAAAACTGCTGGGTCGATTTCGAAATAATTTCACAGAAATTTTCCTTAGGAGACCCTCTACCAAAATTGCTCAAACCGTTCTGCTCCGCGGAACAATATGGCCACCAGAGCTAAAAATAGAAAAAAGCTGTAAACATCATCTTCTCTGAAGCTAATGGCGCGATTTCAAAAAAAAATTACAGAAATGTTTTACTGATGGCCCTGAACAAAAATTGCTAAAACGGTTCCACTCCGCTGAACAAAATGGCCGCCAGAGCTAAAAATAGAAATAAATCTTAGAATGACACAGAGGGCACAGTTATGATCCAATTATCATGAAACTTTGTCAGAATGTTTATCTAAATGAAATCTAGACCATCTTTGAAACTGGGTCATATGGGGTCAAAAACTAGGTCACTGGGTCAAATCTTAGAAAAACCTTGTGCACACTCTAGAGGGCACAGTTATGATCCAATCTTCATGAAACTTTGTCAGAATGTTTATTTATATAAAATCTAGGCCAAATTTGAATCTGAGTCTTGTGGGTTCAAAAACTAGGTCACTAGGTCAAATCTTAGAAAAACCTTGTGTACACTCTAGAGGGCACAGTTATGATCCAGTCTATGTGAAACCTTGTCAGAATGTTTATTTTCATGAAATCTATACCAGATTTGAAACTGGGCCATGTCAGGTCAAAAACTAGGTCACTAGGTCAGTTCTTAGAAAAACAGTGTGAACGCTTTAGAGGACACAGTTTTGTTCTAATCTTCATAGGGCTTTGTCAGAATGTTTGTCTTCAACAAATCTGGACCAAGGGTGCAACTTGGTCATGTTGGGTCAAAAAGTAGGTCACTAGGTTAAACCTCAGAAAAGCATTGTGTACACTCTAGAGGGCACAGTTTTGATAACTTTGTCAGAATGTTCATATCCAAGAAATCTAGACCAGGTTTGAAACTGGGTCATGTGGGGTCAAAATCTCGGTCATTAGATTAAATCTTAAAAAAAACTGAGGTACACAATAAAGGGACCATTTTCCATTTAATCTTTGTGAAACTCTGTCTATCGGTCATATGGATGTCTCTGAGGTTAGGTTCACAGGATACTCAGGTGAGCGATCCAGGGCCATCATGGCCCTCTTGTTTAATTATTTCCCCTTGATGGTTTTAGGTGTGAATTTGTGTCTGCTCTATAACTTGAATAACTTTTGAAATATTTTCATGATACTTCACAGATATGTAGAGCAGGTGATGACTATGTGTCCCGAACAAGAATGACAACTCTTGCTTTATTATACCCCCGCTTTGAAAAAGCGGGGGTATATTGGTTTACGTCTGTCCGTCCGTCCTTCCGTCCGTCTGTCCGTCCATCCTTCCGTCCTTCCGATTTCCGTAATTCCGTAACCCTTTTTGATAAAATTTTTCGTCAAAGATATCTCCACAGCCGTGCAAGCTTAATTGATCATATTTGGTATACAAGTTGGTGACAGGTTAGTGTATCGTGGGATTGACAGCCAGACTTCTCCTGCTTATTCTTCCTGATATTTGTTCAGTTTTTCTTTCTCTCCATGGTTTTAATAATGAAATTTTTCGTCAAAGATATCTCCACAACAATACAAACTAGTATGGTCATATTTGGCATACAGGTTGATGACGATGTGTTGTATCGTGGGATTGGGAACCAGCCTTCTCCTGCTTATTCTTCTCTTTATTTGTCCAATTTTCTTTCTTTCCATACTTTGAATAATGAAATTTTTTGTCAAAGATTTCTCCACACCTAAGCAAGGTAGAGTAGTCATATTTGGTATGCAGGTTGAAGATGACATGTTATATCATGGGGTTGAATACCATCCTTCCCCTGCTTATTCTTCCCTTTATTTGTCTGATTTTCTTTCTTTCCATACTTTGAATCATGAAATTTTTCGTCAAAGATTTCTCCACAACCATGCAAGCTACAGTGATCATATTTGGCATACAGGTTGATGATGGTGTGTTGTATTGTTGGATCAAGAACTAGCCTTCTCCTGCATATTCTTCCTTGTATTTGTCCAATTTTCTTTCTTTCCACAATTTGAATAATGAAATTTTTTGTCAAAGATTTCTGTGCCACCATGCAAGCTAGAGTAGTCATATTTGGTATGCAGGTTAATGACAACTTACTGTATCTTGGGATTGAGAACCAGCTTTCTCCTTATTCTTCTGTGTATTTGTCTGATTTTCTTTCTCTCTTTACTTTGAATAATGCAATTTTTCGTAAACAATTTTACAGCAACCCCTCAAGGTAGAATTTCATATTTGGTATACAGATTGATAACAACTTATTGTATCGTTGGATTGCATACCAGCCATATCTGGCATATTCTTTCCTGTATTTATCCGATTTTCTTTCTCTCCATACTTTGAATAATGAAATTTTTAGTCAAAGATTGCGACACAACCATTGCAGGTTAGAACAATGATATTTTGTATGCAGGTTGACGATAACTTGTTGTATTGTGGGATCAAGATCCAACCTTCTCTAGCATATTCTTCCCTGTATTTTTCCAGTTTTCTTTCTTTCCTTTCTTTGAATAATGCAATTTTTTGTAACACATTTTACAGCAACCCTTCAAGATTGGTATACAGGTTGATAAAGACATATGTCTTACATGTATTTCTTAATTTTTCTTTTTGTTAATGTAAAATCATTTTATTCCATTTACATAGAAAGGAATTGAAATAGAATATTGATATTTAGTATACATGTTGACAATCTCTCTCTCCATTCTTTATGTAACAAAAATAATACCATTTGATTAAAGCAGTTAAGCGGGGGTATAGTCGGATTCTCCGACAGTTCTAGTTACTTTTTGAGTTATTTCCCCTTGATGGTTTAAGCTGTGATTTTGTGTTTGCTCCATAACTTGAATACTCTTTGAAATATTTTTATGGTACTTCACAGAAATGCAGAACAGATCGTGAAATTTGTCTGATACATGAATGGCAACTCTGCCATTCATACTGTCCGAGTTATTTCCCTTTGGAAGTTTGAGCTGCAGTTAGCTGACTAGCTTTATATCTGTATAACCCTGGCCCTGGCTTGCTCCACAATCTTAGTACCCTTATAACTTTTAGAATATTGATGATCATGCAGTGTAAACTAGCCATTGAAGCGCTATAAAAGCAGACCACAAAATTTACATCTGCAAAATTAAAAAGAAGTTTTGTCCAAGCTAGGAGCGACTGCAGTGTAGCGAATAAGGCACAAGACTAGCTTCTATGGATGGTGTCAAAAGAACACTGACCATATTCACACAATGACTAACGAGTTGGCATGAACATTTCCACAAACTAATCAGTCTTAGTGTTAGACAGATGGATAAATGGATGACTTACAATTTTACCTTTGCCTTTTAACAGTATTTCAGTCATATCAGGACAATGGGTGAGTGATAATGAAAGGCTGTGTGCAATGGAACCCTGTTTATGAGTGAAAAGATTCCCACCTCCAGTAGGGTTTAAATCAGGATGGCTATGATCAGACTGCAAAGTCTTCTGTCATTGCACATAACATAAGATACCCAAAACATGATGCCAGTCCTGTTGTGTCACACTTGTTAGAAGCACAGAGCTCTAGATAAGAGGCAGTATTTGGTGATAATTAGGGACAATTTTTGCTAATTCTGCATAAAAACATATGTTGTGACCCCTCATCTGAACTGTCTCATCGAGACGGTTCAGTTGAGGGGTCACAACATATGGTTTCAATGAGAAATAAAAACAATATATCCCTCAATTATCCTCAAATACCCCTCTTATCTAGAGCTCTGAAGCACCTAAATGGTTTTAAAAAACAAGAGGGCTATGAGGCATTGAATTTCTCACCTGAGTAAATAGGTCAAAGGTCAAACTAGAAACAAACCTGATAGGTTGAAACTGTCAACATATGAGAGACATCAATAAAACGTCAAAGAACCTGCATTACTCAGAAATGTTCATGTACTCATTTATATTACTATATATTCCAGTTTCTAGGCCTAAATATTCAAAAATTTTGATGAAATCTTATGTTCTAGCATTTTCCCATATAAAAGCTTCAGAAAGCAAATTTGACCTTGCCGTAAAAATTGTCAGGCTTAACTCAAGGTCATTATTTGAACAATCTTGGTAGTACTTAAGTACTCGATGCTACCAGGTTTCAAAGCTATTAGTCTGTTGGTTCTGGAAAAGAACATTTTAAAGGCTTTTACCATATACCATGTATGGGTGTGGTGGCCTTGTTGGTCATGTGACCTGGACAGTTCGAACAGATTTTCAGTCCCTCAATCTGGAGAGGCTCTAAATGAAATTTCGTTACAGTTGGCCCAGTTGCTTTTGAGATGCTTGAAATTGTCGAAGTATGAGAGACCTGGGTCAAAGGTCAAAGAATGACATTGACCTCTTGTACTCACAAATATTCATGTACGCATTACAATGATTGCATATGCCAATCTTAGACCAAAATCTTCAATGAATTCCATGAACTCTTATGTTCTAGCATTTCCAATATAAAAGCTCCAGAAAGCAAATTTGACCTTGCCATAAAAAAGGTCAAGGTCAACCCATAGTCATCATTATACCCAAGGCGTTTATGCTGAGGGGTATATAGCGTTCGTCTTTCCATTTGTCTGTGCTTGTTTGTTATTTAGTTACTTTCTGTCACGTTAGTGAATTTTACATCAAAGGTTTAATGCCCCTGCAACATATGATGCCAGGGGCAAAAGGTGTTTCGGTCATGCGTATGTGAGTATTTTCGTACGTTATTACGTAGGTCCATACGTCTATACGTACGTGATCCTGTTGGACTCCGGTTAAGATTTTTGTATGCGGTAGATTTCAGGGTTCCTGTTATTGTAGGAACTTGAAATTTTGTATGAGGATTTATATAGATCTATAAGTACAACAGAAATACACAAGAATTAGGTTATGATGATCCATATGTCACGGTCCACTGACTTCGGACCTGTGCAAATTTTGCAAGGTTAAGATTTTTGTAAGAGGTAGATCTGTGGGTTCCTTTTATTGTAGCAACTTGTTACTTTGTACAAGGGTTTGTAGCTCACCTGAGCCATAGGCTCAAGGTGAGCTATTGTGATCACCCAGTGTCCGTCGTCCGTTGTGGGTTGTCCGTCAACAATTTGCTTTAAATGGTATCTTCTCTAAAACCGCTAGGCCTAGAGGTTTGATATTTGGTATGAAGCATTGTCTAATTGACCTCCAAGTTTGTTCAAATGGTGGCCCCAGGGTCCAAAATGGCCCTGGGGCAGGGGGTCTTGGGTTTGAAACTAAAATATATATGAAAATCTTCTTCTCCAGAACTGCTTAGCTCAGATGCTTGAATTTTTGTATGTAGCATTGCCTACTGGTCCTCTACCAAGTTTGTTCAAATGGTGGCTCCAGGGTCCAAAATGGCCCTGGAGCAGCGGGTTTTGTGTTCGAAACTAAAATATACTTAAAAATCTTCTTCACCAGAACTGCTTGGCTCAGATGCTTGAAATTTCGTATGTAGCATTGCCTAGTGGTCATCTACCAACTTTGTTCAAATGGTGGCCCCAGGGCAGGGAGTCCCAGGTTTGAACCATAGAAATACATAGAAAAATATTCAAAAATCTGCTTCAGAACCGCAAGGCTCTGATGCTTGAAATTTGGTATGTAGCATTGCCGAGTGATCCTCTACCAAGTTTGTTCAAATGATGGCCCCAGGGTCCAAAATAGCCCCGGGGCAGGGAGTCCAAGGTTTGAACCATAGAAATGCAAAGAAAATATTAAAAAATCTTCTTCTTCAGAACTGCATGGTTTAGATGCTTGAAATTTGGTATGAAGCATTGTCTAATTGACCTCTACCAAGTTTGTTCTAATGGTGGCCCCAGGGTCCAAAATGGCCCTGGGGCAGGTGGTCTTGGGTTTGAAACTAAAATATACTTAAAAATCTTCTTCACCAGAAATGCTTGGCTCAGATGCTTGAAATTTGGTATGTAGCATTGCTTAGTGGTCCTCTACGAAGTTTGTTCAAATGGTGGCCTCAGGGTCCAAAATCATGGTCCCTGTGCAGGGAGTCCGAGGTTTGAACCATAGAAATACATTGAAAAATATTCAAAAATCTTCTTCTTCAGAACCGCAAGGCTCTGATTCTTGAAATCTGGTATTTAGCATTGCCTAATAGTCCTTTACCAAGTTTGTTCAAATGATGGCCCCAGGGTCCAAAATGGCCCCGGGGCAGGGAGTCCAAGGTTTGAACCATAGAAATGCAAAGAAAATATTAAAAAATCTTCTTCTTCAGAACTGCAAGGCTTAGATGCTTGAAATTCGGTATGATGCATTGCCTAGTAGTCCGTTACCAAGTTTGTTCAAATGGTTGCCCATGGGTCCAAAATGGCCCCATGGCAGGGAGTTCAAGGTTAGAACCATAGAAATACATAGATAAATATTCAGAAGTCTTCTTCTTCAGAACCATTTGGTTCAAATGCTTGAAATTTGGTATGTAGCATTGCCTAGTGTCCTCTACCAAGTTTGTTCAGATGATGACCCCAGGGTCCGAAATGGCCCCGCCCCAAGGGTCCTAGGTTTGTACCTTAGAAATACATAGAAAAACATTCAAAAATCTTACTCTTCAGAACCACTTGGCTCAGATGCTTGAAATTTGGTATGATGCATTACCTGGTGGACACCTACAAAGTTTGTGTAAATGGTGGCCCTGGGATCCAAAATGGCACTAGGGCAGGGAGTCTTGGGTTCAAAATTAAAATGTACTTAAAAATCTTCTTCTCCCGAACCCCTTAGTACAGATGCTTGAAATTTGGTATGTAGCATTGCCTAGTGGTCCTCTACCAAGTTTGTTCAAATGGTAACACCAGGGTCAAAAATGGCCCCGCTTGAACCATAGAAATACATAGAAAAATATTCAAAAGTTTTCATCTTCAGAACCACTTGGCACAGATGCTTGAAATTAAGTATGTAGCACTGCCTAGTGGTTTTTAGCTCACCTGAGCCATAGGCTCAGGGTGAGCTATTGCCATCACCCAGTGTCCGTCGTGCGTCGTCCGTCATGCGTCGTCAACAATTTGCTTTAAATGACATCTACTCTGAAACCGCTAGATCTAGGGCTTTGATATTTGGTATGAAGCATTGTCTAGTTGTCCTCAACCAAGTTTGTACAAATGGTGGCCCTAGGGTCCAAAATGGCCCTGGGGCAGGGGGTCTTGGATTCGAGACTAAAAAATACTTAAAAATTTTCTTCTCCAGAACTGCTTGGCTCAGATGCTTGAAATTTGGTATGTAGCATTGCCTAGTGGTCCTCTACCAAGTTTGTTCAAATGGTGGTCCCAGGGTCCAAAATGGCCCTGGGGCAGGGGGTCTTGGATTCGAAACTAAAAAATACTCAAAAATCTTCTTCTCCAGAACTGCTTGGCTCAGATGCTTGAAATTTGGTATGTAACATTGCCTAGTGGTCCTCTACCAAGTTTGTTCAAATGGTGGGCCAAGGGTCCAAAATGGCCCTTGGGCAGGGGGTCTTGGGTTCGGAACTAAAAATTACTTAAAAATCTTCTTTTCCAGAACTGCTTGGCTCAGATGCTTGAAATTCGATATGTAGCATTGCCTAGTGGTCCTCTACCAAGTTTGTTCAAATGGTGGCCCCAGGGTTCAAAGTGGCCCTGGGGCAGGGGGTCTTGGGTTCGAAACTAAAATATACTTGAAAATCTTCTCCTCCAGAACTGCTTGGCTCAGATGCTTGAAATTTGGTTTGTAGCATTGCCTAGTGGTCCTCTACCAAGTTTGTTCAAATGGTGGCCCCAGGGTCCAAAATGGCCTCGGGGCAGTGAGTTCCAGGTTTGAACCATAGAAATACATTCAAAAATATTTAAAAAATCTTCTTCTTCAGAACCGCAAGGCTCAGATGCTTGAGATTTGGTATGTAGCATTGCTTAGTAGTCGTTTACCAAGTTTGTTCAAATGTTGGCCCCAGCATCAAAAATGGCCCCGGGACAGGGAGTCCTAGGTTTTAACCATAGAAATATATAGGAAAATATTTTAAAAATCTTCTTCTTCAGAACCACTTGGCTCAGATGCTTGAAATTTGGTATGTAGCTTTGCCTAGTAGTCCTTTACCAAGTTTGTTCAAATGATGACCCCAGGATTTAAAATGGCCCCGCTCCAGGGGGTTCTGGCTTTGAACCATAGAACTACATAGAAAAATATTCAAAAATCTTCTTCTTCAGAACCACTTGGCTCAGATGCTTGAAAATTGGTATGATGCATTGCCTGATGGACTCCTACAAAGTTTGTGTAAATGGTGGCCCTGGGATCCAAAATGGCCCTGGGGCAAGGGAGTCTTGGGTTCGAAATTAAAATGTACTTAAAAAACCTTCTTCTCCAGTACCCATTAGGGCAGATGCTTGAAATTTTGTATGATGCATTGTTATGAATATGGTGTTTAAGTTGGTGTAAATATTTTCTTTTACCATGATTTTGCAGTTTTTAGATGTTTACTAGGTTTGAAATAAACAAGTTGTTTACATTGTACTTTAGAACATTCTGGAATAACTATTTTTAGTACTGAGAAAATATTAGACCTTTCTGTTGTAAACATTAAGAATCTTCTGGTATGAAATTATGTCAGAATTGAGTACTTTTTGGTAAGATCTATTTTTGGTTAGTTCCGGAATGTTCCTAGATATTATATAAAGAGGACAGATTTTCATTTAGAGGATCTTTGTATGAAAACTTTCACCAGTCTATAGTAAAATAAGTTATACTGGATCAAATATATTGGATTTGGAAATATTCATGTGCTCATACATACTTTATCTTCTGGGATCAGAAATTATTAAAGGACTTGTGTTTTAAATTCTGAGGGACATTCAGACTAAATGACTGTTTTATTTTGATGTACAAGTAAATAAATTTTGTTAAGTTTAAAAACAGGCTTGTTGCTGGTTTACTTCCATCTTTTTGTTACCTCCGCCAGGTCGTAACAAATTGTCCGGGATTGAAATTTCTAGTGCATAATATAATACTGAATTAAAAAAAAAAAGAAAAGCTTTCACTGTTATTCAAACAAGTAAAGCCAGCAAAAAGCAACCATGTCTTTTGATCTCAATGAATTCATTGCTGCGCCTTCTCAGGAGCTGTTGAACTTGGCCAAAAAGACAGACTTATTGGATATTGCAGCACATTATGAATTATCTTCAGTCAAAAGGTCTATGTTAAAACATGAAATTAAGAATATTTTGATTCAGTTCTTTGTTGATGAAGAAATTTTTGATTCCTCTGCAACCTCTCACATTCTTGTCACTCAGACAGATTTGCAGATGAGAGAATTAGAAATTCAGAGACAACTTGAAATAGAAAAATTAAGGTTAGAGCATGAGGAAAGAATTAGGCTTGAAACATTAGAAAGAGAAGAAAGGTTGCAGAGGCAAAAATTAGAGCAAGAAAAAGAAAGACTAGAACATGAAAAACTGAAGTTAGAAAAGGAGGAACGAGTTGAAATAGAAAAAGAGAAATTAAAATTTGAAAAAGAAGAAAAAGAAAGAGAAAGACAATTTCAGATTAGAATGAAAGAAATGGAAATGCAAGAAAAGACCACATCAAAGTCTTTGCCTTTGGACTCTAAAAAAGTTTTTGATGTTACCAAACACATCAGACTTGTTCCTCCATTTCAAGAAAAAGAAGTTGATAAATATTTTCTTCACTTTGAAAAAGTAGCTGAAAATTTGAAATGGCCAAAAGAGCATTGGACTTTGCTTCTTCAGAGCGTTGTGATGGGCAAGGCTCGCGAAATTTATACTCAACTTTCTCTTGAGCAGAGCTCAGATTATGACAAAGTAAAAGAAGTTATTCTTAAGGCTTATGAGTTGGTCCCTGAGGCTTACAGGCAGAAATTTAGGAACTGTAGAAAAGAAAATGACAAAACTTATGTTGAATTTGCTAGGACAAAAGAGCAGTTATTTGATAGGTGGAGCTCATCAAAGAAAGTGGGCTCTGATCATGGTAAACTTAGACAGCTCATGCTTGTTGAGGAGTTTAAAAGGTGCATTAATTCTGACATTAAATCATTTTTAGATGAAAAGGAAGTCGAAACGTTAGAGGGAGCAGCTCGTTTGGCTGATGATTATGCTTTAACTCATAAGACTTCTTTTGTGCACAAGCCTTTTCCTAAAAAGACCTTTTTCCCTCAGTCAGGTCCAAAATTCAGTCCCAGTAATCCATCTGGCAATTCCAGTCCCTCATATACTCCAAAACCAAAACCCCCTGGTGAAAACAAAGGTCAAAATCCCTTATCTCAGCCTATTTGTAATTATTGTAAGCAAACGGGACATATAATTTCTGAATGCTTACTTTTAAAGAGGAAGAGAGAAAAACAAGAGGGTCCGAAACCCACAGGTCTTACCTCTTTACGGTCAATGCCACAGTCTTGTGTTCAGGATCAAATTCCTATTCAGGCCAAAATTTCTGAGACTGATTCTGTTATGGAGATTTATGAACCATCTTATCAGAAGGTTTTGTGTCACTAAATTGTGACTTTGCCCAGTCTACCCCTTTTACTATCTTACGAGATACTGGAGCTTCTCAATCCCTTATTTTGGCAGATACCCTGCCATTTTCCGAGAAGACTTCTTCTGGGACAAGTGTCCTTATTCAGGGTGTAGAATGTGGATTTGTTAGTGTACCGCTTCATAACATTTATTTGTCCTCAGACTTAATTTCTGGTCCAGTGGCTGTTGGTATTAGACCTTCATTACCTTTTAAAGGTGTTCACTTATTGTTAGGCAATGACCTAGCAGGAGATAAGGTTGTGGTTAATCCACTTTTGACCAACACTCCTTGTGTTGATCAACCACCTGACCCCATTGAGCAGGAAATTCCTGACCTTTACCCTTCGTGTGCTGTCACTAGGGCTATGGCAAAGAAAGCCATATTGAATGATGGGAATCAGGACATTGATTTAACTGATACTTTTATAGGTCAGTCTTTTAATGATGAGATTTCAAAATCTCTTTCACCCAGCCTGTCTGACATGCAGACAGACTTTACTCACACCTCATCTGTGTCCAACCCAGATCACTCTCCTTCATTTTCAAATGACCAAGGTAATGACCTGCTGTCAAGGTCACAGCTTTGCAAAGAACAACACAGTGATCCTGAGATCTCACCTTTATTTGAAAGGGTTTTAGATGAGAATGACATGTCCCAGGTTCCTGTTTGCTATTATGTCAAAAATGACATTTTGATGAGAAAATGGCGTCCTCCTGATGTCTCAGCAGAAGGCGAGTGGACTGTTAACCACCAAATTGTGGTTCCAAGGGTTTATCGCCCTGAAATTTTAAACATGGCCCATGAAACTCCCATGTCAGGTCATTTAGGTGTAAACAAGACCTATCACAAAATTCTTAATCATTTCTACTGGCCAGGGTTAAAATCGGATGTTTCTAAACATTGCAAATCTTGCCATACATGTCAAATGGTAGGAAAACCTAATCAAACTATCCCTATAGCCCATTTGCAGCCAATTCCTGCATTTGAGGAACCTTTTAGCAGAATAATTATTGATTGTGTAGGTCCTTTACCCAAAACAAAGTCAGGTTGTGAATATCTTTTGACCATAATGTGTGCTTCCACACGTTTCCCAGAAGCCATTCCACTTAGGAATATCAAGACAAAGACCATAGTTAAGGCTCTTGTGAAGTTTTTCACATTTGTAGGTCTCCCTAAATCTGTCCAGTCAGATCAAGGATCTAATTTTATGTCAGGAATATTTCAGCAAGTGATGCATGAATTAGGCATTAAGCAATATCGGTCATCAGCATATCATCCTGAAAGTCAAGGTGCCTTAGAACGATTTCATCAAACACTGAAAAACATGATCAGATCTTACTGCTTTGACACTGAAAAGGGTTGGGATGAAAGCATTCATTTCCTGTTATTTGCAGCTAGGGAATCCGTACAAGAATCACTTGGTTTCAGCCCATTTGAGCTTGTTTTTGGTCACACAGTTCGTGGACCACTGAAACTTTTGAAAGAGAAATTTCTTTCTGATGATAACAGTTCTTTGAATTTGCTTCAGTATGTTTCTGACTTCAATAACAGATTGTCAAAAGCCTGTGAAGCTGCTCGGTACAATCTCAAATCAGCTCAAAACAAAATGAAATTTCATTATGATGAAAATGCCAGGGAAAGAAATTTTAAACCTGGAGAGAAGGTACTTGCTCTTTTGCCAATTCCTGGCAGACCTCTGCAGGCCAGATATTACGGCCCTTACACTGTTGACAAAAAGCTCAGTGATGTTAATTATATTATCAACACACCTGGGAGGCGCAAGGATAAACAGTTATGTCATATTAATATGTTGAAAAAGTACATTGATAGGGATAATTCAGTTGTTTCACCAATAAGTGTAGTAAATTCTGTCCCTCAAGAGCAATCTGAAATGGACTCTGAAGATATGAACTTTATAAAATCTGATCCCTCATCATCAAAACTCCAGAATTCTGACATCTTAAAGGATCTCGACCAGAAACTGTCACACCTGGATCCAGTCAAGAGACTTGAACTGAAACAGTTAATTCTTGAATATGAGCACTTATTTCCGGACATTCCAACCAGGACTGACAGAATCTTTCATGATGTTGACATTGATGGCGCAAAGCCTGTGAAGCAACATCCTTATCGAATGAACCCTGTGAAGCAACAGTATCTCAGAGAAGAAATTAAATATTTGCTGGAAAATGATTTTATAGAACCAAGTCAAAGTGACTGGAGTTCTCCTTGTATTCTGGTGCCAAAACCTGATGGAACTTTTCGCATGTGTACAGACTATCGAAAAGTTAATTCTGTGACTAAAACGGATACATTTCCAATCCCACGTATTGATGACTGTATTGATCAAATTGGACAAGCCAAATATGTTACTAAATTTGATCTTCTGAAAGGATTTTGGCAAATTCCTTTGACAGACAGAGCTAAGGAGATTTCGGCATTTGTTACACCAGATGGACTCTATCAGTATAAGGTTATGCCATTTGGTATGAAAAACTCTCCAGCAACGTTTCAGAGACTTATAAATAGCTTGACATCTGATCTGGGTGGTTGTAAAGCATACATCGACGATGCAATCATCTTCAACGATGAATGGAAACCACATCTACAGACTATCAGAGAATTCTTTCAAAGACTTAGTGATGCAAAATTGACAATCAATTTAGCAAAAAGTGAATTCTGTCACGCAAATTTGACATTTCTAGGACATGTTGTGGGTCAAGGTCAGGTAAAACCTGTAGAAGCTTAAGTGGAGGCTATCTCGGATTTTCCTGTACCTACATGCAAGAGACAACTGATGCGCTTTCTTGGTATGGCAGGATATTATAGGAAGTTCTGTAATAACTTCTCTGTAATTGCAGAACCCTTGACAAATTTGCTAGGTAAAGGAAAGAAATATATTTGGAATGAAGACTGTCAAAAGTCCTTTGATAAGCTTAGTGAGTGAGTGAACTCGGGTTTAACGTCCCACCAACAACGAGGTCATATGGAGACGGGACCTCGGTTTAAAGTCTCATCCGAAAGACCGGAGAAGCGGGGGATCGAACCTGCGACCCCTGGATTGGTAGTCTGGAGTGTTATCCACTACGCTACAGCCGCTCCTTTGATAAGCTTAAGGCCATACTTAAGGGTGCTCCAGTTCTCTTAGCACCAGACTTCAACAAAGCATTTAAAATGGCGGTAGATGCTAGTGACGTTGGTGCAGGCAGTGTTTTGATTTAAGAAGATAATGATGGTGTGGATCACCCTGTTTGTTACTTTTCTAAGAAGTTCAACAAACATCAGAGAAATTACTCTACTATTGAAAAAGAGTGTTTATCTCTCATCCTTGCTCTTCAGCAATTTGAAGTGTACTTATCTTCTTCAGCCACACCAATTGTTGTCTTCAGTGATCACAATCCACTGACCTTCATTCATAAAATGAAGAACAAAAATCAGCGGTTACTCAGGTGGAGTCTCATGTTGCAGGAGTACAATCTTGACATCAGACATAACAGAGGAAAAGATAATATTATCCCGGATGCACTTTCAAGAGCCTAAATTTGGCTATTACTACATGATGTCTGGATTGGTACTGATATATGTACAGTGTATATGCATTAAACTTAATTTTGTTTCATAATTGGTCATATGGCAAAAGAAAGCTTTATTTCATAAAACTTTCTTTTCCTTGAAGAGGGGAAGTGTAATGAATATGGTGTTTAAGTTGGTGTAAATATTTTCTTTTACCATGATTTTGCAGTTTTTAGATGTTTACTAGGTTTGAAATAAACAAGTTGTTTACATTGTACTTTAGAACATTCTGGAATAACTATTTTTAGTACTGAGAAAATATTAGACCTTTCTGTTGTAAACATTAAGAATCTTCTGGTATGAAATTATGTCAGAATTGAGTACTTTTTGGTAAGATCTATTTTTGGTTAGTTCCGGAATGTTCCTAGATATTATATAAAGAGGACAGATTTTCATTTAGAGGATCTTTGTATGAAAACTTTCACCAGTCTATAGTAAAATAAGTTATACTGGATCAAATATATTGGATTTGGAAATATTCATGTGCTCATACATACTTTATCTTCTGGGATCAGAAATTATTAAAGGACTTGTGTTTTAAATTCTGAGGGACATTCAGACTAAAATAAGGTATCGTTAATTACATATTTTCTTGATTAATTAATGACTGTTTTATTTTGATGTACAAGTAAATAAATTTTGTTAAGTTTAAAAACAGGCTTGTTGCTGGTTTACTTCCATCTTTTTGTTACCTCCGCCAGGTCGTAACAGCATTACCTAGTGGTCCCTTACCAAGTTTGTTCAAATGATGATGCCAGGGTCAAAAATGGCCCTGGGGCAGGGGGTCCTGGGTTTGAACCATAGAAATACATAGAAAAATATTCAGAAATATTCATCAGAACCACTTGGCTCAGAGGCTTGAAATTTAGCTTTTAGCATTGCCTAGTGGTCCTTTACCTAGATTATTTATTTATTTATTAGAAATTTCTTGACAACATATACGTATAGGAGTCAAAGGATACCTAGATTATTCAAATGATGGCGCCAGGGTCCAAAATGGCCCTGCCCTAGGGGGTCCAGGGTTTGAACCATAGCAATACATAGAAAAACATTAAAAAAACTTCTTCAGAACCATTTCGAAATGGTTGCAAACTATCTGGTTTGTTCAAATTATGACCCTAGTTTGACCTTTAACCTTTTTGCTCAGGTGAGCGATTCAGGGCCTCTTGGTCCTCTTGTTTACCAAGATTATTCAAATGATGGCCCCCTGGTTCAAAATGGCCGCCCCAGGGGGTCCTGGGTTTGAACCATAGCAAAACATAGAAAAATATTCAAAAATCTTCTTCTTCAGAACCATTTGGAAATGGTTGGAAACTATCAGGTTTGTTCAAATGATTACCCTAGTTTGACCTTTGACCGTTTTGCTCAGGTGAGCCATTCAGGGCCACTTGGCCCTCTTGTTATGTATAAGTACAACAGGAATACAACAGGAATATACAAAAATCAGGTCATGAAGATGATCCATACGTCATGGTCCACTGAACTTCGGACATAGGCTAATTTTGCAAGGTTAAGATTTTTGTAAAAGGTCCTATTATTGTCGCAACTAGAAATTTTGTATGAGGATTTATATCTATAAGTACAACAGAAATATACAAGAATCAGGTCATGATGATCCATATGTTAAGGTCCACTGACTTTCTACTTTGGCCATACAGTGACTCTTAAACTATATAAAGGGCTGCAGTTTGTGTCACATTTCAAACTTCAGGCGACACTTGGCTTATGGCCTTTTATATTATACAAGTCTGCCCCTATAAAGCTAGTTATTCTACAAGTGCCAGTACCTTAATCATGGTGCCATCATACTCAAAGCACTAGGTGGGGGCATCCGTGTACTGTGGACACATTCCTACTTTGTTAAAATTTCTTTAAGTGTAACGAAAAGTGTATAACAAACAAACCATGTTTGGCCTTGAAATATTTGATGGTCCAGTGATTTTGTCTTCTACCTTCAAGCCTACTTTGTCTTCTACGTACCAAATTCAAAGTACCAAATTTAATGAAAATTGGCAGTGTCTCTAAAAGAAATTTTACAGACATAAGATTTTACTTTGAAAGGTAGAATTTGAGAAAAGATGTCACCAAAGACATTATTTTAACTTATAAAGGAAGGTATATATGAATGCCATTAAATTTGAAGGCGAAATATAGCTTATAATATGACTACCCTGGTTCATGCTGAATTACCCCACCCACTTTGATAACCCTATTATTCCAAAAGTAGCGCTTATGGAGCTTAACCACTATTGATTCAGTATAGCGGACAGTATAGGCTAATCATCAGCTGAAAATAAAACGTTTTGCTCTTGGGCAGAAAAAGGGCCTTATAGGCACCCCACCCCCTTTGGTTGCAATTGGCCTAGTGGTTTTGGAGATGTTTGTCGAAATATGAGAGACAAGGGTCAAAGGTCAAAGAATCCTCTTGTACTCTTAAATCCTCATTTAGATGACTTAATATGTCATTTATAGGCCAAAATCTTCAACAATATGCAGGACATCTTACGTTCTAGCATTTTCCCATATAAAAGCATCAGACAGCAATTCTAACCTTGCCGTAAAAAAGGTCAAGGTCAACCTGAGGTCATCATTTTAACAGTCTTGGTAGTACTCGAGTGCCCAGTGCTACATGCCAGTTTCAAGGCCATCGGTCAATTGTTTTGAAGAGGAAGAATTTTAAAGGTTCTAACCATATATGGAGGTGATGGTCATGTTGGTCATATGACCTGGACCGTTTGAACAAAAATTCGTTCCCTCAATCCTTGGAGGCTCTTTATGATATTTGGTTACAACTGGTCTAAGTGGCTTTTGAACATATGTTTGAAATTGTCGAAATATGATAGACCTGGGTCAAAGGTCAAAGAAAGATCTTGACAACTTGAATCACAAATCTTCATGTACTCAATTAGATGATGGTATATACCAATTTTTAGATCAACTCTAAACAACTAGGAAATCATATGTTCTAGCATTTTCTCATATTAAAACACCAGAAAGCAAATTTGACTTTGCTGTAAAAAAGGCCAAGGTCGGCCCAAGGTCTTCAGCTGTATAATCTTGGTAGTACCCAAGTACATGGAGGCTGTGCCGTTCCGCAAAATAACAGTAGCCCATTCAACATAAGCAAAACCAGTACCATGCCTTCATAGATTTCAAAAAGGCCTTTAACGGGGTATGGCATGCAGCCTAAAAGGCCATAATTTAGAAGTGCAGTATCAATGCAGATCTTGTTTAGGCCACTGAGCACCTCTGTGACACGACTATAAGTGCAATCTAGATGAAAGGCAGCACGGGAAAATGGTTCAGAACAACAGTTTGAGTTAGGCAAGGATGCCTTCTCCAACATTTTTCATGAACGGATTACGTCTAAATGCTCTGGAACATGATAAAAAAAAGTTAGCATAGGTGGCAGAACCATTACCAATCTGCTGTTTGCCGATGACACTGACACTTGCTGAAGTAGAGAGGAACTAGAAGCCTCAGTTGAAAAACAAGACAAAACCTGCACAAGGTTTTAAATGGAGATAAGTGATGAGAAGACCAGTGATGACAAACATTGAACAAGCCACTGCAGCTGTGACAAACTGAAGTCAACTTGAAGATCTTGTGAATAAAGGTGAAACTGATGCGCTTTCTTTTCACAGCCATATTTCTGTGATTCGTGGACATCGACAGCAGAGTTGGAGAAAAAATGCAGGCCACGTAGACAGGGATTGTTGAAAAGTCATCTGAAGTGCCCCAACGAGCTTGCAAGGTTATGGGATAAAAGAGAAACTAAAATAGAAGTACAGTTTTATGCTTCCCGTAGGATGAGCATATAGTCACCGTTTTGTCCGTCCATCTGTCCGTCCGTCACACTTTGGCCGGAGCATATCTCTGAAAGTATTAGAGGGAACTCAATTAAACTTCACACAATGAAAAAGGACAATGGGGGAAAGTGCAGAGCGCGCAAGAACCGTAACCATATCACGAGTGTACAAGGTTATTTCCCTTCCTAGATTTATTCAGTATTTTGCTTGTCTGAGCCTAAGAAAGTATCCAAGGGAACTCTGTGAAACTTCACACATTGATAGAGGGCGCTGAGAGGAAATGCAGAGCACAAAGACCATAACCCTATAACAAGTAATTTTGGAATTAGCTTCCTTCCTGTTTTTCCAGTACATAGCTTGTCCAGAATATATCTATAAAAGTGTTGAAGGAAACTTCATACATTGACAGAGGGCAATTAAAGGAAGTGCAGAGTGCAAGAACCATAACCTTATCACAAGTAATTACGGATTCCAGTATTTTGCTTGTCCGGAACATATCTTTCAAAAGTACAGTGGATTCGACAGTATCGGATCATCGACAGTATCGGATCACCCTTAAGTTATCATCCATTTTTCTCACAAATGAAGCAAATATTTTATGCCATTATATTAAAGTCATCAAGTTAGACCAATGACAAAGTGTAGGGTGAAAAATCGATCGAAATGTGCGGCTGTGAGACAAATCAGAGTTGTTAAAAAGCTTGACCCCTCTTCAGCGGCGCTTGCATTTTGTCTATTGCTTGCTACCCCCAAAATAGAGTTCGGTTATTTAAACTATTCTATCATTAGGCGATTGAAACCAATTTTGCTTTGTAATGTGTCCTGACATCCCTAAAATTGCAGGCAGTCATTATTTTTGTGACATCCCAGTATTTGATGAAACTAAAGACTTGAAAAGTGGGGCACCGAGGTCCGACAGTAACGGATCATTATATAATTTGAACTGAAATATAGACATCAGCTGGAAACTCTTATGTTGGATGCATGGTCTGATGCTGAAAGCAAGCTATAGATCAACTGCCTCAGTAGCTGGCCTGTCTACTTTCAAAGAAGATCGGTGTAAAAATTAACACATCACCCATCCAACGCCCCACACACTTAAGCGTATGCTTATGAAGGCTATGCTAAACATTCTGAGAAACATTCCAGATCAGCTCGCATGTGTGTGAACCCATTAATGACTGAAGTTTATCAGATGGATATTTGTACACTGTGTAGACTCAGATTAATGCCGCAGAACACGCTGACTGACAATGTAATGTTCATACTCAGTTTACATTGAAATATCAATTTTCAGGCGGAAAATCACAGTAAATTTGTTGATTCTGATCAGATGCTATGTCTTATCAGGGGATACACTTTGCAGATAATTGTCTTTATTGTTTGAGTAGTTCCGTGCTATAGGGGCGCAGAGGATTACTGGGTTAAGAATTATTGACATGCGTGTACACTTGTATACATTAAACTATTAGTTAACAGACATAACCGTTGCTGGTGAACGGCCGTGTAATATATCGTTGAAACGCCGTAAAAGCTTTCTGTGAGTGTTTAATAGGTCCATCTGTTTATGTAGCCAAATTATTGAAGCTACGAAGTTTGTCAGAAAGCCTCGGAGGAACTCTCGTATAAAATGATACAATATGATCCGATACTGTCGCACATGATTCGTTACTGTCGTAAGACCCTCCTGTAAGTCGGGATAGGTTATCTGTGTTTAAATGAATAAATTTTGTAAATATTATGACATGGATAGATAGAAGGGATATTTTGCAACTGTTTTGTTTCATAACATACATAATTATAGCATTCATATACCACAAAACAGGATTTATATTGAACTTGATCCGATACTGTCGTGTCCACAGTAATGAAGTGAACTAAATGAGACTTAATACATTGACAGGAAGTGAAGAGCACAAGAACCATATCCATATTACAAGTAATCACAGAGTTACTTCCCTTCTTATTTTTGCTCACTGAGCATATCAGTAAAAGTGTTGAAGAAAATTAAATGAAATTTCACACATTAAAAGAGGAGGGTGTCATCCACCAAAATCGTACGCAGTATTCAGCCAAAATTAGAGAGTATTCAGTACTCAGAGTCATGGTGCGCAGTATTCAAGAAAAGCAGCTAATCGTACGCGTACTCGCATAAATAGAGATGACTGTTGCATGACCTGACAATTGTAGAGAACTAAAGCAAAAACACCTCTTGGATACCCAGTAGCAGAAGATATCCAACAGGCGCTTTTGCTATAGTGTGTGAGGCCTGATGCCGAAATGTTTGTTCAGATCACGCACTTACAGAGTTAAGAGAAAAGGTCAGTGTCTATTAATATCAAAGGGGAAAGTCAGTGTCTATTCATTTACAAGGAGTAAAGAGACAAAGTGTGCATTTATAAAACGCAGTATTTTGTCAAAATAAAATTGACAAAGTCCACAAAGTTCCATGCTTTCGAACAGGCCATCGTCTGCTAAGTTCCACCCATGCCCAGGGATCCCTAGGCATACCATTACCAAACCGTATTATTTACGATGCAGTTAATGTCCACAGAAAGCTTCATTTGAATCTGTTATATCAATCTGTAGACTCTCCCTCATCCCTGAGATCCCGAGGCTGTGGCCTTAGTCTGAAATGTTTGTGCGCATGTAGACATGGTATCCAACCATACCAGCCACAATAAGTTTTCATGTTCCCATCATTAGGTGTGGCATTTGTGACTGAAGAATGGCCTGGCTGATTGACTCTATGATACTTTCTTGGTAAAGTTCAGATATAACTGTACCCAGCTCTTAATGTGTGAAAACCTGTTACGATGACAAAACCGCGGGCTAAGACCCCAAAATATATAATAGCAAGGCATTCAATAAATAATACACTGAGGCTCCTATCAATAAAGACTTTGTGAAAATTAAATGTGACCATATACATTCAATTTGAGCAGGCATCATTTAACTTGTGCACGAATCAGTTGCTTCGACCCATGGCTCCTTATAAAACGCCGATCATGATCAAGTGAGGAATTTTGACTTCTTTCCCCGCTTTTTGTCGCACCTGCTTTAGCAAGGTGCGATATAGGAGTTCACTTTTCCGTCAGTCCGTCCGTCCGTCATTCCGTCCGTCCGTCCATACGTCCGTCCGTCCGTCCATCCACAATTACCTCGACCCTAGTGTTTAAGTCCATTTCTCTCAAACTATGATACCTACAATCATGAAACCTGGTATAAAGTTTCTTCTTAGAATGATCTCAAGGTATGTTGCACTTTTTTTTATACCCTTGACCTATATTTCACGCTCTGCTGACTTCGTAAAAATTCAATGTCCAAAATTACCTCGACCCTAATGGTTAAGCCCATTTCTCTCCAACTATGATACCTACAATCGTCAAACCTGGTATAAAGTTTCTTCTTAGAATGTTCTCAAGGAACGTTGCGCTTTTTTTACCCTTGACCTATATTTCATGCTCTGCTGACTTCATAAGATTTAACGTCCAAAATTACCTCGACCCTAGTGTTTAAATCCATTTCTCTCAAACTATGATACCTGAAATCAATAAACTTGGTACTAAGTTTCTTCTTAGAATTAAAGCAAGGTGCGATATAGGAGTTCACTTTTCCGTCCGTCCGTCCGACAGTCATTACGTCCGTCCGTAAGTACGTCTGTCCGTCCGTCCACAATTACCTCGACCCTAGTGTTTAAGTCCATTTCTCTCAAACTATGATACCTACAATCATCAAACCTGGTATAAAGTTTCTTCTTAGAATGATCTCAAGGTACGTTGCACTTTTTTCTACCCTTGACCTATATTTCGCGCTCTGCTGACTTCGTAAAATTCAATGTCTAAAATATTACCTCGACCCTAGTGTTTAAGTCCATTTCTCTCAAACTATGATACCTACAATCATGAAACCTGGTATAAAGTTTCTTCTTAGAATGATCTCAAGGTATGTTGCACTTTTTTCTACCCTTGACCTATATTTCTCGCTCTGTTGACTTCGTAAAATTCAATGTCCAAAATTACCTCGACCCTAGTGGTTAAGCCCATTTCTCTCAAACTATGATACCTACAATCGTCAAACCTGGTATAAAGTTTCTTCTTAGAATGTTCTCAAGGAACGTTGCGCTTTTTTTCTACCCTTGACCTATATTTCATGCTCTGCTGACTTCATAAGATTTAACGTCCAAAATTACCTCAACCCTAATGTTTAAATCCATTTCTCTCAAACTATGATACCTGAAATCATTAAACTTGGTACTAAGTTTCTTCTTAGAATTAAAGCAAGGTGCGATATAGGAGTTCACTTTTCCGTCCGTCCGTCCGTCAGTCATTCAGTCAGTGGTACTAAGTTTCTTCTTAGAATGTTCTCAAGGCACGTTACACTTTTTTTCTACCCTTGACCTATATTTAACCCTCTGCTGACTTAGTAAATTTCATGTCAAAAATTACATTGACCCTAGCATTTAAGTCCATTTCTCTCAAAGTATGATACTTAGAATCATCAAACCTGGCAAAAAGTTTCTTCATAAAAAGGTCGCAAAGGCTGTTGCACTTCCTTCTGTCCTTGACCTTTATTTCAAGGGCTGCTGACTTTGCAAAATTTTACATCCAACATGGCATTGACCCTAGCATCTAAATCCATTTTTTTAGCATCAAACCTTTATGCTTGATGTATATTTCATGTGCTCTGTTGGCTTTGGAAATTTGTAGGTCAACCTGGCATCCACATGTGTATGTACTCTAGCATCAAAGCATTTAAGTACATTTCTCACAAACTAACCTTCTTACAATCATCAGACATGGCATAAAATGTTTTCTTAAGCTGGTCTCTTGGATTGTTTAACTACTTTTCATTTTTAATGATTATTTCATACTCTGTTGACTGTTGAATTTTATGTCCAGAATTGCATCATTCTTAGTTTGCAAGGCCAGTTCGCTCAAATTTTTGTACACGAATTCATCAAACCTAATCTAACGATGATCTCAGCTACTGTGGAAGAGCAAGGCAGGTGGACATAAGCATTTTGCGGAATTCTTGTTTCAGTAGTCTGCGCTATGCAGAGATTCCTCCTCAGTACCACGTCCTTTTAAAAATCTTTTCACTAGTTTACCTTATGTCTGATCGAACTTTTAACGGTATGCAGCTCCGATTAAAACAGGGAGCCGATTAAAACAGGGAGCAACATATTTTTCGGAGCTATGGGAGCAGCTTCCGTCCCGACATGGACGTTAAGCAACAAATCAATCAATCAACAATGGGGGCCGTTGCATTAATTTTAGGGGTTTTGAGAATAGGGGAATAATGTTCATATTAAGAAGATGGGGAAATTTTGGTATTATTTTCAAGGCACACACTGTTCAGCACCTCACCCAAGCCCTGAGATAGGAACTCCTAGATGCCTGTTGACGAAAACACAAATCATTTGTCACAGCTATATAACAACCTTAGGAGTTCGAGAGTACACACTGAAAAATGCAATGAAACGACAAACGCGGCTGATCTGTGAAACTTGTTAAACAGTCTGTTTAGTGATTGATTTGCTTAGCAATCAGTTTTCATCGTTATTGATAAATTGACATCAAAATCTTTAATAAAAATCAACCATTTACGCATTTTCTTAATATTCACTAGGATTTTACATTGCGCTACTCCCTAAATAGCATTCAGTATTCAAGCCCGTTTTGAAAGAGTATTCAGTATTCAAGCTCAAAATTAAACGGTATTCAGTATTCAAGGGGGAGGGGGTGACACCCCAACGAGGATAATGAGATGAAGTGCAGAGCACAAAAGCTATAACCCTATTGCAATTAATTCTGGAGGTATTTCCCTTCTTATTGTTTTCTCATATGCTTGTCTGGAGCATGTCTCTGAAGGTATTAAAGGTAACTAAATGAAATTTCACATATAAACAGAGGACAGTTAGACATAGATTCAGCACCACAGGGGCCTGGATTACCTTTACAAAGCCGTCTATTAAATGCTAGCACTGTATGAAGACCTATGTTGTTTTTTTTTATTTTTATTTTTTTTGCTTTTGTTTGTTTTTCTTGCATGTCCTATGTGATTGAGTTACGTTTTGTGATAAATTCTTGAATGTAACTGTATATTTATTACTATTATTATCATTATTATTATTATTAGAAATGTGTCAAGATATATATGCTTATATGTTTTATTGTTCTAGATTTTGATGTGCTTTAATTCAGGCTGTTATCTATCGTAGACTTGCTTTTCTCAGTTTTTCGATCTTTCGATCAAGGTCCCAGTGATATCCGGTGTGGTATTCAGTGTGGTGTCCTTGAACATGGGGAAAAATCGCATTTTGGAGTAAGGCTTGTCATTGCGGTAGGCTGTTGTAAAAAATTCCTTTCTAGGCCTATAATCCTTTGAATTGCAGGCTGTTTTAATAGCCTTTATATAAATTTTCTCGTAACTTTAACCTGTTGTGTGTAGATATCGCAGCTGACTGGCACAAAAGGTTCTTAACCCACTGTTGAACTAGATCAACGGCGTACGCCTATTTCAAGAAGCGATGTACGTCGGTGTTATAAAACAAGTGATCCCGTCAAAGTGAAAGAGGAAGTCAACTAGAAGGTGACTGCTGTGAGTTAATTCAACGATTTCTCATGCTTGTGTCATCTCGCTTAATAATCAGTGATATACAATATTAAATTTAATCTGAGCTGTTCAATTTTGAATTTTAAGGAAAGAAGCAATCAATATGATAGATAGATAGATAGATAGATAGATAGATAGATAGATATGCCTTATTGTTGGTCTACTTTCGTTTTCGCAAAGCTGTAGACGGGCCACCCTGCCACGGGCTTTGCTTCCTTTTTGTTTGTTTGGCAGTCCAGTTGAATGACAGCTAGCTACTTGAATTGGGGCTACAGGAAAAATATAGTGACACTTTTAATAACTGTATTTGAGACCTGTGAAAAGGGCAAAAAATAATAAAAAGGGCACAGCATATGGAGTCTTGGATTGGAGTTGTAGAGGCTAGGTTGGAGCAGTGTCTTTGAGTCTGGGTCTACAACCAGTGTCCATGCATGTATGCATATACCTTAAGATACCTTTTTTTGTTGATACATTCCTAGCAATTTTTACAAAATTTAAGATCAATTCATTGGTTTCTAGAATTGACACATGACATGGAAGTGACAAGTCAACCCAGGCCCTAGACTACCTAAATACAGTGTTAGAAATAAGCAACCGTCCACTTGCTCGACACGGGTTGATATTGCTGGGGGCAATCAGATCTTCTCTGAAGGTTGCCCCCAGGACAACATGAAATTTTGCAAGATTTTATTCTATTTTCGGTTTCAAATGTTCAAAGTCTTCAAAAACATTCAAACATGAACAAGCAAGATAGTGCTCAAAGAAAAAGGTTCTTCAATTTACTAAAATTTGCCTCAGTTTTATGCTTCTTTATGTTTTCTCTAGCAGGAGGGGATGATTATCCTTGCAAATACATGTAACTGGAATAAGACAAGTTTTTACTGTGATCCCTGATTTCCTAACCATGAGTCACAAATGAGTGTTTTAAACCTTTTAAACCTAAGGTATCTTTGATTCTACTTCAATTTTAAAGTGTTCTATCAAGTCCCCAAGGGCTGAGATATTTTGACAAATCTCGGGCAATATCCACCATACCTCGGAAAAAGATAGAGCTCTGCATTAAATACAAGTTATTTTCCACTTAAAAATTCCACTTCCAGAATAAAATTAGTTTCTGACCATGTGAACTTAATGAAATTGTCAGTTTGTCTTTGAACTGCATAATATGATATATGATGTACCAAAACATTACTGTCAGGCACTGTTTTATTGTATAAATTGTTAATGAGGAGCACCACTGCATGCTCCTTAAAGCATATCTTTCTACAGTATGGTACAATCAAGAGAGCGGGCATAAGTTAAAATGTTTGGGGCTAGCTGATTTCAGCCTCTGGCTGCCCCCCCGGACAAGTTCCTTTCTCCAGCTTATTTCTAACACTGTAAATACCCTTAGGCAGTTGTGGCAAAGCTGTGAAGGATAGTCAAAATAGAATTCGATATGATGGATGCAATTGCTGGTTCCATATTGAGTGTGAAGGCATGGATATTTACTCACCAGATATTAGGTGATCATAAGAGTTACACATGGGCTTGTGTGACTTGTGAACTGCCAAAGGACCTCTGACAGTTGTAATGTTAATTTGCCAATAAAAATAGTCAAAATTGAATTTTTGATATACCCAAGAACTTCTCTTGAAATTTGTTGCTCTCAACTTCCCCTAACTGGCCATGAATTTAATTTCTGATTATTTTGCACATAGACTTCAATTTTTGGTGGAAAAAGCCAAATTTTGTAATTAAACGCAATGGAAACAGGAAAAGTTTTTTTTAAAGATACTTTCCCCCCCGTTCCTCAGCTAGCCACTTTGCATGTATGTGTGTACTATCATAATACACATTATATGTGAGTGGCTTGCTGAGGCACGGGGGGGGGGGGGGGGGGGTGGGGGGTGGGGGGGGGGGGTGAAGATAGTCTACAGCTGAAAAACTGAAAAAGTGGGTGGGGTACTTACACCTTTTATATCTAAAAATAGGCTAAAGTCCTTAGTACTGAAAAAATATTGCATAATATCAGTAACAAAAGAGTGTACGTCAGTTTTAGCATGGTTATCAATTCAGATTTCGATATCTTAGAAAACCAAATAAATGGACTTATATTTTGAGACTGAAAAATTCATATACCCCTCTTGATAAAATTGGTCTATGGTAGTCTAGAGGCATGATAATTTTTCAAAATCACTGGTAAAATGTCTTTATAGTACACAAGGCTACATATTAATGCCAAATATTTCAACTTTTGCTGCCCGAGAAAGGTGCAGTAATTTGTCGAAAAATGGGCAAATATGCATTGATACCGTCAGAGGTCCTTTCAATTCTAGACTGTTTGATGATAACACACTGTCAACTCTCCATACATCAGACAGCTTTGATGCTTTGGATCCAACAACATACCATGACACTTCAACACATGCTAAAGTAGACAGATTTTATTTTACATGACTTTTTCTCATTCTAAACTTCTCTTCAAATCACACTCCAGCGGCCAAGAAACACCACCCTGCGCTGAATCCAAGCCTTTCTGAACAACCATCGGCAGAGGCCTTTATTCAGGGCAAGGTGTCAGATATGGCCCCAGTGACTCCAATAGTGTTGACTATCAGAAGACTGCATCTGATAGGAACTGCGACTGTCTGCATTGTTCTGTCCCAGTATTTAGAATCATTAAGTTATGTTGCAGTCCCACGATGCACTTTAGATGAGTAACATTATAGCTGCAAAACAGATGAAAGAGTTAAAATTTCAGTCTTCTTCAACACTGTAGCCGAAAAAAATGTTCTGAAGCTTATTACAAATATCATTGTTCTAAAACTAGACTCCTATACTTGTTGTATTTCAATTCTCGTATCGATGTCCCCACTCCCTGCACCTCAGCGGAACGGATCCATAGCCGCAGTAACGGGGGAGCCGAGTGTCTGTCCTGTCTTCCTTGGGTTGCCACAATCATAGGTCATCTTCCTGGAAGGCACGCAGCCATAGGTGTCTTCTTTCTTTCAACAACAGCCCATGTTAGGACCACACCGTCATGCCATCTTCGCCGCAACGTAGCTGGGTTGTCACGTGATGTTTTTGTCGAGGTGTGGCATGTCCTAGTTTCGAAGGAGTAGACCCCTTTACCCCATGACTCCAGGGGCCGTATTCATAAAGCCACTTAAGTCGTTGCTATGCGGTTGCTAAGGCTAAATATCTATAAAGGAGATTCCCTACAACTATGAAATTTGGTCTGGAGGAACAGTCTTTGTAAGACTGTTCCTCCAGACCAAATTTCATAGTTGTAGGGAATCTCCTTCAAAATAATTTAGCCTTAGCAACAGCATAGCAACCACTTAAGTCGTTTTATGAATACGGCCCCAGGACTTTATACTATGTCCTATAACCTTGTTTCATACCACTATGGAAAACATTCTAAATGGGTCCATCGAATTACCCCAAACCGCCTAAAAACCACCCCAAACCACCTTTCTTAAATCTGTTTCAGGTTAAAATAGCTTGCAAAGCTTTTGTTTATGCTTTTTTATGATTTCAAAATTATAGAACAAAAATACTCATAATCTTTTTATGCAGAAAAAGTGATCATGCGTATGGTATGTGCTGATGATAACGTGGTGGTATATGTATGTATGCTGTGTAGGCAGACACATCTATGCTTGCATTCATGTCTGCATATATGTTTGTCAGCTCATGTGTGTTTTCATGCACATGTAAGTATATGCATTTTATATACCTTTAAGATTCATGGAATCACAAATAATCAAATATACACTGTAAAAAAACTGTAGATTTTACGGTAGAATAACTGGAAACCGGCTGCCAGTCCTTTTGCCGTTATTTTTACGGGCGTTTGCCTGTAAGACATTGTTGGAAATCACGAAATGGAAGTTTTATGTTAACTTGGCGCACTCGAAAATAACTTTGTATTGTTGAAGGGCTATCTGACCAAAACGACACCTGCTCTATTCTGTCCCACTCAGCTTGATGAGTCCTGCAATTTTTACGGGCGTCCGTAAAAATAACGGTAAAAGGACTGGCAGCTGGTTGCCTGTTATTTTACCGTAAAATCTACCGTTTTTTGCAGTGTAGCCTACTTCTTGGTAGCGAAAATTCTTCCGTATAGCTGCAATTGTAAATCAGTTATCCTAAATTATAAATAATTTCAGCATAAGCAAACATTTCTAAAGCAGTGTAATGTCCTGCAAAATAGCAAATTTGGTTTGGGGTGATTTGATTTTGGTGGCTTGGGTGTTTTTATGGGCGGTTGGGGTGGTTTGGGTAATTCGATGGACCGTATTCGAAATGGTTGACATCAGACCGTTTACTACGTCCGAAGACAATCATTCACCAACTGTCCTAAAAATTGAGCAGTTTGTTTTAGCTCAACTGAGCCTTCAGGCTCATAGGTGAGGTTATAGTACAGCCAGGCATCCGTGTCCGTTCATAGTCCGTCCATCCGGCTTCAGCATTTTTAAAAATCTCATCTGAAAGCACTGATTGAAGCCGAATTTCATATGGTCTCAGTGAGACGGGGGAACGAAAATTATTAACGGGGTCTGGGTCACATGACAAAGATGGCCGCCACGCCCATATATGGTGAAAACCCTTCAAAATCTTCTTCCTGAGAACCAAAGGCCCAATGACCTTGTGGCTGGGTATGTAACATTCGAGACTTGGGCCCATCATAGTTTGTACAAGTTATAAACGCGCTATGACCATGACCTTATTTATGGCAAGGCCAAGTTTGGTGCTTTATGCTTTTATATGGGAAAATGCTTAAACAGCGGATTTCTCAGAAACTATTTACGCCTAATGTATAATATTTACATGGGAAGGTGATAATGAAAGGCTGTGTGCAATGGAACTCCGTTTGCGGTTGGAAATATTTCTGCCTCCAACGGGTCTCGAATCTGGGACCGCTAGATCAGCAAGCCACTAAGTCCAAGAAACGTAAGGCTTGCCAATTTTATTGAGATGATTGTGACATGATTTTTAAAAGATTATAAACATTGTGAGTATCTAGATAGTTATTATTAAATGCTCTCGTTTCAGACACATGTAAGTCCTCAAGAAAATGGATGTTGAAACAGAACAACAGAAATCTGCAAATTTCTACAAACTAATCAGCCTGTTAGTAGACATTGGAGGAGAGGCATTGAGAGATGCCCTTCTTAAAGAAATACCTCAAAATCAACTTGCAGCTGTAATACAGCATAATTACAATCTGCTAGCCAATCTGAAAAGGATCAAAGTATTAACAGACCCTCAATATGATCTTCTTCAAGAACCGCAACCTGATCCTTCGAAGTTTGATATATCACTGTTGGTGGCTCTTCTGAGAAATATATGTCCAAATATTGAAGCCCCTACCCCAGACTGGAAGGTAGGGATTCCTGCTGCTAACGATGTCAGTATTGGAGCCGAGATTCTTCGTATTAGAAATATTAGGAACTCTAACCTGCATATGTCGTCAACACAGATGCCAAAGGCAACATTTACAGATCTTTGGGATAAACTCGTAGGCATCATTGTTGGAATATCAACTAAAGTCGGCCAAGCAGCAACTATCAAAGTTGTGGGCAAAATAGGTCAGCTGGAGCACTCTGAAGTCGACCCATCTGGTGAGAAAGAAAAGAAGTTGCTTAAACAATTTAAAGACTGGCAAACACAGATTACTGATATTCTGTCTGAAAAAATCAGCTCCCTCCAGAGTTCATTGGAGAGCTTACACATGCAGGTAATCTTCTCTGACAGTTAAGCTTTCGTTCACACGACCAAAGTTTCTTTGTCACAGAAACTGTAACAAAAAAAATTGCCAAACAGTTTGCTTTCACGCGGAGCAAGTTATTTGTTAAAGAAAACTGGCATAGAATCTTTGTCAAATAAACTTTGGCAATGAAATATTTGCTGAAGTGTTACACGAACAAAGAATTCCCGTCAAAGTTACCTGGATAAACAAACTTTATTCGTGTGAACGGGCATCTGCGCCACCGTTTCTTTGTTAAATACACTTGATTCAAAATCAAACAAATTTGATTATGAGCAAAGTTTTCCGTGTTCATTTCCATGGCTAGTTTCTTTGTTACATATTCTATTGCAAATTTTCTGCTCACACGGACGAATTTTG
Source organism: Ctena decussata (assembly GCA_963989385.1). Classification (NCBI taxonomy): domain Eukaryota; kingdom Metazoa; phylum Mollusca; class Bivalvia; order Lucinida; family Lucinidae; genus Ctena; species Ctena decussata. Next base: position 36,335,585 of record OZ022498.1, on the reverse strand, counting down.
TTTGTCAAATAAACTTTACCATATAAATTTGGCAATGAAAATGTGGCATATATTTTCATTCAAAACCTACTTTGTCACAGAATCTTTACCCGTGTGAACGCAGCTTTGTGTTCCAGTCATTGAAGGTAAAGATAAAGGTTTCCCATAGCCTAGTGGCCGTATATAAACAGCAATGCTATCTTTAACTTTCTATATGTTCTTGCTTAAAAATTGACGAAGGGTGTGTAATCGTTCAGTTTAGAGTCAAGCTTTTAAATGTCTAAGACAACCATAATCCTTGAAGTTTTTAGATGCCTTCACCCCTAGATGAGTTAGGTGATACTATATTTAAATATTTGTCAAGATTAAGTCTTATACAGCAAGTCTTATACAGCTCCTATCATGGTTACTCTGAGGTCAAGACTTTCGAAATTTTGTAAAACATTTATGAAGGCTATACCGTTTTGGATGAAGTGGTTAATGCTTAGCCTGATGTTAGGTGCAAGTTTAAGTTTTACACGGAGTCAGTCCGACCAAACCAGCCCTGGGTCGGTGACTCCTTTCATCATTCTGTCTTTACTTCTCACTCTCATGACTGATATTTCGGTACAGACTTTTTTTACGGCCAGTTTCATCCTTGCCTATATTGATCGCCTCACATGCTGCAACTGCGCCAATGTTTAGACACCCGTGTTCTTCTGCGCTTGTGTTGCACTATTTGATCCGCCCTCTCCGCCTTGTCCTTTTTCATTTATTCCCGTGTGCGTCCATGTCTGGCTGATGTCAGGTGGTTCTAAAGTTTTCTTCCGGCTTCCGGCATTTAATTCTTTTAATATGCATTGTTTACGATGGAGTAAGGACCCTCTGCGAAATTAAGCAACACACATTGGATGAGCGCCTTCGACTATATAGGTACTCTCTCCCTCTACATAGGAGAAAGCTCGATATAATCTAAAACACTGACTAAATGGCCTTTTAAACCAAATTCAATGTCCATGTTCAGCTCCGTCCAAATTCAGTGTTGATGTATGTCTGCCTCAATACCTTAAGTAAAAGTGAAAAGATAGGCAGACTGATTGAAGTTACATTCTGGTAACAGTTATTAGAAATTTACATCCAAAATGGCCGCCATTGATGTTGATTTTTTAATGGCTTGGCTGGAAGCTAGCTGTGCAGCCACACAAGAGAGCGTGCGAAAACAATTCTCGCCGTGTCACATATAGCCCTGGACTAGGATGTGGTTTGTATTATCGGAAATAACTCCCAGACGGGCACCTACTACAAGCACAGAAGGCCCCTGTCCTATTTTAAGCAAATATCAGTAGAATTCCCCAAAGCCAAAAGTGAAGACAATGGACTAGATCGGGTTTGCAAGTTCGGGTCAGGTTTCAAGTCGAATGCTTGCTCTTGGTGTAGTGATAAAGGTTACTATTGAGATATGTGACAGCCTCCAGCTAGACCAAACAACTTTATACATGTAGCTAATGGACCATGGCAGAACCATGGCGAAGGAGTTGCTCTTTTGGTTCATCTTTATTTTCAGCATACATTTAGCTTACTTGAGCCGAAGGCTCACAACGTGAGCTAAAGTATTTGCTCGGTCCGTTGTCGTCGTCCATCGTCGTCCGTCCACACCAAGTTTTCCTAAACCGGCTGGCCAATTTTGATCGGATTTTATATGTAGCATCGTTGAAGTGCGGGTTGAGTATATTTAGTTTTTTGAACTGATTGACCCAAAACTGTGACTGTGGTTACCATAGCAACAAAAAGGTCCCGTAGCCTTATAATGGGGAAAATGTTGTCCGGGCGATAGCGCCTCCAGTTTTGATCCGAACTTCTTCAAACTTGCATATATCCAGGACAAGCATGAAAACTTAAAAGAATTTGAATTTTGGACCAGACCGGATGATACTCACCCTTGAGCGATAAAAAAATTCCATATACTTATAATGCGGAAAATGTTGTCCTGGGCATAATTATTGGTTGTAACGTAATCTGCAGTTCAGCAGCTTTAGGCTGTACATCTGACCAACATTTACCAAATTTGCCACGTAACATATCGTGGCTACTCGATTTCATATGTTGGCACTAAACTTTTATATTTGAATCATAGATTTATCTTACTCTTTCCAATTTTCAGAATGAAAGTATGCTCGACGTTGTTGATGCTGTGAGACAGACAGGTGATGGGGTGCATGAAAAACTATCATCAGTTCAAGAACAGCTAATACAGGTTGCCCAAGATGTTTCCAGAATGTCTGTACCACAGGTATATACCAGATACTTATCAAATCTTACGTCTGTACCTTGTCCAGGTTCTGTACTTGCTCCCTAAGCGCTCTTGATTACTCTATCAGACCAACAATTAAAAATTGTGTATTTGAATTATACCTAGCTACCGAAGTGTTTTGTCCCTACACAAAGCATTTCAGTTTCATTTTGGAGACCTTAAAGTTCCTTTGCCGCGATTAGTTTAAACACTATTTAATTCGTGATTTATAACATACTTGTGCATATATACAAATCAGTTGAGTATACGATTTGCCGGTAAGCTTATATGATTGTCATCCCTTGCTTTTTTTTATCGCTTTTTTGGTTTAAACAGTATTTTATTTGTGGCGATTATGGATCTTCCCTGTATTCATTTCAGTGTTGCTCGCTATTTAGAATGACAGCTTTTCCAATATTTTTAACATTAGTGTGTCTGTTCGTATATACAGCATAATATGGCCCAGGATTGTATTGTTAATTAAAGCTGCTGGTGCTGCTGAGTCCAGTGTAAGAAAAACCCTAAAAATAAATTCATAAAGATAAATAAAATAATTCACATTCCTGCTAACCTGTGTCTGAGATTCTTGGTAGGTATGATCAAACAATTAAGTTCAAATTCAGGCCTCAATTGTGTCACCAATGGCAGTGTAGAAATTTCATGCCGGAGACAGTTCATTGGTTGAAAAAAGAATGAGGAATTTCGTTTCTCTTCTGTCACAACACCAGTACTTGATACAAATATATTACATGTATGTTAAGTTTGGAGCATATCGTCTGTCAGCTTAACTTAAGGAAAATATCAGCTCTAGCATTGAATTGTTGAGCACTCTTTTGAGGTCAGTTGTAAATTAGATCATATCAGGGGCACTGAGACATTTGCCAATCCTACCGTTTTGTTCTACACAATATGGCTCAATATTAATGTGTAAGAGTATGCATTTGAGTACGCATTAGCTGTGTATCAAGATTTATACGCCGTATTTGCCTATTTTTCCTGCATTCTGTCTCCAGTCTAGGCATTTTAATACCAAAGTACCCGTATTTTATAGAGCATTGCTAACACGTTAGGTTGAGGTTGCTGAACAAATGTTTTCTCCTTTTGACTATTATAACTTTATGACATTTTATGGGTATCTCTACAAAACGTTCATCACAATAAAAAATAAAAATATGTAAAGATTGCCTTTGAACACACACACACACACACACACACACACACACACACACACACACACACACACACACACTTAAAGAGTAATTCGGAGTCTTGGTTTGATTGATTTTTTTTCAGCCAGTATTCAGTTTTGCGTGTTTTGTTAACTGTAATTTATTTTGTCTTGAATACAGATGCTATATGGCTAGGTTACTTCACAGATACTTCACAGATATCTGTAACTGTACCACTAACTTTAATCTGAGGTAACTGTACCACTAGCTTTACTCTGAGGCATATATGTAGACTGCCACTTTACGCTACATTACAGGCAGCTGGAGATCTTTATTACGCTGAAATCAGGCATGCGGATGTTGAAGAGCTGAAACGACAGGTACAGGTTCTTTTGCAGGCTGTTATTTCCATACAACAACATATACAGCAAGTGTATTCTGCACAAACAACTAGTAAGTTACAATATTTCTTGGGTTATAACATGGGTTTTACCCTTTCAAAACAATTGCATAAATCTAGATCCATCTTATAAGACGGAACTAGATATTTTGGATTGTTTTGGAAGGGAAAAGTCCATCTCACAGCTGAATTTCTTAAGACTTATTTAAATATTTGTGGCCATTCTTGAGACGGTAAACACCGTTTCATAGCAAATAAAGTGTCATAGTTCAATATATAAACAATGCACAACGAGTTTAGGCCGAAATGTAACTCTTAAGATATGAGCTGTGACATGACAAAACCAACAATGTGGTTGTGCGCCCAGCACAGACTCAGATCAGCCTGGGCATCCGCCCAGTCTGATCAGAGTCTTCGCTGTCCGCATGGAGGTAGCTCAGTCCCTTAGCTACCCTTTAAGCACTTAGCGGAGGAACTGACCTGACTGGGCGGATGCCCAGGCTGATCTGAGTTTGCGCAGGGCGCACAACCACATTGTTGGTTTTCTCGTGTCGCGGCTCATATATTCTGTGAAGATCCTGTGAAACCAAGGATCAGTCAAAGAAACGAAAATAGCAGACTCAGTTTAATTGAGTCTGTTCTTGTGAGTTATGTGAAGTAGCAACACTGCAATGTATTTATGCTATGATAGTTAGTACTACAGGTATTTTGATATCTTGCAATATTGAAGAAGTACTATTTACATGTGCTATTTCAGAAAATATTTATCGCTGCTTCCCTTTATAAGAATAGGTCGTTTTCTTTTTCTTGCTGCTTTCTATGATTTCATGAAGCTATTACATGCACCGAGGTTATAGAGAGAGAAAAAACGCATGCATACGTTTTATATGTATCTTAAGATCTTCTTTACAGCATCATGGCAGAACACAGACCAAAATCCAACTCCTCAAATCGGCCGTAGTGGGCCGCCGAGAGGACCTGAAAATGTAGGTGATTTGTCTCATAAAGATATTGACGAAGTAGCGAGAAATGTTGGATTTGAATGGGAGCGGCTTGCTCTGTTTTTAGACTTCACTCAAGGCCAGATTGATACCATCAAGCAGATACATAGGGATCAGGTAAGTAAACAAATGTACGGGTGCATACTGCATAGCCCTGTTTTTCTGCCATGTCACCAAGGGTAACAACATTTGTGACATTCTGTTTGCTTCACTCGACAATGTAGACCGTTCAAAATGGGATCGACTGTGGAAGGAAAGAATTTGGTCCCAGTGAGAAAATCCTTTCTTTTAAATAATTGACCCTTATTTAGAAGAGAGGCAAAAATGAAAATTGCAGAGATGCTTAGATAGTTCAAAATTTACAGTCAATATTTAAATAAATACATGTGTGTAAAACATCCAAAATAAAGAAAATGTCCTTAAACCAAACAAAGGGCTCAAAAGTATGAGATCTGCTTCAGTCAAATAGCATACGAAATATCAGTGCGTAGTTGGAAACACATAGTGAAAAATTATTTGACGAAGTGTTTTTTTTTTTAGAAATATAAATAAAACTTCAGGTAATATCGAGTCAGGTATAGGGTGAAAAATCGATTTTTGTGTTTGATCAGTATTAAGAGACAAGTGGCATGTAAGTTGTACCTACACATTTTTGTGAACAACTAGAAAACACTTAATAATAGTATTTAAAAACTTCTTTTGATTGTTTGATTGAACTAACACATAGCAGTTACTAAAGTAGAAGAGTATCTTTGGCATTACCCAGTACAGACAGACAAATCTTTGTTAGCCTTGTTAATGCCTTGATAATTCCTTATTTCGTTATATTTTAGCCTGTATCTCGAAACGTCAGACTCATTCAGGCTTGGAGCAATATTGTCTCACAATGCGGGGAGAGCCCAAGAACTTTGTTAGCAGCAGCCTTTGCAAGTATGGAAAATAATGAAATGGCACAGTCACTTGTTCCCGCTGAAGAAGTTGAAGGTTTGAACACGTTTTTATTGTTTGTTTTTTTCACTGTTTTTTACTTTGTTTTTTTTCTAAGTTATTACATTTTTATTATATTGATGCAACTCATACAAAGGTGTTCACAATTATCAACTCAGGGTTCCAGTCAAGTGGGAGTTTTTGGTGATAATTAAGGATGATTTCAGTTAAAGGTATACCCCCTCGTATTTCATTAATAAATAACCACAAAAGAATTAAACGAATTGGTTGTATGCAACATAATTAAGAATTGTGCAAAAAAAATCATCCAAAAAGTCTTTGGTACGGAGGCAGAGACGATATATCATTGCAAACCCTTCTTGAATATTCATGAACATTTTTTCGTCATAAATTGATTGACGACCACATGGGAATAAAAAGGCGTCTCTGCAAGCACGCTTTGCATTTTATGAACAGTTGAGTAAATAACCTTACAATAGCATTAATCTCTAATCCGTGCACGTGAGATCTTTTCAGCCAATAACTGTCCGATGTTGATTAAAGAAAGGGCTTAAAATTTTTCATGATATAACTTTTCCCTGATTAACCATGATTACTGGGCGTATCCAACATTCATTTTTGGCGGGAATGATGACACGCTATTCCCGCGTTTTTATATATTTTCTTAAATTCTCCTACTTGCAGTGACCGGCACAAATTATAAATTTGGTAGATAAAAGTACTTTTACTATAAATCATTTTTAGCTCGCCTGAACGAAAGTTCAGGAAGAGCTATTGTTGTCACCACGGCGTCCGCGTCAGCGTCCGCGTCCGCGTCAGCGTCGGCGTCCGGATTGGATGTTTTGGTTAAAGTTTTTTAAACACCTATATCTCCCTAACCCATGGATGGATTCTTTTGATACTTGCACTGTAGTTAGATATTGGTCCAAAGTTTAACATGGTACCACCCCCACCCCATTCCTTGACCTTGATGTCAAGGTCATGGACTTAGAAAATTGGGAGTTTTTGGGACTGGATGTTTTGGTTAAAGTTTTCTAAAGCCCAGTATCTCCTTAACCCATGGATGGATTGCTTTGATACTTGCACTGTAGTTAGATATTGGTCCGAAGTTTTCCAAGGTACCACCCCCACCCCCCTCAGTGACCTTGATGTCAAGGTCATGGACTTAGAAAATTGTCCTTTTATTAATTGGATGTTTTGGTTAAAGTTTTTTAATGACACATATCTCCTGAACCCATAGATGAATTCTTTTTATATTTGCACTGTAGTTAGATATTAGTCCAAAGTTTTACAGAGTACTACCCCAGCCCTGCTCGGTGACCTTGATGTCAAGGTCAGGGACTTAGGAAATTTGGTTTTATTAAAGTTTTCTAATTGCGTACTGATTCATAATGCTTGGCAGAGATTTAGTTTACACTTGAACTGATGTTAGACACTTTTTTGAGTTTTTACAAAACACTATATACTTACCCGACTCGATGACCTTGATGTCAAGGTCATGGACTTTGAGTTTTGTCTTAAAGATTTTGATTAGTTTTATATTAATGAAGACATAATTTCACAGTGCCACAGTGGACTCAGTTGATACTTATACTTGGACTGATGTTAGATAACGGTTAAAGGCTTTGATACATCCTAGCCCTGCCCTCCTCCCCCCTACCGCTTAGTTCTTTGACCTCAAGCTCATGGACTTTGAAATTTCATGTGGATTTTTTTTTATTTTAAGACATTTCTGAGATAGCTTTTGTTTATAAATGTGTTGTCATTATGGACATGCTTGCCTGAAATTTTATACATAGCAGTCCACACCACCATAGCAACTGTGTGATGGGCAAGCACCTATTCAGGCGAGCTATGCTGTCAGGCGACAGCTCTTGTTATGTCTTTGATACGATTTTTCGTGTGAAATTTGAAATTTAATAGAAACTTATCAGGGCGTATATCTTTAAGTTCCCATGAAAAATACATTGTGCTGTCCCGTCCAGACAATCTTGTTGGCGGGTGTGGGGTTTGGTGTGGTACACAGTTACCCCTGCTTACAGACAAATTTAGTAAGCAACTTTTCTGGAGTTTAGTCATCAGTTAGTTGCATATTTTCATTATTTTGTAGCTACTATGTCTTTAAAATGAACAGCAAATAAATATTGCAAGATGCAACACTAACTTCGGTTAAATACCCTGTAGCGGGTAATTTCTGTGGGCATTTAATTTCTGGGTTTTTATAAAAAGTGCAGCAATTAAAATAGCAGAATATTTCAATTAGATATTATTATGTGTAACTCTATTTGACCCCATGTATGTTTATCCACCTGTGACGATAGAAAGGGGGCATAATGTTTTACCCCTGTCCGTCTGTCTTTAAATCTGTCTGTCGCACATTTTAGTAGCAAGTTTTTGTAATCAACCCCTCCCACAGCTAATGATGGATCAATTTGAAACTTCGCACACATGTTGCAGACATATTAGCAGATGTTCATGGTAATTGATAATTCTTATATGCTCAAAAACTTAATTTATGCCCTTGCGACGATAGTTTTACCCATTTCTGTCTGTCTGTTCCCTCTAAAACACGTTTGTATAGTTTACTTTTCCCACATTTTTTTGAGCAGTCAGTCTGAAACTTGGCACAGGTGTTGCAGGCGTACTGTAGATTGTGCACCTGCATTTGTGGAAAGAAAAAAAATCATTTTTGATAAAAATTACGCTTTTTCCAACTTAGACATTTTTTTTGAAATTGCTGCTAGAGGATATCAAGTTTGTATAATCAACTGCTTCCACAGATTTTGAGCAAACAATTTGAAACTTTGCACAGATGATACAGACATACTGTAGATATGCACTGAGGCATTATGTTTTACCCCTGTTCGTCTGTCTGTCTGTCAATCGCGCGTTTTAGTAGCAAGTTCGTGTAATCAGTTTCTCCAACAGCTTATGATGGATCAATTTGACATATCGAAAATGAGCACGAAGATTTTTGATGGTCAAAAATTATTTTTGACAAAATTATGGGCTTTCGAACTTAGATATTTTCAGTGTTAAATAGTGATATGGAATAGGATTTTCCTGTGTATAATAAATAAAACTATGCACTTCTACTCAGTTACTCACTGTCCGCTTTGTTGTTATTCCCTACTTGAATCGCGTATTCGGGAACCCGGCACGTAATACTCATATGAGGGTGTATGTCGTATGAAGAGATAGATAGATAGGGGAAATGGCTAATAATTTACAGAATTACATGTTTGTATAATTTACTTCTCTTCTTCCAAAGTTTCTTAGCAATCAATTTGAAACTTTGACCCGATGTTATTGACATACTCAAGATATACATTTTCTTTTTCAGAAAAGGAAAAAATTATTTTGACAAAATTATGGCATTTCCATAAGGTCTAGCTATTTGAAGACATGCTTTTTTTCGTTTCTCTTTGAAGAGAGGGGAATGGGTGGGGAAAACGGGAGGACGCGGGAGAAAGGGGGGGGGGGTGCCATCATTAGTGTTTTAAAGAAACAATTTTCTAGTTTTGTAATCTCTTACAATTTGAATAATAGTTCTTTCTTGCTATAACTCAAATGATAAATGTTAAGATACTTTAAAATTATCTGTCAAGCAGATAAATCACTCATTGGGGACTTAAGTTGTCATATTGAAAAGCTTACGATTGCTTAATTATATATATAAAGACTAATCAAGCAAACACGTTCTGCAGCTGGTGGTCAGTAATCAGCAAAGTGTGATTCATAATTACTTGGCTTACTTTCACTGGTCTTGCACCCTGACTTCTCGCTCAAAGTAATAATAATAATAACTAAGCAGCATTTGTTTTACTTATTTTTTATGCCCCCGTGACGATAGTCAGGGGGCATTAAGATTTGCCCCTGTCTGTCTGTCCGTCCGTCCGTCCGTCTCTCTCTCTGTCTGTCCGTTCGTCACGCTTTATGGTATAGAGTTTGTATAATCAACTTCTCCCACAGTTTTCCATGGATCTTTTTCAAACTTTGCATACATGTTGTAGACATATTGAAGATGTGCATATGGATTTTTGATGGACCTAGAAATAATTTTGACAGAATTACGGCTTTTTGAACTTAGTCATTTTAGGCAAGTTTTAGCATTGTAGGGTATAGAGTTTGTGTAATCAACTTCTCCCACAGTTTTCTATGGATCTTTTTCAAACTTTGCGAATATGTTGCGGACATACTGAAGATATGCATGTGGATTTTTGATGGACCTAGAATTAATTTTGACAGAATTACGGCCTTTTGAACTTAGTCATTTTAGGCAAATTTTTGCATTGTGGGGTATAGAGTTTGTGTAATCAACCTCTCCCATAGTTTTCAGTAGATCTTTTTCAAACCTTGCATACATGCTGTGAATGTATTGAACATGTGCATGTGGGTTTTTGTTGAACCTAGAATTAATTTTGACAGATTTACGGCCTTTTGAACTTAGTCATTTGAGGCAAATTTTTCATTGTAGAGTATGATGTTTATGTTATCAATTTGTCCCACAGTTATCAATGGATCTTTTTCAAACCTTGTCTACATATTGTGGACATATTTGAAGATGTGCATGAGGCATTTTGGTAGATCTAGAATTAATTTTGACAGAATTATGGCCTTTTTAACTTTGTCATTTTGGGCATTTTTTTACATGGTAGGGTATGGAGTTCATGTAATGTTTTCAATGGATTCTTTGTAAGTGCTGTATGGATATACACATGTCATGTGACAGGCACTGCACGGGGGCATCATAAGTGTCTTACAGACACAATTTTCTAGTTTTGTATTTATTTGTCTACATGTATTTAACTGGGTATTTTAAATCCACAGAAATTAAGACAGAGAATATTTTCCTATACTTCTAATGGTGAGAACCGCAAATATTTACACCTGCAGAAATGACCCGCTATACGGTATCTTGAGAACCAGTTTAAAGCCAGGATACCACGGGGTCATAGAAATAAGATCTGAATAGTTAGATTCTTTTGAAGCAAGGAATACACGAACGAAACGAAAATAGCAGACTAGGTGTAATTGAGTCAATTCATGACCAGTACTGAAGGTGTAATTGAGTCAGTTCATGACTGAAATTTGTGACACCAGCCACGCCCCCAGCCTCGGCTTAAGCAGAACTTTGTTTAAACAAACATGACTCTAAATGAACTCAATGATCCCAAAGGATCAGAAAATATAATCTGCACAATGATGATCTACGGGTAGACGTTTTACGGTCGCCACTCGGCACAACACCAGTTGCACTGATATTTAGAATTTTACGAATAGTTCTGAATAGTTAGGTCCTTTGTTAGGTCCTTTGGAAGCAAGGAATACACAAAAGAAACGAAAATAGCAAAGTCGGTTTAATTAGTCGGTTTAATTGAGTCTGTTCATGACCAATACTGAAATGTGCAGCACCAGCCATGCCCCCCCCCCCCCTAGCACTAGCGTAAGCAGAACTCTATTTTCAACATGACTCTAAATGAACGCAATGATCGCAAAGGACCAGAGTTCACTGGTCTCTTGTTAGTCATATGAGCCAGAGCTCTGTGAAGCTTACAGGTTATGCAGGCTCCGTCATCTGTCTTCGTCGTCCGTCTACAATTTCAAACGACTTCTCTAAAACAATTGAGCCGATTGTAACCAAATTTCATATATAGCCTCCAGGGCTTGCAGGAACAAGATCTTGTTAAAATGATCTAGGTCAGAGGACCAATATGATTGCCACGTCCATATATGATTTTCTTCTCCAGAACTAATAGGCCGATGGCCTTGAAACTTAGTATGTAGCATTGGGTACATGAGTACAACAAAGATTGTTCAAATAATGACATTGGGTTGACCTTGACCATTTTTACAGCTAGCTCAAATTTGCTTACTGGTGATCTAATACGGGAAAAAGCTAGAACATAAGATTTCGTGGACATTGTTGACGATTTGGGGCTAAAAATTGGTTTATACAGTCATCTTAATAACTACTTAAAGATTTGTGAGTACAAGAGGTCAAGGTTATTCTTCGACGTTTGTCTCTGTCTCTCATATTTAGACAATTTCAAACATCTCATCAAAAACCACTCTGCAAATTGTAACCAATTTCATATACAGCCTCCAGCGGCGGAGGGAACGAAAATTTGTTCAAACGGTCCAGGTCACATGATCAGCATGACCGCAATGCACATATAAAGTAAAATATAAAAAAAAAAATCTTCTTCTTCAGAATTATCAGATGGCCTTGAATTTTGTATGTAGCATCGGGTACTCAAGTACTTCCAACCTTGTTCAAATGATGACCAGACCTTGCGTTGATCTTGACTTATTTACGGCAAGGTCAGACATGGGAAAATGATAGAACAAAAAATTTAATGGAAAGTTTTGAAGATTACCTAGAAATAGGTGAGCACATGAAGATTGGTGAGTACAAGGGGTCAGGTCATTCTTTGACCTTTGACCCAGGACTCTCATATTTTGACAGTTTCAAACATTTCCTCAAAAGCCACTGGTCCCATGGTAACCTAAGTTCACATAGAGCCTCCAGAGACTGACGGAACGAAATTGTGTTTAAACGGTTCGGGTCACATAATCAACGTGGCCTCCCTGCCTATATGTGGTAAAAACGTTTAAAAATCTTCTGCTGCAGAACCAATTGACTGATGGCCTTGAAACTTGGTATATAGCATCGGGTACTCGAGTACTACCAAGTTCAAATGATGACATTGGGTTGATCTAGACCTTTATCACAGCAGGGTGAAATATGGGAAAATGCAAGAACATAAGATTTCATGGAAAGTTTTAAAAATGTTGCCCCAAAATTGTTCAAATGATGACCTTGGGTTGACCTTGAGATTTTTGACGGCAAGTTCTAATTTGATTTCTGGTGTTGGGAAAATGCTTAAATATAAGAGTTCTCGAAATGTTGAGGCAAAAAGGTAAAAATTACACTCAGATAAATAAGAATATGGACATTTTGACCTTTAGCCAATGTCTCTTATATTTTGACAGTTTCAAACTAGCAGCTTTCTTCAGATGGTGACCCCAGTTTGATGTTTGACCTTTTTACTCAGGTGAGCGATTTAGGACCTCATGGGTCTCTTGTTTGCTCACCTGGTTAAAGACTAATTTAGCTGTTGATAATAGCTCTTGTCAGTGCCGTCTGTTTGAAACAGTGGCAATAGGACAGCAAATACGGTTACACTATCTGGTCACATGAAATGGAAAATTTGAAACATGAAATTTGAAGGACAGAACAGTTTCCTGACAGCTAAACAATTTTACAGTGTACCAACAACGTATGATATATTAGACAATATTTGCTGTTGTAGTACAGTTTATGTTCTGTTCTGATATTTGAAATGTATGTTTTGCAGGAATAAAAGATAAAGAGGCAAGCAAAGAAGCTAAAATACTTATTAGAGAGATAGACTTTGAAAACAGACCACAGTTGCTGGGTAGGTCAACAACACAAACATTTGTAACAGTCACACATGTGATTTCTGTCGTTTAGGTTTGTTTGCTGCACATTCTGTACATACAATACAAAGTAATGCTTACATGTGCTTGTACAAATGTCAGCTTCAGTTTTGCTTCTAAATTCGTGTTTTGTATGTCAGAGAATAGTTCATGTATAACTGTCAGTTAGGGTACAGTCAGCCACAGAAGCTTATCTCCACAATCACAACACTTCAGAAAGTCAAACTTTATGAATGTGCTTGTATTAAATTTCATAATCGAACCACTGAGCCAAATGCTGGTCGACAATTTGCCCCCAAGGGTATTATCAACATAGTAGTTAGTGCTTCAGTGCTGGTTCTGGTTCTTTAGCATTGGGGTCAGTACTTATATACTGATTTAGGATAATCTTGTTGACCTATATCTTGTTCAGGTAGCTTTGTCTGAATATTCTGAATCTAAGACTGACCTGTCATGGCAACATGTATCCTGATGTAGAGTTTGGCTTCCAGTCTGTTGAACTATTTATAGCCGTGCTTTGAAAATTGGGCCTTCACTGGATTTGGTTTGTCCATAATGCCGTAATTCCGTAGCTCCATAATACTGCAAGATTTTTGTGCCACAGTTTTCTCATGAACAAATGAAGCTAGAGTCTTGAAACTTGGTATACATATGTACAATGAGTTGTTGTAGTGCGGGATTCAGAATAAGGCTAATTGCCCTCTGTCCTTTATAATACCCCCAGTATACGAAGTATATAGGAGGTATATAGTTTTTTGTGTGTTTTTTTCGTTTATATATATATATGTGTGTGTGTGTGTGTGTGTGTGTGTGTGTGTGTGTTAACATTTTTTTCTGTCACTGATTTCTCAGGAACCAATACAGCTAGGATTTTGGAATTTGGTACAGAGGTTGAGTATGACTAGTTGTACAGTGCAAGAGAGTATCAGCCTTCTCCTGCTTATCATTCCCTTTGTTCATTTTTTTCTTTCTCTCCAATTTTATTTCTGTCACAGATTTCTTAGGAACCACTACAGCTACGATTTTAAATTTGGAACAAACGTTGGGTATGACCAGTTGTACCGTGTAAGGAGGTATCAGCCCTCTCCTGCTTATCATTCCCTTTATCCATTTTTTCTTTCTCTCCAATTAGATATATTTCTGACACAGATTGCTCAAGGAACCACTTCAGCTAGTGTTTTGAAAGGGGGGGGGGGGTGCCTGTAAGGCCCTTTTTCTGCCCAAGAGCAACATGTTTTATTTTCAGCTGATGATTAGCCTATAGTGTCTGCTATACTGAATCAATAGTGGTAAAGCTCCGTTAGCGCTACTTTTGGAAAAATGGGGTTATTAAAATGGGTGGGGTAAATCAGCATGAACCAGGGGAGTCATACTATAAGCTATATTTCTCCTTCAAATTTAATGGCATTCATAAATACCTTCCTTTATAAGTTGAAGTAATGTCTTGGGCGACATTCTTTCTCAAATTCTACCTTTCAAAGTGAAATCTTATGTCTGCAGAATTTCTTTTAGAGACACTGTCAATTTTCATTAATTTTGGTACTTTGAATTCAATATATTGTTCCATATCTCTAGAACCAATGGATGACTTCTCACCAAACTAACATGGGTTCACCGATGGGAGAGTGTAAACTGTTGATATAATTTTGGTGACCTGGACCTTTGTTTCACGGTCACAGTAAGACTTTTGTATATTTTAAAATGTCTATTTTAAGTAAACTTTTGACCATTGTCTACACAACAGCTCCTGGACTGATATGAAATCATGACCAAAGTGACCTAAATTAAACATTATGAAGAGTTAGAGCACTGCTTTTGATCAAATGGCCATGACAACATCTTCAAGGTCAAGGTCAAGGTTAGACTGGACAGAATTAAATCAAAGATCTCACACAGCTAGTAAGGAGAAATTGAACAAATATGTATGTTTCTATTCGTAAATCAATGCTTAATATGCATATAATGACCTTGACCTTAATCTGAAGGTCACTAATACATTCAGAAGCTCATTATTTCACAATAGACTTTTCTATAACCTTTTAGTTTAACCCAATTCTGTTTCATTATGTTTGACTAAAACTGACCTTCAGACCAAGGTCAAGGTCATTCTATGCACATTAAATATTGATTTTCAAATGAAAACACGCAGATTTGGTACGTTTCTGCTGACCGATTGTGTGTAATCTGTGATTAAACTCTGTTTAGTCAAACCTTGACCTTGAAGATGATGCCATGGCTATGTAATCTTGATGTCATGGTCATTTTATCATAATTAGTGCTCTAACTCCTCGTAATGTTTAATTTAGGGCACTTTGGGCACAATTTCATATCTATTCAGTAGCTACTATGTAGACAATGGTCAAAACTGAACTTAAAATTGACATTATAAGCCTTACTGTGACCTTGAAACAAAGGTCAAGGTCACCAAAATTTAATCAACAGTTTGCACTCTCCAAACGGTGAACCCATCTTAGTTTGGTAAGAAGTCATCCATTGGTTCTAGAGATATGGTAGCAAAGTATCGAAATTAATGAAAATTGACATTGTCTCTAAAAGAAATTCAGCAGACATAAGATTTTACTTTGAAAGGTAGAATTTGAGAAAGAATGTCACCAAAGACATTACTTCAACTTATCAAGGAAGGTATTTATGAATGCCATTAAATTTGAAGGAGAAATATAGCTTATAGTATGACTCCCCTGGTTCATGCTGATTTACCCCACCCATTTTAATAACCCCATTTTTCCAAAAGTAGTGCTTACGGAGCTTAACCACTATTGATTTAGTATAGCGAACACTATAGGCTTATCATCAGCTGAAAATGAAACATTTTGCTCTTGGGCAGAAAAAGGGCCTTATAGGCACCCCCCTCCCCCTTTGGTACAAACGTTTGGTGTGACTAGTTGTACCGTGTAAGAGAGTATCAGCCTTCTCCTGCTTATCGTTCCCTTTGTTTGTTCATTTTTTACTTTCTCTCTAATTAAATTTCTGTCACAGATTTCTCAAGAACCACTGCAGATAGGATTTTGAAATTTGGTACAAACATTGGGTATGACTAGTTGTACCTTTTGTAAACTTTATTTATTTTACATTGATTGCATTGAAAGCTCACGCGAACTTATTTAGATACTCTCGATGGCACGGATGTTGGCGCGTTTGTAGTCCTATACTGGTTGAGGAAACCGGAGTACCCAGAGAAAACCACCGACCTCAGCCAGGCGACCTCTACCCTCCCACATGACGACGCTGGGAATCGAACCCGGGCGGCAGAGGTGGAAAGCGAGTGCTATATCCACTACGCTATCCGGGCCTCACGACCTACGCTATCCGGGCCCCATGTACCTTTTAAGAGAGTATGAACCTTCTCCTGGTTATTATTGCCTTTGTCTATTTTTTCTTTCTCTCCAATTAAATTTCTGTCACAGGTTTCTCAGGAACCAGTACAGCTAGTGTTTCGAAATTTCAATTTAGTACAAACGTTGGGTATGACCAATTGTACCGTGTAAAGAGAGAATAAGCCTTCTCCTGCTCATCATTCCCTTTATTCGTTCTTTTTTTTTCTGTCTCTCCAAGTTAATTTCTGTCAAAGATTTCTCAGGAATTACTATTCAGATATAGTAAGGTTATTTGAAATTTGGTTCAAATGTTTGGTATGACTACTTGTATCCTGTAAAAGACAATCAGCCTCCTCCATGTGATAATTAGGGCCCCGCCAGACGAAGTCTGCGGAGGCCCTATAGTAATCACCTTGTCCGTCCGTCTGTCTGTCTGTCCGTCTGTCTGTCCGTCTGTCTGTCCGTCCGTCCGTCATCATTTTGTGTCCGCTCAATAACTCTGAAACCGTTAGAGATACTTTCACGAGACTTGGTACAAATGTAAAGCATCATCAGACGATGTGCAGAGAACAAGAACCATAACTCTGCCTACATTTTTTTACTGAATTATGCCCCTTTGTAATTTTGAGTACAGATATCGTATCCGCTTCATAACTCTGAAACCGTTAGAGATATTTTCACGAGACTTGGTACAAATGTAAAGCATCATCAGACGATGTGCGGAGAATAAGAACCATAACTCTGCCTATGTTTTTTACTGAATTATGCCCCTTTGTAACTTTGAGTAAAGAAATCATGTCCGCTTCATAACTCTGAAACCGTTAGAGATATTTTCACGAGACTTGGTACAAATGTAAAGCATCACCAGACAATGTGGAGAGAACAAGAACCATAACTCTGTCTACAATATTTACTTAATTATACCCCTTTGTAATTTTTAGTACAGAAATTGAGTCTGCTTCATAACTCTGAACCCGTTAAAGATATTTTCACGAAACTTGGTACAAATGTAAAGCATCATCAGACGATATGCAGAGAACAAGAACCATAACTCTGCCTATGTTTTTTACTGAATTATATCCCTTTGAAATTTTGAGGGCAGAAATCGTGTCCGCTTTTTAACTCTGAAACCGTTTGAGATATTTTCACATGACTTGGTACAACTGAAAATCATCATCAGACGATGTGCAGAGAACGAGAATCCTAACTCTGCCTACACTTGTTACTGAATTATGCCCCTTTGTAATTTTTTTGAATATAGAAATCGTGTCCGCTGTATAGCTTTTAAAGCATCAAAGATATTTTCGTAGAACTTGTACATAATATAAAACATCATCAGACAGTGAGCAGAGAATAAGAACTGAAACTTCATCTACATTTTTTACCAAATTATTCCCCTTTCTAGTTGACAGTCTGGAAAACATGTTCAACCTCTAACTTTAAAATTGTTGAAGATATTTTCACAAAACTTTGTACAAATATAAACATCATCGGACAATGTGTAGAGAAAAAGAACCATAACTACAACTTCATTTTTAACAGAGTTATAACCCTTTGTTATTTTAAGTACTTCATAGAGTTGTTGCCCATGTTTTAATCGTTATTTGGTATTTTGCCCATATCTTGATGACACTACCAGAGGCTTAATTTCAAACAACATATTGAATATGAAGGAACAACATGTTAACAGAAAGCTGGTATTGTTATTTCTGGTTGGGCACATATGACTTAAATGTTGTCAACAGTTTCATAAAGGCGGGGCCCTATTAGTTACCATGTTTCTAGTTCCCTTTGTTTTCCATTTTTTCTTTCTCTCCAATTAAATTTCTAAAGATTTCTCAGGAATTACTAAAGTAAGGGTATTAAAAATTTGGTAAAAACCTGGGGTATGACTAGTTGTATCGTGTTTGAGACAATCAGCCACCTCCAGCTTATTATTCCCTTTGTTTGTGCATTTTTTCTTTCTCTCCAATTAAATAATTTTTGTTCTGCAACATATTTCTCAGGAATCCACTTCAGCTAGGATTTTGAAATTTGGTACATTGTTTGGTATGACTTGTTAGATCATATAAGAGAATTTCAGCTACCTTCTGCTTATCATTCCCTTTGTTCGTCCATTTTTCTTTCTCTCGAATTATACTTTTGTCAAATGTTTCTCAGGAACCACTACACCTAGTGTTTTGAAATTTGTTACAAATATTGGGTATGACTAGTTATATCATATGAGAGAGCATCAGCCTCCTCCTGCTTATCATTCAATTTGATCATTTTTTCTTTCTCTCCAATAAAATTAAAGTTTTTCTCTGTCAATTGGTTGGTTGATTTGATGCCTGTAGTCCACGGTAAACAACTAAGATTATGTCGGGACGGTCAGTTAACCTAACCACCTGGGCAGGCTTAGACCTCCTAAGCGGTTAACCAGTACTAAGTGCACATACTTTCGCCAGTAACTGACAACTGCCCTTCTTGATTCAGCGGAAGGAGAAACGAAAGTATGTGGCCAGACCAGGATTCGAACCCAGGACCTCTGACTTATGAGTCAGGTGCCCTACCGATTGCGCTACCCGGCCCGGCTTTTCTGTCAAAGATATCTCGGGAACCACTACATTTAGGGTTTTGAAATTTGGTACAAATAGTGCCAATGACTAGTTGTATCATGTAAGAGAGTATTAGCCCTCTCTGCTTGTCATTCCCTTTGTATGTCCATTTTTAGCTCACCTGAGCCAGCGGCTCCAGGGGATCTTATAGGATGGTAAGGCTCCGTTGTCCGTCGTCCGTTGTGCGTCCGTTCACAATTTCAAACGACTTCTCTGAAACCGCTGGGCCAGTTGTAACCAAATTTCATATAGAGCCTCCTGGGACCTTAGGAACGAAAAATTATACAAACGGTCCTGGTCACATGACCAACATGGCCGCCATGTCCATATATGGTAAAAACCTAAAAGAATCTTCTCCATAACCAATAGGCCGATGGCCTTGAAACTTAGTATGTAGCATTGGGTACGCGAGTACTACCAAGTTTGTTCAAATTATGACCTTGGGTTGACCTTGACCTTTTTACGGTAAGGTCAAATTTGCTTCCTAATGCTTTTATATGGCAAAATGCTACAACATAAGAAATATTGGAAACTGTTGAAGATTTTTGGCTAAAAACTGGTATCTATAGTCATCTTAATGAGTATATGAAGATTTATGAGTACAAGAGGTCAAGGTCATTCTTTGACCTTTGACCCTGAACTCTCATATTTTGACATGTTCTAACAATCTCCTAAAAAACCACTGGGCCAATTTGAAACCAAATTTCATATAGAGCCTTCAGGGGTTTAGGGAACGAAAATTTATTCATATGGTCCAGGTCACATTACCAACATGGCCACCACGCCCATATATGGTAAAAACGTTTAAAAATCATCTTCTCCAGAACCAGTTGAACAATGGCCTTGAAACTCGGTATGTAGCATTTTGGTACTCAAGTACTATCAAGATTGTTCAAATTATGACCCTGGGCTGACCTTGACCTTTTTACGGCAAGGTCAAATATGGGAAAATGCTAGAACATGGGATTTCATGGAAAGTTTTGAAGATTTTGGCCTAAAAACTGGTATATGTAGTCATCTTAATGAGAACATGAAGATTTATGAGTACAAGAGGTCAAGGTCTTTCTTTGACCTTTGACCAAGAACTCTCATTTTTTGACAATATCAAACAATCTCCTCAGAAACCATTGGGCCAATTGTTACCAAATTTCATATAGAACCTCCAGGGGTTGAGGGAATGTAAACATTTTCTAATGGTCCTGGTCATATGACCAACATGGCCACCACAACACCACATATTTATGTATATATATTTGTAAAGGCAAATTTATACTGGTGATTGGTGTCAAGTTTGAATATCAATATTCATAATAGAATTAATAATGAGATATCATCATTCTATCATCAAATCATCTTCTTCTACCTTTCATATCATTCATCCTTAGGAGAAGCTTGACAAAATAACAAAAAAAAAAAAAAAACATGGCCACCACACCCATATATGGTAAAAACCTGTAAAAATCTTCTTCTCCAGAACCAGTAGACCGATGGCCTTGAAACTCAGTATGTAGCATTGGGTTCTCAAGTACTATCAAGATTGTTCAAATTATGACCCTGGGTTGACCTTGACGTTTTTTTATGGCCAGGTCAAATATGGGAAAATGCTAGAACATGAGATTTCTTGGTAAGTTTTGAAGATTTTGGCCTAAAAATTGGTATATACAGTTGTCTTAATGATGTCATGAAGAATTATGAGTACAAGAGGTCAAGGTCATTTCTTGGCCTTTGATCTTGACCTTTGACCTTGACCTTTTTTGCGGCATGGCCAAATATGGGAAAATGCTAGAATATAAGATTTCATGGAAAGTTTTGAAGATTTTGGCCTAAAAATGGTATATATGGTTGTCTGAATGAGTACATGAAGATTTATGAGTACATGTGTTCATGGTCATGCTTTGACTTTTGACCCAAGACTCATATTTTGACAATTTCAGACATGATCAGAAAAAGTCCCCTTGCCATTTGCTCAGGTGAGCGTTTCAGGGCCTCATGGCCCTCTTGTTTTCTTTCCCTTCAATTAAATTTTTGTCAAATATTTCTCAGGAACTGTTTCAGCTAGGATTTTGATATTTAGTACAAACATTGGGTATGACAAGTATTATTGTGTACGAAAGCATCAACCTCCTCCTGCTTATCATTCCCTTTGTTTGGTCACTTTTGTTCTCTCCAACTAAATTTAACTTTTTTTCTGTCAAAGATTTCTCAGGAACCACTTCGGCTAGGATTTTGAAATTTGGTGCAAACTTTGGGTATGACAAGTTGTACTGTATAAAAGATAATATACCTCCTCCTGCTGATCATTCCCTTTGTTTGACCATTTTTTCTTTCTCTCCAAATAATTTTTTTCGTCAAAGATTTCTCTGTTCCTATGAGAGCCAGTCTTCAAAGTTTGTTTACATCCAAATAAGCTGTGGGAAAGAAAATCAAGATGCTAAGATTTCTTTTGGTCTTTTTTTTTTACCTTTTCTCTTTCACTCCAATGTAACAAACGGGAAAATTTATGTCGAAGATTTCTCAGGTTGCTATGTTACTAGGTTTACGTGTAGGTTAAAGCTCATTAGTTGACATCAGCTGGATGCTGCTGCTGACGTAAGGTCAAGGTCACTGACATAGAAGTGTAAGTAAACTTGTGTTGAAATTTGTGTTAAATTTATATATTATTTTCATATTTTTAATGGAACCTTTTGGTATTTGTCTATAAGCCTTTCACTGGATTTGTAATTGCTTGTCCATCTGTCATCTGTTATTTAACATTTGCTTTACAGTTTTGTTTTCAGTAAGTTTTTATAAGGCGTTGCACTGGCCGTAGGTATAAGTGAGCCCCTGCTCAGATACTCTAGTTTGTCCTTTTTCTTCTTTTCAATGTCAATTTGTGTTTCAGTTTTCCCAGGAACTGTAAAGGCTAGAATTTTTAAACTGTGTATACATTATTATGCAGAATGAGTGATTGTATCATAAGATTGAGACTAGGGCTCATTGCTTTATTCTTCAATTTTTTTATACATTTTTCTTTCTATTTTTATTTGGTATTAAACAGTGAAAATATGTGTCAGGGTTTTGTCAAGAACAATTGAAGCTTGAATCTTGAAAGTTGGTATCATATGGACAATGAGTTGTTTTATTGTGTGATCGAGAATTCGAGCCCATCGCTCACACTCTTCTTTTTATAAGTCCATTTTACTGTCTTTTCAAGGTCAATTTGTGTCACAGTTTTCCCTGAAATTGTGCAAGCTAGAATCTTTTACTTTTGTATTCACATGGCGAATGAGTGATTGTATAATGGGATTTGATAATCGGGTTTATTGCTCTTATTCTTCCTTCTTTGGTTCATTTTGTCTTTTAAGTCCCCCAGTAATTCATTACTGACCGTTCCAAGGCGGTAGTTCTGTTGTGGTTCTCTGTTGCCTGTTTTTGGTGTCAGAGTTTCTGTGATGTTTTACCTTGTGTATGTTCTTATTATTTTTGGTTCGGTTTGGGTTGCTGAGTGGCCACCTTTCGGGAACAAGCTGCTCACTCGGTTGGCCATATGTTCTCTGTATCTTGATTATTTGTAATCTTAGTTGTTTCCAACTATGGTTTGAGGGCTGGATTTGGATTCTGATTGTTTCAGTTCCTGGTCTTTGCATACTTTTTACTTTTTTTCTATTTCTATTTGGCAGGTTAACATTGAAAAATTGTGTCAAATTTTTCCCAGGAACTGTGCAGGCGAGAATCTTTAAACTTGGCATACATATGGAGAATGAGTGATTGTATTGTGGGATTGAGGCTTAGGCTCATATTTCTTATTCTTCCATTTTTTATACGTTTTTCTTTCTATTCCTATTTGGCAAGTTAACATTGAAATTTGTGTCAGAGTTTGTGCCCATTTTAGCCATTTTCAGGGGCGGATCTAGGAATTTTGGATACGGGGTTCAAATTAGCTGAGAGGGGGTCGATTTATGCAGTTTTACCATTTTTTTCTGAAATTCCCCACGAAAATAAGATACCATGAAAATAAGATAACTTGGGCTGAGAAGGGGTTTCATTTGACCCCCCCCCCCCATGACCATGACTCCGCAACTCCTCCTTTATTTTTCAAGGGATTTTGATGAAACGTTCCTGTTATTGTTACCGTGATCTGAAGATGATCATATTTAACCAAGGTCATGCTCCACTGATGTTTACAAGAGTTATGGCCCTTTGTCATTTGCGCAACAGTAGGTCTTGTCTCTTCAACTCCACATGCAGTTTTCATTGGATTTTGATGAAAACTTTCAGTTATTGTTCCCACGACCTGAAGAGGATTGTAATATACCGAGGTCAGGCTCGACTGATTTTTACTAGAGACATGGCCCTTTGTCCATTTTAGCCATTTTGTCAACATAAATTCGTCTCCGCAACTCCTCCTTCATTTTTCAAGGGATTTTGATGAAACGTTCCTGTTATTGTTACCATGACCTGAAGATGATCATGTTTTACCGAGGCCATGCTCCACTGATGTTTACAAGAGTTATTGCCCTTTGTCATTTATGCAACAGTATGTCTTGTCTCTTCAACTCCACATGCAGTTTTCATTGGATTTTGATGAAAGCTTTCAGTTATTGTTCCCACGACCTGAAGAGGATGATATTATACCGAGGTCAGGCTCGGCTGATTTTTACTAGAGTAATGGCCCTTTGTCCATTTTAGACATTTTGACAATAGAAATTCGTCTTCACAACTCCTTCTTTATTTTGCAAGGGATTTTTGACTAAACTTTCCTGTTTTTGATACCATGACCTGAAGATGATCATATTTTACCGAGGTAATGCTGCTCTGATTTTTACTAGAGTTATGACCCTTTGTCAGTTTGAGCTATTTTGTCAACGGAAACTCTTGTCTCCTCAGCTGCTCCTTCATTTTTCAAGTGATTTTACTGAAACTTTCCAGTTATTCTTACCATGACCTGAAGATGATCATATTTTACAGAGGTCATGCTTGACTGATTTTTACTAGAGTTATGGCCCTTCAAAAATTTTCAGGTAGTAAGTCCGGTCTCTGCAACTTTTTTTGCAGTTTTCAGTGGATTTTGATGAAACCTTTCAGTTATTATTCCTTCGGCCTGAAGAGAATCATATTTTAACGAGGTCAGGCTCGCCTGAATTTACCAGAATTATGACCCTTTGCAAATTTTAGCCATTTTGTCAATAGAAGATCATACCTTCTCAACTCCTCTTATACAGACCCCTACACAGACCACTTCCTTATTTGGGCCTCAGTTTAAGAGGTTAGTGTAAGTACCTCGGATTTAAGAAATAAATAGGAGCGCTGGTAGAATAGCTGCTTATCACCACATTTTAACTATGCTATAATTTGTGAATGTGTTTACATTTTCTTAAGGTAGTTGGATACTAAATAAGAGTATTGGTGGGGCATTAAAACCACTTTACCAGCCTAATAACCCACAGGGCTATAAAACATTTATATAAGAAAAACATATTTTTACCGTTTCGTTTTCAAAAAAATCAAAAGATTGTATTTTTAGCTCACCTGAGCCGAAGGCTCAAAGGTGAGCTTATAGTATAGGCAGGCCTCCGTCGTCC
Organism: Ctena decussata; assembly: GCA_963989385.1. Classification (NCBI taxonomy): domain Eukaryota; kingdom Metazoa; phylum Mollusca; class Bivalvia; order Lucinida; family Lucinidae; genus Ctena; species Ctena decussata. Next base: position 36,310,862 of record OZ022498.1, on the reverse strand, counting down.
GTCGTCCGTCGTCGTCGTCCACACTCTTTAAACATCTTCTTCTCAGAAACCACTGGGCCAATTGAAGTCAAATTTCATATGGAGCATTTACAGGATGGGGGAACGAAAGTTTATATATTTGGTCCAGGTCACATGACCAAGATGGCCGCCATGCCCATGGTAAAAACCTTAAAAAATCTTCTTCTCCAGAACCACTAAGCCGATTGCCTTGAAACTTGGTATGTAGCATCTGGGACTCTAGTACTACAAAGTATATATAAATGATGACCCTGGGTTGACCTTGACCTATTTTATGACAAGGTCAAAATTGGTCCCTTAGGCTTTTGAATGGGAAAAGCTGAAAAAGTGCATTTTTCTGTTGCCTTTGTACTCTGTGATATGGAAATGCAGCAAATTTCAACTCCTCTGAATTTTAAAGGTGAAGGTCATTTAGTGACCTTGGCCAAAGGTCAATTGTCGATCCTTTGTCAACATTTTCAAAGGACTTCTCCTCTGAAACTACAGGGCTAATTTCATTTAAATTTCACATACAGCCTTCAGGTAAAGGGGGAAAGAAAGATTATACACTTGGTCCAGGTCACATGACCAAGATGGCTGCCATGCCCATATGTGGTAAAAACCTTAAAAAATCTTCTCCTCCAGAACTACTGGGCGGATTGCCTTGAAACTTGGTATGTAGCATCTGGGACTCTAGTACTACAAAGTTTATATAAATGATGACCCTGGGTTGACCTTGACCTATTTTTTGACAAGGTCAAAATTGGTCCCTTAGGCGTTTGAATGGGAAAAGCTGAAAAAGTGCATTTTTCTGTTGTTATTGTGCTCTGACACATGGAAATGCAGCAAAATTCAACTCCTCTGAATTCTAAAGGTCAAGGTCATTTAGTGACCTTGGCAAAAGGTCACTCGAGGGTCCTCTGTCAACATTTTTAAAGGACTTCTCCTCTGAAACGATTGGGCCAATTTCATTTAAATATCATAAACAGCCTTCAGGCAAAGGGGGGAAAGAAAGTTTATATACTTGGTCCAGGTTACATGACCAAGATGGCGGCCATGCCCATATATGTTAAAAACTTGCAAAAATCCTTTTCTCCAGAACCATTGGGCTGATTGCCTTGAAACTTGGTATGTAGCATCTGGAACTCTAATACTACAAAGTTTATATAAATGATTACCCTGGGTTGATCTTGACCTATTTTGTGACAATGTCAAATTTGGTCCCATAGCCTTTTGAATGGGAAAACCTGAAAAAGTGCATTTTTCTGTTGCTATTATGCTCTGTGATATGGAAATGCAGTCAACTTCAGCCGTACTTCATCAACAAGCATTAAATCTTAGATGCATTTGAAATTCATACATATTGTACAATTTGCCTTAGACTTATGTGCTGAGGTTGAAAGGACTCAGGTGAGCTACAGGACCAATGGTCCTCTGGTTAAACACTTTTTTACACAGTTTCTATTTATATTCATATTTCTAGCATATGAATGCACTTTCATTTCTGCGATTCACATAATCTATACTTTAGGATATTTAAAACAAACTGGTAAAAAAAGAATGCACTTATCTTGATAATAAGTATTTTTTATATTTTCTAAAAATGCAAGAAAATTTAAATTCATGAAAAAAGTCATGAAAAATATATTTGATTGATGGGGCATGCTAATGCCTATTATTTCAGAAAAAAAATTAAATTGTATGTTACAGAATAAGACAAAAATACAAAATTTTCACCGTTTCAGTTCCTTGCAAAACAATGTTAAAGTTAAAAATACCCGAAAATCTGAGAAACCCAAATAAACAGACAACCCCCATTCCGCACCTGCTGCAACCAAAGTAGGCCCTTGCCCTACTATTTATTCCCCTGTTACTTTGGTTCTACCATTAAGTAATGCCACCAACAATGTGCAGACGGAAAGACAAATCAGAAACGTTCCTAAGGAGCAGTCTGATTTCAGTTTCTACTATTTGTACAAACCTATCTTCTCAAAAACTTAGGATGTTTACGGTAGTTAATGTCATTGTATAGATAGCTTACCGCCAATTATTTTACATAGGCAACAGAAATAACGTTTAAGCTCGTCACTAGAAAACTCGAAATTAATACCGCATTTTGAAGAACGATTCTACCCGATGGTTTAAAGAAGAAAAAAGCACATGTTCCTTGCTCTGGAGGCCGCTATTTCAACTAGAACACGTAGTCCCAGCGCGTGCAGTAAATTTGGCGCGTCAGAGTAGCACTGGGTAAAGTTATAAAACTGTTTGATACTTCAGTGGTCTACAGCAAAAAAATCAATGTTTCCATCTAATATATTTCATCTAGGTACGAGGGTCATCCAATAAGTCCTGCAAACGGCAAAGTTTCTGGCAAATGATAATTAAAAACGAATCAAGCAATCCACATTCCTACATTGCATCTTCCCTTCTTTCCAGTGAACAATGTCCAGAAACGTCATGATCTTGCAAATGGCGTTGCTAGGTAACTGAAGAATACTAACATTATGGGTGCGGCGGTGGCTTCTAGTTGTCTATTAAAGGTGCCTTAGCTTAGTTCAGAACGCTTGTAATTATCTGAAGATTGCTGGGAGAAACGGAAAATAATTCTGAAGTCTGTACACGGTACCTAGGTTAAGATATTGCCGTCAGTCAAGATATTATTATTGTTCAAAGAAAGATCACCATGTTTTTCGGGCAGCTAAAATATCATATAAAATGAATATATGAAGAAGAGGCTTTCACAGGAGATGAAGTTTTTCCTAAACTGCCATTAATTTGTTATCAAAGAATAGTCCCGAGATATTGAAATGTAGATATTAGAGAAAATGTAAGCTTCGAGCCTTGTTTAATATCTTTTGCATCCTTAGGAAACCAGAGGTAAACGTCAAAAGTTAGAATTTTACTAACATTTTGTAATATTCTCCTTGTTGCCTACCAACCACATTTGTTTGGTAATGTGAAATGATAACTCTCTCTCTTATTTGAGTCTTAAATATAAGGAGATTTTGGCCGCTTGTTATACGTGTTTCTTTTTATTCATATTTCTTAATCATGAAAATATGTGTCACAATTTTCTCAGAAACTAGAGAAGCTAGAATCCTGAAACTTATTACATGTATACATATGGCCAATGCGTTGTTGTATTGTGGGATTGGGAACTAAGCTCATTGCTCTAATTTTTCCCTTTATTGTCCATTTTACTGTGTTTTCAAGGTAAATTTGTGTCACAATTTTCTCAGGATCGGTGCAAGCTATAGTCTTTAAACATGGAATAAAATGAAGAATGAGTGAGTGTATTGTGGGATTGAGACTCGGGCCTATTGCTTTTATTTTTCTATTTTTTTATCCATTTTTCTTTCTTTTACTATTTCGCATGTTGACACTGAAAAATTGTGTCAGAATTTTCTTAGGAACTATTGGAACCAGAATTTTTGAAACTAGAATGCTGAAACTTAGTAGACACCTGGACAATGAGTTGTTGTGTTTTGTGGGATTGATAATCGGGCACATTGCTCTTATTTTCCTCATTATTTTTGGGTTTTTTTTCTCTCATTTTAAGGTTAAATTGTTACAGTTTTCTCAGGAACTGTGCAAGCTAGAATCTTGAAACTCGGAAAACGTATGTAGAAGGACTTGCTGTACCATGGGAGTGAGACCCGAGCTCATTGCTCCGGTTCTTTTTTTGTTTATCCATTTTCTTTCTTTTCCAATTTCATGCAATGAAATTTGTGTCACCGTTTGCTCAATAAGTATTCAGGCTAGGATCTCGTTTAACGTCCACGGTAAAAAAGCTATGGTCATGTCGGGACGGTCCAAATTATACATAAATTGATTTAAATTCATTTTTAAATGCATACATACATTAACGTAAAAAGGATTAAATTACAATGCATATTTTTGAACAAACATTTAAGTTGTCTGTTTTAGTCATTTTGTTTGAAGACAGGGATTCTCTGCCCCGGGGGGTCTGGTTTCCATCTCACAGCAGATTTACCTGTACAGCTGAAAATTTATTCAACCAATCAATGGACCAGAATTACCAATTATGATCTTTTTATTGGCTGACTTGAGGTGTTGACACTGTATGATCAAGAGACAGATTGACACTGTTGAAGTTTATCCTCCTCCTGTCGGGGTGATGGTGACAATTCTTTCCCATAGATAGCAATACAAACATTTTGAAACATACAACACCTTTCCTGCTAATCGCGGCTACTTTAGAACAAAGCTCATTCTAGCTGGTGGACTCAATATTGAAACAAGCAAAGAAAACAGTACCTTATGTGCATTTAAAAGAGCTTGGTAAACCCAAACCCAACAGCCGGCTGCAGAACTGCTTTTTGCTGAAAATAACTGTCAAAAGATCAAAGAGTTTAGAACTGCAAAACAAAAATACTGGTAGACATTAAATAATTCAACTCCCTGATTTTACATGTTCAGCCACTGAATGATCAAGGAAAAATGATAACATTAACTCAGCATCCATTTTCAGCCAAAGGCAGCAGCTGTTGTTTTCTTTGAATTCAAATTGTGCGCCAAAACGTTTGTGTACCCATAAATTGATGACGTAATAGGTACTATGCTCCTGTAAGTGTAGTTTTTGTGGAGATGTCAGCTGTGTAAGTGTGTCATAGTTATGGTACATTTAGTGTGAATAATATGCACATCACAACTACATAAACTTTTACCGTCTATGCCTAAAGGTAATATGTGAGTGAAATAGCACTGCACACTGTAACACAATTTTAGAGCATAATCCATGGCGTGCATATCCATGTGATGTGAAAGCAAAGGAGAGCTTATGCTATATCTCCGGCGTCATAGTCCAAGTGTGCGCCAGCCTTCACATTCGCATTTTTTGATTGCATTCTTGTTTATGTCCTCGTCTGTATCCCCGTCTGTGATCAGGTTAACCAATGTTAAGCATCTGCATTTAGTTCTGTTTCAGGGCTAGAGTAATGAAACTTGGTACTCACTTACATCTGCACAAGACCACCTGAATGCAAATACATTTTCCGACCATGACCAACTTGTTATGGTCCACTGACTTCGGCAAAATTGAGGTTAACTGGTGTTAAACATCTGTGTTTAGGTCAATTTCTCAGTGGATTCATGATACATTGTACTTTGCACACACATCTATATTTTACTTCACTGACTTTATGGCATTTTTCAGACCCAATATGGGTTAGGGTCATGATACTTTGCAAACACTTGCATCTGGACTACAGCACTGATTTTTACCTTGCGTTGGAGTTATGATACTTGTAACCGTGAGGGCCAAGCTTCCATAAGGCATGATTTGTTTTCTTTTGACAACTCTTATTTCATTTCCATGTTTGACATAATTTGTAAAATTAATCACAAAATATCTGATTGGCAAAACATGTACGTTAATTAAGTGCTTGGCATGAACATAGTAAGGTTTCTATGAAAGAAAAAGAACTACAGCATTCAGCTCGCCATGTTTCGGGTCTTGGTGAGCTAGGTACTTCTTTCCGTCGTCCATCGTTGAAAACTTTCAAATGAGCGTTATTTGCAGTACAATCTGTGTTTAGTTAATATTCATACTTGGACTTGTACTGGACTGATGTTAGACAGTGGTCCAGGATTCTGATAAATCCAGCTTCCCTCTGCTCTTCAGGCACCTTATCTGGAAGTTAAAGACTTATTTTTGGGAAAGCTTTTGTTTAGTGCAAGCCGCATCCCCATAGTGCAAAACGCCAGTTCAGGCGAGCCATGCTATGCTGTCAGGTGACAGCTCTTGTTTTCTATGGCTGTCGGTGTTATTGCTCTTAAGCCCAGAAACATGGCATTTACGTATCATTCTCGACACTTTCAGAGAGCTTGTGAATTTAAGAGATCAAAATGAAACTTATGCAATGTCACGCTCGGTTTCATGTTGCAAACCGTCATGTTTACCAGTATTCTTCGTGTCTTACTGGATGTTTTGGCTCATTATTCGTTGGTACGGTTATGTTGTTCAAAAAGTTTATCGGGGTTTAACTTTAAGCATGATAAGCTGCATTGTAGATTCTGAGAAATGTCCTGTATTTCTTTTTCCCGGGGAAGATGGCTGCCAAGATGGCGTCCTCACATATACCGAGTTCAATTAAATTGCCCTACGTTTGCGTTTAGAACTCTGCCATCGATAGCGGCCAAAGTAACCAACGGTGTAGCGTAAATTATGGCGGTGCCCTCGGTAACCTAGTGGTAGCAATGCTGTTTATTATATTATTAATTTTGTACTTGAAATAGAAGTAATTTCAATCGAAAATGAATTTTTATCGGTTGCACGTAGGAACGCTTGCTGAGTAAACAAGGTGTGGCCCATTTTAAGGCTGATATTAGTGTTGGCATGACTGCAGTAATACAGTCGTGCTTCCTGATAGTGAAACAGTTTAAAGTTATGTCTCAAGCAGCCCACCAGAGTTGCCCAAGCTCTTCTGTTGCTGTAAAATTGGTAGTCGAAAACAGCAGGAGTCGCGAAGACTACCCACGGCCACAGTTTCTCATATTATACTCTTTCTCAGGCTAGAAACATAGTTTAGTATCTATTATAAGAAGGGCGCTGACAAAGAAATTTACCAAGCCACAATACCTTATATTTTCAAAAATTCTGAGCGTACAACTAAGAATCGGTATGCCACAGCTTGGGTATATATTTTTGTCTGTTACAGCACCTGTTATGATTCCCATGACGCTATCACAAGAATGCAGCAGACCATAATACTTGCATTTTGTAAAATCCAAGCGAAACAACAGACCTGTCCAAGATGGTCTACACAATGCCACTGCTGTCAACAAGAGCTTAAACGATGGTTGTGGCTGTTTTAGGCATGTCACTTGTAAAACTGACATCCTTCATGTACAAATCCATCAACAACAACTATCTTTATCCCTAAAACCATGAATAATTTGTTTAATCCACTTGAAAAAAGTGAAAAATGAAGAATTAACTACACACCTCCATTTTGATACAAGAAAGCTGCTAGCGGCATACAGAGATCTGGCTGGCTGATAAAAATGATTATTAATTTCAGCTAATTAACTGGCCAGTACATTACTGATTCAAATCGGCTACTGTGTGAGAGTTATTTTTACTTGTGTTATTTTTTACACACGTACAGAGGATTAACAAATCATTCATGGTATTAAGGGTACAGGTGATTATTGTTAAGTATAATTTGTTATCCCCTCGGGGATAACCATATTAAGATAGGAATTCGTACTCGATTAATGTACGCCGTTTCCTTTTGCTAATACAGGTCCCACTATTTCCCGATACTTCTACATTTGGCACACCCTGCTACAGGGTTCTCGCCAGCATCGCCAATGCATGATATTTATAGTATAGCTTATATCTTTAAACACTTTATCTCTCTCTATACAAACAGTTACCTGAAAGTTCTGTTATCACTTAACAATACAGATGAATAACAAGTTCTACTTGATTAACGCTACAGGTGCCACTATTTACCGGTATTTGCTCCCATAGTTTGGCGCACCCAGCTGCAGGGTCCCTTCCAGCATTGATGAGACATGGGCTGTAAAACTTATCCTGAACACTTCATCTCGCCTAATACAAGAACCTCACCTTATACAAGCACTTACCAGAGAGTACAGTCCACTTACGAAGAGACATCTGACAAAAGTTAAAAGCACTGAAGTTCACCGGTTACAAGCAATCACTAGACAAAAAGAAAATATTGTCAAACTCGCCACTTACCTACAGCTTCAACAAATCCAAGAATACAATTAAATTAACTTGAATTGCTGCCAATTTTCTGCTTTACCACTTGCATCCTGTAGATTCATTTGCTAAGGGATAACCTCTCAAGCTTTTTCAAAAGCTAAACTTGTGTACATGAAGGATATCAGTTTTATAGGTGACAGTCCTTAAATGAGTCATATACTCTTGTTGAAAGCAGACTGTGTGCATGGCCGTGTGGACAGGTTTAGCGTGTCGCTGGGATATTCTACAAATTTTTAGTGAGTTTCGGGCTGCTGCATTCTTGTAATGAGGGTCTGGAAAAACTAGCGTTCACTGTAATGTGCATAAGTATAAACTTTAACTGTGCCATGCTGATTTTAGTTATAGGCTCAATAATTTCAAAGGGACAAGAACTTATTTGTTGCTTGGTAAATTCCCTCGTCAGTGCCCTTTTTACTAAACATCCCAAACTATGACGTAAACCTGGAGAAGAGTGATACATGCTCCTGTGCCTACGGCTACCGAAGTATACCAAAGAAACAAGCGCCACCACTGATAGCTGAAGGCATATTTCTGAACTTACATTACACAGAAACCAGGTTTTTATGCCTCCTTGCCTGTCTGTGTGTCTGTCTGTCTGTCTCTCTCTCTCTCTCTCTAGAAACCTGTCTATAACGATATAGAATTTCATAAAACTTAGTTTGCAATATTGTACAGCGATTGACAAACCTATTGGATATGACATAAATGTAAAGCTACAGTCTGCATGCTTAGTGGCTATAGACTTTGCTTCCCTCTTCAATTGGACGCTGGTGGGTAGCGCATCAGACTCTATGATGGACCCGACATAAAAAATTTATTTTAGTTGGCTGGAACCGGAGCTAGTCGTGTCTGTTGCTTGGCTATTCTGGGTTCAACTGTTGATTTTCTTTTGCTCCAGTATTTCATTGACATTCCAGGGATCTCCAGATGTGTCAGTACCGCGGTATGTTGTTTCTGTGGAGCTCTCATCTTTGATAGGTTTTATCCGTGATTTATTTGTTTCCTGTGATGATTCATTTATCGGTTAGGAGACCTTTATGCAGACCAAACATCTAACTAAATGTTTTGAATCGACGCAGAAGCAGAGTGCAGTAAAAGTAGTTTAAGACACCACTCCCCCAATAATCTATTAGTGGCCGTTTTAAGGCGGTACTTCTGTTGTCGTTCCTTAATGTTACGTGTTCTTATGTCCGCTTGTCTGTGGTTTTCTAGAAATATGGTCATCTGTAAAGCTGCTCACTTCGCTTTCTGTTTTGTATTGTAAATGAAAATAAAAAAGGTAAAAATAGATGCTGCTCTTGTTTTCAGCTGTGATAGCTGACTGACTACCTGTTTGGGTAAGAGCAGTTCATTCGGTTCACCGTGCGTGTCTTTTGTGAACTTTTGTCAATTGATGTATATACTTCTTCCCCGTTTGGTTTTGAGGGCCGGATTTGGGATCTGATTGTATTAGTTCCTGATCGTTTTTTACTTAGTAAAGATATGGCAATGTTTATAGGCAGACATGTCATGGAAAGTATCAAGTCAGTTTTTTTTTGTTTCGTAATTCGAGGCTACTTGTCAAGAGCTACACTGTTTGCTTTTTCATATCACTGTTCGAAAAAAGGTAAAAACGTAACGGAACTCCAATCTGGATTTCTTGATTGATACTCCGGCTAAGTACCACTAGATAAAGGCAGCTCTTGAGAAAAGCTTTGAATATGGTCCTAGCTTGCAAACGTCTCCGGTCCTTCCTCGTCCGGGAAGAAAGCGATTTGACCAGTTTTTTTTTCTTCTATTTTTAACTGACTTAATTTTGGCTTATACTTCTGAAAATGTCAGTTATATTTGAAACTAAGTATTACACGATACTTCTATTTTACAGTTTGCAGACTGCACTTCTTTGCTAGCTAGCTGATTTTCAACGAATAACACAACTAGTGTATATGCATTATAAACGTCTTTGTCTTATTCCTGCTGCTTTTACAACCATTTATATTCTTCCAAATGACTTCATTTCAGGTGGGAGAAGATTTTGCTTTTTTGTGTGAGCAAATCACATTTTATGTCCCCAACTTCGAAGAAGTTGAGGGAGCATATTGCTTCTGGGTTGTCCATCCGTGCGTCCGTGCATCCGTCCGTCCGTTCGTCACGCATACCATATCTTAGAAAACGTGCATGCTGGAGTTTTGAAATTTCACAAATGGATTCATCATCTACAAATAGCTAACACGTATTTTTTGTCTCGTCCGAGTTGTCTCCCTTTTTGAAGTTATGCCCCTTGAGAAAATATCAAACTGAAAGATATCTCAAAAAGTATTTTAGCTAGAGCCTTGAAACTTTGCCAGCTTATTAGGACTGATAAGTAGATGAACTGAAAAACATTTGTGAATTTTTGACCGAGTTATGCCCCTTTTTCAACTTACTACATTGTAAGCCTATGGAACCTGTCACACATACCATATCTTAGGAACCGTGGGTGCAAGAGTTTTGAAATTTCACATATGGATTCGTCGTCAAAAAATAGCTGACATGTATTTTTTTCCTATCCGAGTTGTCTCCCTTTTCGAAGTTATGCCCCTTGAAAAAAAATCAAACTGAAACCTTGTGAGCAAGATATCTCAAAAAGTATTTTAGCTAGAGCCTTGAAACTTTGCCAGCTTATTAGGACTGATCAGTAGATGAACTGATTAACGTTTGAAAAACATTCGTGAATTTTCGACCGAGTTATGCCCCTTTTACGACTTAGTACATTGTAAGCCTATGGAACCTGTCACACATACCATATCTTAGGAACCGTGGGTGCAAGAGTTTTGAAATTTCACATAGGGATTCATCATCGAAAAATAGCTGACACGTGTTTTTTCTTGTCCGAGTTATCTCCCTTTGTGGAGTTATGACCCTTACCAAAAAGCAAACTGAAACCTTGTGAGCAAGATATCTCAAAAAGTATTTTAGCTAGAGTCTTGAAACTTTGCCAGCTTGTTAGGACTGATGAGTAGATGAAGTGATTAACTTTTGAAAAAAAATCGTTGATTTTTTGACCGAGTTATGCCCCTTTGGTTTAAACAATATTTATTCAAGAAAATAACATACATGTTACAAGATATACACAGTTCGAAATTGAGGATCTGAACGAAAGCTATAAGCTTATAAAGTCCATCTCCTCTTATAAAGTTCATCTCCTCGTTATAAAGTCCATCTCCCCATTGCCCCTTTATCAACTTAGTGCATTGTAGGCCTATGGAACCTTGTGAACAAAATATCCCAAGAACCCCTGACGCTAGGATCATGATTTTTTGCAGGAAGATTTTGCTTAAGATGAAGATGACCTGATTAACTTTTGAAACATATTCGTAAATTTTGTGGCTGAGTTAAGCCCCATTTTCGACTTAGTGCATTGAAACCTATAGTACAAAGGTACCCTAACATATGGTCAAGAACTGTAAGAGCTAAGAACTTGAAACTTTATACACTTGATCAGTATGGAAAACAAGCGTATACATGTTTTTTCTTTTTCCGCCTGTCATGTTTTTCCAGAGTTATGCCCCTTTTTCGACTTAGCCTGTGGGACTTTGTGAACAAAATATCTCAAGAACCCCTGATGCTAGGATCGTGGATTTTTGCAGGATGACATTGCCCGAGATGTAGATGGCCTGATTAACTTTTGAAAAAAAGTGAATCTTTGACCGAGTTATGCCCCTTTTTCAACTTAGTGCATTGTAAGCCTATGGAACCTTGTGAACAAAATATCTGGAGAACCCCTGACGCTAGAATCATGATTTTTGCAGGAAGATATTTGCCATGGTGTAGATGACCTGATTAACTTTTGAAAAAAAATTGACTGAGTTAAGCCCCTTTTTTGACTTAGTGCATTGAAGCCTGTGGTACAAAGGAATAAACATTATGGATGAGCCTTCTTTAGAGACAAGCATATGGTTGGGGGCATAGTGTTTCATAAACACATTTTGTAGTTTGGGTCTACGAAACAAGGTTGCATTATAACGTTTGCTGTTCAGACTAACAATGGTTTCTTTCTTAGGTGACACCTCAAGGCAAACACCAGTAGTTGCTTTGGGAGGTGATGAAGGGCTAAATATATTTAGTGGAGATGTGACTCTGGGGTCAGTTTCTATAACTTCAAGTGTAAATTCTTCCATTTCCGGCCCATCAGGTGAGATCCAATTTATATTATCGATTCATACATTTTTCATGCATTCAGCAGCAGATATGTGATTATACTTACCTGAAAACTCACATGAATATTTATATGATATTCCACAATTAAATAAACGTCTTCACAATGTTGGAGGATAAGAATGGTAACACTATTACGTAAGAATAAAAATGACACTTCTCGCTTTATGTTTGTTGTGTTGCATACAAAGCAATCACATCCGAGGTATTGTATGATCATCTAACAGATCAGATCATCTATGACCATCTAACAGATCAGATCAAATCAAATTTATTTCTTTGAAAATAATTCAATAGAAGAAATGAGAAAAGAATTAACATACATATATGCATATCACACATATATACGAAACTGCAAGCAACTCGCATTTTTACGTCAAAGGAGGGAGTTAAGCTGTCAGAAGAAATACATGTAACTAAAAAGACCAAAAGTCCACACTGAAATCTGATCAAAGAAAACCACAAACAAGGCAAAATCTAAGAAAATTATCCGAGTTTCTTGCACTGTCGTTTTATGCCCAAGAGAGTGCATTAAACTGCCAAAGTGTGACGAAATGTGGAACTTAACTCAGACTTAACGAAAACCATACTATTTTGTGTGTTGCTTACCTGTATCTTATTAGCTCACCTGAGCAAGAAGTGCTCAAGATGAGCTGTTGTGATCGATATTTGTCCCTCGTCCATCTGTCCGTCATCAACAATTTCCTCAAACAACATCTCCTTCTAGACCTGTAGGCCAGTTTCAAAATAATTTCACACAAATGTGGTTCTGTTAAAGCATGTACCAAAATTGCTAAAATGGTTCCGTTTCACTGAACAATATGGCCGCCAAAGCTAAAAATAGAAAAACATTTAAACGACATCTCCTCTCATGTAGATGACTCGATTTCAAAGTAATTTCAAAGACATGTTCGACTCATGGCCCTGTACCAAAATTGCTAAAACGGTTCCACTCCACTGAACAAGATGGCTACCAGAGCTAAAAGTAGAACTAAATCGTTGAAAAACTTTGTCAGAATTTTTATCTCCATAAAATGTAGGTTAGGCATGAAACTGGATCTTGCCGGATAAAAAACAAGGCCACTAGGTGAAATCTTAGAAAAAACCTTGTGTACTCTCTAGGGGCCGCAGTTTAAATTCAATCTTCATGAAACTTTGTTAGAATGTTTATCTAAATAAAATCTAGGATAAATTTGAAACTGGGTTATGTTGGCTTAAAAACTATGTCACAAGGGCAATCTTAGAAAAACATTATGTACACTCTACAGGACACAGTTTTGTTCCAATCTTCGTTAAACTTTGTCAGAATGTTTATCTTTATGAAATCTATGTTACTTTTGAAACTAGGTCATATAGGATTAAAAAATAGGCCATTAAGACAAATCTTAGAAAATCTTTGCGTTCACTCCAGCGGGCACAGTTGTGATCCAATTTTCAAGAAATTTCTGTCAGAAAGTTAATCTTTAATAAATCTAATACATTGGTGAAACTGGGTTATGTCAAGTCAAAAAGTAGGTCACTAGGTTAAATCTTAGATACACATTGTGCACACTATAAAGGGAAGAGTTTTCATCCAATCTTTGTGAAACTTAGTCAAAATGTTGATCTTAATGAAATCTAGAAGAAGTTTGAAACTGGAATATGTCAGGTCAAAAACTAGGTCACTAGGTCAAATATTAGAAAACCTTATGCACACTATAGAGGCTCCAATTGCCATTGAATCTTCGTGAAACTACGCCAGAATGCTTATCTGTATACAATTTAGGCCAAGTTCGAAACTGGGTCATGTTGGGTCAGAAACTATGTCACTAGGGCAAATCTTAGAAAAACCTCGTGTACCCTATGGAGAGCACAGTTTTGATTCAATCTTTTGATTCATTCTTCATGAAATTTTATCAGATGAATTTTGAAACTGGGTTATATCAAGTCAAAAACTTGGTCACTAGGTCTAATCTTAGAAAAACATTGTGTACACTCTAAAGGACACAGTTTTGATCCAATCTTCATGAACATTTGTCAGAATATTTATCTCGATGAAATCTAGGCCAGCTTTGAAACTGAATAATGTCGAGTCAAAAGCTAGGTCACTGGGTCATATCTTACAAAAAGATTATGTTCACTATAGAGGCTTTATTTTCATTTGAAGCTTCATGAAACTTTGTTAGAATGTTAATCTCCAAGAAATCTAGGGCAGGTTTGAAACTGAATCATGTTGGGTCAAACACTAGGTCACTAGATTAAATCTAAGAAAAACCTTGTGTACACAATAGAGGGCACAGGTTTGTTCCCTTCTTCATGAAACTTTTTCAGAACGTTTATCTCCATGAAATCTAGGCCAGATTTGAAAATGGGTTGTGTTAGACTTAAAACTAGGTCAGGACGTAAAATCTTAGAAAAACCTTGTGCACACAATAAAGGCTTTATTTTCCATTAAATTTTCGTGAAACTTTTCCAAAATAATTGTTTGAACAATATCTTGGTTAAGTGTGAACATGGGTTATGTCAGTTCAAAAAGTAGGTCACAAGGTTAAATCATTGACAAACCCTTGTGTAAACAATTGCTGCCTCATTTTCAATGAATGTTTGTAAAACTTTGTCAGAATGTTCGTTATGACAGTATTCAGGCCAAATTCGAATATGGTTCCTGTCAGGTTAAAAGTAGGTCATTTAGAAATCTCCTTCTCCAGAACCAGTGAACAATTGGCCGATTGCAGTGCAACTTGGCATGTGGCATTGGGGACTTGGGCCCATCATAGTTTCTTCAAATATTGATCCTGGGTTGACCTTGACCTTTTTATGCACAGGTCAGTAAGATAACTTGAATATTCTTGGTTCACATGGTACTCAGGTGAGCGATCCAGGGCCATGAGATCCAGGGCCATCACATGGCCATATTCCATTGCATGACCCTATTGTTTCATAAAGTTTTGACATATTTCATCCTTATTGCTGCTGTCCAATAATTGTTTTATGGTGCAGTTCCTTCACATCTGTACACCTATTGCATATGTTTGAGAGAAGTACATGTAACTTTTCACAGAAGTAGAATTAATTTTGTTAGTCAGGCCAACTGGACAGTTTTTATCGCACTTGCTTTAGCAAGGTGCGATAAAGGTGAGATAAAGGCGTCCGGTTTTCCGTCCGTCCGTCTGTCAACCCGTTCGTCTGTCAACCCGTTTGTCCGTCCGTTCACACTTTCGTCGACTCTAGCATATAAGTCCATTCAAATGACTCAACCTCTGAAATCGCTTCTCCCTTGGTTCTCGAATTTCACGTGCAGTATGATCGGGCTGCATGGCTTCAGAACGGTTGAATTCAGCTTTTTGAGAATCCAAGATGGTTGCTAGTACTAAAAACATCAAACCGAATAAAATCAACTTTTTATTCAGAACCATTTGGTATATTTGTCTCAAATTTTGCATGGTACATTAATTGGATTTTTTTAAAAGAATTATCATAATGAAAATCTAAATCTATGGCGGGATTAGGTCACAGTGACCTTTCTCTTTATGGATCCAGTTTTGCTTAAATGCCAATATCTCATGAAACGCTGAACTTAATCAAAATCATCCGCAAATGGAGTTCTTTCAGATTGATGTGACCGGGCACTGCAAGATGGCCGTCGGCTGCTGTGACTAAAATAGCAAAAAAACACGAAAATGACGATTCTGTAGAATCACTGAATGAATTTGGACCAGCTTTGTGTCAGAATTATCCTCACATGAATATGTTTCAATTTTTTGCAAATTGACCATCCAAATGGCTGCCATCTGCCATTACTAAAATAGCAAAAACTATGAAACAGACCAGATCTCATGAGCCACGAGATGGATTTTGATGAATTATATGTCAAATTGATGCGTTCATTGAGATCTTTTAAAATATGCAAAGCAGGTGCGACATAGCGTTTGCGGAATTCTTATATTAAATAATGTTTGTTGGTAATGAACACTCTAGTGATGGACACTGGTCTGTGACAAGCGCTGCACGGGGCATTAGTTGTGTCTGTCTTGCAATTACAATTTTCTAGCCTTCTTTTGAAGATTTTAAACTTTATATTGTATATTTGTATTATATCATATTTGGTACTCAGTTATACATACAAATTATGTGTCCTCCGACGAGAACAAACTGGGCTCCACTTTTGCAGGTTTGTTTCTATTTAGTTTTGAAAGACACCGATATTCTGTGCTAAGTGAGCCAAGGCGATGTTATTGTAGCATTCAACTCAACTTCTCGATATTATACGTTTATTAAATATTGATAATATCTATGTCGAAAATATGGTAATTTTACCCCCGGCATACGAAGTATGTCGAGGGGTATATAGTTTTTGTTTTTCCGTCAGTTCGTTAACGTTTTGCGTTAAGTTGTTGCTTTTGCTCTGTTTTCCTGAAAGTCTTTACTTGAACTGGTTTGTGTGTGCTTAGTATTACTACAGGATAGATACTGATCAATATGCATCATCTGGATGCTACTGGTGGCCTAACGTCAAGGTCACAGACAGTTGCATGAAAGTTTGTGTTAAATTTTTCCATTTGCGCTGTTTTTCTGAAAATTTAGATTGGAATTTACTCAGATGTACTAAGTGTTAGTAGAGAATGGATACATATTAGTTTGCATAAGCTGGATGTTGCTGCAGACCAAAGAGCAAGGTAACAGGCTTTGACATTTGTATAATTGTAGCATTAAAGTTTTGCACTGGGTTGTTTCTGTTTGCTTATACTTCAATATACTTGAATTTTGATGTATGACTAGCTTTTTTTCGAGATTGAAACAGTGTAGTTAACATCATCTTGATGCTGCTGCAGACCATAGGTCAAGATCATAGACTTTAAAATGTATATAATATTTCTGTTGAAGTTTTAAGTTTGAATGTTTTTGCTTAGTGTGAAATCTTGGAATGGAAACTTATGATATGTGTGACTGGTTCTGTTATTGGGTATGTTTGATTGCTTGCCTGTCTGTTTGTTAACATTTATATTAGTGCTTTATGTCAAATTTATTTTCTGTAGGTGGTGGCGCTGGCCGGCGGTATACATGAGCCCCCCTGCTCACTTGTTCTAGTTCAAATTTATCTTCAAGAACTTCAACTGAATGATGCAAATTATTTGAACACTGAATCTTCATTTTTGTTCCCCTAAATACGAAGTATGTCATCAGGTATATAGTTTTTATATACGCCCGTCGAAGACGGGTCGTATCATATCGTGACCTCCGTCCGTCCGTCCGTCTGTCTGTCTGTCTGTTAACTTTTCGTGTCCGCTCCATATCTCCTTAACCCCTTAAAAGATTTTTTGAAACTTGGGTCAAATGTTCGCCTTATCGAGACGATGTGCAGAACTCATACTTCAATGATGTCCGACAAAGGTCACACTTAGAGGTCAAAGGTCAAACGGTAAAATTTCGTGTCCGCTCCATATCTTGAAAACCGTTTAAGATTTCTTCATGAAAGTTTGTACAAATATAAAGCACCATCAGATGATGTGCAGAGAAAAAGAACCATAACACTGTTTTTTTTTTTTGACGAAATTATGTCCCATTGTATTTTTCATATAGTAAGTTCATATAAGCTTCGTGTCCGCTGCTTATCTAAAAAAACCGTTTAAGATTTCTTCATGAAAGTTTGTATAATTATAAAGCAGCATCAGACGATGTGCAGAGAAAAGGACCATAATCCTACTTTCCATTTAACAAAATTACGCCCCTTTGTATTTTTGTATAGTAATTTCATATAAGCTTTGTGTCCGCTCCATATCTCGAAAACCATTTAAGATTTCTTCATGAAGGTCTGTATAAATATAAAGCACCATCAAACAATGTGCAGAGAAAAAGAACCATAACCCTAGTTTCATTTTTGACAGAATTATGTCCCTTTGTATTTTTCGTATAGTAATTTCACGTAAGCTTCGTGACCGCTCCATATCTTGAAAACCGTTTAAGATTTCTTCATGAAAGTTTGTATACTTATAAAGCACCATCAGATATAAAGCACCATCAGATGATGTGCAGGAAAAACGAATCATAACCCTACTTTCACTTTTAACAAAATTACGCCCCTTGTATTTTTTGTATTGTAATATTGTATTAAATTCGTGTCCACCCCATATCTCGTTAACCTCTTGAAAATGTTTTTTGAAACTTGAGACCAATGTTCACCTTATCGAGGCAACTTGCAGAACTCATATTTCAACAATGTCCCACAAAGGTCACGCTAAGAGGTCAAGGTTCAAAAGGTAACATTATTTGTCGGCTCCTTATCTCAAAAACCATATAAGATTTCTTCATAAAAGTTTATAAAAGTTTATACAAATATGAAGCATCATCGGACAATGTGCAGAGAAAAAGAACCATAACCCGACTTTCAGTTTTGACAGAATTATGCACCTTTGTATTTTTCATATAGAAATTTCGTGTCTGCTCCATATCTTGAAAACCATTTAAAATTTCTTCATGAAAGTTTGTACAAATATCAGACGATATGCAGAGAACGAGAACCATGACCATACTTTCAGTTCTGATGGAATTATGCCCCTGTTTAATTTTTGTCTAGGAATTCCATATTAGCTTTGTTTGTTTCGTAATTATGCCCCCAACTTCGGAGAAGTTGAGGGGGCATATTGGTTTGGGCCTGTCCATCCGTCTGTCCGTCTGTCCGTATGTCCGTCCGTCCGTAACACTTTATGGCAGATAGGAAACTCAAGAACCACTTATGCTAGGATCTTGAAATTTCATATGTGGTATGTACATGAAAAATAAGCGGACCCGTATTTTTTCTTTTTTCTACCGGTCAAGTATTTCCAGAGTTATGCCCCTTTTTCGACTTAGCCTGTGGAACCTTGTGAACAAAATATCTCAAGAACCCCTGATGCTAGGATCATGAGGTTTTGCAGGATGAGAATGCCCAAGGTGTAGATGACCTGATTAACTTTTGAAACAAATTCGTGAATTTTTAACTGAGTTATGCCCCTTTTTCGACTTAGTGCATTGTAAGCCTATGGAACCTTGTGAACAAAATATCTCAAGAACCCCTTAAGATAGGAGCATGATTTTTTGCAGGATAACATTGCCCAAGGTGTAGAAGACCTGATTAACTTGTGAAATTTTTTTATAAATTTTTGACCGAGTTATGCCCCTTTTTCAGCTTAGTGCATTGTAAGCCTATGGAACCTTGTGAACAAAATATCTGAAGAACCCCTTAAGCTAGGATCCTGATATTTGGCATACAGTTACAGACTAAGGGCTAAATGAAGTGATTAACTTTTGAGCCTATTTCAATAATTCTCAGTTGAGTTATTCCCCTTTTTCGGACATAGGCATTTGTATAGGAACATCCTTGTGAACAAAATATCTAAAGAACCGCATAAGCTAGGGTCCTTAAATTTAGCATGCTGGTTTGGACTAAGGTGTAGAGGAATTACCTTGTGAACAAAATATTTGAAGAACCGCTTAAGCTAGCACATTTATATTTGGCATACAGTTACAGACCAAGATGTAGATGAACTGATTTACTTTTGAGCATATTTCTTAAATTCTTGTTGATCGAGTTATGACCCTTTTTCGACTTAGTGCATTGTAAGCCTATGGAACCTTGTGAACAAAATATCTCAAGAACCCCTGATGCTAGGATCATGATATTTTGCAGGAAGATACTCCCTAAGGTGTAGATGACCTGATTAACTTTTGAAAAAAAATCGTATATTTTTATCGAGTTATGCCCCTTTTTCGACTTAATGCATTGAAGCCTATGGTACAAAGGTACCTTTACACCCAGTCAAGAACCGTAAGAGCTAGGAACTTGAAACTTTAAACACATGATCAGTATGAAAAATAAGCGAACATGTATTTTTTCTTTTTTACGTGGGTCACATATTTTCAGAGTTATGCCCCTTTTTCGAGTTAGCCTGTGGAACCTTGTGAACAAAATATCTCAAGAACCCCTGATGCTAGGATCATGAGGCTTTGCAGGATGACAATGCCCAAGGTGTAGATGACCTGATTAACTTTTGAAACAAATTTGTGAATTTTTGACCGAGTTATGCCCCCTTTTCGACTTAGTGCATTGTAAGCCTATGGAACCTTGTGAACAAAATATCTCAAGAACCCCTCATGCTAGGAGCATGATTTTTTTGCAGGAAGATACTGCCTATGGTGTAGAAGACCTGATTAGCTTTTGAAAAAAAAAATCATGAATTTTTTATCGAGTTATGCCCCTTTTTCAACTTAGTGCATTATTTGCCTATGGAACCTTGTGAACAAAATATCTGGAGAACCCCTGATGCTAGGATCATGATTTTTGCAGGTTGATATTGCCCAAGGTGTAGCTGACCTGATTGACTTTCGAAAACAATTCGTAAATTTTTGACTGAGTTAAGCCCCTTTTTCGACTTAGTACATTGAAGCCTATGGTACAAAGGTACAAGCATTATTGGATGAACCTTCTTTAGAGGCAAGCATATGGTTGGGGGCATAGTGTTTCATAAACACATTTTCTAGTTTTATATCTGCCTTATTATTGAAGATTTAAGCTACTGACAAAAGTTCTGTCATCTCTTGTTGTCTTTCCAACTTTAAGCCCCAACGGGCGTATATTGCCCTGCTCGGCGGAGCTCTTGTTGTCATTTAGTCTGTTCGTTTGTTTGTTCTTCCCTCCGTTCTCCCGTCCGTCCACCCGTTTATCACCTTAACACCAAAGGTTTGCATTAAACCTTTTTGTCTGGCCTGCGATTGCAGAAGAGAGACATTGGCATTGCTTCTCTGGTGTTGTCGTTTGCGTCGGTGCTGGCGTAAACATTTGTCAAGTTTTCTGGTTAAGCTCAGTTTCTCAGTAATTCAAAGTGCTCCGTAAAGCTTTACTTAGGATTGGAACATGGGTCGTTTTACACTTGGTTTTAGAAGAAATTGAATAAAAATTTGCACTCTAATGTACAGAATTTTAGAAACGTCGAGCGTTTGGTTTTATTGCGACAGTCCGGGAATTTATTGACTATACCTCGTATAAGGCCTAGAGTCCAGAATTTGGTACATGCTTACAACTAGAAGAGGGAAGCCTAAAGCAATCAATACGATTTGGTCATGACATATATTTACCGCTTCTTTGACGACAAATGTGCATCGTGTTTTCTGGTTAAGCTCTGCTTTTCAGAAACTATATGGGCTAGAAGCATTAAACTTGGTACATGCTTACATCTTGAAGAGAGAATCACAATGCAACCAATATTATAGGGGCATGACCTATATTATCCACATCACTGACTTAAAAAATTTGCGTCAAGTTTTCTTGTTTAGCTGTTTCTTAGAAACTATAAGGGCTAGATTCATGAAACTTAGTACATGTACACTTTTACAACTGGAAGAGAAAAGTTCAAAACAACCATCACTGTTGGGTTATGATCTATATTTTATTCTATACTGACTTGACTAATTAACATCGAGTTTTCTGGTTTAGCTATGTTTTTGTCACACCTGCTTTAGCAAGGTGCGATAAAGGAGTTCACTTTTCCATCCGTCAGTCAGTCAGTCAGTCATTCCGTTCGTTCGTCCGTACGTCCGTCCGTCAACAATTACGTCGACCCTAGCTTTGAAGTCCATTCTCGCAAACTATGATACCTACAATCATCAAACCTGGCATAAAGCTTCTTCTTAGAATACTCTCGAGGGCTTTTGCTCTTATTTTTATCATTGACCTATATTTTATGTTCTGCTGACTTCGTAAAATTTTGTATTCCAAACTACGTCGACCCTAGCGTCGACCCTAGCGCTTAAGTCCATTTCTCTCAAACTATGCTATCTACAATCATCAAACCTGGCATAAAGCTTTTCTTAATAATGTTCTCGAGGGCTGTTGCTCTTATTTTTACCCTTGGCCTATATTTTATGGTCTGCTGACTTCGTAAATTGTATATTTAAAACAACGTCGACCCGAGCGTTTAAGTCTATTTCTCACAAACTATGATACCTAGAATCATTAAACCTGGCATCAAGATTTTTCTTAGCATGTTCTTGAGGGCAGTTGCAATTAATCTTAACTTTTACATATATTTCATTGTCTGCTGACTTCGTAAAATTTTACAACCAAAGTTGTGTCGACCCTAGCGTTTTAGTCCTTTTGTTTCAAAGTATGATACCTACAGTCATCACACCTTGCAGAAAGTTTCTCCTAGAATGTTCAAGAGGAATGTTGCAGTTATTCCTACCATTGACCTATATTTCACGCTCTGCTGGCTTGAATTTTTTCATCCAAAATTGTGATGACCCTTGCATTTGAGCTATTTCTCATACACTTTCTTTTAACTATAGTCTTTACTACTGTGGAAGCGCAGGGCAGGTGCGATATAGCATTCCGTGGAATTCTTGTTATGGAACTATTAGAGCTAGGGTCATGAAACGTAGACGTAACCTAGAAGATAGAAGGTCAAATCTACCAACACAGTCAGGTCATGACCTGTATTTTCCACTTCACTAACTTCACAAGTTTGCGTCAAGTTTTCTGGTTTCGTCTGTTTTTCGGGAACTACAAGGGCAAGATTTATGAATCTTGGTACCTGTTTACAACTTTAAGAGGAAAGCTCAAAGCAAACATCACTTTTGGGATATGACCTATATTTCATGTTTCACCGGCTTGACAAATTTGCATCGAGTTTTCTGGTTTAGCTCTCTTTCTCTATAACTATTAGGGCTAGGGTCATGAAACTTCGTACCTGCGTACATCTAGAAGATGGAAGCTCAAGGCTACCATCACTATGAAGTCTCGACCTATATTTTACACTTCACTGTCTTGACAACTTTACCTTTAGTTTTCTAGTTTAGCTCTTTTTCGCTAAATTTATAAGGGCTAAAATAATAAAATTTGTTTCATACTTGTAACTACAAGAGGGAAGCTGAACGCAACCATAACTGTTTAGTATGATTTGTGACAATTCACAATCAGGCGAAACACCACATTCCGCAGAATTCTTGTTCAATTGCTCATATTTCTGTAACCACATATCAGATTCTTTTCATACATATATGGTTCATGATATCTCTATAGCATTGCTTTTGATATGAATTATCTTAATCCTTGGGTCAGGCTCCTGGGTAGGCATTTTCGTTATGTTAAAGTTTTGCGTTACACCTTTTTGATCGATCATAGCTCTGTAACTGCATCGCAGATATCTTCCATTTTTGGTTAAAGATACTTCTAAAGCATTGCTTTTGATATTGAAATATATATATATAAAAATATTAGGCTTCTATTTGTCCGTGTTTTCCAACAAACATATGTTTTCTTTACAATTGTGTCTTACCAAACTACGGGGGGGACATACTGTTTTTCACATAGTTGTCTGTCTGGCCAGTTTTCTGTCTGTCCATCTGACTGTTTGTTTGTCTGTCCACCTGTCTGACTTCTGTCCATCACAAACCGTGTCTCCTTGATTACTGTAAAACGTTCAAGGTACTTTCACGAAACTGTGTACAAATGAAAAGCATTATCAGACGATGTGCAGAGAATAAGAATTGTAACTCCACCTACATTTGTTACGGACTTATGCCCCTTTGTAATTATAAATATGGAAATCGTGTCCGCTCTATAACTTAAGAAATGTGCAAGGTATTTTCACGAATTTTGGTACACATATAAAACATCATCAGACAATGTGCAGAGAACAAGAACTGTAACTCGACCAACATTTTTTTTACAGAATTATGCCCCTTCGTAATTAATAGTATGGAAATCGCGTCCGTTCTGTAACTGAAAACCTTTATGATATTTTCACGAAACTTAATACAAATATAAAGCATCATCAGACAATGTGCAGAAAACAAGAACTGTTATTCCACCTACTTCATTTACGGAATTATGCCCCTGTGTGATTTCTGGTATAGAAGTCATGTACACTCTATAACTTTAAAACCATTGAAGATACTCTCATGAAACTTTGTAAAAATATAAAACATTATCAATCAAAGTGCAGAGAATAAGAAACATAAATCCTCCTGTACTTTTAACGGACTTATTTCCCTTTGTAATTTGCAGTATGGAAATCGTTTGCTCTGCAGTATGGAAATCGTTTGCTCTGTAACTTTCAAGGCCCTATTGCTCTATCAACATGAATGAAATATTCTATCATGAGGACTCCCAACAGTTTCGTCTTTGTATATGATCGTGATCGGCCGGCTTTCAAGAAAATAAAACGTCATTGAGTGTCTCAAAAAAAAAGTGATTTTAAAAAATATCCAGGTGATTTTATTTGGCAGTTAAAGTATCTACTTTCGATTTCACAAACTTCATAGCATGGTAAAAAATAAATGGTTCAGGAGTTGAAAATACATGGGACAGGCGTTAAATAGATGGTAAAATACAGTGTAAGATAAGGATCCTATTTTTCGTCTCGCTGTTGCGTAATTTGATTGCTCAATGGGGAACCAGAAACGAAAACCGTATTTTTATGGAAAGCCTTGTCACTTTTTAATAAAACAACAACAAAAACCCTTTTCCGCTTGTATTACACAAAAAGCAGATCGACCAATATATCAGCACCAATTCTGAAGTCTGTATCGGTTTTAAGCTCATCTGAGCCATAGGTTCATGGTGAGATATTGTGATCACCAAGTGTCCGTCTTCCGTTGTGCGTCGTCAGCAATTTGCTTTGAATGACATCTTCTCTGAAACCCTAGACCTAGGGCTTTGATATATGGCATGAATCATTGTCCAGTGGACCTCTACCAAGTTTGTTCAAATGGTGGCCCCAGGGTTCAAGATGGCCCTGGGGCAGGGGATCATGTGTTCAAAATTAAAAAAAAATCTTAAAAATCTTCTTCTCCAAGATTGCTTGGCTCAGGTGCTTGAAATTTGGTATGTAGCATTGCCTAGTGGTCCTCTACCAAGTCTGTTCAAGTGGTGGCCTCAGGATCCAAAATGGCTCCAGGGCAGGGAGTCCCAGGTTTGAACCATAGAAATACATAGAAAATATTCAAAATTCTTCTTCCTCGGAACTGCTTGGCTTAGATGCTTGAAATTTGGTATTTAGCATTGCCTAGTGGTCCTTTACCAAGTTTGTTCAAATGATGGCCACATAGTACAAAATGGCCCCGCCCCAAGGGGTCCTAGGTTTGAACTATAGAAATATAGAATATAGAAAAATATTCAAAAATCTTCTTCAGAACTGCAAGGCTCAGATGCTTGAAATTCGGTATGTAGCATTGCCTAGTGGTCCTCTACCAAGTTTATTCAGATGGTGGCCCCAGGGTCCAAAATGGCCCCGGGGCAGGGATTTCCAGGTTTGAACCACAGAAATACATAGAAAAATATTTAAAAAATCTTCTTCTTTAGAACTGTAAGGCACATATGCTTGAAATTTGGTATGAAGCGTCGCCTAGGGGTCTTCTACCATGTTTGTTCAAATGGTGGCCCCAGGGTCCAAAATGGTCCCGGGGCAGGGAGTCCCAGATTTGAATCAAAGAAATACATAGAAAAATATTAAAAATTCTCCTTCCTCAGAATTACTTGGCTTAGATGCTTGAAATTTGGTATATATTATTGCCTAGTGGTCTTTTACCAAATTTGTTCAAATGATGGCCCCAGGGTCCAAAGTTACCCCGCCCCAGGGGGTCCAGTTTTTGACCTATAGAAATACTTAGAAAAATATTTAAAAACCTTCTTCTTCAGAACCGCAAGGCTCAGATGCTTGAAATTTGGTACGTAGCATTGCCTAATTGTCCTTTACCAAGTTTGTTCAGTAGGTGGCCCCAGGATCCAAAATGGTCCCTTGGTATGGAGTCCAAGGTTTGAACCATAGAAATACAAAGAAAAATATTAAAAAAAACTTCTTCTTCAGAACCGCAAGGCTTAGATGGTTGAAATTCGGTTTGATGCATTGCCTAGAAGTCCTTTACCAAGTTTGTTCAAATGGTGGCCCCAGGGTCCAAAATGGCCCTGCGGCAGGGAGTCCTAGGTTTGAACCATAGCAATACGTAGAAAATATTCAAAAATCTTCTTCTTCAGAACCACTTGGCTCAGATGCTTGAAATTTGGTATTAAGCATTGCCTAGTGGTCCTTTACCTAGTTTGTTCAAATGATGGCGCCAGGGTCAAAAATGGCCCAGCCCCAGGGGACCCGGGTTTGAACCAGAGAATTACATAGAAAAACATTCAAAAATCTTCTTCTTCAGAGCCACTTGGCCCAGATGCTTGAAATTTTGTGTGTAGCATTGCCTTTAGTCTTTTATCAAATTTGTTCAAATGATGACCCCAGGGACAAAAATGGCCCTGCGGCAGGGAGTCCTGAGTTTGAACCATAGCAATACATAGAAAGATATTCAAAATTCTTCTTCCTCAGAACTGCTTGGCTTAGATGCTTCAAATTTGGTATTATTGCGTAGTGGTCCTTTACCAAGTTTGTTCATATGATGGCCCCAGGATCCAAAGTGGCCCCGCCCCAGGGGGTCCTATTTTTGACATATAGAAACACTTAGAAAAATATTTAAAAATCTTCTTCTTCAGAACCGCTAGGCTCAGATGCTTGAAATTTGGTACAAAGCATTGCCTAATAGTCCTTTACGAAGTTTGTTCAGTAGGTGGCCTCAGGATCCAAAATGGTCCTATGGTATGGAGTCCAAGGTTTGAACCATAGAAATGCAAAGAAAAATATTGCAAAAACTTCTTCTCCAGAACCGTAAGACTTAGATGGTTGAAATTTGGTATGATGTATTGCCTAGTAGTCCTTTACCAAGTTTGTTCAAATGGTGGCCCCAGGGTTCAAAATGGCTCTGCGGCAGGGAGTACTAGGTTTGAACCATAGCAATACGTAGAAAATATTCAAAAATCTTCTTCTTCAGAACCACTTGGCTCAGACGCTTGAAATTTGGTATGTAGCATTGCCTAGTGGTGCCATAATGACGGCGCCAGGGTAAAAAATGGCCCAGCCCCAGGGGACCTGGGTTTGAACCAGGGAAAAACATAGGAAAATATTCAAAAAATCTTCTTCTTCAGAACCACTTTGCTCAGATGCTTGAAATTCGGTGTGAAGCATTGCCTTGTAGTCTCTTATCAAGTTTGTTTAAATGATGACCCCAGGGACCAAAATGGCCCTGCGGCAGGGAGTCCTGAGTTTGAACCATAGAAATACATCGAAAAATATTCAAAAATCTTCTTCTTCAGAGCCACTTGGCTCAGATGCTTGAAATTTGGTATGACTCATTCCCTGGTAGACTCCTACAAAGTTTGTGTAAATGGTGGCCCTGTGATCCAAAATTGCCCTGGGGCGGGGAGTCTTGATTCAAAAATGAAATATACTTAAAAATCTTCTTCTCCAGAACCCCTTAATGCAGATGCTTGAAATTTGGTATGATGCATTGCCTTGTGGTCTTTTACCAAGTTTGTTCAAGTGATGGCACCAGGGTCAAAAATGGCCCAGCCCCAGGGGGTCCTGGGTTTGAACCAGAGAAATACATAGAAAATATTCAAAAATCTTCTTCTTCAGAAGCAATTGGCTCAGATGCTTGTAATTTAGTATGTAGCAGTGCCTAGTAGTTCTTTACCAATATTATTCAAATGATGGCCCCAGGCTTCAAAATGGCCTGGCCCCAGGGGGTCCAGGGTTTGAACCATAGCAATACATAGAAAAATATTAAAAAATCTTCTTCTTCAGAACCATTTGGAATGGTTGCAAACTATCAGGTTTGTTCAATGGTAACCCTAGTTTGACCTTTAACCTTTTTGCTCAGGTGAGCGATTCAGGGCCTCTTGGCCCTCTTGTTTAAATAAGATGTGCTTTGACGATTTTTAGTATGTTACGTAAAATGTCAATGTTTATTTGTGTGTAAACATTATTTGACTTAGCTCAAAATGTTTCCAGCAGACACGAATTAAGTCGTGACCCTTAATTTAAGGGTGGCAAAATATAAAGGTTTATAGTGGAGCCATCAGATGTCAGAATATTTCGCATTTCCATCAAACCATTGGCATATCATCATATTTGCATGTACTACAGCAAGAATCATTTTAATCTTGTAGAATATAAAGAATAATATTTCAAAGTTATGCATAACCTTTATATTTTGCCACCCTTAAATTAAATGTTACTTTAAAAACTGACTACACCTCTTGTATTTGAGGTGCTGTATAAACAAAACATTTTGTCAGAATTTTTTTAAACTTCCACAGAAAATTAGTGAATGACTACTTATTACATTAGTGTTAATCACGCATGCGCATATACACTAGTAGTATCATGGGCCGAGAACTTTTTAAAGTGCCCTCGTAGTATTTTTTCTAACTCTTCTAACAGTGTAGAAAAAAGGCTAATACAACATACATGCGAGTTGTCAGTTTAAGAAAAGGCTGAACTGCATTATTCGAGTGCACATTTTGATATGATCAAATACATGTAAAACCTTTCAAAGATTTTGTTCGATTACTTTCAGAACGTGTGTTTCCTTCGAGCATTCCAGAGAGTAATCAAAGTGCAAACATTGGTGGACTCAGAAGTATTAATATATTTGGGGGGAAAGTGAGAACAAAAGATGGAGAATCGATTCATATTGGACACCCCAGTGGTCCTAGTGTGCATAACACCGGGAATACAAATATCTGCCGAGGTACGAATAAAGATAAGCATAAGAATTAGGTTAGGGTTTGTTATTTTTGTCATTCAACCCCTTCATATGTTTGTTTGTTAGTTTGTACATATGTCTGTGTGGCCATTTGTCAACATTTATGTCAAAGTTTTGCATTAAACCTATTTGATTGCACGTATCTCTGTAACCGCATCTCAGATTTTTTTCATATTTGGTTCATGATATCTCTCTAGCGTTACTTATGATATGAATTATTTAGGCCCCTGTGTCAGGCCCCGGGGGTCAATAATAAGAGTTTAGGCATTTGCTTCATGTCGGAGTTTTGCATTGAAATTTATTACTGCCTCATATCTCTGTTCATACGAGTCAGATTTTTTTTCCATATTTGATTCATGATATTTCATTTGCATTATCCATATGATGATACTAAACTTTGGGTCAGGTCACTAGGTGGAGCCAGGGGTCAATAATTAGAACTTGCATTTTGTCATTTTTTCTGCGTTCCTATCTTTGTAACTGCATGTCTGATCCTTTCATATTTGGTTAATGATATATCTACAGCATTACCGTTGATGTGGAATTGCTTACCACTAGGGTCAACTCCGAGGTGGCAGTAATTAGGACTTAGGCATTTGTCATGTCTTTTTTCTTAAACTGCCAACATCACTGTCTCGATCGAGATCCGGAACATCCTTTTTCGGAAACGGAACAGACCACCAAAGATGGCAGACCGGTTTGCACACGCTAGGTAGATGCCTCGTTTAATCGACTATTCTGACTATATATCTTATGCAGCATTCAAACGAGCTATATCAGCGAACTGAAAATACATGTCTGCATGTAAAACAGGTAGCAATGTTGTGAAAATTATACACATTCGCTTGTATCGGCATATTTTTTAAGTCTATTATTGTGCAGTTTTTATTTTTAGTGGTGACACAAATATTTTCTCGAATTTCCAATTAAACGCCATATATATTTTCTTACAATTTTCATAAAATGCGATGCCCAGTCCAATTTAGTCCCAGATCCCAAAACCGAGTTTAAATCTCTTGGCTGGTTTTTGAGAAATATTCATTTTAGCACTCCCCCCCCGGCGTCGGCGTTGGCGTCGGCGGCGTTGGCGTTGGCGTTAGCAAAATGTTAAAGTTTTACGTTAAAGTTTTGTATGTGATGGGCAAGGCGCTGTCAGGCGAACTATCCTATCCCTGTGACAGGTCTTGTTATTAGCCGTGTAATTTGCATTTGTCACTGGAACATACTTCGAGATGTTCCGTTGACATTTTGTGTTGATCTAGGGAGTATGTTCCGGTGACAAATGCAAATTACACGGCTAATATAAATGAACATTTCTCAAAAACAAGTCAAGAGATTTAAACACGTTTTTTCGGGGTCTAGCGCCGACTTGAATTGAGCATCGTATTTTATAAAAGTGATAAGAAAATATATATGACATTTCATAGGAAAGTCAAAAAAATTTGGATCACCACTGAAATATTAAACTGCGCAATAACAGACTTGAAAATATGCCACTACGAGCGAACTGGGTATATTTTTTTGCCACATCATTGCCTGTTTTATATGGAGATATGTATTCTACGTTCGGTGATAAGGCTTGTTTGACCGATGCGTACGAAATATAGATAGCAAGTTTGATAAAAAGAAGCATCTAATAGGTTTATATATATATATATATCAAAGAAATCTAGCTTAACATTGTTCCATGAAGCTTCTTTTTTGAGCAGCATAGTGGCGCAAATGGTTAAGCTGATGTGTCTGAATGGCTAGGCGGAGTTAGGTTTTAAATGACATTTGGAATGAACATTTATTTTGATAAAATACAGGTCAGTATTGATGGGGGACACGGGCGACGTTGTGACGACACAGTCGCTTTTGTAACTGCTGGTTTAGGAAAGAGATATCTATTAGACTGTTATTATTGTAAAAACACACTTTGTTAACAGAAGATGCTTATTACAGGCCAGCAGACATTTTATGTTTGGTTAGCAACTTCTTCCTTGGCTTGATTGCCATAGTAACCGAAATGCTGAAAATGGCAAAAAGTAAAACATTTGAGCCGCGACACGAGAAAACCAACAAAGTGGTTGGGCGCACAAAAAAAGCTGTAACTTTTTCAGAAATTATAAGCTCACCTGAGCCGAAGGCTCAGAGGTGAGCTTATAGGATGGGAGTCGAGCCGTCGTCCGTGGGTGCGTGGGTGGGTGCGTGGGTGCGTCAACACTTTCAAACATAAATATCTCAGAGACCAGTGGGCCGATCGCAATCAAATTTTATCTGAAGCATCATTTGGGTGGGGGAAAGACTGCATTAGGTTTTGGTGCCGATCAGCTCAGAACTCTGGTTTCCATGGCAACAGATAGCCCCCATAGGGTTATAATGGGGAAAATGGCGTCATCACGTTTTCTCAACTGTTTTTGATTAGATCCTTATCATACTTGCAGGTAATGATGACATACACAAGAGCTTGGATGAGTTCGAAATTTGGCCGGATTCGAGCACAGACTACGGAGTTAGCTGCCCTTGAGCGTTTGAAAAAAATCCCATAGGGTTATAATGGGGAAAATGGCGTCATCACGTTTTCTCAACTGTTTTTGCTTAGATCCTTATCATACTTGCAGGTAATGATGACATACATAAGAGTTTGGATGAGTTCGAAATTTGGCCGGATTCGAGCACAGACTACGGAGTTAGCTGCCCTTGAGCGTTTGAAAAAAAATCCCATAGTGTTATAATGGAGAAAACAACGTCATCACATATTTTTAGAAAAACTTTGTCATCGCTCTATTGCCTACATTTCTCAACGGATTTTAAAATAACTTCACACAAATGTAGGGCATGACAATATCTGGAGCAAGTTCGACTTTCAGGATGCTGCGCCCAAGGTCAAGGTCACTGTGGCTAGTTTTAGAAAAACTTTGTCAGCGCTCTAGCACCTACATTTCTCAATGGATTTTCAAATAACTTCACACAAATGGGCATGACAATATCTCGAGCAAGTTCGACTTTCAGGATGCTGCGCCCAAGGTCAAGGTCACTTTGGCTATTTTTAGAAAAACTTTGTCAGCGCTCTAGCACCTACATTTCTCAGCAGATTTTAAAATAACTTCACACAAATGTAGGGCATGACAATATCTCGAGCAAGGTTGACTTTCAGGGTGCTGCACCCAAGGTCAAGGTCACTGTGGCTATTTTTAGAAAAACTTGGTCATCGCTCTAGTGCCTACATTTCTCAACGGATTTTAAATCAACTTCACAGAAATGTAGTGCATGACAATATCTCAAACAAGTTTGACTTCCAGGGTGCTGCACCCAAGGTCAAGGTCACTGTGGCTATTTTTAGAAAACTTTTGTCAGCGCTCTAGCACCTACATTTCTCAGCAGATTTTAAAATAAATTCACACAAATGTAGGGCATGACAATATCTCGAGCAAGGTTGACTTTCAGGGTGCTGCACCCAAGGTCAAGGTCACTGTGGCTATTTTTAGAAAAACTTGGTCATCGCTCTAGTGCCTACATTTCTCAACGGATTTTAAATCAACTTCACAGAAATGAAGTGCATGACAATATCTCAAACAAGTATGACTTCCAGGGTGCTGCACCCAATGTCAAGGTCACTGTGGCTATTTTTAGAAAACTTTTGTCAGCGCTCTAGCACCTACATTTCTCAATGGATTTTAAAATAAATTCACACAAATGTAGGGCATGACAATATCTCAAGCAAGTTCGACTTTCAGGGTGCTGTGCCCAAGGTCAAGGTCACTGTGGCTATTTTTAGAAAAACTTTGTCATCGCCCTAGCACCTTCATTTCTCCATGGATTTTGAAATAACTTGACACAAATGTAGGTTATGACAATATCTCAAGCAAGTTTGACTTTCAGGATGCTGTGCCCATGGTCAAGGTCACTGTGGCTATTTTTAGAAAAACTTTGTCAGTGCTCTAGCACCTACATTTCTCAACGGATTTTAAAATAAATTCACACAAATGTAGGGCATGACAATATCTCGAGCAAGTTTGACTTTCAGGGTGCTGCATTCAAGGTTTTTGATTAGATCCTTATCATACTTGCAGGTAATGATGACATACATAAGGACTTGGATGAGTTCGAAATTTGGCCGGATTCGAGCACAGACTACGGAGTTAACTGCCCTTGAGCGTTTGAAAAAAATCCCATAGTCTTATAATGGAGAAAACAATGTCATCACATTTTCATTTTTCATTGGATCCTCTTCATACTTGCAGGTAATGAGGATATGCATAAAAGCTTGGATTAGTTAGCATTTCGGCTAGATCCCACAACTGAGTATGGAGTACCTGCCCTGAGCATCCAAAAATTCAATGTGTCACTTTTTCTTGGTTTCTACTGATCCGATCCTTTTCAAACTTGCAGGTAATGAGGAAATGCATAATATTTTAAACAAGTTCAAATTTTGGCCAGATCAGGCCAACCACTACGAAGTTAGCTGCCCTTGACAGCTCTGTCTATTGTGCTCTTGATCGGATACTTTTTAAACTTGCATATATTAAATGAGAGCATACATAATGTTTTGGATGAGTTTAATTTTCAGCCTGATTGGACCACTGACTGTGGAGTTAGCTGCCCTTGAGCATCTTAAATATCCCTATAGGTTTACAATGTCTCTCAGGTGAGCAATTGTTGCCCTTTGGGCTACTTGTCTTAGCATAAGCCGATACAAAATACTGTTTTGCCCAATTTGTCAGGACTTTGGTTACTTTCAGTAACTTGAAGGTTTTACATTAGGTAAAGCCTTTGTTGGCTTTTACGCCTACAGCAATGCAGCTACTTTGCATCTATTGATTTACGAATTGAAATGCTAGTTTTGAATCAGTTACATGAAGTTGCTAAAGTATCTGTTGTTGAACTGCGTTCTTAAGAGAAAGATAAAGCTATACAGGACCTCATTGTCTACTTGTTATTCAGCTGAAGGCGTTGACCATCCAGACAGTGGTGCACCTGTGGCAAGTGCTAGTACCAGTAGTGGTAACCTGAAGAAGACTGTGGATGACACATTGTCGGAAACTAATGTCAAGAAATATAACGAAGCTATGAAATCTATTGGAGTTCTTGCTTCCGAAAATTCATATGGAACAGCGTTTAGAGTAGGGAGTAAATATGTTATGACGGCATGGCATGTTGTACACAGTATAATTGGTAAGTCGGATTAAAGTATTTACTATCTTCTGTTAGACTTGGGATCAATTACATTGACAACTTCGCAGTTTGTTAAATTAAGATACAAGAACTTTATATCTGCTCTCTATTTTTACCCGCTCGTTTTGAAAAAAAAATGGACGTATTATGATGGACGTATTATGTCATGTCGCAGTCTTTCTGTCTGTTCGTTCGTCCGTCTGTCCATCCATAAACATTCTTGTGCGGGCCATAACTCAGTAATCGTTTGGAATATTTTCATGCAATTTTTATAGGATAATGTATTAGGTCAGGGCGATGTGTTACGTACAAGAGTAATTGCTCATTCTTTCGTAGTTTCCAAGTTATGCCCCTTTGACTAGGTGTTTTTTTTGTGCACGACATTACTAGATAATCGTTTGGGATATCTTGATGAAACTTCATAACAATGTGTATGCAGGTCCGACAATGCGTCGAGTATAACAACGGTTACTCTCCTTTACTTCGCTTCGAATTAAGTTCCCCTGATTAGTTTTAGGCTATTTTGTGTAAAGTAACCTTGTGCATGCCATAACTCGGTAATAGTTTGGAATATCTTGATGAAACTGCATGGCAATGTGATGTGCATGGTTTGAAGACGATGTGTCGCATACAAGAATGGTTGCAACCTCCCCCCCCCCCCCCATTTAATTAGTTTTGGAGTAACATCCCTTTAAACAATTTTTAGGCTATTCTCATTCACTCAATCACTCCTTAACACTTTATTTTAATGAGGCTTTGTAGAAATGTGTAAAATAATGGAACAATGTACCATGAGCAGGAACCACAACTCTGGCTTACTTACTTCTTAAATTCTCTGCCCTTGCAGAATTTTAGCGTTCACTCTGTAACTCATAAACCATTTGAAATATTTTAACGAAACTTTATGCTGATATGTATATTGTTAAGGGAATATCTTAGGACCAAGAATGGTATCTCTGGTGTACTTTATGAATTATCACCCTTGTTTAACTTTGGCATT
Organism: Ctena decussata; assembly: GCA_963989385.1. Lineage (NCBI taxonomy): Eukaryota > Metazoa > Mollusca > Bivalvia > Lucinida > Lucinidae > Ctena > Ctena decussata. The sequence goes on along the minus strand of OZ022498.1, from coordinate 36,276,180 downwards.
TCTCCACTGCTTAGCCGCTTGACCTTAGATGCTGGTTTTTCTTGTATACTGATAGTATTTGATGTGCTAATGTTTTAAAAGATAAAAAAAAACATTACTTACGGACTTGTTGCTGCTGTTTGTCTGCTCTCCATCCTACTGTAAACAATCTTGTTCATTCTGTAACACCTTAACTGTTTGAAATATTTAATGAACCTCTTTAGAAATATGTATAAAATTGGGGTGAAGTACGATGAGAAAAACACCACTCTGGCTGGCTTACTTTTTTAAATTACCTGCCCTTCCTGCTTCCTGCTCACTCCATACACTAAAAGGGGCGTATTATGCGCATCTTGCGAAGCGCTCGTTATTTATTGTTTCCTCTTACCTTAGCTGTTGTGTTTGATAAGTTAGAATTACTTTGTCAACATTTACATTGGCAAATATTGTATACAAGTCAATAAATAGTTTGAAGTGTATGTGCATCTTTTAAAAGACTACTTCGTCATTTTAAGCTCCAAACAGTGCCAGTATATACCTGACGTCCACAACTGTGTCTGTGAGTTTAAGTGCATACTTTTTGTGCGCAACTCTTTCATCGGTTGTAAAGCCATCTTCCTACGCCGAAAGCTTTGAGTCCATGCTTTGAGGATCTGCATGCAATTCTGATGTCCTAGGTTTTATAGAATATATTGTCGTCCATGTCCAATACAGACCTTAATGGATCATCGAAATTCAATAACAAGGTCATAGGGATATAGCTTATTTCACAGCAATTAGTTTTATGCACGTTACAGTTTAACTGTTCTACCTACTACTTCTAATAACATGGTTCGTTGAATGAAACGTTAAAGATATTTAACTTGTGCTTAAAAAAAGAAGAAAGAATTATACGCTTTTAATGACTGATAAAATGAGCTTGCCGTAGTTATTCATATGAAATGGAAAATTTTGGAAATTAATTATTTTCTCAACTCTTTATGGCCATCTTCCTTTCATGATAATAATGAGCGGCGACGCGAGAAAACCAACAAAGTGGTCGTGCGCCCAGCGCAGACTCGGATCAGCATGGGCATCCGCCCGGTCTTCCTTGTCTGATTAGAGTCTTCCTTGTGCGCTTAAAGGGTAGCTAAGGGACTAAGCTAGCTCCATGTGGACAGCGAAGACTCTGATCAGACTGGGCGGATGCGTACATACCACATTGTTGGTTTTGTCGTGTCGCAGCTCAATTATTATTTATGAAATTCTTGAGTGCTAGGCATTGTCTGCCATTAATGACATTTTCCCTAAATACTAACTTTACTTAAATATTCTGGAAATTTGTTTTAAATCAGTTTTTAAAGAAACCATCTTCCTTACATCATAATTTGAAGTTCTTGAGTGCTTGGTGCAGACCAGCATTAATGACAATATACCTAAATACTTTGACAGTAGGTAAACTTTACTTAACTATCTAGAAGTTTGTTTTAAATGTAAAGAAGGGATGTAGGAGATGTGTCACAGGACGCACAGAGTGTACTAATACCAAAACCAGTTTGTCGTGAACATCAAGGGAAACACAGTGTTAGTAAATAAACCTTATTAAACAGCATTTGTTATTTGCAGAGATACTTGTTGATCAATACAGCGCACAACCGTTTGAACGTTGTCTGTTTCGGCTGTAAACCAACGAACATGTATGCTCAACATGTTTGTCATCTGAATTCATAGTAGTAATATCACTAAGTCTGCTGGACACGGTAGTAATTCCTTAGTATCATTTTAATACTGCAGTAGAAAAGTGGTAAAAATCGTTATTTTATCAAGTTTCTACTGAAGTTCACTTAGAGACCAAAAGAATGGTGTTGAATGAGCTATTACAGTATGAAATTCTATCTAAACTCCGCCTTCAACTCTGGAAATGAAAAATTTTAAGGGAATTGACTTCAGTACGAAACGTAGGGGTACGAATCACCTTGCACCTTTTAAAGTAGCTAAAAGCCGAGTTTTCTTAAATTATCATGCTGTAATAGCTCAGTAAGTATATTTGCATCAACGTCTAACTTATTTTAATCAGATATTCTGTGTAACATAGCTTAATGTATGAAAAGTGAAATAACTTTTCTGCTGTATCATTAGAATTATCCAAAGAAATTACTACCGTGCCTGTGAAGGCTAAGGTATTATTATTATTTCTACTGAATTCAGTGCATATTTTAGCGTTTTGTTTGCTTAGCTCTTGAGCTCGAACCACTTCGTTAATCAAGTTCTTTTTTCTTTTTCAGACCCTCTTAAATCAGGCCATGGTGATTGGAATCGTTTGAAAGATAAAGCTAGAGTCATTTTTTCTTCCGAGTTCCCACCAATGTCTACGTCCTATCAGACTTTCTGTGTAAAAGACGCTTTACCATTAGACCAAAATTTTGATAATATTCAAGATCTTGACATCGTGATTTTAGAATTAGCTGACACCATGAATTTACCCCCAAGGTTGAAGCTTCATAGACACGGAATAAATATTATGCATGTGCCATCTGTCGATATCATAGGGTATGGACATCCAAAAACACATAACAAAACACTGGATCCTAATTGTAGAATAGTTCTACCAGAATATCATTCACTACAAGACGCACAGGCCTGGTTACAGCAAAATAAAGGTAGACTTCTTCGTGGGCTTGATTCACGCACGATTCCTACTCAGGTAGACTGGAGTTTCAGTGGCTATGACAAAGCATGGTCAATTATCTTCAACTGCTTTCTAGAGAAAGGATCATCTGGTGCGCCTTTGTTTACCACAGTTCCTGGGGATCCAGTCGTTGTAGGAGTGGTAATTAAAGGCCTTCCGAGTTGCTTCTGGGATTTGTCTAGTACCGCACAGCAGATGTTCCCAGATAAGTACAGGTTTGAAATGGGTACCCGAATGAACCACATTTACAGTCATTTGCAGCTTTCCAAACCTGACTTAGCAAAAGATTTGTTTCCGGAGAAAGACAGTTTCTAAAGTATAGGCATAATGTAGGGGAAATTTTTACTGTATCAGTCGTATAATCAAGTATATGTAGTATAGCTTTATATACAAAAACTGTTAGCGGTAACTGGCTGGGCATTTAATCCACAGAAAATATACATGAATTTCATATGCCTGTTTTAAGATTCAAAAGCACATGTATTATTGTCACATGACGTAGTCGAAGGGAACTATAGTGATGGGTTCAGTTTGTCAGTCCATCCGTCAGTCAGTCCGTAGATAAATCTTGTGTCCTCAACTCCTTCTTAAGTTTCATCCGATGTTCATTGTACTTTCAGGGCATTATTATCACAACCTGACATGGATCATATTATATCGGGGCAATGATGGGACCTGTTCTGCCAGTTACCGCCGTTTGTCTGTAAATTTGTGGTAAAATTTTGTGTCTTCAACTTCTCCTCCAGTTACATTTTATTTTCATAAAAAACTTTCAGGATATTGTTATCACCACCTGATGTGACTCAGATTTTATAGGGGTCACGATGTGAGCCATCTGGCAAAGTTATGACCCGTTCGTAAATCTGTCTCTAGACAAATCTTGTGTCCTCCGCTCCTCCTTCAGTTTTCATACGATTTTTATAAAAAAAAAAGTCTGGATATTATTATCCTAACCTGACGTGGATCATATTTTATGTGGGTCTTGATCGGCCACTTTCGGCCAGAGTTACAGCCCTTTGTAAATCGTAGTCAGATCTTGAGTCATTAACTCCTTCTCTCATTTTCATTCAATTTTCATAGAACTTACAGGATATTGTAATCCTAACCTGACGTGGATCATATTGTATTTGGGTCATTATCCAATCTGTTTCTGCCAGAGTTACAGCCCTTTATCTGTAAATCTGTAGTCAAATATTTTGTCCAGATTTCTTCCTTCCGTGTTCATCCGATGTTCATAAAACTGGCAGGATATTGTTATCCACACCTGATGTTGATCACATATTATTAGGGTCATGATCGGACTTTTTATGCTAGGGTTACGGCCCTTTATCAGTAAATCTGAGTTCATAATGTTGTGTCTGCAACTCCTCATTCATTTTCATCCAGTTTTCATAAAACTTTCAGGATACTATTATCACCACCTGACCTCGTTCATATTTCATTGGGTTCATAATTGGATCTCTTTGCAAGAGTTATGGCCCTTGATCTGCATCTGTGTCATATCATGTGTTTGCAATGTCTCTGTCAGTTTTCATCTGATTTTCATAAAACTTTCAGGCTATTGTTGTCACCATTTGACATGAACCATACTTTATCAGTCATGGCCATTCATCTATGTATATATGAACTTCACCAGACATTGAATTTAACATTTATTTTCAGTTGATCATATGATGAGATATTTGATCATATCTCAATTTGTAACCGTGGCTCCTTTCAACATCAAATTCCCAGTTACTGACATGTCTATACGTCGGGGGACGTTTGGCCCTTGGCCTTATACTTCTTTCCACTACTCAACCGTATTCTTACTTACTCTCACTGTATAACCAGTCTGTCATTTTGGCATTATGAATGCTCATTCAGTATATGAAACGCTTGGGTCGACTGTTGGCTTGCTGCCACACAGGGTCAGCTGCATGTAATGTCGACACCGCCCTTTACTTAGTGAATTTGTAAAGGTCTAAGTCTTATAGGGTCGAGTCGGGTAACTTCGGACAGGGGGTAAATTCGGACATACCATTGCAAACAGTCAAAATCCAGATGGGACGGCTCATAATGAGCCGTCTCTTCAGGATTTTCACTGTTTGCCCAGTTATTTTTATTTTAATTCCAAATAACCGAATTTACCTGCTGTCCTAGTTAATATGACTTGACCCTAACCTGTGGTTGTGGTAATCGCAGAAGTAGGTAGGTGAAGCGGGGTTCGAAAGGACACAAAATATTGTTGATTGGCTTTGAAAACATCAACACACATTCCATTTTTTGTAAACAAAGCCAATTCTATGTAGCATATAATTTTCTTTCTCATATAACACCCCCTTTTAATTACCTTTTCTGTAAAAAACGCAACCAGATTCTATCGATAGTGGCTGCAGAACACCAGAATATATTTTTGTCCCAAAGAGTCCTATTTGAAGGACCCGTAAACTGCACCCCATACCATTTATTAGAAGAATTCAGTGTGCTTATATAGCCCGTATACCGTCTGTTGTAAATATCTTTATGTAGTAGGTAGCTTATGGCAATGTATGGGAAACTTTCCTGTTAGGAAAGTTTTGATACACAGTATTCGCGAACTTTATTGTCCCCCGCCTTTTCGAAGAAAAGCGGAGGGACATAGTTTTCGGCATTCCGTCCTTCCGTCCTTATTTCCGCCCTTCCGTCCCCCTAAAGTAGTAGGTACCTTGTGTGCGCAACTCCTCCTACAGTTTTATGCCGATTCTTTCGAAACTTTACAGCTGTTTTTGTCATGGTCTGAAGATATTCATGTGGTTTGAATATAATCCTGAGATTATTTTTTTATCACTTTTTCCACAAGTCATTTTTAGGCGTTTTTACTATCAAAGTGACTATATAGTGGGTACCTTGTGTGCGCAACTCCTCCAAAAGTTTTATGCTGATGCCTTTGAAACTTCACAGGTGTTTTGGTCATGGTCCGAAGATATGCATGTGGTTTGGATATGATCCTCACATTATTTTTTGTCACTTTTTCCACAAGTTGAACTTAGTCATTTTTTAGGCGTTTTTACTATCATAGTGACTAGATAGTGTGTACCTTGTGTGTGCAACTCCTCCTACAGTTTTATGCCGATTCCTTTGAAACTTCACAGGTATTTTGGTCATGGTCTGAAGATATGCATGTGGTTTGGATATAATCCTCACAATATTTTTGTCACTTTTTTCGCAAATTGAACTTAGCCATTTTTCATACATTTTTACTATCAAAGTGAATTGATAGTGGGTACCTTGAGTGTGCAACTCCTCCTACAGTTTTATGCCGATTCCTTTGAAACTTCATTTTTCATTGACATGTCCTTTAATTGAAATAAATAATAATGGCGAGGGACATAAATTCCTTGAATTTGCTTGTTTTCTCTATTATTGGCGAATCAAATAAAAATGTGAATATAATTGCAGTGACAATAACCAAACAGACACATAATTGTATCATGTTGATGAATCGATGTTGATAATACTAATAAAATTTAAAATTTGAGCCGCAACATGAGAAAACCAACAAAGTGGTTGTGCGCCCAGTGCAGACTCAGATCAGCCTGGGCATCCGCTCAGTCTGATCAGAGTCTTAGCTGTCCGCATGAAGGTAGCTTAGACCCTTAGAAACCCTTTAAGCGCGTAGGGAAGACTCTGATCAGACTGGGCAGATACCTAGGCTGATCAGAGTCTGCGCTGGGCGCACAGCCACTTTGTTGGTTTTCTCATGTCGCGGCTCAGTTATGAATTGTCTATGACATAGCTTTGATTTTGATTAAGCTTTGTTTGAAACGTCAGTTCACTCAGTAGCTTCCGGATGGGCTTAGTTTATGTAGAGTATGATAACCAGGAGCGTAGCTAGGAGGAGGTCTGGAGTCACAGGCTTTAACATATTTCCACCTGTGCTTATTAAGTTAAGGTGAATGGCTACACCTTCAGGGAACCAGCCCTGCATTTTTGCCTCCCCAATGAGGGTCAATTCTCATAAGAAAGAATATGCTCCTTTAGGAGCAAATTCTTTCATTTTTAGAGCAGATCCCATTTAAATAAGCTTCTTTTTCCAAGGAAGCAATAAAGGGGATTAAAAAGGGTTTTTCCCTTTGTAAAAATTGCGGAAGAACACAGAACTCTACACTCACAACACCGTCGGAAGAGCTGCGGCCGGTGCGACAAATTATTTCCTTTTAGAACAGACCCCGGGCCTCGTAGCGCAATCGTAGGGCTCCTGACTCATAAGTCAGAGGTCCTGGGTTCGATACCTGGTCTGGCCACATACGTTCGTTTCTCTTTCCGCTGATTCAAGAAGGGCAGTTGTCAGTTACTGGCGACAGTATGTGCATTTAGTACTGGTTAACCGCTTAGGAGGTCTAAGTTGCCCAGGAATAGCGTAGTTAGGTTAACTGACCGTCCCGACATGACCATAGCTGTTGACTGTTGTCGTTAAACAGCAAATCAAATAAAAACTCGGAACAGACCCTTTTTAAAAAGGCTTTTTTTATCCAGGGACGCAAACAGGAAGACAAGGGAAGCAGTTCTGCATGTTTGCCTCCCTTCTCAGGGAGAAACATTTCCCCTTGTTAAAATCGCAGAAGAACACTGACCTCTACCCTTTTTTACTTTTGACAAAACTAGCAGAGTGTGACCCTCACACTCTGCTACATAGCAGAGTGTGACCCTCACATTCTGCTATGTGTCAAAAATGAAAATGTTTGCTTCAACAAAGTATAAGATCAGGCTACGCCCTTGATTACCCGGATAGTTAATGTGAAATTTTACCCAATGGGTCCAGCAGTTTCAGAGGAATATGCGTGTAGAGTGTAGAGACGCTACACTATAAGCCCAGCAGAACCCTTCATATAGTTTTATGTATGTTGTAAACTTTTACGTTATTATAAATAATTGTAAATTCACAATCCTGTTAAGTGCCATTTGATTCTTTCATTGTTTACATTCTTCATTTAACATATAGTTATGTAATAACTATGCAAATAGCAGTTGCCTTACACAGAATTTAGTGTTTGCCCCAGATAATAAACCAATCAGATCACCCGAATTTTCAAATTTTCAATAGATTTATTGGTGTAGACTCATCACTTATCCATGAAGAGAGTCTTCACCAATAAATCTACAGAAAGTGATCAGAATGTGGTTTGTCACGTCTAAAAATAGCTTCAACATGACAGGTCAAATTGATTTAGAAGTTGTAGATTTCTCGAATGAGCGTTTTTTCTCATTACAGAGGGACAGATGAAGGGAGTATTTGGCAGTATTCTCCATAAAAAAAGGATTTTATGGTTACTCCTTAGAACCACCTCGACGAGGCGGTTCTATGGCTATCCATAACATTATTTTTTAAAATAAACACATATTGTAAAAACATGTGGATACTTATTAGAATTGCCCCGACGAGGCAGCTCTATGGGTACCCACAGAATTGTTTTAAAGCATGTTGTAGATATTTGTTAGAACTGCCTCGAAAAGGCAGTTCTAATGAATATCTACACCTACGTTTTTCATGGAAAAATTAAAATAATCCCAAATTATCCCAAAATACTCCTCTTTTTATATGTTCCTCTGTAATAAGATGCATCTCGTAACACAAATCAAATAACTATGATTTGTGTAAAGAGAAGAAAATAATCCTCAATCAACAAATTAAAATCAACGTGACCAGCCATGTTTGAGCTCCAAAAACTGAATGAATGGGAATGTGCAAAGTCTTCTGAACACAAATCATAAATGACAGCATGACACTCACTCTAGAAGCAGTATTCTAATCATGCTCCTCCTCTCCAAGCTAAATGACAGCATGACAAAAACTTAAAAAACAGTATTATAATTAAGCCCCTCCTCTTCAAGCTATTTTGGGACTGTCATGATATTGCATCATGTTTTGATGTTGCATCATTACTATAATCAAGGTACCTTGGAGAGTGGAAAACAGGGCAGACCAGGATCAGTTTATTATCTGGGGCAAACACTAAGCCGGTTAGAGGCAATGAAGAGAAATCTTCGCAATTAAGAACCTTCCGCTCGCTACGCTCGCTTCAGGTTCTTAATTGCGAAGATTTCTCTTCATAGCCTCTAACCTATACATAAATTGCCTTAGAATATATAAAATTAATGCTTTAACATTAATGTTTTAATTTTAATATATATAATTAATGCTTTATGTTGGTTCGTTGTTTTTCTTTTGTAATTCCCGGATAATTTGAATGAGAACTAACATTATCCTACCGGCGTAAACGTACCCTTCTTCTCCCCACCGGCACTCTCAACGCACAAGGTCAATGTCAAGAATTAAGAGCTTTTCTTGCTAAAGTGTTTGGCTAAAGTTTTGAAAAATGAAAAAAAAGAAAGAAAAAGGTTTTCATGTTACTATTACCCGTTGGCTGTTATGGGTGGGATGCGGAATTTGTTTACTCAGTTCCTGATCATTGCCCTTTTTTTCGCTATTTCACTCTGTAAACGTTTGACTCAATCATTGAGCAGCAACACGCAAAACCAACAAAGTGGTTGCGCTTGACGAAGTGTCTGATCAGCCTGGGCATCCGTCCAGTCTGATCAGACTCTTCGCCAAGCGCTTAAGGGTAGCTAAGGGTCTAAGCTACCTCCATGCGGACAGCGAAGACTCTGACCAGACTGGGCGAATGCCCAGGCTGATCTAAGTCTGCGCTGAGCGCACAACCACTTTGTTGGTATTGTCGTGTCGCGGTTCAGTTATTTCGACTACTGCCCATCCCCGTCATTTATATAGTCCAGTTCAACTGTCATAGCAGTTTTGGAGTAAGTACGTCCGTTTGCACACGCCCATAAAGAAGCTGTGTGGTGCAATTTGCCATTACGTCTTATGGATGTCTTTCGCCACGATAGGCTACATAGATTGTGTTGCCTCGGCAAGAATAATCTTTGTCATTGTGTTTTATCAGGCCCCCGCTAATCGGAGCCTGCAAAATAGATGGGCTTCGTGGTGCCTCTGTGGCAGATCGTCCATCATTCAAGCAACGTAAACTGTGAGCAGAATAATTGAAATAGGGTTACCTACCAGCGCCTGAAAAACTAGCTCTATATTATTTTGGCATACTCGCAGAGCATTTTATGTTAGAAGTAAATGCACATTATTCAGATCAGTTATCTCCCTTACAAGGAAGGGTATCCGTTTACCTTTTAATAATACTATGTGATGCAAGCTGATAGACTTTCAACCAACGTTTAATTATTTCGTAATGGACTACTTCACACTCCAACCTCTTGTTTGAAAAGGATGAGACAACGCCATGGTCAATAAAAATGCAGTATAGGTAAGGTTCGAAACACCTATTCGGAACTGGGGTAATGAAGGCATGCTGTTTAATATGGTGGCTGGTTTGTGACATTTCGTTCTTTGGTCTTTTTGCGGCGAAAAGATGCCACGCGAAAAGACGCCATCTAATACTTTTGTCATTTTTCACCTGCCATCTTTTCGCATAGCGTCTTTTCGTGTCGCGATATTTCGTTCTTTCGCAGGGCGATATTTCGTCTTTTCAAATGGCATTATTTCGTCTTTTCGCGTTGCGTTATATCTTTTCGCGACAAAAAGACGAAAATTCAAACTCGCACTAAATTGTCCCTATGAGTGTTGCAGCGATTTTTTTTACTTCCAGTGTTTGTTTTTCCACGTAATTTCTTGCATTTGAACGCCCTAAAGAAGCCTTGTTTATTAGCATTTTGTATTCTCTTCTAGTTAAGCTTGAGCACAATCTCAGTTGGACATAAAAAAAAAAATAACAAGCAATTCGGTGAATTTATATCCCCCGCCGAAGTGGCCCTGATTTGTTTATGGTTTATTTTAAGTTACCTAAAATTTCATTCACTGATTACTTAGTTACGGCTGAACTTGTGGATTGTAAATAAAATCAAGGGCAATAACCCTGGGATAAGTGAGATATAAGCTGAAGCTGTTACACTTGTCTCAGCATCACTGCACAATGATGATACATATTTTATTCAGTTTCAAGAAATTTTGTGGGATAAGTGAGATATAAGCTGAAGCTGTTACACTTGTCTCAGCATCACTGCACAATGATGATACATATTTTATTCAGTTTCAAGAAATTTTGTTCACCGATACCTAAGTTATGGCTAATTTGTGGATTTTAAATCCATTCAGGGGCATTAAATCATGCATTAATGCAGCAATTATGACAAAACTTAATGTGCACTGCTGTGTCATGACAGTACCTAATTATTTTAAGTTTCATGAAATTCCATTTATTGGTTACTTAGTTATGACTCAATTTGTTTATTTTAAACCAATTCAAGGGCAATAACTCATTGCTTACTCAAGCAATTCTGAAAAAACATAAGATGCCCAAATGTGATATGGTGATACATATTTAGTACAAGTTTCATAGAATTCTATTTATAATTACTTAGTTACGGCTAAATTTGTCAACCATAAATTGATTCAAGGGCAATAACTCATGCACTACTGATGCCCTTCTGAGGAAATTTTATGTGCATAACCACATTATGGTGATACATATTCAGTTTAAGTTTCATGAAGTTTTGATAATTGGTTACTTAGTTATGACTCATTTTATTAATTTTAAATGCATTAAAGGGCAATAACTCCATATTCAGTTTAAGTTTCATGAAGTTTTGATATTTGGTTACTTAGTTATGACTCATTTTATTAGTTTTAAGTCCATTAAAGGGCAATAACTCATACATTACTGAAGCCAGTCTGATGAAACTTCACGTGCATCAGCGCGTTATAGTGATATATATTTATTTTAAGTTTCATGAAATTCCGTCCAGTGGTTACGTAGTTATGGCTCCGGACGGACGGACGGACAGACAGAAGGACGGACGGACGGGCGGACATGGAGAAAACTATATCCCTCCGCCTTCGGCGGGGGATAAAAAATAAATTATAACCTCTGGGCAAGAAAGAAAAATGCATACTTCATTAACAACTTGCGCAGGATCTCAGCCAGGGAATGGAGCTACACAGGACAGAGAAATTCACTGAGTGCGTTGATACCATGGTGAAGATGACGGTTGCATCAGGCTCCGAGGTCATGAAACTTTTTTTTTCATGCTCAACTCAGCTGAGCATGAAATTTTCTCTGCTGATAGATATGAAAATGCCAGCAGAGAAAATTTTATACTCAGCTGAACTGAGCAAGACAACATCTGTACTTTTTTTCAGTAATTTGCTACTTATTAGCAGGTAAAATTTCATGCTCAGCTGAGTTGAGCACGAAAAAAGTTCTATAACCTTGAGGCCAGAATGCTGAATGACCGACTCTCCGTCGTAAATAACCAAATCCCTGAAATTTGGACTGACGAAAAATTGATCTTTATTATTTTAGGGTTCTTCATTTAAAGTAACTGGAGAAGTGTCAAAGTCTGGCTTTCTTTACAGATAATTGTTGCCTCATTAATTTTCTTCAAGAATATGAAAATGATTCTAAACTTACTGAAACAATAATTAAGTGATGACGTTTACGCATTTACATTCTTCTTTAATAATAACAGCATTTCCGCGGATGATGACTGAGTGAGTGAGTGATACGGGTTTTACGACACTTCAGCACAAAAAAGGCTATTTCGCACCGAAAAACGCTATAAAGGAATACCATTTAGATGATGACTGAAGCCGAAATTGGCTGGACATATAGATAGCCATATAGTCGGAGCTGATCTTTGAGTATGTAACCACAGTGGTCTATTTATCACTTTCCTGAACCCAAAAATGGAAAAAATATCAAATAGCTACAATCTTATTATGCCCCCAACTTTGAAAAAGCTGGTGGGGCATATTGCTTTTGGCTTGTCCGTGCGTGAGTGCGTGCGTTAGTCACACTTTTTCATACTTGCTGTAACTTTGGAACCTTGCTAGCTAGGGTCTTGAAATTTCATATATGGATTCCTCATGGAAAATTAGCTGACACATATTTTTTTTCCTTTCTCAGTTATGCCCCTTTTTGGAGTTATGCCTCCTTTAGAAAAATGAGATGACTATCTTGTTAGCAAGATATCTCAAAAAGTATTTGAGCTATGGCCTTGATATTTTGTATACTGATAGGATATGAGGAGTAGATTACCTGATTAATTTTTGGGAGAATTTCGTAAAATATTGATGGAGTTATGACCCATGTTTGAATTTGGCATTTTTCCAACTTTTGAACCGCTTGAGCTAGGAAGCTGATTTTTGGTATAGATATAGTCCTTGATGACTTAATACTTTAGTACAGGTAAGGTAACTCTGCATTCATTAATCACCGAGTTACTTCCCCTGATGTTCAATACTAATACAGCTACTGAGTTCAAGAACCACTGGGCAGAGGGTTTTGCAATTTCATATATGAATTCCTCATGGCAAATTAGCTGACATGTATGTTTTTCTTTTCCAAGTTAGGCCCCTTTTTGGAGTTATGTCCCCTTAAAAAAATGAGAAGACTATCTTGTTAGCAAGATATCTCAAACAGTATTTGAGCTATGGCCTTGATATTTGGTATACTGATTGGGTATAAGAAGTAGATTACCTGATTAACTTTTTAGGGGATTTTGGAAAGTTTTGATGGAGGTATGGCCCTTATTTGAATATGGCATTTTTCCAACTTTTGAACCGCTTGAGCTAGGAAGCTAATTTTAGTATAGTAATAGTCCTAGATGAGTTAAATTCTTTAGTACAGGTTAGGTAACTCTTCGTTCATTAATTACTGAGTTACTACCCCTGATGTTCAATACTTATGCGGCTACTGGGTTCTAGAACCACTGGGCATAGTGTTTAGGAATTTTATTCATGAATTCCTCATGAAAAAATAACTAACACATATTTTTTCCCTAAGTTATGCCCCATTTTGGAGTTATGCCCCTACAAAAACATGAGATGGATATCTTGTTAGCAAGATATCTCTAAAAGTATTTGAGTTATGGCCTATGTGTTTGGTATACTGATCAGATATGAAGAGTAGATTACCTGATTAAGTTTTGGAGAAATGCTGTAAAATTTTGATGGAGTTATACTGGCCCTTGTTTGAATTTGGCTTTTTTCAAACTTCTGAATTTATTGATCTAGGAAGCTGATTTTAGGTATGATAGTAGTTCTTGATGAGGTAAATATCTTAGTAAAGATTAGGTAACTCCATTTCAGACTTAGACGTTCTAAAACTTGACACCTTTAGTGGCAAGCATATGGTTGGGGGCATAGTGTTTTACAAACACAATTTCTAGTGTACAAACTTACTTTGTGACCCAAAATACCTTTAATGTTTCTCCCAGATAATAATCCAATCAGATCATCAAATTCATCAAATCGAATTTCAAATTTTCAGTAGATTTATTGGTGTAGACTGGTCACTTAATCATGAAGACCGTCTTCACCATTAGATCTACAGAAGACCTGAACTAGCAGGATCAGATTATTATCTGGGGCAGACACTAAGCCTGTTAGAGGCTGCGAAGAGAAATCTTCGCAATTAAGAACACTCCGCTCGCTACGCTCCCTTCAGATTCTTAATTGCGAAGATTTCTCTTCATGCCTCTAACCTATACGAAGAGAAAATTAATGCAGGACTGATCGATTAAAAAAAGTGACCCCATAAACTTTGAATTACTTAGCATATGCGGTGGGTGTTGGGTTTAGGTGGGCCCTTTCAAGAGAGTATTTCCTAAAAGCCGTCTATTTAACTAAAGGCCCCATTGCTCTGTCAGCATGAAATATCTCATCGTGAGGTATCACTGCAAGCTTCTCACGACAGTTTCGTCATTGATTATGGTCGTGATTGGCCGGCTTTAAAAAATCATAAGATCCTTGAGTTTCTCATAAAAAAGATTAAAAAAAAATAACTAGGTCATTTTAGTTGCCAACTACTAGTAAAATGGCATACTTTTGATTTCACAAGCTTTCTTACATGGTAAAAACACAAGATACAGGAGTTAAAATACAAGGTAAGGTAAAGGGTAAAGGTTTCCCATAGTCTAATAGCCGTAGGGGCAGTGGGGGTTAGAGACGCGGTGTATCTTGGGCACAGCTGATGAAAGGCGGAGCCCATCTCTCTCCTTTCGCTGTCTTAGCCTTCCCTAATTCGAAATAGGTACCCATTTACTGCTGGGTGGACAGAGAGAGTTTTCCAGTCGTCGGATGGCGACGGTGAGCCGCGAACTCACGACCTTTCGGTGACTTTCTGCACAGTAGCCGAGCCACTCTCACCACTCGACTACGGCGCCTCTCTAAAACAAATACAAGGTACAAACGATTAATAGGTGATAAAAATACAATGTACAAATATGTAAGGCAAGGACCCCATTGATTGTGCGGCTGTTGCATTTTTTCATTGCTTAACGGGGAACCAGAAACGAACACCGTATTTTATGGTGAGACTTATCATTTTTTCAAAATACCTTGTTCCTTCTTTTTGCCATTTATATGATCCAAAAAAGCACACCAAACATCAACCGACATATCATCAATTCTGAAGGTTGTACAGGTTTTATTATGATTCAGTATTTCGACGATTTTACCACTGGTAGGACTGTGGAGACTTTAACACTGAATGTTTTTGAAACTTTCTATACTATTATATCGTATCATATATATAACCCGAGTAAAATTTTATTTTCAAATTTATATGATCTATTTATATTCCAATGTTAAGTCATGCCGAAATGTGTAATGTGTTCAGCAAAACTAATGTGACGGTAGATCAAATATGAATGATATAGATGTCATACTTGATGTCTATGCAGCTATGAATCACTGCACCCGGCAAAATTTTGAGCCGCGACACGAGAAAACCAACAATGTGGTTGTGCGCGCAGTGCAGACTCAGATCAGCCTGGGCATCCGTCCAGTATGATCAGACTGTTCGCTAAGCGGTCAAAGGATATCTAAGGGTCTTAGCTACCTTTATGCGGACAGCGAAGACTCTGATCAGACTGGGCGGATGCCCAGGCTAATCTGAGTCTGCGCTGGGCGCACAACCACTTTGTTGGTTTTCTCGTGTCGCGGCTCAAATGCATTTGTAGTGTGCAGTGATTCATGGCTGCATAGACTTCAAATGTTGTGCGCAGTTTGTGAATCCCGGGAAGAGAAAATCCGTTTGAACAAGGTATGTTCTCTCTATATTTTTTCCCTTGATGGTCAATTTTGTGACCGCTCCGTTTTTTGATACTCTTTGGAATATTTTCATGGTACTGTACAGATCTGTAGAATTGATCATGACGATGTGTCGCGTATAGAAACGACTGCTCTTGCATTCATACTTTTGGGTTATCTCCCTTAATGCTTTTAGTTGTAATTTTGTGTTCGCCCTATAACTTGAATAATAGTTATTTCAAAGTTAAGTAGAATATAGATGATGTGCTTATCTGGAAGGGGTACGTCGTCCAAGGTAGCAGACTGGAAGTTTCAAAAGTTGTTTCCCTTTGTAAAAATAGCGGTGAAACATGGAGATGTGCCCATGCACCTTAAATAATAATATTTATATTTTGATGTTTTAGTTACTGGTCTTGACGAATAATGGCTACAAAAGATTCTGAGAACTTTTATCGACTCACCTCTCTGCTAATGGATGTTGGAACTGCGACAATACGGAGACTGTTCCTCAAGTACGCCATTACCCCACCCGCAGTAATTAGCGTTACACAATTCCTGGTTCAAGAGCAAAATACTATAAACAGGTAATGCCATACAAGTTAGAATACAGTAAACAGGTAAGGCTAAGCAAGTAGAAAAATATAAAAGAAAAAAGGCTATGTAAACAGAACAGAACAGAACAGAACAAAACTTTATTCTTGTAAAAAATTCTCAGGCCACACGCAGGTGGCATATGAGAAAATACATATACAAAGATATTTCGTTTTCAGGTGACATAACAACAAATAGTTTTACCATTTCGGTGTTTGGTGATACAAGGTATACGATTATGTTGCAGAGATGAATTAGATCAAAACGAGATTGCGGTTATAATACTATTGGAGTGTACAGTACTAATAAAGAGATACGATACACATATTACAAAGATTTAACATTTACCTAATTTCTTAATCGTGATAGTAATCAAATATACACGTAACTTACATTCAAAAAATTCAGATTTCCTTCAACTATATATGTATTACAACTATTACTCAATTTTGCTATAAATTTTTGTAGACAAATAGAAAAATTACTGAAATCGCGGACCACGATGTCCCTATACATCGTGACTCGCGAGGATAGTCGACTATATCAGTACAAGTGAACACTATTCATTCTTAGTGAACACGGAGTTACCAGCGTCTTCATATGTGGTTTATGTGTATATAACTGTTTCCCCTGCTGACGGGCCATGATGATCTGGTTTACACACGTCAGCGTGGGATACTGTGCTGTTTTTCATAACCTTTCCGGAGGATTTTTTTTCTTTTTATTAATTACAGTATATAATGAGTGGCAAGGCTCACGGACTGCTCCGGTGAGGACTTTCCGGCCTTACCGCTGCGTCCCGCGGGCCGTGCAGCTCGCATAGATATATTGCAGAAGTGATTTTTATAAACACATATAAACAGTTTTTATTCTGTTTAACGTATCAATATCAGGATCATTTCAACGCCATATAACAGTTCTGCAGGTTAGCCAGCCATGGAATCGAGCTTATCCTTACCAACCCTTGCTAGCAAACCTTTCAGACTGTGTACCCATCAGGCACACAACCTCGAATCAACATCGATTCAACGCCGATCCAACGTCGTAATGTTGAATCAACGTTGAATAAATGCCGATTCGATGCTGCCTGCCTGCAGGGTATCTATATACAAAGGTATATATACATGTATGTAACGTTTATAACAATTATAAATATACAATATCAATTTGGTGTCTAACAGCTTGCAAAGCCTGCGAGCCACTGTGATTGGGACTACCCCTATACACAGTGGCTCGTAGGCAATGCAACCTATATGACATATTGCACAGAGTCTGTCTATTTTTAACAGTACTGTGTCTGTTTAGTTGTGAGTCCTTCTATTTACATATAACAGTTATGCAAAGTTGGCCAGTCCTAGTGATCGGGTATTGCTCCTACCAACCAAGGCTAGCGAACCTGACAGACTGTGTCAAACTGTATCAAAACGTAAAATTTACAAAATTTTACAAGGTCATTTTAATATATATAACAATTTGCAAGGCATAACCCTCATCTACAAATGCTCGCAAGCCATGCAAAGTGTACTTTTTGTAGCACTTGCCATATTTTGGTTAAAGGATAATTCTATTTGAGGTTATGTTTAATTTCAGGCTTGTAAAGTTGCTTTATTAGTGTATATACCAGTCCGCAGAATTGGCGAGCCACAGCAATTAGGTGGTATCCCTAGCTGCTGTGGCTCGCAAAGTCTGCAAACTGTATACCCAGCTGGCACACGACGTCGAAACGACGTCTCATTGACGTCGATGCGACGTGATTACGTCGCATGGACGTCAGCACGACGTCATCCCGACCCAATGCGCCTGCTGGGCATAGTTACTTGTATTAAACGCTATGAGAGCATCAGCAACATACCTTTTTACCGAACTTTGTAAATTTGCTTAACAAGAGAGCGACTTGGAAACCAAGTAAACTTAGTATGTGATTGAGTCCTTTCCCCCGTAAATTAGATAATTATTCAATTGGTATTATTGAATTATGAATTAAAATTTGATATTGGTTATATAGTTTGTTGTGGAATCCTTTTATTGGAACTTATTCATAATAATTTTAACAAATTTTGCGAGGTTGAAGAGAATGTTCCTATTTTTATTAGTTAGCAGTTCTTTGTATTTAAGAATGTTTGGTCTTTTATAATAATAACGTTTTAGTAAATCACATCTTTCTTTCTCGAAAATAGGGCAAATAAATAAATAGTGAAATTCGTCACCAGTGTCGTTTTTGTTGCATAAAGTACATTTTCTTTCCTGATAAGGAATGTTTTCCCATCTTCCTGTTTCTACAGGTAGTCTGTGGTTAGCAGTTCTATATTTAATGATTGGTATATACGCATTTTTAGGCAATATCTTTAAATATGGTTCTAATTCTAAATTTTCCTTAAAAATGTTATAGTTTCTCCCTTTTGATGATACTGCGATCTTCGTATGCCAGTCTTGTACAAATAAATCCTTTAGTGTTTGTGTGATTTTTGCTTTTACTGCTTTGGGGTTATCGATAAATGTTTTGCTAAAAAGTTCATATCTCCCGGTCGAGACCAGAATCTGTTTAATGTGATTCAACCATTTGTAACTTTGGCCTTGGCATGCATCACTGAACATTATGTTATAGGTGATTTTAGATAGCTTTGAATTTTCACTATTTAGGATAGATAACCAAAAACCAATCATGCGTGACTTAATGTGGATTTCAATCGGCGTTACACCTAATTCTGCATAGATTATATATAATGGTGTACTCTTTCTAAGTTTGGTAATGGATCTGAGAAATTGGTTTTGAACAGCTTCTACCATTTTGGTATTTTGGAATCCCCATACCTCACACCCATAAAGTAAGATAGGTGTAATAGTGTGGTTAAAAAGTTCTATTTGTAGATCTATTGGGATATGCAAGTTACGTATTCTTTTATAAAGCAAATGCATTGCCTTCTTTGCATGGTCGACATTGTGCTTTATTGCTTTGTAGAAACTGCGAGATTTAGAAAAAACGACTCCAAGGTATTTGAATTCGTCGCAAATCGAAATGACATAGTCACCCAGTTTGAATTCCAAGTTTTGCGTATTTCTGAGCCCAAATATCATTATTTTTGTTTTATTATAATTTATATTAAGCTTCCACATCTGACAATACTCGTAAAACGTGTCTAAGTTATGCTGAAATGACTCTGCATCTGTTCCGAAAATGACCGTGTCGTCTGCATACAGTAGAACGAGTATTTTTAGATATAGGTTAATTTCGTTATCGGTAATGTTAAAATCGATGCCAGAACAATGACGTGTGTCGAGAAATTCTTCTAAATCATTAAAAAATAGACTGAAAAGAACAGGGGATAAGTTCTCACCCTGTCTGACTCCACAATAGCTGTTAAAGAAGCTGGATTGTCTTCCTGAGTACATCACACAAGATTTTATGTTTTGATATAAATTATATATAGTTCTAAAAATTTTACCGTTTATGGAATTACCTAATAGTTTCGTCCAGAGACCCACCCGCCAAACGGAATCAAAGGCTTTACTAAAATCAATAAATGAACAATACAGTTTTTTTCTTTTAGATTTTAAAATTTCAGTCAACGTGTGCAAAGTGAAAATATGGTCTGTGGTAGAGTACCCGGCCCTAAATCCTGCCTGATTCTCCTCTAGCAAGTCATGATGCTGTAAAAAAGTGTTCAGTCTATTGTTCAAAATGGCCGTAAAAAGTTTTCCGAAGCAGCTCAAGATCGTTATTGGTCTATAGTTTTCAGGAAGTTTCGGGTCGCCATTATTTTTATATATTGGTCGAATTATACCCTCCAACCATGTATCTGGCAAAAAACCGGTGTCAAAAACTAAGTTGAAGAAACAAATGTATATAGGTAACATTATATGTGAGGTATTTTTTATGTATTCATTTAATATTTTGTCATTTGATGGACTTTTATTATTTTTCAGTGACTTGATACAGTTTAAAATTTCACCTTCCGTTATGGATGAATTAAGCAATTCATCATCATCACTCGCGTCTATGTCAATATTGAATTGTTGCTCTTGTTGTTCGTCCTCGTCATGTTCATTCAAATTCTTAAAAAAGTCATAAAGTGTTTCAATATCGATATTTTTATTTTCCTTCGATTTTTCTAAACTATTTAAGATTTTCCAAAAATCTTTTGGGTTCTTACTTTTAAGTTGTCTTAACTTTTCTTTGACACCTTTATTATATTTATTGATATGAAAATTCATTGTGCGTTTATAAGCCTTTCTTGCGTTTTTCAAGTTAATTCTGTTTGTTTCTGAAGGGTTAATATTATTTATTTTACGCGCTAGATGATATTTACGTCTGGCATTTTGACACTTGAATCCGAACCAACGTTTTGAGTTTAGCTTATTTGTAATATCATTTGTATGCTTACGATTAACCGTTGAAAAGCTTTGTTGTGATGCGTCTGCAAATAATTGACCTATTTCGGCACATATTTCATTGATATCCTCTTTAGTTGCGTCCCCATTTTGTTGCAGATGTTGTATATTTCGTTGAATGTCTGAGATTTTGTTTACGTCTATGTTATCTAAAAATTCATGTTTATTATCATCGTTCCATTTTGGGGGGTTCCTCCTACTTTCTTGTTCTGTATCACGATTATTTGCGTTTATTTTTGGACATTTTCTTTAGTTTCAAATCTGTGGAGAGCAGAGAATGGCCATCGGAATAAAGACAGTTTAACTCTGTTATACTAAAATTTTCAACATATTTCAACGCTTGTGCAGATGCTATCGAATAATCTATGATAGATGCACTTTTGAACGTAAATGCCCCTACCCCCTTGTCTGTTCCACATCTGCCATTGAGAATAAATAAATTGTTGGTTTTACATATCTCTATTAGTAAATGACCTTCATTGTTTGTTGATCTATCCATTGAAACTCTGGTTTTGTCAAAATTAAACTGACTCAGCATACTAGAGATATTATAATACTGATTAAGCGTGTCGTCAAACCCAAAATGTTCCGCGAAAAAGTCGTCTGCATCGATAAACTCTTGTTTGTTTTGCGTTCTGGCGTTGAAGTCGCCCATTAAAAACACGTTATTATGCAAAATGCACATGTTAGTTATTTCCACCTCAAATAGTTCGATTTCATCGGGATTATTGAACCTAGAATATGATGGAGGTAAATAGACAACGCCAAAGATGAGATCTTCGTCTGCGTGTAGAAATGACTTACTCAGTTTAAACCACAAAATATAATCTGAGTCGGACTCAATTAACTGTACGTATGGGAATATAGTTTCTTTTACAAAAACACCTATGCCTCCGCTTTTGCGCAAATACTTTTGTTTCCTACATTTCGACAAAAAATTATAGCCAGGCAAATTAATAATGTCATAATTGTCAATTTTTGTTTCAGTAACACAAAATAAATCGTACTCGCTGATAAGCTCACAAAGTTCAGGATATAATAACTTTCGTTTTATACCACATACATTTAACGAACCGCATTTCAGTGTATAAGATTTACAGTTAGACTGACCCTTGTTTAATATAGTCTGATTCAATGTACAGTTATTAAGATTATTGTTTGTTAGTGTACACTCCGCTACTTTCTATGCATCAGGCGGGCGTCTGTCGGTTGCATTCGAGCCGCTCTCCATAGATGTTACGCTTCCGACACTGCCTATCCTATCCGTCGGTTCTGCTCGGCCCTGTGGAGTCGATCCAGGGAAACGGGCTCCGTCGCTGGTCTGACTGCCTTGTTGGGAAGAGCCTCTTGGCTGCGTGTCAGTCGGTTCCGTCACCATTTCGGTTTGCTCATCAACACTATTTGTGTCAGAGTACTCCGGATCCGAATCGAATACCTGCTCACTGTGCTTAGTCTGTACATTTGGAGATTCTGTCCGAATACCCCCTAATTTACTGTCAAGGCGGTCACATTTCATAATCTTAAACCAGTCTGGAAACATATCCTTGACCACACGACCGTCAACAATTAACTTGGCAGGATATTGAATAGAAATAGTGGAGTTTGGCTGCTTAGTTTTCAGCGCCTTTTTCTCTTTGAAAAGGGGTTTTCGGGCAGCAATTATCTCTTGAGGATAGTCACGGTTGACCCCAAACGGGGTCCCTTGCAGTCTGTTTGCGTTTGAAAGAATCAATTCGACATCCTGATAGTCTCTAAATGCAACAATCAGAGGACGATGACGAATACGAACAGCTCGGCCAATAACATTTTGACGATATTGCGGCTTCCCTATTCTATGGGCTCTCTGGATGCTGATAGCATCAGCATCAAGACCAAGTTTATCACCTAAGAACTCCGACATAACTGTTAAGCAATCCTCGTTACGCACCTCGGGTATACCCCAAAACAAGAGATTATTGCGTCTCTGCCTTGCTTCAATATCTATCGACTTGTAGGCGAGCAAATCTATCCGTCGAGCGTTCACTTGTGTGGACTCACTTAAATGTTTGACCGTGCGCTCTGCCTTAAGGAGCCTCTCGTTGGTGGCCCTCACATCAAGTAAACAGGCAAACATTGTCTCAAGTTTGTCATCAACACTGAGGGCCTTAAAATGTTCCAGTGAAAAGGTCTTACTAGTGTCTGTTGGGGATTCTGCCGTGCCCGAAGACCCTGCAGACTCTGCTGAGACCCGCGGACGTTTTGTTGGCCTCACTCCCACTCCTTTACTACCACCTCTAAGCCCAGTCCTGAAGGTACCTTTTTGCGTGCGTGGGCCCTGTCTACCCGCTACAACATTCCAACCTCTCGCAGCCTCGATTTCTAGGTTATATGTCTTTCTGACTCTTTGTTGTAATAATATAAGTTAGTACTATACCACGGGATCTTTACATCCAGTTAAGTCACAAAAAAGTCCCAGAAAGGCAAATAAATTCGATATAACAGGAGCTGCTCTCACAAAACACAACCCTACACCACCATGTTATGACGTCACGTTATAAACAGGTGACACATTATAAACAAAACATTACAAAAATGTAAATTACAAGTTTGTAATGTTTTGTTTATAATGTGTCACATGTTTATAACGTATAAATAAACAAAGTATTACAAACAGGTATATTACTTGTTTGTAATGTTTTGTTTATAATGTTTCACTTGTTTATATCGCACTGTAGAGAACACTATAAACAGATGAGGTTATGCAGGAACAAACACTATAAACACGCGAAGCTACGCAAGAATAAACACATACACAGGCAAGGCTATGCAAGAACAAAACATTCGAACCTTGTAAGGCCATGAGGCTAAGAAAATAAAACACTATACACAGGTAACACTATGCAAGAAGGATGCACTTGAACTCTTTTTAGACTAGAAACCCGTTTTGGAGACATATGCAAACAGTATACATTTTCAAAGGGTCGTAACTCTGAAAAAAATCGACACAAATTTTTTTTAATAGTCAATCAATTAATCTAATCATCTTCAATCAGCTGACCAAGTTTCAAATTCTTAGCTCAAATATTTTTGAGATATCTTACTGGCAAATTCAAAATGCCAAAATATGTAAAGGGCCATAACTAAAAAAAAATACTGCATCTGTTCAAAACTACTAATCGTTCCTGATAAGCTTACAAAGTTTCAGGCCCCTTGTTTAAACATTTTTTGCGATATCTTGCTGACAACATTTCATTATGATTTTTCCAAAGCGTCATAACTCAAAAAAGGGAGACAACTCGGGCTATAAAATACTAATCACTATTTAAAACAGGGACGGAAATCTGTAAGTACCTGTTACATGAAAAAGAAAACAATTACGAATCCGCTTATTGTTTATGGTCATTCATATCCTTAGTAATTATGGCTGAATCATAGAACATATTTAACGTTGGTACATGTAATATGTGGATGGACGGACAAACCCAAAGCACTATTAGCCCTAAACTTTTCTTTGAAGTTGATGCATAATAAAATGCGTTGAGATTTGTTCACCAACTGCTCAACCTGTTAGGGTTTTGTTCCCTGTGATCTTTGGTTGAAGTATCTTGTGATACCAATAACATTATTATGTACTTAACAATCACCGATGTGCTACAGAAACAATTTGGCCCAGCCACCCATACAGTATATTTGGGAAATTTAAAGAAAAAAACCTTTGATATTACGAAACAGTTTTATTTCTTCAGACATCACATGAACAATTGTTACAACGGTTTATCACAATGGAGAAAACAAAGACTAAAGGATTTTACTGTAGTTGTGGGTCATTTGTTATTCTGTTACATGCATTTACAGATTATAAAGTGCTTTTATCTAAATGGGAGTTAATATATCCACTCTGCGACTTTCATTTAAATGGGCGTTGAAGTCACAGAATAGGTTTTCTGATACCCATGCACATGACCTTGGTACAAGCAATATATAAGATAACGTCAAGCCATATGATAGAAATGGGTGCTCAAGTATTATTGAATTTATTAAACGAGTTGGGTTAAAAGATAAGATGCGAGGCTATGCCGAGCATCTTATCGGTTTCCCCCTTCGAGTTTAATAAATTCAATAATACTGGAGCACGAACTGCAAGAGTTTATGATATGACACTAAAATGGCATTGTATTAGCAAATTTTGCACTAAAACGTCACGATCTCGCCATTAGAAAACGAGACGTCAACGCATAACGTTACGACGTAATTTGGATATATAATAAAATCCACTTGTTGATTATCGTTTTTAATGCATGGCGTTATTACACTCTCAGATGCGACGTCATATGATAACATGTAAAGGCTGTTCTAACTCCAAATTAGGAAGAAACAACTAATAATGCCAGTATAGCTTTGAAAATGCTAAAAAATCTAAGTGGTTTAATTACAGCTTAGCAACTAAAGGCGTACTTGGACCTGCCCAGTTAAAGCTACTTCAGCCTCCCCCTGGACAAGTGGTAGATCCGGACACATGGGATATATCACTGCTGTGTATACTGTTGAAAAACATATGCCCCGTCACGCAAAAGTAAGTCCCGAATGGTTTAAGGTAAATCCGCCATTTTGCCAAAGCGGAACAATTTTTAAGAACTCCTGTGTGCTTCCTTGGACAACAAAGGACAGCTAAAATGGGGTTTACTCTTAAAGGATAGAATTTGCTCCAACAGGAGCAAATTCTTTCCTTTAAGAGTTGAACCCCTTTGAGAAGTGAGGCAAATATGAATACGAAAGAGTTGCTTCTTCTGTACCCATTCACTTCAAAGTCAAGATTTTTTTGGCATTTGGTTTTGAAATACATGGGAGTAGACAAATAAAATGAAATGTTTGTCATTTAGGATTGCTAACTTCAATTTGCCCAAAGAGTTACACTTCTTTCAATGTATGATAGAGGAGATTCAGTCAACTAGTGTTAAGTTACTAAAGCAATTTGGGTCTGCATTTTGGGACGACGACTCGAGCGAGGAGTGAGTGAGTGAACTCCGGTTCAACTTTCCACCAACAACTAGGTCATACGGAGACAGACAGGATCTCGGTTTAAAGTCTAATCCGAAGACATTAGAAGCGGGAGATCGCTCTTGCGAGACCTGGATTGGTAGCCGAGCGTGTTATCCACTACACTACCGCCGCTCCTGACGACTGGGGAAAACAAGAACAAAAATAAAACTAAAACTAAAGTCAGTTTAGCCCCATTTATCATTTTTTAGTAGCACCCCTGAGCTATTCAATATAAGTTACAGGTACACTCACAGGGTGAAAGACCATGTTTTTTGTTACGTCTTATAAAATGCGGAAAAAGATCCCAGTTAGACGACCTTCAACGTATTAGTTTTAATCGGGGTTCGAGGTTATAAAACTTGAGAATAATCTCAAACTCAAAATTAAGCACACTGATTGGCTGCTTCCGAGCATGTGCTCGGAAGCAGCCAATCAGTGTGCTTTATTTTGAGTTTGAGAATGAAGTTTTATAACATTTGGGCCAAGACAATTTCTTTATCTCTGTGGAGGCGCGTAATCGGGATTTCATTATTAGCTTCTATCGTCTTGATATGAAAGAAATACTGTTGAAAAAGATCGCAGAATTCGATCCATCCATCCTTATCTCTGAATGGAGGTTAATCGAATATAGCACAGAGAAAGCGGGCTCGTGAAATTGCTAAAAAGGTAAGTATATGTGTTTATTGAGAGTTCAGCCGTTTTCGTGTTTAATCATTCCCTATTTTCGAAGTAACATGGAGATCTCCTACACCAAGATCTACTGTCAATTTTGGATAGCGGGGGAGGATTAAACATTAAAACTATTAGACCCACCGGAAACTTACGAATGTCTGTCATCTTAGTATATACATGACTTCGCATACTCTGTGCTTTATTTCATTAAAGTGCATATAGAAACAACAGTATTAGTAAGTGGTGATAAGTAGTAAATACTAAAATCTGAATAAAACCATAAAAATATCTTCCTGAAAGCTAGCAGATTTCTAATTTTGTTGTTTTGCACAATTTAGAATGCCAAAACGAATGGCATGCTGTTTAAAATTGATTCTATAAGGAAAGTCCAAACGGAAATTTTGTGCGGAAAAAAAAATTAAATAACGTCGTTATTAAAAATGTAATTAGGTCTTAAGGAACTTTAATGTATTTAGAAGGGCGCCCCAGCAACTATTTGTTCCAACTCTTTCTTAAATTGTAAGGTAGACCGGATGAAAACAGAAGCTTATTCTCAAGTCTTCGACCATGTATGGTGCATGTATACTGGATGCATTCATTAAAATATAGGATAGGCAGGTATACCAATATCTTACATATAGTATAAATACTACATTACTGTGACCAAGACAGGTGTGTCTGTGAAATCGTTCAACCGTATGAAAAGTAGACTCCACTGTTTTCTTGCCAAAAAATTTCGACACAGACTGCTTCTTTTTTTATTTGCTCAACCTGATAGTTTGTGAAAGCGCTGGAAATAATAATTGATAGGCGCCCTTCGTACTGCATTAAAGTAGCTTCAGACTTATAGACATTTTCAGTAACGATGGCTTTTTTTTTTTTTTTTTTTTTTTTTTTTTTAATTTTTGGCAGAAAATTACCTTTTGATCTTTTACGAAACCCCTTTTAATATCAACGAGTCCTGCATTTTTGGATTCTGAATAGTCTATTTTCTAGTCTGCAATTCTGACGAATAAGATTGGCTAACTATATTTGCAGAGAAAGAAATGACATCGACGTGATACGCACTATCAGAAACCAGATCTACGGACACAGAGCAAGTGCCACCCTGTCTGACACCGACTTTACTCAACACTGGAGTGTTATTGAGACAGCGAGCAAGGCCATAGCAAGTGCCTGCAACGACGTTGCGTTTGTAAATTCTCTGATCAAACATATTGACAGAGTGAAGCTGGGAGCCCTAGACATTGAAAGTACCACTCAGATAGTGACGCAATCTTTCAAAGATGACGATGTAGTTAAAGCCAAACTAGACACGGTCAGTGACACATTAGAGGACGTCTCAGCTAAGATTAAAGGTAGATTTGATCATTTAATACTACTCGTCATGATAACCAGTGCTCGAGGTTATAAAACTTGAGAATAATCTCAAACTCAAAATGAAGCACACTGATTGGCTGCTTCCGAGCACATGCTCGGAAGCAGCCAATCAGTGTGCTTCATTTTGAGTTTGAGAATGTACTCAAGTTTTATAACCTCTGGGCCAGTAAAACCTCGTAAAATTAGTCATCGTTTAGAACCTTCTCCCTACGCTGCTGTTTTTGGCCAGTAAATGGTCGCTCATATTATTGCTGTATTTGGAAACTGCGTTATTGACGTGGGTAATTTAAAAAAATATTAGATTCGAACAATTAATTCACAATCCCAATTTTTTATACTGATTATGATAATAATAGAATCATTCGTTTTGTACCTATAAAGGATCGGGGTAAACCTCATTAATGTTTCCTGTATCAGTTTTATGGTTAAATTACAGCACGACAATAATGTGCAATCATCGATAGAATAGAATCGAGACCGCGATAAAGTCAAATAAGCATGAAATCTGAAGTAAGCCAGCCCACAATTGGTGATAGAAATAAAGTTTCCTGTAGCCTAGTGGTGGTGAGGGCAATTGGGCTAGAGACCCACCGTATCTTGGGCATAGCATATGAAAGGCAGAGCCCGCGTCTCTCTTCTTTTGCCGGCGCGGTAATGCAGCAATTAATTGAGGGAAGGACATTTTCTTAAGTTCGTATTGATCGGTTCCGACACTTTGTGCTAGCGCCAGGAAATTATTCTTTTATTACTTTATTACGATAAATATTGCTTTCGAAGAAGGAAGATGTTCAGGCAGTGTGGGAATTTATTAAATGAGCCACGACACCAGAAAACCAATATAGTTGTTGTGCGCCCAGCGCAAACTCAGATCAGCCTGGGCACCCGCCCAGTCTGATCAGAGTCTTCGCTGTCCGCATGAAGGTAGCTTAGGCCCTCAGCTACCATTTCAGCGAAGAGCGAAAACTCTGATTAGACTGGGCGGATGCCCAGGCTGATCCGAGTCTGCGCTGGTCGCAAAACCACATTGTTGGGTTTTTCTCGTGTCGTTGCTCAAATTGAGCTTAAAGCTGAGCTGTTTTAACTGATCAATAGACTTCAGTAGAAATACATGTCTGTCAGGAAAATAAGCTACGTCCTCTTTTCTTTTCGAAACGATTCAATTATGTATTCATTTTTAAAAAAAAAAAAAAACATGCACCGTGACGATATTAAATCATTACTTTAGGCCTCATATTCACCAACAGTTTCCTATCGAATATGCCGTAACGACCACTCCATGGCGAAGTCCAGGCCCCAAGGTTGAGCATGAAAATACAAACTTATAATAAATAAATTCAAAACACAATCTGCAGAGATCTTTAATGGATTCCAACGTTTGCTTTTCACATAATTTCTCTTGTTATAATGCTCGAAACAAGCCTTGTTTAGTATTTTAATTTTTATTCAATATTGAAAGTTGAGCACAATCTCAGCTGAGCAAGAAACATTTTTTATTACCTCGGGCATGTTTTTGTTGTTCAGCCATCGGTAATTTAGATATTAAAATATAATACATAAAGCTACACTAGCCAGATTAAAAAAAACTGTGTATGTTGCATAGATTCTCAACTATGAAAAACAGTCAGGAAAATAACGTCATGGGGATATCAGAGAGTGACAGGTAGCTAACAGTTCAATGACAATATATACTCAGGTAGGGCACCTGACTCATAAGTTGGAGGTCCTGGGTTCGAAACCCGGTCTGGCCACATACTTTCGTTTCTCCTTCCGCTGATTTAAGAAGGGCAGTTGTCAGTTACTGGCGAAAGTATGTGCACTTAGTACTGGTTAACCGCTTAGGAGGTCTAAGCCTGCCCAGGAATAGTGTGGTTAGGTTAACTGACCGTCCCAACATGACCATAGTTGTTTACCGTGGACGTTAAGCATCAAATCAACCAACCAATATATACTCAGAGGCAAAAGAATATGGTGTACCAAAAGGATCAAAACTACCGATACCGGTTCACCTATAAATAAATATAGGTGCACCTGAAAATTTTAGCGGTGCACCTGTACAATTTATCGGTCGACCAATAAATTTTACAGGTACCGCTAATTTACAGCTCCACCGCTATTTTATCGGTCCACTGATACTTAGAACTTATAGGTACATCGATAAAATATGCAGGTGCATCGATAAAATTATAGGTGCACCTACGAAAGTATCGGTGGACCTATAAATTTTACCGGTCCACCGATAAAATTTATAGGTCCACCGATAAAATTAGCGGTCCACGTATATATTTTTCATAATCCGTTTTAGCGCTGATCTTATATCTAATACAACCAATCAGATGCCCTCTTTAGCTGATATTAACGCCTGATTGGTCTAACTGTATCGCTGCTCTTATAAAATATACGAGCATCGAGAATATCGGTCCACCGATATAATTTATCGGTCCACCGATACTTTTACAGGTATACAAGAAGGTATACAATTCATATCCGATCCGTCGTTACTCCCCAATGCATTGAATTAAGCCAAACACAAATCGCTTTCAGTCACAGGCACTCGACGAAATATTTGTTAAGTTTCAAAATATAATCAAATATCAATCTATATTTTACCACTCTATTAAATTTCAAGTCGATCGGTTGTGAAATAAGAAAGTGGCAATTCAGCCCACTGCATTATCGTAAACAACAAGAAGGTGCGACACTACGCCATTTTGATTTTATCCTAGCTTGACGGAAGTGATGAAATCGGGTATTTTCCACGGAAATTTCAGTCGCGTGCTTTGAGGACGTAGCTCTTCCGCCATAATGGCAACCAATCGGTTGGTATCAAAATTTTCAAATCACGTGGATTTTGAACTTGCGCTGTCGTTGACCAACCAACGGATTTATAGTATTTGGATTTCCCGATAGACCGCCATGCGCATTTGACCACTTCCGTCTATTAGCTCTGTTTTTCGTCGTCGTTCAGAATTTATAAGTCTGAATAACGGCGAGTTAATTCCTAACTAAAGGAACCTTTAAAACAAGTCAAAGAATGTATACATTTTGAAACCGTATTATGTAACGGAAACTTTTATTCTTTGTATCATTTTTATTGCCTCTACTGTTGTCTCCAATCTATTTCAGATTTGTCAGCAACACCAGTAACAACTGATCACATCTTTGAAAATCTTAACGGTAACATTTTCAATCCAGATTTTGGTAACCTACACCTTAGATAAATGTTTTTTTTTTTTTTTCTGGTGGACTTAACTTTAAATGTCCTTCTTGGTATTTTGACATTTGACTTGTACCAACACAATGTTATTCCATATTTTGTTACCCTGCGTTTCTTTATCCTTTAAGTATAAAATATTTGCAAAGAGTTAAATTAAGGATTCTCAAAATGGCCCTATTCATTAATAACAGCCATGACCATTTTGTTACAATCTTATTTTTTCGATTATTTCGTGTAACTTTCGCGTAAATGAAAATAATACGACTTTTTCTTTATTTTGTTGTAGAGCAAACGGCCACTATACTGCAGTACAAATGCAGACAACCCTTTGTCTATACAACACAGTTTAATGAAGCGAAGTCTATTCTGGAGCGGGAAGGGTGTGTGACAATCTCAGGGAAGCCAGGGGAGGGAAAGACACTTGCCGCCTACAGACTGCTAGAAAGTATTGGCACCCGCGGTAAAATATTCCTACAGCAAGGCTTTTAAAGGTTTTATATAAACTGAGCCACGACACAAAATCAGCCAGCTGGCATGAGCCACGCTAAGTATCAGATGAGCCTGGGTACAGCCGAGTCGGATCGGAGTTCTCGCTGGCACTTAAAGGCTAGCTAAAAACCTAAGCTACCTCCATGCCGAAAGCGAAGACTCTGATCAGACCGAGTGGACGCTGATCTGAATCTTCGATGGGCGCACATGCCAGTTTGTTGGTTTTGTCATGTCGCGCCTCAGCTGATTGGTGTCGTGTGAAAAGGGACCCTACGTCATGTGCAAACTTTAAACAATAAAATCAGTCTGTTCATCAGCTGAGTTTATTCAGAATTCCACTTTTTAGGTTTCCAAGTAAAGTAGTAGGTTTTAAAGGTCAGCGTGAATATAAGTTACGATTTAAGATGAATGGATACTTTTTCAGGGGACACAACTTTACAATTTTTATTTTCGCCACCCTGCATAATTGGAGTCAACTCTTAAAGAAAGAATTTGCTCCCCTATGAGCAAATTCTTTCATATAAGAGTAGATCCCATTTAGGAAGGACTACGTCGTCAAAGGGGGCAAAAATCCTGTCAACGTTGTTGTCCCTCTTTGAAATTGGCGGAAAAACTTTCAAGTGTGCCCTTACTCCTTAAAATGCTTTTATCTATTCTCTCCAGGTCGCTCTGTGTGTCTCTATGAGCCCTCCCACTGGGACCATGTTGACGCCAACCAAGTGGATGTTATCTTACTGGATGATATATTCGGACAACACCAGGTAGACCGCGGGAAATTAGAAGGCTGGAGACCTGTCTTAGAAACTCTTGAAGTAAGAACCAGTTACAAAATAAAAAGAAAATGGGTGATGGGAACGTGCAAAATAGGGAATAAAACAAATATATAAATAAATAAAATGATAATAATAAATAAAAGATAAAAAATACTTCATGATTACTTTCATGAGAAAACATAGCTTATACCAAAAGCGCAGCCTGTTCAGAGTATGCACATGTCACTTTCTGAATTGTGTAATGTCAAATCTATAGCAGACTTGGTACTCTTTGAGCATTTTATGTGCATATGCCTTAGCCATCTTAGCCAGGTAATGTCACTAATATGACGTGGCTATCTTCAAGCAGAGACGACTCAGAACTTAAAAATGTATATTGAATCAACAGATGTTTTTCATGCCTCCGCCATGAAGTGGCAGAAGGGCATATAGTGATACCCTGTTAGTGCGTGCATGTGTTTGTGTTTAAGTGTCCGGCCAATAACTTTGTCCTGCATTGTGAGAATTGAAAATCATTTGGCACAAACTGATTATCATAACAAGACGACGTGTTGCATGCAAGAACTTTGTCGCTAGCTGAAGGGTCAATGTTCGTCTGAGGTTTTACTACAAAATGAATGAAAGTCACTTTAACCTATATTTCATGGTCCCTTGATTTTCCCTATTATATTATACAAGTATGCCTCTATTACCCTAGTTATCCTTCAAGTGCCAGTACCTTAACAAAACCGATATCTTACTCAAGGTACTAGGCGGGGGCATCCGTTTACAATGGACGCATTTCTAGTTTGTATTTGAGCCGCGACACGAGAAAACCAAAAATGTGTTTGTGTGCCCAGCACAGACTCAGATCAGCCTGGGCATACGCCAAGTCTGATCAGACTCTTTCCTAAGCGCTTAAAGGGTAGCTAAGGTTTAGGCTACTTCCATGCGGACAGCGAAGACTCTTATTAGACTGGGCGGATGCCCAGGCTGATCTGAGTCTGCGCTGGGCGCACAACCACTTGGTTTTGCGGTGTCGCGGCTCGTTTGGTTTTATTTGCGGCTTGTGATTTTCTGTTTTGCTCTTTGCGTTTCTTCCGCCTTCTGTTGGCGTCTTTTTGTGGTTTGTGGTGTGTGTTTTG
Organism: Ctena decussata; assembly: GCA_963989385.1. NCBI lineage: Eukaryota > Metazoa > Mollusca > Bivalvia > Lucinida > Lucinidae > Ctena > Ctena decussata. The sequence goes on along the minus strand of OZ022498.1, from coordinate 36,242,801 downwards.
TGAAGACGGCCTTTCCTAGGTATCTCCATTTACAGGGTGAATGATCACGTGGTTTTAGCGTCACAGGAAATACTGGAAATTCCAGTACAACGATTGCTTCATGGTTATTTTTTTTTTTTTTTTTTTTTTTTTTTTTTCAGGATAACTTCTTTTTTGCCAAATACAGTCTTATAGAATAAAGCGCAGTGAATGCGTGCTCGTAGATCTTTTTAACTGGTGTTCTTCTTCTTACTGAGTGTTTACTTGTTCCCACGTTTAAACCTCCCCAAGTTTTGGAGCAACAACATCATTCACGTGCCACAGCTTACTTTCGGTTTCGAATGTTTGGGGACGATTAAATACGAAAACTATAAAACTCACCATAAAATCGCAAATATCTTCTGAAAGTAATCATGACTACATATTCACTGCGCTGCATTTTAAAAGAATGCATACAGAAACGATGAAATTATTAAATAATACGTGAAGAATTTCCGGGTTTTCCTTGTTCAGAATGACGTAAGAAAATATCACAAGAAAGGACGTGATCATCCACCCTGATTTATATTTTTTATAATAATGGAGCCGCGACACAACAAAACCAACAAAAGTGGCATGTGCGCCCAGTGAAGACTCAGGTCAGCCTGGGCATCCGCCCAGTCTGATCAGAGGCTTCGCTGTCCGCAGAGAGCTAGTTAAGAGTCTTAGCTACCCTTTAAGGCACAGCAAAGACTCTGATTAGACCGAGCGGATAACCAGGCTGATCACATTATTCGCAGGGGGCACGTGCCACTTAGTTGGTTTTGTCGTGTCGCGGCTTATTAATGTAATATGCCTAAAAAACGACAGTCCTTTATGAAAATAAATATGCTGAAAAAATCACAATTACACTTTTAGGTTTTAAAATCGACAGGTGAATACGAAACCTGGGGCCGAGTGCCCAAAGGAGGCGTAAACTACGCCGGTGTAGCTTACGAACATTGGCGCTGTAAGTCTGTACTACGACTGTATTTTAATCCCAGTGCACGAGGCGATTTGTGAGCTTTGAAGCTATTTTGCAACTTAGTTTACGACACGCCTCGGTTGTGCATACGGCTTGAAATTCTGCGACATTTTTTTCCGACGGACGTACGTCGGGCGTAGGCCTACGTTTGCTTTGTGCACTCGGCCCCTGGGTATGTACATTGCGTTACCTAAAATACCGTATAAGTCCTAAAATTAGGATACCTATAATAAAACAATTACCGTAAATGCTCATAAAATGGAACGGTTTGGCTTTATAATGCTGCGATGCATCTAAATGATGCAGCTGGAATAGCAAACAGTGAAAACCCGGATCAGACTGCTCCTTAAGCCTCGGTCCCACAGAGCTTACGACTGCGATGCGACCGCTTTGCGACTGATTTTGTCTGCGACTGACCTGCGACCTTTGCGACCATTGCAACTTCTTTTCCTCTTCAAATGTGGTCGCCGATCAGTCGCCGATCAGTCGGCGACAGCTTTTGCGTGAAGTCGGCGATCGATCGGCGACCTCACTGCAACAGGTCGCCGTAGGATCGGCGACAGGACTGCAACTAGTTCAGAATGATCGGCGACCAGTCGGCGACCAATCGGCGACTCTTCGGCGACTGGTTTCAAATGAACGGCGACTGGTCGGAGACTGATTGGCGACCGTTCTGCGATAAAAAATAAAATCAATGGAAATGTGGTGACAAGATTGATTGATTGATTGTTTTGGGTTTAACGGCCCTTTGAGACAGTATTTCAGTCTATATCGGGCCGTCTCCCAGAGAGGGAGATAGAGGAGAAATGATAGACGAGAGAAAAAATGTCCAAACAAACCCCTACCGCACCTACTGCAAGCACAGAAGGCCCTTGCCCTACAATGTTGCAAATCAATAGGACGCCCTGGCACTGGAAGTTACACACGGCGCCACCGCAGCACCCGACCACCCCCTGTGGTGACAAGAATGAAATCATTTCAGTGAAAGTTGTCAAAATAACACAGCTACAGACTCAGTTCCTTGCTTGCAACGAAACAACCGGCATGCACCTGTATTGTCTGTGATGGCGTACAGGCGATTGAGACGGAGGAGGAGAACGCAGTACTGAATAAGACCTTGGTTTCAAAAAGGCCGCAGTTTATTGAGATTCCTCCCTTGACTGTTGAGATACCTCATCTGAAGCAGGCGTCCGAACGTCGGGAGTCATTTCTGCTGTATGTTTTGGCGCCGATGTTTTTTTTTTTCTTATTTTTTTTTTTTGGGGGGGGGGGGGGATTCCTCTATGTACCATGATGCGAGCACTTTAAACCCTGGTAATAAAATAATGCCAGGATGCAAAGACAACTTTTCGTTTTAAAGCTATCACTGCAATCCTTGATCTATTGGCGCACGCTGCAGTCTGTCGGCGACCTGTCGCCGATCGTTCGGCGATCTATCGGCGCACGCTGCAACCTGTCGGCGACCAGTCGCCGATCGGTCGCCGATCAGTCGCCGTCTCATCAGTGGTCAATCGCCGATAAGTCGGCGATCGGTCGCCGATCAGTCGCCGCACAGTCGCCGAACAGTCGCCGACAGATCGCCGATAGGTCGCAGCAAGGTTGCAACATTTCAGAGCCAAAGTGTTGATGAAACTAATCGGCGACCGATCGGCGACTGGTCGGCGACTGTTCGGCGACTGATCAGCGACTTCCAGAAAACCATTGCAACCAGTCGGCGATCAAAATCAGTCGCGGCTAGTCTTTTGTGCATGTTCAAAAGACTGGCTGCGACTAATTTTGATCGGCGACTGCTCGGCGACCGCTCGGCGACCTTGTTGCGACCATTATAAAACCTCTCCGCGACTTCTGCAACCTCTCTGCGACTGTCAATTTTTTTAGTCGCGGATAGGTCGCGGCGCGGTCGCAAGCTCTGTGGGACCGGGGCTTTATAGAGCAGTCTGATCTGTTTCTACACTGCTAGATCACACATATCTGTCTCAATTCTTAGATTAACGGTACATGGCGCTTTCAATTCATCATATATTTTCAGGCTTACGTATATGCCGGAAAACTAAAGGTGATTCTTACCAGCAGACAGAACGTCCTTGCAAAGGCTATAAAGAGTCTTGGTGAAATTTCAGTTGTCAAAACCAGGATAGAGCTATCTTCAAGTAACCTGACTAATGAGGAAAAACTGAGAATGCTGGACACCTTACTTGACTTTTACAAGAGAGACGACTCTAAAGTTGATATGAAGAAATGTTGTGATGCGTATAAGGCAGAAATAGGGTTTCCCTACTGCGCATTCCTATTTGCTGCTGACAAATCTCTGTTTCATCGCGGTGACAGATTCTTTAGACGGCCTTACCAGTTTTTCAAAGAAACCTTAGGTGCCTTAAGTAAAGAGGTTAAAGCGAGCTTGCTCTTCTTATTTTACATGAAAGGCGAATGTTCAGACAAAGATCTGAAACCAAGTATCAAGAGGAAAGATTCAAAAAATGAAGACATGTTGTTTCGAATCTCGGATTTGGTCGGAATAAGCGATCAAAATATATCTCTTACAGTTATCCGAGACACCCTTGAAGACATTTCTGGCATGTATGTCACCCATTTAAACAAAACCTTCAGTTTTGCGCACAATGTGGTTTATGAATGTGTTGCCTTAAGTCATGGCGTAAAATATCCGGAGGAGGTTATAGAAAATTGTACATGGAACTTTATAACGGAGTGTATTGTTACGGTTATAAATGAGGGCGAAGTAAAGCTTGCAATTGACAGTGACCTTTATGGATGCCTTAGCACAAGATTCATTCAAGAGGCTGTAGAACAGGAACAAGTTCATGGAAAATTCCATGGTATTCGAAACCACACCGTTATGCAAACGAGAGGCTTTTGTACAAATCTTATTGAAACTCTATTCCAACAAAAGAAGTTGAGAAAATTCCTTACGAAGGAAATGGATAAAAATGAACGTGGGTTTCTTTACTTGTACCTCCACTACAAGAAAGCAAATGAGAAGGCCTATTTCCTGGAGGAAGTAATTTCTTACCTGCAGTGCCCATGTACGGCAGAAGTAATTAATCCCTGTTGGAAGTGCGTTGTGAAGAATGATGCTGCCTCTGGGGCTTGCTTTGGTGGCGACGAGTCAAGCTACCGCCTGTTGCTGCAAGAAGGTATAACTGTAATGCCAAGAAGTATTCTAGATGCCTGCACTGGAGAGAATCCAGAGGTTTTGAAACTTGTCATATCGACAGTGAAAGCCAACAAAACATTTAATCCGGAAGATGTCTATACATCGAAATCTTTGGTAGCAGCACATAGGTCAAAGAATACCAGTTTATATGATATTCTAAGAAATGAAGGTGTAAGAGTAACGTCCCTGTGTGTTTATGATGCTGTGGTCTGGAAAGACCTGCAGACGGTTCAACATTTTGTGAGAGAACTTAAAACGAGTGGTGCTTGGGACATAAATGACTTTTGGCTTCAGCATGCTCTGCAAGAATCTATATCTTCCAATATGTCTGAAATATGCCATTTCCTGAAAGAAGAGGGATTGGGATACCATCGAGGCTGTTTGTTGGAAGCAGTTAAAAGTAAGCAACTGTCCAAAGTGAGAGAAATGGTTGTAAGCATGAAGTCCTCAGGCACATGGCGGTCTGCAGACTGGTCATTTGAATCAGCTCTTAAAAACATATTAAGTGCAATGCAAACTGGCAGCAGTATACCTCTTAATATTCCAGCACCAACTGACGTTGGTGTTAGCAAAGCTCTAATTGAAGCAAAGTGCTATGAAGACAAGTCCATTTATGAGTATCTACTTGCGGAAGGCGTGCTGGTAACAATGGAAACACTACCTCACATTGTTGAAACTAAGCAACTTGATCATGTCAGAGAAGCCGTCAGAGAATTAAAAGATAAAAGAAGATGGAGACCAGTAGGTCGACCCTGTGAGGAAGCACTGGCAAAAGCTATCAGCCTTCAAAGTACAGACATACTTGACTTTTTAATGGACGAGGGAATGACCTGTACTATGGGTATGTTACATGCCGTCAGGACAGATCGTGAAACAACTTTGAGTGAAATCAAAGAGATAGAAAAACTTATCAAAGGAGCCGGAAATTGGAATCCAGATCATTTTGACATGGATTTTGCTTTAGTTAAAACTTTCGCAGCAGATGACAAATCTGCTTTCAGTTATTTAATCCAAACTGGCGCTAAAATAAAAGCAAATACGGTTTTGGGCGCCGTTTCTGCCCAGGACTTAAACATGGTCAAGACGTTCTTAGAAGAACTGAAGTCAAGACCTGAGTGGGATCCTTCGGATCTAATCTTAAACGCGTGCGTGCAATTATCAAAGACAAAATTACCAGAAATATATGATCTGTTAATAGATGCTGGAGTTGAATACTCATCAAAGTCATTGTTGGCTGCTGCAATCCGAAATGACTCTAGCGCTTTGATGAATACAATAAATGAACTTATTGAATCCTCAAATTGGGAACCAAAGACAGATTCAAATATATCAACAGCGTTGGAGTTTGTATGCCGTTACAATAACAGGCTTATGTATAATGTCATGCAAAAGAAAGGGGCAAGACTGACCATGAATGGAATTTTTCACATCATTGTCAACTGCAAATCCTTATTCTATTCCATTGGGCCTGAATATCGCAAAGAGATCAAAGATGTACCGTCCCTCGCAGCAATGATCACTGCTTCTCTTGCTAGAACGGTCTTGATTCCTGCAACACGGCAGAAAGCAGCATTGATATACATAAGGATAATTCATGCTTTAGAAGAAACTGGGAAGCTTGATATGAAAGACCCACTCCTGCAAGATGCTTTACGTGCGGCTGTTGATTCTGGTAGTGTATTAGCATATAATACTATTGCTGACACTGGAGCGGAGGTTAATGAAACTGTGATACTTCGAATGTTACAGGCTGTCGACAAAGATGTTAGACTGGAGGTTCCAGAAAGACTTCTGAGCAGCGTTTACAGAATGAGCGTGATGCAATGCCTGTTAGCGAGTATCAGAAAAGGAAACATTTATGTACTGGAGAAAACGGCTCTGTTAATGAAACAGAATATGTTGTGGTGTCCGAACGATCAAAACGTTCTGCAAGCAAGAACAATAACAAAATCCGCAAACAAGTCAGAAATTAGTAAGAAACTTCTTGAACTGAAGCTTACGGAAAATTAACGTTGCTGTTACGCAGTACTTTACCATTTCAATCAGACTGACCGAGTTCAAAATAAACAGTACAGATACAAGGGAGTAGCTGAGGATTTATAATGCATCTGCTGCAAATTTCAACACATAACAGGGGTATGATAACATTATGTGCCATCATGTCACTATATAACTGCGCTTGTGCGAATGTTTTCAGGCGATGTCTTCAGAAGCGATCTCTGAAGACAATTGTTTCATTGGTTCATACTGACAATGGCCGTGATAACAATGTTCGATTGGTCAAATGACGTAGCGAATTACGTCATAACGCATTCGCAACGTCAGTAGCCTAACGTCGAGGAAAACTGAATTTGCTTTTCATTTGTTTGACTCCATATACACTTTAAAATATTCTAATAATAGAAAACCACGTTATTGATTTCAAGTTTATCAGGCTCGGCCAAAACAGATCGGACTGGCTTGGCAAGCCTCGCCTTTCCTACACTGTTTCTGGTCTTGCCTGATAAACTTGATATCAAAAGACACTAACATGGTATTCTCTATATACTTGTGCACGTATTCATAATATGCAGACTGTACAGATTGTTTATTCCAATGTGGACAATCTGAACAGACTGTGCAGAAGATACCGTTTTACTCGGAGCCAATCAAGTATAAACGGTTAGCATAGAAGGTTGCTGTTCGAAGCAGGCAATCGCAAACACTGGGCAAACATTGTAGACTGTCAGTATTTGATTGTATTTTCTTTATTTTGACCTTTCAATAAATGATATAATTCTGATGAAAGTGACCCTATTTTGTTACTGTAAGTAAAATATCAGAGGATATTCGCAAAACTTGCATACCGGCGAAATTCCGAAATTTGGATTTACAAATGAAAAAAAAAACTTTCAATAAATTCTTGACCCAGTCTGCGCAAAGAGCCACTACCAGTATCATGTAAAAGTCTGGAATAAGCTCGTGAAAATATGTACTCATAAAAATTCCCATTTTACGAGACTGTGATAGCTTGTATTAGAAGCTACGGTGACAATATTGGGTCATTACCAGGCCCCGACGTTATAAAACTTGAGTACATTCTCAAACTCAAAATAAAGCACACTGATTGGCTGCTTCCGAGTACATGTTCGGAAGCAGCCAATCAGTGTGCTTTATTTTGAGCACATGCTCGGAAGCAGCCAATCAGTGTGCTTTATTTTGAGTTTGAGATTATTCTCAAGTTTTATAACCTCGGACCCAGGTTTGGCTGCGGATCAGGAAATCCATGTACTGCTCCCGCTTACTTTTTACTGTGTTCTGCCCCCATTGTCTTTTGCACCTGTCCAAAAGCATGAGCACTACACTGACCGTATCCTGTCTACTTTTTCCTGTTCACTCTACTGTGTGCTGTTAGTTTATACTGCGTCCTGCTAAAACTTAAGGTCCCAGTCGGCAGTGAAGCGGAAACAGTATACAGTAGAAAGGATGTAGAAGAAATTAAGTAGCAGACAGTTAACAGTATCCAGTAGTTTGTACACAGTAGACAAGCAGGTGCCTATGCTGGCTTTTGGTATTTTGCGAAACGGAACGGAACAGTACTAGCAACCCCCGCCACCTCACTCACCCACCTGTTGCTGCTGTTGTTATTTCTATTCTCATGACGATCCTCCAGGTTTCTAAAATCAATAATTATTGATTATTATCGTAAATTCGGTTGCTAAATTTGCATATGAGCCGTGACACGACAAAACCAACAATGTGGTTGTGCGCCCAGCGCAGACTCAGATCAGCCTGGGCATCCGCCCAGTCTGATCAGATTCTTCGCTGCCGCAGGGAGGTAGCTTAGACCCTTAGGCACCATTTGAGCACCTAACGAAGAGTCTGATCAAACTGGGCGGATCTCCAAGCTGATCTAAGTCTGCGCTCGGTGCACAACCATGTTGGGTTTGTCGAGTCGCGGCTCATATTATTTTATGGAATAAAACGCATTGATTACCTCCCTTGTCAACTTTATACATTAACGATGCGATTTCGTCCATAGAATGTCTCTTTTTTTCATTCCGCAAAATACCAATAGCCCCGATGCGTCTGTGCATGTGAAAAGTTATTGTCGAGGTAAACTGTGCACATGAAAGAGTACTCAGGAGAAGTCCATATGAATTGCAGGAAGGGCAGGCAGACTGGGCTGATTGATTGGTTGATTGATTTGATGCTTAACGTCCACGGTAAACAACTATGGTCATGTCGGGACGGTTAGTTAACCTAACCACACTATTCCTGGGCAGGCTTAGAACTCCTAAGCGGTTAACCAGTTCTAAGTGCACATACTTTCACCAGTAACTGACAACTGCCCTTCTTGTATCAGCGGAAGGAGAAACGAAAGTATGTGGCCACACCGGGTTTCGAACCCAGGACCTCTGACTTATGAGTCAGGTGCCCTACCGATTGCGCTACGCGGCCCGGCGGCAGACTGGGACCAAACAGACAGGCTGTTGGAGGTTTTGTGTTTGCTAATGCACGTCATGTGCATTTGCCAACAGAAAAAAAAACTCCAATAAGCCTCTCCATCTGGGTCCAATCTTTGGCCTTCTCACATTAATATGACATTTCAACCACGAGTTTGAGGCGTTTAACGTTTGTTGTGGACCGAGTTCGATGTTAACGGCCGGTGCCAAGAGGAGGTCGTTATCATCGAACATGGGCCGCAACAAACGTTTAGCACGGAAAACTATGTGGTTGAATATTATTCTTATACACTTTAAACTTTTTTCCTATCCATTAAGGTGGTGAAAATCGCTGATTTGCAGTAAATACAAAAATCTCCATAAAATGCTGAAAATACACCAGATTCAACGAAATTTTAGCAGATGCCTTCTTTATGTTGTTTCTCACAATTTAGAATCCCAAAATGCAGGACTTGTTGATGCTGAAAAAGGTCTGTTATTTTTCTTACTAATTCTAAGTGATTCATGGTTATTTTTTCTTACTAATTCTTAGTGGATTATATACACATTAATACATCCGGATGGTGCTTGGGGAATGGCAAACGTTGTAGACCCTGATCAAACTGCTCCATGAGGAGCAGTTTGATCTGAGTCTACAATGTCTGCTCAGACCTGTTTGTCTGAATAGTTAGGGTCATTACAGTAGTTGAAAATAATATCTTATCAAGAAATTAAGTATTGGCGTTCGAGAAGTGAATAATGTAAGTGTCTTTTGACGGAAACTGAAATATTACAATATTATAAATATATGATACAGATAGGATACAGATTGTAAGGTATGATAGTGGGATGGCCCTCCCCGACCCACTTCATACCTATTGACGGGGAGAATAAACGGGAAACCAATATAGGCTCCTCAAAATAAAAGGTTTGTTATTTGTCATACAGCCACTAAATTTGCTGTAAGTGTTGATGAAGACCAAGAGAGACTTCCTACATTCTATTGGCTACCTAAACTTCATAAGCGACCGTATAAGGCAGGATTCATTGCTAACGACAACCGAGCTTTCTAAACTGCTAACTTCTCGTCTTGCTGCCATTAAAAATCATGTTATGCAATATTGTGAAAAGTCTATGAAAAGTCAGGTAAAAAACTTTTTTGGTCAATTAAAAATCCACGTGAAGTACTAAATAAGCTGAAATCGCGAGCTTTTCGTGCGTGCAGTTTGTCTTCATATGAGCCGCGACATGACAAAACCAACAATGTGGTTGTGCGACCAGCGCAGACTCAGATCAGCCTGGGCATCCGCCCGGTCTGATCAGAGTCTTCGCTGTCCGCATGGAGGTAGCTTAGACCCTTAGCTACCCTTTGAGCACTTAACGAAGAGTCTGATCAAACTGGGCGGATGCCCAGGCGGATCTGAGTCTGCCTTGGGCACACAACCACATTGTTGGTTTTGTCGTGTCGCGGCTCAATTATGATTTTTCGACATTATATACTACCTTGCCCCACAGTCTATGACAAAGTAGGTTTGTCACAGAAAAATTTGCTCGCGTAAATGCCAAAATATGACAATGTTTCTTTGACAAATATATATGGTAAAGTTACTTCGATAAATTAAATTTGTCCGTGTAAACGGAGAACTTTGCTAAAGATTATGTAACAAAGAACATTGCTACAAGCGTGGAAAAATGTGACAAGAATTTTGTTTCATCGCTGCAGGTAACTTTGACGAATAATATTTGGTCGTGTGAACACTGCAGCAAATATTTCATTGCCAAAGTTTATGTGACAAAGATTCTATGGCACATTTTCTTTAACAAATAATTTGCTCCGTGTAAACGCAAAATGTTTGTCATACTTTCTTTGTTAAAGTTTATGTGACATAGAAACTTTGCTCGTGTAAACGCGCCCTAAATTAAGGACAAACTTGTGGATTTAACTGAAAGAGTTTACCATAGGGAAGGTTCTCTTTATATTGCATGTAATTATAGTAGTGCTTTCTTCACGTCTGAACCATCCAAGAATTATAATTTATCGTTTCATCAGAAAGTGTGTGAAGCTCTCACCTTTCTCTTGGACAATATTTGTATTAGATGTAAGTAAAGGTAAAGGTTTCCCATAGCCTAATAGTCGTTGGGGCAGTGGGGGTTAGAGACCCGCTGTATCTTGTGCACAGCTGATGAAAGGCGGAGCGCATCTCTCTCCTTTCGCTGCCTTGTCCTTCCCTGATTCAAAAAAAAAAAGGTACCCATTTACTGCTGGGTTGACAGAGAGAGTTTTCCAGTTGTCGGATGGCGACGCAGAGCCGCGAACTCATGACCTTCCGGCAACTTTCTGCACTATAACAGAGTCATTCTAACCACTAGGCCACGGCACCTCTCTAATTAGACGTAGCTCTAAATTATATAGACAAATGAGGCCCTCCAAGGGATTTTGGGGAGCTGGGGAGCACTAGCAATTATTTTCAGGGAGCTAGGGAGCAAGCTCTTAATTTTGGGGAGCTGGAGAGCACAGTCAGAATGTGATTTTCTAAACTATTTTTGGCTTCTGGGAGGCCCCAGACCCCCATTTCTACATATCAATAATACCATTTAAGACATTCCTGTTTTTAGTCAAAGTGACTTCTGATGGGCATTCACACTTGCAAATGCTAGCATTTCAGGTTCAATTCTGGCTGGGGAGATTTGGGCATTATTTACAGTGAGAAAGGGAGCACTACCCCCACCCCCCACCCCCTGGGAGGGCCTCACAAATTATAGGTATTCCTATGGACATTAATTGTGCCCCTTTTGCAGCTGATCTGTTTTAGCTCACCTGAGCCGAAGGCTCCGGTGGAGCTTATAGGATAGACACGCTCCGTCGTCCGTCGTCGTCGTCGTCCGTACGTCAATAATTTCAAATGACTTCCCCTCTGAAACCACTGTGCCGCTTGTAACCATATTTCATATGTAGCCTCCTTGGGTCTTAGGAACAAAAAGTTGTTCATACGGTCCTGGTCACATGGCCAACATAGCCGCCATGCCCTTATATGGTAAAAACCTTTACAGTCTTCTTCTCCAGAACTAATAGGCCGATGACCTTGAAACTTAGTATGTAGCATCGGGCACGCAAGTACTACGAAGTTTGTTCAAATTATGACCTTGGGTTGACCTTGACCTTTTTACGGTCAGGTCAAATTGCTTGTGCTTCCTTGTGCTTTTATTTGGCAAAATGCTAGAACATAAGATATCCTTGAAACTGTTGAAGATTTTGGGTTAAATTGGTATCTACAGTCATCTTAATGAGTACAAAAAGATTTATGAGTACAAGAGGTCAAGGTCATTAATTGACCTTTGACCCGGGACTCTCATATTTTGACAATTTCAAACAATCTCCTCAACAGCCACATATGGTAAAAACCTTCAAAAATCTTCTTCTTCAGAACCAAAAGGCCTATGACCTTGAAACTTGGTATGTTGCATTTGGAACTCGGGCCCATCATGGTTCTGGAGAAGAAGCTTTCTAAAGGGGTTTTACCATATATGGACATGGCGGCCATCTTGGTCATGCGACCCAGATCCCGGGAACAAACTTTCGATCCCCCATCCCACTCCATTTGAAATTTGACTTCAATCGGCAAAGTGGTTTCAGAGGAAAAGATGTTTGAAAATCTTGACAACAGATGAATGGACAGAATTACCTTGACCTGTAGTGACATGATATCTTCATCCGGTCATTCAGTTAACCATATAGTCCAAATATTGTACCTTAGATTTGAGTAGTTTCAGAAAAATCCACTTTTTAAGCATTTTCCCATATGAAAGCCTAACGTACCAAAGTTGACAGTGTCATAAATTAGGTCAAGGTCAATGCAAGGTCATCATTTATATAATCTATGATGGGCCCAAGGGTCCAATGCTACATACCAAGTTTCTAGGTCATAGGCCCTTTGGTTCTGAAGAAGAAGATTTTTGAAGGGTTTTTACAATATATGGGCATGGCAGCCATCTTGGTCATGTGATCCAGACCCCGGTAACAAACTTTCGCCCCCCCCCCCCCCCCCCCCCCCCATTGAGACTCCGTATGAAATTTGGCTTCAATCGGCCCAGGGGTTGCTGAGATGTTGAAAATCTTGACGACGGACGGACAGACAGAATCATCTTGACCTTTAGTGACATAATACCTTCAGCTGTTCATTTAGTTGACCATATATACCAAATATTGTACCTTAGTCTTAAATAGTTTCTGAGAATGTTTTCCCATATGAAAGCCTAACGTACCAAAGTTGACAGTGTCATAAATTAGGTCAAGGTCAACGCACGGTCATTGTATAAATTATGATGGGCCCGAGTGCCCAATGCTACATACCAAGTTTCAAGAGCATACACCTTGTGGTTCTGGAGAAGAAGATTTTTGAAGGGTTTTTACCATATATGGGCGTGGCGGCCATCTTGATCATGTGACCCAGATCTCGGTAACAAACTTTCGTTCCCCCAAAGTAGGTAGGCTCCATTTGAAATTTGGCTTCATTCGGCCCAGTGGTTTCTGAGAAGAAGATGTTTGAAAATCTTGATGATGGACACGCGGACAGACAGAATGACCTTGACCTTTAGTGACATAATATCTTCAGCTGTTCATTTAGTTGACCATATATACGAAATAATTATTGTACCTTAGACTTTAATAGTTTCTGAGAAATCCACTGTTTAAGCGTTTTCCCATGTAAAAGCCTAAGGTACCGAAGTTGACTGTGTCATAAATTAGGCCAAGGTCAACGCAAGGTCATCATTTGTACAAACTATAATGGGCCCGAATGCCGATGCTACATAGCAAGTTTCAAGGTCATAGGCCTTTTGGTTCTGGAGAAGAAGATTTTTGAAGGATTTTCATCTTATATGGGCGTGGCGGCGATCTTGGTAATGTGACCCGAATACCCCGAACAAACTTTCGTTCCCCCAACCTGGGTAGGCTCCATATGAAATATGGCTTTAATCGGCCCAGTGGTTTCGGAGGAGATGTTTGAAAATGTTGACGACGGATGGACGACGGACGGATGGACGAACGGACGGATGGATGGATGTCTGGCTAAACTATAAGCTCATCTATTAGCCTAAAGGCTCAGGTATGCTAAAAATAAAAGTTTAAAACAAACCTCCCCGGTTGTCATTTTTTAAAAAAAAATTGATCCCTGGTCACAGGATTTCGACTTCCCTGTCATAATCTTATGACCGAGGATTATTTTTCATTCAAAACATGACCGCTGGTCGATATTCTATGATGGTCACAATTCTTCGCGCGTGCGTGTGTGTGTGTGGGGGGGTGGGTGGGGGGGTGATGGGGAGAGATTTTAATATTTTGACCGGGTAGTCATAGTATCATGACTGGGGTTCATTTTTCTTTAAAGAATAATAAGGCATGGAATATTGACTGTTTATTATCAACCCAATCACAAAACCATATGCAAATACGCCCCCAACCCAATTTCAATAAATGAGTATCGACATGACAAAACCAACGATACGGCATGTGTGTCCAGCGAAGACTCGGACTAGCCTGTCCTACAAGTGTGATCCGCTGTCCGCAAGGAACTGAACTAGCTTAGACCCTTAGCTACTTTTCTTAAAGCGCAAAGCGAAAACTCTGATCAGACTGGGCGGATGCCCAGGCTGATCTGAGTCTTCGTTGGGCGCACATGCAACTTTTTTGGTTTTTCCGTGTCGTGGCTCATATATTAACTGCCTGTATGAAATTATGTTGCTTTTGTAGGTTGTTAAATAACAATGTCCATGGATCAAGGCAATATAACGGTTTTAATAGTTTAATTTTCATGAAAAATTTGCATTCATTTGAGAAATGCAGCGGAAACACAAGTTAGCAGCATACAGATCATTATAATAACAATTTCATCAGTCGATGAAAAACAAAATGAAATTCAACTACAAATTTTAATTGTTCACTTTCTTACAATGTTTGGTTCCAATTTGTTTTGCATCACGTGAAAAGGTACTTTACGTATGTGAGAACAAGAAATATTCCAGTCAGTCTGCGCATCTGTGTAGTCCCATCCCCCGTTCGCATTCACTTCCTCATGCCATGGGAAAGTTTTATATGGCATATGAAATAATACTCATTTAAGAAGACAAGCAGGTTTAAGTAAGAAAATGAAGGTACAGTCCAATAAAATAGCTTGAGAAGCTAACATTTACTTTTCGCTTCTTAGTCTACCACTTTCCAGCTATAGTTACATGAAACCGATTCTCCACTAAACGCATTTGTACAAATCAATGGTTTATAAAGAGGATTTGACGAAAATAACAAAACAAGCAAATAGCGTAGACTGACCCAGATGAATGAATGGGCCGTGAGCCATGGAGATCGGTCTCTTGGTCTGAAATGAATGTGTACATTTTCTTAATTCTCCGTAAGTTTAAGCTCAAGAAGTTTCTTGTTTATTTCTGACTTGTTTGCGGATTTCGTCATTGATATTGCTTGCAGAATTCTTTGATCGTCCGGACACCACAAAATGTTTCGTTTCATTAACAGGGCCGTTTTCTCCAGTACATAAATGTTTCCTTTTCTGATACTCGCCAACAGGCATTGCATCACGCTCATTCTGTAAACGCTGCTTAGAAGTCTTTCTGGAACCTCCAGTCTAACATCTTTGTCGACAGCCTGTAACATTCGAAGAATCACAGTTTCATTTACCTCCGTTCCAGTGTCAGCAATAGTATTGTATGCTAATGCACTACCAGAATCAACAGCCGCATGTAAAGCATCTTGCAGGAGTGGGTCTTTCATATCAAGCTTTCCAGTTTCTTCTAAAGCATGGATTATCCTTATGTATATCAGTGCTGCTTTCTGTCGTGTTGCAGGAATCAAGACCGTTCTAGCAAGAGAAGCAGTGGTCATTGCTGCGAGCGACGGTACAGCTTTGACTTCTTTGCGATATTCAGGCCCAATGGAATAGAATAAGGATTTGCAGTTTCCAATGATGTTAAAAATTCCATTCATGGTCAGTCTAGCCCCTTTCTTTTGCATGACATTATACATAAGCATGTTATTGTGTCGGCATACAAACTCCAACGCTGTTGATATATTTGAGTCAGTTTTTGGTTCCCAATTATTAGAGCCCATAAGTTCATTAATTGTCATCATCAAAGCGATCGAGTCGTTTTGGACCGCAGCAGCTAACAGTGATCTTGATGAGTACCCAACACCGGCGTCTATCAATAGATTATATATTTCTGGTGACGCGAGCTTTGATAACTGCACGCACATGTTTAAGACCTGGTCAGACGGGTCCCATCTGGGACTGGATTTCAGAATTTGTAAGAACATATTAACCATGTTTGTATCCTGTGCAGCAACTGCAGTCAAGACCGATGTTGTGTTTATTCTTGCGCCAGTTTGTATCAAATAATTGTAAACAGATTTGTCATCCATTTGGAATGCTTCAACTAAAGCAGTCTGCATGCTAATATCGTTTGAATTCCAGTTTCCGAATCTTTTTATAAGTTTCACTATCTCTGAAATTTCCCCCACTGTTACGTTAGGCGCTGCCATGTATACAGATAACATACCCATTTTACAGGTTATTCCCTCGGCAACTAAGAAATCAAATATGTCTGTACATTGAAGTTGGAAAGCTTTTGTAATTGCTTCGTCACACGGGCGACCTTCTGACCTCCACTTTCCTTGATCCTTTAGTTCCCTGACGGCTCCCTCGACTTGATCAAGTTGTTTAGTTGCAACGATATGAGGCAAGGAGTCCATTGTTAACTGTACACCTTCTGCAAGTAGGTACTCATAAATAGATTTATCGGTAAAAGACTTTGCCTCCACAAGAGCTTCGCTAACACCAACATCAGGTAGCGTTGGAATATTAAGAGGTGTCAAGTCACCGGTTTGAAATGCACTAAATACGCCTTTTAGGGCAGATTCGAATGACCAGTCTGCAGATTGCCATGTGCCAAGGGACTTCATGCCTGCAACTATTTCTTTTACTTTTGGCAATTGTTTACTTTTAACTGCTGCTAGTAAACAACCTCGGTGATAACCTAATCCTTCTTCTTTCAGGAAATGACAAATTTCAGGCAAATTGTATGATACTGATTCTTCCAAAGCATGCTGAAGCCAAAAGTCATTTATGTCCCAGGCATTATTCATTTTAAGCTCCCGTACAAAATGCTGGACCATCGTCAAGTCTTTACAGACCACAGCATCATAAACACATAGAGGCATTACTTTCACGCCTTCATCCCTTAGAATATTATACAAACTGTTCTGTTTGGACTTATGTGCTGTCACCAATGATTTAGAAGCTGATACTTCCTCCGGATTAAACATATTGTTTGCTTTGACTGTCGATATAACAAGTTTGAGGAGCTCTGGGTTTTCTCCTGTGCATGCGTCATGAATACTTCTTGGCATTATAGTTATACCCTCCTGCAACAACAAGTTGTAGCCTGATTTATCGCCACCAAAGCAAGCGCCACGAGCAGCGTCATTCTTTACATGACATTTCCAACACTGACTTACATCTTCTACCATGCATGTACATTTCAGATATGGAATGGCCTCTTCCAATAAGTAGGCTGTTTCATCTGCTCTCTTGCTAGTTAAGTATCTATAAAGAAACCCATTCTGATTTTCATCCATTTCTTTGGTAAGAAATTTTCTTAATTCCTTACGCGTGAATAAAATTTCAAAGAGGCGCGCACAAAACTCGCGTGTCTGGATGACTCTGTGGTTTCGAATATCATAGAATCTTGACATATCAGTATTGGTACCAAGAGTTTCTAGAAGAAACCTTGTGCTAAGGCTTTCATAAACATCACTATCAATTGTTAACTTCGCTTCGGCTCCACTCTGTGTCGTTACAACACATCCTGTTATAAAGTTCCAAGTACAATTTTCAATAACTTCTTCTGGATATCTCTCACCATGAATGAGGGCAACACATTCATAAACTACATTGTGTGAAAAACTGAAGGTTTTGTTTAAATGGGTGATATACATTGAAGACAAATCTTCTAGAGTGTCTCTAACAACAGCCAGAGACATTTCTTGGTCTTTTATTCCAGTCAGATCCGAAATTCGGAAAAGCATGTCTTCATTTTCTTTAATCTTTATAGAATCTTTCTTCTTGATACTTGGTTTCAGATCTTTGTCTGAACATTGGCCCTTCGCATAAAATAAGAAAAGCAAGCTGGCTTTAACCTCTTTACTTAAGGCACTCAAGGTTTCTTTGAAAAACTGGTACGGCCGTCTAAAGAAGCTGTCACCCCGATCAAAGAGCGACTTATCTGCAGAAAAAAGGAATGCACAATAGGGGAATCCAATATCTGCTTTATACACATCACAGCATTTCTTTATATTAACTTCTGATTTGTCTCTCTTGTGAAAATCTATCAGGGTATCCAACATTCTTATTCTATCCGTTGTAGTTAGCTCACTTGAAGACAGTTCTATGCGAGGCTTGATAACTGAAATTTCACGAAGTTTATTCTTAGCCTCTGCAAGGACGTTCTGTCTGCTGGTGAGAATCACCTTTAGTTTACCGGCATGTACGTAAGCCTGCAAATACATGGTTATTGACATCAATGCAGCAAATAAACAAAACGTTTACTGTAAAACACTTAATACGATGTGGTATTAAAATTTCAACATATTGGCACATATCAATTTTGCGATCATTATATGAGCCGCGACACGAGAAAACCAACAATGTGGTCGTGCGCCCAGCGCAGACTCAGATCAGCCTGGGCATTTGCCCAGCCTGGTCAGACTCTTTGCTAAGCACTTAAAGGGTAGTCAAGGGACTAAGCTACCTTCATGCGGACAGCGAAGACTCTGATCAGACTGGGCGGATGCCCAGGCTGATCTGAGTCTGCGCTGGGCGCACGACCACATTGTTGGTTTTCTCGTGTCGCGGCTCATATGTATGGGTCCAGATAATGAAGAAAATTTGGTGTAAATTTGTAACGCTTATTTTTTTATTTTGTTTTGCTTTTCTTTTTTACTACACATAATGGCATCTATTAGAATCGCTTCATTGATAGGTATAGAAGAATCTAAAATCCTCATTAAATACTCCTTTTCATCCGAACCTCCGTTGCGTATGTATATGTATTCAATGTAATATTGGCCGACCTATATTTTAGCGCTTTTTGCCCTAACCGTCAATATCGCCAAAATGCAGTTACCACCAAATATAAGTGTTTTACAGTATACAAGCAGTGATTAATAAATTCGAATCATTTCTTCATAGGTTCTTTATTTATGAATCTATTTTCGCCGTTTTCTGTCACTATAAACGGTAATTCTATACAGATTGAAAGAAAATCATAGAATGCCTACTTCGATAAAATCGTTCTGAAAACCTTAAATCTGGCTCTGGTTTGTGTGGTCTCTCCGCTTGTGAATACGTGTACTAAACTACCAAACCTGTTTGCATGAAATTTTCAGACTTTTTTTTATACGGAGTAACCGTACATTGCGGTAACAAATAAACCCTTCAAATTTACCAACTAAAAATGAGCAAGAGTGTATTTTGCAAGGAAATTTAAGTTTGAAAAGAATGGTATCTTGCCATTATGTATGATAAGCAAATATCTGTCAGTACACAGAACTTACAAAACTTTACATGTACAATGGACACTAAGCGGTGTCGAAAAAGTTCCAAATTTATTTAATTGAGTGTTTTATCTGAGAGAAATGAGGCAATTGTTTTCATATTTATCAAAATTAAAAACAACGAGAATGATTTGAAAGATTTAATTAACCAATATGTAAATACACGTTACTAAAAGACGTCAAATGTTTTTTATCATATGACGTCGCATCTGAGAGTGTAATAAAGCCATGCATTAAATTCGATAATCCACTAGTGGATTAAATATGCAAATTACGTCCTAACTTTATACGTTGAAGTCCGTAAAAACGTCGCGTTTTCTAGTGGCGAAATTGTGACGTTTTAGTGCACATTTTGCTAATAAAACGCGATTTTAGTGTCATATGATAAATAGAATCTTGCATTCGTGCTCCTGTATAATTGAATTTATTAAACTCGTTGGGGAAAACCGATAAGATGCTCGGCAAAGCCTCGCATCTTATCTTTTTCCCCAACTCGTTTAATAAATTCAATAATACATGAGCACTCATGTAAGATCCTCTATTCACAGCATGCCTATAGCTTCAGTTCTGACGAATTGATAAAAAAAGGTTTCTCGACGATAATGTTTTAGACACGTCACCTCACGAAATTATGACATCACAACCTCGTCTCGGTAGGCATCAATTCGAGGCTAAAAATGTTTTAGATAAAATTTACAAAACTGATCTAACTTAATTTAATGCAGTATTTAAAAATAAAAAAATCAAGAAAAAAGATCCCAATTTATTGATATTGATCACCCCTTGTATTGGGCTTTGTACATCCTACAGAATGATCTTTTAGCGACTACGATTGTTTTAATATATGTATATTTTTCAAGCAGTGCTCTGTTCTTTTTGTGTAGAAGACAATTATTCATTCTCTGTTTTGAAAAGATCAATCATGCTGATAAAAGCTTACAATATTAATATCTTTGTCTGTCTGACATAAGATCATATGAGCTGCGCAAGTGAATCTGTGAAAGTACTCAGTCTGGTCAGGTCGAGCCCAGTTCTTTTAGACTGACCTTATATATCTAAAAAGAGACTTTTTGTGCATGGCTTGATAGACTACATATTTTCAATAGGCCTAGTTTCTCATCATGAAACCGCTGATAGTTGACAGGCTTCCTATACGCGTTATTCTTTTATTTTTATTTTTTTATTTGGTAATTTTTATACTGGTTTCTTACTTCATTTTCTTTTTCTTTTTGTAACTAGTTCTTACTTCAAGATTTTCTAAGACAGGTCTCCAGCTTTCTAACTTCCCGAGGTCTAGCTGGTGTTTTCCAAAAATATCGTCCAGTAAGATAACGTCCACTTCGTTGGTGTCAACATGGTCCCAGTGAGAGGGCTCATACAGACATACAGAGCGACCTAAGTATAAATGTTAAACAAAATTACATTCATGTAGACTGAAACTTTTCACAGAATAGTATGCTGTCTTCCGTAGCTAAAACAGCTAAACGCATTTAAATGGCAAACTTAAATCTTTAGAGGCATTTCTCTACTACGCAGAGCATAGCAACTGTTGTTTATGGCCTTGCAATGTCATTCCTTGTGCGAGACAGAGAGTTTCCTTTCATGAGATACCAGTGTCACTCGACCGTTGCATGATAGGATTATGGCATTCAATAAACAAGAAATTTGTTACTTATTCGCTGTCACGGAAGAATTCTACAAAATACTCACGTAACTGTTTCCTTGAGTTTTATAGCTTTCAAAATACAAACAGGAATGTTCTAGTTAGGAAAATGTAACAGTGTCTGACATTTTGAGCCTGATGCAGCGAAAATAGGAAATTCTGTTTCACATTTTCATATTTATTAGGGCTTCCAGCAAGAATAGGTTTCGGGAAGCACAAAGAAATCGCTCTAAGTTTTACTGCAAAAGCAAACAAAATTCACACCAACCCGTAGTTTTTTTTTGTTTTTTTTTTTTTCGTTTTCACTGACTGGATACAATATACATACCAGTTCGATTAACTTTTATAACTCTGGTTCGTAACATCACTTTTCAGAGATCTATAATGCGAATATTCATAAAAGAGTGTAGATGAAGAAACGTAAAGACGCCGTAAGAAATGTTGAATCCCTCTTTTCAGGTGACGCTTTGAAGTTTATTAGTCAGCGCGCAGAAATCCAATTAACTATAAGTGCAAGTTTATTAGGTCACTTTCATTTCACGTTTCATGAGGTCAACGTCGCTACTCCACAAGGCTCAAAATGTCTGACACCGTCACAAATATTGCATAATGAACTGTGCTCTCTGCAGAAATATTTGCCGTTGCGTTGTTCTATGATGGTTTAATACTAGAATTTAGGCTTAATACCACTGCCTAAATATTGTTACCGTAAAAACAAATCGAGAAAAATGATTGATTGATGTTTATTTGGTAGAATCAACTCGCAAAACAGCGCTATTTAAACATATAAGTCACAAATTTTCACATATAAAGTAGACTATAAAAACAAGCCATATTGCTAGGAAAATCTTAATATCTAAAAAGTACATTATTTGTAGGAATAAAAACAAAAATATTATTTAAGACCTGGTTTGAGCATTTAAATAAGTATCTTATCAAATAAAGCAGTTTCACAGTTCTCTTACAAATTACAGAATTGGAAAATTAAAATAAAAAGTCACCATAACAAATGTTTGGTTTTTCAATGTAGTTATGCATCCAAAAGATGCAGACAGAACGGCAAATAATGCATACAGTGAGCAGATTGCTCCTGTAGGAACAGTCAGACCGGTGTCTGCAATGTTTTCTCAAAGCTATATGCCTCAATCCTTAAAACTTTTACGGGCTTCTGATTAATGAGCCACGACGCGAGAAAACCAACAATGTGGTTATGCGCACAGCGCAGACTCAAATCAGCCTGGGCATCCGCTCAGTCTGATCAGAGTCTTCGCTGTCCGCATGAAGGTAGCATAGACCCTTAGCTACCCTTTCAGCGCAAAGCGAAGATTCTGATCAGACTGGGCAGATGCCCAGGCTGATCTGAGTCTGCGCTGGGCGCACAACCACATTGTTGGTTTTGTCGTGTCGCGGATCAATTTTTACCTTGAGTTCCAATACTTTCTATGAGTCTGTAAGCGGTAAGTGTCTTTCCCTCCCCTGGCTTCCCCGAGATTGTCACACATCCTTCCCGCTCCAGGATAGATTTTGCTTCATTAAACTGTGTTGTATAGACAAAGGGTTGGCTGCATTTGTACTTCAGTATAGTAGCTGTTTGGTCTATAAGAAAAACGTACTGTTAATCAGAAAACATCCGCGACACTTTTATGTCGCATTTGAAACTTGTCACAGTTCCCAACTTCTGTCCTTTTTACCTTGGGCTCACATTAGATGCCATTGGCGCTGTCTAAAGCAGCATTGTTGAAGAAACGCCACCCTCTTCAAAGTACTTGAAATTTGCACACTCCTTTCCAAAACTAGCTTTAGACGAATATATAAAAGCATCAATCTGATAAACCTAACAAAATTCTTGGGCCAATTACCCACACCGACATTAAGCATAAGCCTGCAATAAAACAAATGAGCCGCGACACGAGAAAACCAACAATGTGGTTGTGCGCCCAGCGCAGACTCAGATCAGCCTGGGCATCCGCCTAGTCTGATCAGAATCTTCGCTGTCCGCGTAGTGGTAGCTTAGACACTTAGCTACCTTTTAAGCTCTTAGGAAGTCTCTGATCAGACTCGATGGATGGCCAGGCTGATCTGAATCTGCGAGGGGCGCATAACCACATTGTTGGTTTTTTCTTGTGTCGCGGCTCAAATATCAATTTATCTCTTTCACAGTATTTACGCTTTAGGTTGGAAAATTCTAGTGCGTTAGCATTGCAAATGTTTACCTTTGAGATTTTCGAAGATGTGATCAGCTGCTATTGGCGTTGCGGATAAATCTGAAATAGATCGGAGGAAATGATTATCTGAAATAGATCGGAGACAATTATTATCTCATATAAACACCATGTTCGCCGGTCTTTAAGTTTGTATATTTACGATGACCTCGAAAATCGTAAACATCAGTAAAACGCAAAATTGGAAGTTTTGCTATTCGTGATCTGAGTTCGCTGTTATAAAACTTGAGAATAATCTCAAACTCAAAATAAAGCACAAAGATTGGCTGCTTCCGAGCATGTCACGGCTCGGCAGCAGCCAATCAGTGTGCTTTATTTTGAGTTTGAGAATGTACTCAAGTTTTTTTTTTTACCTCTGGGTATGGTTTGCAATAGTAATAAGCAATGTAGGAGATAGAGACAGCGTTATAATAAAGTTAAAAAAATGCTGTAGCAATTCATCCATTTTATGATTATTTGTAAAGACTTGCGTGGCACTGGAGTTTTCATTTTATCCTCTAGGTAATGGTATTCCAAACACGGACACGTGAATGGCAAAAACTCTTTTGAAATAAATTCATTTTAAAGGTAGGTTCCTGTACTAGCGATAACAATTATGTCCACAAAATAATTTCGTCTTTTTCTGAGCATAATTGAATTCTCTTATTTTTCTGAATTTGTTGCTACTGAGAAACTCGTCAGATGTTGAATAAAATAGTCGTTTTCCCTTATGGTTTATTTTCTTTCGTTGGAATTCCAGTTCTAAAAATAACTTTGTTTATTATGTCTATAAGTGCGCGATTTCTGATGCCATTCTCCAAAGGTCAATTTTCCCTTGTCGTGAGCTCTCCTAGAGGTCCTGGCATGGTGGATGGGTTAAAACTATCCCAAAATGCAATGCAGCATGACCTCAGCTGCGTTATCTATTTTTGGCGCGAACTATAAATAGCGCTAACTGGTGTGCGAAGCAGAGTTAGGAAATTCCTTCCAAAAACAACTTTTCTAATATTTTTTTGATTTACACTTTTTAGTGAAACTTATTCATTCCCTTTTATAAGTGCTTTCCAACAACTTGGATGAAAGATCATCAAAATTATGATGCATTCCAAAGAACAGGAACCTACCTTTAAAATTCAGGTATAAGAAAGTTCGGTGTTAATCAGTCAAAAGAGCATTGAACTGATAGTGGGAGGAGTAATATGTTTTCGGGCCCTATGCGATTATCGATTTTAACGGTGTTTCATAGCTAGTAAGGAGGACCAATGTACCATTAATCTTAGCTGAGACGTCGTCTAATGTGTCGCTGACAGTGTCTAGTTTGGCTTTAACAACATCGTCATCTTTGAACCATTGTGTCAGTATCTGAGTGGTACTTTCAATGTCTAGGGCTCCCAGCTTCACTCTGTCAATATATTTGGCCAGAGAATTAACAAACGCAACGTCTTTGCAGGCATGTGCTATAGATTTGGTCGCTGTCTCAATAACACCCCAGTGTTGGGTAAAGTCGGTGTCAGAGAGAGTGGCACTGGCTCTGTGTCCGTAGATCTGGTTTCTGATAGTGCGTATCACGTCTATATCATTTCTTTCTCTGTAAATATTGTAAGTCAAGATTATATATCAGAATAACAGAAATCGATTCAGTACATGCTACGTAAGTAAAATTGAGCCGCGACATGATAAAGCAACAAAGAGGTATGTGCGCCCAGCGAAGACTCAGATCAGCCTAGGCATCTGCCCAGTAAAAAAGAGTCTTCGCTGTGAACTAAAAAGGTAGCTAAGGGTCTAAAGCTACCTCCATGCCAACAGCAAAGACTCTGATTTGACTGGGAAATGCCCAGATTGATCTAAGTGTTCGCTAGGCACACATGCCGCTTTGTTGGTTTTGTCGTATTGTTGGTTTTGTCGTATTGTTGGTTTTGTCGTGTCGTGTCGTTGCCAGAATAGAGAAACCGAATTAGTATAAACTACTCATGTAAAATTTAATATTTTAACTTTACAACCAGAGAGAGAGAGAGAGAGAGAGAGAGAGAGAGAGAGAGAGAGAGAGAGAGAGTAATTTAACAACTTACATGCCGAAAATTTGTTTTAGTAGAGCAGGTTAAGAGAGTGTTCCCTGATAGTAGTATTATAACCACCCTCAGCTCCACTATTTGTTGCTGTTGCTCGCCGCCATCTTGGATGACGTCATTTCCGGCCGCCATCTTGGATGATGTCACTACCGGTCGGCCATGTTGGATGACGCACCATCCGGTCGGCCATGTTGGATGGTCTATATATCCGGTCCGCCATCTTGAATGACGCAACATCTGGACGTCCATCTTGGATGATGACATAGCGCGTGACTCTTACGAAATAGGGCTCGCCCTATTGTCTTTTCATAACCCTCCTCTTGTGGGTTTAAGAATGTGTTATTCGATATTGTCTTATTGTTTTCGGGTGTCTATTTTTATCCCAGTTGAGACATCTCGGCGCCGGAAGACGTCTTTTCCCGCAAAAAATACTTTTCCTGACTAGGTCGTCATGTGGGTTAACAATGCGATATTCGATAGCTCTTGTTTTGTTCGAAATCTTTCGTCTTTATTATCGGTTACTAATTTTACACCAAGGTCGGCGGAGGGCTTGGTATGAAAAGTGGTGCAATCTGTCCTATTTATTTAATTTTTTTTTCCCCCGCAAAAACAGTTTTCCCGACAAGGTCACCATGTGGTTTCACAATGCGATATTCGATAGCTCTTGTTTTGTTCGAAATCTTTTATCTTTATTCTCGGTTACTATTTTTACACCAAGGTCGGAGGAGGGTTTAGTATGAAAGTGGTGCAATCTGTCCTATTTATTTTTTTTCCCCGCCAAACACGACGAGAGGGTGAAATTTATTCAAATTTCCATAAACTGCTAAAATGTGTCTGTATTACAAAAGGTTCGAAATATTCATATCATTGGTCTATATATAGGATTTTGCTATAGTGACTAGAACAAACCAATCGAAATAACATATATATTTATAAACATTGCATCAGTTGTTTTTCGATCCTCTTGTAGTACACTTTATTATATTTAGTTCTTAATATATGCTGGAAGTGACCACATGGCTATCACGCGGAGACTATCTGGTTCTTATTGCGGTAAACACGTGTATGTTTTCGACGGAGTAAAGTATCTCAAGAGAAAAGATGCAGTTAAGAGTATTTGTAGTTTCCTGAAACAGAGAAATGGGAGATATTACGTATCGTTTGAAAATTACCACTTAGGGCGAAAACTGTTTTGGAAAAGAAAGTTTATCTGGAGTGTGCATCGACTTATGATGCAAAAGAAAGAAAACATGATTGCTTGGAGAAACGCTATTGCTGGCGCAAAGCACAGGCAACGCTGTGAACAGTTAATATCACAATTACGAGGACGTTTGCGAGTAAAGCAATCTAAGTTATACACTGACATCAGACTTAAACTAACATGCCCACACTGCAATATTCTGTCATTGAAATATGCCAGTGGCCCTTGTGAATGTCATCTCTGCGAGGATTGGTTTGGATGCGGAGGTCAAACAAAATGCAGGGACTTACTGAAGTGTTCATCCTGTTTCTTCTCAAAGGACATTACTAGACGGCGCTATCGGCACTTACCTTACCGATACCAATAGGAGTAATATAAATGTTCAAAACTGGTGATAACTGGTTTTAAATAGTGTATCAGTTATATATCAAAGTGAGCTGTTAAAAGTAGTCATTTAGTATGGCTCAAGCGCAGTTGGATGTTGTCGGTTTTCGTTTGTGTGAAGATGGGATTTTAAACTGTCATGTACGAAAGAATCAGATCGTTAGTTTCATCGGAGAAACACTGTCGTTAGTCGTGAGAAGGCGAGACAACGCGAATGAAGTCGTCTTAAAAGAAGGAAAGAAAACATTTTCTATGTCATTGGATACATTCGAGATGCTGTGCGACTTAAAAGTCGCCGTACAATTTCTGGATTCTTTTTTAAGAGGCAACTGTTGTGGAGGACGACAGTGATGAATCGTGAGTTCGAAAACGCTGGAGTCTGCTATCAGTGTAAGGCCCCCTGTTACCTGGAGTGTGGAAAATGTTTTTGCCTTTTGAGATATTTGGGAGAAAAACACGATTGTTTCGATCCTGACGAAGGTTTTTTCGAACAGGAAACATCTAATCTGCCTCTATGCGATGCCTGTGAAAATGAACTATCTGAGAGCCAATGGAAGTTCTGATGTTTCGTAGGAAGTTATATAAAGACACGACAGACAGGGTTTGAAATCATTTTCTCAGCAGACATGTTTTTGACTCTGATGTATCTCTTCCACGAATATATAGCTAAGAGTATTGTTCCTTACTACAAACTTCGATACGAGGCTAGAGAAGCAGCCCATCGGTTGATAGAGACATTCGAAAACCATCCAGATACATTTTTTTTTCACTTTTGAATGACACCAGCGTATTCATCTTGCTTTAAATACAGTCTTGAACTATAAGAAATGGGAAGATACGTAACTTTATATTTCGAGGGAAGTCGGACACCTCATCTGGAGATGAACTGGAACTTTAACCACAAAGGATTGATTAACTGGGCTAGTGACAACTATAAATATTACCACAGCGGCGCGGAACCGGAACCGACATTATACCAAGTAACATCCGACAGCAAATATACAAGGCAACAATTTCACGATACGGTCATGCATTACTGGAAAGAACTAAAACCTAAGCTCAGAAGCGGCAATACACATTTCTTTCCTCTGGATGGAGAAATGATGTGTATGAACTTACACGACAGCCAGTATTACGAAAAGTGGTTCAAGAAACTCGTTCATTTCGCCAGAGAATATTACGATGATGGATCTGACCCTGTATTATATTTGGAAGTATGGTGAAACCAAGTACACTTAAAATGATTTCTTTTTTTACAAACTGAACCTATAAAAACCATCGTTGTTTGATTCGCTGGTTATTACTTTGGTGAGTGTATAAGAAAGTACAGATGTCAATAGTGTCATCAGTTTGAATAAGCAAAAGGATAGCTTGACTAACAACAAAATAAAAACATCGCCATGGACGTATTACCGGAGACTTGCTTATTCGGTATGAAGCTGTATCAAGACAGGCTACTAACTTTCCACCACTGGCCTAAACAGATCATTCCCGATAAATACTCTTTGGCGCAGGCTGGATTCTACTACACGGGACAAAGCGATTTTACTATATGTTTTGCGTGCAGTTTGAAAGTGAACCAATGGGAGAGGCAGGATAAACCGTGGGACGAGCACAAACGTCTTTCTCCAGACTGTATATATTTGAAGATGATTGGTTACGGGGAACCTTGTCAGGATGAAAAGTCTTGCGATGAGAATAAAAAACTCGCATTTGGCTTTGCTTCAACCTGTGACACATCCGGAAGGCTTGAACAACCATTTTATTCCAATCCATTTTCGAGCAAGTGATGGAAACAAAGACAAACTCAACCGATTGTTTATCCATAGGTGTACTGGAAGATGAGTTTACAATTCTGTATGCTCAAGCAGTGCGAGATAACTTACAAAAAATGGCTAAATATTTTTGCTACGGATGTCGAGTTGGACATTTATCACAGACTAAGCACAGTTGTATTCAATTGTTACCGGAACAAAAATTGGAATTATATTTCGAAGTCGCAATTCGTAATCTCAGTGACCTAGAGATAATCCATCAGTGGCATGGTGACAGATTGGATGTACTGCCTTTGTTGGAAGTGTATAGAAACTGCACAGACTGTAGAAAGAAGGTGTTTCAAACTGTATTGAGGATCATTCATTTTGCGACGTAATGATTATTGAATATGCGTTTCACTTATTGTGTATGTTTTGTGGGATTACTTGTAAATGATAAATTAAATAAATTCATTCGCATGAGAACTTTTTTTTTGTTTATCGTATATTCTGTGAAATATTTTCATCATTTGTATGGGCATTTATGTTTGATCAACAGTTGTGTTTCAGTCATATCCAGTCTTAAGTGTAACCTTTTCGAAACACCACCCCATCTTCACTGACTAGATGCTATATGTTATATGTTTATTTTTCATAACGGAGAGAAGTTTTAACTCTCTTTTTTTCCATCCACACGCATACAGACTACCTGTAATCACTGATCTCAAGTTTTCAAAGTGTTGATATAGCCTGGTTTAGTGACTGAAGCAATGCCCGCGATAACAGTATAGGCAGATTCTCGTTATCTCAAAGTCTGAAGAGACCACACCTTTTTGGCAAAACCATCCCAAGATTGATATTGAGATATTTAGAGTCGACTTGTACTGTGTTGAAGTCTTGTAGGCCACTTTATTCAGCAACCTTTGTTGTTCTTTGCGATTTATAAATTAGAATAAGAAAGGGTTATTTTTTTTATAATGAATTTTATTTACATAAACACACATACACATGGTTATCAGAGTAGACATTCGAACAGAATTTACATGAACAAATAATACCAAGTGTTTGGAGATTCTTTATACAGAAAGAAACAAAATATAGGAAATAAAAAAGCATTCACACACATACTCACAACTACATACTGATTTCATAAACATTTCCACGAACATATCTGGTTATCAGCCTGTACACAGCAAGAATAAGCGTTTGAAATGAAATTGTACACATATTCATCATTCGCGCATGCATTCGTGGAATCAAACACACTCACAATGTCTTGCATGGTGTGTCCATGAAATCTTTGACGAAGAAATAAAATACAGTACAGTCCGCATAAGGTCGAATTATCACTCTGTAACTGTTTGTCATTAATCTCTATGGTTTTGGCATTAGTTTCCAACCAGCGCACAAAATAAACACTGTTTGAATTGGGTGATCTACCGTAACTGTCAAAGAACTCCATATGACCACCTCCTTCATCATAAAAGGCGCACCAATGTTGACCCACTCGAGAATGAATGTCGGTATTGGCGATGAACCCGTATGAATAACTGAGAGGTACTTTAGGAAGTCGATCTGCTGCGAAAACTCCAATCACTTGTCCATTTAAAACCGGGTCGCATTGTATCATACACTTCAGCTGTGACGTATCCATTAGGACAGAATGACGTCTCTTTCTTTGTTGATTTCCAAATTGCCAGGGCTACTGCTATAAACCAGACAGCTCATTGGTTCTGAAAAAAAAGAGAATAAAACAAGTCATCTTGTCTTTTTTGATACATGTTTGATTATTTATATTATTTTGTCGGATTAGAAAAAAAAAGTGTCGTTTTAGCAAGAAATAACCATTAGAATATTTATTTTCAAATAATAATAAATGTTTTTAATCTTGTAACAAGGAATCAACAAAGAAAAGGGTACCTGTTAATCCCGTCTTGAATTGCACTTCCAGGCGAACGTTTCCATTCTTGACTAACGTCAGGTAGTCTCCGTGATGCGAGAAGTTGGGTTCCAACTGGAAGGCAAACAGTGTTGATCCGTCTATAAAATGTTGCCTGTCCAAAGCATTGCCTTCGTCTTCCCTCCATTTTCCGGCGCACAGGAGCAAATTGGTATATGCCCTCATGGTTGCCGTACCGTCGCTCTTGGTAAAATCGAGTTTTAAGGGATTTCCTCCTACCGGTAATCCGTCCGAGTATACGGCAATGTGTTGAATGCCACAGTTCTCGAAGTTGAAGGGATTCGTCGTGTAGTCTCCGTTCAAGGCTTTACTCTTGACGAACCCAATAATCACCTTTTCCGGTTTCCTTCCTTGAAACATATTTTCCCAGTTGAAAGAGGTGCTGCCCGTAGCGATGCTCTGAGATCGACATTCCGTTCTGGTAAACGGATACAATGCATTCTGTTTCTCCAGCATTTGTGCGTGACCGTATATGACGGCGGGGTTGACTCTGATCTTCTTGACGAGAATATAGATATCCTCGATGTCGATTTTAAAGTCAACGCTGGCATCCTTCGCTAGTAAGGCGAAATTAACTGGACTCTTGTACATTTTCACTTTTACGTCCACTTGATTGAGAAGAAAACGAGACATGGCAAACAAATCGTGGAAAATTGGCCCTTGAAGGTCTAAATATTTAGATTGTGCAATATACTTTGATCGCAAGAACAGGCCATTATTACTTCCAGAAGGGTCTGTGACTTCCGGACTATCGCTGTCATCTTGTATCCACAGCTGGGTCTGCAACTGAGAGGCGTGAGCGTCTCCACCATAATTCAGTAATGTCTGAATGTAGGCCCGGTACTGGTTATAGTTGCAAGTAATACTGGCTTTATTCTGGAGCGTGACTTCTGTGGTCGAAAATAAGGCTTGTAGAAATAAATTCGCCGGTCCCACATGTTCCGTCGTCAAGGCGGCTCCGTCGGATTTTCGTACCTTTAGTCTGACATAGATCTGAGAATTCTTCAGATCTAGATAGTCCATTGAATTTTGACCGGAAATTTTAAATTCGAATGGACCATCCGAGGATACTTGGGATAAAGGTCGAATTTCTTCGTAGTAAATGTCAGTGACGCTGGTCTGGGTACTAGGTAAATCGAATACAGCTAGCTCGGACACCAGTCCTTCTTTAAACTGTTCTTCGTTAAAGATCGACATTGTTCTTTTTTGTGATTTTTACTTGATTTCGAAAATATCTGGTTTACGTTTCTTTCCGACACTTCTAGCTGTTGTAGATTTTTTTCTTTTAGTTCCTTTGGATTTTTCTCTCTGGTATTTTCGTTTCAACCCTCTCCGACGATTTTTGTCTTTAGAATGAATCGCTTTGACCACATCAGCCGGGTTTATAGCTTCACGTTCCAACTCCGATTTAGCTTGGGCCGTCGTCTGTTCCGCGGGTAAAACGGCTTTAATTGGGTATTTCCTGTTGTCTGTAGACGTTGATTGGTCCACCGCAATCACGTGAGGCCGTCTTCCACCTCCAGATTGGTTTAGTGATGTTCTTCCAGTGCCCAGTCTTTGGAAAAAATCTACCCACATTTGTGTGTTAGGCACGTATAGCTTCATAATGAGTTTTCAATAAAATGGATAACGTTTCAAGTGCAGTGTTAAGCGCACTGGCTTTACTAATACTGAGGCGCCAGTATCGTCGTCCTGCTTTATATGGATTTCGAATTCGCGCAGTTCTTTCTTCTTGACAGGCAGGTAGTAAGGTGTGTCCAAGTTATAGTCCCATTCGTTTTTCTTATTTTTCTCTAATCGTCTCAGCAGAGGACGTTCTTCCCCTTTCACGATACTTTCTCCGCAAAGGTCTGAATAGATGTAAAGTCCTGCGCTGGCTCTCGTCGTTTTGTTTTCCTTCGCGTGAAAATCAACTAAGGCTACTTTCCAGAATCCCTCTAAATATAAGGGCAATTGCAAATGTATTTTGAATCTGAAGGTTTTATTATCGTCAAAATAATCGTCACTTTCGTCGCTTTGCACGTAAATATATCTTTCGTTTGTCATCTTGTTTTATCTGAACATATCTACAACGGGTTTCAATAACAGCGGCAATAAGCGGCGGTATTTGTTGAGTAATCGTTGTTGCTGCGGACGAGTGAGTTCCTTAGAAACCATTCGTCGAATGATCGCACCGTAACGGTTTAATTTCTTTTTATCTCTGTCCCGGATGGGACAGGTTCCTCTTAAGACGTTGTAAATACCTTCCAGTATGGCTTGCAGCTGATTGGTAGACAATGTTTTCAATATTGCTTGGCGTTGATTGTCTGTTGAGTGTACGATTAATTCAAACAAAGGCAAATGTTTCTGTGCCATCTTGAAGATCCACTATGACGATGAAGAGCTGGATACAGAACTATTTAAACTTTTCAAGTCTTGTCCGCTCACCCAAGAGTCAAATTTGGGTGCCCATCCTTTCCATTCCACTAAGTATTCTTTTTTGTTACCTTTTCCTCTCGATCTTATTACTTTTTCTACCATATATGTCTCCTGCTCGTAAGCTTTAATCAACTGGTTCTGATAAAATGTCCCACTAACAATTTCTCCAGAGTAATCCTTCAACTGATACTGTGGTATATTTTCGCGCATAAATCGATTATTAACCACAAACAACTCGCGTGACCAGCGTTCGTCGTACTCTCGCTGAAACTGTCGCCGGATGAAAGACACTCTCACCAGGTCACCCACTTTGAATCTGTATGAAGCAATGCGTGTCAATTTCTGGAAAATTGTTTTCGAAGTTTTGGGCGTTGATTGATATTGAAGTTTCCATAGCTCTACCGAATCTTTTTCTCTGACACTCGCTGGAGAGCGTTTGATGGAGCGGTGATACGTCTTGTTATAGCTGTCTGTGATGGCTGGGAGAATGTCTATCCATCGATGGATTTGCTTGTGAGTCATATACCGAACAATACGCGATTTGATGGTCTTGATTGCCCTTTCGGCATATGACGCTTTAACGATATTCTGCGTGACGAAATAATGGATACCCTCTTTCTTTAAAACCCTCTTTACGTCTTTGTTAGCAAATTCTGTCCCTTTATCGCTTCGAATATTGGTAGCTTTTCTCCCTTCGTCAAATATTTGCTGGAATGCGTGCACCATTTCCTTACCAGTTCTCGTGCGCAGAGCCACTGTCCATACAAACTTGGACAAGATGTCTACAGCTAATAAGAAATAAGCGTAGCCGTCATTTTCTTTTTTGTAATATTCCATGTTGGCAGTATCCACGTCCCACTGATAGTCTACATAAGGGGCCACCACTCTACGGCGTTTAAACAGGCCGCGTTCTCCTCGATGCACGGCGTAGTCTTCCTGTTTCAGCAACCAGTTTCGTATTTTAGTTCTTCCTAATACAAACTTTCCTTCTTTTCTCACGGCTCTATATAACTTGTCAACCCCACCATAAGCTGCAGCGTGTTTAGGGTCGTAATAGATGCTGGCAAGGTAATCTTCGTACTTCAAAGCTTGAGCCATTTCACTTTAAATTTTTTCGTACCTTCGTCTTTTCTTTTAACCGGGGTGCCTGGAGGTGGTGGAAGTTTTCCTTCGCCGTTTTGCTCTCTTCTAGAAATCGTCAGTAAACTGAGGGGAACGTTAACGCCTTTCAACAAAATGTTAAATTTCTCCACTCCGGGAGGACGAAAATCTTTGTAATCTTTCAGTTGCACTTTTATCAGATCGACTATGTTCGAGTTTGGTATTTCCTCTCCGGATATAATTACCTCTCCTTTCTGATTCCAAGTAATGTAAGGAAGTATGTAGGTTAATAATGCCCTTGCCCGGCCTTGCAATACCTTTGGAAACAACTTTATTACTCTCTCAATGTCTTCGTTTTGAGAAAGCTGTTTCTTTGATGAATCTTCGGTTGGCTCAAGACAAAACGATGTAACTTCTTCTGAAGATTCCTCTTGCTGTTTTACCGTGTCGTCTACCGTTGATGTACTAGGAATTTCCTGCTTAGCTAACAGAAGTCTTTGATATCTGTCATACGGCAGTAAGATCATTTTTTGCATGATGACAAGTTTATGTCATTGAGTCTAAGCTAATTATGATGAGTTTGTGAGCGAGACATATCTTTTTATTTTGGTTGATAAACGACGGTGTCTTCACCCGGAAACACTTTGGTTCTCACTCGATATTCTTCCTCGCCAGATGGCGAAAAATCTAAGACCAAATATCCATACGCTTGTGAAGTCGCGTCCTTATAAGCATCGAGTAAAAATCCACTTCTTCCCAAGAACGCTTGACGTGCCAAACACTGTAGTTGAGAAACGTCTCTCGGGTTTTTCATCAACACCAAAATATGCGTGTTTAAGTTGATTGTGCGACTGTGCTTTCCTTTACAGTACAGATTCTGGTTGAGGAAAAGTATACTCAAATGACGATGGTGCATTCCTTTTACAAATAAATTCGCCATTTCACCTGATGACGTCACACTTTCCATGAGGTCATCCAGTACGACTAAATTGTATATCGTCTCATCGGAGAGACAGTTAAGGTCTTCTTCGCTGGGTAACCCGTGATGGAAACAAATAAAGGGAAGCTCTCTTTCCATGACTTCGAATAATGGTTGATAGATTCCATAACAGTACAGGACTTTTTCTGGTGGGCTGATAAACATCTCATCTTTATGACGTAGCAGACGAAATAGCCATGTTGTCTTTCCACTAAGAGTAGCTCCAGATACGGATATAGACGTACATTCCGGGAAGGGATACATGCTGGAAAATGATGAAAACAACTGAGACAGATACGTTTTATACCACACACTTTAGTCATTAGCTTCCAAGAGGTCCACTAAAACATCCACCAGTTCCTGGTCCTCGACTTCAGTGTCTTTTTTCGGGCAAGGACACAAAGTAATATCGAGAGGTTCGGTATGGATGCCGTCTTCCAAAACTTTTCTCTTACAATACAAATAAGAAAATCCTCTTCTCTCCTGTACGTACGTATAAATACTGTTATTTCTTACTCTGAAACCACGGTTTTGACCACTCTGAGCTTTGCGCGATTTCAATACATGACGAAACTTTGACATTGGAGCTTTTACTGTTCTTTTGCTGACACCTTTCGAACTAAACTTGTATTCATTAAAAACCGTTGATCTAAAAGGGCATCTCTTTCTTTTGATTTGTAAGCTTCGCTGCAACAACTTGAATGCCACAATTCTCGAGGAAGAAGGTCTCTTCGTCGTTGACTTTCGGACGATGTAGGTCTTGCTACACAGACCAATCATTTCGTCTCCTTGATATTCCAGTTTAAAGAGCCCGGGCGTTCGCTTGTCGTATTTCGCGTGTTTAGTACAACAGCTGCGGGGAAACCAGTGATATTGCGCATCAGCTTCAACTTCATTGTCATTGCAAAACCCTGTCAACCCTCGCTGGTACTTCTCCTGCATCTCGGGTTTGATTACCTCCTCCAGACTGGACCCGGAAATGGCCATGTACGCGCTGTCGGTGTCCATTTCGCAATATTCGAAATCCGCTCGGTCCACATACTGATCCATAAAATCGTAATAAAACTCAAGCATACGGTGCTTGGCATATTGGAGAACGAAATAGCCAAGTTGGATGGGTAAATCCAGCTTGATCTTGCGCTTAGCCATCTCCACTTCGTAATATTGTTCTTCTTCATCCAAACACTCGAGTTTCTGGAACAACGGATCGTTTACCTTGAGGCAGGTCTCGTTTTCGCCCTGGATATATTTGATTGCGCGGTGTTTGGTTTTATCCATGATGAGAGAGCCGTACGCCGAGCAACCAATGACTTTCATTGTGTCGGCGATGATGGCAGTATCGGGGTCAACGTCCCCTTGACGCCGAGCGTCGCTAACTTCTTGAACAAAGTTACGAAAGCAAGGTTGTTGCTGGAACTCAATGATCTGGTAGATTTTAGTGACGACAAGCCCGTGCTTGAGGTACCATTGCAGAAGCGGGGTAGCCAGTAGAATCTGTTGGGCTTTCATGCCGCCCACGAGTAGTCTTCTGGGTTTGTCCGAGAGTTGATATTCCCAGATGTGAGCCTGCATGTGCTCCCCTATGGCGTCGAAAGGAATATCCGTCGTACAAAACAAGGGCGACATTTCTCGGAAGTAGTCGTAAGGGGTCAGGGTTGGATGCTGAAAATAACTTGGCCATTGTTGGGGCACCTCGATGTCCACTTCCACCATCCCAAACAAGGCTCCCTCGACCACTCCCTCTAAACTAGTATTTTCCGTAACTTTTTCCTTGTGGTTGCGAAAGAAGCCTGGGCGCTTTGAGTCGATAAAGTCATAGATCTGAGGCTGCTGACGACAGTACTGGTGAAACTCGCACTCCCACATTTCGATGACCTGATGTTCCCTTTTCAAGTAGGCCGTGGTGTCCTGGGTCTTGCGATACTTTTGCACCCGGCTGGCTAGCCACGACTCATCTCGGATCCCTCGGGTGACCTCGCACAGATGCCCGTGCCAATAGCATCCGTGAAATTGAAAGATGGTCCCTTTGTCTCCCGTGTTGATGGCAGGCACGAAACCATCCACGGGGTACTTTCCCACTTTGACTTCTCGTCCCGTGTTTAATTTGTGTTGAATTGGAATGTTATGGATGTAGGCCAGCCAGTCCATCCAGTAATACGCCAACATATACTTGTCACGCAGCTCGGGTCGGAAGTCATTGTCAGCTCGACGACGCACAAAAGGTCCCACGGGCATAGGCTGACCGATAGCTTGGAGATAGAGGGCATTGGCATCGAATCCAAGAATTGCACCGCATGACTTTTTGCCTCGTATCCGGGTTTGTCCGGCACAATGGTGACGCGTAAATATGATGCTGGGACCCCCTACAATGTTCCGTTTGATGGTCTGATAGAGATCCTTGTTGTATTCATCAAACAAGGCAAAGTTGGCATTTTCCTTCCTGGCCGTCTTGAACAGGAGTTGTCGGGCGATGCCGGGAACCGAAATGGCCGTCTTGAACACGTCGACTTCTTTCTCGAAATAAAACTGCTGGAACTTTTCTACAGCTTCGACAAATGGTTTGACGTCCAAATTGTTGTACCAGATGAGGAAGTCCCGAAATGTGGTCATCTGATCATTTTGCCAGAGTTTCTGGCAATACATGTATTCCTCATTCGAAATGTTGATTCTCTTCAAATGGCTGTAAAAGGCCTGATGAGGGGGTAAAGACGTTGCCTCGAGCTTGCGGATGTCGTCGAACCATTCGTAGGGGAAGTAACCCTTCTGTTCGGTGACATGGTAGGCCTTAAGGAAGCCTGCATAAGACGAACCGGCAGCTAGGAACTGGCTCATGTCCAGAAACTTCAACGACTCCGTGGCGATGCACATGTACGCGTTGTTTTTCTTCACTACGAATGCACTGGAGTCCTCGTGCATGTTCAGGTGTTTAGCCAAGCAGCGTTTGATGAGGTTCAGATCATACTTGGCGGAATTGAACCCGATTACGGGGACCTGCGACATGTAGGACTTCGTCTGGTCGTAGATTTTCATGAGCGGGTGTGATTTCTGGCGTGCTTCCTCGGATTCTTCGTCTGCACTGCTCTCTTCCATGTTGTCTTCAAGAGCTTGATCGGCTTCACAGAGTTTTTCATCGATAGCCTCCAAAACCCACCTCCATTTGTCTTGGGCCAGTTGAAAAACACTTTGCGCTATTTGGTTCATCTGGGACATCATTTTTGCCACAAGCTGATCCTGGTCTGGTTCCACGATACATACGGGCTCGGTATGCCCTGCCACATTGCTGCAGATAGACACGCTTACGGGAACGTGTCTTTGGGTCCACTGAAGAAACAGGGTAGGCTGGTCTTGAACCTTTTGTAATAAAGCCTCCAAATCAAAACAGATGAACCATGGAAAGGCCCGATCTTTCTCTGGCACGTGGATGTCGTATTGTTGGAGTCTGTCAAACACGGTGTCTTTGACCTGATGAAATCCTCCCGGATACACGAATTTGGTCTTGTTGGTACAGACGTTTTGGTGTCTGTGAAGATTTCCAGCATGATGGAAATGTCGGTCGCAGGTCTGGCACTGGTACTTTTGTGCGTACATGGCGAAGTCCCGAATGTATGACAAATGGTTGTCGTACAGATTCACGTACATACTGGTCTCGTGCTTACTCCGAGATTTGTAGATGGATCTGGCGAAACCGTCTTCTGACAAGCTGTACACTTCGAGGTTCACGCCGAAACGGGCTTCAAAGGCTGGAAAGTCTTCAAACGTCAAGCCTTCAAAATCTTCTCTGGGCTGTTCAGTCCATTGCCGAAACAATTGCTTGGCTGGGCCATCTATGCATCTGATTTCGTGACCACGATGGAGAGCGAGACAACGAAAAGCGCAGATATTGTCCTTGTAGAGCTTCCCATTGTGTTGATTTTTCACCAGTGGATAGAGGCTGTTCTTTTTCAGCAGGAAGTCGGGTAGCTTTCCTTGACCCAAAGGATAGTAGGTCTCAGTGATTAAAAAGTGTACATTGGTGACGAGCACAGGGATCCATTTAGTGTCTGGTCGGTTCCTCAGCAGTTCGGTCATGATGTCCTTCCTCTCCATGTCACGACGAAAGCGTTGCAGGTCGACTCTTCTGGAAATGTAGAGAGGTCTCTCGAATATTCCGTTGTTGCTGTAAGGCACAAAATACCTATATCGGCCTGTTTCTCTATTTTGAAGAATCACCCCGAACACGAGATTGAGACGAAAAGCCCTCTGTTGCTGACGGTAGATGTCTTCTGCCATTCTCATCAGTTGGTTGAGGTCGACATCATTGGTTAGGGGAAAGTTGTAGACTGAGCGCAGAGGGCCTAGATTGTGATTTTCCAAAATATGAGGGGCGTTGGCCTCATAGACTTCTCGCAAAGCGTCGTTACCATCCCAGGGAGGAAGTTCATCACGACCCCATGGTCGAGGCTGTAAGGCTCCACCCACTTGATTGTAGTGCTGATGCCTGCCATGCAAGTACAAGTCATGCCGATTGTAGAATATCTCGGAGCAGCGCCGGCATCTGAATTGGAGAGGCCGAGCTTCTGTGACGGACGTCAGTTTGGCTGCTGGTGGTGTAGAGCGTGTCTTAATAGCTAGCTTAGGTCTCGTTTGGTCCTTTGCTTTTGTCTGAGGTGTTTTTGCCTGAGGGGCTTTCCCGTGCGACTGAAGATGACGCCTAAGGCCATGGGCGGTGGAACACCGTTTGTTACACTTGTGGCACACATGTTCAGTCCCAGCACACGTTTTCTCGTGACGTCTTCTAGCGCTTTCGTACCTGAAAGTCTTGGTACACTTTGAACAAGGAAACGTCTCATCAGTGTGGTCTGCTTTTCTGTGACGTTCCAGAGAAAGTTTGGAAGAGTAGCTCTTACTGCATGCGTTGCAGTAGTAAATGGGAGAACCATGGTTAGATCTCTGACAGTTCTCTGATTCCTGAAGATATATAAAAAAAGCTATTTTAACCTTTTGTGGTAGGTACAAATGAAACGTTATTGTTTTCATGGGAAAGAATTTCATAACACACACACGCACGCAGGCACACAAAATATTTGATGGATAACTACTTACATTGATATCTTGATCTGATAATGAAGGTTCAAGTCTGTTTTCTTCTGGTTCCTATAAGAAGAGAGAATAATAATAATTTTATTGTCTCATCTTCACAAACAGCAATATCATTAAATTACAACATGTAATTATAAAATGACTTTCTTCTGTTTTGTATTAAAACAATTTATGATTAATCTTAAAGGGGTCCATCCCTGAACATAATCCTTAAAACAGAAATATATATGGTCCACATAATTTTAAGTAGAATTAGTTTAATTGTGTATCCTATATCTGTTGGGTTTCCAAAGATTAAGCATTCAGAGGAAAACGGACCAATTTAAGTGGAACAAGAGTGTGGCTGATAAGTGAAAACCTTTTAAAAGGCAAGAAAATTCTTTAGTTACTTACAAGGACTGTTCCGTTAAGGAAATCGAGATTTCTGTGTATGCTCTCGTGTAACTTTAAACTTTCCTCGTCAGCAATAAAGACTCCGCACCATTTACAAGGTCTGCCCATCTGAAATGTTAGCATAGATGCTTTGTGAGGCAGGCATACATACATACATACATACATACATACATACATACATACATACATACATACATACAGGTCAGACTCACAGACATTATTTATCATACGGAAAGACAGTTGCACACAAAGAAATACATACCTACATACATACATACATACAGACTGAAAGATAAACAGGTTGGACAGGCAGACATACAGACAGATATATATACATTTTTATGAGCCAGATAGCAAATACATTTTTTTTCTGATATAGACAGAGCTAGGCAGATACAAGGTTTAGACAGACAAATAAACAGATACATTGTTTCTGATACAGACAGACGGGTATATAGAGACATTGTTTTTTTTTTTATACGGACAGGGAGACAGCTTAGACTAATACGCAGACGATAATAATTACTTCCCTTTGACAAGGAATACAAAAGCACTCTAGCATTTTATTTTTTAAAGTGTGTAATTTGAGCAGCTACTGAATAACTTACCACAGATAATTATCTGTAGTAAAAATGTTTTAAAACTTGAACTTACAATACAATCAAAATTTTAGTATCAGATATCGTATTTCTATGACTCTTGTGTGTAAACATAAATTCGTTTATATTTGGAATAGCGCTGAAACAGATTACTTTAAAGATCTTTCGAAAGAAAGAAAAAACTTAATGCAATGAAATTTTGGTGTTTCCCATAATATTCATGTCAGAATTGGATAATTCAGGAACTTAAGCTTTCAGAGTCTTGTTGTGTTACAATTTTGTTTTCCTGACTGAAATTCTGTATACTGAATAAAAATTTCAGCAGGAAATGAACGCGACAAGATGTCTCATACGTCATTTCACACAGGTTTGATTTAAAAGCATGGAATTAATATATATTTTTCAAATAAACACGGATTTAAGAAGGAAGTGTATGAGGTAATTTTTATTTCCTTATTTTATTTATTTATCGTTTGAGTTAATTGCAACAAGATAAAATCTTTCGGGGCCCCCGTGGTTTAGAGCGCTGAATTCAAATAAACTAAGCCTTTCACCACGGTGGTTAGAGTCCCGGCTCGGCCAGATGTGAAAAAGCCAAAATCTGCTTACGGAAGTTTAAGTGGTTTTTCCTCCACCTTTCAGATTGACTGGGCCCGATATAAGTGAAATATTCTTGAAAGGGTAGTAAAAAAACCTAAACCAAACCAAAATCACATTCTTTGTTTACCTGCAAGATTTGGGAGCAAAACAAAATAGTGTGTGCTTACCTTTATATTTGTTGACTGTACCAAACATATATTCGAGAAAAACACGACACTGTGCTATTAAAATCATATACAAATCGCAGGTAACAAAAAACAAACAAAAAAAATAAATCCAAAGTTCAAATTCAGAGAACTACATTCTTTCTAGTTCAAAACAAAAATGATAGTGATCCTGCAGCTCAAACTTGGCAGTTCTTATAAGAGCTACTAAACGGCCCATGCACACATGATCTAGTCTGTTGGTCTAAAAATCTGCCGCAGTATTTGAAATAAGACAATTTGAATAAATTTCACCCTCTCGTCGTGTTTGGCGGGGAAAAAAAATAAATAGGACAGATTGCACCACTTTCATACTAAACCCTCCTCCGACCTTGGTGTAAAAATAGTAACCGAGAATAAAGATAAAAGATTTCGAACAAAACAAGAGCTATCGAATATCGCATTGTGAAACCACATGGTGACCTTGTCGGGAAAACTGTTTTTGCGGGGGAAAAAAAAATTAAATAAATAGGACAGATTGCACCACTTTTCATACCAAGCCCTCCGCCGACCTTGGTGTAAAATTAGTAACCGATAATAAAGACGAAAGATTTCGAACAAAACAAGAGCTATCGAATATCGCATTGTTAACCCACATGACGACCTAGTCAGGAAAAGTATTTTTTGCGGGAAAAGACGTCTTCCGGCGCCGAGATGTCTCAACTGGGATAAAAATAGACACCCGAAAACAATAAGACAATATCGAATAACACATTCTTAAACCCACAAGAGGAGGGTTATGAAAAGACAATAGGGCGAGCCCTATTTCGTAAGAGTCACGCGCTATGTCATCATCCAAGATGGACGTCCAGATGTTGCGTCATTCAAGATGGCGGACCGGATATATAGACCATCCAACATGGCCGACCGGATGGTGCGTCATCCAACATGGCCGACCGGTAGTGACATCATCCAAGATGGCGGCCGGAAATGACGTCATCCAAGATGGCGGCGAGCAACAGCAACAAATAGTGGAGCTGAGGGTGGTTATAATACTACTCCTGATGATTTCCTTTTTTGTTTCTTTTTTTTTCTTTGTACAGACCATTCCCTTCCTTGATCTGTGTTTTGGGGTCAGGCATGTGGTTGGCAGCACAATGTTTAATAACCACATTTTTTAAGTTTCTTTCGTGTCACCTTACCAATATGCAGACCTCAACTGTTGTTGTAAACTTAATATCAGTGGAACGATTCTTGTCACATACAACTCCTGGATCAGTTTGTCATTAGCGATCGTAAACCCCTCTCTTCCAGAACTAAAAGCTATAAAATTTTGACTTTCAACCTGGCCCCGAGGTCATAAAACATTTTTCGAGCTCAACTCAGCTGAGCATGAAATTTTTTCCGCTGATAATTATGAAAATGCCAACTAATGTTGGCATTTACATAATATTATTATTCATAGGCAATCGGACATCCTCGCCGATATCTTCGAGTGGCCGAAGTGTTACGATTGATTCATAGGCAGAGAAAATTTCATACTCAGCTAAACTGAGCATGAAAACAACTGTACGTATCAGTAGAGAAAATTTCGAATATTTCATACTCAGCTGAGCATGAAAACAACTGTACTTATCACTAATTTGCTCTTTATTAGCAGGTAAAATGTCATGCTGAGCTGAGTTGAGCATGAAAAAAGTTTTATAACCTCGGGACCTGATGAAATCGTTTACGGGTCTTACGTTTGGGTGATAGGACAGGTGTTCTTCAACAGTATACACAGCAGTGATATATCCCACGTCTCCGGGTCCACCACTTGTCCAGGGGGAGGCTGAAGTAACTTTAACTGGGCAGGTCCAAGTATTCGTTTGGTTGCTAAGCTGTAAGTATAGACATTAATCATTATTGTCTTAAATATAAGAAATACAGCAAATATGAATTGCTGATACTAAAATCAGGTTGGTTTAAACAATATTTATTCAATGTAAATTACATAATTACAAGAAAAGTACAATATACCATGGTACAGGATCTGACGGTATAAGCGAAACGCTTGTAATAAAGTCATCTCCTGAGACATGAAATCAGTTACAATATCAGAATGACTTAGTCACACATTTAGTAAACCAATAATTTCAACAATAAATATGGAACGAGACATACAAAATAACCATCAAACATTCAAACATGCATGTAAAGAAAATGACATGTGAAGAAAAATAATAAATATAAAAGAAAAGCGAAAGTACCTCTATACTGGGTATTGACTTATACGCTACAATACAGTTATTGTAGAAGGAATACACTAGATTTTATAGACTTGATGTATGGACAGATTTGAGGCAATAGAATACAGATGCAATTTTCGAAAAAAAATCTCAATATAGCTATTAGCCGAGGCGATTCCAATGAAATGTCTTAACATATATTTGTTTGGGCCCCTTAGTTTGGGCCCTAAGCCCCACCAGTTGTCCAGAGAGAGAGACCCGCCAGCTAGTTGTGGTCTAGCTCCGGGCCTTTAACTGCAGAAAGCTGTTATAGCCTTACTTGTTTATAATATTTTGCTCTTGAACCAGGAACTGTGTAACGCTAGTTACTGCGGGTGGGGTAATGGCGTACTTGAGGAACAATCTCCGTATTGACGCAGTTCCAATGTCCACCAATAGAGACACGAGTCGGTAAAAGTTCTCAGACTCCTTTGT
The DNA here is from genome assembly GCA_963989385.1 of Ctena decussata. Classification (NCBI taxonomy): domain Eukaryota; kingdom Metazoa; phylum Mollusca; class Bivalvia; order Lucinida; family Lucinidae; genus Ctena; species Ctena decussata. The sequence continues at coordinate 36,198,359 of OZ022498.1, read as the reverse complement.
AGCCATACTCTGTTAAGGCTGCATGTATCCACCTCAGCTGAAGTATTAGAATAATATGAGCCGCGACATGAGAAAACCAACAAAGTGGTTGTGCACCCAGGGCAGACTCAAATCAGCCTTGGCATCCATCCAGTCTGATCAGACTCTTCGCTAAGCACTATGAGGGTAGCTAAGGGTCTCAGCTACCTCCATGCGGACAGCGAAGATTCTGATCAGACTGGGCGGATGCCCAGGCTGATTTGAGTCTGCTCTGGACGCACGACCACATTGTTGGTTTTCTTGTGTCGCAGCTCATATATAGTAAAACGTGATACACAGAGCTACACATGTGAAATCCCTCCTCCACCACACTCTCCCTGAAAGTGGACCAGGGGTTGCAGGCTCGACTCTCGCTCCACCGGTCTTTCGGATGCGACTTTAAACCGAGGTTCCCTTCATGTTGGTATTACATAAAACTCGAGTCACCCACTCACCATTTGTCCATCTGTCCGTCTGTTTGTCCGTCACAAATCATGTCCGCACTAAATAAGCTCATGCATTTCACGATGATTGTACAAAAGATGATGTGTAGAGAACAACTATATTGTTTGGCAAAACAACCTTATCATTGTTGTACCTCCCAAGCCCCACTTGCTGATGAAGCTTTATCTAATTTCGATCATTTCTGGAGCATGCTCTTCCATAATTGTTGTAAAACGTTACAAACTGGCTACGGAAAATAGCTGTCTCTATTAATTAGTGCAAATACAGCAAATATAGATTGAGAAAAAGAAAAGAAAAAAAATCAAGAGGAAAACAAAATTATCTCATCAAGAATGTTGATTTCCCTTCAGCTGCATATAAAACTGAAACGGGTTTGATCTTTTTACCGGAAATGGCATCAGAATGACGACCATCAGCGTATAATAGATATTGCATGCAAATAGAGGAGTTTCTGATTAGGACGGCACAGTGGCATCTTTTTTACATGTAATTCAGAACAAAAAAAATCAAATTGTTCAGATTTTAAGATACTTAGAGGGCGCATATGCACCCGTTTCAAAATTCCAAATCGTAGACCTAACTATGTGTATTTTTTTTACAAGATTCAACAGCTGTTTGTTGTGAAGCACTGTCTTACTATCATCTAGCATGTAATAGTTATGATGGATCTAAAGGCAGCGTGGTAAAGGTTCAGTGTGTTATATTTTCACATCTTCTGGACCGTGTGAGTCTGACTGAACGGAGGAGTCGGATTTATAGTGGTAATGTTTGGCATAATTACTTGGGGGTAAACCCAAGAAATACCAAGGTCCCTCGAGCCACTCGAAGATATGATACATATCTTCGAGTCGGCAAGTGGTTATCTACGTATTGCTCTGGTTAACCCTAGTAATTATGCCGAACGCGCCCAGTTTAAAAAATTCAATGTCGAGATCACCTCAACTTTTGTTTATGGCAAGCCATCTCACTATTTATTATGGAATGTAGCTATCACATTTATTATAGATATCTAGAAGATATCTAATATAATAAATAAGATATGAAATATTAGCTATCTAATATAATAGATATCAAATATAAAATGAGATATTAGATATCTGATAAAGATATATGATATCTTCTATAACATATAAGATATCTTATTTAGTAAATCAGATATTTTTATATCGGATATAAGATATCTTTTTTAGAATATGATATTTTATTTAATTTTACATGTAAGATATCTTATATAACATATCAGATATCTGATATATTATATGATATCTTATATGTTATATAAGGTATCTATTATATTAACGTTGAGATCTGATATATAATATATCTTATATGAAAAATTAAATAAGATATCTCATGTCCTATATATCATATCTTATGTATCGTATATCAGATATCTTATATAGGATATGATATCTTATGTTATATTAGATATCTTATATGTGATAGATATCTTAATTGGCATATTAGATATCTTATATACTTTATAAGATATCTAGGAGCGGCTGTAGTGTAGTGGATAACACTCCGGACTACCAATCCAGGGGTCGCAAGTTCGATCCCCCGTTTCTCCGGTCTTTCGGATGAGACTTTATACCGAGGTCCCGTCTCCATATGACCTCGTTGTTGGTGGGACGTTAAACCCATGTTCACTCACTCGTTCACTTACAAGATATACTATTCAAAAGTTCTAACCGGCCACTTACTTTTTATCATTTTTCCTCAATGCTGTGAGCAATCTCACAGTTCAGTTTGCAGCCACAGATAGGTCAATATCTCGGTAAACCAAAGCATTAACAGGTTTAGCATTTCTTCCGTTCACCGTATCCAGGAGGCATAGATGAATATGGGTACCCCCCATTTTCAAAATTAACAAAAATTTGCATTGAGTGGTGGGGTACGTTTTAACATTTTGACCTTAAACGACCACTGTCATGCATTATGAGTGTTCATTTCTGCATAAATCTGTGTATTCAGTCATTTTCTTTAGTATCGAAGTGGAATTGCTCACGTGAATTGGGTATTTTAAAAAGTAATTTTTCACAAATTGTGACGAAATGCTGAAGTTTGTGAATTTTAAAAATGGGGATACTTATGTTCATCGGCGCATCTTGGATGTAATAATAAGAATATTGTCAAATCTTTTAATGGCTAAGTTGACTGACACATCTACCTATTTGGAGATGTAAATAGAACTGTCAGATTGTTTGGGGTTTTGAAGGAAATCAATAAAATGTGAGTGGCCGGTTAGAACTTTTGGCTAGTATATCTACTATGCATAATAAATGGTAAAACGGCTTGCCATATTTGTGCTATTTATGCAAAAAAAAAATTTTGGAAGAAACCATACACTTAAATCATATTTGGCCAGGTGTTTAGTTTACTCTTAATTTCTATTGTTTTATAAAATGCCGTTAAAATCTAACTCCATAGGACGTAAGGACATAGTTAAAAACAACACCAACCTTTGTGCAAGTTCTACATTCCTTATTGCTCACAATCTGACTATCAGTTATAAGGCGGAAGCAGACTGTGACAAATTTTAACCATTAGATATGTAGGCCTAAATTATGTCATCTACATCCGGTATCTGTCTTGTTAGATTCGGCATATATTTATACTACACATACAAGTGCAATTGTGTGTTATCATAGATTGAACACAGTCACAAATTACACATTCCGGCATGACTTGACACAGGGAAGATAAATAAGGTGAGAATAAATTCTGAATATTTAAAAACTTGAACATATTTTATGGAAGAAAAATGTAGAGTTCAATTTATTGGCGAAAGTAAGTGCACTGAAATGGCTAACCGCTTTAATATAATTATAGGCGGTCTAAGCCTGCCCCGGAAATTCGGAATAGTGTCATTAGGTTAACTGACCGTCCCGAGATGACCATGACCGTATATACATGTAGTTGTTTACCGTGGACGTAAAACAACAACACAACAACAACAATGTAGACTTCAGTGGTAAAAGGATCTGATTTCAGGGAAAGCAACTCCAGATCTACCCGTTGCATTTTGCCTCCTTCCCGATAGGTCTGCTCTTACAGGAAAGAATTTGCTTCATTTTTATAGCGGAAATCAGCTAACTTTGACCAAAAATGTTCTTACCTTCTTAATGTAATGTTGAAGTTCAGTTCTGTTCGATTCTTCTAACAACGTTCCCCAAGTGGCTCAGCGGTATGTAACCATAATTGCACACACTTGGCGCCATGTGTCCGTCCAACTTAATGTAATGATATAGAGGAGAGTCGGTAATTTCGGACAGGGTGTAAATTCGGACATATCATTGCAAACAGTGAAAATCCAGATGAGACGGCTCATAATGAGCCGTCTCATCAGGATTTTCACTGTTTGGCCAGTTATTTTTGTTTTAGCTCAAAACAACTGACATATAAATGAAACAATGTCACTGTCCGAATTTACCCGCTGTCCGAAATTACCCGACTCTCCTCTACCTGTGTTCAATAGTTTCCTTTCAATGTTCTTTGAAACATTCTGTCCAAACTTCTGAGTTTCCAGCTGATAATGATTCCAATTTTTAGATTGGATAAACACCTTCAGGTCAGTTTTCTTTGTTCAATAATCGGACAGAATCTGTATATAATGGTCTGTTTGATTCACTCTTTTGAGAAATTTTTCATTACACCGTGCTCAATAAGTACCCAAAGTCAAAGTCAAAGTCAAGTCAAATCATTTATTTCTCTCAATCCATTATACAAAAAATGGCAATATGAGGTCAAATATAAATAATGATTCAAAGAGGCTCATGAGCTAAGATGGAAACAGTGTAAGCATGTTACATACGACTAATATACTAGTAGTCATTTCAGGAGTACCTTTCGGAAATACGCTACAGCTGCGCTCGGGCGCAAGACACGGGAACAACGGCCCTGATGAGAGCTGTTTTCTTAACACTAGTGTAATATAACTATATCAGCAAGAAGTTTTTTCAATACACCATGCACTCTGCACTTGTTCTTTTAACACTATCACCTCTTTACTTTTTCTTTTCTGTTCTTGCATTGGACTTTAAGTCGCAATCAACCTGCACATAATCCTCGCGAGGGGTAGTTGCAATATAGATAGATAGATGATAGATAAACCTGTCACATAGAACTTCTGTTCTGTCCTGTTGCCCTTCTGGCCCACCATGTTGCCCTGAATCTAACACAATCAGAGATAAAAAGAAAAGCGAGATAAAAAGAAAAGCTTGTTTCATGCTGATCCCAGATAAATTTTTCTTGATATCGTAAAGTCTGTGACATTGACTAAAGGTCGTGAGTAGGATAGCACAAAGCAGACTTTGACCAGGAAACTTTACCCATCAAAGTTTGGCAGTTATGAGATCTTAAAAACGTCGGTGCAGAACTGAACATGAAAACTCTAAGTCCATGACCTTGACTTTCTGGTCAAAGGAAAGAGTGGATATCATAGTAAGTCAAACTTTGGGCCAGTGTCTATTAGCATACCATACTGGAAACAAACGCATCCAGCGGTTTAAGAATAATGAGGTCTTAAAAACTTTCACTTTGTCGCAAAACTTTAACACAACATACGCTGAGTCTGTGACCTTTGACCTCATTGTCAAAGGGAGGGATGGGTGTGGCCCAATGTCAAACTTTGGACGTATGACTTTCATCATTTCATATACGAACCAAATTCATTTAACAATATAGGAATGGTGTGGTCTTCAACAACTTTAACACAAAACATTGACTTGAATATTCTAAGTCCATGACATTGACTCGACCTTAGGGCCAAAGGGAGGCTTGGTGATAGCTCTAAGTCAAACTTTGGACTAATAGCATAACATCATACTGCATGGAAACCAAATCCATCAAATACCGGTAAAGATTAAGATCTAAAAAATTATGCAAAACTTAAATATGAAAATTCCAGAATCTTACCCTTGACCCTACGGTCATAAGGAGGGGTTGAGACACCAAGTCAAGCTTTAGAGTAATATCTACCATCGTACCATATAGGAACTAAATCCATCAAATCGTCTGGTAATAATGAGATCTTAGAAAACTTCAGCAAAAGCCTTATTGACGCTTTTTTTAAGTCTGTGACCTTGAACTGAAGGCAACATAGTACTAGGTCAAACTTCAGACGAAGACCTATCACCATACCTTCTCAAAATCAAATCAATGAAATGGTTTTGGAATAATAGGGTTATAACTTCAGCATGAAAATTTTAAGACCGTGGCCTTGACCTTGTTGTCATAAGGAGGGAAAGAACAAAGTAAACTTTGGACCAGTCATCACTCTACACAGGTATTATTATCCATTAAAAGGCAGTAGACAAACTGGACGATATTGGGGTCTCGGGCTGATAAATCGGGTGATAACGAAAGCCGCTGTGTAATAATCTATCTACCAGACTAATGTTAATGGCAGTTTCATCATTTTCGGGAAAATAAGCATAAAATCAATGAATTTGCAGCAAACGGACTATATACTTATAACCTATACTCTGGTAAAAATTACATGTATAAAGTTTAACTTCAGAATCTTGTTATGGGAGCCATGGTATGACCAGCAGCAGCATATTCTTCTGATGCGACCTGCTTCACTATGGCATCAACAGAGTCCGAGAATTTCTACCGAGTGGTTTCCTTGTTGGTAGATGCAGGCACGGAGGTTCTCCGCAAGTTGTTTGTAAAATATGCAATTTCCTCTGGCGCAACAAGTGTCCATCAGTTTGTTAGCAATGTACAAGCTAAAATATTTGCACTGCAAAAGATGAAATATCTCAAAAGCCACCAGTTGTCTTTGCTTCTTGGAAAGAACCCTGGATCTGGAATTGACATCGACACTTGGGACATAAACTTGCTGTGTGTCCTCCTGAAGGTAACTCTCTCTCTCTCTCTCTCTCTCTCTCTCTCTCTCTCTCGTTATGAACAGCAAATGAATGAAATTCGATACCATCGTTCTAAACTTTACTGACTGAATTACTTCTTCGTTGATTGTTTATAAAAGAACCCATCAGATTTTGATCGCAAAAAGCCGGGCCGCGTAGCGCAGTCGGTAGGGCACCTGACTCATACGTCAGAGGTCCGGAGTTCGATACCCGGTCTGGCCACATACTTTCGTTTCTCCTTCCGCTGGTTCAAGAAGGGCAGTTGTCAGTTACTGGGTTAACTATTCATGGTAGAATGTTCGTAAGTTGTATGAAGGTTTTAACGACTTATTGTATTGTGGGATTATGAACAAGCCTTTATTCTCGTGCATAGTTTTCCTCTTTTCTGTCTGTCCATGCTGTCAATAACATCTGCCTTTTACTTCGAAATACATTTTCAGAGATACAGTTCTGGGATGGGATATTTTGAAAGCAAAACACAAGCTGAAAACGATTTAGGGGGAGAGTCGGGTAACTTCGGACAGCGGGGAAATTCGGACACTGACATTATTTCCTTTATATGTGAGTTGTTTGGAACTAAAATAAAAAATAACTGGCCAAACAGAGAAAATCCTGATGAGACGGCTCATAATGAGCCGTCTCATCTGGATTTTCACTGTTTGCAATTGTATGTCCGAATTTACCCGCCTGTCCGAAGTTACCCGACTCTCCCCTAAGTCCACTTTTCTGGTGGGGAGGTTCATATCTTCTATTTCAGAATATTTGTCCAGTAACCCAGTCAGAGGAAGATGCGATTGAGCAGCTCCGAGTCTTACGGAATAGTGTGTACAGTCACGCTGGACAAGCAAAGTTAAGTCAGCCGGACTTTGATAGCTACTGGCGTACTGCGGAGGGAGAAATATTGTCATTATCACAGGGCTGTGGTGATCCTGCGTTTGACCAGCAGATTAAAGAATCTATTCTAAAGGTGCATGCAACAATTTCATCGAGATACCACACTAATAGGCCTATATCAGCGACGATTTTCACTCTTTACGTAACTTAAATGTGAAACATTGAGGTTGTGATTTGTTATGATTATAAATCTGTATAAAATGCTGAAAATGTAACAGATTTCCCCAAACGTAACTGAAGCCTTTGTTAGTCTTCACAGTTTTGACTACCACATACAGTGGCATGCAGAAATAAAGAATTTGGTGAGAAAATATTTAGGAATTCAGGGATACAGCATTAAATATTTAAATGGATACGGGATTCTTTTGAAGAAATCGAATGAAACGCTATACTGAATGTGTGAAGGTCACATTAAGCAATCCAGTAAATGAGCCGCGACGCGAGAAAACCAACAAAGTGGTTGTGCGCCCAGCGCACTCAGACCAGCCTGGGCATCCGCCCAGTCTGATCAGAGTCTTCACTGTCCGCATCTAGGTAGCTTAGACCCCTAGCTAACCTTTAAGCGCTTAGCGAAGAGTCTGATCAGACGTCGGATGCCCAGGCTGACCTGAGTCTTCGCTGGGCGCACGAACACTTTGTTGGTTTTCTCGTGTCACATTTCCAACGACAATTGTGACCAGAAATTATGTTGGAAATTGAACCGCCGTTGAAAACTGACCGCGCGGTTCAATTTTCAACATTGTAAAGTAACCCTTGGGTCATTTTTAACGGGGTCAAATGTTAATGTAAATAGGCACCAGTGCGACTTGACTTGCCAGTGTAGGTAAACCGTCCCCATTTTAAGGTGGTGATAATCACTGATTTGGGACAAAGACAAAAATCTGCATAAAATACTCAAAATAACACCAATCTTTCCAAAACTTAGCAGATGCCTCCTTTATGTTGTTTCTCACAATTCAGAATCCCAAAATGCAGCATTTGTTAATGTTAAAAAGTGATTTTATTAGAGAAGATCAAAGGGTAATTTTCTGCGAATAAATCTGAAAAAAAAAATAATATCATTATTTAAAATATACTTAGTGCTTAGAGTACCTTGTTGCATAATGGAGAGCGTCCTAGCAATTTTTTTTCAAACTCTTTCACACATTATCAGGCTGAGCAGATGAAAAAAGATGCAGTCTGTGTCCAACTTTTTTTGTCAAAACACACAGGTGAGACTGGTGATACTATGTTAACAAGGTTGAACAATTTCATCTACACACCACTGATCATGTCAGTAATGTATTATTTATATTGTAGGTGTTAACATAGGTATGCTTGCCTAACCTATATTTAATAAATGCGTCCAGTGTACATTTACTTTGTACATGGTTGACATTTGAGAAAAAGCTACCGTTTTCATCTGGTCTACATTACAATTTGAGAAAGAGTTGGAATAAATAATTGCTAGGACGCTCTTCATTATGCAATAATGCACCTTCAGCACTACGTAAATTTTCAATAACGATTTTCTTTTTTCAGATTTATTCGCAGAAAATTACCATTTGATCTTTCCTTATAAAAACACTTTTTACGTAGCGTGTACGTAAACTGTAAAGAACAACAAAAATAAGAAGTCTGCTAACTTTCAAGGAGATACGTTACTTTTTATGTTTTTATGCAGATTTTTACATTTACCATAAATCACCACCTTAATGACAGGATACTCCGGAGTCAGAGCAAGGTCTTGCTTGGCTTCATCCATTCATCTCCATATGTTCTTCATTTCTTGAAATCTGAAAGGTTCTATTGATGTTTGAGCGAACTGCACATGCTCTGACCAGACTGTGCATATATAATTGAGCCATGGCACGATAAAACCAATAAAGTGGCATGTGCTTGCAGCAAAGACTTAGATCAGCCTGGGCATCTTCCCAGTCTGATCGGACTCTTTGCTGTGCGCTTAAACGGTAGCCAAGAGTCTAAGCTAGCTCTATGCGGACAGCAAAGACTCCGCTCAGACTGGGCGGATGCCCAGACTGATTTGAGTCTTCGCTGGCGCACATGCGACTTTGTTGGTTTTCTCGTGTCGCGGCTCATATGTAGGTAATCTCTACATGTGCGTAGTTTGCAAATGCCTTGTCCCGACATGTTTTCTCAGAACTCTGACAATATCATTGCGAATGGATGGATGAAATAGAGTTCTACGTTCTTTCAATGGTATTTCAGGCATATCGGGAGGACGGTTGGATAATAATGAAGAGCTTTGTGCAATGGAACTGATGCTCCCGAAGTCCTGGGGCAGTTCCATGTTATCCATGACCAAATTTAGAACTTATAACGTGGAAATCTGTTCCAGACAGCAAGGTAGATTATGGTAATTTCAAGATGTTATTTATCAATTCTCATGTATTACGTTGTGACCCTCATAAGAATTGCCCTGCCGAGGCATTTCTGGTTTAGTCAATAGGTATGTATTTTTGAATATACAGGAAAATTATCCCGGAAATTCAACTAAAAAAACTTTAAGCTCTATCTCTGTTTCTTTTATCTATTTAGATTAGAACAGGTCCTCTAAGCATCGAATCAACTGTTGATGCATTGAAGTTATGGTATTCACAGGACAAGTCAACTTCAAGCAAACTTGAAGATATTGACCTAAAGGTAGACCAGCTCCTGGGTGAAGTCAAGGGTAGGTGTGCCTCGGTAAAACTGAACTCTGGGTATGGAACATGAAAGTCTAAAGGCGGAAAAATCGGCCTTGTTTTCTATGTAGACTGACTCTTAAAATATACTGAGAGACTTTAGAAACGCACCAATTTGTAGCTTTGGATATGCTAGAAAAATGAATTTTTGTTTCATACAGCCATCAACTATTGTCATTTTGGTTTATTCCAATTTTAACCGGGAACACAAGCTTTCAAAATGAATGCAAAATTTGGCTTTAGAATATTCCTAAAGGGAGATAAATTCGCATTAATCAAATGATGATTGAAGCGTGATTTTCAGTTTGCTGCAATTTCGTAACTGCTGATCAGATTTCAATGACATAAAATCAGAGGTTATTCATTGTTCATGCTGTGTGTTCTCTTTTTATCGGTTACATTTCTTTCTTTTCAATGTCATTTTGCAAAGATTCAAACTTTTTGCACAAAAACCGGAAGTGAAGGTAACGGACATATGAATAATATGAATAATTATTCAGCTTTGCTTGGAACTGGTACATTAAGACATACTCTCATGACCTGGGTAGATATACAATCAATTGGTAGGCTTTTAAGTCGGGCATCTCCAAATTTTGAACTGTACCCTATTTTTTCTAAAAAATCCAATTTTCGGACATCGAGAAAACACTTTTGCAAGGATCTTTGCCATTTTTCATTGTTTTTACAGTGCGAGGTATTCATTCAGATGCATAAACATTAAAATTCGACAAAATGTGAATTCGTTAAAATTTTATGCGAAAAAGTAACCAAACTTCCATTATCTCGAAATTTCTATGCATGGTTGCACACTCTCTGTAAGCGTTTGCAGACTTAAAGAACTCAACCATGCTAACTCGCACGAGTACTCAAACGTTTCCAATATTGCAACCTCTGGGTAAAATAACTTGATATACAAAGGTGCGTTTTTAAAGTCCCTCAGTATATTTTTCGAAAACATAAACATATGACAGTGATAAAAGTAGTCAGTAAAACATTTACTATGTGGGCAGTAATACATAGCCTGATAGGACATAATAATATGACAAATACGAATTTTTATTTAGGACTACTGATCATTCCGCAGTGTTTTCCCAGGCACTATAATTATCGAATCAACTGATGGTAATGTGCACAACCCGTGGTGACTGTAGAAAAAATCAGTTTCTTGTGCCAGAATGAATGTATGGAAATGAAGCGTTTTCGCTAACTGATACCGGACGGACGGACTCACACAGTGATTATAGTGCAAACCTGCCGGTTGTGCAATAAGAAGTTTTGCATACCAGTGGCTGGGCAATGTTAATTTACATAAGAATACAAAATTTGAAGCAAATATACCAAGCGGTCCAAGAGCTATAAACATTTTCAATAAAAGAGCTTGACCGGCCAAACTGATGCTCGGTGAAGCCTCGTCACTGTTTTGCATACCAGTGGCTGGGCAATGTTAAATTACATAAGAATACAAAATTTGAAGCAAATATACCAAGCGGTCCAAGAGTTATGAACATTTTCAATAAAAGAGCTTGACCGGCCAAATTGATGCTCGGTGAAGCCTCGTCACTGTTTTGCATACCAGTGGCTGGGCAATGTTAAATTACATAAGTATACAAAATTTGAAGCAAATATACCAAGCGGTCCAAGAGTTATGAGCATTTTCAATAAAAGAGCTCAACCGGACAAATTGATGCTCGGTGAAGCCTCATCACTGTTTTGCATGCCGGTGGCTGGACTATGTTAAAATACATAAGCATACAAAATTTGAACCATATTTACCACGGTGTTCAAGAGTTATGAGCATTTTCAGTAGTTGGCTGTAAGTTTTCAACTTGTGCTCAGCAAAGCCTCGTCCATCAAATAAGGTTGTTATGCATACGAGTCGTTAGACAATGTTGACATGTATGAGTATGCAAAATTTTGTCAAAATATCCCATGCGGTTCAAGAGTTATAAGCGTTTTCGCCAACTGATAACGGTTTTCGCTAACTGATAACGGACGGACTCACACAGTGATCATAGTGCAAACCTGCGGGTTGCGCAATGTATTCGCCCGGCCTGACTAAAATCATTGTATACCCGATTTAGACTGTTACTACCAATAGCGTACCTGCCTATAGTATGCGCAAAGACGCAGGTGAGTATTGAAATTTTGTCAAATCTACAAAATTTCGAAATGCATCTGCGTATTTGCATTCAGAAATTTTGTAAATTAGACAAGATTTCAGACCAGTTCCAACAGATATGACAATATAAGATATTTACACGCCTGGTAAACTATCACAGGCACCCCCGGCGGAGGTACCGATAAAAAGTTGTGACAGGCATCTGGAGCTGCCTGTGACTGTCAAAAAAAATGACAACAAACGTTAGGTATTCCTCTTTTTTGATAAAATATAAAATAACCAGGGAGTATATTAAAAATCAAAAAGTGCTATTCGACCCTTATAGACATAAAGTTTTGTTACTCATCATATCCTCCAGAACTTTCCATATTTACCAAAGATACGACTTTTGAAGTGGCTTTGGTGTCAGCCCACAGTACTCAAAACATAAAGAATTTGGTCGTTTTTTGGTCTTAAATGCAGTGATCTTGCATACAAATCTGTTTTTCATGGCACACTGATGTTAAGGTAACCTCCTTGTCCAAATATAAATGTCGATTGACTACAAATATGGCTTGATCCTTCAAAACAACAGCTGGAGGTGACTGCAATGGTGTGGAGGTGCCTGTGATGTAAGCAAATATAGTGAAAATCTGAATAGTTATTGCAGCTGGAAATATTGACGCCTTCTCTAAACCATTGCCTGGAAAGAATCATTCTTTTAATGTTCCATTAAGCTATCATAATGCGTACATCATGAAATTTCATGTAAAAATCCTAAAACACCATCTCAAAGAGTTATTGCCCATTTTGTTTCCACTTCTATTAGCCAAACATTGACGAATTTCACATAGTTGCTGAAAATTAACTGCCTAATTCAGTGTTAGAATCGTTATGAAATGAGCACTTTAAAAATAGAGTCAACCTTTTTGTGAATGGTGTGTGATGATTGTAATCGGGAGGTGCTGCCTGTGAGTCATATCAACTCGCCAGAAATTGTCGAGGTCACACGTCATGCTAGCTACACGTATGATGTGTCAAATGGGTCAAAATTACCGATACCCGTCAACAGGCATATACGTACAGGTATCTATAGTATGGGTCCTTTTGGTACCTCTATGCGTGTCGCTTCATGTGTCGTATGACGCTCGCCGTATGTCAACTTTGTGGTAACTGGAGTGATAGGTGGTACAAGTGAGTCAGTCTGGCTAGTTTTGAATAGTTGGCGCTAGAATCCAAATACATCCGTAAGGCCTACAGATTACATAATCGGCAAGTGACATATTCTCAACATTACACCTTTTAGTATGTTGAAGTGATCGGAATCTTACTGTAAATTATGTGTAATTCAAAGTCTCCGAATAGCCACTGGATCATGAGCACTTTTACTACATAAAAGTCACCTTCCGAAACAGTGTTGTTTTTGCAAACGTTTCGAGTAGCTAGCATGGCGTGTGACCCCGACAATTCCTAACGTTTGGAATGACTAACAGGCAGTCATCACCATTCACAAATACGTTGCCTCTTATTTAAGCGCATAACTATTCTAACACTGAATTAGGCAGTAAATTTTCAACAGCTACGTACAACTCGTCAATGTTTGGCTAACAGATATGGAAACAAAACGCGCAATAACTCTTTGAAATGATATGCTAAATGGATTTTGGATTTCTGTTGTGAAGCATCAATGTTACATGTTCTTATGTCCGCTTGTCTGTAGTCTTCTGGCAATAAGGTCACCTGTACAGCTGCCCACTTTGCTTTCTGGTTTGTTTTGTAATTTAAAATATAAAATATGTAAAACAGAAGTTAGCGTTGTTTTCATTTGGGGTAGGTGAATGACCACCTGTCTGGGAAAAGCTCTTTATTCGGTTTACCATGCGTGTCTTTTATGAACTATTGCCAATGTATACTTATATTACTTCCATCTTTGTTTTGAGCGGCAGGACGTAGAATCTGATTGTATAAGTTCATGATCATAATCTGTCGTTTTAACAAAATATGCTTGATATTCGCATTATGATAGATTATTGCGACGTTGAATGAACGATTCTTTCAAGGCAGTGGTCTAGAGATGAAGAATATCAATATTTGCAATATCAACCGCAATAAATCTTCAGATTTTCGCTATATTTTCTTATATCACAGGCACCTCCATTCCGTCACAGGCACCTCCTGTTGTTTTTTCACAGATCCAGCCGTATTTGGAGTTTATCGGCATTTATATTTGGGCAAGGAGGTTTACTTTGCGTCAGTGTGTCCAGATCAACAGATTTTTATGCAAGAAAAGTGCATTTAAGACCTAAAACAACCGATTTGTTCTTGTTTTGAGTACTTTCGACTGACCATAAAGCCACATCAAAAGTCATATCTTCCGTATATATGTAAAGTTCCCGGAGATATATTGTGTGATATAACTTAATGTATATAAGAGTCGAATAGCATTCTTTGATTTTCAATGAACTCCCTGTTTATAATGTATTTTATCAAAAAAGACGAATACCTACCCTTTTTTGTTTATTTTTGGACCGTCACAGGTAGCTCCGGATGCCTGTCACAACTTTTTATCGGTACCTCCGCGGAGGTACCTGTGATGGTTTACCAGGCGTGATTTAAGGGACTATAAAATCTGATCGCACTTATCATGCAAGCGCTCCTTGAACCGATCTGAACTGTAAAGGAGTGTCGGCTTAAAAAGTCAATTGAGCCGCGACACGAGAAACCAACAAAGTGGTAGTGCGCCAAGTACGGACTCAGATCAGCCTGGGCATCCGCCCAGTCTGATCCGAGTCTTTGCTGTCCGCATGGAGCTAGCTTAGACCCTTAGGTACCCTTTAAGCGCTAAGCAAAGAGTCTGATCACACTGGACGGATGCGCAGGCTGACCGGAGTCTATGCTGGGCGCACAACCACTTCGTTGGTTTTCTCGTGTTGCGGCTCATTTGTAAATCACAGGCAATATTTACATATGAATATTGCTTGTTTTATTTTTGTACTTGTAATACTTGCTATGTAATTTATTGTTATCAATATGCCCGGATATGGCCATTATGGAAATAAACACTATTCTATTCTATTCTATTTTCTAGGACTCCAGACCAGTCAGAAGAAATCGGAAAATCCTGTTTTGCAGAAGCTTCAGCGTGAGTTTCTATATATTGAGGATCTTACACGAGTGGTCACTTCATATAACATTTATGAAACGAGCCTTCGGCGAGTTTCATAAATTTGATATGAAATGACCACGAGCGTAAGATTCTGTTTATCATATGACCCTTTAAAATGAGATTTTAACGCTTTCAAATTAAACATTATTTCAATAAGAAAACGCAAATGTTGACTCGGACGTTGTCAATGACGTTACGTGTATGCGTCATAGTGTTATTACACGTGTGGTCATACGATTTTTTATGACACGACGTTATCCACTGAATAACAGCGACGTCAAATTATTATTCTAAAGAATATTATTTGGGAGGCGCCGTGGTCGAGTGGCTAGAGCGATTCGGTCGCCGGAAGATCGCGGTATCAAACCCGGATCGGGCCATCCAGCAGCGACTTGAAATCTCTGTCAGTCCTGCAGTAAATGGGTACCTGTTTCGAATCAAAAAAAAAAGGAAAAGGCAGCGAAAGGAAAAGGATGGGCTCCGCATTTCACGTGCTGTGTCCAAGCTACAGTGGACCTTTAACCCCCACTGCCTATAAATACCAGGCTATGCCAACCTTTACCTATTATTACTCTGTACATTTTTTTTCGATGCATATTAGCCGCCTTTTCATTTTATTTGATTAGTTGCCAGTTATACATACTATATAATTTTATAAATATTTTATTTTCCTTTCGTTTTATCTTTTATCAGTGGTTTTTTATTATATAAATGAATTTCTTAATACAAAAAAGTACAGGTCTTCATATTAAGAAACAATTTTAGCCAATACTCAAAGCGGGCTTCATATTTGTAGTCTAAAAAAGTCTTCACTATTTTCGTTCGCAAGCAACGCATTCTAAAGTATTTGTATAGCCAACAACGAAGACACGAAGTTCATAATGTATGGGTGAGCAAGCTGATCTTACCCTTCAATGTTCGCATCTTTTCACGCTGAAAATCTCATAAATCGTTCATGTTCTATCTTTCAGAACATTCTGATATGATCCTGAAGGAATTCAAGAAGGACAATTTTGTTGAAACAACACAGTATCTTAAAGCAAGAAAGATTTTGGAAAAGGAAAATGCTGTGTTCATATGTGGTGCTACAGGCGAGGGGAAAACAGCTAGCGCTTTGGCATTAGCCGCTTCTACATCAAAAGATAAAACCCTTCTTATTTACAAATCAAATCAGGTTGAGCATGTAGACCCCCAAACAGTAGGACTGATAGTCATAGATGATATATTTGGTCGTTATAAGTTCGATGAAGGTAGCTTCAGCGACTGGAAAGCACGTATTGAATTTCTACAATCACTTGTGAAGACCAGCGATGTAAAGGTTGTTATAACAACAAGACTGGACATATGGCGGCGATGCCAGTCGGACTTAACTCGTTTTGAAATATTTACTCATATAGTCGAGTTGAGCTCACATCAGATGTGCAAAGAGGAGAAACAAGAAATTCTTAGAAAGTGCCTTCGGGTACATGGAAGAACGGTTTCACAAGATAATATAGAAGACTTTGTTGATCAGTTCAACCTCTCCTTTGGATTTCCATCATGCGTAAATGTGTTCGCTGCTCGGACTGATGCCTTTCTGCGACAAGATAATTTCTTTAATTTACCATATCCTTTTCTTAAGGAAATGCTGATCAGTATGGACAAGGAAACGTATGCCACCTTATTATTCATATTTTATAAGAAAAATGCATGCTGTGATGCTGATTTAAAGCCACCAAAGCGTATGAAAATGGTTGAAACCAATTCCAGTGTTGCTCTTCTTAACGACATTGCTAAACTTGTGGGCGTAAATTCCTCTGAAGTTTCTCTCCCGATGGTACGTGATAACTTTGAAAACTTGAATGGTATTCTTGTGAAACACAATGACAAAGTATATTCTTTCCAAAACACCACAATCTATGACTGCCTAGCACTTTATCATGGCGAAAGATACCCGGAAGAAGTAACAGAAAACTGCACCACAGATTTTCTATGCCGGTATGTGCACACAGATGAAACTACGCCAACACCTGCTGTAATAGTTGAGCCAGACTCTTATGAAATACTGGCTGAAAGACTGATTGAAGAGGTGATAGAAAAGGACGGCACTGATCAAATTATCAATTCCAATATTTTACAGAGTACGTCATTCTGTAAGTGCTTTGCCGAGATGCTGGTAGAATCTCAAAATATGGTAGCATTTCTTTCTGGGAATACAAATGACAGTTCAGTTAAAAGCGGATTTTTACAAGCCTTTATTGACAAAAAGTCAGATCAGCTCTGTGTCCACATCGTTACGCAGCTGTTGGATACCGCTGGCAAAGTAAACAATCAAATATGGTATGATAAAATAAAATCAGAGGTTAAAGAACAGTTGAGTCAGAAAGGGTACCAAGCTACACTTGAGTCACTGTCTAAAAAGGTTTGTTAGACTGTTATATGCGCAAACTACATTTTTCATTGTCATTAAATAACGAGTTATTCTAGAGAACCTATGAAAATGAAAAAAGAAAAAAAACTGAAGAATTATCTCATTCCATTTTCTTGACAGGAGAGTTCTAACAGATCTGGGGTTCATTTTTCCGGGTTTGCTTTTTCGGAAGTAATTGACGTGGCAAAATACGAGGTTCGTAAGACTTCAAGAGACAAGACCTCACGTTATGCAAAATAAATATCATTGCAAAAATGAACCCCTGGCGAGCTGAAACCATCCTCCCTGGAAGACGGAAAAAGACCAGTTTTTTCGCTTTTCGGCTTTTCGTGCCGTTATATTCTGTAGAAGAGATCATAAATGTTTTACTAGAAACTAAAATTTTACTGGAAAATTTCTTAGGAATAACCGCTCTTAAAGTCTTTGACGTTGAAAAAAACGACATCATCGGAACAAGGGGTATAGTTAAACATATCTACTTTGTGAAAAATTTACATGCTGAAAACTAAAAATTATTTTAAAAATTGTATGTTAACATAAATAAAACATATAAAAAATTCAGGTATATTTTTCAGACACGTTTTTTCTCTGTCAAAGCTTTTATGTAAAATTATGCAATATTGAGTAGCTAATAAAATGTCATTTTTGCCTAAATCAGCAATGCTGAACTGTTGACATTTCTTTAAGCGCCTCTTGACGGATCGCACTTTCGTATCAAATTTATTACGATATCTTTACGGACAGCAAAACAAAATTATAGTAAATCGAGCGCTATTCATTTTGCATAAAAACCTCAATCCCTCACATTTTCATGACGTCAAAGAAAAAGAAGTACATGCTTCACACTTAAAATAGTTCTCTAATTCAGAAAACGCTGAACTAATTGATCGTTGTTCTTTTTACATCAAACTTGAAAATTTTGAATTTTACTATTCCACCTTAAATCAACCTTCATTCAACGTTGTTTCAACATTGCGTACCAGCTGAGAAAACTCTCTTTACATGAGACCAATGATCCAAATGCCAGGAAAATTTACACATCACTATAAACACGGAATTAAATTACTTGCAAAGTTTCTGTTGAAAAAATTTCAGTTCGTAATGTCACTGAAATTGGCGGAGCATGCATACACAGTTTGTTATGCTCTGGAAATAATGACGATATATCTCTGTGTCCATAGCAACTAAGAGTTCATATCGATGTCTTAGTGACGTCATCATGATGTCAGTCTGCCAAGGTACTAAGCACAAACTGCTGGTAATCCCATAGTTGCCATAGTAGCAGATGTATGACGTCATCTCACTTATAATTCGAGGTGGGGCATGGCAAACAGTGCATGTCATGCTCACCTCCAATTATAAGCAATTATGAGCGAGATGCTACCGAAAATTCATACAATTATCTCAAATGATTTAATTCTCCGTTTATAATGTAGTTCGGGGCGCTACGCAGCATTTATCATCAGCGGTAGATACACATGAAACAAAGAAAACTTTAACATACTTTATTTAACAAGGTTTTTACATAGTTCATTAACATTCCTATAGATATTATTTAATGGACATCAAGAATAAAAAGCTGTATTGAATGTCTTCTTTTTGTCAACTGGCACATTTGTTTGACCATATGGGCACTGAAATGAAAATAAGGGAGAGTATTAGAATTACAAAATATATCAATAACAAAATTAAACAACAAAACAACTCTCCACCCTCCCACCTCTTCCCTGCCTCACAAAAATACATTAAAGGAGTCCGGTAGTTCTGTGAGTTGTGCTCGGAAGCAGCCAATCAGTGTGCTTTTAAGCCTTTATTTTGAGTTTGAGATTATACTCAAGTTTTATAACCTCTAACCCAGGTTTCCATTACACAGAGCCTTCCTTAATCACCCTTACATAGGCTTGATCAGATAATTATTTTTTCAGAACTCAAAATAGTATATCTGGCAGAGGAGAATCGCGCTGAAGAGACAGATGCCAGAGCTCCCAACCAGTCATGTTGTTAGTTCATGAAGTGATCCAGATAAGGAGTAACAGAGTTAATTTCGGGATAATTTTCCATATTTCTCCACAAATACATATTCTGTGCCCCATCATTTGAACCATCTCGCCGAGATGGTTCTAATGATGGGGTCATAGGATATGTTTTCATGGAGAAATAAAATATATCCTCACAGAATTATCCTCCAAACCCCGCCTTATTTGGAACACAGAACTAGTCGACGAATACGTAATATCATCTCAGGTATTGTCACTCTTTGAAAAGCAGCCTACGGATGTTTTGCTTGGCTGTTAAAATACTGGAAGTTTTACGATTGTTTGACTTACATGTCTACAAGCATTGCCACAACATTCCCCACGCTGTAGATGTGCAACTCTTGTCATCACTTGGTATCCAGTCTGCGGGTCTGTATACATTAGCTCATTCTTCTGGAAAACCGAAGTCTAAGGTAAACTGGTAGGTACAGCACAAATAAAAGCTCTACCCTCTGGCCGGTATTGAACTCGAACCAATTGCGTGACAGTCCAACACTCTACTATGATGGCATAAAAGTCAATTTCCTTACCTGTGGTGTCAGTTACCATATTTACTAATACATGCAAAAGTGGCTGTCAGCCGAGACTATCGACATCAGTATCAGCTCCAATGACGGTCATTTAACAATATCATATATCATTGCTGGTATTGTCGTCGACCGAGTTCTCGGTCGACAGCCACTTTGCACATTACCGGACCAGTCTTTGCACATTACCGGATCGGTTGTCAGCACAGGTAAGCAAATTAGCTTTAGCATCTGACTCAGGCTGCAATCACAACCGATGTTTAACCCTTAAAGCGCCAAAAATTAAAATTGTTGAATTGGCAAACAGTGTAGATCCAGATGAGGTGGCTCATAATGAGCCATCTCATCTGAATCTACACTGTTTGCTCTCTAGTTTTCGAATTCTCAATATGATATCGCTTGGACATAACATTTTTTTAAATTTTGCAGATGTAAATTTTGTCGTCTGCTTTTTGGCACATTAAGAGTTAATACAGCCTTACATGATGACTTATGAATTACATGTATGTATCCAAAAACATGATATCCGCCAGTGTCAAGTATTAAACTGCTTAATCTCTGAACTAGGCCGGTATTATTACAACTGATAATACTATCAATATATAAAATAGTGGTATCTTGTTTGAAAACATCCTAATTTTATTTTCAAAAATATACACTTAAGTACCCGTTAGAAGTATGTAACGATACAACTTTCTATTGTTTATATGAGCAGCATCGCATGAAAATGTACCTTACAGGAAGTGTGAAAAGGGACCTTATGCATGTTAAGACAGCAAATGCACCAAACAGCTGTTTGGTGCATTTGCTTTCAACACATGCATAATATCCCTTTTCATGTGACGCCTTTCATATTGCACTGAACCTGTAATCTGCATCTCATTTAGTGAAATATGCTTAAGAAAGTTTAAGAATTTTTATCTTTACCATGACAGCATTTCTGTGGCGTTCATGAATCTTTTTCTCCAACGCAGATAACTTCTCATAGTTTACCAACACTTCCCAGGGTTCTTTGCCCTCACCTAGCACCACTTTACCGACTTTACTTGACATATTTCTGATGTGAGTATCTGTTAGTCTGTATGTTCCAAATAAAGACATATATTTAGAATTTGTTAAAATAACTCCAGACTTAAATATATAATTAAGGCTGTGATTCCTCGTATGAAACATGTCTGATACACTTTTTCTCAACAAGTTCCTATACATTCCTGAACACTTCTTACTTACACCATGGAGGTAAGGTATATGGGTAGTCCTAAAGTTACTTAATAATACTAGTACACTGAAGCATGATAACACATCTGACAGTCTTAAGCTCTCTACAGTTTGTTCAAATACGTGTAATTCTAAGAAAGCAAAATTTCTGCCAACAGTGTTCAATTTAAAACGACAATGACAATCCGTAGTAGCAATATTGGTGGAAAGTAAATGTATGTCCGTATTTGGATAGTAGGAGTATTTATATATATTTGAAGCTGTACTCATAAAGACACTTCTCTGTACAGTTTTATTTCTCTGGCAACAGAGAAATCGCAAAATGGAGCCCATTCTAATATCCTTTCTGTACACTATTATAAAGGTACATTCTCATATTAAAGGCACAAAAAGTTTGTTTCCATCAATGATCATCAATTCTGTTTTGAAAAGGGTAGCTGGGTTTAATTTTGTGCTGAGCTTTTCCCTTACGTCTTTATCTTATGATATGTATGATGATTTATTGGTGTTTCTGTTAGTTTCCTCTCATATCTCTTCCTATGTGCAGCCCATCCTGTACAACGTTAACCTGTAACAATAAATTTAGAAAAGCTACAAGCAAATTCAGAGCTAATTCAACCTAGGGATCAATGACATGAAACATCTACTGTATCAGTGTATTTAACAGACAAAAGTTTTGGAAAAGGGCTAAGCTTGCAAAGCTTTATTTTCGTCTTAATGAAACCTCTTCATGCATTTGTTCGATATGTCTGTACAATATTACGTTTCAATTTAATTCCCTGGAAACCTTATCACAAAGTATGTACTGAACACTATTGTCTACATAAAAAATTTCAAAAGGACAAAAGTCGACAAGTAAAGACGTTTAGCTCCACATTATGCAGCGTGATGCAAATTTAAGTAAAAAGCGACCGGCCAGGGCTCCAGATAAGAATTTATTGTTAATTGGGTATTACCCACTGATTTTTTTGTTAATTGGGTATTCTGAATTTTAATTGGGTAATGCAACTTGCATTACCCACTGATTTTGCTTTTAATTGGGTATTCTGATTTTTATTTGTGCAATTTGGTAAAACTGGAGTTAGCAATAGTGCCGCAATCTTAACATTTTGCATCACCATGATTTTGCATCGGTATCTATTTATATATAGTCCAGGGATCTCGGGGAAGCCGAATTCAGCGTCCCATGACGCGAAAATTTCGGCACGGACGCCAACATTTGCTTTCCGAGGATTCCCGCGGGCGCGTTATTTTTGCCGGGTGTACTTCTTTAAAATCTCCTCAAATGTCAGTTGTTGCAAGTTTTGAAGAAGCCACGCATTGCTCGCACCTTTGACAGAGCTACAGAGGGACTGTTAATTTGAACCAGAAATCAATAAAATCATTGTAAATGCCACCTCACATTTACTTGGAATTTCACACCTTCTTAATCCCCACTACCGTATGTCGTTAATCAGCAGTAGCATACGGCACTTGTCAGTATTTCACACTTTCTTGATCACTGTTTGATCAATAAACGAATTGGGTCAACACGGTATCTTTGTCTTAGATCTACCGCCTCACGTGATTGGTCAGTTTACGTCTTTAGAAGTATCGCATCGCAATAATTGACAGCTTGTCAGAAAGCGAGACTTTTACAGTGGCTTTGCCAGCAAATTAAAATTATATTACCGGTATATCACGGCCAAAGGGATGAACCCGAGAGGGGCAACTCGGCCAACTCCGGTCTCAATAAAGAGTTTGCAGAATCTTTCACGAGAAAAAAAAAGATTTTTAGGTTGCCTGCCGAAGTTATGAGCCTTTTCCGAGGTACGTTTTTCATTTCCTGACTGTTTGTATTACGCACGTGCGCTGTGCTCGATGGGCATAACACGTGTGTTAAATCAGTTTTCAACTTGGAAAATGCAACCGGTAGCTTCAAGTTGCTAGAAGCGGTCGTCAAAGATAATTATACTGTATTTAGAGCAAGACCAAGTCGTTGCAATTCCCGGAAACCGGTGACTTGATTTCTTCGGTTCGTGCACTTTAAAATTCTTTCCCGCTGTGTTTAGTCTGTTTCCCGCCATTTCTCGCGCACCATGTACAGAACGAGTACCAGTATATCTATAAATAACGCTGCGGTAAATCTGTGAGGTCAACTTGGACGGACACCCGGCGCCAGGTGTGTGCAACTATGGTTACGTACCGTTGAGCCACTTGGGTAACGTCGATACGAGAATTGAACAGAACAGAACTGTGAGGTCAACACAGATAGTTGAACACGCGGCATAGGAATTACACCTGGCGCTTTTGTTTACACATGACAGCCTTGGATAACACCGTCGTTACGCTTCTGTCTTTTGGGTCTTTGCGTACCGGGAATTTTGTCTGCGTATTGGTACGCTTACAGGAAAAGGTCAATTGTGTTTTTAAATTATTTTATTGGGTATTTACGCAAATACGCTGCTTATCTGGAGCACTGGGCGACCTAAGATTTCATGTTATTGACAAAATACCCTCCAGCCCCACCCCTCACCACTGTAACACTGAAAGACAGAGTCACGGACACGAAAACATATGCTGTCGTAGGGACTCATCTAACTGATGAATAACCACAACATATGTTTTAAGATGTATTGGTACATATCCATGTTTTCTGCCATTTATGCAAAGGGAACAAATTGCTTCTCTGGATGATGTAGCTCTTCCTAGTGGTCTACTCTTTAAGGACAGAATTTGCTCCTAAAAGAGCAAATATGTGCTTTCAAAAGCTGTCCCCCATGAAGAAGGGAGGCAAAAATGAAAATGGCAGAGCTGCTTACCCAAAAAGTTTATGGTGACCTTAATTCAGTGCTCATTTTCCGCCGAAAAGTTGGTAACCATCAATAACTTCTGATGTGAGTCTTAGTCTCAGATTAAATGCAATCATATGGCTTAATGGTTTAGTTTCATATAACATATGTTGTGGAGACCCATCTAAGCACTGAGGAGTCAAATGAATACCCTTAACAAATATTTCTGTGGCTAAAAGGAAAATGGCAGAGTTTAATGAATTAGAACTTGAAAGTTTGTTTAATTGCAACTCTGTAACGATTGGTCTATTCAAAACTGTACATGATAACTGTACAGTACATGATAACTATACAGTTATAATTTATTATCAGTACTGGCAACTTCAAAAAAGGACTGTCAGCTATGGATTATCTTTTATGTTGACATTACTGAATTATAAATATAAACACTTTTCATCATTTTCAGAAGCGGGGTTGTTTTGTGCCATAGTTATACCAAGAGCTAAAGATTCTGCGGAATTTTGACAGTAATTTGTAATTGTTATACCATGGTTTGTCCGCCTGTATGAGGAGATAATCCATGAGCTTTTGCGAGTGGATTATCTCCCGTACAGGCAGACAAACCATGGTATAACTATTTTATACCACCCTTACCAGTGTAGACCTTGCTCACTGCAAAATATTTCGTGTAAAGTTAGCCTTCTCTGGTAAGGGTGGTATAAATTTTATTTCTCAATAGAAACATCAGAATCAGAATTGTTTACTGGTGATACATTCACAGACAATCATTCACCTGGACCTATGATCAAGGAAGCTAGTCCCTAGCCCTTCAGAATCAGAATCAGAATTGTTTACTGGTGATACGTCCAAAGACAATCATTCACCAAGAGAAGTAAACTTAGTAACTGAATCCTCTGCACACTCAGCAGCAGATTTATGGGAATCAACAAGGGAGTTCCATTTTCTCATAATCTGGAGGGAAAAAACTTGACTTGTAAATGTCAGTCCCAGCCAATGGTTTGAAATGCCAGGGAATAAAGATTCTTGGTACACCTGCTTGTGGGTATAAGGTCACTTATGGGTGTACTGGCTGCACCCTTCAGACCTTTGTAAAGCATTATCAGTCTGCTATCATTTCTCCTCTTTTTTTTCAGAGATTCCCACCAAAGCTTTTTTTCCCAGCATGCCAGCGATACTCCCAACTTCTCAAGTTCACTTTTAAGATGTATACTTTTGGGGTCCCAAACTGAAGCACCATACTCCAGGACTGGACACACCAGTCCCCCTTTCAAGACCTGACCCCTCTTTTAGAAAAATCTCAGTGAGACTGTTCTAATGAGGGGCCACAGTATGTTTTAATGGAAAACTTACGAAAATTACCCTTCATCTGCAATGTATTGATTCTGATATCTGATACTGTTGTGCCACCCCAAACCACCTAACCCTGGTATACAGTACTGTTGATACGAAGGGGTTAAAGGGATAATTTAAAGAAAATAAGATAGATAAATATTCGTGAAAATGCACTTCATTATTTTGTTGTGTGTGACTGTTTAGCTTTACATGTTGTTATGGTGTGATGTGGGGTAGTTTGGGGTGTTTCATTAGACCGGGTACAAAGTCTGGTTGTCGAGGAACTGTGCGAAACTTTCCTTAGTACGAATAAACTTTAGGCCGAAAATTAACAATTTTACCATATGGTTATATCACTGCACAGCAAATGATTATATTGACTGGTATGACCAGTCGTTAAAATTGAGAATAGACCAAATGATTCATTTTTAAAATGTATGAATATGTACTTGAAAGTCCAGAAATCAGAATAAACAGGATTTGACAGCTGTGACAGGAAGTTGTTTTTAGGTACACAGACTGGTTCGACGTTTATCGGTCCGCTAAAACACCGAACACTATATGTGGGCGTACTTGATTCGCTGTTCGGTGTACATCTTCCAGTGTTCTGTTGAATCAAGTGCGTGGGTGCAGCGTTCGGTGCATGCACTTTCTGTTCCTCCTCAGTAGTAGGTGTGTGATGCCCGGATGAAGGGCAACTGCACCAAGCACTTATATCAAACCTAGTGCGTGTTGCAGAAATGTATTCTTAAATGTATTCAAAAAGGCAAGATAAACATTGCAGATATTGAAAACTTAATGTGATCTATCACTGCGGTTCGTTGCTCATATATTGTATGCTATTGTTCATTGTTAAAACAGAATTAAATTGCTAGCCACCTTTATCCTGAGCTACCCCTGTCGATGTTTCTAGATTATGTCTAGTTGATTCTTGAATTTTGTCACAGTTTCAGAGTTAGCTACATTTGAAGGTTGACTATTCCAACGATCAATACATCTGGCACACACAGAATGCTTTCTAAATCCTTTAACACATCTTGGCTTAAACAACTTTTTAATGGCCCCATCGTTGTATTAGATAAAATGTAAACATAGACTCTGCCTGATTATCTTCAGTTCCATTAAAAATCGTGAATGACTGAATCATGTCCCCTCATATATATGTCTGTACTCCAGTGAGAATAATTCAAAGCAGATGACCTTTTTGCATAAGACAGCCCATATAATGAACTAGTCAGGTAACTCTTCTTTGGACATTTTGTGTAAGATTCTTGGGTTAAAACAATATCGTGTTCATAAAAATTGCATATATGTAATACAAAAAGAAATAAAGGTACAGGATTTGACAGTAAGCAAAGTGCTTATATATTAGCCATCTCCTGAAGCAATCTGAAAATTACAGTATATGTGAATGGCCCGGTACAAAGAATATTTATTGCAAACAAAGAGGAGAGGGGTCTTGTTCCTTGTAATAAACGGGTGCCATATGACATTTCCATAGTCAATAACAGGACGCACTGTCGATTTATACAACTTCTAGGAATATACTGCTATCCAAATGTGCAAAAGATCTTTTAGTCAGCCCGAGTATCTAGTTGGCTTTTCCCAATGATTATAAAATTATAACATTTCTTTAGTGCAGTTCTTCAATACGTTTGCTGATAAGCATGTAGTACATTGCCGGTATGCTATCAATGCCAACTTGATGTTTATCCCTCTCTCTCTCTCTCTCTCTCTCTCTCTCTCTCTCTCTTGTTTTTTTTTTCTTTGTGTTTAAAAACATTTTGTATTGTTATAGTAGGTTAATAGCTTTAGATTGTAACTTACTTAACACCTTAAAATATATTTTGCAATTTGACTATACAGGGGACAGATTTATATAAGCCTGTGGCTTCTTTCTGAATCCTATTTGTGTACTTTATGATTGTATTTGTGTTATGTGATAGTATTTACAAATAAACTATGTTTAAACCAATGATTATAAAATTTGTTCATGGTTTCCCTGAAAAAAGTATACCCAAATCTTTTTCCCGAATATCTCTGTAATGTCTCTCATTTTATAATCGTATTCAAATTTAACATTCCAAAACTGAATATATTTACATTACTATATATATATTGAAATAGTAACAGCCAGTCATCAGACCAGTCACAAACTGAATATAAGTCCAACTGAAGTAATATTAAAATCTGAAAGAGTTCTTTCAAGGGCAGGAAACCATTCAAAAGAAGGAACGTAAGTCATTCTTTGAAATTTCGGCTACACAAGCATCATTAGTGACCCTGACAAAATCTGGCGACGAAAGCCAGAAAAAAGCATACAGTAATTTCTTCATTTTAATAAGGCAGTCGATTCAATAAGGCTGATTAGAACCAAAACGGGTCTAAATGATTAAAGAGCGATGATCTAGAAAAAAAGTCTAAACCAATCAAAAATTCTGATTTCTCAGAATATATCCTCTGATCTCAAAGGATAACAAGAGCTCTGCTGAGCGGGGCAATATACGCCCAGTTGGAAAGAAAACAAGACATGACAGAACTTTGTCAGAAGCTTAAATCTTCAATAATAAAGCAGCTATAAAACTACAAAGCAAACGAAGCTAATATGAAATTCCTAGACAAAAGTTACAAAGGGGTATAATTCCATCAGAACTGAAAGTAGGGTTATGGTTCTTTTTCTCCGCATATCGCCTGATATTCATACAAACTTTCATTAAGAAATCTTAAACGGGTTTCAAGATAGCTAATATGAAATTACTATATGAAAAATACAATGGTGCATAATTCTGTCAAAACTGTAATTAGGGTTATGGTTCTTTTTCTCTGCACATTGTCTGATGATGCTTCATATTTGTATAAACTTTCATGAAGAAATCTTTTACGGTTTCTGAGATATGGCACGAACAAAATTAATAATGTTACCTTTTGAACTTTAACCTCTAAGTGTGACCTTGACCTTTGTCGGACATTATTGAAATACGAGTGCTGCACGTTGCCATCATAAGGTGAACATTTGACTTATGTTTCAAAAAATCTTTCAAAGGGTTAAGGAGATATGGAGCGGACACGGATTTAATACAAAATTACAATACGAAAAAAAGGGCGTAATTTTTTCAAAAGTGGAAGTAGGTCTATGGTTCTTTTTCTCTGTACATTGTCTGATAATGCTTTATATTTATACAAACTTTCATGAAGAAATCTTAACTGTTTTTCGAGATATGGAGCGGACATGAAGCCTATATGAAATTGCTATAGAAAAATACAAAGGAAAATAATTCCATCAAAACTGAAAGTAGGGTTATGGTTCTTTTTCTTTACACATTGTCTGATAGTGTTTTATATTTATACAAACTTTCACGAAGAAATCTTAAATGGTTTTCGAGATGCAGAGCAGACACGAAGCTTATATGAAATTACAATACGAAATGTACAAAGGGACATAATTCCGTCAAATATGAAAGCAGCGTTATGGTTCTTTTTCTCTTCACATCGCCTGATAGTGCTTTATATTTGTACAAACTTTCATGTAGAAATCTTAAACGTTTTTGAGATATAGAGCGGACACGGATCTCATATGAAATTACTATACGAAAAGTACAAAGGGACATAATTCCGTCAAAACTAGAAGTAGGGTTATGTTTTATTTTCTCTGCACATCGTCTGATGGTGCTTTAGATTTGTACACACTTTCATGAAGATATCTTAAACCGCTTTTGAGATATGGAGCGGACACGAATGTTGCATTTAGACCTTTGACCTCTAAGTATGACCTTGACCTTTGTCGGACATTATTGAAATATAAGTTCTGCACATTGGCTCGATTAGGCAAACATTTGACCCACGTTTCAAAAAAATCTTTCAAGAGTTGAGGAGATATGGAGCGGACACGAAAGGTTAAGGGCCAGACGGACAGACAGACAGACAGACGGACGGATGGAGGCCACGACATAATACGACCCGTCTTTGACGGGCGTATAAAAATAAAACATAAATCTGCACCATGGATTATGTACGGGGAGACGTTTTACAGCCGCCACACGGCACAGTAACAGCTGCAGTGAAGTCTGAAAGCCTTACCCTGATTCATAAAACATTTCCGATAAAGTTTACATCACTAAATTTCACTAAATCTGGAAATAAAAAGTGAGTAGCCTAGCCACTTGGCCCAGAAGTTATAAAAAAAATGCATTATCTCCAGTTCATACAGCCACCCTACACTTATGGCTCAACTTTTTCATTATACCATCTCCCCATTTACAAGGATCGTTTGCTTCCAGGGACGTAACTGGGGTTCATTGCATGTCACCCACAATTATGTTTTATACCCTTAGAGGGCAAGACAAAGAGTCTAGCCCCAAGAATGTTTCATGTACAAAATGTTGTCGCTTCTGTTTGCAGTTACTATTGAAATCTTGTTCAGTTTGCAAAATTTCAGTATCAACAAATATGCAGGTGCGTTTTGATATTTAGTCAGCTTGACAAAATTTCAATATGCACCTGCATTTTTGCGTATGCGAAGTTACGCCCTGGCGCTTCGTATGTCTTTGTGTGAAAAGGGTTACCGATGTATGCCTATATACAGGCTAGACTCCAATGTTGCTAGGCAAATGGACCCATCCGTGAAAACACATTGATGAGCAGTATATTGATATTCATATTTGATTTTCATTTGAGTCCATGGCTTAGGGCAATAAGGCGGTTAGGCAATGGAAATGCTAACGAGTTCTCTTAAGAGCAGAGAATACATTCAGAAGAAAAAACATGGGCCGGACTACGTAGTTTCGGCTAATAATGCCTCATCAGTGACCCTGACAATATCTGGTGACGAAACCAGAGAAAAGCTTACTGAAATTTCTGAATTTTAATCGGGCAGTCGATTCAATGACTGACTAGTCTACCCCCGTATGTAGATTTATTTTCTGAAGTCGTTTCAGAAATGACAAGTAGTACAGATCATGATCAGACCGCTGCTTTTGCTTAATCTGGACAAACTTTTTCTCTATCCCAGTTTCAGCATGCTGTGCAGTATGATAAATCTGAGGTGGCAGCTACTGGGCAGAGAAAGATAAAGGAAAAACTATATGTGTGCTTTTTGGACTCTGGATCCTGTGTAGGGAAACCCTTTGGGCGATACCTCCGAAGGGCGCTATTTTACCCCAGTGCTGTGCGGTATTGATAGCCGATGCTACGTTGTCTTATCTTATTTAAGCGTAGCCCAACTGTATTACTACATATGATACAATTCAACGACTTTTGTTACAGCAATTATCAAACAAGTACTTTAGCAGACGCTTCCACTCATTTGTTTTTACGAGTATGTCTTTTATTTTTTTTTCCAGACTTTTCTTAAAATCAATTTAACAATTTTGTTCAAAATAATCTGTAGGCAGCCTATTCCGACTCTTCATATATGACTGGCAGAAAATTGTTATTTACATGTTTTTTTTATGTTATTTCCTCATTTCAGCTATAATAAGATTACGATAACAAGACCTAAAATCTGACTGAGATCATTTTTCTTTGTATTAGATCATAATAATACATTGTCAAAGTCTGTCATTAACTGTAACCTATTCTTGAAAGTCTGTTAATCACTGTAACAAGGTCTCCTAATTGCTGTAACACATGTTTTCATAATTCACTTTTGGTTGTAATCTGATTACATCTATGTTTTGTTTTTTCAATAATATACAGACTATACATTTATAGACTAACATGCAATATATATTTTTAAAACACATATTATGTTTATTCTCCATCTACTGCAAAACTGCCCCCATGTTGAGTTTGTTATATTTTTACAAAACTATCTCTTAATTTGTATTATTTAAATTTTAAACGTACTGTGCGACGTAAAATAAAGCTTCTTTATCTTTATCTTTATTATGTGTAGTGTTCTCTGTCGTGTTTTACCAAAAAATAAGAAATATATGTGCCATTGTTTTAGAATTTTCACATTTCAGTTCTTTTCCTCATGTTTATAGTCGTTGAATTACTTTAACAGTTGTTAAATAGCTGTATAACTGACAGCTTAGTCAGTAAATTGCTGTAACAAAAGTCACTGAATTGCCTTTTACGAAGTAAGAGAGTTGGATAACTGTGCCTATATATAGAGCGTGAGCTTAGGGGAAGTAACTACCACACTAGATGCTACGGTGTTTATGAGGACTCAAAATCGTACGGGACCCAGTCAAAACATGGATGACTGAAGACACTTCCCCCTCTCGATTGTGATTCATAATCCAAATTTATTGCTTTTTCAGACCAGATACAAAAACTTAGATATGTTTGAGTAATAGAAACAAACTTACACAATGTCCCGGGTGAGGTAAGACCGGCGATTATGCTTTTACATGCCTGTCTTATATGGCACAAACCACAAACCTAATATCGCACTGAAAAGATCCTTGTCATTAGTGCAAACTTGTAAGTTTCAGTGCATTAGTGATCCCAAAAGGAATGTCTGTTCCAAACATGATGTAGATGGATGGAGGGATGACTTGCAATTTTACGTCCTTTTCAACAGTATTTCAGTTATATCAGGGCACTGGGAGGTTCATAATGAAAGGCTTTGTGCAATGGAACAGATTCTCGCCTCCAGCTGGGCTGGAACCCAGTCTGCTAGATCAGTAGGCCAGAGCTTTACCTACCGTATTTCTTTGGCTTTAAGGCGATTTGGCTATAAGAAGGGGGTCTGACTGAGGGATTTTTTGCGTAACCTCGCTCATAAGACAGGTCTACTTTTCTCAAATTCTACTGGGCTATGATCAGCTGCCGATGTCTCAAATGTTTACTCATCAATCTCTAATGCATGCAATTAAAATGTCAATTTCAAGAAGTCACCTTACCCAGCTTACATGCATGAGTGATCAAATCTTTGTCCTCTCTTGTTTGCAAACTGTCCAATACATGTTTTCTCAAGCAGTATCGGTGTGTATTCCTAGCACATGGGCTTTGTTGATCTTTGTCGCCACTTGTCGTAAAGATTCTAAAAATGTTTTCGTATAAGTATAGTTTGAGTTGTCTTTCTTTGTTTGGTAACCGCATCCGATAGGTACTGTGTATTGATGTAATGGGAATGTCAATATTTTTTTTATTATCTATACAGGGGTTTTCCTAGAGACCAAAATGCCATTGGCCTGCAAGGCCACCTGGCCTGAAAATCTACTGGCCATCCAAATTTTAAACTGGCCTGACTTTTTTTCCAATGCGGAATATACAGGACTAATTATATTCAATAAAATAAAGCATTATTTCAGTATGTCAGCATGTAAAATTTCAAGGGCAAGGTCTTCGTATGTTTGTAGTAGATATGGAACAAACTCATCAGATCTGTCAGTTGCTCTCTTCTCCCTCTCTGTAGGCAGAGTTCTAGATAAGAGGGGTATTTGATGATAATTTAGGGATATTTTTCTTTATTTCTCATTGAAACCATATGTTGTGACCCCTCATCTGAATTGTCTCGTAGAGATAATTCAGTTGAGGGGTCACAACATATGTTTTTATGCATAATTAACAAAAATTATGCCTAATTATCACCAAATACTCTCTCTAGGGCTCTGCTATAGGAAATGGTTTCGATATAGTACAACATACTGTCTCATACATCCTTTAAACCCAGAACGACAAAATCAATCAGTCATGAGATGTAAGGGTTTTGAGTAGGGGTGCGCGATATTACCGGTATACCGGTAAATCGCGATTCAAAATTCCAACGATACGAATCACGATACGTTTTGGCCATACCGGTACGCTCGGTAAATTTCGGGTGTTTCCGGACATTCTGGTGAAACCGTTTTATATGCTTTTAATTAACAGTTTCCTTTTCATTTTGTTAGTATTTTGCCCCAAATATTCTTTTTTTTATAAAACGGATCTAGGTAGTAAAGTCAATTAAAGGCAATAGTCTTTAAAAACAGGTTTTGATTGTTTACTTTTGCCAGAGGCTCGCTTCCTCTTTTGTCTTTTGTCTCCGTAATTATCACCCACAAAGAAGATGTAAACAAAAATTACCGTGATTGTAGATAATAGTGTCCAGTTTAATCCTTTTGTCAGTATCCAATTGATCCTATCACTCCAACGGTATGATCATTTTGACACATATTCCCATTCATAACTTACGTAAATATTCGAACATCTTTTGGAATATTTTTTTTGTGTGTATATCACATTTTCACTTACGGGAAGTTTCATTATTTTGTTGACATACTAGACTGCAGATCCTGATCACACTGCTCCAATGCGCTGTCTGATCTGGGTCTACAACATTTGCCCAGCAATTACTGTCCGATTATTAAGTGTACTTCCTTTTCATGTCACCGATAAAATAATTCACCTAGACTTCAGACACGTGTCAATTTCTTTTGATCTTTGATGACAACTGGTGTCGAAAATCTGCATGCTTTTTTCATTCTCGCCTTGGGGCAAAACTGGGTCAGGGCAGAATAACAAATAAAGAAGTCATGCACCAGATGCATGGTCACCAGGGTCACGTCAGTAAGTAAGTCAATTAGTTAAATAAAATGAGATCGCAGACCAGTAACAGTTGCATTTCAATAAAGTACATGAGCTGGTTATAATTTGTTTTGGTGTTAAAATAAACAGGTACAGAATGGGATGTTCATTTTTATTACAATCATTTAATAAAAGACAGAAGCAAACAACACAGTAAAAGCATGTAACATGGAAGTACATACTTAAAAAGAAGTCATGATATATCGTGATACGTATCCCGATACGGACCAGTGTATCGTGATATATCGCGATACGGTTTTCAGTGGCGATACCCATCCCTAGTTTTGAGGTGTTAGACTGTTTTCCTATGACATGGCTTATATTGGTCTTATAAAATACCTGTAGAAATGAAAACATGACTATGTTGTATGTTACAGGGAAAATCCAGAGAAGTTGTTTGAAGTATTTCTAGAAGTTGGCAAGCCTGCAGCAGAAAATGAAGGTAATTACCGTAACAACCCCAGATATTGAGAACAAAAGGCCGGAACAAGTTGTGTAAAGATCTGGGCCCGGTTGTTCAAAACTAACCACATTGTTAGTTAACGTTTTGTTAAAATTTCAAATGTTCATATCTCAAATACGCCAATATTTTTTTGTTAAAAAATGTGAGAAGCTTTTTGCATTGCACACAGCCTTTCACCATCACCCACCCATTGTCCTGATATGACTGAAATACTGTTGAAAGGATGTAAAATTGCAAGTCATCCATTCAGCCATCTTTCCCTGTTACCCCTGCTTATCTGGAGCTCTGGTTGTTTGATTTTCCAGTCATGCTTGTGTATCGAGGCCTTTCTCCCTGGGTACAAATAAGTTACT
Source organism: Ctena decussata (assembly GCA_963989385.1). Lineage (NCBI taxonomy): Eukaryota > Metazoa > Mollusca > Bivalvia > Lucinida > Lucinidae > Ctena > Ctena decussata. The sequence continues at coordinate 36,163,516 of OZ022498.1, read as the reverse complement.
GAAACGTTTCTTTCATATGTGTTTAAATTTGTGTACACATGTACACCTTTGCTAGTATAGTAAGGTCGATATGAAATATGAAATACATTTTCCTGCAGGAATAAGGAAAACATGCATGTTTTGTTCTATCTGTAACATATATGAGCCGTTCTCTATGAAAACCAGGCTTAATGACATTAGGTAATAATTACGCTGTGAATGGATGAAAAACACCAAAATTAATGATTTTTCGGACATCTATTTATTTCCATGAAAATACCTTGGGCGTTGAGATAAAACAGAAAGCCTTTGAAATAAAATCCAGTAATAAATATGCCATACGTTGCCATGACAACGCTTATTCCACGGTACCCCCTAAGCATTGAAAACAGATAGTATACCATCACGAAGACCTATTATTTGAGAAAGAATGTTAAATCATGTAAATTGTCATGTGTATGCTATTATATACACATTGAAAATGAGCAAACACACTTTTTGTCCGAATTATTTTGTGTAACAAGCACAGACATTGCAGGGTTAGCGCTTGGATATTTTTTTCTTTCGCCACCACTTTCGCCAAATTGATATTGTTTGTGCCAGATTCTTTAAACTTAAGCCAAATTTTCGCAATATTAAGAATTCTTTGAAAATATCTCCCCCACCCCCACCACACTCTCATTTCTTAACCTGCTGTTTACTGTGGTTGCTTAGACTGGTTTCAGTCTACTACATGACATAATCATTTTGCTCTGACAACTGAAAGAGATAAACACTGCTAAAAAAGCTTTAAATCTTGTAATTAAATCTTTTCACTGCCCTCTTTTTTTCATGAGTTGTAGTCTCTTTTCCCTATTCTATTTTTGTAGGAACTTATCTCATTATAAATAGCCTAAGATATTTTAAATATCCTTATGATTATTTATTTCTAATTGTTTATTAGTACTGTTCCTTATTCGGTATTATAAATAAGTAGTAAGTAAGTAAGTTATTATTTATTTAACTATTTATTGTTATTGTGAGATAATCTGGCCAAGAAACTAGCTTTACAAAAGCTAGTACTTGAGAAGCTTTGCAAAAGTTAGTACTTGAGAGTTATGCTTTGTTGCCTCCCCTTACAACCCCCTTACTATCAGTATATCCTCTTCATGCAAACGAGTTTAGTTTCAGTGAACTGAGAGTTGTTGTAGACTAAGTATATATAACAATGTCCAAATTCTGTTTTGACATAAAAAGATAGGCATGTGTAAGACGGCAGAATCAAAACTTACATCTTTAATATGAGTATGTTTTACACCATAAGCTATTAAAGTTCGGATAAATGGCCCCAAAAAAACTACTTCAGGAATTTGCGTCAAGTGAAGACATTGATCAGCCTGCGCATCCAAAGTGGCTTAAGCGCCTTTTCACATGGTCAACCTTCCGTCGGTATCTCTTTTGATCTTTTACACAAGTACCGTTATCTAATCAACAATCGGCAGGGGTATAAACCCTGTATTTTCACAGATCAATGAGTTTATTAGCTCGGAAGGTTTCAATGTTGTGTTTACCTGAGCTATCAAAAACAATGAGATGCATAGACATGGGGTGTGTTCAAGTTTACATAACATGATTACGCAATGACCCTTGAGGCATGAAGCGTCTGCTTGGTGTCCTGTCACTGTGGACTATTAATAGGTGTTAATGGAAGGTGTTGATTAATGATTGTGGAGATCGTCTCTGATACCATAAAACTTTGCCATACGATTTTTTTTTTTTAGATGTGTTTTTTTTCGCCACTTGTTTTCGCCAAATCAATATTTTTGGAGCCAAAAATATTATTTTATCGCATTTGGCGACTTTGGCGAGCGGTAGCGCGAACCCTGCATTGTGTTCAAACAAACGTAATAACGCTGACGTCAAAACATAATAATGTCATATGCGCTACCTGTGTGCTTCTAAAGTATATCTCTCAGTAATAAATTATGGTAACCATCTCAAATTCTCAGGAAATATTTAAAAAAGCTTATACTTTTCAGTGATGCAGTCAGTTAATTTTTCATTTTTATGTCATTAAGCCCGGTTTTCGCAGCAACTGGCTCATATATGTATATTTTTTCATTTTCAGAGCCTTTCATATTACAGAAGTATCCTCCAAACTATGATGATGAGGTAACTTTGAATCTTTTTTGATTTCACGAGAGGTTAAGATGAGGATGAGTTTTGAGAATGAGATATTTCTGTCAATACTTAATTAAAACAAATTTGTGACCTGTTATTAGAATATGTCATTGATGTGATTCTGATAGGGGGTCACAACTTGTTTTAGTCGAGAAGTAAGAAAACTAAGTCCAGAAATCCCGACTTATCTGAACTTCTGATTTCATTTACATCTGTTCAAACTTAAGGTGAATGGGTACACTTGCTGGGGGAGCAACTCCACTAGATTTTTTTTGCCTTTTTAATGGGGGTCACTCTCCGGAAGAGAGAATTATTTCCTTTAAGAGTAAGCCCCATTTTGGAACGGGTTTCATCATTCAGAGAAGCAAACAGAGTGTCACAAAAATTGTTTCCCTTTGTAAAAAATACTAAAAAAGAAAACACAAAAACAAGGAAGTATTGCTTGTACACTTAAAATCTGCAGGAGATAAAGAAACAGGTTTTATAGCTCATCTGTGTAAAAATGCTCATGGTGAGCATTTGTGATAGATTACTGCCAGTTGTCTGTCCATCTGTCCATCCATCCACAATTTATTAAAACATAATCTTTTAAAACCTCCTGGTGAAGGTTCCTGAAACTCCACAGTAATGGTCCTTGTGTGATCCTTTACCAAAATTATTCAAATAAAGTGAATCCAAATAGATGTCTGATTGTTATGGCAACAAAAAGCAAAGTCCCAAAAATCTTCAGCTAGGAAACCACTAGCTTATAATATAAGACATATGTTCTTTGGCTCACCCTCTTCCAAGATTGGTGGTCGCCGGATAAGTAAGTGAGTAAGCTGAGTGAGTTCGTCAAAAAAAGATGGCCAGGGGACAAGGATTGTTTCCCTAAATAGTCTATAGTGAAAACTTGAAAGTCATCATGTAAGAAATCTGACTTGATTTGAAGGTAATTGGACAAGATCATTCCAAGAGTAGTCAGAACCCTGGTAGCTCAATGGGTTGACTGCTGGCCTGCTAATTACTGGTCAGGGTTCGATTCGGGCTGGATGAGAAATCTTTTCTACCATAAATGAAGTTCCATTACACACAGCCTTTCATTATCACTCTCCCATTGTCCTGATATGCCTGAAATACTGTTGAAAACTTAATGAAAAGGAAGAAAAATCGCAAGTTATCCATAGAACTGTACAAGAGTAGAGGATGGGAAAAAAAAAAAGAAAACAGAAGTTACTTCCTTTGACAGTGTACTTACTTTGATGTATCTTAATAATTATCATATTCTGTTTTTTCCAGGAGGTTCTTAAGTCAGTGCCAAAATTTGCATTTCCTTGCGACACAGAAAGGTATACGTAAGTTATCATGCTTGCAGTGGGCGCAGGTTTTCTCTTTGCTTTCTAGTCTTGCCAGTGTATCTACAGTGTACCCTTTACTAACACAAAGGTAAAGTAAACTGCCCTTACTTCACAGGCTTTGCCAAGCAAGATTATTTTAAGGTCTTAGATTCCTAGAGTGAATGGGTACACCTACATGTTTTTTTGTGCCAGTTTTGTCCCACCTGCGACTAGCAGACCTTGTGAGATAGGTTTTACTATCCAGTGTCGGCATCGGCCGCATAATTTGTTGCATCTTCTGGTTTAGCTCTGTTTTGTGACAACACGCTGACAGGGGAGGCATCAGATCACCTTCTGTGTAATTCATGTTACATAGGCGTACAAGCTCTGTGAAATTCATTTTGTTTTTCTGGACAGTGAAACATCTCTTAAGTAGGGTCAACTTTTAAAGGAAAGAATTTGCTCCCATAGGAGCAAATTCTTTCCTTTAAGTGTTGACCCCTATAGAGAAGAGAAGCAAAAGTGAAATGGACATAGTTGCTTCCCCTGAAAGTGTACCCATTCACCTAAATTGCAAATATAGGCACTTTCACTCATTGGCAAATATTGTATTCTGCCATTGTCTACATCATTTAACCCTTAAAGTGGTTAAAAAAAGTAGACATGAAAATTTACGTCTGCAGAATTTAAAATAATGTTACTTCCAAACTGTATCATACTGAGAGTTCAAAGAACGTAGTGCAAACAGTGTAGATCCAGATGAGGCGGCTCATTATGAGCCGCCTTATTTGTATCCACTCTGTTTGCAAATTCAACTATTTTTGGCACTTTCCATGTAAACACTAGCTAGAACCAGTATGAAATGAGGCTATTAACTGCAGAATAACGTGCCTCTTTGGTGTTAAATAATGTTGGCAGAAGGTGATGTTTGTTGGTGTCTCGTGGGTGTTAAATGAAATAGCAATGGCAGAAGATGACGTTTGTTGGTGTTTGGACGTTATTTACAGATTTGCCTAATATTTGCCATAATGGATTTAAAAACTTTAAATGCAAACAGCAAAGACCCATTATGCACACTGTGTATTCACATTGCAAAGGCTCTGATCAGACTAATCTAGTGCACAGACTGAACATAGTCTTTGTTCACCATACATGTACCAGGGTAGTGATATCCAGGCCTTTTAATTTGTTTTCATTTATTACCCAGAAAATACATTATCTTCTATTTATAAGCTTTGCTGTGTCAAAATGTTCTTTACCTATATAATGTATATTTAAAAAAATCTCAAAATGAAAAATAAAACAAAAGGAAATGATAATATCCCAAAATTTTGTCTATTGAATTTGAAGTCAGGTGTTGTAAGCAAATAATTTCATTACATATAAAACTGCTTCAGTTGAGAAACAGGAACAATAGCTTAAAATATGGGTTTTGTTGTTGTTTTTATGCCCCCGTGACGATAGTCAAGGGGCATTATGTTTTACTCCTGTCTGTCTGTCCGTCGCACATTTTAGTAGTAAGTTTGTGTAATCAACTTCTCCCACAGCTTATGGTTGATCAATTTGAAACTTTGCACACATGCTGCAGACATATACAAGATGTGCATGAAGGTAGGTTTCTTATGGCCAAAAAATCATTTTTGACAAAATTATGGGCATTTTCAGTGTTGGTTAGTGATATGAGGTACAGTACACGCAACGTGAAGACTTGATCTGACACGCTCTCGCGAGAAATTTTAATCTTTTCCACGAAAGTTTAGTGGGGTTTTTGCGTGTGAAATGCGTGGGAGATGCGAGACACTCGCGAGATGTGTGACGTTAAACTCGCGAGAAAACAATTTCTTTTCACGCGAGACACGCAACTTTCGAGAGAAAGGATTAACTCCATGTATGCTCAGGTGAGTCATCGGTGCCAAACTTAATCACGCGTGACGCCTGTTTTCGAGTGGAAAGGATAAACGATTCCTGTCAATTTCACAGGTCATTATATGTTGTACAGGTAATTCATTTATATTTTTACATTGGGCCTAAAAAAAGTTGTGTGATTCCGGTTTCCAACCGACTGGTCTTTTTTGGCGCCGACTTAAAAATTCTTTGCGGCAAAAATTACGATCGGCAATTTCCGCCATTCCGGAAATAACCGAAAGTGCCGAACAAATAGACAGCGTAAACCGCTTACGCTATGACGCATAAAGCATACCAGTTTGTCGCATTGTATTGAATACTGCGCAGGCTGATCCTAATATTTACTATCAGCGTGTGGAATAAGATTCCTTTCACCATTTTGTGCTCTGAGCGGCGTCCTTTGATGTCAAGGCACGAGACTGACCTATAAACGTGCTGTGTTTACGTATTTCAACAAATGCTATTTATTATGGCGAAGGCCCTGAAATGCTGAATGCGTTCAGTCACCTCTAAATGTGAATATAGATTTTATGTTTATTTGTCCGAATACTTTGAGAATTTTTCCGCGCAGCAGAATCAGTTTCGTTTTTCATATAGATAATGTGATTTTGCCACGCGGAGATCGGAATAAAAAACAAAACTTCTCACCTCTTATTTTTCCTTCATTTGATGCATTTTTAAAATCCAAACACTTTGACTATTGATCCATGACGCAAAATTATATTTTCCATATTTCATGAATGAACTGATTAAGAGGATGCAGCTGTGACGTATTTTTCTAGCCGTCAAACCAACAGGTTTACAAATTTGCATATTTCAGAGAGTGGATAAGTGGACGTCAATCACCGCTGAGACAGCCCATTTGCTAATCAAGTCATTGTTGTCGCGTGCGCTTTTAATGGAAACATGACAGCTCTTACATCAGAAAGTTTATATTGGTTAATAAGTAAACCTTTCGGCACGTGCCACTAGCGGCTATATCTTTGAGTTCAAAAGCTGATCGAAACGCTTTGATCTTTGTGACTGTTTTGACATGGATTGGGCTATTATCGGCTGAGCGAAATTTTTTGTCATCATTCTAGAATTTGAAAGAACTCCGTTTGCTACTAACTAACCTGTTAACATTTTTCTTTCAAACATAGGCCTCTCTAATTAACTCGCCGCGTAACTGCAACAAAATTACGCTGATCATGATTGTTTATCAACCCATCCTTAATTCGTAAATGTAAATACCGTACGGTCAAACAATACTTGCGTTGAGGATGCGATCAATTAGGTTTTTCACGCACGCTTACAATGTATTAATTGAACCGTTATCAGCGCCGAAAAAAATGCATTGCGAATCATGTGCCTTGTCTGTAAAGGTATATGTACTTGTATAGAAACTTGCATTTACTGTACATGTACCTACCTGGACAAAATTCCACGCGTGACGCGAGAAAGTTTCTCGCATACACCACTCTATGAATTTCACGCGAGATGCGAGGAATTTTCTTGCGTGGAACGTGGCGATTTTCAAACACGCGAGGAAGTTTAGTGTGAAATGCGTGAGAGTTGCGAGAGAATCTCGTGGATTTTAATCCCTTCCTCGTGATTTTAAGTGTCACGCGAGAGCGTGTCAGATCAAGTCTTCACGTTGCGTGTACTGTAGGAAGTTTGTGTAATCAACTCCTCCCACAGCTTATGATGGATCAATTTGAAACTTTGCACACATGTTGCAGACATATTGAAGGTGTGCATGAAGATTTCTTATGGCAAAAATTTATTTTTGACAAAATTACTGGCTTTTGGACTTAGACATTTTCAGTGTTGGATAGTGCTATAGGGTAGCAAGTTTGTCTAATCAACAACTCCCACAGCTTATAATGGATCAAGCTGAAACTTTGCACACATGTTGCAGACATATTTAAAAGATGCAGGAAGATTTTTTAAAGTATCAAGTTAATTTTTGACAAAATTATGGGCTTTCGAACTTAAGACATTGTCAGTTTTTGATATCAGTGTGTAATCAACTTCTCTCACAGTTTATGATAGATGGCTTTAAAGCTTTGCAGATGTGTTACATACATAATAAAGATGTGCATGAAGATACTCTGAGATAAAATATTTGTTTTTAGCAAAACTGCGCGTTTTGAAACTTAGAAATTTTTCATCTTTTTTGTTTTTACAATACAGATAACAAACCAGTGTTCTCAAGACATGCTACAGCATATGTCATGACTAATCAGTTTTTACAGTTTTAGACCATGCTTCTTTGAATTTGTGATGGTGATGGGGGTGGGGTGGAGGGAGGGAGGAAGGAGTGCAAGGGTTAATGGGGAGCACGGGGGCATCACCTGTGTCTTACAGACACAGTTTTTGTCACACCTGCTTTAGCAGGGTGCGATATAGGCATCCGGTTTTCCGTCCGTCCGTCCGTCCATCCGTCCGTCTGTCCGTTCACAATTTACGTCGACCCTAGCATCTAAGTCCATTCAAAAGACTTGTTCTCTTGAACCACTGTATCCATGATTCTCAAATTTCACGTGCAGCATGATCAGACTGCAGGGCTTCAGAATGGTAAAGTTCAGGCTGGTCAAAAATCCAAGATGGCCGCCGTTACTAAAAATAGCAAAACCAATAAAATCAACTTTTTCTCCAGAACCACTTGGTATATTTAGCTGAAATTTTGCATGCAGCATTATTGGGACCTTGGTGTTCGGAATTATCAAACTGAAAAAAATCTGTAGCAGAATTAGGTCACAGTGTCCTTATGTCGACCCAGCATAATTTACGTCGACCCTGGCATTTAAGTCCATTGAAATGACTTACTCTCTGAAACCACTACACCATTGGTTCTCAAATTTCACATGCAGCATGATCAGACTGCAGGGCTTCAGAATGCTAAAAGTCAGCTGGGTGGAGAATCCAAGATGGCCGCTGTTACTAAAAATAGCAAAACGAATAAAATCAACTTTTTCTCCAGAACCACTTGGTATATAAGGTTGAAATTTTGCATGGAGTATTAAAAGGACCATCGTTGTCAGAGTTTTCAAAATGAAAATAATCTGTAGTGGAATTAGGTCACAGTGACCTACTTTCTGTTTACGAGCCAAGTTTTGCTCAAATGCAAATATCTCATGAAACGCTGAGCAGATTTTAGTTGAATTCAATCAGAATGATCGGCAAAATTATGGAGTTCTTTCAAATTTATGTGACTGGGCAATCCAAGATGGCCGTCAACTGCTGTAACTAAAAATAGCATTAACATGAAAATGAAAATTCTCAAGAACCTCTGAATGAATATGAACCAACTTTGTGTCAGAATGGTCCTTGCATGAAGCTATTCAATGTTTTGCAAATTGACCATCTACAATGGCTGCCTATCACCGTTTCTATATATAGAAAAAAGTATGGAACAGCCAATATCTCATGAACTACCAAATGGATTTTGACCAAGTATGTCAAACTGATGCTTTGATTGATTTCTTTATATGAAGGCGCACAGCAGGTGCGACATAGTGTTCCGCGGAATCCTTTTCTAGTTCAAGTTTGCACTGTTTTCTTTTATTTAATCTTTTATAGTTAAAATCATACACTTGTTCTGTAATAGGTTATGCAACACATTTTAGAGAAGAAGTTATGCTAAGCAGATCTTTCAGCATCTCATAACAAATGTAGAAAAGGCAGGGCATATTTGTGTGTGTCTGTGTGTGCTTACAGTAACTATGTATATATCTGCATCATATATATTCAGAATGTATATATATCTGGAATAAGTACTGATAAATGGTATTATGCAGAATTGCAGATAACTCCTTAGGGGGAACACTGCAGTGAAAATATACAGAATCATAAAACTTATAAATATTGGGACAGATAGCTTGCGCAAACCCAGATCAAACTGCTTTATTAAAGGAGCAGTCTGATCAGGGCCTATACTGTTTCCCATTCCATCTGCATCTTTTGGGTACATAACTGCATTGTAAAACTAAACTCTTCCATTTTAGGACAGCTGCGTTAATTATTTTAGGGGTCCAAATGTTTAGAATATTTTCAGTACCTATTGGTGAAACAAAAGGTTGTCATTCTGAAAATTGTGTTGTGTTTTACACTGAAACTAAAAGTTGACAAAATGCAAAGTAATGAGACTTTAGTTAATGTCATCATGGTTAAGTTCTAGTAAGAATCGCAGGGGAAGAAATCCATAACAATGTGATACTATGCATCTGTCATCCAATGCAACAATTACCCTTTCAAAGGCAATTTGTTGAGGTCAAGTGTCAGATCAAACATGCCTGTGAAAAAGTGGTTTCTTTAGATTTTAGTTATAACTGTTTTAATACCGCTTAGTTAAGTCTGCACTTTAAAAAAAGCAGCAGTACTAAGATGGATTTTTCATAATTTGTACTAAGATGGATTTTTCATAAACTTATGAAAAATCCATCTAAGTACTGATGCATTTTATGAAAAATCCATCTTAGTACTGATGCATTTTATGAAAAATCCATCTTAATACTGATGCATTTAATGAAAAATCCATCTTACAGATGTATTTTTTAAAGGCCATTTGGATATGATCCACTTTCTCAGTTGTGTTCCCTTGTAATTATGTCATAGACATTTTGTTTTTCCATTTCCTTCACTTATCTATACATATTATGTATACTAATGCTACTTTAATATCACTGTATTCATATGGGCACTTTTTCTCACCACTAACAATTTTTATAGAATTTTCTCTTGACTAAACTAGTAAACTGACCTTTGTTTATATGCTCTTTATATGCCAAAGCTTTGGGACAGAAATTTGTGACCAAACAAAGCAGACCATGATTAGACTGCTCCCAAGGGAGCAGTCTGATCAGGGTCTGCGCTGTTTTTCAGAGATGAAAGTGTCTATTGCATTAATGAGTATGATAAGGATCAATTACTAGTTCGTTCTCAACTCTGCTGAGCATGAAATTTTCTCTGCTGATAAATATGAAAATGCCAAATAATGTTGGCATTTTCATATTCATAAGCAAAGAAAATTCTAATGCAGCTAAGCTGAGCAAAAAAACATCAGTAATTTGGTATTTATAAGCAGGTAAAATTTCATTCTCAGCTGAGTTGAGCATGAAAAAAGTTTTTACTTCGGGCCAGGGTTCCTAGTACATAGGCTCACTACAGTGCTTTTCGGAGTCATATAGTATGATAAAATATGATACAATTTGTTAGACTAAGGTGATTCTGTTGAGATCAGGTTTTAATTTATGGTAAATGGATTTACCTCCATGTTGGTTCCCATCACCTTCACAAAGGGAAACAACTCTTATGACTTCCTGTTGTTTCCTTAGATGGGCCTATCCTAAAAGGGAAAAAAATGCATCTGGAGGAGCAAATATGTGTAAGAGATGATCTGCATTGAGAAGGGAAGGAGAAAGGAAAATGGTAGAGTTGCTGCCCCTGAAAGTGAGAAACAAGGAATAGTAGTAGAATCACCACCACAAACTTGGGCTTATAGAGGGGATGGAGGGGGGGGGGGGCTCTACTATGGTCAATTTCAACCTGATTGAGATCTGATAAAGGTTTTACAGCCCATCTTTTTTTTAAGGATAAGCAATCAGTTTGTTTACTGAAGCCATAGATGCATTATTTTCATTTTAATTCTTTATCTTGCACAGCAGAGTTAGGAAGGAACTTTTTCGGGGTGAAAAGTAAAAGCGAGGGAGGTGCCCTAATTTTAGAATAGATGGTACTTTGAAATGTTCTAATATTTTACTGCAGCAGGCAAACACTAGTGGATTTGTTCAGGATTCAGAATAAAAGTCTATAACGAGCAAACAGACCTGAGCAGATGTTCTTTCTTTAGACTTTAGACCTGTGTAGTGAAGCTTTTAGGGTGTATTTTGGATACTCCTTAATAATCATAACCAAACACTCTGAAATATTTTGTTGAAAAAAGTGAAAAGCATTTGCAATGCAAAAGCTTTTCACATTTTTTCAACAAAATATATTGGCTTATTTGAGATATTAACATTTGAAATTTTAACGATAGGTTAAGTAACAATGTTATTAGTTTTGAACAACTGGCCCCAGTTTTATGTGGGAGATAACTTCAACAGAAAAAAAAATATCTGCATTTCTTTCTTCAATGGGAACAGAAGTGGTGGTAGTATGCTGGACTACGAATTCAGGGATCACAGGTTTGATCCCCCACTTCTGCGGTCTTTTGGATGAGACTAAATTGAGGTCATGTCTCCATATGACCTATGTGTTTGTGGGACTTAAACCAGAGTTCACTCACTTAGTGAGAGTAACTGTTAAAAGAAAGAAAAGCCTCCCAAGAATCAGTCTGGTGTAGGTCTACACTGTTCACAAAGGCAAATATTGGACATTATGGTAAATATTTAACTTGATGTTAACCTATTTTTTACAGAACTACTGTGGACCATTTCACCTTCACCTTGACGGATGAGGAGAGCTATTTCAAGTTTGGGTTCTGTCGCCATGCAACTGGAGCCCAAACATGTTTCTGTGTCATAAGGTTAGCTCGCATGATTATACTAAATACTGGTATTTGAATTTACATGATCCTTCAACTATACCCACAGCTGTAAAATACTGATTACAGTTGACTTAATTATCACTGAGTGCAACCTCAGAGCTGTCGATTAGATGAGCAGTGACATGACAAAACCAACAAAGTGGCATGTGGGCCCAGCAAAGACTCAGATCAGCCTGGGGATCCGCACAGTCTAATTAGACTCTTTGCCCAGTCTAATCAGACTCTTTGCTAAGGGTAGCTAAGAGTCTAAGGTAGCTCCATGCGGACAGTGAAGACTCTGATTAGACTGAGCCAGGCTGATCTGAACCTTCCCTTGGTGTGCATGTCATTTTGCTGGTTTTGTTGTGTTGTGGCTCAGATGGGTTTTGATGCCAAGAGGCATCCACAAACTTCTTGATATGCTAAATATTCAGTCACCACATTTATTTTTGCTGTAAGACAGGTTTGTGTCCCCTCAAGATTGACCCCAAATATCTTAACCCTTAATGCACCAGAAAACAGACGACAAAATTTAGGTCTGCAGAATTTCAAAAAATGTTTCGTCCAAGCGATATCATATTGATAATTCGAACACTAGAGGGCAAACAGTGTAGATTCAGATGAGGTGGCTCATTATGAGCCACCTCATCTGGATCTACACTGTTTGCAAATTCAACAATTTTTCATTTTTGGCGCTTTAAGGGTTAATCTGTGTAATACTACTATTAGATGGACTTTGCTCTTCCAGAAAAATTGTGAAAATCTAGGTCTGTCATGTAATAATATGGATCTGGAGTTATGGGATTATTTTGGAAGAGAAACCTCCCTTGAGACCATAAAATTGACAGATAAGCTCCTCAAATGACAATTTTCAATACAGCTACCCCATTATAATGCTCATTTTCATCTTTCTAAGAGTACTAATTTGCACCATAAGTGAGAACTTTCAACAACATAATATCAGTCAGCAACAGTTTGTAATGACGTTGGGTTTCCACAGAATATACTTTCGCGTTTTTGACATTATCTGAGAAGACGTCACAATATATCTGTAAGTGCATTAGTATTGCTATTAAAAATGATTTTCAAATCAGTGTCAAACTGTGAGCAATATATACTGATACTTACAACTCTTGTTTTGGAAAATCATGATAAGTTTTCTTCATCAGTGTAATACAAATAATTACCATTGCAGTTTTCTCCCCTGGTTTGAGGTGTTCTATTCCTTCCTGAATATTCTTGCCGAGATTACGAACAGGTCGGACCAGAATGATGTCACGGTTATGCTGCGGGCAGCATACGTTCAAGAAGTCCCTAGTCCCGGAGTGCCGGTCACTGTTGTGGCACAACAAGAGGTGATTCACTTTAGCCCATTGCATTCTGGGTGATTTTTGTCGTCTGCTCAAATTGTCGTCTGCGTCAAAAATCAAGAATATTTTGACAATATTGGTTTAACTTACTCTTGTAGAAATGATGTCTAGGCAGCAAACAGTTTGGATCTCAGATCAGGCCCCACGTTTGTGGGGCCTGATCTGGATCCAAACTGTTTGCCCAGATACCCCTAAAGGGGTATCCCAAATGGAATGGGTTAAAGAGAGAGGTCTCAGCAAGATAATACTTATTAGGGTTGACAACATATGTTTTGGTTGAGAAATAAGAGAAATTATCTCTGAGTATCGTCAAAAACCCATCTTACCTTGAGCTCTGCTTCTGGGAGCAAATGCTTTGCTTTAGCACCCTCTGAGAATGGGAATAATACATACTGGTCAGACTAAGTTCCTGAGAAGTGTATTTGTTCACCTTAAAACCATTATAGGGATCAAAAGTGGTTTTTTGTGCATTAAAGTTGGAGATGTTGAAAACCTCTGCCAGACATTTGCAAGGTCCCGAGGGAGATGTTGAAAACCTCTGCTTTCAACCTCAGTTTTCAACATCTCTCTCGGGACCTTCCAAACGTTAATGCATTGGAAAAGAAAAAGTTTGATAGCTATTTTTGCATAAAGTCAACTACAGTGCTATAAAAATAACGAAAATGTTTAGCTGCTATTTTTTTGGGCTCATCGTCATTCCCTTGCTGATTCCTACATGCACTACGCATGTCTATCTAAATCCTCATTTCAGGCCATGGTCAATTACCATGAATTTTTATTCAGTTCACAAGATATAATCATTTTCATCAAAGTTTTCACTCGATGTTGTCTGCTCTGACATTTTTACAATGTCAAAATTTGTATAATTCTTCTGTACAAGTCTTTTATCGATAACAGCAAATGCAATCTTGCCGCTTGTGTCTGTACTGACAGAGTATTGTCCTCCAACTTGCATAAGAAAAGTCAATAAGGTTGTCTTATAGCACTTGAAAAGCCTTGTTAATACATGGTTTCGTGTTTATTAAAATGCCTATTAATTGCATCTGACACCGATATTTATGCAATAATATTTGTGCTTTTTGTGAGTAATAGAAGATTGCCTAATTGTCACTGTCATGTGATTTCTGATTTCAAATATAGAGAACACCTGATGTAATTTGCATGCATCAGAATCAAAATTGTTTGGTGGTTCACCCAGGGACAGTCATTCTCCAGAAATGCATGTATTTTATTCCTTATCTGCACTTATCTCTATATGAATGGCATCTCATATTTAAGGTACACTGGAGCGCCGTTATAACACGGACTGATATATCGCGGAAATCGATATAACGCGGTTGTCCTGTGTCGCCCATTATTTTTCAACAGAATGCGGATTTTTCGGCAGTTTCCATCGGTGTTCACGACAAAAATAACCATTAAAAGTTAATTGGGTTGTTTACATAATTTTAATCAACAGCGTGTCAAAAGTTATCACAGACAATCAAAGCGTCGGTTGTCTTGCCAAGGTGTGAATATTGGTCATTGTTTTTAGAAGACTTCGATAATTAGCGCATATCACATGTCACCAATTTGGCCAACAGCGAAGGTCACCTCATATACACAATACACAAGCTGACGCTCGGGAAAAAGGCTGTGCATATCAGTCACTGATTACTTCCAAAGAAAACATTATAAAAGAATTTTATAAATGGAAAAAACAACAACAACAAAGCTTAAACCCGATTTGGTTATCTGTAGGCTGATTAGAGTTTTTAGGCGACGTCAGTACTCGCACAAATAAGTATATTTTATTCGTCCGCAGGTACCTTTTTGCAAGTATATATACAAGGGAATTAAAGGCAGGAGTGGACTATAAAAGGCAAAATTAGCTACCTATTCTCAGTTTTTTTTTTGTTTTTAGCTCACCAGAGCCGAAGGCTCCGGGGGAGCTTATAGGATAGGCAGTGTCCGTCGTCGTCCGTCGTCGTATGTCGTCGTCCGTCAACACTTTTAAACAACATCTCCTCTGAAGCCACTGGGCCGATTGGGCCCAAATTTCATCTGTAGCATCCTTGGGCTGGGGGATTGAAAGTTTGTGTTTTTTATGATAATTTGCCCTTCAGTTTGGTTGCTATGGCAACTTAGAGTTCCCATAGACTGATAATGGGGAAAATTGAAAAATGACATTTTCTGCCAGGCCATTGCAGATATGTTGACAAAACTTTTATAGAAATGTTCCTGGAGAAGTCTTTTATCAGCTGTATGTTTTTTGGCCCAGTGCCCCTTTTATTGGTTGCCATGGAAACCAAATTGAAAAAAAAAATGGAAAAAAATACTTAAAAATTATCTCCTCTGTAACCACTGGGCCGATAAGGCCCAGATTTCATCTGTGGTATCCTTAGGCTTGAGGATTGATAGTTTGTGTTTTTTATGAAAATCTGCCCTTTAGTTTGGTTGCTATGGCAACTTAGAGTTCCCGTAGACTTATAATGGGGAAAATTGAATAATGGCATTTACTGCCTAGCCATTGCAGATATGTTGACAAAACTTTAATAGAAATGTTCCTTAAAAGTCTTCCATTAGCTTTATTGTTTTTGGACTTACTGCTCCTTTTACTGGTTGTCATGGAAACCAAAATGCAAAAATAATGGAAAAAAAAATACTTACAAAATTATCTCCTCAGAAGCCATTGGGCCAATAAGGCCCAGATTTCATCTTTAGTATCCTTAGGCTGGGGGGTTGAAAGTTTATGTTTTTGGTGAAAATCGGCTCTTTCGTTTTGTTGCTATGGCAACTTAGAGTTGCATTGACTTATAATGGGAAAAATTGAAAAAATGGCATTTACTGCAATCAAAATATGGAAAATAGTTATATATTTTGTTATCAACTCAACAGACTCTCAGACTGAGACTTTGTAGTTGTATATTTTGTATTAGCCTGTAGAAATGTGACAGTAATTTTGATAGCAATTTTGAGCTAGAGATCTGGTGAGCTTTTTGGCCCATGGGCCTCTTGTTAGCTCACCTGAGCCGAAGGCTCAGAGGTGAGCTTATAGGATGGGAGTCGAGCCGTCGTCCGTCCGTCCGTGCCTGGGTGGGTGCGTCAACACTTTCAAACATAAATATCTCAGAGACCAGTGGGCCGATCGCAATCAAATGTTATCTGAAGCATCATTTGGGTGGGGGAAAGGCTGCATTAGGTTTTGGTGCCGATCAGCTCAGAACTCTGGTTTCCATGGCAACAGATAGCCCCCATAAGGTTATAATGGGGAAAACGGCGTCATCACGTTTTCTCAACTGTTTTTGATTAGATCCTTATCATACTTGCAGGTAATGATGACATACACAAGAGCTTGGATGAGTTCGAAATTTGGTCGGATTCGAGCACAGACTACGGAGTTAGCTGCCCTTGAGCGTTTGAAAAAAATCCCATAGGGTTATAATGGGGAAAATGGCGTCATCACCTTTTCTCAACTGTTTTTGCTTAGATCCTTATCATACTTGCAGGTAATGATGACATACATAAGAGCTTGGATGAGTTCGAAATTTGGCCGGATTCGAGCACAGACTACGGAGTTAGCTGCCCTTGAGCGTTTGAAAAAAATCCCATAGTGTTATAATGGAGAAAACAACGTCATCACATATTTTTAGAAAAACTTTGTCATCGCTCTATTGCCTACATTTCTCAACGGATTTTAAAATAACTTCACACAAATGTAGGGCGTGACAATATCTCGAGCAAGTTCGACTTTCAGGATGCTGCGCCCAAGGTCAAGGTCACTGTGGCTAATTTTAGAAAAACTTTGTCAGCGCTCTAGCACCTACATTTCTCAATGGATTTTAAAATAACTTCACACAAATGTAGGGCATGACAATATCTCGAGCAAGTTTGACTTTCAGGGTGCTGTGCCCAAGGTCAAGGTCACTTTGGCTATTTTTAGAAAATCTTTGTCATCGCTCTTGCGCCTACATTTCTCAATGGATTTTGAAATAACTTCACACAAATGTAGGGCATGACAATATCTCGAGCAAGTTTGACTTTCAGGGTGCTGGGCCCAAGGTCAAGGTCACTGTGGCTATTTTTAGAAAAACTTTGTCATCGCTCTAAGGCCTACATTTCTCAACAGATTTTGAAATAGTTTCACACAAATGTAGGGCATGACAATATCTCGAGCAAGTTTGACTTTCAGGGTGCTGCGCCCAAGGTCAAGGTCACTGTGGCTATTTTTAGAAAAACTTTGTCATCGCTCTAGCGCCTACATTTCTCAATGGATTTTGAAATAACTTCACACAAATGTAAGGCATGACAATATCTCAAGCAAGTTCGACATTCAGGGTGCTGCACCCAAGGTCAAGGTCACTGTGGCTAATTTTAGAAAAACTTTGTCATGGCTCTAGCACCTACATTTCTCCATGGATTTTGAAATAGCTTCACACAAATGTAGGGTATGACAATATCTCGAGCAAGTTCGACTTTCAGGGTGCTGCGCCCAAGGTCAAGGTCACTGTGGCTTTTTTTAGAAAAACTTTGTCATCGCTCTAGCACCTACATTTCTCAACGGATTTTGAAATAACTTCACACAAATGTAGGGCATGACAATATCTTGAGCAAGTTTGACTCTCAGGGTGCTGCACCCAAGGTCAAGGTCACTGTGGCTATTTTTAGAAAAACTTTGTCATCCCTCTAGTGCCTACATTTGTCAACAGATTTTAAATTAACTTCACACAAATGTAGAGCATAACAATATCTTGAACAAGTTTGACTTTCAGGGTGCTGCGCCCAAGGTCAATGTCACTGTGACTATTTTTAGAAAAACTTTGTCAGCGCTTTAGCACCTACATTTCTCAATGGATTTTAAAATAACTTCACACAAATGTAGAGCATGACAATATCTCGAGCAAGTTTGACTTTCAGGGTGCTGCGCCCAAGGTCAAGGTCACTGTGGCTATTTTTAGAAAAACTTTGTCATCGCTCTAGCATCTACATTTCTCCATGGATTTTGAAATTACTTCACACAAATGTATGGTATGACAATATCTCGAGCAAATTCAACTTTCAGGGTGCTGGGCTTAAAGTCAAGGTCCCTGTGGCCATTTTTTTAAAAAACTTTGTCATCGCTCTAGCGCCTACATTTCTCCATAGATTTTAAGAACCCAACTCTGACTATGGAGTTATCTGCCCTTGAGCTTGTAAAAATTGATGTCACCAAGTAATCCAGGTTGATATTGATCTGATCCTTTTCAAACTTGCAGGTAACAAGGGCATGCATGATATAATTCGGTGAGTTCAAATTTTGGCCAGATCGACCAAAGGCTACAGCTACGAAGTTAGCTGCCCTTGAGCATCTAAGAAATACCCCATAGACTTTAAATGGGTAAAATAGTGTCTCCACTTTTACTTTGTTGTTATTGATTGGATCCTTTAGATACTTCCCTGTAACAAGAGTATTCATGAAAGCTTGGATGAGTCTGAATTTCCCCCAGATCAGACTACTGACTAGTGTTAGCTACCCTGAGCATCTAAAACATCAATGTCTCCATGTTTTCTTGGTAACTATTGATCCAATCTTTTTCAAGTTGGAGGTAACATAAACATGCATAATGTCTTGCATGAGCTCAAAGTTTGGCAAAATGGGACCACTGACTATTGAGTTAGCTGCCCTTGAGCATCTAAAAAATTGATGTCACAGCTTCTTCTCGGTTGCTATTGATCTGATCCTCTTTAAACTTGCAAGTTATAAAGGCATGCATAAAATCTTGGACAGGTTCCAATTTCGGCCAGATCCAAACACTTACTGAGGAATAAGCCACCCTTGATTGTTTGAAAAATGTTCCAAAGAGTTAAAATGGAAAAGTAATGTATCGATGCTAGTTTGTTCCTTGTTAAAAAGGACATGTTTAAAAGCTACAAGAGGTCTGTCACTCTGATTTCTGACACATTGAGACGGCTGAGTTACTAATGAAAATATAATTATGAGATCATTTAAGAGCAGTGGAAACATTCAAAAGAAAGAGACTGGGCTAGACAGATCTGTTTCGGATAATCAATCCTCTTCAGTGACACTGAAATAAGCCCTAAAAAATGCTCTCTTATTTGAAAACAATTCAAATTTTGAATGACTTTACTTGCTGGCTTGTTTCCACTTTTCTCAAGTGCTATAAATTGCATGTATTTGGTACTTGCATGTAACCAGGATATGCATAAAAAACTTTTAGGTGTTTGAATTACCTCAAGACTGAATTGATGACAACAGAGTTAGTTTCCCTTGAGTGTCAAAAACAGAATTCCATCTACTAATGCTGCTTTTACACTGGGCGAATATCCTTACGAATATGAAGAATTAATGAACATTTGAATTTTGTGCTAAAATCACCGAAGATGATATGATTGGCCAAGAAAAAAATGAAACCTTATGAATGCTTCAGAATGTTGTAAGATCCTTGCAAATCTGTTTCACGATTGTTGTTACATTCTTAAGAATGCTTACGAATGCTGTTTTGCGAATCTTAAGAATGTGTTGCAAAAGAAACAACAACACGACACACGCATACTTTATTTGCATATACACATTGTTTCTCTTTGCCTTTTATTTGCTAGGCTGTGCCCAATTAGCTTATGTTACTCATTGCCCGCATTTGTTCATTATACTACGAGAATGTCAATACAAATGCTAGCGAATCTTTACAAACATCTTACAATCACGACAAATGCGTTGCCAATGATAAGAATGGCTTGTGACTGCTTCCGAATATGTTGCAAATATGTTCTTTTTTGCGAATTTTAGGAACATGTTTCTAAAATTTGCAAAACTTGGTGAATGGCCATGATTGCTTAAGAATACCAACGAATGCATAGCAATCACCATGCGACCATTGCGATTTGTTAGTGAATTACCGTGATACTATGTAAATTAGCCCATTCGCAACATATTCACCCAGGGATAAGAGCAGTATAATAATGGGAAAATCGGATTTAAAAAAACTAAAAGGATTTTACCATGTATGTAGTAAAGAGCAAAGGCATTGATCACCCTGTGCATTAGCGTAGCTGATCTGGGTTTTATGCATATACGAAAGACAGTTTTTTCATGACCATGCTCGGTTAATGTTGGTTCTTGTCTATTTTCAGATTGAACACTCCCAAGATTGCAGAAAGTTTCACAATTACAAGAGAGTATAAAGAATATATTGCAAAATAAAAAGCAAACAATTGTGACGGTAGAAGGTCACAGATACAGTCAAACCTGTCTTAAGGGGTCACCCAAGGGAACCCCAAAAATTGGCTGCTTAAGACAGGTGACCCCTTAATACAGGTTCATTTACACTGTATTTGGGTTCAAGGGACCCAGAAAAGGTGGCTGCTAAAGGCAGGTGACCCCTTAATAGAGGTGACCACATAAGCAGGTTTGACTGTATATAAATTCTGAATTTTACTGAAAATGAAAGAAATACATGTAGTTTTACTTCACCAAAAAGACTGAGAATGGGTTTACGTAACTTTCCCAAAAAGTCTGAGAATGGGTTAAACTTCCCCAGAAAGTCTGAGAATGGGTTAATCTTCTGCAAAAAGTCTGAGAATGGGTTTATCTTCTGCAAAAAGTCTGAGAATGGGTTAATCTTCCCTAAAAAGTCTGAGAATGGGTTAAACTTCCCCAAAAAGTCTGAGAATGGGTTAAACTTCCCCAAAAAGTCTGAGAATGGGTTAAACTTCCCCAAAAAGTCTGAGAATGGGTTAATCTTCCCCAAAAAGTCTGAGATTGGGTTAAACTTCCCTAAAAAGTCTGAGAATGGGTTAAACTTCCTCAAAAAGTCAGAAATTTACTGATTCTGTTGCCAAGCAGTGTACTGATACTGATGCCAATCATTTTGCTGTTTTTGTTACTGAGACTTACACGGAGTCTAGTTTAAACTTTGCACAGTGCTCAAATTCCAAATGAATACTTGAATGTTTGTAGCGATTTTTATGAAACCTTTGCTGATGCCTATTTAAATGATGTGGCTTATGGAAACTTAAGAACTTACAAGGACTTATCTGTGTCTGTATAACCATATCTTAAACTACCCCCAAAAGCCTGAGAATGAGTTAAACTTCCTCAAAGAATCAAAATTGCTAAAGATGATAATTTTATGCCAGTATCTGCCTGATTCTTTGCCAAGCTTTTTGCTGATTTTGCTACAGAAACATATTCTGATTTTAGCTTGAAGTTTGCCAAGTGCTCCCCGCACTGATCTTTAGTGCATATTATATTTTACTTTTGGTCCCTTGAAATCAAAGAATGTATTCTGAGACCTTGAAAATAGTCATATGTCTAGATGTTACAGATGGATTTCAACATAATTTGGCACAATTATTCTCCTTGATGAGTAGAAGTGCCATTTGGAACATTTGTTCCGGTAGGTCCAAGGTCAAGGTCACACTTGAAGGTCAAATGATACAATGACCATAATTTGAGCTTGTCTGAGCCATAACTTCAACATTTACGAATGGATTTCAAAATATTTTGGCACAATTGTTCTCCTTGATGAGTAGAAGTGCCATTTAAAATATTTGTTATGCCCCCGTGACAATAGTCAGGGGGCATTCAGATTTGCCCCTGTCTGTCTGTCTGTCTGTTCGTCACGCTTTATAGTATAGAGTTTGTGTAATCAACTCCTCCCACAGTTTTCAATGGATCTTTTTCAAACTTTGCATACATGTTGTAGACATATTGAAGATGTGCATGTGGATTTTTGTTGGAGCTAAAATTAATTTTGACAGAATTACGGCCTTTTGAACTTAGTCATTTTAGGCAAATTTTTGTATTGTAGAGTATAGAGTTTGTGTAATCAACTCCTCCCACAGTTTTCAATGGATCTTTTTCAAACTTTGCATACATGTTTGGGACATATTGAAGATATGCCTGTGGGTTTTTGTTGGCCCTAGAATTAATTTTGACAAAATTACGGCCTTTTGAACTTAGTCATTTTAGGCAAATTTTTGCATTGTAGGGTATAGAGTGTGTGTAATCAACTCTTCTCACAGTTTCCACTGGATCTTTTTCAAACCTTGCATACATGCTGTGAATGTATTGAAGATGTGCATGTAGGTTTATGTTTGACCTAGAATTGATTTTGACAGAATTACGGCCTTTTGAACTTAGTCATTTTAGGCAAGTTTTTGCATTGTAGGGTATAGAGTTTGTGTAATCAACTCCTCTCACAGTTTTCAATGTTTCTTTTTCAAACCTTGCATACATGCTGTGAATGTATTGAAGATGTGCATGTGGGATTTTGCTGGAGATAGAATCAATTTTGACAGAATTAAGGCCTTTTGAACTTAGTCATTCTAGGGAAATTTTTGCATTGTAGAGTATGGAGTTTGTGTTATCAACTTGCTCCACAGTTTTCAATGGATCTTTTTCAAACCTTGTCTACATATTGTGGACATATTTGAAGATATGCATGAGGCATTTTGATAGATCTAGAATTAATTTTGACAGAATCACAGCCTTTTTAACATATTCATTTTGGGCAATTTTTTACATGGTAGGTGCTTTATGGATATACACGTCATGTGACAGGCGCTGCACGGGGGCATCATTAGTGTCTTACAGACACAATTTTCTAGTTCAAGTAGATCCAAAGCCAAGGTCACACTTGAAGGTCAAATGATAAAATGGTTATAAATTGAGCTTGTCCGAGCCTTTACTTCTACAGTTATTCATGGATTTCAAAGTAATTTAGCACAATTGTTCTTCTTGATGAGTGGAAGTGTCACACGTTTGGGTAGGTCCAAGGTCAAGGTCACACTTGAAGGTCAGCTATTGTAATTGTCTTAAATTGATCATGTCTGGGTCATCACTTCTACTTATTTTCCTTTGTGAAAATTTGAAAAGAAGAAGAAATATGCTGGCTAAGCATGATGTTGTTTCGCTTCTTTCCAGAGTGAAGCAGTTACTTAGTCTTGACATACATATAGGTCACTATAACAAACAGCGGGCTCGACCAGTTGTCCCTGGACAACCTTCTAGTTTTAAATATTTTAACCTTGTCATGAAAAACCTTGTTTTGGTGATTTCCACCCAGATGTGACACAAACCAGCTTCCATGGCTACAGAAGCTGGCTATACATCAAATAATTGCATTAAAACTGAAGGTATCGTACTATCTCGAAGAGGTGAAAAACAAAGGCAATGATCAGCTTGTGCATTTGCACAGCTGATCCGGGCCTTTGTATTTTGCATAGCCGAAAAGCAAGTTTTCTCATGACCGGGCTCATTTAATGTTGTTTTTTTGTCTATTTTCAGACTGTGCAGCGTTTCTAAGAAAACAACAACAATGCCAAGAAGGAGGAAAGATTCTAAGTCACAAAGGAGAGAGAAGAACAAAGAGCTAAAGAGACAAGCAAGAAGGAAAGCAAACAATGATACTGACTTGTCAACTGAAAGTGATAGAAAAGGGTTAAACTTCCCTAAAAAGGCTGAGAATGGGTTAAACTTCCCCAAAAAGGCTGAGAATGGCTTAAACTTCCCTAAAATGTCTGAGAATGGGTTAAACTTCCCCAAAAAGTCTGAGAATGGGTCAAACTTCCCCAAAAAGTCTGAGAATGGGTTAAACTTCCCCAAAAAGTCAGAAATTGCTGCAAATTATATGCCAATACCTGCCAAGCATTTTACTGATTCTGTTGCCAAGCTTTGTACTGATTCTGATGCCAATCATTTTGCTATTTCTGTTACAGAAACTAACACCGAGTCTAGTTTCAACTTTGCAAAGTGCTTTCCAAATGAATGCTTGAATGTTTGTAGTGATTTTGATGAAACCTTTGCAGATGCTTATCCAAATGATGTTGCTGACAGAAACTGTAGAACTTACGAAGACTTATCTTTGAATGAAGAGGAAATTATTCAGAATACTGATATTGAAATTACAGAAACTAGTACTGAAAGACCTTTTGAAAATATGGATACTGACAACCCCGCATTAACACAACCCAGTCCACTAATATGGAATGCTAGTCAAATTATGTTTGGTAGTTTTCATCAAAATGACAATAGATTTCCGGATCAATCTAGAGGATTTCAGTGTACTTGTAATGCACTATGCATGTTAGTATGTGATGAAATACAAAACGGCTTAGAACTAGATAAGATTCTCTATGCTGGTGATGTATTGTATAATACTACTGTTAATAGTTTAAAAGCACAAGGAAAATTTGTAAACTCTTTACTGAGCTTAGAAGAAATTCCGGACGCTTTGGAATTTGAATCTGTGCATTATTTTGTTGAAAAACAACCTATCGCCTTTGGTGCTCTTGTGAGTACTTTTGAAAACGATGCTTTGCCAACTCTCCATTGTGCTCTAGAAACAGCTTTTATCAAATCAACATCTGTTCTTTTGATAATTGGATCTGTGTGTTCTGCTGTAAGTAAAAGGAATAACACATACTTATTTTTTGATTCACATTCTCACGGAGAAAATGGCCTGTCATCAAGTGATGGTACATCTATCTTATTGTCATTTTCTTGTCTTGAAGATCTCATTGCATACTTGTATGCATTTTATGAAAGTATGAGAATAGATTTGACAATGCAGTTTGATTTGTTGCCTATATCTATAAGAAAAAGTGAACAGCCAGAGAGCCTTCTTGAGGCCTACTTTGATGATCAAAATTTGCGACAACAACAAAAAGCTGTCATTACAAGCAATTCAGAATCCATTCTGAATGTTAAGAAAAAGAAAAACCGGAAAGACTACCACAGGATATATAAGCAAAATGCAAGGCAAAACTCCTCTTTTAAAGCAAAAGAATTATTAACTCAGCGAAAACACATGCGTAAAGCCAGGCAAGATCGAGATTTCAAAGCAAAAGAATCAGTAGCTCGGCAAAAATACATGCATAAAGCCAGGCAAGATAGAGATTTCAAAGCAAAAGAATCAGTAGCTCGGCAAAAATACATGCAAAAAGCCAGGCAAGATAGAGATGACAAAACAAAAGAATTAGTAGCTCAGCGAAAACACATGCATAAAGCCAGGCAAGATAGAGATTACAAAGCAAAGGAATTAGTAGCTCAGCGAAAACACAAGCATAAAGCCAGGCAAGATAGAGATTACAAAGCGAAAGAATTAGAAGCTCAGCGTAAATCTAAGCAGAAAGCAAGGCAAGATAGAGATTATAAGGCAAAAGAATTGGTGGCTCAGCGCAAATCTAAACAGAATACCAGAAAAAATCCATTTGTATTAGAATGTGAAAGAGTTAAGAAGCAGGAGTACAGGAGAAAGAAGGGAAACATAGATGAAGTAAATGAATATATAGACTTAGAGGAGACCCATAAAAAATGTAAGAACAAGTTTGAGGATCAACGAGTAGAGAAGACATCTGATCAAAGCTATGTTAAAGATATCAATGAATGTATCAAACAATTTCATTCAAGTATAGCTGTAGGACCATTGTTTGTATGTACATGCTGCCATCAAACATGGTTTAGAAAAGGTGTTTGCATGTTGAAGAACATCAATTTGCCAACAAGTAGTAGACTTTACTGCACCAAATTTAAGTCAATTAATGATGAAGAGTGGATTTGTCACACTTGTATGGGAGCAATAAGAGGTGGAAAGGTTCCAAAACTGTCAGTAGCTAATGGAATGAAATGGCCAGATAAGCCACTAGAACTTGACTTGCATCAGCTTGAAGAAAGACTTCAGAAACTGAGGGTGAGGTTGGGCCTGTAAAATCGATTTAAGCCCCCCAGTAATTCATTACTGACCGTTCCAAGGCGGTAGTTCTGTTGTGGTTCTCTGTTGCCTGTTTTTGGTGTCAGAGTTTCTGTGATGTTTTACCTTATGTATGTTCTTATTATTTTTGGTTCGGTTTGGGTTGCTGAGTGGCCACCTTTTGGGAACAAGCTGCTCACTCGGTTGGCCATATGTTCTCTGTATCTTGATTATTTGTAATCTTAGTTGTTTCCAACTATGGTTTGAGGGCTGGATTTGGATTTTGATTTTTTCAGTTCCTGGTCTTTGCATACTTTTTACTTATATCACTAAGAATTCCATTTATGCAGATTCGAGAGTTGCCACGTGGAGGTCAGTATTCTTTGAAAGGCAATGTTATTAATGTGCCAGTTGATATTCAACCCACAGTGAGCTGTCTTCCAAGACCCATGGATGAAAATTTTACTATTGCTGTACAACTTAAAAAGAAATTGTCATATAAAAAAGTGGATTTTAAAGAAAATGTAAGACCATTAAGAGTTTTGACTGCATTACACTGGCTGGTAAATAAGAGTGAACTGTATAAAAGATCTGGCATAGAAATTGATGTCAACTGGTTTAAGGAAGTAACTGAAAGTTCAGAGGAGACTGTCAGGGAATTTCTGCAAGTGTCAAACAAGCAAAATGAGGAGAAGCAAAAACAAAATGGAACTAATGAGGAAGATGTGAATGTACAGTCATCATCAAACGATAGCACAACAGCTGATGACTATGATTCTGATCACTTTAGTGAGATAGACACTAATGAACAAGTTGGCAATGTAGACACTCTAGTTGATGATGAAAATCTTGAAAACAAATATGATAAAGTTATTACTTTTGCACCTGGAGAAGGGCAGCATCCTCTTAGTTTATATCATGATGCAGATGCAGAGTATCTTTGTTTTCCTACAATATTTTGTGGTCAGAGGCGTCCTAGTAAAGAAGAAAGAACTGTCCCAGTTCATTATAGTGACATTGTGAAGTGGGAATTAAGAAGTGTTGATAGAAGAGCTGCACAATCTGTTCCAAACATATTTTTTAAACACAAAAAATTGCAGATGAAGCAAATAAGTGACAAAGTTAACCTGGCTGTTAGAAGATGTAAAGGCAAGGAAAAGAAAATTACAGCAGCTGAAGCTAGAAATTCTGAGTATTTAGACAAACTTGTCAAACTTGATGAAGGTTATTACATATTTCGTCAACTTAGAAATTCTCCTGCTTATTTACAGTCAAGAAAAAAGGATATCTTTGCGATGATTCGGCAGCTTTCTTTGCCAACCTGGTTTATGTCATTATCAGCAGCAGATACAAGATGGACTGATCTTTTGAAAATGTTGGCAAAACTTAATAAAGGGGTCAGTTATACAGACAAAGATATAGAGGGACTAACATGGCAAGAAAAAACAAAGCTTGTTCAAAAAGACCCAGTTACATGCTCAAGATATTTTGATCACCGGGTACAAGAATTCCTAAATGCTATTCTTAAAAGTAGCTGTGAACCCATTGGAAAACTGAGAGATTTCTTTTATAGAGTTGAGTTTCAGCAACGTGGTTAACCTCACATCCACATGCTTGTTTGGATTGAAAATGCTCCAACATTGGAAAAGAACTCTGAAGAAGAAATTGTCGAATTTGTTGATAAGTATCTCACTTGTAGTGTGAATGATGATGAAACTGCACATCTTGTGGAACTTCAAACACACAAACATTCAAGGACCTGTAGAAAAAAGGGAAAGGCAATATGTAGATTTGGATTTCCTTTGCCTCCTTTGCCTCGAATAATGTTATTGTATCCACTAGAGGAAGAGGTAGACCAGTTCAAAAAGAAGTTTACAGAACTCCAAAGAGTAATGAATGAAAACAAAGATAATGATGTTTCATTTGCTGAATTCTTAGAGACAGTGGCCAAAATGACATTTGAAGATTACATTAAGTGTATAAGAAGTTCGCTCAGTGCTCCTAAAGTGTTCCTTAAACGCGCACCAAATGAAATGAGAGTCAATTTGTTCAATGGGAAAATTCTTCTTGCCTGGAAAGCTAATCTTGACATTCAGATTGTTCTTGAACCATATGGTTGTGCATCATATGTTGTTGGATACATAAGCAAATCACAAAGAGGTATGAGTGCACAGCTGGAAGCTGCTGCGAAGGAAGCCAGAAAAGGAAATTCTGATATAAAAAAACAAGTGAGACATATAGGAAATGTTTTTTCAAACTGTGTTGAAGTAGGTGCTCAAGAAGCTGTCTATCTTGCTCTACAAATTCCATTGACCAAAGGAACTCGAGAGGTTGTTTATATCAATACATGTGCTTCAAGAGAAAGAGTTTTTCTGTTAAAACCCAAATCAGTCCTAGATGAACTACCTGCTGAATCCACAAATATTGAGTCAGATAATATAGTTCAGAGATATTCTAAAAGACCAAGGCAGCTTCAGAGGTTTTGCTTGGCTGATTATGTCTCAAAGGTTGATGTCATTTATCCAAAAGGAAATAAATTGCCTGAGACAATAGAATATAGAAATGATGACAGCATTAGTGATGAGAATTCAAGTGATGAAAACAGTGAGGATGAAGAGATGGTTGAAAATGGGAATACTGCATCAGACTTGATACACATAGCAAAGAATGGAACAAAATATAAGTACAGAAAAGTCCCTAAAGTCATACGCTATGTTAAATACAATCAAACTAAGGACCCAGAAAATTATTACAGAGAACAACTCATGCTTTTTATGCCATGGCGTAATGAAATAAAAGACCTGCTTGGTTCTTTTGAAACATATAGAGCTCATTACAACACCATCAAAGAGTCACTTGAAATCAAAAGTAATCAGTATGAACATCACACTGAAGAACTTGAACTTGCCAGGCAAATGATAGAAGCTGAGGAAGCTGAATATGATGGAATTGCACCAAATGCAGAACAAGAAAATAGAGAAGCAGAAGAAGAAGGTGTAAAAGAGTCTGAAAACTTTGTATATTTTAATCCAGACAGAGTGGTTGAACATAGGCACTATGACATTGGTATAGAGCTGCAGTCCACATGTTCAGTGCCAAGGGTAGAAACAACTAGTATCATGCTGCCAGATGAAGAATACTTAAGTCTGCTACGAAGTTTGAACTTAAGACAGCGGGAATTTTTCAATCACATTATTCATTGCATAAAATGTAAAGACGAACCAATTTACGCTTTCTTGTCAGGCGGTGCAGGTGTTGGTAAATCAGTAGTAATAAGAGCACTTTATCAAAGTCTGTACAGAATGTTAAATCTAAAAGATGGAGAAAACCCTGATGATATAAGAATTATTCTATGTGCTTGGATGGGCACTGCTGCTTTCAATATAGGTGGTAATACCATTTGCTCTGCTTTTCACAGAAAGATCTTTCAAGATGATCAAAGAATGTCAGAGCTGATGAATTGAATACATTCAGGATAAAGTACAAACACTTGAAGGTTGTGATTATTGATGAAATATCCTTGGTAGGGAAAAGGATTTTTGACTTTATAGACACACGACTACAGCAGCTGACAGGTATAAGAGCACGTTTTGGTGGTTTAAGTGTTATTGCAGTTGGTGATTTTTATCAGTTGAAGCCAGTAGGTGATAGATTGGTATTCCTTGATCTTAAAGAGGGCGCAAAAGCACTTGCACCAAATTCTTGGAAAGAGCATTTCAAAATTTATGAATTAGTAGACATCATGAGACAGAAAGACGACCTTAAGTTTGCACAATTACTGAATAGACTTCGTGTGAACGAATTGACCGAAGAGGACAAAGATGATTTACGGAAGCGTGTTGTTGACCGTGATTCAGGTGAATACCCAAGAGATGCTGTGCATCTGTTTGCTGAAAAAGTAGGGGTGTATAACCATAATGAGAATATTATGAATGCTATTGATGGAGAAGAGGTTGATATACCTTGCCATGACACTCTTGCTTCAGCAAACATTTCCTCGAAAAAAGCAAAGGAACTTATCAGCCAAATTCCTGATAATCCTGAAACAACAGCTAATTTGGAAAAAGTGTTGACTGTAAAGGTCGGAATGAAATATAACATATCGGTAAATGTCAATGTTGAAGATGGTATTGCAAATGGAGCTACAGGTAAAGTGAAATTCATAGAGTATAAAATTGAAGGCAGTAATCGCCCAAGCATTATATGGATGAAATTTGATGATCTTCGAATTGGAAAGGCAACAAGAGAAAAATACATTCAAAGGGGCTTTTATAATTCAAATATTCAAAGAGACTGGACTCCAATATTTGAAACTGAAAAAACCTTTTTGTACAATCGCAAAATGTATCAGAGAAGACAATTCCCATTGCGACCAGCAGCAGCAAAAACAGTTCACAAAGATCAAGGGATCACAGAAGATGAGGTAGTAGTTGATTTAACTCAGCATAAAGGAGTTAGGAAGGTACCCCATATTCATTATGTTGCATTTAGTAGAGTCAGAAAACTCGAAAATTTATACATTCTGAATCTAAACGAGGCTGCTATAGGTTTAGATGAACAGGTGAATGTTGAAATGCAGAGGTTGAGAACAGAAGCATCTCTTGAGCTCAGTTATACACCTTTGTATGAAATTGATCCCAGCAAAATCAAACTGGCTTTCAATAATGCAAGGTCACTACATAAACATTTTATAGATGTACAGTTTGAACCAAATGTGTTGTCTGCAGATGTTATTGGGTTTGCTGAATCTAGAATGTGTACAAGAGATGAAGATGTTCATTTTGCCTTGAATAGGTTCAGACTTGTCCGATTAGACGAAGCAGCACATGAAACCAGGCCACACCATGGACTTGCCTTATATATAAAAGAAGATTTTGAAATTCAGGAAGTGATGAAACACCATTCTCAATTTTGTGAATTCATTTTTGCTAAATTACACAGTAAGAGAAAAGGTCAACTGCAAGTTGTAGTGTTCTACAAATATCCAAAATGTTCTCAGACTGATTTGAAAAAAGACATTATCAGTGCTTTGAAGCCACTTGTAGGTCATGATGTAAAACTAGTCATAATGGGTGATTTTAATGTACCAGTAAATGAAGCTGAGTCACCTTTCGTCTGTTTTATGGAGACATTATTCTTTTGCAGTCAGTACATTCGACAACCAACGACTGATCATGGATCATTATTGGATCTGGTATTTGCAAATTGTGATGCATTCTGTGATGTGATTGAGGCTTACTGGTCTGATCATAAGCTTATTTATTGTGCCTTAGACATTTAGAGTGCTTTTATGAAACTGCACTCACAGATGATATAGTGACAACAGAATTGTTTTAAGTATGAAAAGAAACACATTGTGTAAGTATAAGAAGTATACATTTGTAGATGAAAAAGGGTTTACATATTCTTGTAGGTATAGCTTGCTCTTGTTTTGCTATCTTTTGGTTATTTAAACATATAAAGCCATTTTGATTTATCTAAAGGTAGACTTGTTCTGCCAGGTTTTTAAGCTTAATGTTGTATATTGTAAATAAGTTTTGCAGATTGCCAGAATTTGTTTTGAAGTATCAACCCCACTTATTAGAAAATCAAGTGGCTTATGCATTAACGGGGGTTGCCACAATGTTCATGTTCCCCCAACTTAGAAGTTGGGGAGCATGCTAGTATGGGTCTGCCTGTTGGTCCCTCCCTACCACACATGTCCACAAACTATTATGCACATCATTTGTATCCATGCCCACCCCCCCCCCCCCTTGATTGTCCCTGAAGTGCTATGGGTTTAACATTTAGACCCTTAAGCTGATGAGATTTTCTGTTTTATAGGGTGGGTTTAAGAACAAGGTTGTTACTATCAACTTGTCCCCACAGGGCGGGGCTTATACCAGGGCTCTGAAAAGTGAAAAGTCATTATCCCCACCCATCACCCTAAGTGGGGGGCAGTGGATACAAATGACTGGTGCATTAGAGCTAGACTTGCAAGAAAACTCTGCAATTACAGCCCTTGAAGAAGTTTTGGTATATTAGCTCTTTAAATAATATAGTTCAGATTCTTAATCTGCTTGATTATAGCTAGACTTTTCTTGAACAAATAAGGAATGCTGTGTACGTAGCTGAACTAATTTTGAACTAATTTTGTGATTTTTAATTTCCTTATCAGGAAAACTCAGAAAATGTATAGATGTAGTCATGAGTAAATTGTTTTTTACATATGCAAAAACGAAGGTGCATATTAGCTGCATTACTGCGGGGGCTAATCAGCACTTTTTGCTTTTTCCTGCCTATATAATGAAATTATCCAATACTTTTAAACCTTTGGCTAGCTGCTGTAGCTGAGAAGACCTGTTTGTGACTGACCTCTAAGGAAACCCTGAAAACTCGTTTTCTCATGTGATGTTCATATGCTAGATTTCAGTTTTTGTTTTCAATAAATGTGTTAAACATATAGTATTAAATATTAAATATTGTAATGTTACTTGTATGCAATTGTTGTTAACATTATTCTGTTGTTTGTTTGGTTGGTTGGTTGATTTGATTCTTAACGTCCCAGTTAACAATTTTTCAGTCATGTTGGGATGGAGCCATCGCTTCCTTGGTATTACCAGTACTTTTGGAGAGTAAATGTGTCTTGCTCAAGGACACAACACAATACCTTTCGCTCAGGAGTCCGACACCATAACCACTATTCCACGGCGCTCTCCATTGTTTGTTTGGGCCTTATTAAGATAGTGCTAGGTAGTTTCAAGTGCTGAGGCTCCTTAGTACTTTTGCATATAACAGGTCAAGGGATAGAATTGCTTGTAACATGTGTGGTAGGAAGATGGGTTATTTTTAGATTTAATGATATTTTATCTATTTTTCCTTTCTTATGTCCTATTTTGAAACATCTGAAAAGCATAAAGTGTAATTTAAGGGTAGTATGCTGTTTTCAGCAAGTCTGTCATTCCATTAATATTTCAAGGTTCTTGCTGTATAACTTAAATAGCTTATGTCCTACTTTTTCATTTGCACATCCCTGCACATTCAGGCAGTATATGATTGTATAGATCTGGCTGGAAAAGAGGAGCAAAGGGCCAGTAGGGGCAGGAGTTTTGCCACTTTGTAATTCTTACAAGGGTTTTTTTGTATTGAAATTGACTGGTATTTCATATATGTAAATGCAAATCCTCTTAAAGCTTTGAGTTTATCCTTTTAATACTTTGTAGGCATGTTACAGATATACTGAACATGTGCTTGAAGAAGTTTGATGCTGTCAATACTTAGCAGTTATTTACTGGTCTATTGAAAATGTGCATGAAGAAGTTTGTTGCTGTAAAATATTGTTTGACTAACTGACAAGAGTATTGAAGTTAGGTATACATGCATTCTAACCACTGCACATTTTAAATAATGCTTGAAATGCATAGTTTTTAAAAGCCATTCCTTTCCAAGTGTCCATTTATTCTTTCAATACTTTGCAGATATGTATTAAAGAAATATATATGGAAGATGTGTATGAAGAAGATTGATACAGATCTTTTTTGAAAAAAATTAATGGAGTTTTTAACATAGTCATTTGCTCAACCACTGCTCATAATTCAAAGAGAATTGGCGGTAATGTTTGCCTTTGTTCAAATTTCATTAAGTATATGAGTAAACTTTTAGAAGCAACTGATGATGTTGTATGATTACACTATATGCCTTGCTTGCAGCTCATTTCTTGTTTTATTGTTCAATTTGTGGTTCAGATTAAGTGAAAATTTAATGAAAAAGTGTGTAATTATAGTTTGGCTACTGCTTTCAAAATAGAATTAAATTATTAAGTTGAAGTGCACATTTAAATATGAAAAAGTTGAAGGATATTTTAACTTAATCTGTTTTATCACATTTAAGAAAGTAGATGCTAACTCAATCTGTTTTATCACATGCTTTTTCAAAAACGTTGCTATAAAAACTCCATCCGTTGAATCCATTTTCAAAAACATATATTTTAATATGTATTAAAGTAAACTTTTGCTGTAATCACCCTAAAATTCAAATAAAGAGGTATATGTTCTCTGTATCTTGATTATTTGTAATCTTAGTTGTTTCCAACTATGGTTTGAGGGCTGGATTTGGATTTTGATTGTTTCAGTTCCTGGTCTTTGCATACTTTTTACTTATATCCTTGGAGAAATTTGTCCAAAAGGTACAGATGGAATGACAAACAGTGTAGACCGTGATCAGACAGCTCCCCTAGGAGCAGTCTGATCTGGGTCTGCACTGTTTGCCAAGGCCTGTCTGTCCGAAAAGTTAGGGTCATTATTAATTGAAGGGAGTGTAAATTAACATTATGAGTCAATGCTTGAATTGCAGTACCAAGCCAAATATCTTAAAATCATGAGTACCAAACTCTTTAGTACATGAACTTAGAATGTGTTTTGCTGCTCACTACAATTCTCTTGGGTTGGAAGGCCTTTCTGTGGTAAAATTCTCAGCTCAAATGCTATTAACACAGATACATGTATATATGTGTCAAGGCTATTGCTAAAATGCTGATATAAATTTGCTGTGAAAGTTAACCAACATCATTGGTACAAATGTTTATGATGACATTCTTCTAAATAAAGCTACAAGTTCTACAGACGTGACATTGCCAACCTCAACTAGATCAGTCAGAGAATATTTGATGAAACATAGCCATATGCACCTTCAAGGAAAACAGTTTGTTACAATATGACAGATCTACAACTGCACACCTCAGAACTTGCAGTATTCACAGTGTCATTCTCCTTACAACTTAGACAGGAGTTTTCATCATCACAGATACAGTCAATGTCAAATTCCAAAGCTCATATTTTCATCAAAGCCAGATACAAGGAGCATTCAATTCATCCATGAATTATTGTTTAATGATTTCTTTTTTAGTCATGTGAATGACACTACTGCCAAAGTGGTGACGATTTAATCTTTGAGTACTCAACAATATATACATCATGAAAGATACAAATGGCTGACTTTTGTCTAGATGAACTACATAAGACTTTTAATAAAGGCCAAACTGTCTTCAAGACTCTTTAGAGTATTCCACAGGGTGAGCATTACACTTGATAACACAAAAATACATTGGTGCATCTTGTGTCTATACTGAGAGAAACTCCTATCATTACGACTGAAATTTTATGTTTAACAAACTTTGACATTAAGTTATAAAGCTGTATGTTATCAAAAGATATTGAGCCAGCTATTTTAAGCACACAAGCAAGAAAAATTATGTTTACAAACTTTTGCTACAGAGGGTTAAGACATTTGGAGTTGTACTGTACTTTAACAATAGATGCATGTCTTTCATTTAACACATATTCTGTTTTATTGCATGAGATAAAAGTTCACAGAATTGGGATCATCCTTAAGCAGTTTTCTTTCCTAATGAAGCCACCCTGTTATTCAGGATTCTCTGAATTTGTGTCTTCAGATTCATGTTTCTGTTCTGAAATTCAGTGTATAGATGTGTGTTTTCTGTTAAGAAGCATTTTAGTTTCTGCAATTGTTTTCACTTTAATACATTTGATATTGAAAGAGTATTTAATAAACATTAACAAATTAACACTTCTTTTAGCTGAAAACCCTTTATTCTATTCATTGGTTAAAATACCCTCAATGCCAAATAAAATTAAGTAGTAAGCAATGACCAGGAACTGATGCAATCAGATCCAAAGTCCCACCCGGGAAATCAAACTGGAAATTAACTAAAACAAATAGACATAATAAAAAGATTACATGGGGAGCATGATGGCTCAATGGTAGAGCGGAGGACACCGCAGCAGCAGGTAGGGGGTTTGAAACCTACCTCTGCGGGTTTGTGTCCTTGGGCAAGACACTTTACTCCCTGAAAGTACTGGTAATACCCAGAAAGTGGTGGTTCTGTCCCGACACGACTAAAAAATTGTTGACAGGTATGTTAAACCTCAACAAAAGCAAACGAATAAACAAACAAAGAAGACATACCATATATCAAAGAAGCAGCTCATTAGGAGCCTCTATGGTGTAAAGACATACCATATATCAAAGGAGCAGCTCATTAGGAGCCTCCATGGTGTATTGGTAAAGCTACTCGCCTTGTAAACCAGGGGTTATGGGTTTGATCCTGGACTTTTCCAGTCTTTATGCCCCCAACTTTGAAAAAGTTGGTGGGGCATATTGCTTTTGGCTTGTCCGTCCATGTGTGTGTGTGTGTGTGTGTGTGTGTGTGCGTCACACTTTTCATGATTGCTGTAACTTTAGAACCCTGCAAGCTAGGGTCTTGAAATTTCATATATGGATTCCGCATGGAAAATTAGCTGACACATATTTTTTTTCTATTCACAGTTATGCCCCTTTTTGGAGTTATGCCCCTTTTAGAAAAATGAGATAAATATCTTGTTAGCAAGATATCTCAAAAAGTATTTGAGCTATGGCCTTGATATTTGGTATACTGATTGGGTATGAGGAGTAGATTACCTGATTAACTTTGTAGACAATTCCATAAAATATTGATGGAGTTATGGCACTTATTTGAATTTGGCATTTTTCCAACTTTTGAACCGCTTGAGCTAGGAAGCTGATTTTTGGTATAGTAGTAGTTCTTGGTGTGTTAAATACTTCAGTAAAAGTTAGGTAACTCTGCATTCATTATTTACTGAGTTACTTCCCCTGATGTTCAGTACTTATGAAGCTACTGAGTTCAAGAACCATTTGGAATAGGGTTTTGAAATTTCATATATGGATTCCTTGTGGAAAATTAGCTGACCCGTATTTTTTTTCTTTTCCCAGTTATGCCCCCTTTTTGGAGTTATGCCCCTTTTAGAAAAATGAGGTGACTATCTTGTTAGCAAGATATCTCAAACGGTATTTGAGCCATTGCCTTGATATTTGGTATACTGATTGGGTATGAGGAGTAAATTACCTGATTAACTTTTGAGACAATTCCGTAAAATATTGATGGAGTTATGGCACTTATTTGAATTTGGCATTTTTCCAACTTTTGAACCGCTTGAGCTAGGAAGCTGATTTTTGGTATAATAGTAGTTCTTGGTGTGCTAAATACTTCAGTACAAGTTAGGTAACTCTGCATTCATTATTTACTGAGTTACTTCCCCTGATGTTCAGTACTTATGCAGCCACTGAGTTCAAGAACCATAAGGAATAGGGTTTTGAAATTTCATATATGGATTCCTTGTGGAAAATTGGCTGACCCGTATTTTTTGCTTATCCCAGTTATGCCGCCGTTTTGGAGTTATGCCCCTTTTAACTGTCTTGTTAGCAAGATATCTCAAAAGGTATTTTAGCTATGGCCTTGATGTTTGGTATACTGGTTGGGTATGAGGAGTAGATTACCTGATCAACTTTGGGGAGAATTCCGTAAAGTTTTGATGGAGTTATGTCCCTTGGTTGAATTTGGCATTTTTCCAACTTTTGAATCGCTTGAGCTAGGAAGCTGATTTGTGGAATAGTAGTAGTCCTTTATGAGTTTGATTTTTTACTACAGGTTAGGTAACTCTGCATTTATTAATTATGGAGGTATTAAAAGTATTTGAGCATGGCCTTGATATTTGGTATGCTGATTGGGTATGAGGAGTAGATTACCTGATTAACTTTTTGGACAATTCTGTAAATATTTATGGAGTTTTGGCCCTTGTTTGAATTTGTCATTTTTCCAGCTTCTAAATTACTTGATCTAGGAAGCTGATTTTTTGTTTAACAGTAGTTCTTGATGTGTTTAATATTTAAATAAAGGTTAGGTAACTCCTTTTCAGACTTAGACATTCTAAAGTTTGACACCTTTAGAAGCAAGCATATGGTTGGGGGCATAGTGTTTCACAAACGCAATTTCTAGTTTGGTTTCAGTTTCTGTACGGCCTAAGCTATTGGTGGGACGTAAATTCCTAACACAACAACAAATGAGCAGCTCTTTCCCAAATCATGGCAACTCAGCTACCTTAACCTTACTAGTATTATGAGCCACATCAAGACAAAACCTGTCTTTGGCATTTCCGACCTGGTCCGACACAAACCAGACTGTACAGCCAGAGAAGATGGTTAAGAGGCTTGAAATTTATTATTAAGCAAGTAGATGGGATTGTACTATGTAGCAAAAATAAAGGTGTTGATCAGCTGCGCAGTAACTGCACAGCTGACCTGCGTCTTTATTTTCTTGTATGCAAAAAAGCATATTGTTCTCATGAAGTGGCTCATATCATCTAGAGACATAGAAGGCAAAAAGAAGCAATAAAAAGAGGCAAATGAGAAGTATCATTTTGGAACGGTCAATAACACAAGGTTCAAAGGATTTAATAAGGGTGATCAAAAGGTTATGATTAGGGACTAATAGATTATACATCACAACCTCTTATTATAACCACGCTTTGGAAAATTGGAGCTATACTGGATTTGTCCCCAAGTGCATCTAATTGCAGCAATGTTCAGACAGTTGTTTAAATTGAAATTCGTTTCAGAAGTTGGCAATATTGTCCTCTATAACTTGTATCATATCTCGGGTATCATATACATATTTTCACTGGATTACCATTTTATAAGTTATCGCAAAAATAGTTCTAAAACATAGAATCTGTATGTTAGAACCTCTTTGCCAAGATGCAACGGTTGTGACAGAGACGATTGCTTCTTGAAGTGTAGAAAAGCCAGACCATACCAATATATGCCTGTGGCGACAGCTAAACCACATTCATGTACTCCAAATGGGGGCGGATGAGTGTTTTGAAGAGAGGAAGAAACATATCTTTATCCATATATGTGAATGTTCTTTTAATTAGCCCCAGCATTCTATTAGCTTTATTAGCACAGTTTAATATGTCTAAATGTAAAGGTAAAGGTTTCCCATAGCCCAATAGCCGTAAGGGCAGTGGGGGTTAGAGACCCACTGTATCTTGGGCACAGCTGATGAAAGGCGGAGCCCATCTCTCCCCTCGCTGCCTTATCTGCCCATCTCTCTCCTTTCGCTGCCTTATCCTTCCCTAATTCGAAAAAGGTACCCATTTACTGCTGGGTGGACAGAGAGAGTTTTCCTGTCCTCAGATGGCGACGCTGAGCCGCTAACTCACGAACTTCCAGCAACTTTCTCCACAATAACCAAGCCACTCTAACCACTGGGCCACCCTGCCTCTCTAGATCTAAAATTCCTGAAAATAACAAAATTTCAAGTTCACTTGAAAAGTTGAAGCATAAACTTTCAAATTCACTTAAAAATTGAAGCATAAATTGAGCCGCCATTTTTGACAAAAGGGCAGTTGTGTGAACTTAGACAATTTTTCCTGCATGTTTTTAATAGGGGTTATGCTTGCGCTATGATAGTGCATGCACAGGTTGACCTTAGCTTTAGTTGAAGCAATTTGACATTTTGTCTTCACAATAAAGGCACATTTGACATTTGCATGAAGAAGTTTGTTGCCAAAAATATTATTGATAAAATGGCAGCTATGTCAACTTACACAGTCATTTGTATGGCCTTTGTATTCTGACATCATTTACTTTATTGACCATTAATGTGCGGGGGGTATCTAATAAGCATTGCTTATTGCCTTTTTTCATTGTAGCTATGAGGGACCTAGTACACGATAAGGAAGCTGTATATGCCGACACCAACTGCTAACAAGATCTGGAAATATCTGAAATATAAATTATGCTTGTGAAATAGCAAATTGCATTTTCTTTGGTCTCACTCATATTTTAGCCGCATCATCAGAAAACCTATATTTTGGGTTTCCGACCAGTTCAAAACTCAGACTGTAGTCACAGAAAATGATAAGAGGCTTAAGAAAGTAGATAGTTTTTATTATCTGTTTGGCGAAAACAAACACACTGATCTGCACCTTTGTTTTCATATATGCAAATAACTGTTTTTTCACGAAGTGGCTCATTTCAGAAAAGAAGCTATTAACAGCTATGGAAGGTCAAAGATAGCCTCCAAATTGTGCACTAGGTCAAAGAAAGCAACAACAAAATCATAATTCAATACAGTCATAAATCCATGCTCATAAACACACATATTAAATGATGATTATCTAGGTTCTCTGCAGTGGAATGTTTTGATAAGAACTTGTTTGGGTTAATAAAACTCCCTTTAGAAGTAAACACCCCTGAGAGATTAGGAATCATGCTGTTATCCCTCTGCAGAAAGTTCAGTGAGATGAAAGGCCTAGGGTCGATAAGCATCAATTTCGGCCTCAAAATTTCATAGAAAATAAATTTTGAATATTGGCCTTAAAATTCTTTTATTTGAATATGTTATGGTATGTTATTTTCAAATCAAATGTCTATTTTTAAGTTCTGTTCATGACGTTGCTATGGTAACGCTCCAAAAATGCTACATTTTCGCTTTTTTGCACTTTTTAGCCAATTTTAATGTATTCAGACAAAAATTCTAATGCCTCCACATTCGACAAACAACTTCATACTTTAGCAAACGATTTTGTTACCAAAAAGGAACTTTGACAAAAATTTTCTTGTTGTTTGTTGCATGTGGAGGTGTTTTTTAAAAATAAAATATGTCCTCCAGCCACGTGCTTCTTGCAACCTGGATAATGTATCTAAGGCTGGCAAAAGCCGTTTTTAGCTTGACATAACTCAGAGAGTTCGATGAAGTAAGACAGTATGTAATTATATTTATGCAGGAGCATATAATTTCTCTACCGGGGCTATCAGCTCTCTATATAATCTTTTGCAGAGCTTGTGTGATGGTAAGTCCCCTAACCATTGGTTCCGGCTCTGAGAAGAAACTCCGTGGTTATCAGCAAACCTGTCAGCATCATTTATTTTATTAGCATTTTTCAAGAGCTCTGTGTGGCTAGTGTAAACAATCTTAGGAGCAGAACATTGGCCATACCAGGGAAAAGGGAAGGACAGCAACAGAAGATAGTTCACTATCAACAAGACTGCGCTATAGAAATGAAAACATTTACTTTTACAATCTTGTGTAATATGTTTCATTGTTCAGTTTCTTGTCGCAATTTAAGATCATATCTCAAAAGAAAAGTGAAGAAAAAATAAACACAATGAAAATACATTTTCATGTTGATAAAAGTTTCTTGACACAGCTGCTCTTTAACAAACATTTTTATGACTGCATAAACAGATATATGCCAATCTCTGCTGAGAAGCAACTGCCAATGAGACCATACTTTCATAGGCTTAACATCGACTCCAGCTGATAGCCCCGGTAGAGAAATTATATGCTCCTGATTTATGTGAGTCACTCCAATAATAAAGTTCGTTTCCATTGTAACAGTTATTGTGCCGTTGTCATGGTAACCATGATCATTCCACGTGTGTTTAGGAAATCAGTTTAATTTACATGTAAAACATTCAAAAACGGCCCTTTTGAATGTTTTAATTTGTTTCTTGTTGTTGGAGAACTGAGGATTGACAAATCAAATAGCAAAGCGTATTACTCTTGCACTAATGTCGTTGTCATGGAAACCAAGGACAAATCCTCGTTTCTTGGTCAGCAAAAATCAATGAAACACCTTTGAGTATGGCTACTTCTCAAGGTTTTATGTTGTTTCTTCTTGCTCCTGAATTGAAACAAATAAAATGGATCCCATTCTATTGCTTTTATGCTGTTGCCATGGTAACCAAGAGAAATTTATCACTTTTTTGACCAATATTGTCAGTTAGAAACCTTTCAATGTATATTTTTAGCTTTCATGTTCTTCCTTCTTGCTCGAGACCTGAGGGTTAATATCATCATCTGTCTTCTTTTGCATACATTTTCTCACTGGTAAAAGTATTATTCCGTCGGGGCTCCACCATAATTTAATAAATCGACTATTTACATAAAAGTATGCATATTTCACGTAACAGAATGAGCAGAGATCTAGTCTTATGATGCTTAATTGTCAACACGAACCATTTTCTTACCTCTCGTGTATGATGTAAACATTTGATCTTTCTGTCGTAACCGTGCATGTATTTTATAATCGTTGAGAGAGAGAGAGAGAGAATTGATGAATGACTTGTTTGCAAATTTATGTCCTTTTCAACAACATTGCAGTCACAGTCATACCAGGACTATGGGAGCGTGATAATGAAAGGCAGTGGTGTGCAATGGATTCCCGTTTAAAGTCTAAAAGATGCCGCTTCCAGCCTCCATCGGGAGTCGAACCCGGGACAGGTAGATCAGCAAGCTAGCGCTTAACCCAATGAGCTATCGACCAGAGAGAGAGAGAGAGAGAGAGAGAGAGATGAACACCTTTTCGCTTATACGTACTGCAGCAACTTCAGTGCTAATCGTTTCAAATGATTATTCTGTACCCAAACTTTATTCTTCCGCTAGTATCGTAAGTAAACCTCTTTTTCTAGAGCCAAGTATTATTAAGGCGGTGGTAATCACTGATCCGTGGTGAGAATCGTCCAGCGATACCGCGCGATAAAATATTTTATGTATTTATACCACTGATAGAGCAGTGGAACTTTAAGCCAATACCTGTAGAATGTCCCAAAACCGAACGTTTCGTGGCATCCTAGCATATCCAACCACCACCAACTGAAGTTTAACGTATGTCATCTTCAGAAGTGGTTGTCATTGCATCGCTAATGTTGTATTATGGTGGCACTATTAATATTATTCTTATCTTTAATCACGATTTTAAATGATTTTGTTAACCTCTCTCGGGCCTGACGTTAAAGTGTAAGTTCGCTAGTATTCTTTTCTATTTCTGCCAGCTTCATTACCCTTCCGTCATTATGGTTGGTTGGCTGTTTTGGGTTTAACGGCCCTTTTTTAAACAGTATTTCAGTCTATACCGTCTCCCAAAGAGAGGGAGAAAGAAGAGAAAACTGATAGAAGAGAAAAAAATGTCTAAACAACCCCCACCCGCACTTACTGCAAGCACAGTATGCCCTTGCCCTACTATTATCCAAATGAGTAGGACGCCCGGGCACTGGGAGTTATACCCAGCACCACTGCACCACCCAACCACCCCTTCGTCATTATGGCTGAAGCTTTAACACAAAAAAGAAACAATTGCCTGATAAAAAGTGTTAAAAGATTACCTGAATATTTTCTGTTGGAAAACTCATGCCCAATTATTATAATCTTTAATATATTAGTATAAATACAATGTACAGGACAATGATCCCGCTCCTTGTTTCGCTTTTGTTTATATTTTGGTATTCGATGGAAAAACAGACGAAAATCGTTTTTTGAGGACATATTTGTCAGGTTTCAAACATTCTGACCACCTCCCCTCATCCCCCCCCCCCCCCCCCCCCCCCCCATTCAAAAACCAGAACAAAATCGTTTTTTGAGGACAGATTTTCCATGTTTCAAACATTTTGACCACCTGCCATGCTCCCCCCCCCCCCCCCCACCCCATTCACACACATATACACCACACACAAGCGTGTTTTATTGTATGTATATTAACCAATATACAGGCTTTGCAAAGAAAAGTACCATGCTTTTCGTCGTTTATGATGATATATTTTCACGGGATTTACACTATTCGTGGTGGATCGTTAAATTATGACTAGTTTTGCAGTTTATATTTGACTTTAACGTGCGCTAGCCTTATATACTGAGGGCAACTGATGAATGTCGTTTTGTTTCTTTAAGGATGATAAATACAGAATGAATAGTTGGTGTTTCATTTAAAAAGTAAAAGCAAAAGCAATAAAATGATTCAAAAGAGTCATTAGAATAATAGATTTGATACATTGTTCGCAAACTAGTATGAACCAGCTAGTGTAATTTTCTCTCTGTGAAATGGGCGGTTGTGTGACAGATTTGGTCAGACAAGCACGATCCGAGATTCGTGCAAAGCTAAGCTTCTATGAGAACATCCTTACGCATTGTCTTTTTCCTTTGGCGTCGATGACGTCAGAAATCAACCTTGTTCGCCTACATGACGTCACAGAGTTTTTTATTCACAAACAACGTATAAAAAGGACAAAATTTTGAAATAAAATAAGGATTTGTTTGTGACAGCTGAACCGTGACGGTATTATATTTGCAATTATTTATATTTTTTTCCAAATCTAAACAAACATAAGGGTAAAAGGATAGAAAAGGGGAAAAACCCAACTAAACCAACTTTTCAGATCGATGCTAAGGATGTCCACGTGTTACTTAGGAGCGATAATTACCGTTCGCCACTTTATAATGTCGATTAACCATAATACAGTGATATGCAACTGAAATCACTTCAAGCAAATCAAAAGAGGGTTTCATGTAATCACAACGGTAGATAACCGTATAAAAACGAAGGAAATAGCCTATGCTCTTGTAAAACTCGTTGCCATGGCAACAGGCCTTAGATAACAAAACAATGCCTGTAATAGTAACCCCATATGACTATACAATAACTTTACAGTGTAAAACTTATTTTGGACATGGGGCCAAAAACACCCCTTATCGACCCTAGGCCTTTGGCTGCTGGTGAAAGGTTATAGTACAAGATGACAGCTCTGTCTATTGTGCTCTTGATCGGATACTTTTTAAACTTGCCTATTATATTAAATGAGGGCATACATAATGTTTTGGACGAGTTTAATTTTCAGTCTGATTGGACCACTGACTGTGGAGTTAGCTGCCCTTGAGCATCTTAAATATCCCTATAGGTTTACAATTTCTCTCAGGTGAGCAATTGTTGCCCTTTGGGCTACTTGTTTTTTATTGGACGGACACGGCGCCA
Source organism: Ctena decussata (assembly GCA_963989385.1). NCBI lineage: Eukaryota > Metazoa > Mollusca > Bivalvia > Lucinida > Lucinidae > Ctena > Ctena decussata. The sequence goes on along the minus strand of OZ022498.1, from coordinate 36,118,963 downwards.
GGTGTGTGCAACTATGGTTACGTACCGTTGAGCCACTTGGGTAACGTCGATACGAGAATTGAACAGAACAGAACAGAACTATTCTCAGTTTTCCAATAGCCACCAAAGGGTAAACATCTACAGTAGCTCTTCCAGATTTATCTCTAATTTGATTGGCTGTTGATTTGCTGGGGTATTTACCTGTGAAAGTATTGGCAGCTCTTATTGGCTAAAACAGCACAGTGGTCTAATTTGCACAGTAGCTAAGCCACGCCCTCTTCTACCTCATACAGGTAGCTAATCCTCTACAGGGGGGTTCAGAAATCCTGCCTTTAACTCGAACAAGTCTATTTCGCTTAATCGGACATCCTCGTCGATATAGGTTTAAATTCAGGATACGGAATTGGCCGATGTGTTACGATTGTACTTTTATGTTGCAAATGGTTTTCAACCGTTTAGCAGCGCATTTTTCACAATAAGTTAGAACATAGGGACTGAAAGGCTACTTCAGCAATGACTTTCGTTGTGTCAGGTAAGCAGTAAACATGTCTATCTACCTCGTTAGGGCTAAATAAGCGCAACGAGCATATAAACATTGGGTTTTTCATTAGTGGGTGGGGTATTTCCTAGAAGATCGTTATTACGCGTGATCACTTATATTCGATTTTATGTCTCCCGACACCCGCGTTATAACGGTGCTCCAGTGTAGCATGTTACAAAATTTGGCCACAGTGACAAGAAAACAAAAAAAAGTTTGTAAATATTAAATTTATGCCTATATATGTTCACACTTGGCGTAGCAAATTCTGGTTTTAGGAAATCAATTTGTGCCACAGTAAAGGAAAAGTGTCAATCTTTTTACAGATATCATTTCCCTAGTATAGCATCCTTAATCACAAGTGCAGATAGTCGAAAAGTGCGTGAAAACAGGCTTTGCATAACCTTTATTTTCTAATCATTGTCTAGCTGCTGGTACCTGATCTACTGCTTTTGTTTCAGATGTTCAGTTTTACCTCACCAGAAACCAGTAAACTTCCCAGCATTCCTGCCAATGTAAGTCTGAATTCAGTGTAACTTAATGTATTGAGGTGAAACTGTTGCGTTATTTCATATTTCTCCACTACACACAATTTGTTTTATTTCATAAGCATAGCCTTAGCAAATAGAGTAAGTTGCTACACTTTCAGGGGAGCAACTCTGTCATATTCATTTTGCCTCCCTTCTCAACAGGGGCCAACTCATAAAGAAAAGAATTTGCTCCTGTAGGAAAATGTGGTGTAATTCTTTCCTTTAAGAGTAGACCCCTTTGGTAGGGTTTTATGTCAGGGAAGCAAAAAGGAAGTCACAAAAGTTGTTCCTGTATGTAAAAATGGCTGTTAAACATGCAGGTGCACCAATACACCTCAAGTTTGAGGGTAAGACATACTCCTCATTTTCTGCATGCACTTGAAACTTAATCAGTGCTTGCGACCTATCATGCCACATAATCTGCCACAGAACAGAAGTAGTGACCTACTTTTGACAGATGGAGAGCTAATTACATTTTCAAGGTCAGTTATGTATCTTCCTCTCTAAGGCCCAGTTCCAGGTCTACGTCCAATCAGATTGGAGAACCATGGTTTATTTTGACGTCGCCCAACGTCATGTAACGTCATGTCATGATGTGCTTACAACACACTTAGCTGTAATGTAATTTATTTTCAGAGAAATTTGACGGAGTATTATAATGCAATAGATGTAGGAAATATGATGATTATTTTTGCCAGGTGAGTGGAGCATATACGGTATGTTAGTCATTAAACTGTATTAACCACACCACAAGAGAAGAGAATTTTTTATTACATGTATAACCATGAAGACTCTGGCCAGTCTGCCTTTCCTTGCTGTTTGATGCGGGGTGCGGGGGGGGGGGGGGGGGGGGGGGTCTTCCCCATTGGGGTGTTATGAATCCTCTGAAATCTGTAGAGTGCAGAGTTATGGTAAATGGGTACACTTTCAGGGGAAGCAACTCAACCATTTTCTATTTTACCTCAATGGGTTTCAGGTCTCAAAGGAAGATTTTCTATTTTACCTCAATGGGTTTCAGGTCTCAAAGGAAGAAATTTGCCCCTTTTGGACCACATTTGGAACTGCTTCTCTGTCCAGGGAAGCAAACAGAAAATTGCAAAATTGTTTCTCATTGTTAAAATGGGTGTGTAAGAAGATGACATGAAACTTTCAACACTGGGGTGTCATACTGATATTGGTGATATGTAAGGCAAGAGCCTTTAGTGCTTGTAATAGATGCAAGATGGAGACTGTCTAGATTTTACTCTCATCTGTCCTATTCTGTATTTCTGTTCTTTGTCCCTCTCTCTGTGAAAAAGGTATACTTAATACAGACTGAAGTACTGCCCCAAAAGGCAGTTTAACCCAAAACAACTTTTGTCAAACACCACTCAATATAGTTCTGTATTTACTCAAAATATTCTCAGCCATGTCTGTGAAGGACTGATTATTCTTCAGATTTAATAAGTGAATGCTGTTTATTTATAGTAGGATGTTTTAGAACTTGGCAAACAGTACAAACCCTTATCACGCCTAAGGAGCAATCTGTTCTGGATTTACACCATTTGCTCTGACAGTCTGACTGATATGTGTGGTGAACATAGTGTTATATATTATTGAAATTGCCATCTGCATTTTGTAGTATGCTTCACGAGAGAAGAATAGTTGTGACGTCAAAGAAGTTGTCTCGTTTAACAGCAGTTGTTCATGCTGCTGCTAGTCTACTTTATCCTATGTATTGGTAAGTCACTCTGTTAACATGCTAACTTCTACTATACTTCTATAGTACTAAAGTAATTCCTGAAGAGCATATGTCAGGGGGTGGGGACCTCTGCCCATTGGTCTCAGTGGAGATGGGATAACAAATAAATGTTAAGTAGATGGATGCATGCCAAAGGGTAGTCCATCATGTTTCAGTGATAATCAGAGTTAGTGCCACAGTGTAAATTAAATAGAATTCCTTGACATTAAGTGATTTTGATGATTTTTATGGTAGTCAGAATTGACAACACAGGTCAAGTTTAAAAATCCACACTGTGTATTCAAAAACAGTTAAAAATACTTGACTTTCTATGGACCGTCCTTCTTATTACACAATGAGGTTAATGCTCCAGCAGTTGGTATCTAGTAAGCCTTGTTAATAAATTTACATTATAGCCCTAAAAAGCAGACAAAATTTAAATCTGCAAAATTTCAAAAATTGTTTTTCCAAGCAATATAATATTGATAATTTGAATACTAGAGGACAAACAGTGTAGATCCAGATGAGGATGATGAGCCGCCTCATCTGGATCTACGCTGTTTGCAGATTCATCTACATGTATTTGCATCTGATACTTTAAGTTCTAGTTGCTTTGTGTTTTCTATTGCAGGCAACATCTATTTATTCCCGTTCTACCATCATTCCTATTAGATTATTTGACGGCACCGATGCCCTTTGTTATTGGTGTACATAGTAAACTATTTAAGGTAAGTTTAGCCTCTCTTCTGGTCAAGTTTTGCAAACTCTTACGTGTATTTAGATCAGACTGAGCTTGAATAGAGTTTGTACTGTTTATTGCAGTATACAGCCTGTAAATGAGCTGCAACAAGCAAAAACTGTGCTTAAGGATTAAGCGACAAGCAAAGGCTCAGACGAGCCTGTGGTCTGAGCCTGTGCATCTGCACAGTCTGACCAGAGCCATTTCTTTTTTCACACAACATCTATGAACACTAAGGAATCTACATGCACAAAATTAAGGCTCTAGGGATTCTACACAGATACACAGTCTGGTTTGTGTCTTCTCTGCTCACAAATAATTTAGGCAGATGCAGCTCAAATGGAAACTGGACTTGCAGAAGAGTCCATCTGAAAACTTGACTGGCAGCAAAGTCTTTCTGAAAACTGGACTGGCTGAAGGGTCCATTTGAATTACTCTGTTGGCTCATACACTGAAGAAGTTGGTGATAATGATCAATTTTCCATCTAGCCCTGACTGTTCTAATGAGGGATCACAAGATAATAAGAAAAAAATACAGTCAACTCCCGAAAGCTAAGTTGAACTTCAGTCAAAACTACTGATATCTCAAAGTAAATTTTCTGGTAGCAGAAAATTTATTTTGAGATATCAGTAGTTTGAGATAGCAGAAGTTGAAATGTAAATAAAAATAGGAAATATATTCTTTAATATAAAAAGATACTTTGAGATATCAGTGTTCACGATATCAGGAGTTGACTGTATCTCAGAGCTATCAGATAATACCCTGCAGCTCTGAAGTTTCTCTTTTCGCTAGTGTTTATTTATATGCTATGCTCTATACTGTAAAACACATATTTTTGGCAGTTACTAAGTTTTGGCTGTTAAGGTAAAGAATGCTAAAACATAAGTCAGCCAATTTTACATACATTTGATTCATACACACATGCACAGCATAATAGACTTATGCTGTTCCAGTAAACTATACTAATAGAATCTATGATGGGGTTGAGGCGGAGACAAGAAATCTCAGGCCAGTTTTCAGATTATTTAGTCTTATGCAAGGCTTGCCAAGCATAAGACTTAAATAATCTGAAAACGAGCCTGAAATTTCCTTGTCGAGGCCTCAACCCCATCATTGATTATTTTTCTCACTCATTATATTTTATAGAACATAATATTCATTGACTACCTTAACTTCTTGTTGAAGCCATTCCTATATACTTCAAGCTAATTTTCTATTAATAGATCTGACATGTGTGTTAATTTCACCTTGTGCATGCATTTTACATGAATGACAGCTAATCAGAAATCTACAGTTACACCTTACGTACATCATCGGCTGTCAATTTCATTTTGCATGCAAATTACATGACAGGTAGCAGCAAGTTGATTTGTTGAATTTAAGTGTGTATTTAATTGGGCTGTACTATATAACAATGATTGGCATTTTGAGACAGCTTTCTGAGCCTAGGCTGAGATAGCAGGCCAAGATAGAAAAATCTCAGACACCTCCAGAAAGGGATATGCTTGTCCAATGGGTGAGAAATTGTGGTATTAATCTGCGCCAATTTGTAATATTCAATGTTAAAACTGTGAAATTTTGATTCCACAGATATTAAGTGTTTTACAGTGTTTCACACACTCTTGTTTATAGATCAAAGCTGACCTTCATAAAGTGTATAGATAGTGGATAGATTGTTTATTTCATGCTGATCTAGATTGTTTATTTCATGCTGATCTCAATCAAACATAATACTGTAAAATGGGATAAATTCACAGATAAGGCTGTGTTTAGAAAATGATACAATAATTTCTGTTTATACTTAAAGGACATGTGACCCCTCATTAGAACTGCTCGGTAGAGGCAGTTATAAGAAGGGGCCACAATACAATTGAGCCACAACATGACAAAACCAACAAAGTGGCATGTGCGCCCAGCGAAGACACCTGAACATCTGCCCAATCTGATCAGAGTCTGTCCTTTTGACATAGACCCATAGCTACCTTTTGAGTGCGCAGCAAAGACTGTGATCAGATTGTGGGGATTGAGTCTTCCCTGGGCTCACATGCCATCATGTGGCAGCTTGCATGTTTTAATTACGAAATAAGAAAAAATTCTTAGAATTATCCTCAGTACCTACCCAATTTGGAGCTTTGTTCACTATTTGCACACATGACATCCAGCTAGATACATGTGATTCAGTTTAAATATTACTTTTTCATAGAAAGTGAAAGAATCAGAGCTTGGTGATGTGATCTTAGTAGATGCTGACAAAAATTTAGTGTCGACAGAATATGACGACTTGAACGATTTACCAGATGAAATCGTAAGTAGCCAGACTGAGCTAGCAGTCTCAGAAAAAAAACAAGCTATTATTGCATACTGTCTCAGTGCTCCAGGTAAGCATGGGTAACAGGGATTATTTAGGGATAATTTGCCATATTTCTCGATAAAAACATATGTTGTGACCCTCAATAGAACTGTCTCACTGAGACGGTTCTAATGAGGGGTCACAACATTGGTTTTCATTGAGAAATAAAAAGAATATCTTTGAATTATCCTCAATACCCCCTCTTATCTGGAGCTCTGCAGTTTCTCCAAATATATGTTTATAATGGGCATCACTCTTACTACACAATGTGAAATTCAGTTTTCAGTACTGTTATGCAGCTAGACAATATATTTAAAATATGGAAGCACCAATATTAGATTGTGCCAGCATGCCATATTCATAATAGACTGTCTTGATGGTACAGGTATTAAGGTTAATTTGTACATTTTCGGGGAAGCCACTTTGTGACTTTCATTTTTGTCTCTCTTCACAAAAGGGTCAACTCGTAAAGGAAAAAACTTTGCTCCTTTTCCTTTAAGAGTGAACATCTTGGCAGGGCTTCATTGTCAAGGGAAGTGAATAGGATCTCACAGAAGTTATTTTCCTTATTAAAAAGGGTAGAAAAGCAAGGAGGTGTATCCATACTCCTTAAGAGTTGTGTAGTATGTTTGTAGTCAATACAAACATACTGCACAAGTCTTACAAAATGCTTATGAGGAGCAGTAAAAAGAAAAACATGAATAAATAATAAACCAAATTTGAGCCCAACAGGAGAAAACAACAAAGTGGTTGTGCACCCAGCACAAAGTCAGATCAGCTTGGACATCCGCCCAGTCTGATCAGACTTTTCGCTAAGCCCTTATAGGGTAGCTAAGGGTCTAAGCTACCTCTATGCGGACAGCGAAGACTCTGATCAGACTGGGCGGATGCCTAGGCTGATCTGAGTGTGCATTGGGCGCACAACCACTTTGTTGGTTTTCTTTTGTCGCGGCCCATTTATGCCAGAATTTGGGCTAAGCATTAGCTGGATCTCTTAGCAATTATAGAATTTACACACTTATAAAGTTGTCTCTGTAAACATACATAAATAACATTGTAATGAAGTAAGATTTGAATACAGTCAACTCTGGATATCTCGGAAACTGATATCTCGAAGTAACTCTTAGATTAAAGAATATAGTTTGGACACATTTCCTATTTTTATTTATATTTCAACTCATTTTATCTCAAACTGCTGATATCTCAAAGTAAATTTTCTGGGACCAGAAAATTTACTTTGAGATATCAGTAGTTTGGGGTGAACTTCAACTTTGAGATATCAAGAGTTGACTGTACATTTTCCCTTATTTATCATTATTTCTACATGTATTGGTGGCAGTTCTTATTATAAAGCTTCAGGCTCTTTTGCATTGCATTATAAATCTTGCAGCCTTAATTGGGTCTGATTTTGTCATTTTAATTTCGTTTCAGTCTTCAAGTCTGAAGAGGCACATGAAAAGCGAGAAGGTAAAAAACTCAATGCAGGGTACCGGTGACGTGATCTCAAAAACCTTCATGATGGCACTTGTTAAACTTATAGGTAAGTGAGTAGAAAAAAAAAATATGATATTCAGGCTTGTACAGCATGTGCAAATAGAGGACTCATATTGGCCTATGCATCTGTGCAGTGATTAAACAGGATGCCCATTAGTCAGGGGAAAGTCAGGGAAATTGAATTTTCTTCAAGGTCAGAGAAAAGCCAGGGAATTTCAAAAATGGTCAGGGAAATCCTAAGATGCTAAAAAGTCAGGGAAAAATCAGGGAATTTTATATTTTGTGAACAAAAAATATCAATTTTTGATGGTTAAAGTGTTTGCTGAAAGTGTTGATGGTGCTTTATCATAATTGATTTTCTGGAATCAGTGGTTTAGCCCTGTATGTATTGTTGCAAAGCTTTTTCAAAGCTTTGTCTTTGCTGATTTTTCTGCGTCTCTAAACAGGTATTGCACGGGCAAACCTTAGGGCTGAAGTGGAAGGTCATGACCATTAAATATAATGATATTTTGGTCTGGGAAATATGTAATTCGGTCAGGGAAAAGTCAGGGAATTTGTTTCCAATGAAGAGTTGGCACCCTGTTAAAGACTTCCTTCTTTTAATACATAAACACTCAATGAATCCTAGGGAATCTAAAACGTAAAAATTTAAGACTGATCAGTTTGAGGGAATGTACTGGATGTTTAAGTATTTACATATGCTCATGTTTTCTGTTCATTTGCTGCATATAATATGGAGAGCCACTTATATAAAAGCTTATTTAAAGTTGACTATTCCTGTTTCAGGAGGCTATCGTGATGCCCTAATGTTTAAAGAAGGAGAGCCCATCACATTTAATCCTGAAGCATTTGTCCAGTCTAGATCAATGTCAATGCAACCATTTCTCAAGAATATACTACACCTACAGATCTTTCAACAGGTATCAACCATGTTTGCCCTAAATTTTTGGACAGTTGAATTAACAGTGTAGACCCAGACCAGACTGCTCCTAAGGAGCAGTCTGATATGGGTCAGCACTGTTTACTAACCATGTTTTAAAAAAAAGCACCACTTTCCATCTTGACAAATTTGTCCAATCCAGACTCATATTAATGTGGCCATTTCTCAAGGATGTACTACTTCTACAGAGATTATACAGTTGTGCTTAATATAAGCTGAGTGAGTGAACTTGGGTTTAACGTCCCACCAACAACGAGGTCATATGGAGACGGGACCTCGGTTTAAAGTCTCATCCGAAAGACCGGAGAAGCGGGGGATCGAACTTGCGACCCCTGGATTGGTAGTCCGGAGTGTTATCCACTACACTACAGCCGCTCCTAATATAAGCTGAAAGCATAGGCCTAGGAATGGAAACTCAAAACATCATGGGATCAAATGAGGGGTTGATGATTAATCTGGAATAATTTCTATTTACCCCCCATGTAAAACATATAGTATGGCCTCTCTTTAGAAAAGCCCTGTTGAGGGTCCTTAAACTGGTTTTATGCAGGAGTTAGAAAAATTATTTCAGAATTTTCATTAAAAGCCCTACTTTTCATTTTGTAGGATCTAGCTAACACTTAAAGCACCAAAAAGCAGGCAACATATTATGTTTGCAGAATTTCAAAAAATGTTTTGGCCAAGCTGTATCATATTTAGAATTTAAAGACTAGAGGCCAAACAGTTAAGTTTCAGATGAGTTTGAGTTCTGTAACTTTTATGCGGCCCACCATCGGTGTTAACGAACCAGAAGTATTTGTCTTTAGCGTTGTCGGAGAGCCACAACAAGCTTTAATATAGAAAAATAAGTGGTTGAATGATATTTTTACACAGTTGAAGATGAAATGCTATCCGTTAATTTGTTTATTTTCTAAGAACTTATTGTAAGAAAATTTCATTGGTCTTGCTTATCTATCAGTGTATGTTCCTAGGGTCAAGAATCAAGATTGCACATACATGCACTTCCTTGTCAAATTAAGTGTCAAACTGGAGAATCACGGGCTTTTCATTATGAAATTTGCATTGTAATCTGACTGGTCCTTTGTTATTTACAAAAAAAGATACAGGTTTCCCATAGCTTAGTGGCCATAAGGGCAGTGGGAGTTAGACGCCCACTGTATCTTGGGCAGAGCATATGAAAGGTGGAGCCCATCTCTCTCCTTTTGCTTCCTTATCTTTCCCTGATTTGAAAAAGGTACCCATTTACTGCTGGGTTGACAGAGTTTTCCAGTCCCAAGTTGACTCAAGCCAGGAATCGAACTCATGACCGTCTACACCATAACCGAGCATCTCTAACCACTGGACCATGGCACTGAAAGAAAGGTTTACAGGGGAATAGCAGGACCACAGTCAGGCATTTTATCACTTGACTAGAGGAGGTGAAGTAAGAAAATTGGCCCAGGGAACGTACTTTTTTTTTCATGAGAAGTTTTTGTGTAAACAAGACTTTAATAGTGTGTTGTTTGTTATCATAACCATTGTTTTGATGCAGGACATAAGCTTGTTGGGGTGGTTTTAGTTTGATATGCAAAGTTTGGTGAAAACAAATCTTTCGAGAATATTTTCCAATTTACAGTATATCTTCAACGTTCTGCAGACTATTCCGAGTCATAACTTTAAACTTTTCGGTGGTGTGGCTCTTATGGTGAACATAATTTATGATGAAAATCAAATTATGATCACAATTTAGTACCAAAACTATAGCCACATCAGTTTGGCAGTCCACTTGTTTTATCTGATTTGGTGTTATTTCTTTCAGTTCATTAATGATCGTCTAGTCATGTTAAATAGTGGTATAGGGTTTACAGATATCTTTGAACAAGAGTGTTTGCTACATGCTGATAAACTGAATGCCCAATCAAGATACAAAGAATGGCTTCATAATATGAAGGTAAGATCTATGTTATACCATAACAGTTCTGTGTAACTTACATGTAAGGAGAGTGAATACTTTCAGGGGAAGCAAAAACGTCATTTTCACTTTTGCCTCCCTTCTATTAGGGGGACACCTCAATTGAAAGAATTTGCTCCCCATCAGAGCAAATTCTTTCCTTTAAGATTAGTAAATGGCAGTCACTTCAATAGAAAGAATTTGCTACCCTAGGAGCAAATTCTTTCCTGTAAAAGTAGACCCCCATCTGGAAGCCAAGTATTTCCATGAAGAGTTGAACCCTTTGGGAAGGGCAGCAAAAATGAAAATAGCAGTTATTCCCCCTGTCAGTAAGTGTACCCATTCACCTTAAATTTTGCACTTTATTTAATATAAATATAAGTGTTGAAAATTGAACATTGGCAGCCTTTTAATTTTGGTGCTTTATGTTCTTGCCACCAACAGTGCCAAAATTAAGTTGCCACCAAATATGAGCCGAGATATGACAAAACCAGCAAAGTGGCATGTGTGCCCAGAAAAAGACACAGATCAGCCTTGGCATCTGCCCAGTCTGATCGGAGTCTTTTCTGTCCACATGGAGCTAGCTTTGATCCTTATCTACCCTTTAAGTGCACAGGGAAGACTGATCAGACTGGGCAGATGCCCAGGCTGATCTGAGTCTTCCATGAGTGCACATGCCACCTTGTTGGTTTTGTTGTGTTGCAGCTCATATGTTTTTTACAGTAATGCTGAAAGGTGTTCCATGAAGAATAGATGCAAAATAGAACATGTTTGAAAGTGTATATGGTTAATTTTATTCGGATGGTTATGAAAAAAATTATTCTAATGCCCTTACTAGTAGCGCTTACAAATATAATGCAGCATCTGATTGGATGACTGGATGATTTGCGATTTTACAACCCTTTTTACACTATTTCTGTCATATCAGGATGATAGGTGGGTGATATTGAAAGGCTGTGTCCAATGGAACCCTGTTTACAATTGAAAAGGTTCACGCCTACAGTGGGTCTCAAACCCAGGACTTCTAGATCAGCAGGCCAGCGTTTAAGTCTGTTTAAATGATGCCAAAATTGTGCAACAATACTATATTTCTTGTGAGAAACTGTTGGAAACCCAAAGTCATTATGAAACATTACTTCTCTTTGGCTGCAGTCTGGTTTTACGTTATTGAAAATCCTTGCTTTGGTTGCAAGTAGTATGCTTTGAAGGGTGAAAATATGAAAAAGTGTGCATTAGAATGGGGATAACTTTACTCAGATTTGTCATTTGGGGATGTAAATTGTAGGTTTTATGGTCACAAAATGCATGTGTTGCCATAAAATGAATGTTGGGACCATAAAACCAACCTCCCCAAAGGAGTACAGTTATCTTCTAATTGCTCATCCTTGACCTATCCTGATCTTGTACCCTTCAGACAAGAGTTGAAACTAGGTTATAAAGTAGCCTAACATTGCTTCTAACAATATTTGTTGGCTCTCAGGGCTCAGTTTGAATTTTAATGGTTAAGTATCTGTCTTGCCAGTGTTTGAGAGTCTCCATTTTCAGCTCGCCTGAACGAAGTTCAGGAAGAGCTATTGTACTACCCCCGGCGTTGGCATTGGTGGTAGCGGCGTCGGCTTTAGCAAAATGTTAAAGTTTTACATTAAAGTTTTTAGGTGATGTGCAAGGCGCTGTCAGGCAAGCTATCCTGTCCCGCTGACAGGTCTTGTTGACATAAGTCTCAGCTCATGAGAAGCATCTGGCCCTGCTCAGTTGAGCTGAGTGCAAAATTTTCTCTGCTTATGAATATGAATGCCAACATTAGTTGGCATTTTCATTATACCCCCGGCATACGAAGTATGTCGAGGGGTATATAGTTTTCGTCTCTCCGTCCGTTCATCCGTCTTTCTGTCCGTCTGTCCGTTAGTCCGTCCGTGTGTTAGTTAACATTTGCGTTAAAGTTTTGCGTTAAGTTTTTTATTTTGCTTCTGTTAACCGGAACTTGTTCATAGATGCTTACTATTTTAGTAGAGGATGGAAACTGACTAATTTGCATCATCTGGATGCTGCTGCTGGCCTAAGGTCAAGGTCACAGACTTCGAAAGGGGGTGTTTTTTCAAAATGGCCCACGCTTAGATTTCCTTCATACTTAATATTTTGATTACCTGGGGTAAACCAATTAATAAAATGGGTTAATCCATTTAATTCAAGAACTGCAGGGCTTATGGTCGCACCTTGCAGAACCCCTTATCAGACATGATTGGTAGGGCTAAGTTAGAACCTGTCAAATTAACATTATAATTTAAATGCATTTGTTGCCTTCTGAAATGAATTGCAAGTACCCTGAGAATTATTCTGATACCATAAACTTATATGTTGACTTATACAAATATCTTTTATAGTCAACCGAATTTGAAAAATCTGTCAAAAAACGACTATAAATAATCAAACATGAAAAGTAATTTTAATGTTTAGATCTGTTGCTGTATTTGTCAAGCTATGATTTTTATTCAGAATTAGGGTAAGTATATCCCCTCTTTTTGTAAAAAGTTTTAAAAGATTTTGAAACCGGTAAAATAGTTTTTGAAACTGAAAGGACCAGGTATGATTTGGGCCATATTTGGCCCCCTCATTTATGAATTTTCAAAATTGCACTTCTTTAACTTCTGTTCATGTAATGTATGAGTTTAAACCTTTAACCAACAATTCTGACTAAAATAATCTATGCTCTAATGATATTTAACTTCTTCTGAGCCTCTAAATGTACCTCTCCTGAGCTGATTTTGGCAATTTCGGCCATTTTTGGCTTGCATTTGGGCCGAAAACTACATGAGCGCAGGCAAGTGCACAGCTGAATTTTTGCATAATAATGCATTTTAAGAACATCAACAATGTGTGAAAAATTCAGCTGTGCACTTGCCTGCGCTGACACCTAATTTTTAACTTTTCTAAATAAAATAACGTCATTGACAACGGTTGCCTTACAAGGCCGCGCGTGCGACAGGAACTCTTTAGGCAGTGAAGGTAGACAATCTACGGATCGCCAAGAAATTTTACTAAATAAAAAACGCAAACAGACCGCTTTACCTTCTTTTTGATAAGTAATACCCGGAATATATGATGCAAAACATAGTTTTTTGGCTTCTTCATTCATGACGACGCTTGACCTATTGTCAGAAACAACTCCTGATTCTGAAGGATACGTGCAACTGCAATGTTGTCGTAATCGGGACTGCGAATAAAAGACGGGACCGAAAGACGGTACTTGTACTACCGCTGAGCCACTTGGGGAACGTCGTTCGGAGAATTGAAATAGTAATAGTAAGTAGTAGTAGTACGATATTTGTACTCATGAATCCATTAACTGGTGTTTGTAGTGATGGGAGATAGGTGTGTGTTTCTGTGTGTGTGTGTGTGGGTGGGGGGCGAGGGGGGGGGGGCAGGGGGCGGGTTGCAGAAACATGCTTCAGACCTCAAATCATCAAACAATATTTTTCATGCATATCACTTGTAAGATTCTCTTTAAATTGTATGTTAGAGTTGCTCCCATTTCATAAATAAAACCAAGTAACATCAAATTGGGTATTGTCTGACTGAGAAATGACGGGGTAACGCCCGTTTTTCAATATATCTGCTGGATATACTTTACCAACAGATATTCTGTTGAAGTGTCAAACCGCAAAAAAGTAAAAACAAATTAAACCTTGTTCGAAATCGCGCACGTACGGGACGATTTAAACTAGTGCGACTTCCTTGCATTTTTTCGCGCCCTACAATACAGCAGTTACTGATACAGGAAAAGAAATACTTGGAAACGAACATCGCAGGTACATGCACTGGACACTGGATGTTCTCGACCTCTGCGAGGCGAGGAGGAATTTGAAAAGGAGGCGGTGTGAAGCAGAAGGAGCGAGAGAATACAGGAAGGCTTACACAAGGGTTCAGATGCCCTGAAGAGAGCAAATGAGGAGTGATTAAGTAGGGATACTCGGTGCAAGGAGACTGGAACTTAATACCTAAAATAACACAACTGCAAGTGAGCACATCAGCTGGTGTGGATTAAAATTCAGAGAACAGGGTAGATACTAACTATCCAGAACAAGTCTGGGACATGTCTAACAAAAGAATGATAGACTCTCAGCAGATGGATAGAAAATTGCTCTGAGCTATACAATCACGAGTGTTAAGGCGACAATGCAGTTCTGGACTGCACTCAGCGTCAAAACGAAGATCTAAAAGCGTTCCTTTGTGAGGAAGTTAAGATTGCAGTAGTAGCTCTAAAGTCCACCGTAGTTGATAATAGTACCATAGTAACAGCTTAGCTATGGCAAAGTATGAGCAATGCATAGTTTAATCAAAATATTCATTGCCCTTTGTTTCCAATACCTACGGTTGTTTATATAATAGGTTAAAGATTGTGAATTACCCAGCTACCCAGTATTACGGTATGAATAACTCAGTGTCTTAGTTACCCCACCCACTCTCATACATGAAATACACGACTATCATTCTAATTATTCTGCTGATTAGCTTCATTAAGAGTTTGTATTACATATATGGTTGATATATTAATAACTTAAAAATCGTGCGAAAACAATGAACCACACGATAAAAACAAGTATAAAAACAAGTACATGTATGAAAGATATCTAATTTCTTGTTTCGCTCCATCTATTTTTTTAATCGTTGCCATGGAAAAGGTTAGGGTAAATAGTTTACTTTTATGTTTTTGTTTATATAACAACGTATATAAAAGGAAGCGAATAAAAACTCTGGCCTATGATTGCAAAACCAAGTCAGCAGTTATAAAAACAAATGTGTTCATTACCATTAACTGCTATGCAGTTTCAATGTAAATCATAAGTTATCTGCCTTTTTTTCTTTCTTAGAGATAAATGTTTACTTTGAATGCAAAATATTTTTATTAGCTTTATATCTTTGTTGTTTTTTGTATTCATTTCTTATTATTTTCAACTTATCAATTCTCAAGATAATGCAAATTTTACCCATACCCCCATATTTTTAAATATATATTTTCACCCGATTTCTTTCAGACTAATGCGTTCTATTCCGAGAAAAAGTGACTGCTGCACATGAGTTGATCTTGAAACAAATGGTTTATCTAAATTCCCTTGAAAGACAAACTACTGCAATTGTGGCATGCCCCTAAAACGTAAATTTTCGATTGAAAAATAGTTTAATGTAGCGTTTCTGTAACCCGATAATTTCAGTGATCTATCAAGAGTTATCGCCCTTCATGCACGTGATAATATGCAGACCAGTAAATGTCAAGGAGATTTAGTATTAATATTACATACATTATTAGATCTGATACTTATCCATTACTTTTAAGTTCCTTTCTTTGTTAAATATGGCAAAATGTATCCCTACCCCCAAAATTTTGCTAAAAATCAGGGCAGAACTGCTTGATCAAACGAATGGCTGTAACTTTCCTTGTACAAGCCGTAACATCTCCATTTTCTAGATTTATATTGTTGACAAGGTGACTAATGAAAAAAACAATATTTGAATAAATTTTGAGAGGGGGCCAAATATGGCCCAAATCATACCTAGTCCTTTGGGGATAGGTCAGGTTTTGGAGAAAGTCAGTTTCATAGTAAAGGTAGAAGCTTTCACTGCAGCACTTGTTTATCTGTGACATAAATTATTATTGAGGTCCTACATTAATACCCATTCTGTATGCAGTTGTTTTCTTCACTGGCTAAGATTTGGAAGCCAAGGATAATTCCCATATGTGCCCCCACCCCCTCTCTCCTCCTCACACTTCTGCAAACAAGTGTAATCAACCAAAACAGTCAACATATTTTCTATCATCTGTGCAGAATCATAAATAAAAGGTGACCAGGTAAAATTAATTTCAGTGTTTACCCCATTTTTAGCTCACCTGAGCCGAAGGCTCAGAGGTGAGCTTATAGGATGGGAGTCGAGCTGTCGTCCGTCCGTCCGTGGGTGGGTGCGTGCGTCAACACTTTCAAACATAAATATCTCAGAGACCAGTGGGCCGGTCGCAATCAAATTTTATCTGAAGCATCATTTGGGTGGGAGAAAGGCTGCATTAGGTTTTGGTGCCGATCAGCTCAGAACTCTGGTTTCCATGGCAACAGATAGCCCCCATAGGGTTATAATGGGGAAAACGGCGTCATCACGTTTTCTCGACTGTTTTTGATTAGATCCTCATCATACTTGCAGGTAATGATGACATACACAAGAGCTTGGATGAGTTCGAAATTTGGTCGGATTCGAGCACAGACTACGGAGTTAGCTGCCCTTGAGCGTTTGAAAAAAATCCCATAGGGTTATAATGGGGAAAATGGCGTCATCACGTTTTCTCAACTGTTTTTGCTTAGATCCTTATCATACTTGCAGGTAATGATGACATACATAAGAGCTTGGATGAGTTCGAAATTTGGCCGGATTCGAGCACAGACTACGGAGTTAGCTGCCCTTGAGCGTTTGAAAAAAATCCCATAGTGTTATAATGGCGAAAACGACGTCATCACATATTTTTAGAAAAACTTTGTCATCGCTCTATTGCCTACATTTCTCAACAGATTTTAAAATAACTTTACACAAATGTAGGGCATTACAATAGCTCGAGCAAGTTCGACTTTCAGGGTGCTGTGCCCAAGGTCAAGGTCACTGTGGCTATTTTTTAGAAAAACTTTGTCAGCGCTCTAGCACCTACATTTCTCAATGGATTTTAAAATAACTTCACACAAATGTAGGGCATGACAATATCTCGAGCAAGTTTGACTTTCAGGGTGCTGTGCCCAAGGTCAAGGTCACTGTGGCTATTTTTAGAAAATCTTTGTCATCGCTCTAGCACCTACATTTCTCCATGGATTTTAAAATAACTTCACACAAATGTAGGGCATGACAATATCTCGAGCTAGTTTGACTTTCAGGGTGCTGCACCCAAGGTCAAGGTCACTGTGGCTATTTTAAGAAAAATTTGTCATCACTCTAGCGCCTACATTTTTCAACCGATTTTAAATCAAATTCACACAAATGTAGGGCATGACAATATCTCGAACATTTTTGACTTTCAGGGCGCTGCGCCCAAGGTCAAGGTCACTGTGGCTATTTTTAGAAAAACTTTGTCATCGCTCTAGCGCCTACATTTCTCAATAGATTATAAAATAGCTTCACACAAATGTAGGGCTTGACAATATCTCGAGCAAGTTCGACTTTCAGGGTGCTGAACCCAAGGTCAAGGTCACTGTGGCTAATTTTAGAAAAACTTTGTCATGGCTCTAGCACCTACATTTCTCCATGGATTTTGAAATAACTTCACACAAATGTAGGGTATGACAATATCTGGAGCAAGTTCGACTTTCAGGGTGCTGCGCCCAAGGTCAAGGTCACTGTGGCTTTTTTTAGAAAAACTTTGTCATCGCTCTAGCACCTACATTTCTCCATGGATTTTGAAATAACTTCACACAAATGTAGGGCATGACAATATCTTGAGCAAGTTTGACTCTCAGGGTGCTGCGCCCAAGGTCAAGGTCACTGTGGCTATTTTTAGAAAAACTTTGTCATCCCTCTAGCGCCTACATTTGTCAACAGATTATAAATCAACTTCACACAAATGTAGGGCATAACAATATCTTGAACAAGTTTGACTTTTAGGGTGCTGCGCCCAAGGTCAATGTCACTGTGGCTATTTTTAGAAAAACTTTGTCAGCGCTCTAGCACCTACATTTCTCAATGGATTTTAAAATAACTTCACACAAATGTAGTGCATGACAATATATCGAGCAAGATCGACTTTCAGGGTGCTGCGCCCAAGGTTAAGGTCACTGTGGCTATTTTTAGAAAAAACTTTGTCATCGCTCTAGCATCTACATTTCTCCATGGATTTTGAAATAACTTCACACAAATGTAGGGTATGACAATATCTCGAGCAAGTTCAACTTTCAGGGTGCTGGGCTTAAAGTCAAGGTCCCTGTAGCCATTTTTTTGAAAAACTTTGTTATCGCTCTAGCGCCTACATTTCTCCATAGATTTTAAGAACCCAACTCTGACTATGGAGTTATCTGCCCTTGAGCTTGTTTTTCATGTTTTAATACCAGCCCTGCTCTGGCAGATTTGCATGGCATATGGTGAAAGGATACACTCTAGAAGCAAATTCTTTCCTTTTATGAAAATCCCCATTTTGGATTACCTATATTACCTGGGAAAGCTTTCAGGAAGTCACAAAATTTGCATCTCTTTAAAAAATAGTGAAAAAATATGGAGTTGTACCCACACACCTTATAAGACTTGTGAATCATTTAGTACATATCTTGGCTATACCATAACATATGCCATGTGCAGACTGTGAAGGCTTTGGCCAGCCAGTCTGCCGTGGTTTTGAATTTCTGAGGCTTCTGTCAGTACTTCGAGATAAGAAGGGGTAACAGGGATAATTTAGGGATATAAATTTTCCTTATTTTTCCATAAAAGCATCTGTTATGACCATCTCATTGAGACGGTTCTAATGACAGGTCACAATCTGTTTTCACATGAGACATAAGACAAATTCTCAATAGCCCTCTTATCTGGAGGTCTGTAATCTGTCGAGCAAACACCAAAGACACAGATCAGAATGTTTTGATATGGAACCTGGCCATGTCTGTTTCTATCTAGTTTGAGTCCATGTAAGATCAATCACTTAACGTTACGTTACATTTTTTGCACTACAAAAGCTTTTTCTCTTTCTTTAGCAAAAATATTAGCACATTTGATTTTCTGTACTCTGGAAGACTTAATGAAACCTAGACTAACGGCTTTGTTAGCTTCTAGCTGTAATATTGACTGGAAATACTTGTATATCAATGGAAAAGAGATTCCTTATCAATTGTCAAGGACATTTAAAAGTTTTGAGGCTTTAAGAAAATGTGTAATGTTTAATGTAAATTTCCATTTAACTAAACACCTTAAAAAGTCTAAAAATTCTTAAATATACTGGCCAAAATAAGTTAAGCCCCATTCCAATGTTTTTCCATAGGTACAAGGTTAATGTGTCAAAGTTAAACCGTTTACTTTAGAAAGAAATAAAACAACTAAAATTCAAACCTCAGTCATTTTTAACAACAGCATTTTGGGTGTAATTTCACAAAGTTTCACTTGAAAACTTGCAGTGTCTTTTGACATGTGTTGAAAATTCCAGAAGCACCTGTTTAGAAATGATAGGGAATGAAACAGAACCTTTCCTCAACTTGAGTACCACAGCAGAAAATCAACAAAGGTGAAACCTAACACATGTAGAAAAAGAGATATTGCTCCTTCTTAGCTGAAAATTTAACACAAATAGTTTTATCCAGTAAAAAAATTTGATAGAAGAACAAATACGATTCTTTTGTATGGGCTGGGCCGGGTAGCGCAATCGGTAGGGCACCTGACTCGTAAGTCAGAGGTCCTGGGTTCGAATCCCGGTCTGGCCACATACTTTCGTTTCTCCTTCCGCTGATTCAAGAAGGGCAGTTGTCAGTTACTGGCGAAAGTATTTGCACTTAGTACTGGTTAACCACTTAGGAGGTCTAAGCCTGCCCAGGAATAGTGTGGTTAGGTTAACTGACCGTCCCGACATGACCTTAGTTGTTTACCGTGGACGTTAAGCATTAAATCAACCAACCAACCAATCTTTTGTATGGAGTCTTTAGAAAAACACTGGTGAGGCTAAACTTGTTTCGGCCAGTTTAATTCAATGATTTGACGTCAGTAAGAGATGTCTTTTTCATTAAACATACAGGTATTTTCAGTCAGCACTGCAGCCAGAACCAGGGGCTGTATTTATAAAACGACTTGAGTGGTTGCTATGCTGTTGCTAAGTCTAAATTTCTTTGGTTTAAACATATTTTGCGATTCCCTGCAACTAAAAAAGACTGTTTCCTCCAGAGCAATTTTCATAGTTCTAGGGAATCTCCTTCATAGAAATTTAGTCTTAGCAACAGCATAGCAACTACTTAAATCGTTTTATAAACACGGCCCCTGGGTTTTAGGAATTTACTCCTGTCTTAGTAATTCCCATATTCCATATTCAAAGGCAAGTTCCATATTTAGAGACTCCTGTGTTCATTGCAAATGTTTTTAGACCTTGTCTTGTCATGAGATGACTCGTATTACATATCTTATTCTATTTAAACTAATTTCTGGGTAAAGTGAGTGGTATTTGATCAAAGATGGTACTTTTTCCCCCTGGAGGGTACAAATTGTGCTGTATAAATATGTTGACTTGGGGAGTAAAAACATATATTTAAACTGTGTAAACTCACAATAGCTTAAAGTCAAAATTCATCTCAAACTACCGATATCTCAAAGTAAATTTTCTGGTCCCAGAAAATTTACTTTGAGATATCAGTTTTTTGAGGTAAAAATGGGTTGAATTGTAAAGAAAAATAGGAAATGTGACCAAACTGTTTTCTTTGATATAAGCTGGTTCTTTGAACCATCATTTTTAGCTCACCTGAGCCGAAGGCTCAGAGGTGAGCTTATAGGATGGGAGTTGAGCCGTCGTCCGTGGGTGCGTGGGTGGGTGCGTGGGTGCGTCAACACTTTCAAACATAAATATCTCAGAGACCAGTGGGCCGATCGCAATCAAATTTTATCTGAAGCATCATTTGGGTGGGGGAAAGGCTGCATTAGGTTTTGGTGCCGATCAGCTCAGAACTCTGGTTTCCACGGCAACAGATAGCCCCCATAGGGTTATAATGGGGAAAACGGCGTCATCACGTTTTCTCCACTGTTTTTGATTAGATCCTTATCATACTTGCAGGTAATGATGACATACACAAGAGCTTGGATGAGTTCGAAATTTGGTTGGATTCGAGCACAGACTACGGAGTTAGCTGCCCTTGAGCGTTTGAAAAAAATCCCGTAGGGTTATAATGGGGAAAATGGCGTCATCACGTTTTCTCAACTGTTTTTGCTTAGATCCTTATCATACTTGCAGGTAATGATGACATACATAAGAGCTTGGATACGTTAGAAATTTGGCCGGATTCGAGCACAGATTACTGAGTTAGCTGCCAGTGAGCGTTTGAAAAAAATCCCATAGTGTTATAATGGAGAAAACAACGTCATCACATATTTTTAGAAAAACTTTGTCATCGCTCTATTGCCTACATTTCTGAACGGATTTTGAAATAACTTCACACAAATGTAGGGCATGACAATATCTCGAGCAAGTTCGACTTTCAGGATGCTGCGCCCAAGGTCAAGGACACTGTGGCTATTTTTAGAAAAACTTTGTCAGTGCTCTAGCACCTACATTTCTCAATGGATTTTAAAATAACTTCACACAAATGTAGGGCATGACAATATCTCGAGCAAGTTTGACTTTCAGGGTGCTGTGCCCAAGGTCAAGGTCACTGTGGCTATTTTTAGAAAATCTTTGTCATCGCTCTAGCACCTACATTTCTCCATGGATTTTATAATAACTTCACACAAATGTAGGGCATGACAATATCTCGAGCAAGTTTGACTTTTTGGGTGCTGCGCGCAAGGTCAAGGTCACTGTAGCTATTTTTAGAAAATCTTTGTCATCACTCTAGCGCCTACATTTTTCAACAGATTTTAAATCAAATTCACACAAATGTAGGGCATGACAATATCTCGAGCAAGTTTAACTTTCAGGGTGCTGCGCCCAAGGTCAAGGTCACTGTGGCTATTTTTAGAAAAACTTTGTCATCGCTCTAGCGCCTACATTTCTCAATAGATTTTAAAATAACTTCACACAAATGTAGGGCATGACAACATCTCGAGCAAGTTTGACTTTCAGGGTGCTGCGCCCAAGGTCAAGGTCACTGTGGCTATTTTTAGAAAAACTTTGTCATCGCTCTAGGGCCTACATTTCTCAATAGATTTTAAAATAACTTCACACAAATGTAGGGCATGACAAAATCTCGAGCAAGTTTGACTTTCAAGATGCTGCACCCAAGGTCAAGGTCACTGTGGCTAATTTTAGAAAAACTTTGTCATGGCTCTAGCACCTACATTTCTCCATGGATTTTGAAATAACTTCACACAAATGTAGGGTATGACAATATCTCGAGCAAGTTCGACTTTCAGGGTGGTGCGCCCAAGATCAAGGTCACTGTGGCTTTTTTTTTAGAAAAACTTTGTCATCGCTCTAGCACCTACATTTCTCCATGGATTTTGAAATAACTTCACACAAATGTAGGGCATGACAATATCTTGAGCAAGTTTGACTCAGGGTGCTGCACCCAAGGTCAAGGTCACTGTGGCTATTTTTAGCTCACCTGAGCCGAAGGCTCAGAGGTGAGCTTATAGGATGGGAGTCGAGCCATCGTCCGTCCGTGCGTGCGTGGGTGCGTGCGTGCGTCAACACTTTCAAACATAAATTTCTCAGAGACCAGTGGGCCGATCGCAATCAAATTTTATCTGAAGCATCATTTGGGTGGGGGAAAGGCTGCATTAGGTTTTGGTGCCGATCAGCTCAGAACTCTATTTTCCATGGCAACAGATAGCCCCCATAGGGTCATAATGGGGAAAACGGCGTCATCACGTTTTCTCGACTGTTTTTGATTAGATCCTTATCATACTTGCAGGTAATGATGACATACACAAGGGCTTGGATGAGTTCGAAATTTGGTCGGATTCGAGCACAGACTACGGAGTTAGCTGCCCTTGAGCATTTGAAAAAAATCCCATAGGGTTATAATGGGGAAAATAGCATCATCACGTTTTCTCAACTGTTTTTGCTTAGATCCTAATCATACTTGCAGGTAATGATGACATACATAAGAGCTTGGATGAGTTCGAAATTTGGCCGGATTCGAGCACAGACTAAGGAGTTAGCTGCCCTTGAGCGTTTGAAAAAATCCCATAGTGTTATAATGGAGAAAACAACCTCATCACACATTTTTAGAAAAACTTTGTCATCGCTCTATTGCCTACATTTATCAACGGATTTTAAAATAACTTCACAAAAATGTAGGGCATGACAATATCTCGAGCAAGTTCGACTTTCAGGATGCTGCGCCCAAGGTCAAGGTCACTGTGGCTATTTTTAGAAAAACTTTGTCAGCGCTCTAGCACCTACATTTCTCATCAGATTTTAAAATAACTTGACACAAATGTAGGGCATGACATTATCTCGAGCAAGTTCGACTTTCAGAATGCTGCACCCAAGGTCAAGGTCACTGTGGCTATTTTTAGAAAAACTTTGTCAGCGCTCTAGCACCTACATTTCTCAATGGATTTTAAAATAACTTCACACAAATGTAGGGCATGACAATATCTCGAGCAAGTTCGACTTTCAGGGTGCTGTGCCCAAGGTCAAGGTCACTGTGGCTATTTTTAGAAAAACTTTGTCATCGCCCTAGCACCTTCATTTCTCCATGGATTTTGAAATTTTGAATAGGGTATGACAATATCTCAAGCAAGTTCGACTTCCAGGGTGCTGCGCCCAAGGTCAAGGTCACTGTGGCTATTTTTAGAAAAACTTTGTCATCGCTCTAGCACCTACATTTCTCAATAGATTTTAAAATAAATTTACACAAATGTAGGGCATGACAATATCTCGAGCAAGTTGGACTTTCAGGGTGCTGTGCCCAAGGTCAAGGTCACTGTGGCTATTTTTAGAAAAACTTTGTCATCGCCCTAGCACCTTCATTTTTCCATGGATTTTGAAATAACTTGACATAAATGTAGGGTATGACAATATCTCAAGCAAGTTTGACTTTCAGGATGCTGTGCCCAAGGTCAAGGTCACTGTGGCTATTTTTAGAAAAACTTTGTCATCGCTCTAGCACCTACATTTCTCAACGGATTCTAAAATAATTTCACACAAATGTAGGGTATGACAATATCTCCAGCAAGTTTGACTTTCAGGATGCTGCAATTAAGGTTTTTGATTAGATCCTTATCATACTTGCAGGTAATGATGACATACATAAGAGCTTGGATGAGTTCGAAATTTGGCCGGATTCGAGCACAGACTACGGAGTTAGCTGCCCTTGAGCGTTTGAAAAAAATCCCATAGTCTTATAATGGAGAAAACAAGGTCATCACATTTTCATTTTTCATCGAATCCTCTTCATACTTGCAGGTAATGAGGATATGCTTAAAAGCTTGGATTAATTAGCATTTCGGCTAGATCTCACTACTGACTATGGAGTACCTGCCCTTAGCATCCAAAACATCAATGTCGCCACTTTTTCTTGGTTTCTACTGATCCGATCCTTTTCAAACTTGCAGGTAATGAGGAAATGCATAATATCTTAAACAAGTTTAAATTTTGGCCAGATCAGGCCAACCACTACGAAGTTAGCTGCCCTTGACAGCTCTGTCTATTGTGCTCTTGATCGGATACTTTTTAAACTTGCATATATTAAATGAGGGCATACATAATGTTTTGGATGAGTTTAATTTTCAGCCTGATTGGACCACTGACTGTGGAGTTAGCTGCCCTTGAGCATCTTAAATATCCCTATAGGTTTACAGTGTCTCTCAGGTGAGCAATTGTTGCCCTTTGGGCTACTTGTTTAATGCATCAGTGCCCTGGGGTTTTTGTTTTGAAGATAACTTTAGGTTAGTATCTGTAGCTGTCTCTAGATATAAGGCAGGACGTTTTACCTTTTGTTAGCTCACCTGAGCCGAAGGCTCAGAGGTGAGCTTATAGGATGGGAGTCGAGCCGTCGTCCGTCCGTCTGTGTGTGGGTGCGTGCGTCAACACTTTCAAACATAAATATCTCAGAAACCAGTGGGCTGATCGCAATTAAATTTTATCTGAAGCATCATTGGGGTGGGGGAAAGGCTGCATTAGGTTTTGGTGCCGATCAGCTCAGAACTCTGGTTTCCATGGCAACAGATAGCCCCCATAGGGTTATAATGGGGAAAACGGTGTCATCACGTTTTCTCAAGTGTTTTTGATTAGATCCTTATCATACTTGCAGGTAATGATGACATACACAAGAGCTTGGATGAGTTCGAAATTTGGCCGGATTCGAGCACAGACTATGGAGTTAGCTGCCCTTGAGCGTTTGAAAAAAATCCCATAGGGTTATAATGGGGAAAATGGCGTCATCACGTTTTCTCAACTGTTTTTGCTTAGATCCTTATCATACTTGCAGGTAATGATGACATACATAAGAGCTTGGATGAGATCGAAATTTGGCCGGATTCGAGCACAGACTACGGAGTTAGCTGCCCTTGAGCGTTTGAAAAAAATCCCATAGTGTTATAATGGAGAAAACAACCTCATCACATATTTTTAGAAAAACTTTGTCATCGCTCTATTGCCTACATTTCTCAACGGATTTTAAAATAACTTCACACAAATGTAGGCCATGACAATATCTCGAGCAAGTTCGACTTTCAGGATGCTGCGCCCAAGGTCAAGGTCACTGTGGCTATTTTTAGAAAAACTTTGTCAGCGCTCTAGCACCTACATTTCTCAGCAGATTTTAAAATAACTTCACACAAATGTAGGGCATGACAATATCTCGAGCAAGTTTGACTTTCAGGATGCTGCTCCCAAGGTCAAGGTCACTGTGGCTATTTTTAGAAAAACTTTGTCAGCGCTCTAGCACCTACATTTCTCAATGGATTTTAAAATAACTTGACACAAATGTAGGGCATGACAATATCTCGAGCTAGTTCAACTTTCAGGGTGCTGTGCTCAAGGTCAAGGTCACTGTAGCTATTTTTAGAAAAACTTTGTCATCGCCCTAGCACCTTCATTTCTCCATGGATTTTGAAATATCTTGACACAAATGTAGGGTATGACAATATCTCAAGCAAGTTCGACTTCCAGGATGCTGGGCCCAAGGTCAAGGTCACTGTGGCTATTTTTAGAAAAACTTTGTCAGCGCTCTAGCACCTACATTTCTCAATGGATTTTAAAATAAATTCACACAAATGTAGGGCATAACAATATCTCGAGCAAGTTCGACTTTCAGGATGCTGTGCCCAAGGTCAAGGTCACTGTGGCTATTTTTAGAAAAACTTTGTCATCGCCCTAGCACCTTCATTTCTCCATGGATTTTGAAATAACTTGACACTATTGTAGGGTATGACAATATCTCAAGCAAGATTGACTTTCAGGATGCTGTGCCCAAGGTCAAGGTCACTGTGGCTATTTTTAGAAAAACTTTGTCATCGCTCTAGCACCTACATTTCTCAACGGATTCTAAAATAATTTCACACAAATGTAGGGCATGACAATATCTCCAGCAAGTTTGACTTTCAGGATGCTGCAATTAAGGTTTTTTATTAGATCCTTATCATACTTGCAGGTAATGATGACATACATTAGAGCTTGGATGAGTTCGAAATTTGGCCGGATTCGAGCACAGACTACGGAGTTAGCTGCCCTTGAGCGTTTGAAAAAAATCCCATAGTGTTATAATGGAGAAAACAACGTCATCACATTTTCATTTTTCATCGGATCCTCTTCATACTTGCAGGTAATGAGGATATGCATAAAAGCTTGGATTAGCTAGCATTTTGGCTAGATCTCACTACTGACTATGGAGTACCTGCCCTGAGCATCCAAAAAATCAATGTCGCCACTTTTTCTTGGTTTCTACTGATCCGATCCTTTTCAAACTTGCAGGTAATGAGGAAATGCATAATATCTTAAACAAGTTTAAATTTTGGCCAGATCAGGCCAACCACTACGAAGTTAGCTGCCCTTGACAGCTCTGTCTATTGTGCTCTTGATCGGATACTTTTTAAACTTGCATATATTAAATGAGGGCATACATAATGTTTTGGATGAGTTTAATTTTCAGCCTGATTGGACCACTGACTGTGGAGTTAGCTGCCCTTGAGCATCTTAAATATCCCTTTAGGTTTACAATGTCTCTCAGGTGAGCAATTGTTGCCCTTTGGGCTACTTGTTTCTAACTGCTGCCTGCATCAAGTGCTAGTGTGTTGGCTTGTATCTTTACATTGCCTACATCACAGGAAGGGTGATCCATTATTTTTATTTCAACTATTGGCTGCATCAAGCGTTAGTGCCCCGAATTTAATTTGTTTACATTTTTGGCTTGTACCTGTACACTGAACAGGCGTAAGGCAAAACTCCAACACCGGACTGCATCAAGTGTCCGTTCACTAAAGAATCAATTAAAAATCAAGGAAAGAGGCAAATCATCTGGGCACAACAGTTTATGATGGAAGATAAGCTGACACTTAGCAAGCTTGGGAAGACTTCTCAACCCATCATCAACATATTTACAGCAAACAGATCACTTATGTTGAGAAACAGCAACGAAAAATAAGTTTTCAGTTGTGAAAAGATGCAACTTATTTGCGACTGATAATTTACTCACTTCTTGACTACATGTATCATCACTATTATTGGAAATGTCTATTTCGGTACTGTTAATCTTGGGCCTGCAACCCGACCGTAGGTATTCAGAAAATTGGAAGTCGACCCCACGGCATCGGGGTTATGTTAATCCATATGTATCCGTACGTTGTACAGGTGTAAGACAATGGGTGATTATAAGAATCTGAATTTGATCAAATAAAACTAAAGCTGAGCCTATAGCAACAATTCATGAGGAAACCAGTGCCTACAAAGTGTCAGTTTAAACTCCTAGGGCTCTAAATAGTTTTCCTGAGCTCCAAACAGGGTATGTTATCAGTCTAGGTAAAATAATTACCGGGTTATTATTTTGAAAAAAAAAAAAAAAAAAAAAAAAAAAACACCAAAAGATTTGATCTGGAAATTTTCTTGTGTTAATGGGGTTGGACAAGGTGACATTTCATCGATACACTTTTTAATCTGAATTGGGATAATAGAGAGATGGTAAAGTTCACTTTTACGTGACATGAGGAATCAAGAAAAAAATACATTGCTACAAGATAATGCTTTTCTACTGTATTGGGGTGCCTGACAGCCCACATTCTGCGGCCCTGAAGTATAGTTTACCGGGCTCTGAATTTCTTTAATTTTCTTGTACACATATAAGAGGTATACAGCATGATTTATGGTTAGTATAAAATCTTGACAACAACTGGATCATACTTTAACTGATAATTAATTTTTGATATAGATGTGGTTTTTAGCTGATTTGAGGGGTTATACCAAACAAGATACATTTTATACATAACCCGTTTCTTGAAACATGGATATAAATATTTCTAAAATGTTTCACATTAATTCACTGATTTAAGTTCATAAATGAAATTGCAAAATCTGAACATCTGATAGTTCTAGGAACCGTTACGGTATTTAAAGGGGACCCTCATTTTCAGGGTAGAAGTTACTTAAGTCAATTCTGTTCTATGCTGAGTGTGTTAACTGAGGTAAATAATCCATAAGCAACACCATTAGTCCTTAGGCAACACATATACATAGAATAAAAAAAATCTAAGCGTGGGCAGATTCCTATGTAAAATTAACATAGGCTGAAACTCCGCCTTTGTACAATAGCTGTGTTAAAGTTTTGCGTTAAGTTTCTGCTTTTGCTCTGTTTTTCTGAAAGACTTAATTGTAACTTGTTCATATGTGCTTAGTATTAGTACAGGATATATACATATTAGTTTGCATCATGTGGCTGCTGCTGCTGATGAAAGGTCAAGGTCACAGACTTAGAAATTTGTATACTATTTGCGTTAAAGTTTTGTGTTAAGTTGTATTTTATGCTTAGATTTTTAATATTCTTGAATAGAACCTTTTGCAATTGCTACTAGGTTCACTTCTATGTTGAAAGGAATTAGTTTGCATTATCTGGATGCTGCTGCTGACTGAATGTCAAGGTCACAGACTTTGAAATGTGTATACTCTTTGCCTTAAAGTTTTATATCAATTCATATTTTGTGCTTGTAGTTCAGATATACTTCAATGAAACCTTTTATTATGCTACTAGGTTTACTTCTAGGTTGAAACTGATTTGTTGACATCATCCGGATGCTGCTGCTGACTTAATGTCAAGGCCACACACATGCAAATTTGTGTTGAAAGTTTGTGTTAAATTTGTATGTTTTTTTGCTTATGCAAATTTAAATGGAACCTTTTAGCTTCTGTCTATAGGCCTTTCACTGGGTTTGTTATAAATTGTCCACCTGTCTGTCTGTTTATTAACTTTCGCTTCAAAGCTTTGTATTAAATGCATTATTAGGGGGTGGCGCTGGCCGGGGGTATATGTGAGCCCCTGCTCACTTGGTCTAGTATTTATCAGCAACATTTCATGCTCAGCTGAGTTGAGCATGAAAAAAGTGTTATAACCTCTGAGGCTGTTTTGCCATATACCATGTTCCTTTGGCTACAAAACCACGGGGGTAATACCAATTTGGCTACCTGTGCTTTCGACTGAGTCTGTACTGTACAAAGTGGCTTTCAACCGAGAATACGATCGTAAGCATTACCAATAACGGTAAATGGTACTATTGTTAATGGCTGTCGATCGAGCTGATACTGCTGTCCATTGTCTCAGTTGACAGCCACTTTTGCATGTATGGTAATTGACTGACTCGGTTGAAAGCACAGGTGGCCAAATTGGTAGTACCCCCTTGAAGACAGGTTTTCTCTCTCTCTCCATAAAGTACCCCAGATATGGTAACCAGCCATGTAATCCAGCTGTTAGATATAGAGGATATTTGACCTTTTCAGTGTAAGATCAATTTTTATTTCACCGAATGAACGCCAAAAGCAGTATTTTCACGAAAATACCACTTTTGGTGTTCATGAGTGAAATATAAAATTCATCTTTCACTGAAAAAGTCAAATTTTTTATTACTTTTATGCTTAAAAATCACAATAATTCTGTTTATTCAAGAGCGTCAGCCATCACGACAGGAACACAACTTTTTTCCTAGCCGTTTTGGGTCAAATTAGATGCTTCCAGCGTGTTTATTGGGTATGATATTGGTTGTAAACAAGTTTGCAACTGGAAAATAGCTTCAAATATCATTTTGATAGAGATCTCAAAAAAATTGCCAAGAAAGAATGCATACAGGAGACTTAGGCGGCCTGATGTCGCGTGCAGTAACAATGTTACTTTTGCACTTTAAGTGACATCATTAACGTCGTAATGACGTGCAAACATGCGTGACGTAATTTTTGTTAAGCCAGATAAGATTTAGCCAATTAATCAACAAAAAAATTGAGGCTATTTCACAAAAATTGTATTTCTGAAACAGTGAAATCAAAAGTGATAATTTCACTGTTTGAAACAGTGAGATTATCAGTTTCGATTTCACCGAGAAATCTCTATAATTCATTGAAAAGTATAAAAGAAAGGTATTTCTCTCAGAATAATCCCAACAATCCAGATCTGTCTTTTAGGCTGAGCCAATCAGCTCCACAGCATAAGTTTTCTGAGGAAGCCCTGCAGGTCCAGAGGTTATAAAACTTGAGTACATTCTCAAACTAAAGCACACTGATTGGCTGCTTCCAAGCACATGCTTGGAAGCAGCCAATGAGTATGCTTTAGTTTGAGTTTGAGATTATTCTCAAGTTTTATAACTCGAACCCAAGGAAAAAGCTTCAAGTATATCTTGCTCTGATCACTTTTCCAGAAACAAGGAAAGAAGTTACAGAGAGGTGGAAAAGATGTCTGGGCAGATTTTAAGGATAAGGTATGAAATACTCCGAGTTGACTGAGTACACGGGGTTATCCACTCTTAACCACAAAAGCTATGTTACAGTGTCCAAACTGTTTAGAATGTAGCATTATGATGAAATTAAGGAAATGTTATCAAATATCCTATATGACAAACAAAAGGTCCTAATGAGGATATCCTTTGCATTTATGCAAGGATATCCTTGCATAAATGCAAAACATCATGTACCAGTGAGCCGTACATCATGTATCGTACTAGGATGAAACCTGTAATTTCAATATTATACACACATTTTTATGAAGCATTTAATCAGCAGTTAAATTGTAGGTTTTAAATATACATGTAATAAAAGGCTTATTAGTAAATCCACAAGGCCTTCTAGGATGACAGATTTTATTTTGTATTCTATAAAAATATTTTTGTTTCCATGTATGTTTTTAATAGAGATTTTATTGTTTGTTTTGACTAGAATAGGATTAGATATGATACTTATTTAAGAAGCTTTTGTAGTTACCCTTTCTATAGGAAAGGCAATGTTTGTAAATTACAGTTAAGGTGAACACTTTCAGGAGAAAAAGTACCAAGTTTTTTGTTGAAATTTTTTACTTCTTGGGAGCTCTGGGCTTGGTTGTTCAAAGCATCATTAGCTTAACAACACTGTAAGTCAAGGATTTTTTAAGTCTTCTAGTACACTTAAATCAAATTTGCTAATATTTTTGCTGAAAAAATGTGAGGAGCTTTTGCATTGCAAAAGCTCCTCATATTTTATCAGCAAAAATGGGTGTTTTTTTTGCATATACATGTAACATGTTTGAAAATATAATGTCTCTTTAACTAAAGATTCCATTAGTTTTGAACAACTGGGTCGTGTTTTATAAAAACTATGCTTGCAAATCTCAGCAAAGCTTAAACTATTTTATAAGGCTGCCCCTGCCATGAAAGACGCTTTCTCTACAATTGGACATATTAAAAAGGATGCTTTTTCTGCGATGGGACATATGAAACATAGGGTAATGCTAGCATGGCATGGCTGTGTGCTCTCTTCTGACTAAAAACATCATCATACCATCAATTAAATCTCTTTCTTTTGCTCAGCTTCAGAAAAAATTTTTTTTTGCCAGTTTTATCTAAGAATATTTGGACCATAATTTCTGAGCAAACAGTGCAGACCCTGATCAGACTGCTCCAAGGAGCAGTCTGATCAGGGTCTGTATTGTTTGCAGAATTGTATAGAAATTCCCTCATGGGGCAAATGAAGCTCTTAAAATTGAAAATTGATTGTGTTAAGGTGTGTGGGTACACCTCCATGTTTTTCTGCTATTTTTACAAAGGGAAGCAACTTTTATGAACTGTTTGCTGCGTTGGACAAGACAACCCTTTCAGAATGGGGTCTACTTGTAAAGGAAAGAATTTAATCTAGGAGAGCAAATTCTTCCCTGTTAGATTTGATCCCAATTGAGAAGGGAGGCAAAAATGAAAATGGTAAGCGTTG
This sequence comes from Ctena decussata, assembly GCA_963989385.1. Classification (NCBI taxonomy): domain Eukaryota; kingdom Metazoa; phylum Mollusca; class Bivalvia; order Lucinida; family Lucinidae; genus Ctena; species Ctena decussata. The sequence continues at coordinate 36,086,727 of OZ022498.1, read as the reverse complement.
CTTCCCCTGAAAGTGTACCCATTCCCTATAATGAAGAAAAATGATTTAGGTTCCAAATACTTCGGGCAAATATGCGTTAAAAAGTGGCAGCCATATCAGCCTGCATGTATTTAAGGCTTATTTTGATCTACACATCTTAACACCGGAAATTTTGACATCTATGTGTGAATTGCTGTTTAAAACAGGGCTGCCTAATTTTGCAGGCTTGTTAAGCAAGTTTGTTTTCATGGTCTTCTGTTCATGTGCATATGATGGTGCTGGTTTTTACCCATTACTGTTTTCACTGCTACTTTTGGACACAAATGCCTGAACAACATGAGCAGAGCAGATCAGAAGTTTCTTGAGAAGCAGTCAGCATGCCCTATTATAAAACATCGCTTGATGCAACAATGAACTTGTCCAAATTAGTGGATGAAACAACCAACATTTGATGTTTTTGATGGGTCTGTAAAGGCATGAATGATATAGTAAAATATTACAGTGTAACATTAAACAAATGTTATTGGAATTTCTGTTTCATTTAGTTAAAGATATATAGGTATAGTCTGTTGGCACTTTGCGTATTTTATCAAAAACCATGAAAGTTCCATTAAATGTTCAAAGTCCTAATGATTCTTATAACTATACATAACAGAAAACAAAAAAAAAAATGAAACTTTGGAACAGTAATGCAGAAACTGAGCAGTTTTACTGAAGGGCATCTTATGCTTGTTAGAACAGCCAAAATATTGTTGATGGGCAAGAGGCAATGGCGTAAACTTGTAGAGTGAAAAGTATGTTTCAAAATTTCATAATATATGGGTGAAACAAAAAGTAGAAAAAAGGATTCTAAATAAAATTTCAATTTATTATGCAAATTCTGTTCTAAGGATAGCATATGTTGGTCACATGCTATAATACATCAGACTAAACGGGAGTTTTACTCCCTTGTAATTAAGAGGCGAAAATGACATATTTTAGGACCGTTTTTGTAAAGAAAATTTTTTATACAAAGCCTTGCATTTCTACAAAATTATGATTTTGTTATGTATATGATAAAAGTTAAGAATGAGCAAATTGAAGATCTACCTCTCACCAAGTTTGAGAAAATATTGCAATTTTGGGGGCAAACGGACAATACACCTCCATCTTTTTCTACCATCTTTGCAGAGACAACTTTTGTGACTTCTTGTTCATTTCTCTGGAAGACCAAGCTTTTCCAAAATGGGGTCTTCTCATAAAGGAACAGGGAACAAATTCTTTCCTGTAGAGTAGACCATAGTTGACAAGGGAGGCAAAATGAGTGTCAGTTGCTTCCCTTGAAAGATTACCCATTCACCTTAAACAATCCAAGTCTAATAACAACCATGACACAGATTAGCCTGTGCTACTGAGCAGGCTGCTCAAAGCCTTTGATATTGACTAAAATAGATGCCTCAGGGCCAGTACATTGTATATCTAAATAGGCCTTGTCTGTAAAACGATTAAGCTGACTGGTGCAAATTAAAAAGATGCAGTCTGATCAGGGCTTTTGCGGGTCTTTTTATATTTTCTACCAGACTTATCAATCTCTCATGTCCTTATGCATCTTATGTTGTCTTTTCTTGCATTTTCATCATCATCAGTTTTACTAAACTTAGTGGAAGGGGGTGTGTAACTTAGAGGTAGGGAGTGTGTGTTTTGACAACTATTCCACTTAAACCTACTGTATATGTTCAGTCTTCATTTATAAAACAAATGAGCTGCAATATCATTAAACCAACAAAATGGCATGTGTGCACAGTGAAGACTCAGATCAGCCTGGGCATCCATCCGGTTTAATCAGAGTCTTTGTTTTGGGCTTGAAGCTAGCTTAGACCTTAAGCTACCCTTTAAGTGCACAGCAAACCTCTGATCAGAAAGAGGGGATGCCCAGGCTGATCTGAGTCTTTGCTAGGCACAGAATGTCACTTTGTTGGTTTAGTCCTGCTGAGGTTCAAATATTGTTGCCCATCATTAGAATCACACATTGAAATGAGCAGTTCTAATGAGGCAGTGGTGTTTTCATCTAAATATGAGCCGCGACACAAGAAAACCAACAATGTGGTTGTGCGCCCAGCGCAGACTCAGATCAGCCTGGGCATCCGCCTAGTCCGCTAACACTCTTCGCTAAGCACTTAAAGGGTAGCTAAGGGTCTAAGCTACCTCCATGCGGACAGCAAAGACTCTGATCAGACTGGGCGGATGCCCAGGCTGATCTGAGTCTGCGCTGGGCGCACAACCACATTGTTAGTTTTGTCGTGTCGCGGCTCATATCTTAACACTGGAAAACATGGTTTTGGAAGCCATTGTTGAAATTTTTTTGTGTGTATCTGTGTTTTCTAGAGTCAGGCTACACAATTGTAAGGGGACATAACATATGTATTCAGGGAGAAATTAGTAAAGTTAATGGAGAATTGCCATCAAATCACCCTTTTCTGGGGCTGAATTTACTGATGGACTAAAACTGCAACACTTTATTAGTGCATTTCTGATTACACTAACTTTTAATACACTAAATTGTAATTATAGAACTAAACAACAAAGTCTCATGAAGACCAAGGTTATTGAATTTGCTTTTTAGGGCAGATTTACCCGATTAACAGCATTTTATTATAAAACTTGATAACTTGGTGTCAGAAAAGATAGCTCATATGAGCCGCAACATGACAAAACCAACAAAGTGGCATGTGCACCCAGCGAAGACTCAGATCAGCTTGGACATCTGCCCAGTCTGATCAGAGTCTTTGCCGTCCACATGGTGCTGGCTTAGACCCTTAGCTACCCATTAACTGCACAGCGAAGTATCTGATCTGACTGGGCGGATGCCCAGGCAGATCCGAATCTTTGATGGGCACACATGCCACTTGGTGGATTTGTCGTGTGGTGGCTCAGATGTACTAGTTTCAGATAGTGGTCATTATGGATGATCATGGTTTATAAAAAATTTCTATATATGCTGTACATTTGGGACTGTAGTTTTGGCATATTTTGGCAGTTTTTCAATTCTTAAATTGGTTTCTCTTTTAGGACCTGTCGGAACTTACATTATTGTATTATCATTAATATGATAATGGAACAGTACTTTTCTAACATTTCTCCTTCAGGAGCATAAAGTTTTTTTATCACTTAATTAAATTGTTCCCATATATTTACTGTTGCTCTGAAGTTAGCATGGTGGTTCTTTCAGCTTTCTCCTTAAAGCACCAAACAAGCAGACAGCAAAATTTACCTCTGCAAAATTTAAAAAAAAATTTGTTCAAAACTTTCCTATTGAGAATTCAAAGACTAGAGGGCAAGCAGTGTAGACTCAGATGAGGCGGCTCATAATGAGCTGCTTCATTTGGATCTACCCTGTTTGCAAATTCAACTTCTTTTGCTCTGGGCCCTTTAAGGGCTAACTTTCTCCGGTTTTCATCTGTAGCAGAGCACCAGATATGGAGATTATTTAATGATAAGTTGGGGATCTTTTATTATTTCTCTGTAAAAACATGTTAAATTGGGGATCTTTTATTATTCTCTTTAAAAATAAGGTATTTCCCTCATTTGGTCATGTTGTGGCCTCTCATTAGAAACATCTTGGCTGCAAGTTGGCATTTAAAGTGCCAAAAATGAAAACAGTTAAATTGGCAAACAATGTAGATCAGATGAGATGGCTCATCATCATGAGCCACCTCATCTGATCTACACTGTTTGCCTTCTACCTCCAGTTTTCGAATTCTGAATATGATATAGCTTGGAGGAAATATTTTTGAAATTTTGCAGACACAAACTTTGTGGTCTGCTTTTCTGGCACTTTCAGGGCTGGGCTAATGAGTGGTGAGAGCACACATTTTTATGAATTTATTAAAATCATCAAATCCTCTGCTTATCTTGAGCTCTGCTGTCTTCACAACTGTGAATGATATGAAGCATATATGATTTGGTTTAATGGACTTGTTTTAACTTTCTCTTTCTCTTCGACTCGCTGTGAGCATTCGTAAATTACCTTTGTACATGTACATTTTATTGCTCATCTTTAAGTGATTTATATATGCTTTTATCTTGAAATTGCCTGTTATATTCAAATAGATTTGAAAAGGTTAATACTGTAATGTGATTATTTAGTGAATTGTTTCACCCACAGACTATGGCTGCCAATTAGTGCCTGATATTGAATATCTGTCTTCCCTCCCGCAAAATCTCTTTGATGCTTCCTTATAACACACTTGAACAAACAAGGGATACTTTATTTCTGTCCAGTCTGTGCTTTGATTGAGTAGCCAGAAGTGCCTGCCTAGTTAAATCTGGATGGATGACTTGCAATTTTACGCTCTTGCAACAGTATTGCAGTCTTATCAGACTGATGGGAGGGTGATTATGAAAAATTCTGTACAATGAAGTGCTAAATGGGGACTTGGCTGGTTGAAAATGTCCATGACTCCTGTTCATACAATCAATTTCTGCCATATATTGAATCACTCTATGACATTGGTTAGTAGCTAAAAATTTCAAGGCACAGACTTGAAGGTAAAAGCTTCAAAGTGTTTTTTTCATGATAGTTTTATACATGTGTAGACTTAAATATATGTTGACTGAAAAAGTATTTTGTTAACAGGTTAAGCCACAGAGCTTTATAAAGGTGTGAATTTTATGTCAATTCTAAGATCAGTTTTGTTCATTCTTCTAAAACATAATGTTATGTCCATCATTTGAACTGCCTGCTAGAGGTGAGGAGGTTCTAATGAGGGGCCAAAACATTCACACACCCGCCATTTCAAGGTGGTCCCCATGAAGGCATGATAAAAAATGAGGCACAGATTAGCATCAAAACCACTCTTATCTGAAGCTCTTAGCCAGCTGTACAAAGTTAGGTAGAGTTAAGGAATCTACTGAAATAATTTACACACAAGACATGGTTTCCCCATGTCCAAAAAAAACAAAACAAATATCTATACTGAACAAAAAAAGAAACATTACATGCACTTTCAATGCATGTTTTCTTTAAATTGAATTAGAATTTTGCCAATTTTATTTTATACCTAACTGCCAAAAAGTATCAGTATTTCAGAAAATGAATATCACAACATTAGCTGCGAGATTAGTATCTCAAGATCAATTTAATTCAATGAGGGGTCAGAATTTGAAAGTGCTAGTTTGAGGTGCTTTTTGAAGACCCGTATTTCACTCAATTATCAGCCCATGTGAGCAAGTGACTTCTGAGACGTTTATCAGGCACTAGTTGTTACAAAAATGGTCCAATTGTCGCTTCAATAGGGTTGTTCAGTGAAGCACAAGCCTTGGAAAATCGCTTTCCATGACACTTGACTCTGACTTTCATGTTATGCACTGAAACTCCCATGGACAATGCAAGGTGATATACCATGGACAATTAAGCAGTTTAATCAAAGTTTTTCATCATGAACTATTGTCTGGAGAAGCTGGAATAAGATCCATGAATTAAACTTGAAACTTTTATTGAAACATACTGGTTAATCGGAGTAAATTATTTGCTATACTTTTAATTGCAAGGGAGACAATTTCCAAGACACAGCATCTTTAACATCTTATTTCTTTAAGCTGCTGGTTAAATGTCATAAGATGCATAGGGTTTCTTATTGGCCGTTACAAGGCAAATCCGAAAGTGCAAAAATTTAAGTGCTTGCGCATGCGCATCGAGCGTGTAACATTGTTTGCGGTGTTTTTCAGTCAAAGTGGCATAATTCTGTAACAATTAACGCAAATCGAAAACCCATCAGTTCATAAAGTTGTCTGACATCTCGCACGTGGTAAAATAAACTATCATTTTTTGAAAATATTGTTCTTTAGCTTAAAATTCATGAATAATCTATGTAACGTTTCTTTTTTTGTTCAGTATATATCAGCCTTTGCATAATTTTGCAGTAAGATGGTTATTTTCTTTCCAGAACAGTTTCAAACATCTAGGCCCATTTAATCTTATTAGACAGATCTAGAATTTTTTGTTGGTTTGAAGAGGGGGGAGGGAAAACCCCACCTTTAGTTGCATAGATAATTTACAGAGTATCGTTTACAGGCAGGTCCAGCTATGTCAAATGCCATGGAGTCAGTAAGTGATCCCGCCCAGTGGTAGCATGCTTTTGTGGTGTCTTGCTATATAAAGCCCTACTGTTTTATAATAAGCTAATGTTCGGTGGGAACAGTTTTTTTTTTTTTTTTTCTGTAAGATAGGAGAGAGCATTAGAAAGCCAGTTATGAGATGGCATGACATGTACATAACAGTGATAGCTGTGAACATAGCATTTGGCACTTTGTCCTCTGCAATGACTCAGTAAAATACTTTATGTACCAATGGTTATCAAAAAGTAGAAATTCCCTAATAAGGCACCTCATTCCCTAATTAGGCATTTCCACTTATTATAGCCATTTATAGCTTGGCTATAAATAGGTGGAAATTCCCTTTTAGTAAATGAAATGAGCAAGCTCACCTAGCTGCATGCACTAAGGGGATTTCCACCTATATGTAGCCATTTACATCTCTATGATAAATGCCCCTGGTCTGAAGAGCTAGTGATCATTACTACATTTACACTCAACCTAACACGTTAAACTTAATTTTCCTCATAAATATTGGCCACCAGTAAGTTTACCAAAGAAGATTAAAATTTTAAGGTGTCATGATTGATATAACATTTGACATCAGGTAAAACTGAATAAAGCTCTACTCAACTTTGAAGGAGTGACTTACGGGCATGTAAAATTTTGCAAAATAGGATTCACAGAACTCCAGATAAGAAGGGGTAACAGGGATAATTCAGAGATAATTTTTCTTATATCGCAATGAAAACATACAAAGTGACCCCTCATTAGAACCGCCTCACTGAGACGGTTCTAATGAGGGGTCACAATGTATGTTTAAATGGAAAAATAAGGAAAATTATAGCTAAATTATCCCTGTTACCCCTTCTTATCTGGAGCTCTGAGGAAAATGAGTAAAAGGGACACAAGATGAATTACAATAATCCATTCTCATCAGTACAACTGTTTGCTGGAATGAAAGCTTGCAAAGCTTGGTGTGGGTCTATTATCCACATTATACTTAACTCTCAACAGTTTTCTTAAGTGAGCAGAAATCATTGTTATTACTGAGATGATTATAATTATGAAGTTCAAAGATCTTGATGATTTTAGATGATACCTTGTACATGTATATGTTTTATAACAGAGGAAAGAGTATAATATAACATGTACAGCATCTAATCAAATTTATTCTGTCATTTTCTGGTATGTGGCATGTGAGTTCATTGGTGATATATGCTGTAATGTCCCTAAATATTCGGACAGACAGGTCTGAGCAAACATTGTAGAGCCAGATCAAACTGCTCCTGAAGGAGCAGTTTGATCGGGGTCTACAAGATTTGCCATACACTAAGCATCATTTGGGTCCATTAATATGTGTAAAATCCACTTTCTAAGAATTTTCAAATTATAATTGTCCGACTTTCGGTTGTTTGAAATTTTAGGTTCATTACCGTATTCCAGTCTGTTTTTGGTTCAGTTTTCAATAATGTGGGATTAGACAAACTTGTTTTGTTTTCTTAACATGAAATAATGTAATCTGTAATTAATAAGTCTCTGCATCATATAATTATTAATAGTTTTGTTCCATTTTTTTTTCAGGCTAATTTTTTAAACATCATGCTTATTATCATATTAATCATTAATGATGTTTTGATTATATTTTTGTCAAGGATTTATCAAAGATTTTGTGTGTTGCATTAACATTTTGATGGTAGACATCTCTTTGAAGTCCATTGGAACTAAGTTGTTAAAGATTTTGAAAAGCAAACTGTAGTCAGTCTGACCTCTTAAGCTGTTGAAGATTTTGAAAAGCAAACTGTAATAAGTCTGACCTCTAAGTTGTTGAAGAGTTTTAAAACACAAGCTGTAGTCAGTCTGATCTCTTACGCTGTTGAAGATTTTGAAAAGGAAACTGTAGTAAGTCTGACCTCTAAGTTGTTGAAGATTTTTAAAACGCAAGCTGTAGTCAGTCTGATCTCTAAGTTGTTGAAGATTTTTAAAACGCAAACTGTAGTCAGTCTGACCTCTAAGTTGTTGAAAATTTTGAAAAGCAAACTATAGTCAGTCTGACTTCTGAGCTGTTGAAGATTTTGAAAAGCAAACTGTAGTCAGTCTGACCTCTAAGCTGTTGCAGATTTTTAAAACGCAATCTGTCGTTAAATTGACCAGACTGATATTTTCAGTATGTGTGTGCCAAAGACATGTCCTTTCAGCCTATGGCTCATTTGAGATACATATATCTGTACTTATTTGTAGGTAATTAGTAAGAGAAGACTTGCTCAATATTTTATATTGGTGTATGTTTTCTGTTGGTCACCTATGCATAGAATCCCCCACAAGTTAAACTGTTGGACTGGTGTCTTAAGAAAACTAGTGTTTTGTCACTTGCATATAGCAAAGACTTACTTCAGTCTTAATAGTCTAGAAATCTTACTGTTCACATGCACAATATGTGCACAAGCTGATGTGGGCAGTGTTTCAAATAAGAAGGGGTAACAGGGATAAGTTAGGGATAATTTTCTATATTTCTTCATAAAAACATATGTTGTGACCCCTCATTAGAATCATCTTATTGAGACTTCGAACCGTCTCAATGAGACAATTAAAATGAAGGATCACAATATATTATGTTTTCATTAAGAAATAAGAAAAATATCTTGCAATTATTCTCAAAACCCCACTTTATCTCGAGTTCTGTACTGTTAGTCTTTGCTGACTGCACCGTGACATGTTTTACCCTGTGCCATTGATTCCTGTTGTCCTATTTGTTTCATAAAAGCTCCACACTACCAAGAACTTGTATCTCGCACCATGGTTAATCCAGAATTATTATAATGACCTTGACAGTTTTAATTTGTTTTTCTGAAAATTGAACTGTATAATGAGCTAGTTTCTAGTTCTTGATACAGGTATTAAGGTGAATAGGTACACCTCATTTTTTTTCCGCCATTTTTATTGAAGGGAAACAGCTTTTGTGACTTCCTGTTTGCTTCCCTGGATGAAGTACCCCTTCCGAAATTAGGTCTACCCCTTGAAGGAAAGAATTTGCTCCTGGTGGAGCAAATTCTTTCCTTTAAGAGTTGACCTCCATCAAGAATGGCGGTAAATATGAAAATGATAAAGTTGATTTCCCTGACAGTGTACGCATTCACCTTAAGACCAGGTTACATATTAAGAATTCTGAAAAAGCAGACAAGGAAGGTTATGATTGACGTTACACAACAATTCCTGTACATTCTTGATAAAAAGATACATTTTGATCCTTCAGTAGAACTGCCTTGAAGAGACAGCTGTTCTGAAAGGCATAAATTGTGTCCATATTTTGGATTATCCCAAAATTATTGTCAGACTCATCCTTATCTTCCGAACAGAATGGTTAGCCAGAGACTTAGGCTAGAAATGAATGTTCACCAAAAAAGTACGGGAACATTTTATGATAAATTTTAATTTTTCTCATCACCAGACTGTCTCATGGCATTTGTTGTAGTGCTGTAGGCACAGTTTACTTTTGGCACTAAAAGTTTGGCAGGACTGTAATAACTTTTCTTGTTGAAAAAGTGTACAAAAACATGTTTTGTTAGTCAGTTCAACTTGAACAAGTTTTTAGCTCACCTGAGCCAGCGGCTCCGGGGGAGCTTATAGGATGGTAAGGCTCCGTTGTCCGTCGTCCGTCGTCCGTCCGTCCGTCCGTCCGTCCGTCGTCCGTCCACACTTTCAAACAACTTCTCCTCTGAAACCGCTGGGCCGATTGTAACCAAATTTCATATAGAGCCTCCTGGGACCTTAGGAACGAAAAGTTGTTCAAACGGTCCTGGTCACATGACCAACATGGCCGCCATGCCCATATATGGTAAAAACCTGAAAAAATCTTCTTCTCCAGAACCAATAGGGCGATGGCCTTGAAACTTGGTATGTAGCATCGGGTACATGAGTACTACCAAGATTGTTCAAATTATGACCTTGGGTTGACCTTGACTTTTTTTACGGTAAGGTCAAATTTGCTTCCTTATGCTTTTATATGGCAAAATGCTGCAACATAAGATATCTTGGATATTGTTGAATATTTTGGCCTAAAAATTGGTACATACAGTCATCTTAATGACTACATGAAGATTTATGAGTTCAAGAGGTCAAGGTCATTCTTTGACCTTTGACCCAGAACTCTCATATTTTGACAATATCAAACAATCTCCTCAAAAACAACTAGGCCAATTGTAATTAAATTGCATATAAATCCTCCAGGGGTTGAGGGAATGAAAATTTGTTCATACGGTCCAGGTCACATGACCAACATGGCCACCACGCCCATATATGGTAAAAACGTTTAAAAAGCTTCTTCTCCAGAACCAGTAGACCGATGGCCTTGAAACTCAGTATGTAGCATTGGGTACTCAAGTACTATCAAGATTGTTCAAATTATGACCCTGGGTTGACCTTGCCCTTTTTTACGGTAAGGTCAAATATCGGAAAATGCTAGCACATGAGATTTCATGGTAAGTTTTGAAGATTTTGGCCTAAAAATTGGTATATACAATCATCTTAATGAGTACATGAAGATATGTGAGTATAAGAGGTCAAGGTCATTCTTTGACCTTTGACCCAGAAATCTCAAATTTTGACAATTTCAAAGAATCTGCTCTAAAACCACTGGGCCAATTGAAACCAAATTTCATATAGAGCCTCGAGGGGTTGAGGGAATGAAAAAATTTTCTAACGCTCCTGGACACATGACCAACATGGCCGCCATGCCCATATATGGTAAATACCTTTATAAATCTTCTCCAGAACCAATTGACCGATGGCCTTGAGACTTTGTATGTAGCATAGGGTACTTGAGTACTATCAAGATTGTTCAAATTATGACCTTGTGTTGACCTTGACCTTTTACAGCAAGGTCAAATATGGGGAAATGGTAGAACATAAGATTTCATGGAAAGTTTTGAAGATTTTGGCCTAAAAAATTGGTATATACAGTTTTCTGAATGAGTTCATGAAGAATTATGAGTACAAGAGGTCAAGGTCATTTTTTTACCTTTGATCCAGATCGCTCATATTTTGACATTTTCAACCATTTCCTCAAAAGCCAAAGGGCCAATTGTGAACACATTTCATATAGAGCCTCCAGGGGTTGATTGAATGAAAAATTTGTTCAAACGGTCCAGGTCACATGACCAACTTGGCCGCCATTACCGCTTATGGTATAAATCTTTAATATTTTTCTTCTCCAGAACCAATACACCTATGACCTTGAAACTTGGTAAATAGCATGGAGTACTAGAGTACCACCAAGACTGTTCAAATGGTGACCTTGGGTTTACCTTGACCTTTTTTGCGGCATGGTCAAATATGGGAAAATGCTAGAACATAAGATTTCATGGAAAGTTTTGAAGATTTCGGCCTAAAAATGGTGTATATATGGTTGTCTTAATGAGTACATGAACATTTATGAGTACAAGTGGTCATGGTCATTCTTTGACTTTTGACCCAGAACTCATATTTTGACAATTTCAGACATGATAAGTAAAAGCCACCTTGCCAATTGTTCAGGTGAGCGATTCAGGGCCTCATGGCCCTCTTGTTTGAGAGTTCTTTTAGGATGTAGGGCAAACATTCCAGACCCAGGTCAGACTGCTCCCATTAGGAACAGTATGATCTTGGCCTTTACTGTTTGTTTATGCATGTCTTCCCAGTATTTTGGGTCAGTACTGTAATGTGTTTCTTCAACTTTCAGGTTAAGAATCAAGGAAAGAAGGCATATTCAGGCATCAGAACAAAGATAGGAGACATCAAGAAGGTTCGAGTTTCTAAATTTGATTTTTTTGTCTTCCTCCTTCTTTTGTATATTGAGCTTATCTCATGTTTTTCCAGATCAGAAATTTCTTTGAGGTAAGTATTGTAGATAGGCTTAAACATTTTATGAGGGAGTAAGGGCTGGGGGTGACTGCAGCTGGTATGGTTGGCCAAAGATCATTACGGTGAGTTTAGACAAAACACTTGATCTTTTTATAGGAGGGGTTGGGTGGAGAGGGGGGTGTGTAGGGGGGATAGGGGCTTTGAGCAATAGGGAGAAGGGCTTGCATGAGTAAAGAAATAAAAGAGCTTCCTCGCAGTGATAACAGAAAAAAGTTTATGAGAAAAAGGAATAGCAAATGGAGAAAGTTACAATGAAAACAATTGTTACCCAAGTTTTAACCCATGTAGGAGGGATTAACAGAAATTACATGCAACAGTGGTAAGGTTTAACGTTATTTTATAGACCCACATCTTTCAGCTGCCCTTTGACTGTAAAAGATTCAACAAAATCTAAAAATGATTTACATACACTTAATTATGCAGAAATGGTCATTGCATCAACAAATTAAATTTGTTAGTTGCCTGCTGATAGAATTAATGTCAGTAAATAATATACATAAACACACTGGGAGGCAGATGTATCAATTAAAAACCATTAAATCATAAAATTTAATTTAAAGTTTCATCCATAAGGGTAGTTTCCATTGAGCTGATTGAGCTTTCTGAAGAAGAAAAATACAGATCTTGAAGAAGGTTTCTGCCAAAAACAGTAATATTTGAGTCATGTAAACCAACTACCATAATTCTATGAAAGGGCTTGAGGGAATTCGAAAACAAAATGGCTGTGGCAGTTTAAAAAAAAAAGAATTACTCTGCTCATGGGGAATCTCTCTGTTCATTCAGAGAAGATGAGTGGTAACCCTGTGTGAGTCATCAAACCCACTTTTTCTTGTAGAACAAGAATACCGTATATGACCTAATTAGCGCACATGCCCCTATAAGTGCACATCATGAGGCATATGACTAGAAGCACATTTATTTTTACTGGCTTATCCCTTTGTTTACTAGTTTACTAGAGATGAAAGAAGCTATGGAAGTTTTGTTCACATGTAAAGCTTCTCTATCCTTCTGTGACCATAAACAACTTTTTCTCCTATGCTTGTAGTTGGTTGTTGGTTGATTTGATGCTTAACGTCCACAGTAAACAACTAAGGTCATGTCAGGAGGGTCAGTTAACCTAACCACACTATTCCTGGGCAGGCTTAGACCTCCTAAGCGGTTAACCAGTACTAAGTGCACATACTTTCGCCAGTAACTGACAACTGCCCTTCTTGAATCAGCGGAAGGAGAAACGAAAGTATGTGGCCAGACCGGGATTCGAACCCAGGACCTCTGACTTACGAGTTAGGTGCCCTACCGATTGCGCTACCCGGCCAGGCCCTATGCTTGTTATAATTCATTGAAATATGAGCTTATAAGAAAGAAAGTTTACTACATGTACAAGTATTTGCTGCCATTTTGAAACAGTTAAGCGCAAGGGCGCTAAAAAGGTACAATATTTTGACAGTTGTAGAACATGTAAAGAAATGCCTGCACACTGCTTACTTCCCTGTTGATTATATTCTAATCACTTTGTGTGCGCTGAGTATGGTTTATAACAGTATACATGTATTTGGCAGAAATGCTGCTTTAGCAAAATATCCCAGCATTTTATACTAATACCAAGAGCTCAAGTTAAGCCAAATCTTATGATCTATTGTCTGATGCTATATTCAGTAATTTGTTTTTTGTTGGTGGGGAGGGAGGAGGGACTGGGGGAACTTAAAAAGCATACACACATTATTTCCTATAATAGCTTCAAATCTCTGCAGCCCATAAAGTCTGTCTTAACCATACTGCACTCAGAACAGCCAAAACTCTATGGAGTTTTGGCCGTTCTGAGTGCAACAGGGTTAAACTAAATGTAGTGGAATCACTTCAGAATACACTTCAGGGAAAAAACAGGGTTCTTTTGAGACCTTACTAGATATGTTTTTGTGGGGGATAACATGGCGTTTGTCCTCAGAATTTTGGCTTATCAGGAGCTCATAACGTCTTTGCAGAAGCTTGTGCTTGGTTTGTGTCAGGAATATAGTTAACAAATACTATTAACCATTTAAGGTATATGGGTACACCTTCATTTTTCTGCCATTTTTAGAAAGGGAAACAACTTTCATGACTTCCTGTTTGCTTTCTTGGACAACAAAACCCTGCCAAAAATAGGTTTTAAAAGGAAAGAATTTCTTCCTAGAGGAACGAATCCTTTAAGAGTTGGCCCCAAATGAGAATGAAGACAAAAATGAAAATGGCAGAGTTGCTTCCCCTGAAAGTGTACCCATTCACCTTAATGGCTATTACAGGACAAAATTAATGAATTAATGATTAATTATTATACCGCTTAATTGTTATCACTGGTTTTGTTATCAGAACAAGTTCTGATATCTGTCTTACATAATATGCCATTATAATGTTTTATGTTTATATACAGTATCAATTTTTATCACATAATCCTTCAAGGTCTACATAAGCTTAAGCAGGTTTAATTTCTTGGAGATGAGGAAAAGCTGTGTACAGTAATAGAATAGAACCTTTTTGCCTTCTAATTTAGTGACAGTCCTGGGCCTGGTTATTCAAAGCATCATCAGCTTGACGCAGTCTTTAGTCAAGGCTTCATTAAGTCTTCTAGTACATGTACATACAAAATCAAGTGTGCTCATGTTTTATGCTGAAAAAATGTGAGGAGCTTTTGCACTGCCAAAGTTCCTCATACTTTTAGCAAAAAATTAGCAGTGTTTCTGCAGACAATAAATTTGAAAATGAAACATCCCGTTATATAACAAGGTCATTAGTTTTGAACAAATGGGCCCAGATTTTGTGTTAAATTTTTTTTATTGACCTAGATTACTTAGATTTTTTTCATCAATGGAGAAAAATTCTTATAAGACATACTGCTGCCTTGGCATGATATATTAGTATCTTAAGCTTTTGTTTTATGTTGGATTGTGCTGTGTTTGTAGATTTTTTTTGTTGAAGTGAATGGGTACACTTTTAGGGGAAACAACTACAATTTTCTGTTTTGCCTCCCCTCACAATGGGGGTCAACTCTTTAAGGAAATAATTTGCTCCTTGGGGAATAATTTGCTCCTTGGGGAGCAAATTATTTCCTTAAAGAGTAGACCCAAATTTGAAAGGGCTTTGTCATCCAGGAAAGAAAAGAGGAAGTCATAAAAGTTGCCTCCCTTTGAACTAATGGTAGTGTACCCACACACTTTAATTGTTGTATGTTTAACCCTTTCATCCTGAAAGAATAAACAATGTAAATCCAGAAGAGATGGCTCATACTGAGCCATTTTATCTAGAGTTGGTTACAATTCAATTTATGGATGACATTTGTCAAAAACTCAATTTCCAGATGATGCAGTGTTGTGCCTAGCTGTTCAAACCAAGCAGAAATTTTAAGCTGTAGGCCCCTTTTCCATTATAAGTGCATGGGCCTTTCATAAATCTAGAGGGGGCATTGGCATTCTAAGGTGGACAGATATTCCCTTAGAGCTGTAGCTGAGAAGAACATTTGATAATTATTGTGAGATATGAGTTCTTATTTCCCCTTGAAAAGTGTTGTGGCCACTCATTTGAATCTTGTTGATGAGATGGATTCAGCTTAGGGGTCACCACTATGCACATTTTTATGCAGCTGTGACAAAAATTAGCTCTTATTGTCACCTGATGGTCTCTTTTATCTGAAACTCTGTCCCATGGACTCACCCCAGGCACAACACCGTAATGGACTTGTCCAGATTCAAATCTTGAGGTACCAGTTGTAGATATTCAGGTGTGAAAGGGTTAATGACCATATATACGTGTATTTATAGAGCTTTCAGGACCTATTTTCTTACCCCAGTTAACCAAAGTCTTTTTCCCACCATTCCCTGCTTACAGGAAGACAGTCCCCTCAAAGTTAGCAAAAGTGCAAAACAATTCTCAAAGGAAAGCCCAGGACTTTCAAAGGATAGGCCGTCAACTATAGTAGGTGCACCGCTGACCACACAGAGAGTAAGTTGCCTTGGAAACCTTTAGGTTTTTACATTTATTATTTTTCACCCTCATTTTTATTGCTTTGCAAATATTTCTAAGGACTACATAAAATCAGAAATTTTGGAACATTGCATGACCTTGACAATAATGCATCATTCTGTCTGACTGTCTGTTGGTTCCTCGTCTTTCAGATACAACTGTATTCAGAAAACATGTTAGCCCTAAACAATCCATAAGCAGAGAATCTTTTCATTTATATTCATACTCCAGTGAATGTGTCTTATTCCCATGGTGAACAGCATTGAATCAGAAATCAGACACACGTTACAGTTCAGTTCAGTTCAATTCTCTTATCGACGTTACCCAAGTGGCTCAACGGTACGTAATCATAGTTACACACACTTGGCGCCGTGTGTCCGTCCAATCACATGTTACTCAGCAAGCACTTGCTGTTGATCAGTGTACTGGTACCAAGCTGCACACATTTTGTGTACAGCTTGGTATCAATACTTACTGTTGATCTATGTATTGGTACCAAGCTGTACACACATTGTGTACAGCTTGGTACCAATATATATATCAACAGTTATTTACTGATGATCTATGTATTGGTTGCTTACTGATGATCTATGTATTGGTACCAAGCTGTACACACTTCATGTACAGCTTGGTACCAATACATAGATCAACAGTAGTTAGTGCTTGCTGAGCGCCATGTTTAACATGCCTCAGCTTGTGTGACCATACATTTCAAGGTCATGGATACTCCTTCATGTTTTCCTACCATCTTTACACAGGCAAACTTTTTTGTGACTTTCTGTTTGCTTCCCTGGATGATGAAGTGCTTCGAAAATGGGGTCTACTCTTAAAGGAAACAATTTGCTCCAATGGGAGCAAATTTTTACCTTTAAGGGTGGACCCACTTTTGAAAAGGGATGAAAATGGCAAATGCCATTCATCTTAATAAAATTATGAAGGGCTGCAGCTTATTCAAGGAAAGCTGATATGAAAGGGACAATTGGGATCAGCTGTTCACCTAGGGTATAAAGGTTGTTTAACTACATTCAACTCTTGATATCTCGAAGTTGAAGCTCATCTCAAACTACTGATATTTCAAAGAAAATTTTCTGACCCCAGAAAATTTACTATTGAGACACCAGTAGTTTGAGGTAACAGGAGTTGAAATATAAAAAAAAGAGCAAATATGTCCTTACTATATTCTTTGGTGTAAGAGGGTTTTTGTCGCACCTGCTTTAGCAAGGTGTGATATAGGAGTTCACTTTTCCGTCCGTCCGTCAGTCCATCCATCCGCCCGTCCGTCCGTCCACAATTACGTTGACCTTATTTTGACCTTTGACCTGTATTTTATGCTCTGCTGACCTAGTAAAATTTCAGGTCAAAAATTACATCAACCCTAGCATACTGGTCCATTTCTCTCAATCTATGATACCTATGGTCATCAACCCTGGTATAAAGTTTCTATTTAGGTTGATCTAGAGGATTGTTGCACTTATTTTGACCCATATTTCATGCTCTTCTGACTTCATAAAATTTGACTTACAAAATTAAATTGACCCTATCAGTGAAGTCCAATTCTCTCTGACAATCTATGAGAGCTAGACTCATCAAACCTGGTATAAAGTTTCATCTTAGAATGAACGCGAGGATTAATGCACTTGTTTCAGCCCTTGATATATATTTCACGTGCTACTGATTTTGTAAAATTTCACATCCAAAATTGTGTCAACCTTAGGGTTTGAGTCCATCTCTCTTTAAATACAATGGGTGTAATCATCAAACCTGGCTTGAAGATTGTCCTGGGATGCTGCTGTACCGTATTTCTTCGGCTATAGGGCGAGTCGTTTATAAGACGGGGGGGTGTTTTTTGGACTGTCTGGGCATGTATTTAGCTTAGCCTTGCCTATAAGACGGGCCTATTTTCTGCCAATTCCCCAACATGGGCGGATGATCGGCGCCCCGTTACTTCATTCTGCTGAGATGCTAGATTTAATACTAAATTCCCCAAAGGTCATCACCGGTCACCGATGTCTACATATATTTAAACTGGTCGCTATGCAGTTACCGTAATGTGCATAAATATCTTGGATTAATTACCTCATTATTTTATCCAGTATGAGCAAAGGTCGTATTTCCGTAAGTTAAATTTAGCTTTGCATGTACACAAGCGGAGAAAACATATTCCTGTATCCCAGTTTGAAGATGGAAAAATCCATATTAAACAGATTTTGTTTTTATTCACTAGCCGAATATTTAGCATAAATACAGTCAATATCCAAATCCAACACCAGTGGTTCAACAAACATTGTGTCACCTAAAGGTCATTGACCAGCTCACTTTTTGCGGCTTCTTTGATCTTATACTCTAGTACTCCAGCTGGATCAATACTGCTCTCAAAATAATTACATAACCGACTCAGTTTTGACAGGTCACTCGGGTCAAGTCAGGATATTAATACCGACAGATAAAGAGTAAAAGTGCCTTACGTTTTTACATCTAGGTTGCAGAAAAATACCTATATGAATGTTTAGAGAAAAAAAAAATAAAGAGGATAATGTTACACATTGTTTGCGGATTTGGAATTCATAAGGAGTTTAATGAGGGCACACAGTAGAGAAATTCGGTTTTGCTAGATGCAATCAGTGTTTGCATACGGCATCATTTCATGTGATCGGTACTAGAGGTATTGTTTATATGTCTCAACACCTATTGGGTTTTGCCATGCACCTGGACATACCTTGTATATTTACAAACATGGACCGTGACCAGCTGCTCAGGGACTTTGGTGAAAATAGCTAGGGTGTCCAAAGCCTCGGTTATAAGACGGGGGCAAATTTTGGGGGTCATTTCGGCGGGAAAAATCCCCGTCTTATAGCCGAAGAAATACGGTAATTTGTGCCCTTGACCAATATATCATGCTCTATTGACCATATAAATTTTATGTCAACCTGGCATCCATGATTATATGGACAAGAGCATTCAAGCCCGTTTCTCAATAACTATACCACCTACAATCATCAGACATGGCATAAAATGTTTTCTTAAGCTGGCGTCCTCGATTGTTTGACTGCTTTATACCTTTAACCTATATTTTTAACTCTGTTGACTGTAGAGCTTTATGTATAGAACTGCATCTAGTTTGTAAGTCCAATTTGCTCAAATTTAAAAAATTCATCAGACCTAGTGTACACTTTCCTCTAACCATGCGTCTGCTGAGCGCAAAACTGTGGTAACTACATTTTTATCAAAAATACTTTTTTTTCATAAAAGTGTTCCTTTTTACCATTTACACCTGTGTACAAAAAATTGGCATTGAAGACTAAATCGTTATCAAGTTATTTGACGACAAAAAATAGTCACCATTTTAGGGCTGAGCGCAAAACTATTGTAACTGCAGTTTTTCTGCAGTTACAATAGTTTTGCACTCACAAAATTTGTACGTAGCTTAAAGTCACTTAGTGCAAAACTATGGTAAGTGATTTTTACTTTGAGGAAAAATGTTAATTTTGCAAGTTTTAAAATGCTCTCATATTAGAATATTTCTTTAACAATTCTTTCAAACTGGAGTAGACTATAATTTTGTGCTGGGATGAGATTTCTGCCTTGCTACCACTTGTTTACCCATGACCAAAATATCAAACGGTGTGCTGATAGGCCCAATCGCCTGCCAGTAATCCCCTCTTTGCTTTAATCTTACACTGTTCCTAAAATAAATTTCAAATCTGACATTGAAACATATACTGTCCTTGCTAAAATGAAGATTGAAATATCATAGACAGCATATAATCATATTCTATGACTATTTTCGGAAAATGCCCATTTCTAGTAGTGTGGTATTCAACACGTATCTGTATACCTATGCTGATCTTATTGTTTGTTACCAAACCATTTTCAGAGAAATGTGTCTGTAGCCAGGAAATGATGCTAATCATGTCCCAGGCATGTGCATCTGAACCCTGTCCATGTTTGCAACTTTACAGCTCCTCGTCTTGCCTAAAAGCATGTTATAAATTATAGAGGGAAAAGTTGGTGCACTGAAGACAGAGTTATGCCCCTTTATAAACTTAAGTATTTCAACTTCATAGTGAGCCTATATTTTGTTTTAGGTTTATGGTTATTCTTTATCCATTATTTGTTTCTTCTAGCTAGGTTCTGCAATACATGCACATGTATTTTCTGTTTTGGCCATACAGTTATATGAAACTGAACTAAATGCTGCAGTTTGAGTTACATTTAAAACCTCCAGTAATGCATGGTCCATGGTCGTCTTTAATTTTTAGGGTTGAGTTTTTAAACCCACTGGTCAGGAGCATTTTGTTGTAGGATCTCTTCATTGAGGAGATTCCGTTGGGGACTTTGGGGTCCGATGACATATGTCTGTTCGAGGTGGGAAATACTATGATTGTCCATGGCTTTGATAAATAATTCATAGCGCCCCTGCAGTTTATTATTATAAATCTGTCAAAGGCTATCTTTTATCAAGTATTTCAGAAAATCTGGACTTTAACTATTAATTTTTGAGAAACTGAAAACAATTTGAAGGCAGCCCCAGTATCCTAAGTGAAATAGATTAGTTCATGTACTGTTCAGTATCGGGGTTGCCAGTGTAGGGATGTCTACTCCGCAGGCCCACTTCTGTTATCAAGTATTTCAGAAAATTTCACTGAATTTTGACTGTTAAAGTCTCCATAGTCCTGTCAGTGGTAAAACGTCACTCTAGACTCAAATCACTGTAAAAAGCGGTTCAGCCTTCACGTTTGGTAATAAAATGTGGGTTGATACAAATATTGAGTCATTTAACTGGCAAAAAGTAGAGAAAACAAGGTTTTGAAAAATAACAAATCGCTCAACAAAATACCCGTTTCTGTTCTTGTTTCCTGTCAAGCAATGCTATATAAAGATAAGCGGGAAGAAGTGATTTAGGCTCCAGCCTGTACATTGTATTTTTACCATGTTATTCAATGTAATGATGTAAAGTAGGTCATTTGAATTGCCAACTAAAATGACCCAAATAAATTTTCAAAGCGTTTTTATGTGAAACTCTAGGATGTTTTATTTGTTTAAAGCTGGCTAATTAAGATCTTTTACAATGACAGAACTATTATACAAAGAGAAGCTTGCATCGATACCTTATGATAAAATTTTTCATGCTGATAGAGCAATGAGGCCTTTATTTCTTGAATATATAACTGAAACAATTTGATAGTACCCCCAGTATCCTAAAGTGAAATGGATCAGTTGTATCAGGTATGCCAATGTAGGGATGTTCATCTTCACAGACTTACCTCATACAGTGTGTTCCTTGAAGTTTTGGGGTCAATGCAATGATTATGAATGCTTTCCGAATTGATAGCCATTTCAGAGGCAGTAAGGTGTTGATTATACAGATGAGCAAGATGTATAGCCCTGTCCTGATGTTGTGTTGTTAGGCATGCTTGTCCTGATCCCGGTCGGTCAGTAAGCATTTCAGTTTCTCTAAGATGATGGACAAGACAGATTATGATGAAAACGTTCACTCCAAAATGAAAATGGTCCAAGTACCAAAATCATAAGTCCAAACTTGTGATATAAACATTGACAATTCTAGAATTGATTGTGACCTGCTGTTGCCTTTGACCCTGCATTATCTAGCAATGCAATACCCTGAACTTCACTCAACTGTACCATGAGTGCAGGAGATGCTAGCAAAAATTAATGTGTAAACCTTTAGAGTATCAAATCATATGACAAGATGTCTTGAGGAACTTGTCAATATTATTCTGTCAGGGTTTTTTTTTTTTTTTTTTTTGCTTTTCACCGCTTGCCTTACCTGCCATGGTATGTTACAAGCTTGATTAATATTTGGCACCAGGTTTATTGCATAGTGATCCAGATAATTATCTTACTAATTTACATGGTGTTAAACAAAGTTAAAAAATCCATATTTAGTTACCCTGGGTTTCCTATCCTTTCAGTATTGAACTTTGGTCTCCATTTGTAACACTATGTTGCCCAAACAGAACAGAACCCTACACACATATATTTTCACTGTCTACACTGAGGGTACTGATATCAGACAAAAATAATTATTAGATTAACCAAAACCTGCTGAGCAGATCAAGTTCTTGCATTTTTTGGTATTTGTAAGTGCACGTACACTGTGTGGAAGACTTTAATATTGTCATTGTTTTGGATAAAATGTATACATCATGATCCCTATTAGCTGTAGTACTGACATGTTACTGGAGATATTTTCAGTGAAATTAGGGCATTAAAATAACACAAGTTGGTCAAAACTTATCCAATTAACTGTGGATCTCTATCCCAGTTACCCCACCCAGCTGTTTTATTGGGGAATATATAATAAATTTTTTAGAATACTATTAACTAAAACAGCTCACTTTTAATATATTGCCTTAAATAAGTTATATAAATAAATCTTGAATAATAACATGACACAAAACTGCTACATTTCTCATTATGATACAGTAACTGAGTGCAAAAATATTGTAAGTGCAATCATACTGAGTGCAAAACTATGGTAAGTGCACTTACCATAGTTTTGCGCTCACAGTTTTCAGTGCATTATTGTTGTAAGTACACATTTTTCCATTTTTCTCAGTTATACATATAATAAATGAGGTTTTTCTTTTCTTGTTCTCTGTAATAAGCTAAAAGTTGAAATCTACATGAGTGTTGTTCAAACTGCCTTAGTAAGATAAAAAAGAAACAGTTTTTTCCTTCTCCTGAACAATTTGCAAAAATGTAGTTACCACAGTTTTGCGCTCAGCAGACGCATGATGGTATGTACTACTGAGAAAGCATAAGGCAGGTGCGACATAGCATTCCGCGGAATTCTTGTTTGAGGTATCAGTGTTCGTGATAACGAGAGTCAGCTGTAGTTAGTCCGAATATAGTCTTTCTATTGTGTATTTCATTTCCTTAAGCGATAATAGTATAGGTACTGATATGATTGCCTCATTGAATCTACTAAATTCCTGCATGAACCCTATTAGTTTTTCCTGTCATACTTTTAATTTCTGCCTGAAAAAAACAAAATCGAAAAAAACACGCAACTTTTTATGTCATCTTCTGGAGGTAATTGTGTTATTAATGTCGAGTAGCATTAAGTTAAGAGGAAATAAATTTGTTTGTTTCTACTTGAAATGAAAAATATTTCTGCTCGAAATGTAAAATTGGATGAAGTATCCATCCAGATTTACAGTTTAAGCAGAAATAAACAAAACCGCATAGTGAATAATAAGCGAGCTTTGAAAATTATATGTGAATCAGCTCCAAGAAGAGAAATTTAAGCAGTTTTGTCGTATCCAGTGCAACTTGGCATTTATCCTAATGTGCTTATGTATTGGAACACCAAAAAAACGTTAATTTTCCATTTGTTCCAAATGGAAAATTACTGGTGATTAGGTGTTCCATTATTTAAGCTCATTAGGGTATGGTTGTGCTGTGAGCATGTTTGTTGTATTCATCAAAATAAGCATAGGGCTGAGTGAAGATGTGGCATGCTGCATGTAAAAATAAAAACTGTACTAAATGCAACATGCACGAAGGCATGCATGGTCCTCATTTATATACCGGTACTAAAGCATGAGCAGAATGAAATTGGATGCAAAACAAAATAAAAAGATTTTCATGGTTTGCACAAAAGCAGCATTGAAATTGATTGCATTTGATTCAGTTTCAGGTAGTGCATCAGTAGAACATGTAGCAGGTTTAACACCTTCCCTGCTGCTCCCTCAAAAAACCAAAAGGGGTTGATTACAATAAATCAAAATTGCAACAGTAAAGGGTGCGAATTTCAATTTTTGTTGCTCGTGGCAGCGAAAGTGATATGACAGTTTGTTTCAGTTTTGCATATATACATTCAGTTTGGAGCTATGACAAACTTTCAGCTTGGCGACAACAGAACCAAGCTAACAAGCCAAAAAAAGTTGACTTCTCTAAGGCATGTGCTCAGATGGTATTTGCCTGTCGCAGTTTGATAAATATCCTATGATTAAGTTTTGACAGCCATAGCTGGTCTGATTTCAACTAAACTTTCTTTGTAATACCCTAATAATCCTAAAAATTAGGACGCCTAAAATCGTTTCTGTAACTGTCCTTAAATTATACAGTTTGTTTTTTTTCAGTGCAATAAAGCCTCTTATACATATACAGTAGAACTTCATTGGCTCGAACAGGCTTGGGACCATGAGAATTAGTTCCAGCCATGAGTAGTTCTAGCCATCCAGGGTTAGTTTCCATATAAAGTGACCTCTAAGGACCCAGGAATAAGAGTTCTAGTCAAGCAGGGTTAACAAGCCATCAGGGTTTGAGCCAGTGAAGTTCTACTGTAGATGGAATGGCAAACAGTGTAGACTCTAATAAGACTGCTCCTTTGGGAGCAGTCTGATCTGGTTTTACACTGTTTGCTCGGACCTATCTGTCCCAATATTTAGAATTTTATACAGTATTTCTTTCCTTCAAACAGAAACTTCGTTACAGACATGAAGTAAGTGCCTCGCAAACAAAAGCACTGTGTGTATATAGTCAGTACTCATTACTTTCAGTTGCTAAATATTTGTAGGGGTTTCTTTTTTGCTAAAATTCACGAATATGTTGGCTCAAAAAATAAAATTTAGCACATAATTATCTCAATATTTATAGCGTATAATTGTATAGTGACAGGCTACCGACAACCACAAAATAGGCACAAAATAATTTATCAATATAGATGCAGTTTCATAGAATTTAAGTGAATGTGTACTCCTTTGGGTTTTTAAAGCCATTTTAATGATTGGAGGAGGGTGGCGGGAAGAAAAATCATTCAGTTATTTAGCTTTTATTGGGCACTGATAAGCACAAAGGTGAGAAAAAAATTGTATCTTGCTTTTGTAGATTTTCTGCACAAGTAACAAAAGAGCCAATTAAAGTGACAAGGCTGTATTAGATAATTGTGTTGTAGTTTCTACACATACATTTATATGCAACTAACAAATTGTATAACAGTGCTTGATGACCAAAAAAAAAAATGAAACATTGTATTTAGCCATTTCATTGCAAACTTTTGTGTCTCTTTCTGGAATTGCTGGATAAATGTCACATAAAAGAGGTCACCAAGGGGTTTAAAATTATGGTCTTTAAGGCAGTTGGTCTTTTAAAAGGGTCAGACAGAACACAGTTTCTTCACATGTAAAAATTCTATGGGACGTGAGAACAAAGTTAGTCTTATTGATAACCCATAGCTTTTGCACAATGTTGAAGATTTTGCAAAATGCTGTAGAGCAAACTCAGACTGCTTCTAAGGATCCAAATACACTGGAGCGCCGTTATAACGCGGGTGTCGGGAGACATAAAATAGAACCGCGTTAAAAGTGATCACGCGTAATAACGATCTTCACAGAAATACCCCACCAACTAATGAAAAACCCCATGTTTACATGTTCGTAGCGCTTATTTAGCCCTTACGAGGTAGATAGACATGTTTACTGCTTACCTGACACAACGAAAGTCATCGCTGAAGTAAGCTTTCAGTCCCTATGTTCTTACTTATTGTGAAAAATGCGCTGCAAAACGGTTGAAAACCATTTACAAAGCGAAAGTACAATCGGAACACATCGGCCAATTCCGTATCCTGAATTAAACCTATATCGACGAGGATGTCCGATTGAGCGAAAGTAGACTTGTTCGAGTTAATTCCCTTGTATATACACTTGCAAAAAGGTACCTTCGGACGAATTTAATATACTTATTTGCGCGAGTACTGACGTCGCTTAAAAAATTTCTAAGCAGCCTACAGATAACCAAATCGGGTTTAAGCTTTGTTTTTTTTTTCCATTTATAAAATTCTTTTATAATGTTTTCTTTGGAAGTAATCAGTGACTGCTACGCACAGCCTTTTTCCTGAGCGTCGGCTTGTGTATTGTGTATATGAGGTGACCTTCGCTAATTGGTGACACATGATATGCGCTAATTATCGAAGTCTTTCACACCTTGGCAAGACAACCGACGCTTTGATTTCCTGTGATAACTTTTGACACTCCGTTGATTAAACTTATGTAAACAACCCAATTAACTTTTAATGGTTATTTTCTATTCCAATGTCGTGAACACCGACGGAAACCGCCGAAAAATCCGCGATCTGTAGAAAAAATTTGGGAGCCACAGGACAACCGCGTTATACTGATTTCCGCGATATATCGGTCCGCGATATAACGGCGCTCCAGTGTACCCTCTCAAATGCTAAATGTGCTATTCATTTACTAAAATCTGCACATATTTACTCAAGTCAGACTGCACCATCTGATGAGAAGTCAGCTTGATAAAAGCTTTGTTGGTTGCACATGGCAAAGGTGACTTTTTCCACAGTGCTGCTGCTTGTAGTTTTTGCCTTACACCTAGAAAGCAGACAGTGAGACATATGTATTGCCATGAAAACTCTAAAAAAGGGACATCGGAAAGAATTACTGCAGTTGTCTTAAGAATTCAAGAGGGGCAGTTGTCAGTTACTGGCGAAAGTATGTGCACTTAGTACTGGTTAACCGCTTAGGAGGTGTAAGCCTGCCCAGGAATAGTATGGTTAGGTTAACTGATTTTCCCAAGTTACTCCTGACATGACCATAGTTGTTTACCGTGGACATTAAGCAACAAATCAATCAATCAGTTGTCTTAAAATGGAACAGTTTTATTTTAAATTGCAATAAGGCTTCCAAAAGACGCAGATAGAATGGCAAATAATATAGATCCTGATCAGACTGCTCCTTTAGGTGCAGTATTACTGGGGTTGCAGCCTTTACTCAGACTTATCTGTCCCAACATTTGGAGTTTTAGGGTACTTTATTTGACGCCAGCTGTGTATCAAGTTTTTTCCGAGTTTTCTTGTTGAAGTCTATAATGGCACAGATTTCCAAGGAATTCTTGTTTTGTTGAAAACAGGACTCATCTTTAAATATCTTGTGTTCTGGAGAATGTGTCATTTACATGCATTTATAACTAAATAGGGTACATTCTAATACACTCACAAATATAACGAGACCTCTTTTTGGATAACATCAAAAATTTGCGAGGGTATTTTCAGCATTATACTGTAGCAAACCTGACGTCGTTTTTAAATGTCGCTTCTCATTAGCTGATGTTTGGTTTAACACTGTTGAAAGCGCCTGCTGTGGGTTGGTTTTATGATCCCAAATTGCGTTTTAAGGCCCTCTGACGCGTTGCCGTAAAATGAAATTTCCGACCATAAAACCGATGATTTACCTCCCCAAATGACAATTTTGAATACAGTTACCCCTTAAATGTCTGCACAAATAGGTTCCAACTTAGGTAGCTAGATAAAAGACAGTATCTGATGGTAATTAAGGGGAATTGATACACTTTCAGGGGAAACAACTCTGCCATTTTCAATTTTACCTCCCTTCTGAATGGGGATCAACTCTTAGAAGAAAGAAGTTGCTCCTTCTGGAGCAAATTCTTTCGTATAAGAGTAGACACAATTTCGAAAGGCTACATTGTTAAAAAGCAAACAGGAAGTGACTTAAGTTGCTCCCCTTGGTAAAATATGGCAGAATAAAAACATGGAGGTGTGCCCATTCACCTTATACTTAACCCTATTGTGCGTAAGTATTGGGACACCTAGAATCATTAATTTTCGTTTGTCCCAAATGGAAAATTACTAGTTTTTTAGGTGTCCCAATATTTAAAGCACAGTAGGGTAATTCTGCTCAACCTCAATAACAACTTACGGTTAAATTGTGACTGCCAGAGGGGTCAAGTGGAGGAAAAAGAGAAAAAAATTACATTCAGTTATCATCAGCTACTCCTTCTGTCTAGACTGTGGGGTAATTATACCGCAATGACCCTAAAATTTTGGACACCCGAAAGTTGGACAGCTGTTGTTCAAAAATTCTGGGAAAGTGGAATTTACTCACGTTTATGCATCCAAATGATGCTTAGTGAAGGGCAGATGTTGTAGACCCTGATCAAACTGCTCCTTTGATCTTGTTCTACAATGTTTACTCAGATCTGTCTGTCCAAATATTAAGGGCCATTATGGTAGTATTGGTATCTTTTACCTATGTGGTGATTTAAAAGACATAAACTTTAGTGTGTATATTTCTGTATTACAGCCACCACGACCTCCAGTCTCTCCCCTAGGTAAACCAGTCATGAGACCAAGAACACAGAGGCAGCCCTCCTCAGATAATAGGTAAGCTCACTGAGACCAGGCCCCGAGGTTATTAACTTTTGTACATGCTTAACTCAGCTAAGCATGAAACTTTAAACTGATACAAATAAATTCAGAGCACTCTGCAGAGATTTTTATGGTTTCCAACATTTGCTTTTCACATAATTTCTCTTATTATAATGCTCAAAACAAGCCTTTTCTACTATTTTAAAGTTTATCTAATATTGAAAGTTGAGCACAATCTCAGCTAAGCACGAAAAAAAACTTTATAACCTTGAGGCCAGGTCTTGCTTGGTTTTGATATAGCTTCTATCACATTTAGTCCACCCATTGTCAGTAGATTCAGAAGACAACCCTTCTCAGACAATAGGTAAGAAAAGTATTTTTAACTCACTGAGACCCAGTCTTGGGTGGGCTCGGTATAGCTTAAATAATCACTCTTGGTCTGTCCATCATCTCTAAGTTCATGAAGTCTTCTTCAAATGACTTCTGCATATGGCTGCCTTAATAGTGTCCATCCAAGGTTGCTGTCCATTACTAAAAATGAATAAAAAAAAAAAAAAAAAAAAAAAAAACTTTTCAAAAACCGCTAGATACGTTAAGCTCATTTTTGGTGTTGAGCATCATGGAATCATTGTATCATAGCTTCTAAAAAATTATGATAATAAAACAAAACCTGTATCAGTATTACATGTAGTTTATGAATATTTACTTTGAGTTTACAACAGTGGTTTTAATCAGTATCATATCTTTGAATGTGCTGACCCAATATCCATTAAACTTTATGAATGTATTCATCTCCTCATAGAGGTTCACTTGACCTATAAATAGATCTTTAAGGCTGTCATGAGCTGCAATTTTAGATTTGATGGAGTTTGGCAAATTCAACATATTTTGGATTCTTCATGTCCTAGAACCGATCCCATCTGATTCCTCGAGGTTACATGCCAAGAAAGAAGATCATCACAGATGGCAATTGGTTAAGGTGAATGAATTCACTTTCAGGGGGAGCAACTCTGCCATTTTCATTTTTGCCTTTCTTTTCATTGGAGGTCAACTTTTAAAGGAAAGAATTTTTTCCCTTTAAGAGTGGACACCTGTTTTGAAGGGTGTCATTGTCCAGGATAGCAAACAGGAAGTCACAAACATGGTTGTCTGTCTTTGAAAAATGGCGAAAAACATGGAGATGTACCCATACACATTATAGAAATGGCTCAGGTATCAAAATTTTGAGGGAAATATGGTATATGAAATGTTTGTTTTGCAGAACAAACTTGTCTTCATTTAGGAAACAGTCATACAGACTTTTTTTTACAGTGGACCCTCTTTACAACAACAGCATCTTGTTCCCAAACATGTTGCTGTAAAACTGAATTTGCTGTTGTGAAGAATTCACAGTTCCAAAAACCATGCCTACTTTAAACAGGAAAACATCCCTCCATTAACTGTAAGGTAAAATCATGGACTTATGAAAGACATTTAACACATGCGATTTTGTTTGTGAGACTATGTCACATGCTAAGTTGTCATTGCAGTGACCATTTATACACTACCATGTGACTTTTGAACGACATTCTGGGTGTGGCTAGGAACTGTGTATACACATTTAGAACAATATAGCCATTCTGTGGATATCAAAAATGACGTTATGAAGAATTTTGCGGTTGTAATGAGTGCTGTTATAAAGATTACATGTATATTGCTATTGTTTTCATGTTTTCTAGACTTACCCGCTATCTTAATAGTCCCGAAGATCTACGTGTGAGTGCTGACGACAATGACGTGTTGATGTATAGTCGAGTTAGCTGTAGTTTGATGAGTGACCCCGACATACAACTAGCCATGTACAAATCTGCAAGTGCAGAAAATATCCCCAATGCCGACCCCAGTCTCTCGGTAGGTAGTAGAGGGAAGGAAAGGTTTGGATAAAAACTCTTGAGAGTATATGGAGAAGAAAAATGGGGGGGGGGGGGCATGTCCAGCAGGACAGAAAATGGTTAAGCAGACAGTTTAAAGCCAGATCAGACAGCTTTTAGATGAGCAATCTTGTGCTCATAAGGAGCAGTCTTATCAGGATCTACCATAAAATTCCTAAATATTTGGATTGATAAATCTGAGCAAACAGTGCAGAGCAGGCAGTCTGAACATGTTCTACAATTTGCCATTCTAGCTGTTTCTTTGAGATGCCTTACTGCATTGAAAAGCAGTACTGCTTAATTTTCAGGACAGTTATGGTAGTTATTTTAGGTGTCCAAATTTTTAGAACTTTAACAGTATACTAATTGCTATTCAGCTTATAGTTTTGTTTTGTAACATTTTATATCACATTATTCAAAGGCTAGGTCAAAGGATATTTTGTCCTTGTATGTACGTACCTAACTGCATGATGAATTCTTAAAGAAATAGTGACAAATAAATAAATTCAGTAGAATATTAACTGTTTGGACAGAAATGCCAGTGGTAGCAGAGTAGACCAAATCAGATTACTCCTATAGGGACAGTCTGCCCAAGGTGAACACTATTTGTCATTCGGCCATAATTATGTGCTTAAAAACTCTCCAGCTCTCTGGACAGTACAAACAGGGTTCGATGTTATAAAACTTGAGAATAATCTCAAACTCAAAATAAAGCACACTGATTGGCTGCTTCTGAGCATGTGCCCGGAAGCAGCCAATCAGTGTGCTTTATTTTGAGTTTGAGAATATACTCCAGTTTTATAACATCTGGGCCATATGGTTGAAACCATTATAAAAATTATTAGAAGGATGTATTTAGTTACTATGGTAATGTGTATAAGGCCCCTGCGGGCTTACAGCATTGAATCAACATTGAACTGGCACTGATGCAATTTTCTTTCATCTTGGTTTGTCTGCTGGGGTATTGTATTTCTTGTTCTTCATTGTTAAATGAGATACGTCAAACAGGGCAAACTTAATTTCTTCATTACTCTATTAGGCTCAAAATAAGGGTATGTAAAACTATTGTAAATTTCCTTCCAAATTTCTGCTTTCTTTCAGTTTTGAAACCTCAGGTCTTTTATGTAAGAAATGTTGATCATGATATCTTTTCTCCCATTATGCTAAAAAAATGTTTATTATACGACTTGGGGTATGGCAGTGTCATAACACAATTTAATAAAAATGATTATTCTTGCATTGAACTGGAGAGTGACTTTGTATGAGATATCAGGTATCATCTGCATGTTTGAAATTGTGTAAAATATGCACAAGACACCATATTAAAGGCATAAAATCTAATAAAAAAGATACCTGTCATGTAATAAACAAACTATTGCATTCATGTTCTTTCATGTTAAAATATTCAACTCATTCAATTAATGTAGTCCTTTTCTAGCCGACGCTTGCAAAGAACAGAAATATTTAACTTGCATCCTTTTGATAGACATTATGTATTCATGCAAATAGCTTTATGTATGAGATTACAAATGAACATAGTTCTATATCCATTTTAGACTACTGATATCCAAATGAAGTGATCAGTTCATTACTGAACCTGCGTCCTTGCAAATTTTAGCTTGCCTTTATGAAAGTACAGAAATAGATACAACAGATATTATGGTGTCTTTGTTGGAATCCCACTTAGTGTTAAAGTTTTAAATGTGTGAGTTCTGGGAGCTACCATGTACATGGACAGGTCGTGTTTTCATAATTCTTGAAGTGACCAGAATGCACCTTTAATATCTGGATCTGAGCTATCTAAAAATGAGTGTAACTATGGATATTTACATATGAGCCGCGACGCGAGAAAACCAACAATGTGGCTGTGCGCCCAGTACAGACTCAGTTCAGCCTTGGCATCAAACCAGTCCAATCAGACTCTTCGCTAAGCGCTCAAAGCGTAGCTAAGAGTCTAAGCTACCTCCATGTGGACAGCAAAGACTCTGATCAGACTGGGTGGATGCCCAGGCTGATCTGAGTCTGCGCTGTGCGCACAACCACATTGTTGATTTTGTCGTGTCGCGGCTCATATGAACTTGCAATGTATAGATACACCTGCAAGGGAGACCACACTGATACAGAAATGTTGCCTTCTTTCAAACAGAGAGTGCTGCTCTTGTGAACAAAGTCCTTGCTTTTAGAGTAGCTCTGTTAGTAGTAGGGAACCAAATAATATTCTGCTATAGTTGTCTTCATTATAAATATGACACAAAACCACAGTGATGTATCCATACTTCATAAGCTCCATGTGCTGTCTATGTGTTGTTTTGCTTTAAACAGTGGTCAGTAAAATCATCGCTATACCAGTAATCATTAAAAGCATTTCAGCATAACTGACGTAGAGGCGGGCTTTGGTTTGAATTGGTTAAACCTTATTGTAAGCATTTTGGTTGTTGGGGCATGCTAATACAATAATATCTTCTACACTTTACACAGCCATGTTGCTTTTACATGTAATTACATTTGCCAATGTGCCATTCTTCATAGTTATATAAATTTGCTTTTGTTTACTCCCAGCAGTCTGATTTATGCTTCTTGCCAGTGTTATAAAACTTCAGTTCAGTTATATGTTAATAAATGCTTCTTCTTTTAATGCCAGTATATTGTTTTTCGACATATTTTAAGCAATATTTTCAAAATCCACAAAAACCATAAGTATCAAGATAACCCTGCATGTGCAAATAGTATAGACCCAGATAATGTACAGATATTGTTTTTAGTGTCCCAATAATTTGGGTAGTTATTTTGGTTCATAAACGGGGATTGTATCACCCTGAAAAAAATAGGTAGATCTAAAGGTGCAGGATAAATTATCAGTGCTCCATAATTGGTATTTGATGGAAGTTTAAGAAGTAGATCAGCTCTAGCAGTGAATTGTTGAGTAATAATTGCTCAGTTGTAAAGTAGATCATATCACGAGCCTGGAGCACAAGTGATATATCTACTTACAACTGGCCGACAAACAGTGAATTATTACTCAACAATCCGGTGCTAGAGCTGAACTATTTCAATTCTAATGCTCAAAAATGCTGAAAAAGTATTCTTTCCATTCAAATTCTCCCAACCTTTCTGCCAGCGTGTTCATGTTCCCAGTAATATATTCTTAACTGTATTTAAGATAATTGTACATTTAATGGCGATTTTAGAAAGAAAAAGAGGAATAAGAAAAATATCCCAGAACTATCATCAAATACCTTTTGATGCTGACCTCTGTCTGTGGTTATCGTTTGTAGAACATCCCCCATGTACTGGTGAAAGTTTCTTACTGCCAACTCAAGCTATGTCTTGTGAAAAAAGACTTCCCATTAAGATGGATGCTCCAACAATAAATGTGACAGTCAATATTTTTAAAAGCAAACTGTTCATCCTAACCAGATGGACACTGATTTTGGCATGTTCCCTATGCATATGTCCCATTACAGGTTTTGAGCATGATACAGGCTCATATAGAACTTCCAGTATACTGTAATGACCCTAAATTTTCGGACATTACAAAGTCGGACAATTATTGTTAGAAAATTCTTAGAAAGTGGATTTTACACAGGTTAAAGGTAGGTTCCTGGGCTAGCGATGTCAATTATGTCCACAAAATAATTTCGTCTTTTTCTGAGCAGTATTGAATTCTCTTATTTTTCTGAATTTGTTGCTACTGAGAAACTCGTCAGATGTTGAAGAAAATAGTCGTTTTCCCTTTTGGTTTAATTTCTTTTGTTGGAATTCCAGTTCTAAAAATAACTATGTTTATTATGTCTATAAGTGCGCGATTTCTGATGCCATTCTCCAAAGATCAATTTTCCCTTGACGTGAGCTCTCCTAGAGGTCCTGGCATGGCGGATGGGTTAAAACTATCCCAAAATGCAATGCAGCATGACATCAGTTGCGTTATCTATTTTTCGAGGGAAGTAAAAATAGCGCTAACTGGTGTGCGAAGCAGAGTTAGGAAATCCCTTGCAAAACAACTTTTCTAATATTTTTTTTGATTTACACTTTTTAGTGAAACTTATTAATTCCCTTTTATAAGTGCTTTCCAACAACTTGGATGAAAGTTCATCAAAATTATGATGCATTCCCAAGTACAGGAACCTACCTTTAATGCATCCAAATGATGCTTACTTAGTGAATGGCAAACGTTGTAAACCCTGTAGACCAAACTGCTCCGGAAGGAGCAGTTTGGTCTTGGTTGACAAAGTTTGCTCAAATCTGTCTGTCCAAATATTTAGGGTCATTACGGTAGTTCCAGTAAATGTACATGTTATACTATGTGGTCAGAAAGCCAAAGTCCAAGTGAGCCATCGTCATAGCAAAGCATTCACCATGTGCCATCTATCAGCAATTTCCGGTCACTACAGTTGATTTAAATCAGAGCACTAGATAGGAGGGAGTATTTGGTGATAATTATGGATAATTTTTGTTAATTCTGAATAAAAACATATGTTGTGACCCCTCATCTGAACCGTCTCGACGAGACGGTTCAGATGAGGGGTCACAACATATGGTTTCAATGAGAAATAAAAAAAATTATCCCTCAATTATCATCAAACACCCCTCTTATCTAGTGCTCTGTTAAATGGAGAAATGACAGTAATTGAATGGTATATAAGAAAATGAAATGATCTGCATGCTTAGACATATCTAATTTTACATTACCTGAGAAGCATAATCAAGAACATATTAGACAAAGGGCATTCAGGAAAAAGATGTTTGGTTTTGTCGTGTCACCTGTCAAAGAAACAAGACATAGATATTGCTTTCCTGGTGTTGGTATAAGCTTTTGTCAAGTTTTCTGATGTAAATATAACAGGGACTTCTTTGTGACACTGTGCATACAGACAAAACACAGCATTTTATGGAATTCTTGTTTCAGTGTGTATCCCAACAGGTTATTCATGTTGCTGAAATACTTTCTTGCTTTCTTCCAGAACTCTGATAGCAGTGGCACCATAAACTCCTCCGACTCCTCTGTAAGTAACGAACACCACCAGACTGATCTTCATGACGGCTCATTAGAGACCAAAAAGACCTCCTTTATATCATACCAAAGTTTGTTAGACGACGATGATAGTGGGATAGTGTTGACAGTTTCACAGTCTTCTATTGATAAAACATTGGAGTCATCTGGCTCAAATACTAGTGTTAATACCGTCAGTGTTATTCCACCACCCAGACCTCCTCCAAGGAGAAGTAGGAGTCCACAGACTGTGAAAAAAATGGACGAGAAATTAGGACTTGGACAGAAAACACCAGATAAAACAGTTTTACGACGGCGTAGGTCTTTAGAACTAGCAACAAAAGGAGTGGATGATTTGTTAATTAATCTTGACACTCCACTTGATCCAGGTGGAGATAATAAACCTGTAGTTCCTGATTCTGTTGATTCACTAATAACTGCATTTGAACGAAAAGATCTAAAATCTGGGGGAGACTATGTGAAGTTAAGGGATATGCCTGCAAGAGAAAATGCTGGTAATAGACGAAGTAGTATTACTAGAACACCAGCAATGAAGCTGCCTCCAGATGTCACGCCACACAGACCCAGTATTAGACGCGAGAGATCGCCGGTTTCTCCTGATGAAGAAGAAAAGGGTATATCAGCATTTGATCCACTATGGGGAGATAACTCTCCAACTATGCAGTTGACAACAACTGAAGAGAAGGGATCTCTTTCAAGTGTTATAACTACTAGTCCACAGAGCTCAAATTCTGACTCGTTACTAAAGACTTGGGGGATACATCATTTTACCCCTGGGACAAATGTACAGGCATCAGGCATGGATTATGGTAAATCAGCTAGTGCTGTGCAACCAGTCCATGGTCAAAGTTACATTAATACCTCTCCATACTTTTCACCACAGCCATATGTTCAAAGGAATTTAATGAACACTCAAATCAATCCAGTGACTGCTCCCACAATGCATAAAAGTTCCCCTCCTTTACCACCACCCAGACCTATAAATAGACCTCTTAGTCAGACTGGTTCTGGATTTCCTTCACCAAAATTAAGTTCTATGAGTGGCATTTTACAGCCACAGTCTAGGTCAAGTGAGGATTTAACAGACAAATCTGATCCGTTTGCAGACTTAGTAAGTTTGAATAAAGAAAGAACCTCACCTCAACCAAAACAATCACAATGGGAAAAATTTGAGTAGAAAAGTGTGTAATTTTCTCTCTGCTGGTCAGTGGTGCTTTCTGTTTTAAGGTGAGTGGGTATACTTACAAGGGAAGCAACTCTGTCATTTTCAGTTTTACCTCTCATTTTAGGCTACAAATTCTTTTCTTTTAGACCCCTTTGAATTGGGGCAACTCTTACAGAAAAGCAACAATAAACCCTGAAAGTTGTTTTCCTCAGAAAAAATGGTAGAAAAGGCCTGGAAGTATATCTGTTCACCTTAAATATTGATTTTTAATGGGGGACATTTCAGATTTAGCTCCTTTAGAGTATATATAGATAAGAGTAGTAAATACATGTGCATGTTCTAAAGGGAGGAAATTGATAAAGGTAAGGAATTAATATTTTTCATGGGGAAGCAGATAAATTGTTTCCCTTGGATAATATTTCCTTTTGTTTGTTATCTCCCTTTACAAAATATCATATTTATTCGGCTATAAGACAGAAATGCGTTACTGTAATGTGCCTAAATTTTGGGACACCTAAATTAGTTAATTTTCCATTTGGGACAAATGGAAAATTAACTATTTTAGGTGTCCCAATGCTTACGCACATTAGGATACGTTACGTTCTGTAAATTCGGTAAAAGGAGGTTAATCAGATAATGTTTCCCATCAGGTGTGCATGCTTAAATGAAATTCCTGAAGTTTTGTTTGAAGAAATACTGTGATAGTGTTAAGCCAGATTTTTTTGTTGCTTCATGTATATTATAAATGTTTGTAATGTGAAACTGTATGCCCAGCATGTGGCTTCAACATTTTATTTTCCATTTTTGTATGTAATATGAAATAACATGACCAAGAGACTGATAAGCTGTTGATTTGACAATTTTGTTCCTGCCAACATTTCTTATATATGTGATTTTTAAGGCCTCCCTTTGGAGTTAATGGCTTCTTTAAAATTAGTGAAATTTAGCTACAGTTTCTTTGCTTTCTTCAGTTCTATCGAATGGCTAGTTTTGACTGGCTGTCAATACCTTTGCAATAGATTTGGTATTCTTGTACTGTAAAATTATCTATTTTATGCTGTAAAATTGCCTTGAATCTAAATTTAGCAGTTTTGTAGTCAGCAAATCCTAGTGTTTCGCAGGGTAATATGTAACACTAAATAGTTCAAATAGGAACTGATTACTTTCACTGCTGCAGTCTTGGGTTAAGGTTTTGAAACATTTTTTTTTAAAAACATATTGACAATACTATAAAATGTTTCGTGGAATTTTATTAGTTGCTATGCTCACAAGACTAAAAACTCTTCCAAAATAGAGACAACCAGTAGCAGTATGAAGGCCCAAGATTTACTGTGTTTTGTGGGGACAAAAATCTGCCTTTGACTGGTTTGGATACTTTGACATGTACAAATATTGGCACTTTAATGATTTATTCCCAACATGTGATTTGTGTCAGGTGAAAACCAAACCATAAGCATGTGTGTGTAATAACTATTCAGTCAGTGCATTTAAGCTGTCTGGCCCAGAGGTTATGAAACTTGAGTACATTCTCAAACTCAAAATAAAGCATACTGATTGGCTGCTTCCGAGCACATGCTCGGAAGCAGCCAATAAGTGTGCTTTATTTTGAGTTTGAGATTATTCTCAAGTTTTATAACCTCGAACCCTGATTGGGGCATTTATTAGGAGTAATTTGGTACTTTGTAATTATGCTGATGCCAGTTAGTGAGTGCAAGCTCACATAAACCCCCATCCAGTGCCACCACCTAATAAGTCAAAATACAATCTTGAAAACTTAAATATAAAGGTTGACAGATGGATGGACATGTGGAATAAAACAGATGTATAAGAAAGGAAAGCTGTAGTCACCTCTACATATGGCAGTGCTATAAAATTAAGCCTTCTCAGAAACTGTTTCTTTCTTTCTTTGTGCAATACATGGAACTGGACCGCAGTGACATATACATGCATTTGACCAAAGGTTGCAGATATGTACTAAACCATATGCTGCAATTAACAAGTAATTTACAACATGGAATAAAATGACTTGAGAATAATTATTTGTTTGAGAAAATCTGAAGTTTCTGTTGAAAGAATTTCAGTTTGTAATGTCATTGAAAAATTGGCGGAGCATGGCTGTTTGCCATTCTTTGATACCAATGACGGTGTATATCTGTTACCATAGCAACTAACTATTGATATCTCATTCTGTCAAGGTTCTATTTAAAACAGTTGGTAATTCCATAGTTGCTATGGTAGTAGAATGGCTTCATCTCACTAATAATTTGAGGGGAGCATGGCATGCCATGCTACCCTCAAATTATAATTGAGATGCGACCTGAAATTCATACAACGGAAAAGTGTGATTTTCTCAAATCTATAATTTATTCTCAGATAATTAAATTCTCTGTTTTACATGCATTTTCACATTTGTAATGTCATGTATGAATAGCTAAAATGAGAGAGGTGCAATTTTGATGTGGAAGAATTGAAATATGTGATTATATAGTGCAATATTGTGTGGGTGACTTGTAAGTTTTTGTTAACATTATTGTATTTATAATTCTTGCATGTAATCATCCTCTTGCTTTGTGATGAATCTTTGAGATTACTCGGGGCTATTGCATTAAGTCTTAGTATACCATAGACAGAATGAGCAGACATTTTTTTTTTCTCATTTTTAGGGAAGTATGATTTAAATTGTCCCCACAGAAGTCCTTTTCAAAAGACATTTTCAAAACTCAAGCCATACTTACTGAGCAAAATTCATGCCCTACATTCTGTGGAGATGATTTGAATCATGAAATGGCATGTGTTCCCAGCAAAGACTCAGATCAGCCTGGGCATCCGCACATCTGCATCTTTGTAAAACTAAACTCTTCCATTTTAGGGCAATTACGGTAATTAATTTAGGTGTCTCAATTGTTAGAATTTTTGCAGTTGGATGTTTTGAACATACCAAAAATATTCTATGAATTGGGACACCTAAAATTACCATAATTGTCCAAAGAAAAGAACAACTTGGTTTAGCAAGGCAGTTATGTATACAAAGGATGCAATTGGAATGGCAAACAATGTGGACCTCGATCAAATCTGACCTGAATCTGCACTGTTTGCTCAGACCTGTCTGTTCATACACCTAGAATTTTTACAGGATGCGAGCCGATAAACATTCCAGTCGTTTGTATATGAGTGGTGTCATGGAAAGGAACCTAACAAGCATGTGCACATCTGCAGTCTGATCGGTTCTCTTGTTCACATTATCGTAATGACCCTAAAATTTCGGACACTTGAAAGTCGGACAGTTATTGTTTGAAAATTCTTTGAAAGTGGATTTTACACATTAATGCATCCAAATGACCCTTAGTGAATGACAAACGTTGTAGACCCTGATAAAACTGCTCCTGACCTGTCTGTCCACATATTAGGGTCATTATGGTAACTACCCATCTGTGCACTGTAAAAAATGTAAAATGGACGATCCTAGTGTTTGCTCAGATTTGCTTGCTGATAGAACTATTTGCTGTATGCATATCATAGGTATCATTTCATGCAACTTCACTCAAATATTGTTTCTTACCATTAATTAACCAATATTGTCTATTAGGAAATTAAAAATCATTGGGGTTTTCAACTTTACTTTCAGAAGCTTTAGTAGCTATTTATTGACGTAATTAGGTGATTCACAACATTCCTGTTTGAGTCCACATATAAGAAGGGGTAACAGGGATAATTTAGCGATAATTATCCTCATTTTTCCATAAAAACATATATTGTGATCCCACATTAGAACTGTCTCGCAGAGATGGTTTTAATGAGGGGGGTTACAACATGTTTTCATTGAGAAATAAGAAAAATTATCTTTGAATTATCCCTGTCACCCCTTCTTATCTGGAGCTCTGATATTTTGTTTTTGGCACCAGTAGTTTGCGACTAGCAGAAGCAAGACATAGGTATTACTTTTTCGGTGTCGACGGCAGCTGCGACGTTAAAGTTCTGTGGTGAAAAGTCGCTGTCAGGTGAGACACCACATTCTGCAGAATTCTTGTTGTCTCTTGCTTTTACTTCAGGAGAGTTTTACCTCTTGATATCATGCTCTTAGTATACACAGTTCCGAGCCACACCCAGAATGTCACACAAAATCACATGATATCGTATACCTGGCCAATGCAACGACAACTTAGCATGTGACATAGTCTCACAAACAAATCGCACGTGGTCAGTACCAACAGAAGTCTGTGATTTTACCTTTCAGTTAATGAAGGGATGTACACCTGTTTAAAGAAAACAAACTAACACCACTTTTGATAAATTTTACCCTGCTTTGCAAGAACAGAACGCATCGGAACTGCATGATGCGCCAACTGCCATGTGTAGGCCAAGAGGAGGCTGATTCTTCGCCATAGATCGCCAACATTTAGCAGGCACTTGCATTTGTCATTTGTTTTTCCGCCATCTTTGTGTAAGCTTGTGAGACATAGTAACAGTAACTAAGCAGGCGGAGCTTAGCAGCTATTCTCGGAACTGTGTATTGTAAATTAGGATCTGCAGATGATCTTTGGTCAATCTAGAGAAAGAGAGTTGCATATGAAAATCCTAGCAAACCTTAACTTTAAGGTTTTCAAGTACACATCCATGGGTTATTTTTGCCATTTCATGAAGAGAAAAATCTTTTCTGACTCACTGTTTAAGCCGGCTTAAGTGCAAAAGCTCTGCAAATTTGATCTGAAAAAAAAAAAATACCATATTAATCCTAGTAAACGCCCCTGCTCTAATTAATGCCCCCCGCCCCTTTACCAAAAATGTTATATTAACTTGCATGGATTCCTGTTTGCTTCTCTGGATAAAGTAGCTCTTTGAAATGGGGTCTACTTTAAAAGGAAAGAATTTGCTCTTAGAGGAGCAAATTCTTTCCTTTTATAGTTGACCCCTACTGAGAAGGGGGTCAAACAATAAAGTCGCTTCTTCTGAAAGTATACCCATCACCTTTACATTGCCTATTTCAGGTATTTTGGCAGTGGCTGATTTAGTACACTTTAGGCTGTAAATAATGCCCCCCTTTCGCAAAATGTAACAC
This sequence comes from Ctena decussata, assembly GCA_963989385.1. NCBI lineage: Eukaryota > Metazoa > Mollusca > Bivalvia > Lucinida > Lucinidae > Ctena > Ctena decussata. The sequence goes on along the minus strand of OZ022498.1, from coordinate 36,045,495 downwards.
CTCGGAGGGTTTAATAGGATTGAAATGGTATTTGCACACTTGATGTTATGTGTATTGGAGGCTTCAACTAATAATGTTTTAAACAACTTGTGTAACAAAACTGCTTACAAGTTTACGTCATCATAATGTTTGTGCAACACAAGGATTGCTTACTTAGCAGTTGTGACATAGCCTTTGGAGGAATTCTTGTGGTACAGGATTGTCACAGAATCCATAAAGACCATAATGACTCTAAAATTTTGGACACGTGGAAGTTGGACAATTATTGTTCCAAAATTCTTAGAAAGTGGATTTTACTTACATTAATGCATCCAAATGATGCTTAGTGAATGGCAAACGTTGTAGACCCTGATCAGACTGCTCCTTGAGGAGCAGTTTGAGCTGGGTCTGCAATGTTTGCTTAAACCTGTTTGTCCGAATATTTAGGGTCATTACAGTATGTTTGATTTCAAGCAATAGTTTTCAAATTGGGTTTTCGTACAAATTGCAAGCCTTAGATTTGCTGAAATACTTAAGTATACTTAGTGCTGGACAGTGCTTGACAGTAAATGCCTTTTTCATTGTGTTGACATGTCTTAAGATGAATAGCAATTTTTGTCTCCCTTCTCATAGGGGCTGCTCTTTAAGGCTCTGATCTGGGAGCAAATTCATTTTTACTGCCCTTCCCAATGGGAGTGAACTGTTTAAGGAAAGAATTTGCTCCCCTTGGAAGGATTTAATCCTTCAGGGAAGTGAACAGGAAGTCACATAAGTTGTTCCTCTTTGTAACAATGGCAGAAAAACAAGGTGTAACATTCATTTTAATTCCAAAGTGCTGTGCATTATTCAGAATTCCAGATATGGCAGGGGTTTTGAGGGATATTCTTAAATAATTTCTGTTCATTCTCTGCAAAACTGCTGTCCTCATTAGAACTGTGTTGCCAAGGCAGGTCTGATGAGGGACCATAGCACGATTTTGTGAAGAAATGAGCTGCAACATGAAAAAAAAAAAAAGTGGTATGTGCACCCAGCAAAGACTCAGATCAGCCTGGTCTGATCAGTCTACTCTGTGCACTCAAAGAGTAGCTAAAAGTCGAAGCTACTTCCATGCTGACAATGAAGACTGGTCAGACTGCCTGGATGGCCTGGCTGATCTGAGTTTTTGCTGGGCGCATATGCCACTTTGTTGGTTTTGTCGTTTTGCGTGTCGCGGCGCAAATGATTATGTGAAGAAATATAAAAGATTAACCCAGAATTATGGTTCAAACCCCACCATATCTGGAGCTCATCAGAACAGAACAGAACAGAAGTTTATTCAAGACTTAAGCATTTAACAAGCTCATCGTCTATACAACATATATACAAAAATAGCAACATGAGTTCTAGCAGTGTATACATTAAATAATTTGATAGTTTATGTCAAATTCTATGAGAGTGAATAAATTTCGGTTACAGTATTAACAATTTTATGAATTACATTAGCTTTACAATTATTGGTTATACCAACTGTATGCCACGTACTGTACCAGGTGAATGTTACATCCATATATTTTCCATAGACTTATTATAAGGTATCATTTAAGGCCGAATTTCGAATTTCAAATGCCTTACTTAAAAATAATATCATTTAATAAGTATCAGTTATCATGTATTGTTGTTATATATATGTTTGTATTGTTGATATGTGATTATTTGTTATTCATGATACGCTAGTGGTTTTAAATCATCAGACCAATGTTAAATTGGAATAAAATTGACAAAAACATCTTTGTTATTCTGATTATTACTCAGTGCTGGAAACTTGCAAGCTTAATATGGTGGCCAGAAATCAAAACAGGCCAAACTTTCAGTGGCCAAAATTATCCAGTAACTGAAGATCCCATCATTTATTATTGCCAGAAAGATAAATGTGGGCCACCAAAAACCATACTTTTGAGATTTCTGGTTGCACCAGAGACATTTGGCCACTGGCTGTTTCCAGCACTGACTAATTTTCCTGTTTGTTGTCGTAAACCAGATAGCTGGACTCTGAATACGGGTTATCAGTAGACTGTATAGGGTTGCCACTTACCCTTCACTTCAAATTTCCTGATTTCTCCCTGAATTTGCTCTGAGGTTTTGCAGTTTTTCATATCCTTTTTATAAATTCAAAAGTTTACTTTCCTCTTTACTTCAATAGTGCCAGCTGTATCACTTAGTAACATGGGGTTACTCTTAAAGAATTTGCTCCCTTCCTTTAAGAGCTGCCCCCAATGAGTAGGGAGAAGATGTGCCTGAACAATCTCTCTAGAATGTACATCCTTTCCCCTTGAACAGACAAGTATATTTTCTGAAGACTGTCATAGCTATTTCTTGAATTCCCTGACTTTTTAAGTTCAAATTTCCCTGACCAACCTCAAAATTCCCTGACCTGGAAAAAATCCTTCTTGTCCCCGCGTTTTCGAAGAAAAGTGGAGGGACATAGTTTTCGGCATTCCGTCCTTCCGTCCATCCGTCCCCCTAATGTAGTAGGTACCTTGTGTGCGCAACTCCTCCTACAGTTTTATGCCGATTCTTTCGAAACTTTACAGATGTTTTTGTCATGGTCTGAAGATACGCATGTGGTTTGGATATATTCCTGAGATTATTTTTTGTCACTTTTTCCACAAGTTGAACTTAGTAATTTTTTAGGCATTTTTACTATCAAAGTGACTAGATAGTGGGTACCTTGTGTGCGCAACTCCTCCAACAGTTTTATGCCGATGCCTTTGAAACTTCACAGGTGTTTTGGTCATGGTCTGAAGATACGCATATGGTTTGGATATATTCCTGAGATTATTTTTTGTCACTTTTTCCACAAGTTGAACTTAGTAATTTTTTAGGCGTTTTTACTATCATAGTGACTAGATAGTAGGTACCTTGTGTGCGCAACTCCTCATACAGTTTTATGCCGATGCCTTTGAAACTTCACAGGTGTTTTGGTCATGGTCTGAAGATACGCATGTGGTTTGGATATAATCCTGAGATTTTTTTGGTCACTTTTTCCACAAGTTGAACTTAGTAATTTTTTAGGCGTTTTTACTATCATAGTGACTAGACAGTTGGTACCTTGTGTGCGCAACTCCTCATACAGTTTTATGCCGATTCCTTTGAAACTTCACAGGTGTTTTGATCATTGTCTGAAGATATGCATGTGGTTTGGATATAATCCTGAGATTATTTTTTATTACTTTTTTTTTCAAATTGAACTTAGCCATTTTTCATACATTTTTACTATCAAAGTGAATAGATAGTTGGTACCTTGTGTGTGCAACTCCTCCTACAGTTTTATGCCAATTCCTTTGAAACTTCACAGGCATTTTGATCATGGTCTGAAGATATGCATGTGGTTTGGATATAATCCTCACATTATTTTTTCTATTACTTTTTTCACATTTTTAACTTAGCCGCTTTTCCAGCTCAAACACTTAAGTGTAAATACAGTGGAGACCTAGTTTCCAAGGCGGGGGACATAAATTCGTCAAATTTGCTTGTTCCAGATGTTTTTCACTGGCTGTGGCAACCCTGCTACAGCATGGCATGCCTAAAGGTTTCTTGTCTTTACATGGGGCAGTTTTAAAAAGTGCCTCCACTGTAGCTGTCAAAGTGCAATAAATATAGGTCACAGTGACATAGTTGTCAAAGTGCAATAAATACAGGTCACAGTGACATGCATGAAACAGAGGTCAGCCTAGAGTTCTCAGACAGGGAGAAGTTCTGCGACATTTTCTGAATTTCAGGGAGAAGTTTTATCCCAAATTTTGGATTTTCTAAATGTTTTATATATTTTCACTTCTCCTTCAGCTCAAAATACACCTAGAACACTAGAGGCTTGGCATTAAAGGGACAATGCTATGCAACAGGTTTGCTGTGATTTCCTTTGACAGCTCCTGTATGAATTTCGGAACAGGAAAGCACATTCAGTTTGGAATCAATGAACAAAATATACAAGTTTCAAGTTTTCTTTATTGCTTTTGTATTCAACAAATAACATATGTTTATTCGGTGACTTTTAAGTCCCAACAGCATCAACTAAAACAGTATTGCATATTAAAAGTGAATGTACATTTAAAAGAAGATCTTTCTCTAGACAGAACAGCTTGCCTAAACTCTTGCTTCCCCAGTTGACGACATAAAAAAAACTAAGGCATCTGTTGATGCCAACCCAACACTTTCTACAATGTAGAAGTGAAGTGCCATAACTATACTTTGTACAGGCAAGCTACAAATGTTGTCATTAAAATTCTTACACCTTTTTTAAATTCATGAAAATCACATCTAAAAGATATTTCATTTTAAAACCTAAAAAAAAAAAAAAAAGAAGAAAAATGCCTGTTCCTTATTACAAGGGTTGATCCAGAAGTAATGTCACTGCAGCTATAAAATCGTGCAGAATAAAGATAGAGCAACAAAATTTCGTATCCAAGTACCTTTATCTATTTGCATTATGGTCTGAAAATGTCCTAAAAATATAGTGAACAGTAATCAAGATATCAAGATAGACAAAAGGCATGGTAACGACACGCGCCGCACGTCAATGACGTTGTTGACGTTCCAGACGAAGTTTCGATATTGTGTCATGTCCGAAGTAGCATATTTGTTGTTCCTGCACAGCACTAATGTCTGTTCACCAATGTTTATCTCATCTTTCAATATTATTTAAACAGCATCGCAGCACATGTTCAAGATTTTACACAATATTCGAATTGCAGAACATAGATCTTCATATATGGGATCCAAACGAGAAAGGCGTTATAGTCTGACATTGCACATAAGGGATCATAAGGGTCGTTCAGTTTTTAGGACGATCCTCAAGCGACTCATCTTCACCCTAATAGCGCTGATTGCACATTTACACAAGTGTCTTAATCACTGTTATATCACCACATGTCTATCTAAACAGCTCTAGAGTCTATAATGGTAATTTTCCTAACTTGAGGCAAAACCGCAGATATATCCGCTGACGCTTTCGTCAGAAATCATTTTTCTTGTACTCGGCAGTATCAAGCATTAGCACTGGCTATCCAACTTCAAACTAAAGTGACGATGTTTAAGCTTCAACAGTGGGTGGCAGATATATATTTCGTCATCGTATCAAATTTTCATCGGATTTGGCGCGTTAGTTTGATTTTTATTTGTGATTGCCATTGAAAATTATGTTCATGTAATTAACGTGTTATTATAACGTGCGGCGCGATAGCGTCGGTGGCATACTTTCAACGTCTGTATTATTTGAACCGAAAAAGATTCCAACTTTATATTTATTCTGTAAATCAGAACTGAACTAGAAATGTTTTTCAGAGAAAAACTGATGTCCTCCCACCAGCCCATTTTCCATCCCCTATAATGAAGTGCTCCTGTGACCTTGAAAAAAGAGGTCAAGGTCACCAGAATCTGATCAGCTCTTAAGCTAGTCCCAGTGATGTATTCATGCAAGTTTGGTGAAATTCCATCTTTTGGTTCATGAGATATTATGGGTACAAGAAATTGCCATCTAAGTCCTCCAATGACCTTGAAAATGTGATCAAGGTTGCCAAAATCTAAATCAGCTCTTAAGCTAGTCCCAGTGATGTATCCAAGCACCATCCATTGGCTCATGAGATATTGTGGTTATATGAAATTGTCATCTCAGTCCTCCAGTGACCTTGAAAATGAGGTCAAGGTCATCAAAATCTAATCAGCTTTTAAACATGTCCCAATGATGTATCAATGCAAGTTTGGTGAAATTCCATCCATTGATTCAGGAGATATAGTGGTACAAGAAATTCTCATCTAAGTCCTTCAGTGACCTTGAAAATGAGGTCAAGGTCATCAAAATCTAAAAAGCTCTTAAGCTAGTCCCAGTGATGCATCCATGCAAGTTTGGTGAAATTCCATCCATTGGCACATGAGATATTGTGGTAATAGGAAATTGTCATCTCAGTCCTCCAGTGACCTTGAAAATGAGGTCAAGGTCACTAAAATCTAATCAGCTTTTAAACATGTCCCAATGGTGTATCCATGCAAGATTGGTGAAATTCCATCCATTGGTTCAGAAGATATAGTGGGTACAAGAAATTGTCATCTAAGTCCTTCAGTGACCTTGAAAATGAGGTCAAGGTCATCAAAATCTAATTAGCTCTTAAACTTGCCCCAATGATGTATCCATGCAAGTTTGATGAAATTCTATCCATTGGTTCAGGAGATATAGTGGGTACAAGAAATTCTCATCTAAGTCCTCCAGTGACCTTGAAAATGAGGTCAAGGTCACCAAAATCTAATGAGCTCTTAAACTTGTCCCAATAATGTATCCATGCAAGTTTGGTGAAATTCCATCCATTGGTTTAGGAGATAACATGGGTACATGAAATTGTCATCTAACTCCCCCAGTGACCTTGAAAATGAGGTCAAGGTCACCAAAATCTAATCAGCTCTCAAACTTGTCCCTATGACGTATCCATGAAAGTTTGGTGAAATTCCACCCACTGGTTCAAGAGATATCACGCACGCAAAGTGGGTACATGAAATTGTCATCTAAGCCCTCCAGTGACCTTGAAAATGAGGTCAAGGTCACCAAAATCTAATCAGCTCTTAAACTTGTCCCAATGATGTATTCATGCAAGTTTGGTGAAATTCCATCAATTGGTTCAAGAGATATCGCGCACGCAAGAAACTGTCACGCCGACGCCGACGCTGACGCCGACGCCCGGGAACCGCACTGAAAACAATATGTCCCCCCTCACCTTTGGTGGGGGGACATAATTACAGTGTAGCTTGATATAATTTCATAATGATGCTACGATTAATAAGCACGCAATGAACACAGTGACATTACTTCTGGATCAACCCTTGTACTTTGTTGCTTTACCAAGTTCTGGTTTAAGCACTTACTAGTTGATAAGGCCCATTTAAAAAAACTGCTTCAGTTCTGGCACAGAGATCCAGTAAGGTAGAGTTCTGAGGAAAATTCTTAGATATTTTTTCTTCTTTTGGAGCAAAACCATGAGCCCTCATTAGACCCATCTCGGCGAGAGTTCTAATGAGAGTAGTCACAATATGTATTTATGGAGAATTGAGAAAAATTATACCTAAATTATCCATTTTGTCCGTTATTATCTGATGTACTGCTTGCATATCCCATTACAACTGCAAATCTATCGTTTTTCTCCCCACATGAAAGGCACAATTTTGGAAGACATGATTTATGAAAATTTCTGGTATCATTTCTATGAGCCACTATTTAGTTTATCATAAACACTTGGACCACTTTCATCTAAATTTAAAACATGGCTGTACTGTTCACAAACTTTCTCATAATGAGATCCTTCCCAGAATACTTTTCCGCACAAGGCACAACAATAAAACACTTCAACTTTCTTGAACATTGGCTCGGGCACAGTTAGAACCTGAACTCTCACATTTGTTCCCAATACAGTCCCCACTGCATAGTCTATACCATAATCAAGGAACCTATTCTCTAAATTATCCCCTTCTTTTCCTTTCACATTATGACTAGAATCGGCACCTGATGGGTTTGTAAGGTCAGAGTTAGTCCCCTTTGAAAGCTCTTGTAGATGGAGGAATAAAAGATGCATATCTTGAGGTGGAATGGTCAAATAAATGTCTCCATTGCATATCTGAAGTAGAAACATTAATGAGCCATGACACGAGAAAACCAACAAAGTGGCATTTGTGCCCAGCGCAGACTCAAATCAGCCTGGGCATCAGCCCAGTCTGATAAAGTCTTCCCTGTTCACATGAGGCTAGCTGAGACTCTTAGCTACCCTTTAAGTGTACAGTGAAGACTGATCAGACTGGGTGGATGCCTAGGCTGGTCCGAGTCTTTGCTGACCACCTGCAATTTTGTTGGTTTTTTCGTGTCCCAGCTCGTATTATTTTAAGACCATTGAGCAAGAAAGCTACAAATACATGAGCATAACAAGGCCCTCCTCATCCTACTGACCCAAATTACTGGCATAGAAATGTCTGGGTAAACAGTGCTAATTGATTTGTCACCAGCTGTCAATCAAAATATGTATTGACCAGTCAATGTAGGAATAACCCTTGGACAAACAAATGCACGTTTTTGTGACCATAGTTTCTTTTGTAAATTATAATAGGACAAATTTGAAAGGAGGAGTAATAAGCTCTTTGGGGTTAGATCAGTTATGACAAACATGGTAATCCCATGGATAAATGGATGACTTGTGATTTTATGTTCTTTTCAACAATATGCCAGGACAATAGCAGGATGATTATGAAAGGCTCTGTGCAATGAATGATGAAGTATTCCCAATTTGTGACAATAAGGATTCCTGAAAATTTTACTGTTTACAGTAACTAACCTGGCACCTGCTAAAGATGTCATCTTGTTTCACCTCAATGTTAAAATGTTTCAGTACTTCCACAACCTGCTCTCTTGCTGTCGTTCTTGTCACATTAAAACACATGTTGGGACCCACATTGGCCACGATCTGCAAGTATACACTATCACATTACATAGGAATAGTTCATGCTGTGAAATAAATAAATGTATGTTACTGTAACCTAAATGTTTATCTGCAAGTATACACACTTAAACTACATAGAAATAGTTGATGCTGTGAAATTAATAAATGTATGTTACTGTAACCTAAATGTTCTGACTGAACTGCAGCAAAATGCAGTGTAGACTGAGATCAGGGACTGCAGTCTGCATAGAGTAGACCAAGATGAGACTACTCCAGAGCTGTGATCCACTATGAACAACTGTCTATATGTTCATACCTATTTGGAAATACCTGCACAAAATGGCATATTTATGTCTCAGGTGTTTGGAAACTGCTGACCTTGCTAGTCAGAGGTTCAGATAAGAGTGATAATCTGAGGACAATTCTGAGACAATTTATTTCAATTCCCCTATATTTACATTGCACAAGTCCACACTGGGCTTCAGACCACTTAAGGTGAGTGGGTACACTTTCGAGGAAAGCATCTCTGACATTTTCAATTTAGCATTCCTTCTATATAGGGGTCAACTCTAAAAGGAAAGAATTTGCTCCTCTAGGAGCAAATTCTTACCTTAAAGAGTAAACCCATTTTGGAAGGGTACATTGTCTAGGAAAACAAACTGGAAATCACAAAAATTGTTTCACTTTGAAAAAATGGCGATTGTTTCACTTTGAAAAAATGGCGTAAAAACATACAGGTGTATAAATACAGCTTTAACCCATTGCATTCTGGGTATTTTTTGTCGTCTGCTGAAATTGTCGTCTGCATCAAAAATCAAGAATATTTTGATAATATTGGTCTAACTAACTCTTGTAGAAATGATGTCTAGGCAGCAAACAGTTTGGATCTCAGATCAGGCCCCACATTTGTGGGGCCCGATCTGGATCCAAACTGTTTGCCCAGATACCCCTAAAGGGGTATCCCGAATGGAATGGTCTGAAGCCACTTACCATGTCATAAGGCAATCCACTTGTAAGAATAATCCTGTCTTCTTTCAAACCAATCTGTAATACATCATGTAAAGAATACTGTATACAGATTGCCTTAAGGTGAATGGGTACACCTTCAGGGGAAGCAACTCTGCCATTTTCATTTCTGCCTCCCTTTCCACTAGGGGTCAACTCTTAAATGGAAGAATTTGCTCCTCTAAGGGCTAGTCCCACAAAGAAGCAAACATTAAGTCACAAAAATTGTCTTCCTTTGATAAAATTTGGGAAAATATGGTGGTGTACTATTATACCTTATATCAAATTAACGGTCAAAACAGCTTCAACACACCTTCAATAAATGTAGGATTTTGATGATTCTCCGGTACAATATTTCTTTATTTCTCGTTTAAAACTAACATTGCTAGCTCCATGCAGACAGTGAAGACTCTGATCAGACTGGGTGCATGCCCAGGCTGATCTGAGTCTTCGCTGGATGCACATGCCACTTTGTTGGTATTGTCCTGATGCGGCTCATATAAAGTAGGATTTACGAGTTAAACTTCTACCTGAAGAGCTTCTTCATGATCAGCAAATGAATCTGTTATGGCTACGTCTACTCCACAACTCCGTAGTTGACGACCCAGACCTTGCAACATTGTATCCACAACACAGCGTAATTCCTTCGGTGACCTTGGCTCACCTGTCACCGGTTCCTGTCTAGCAGGCTGAAAGTAAAACATGTCAGGAGACTGTACAAGTTAAGTTAATGCAATGTTTTCCAAACAAGGTTGCTAATAAAAGTCTATAAAGGTTGCCCTTGGACACAACATACACATGTAAGAATGAAAACCACTCTAGGTTTTTCAGTCTCTTTAAAGTTTGCCCTTGGAAAAAATGAACATATATATGAACAAAAATCAGTCTCTATTTTACTGATTCAAATCTGTCAATTCATTATAAAATAAAATCAACATATCAGCCCTGTGGACACACAACATTGGCAAAACAACTACCCAATATTGATGCAATGTCATGAATAATGCATCAGTGTTGGCAGGCATTGTCCAAATACACAAAATGTCTGGGAAAAACAAGATAGCTCACCTGAAATCCTGCTTACCCATCAAATAAACACTTTTAATATCAAGCCAATGCTAACCTAGATGCCAGGTACTTTCACACATGGGAGATGATTTTATTTCTGCATGAAAAACTGTGTTGCAGAATCTCTGACAATGGAATCATCTCATTTAGTCAATCTTTAAGGTAAATGGATACACTTTTAGGGGAAGCAACTCTACCATCTATAGGGGTCATCTCTTACAGGAAAAAGATTATCCTCTAGAAGTCAATTCTTTTCTGTAAAAGAAGACCCTTTTTTGGAAGGTTTTTGGAAGGTCTTATTTGTGTTACTGTTACATACCAGTTTCTTAGGTGTTTTCTGTTTACCCTCTCCCCTCTGTCTAGCTCTCCGTCTCTCTCTCTGACTTGGCTTCAGCCATTTCATTGATATCATTGGTTCAAGGTCAACCATCAACTTTTTATGCTTTGCAGTAGCAACCATAGCGTCATATAATTCCAGTAAAACATATGCATCTAAAGCTGAATTGGAAGAAAAAGGGTATTAAACATGAAATCAGGAAACAGATTATATAAGTCTTTTTAATGACCAATGAAGACTCTTCTCTATATATGTGTTGGCTGATCAGACTGTTTTTATTTCACAAGGTCTCTCTATTCATGACACAGCTTGTATGGATATTTAGTTACTGAACACTGAAGAGCCAAGACCCTGATTTGTCAGAAATTACCTCGTACAATGCTCTATTTACTAACCCTACATGCCTTGTCTAACCATAACAATCTGAAATATCAGGATAGAAATGTTTGAACAGCGTATATCCAGATCACAACAATCAGTCTGCTCAGGGTCTACACTGCTCAGGGTTTACACTAGTATTGTTTGCCAATCTGTCAACACTAGAATTTAGGTATGGGTACACCTCTGTGTACATGTATTTCTGCAATTTTTACAGACTTCCTGTTTACATTCCAGGACAACAAAACCCTTCCCAACAAGGGCTTCGCAAGCGGCGCATAATTCGCCCGTTTAAATGTCATAAAACAGAAACAGAATGAACAAGATTGCCTACAAAAGGATAGACAGACTAAGTGGTACAAGGGAGATAACCTAAACATACTATATAGGCCTTTTTTGGTTGTACTATATTCCCTTGAAATGATTTTTTATAATATACATACCATTTATTTCGAATGGTTAAGGAGTTAGAGTAAACAGGAAATTTATGCAAGGGCAGATAATTCAGTAAGTAAGCCAGAATTGTGGTTCTTGTTCAGGATACATTGCCCCATTATTATACACATTCCTACAAAGCTTCATTCTAATATTTCAAAAGGTTCAGGAGATATGGAGTGAATGAGAAACACCTGAAAATACTAATCAAATGGAGGTTACTCCAAAATTAAGAAAGAGGGAGCAACCATTCTTATATATGACACATTGTCTTGTGATCATGCACATTGCTATAAAGTTTCATCATGATATTCCAAACGGTTACCAAGTTATGGCATGCACAAGATAAGTAAACACAAAAATAGGCTCAAAGTACTAATGAAATGGTTGTAACTCTAAAATGAAGAAAGGGAGAGCAGCCATTTTTGTACGCGACACATCGTTAGGAATTCATACACATTGCTATGAAGTTTTATAAAGATATTCCAAACTCTTATCTAGTTATGGCGCGCACAAGACTTGCAGGGAAAAAAATGATCAAAGGGGCATAACTTCGACACTAAGAAAGGGGGAGCAACCATTCTTGTACGCGACACGTTCCCCCAACCTAATACATATGCCTATAAAATTTCATGAAGATATCCCAAATGGTTACTGAGTTATGGCGCGCACAAGAATGTTGACGGACGGACGGACGGACGGACAGCGCCACGACATAATACGTCCGTTTTTTCAAAACGGGCGTATAAAAAGGGTCTACTTTAAAAAAAAGAAAAGAAAAGAATTTGCTTCTAGAGGAGTGATTTTTTTTTTTTAAAAATTGACCCCTCTTGAGAAGGGAGGCGGAAGGACGAAAGAAATAGCAAAGTTGCTTCCCCCTGAAAGTGTACCCATAATTTGTTCAAATTCTAGGAAAATTACAGTACAATACTAATTAAAAGTTGTCACATCTTTATCATAATTACAGTTAAACTTTTTAGAGAATCTCTTCTGATACCTGCATATTTGATCTGTTCTATTCGTAAAGGTCTCCTCTCCCAGTCCGACATCTGTTCTGACTTATGTAGGGGAGTACCAAAATATTTTCTCACCAGCTCACTCAACCCCTTTTCCTCTGTTTTAGAATAGCCGACAGAAACTGAAGCGGTGTCAGATTTTTCGTCATCATCATCTGCTGTTGTGGTTGGCTTGATCTTGTCATTCTCGTCATCTTCGTCAAATATAATCTCATCAAATTTTGATATCTAAAATTTATGAGAAATCTTTCAATTTATACCCAAGAATTCCTTGGTGGCATGTGCTCGGAAGTAGCCAATCAGTGTGCTTTATTTTGAGTTTGAGAATGTACTCAAGTTTTATACCCCCCGGGCCTGAAATTTCAACATTAGTTGTTAGCGCTATCTACACAGACATACCCACATAGTAATATCTATGTCTCACATTCTGCTACCTATAAGCAAGATAATAATCAGACAGCAAAACTGAGCAAACCCTGTACCCTCAAATTAAGTTGAAAATATAAAGCTGCACATAAAATTTGAGATATGTAATTCGTTAAACATCTAAATAAAAACAATTTAACTTTATCAGACAAATTCAATGGATTTTTTTTTTAATAGGTACCCTGCCACAGGCCAAGCAGCTGATTTGCACCTGCTTTATATTTGAGCCTCGACGCTTCAAAACCAACAGTGGTTGTGCGGCCAGTGCAGACTAATATCAGCCTGGGCATCCCCCAGTCTGATCAGAGTCTTCGCCGTTTGCATGAAGGTAGCTTAGACCCTTAGCTACCCTTTAAGTGCTTAGGGAAGACTCTGATCAGACTGGGTGGATGCACAGGCTGATCTGAGTCTGGGCTGGGCACACAACATTTGTTGGTTTTCTCATGTCGCGGCTCATTTTATGCTTGAGGTAATTACACAATCAAACAAAGTTATGAGATTAATTATAAGGTTTTACATGAAATTTGACAAGGATAGGATAATTATAGGAATCAATTTTATTTATGTGGATTTTATGGATGTGTAAACGCCGGCGAATCACTCACAAACTGAATAAAGCCCGAAGGATTCCCCAGCGTTTACACATCCATAAAATCCACAAAAATAAAAATCATTTCTTATAATTCCAACTCAGTCATTTTTTTCTTAAAAATATCAGCTATACCAAGAATTTTAGAAACTGCGGCAAAGAAAATAGTCCAAGTAGTTCCCGATTTCCGGTTCAAGGGATTTATCGAAGTATAAACGCCGTTTTCTGTACGCTCTTGACCAATCAAATTGCACTAAATTCGCAATAGAAAATTGAGATGAATAATAAAACCATTAAGCACACTCATGCTCCCATGCTGATAAGACCTGATGAGACACAAGTATGTGAGAACACAATTCAAATGCGGCATCTGATCAAGGTCCACACTGTTTGCATTAAATACTGGAATTTTTTAGGATAAAATATTTAAAGATAAAATAAAAATGATGCCTCTTAAATACAAAACAGACCTGACGGAGGAGCCGGTAGAAGAATCCACTCATTGTATATGAGTCAAAGTTTAGAAATATCAAAACTAACCTTTTTAGCTAAGACCTCTAAATTAACAACTCTTTTAATCCTCTGATGCCCCTTAAATACAAAATAGACCTGACTGAAAAGCCAGTAGAAGAATCCACTTATCGTATATGGGTCAAAGTTTAGAAATATTAAAACTAACCTTTTTAGCTAAGACCTCTAAATTAACAACTCTTTTAATCCTCTTCAAGGCCTCTTCAATGGCTGGCAAAGTTCTGAGGATCATCTTGAAGTCCGATTCTATGCCATATCCTAGGTAGAAATTTTTGGAGTGAATTCACCGATAATAGGACCACACCTCTAGGTAAGGTGGTTGTCGTTGTTGTTGTTGTGTTATTGCTTTACGTCCATGGTAAACAGCTGTGGTCATGTTGAGACGGTCAATTAACCTAACCACACTGTTCCTGGGCAGGCTAAGACCTCCTAAGCAGTTAACCAGTACTAAGTGCACATACTTTCGCCAGTAACTAACAACTGCCCTTCTTGAATCAGTGGAAGGGGGAAACAAAAGTAAGTGGCTGGACCGGGTATGGAACCCCAGGACCTCTGGCTCTTGCGTCAGACGGGCTACTGACTGTGCTACGCGGCAAGGTTAGGTGGAATTTAGATGATAATTCTAAGGTATTTCCATTTGTTCTCCATTTAAATATTTGTTGTGGTCCCAGATTAGAACTGCCTTGACAAGACAGTTCTAATGAGGAGCCACAACATATTATATCTCATGGAAAAATGAGGAAAAAAAATATTCCAGAATTACATTGAAACCCAAACTGACCTAGAATTTTGCTTAACAAGGATTCTCTATTATATTGTTCTTTTATGTCACAATTAATATAAAGATATAGCCCCCATTTGGTTTAAAAAAAAATCAAATTTCTCATAAAAATTATATCAGATGCATAATTATGATTGGCGTGTTAAGTATTTTAATATGCTTAAATTATGATCTGTCAAAGTCACTGGCAGAAGAATTCAAGAAAGTGAATAGATGTGTGGGAATTGAGGACCATGATTCCTGCAAAATGAAGTAGACAGGATATGCCTAGGAAATAGAGTAAAGTCAGGGTAAAGTGATGATTTTAAGCCCTTTTTCCCAACAAGCTTGGACAGGTATTGTACATTTTAATAAGACTAAACACAAAGGAATACAAGGCAAATGAACATTAACTGCTCATTTGCCTTAATTCCTTTGTAGTTTACTATAGAAATTCTAAGTGTTGGGGCAGATAAGCCTTAGCAAACAGTGCATACCCAGAAGGAGCAGTCTGATCAGGGTCTACATTGTTTGCCATTCAATCTGGATCTTACGACTGCATTACTGCATTGTAAAACCAAACTGTTCGATTCTTAGGACTGTTACTGTAATTATGACAGGTGTCTCAATTTTTAGAACTTTTATGGTAATGTAGAAAGCATGATAGTATTATATCCATATTATCATTAACAAGAGCTGTCTGCGTACAGAATAGCTCGCCTGACAGTGCCTTGCTCATCACATAAAATACTTTTAATATTTTGCTAAATGCAACAACGTCACCATCGCCAACACCAATGCTAACGCCAATGCCAGGGATAGTGCAACAATTCTTCCTGAACTTTGTTCAGGAGCTAAAAAGGCTAGTGGCTAGTTACAAAGCTTGACTTGATCAAGAAATCATGTGCTCACCAAGTTTCAGTATGTTTTCATTACAGAATATCTGTTCAGCAAAGTCTTCCCAATCTTGTGGCCTGAATATCTGAAGCAATGTTGATATGTCCAGTAAGTAGGCCCTATCTTTCACTGCCAGCTGTAAAAGGGCCACTCTGTAATTAACAAAAGTGCCAGAATTGAAAATAGCTAAATTTGCAAACAGCCTAGATCTGGATGAGGTGGCTCAAAATGAGCCACCTCATCTGGATTTACTCTGTTTGCCCCCTAGTCTTTGATATTTTTTAAATAGTTTCAGATTTCAGTTCACCAAAAACATATGACGTAACCTCTCATTAGAACTAACCTGCCTCACTGAGGCAGTTCTATTGAAGGGTCAAAACTTAAATTTTATCATGAAATACCAAAAATTAACCCAAGCTAATTAATATCATCAAGAATTTGGCAGAAAGGCTGTTTCTTGCCTGTCAGCCTATTGACACAAAACAAAGCTAAACCAGACAACACGACAAAAGTTCACACTGCCAATGCTGCCAGAAAAGGTAATACCTATGTCTGGCTTCTACTAGTAGCAGACAAGACAAAACTCATGCTTATCTAGAGCTCTGGACCCAATTGTTCGAAACTAATGGTCTCTTGGATCAAAGGTAAAACTGATGCACTCCCTTGTCATATCCATTTTTCTGTATGCCTGTGAGTCATGGACCTTGACAGCAGAGTTAGAGAAAAGAATGCAGGCCTTTGAGATGAGATGCTACCAAAGGGTACTGAGCATTTTGTACAAGGACCATATAACCAATGAGGAGGTTCCCAGGAAGATCCAAGCAGCTATTGGAGATTATGACGACCTCAGACCTGGTCAAAAGACAGAAACTGGAGGTTTGGCCAGTCTCAAGGTCTTCTAGTTTAGCAAACACAATTGTGCAGAGCACAGTGAAAGGAAACAGAAAGAGAGGTAGACAGAAGAAAAGGTGGGAAGACAATATTAAAGAATGGACAGGGATGGACTTTGCTAACTCAACTAAGGCAGCTGAAGACAGGACTAGGTGGAAAGGGATTGTTGTAGAGTCATCTGTGTTGCCCCAACAACCTCACAAGGATACGGGATAGACTAGACTAGACTAGAAACACATTGTTAGTTAACGAGGCGTTAAATTTTTAACTTATTATACACAAAAACACTGCCTTTTTTTTTTCGAAAAAATGCTCCTCATAATTTTTCGACAAAAAATATTAGCACAATTGATTTTGTGAGCACTGTAAGACTTAACGAATATTCAATTAACAACTTTGTTCTGCTAATGTTCTGCTAATGATACTTTGAAGAACTTCAGCTGGTCTGGTTAAAGTGGAACAAAGGGATACAACTTATCATTTTGCTATTTTGTGCCTTTCTTGTCTTTCACAAAATTAAAAGAGAAGTAGCCCTTGGAACAAACTTTTAAACGACATTATTAAGATGTACTATTTACTTATGCATTATTTCAGACAATAAAAGGTTAAGATTTCTCATTGCCTACTGGACGCAGGGGCAGTGGGGGTTAGAGACCCACTGTATCTTCTGCACAGCATATCCTTCTCCTTTCGTTGCCTTATTCTTCCCCGATTCGAAACAGATACCCAATTATTGCTGGGTTGACAGTTTTAATCCCAGAACTGCCATTTATGTAATTCCCATACCTACACCTCTATTACAAACTATACTTACTTCTGTGTCTGCCCACAGAAACCTGGCTTCCACTCCGAATCTATTCCAATAACATTACCTGGCTAAAGAGATACAAAATTAACGATTATCATACAACTTCTGCAATACAATTTCTGAAAAATGCTGTCTCACCTGTCATGCAATGTCATGAAGAGCTGCCTACACCACTTACAAAGCTACCAAGCAACTCAACAAAAGTTTATGCCACCAATGATGTTGACATGGGATAGTAATCAGAGCTCTAGATAAGAGGAGGTATTCAGGATAATTAAAAGATTATTTTTCTTATTCCTGAATAAAAACATATGTTGTGACCAATCATTAGAACCGTCTCACCGAGAGGGTTCTAATGATGGGTCACAACATATTTTTATGGAAAAATATGGATAATTATCCCTAAATTATTCCTGTTAGCCCTTCTTATCTGAAGCACTGGACTAATGTTTATGTCTTGATTCTTCTAGCAGCATGCAAGACAAAAATAGACCAATAACAGGGGTCTGAAAGACTTTTGATGATGTTATCCTATTAATGCGACAATGTGCTTGCCAAAAAGTTATCATGCAGTCTCTAAGCACCTGAATGGCTGAATATTGACATTAATAATCTAAGCTTTCAATATGGCCAGCTGACATCACCGACAGAATTACACCACAGTCTGTACTGGAAATCAAGTTACTATCCAAGATAATTTTTTTTTGTTTTCTTTTACTTATTGTTTTTTTTTTTTTTTTTTTTTCTCAAAGAAACTCTCCTAATAATAAATTTTCTAGCAAGTTACATCAAAAACAAAAGAGGAAACCTGACCACTTGAAAATAATCACACTTATACTATACATAAAACATTTCTGCCTTCGAAGATTGATGAGTCACCACAAGATGTCATATATCAGTTAAAATTCTAAATATTGAGACAAACAGGTGCAGACCCACATCATGCTGCTCCTGAAGGAGCAGTGTGATCAGGGTCTAGACTGTTTGCATTTCCAATCTTTAGGACCTATCACTACATGTAACTGTTAGCCATTCCATCTGAATTTTTTTGGATGTATTATTCCACTGTAAAATCAGACTGGTTCATTTTCAGAATTATTATGGTAATCATTTAAGGTGTCCCAATTTTTAGATGTTTTACAGAACCTTTTGGCTGGTTGGCTAATAGTGCAGACCCTGATCACACTGCTCTTTTAAGAGCAGTCTGATCTGGTTTTGCACTGTTTGCTCAATCCAATATCAAACCTTGCCACGGTCTTACTTTTGTCAGGTGCTCCATGCATCTTTCATATTTATCCACAGTATCAACAACTTCTACACATTCTAGCGGTAGAGACAATTGGTAGTATGCCGCCTGAATCTCTGCTTCTGTGTAACACTCATTGTCCCAGTCCTCTGAATCAGGAACAGAACTTGTAGGGGTTGGCTCAACAATGTCCATTCTAAGGAATAGATGACAAAATATACAGTAATTTAAATGGGAGTATGCTGCCTAAATCTCAGCTTCAGTGAAACACTCACTGTCCCAGTCTTCTGAATCTGCTACAGAATTTGAAGGGGCCAGTTCAACAGTCTCCATCCTAAATAAGAGGCAACAAAATAGTGGCAATTTAATTAGTATGCTGCCTGATCTTTGCCTCAGTGAAACACCTAATTTGGTAACTTCTAAATCAGCCAACTCCATGGGGTTTACTGCAAATCTTTATTCACCATGTTTTCTTGAGCAGTCTGTCCAAATAGTTAATGAAAACAATTAAGATAAATAGATACACTTCTATGGGAAGTAAATCTGCCATTTTTATTTTGCCTCCCTTATTATTGGGAGTCAACTCTTTAAGCTTGTACTGGAGCGAATTCTTTTAAGACTAGAACTCTGTTAAGTGGCTGACTTATAAAATAAGCTCCATGCTTACGGTAAAATCCTGCACTTTTTCTATTTGTGATATGTATGTATAAAATAAATGTGTCGCAACACAAGAAAACCAACAAATGGCATATGCACCTTGCCAAGATTTAGATTAGCCAGGGCTTCTGCACAGCCTGATCAGAGTCTTTGCTGTGCACTTAAAAAGTAGCTAGCGCCCTGAGCTATCTCTATGCTGACAGCAAAGACTCTGCTCAGCCCAGGCTGAACTGAATCTTCGCTGGGCCCACATGCCACTTTGTTGGTTTTGTCATGTCATGACTCAAATGCTGTTTTAAATACTGTTAAAACCAAACCAAGAGGGAGCTCTTCTTGTACAAAAGCCAATATTAAACCCCTAAAGTCATCTCCTTTTGAAAAACTGGCAAAAAAACTTAAATAAACAAAAACAAAAAAACTTTAAACTTTCTTTGTAAATACAAACCAGGTCAATATACAACTTACTTCACACCAACACTACCCCTAGCTTCCTTCACAACTGCTGGAATCACATCATCGCTGAGCTGGTACACCTCTGCCCACCTCACAGCCTCTGTAACCTCGTTAAACATGGCAAGCTGTTCCACTAGCTGTTCTTTCAGGAAGGTATTATCTCCTACGGCATTGCGTACCATTTCCTCCCAGCTTCCCTGGCCCATACCTCTCTACAATAGAATATTTTAGCCGCGACACGACAAAACCAACAATGTGGTTGTGCGCCCAGCGCAGACTCAGATCAGCCTGGGCACCCGCCCAGTCTGGTCAGACTCTTTGCTAAGTGCTTAACGGATAGCTAAGGGACTCAGCTACCTCTATGCGGACAGGGAAGACTCTGATCAGACTGGGCGGATGCCCAGGCTGATCTGAGTCTGCGCTGGGCGCACGACCACATTGTTGGCTCATTTTAACATAAAAATTTCAAGCACTGGGACAGATCAGTCTGTGCAAAAGTGCAGACCCAGATCAGACTGCTCGTTTGGGAGCAGTCTGATCAGGGCCTACACTGTTTGCCATTCCGTCTGCATTGTGTGGGCTCATTACTGCAATGAAAACCTTTTCTTTTCATTTTTAGGACAACTGAGGTAATTATTTCAGGTGTCGCCATTTTTAGAACTTCAACAAAACAATGTTTTGTCTCTGGAACAAGATTATTATCAACAACAAAATATTGAATTGCCATATTTTCTTTTTACAACAAAAAAGAATCATCATATATTGTGCCAGAATATTGTATCTCCACAACAACATATTGTAATGACATAATATTTTGTTGTGGCAATATAATACTGTAATACCAAATGATTTTGTCCCTTCAACAAGACATTGTATTGCCAAATTTTTCTCAGCAACAAAACAATAATATGCCATAGATTTTGGATGTACAACAGAATCCTGTAATGCCAGATTATTTTGTTTCAAAAATAAGCTAATATGCTATTGCAATGCTAGAAAATTTTCTTTATTTTTTTTTGAGACAATATAAAAATGTAAAAATGCCATAATATTTTTCTTTACAACAAAATTCTAAAATGTCAGAGAATTATGTCTGTACAGCAAAATACTGTTATGCCACAACATTTATAACATTTGTGACCACCTCTGCCGCCCCACTCCGTCAAGCCACCCCTGCCCAACTTCACTTAAAAATCTTTCGTGTATCATAAATTCATAAGCATCATGCTCCTTGGTAATTCCATCTTCCACTTCTTACATAAACCCATGGAGCCAAGAGTTGCATCGAAAAATCTCTTGCCTCACAATGCTCCTGATAAGAAGGGGTAAAAGGGATAATTTAGGGATAATTTTTCATATTTCTGTATATAAACATACATTGTGACCCCTCATTAGAACCGTCTCACTGAGACGGTTCTAATGAGTGGTCACAATGTACGTATTTATTGAAAAATAAGAAACATTATCTTTGAATTATCCTAAATACCCCCTCTAATCTGAAGCTCTGGCCTTACAAGTATACAGTGGTATTATCCTGCTTAGACATTAGTGATTCCATATTCCCCACCACAACCACCCCCCCCCACCCCACCCCTTCATGCGCATATCTACACACTATTTTCTTACCTCAACAAATCTCTTGTGCATCATGAATTTTATAGCACCAAGTCCTCGGACATTAGTTATACTAGGACACAAATCTGAAATGGCAAATATTTGAGCCATGCGACGACTTAAAACATCTTAATGTTTTTAATCTCAAAGAATACCATCTGAAGATCTACAGACCACTATCATTATCTCAAAGTCAAAGGGACCAGACATTTTGCTTTAGGACAACAGTAGTTATACTAACCTACAAGAAAACGACAACTTTAGCACGAAATATTTCGCATAAGCAAGGTCTACACTGAAGAGGGTGGTATAAAATAGTTATACATAGTTTGTCCGCCTGTTCGGGAGATAATCTATGAGCTAAAGCTCGTGGATTATCTCCTCGTACAGGTGGACAAACCATGTTATAACTATTACTTTGTGACTAAAAAAGTTAAAGGTAAACAATATACAGAAAATAAAAACTAGTAAAATCACAAAAAGACGTTCACTTGAAAAGCAAGTACTTTGAGATATAAGTATCCAAGATAACGGGAGCTATAGCAAAGCATTGATACACTGATGGATACTGTGACATCACAATCAACTTGTAAGTTTATCAACTCAGAAAATGACTTGAGTAATTCAAGTAAATGAATAAATTTCAGAGGAAGCAACTCTTCCATTTTCATTTCTGCTTCCCTTCTCAATGCTTGGAAGGGCTACTTCATCAAAGGAAGCAAAACAAGAAGTCATACGTGTTTTCTCCATCTGAATAAATGGCTGAAAAACATGGTGGTGTACCCATACACCATAAGTCCTAATAATGAAGATATTCATATTTCTATAAGAGGCATGGACCAAAATAACCTGGAAAATATTGTTGAATTATTTCTTCCCATTACTTTTAAATACATGTCTATTAACAAGAATTCCGCGGAATGCTGTCGCACCTGAATTGCATTTCCACAGTAGCAGAGATCATGTTGAGAAGAATTGAGAATAAAAAGAAAATAAAATAGTTTCTGGCATTATTCTGACACAAATTTTGTCAAAATCCGCCCAATGGTTCTTAAGGTACTGTCATTTTCATGTTTGTGCTATTTTTAGTAACAGTGGATGGCAGCCATCTTGGATGGCCAATTTGCCAAAAACCAAAATAGCTCTATGCAAGGATCATTCTGACACAAAATTGGTCCAAATCCATTTAGGGGTTCCTGAAATATAGTCATTTTTATGTTTTTGCTATTTTTAGTAACGACAGTGGCGGCCATCTTGGATGATACATTCCCATAAATGTGAAAAAAAAGAGAAAACTCCTTTCAAGAATCATTCTGATTAAATCTGAGCAAAATCCACCCAGTGTTTAAAGATTTATCGACACTCAAGCAAAATTGAGACTCGTAAACCAAAATAGGTCAATGTGACCTAATTCCGTAACAGATTTTTTTCATTCTCATAATTTTAAAAAAGAAGGTCCTATTGATGTTCCATGCAAAGTTTCAGCAAAATATACCTAGTGGTTCTAGAGAAAATGTTAATTATGCTGTTTTGCTATTTTTCGCAACAGGTGGCCATCTTGAATTCTTGACCAGGCTGAATTTCTGTAATCTGAAGCCCTGTAGTCTGATCATGCTCCATATGAAATTTGAGAACCATGGCTGCAGTGGTTTTGGAGAAACAAATCTTTAACGCCAGGGTTGACGTAAATGTGAACGGACTGAAAACAGGACGCCTATATCGCACCTTGCTAAAGCAGGTGCGACAAAAATGCATTTTCCAATCTGAGATTATTTGTTACTGTTGTTACGACCTGGCGGAGGTAACAAAAAGATGGAAGTAAACCAGCAACAAGCCTGTTTTTAAACTTAACAAAATTTATTTACTTGTACATCAAAATAAAACAGTCATTAATTAATCAAGAAAATATGTAATTAACGATACCTTATTTTAGTCTGAATGTCCCTCAGAATTTAAAACACAAGTCCTTTAATAATTTCTGATCCCAGAAGATAAAGTATGTATGAGCACATGAATATTTCCAAATCCAATATATTTAAATTCCAGTATAACTTATTTTACTATAGACTGGTGAAAGTTTTCATATAAAGATGATCTAAATGAAAATCTGTCCTCTTTATATAATATCTAGGAACATTCCGGAACTAACCAAAAATAGATCTTACCAAAAAGTACTCAATTCTGACATAATTTCATACCAGAAGATTCTTAATGTTTACAACAGAAAGGTCTAATATTTTCTCAGTACTAACAATAGTTATTCCAGAATGTTCTAAAGTACAATGTAAACAACTTGTTTATTTCAAACCTAGTAAACATCTAAAAACTGCAAAATCATGGTAAAAGAAAATATTTACACCAACTTAAACACCATATTCATAACACTTCCCCTCTTCAAGGAAAAGAAAGTTTTATGAAATAAAGCTTTCTTTTGCCATATGACCAATTATGAAACAAAATTAAGTTTAATGCATATACACTGTATATATATCAGTACTAATCCAGACATCATGTAGTAATAGCCAAATTTAGGCTCTTGAAAGTGCATCCGGGATAATATTATCTTTTCCTCTGATATGTCTGATGTCAAGATTGTACTCCTGCAACATGAGACTCCACCTGAGTAACCGCTGATTTTTGTTCTTCATTTTATGAATGAAGGTCAGTGGATTGTGATCACTGAAGACAACAATTGGTGTGGCTGAAGAAGATAAGTACACTTCAAATTGCTGAAGAGCAAGGATGAGAGATAAACACTCTTTTTCAATAGTAGAGTAATTTCTCTGATGTTTGTTGAACTTCTTAGAAAAGTAACAAACAGGGTGATCCACACCATCATTATCTTCTTGAATCAAAACACTGCCTGCACCAACGTCACTAGCATCTACCGCCATTTTAAATGCTTTGTTGAAGTCTGGTGCTAAGAGAACTGGAGCACTCTTAAGTATGGCCTTAAGCTTATCAAAGGACTTTTGACAGTCTTCATTCCAAATATATTTCTTTCCTTTACCTAGCAAATTTGTCAAGGGTTCTGCAATTACAGAGAAGTTATTACAGAACTTCCTATAATATCCTGCCATACCAAGAAAGCGCATCAGTTGTCTCTTGCATGTAGGTACAGGAAAATTCGAGATAGCCTCCACTTTAGCTTCTACAGGTTTTACCTGACCTTGACCCACAACATGTCCTAGAAATGTCAAATTTGCGTGACAGAATTCACTTTTTGCTAAATTGATTGTCAATTTTGCATCACTAAGTCTTTGAAAGAATTCTCTGATAGTCTGTAGATGTAGTTTCCATTCATCGTTGAAGATGATTGCATCGTCGATATATGCTTTACAACCACCCAGATCAGATGTCAAGCTATTTATATGTCTCTGAAACGTTGCTGGAGAGTTTTTCATACCAAATGGCATAACCTTATACTGATAGAGTCCATCTGGTGTAACAAATGCCGAAATCTCCTTAGCTCTGTCTGTCAAAGGAATTTGCCAAAATCCTTTCAGAAGATCAAATTTAGTAACATATTTGGCTTGTCCAATTTGATCAATACAGTCATCAATACGTGGGATTGGAAATGTATCCGTTTTAGTCACAGAATTAACTTTTCGATAGTCTGTACACATGCGAAAAGTTCCATCAGGTTTTGGCACCAGAATACAAGGAGAACTCCAGTCACTTTGACTTGGTTCTATAAAATCATTTTCCAGCAAATATTTAATTTCTTCCCTGAGATACTGTTGCTTCACAGGGTTCATTCGATAAGGATGTTGCTTCACAGGCTTTGCGCCATCAATGTCAACATCATAAAAGATTCTGTCAGTCCTGGTTGGAATGTCCGGAAATAAGTGCTCATATTCAAGAATTAACTGTTTCAGTTCAAGTCTCTTGACTGGATCCAGGTGTGACAGTTTCTGGTCGAGATCCTTTAAGATGTCAGAATTCTGGAGTTTTGATGATGAGGGATCAGATTTTATAAAGTTCATATCCTCAGAGTCCATTTCAGATTGCTCTTGAGGGACAGAATTTACTACGCTTATTGGTGAAACAACTGAATTATCCCTATCAATGTACTTTTTCAACATATTAATATGACATAACTGTTTTTCCTTGCGCCTCCCAGGTGTGTTGATAATATAATTTACATCACTGAGCTTTTTGTCAACAGTGTAAGGGCCGTAATATCTGGCCTGCAGAGGTCTGCCAGGAATTGGCAAAAGAGCAAGTACCTTCTCTCCAGGTTTAAAATTTCTTTCCCTGGCATTTTCATCATAATGAAATTTCATTTTGTTTTGAGCTGATTTGAGATTGTACCGAGCAGCTTCACAGGCTTTTGACAATCTGTTATTGAAGTCAGAAACATACTGAAGCAAATTCAAAGAACTGTCATCATCAGAAAGAAATTTCTCTTTCAAAAGTTTCAGTGGTCCACGAACTGTGTGACCAAAAACAAGCTCAAATGGGCTGAAACCAAGTGATTCTTGTACGGATTCCCTAGCTGCAAATAACAGGAAGTGAATGCCTTCATCCCAATCCTTTTCAGTGTCAAAGCAGTAAGATCTGATCATGTTTTTCAGTGTTTGATGAAATCGTTCTAAGGCACCTTGACTTTCAGGATGATATGCTGATGACCGATATTGCTTAATGCCTAATTCATGCATCACTTGCTGAAATATTCCTGACATAAAATTAGATCCTTGATCTGACTGGACAGATTTAGGGAGACCTACAAATGTGAAAACTTCACAAGAGCCTTAACTATGGTCTTTGTCTTGATATTCCTAAGTGGAATGGCTTCTGGGAAACGTGTGGAAGCACACATTATGGTCAAAAGATATTCACAACCTGACTTTGTTTTGGGTAAAGGACCTACACAATCAATGATTATTCTGCTAAAAGGTTCCTCAAATGCAGGAATGGGCTGCAGATGGGCTTTAGGGATAGTTTGATTAGGTTTTCCTACCATTTGACATGTATGGCAAGATTTGCAATGTTTAGAAACATCAGATTTTAACCCTGGCCAGTAGAAATGATTAAGAATCTTGTGGTAGGTCTTGTTTACACCTAAGTGGCCTGACAAGGGAGTTTCGTGAGCTAAGTTTAAAATTTCAGGTCGATAAACCCTTGGAACCACAATTTGGTGGTTAACAGTCCACTCGTCTTCTGCTGAGACATCAGGAGGACGCCATTTTCTCACCAAAATGTCATTTTTGACATAATAGCAAACAGGAACCTGGGACATGTCATTCTCATCTAAAACCCTTTCAAATAAAGGTGAGATCTCAGGATCACTGTGTTGTTCTTTGCAAAGCTGTGACCTTGACAGCAGGTCATTTGAAAATGAAGGAGAGTGATCTGGGTTGGACACAGATGAGGTGTGAGTAAAGTCTGTCTGCATGTCAGACAGGCTGGGTGAAAGAGATTTTGAAATCTCATCATTAAAAGACTGACCTATAAAAGTATCAGTTAAATCAATGTCCTGATTCCCATCATTCAATATGGCTTTCTTTGCCATAGCCCTAGTGACAGCACACGAGGGGTAAAGGTCAGGAATTTCCTGCTCAATGGGGTCAGGTGGTTGATCAACACAAGGTGTGTTGGTCAAAAGTGGATTAACCACAACCTTATCTCCTGCTAGGTCATTGCCTAACAATAAGTGAACACCTTTAAAAGGTAATGAAGGTCTAATACCAACAGCCACTGGACCAGAAATTAAGTCTGAGGACAAATAAATGTTATGAAGCGGTACACTAACAAATCCACATTCTACACCCTGAATAAGGACACTTGTCCCAGAAGAAGTCTTCTCGGAAAATGGCAGGGTATCTGCCAAAATAAGGGATTGAGAAGCTCCAGTATCTCGTAAGATAGTAATAGGGGTAGACTGGGCAAAGTCACAATTTAGTGACACAAAACCTTCTGATAAGAATGGTTCATAAATCTCCATAACAGAATCAGTCTGAATAGGAATTTGATCCTGAACACAAGACTGTGGCATTGACCGTAAAGAGGTAAGACCTGTGGGTTTTGGACCCTCTTGTTTTTCTCTCTTCCTCTTTAAAAGTAAGCATTCAGAAATTATATGTCCCGATTGCTTACAATAATTACAAATAGGCTGAGATAGGGATTTTGACCTTTGTTTTCACCAGGGGGTTTTGGTTTTGGAGTATATGAGGGACTGGAATTGCCAGATGGATTACTGGGACTGAATTTTGGACCTGACTGAGGGAAAAAGGTCTTTTTAGGAAAAGGCTTGTGCACAAAAGAAGTCTTATGAGTTAAAGCATAATCATCAGCCAAAGGAGCTGCTCCCTCTAACGTTTCGACTTCCTTTTCATCTAAAAATGACTTAATGTCAGAATTAATGCACCTTTTAAACTCCTCAACAAGCATGAGCTGTCTAAGTTTACCATGATCAGAGCCCACTTTCTTTGATGAGCTCCACCTATCAAATAACTGCTCTTTTGTCCTAGCAAATTCAACATAAGTTTTGTCATTTTCTTTTCTACAGTTCCTAAATTTCTGCCTGTAAGCCTCAGGGACCAACTCATAAGCCTTAAGAATAACTTCTTTTACTTTGTCATAATCTGAGATCTGCTCAAGAGAAAGTTGAGTATAAATTTCGCGAGCCTTGCCGATCACAACGCTCTGAAGAAGCAAAGTCCAATGCTTTTTTGGCCATTTCAAATTTTCAGCTACTTTTTCAAAGTGAAGAAAATATTTATCAACTTCTTTTTCTTGAAATGGAGGAACAAGTCTGATGTGTTTGGTAACATCAAAAACTTTTTTAGAGTCCAAAGGCAAAGACTTTGATGTGGTCTTTTCTTGCATTTCCATTTCTTTCATTCTAATCTGAAATTGTCTTTCTCTTTCTTTTTCTTCTTTTTCAAATTTTAATTTCTCTTTTTCTATTTCAACTCGTTCCTCCTTTTCTAACTTCAGTTTTTCATGTTCTAGTCTTTCTTTTTCTTGTTCTAATTTTTGCCTCTGCAACCTTTCTTCTCTTTCTAATGTTTCAAGCCTAATTCTTTCCTCATGCTCTAACCTTAATTTTTCTATTTCAAGTTGTCTCTGAATTTCTAATTCTCTCATCTGCAAATCTGTCTGAGTGACAAGAATGTGAGAGGTTGCAGAGGAATCAAAAATTTCTTCATCAACAAAGAACTGAATCAAAATATTCTTAATTTCATGTTTCAACATGGATCTTTTGACTGAAGATAATTCATAATGCGCTGCAATATCCAATAAATCTGTCTTTTTGGCCAAGTTCAACAGCTCCTGAGAAGGTGCAGCAATGAATTTATCAAGATCAAAAGACATGATTGCTTTTTGCTGGCTTTACTTATTTGCTTATTTGAACAGCAAACAGTGAAAACTTTTTTTTTTTTTTTTTAATTCAGAATTATTTGATGCACTAGAAATTTCAATCCCGGACTCGAGCCCCCAATTTGTTACGACCTGGCGGAGGTAACAAAAAGATGGAAGTAAACCAGCAACAAGCCTGTTTTTAAACTTAACAAAATTTATTTACTTGTACATCAAAATAAAACAGTCATTAATTAATCAAGAAAATATGTAATTAACGATACCTTATTTTAGTCTGAATGTCCCTCAGAATTTAAAACACAAGTCCTTTAATAATTTCTGATCCCAGAAGATAAAGTATGTATGAGCATATGAATATTTCCAAATCCAATATATTTAAATTCCAGTATAACTTATTTTACAATAAACTGGTGAAAGTTTTCATACAAAGATGATCTAAATGAAAATCTGTCCTCTTTATATAATATCTAGGAACATTCCGGAACTAACCAAAAATAGATCTTACCAAAAAGTACTCAATTCTGACATAATTTCATACCAGAAGATTCTTAATGTTTACAACAGAAAGGTCTAATATTTTCTCAGTACTAAAAATAGTTATTCCAGAATGTTCTAAAGTACAATGTAAACAACTTGTTTATTTCAAACCTAGTAAACATCTAAAAACTGCAAAATCATGGTAAAAGAAAATATTTACACCAACTTAAACACCATATTCATAACACTGTTTAGTTCAAAAAAGCACTTAACACTGACACCTCATCAAGACCAGATCTGATAGGCATATATATCTGATTAATGAATGTCACCAATTTTAAAGCAACTGCTTATGTACTAGATATTTACTAGGTCAAACAAGAGAATCGGTGGAACCAATGGATGCTCCCAGGAGGTATGCAATAGTAAAATGGGTATCCTGGAGGAGAAGTGACTTTCTGTGTAAACTTACTGCAAAATATGCAATATCTGTAATACTTTCAGAGATATGCTCCAGACAAGCAAATGGATGAGAAAAAATATGAAGGGAAATAACTCCAAAATTACTTGCAACAGGGTTGTGTTTTTTGCCCTCTGCACTTTCTCTTATTGTCCTCTATTAATGTGTGAAATTCCATTTAATTCTCTTATATACTTTTAGAGGTATGCTCCGGTCAAAGATAGAAGTAAGAAAAAATAAGAAGGGAAGTAACTTCAAAACAGTCTAAAATTGGGTTATGGTTCTTGTACTCTGCACTCCCTGTCATTGCCCTCTATCAGTATTTTAAGTTTCATCACATTTACTTTAGCACTTTTAAGAGATACATTCTGTACAAGCATACTGGAAAAACTAGGAAGGGAGCTAACTCCATAATTACTTGTGATAGGGTTATGACTCTTGTGCTCTGCACTTCGTCTCAGTGCCCTCTTTCGATGTGTGAAGGTTCATTTAGTTCACTTCAATACTTACAGAGATATGTTCCAGACAAGCAAAAAAACTGGAAAAACTAGGAACGGAGCTAACTCCTTAATTACTTGTGACATAGTTATGGCTCTTGTGCTCTGCATTTCCTTTAATTGCCCTCTATCAATGTGTGACGTTTCACTGAGTTCCCTTTATAACTTTCACAGATATGCTCCGGACAAGCAAAATACTGAAAAAATCTAAGAAGGGAGATAACTTTGTAATTACTTGTGGTAGGGTTATGGCTCTTGTGCTCTACACTTCTCCTCATTGCCCCCTATCAATGTGTGAAGTTTCATTTAGTTCCCTTTTATACTTTCATAGATATGCTCTGGACAAGCAAAATACTGAAAAATCTAAGAAGAAAAATAACTTTGTTATTACTTGTGACAGAGTTATGGCTCTTGTGCTCTGCACTTTCCCTCATTGCCCTCTATCAATGCGTAAAGTTGCATTTAGTTCCCTTTTATACTTTCAGAGATATGCTCCGAACAAGCAAAATACTATCAAAAACTAGAAAGGGAGCTAACTTTGTAATTACTTGTGATAGAGTTATGGTCCTTGTGCTCTGCACTTTCCCGCATTGCCCTCTTTCAGTGTGTGAAGTTTCACTGAGTTCCTTCTAATACTTTTAGAGATATGCTCTGGACAAAGTGTGACAGACGGACGGAAGGACTGACGGACGGATGGACAAAGCCGCAACTATATGTTCACCCTTCGGGGAGTATATAAAAGTTCCTACACTTAGGATGTACGGGTACACCTTGATGTTTTTTTGCCATTTTTACAAAGGAGAACAGCTTCTGTGACTTTTTGTTTGATGATGAAGCCCTTTCAAAGGAGTCTACACTTAATAGGAAGAATTTGATCCTAAAGGAGCAAATTATTTCCTTCAGAGCTGACCCCTATTGACAAGGAAGGCAAAAATGGAAATGGCAGGGTTGCTTCCCCTGAAAGTGTACCTATTCACCTTTAAGTTCTCTTTGGCTACTACACAAAAGACACGCTTTAAAGAATAAATAACCCTTTGTGAATGCAAATGATTTCTTTAAATAATCATAAAGCGGGGACACCTCAAACATCCCGGAGGTAGTGTCAACACCTGTTTTGCAGCGTAGTCTCATTAAAGGCAATCAACCAAAAACAAAAAAAATTGCTTCTCAAGTGTTGCTTACCAAATTGTTTTCCATGCTACATTTAACCAAACCACTAGGAGCCCTGCTAGCTCAGTGAGTTAAGTGCTGGCCTACAAAGCTAGAGGCCCAGGTTCAAATCCCACTAGAGGCTGAATTCTTTCCAGTCACATAAAGGACTCCACCCCACATAGCCTGTCATTATCATCCTACCATTGTCCCGATATGATATCATAGGCGCTTGAAGTTCTGTACTAAAAATGTCAAAAACCCGTAATAAACATATTACCCCACCCACCATGATAAAGCCACATTTGGTAATGACTATATTATAGGTCAGTAATTATGTTCTTTTTTGGACGTTTTTGACAGAACTTCAAGCGCCTGTGATGATATCTGGACCTACACCATGTGCTCTCCAGTCTCAAATTCTCAATGTGATATAACTAAGACAATGTTTTTAAATTTTGCAGTCGTAAATTCTGTTGTCTGCTTTTTTGGCACTTCAATGGTTAAAACCATTACAGGAAGAGTGCCCAAGATTTTTCTTACCTTACTTGATACTATTACACCTTGGACTAACATTTTTATTGAAATTTTGCATGCCTAAATTTTGCCAACTGTTTTTTGTTTTTTTTTTGTGCGCTTTACAGTTTAAACCAGGAATATCCATGATATATTTTACCTTGTGGAACCTTGTACAACTTCATTAGTCTCACAGCCAGTTTGCTCAGTGGTTTCTTTTGGAACTTGTCCTTCTTAATACCAGGTACGTTTGACATTGAACTGGAGTAAAATTAAATAAATCTTTCCTGTAGAGGTTGACTCCTACTGAGAACGGAGGCCCTCAGATCTCAATAGGAGTCAACCTCTACAGGAAAGTCCGTTCTCAATAGGAGTCAACCTCTACAGGAAAGTCCGTTCTCAATAGGAGTCAACCTCTACAGGAAAGTCCGTTCTCAATAGGAGTCAAGCTCTACAGGAAAGTCCGTTCTCAATAGGAGTCAACCTCTACAGGAAAGTCCGTTCTCAATAGGAGTCAACCTCTACAGGAAAGTACGTTCTCAATAGGAGTCAACCTCTACAGGAAAGTCCGTTCTCAATAGGAGTCAACCTCTACAGGAAAGCCGGGAGGCAAAAACAAAAGTGGCCAAGTTGCTTCCCCTGAAAGTGTACCCCTTCAACCTAAGGTGATTCTGTAGAAATCCCACAATGTAACTGTAGATACTGAAAATTTTGGCATGAACTTTACTTTACAAATTTCTTATCTCCAAATTATTAACTTGTTTTATAATTCACAATCAAGCATACGATAGGAAGAAAAATGTTGAAGCAACGTTGGATAAAAGTTGATGCAAGACAAGATGACATTTTTTAATGCAATGACAGTGAGAAAACGTTGTGTAGCTGCCTGATGAATATCACAATAAAATTTGTACATGTACTAAAAGTAAATACATGTATAAATTTTCCAGACACTTTTTAATTCTTGGACTGTAATTCTTAAATATTAGCAAAAATAAAATATTCTTGAAAATATTAACTGATTAACAGTATGAGTCAGCAGAAATCTAGGCTAATCAAAAGCTCAGTTGAACATACCTTAATATTAACTCTAGGTCTGTTTCCCGGTCACACAGATGATCAAGGTACTGAACAAGTACTTGCTGGTAGTCTGGGTCCCCGTATACATAGGTTTCCAACAGATTAATTTTGTCTTGCAATACAATGGGCAAAATAATCTGCAAAATTCAGAAAAATTGACTGCTTACATCTTTATATACAAAAGTATCACATTTATCTTGCTATTAGATGGGGTATATCACTCCAAATATGTAAATAAGTTGTATAAAGTCTGCAACAGACTTTTAGTTTTCCCTATTAAAACAATCCAACAAGAATTCCGCGGAATGCGGTGTCTCGCCTGTCAGCGCTTATGACCTAAACGCGAAAAATCGACAAAGTTTACACCGCCGCCGACGACACC
The DNA here is from genome assembly GCA_963989385.1 of Ctena decussata. Lineage (NCBI taxonomy): Eukaryota > Metazoa > Mollusca > Bivalvia > Lucinida > Lucinidae > Ctena > Ctena decussata. The sequence goes on along the minus strand of OZ022498.1, from coordinate 36,012,071 downwards.
GGAAAAGCAATACATAAGTCTTGCCTCTGCTTCGCAGGCGAGACAAAAATCTAATTCCATCTTATGAGACATCTACATTTTTGCATTGTTTTGGCTCAGAAAATCTGTATTAAAGCTGAATAAATACAGACACTGCCAACCCTGGTCAATCTGCTTTTACTTAAGGAGAGGAACTAAATAAGCAGTGCCTGCTTCCGTTCCCATCCTTCAACTTATTCAAAGTATATATCTGTGTCATGTATGTAAATAAAGAAGCGAATAAATATGTTTAAACCATTCTACTTTTATTCAATGTTTTGACATGTCGCTGGATAGTAAAATCAATGATATCTCAATATATTGGGACATGACATTAATTTATGTTGCATCCCCAGATAGTAATCAATGATTATGAGTGCCCCAAAGGTTGTGTCATCATGGCATACATTCATGAGCAGCATAATACATAGTTCCGAGTCACACCCAGAATGTCACTCAAAAAGTCACCTGATAGTGTATACTGGCCAATGCAATGACAACATGTGACATAGTCTAACAAACACAAGACCTGTCCCCGTACAGGATAGCTCACCTGCAGTGCCTTGCCTATCACATAAAAAAACTTCAACATAAAACTTTAAAGTGTGACGCCAACGCCAACGCCGACGTCCAAGTGACAACAATAGCTCTCTGTACTTTCGTACAGGTGAGCTAAAAATCACACGTGTTCAATGTCCCACGTAAGTCCGTGATTTTACTTTACAGTTTATGGAGAAATGTATATCTGTTTAGAGTAGGCATGGTTTTTGGAATTGTGAATATTGAGGAAAACTCAGTTCTTTTCTTCTTTTTTTTATTGAAAGCATCAACCAACGGATGATTTGCTGATTTCTGGACCTTCCATAGTATTTCATCAGTGTATCACTGAGATGATGATTAGGATGAACTTATCTAGATTCTGGAGAAGAATACAACCTTAGCCTGACTCCTCAAACCCACAATCTCTGGAATATGAGCCAGAGCATTTACCCCTCAGCCAACATTTATAACTGGGTCATAACTTGAAAACAACTCAGAATGGAATAATTAATTAGGTTGATAAACTGAAAGAGACATTGTTATGTATAATTCAGTGCTTCAGATGTGTATATACAAGCAGCATATATACTGTTGGTTTCCTCATATTAACCCATTCCATTCGGGTAAAGGGGTATCTGAGCAAACAGTTTGGATCTCAGATCAGGCCCCACAAATGTGGGGCCTGATCTGAGATCCAAACTGTTTGCTGCCTAGACATCATTTCTACAAGAGTTGGTTAGACCAATATTGTCAAAATATTCTTGATTTTTGATGCAGACGACAATTTCAGCAGACGACAAAAAATACCCAGAATGCAATGGGTTAAATACACCAAAACATAATGTATTTACATGTACCTCTTCCATTGTGAAATGGCGTTGTAATCCTAGTTTACCTACACATACTGCTGCCTGCAACAAAAATAAAAGTGGGGTAAAGGCACTTTAAACTTAACAGAACAGAGCTCTTTCAAAACGAATAATGATAAAAGGCCATAGGCCAAGTGTCACACAACCTTTGAACTGTTACACAAACTGCAGCCCTTTGTTTGTGTACCGGTACTACAGACCCTGGTAAAGCATAACAAAATACATGTACATTTACCCAAAACTGGCTCTCTTTAAAGTTATAAATTCTTAAGTTTAGAAACGGGCATAATTCTGTGTGAAATATATTAACGAAATATGCCCTGTGATTTATTAAGTGAGTGACACTTTAGGCCCTATAAGAATCCCCAATAGTGCAAAATAATAGTGTGTGTAACTCTCCTAATATGAATCTGCGGAGAAATGAACAATGCATTTATGAAAATTCAGCCCAATAATATCAATAGTTCTGCAGTTATCCTTTTACCTTTCAGGGAATATCTATTATCTACATAAAGGGAATAACTCTGTCAATAATCAATCTAACACTTCCTAACCATGATCAGAATAATCAAGATATCACATATTAAAAGCGTCCAAAAAATCAGCTCTCTTGTCAAATGGTTCAAAAGATGGAAAAAAAAAATGACAAAGGGCCAAACTCTGTCAAAAATTTGAAAACTGAAATTCCAAAACCAGACAGCAATTTCTTTCTCTGCAACCTTCTAGGTCATTGCAATCTTCCTTGGAAATGTATCCATAGGGGAGAGTCGGGTAACTTCCGACAGGCGGGCAAATTCGGACATACAATTGCAAACAGGGAATTATGAGCCGTCTCATTGAGATTTTCACTGTTTGGCCTGTTAATTTTTGTTTTAGTTCCAAACAAATGACATATAAAGGTAACAATGTCAGTGTCCGAATTTACCCGCTGTCCGAAGTTACCCGACTCTCCCCTAAACCTTGACTGGAGCTCTACCTACCTCTTTATATTTTTTCTTCTCCAAAAATCTTCTGACAGTTGGTAAAAAGTGGTCATTCCCAGGGTAACACAGATGAAAACACCGTACAGCCATGTCTAGCATTGTCAAATGATTTCTTGTACAGATGTCAAATACATGCATCTGCAGATCAACCGACAGATACTTCTCCGGGTATACTTTCCTCTTATTGGCTTTGTACCACTTGTCAAACTCTTTTATAATGAAAAACGATAAAGTTGTTGTTTTTGCTGTATGGGAATCCCTGACCTGATCAAGGAGATAACCCACTAATACAAAGGGATTGACAGAATCTGTATAAACCCTGGTGAGATATTGACTGACGTGACTTTTGTCTTTCCTACTGTCGTCAAACCACATGTGGTCCACTGTTCTTAGAATTCTCTGCATTTCATCAGCTCTAGGCTGTAACTGTTTCTTTGCCAGTGTTGAGGCCAGCCATCTTGGTGACACATCTGGATTTGTCTTTCTTAATTCCTCAAAGCTAACAGTCTCTGACTTCCCAACAATTTTTGGTTGAAACATTGGATTGACTTTTGGTTTTAAAACAAAATCTGTTGAGTATTGTTCCGCATTCATCTCAGAATCCCATTCCACTATGTCATCTGAGACTAAATTGGGTGGCAAATTTGAAACTTTGGAATGTTTAGAAGTATCCTGAGTTTCCAGTGGTGCTGGTACTGGGTCTACACTGGTGCCCAGTTCTTTGTCATAAACATCATGATAAATAGTACTGTCAGTAACTTCCGCCTGAGTAGCGATATCACGGTTATTTACACCTTTCGCTGATGAAGCAGAACCTCCCGAATTCTCAGTATTACTTTCACCATTCCTAGACATTCCCCTCCCAACAGGTTTATATACAAAATCCTTGGAATCCAGACTGGTATTCAAATTTTGTCTCTGAAAATTCTGTTTAACTTGGAGTGGTACTGCACAGTTTTCTGCCCCACCAGTACCATTCCCCTTACAGGCCCTTCCTCGCCCAACAAATTTACCAACAGGCACATCAACAAGGTCTTGAGATCTCACACTGCTTTCCTGTACAAATATACCTGCACTTTCATGTGTCTGGTTCAAGTTACTGTCCAACCTCTGAGGCAGTGTATCATATTCTGGTAACACTGTGACAAGTGGATCACATTTTGAAGCTAACTTTGAAGAAAAATCTGCTTCAGAAGTTAGCTCAAAGCCATCTGAGTCAGAATCTGAGTCGTAGCCATACATGGTCTTAGTTTTACAGCAAGAACAACGATCCTTTGATTTCTTCTTAAATTGGTACTCTGTAATATACAGTAAAACATGTCTTAGTGGTCACCTCTATTAAGCAAGCAAACTGTATTTAGCAAGCATGTATTCATTTCCCACAACATAATACCCTGCCACTAACGTGTGGCGGGGTATATAAAGGCAAATACATTGAAGTGCACCTGTCTTATGCAAACACATTTTGAGGGTGAGTCTAAATACCACAGCCCACCACAGACTACCACAGATCACCGCAGGCCCTACCACAGACTACCATAGACAATAATGCAGATTATCGTACACCCTCTAAAATAACATTTTAAAGAACAAAATGTAAATAAAAGCATCGTAAACGACTGCGTAATACCCCGCCACTGCAAACCAATACCCCGTCTTCTATCTTTTATACATTTTTTTTATCATGACATGAACCTCATGAACAGAATGTTTTCATAATTTTATACATGTATATAGCTCTGGGGCAGGGGCAGGTAACCTATGTGGACTTAATACTACTTGTAACAGAAAGCTTATGTTATTTTAATCATTTCTATGAAATTTCATCAAGATATACCGAAAATCTGATTTTATATTGATTTTTTCATGATTTCATACATGTATACAGCATGTGTCAGGGGCAGATAACCACTGGGGGACAAAATTTTGATCAAAACATAAAGCTTATATCAATATGATAATTTGTTACAAGTTTCAGAAAAATCCCTCTCGACTCTAATTTTATACATTTTTTTTCATTATTTCATACATGTATATAGCCCTAGGGCAGGGGCAGATAATCCAGGTGGACAAAATTCTGCTTATAACTGAAAGCTTACGTTACTTCGATCATTTCTGTGAAATTTCATCAAGATATTTCAAAGTGTAATAGAACTACAGACCAAAAACTGTTTTAAGACCATGAAAAGGGCAATAACTCCATAAGAAGACATCGAAATTTGCCCATTAACATTCCCAACCGAGATCTTCCCAAGACCAATGCACATGCCATGTATGAATAAAATCCGTTAATAAATACTCAAGTTATCGAACGGAAACGAAGTGCTCACGGACGGACGGACGGACGACCGGACGGACGGACGTACGTACGACGGACGGACAGACACACGGACAGCCAGCGGGAAAACATAATACCCCGCCACTAACTTGTGGCGGAGTATAACATAATACCCCGCCACTAACTTGTGGCGGGGTATAATAACTTGTGGCGGGGTATAAAAAACAATGCCAAATTAAAGCATCAAAAAAACTTCTTTAAGGACAGGGGAAATCATTTTATTGTTAATCCTACCTACTTACTCATTATATATATGCACATAAAATATAACACAAAATTTTCAACAACAAAAAATGTCAATTTTTATATTTTTTCATATTCTGTTCTTTACAATGTTATTTTTGAAGATATTTGTTAATATGTATTTAGGTCTGTGGTAGCCTGTGATATAACACCAAATTATAACATAAAGCTTTCTAAAATTTTGTCAAATTTTGTATTTTTTTTATATTCTACTCTTTAAAATGTTATTTTTAAGGGTGTATGATAATCTGTATTGAGGTATGTGTGAGTCTGTGGTGAGGTCTATGGTGGTCTGTAGTGGTCTGTGGTGGTCTGTGATAATTAGACTCACCCCATTTTGATAATCCCTTAGGTACTTGCTTAATACAATTTAGACTATAAAAACATTTATGACATATGGTATTCTGTAAAACTTCTAAAAATTGGTACACCTACAATAGTTATCCATAATTGCCTTAATAATGGTTGGTTTTACAATGGGTCAAAAAGATGCAGATGGAATGGCAAACAGTAAATACCCTCATCAGACGGCTCCTTCAGGAGCAGTCTGATCTGGGCATGTGCTGTTTGCTCAGACCTATTTGCTCTAGAAAGATTCCAAACAGTGTTCCATACAAACGTGTGCTTTCCCTATTTTGTCACACTGTGATTTCGATTTCGTCAATTCATGAATTTTTTTGCAAAAATGCTCGATAGTCATCAAATTTAATCATTTCTAAGGTCAGCAATCTGAAACAACTTTAAAACTCCTCGCCATTTTAAAAGTTATGCCCAAGCAAACTGAGATACTATCAATTCTCTATGGAAATTTCATACCACTTTCATTTTAAGGGTAGTCTGACTTAAAGCTTGGTCTTAGTCAAGACAAAGGCTATAGATTCAAACTTTAAGCGAACAAAACTAGCAAAATAAATAAACTTGAAAGTAGAAATGATTTATTTTACCAAATGTTTATAATGTTCCAGAAATCACAAGGTAAAGCGTTGATCCCTAATTTTTTTGTCCAGAAAATAAAGGAATTTCTGTGTATTCATAGAGCTGAATATGGGGTTTTTATGTGTTATTTATGGCTTTTTCAAGAATATTTCACTTATATTGAGCTGATTGTTATGTAGATGTGGGCGGAGCTCCCAGGGAAAAACCACCTGACCTTCCGCAAGCAGAACATGGCTTTCTCACTTGTGCTCCAAGCACCTACATCACCAAAAGAAATTTCTTTTAAGTCAAACAGAATTCCCAAATTTTACTACCTACTCCTAAAATTTTCCCGAATGGCCAAGAACAATTTCGAACTTCCCAGTTTCAGGAAGAAGGCCCCATTTTCAATACCTCTACAAAGCACTGATATACTAGGACTACAACCCCAGGAATATAGCATACTGAGGGGTCAATATATGCCTAAGGCGACAGACCAGAAAGTATCTAAGAATTTTCATCTAGTGGAGCTCTGTAAATACTGTAGTTGTTTAGTTATAAAATGTTCTTTTTTTACTTCAAAAAAAAACAAACACAAAAATCTAGATACATCTTACAAGACGGATCTAAATTTTTGGGATTGTTTGGACGAGAAAATCCATCTTACGGGACAGCTGACTTACACAAGACTGACCTACATATCTGGTTTACTTTGAGAGCCGACCCCACTACCCCGTTCTTATCGCCAAATAAATATCAGTGCTCCAGATAAGAAGGGGTAACAGAGATAATTTAGGGATAATTATTCATATTTCTCCACAAAAAAATATTTTGTGACCCATCATTAGAACCGTCTCGTCCAGACAGTTCCAATGAAAGGTCACAACATATGTTTTCCTTGAGAAATAAGAAAAATTATCTTTGAATTATCCTCAATACCCCCTCTTATCTGGAGCTCTGAATATGGTACATCTATTCAATTTCACTCACCCTGTTTCTTTGGCAATGACCTCAGAATCACAATCTTATCAGCACTGTCTTTAAATTGTATATCTGTAATACAATAAAATATAGCAATTTAGAACAATGTCACAAACTATCGGGACAGAGGTGCATGTGGAAACATAGAAATAATACTACTACCTTAGTCTTCACAGGCATGGTTTGGTATGTCAGATGGGCTATACATAAATTTTTTTTTAAAAATACACACACACACATTTACATAACGACACCTTTTCTAATCCTTGCACTCTTTAGGGAAAATATAGTCGTTTCTCTCAATATCAAGGGTTCCATAACATCCCAGCAAAATCTAACACCTTGCCTGTGATATCTCTTACCTCTCTTGTTATTTCTCAGTAAACTTACTACTATTGGGAGTTGAACTTCTGTGCTATAGAAAAACTTCAGAGAATTGTTTTTATTCCTTGCAAGTACAAACTTTTTTTTTATATAATTCATGAAACATATGTTTTCAATGTGGTTCTATCCCCTGGCCAAGGAAACATCATACCTAGAATCATGATACTTTAATGGTTTCAAAACCTCTTCTCCAACGAATTGAAATTGTCCTTTGTTTCACTTTTCTGTCACAATCTTAAGCATGCTAAAAGTAAAAAGTATGCAAAGACCAGGAACTGAAACAATCAAAATCCAAATCCAGCCCTCAAACCATAGTTGGAAACAACTAAGATTACAAATAATCAAGATACAGAGAACATATGGCCAACCGAGTGAGCAGCTTGTTCCCAAAAGGTGGCCATTCAGCAACCCAAACCGAACCAAAAATAATAATAACATACATAAGGTAAAACATCACAGAAACTCTGACACCAAAAACAGGCAACAAAGAACCACAACAGAACTACCGCCTTGGAACGGTCAGTAATGAATTACTGGGGGGCTTAAATCGATTTTACAGGCCCAACCTCACCCTCAGTTTCTGAAGTGGTACAAAACATTTAGTTGGTTGTTCGGTTCGCATGATAACCCTCTAACTCGTCAATGAATCATCACGGTAAACACATAAATCAAATTTCAACACCATGAAGAAGCAAACACGAGGACTCAACAGATACAACGGGCCGTCTGACAGGTGGAGATCCCTGTCCTGCCAAACAACCCCACTGGAAATCTGAAGCAAAAGAAGGTCACCAGTTGAGCCCCGGTGGACCAAGCAACAGACAAAAAGGCTCCGGTCCCAACCAACTAAAATATATAGCTTTAGGTCGGGGCCATCATAGAGTCTGACGACCGATCCCCCGGTGTGCAATTAAAGAGTGCAGCAAAGCTATCAACCGTGATTGGGTTAATCACTAAGCATGCAGACTGTCGCATAACATTTAAATTATAGCCAATACGTTTGTGACGTATTATTATTTTTCGGAATTGATCAGAAAAATCAGTCCTACCCTTAATCTTTTTGAATTTGTATACTAAGTCACCATAAAATTCTGGTTCCGATAGGCCTTTGTGTAAAAGAAATTTTAATCCGACATCAAATTTTGAAACCAATTCATTGTGTCTGCGATAGAATTTAGAAAAAGCCTTTCTAAGCTTATGATACCGATAGCCCTGTTGAAGAAGTTTAGCAGTTAAACATTTATTACGAGCATTAAAGTCATCTACATGACTACACACTCTAGCAAATCTTATAAGTTGAGAAATATACACTCCATAAGAGGGACGACGTGGAACGTCACCATCCAAAAATGGAAAATTAACTATATCAAAGTCAAAGTCATCACGTTTATCATAAATTTTAGAAGATACAAAACCGTTAGAAATAGATAGATGTAAATCCAAAAAGGGGGCCTCGGTATCTGAAGTATTAGCTTTATTCAATTTAAGTTCAGGTGGGTAAATTTGGTTAACCATGCTTTCAAAATAAGGATTATCAATATTCAGAAGATCGTCTAAATATCTAGAGGTTGAGTTAAATGCCTCAATGATATCAGCTTGATTATCAACAGAAAGAGAAGTCATGAAATCTCTTTCATAACAAAATAAAAACAAATCGGCCACAAGAGGAGCACAATTTGTACCCATCGGAATACCAACAATTTGTCTGTATAACTTATTACCAAATCTGATGTAAATATTATCTAAGAGATATGATAAAGCGTCACATACATTCTGACATGACCAAAGACTATATCCTCTATATATTTTACGGTCAGTAGAAGTGAAAAACGCTTTCTTATCGTTACAGGCAATATAAAGGGTATCTTCATTTTTGGAGAACTTTTTGAAGGCCCTCTCAATCAAATCAACAAGTTTTTCCTTTATTAAATTATGGGGTAATGTGGTATAAAGAGTAGAAAAATCATAAGTGGACAAACTAGTCGCACGGAACCCTCTTGACTTCAGTTTACTAAGTACCTCACCAGAATTTTTTATAGACCAAAACATATTTTTCCCTGACCTCTCATACACTGTCTCATAGTACCAAATGACACGAGATTTCACAGCAGTGAGGCAAGAAGTTAATAATTTAGATAATTCTGTAGTAGTACAAGAGCTAGAGTTGGCAATGAATCTAGCTTTATACGGTTTTTTATGAAGCTTAGGTAACCAATACATCATAGGAAGTTTGTCTTGGCGTTCCTTAACGTTAACAGCAAACTTTAAAGGCAAATTATTTGAGTGGCTATTAACGACAGTCTTCTCATCTGTAAAAGTCTCTTTGTAAGCCGTGGTGCCGTTAAGTTCCTGCTTCAAAGTGTTAATATAGTGCATCCGACAAACAACAACAATGTTGTTTGCGGCCTTGTCAGCAGGAACCAAAACATACTTCCTATGAAAATCCTGGATACCCTGCTTCAAATATCTAAGATTTAGGCTTAGGAGGTAAAAGATTAGTATTGTGTGAATAAAACTTTATACGTTTATCCACAATATTAAAGATACTTAGTTTCCATTTCTTTAAAGCGTTACTTTCAACACCCTCTCGTTTACACCAACGATTACCAAAATCATTTAATGCAGATGCAATTTCTTCCCTACATCTGTTGAAATCGATATGGGAAGGGAATCTATACTTAGGACCCTTAGAAACAATGTTACGAATTCTAGAATCCGGGATGATCTTCAAATTTCCAGTCACAACATGACCTGCTGATGGGTAAATAAATTTGGAATCTTTACAATCTCATGAATCAGGAGTATTAGCATCGATGTCAAGATCAGACACAAGTTTATTGAAATTAAATATGATACTTCTAATCGGTTTGTTATACTTATAACAAATAATAGGTGGTTCAGAATTTTGGAAATAATCAGGTAGTCTTAGAGTGTTTATTTTACCAGCTTGGGCCGTATTCATAAAGCCACTTAAGTCGTTGCTATGCGGTTGCTAAGGCTAAATATCTATAAAGGAGATTCCCTACAACTATGAAATTTGGTCTGGAGGAACAGTCTTTGTAAGACTGTTCCTCCAGAGCAAATTTCATAGTTGTAGGGAATTTCCTTCAAAGGAATTTAGCCTTAGCAACAGCATAGCAACCACTTAAGTCGTTTTATGAATATGGCCCCAGAACTATAAAGCCTTGTTCCCATAGTCTAGAATAATGGTAGCAATTTCATTTTTTTTCTGTGACATCTCACATCGGGTATCCCAAGCATTTATTGAAAACAATAGATCACATGATTATAAGGGAGCATTGAAATACTGCAAACCACCGCAAACTACCGAAAACCACCACAAACCACCCCCAAATCTCCATAAACCACCTTAAACCAGTTGAGAAAAACATTTCTAACCACTTATTAAATATTTCTTAATACTTTAGAGATAATTTTTACCAGCTGATTTATCTTATAGCACCGAAAAGGCGACTTTTGCCAGCACTAAGGCATTACTGTTAATACTATTATTATTATTATTAATGTAGTATTATTATAGTTATTACTATTATTTGATCAACTAGAAGTAATACAGTTGTTTATTTATAATCTTCAAAAAAGGAAAGTATAATTATAAGTGCAGGTGTTTTCATACTTTGCCTGTGTAATGTTATAGGTATTAATCAAAGATTCCAAGGTTTACAGTAAGGAAGTGTCTCAAGGAACCGTCCCCTGAGACTCTGGGTCTCCAGGTACGGTTCCGTACCTGGAGACACTCCTATGAGGATTGGCTCCGGGTATGGCAGTAAGTTTTCAATACTATGTCTGAAGTAGTTTTACCCATTTAATGTATACGAGGGGCATTTCAGAAATAGTGTAAATGACCTCAGGGCAGCCTATTGGCTGATATTTAGCAGTAATATTATATATCATTGGAAAGCTAAATTCAAGTGCTTTAGAATGGTATGAGTTAAAAGAATTTCTGAGTCACCCATGCATGACAGCACATGCTTATACGTCATAAGGGTGTGGATACTGGAAACTATACATTTTCAGTGAAAGTCTCTTGTGTTCTAGTGGTGTTTGCTCAATGAGAAAATGATATATTTTAAAGAAGAAACACGTAATACTGTCCTTTAAATGTAAAATAAGAAAGTTATACAGAAATTGTTTCCAGATTCTACACAAGTAACATAATAAACAAGATTTTTGTATGCTATGTGGTTATAAATGCAAAGTTATTATAAATGCATTATATCAATAAAATTGTGATTTTTGACTCAATCACGTACAATTTGAACAAATGGCAGACATTTTATTACTGAAATGATTATGTCAGTATATTTTGTTACGACTGGCATCAAATCACTGATGAAACTGGATGAAACGTGTGCAAACCCTACGCCGGCAGTTGCGAGGTAGCAGCAATTCATGTAAAATACAAAACAATAAAGTGCAATTATTTTCTAATAAAAAGACACATGCTCAATATATTTAACTTTGTTTAAAGTAGAAAGTTAGAGGGACATATTGATAGAAAAATTCATATATAAAGACTTGAAAGATTTGTTATTTAATATGACATACTGACATTGAAATATGTTGGTGGGTGGGGAAACTTATCGTAAAAAATCAGGTAGGCCACTGACAAAAGAGCATAAGGTGCAATAAAAGATTATTTATAACAGAAATTAAGCATGACGAATTAAATCTTATTTATTTTCTGTGTCATATCTGTCACCAAACATTCACTTTCACTTAATTTGACCTCAAAATCGAAGTTAAAACAACTTACTATACATTTCAATTTAGCGCAGGAAGTGACGTCATCAGAAATGCGCATTGTTCCACGAATAGCCTATCTTGCAAGGTAAATCTTGTGTGTTAGCAAGGCTGATACAATGCTTTTCATACTGAAATATTTTCAGTATAACAGGTATTATTGGTATCAATCCAGAGCTGCTTGTATCCAGAGATAAGAAAATATGAATTTATCTTTACACAAATATTCCGTCTGTTTCTACTCAGTGTCCCTACCCTAACAACAGTTGTCAAAGCATATTTTGAAGAAAATACCAGTGCCTCAAATGTTTTGAGTGAATTCCATTGGTAGATATGTAAACCTATAAGTTAAGACATAAATTTCAACAAGGGCTTCGCAAGCGGCGCATAATACGCCCGTTTCAATGTCCTAAAGGAGTTACAGAATGAACAAGATTGTTTACAAAAGGATAGACAGGCATACAAACAGGGGCAACCACTCTATAATTAACTAGAACTGTCAGCGAATCCGACTATACCCCCGCTTAATTGCTTAAATCAAATGGTGTTATTTTCATAACAAAAAGCGTAAAGAGGGAGAGAAATCATTGTTACCATGTATACCAAATATGAATGGTTGCTGTGAAATCTGTTACAAAAAATTACATTATTCAAAGTCAGGAGAGAAAGAAAATTGGAAAAATATAGGGAAGAATAAGCAGAAGAAGACTGGTTCTCAATCCCATAATACAACAAGTTATCATCAACCTGCATACAAAAATCCCTACTCTAACTTACAGATGCATAGAAATCTTTTGCGAAAAAAAATGCATTATTCAAAGTAAAGAGAGAAAAAAAATCAGATAAATACAGGGAATAAAAAGAGGAGAAGTCTGGTTTTGATTGATTGATTTGATGCTTAACGTCCACAGTAAACAACTAAGGTCATGTCGGGATGGTCAGTTAACCTAACCACACTATTCCTGGGCAGGCTTAGACCTCCTAAGCAGTTAACCAGTACTAAGTGCACATACTTTCGCCAGTAACTGACAAATGCCCTTCTAGAATGAGCGGAACAAGAAACGAAAGTATGTGGCCAGACTGGGTTTCGAACCCAGGACCTCTGACTTATGAGTCAGGTGCCCTACCGATTGCGCTACGCAGCCCGGCTGTTCTAAATCCCACAATACAGTAAGTCATCATTAACCTGCATACCAAATATGACTAATCTAGCTTGCATGGTTGTGGAGAAAACTTTGATGAAAAAGTTCATTATTCAAAGTATGGAAAGAAAGAATATTGGACAAATACAGGGAAGAATAAGCAGAAAAAGGCTGGTTCTCAATCCCACGATACAACATATCGTCATCAACCTGCAAACCAAATGGGACTACTCTAGCTTGCATGGTTGTGGAGAAATCTTTGACGAAAAATTTTATTATTCAAAGTATGGAAAGAAAGAATATTGGACAAATACAGGGAAGAATAAGCAGAAAAAGGCTGGTTCTCAATCCAACGATACAACATATTGTCATCAACCTGCATACCAAATATGACTACTCTAGCTTGCTTGGTTGTGGAGAAATCTTTGACGAAAAATTTTATTATTCAAAGTAGGGAAAGAAAGAAAATCGGACAAATACAGGGAAGAATAAGCAGGAGAAGGCTGGTTCTTGATCCAAGATACAACATGTTGTTATCAACCTGCATAACAAATATGACTACTCTAGCTTGCATGGTTGTGGAGAAATCTTTGACGAAAAATTTCATTATTCAAAGTATGGAAAGAAAGAAAATCGGACAAATACAGGGAAGAATAAGCAGGAAAAGGCTGGTTCTCAATCCCACAATACAACATGTCGTCATCAACCTGTATGCCAAATATGACCAGTCTAGCTTGTATGGTTGTGAAGAAATCTTTGATACAATATCTTTGAACAAGGGAGATAATCTAAATAAACTAGATTAACATTTTTAGTTCTACTTTTTTCCCTTGACAATAAGTTTGTAAATTACACAAAAATAGCGGACAAGAACTAATGAAAGGGATTAACTCTAAAACGAAGAAAGGGAAAGCAGCCATTGTTGTACGCGACACATCGTTAGGGCTTCATACACATTGCTATGAAGTTTTATAAAGATATCCTAAACGGTTATCTAGTTATGGCGCGTACAAGACTTACAGGGAAAAAATTAATCAAAGGGGCATAACTTCAAAAGTAAGAAAGGGGGAGCAACCATTCTTGTACGCGACACGTTCCCCCACCCTAATACATATGCCTACCAAATTTCATGAAGATATCCCAAACGGTTACTGAGTTATGGCGTGTACAAGAATGTTGACGGACAGACGGACGGACAGACAGCGCCACGACATAATACGTCCGTTTTTTTCAAAACGGGCGTATAAAAATCGGTCAACAGTCCTAGGAATGGCCGACTTATTTACACTATTTCTGAAATGACCCTCGTATTAAGTCGCCATCTTGCTACGGAAAATAGTAATGATAATGCGGTCAAAACAATGTGTTTATTTTGCATAAAACAATAACATGATGTTTTCGCGTCCACACCAAAAATTGCTGTTTTTCATAACTGTTTTGTCCAAAACAATAGTCTAATAAAATTCAACAAGTTACAGTTCTTATGCAACGGACAGACGAACTATGCCCCTGTAATGGGGTTATAGATATGTTCCGCTGAGGTGCAATAAAATCAATTAAATGTCTTTCTGTAACTTTGGTGATTCCTTTTTTTTTTTTTTTTTTTTTGAGGGATGAGGGGGTGGCGGGGAGAGCTAAAACCAAGTTTACAAAGACGCTCGTTATTACCGTCAAACCCTTCAAGTTGTGTGTCAGGGACTATTATTTTTTAAGTGCATATACATGAAATCAGACTGTAGATTTTCAGTGGCACTTAAAAAATTACAAGAGCAAGATACTCATGATAAATGTGGGATAAGTTTTTATAATCTGATGCCAGTTGACAAGTTGGCAAGTTTATGATATGTTTATGATTGGCAAGTTTATGATATGGGAAGAGTTGACTTGTGGTCAGTTAAAAAAATATGGGGCTTGTTGTCCTGGGCCGAGACTTTTGTGGGGCAAGTTGTCTTTGTCCGAGTTGTCCTGATTCCGTCAATGCGATATCTGTTGAAGTGATAATAACCTTCATAAGCAAATAAATTAATTCTTGAAGTCATTTAGATTGAGATGTGCACCAACACTTGAAGAAATTCACTTGACGCACATGACAACAAGAAATGTTACAGTGTGTAACAAATGCCCCCGAAGGCCCCTAACACCTGGTATTTGACCCCTGACCTTTGACTGTGAACCTTGGTTATGGGAACCTAAATTTTGTGCATGACACAACTTATCATTTTGATTTACCTTTCTGGAAAATTTGATTAAATTCGCTTCAGCACTTTTTGAGATATCTTGGACACAAGATTTGTAAGAGACAAACTTATGACCTTTGACTGTGACCTTGACCTTGACATTAGCCGTGATAACCTAAATTTTGTGCATGACAAAACTTCTCATTTTGATTTACCTTTCTGTAAAATTTGATTCAATTTGCTTCAGCAGTTTTTGAGATATCTTGGATACAAGATGAGAGGGAGACAAACTTACGACCTTTGATTGTGACCTTGACCTTGGTCATGGGTACCTAAATTTGTGCATGACACACCTTCTCATTTTGGTCTACCTTTCTGTGAAATTTGATTAAATTCACTTCAGGGGTTTTTGAGTTATTGCGGACACATGATTTGTAAGGGTCAAATCTATGACCTTTGATTGTGACCTTGACCTTGGTCGTGGGAACCTAAATTTTGTGTGTGACACACCTTCTCATTATGGTTTACCTTTCTGTGAAATTTGATTCAATTCACTTCAGGGATATTTGAGTAATGGCAGACACACGATTTGTAAGGGTCAAACCTATGACCTTTGATTGTGACCTTGACCTTGGTCATGGGAGCCTAAATTTTGTGCGCGACACACCTTCTCAATTTGGTCTACCTTTCTGTGAAGTTTGATTAAATTCCCTTCAGCCGTTTTCGAGTTATGGCGGACACACGATTTGTAACGGACGGACGGACAGACGGACGGACAGACGGACGGACGGTGCGATTTTAATATGCCACCCGAAGTTCCTTCGGGGGCATAATAAAAAGTGTTTAAACCGTTTGATGACAATGTTTCATTGCTCTGAATCTGATAGGCATATTCAAGAACGCTGCATGCATTTGGTAGGCATCTTTTTTGGGTCTGCATTGCTTATTGCAGAAATATTATAGGATGGATACTTTTTAACACATTGTCTGCTCTAATATTATGGCACATTTGGATGAACATAAACTTTTGTCAGACAGACAACAGCCTTCCGTAAGAAACATAGCTGTGAAACTCAACTGATCACGGTTATAAATGACTGGGCTAAAATCTTGGATAAGGGCGGTCAGGTTGACACTTTTATCTTGGACTTCGAGAAAGCTTTTGACACTCCCCCTCATGAATTACTTAAATGTACATGTAAGCTATACGGCTATGGTATTGGTGGGAAGACTCTGAAATGGATAGATTATTTTCTCTGTTACAGGCAGCGTGTGGTGGTAAATGGAGTTAAGTCGGATTGGGCCCCGGTTTTGTCAGGTGTCCCCCAGGGCACTGTGCTTGGACCATTGTTGTTCTCGTTATACATTAACGGTATAACAGAAAATATTGACTCGGAATTAAGACTTTTTGCTGACGACTGTGTTTGCTATCGTGAAATCAGAGATATTGAAGACACTGTGAAACTTCAGGAGGATATAGATCATTTCGGTTGTTGGGCAAGGAGTTGGGGCATGAGATTTCAACCTGTTAAATGCAATATAATGCAAATTACAAGGAAACGGATCAAGAAGATCAATGCTTCCTATACCTTAGAGGGAAAGGTCCTCAGTAATGTAGAAACTATCAAGTATCTCGGCATAACCATTGCCAATGATTTGAAATGGAACACACATGTCAGTAATATTTGCACAAAGGCTAATAGGACCCTCGGCTTCCTCAGACGTAACTTGGCAGCATGCCCACAAGATGTTAAGGAGTCAGCATACAAGGGACTGGTGCGTCCAGTCCTGGAGTATGGCAGTTCAGTTTGGGACCCTCAAAGTATAATTCTTCAAGATGAACTTGAGAAGGTGCAGAAAAGGGCAGCTAGATTTGTAACGGGAAATTACACATATGAAACTGGGAGTATGACTGGCATTCTGGAGAAACTTAATTGGGAATCCCTAAAAAAGAGAAGGAAAGATAGTAGACTTATAATGCTTTACAAAGGTCTGAGGGGTGCAGCCAGTATACCCATAAATGACCTTGTTCCCCCAAATAGGCGTACCAGGAATCATCATTCCCTGACATTTCAAACCCCATTGGCTGGGACTGACATTTACAAGTCCAGTTTCTTCCCCAAGACTATTAGAGATTGGAATTCCCTGGAAGATTCACTTATTTCTGCTGCTGAGTGTGCAGAGGATTCAGTTACTAAGTTTACTTCTCTTATAAGGGCTAGGGACTAGCTTCCCTGATTCACAGGTCCTGGTGAATGATTGTCTTTGGACGTATCACCAGTAAACAATTCTAATGTTAGCACAGATGATAACAAGAATGACCGAGAGCAGTAAAGATAGAAAGAAAAGATAGAAAGAATATCGTCCCGGTATGTGTTTCCGCGCGGTATGTGTTTCAGAGCCCTAACTATAATCATAAACTGTACATGGTAGAGCATTTGCACTGAGGAAATTTATTGACATGTATAAGCTGCAGAGGGTCTTGTTCCTCACCATAATAAAGAGTGACTAAAACTATCATCTGGGAGAAAAGAAATCAACCTCAAACATGATGCGCTATAAATAGCCATTTTTCTTAATGCACTTTTCATATGGTTGTTGTGACCCTGAAATATTTTAAACTGGCAAAATTTTGTAAGAAAAACTTACCATCAGTTAAATGTATGTTTAATATCTTTAATATCATGCAAAAGTTGTTAGAACTTTTCAAATTTGTTTCTGACAAGAGGGTCCTTATATCCAAAAAAAGTTAAGCAGTGCCAGTAAGTAGCGGTAGGTTGTATTGTTTTTGTTTATAATCTGAGTTGTAAAGATCAAAATTATTTTTTTTCTTTTGCAGTTATGTCACCAGGTCCAGCTGCAACAATCTTAACACTGAAATTTGGAACTTTGTAGAAATTTCCAATTTGAGGCATAGGGGGTTGACAACTTTGAAAAAAGGGTGCCATTGCTCCAAATGTTGGCATGTTATCTGAAATTATTACCACCATCTCAAGAAGGATTGATTGATGAACAAAACCTTTTATTATATGGTTTAAACAGGAATATGCTTACTCCTGAAATCCATATTTTCTCCTCAGCAAATCAAATAAAGATTTATTTTGAAGTTTTAAAAAGGGCTCTGAAACACATACCGCGCCAGAAGAATAAGTGAAAGTAGGTAGTCCCCTCAAATAAACACCCCTGATTTTAATTCTATACAATATTTCATTAGGACAAGCGAAATGGTAACCTAAGCATTACAGAGGACTTTAAATATGTTTTTGGGTCAGCCTTGCTGCATATGCATTAAAGAAGTTGATTTTGATCTTAAGGGCTCTGAAACTGATGTCGCTGGGATATAGTTGTTTGCACTCTTCAGAAGTCATTCCCTGCTGGCTACATTTCAAAACGTGTTTTCAAAGAGTTTGCACCCCCAGGGGTCTGTGCTTTTTATCCTTAGTCTCTCAGTCCCTGGTGAATGATTGTCCTTGGACGTATCACCAGTAAACAATTCTGATTCTGATTCACTGGCACCAGATCCGCAAATAATGCATATGCGAATAGAATAGAATAGAATGGTAATGAAAGCTCCTGTCACCGACAATTCTTTTCAATCGCGTTTCAACGTTAAAGAATATTGTCCGAAACAGCCATCTCACTGTTTGGTAGCAATCGTCTCAATGAGTTTGCAAGCTGACGAAAAGTTCATACAAACGATGTTAGCTAGGAGAAATGATAACGTTTTTCCGATGTTTACTTTTCTCCATTTCTTCCTGCCGTCATCACTTCCGCTTTTCCAGGCCTTAGCTAAAACCCGGTACTATATAATAGTACCAAGTAGTCTCACTATTTGCCGAGCCATCTGTCGGTTGGAATAGAATTGAATAAATTTTATTGCACACATATCTTAAGCTTAATCATGTGTTGTAGGAAAACAAATACACAAAATGAGTATGGTCGGATATAAATATGGTCGGATATAAGAAAAATAAATAACCGCGCACAGAAGTTAACAGCTAGTCGACATGGACTCAAAATGAGAATTCGTTTATTTTGCTACAGTACAAGTTTCTCGCCCTGACAGTTATACTGTGAGAAGCCTGTCCTTCAGTTTACAATTATCACTGTTTACCAAAAAAGGTCAGTAATCTTGATCGCGGTCCAGAGAAATACCGGAACTCACCAAAAGATGAGAACGCACCTGTATGAAGCGCACCATAAATATGGGTTTTACCCATATATATCATACAGATAATGGTTATTTTGGTTTCATATGAAGTGAGTATTAGCTGAAAAGCCTTTTTTGTTGTTATGAAGAATTATATTACTCCATATCCTATCATATGAAATTGAAAGACAATTTATTCTATCTTAAAAATCAAACTGAAATTGAATCATATTGAAAACCTAATTTATTATCCACTTAAAATGACAAACAATAATAGTCAAGTCTTTAGACCCGACACAAGCCCAAATTTATTGTGAGTTACGGTAAATACACCTGCGTTCCCGTGTTTTGGTGCGTTCCGGTATTTCTATGGATCTGAGAATAGAATAGAATAAAAACAAGTTTGTTTCAGGACATTTGATTGGACGATATATTTATATACTCACAACAACAATAATAATAGAGCGATACCATTAACTGGGAAAAACAACCCAATTAACCATCCAAAGCAAATTCTAGTATATTGATGAATAAAACATACATTTAAATGGATCCACCGACTGAAGTAGTACAATGGTATAATGGTTTACCGCTGATTTGAAGTTATTTCTCCTGTTTTACAAAAACTTCCAATACAAGTAGTAACTTTATAAAAAATCAAATTGTTCTGTTCTGTTTTGTTCAATTCTCGTATCGACGTTTACCCAAGTGGCTCAACGGTACGTAACCATAGTTGCACACACTTGGCGCCGTGTGCCCGTCCAATGTCATTCAGTCTGTAAATGTCTCGTCGGTCAGTGCCGCCCAACCAGTATTTATGCATAGATGTTTGCCTTCTGCGGCTCCAAGTCAGGTTCTGTCCAGAGAAGGAGGCGCGCGCCACATGAAAGCCACCCCAGCGGAAAGTCCAGGGAAACACAGGCCAACCCCGCCCGCAGAGGAGGAGCACACCGAAACCCAGGTCCCAACGAGAGAACACGCAGGCGTTCCTTAGGTTTCAAGGATGGGAGCTGTTGGGGTCCCATATGACTTACAGCCCTTAATTTTGACCCTCCCCCGTATCCAAGTAATTTGGTTCCGGCTGGAGGTCCCTTATTCTGACCTTACCCTTAGGTGGGGATTGAAGCAGTCACAGGTAGGGACCTTTTCAGGTACCTTTGGGGCTGTTGCACTTCAGTTATTTTGGTCGAGTAATTTTGCCAATGATGAGTGCAACCTTAAGTTTGAATTTTGAACTCCCCCTTAAAAGTGAGCATCTAGCGTGGTGCCGGCTTTAGGATGCTAGCGCCTTGCTCATTAATCATTTGTGATCCTAAAGGACATTAAAAAGATCAGAAATTAGTTGGGAATGGCTTAAACTTTTGCATAGGGATGGGTCTCGCACTGTATGGTTAAGCATATAAAGAGAATGGCTATTATATACTAACCCCAGTTAGTTAAGTATATAATATTGATAAGTTGATTGGCCGTTAGTAAGTTTTCTAGTGAGTATGATGATGCCACCATAGGGCGCTCGCTATTAAAAACACGCCTCACCCAGGGGTGGCAGAGCATCAAGTTTGGTTGTTAGTATGTCTTGCATGCGTGTGTGCCTGCTTATCTTGTGCTAGCCAATGTGCGTGTACTTGTTATTTTTTGCGTGCATGCGTGTTTGCGTGTATGCCGGCTTGCGTGCGTGTTTGTGTTTATGTTTGTGATTGCGTATCTGTCCGTCTCCATGCTCTTCTTCGGGATGTCTCCACCGTTGTTGTGTCCTGCATTAAAAAATCAAACATAAATGTATATGGCTATATGCACCCGACTTTGTTTTCTAGGGCGGTGGCGATACCCTGGAAATTAGTCAGCCAAAATAAACCTCCACCATTTTACAGTCGTGAAATATAGCACTATATTACATGTATATAGGTATGTTGTCGAAATGAAAGCCATATTTTCAGTCGGACATTGGCACATAAGCACCCCTGAAAGGAGCGGATATCTCGCACTCTCATGGTTTTTAGATCTTTAGGCCCGTTGCATCTGTAACTTGAGAAGGTGGGACTAATTCAATTTCGGATCCAAGGGGGTTCGTGGGGTTCTCTCTAAACCCCTTTGGGGTGTAATGATTTCATTCCCATAAAGAATTCTAATAACAGTTTTATGAATCGTGACACTTTTCCCTAATTTTTAGGACCCACTCTGCCAAAGGAACCTCCTATCCAAAAATTCTGGATCCGCTCCTGATTAACAAACAATTAATATGACGATTTGTAATTTATGATTTATTTTATTGTAATTTTTTGTTTGTTTTGGGTCCGTGGAAACATGCCAATCCAAACCAAAACGCCGCATACACCCAAAACCAGCCTCACTGGTTTCAAATCACCCTCTGACCCCTCCACACACACACGCACAACACCGCTTGGGACCACCCCATCGCAAGCAGTATCTACACAGATTCAAAATAAAAAGAAAACAGAATGGCTGCCCCATGATATGTATGTATGCATTTACAAGCATGCTTCGTGATTTTGTTCGGCCACATATTATTTTGCAGAATGATGGTTGGTGGGGGGTGCTAATTTGTTTTTTCGGAGGCTGGTTTGGGGTGGTATGAAGGAGGTCTGGGGTGGTTTGGGATGTTTTCACGGACCAGTTTGTTTTACCTGTGAACAGTACATCCCCCCATGTCAAAATATTGCATACACCCCAAACCTGTTGTGCGAAGCAGGGCTGTGTTTTTTTTATGAACTTCAGGTCTTGAAATATGGTTTTGAAAATAAAAGTCTTTCCAGATCTTGCCTGGCCAGTGATCACTAAATTATGACCTTTTAGGACTCTTTTTGAGGCTTTAATTTGTAACTTATTCAATGCCGCCCTTGTAGTCCACGTTCTATGGTTATTCCGCAGCTGGCGGTTCTTTTTGACAGATGCCGGGAAAATGACGTAGTTAAGTAGAGCCAATGAAACGTCGCATAACAGTTTTCATAGTACCGGGTTTTAGCTATAGCCTGGAAAAGCGGAAGTGATGACGGCAGGAAGAAATGGAGAAAAGTAAACATCGGAAAAACGTTATCATTTCTCCTAGCTAACATCGTTTGTATGAACTTTTCGTCAGCTTGCAAACTCATTGAGACGATTGCTACCAAACGGCGAGATGGCTGTTTCGGACAATATAGTTTAACGTTGAAACGCGATTGAAAAGAATTGTCGGTGACGGGAGCTTTCATTACCATTCTATTCTATTCTATTCGCATATGCATTATTTGCGGATCTGGTGCCAGTGTTCTGATTCTCTGAAATCTTTATGTCGCGAAAACTGATGATACCTTGTATAATTCTATTGACCAGTAAAATATCTTGTTCGTCTACTTGTATTCCTTTACTATGTGAAATTTCTAGTCGACTGCTGAGGATAGATTTCACATAAAACCATAAATAATGACAAACTACTATCATTATTCAGTAGAATTAACCATTTTTCGATCATCGATGGACAGTTTGTGTGCTTGGCTATTTGTACAGAGGTTCGTGTACAGTCTGGCTTATGTCGACGCCCAATATGTACTCCGTATCCTATGACAGTATCCATTTAAATTTGCTTATTCCCCCCCCCCCCCCCCCCCCCCCTTTATATCCCAAAACTTCCTCTGAGAACCTGTGTTGAATTGTTTGTCATTAATAGATGGACATAGTCCAACACACTAAAATACCTAACTCAAAATACCTAACCTAACATTATGTTAGGTCAAATGAAAATATGTCAGGTCAGTACACGGGGGGGGGGGGGGGGGGGGTCACTTGGTCTTTAAAGGGGTACAGATGTGCAGCTGGAACTCTGATAACTCACCCTATTCATGTATAACACAAATGCCAAACTATATACCTATTCATGTAATATGTATCAAATTTGGACCCTATTCATGTATACTGCAGAAAAAGTGCTAAGATTAGGGTCGTTACTAAAACACGGGACAACGGGACGGGACGGGACGACTGAATAAACTTACTAAAATACGGGACGAGCGGTCGAAATGTACTAAAACACGGGACGGGACGGACATGACGTCGTGGCGTTAACGTTATAACGTTCGTAACCATGACGCTCTACCAATACTCTCACTGACAAAATGGCGCAAAAACAACTGACGATAGAAAGAGAGGCATTTAATGAATTAGAACAAGATTTTCACCAGAGCCTGTCAGTGGAGCAGGCTCTTTTACGCTTAAATAAAGAAACAACTACAACGAGACTACCATTTAGACCAAAGCCTGGAAGGATGTATTTATTTTTAAATCATTCAAAACCCGATGACTGGAGAGCCGATGGCCACAAATGGGTAAATCAAGGGACAACCAAGCTTCCAAGATCAACAAAATTAATCAAGAAGACTTACTTTTATATTGCTTCAGAAAACGGATATGACAAACGGTTTAGGAAAGAAGTTTTCATGAGAAACGAAGAAGGATCACCATTGCTTATACATTACATTGGCGACGATTTCAAAACCTGCTCCTCATGGAAATTGCCTGAAACAAACTAAACTTTTTTTTCAGAACAAAACCGTCTGCAATCAGAGAGTTCGAATCGAAGGTACAGAATCAACAGGCACACAAAGTATATAAAGAAGAAATTTCCAAACAAACAGAGGGAGATGAAATACTGTCAAGACCTCGAAACGTTAAACAGCTTATAATCTAAAAGGTAAATTGTCTCGACAGTCCCGCCTATCTAGAGATGCAATACTGAATACGCATACAATAGCATATGAAGAACCAAATTTTGTATGGAAACTGACAACTATCCCAGATCTTCTAGTTATATGTGGAATGGAAGCTATGCTTGATGAACTCAGACAATTGCTCCATAAGCCAAATCCAAATCAGTTGCTCAGTTATGATACAACGTTTTGCCTGGGCGAATTCTACGTTTCACCACTTTTGTTTCGACATACAATATTCGAGGAGAACCCAGTTATGCCAGTTCTGTTTATGTTTCATGAAAGAAAGTATCAGGAACATCACGAAGACTTGTTTAAAATAATGAATAAATTTCTAACAAAGACTCAACAAGGCAGAGCATCTATCGTGACAGATTCCGAGGCAGGTATTGTTGGCGCAATTGAATCACAGACAAACTTTACACATTTATTTTGTTGGAGGCATTTATTCAAGGATATTAATGATTGGATAGACAAACATCTAGGGACAAGAGCAGACCGCAAAGTCATAGGCGATGATATGGTATTTTTATTTCAAAGAGATTCTAAAGAAGATTTCTATGATCAACTTGCTCATCTTCAATTACGCTGGAGCCAGCCGTTTGTTCAACATTTCCGAGAAAAATTACTTCCAAAAGTAGAAAAAATAGCAAAATGGGCTGTTCAACCAAAGGTTCCTCACTTTGACAGACAGTTTGGAGTCACTACAAACCAATCCGAAGGTTTTAATTTCTTACTCAAGTCTATCCGTGACTGGACAGAAGCTCCCCTTGACTGCGTCTTGCTTTCTTTCAAAATGCTACAAAGATTTTATCTCAGTGAAGTCCTCCGAGGTAAAGTTGGCATTGGTACGTACACATTGCGTGAGCAGCATGCAAATGAAAAGTTAGATGCAAGTCATATTATATTTGACTCTGTCTGTCGGCCTGAAGACATAATAGAAGCCATCAAAACTGGAAACATAAGAAATACTGGACTAGTAGAAGAAGATGAAAAAAATAGATATTCTGGCAATACAAAAATGTTTCATCGGGAAAACACGGGACAGCCGGGACGGGACTTGTCTGTCCCATATATTCATCGAGAAAACCAGGGACAGCCGGGACGGAACTTGTCTGTCCCGTATTTTCACCGAGAAAACACGGGACAGCCGGGACGGGACACTTACTTTTTGCTCGTCCCGTCCCGTCCCGTCGTCCCGGGTTTTAGCATAGAGCTAAGATTAGCCAGTGACCTATATAAAGATTTATAGGTCACTGGATTAGCTCATGAAATTGCCATTAAGTCTTAAGAAAATTCAAGAATTAGTATGCTGAGAACATTTGTTGACTTGTTTCTTTTTCATAACAAAAATCAGATAAGCTGGCTTTTATATACAGAGCTTGGAGAATTGAGACCTATTCGTGTATATTAGTCTGTAAAATAATACCTATTGATGTATCAGGCAGATAAAAAAAAGTAGGGCTATTCCAGCGGCACATATATACCCTACTTTATAATGGAAGAGACCCCCCCCCCCCCCCCCCTCGTGGGTTAGTAATATATTGAATTGAATTGAATTGAATTGAATATTGTTTATTTCCAATCAAGGACCCTTGCGGGTATATATATATATAAAAAAAATACATACATTCGATTGAAAAAGACATATAGGCACATACCACATGTAGACATTACAATAACAACACACTAACATATAGCAACAATTTCTATACAATGATTGAATTAATGAATAATGAGGGTATATCGACGGTCTGAGAATTACCTGGATGTTTTGAATCTCTTCTCAAAACAACAGTGAATGTAAGATCCAAGTGCCCATAAAATATTTTGATTTTCTTGTAATAACAGCCATCTGGCTTTGTCAATATGGTTTAAAAATACAAAGTTACTGTTAATAATATTAATCTTACTAAATAAATCAAGTCTTTCATCGTGATATAGAGAACATGCGGTCAAAAAGTGAAATTCATTTTCGACAGTTTTTAAATTACAAAATTTACAAATTCTTTGCTCCCTGACCAAAGACCCATGTTTTGAATATCTACCTGTTTCTATAAGGAGGCTATGAGCACTTATTCTTAATTTACATATAGCTTTCCGCAAATGAAATTCTTGTAAATCTAAATATGCTTCTTTACAAAAATCTGTTTTGAAACTGAAATATGTATCAAGCTTTCCATCAAGAACTTTCTTTTCTCTTTCTTGGCTCCAAAAAGTTTTATACTTATTAATTAAAGTCCTCTTAACAATATTAATCAACTGATTTTCTCCAAGATTCCTACAAGCGAAAATATTAAGGTTTAATAACTTAAGAATATATAATGCTGAAGAATACCAGGATTCAATGCCTTTGGCGTGTAGCTCTTTAGTCAATTCATATGACTTCTTCAGCAACCCATCTGTCAAGTTTTCGAATCTGTACAAATATTTTACAATGGAGAGAATAATACAGAAATACATTGGAAAACGGCCAGTTTCAGAAAGAACAGCTAAGTTGGAAGTGTGTTTATTTACTCCTAAAATGTATTTTAAATACCTAATTTGTGATTTATCTGCGACATTGGCTTTATATATGTTGTCAAACGAAAATACACTATCCTTCCTACAAGCAGCACTATGCGTCTTAAAAACACCCCATATTTCTGATCCGTATAGTACTATAGGTTTGATCAGGTGATCATATAAATGAAGACTTGTTTGTATACTTGGATCTCCCGATGTTATCGACTTAGTAAGTTTAAACGAAGCTTTAATAGACTTTTTAAAAATGTCATCTTGTGCATAGTTAAAAATTCCGCTTGCAGAAAAATACACACCTAAATAACGATAATTCTTAACATTCTCCAGACATATATCATTGATAAAGAAATTATTCTGCATCAGTTTACCTGGTTTATTAAATACTAATATTTTTGTTTTTGAAACATTCACTTGTAGACACCAGTCCTGACAAAACTTGCTCAATTTATTTATTTTGTCTTGTAGACCGGAAGATGAGGTTGACAGCAACACAATGTCATCAGCATACATAAGACAATTCAAAGGCATATCATTAATATAAACTGGGTCAGGAGAATCAGTCAAATAATCTGGCAAGTCGTTTATAAAGACCTTAAACAGATTTGGACTAAGTACATCACCTTGCCGAACACCAACTTTAGAATCAAAGAAATCTGTGCGATGCTCTCCTAGTCTAACACAAACTTTACTTTTTGCATATAAACTGCTAAGAATATCATAGTATTTACCAGTTATATTAAGCTCTTTTAGCTTGACCTTTAACCCCGGATGTATGACAGTATCAAATGCTTTATGAAAGTCGACAAAGCATGAATACAATTTTCCACCTTTACTGTTTGTATATTTATCAATTAAACTTTTCAAAACAAACATATGATCTGACGTTCTCGCACCTCTAGTAAACCCAATCTGAACTTTATTAATGACCTGATTATCTTTTAGAAAAGTGTCCAGTCTGGCATTCAGAACCATATTAAAAAGTTTTCCTATATTAGACGTTATGGTTATACCGCGGTAATTTTCCGGTTTGGAATTATCACCAGTTTTAAAAATTGGAGTTATATAACCGGAAGCCCATGATGATGGGTAGAAACCGGAAGAAAAAATTAAATTGAATAGTTTTTTATGCACGGAAGAAGTGTAGTAGCACCAGACTTTAACATTTCATTCCTGATACAGTCTAATCCAGATGCCTTATTATTTTTAAGTTTACAGATGCAGTTCATTATTTCTTTATCTTTTATAATTGTGTCAAGAAATGTAAATGTTTGTGTTTGATTTGTATCAGTCAAAATTTGGTTGATCGATTCCAATCTTTCCTGAAAGCTGCTTTTAACAGTGTTCAGTTTTTGAAAATATTCATACCACTTATCTGAATCAATACTGGTTTCTGGTCCTGTCATACAGTCATTTTCTTTTTTTAAGGAATTCACAAGATTCCAGTAAGCCTTAGGGTCATTGCATTCTAACTCATCAAGTTTCATTAAAATATTTTTTGTATGATGCTTCTTTTTATACTTTACCAGTTTCCTGTATTCTCTATATTGTTTAAAATAAGAATTTCTTAAAGTAGTGTCAAACGGATGTTTAAACATCAGTTTAGCCTTTGCATTGATACATCTTCTTTTTATATATAACTCCTCATCATACCATTTATTGCTTTTTTTATTTGACTTTTTGGAAGTTTTCATTGTAAGACATCTTTTAGCGGCATCTATAACTATGTTCTCAAACATATCACAAGCACGATCGATATCTGATTCCTCCGTATTGTATTCACTATGCAGAAAAGATTTAATTTTACTGGATATATCTTTATCATTAAGGGCGTTTTGAAATTTTTCCGATGAAAATTTGTTCCATTTAAAAGTTGCAGGCATCTTGATATTCATGCTATGCAATGTTTCCTTGGTATAAGATGCTTTGAAAGATAAAGAGACTTTACTGTGACAATCAGAGAACATAGGTAAGAACGGATGAACATGAAAATAGATTATATCTTTCAAGAACTCCTCAGACGCAATGAAATAATCAACCACACGTGCTCCTGTAGGTTTTTGACATGTGAGTTTTCCAAATAAATCGCCTAAGACCCTTCCATTAAGTATTCTTAGACTTGAGGCTATGCAAATTTCATTTAATTGTTTTCCCCTGTCATCTATCTTTAAGTCTTCACTACTTCGTGGCATAACTGTAAGATGGGTCTAAAGGAATATGTTCATCATTATCATTCTGAATATAGTCCGGATCTAAACCGGTTCTGGCATTTAAATCGCCGCACAGTACTATATGTCCATCATTTTTGTAACTGTTTATATCTCTAACAATTGCATCTAGTGAGTCAGAATCAGATTTATTCTGAAACATGCAAGGCGACACATATGAAAAACAAATGAACAAATCTTGCTCTAGATTAAAGGCATTCTTCAGCAGTTTGATCCATTGAAATTCAGAACTTGTATTTTTTAATATCTTAATTCCATTGTGTATTGACTTTCGTATTAGTATTGCTAAACCACCGTAATATCTATTATTACTTGAGACAGGTCTACATATAGGAATATGTTGAAAACCTTCAATATCAATGTGAGTCTCAAATCCTGTATGCGTTTCGCTTAAGAAGATAATATCATACGTTAGAATTTCCTTTATAAATCTCTGATCATTCAATTTATTGTACGACTTTGAAATCAGACCGCCGACATTCCATGAACAGATGGATATGAAAGATTATGCAAACTGAGCCATACACTTCACAGAAAATCCAATGAATGAATTACTTTCACAAACAGGGAAAAAAGAATCCACATTTAAGCACTCAATAACTATTTAAATCAAATCACCTCCACATCGTGAATTAATCAACTGTCTGGCATTAACTCGACAGTATATATATATACACACACCTATATACACCTCTATTCTATTCTATTTTATATATTAATATCCTGTATTGTGGACTTTTTCAAGATTTAAATACACACATATATATATATACATATATATATAAATTAAATATATGTATATATACACACATATATGTATATATTGTTAATTCAAATTACTTAAAATTCAGCATCATAGCATAACATATGTTATGTTTATGTTATGTTAAACTTCAAAACTTCAATATCAATTTATTGTTAAGCTCTGAGATATTAAATTGCCTCAAATGTAACTGTAAGTATATGTTATGTTTATGTTATGTTAAACTTCAAAACTTCAATATCAATTTATTGTTAAGCTCTGAGATATTAAATTGCCTCAAATGTAACTGTAAGTGAATTACTCTGTAGGCACACAACGTCGAGTCAGCATTGAATCAACGTTGATTTGACGTTATGACGTTGAATCAACATTGAATCAATGCCGAATCACAGTTGTTCGCCCAGTACTGTCTCTAATGGTAATAACGCGGATGATGTGATTTATTCAACTGTCTCTGATAAGCTTGCTCATTGTCTTCGCAGTCCCCGTAATGTTTATTATAATAACTTTCTGATTGTCTACGGTAACCATGGTTCTCCTCGCGTTCTCTGTATCGTTGTCTTTGATAACGGCTATCGTCTGGTTGTCCCCGATAATCAAGGTCTCCATTTAACCAGTCCCTGTAACGTCTGTGTGTATCCATGGTATGCTCACGCGGGTAGTATTGACCATGGAATTCCCTATCTTCCCTGTATGTCATCGGTCTATCCTCGTAAACGAACTCTTGTTGTCTTCTCGTATCATTTTGGCCATGTCGTCCCTTCCAGTTCCTCCTTTCATTACCCGTGTGTGTATAATCTCTGTTACTTCTTGCACTGTATTGAATATCGTGTTGTTCCGTTTTCTTCGCCTCCATCTTTGTAGCGCATACAACCCAAGGAATATCGAAAGCGTCGAACAGCGCACCCTTCAGATTTTTTGCCAGTTTATTGGTTCCAGATCCGGATAGGTGTATTCCATCCTCATTCAGAACTCCTCTTTGTGCTTCCCCTCTGTAAAATAAATTCCCATTGTCGCAAACTGTAACCTGTTATCCTCCAGCAAATTTCTCTTTAATTAGAATGTTTGTCTTCTCTGTCTTAGTATTCAGGATTTTTTCGTCTGATCTTGGAAGGCCCAGTGACACAATTACCTTAGAATCCTTATATTTAGAAGATATTGTGTCCACGATATCTGCCATGCCATCTGAGCAATACTCCGGTGAATTAGTTTTGATATCATTGCAGAGTGACTGCATGATGAAAACGTCTTGCTTATCTTCTGGGGTTAAATTACTGAAGTAGTCCTTTGTATCTTTTAAAGTGTATCTCGTGATCTTTGACACTGAGAATTCAGTCCCACCTAAATAAGCTGGTGATATAGACTTGATATTTGACGTTCCAACTATCCGGACGGTTTTCTTAAGCAAATTGTTAGTCAATCTATCTCTGTAAATATACAGTAAATATACAGTAAATACAGTAAATATACTGTAAATATATATATATATATATATATATATATATATATATATATATATATGTATACTGTAAATATACTGTAAATACAGTAAATATACAGTAAATACAGTAAATATACTGTAAATACTGTAAATACAGTAAATATACTGTAAATATACAGTAAATACAGTAAATATAACTGTTAGGCTGGATGAGCAAAATGTGGGTGTACCTAAAAACAGTAATGTCCAGTAGTGTACAGTAATGTCCAGTAATGTACAGTAATGCCCAGTAGTGTACAGTAATGTACAGTAATGCCCAGTAGTGTACAGTAATGTACAGTAATGTATATTTAATTTTGAAATATTTTTCTTGCATAACTTGAGTAACGATTTCTAAAGTGTTGTTATTTTTACCCCAAGTTCAGCACGTTTTTAATAACGCCTTTTGCTTGGATTAAACAGGAATGTTAATGTTTTTGTGATTCTGCTTTTGTTCTTATTAAAACATGACCAATTTAACTGTAGGCTCTGGAAAAATAACAACGCATTTCTACAAAATAAATAAAGAAATAAGATTAATAAGATAAATTTATTTTGAAGAAATGCTATGTTAATTTTTAACTTTAAAGGAAACATAGCACTGTGACGTTTTCAATAAAACGTACCACACTGTAAAAAAATCCGTACATTTTACGGTAAAATAACTGGCAACCAGCTGCCAGTCCTTTTACCGTTATTTTTACGGGCGCCCGTAAAAATTGCAGGAATCATCAAGCAGATTAGGACAGAAAAGAGTAGGTGTCGTTTTGGTCTGATAGCCATTCAACAATACAAAGTTATTTTCGAGTGCGGCCAGTTAACATAAAACTTCCATTTCGTGATTTCTAACAATGTCTTACAGGCAAACGCCCGTAAAAATAACGGTAAAAGGACTGGCAGCCGGTTTCCAGTTATTCTACCGTAAATTCTACAGTATTTTTTTACAGTGCATAAGGTTTCATAAGATTTCAGAATACTTAATTTTTATTTATTATTTTTTATGATTATTATTTCAGTTTTTCATTTAAATACATACATATTTATTTATATTTTTTTTTGTGACTGAAGAAGTGTTAAGAAGGAGCAAATGCGTCTATGCTTGAGAGTAAATGCAAATTACATTTCTTAAGGATTGCTAAATACCAAGCCGGCAATTCTATTATGGAATTACTGTAGGGAATTACTGCGCATAGTGCTTTGAAGTGGTTATAACAATCGACTTAATTTCGAGCGAACTAAGCGATTGAACCTTTTGAAAATCAGAAACCTAAAATTCTGGCGAACGAAATGAGATTAATAAAAAAAATCGGAACTAAAATCTATGCTTATGAATTTCATTTTATCATTTATTTTGAAGTATCAGAACATTAATGAAACTAATTTATAACGGGCACTTTATTAACAACCTCACTGTATGGGGTCTATTAGCTTATCTTCTGCAACCAATTGATAAGTTAATACGCTCAATTACCATCACCCAACTTCCAGACGTCCGAGGTAAATCAATATATGGAAAACTTTCATAGGAAAAAATGTATCGTATATGAAAGTACTCACTGACTCTTTCACTAGGAATCTCATCGGTGTTGTTCGAGTCTTCCATAGGTTATATGTGAGAAAGCCAAGGTCGAGTACAATAAAGGCCCCATTACTCTATCAGTGGTAAACATCCACGAGAGGTATCGCTGCAAGCTTCTCGCTACAGTTTCGTCATTGTAAACATGGTAAATGGCCGTTAAAAGCCAACTTTTAAACGAATAAAACATCATCGACTTCCTCATAAAAATGGTTTAAGAATGATTTAGGTCATTTTAGTTTGCAACTAGACTGACTTTTGGAAATCATAAACTTGAATATTAAAAGTGGTAAAATACAATGTGCAGGCGTTGGGTCCAATTCAGTCCTCCACTTTTGTCTATATTGCGTAAAGTGTCCATATTACTACGACTGCTAAAAGCATCTAAACACAAAACACAATTCAAATGAAAAGCAGCTCAAACTTCCTGTTTGGTGATCAAATGTCGCTTAATGTGCACTTACTGAGTCATATAATAGGGGGAAAAATTGTTATTTGTTTTTTTTTTAAATTATCAACCGCTCTAGAAAATGCACTGGTCGCGGAATGTAGTAAACAAAACCAAGACAATGACTTGGGCCCAACCCATGTACATTGAATCTTCACCATTTTATTCAACATTATAGACCTTGAGCTGACAATAGACCCCTCTCCCCCCCAGAGGGAATTTTGGACACTATGATTTTCTGAAACTACATTATATACGAAACAAAATGACACATGTTAGCTCTCTGTACGTTGGGGCATTAACGTGTAACGTCAACGTTACTTACACTACCCAAATTTACATATTCACGTTATAATAGAAAAATACACATTGGTATACACATGTTAGTATTCGCGCTAAATAATGTTGGGTTTTGTCTGCTAGTACATAAATCGCTGTTTCAAGGTAATAGGCATTGTCAACGATAAGTTGACTAACCCGTATAACGTAGTTTACGTTGTATTTGACGTTTTTCCCCTTCAGTGTCTAAATATATGTAATATAAGGAGAAAATTGTAAGAATGAAGTGAAGAGAAAAGTAATTGTCATATATATGACTGTTTCAATAGTCTAGTATAAAAAAACTAAAGTCTTACAAAACTCATCAGCAGTCACGATAAATATGTAACGTATATAACCACAACAAAAATTCGGTTAAAAACAACCAGACTAAATCTCTTAATTGGTGGACTGAAGTTTATACATGCTCCATCAATCTTCTTTGATTCATGCACAGCTTAGATAAGTTAGGCAGTAGTTAGCAGTGGATATATTAAATGTGGACAGAAACTTATTTTTGAAGAATTTAACCTACAAAATGACGAGAAAAGCTAAGAAAGCCAACATCAGCTGCATTTCATTTTTAATATTATCTATATAATGTCTTAAGTAGACACTGTTGTATATGTAAATATGAAGAAACGCCAGTTTTATATGTCCTCAAACTATAAAAAAAATGATTGGATAGTGTATATTTAAAAATCAATCTAACAGTAATGTTACGTTACATAATTGTAATATGTCGGGGGATAAGATTTGTGAGTCATCTGTTATCAAAAATTTAGTTCCCGGGCAATATGAATTATTCATTGCTGTAGTATAAGCTTACCACTGGTAGTCAGATGGCATTTTAGCTCTTTGAAATACACAAAAACTCAGCAAGACGCACATAGATTGTTATAGCTGAAGCATTTCGACCTTGCCTTCAATTCAGTTTCACTTAAAAGTGACTTCATAAAGATGATTTTTTTAAAATTTATGCATAGAATGTAATAAGTAAGAGTTGATATATGCTGCAACTGATTAATATTTAGGTTCTCGACATGATGGGGATAAAACCAGTTTCGCTACCTGTGCTGTTGGCTGAGCCATTCAATTACCCTACATACAAATATGCAACTGTGACTGCCAGCCGAGGCAATCAAAAGCAGTACCAACTCTCCCAACAGGGATAAACACCATTTTTCTATGCTGTCAGTCGAATCGTCAGCCACGAGCCTCTTTGCACAGTAACTGCTTTACAAAGATTAGCAAATATGTGTGGCTCCCATGATCATAACTTACATATTAATTTGTGATCTACATGATCTGTTTATGCAGCCCCCGGCCATCAAATACATTACAAACTATTAACAATGTGAAAATTTAAGGCTGATAGAAAGTGACATACTTTATAACGCATACATCATTCTGTCATCAGCTTGTTCAGGAGTTCTATTTTTCATTATGTTGTTACAAATATTTAACTGGTCAGGTAATTTTGCAAACCCCATGGTTTTATTCCCACTTGTTGTTACTATCACGGACTAAAGGTGTTACGAAATACAAATTTCAGTCAGACAATTTTTCAATATGTAAGCAACTAAAATTGTTGTTTGAATATTGCCAAAATGCTGTATTCCCTAACAGTATTTAACTAATTTGGACAAAGATGATAAGATAAGCAGTAAGATGTCATAAATAAGCAGTTTTCAACCATATTTATTGCTAAAAACGTAAACAACTTGGTAATACAAGGTCACAGAGATCATATGCAGTAAGTTATTTAGGTTAACCCTTCCTTGGCATGTATAGGTATTGTCACAGTGTGCACTTGCAATTAGATTTTCAGCAATTTTTATTTAGGACTAAGGACTCTTTGCACTAGGTGTGTCTCGGAAAACCTGCGTAATTTCAAGTAGCCTAAATGGGTCGATGATTCATGACTGTAATTTGAGCAAGCGCATGTACAATTTCCAAGAAATAGCGATTCCGGTATATGCCGTGAACTTATTTGGTAATAACACTTTAGGCATAGAGATAACATGTAATACGTAAGCAATATCACCATGGAAATTGCTCTTCGAACTTTATGATAATAAAGTGCATGACCTTTCATTATAATAAACAGAAGCGCATCGCGCTCGGGAGATTTGGGATTAGGATTTTGGCTTTTGATTGGGTTTAAGCTATAACTAGGAAATCACAAAGAAGAACAATGAATTTGACTTATTATGAACCTGGGTAGTTAGTAGTTGCGGAAATGTTAACTTTAATAAACTTAGAAAACTATACGATCACTTGACTTATCTATCTATAAAGATGGCTTGATAGTGTGACAGTCATCTTTCTTTTGATGCTCGTGACCAGGATTTCTTCGTATTTTGGACACTTTAACTTGGACATTGATGATGACAATGTTTTGGACCTTTTCTATTGACAGTTACAAGGACACTGAACATTACTGGACACTTAAGTGAAGGACTTTCGATGCTTTATGATGTCAGCAAAGACCTGGAAGCAATCCAAGGTAAGGCCATCTACTGGTTTTACTTATGCACATCATGCATGTCAAAACTGGAGGCTGACAATATGTGTTAAATGTCCTTGCATGTTCAGATGGAACTTATCAGTGTATATTTTGATTTGCATTTTATTTAAACTACAGCTTCTCGTTTATAAGGTGTTTCTGTAACTAGGCTATTGTTAAGGGAGACAAATGAATTTGAGTTTTTATGCAAGATTTAACTTGGTTTTATTTGACCTTGGGCATGCTTTTGCGTCTTCTTTTAAAATCAGTTGATATATTCGGCATAGTTTACGACTATTGGCTATGGTCCAAGGCGCTTCTAGAAAATCTTGGGAACTATTTTTTTCCAGAGTTGTGATTAGGTCGGTATTCTGCCAAAAAGACAGAGCAGCTTGCTTAGACTTAGGTTGGCGATATGCCATTATTGGGCTCATACAAACTTGGTATTTCGGTATGAATGTATTTTGTGTTTGTGACCTAACTTACTTTCGCTGTGTAGAGATATATGATTGTGTGAAGCTTTGAGTCATTGCTTCATACATACATGACGTGTGTTCTCTGCAACTTTCGTTGTTAGGTGTGTTTGAATGATCAAAAAGAATTATCTTCAACTCTTTCCTGTTAGATTGGTGTTGACTTATGGTCAAAGGTTAAGTTTACTTTAGGATGTTGTTTCCTGCACCAATATGGACTGACACTAAAGAGTTGCATGGTGCATTGCGTATGCATCATGAAATGAGGTATAAGGACCATAATGTTGATGTCAGCTTTGAGCAGCTGGTGCGTTTGGTTCGCAGCATCTATTAATGCATATGGTATCTTATGGGTTGGCTATAGGCCAAGGGTATGATTGTGTTGTATAGATTTTAAGTTTTGAGTAAGGTTACTTTAACCTGAATGGGCAAAACAAAGAGAGCTAGGTCAAGGTTGATCTGTACTTATTGTTGACTTTTGTGTTGTGACCTGCTTTTGAGGTTGTTGACACTTCTTACATTTGATACATTATTGGGCAGTGTTGAATATTTTCGACTTCTGTTGTTTGTTTTAGATTTGCATTTCGTTGTTATATATGCATTGTGTGCATATGATGTTGCCAAGCCTCTGTGTTTTGCTCATGTTTTGTTGTGTTGAGTTTTTCCAGTGAAGGCCAATCCAAGGAAGCCTTTCTGAAGGTTAGGGAGCTGACAGAGATCAGAGGACCTACATTTAGGTCGAAGATGGTTAATTTTCCATCACTCCCGACAGGAAGTAACGGCGAGGGGAATAGGATACCGTCGTTTGATTACGTAGATAGACGTAATGGTGTCATGGTGACACGAAGAACTGTCGAAGATGCTTCGAGCTGGCATTTCGAAGGGACTTGAGACTACAGAGTTGATGCCTATAATGGCAAAGGTGACTTGTAAATAAAGAGTGACATTTAGAATATAGTTTACCAGTGTGGACATATGTAACCGTATAATCAGTGTGTCATATATAGAGGACATGTACATAGTGTGCCTTAGTATTAACTTGAACTTTTATTTTCAATAAAACTATGAAACCGTGGGAACTTTCTTATGCTTACCTCAGAGACTAGATGTATCATTATCAAGGCTTAGATAACCTGTGAATTAATTCTGGGAAACTCTCTTTTATTTTGCTTACCTGTATGGACACTTTCTCCTGAATTAAAAGTTACCTGGACACATTATATCTTTTATGTGAACATTTATCACTCAAGTGGGAGATCTGTACCATGCTAAAGTAGCAATATATGCTTAATGCAAACTGCATCGACAACATGGGAAGATATGTTTTATCGTTGGGACAGTTCTTAATCCTGAGATAGCTGCCAGAATTTGGGACTGTCGGTACAAAACGTCAAGTATAACAGGCATTCAAGACAACCGTGCCTGTGTGTCATATTCTAAACAACCGTATGACACTTGGGTGGACTGAAGGACAAAGACGGATGGCAGTGAAGCATTCTAAACTTTGGCAGTGCTAAAAACTTTCAGAATAACTTAAGTTATA
Organism: Ctena decussata; assembly: GCA_963989385.1. Classification (NCBI taxonomy): domain Eukaryota; kingdom Metazoa; phylum Mollusca; class Bivalvia; order Lucinida; family Lucinidae; genus Ctena; species Ctena decussata. The sequence goes on along the minus strand of OZ022498.1, from coordinate 35,974,009 downwards.
GTCAGACTTTGTTAGTGCATGGGAAGGTGTTCATTCATATTTAATGGACTTATTCAGAATAATATGAGACAAAAAAAATGCATAATATAGCAGTGAGCAGTTGGCTAGAAAAGTGACTTAAAATGTATTAAACATTTAGAGTAAATTTAATGCATGCTTTTTTAATTTTACTTATTTGCTATATCATTTGTGGTAGACTCGGAATTGTTCTTGTTTAGTAAGATATGTAAGTTTCTATATGAATTCAAAAGAACTATATAAGGCAATTTAAAATTTGAAGGTATAAAAAATTCCATAAAATCTTAAGAAGGGAAGGTCTGTCACAGAGTGCACTTGCAATTAGATTTTCAGCAATTTTTATTTAGGACTAAGGACTCTTTGCACTAGGTGTGTCTCGGAAAACCTGCGTAATTTCAAGTAGCCTAAATGGGTCGATGATTCATGACTGTAATTTGAGCAAGCGCATGTACAATTTCCAAGAAATAGCGATTCCGGTATATGCCGTGAACTTATTTGGTAATAACACTTTAGGCATAGAGATAACATGTAATACGTAAGCAATATCACCATGGAAATTGCTCTTCGAACTTTATGATAATAAAGTGCATGACCTTTCATTACATAAAACAGAAGCGCATCGCGCTCGGGAGATTTGGGATTAGGATTTTGGCTTTTGATTGGGTTTAAGCTATAACTAGGAAATCACAAAGAAGAACAATGAATTTGACTTATTATGAACCTGGGTAGTTAGTAGTTGCGGAAATGTTAACTTTAATAAACTTAGAAAACTATACGATCACTTGACTTATCTATCTATAAAGATGGCTTGATAGTGTGACAGTATGAACTATTTCTATTGTTTGATTATTTGCTCTTTAGAAATACTGTTTTGCTAGTTTAGGATATCGGAAATGAAAATCCATAAACTCGCAATGAATACGTCGTATACGTTACTTGTTCGGCCTTTCTTCTCTTTTTTTTTCTCAATATTATGCTGCAAAGCATAACTACAGTGTAGGCGAATACATTCTGAAGGAGAACAACTAAAATTTGCTCATAGATATCTGAACAGCGAGGACTAACATTAATATATTCTGTTATGTTCATTTGCCATTTCATTATGTGTGCAGAGCTACCGGAACACTGTCCCTGAAACATTTTTGTCCAACTAAACGTATCTTATGTTCTTTGGTGAAAAGATGCTTTAATAGATGGTTGAATGTAGTTAGATTCTTTAAGAGATTATCGAAAGTATTTAGACTTTAAAAAGAAAGAAACAAAAGCATAGCAATATAGATCATCTTAAACACAGCATTTATAGATTGCTACAGTATGCTAGTAAACTGCCAGTGTCTCTTTTCTGGGCTATTACTAAAACATTGTACCGCACCGCACCGCACCGCACCGGGGTAAAATAGAGTACCGCACCGCCGAAGATTACCGAACCCTACCGAACTCTACGGCCTCTACTAAAGGCAAAGATTATGTTAGTTATATGTTGATTTTGTAAATATTTTTTTCTTTTTATTAGACGTGTTAATGTACTGGAAGCATATACATATTTATATCATGCTGAAACCTTAATTACCCAACCTCAAAACGGATTATAAGATCGCTTTTATCCATTTCAATAATGTCATAAACTCTCAGGCTAACTATCACATGGTAGTCCCTAGCCTTTAGATTTGGTAAGTTTTGTTTATAAAAATAAACCTGAGATGCACTTTCAATATACATTTTTGTTTATGGTAACTTTATACGTATAATTTCCTAGATTTAAACAAATCGCATATACATAGATAACTATCTGAAAAAGATTTCTGCGGGGTGGGGGTGGGGGGGGGGGGGGGGGGGGCTCTTTAAACCTATGTCTCTGTTGCAATCATCAGAGAGATACATGTTTAAATCCTTTGGAGTAAAAGCCTCGACAGTATAATGTAAATTTGCCATATTATTATGCATGCATAGAAAATATTAAAAGTATCTAAATTGAGTTTGGTCGCAGAAAATGGCAGAGTGATCCTAAGTATATATATATTGAGATGGGGAAGTATTTTCATCGAATTAATTCGACATACAATAAATATTTGTTAATAAATTCATTATTTACTGTCACAAAGAAAGACATGAACAAATCTGTATATAGAGATGGCATATAACATGAGTGCGGTAAAGTTCGGAATTTACTCGGCACTGTACGGAAATTTCCGTAAGTGCGGTACAAGGTTTTAGCCGGTGCGGTGCGGTGCGGTGCGGTACAAGGTTTTAGTAATGGCCTCTTTTCTGTATTAAATGTTTCTGATACTATTCTCCCAAACTCCTGGTTGACACATTATTGTTAAATACATAAATAAGCTAAATAAAGCAATGTATTGACACTACCATTAATTATTTTCAAAAGTTTGTTTCTTAACTGTAACTCAGCAATGTTGTTTCCCTTGGTTACGTAAAATATACCATAGTCTTACAAAAGTAAGAATACGCTGTCAGCAAATATCTACATCAGCTTTGATGCAGAACTGTTTTTGGCTTAAGTCTTCAAACTTCAGGTTTACTGTTCTGCTTTATAGTTTTTCAGTGTGCACGTAAAAACTATACCAAATCCTGTCAGTAAACAAGACGGTACTACAATTGCATTGTTAATTACTGATTATTTTATAATTTTATACTAAACACGTCAACAGCGCTTAGCTTTTAATGTTATCATACTGATTGTATATCATTTTATTCGAGCCCTATATGCAAAATCTATGCTGGCTTAGCTGCGGCTTTATCTTTTTATCTTTTCTGATGTGGTATTTTGTTTACTTTTTTTTTAAGTTGTATATAACAAAATTTCACGTATGTTACTGTCTTTAGAACTGAAATGTACAAATTGTAAAAGAAACAAACTGGGCAACACCATTATGAAATACTTTTATTTTTGATATAATAACCAAGTTGCCAGCAAAAAAACGGTTTTACGTGTGCAGAATATGTCAATGCCCTAAACATTACAATTTGTAGTATACTGTGTTTAATCACGTATAAAACACACCTCATGAATCCCTAAGAGTAATAACTGAGAGAAGTGTTGCTAGGTCCAAGTACACAGTATATCACAAGAACACCCAGACTTATATATGTTATTGTTTTTTATGTGACAGTGGGGAAAAACCTGATTAAAGGTATTATAATGAAATATTTTAAATGTTAATGTTATCTACGTTACTTCTAGTAATGACTTATCATAGAAAATAAACCAGAATCCTATTTCTCCCAAAGTATACAAGATAGGATAATAAATTTTGCAGATCTGAAAAGATCAATAAATTGTCTTCAATACAGTAACAAAGATATGGTCTAATAATAAAGGAGTAACTTACAAAAAGAAAGTATTTTGGATAGAAATAGCAATTTTAATGGAGTGTAAAGACAAATGTCACGTATATGACACCATGTGGGCTAAAATGACCTGTCAAACATCATAACTTTTAGCTACTGGATTGTTCTATTAGACTCTACTATAACTTTAAACATAGGAAAGTGATTTCTATTTTTTTTTATAATTTTTGATTATTTTTATTTTATGTTTATTTTTTTAATGGGTAACGTTTGTAACAGGCTGTTACAGCTTAACGCCCCACTCGCCAGAGGGCTAACATGCTGCAAAATACTTCTAAGATGCTGGGCTTTAAGAAAAGTATGGTCTACAAAATTCCCCCTGGGGGGGAGGTAAACCATTTCTGGCTCATGGCCTATTATAACATTAAAGACAGTAGGTCATTTTAGGTGCCAACTAAAACGAACCAAATCATTTTTCAACACTTTCTATGTGAAAGTTTTTTTTTCATTTTATTTTATTTTGTTTAAAGTTGGCTAATCACGGTCATTTACAATGACGAAAACGCAGTGAGAATCTTGCAGTAATACCTTGCGATGAACTATTTCATGAATTAGTTGGGGATGAATGAGGATAGTTTTTGTGGAAATGTATGTGGTGGCACCCCACTAGAGCCGTCTCATAGGACGGTTCTGGTGGGGAGTCACAATATATGTTTTTGGTCAAAGATGGATGGGATTGTCTTGGATGTGTCCTCAAGTACCCCTCTTATCTATGGATAGGTTTGGGATAGTTGTCCGTGGATATGAGTGGTGTGGCACCACACTAAAGCCATCTAAATAAGATGGTTCTGGTGAGGGATTACGATATATGATTTTATTGGGATTGTCACAGAACTGTCATCAAATTCCCCTCATGTCTGAAGCACTGTACATGTGTATTTACATTTTATGTTCCTTAGTTGTACTGCGGTCAGGTAGACCAAGCCAATATTAATTTTGTTTTGTTTTGCTTTTGTTATGCTATTGCTTATTGCTGTGTGTTTCAGTTAATTTATTTCACTTGTGATGTGATGGACATGCATTTGTGCATATCTGGTAGTTTATATTGGCCTGCAAATGGGTGTGTGCTGCTCAGAGTCTGCATTATTACCATACCTCTGCAGTTTGAAACTTGCAGCAATACCTTGCGATGAATTATTTCATGAATTATATATAGAGCAATTGGGTCTTCAAACGAGAATTTAGTTTTCTCTCTCTCTCTCTCTCTCTCTCTCTCTCTCTCTCTCTGAAAGCCCCGTTTTAACACGCTTCTAATCAATGGTCGGCTTTTAGAATTTTTAATTCTAAGGGAGGTAATTTGAACGTTTAGAATCTTTAAACTTTATTTTAGGGCGTGATTGCTAAAACTAATATTTATTGTGTACAAGAAAACATTTTCTGCGCAAGCGCAAACTAAAAATTAAGGTCTGATTTATTAAAATAAGAAAAAGTGAAATGACTCCTGGCAGTCCAGACACGAATAATTGTCCATAATTTGAATTTATAAGCAGACGTCTGCCCAACCCGAAATAATCCATATTTAGATTAAATGTTTGCTAGAATGGCCGAGAATGTGAATTAAAAACTCTGAAGTTTTTATTTTTGCACAGTATACATGTAGTTGGCTCGTAGGTTGTTTTGGGGGTCGGGCCGCGTAGCGCATTCGGTAGTGCAACTGACTTATAAGCCAGAGGTCCCGGGTTCGATACCAGGTACTTTCATTTAGTGCATTTAGTACCAGTTAACCGCTTATGAGGTATAAGCCTGTCCAGGAATAGTATGGTTAGGTTAACTGACCGTCCCGACATGACCATATATGTTTGCCGCTGGCGTTAAACAATAACACAACTAAGGTTATTTTGGGTTTTACAGCCCTTAGAGTCAGTATTTCAGTGTATATCGGGCCGTCTCTTACTTTCCCATATTTTATTTTCATATACATTATTTTCTAATATTCTGATCTTGAAAATACTGCATATATCTGTATGTATTTTTTTAACGAATTAACTTTTTGTTATTCATAACGTATATCTATCATGCTTCGGCATTGCAGCAGAGATCTCTTGCTGTGAAACGTTTTTGAAGTATACAGCTACGCGCACCTGCAAACTAATTGACCAAGTTATATAAATTGCCCCCCCCCCCCCGTATCCTCACGCCGATTCGAAGAATCTCATTATCATTAATTATACCCCAGGTTGGAGCTTGTGCAACAAAATGGTACCTGCCTGATTATTATTACTCCCCTCTGCGAACTACTGCCACCAATACTATAACGCTAAAAATCACGCTTCGTTTACGAAAATGATCGAAAAAAAAATAAAGGAGAGGGGAAAAATGATATAAAGTAGGAAATAAATTGACCATATATTATTTGCACTTTTTATCGACAATAGAATTTTCCTTTCTGCCTTGTGCTGCATTATAGATCAAATCTTTTTACGCGGTCGTAGTCTTACTGCATTTAATCAAAGTTACAAAAACACTTTTTATGAAACACCCCCAAATTCCATGCACCCGTCCAAAAATTCCAAACATTCTGCAAACCGTTTTCGCAAATGCATCAATGCTGTATGTAAAACACTCGAAGCAATACAATCATAATCAAGGCCGAATTTTTGGAATTATGTTTTCAAAAGGATTTGAAATAAAGTTAGACACCGTCCCCATCCCCTCCATTCCAGAATGTCACAATAACAATACGGTTTATAAAGAAATATTTACTGTCAATTTGGTTTACATGTAATTTGTAAGAAGCCCCGATAGCTCAGTAGCTTAAGCGCTGGCCTGCTGATCTAGCGTTCCCGGGTTCGAACCCCGCTGTAGGCGGGAATCTTTTCAATCGTTAACTTGGTTCCACTGCACAAAGCCTTCCATTATCATTCCCCATTGTCCTGATATGACTGAGATACTGTTAAAAAGGATGTAAAATCACAAGATCCATCCGTCTGATTTAGTTTGCCAATAGTAAATGGTAAGACGGTAAATATATGTGCATACTAGAGTATTAATGTAGTCCCTGTGATTTACATTTTTATGGAAATTTGGAGGAGTGTGTCGGAACTGTGTAGATGCACAGGCTGATTTGAGTATCTTATGTTTGTGCATGCCATGAGGTCAGTTTCCGTGTGATGCCGCTCATCCATTTATTACACTCGGCGCATTCTTTACTAGCATTTCAATGTGCACGCGAGTGTGTGGTCGCTTATGTGACTGTGCGTGTGTGAGAGTTTATTGTACACTTCTATAGTTTGTTTTCACTTACAACTACTTTTCTGCCATATAACATTTGCAAATTCATTAACGCTAGGAGAAGAACAAAATAAGCAATATGCTTTCGTTCAAATCCTAAACTTTTCATTTTGTAATGTGTATATATATGTTGTGGAAAAAACTGAAATAGCAAAAACTCCAAACTGCAAATACGTTGCTCAAAAATACAAAGTTCAACAGTCCACAATTTTATCAAAAGTTCTATTATTTCCGTCAAAAAGCCAAAAAAACATATTTTCATAATATCAACAAAGAAACATTCGGGAGCTGAGTATGAGAGCTCTACGTTGCTTAAAACGACCAAGTTCAAAAGTCCTTGATTATGTTAATGTTGCTTTTATTAAAAGTCAAAAGCCAATTGCATGATTTTATGTCCACAACATGTGCAAAAGTTTGAAAAAGAAAATTGCAGAAGTTGATGATTGCTTTAACTTTATCCCAGAAGTTTGACGATTGGACAAGCATGAAAACGGACAGATAGACAGACAAACAGACAGGACCGGATATTACTGCCCCTGAATAACGTCACTAGGGCATAAAATATTGTACATGACTGTACACTACTGGACATTACTGTACACTACTAGACATTACTGTACATTACTGTACATTACTGGACATTACTGTACACTACTGGACATTACTGGTTTTAGGTACACCGGCAAAATGTCGGGTAAAAACTGACTGCTTTTGGTTCGCCAAATATAAATTTAGGTTAGCAGAATGGTATGTATGGCAACAAAATGTTAGGTTGGCTCAGCCAAACGTTAGGTTAGGTCATCCGATGGATCAGGAAACATTAGGTAAGGTTAGCCAAATATTAGCTATGACAGCCAAATGTTGGGTTCGGTCAGCGAATGTTAGGCTATGCTATAGAACTGTTAGATGTGCCAACCAAATGTTAGGTTGGGTGACTTAGCACAGCATAATGTTATATTAGGTCAATAAATAGCTAGGTTCGATTTTACTTAGCACAATGTTATGTTAGGTCAATAAAAAGTTAGGTTCGATTGTACTTAGCATAATGTTAGGTTAGGTCAACAAAAGGTTGGATTTAATTTTACTTAGCACCAGGTATGCTTTTTTACCACATTTGTCTGCTCCGAGCATGCGTTAACAATCCAGTTTTGGTCACCCAGAGCATGCTCGGGAACCACATAAATTGGAAAGCAGATAGATAAAGTACCCGTGTGCTCGTAAAAAATGCAAACGGTGCGCAGAGCAACCACTGTTGGGAACCTGCTCAAAGTATATAGAAACTAGGATTGTGTGTGTGTGCTTGGCTTCCCCAATGCAATAAGGATATACTAAAAGTTAGTGTCACAGATTATATACAGATAGATTATACAGGTGTAGACTATATACAGGTACACATGCTCTAAAATGCAATTTTCGTCGTTAGCGCATGCTCAGAGCAACCATAATTGGGCAGTGTACGCATGCTCGGAGCAGCCATATGTGGTATAAAAACATAGCTCTTAGCACAGCATAATGATCGGTTCGGTCAACAATATGTTATGTTTGATTCTACTTAGCACAGCATGATGTTAGGTTAGGTGAACAAAACGTAAGGTTAGATTTTACTTAGCACAGCAAAATGTTAGGTTATGTCAATAAACAGTTATGCTTGATTTTACTTAGCACAGCATAATCAGGGCCGTCGTCGGCTTTTGAAAAGTGGTACGGCCATGGAACGCCAAAGGCGTTCCCCGAGTGCCGAAGGCACGAGCGGGGGAGAGCACCAGAGGGGGTGAGCCCCCTTTGGTAAGGGGGGTTCGGAGGGCCCCCCCACACACACACACGAGAAAATGTTTGATTTCAGGACGTCTCTAGAAGCGATTTTAGTTCATGCTGAGACCAATAAATTATTTTGCTTGTGAAACTAAAATAATTTTATGGGTTTTTACCTCCCATGAGAAAACTGTTGGATTCAGGACGTCGCTAGAAGCGATCTTAATGCATTTGAGGCCATTTTGCTTGTGAAACTCAATTAATTTTGTTTTTTTACCTCCTATGAGAAAACTTTTGAATTCAGGACGACTCTAGAAGCGATTTTAATGCATATTGAGACCATTTTTTGTTTGTGAAACTCAATCGATTTTATGGGTTTTTACTGACGAGGCTTTATTAGCCGAAACTACGTAGTCTGGCCCATGTTCCTACTTCTGTATGTATTCTCTGCTCTTGAAGGAACTTCTTAAGATTTTAATTTCACCTCGCATGAGAAAACTTTTGAATTAAGGACGTCTCCAGAAGCGATTTTAATGCTTTTTGAGACCATTTTGCTGGTGAAACTCAATTTAATGCTAAGAACCGAGGACAAAGAGCAAAAGATGACTTTAAAACATAAAGCGCCTCATGTATAAACCACAAAGCAACACAGAATTGAAAACAACATCGGGACTGCCGCCTTAGAAAGGCCAGCAGCATAAGCTACCGGGGGGTTTAAAATATGTTTTTTTTACTGTTGACAAACTTAATCCTTGGTCCCGAGAACAAACCACACGAAAAACGCACGAAAACATAGAACATCTATTTTTACCTATTTTCTATATTCTATCATAAAAACACAACAGAAAGCTAAATGGGCAGCTGTACAAGTGGCCATAAAGCTAAACAAAATTAAAAACCAAACAGCGGGGCTGCCGCCTTAGAACGGCCAGTAGTATAAACTACCGGGAGATCTAAAATATTTTCACTGTCGACAAACTTCCACCTGGTCCATCTATTTTTACCTATTTTCTATATTTTATCATAAAAACACAACAGAAAGCTAAATGGGCAGCTAGCTGTACAAGTGGTCATAAAGCTAAACAAAATTAAAAACCAAACAGCGGGGCTGCCGCCTTAGAACGGCCAGTAGTATAAACTACCGGGAGATCTAAAATATTTTAACTGTCGACAAACTTCCACCTGGTCCCGATACAATTCCTATTACAAAAATATATAAAAGTTCAGTTCGCGTAATGGCTCCCTAACTCAATCAATGCTCTACAGCGAAGACATAAAAATCAAATTGAAAAAGAAAAGTACTCTGGCTAAACCAAACTCAACTGTCAGCCAGAGTTAAAGGAAATCATTAGTTAAACCACAGCGGGCCTACCACAGACAAACCATCAAGTCCCAACACACTCGTTATTTTAAAGCCTTGTGAAGAGGCTGTCATAGAGTCTGAGGCCCGAACCACCGTCGTTCAATTAAAGAGTGAAGCATAGTCATCAACTATGATTGGGTTCACAACTAGGCATACAGTCTGCCGCATTACATATGAGTAAGCCTTTTCTAACTACCGCTGCTGTTTAGAACCATTCTCTCTTGCTGTAATTCATCTGGACTGCACTTGTAGTCTGTTCGTGGAAGTGCTTAGTGACACAAATTATCGACCGGGTCAAACGTGGTTCTGGTACCATCTAGCTAAGTGTTACCTGCTGCGCGTGGGCATATGGGACTCGTCGACTTGGGAGCCCAACATTTATACATTGCTTTGATATTTTCAACTCCATTATCCAAATTTTCGTAGGTAAACCCCTTCTGAAAGTATCTTGTTTTGCTTTTTTGCTGTAACTCGAAAGTAGGAGAAAATGGCAAAGGATGCGAGTTGTTGTTTGCATACCTTTACCAAATTCAGTGCCACAGACACACATTTGTTTAATCATTGTTTTCAGCGTCGCTTAACCCAAAAAGTTTGAAAGAAAATGGTGATGGCCAGGTCTCGGCAGGCAACGGACATCCCTCTCCGAGCCTGATTTACTGACACAAGCAGCGAGACACAACAGCAGGCTTTCAGATATCAAGAAAGAGTTGCCAACATATTAACTCACAAACGCTCAGGCGTCCACCACTGGAACTAGTCCCTTTTGGACTTGGACATGAGAATTTGTACCTTACAACACGTGACACAAGTGAAGACTCAGCCCAGCCTTTTACATTTATCATGGACGTGTCTGCCTTAAATTAACTTTTACAGCACTTAAAGACTCAGCAGTTGCCCAAAGAGGGACGAGAAATGAATATCAACAAGAACATAACCAAGTGAAGCAAACGGGTAAGCTGAAATAAAATCTGAAATATAACTTAACAAGAAACGTGTCCATAGTGCACGGATGGCCCCGTATAGTGCCTTGAGTAAGATGGTGCCTTGATTAAGGTACTGGCACTTGTAGGATAACCAGATTCAAAGACGCAGACTTGTATATAAAATATAAAAGGCTATAAACCATGTGTTGCTCGACGTTTTAATGTGACACAAACTGCAGTCATTTATACAGTTTTCAGGGTCACTATAGGACCAAAATATAAAATATTGTGTATAACCTAATTAGAAATCCAGAGATTTTTTTACAAATATTCATTTTATCCATTGGCAGTTGTCAAGTGGAATGCCCTTCCCGAGTATTTTGTACGCTTACCAACCCTAGAAGCATTCAAGGATGCGGCTGGTAGACTGCAACACTCAAGGCCTTAGATCCCGAGGTAGTTGTTTTTAACCGAATTTTAACTTCACTACTCTATTTTAACCTATCTGACCTATTTCTTACTTTTACTTTTCTTTTCCCCGATTGATTTTCTGCCTGTTTCTTGCTTGACGCGCGTACCTGCCTAGAATGCCTGCGAAGCAGTATATGGAGATAGATAGAAATGAAGTCAGTGGACGTGATATATGGGACCATTATGACCTTATTCTCGTATATTTCTGTTGTACTAATAGATATAAATCCTCACAAAATTAAAATTGCTACAATAATAGGAACCATAAAATGTACCTCTAACAAAAATCTTAACCTTGCAAAATTAGCCTAAATCCGAAATCAGTGGACCGACACTAAGTATGGATCTTCATGACCTGATTCTTATACATTTCTCTATACTTATAGATAGAAATCATCATACAAATTTCAAGATGATACACATGTAGGAACCCTAAAATCTACCTCTTACAAAAATATTGGCAAAATATTAACCTTGCAAAATTGGATTAAGTCCGAAGTCAGTGGACCGTCACATTTGCGTCATTATGCCCAGCTTCTTGTGTATTCCTGTTTTATTAGGTATAAACCCTAATACAAAATTTCAAGTTCCTACAATAATAAGAACCCTGAAGTCTACCTCTTATAAAAACCTTAACCTTGCAAATTTAGCCTAAGTCCAAAGGCAGTAGACAGTGACATATTGACCATTCCCTGATTCTTGTGTATTCCTGTTGTACTTATATATATTAATCGTCATACAAAATTTCAAGTTGCTACAATAATATATCTCTTACAAAAATCTTAACCCGAGTCTAACAGGATCACATACGTATGTAGGTAATAACTTACTCATGATGAAACACTATATGCCCCACCCCGGCATCATATGATGCGGGGGCATAAAAAGTCTAAAATTTAAAACAGCACTTAGTAAGAGCACAAACTAACACATGCATGTTCCCTGCAAAAGAAATCCACATCCACGGCTGCCATACAGATCATGAAGGCCTGCACGGATACTATGTCAATAGTTCCTACCCGACAAAACGAAAGTAGAAAAACGATGCATTTTTCCTGAATGTAAGTAGCAGTTCGAAACACAGTGGTTCGAAAGCTCGCAAGGTACACTGCTGCATTGTGTTATAATTAATTCTGGATAAAGTTTGTTGTTTTATGTCTGTGTCCCGAAAGAAACTGTCGCAAAAAGGTGTCATTTGCCTCTCAGTGTACCGAAGTTCGGTATTAGTATGCACTTTCCTTCTCAGTTCGCGACTATACAGAATTAACAACTGTGTCACAGTCTGATATCTCAGCCAGCAAATTCTCTAGCAATTGATTTTTTTCCAATTTCAGATAAAGATCAAGAAGTGACGAACAAAGTATCCGGTAACAAATTATACCTTCCCTATGACTTCACTTTATCTTCCTTAGAGTACAGTTTATAGGCAAGTGTCAGCCAAGGGAGCTCCCAGTTCCATTTTTTATGCCTTTGGTATGGTGCAGCCAAGATTGGAAGCCACAACCTCCTGTTCCCAAAGCGGATGCTGTACCACTTGAGCTATGAAGCTGTCGGTGAATGATTGACTTCCTGGTGAATGATTGTCTTTGAACGTATCACCAGTAAACAATTCTGATCGGTGCCAGTAGTATAGTCCTATTCTATAACACCCATTTTTTTTTATGTGATATTTGTATCTTCAAAACATGAGGCATTGTGATCATTCCCTTGGTGTAGATTTCACGGAAAAAAAAAGGAGAAAGATGGTAGACTCATAATGCTTACAAAGGTCTGAAGGGTGCAGCCATTAATGCATCAGAATCAGAATTGTTTACTGGTGATATGTCCAAGGACAATCATTCACCAGGGCCTGTGAATCAGGGAAGCTAGTCCCTAGCCCTTATAAGAGAAGTAAACTTAGTAACTGAATCCTCTGCACACTCAGCAGCAGAAATAAGGGAACCTTCCAGGGAATTCCAATCTCTAATAGTCTGGAGGAAGAAACTGGATTTGTACCTGGTACGCCTATTTGGGGGAACAAGGTCATTTATTGGTTTACTGGCTGCACCCTTCAGACCTTTGTAAAGCATTATGAGTCTACTATCTTTCCTTCTGTTTTTCAGGGATTCCCACTTAAGTTTCTCCAGAATGCCAGTCATACACCCAGTTTAACATGTGTAATTTCCCGTTACAAATCTATCTAGCTGCCCTTTTCTGCACCTTCTCAAGTTCATCTTGAAGAAGTATACTTTGAGGGTCCCAAACTGAACTACCATACTCCAGGACTGGACACACAAGTCCCTTGTATGCTGACTCTTTAGCCAGTGACCTATTTAAAGAGTGACTCGCATCTCCAGTTAAATTTTGGTATTTTTCCAATAGACGCTTGTCGCGCTGCTGCACAGGTGAGTGGCTGAAAAAAAATCGATAATTCTATCGACCGCTTATTTAATATTATCACTGTTTTATTTTATCTGTATAAATAATGTGTTCTTGCAAACACTTGCGTTAAATTGTGTACTTTTCCGAAATTTTGATACCAAACTTGCCAAGTTTTTATACTGTAGTTTTACTTGATGTAGTAAAAAAAAAACAAAAAAGAAAAATCGGGCTGGAGGGCTTTTCAATATAAATACGGGAAACTTTTTTTATTTTGCATTTGGACGAGGTTTTTGATCTTAGCTCTCTCTTACTTAGGACAATATGCATGCATTGAAAATTGAAGTAAGTCAGTGACATAGGTTTTAATAAAGCTGAGGAAGTTGGAATTTCTATCAGAAGTTATCGACGTGAATTGCCCATTTCATTAATGTTTACGTTACGAAATTATTATTCAACGTTAAGGTAAGCTTTGAATTTTATGATGATGTATTAGAATAATAAGTTTTGTGATTATTTTGCTTGGTTTTGGGGTTAATTTTTATTGATGTGAAATAAGAAACTTTGGTCACTGACAAGTTCTCCAATGCATAACTAACCAACCCTCTGAACTCATTGTTGTATGGCGAAAACTGTGAAAAACAGGTTTTATTTTAAGATTATTTTGACCCATTAAATCGGCACGAAATTGTATAAAATAGCACTCAAACAATTTGTAAGGCATTCAACTTGATGAAAAATATCATTGCGGGGCTCAAAAATAGTTATTTTGGGAGCCTTATCCAAAAACGGGGGAGTGGGGTTTTGAATTTCCAGATTTGCCGGTTTTCGCTACTTTCCTAAATAAGCCTATTTCTACACTGTCATAAGACCATCAAAATAGTAAATAATTGTCATGAAAATGATATTAAACAACTTTTTGGTCCTTCCCCTTTTGTTTTCTAATGCTAAAATATTACCTCAAACCTTATTAACGACGGAGTACGTAAAAGAAGTGATGGTTTTTACGGCGTCATCGCCATTTTGTTTCGAGTGACCAAAGTTTCTCAATTTACATCGTTAAAAATGAACTCCAAAACCAAGCAAAATCATCACAAAACTTATATTCTAATACATCATTATAAAATTCAAAGCTTACCTTATCGTTGCATAATAATTTCATTATGAAAACACCGATAAAATGGGCGATGGACGCCGTTAACTTTTGACAGAAATTCAAGCTTTTTCAGCTTGTATTAAAAATGGCGCTCCGGTAGGAGGCGCTGCAGATGCATGGGCGACACGCCTCTTTGCACCGAAAGGTGAAGACGCGAGTCACTGTATTTATAGGTCACTGCTTTAGCGTCTTGTGGACAAGCTGCCAAGTTACATCTGAGGAAGCCAAGGGTCCTGTTAGCCTGTGTGCAAATATTGCTGACATGTGTGTTCCGTTCAGATCATTGGTAATGGTTATGACGAGATACTCACTAGTTTCTACATTATTGAGGACTGTTCCCTCTAAGGTATAAAAAGCATAGATCTTCTTGATCCGTTTCCTTGTAATTTGCATTATATTGCATTTGACAGGTTGAAATCTCATGCCCCGGCTCCTTGCCCAACACCCTAAACGATCTATATCCTCCTGAAGTTTCAATGTGTCTTCAGTATCTCTGATTTCACGGTAGCAAACACAGTTGTCAGCAAAAAGTCTTAATTCCGAGTCAGTATTTTCTGATATATCATTAATATACAATGAGAATAACAGTGGTCCAAGCACGGTGCCCTGGGGGACACCTGATAAAGTTGGGGCTCAATCTGATTTAACTCCATTTACCACTACACGCTGCTGCCTGTAACAGAGAAAAGATTCTATCCATTTCAGAGTCTTCCCACCAATACCATAGCCGTAAAGCTTACATTTCAGTAATTCATGAGGAGGAGTGTCAAAAGCTTTCTCGAAGTCCAAGATAAAAGTGTCAACCTGACCGCCCTTATCCAAGATTTTAGCCCAATCATTTATAACTGTGATCAACAGTTACTGAGTTTCACAACTATGTTTCTTCCAGAATGCATGTTGTCTGTCTGACAAAAGTTTATGGTCATCCAAATGTGCCATAATGTTAGAGCAGACAATGTGTTCGAGTAACATGCATGGTACACAAGTTAGGGAAACCGGCGGGTAATTGCAAGCCAAAGACCTATCTCTTTTTAGCTCGCCTGAACAAAAGTTCAGGAAGAGCTATTGTTGTCACCCTGGCGTCGGCGTCCGCGTCCGCGTCCGGATTGGATGTTTTGGTTAAAGTTTTTTAAAGACCTATATCTCCTTAACCCATGGATGGATTCTTTTGATACTTGCACTGTAGTTAGATATTGGTCCAAGGTTTAACAGGGTACCACCCCCACCCCACTCCGTGACCTTGCTGTCAAGGTCATGGACTTAGAAAATTGGGAGTTTTTTGCACTGGATGTTTTGGTTAAAGTTTTATAAAGCCCAATATCTCCTTAACTTATTGATGAATTCCTTTGATACTTAATTTGTAGTTAGATATTGGTCCAAAGTTTTCCAAGGTACTACCCCCACCCCCCTCAGTGACCTTGATGTCAAGGTCATGGACTTAGAGAATTGTCTTTTTATTGATTGGATGTTTTGGTTAAAGTTTTTTAAAGACACATATTTAAAGTTTTTTAAAGACACATATCTCCTGAACCCATAGATGAATTCTTTTTATATTTGCTCTGTACCTAGATATTAGTCAAACCCCCCCCCCCTCTTACTTCTTTGGCTGTTGCTCGTGAACTTTGAAGTTTCATGTGGATTTTTTTTTTTATTTTAATTTCATTTTAAAACTCTTTTCTGAGATAGCTTTTGTTTATAAATGTGTTGTCATTATGGACATGCTTGCCTGAAGTTTTATGCATAGCAGTCCACACCACCATAACGACTGTGTGATGGGCAAGCACCTATTCAGGCGAGCTATGCTGTCAGGCGACAGCTCTTGTTTGCAGAGCGGGCATATATTTGCGAGAGACCATTCCTTGGGGATTTCACCCTTGTCAGTAGATTGTTGGAAGAGGTGAGCAAACATTGGGCCTAATTCAGATGCTAGTTCTTTTAAGAATCTAGGATGTAATTCATCAGGTCCTAAAGCTTTCGATGGGTTCAATCCCTTAAGAAGTTTTGTTACACCTTCTGCTGAATCATGAATGTCCTCCATGAAAGGAGCTGAACGATTAGGAAGGGGGACTTGGGTGTGCTAACTTTTATTAAACACATCCGAAAACTGACCATTAAATTCATCAGCCTTTTCTAACTCTGATTTAGCAACACCACCACCATTTCTCTTCTTTAGCGGTGGGATACCTTGAGTATCTTTCTTTTGACTATTAATGTACCGGTAGATGTCTCTGGGATTAGCCTTTATGTCACCAACCAAGTTATTGACATACAAATCATGTTGCTTTTTCACATCAGCTTTAATTTCCCTTCTCAAAGATTTAAATTTTGACCTAAGTTTGCTGCTGCCAGTCTTTTTGGCCTTCGCACGAGTCCTATTTCTTCTAAGACTCTAGGATGTAATTCAGAGCGGGCATATATTTGCGAGAGACCATTCCTTGGGGATTTCACCCTTGTCAATAGATTGTTGGAATCTTCCTTATCTCAGGGGTTATCCAAGAGTTTTGCGAGAGAAGAAGTTGACCTACTGGTTTTTAGCTCACCTGAGCACGAAGTGCTCAAGGTGAGCTTTTGTGATCGATATTTGTCCGTCGTCCATCCGTCCGTCTGTCCGTCCGTCGTCAACAATTTCTTCAAACGACATCTCCTCCTAGACCAGTAGGCCAATTTCAAAATAATTTCACTCAAATGTTTCTGTTATAGCCCTGAACCAAAATTGCTAAAATGGTTCCGCTCCGCTGAACAAAATGGCCGCCAGAGCTAAAAATAGAAAAACCTTTAATCGACATCTCCTCTGAAGCCAGTTGCTCGATTTCAAAAAAAATTTCACAGAAATGTTTGACTCATGGCCCTGAACCAAAATTGCTAAAACGGTTCCACTCCGCTGAACAAAATGGCTGCCAGAGCTAAAAATAGAAATCTAAAAATAGAAAAACCTTTAAACGACATCTCCTCTGAAGCCAATGGCTCGATTTCAAAATAATTTCACAGAAATGTTTGACTCATGGCTCTAAACCAAAATTGATAAAACGGTTTTGCTCGGTTGAACAAAATGGCCGCCAGAGCTAAAAATAGAAATAAATCTTAGAATGACACAGAGGGCACAGTTTTGACCCAATCTTCATGAAACTATGTCAGAATGTTTATCTTAATGAAATCTAGACCAAGTTTGAAACTGGGTCATGTGGGGTCAAAATCTAGGTCACTAGGTCAAATCTTAGAAAAACCTTGTGTACACTCTAGAAGGCACAGTTTTGACCCAATTATCATGAAACTTTATCAGAATGTTTATCTTAATGAAATCTAGACCAAGTTTGAAACTGGGTCATGTGGGGTCAAAAACTAGGTCACTAGGTCAAATCTTAGAAAAACCTTGTGTGCACTCTAGAAGGCACAGTTTTGACCCAATCATCATGAAACTTTGTCAGAATGTTTATCTAAATCAA
The DNA here is from genome assembly GCA_963989385.1 of Ctena decussata. Taxonomy (NCBI): domain Eukaryota; kingdom Metazoa; phylum Mollusca; class Bivalvia; order Lucinida; family Lucinidae; genus Ctena; species Ctena decussata. The sequence goes on along the minus strand of OZ022498.1, from coordinate 35,955,928 downwards.
ATCTAGACCAAATTTGAAACTGGGTCATGTGGGGTCTAAAACTAGGTCACTAGGTCAAATCTTAGAAAAAACCTTGTGTACACTCTAGAGGGCACAGTTATGATCCAATCTTCATGAAACTTTGTCAGAATGTTTATCTTAATGAAATCTAGACCAAGTTTGAAACTGGGTCAAGTAGGATCAAAAACTAGGTCACTAGGTCAAATCTTAGAAAAACCATGTGTACACTCTGGAGGGCACAGTTATGATTCAATATTCTTGAAACTTTGTCAGAATGCTTATCTTGATGCAATCTAGACCAAATTTGGAACTGGACCATGTCAGGTCAAAAACTAGGTCACTAGGTCAGATCTTAAAAAAACCATGTGAATGCTCTAGAGGGCATAACTTTGTTCCAATCTTCATGAAACTTTGTCAAAATGTTTATCTCCAACAAATTTAGACCAAGGGTGCAACTGGGTCATGTTGGATCAAAAACTAGGTCAGTAGGTCAAACCTTAGAGAAAAACATTGTGTATACTCTAGAGGGCACAGTTTTGGTTCAATATTCTTGAAACTTTGTCAGAATGATTATCTTAATGAAATCTAGGCCAAGATTGGAACTGGGTATTGTCGGGTCAAAAACTACCGGGTCAAAAACTACCGGTGGGTCACTAGGTCAAATCATAGAAAAACTTTGTGTACACAGTTCTGTGTTTATTGTGCATTGAATCTTCATGAAACTGTCAGAATGTGTATCTTCATGAAATATAGGCCAATTTTGAAACTGAATAATGTCTGATCAAAAAATAGATTGCCTTATCAGATCTTAGAAAAACATTGTGTACACTCTAGAAGGCACAGTTTTGATCCAATCTAAATGAAACTTTGTCAGAATATAGATTAGAAAGTGCAAAACTGCTCCAATTGAACCATCATCAAATAGATGATCTTCCATGTTATTTCATCATAACTCAGGTGAGCGATTTAGGTCCATCATGGACCTCTTGTTAAGGGGATATGCTTTTCAGCAGACTCCTGAATAAAAGAGGTTATCAAGTCAAAGTTTTCCTGAACCGAGTGATTGTCCGAGTAACCATTGAAGTATCTATCTTTTGCGAAGCCTGACACTTCTTTCCTCATTGAATCAAAATCTCCCTTTTGGTACAAAATCACTTTCCTCCGAGGTTTCTTTTTTGGGGGGATATAAATTTTCAATGTTCCTGATATCACATCATGATCACTAAGTTTGTCTGGGGAATGTATTTCTTGAAACTGGCCAGGATGCGAAGTGAGAATTAAGTCCAACGTGTTTTTCTCCTGAGTCGGGAAATTCACCAGTTGTTCTAAACCATGGTCATTCATGACATCAATCAACATTTGTCCCTCTGACTGACTTAACACTAATCCTGACTTATTAAGTCTGTCTGGCCAAGCAATATCTTTGAAGTTGAAATCTCCTAGTACATGTGTACTTGTGTTTTGTCCTAATATGATCTAACTGATCACGAAATAATTCAGATTCCTCACTTGAGCCACCAGGTTGACAATACCAACTTGCTACATAATGGGAAGTTTTGTTTGCTAAAATTTTAACCCAAACCGATTCTGAGTTGTTTTCTATTTCTGACAAGGGCATGTGCGGAATGTCCATGTCCTTATGGATGAGAAGCATCACTCCGCCACCATGAAGGTTTCTGTTCTTCCTGAATACATTGTAGGGAAATGTTTCAGGGAACAATTCCGAAGTTGCAACTGAACTGTCAATTTTTGTTTCCTGAATAGCCACAACATGAGGTTGGTGGACATCAAGGAAAGCCAATAAATCCAATTTTTTAAATACTGTTTATGTTCAAGCTGACAAGCTTCAAGCCGCTAAGAATTTTGCCGTTAACATTTGATTGAATTGAACTGTTTGATGAGAGCCAAACATTCTTATCCTTTTGACAGTGGATTAAATCGATTTTCAGTCACTAGAATAGATCCAACTGATCATCGAAGAAGGAGTCCGAAAAGTTGAAAAATTCACATTTTGGACAAATCCATGTGCACCCAGAAGTCAATGAATGACCATAAATGACCTTGTTCCCCAAAGCACTAAGCAGACGTTCCAGGAATCATCATTCCCTGGCAATTCAAACCCCACTGGCTGGGACTGAAATTTACAAGCCCAGTTTCTTCTTACTGGCAGATTCCCTTATTTCTGCTGCTGAGTGTGCAGTGGATTTAATTTAAGTTACAAAGTTAACTTTTCTTGTAATTGCTAGGAAGAGTGGACTTATTTCCCTGATCACAGGTCCTGGTGAATGATTGTCGTTAGAAGAATCACTAGTAAAAAATTATGATTCTGAACCTAGCTAGAAAAAATTATTACTGTCCAGATCTGGACTTAATTAGTCTGGCATATCAGTGATAATAGCTTTAGCTACAAATGCTGTTTCCTTCCTTTACAGATACTAATGGTGTCAGACCGAATACTAGGATGGTCCCTTGTTGGACTCTCTTCAACTCTCATTGCATTTTATACAGTGTGGGTAGTTCTCTTGGTAAGTGGTTTGAGTTTGTTGTAAAATGCAATGATTCCAACTCCATTTTCCATTGCTAGTTTAATGCAATTTGATTGGTCAAGAGCGTACAGAAAACGGCGTTTATACTTCGATAAATCCCCTGAACCAGAAATCGGGAACTATTTGGACTATTTTCTTTGCGGCAGTTTCTAAAATACTCGATATAGCTCACATTTGAGATAAAATGACCAAGTTGGAATTATAAGAAATGATTTTTATTTTTGTGGATTTTATGAATGTGTAAATGCCGGCGAATCACTCACAAACTTAACATAAAGCCCTTCGGGCTTTATTCAGTTTGTGAGTAATTCGTCGGCGTTTACACATCGATAAAATCCACAAAAATAAAATTCATTCCTACAACAATTTACTACCATCCTGTAAATGACAAGCTGACAGGTTAACAAAATACTAAGCTCAGGGTCTAGTATTTTTGATTGGCTTGAACCCCAGTGAATGATATACAAAACTGCTAGTTATCAGCTGCCAGCTGTCCCTTTTATCTAGATTTGTAATTTTCCAACAGGAAATTCCATAAACTGGTTTTTGAAAGCCAGAAAATTTTGCAAGGGATTTTATTTGTAACTTTTCTCACTGTGTAAAAGTTGTCCTTTCTTTTAAAGGGTCATAATGGCAATCCCAAGCATCAGCAAAAGCATCTATAGAAAGTTGGCAAATTAGGGTGAATTTTAAGAATAATGTTAATTTACATCAGACTGTAACAAGAGGGTCATGGTGGCTCTGAGTTTGCACAGGATGTACCCAATATACTGTCTGCATAAGTAAATGAACTGATGAGTTCATCTTTTCAAAGCTAATAGCATATTAATCCTGTTATTTGCCTGGGGGTGTTTACATTTTATGAAAGGGGGGGGGGGGGGGTATTTAGAGCCTAAAGTGTGGTAAATTAGCCACTGCCAAATACCTCTAATAACACTATTAAGGTGAGTGGATATACTTGCAGAGGAAGCATCCCTACTATTTTTGCCTCCCTTCTCAATAGGGGTAAACTCTTAAAGGAAAGAATTTGCTCCTAGAAATTCTTTCCTTTAAGAGTAAGCGCCATTTAAAAGAGCTAGGGGAGAGTCGGGTAACTTCGGACAGGCGGGTAAATTCGGACATATCACTGCCAACAGTGAAAATCCAGATGAGACGGCTCATAATGAGCCGGCTCATCAGGATTTTCACTGTTTGACCAGTTACTGTTTTGTTTTAGTTCCAGACAACTGACATATAAAGGAAAAATGTCACTGTCCGAATTTACCCGCTGTCCGAAGTTACCCGACTCTCCCCTACCTCACCCAGAAAAGCAAACAGAAACTCATGCAAGTTAAAGTGACATTATTTTTGGAAAAGAGGTAGGGGCGTTTACTAGAGCGGGGACATTTTTTAGGATTAATATGGTATCTAACAAGTCCATCTCTTGAGGAATTTAGCTTACTATGTTTTGAAAAGCTGAGCAGTTCACTAAAGTTTATATGTTGTTTCAGCCTTTTGTTGATAAAGAGCAAGGGATACATCAGTATTTCCCCGACAGATTCTATGCAGTAGCTTTCCCTCTTCTTTCTGGAGTCATTGGTCTACTTTTGATAGGTAAGCAGTACCATAATTCCTAAAGTGGCAAAAAAGCAGATAACAAACTTTACATCTGCAAAATTCTAAAAAATGTTCTGTCCAGGCTATATCATATTGAGAATTCAAAAATTAGAGGGCAAACAGTGTAGACCCAGGTGAGGCAGCTCATTATGAGCTGCCTCATCTGGATCTATGCTGTTTGCAAATTCAACTACTTTTTTTCACATTTTTAGTGATAATTGCCCTAAATATTGATACACCACATACCAATCAGGAAATCACAAATGTTAGGTTGAAATATACTCAAAAAAAATATTAAAGGGTCAAACTTTTACCCCGCGATTTCTGGGACATTTCAAACATTTGGTAAAATAAATCATTTCCACCTTCCATTTCATTCATTTTACAAGTTTTGTATACATGAAGTTTGAAAATATCGCCTATATCTTGACCAAGTCCAGACTTCAATTCACACTACCCTCAAAATCAGAGTTGTTTGAAGTCCATAGGGAACAAATTCACCAAAATTTTCGATTTCGCCAATTCATGAATTTTTTTAAAAATTGCTCAATAGTCATCAAGTTTAATCATTTTTAAGGTCAGCAAGCTATAAGAAGTTTAAAACTCATTGCAATTTTAGAAGTTATTCCAGACCAAACTGACACACTATCAATTCTCTATGGGAATTCAAACAACCTTCATTTTAGGGGTAGATTGACTTAAAGCTTGGCCTTGGTCAAGACAAAGGATATAGGTTCAAGCTTCATGTGTATAAAACTTGTAAAATGAATAAAATGGAAGGTAGAAATGATTTATTTTACTAAATGTTTGAAATGTTCCAGAAATCGCAGAGTAAAAGTTTGACCCTTTAATATTTTTTTTGAGTATAGTTAATTTTCTGTATGCAAGAAAACTAGGGCAGCTGATAACAGGACTGGGTGGAAATGGGTATTGTAAAGTCATCTGTTTGCTCCAGTGACCTTGCAAGGTTATGGGATAGACTAGACTAGACTAGGGCATTAATACTGTGACTTATCTTCATGGCAATGATGCATTTAGACACGTAGATCAGAAATGAGCAAATCACAATTCAAATTTATTTTATTTTTTACAGGTGGATTTGTTCTGTATTCCTTGAAGACTTCAGCCAATTATAAAGTTGGTGAAGGAGACAAGTGTTCCTGAAACAGTCAGTATTTCATATCAGGATGTAAGTCTGCTCAAGTTTATGTGTTCTATAGTATGAAAGAAAGCAGGGTTCCATACAAAGGTGTTCCTTTAAGGTGACTGAGTACACTTTCAGGGGTAGAAGCAGTGTTAGAAATTAACTTTTTTTGCAGGTAGCAAGTATTGCAGGTAGCAAATACTTGCTACCTGGTATAGAAGCTAGTAGCAAAACTCACATATCTAATAGCAAAAAACTGGAAGTCAAAAACAGTCCTCTTGCCACTCAGCAGTTGTCATATTTATGACCAAACAAAATTCCATAAGGTCAAAGGCATTGATAATGCCTTTGACCTTATGGAATTGTGTTTAGTCTTACATATAGAAGCAGTATTTTAATGAAAATCTGCTAGTACTTCCAAGAAATTAACTTTTACTAAAGAATTCTTAGGCAGCACATTTATGCTACCCACCTTGTCTTCAGGTGGCAAATGAGATTTTTAGGTGGCAAATTTTCTACTTGTTACTGTCAGTTTTGAACCTTGGTAGTAGCTCAGTCATTTTCATTATTGCTTTCTTTCTCAATAGGGGTCAGCTCTTAAATTCTTTCTTTTAAGAGTAAACCCTATTATGGAAGGGCTTTGCCATCAAAGGAGGCAGACAGGAAGGGGTTTATTGGCAGGGGAAGCAACGAGAGGGCCACAAAAAGTGAATTTCCCTGGGTAAAAATGATGGAAAAAGCATGGAGGTTACATGTATATTTCTGGGACAATTTTTCATAGTTCTACAGGTTTTAACATATGAGCCGCAACATGACAAAACCAACAAAGTGGCATGTGCACCAGTGATGACAGATCAACCTGGGCATCTGCCCAGTCTGATCAGTCTTTGCTGTGCGCATGGAACTAGCTTAGACACTTAGCTAACCTTAAGGGCAAAGCAAAGACTCTGATCAGACTGGGCAGATGCCCAGGCTGATCTGTGTCTTCGCTGGGCGTACATCCACTTTGCTTGTTTTCTCGTGTCATGGCTCTTGTTGTGGCCCTTCCTCATAACTACTTCAGTGTGGTGTTTCTAATGAAGGACTGTAAGGCCAACAGTAGGAAGTCAAATTTCTTTAAAACTTTTATTGTGGCTGAAATCAGCAGAGCTGTAGATAAGAGGAGTATTTGAGGATAATTCTGAGATAATTTTTCTTATTTCTCAATGAAAACATATGTTGTGACCCCTTATTAGAACCGTCTCGGTGAGACTGATTGATTGATTGATTTGATGCTTAACGTCCGCGGTAAACAACTATGGTCATGTCGGGACGGTCAGTTACCCTAACCACACTATTCCTGGGCAGGCTTAGACCTCCTAAGCGGTTAACCAGTACTAAGTGCACATACTTTCGCCAGTAACTGACAACTGCCCTTCTTGAATCAGCGGAAGGAGAAACGAAAGTATGTGGCCAGACCAGGTTTCGAACCCAGGACCTCTGACTTATGAGTCAGGTGCCCTACCGATTGCGCTACGCGGCCCGGCTCGGTGAGACGATTCTGATGATGGAAAGTTATCCCTTAATGCTAACTAAATACATGCATATTTGTTCTAATTTCAGGCTGCCCGCTAGTAATAGCACTGAATATGTCATGTGAGAAAACGGCCACCAAAAAGCAAAGGCTGTTGCTGAGAAGTCAACAAGCATATGATACTTCAGATGTTATCTTCAAAAGCTGCAACCGTATTTCCATGTTGGAGAGGCAATAAGAAGGAGCATTTCTCGAGATACATCAGCTCTAAGAATGCCAACATTTGCAGAGCTCTAGATAAGAGGGAGTATTTGATGATAATTAAGGATAATTTTTCTTATTTCTCATCGAAACTATATATTGTGACCCCTCATCTGAACCGTCTCAATGAGACGGTTCGGATGAGGAGTCACAAAATATGTTTTAATGCAGAATAAACTAAAATTATCCCTAATTATCACCAAATACTCCCTCTTATCTAAAGCTCTGATTTGGATTGGCAAATTGAGCTTCTGTCTTCTGTTCAAAGATTCAAAGATAAAATCATACTAGTGGCATTGTCTGAAAAGGTTCTTAAGCATGTAAACTGGAAAGACTTTGGATCAGTCTGCATATCTGTGAAACTTGATCATTCTTTCCTCTTTGCAAGGAACTTGTCTATACAAAAAGCAAAAACCAATACTTGCACACAAAATTTGAGCTGTGACAAAAGAAAACTAACAAAGTGGCATGTGCGCCCAGTGAAGACTCAGATCATCCAGGGCATCCACACATTCTTAGCTGTCGGCATGGCTGTGGCTTAGACCTTTAGCTACTCTTTAAGTGCACAGCAAAGCAAAGACTGATCAGGCATGGTGGATGCCGAGGTTGATCTGTTTTCGCTGGCAGCACATGCCGTTTTGTTAATTTTCTCATGCCACGGCTCATTTGTTTTTGAAAAAGGCAGTAAAAGACGGTGGTATACCTGTACACCTTAAACACTTTACCCACAGATCTTGTCTTGTATGTTACTGCAGATAAGTGGCAAGCAACAGGTGGATGTTGGAGTCTACAGAACTTCAGATAAGGGGTTAAAGGGATGATTCAGAAAATTTTCATACTACATATCTTGTGACCCCATTAGAGTCGTCTCCATGAGACGATTCTAATGAGGTGTCACAACGTATGTTTTTTTATGACAAGGAAAATCATCCTTAAATTATCCCTGTTACCTCTTCTTACCTGGAGCACTGTAATGGAAAGTAGATTCTGAAAGACAGTTAAAAAAAGTCTATAAAGGCTAAACTCAGCTGGCCTGAAATCTTCCACTGACCAAAGTTCCTGTTGCAATTGTATTGTTTGGTTTTAGAGAACCATCTCACCGCAATGGTTCGAATGAGGGGTCACAACATGTTTTTATAGAGAAAAAGAATATGTATCTCAAAATTATCCCTGTAATCCCGTTTTATGATCCAGGGAAGCAAATAGGAAACTTGTTCATCTCTGTAAAAACAGCAGAGAAACATGGAGGTGTGCCAATGCGTCTTAACCCTTTTTTGACCAGTGGACTTGTCCATTCTTATCATTCAGACAATCCCATTACTAGTTTTAGGGGTTTCTGGTGAATATTTTCACTTTTATTGTACTTTGCATAGAAATTTCTGTAAGCAAACAATGTAGACCCTGATCAGACGCCGCGTTTTGCGGCGTCTGAACTGGGTCTGCACTGTTTGCATAATGTCCTCAAAACGGGTATCCGGTCTAAAAAGGGTTAAAGTCTCCAAGTGTGTCTGAATACAAATCCCCTAAATGACAAAATGTTGACTAATAAGCATACACTTTGTCATATAACTAGCACAAGTAGAGAGCGGTACAGGCGTTTCAAACCTGACAGATCTTTATACAATGTATTATTAACCAACGATATCTTTCTTAACTGTATGAGGTCATTCTTACTGTTCACTGTATTTTTACCACATTTTAGGCTGCTTATGATACCAAAAATACACTTTTCATGTTGGTTGCCAAATAAACTGACCCATATAATTTTTCATCACTTTTTACTGTGAAACTCAAGGCTGTTTTAATTGTATAAAGTTGGCCAATCATGCTCATTAACGATGACAAAACTGTTATAAAAGGCTTGCAGTGATACTGACAACAAACTCACATGATTTTATTCCATTAGGAGAGCAGTGGGGCCTTTAAAGGCAAGTCACTGGTAGTTAACTTGAAAGCATTCTCAGTAGTTACTGTTTTTAACCCTTTTTTGACCAGTGGACTTGTCCATTCTTATCATTCAGATAATCCCATTACTAGTTTTAGGGGTTTCTGGTGAATATTTTCACTTTTATTGTACTTTGCATAGAAATTCCTGCAAGCAAACAATGTAGGCCCTGATCAGACGCCGCGTTTTGCGGCGCCTGAACTGGGTCTGCATTGTTTGCATAATGTCCCCAAAACGGGTATCCGGTCTAAAAAGGGTTAAAGGATAAACGCATGCACTGTAAACAGTCAGGTTTCTTCAAAGGTCTCCCTGTAGAATGGGATAGCTTTAATATGACCTGTCCGAATACAGAACAACTTGTCTGGGTCAGCCCTTGCGGCTTTGACACTTTTTCCTTTCCTACATTTGAGCTCAAAACAAGACATGGTGACATAAGTCATGATATATTTATTTTGTATTTACACTTAAATAAACTATTTTACAGAATCTATACAATTTTAGCCGCAACAAAACAAAACAACAAAGAGGCATGTGCGCCCAGCAAAGACTCAGATGAGCCTGGGCATCTACCCAGTCTGATCAGAGTCTTTGCTGTCCACATGGAGCTAGCTTAGACCCTAAGCTGCCCTTAATGTACAAGGCAAAGAGTCTGATCAGTCTGGGCATATGAATGCCTACGCTGATCTGAGTCTTTCCTGGGCACACATGCCACTTTGTTGGTTTTGTCTTGTCACAGTTAATTTGTCAAATTTATCTTGGTTCTGATGGTGGTGTTGGAAACTCATGCTGTATAAGTGTACGTGGTGACTCCAGCTTTCCAAAAGTTTTACCTGAAAAGAAAATTCGTCACCTATTGAAGGCCAGGGCCTGGTTGTTCAAAACTAACCATATGAGCCGCGACACGAGAAAATCAACAATGAGGTTATGCGCCCAGCGCAGACTCGGGTCAGCCTGGGCATCTGCCCAGTCTGATCAGACTCTTCGCTAAGTGCTTAAAGGTAAGCTAAGGGTCTAGGCTACCTCCATGCGAACAGCAAAGACTCTGATCAGACTGGGCGGATGCCCAGGCTGATCTGAGTCTTCGCTGGGCACACAGGCAGTTTTGGTTTTGTTGTGTCACGGCTCATATGGTTTATTCAAGACGCAAAAATTTTGAATGTATTGTACACTAAAACACTGTTGATTTCTTTTTGTCGACAAAATATGAGTGCAAAAGCTCCTCTCATTTTTTAGCTAAAAATATGAGCACATTTGATTTTAGGTGTACTAGAAGACTTAACAAATTCTTGACTAACAACTTTGTCAAGCTAATGATGTTTTGAACAACTGGGCCCATATGGGACTGTATAAAGAGAATTTAATAGCTTATCATTGTCATTTAGCGAGAGCACCTGGCCTAACAGAATGAGTTTTTGCCTTTCACGCAATGGATGCTGGGTTTAACTCCAATGACCAGCATGTCCAATCAATTTCTTCAGTACAATAGACCAGGAAATCTACAATCTGTGCCCTGAGCTGAAAACAAGAATTCTGCGGAACTCTGTCACACCTGGAACTCTGTCACACCTGCCTTGCGCTTCCACTTTTGTTAAGATATAATTAAAAGAAAGTGTATGAGAAACTGTCAAAAACATTAAGGTCAACACAATTTTGGATGTAAACTTTACTAAGTCAGAAGAGCATGAAATTGGTCAAGAGTAGGAATAACTGCAACATACCTCATGAACATTCTTAGAAGAAACTTTTTGCCAGGTTTGATGATTGAAATCAACAGAGCAAGAAATATAGGTCGGGTAAAATTTATTGCAACAGCCCTCAAGAACATTTTAAGAAGAAACTTGAAGCCAGATTTGATGACTGTAGGTATTATAGTTTGTGAGAAATGGACTTAAACACTAGGGTCGACATACATGTAATGTTGGATGTAAAACTTTACAAAGTCATCAGAGCATGAAATACAGGTCAAGGGTAAAATAAGTGCAAAAGTCCTTGAGAACATCTAAGAAGAAGCTTTATGCCAGGTTTGATGATTGTAGGTATGATAGTTTGCAAGAAATGGCATTAAACACTAGGGTCGACGTAATGTTGGATGTAAAACTTTACAAAGTCAGCAGAACACGAAATGTATGTCAAGGGTCGACGTAATGTTGGATGTAAAACTTTACAAAGTCAGCAGAACACGAAATGTATGTCAAGGATAAAATAAGAGCAAAAGTCCTCAAGAACATTCTTAGAAGAAGCTGTATGCCAGGTTTTATGATTGTAGGTATCATAGTTTGTGAGAAATGACATTAAACAATAGGGTCGACGTAATTGTTGACGTACGGATGGACAAACGGAATGACTGACGGACAGACGGAAAAGTGAACTCCTATATCGCACCTGGCTAAAGCAGGTTCCACAAAGAGGTATCAGGGCTTAGGTGACTAAGGTGACTCAGTGGTTCCCTATGAACAAATTATGGTATGATACTTGGCTAAATCAAGGTAACTGTGTAATTATACATCCGTAAAAAAAAAATTTTCGGACCGAAAAAAAATGTGCCTTTGCCAACTGAATCGTTTTTTTTAACACAAAATTTGGTCAGAACTGATAACAAGTAGCCCAAAGGGCAATAATTGCTCACCTGAGAGACATTGTAAACCTATAGGGATATTTAAGATGCTCAAGGGCAGCTAACTCCACAGTCAGTGGTCCAATCAGGCTGAAAATTAAACTCATCCAAAACATTATGTATGCCCTCATTTAATATATGCAAGTTTCCGATCAAGAGCACAATAGACAGAGCTGTCAAGGGCAGCTAACTTCGTAGTGGTTGGCCTGATCTGGCCAAAATTTTAACTTGTTTAAGATATTATGCATTTCCTCATTACCTGCAAGTTTGAAAAGGATCGGATCAGCAGAAACCAAGAAAAAGTGGTGACATTGATTTTTTGGATGCTCAGAGCAGGTACTCCATAGTCAGTGGTGGTATCTAGCCAAAATGCTAACTAATCCAAGCTTTTATGCATATCCTCATTACCTGCAAGTATGAAGAGGATCCGATGAAAAATGAAAATGTGATGACGTTGTTTTCTCCATTATAAGACTATGGGATTTTTTTCAAACGCTCAAGGGCAGCTAACTCCGTAGTCTGTGCTCCAATCCGGCCAAATTTCGAACTCATCCAAGCTCTTATGAATGTCATCATTACCTGCAAGTATGATAAGGATCTAATCAAAAACCTTGATTGCAGCACCCTGAAAGTCAAACTTGCTCGAGATATTGTCATGCCCTACATTTGTGTGAATTTATTTTAAAATCTGTTGAGAAATGTAGGTGCTAGAGCGATGACAAAGTTTTTCTAAAAATAGCCACAGTGACCTTGACCTTGGGCACAGCATCCTGAAAGTCTAACTTGCTTGAGATATTGTCATACCCTACATTTGTGTCAAGTTATTTCAAAATCCATTGAGAAATGAAGGTGCTAGGGTGATGACAAAGTTTTTGTAAAATTAGCCACAGTGACCTTGACCTTGGGCACAGCACCCTGAAAGTCGAACTTGCTCGAGATATTGTCATGCCCTACATTTGTGTGAAGTTATTTTAAAATCCATTGAGAAATGTAGGTGCTAGAGCGCTGACAAAGTTTTTCTAAAAATAGCCACAGTGACCTTGACCTTGGGCGCAGCACCCTGAAAGTCGAACTTGCTCGAGATATTGTCATGCCCTACATTTGTGTGAAGTTATTTTAAAATCTGCTGAGAAATGTAGGTGCTAGAGCGCTGACAAAGTTTTTCTAAAAATAGCCACAGTGACCTTGACCTTGGGCGCAGCATCCTGAAAGTCGAACTTGCTCGAGATATTGTCATGCCCTACATTTGTGTGAAGTTGATTAAAAATCCATTGAGAAATGTTGGGGCTAAAGCGATGACGCAAGTTTTTCTAAAAATAGCCACAGTGACCTTGACCTTGGGTGCAGCAACCTGAAAGTCAAACTTGCTCGAGATATTGTCATGCCCTACATTTGTGTGAAGTTATTTTAAAATCCATTGAGAAATGTAGGTGCTAGAGCGCTGACAAAGATTTTCTTAAACTAGCCACAGTGACCTTGACCTTGGACGCAGCACCCTGAAAGTCGAACTTGCTCGAGATATTGTCATGCCCTACATTTGTGTGAAGTTATTTTAAAATCTGCTGAGAAATGTAGGTGCTAGAGTGCTGACAAAGTTTTTCTAAAAATAGCCACAGTGACCTTGACCTTGGGCGCAGCATCCTGAAAGTCAAACTTGCTCGAGATATTGTCATGCCCTACATTTGTGCGAAGTCATTTCAAAATCCGTTGAGAAATGTAGGCAATAGAGCCATGACAAAGTTTTTCTCAAAATATGTGATGACGTTGTTTTCTCCATTATAACACTATGGGATTTTTTTCAAACGCTCAAGGGCAGCTAACTCCGTAGTCTGTGCTTGAATCCGGCCAAATTTCGAACTCATCCAAGGTCTTATGTATGTCATCATTACCTGCATGTATGATAAGGATCTAAGCAAAAACAGTTGAGAAAAGGTGATGACGCCATTTTCCCCATTATAACCCTATGGGATTTTTTTCAAACGCTCAAAGGCTGCTAACTCGGTAGTCTGTGCTCGAATCCGGCCAAATTTCGAACTCATCCAAGCTCTTATGTATGTCACCATTACCTGCAAGTATGATACGGATCTAATCAAAAACAGTCGAGAAAATGTGATGACGCTGTTTTCCCCATTATAACCACATGGGGGCTATCTGTTGCCATGGAAACCAGAGTTCTGAGCTGATCTGCACCAAAACCTAATGCAGCCTTTCCCCCACCCCAATGATGCTTCAGGTAAAATTTGATTGCAATCAGCCCACTGGTTTCTGAGATATTTATGTTTGAAAGTGTTGACGCACCCACCCACCCACGCACCCACGCACGGACGGACGACGGCTCGACTCCCATCCTATAAGCTCACCTCTGAGCCTTCGGCTCAGGTGAGCTAAAAATTCAGACTTCTGTAGCCCTGCCCCTGAACAAACTTTGGATGTTGGGGCTATAAATAGCACACTTGATTTTATATGTACTAGAAGACTTGACAAATACTTCATAAACAAATTTGTTTAGCTAATGATGCTTTTAGTATCCTCTTATCTGCAGTTTCAGACTTACCATGTAATTCAGCTATTTTCTTGTCCAAAATAGAGCTAACTTCCTCTTTAATCTTCCAAGCATTAGACACACACTTCTCATGTTCCCTCACCTGTAAGTAATGCAAACACTAGTTGAAGCCATTTAAATACCAACTTAGATATTTGGGGTACTTCCAGAGTGGGAAAACCATCTTACAGACAAATAAATATGGTAAACAGAGCACCAGATTATCAACAAACAAGATGCGTAATGTTCCTACCATTTTTACATGACTTGAATAAATGAATTAAACAAGAATTCTGCAGTATGCAGTATCTGCCTGTCTGCACAATGTCACAAAGCAGAGTAAAATGCAAAACTTGACAAAAGCTTATACCAACAACAACGACACCAGAAAAGTAATACATAATGTCTTGCTTATGTTAGTCACAGTTGAGAAAAATTGGATAAAAATGGTATATTATAGACATAGTTCTTGCTGTAACTTGATCTGACACTCTTATCACATCTCTTTGGTTGTGCTCAGGTCTCTAGATCATGAGAGGCAAGCATCATTATGCTTATTCACCTGATTTGGCCACATCCACTTGTCATGATAAGTGCCATATCAAGTTACTGTACAACTGATGTGAGCCGCAACACGAGAAAACCAACAAAGTGGCATGTGCACCAGCAAGACTCAGATCAGCCTGGGCATCCCCCCAGTCTGGTCAGACTCTTAGCTAAGCGCTTAAAGAGTAGCTACGGATCTAAGCTACCTCCAAAAGACTGATCAGACTGGGCAGGTGCCCAGGCTAATCTGAGTCTTTGCTGGACGCACATGCCACTTTGTTGGTTTTCAAGTGTCGCGGTTCAAATGATGTGTATGTCTCATTTAGGGTCATTATGGTATCCTGTCAGTCAAAATATGCATCAACCATCCAAATATGATTAAAATCTAGGTCAAACAAATGCATATGCGTTTTTGTGACAATAGTCTCTTTTGTAAAATATACCCTGACAAATTCAAAGGGTGGAGCGATAAGTGCATTCTCGTAAAGTTATTGAAGAGGAATACAAACCAAAAGTTTGGTCTTTCTAATGCTGTTTGAAACATCTGTCTGGATGTCATGTAGGTCTGCCAATGGTGGGAGATAATTTTCAGATAGCTTTCTTTGCTCTGCTGATAATTCAGATTCTGATATCGTCTTCCTGTCTGTCAGGCTGAAAATTAAAGACAATTTCTAACAACCTGATTATATAGCACGTATCTAAGACTTCTTTCAAAACTACTGATATCTCAAAGTAAATTTTCTGGTACCAGAAAATTTACTTTGAAATATCAGCAGTTTGAGATAACAGGAATTGAAATGTATATGAAAATAAGAAATGTATGCTTTGATATAAGAAGATACTTTGAGATATCAGTGTTCGAGATATCGGGAGTTGACTGTACATAGAAAACAGAAATTCTGATGTAGGCTATACAAGTATTATACTATAAGTAATGTCCCTGAGGTAAACAATGGTCAATTTCACTTAGCTATAGCCACACTATAGCCTGGCTAGAGCTGCTGCTCCATTAATTAGTTACGGAATTATTATCATGGTAAACAAGTCCTGATCAATTTTCTACCCTAAATTTACAATACCTCTCTGCCTGGACAGCTTTATCTTGTAAATCTGTAAACAACTTGTTCCACTCCTCTGCTTCTGTCTTTAACCTGTAATATAGTACCATGTTTCATTCTAATTTCCAATCCATGCCAAGCAAACCTGGGAGCCCCAGCAGCTCGGTTGGTTATAAGCTGGCCGTCTGGATTTCAAATTCCCCTAGAGGCGGAAACGTTTTTAGCCGTAATTGGGGTTCCATTCATGATCGCAAACAACTTTCATTATCACCCTTTAATCAGCTCAATATGACTAAAATACTGTTGAAAGTAACGTAAAACTGAGTCATCCATCCAAGCAAATTCAACACTGTCAGATGTAAGGTAAATGGGTAAACTTACAGGGGAAGCAACTCTGCCATTTTCATTTTTGCCTCCCTACTGAATGAGGGTCCACCCTTAAAGGAAAGAATTAGCTCCTCCAGGAGGAGCCGATTCTTTCCTTTAAGGGTGGACCTGTATTTTGGGTTATGTTGTTTCCTTTAAGGGTGGACATGTATTTTGGGTTATGTTGTCCAGGGAATCAAACAGAAAGTCACAAAAATTGTTTCCCTTTTTATAGGAATTCTACAGACTGCTATGTCTGGCCTGTCTGCACATTGTCATAAAACAGAACTGAACCAGAAAACTTGAAAAAACTGAAAGCTAACACCCCTGAAGCAGCTGCCAGAAAAACAATATCTATGCCTCGCTTCTGCTAGTTGCAAGGGAGACTAAAATGGTGAAAAAACATTGAGTTGTACGCATGCACTTGGATGTATGAGCCGCGACACGGCAAACCAAGAAAGTGGCATGTGTGCCCAGTACAGACTTAATAGCTCAGTCTGGGTATCGACCCAGTCTAATCAGTCTTTGTTCTCAGCATGGAGATAGCTAAGACTCTAAGCTATCCTTTAAGCACACACCAAACACTGTGATCAGACTGGGTGGATGCCCAGGCTGATATGAGTCTTCAATGGGCGCACATGCCACGTTGTTGGTTTTGTTGTGACTCATCTATGCATCTTTATTCTGAGCTCCAGTTAAAGCAAACATTTTCAAGTACAGAGAATGATAGTGTTTCTTATTCTCCTGGTAAACATGTTGCCAATTTAATCATCTCATTATGGTAATTAAAATGAACCCAACCAAGTATTGTTTATGAAGAAGACCCATGAATTTGCCAAAAAAGCGCTATACTGTGGTATCTCATTAGAACTGGTTTAGTGTTAATTCATAAATGTTATGCAAAACAAGGGGAATTAGCATTTTGTTGCTTTTTAATAATGTTCAATTTTGTTGACAATCGGTTTATACTCTAAACTCTGGTCCTGATTTTCCTCATGCCTTTGCATAACTTCTTCATATTGTTCCCCCTACCCCAACCCACCCAGCTATTTTGCCATCTACCCAAACTAAATGAAATACTGTTAAAGAGGCTGTAAAATTCAAACTCATCCAACAAACCAATATCTTCTGAAACTGTCCAAGGAAGCAGATGACATGGAAATGACATCAAATCAACCAACCATTTCGAGGATGTGTGCTTGCTGGGGTGTCTTACCTGTTAATTCTTGCTTCCATGTCTTGAACTGCCAAGTCCATTTCTACATTAGCTGGGTTGGGTTGTAAACTGGAAAATCAGTAGGAAATACAGTCCACTCTCGATATCTCGAAGTCAAATTTCAGCCCAAACTACTGATATCTCAAAGTAAATTTTCTGGTACTAGAAAATTTACTTTGAGATATCAGAAGTTTGAGATAACAGAAGTTGAAGTGTAAACAAGAGCTGTCGCCTGACAGCATAGCTCGCCTGAATAAGTGCTTGCCCATCACACAGTTGCTATGGTGGTGTGGACTGCTAGGCATAAAACTTCAGGCAAGCATGTCCATAATGACAACACATTTATAAACAAAAGCTATCTCAGAAATAAGTCTTAAAATAAAATTAAAATTAAAAAAATTTCCACATGAAATTTCAAAGTCCATGAGCTTGAGGACAAAGAACTAAGGGGTAGAGGGGTAAGGGGTGGGGTGTGTGTGTGTGTGTGGGGGGGGGGGGGGAAGGGGGGCTAGGATGTATCAAAACCTTGAACCATTATCCAATATATCAACCGAGTCCATTGTGGCCCTGTGAAATTATGTCTTATAAATATATAACTTTAACCAAAATCTTGTAGACAAAATTCAAAGTTGATAACCTTGACTTCAAGGTCATCCCGTGGGGTAAGTATATAGTGTTTTGTAAAAACTCAAAAGTGTCTAACATCAGTTCAAGTGTAAACTAAATCTCTGTCAAGCATTATGGATCAGTATGCAATTAGAACACTTTAATAAAGACCAAATTTCCTAAGTCCCTGACCTTGACATCAAGGTCACTGCACATGTTGGGGTAGTACTATGTAAAACTTTGGACTAATATATAACTACAGTGCAAATATAAAAAGAATTCAGCTATGGGTTCAGGAGATATGTGTCTTTAAAAAACTTTAACCAAAACATCCAATCAATAAAAAGACAATTTTCTAAGTCCATGACCTTGACATCAAGGTCACTGAGGGGGGTAGGGGTAGTACCTTGGAAAACTTTGAACCAATATCTAACTATAGTGCAAGTATCAAAGGAATCCATCCATGGGTTAAGGAGATATTGGGCTTTATAAAACTTTAACCAAAACATCCAGTCCACAAAACTCCCAATTTTCTAAGTCCATGACCTTGACATCAAGGTCACGAAGTGGGGTGGGGGTGGTACCCTGTTAAACTTTGGACCAATATCTAACTACAGTGCAAGTATCAAAAGAATCCATCCATGGGTTAGGGAGATATAGGTCTTTAAAAAACTTTAACCAAAACATCCAATCTGGACGCGGACGCCGACGCCAAGGTGACAACAATAGCTCTTCCTGAACTTTCTTTCAGGCGAGCTAATAAAATTAGGAAATATATTCTTTGATATAAGAAGATACTTTGAGATATCAGTGTTCGAGATATCGGGAGTTGACTGTACATGAACCCACTGTGAGAGCTACAGATTCCAATCATGAACAATTAGGATACTTCGAACTGAAAATATACGTTTTGACATTCAGCAATAATCCAGGAACCATCTTACCATTCTTTAACACTCCTTGTTGGCAGGGTAAGTAGAGTTGAAGGTGGAAAAAAATATTATTGGTGTTTACCAAGGAATTAGGTGAAGTTCACCTTAGGCAAACGGCTTCACTTTTAGAGAAAGCAACTCTGCAGTTTTTACTTTTGCCTTCCCCCCTCAATGGGGGTGTATAGTTTTCTATTAGCAAAGTCTTTCCTCTAGAAATGGACCCCTTCTTGGAAGGGTTTTGTCACTTAAGACAGCAAACAGGAAGGTTAAAAAATTGTCTTCCTTTGACAAAAGTGTCAGAAAAACATGGGAGTGTACCCATCCACCTAAATTTTTCAAAACAAGAGCTTCGCAAGCGGTGCATAATATGCCCATTTCAGTGTCATGACAGAGTTACAGAATGAACAAGATTGTTAACAGACAAAAAGGGGAAACAACTATGCAATTAATGACTGCAATGTTGTTAAAACATCTTACACATCAAATACTGTTCATGCACAAAAAATCAGCTTCCAGGATGAAGCACCTCAGAAGTTGAGAAATGCCAAAGTCAAACAAGGGAGATAAGTCATGAACTAAGTAAACTATTATACCTAGGAGATGACTATTATACAAGCATTGTGCTTACCATCAGATCCTACATTGAAATGATTTGTACTTGTACATAGGTATGTAGCTTAACTGAATAAAATACTGTTTAAACCAACTAAGTAAACAAGAGTGCCATTCTTGGTCATGATACATTCCCTTGACAATATACATATCATCATAAAGTTTTGTTAAAATATTTCCAATGATTAAGGAGTTACAGAGTAAAACAGAAATTGATGCAAGGGCAGATAATTCAGAAGTAAGCCAGAGTTGTGGTTCATGCTCATGATACATTGCCCCATTATTATACACATTCCTGCAAATTTTCATTAAAATATTTCAAAGGGTTAAGTAGTAATGGAGTGAATGGGTGAATGGGGCACACCTAAAGAACTAATCAAAGGGAGGTTACTCCAAAATTAAGGAAGGGGGAATAACCATTCTTATATGTGACACACCGTCTTGTGATCATGCACACTGCTATTAAGTTTCATCAAGATATTCCAAATGATTACTAAGTTATTGAATGCACAAGATTAAAATACATGAATTAGCCTACAAAATCTTATCAAAGGGATGCAATCCAAAATGAAGGGAGAGCAACCATTGTCATATGTGACACATCGTCAGACCCTCATACAAATTGCTATGAAGTTCCATTGAGATATCCCAAATGATTATCTAGTTATGGCACGCACAAGACTAGTAGGGTAAACAAGAGGGCCATGGTGGCCCTGAATCGCTCACCTGAGCATTAATCAGTTCACTGGCTCTGGTGAAGATTTATAAGAGATTTTACCGTACATGGGAATGGCGGCCACCTTGGTCATGTGACCAAGATCATTTGAAGGCTCCTTATGAAATTTGGGTTTAGTCTGCCCAGTGGTTTCAGAGATGTTAGAAAATGTTTATGGATGGATGACAGAGGCAGCTAACACCAATACTGTAAGGCTCAGGTGAGCTAAAAATGGCAGAGTTGCTTCCCCGAAAAGTACCCGTTCATGTTGAGTTCCTTTGATGGATTTGATCTAGACTGAACTAGGCGAACACAGATAGAATGGTAGCATCTTTATCTCTCTGTGGTGAAATTAATGTCTTCCAAGGAGTTTAAGGCTGGCATCATTGCAATGTTAGTTCTGATTCTTGCAGCATAACTTTATTAAGATTTGACCTTAGTGACCTAGTTTTTGACCGACATGACTCATTTTCCTAGATTTTATGGAGATAAACATTCTGACAAAGATTCATGGAGATTGGATCAAAACTGTGCCCTCTTGGGTGTACACAAAGTTTTTCTAAGATTTGACCTAGTGACCTAGTTTTTGACTCCACATGACCCAGTTTCAAACCTGGCCTGGATATTGTGAGGATAACATTCTGACAAAGTTTCATGAAGATTGGATCAAAACTGTGCCCTCTACAGGTACACAAGGTCTTTCTTATATTTGACCTAGTGACCTAGTTTTTGACCCCACATGACCCAGTTTCAAACTTCTCCTGCATATTGTTAAGATAAAAATTCTGACAAGATTGGATCAAATCTGTGCCCTCTGGAGCATACACAAGGTCGTTCTTATATTTGACTTGGTGACCTAGTTTTTGACCCAACATGACCTACTTCAAACTTGGCCCAGATATTGTGATGATAAACATTCTGACAAAGTTTAAAAAAGATTGAATCAAAACTGTGTCCTCTAGAGCGTACACAAGGTTATTCTAAGATTTGACCTAATGACCTAGTTTTAGACCCGACATGACCAAGTTTCAAAATTGACCTGGATATTGTGATGATAAACATTCTGACAAAGTTTCATGAAGATTGGATCAAAACTGTGACCTCTACAGCGTACACAAGGTTTTTCCAATATTTGAGCTAGTGACCTAGTTTTGAGCCCGACATGACCCAGTTTCAAACTTGGCCTGGATATTGTGAGGATAAACATTCTGACAAAGTTTCATGAAGATTGGATCAAAACTTTGACCTCTAGAGCGTACACAAGGTTTTTCTAATATTTGACCTAGTGACCTAGTTTTTGACCCGACATAACCCAGTTTCATACTTGGCCTGGATATTGTGAGAATAAACATTCTGACAAAGTTTCATTAAGATTGGATCAAAAAACTGTTCCCTCTAGAGCGTACACAAGGTTATTCTAGAAATTTGCAGGGCGTCAACTCAAAATTTTGAAAAATATATAGAAATATAGGACATTTTAGGGCAAAAATATAGGACAAATATAGGACATTACAGATGGCCTCTACCATCCCTATAGCATAGCCATCCTCTTACCACCTTTTCATTGTTAATTCTCAATACAGCTATTGTATTCAACATTAAATGAAAGTAACATGTACATAAGTAACAATAGGCAGAATTAAAACAGAATCTTAGGAAGATGATTTGACAATAGATAGTCTAAATGAAGCTTGAACACATGCCTGTGGCAGATATAATATTCTTATGGACTTAAAATAAAAAGGTGCATGTACAAGGTACTTGCCTGAATATGGAAAAACTCAGCACCTAGCTGCTGGTGCATTGTTTCAAAAGGCATTTATACTAATCTTTTATAAATATCAGTTAAAATAACTTCTTCTCACAATTTTGCTGAATATTAAGTGAAAGGAGCCATCAACTCTAAAGAATCCTATTTCACATGATTTAAAGAAGTTTTTGCTGAATATTAAGTGAAAGGAGCCAGCAACTCTAAAGAATCATCAAAGTATATGTTATCATTTTTCAATTCTAATCAACCTAATATTAAATAGTAAAACATTCCCTTTCTTTAATGGAAATATGGCAAAAATCAGCTGATTTTTGATCATAATTCAGGTTTATGTCTACTTGTTGGTGATTTGTCACTAGGCTTTCCAGTCTGTTTGGATGATACAGAGGTGCTGTATTGACTAGATTTGTGACCTGAAGTTCCAGACACTTTGCTGTTTTCTAAAATTTGGAAGATGATTCAGCCTCGCTTGATTTGGATGTGCTTGACAGCTCACTGTTTTAAGTTTCTTGGCACTTTTAGTTTCTATACTTTTGTTTAGTTACTTTCTCTATCTCTCTTCCACTGTATTCATTTTTTTTTCTACGTTCTAAGAAGTAACTTGAAATCTTGTCATCATTTTCTCATTAACTTTTTTTCAGCAAGTCATATGCCGAATTCAAAGACTTGTTTATTTATTTTTTTTTCTTTGGCTTCAAGACAAATTTCTTCCTCAAGTACTGAACTTTTCTGGGACATTAGTTCATCTCTTTTTCTCCTTTCCTTTCTTAAGCTTTTTCCTTTCTCTTTTCTCAACTCCTCTCTTTTTGCTTTTTTAACTCCAATTGTTTCATGTATTCTGAATTTCAATTTTTTGGCAGCCGACAGACCTTTCTATTTCAGAAAAAGATTTTCAGGCCTATAAAGTTTTTGATCAGAGAATTTCACTTATCTTTCAACAACTTTCAAACTTTTTATGGCTGTCTTAGACAGGGATGCTCTTTCTGCAGGAACAACAGATGTATTCTGATAATGCTCTTTCTACATTTGCATTACCACATGGCAAAACCAGAGCATTCTTGACCCCTTTATTCAAGAGTCGATACTTAGGCTTACCACTACTGTGTTTGATGTTGAACATATCTCTCCAATAATGGTCTACATGTCTCTCAGATGGACATTAAAGTTCATCAGCCATACAGAAGACTCTCCTATCGTCAGTTACCCTTGCAACCTCTATATCTTAGGAGAAGAACTAAATAAGCAATGTGCTTTTGTTCTAATCCTAAAATATCATGTTGAATTGTATATGCATGTTGTGAAAAAAAACTGAAATAAATATTTTTTAAACCAACCTCTATATCTGGCAGATATTTCTTTTAATGTGGGAAAGAACTTTTCACTTCCTGAGGATTCTGGCAACCAAGACTTTTCAGCAGTTTGTTCTTCAGTGGCAACTTCCAAAGGTATGTCACAATTGAACTAAAGAATGTTCTCATTCTCAGTAAGCACTTCTTCTGTACATCTCTATCCAGCTTCTTGAGCTCTTTCCTTGTAGTATCTCCAATAGTTATCTCATCATCAGATAGCTTATTTGACCAAGAGACATCCACGTGCACCAGCTCAACACAAAGGCTTTCCTTTTCCATTTCCTTTTTCAAGAATCTCAGGCACAATAGTCTCATACTACTACACATCTCATCATACAGTTGATGAATTTGAGGTTCCTTACTCTGGAATGGTGTCAGGAAGTCTCCAAGATCCTTACAGAACAATAATTCTCTGATTGTCCATCTTCCAACAGTCTGTTATTACAATTTCACTGTAATTATCATTTTCTTTTTTATGATCTCATGAATATATAGGACATTTTATCACTATATAGGACACCTAGTCATATATAGGACAATATAGGACAGCCATCAAAATATAGGACAAATATAGGATATAGGACAAAAGTTGACGCCCTGAATTTGACCTAATGACCTTGTTTTAGACCCGACATGACCCAGTTTCAAACTAGGCCTGGATATTGTGAGGATAAACATTCTGACAAAGTTTCATGAAGATTGGATCAAAACTGTGACCTCTACAGCGTACACAAGGTTTTTTTAATATTGGACCTAGTGACCTAGTTTTCGATCTGACATGACCCAGTTTCGAACTTGGCCTGGATATTGTGAGGATAAACATTCTGACAAAGTTTCATGAAGATTGGATCAAAACTGTGACCTCTAAAGCGTACACAAGGTTTTTCTAATATTTGACCTAGTGACCTAGTTTTTGACCGGACATGACCCAGTTTCGAACTTGGCCTGGATATTGTGCGGATAAACATCCTGACAAAGTTTCATGAAGATTGGATCATAACTGTGACCTCTAGAGCGTACACAAGGTTTTTCTAATATTTGAGCTAGTGACCTAGTTTTTGACCCGACATGACCCAGTTTCAAACTTGGCCTGGATATTGTGAGGATAAACATTCTGAAAAAGTTTCATAAAAATTGGATCAAAAATGTGACTTCTAGAGCGTACACAAGGTTTTTCTAATATTTGACCTAGTTTTTGACCCGACATGACCCAGTTTCGAACTTGGCCTGGATATTGTGAGGATAAACATTCCGACAGAGTTTCATGAAGATTGGATCAAAACTGTGACCTCTAGAGCGTACACAAGGTTTTTCTCATATTTGACCTAGTGACCTAGTTTATGACCCCACATGACCCAATTTCAAACTTGGCCTGGATATTGTGAGGATAAACATTCTGACAAAGTCACGAAGATTGGATCAAAACTGTGACCTCTAGAGCCTACACAAGGTTTTTTAGCTCGCCTGAGCACGAAGTGCTCAGGGTGAGCTTTTGGGATACCCTGATGTCCGTCGTCCGTCGTACGTCCGTCCGGACGTCCGGACGTCCGTCCGTCCGGACGTCCGTCAACTTTTGCTTGTGTACACTCTAGCGGGCACAGTTTCGATCCAATCTTTATGAAACTTTGTCAGAATGTTAGTCTTTATAAAATCTAGGCCAAGTTCGAAACTGGGTCATGTCGGGTCAAAAACTAGGTCACTAGGTCAAATCTTAGAAAAACCTTGTGTACACTCTAGAGGGCACAGTTTTCATCCAAAGTTCATGAAACTTTGTCAGAATGTTTATCCTCATAGTATCTAGGACAAGTTCGAAACTGGGTCACGTCGGGTCTAAAACTAGGTCAATAGGTCAAATCATAGAAAAACCTTGTGTACGCTCTAGAGGACACGGTTTTGATTCCATCTTTATGAAACTTTGTCAGAATGTTTATCTACGTAAAATCTAGGCCAAGTTTGAAACTGGGTCATGTCAGGTCAAAAACTAGGTCACTGGGTCAAATCTTAGAAAAACCTTGTGTACGCTCTAGAGGGCACAGTTTTCATCCAAAGTTCATGAAACTTTGTCAGAATGTTAATCCTCATAGTATCTAGGACAAGTTCGAAACTGGGTCAAGTCGGGTCTTAAACTAGGTCACTAGGTCAAATCATAGAAAAACCTTGTGTACGCTCTAGAGGACCCGGTTTTGATTCCATCTTTATGAAACTTTGTCAGAATGTTTATCTCCGTAAAATCTAGGCCAAGTTTGAAACTGGGTCATGTCAGGTCAAAAACTAGGTCACTAGGTCAAATCTTAGAAAAACCTTGTGTACGCTCTAGAGGGCACAATTTTCATCCAAAGTTCATGAAACTTTGTCAGAATGTTTATCCTCATAGTATCTAGGACAAGTTCGAAACTGGGTCACGTCGGGTCTAAAACTAGGTCACTAGGTCAAATCATAGAAAAACCTTGTGTACGCTCTAGAGGACACAGTTTTGATCCAATCTTTATGAAACTCTGTCAGAATATTTATCTCCGTAAAATCTAGGCCAAGTTTGAAACTGGGTCATGTCGGGTCAAAAACTAGGTCACTAGGTCAAATCTTAGAAAAACCTTGTGTACGCTCTAGAAGGCACAGTTTTGATCCAAAGTTCATGAAACTTAATCAGAAAGTTTATCCTTATAATATCTAGGATAAGTTTGAAACTGGGTCACGTCGGGTCAAAAAC
This sequence comes from Ctena decussata, assembly GCA_963989385.1. Taxonomy (NCBI): domain Eukaryota; kingdom Metazoa; phylum Mollusca; class Bivalvia; order Lucinida; family Lucinidae; genus Ctena; species Ctena decussata. Next base: position 35,929,889 of record OZ022498.1, on the reverse strand, counting down.
TAGGTCACTAGGTCAAATCATAGAAAAAACCTTGTGTATGCTCTAGAGGACACAGTTTTGATCCAATCTTTATGAAACATTGTCAGAATGTTTATCTCTATAAACTCTAGGCCAAGTTCGAAACTGGGTCTTGTTGGGTCAAAAACTAGGTCACTAGGTCAAATCTTAGAAAAGCCTTGTGTACGCTCTACAAGGCACAGTTTTGATCTAAAGTTCATGAAACTTTGTCAGATGTTTATCCTCATAATGTGTAGGACAGGTTTGAAACTGGGTCATGTCGGGTCAAAAACTAGGTCACTAGGTCAAATCATAGAAAAACCTTGTGTACGTTCTAGAGGACACAGTTTTGATCTAATCTTTATGAAACTTTGTCAGAATGTTTGCTTCTATAAACTCTCGGCCAAGTTTGAAACTAGGTCATGTCGGATCAAAAACAAGGTCACTAGGTCAAATCATAGAAAAACCTTGTGTACACTCTAGAGGACACAGTTTTGATCCAAAGTTCATGAAACTTTGTCAGAATGTTTATCCTCATAATATGTAGGATAAGGGTGAAACTGGGTCATGTCGGGTCAAAACTTGGTCACTAGGTTAAATCTTAGAAAAACCTTGTGTACGCTCTAGAAGGCACAGTTTAGAAGGCACAGTTTTCATCCAAAGTTCATGAAACTTTGTCAGAATGTTTATCCTCATAATATCTAGAACAAGTTTGAAACTGGGTCACGTTGGGTCAAAAACTAGGTCACTAGGTCAAATCATAGAAAAACCTTGTGTAAGCTCTAGAGGACACAGTTTTGATCCAATCTTTATGAAACATTGTCAGAATGTTTATCCCCACAAACTCTAGGCCAAGTTCGAAACTGGGTCATGTCAAGTCATAAACTAGGTCACTAGGTCAAATCTTAGAAAAACCTTGTGTGCGCTCTAGAAGGCACAGTTTTGATTCAAAGTTCATGAAACTTTGTCAGAATGTTTATCCTCATAATATGTAGGACAAGTTTGAAACTGGGTCATGTCGGGTCGAAAACTAGGTCACTAGGTCAAATCATAGAAAAACCTTGTGTACGCTCTAGAGGACACAGTTTTGATCTAATCTTTATGAAACTTTGTCAGAATGTTTATCTTCATAAACTTTAGGCCAAGTTTGAAAGTAGGTCATGTCGGGTAAAAAACTAGGTCACTAGGTTAAATCTTAGAAAAACGTTGTGTAAGCACTAGAAGGCATAGTTTTGATCCAATCTTCATGAAACTATGTCAAAATGTTTATTGTCCATATATCTAAGCCCCCTATGAAACTGAGTCACGTCGGCTCAAGGTCAAATCTTAGAAAAACTTTGTGTACACCCTAGAGGGCACAGTTTTAATCCAATCTTCATGAAACTCTGTCAGAATGTTTATCTTAATGAAATCTAGGTAAAGTTTGAAACTGGGTCGTGTCGGGTCAAAAACTTGGTCACTAGGTCAAATATAAGAACGACCTTGTATACGCTCCAGAGGGCACAGTTTTGATCCAATCTCAATGAAACTGTGTCAGAATGTTTATTCTTACAATATCCAGGCCAAGTTTGAAACTGGGTCATGTCGGGTCAAAAACTAGGTCGAATGTTAGTATGGTAAAAACTCTTATAAATCTTCACCAGAGCCAGTGAACTGATTAATGCTCAGGTGAGCGATTCAGGGCCACCATGGCCCTCTTGTCTAATATTTGACCTAGTGACCTAGTTTTTGACCCAACATGACCCAGTTTCGAACTTGGCCTGGATATTGTGAGGATAAACATTCTGACAGAGTTTCATGAAGATTGGATCAAAACTGTGACCTCTAGAGCGTACACAAGGTTTTTCTAATATTTGACCTAGTGACCTAGTTTTTGACCTGACATGACCCAGTTTCGAACTTGGCCTAGATGTTATAGAGATAAACATTCTGGCAAAGTTTCATGAAGATTGGATCAAAACTGTGCCCTCTAGAGTGTACACAATCTAAAGTTGACAGACAGACGTCCGGACGTCCACATGTACGACGGACGACGGACATCACGGTATCCCAAAAGCTCACCCTGAGCACTTCGTGCTCAGTAGAGCTAAAAATAATCAAAGGGGCATAACTTGGAAACTATGAAAGGGGAAGCAATCATTACTGTACGCGACACTTTGCCCTATCCTAATATATATGCCTACAAAGTTTCATGAAGATATCTCAAATGGCTATTGAGATATGGTGCGCACAAGAACGTTGACGGACGGACAGCGCCATGCCATAATACGTCCATTTTTTTCAAAACAGGCGAATCAAAACTTACCTGAACTATGTGTAAACAGTGAAGATAAGATAGAGTATCAGTGTCGACTGATCAGTCTTTGACACAAGCTAACCAAGTTTTACTGAAACACAGGCTGATTTTATTTGAAAACTATCATAAAATTCTACTATTGGTACACCTAAAACAATATTTACTACATTAGTTCTGAAAATTGAACAGTTTGGTTTTTCAATGAAGCAATGCGTACAAAAGATACAGATGGAATGGCAAATAGTGTAGATCCTGATTAGACTGCTCCTTTCTGATCTGGGTCTGCACTGTTTGCTCAGACCTATCCAATATGTCCCAATCTTTACAATTTCTACTATATATATACTCAACAGCAAAAGAAACGCATATTTTTTAGTGTCTTGTTTTGCCTCATTAAATGTAATGATATTTTACTTTTAACTTAATACTGGGATTTGCCTATACGTGGCCATAAGTTCTGAAGCATTTTCTTGCCACAGTGCAATTCTTCATTAAAAATATGAAGATTTTTGTCAAAAAGACAAAAATCACGAAATTCTGGCTCAAAAAATAAATTATCAATACGATTTTGCTGCACGTGAGTTCAGCATGATGCAACCAACTGGAAAACGGTATAAAACTTTTATAAAAAATTGATTCTTATACAGTTGAATTGCACATGCAAAAATCTGCATTTTTCCAAAGTTTTTCGAAGTTTTTCTGAGTCGTCTGAATCATCAAATTATTAGAAAAATCTGGTAATTTGGGATTCAAAATGAGAAAGCTTATGGGTAAAGGACCCGTTTAAAACAAATTTTGGTTTGAAATGAGCACGTATTTTGCTCACTTCCGGTTTGAGTTACGAAATTTAAAAGCCGATTAAAAGGTTTTCCTGGAAAAAGATCTTGTCTTCCGATTCGCTTACCATAGACTGCCCTTTATGATAAAGATGCTGTATGATTTTCATTTAATTTTGCCTAGTGATTTCAACGGTCCAGCGCCCAAAAGTTCAATCTGTGGTTGCATTATTGGGAGGAAGTGCAGAGTTACTTCCCTTCGTTACATACTCCATTTGAGTGTGACAACTTACCCTTTTATTTAACCCGAATTGGAAATGGATTCCAATTCGGTTTGCTGAAAAATCCACAAAATTTTCTTTTGCTATCGCAAAACTTGCCTACTTTACGGGATTTGCAGAAAGGGGCATAACTTTGTTTGTAACAAGTAACCAATGCTGAATATTTTTGATGATGTTTCTGAAACATTGTAGCGTCCTAGATAAAGAGGGCATCAGTTTGGGAGCCAGGCACAACTAAGTTCCAGACACTCATTTAACTGATCAGTATTTGTGAATTTTGAGATAGATCCCTTGATTGTTTAAACGCTTTAGTGACCCATGAATAAACAAATAAAATTTCAATAAGTTTGCGATTAAGTGTACTCCATGCATTGATAATGTCTTCCCTGTTTTGCCAAATTCAGCAGATTTTTATTTTGACATAAAATACCAAAAAGAAAAATATGCGTCATTTTGCTTTTGAGTATAGTTGACGAGCAGAAAGAACTTACTTTCCAACATGGCAAGCAGCAAATCTTGTTTCTCTCATCTCTGGCTTATTGAGACACTCCAACAATATTTCAGGAACTGTTCATAAAAGAACGAAAGCCTTCGTAGGAGGGAGAATAAGCACATGAGAGTTTATTTCTCCTTACAAACTAATGTTGTGACCCCTCATGAACCACCTAGACAAGCCAGTTCAGATGAAGGGTCACAATACATGTATCTGGTTTTATGCAGATTTAATCAAAATAATCCCTAGACATCAACAAATATTCCACTGATTCCAAGACATATATCCCCATTTCTTCCTGATGGTTTCCTACTTTCCATGTATTTTAACACAGGCAAAAGTTGAGTATACGCTTTACTTTAACCCTATTGCACTCAGAACAGCCAACCGTTCTGAGTGCAATAGGGTTAACAGTGCTAAAGCAATCACTTGAAAATTGTGGGGTTACTCTTACAAAAAAGAATGTGCTCCTTCTGGGAGCAAATTTCTGGGAGTATTTAGGGGATAACTGTATTCAAAATTGTCATTTGGGGAGATAAATCGTCGGTTTTATGGTCGGAAATTTCGTTTTACGGCGACGCGCCAGCGGAACCGTAAAACGGAATTTGCGACCATAAAACCGACTATTAACCTCCCCAATGACAATTTTCAATATAGTTATCCCCATTCTAATGCACATTTTCACCTTTCAAAGTGTACTTCTTTGCACTCATTGCAAGCGCTTTCAGCAGCGTAAAACCAAACGTCAGCCAATGAGAAGCGACGTTTCTTAATGACGTCGGGTTTGCGGCAGTATATCGCAGAATATACTGTTGCAATTTTTTGACGTTATCCTATCAGACGTCACATTATATTTGTAAGTGCATTAGAATTGTTTTTCTTTAACAGAAGGTCCCTTTGAGAAGGGAGATTAATACCTTTATGCACGGACCATCTATCCAGAAATTATAATTCTTCTGAATAGAATAAATATATTTCTGAAAACTGTTGAGTCATTACTTTTCAAATTCCTGAATTTTTCAAGTCCTTTCCAGACTTCCCTGACCAATGGAATTTTTCCCTGACTTGGAAAATAATACAGTTTGTATATTTTCTCCAGACAGTGGCAACCCTGGATTCAGTCTTAAGCCAAATGTTTTTATTGAATGTCCCATGACAGCACAAATAGACTTTATTAAGGGTGAAGATAGAATAGTCTATTATAGCAATTAGCAAGGAGCAAATGAACTTGATCAAGGTCAAAGATAGAATGGTCTATTGCAGATATTACATGGGCAGACAGATTTTACGTACTAACCTTCTCTGAGGTAATTCTGTGCTTCATCTGTATCACAATCTTTCGACACATGATCAACTGCACACTGAAATATAATACCCTACAGTGCTTAAGTATTGGGACACATATTAACCATTAATTTTCCATTTGTTCCAAATGGAAAATTAATGGTTTTTAAGTGTCCCAATATTTAAGCATATTAGGGTAAGTAGTGAAAACATGCTCTCAACTTAAATGAACGGATGCAACTCACATGATCATCATTATGCAGCACAAATAATACAAATATGATATTTTATACCACAAATTTTTGCTTATCTATAGGGGTATGAGGAAATTATTTCAAGCCCATTATATTTAATTGGTTATATGATGGGGGAAAAAGGGAGGGTTGGTGGTGTTTCCTCTCTATTAAACAACCCCAAAAATCTAGATCCATTTTATACGATGGATCTAGATCTTTGGGATTGTTTGGAAGAGAGCCCATCTAAAAGCAGACTTACATCAGACTGGTTAGATGGGTTCATTCTAAAGGGGAACTAGAAATGTGTCCATAGTATACAGATGCCCCCACCTAGTGCCTTGAGTAAGACGGTGTCTTGATTAAGCTTCTGGCATTTGTATGATAAATAGGTTCATAGAGGGAGACTTGTACAATATATGACCATAGGCCAAGCATTGTCCAATGTTTAAAATGGAACACAAACTGCAGTCCTTTATACAGTTTCAGAGTCACTGTATGGCCAAAATAGTATCTATTGAGTATTACAGAACACACGTATGCACAACCGAAACACTATATGCCCCTGGCCATGCCGATGGCGAGGACATAAAAACCCTGTCTAACAGCTGAATGAATTGGGCGTATCTAAGTTCATGTAGTTTAAATACTCAGGGTACCACAAATTTACGATATAATATGAAGATGTACCTGTACACAAAATTTACATAGCTCTTCTATTCTTTCTTCAGCAGACAGAGATTTCTCAATAGATTTGTGGAGACCTGAAAATACAGGGGTCTGCATTACAAACTCGACATCTTGAACACTGAAAATTCAAATTACCCTCTTAGTTCAGAGGCATATCAGTTTGTCACTTTTCCTATTTTTCCTAACATTCAATTCCAGATACCTCAAACTACTGGCATTTCAAGAAAATTTTCTGGGACCAGAAAATTTACTTTGAGATATCAGTTGTTTGAGATCAACTTCAACTTTGAGATATCAAGAGTTGACTGTATGTATGTATGTAACTAGGGCAATTCATAATACATGTACACATTTTTATACTCCGGAAGAAAAATCTAAAGGCAGCGGGTACATGTATTTCGTCTAATTTATAAAACTTTGCAATCCATAAATGCAAAAAAAATAAAATAAAAAAAAACACATTGCAATCCATAAATGCAAAAATAAAAACAACAACAACAACAAAGGCATGTGTTGAAGTTTTGTCAAAATCTCAATAAGCATGGGTGTCTTTGCTATCAGTAGTTAAAAGGGTATGTTGTGACCCCTCATCTGAACCATCTCATTGAGAAAGTTCAGATGAGGGGTCACAACATATGGAAAATTATGGTTTCAATAAGAAATAAGAAAAATTATCCTTAATTATCATCAAATACTCCCCCTTATCTAGAGCTCTGCATGTCAGCTTCAGTTAAAGGTTTTAGTAGCTATATGCCCTTGTTATGAATGGGTACACTTTAAGGGGAAGTAACTCCACCATTTTCTGTTTTGCCTTTTGCCTCCCTTCTCAATGGGGCTCAACTCGTAAATGAAAAGGAATCTGCTCCCAAAGAAGCAAATTTTGTCTTTAAGAGTAGACCCAATTTTGGAAAGAGCTACCGGCACATCATCCAGTAGGAAATCGGGAAATCACAAAAGTTTCACTAACATTGACTGGTTAGTCTCCTGTAAAGTGTTAACTTCTGTTTCCCCCCATGACCTTAAAGTTAAAAGGAGAACTACAATAAGCATTTGGCTTCTGTTTGTAACATTGTGTATATATTAGAGTTGGGTACCACCAAAAATAAAGTACCACGGGATACCACATCTTAAGGTGAGAACTGCGGTTTTTACCACAGTATGCCGTGACACTACGTAGCCTGACGAGCATCCTTGAATTTTTTTCATTTGTTAGACAGCTAGTTGTCACTTGAACTGCAAAAAAATGGCAGTTGTAATTTGCAGAACACAAACTTAATTTTACCAAACATTTTGGCATAATTTTACATCATTCAAACAGAAAATAGTAGGAGTATAGTAACTGAGTTGAATTTCGGAACTTCTTCCTTTTTCAATATCAACGGCCTTGTCAGATATAGATGTAAAAACAGTGAAGATCAGTGAAAACAGTTTTTAGCATCTGTTTACTCTTAATTAGATTTTCTGACAGAAATATGAAATCTAACTAAAAGAAATGAAAGACTTACATTGTATTTATCAAACATTTATTTTACAACATGTTGTCCATGGTTGTATATGCACTCACATGTTCCAAGGACTTAAAATTTTCTTTCAAGGTCATAGCCAATGTATGTTTTTGATTGTGTGTTGTAGCTATTGCCTTTCAAGAGAGGGTAGTCCAAGATCTGTAGCTTTATTATGAAACAATTGACAGTGATTGTTATAAAACCAGGATAGGAAATCATTATTCCTGTAAGTATTAAATTTAATGTTACTAAAAATAGAGTACCACAGAAAATCGGTACGGAAAAGAGTACCACAGTACAGTACACCACAAAGAAAAACCATGGTAAACCAGTATACCGGCTTTACCGCACATCTCTAGTATATATATCATTACAATATGTTGTACTTACCCTTGTGTCTATATATCATTACAATATATGTTGTACTTAGCAGTTGGAACGCAAACCCTCGAAAAGCGGTGATTGTATTTACAACGGTGGATCCTTCCACATAAAAAATAGGCCCTAAAAATGGCGAACATGGTTCTTGACAAAATTTCCCATTATTCTCAAATGTATTTAGAGGTATTGGCTATATTAAAATGATTCAACACAGAAAATTGCTTTGTTAACTAGTATTAAGCAGGCTTTCTCAACAAAATTGAGGGCCAAAATTGCTCGAAATGCTAAAATATTCATTGTCAAAGTACAATACACTATCTTGGTTCTACCGAAAACTTGCATCAACATAAAACATAATTTACAGACAGCCGGGACTTTCTCCAATGCGCACACCCATGCCATCGAAAACGTTATTATTTCTTCTTGGTGCATGTGTAATTTCAAGCAATATCGTTTTGGAACATTTTTGAATTGCAAAATGAAAGATGGCATCAATGGTTTTAACGCTCAAGAAACGGTCTTGCACGTGATATGAGCACCAGCAATACTTGTCGGACAGCCACAATTTAGACAGAAAATTAAGGTCGACAGCTTGTCAAACATGAGCTCAAATTGCTAAAAAAACTTGAAAAGGGGAAAAAGTACGGAGTTTAGTGAGCTAAAATAGACTACAAACTGGTAGAACATACCTCACCGGGGGCTCACCCGACTGCTGGCCTGATTGGCATTGTACAAATTTGACCTGCCACTCCAATTTATGACAATAATATCCTTTTCAAACTTTATTTATCTTTCAAACAGTCATCTGTTATCTGTCAAATAATTTATTAGGTCACTTTGTTGTTACGTCATTGTTGAAAATGATGACGTATTCATATTACCTAGAACTATAGGCAGCCGGCATGCCATGTAAACGTAAAATAGTTACGTCGAATATGTATTAACAAGATAATTTCATTAGAACCCGGTACGAAGTAAGAGAGTTTTTTTTTTCTTTCTTGTCATTTTGTTTGTCTAGTTTTCGAAATAATTTATAATCTGATTTTATAATTTGCTCAACAATTACCAGTGGTATATACTTAAGTGAGAAAGAAACAAGAAACAAGCCGAGCGGGGATGGAAGGAGGTTGGACGGCCGCGGGGGTGGGTTGGGGGGGGGGTGTGTGTGTTAGTTTTCGAAATAATTTACAATCTGATTTTACAATTTGCTCAACAATTACCAGTGGTATATACTTAAGTGAGAAAGAAACAAGAAACGGCCGAGCGGAGATCCATAGAAGGAGGTTGGGCGGCCGCGGAGTGGAGGAGCGGGAGGGGGAGTGGGGGGGGGGGGGGGGGGGGGGGGGGGGGCGAGTAGCACTACATCATATTTAGACTAACGAATTCCTATTTAATCACAGATATATCTACAAATGAGACGAAGATGTGTTGTGTTGTTATACATTGGTATAATATTAATTTAGTCTGGAATGACGCCTGTAGTGATGTTTTGGTACCAAACATCCAAACACGACTTGAACACTGAACAGTCGTTGCTCTCTCTCTCTCTCTCTCTCTCTCTCTCTCTCTCTCTCTCTCTCTGTCAGTTCAGTAGAAGAGTTTTGGCTACATTGTTGTTACACACACTGAGATTTATAACATTTGAATCTTTAAAGAGGACTCTTTTTTTTTTAATTTAAAAGAGGACTCTTGTCGCATGTGACAACAGCAAAAACGTGCTTAGTCTGACGACTAGCTGTTTATATAAGCGAACAGCAAAATCCTGAATGAAGTTCGACGATGAACCTGCAAAGGGTGTCGGGGTGCGTGGTTGAGTGGGTGGGCGAGGGCGGGGGGGGGGGGGGGGGGTGGGGTGGGGGGGGGGTTTGCTACATGTACGTGCCATCCGACGTTTGGCGCGTGGCAGTCATAATACTGTACATATATACTTAAACTGTATATGAATCGCCAAACTTCGGCAAACTCCATACCTTGAATAATTGTTAAGACCTTTGACTGTGTACTTAAACAGTCTGCTTGAAAGTTAAAAACAGAAGAGGTGTGAGGAATGTTAAAATACGCACGTACTTTGTATATTTATTCAACCAACAGCAAACTGAGCATGAATATAAAAACAACCACCAAAAATCCAAACTAGAACGCACAAATGCAAGATGTTCATCTTATCACCCGCAAACTTTCTGACCCTTATAAAATAAAAAAAAGTGAAAACCTTCCCGCACTTCACCAGTGTTAGATGCGAATCTGGAGGCCGCTCGATTCCTATCACTGCCTAATGAATGTGTTTTAACCGTTATTTGATTCGATTCGGAAATGGACTGTCCAAGAGTTTACTTTCAGGACACAGAGTATGAAGAATAAACCCAGAGTTGAGCATAACGTGTACCGGATTGCCCTTTACGTTGCCTTCAGGAAGATTTGTGAATGCAAAAATATCAAATTTTCTGGTGACCCTGAAGATACCTGGGACTGCTAGTCAAAGAAAGATAAGACCACAAAATTTCAGTTAAGGTTCTAATTGGCACACAAATGAAGAATGAACCGAAAAGAAATTGAGAACGTACATGTATGTAAATGTGCGCGCATAAGGAGACTGGGTACATTTCATGTGGAAGCATCTCGGCAATTTTGATTTATACCTACCTTTCCAAAGGGAATCAACTCCTTAAGAAAAGCATTTGCTCCTTTGGAGGCAAAGTGTTTTTTGAAGAATTTTCCGGTACGGAAAACTATGTGGAAGTCAATAAAGTTGTTCCCCTTTGTAGAAATGGCAGCCGTTCCCCATTTGTAGAAATGGCAGCCGGGAATACATGGAGGCATACCCACCGTGCCACCATAAGATTTTAAATTCTAGCAAACCTGCAGGTCCAAAATCTGGCAAACATTTCCATTGTTGTGATTTCTTTATTCGCGTGTTTCCGGATATCCGTAAATTAATTATGGATTTAGGATATCGATAAGTAAGGAATAAACATGATAAGGGACGAGTCATTTTATACCAGGTGGGGAGGGGGAGGAGGATAAACTGGAGGGGGCGGGGAGAGTGGGGGGGGGGGGGGGGGGGGGGGGTCGGAAATCAATAAGCCTCGGAGCAGGCGGGGGGTCATATATTTTGTGTGAGTGGAGGGGGGGGGGGGGGGGGGGGGGAGTCAGAATTATTCTATCAGCCTTCATTTTTACCCTAAAATTTTATTACCCCTCAAATTTCAGACTCATTCCTTTCAACTCAAAACTTTAAGACATTTGGTGGGGGGGGGGGGGGGCAGCTTCATATCTAAAACAGATCTTTTCATTGATATGCTAGAAGAACAGAATGAAAGTGTCTATAAATTCATGTCAAGTAGATAATATTGTAATTAATTTTAATGCCTGCATTTGTGATAATATCAGGTGCCTTTCCATCAGCAAAACTACTGTGGCTCCCCAGAACCTGCCACCCAGAGGCCCAATTAATAGGCTATTATCAACAGTTATAATTATCAAGCATTCACAACAGATTTCTGGATGGTCACGTGCAGAAGAAAGTGAAAGAAATGCAGACAAAGTTTAAACAGACCATGATTAATTAACCTACTAGAATAAGAAAATGTTCTTTGTATTTCATACAGCTTTTGATTGAGGTCAGTCTGACAAAAAATAGGTAAAATGGTGTGTGTGTGTTGGGGGGGGGGGGGGGGGGGGGGAAGGGGGAGGGTAGCTGGGATTGGGATATGGGGCGGGTCATGTCATAAATTTTTGTCGCCTATCTGGGGGAAGGGGGTGGGGGATAATTATGTTGAGACTGAGTGGGTCGGAAAAATTTTGGTGATTCATATGAAAATGTACCCGCCCCCCACCTGATAAATGACTCGTCCCTAAATAGTAAAACGGCATCCCATACAAAATTACATCATAAGTTTATCACTAAGTGTCGTGTTTACAAATTGCTACAGTATCGAGGTAAGAGTTGACATTATTCGATCTCTCAATAAATGATGTATAAAATATATTTGCTTGACTGTTTTATTCTGTCTTTGTCGAAAATTAATCAGTATAAGGTGGTAAGGTTTCTACGAATAGGCAGGTTTGCGAGTTTGTTATTTTGGCAATGAACAATTCGTGCGATGTCACGTAGGCCTAAGGCTGGCATGATTTCGACGCCATTTTTTTGGTTTGTTTACAAACTGGGTAGGCATATATTATTTTGCAATTTTAAAATGTTCCAAAACCAAATTTTCTGAAATTTCACATGATAGTAGAGTATAGTTCAATGTTTTTTATGGCATAGGTCTGCGACCTGGAGAAAGTCGAATACGCTATAAATCGTAATTTTTTGTTCACATGTTTGACGTGAAAGTAAAGGGCACTGTTTTGTTAATAATTACACAGCCAGGAAAGAATGTCTTGGACTTAATTTAACGGAAATATTTACTAATGAAAGTCAGAGAGGTGCTCTTAAAATTTCAACCGGTGAGGCAATTTCATAAATCTGTATGGTTGCATGAAATTACTGAGGGGTTCGTCGATAGCCATTTTGATGGCGACAATTTCGAACAAAAATCCATTGCTATGTGTTTGATTATATCCCTACTCATTGGAGCTGCGTTCCAACTGTAGAGTTTTGAACTAAACAAAACCTATCCTGACAGCACCTTGCCCATCACATAAACATTTTAATCATATTCAATGGATAACAAGACCTGTAACAGGGACAGGAAAGCTCGCCTGACAGCACCTTGCCCATCACATAAAAAACTTTAACAGTTTGCTAACGCCGCCGCTGACACCGACGCCAACGCCGGGGGAGCGCAATAGCTCTTCCTGAACTTCGTTCAGGCGAGCTAAAAATGTGTCATAAAAATTGTATGACCACACATGTAATAACACTTTGGCGTACAAGTAACTTCATTGACAAAGTCCATGTCAACAATGCATTTCCTGTAGAAATAATAACTTTGGCGCGTACACGTAACGTCACTGACAACGTCCATGTCAACAATGCGTTTTCTTATAGAAATAATGTTCAGTTTGGAGGCGTCATATGATATACAGAATCTTACACTCGTGGTCATTTCATATGAAATTTATGAAACGAGCCAAAGGCTCGTTTCATAAATTTCATATGAAATGACCACGAGTGTAAGATCATCTATAAACCAAACCTTTAACTGAAGCTGACATGACAACAATAGCTTTTCTTGTAGTCTCTCACAGGTGAGCTACAAATTGTATCTACAGTAATGCTCCATAATATTATAAACTTTAGTTGTAAAAACTACCCACAAAATTTTTGACAGATTTTTTTTTTTACAAGTCATATACCTCTTCCAACTGAAGGTGTGAGATCCAGTTTATTCTTACTGGGAGCTAGACTTGATCGTCTTCTTTTCTTTCTTGGGACTCCTTCTTCAGACATTATGGTATATCCCTGAAAAAAATCTATATAGTATCAGATTTATTCTAAAAATTGTAACACCTTACACTATTTGCCATCCCATTTGCATTTTTGGACACATTACTGCACTGTAAAACCAAACTATTCCAATTTTGGGGCAAACGTGGTAATTTTTTTTAGTGTCCCAATATTTAGAATTTTTACAGTAGTTTGATTTTACAATGCATTAATGTGCCCAAAAGATGCTGATGGAATGACAAACAGTACAGAGCCTGATCACACTCTCCTTTAGGTACAGTCTGATCTGGGTCTGCACTGTCTGCTCACTTCTATCTGTTCCAATACTTGAATTTTTTAACTCACAACAAAGCTCCAGATAAGAAAGGATAAAGAGAGATAATTTAAAAAAAAAAACAACATATTTTGGGACCCCTCATTAGAACCGTCTCGATGAGACGGTTTTAATGAGAGGTTACAACATATGTTTTAATGGAAAAAAAAATGGAAAATTATCTCTAAATCATCCTTGTTGCCCCTTCTTATCTGGAGCACTGTCACAACCATAAACACTCAGTATATCACTGCTACTCAACAATGTCAAGCAGTCCAACCAAATACTTTTGTCACATCTCTTCAACCTTTGGCATTTAATACATATGTAAGCGCCGGCTTGCTATAAAGCTAGTGGTCTGGGTTTGAATCCAGCTAGTGCTGAAAATATTTTCAACTGGGTCCCATGCCCACAACATAATCACCCTTCCATCAGCTCAATATGACTGAAATACTGCTTCTATCTATCCATTCAACATACGCAAATAAGAACAGGGAAGATAATGTTAACCCTTAGTGCGCCAAAAAGCAGACTACAAAATTTATGTCTGCAGAAATTTCAAAAAATGTTTTGTCCAAGCTATATCATATTAAGAATTCAAAGACTACAGGGCAAACAGTGTAGATCCAGATGAGGTGGCTCATTATCTGGATCTACACTGTTTGCAAATTCAACAATTTTTCATTTTTGGCACTTTAAGGGTTAATGTCAGAGAAGGGCTTCATTCTGCATGATGAATTCTGTCAGCACTTCTGGTATGGTACAATGTAGAAGTTTCCTGCATAATCAGTTTCTGCTCTTTTATCCACAAATTCTTTTGCAATATACAAGTTTAGGAATGACAAGTACCCTAATGTGCTTAAGTATTGGGACACCTAGAATAATAAATTTTCCATTTGTCCCAAATGGAAAATTAATTTTTCTTAGGTGTCCCAATATATATGCACATTACAGTATGCTGTGTACTCCTACAACATTCAATAAATCATGGAAACAGCCTTCATTTTATGATAACTGGGGGTAGCCATAAAAATCGTCTGTATCCAAGGAAGATGAGAAGGCTCAAGGCTGGGTATGGTCTGATTAAAAAAGGCTGGCAATTCAAAGTAAGTGATGGCATTGCTAGAAAAAATTAATAGTTACAAATTGCTGATTCCCGTTTCAAAAGCTATACCATGATCTGAAATGAAAATTATGATATTTCACTTTTTAAACTTGCATTATGCAGACATTAACAAAAAAGATGGGATAGCCGTAGAAAATGGATGACGTGTTTTTGAAAGCCGAAAAGTTTTTGGTGAAAAACAATGGACAAGCTGGATAAACCCCTTTACTAGTGTGAGTCCCCAAACTCTTCTGGATTGCCTTCATGTGCTGGATAAGAGGAGACTTATCTCTTTCTTGGAAATTAACCAGAAATTTTAAAGGATTCTCACTTGTGGTCAGGACATTTGGTGCCAAAAATGTCACGCCACTGAAGGGCCGTCGCACTGCTTTTGGATGTGAACCGGACAAATCTACAGATGACTTGCCACTGAGAAAGCCAAAGTGGAAAAAGAATATAAGTATCTATCATGGGTGTGAGGTGTGGATAGAAAAATCTGTCACGACCGTCACTGTTCAGCATCACGAGGCTTGCCTCGTGATGCCGAACAGTGATCCTGAGTGACGGATTTTACATTATTGTAAAATAATGTAAAATCCCCCCCCCCCCCCCCCCCCCCCCCGAACCCCCTCTGGATCAAGGTTGGCCGGGAAATACCAGTGGCGGGAATTCCCAGTGGTAATTACCGGTAATTACCGTCCTGGGAAATACTCCAAAATTTGCCAAAGTGGGAAATACTGGGAAATATGAAATTTTAGAGCTGATTTTCTTTGAATATTTTATCATATTTCTTTAAATTTAAGTTGATAGCACATATTTTTATCATTTATATACATATCATGCAAATCAGGTTGTATATTCCAGGACTGGTCCATGCCAGAGGACACAGTACATGATTTTTGGTTGTGTCAAAGGCTATAATTTCAAAAAAAATTGCCTTTAAATTTCTTAATCATTAAAATATCAGACTGGAAAATCCCTTCTTTAATCACTTAACAGTGGTGTTACAACACTGTTTTTGTAAACACAAGATCTTTTTATCTTTTGTTATGTACAAAAGTATATACTAAACTGAGCTGCAGTTTTACTTATACCTTTTTGTCAGGTCAGGGGTCAGCCTAAGGTTCTCAGACAAGAAGTTTTGTGACATTTTCTGAATTTCAGGGAGAAGTTTTATTCCAAATTTTGGATACTCTATTATGTTTTACAAATTTAGACTTCTCGCTCAGATCAAAATAGGGGGGTTAGTCAGCTTAAGGAGACAATTTCTCCCACTTCTAGGCTAACCCTTGCTGGTTCATCACTGCTAAAGACCATAGCTTTCTGCAGGCTAACTTAATCTGATCATACCAAAATTTGACAGAACCCTGTGAAAGTCTTCAAAGCTGGGCATGGATTCACAACTACTTCACAAAAAAAGTGTGTACCATACTCCAGTTTCTTGCATGTATCCCTGAGTTTGTCACCAGATTAATTAAACAATGATGTGTGGACATTGTGGTCCAAAGATAACCTGATGAAGTCATGTAATGTCTTTTTTCCCCCAATTCTTAGCTATCTTATTGATTAACTATGCTTCCTATAGTAAGTGATGACCAAACACCACCGAAGGTGTGAAAAATGATTTAATTGTCTTGACTTAATAGACAGGTGACAATAACTGTAGGTACTTTTAAAAATCTCAGTGTGTTATAATAGCAGACTCATCTTCGGATGGTTGGTATAAGAAAATAATTTGATTGCATATGCAGCTCTAGGCAATATTTTAAATGTACCTTTGTTTGATGTTTAAATAAAGGGATGTTTAATTATTTTTTGCTTTGCATAAATAGTGTTATGGCTGTTATAAAACACATTTAAAACTCTCCAGGTGGAGAGAGACCAATTTCCCAGTAATTCCCGGGAATTACCAGTAATCCCCAGGAATTACCAGTATTTCCCGCCGTCCTGGGAAATATGAGTACAGTACACGCAACGTGAAGACTTGATCTGACACGCACTCGCGTGACACTTAAAATCGCGAGGAAGGGATTAAAATCCACGAGATTCTCTCGCAACTCTCACGCATTTCCCACTAAACTTCCTCGCGTGTTTGAAAATCGCCACGTTCCACGCAAGAAAATTCCTCGCATCTCGCGTGAAATTCATAGAGTGGTGTATGCGAGAAACTTTCTCGCATCACGCCTGGAATTTTGTCCAGGTAGGTACATGTACAGTAAATGCAAGTTTCTATACAAGTACATATACCTTTACAGACAAGGCACATGATTCGCAATGCATTTTTCTTTTTTTGGCGCTGATAACGGTCCAATTAATACATTGTAAGCGGGCGTGAAAAACTTAATTGATCGCATCCTCAAAGCAAGTATTGTTTGACCGTACGGTATTTACATTTACGAATTAAGGATGGGTTGATAAACAATCATGATCAGCGTATTTTGTTGCAGTTACGCGGCGAGTTAATTAGAGAGGCCTATGTTTGAAAGAATATTGTTAATAGGTTAGTTAGTAGCAAACGGAGTTCTTTCAAATTCTAGAATGATGACACAGACAAAAAATTTCGCTCAGCCGATAATAGCCCAATCCATGTCAAAACAGTCACAAAGATCAAAGCGTTTCGATCAGCTTTTGAACTCAAAGATATAGCCGCTAGTGGCACATGCCGAAACTTATTAACCAATATAAACTTTCTGATGTAAGAGCTGTCAAGTTTCCATTAAAAGCGCACGCGACAACAATGACTTGATTAGCAAATGGGCTGTCTCAGCGGTGATTGACGTCCACTTTTCCACTCTCTGAAATATGCAAATTTGTAAACCTGTTGGTTTGACGGCTAAAAAAAAATACGTCACAGCTGCATCCTCTTAATCAGTTCATTCATGAAATATGGAAAATATGATTTTGCGTCGTGGATCAATAGTCAAAGTGTTTGGATTTTAAAAATGCATCAAATGAAGGAAAAATAAGAGGTGAGAAGTTTGTTTTTTATTCCGATCTCCGCGTGGCAAAATCATTATCTATATGAAAAACGGAACTGATTCTGCTGCACGGAAAAATTCTCAAAGTATTCGGACAAATAAACATAAAATCTATATTTGACTGAACGCATTCAGGGCCTTCGCCATGATAAAATGTGAAGACGGTAGCATTTGTTAAAATACGTAAACACAGCACGTTTATAGGTCAGTCTCGTGCCTTGACATCAAAGGACGCCGCTCAGAGCACAAAATGGTGAAAGGAATCTTATTCCATACGCTGATAGTAAATATTAGGATCAGCCTGCGCAGTATTAAATACAATGCGACAAACTGGTATGCTTTATGTCTATTTGTTCGGCACTTTCGGTTATTTCCGGAATGGCGGAAATTGCCGATCGTAATTTTTGCCGCAAAATTTTTTTGAGTCGGCGCCAAAAAAGACCAGTCGGTTGGAAACCGGAATCACACAACTTTTTTTTAGGCCCAATGTAAAAATATAAATGAATTACCTGTACAACATATAATGACCTGTGAAATTGACAAGAATCGTTAATCCTTTCCACTCGAAAACACGCGTCACGCGTGATTAAGTTTGACGCCGATGACTCACCTGAGCATACATGGAGTTAATCCTTTCTCTCGAAAGTTGCGTGTCTCGCGTGAAAAGAAATTGTTTTCTCGCGAGTTTAACGTCATGTATTTATAGGTCACTGCGTCACGCATCTCGCGAGTGTCTCGCATCTCCCACGCATTTCACACGCAAAAACCCCACTAAACTTTCGTGGAAAAGATTAAAATTTCTCGCGAGAGCGTGTCAGATCAAGTCTTCATGTTGCGTGTACTGTATTTCCCGCCTTTTTGCCAACCTTGCTCTGGATCCGCGACTGCTGAAGTTCATGAATTCATGCTTAATGTCTTACATTTAGATAGGGAGAGCAGTTTTGGACTATGTTTACTTATATGACTTCGGAAGAAAATATGACATGTAAACGGTTTAATTGCAATGAAATACAGGGGGACAAGTTGAAATCTTGGCGGACACATTGAAATTGATGATTGGATCTTATACAGGCCTGTAGAGACTGAGTCAGATGCTTGTGATCTTCAACTTGACTTGGACAGACTTCAACAGTGGGAGAAGGATTGGCTGATGGAATTCCATCCCCAGAAATGTCAAGCCCTTCACATAACCTCCAAACGTAAACCAGTCAAGTTTCCTTACAATATACATAGCCAGACACTAGAAAAAGCAAATACAGCAAAGTATCTCGGAGTGACCTTACAAAGCGACCTATATTGGAACAAACATATTGATGCAACAGCCAAGAAAGCCAACAACATCAGAGCATTTCTCCAGAAACACCTACAGCAGTGCCCAAGGAAGACCAAGGAACTTTGCTTCAAGACCCTGGTACAGCCAATCGTCGAATATGGAAGTGTCATCTGGGACCCATTCACTGACGACAACATAAGGAAACTGGAGATGGTACAGCACAGAGCAGCTCGCATGGTCTTCTCAGATTACAGGTCTACCAGCAGCGTCATGACTATGCTGCTACAGCTCCAGTGGCCCACCCTTCAGGAGCGCAGAGCCCAGTCAAAGGTTTTTATGATGTACCATATCGTCAACAGCCTTGGAATCAGGACAACTCGCCCCAAAGACAACTCGCCCCAAGACAACTCGCCCCACAAAAATCTCGCCCCAAGACAACTCGCCCCACTTTCAGAAGACAACTCGCCCCACATTCTCAGACACTCACCATACTTGAATATCTACGTTCTTGTCCCAGATCCAGAACAGATGTCGCCCCAATTTGTATACTTCGTCCTGAAATTAAACTTGGACACTGGGAAGTCGACCTGTCACTTGAGCCTATGAATGGGCTTATTTCTATACAGAGAGCAATGCTGAGTAGTTCAAGTTGTTCCGTCATAGGGAACAGTAGATGTCTTCAGCCGTTCATTGTTTGAAAATGACTTGATCGTTTTTATGTTGATAATTACACTGTTATTTGAAGCGTAATTGTTATCAAACTGTGGCTGTGAGGCATGCTACAAATATTCATTAATGCTTATTAGTATTTGTTGTCCCCTTAAGCGCCTAACGGGACAGGGTTTTAACATATTTACGAGGTAGGGCAAGTGGTCTTTGAGGCGAGTTGTCTCAGAATGTGGGGCGAGTTATCACCTGAAGGTGGGGCGAGTTGTCACCTGAAGGTGGGGCGAGTTGTCTTGGGGCGAGATTTTTGTGGGGCGAGTTGTCTTGGGGCGAGTTGTCTTTGGGGCGAGTTGTCCGTAATTCACAGCCTTGTGGATATTCCATTATGCCACCTGACACCAACGATTTCTGTGAGAGGCCATAACATGAAGTTATTGATACCGTATGCCAGAACTTTCATCTACCAGAGGTCATTCTTCCCAGACACCATCAGATTGTGGAACAGCCTTCCCCAGACAGTAGTAAGTTGCTCAACTCTAGACAGCTTCAAGGAGGAAGTGCAAACCGTCAGACTCCGCTAGACTCGTACTGGATGATTTTAACTGCACTGTACATAGATATCTTAGTCTTGTTGATTGTTCCTGCACCACCTACGCGTCAGTACGATAATACGCCGGACGATGGTGTCTGTACTTTATTGGAAGAAGAAGAAGAAGAAATTCATTTCAGGTTACCCCCAGGGCAAGTTGCTGTCTGGGCCTTATTTCTAACACTGTTTTGGGTATATCAGGAAAAGATGGCTTTTGGAGAAGACACTTCTCACTTGGAACCTGAAACTTTCGCTAAAATAACAAGCAATATGATGAGGCTATGATGAGAAGGTAAGTGTTGATACAATGTTAATTTGTTGGGCTATTTGTTCAAGTTCTCTTATCTTATGTGCATGAAAACCCATGTCGCCAGGATATCAGCCTGACTTGGCGCACCTCGGGTTGCCTCCAATCCGAAGTCGTCCCTGGGGCTCTGAAAACAAATGTATGCGCGTCAAATTACATGCGCGTCAAAACACACGATTAGTCGCGAAAACTAGTGATAACATAGAAAAGAATCATGTGGCCACGCTTAAGAGTATCAAAGAAAACATAGAACACACTACTTATTATCTTATCAACAGCATGCATAAAATAAATCAACAAATATGCTTACCTAAAAGTCTTCAACATAAAATATTGTCGCATAAATAATCGTGTTTATTTTGTAATTCCCGCTTCGGTGAAAGGCAGGAACGAATACTCATTTCGCAAACGACATTTTATTTACTTCTTTATTACTATTATTATTATTATTATTATTATTATTATTATTATTATTATATGAAAATAAAATAATCATCATGAGGGTCACTGTTCTTGCCAATTTTTGCCGAACAGTGATCCTTAACAGTGATCCCGAGTGACGTATTTTTCTATTCGCATCCTTGATAAAATACTCGTCAAACTGCATACTTTTATAGCATTGGACAGGTCCCGTTGGTGTGGTGGAGGGATGTGTGTGTGTTGTATGTGTGTGTGTGGGGGGGGGGGGGGGTACTTGACCTTTCAATTGGTGTATACGTTCAGCTGAAGTATTTTATAACCACCTTATAAATGCATACCCGCTGTCGAAAAACACACCTATTCATGTATACATTCTTTAATTTTACTGCCTATAAATGTATGATTCAAGTGATAAGCCTTATTGTGTTATGACTTACATGACGACTTACATGACGTCGACACCATTCTAAGCCACAGAGACTTCTATCGGTGCATTTCTACGTTGTTTTTCCAGTCTGGCTTCATCTTCGGTCATGTAGCACGCAGCTTTGAATTTGAAGGGGTATTCTTTCCAGTAGCTGTTAAGGCGACTCTTGAATGTGTTCAGGGAGGGTGCTCTAACAATATTTTCTGGTAATGAATTCCACTGATTGATGACTCGTTGTGAGAAGTAATTTGCTCTGACGTTGAGACGATTTCTTGATTTAAATAATTTCATGGAGTGTCCTCTAGTTGATGAATATGGTGCCATTCTGAGCAACTTATCTTTTTCCACCTTATCTATATTATGTAGTATTTTGTATACTTGCACCAAATCCGCACGCTCTCTTCGATATTCTAATGTGGGTAAACCTAATTTTCTCAATCTTTCGTGATATGGAAGATGTTGAACACATTTCAGCAATCTTGTAGCACGCCTCTGAACATTTTCTAATATAATTTTATCTTTCTTATATTGCGGAGACCAAATCTGTGTGGCGTACTCAAGGTGTGGTCTTACCATGGATTTGTAAAGGTTCAGAAACATTTCTTTATCCATGTATGTGAATATTCTGAATATTATTCCAAGATTCCTGTTGGCCAGATTAACTTTTTGGGTTATGTGTTCACGGAATTTTAATTTTTCGTCAATGGTTACTCCTAGATCTTTTTCAGATTTTACCCTTTCTATTTCAGTTTCATCGTCTCCTGTGCCCATTTTGTACCTGAACACTTCACTAGTTTCCTCAATATGAAGGTGGTGGCATTTCTTAATGTTGAATGTCATTTTCCAAGTTTCTGCCCAGCGTTCTGCTCTTATAATATCTTATTGAAGTAGAAGTGGAGAGTCTCTGGTATCTACTGCATAGTAAATCTTAGCATCATCAGCAAATATCTTCATAAGTCCATTAATAGCTTCTGGCAGGTCATTTATAAAGACCGGAAATAGTATTGGCCCCAGGACACTGCCCTGAGGGATGCCTGATGTTATATCTATCCACTCTGATATAGCTCCTTTTATTACCACTCTCTGTTGTCTGTTTGACAAAAAAATCTTTAATCCAAGAATGTAATTTCCCTGTTATTCCATATTTTTTCAATTTCATTAATAGCCTTTGGTGAGCCACCTTATCAAATGCCTTACAGAAGTCCAAATAAATAATGTCTACATCTTTGCCATTGTCGATATCTTCTGTTATATCTTCTAAAAATTCAAGCAATTGTGTAATACACGATTTTCCACTGATAAATCCATGTTGTGAAACAGAGAACAGGTCAGTAGCTGTCATATGCTCAACAATAGCATTCCTTACTAATCTTTCCATCAACTTCCCTGGCACTGAGGTGAGACTTATTGGTCTATAATTTTCAGCATTTTTTTTCTCGCCTTTCTTGAATATTGCTGTTACGTTTGCTTTTTCCACACATCTGGTATTTTCCCCTCCTGTAAGGACTTTTCAAATATAATCTTTAATGGCTTTTGAACTATTTTTATTTCTTTCAGTACTTTGGGATGTATACTGTCTGGCCCTTGAGATTTCGCTGAATTTAGGCGGTCAATTGTTTTTGAGACTAACTCTTCAGTTATGATTATTGTCTCCAATGGTTGGATATAATTTTTCTTATCAAATGCTGGTAGCTCACTATCACCTTCTTTTTCAAAAACACTGGCAAAAAATTGATTAAGTATATCTGCTGTTTCTTGATTGCTTTCTGAAAAGTTATGGGTTAACGAACTTATATATATGGACTTATGTTGTTTATTTTAAATTTTGATACTGATTTTTATACAACTTAATCCACTAGAGAAAATTGTATAATGCATACTGATAATATAGAGGAGGGAGCTTATTTTATATACCTAATGGATAAGTCTATGTAAAGCCAGAATGAAAAATGAGGGTTATCCCAGCGGCACATCTGCACCATACTCTTACTATAGGAAGATACCCCCCTCTCCCCTCCCACGGGGGACAGTTTCTGTTTAACTTTGAAACCAGAGGACCAGTGGTCCTGTAGCTCACCTGACACTTGGTCCTGGTATACATTTTAATATATTTATATAGCCCCAGGGCAGGGGCAGATCTGCCACCCTCTGGACTAATGTTGAGTCCCAATGCTGTATACCAAGCCACAAAGTCACTGAGCCTTTGGTTCTGGACAAAGATTTCTGAAGGGTTTTTATCATATATGGGCATGGCGGCCATCTTGTTCATGTGACCATGAACATCTGAACAAACTTTGATGCCTTTGACCCAGTATTAAAGCTACATATGAAACACAGTAATCATTTGTATAAACTATGATGGGCCCGAGTGCCTAATGCTACATACCCAGTTTCAAGGTCATAGGCCTTTCAGTTCTTGAGAAAAAGACTTTTGAAGAGTTTTTACCATATATGGGCATGGTGGTCATCAGATTCCGGGACAACTCGGCCCATAACAAACTCGGCCCACATCACTCTCGGCCCATAACCAACTCGGCCCATAGCAAACTCGGCCCATGGGCATAGAACGGTATCGTTTTCAAGCTTTCACAAAGGGCTTTTCTATCTGAAAAGCATATCAGACAATAACTATATATAATGACATGTATAATCATTACTTGGCATAAAAAACAGTGTTAAACAAGATATAGCCATCCACACTGACTCGGCACAAAAGAAAGTCGGCACCTAGCAAACTCGGTCCATATGTACTTGTATGGGAATTATATTTAATATACTTGCTATACAATATCTAGATAGAGGATAAAATGAAAACACTATTCATATGTTTTCATATATCTAATGCTGAGTGCATTTAGATTTCCTTATATCCTTCTCCGATTTATAATACTAGAACGATTCTATGGGAACAAATAATTGTTGTGTTTTTTTTTAAATTGAGGCTCAAATTTTTGTGTCTGAGAAGATTATCAAAGTTTTATCACTTACATTAGAAATCGTGCATATATCAATATTTTACCTGTAGGAGTGGCTGATTTAACTTGAAAAGGGGTGGGGGGGGGGGTATCAAGAAGGTGGGTTTTCTGCATCCTACCAAAATGTATCCTCTCACCTTAAGTGGCGGGGGTATAGGGCATAATATAGCAGTTAAAATTATAGTAATTTGACCAAATTTTATAATTCTAGGTCAAAATTGAATGAAAAACCATCTTCCAAGCAAGTTTATGTGTTCAGTCAACCATGAAAACTAGGTCATTGTGAAATTCTGGTCACATTATCCGAATGTCCTGGTCAAGGTGCTTCCTTGACATGAGTTTGATGATAACTGGTCTGTTTATTTAACAATAATGTCAAGAAATATTGAAAATTGAGGACAAAATAATAAAAAAATGCTAAATGTCAAAGGAAGTCTTTTTTGACAGCATATGTTCAAATTAAACGAAATAAAATGATATGGAAATATATTTTAGATGTTCTGTTAATCATTTTATCAAATCCTGTCTGTCTGTTGTACTCTTCTACCAAATGAGAATGTTTTTACAAGACAGGCTAAAACCACGTTGGATTACCCCACCCACTTCTGTGGACCCATAGCTCAGTAAGTAGGGCTTTCCGACCAAAGTCACATATGGTTCAATAAACTAGACACATTGGAGTTTACCATCAGTTAAAAAAAGAAAACTTTGGTAGGATGCAGAAAACCCACCTTATTGATACCCCTTTGACTTAACCCCCCCCCCCCCCCCCCCCCCCACACACACACACACACACCTTCTCCCATCCCCTTGCAACTTTTGAATTAGTTATCTACTACCAAAAATACCAACCTCCAGGAGTCCCTGTGAATGTTAATGCACACATTTTCTCAATACCTTTATTAACATCCAATAATACCATCGCAGACCAAGTTTGGTATGGTAAGAGTTTGTATACATGAGCCGACTTGGCTACACCATATCATTTTGGATAACCTCTGGGACTCAGAGAATGCAGATTTGAGTCAGAGTGAACACCATATTTCAAAATCAAGTTGATAAAATAAATTAGTGAGAAATACCATTAAAGCAAGGCGCAATACTATATATATGGGCTGCGTTTGTTATGGGCCGAGTTTGTGTGGGCCGACTTTGTTATGGGCCGATTTTGCAATGGGTCGAGTTTGCTATGGGCCGAGATGTCCAGCTACCGGTCATCTTGGTCATGCGGCCAAGACCATCTGAACAGACTTTGGTTCTTTTAACCCGGTGAAGCTCAATATGAAATATGGCTTCAACCGACCCCAGCAGCCACTGAGCAGAAGATGTTTGAAAATGATGACGGGTGAGAGAATCTCTGTGACCTTGTACAAAAGTCAAAGAATGCCCTTGATCTTAAGCGACATAATATCTTTATCTAGTCATTTAGTCAACCATATATACCAAATATTGTACCTTAGTCTTAAATGGTTTCTGAGAAATCCACTGTTTAGGTGTTTTCCTATATACAAGCCTAAGGTACAGAAGCTGACCGTGTCATAAATTAGGTCAAGGTCACCGAAGGGTCATCATTTGTATAAACTATGCAGGGCTCTAGTGGCCAAAGCTACATACTTGGTATGATACCAAGTTTCAAGGTCATAGGCCTTTTGGTTCTGAAGAAGAAGATTTTTGAAGCCTTTTAACATATATGGGCATGGCTGCCATCTCGGTCATGTGACCCAGACCCCGGGAACAAACTTTCATTCTCCCACCCCAATGAGACTCCATATGAAATTTGGCTTCAATCGGCCCAGTGGTTTCAGATGAGAAGATGTTTGAAAATCTTGACAAGAGATGGATGGACAGAATGACCTTGACCTTTAGTTCTGGATAAGAAGATTTTTGAAGGTGTTTTACAATATAAGGGCATATTGGCTATCTTGGTCATGTGCCCCAGACCCTTGGGACAAACTTTCGTTCCCCCATCCCACTGAGGTGCCATATGAAATTTGGCTTCAATCTGCCCATAGGTTTCAGAGGAGAAGCTGTTTGAAAATCTTGACCATGGATGGATGGACGGAATGACCTTGACCTTAAGTGACATAATTCCTTTATCTGTTCATTTAGCTGTATTGTACCTTAGACTTAAACAGTTTCTGAGAAATCCACTGTTAAAGTGTTTTCCCATATAAAGCCTGACAAACCAAAGTTGACCATGTCATAAATTAGGTCAAGGTCAACACAAGTCCATCATGATGTTTGAAAATTTTGACGACGGATGGACGGATGGAATGACCTTGACCTATAGTGACATAATATCTTCATTTGTTTATTTAGTTGACCATGTAATCCAAGTATTGAATCTTAGACTTGAACGGTTTCTGAGAAATCCAATATCTAAGCGTTTTCCCATGTAAAACCCTAACGTACCAAATTTGACCATGTCATAAATTAAGTCAAGGTCAACGCAAGGTCATCATTTGTACAAACTATGATGGGCCTGAGTGCCCGATGCTACATACCAAGTTTCAAGGTCATAGGCCTTTTGGTTCTGGAGAAGAAGATTTTTAAGGGTTTTTACCAAATATTAGCATGGCGGCCATCTTGGTCATGTGACCCAGGACCTGGGGGCATACTGTCGTTCCCCCATCCCACTGAGACTCCATATGAAATTTGGCTTCAGCGGCCCAGTGGTTTCAGAGGAGAAGATATTTGAAAATCTTGACAATGGATGGATGGACGGAATGACCTTGACCTTTGGTGACATAATATTTTCATTTGTTCATTTAGTTGACCACGTATACCAGTTATTGTACATTAGACTTAAACGGTTTCTGAGAAATCCACTGTTTAAGCGTTTTCCCATATAAAACCCTAACATACCAAAGTTGGCCATGTCATAAATTAGTTCAAGGTCAACGCAAGGTCATCATTTGTATAAACTATGATGGGCCTGAATGCCCGATGCTACATACCGAGTTTCCAGGTCATAGGCATTTTGGTTCTGGAGAAGAAGATTTTTAAAGGGTTTTTACTATATATGGGCACGGCGTCCATTTTGGTCATGTGACCAAGACCCCGTGTATAAACTTTCGTTCCCCCATCCCACTGAGACGCCATATGAAATTTGGCTTCAATCGACCCAGTGGTTTCAGAGGAGAAGATGTTTGAAAATCTTGACGATGGATGGACCGACGGAATGACCATTACCTT
This sequence comes from Ctena decussata, assembly GCA_963989385.1. Classification (NCBI taxonomy): domain Eukaryota; kingdom Metazoa; phylum Mollusca; class Bivalvia; order Lucinida; family Lucinidae; genus Ctena; species Ctena decussata. The sequence goes on along the minus strand of OZ022498.1, from coordinate 35,902,313 downwards.
TAGTGACATAATATCTTCATTTGTTTATTTAGTTGACCATGTATACCAAGTATTGTATCTTAGACTTGAATAGTTTCTGAGAAATCCAATATCTAAGCGTTTTCCCATGTAAAACCCTAACGTACCAAATTTGACCATGTCATAAATTAAGTCAAGGTCAACGCAAGGTCATCATTTGTACAAACTATGATGGGCCTGAATGCCCGATGCTACATACCAAGTTTCAAGGTCATAGGCCTTTTGGTTCTGGAGAAGAAGATTTTTAAGGGTTTTTACCAAATATTAGCATGGCGGCCATCTTGGTCATGTGACCCAGGACCTGGGGGCATACTGTCGTTCCCCCATCCCACTGAGACTCCATATGAAATTTGGCTTCAGCGGCCCAGTGGTTTCAGAGGAGAAGATATTTGAAAATCTTGACAATGGATGGATGGACGGAATGACCTTGACCTTTGGTGACATAATATTTTCATTTGTTCATTTAGTTGACCACGTATACCAGTTATTGTACATTAGACTTAAACGGTTTCTGAGAAATCCACTGTTTAAGCGTTTTCCCATATAAAACCCTAACATACCAAAGTTGGCCATGTCATAAATTAGTTCAAGGTCAACGCAAGGTCATCATTTGTATAAACTATGATGGGCCTGAATGCCCGATGCTACATACCGAGTTTCCAGGTCATAGGCATTTTGGTTCTGGAGAAGAAGATTTTTAAAGGGTTTTTACTATATATGGGCACGGCGTCCATTTTGGTCATGTGACCAAGACCCCGTGTATAAACTTTCGTTCCCCCATCCCACTGAGACGCCATATGAAATTTGGCTTCAATCGGCCCAGTGGTTTCAGAGGAGAAGATGTTTGAAAATCTTGACGATGGATGGACCGACGGAATGACCATTACCTTTAGTGACATAATATCTTCATTTGTTTATTTAGTTGACCATGTATACCAAGTATTGTACCTTAGACTTAAATAGTTTCTGAGAAATCCACTGTTTAAGCGTTTTCCCATATAAAACCCTAACGTACCAAAGTTGAACATGTCATAAATTAGGTCAAGGTCAACGCAAGGTCATCATTTGAACAAACTATGATGGGCTCGAATGCCAGATGCTACATACCAAGTTTCAAGGTCATAGGCATTTTGGTTCTGGAGAAGAAGATTTTTAAAGGGTTTTTACCATATATGGGCACGGCGGCCATCTTGGTCATGTGACCCAGACTCCGCGTATAAACTTTCGTTCCCCCATCCAACTGAGACGCCATATGAAATTTGGCTTCAATCGGCCCAGTGGTTTCAGAGGAGAAGATGTTTGAAAATCTTGACGACGGATGGACCGACGGAATGACTTTGACCTTTAGTGACATAATATCATCAGTTGTTCATTTAGTTGACCATGTATACCAAGTATTGTACCTTAGACTTAAACAGTTTCTGAGAAATCCACTGTTTAAGCCTTTTCCCATATAAAAGCATAACGTACCAATGTTGACCATGTCATAAATTAGGTCAAGGTCAATGCAAGGTCATCATTTGTACAAACTATGATGGGCCCACATGCCCGATGCTACATACCAAGTTTCAAGGTCATAGGCCATTTGGTTCTGGAGAGAAGATTTTTGAAGGTTTTTTTTTTACCATATATGGGCGTGGCGGCCATCTTGGTCATGTGACCCAGAAACCCCGAACAAACTTTCGTTCCCCCAACCCATGGAGGCTCCGTATAAAATTTGGCTTTGATCGGCCAAGCGGTTTTGGAGAAGAAGACCTTTGAAAATGGTGGACAGACGACGGACGACGGACGGACTACGGAGCATTGCCATACTAAAAGCTCACCTTTGAGCTTTCGGCTCAGGTGAGCTAAAAAGACGGCCATTCGAAACTTTACGTCAACGTCCGTTCAACGAATATATCTGTGTATCTTGACAAAACACAGATAGTTAACTTTCTTCTGTCGTTCTATTATTTATGTATGATCTTCATGATGAACTTGAGAAGGTGCAGATTTTTAACGGGAAATTACACATGACTGGCATTCTAGAGAAACGTAAGTGGGAATCTCTGAAAAAGAGAAGGAAAGATAGTAGACTCATATAAATGCTTCACAAAGATCTGAAGGGTGTAGCCAGTATACCCATAAATGACCTTGCTCCCTCAAGTAGGCGTACCAGGAATCATCATTCCCTGACATTTCAACTCCATTGGCTGGGACTGAGATTTACAAGTCCAGTTTCTTTCCCAAGACTATTAGAGATTGGAATTCCCTGGAAAATTCCCTTATTGCTGCTGAGTGTGCAGAGGATTCAGTTACTAAGTTTACTTCTCTTTCTAATATTAAAGTCACACTGAGCATGCTGAATGTCACAAATGCCAGCTCCTATGAAATTAATTGCTAATTTCATTTTCTTCAGTCAATTAAGTACCGTTATCACATATATCATTTTTTTCAATCACAGTCTGCAGTTTTTGCCAATGAATTTCATTGGCAAAAACTGCAGACCATAATCAGACTGTTCCTACACTGTTTTTATCATTTCTGTATTAATCTTGGGAACCTAAAACCATTAATTTTCCATTTGGGACAAATGAACAAATAAATGATTTTATGTGTCCCAGTACTTAAGCATATCATGGTAGTTAATCCCTCTTGTTTCGCTGCCTTATCCTTCCCTGATTCGAAAAGGGTACCCATTTAATGTTGGGTTGACAGAGAGGATTTTCCAGTCGTTGGATGGCGACGGTTAGCCGCGAACTAACGACTTTCCAGCGACTTTGTGCACCATAACCGAGCGTCTCGAACCCATACTCTAACCACTCGACCACGGCGCCACCATGGGAAACCTTTACCTTTATATTTATTGTAAACGCTAGTTGGTAAACGTGGTATGATTTATAGAATTACTGGCAAACATTACAGACCCTGATCAGACTGTTCCTAGTGTGTTTACCCACATCAGGTGTTTTAACTGTTTTACCACATTTGCCTGCTCTAAGCATTTACTGACAGCAGTCACTGAGGGGTTGTTTACATTAATTACAGATTAGACTCTGAAAAGGGGGAAAAAAAAATTGTGAAAGTGGTCTTTGTCCTCGGAGTGGATTATATTTCTTTACAAAAGTAATAGGAAAAAAATAAAAGCAGCCATCAAAGCACCCATTGTCGCAAACAGAAGGCACAATCGGAACTCCTCGGCCGATTCATGGAAATTGCCGAGCGGTGTTTCGACCGCAGCCGGCACTTTAAGCACCGACTTCTCGAGAAATTGCATTCGGATAAGTTCGGAAAAAATTGACCCACGACACGAGAAAACCAACAAAGTGGTTGTGCGCCCACTGGCGCAGACTCAGATAAGCCTGGGCATCCGCCCAGTCTGATCAGAGTCTTCGATGTCCGCATGGAGGTAGCTTAGACCCTTAGCTACCTTTTAAGCGCTTAGCGGAGAGTCTAGGCTGATCTGAGTCTGCTCTGGGCGCACAACCACTTTGTTGGTTTTCTCGTGTCGCGGCTCAATTTGTTCAAGCTTTGTCCTCCATCTTTATCCAAATCTGGATAATACCCATAAGTCCATGCGCTAAATACAAGATGTCATAAAGAGCTATCGTTTACCTCTGCGCAAAAGCACCAGCGTTTCAAACACTCAAGGCGAATAGATACACTTTCATGGGGGAAGCAACTCTGCCATTTTTAATTTTGCACCTTTCTCAATGGGAATCGCCTCTCAAAGGAAAGTATTTTCTGCTCCTCCAAGAACAAATTCTTTCCTTTAGAGAAGATCCCATTATAGGAAGTCACAGAGCGTAGTTTCCCGCTTGTGAAAATGTAGGTAAACATGGATGTGTATACATGTATTATCATTGTCAGGAAAGACACGCGAACACCTGAAATTAGAAATTTAACTTATTAGGGGACTAATCTGTGAGCTGCCAGTAGTGGTACGGTAACGGAACCATATCACTTGACGACAGTAGCGGATAGGTTGATTTCGTTTTCGTTTCTGAGGCTCTTGAATCCAACACATGGAGCAGTTTCGGTTTGTCAACTCGAGTCACTCGAGTAACTAGAGTTACCTACCGAACAACACGAGTAACCGCCATACGCATGCGCAGTACTGCGCACATTTTCGTATTTACTCGACTACTGTAACCCCCACCTCACCTCGGGTAGCCTGGATTAAAGATGGCGGAAAGTGAACTTCCGCTGTAAAAGAAGCCAATTTTTTGGTTTTGCCTTGATGATGACACATTGGCACGCCAATGATTTGCCCTTTTTCTGTTTAATAATACTGAGAATGGGATAAGAATGTTCATCATACTGATGATTATAATTATTCTGCTTGTGCTTTTGCCATAGCCAGCAGGGTTTACAGCGGGGCCAGTAACGACTTCAGAATTGTAATTTCCCATTACAATTTAAAAATTCTTGTGAGTCCTGACTCTTGTGAATATTAAACACCTGAGTTTTAAAAGAAAATTGCGAGAATAGGACTCTGGACTTAAAGGTAAAAAGATCGATGGTCGTCGCCATTTTGTTCTTTACTCGAAGTGTTCGGCACGGCAGTACTCGAGTACCTTTGTACGCATGCGCCAAATTTCAACCCGAGTAACACGAGTTGGCAACTCGAAAATGCTCATGGTGTCTGAATGATTTCCTAGCTGTCACCCGGCTTCCTGCAAGCTGTCAATCATTTTCTGGTCTGGGACCAATATTCGGCTGGAAAACTAATTCTGTGATATAGGGGAAAATGGGGCAAGTGGGACACTTATTGGAAAATCACCTGCTTGCACAGGATAATGAGATCCATTTGTCTGCTCCGAGCATGCGGTAACAATCCAGGTTTGGTCACCGCGAGCATGCTCCAGCCTCAAGGGTGCTCCGAGGGTTTTTCTAGATCATGCTCGGGAACCACATAAATTGAAAAGAAGATAGATAAAGTATGCGCGTGCTCGCAAAAAATACAAAACGGCGCGCGGAGCAACCACTGCTCAAAGTATATATATAACTAGGATCGGGCATGTGTGCTGGGCTTCCCCAAATGCAATATAAGTACACTTAAAATTAGTGTCACAGATTATATACTGCTAGATTATACAGGTGTTGACTATATACAGGAACTCTTGCTCCAAAATCCAAAATTTCGTCAATAGCGAGCATACTCGGAGTGACCATAATTGGGCAGTTAACGCATGCTCGGAGCAGCCATATGTGGTATAAAAACCTAGATCGAGATGGAACGAGATCAAATCTGTTGGCACTTTGTAACACCCATCACATGATTTCAACTCCCAACTATTTTAAATACGTCTTTCGGACACACACCCAGAATGTCACTCAAAGTCACCTTATAGCGTATAATTGACCCGACAACTTAGCATGTAACATAGTCCCGCAAACAAAATCGCACGTGTTTAATGTCTCACAATAGAACTGTGATTTTACCTTACATTTACTGAAAAGATGCATACCTGTTTAAAATAGGCGTGGCTTCGGAAGGTGAATTGGTGTTAAATAGTCGGTTATCAGTAGAGAATGGGAAAAAATAACAAGGTAGCGCAGCAAACAGACAAAGTAAAACTATTTTTTGTTTTAAACATATTTAATTACATGCATTAACAATCATAAACATCTGATAGACGTCGCATGAAAAGTGACCTTAATGCATGTGTGAACAGGGAAGACTGTGATCAGCCTGCGCATATGCACAGTCTGATCAGAGTCTTCCCTTATTCTCTTGCCTGCTGCATTCCCGTACCTATCTTACTTCGAATGCTTCCTATGTCCTCACGGGCGTAACATTTGCATTCCTTTGTCTCAAAGAAATTAGTTTAAACATATTTTATTTCATAACATCACAATACCACATGTATTTACATAACATGAGAACATTTAAAGGATCAGAACGGAAGCTAAAGCTTATCGAGTTCTTATCCTCAAAGAAATTGAGGGGGCATATTGCTTTCGTTTAGGCCTGAAAATATATTGTGTTTCGGATTTCATGAAAAAATAAAGTATGGTTGGCAGGTAGGGTTATTCTTTTTAGTTTACCTGAGCCACAGGCTCGTAGAGAAGCTTCTAGTATAGGCAGGTATAGTCCGTTTGCTCCCAAGTGCAAATGGGGTTTTGCTGATTTTCTCGAAAATGATGAAAGTTTGATCAAATGTTTTAATGTCCTAATGAATCTAATGCTTAACGTACATAACAGAATACGAATAATCCATTTTTTTGTAAAATATTCTCCATTAATAGTAATGCAGAAACAGAGTAGTTTCACTGAAAGATGTCGTGTGCTTATAAGAACAGCTAAAGCAGTGGTGTAAACAGAAGCGCCAAGTTGGTTACTTATTCCCTATATTCCCTATTCCCGATTCTAATAACCCATATAGATATCGGTACTTTTACGTTGCGACATTAAATACTCTTGGAATATTAATCTTTTCTCTAGTCTGTAGTTGTCTGTCTGAGTACATCTCTACTCAGTCAGGTTGTTTGTCCGTCTGTCTGTTCGCATGTATTTGCTTTCGCATATGAAAAGGGTATATATGTTCACTTCGAATTCTATCAAGCATCGCCCCAAAAACGTCATGGAGATTATACTTTTGTTTTGTTGTGCCTGTCCATGCGTTCCTTCATTATTTTGTCCGTCCTTGCGTCTGCCTGTCCTGGAGGTATCCTGTCCTTTTAGTCTTTTGTCTTTACAGTGATAGCAAAGCAGGTGTGCAAGTTAACTAAGGCATTTGGAGGAACATATTGGTGCAATTACTATAATACTATAACAGGCTGTCGTTGTTGTACATCGATGCAATCTTTTATCTGTCCGTATGTGTATGTCTGTCTGTCCGTCTGATTTTGTTTGCATACACATGCAAGTATATAAAATCAGCAGCAAAACGTATAGGATGTATCGTTGTTACCCTTTTGGGAGGGTTTTCGTGGTCCTGAGAAGCAAACAGGAAGTAACGGAAGTTGTCTCCCTTTGAAAAAATGGTGGCGAAAAACATGGAACAGTACCCGTGCACTTTACGGAAATACTGCTGTGTCCGTCTAGGTATGTATCTGTGTAACCGTCCGTCCGTCCGGTTTTGTTTGTATTTATGCAGATCTTATTAGCAGTAGCTAGTACAAATACAATTTTTAGTATGCACAAAGACACATATGAGCCGCGACACGAGAAAACCAACAATGTGGTTGTGCGCTCAGCGGAGACTCAGATCAGCCTGGGCATCCGCCCAGTCTGATCAGAGTCTTCGCTGTCCGCATGAAGGTAACTTAGACCCTTAGCTACCCTTTGAGCACTAAACGAATGGTCTGGTCAAACTTGGCGGAAACCTAGACTGATCTGAGTCTGCGGAGTGCGCATGACCACATTGTTGGTTTTGTCGTGTCGCGGCTCAATATGGAGGATATAATATGAACATTTGAAGTAATTTCACTGAGCCAATTTTGAAAAAAAAAATATTAAAAGTTTTCTTCCATATGAAATGAAGTGAAATAATGTTGACGATTTCACCCTAACTTTATAAGTGAGAGGGTTTTTTGAATGATACCATCTTTTGCATGCAAAAAGACACCTATATGGAGCAGATGATATGAACATTTTAAGGAAAATCACTGAGCCAATTTTGAAAAAAAAAAGGATGAAATTTTATTCCGTATTAATTTAAGTCAATTAATGTTGACGATTTCGCCCTAACTTTATAAGTGAGAGGGAGTTTTGAATGATACAATCTCTGGCATGCAAAAAAACATATATATAGAGCATATGATATGATCATTTTAAAGAATTTCACAGAGCCAATTTTGAAAAAAAATATTAAACGTTTTCTTTCATTGGAAATGAAGTGAAAGAATGTTGATGATTTCACCCTAAATTTAAAAGTGAGAGGGAGTTTTGAATGATACATTCTTTTGCATGCATGAAAACACGATTATGGAGCATATTAAATGAACATTTTAAGAAATTTCACCGAGCCAATTTTGAAAAAAATATTAAAAATTTTCTCCCATATGAAATGAAGTGAAACAATGTTGACGATTTCACCGTAATCTATAAGTAAGGGGGAGTTTTGAATGATACAATCTTTTGCATGCGTAAAGACACATATACGGAGCATGCGATATGAACCTTTTAAGAGCTCGGTCAAGTTAGCAGAACGAAAATTCTGCAGAAAATTCTGCAGAAGATTCTGCAGAATTTTCTGCTGAATTTTCTGCAGAAAAAGTGGTAAAGTTAGCGAAATAAATATTCTGCAGAATTTTCTGCAGAATTTTCTGCAGAAAAAGTGGTAAAGTTAGCGAAATTAATATTCTGCAGAATTTTCTGCAGAAAAAGTGGTTAGGATAGCGAATTGAAAACTCTGCAAAATTTAGCAGTATTTATTTCTTTGTTCTGTCATCTATACGCCACAAAATGTGAGTGCGCACCGTTTACCGCACTACTCTATCTCATATGTGGACCGAGATATTCACAAAAATCGCATATTTTCTTCTGCTGGAAAGTAGCAGAACGACATTTCAGAAACCCTTTATTTGAAAAGTTTAATTTCTATGCTCTGTCATCTGGAGGCCACAAAATGTGAGTGAGCGCCGTTTACCCCACTACTCTATCTCATAAGTGGACTGAGATATTCACAAAATCGCATATTTTCTTCTGCTAGAGAGCAGCAGAACGAACTTTCAGAAACCCTTTGTTAGCAAAGTTTGATTTCTATGTTTTGTCATATAGAGGCCATAAAATGTGAGTGAGCACCGTTTACCGCACCTCTCTATCTCATAAGTGGACCGAGATATTAACACAAATCGCATATTTTCTTCTGCTGGAAAGTAGCAGAACGAAATTTCAGAAACCCTTTGTTTGCAAAGTTTGATTTCTATGTCCTGTCATCTAGAGGCCATAAAATGTTAATGAGCACCGTTTACCGCACCTCTCTATCTCATATGTGGACCGAGATATTCACAAAAATCGCATATTTTCTTCTGCTGGAAAGTAGCAGAACGAAACTTCAGAAACCCTTTGTTAGCAAAGTTTGATTTCTATGTTCTCTCATCTGGAGGCCACAAAAAGTGAGTGAGTGCCGTTTACCGCACTACTCTATCTCATAAGTGGACCGAGATATTCACAAAAATCGAATATTTTCTTCTGCTAGAGAGTAGCAGAACGAAATGAAAAAAAAAACCTTTGTTAACAAAGTTTGATTTCTATGTTCTGTCATATAGAGGCCATAAAATGTGAGTGAGCACCGTTTACCGCACCTCTCTATCTCATAAGTGGACCGAGATATTCACAAAAATCGCATATTTTCTTCTGCTGGAAAGTAGCAGAACGAAATTTCAGAAACCCTTTGTTTGTCAAGTTTGATTTCTGTGTTCTGTCATCTGGAGGCCACAAATTGTGAGTGAGCGCCGTTTACCACACTACTCTATCTCATAAGTGGACCGAAATATTCACAAAAATCGCATCTTTTCTTCTGCTGGAAAGTAGCAGAACGAAATTTCAGAATCCCTTTGTTAGCAAAGTTTAATTTCTATGTTCTGTCATCTGGAGGCCACAAAAAGTGAGTGAGTGCCGTTTACCGCACTACTCTATCTCATAAGTGGACCGAGATATTCACAAAAATCGAATATTTTCTTCTGCTAGAGAGTAGCAGAACGAAATTAAAGACACCCTTTGTTAGCAAAGTTTGATTTCTATGTTCTGTCATATAGAGGCTATAAAATGTGAGTGAGCACCGTTTACCGCACCTCTCTATCTCATAAGTGGACCGAGATATTCACAAAAATCGCATATTTTCTTCTGCTGGAAAGTAGCAGAACGAAATTTCAGAAACCTTTTGTTTGTCAAGTTTGATTTCTGTGTTCTGTCATCTGGAGGCCATAGAAAGTGAGTGAGCGCCGTTTACCGCACTACTCTATCTCATAAGTGGACCGAAATATTCACAAAAATCGCATCTTTTCTTCTGCTGGAAAGTAGCAGAACGAAATTTCAGAAATCCTTTGTTAGCAACGTTTGATTTCTATGTTCTGTCATCTGGAAGCCACAAAAAGTGAGTGAACGCCGTTTACCGCACTACTCTATCTCATAAGTGGACCGAGATATTCACAAAAATCGAATATTTTCTTCTGCTAGAGAGTAGCAGAACGAAATTAAAGAAACCCTTTGTTAGCAAAGTTTGATTTCTATGTTCTGTCATATAGAGGCCATAAAATGTGAGTGAGCACCGTTTACCGCACCTCTCTATCTCATAAGTGGACCGAGATATTCACAAAAATCGCATATTTTCTTCTGCTGGAAAGTAGCAGAACGAAATTTCAGAAACCCTTTGTTTGCAAAGTTTGATTTCTATGTTCTGTCATCTGGAGGCCACAAAAAGTGAGTGAGCGCCGTTTACCGCACTACTCTATCTCATATGTGGACCGAGATATTCACAAAAATCGCATCTTTTCTTCTGCTGGAAAGTAGCAGAACAAAATTTCAGAAAGCCTTTGTTAGCAAAGTTTGATTTCTATGTTCTGTCATCTGGAGGCCACAAAAAGTGAGTGAGCGCCGTTTACCCCACTACTCTATCTCATAAGTGGACCGAGATATTCACAAAAATCGCATATTTTCTTCTGCTAATTTCAGAAACCCTTTGTTAGCAAAGTTTGATTTCTATGTTCTGTCATCTGGAGGCCATAAAATGCGAGTGAGCAACGTTTGCCGCACCTGTCTGTCTCATAAGTGGACCGAGATATTCACAAAAATCGCATATTTTCTTCTGCTGGAAAGTAGCAGAACGAAATTTCAGAAACCCTTTGTTTGCAAAGTTTGATTTCTATGTTCTGTCATCTGGAGGCCACAAAAAGTGAGTGAGCGCCGTTTACCGCACTACTCTATCTCATAAGTGGACCGAGATATTCACAAAAATCGCATCTTTTCTTCTGCTGGAAAGTAGTAGAACGAAATTTCAGAAACCCTTTGTTAGCAAAGTTTGATTTCCATGTTCTGTCATCTGGAGGCCACAAAATGTGAGTGAGCGCCGTTTACCGCACTACTCTATCTCATAAGTGGACCGAGATATTCACAAAAATCGCATATTTTCTTCTGCTGGAAAGTAGCAGAACGAAATTAAAGAAATCCTTTGTAAGCATAAGTTTATTTCTTTGTTCTGTTATCTGGAGGCTACAAAATGTGAGTGAGCGCCGTTTACCGTACTTCTCTATCTCATATGTGGACCGAGATATTCACAAAAATTGCATATTTTCTTCTGCTGGTAAGTAGCCGAACGAAATTAAAGGCACCCTTTGTTAGCAATGTTTGATTTCTATGTTCTGTCATCTGGAGGTCACAAAATGTGAGTGAGCACCGTTTACCGCACTACTCTATCTCATAAGTGGACCGAGATATTCACAAAAATCGCATATTTTCTTCTGCTGGAGAGTAGCAGAACGAAATTTCAGAAACCCTTTGTTAACAAAGTTTTATTTCTCTGTTCTGTCATCTGGAGGCCACAAAATGTGAGTGAGCACCGTTTACTGCACCACTCTATCTCATAAGTGGACCGAGATATTCACAAAAATCGCATATTCTGCTGAACAGTAGCAGAATGAAAATTCAGAAACCTTGGCCACCAAAGGGGGAGTCTTAATAAAGCATGTTTCCTGACCCCTATCAAAGTGGCTATTTTTTTGCTGATAAGTGGCATCATGAGTCTACTTTATCACAGCATATGCCGTTTGATGGGGAGGCATCTATTTTCTGAGAAATAAGCACTTTAAAGTGGATGTGGTGATCACACATATCAAATTGGTATATGTTCAATATTGTTAACCTAAGTAGGACTTATTAATGCCTACGAAGGGCTTACTTACTCCTACGCTAGGCTAACTAGCTTCTACATAGGACTTAGTTACTTCTATGTAGGACTTATTAACTCCTACATAGGACTTACTAACTCCTACGAAGGACTTATTAACTAATAAGATAAGTCCTAAGTAGGTGTTAGTAAGTGCTACGTAGGACTTATTATCTCCTACGAAGGTGTTAGTAAGGCCTCAAAGCTAGTCGGATGAGCTGATGGCTGATCTGCACAGGTGGTAAAACACCTAGCCGGCCTTTTCTAGTGGCGCCACACAAATCACTTTCATGAAAATGCTTCAACGATTGGTGAAGACACACGTGTTAGCATGCCCTCGTTTTCATATTCTATTATGCAGATATCATTGCGTCTGCAAATAATTCCACTATAATGTTTGACATTTACAGAAACTTGCAACTGGAAAAAGGGTGAAAGGTCTGCCATGATGAAAACAAATGAGCCGCTATACGACAAAACCAACAAAGTGGCATGTGCGCGCAGCCAAGACTCAGGTCAGCCTGGGCATCCGCCCAGTCTGATCAGAGTCTTCGCTGTGCGCTTGGAGCAAGCTTAGCTAACCTTTAAGCGCATAAAGAAGATTTAAATCAGACTGTGCGGATGCCCAGGCTGATCTGAGTCTTCGCTGGACGCACATGCCACTTTGTTGGTTTTGTCATGTTTCTCAAATAACAATTTCAAAGATTCTTTATGTATTTCATTTTCTGTTTTTAAAGTGATGGCCACATTTGATGTTCGATCCCAGCATTGTTAGTAAATTCGAAAGCCCCCCTCCACCCCACAACCCTTGCAAGGATGTGTGAGATTACTTTTCATTCTGTTATATTAATATGGAAGAATTGGTTAATTTCTTAACAAGGCATATATTCTCTGAGCAAAATAGTCCAATTTCGTGCACTGTTTCGTCTGACATTTATATACTGAAAGGATTTAAAAAACTTCCACTTTTTATTGCTTGCTGCTGATCTGTTCACTCATGACAGTGTTGAATATTTAACGATAAATTGCTTGAAACTTATCAAATTTAAAGATTACGCAGTTAATTGGTACCATTTACTTAAATGACGTCAGTAAAAGAGCGTTACGTCAATGAAATGCATAAGGCGATGCCGGCGTTATCTTATGCAACACTCTTTTCGACCATTTCTTACTGTCTTAATATTGTGACGTCATCCACGTTGATTTGCAAATATCAGAGCGGATGATACTGTCGCGCAAAGCCTATTACGGAGACGGCGTCGACGTTAGTTAACGTCATGACCTCTGGTTTTTAATCTCGGTTGGGTGCTTTTCTGACGGTCTTTTGAGCGTCCTGTAAACAGTGCATGTTGTCTGAGATTGTACATTGCCGTAATTAACACATAACATTGTCACGCGACGTCACTGTTTGAAAGTTTAGCATTTATCTCGCCCAAAACTCTGCACCTGTTTGCGATTTTTAGGCGCGGTAGGCTGAATAAAGCCACAGACCGAGTTCAAACTTTTAAAATTCAATTTGATATCGTAAGAGAAATGTTTCTTCAAAAAACTGTATACATGAAGCTATTTATCCGTATGTAAACGGTACTAAAAACACGAGGAGCACGTGCATTTTCCTGACCGATTCGGTTGAACAATTTCAGATTCGGTATATTGATATAATCAGGTATAAGAGAATATATATGTTGTAAAATTTTGGTGGACGTAGATGCATTCATTTATGAGATATTCAAAATTAATGGGTGGAAGTTTTTAAATCCTTTCAGTATATATACGTTCCTCGCCAAAGGTTAAGCGTGCTGAAAAAGCAAATGTAACAAGATCATTGGAGATAATAACAACTGAATTCTAACTTTTTGTGGAAGTTAATGTATTCTGTCCTGATTGGTCAGCATGAAATTTACCAGTTTAATTTAAATTTGAGTAACAACTGCACAAAGCCAGCACAAACGTGCATGTGTGTGAAAAACCCATTTTGGGAAGAAAAAAAACCGTTATGATCTGCTGTCAGTATTTCTGTTACACCAATTACATGTTCACCAATTTAAGTTTAATGTTTTGGCGAATACGAAACTACTGCTTTTATAATTATTAAAAGAAGCATTATTTTCTCTCGAAAATGTGAATTTTGGGGCATTGATTTCTCTGCTCGCTCTGTGTATTGCTTACTCAAATTAATTTAAATTTGATGTTTTACAAAGCTAAGCATTGGTGTTGATGACGGAACGCATTTGGCTTCATAATGAAGGTTAGAACAACGGTTGTCCATCCGTCGACCACAATATGGCCAAGTTTAATCAATATCTATGGAAAAGACCCCCTATTTGCTCGTGCAAACAAGATACATGTAGCACATACATCTTCGGTTTTGTTTTTGTTTTGTTTTGTCTTTTTTTCTTTAAGAGGATCTATGGGAAACATGCGTTTATATATGGATACCCAAGATGGAAAATATAGCTATAAAATCTCGGACGAGTTTGAAATCCAGTCATTTCCAATGTCAGTAAGGCATTATTGATGTTTGTCAGTGTGACCACAAAACATCACAATTTTAACGCCTGTATTCTAGAACGTTACTCACACTCCTGATGTAATCCCTGAATTCACTCATTAATTGAGCGACTCAGAAGTTTCGTATTCTTAAATCTCACTTTGTCTTGCGTGTTGAGTGATGGTCGAGTGAAGTGTACACCTCCCTCGAGCCTCGCTCGTTTTTACTGACTCATTTATAATGCCCAACCGTTAATGGGCAAACTGGTTTGGTTAAAGAGCATTTTGGTTTGCTGGTCTGTTCGCCTGTCTCTAGTCTGTCCGTCCGTAACATGCTCTGGTAGCTGCGAATCTCAAAAACGGCTGATACGAGGATATTGAAATTCATATATATGGAATGAATTTGCAGTCCCGTATTCGTCTTCTCAAGGGGCCTTGTCACTGAGAAGAAACGACGTGAAAAACATCTGACTTAAGCATTTTGTATAGAGATAGCCTTTTGGAATCTGAAGAATTTAAGTTGGCATGCGGTTAAACCAGTATTTCAATCATATACTGTTCACAAAAAGTAGGGGATTTTCAGGTATGAAAAATTGTAGCATCTACAACAAATGTGATATTCATATGAAACGCTAAATATTGATAAGATAACTATCTGTTAAGACACTTTTCATGAAGGTTTAGACAATATATCCTGTCACGTGATATGCATACAATTTGTTTCATACAGGGGGTCAGGACTAAAATGTGGTAAATTCGAACAAAAATTTATTCAAATTCTTCAACTAAGCTAACCTTTTTATGCACTTTTAAGTTTTGTATGCTAAAAGATTTTTTTCTTCTTCAAAACTGTTATGTTGAGAAGAAAACCAGAAAACAAAATTCGTACAGGTGCATCGAGTTACCGAAATATTTAGACGTTTATGGCTTGCACTCATTATTTTGACGAAAGAGTGTGTAAACCCAATTTTTAGTTTGTTAAATGAAGCATGACAAGTGTTTCTCTGTAAATTTTGTAATCTAAAAACAATCTGTTTCGACACCAGATTCGTGTGAAATTCGGGTGTTGACCCCCTGTCTAAAACGAATGACACGCAGGTCACGTGACAGGATACACCATCTAAATTGTAATGCAAAATGTCTTATCGAATATTTGTCTGATGGATACTTGCCGTTTCAGATGAATTTATACAATTTTTAATGACTTAATATCCCCTACTTTTTGTGAACAGTATATCTTTCATTATCAGCCTTCCATAACGCGATACAACTTACATTCTGTTGACAAGGCCGTAGAGCCACGTCATCCTGATGGAGGGCAAGGGCCTGCCTCAGCTTGCAGTAGGTGTTGGATTGGTAATGTTTTGTGTTGTTTGTGCACGACTAAAAATATGTTTATTTAAAGGTATACTCCCTCGTATTTCTTTACAAAATAATTACAAAATTATGATTCTGGTTAGTTGTATGCACCATAATTAAGATTTGTTCAAAAAGTCTTCAACGAAAACATCTTTGTTAAGGAGGCAGAGACGATATATCAATGCGTACCCTTCTTGAATATTCACGAATATTTTGTAGTCATAAATTGACTGACTTCCACACGCGTTTCTGCAAGCATGTTTTGAATTTTATGATTGGTGGAGTAAATAACTTTACAAAAGCATTAACCTCTAATCTGTGCACGCGAGTTTTTTCAGCCAATAACTGTCAGAAGTCGATTAAAGAAAGGGCTTAAAATTATAAATGGTATAACTTTATCCTGATTAACTATGATTGCTGGGCGTATCCAGTCTTCATTTTTGGCGGGAATGGCGGTCCGCTATGGCCGCTTTTTGTGTATTTTCTTAAATTCTCCTATTTTCAGTGACCATCACAAATCATAAATTTGGCAGATAAATATAATTTTAAATAGCAATCATTATCATGCCTAGGATATAATGTTTTGTGAGAAATTTAGAAGTTAATAGAAATATTGAGGGTGTTAATCTTTAACATTTTTTTGTAAATGATTAAACTTTTACTGAACTCTCTTCCTATTTATGTCAATCCTGTGAGCAGAAAAAAAAACAACTCGGATCAGTCTGCGTGGATGTGCAGCGATTTGTCATTTTCTTTTCCTTTTGGCCTTTCTTTGTATAGTACTGGTTTTTGTCGCACCTGCTTTAAGAAGGTGCGATATAGTTCACTTTTCTGTCCATCAGTCATTCCGTCCGTCCACAATTATGTCGACCCCAACATTCGTGTCCATTATTCTAAATCTATGATACCTACGCTCATCAAACCTGGTATATAGTTTCGTCTTAGAATGGTCTCGAGGAACCTTGCACTTATTTTGGCCTATTTTTCATGCTCTAAAATTTTATGTAAGAAATTATGTCGACCCTAGTGTTCAAGTCCATTTCTTTCCATATATGATACCTGCAATGATCAAACTTGGTATAATGTTTTTTCTTAGAATAGTCTAGGGGATCCTTGCCTTTTTTTATTTTTGACCTATATTTTATGCTCTGTTGACTTAGTTAAATTTTACGTCAAAAATTACGCCAACCCTAGCATACTGATCTATTTCTCTGTCTATGATACCTACAGTCATCAAACCTAGTATAAAGTTTCTACTAAGGTTGATCTAGAGGATTGTTGCACTTATTTTGACATTTGACCCATATTTCATGCTATGCTGACTTTGTAAAATTTTACTTAAAAAATCACAACCCCCTTTCGTTTAAGTCCAGTCTCTCAGTCTATTGTATCTAGAATCAATAAACCTGGTATAAATGGACTTGTTTCAACCCTTGATCTATTTTTCATGAGCTACTGATTTTGTAAAATTTCACATCCAAAACTGTGTCAACCTTAGGGTTTGAGTCCATTTCTCTTTAATTACAGTGGGTATAATCATCAACCGTGGCTACTATTATTTGAACCCTTGACCTATATATCAAGCCCTGTTGACTATTTTTTGTGAATATCTCGGTCCACTTATGAGATAGAGAGGTGCGGTAAACGGTGCTCACTCACATTTTATGGCCTCTATATGACAGAACATAGAAATCAAATTTTGCAAACAAAGAATTTCTGAAATTTCGTTCTGCTACTTTCCAGCAGAAGAAAATATGCGATTTTTGTGAATATCTCGGCCCACTTATGAGATAGAGAAGTGCGGTAAACGGTGCTCACTCACATTTTATGGCCTATAGATGACAAAACAAAGAAATCAAACTTTGCTAACACAGGTATTCTGAAATTTCGTTCTGCTACTCTCTAGCAGAAGAAAATATGCGATTTTTGTGAATATCTCGGTCCACTTATGAGATAGAGTAGTGCGGTAAACGGCGCTCACTCACATTTGTGGCTTCTAGATGACAGAATATAGAAATCAAACATTGCTAACAAAGGGTTTCTGAACTTACGTTCTGCTACTTTCCAGCAGAAGAAAATATGCGATTTTTGTGAATATTTCGGTTCTCTTATGAGATAGAGTAGTGCGGTAAACAGTGCTCACTCACATTTTGTGGCCTCCAGATGACAGAACATAGAAATCAAACATTGCTTACAAAGGGTTTCTGAAATTTCTTTCTGCTACTTTCCAGCAGAAGAAAATATGCGATTTTTTTTAATATCTCGGTCCACATATGAGATAGAGTAGTGCGGAAAACGGCGCTCACTCACATTTTGTGGCCTCCAGATGACAAAACATAGAAATCAAACGTTACTAACAAAGTGTTTCTGAAATTTCGTTTTGCTACTTTCCAGCAGAAGAAAATATGCGTTTTTCTGAATATCTCGGACAACTTATGAAATAGAGTAGTGCGGTAAACGGCGCTCACTCACATTTTGTGGCCTCCAGATGACAGAACATAGAACAAAAATTTTGCAAACAAAGGGTTTCTGAAATTTCGTTCTGCTACTTTCCAGCAGAAGAAAATATGCGATTTTTGTGAATATCTCGGTCTACTTATGAGATAGAGAAGTGCGGTAAACGGTGCTCACTCAAATTTTATGGCCTCTAGATGACAGAACATAGAAATCAAACTTTGCTTACAAAGGGTTTCTGAACTTTCGTTCTGCTACTCTCCAGCAGAAGAAAATATGCGATGTTTGTGAATATCTCGGTCCGTTTATGAGATAGAGTAGTGCGGTAAACGGCGCTCACTCTCATTTTGTGGCCTCCAGATGACAGAACATAGAAATCAAAATTTTGCTAACAAAGGGTTGCTGAAATTTCGTTCTGCTACTTTCCAGCAGAAGAAAATATACAATTTTTGTGAATATCTCGGTCCACTTATGAGATAGAGTAGTGCGGTAAACGGTGCTCACTCACATTTTGTGGCCTCCAGATGACAGAACATAGAAATCAAACATTGCTTAGAAAGGGTTTCTTTAATTTCGTTCTTCTACTTTCCAGCAGAAGAAAATATGCGATTTTTGTGAATATCTCGGTCCACTTATGAGATAGAGTAGTGCGGTAAACGGCGCTCACACACATTTTGTGGCCTCCAGATAACAGAACATAGAAATCAAACTTTGCTAACAAAGGGTTTTTGAAATTTCGTTCTGCTATTTTCTAGCAGAAGAAAATATGCGATTTTTGTGAATATCTCGGTCCACTTATGAGATAGAGTAGTGCGGTAAACGGCGCTCACTCACATTTTGTGGCCTCCAGATGACAGAACATAGAAATAAAACTTTGCAAACAAAGGGTTTCGAAATTTCGTTCTGCTACTTTCCAGCAGACGAAAATATGCGATTTTTGTGAATATCTCGGTCCACTTATGAGATAGAGTAGTGCGGTAAACGGCGCTGACACACATTTTGTGGCCTCCAGATGACAGAACATAGAAATCAAACTTTGCTAACAAAGGGTTTCTGAAATTTCGTTCTGCTACTTTCCAGCAGAAGAAAATATGCGATTTTTGTGAATATCTCGGTCCACTTATGAGATAGAGTTGTGCGGTAAACGGTGCTCACTCACATTTTGTGGCCTCCAGATGACAGAACATAGATATCAAACATTGCTAACAATGGGTTTCTTTAATTTCGTTCTGCTACTTTCCAGAAGATGAAAATATGCGATTTTTGTGAATATCTCGGTCCACTTATGAGATAGAGTAGTGCGGTAAACGGCGCTCACTCACTTTTTGTGGCCTCAAGATGACAGAACATAGAAATCAAACTTTGCTTACAAAGGGTTTCTGAAATTTCGTTCTGCTACTCTCTAGCAGAAGAAAATATGCGATTTTTGTGAATATCTCGGTCCACTTATGAGATAGAGTAGTGCGGTAAACGGCGCTCACACACATTTTGTGGCCTCCAGATGACAGAACATAGAAATCAAACATTGCTAACAAAGGGTTTCTGAAATTGCGTTCTGCTACCTTCCAGCAGAAGAAAATATGCGATTTTTGTGAATATCTCGGTCCACTTATGAGATAGAGAGGTGCGGTAAACGGCGCTCACTCACATTTTATAGCCTCTACATGACAGAACATAGAAATCAAACTTTGCTTACAAAGGGTTTCTGAAATTCCGTTCTGCTACTCTCTAGCAGAAGAAAATATGCGATTTTTGTGAATATCTCGGTCCACTTATGAGATAGAGAAGTGCGGTAAACGGTGCTCACTCAAATTTTATGGCCTCTAGATGACAGAACATAGAAATCAAACTTTGCTTACAAAGGGTTTCTGAACTTTCGTTCTGCTACTCTCCAGCAGAAGAAAATATGCGATGTTTGTGAATGTCTCGGTCCGTTTATGAGATAGAGTAGTGCGGTAAACGGCGCTCACTCTCATTTTGTGGCCTCCAGATGACAGAACATAGAAATCAAAATTTTGCTAACAAAGGGTTGCTGAAATTTCGTTCAGCTACTTTCCAGCAGAAGAAAATATACAATTTTTGTAAATATCTCGGTCCACTTATGAGATAGAGTAGTGCGGTAAACGGTGCTCACTCACATTTTGTGGCCTCCAGATGACAGAACATAGAAATCAAACATTGCTTACAAAGGGTTTTTGAAATTTCGTTCTGCTATTTTCCAGCAGACGAAAATATGCGATTTTTGTGAATATCTCGGTCCACTTATGAGATAGAGTAGTGCGGTAAACGGCGCTCACACACATTTTGTGGCCTCCAGATGACAGAACATAGAAATCAAACTTTGCTAACAAAGGGTTTCTGAAATTTCGTTCTGCTACTTTCCAGCAGAAGAAAATATACAATTTTTGTGAATATCTCGGTCCACTTATGAGATAGAGTAGTGCGGTAAACGGTGCTCACTCACATTTTGTGGCCTCCAGATGACAGAACATAGAAATCAAACATTGCTTACAAAGGGTTTCTTTAATTTCGTTCTTCTACTTTCCAGCAGAAGAAAATATGCGATTTTTGTGAATATCTCGGTCCACTTATGAGATAGAGTAGTGCGGTAAACGGCGCTCACACACATTTTGTGGCCTCCAGATAACAGAACATAGAAATCAAACTTTGCTAACAAAGGGTTTTTGAAATTTCGTTCTGCTATTTTCTAGCAGAAGAAAATATGCGATTTTTGTGAATATCTCGGTCCACTTATGAGATAGAGTAGTGCGGTAAACGGCGCTCACTCACATTTTGTGGCCTCCAGATGACAGAACATCGAAATAAAACTTTGCAAACAAAGGGTTTCGAAATTTCGTTCTGCTACTTTCCAGCAGACGAAAATATGCGATTTTTGTGAATATCTCGGTCCACTTATGAGATAGAGTAGTGCGGTAAACGGCGCTGACACACATTTTGTGGCCTCCAGATGACAGAACATAGAAATCAAACTTTGCTAACAAAGGGTTTCTGAAATTTCGTTCTGCTACTTTCCAGCAGAAGAAAATATGCGATTTTTGTGAATATCTCGGTCCACTTATGAGATAGAGTTGTGCGGTAAACGGTGCTCACTCACATTTTGTGGCCTCCAGATGACAGAACATAGAAATCAAACATTGCTAACAAAGGGTTTCTTTAATTTCGTTCTGCTACTTTCCAGCAGATGAAAATATGCGATTTTTGTGAATATCTCGGTCCACTTATGAGATAGAGTAGTGCGGTAAACGGCGCTCACTCACTTTTTGTGGCCTCAAGATGACAGAACATAGAAATCAAACTTTGCTTACAAAGGGTTTCTGAAATTTCGTTCTGCTACTCTCTAGCAGAAGAAAATATGCGATTTTTGTGAATATCTCGGTCCACTTATGAGATAGAGTAGTGCGGTAAACGGCGCTCACACACATTTTGTGGCCTCCAGATGACAGAACATAGAAATCAAACATTGCTAACAAAGGGTTTCTGAAATTGCGTTCTGCTACCTTCCAGCAGAAGAAAATATGCGATTTTTGTGAATATCTCGGTCCACTTATGAGATAGAGAGGTGCGGTAAACGGCGCTCACTCACATTTTATAGCCTCTACATGACAGAACATAGAAATCAAACTTTGCTTACAAAGGGTTTCTGAAATTCCGTTCTGCTACTCTCTAGCAGAAGAAAATATGCGATTTTTGTGAATATCTCGGTCCACTTATGAGATAGAGAAGTGCGGTAAACGGTGCTCACTCAAATTTTATGGCCTCTAGATGACAGAACATAGAAATCAAACTTTGCTTACAAAGGGTTTCTGAACTTTCGTTCTGCTACTCTCCAGCAGAAGAAAATATTCGATGTTTGTGAATGTCTCGGTCCGTTTATGAGATAGAGTAGTGCGGTAAACGGCGCTCACTCTCATTTTGTGGCCTCCAGATGACAGAACATAGAAATCAAAATTTTGCTAACAAAGGGTTGCTGAAATTTCGTTCTGCTACTTTCCAGCAGAAGAAAATATACAATTTTTGTGAATATCTCGGTCCACTTATGAGATAGAGTAGTGCGGTAAACGGTGCTCACTCACATTTTGTGGCCTCCAGATGACAGAACATAGAAATCAAACATTGCTTACAAAGGGTTTTTGAAATTTCGTTCTGCTATTTTCCAGCAGACGAAAATATGCGATTTTTGTGAATATCTCGGTCCACTTATGAGATAGAGTAGTGCGGTAAACGGCGCTCACACACATTTTGTGGCCTTCAGATGACAGAACATAGAAATCAAACTTTGCTAACAAAGGGTTTCTGAAATTTCGTTCTGCTACTTTCCAGCAGAAGAAAATATACAATTTTTGTGAATATCTCGGTCCACTTATGAGATAGAGTAGTGCGGTAAACGGTGCTCACTCACATTTTGTGGCCTCCAGATGACAGAACATAGAAATCAAACATTGCTTACAAAGGGTTTCTTTAATTTCGTTCTTCTACTTTCCAGCAGAAGAAAATATGCGATTTTTGTGAATATCTCGGTCCACTTATGAGATAGAGTAGTGCGGTAAACGGCGCTCACACACATTTTGTGTCCTCCAGATAACAGAACATAGAAATCAAACTTTGCTAACAAAGGGTTTTTGAAATTTCGTTCTGCTATTTTCTAGCAGAAGAAAATATGCGATTTTTGTGAATATCTCGGTCCACTTATGAGATAGAGTAGTGCGGTAAACGGCGCTCACTCACATTTTGTGGCCTCCAGATGACAGAACATAGAAATAAAACTTTGCAAACAAAGGGTTTCGAAATTTCGTTCTGCTACTTTCCAGCAGACGAAAATATGCGATTTTTGTGAATATCTCGGTCCACTTATGAGATAGAGTAGTGCGGTAAACGGCGCTGACACAAATTTTGTGGCCTCCAGATGACAGAACATAGAAATCAAACTTTGCTAACAAAGGGTTTCTGAAATTTCGTTCTGCTACTTTCCAGCAGAAGAAAATATGCGATTTTTGTGAATATCTCGGTCCACTTATGAGATAGAGTTGTGCGGTAAACGGTGCTCACTCACATTTTGTGGCCTCCAGATGACAGAACATAGAAATCAAACATTGCTAACAAAGGGTTTCTTTAATTTCGTTCTGCTACTTTCCAGCAGATGAAAATATGCGATTTTTGTGAATATCTCGGTCCACTTATGAGATAGAGTAGTGCGGTAAACGGCGCTCACTCACTTTTTGTGGCCTCAAGATGACAGAACATAGAAATCAAACTTTGCTTACAAAGGGTTTCTGAAATTTCGTTCTGCTACTCTCTAGCAGAAGAAAATATGCGATTTTTGTGAATATCTCGGTCCACTTATGAGATAGAGTAGTGCGGTAAACGGCGCTCACACACATTTTGTGGCCTCCAGATGACAGAACATAGAAATCAAACATTGCTAACAAAGGGTTTCTGAAATTGCGTTCTGCTACCTTCCAGCAGAAGAAAATATGCGATTTTTGTGAATATCTCGGTCCACTTATGAGATAGAGAGGTGCGGTAAACGGCGCTCACTCACATTTTATGGCCTCTACATGACAGAACATAGAAATCAAACTTTGCTTACAAAGGGTTTCTGAAATTCCGTTCTGCTACTCTCTAGCAGAAGAAAATATGCGATTTTTGTGAATATCTCGGTCCACTTATGAGATAGAGAAGTGCGGTAAACGGTGCTCACTCAAATTTTATGGCCTCTAGATGACAGAACATAGAAATCAAACTTTGCTTACAAAGGGTTTCTGAACTTTCGTTCTGCTACTCTCCAGCAGAAGAAAATATGCGATGTTTGTGAATGTCTCGGTCCGTTTATGAGATAGAGTAGTGCGGTAAACGGCGCTCACTCTCATTTTGTGGCCTCCAGATGACAGAACATAGAAATCAAAATTTTGCTGACAAAGGGTTGCTGAAATTTCGTTCAGCTACTTTCCAGCAGAAGAAAATATACAATTTTTGTGAATATCTCGGTCCACTTATGAGATAGAGTAGTGCGGTAAACGGTGCTCACTCACATTTTGTGGCCTCCAGATGACAGAACATAGAAATCAAACATTGCTTACAAAGGGTTTTTGAAATTTCGTTCTGCTACTTTCCAGCAGACGAAAATATGCGATTTTTGTGAATATCTCGGTCCACTTATGAGATAGAGTAGTGCGGTAAACGGCGCTCACACACATTTTGTGGCCTCCAGATGACAGAACACAGAAATCAAACTTTGCTAACAAAG
This sequence comes from Ctena decussata, assembly GCA_963989385.1. Taxonomy (NCBI): domain Eukaryota; kingdom Metazoa; phylum Mollusca; class Bivalvia; order Lucinida; family Lucinidae; genus Ctena; species Ctena decussata. The sequence goes on along the minus strand of OZ022498.1, from coordinate 35,877,914 downwards.
GGTTTCTGAAATTTCGTTCTGCTACTTTCCAGCAGAAGAAAATATGCGATTTTTGTGAATATCACGGTCCACTTATGAGATAGAGTAGTGCGGTAAACGGCGCTCACTCACTTTTTGTGGCCTCCAGATGACAGAACATAGAAATTAAACTTTTCAAATGAAGTGTTTCTGAAATTTCGTTCTGCTACTTTCCAGCAGAAGAAAATATGCGATTTTTGTGAATATCTCGGTCCACATATGAGATAGAGTAGTGCGGTAAACGGTGCACACTCACATTTTGTGGCGTAAAGATGAAAGAACAAAGAAATAAAACCTGCTAAATTTTGCAGAATTTTCAATTCGCTATCCTTACCCCTTTTCTGTAGAAAATTCTGCAGAAAATTCTGCAGAATATTCATTTCGCTAACTTTACCACTTTTCTGCAGAAAATTCTGCAGAAAATTCTGCAGAATATTTATTTCGCTAACTTTACCACTTTTTCTGCAGAAAATTCTGCAGAAAATTCTGCAGAATCTTCTGCAGAATTTTCTGCAGAATTTTCGTTCTGCTAACTTTACCGAGCCCCTTTTAAGGAATTTCACTGAGCCAATTTTGAAAAAAAAAGAAAAAAAAAAAAACATTAAAAGTTTTCTCCCATATGAAATGAAGTGAAAGAATGTTGACGATTTCACAGTAATTTTATAAGTGAGGGGAGTTTTGAATGATACAATCTTTTGCATGCGTGAAGACGCATATACGGAGCATATGATATGAACATTTTAAGGAATTTCAATGAGCCAATTTTGATAAAAGGAAAAATGAAATTTTCTTGCATATTAATTTACGTGAAACAATGTTGACGCTTTCACCGTAACTTTATAAGTAAGAGGGAGTTTTAAATGAAACAGTCTTTAGCATGCGCTAAGACACATATACGGAGCATATGATATGAACATTTTAAGGTATTTCACTGAGCCAATTTTGAAAAAAAAATATGAAATTTTCTTCCATATTAATTTACGTCAAACAATGTTGTCGATTTCACCGTAACTTTTTAAGTGAGGGGGAGTTTTGAATGATACAATCTTTTGCATGCGTGAAGACGCATATACGGAGCATATGATATGGAAATCTTAAGGAATTTCACTGACCCAATTTTGAAAAAAAAATATTAAAATTTTTCTCCCATATTAATTTACGTCAAACAATGTTGGACGATTTCACCGTAACTATTTAAGTGAGAGTGAGTTTTGAATGATACAATATTTTGCATGCCTGAAGACGCATATACGGAGCATATGATATGAAAATCTTAAGGAATTTCACTGAGTCAATTTTGCAAAAAAAAAAAAAACATTAATTTTTCTTCCTTATTAATTAACGTCAAACAATACTGACGATTTCACCGTAACTTTATAAGTGAGGAGGAGTTTCGAATGATACAATCTTTTGCATGCATAAAGACACATATACGGAGCATATGATTTGAACATTTTAAGGAATTTCACTGAGCCTATTTTGAAAAAAAAAATATTGAAAGTTTTCTCCCATATTAATATACGGCAAACAATTTTGTCGATTTCACCGTAACTTTTTAAGTGAGAGTGAGTTTTGAATGATACAATCTTTTGCATGTGTGAAGACGCATATACGGAGCATATGATATGAAAATCTTAAGGAATTTCACTGAGCCAATTTCGAAAAAAAAAATGAATTTTATCTTCCTTATTAATTTACGTCAAACAATTATGTCAATTTCAACGTTATTTTATAAGTGAGAGGGAGTTTTGAATGATACAATCCTTTGCATGCATAAAGACATATATATGCAGCATATTATATAAACTTCTTAAGGAATTTCACTGAGCCAATTTTGAAAAAAAAAATATTAAAACTTTTCTCCAGTATGAAATGAAGTGAAATAATGTTGACGATTTCACCGTAATTTTATAAGTGAGGGGGCGTTTTGAATGATACAGCTTTTGCACGCATAAAGACACATATACGGAGCATATGATATGAACATTAAAAGTAATTTCACTGAAGCAATTTTGATAAAAAGAAAACTGAATTTTTTTTCCATATTAATTTACGTGAAACAATGTTGACGATTTCACCGTCACTTTATAAGTGCCAGGGAGTTTTGAATGATACAATCTTTTGCATGCGTAAAGACACATATAGGGACCATATTATATGAACATTTTAAGGAATTTCACTGAGCAAATTTTGAAAAAAAAATATTAAAAGTTTCTTCCCATATTAATTTAGGTCAAACAATGATGCGATTCCACCGTAATTTAATAAGCGAGAGGGAGTTTTGAATGATACAATCTTTTGCATGCATAAAGACACGTATATGGAGCATATTATATGAACATTTTAAGAAATTTCACTAATCTTTTGCATGCATAAAGACACATATATGGAGCATATTATATGAACATTTTAAGAAATTTCACTGAGCAAATTTTGAAAAAAAAAAAATTAAAAGTTTTCTCCCATATGAAATGAAGTAAAAGAATGTTGACGATTTCACCGTAATTTTATAAGTAACAGATAGCTTTGAATGATACAATCTTTTGCATGCATAGAGATACATATACGGAGCATATGATATGAACATTTTAAGAAATTCCACTGTGCCAATTTTGAAGAAAATATTAAAAGTTTCTTCCCATATTAATTAACGTCAAACAATGTTGACGATTCCACCGTAATTTAATAAGCGAGAGGGAGTTTTGAATGATACAATCTTTTGCATGCATAAAGACACATATATGGAGCATATTATATGAACATTTTAAGAAATTTCACTGAGCCAATTTTGAAAAAAAAATATTAAAAGTTTTCTCCCATATGAAATGAAGTAAAAGAATGTTGACGATTTCACCGTAATTTTATAAGTAAGAGATAGCTTTGAATGATACAATCTTTTGCATGCATAGAGATACATATACGGAGCATATAATATGAACATTTTAACAAATTTCACATGGCCAATTTTGAAAAAAAATATTCAAAGTTTTCTCCCATATTAATTTACGTCAAACAATGTTGACAATTTCACCGTAACTTTTTAAGTGAGAGGGAGTTTTGAATGATACAATCTTTTGCATTCGTGAAGACGCATATACGGAGCATATGATATGAAAATCTTAAGGAATTTCACTGAGCCAATTTTGAAAAAAAAAAAAGAAGAATTTTTCTTCCTTATTAATTTACGTCAACCAATGTTGGACGATTTCAATGTTATTTTATAAGTGAGAGGGAGTTTTGAATGATACAATCCTTCGCATGCATAAAGACACATATATGGAGCTTATTATATGAACTTTTTAAGGAATTTCACTGAGCCAATTTTGAAAAAAATATTTAAAGTTTTCTCCCATATGAAATGAAGTGAAAGAATGCTGACGATTTCACCGTAATTTTATAAGTTAGGGGGAGTTTTGAATGATACAGTCTTTTGCATGCATAAAGACACATATACAGCGCATATGATATAAACATTTTAAGAAATTTCACTGAGCCAATTTTGATCAAAAGAAAAATGAAATTTTCTTCCATATTAATTTAAGTGAAACAATGTTGACGAATTCACCGTAACTTTATAAGTGAGAGGGAGTTTTGAATGGTACAATCTTTTGAATGCATAAAGACACATATACGGAGCATATGATATGAACATTTTAAGGAATTTCACTCATCCAATTTTGGAAACAAAATTAAAGTTTTCTCCCATATTAATTTACGTCAAACAATGTTGACGATTTCACCGTAACTTTTTTAAGTGAGAGGGAGTTTTGAATGATACAATCTTTTGCATGCGTGAAGACGCATATACGGAGCATATGATATGAAAATCGTAAGGAATTTCACTGAGCCAATTTTGAAAAAAAAAAAAATGAATTTTTCTTCCTTATTAATTTGCGTCAAACAATGTTGACGATTTCAACGTTATTTTATAAGTGAGAGGGAATTTTGAATGATACAATCCTTTGTATGCATAAAGACACATATATGGAGCATATTATATGAACTTTTTAAGGAATTTCACAGAGCCAATTTTGAAAAAAAAAATATTAAAACTTTTCTCCCATATGAAATGTAGTGAAAGCATGTTGACGGATTCACCGTAACTTTATAAGTGAGAGGGAGTTTTGAATGATACAATCCATTGCGTACATAAAGACATATATATGTAGCATATTATATGAACCTCTTAAGGAATTTCACTGAGCCAATTTTGAAAAAAAATATTAAAAGTTTTCTCCAGTATGAAATGAAGTGAAATAATGTTGACGATTTCACCGTAATTTTATAAGTGAGGGGAATTTTGAATGATACAATCTTTTGCATGCTTAAAGACACATATACGGAGCATATGATATAAACATTTTTAGGAATTTCACTGAGCTAATTTTGATAAAAAGAAAACTGAATTTTTTTTCCATATTTATTTACGTGAAACAATGTTGACAACTTCACCGTAACTTTATAAGTGAGAGGGAGTTTTGAATGATACAATCTTTTGCATGCGTAAAGACACATATAGGGAGCTTATTATATGAATATTTTAAGGAATTTCACTGAGCCAATTTCGAAAAAAAATATTAAAGGTTTTCTCCCATATTAATTTACGTCAAACAATGTTGACGATTCCACCGTAATTTTATAAGTAAGAGGGAGTTTCTAATGAAACATTCTTTAGCATGCATAAAGACACATATACGGAGCATATGACAGGAACATTTTAAGGAATTCCACTGAGCCAATTTTGAAAAAAAAAATACGAAATTTTCTTCCATATTAATTTACGTCAAACAATGATGTCGATTTCACCGTAACTTTTTATGTGAGGGAGAGTTTTGAATGATACAATCTTTCGCATGCGTGAAGACGCATATACGGAGCATATGATATGGAAATCTTAAGGAATTTCACTGAGCCAATTTTGAAAAAAAAAAGATTAAACGTTTTCTCCCATATTAATTTATGTCAAACAATGTTGACGATTTCACCGTAACTATTTAAGTGAGAGTGAGTTTTGAATGATACAATCTTTTGCATGCCTGAAGACACATATACGGAGCATATGATATGAAAATTTTAAGGAATTTCACTGAATCAATTTTGCAAAAAAAAAAAATGAATTTTTCTTCCTTATTAATTTACGTCAAACAATTATGTCAATTTCAACGTTTTTTTATAAGTGAGAGGGAGTTTTGAATGATACAATTTTGCATGCATAAAGACACATATATGGAGCATATTATATGAACTTTTAAAGGAATTTCACTGAGCCAATTTTGAAAAAAAATATTAAAAATTTTCTCCCATATGAAATGAAGTGAAAGAATGTTGACGGTTTCACCATAATTTTATAAGTGAGGGGGAGTTTTGAATGTTACAATCTTTTGCATGCATAAAGACACATATATGGAGCATATGATATGAACATTTTAAGGAATTCACTGAGCCAATTTTGATAAAAAGAAAAATGAAATTTTCTTCCATATTAATTTACGTGAAACAATGTTGACGATTTCACCGTCACTTTATAAGTGAGGGGGAGTTTTGAATGATACAATCTTTTGCATGCATAAAGACACATATACGGAGCATATGATATGAACATTTTAAGGAATTGCACTGAGCCTATTTTGAAAAAAAATATTAAAAGTTTTCTCGCATATTAATATACGGCAAACAATGTTTTCGATTTCACCGTAACATTTTAAGTGATAGGGGGGATTGAATGATACAATCTTTTGCATGCGTAAAGATGCATATACGGAGCATATGATATGAAAATCTTATGGAATTTCACTGAGCCAATTTTGAAAAAAAAATGAATTTTATCTTCCTAATAAATTTACGTCAAACAATGATGTCGATTTCAACGTTATTTTATAAGTGAGAGGGAGTTTTGAATGATACAGTCCTTTGCATGCATAAATACATATATATGTAGCATATTATATGAACTTCTTAAGCAATTTCACTGAGCCAGTTTTTAAAAAAAAATATTAAAAGCTTTCTCCCATATGAAATGAAGTGAAATAATGTTGACGATTTCAGCGCAATTTTATAAGTGAAGGGGAATTTTGAATGATACAATCTTTTGCATGCATAAAGACACATATACGGAGCATATGATATGAACATTTAAAGCAATTTCACTGAAGCAACTTAGATAAAAAGAAAAATGAAATTTTCTTCCATATTAATTTACGTGAAACAATGTTGACGATTTCACCGTCACTTTATAAGTGCCAGGGAGTTTTGAATGGCACAATCTTTTGCATGCGTAAAGACACATATACGGAGCATATTATATGAACATTATAAGGAATTTCACTGAGCCAATTTTGAAAAAAAATGTTAAAAGTTTTCTCCCATATGAAATGAAGTAAAAGAATGTTGACGATTTCACCGTAGTTTTATAAGTGAGAGATAGCTTTGAATGATACAATCTTTTGCATGCATAAAGACACATATACGGAGCATATGATATGAACATTTTAAGGAATTTCACTGAGCCAATTTTGAAAAAAAAAATATTAAAAGTTTTCTTCCATATTAATTTACGTCAAACAATGTTGACGATTTCACCGGTACTTTTTTAGTGAGAGGGAGTTTTGAATGATACAATCTTTTGCATGCGTGAAGACCCATATACGGAGCATATGATATAAAAATCTTAAGGAATTTCACTGAGCCAATTTTGAAAAAAAAAATCTTTCTTATTAATTTACGTCAAACAATGTTGGACGATTTCAACGTTATTTTATAAGTGAGAGGGAGTTTTGTATGATACAATCCTTCGCATGCATAAAGACTCGTATATGGAGCATATTATATAAACATTTTAAGGAATTTCACTGAGCCAATTTTGAAAAAAAATATTTAAAGTTTTCTCCCATATGAAATGAAGTAAAAGAATGTTGACGATTTCACCGTAATTTTATAAGTGAGAGATAGTTTTGAATGATACAATCTTTTGCATGCATATGGATACATATACGGAGCATATAATATGAACATTTTAAGGAATTCCACTGGGCCAATTTTGAAAAAAAATATTAAAAGTTTTCTCCCATATTAATTTACGTCAAACAATGTTGACGATTTCACCGTAACTGTTTAAGTGAGAGGGAGTTTTGAATGATACAATCTTTTGCATGCGTGAAGACGCATATACGGAGCATATGATATGAAAATCGTAAGGAATTTCACTGAACCAATTTTGAAAAAAAAAAGAATTTCTCTTCCTTATTAGTTGACGTCAAACAATGTTGGACGATTTCAACGTTATTTTATAAGTGAAAGGGAGTTTTGAATGATACAATCCTTCGCATGCATAAAGACACACATATGGAGCATATTATATGAACTTTTTAAAGAATTTCACTGAGTCAATTTTGAAAAAAATATTTAAAGTTTTCTCCCATATGAAATGAAGTGAAAGAATGTTGACGATTTAACCGTAATTTTATAAGTGAGGGGGAGTTTTGAATGATACAATCTTTTGCATGCGTAAAGACACATATAGGGACCATATTATATGAACATTTTAAGGAATTTCACTGAGCAAATTTTGAAAAAAAAATATTAAAAGTTTCTTCCCATATTAATTTAGGTCAAACAATGTTGCGATTCCACCGTAATTTAATAAGCGAGAGGGAGTTTTGAATGATACAATCTTTTGCATGCATAAAGACACGTATATGGAGCATATTATCTGAACATTTTAAGAAATTTCACTAATCTTTTGCATGCATAAAGACACATATATGGAGCATATTATATGAACATTTTAAGAAATTTCACTAAGCAAATTTTGAAAAAAAAAAAAATTAAAAGTTTTCTCCCATATGAAATGAAGTAAAAGAATGTTGACGATTTCACCGTAATTTTATAAGTAACAGATAGCTTTGACTGATACAATCTTTTGCATGCATAGAGATACATATACGGAGCATATGATATGAACATTTTAAGAAATTCCACTGTGCCAATTTTGAAAAAAATATTAAAAGTTTCTTCCCATATTAATTAACGTCAAACAATGTTGACGATTCCACCGTAATTTAATAAGCGAGAGGGAGTTTTGAATGGTACAATCTTTTGCATGCATAAAGACACATATATGGAGCATATTATATGAACATTTTAAGAAATTTCACTGAGCCAATTTTGAAAAAAAAATATCAAAAGTTTTCTCCCATATGAAATGAAGTAAAAGAATGTTGACGATTTCACCGTAATTTTATAAGTAACAGATAGCTTTGAATGATACAATCTTTTGCATGCATAGAGATACATATACGGAGCATATAATATGAACATTTTAACAAATTTGACATGGCCAATTTTGAAAAAAAATATTCAAAGTTTTCTCCCATATTAATTTACGTCAAACAATGTTGACAATTTCACCGTAACTTTTTAAGTGAGAGGGAGTTTTGAATGATACAATCTTTTGCATTCGTGAAGACGCATATACGGAGCATATGATATGAAAATCTTAAGGAATTTCACTGAGCCAATTTTGAAAAAAAAAAAAAAGAATTTTTCTTCCTTATTAATTTACGTCAACCAATGTTGGACGATTTCAATGTTATTTTATAAGTGAGAGGCAGTTTTGAATGATACAATCCTTCGCATGCATAAAGACACATATATGGAGCATATTATATGAACTTTTTAAGGAATTTCACTGAGCCAATTTTGAAAAAAATATTTAAAGTTTTCTCCCATATGAAATGAAGTGAAAGAATGCTGACGATTTCACCGTAATTTTATAAGTGAGGGGGAGTTTTGAATGATACAGTCTTTTGCATGCATAAAGACACATATACAGCGCATATGATATAAACATTTTAAGAAATTTCACTGAGCCAATTTTGATCAAAAGAAAAATGAAATTTTCTTCCATATTAATTTAAGTGAAACAATGTTGACGAATTCACCGTAACTTTATAAGTGAGAGGGAGTTTTGAATGGTACAATCTTTTGAATGCATAAAGACACATATACGGAGCATATGATATGAACATTTTAAGGAATTTCACTCATCCAATTTTGGAAACAAAATTAAAGTTTTCTCCCATATTAATTTACGTCAAACAATGTTGACGATTTCACCGTAACTTTTTTAAGTGAGAGGGAGTTTTGAATGATACAATCTTTTGCATGCGTGAAGACGCATATACGGAGCATATGATATGAAAATCGTAAGGAATTTCACTGAGCCAATTTTGAAAAAAAAAGAATGAATTTTTCTTCCTTATTAATTTGCGTCAAACAATGTTGACGATTTCAACGTTATTTTATAAGTGAGAGGGAATTTTGAATGATACAATCCTTTGTATGCATAAAGACACATATATGGAGCATATTATATGAACTTTTTAAGGAATTTCACAGAGCCAATTTTGAAAAAAAAAATATTAAAACTTTTCTCCCATATGAAATGTAGTGAAAGCATGTTGACGGATTCACCGTAACTTTATAAGTGAGAGGGAGTTTTGAATGATACAATCCATTGCGTACATAAAGACATATATATGTAGCATATTATATGAACCTCTTAAGGAATTTCACTGAGCCAATTTTGAAAAAAAATATTAAAAGTTTTCTCCAGTATGAAATGAAGTGAAATAATGTTGACGATTTCACCGTAATTTTATAAGTGAGGGGAATTTTGAATGATACAATCTTTTGCATGCTTAAAGACACATATACGGAGCATATGATATAAACATTTTTAGGAATTTCACTGAGCTAATTTTGATAAAAAGAAAACTGAATTTTTTTTCCATATTAATTTACGTGAAACAATGTTGACAACTTCACCGTAACTTTATAAGTGAGAGGGAGTTTTGAATGATACAATCTTTTGCATGCGTAAAGACACATATAGGGAGCTTATTATATGAATATTTTAAGGAATTTCACTGAGCCAATTTCGAAAAAAAAATATTAAAGGTTTTCTCCCATATTAATTTACGTCAAACAATGTTGACGATTCCACCGTAATTTTATAAGTTAGAGGGAGTTTCTAATGAAACATTCTTTAGCATGCATAAAGACACATATACGGAGCATATGATAGGAACATTTTAAGGAATTCCACTGAGCCAATTTTGAAAAAAAAAATATGAAATTTTCTTCCATATTAATTTACGTCAAACAATGATGTCGATTTCACCGTAACTTTTTATGTGAGGGAGAGTTTTGAATGATACAATCTTTCGCATGCGTGAAGACGCATATACGGAGCATATGATATGGAAATCTTAAGGAATTTCACTAAGCCAATTTTGAAAAAAAAAAGATTAAACGTTTTCTCCCATATTAATTTATGTCAAACAATGTTGACGATTTCACCGTAACTATTTAAGTGAGAGTGAGTTTTGAATGATACAATCTTTTGCATGCCTGAAGACACATATACGGAGCATATGATATGAAAATCTTAAGGAATTTCACTGAATCAATTTTGCAAAAAAAAAATGAATTTTTCTTCCTTATTAATTAACGTCAAACAATATTGATGATTTCAAAGTTTTTTATAAGTGAGAGGGAGTTTTGAATGATACAATTTTGCATGCATAAAGACACATATATGGAGCATATTATATGAACTTTTAAAGGAATTTCACTGAGCCAATTTTGAAAAAAAATATTAAAAATTTTCTCCCATATGAAATGAAGTGAAAGAATGTTGACGGTTTCACCATAATTTTATAAGTGAGGGGGAGTTTTGAATGTTACAATCTTTTGCATGCATAAAGACACATATATGGAGCATATGATATGAACATTTTAAGGAATTTCACTGAGCCAATTTTGATAAAAAGAAAAATGAAATTTTCTTCCATATTAATTTACGTGAAACAATGTTGACGATTTCACGTCACTTTATAAGTGAGGGGGAGTTTTGAATGATACAATCTTTTGCATGCATAAAGACACATATACGGAGCATATGATATGAACATTTTAAGGAATTGCACTGAGCCTATTTTGAAAAAAAATATTTAAAGTTTTCTCGCATATTAATATACGGCAAACAATGTTTTCGATTTCACCGTAACATTTTAAGTGATAGGGGGGATTGAATGATACAATCTTTTGCATGCGTAAAGATGCATATACGGAGCATATGATATGAAAATCTTATGGAATTTCACTGAGCCAATTTTGAAAAAAAAATGAATTTTATCTTCCTAATAAATTTACGTCAAACAATGATGTCGATTTCAACGTTATTTTATAAGTGAGAGGGAGTTTTGAATGATACAGTCCTTTGCATGCATAAATACATATATATGTAGCATATTATATGAACTTGTTAAGCAATTTCACTGAGCCAGTTTTTAAAAAAAAATATTAAAAGCTTTCTCCCATATGAAATGAAGTGAAATAATGTTGACGATTTCAGCGCAATTTTATAAGTGAGGGGGAATTTTGAATGATACAATCTTTTGCATGCATAAAGACACATATACGGAGCATATGATATGAACATTTAAAGCAATTTCACTGAAGCAACTTAGATAAAAAGAAAAATGAAATTTTCTTCCATATTAATTTACGTGAAACAATGTTGACGATTTCACCGTCACTTTATAAGTGCCAGGGAGTTTTGAATGATACAATCTTTTGCATGCGTAAAGACACATATACGGAGCATATTATATGAACATTATAAGGAATTTCACTGAGCCAATTTTGAAAAAAAATGTTAAAAGTTTTCTCCCATATGAAATGAAGTAAAAGAATGTTGACGATTTCACCGTAGTTTTATAAGTGAGAGATAGCTTTGAATGATACAATCTTTTGCATGCATAAAGACACATATACGGAGCATATGATATGAACATTTTAAGGAATTTCACTGAGCCAATTTTGAAAAAAAAATATTAAAAGTTTTCTCCCATATTAATTTACGTCAAACAATGTTGACGATTTCACCGGTACTTTTTTAGTGAGAGGGAGTTTTGAATGATACAATCTTTTGCATGCGTGATGACCCATATACGGAGCATATGATATAAAAATCTTAAGGAATTTCACTGAGCCAATTTTGAAAAAAAAAATCTTTCTTATTAATTTACGTCAAACAATGTTGGACGATTTCAACGTTATTTTATAAGTGAGAGGGAGTTTTGTATGATACAATCCTTCGCATGCATAAAGACTCGTATATGGAGCATATTATATAAACATTTTAAGGAATTTCACTGAGCCAATTTTGAAAAAAAATATTTAAAGTTTTCTCCCATATGAAATGAAGTAAAAGAATGTTGACGATTTCACCGTAATTTTATAAGTGAGAGATAGTTTTGAATGATACAATCTTTTGCATGCATATGGATACATATACGGAGCATATAATATGAACATTTTAAGGAATTCCACTGGGCCAATTTTGAAAAAAAATATTAAAAGTTTTCTCCCATATTAATTTACGTCAAACAATGTTGACGATTTCACCGTAACTGTTTAAGTGAGAGGGAGTTTTGAATGATACAATCTTTTGCATGCGTGAAGACGCATATACGGAGCATATGATATGAAAATCTTAAGGAATTTCACTGAGCCAATTTTGAAAAAAAAAAGAATTTCTCTTCCTTATTAGTTGACGTCAAACAATGTAGGACGATTTCAACGTTATTTTATAAGTGAAAGGGAGTTTTGAATGATACAATCCTTCGCATGCATAAAGACACACATATGGAGCATATTATATGAACTTTTTAAAGAATTTCACTGAGTCAATTTTGAAAAAAATATTTAAAGTTTTCTCCCATATGAAATGAAGTGAAAGAATGTTGACGATTTAACCGTAATTTTATAAGTGAGGGGGAATTTTGAATGATACAATCTTTCGCATGCATAAAGACACATATACAGCGCATATGATATAAACATTTTAAGAAATTTCACTGAGCCAATTTTGATCAAAAGAAAAATGAAATTTTCTTCCATATTAATTTAAGTGAAACAATGTTGACGAATTCACCGTAACTTTTTAAGTGAGAGGGAGTTTTGAATGATACAATCTTTTGCATGCATAAAGACACATATACGGAGCATATGATATGAACATTTTAAAGAATTTCACTCAGTCAATTTTGAATTTTTTTTTTAAAGTTTTCTCCAATATTAATTTACGTCAAACAATGTTGATGAATTTTCCGTATTTTTTTAAGTGAGAGGGAGTTTTGAATGATACAATCTCTTGCATGCGTGAAGACGCATATATGGAGCATATTATATGAACTTTTAAAGGAATTTCACAGAGCCAATTTTGAAAAAAAATATTAAAAGTTTTCTCCCATATGAAATGAAGTGAAAGAATGTTGACGGTTTCACCGTAACTTTATAAGTGAGAGGGAGTTTTGAATGATACAATCTTTTTCATGCATAAAGACACATATACGGAGCATATGATATGAACATTTTAAGGAATTTCACTGAGCCAATTTTGAAAAAAAATATTAAAAGTTTTCTCCCATATGAAATGAAGTGAAAGAATGTTGACGGTTTCAACGTAACTTTATAAGTGAGAGGGAGTTTTGAATGATACAATCCTTTGCATCCATAAAGACATATATATGTAGCATATTATATGAACTTCTTAAGGAATTTTTCACCAGTATGAAATGAAGTGAAACAATGTTGACGATTTCACCGTAACTTTATAAGTGAGAGGGAGTTTTGAATGATACAATCTTTTGCATGCATAAAGGCACATATACGGAGCATATAATATGGAAATCTTAAGAAATTTCACTGAGCCAATTTTGAAAAAAAATATAAAAAGTTTTCTCCCATATTAATTTACGTCAAACAATTGTGATGGTTTTACCGTACTTTTATAAGTGAGAGGGAGTTTTGAATGAAACAATCTTTTGCATGCGTAAAGACGCGTATACGGAGCATATGATATGAAATTCGTAAGGAATTTCACTGAGCCAATTTTGAAACAAAAATGAATTTTGGTTCCTTATTAATTTGCGTCAAAACAATGTTGACGATTTCAACGTTTTTTTATAAGTGAGAGGGAGTTTTGAATGATACAATCCTTTGTATGAATAAATACACATATATGGAGCATGTTATATGAACTTTTAAAGGAATTTCACTGAGCCAATTTTGAAAAAATAATATTAAAATTTTTCTCCCATATGAGATGAATTGAAAGAAATGTATACGGTTTCAACGTTACTTTATAAGTGAGAGGGAGTTTTGAATGATACAATCCTTTGCGTGGATAAAGACATATATATGAATGCATATTATATGAATTTCTTAAGGAATTTCACTGAGCCAATTTTGAAAAAAAATACTAAATGTTTTCTCCAGTATGAAATGAAGTGAAATAATGTTGACGATTTCACCGTAATTTTATAAGTGAGGGGGAGTTTTGAATGATACAATCTTTTGCATGCATAAAGACACATATATGAAGCATATGATATGAACATTATAAGGAATTTCACTGAGCCAATTTTGATCAAAAGAAAAATGAAATTTTCTTCCATATTAATTTAAGTGAAACAATGTTGACGAATTCACCGTAACTTTATAAGTGCGAGGGAGTTTTGAATGATACAATCTTTTGCATGCGTAAAGACACATATAGGGAGCATATAATTTGAAAATTTTAAGGATTTCACTCAGCCAATTTTGAAAAAAAAAATATTAAATGTTTCCTCCCATATTAATTTACGTCAAACAATGTTGACGATTCCATCGTAATTTAATAAGCGAGAGGGAGTTTTGAATGACACAATCTTTTGCATGCATAAAGACACATATATGGAGCATATTATATGAACATTTTAAGAAATTTCACTGGGCCAATTTTGAAAAAAAATATTAAAAGCTTTCTCCCATATGAAATGAAGTAAAAGAATGTTCATGATTTCACCGTAACTTTATAAGTGAGAGATAGTTTTGAATGATACAATCTTTTGCATGCATAAAGACACATATACGGAGCATATGATATGAACATTTTAAGGAATTTCACTGAGCCAATTTTGAAAAAAATGTTAAAAGTTTTCTCCCATATGAAATGTGGTGAAAGAATGTTGACGATTTCACCCTAAAGTTATAAGTGTGAGGTAGTTTTGAATGATACAATCTTTTGCATGCATAAAGACACCTATATTGAGCATATGATATGAACATTTTAAGAAATTTCACTGAGCCAATTTTGAAAAAAAATATTAAAAATTTTCTTTTCCATATGAAATGAAGTGAAAGAATGTTGATGATTTAATCCTAAATTTATAAGTGAGAGGGAGTTTTGAATGATACAATCTTTTGCATGCATAAAGTCACATATATGGAGCATATTATATGAATATATAAGCCAAATTCACTGAGCCAATTTTGAAAAAAAAAATATGAAACTTTTCTTCATTATGAAATGAAGTATATAACATGTATAGTGCGTACATTATACATAGAACATTGGAAAAATCCACTGAAGCAATTTTGAAGATTTTTTTTCAAACTTTATCTTCTTTATCAGTAAAAGTCAAATAAGTTGAAGATTTCAATTAAGGGATACTAGGGAGAGGAAATATTGAATTAAACAATCTTTTTCACGCTTAGAAACCTATATAGTGAAAACATTATTTGAATATTTCAACAAATTCCACTGAGCAAATTTTGAAAAATATTTGAAAAGTTTTTCTTGTATATTAATGAAAGTCAAAAATGTCGGAGGCTTGACTATAAATGTATCGGTTAGAGAGAGTTTTGACTGATAAAATGTTTTGCGTGCTTATAGTCATGTATATTTCGTACATAATACGAAAAATTCGGAAAACTCCACTGAGCCTATTTTGAGAATATATTTGAAATGTTTATCTACAATATTCAAAAAGTCAAATAATAGTGAAGAGTTCACTATAAGTATAGCGTTTAGAGGGAGACTTGAATTATACAATATTTGGTATCAATGGAGAAATGTATATTGAATTTATGCTGAGAATATTTGAAAAAAAAACTGAGCCAATTATGATACAGTTTTGGCAATCATTTACTCATCCATTAAAGGTCAAATTTTGTGAAGCTTTGACTCTATGAATAGCGGTGAGTGAGAATTTTGAATGATACTATATTTTCTTGTATATTAATAAAAGTCAAATTATGTTGAAGATTTGACTTTAACTATAGTAGTGAGAGGAAGCATCGGATGATACAATTTTTGCAGCCTTAAAAACAGGTTTAGCGAGATTATTATTGAACATTTGAACAAATTTTACTGGATCAATTTAAAAAAGAAAAAGAAAAGTGTTTCTTGTATATTTATTTAAGTCAAAATGTTGAAAAATCGACTATAAAGATATCGTTGAGAGTTTTAAATGATACAATCTTTTGCTTCTTTATAGACATGTATATAAGGTATATAATCACAAAAAATGGAAAAAATCCACTGAGCCACTTTTGAAGAAAGTTTTGCTAACTTTATCTTCTGTATTAGTGAAAGTAAAATAATCATGAAGATTTGAGTTTTTCTATACTAATGGAAGGAAATGTATCGAATTAAACGATATTTTGCACGCTTAGAAACCTGTATAGTGAAAATATTATTTGAACATTTTAACAAATTCCACTGAGCAAATTTTGAGTAAATCTTTGAAAAGTTTTTCTTGTATAAATATATTATTAAATTTTTAAAAGTCAAACATGTTGAAAGTTTACTACAAATATATCGATGAGGGAGGTTTGAATGATACAATCTTCTGCGTGTTTATAGACATAATAATTGCGTTTATAATAAGAAAAAAAGTGGAAAAAACACTGAACCTATTTTGAGAAAAATTTTGCAAAGTGTGCGGCCGTAAAACGTCTCCCCGTACATCATCATAGGGCAGATTATATTTTTCTGGTTCTTTGCGATCATTGAGTTCATTTTAGTTATTTTGAAAATAGAGTTCCGCTGAAGCCGGTGCTACAGGGCGTGGCTGGTGTCGCACATTTCATTACTGGTCATGAATAGAGTCAATTAAACCGAGTCTGCTATTTTCTGTTTTTGATGATGTATTCCTTGCTTCCAAAGGATCGGATCTTACTTTTCAGAACTTTTTTATCGTATATATTAGTAAAAACCAAACGGTACTGAATCTTTGACTTGAGCTAGACTAGTAAAAGGATCTAGAGAATTATACAATATTTTTGTTCGCTTAAAAACATGTATAGTTAGAAAATTATAGAAACATTTTAACAAATTCCACTGAGCAAATTTTGAGACAATATTTGAAAAGATTTTCTTGTATATTAACTAAAGCCAGAAATGTTGCAGATTTGACTATAAATATATCGATGAGAGGGAGTTTGAATGATATAATATTTTGCATGTTTATAGACATGTATATGGCGTACATCATACCAAAATAATTTGGAAAAGTCCACTGACCCTATTTTGAGCAACTGTCTGAAAAGTTTATCTTCTTCATAAAAAAGTTCAGGTAAAAGTGAACATTTGACCAGGAGGAGAGCGGTTAGAGAGAAACTTGAATGATACAATCTTTTTCATTCTTAAGACATGTATATTGAGTTTACGATCAGAGAATTTGTAAAAACATTCGCTGATCAAAGGGGGTGCCTGTAAGGCCCTTTTCTGCCCAAGAGCAAAATGTTTTATTTTCAGCTGATGATTAGCCTATAGTGTCTGCTATACTGAATCAATAGTGGTTAAGCTCCGTAAGCACGACTTTTGGAATAATGGGGTTATTAAAGTGGATGGGGTAAATCAGCATGAACCAGGGAAGTCATACTATAAGCTACATTAATCCTTCAAATTTAATGACATTCATAAATACCTTCCTTTATTAGTTGAAGTAATGTGTTTGGTGATATCTTTTCTCAAATTCTACCTTTCAAAGTAAAATCTTATGTCTGCAGAATTTCTTTTAGAGACACTCTCAATTTTCATTAATTCTGGTACTTTGAATTCAATATATTCTACCATATCTCTAGAACAAATAGATGACTTCTTACCAAACTAACTTGGTTTCACCGTTGGGAGAGTGCAAACTATTGATCAAATTTTGGTGACCTTGACCTTTGTTTCAAGGTCAGAGTAAGACTTATAATGTCAATTTTAAGTCAAGTTTTGACCATTGTCTACACATTAGCTCCTGAACTGGTATGAAATTATGACCAAAGTGGCCTAAATTAACCATTATGAGTAGTTAGAGCACTGGTTGTGATCAAATGGCAATGACATCATCTTCAAGGTCAAGGTTAGACTAGACAGAATTTAATCAAAGATCTCACACAGCTGGCAAGCAGAAATTTAACAAATATATATGTTTCTATTTGTAAATCAATGCTTAATATGCATATAATGACCTTGACGTTCATCTGAAGGTCACAAATACATTCAGAAGTTCATTATTTCACAACAGACTTTTCTATAACCTTTAAGTTGAACCCAACTCTGTTTCATTATGTTTGGCTAACACAGACCATCAGACCAAGGTCAAGGTCATACTGTGCACATTAAACAATGATTTTCAAATGAAAACACTCAGATTTGGTACATTTCTGCAGACTGATTGTGTGAAATCTATGATTAAACTCCGTTTAGTCTAGCCTTGACCTGACCTTGAAGATGACGTCATGGCCATTTAATCATGGTGTCATGGCCATTTAATCATAACTAGTGCTCTAACTACTGATAGTGTTTAATTTAGGCCACTTTTGGGCATAATTTCGTACTAATTCAGGGGCTAATGTGTAGACAATGGTCAAAACTTGACTTAAAATTGACATTATAAGTCTTACTGTGACCTTGAAATAAAGGTCAAGGTCACCAAAATTTAATCAACAATTTGCACTCTCCCAACGGTGAAACCATGTTAGTTTGGTAAGAAGTCATCTATTTGTTCTAGAGATATGGTAGAATATATTGAATTCAAAGTACCTAAATTAATGAAAATTGACTGTGTCTCTAAAAGGAATTCTGGAGACATAAAATTTAACTTTGAAAGGTAGAATTTGAAAACGACGTCACGAAAGACATTACTTCAACTTGTAAAGGAAGGTATTTATGAATGCCATTAAATTTGAAGGAGAAATATAGCTTATAATATGACTCCCCTGGTTCATGCTGATTTACCAGCAAGCAGGGGCCTGGTTCACAACGAATCGTACGATTGAAATTCGTCGTAAGATGATCGTACGAGAATCTTACGACCAAAAATCGCTTTCATGAAAAAAATCTCGGTTTCACTATTTTCCTCGTAGAACTCAATTTACGATCAAATCTACGATACCTAAAGGGCAGTCGTAAATTTCACTTTTTCTCCTCTTTCATCGCACAACATACTCATACTCAACTTTTGAATAGATTACATTTATCTACTGTCTTTCTGAAAAGCATATACCAAGTTTTGAGCAAATCAGCCAATTAACAAAATTCCAAATTTATGATAAATCACCTAAGGGTGATTTTGAGTGAAGTTTTTCCTGTACGATTATCGTACGATTATCGTGCGATTCTTGCGGATAATTTACCTGCAATGTATTAGAGACTATTCTCAAAATCATGGCGGCAGCATTTGTTCTTATAGAGAGAAATTATCTTACAAGAAAATGGGAGGTTTTAGGACTGTTTGAACCCCTAATTAGGTGATCTCTGATCTGAGGAGACTGCATGTTTGTGTTCAACGGTATGGCACGCCAAATGCACAATAAATCTTTAAACTAGGTTTAAGAAATTTTACCCTAAGTTGAGCTTCAAACCTTGGTTTCAGTTCAGTCATAGCTTTCAAATCTGATTTCAATACCCGGATTTGTAAAAACGATTATAGAAAATTTGAATTTTCAAAAATTAGTTTTGAAGTTAAAACAAAGAATTGAAAACTTAACACCTAAAATTGAGAATGCGAAATTTGGCTAGCTATACTATACAAGCGAATAATTGCGCTGACCACAAGGTTCTGCAGTGCAAGTCTGAAAGAGCTGATACAATCACAGACAGCATTTGGCAAAATAAAAAGACCCGAGTTTAATTCCTCGGAACTTCTTTCTCAAAACTGTATTTCGAAAATCGAGGAAGGGCATGGCAAGCCAATGCACAATGAATTTCAAAACCCTGAGTTTCAGCCTTGTTTTTAGAGGTTCAGTCCTAGGTTTTGGATCTCCAATCCCCACTTTTGTAAAATGAATTTATATAGGAATTTTGTTTTCATATCTTAGAAGTAAAGGGTGTCACTATGTAGTGACACCCTTTACTACTTATCTTGGTTTTGAAGATCTGCAACGAAGGATAAAAAACTTTAAACCTTGGACTGAAAACTTCCCAGGTGCGATCCTTCGTGTCTTTGGTTAGGAGTCGTCCATGTTTACTTAGAAGCCACCGGTAGCTCAGTGGTTTAAGCGCTGGTCTGCTGATCAAGCGGTCCTGAGGTCGTTTCCGGAGGCGGAAATTGTTTCAATCGTAAACAGGGTTCCACTGCACATAACCTTTCATTATCACCCTTCCACCGTCCTGATACGACTGAAATGCTGTTGAAACGGACGTAAAATCGCAAGGCATCCATCCATCCATCTTCCTTACTTCAGTGAGAAGGGCTTTAACCTCATTGGATGTCCTGTTGACCTTTTTCTTTGACATGATTGCGTTGTATTACAAATCGCTACTTTTTGTGTTTATAAAACCCAATACACATCTGTCAAAGCTAATACACATCATGTCTGCGATCCATCGTATAACTAAAATCCTACGAGAATCGTACTATCTGTCGTACGATGTTTTTATGAAACGATCGTGCGAGAATCGTGCGATTCTCGTACGACCAAACGTACGATTATCGCACGATTCATCGTACGGTAAATTTTTGTGAAACAGGCCCCAGATGTCGGCGGTAAGGTATTTTCCCTTTAAATCGATATGATGAGATGATACGAATGTTTACGTACTACTTACCTTCCATTACCTTCTGTTACTTCTAGATGCGGAAAGATGTTGTTGATGCTACGGATGGCCCGTTCGTATATGTCCGGTTTTATTCGTACTGATCCGTATCGCATCTACGGATGGCCCATCCGCATCTGTCCGGTGTTATTCGTAAACGTTCGTACCGCATCCGCAGAGTCTGTAACTGTCTGTATCGTATCCGTAGGGTCCGCGGGATCCGATTTCAAATTTTGAAAATTTTCAAAATTCAGGCGCGGACGAGTAAACCGTATTGATCTGTAACAAAAGGTAACAGAAGGCATTCATCCGTATTCATCCACATATAATCCGTATCAAATCGTATCTTATCCGTATCTAATCCGTATATAAACCTATCATTTCGCGGCCCACCCCAACTCGACGCGGTGAAGGAGCGGCAACGCCACGTGGCAACCCAGTCACGTGGCGGCTAAGATGTATCGATAGTGTGGCCCTAACAAGGGTCGTTGTTCCTGAGAGAAGATACCAGAGTGATGTGTGTTTCCAGGAAGAATCTCCCTATGGCCGCGGCTATCAACGACTTCGACGAGGACGACGGCGGACGCTCGGCGCCCTGTTACTTCGGCTATGGATTCGTTCCGCTGAGGTGCATGGAGAACGTCGATACGAGAATTGAAATACAACAGCCCACCCCAAGTTGTGGACTGATACGTTTTCACGTAGATCGTTACCTTCAATTACGGTCAGTCACGGGTCTGGTTCGGAGTGTTTTTAAGGACTTTTACCTTCCTTCGGATACGTTTCTATACGGATAACTTTCACTCCGATACAGACAGATACGTTTTGGTGAGGATAATTGCGAATAGCTAATATGACTGGGAAATTAGTCCGTAACAATACGCAGAACGAGACCCATAACTAACCGTAACAATCCGCATGAAACCGTAACTGTCCACAATTTTTGGTGGACCGCGGAACGATAGGTCGAGATACGGATTAAATACGGATTAGATATGGTTAAATGCGGATAAATGCCTTCAGTTACGGATCATTATGGTTAACTCTTCCGCGCTTGAATATTTAAACTTTTTAAAATTGGTGGCATATCCTGCGGACCTTGCGGATACCACACGGATACCATACGGATTCGATATGGAGAGACACCACACCCACAAATTGTGTGGATTTAAAGTCCGCAACTATCCGCCCAATCCGTAATCAGTGTCTGTGACTAATGCCCCAGTCACACACACACACATTACGGTTAGGGCGGATAGTTGCGGATAAAATTCTCAGTTTATCCGCAGAATTTGTGGGCGTGGCCTATTCATATTTTAACGAATTTACGGATATAGTTACCGATAAATGCGGATGGATACAGATAGTTACGAACTACTAACCTTCTGTTACCTTCTGTAACCTTTAGATGCGGATAAATACCTTCAGATACGGACTGTTGCGCATGCCTAGCGGATAGAAAAGATTAACTGCGCCGTCTACATCTGTGTCTACTCTTGTATGCTCCAGTCACACACACACATACGGATTCTGCAGATACTACGGATGGCCCGTCCGTATCTATCCGTGTTATCCGTAATGGATCCGTATCAGATCCGCAGAGTCCGTAACTGTCCGTATCATATCCGCAGAGTCAGCAGGATCCACGTCGAAATTTTGAACAGTTTCAAAATTCGGGCGCGGATGAGTAAACCGTAATGGTGCGTTACTAAACGCATCTATCCGTATCTAATCCGTGTCGCATACGTATCTATTCCGTATCATATCCGTTATTGAACCTATCATCCCGCAGTCCCACTCCAAGTTAAGGACCGATACGGGTTCATACGGATCGTTATCTTTAGTAACGGAAGTTACGGGTCTCGTTCGGTGTACTGTAACGGACTGTTTCCTACAGTAACGTTTCAATACAAAAGGCTTGCGTTCCAATCCTGACAGATACCTACAGGGTGGATTGGAGAGGCGCCTGTACGGCAGCAACACCAGTAGGTGTGTGTGTGTGGGGGGGGGGGGGGGCGAAGAGAGACAGAGACTGTATAAGATTATTCTCAAGCATTGTACTACATTAATGAGGCCGTGTCGGTGCAATGGCAGTGACGTATGGTGCAGTTATGGTGTGATGGTATGCTTCTTATTCGTAACAGTGGGGCCATCTTTTCATGAACTTGCCAATGGCAAAAGTAGGGCCATCATTTCTTTAACTTATTTGACTTTTTTCAATTCGTATTAGTTGTCCAATATAGGACAAAGTAATTCTTTTATTAATTCCAATTAGTTGTCCAATATAGGACAAAGTTTAATGGTGAAATGAAGCAATAAATATCTTCTGGTCAGGCTTGAGTAGCCGAAACTTCGAAGATAGCCCATGTTCCTTCTTTCGAATGTGTTCTGTGCTCTTGAATGAACTCTTTTAGATTATTATTTCACTTCAATGCCACTGGTGTCGTGCCGTGCGGCGACCGTAAAACGTCTCCCCTTAGGTCATTTATAGTGCAGATTATATCTATATTTTTTTCTTTTGAGGCCAAGAAAATATTCTGAGAAATCAGATTTTTTTTTATTGGTTTTAGATTTATACTCAAGATTATTGCTTTTTTTTTTCTTTTAGGCCTTTTATGGTACTAATCAGTCTTTGAATTTACAGCCTCATCAAAGTTAAGAAATTACATTATGCTTTCTCTGGTTTTTGTAACCAAATCATATCAGGGTGACTGAAACGGTTTGAGTAGCCGAATTCTCGAAGTATGGTCCGTGTACCTTCTTTCGAATGTGTGCAGTGTTCTTGAAGGATAACTCTATCAACTGCCGACTAAATATCTATGTCGACCAAGCAGTAAATGGTTATCTTTTTTCAAATCAGGGAAGGACAAGGCAGCGAAAGGAGAGAGATTGGCTTCGTCTTTCATATGCTATGCCCAAGATACTAACCACCTACCCCCATCCTCCTCCTCCCACATGCCACCACCCCTACGGCCATTAGGCTATAGGAAACCTTTACCTTTACCCAATTTACAGGTTGGATCCAGGTATACAGATTTAAATAAAAATATAATCCTTCATGAGCACAGAACACTAAACACATTCAAGAGAAGGAGCATGGGCCATACTTCGAGGTTACGATTACTAGAGCCTCATCAATGACCCTGACATGACCCATAACTTCGGTAACTAAAGGTTAAGATCCGTATGAAACCGTATCAGTCTTCAACTTGGGACTGCGGAATGATGGGTTCAGTTACGGATAAGATACGGAAAAGATACGGATTAGATACGGATAGATGCATTCAGTTACGGACCTTTACTGTTTACTCATCCGCGCCCGAATTTTGAACCTTTTCAAAATTTCGACGCGGATCCTGCGGACCCTGCGGATATGATACGGACAGTAACGGAGTTCGTTTTTTCCATCGACTTTAAAACTTTGGAACGAATTACCGCCATACATACGGAACAGCTTATCTGTATCTCAATTTAAAGCAAACATTAGAAACCAGCATCTGAAACCGCCAAATTACTTGTACGTTGGAGAAAGGAAATATAATATTTTACTTACACGTTTGAGGCATAACTGTAGTAGTTTAAATGCTGATTTATTCGATGTCAACATAATACATTATGCAAACTGCAGTTGCGGTGCACCAACCGAAAATGTCAGTCACTTCTTCTTCGAATGTCCTCTTTATACACACTCAAGAAATACATTGCTAGAACAATTAAATCCAAACTACATAGTGACATTGGATTTATTATTGAATGGCAATACTTTGCTAGATTATGATAGTAATAAAAATCTTATACTCGCAGTTTTACATTTTATCAAGAACACACGTAGATTTAGCTGAGTACTGCGTAGCATTGTTTTCACTCATGATTGTTTTGTTTGCTGTATCGGAGGACGCTTGCGCTGTTTGGGAGCCACTTTATCACATTTATCACTTTCATTTTTTTTCGCTGTTTTTTTTCATTACCTTTTCTTTTCATGGTTTCCTTCCAATGTTATAATTGTATACGGTTTGTGTTTTGACAGTTTATTTGTGTTCATCATTCGCCATTGTATCTTTATAATATTATTGTTAAAATGTTAAGGAGAAGACGATCTAATGTTGTCATAACTTGTGTCTGATCCTTTTGTGATTTATGCAATAAAATATGTTTAATCTAAATCTTAATCAGTAACGGAGTCTGTGGATGCGATACGGATCCATTACGTATTAAATGGATAGAAACGAATAGATACGGACGGGTCATCCTTAGCATCCGCAGAATCCGTATATGTGTGTGTGACTGGAGCATTAGGCATTACTTAGACAATTTTCAGACGTTTTTCATAGTTTTTCAGAGTAGTTTGTCACCTACGATTTTTCTTTAATAGGGTTAAGATCTGCCATATATTGGAGTTTAAACGTACACATATTTAAGCTTAGATTTTGACTTCACCTCCTTTATTAAAATTCTCTTCGAATATGACATTTCTGCTTAAATTTGAGAGATCTACGCTGCTTATAGATTTAAAACGTATCGGATACAAATATGTGTCTTTATGAATACAAAGGACTGTATCATTCAAAACTCCATCTCACTTATATAATAACGTTGAAATCGTCAACATTGTTTTGACGCAAATTAATAAGGAACCAAAATTCATTTTTTTTTAAATTGGCTCAGTGAAATTCCTTACGATTTTCATATCATATGCTCCGTATATGCGTCTTCACGCATGCAAAAGATTGTATCATTCAAAACTCCCTCTCACTTAAAAAAGTACGGTGAAATCGTCAACATTGTTTGACGTAAATTAATATGGGAGAAAACTTTTAATATTTTTGTTCAAAATTGGCTCAGTGAAATTCCTGAAAATGTTCATATCATATGCTCCGTATATGTGTCTTTATGCATGCAAAAGATTGTATCATTCAAAACTCCCTCTCACTTATAAAGTTACGGTGACACCGTCAACATTCTTTCACTTCATTTCATATGGGAGAAAACTTTTAATATTTTTTTTTCAAAATTGGCTCAGTGAAATTCCTTAAAAAGTTCATATAATATGCTCCATATATGTGTCTTTATGCATACAAAGGATTGTATCATTCAAAACTCCCTCTCACTTATAAAATAACGTTGAAATCGTCAACATTGTTTGACGCAAATTAATAAGGAAGAAAAATTCATTTTTTTTTTCAAAATTGGCTCAGTGAAATTCCTTACGACTTTTCAAATTCCTTAAAATGTTCATATAATATGCTCCATATATGTGTCTTTATGCATGCAAAAGATTGTATCATTCAAAACTCCCTCTCGCTTATTAAATTACGATGGAATCGTCAACATTGCTGGACGTAAATTAATATGTGAGGAAACATTTAATTATTTTTTTTCAAAATTGGCTCCGTGAAATTTCTTAAAATTTTCAAATTATATGCTCCCTATATGTGTCTTTACGCATGCAGAAGATTGTATCATTCAAAACTCCCTCGCACTTATAAAGTGGCGGTGAAATCGTCAACAAGGTTTCACGTAAATTAATATGGAAGAAAATTTCATTTTTCTTTTTATCAAAATTGGTTCAGTGAAATTCCTTATAATGTTCATATCTTATGCTCCGTATATGTGTCTTTATGCATGCAAAAGATTGTATCATTCAAAACTCCCCCTCACTTATAAAATTACGGTGAAGTCGTCAACATTATTTCACTTCATGTCATACTGGAGAAAAAGTTTAATATTTTTTTTTCGAAATTGGCGTAGTGAAATTCCTTAAGAAATTCATATAATATGCTACATATATATGTCTTTATGCACGCAAAGGATTGTATCATTCAAGACTCCCTCTCACTTATAAAGTTACGGTGAAACCGTCAACATTTCTTTCAATTCATCTCATATGGGAGAAAACTTTTAATATTTTTTTTTCCAAAATTGGCTCAGTGAAATTCCTTTAAAAGTTCATATAATATGCTCCATATATGTGTCTTTATGCATACAAAGGGTTGTATCATTCAAAACCCCTCTCACTTATAAAATAACGTTGAAATCGTCAACATTGTTTTGACGCAAATTAATAAGGAACCAAAATTCATTTTTTTTTTTCAAAATCGGCTCAGTGAAATTCCTTACGATTTTCATATCATATGCTCCGTATATGCGTCTTTACGCATGCAAAAGATTGTATCATTCAAAACTCCCTCTCACTTATAAAAGTACGGTGAAACCGTCAACATTGTTTGACGTAAATTAATATGGGAGAAAACATTTAATA
Source organism: Ctena decussata (assembly GCA_963989385.1). Taxonomy (NCBI): domain Eukaryota; kingdom Metazoa; phylum Mollusca; class Bivalvia; order Lucinida; family Lucinidae; genus Ctena; species Ctena decussata. Next base: position 35,850,714 of record OZ022498.1, on the reverse strand, counting down.
TTTTTTTTCAAAATTGGCTCAGTGAAATTCCTTAAAATGTTCATATCATATGCTCCGTATGTGTGTCTTCATGCATGCAAAAGATTGTATCATTCAAAACTCCCTCTCACTTATAAAGTTACGGTGAAATCGTCAACATTGTTTCACTTCATTTCATACTGGAGAAAAATTTTAATACTTTTTTTTCAAAATTGGCTCAGTGAAATTCCTTAAGAAGTTCATATAATATGCTACATATATATGTCTTTATGCATGCAAAAGATTGCATCAATCAAAACTCCCTCTCATATATAAAGTTACGGTGAAATCGTCAACATTGTTTGACGTAAATTAATATGGAAGAAAATTTCATATTTTTTTCTCAAAATTGGCTCAGTGAAAATCCTTAAAATGTTCATATCATATGCTCTGTATATACGTCTGCAAAAGATTGTATCATTCAAAACTCCCTCTCACTTATAAATTTAGGATGAAATCATGAACATTCTTTCACTTCATTTCATAAAGAAGAAAAAGTTTAATTTTTTTTTCAAAATTGGCTCAGTAAAATTCCTTAAAATTTTCATATCATATGCTCCATATATGTGTCTTTATGCATGCAAAAGATTGTATCATTCAAAACTCCCTCTCACTTATAAAGTTACGGTGACATCGTCAACATTGTTTGACGTAAATTATTGTGGAAGAAAATTTCATATTTTTTTTTCTCAAAATTGGCCCGGTGAAATTCCTTAAACTGTTCATATCGTATGCTCCATATATATGTCTTTATGCATGCGAAAGATTGAATCATTCAAAACTCCCTCTCATATATAAAGTTAGGGTGAAATCGTCAACATTGTTTGACGTAAATTAATATTGAAGAAAATTTCATATTTTTTTTTCTCAAAATTGTCTCGGTGAAATTCCTTAAAAAATTAATATTATATGCTCCATATATATGTCTTTATGCTTGCAAAAGACTGTATCATTCAACACTCCCTCTCACTTATAAAGTTACGAAAATTCATGCGAAAGATTGTATCATTCAAAACTCCCTCTCACTTATAAATTTAGAATAAAAACGTCAACATTCGCTCATTTCATTTCATATGGAAGAAAAACTTTTTTTTTTTTTTCAAAATTGGCTCAGTGAAATTCCTTAAAATGTTCATATCATATGCTCCATATATATGTCTTTATACTTGCAAAAGATTGTATCATTCAAAACTGTCTCTCACTTATAAGATACGGTGAAATCGTCGACATTGTTTGACCTTAATTAATATGGAAGAAAATTTCATTTTTTTATTCTCAAAATTGGCTCAGTGAAATTCCTCAAAATGTTCATATCATATGCTCCGTATATGCTTCTTTATGCATGCAAAGGATTGTATCATTCAAAACTCCCTCTCGCTTATATATTTAGGATGAAATCATGAACATTCTTTCACTTCATTTCATAAAGAAGAAAACATTTAATATTTTTTTTGTCAAAATTGACTCAGTGAAATTCCTTAAAATGTTCATATCATATGCTCCATATATGTGTCTTTATGCATGCAAAAGATTGTATCATTCAAAATTCCCTCTCACATATAAGGTTACGGTGAAATCGTTAACATTGTTTGACGTAAATTAATATGGAAGAAAATTTCATATTTTATTTCTCAAATTGGCTCAGTGAGATTCTTTAAAATGTTCATATCGTATGCTTCATATATATGTCTTTATGCATGCAAAAGATTGTATCATTCAAAACTCCCTCTCATACATAAAGTTACGGTGAAATCGTCAACATTGTTTGACGTAAATTAATATTGAAGAAAATTTCATATTTTTTCCCCAAAATTGGCTCAGTGAAATTCCTTGAAAAATTCATATCATATGCTCCATATATATGTCTTTATGCTTGCAAAAGATTGTATCATTCAAAACTCCCTCTCACTTATAAAGTTACAGTGAAATCGTCAACATTGTTTGACTTATATTAGTATGGATGAAAATTACATATTTTTTTCTCAAAATCGGCTCAGAGACATTCCTCAAAATGTTCATATCATATGCTCCTTATATGTGCCTTAATACATGCGAAAGATTATATCATTCAAAACACCCTCTCACTTATAAATTTAGAATAAAAACGTCAATATTCGTTCATTTCATTTCATATGGAAGAAAAACTTTTATTTTTTTTTTCAAAATTGGCTCAGTGAAATTCCTTAAAATGTTTATATCATATGCTCCATATATATGTCTTTATACTTGCAAAAGATTGTATCATTCAAAACTGTCTCTCACTTATAAAGTTATGGTGAAATCGTCGACATTGTTTGACCTAAATTAATATGGAAGAAAGTTTCATTTTTTTTTCTTTCAAAATTGGCTCAGTGTAATTCCTTAAAATGTTCATATCATATGCTCCGTATATGCGTCTTTACGCATGCAAAAGATTGTATCATTAAAATCTCCCTCTCACTTATAAATTTTGGATGAAATCATGAACATTCTTTCATTTCATTTCATAAGGAAGAAAAAGTTTAATATTTTTTTTTCAAAAATGGCAGTGAAATTCCTTAAAATGTTCATATCATATGTTCCATACATGTGTCTTTATGCTTGCAAAAGATTGTATCATTCAAAACTCCCCCTCACTTATAAGGTCACGGTGAAATCGTCAACATTGTTTGACGTAAATTAATATGGAAGAAAATTTCATATTTTATTTCTCAAAATTGGCTCAGTGAAATTCCTCAAAATGTTCATATCGTATGCTCCATATATATGTCTTTATGCATGCAAAAGATTGTATCGTTCAAAACTACCTCTCACTTACTATTTAAGAAATCGTCAACATTCGTTCATTTCATTTCATATGGAAGAAGACATTTAAATTTTTTTTTCAAAATTGGCTCAGTGAAATTCCTTAAAACGTTCATATCATATGCTCCATATATGTGTCTTTATGCATGCAAAAGATTGTATCATTCAAAACTCCCTCTCACTTATAAAGTTACGGTGACATCGTCAACATTGTTTGACGTAAATTAATATGGAAGAAAATTTCATATTTTTTTTCTCAAAATTGGCTCAGTGAAATTCCTTAAACTGTTCATATCGTATGCTCCATATATATGTCTTTATGCATGCAAAAGATTGTATCATTCAAAACTCCCTCTCATATATAAAGTTACGGTGAAATCGTCAACATTGTTTGACGTAAATTAATATTGAAGAAAATTTCATATTTTTTTTTCTCAAAATTGGCTCAGTGAAATTCGTAAAAAAATTCATATCATATGCTCCATATATATGTCTTTATGCTTGCAAAAGATTGTATCATTCAAAACTGCCTCTCACTTATAAAGTTACGGTGAAATCGTCAACATTGTTTGACTTAAATTAGTATGGATGAAAATTACATATTTTTTTCTCAAAATTGGCGGAGTGAAATTCCTAAAAATGTTCATATCATATGCTCCTTATATGTGTCTTTATACATGCGAAAGATTGTATCATTCAAAACTCCCTCTCACTTATAAATTTAGGATAAAATCGTCAACAATCGTTCATTTCATTTCCTATGGAAGAAAACTTTTAATATTTTTTTTTCAAAATTGGCTCAGTGAAATTTCTTAAAATGTTCACATAATATGCTCAAAATATGTGTCTTTATGCATGCAAAAGATTGTATCATTCAAAACTACCTCTCACTTATAATTTTAGGGTGAAATCGTTAACATTCGTTCATTTCATTTCATATGGAAGAAAACATTTAAAAATTTTTCTCAAAATTGGCCCTAATATTGAAGAAAATTTCATATTTTTTTTCTCAAAATTGGCTCGGTGAAATTCCTTAAAAATTCATATCATATGCTCCATATATATGTCTTTATGCCTGCAAAAGATTGTATCTTTCAAAACTCCCTCTCACTTATAAAGTTACGGTGAAATCGTCAACATTGTTTGACTTAAATTAGTATGGATGAAAATTACATATTTTTTTCTCAAAATTGGCTCAGTAAAATTCCTCAAAATGTTCATATCATATGCTCTTTATATGTGTCTTTATACATGCGAAAGATTGTATCATTCAAAACTCCCTCTCACTTATAAATTTAGGATGAAATCGTCAACATTTGTTCATTTCATTTCCTATGGAAGAAAAATTTTAATATTTTTTTTTTCAAAATTGGTTCACTGAAATTCCTTAAAATGTTCATATCATATGGTCCATATATATATCTTTATACTTGCAAAAGATTGAATCATTCAAAACTCTCTCTCCTTTATAAAGTTACGGTGACATCGTCGACATTGTTTGACCTAAAATAATATGGAAGAAAATTTCATTTTTTTTTCTCAAAATTGGCTCAGTGAAATTCCTTAAAATGTTCATATCATATGCTCTGTATATGCGTCTTTACGCATGCAAAAGCTTGGATCATTCAAAACTCCCTCTCACTTATAAATTTAGGATGAAATCATGAACATTCTTTCACTTCATTTCATAAAGAAGAAAAGTTTTAATATATTTTTTTTTCAAAATTGGCTCAGTGAAATTCCTTTATATGTTCATATCCTACGCTCCATATATGTGTCTTTATGCTTGCAAAAGATTGTATCATTCAAAACTCCCTCTCACTTATAAAGTTACGGAGAAATCGTCAACAATGTTTGACGTAAATTAATACGTTGAAAAATTTAATATTTTTTCTCAAACTTGGCTCAGTGAAATTCCTTAAAATGTTCATATCATATGCTCCATATATGTGTCTTTACGCATGCAAAAGATTGTATTATTCAAAATTCCATCTCACTTATAAATTGAGGGTGAAAATTGTCAACATTGTTTCACTTCATTTCATATGGAAGAAAACCTTTAATATTTTTTTTCAAAATTGGCTCAGTGACATTTCTAAAGATGTTCATGTCATATGCTCAATATATGTGTCTTTTTGCTTGCAAAAGATTGTATCATTCAAAACTCCCTCTCACTTATAAAGTTAGGGTGAAATCGTCAACATTGTTTGACTTAAATTAATACGGAAGAAAATTTCATATTTTTTTTCAAAATTGGCTCAGTGAAATTCCTTAAAATGTTCATATCATTTGTTCCATATACGTGTCTTTTTGCATGCAAAAGATTGTATCATTCAAAACTCCCTCTCACGTTTAAAGTTGGGGTGAAATCGTCCACATTGTTTCACTTCATTTCATATGGATTTTTTTTTATTTCAAAATTGGCTCAGCGAATTTCCCTCAAGTCTCCTTAGTCCTACTATTGGTGAAAACGTCTATACTCAAATTATTGTAAAGCAACCTTCACGTTTGGTAATAAAATGTGGGTTGATATGCTTATATTGATTCATATAACAAGCAAAAAGTATAGAAAATTGGTTTTTGAAAAATAACAAATCGCTCCACAAATTAAAATTTCCTGTTCTGGTTTCCCGTCTAGCAAAGCTATATAAACATAGGCGGGATAGTGATTGGGACTCCACGCCTGTACGTTGTATTTTTACCATTATATCCAACTTAATGAAATCGAAAATAGGTCATTTTAGTTGCCACCTAATATGACCCAAATAAGTTTTCAAACCCTTTTTATGTGAAACTCAAAGATGTTTTATTTGTTTAAAGCTGACTAATCACGGTTATTTACACTGACGAAACGATACTGAGAAGCTTGTAGCGATGCCTCATGATTAAATTTTTCACGCTGATAGAGCAATGGGGCCTTTAAAATGTTCATATCATATGTTCCATATATGTGTCTTTTCGCATGCAAAAGGTTGTATCTACTAGCTACTGCTAATTTGATATGCATAAATGCAAACAAAACCGGACGGACGGTTACACGGACACATACCTAGACGGACACAGCAGTATTTCCATAAGGTGCACGGGTAACTGTTCCATGTTTTTCGCCACTATTTTTTCAAAGGGAGAGAACTTCTGTAACTTCCTGTTTGCTTCTCAGGACCACGAAAACCCTTCCAAATGGGTAACAACAATACATCCTATACGTTTTGCTGCTGTTTGTATATACATGCATGTATATGCAAACAAAATCAGACGGACAAACAGACATACCCATACGGACAGATAAAAGATCGCGTCGATGTACAACAAGGACAGCCCGTTATAGTATTATAGTAATTCACCAATAAGTTCCTCCCAATGCCTTAGTTAACTTACACACCTGCTTTGCTATAACTGTACAGACAAAGACAAAAAGGACAGGATATCTACAGGACAGGCAGACGCAAGGACGGACAAAATAATGAAGGAACGCATGGACAGGCACAACAAAACAAAAGTATAATCTCCATTAAGTTTTAAGGGAGATGCTTGATAGAATTCGAAGTGAACAGATATACCCTTTTCATATGCGAAAGCAAATACATGCGAACAGACAGACGGACAAACAACCTGACTGAGTAGAGATGTACTCAGACAGACAACTACAGACTAGAGAAAAGATTAATATTCCAAGAGTATTTAATTCGCAAAGTTTAAGTACCGATATCTTTATAGGTTATTAGAATCGGGATTAGGGAATAGGGAATAAGTAACCAACTTGACGCTTCTGGTGTAAACTCGTTGTTTACTACAGTTGTGGGCGTATATGAATGAAGTAGAAAAATGTTTTCACCTGTCCGCATGCGTAACGCATTGTGTCACCGGTGAGGTGATACTATGTTGTAAATAAACATTGAACTTATAAAATGTTTTGCGAGTAAAAAGCGTATGTTTCAAAATTTTGGTAATATATGGTGAAACAAAGAGTAGGAAAAAATGGATTCAGAATAAAATTTTAATTAATTATACAAATTTTGTTCTAAGGATAGCTATAGGGCTGGTCACGAGCTACAATACGTAAGACTACACGGGAATTCCAAGAGGCGAAAGTGACATATTTTAGGTCCATCTTTTGTAAAGAAACTTTTTTTTCATACCAAGCCTCATATTTCTGAAAATTATGATTTAGTTATATGTAGGATAATTATTAAGAATGATCTTTTCGAAAATCTTCTACCTCTTAAAGGTATACTCCCTCGTATTTCATTACGAAATTATCACAAAATTATGAAGCTGGTTAGTTGTATGCAACATAATTAAGATGTGTTAAAAAAATCTTCAGCTAAAACATCTTTGTTACGGAGGCAGAGACGATATATCAATGCGTACCGTTCTTGAATATTCACGAATATTTTGTCGTCATAAATTGATTAACTCCCACAGGCGTTTCTGCAAGCATGTTTTGAATTTTATGATTGGTGGAGTAAGTAACTTAACAATAGCATTAACCTCTAATCTGTGTACGTGAGTTGTTTTCAGCCAATAACTGTCTAAAGTTGAGTAAAGAAAGGGCTTAGAATTATTCATGATGTAACTTTAACCTGATTAACTATGATTGCTGGGCGTATCAAGTCTTCAGTTTTGGCGGGAATGGTGACCCGCTATTGCCGCTCTTTTTGTGTATTTCCTTAAATTCTCCGATTTTCAGTGACCATCACAAATTATAAATTTGGCAGATAAATGTACTTTTAATAGCAATCATTATCATGCCCAGAATATAATGTTTTGTGAGAAATTTAAAATTTAATAGAAATATTGTGGGTGTAAATCTTTAACAATTTTGAGAAAATATTGGGAATTCCGTTTGCATCTTGGAACAAACTGACTATATCCGTCGTCCGTCCGTCCAGCCGTCGTCCAAATTCTCAAACGACGTCTCCTCTGAGAGGTTGTCAAAACCTGAGAGGTTGTCAAAAGGTTTTGGCAAGATTCTTGAGAAGAAAAGGTTGTGGTAAGGTACCTGAGCGGTTACTGTCAAAAAATTGTGGCAAGGTACCTGAGAGGTTGGCAAAAGGTTTTTTTGCAAACGGTACATCAAAACGTTGAGAATTCCCCCCCCGCCCCCCCCCCCCCCCCACTCCCCTCCCCAATCCCGAAAAAAGTAACAAAACAAAAAAAGTAACATAAAAACGTAAATAAAACCTAAAATCAAAACGATTCTGTAACCAAAACACAACGTTGCAACAACGTTTTTTGCACCGTTTTATGAAAACGTTTAGTAATCCCAAAAAAACCCACCCAAAAAAGCCTACGCAAAACCAAAAATCAAAACGTTTTCATAACTAAAATATAACGTTGAACCAACGTTGCAACAACATTGTTTTGTTAGCTGGGGAGGCATGGGAACAAGGTCGCAGCATGTGCGCCTGTTTAAGCGCATCCGGACTCTACAATGATGTACCTTCAATCAAAATGGAGTCGCACAAACAGATAGAAGCCACATAAGCACCATTGTAACCTGCACTTTATTGGGGCTGAACCCTGGCGGCCCGTAAGAATAATGCATGCCAAAATTTCTATGCAGCACATACTTATATTTGGGCAGTAAAACACACACGCAGATACATCTAATTATCTGTACCTTTAAGTTCTGCAATAGTTAAAACAAATAAAGAAATAATAAATAAATTAAAAAGGCATTATGACATTTTTTCTTGTCAATTTTAGTTTTGTATGATCGAAATGCAGAATTTATAAATTTTGGCAATATGTACAAATTTTGGCATAATTTCTCTCCCCTATCGAATTGCTTCCTTCGTCTGAAGATCGATGTTAATGAAACGTGGACCTAGAATATTTAGTTGTGACTATGTACAGAGTTTCAATATCATTATTTTTTCTGATATCTAATGGAAAGCCCAAAGAGACGGATCAGATCTTCACATTGATACATACTACCCTGCTGGCACACAACGTTATAATGACGTCGCATTGACGTCGACGCCACCAGATGACATCGCATCGACGTCATTCTGAGGTCATGTGCCCGCTGGGAAATACGTTACTGCTCAGCAGGCACAAGACGTCGAAACGACGTAGTATTGATGTCCATGCGGCATGGTGGCGTCGCGACGACCCAATTTCGACACCATTACGGCGTCAAGTGCCTGCTTGGTGTCTTGTAATGCTGTTCAAACAATTTGCATTGTTTAAATTTACCCTCTCTATTGGGGCACCTTAAAATTACAGTAATTATTCTAAAATTTGAACAGGTGCTTATACTAGCCGACAGTGTGTCAAAAATACTGACAGGATATGACATATTGCACATCTTGATCTGATTCTACAGTGATTTATCAGATACATCTGTCCCAAAATATAGGATTACTGCGGCAGTTGTTTGTTAAATTTGCAGGTCTTGGGTTACATCATTGATAACCAATGGTCGGTCATATTTGCACGTGCATTTTATGCTCATCTCTTGTTTTTCAAGAACGTTATAAGCCTTGTCCGGGCAAAATACGTTTGACGCTATTAGCAAACTGTGGGTACCAAGGTAAGTCTATGCAACTACGTAGTCTGTCGGAGTAAGTGCAGTGCACCGTTTAATTCCCAGAAAGCATACTAATTGCGCCTACCTTGTTCTGATTGTGCTAGTGCACAGACTAGTCTGGACATAAGTGTTTTGCATATACCATAAGGCTGATTCATCACGCCACGACTCAAATGGCCTGCGCAAGGATAAATGTGTGTTAAGCCCATAATGTTTGCAGTGAAATATGTATGTATACGCAACCAGGAGGTATTGAAAATATGTCTACGCTCATGTGTAGTCTACCCTGTTCAGATTGCGCATGCGTCTGGTCTAGACATGAGTGTTTTGCGTATGACATAAGACTGGTTTTATCATGACACGAGGTATGCGCAAGGAAAAATGTGTTTCACCCCATCTTGGTAAAAGCGAATGCAGTCCCATTAGTGTCATTTCTTTTCTCACACTTTACGGCGCTCCAGTGTATGCTGCCCAAGATTGTTTATACATGTTGTGAACACATAAACATTACCACAGATTGGGCTGATTCTTCTCGACGCATGTGGCAATTTTCTGAGGGTGCGGCTCTTGAGTTACAAAATCGATAATCAAGATAATTAAGTGTCGTTCATGTTTTCACGTGCATTTTATGCTCACCTCTTGTGTTGAACGTTATGAGCCTTGTCCGGGCAAAATATGTTTGACGCTATACGCAAATAGTGGGTAACAAGATAAGTCTATGAAACAGCGTAGTCTGTCGGAGTAAGTACAGTGCACCGTATGATTCCCAGAATGCATTCTTATTGCGCTTACCCTGTTCTGTTTATGCTAGTGCACCGACTAGTCTGGATATTGGTGTTTTGCATATACCATAAGGCTGATTTTATCACGACACGAATCAAATGGCCTGCGCAAGGACAAATGTGTGTTCAGCCCATAATGTTTGCAGTGAAATATGTGTGTATACGCAACTAGGAGGTACCAAGATATGTCTACGCTCATGTGTAATCTACTTTGTTCTTATTGCGCATGCGTCAAGTCTAAACACGCATGTTTTGCATATGCCATAAGACTGGTTTTATCACGACACGAGGTATGCGCAAGGAAAAATGTGTTTCACCCCATCTTGGCTAGAGCGAATGCAGTCCCATTAGTGTCATTTATTTTCGCACACTTTACGGCGCTGCAGTGTATGATGCCCAAGATTGTTTATACATGTTGTAAACACATAAATGTAACCACAGATTGGGGTGATTTTTTCTCGTCCCATGTGGCAATTTTCTGAGGGTGCGGCTCCTAAAGAATGCGCATCAATATTACCAAAAAAAAAAAAAAAAAAAGGAATTTGTTCTTTTCGCGTAGTAAGCAACACTTTGGCTAAAACACTATATATTTAGACCATCACCCGGCTGGTTAGATCTTGGACGGACACACGGCGCCAAGTATGTGCAACTATGGTTACGTACCGTTGAGCCACTTGGGGAACGTCGATAGGAGAAAACTGAACTGAACTGGTTGGATGGAATCTTAAATCTGTTGGATAGTAAACATCAACTGTATTTACTATACCAAAGACAAAGATGGATGGATGAATGGATGGCGTCCAAATGATGTCGCACTGACACCGACGTGACGTCATCATGTCGCATCGACGTCAATGTGTCGTCATTTAGACGTGATGTGCCTGCCGGGAAGAAGCTTTTTTATACCCCCGGCATACGAAGTATGTCGAGGGGTATATAGTTTTCGTCTTTCCGTCCGTTCGTCCGTCTGTTCGTCCGTCCGTCCGTCCGTTCGTTCGTCCTTACGTAATTTAACATTTGCGTTTAAGTTTTGCGTTAAGTTTTTTTCTTTTGCTTCTGTTATCCAGAGCTTGTTCATAATTGCTTAGTGTTACTACAGGATAGATCCTGATCAGTATGCCTCACCTTGATGCTGCTGCTGGCCAAAGGTCAAGGTCACAGACTTAGAAATTTGTATAACATTTGCGTTGAAGTTTTGCGTTAAGTTTTTTTTTCTTTTACTTCTGTTATCCAGAGCTTGTTCATAGGTGTTTAGTGTTACTACAGGATGGATACTGATCAGTGTGCATCGGCTTGATGCTGATGCTGACCAAAGGTCAAGGTCACAGACTTAGAAATTTGTATGACAGTTGCGTTAAAGTTTTGCGTTAAGTTTTTGCTTTGCTCTGTTTTCTTGAGTCTTTATTTGAACTTGTTTATATGTGCTTAGTGGTACTACAGGATAGATACTGATCAGTTTGCACCACTGGATACTTCTGCAGGCCTAAGGTCAAGGTCTCAGACTTAGAAATTTGTACAGCAGTTGTGTTAAAGTTTTGTGTTAAGATTTTGCTTTAGCCCTATTTTTTGACAGCTTCTCTTGAAATTTGTTCAGATGTGCTTAGTGTTACTACAGGATGGACACATATTAGTACCTATGGGCAAGGTCACAGGCTTGGAAATTTATATAACATTAGTGTTAAAGTTGTGTATTAAGTTGATATGTTTGCTTATATTTTTGATATACTTGAATGGAACCTTTTGATGTGGGACTAGGTTTACTGCAAGGTTGAAACAGTTTTGTTGACATCATCTGACTGATGTTGCTGATTGTAGGTCAGGGTCACAGACTTTGAAATTTATATTACCATTTGTGTAAAAAGTGAACTTTAAGTTTGTTTGTTTTGATTATTGTGAAATCTTGAGATGTAGCCTAGTGATATGTACCTTCCTGGGCATGTAAAGTTTATTTCCTATAGGCGATGGCGCTGGCCGGGGGTATACGTGAGCCCCTGCTCACTTGCTCTAGTCATGAAATGTATTACTGAGCTCCATGTTATCTCCCATCGTCCATACAGTCATTGTTGCAAACAATCGGAACTTTTCGAAATGTTGCATTTCTCGCGCGAAAGCTGATTTTCTCTGCAGCTATTCTCTTTAGCTAGTCTGTCAAGGTTTGTTCACCATTTTCATTCACTACCAGATGATACTCCATATGAGAAGGCATTAGTAGCCATCGTTTACATCAAGTGAGAATGAATTTGCACCGAAAAAACAACAAGGGCCTCTTTATCATTCCAGTCACTTTCCAGTAGAGTCAAATGTCTGTCGCCGATTGCGATTAAAATCATGTAGCTTCTATCCGAATGTATAACCTTGCGAATTATCAGTGTGTACACAAAGCAAAACTTTTGTAGTTATGTGCTGTTTTATAGGCGTGGAAAACTTTCATTCCGAACCTTTTACGCATGAGCCTGCACAGCTTAGACTAGTCTGCGTAAATGCGCATTCTAGTCAGAAAAATTGTAGTAAGCACTTGAATTAGTAAGGTGTTACGTGTTTTGACTTTCTATGCACTTACTGAGCAGACTGTGCATCTGCTCAGTTCGCCAATACTCATCTGAAGACTTTTTCGCGTGTCGCAACTCTAAATGTTCCAGCAACATATAATGATAACAGATTTATTCCTCATGTTCAGCTGACACATAACGCTGAAACAACGGCCTGTCATTAACGTTGGTCAAACGTTTTAAAAGTACTATGACGTTGAATTAACGTTGATATTGACGGTCAAATGTTACTTTAGACATAGCTCAGTTTATTATATGACCAAGATGTAACACGCAATTTCATTGGCTGCTTTGACGTCACGTGCCGGTCAATATTTTGTGATATTCACCGGCCCGTCAGTAAATATTACTTTTACGCTGACGTCATTGTATTTTCGTGACGTAACGTCTGATTTACGTTAATGTTAATGGCGTAGCGTCGCGAGATAGTACCATGTAGTACCATCCTAAATATCTAAAGAAACTGAGTTTAAAATTATCATATAATAAAACAATTGTTGACCTTTATTTCGGTGAATATGCAGTTTTATTGACCTGCAAACATAACATATTGACCTCCGCTTCGCGTCGGTCAATATGATGTTTGCAGGTCAATAAAACTGCATATTCACCTCAACAAAGGTCAATAATTGTATAATATGAGTCGCAAATTTGTACTCAGTAATAAAGAGGCTTATTGAAGATGTTGTGCTATAGTTTACCCACTGATCACAAAACTTTGAATCACATTGAATCAACATTGATTCAACGCTGATTCAACATTTTGTGTTCGCTGGCTTGATGAGACTGAACTGCAAACAGCGCAGATCCTGATACGACTGCTCTACTAGGCATCTGGCAGAAAACGCGTTACGGTGTCAAATCGATAACTCTATACTACTTGTAAATTTCAGCCCTTGGCCACAAATGAGATTGTTTCCCTTTCCAGTGTCTTAATGTTCAGTAGAGAGAACTTTGAAAATTTTCGACAAAGCTTCTAATCAATAGCAAAATTAGGCGTTCAGGTAAGAACTATCCCATTTAGCTATGGTTGTAAAAAATACATCATTGTAATCGGTGGAATAATAGCTTTCAGCTCATACGTTATAATAGATTCGCAAATGTGCAAAGTCTACATATCGACATGGAAGAGAAACCGGGAAAAGTTGTGAGCAGTGACTGTAGTCTTTAGTCTTTGGTCTACAAGGAGTTACCATGCACCCCCATCCCACGGATCCTGAGGGCGAGGAGGGTGCATGGTGAATCCTCTTGGCCCATGGCCCGGGCTACTGGCAATTACTGCTTACTGGTCAGTTGATCTTTTTGACCATTCAAGTGACAAAAAGCAGACGACAAAATTTACTTTTGCCAAATTTTTAAAAAAATGTTTCGTCCAAACCATATCATATTGACAATTTAAAGACTAGAGTGCAACAGTGTAGCTCCAGATGAGGCGGCTCATAATGAGCCGCCTCGTGTAGATCTACATTGTTTGCAAATTTAGCTACATGTATTTTCATTTTTGGTCGCTGTTACGGTTAAACTGGCACTGAATTATGACTAAGAAATTACACACAAGAAAAAAACGGTATCTATACGATATATTTGGTTTTATTTTATTTCACAAATAAATAATAACAACAAAAGGTCCAATAAATAATCATGCCGTGATGTCGACGAAAAATCATCGACTAATACCAGAACAATTGTAGTATATTTATATACTGTTTCCGGGACCATCTTGTGTATCTCAATTGTCGAGAATATCTAAAAATAGAATAAGAGAAAACATTTATAGTATATGGAACCAATGTACAGAAGATCCGACGAACAGAGTATATGGAACCAATGTACAGAAGATCCGACGAACAGATTGCGGACACTCCTGAGTGGATGTGGTGCTCTGGTGGCTGTTAGCCTCGGGGACACCGTATTTTAAAACAACCATTGAAAAATCATTAACGTGTATCTTTAATAGCCCCTTTTTTAGGTCAGCACCAGACCTAAATTATTTCAAAAATTAAATTACTAAATCAAACTCGTTTCTAAGGATTTAAGTATTTTGGCCCACCCTATTAAAATGAACGAAATGCATAGCAAACACATGGACTTACCGTTAATATCCTTAAAGTGCAGACCAAAATTAGACTATGCCTAAAGGAGTAATCTGGTCAAAGTCTGTATTGCTCGCAGACTTGGAGACTAACGAGGGCCCAAGACTAACAAGACTTGGAGACTAACAAGGCCTCTGAGTTTTTAAAAATGCCAATTATCTACATGTAAAATTCCAGTTTGTGGCATTTTGGCCCCTGAACAAAATTGCTTAGTCTTTATCCCTAATTTGTCATCATTTGACTAACCATGTTTGTCCTTATTTTTTAGACATGAGGCGTTGTAAGAAAGATTCTGTACACTTTATAGGGAAGCAACTCTGCCTTTTCATTTTACCTCCCATCAAACAACATAGCCTTTTAAAGCCACCTAACGGGTTTTCTGTGTTTGTAGGGGCGGGTTTTCTCGATACCTTCCCTTTGAAAAACAGATATATAGGAGCCGCAACAGGACAAAAACAACAAAAAGACATATGCGCTATGCGAAGACTCAAATCAGCCTGTGCATCTACCCAGTCTGATCAGAATCTTCGCTAGGCACTTAAAGGGCCGTTCTAAGGGTCTAAGCTTATCACTCTCCCTAAAGCAAAGACTCTGCTCAGATAGGGCGGATGCCCAGGCTGATCTGAGCCTTCGCTGGGTGAACATGCCACTGTGTTAGTTTTGTCGTGTCGCAGTCTAATTATTTTGGGTTCTTATTAGAATCACCATAAGAGGTTCGAATGAGAGCCCTAAACGCTACATAGGAAAAACAAATAAGCAAACAAAATTTTGAGCCGCGACACGACAAAACCAACAATGTAGTTGTGCGGACAGCGCAGACTCAGATCAGCCTGGGCAGCAGCACAAATTGACCAGACTCTTTGTTAAGTGCCCAAAGGGTAGCTAAGGGTCTAAGCTACCTCCATGCGGACAGCGAAGACTCTGATCAGACTGGGCGGATGCCCAGGCTGATCTGAGTCTGCGCTGGGCGCACAACCACATTGTTGGTTTTGTCACGTCGCGGCTCAAAGTATTTTACCAGGTGTGAGTTTATCCTGTCAAGTTGACGACACTGAAGCTGGTTGTACCGGCTGTGTTGAACTGGCTGAACAACAAGAAGAAGATGAGGAAAGCGCCCAACAGTAAAACTGAAAGAAACAAACAGCAATAATTAAGCAACACCGCAAACCCGAGCAATACCAAGTTATTCCAGATATGTATATCATATACCTTCGAGAAGCCCACGGAATACCAGAGTTTTGCTCGAGTGCTCGAGTTTACCCGAGTAATTATGCCGAACGTGCCCACTGAAAACGATACTAAGTCGAAATTTCCAGATATTAAGTCAAAATTTCGAGTTAATAAGTCGAAATTTCGAATTACCAAGTCGAAAGTTCGAGATAATAAGTCGAAATTTCGACTATGCACGTGACCCAATGTAGTTTACACTTCGATAAACCTCAGAAAAATGGATTCATTCCTTAAATGATACAACATTGTTACATATTACTGCTGGTCTAATATCATATAATGAGTTCTATACTATCTCAATAGTTGATGTCAAAAATCCTTATGACGACAACTTAGGCTGACATTAGCAGTGTTTCATCCTTTGTAATAGTTCTCAGCAACTTTGCAACATATAATCCGATAGGATTTCTTCAGCATTTCTTCACAAGGGAAGTTACTTACAATCTCAAAAATCTAGATCTATATAGCAAGATGGGTCCAGAGTTTCGGGATTATTTTCTATGGTGAAGTTTTCTGTTATAAGATGGGTTTCCACTTACCAAAACAACCCTAAAATCTAGATCCATCTTGTAAGACATAGTTTACATTTCTGGGCCCAGTTGTTCAAAGCATCGTTAGCCTTACTAGCTCGTTAAGAGGTCAACTTGTTAAGTGTTATACAACTTTATAACCAAATACACTGATATTTTTGTTGAAAAAAAAGGTGAGAAGCTTTTGCAGTAGAACTTCTCACATTTTTTAACAAAAATATTGACGTATTTGCACTATTAAAACATTTGAAATTTTAACGAAATGTTAGCTAACGACGTCGTTAGTTTTGAACAACTGGGCCTTGGTTTATAAATTGGGGGTAAAAAACACCCACCTAATGGCTGAATAAATATGTAACATGCTGTTTAAGTATTTCTATTTGAGCCGTGGCATTACAAAACCAACAAAGTGGCAGGTGTGCCCAATGAAGACTCAGATCAGCCTGGGCATCCGCCCAGTCTGATCAGAGTCTTCGCTGTGCGCTTAAAGGTAGCTAAGGAACTAAGCTACCTCCATGCCGACAGCAAAGGCTCTGGTCAGACTGAGCATCTGGATGCCCAGGCTGATCTGGGTCTTCACTGTGTGCTTGAAGGTAGCTAAGGAACTAAGCTACCTCCATGCCGACAACAAAGGCTCTGATCAGACTGGCTGGATACTAGGCTGATCTGAGTCTTCACTGGGCGCACATGCAACTTTGTTAGGTTTGTCAAGTCGCAGCTCATTTTAACAAACTATGGTCCGCTTCATATGTGCCGCCTCATAATGGTCTACGTTGTTTGCAAATTCATCTATACTCGTTTGTGGCGCTGTTTTGGTAATATAAGATAGATTGTGTAACAAACTTACGTCCGCTGCTACCGGCGAAGCCGCTGGATCCCGCTCTCGGGTTCAATGCGCTGACTGGAACGTACTGGGCAAACTGGGCACTCACTGAAACATTGAAAAACAGCCAAATTTAAAACAAAATCCTACTTATCTGTTTACTGTGTCATTAGATGCCAATTTTTAACCTTTAGCAAGATTCGAAGACATCTTTGTCATTATAGGATCATAACCACTATTATCATTATCATTATTATTATCCTTTTTTATTATTACCATTTAATATTATTTTACATTGTAATGCAAAGCACCGAGAAAGCTGGAGGACCTGACATTATGTGAGCCGCGACGCGAGAAAACCAACAAAGTCGTTTCGCGCCCAGCGCAGACTCAGTTCAGCCTGGGCATCCGCCCAGTCTGATCAGAGCCTTCGCTGCCCGCATGGAGGTAGCTTAGACCCTTAGCTACCCTTTGAGCACTTAACAAAGAGTGTGGTGAAACTTAGCGGCTGTCCAAGCTGATCTGAGTCTACGCTTGGCGCATAACCACATTGTTGGTTTTGTCGTGTCGTGGCTAATGTGTCATTACGGTGAATGGGTCACGTGATACTTTCAGGAGCAACTCTGCCATTTTTAATTTTGCATCCCCTGTTTCCAGGGATCAAGTCTTAAAGGAAAGAATTTGCTCCTCTAGGAGCAAATTCTTTCCTTCAAGAGTAGACCCTTTTTTTCCTTTTCAGATAGGTTCGACCGGGCCGGGTAGCGCTATCGGTAGGGCACCTGACTCGTAAGTCAGAGGTCCTGGGTTCGAATCCCGGTCTGGCCACATACTTTCGTTTCTCCTTCCGCTGATTCAAGAAGGGCAGTTGTCAGTTACTGGCGAAAGTATGTGCACTAAGTATTGGTTAACCGCTTAGGAGGTCTAAGCCTGCCCAGGAATAGTGTGGTTAGGTTAACTGACCGTCCCGACATGACCTTAGTTGTTTACCGTGGACGTTAAGCATCAAGTCAACCAACCAACGGATAGATTCGTCGTCAGGGAAGAAATCGGGGAGTCAAAAAAGTTTTCTCCATTCAGACCACCATTTAGTCATGATTATAAAAAAGCGGTTCATCCTTTACGTTTGTTGATAAAATGTGGGTTCATGTGCACAACTGAGTCAAATAAAAAAAAGAAAAGAAAACAAAACAACAACAAAAAAACAGGATGAAACGATGAATACGTTTTTGAAAAAAAAGACAAATTGCTCCACAAAAAAAAAAAAAAAAAAAAAAAAAAAACAGTTGAGTATTTGGGAAACTCGCATTTTCGCGAATATAAAACTGTTGTGAATATTTCCATTTAACACATAAATTTCAAAATAATAAGCTACTTACATCCAGAGACCATAAGGCCGAGGATACAGCTGAATGTGAGAAGGGCGACCTTGGAGAAATTCATCTTTGAACTGAAACATAAAATTACATGTGAATAAATAGACATTAGAAAAGCTGAAACATAGATAACGTGATGCTTTATCATGAGTTTCCCCTGAACGCTGATTTTTAAACATATAGCAAACCAAGTGACTTATGCCGAGCTTATGATATTTATATTAGGGGAATTGTTAAATTCAGTTCAATGGCAAATACTAATGTTAGCGATCATGCCAGCAGCCTTTCAATGACGTACTTTCGACGCTTAGTTCCAAATAAATTTATTTTAGAAACTTGTTTTGAAGTGTCAGACAGTTAAGTTAGTAACTTTTACTTGAAATCGTTTCCGTAGCCAAACAATTAAAGCGCAGTACAAGATTAAATATTCCCATTTGTAAACCAAAAAAAAGTAAGAAAAACAAAAGGAAGAAAGAAAATCGACATGATGTCTACTAATTATTATCATTTACCCCTTCGCAATGTTTGAATAGTAGTTTTCTATAACAAAAGCCATTTTTATAAAGGGTAACATCTTTTATGACTTCCTGTTTGCTTCTCTGAGGGGCATATCCCCTCTAAAATAGAGTCTACTCTTAAATAAGTTAAATAAGTAGTTCCACCTTTGTAAAAAAAGTGGCAGAAATATGTTGGCGTACCCAAATACCTTTATAATTAACATGTTTTAAAGCAATAACTGAGAAAGCATCTAACAAAGAAAGTTATTTTTATACAAGAAATGAAAACGTAGTTGAGAAAATATTAAGATAAATGTATACAGTTTCAACTCTGCCATTTTCGTTTTGCCTCCTTCTCAAAGGAGGAGCAAATTCTTTCCTTTTAAGGGTGGACCAGATTTGCAAAGGTAAGCAATCAAGAAGTCATTACAGTTGTTCCTTTTTGTAAAATGGCGAAAACAAATATTAGCCGCGACACGACAAAACCAACAATGTGGTTGTGCGCCCAGCACAGACTCAGATCAGTTTGGGCATCCACCCAGTCTGATCAGAGTCTTCGCTAAGCGCTAAAAGGGTAGCTTAGGGCCTAAGCTAGCTTCATGCGGACAGTGGATACTCTGATCAGACTTGGCGGATGCCCAGGCTGATCTGAGTCTGCGCTGGGCGCACAGCCACATTGTTGGTTTTCTCGTGTCGCGGCTCATATATTGCGGCGTACCCAAGCACTTAATATTATTATTTTGCTTTCAAACAATAACTGAGAAAATACCTAATGAAGAAATGTAATTTTCACACATTCAACGAAACGATAGTTGAAAAAATATTAAAATCAATGGTTTTCACTGTCCGGGGAACTAACTCTGCCATTTTCATTTTTGTCTTCTTCTCAAAGGGGGTCAACTCTCAAAGGTAATAATTTGTTCCAGTAGGAGCAAATTCTTACCTTTTAAGAGTTGACCCCTATTTCGAAGGGGGTAGTTTTGCAGGGAAGCAAACAGGAAGCCACAACAGTTGTTTCCCTTTATAAAAATGGCAGAAAAACATGGAGTAGTACCCATTCACCTTAATAAGTATATGACTTACCTCTAGTTTATCCTATCTGGCCAACGTAATGGAAATGACTTTGACACCCTTCGAGCCCCAACATGGGATATATATAGGCGACCAAATGCCACAAGCCACAGACAGCAGGAAGGGTCGATGTGTCGTTTATTACTTAACAGGTGTCAGAAAAGTTGCATCAAAATTGGCTGTGATGATCTAATTAACACTTCTTTCAAATCGAAAATGTCCTCAAGCATGTTTGACCATGTTACGTTTTGAAGGGAATTTACAATTTTCTAGGACTTAAGGTGAATGGTTAGACGTCCATATTCTTTTGCTAGTATTTCAAAGGGAGACAATTTTTATGACTTTCTGTATGCTCCCTTGGATGACGAAACCATTCCAAAAAGGGGATATACACTTAAAGGAAAGAATTTGCGCCTAAGAGAGCAAATTCTTTCATTTAAGATTTGACTTCCAGTAAGAACGGCAGCAAAATTAAAGATGGATTGTTCCCCCTGAAAGTGTATCCATCCTCCTTAAATATGCTTGGAGAAATCAGTTGTAAAATATGGTACTCTTCCAAAAGGAACGCATAAATTCATGAATAGAAGGTGGAATATTAACCACTTTAGGCCGGCCTATAGATCTCTCTCTCTCTCTCTCTCTCTCTCTCTCTCTCTCTCTCTCTCTCTCTCTCTCTCTCTATGCATTTAACTATATTCTGGAACAATTCAGTCGTGCTGTATGACAGGACTGATTTCAGTCAAAGATGTTAGAAATTCTCTTGGCCACATTAATCATATACTCAACAGCAAAAGAAACGCATATTTTTAGTGTCTTGCTTTGCCTCATTAAAAGTAATGATATTTTACTTTTAACTTAATATTTGGATTTGCTTTTACCCGGCAATAAGTTCTGCAGCATTTTCTTGTCACAGTGCAATCCTTTGAAAAAAATATTAAATTTTTTGTCAAAAAGGCAAAAATTACGAATTCTGGCTCACAGTGGCACAAAATAAATTATCAATACGATTTTGCTGCACGTGAGTTCAGCATGATGTATCCAACTGGAAAACGGTATAAAACGGTTAAAAACTTGATTTGTACACAGTTTAATCGCACATGCAAAAATCAGCATTTTTCCAAAGTTTTTCGAAGTTTTTGAAAATCGTCTGAATCGTCAAATTATATGAATATTCTGGTAATTTGGGATTCAAAATGAGTAAGGCTATTGGTAAAGGACCCGTTCAAAACAAATTTTGGTTTTAGATGAGCACATATTTTGCTCACTTCCGGTTTGAGTTACGAAATTTAAAAGCCGACGAAAGTGTTTTTCTGGAAAAATATTGTCTTCCCATTCGCTTACCGTAGACTGCTCTCTATGATAAAGATGCTGTGTGATTTTCATTCAATTTTGCCCAGTGAGTTCAAGGATCCACTGCCCAAAAGTTCAATCTGTGGTTGCATTATTGGAAGGACGTACAGAGTTACTTCCCTTTGTTACACACTCCATTTATTACTGACCACTTACCCTTTTATTTAACCCGAATTGGAATCCATTTCCAATTCGTTTTGCTGCAAAATCCTCAAACTTTTCTTTTGATATCGCAAAACTTGCCCACTTTACGGGATTTGCTCAAAGGGGCATAACTTTGTTAATAACCAGTAACCAATGCTGAAAATTCTTGATGACGTTTCTAAGACATTGTAGCGTCCTAGATAAAGAGGGCATCAGTTTTTGAGCCTGGCACAACTCAGTTCAAGACAATGAGTTTACTGATCAGTATTTGTGAATTTTGAGATTGACCCCTTCGTTGTTTACGCCTTTGTGCCGCATGAATAAACAAATAAAATTTCAGCAAGTTGCGACAAAGTGTAGTCCATGCATTGATAATATCTTCCCTGTTTTGCCAATTTCAGCAGATTTTTATATTGACATAAAAACAGCAAAAAGAAAAATATGCGTTATTTTTGCTTTTGAGTATATAATAAAAGCATCACAAACGACAGCGTGATACCCCGCCACTGCAGATTTATTTCACTCCTTGATTTTTTGCTGATTTATTTTATTATGGCAGGAGCAGCCAACCCCATGGAACAAAATTTTTGTCATAAGAAGACACTTTGATTTCTCTGATCACTTGATGTAAGCTTCTGAAAAATCCCTGTTCAGTCTGAACACATACATTTAGTGATTTTATAAATGTATGTGGCCACATGGCAGGGGCAGATAGCCCCCTTATGATCAAAGTTTGATCACAAGAAGCTTTCATCTGTCCTATCATTAGCTACAAGTTTCAGAAAAAATCTAGCTAAATTGTGATTTTATACAGATTTTATCAGCATTTTATGCAGGTATATAGCCCGGGGGCAGGGGCAGATAACCCAGATGGGGTAGATTTGAGCGTCAAAGAATGCTTTTATTGTGGTAATCATTTGCTGTAAATTTCAGAAAAAAAAAACACTTCATATTCTGATTTTATATTGATTTTTTTCAGTATGATTTTACACATGTATAGAGCCCCCGGGGCAGGTGCAGGTAACCACTGAAAACAAAATTTCTATGGTAACACAAAACTGTCGTTGTTTCGATCATTTTTGTGAAGTTTCACCATGATATTCCAAACAGTAATGGAAGTAGAGGCCAAAAACCCTTTTTTGTACATTGACAAGTCAACAGCCATAACTCTTGTCAGAAACAATCGAGATTTGCCCATTAACAATCCCAAGCGAGACATCATTGGTACAAATGCATATGCAAACCTTGAAAAAAATCCATAAATATTTAGTAAGTAATCGAACGGAAACGAAGTGCGGACGGACGGACAGACAGACGGACGTACGTACTACGGACGGACGGACAGACACACGGACAGCCAACGTGAAAACATAATACCCCGCAACTAACGTTTGGCGGGGTATAAAAAGTATATGTGTACTTCTTGAAATCTATTTTAGCAGACAGCGGACTCGAACAAAGATGTTAAAGGAAAATGAGATTTCAAAATCTGAATGTCTAACACAGACTCGCAAGTCTATATGCCAGCTAGTTCATATCATACATCCTAGCAGACTGACAGTGTTGTTGAAACAACGTTGATTCAAAGTTGATTCAATGTCATAACATGAATTAACACCGATTCAATAGTGTTTCAGAGTTGTGTGTCCACTGGGGTGTTTCAACTTTAGCTATATTAACCCTTTTGCGTACACTTACGGCTGATCTAGCGGCCCCAAGTTCGATTCCCAGATGCAGTATATTTTTTTTTTTTTTTAGTTTAAACAATATTTTATTTCATCTAGACATATAATAATACAACACATGAATTTATTGGGATTAGGCAGCAAGCCGGAGCTTATAAACGCCTTTTCCCAGAAAAGCGATTTTTTTTTTATTTGATTGGCTACGTCCTCCAGGAAAGCAAGCAGGAAATACAAAAGTTGTTCCCTCTGAAAAAAATGACGGGAAAACATAGAAGTGAACCTATACACCTTAAGAGCGCAAAGCCAGTGCTCGCGCTGTACAAGCAGAACTTCCTTTTTCAGAGCTATCCTGCTCTGTTTGCAATAGATAATTTAGAGGAAAGATAAGGAAAAAATAAAAGCAGCCACAAAAGCACCCATTGTCGCAAACAGACGGCACAATCGGAACTCCTCGGCCAATTCCGTGAACCAGATGAAATACAGGGCCGTCGACGGCTTTTGAAAAGTGGTACGGCCATGGAACGCACCGAGTGCCGAAGGCACGAGCGCGGGAAAGCACGAGAGGGGATATCCCCCTTTAGTAAGGGGGTTCGGGGGACCTCCCCCCCCCCCCCTAGAAAATTTAATTCAGGACGACTTTAGAAGCGACTTTCATGCATTTTGAGACCAATTTCGCTTGTGAAACTCAATTGATTTTATAAGTATTTACCTCCCATGAGAAAATTTTTGAATTCAGGACGTCTCTAGAAGCGATTTTAATGCATTTTGAGACCATTTTGCTTGTGAAACTTAATTTATTTTATGAGTATTTGCTGTATTTCAAATGCTTACCCCAGTTTTTAAAGACCGCCAAAGGCGTTCCCCGAACGCCCAAGGTACGAGTGGGGGAGAGCACGAAAGGGAATGTCCTTTCTCTCGTTTGGGGAGTTCGGGGGGACCTCCCCCGAGAAAATTTTTGGATTTAGGACGTCTCTAGAAGTGACCTTAATGCATTTTGAGACCAAGGCAAAGAAGGAATAACGGAAAAAAGTAGTCCGGCCAATACGATATTCGGCCGAACGAAAAAAAAGTGGTACGGCCAATACCATTTTCGGCCGAAAAAGTGGTCCGGCCATGGCCGGTATTTAATACCGATTCATGGAAATTGCCGAGTGGTGTTTCGACAGCAGCCGGCACTTTAAGCACCGAGTTCTCGAGAAATCGCATTCGGATAAGTTCGGAAACTATAATTGAGCCACGACACGAGAAAACCAACAAAGTGGTTGAGCGCCCAGCGCAGACTCAGATCAGCCTGGGCATCCGCCCGGTCAGATCAGAGTCTTCGCTGTCCGCATGAATGTAGATTAGACCTTTAGCTACCCTTTAAGCGCTTAGCAAAGAGTCTGATCAGACTGGGCGGATGCCCAGGCTGATCTGAGTCTGGATTGGGC
This sequence comes from Ctena decussata, assembly GCA_963989385.1. NCBI lineage: Eukaryota > Metazoa > Mollusca > Bivalvia > Lucinida > Lucinidae > Ctena > Ctena decussata. The sequence continues at coordinate 35,825,820 of OZ022498.1, read as the reverse complement.
GCACAACCACTTTGTTGGTTTTCTCGTGTCGCGGCTCAATTATAGTTTCCGCTTGTGAAAATGGAGATAACATGGATGTTATATGTATTGTCATTGTCAGAAATTACACACGCATCCCTGGTTACTAATATAAAAGGGCTGTTACGGAACGAAAAAGAGCTGTTACGAAATGAAAAAGAGTCATAGTTACCAAACGACCTGATGACCAGGTCGTTTGGTAACTATGACTCTTTTTCGTTTCGTAACATCCCTTTTTCGTTTCGTAACATCCTTGAAGACATAGTTAACCAGGTGTAAAATGGGCACTTTAACTGATTTGGGGACTAGCCACAGCTACTTCATTTGTAAACTGCCAGTAGTAGTACGGTAACAGAACCATATCACTTGTCGACAGTAGCGGATAGGTTGATTTTGATTTCGTTGCTGAGGCTCTTGAATCCAACACATGGTGTCTGAATGACTTCCTAGCTGTCAGCCGGCTTCCTGCAAGATGTCAGTCATTTTCTGGTCTGGGACCAACATTCGGCTGGAAAACTGTGATTCTGTAAAAACTGTGATATCTGGAAGTTTCTCAACTCCCAACTATTTCCGACACACACCTAGAATGTCACTCAAAGTCACCTTATAACGTATAATTGACCAATGCCACGACAACTTAGCATGTAAAGGGGCATTTACACTATAACGAATTGGCCCAGCGTATGCCAGCGTACGGAGATATTTTGGCATTCGCTGACACACGTTGGCATACGCTGAAATTTGTTAGCTCATCGCTTTAAGTTCGTTCCAAGTTCGTTGAAGTACGTTCGCGTACGTTGTTGTTCGCTCAGTACGTCGAAAATTTTTGTGCATGCTCAAAATTTCTCGACGTATGCCAACGAACAACCCATACGCAGCGGGTTCGTTCGATGAACGCAGTTCGAACGGTTTGTTCGTCCGCAGTAAGACAACGGTTCGTTACGTCTACGGTGGCATTCGTCAAACCAAATTGTGGTCACTTCTTAACGAACTTCTCACGTATTAGCAACGTATGATTACGATGCGTCAACCTATCATTACCGTTGCTGCTGCGACTTCCAAACGTTTAAGTTCCGTGCTTGGCGTACTTTAACTTACGAGTACCGTATAGGTAGCGTTCGACTTGCGTTTTTGTACATAGGCCTGTTGACCTACCAAAACATACTTCAGTGCTACTTCGACAGTTCTGGTTAGTAGCTCGAACAGTAACGATATATACTTAGCAAAAATAAAAACTTGACAGTCGCTATTTTTCATCCTACGGTAGTCGGGAAATAGTGAGACCTAAAAATTCTTGTAGTTTAAGAAAATGTAATTATTTTGTCATATCATAATCACAAAAATTTCAAGATTCCATAGATACAGCAGAATTGAGGCTATTGTAAACGTAACAAGGGTACTTTTCTGTTTTCTATGCTCAAAACCAAAAAATACCAAATTTAAAATTGTCGAAGTCTGTTTAAATGAAAAAAATCGGTTGGCAGCGCTTTGCCGTTATTAAATCCAATCTGTATGGACTCGTGTGCTAAAATTATGCTGATGCACGGTCGACTAGGAGGCCGTAAAGACCAGACGAAAAACCTCAGTCCAGCCATTATGAAGTCAGAAATTCAGTTTCAATGGAATTCCCATTACACATTTGAGTCTTCATGGCAGTTTTAGAAATGGCTTTCAAATAAATTTAGTACTAAACACATTGAGTTTGCAAGACAAGCAAACTAATCACGAAGAAAATAACGAAAAAGACGCATTGGTATAGAAGATACGGCATTTCATAAATCTCTCTATGTTTAATTCAAAGGGAGGTAATCTGAAAGTTATGAAACTTTAAACGTTATTTTCAGGTTGTGGTTACAATTACCATAAGCGTTTAAAGTGTTTTCTATGCATACCGGAACTACTGTTTATTGCGTACAAAAGAACTTTCTTCTGCGCATGCGCAAATTAAAGTTATTTTCTGAATTAATAAAATAGGAATAAGCTAGATAACTCCGGACAGGACAAACATTTACCAATAATTTTTCATGATTTAAGTAATCAGATGTCTGTCCAACTCGAAAACATCCGTATATACATTACAAATTTGCTAGGTTGGCCGGAATTGAGAAATAAAAACCGTCAAGTTTTTATTTTTGTTCAGTATATATAGAGTGTGCAGCGAGACTACGGCGCCAGTATATTCTGGCAGTGCTACAGCACGATAGCATCCAAACAGAAATTGCATTGCATACCTATATTGGAGGCAATTTAGGCATGGGATGAATCAGGCAATTGAGGCATGGGATGAAGCACCAACATCTCTGCTGGTGGTGACTGGTGGTGAAGGAGACCTTGATCGAGATTTTTGCGAGTCCTGAGGTGCGTTTATTTCATCATGTGGTGGAGCTACGGGTCGAGGCAATGGGGATTCTGCCTTTTTTCCCTGTCTCTGCCCCTGGAGAATTTCTTTCGCGTGCGTCTCTTGGCTATCTTCTAGTACATGTATATATACCTGTAAGTTACGTGATCGGTTCGAATACTCACACTAAACGCAGAGCGCACGCAGAGAGCACGTAAAACACGTTTGACGTTCGTTGAGAGATCGTTGACATGCGTTGATATTCGTTTCGCATTCGCTCTGGTTCGTTGATATGTAGTTACTCATACGTTATGAACTCGTTCTGGTGTCGTTTCAAATTCGTTTTCAGTTCGTTATGTTTAGCTCCGATGAACACATTCGTCGGGTTTTTGTGCGTATTCGAGCTTTGTCAATTTTTTGCAATTCGTTCACGGTACGTTCCTTCAATTCGTTATAGTGTAAAGGGGCCTTAACATAGTCCCGCAAACAAAAATCGCACGCGTTTAATGTCTCACAATAGAACTGTGATTTTACCTTACATTTACTGAAAAGATGCATACCTGTTTAAAATAGGCGTGGCTTCGGAAGGTGAATTGGTGTTGAATAGTCGGTTATCAGTAGAGAAGAAAAAAAAAACAAGGTAGCGTAGTAGACAGAAAAAGTCAAACTATTCTTTGTTTTAAACATAATTAATTACATGCATAAACAATCATAAACATCTGATAGACGTCGCATGAAAAGAGACCTTAATGCATGTCTGAACAGGGAAGACTGTGATCAGCCTGCGCATATGCACAGTCTGATCAGAGTCTTCCCTTATTCTCTTGCCTGCTGCATACCCGTACCTATCTTACTTCGAATGCTTCCTATGTCCCCACGGGCTTAACATTTGCATTCCTTTGTCTCAAAGAAATTGAGGGGGCATATTGCTTTCGTTCAGGCCTGAAAATAAATTGTGTTTCCGATTTCATGAAAAAATAAAGTATGGTTGGCAGGTTTAGCTTACCTGAGCCACAGGCTTATAGAGAAGCTTCTATTATAGGCAGGTATAGTCCATTTGCTCCTAAGTGCAAATGGGGTTTTGCTTATTTTCTCGAGAAAGTTTGATACTATGTTGTAAATAAACATTGAACTAATAAAAAAAGTTTTGCGAGTAAAAAGCGTATGTTTATAACTTAGGTAATATATGGTGAAACAAAGAGTTGAAAAAAAGGGATTCAGAATAAAATTTCAATTAATTATGCAAATTTTGTTCTAAGGATAGCTATAGGGCTGGCCACGTGCTACAATACGTAAGACTACACGGGAATTCCAACAGCCAAGTTTTACTCTCTTGTCACAGTAATTAAGTGGCGAAAGTGACCGACCGCAACTATTCATTGAAGGGGACTTTACTCAATTCTCGGATAGAAAAAATAAACAGGATTAACACCCCTGGTATACTAAAATGTTTCGACAAAGACGAGCTTCCACATATTCTAAATCAATAGACATCACATAGGGAGACCCGATACAAGGAAATCGGAGGTTTGAGACACTCGAAGGTAAATAAATGAAGATACACAGTATTATAGTGTACTTCAATTGCTTGATGATCATTGGTCACCAAACTATAAAAAGTTTATGCAAATTATTTTTATCAAAGTATTCCCAAACTAAGTATATTTACGTTATTGCAGTTAGTTACACAACTTGACAAACAGTCTGGAACTACCGCTAATACTGCCAACAGAACTCTAGATAAGTGGGAGTAGTTAGTGATAGGCATCAGCATAAAATGCATAGTATGGCCCTAATCTGAAGCGCCTCGACGAGATAATTCAAGTGAGAAATCGCAATATAAGTTTACAGAAGAAATACGAGAATATCATACAATATTCATCAAAATTAGTATTCCGTCAAATCTAGGACCATGGTGCCAGGCCGGAAGAAACTGACTTGAACAGAACTGACTTCATGGTATCTAGAGTCTGAATCACAGACACATCAACCACTTCCAGTTGAAATTGTACGAAATATTGAAATAGCTTAACCCATTGATGGCAAATGGGATTCTACTTGGCTCTTTGAGCGAGTCCAGCTCTAGTGTAAGGGGTGTCACGTTTAATATATTTATACTCATTTATCTTTTAACATCCAATACTAAAGGCAAACAGTGCAGACCCTGGTCAGATGCATTTTGTGGCATCTGAACTTGGGCTTCACTGTAATATTTTTGCAATGTCAATGCCAGCCTTTCTGCTTTGAATCGTTGACTTAGAAGTGCCATATTAGCATTGGTTAAATAGCGCGGTATTAAATAGAATAGACGCCAAGCTGATTACAAGGACTAATAACAAGATACTTTCTGAATTCAGTAGATTGTCACTCGGAGTTCCTCATATTATAAATATGATACTACTCCGAGCTAACAATATCATACATCCGAGATTTCTTTACCCTAAAAATTCGATACATCAAACTTCCGTCTCAGTAAAAAAACAAGCTTCCTATCAGACTGAAAGCTGATAAGGTAATTGTCACATACAAAAACGCCATATTTTTCGACAGCAGTATAATTTTTGGCAGAAAATATTGCTTTATTCAGAATGAAATGTTTTAAGTTCTATTCAACCTTGAAAATTATGAAACTTCCAGTTGGTACTAAATTTGAGATATTATAAAAACATCGTGTCTCAAGGAAGTACAACGAAACGAATACTGACCCTAGTCCAACCGCCTCCGTGTCTTTACTTCCGAGTTTCTCGAACAACCGATTCCTTGTATCGGGTTTCTCTGGGTGGACATCCACACAGCTAGCCTATGCATCATTGATTTTCAGACAAGTTATCACGCCGGCAAGTCGGTTTTGATTCCCGTGTGAGACGAACATTTATTATTTTATTATTTTTTATTTGTTATTTTTTCATGTATGGGAAAAATAAGGGTCAAAACACCCACCCCTACACTGCACCATTTTTGGCACCAAACTGACAATAAGCTTACAATATCTACTTGGTCAAAGATTTTATTTCGAAAATTGCATATACATGACGCATTGTTCATGTTGAAGTACTTTCCAATCAACAAGCCCTTTCAACTGTCGCTTTCTGTGGCATACTTTCACGACATATGTTAGTGGTTAATTCGGTCAAGGGGTGGAAGAAAAGTTGGGGAGAGGGAGAGCAGAATATCCCAGGCCCATAAAGTCTAAATGAAAATGGGGGTTCTACTAGTTTTAAAAGATCACTTATGCGCATAATTATTGTAGGGCTCACCGCTGTACATACGCATTTTATCATAGTCATTCGATCATGCACTTTGTTACCTCAAATAAATTGTACTGCTGTATTTTCAATGTAAGAGCGAAATTTTGAGCCTTTTTAGCGCGACTTTGCGAAGCAAAGACGTGCTTATGCAATACCCTTTTTTGTGTGTCCCAGGGCGCGTGCTAGTGCGCGTGCGCCTTTGTAAAAATATCCTGTTGCGTTTAGCTCGGTTTCTAAGTAGGCTAACCGTAAGGACTAGAGTCTTCAAACTTGCTGGATAGAAACATCTACGGAAGATCCATTGAAAACAGTGATGCATATTGGGCCATCGCCTTTATTTCACGGTTGACTAAACATAGAAAAAATCACCTGTTGCATTAAGCTCAGTTTCTAAGTAGCTCTAAGGGCCAGGGTCTTCAAACTTGCTCCTTAGATACATCTGAGGAAGATCTACTGCAAAAAACGATGCATATCGGGCCATTACACATATTTTACGTTTGAATGAACTTAGAAACATATTTATCTTTAAGATTTTTAAAAAAAAATCAGAAGTGGAAATCAGATTTTCAGTACTGGAGATTGTTGGTACTTTCTGCCCCAAGTCTAACTCTTTGGAATATAATATAATACTAAAGTAGCATTCAGTGTTTCTAATGAAATGTGTATCGAAAAAGACTAAAGGTCAGGTGAAAAAAGGTAAACATGTCTTAAATTACAAAATGAAAGTGCCTTAAATGCTTTTAAGAGAGTCCCGAAAATCAAACAATTTCAGGAGGAGTTCCCCATACCCCCTCCCCCCTCCCCCAATTAGAGGAGCCGGGTCGCGTAGCGCAATTGGTAGGGCACTTGACTCATAAGTCAGAGGTCCTGGGTTCGAAACCCGGTCTGGCCACATACTTTCGTTTCGCCTTCCGCCGATTCAAGAAGGACAGTTGTCAGTTACTAGGGAAAGTATGTGCACTTAGTACTGGTTAACCGCTTATGAGGTCTAAGCCTGCCCAGGAATAGTGTGGTTAGGTTAACTGACAGTCCCGACATGACCTAAGCTGTTTACCGTGGACGTTAAGCAAGAAATCAAGCAATCAATCCCCTATCAAGCTCTTCCCCTCGCACATTCGGTGCTTGGCTCATGCCTTCGACATGAGCTGACCCCCTGAAAATCAGAGCGCTCGATCCAGCCCTGCAATTCGTTTAATTATTTCTTCATGACTCACTTGTGTCATGACTACATCAAAAGTAGCATACACTTTCTTTTAACGATGATTTCTACTACATGTACACTTGAAGCGCAAGGCAGGTGCCGAGAGGATAGGGTGACGGAAGCTAAACTTGCGCCAGCGAACGACATCATACATCATCTTTATGTCGCATAAACGTTGTTTGCCATCTGGGTGGTGAAGAACTATGATGAAACACTGACATTCTAGTTCAGTATGCAAGTTATCCGGTTTGATCAATTTTAGATCGAGACAGTATAATCCAAGTTGTCACGCTGACTTTATTTAGCACGCGCATAATAAATATTATGACTAGTAGCATGTACATGTAGAACCTCATACATGTAACACTAAAGTATTAATAGTGACCACTTTACATGGTATGAAAAGGCGTTTTCAACCTCTCTGATGGACTTAGTCTCCGACTGAAATCTGCTACATTTTCATTTTCCTGCGGGACAGCTCGGCATCATTCGAACGGCTACTGAGGAGATGGATGATTTGCGGTTTTACGTCTTTTTATTTTTCAACAGTATTACAGTTATATCAGGACGATCGGAGGGTGATAATGAAAGGCTGTGTACAATGGAACCCCGTTTGCGGCTGAAAAGATTTCCGCCTCAGCTGGAATCGAACATGGGACTGCTAGGACAGCAGACCAGCGCTTAACCTACTGAGCTACTAGGGATCCACACTGATAAAATAGGTGGAATTCTAGCACTACATATATCTATGCATGGTCTTGCCTAGATATATCAGATCATAAAAAAATATGAGCAGCGAAAACATGGCTTGGCGATTCATGAAAGCTCATCTATATCTGTTTTATACTTTATACGATGGTTCTTGTTGTGTGTGATCAACTTTGTTTATACATTACAAAATACTAATCAAAAAAGAACAAGACCCAGTTGTTCAAAGCATCGTTGGGCTAACGAGCTCGTTAAGAGGTCAACTCGTTAAGTGTTTTACGGCTTTATAGCCAAATACACTATTTTTGTTGTTAAAAATATGTTAAAAGCTTTTGCAATGCAAAAGCTTCTCACATTTTTTCAACAAAAAATATTGGCATATTTGAGTTATTAGCGTTTGAAATTTTAACGTCACGTTAACTAACGAGGTCGTTAGTTTTGAACAACTGGGCGCAGAAGTTTATCACATCAGGGTATCGAGCCTGAGTCGCCTGCATGGTAGGCCAAACCCACATCCATCACGCCACGCTCACTACCACGTGGATGAGTGAAACTAGAGAAAGTGAGCAGAGGCTCACATATACCCCCGACCAGTGCCCCACCCAGGGCATGACCGCACTACTTAGATGATTTATATCAACTGTAATGTTATGCAAATATCAGGCATCAAACAAAGATAAGAGCAATCAAAAAAGTTTAATGCAAAACTTGGACAAAGCGGCTCCTAATAGTTGACACCCCGGCCCCAGGAGCAAACCCAAATGCTTCTATAGACATTTCATATGAAATGCAATGCTAGAGAGATATCATGAACACTTATGAAAAGGATCTGAAATATGGTTACAGAGATATGAGCAAAACAAAAGGTGTATAACAAAACTTTGGCTTAATTTAAGCCCTAATTATTGATCAATGGCCTTACCAGAGGCCTGAGGGGCGTGACCGCGGGGCCGTGAGATATTGCACATCAAAGGCAATGCTATAGAAATATCAGGAACTAAATATAAAAGAATGTGACAAATGATTACAGAAATATGAGCCAAACAAAGGTTTAACGCAAAACTTTGACGTAATTTAAGCCATAATTATTGATCCCTGGCCCTACTCAGGGGCCTGATCCCAATACTTAAGCATTTCATATCATATCAAAAGTAATGCTACATTATCTAGATATGAAAAGAATCTAACATGTGGTTGATATACTAAACAAAACGGTTTACCACAAAAGTTTGTCGTAACCTAAGTCCTATTCATTGACCCCTGGTCCCACCCAGGGGCCTGATCCAGACATTAAGATATTTTACATCAAAGGCAATGTTATAAAGATATCATGAACCAATAATGAAAATATTCTGACCAGTGGCTACACAGATAGAGGTTTAACGCTAAACTTTGACGTAAAAGTTAACTAACTAACTAACGGACGGACGGACGAACGAACCAACGGACAAACGAATCGACAAACGGACAGCATACAATAAACTATATACCCCCTGACATTCTTCGTATGCCGGGGTATAATTGGTTATCCCCTCGGGGATAACCATATTAAGTTAGGAATTCGTACTCGATTGTACGCCGTTTCCTTTTGCTGAAATAGGGTCCCACTATTTCCCGGTACTTCTACATTTAGCGCACCCTACTGCAAGATTCCCGCCAGCATCCCAAATGCATGATCTTTATAGCTTATCTTGAACACGTTATCTCGTCCTATACAAGCAATAACCCGAGAGTTCAGTACAGCTTCCAAGAGTTGTCACTTAAGGTTACAGATCAATAACAAGTTGTACTCGATTATGCGCCGTTTCGATACGCTAAATGTGGGTCCCACTATTTCCCAATATTAGTGCCCATATTTTTGCGCACCCAGCTGCAGGGTCCCTCCCAGCATCGCTGAGGCATAAGCTATAAAACTTGTCCTGATACTTCGTCTCACAAAATACAAGCATCTTACCTAATACAAGCAATTACCCGAGGGTACAGTCCACTTAGGAAGAGCTGTCACTAAATAGTAAAGCACTGAAGCTCACCTGTTACAAGCAATCACCTAGACATAAGGCAAAAGCTGTCAAACTCGCCCTTTACCTAGAGCTTCAACAAAGTCCAAGAATACAATAAAATTAACTTGTACTGCTGCCAATTTTCTACTGTACCACTTACATCCTACAGATTCATTGCGTTTTGATTGATTGATTGACTTGATGCTTAACGTTCACCGTAAACAGCTAAGGTCAGTTAACCTAACCACACTATTCCTGGGCAGGCTTAGACCTCCTAAGTGGTTAACCAGTACTAAGTGCACATACTCTCGCCAGTAACTGACAACTGCCCTTCAGCGGAAGGAGAAACGAAAGTTTGTGGCCAGACCCAGGACCTCTGATTTATGAGTCAAGTGCCCTATCGATTGCGCTACGCGGCCTAGCTAGATTCATTGCTAAGGGATCACCACTCAAGCTTTCTCAAAAGCTAAACTTGTTAAAATTATAGGTAGACGTATGAGCCACGACAAGAAAAACCCATCGAACTGGAATGTGCGTCCAGCGAAGCTTCAGACCAGCCTGGGCATTCATACAGTCTGATCAGTCTTCGCTGTCGGCGTTGGAAGCAGCTTAGACTCTTAGTTTTCCTTTACCTGATGTGGATGCCCAGGCTGATCTGAGTCTGCGCCATTCGCACATGCCACTTCGTTTGTTTTGTCATGTCGCGGCTGGTATACGTACTTTTACTATATATGGAAGGCAGTCGTGCCATAGGTACAAATTGCGGTCAACGATAATTTACATAAGTAAGTTAGACTTCTAATAAAATCAAAGGGCCAATAGCCCTGAAATGACAGATTCTATCAGAATAAAGTCATGCTACATCGGCTCAAAATAATTTCAAACTTTAGTCCTGTTGTTAATGGTCCAGCACCATTAATGTAAATAAACCATTTAGCGCAAATCACTTCATGCACCCGCAAAAATTCTATCTCTTGCACACAAGTAATATTTGAATTCTGACAATGGTTACTGCTTTTCACTGACTTTAAAGCACTCAGTGTTTGCGGTATTTCACATTACCTATGGATCACGAGGATGTCCACTCCAATGTTTTCAATATGGCAATTCTATAAATAGCCACCGATAAACACACAATTACCGTATGATATCCAGAATAACACTTGCAAGATAAGTGGATAAAATTACAAAATTTCTTTTACATTACATTCTCTGCAATAATTGACGCGCTCGGAATACTGTTTTAGGCAAGTTTTCAACTGTAAAACAGTTTTTTTTAGCGGCAGTTGATTTATATTACTTAATAAAGTATGAGGGGCGCTTGAAGAGGGGGCGAATACGGTAATTGGCGGATTGATTTTTAATATTCAGTTTGTATTCGTTATATTTTTAGACCGCTGATGTCATTAGTTGGATACTTCTTATTTTACAAAACTACTTAAATAATTATACCTGCACAAGAATACGTGATATAAGTTCTCATTTAACTTCGTACAAAACTTATTTTCAATTCCAGACGTTTTTTAGCGAAACGACCTTACGATCACTTCATTTCTGAGTGGAAGAATACAGCTGTGAAAGCCACTTTCCAAAATACGCTTGTGACAGCATTGAATGACTGATAGAATCAGTCATTAAAAATGAAAGTGTAGCAAAATCCCGGTGAGCTAAAGATATAATATTAGTATCATTAGAAAGCTCATTTTCTATACTTTCAGAAAAAAAATCAGGGAAAAGTTGCTTGCTTTCAAAATAGTTTTCTTTTTCGCAATTGAAAACGGCTGGCCGGATTATACAATTCTTATAAAAGTGAGCACTGAACCCCCTGTCACAACCAGACATGGCCGTGATATGTCTGAAAGATTGTTGATAGCGACGTCACTTTCAGCCCATGTATACAGGTATTAAAATACGACATTTTAACACAGCACCAAAGGGAAAATGACTTTTGCAGCATGTCGTCATAAAATCTATCTTTTGAAGCAATAAATACTTGTGTGAAAAATAAGACAAAAATATGAAAAGGTTGGCGAAAAACCAGGCTTTCAGAATATATCAGGGAATCTTATGTGTCTTTATTAGGAACAGTTTGACGAAGCATTAATTAACGATTTCCTTTCTCGCGCCATTGTGTAGAGACTATCGATATTAGACAGGTAAGGGCGGAGGAGTTGTCTCCTTTTCAAATCAAAGCTGGCCATGATATTTTAGGTCCATCTTTTGTAAAGAAACTTTTTTATACCAAGCCTCATATTTCTGCAAAATTATGATTTAGTTATGTATAGGATAAAAATTAAGAATGATCATTTCGAAAATCTTCTACCTCTTACCAATTTTGAGAAAATATTGGTAAAGGCGTTTGCATTTGGGAGCAAACGGACTATATCCGTCGTCCGTCCGTCCATCCGTCGTCCAAATTCTTAAACGACGTCTCCTCTGAGAGGTTGTCAAAAGCTGAGAGGTTGTCAAACGGTTGTGGCAAGATTCTTGAGAAGAAAAGGTTGTGGTAAGGTTCCTGAGCGGTTAATGTCAAAAGATTGTGGCAAGGTACCTGAGAGGTTGTCAAAAGTTTTTTTTTTTTTTTTTTTTTTTTTTTGGAAACGGTAGATCAAAACGTTAAGAAATCCCCCCTCCCCCATCCCGAAAAAAAACATACAAAAACGTACATAAAACCAAAAATCAAATCGATTCTGTAACCAAAATACAACGTTGCAACAACGTTTTTGCACCGTTTTATGAAAACATTTAGTAATCCCCCCCCACCCCCACAAAAAACATCCAAAAAGCCTACGCAAAACCAAAAATCAAAACGTTTTCATAGCCAAAATATAACATTGCACCAACGTTGCAACAACTTTATTTTGTTAGCTGTGGAGACATAGGTACAAGGTCGCAGCATGTGCCCTGTTTCAGCGCATTCGGACTCTACAATGATGTACCTTCAATCAAAATGGAGTCGCACAAACAGATGGAAGCCACATGAGCATCATTGTAACCTGCACTTTATTGGGCTGAATCCTGGTGGCCCGTAACAAAAATAAATGCATGCCAAAATTTCTATGCAGCACATACTTATGTTTGGGGAGTGAAACACATACGCTGACACATCTATTCATCTGTACATTTAAGTTCTGCAATAGTTAAAACAAATAAAAAAAATTATAAACGAATTAAAAGGCAGTTATGAATTTTTTTTCTTCTCAGTTTAAGTTTTGTATGATCGAAATGCAGAATTTATAATTTTTGGCAATATGTACAAATTTTGGCATTATTTCTTTTCCCTATCGAATTGCTTCCTTCGTCTAAAGATCGATGTTAATGAAACGTGGACCCAGAATATTTAGTTGTGTCTGTGGACAGACTTTCAATATCATTATTTTTTTTGATACCTAATGGAAAGCCCAAAAAGACAGATCAGATCTTCACATTGATACATACTACCCAGCGGGCACGCAACGTTATAATGACGTCGCATTGACGTCGACGCAACCAGATGACATCGCATCGACATAATTCTGACGTCATGTGCCCGCCGGGAAATACGTTACTGCCCAGCAGGCACAAGACGTCGAAATGACGTAGAATTGATGTGGATGCGGCATGGTGGCGTCGCGTCGACCCCATTTCGACACCATTACGACGTCATGTGTCTGGTGGGTGTCTTGTAATAATTTTTTTTTTCAAACAATTTGCATCATTTTAATTTATCCTCTCTATTGGGACACCTTAAGGTTACAGTAATTATTCTAAACTTTGGACAGGTGCTTATACTAGCCGACAGTAAGTCAAAAATATTGATAGGATATGACGCATTGCACATCTTGATCGGATTCTAAAGTGATTTCTCAGATACATGTACATCTGTCCCAAAATATAGGCTTAATGCGGCAGTTGTTTGTTAAACTTGCAGGTCTTGGGTTACATCATTGATAACCAATGGTCGGTCATATTTGCACGTGCATTTTATGCTCATCTCTTGTATTTCAAGAACGTTATGAGCCTTGTCCGGGCAAAATACCTTTGACGCTATACGCAAACTGTGGATACCAAGGTAAGTCTATGCAACTGCGTAGTCTGTCAGAGTAAGCGCCGTGCTCCGTTTGATTCCCAGAAAGCATACTAATTGCGCCTACCTTGTTCTGATTGTGCAAGTACACCAACTAGTCTGGACATAGGTGTTTTGCATATACCATAAGGCTGATTTATCACGACACGACTCAAATGGCCTGCGCAAGGAAAATAGTGTGTTCAGCCCATAATGTTTGCAGTGAAATATGTATGTGTACGCAAACAGGAGGTACAAAAATATGTCTACGCTCATGTGTAGTCTACCCTGTTCTGATTGCGCATGCGTCTAGTCCAGACATGCGTGTTTTGCGTACGACACAAGACTGGTTTTATCACGACACGAGGTATGCGCAAGGAAAAATGTGTTTCACCCCATCTTGGTAAAAGCGAATGCAGTCCCATTAGTGTCATTTCTTTTCGCACACTTTACGGCACTCCAGTGTATGATGCCCAAGATTGTTTATACATGTTGTGGACACATAAATGTTACCACAGACTGGGCTGATTCTTCTCGTCCCATGTGGCAATTTTCTGAGGGTGCGGCTCTTGGGTTACATAATCGATAATCAAGATAATCAATTGTCGTTCACATTTTCACGCGCATTTTATGCTCATCTCTTATGTTGAACGTTATGAGCCTTGTCCGGGCAAAATATATTTGACGCTATACGCAAATAGTGGGTAACAAGATAAGTCTATGAAACAGTGTAGTCTGTCGGAGTAATTGCAGTGCACCGTTTGATTCCCAGAATGCACACTTATTGTTCTTACCCTGTTCTGTTTGTGCTAGTACACCGACCAGTCTGGACATACGTGTTTTGCATATACCATAGCGCTGATTTTATCACGACACGACTCAAATGTCCTGCGCAAGGAAAAATGTGTGTTCAGACAATAAATTTTGCAGTGAAATATGTATGTATACGCAACCAGGAGGTCCAAAAATATGTCTACGCTCATGTGTAGTATACCCTGTTCTGATTGCGCATGCGTCTAGTCTAGACACGCTTGTTTTGCATATGACATAGGACTGGTTTTATCACGACACGAGGTATGCGCAAGGAAAAATGTGTTTCATCCCATCTTGATAAAAGCGAATGCAGTCCCATTAGTGTCATTTATTTTCGCACAGTTTACGGCGCTCCAGTGTTGTTTATTCACGTTGTGAACACGTATATGTTACCACAGATTGGGCTGATATTTTCTCGTCCCTTGTGGCAATTTTCTGAGGGTGCGACTCTTAAAGAATGTGCATTAATATTACGAAAAAAACAAAACAAAAAAACTTGTTCTTTTCGCGTAGTAAGTAACACTTTGGCTAACATCACTATATATTTAGACCATCAGCCGGCTGGTTGGATGGAATCTTAAATCTGTTGGATAGTAAACATCAACTGTATTTACTATACCAAAGACAAAGATGGATGGATGGACGACGCAATTTTACGTCCTTTTCCATAGTATTTCAGTTATAACCGAACGATAATGAAGAGCTGTATGCCATGGAACTCCGTTTACGGTAAGAAAGGTTCTCGCCTCAAGCGGGGCTCGAACCCGGTCCGCTAAATCAGTAGGCCAGCACTTAACCTACTGACCTACCGGGGCTTCTATCAAAGACAAAGATACAGACACACAACAAAAGTTTTCAAATAAACATACAGACCGAGATACACATTGATCCAAGTAAACTTGTTTCAGCTATCCGATCTTAAATACTTTAAACTAAGACCAACAAGATTGATTAATTAGCCAACAATAATTTGCGTCAACCTTGACGAGACCAAAACACAGGCACATGACGTCCTAATGACGTCGCACTGACATCTATGCGATGTCTTCATGTCACATCGACGGCAACATGACGTCATTTCGACGTGATGTGCATGCCGGGAAGATGCTTTTCATAAAATATATTACTGAGCTCCATGTTAAAATAGAGTTATCTCCCATCGTCCATTTGCAAACAGTCGGAACTTTTCGAAATGTTGCATTTATCGCGCAAAAACTGATTTCTCTTCAGCTATTCTCTTTAGCGAGTGTGTCAAGCTTTGTTCACCAGCTTCATTCACTACTAAATGATACTCCATATGAGAAGACAAAACAAGCCATCGTTTACATCGAGTGAGAGTGATTTTGCAGCGAAAAAACAATAGGGGTCTCTTTATCATTTTTAAGTCACTTTCCAGTAGAGTCAAATGTCTGTCACCGATTACGATTAAAATTATGTAGCTGTTATCCGAATGTATAACCTTGTTAATAATCAGTGTGTACACAAAGCAGAAACTTTTAAAGTTATGAGCTGTTTTATTGGCGTGGAGAACTTTCATTACGAAACTTTTTACGAGAGAGCCTGCACTGCTTAGACTATACGTAAATGCGCATTCTAGTCTGAAAAAATGTAGTACGCACTGGAATTAGTAAGATGTTACGTGT
The DNA here is from genome assembly GCA_963989385.1 of Ctena decussata. NCBI lineage: Eukaryota > Metazoa > Mollusca > Bivalvia > Lucinida > Lucinidae > Ctena > Ctena decussata. The sequence goes on along the minus strand of OZ022498.1, from coordinate 35,809,806 downwards.
TTTGACTTTTTATGCACTACTGAGCAGACTATGTGTGTGTGTGGTGTTTTTCTATGATATAGTTTTTCCCCCATTACATGTATTTCTAAGATGTGCGAAGGAAAATATGTTTCTTTCAACGTGAAAGACCTTTTGATATATTCTACCGTTTGCCGTCAACTGTGCACTGTCTATTTGCTCTTCCTTTTGGAGCATGCTGAAAGTAGTGCATACTGTTTCGCTGTTTTCTGTATTATATTTACTGTCCAATGAAGTGTCTACTGTCTGTCTACTGCGTCCTGAATACTTTTATTACTGCGGCCTAACTGCTACAACACAGACTTAATGCAAGCACAGAGGCATGGGTACAAGGTCGCAGCATGTGCCCTGTTTAAGCGCACCCGGACTATACCATGATGTACCTTCAACCAACGTGGAGTCGCACAAACTGATGGAAGCCACATAAGTACCATTGTAACCTGCACTTTATGGAGGCTGAATCCTGGTGGCCCGTAGGAATAATAAAACATGAAAAAATTTCTGTGCAGCACATACTTATATTTGGGCAGTAAAACACACACGCAGACACATCTAATTATTTGTACATTTAAGTTCTGCAATAGTTAAAACAAATAAAGAAATAATAAATGAATTCAAAAGGCAGTTATGGCATTTTTCTTTTCAATTTTAGTTTTGTGTGATCGAAATGCAGAATTTATAATTTTTGGCAATATGTACAAATTTTGGCATTATTTCTTTACCCTATCGTTTTGGTTGGTTGTTTTGGGTTTAACGGCCCTTTCAGACAGTATTTCAGTCTATATCGGGCCGTCTCCCAAAGAGAGGGAAAAAGAAAAGGGAAGTAACAGACGAGAGAAAAAATGTCCAAACAACCCCCACCCGTACCTACTGCAAGCACAGTAGGCCCTTGCCCTACTATTTTCCAAATCAGTAGGACGCCCCGGTACTGGAAGTTATACCCAGCACCATCGCACCACCCAACCACCCCTCCCAGCGGCAGGGAGTCCTATTTCCCTATCGAATTGCTTCCTTCGTCTGAAGATCGATGTTAATGAAACGTGGACCTAGAGTATTTAGTTGTGACTGTGGACAGACTTTCAATATCATTATTTTTCCTGATACGTAACGAAAAGCCCAAAAAGACAGATCAGATCTTCACATTGATACATACTACCCAGCTAGCACACAACGTTATAATGACGTCGCATTGACGTCGACGTAACCAGGGCCGTGCTCGATTGGGCTGTGCACACTGTGCCAGAAGGCTATTAGAATTCCGAAATCGAGCATACCAAATGAGCAGGAAAGGGGCGAATGCACGGATATTGAACAATCATGATATGATGGCGTTTTGAGAAACAAACATTCTCTTCTGTTTGACGACATCTTGGGTGATGCAATCTTAATTTTAAGGGAAAACAATTCAATTTTATCAAACGAGCTTGGAGCTATATCTTCTTTATACATTTTCCTGTGTCGTCTGCTTGTCCGCCATTTTGTTTTGACTATTTGTTCTGTCCACACCACCTTCTCGTTTGGAACAGTGCGCACCGTGTCAGGAGACAGTTCCAGAGCACTCGATTGATGTTCCAAAAATCCCGACTGTGAGGACAGCCCAATCGAGCTCGGCTAAGATGACCTCGCATCGACGTCATTCTGACGTCTTGTGCCCGCTGGGAAATACATTACTGCCCAGCAGGCACAAGACGTCGAAATGACGTAGTATTGATGACGATGCGGCATGGTGGCGTCGGATCGACCCCATTTCGACACCATTACGACGTCATGTGCCTGCTGGGAGTCTTGTAATGCTGTTCAAACAATTTGCATTGTTTTAATTTACCCTCTCTATTGGGACACCTTAAAATTACTGTAATTATTCTAAAATTTGAACAGGTGCTTATAGAAGCCGACAGTGTGTCAAAAATACTGATAGGATATGACGCATTGCACTCTAAAGTAATTTCTCAGCAGATACATCTATCACAAAATATAGGATTACATTATTAGTGTAATTATTCTAAAATTTGAACAGGTGCTTGTACTAGCCGACGGGATAGGATAGGATATGGCGCATTGCAAATCTTGATCATGATCTGATTCTACAGTGATTTATCAGATACATCTATCCCAAAATATAGGATTACTGCGGCAGTTGTTTGTTAAACTTGCAGGTCTTGGGTTACATCATTGATAATCAATGGTCGGTCATATTTGCACGTGCATTTTATGCTCATCTCTTGTTTTTCAAGAACGTTATGAGCCTTGTCCGGGCAAAATACGTTTGTCGCTATACGCAAACTGTGGGTACCAAGGTAAGTCTATGCAACTGCGTAGTCTGTCAGAGTAAGTGCAGTGCACCGTTTGATTCCCAGAAAGCATACTAATTGCGCCTACCTTGTTCTGGTTGTGCTGGTGCACAGACTAGTCTGGACATAGGTGGTTTGCATATACCATAAGGCTGATTTATCATGACACGACTCAAATGGCCTGCGCAATGAAAAATGTGTGTTCAGCCCATAATGTTTGCAGTAAAATATGTATGTATACCCAACCAGGAGGTACAAAAATATGTCTACGCTCATGTGTAGTCTACCCTGTTCAGATTGCGCATGCGTCTAGTCTAGACATGCGTGTTTTGCGTATGACATTAGACTGGTTTTATCACGACACGAGGTATGCGCAAGGAAAAATGTGTTTCACCCCATCTTGGTAAAAGCGAATGCAGTCCCATTAGTGTCATTTCTTTTCGCACACTTTACGGCACTCCAGTGTATGATGCCCAAGGTTGTTTATTCATGTTGTGAACACATAAATGTTACCACAGACTGGGCTGATTCTTCTCGTCCCATGTGGCAATTTTCTGAGGGTGCGGCTCTTGGGTTACATAATCGATAATCAAGATAATCAATTGTCGTTCACATTTTCACGTGCATTTTATGCTCATCTCTTATGTTGAACGTTATGAGCCTTGTCCGGGCAAAATATATTTGACGCCTTTTGAACGAATTCCGTGAGGAGCCAGTATGGCCCCTTGAAAATTTTGGCAGTTTAAGCTTTTCAGCAAGCAGTTTCGAAAAGTATTTGAACTCAGGATCATGCATATAATGGGGGTTACAAATACCTTTTCTAGTTTAAATTTTATATTTCGTACTCAGCAGAGACCAGCATAAAGAAGCTTAAAAGCCTTTGTGGCTTATCATATTTATTGCCGTTTTTTACCAGACGGTGGTCACGAAATAGTCGTGCAAAGTTTACATATCGACGTGGAAGAGAAACTGGAAAAAGTTGTGAGCAGAAACAGTAGTCTTTAGTTTTTGGTCTACAAGGGGTCACCATACACCCCACCCACCCACCCATCCCCTCTTTGATTCCTCCATGGAGGATCCTGAGGGCGAGGAGGGTGCATGGTGAATCCACTGGGCCCATGGCCCGGGCTACTGGCAATTACTGCTTACTGGTCAGTTGATCTTTTTGACCATTCAAGTGACAAAAAGCAGACGACAAAATTTACTTTTGCCAAATTTATAAAAAAAAAAAAAAATGTTTCGTCCAAACCATATCATATTGACAATTCAAAGACTAGAGTGCATCAGTGTAGCTCCAGATGAGGCGGCTCATGATGAGCCGCCTCGTGTAGATCTACATTGTTTGCAAATTCAGCTACATGTATTTTCGTTTTTTGTCGCTGTTACGGTTAAACTGGCACTGAATTATTACTAAAAAATTACACACAAGAAAAAACGGTATCTAATATTTGGTTTTATTTTATTTCACAAATAAATAATAACAACAAAAGGTCCAATAAATAACCGTGCCGTGATGCCGACGAAAAATCATCGAACAATACCAGAACCATCGTATATTCTATATACTGTTTCCGGGACTATCTTGTATATCTTAATTGTCGAGAATATCTAAAAATAGAAAAAGAGAAAACATTTATAGTATATGGAACCAATGTACAGAAGATCCGACGAAAAGATTGCGGACACTCCGGAGTGAATGTGGTGCTCTGGTGGCTGTTAGCCTCGGGGACACCATACCTTAAAACAACCACTGAAAAATCATTAACGTGTATCTTTAATAGCCCCCTTTTTAGTTCAGCACCAGACCTAAATTATTTCAGAAATAAAGTTACTAAATCTAACTCGTTTCAAAGGATTTAAGTATTTTTGGCCCACCCTGTTAAAATGAACGAAATGCAGAGCAACCGGTGGACTTGCTGTCAATATCCTATACTGTTCACAAAAAGTAGGGGATATTTAGTTATTAAAAATCGCATAAATTAGAAAAAATACCAAATCCACCTGAAACGGCAAGTATTCATCAGACAAATATTCGATAAGGCATTACAATTTGGATGGTATATCCTGTCACGTGACCTGCGTGTCATTCGTTTTAGACATGGGGTCGACACCCAAATTCACATGAATCTGGTGTGGAAACAGATTGTTTTCCGATTACAAATTTTACACAGAAACACTCGTCATGCTTCATTTAACAAACTGAAAATTGGGTTTACACACTCTTTCAACAAAATAATGAGTGCGAGCCATAAACGTCTAAATTTTTCGGTAACTCGATGCACCTGTACGAATTTTTGTTTCTGGTTTTCTTCCCAACATAACAGTTTTGAAGAAGAAGAAAATATCTTTTAGCATACAAAACTTAAAAGTGCATAAAATGGTTAGCTTAGTTGAAGAATTTGAATAAATTTTTGTTCGAATTTACCACATTTTAGTCCTGACCCCCTGTATCTAACAAATTGTATGCAGATCACGTGACATGATATATCGCCTAAACTTTCATGAAAAGTGTCTTAACAGATATTAATCTTATCAATATTTAGCGTTTCATATGGATATCACATTTGTTGTAGATGCTACAATTTTTCATACCTGAATATCCCCTACTTTTTGTGAACCGTATATATGTGCAGACCAAAATCAGACTACGCCTAAAGGAGTAATCTGATCAGTGTCTATATTGTTTGCAGACTTAGAGATTAACAAGGGCCCAGAAGGCCTCTGAGTTTTTAGAGAAAACTTTTCTCTAAAAACTCAGAGGCCTACTGGGCCCTTGTTAGTCTGATGCCTATTATCTATATCCAAAATTGGAGTTTTTTTTTGGCATTTTCGGTCCCTAAACAAAAATGCTTAGTCTTTATCTCTGGTATGCCAACAGTAGACTAGCCCTGTCTATCCTTCTTTTTTTAGATATGAGGGATTGTAAGAAAGTCGATCTTAAGGTGAATAGGTACACTTTATGGGAAAGCAACTCTGCCTTTTCGTTTTGCCTCCCATTAAACATCAATGCCTTTTAAAACCAACTGTGTAGAGCCTCAAATGAATTATTTGTGTGTGTTTGTGGGGCAGTGGGGGGGGGGGAGGGGTTTCGATGCTTAACCGCAAGAAAAATAGGTATGAGCCACAACATGATAAAACAATCAAAGTGGCATGTGCGCCCAGCGAAGATTCAGATCAGCCTGGGCATCGGCCAAGTCTGATACGTGTCTTTGCTGTGCTCTTAAAGTTTAGCTAAGGGTTTAAGCTATCTCCATGCGGACAGCGAAGAATGGTAAGACAGGGCGGATTCCCAGGCTGATCTGAGTCTTTGCTGGGCGTGTATGCCACCTTGTTGGTTTTGTCCGTGTCGCGGTTCAATTATTTTGGGTTTTTATAAGAAACATCCTTGAGGCGATTTGAATGAGAGCCCTAAAATCATTTCTTATACAACACAAGTAACAATAAATATTTATTTTACCGGGTGTGAGTTTATCCTGTCAAGTTGACGACACTGAAGCTGGTTGTACCGGCTGTGTTGAACTGGCTGAACAACAAGAAGAAGATGAGGAAAGCGCCCAACAGTAAAACTGAAAGAAACAAACAGCAATAAGTTAGAAATTTGGCACGTTTGGCATAATTACTTGGGTAAGTCCGAACAAAAACCAAGTATTCCTTTGGCTATCTTTTCAGCCCCGGATCCAGGGGGCGGGCTTTGGGGCTTCAGCCCCGCCATCCCCTGTCTTATCTATAATATATTGAGATGACAGTTTAAGATAATTTATCCAAGTGGTTAGATTAAAATATATGTTGTGACGTCCCATTAGAATCGCCTCAGCGAGGCGACTCTAATGAGATGTCACAACATATATTTCAAGGCAAAAAGGATATTATCAAAAATTCTCATGAAATCGGTCCCTAATTATGTCATATATTTTCAAACCCACCTCCCCCCCCCCCCCACATATATTTCGGCACCTTCCAGCCCCACCCGTTATCCAAAGCCCCGCCAGTAGGTGGTGGGCTGGATCCGAGCCTGCTTTTTATGCCTAGAGTCCCATAAAAAGGACAAAGGCAAACAGTGCAGCGCCAGATTAGACATCTGATAAGGGACTACACAGTTTGCATAAATTTTGCAGCAATTTCTTTAAAAAAAGATAGAAAAAATAAAACTAATAGCCACCAATAGACTCATATTTAAATAAGTTAATCATATACTGCTCTAAGTTTTGCGACTCGTCAGCGCTCTCGACTTTGGACCATGGTCACGAGTCCAAGTCTCGCTGAAGGCGAGATTTATTGCACAGTGTTTCATTGCTTAGTGTCCTTCATAATCACTCTCCCATTGTCCTGATATGAATGGATACTGTTCATAGATTTTTTCCACTTTCAAAATGTCTTTTTAGTTTATTCAAGAATTTGAATATGTCTGTATCATCTATGCAAAGTATGAGTTTAATTGCTTGGAAGCTGGTGCTTGGAAGTTGTGGTAGAAGTTGATAACAGATACATGCCGCCCTGCATTCATAAATAACCAAAAACTCTTACTTTCAAAAAAAAGAAAGAAAAAAAAATGTCTATAATGTTTTTATATCTTCAAAGTAACACATTTTATCCTTAAAGAAGAAAATTTAAAGTATTTTTCGATTCTACGGCAGTTATCCATTTTTTTATTTGTATTAACCAGTATGCACCACAAAAGCAGACAATAAAAAATACGTCTGCAAAATTAAAAAAGTAATGTTTCGAGTCTAAAGTGAATCAAATTAAGATCTTAAAGATTACAGGACAAACAGTGTCGAGTCAAATGAGGCGGCTCATGATAAGCCGCCTCAATGATGAGCCGCCTCATACGTTGTTTGCAAATTCAACTATTTTCGTTTGTGGCGTTTTTTCTTAATATAAGATAGGTTGTGTAACAAACTTACGTCCGCTGCTGCCGGCAAAGCCGCTGGATCCCGCTCCTGGATACAATGCGCTGACTGGAACGTACTGGGCAAATTGGGCACTCACTGAAATAGTGAAATAAAAATACATTAAAACAACAGATAGTGAAAAGTGAGAATATTAGCGGGAGCATGAACGCGCTGGCAGGAAGGTTGGGATAATTTGAGTGAAAAGAATACTTTTTCAGCGTTTTTGAGTGTTAGAATCGAAATAGTTCAGCTCTAGCATTGAATTCACTGTCTGTCGTTCAGTTGTAATTTGATATTTCACTCGCGCTCCGCGCTCGTGATATGATCTACCTTACAACTGACCTCCAAACAGTGAATTATTACTCAACAATTCACTGTTAGAGCTGATCTATTTCTTAACATCTTAACACAAATCGTGATACAAAGCGGTACATCCTTAACGTTTGGTGATAAAATGTGGGTTGGTGTGCATAATTGAAAAGATTAACCACGTTTTTGAAAAATGATAAGTTGCTCCACACACACACAAAAAAAAAAAAAAAAAAAAAAAGTTTTGTGTTTAGGAACATGCGTTTTCGCAGTTTCGCGAATATAAAACTGTTGTGAATATTTCCCATTTAACACTGTAATTTCAAAATGATAAGCTACTTACATCCAGAGACCATGAGGCCGAGGATACAGCTGAATGTGAGAAGGGCGACCTTGGTGAAATTCATCTTTGAACTGAAACATAAAATTACATGTGAATAAATAGATATTAGAAAAGCTGAAACGTAGATAACGCGATGCTGCTCATAACGCTGTTTTTGAAACATATAGCAAACTGCCTTCAAGTGACAGACTTGTGCTGAACTTATGATATTTAGGGGAATTGTTAAATTAGGTTGCGTTCGTGTGGAATAAAAATGGCAACTTCTTACGTTAGCAATCATTCCAGTAGTGTTTCTAAAGCCGTGTTCGTGTGCACATTTTGCGCCCGGGTGCAGAAATACACCCGGGGTGCTAATTTGCACCCCGGGTGTATTTTTGGCCACGTGAACGGTGTTTTAAGAAAATGCGCCCGGGTGCAAATTTGCCCCCGGGTGCAAATTTGACCTTACTTTCGAGGTGGTGCAATTTTATTTGCACCCCAGTGCAAATTTGTCCCCGGGTGCAAATTGTGCACATGAACGCAAAATGTGTTTATCGGTAAACAAATTGATCTAGGATTTTTTAAAATGACTGGTCTTTTTACTATGATCCTATATAATCCGATAGAAAGATATGTGTCCACAGGACACGGATGCCCCTCGCCTAGTGCCTTGAGTAAGATTGCGCCTCGATTAAGTTACAGGCACTTGTAGGATAACTAGGTTCATAGAGGCAGACTTGTATAAAATACTGAATGGCAAATCAAGGGACATGAAATATCGGTCAAAAAGACTTATATTTGTTTTGCAGTCAAACCTCGGGCACGAATATGACACAAAAAGGTTTTCATTATAGCCTATTTACATAGCTTTAGTGTGCACTGTGACCTTGACCTTAAAACTAGTGACATGATCATTGTGTGCAACAAAATGTCTTGCCAAATGGTTTTGAAATACCACCATGTAGAACAAAGTTATGGGCCGAATATGAATCTGCCTATGAACAAACTTTAAGTGCAGACTGTGACCTTGACCTTTGAGCTAGCAACATGGTTCTTTCACATGACACATCGTCTAATCGTCTTGCCATGATCATTATTCAATATATGCTAAACAATTCTGAAATACCACCTTGTAGGACAAACTTATAGCCCGGACACAAAACTGTTTTCACTATAGCCTATTATATATACAAAATTTATGTGCGCATTGTGATCTTGGCCTTCAAGCTTGCGGACTGTCATAATGATTATTTATACCATATAATTTCAATGCCACCATGCAGGTTAAGTAATGTGCAGGGCACGAACAAGTTTCACTGAAGCCTATGCACCAAGTTTGAGTGTAGACTGTGACCTTGACCTTTCAGATAACGACATGGTTCTTGCAGATGACAAATCGACTTGTCATGATATTTATGCCAAATAATTGTGAAATCCCATCAATCATGCAGCACAAAGTAATGGGCCGGAAACGAACATGTTTCACAACAGTCTATGCATGAAGTTTACGTGCGCAATATGAACTTGACCTTCAAACTAGAGATATGGTTCTTAAACGCGACACATTGTCTTATCATGATAATTATTTATGATCAAGTAATTTTGGGATCCCACCATTGAGGACAAAGTTATGGACCGAACACGAACATTTTTCATTATAGCCTATGCACAAAGTTTAAGTGCGGACTGTGACCTTGGCCTTTGAGCTACCGACATGATTCTTGCATGCGACATCCGTCTTGTCGTGGTGATCATTTGTGCCAAATAATGTTTAAATCCCACGATGTAGGTCAAAGTTATGAGCCGGACACGATTGTGGTAACACACACACACACGCACACACATACACAAACACGGACAGGGTAAACATTATATGCCCTTCCGCCATTTCATGGCGGGGGCATAAAAGTCCTCTTTATCAAATTGAAAACCAGGCTGTTATTTATGGCTGACCGAACATCAAAACAGATTTGCATAATGAGACTACGATTTTGGTCCTTCTGAAGCAAGATGTCCACCCGTCAGCATCAAAACTGAGTAACTTGTATTAAGTTTAATTTCAAATTCTGGTACGTATGGACACAATTTATTGGCATATGAACGCTACTCAAGGGGGTGCAAATTTGCCCCCGGGTGCAAAAAGTGCACATGAACACGGCTTTAGACGGACTTTCAGCGCTTAGTTCCAAATAACTTGTTTTGAAGAATGAGACAACAAATAAGTGTCTTTTATTTGAAATTATTTCGAACTACATATAGAAAATTGTGTCTGTAAGACACTAATGATGCCCCCGTGCAGCGCCTGTCACAGGATGTGTACACCCCTAAAGCACATTTTAAGCACAAACACCATCTACAAAGAATCCACCAAAAGCATCATACAAACTTCATACCCTCTACTGCAAAAATGCAACCTAATAAAAAACTAAGTTTGAAAGGCCATAATTCTGTCAAAATTAGTAATTTTTTAAATAAAAAACCACCATGCATATCTTCAGTATGTCCACAACAAAGTATCCAATGTCTGAAAAAACAGCTACTGAAAATTGTGGGAGTTGATTACACAAAGTATTTACCCTTCAATGCAAACATATGCCTAAAATGACTAAGTCTAAACGGCTGTAATTCTGTCAAAATTAATTCTAGCTCTAACAAAACCCCACATGCACATCTACAATATGTCCACAGCATATATGCAAGCTTTGGAAAACCGAAAACTGTGAGAGGAGTTGATTACACAAACTCTACACCCTACAATGCAACAATTTGCCTAAAATGACTAAGTTCGAAAGGCCGTAATTCTGTCAAAATTAATTTTAGCTCCATCAAAAATCCACATGCATATGTTCAGTTTGTCCACAATATGTATGCAAAGTTTGAAAAAGATCCATTGAAAACTGTGAGAGGAATTAATTACACAAACTCCATACCCTACAATGCAACAATTTGCCTAAAATGACTAAGCTCAAAAAGCCGTAATTCTGTCAAAATTAATTTTAGCTCCATTAAAATTTCGCATGCACATCTTCAATATTTCCACAATATGTGGGCAAAGCTTGAAAAAGATCCATTGAAAACTGTTAGAGGAGTTGATTACACAAACTCCATACCCTACAATGCAACAATTTGCCTAAAATGACTATGTTCAGAAGGCCGTAATTCTGTCGAAATTAATTTTAGCTCCATCAAAAATCCACATGCACATAATCAATATGTCCACAACATGTATGCAATGTTTGAAAAAAGATCCATTGAAAACTGTGGGAGAAGTTGATTACACAAACTTTATACCCTAAAGTGTGACGAACGGACGGACAGACGGACGGACGGACAGACAGACAGGAGCAAATCTTAATGCCCTCTGACAATCGTCACGGGGGCATAGAAATATATATATAACCAAACAAATATTTGAATAAAAGCACAGTATAAGAATTTAAAAAAAAAACGTAAAAAAATAAATAAGATAAAACAAATAAATAAAAATATTTAAGACTTACCTCTAGTTTATCCTACTTGGCCAACGTAATGAAAATGACTTTGACACCCTTCAAGCCCCAACATGGGATTTATATAGGCGACCAAATGCCACAAGCCACAGACAGCAGGAAGGGTCGATGTGTCGGTTATTAGTTAACAGGTGTCAGAAAAGTTGGTTGTGATGATCTAATTAACAAAATGATAATGATTTACAAGGAAGTAAAAGTATGATAACTCTACTTTCAAATCGAAAATGTCCTCAAGCATGCTTGACCATGTTACGTTTTGACGGGAATACACAATTTTCTAGGACTTAAGGTGTAAGGGTAGACGTCCATGTTCTTTTGCTAGTATTTCAAAGGGAGACACTTTTTATGACATTCTGTATGCTCCCTTGGATGACGAGACCCTTCCAAAAGAAGGTCTACACTTAACGGAAAGAATTTGCGCCTAAGAGAGCAAATTCTTTCCTTTAAGAGTTGACTCTCAGTAATTTGAGTGAGTGAACTAGGGTTTTACATCCCACCAACAACCAGGTCATACGGAGACAGGATCTCGGTTTAAAGTCTCATCCGAAAGACCGGAGAAGCGGGGGATCGATCTTGTGACCGGCGTGGATTGGTGAACCTCAGTAAGAAGGGTGGCAAAAATGAAAATGACAGAGTTGTTCCCCTGCAAGTGTCCCCATCCTCCTTAAGCATGCTTGGGAAAATCAGCTATAAAATATGTTAAGCTTTCAAAAGGGATGTACAAAACAAATTTATGCATTGTTTTGTGTGTTTTTGTATGTGTGTGCTTTTTTGATTGTTTTGTTTTGTTTTCTCTTTATATGTGACCATACTGTGGCACAATTCAGTCATGCTGTACGTCAGTACATACGCCGCTCATATCAGTCATCCCAGCAGACGCACTGTAAAAATTTCCGTAGATTTTACGGTAGAATAACTGGCCCATTTCCCATTATTTTTACGAGCGCCCGTAAAAATACAGGAATCATCAAGCAGATTAGGATAGACTCGAACAGGTATTGTTTTGGCCGTATAGCCATTCAACACTAAAAAGCTATTTCCGAGTGCGGTCAATTAGCATAACCCTACCATATCGTGATTTCTACAAACGTTTTACAGGCAGACGCCCGTACAAATTACGGAAAATGAGCTGACAGCCAGATGCCAGATATTTTACCGTAAAAGCTAGGATTTTGTCTTACAGCGACAGTGTTGAAACTGCCAGGGGGTAGTTTTCTCCTTTTAACCCCGGAAAAATGGCTATAGGAAGCGCGACTATACAGTGGATTGTCCGGAGCTCATAGAACCAATGCCCCCCCCCCCCTCCCCACCCCCAGTCATTTTTCTCCCACAAAGCAAATTAAATGTATTTCGTAGCAGTCCGACTTGCGGCATATAAACGTAAAGAAGAAGAATTTCTTAAGCGAATGCATCTTATATTTAACATATGTTTGCACGTCAGATTAGTATGAACTGTGTTTTCCCTTTGTTACAGTTTTTGCATCTTTGCATTAGTATTTTTACGTTTTGTATCGACAAATGCAGCTCTTGTTCAGGTGGGAAAACGCTCACAAGTGACTAAATTACACCTGAGAATATCACTAGAATACTTAGAACCGATTTAATCAGAAAAGGTGCAAATGCCTACGAGGAAGCGAAGTTGTGAATCTGCAAGAACAGACTCACAAATTATTTTCATTTACTGTATATACATCTGCACCTTTTCTGATTAGACAACGCCACTTTGGAAGTTATTTAAGATGAATATACTGTAAAAATGTGTTTAGAATCAATGCAAAAAATGTAGTCCGATTTTTTATGTGTTCAAATTGTAACATGTTCAATTTGCACCATGTTTAGGTTCATGTTTAGAAATTAAACATGTACAAAACTGGTTATATCTACCTTTTATTTTGAAAATTTCCTCTGTCAACATTTTCGTCTCTTTTTTTCGTTCTTCAACGGGGAAAAGAGAGAATGGATTCATACGTGTTTAGCAGACTTTGTCCGGGAAAATAATAGAAAAGGCGTACATGTTTAGCTATATGACATATTCCTAAAGATGTTTACACCTAAACATGTAACCACTTGTGTTTTATAGCTAAGCGCGATTTTTACAGTGTAGGTACACTTTCAGGAAAAGCAACTGCCGTTTTCAATTTTGCATTCCTTATCAGTGGGGTCTACTGCCAAAGGAAGAATTTGCTCCTCTACGATAAAGTTCTTTTCTTTAAGAGTTTTCCCTCTTTGGATGGGCTACGTCTTCCGGGGAAGCAAGCAGGAAGTCGCGGAGTTGTTCCCCTCTGAAAAAATGGTGGGAATACATGGTAATGTACCTATACACCTTAAGAGCGCAAAGCCAGAGCTCGCGCAGCACAAGTAGAACTTCCGTTCAGAGCTATCTTGCTCTATTTGCAACAGGCAATTAAGATGAAAGATCAGAAAAAAGCAGCCACCAAAGAACAAATCAAAAGCACACATTGTCGCAAATACCGGCACTTTACGCGCCGATTTGTGGCAGTTCTTGCGGGTAAAGACAGGAAATTGCATTCGGATAAGTTCGGACACTATTTGTTCAAGCTTTGCCCGCAATCATTATCCAAATCTGGAAATTACCCAGAAGTCCACGCGCCAAATACAAGAAGAGTATCGTTTACCTCTGCGAGACTGCAAAAGTGGCAGTACTTCAAACACTTAAGGCGAATAGATATACTTTCAAGGGGAAGCAACTCCGTCATTTTCAATTTTGCGCCCTTCTCCATAAGGTCAAAAATTTCTCCTCCAGGAGTAGATCCCGTTTTCCGTTTTCTTTGCAAATATATACAGGCGGAAACAACTTTGAAGAAGCCCTCCCCGGTACATGCGGAAACAACTTTGAAGAAGCCCTCCCCGGTACAGGCGGAAACAACTTTGAAGAAGCCCTCCCCGGTACATGCGGAAACAACTTTGAAGAAGCCCTCCCCGGTACAGGCGGAAACAACTTTGAAGAAGCCCTCCCCGGTACAGGCGGAAACAATTTTGAAGAAGCCCTCCCCGGGAGGGCTTCTTCAAAGTTGTTTCCGCCTGTATATATTTGCAATTGTCAAAAATGACACACGAACACCTGGCTTCTTAGTACTGATGATTAGCCTTCAAAACATATAGACAAAGCCTAGGGTGAGGTAATCTGAAACTGATATTTTAACTGATTAGGGGACTAGATAATCTGTAAACTACCAGTAGTGGTATGGTGACGGAACCATATCACTTGTCGACAGTTTGATTTCGTTTTCGTTTCTGAGGATGTTGAACCCAACACATGGTGTTTGAATGACTTAATTCCTAGCTGTCACTTGGCTTTCTGCGAGTTGTCAATCATTTTCCGTGTCGGGGACCAATATTCGGCTGGAAAACTCATCCCGGGCTAGCCATGTATATACATGGGCTGTAAGCTGAACAAAAAAGAGTCCTAGTTACCAAACGATCTAGTCATCGTGGCGAAACAAATCTGGTTAGCCACGATGACCAAGTAGTTTTGGAACTAGGACTCTTTTTCGTTTTGTAACTGCCTCTTTTTTTGTTTTGTAACAGTTTTAGAAACATAGTTGACCAGGTGTGAAACTGTTTTCTTTGATAATCCGGACGTTTCTCGACTACTGACTAGTTTAAATTGGTGTTAAATAGTCAGTATCAGTAGAAACAAAGGAAAAAATACATGGTAGGTTGTAAACAGAAAAATAAGACTATTTTGTTATATTTCAATTACATGTATAAACCATTATAAACATCTGATAGACGTCGCATGAAAAGAGACCTTAATGTATGCGCGAAAAGGGAAGACTCAGGTCTGCCTGCGAAATCCGTGCAGTCTGATATGAGTCTTCCCTTTTCGCGCATACAATCTATGAGTTCTTGGGCATCTAATTTGAAAGTAAAAAACAAAAGACTGTGATCAGTCTAAGCTCTCGCACAGACTTGTTTAAGTATTTACTATACGCACATGGCGTTCGGACCCTTCTTACGCGAAACAAAACATCTGTAGCAAATTAGAGCCGCAACACGACAAAACCAACAAAGTGGCTTGTGCGTCCAGCGAAGACTCAGGCCAGCCTGGGCAGCCGCCCAGTGCCAAAGTGGACAGCGAAGACTCTGATCAAACTGGGCTGATGCCCAGGCTGATCTGAGTCTTTGCTGGTCGCACATGCCGTTTTGTTGGTTTTGTCGTGTCGTGGTCCAAACGATTAGAACTAAAGCACAAAGACTTAAATACGTCTTCTTACTGATCTCGTAAGATTCTTTTTTTACAGACTCCAGACCCATCTGTAACCGGAAAGGCGAAAACTTCAAATAAACTGCACAGCCCAGGATCGAACTGGGATCCTCTTGCACCATTGGCGAACATTCTGACACGTAACTATAAAAGCCGGCCTATACAGCCTTTCTGTTCAGCGGAATGCCTGGCCTAGTGGACTGAGTATTCGCCTTTCACGCAGGGTATGGCGGGTTCGACTATCACCAACTTCTTTAATCCAATAGACCGGAGGTGCCGTCAGTGCGACGTTATCACGATGCCCTGTGCCTGCTGAAAAGTTACGTGATGAAATTTTAAGACTACTAGCAAGATTTCCGGGTCCAGGAAGCCTTCTCTTTTCCAGACAATTGTTTATTTTGATAATTCAGCTCATTTAACACCTCCCAACCCCTGCTGCTCCCGTTCTTTGGTATGCTGTCCTTTTCCTGTATAGAAGCGTGCGCCTCGGTTACATTTCCTTTCATCTCCGAACAAGCAGGAATGGCATTCTTCTCTCCTGTCATTTCCTGAACCTCTCCCAGCGGGCACACATCGTCGGAATGACGTGGGGTCGACGTCAGTGCGACGTCATCACGTTGCACTGACGTTGACACGACGTCATTTTGACATTGTGAGCCTGCTGGGTCTGTGTTTGACGGCAGATTTTCCTTTTGAGTGTCATATCTGGTGAAAGCTGCTCCTCCAAACTTGTAGGTGAAAGTCAGAGCTCTAGCTAGGGCATCCTTCGCCTAGAATCAGAGAAAAATTGAGCCGCGACACGTGAAAACCAACAAAGTGGTTGTGCGCCCAGCGCATACTCAGATCAGCCTTGGCATTTACTAAGTCTGATTAGACTCTTCGCCTGCAGCTTAAAGGGTAGGTAAGGGTCTCAGCTACCTCCATGCGGACAGCGAAGACTCTGATCAGACTGGGCGGATGCCCAGGCTGATCTGAGTCTACGCTGGGCGCACAACCACTTTGTTGGTTTTGTCGTGTCGCGGCTCAAATGAATATAACTGGTACGCAACGCTGTGAAAGGACTCTTAATAACTGATATACCATTTTACAAAGCAGGTATACCTAATGTATTTTAGTAGACGTTTTGGCACAATATAATAAAATCACATAACTTGAATAAACCATCAGAAATATAATTCTTTTGCACCAATATATAGCATAATCCATGAACTAATGCAGCCGTAATGTATTTTCTTTTCAATAAAAGTTCATAAAAAACTAATTTTCATGGTTAAAAGAACCCTACCCAATTTGTTTATACAATACGCAGTGACAGTGTACAAGTTATCTACATAATATGTAAACTACTCCTCATGTATATTCTTGCCAGTGGTGTATAAACAAGTTGGATGGGATTCTTTAAACCATGAAAATTAGTTTTAAATGACCTTTTGTTTAAAAAGTACATTTCGGCTGCATTTGTTCATGGATTATGCTGTATATTGGTGCAAGAGAAGTATATTTCTGATGAAGGAAAATGGAGTTCTACGTTTCCAAAATTTGACCAAGTTCAAGGACTCATTTTATTTATGTCTTTTTTTCATTCAACAGTAAAATATAAACTATAATATGCACATCTTATGATTATTTCTGTAATTCAGAACAAGAGTGCATATGAGCCGCGACGCGAGAAAACCAACAATGAGGTAGTGCGCCCAGCGCAGACTCAGATCAGCCTGGGCATCCGCCCAGTCTGATCAGAGTCTTCGCTGTTCGCATGGAGGTAGATCAGTCCTTTAGCTACCCTTTAAGCACTTAGCGAAGAGTCTGACCAGACTGGGTGGATGTCGAGGCTGATCTGAGTCTGCGCAGGACGCACAACCACATTGTTGGTTTTCTCGTGTCGCGGCTCATATTGTTCTTGTTACACATCAAAGCACCTGTATAGTTTAGTCACCAAGTCATATTGACATTTAGGAGTACCTTAATTCATATGAGCCGCGACACGACAAAACTAACAATGTGGCTGTGCGCCCAGCGCAGACTCAGGTCAGCCTGTGAATCCGCCCAGTTTGACCACTTTCTTAAGTGCTCGAATGGTAGCTAAGGGTCTAGGCTACCTCCATGCGGACAGCGAAGACTCTGATCAGGCTGGGCGGATGCCCAGGCTGATCTGAGTCTGCGCTGGGCGCACAATCACATAGTTGGTTTTGTCATGTCGCAGCTCAAATGTAGTATACCCCAACCCTCTTTAGGTAACGCGTTAGCTTGACTAATGAAATAGCACAGTTCAAATGAGCAGCTTGATTTAGTTTGATCCTGCTATAAGCGATAATGTTAATAAGATATGTTTTATTTTTGAACACCGACAATGTATGGAGCTAAAATATTCGCTTTATGATTATGAAGAATTTCACCGACGACGACTTTCCCCATCACACTATCATGGTTCTAAAATAAAACTTTAATTTGTTATACTACATTCTTTATTTTGTGTCATATGTACGTGTATTTCCTTTCTACTGTTTTTAAGGTGGTGATGATCACTGATTTGGGGCAAAGACAAAAATGTGCATGAAACGCTTAAAAACAACAGATCTTCCCAAAACTTAGCAGATGCCTTCTCTATGTTGTTTCTCATGCCTAAAAATCTCCAAATGCAGGATTTGTTGATGTTAAACAGTGTTTTATAAACAGTGTTTTATAAGGAAAGATCAAAGGGGTATTTTCTGCACAGAAATCTAAAAAGATAACATCGTTATTGAAAATGTACTCTGTGCTGAAGGTACCTGATAAGGTACCTGATTGCATTATGAAGAGCGTCCTAGTAATAATTTTATCCAACTTTTTCACACATTATCAGGCTGAGCAGATAAAAAAGACATAGCCTGTGACCAAATTATTTGTCAAAAAAAAAAAAAAAAAAAAAAAAAAAGAGAGAGAAAAATAAAAAACGGGTGATACTATTTTAACAAGGCTGAACTTTTCATTCACACACCTAGTATCTATTACGTATTATATGTGTGTGTTTCAATTCTCGTAACGACGTTACCATCCCCACCCCCTCCCCTATGCATTTTAGCGGAACGTATCCATAGCCGCAGTAACGGGGCGCTGTTCGTCTGTCCATCAGTAATGTATTAGCTATATTGTAGGTGTTACATAGATATGCTTGCCTACCCTATATTTAACGAATACATCCAGTGTACATGCACCATATACACGGTTGAACATTTCAGAATAAGCTACTGTTTTCACTTGGTCTACTTTACAATTTGAGAAAGAGTTGGTGCAAATAATTGCTAGGACGCTCTTCATAATGCAATAACGTAACTTCATATGTTTTTTTTTCAGATTTCTGCGCTGAAAACTATCCTTTGATATTTCCTTATATAAACCCTTTTTAGCAGCATGTACCTCTATTTAGTATTTCAAACTTTAGAGAACAATAAAAATAAGAAGTCTGCTTTTTTCAGGAAGACTTGTTATTTTATTTTTCTGGTTTTATGCAGATTTTTGCTTTTACTACAAATCACATCTTAACAGGAATATATGTAAACTAAATTTCTTAACTTCACAGAGGTTCAAACTCGATAGATCCCAACCTACAAGGGAGGAAAAGTAAAAAGGGCGGGTTTGCTTCTCCTAGAGGAGTTCCCGTTCAACTTTAGAATATAAACAGGAAAAAGGTTTCTTTTATAAACATGTACAAATGCACGTAATACAAATTTGTAATGGGTACGATCTGCGTCAGTCTTCTGGTTTCCTTCTTTCTTTTTACTTTGGCTATTTTTCAAATCCGCCTCCCCACCCCCTTCCCCCATATCCCCACTCCTCATTTACCTTTTGTAACTTGGACTCTTTCTTCTTCCTCCGGATAACCAGGAACACGCCTGTAGCAATGATTGTTAGCAGAAACACGCTGAGGATGATGGCCACCAAAGTCTCTGAGTCCACCTATACAGAAATTTAGAAATTGCGACATATATTACAGGATACTTTGCGAACATACCGTAAAAACTAAGTATTTGGACAGACAGGCCCAAGCAAACAATTCAGATCTAGATCAGACTGCTCAAAGGAGCAGTCTGATCAGAGTCTGCAGAGTTTGCCATTCCATCTGTTCCTTCAGGACGCATTACTGCATTGTACAAACTGGTCCATTTTAGGACAATTACGGTAATTATTTTAGATGTTCCAATTTTTTTTTTTAAATTTCAACGGTGTTGCGGCTCCAATGACCCTCAGTGCCAGCCATTCTGAATGATATTTAGATAAGGTCTGGGACTATAGAACCATGAGTATATTCTTATTCTTTATCATTGACATGCTATTCACAGTGTATAAGCGGACAGTCACCAAATCGGAAGCGACAATTGAATGTACACCCAAAAATCATTAGTGCGACATAAACAACTTGTGAGGTGAAACGGTCAAAAGAAGGTAAGTCCTTATCGAATTTGTTCTTTTAGATGCGGTTTTCGACATCGGGGAGAGAATTAGATGTACTTCACGTGTAGCATTGTCAGTTTGACATATCACCACCCAGTCTCCGTGTAAAAATCAAGTTTTCCTGCTTAATCACCAGTTTTGCTTTATTTTCTGTCGATCGACACGGACAATCGGGGCAAAAAAGACTAGATTTATGGCATCATTTCTGTTAAAACCAACATAAAATAATCGCTACATCTTTATCCTGTGATACACAATAGCTGAATCCATCGAAACATTACTGTAAACAAATATATTGCCTCCTGAATCGCACACGTTCGTCTCATTCGACTGTCCGACTAGTGACAACTGTACCTAATCATTAGCGACATGTCAAGAAACAAAAACTGTCCGACTAGTTGTGATTGTATTTTCTCATTCATGACGATCATTTTCAACAAATGCTTGAAAAAGGTAATAAAAATATTGTTTTGGATGCTTTCACTGGGATCATCATTTGGGGAGAAGGCTATCAAGCATTTCTTGATAAAAAAAATGATCATATGGCATAATTTTTCTCTGTCAACATTTCAATCAAATTGTGACCTAGCCGCGTACCGCATTTCTGATGCGCTACTGGTTTTTAGAATTTCCGTCTTCCGGTACCATTTAAGCAGCCAAAGCAGCCAAAAATGCAATAAAAAGTAAAGAAGGCTACATGTAAACCCCAACCACCCCTTACCTATAAAAATACATTTTGACCTTAATCATTATTAGTCGATCATTTTTCTAAGCAAATTCTGCATCTGTGAAGACAAACTCAGTGCTCTGAAAATCGATGGTAATTGGTCAAAACTCACACATTACATTAATTATAAAAAAATAATTACTGTGTCTAATGCTGTCTCTAATTGCTTTTTGTTTCAGGATATATCACCGTCCCGACATGACATCAGCTGTTTACCGTCAAACAAAAAAACAGGATATGTCAAAAGATGTTAGCTGAAAAGGACTTTAAATGTTACCACTGTTCTCAGACATTTTCAAATTTTAACGAGATAATAGACCATAACATAATATATCACTCTGAGGTGCAACTGAGGTACACCAGGGCTCTGTCCTCGGATCTATACCTTTCCTGTTTTTTTTTGTTTTGTTTTTTTAAAGAAACTCGGATCGTTTCGGTCCTGGGTAGTTTCGGTCTGATTGGGTGATTTTGTTAGTGTAAAGCTAAAATGGTAGGCTTAGGGTAGGGCAGGGCGAGGCTGGTGGAGTAGAAATGGGGAGTTTGTTTCTTTGTTTGGGTTAGCGGTCCGGTGCACAGTTAAGGTCATCACGAGCCAGTTACATGTAACTGTTCATATACAAGCTATCTAAGCAAGTGAAACGAATTACAGGTAAGTTCTCCTCCGACAGTAAATGACAAGTACCGTTGGTTATAACCGCACTTATTCAGGTATATTTCTGTGGGCACGTTAAGCTGTTTCCCAAGAGATGGGGAATTAGGAAAGACAGATAGGGTAGACTTGAAATAAAAAAAACACACACACACACACACACAAAAGCACACACAAAAAACTAAAACAAACTCCACATTACGCACCTGATGCAAGCACGCGTCCTCGTCCTACATAGTAATTTAGGTTAGGGAGAGCAAAGAGGATGTAGAAGGGTAGTATAGGGTATCAATGTAGATCTAGGTGACAATATTGTGCCGTTTGTAAAATATGTTTTCATATCTCTTAAGCTGTTAGTCTGACCATTGTAATTAGTTTCGCCTGTTGGAAAACACATTCAAAGTATATTTTCTTTACACAGAAAAAATTCAGAAACACTCTCAGTATTTTCAATTTATTTCGAATCTTACGAATAAATCATTGAGCCTGCCATGCTAATCTGTGCAAATTTATGGCAGATATAAACAGCATACTGGACCTCTGAAAACAAACTCAATCCAGTAGAAGTTCTTACACTCCTTGTCGTTATATTTCGATAAAGAATACATAAGTAAAAATATTTACTAACACATTTTCTGCTCAAAAAGACTTACAAGAAAATCGTCGCTAGTCGTTCAACACCATTTTTTGTTTTTGTCACTAGTCGGACAGTCGAATGAGACGAACGTGTGCGATTCAGGAGGCAATATATTTGTTTAAAGTAATTTTTCGATGGATTCAGCTATTGGATATCACAGGATAAAGATGAAGCAATGATTTTAGGTTGGTTTTAACAGAAATGATGCCATAATCCTAGTCTTTTTTGCCCCGATTGTCCGTGTCGATCGACAGAAAATAAAGCAAAACTGGTGATTAAGCAGGAAAACTTGATTTTTACACAGAGATTGGGTGGTGATATGTCAAACTGACAATGCTACAGGCGAAGTACATCCAATTCTCTCCCCGATGTCGAAAACCGCATCTAAAAGAACAAATCCGATATGGACTTACCTGCTTTTGACCGTTTCACATCACAAGTTGTTTATTTGGCACTAATGATTTTCGGGTGTAAAGTAAATTGTCGCTTCCGATTTGGTGACTGTCCGCTTATACACTGTGATTAACCTGGTAGGATGTTTCGGATTAAACCGTCCTTTGAGGTGGAGTTTCAGCTCTTATGGAGCCGTTTTCCAGAAAGAGGGAGAGAATAGAGAGGCTAAAAAGACGGGAGAAGAAAATTAAAAAAAATCATGCCGCTTCTACAGCAAGCACAGTAGGCCCTTGCCCTATATCAATCCACTGTCCGTACAGAAAAGGAGTCCCGGTAGCTCAGTGGGTTAAGCGCTGGCCTGCTGATCTAGTGGTCCCGGGGTCGAGACTCGCTGTCGACGATGATCTTTTCAAAATCAAGCGGGGTTCCATTGCACACTGCCTTTCATTATTACCCACCCATCGTCCTGATATGACTGAAATACTGTTAAAAAGGACGTAACATCGCAAGTCATCCATCCATCATCCGTACAGAAAGTTTCAACAAAGAGAGACATGGCTATTAAAGTCGCGGTCATGCAAGTAGAAGCGATTGGCTACAGGCGGACTCTGAAATCCAGGTTGAGGACGGGATAGTTCCGTAAGTTTTTAATATGGAAACCGACTGCATCGTATTAAAACATTGCTTTGAATCCGCATTTAATGTCTTAAAATCAATAATAAATATAAAAATCTAAATGTGTACTTTAAAGGCCCTATTGCTCCATAAACATGAAAAATTTTATCACGAGGTATCGCTGCAAGCTTCTCACCATAGTTTCTTCATTGTAAATGACCGCGATCAGCCAACTTAGATCAAATAAAACATCCACGAGTTTCACATAAAAAGGGATTGAAAAATCATTTGGGTCATTTTGGTTGGCAACTAAAATGACCTACTTTCGATTTCATGTCCTTGAATAAAATGGTAAAAATACAATGTACAAGGATGGGACCTTATTCACTGTCGCGCTTTTGTTTATATTGCATCACTCAACCGGAAACCAGAAAAGGAAAATCACGTTTTGTTGAGCGATTTGTAGTTTTTCACAAATCTGTTTTCCATACTTTTTGCCAGCTATTTGGATCAATTTATGCATATCAACCTACATTTTATCATTAAACGTGAAGGTTGAAAGACTTTCATAATGATTTGTGTTTAGACGTTTTTCTACACTGATAGGACTATGGAGACTTTAAACAAAGTTTTCACACAATGCAGTTATTTTCCATCTTAAAAAGTTACGTTACTGTCCAGTACTGTTTACGGTAAAGACCCTGGCAGCCAGACGCCAAAAAAATTACCGTAAAATCGACGGGATGTTTTAACAGTATGCAAACGTTTGAATATGATTTCCCTCAGAAGCCAATAATAACATGAACTTCGGAAGGCCAAAAACTCTGAAAGATCTTTTGGTATGTACAAGGCCCAACTCCTTGATTATCCCTCGTAAGTTCTGCATCATTTTACTCCCGTGACTTTTCGCGCCATACTTCCGCCTTGTAGTTTCTAACAATACCCAGCGGGTACATAACGTCAAAATGACGTCGAACTAACGTCGATGCGACGTCATTACGTCGCATCGACGTCAGTACGACGTCATTTCAACGTCATGTGCCTGATGGGTATGAGCTTTCAGAAATTCAGAATGCAACAGAGTAACAGACTTACATGACATTCATCTGAATGGTCACCACAGTTATTATAATCGTCACACTCCAGTGATTTGGCAATACAACGACCATTTGAACAGCGGAATTCATTAGGTTCACAAACTTTACCTGAAGAACAGAATTTATCATAAAAGTTTTAAATTCTGAGATCATTCTAACACAATATTATGTTCATGACGCCCAAAGATACGAGTACAAGCATTCAGAGAGAGAGAGAGAGAGAGAAAGAGAGAAAGTGAGAAAGACAGAGAGAGACAGCATACATTATCATATTATCCTTTGAATGGTAAGCTAGTTTTCAGCCCTTTTGGCCCTTTTGTCTGTCGCAAATGTGAGCTTGAATGTCTCAAATCATTATAAAATGCTGAACCAAACATGAAATTATCAGCTGTTTTACAATGGGGTCAACTCTTTAAAAAATCATTTGCCCCCTACAATGCTTTCCTTTAAGATTATACCACGTCGTGGAAGGGCTTTATCATCAAAGGAAGCAAACACATTAGTGCCATTACGTCTCCCAGAATGTCTACTCCCAAAACGACTACTCCAAAAACGTCTACTCCCATTAAAAGTAAAATTTCTGGTTTCTTGGACTTTGAGACAGCGATGGTTGACTGTATATTACCTCATAAGTATTAGCTCTTTTGCCATATCGAACAGGCTGATGACGGCGTTGATTTTGATGGGTTGACGTCATGAAACGCCCCATCTGGATCTCCGCTGTTATCAGCTTGTCATGAATATTACATATTGGGAGGTGAAAGAACTAAACGGTCTCCCGGGATAGATATAAGGTCTCCGCAATGGGCGCACGGCATGGAGTCAGCTCAGAGTCAATGCTGTGCACCTGCTCTTTAACAATTCAACTGGCTTGTTTGTATTTAATCACTGTAATATTTCATTTCACAACGCCAACGCCATAACCATTATTGTATGAATGTTATTGTTGATTCTCTTGCTGTTTACATGTAAACCAGAGATGATCAAATAAACTTGGAAACCATTTGGTCTACTGGACAAAAATGTATAGTCTGGTTTGGTCTACCCTGTAGTTTTAAATAATGGCTATCTCAGGCTATATTTATGGTACAGAGACATATAAAATTGACATTCAAACTAGGAATATCTCCACATGGCTTATAAGGAATATGAACTGGTGTTCGCTATATCACTGGTGTATTGCTAGGTCAAAGTAAACAAGGATTTCAACAAGTTCTAAGTTAGATATTTCTCAGACTGGAAACAATATTTGGTCGACCTCACATTTCAGTGTTTTAACAATTTACAATGCAGTTTCTGTTGGAAAAAAAATGTTACATGTACATTCTAGGTTCACATAAACTCCCTGCTGAATGCATCTATATTCTATATTCTAAGTCTAAACCCCGGCCCTTATACCCTTTACACCTCTAGATAAAATGTCGACCCCACTGGCTATAAAGCCAAATACTTGTATGAAAATGCATAGTTACTTTATGTGTGGACCGACGGGAATAGGGGTTTTGGCACAGTAGACCAAATGGGAGTAAACGTTTGGCGCCGTATACCAAATGGGAGTAGACGTTTTGAGAGCAGACGTTTTGGGAGTAGACGTTTCGAAAGTAGACATTATGGCAATACTCCGAAGCAAACATGCAGTCACTTTTATATAGGCCTATTTGTAAAATGTCATAGTGAGCATAGTGTACGTTGACGAAATTTTGCACCAGCCTTTTAAACGGTGTTTTTCACATTGTATGTTACTTTTAGGTGAACGAGACACTCACACATCAACTTAGTGTACTGACGCTATCGTTCGGAATAAAGTAGCGAACATATATATCCACTTTGCTTTCAGTATTGTTTTGTAATTTAAACTAGAAAACTGGTAAAAAATTAAAAAGTACGAGTTTTTATTTTATTTATATTTTTTATTACTTTTTATTTTATTTTTATATTATTTATTTATTCACTTATTTATTAGTTTCTTGGACAAAAGAAATAATTTAGATCAATTACAAAATGTCGTAGTATGATTTTTATTTCATGTGATACGTTCCAATTTTAATCATAAAATGTCTTCGACAAAAAAAAAAGTAAAAATACCATTTGTCAAAGCTAAAACGATTTCTCCATAATTTTGAGCAATGAAATAAAATATAAATAACAGGCGCATTTTATTTTAATATACTAAGGTTATAAAGTTGAAAGAAGGTCACAAAATGTTAGCAGCCAACAAAAAAAAAAAAAAAAAATATTTTCTGACACTATTTACTAGACTGGCTCCAGTCCTTGTGTTTTAAATCGTATCTGTAAGAAAGCTAACTCTACAAGAAATATTTTTTCACATCAAGTACTAGAAACACAAGATTGGCCATCAGAATAAAAAGAGCCACGTTAAGACTTGTACCAGTTGAATGCATATTACCATTTAGCCTGGAAGCCAGGCTAACTATTTACGAGAAGCGGAACTTTAAACTGCTTAAAGGCTGCTTGCATGCTGCTTTCTATCTTAAGAACATCCCACTGCATCGTAAAGTAAATCCAACGTTAAATCAGAATACATGTATATCATTGTAAATTTACCTGCATGGAAAGCAGTAAAAACTATTTCGAAACCATTCTGCTGCCTGTAGATGTCGCTTTGAAAGTATACTGTCAGTGCGTTTCCGGTGGTGACGTAGTTTCCTATTGGAGGCTTATGCCCACATAGCCGTGTTTTCATCCCTGAAAACAGAAAAGAAAAAAAATGAAACACGAGAAGAAGTTCATATCCATATGGAACAAGCTACTTGGAATAACTTAAAGCATATCCAGTAATATCTGAATGTCCGTACAGTCGCGTTGTCTTAAACGGTTTCATGTATATAAAGATTAATATTTTCTGTTGCCACTATTTTAAACTTTAAAGTCTATTGAAACTGGGAAAATTTTCGAGCATGCTAATATTTACGAATTAAAGAAAATATTCGCAAAGTTTGGAATAGACGGCATTTTCAGCCATACACCTTTTTGATGCAGACATTACTCACCCCGTATTAAAGGGGAGGATCTACTTCTCCCGTCGAAAAACTGAACGTAATCATCGTCACAGTTGGGCTCCAGTTCTATATCGATTTCTCTAAATACGATCACCAAACGCTGTTGTCCGGGAGCAAGTATAGTCACGTGGCAGCTGAAAGTACTTCTGTACTTTGATCTGCGCGTGACTGCCAGACGGCCTGCTGGGATATTCCCCTCATCCATTGCTATAGTTCCACCACATTCTTCCTCCAAGTAAACTGAAAAAAGAAAGAAAAAAAGAAAAAGAAAACAATTAATTAAATCGAAATAAAGTTAAAACAGACATGACTACAGCTAAGAAAACAATTAGTAAAATCTGAATAAAGTTAAAACAAACATGACTACAGCTAAGAAAACAATTAATTAAATCGAAAGAAAGTTGAAACAAACATGATTTCAGCTGTAGTCATGTTTGTTTTAGCTTTATTTCGATTTAACTAATTGTTATCTTTTTCTTTCTTTCTTTCTTTCTTTCTTTCTTTCTTACTTACTTACAGGGAGTGAGGAGGAGGTGGGAAAGGAGGTCGTTTCATCATAGGCTTTGCCCAAATTCGAGACAAAAAAGATTTGAAAAATAAATTAATGCATTGCTTGGGAAATCATTTTATTGGTGTTTCTGACAGTTTGTTAACCTGCGATGAATTGATATGAAATAACCAAATTTAATGTTAAATGTCGTCATTTATCTGCCTTAACGTCATAATTGGCCAAAAAAAAATACTAAAAAAAAAATTATGAATAATTAAATAAAAGGCAGTGGCTATTGACAGTTAACTGTAAATAGCCAAAAATCGTTAAAATGGCTATTTACAGTTAACTGTCAATAGTCAAAAAACGTAAAATTGGCTATTTACAGTTGACTGTAGATAGCCAAATATCGTTAAAATGGCTATTTACAGTTGACTGCAGATAAGGCTTTTTATAAATTTACAGTTAAAAGTCATGGATATTTGTAGTCAGCTTATTATTTCAGCGTTTCGCTAGGGCAAAGTTTCAAGTTCAATATTATTTATATGATTTTTTGCTACTTAGTCTTATGAAATGGTGTTCAGTCGTGTTGGCTGAGGGATCTCTAGTCTCTGGATAGTTTGACCCTGTTCGTTATCTATATTACACGACTGAAATACTGTGGAAAGGTCCGTTTGACTTTAAATAATTTTATTTAAATTCATTACTTTCTGGAAGGAACAAGCTCGTGACCCGACTAGGACTCAAAACCAAGACCTCAGGCGTACCGTATCACATGATCATAAATATAACTATTTGTGAACGGTTTATGCATCACACCTTTGCCTAGCAGCTGCTCCTCCAAACATCTTACTAAACTGGTTCTTAAATATATTTTCTGTAGGAAATTAAGATCTAGAAGATTTCCTTCATGAGCTAAGAACACATTCAAAAGAAGAAACACGTGCCATAAGGTTATAGGCAGATTCGGAAAATTTGTATTCCGCAAAGAGAAATCATTCACTAACTCACAAAAAAATTTCTGTGTTCTACTTTGTTCTCCCACTTCAAATGTATTAAATTTCATCAAGCGACACAATTTTCCATTTTTTCAAAATGACATTGTGATTTTTTATCAAACGTCCGTCTTAAAATTAAATAACACAGGATGCGCTTCAATGAAAGGACTTTGAGGAAACCTAACTGTAAATAGCCATATTAACGTTTATTGGCTATTGACAGTCAACTGTAAATAGCCATTTTAACGATTTTTGGCTATTTACAGTTAACTGTAAATAGCCACTCCGTAAAAAAAATTAAAACAAGAAATATCTTTAAAAAAGATAATCGGCTTAGATTAAAGAGAAGTGTATATTGCAATATGTATGAGTCGGGTAAATGTAAGATATCGAATGTGCTGATCAGACTGTACGGATACGCACGTTGATATGTATATTTTATTGTTGGTGTTGGGGTTACGATTTCGGAAATGCTGTTGAATTTTGATTGGGATCTGTCTGTGTTGCATATAATAATGAGGATTGGTTGGCTGACCGCCCCACATATGACTTTAAAAGTGTCGCAGTTCCAACACAACATCAACAACTACATAACATGATAGTAGGCATCTCAGAACCAGCCACTTCAAATTCAAGCATTTAATGACCTTTGCTAACCCTGTTTTTCGTACAATTCTCACTGATATGCCCCCGGGAGGGGGCGGGGGTGGACAGTTGAACTGATAAATAACAAGCATCTCTTGACATCGTACCGTATCTGTTCGTGTCTTCTCCAATTTGTACAAATTGTAACAGGGGCGTAGCTAGGGCCACTTACACAATACGCACAATCATGTTTTATACTCTTTGAGGGCAATAATAGAGGTCTGTTGGCAGTTAGTATTTAAATTATGCCCAATTAACAACATTTCAGCATGAAAATACGCAGGTGTGTGTTGAAATTTTGTCAGTTTGACAAAATTTCAATACGCACCTGCGTATTTGCGTAATGGTAGCTACGCCCTTGTGTAAAGGTGACTATCGTTATCTCAAACACTGATATGTCAAAGGACCCTCCTATATCAAATAACATAGTTTGGACACATTTCCTATTTTTCTTTACATCTAAACTCTTGTTAGGCTAGTTCGCCCTTGAGTCGAACACATTTTGTAAGTTGTCTTGCGCTTACAAACCCTGGCTATTGACCCACATCGTGTTTGGGTCATGCAACAGCTAACGCAGCTTTCCAAGCACCAAAATGCTGCAACCGTTAAGCCATACTATGTCAAATAAGGGAATAATAAGGGGTTTTATCCACCTACTCAAATTAGCCCTTAAGTCGAACAGACTTGTCCCTGACTCGAACAGATATACAGATCCAGCCATTATAGGACAGCCTCATGTAGGGTCTGTGATAACCAGAAATCCGCATTTTTTAAATTACATGTTTTTAAATCATTTTTGTTTGATGTCAAATTAAAACACTCTTTTTGAGATAATGAGACACACAACAATGTACGTGAATGCAGATAAATCCACCCTGTGACTCTTGGTGCAAGTAGAAAGACATTCGTTTAAGGGACTCAGTTACCATGTGTACTCTTTCATTTATGATAAGCGTAGACCCTTATTGCGTGCATAAAAGAAAGGAGGAAGATGTGTTTGTGAATTTAGTCTGTGACTGAATGCATTTGCTAGTGTTACTGGGAGTTAACCGTCTCTGAAAGTATTTTACAAAATTTATAAAAATCAAAATTATGAAATTTAGAAACAGGTCGAGAGGGATGCGTTGCGACGACAGCTAGTCGTACAATAATGCATGCTTTATATGTGGGAGTCTTTTAAGTATATTGTTCATAGATTAAGGTAACGTCTGGTATCTTAAGAGGTAATGACCCACCAAGTTAAAATATTAATGTTGTCAGTTTAATTTGTTCGACTTAAGGGCAAGTTCAACTTAAGGGCGAGTTACCCTAATTCAAACTACTGGTATTTCAAAGTAAATTTTCTGGAACCAAAAAATTTACTTTGAGATAACAGTAGTTTGAGATGAACTTCGACTCTAAGATATCGGAAGCTGACTGTATTAGTATAATAATATAAATTTGATGTCAATGTCTTTGTGCCTTTCTTTATTTGCTCAGTATATAAAAGTGTATATGTTATAAGCGGTTATGCCATGAATTACAACACGGAACTCAAGTTGTATGGGTACATCATATTTTCCGCCATTTTTACTAAGCGGAACACCTTCCGTGACTTCCTTTAAGTAGCATTTTTTTTTACTTTTAAAGTTGGCCTCATCAAAAAGGGCGTAAAAATGATATTGCAGTTATTTTTTCTCGAAAATATATCCAAACTACGTTCAAGATACACTTTGAGACTAAAAGTTCTCTGTACACTGAAACAGGTTGGTTGGTTGATTTAATGCTTAACGTCCACGGTAAACAACTAAGGTCATGTCGGGACGGTCAGTTAACCTAACCACACTATTCCTGGGCAGGCTTAGACCTCCTAAGCGGTTAACCAGTACTAAGTGCACATGCTTTCGCCAGTAACTGACAATTGCACTTCTTGAATCAGCGGAAGGAGAAACGAAAGTATGTGGCCAGACCGGGATTCGAACCCAGGACCTCTGACTTACGAGTCAGGTGCCCTACCGATTGCGCTACCCGGCCCGGCGAAACAGGTTGGAGCTAATACAGCGCATTGTACACTTAGTCACTGTAGCTTTGAAGCTATGCAGAGTAGCGAGCACATGATGTCGAAATGTCGTCATACCTGCGTCGATGCGACGAAATGACGTCATATCGACGTCAGTAAAACGTCATTTCGTCGTCATGTGCCTGCCTGTATACCTTTACACATTTGACCCAAAATGTTTGTTTCCTATGACAAATTGTATTGTTGTCTTTTTTTTTTTTTTTTTTTTTTTGCTGAGATGTCCATGTAAATGTTCATTGTCAATATTTTGACAGCATCTGACAGTGAACAGATTATAGCCTACTCTCATTACGATGGGTTGTCTACAATATACAGTCTTGTGTATGGCATTTACTAAATACCCCATATGTCATAATGCACTTTCATGATTAACATTGCGTGAATATGTATCTTGTGATATGTGAGAAATAGGGAAGAGTAAAAAAAGCCTGGGCATCTAGGCAGTCTTTTTAGAGTCTTGCATTTCTGCTTACGTTTTCTATGAATCACTGGGAATCTAAAACGTTAGGAATGAAGACTCTGATACTTCTCAGTAGTGTATTTGGCGCTTGGACTTATGGGCATTATCCAGTTTGGAACAAAGATGGCTGGCAAAGACGTTCACTCAGTTTAGCTACCGGGTGCGTAGACCTAATCCCAAATATTATTAAATATTTCACGATCTGTCCACCAACAACAATCACAGTATCCGAACTGACTGTACCCTCTTTTCCGGCTTTCATAGCGTTGAATCGAGGGTACAAAATTCGCTTGTAACCAGTAGTCGGAAATCATTATGTGTGAGATTTTATCCGGAGTCTGCTGCGTCATTTATAGTTATTCAGCTTCGAAAATGCAAAGAGGTAAGTTTAATATAATTTGCTCTTCGGTCTTTTACTTTATTACCCTGTACAATGAAAACCTCATGGGCGTCACAGAAATTTTATTCCGAGCTGCTTAATTTAACACGAGTTTGTGTCGTGCAATACCTAGCTATCATCCTATTATCAAAACTAACAAACTGTAGATTGATAACGCCTTCCGTTTATTTTAAAGATTTTTTACAAAACATGTAAAAAAAGGCTCAAAATGGTTTTAGAATCATGCCAAGGGCGATTTGAATACTGTACCAATTACTACCCACCCATACACGACATTGTACAGGGCAATAAAGTAAAAGACCGAATAGCAAATTATATTAAACTTACCTCTTTACATTTTCAAAGCTGAATAACTATAAATGACGCAGCAGGTTTTGGATAATATCTCAAAACATAATGATTTCCGACTACTAGTTATAAGCGAATGTATGTACTCTCGATTCAACGCTATGAAAACCGGAAGAGATTGTACAGTCAGTTCGGATACTGTGACACTTGTCGATAAGCGAAATCGCCGATATGAATCACCATCCGAATGTTTTACATGTGTTAAAGGCACCATTGCTCTCCACGTGGTGCAAATTCATGTATTATTTCATATACATGTAATGTAAGATATCGCTGCGAGCTTTAAACAGCGGGACAGTGACTGGGGCCCCAAGCTTGTATATTGTATTTTTACCATTTTAGCCGGGCCGCGTAGCGCAATCGGAAGGGCACCTGACTCATAAGTCAGAGGTCCTGGGTTCGATACCCGGTCTGGCCACATAGTTTCGTTTCTCCTTCCGCTGATTCAAGAAGGGCAGTTGTCAGTTACTGGCGAAAGTATGTGCACTTAGTACTGGTTTAACCGCTTAGGAGGTCTAAGCCTGCCCAGGAATAGTGTGGTTAGGTTAACTGACCGGCCCGACATGACCATAACTGTTTACCGAGGACGTCAAGCAACAAATCAATTAATCTATATTCAAATTAATGAAATCGAAAGTAGGTTGCTCTATAAACATAAAAAAGATTATCATGAGGTATCGCTGTAAGCTTCTCACCATAGTTTCATTGTAAATGGCCGCGATCAGCTAACTTAAACAAACAAAAGATCCTTGAGTTCCACATAAGAGGCCGGGGTTTGAAGAATGATTTGAGTCATTTTGGTTGGCAACTAAAATAACCTACTTTCGATTCCACATCCTTAAATAAAATGGTAATAAAAGCATCGCAAACGACTGCGTGATACCCCGCCCTGCAAACCTTTTTCACACACCGATTTTTCCAGATTACTGCATGTATATAGCTGAGGAGGCAGGGGGAGATAAATCCCATGGGACAAATTTAAGCATCACTGGAGGCTTTCATCACTCTGACCATTTGCTGAAAGCTTCAGAAAAATTGCTTCAAACTCTGATTTTATATGGATTTTTTCATGATTTCATACATGTATATAGTCGCAGGGCAGGGGCAGATAACCCCCGATTAAAATTTCTGTGCTCATACAAAGCTTTTGTTACTTCGATCATGTTTGTGAAGTTTCATCATGATACTTCAAGTAGTAAAGGAACTAGAGGCCAGAAACTATTTTTTGTACATTGACAAGTGCCATAACTCTGTCAGAAATTAACGAAATTTGCCCAGTAACAATCCCAAGCGAGACATTCTCGATACAAATGCATATGCAAAATTTGAAGGAAATCCGTTGATAAATACTTAAGTTATCGAACGGAAACGAAGTACGGACGGATAGACGGACGGAAGGACGGACGGACACACGGACGGCCAACGTGAAAACATAATATCCCGCCACTAACGTGTGGCGGGGTAGAAAAATACAATGTACAAGGGTGGCACTCCATTTACCGTTTCGCTTTTGTTTATATTGCATCACTCAACCGGAAACCAGAAAAGAAAAAAATCATATTTTGTTGAGCGATTTGTAGTTTTTCAAAACCTGTTTTCCATGCTTTTTGCCAGTTGTATAAATCAGTTTATGCACATCCGCCTACATTTTATCATCTAACGCGAAGGTTGAGGTGCTTTTCATAGTGATTTGTGTTTAGACGTTTTTACCACTGATAGGAATTTGGAGAAATTAGTGCATAAATTGATTCATACAACTTTTCTGGTTTCCGGTTGAGTGATGCAATATAAACAAAATTGCGACGGTAAATGGAATGCCATCCTTATACATTGTATTTTTACCATTTTATTGAATGACTTGAAATCGAAAGTAGGCCATTTTAGTTGCCAACTAAAATAACCCAAATCATTTTTCAAACCCCTTTTTATGTGAAACTCAGGGATGTTTTTTTTGTTTAGTTAGCTGATCACAGTCATTAACAATGACGAAACTATGGTGAGAAGTAGCAACGATACCTCATGATAATCTTTTTCATGTTTATAGAGCAATTGGGACTTTAAATGACCCAAATCATTTTTCAAGTCTTTTTTATGTGAAACTCAAGGATGTTTTATTTGTTTAAAGTTGGCTATTCGCGGTCATTTACAATAACGAAACTATGGTGAGAAGCTGGCAGCGATACCTCGCGACAATTTTTTTTCGTGCTGCTAGAGCGATGGGGCCTTTAATATTGTGATAAAATACAATGTCTCGCTTTTTTAAACATTCAGCTGCTCAACATGGAATCAGAAGAAAGAAGACTTCTGTTTTTTCCTACCTTTTGCCAGTGAAATTGCCCAATGTTCATATATCTGCAAAATATCATCAAAAGTACAGGTACAATCGCTGTTCATTAAGATGTCAGAAAGTTTAGGGTAAACCCAAATGTTTTGTATATCATAATGCTTCTTCGACAGATCTAGAAATATTTCTTTCTGTAAATAAACAACAAAACAATACCAACTCGAAACTGAGGTCAGAATAATAAAGAGACTGCTAAAGTGGTCAATAATCCCCAAATAACACTATGTTTAGACGCTTACACCTGTGAGAGCAACCGGATCTTTTAATGAAATTTAAAACCAGGAACAAACGCATGATCTAGGAGCTTTGTAAAGATGAAACAATAACACTTTGCATAAAAGCCGCAAAACACAACAAAAATAGGAAAAAATAAACATCAAGCTACTCACATCTCTGTAAAGCGAACACATGCTTGCAAGAG
Organism: Ctena decussata; assembly: GCA_963989385.1. NCBI lineage: Eukaryota > Metazoa > Mollusca > Bivalvia > Lucinida > Lucinidae > Ctena > Ctena decussata. The sequence continues at coordinate 35,774,503 of OZ022498.1, read as the reverse complement.
AATAAGACAATAAGTAGTAGAAATATTGAATAAACCATTATTTATCCATGGAGAGGAAAAACGAGTGTACAAAAAGAATGTGAATCAACTCGAGTAAGTTTGTGTTTTGTCTTTTTTTTTATTGTTGTTTCCATCTGTGACATCTTGGACAATAGATGACACCATGTCCTTTCTTGGATGTAAGCATCAATCTTTAAGAAGATAAGTCGCGAGACAAAATACACTATCGCAGAGAACGAACAGCGAAGACTCAGATCAGCCTGCGCATCCGCGCAGTCTGATCAGAGTCTTCGTTGTTCGCTAGATAGAATTCTCCTTAGCCATGGATTAGCATGGACAGGGAAGACTCTGATCAGTCTGCGCGGGCGCGCTGGCCAATCTGAGTCTGTTCTTTTCACAGGTAAATATAAGCCTCGACACGAGAAACCCAACAATGTGGTTGTGCGCCCAGCGCAGACTCAGATCAGCCTGGGCATCCGCCCAGTCTGATCAGAATCTTCGCTGTCCGCATGGAGGTAGCTTAGACCCGTAGGTACCCTTTAAGCGCTTAGCGAAGATTCTGATCTGACTGGGCGAATGCCCAGGCTGGTCAGAGTCTGCGCTGGGCGCACAACCACTTTGTTGGTTTTCTCGTGTCGCGACTCATATGTACTCGGGTCCACTTTTAGGGCAAGCAACTTGCCATTTTCAGTTTTCCGTTGGCACGGGGAGGGGGGGGGGATCAACTCTAAGTGGAGAGAATTTGCTCTTCTGGGAACAATTGGTTTTTAAGAGTAGACCCAATTTCGGTAAGCCTTGTCCAGGGAAGCAAAAAGAAAAACACACAAGTTGTTACAATGTACCTTTATAAAAACGGCAGAAAAACATGGTGGTGTATCCAGTCTCATTAAGGTATATTTTGCAGTGTTATGAATATAAGATAAAACATATGAAAGACAATGCCCTTTCTCATGGCAGCTTTTTTCCTACCTTCAAGATTGGGTGGCAAGTTTTACAAGGGAGGCAACTCTGACAGTCTTACAGTCTTTCCTTCCAGAGTGGCTCATTGTGGGGAGAGGGGATAAATACTTCGAATCAGTTTGGTGGTGGTCTTTGGAGGTGTAGCCCTGCATTTGCCATGCAGTTCTGTATGTCACTGTCCATACATATCATTCAACATACTGTTATGTTGTCGTGTGATGATGATTAGACCGCATTTCTAAAGGGATTCGTTGTCCAAGGAAGCACAAAGTTTTTCTTTTTAAAAACAGCGAAAAAACATGGTGGTGTAACCCTTAATCCTCTTTAAGGTATCTTTTGCAGTGGTATGCCTGAGTTATTATGGATTAATAAGCTGATTAATGAACAAAACATATGATGGACAATGCCATTTCTCATATTAGTATTTTTTTTATTTTCACATCCGTGATTTGTTGACCGATTTTACAAGGGAGGTAACTCTGACAGTTTGCTTCCCCGATAGACGAACCTCTTCTCAGTGGTCTTTACGGGCAAGGAAATTCTTTCCTTTCGGAGTAGCTCCACGAGGGAAAAGATGAAAATCCTTCCAAGTTAGTGTGGCCGTCCTTGAAGGTGTTACCTTGCTTGTACAAAGGAAGAAAAACTGTGACATGGATAATTTCCACGCCACTCTTTAAAAATCGATAATCGATATTCGCGAATCGAAAAGGTAATGAAATCATACACTACGAGATATGGGCAAGACATCTTTATCTTCTAATTTTATTTTCTTTATATTCAAATCCATTTTTCCGTGTTCATTTTGAAAACCGCATTAAATGATATATTTTTTGAAAAGATTGCATAATAAATACCGCGGTCATTTTTTAGTTTAAGTTGACTACCCTCAATATGTATAGAATATATAGTAAATCGTGACTTTTGCACTGCGTTGATCAAAGTTTTTGCCCGCATATTTCTCTTTTTTCATAAAATGATCATTTTCCGTGTTCATTCCGAAAAATACAATTATTCAGCATTGCGTTGATATAAGGAAGTAAAACAGTGCGGTCATTTTTACATTTTCGATCAGCACCCTTAGTTTCTACGCCGGCCGCAAATATTCAACAGAATTCACACAATACTCCCGATGGCGTAGAAAGTTGCGGACGCTATCTGTTTGCTTCCCTGGACAAAGAAACCCTTCCGAAATGGGGTATACTCTTAAAGGAAAGAACTTGCTCCTACTGGAGCAAATTCTTTACTTTAACAGTTGACCTCATCGAAAAGGGAGGTAAAAATTAAAAAAATTGGCTCAGATTTTTTAACCAGAAAGTGCAACCATTTACTGCTCAAGACATAACATAGGACAGGACTGATCGGGTCGGTCGTTATGGTGCCGTGTAACTTTCAATGCAGGGTTGTTTGTTATTTTTAGTCTCATCTATCATATATTTTCCTCTCTTGTTTTTCTCCCTCTGGGAGACGGCTCGATAGAGACTGAAATACTGTCTTAAAGCGACCATACTCATAAAGTCTCAATTTAAATCATTAACGCGGTTAAACCATCGTTTAGCTTTTATTATCTACCATTTGCCCAGCAGGCACATGACGTTGAAACGACGTCGTACTGACGTCGATGCGACGTAACGACGTCGCATCGACGTCGATGCGACGTCATTTTGACGTCATGTGCCCGCTGGGTGATGCCTGTAACGTTATAAATATACACAATTACATGTATTGACCATAGCGCAAATTACTAACCGGAAAATGACGCTGAATCAGCCAATGAAACTGCGTGTAACATCGTGGTGATATAATAATATCGCCTGATACAATACTGAATAATAAAAATACAATGTACACGATGAAGAATCCTCTTCGTTGCATTGCTTTTGTTCATATTTCATAGCTCAGTGGGGAACAAGACAAAACACCTCGCGGTTTCGGTGAGACATTTGTCGTTTTTCAAGGAAAACTATCAGCTACGTGATGCCATTTGTCTATGACATCGTCCATACATATCAGCCGAACATACTCACTGTTGTCGAACCGCCCCGGTGGAGCTCGGATTGGGCACAAGATTTCCGGATTGGAAGAGCTACAAAATGGCGGGCGTAAGAGATTTTGGGTCACGGTGCTCCTGTTAACTGCAAATTTTAGTTTGGTTATAACGTATATAGAAACAATTTAGCGAGCTTATTAAAAGGGTCATATAAGGGAGTGCTTAACCGCAAATAGGAAAAGTTCCGAATCTAAAAATATCAGGGATAGGGGCATTGCTCATTTGAGCGTTTATGTTTTTGGCTTGCGATGACGGTCGCAAGCCAGTATTCAAGTGGTTTAGTGATACCGAGTTATTTTCGGAAGAGACGATACGTCACGCTTAGTCGGAAAATACCAAGAGAGTCTATTTTTATCCATATCCGATTTACCTCATCTGCTAAAAATAACAGACGGAAAATCTATTTTTGATAGTGCATGTACTTTGTTTTGATATTTCCGTTAAAAAGCACGTTTTTCTTTCACAAGTGCCTTGAACTTGGCCACATATCTTTTGCTTTTTATAAACTGATTGCATAAAAATGAAATTCTTAATTTAATGCAATATATTTGGCTTTGCATCCTTAGAAATATACCAAAACCTGTGTAAGAAACAGTGTATATTTATAGCTTAGTTTACAAGCATTAGCTTTTTCCAAAATCATGCAGCGGCGTCGCGAAAAATAGGCCTTAGGGCATCGCATAATCTGACTAGTCAGAGCAGCCGGCACACTGTCCTGAGCCGGTGCATTCTTGGAGTCTGATCAATCTTTTTCGGCATATATATTCTTCATGATGCAGACATCTTTCATGCTGAGGATAGACTGATCAGACTGCGCTTATGCCGAAATGGGCTGATCTGTGTATCTGTAAAAAAATAGCGAAGTTCAAATTCACTGTTTTAATTTAGAAACATGCGCTTTCAACGATTTTTCCCGTTATCACTGATCACATTTACTGAAAAAAGTATCCCATCTATCCGTGTGTGTGGCTTTTATGTACAACTGACCGTGTTATGCATGTAAAAGCTGGTAATGTAGGTGAGTAATATTAACGCATACGCATTGCAACAGGCATAAGCGATATAATGTACGCATTTTAAGCTTATGATAAATTTCCTATTGGCCATCAACATGTTCATGAATAGCCTGAACTGGAAACCTCTTACTATGATACAGGTACAGAAAAAGGGGACAATTCGGAACCGTTAAAATTTAAATCTCATTGAGGCCGACTGTTAGGGAATCATTGACAGCTTTATGACAATGGAGTGGTTGGTTGGATGATGCGATGATGCTGGGTATAACTTCCAGTGCCGGGACGTACTACTGATTTGGATTATAGTTGGGCAAGGGCCTACTGTGATTGCAGTAGGTGCGGGTGGGGGTTGTTTGGACATTTTTCTTGCTTTTATAACACTCTCATATGTTGCCTTTTTACTTCACCTATACTAATGTACAGAGAAATATTTACTCTCTTCGACGGTTTCGTTAGATGAACCTATACTGGGCTGACGATGTTCATACATCCATGAACAACACTCATTCATACAAGCGTAAGCGACGTCACGGATAATTCAAATAGATGATTGGCCGATGTAGCGTTTGATATACGTCATGTCATAGTGGCGGCTGTTGTACATCATTATAAAACACGTTGGTTTATAACTATTCTGCGTCCTTTCCTCGGCGTTAAATTAGTCAGAACTTCACGAATAAGTAACAAAATTGATGTGAAAACATAGCATAAATATCAAAGATAAATTTCATTTCTCGGAAGTTCATGGAAGTATGAACGCAATGGGTTCCATGCTTTGTTGCTCCCAAATGGTGTAAAGCAAGTTATTGTCTCGAACAATAGCAGCATGCATTTTCTTCTCAGAGTGTCAAAATTGCCACTGATGCCACTAAAACCAAAAATAAACTTCAGTACATATAAATTTATTGTCTTCTTTGATGCCAAGTTCAGATATGCCAAAATTTCATAGACATGGGTTTTAAACAATCTTTCCTAAAATTTGATTCAAACTAAGTGACTCAGCAGCCGTAAAGAAAAGACTTGAAATAGGTTCATATGGTAATTTTCCTTGAGACATGCCAAACGGCCAAAACGTTGGAAAACTCTCTCTCTCTCTCTCTCTCTCTCTCTCTCTCTCTCTCTCTCTGTGTGTGTGTGTGTGTGTGTGTGTGTGTGTGTGTGTGTGTGTGTGTGTGTGTGTGTGTGTGTGTGTGTGTGTGTGTGTGTGTGTGAATATTTCATCAGTTCGTTTTTCAAACAAATTCTACACTTGTTTTTACCTCACACCTATGGATAATGCCACCATTCAAAAAGTTAAGAAATTAAATGCTTTGCTTATTAAAAGATAGCAACAGAAAGTGCACCAACAATTGGGTTCACTTCAATAACAATTCATGAAAATTTCACTGGCTTAGCTGGGCAAGCCTTCCTTTTAAAAGGAAATTTTATTTCCTTTATGGTTCGATAGTAAATTGCTTTCCACAGTGTATAAAAATTAGAAGAAAATGTATAAGGAAATTATAGCGTATTATAAATATGTTTGATGCTTATAATTTTAGTTGTTTGGTTCCAGTTGTGAAATTGTAGTAATTTTAAAGATGCATTTTTGAGCGGTTAAGCCCCGGATTGGAAACGTAGTGTGTACGGATTGGATTTCAAAGGTGGGCGGATTAGACCGAGCTCAGAAGTTAAAAGTGTACGGATTGGAATTCAGTTAAAAAGGTATATTTTCGACATTTGTAATAAACGGCATGCATAGAACGGGTTGGCATCGATGTAGCTTTAATTTTTATATGAGCTATTAGTAACAGTATTAGATAGGAATCATTTGCACAATTCTTACGTGCGTCAATCTTTCTTTCAGAACACCCAATTGTGAGCATGGCATAATTTTTTTCTCAGACATTTCATTCATCAGAGCGTAATAGGCGTGACTGCACTGACAGCTCGTGGTATCCCACCTGACTCGACCAACCTTCTTTGCAGCATACGAGGAAAACTTGAAGATCCGACGCAAAGAGCCGACCATCTTCAGCTTCTGTTCAGGTCTAAGGACTTCTATGATTAAGGCGTGAATTTTCCCCCATGATTAAAAAGTTATACGGATCACTCTCTTATGCTTTGCATTTATGACTATGACATGTAACTTGCATGACAAATGAATTTTCAAGTGTTTCTGTCCATGTAAAGTACGTTAAACAGACGTTAACGTTGACGTCATTGTTGAGATAAATTGTAAATTATCTTCAAAATAATCGTTGAAATAATGATTTATTGTATACATTTTAACCTTTTTTGACTTACATTACTTACATAACAGACAACACTGGATAGTTTTGACTATGTGTATGTGACCTTGACCTCATTTCAAGGTCATGGTACACAATATAATCCTTGAAGATCACAGTGCTACTGTTGACCATTCTTCTTCTTTGGCTTACCGAGTATCGTCCCCCCTCGTGACCCAGCTTCCCACTCATATATATTGCGTACTTGCATCGTATAAGTCTGCTGCCTGAAGGAAAATCTGGGTCACGGGGGGGGGGGGGGAGTACTTGTATTTTAGTTATAGTGGAGCGTTCTCTTTTGACCGCATTGACCGGAAGTATAAATATGGTTTTGCAGGTTTAAATGCCAGTCAAGCGTAACAAGAAGAAAATTACTGCTTTGTATTGTGATATGCGTGTATTTAGCATGCATGTATGACAAAAATGTATGGAATGACTGACTGATTTCAATATTTTTATTACCTCAAAAAATGAGGTATGCGAAAACCTTGAATTTAGGTAGGTAGGGTCAGACTGGATTATCTCCCCATGTCTTTGGGTCTGAATCACAAATGATCTGATTTCACACGGTTTACATATTTGTTGAAGCGCTGCTAAGAAAAATTTGCACACTTTATACTTCTGAAAATTCGGCCCTGTCGCGCCGGTCTAATGGGGGAGAATCCTCGCCTTAATCGTAGAAGTCCTTTCAACATGCTGCATTTCTCTTTACTTTTAATCTGTATAACTGTTCGTTTTGCTCGAAAAACTTTAGTTTGACTGCACTCACATGGTTTCGCGGGACAGGCATTCTCAGTATCATCTATATTTCAGCCTCATGATCAACTTAGGGTTACATATAGCCTGGCTCCAGTCGAATCTGTTTGTTACTCTGATTGTCAGATCTATGTTCCTTTGCAGAGGCTATATTGAACGTAGGGTCTGTAGCCAGACTAGGTTACATATAGAAACAGAACCTTCAGTCATTGCATAAATATATACACATGTATCTGGTGCTCGTAATATACCACTAAAGGAGGTCTACTATAGTCGTGGGAGAGGTCAAACTATGATTTAGAGACACGTTCACTCCTAAATATCACTCACTTTCAGCTTACAAAATGTTACACAATAGTTTGTGAACTTAACATCTCATGGACATTCAACTTTAAATACCAAAATAAACCTTCAGTGTCAGGGTATGCATTAGATATTGTACATTGACACGAATCGGACCATTATCTTTCCTCTCTCTCTCTCTCTCTCTCTCTCTCTCTCTCTCTCTGTCACAAAAATGTTATTTGATGACAAATTTTCAAAAACGCTGTTGCACACTTTGTGACTAATGCATGCAACCATCTCCAAGAAGCAAGATTTTAACATACTAACATACTAGGAAATGACTTATTCCTCTTTCCTGCCTATGAGTATTATCTAAACAGTCATATGTTCAAAAACCGGATATGCATCGCTGATTGCAGTAGATCTTCCTTAGATGTATCTATGGAGTAAGTTTGAAGACTGTATTCCTTGCGGTTACTAAGAAACCGAGCTAAACGCAACGGGTGAATATTTTTTCTATGTTCAACCAACCGTGAAATATAGGTCATGGAACGATATGCATCGCTGCTTTCAGTAGATTTTCTCCAGCCGTATCTATGGAGCAAGTTTCTGGACTCTAGCCCCTTTGGTTACTTGGAAACTGCGCTAAATGCAACAGGTATTTTTATATATGTTCAGTTAGCCCTGTAATATAGGTCTAGGCCCGATATGTGTCGCTGCTGTCAGTAGTTCTTCCCCAAACGTATCTATGGAGCAATTTTGAAGACTATAGCTCTTTTGGGTTCTTGAAAACTGAGCTACACACAAAAGGTGAATATTTTTGCTATGTTCAATAAACCGTGAAATATAGGTCATGGCTAAATATGCTTCACTGCTTTCAGTAGATCTTCCTTAGATGTATAATTTGTTATATAAAACAAGTCTGAAGACTAGAGCCCTTGCGGTTAGTTAGAACCTGAAGTGGACGCAACAGGTGAATATTTTCCTATGTTCAATCAACCATGAAATATAGGTCATGACCCGAAATACATTGCTGCTTTCAGAATGTCTTCCCCAGACGTATCTTTGGAGCAAGTTTTAAGACTCTAGCCTGTGCGGTTACTTAGAAACTTAGCTAAACTCAACAGATGCACGTTTTTTCTTTAATCAACCGTGAAATGTAGGTCATGGCCCAATTTGCATTGCTGCTTTCAGTAGACCTTTTCCAGAAATGTCTATGCAGCAAGTTTGAAGACTCTACTCTAGGCGGTTACTCAGAGACTGAGCATACCATAACAGATGAATATTTTTCTACGTTCAGTAAACCGTAAAATAAAGGTCATGGCACAGTATGCTTCACCACTTTCAGCAGATCTTCTCCAGACGTATCTATGTAGCAAGGTTGAAGACTCTAGCCCATGCGGTTGCTTAGAAACTGAGCTAAACACATCAGATGATTATTTTATGTTCAATTAACCGTGAAATATAGTTCATGGAACGATATGCATCGCTGTTATTAGTAGATCTTTCCGAGACGTATCTATGGAACAAGGTTGAAGACTCTAGCCCTTGCGGTTACTTCAAAACTGAGCTAAACGCGACAGGTGAATATTTTTTCTATGTTCAATAAACCGTGAAATTTAGCCCAGAGCCAGATATGCATTAATGCTTTCACAAGATCTTCCCCAGACGTATCTATGAAGCTAGTTTGAAGACTCTAACTCTTTCGGTTACTTTAAAACTGAGCTTAACGCAACATGTGTTGTTGTTTTTTTACAAAGAAGCACGCGCACTAGAAAGCGCACGCGCATCCGGACGCGCACGAAGCGTATTGCACTGGGTGGTTGCTTAGTCCCGGTAGGCGATGATTTTGTTCTGACAATCGTCAACGATTTTTTCTGACAATTAGTGTCTCGTAAGCCTTTTTCTACAGTGTCCCGGATTTTTTTCCTACCATTTATATTGCATTTCTGAGACCAAAATTCGGATTATAGAATCAGCAATTAGATTTTTTAGTGTGTGATCTAATTTTATTTCGCCGAATGAACACCAGAAGCATTACTGACATGTATGCCATGGTTTGCCTAAAGGAAAACTATCACTATAGGTGTTCATGAGTAAAAAAAATCATTACACGACAGAAAGAGAGGATTTTCTTTATCATTTATGCTTAGTAACTAGAGTGTCTTATGCTTTACAATAACAGTGATCAGATTTTTCCAAGTCGATATTGCTGGCGTCATAGAATTAACCTGTCTCTTTGCCATTTCGCTTCAGTGTGGTGTTGCTAAGCGTTTATGGATGGATGACTCCTTTTCAAGAGTATTTCAATCAGATAAAGACGACGGTAGGGGGATAATGAAAGGCTGTGAGCAGTGGAATCCCGTTTACGGTTGCAAAGATTTCCGCCTTTAGCAGGTATAGAACCCGGGACCTCTAGAGGCCAACGCTAACCTATTGAGTTACCTGGGCTGCTGTTGCTCAGCGTGTTTAGTGGTATGATATAGACTGTAAATGCTGCTTGCTCCTAGAGGATGGTGTGGTAGTGTCTAACAAAAGCAAGGAGCTGAAAAAAGAATGCCATTGTTATTTGCTTTCGACTAAGGTCCCGTAAATAAACGGCGTTCGCACAATAAATGATATGAGCGTTAACGCCACCTCAGCACATTAAGTTTGCAGCATCCTTTCTGGAAACTATCTATTTTTAAGACTTTTAGGAAAGAATCTAAGACAAGAATTTACAGAAGGTTCCGTTTCATAAACAATGAAATCCAAAAATCGTTTTTTGAACTGTTCAAAAAGTTAAAATATCAATTTCGTTTTTAACGAGAAATTTAAGTATTTCATTAGTAAGCATAAAAGACAGTCTTTTTAGTCACTTAGCAGATTGTGGCCATAAAAATTCCTTAATTTTGAGGTTGTTTCCATTCTCTCATCCAGAATAAATGAAACAGGTAGAACCGGGCAAGTCTGTAGTGCTCAGTGACTATTTAAACCAAAGCATAAAAGTTTGGAGTAGCTGCCCTATTAGAAATTCATGACTTATTTCACCTTTAAATACGGTCATACCCATACTGGTGAGCCCATTGCACTTGTCATGAACAGATCTGACATTTTAGAACTTTTTCTGTTCAAGAGTTACAGTGTAGTATGCAAAACTGTACAGGCCTCCGTTAGAAGCACCGACTGGACCTGTGCACTATTTTCAGAATTATCAAGACTCGCCTTAAACACGCTCAGTAGTTAGGAACAGGTAGCTGTTGTACACTAAGTATAGTACAAAAGGAAAGATTGATGCTTGCACGTTCGCACAATTTTGGAGAAACAATCTAAATTTACTAGAGAAAATTAACAACGCTGCCTAAGCGAGAAAAATACCCTGGCAGTGGGAGGACTCGAATCTCCAACTCTCTCTGTACTAACAAGACTGCTGTAACAACTGAGCTACCCTGACATGGGACGACCATGTGGCCATATAGTTCAGTTGATAGAGTTAGTAGAGCAGTTTTGCATGTATTGGGAAGGCCATTATTTCTTTTTATATATTGAATATAGTTTTAATCCTACTGCAGATTATTCAACTCATGTTTGATTGTATTGTTGTTGTTTCATTTTGTAGTTGTTAAATTTGGTCATTGCTTTCTTCTTTTTATTTTTTTTATTTATTTATCTTTGTTTTGTTTTTGTTTTCTTTGGTTTTGTTTTTGTTTTGTTTTCCGAAACCCATGAGACCTGATTTTGGTCAACTTGATGGTTGACTAAGCTATACTGTTATCAATAGAGACGGTAATATATGGCAATGATGAAACGCTTATACCACTGGGAGGGCTGTGGAAACTTTGAAGGTCCCGTTGCCCTCCCAGTGGTGTAGATCTATATACATGTACACTGCTCAAAATGTTTAAAAGAACACTGTATATAATCCATAAGTCTCTATATAAAACTCTCTATCCTCCAACTGGTAAGTTGGTTAGATATTACTGCATCGATGTCTATATAAAGACATTGTTGCCTAACTTACTTTCCAGCAGGCACACACGGTTGAACCAACCTTGATTCAACGTCGTGACATTGAATCAAGGTTGATTCAACGTTGAGTGCCCAATGGGTTAATAGCTTTGCACAATGTTGAATCAACCTTGATTCAACGTCGTGACGTTGAATCAAGGTTGATTTAACCTTGTTTGCCCAGTGGGTTATTATCTTTTCGTAAACTATCACTGATATCGTTTCACTAAACAAACGCTTCTGGTCAGCTTTCAACAAATAAAACATGCTTAATTTTCACATAAAAAACGTTAAAAACAAAATTGAGTCATTTTTGTTGGCCACATCCGATACTACAAAATCTAATAAATGGTTAAAATCTTATAGTCCTGGCAGTGGTTAAAAAAAAGTCTAAACACAAATCATTACGAAATGTGATTCAACCGCCAACGTTTGGTGATAGTAAGTAAGTAAGTAAGTAAGTAATAGTTTATCAAAGTGTCACATCTCATATATACAAACATCTATCGTAATAGTAAAACGACATAAAATATGTGAGACCATGCCTAATAAGGCATATGAGACACTTATTAAACATATAAAATACAGTATTTATACAATATACAAATTAAAATACATATAACTAAGACTAAACACTATCGGGTGTACACATGCACTTAAAATCAGTGTGCTACTAGAGCCTTGTAGCAGGCTATATGTGGCGGAACCGATGTCCAAACATCATGACCCCCCGTGCAAGATTCCAATAAAATATGTACATCCAAGAGTGTTTATAAGTTAAAAAAGTTACCACATATGGTTCATAAAATTACCATAAAATTAATGGTCCTACCCTGCTAAAAAACCTTCTCCTTGTCATTTTGAAAAGAACGGAAGCCAGTCTGTATTGTAGGCTTTCGCAATTCATTAAAATATAAGCTTATCTACAGAATCATAATGACAAAAAGAAGTTTCTATACGGGCAGCATAATTTCTGTGATATATTGTCATATAACTGGAAAACTTAGATCGGGGAACTGTTTTTTCAAAAATAAACAAATCGCTCCACAAAATACAGTTTTCCTTTTCTGGGTTCCCATCGAGCGAAGGAACATAAACGAAAGCGGCATAACGAACGGGGCCCCATGCCTGTACATTGTATTTTATCATGTTATTCAAGTCAATGATATCGAAAGTAGGTTATTGGCTTGCGGCCCAAAGGCCGCAAGCCATATAGATTGGAAAGCTCGTTCCGGTTTGAGACTGCATTTGTTCATGTTTTTCTTCACAAATACGAACGTTTCATCGCAACAAGCAGAGAACTCGTCCGACTTTGTCTATTTATATCCATATCTGGTTTACCGCATCTAATACTGGAATTTTATACTATTTTGGTCGCATTGTCGCCAACGGTCGGCACTTTCCGTACACGTGACGCTTATCAAACAAGTATTAGCTTTTCCAAAAAGCTTGCTGTTTTTTGCATACGGCGGCGTTTGGACGAAAAAGGCCTTAGGGTATTGTGTAATGTAACTACGTGGAGCAGACACCACGCTCGAGCTGATGCATCCGTGGCAGCCTGATCAGGGTCTTTCTTTTACGGTATTCATAGTCTCCATGATCCAGGAATACGTCATGCTGAGGATGGGTTGATCAGACTGCGCTGATGCGTGTGGAGATTTGTGTAACTGGAAACCCTGTCAAAGAAGAAAAAATCAATGTTCAAATTTATTGTTTAAATTCAACTAGCAGGCGCTTCTGAAGATTTTTTCTCATCACTAACCACATTTTACCAAATAAAGTATCCCATCTATCTGGGTGTGTGTGGCTAGTATGCACAGTGACCGTGTTAATATATGCAAAATACGGTAACGCCGGTGTATAAGTAACGTGTATTCATTGTAAACGGGCCATGTCGGTGGCAAGCAGCGATGTAATCATGGTAATGTACACAGTTCAACATCTAATACCATACCGTTTGACCATTCATGAATAGTCTGTCCTGGAAACCTCTTGTAGGGATACAGGTAACGAAAAGAGTGGCCAGTTTCAGAACCATTGAGATTTTAACCTCTCAAGGATTCATTGGCAGTTTTGAGACAATGGATGAGGCACTGGTCTATCTGTCTCGGCCAGAACCGAACCAACACTCGAAACTATGGAACCATGCCACAACGTCTCGCCATGACTCCAAAGAAGGCAATGACTATGCCTTCAGCTGACAAAGTGATCACTTCAGTCATTCGGGATGCATAAAGTGTTTGCATGTTAACCACCTGTTTAGGGACAGGTAAATAGTGGGATATGCGAGGTCAATTACTGAGAAGCAGCTGAGACAGAAAATCAAGATCCATCGCCGAGAAAAATTATCAAAGACATTTCTGTTGATTACTTCCACCGTTTTCAAGAATTGGCTGGGAAGCAGTTTGCAAGTGATTATGACGCCATTTTGGTTGTAGATGAATTTCTTGACATGCAAGAAGAACCTTTTTATGCAACTGGAATCCAAACACTGCATAATCGCTGGCCTAAGAGGGGATTTAGTTAAAAAATAAATTGTAACGAGAAGTGTACGACAACAACTTCATAATTAGGCTAAATTCCGTTCGTTAAGTCCTCAAACGCTAGTTCTCGTAATTCCCGTTCCGTTGGTATTAACCCAGCGGGCACATAACGTCAAAATGACGTCGATGCGACGTCCATACGTTGCAGAACGACGTCAGTAAAAACTCTGCAAGCTTTTCCTTTTAAAGGAAACTTTATTTTCAGTTTCCAGATAAAATGACCGAAACTATAGTGAAAATAGTTCATGGGTCATTTAAATAATACACGGTGAATTTCATTTGGTAGCCTTATTAATATTTGAGCCGCGACACGACAAAACCAACAATGTGGTTAAGCGCCCAGCGCAGATTCAGATCAGCCTGGGCATCCGCCCAGTCTGATCAGAGTCTTCGCTGTCCGCATGGAGGTAGCTTACACCCTTAGCTACAATTTGAGCTCTTAACGAAGAGTCTGGTCAAACTTGGAGGATGCCCAGGTTGATCTGAGTCTGGGCTGGGCGCACAACCACATTGTTGGTTTTCTCGTGTCGCGGCTCTTTTATTCGGTTTTATGTTAACCAGCCAGACATAAGAGCTTTTTCTATATCAATTCCAGTTCAGTTCAGTTCGATACTCCTAACGACGTTCAGTTGGGGACGTCGTTAGGAGAATTGAACTAACTGACCTGAAATTTGTATAGAAAAAGCAAATGTACAGTTGAGCCCGTTTTATTTGCTTTTGAAAATAATAGAAAAGAATCTATTACATTTGTGGTGTAATATTACATTTGTTAAAAGATTTAACAAATGGCCTTTTTATTTGTATATATGAGCCGTGGCACGACAAAACCAATAAAGTGGCATGTGCGCCCAGCGAAGACTCATATGAGAGTCTATGTTGTCCGCATGGAGGTAGCTGGGACCCTTAGTTACTCTCTAAGCGCAAGCGAAGACTCTGGTCAGACTGGGAGAAGGATGCCCAGGCTGATCTGAGTCTTCGCTGGGCGCACATGCAATTTTATCGTGTCGCTGCTCAATTATAATAGCATGTTTTAATGGCGGCTGTACAGGTAAGAGGTTTCAGTCGGCCTAATTTTTCGTTTCCTCGTTTGCTTGTACGAGATCGTTCTGTTTCTTCTTTCATATATTCTGTTTTCTTTTTCCATCTTCTTTTTTTCTAATTTTTGTTCATGAATACCCAGGCAAAATGGTGATGCTGTGAGAATTTTTAGCTTATAATTTCTCTTTCAAACATGTTGCACTCATTGAACGATGTCCCACTTTTCAGTCTACATATTTCCGATCTTATAGACAATTTAGGGACGAGCCATTTATTGTCAGCTGGGGGGGGGGGCGGGTACATTTAGGGGGGGTCGGAATTTTTTTTGGTGATGTACTGGGGGGGTCGGGAATAAAAAAGCCTTGGAGCAGGGGGGGTCATATATTTTATTAGGCATATTGGGGGGGTCAGAATTCTTCCATCAGTCTTCATTTTAAAAAAATGTCTCAGCTTCTGGGGGGCGAAGCCCCCCAGACCCCCCATTACTCATACAATTTCAGACTCGTTCCTTTTAAACTCACAACTTCAAACTTAAAAGTCTTTGTGGAACTGATTCAAAAAAATTGGGCAGCTTCATATCCAAAAACAAAACTTCTTGCTTTGCTAGAACAGTATGAAAGTGTCTATAAAATCATGTCAAGTAGATGATTTTGTGCTCAATTAAATTTAATGCCTGCATTTGTGATATCAGCTCTCCACGTGCCTTTTCATCAGCAAAAACACAGCCCCCAGACCCCCACCACCCAGAGGCCCAATTAATATTATTTACAGTTATAATTATTTAATTATTAAGCATTCGACAAAAGATTTCCGGATGGCCATTAGCAGAAGAAAAAGTACAAGAAATGCAGACAAAGTTTAAACAGACCATGATTACATGTAATTAACCCGTTACAATAAGTTTGTTCTTTGTGTTTCATACAGCTAGGTTTTGATTGAGGTCAGTCTGACATAAAATAAGTAATATAGTATGTGTGTGAAGGGTAGCTGGCACTGAGGATAGGAGGGGTCATAAAAAATTTTGTCACCTATCTGGGGGGGTCGGAAAAAAAATATTTTGGTGAGACTGGGGGGGTCGAAAAAATTTTGGTGAACCATATGAAAATGTACCCGCGCCCCCCCCCCCCCCCCCACCACCACACCTGATAATAAATGACTCGTCCCTTAATGGAATCACATAGAATCGTACTTTGGGCTTGAACTATGTCACAAATTTTCTATTTACGCCCGTGTAGATTACGGCGCTATTTTAATTTTGATACTTCCTGATTGAAATTTTGTGACAGAGTCCTTGCTCAAAGTGTAAATCTTAGTGGTACCATCAAAGTGCTGTTTTAAGCGGAAAGATGTGGACTTGAAAGTGACGCATAGCTCTATGAGTATGAGCGTAAAATTTTGAAAGAGAAATGTTTACATAATCCGCAAAGATTCATTCATATTTTCCGTGCCGCATATCAAAACGAAAACCACGTGATCCCACGTCTGATACTTTTCAAAAAATATTTCTGGTTTTTAAAACCACCTTCTTCTTCGAACGAGACAGATACGGGCGGACTGAGTGGCAGGAGGTGCACGTTTTAAATTCGTTCCCTAAAGCTTGCGCATGTGCGTACGCTTGTGTGCGCATTAGCTAAATACAAACCTTTTTCTACACTAAATTACCACGTAAACGGCACAGAAAGGGTCTAAAAATAAAGTGTAAATATAAGAATTAAAATTTGATTTTTCAGCGTTCATATGTGAAGAAGCCATTTCATGAAGCGCTTTAGTGGTCGTCACTAAAATTCACATGGAATTTAAGCTCCGCCCACTGGCTCCATCACACGATGAATGCTGAAAAGTCAAATTTTAATTCTTAAAGTCCCTATTGCTCTATAAACATGAAAAATATTATCATAAGGTATCGCTGCAAGCTTCTCACCATAGTTTCGTCATTGTAAATGACCGCGATCAGCTAACTTAAATAAAACAGCCTTGAGTTTCACATAAAAGAGGTTTGAGAAATGATTTGAGTCATTTTAGTTGGCAACTAAAATGATCTACTTTTGAATAAAAAGATAAAAATACAATGTACAAGGGCGGCACTCCATTTGCCGTCGCGTTTTTGTTTATATTACATCACACAACCGGAAACCAGAACAGAAAAGAGCGATTTGTAGTTTTTCATAAACCTGTTTTCCATACGTTTTGCCTGTTGTGTGAATCAATTTATGCACATCAACCTATATTTCATCATCGAACGCGAAGGTTGAGATGCATTTCATAGCGATTTGTGTTCAGGCGTCTTTACCACTGACAGGACAACTGCAGAGTTTAAATGAACGATTGAAATGCCATATACACGAAGAAGGGTTCTCTTCATTGTCTCTTTTTTGTTTTTATTTTGTAGCAAAGAGTGGAACATGAAAAAATAAATCTGTTTTGACAGAGAGATTTGTCATTTTACGAAAAAAGTAGTACTCCGCTGCGTTTGTCACAGTCCATACATATCATTCGACCTACTATGTTATCGTGTGATGATTAGACCCCATCTCCAAAGGGATTCGTTGTCCCAGGAAGCAAAAGGTTTTGTAAAAAAGGTTTGTAAAAACAGCGAAAAAAATATGGTGATGCAACCCATAATCTTTTATTTAAATAAAGGTATCTTTTGCAGTGGTATGCTCGAGTTATTTTGAATTTAAGGACTGGTTAATGAACAAAACATATGGAAGACAATCCCGTTTTTCATATAAGTTTTTTTTCTCGTCTCCAAGTGGTGTAGATCTAAATTCATGTATACTGCTCAAAATATTTAAATGAACACTGTATATAATCCATAAGTTTAAGGAATGAATTTCATTTTTCTGAGGTTTATCGAAGTGTAAACTACATTGGGTCACGTGCAAAGTGAATGAACCCCGAAGGGGTTCATGTAAACTTTGCTAGTGACCCAATGTAGTTTACACTTCGATAAACAACAGAAAAATTAAGTTCATTGCTTATATTTACATTCGTTTCAATCAGAATTTTCATGAAAAATCTTATCTAAGCTCTTGAGTTGAAGCAGTAAAACATGCACACGCAGTTTTTTTGCTAACAGCAGAACAGCATGCATGACGTCATGACGTTGCTGACGCCCAATCAGATTGACGAGAGACATTGTTTATTTTGACGTCATTGACGTCGCGTGTCTCAATGTAATTATTGGAATGTAAACTACATTAGGTTCCAATGGTTTACTATAGGGCTTTTCAGTAAATACACCAAGAATGTAAATATCTCTATATAAAATACTTTATCGTATGACGTCGCTGTTTTTCAGCGGATAACGTCAGGTCATAAATATCGTGTGACCACACGTGTAATAACACTTTGGCGCGTACACATAACTTCATTGACAACGTCCATGTCAACAATGCATTTTCTAATTAAAATACCGTTCAGTTTGAAGACGTTGAAAGCCCATTTCAGAGGTCATATGATAAGCAGAATCTTACACTCGTGGTCATTTCATATGAAATTTATGAAGCTCGCCGAAGGCTCGTTTCATAAATTTCATATGAAATGGCCACTCGGGTAAGATACTCTATTTATCCTCAAAACTGATAAGTTGGTTAGATATTACTGCATCGATGTCTGTATGAAGACATTGTTGCCTAACTTACTTCCCAGCAGGCGCACACGGTTGAACCAACCTTGATTCAACGTCGTGACATTGAATCAATGTTGATTCAATGTTGATTCAACCTTGTGTGCCCAGTGGGTTATTAGTTTTGTACAAGGTTGAATCAACCTTGATTCAACGTCGTGACGTTGAATCAAGGTCGATTCAAGGTTGATTCAACCTTGTGCCCAGTGGGTTATTAGTTTTGAAAATAAGTCCTCCTTTAAATTATTTGAGCAGTATAGATTATCTTTTCGTAAGCTATCACTGCAATCTTTTTCTCTAAATGTCCGCTACTGATCAGCTTTCAACAAATAAAACATGTTTGGTTTCACATTAAAAAATAAACATTTAATAGTAAAATGAGTCATTTTGGTCGGCCACATCCGATACTACAAACTTTAATAAATGGTTCAAATGTCCATATAGTCCTGTCAGTCGTAAACAAGAAAAACTTTTACAAAAAAGATAATCGGCGCAGATTAAATGGAAGTGTGTTTTGTTTTATGTCTCTAGTTGAAGATTTGACAATAACTTTCATGAATAAGTAAGCTATGTCCATAGGCACCCACAACCGTAATTTTGACACTGGGTAGCGACAATGATCTATGCTCAAAGTGCTGTCCAATTTGGAATTCCAAAATGGACCGCGGTCAATCCTGAAATTGACCTGATTTCATAATGGTTACCAACATGTTGCGCTGTTTGTGTATTAAACCTAAAGTAGAAATCGAAAGTAGATCTACGATGAAAAACAGAAAGTTTTGAATATCTGCGTCTGTTTTCGACAACATGCTAGTATTCACAGTGCAGTACGAAGATTAGATATTCATTGACCTTTGATATCATCGGCTAAATTTTACATACGCGCTATTTGACCAATGAAATCTTCTGAAATGTGGAACAATATCGAAATTATACGAGGCTGCGCGTCGAAAAAAAATGTCTAAACAAAAGTCTAAACACACATCATTACGAAAAGCACTTCAACCGCCAACGTTTGGTGATATATTGTCATATAACTGGAAAAGTAGATGGGGGAACTTGTTTTTCAAAAATGACAAACCGCTCCACAAAATACAGTTTTCCTTTTCTGGTTTCTAATCGAGCGAAGGAATATAAACGAAAGCGGAATAACGAACGGGGCCCCAAGCCTTTATCATTTTATTCAATCCAATGGATATCGAAAGTAGGTTATTTCAGTTTCCAGAAAAAAAGACCGAAATTATATTTCAATCCTTTTTATGTGACACTCAAGGATATTTTATTTGTTTAAAGTTGTCTTATTACGGTCATTACAACAAAGAGTGTCTTATATTGTTTGTGAAAAGATTTAACAAATATCCTATTCAACTGAGCGCAACAAAGTGGCATGTTCGCCCAGCGAAGACTCATATTAGCCTGGGCATCCGCCCAGTCTAATCAGAGTCTGTGTTGTCCGCACGGAGGTAGCTTAGACCCTTAGCTGCCCTCTAAGCGCAAGTGAAGACTCTGGTCAGACTGGGAGAAGGATGCCCAGGCTGGTTTAAGTGGGCGCACATGCCATTTTGTTGCTTTTATCGTGTCGCGGCTCAATTATATGATATCATCTTTTAATGGCGGCTGTACGGGTAAGAGGTTTCAGTTGGCCGAATCTGTCGTTTCTTCGGTTGCTTGTATGGGATCTTTCTTTTTCTTCTTTCATTTTTTCTTTCTTATATTCTGTTTTCTTTTTCCGTCTTTTTTTTTCATTCTTTTTTTCTAATTTTTGCATGATTACCCAGGAACAATGGTGATGCTGTGCGACTTATTAGCTTATAATTTCTCTTTCAAATATCTTGCACTCATTGAACGATGCATAACTTTTCAGTTTACATGCGTAGTTTTCGGTAATTTTCTAAAATAAAATATATGAGTTGTGACACGAGAAAACCAACAATGTGGTTGTGCGCCCGACGCAGACTCAGATCAGCCTGGGCATCCGCCCAGTCTGATCAGACTCTTCGCCGTGCGCTTAAAGGCTAGCTAAGGGTCTACGCTAGCTCTATGCGGACAGCGAAGACTCTGATCAGAATTGGCGGAGACCCAGGCTGATCTGAGTCTGCGCTTGGCGCACAACCACATTGTTGGTTTTCTCGTGTCGCGGCTCATATATCAATGGCTAGGCATGCATACTGAAATTATCAAACGACACGGGATGACTTATGTCATCAGAACTAAAAATCGCGTTCATCATTGAGAGCTAAAAATCGCGTTCGTGGGACATTTTATGAGGAATGAAAATGATATTCTTTATTTGAAAAATGTAAAGCGCAACACAGAAAGTTGCATTTTTCTGTTACCTACAAACACTTTGCACTTCATAGAAATTAAGCTAATTCATACACGTCAATTCAAACTCAGACAAATTAAGTTTGCTTAAAGCAAATTGAGACAGTTTTTGAGACGTTCTCAGTTAAGCTGGGCCATTCGCGGACAAAAATGGCCATGTATACAACCATGCCAGAATTCAAGGAAAAATCACGGCCATAATGCTCATTATATCTGCTTCAAAGCTTTAAAATATTTTCAGATAATAATTTTAGATTATGGAATACCAACCATGTTTAGAGACATACCCTAACGATTAGAAATGGCGTATTTTATGACGTTATTTATATACGTTGACGGACGATGTCGCATACGACTATTTTGACATGCATAACATTGCACATTTACTAATCTTCTGACATTTGATTATTTTGGCTAGTTTCAATTTAAAATGTTTTTCTTTGCTTTTTTGGAAGAAAGGGGTTTTCTATGAAGCGCTGCTTAATCAAATGACGTCAACGCTTTCACAACGTGGTCTTTGTGACGTTGTGACGTAGGTTACGTGTGACGTAGGTTACAGTACACACTTGTTAACGTTTTTGTACCATTTAATGTTTCAGTGCATGAAATCTAAGCACACCATCTCGTAGCTGTTACTAGGTAGGATTTTGCACATGCGTTTCAGAGCGATTGCTTTGCTCAGCTCTAAGAAAAGCCCGTGACGTAAGGTTACATTCTTACAGAAAAATGCTGGGGTAATGTATTTTGAAGTCGAGTAAAATATACAAAATGGAGCAATTTTGCACAGATGATATAAAATTATGTTTTATGATGCCGGGCCATTTTAGTTAATACATGTATCATGAATTTACCGCTGTGACGTAGGTTACATAAAATTTGCGACATTAGTTCCCAGTCGCATTTCGTAGCAAAAACTACCCTTTAGATATTGTTTAAGCGGGGAAATATGTAAGAAATCACCTGAATTTAATAATAGAACTCGATTTTAAGCAGTGATTTATCTTTTTTAGCCGTGCGGCGTTCGTATCTATGCAACGGCAATATTGCAACATTTAAAAACGTCGCCTTTTAAACCAGGGTATCATTATTCGAACCAGTGTTAAAAATGCCTAACAAAACGCATGCATGTCTTGGTACTTTTATCTACTTCTTCAGACAGAGGGCTACTTGTCAGAGGGTAAACAGGACCGTCATTTTGTAATTTAAAGAAAGGTAATACGAAGGACAAAAATAATAGCTAATGGCCCAGCTTAACTGAGAACGTCTCTTTTACGTCAGAGGACAATTACTGAGAAATAAAAACTGGCGTCTTAAAGTGTGTGTGTGTGTGTGTGTGTGTGTGTGTGTGTGTGTGTGTGTGTGTGTGTCACTAGCAGTCTTAAATAAATATAGCTCATCATAAATAGTAAGCATTATGTATTTAAGAATAATTTTAATCTTACCCATCTTCCTTTTCCTTCCGTGTTTATTTGTATGTGTTCAAAAATATGGTTACATTTCTTCTGTCGATGTACATGTTCTATTTACAGCTTCACTGCATATATTCTTACCTTAAAAGACGCCCGTATGGAAACACAACGGAAATTGTGTTAAACATACTTAACGATAAACGTCTGTAAAAAAAATCTGATAAAATCTAACTTGCATTTTGTGCGTTTCATTTATTGTTTATGACTGGAGATGGCCAAAAAATGTAACGCTGGAAATGCAGTTTTGGACTAAAAATCGTATAGGGTTGCACTATCTCCTTAAAACTGTGTATTTAACTCTTTCGGCGCCAAAATTTTCAGACGACAAATTTTCGTCTGCTCAAATCATCAGACGACAGATTTGTAATTGGAAATTTTAACAATCTAAAGACATTTTTCATAAAATCAGGCTTTTTAAGTTCATGTTTGAATGGCAAACAGTGTAGTTCCTGATCAGACGGCTCTTTTAAGAGCCGGCTGATCTGGATATACGCTGTTTGCAAAGTCGCATTTTTGGGACTTTGGCGCCGAAAGAGTTAAAATAATCAAAACTTACATCGTCATATTCTGCAGAGTTTAGCTTTCATTTGATGTATAGCATGGAAGGATGAATATCTTGCGATTTTACGTCCTTTTCAACAGTAATTCAGTTATAGGACGATGGGACGGTTATAATGAAAGGCTGTGTGCAATGGAACCCCGTTTACGGTATGAAAGATTCTCGTCTCAAGCGGGGCTCGAATCCGGTCCGCTAGATGGCAGAAGGCCAGCGCTTAACCGCTGAGCTACCGGGCTCCGTTTAATGTATAGCATGAATATTTTCTGCTTAAAATAAAAGATTCTTTTGCAAATGACCCCTCGAAGCGCCCACTGTTCGAACATCGTGCGTGACGCCAGATCATTACATATGACTGGCAAAAAATAGAGGCAAAATGTTTTTGAAAAATGAGAAACAGCCTCACAAAATACAATTTATATTTCATGCTGATAGAGCAATGGGGCCTTTAAATACAATATACGGTATACCCTGATCCAAAAGAAATGCCAGGGCGGAGTTATCTTTGTACCTTCCCCTAGACTTTTCTATTGTACAAAAAGGGGCACAGGACAAACACGCTGCTCACTCACCGGTAACAAAAATTATTTAGCTGAATACAATGTTAAGTTATGCAACAACTGGACAACAATAGACGCACGTGGCTAGCCATATTACCTGTCCTTGTAAAACGTCGATCAAAATGGGACGGATTGATGACTTGCGATTTTACATCCTTTTCAGCAGTATTTCAGTCATATCAGGACGATTGGGGGGGGGGGGGGCTGATAATGAAAGGCTCTGTGCAATGGAACCCGGTTTACGATTGAGAACGCCACCGGAAATCGAGCTCGGGACCGCTAGATCAGCAGGCCGGCGCTTCACCCACGACTGATAAGATACACAGGCTGATCTTATTATTTCCTTTTCGCACATCCAGTGGGGTACCTTTTCAGTCAACGCCAGGATGCACAGACTGACCTGAGTCCTGTTTATTCACACTTTCAATAAGTTTCGCTTTTTCAGCAACGGAATAAAGAACATTGCGTTGTGGTTTGCCATATACATAAATAGGAATGAAACGAATGCACAGGCTGATCTGAATCTCCGATGCTATCTTAGTACATGTACAGCCCAACTCCTGTTCTTCATGTATGATCATAAGGCCTGTCATCTTCGCAAGCCAAGTGTACTAAGCCCACTTCGTTCCTTACGAAATAAACAAAATAAGAAGCAAAGTGGACTTAGCAGCCTTTGCTTGCGAAGTTTACAGCCTGTGTGACCAAATTCACTTTGTATATTCCTTATGATCCAAATATCTTCTATGTGAACGGAGACGACAGCATGTCCTCCTGATCCAAATATTTTCTTTTCAAACGTACAGAATGTACAGGCTTGTGTTTTTTTGCCCATTTCAAAAGATAAAAAGGGCCTAGCAATGTGTTATGTCTGAATCCATCAAGTACAAAATAGGAAAGGCGCTGATTACTATACAGGGAGGATGCACAGGCTGATCTGATGCTTCGCTTTTACACCGATAATCTACACATTGTATCAATAGCATTATTTTAGCATGTCTCAAGTATTGCAGTTGCGGCAAAACATCCAATGGGCACAAACCCGCTGAAAGAACGTATTAATGTCAATGTTGACACGATGTTGCTTTAGATGTAGAGTGCATCACCGTTGATACGACGTTTTTAACATTGCACTTAGCAGTTTGAACCCTAAAGTTTAAGAGTAAATGTTTCATTTTACGAGCCAAGATATATTCGCGAATATAAGCGTAAATAAATTGTCGCGAGTATTTATATGTAGGGTGTGCCCGATTTAGGCACTATGCTGACTTTTATTTTAAACATTTGCATACACGGATGATGTTACAGGTATATAAATGTCGGAAGCGCAGTCTGCTAAGACCTGGCTTACCTAGTTCGAATCCCGCGGCGGCGGAATGCGTCACACCGTAAATGACACTTCCTTGCGGTCAGAATATCATTTTCTTAATAAAATGCACCATCCTTCTTACTTTATTGTATCAACATAGATAGATACGTCTTTCATACACGACAGTAAATATGGTGACAAGAGGTACAATAACAATGCGTTATGCTTAGTGAACTTGAACAAGCGTGCAAAATTTATTCTACCGAATCTCCTAGAGGACTGATCGAATTTGACAGTGATTGCCAGCACATATTTGTTACCGCCCTGACATTTCTTTTGGATCAAGGTATACTGACATGACGAATTCATTTGGCAGCCTTATTGATTTATTCGGTTTTATATTGCGAGCTTTTTTTATACAAATATATAGCCCCGAGCCCGTTTTATTGGCTTTTGAAAAGTTAATAAAAAAGATGGTCTTCTATGACCAGTGTAATCATACCCTATTTATTACACATTTTACAATTGAGCCGTGACTCGACAAAACAAACAAAGTGGTATGTGTGCCCAGCGAAGACTCAGATGAGCCTGTGCATTCACCCAGTCTGATCAGATTCTTTACTGTCCGCGTGAAGGTAGCTTTGATCCTAGGTTATCCTTTACGTGCAAGAAAACTCTGATCAGACTGGGCAGATGCCCAGGCTGATCTGAGTCTTCGCTGAGCCCACCTGCTATTTTGTTGGTTTAATCGTGTCGCGGCTCAATTATAATAGCATAATTAAATGGCGGCTGTACAGGTAAGAGGTTTCAGTGGACCGAGTCTTTTGTTTACGAGATCTTTCTTTTTTTTTCCTCCATTTTTTTTCTTTCTTATATTAATTTTCCTTTTCCTTCTTTTCCTTCTGTTCTTTCATTCTTTTTTTTATTATTGTTCATGAATACTCAGGAATAAAAATATTTTTTAATCTGTAAATATGACCTTTCAATTTATATGTGACAGTGTCTGATATTTTGAGCCTTATGGAGCGAAAATCGGAAATTGTGTTTTTAACATTTTTTTTATTCATTAGTACTTCCAGAATAGATTTCGAGAAGCACACAGAAATATCTCGAAGGTTTACTGCAAAAGCAAACGAAATTAACACCAACCCGATTTTTTTTTTGTTTCGTTTCCGCTGATTGGATACAATTTACATGCCAGCTGGATAAACTTTTAAAACTCTGGTTCGTGATATCGCTTTTCAAAGATCTGTAATGCGAACATTCTTAAAAGAGGATAGATGAAGAAAAAGACGCCATTACAAAATGTTGAAGTGACGCTTTGAAGTTTATAAGTCAGTGCGCAGAAATCCAATTAGCTTTACTTGCAAATTTTATGACGTCACTTTCATTTCACGTTCCGTGACGTCAACGTCGCACCTCCAGATATGTCTGACACTGTCACAATATTGTAGTAAAATGCCTCAAGTTGCGAAGGTTAGCTCTTTTTTGTGCCCAAGATCAAAAACAAAGTTACATGTTATGCAAGCGGATTCGAAATCTAAGCTATTTTTTCTTTCTTATGATACATATTTTATTGAACAAGAAGTTAAATAGACTTTAGGGGATGGAAATGTGGCGGGGGGGGGGGGGGGGGGGGGGGGGGCGGCGGGGGGGGGGGGGGGAGTGGGGGATGCGCGTTAAGTAGAAGGATTTATCAAATGGTATCAATTAGTGATTTTCAGTTAGCCACAACGCCTGTTGTTCTGGAAGAAAGGGTTCGATCACGATCCTAATAATGTGATCTACTTCAGACCGCAACTTCAGTTTTCAAATGTTTTTTTTTTTTTTTTTTTTTTTTTTTTTTTTGGAAAAATGAAAATCCGCCCAATAGTTCAAGACAAAGACTTTCGCTAGATGTCCATGTATTTTTCATTGAATGACCACCAATTTTCTAGCTATTTTTTAAGTTCAGTTATAAGATACTCAAGTCATTTTCAGTGTGCCCTGCAATAGAAACCCCATTCCGAGTTAACACTGAAACTAGACTCTACCATATTTATTCAGCTTTAAGACGGGGTTTCCCCTTTCTAGAATGACCCCAAATGAGCCGTGACGCGAGAAAACCAACAAAGTGGTTGTGCGCCCAGCGCAGACTCAGATCAGCCTGGTTATCCGCCTTATCCGCTCAAACTTTTCGCTTAACGGTTAAAGGGTAGCTAAGGGTCTAAGCTACCTCCATGCGGACAGCGAAGACTCTGATCAGGCTGGGCGGATGCCCAGGCTGATCTGAGTCAGCGCTGGGCGCACAACCACATTGTTGGTTTTCTCATGTTGCGGCTCAAATATCTGAATAAGTCATGGAGTTCTGCAATAATATGACAAACAATACCAAAGATCTAAATCCGTTTGATAAGACGGATCTAGATTTCTTGGATTGTTTTTGAATTGTAAAACCTTCGTCTTACAACCGATGAAATATGGTTTTTCCGTCAAGATTGGTCGGCTTCAGATGAATATGTTTTTTTACTTATTGACAAAAAAAAAAAAAAAAAAAATAAAAAAAAAAGTAATAATAGATAAAATGAAATCAGGTGAAAAAACATGTTCAAAACTTCTTTAAAAGAAGTAATTATTTTATTAATGGCTGTTTCACACCATTGCTTGGTTGGTTTATATGGCTTAGTGACTGTAAGTGATCTGTTTCACTTTTGATTCGATTCACGATAGTAGGATATGATAAAACAAATCTGGATAAACCTATAATACGGTAGGAAATTTTAATTTTGTCTAGTCTGCCCCATGACCTTGTAATTTCGCAGGTGGAACTACAAACGAAGCTTGAAACAATTACTTTCTACTGAAACCTATTTTCAACTGTCCTAGTTGTGCTGGCTAAGTCCATCCCTATCCATTCTTTAATATTGTCTTCTCAACTTTTCTCCTGTCTGCCCCTTCTTCTTTTCCTTTTAGTATGCCCTGATTGATTGATTGGTTTCTTGCTTAACGTCCCAGTAAACAGCTAAGGTCATGTCGGGACGGTCAGTTAACCTAACCACACTATTCCTGGGCAGGCTTAGACCTCCTAAGCGGTTAA
Organism: Ctena decussata; assembly: GCA_963989385.1. NCBI lineage: Eukaryota > Metazoa > Mollusca > Bivalvia > Lucinida > Lucinidae > Ctena > Ctena decussata. The sequence goes on along the minus strand of OZ022498.1, from coordinate 35,746,684 downwards.
CCAGTACTAAGTGCACATACTTTCGCCAGTAACTGACAACTGCCCTTCTTGAATCAGCGGAGGGAGAAACGAAAGTATGTGGCCAGACCGGGTTTCGAACCCAGGACCTCTGACTTATGAGTCAGGTGCCCTACCGATTGCGCTACGCGACCCGGCCTTTAGTATGCCCTGAAGGATCGCCTTTGCTAATGATTTTAAAAGACCACAACATGTGGTCAAGCCGCTTTAGTATCCAGTCCTTGACAATGGTTAGGATTTCGTCATGACATGCAATGGCTGATAAGATCTGTCTGAGAACAGCCTCATTGTTCATTGAGATGTTCAGTAACCTTTGGTTGCATCTCATGTGATAAACATGCGTGTTTTTCGACATTTTCTACCAAAGTCCATGTTTCACAGGTGTAAAGAAAGATGGATATGGAAAGGGTGTGCTTCACTTTTACATTTGATAGAATAGATATATCAATATCTATCTAAACTGACTTTAGTTTTGTTGGGCTGCAATGGCTTGTGAAAATACTGAAAGAACTCAGTTTTTAGCCAACTTCTTCAAGGCATTTGAAACTTGTCACCGCTTGACACCCAACTTTTGTCCTTACACAATGATGTCCCTTTGACTGTCATTTGTGTTGTTTTACCTTTACTTTAAGAAATATGCCGTTAAATATCCAATATGGATTCAGCTTTGTTAGAGCTGCAGTGGCTTGTGCAATGCTTAAGAGAACCACAGGCTTAGAGCCATTATCAGCGACAACTGCTCCAAGATATCTGACACTAGACAATGCTCCTAAATTCTGTCATATTACCTTGTTCTCCAACTGAATACAACTGAAGCTGTCTGTAGTCTTCTCCACTCTCGCCTCCTTTGTATACCTTGTTCAGGTTTTGTAAACACTTTTCAACACTAGGATTTTCATTCTCCCCTTCAGCAAGACCATCAGTGCCATAGTAAAAACGGTAAAGGTTTCCCATAGCCTAATAGTCGTAGGGGCAGTGGGGGTTGTAGAGACCCACTGTATCTTGGGCACAGCTGATGAAAGGCGGAGCCAATCTCTCTCCTTTCGCTGCCTTATCCTTCCCTGATTCGAAATAGGTACTCATTTACTGCTGGGTTGACAGAGAGAAAGTTTTCCAGTCGTCGGATGGCGACAGTGAGCCGCGAACTCACGACCTTCCGGTGACTTTCTGCACAATAACCGTGCCACTCTAACAACTCGACTACGGCGCCTGTACGGTGCCATAGGTAAACAGCGAAATGTTACTTGTTCTGCAGCAAAAGTCTACCTTTCCATCATTTTCTTCAAAAGCAAAAAAACAAAAAACAATAATTCTGCGAAAATCCCAGAAGAGGGTGGGTGGGAGACGGCTTAATTGCAAAAACGTTGAGGACGGCTAGAGTGTTTCATAATGAAACCTTTTAAAAATTTGAGGGCAGTTAGCACAAAAATGCTGGGACATTTAGTGACGTTTTTTTTTTTTTTTTTTTTTTTTTTGTCTCCACAACTAGTTCTTCAGTTTTCAGCTAATTTTCATAAAGATGTTTTTATCACTATCTGAAGTAATTAATTTTTTTTCGGCTCTTGATTATAGACCGTTTCTGCCAGAGTTACAACCCTTGATCCGTCCAGCGACGCAAAATATGTGACTGCAATCCACCCTACAGTGTCAAGCTGGAGGATCACATATTTTCATATATACTCAGCGTCAGTGAAAACGCACCAAAATGTTGCTTAAATTCAATGTTCATCCTATATCAACAGGGTGTAGTTATCATATCGGACCAGCTTATTACGCCCATGATGTCATTTAGCTGAAGGTGCGGCTGTGAGTGTGTGACGTAACATAAGCTCTGAAATCAAGAAAAACGGATTTTCTACCATAAGTTCACATGGCAGAAATTTCTCAATGATGGATTTTGCTAGAATATAGATACCCTATCAAATCACCATAGAAAAGAAATCCAGATCACCGAATGCAACAAAGTGACTTGGATTCGAACGCCACTTTATTGCCACGCTCATCAAACAAGGACAGACAAAAGTAGCTAAAGGTAAATTTAATACTTTTTTGCAACCCAAAATGCTGAGATAAGTAGTAGAAACAGAATTTCAGAAGTTCTGTAGGGCAAACGTCAACTATTATCCAGCCAGAGCATGACGTTACATTGATAACGTCACCCTTATTTGCCGAACCGCGTCATAATTCAATGGAGGAAAAGTGGGTTTTACGTCAAGAGACCTTCCAATAAATGATTGATTTGCAATCAAGTGTCTTGCAGAGTACGAAATATGGATTAATTACGCTTTAAATGCGTCATTTGATATCGACAGTTTTCAAATACGTCAGAGTTTACGTCACGCTTGATAGCACATACTGACGAACGAAATTTAATTTGCAAACATTCTATCTCAACACCAGAAAATAAAGATTAACCAAACTGTCTGTTACATAAAACCAAATATTAAACGGACTTAATGTGCCATAAGCTCCAAACTGGTGCGTTTTCATTGACGCTGAGTATATTTTTAATTACTTTTAATGAGGAACTTGCGGAAACATTTTCTAGTTCTAACAGATAATGTCATTGTTTCTGTATGCGTTACAAAATCCTTTATTTCCCTCAATCCATACGACATATGGCAACATGAGGATACAATACATAACTTGTATATGACATGTCTACATTATTACACACGTAAACATTAATGCAAATATACCAATTTTCAAACTGAAATACATTATACAAATAACCATATGGCCAATACGGCCTATCATCCCCTGCTAAATACACCCGATATCGACAGCTGGATACACATGTACCTATACTACAATAACTCGTGCGTTTCAAAACATGTTGTATATTGCGGTATTTCACATTTATATATAACAGTGGATTCGTTTTAAAAACGTGCCGTTTCAACTTCCCAGCGGGCAAACATTGAATCAATTAAAATCTTAAGAGTCATTCTCTGTAAGCACCAAAAAATTGCAATAGGGGGTGAAAATGACATATCTCAGATTTTGATGAAACTTAGTGTCTTTTTTGCTTATGTCAAGTGATGAACAAAAATACAATTTTTTCTCCAATCAAACTGTCCGTTTCCATGGCAACGAGGATTTTCTCTTTTTTGGCCTAATTTGGTGATTTCTCCTATAAAAAATGCCAGATTTGACACCAGTTGTATTGACAGTATTTCTCAATAAATGTTATTGACACCCATGTCTTTCAAGAGACCCATGTAAGTGCTGTGTACAGATAGAATTTTTTTTCTTTATATTGCTATGGTCAAGGAGTAGGTGACCTTGACTTCTATCTAGTAAAGCATCTCTTTAAAAATATCAAAAATTGGCCAATTTTGAAAGCACTTTGTTAGAAAATGCGGCTATAGATTTTTTTCATTCTCTTGGTACAGAGAGTATAACACCTAGCTCTTAATATATCAAAAACTTGGAGATGGTATATTTTTTAAATTGAAAATAATTTTCTTTGAATTTAGTCACCGTCAGGAAAATCAGATTAAACTGTCATAGCAGAAAATCTGTTATTAGAGATAATATCTGGAGAATGTTAAGCAAATATGAGCAGAAATTCAAATAAATACATTTAATACAGTGGAAGTTACATAAATACGTTTCTCATTCAGAAGTATGTTTAAAATATACAGTTTGGGGTGCAATTACCCCACCCACTTCCACTGAATATGAAATGAATGCAAAAGTTACATGCCGTGGATAATAAATCTCAAGTTTCCATAATTGTGAGTAAACTGAAACATTTTTAAAAGATCACCACATGTTTGCTGTCATTGTTTTTACATTGTTTATCATTTGGTAACCATGGTAACTGTTATTCTATTATGGGTTAGTGTTCATTTACACGGATATTTACAGGAAATCGTTTCAATGCTGATGAAACATATTCCTTGTTATTTACTTTTTACATATGCATACACATTCTAAGTGTTGATTTTGTTAAATAATATACGATAAATCAGTATTTTTATAGTTGCTATGACAAAAACCACTCATTCCTTCCACAAAGAAATTAGGCAATCTGAGTGTATGTAGTACAATGTAGAGAAAGGACAGCAACTGAGCATAAATAGAGATAGATACATGCATTGGAGAAGAAATAAACCACACATACAAGGTTTATATTTTTTCATTCATTAATATGTTTAATCTGTATATCTAGGGGTGGGGGGAGTTACCCCACCCACCTCATTTAGTTATACAACGAATTCATAAGTTACATACTATGTGTTTTGATGATAAAATAGCACCTGGTACACTTGTTTTAAAGTTGCTCATCACATGTCTGGTCTGCATGAGCTTTCTTGTCTACTGTCCTTTGTTTTTGTAAAAGTTCTGGATGGAGGCACGCATGCATATATACCAAACTAAAAGTTTTGTCGACTGCCTCACTTTCGGCAAGCGGGTTTGACAAAATACTCCTGTGACTTTGAAAATGGCATCAAGGTCGCCAAATTCTAAGTGTTTGTCTTGCCTAAAAGGTTGATCTTTGCAAGTTTGGTAAAAATGAATCTACTGGTTCAAGATACATCTTCGTTTTTCAGGTCAAATCAACAAATGACCCTTAAAAATACGGTCAAAGTCACCAAAACCTAACTAGAAACATGGTAATTAACAGGGCCCCGCCTTTATGAGACTGTTGGTGGAATTTAAGTCGTATGTCCCGTACCAGAAAATACAATAACAGCTTTCTGTTACCATGTTGTTGCTTCATGTTGTTTGGAATTAAGGCTCTGGTAGAATAATTAATACCATTCTTGCACTCTCAACACCTTCAGATATTCTGATGATGCTTTATATGTGTACCAAGTTTTGTAAAAATATCTTCAAAGGCTTAAAAGTTATAGATTGGACGAGTCTCAACACCCAAAATTACAAAGGGATATAATTCTGTTTAACATAAATGAAGGTGCAGTTATGGTTCTTTTTCTCTACAAATTGTTTGATGATGCTTTACATTTGTATCAATTTATAAGAAAATATCTTCTACAGTTTTAAATTTAGAGAGTGGAATGATTTTTATACTGAAAATTACAAAAGGGCATAATTCTGTAAAAAATGTAGATGAAGTTACAGTTTTAATTCTCTGCACATTGTCTGATAATGCTTTATATTTGTAAAAAATTCCAAGAAAATATCTTTGATGGTTGAAAAGCTGATAGCAGATAAAAATTCTATACTTTAAATTACAAAGAAAAATAATTCAGTACAAAAGTAGATGGATTTGGTTGGTTGGTTGGTTGATTTGATGCTTAACGTCCACGGTAAACAACTAAGGTCATGTCGGGACGGTCAGTTAACCTAACCACACTATTCCTGGGCAGGCTTAGACCTCCTAAGCGGTTAACCAGTACTAAGTGCACATACTTTCGCCAGTAACTGACAACTGCCCTTCTTGAATCAGCGGAAGGAGAAACGAAAGTATGTGGCCAGACCGGGATTCGAACCCAGGACCTCTGACTTACGAGTCAGGTGCCCTACCGATTGCGCTACCCGGCCCGGCCCGGTATTTTCCAGTTCACAATGATATATTTGTGCGAGTCTGGTAAAAATTGATTTATCCATTTCGGAGATACGGTGAAGAAAAGCCATTTTTCATCATTTTTTGACCTTTTGTGACCTTGAAAATAGAGTCAAGGTCAACAAAATCTAATCAGTTCTTTACCCTTACCCAATTATGTATGCATGCAAGTATGGTTATAATCCATTTATTCCTACAGGACATACAGTGCAGGCAAGGGCTACGCAGACGCTGAAGGGATCCGCACCAAAAAATATATGTCCCCCATCCAGCCCCCACCCCCCCCCTCTACCCACCAACCACTGTGGGAACATTATGAAAAAAAGAAAGAAGAAAGAAATAATGAGCTTGTAGAAGCCCCCTAGACCATTCAAAATCAGCAAAGACTGAGATATGTTAATTGTAGCATGCAACTTTTAATTTGGTTTTGCATTGAAAGAAAGTGGATGGGGTAATTTAACCCCCAAATTATAAGGTACTAACGTATTTTTGAGGGTGAAAACTCTCTATGTAGTTTTTTCAGTTGTTAATTATGCATCAACCTGTATTTTGGCTCATATTTCTTGAAAATGTTCAAGATATTATATTTTATCTCAGAATTTCAATTATGAAAGTTCCTTCTGATTTCTCTGACGGTGACTAAATTCAAAGAAAAATATTTTCAATTTAAAAAATATACCATCTCCAATTTTTTGATATATCAACAACTAGGCTTTGTACTCTCTGCATCAAGAGAAAGAAAAAAATGTATAGCCGCATTTTTTAGTAAAACGTCTTAAAAATTTGCTGATTTTTGATGTTTTGAAATAGACACCTTACAAGGTGGATGTCAAGGTCACTGACTGCTTGACCATAGCAATATGGAGAAACGTTTCTGTATTTGTAAGCAGCACTTACATGGTTGTCTTGTAATGTGTAAGTATCAATACCGTTTGTTGTGAATTACTACCAGAACAATTGGAGTCAAATCTTGCATTTTTCATTTGAAAAATCACCAGATTAGGCTGAAAAACAGAAAATCCTGGTTGCCATGGCAACGGATAGTTTGATCGAAGATAAACTTTTTATTTTTGTTCATCACTTGACATAAGCAAAAAACACACTGAGTTTCGTGAAAATCTGAGACATGTCATTTTCACCTGATTTTGGTGCTTACAGAGAATGACTCTTAAAGAGTTCCTTCAAGAGCAGAGAATATATTCAGAAGAAGGAACATTGGCCAGACTACGTAGTTTCGGCTAATAAAGCCTCTTCGGTGACCCTGACAATCCCGAGAGGCTTTATAAACTGGTGACGAAACCAGAGAAAAACATTCTGTGATTTTTTAAGATCTTAATTGGACAGTCGATTCAAAGACTAATAAGTATCAAAAAGGGCCCAAATAATATAAAACAATGGTTTAGAATATGAGCATAAACCAATCAAAATTTCAGATTTATCAGAATATATCCTCTGATCTCAAAAGTACGAAAATGACATAACGTCGAATCAAGGTTGATTCAATGCCGAATCAACGCTTCGCGCCTGCTGGGTTACTAGTTCAATGTTATTATGGATACAAAATGTGAAAAAAAGTGTATAGAGAGCTTATTTCAGTGTATTTTTTCTATTTATCAAACATAGTGTACTGGATTAAATTCAATCTAAATGAAGTGTGCATTAGAAAATAACTGTTACAGTGGATATATTAGACATTCTGAAGGTAAGCTTAAAGTCACCATAGTCCTATCGGCGGTAAAAACGCCTAAACGCAAATCACTGTAAAAAGCGGTTAAGCCTGCACGTTCGGTAATAAAATGTGGGTTGGTGTGCATATATTGAGTCATATAACTGGCAAAAAGTTTAGAAAACAAGTTTTCGAAAAATAACTAATCGCTCCACAAAATACAATTTCCTGTTCTGGTTTCCCGTCTAGCAATGCTATATAAGCATAGGCGGAATAGTGATCGGGACGCCACGCATGTACATTGTATTTTTACAATTTTATCAAATCGAAAGTAGGTCATTTTAGTTGCCAACTAAAATGACCCAAATAAGTTTTCAAACTCTTTTTATTTGAAACTCAATGATGTTTTATTTTCTCAAAGCTGGCTAGTCACGGTCATTTACAATTACGAAACTATAGTGAGAAGCCGGGCCGCGTAGCGCAATCGGTAGGGCACCTGACTCATAAGTCAGAGGTCCTGGGTTCGATACCCGGTCTGGCCACATACTTTCGTTTCTCTTTCCGCTGATTCAAGAAGGGCAGTTGTCAGTTACTGGCGAAAGTATAGGCACTTAGTACTGGTTAACCGCTTAGGAGGTCTAAGCCTGCCTAGGCATAGCGTGGTTAGGTTAACTGACCGTCCCGACATGACCATAGCTGTTGACCGTGGACGTTAAACAGTAACACAACAACAACAATATAGTGAGAAGCTTGCAGCGATACCGCATGATAAAATTTTTCATGCTGATAGAGCAATGGGGCCTTTAATTGTTAATATGTCACCCAATACATTCGAATGCAAGCAGATCTGATCCCATCAGCTACTGCATAATCAGCATCACCCCTATCTTCCCAAGTACAGCGTCCCGTACGCCCCATGCCACCGGCATATAGCGCACGAGACACAGTTCTTGAATCAGTTTGCCACAATCCCTGTCGCAAGTGGTAACTATCAGATCCGCTTACTTCGAATGTATAAGGTATGTGTGAGAGCGTGCCTGCGTGAATATTTGAGTACGAAGAAAATTAGAGAGTATATATTTGAAATGTAAACTAACAGACTGACAGACTAACTTAAACTTCCGCGGGAGGTCATACAATTCATACATGTGATTGGAGTACACACTTAGATTTCGTAATACCTTAATATTCTGCGACTGCATTAATTTCTTTTATTCAAGATGTTTGGTCGTTTGTAACACCATATTGGTAAGTATTGTTTCCTACATGACTTCAAAGTCCTACAGCTCAATAATACATGAAATTCATCACCTCTATCTTGATTGCATAAAATGCATTTATCTGACATTTTGATATTTATATTCTTTTTCCATCTAGTTATTTCTACCGGTAACTTATGATTTCTGGTTCTGAAAGCTAATAACGATCTAGCTTGATTAAAATCTAATGTTTGTAAGTATGCTTGTGATTCAAACTTTTCCTTAAAGAAACAATAATTCGCACCACTGCCAGAAGTTTCCATTGTATTAAACCATGAGTTAATGAAAATATCTTTTAATTTTAATTTAACAGCTTCTTTTAACCATTTTGGATTATTAACTACTTGTAAATTCCAAAAACCACTCATACCACATTGAACTAATATATTTTTGACTTCCAAAATCCAACCATTTTTGATATCGTGACGATTTATTTTTTGATATCGTGACGATTTAGACTAAGTAGAATCATATACATAAAAGAAGATAGCTTGTTATTTTGGTAATTTAGTAGTTTTGTCCAAAAAGATATTATTCGGCTTTGAATTTCTATTCTCAGTGGGAAGATACCAAATTCTCCATAAAAATCATAAAATTTGTTGTTGACTTTTTCAAATAATATAAACTTTTGAAAAATTAAAGCTGAACACGTTCAATCACTTCTAAATTTCCATATCCCCAGAGCTCGCAGCCATACAATAGCACAGGCAATACCATCTTATTATATAAATCAATAAATATATCGAATGGAAAATCAAATTTTCTAACCTTTGATAAGAGGCTATACATTGCTTTACTTCCCTGCTCGGCGATGTATGTTTTTGTTTTAAGAAAAGACCCACTCCTGGGCATATAAATTCCTAAATATTTAGACTCATTTACAATTTCAAGTTGTTTGTCATCAAACACAAATGTATAGTTTCTATTTGGGCGACCTTTTGAAAAGATAAAAAAAATAAGTTTTATCTACATTTACATTAAGTTGCCATTCTTTGCAGTAGCTGTGAAAAACATTCGATGCATGTTGTAAACCAGTCTCACTTTCGCTTAGTATAACGGTGTCATCCGCATAAAGTAAAATATATAACTTTAGATATATATATGTATATATATATACTAGTCAAAAATTCTAACCGACCACTTAGTTTTTATCATTTTCCTCAGTGCTATTCGCAATCCCACAATTCAGTTTACAGCCACAGACAGGCAAATATGTCGGTAAACCATACCATTAAAAGGTTAAGCATTATTCAGTGCACTGTATCCAGGAGTCACAGATGAACATGGGTACTCCCATTTTCAAAATTAACAAGAATTTGCATTGAGTGGTGGGGTAAGTTTTAACATTTTGACCCAAAGCGGCCACTGTCATGCAGGAAGAGTGTTTATTTCTGCATAAATCTGTTTATTCAGTCATTTGCTTTAGTAATGAAGTGGTTTTGCCCACGTAAATTGGATATTTCATAAAGTGATTTTTCACAAATTGTAACGAGATGCTTAATTTTGTGAATTTTAAAAATGGGGGTTCTCCTGTTCATCGGCACATCCTGGGTGTAATGTTAAGAATTATGTCAAACCTTTTAATGGCTAAGATGACTGACATATCTACCTATGCGCGGATGTCAATAGAGCTGTAAGATTGTTTGGTGTTCTGAAGAAAATCGATAAAATGTAAGTGGCCGGTTAGAACTTTTGGCTAGTATAGTTCATTTTCTATGTCAGGGGTTTCACAGTTTATGCCGTCGACATTGTTATTTCGCAAATACTCTTCTAGATCATTTAAGAAAATACTAGAGAGGAATGGTGATAGGTTTTCTCCTTGTCTCACTCCAATGTTGCAGGAAAAGAAATTTGAATGGTCGGTGTTTAAACGAACGCATGACTTTACATTTGAATACATATTTTTACTAACATTAAACACTTTACCATTATCATATCGAAGTAACTTTCTCCACAACCCAACTCGCCAAACCGTATCAAATGCACTTTTAAAGTCAGTGAAAGCACTAAATAGTTTTTTCTTATTTGTAGCTTGCCTGAACGAAAGTTCAGGAAGAGCTATCGTTGTCACCCTGGCGTCGGCGTCCGCGTCCGTGTCCGCGTCCGGATTGGATGTTTTGGTTAAACTTTTTTAAAGACCTATATCTCCTTAACCCATGGATGGATTCTTTTGATACTTGCACTGTAATTAGATATTGGTCCAAAGTTTAACAGGGTAACACCCCACTCACTCCTTGACCTTAATGTCAAGGTCATGGACTTAGAAAATTGGGAGTTTTTTAACTGGATGTTTTGGTTAAAGTTTTATAAAGCCCGGTATCTCCTTAACCCATGGATGGATTCCTTTGATACTTGCACTGTAGTTAGATATTGGTCCAAAGTTTTCCAGGGTACTGTCCCCCTCCCCCCCCCCCCCCATTCAGTGATCTAGATGTCAAGGCCATGGACATAGAAAATTGTCTTTTTATTGATTGGATGTTTTGGTTAAAGTTTTTTAAAGACACATATCTCCTCCTGAACCACTAGATGAATCTTTTTTGCATTTGCACTGTGGTTAGATATTAGTACAAAGTTTTACAGCATATTACCCCAACTCGGTTCAGTGACCATGATGTCAAGGTCAGGGATTTAGGAAATTTGGTCTTTATTAAAGTTTTCTAATTGCACACTGATTCATAATGCTTGGCAGAGATTTAGTTTACACTTGAACTGATGTTAGCCACTTTTTTGAGTTTTTACAAAACACAATATACTTACCTTACTACCGCACTGGATGACCTTGAAGTCAAGGTCATTGACTTTGAAGTTTGGTTGAAGTTTTATATTTATGAAGACATAATTTCACAGTGCCACGATGGACTCAGTTGATACTTATACTTGGACTGATGTTAGATAATGGTTCAAGGTTTGATACATCCTAGCCCCCCCCCCCCCCCCCCCCCCTCCCCCCTTAGTTCTTAGACCTCAAGCTCATGGACTTTGAAATTTTATGTGGATTTTTTTTTTAATTTAATTTTAAGACTTTTTCTGAGATTGCTTTTGTTTATAAATATGTTGTCATTATGGACATGCATGCCTGAAGTTTTATGCATAGCAGTCCACACCACCATAGTGACTGTGTGATGGGCAAGCACCTATTCAGGCGAGCTATGCTGTCAGGCGACATCTTTTGTTTGATAATATATTGATGAGAGAATACAGTATAAACAAATTATCAGTTGTCGAAAACCCTTTTCTAAACCCAGCTTGATTAGACTGAATGATATTGAACTTTTAATCGATTATTTATAATACTGGTAAAAAGTTTAGAAAAACAACTAAGTAATGTAATGGGTCTGGAATTCTTCGGCTCTTCTTTTGCACCCTTGTTTTTATAAACTGGTTTAATAACACCTATGGCCCAGTAAGAAGGAAAAACTCCTGTCTCTAAAATTATATTAAACAATTTTTCGTAAATATTTATCATCGCATCTTTACTGGCTTTCAAGTGTTCATTCAGAATATTGTCCAATGCGCATGCCTTATTATTGTTTAACGATTTTATAGCTTTTTCTATTTCGTCCTTGGAAATTGGTTTATTTATTTCATCATTTGATATATCAAAGCGATAGTCTTCATTAGTTTCATCGTTGTCACTCGAATTAATTTCTTGGAAAAATCATAGAAATCGTTTAGATTGCACTCTGTATATTCGTTTTTATCTTTCGAGTTTAGAATTTTCCAGTATGCTTTAGGGTTCTTTGCTTTTTTTAGTTTCGCAATTTTTCAATCTTTTTTCTTTTCATTAATCTGTGATACTTTCTAACCATATTTTTGTATGCTTTACTTTTTTGTTTCAAGATAGTTTTATTTGTTTCTGAATTTCGTTTCCTATAATTATGCTTGGCTGTAAGAAATGTCGTTCGTGCCTTTTTGCAGTCTGGGCCAAACCACTGACTGCTCGAATCAAATGCTTTTTTGCCATTTAGGATCGTTCCAAAAGCATTTTTTGCACTAGTAATGAATAAGGAGGAGCATTTTTCGATCACCTGATCAATTTTAACTTGTGTTACATTTTCATCATTTGATAATTCTAACAACTGATTGTTAATTTCAGAAAGTAAATGCCAGTCAAATTTTCAAGGAATTTTCCCGGTTGCGCATTATCCCAAAGTCTGACTTTTTCAGAGATATGTTCATTATTCTGGATAGAATGTTCATTGAGCAATCGAACGCCCTTATGAAATAGAGCGTACACTGAAACATGGGTGGTTGGATGACTTGCAAATTTAGGTCCTTTTCAACAGTATTTCAGTCATATCAGGACGATGGGTGGACGATAATGAAAGGCTGTGTACAATGGATTCAGTTTACGATTGAAAAGAGTCCCGCCTACAACAGGGCTCGAACCCGATACCGCTAGAGCAGTATGCCAGCGTTTACCCTACTGAGCTACCAGGGCTCCCGGGACACTGAAAGAAATAAATAGCCAAGATGAGAAGTCAAACTAGTTAGATTGACTGACTGTGTTTTGACTAAGCGAAAAGGCAGAATGACTAGTCAAAGGTAGTAATGTTGACTAATGTGAAATTTCAAGATGACTATATGAACAAGATTAGACTGCACTGAAAAGTCATTATATAAATTTAAATAGTCCAGATGACTAGGTAAAGGAATTAGTACTGATTAGTTTGGAATGTCAAGCTGACATTGTGAACAGTCAGACTGACATGACTAGTCGTGACTAGGTAAAGGTAATACTGTTGACCAGTTTGGAATGTCAAGCTGACATTGTGAACAGTCAGACTGATATGACTAGTCGTGACTAGGTAAAGGTAATATTGTTGACCAGTTTGGAATGTCAAGCTGACATTCCAAACTGGTCAACATTACTACCTTTACCTAGTCAGTTTGACATTTCATACCAGTCAACATTACTGCTTTTGACCAGTCATGTTATCGTTTTCCTTGGTCAAAACATATTCGATCTGACTAGTTTGGCTTGTCACCTTGACTACTTATTTTTCATTTTATTTATTTATATTTTTATCAATTCTGTCATCCAAATAATCTAAATATCAAGGCTGTAAAGTTATAAAGATTTTCCCATCAGCAAACATACTGTGTGGAATTACAGTAAGAGGGCAAGTTAGAAATTCTGTTTGGTTTAAACTTTATTTTATTTGTATAAACATAAACATGTACATTCATTTACACACTTTTCAAAATTTAGTATTCTATAAAACTGGGATTCAGAAGAAAGTCAATTGACTCTTTTTAAATCTGTATCCCAATATTGCAATCAAAATGAACTTATACAGCAAGTGACTTGAAATTACAAAATACAAAGTTGATAAAATCATGAAGAATCTAATGGTTTTACTATTGTGCAATATGCATTTCAACAGAAACATTTCCATTTAGCAAACAGCTTCGGCTCCAAGGGAATAGAAGAAAATAATACAATAATTCCATTTGCCATTCACACACTCTGAACATTTAAGATTGAAAGATACAAGTCGTCAAGGTAAGGTAAATAAGAACATCATACATGTTAGTGTAAGTTTTAATCTGAAAAATTAAACAAAGTCTGAATCTCGCATTAAAACATATTAAACTAAAAGAATGCCTTTTGGATGAGGTAACTTTATAATGAAGCAGCTTTATCATTATTACTTCTTTGTTGACGTTTCTCTAGTTTTTATCATATGACGTCGCATCTGAGAGTGTAATAAAGCCATGCATTAAAAACGATAATCCACTAGTGGATTAAATATGCAAATTACGTCGTAACGTTATGCGTTGACGTCCATAAAACGTCGCGTTTTCTAATGGCGAAATCGTGACGTTTTCATGCAAAATTTGATAATAAAATGCGATTTTAGTGTCATATGATAAATAGAATCTTGCATTCGTGCTCCTGTATTCTTGAATTTATTAAACTCGTTGGAGAAAACGATAAGATGCTCGGCAGAGCCTCGCATCTTATCTTTTTCCCCAACTCGTTTAATAAATTTAATAATACATGAGCACTCATGTAAGATCCTCTATGTACTTTGTTTTGAAAGGGAAGATCCATACTGGCGAAAAACTCGTATGAAGCAAGTTAATGACTGATTTATTCTTGAACTGGAAATAAATACCAAATATTGCATTTAAAACAGGCTGGAGAGATGTACATTCAGTTTATTTGAAAATGCATATAGTTTTTAGCACAAAGTTTTGGACAGCCAAAAAAACTATTTTTGTTTTGTTCCGTGGAAAGCTGGTCATTGCCAAAAAGTAATACATTTGGAGTTGGTCTGCAAATCATCGAAAGTGTGGTAAATATTTTTGTCTCAAAATACTAAAACGATGATATACAAATAAATAGTGATATGTATCTTCGACGGACCCGCAAAAGCACAGAGGACTACCATTTAAATTTTTAGAGAACAGATGTAGATTGAGAGAACTACAGTTCTTAGCCTCACATGATATATCTGGCCGAGCCGTTTACCAGTGAAGTAATATTTCAGTGGGGCGTCTTTTTACCCCTGTTTAATTTATACTTAAAGGCACTAAGGCTATGAGAGGAACGTATTTCCTTTGGAAGCTCGTTCCAGTCACGAATAACGGACGGTAAGTATATGTTGAAGTGCTTTCAACTGTTGGTGGTACTAAAGAAGATAAGTAGTCAGGAAATAGATCATTCTGCATCTTATAAAGTAATTGGAGTTTATGCTTTTTTCTTCGGGACGAAAGTGTTTCCCAACCAGTTTCTAATAATTCTGCTTAGGGTGATTTTTCTATAACTATCGTAGAGAATTTGTAGAAACTGTCAAATTTACATGTGAACAAGAAGCACAAACAACAATATTCATATACCAAGTATTTAAATTCTTATTGACTATGCGGGGACATTTAGGTCATATGCAATAGGCATGGTTGGGTGGCGGCGGTGGGATGTGTCTGTAAGTGTGTGGGGGGTGTAGGGGGGTATTGCTGACTGAAGCTTTGGAGCCATATTTAACGCAACAGATAAGATGGTGTGAGCAATCTTAACCAAAGCAATATCTAAGCCATGTTAGGTTATGGGCCAAATCTGACCGTTAATACCAGGGTTATTGCCCCTTTCATATTGAAAAAAAACTGTCATTTTTGAAGCACAATGTAGGCTACATGTAAAGTTTACGGGGATGGTCGGGTCGGGCGATGTTTCTTGGTAATATCAGTGCCGGGCGTCCTACTAATTTGAATAATAGTAGGGCAAGGGCCTACTATGCTTTCAGTAGGTTGGGGTGGGGGTGTTGTTTGGGCATTTTTCTCTCGTCTATCATTTCTCTTTTCTTTCTCTGGGTGACGGTCCGATGTACACTGACATACTGCCTCAAATGGCCGTTAAACCCCAAACAATCAACCAGTCCATTGTACATTTGTTTATGGCTGTAAATCTCTGCCAGGCTACGAGTAAATACTGAGCCAAAATCGGACTATTAACACTACAGGCGTAGTTAAACAGGAGTTTAATAGGAGTCATTTTGTAAAAGGACGCGTATCGTATCATCTTGTGAACACAATAAAACTACAGTTTCTTTCTGAACACTCTTTAATCAAACTTGCCCAGTATGTTAACGACTTCACTATCTTTGCTTAGATTGATAATGGGCCGAGTGGGACTGTTGACTTCTCTTCGTGAAGAAGAAAAGATCTGACAGAAATTATCATATTAGTAGACTTGTTGTTGTGTGTGTGTGTTTAGTTTTTTGTGTGTTTTTTTCAGCTGACCTGTGCACAAAACGCTCATGGGTGATATATTGTCATAAGCCAATATTTACATTCTTGGTGCATTTACTGAAAAGCCCTATAGTAAACCATTGGAACGTAATGTAGTTTACATTCCAATAATTACATTGAGACACGCGACGTCAATGACGTAAAAATAAACAATGGCTCTCTACAACCTGATTGGACGTCAGCAACGTCATGACGTCATGCATGCCGTTCTGCTGTTAGCAGAAGAAACTGCGTGTACATGTTTTAATGCTTCAAATTTTAGCGCTTATACAAGATTTTTCATGAAAGACTTGTTTGAAACAAATGTAAATATAAGCAATGAACTTAATTTTTCTGATGTTTATCGAAGTGTAAACTACATTGGGTCACTAGCAAAGCTTACATGAACCCCTTCGGGGTTCATTCACTTTGCACGTGACCCAATGTAGTTTACACTTCGATAAACCTCAGAAAAATGAAATTCATTCCTTAAATAAACAGACGATGGCCGCCATGTCCAAATATGTGAAACCATTCAAATGACTTCGCCAGAACAACAACTAAAGCGTATAGGCACCGACAAACAGTTGAAGACAATTCTAATTTTGAGCTCAGAGGAGCAATTCAGGTTCATCATGGCTCTTTTGTTTATGGTTTATTTTATAGCCACTAGCAGTTAGGTTTTCTTGAGTTATTGAACACACCTAAAATGTTACTTACTTTCGGATGCAAGGATGAACAGTCAAGCCCAAAGCAATATGTCCTCAATTTATTTTCAGTTAAGGGCATACCATTCTAGTGGATTTCAGGTGAATTACACTGAACACGGCTGAATCTGGTACGCAGTTCTAGACAAAAAAGAATGAATGATTTATATGCTCAAATACTAAGGCTTGCCTGAAATAGCATCTATTAATAAAACCTGCTCATTTGTTGTGCCAAAGATTTTGCACTGCCGTATTTACGCTGTAGGAAATCTGAAAAAAAAAACCTCTGTAATTTGAGAAGTTCCGTAAAAAAACCCTTAAATTATCTAAGAGTGTCTACCAATCTCTCAATTCCAGCTACCCTCATACCCCAGAACAGTGTCGGTATGTAGTCCAATCTATGTCCTTCCCTCCAAGGGAAGAGGTTCAATAATTTTGAGGATGGACGTCACCCCAACCGACCACTACTCCACCCTTTCCAACCCTAGGTCATTTAATTCCTTGTTATAATTGTGACACTGTATAACATTTTCAGCCTTATGGAGACAAAAATCGGAAATTTTGTTTTTAACATTTTCATATTTTTCAGTGCTTCCAGAACAGATTTCGAGAAGCAAAAAGAAATAGCGCTAAGGATTACTGCAAAAGCAAATACTATTTAGACTATTCAGATTTTTTGTTTTCATTTCACTGATTGGATACAATTGACATACTAACTGGATAAATTCACAGTAACGCACTGTACCATCTCTTCCGGTTTTCATAGCGTTGAATCGAGAGTACAAAATTCGTTTGTAACCAGTAGTCGGAAATCATTATGTTTTGAGACTTTATCCGGAATCTGCTGCATCATTTGTACTTATTCAGCTTTGAAAATGTAAAGAGGTAAGTTTAATATAATTTGCTCTTCGGTATTTTACTTTATTGCCCTGTACAATGAAAACCTCATTGTCGTCACAGAAATTTTATTCCGAACAGCTTACTTTAACACGAGTTTGTGTCGTGCAAAACCTAGCTAGCATCCTATTATGAAAACTAACAAACAGTAGATTGATAACGCCTTCCGCTTATTTTTCAGATTTTTATAAAACGTGTAAGAAAAGGCTCAAAATGGTTTTAGAATCATGCCAAGGGCGATTTGAATACTGTACTCATTACTATCCACCTATAAACGACATTGTACAGGGCAATAAAGTAGAAGACCGAAGAGCAAATTATATTAAACTTACCTCTTTACATTTTCAAAGCTGAATAAGTATAAATGACGCAGCAGATTCCGGATAAGATCTCAAAACATAATGATTTCCGACTACTGGTTACAAGCGAATTTTGTACTCTCGATTCAACACTATGAGAACCGGAAGAGATGGTATAGTGCGTTCGGATACTGTAAAACTTTTATAATAGTGTAGATGAAGAAAATTAAAGACACCGTTAGAAATGATGAGTCACCCTTGTCAGGTGACGCTTTGACATTTATTAGTCAGTGCGCGGAAATCCAATTAACTTTTAAGACATACAAATGTTATGACGTCACTTTCATTTCACATTTGGCGACGTCAGCGTCGCACCTCCACAAGGCTCAAAATGTCAGGCACTGTCACATATATGCACGGCAAATGTGGTGTAATGGATACAACAGAATCAAACATAGTTCTCTGCCGTTCTCTGTCGAATACTCATTAATTTTTGCATGAAAAAACTGTCATACATACGCCTCTCAGACTCATTAGCGATGACATGGTCTGACGTACGAGAATATTTTAATAACCGACTGATCCCCATGGACCCTCATCAGAGTCTATGGCTGGCGGACACATGACATATTTTGAACAGTATGGTTTTGTTTTATTTCATTTTTCAACTCATGTGGCACGATGACTCATAAATTATAACTAAAATTTAGCCGCTGCACGACAAAACCAACAAAGTGGCATGGGCGCCCAGTGAAAACTCAGATCAGCCTGGGCGTCTGCCCAGTCTGATCACAGTCTTCGCTGTCCGCACGGAGCGAGCTTAGACCCTTAGCTACCCCGTAAGTGCACAGCAAAGAATCTGATCAGACTGAGCGGATGTCCAGGCTGATATGAGTATTCGGTGGGCGCACATGCCACTTTATTTTTTGTCGTGTCGCGGCTCATATACTACTGAATGTGGCACAAAGTCTCATAAATTATTGCGTTTTGCGATGAATTTCATTATTCGTTTGAGCAGCATCACATGAAAGGATATTATTACGGCACGTGCACACAACGAAGACTCTGATCTGCTTGCGCGTCCATGCAGTCTGATAAAAGTCTGGTTTGAAAATCATTGACTTCCGGAGAATTTCCGAATTTCCGAAATCATTGATTTCTGATAATTTATAATGCTGAAATGGCGAGCAAGTGAAGTCGCTGATCAGTTTGCTGTTATGAGCTGGCTGCTTCTGCGCATGGCGTAAAGCTTCGACTCACGCAGCCTCCACGCGGCGGCAAACAATTGCACATGTGCTTCTGCAGTTGGGACCGGCATTGCAGCCGTTGTGATCAACGAAAATACACCCAGCAGGCACATGTCGCCTAAATGACGTCGTATTAACGATTTTGCGACGTCAGTACGCTGCGTCGACGCCAGTATGACGTCATTTAGACATCGTGTGCCCCCCTGGGCATCTTGGCTCGTCATAACATTGAATCAACCTTGATACAATGTTGATTCAACGTTGTGTACTGGCATGGCATTGATTCAACGAGCTATGTTGATTTAACGTTGTGTGCCTGCAGGGTTGTAATTGCTGTAACTTTTTTGCAAGCAGCGTAGACGCTGATCAGACGCCGCAGTATGCGGCGTCTGATCTGGGTCTGACACTGTTTGCTTTTATCCTTTATTATGGGACGCTAGGCATTAATGGACTGAGAATCAGTGAATCAGAGATACAGCAAAAAAAATGGGGAAACAGTCACTGCTGAAACTGCTGACGTTGTGTGCAGTCCTGATGTTTGGACTGTTTTGGATCCTGCGAGATTCACTGCAGACGAGAGTTGGTGAGTTTCACCTTTTTCTTTTCTTTTTTTCCAAGGATTTTCGAATATTGTAACATTCGCAATATTCGTGTATTTGGCAGCAACTTAGTTTTTGCAAGTAATGTATTAGCCAATATGGTATTTTTTATACATATTAATAATAATAATAATAATTAATAATAATAATAAACAGCTATCTAAACTGCGAAATAGAAAATGAATTTACAACATAAGCAAAGAGGACAATGATGCCAGGTGCGGAGAAACAAGCACAACAGTCCAGTAGCCACTGTAACAATTGTGGACGTTTTTCCAGCAGGAACATAACGTTGAATCAACATTGAGTCAACCTTGATTCAACTTCAGCAGGAACACAACGTTGAATCAACATTGAGTCAGCATTATGTATCCAAAGGGTTGTTACTTTAATCAATTGGTGCACTATGTCAAATATAAACTTATTCGGCTCTAGTGATAATGAATTGTTACCATAAAATAGAAGGTTTGGGAATAGCACCTTCAAGGGATCCAAGGTGTTCCATAATTTTAAACTGAGGTAAAACTCTACTTTATAATTTGATTTATTTAAAGACTAACGCCCTTGTTTATGATTACAAAAACGTTTCCATGAAATATTGTAAAAGTAACTCCGAAATGACCCATTTGTACACCTGACAATAGAAATTAGAAGTTTTTTGTGAAAAGTAATTTTAAAATAAGAAATAAAATATTTTTTTAACAGTCACGGACCGCGACCGAAATTGTCTTATTGGATAGAATTTATTTGCTCTGACGTCACTTGCGCGTGCACGAATCAGAAAAATACAGGTCTAGGTATCGTCATATGACCGTAAGGCGTGGTAACAACTTTCCTATTGGCCGACGATAGTGTTCATTTACATTTTTAGTTTCGATATTTTATTTTCATAAAAAATACGTTAAACTGAAACACTTTTTCTGAATTTTTACAATGGATTTAGGTATGATTATATATTATCTAACGAAATTGGTAAAATTGTTTATTTTGGAGATGGTGAAAAAATGAGGGAGTATACCTTTAACCCCTTGAGTGCCAGCGGGCCACTTCTGGGCTACTACATGGTATCCTGTGAGTGCCAACGGGCCACTTTTGGGCCACTGTATACAGGCAATAAAGAAAATGCGTTTTCGGCAAATTTATGCTCTCAGAAATATACATGTTGTAAAATAAGAATAATGCTAGCTATAAAAGGCAAGAAAAAAGGGAAAAGATGGTCTGGTTATGACGTAATTTGTCTACATACACGACGTCATTTATGCACGTACAATAACGTCATAAGGTAGGAAGACGTCATTACGTAGGAGAGATCATGGCAGGCATCTGGTTCAGGGTTTTACCACCTGAACCAGAGATTGCGGTTAATTTTCTTTAACAAACAGGGCCCATAGACATGCCTGCAAGGAATTCCCGACCGATTCACTACTTTAACCTTTATATGACAATGACCCTCATACGGGAGATGTGCCGCTAATGTCTCAGTAGGCTTACAGTTTACAGAGCCTGGTGGATAGATTGCATGCGATTACATGTAATTACGTCCTCTACAATGGTATTCCTGTCATATCAGGACAATGGGAGGGTGAGAATAAAAAGCTGTATGCAGTGAAACCCTGTTGATGGTTGAGAAGATTTCCGCCAGCAGGAACCCAACCCAGGACCATTAGATGACCAGGTCAGCGCTTAATCCATTGAGCTACCGAGGCGCATGCCTCCTGAATTCACTGAGTTTCAATTCGTAATACACTTAATGTTAACAGCATATAATATGGTTGAAAAAAATTGTTTGAATAATTTCTTTTCTTTTAGCGCTTGCTTTTGGAAATTACCCTGGTTGCACACGGAAAAAATATCCGTAGATTTTACGGTAAAATAATTGACATTTGGCTGGCATTTGCCATATTTTTTTACAGCAGTCTGCCAGTAGATCATTTGCAGAAATCATGGTAGGGCTATGTGATCCAAACAAAACTGGTCCGATTCTGTCCTACGCTGCAACATGATTCCTGCAAATATTTACGGACGGCCGTAAAAGCTACGGTTTTTTTTTTTCACCGTGCAAAAATATATAAAGGGAAGAGCTGCCAGAGAGTAGTTTACCCCTCTACCCTCCTGAAAAATGACTATAAAAAGCCGATTATATATTATGGATCACCCGCACCTCAAACAGCCACTTTTCCCTCACAGGGGTTGAGAAAATTCGACCATGTTGTATGCATTCCCGCAACCGTATTACCAGGGGAAACTCCACTACAGAGGATAAAACGGGTTTGCAAAAACAAGTGTCCGGGGAGAAATGTACAATAAAGCCATTTTTTCAGGTGGGAAATTCTACTATTAAAAAGAATCATAATCAGTTTTTCGGGAGTGTGTGTGTGTTTCGTGAGGGGGGGGTGGGGGCGGGGGGGGGCTACCAGGAGGAAAAGCCTGATCAAGATTACGCAAAGCATATCCATTCTGGTACGCTCAAGGCTTCATGCCCCACACTGTAAAAAATCCGTAGATTTTACGGTAGAATAACAGGCACCCAGCTGCCAGTCCATTTCCCGTTGTTTTTACGGGCGTTTGCCCGTAAGACATTTTCGGAAATCACGATATGGTAGTGATATGATCAATGGCTGCACTCGAAAATAACTTTATAGTGTTGAAGGGCTGCATGACTAAAACAACACCTGCTGTAATCTATCTTAATGTGCGTGATGGTTCCTGCAATTTTTACGGGCGCCCGTAAAAATAACGGCAGCAGGTTTCCAGTTATTCTACCGAAAAATCTACGGATTTTTTTTACAGTGGCAGGAGCATAGCAAGATTTAAAACTTTGCTGAAGCAAACATTTTCCATTTTGGATTTATACCTGAATGCATCCACCTCCGTGACAAATCACCACAATATGCAAACAGCTGACTCCTTCTCGTATACAGGACATGGGACATGGGAGCCAATGGAACGAATTTTCTTAGTTGACAAATAGGCTTTTTTCTTCTTTTTTTTTCTCCCCGCCCCTCCCACGCCCATTGAATGAATTTACCTTCAAGGGACGAGGGATGGAGGCGCAAATGACATTCTGCTAAAATTGTCTTCCTTTTAAGATAGCCGACAAAGCATGGTATATAGGTATATAGCCAGTCACGTTAAGGTGTGAAGGTACAGCTCCATGTTCACCGGCTATTTTTTGCAAAGGGGAAAAAACTTTTGTTACTTCTTCTTTGCTTCCCTGGATAAAAAAAGCTTTTCTTAAATAGAATCTATTATGAAAAAAACATTGTTTCCTATAATAGCTGATCCTTAGTGAGAAGGTGTGTGTGTGTTGGGGGGGGGGGGGGGTGTACAGAGTCCTTCTGACTACGCCCCTATACAGTGTAAAATTTCCGTTACGGTAAGGTTTACGGTAGAATAGCTGGCAACCAGCTGCCAGTCCTTTTCCCGTTATTTTTACGGGCGCCCGTAAGACTTTTAGAAATCATCAGGAAGAGTATGATAGAATAGGATAGTTATTGTTTCAGTCATACATGTATAGCCCATCAGCACTTTTAAGGTATTTCTAAGTGCGGCCGGTTAACATAGTTCCATATCATATTGTAATTACCAAAAATGATCTTCAGGCAGACGCCCGTAAAAATAACGGTGAATTAACTAGCAGCCATATTCCAGGTATATTACCGTAAAATCTACGGATTTTTTTACAGTGTACATTTTATGCTATTGGCGACGCTGATGAATGTTGAAATGACGGAACTCAAGCCCTTGACCTCAGTATGACAGCATGACACAATGGTAAAATCAAAACGCCACGATGAAAAAACAAAAAAACTGGCTGAGAATAAGAAGAAAACACTAAGCCCTTGTTTAAAATCATTCCTTTTTGCGGAATATCAATTCGTTTTCTGAAACATAACAGGACCATATCATGTTGTATCCGCCATTAGGCATGTTTTCTCAAATGGTATTCAGTCATATTGGTATTTATTGCAACAGAAACTTATGTGGCAACATGCATTAGTAATTATGTGGCAACATGCATTAGTTTCGTCCTATCACAATGCCATGTATCAAGAGAGAGA
Source organism: Ctena decussata (assembly GCA_963989385.1). NCBI lineage: Eukaryota > Metazoa > Mollusca > Bivalvia > Lucinida > Lucinidae > Ctena > Ctena decussata. The sequence continues at coordinate 35,722,661 of OZ022498.1, read as the reverse complement.
GAGAGAGAGAGAGAGAGAGAGAAAGAGAGAGGGGATTTAAATTTATAATATAAAATTATAATACTTCCATTTCTTAAATATTCAGGTAATACATGACTACATGACTACAGAGTTAGTTCACGGTTCGCAGTCCGTGGCACGGTTCGCACTTCACCAGTTCACGGCTTACAATTCATGATTCGCGGTTCACTATTTGCAGTTCGCATCAGAGTTCTCAGTGGAAGACTTTCGTGACTTCATGTTAATAGAGAGAGTTTGTTTCTTTAATAAGTTGATACATATGGGGTGGGGGGAGGGTGCAAAACTAAATTGACACAATTTCCTCCTTCGGGTGTGCCCATTTACAGTAAATTTGTGACCTTGTATTTGAAATTTATATTTTGAATTTCAAGTTAATACTTGTATGTTATGGTCAAGGGGTTTGTCTTTTTTTTTTTCACAATTAATTGTGTTTTGTTTGAGATGGGGAAACACTAATGACTCTGTCTCTACGTATACAGTCAACTCTCGATAACTTGAATTCTAATATCTCAATGTGCGCTCTTAATCAAAGATAATAGTTTGGGCTAGTTTTCTATTTTCATTTACATTTAAAGGTAGGTTCCTGTACTGGCGATAACAATTATTCCAAAAAATAATTTCGTCTATTTCTGAGCAGTATTGAATTCTCTTATTTTTCTGAATTTGTTTGCTACGGAGATGTTGAAGAAAATAGTCGTTTTCCCTTTTGGTGTATTTTCTTTCGTTGGAATTCCAGTTCTAAAAATAGCTATGTTTATTATGTCTATAGGTGCGCGATTTCTGAAGCCATTCTCCAAAGGTCAATTTTCCCTTCTCGTGAGCTCTCCTAGAGGTCCTGGCATGGTGGTTGGGTTAAAACTATCCCAAAATGCAATGCAGCATGATCTCAGCTGCGTTATCTATTTTTGGCGCAAACTAAAAATAGCGCTAACTGGTGTGCGAAGCTACGGAGCCCGGGAGGGGACATTGCAATACATATACTGATTTCGTTCCCACGAAATGCATTTCGTTCCCACGCATTGCCTTTTCGTTCGCTCAGTTTAGTATTTCGTTCCCTCAAAATAACATTTCGTTCCCACGCTTTACGTTTTCGTTTCCACGCATTACTTTTTCATTCCCTCGGTTCAGTCTTTCGTTTCTTCGAAATAATATTCCGTTCCCACGCTTTACTTTTTCGTTCCCTCAAAATAGCATTTCATTCCCTCAAAATAATATTCTGTTCTTTCGCTTTACTTTTTCGTTCCCTCAAAATAATATTGCGTTCCCTCAATATAATATTTGGTTCCTCCAAAATACCATTTCGTTTCCACGCATCACTACTTCGTTTGCACGTACTATTGTAATATTTCTTTCTCTTGCAAAATAAATTCGTGTCCTTAAAATGGTATTTTGTAACCTCGCAATAATATTTCGTTCTATCACTGTAGTATTTTGAGCCTACAAATTATTATTCCGTTCACTCGAAATAATATTTCGTTCCCACGATTTACTTTTACGAGGCCTCGCAATAATACCACATCTTTTTTTAGCTTTATCTGTTCAATGAGCGTTGCAAAGAGCTCTGATTTGAATAAGGGCCTTTAATAATGATAATCAATTTGGTCAACATTATATTAAAAATTTGAACATGACAATCGAACTACATATTTAATAAACAATGCAAAATAAGATATTGAGAAAACATAGCATCACTATATAGAAAAACTTTCGCTGCTTTATTCCTAGTGAAAATTCGACGCTGGTACAACGTCCACCCAACGTTGGACAAACATCATTGGCGTTTCTGAACGTTGGGTCAACTTTGTGCCAACATCATGTGCTCACTCGGCGGTGTCGACTTTCAGTTGGCGGAGTACTTGAATGGTTTACGAGGGGCTCTGGGTTCGTGATCAGTAGGGCCACGATTTTGTCCTCATCAGTTATATTTGGGAGGTGGCCCTGGGCTGGAGGGGCGCAGTGATGGTGATGTCTGAGTTGCTTCCAGTCTTTTGTGACTATTGGTTTGTTTCCTTTGGCAGTGTGACCATTTCGAGGGGGGGTCTGCTCTGGAGGGAGGAATTTGCTCCAATGGGGGCAAATTCTTTCCTTTAAGAATTGGCCCCAGTTTTGGATTTACAGAGACTGGGTAGCTGAATTGCTTCCCTTGAAGGAGTACTCATTCACCTTTTATCATTTTATGGACTTGGTAAGCCAGCTGAATTCAGGGTCCGGAAATACACTAGTGATTAATCGTGACAGCTGGCATAATAACCTATCATTTAGTCAAAGCATATGAGCCGCGACACGAGAAAACCAACAAAATGGTTGTGCCCCCAGTGCAGACTCAGATCAGCCTGGACATCCGCCCAGTCTATTCAGAGTCTTCGCTGTCCGCATGAAGATAGCTTACACCCTTAGCTACCGTTTAGGCACTTAGGAAAGACTCTACTTAGACTAGGCGTATGTCCAGGCTGATCTGAGTCTGCGTTGGGCGCACAACCACATTGTTGGTTTTCTCGTGTCGCGGCTCATATTTTATTGCTACATTATATAGCTATGGTAAAGCTGTGGTGTGTGGGTGCCCCTTCATATTTTTGCCAGGTTTCCACAGGGAGACAACTCTTAAGACTTCCTTCTTGCTTCCCCGGGTGGAAGTGCCTTTTCTGGCAGGCATGCTTTAGAGGGAGAGCATTTGCTTAAATGGGGGCAAATTCGTTTCATTAGAGTTGGCCCAAAATTAGAGGGGGCACAGAGATTGGGATGACTGAAAGTACTAGACTGGCTCCAGTTAAGAAAATAAATAAAATAGCAACAATAATAATAATGATGATAATAATAATGATAATGATGAAAATAAAATGATAATAAAATAAAAAATATGGTTGGCCTTCAGAACAAACGAAGTCCCAATAAGACCTGTACCATTTAGAATATAACATTTAGCCTGGGAGTCTGGCTGCTAAAATACACTGGTTCTGCTTTTATCATCACCGAAAGTTTTTGCGAGAAAACGAAAAGCTATTTCATAGGAACGAAATATTAATTTGAGTGTACGAAATATTATTGTAAGGAAATGGAATACTATTGCGTGGGAAAGAACTAGTAATGCGTTGGAATGGAATATTATTTTGAGGGAACGAAATGGGTAAACTGAGAGAACGACATAGTAATGCGTGGGAACGAAATGTCATTTTGAGGGAACAAAATATTATTTTGAGCGAACGAAATTGTAAAGCGTGGGAACGGAATATTATTTTGAGTAAACGCAATACTATTTTGAGGGAAAGAAATAGTAAAGCGGGGGAACGGAATATTATGTTGAGGGAACGAAATGCTATTTTGAGAGAACGAAAAAGTAAAACGTGGGAACGGAATATTACTTTGAGGGAACGAAATATTAATCTGAAGGAACGAAAAAGTAAAGCGTAGGAACAGAATGTTATTTTGAGGGAACGAAATGTTTTATTGAGAGAACGAAAAAGTAATGCGTGGGAACGAAATGCATTTCGTGGGAACGAAATAAGTATATGTATTGCTATGTCCCCTCCCGGGCTCCGTACGAAGCAGAGTTAGGAAATCCCTTGCAAAACAACTTTTCTAATATTTGTTTGATTTACACTTTTTAGTGAACCTTATTCATTCCCTTTTATAAGTGCTTTCCAACAACTTGGATGATAGATCATCAAATTAAGTACAGGGGCCTACCTTTAACTCATGCTACCGCAAATTACTGATATCTCAAAGTAAATTTTCCGGGACCAGAAAATTTACGTTGAGATATCAGTAGTTTGAAATGAACTTCGACTTTGAGATATCCAGAGTTGACTGTAATTCGAAGTTTTCTTCACGAAAAAAGAAATATGGAAGTTCTGAAGTATCTAAGTTTCAGTCCAAATTTGGGATATGAGCTTTGGATGAAAATCATATTGCAAGATATTCCATGGTTTGCATATGCGGGTGTTTACTGTGAAGATTTACTGTTGCTTCTCATTGAAGTACATATACTCTGATAGGGTGATGAGGCAGGAGTGGACTATAAAAGGCAAAATTAGCTACCTATTCTCAGTTTTCCAATAGGTTCCAATAGCCACCAAAGGGTAAACATCTACAGTAGCTCCTGTAGATTTATCTCTAATTTGATTGGCTGTCGATTTGTTGGGGTATTTACCTGTGAAAGTATTGGCAGCTCTTATTGGCTAAAACACGACAGTGGTCTAATTTGCACAGTAGCTAAGCCACGCCCTCTATTCCTCATACAGATAGCTAATCCTCTACCGGGGGGGGGGGGGGGATCAGAAATCCTGCCTTTAACATCGGTTATTCTATACTGTTCGCTATTTTTATTATACATGTTGTACCGGTTATTCTATACTGTTCGCTATTTTTATTATACATGTTGTATCCTCAAAGTCCAGTTGGGTTATAAGAACTGAATATCTATCTATCTATCTATCTATTGTTGTTGTCATATTGATCGACCGTTGTGTTTACTCTCCTATTAAAAGTCTGAAAATTATGTTAAAAGTAATATTTTATTATCATTATTACTTATGTTGTTGTTTCTCCTGTTAGCAGTCCCACTTGTAGGTACGTTTAACGAGATCTTTTTTTTTTATTTCTTAGTTTTCAAGTATGACACTCTCGCTCATATCATTCTTGGTATAACAAAACAATGGCAATAATAATATTTCTTTCTGACGGCAAAATTGCGATATAGATGAAACATTTTTCTCTCTTTATTTTCATTTATTTATTTATTTTTTTTCATTTATTTATTCATTTATCTATTTATTTATTTTTCATTTCGGAGCCCCGGTAGCTCAGTGGGTTAAGCGCTGGCTTACTAATTTTGAGGCGAGAATCTTTACTACCGTAAACGGGGTTCCATTGCACACAGCTTTTCATTATCACCGTCCCATCGTCCTGATATAACTGAAATACTGTTGAAAAAGACGTAAGATCGCAAGTTTATTATTTTTTCATTTCGCTTACCTCGCAATTTCGCCGTTATCTTTTTGTCTATTTTGCATTTCATTTAATCTCGCCATTTTGCCATGTGGAAGAAATAGCAAGGTATGCGTTAGGTTGTAAGATGTTTTCTTTCCTATTCTTTCTTCTTTTTTTCGGCCAAATAGTATGAGCAACAAATAGTTTAGTTGCATAAGCGAGGAATCGTCAAGGTTTGCGGAGGGAAAGTTTTATAGCGACATAGGAAAGGCTTGAATAGGATACGCAGACTGACCAGTCAGAAAAAAGGCTGACGATCACACTTTGAACATAACGCTAGACTGACATAAAAGATCACATAAAATAAGATCTAGACGACTAAGGATTCGAATGGTGGAGCCTTTACAGTCAACCGATCGACTCAAAAGCGTACGCCAAGACATCAAGTGCGCCAATTTTATTAGCGCGTTAACGCCAAGACATAACGCTGAAAAGTTGTTTTGCCGTTAATGTCATGACGTTGCAAATTTGGCACTGTACGTTTTTTGCTTGGCACGCAAAAGGTTAAGGAATGAATTTCATTTATCTGAGGTTTATCGAAGTGCAAACTACATTGGGTCACGTAGAAAGTGAATGAACCGGGTTCATGTAAACTTTGCCAGTGACCCAGTGTAGTTTACACTTCGATAAACATCAGAAAAATTAAGTTCATTGCTTATATTTACATTCGTTTCAATCAAATCTTTCATGAAAAATCTTGTAAAAGCGCTAAAATTGAAGCAGTAAAACATGTACACGCAGTTTCTTCTGCTAACAGAAGAACGGCATTCATGACGTCATGATGTTGCTGGCGTCCAATCAAGTTGTAGAGAGCCATTGTTTATTTTTACGTCATTGACGTCGCGTGTCTCAATGTAATTATTGGAATGTAAACTACATTACGTTCCAATGGTTTACTATAGGGCTTAGTTTAAACTTTATTTATTTGTATAAACATCATACACTTATGTACAGACAATGGTTAATAGAACATACGTTTATACAAAGGGATTCAGAAGGAAGTCTGGCGACTTTTGTAAATCTGTATCCCTAGAGATGAGTTCGTGCGTAAACCTCATGATGACATACAGTATGTTTAGACAAAGGTACAAACTAGCAGACAATCATGTAAAACAGTAAACATTTAGAAAAGAAGATAACAAGAAAAGAGATTGTATATACTATATTAAGCTAAAGAAAGAACAACTTATCTATGGAGATAGGTTATTCATTTAGCCTCCACGGGGAAAGGAGGAGTCAGTAAACATGAAAAAACATGTCACTCTAAGTAAGAAAACGGCGTCGTTAATTTGGCATTTGGTGTCTAGTGAAATTAAAAGCAGTGGAATCTTCAATGGGGTCATTAGCTTTTGTGTGGTACGAGGGGAGATTTCCTTAAACTAAACTGTCAGGGTGAAGAGCAAGATCGAGACACCAGACTGAAATAGTTAAACGTCATTCCCTGACAATCATATATTACTGGTAATTATAATAGTAGTGATAATATCAACACTTACAAAAGAAAAGGGATGAAAAATTCAGTACATCAGCACTTATAAAAATATGCCTACTTTGTACTGTAACGGCTACCTATACTTTACCTCTACACATGCACGAGGCGCCACTCAACGTTCCATTATAATAAATAAAAAGGTTAGACGATGTCTAGTCCGTGCAAGTCGAGTCTTGACACGTGGCGTTTTCATTAAGACAAACGTATGAATGACGCCTCGTGACAGTGAAATAAAAGGATTAGTAATGACACATTTAGAAACAAGGATTAGAAAAAACTGGAATCTTCAGGCTAAAAAGTAAGTTTAAACAACAGACAATTGCCTTACTCTATACCGCAATTGTCTAAAACAGTCGGGCATCGCAGTCATGTTTAACCATATTTCTGTGTGAAATAAGAATCATTAGAATGAAATAAAATAAGCAACCGCTGCAGGCACCGACCCGACCGGTCCGCGTAGCCTATCAGTGATTGTTTAGTATCCAGGGCAATTGCGGTATAAGGAACTTGAGTGCAAGGTTACAGCATTCCAGTTTTACGCATTACAACGATAGATTTTAATATATAGCGTTGCGCAGTCAACCGGCAGACACCGCAGACCCTGCCCAGACTGTTCCATCAGAGCAGTCTTGGCAGGATCTGCAGTATATGCTCAGGCATCAGCGTCCAGATCTTCAAGGCAAAATATAAACTTTGTACAACAGCATGGAAGCACTACATACCTTGATCAGACTGCTTCACCGAAGCAGTCCGAGCAAGGAATAATAAACTATTACAATGTCTAAATAAGCACTATAGGGCTTTTCAGTAAATACACCAAGAATGTAAATATTTAAAAGTGGCGTCAACGCACATGGAATTATTACGGTGAATGTATACACCTCCATGTTTTCCGCCATTTTTACAAAGGGGGGGGCAAATTTTGTGACCTCCTGCTTGCTTTCCTGGATGACGCAGGTCTTCCAAAAAGGGGTCTACTCTTTAAAGAAAGAAGTTGCTCCTAGGGGAGCAAATTCTTTTCTGTATGAGTTGTTCCCTACTAAAAGGCGAGGACAAATACATGACGGAGTTATTTCCCCTGAAAGAGTAGCAATATATAATAGACCTTTTTCACATTGTTATCTCCCTTGCCGACTACTCTTCAATGGAGGTACGAAAATGAACCTGAAAAGATATATGGGGCAGTCTTATTCTGGCTTTATGGGAGGAGATGTGTTGGAATCAGGATTTTGAATATTTTTCGTGCGAAATGCCATTTAAACGGAATTTGTATTGTGATTCCTGGAGTTACTAAAAGGTAGTTCAATTATAAATATTTGTTTATGGATCAAAAGTAGCTTTTGCTAAGAATAAAGTACAAATAGCAGAGGCATATATCGGCTGCGCGATACTAAACTTTGTTATAAATAAGTTTTAATAATTTCATTACTTTGGTAAATTACTTTTTAAATCATTAAAACATCAACCTTTCGCTAAGGAGACTATCAAAATAATTTTTCAGGTCAATATTTTTACCAAACTATTTATTTCAAGGGTAATCTAACTGTATTAAAACAGAGACAGAAAAATTGCTAGCCATACGGAAGTTATTTTCGACATTACATCGGTCCCGCTCATGCTTGCATTAATTAAACCGTCGATTTGTTTTATATATTTTTTCATTTGTTTTATCTTTTTGAAGACATATATATTTTGACTTATAACCTAAACAAAATGATACAAAAATAAACAGCCGCTTACCGTCCAAACTGGTCGGAAAAATGTATCCGGATCTGGCCGCATCTTCATTATAAATTAACCCTCTAGTGCCCGGTGTATCATATCTGCTACATGACTCTGTTTTGGTGCCGTGACCAGGATATTGACTTGTATGTTATGTTATATTGCTAGAAAATAAGTGAAGCTATCAGGAAATAAGATTAAATCATTCCAGTTGTAATGACATGTCTACAGTGCGTTTATCAGCCGTCAAAAGTCGCCAAAGTTCGAAAACACAAAATGTATCATATATGATACATCGGGCAATAAAATAAATAAATGTGATATTGACTTTACTTTTTCAGATATCCCTGATACATATATGCCAATAGGTTCTTTTTCATACATCCTTTTTTCATCCAAAAAGGTGCCCCGTAATTATTGTTGACACGTTAGTTATTCACCCTGAAAAAAGCTACTTTTAAAAACTTAATGCCCAATGTAGCATATATGCTACATGTATATCTCAGCAACCTTGGACCTCAACACAAATTCAGACCCTGTTTTCAATTTGACTTCCCAAAGCTAGTGGCTGGATGGAATATAAATGTTTTCTTAAAGTGCATTCTATGTTTGGGCACTAGAGGGTTAACCTGACGTGCAGAGATGTATGGATGTGTTTGAAATGTGTTTAAATAAATCAAAATCAAAAAAAAAAAAAAAAAAAAAAAAAAAAAGAGTAATAATAATGTTTTGTTCTATTATTTTACAATTGCACGAAGATCAACATGTTTGGTTTAAATATTACGGAAGAATAAATAAAAGTAAAAACTTGTGGCTGAACATTAGCGTCACACATGGCCACAGGAATTGAATAGGGTGTATGTTTTATCATTATTATAAAATTTCTACCTTCTATCGCATAATTGCAGAAAACAATTTGTTTGTTGTTTTTTATTCCGCTGGCAAGTATTTGCTTATTATGCGATATCAATATCACCCACTAAAGCGTGAAATACTGTTGGAGGTGTCAACGTATGGCATGCTCCGTTGATTGCGTTTATTGTCAAAAGATAAGTCATAGTATATGTCAAACCTTCAGATAATTAGCAAAAAATCTGACACAAGACGATTTACACACTTATTTGGGAGATTATTTCATCTCTTGATTATTTAGTTACATTTGTTTATTTGGTTTCGATGGAAAAAAATTAACCTCATATATGAATGATTTTCTTTTAGTTCAGACTTCATTCAAAGAAAACGGAAAGCATATTTCAATAAATTAAAATTAATATATAAATGTTCTGTACTTGATTTCTTAATTTCGAATTAATCCATTTTAGCGACTTGACTTTTGTATTAGACGTACACCTTTTTCCGAGTTTTTGCATATCTATTGACATGATTTCTTTGCAATGTTTAATTGAAATACAAGTACTTATAATCTTTGCTTTAAATCATTATGGAAAGTTAGAATAGTAAATAAGGCATCATTAGGACAAGCAGAAATGTGAATATATATGATTAAAACAATTATTTGTTACTCATTACATAGGAAATATCAATGGCTTAAAATCCAGTAGCCCCTTCGGTCTAAAGTCTCACCTATTATCGGGAAATAACGCGTCACGTGAGCGGTATACGCATGCGCAGAAACAATGTGAAAAAGGTCTATTATCAAGAATTACAGATTTCATTAGAAATGCCATTTAATTTCTTCTGTGCTCTTGAAGGAATTCTGATATTTGAATTTGACTTCACTGCTGCTGGGGTTGTGCCGTGTGGGGGCCGTAAAACGTCTCTCTCCGTACATCATCCATAGTGCACGTTTTTGTTCTTTGAGGTCAGAGAATGTTTTCTGAGAAACCAAGCCCCGAGGTTATAAAACTTTTTTCATGCTCAACTCAGCTGAGCATGAAATTTTCTCTGCTGATAAATATGAAAATATCAACTAATGTTGGCATTTTCATATTCATAAGCAGAGAAAATTACATACTCAGCGAAACTGAGCAAAAAAACAACTGTATTTATCAGTAATTTGCTATTTATTAGCAGGTAAAATTTCATGCTCAGCTGAGTTGAGCACGAAAAAAGTTTTATAACCTCGGGGCCAGAATTTTTATTTGTTTCAACTCTTATTCTAGAACATGTTTTTTTTTAATCATTTGGAGCCTTTTAGAAACTAATCGGTATTTGAATCTACTGCCTTATTAAAATTAAGAAATTCTCTGGCTTTCGTCATCAGGTATTGTCAGGGTCACTGATGAGGCTTGAGTAGCCGAAACTTTGATTTATGAGCCATGTTCCTTCTTTTGAATGTGTTCTCTTCTCTTGAAGGAACTCTTTAAGATTTTGATTCGTATGCTTTAGTTTGCTACTTTCAGATCTTTCCTTGGACACGGAAATTGGATCTATAAAACCCAATAATAACAATTCTATATCAAGTCAGCCACAACAAAAGAAGGATCAAAGTCGCCAAATTATTGGAGGAAAGCAAGGTACACAAGGGCGTAACTGCCTGTATTGCAAATACGCAGGTGCGTAATGAAATTTTGTCAAATTGACAAAATTTCAACACGCACCTGCATATTTGATGATGCGATTTTTTAATTGGACAAGATTGGACACTGAGCTGCCAAGAGGTATATACTAGCCTTGAAGGTAGTATAATCGGAGATGTAAGAACTAAATCACGTGACAGTCCCATGTCAAATAAATTCTTGATATTTTCCCACGATTTTATAACCTCCAACTACTCCTTCTTTGGTGTTTGGTTTATGATTTCCTGGAGTTGCTGGTACAAGTTGTCAACCTCATTGTCATCGAATTCAGATGGTGGTGCATAAACCTGTATGATGTTGATATTGAAAGGGGCTGCTCTCATACAAATTGAGATTAGTCTGCTGGAGACTGGTCGGAATCCAAAACAGCACCATGTCCTTTTGCACTAAAAATTCAACCCCATACTCCTGGCTTTCCTCTTCTCCACTGAAATAAACATTGTGTCTATCATCTGTTAATACCAATTCTCTGTAACCATCGAGAATGGTGGCTCACGCCTAGTCACAGATTTTAACGAAACTTTCTGAGCATGTTCCTTCCCACTTAAAAAGAAAATATTGAAATACAACTACCTATTTTTTATGGCCCGTTTCCATGGTAACGGGATTTATAATATTTGGCCTGAAACTCTAAAAATATCAGTGAAAATTGACTATTTTTGCACAATTACATCTTCTAAACTTTATATATTTATTGTAAATCGTAAACTGTTCTTTCAAATATTACTCAGGATGAATTCTATAGCGAGCTACTAAAACGAATTCAGTTGACTGTAGAATCACACTTGTGCTTCAAAGGTGGGTGGGGTATCAATATATTGAAATTCATCGTTTTTCATCATTTTTTTACCCAATATTCCAAAGCCCCGCGGGCACTTTGACACATCTCCACATATTCACTGTCAATAATGGTACTTCATGTTTAACATTATGGAAAAACATGTGTGGGAAGTTACCATCTTCTTATCGTTACCATGGCAACAATTATGTTACCCTTTTAAAAACGAAAAGTGGAAGAATCACATTTAAATAAGTCTTTGTTCATCCACAGCACTTTAATACTGCAATATGTTAGTAGATAAACACAATTTATTAGTCAGGTCTTTGCTTTACTACAGTTTATTGATTGTGGGCCCAGATGGGCAGGTGTTAAGGGTCATTTTAAGGGCCCGAACAGGTAAATATTTTGTGCCAAAAATAGGCAACAATCCAAATATGGTTTACCACCTACCACTTCTCCTAGCGGGAGTTCTGTAGATTACAGTTTTCTTAAAGCCTAGCATCTTACAAGTATTTTGCAACATGTAAGCCCTCCGGCGATTGTCGGGTTACGCAATAACAGCATGTTACAAACGTTACCCATCAAAAACGTAAATAAAATATAAAACTATTGAAACTTACAAAAGTATGGAAGTCACATTCACATGTTTAAAATCATAATATGGTCTAGAAGGAGAATCCAGTAGCTAAAAAATTATGCTCTTTGAAAGATCATTTTAACTTACATGGCGTTACATATGTTACATTTGTCTTTACACTTCATTAAAATTGCTGTTTCCATCCAAAATGATTTATTCTTGTAAGGTTTTTCTTTCCGTATTAGACCATACCATAGGTTTGCTTCTGTCTAAAAGGCAATTTATTTATCTTTTCGAATCAGTCAATATTATTATCTTAACTTTTATACTTTGGGAGAAATAGGATGTTGAACACACTACAGTCTTAGAAGATATTTCATATCTCAATTATCACTTGCTGGGTCACAAGTCATCTATGGTTACCTCCTCCTCGACCCCCACTCCGTAGGAAGTTTATAGATCATGATTTACATAATGCCCAATGTCTTACAAGTATTTTGTATTTTAGCCCTCTGGCAATGGAAGCGCTATGCTGTAACAGTTTGTTGAAAACGTTACCCATCAAAAGGGTAAATATAATATGAAAATAGTGAAAGTTACAAAAGCATGGAAGTCACATTCACACGTATAAAATTATAATATGTTCTAACATAAGAATACGGTAGCTACACTTTGTGGTGTTTTAAAGATCATTTTAGCTTACGTGGCGTTACATACGTGATATTTGTCTTTGCAAATAGATAAATAAATAACACTCCATTAATTGCTGTTTTCATTCAAAGTATTTTCTTCTTGTAAGTTTTCTTTTCCGTATTAGACCTTACTTTTGTTACTGTCTTAAAGGCAACTTATTCATCTTTTCACTTCAGCAGATATTATTGTCATATCATTTATACTTTGGGAGAAATGGGCTGTTGAACACAGTACCCACTTACAAAATATTCCATATCGTAATTATTTATTGCCTTATAATTCAAATGCTTGAATAACAATATGGGAATTTAAAACAACAGTATAAGGTAAATTGCCTCTGTCAGCCTATCGAAACAGCAATTATGGGTGGGACAATATGTTGAACGCATCTCTATCACTATTTCTGATAGTCCCTTGGCCGTAACTGTCGCTTATAAATGTTGCCTGTGACTTTTTTCTTTAAAATCATATAATTTGAAGATAGAACAGTTTGGTTTGCTTTTGTTAGCAGTTTCTTCATAAAAGAATCTTCGAGTATAAGAAACATACATTCTGGTTTGTTTTTGATCATTAGCTATTACTAGTAGTGATGTAAACAACATTAATGTATAAGATAGTTCATTACAATACCACCAAATTCACCGTCTCTTAGAAAATTAACGCAAATAAATAGTTGCAGCCCTAAAGATCTTTTGTGTACATGGTACATGTTTTTGTGAACACTTTCATCAGCTAGTAGACCTTGAGCTGGCCATAGACCCCTCCCCCCACACCCCCAGGGGGGTGGGGGGGTTGTATCCTAATTATTTATAAAACTACATTATATAAGAAACAAAAGGACTTATCTTAACCCTCTGTACGTTGGGGCGTTAATGTTTAACTTCAACGTCAATTACGTCTACCCATATTAATATATTCACGTTATAATTAAAAATACGCATTGTTACACATGTGTAAGTATTCACCCTAAATAATGTTGGGTTTTGTATGCTGGTACATAAATCGCTGTTTCAAAGTTATTGACATGTCAAAGATATGTTGAAAAATCGGTATAACGTAGCTAACATTGTATTTGACGTTTTTTCCTTCTACGTCTATATACATGTAATATAAGGAGCAAATTGTAAGAATTGAAGCGTAGAGAAAGCTAAGATCACAAACATGTCTATTTTAATAATCTAATACATAAAAAAGTAAAGTCTTACAACAATAGTCAGCAGTCACAATAAATATGTAATGTATATAACCATAACAAAAATAAGAAAAAAAAAATGATAAAAAACAGAATGAGACTAAATCGCTGGATTGGTAGACTGAAATGTATACATGCTCCATCACTCTTCTTCGAACCATACCCAGCTGAGATAAGTTAGGTAGCACTTAGCAGTGGAAATATTAATTGAGGACAGAATGTATCATTTTTTTAAGAATATAACCTACAAAATGATGAGAAAATCTAGGAAACCTAACATCAGCTGCTGTAGTCTTTCAATGTTATCTGCATTACGGTATGTCTTAAGTAGACACTGCTGTACATGTAAATATGAAGAAACACCAATTTTATGTGTTTTCAAACTTAAAAAAAAGAATCGGATAGTGTTTATTTGAAAGGCAGTCTAACAGTAACATTACGTTACATGTTTGTAATATGTCTGAGGATAAGCTTTGTGAGTGACCTGTTACCACAATATTAGTTCCCTGGCGGCATAAAGCATTCATTGTTGTAACATTAGCTTACCACTAGTATTCAGATGGTAAATTTAGCTCTTTGAAATGCACAAGGGTTCAGCAAGACGCACATAGATCGTTACAGCTGAAGCAGTTCGACCTTGCCTTCTATTCAGTTTCATTTAAAAGTGACTTCATAAAAAAGCTATTATTTTTAATTTTATGCATCAAATGAAGAAAGTATAAGTTGATATATAATGTAACTATCACTATATATGTTTAGAGTCATAATAGGGATAAAATCAATTTTGCTACCTGTGCTGTTGATTGAGCCATTGAATTGCCCTACATACAAATATGTGACTGTGACTGCCCGGTGAGGCAATCAAAAGCAGTATCAACTCGGTTGACCGGCATTAACACCATTATTGCTTTGCTGTCAGTCGCTTCTTCAGCCAACAGCCTCTTTGCACAGTAACGGCTTTGCATAGGTTAGAAAACGTGTGGCTCCTGTGATCATAACTTGCTTGTTAAATTGTTATCTACGTGATCTGTTTACACAGCCCCCATCAAATACATTGCAACATATTAACAATATGAAATTTTAAGGGTTACAGAAATGGACATTGTTTATAACGCATACAGCATTCTGTCATCATCTTGTTAAAGTTCTATTTGTCATTCTGTTGATACAAATATTTAGTTGTAACTATCAATGACTAAAGATCTTACGAAAGACAATTTTCAGTCAGACGTTTTCAATATGTTAGCTTCTTAAATTGTTTTTTGGGTACTGCCAAAATGCTGTGTTATCTAACAGCATTTAAAATACTTGGACAAGAATGATTTGATTAGCAGTATGATATCATGAATATGCAATATACAACAATATTTATTGCTAAACAATATGGTTATACAAAGTCATGGAGATGAAATGCAGTAAATTATTTAGGTTAGCCATTCCTTTGCATGTATAGGTATGCACTTCCTCTGTTGTTTGATTATTTGCTGTTCAGAAATATTGTATTACTGGTCAAAGGAATTGAAAATGAAGATTTTATAAACTCTCAATGAATAGTTGTATACGTTACTTGCCCGTTTTTTGTTTTGTTTTTTTCTCACTATTATGCTGCAAAGTATAACTCCAGTGTAGGTGAGTACATTCTGAATGAGAACAATTAACATTTGCTCATAAATATCTGAACAGCAATGACCAACATTAATATACTTTGTTATTTTAATTTTCCATTTCATGAAGTTGTTAGGGCTCACTGTTACACTGTTCCTGGAAAAATAACAATATTTTTGTCTAACTAAACATATCTACCGTAATCGCCCCATTTACCGCACGGTGCGCTTAACTTTTTCAAAATTGCAACAAAAAGGTGTGGTTAAAAAAGTTTCTAATAACCGCACGCTCAGAACGAAAAAAAAAAAAAAAACAAAAAAAAACAACAAACGGTCATTGTCTACTGTAAAGATGTTAAGGAAAATCGATACGGTAAATTCTTATTTAGTTCGAACAGTTAATCGGGGTGTTCGAAGTGTCATGACAATATTTAGTGTTCGAACTATTTGAATTGCCAATTTCCGGGAAAAAAACAATCTCATGTCAAGTCGCAAATTATATCTCATACCTCTCAGTATTAAATATGTCCTCATTATGCATGTATTTCATTCTCTTCATCCTCCTCAATATTCCAAATAAATATTCCGAAAGAAAGGAAAGTATTTCAACACATTTACGATGACCTAATATGTGTTTGTCAGTGCTCTGGCTATTCATTCACCGCAAGGGGTCTGCTTTAAATTCACGGGCTTCTATTAATAACACAGACATTCTAATTCTGGAAGATGCGGTCCTTTTGATCTTTCCTGTTTCTGTCTGTCCTATATTACGTCCAAGGGTGCAAAAATATTGGCAACGTGTCATGAGAACGGTACCGTATTACATGTGCAAACAGCAAAGCATTAGACCAGTCTGCGCATCTTTAAACAATTATTTTGCAAACTATCGGCGAATCCTGGAGATTTGTAAGAATGGTCAATGTTCGCAAATGCACTGTATGATGCGGGTGTTTGCTGACCGGATGTGTCCTGAGGCCCTTTTGAGGCCCACGGGCCGGCTATGCCAATGATAAACCTATCCTATGGCTACCGCGAACTTTGTTTAAATTCACAGACCATGCATATGCGCAGGCTGGTCGCTTCGTTCAGTTTGCGCATGTATTCAGACTGATTTTTTTCAGGAAACAAGAGTTTGTCGTAATGACAATTTATTTCTTTTGCAACCCGGGTTTCTCATCTGTCGTTCATGTTGCTTTCCCAAACGCACTTTGGCGCACGTGCACATTATCGCTATATGACAAGAATTGCTCTGAGAAATGGCGCCTTTTCGCATGTACGAAAGGCAAAGACTCAGTTCAGCCTGCGCACCCCCGCAACCTCATAACTTCGTAAGCTCGATCCTTCTCGGATCAACATTTGCATTCCCATTGTTGATGCAGACAGAGAAGACGCTAATCAGACGGCGCAGATGTGTAAGCTGATCCGAGTCCGCTACATCATAACACTTCGGCCAACTCCGTAAATATCGGCGAGGATGCTCGATTGACATTTAGACCGATAGAGTTGCTCTCTTTGCACATTGCGTCGGGAAAACAAAACTGAAAACACTGTCGCTGTTGAAACAGTAATGGTAAGTTGAACTTGATGCGTTTTGTGAGTTTCAAAAGGAAAAAACAGTGTGCGCTTGTGAATTTTTTCCGGAAATGACCTTGGTGTGCGGTTATAGGGGCATGTGCGGTAAATGGGGCGATTACGGTATGTGTTCTTTTGTAGATCGATTCGTTAAGCGATGATTTAATATAGCCAGACTTAACAGAGCAAGAAACAAAAGCATAGAAATATAGATTATCTTAAACATAGCACTTATACATTGCTATTATATCATGCGTAAGCTGCGAGTTCTCTATTTATGTCTTAAGTGTTTCTGAAGCTATACTCCCAAACTCCTGGCTGACAAATTATTGTTAGGAACTACATGTTAGATGAACTAAATTAAGCAACGTATTAACACTACCATTTAACATTTTCAAACGTATGTTTTTTTTTCACTGAAACTGAGCAATGTTGTTTCCCTTGGTAACGTAAAATACACGATAGTTTTACACAAGTAAGTAGACACTGGCTGTAGTCTTCAAACCTCAGATTTACTATTCTGCTTTAGAGTTTTTTAGTGTGCACGTAAAAACTTCCCCAGATCCTGTCAATAAACAAGTTGTACCACATTTTGTATTGTTGATTACTGATTATTTTATAGTTTTATACGAAACACGACGAAACTGCTCAGGTTCTGCTCAAGTTTTAACGTTATCAAACTTATTTTATATCATTTTATTCGAGACCTATATGCAAAATCAATGCTGGGTTTTAAAAAACAGTGGCTTTATCTTCTCTGAAGTTCTATTTTTTATTATTATTATTATCTTTTTTTTTTTTTCACCTTCCTGTTTTTTTTTTTTTTTTGTTTTTTTTTCTCTCTTTTTGCATTTTTTCAGCTTTATATAACAAAATTTCATGAATGTTACCATCCTTCAAACTCAACTATAAAAATTCTAAAATAAAGATGGCGAGAAATGTCATTATTAAACACTTTGATTTTTTATATAATAACCAAGTAAATACATGTAGCATGTTTAGAATATGTCACGTTTCTAAACATTACAATTTGAAGTATATAAAGTATACTGTGTTTAATCACGTATAAAAACACTCCTCATGAATCCCAAAACCTAATCAAGGATGAAAGTGTTGATAGACCCAAATACACAAAATATCACAAGAACTGCCAGACTTATATTTGTTATTGTTTTCTATGTGAAAATGAAAAAAAAAGCTGATTAGAGGTATAATAATGAACTATCTTATACATTAATGCTATTCACATCACTAATAGAAATAGCTAATGATAAAGAATAAACCAGAATGTATTTTTTCTTATATTAGAAGATTCTTTTATGAAGAAACTGCTACCAAAGAAAACAAAATGATTTTATCTAAAATTTATATGATTTTAATAAAAAATAGTCTTAGGTAACGTATATAACCGATCTTTATGGCCGAGTGAGCTGCTTTCAAAATATTGTGCCACTGTTCCTTGCTATTTTAATAGGCTGACATATTCGATATTACACTATTCTGTTGTTTTCAACACCAACAGTGCAATTCAAGCACTTGAATTATACCGCAAGTGATAACTGTAATATGGAACAGTTGTTAGGGGTTACTGTGCTCAACATAATATTTCTCACAAAATATATAAGATAGGATAAAAAAATTTGCGGATCTGAAAAGGTGAACAAATTGCCTTTAATACAGTAATAAATATATGGTACAATATGGAAGGAATAATTTACAAAATGAAAGTATTTTGGATGGAAATAGCAATTTTGATCGAGTGTAAAGACAAATGTCACGTATATTACACCATGTAAGCTAAAGCGATAATTTAAACATCATAACTTTTAGCTACTGGATTGTTCTATTAGAATCCAGTATAATTTTAAACATAGGAAAGTGACTTCTATTTTGTTTTATAATTTTCAATAATTTTTATGCTATTTTTATTGTTGTAATGGGTAACGTTTATAACAGGCTGTTACAGCGTAACACCCCATTCGCCCGCCAGAAGGCTAACATGCGCTGCAAAATACTTCTAAGATACTGGGCTTTTAGAAAATGATGGTCTACAAAACCATATCTGTCTCGCAGCTTATATATTCCAGAAGTAAAATAAGAATTGTGTGTGTTTTGAGTGGAGTGGAAATTTCCCTTCTTTCTTCTTTGGACCCCCCCCCCCCCAACACACACACACACACACACTCACACTTAGAGGCTAACATTAGTTTGTTCACAGCATATTTTGTTTCCTCCTGTATTCTCATATGCAAAGTTTAAGATTTTGTCAATAAGTGCAACGGTTACATATGATTGCAATATAATGTCTTAGAGATATTTCACATTTTCTATATCCCCCCCCTGCCTCCCCCATTTTTGAGCCCTTTCTGAGCCCCTTTTTCTGTAAAACAAATGGCCTCAGAGCATACATAGTGTCATAATACAATGCATGATATATTCAGAACAGCTTTTAAGCATATTTAAGTGTTGTTAGTGCTGTTTTTCTAGAAATGAAACGAGATAAAATTGAGTTTTGTATTGAAATTTTCACTTTTCGCCCCTTTTGGTGCCCCTGAATGGCCTAAAATTAATTTTTTCACAGTATCTGTTGATTGTTTACACAAGAGTGAAATTAAAATAACAATTCTGACTGTATGAAATTGTTCTTATCACACCATATAGAAATAAATGAATTCTTTTTTAACAATATTGTATTTTTGTAGTTTTTCAATAGGGGAGGTTTTGTTGCCATGGTAACGACCATATGATGGTAACTTCCCATACATGTTTTTTCATTTTATGAATTTTTAAACCCCATTGTAAAATTTATTAGTATGCGTATATGTCGCAGTGCCCGCGCAACTTTGGTGTACCAATTCAAAAATGCCTAAAAACGACATTTTTCAGGACCTGCTTACCCCACCCACATTCCATGGTATGTGAGACTACAACAGCAATTCAGTAAGGGAGATATTAAAACATATTTTTATTTATAAAGGTCTGCCTTTTCATAAACAAGACATATTTAGGCCTAATAATGGCAATTTTAACAATACTAAAAGGACTAAAATGTTCAATTTTAAGAAATTTTTTGTTCATTTTTGGCCAAAATCCTTGGGAGCCGTTACCATGCCAACGGAAGTGTGAATGAATGAAACAGCGGTCATTCATTTGTTTTTTTGATACATCTCACACTGTCAGAAAGTTGAACAAAATCTGAGACCATGCGTGAGCCACCCCTATTATAAAATTCTTGATGATTACAGAGAATTGATATTAACCTCTCACCGAAGTATTCCGACGCATCTCACAGAGCCCCAGTATGTTCCAGTGATTCCTGTCCAGTTCATGAATCAGCTCTTCCCAGCTGGCCCCAGCGTCCTCACGGTCTACGTACCTACTAAAATGTTCTCCCTCCTTCTGATTTTCTTGATCTTGGTCACACCAGTGATAAACTTGTCGCCTACGTCCTTTTGTCCAACGATATGGTATTTTAGAACATTGGAGAGCCACGGTGCGTTTAGAAGCCAAACTTATGTGTGCTTGGAAGCAAAGACTAGCCCAAAGACTCGATTTAAATTTTACTGCTATGTTCTCTACCACTGGTTAAGACTGACCATGCTTGTCATAATAGTTCCTCAACTTCATTCCAAGCATTTTGAGCCAATCAAGATGGAGTGAAAAGCGCAAAGAAGCAAATAGGTTAGATTAGACCTTTGTACCTATTGTAAGTAAGACACAGAGTTCAAGCCTATCATTGCTGGAATTCTGTTTATCAAGCATTGCATCCACTTTTACCGAAATATTATTTAACGGATTAGGAAAATTGGAATTTGGTGTGATCCTTGCTTCCAAAGGATAACCCTTTTATAGAACATTTTATATACAGTCACCTCTCGATATCTCAAAGTCGAAGCTCATCTTAAACTGCTGATATCTCAAAGTAAATTTTATGGTCCCAGAAAATTCACTTTGAGATATCAGTAGTTTGAGATAACGAGATTCAACCGCATGTATATAAATACTATTTCTATTTTCGTATAAGAACCCAGTGATTCGTGTGACGCAACCTTTGGTAAAACACTTGAAGAGAATATTGACAAGGTCAAGTCTTACAATCTGTCAGAAGCGGAACCTTACTTTCGCGACCTTGATCCACTAGATGCCACACCAAAAGTTTTCCTCAAGGGGCCAGAAGTATCGAGTATTGAAGTACCAACAGTCGTTACTGGAGCGTCTAGTAATCACCTCCTGGAGTCGCTTGCGATGCTGAGAGGCTTAAACAAAGTGGTTAGGTCGGCATACAAAACTATAGAAGTACTCTACTACGACCTAGGTCTAGAGCCAGAAGAGCAAGATCAGGTAGGGTCAAGTCAGTTAAATTCGGACAACAGGTAAATTCGGACATACCTTTGCAAACAGTGAAAATCCAGATGAGACGGCTCATAATGAGCCGTCTCATCAGGACTTTCACTGTTTGTCCAGTTATTTTTGTTTTAATTCCAAACAACTGACATATAAAGGAAACCATGCCACTGTCCGAATTTACCTGCTATCCGAATTTAGCTGCCTTGACCCTAGTGTTAGTTTACGTTTAATGAGCTTGCACTGAAAAGACTAAATTAGTGTTCCTTTGAAAGTGTAGACCACCTCTAGGCAGCACGCAGAACCCGAAAAAGTACAAATCAAATGCCATGGCGATTAGAGAGGATATGTTTTTCCAAATGCGTACAGTATTTGCCACTTTGATAAGGTGGACTCCACCGCCGACGTTCTCACCGACCTTCACTCTGTTACCACTTGTCCAGCTCAAGGCACACACAAGGCACACAGGATGCGGATTTCCCGGTCCTTTGGCTTGAAAAATCGAACCACGATCCTCTGCATGAAAGGCGGAAACTCAAACGCTCTGATAATTATACTGTAGCAGCTGATATTCGTTTTAACCTGTCCTTAAGATGTTGTATAAATAACTCTCAACGAAAATGACCCAAATATTTTACTCTCTTTCTTTTTTACGAGAAACACAATGTTGCTTTGCTTGACGAAACTGTAATGAAACCTCATGAAAAAAAAGAAAGTATACCACTGGAAGGCCTTTAAATAGGTAGCACGTGTAAATTGGAATTTTAATTTTACGAGATGGTCAGACAGTTGTACTTTCTCATACATACATGTAGTTAATGTTGGTAATTGGTCATTACTACATTTTTAAACTATGTTTTTAACTTTTGCTTTCTCTTCAGGTTAGAGCACTATGCAACTGTACAGTTGTAAAATTTCCTTTTGAGAAGTACCCAGCTCACGTGAGACAATTAAAAGGTTACTGTTGGAAACCATTGATTATCAAGGTAATTCAAGCACAGCGAATTGAGGATATCCTGGGTAACAATTACATGAAACATCGTAGATCCGGATGAGGCGGCTCATCTTGATTAACACGAGAACCTTTATTTATTGAATCTGCAATACGATATAGCTTGGATGAAGCTTTTTTATTTACTTTAAGGGTTATTAGGCTATACTAGTCGCTTGGAGAAACTGCGCGTTGTGGCCAGAATGCAAGCGCTGAGTGATTGTTTCTGCCCTAATAAATTTTTGATAAACATGTACACCAAAGGCACGTGGAGGCAACGCCACGGTAGAGGTTCTGATTGTCTTTTTTTTTAAATAATAATTGAGCCGCGACATGACAAAACCATCAAAATGGCATGTTCGCCCAGCGTAGACTCATATTAGCCTTGGCATCTGCCCAGTTTGATTAAAGTGTTTGCTGTGCACTGAAAGGGTAGCTAAAAGTCTAAGGTAGCTGTTTGTGGACAGCGAAGACTCTGGGCAGACTGGGCGGATGACCAGGCTGATCTGAGTCTTCGCTGGGCGTACGTGCCACTTTGTTTTATGTCGTGTTGCGGCTCAGTTATATCTTTCATGACCCGCACAATGGATAACTTATTCGGGTGTTAGTCTACACAAGGCTGCTAAACGCCCACTGTTCTTTAAAAAAATCTTTTCACGGGACATTTTTTTTTTGTCAACTAGTTTTTTTGCGGCGCGGCCGCGTATTATTTAAGTATTGTTCCACATTTCACAAGATTTCAATGGTCAAATAAAATTTCCTTTTAAAAGGAAGGCTTGCCCAGCTAAGACAGTGAAATGTTCATGAGTTGTTTATTCAAGAGAACCCTATTGTTAGTATACTTCCTCTTGCTTATTTTTATTTAGCAAAGTATTAAAGTTCTTAACTTCTTGAATGGACTTAAGACTTAATGCTGCTAACTCGGATAAATATACGGTATGGCCATACTGTTTGATTATTGTTCCCCAAAGTATACTTGGCCTGGCCTTGCTTGGTTCATAGTATTATGCTATCAAGCAAGCTATTATGTAATTTCACATAATCTGGCTAGTCCAGGAGAGAAATAAGCATCTGGCAGAATACTCGTACTTCGTCATCTAGGTTATTGAGTTTCATCTTGGACAGGTAGATCTCCAGAGATCTTTCGGTTGATCTCCGAATTTTAACGACAGTATGCGATAATCGCAGGTGTCAAGGTATTTCCTCAGGCTAATATTCTTATCTCGATCATGATAAAATATCGATCTTTATGACTTATACATTTCACTTAGTATAGTCAGACTCATGCATAAAATAATCATGGTAATCATGGTAATGTAATTAAACCTTTTGGATTTCCTTTGCATTATGCTGTCAGAACACATGATAATGATATCTTATAATAATAATAATAATAATAATTATTGTTATCATTATTATTATTATTATTATTATTATTATTATTATTATTTTTCAAAGATGTTTGGTTCTTAAAATGAATTGTCATGCTCCAGAAATCCAAAATGATTTTGGCAGCCAATAAGGGGGGAAAAGAGGTGCTATATTGGTTATATTTACTAACAGTTCATGTCATTTAGTCTCATAATGCAATGATAATCAAAATTTTACGTGACTAAATTCTCTCTCTCTCTCTTAAACATTATATAAGACACAATGTATGTTTGATTCAAACATAGAATTTAAGTTCAACATTATCAAGAACAATAAATAAATAAATACACTGTAAATGAATTGTATGTCACACAATTGTATAACTGAGGGTTTTGTTAGAACAGTCAAGCAAAAATATGATTGATTGCACAAAATTTTGATTCAAAAATAATAATAATAAAAAAAAGTCTTGTGAAAATAAGTTTAGTTAAAATTTCATGATGATAAAAACCTAGAATTTAATGAGTGAGTAAACATTATGCATTTATTTTATCGTTAAAGACAACAGATATTTCCCACGACACTACAAAACGAACACAGCCGAATGTACGCCCAGTTAAGACTCAGATCAGCCTCGGCATCCACCCAATCTAACCAGTCTTCGCTGTCCGCAAAGGGATAGTTAAGACCTATGCTATATTGTAAGCGCATGTCCAGGGCGGATGTCCAGGCTGATCTTAGTCTTCGCTGTCAGCATGGAGAGGACTTAGACTCTCAGCTCCCTTTACGCGAAAAGGGAAGACTCTGCTCGGACTGCTGAATCTACGCGAAGTTCACATGCCACCTTGTTAGTTTTGGCGAGTCGCGGCATATTACGTTTGGTTAATCCAGTCGAACCGCGATACGACAAAACCCACAAAGTGTCATATGCACTACGTGAAGACTCAGATCAGCCTGGGCATATGGCAAGTCTGATCAGAGTCTTCGCTGTGTACTTTAATGGTAGCTAAGCTAACTCCATGCCACCAGCAAAGACTTTGATCAGACTTGGCGAACGCCTAGGCTGATCTTAGTCATTGCTAGGCGCACATGCCACTTTCTTGACTTTTTTCGTGTCGCGACTCAATTAAATATTGCCACACAGTTATACGCGTGCCGTGTCAGTAATAGTGTATATTCACACATTGATTAAATTGACACTGAGTAATATTTGAATTGAATTATAAAATGAAATTGATGAAACTGGATCAAAATAAGATTATAAATTTTAAAATAATAATAAACATGAGAGATCAAACTTGATACAATAAGAACATTTTCCTTGGAATTACGGATTTGTATAATGCATTTTATAGAAGAATGGCACATATGAATAAAAAAAAAACATGCATATAGACCTTCTTTGTAAATTAAGTAATTTACTTTCTTTAAGATATAAAAAAATCAACAAATAAACATGACTTAAATGCTGTAGAAAAATAAAGTGTTCTGTTTCCTACTAACAAAATTATATTAAATCGCTAGAGACCGCCAAAGTTTTATCTACGAGGTGACCCTGTAGCTCAGTAGGCTAAACGCTGACCCGCTGATCTAGCGGTCCCAAGTTCGATTTCCGAAGGCGGAAACCTTTTCAGACGTAAACGGTTTCATTTACACAACCTGTCATTATCGTCCTTCCATCCTTGGCAGATAGAATTTTCTTCTTTAGTGTCCGGAATTCACCCTCATTTAGTAATTTGTAATCTATTTTTTGTTTGGGTCTTAGAGTCAACTGCATAACGATTATGCAGATAGTGTGGCTTTTTGCCTCACATTAATAATTACATAAATGAGCAACAATTGAGCAAACGCTTAATTTCTAAACATACCGACTTTACTAATTGGCATTATACAATCATAAGATAATTTATATCGTGTCTTTCGATTCGGCACCAGTGATACCAATTATTTCGCCAATTAAAGAAGTTAGCCGACCTATGCTCTTCATATGATTGCTAATAAGACCAAAGAATATCGGCATCAATTATAATAGTATTTCACTAGCACGGTTTCGTTTCTATTCTAACACCAGAAACCAAAAATGTTCTCTAGTGCAGCTCTGGACCAGAAAAGTAAAATAAAAACTAAATAAATTTACTTTTATCTTTCAGTTCAAGCAAAATTTAGACACAGTACAGGATAAATCTACATTTTGAATAATTCATTCACTTTAACAACTTTCTATCATATCTTATCGTGGTAATCTCCGCCTGGAGCTATTACCTGAAAGTCGAAGTCGTGTCCTAGCGTCGCATTTTACGGAAACGCACGGAAACAACCGGCAAAAAAATAATCAACTAAAATTTTAACAAATATTGAAAAAAGACCATTTTATCATATAGCTAGACAAATAAAATTTATACCAGATGAAAATATACTCTTTCTTCTAATCTGATCTATTTGCGATGCATAACATTTTGTATTAATTTGATTCGAAATTAGTCGTTAAATTCATGTGCCGTACTGGTTTTACGGAGATTTTGTTATTTGTTTTAATTAATTATGTACCTCTAGAAAATCACCCCAAAAAAGACCATTTTGTACTTGTGCTAGAATCAAAATTAAAACACAATATTTAAGATGAAGAATTTAACTTTCTGATACCGTTTGTGATGTAAAAATATGTTAAGAAAAAAAGAAGTTATTAAGTGATAATGAAACTTTCCCTTATTACTCGTATATGTCAAATTGGCTCACACCTGTAGAAGTGCTAGTACGCAGTTTCTTCACTATGAACATGCCCCTTTGCATTTGCAACTGGTCATTGCCCGAAAATGGTGAAGCATGGTTTCTTGTCCAGACATTTTTGGCTTGCCGTTTCTTCCGAAAATAACTCCGTATCACTAAACGACATGAATACTGGCTTGCGGCCGAGACCGCAAGCCAATAACGCGCATGTCAAAATTTAGCCAATAATATCATTTACTCTTCGTTTTTTTTTTTTTTTTTCGTCTTACTGCACTGCGTGAAAACTAGCACTCTGTCAGATATTAATTCAAAATGTTTCTCTTGTTTGTAAATTTACAATAGAAATTTATAGAAAACAGACGCAGATTTTCAAAACATTCTTTTTTCGTTGTAGACCTACTTTTTGACTTCTATTTTGGGTGCAATACACACAAACAAATAGTGCATCATGTTGGTAACTGTTTTGAAATCAGGTCAATCTCAAGATTGACCGCGGTCCATTTTGGAATTCCAAAGTGGACAGCTCAATCTTGAGATAAATCATTGTCGCCACCAGTGTGATAATTACGGTTGTGGGTGCCTACCAAGTCAAGTCAAAGTCAAATCATTTATTTCTCTCAATCCATTACAAAAATGGCAATATGAGGTCAAATATAAATAATGATTCAAAGAGGCTCAAGAGTTGAGATGGAAACAGTGTAAGCATGTTACATACGACTAATATACTAGTAGTCATTTCAGGAGTACCTTTCGGAAATACGCTACAGCTGCGCTCGGGCGCAAGACACGGGAACAACGGCCCTGCGTATTGCACCCAGAGCCCAGCCCCATACCCAAACATTTCTATAATTTTTATCTTCATATGAATACATGTATCTTATTTCATTTAAAATTCGAAATTTATACTGCAACTAAACTTGAGACGCACGGCAGAGGAAAAGCGATCTCGTGCCCTGCGTCCGAAGCACACGACCATGTGTTTCAAATTTTTACCATCCTGAGTTTTCATTTTCATCTAAAATTCAATAATATGCTGGAGTCAAGCCCAGGACGCAAGGCACAGGAACAATGGTCCTGCGCATTGCATTCGGGGCCCCTTTCCACATATTTCAATAACTGTCTACCGCCAGCTTTATACAAAGACAAATATATATTTGTATTGCATCCAATACAAAATTCACATCTCCACCTGTTTCACTCATACTGAGTATGCTGGAGCAGCGCTCAGGATGCAAGGCACAGGAACAACGGTCCTATGCACTGCACCAGGAGCCCTACTCCACGTAATTCGAGAACCTTTTATCATTATCAGTGTCTTGGCTTATTTCGAATCGATATTATGCTGGAGTCATGCCCAGGAAGCGAAGCATAGGAACAATGTTCCTGTGCATCGCCTCCGGAGCACTCGTCCACTTATTTCAGTAACTAGCGCAATAAACTTATCCTTCTATTCCATGATATTCTGGAGTCATGCCCAGGACGCAAGGCACAGGAACT
The DNA here is from genome assembly GCA_963989385.1 of Ctena decussata. Taxonomy (NCBI): domain Eukaryota; kingdom Metazoa; phylum Mollusca; class Bivalvia; order Lucinida; family Lucinidae; genus Ctena; species Ctena decussata. The sequence continues at coordinate 35,694,551 of OZ022498.1, read as the reverse complement.
GTGGTCCTGCGCATTGCATTCGGGGCATTTTCCACATATTGCAATAACTGTCACCTGCCAGCTTTATACTGGGACAATAATATACCTGTATTGCATCTAATACAAGATGCACATCTCCACTTGTTTAAATCGTACTGAGTATGCTGGAGCAGGGCTCAGGATGCAAGGCACAGGAACAACGGTCCTATGCACTGCACCAGGAGCCATACTCCACGTAATTCGAGAACGTTTTACCGACTTAGCTCACTTGAGTCATATTCATGTAAATTATTTCCAAGCCTTCACCTAGAGACATATTACAAAACACCCTTCCATTTAATCTGCGCCGATTATCTTTTTTTTTTTTTTTTTACAAGATTTTTCTTGTTTTTTCTTAAGTTCAACTATTGAATTGTCATAAATAAATGGTCACATATAGCGTTGCTATAATCTTATATCATTCTATCTCATTTACATTAAACCGTACCTTTCTTTTTCATTATTTTGCCTTTCTATGCACTATTTCCTTTTGTGTAGTTGCTTTGTATTAGAGAGAAGCTATTAATCTGATCCTAACATTACTGAATATTTTAATTTCATTTTTTTAATAGGAGTAAATTCAGTGCCCAAAATATTGGATCACTTTAACCAGTCACTGTAATATTAACCCTGGAAGCGCCAAAACGGCAGACGACAAAACTTTTTTTTTTGTCCAAGCCATATCGTATGGACAATTCAATGACACGAAGGCAAACAGTGTAGATCCATATGAGGCGGCTCAAAATGAGCCGCCTCATCTGGATATCCACTGCTTGCTAATTCAATCACTTTTATTTTGGGATTTTTAAAGGTTAAAAAATGAACTGGGTGATTTTGCTTACCGACCGTATAAACAGCGTCGAGACGTTATGGCACACATTGCAGACCCTGATCAAAATGCTCCAGGAAATGACTTTATAAATATTAAGCATTTTGCTTACTGTCAAATCCTGATACTTTTGAAATTGTATTGTAGTATATGTAATTTATAGTTAATTAGTTAATTAAATATCGTTTAAACCAAAATGCTCCTTGTGGAGCAGTCTCATCTGGGTTTACATTGCTTTTTTATCTCTCTTTCCCTCAAACATACGATGTAATGTAGGGGAGACCGGGGATAGTTGATGCACTTTTTTGACTTTTTGATATATCTCGTGACCGGACTGCCCAATATTGATCATCTTTGTTGATACCAAAAGGTCTGTCTTTTCTGCATTTAAAATCTAATAGTAATCCTGGAAGTTTGGTATATTTTCCTTCCGTTTCAGTAGATTTCTTTAGGAAGTCGAATGCATCAACTTGCCCCAGTAGTGGGGCATGTTGATGCAACGCTTGGGGCAAGTTGATGCAATTTTTTTTTCTTGCCTTTACAAGTCCATGCAACGAATACTACAGTAAATTGACCGGTTTATGGACAAATGGGGGTTTCCTTGATTTCTAGTTAGATGCATTTATCAAAATTATTTTAGCCATAGAAGTTACATGTATCACCACTAAAAGATCTCTAGAAGGGATGTTCGTATATGAATAATAATTGTACGGTAAAATGATCAAAACATTCTATACTTTTTTTCTGAAACTTTAGAACATTTTAAACGGCAAAATATCATTTCATTGTCATAGATGCTGTATTGGATAAGCCGGTGCCCAGCAATTCGTACAATTTATATATACGCACAGCGAATCTCGGACCAGCCTGTGCATCATCACATTCTGGTCAGAGTCTTCACTGGCCACAAGAAAAGGTATGGGTCCTTAGCTATCCACAGAGCGCACAGCAAAAACTCTGACCGGACTGCGCGGATGTATCGAGTCTTCGATGGGCGCACATGTAAATTGTAGGAATTGCTGTGACATGGCCCGAATGCCATTGTATATTTGTTTGAATATAATAAAATACATCGTATTCTAAAATACAACAAATCCGAAATGCTTAAACTATTGTACATAGTTGTCCATCAGTTAGAGATCAAGTACATCCAAATATTGTGAACAGCTCATGCAGTACAGTAGGATTTTATGGTGCATCAACATGCCCCATGCTCATTGCATCAACTTGCCCCAACCATGCCACACGTGACATTCAGCAAGGTAGACAACTAACACACAATGTTTTCCTTCAAAAGAGCGTATGGTTTTGAAGATGAAAGATTTCTCTACCTGTGTGCATAAAAGAATTATGAACAACCAGAAACAAATGCTCGCTAAACGAAAAATTGCAAAGTACCATAAATTTACTTAGATGTGTCAAAAATGAACTTTTCTTCACCAAATTTTCATTTGTTGTCGAAATTCCGCAAAACTTCAGGAAAAGATGACAGATGTCAATGACTACTTTAATTCGTCATTTCTGACGTCCATAATGATGTCATTGACTTTTTATTCCTACTGCATCAACTTGCCCCGTGCATCAACTATCCCCGGTCTCCCCTAGTATTTGTCTCTGCTCGTTTGGGCTACGCTCAAAGCAAATCTATGTTTTCCAGCCATTTTTACAAAATTAAGTAACAACATTTATGACTTCCTGGTGGTCGGGCGATGGCGCTGGGTAATGTTGTTTTCAGTACCGGATCGCCTTACTAAATGTGATGAGATCATTGTCTTGTTTCTATGATGTGTTGTAGATGCGCTAAAATGTATTTGGCAATCTGAATAAAGAATTGAATTGAATTGAATTGATACCTAGTAGGGCAAGGGCATACTGTGCTTGCAGTAGGTGCGGGTGGGGTTGTTCGGATAGTTTTTTTCTCTCGTCTATCAAATATCTTTTCTTTCTCCCTCTCTCTCTCTCTCTCTCTCTCTCTCTCTCTCTCTGCCGGGCCGCGTAGCGCAATCGGTAGGGCGTCTGTCTTATAAGCCAGAGGTCCTGGGTTCGATACCCGGTCCAGCCACTTACTCTCATTTCTCCTCCCGCTGATTCAAGAAGGGCAGTTGTCAGTTACTGGTGAAAGTATGCAGTACCACTTAGTACTGGTTAACCGCTTAGGAGGTCGAAGCCTGCCCAGGAATAGTGTGGTTAGGTTAACTGACCGTCCCGACATGACCATAGCTGTTTACCGTGGACGTTAAGCAATAAATCAATCAATCAAAGCAAATGTGTATGGGTATACCTATGTTTTTCCGCCATTTTTTCAACGGTAACAACATTTATGACTTCCTGGTGGTCGGGCGACGGCGCTGGGTAATGTTATTTTCAGTACCGGATCGTCCTACTAATTTGATAACTAGTAGGCCATGGCCAAGGGCCAACTGAGCTTGCAGTAGATGCGGGTGGGGTTGTTTGGCTAGTTTTTTTCTCTCGTCTATCAAATCTCTTTTCTTTCTCCCTCTCTCTGGGAGACGGCTCAATATAGACTGAAATACTGTCTCAAAGAGCCGTTAAACCCAAAATAACCAACCAACCAACTTCCTTTCTGCTTCCCAGGAGAACAAAGCCCATCTTAAAGGGGGTCTACTCTTGAAAGAAAGAATTTGCTCCTTCGGGAGCAAATTCTTTTCTTTAAAAGTTGACCCCATCGAGAAGGGAGGCAAAAATAAAAAGCAGAGTTGCTCCACCTGAAATTGCAGCCATTCACATTAAGCAGTCTAGTCCAATAGAAACAAACAAGGTCTTTCCAAGATCGTTAAACTCCGTTTCACCGGTGTTAAACGAAGCTGACAACGGTAGGATACGTTTTTTTTTTGTCGGTGATGAACGCCAGTACATGTCTGTGCACGGGGCGAGTTCTTTCCTTTAGGAATAGCACATTTTGGAGTAGGGACCTATACTATAGTCTGATTTAACCTGAACCATGATGCATGCATTGAAATTAGGCAATCATTTTGGAATTACTTTTGTTTGTTTCCATTTGCACTACCCATAGTAATGACGACGCTGTGACGGTACTGGCGACATCCTTGAGATTCCCGTGCAGCTCATTCGATAATTGATGGAGAGATGAACTCAGCCGGGACGAAAGTTGCATACGGCGAGCGCTATACTGTAGCGTGGCGCTTTGTAACGTTTGGCTAACGATACGTACCGGATGTGCTTTCAAAAAGCTCTTCTCTGTAGCTGTGCTTTGCACAGTGAAATTTGCCTCGCTTACAACACGTTACCAAAACCGCTAAAGATTGCTATATATGTCTATGCAACGCAGCGCAACACAAACGCTTTGTGAGAGGCAGCTCCAGGAAGGCCACGTAGCGCTACGAAGCGCTTTTACGTAACGCACCGTTGCATAACCATGTGCTACAAAGCGCTATGTAGCGCTCGCTTTATGCAACTCGCCCCAGGTTAGACATCTAAAGCTGCGTGCACAAGAAATTGCAAGGCCGCAAATACCTATTAGTCCTGTTGCATAGGAAAGGGCGTGGCCACGGGGGGTCACTTGGTCTCTAAAGGGGTACAGATGTGCCGCCGCTGGAACTCTGATAACCCACCCTATTCATGTATAACACAAATGCCAAAATATGTACCTATTCATGTATTTTGTATCATATTTGGACCCTATTCATGTATACTGCAGAAATGGTGCCTAGATTAGCCCATGAATTTGCCATTAAGCCTTGAAGAAAATTCAAGAAATTAATATGCTTAGAATATTTGTTGTCTTTGTAATTGATATTTTGTTTCAAATCAGATAAGCTGGCATTTTATACAGAGCTTGGAGAAATAGGACCTATTTGTGTATATTAGTCTGTCATACCTATTGATGTGTCTGGCAGATCAAAAAAGTAGGGCTATTCCAGCGGCACATATATACCCTGCTTTCTAGTGGAAGTGACCCCCCGTGGGCGTGGCGTCTCAGCAATGGAGTCATGCACTGGAGTCACACATAGTGCGATTAACATTGAGGCGTTTTTCCGGCTCACATTTTGCGGTAAAGTATCATGGGGGCAGACTGAACCAGAATACCTATTCCATCGAGGCAAATACTATTCTGCTTAGGCTGTCTCCTCTATGTATTCACTCAGCAGGCATACAAAGTTGAATTAACACTGAATCAACGTTGATTCAACATCATGATGTTGAATCAACGTTAATTCAATGTTGATTAAACCTCGTGTGCCCAGTGAGCATACATTTTAACTGTGGTATTAATCTCCTTCTAGATGGTGCTGAAGACGAGACGGTTTGTCATGTGGATGGACGCATCGATTCAGTTTAAAAAATCAGACCTCGACCCACTGTTTATACAAGCAAAGCAACAGGGCGTCTTGATGTGGCATAACGTATGGTCCTTACCGGCTCATATACATCAAGACACTTTCAACTTTCTCCAAGAAACACCCTGTCTATATAAAGGCTTTACGGAGTACCATGCTGGACTTATATTGTTTCATAGTGGTCATGAAATAGTAAAGAACTATATTCTTGACCCCTGGGTCAAATGTGCGCTTATTGAAGACTGTCTGAAAACAAAACATGATGAAAAGAAGCTTCTTAAATGTCCGAACCATAAGGAGTTTCATGCTTGTCATCGGTTTGATCAAGCTGTTCTCAGCTTACTAATTTTCAGACTATTTCATGACTCTTACAAGGATCATAATATTGCACAAAGTTATTTTCGGATTTGTTATGGAAGTAAATGTGCAAAGTGATAAGCTATTGGTATTTTCCAAAACGGAACGGAAAAGAGACATTTTACGGAATAAATCGCATTGTTAAAGTGTAAGATTGACAAGGGAGGTAAGCAGTGCGTTTTTATTCCGTAAAATCATATGCAAATTTAGCTACCAAATTTATTTTTTATAATAACTAGGAGGGTGGGTAAGATGGCTAGTTACGTTTCGTTCCGCAAAAAAAAAAAAAAAAAAAAAAAAATAGCCAAATGATTCAAATAACATTACGGTAAATGAGTACACTTCAAAGAGAAGTAACTCCTACCATTTTCATTTTTTCCTCCCTTTTTTAAAGGGGCCAACTCTTAAAGGAAAGAATTTGCTCCTGGAGGAGCAAACTCTTTCATTTAAGAGTTAGCCCCGCTTTGGAAGGGTTACGTCGTCCAGGGAAGCAAACAGGAAGTCACAAAAGTTGTCCCCCTTTTTTGTGAAAATGGTGGAAAACATGGGACTAGAGGTAAGAATGAAAATGGCAAAGTGCTTGCCCTTAAAGTACATCAGTTCACCTTTACACATCCAAGAACATACCGGAGGACAATTTCATTATACGTAAACTTATGTTTTATACTCTTTGAAGGGAAGTCTAGGGCTTTTCTCTCTCTTCAGATTTTATGTTGTTATGTCTGCAGTTGATACTGAAAAACCAGCAGTTGCAGTAGAGCACGGCCCGTTTCTTGCAGTACCATTTATACAATACGCATCATCTTATTTAGATAACCCTATTCTTGAAGTGTCATGACTGTATCTCATGACACTGATCAATCCGTGGTCCAAATAATTGGTATAGGCTTTTTGCTGTCTATAAAACGAGACATTTTTTATATTTTCTCATTTATTAACAAGGGTAAAATGATCTCCTTTCTCTACAGGTATTTTCCAACTAATACATAGCTGGGAACTGACTCTCAGAATATTATCTTGTCATTTTCTTGCTTTTGTCTATTAAATCTATTACAGAGTTTTAAGCTTAAGTGAAGGGGAATACAGTAATTTAATGAAACAGTCATATTTCTGTATTCTTCTTGGAAATTCGGCCTTTATAGGCTCACCCTCGATAAAGAGGTATAAAGGAGCTCACAGCTTCACTTATGAAAATAGTAAAAGTCACGCATAAAAGTCTCAATGGAATGTAAAAATGCCACATCCGTATGTGCAAACAGTGCATTGTAAAAATCGCGCTTAATTATAAAACACAAGTGGTTACATGTTTAGGTGTAAACATGTTTAGGAATATGTCATATAGCTAAACATGTACGCCTTTTCTATCATTTTCCCGGACAAAGTTTGCTAAACACGTTTTATTCTGTTACGCGTTTCGGATGAATCCATTCTCTCTTTTCCCCGTTGAAGAACGAAAAAAGAGATGAAAATGTTGACAGAGGAAATTTTCAAAATAAAAGGTAGATATAACCAGTTTTGTACATGTTTACTTTCTAAACATAAACCTGCACATGTTGCAAATTGAACATGTTACGATTTAAACACATAAAAATCGGACTGCATTTTTGCATTGATTCTAAACACATTCTTTACAGTGTAGTTTAAAAAGTTATAAGCGTAAGCCACGCCACAGTACATAGTCTGGGTGCCGGGACGAAAACCCGAAAAAATAGTCCGCACAAATGTTTGATGCAGATTCTTATTATTTAGGATGTCCTTAACCAGAAACAAAATGATGCCACCTTGGCATCCTTGGGGAAATTAAAATATTCAAGATGGCGTCCAAGATGGCCGCCGAGGGATAAAATTCATAATATCTTCTTAAATATAAGGGTTAGAAACATACTTTTGGTGGCTACTTATAGGTTTTTGAGGTCGAGGAATCGATTAAGCATGTTAAAAATTATTTCAGACAAATCAGTTACAAAATGGCGGACAAGATGGCCGCCAAAACATAAAAATCTCTATATCTTCTTTAGTATACGGGCTAGAAACATAATTTTTTGTCTACATAGGGGTTTTTGGGGCCAAGGAATTGGTTTAACATGTTGAAATTAACTGAAAAGCAAACCGGTTACACAAAATGGCAGACAAGATAGCGGACAAAGCAACGGTCACGGCACTAATTGTTGGAGAAATGCACTTTCCGATAGCAGAATTCTGGTTTGTGTATTAGAAACCCGGATTTTGCATGTATAAGATTGTTAAATATAAAAATGAAGTTATAAAAGTCCCATTCTAACAGTGTTTTAACAAGAGGGCCAAGCTGGTTTACAAGAACCTAGTGCAGGCAAGGGAAGATAACCCGTTGACAAAGCTTTAGTCATTACAGAAAGCCGTTGTTACGAGTAACAATCTGAAAGGTTACAAGAATTTTGTTATATTCTATTTTCTATTTTACTTTCTTCAATTCAGGTTAAGAAACTCTGACATATATTTGTTGGTTGCTTGCGTCGTTTAAAATTACAGCTCATGGCCGGCAATCAGTGAGTGGTGTGAGTGTCGCAGGTTCGTGCCATGCCACAGCCAGATCTTTAGCATCTGGGCGGTATGGAAAATTTACAAAATATTTGTTGGTTGCTTGCGTCGTTAAATTATAGCTCATGGTCGGCACTAGTGGTGTGAGTGTCGCAGGTTCGTGCCATGCCACAGCCAGAGTTTAGCATCTGACTGGTATGGAAAATTTACGTGTCAGAAAAGATCATACTTAATTCAAAGCAGTAACAAATTTTGTAAACAGCTTTTGATTTTTTTTTGTATTTTCCCAGTTCTTTCAAGTATAAAGGAGACAGTTCTACCCATGATCATAGACAGTTGACTACAAATTGTATATGTATATTTAAAATGTTTTAGCTTCAAAAGTGCATAATTGTCATGCCAGTTTGCGCAAGTATTCTTACCTGACTCTAAATCTTCCGAGCAATGCTACAGGAAAGTTAATAGCAAAAACTGACTTCATAGACCGAGCAATGCTACGGGGAAGTTAATAGCATAAACTGGCTTCATAGACGCGTCAGCTTAGATCACCATAACATTCAAACAGATTCTTCTCCAAAGCTGCTAGGCCGATCAAAATCACTTTTTGAGCTACTAGTCTAAGAGTAGTTGGCTTAAGTACAGAAAACAGGGAGTTTGAATCCTATCTCTGACAACAACTGAAAACGGCTATCTGTCGACTTAGCAAAAATATGTACTCGTACCGGACTAGAATCAAGGATGGTCAAAAGACGGCACAAGGATAGATTTAGCCCGACCTTTCATAATAGCGCTATGCCAGAGACACAGTGAGAATCTAACAACCCATTGCTCCAACGGCGCAAAGGCTACTGGGATAATTTGATATATAGCTATACTTCCATTTGTTTGAGAGAACGAAAATTGGTATGAATGCTTGCGGCCCAAGATGTCACCGTTTCATCTAAAAAGTCCTCTTCTCCTGAACCACTGAAGTACACATAAGTTGGTATTTTCATGTAATATTTCACATTCCTCAAAAGTTTTAAATATGTAAACGTTGGGTCACGTATGCCCCCAAACTCGGGGCACGTACTTTATAGAAACTGAATAAATGACTTTGCATTTGGAAAAGAAAAGGTAGATCTACAAGCAGAGTTAGAACCATCTCTAAAAGGGATTTTCCAAAACTGCAATACAGTTTCCTGGCAGATTAAAACTGTGTCTTCAAAAGTTGTTTATTCCTGCTTCTAGCCCATACGCTAACTAACCATATGCTATAAGCGTAACACTGAGACAATGTCAGCATAAAATCAAAGACCTGAAAGTGATTTTTATTAAGCTCCTGACAAAAGATCAAAGTAAAGATATTTTTTTCTGTTACGACTGGAATTTTTTTCCTTCTGGGTTATTTACCCCTGCTTAAAGGCTAATATACAGAAAAAGAAGTAAATCTATAAAGTCAGGGGGGGAAAAGGACTTTTCTTACAAAACTTAAATCAAGCTAAGCAATCAAAGTAAAAGAACCCTTTGTGCCAAGATCAAAATTTTGCCCCACTGCCTGGCCATTCGGGGTTCTACTGGTGCTTTTCGTTGCTCCAGGATTTCATTGGTGTTGTTTCGGAGGGATCTCCAGGTGTCGCAATACGTTGTTTCTGTCAAGTCCTCATATATGATTCATCACAGGTTTTATCCGTGATTGATTTGCTGTCTGTGATGATTCATTGATGAGTTGGGTACCCTTCATGCATACCAATTGCTAACTAAATGTTTTGAATCACTGCACAGGCAGAAGGCATGGGTTTGGACCAAGTAAATTAGTTAACTTCCCTTTTGGTTCCTCAATGTTACGTGTTCTTGTGTCCGCTTGTCTGTGGTCTTCTAGCAATATGGTTACCTTATAGCTGTCTAGTTTGCTTGCTGTTTTGTCCTATTTGAAACACTGATAAAAATAGGCAAAATAAATGTAACTGTTATTTTCAATTGGGGTAACTGAATGTCTGAGAGGGCTTTTCATTCGATTTACTATGCTTGTCTTTCGCGACTATTTGTCATTTTTGTATTTTGGTTTTGACGGTGGAATGTGCGGTCTGATTGTATTAGTTCTTGATCTCTGTCTATCATTTTACTTTACCAAAATGTACATGCATGGAATTATGAACATAAAAAAGCCATTAAAAACGACATTCTTAAAATAATGAATTATCGAGATGTCAATGTCTTTCGGTTGCGACTGAAATTTTCTGAACGGGGCTGTCTGCCCATACCTGGACTGGGCTCTGATGGATCATCATGGTCTCCTTGGTAATAACACTATCAGATGCAAAATGAGGTCTTTATGACTTCGTTTCTTTTTAAAATTCATAGATCTTATAATTTCAAAATTCCGGGTTAAAAAACTTTCTAAAGCCTGAATTCTGCTATCAAAAAGTGCATTTCTTAAGACATTCAGCTCCGTAATCGATGCTTCCTCCGCCATCTTGTCCGCCATTTTGTGTAAGTTAGTGCCTTAAAGTAAATTTTAACATGCTTTATGGATTCCTTGACCCCGAAAACCTATAATCAGGCACCAAAATCATGTTTCTAGCCCGTATACTAAAGAAGATATGGAGATTTTATGCTTTGGCGGCCATCTTGTCCGCCATTTTGTAATTGATTTGTCTGAAATAATTTTTGACATTCTTAATCGATTCCTCGACCTCGAAAACCTACAAGTAGTCACCAAAAGTATGTTTCTAGCCCACATACTTTAGAAGATATTGAAGATTTTATCCCTTGGCAGCCATCTTGGACGCCATCTTAAATATTTTGATTTCCCCAATGATGCCAAGGTGGCATCATTCAGTTTCAGTGTACGGACACGTTGGTGAACACATTTGTGCAAAAACATTTTGTGCGGACTATTTTTTTGGGTTGCACCCAAAATCTCCATTTGGCAACCAGACTAACACTGTCACTTAAAGGTAGGTTCCTGTACTAGCGATAACAATTATGTCCACAAAATAAGTTCGTCTTTTTCTGAGCAGTATTGAATTATCTTATATTTCTGAATTTGTAGCCACTGAGAAACTCGTCAGATGTTGAAGAAAATAGTCGTTTTCCCTTTTGGTTTATTTTCTTTCGTTGGAATTCCAGTTCTAAAAATAACTATATTTATCATGTCTTCAAGTGCGCGATTTCAAATGCCATTCTCCAAAGGTCAATTTTCCCTTGCCGTGAGCTCTCCTAGAGGTCCTGGAATGGCGGATGGGTTAAAACTATCCCAAAATGCAATGCAGCATGACGTCAGCTGCGTTATCTATTGTTGGCACGAACAATAGGATATCCCTTGCAAAACAACTTTTCTAATATTTTTTTGATTTACACCTTTTCGTGAAACTTATTCATTCCCTTTTATAAGTGCTTTCCAACAACTTGGATGAAAGATCATCAAAATTATGATGCATTCCAAAGTACAGGAACCTACCTTTAAAGGCTGCCTAAATAAGGACTAAAATTACCATTCTGTGAATTGCTTTAACCTCTTGGACTTTTTACGTGTGGAGGAAAGTTCTAGTACATGATAGCGTTAAGCATGTAGAATGTATGTTAAATGTTAATCATCTACTATGATAATGTAGTGTGTCTACAAGTTCACTGAGCTCCTTACAGTCAGTATCACGGTGACCATCTAAAATCAAACTGCAATCAACTACTAGTATCAGCTGGAGCAATGAAAAATCTGAAGCCGCAGGGCATACGTCAAGTAACACAAGGTATAATCGATTCCGCTAATTTTCGCTTCCTGCAGAGACTGTACATCATATTTGGCTTCCGCTGAGACTGTCCGCGATCTGTTGATTCCTGCAGAGACCTGTATATGATAAATGGCTTCCTGCAGAGACTGTCCGCGTGATTCTGCTTCCTGCCGTCGGCAGGAAGCAGAGTCACGCGGACAGTCTCGGCAGGAAGCCATTTTCGAGGACAGTAGTCCCTGCAGGAAGCAAGAGTTCGTGGACAGTCTTGGCGGAAGCCAAATATGACGGACAGTGTCTGCAGGAAGCGTAAATTGGCGGACTGGTTAATACCCTGTGAGTAAGTCACTGAGCACACCATGAATGTCTAAAACTATAGGGGTTTTGACAGAGTCCAATATACGACATTCCAACAGAAAATAATCTAAAGTTTCCTCAGCATCATATCACAGCTGGCACGTCGGATTAACTTCATTTTGGTTAAATTTAACTCTGTTGGTTTGCACTATATATGTCCCAGTTAGAATCTTGTTCTTTACAGGAGACTCAAACTATATGGTCTGACTGCTGGATTACACTTTCCAATAGTATAACGTTTTGACAGAAACTTCAGGGATGAATAAAGTTTTGACTGAGCTTAAACTCTAGCACTCAAGTAATTATTCACAGCTTTATCTCATTGATTTTTCCAGGACGGGTTTTTAATCGGACATTCTAAAAGCTCCTCTGGGTTTGGTAAATCAAATTTCAATAAAACTTTTTTCACCACAATAAACCAACTAGATCTATGTCTCTTGTAAGATTTGGTTTCCAGCTGACGTTTGCCCAACTGAAATTCAACAGATTCATTTGGTAGTCTAGAGATGTTGCCAAAAAGCGATAGGATCCGTTTCCGAACTCATGTCCATTTATGCATCACGATCAAGAAGATTAACAGTTACAAGTGTCACTGTATGGAACTATGCTTTTATTTGTATGCAAATTACCCAACAATAGACATAGGCAAATGTTGACCATTCTAAAGGCTGTTGCATTGATAAATTTACACCCTTTCAAAATACACTCAAAAATAATAAATAAAAATGGGCACTTTTGTGTTTCATTATGTATTATACAGACATTAAAGATGCACTTTACTTCACAGTGATGTGTATGGCAGTTTTAGAGGTATTTGGCAAAAAGGCCTGTTTTATAGACAGCAAATAGCCTATAACAGGGATAATTTAGGGATAATTTTCCATATATCTCCATAAAAACATATGTTGTGACCCCTCATTAGAACCGTCTCGCCGAGACGTATCTAAGGTGTCATTTCATATATTTTCGTTGAGAAATAAGAAAAAATATCCTTGAATTATCCTTGATACCCTCTCAAGAGCAACAGACATACTGTGGGCAATGTCCAGAATGTACAAAATACCAAAGAATACACATTTAACTCTAATAAGGCCATGATGAAAAATCTAATGCAAAAAAGAGGCAACAGGTGGAATCGTTTTAACATCAGATTTGGTGATTCAAAGCCGATAACGTCAAATTTGATGATTCAAAAGATAACAAGGGGAACATTGTGAAGTATACGTACTCAGTCACACTTAAGAACAACACCATGTGCTGTCAGTTTGTATCCAGCAGATGTTCATTGCTCATAACGGCAAGGCAACTGCTCATTTTATTGAACAAGATAGTCGCAAAGTACACGAGCTTACGTTAAAAGCCACAATCGAAAGGAAACCCAGGCAAACCCGAGAATGTGAAAAGCTCGAATGACATACTGGCTTCTCAGTTGCAGACACTTATTAACAATGATTCTCGGTCGACGATGATCAAGCTAGGATTGTTCAAAAATACAAGATACACTTTTTGTAGCCGTATGCTTCTTCAAGATGGCTAAAAGTCCACACGGCGTGTTGAAAAGATTCCAAAAATGTAGCTGCTTGAAATACACAATTCTACTCAGCCAGGATGAAAAAATAATAAACGAAACCGCGACACAACAAAACAAGCAAAATGGCATGTGCGCCCAGCGAATACTCAGATCAGCCTGGGCATCCGCCCAGTATGATCAGAGTCTTCGCTGTGGCAAGGCGGTAGCTTAGACCCTTAACTTATAAGCTTACAAGATGCCCAGGTTGATTTGAGGATTCGCTGGGCGCACACGCCACTTTTTTGTTCTTTTGTCATGTCGCGGCTTCAATATAGATCTAAAGGAAAGGCTGATTCATAACAAAGTTGTCTTTGTTTTAGAACTTTAACCTGAAAACAGTTGTTTTAACACTTTAAGTACCAGAGACCGAGATGGCAGATTTTGCAAACAGTGCAGATCCTGATTAGGCGGCTCATAATCTAGATCTACACTGTTTGCCCTCTAGTTTTTTAATTCTCAATATGAAATATCTTTGACAAGACATTTTTTGAAATATTGCAGACGTAGATTCTGTCGTCTGCTTTTTGGTCCTTAAAGAGTTGAAAATGCCTTGTTACACCAAAAGTAATGTCATATACAGGGTGTTAAGAAAGTTCGAAGACATTACAATATTGCTTATAACTTCAGAAGTTACATTCATTAGATCCTTAAACTTTACAGGTTTCAAGAACTATTCAATATCAAAAGACCCACAATGTTACAATTTCTCCAACGGCATTTTACCGTGATTAAATTAGCAGTTCATACCCAAGGTGTCAAAGTGGCCTACTATTTATCATGGATTTTACGCATAAAGGTGTGGCACATTAAACTGTTACTCATTCTTATCCTTCAGTGATTCATCATTTTAGAACTAACTTAAATGATAGAGACTAAGCCAAACAGTATTTCATTAGTTACAACTTGTAAGGAATCATAGACAACATGCATATTTTGACAGATGATTCAGTGACATGAAAAAGCAGATGAGACATTAATATTTTGCAAAGGGGGTTGGGGTAATGAATAAACATCTGAAAAGAAACTTGAATTCGAAAGTTGACATAAACTCATTTATATCATGGAGTGGGTCTTAGAAATAAGGGAGACAAGAATAAAATTTCGGAATATTTGTGGAGTATCTGTAAATTATCATATATTTGAAATGTTACCACCAAAAAGTCAAATTATGCAAATGTTTTGATAAAATAGTATTTTTATTACAATAATGCATCTAAATGACAAGAAAATTTATTAATTACAGAGGGTTTTACCCCAGCATAAATTAATCCAAGAGTTTTCTAAACAATGTCAAATTCTTGCCTAATTTGTTTCAAAACAATAAGGTTTTCGTGCAAAATTTAATGAAAAATGAATCTGAAGTTAAATCTAAAGAGTAATTTTTTAAGAGTGGTATTTGCAAAAAAGTAGGAAAAGAAAAATCAGATCAAATGTTTATGCTCGATGTCAGAACAAATCTAAGAACAAGAGACTACAAGAAATCTACAAAAAGCCTCTGTGTTTACAAGCACTGACACAGATTCTATCCCTACCCCCTAAAATTCAAAATTTCAATTGAGAATGGGGGTACCCTTTCGATTTAGTCAGAAACTTCGTAGTAAACTGTCGGAAAAAATAAATACTAAATGAAAAAATCATGAAAATATTCCCTGTGATACCAGCACTTTTATATCTTAGATATTTGTGTTAGTTTTGAAAAACCAAGCTCTTAAGATGTCGAATTCTACTTCAAATCAAAATTTTGTCTTCACCATTATTAGCCCTGTAGAGGGTGTGTCCATGGCAATTCAGATTTTCTCGTCATTTTGAAATCGATAAAAAATTTATTTGTTGCCTATCTTTGGTAGTGCTTCCTATATCACACCTACAAAGTTTTGCCAAAATCACAACGTTATTAAGATTTCAGTGTAAGTTTAAATAATGTCTACGAACTTTCTTTACACCCTGTACAGACATTTCAGCATAAAATGTAGTGTACGAAAGACCGGTGGTGACTTCACAGTTCATAGTTCCAACTTCAAACTTCACATTTCATGCTTCACACTTCACAGTTGATAATGTGAGTAAATACTCTTTCAGGGAAAGCAACTCTGCCGTTTTCATTTCTGCTTCCTATCCAAATAGGGACAACTCTTAATGAAAAGAACTTGCTCCTCTTGGAGCAAATTATTTTCTTTATGCTATGTTCCCACTGTCGTAAGATCCGTTACGGACGCCACGATTAGCCGTTCGTAGCTTATCGTGGAACTTCTATGAAATTTTAGGTTTGGATGAGAATCGATACGTTATGGTACGATTTGTTGCGTTTGGATGCGATATAGTCACGATTGGTCAATTTGAGGTGACACGATCTGCCACGATCTGGTCTTCCGTTTAGATATGATTACGTACGTTCCGACAGGATTGTCCCGATGGAGTCCACGATTGGGCCTCGATGTGACACGATCATCACGAACGAGTTCCCCTATTTGGGAAGATCTGGTACATGCAGATACGTTCCGATACGTTCATCGCGAACCAATGCGCTGAGTTACAATACAATACGATTGTGGTCGCGATGTGTTTCACGATCAGGATCGAGGGTAACTACGATTTGAGCTACGATTGGAACCCGACGCCTTATATACAGTCCGACTGACCAGGACTTCATTGTTTCTTGACCTTGCATTATTGAGTGAACACTACAGCCCACAACCATTGATGATGGCAGGAGTTGAGGATCGTGACAACGGGACACTTGCGTTATTACTGTATACTTCTATTTCCGCAAGAGAGCAAGAAGACGAGCAGCAGCCAGACCAGCCTAAACTCCAACCACAAAGGGCCGGGAGAGCTGCAGTCAGGCAATTTTGGATGCTGCCATGGCTTTAATCGCATTTACTCGCATCAACCCTTGTCTGCTCGTGAGTCGTTCGTGTCAGGTCGTGAGCAATGGGATGTAACAGAGCGTAACAGATCGTGACAGATCGTGTGAGATCGCAGCAAATCTCAACAGAGCGTGACGTTTGTCTTGTCCAAGACTGATCCCGATCACCCCGATTTAGAAGCATGATTAGATGGGATCTGTCGTGTTTTGTTACGATCAAATATGATCTGATGCGATTTTCACGACTGAAAATTACTCGTGTTGATCGTAGAAAATTTTTTAACCGTCAAAAAAATTTCTACGATCAACACGATTGCCACGACTGACCTCAAGAACTGTTAAGATCTGATAAGATGTGATAGGATCACCACGATTAGTCTACGATTAGGACCACGATTTCAATCGTGTTGCAAATCGTGATAGTGGGAACGCAGCATTACCATTCGATCCCATATTGGAACGGCTACGTCATCTAGGGAAGCGAACAGGGAGTCACAAAAGTTGTTCCCCTTCGTAAACATGTACCCCGTAGACCTTAATGAAATTAGCAGCTAAGTTGTGGGCACAAAGATACGTTAACAGTTCAAAGAATGTCTGAAAACAGGCAAATGTCCAATTAAACAAAGGGACTCGTATGCAGCCATTTTTCTTTCTTTCTGTATTTTTGCCTTTCTTTCTTTCTTTTTGTCTTTCTTTCTTTTTGTCTGTCTTTCTTTCGTTTTGTCTTTCATCTTCTTCGTTTTCTTTCTTTTTGTCTTTCTTTCTTATTTTTCTTACTTTCCTTCTTTCTTTCTTTGTAACTGCCTAAATAAGGCTGATGAGTCTATCGTGTATGTGCTTGCTTACTGAGTATTGGCTTCGAGAATAACGAAATTTATCTTGTCTCGTTGCGTATCTCATGGGAAATCTGATCTGGAAGCATTTATCTCCCCTCTTACACCGGCTGTGGATATGGGGCTCTCGAAACAGCAGATGCTTAAGAGTAAGCCCCATTGAAGAAGGGATTATCTTTCCCGACTTCCCGAAAAGCCAGAACGTTTTTATTTCTATTAAAGCGAATGAGAACACTTTAAGGGGAAGCAACTCGACCATTTATTGTTGGTTCCCTTCCTCTAGGAGCAAATTCTTTCCTTTAAGAGTAGACCCCAGTTTGAAAAGGCTTCGTGTTTCAGGTAAGCAATCGGGAAGTCTAGTCACAAAAATTATCTCCCTTTGAAAAATTTGGCAGAAAAGCACGAGGCTGTACGCAGGCACCTTAAATGTATAATTTACAATGACTGACTTCGAAAAACAATTCAGCGAATCGAATAACCATCAATACATAGTAAAGAATATCTGTGGTTCATATTACTTACAAACAAATGAAAAATATACCTAAATTTATGTAAACTTAGCACAGAGAAAAGAACAAGACGCATTAGGTGAACAGAGACAATCTTGTTCAGTCTGAACACTCGGCGCCTTGATCGGGACCCTTCTTAGTCTGCCTTATTCCACATTGTTTGGACTTAACAGCAGACGAACATGGAAAATGCAGCTTTTCGAGCTGACCTTGGCCGTCAGTGTGCGCATATGCCACCCGCAGCAATTCCTTTTTTATCGTGAAAGAACTTAGTTTAGCCATAGGTGAATAGGTTGAATATCCGGGGAAATAACTCAACCGTTTTCTTTTTTGCCTTCCTTTTCAATGGGGATCAACTCTGAAAGGAAAGAAATCTTTCCTTTAAGAGTAGAACCCATTTTGAACGGACTTCTTTGTCCAGGGAAGCAAACAGAAGACACATAAGTTGTTTCCCTTTGGAAAAAATGGCGAAGAAATATGGGAATGTATCCGTACACTTTAAGTTTACGGTATATCATTGTGTATACTGCCGAAATTGTTTAAAATATCGGGAGACCCTAATAAACTATTGTATTTTGTCTCTTAGTTTGACTTATTGTAGAAAGCCTAAGTTTTGGGACACAGAAAATAATTAATTTTCCATTTGGGACAAATGGAAAATTAATAGTTCTAGGTGTCCCAATACTTAAGTACATTACGGTAGCTGAGTTTGTCTACCGACGATGAGTAAAAAATATTAAATAATTCATCAGACTGCTTCTAGTCTGATCTGGAACTACACTGTTTGCTCGCGTATTTGGTTCAAGTATTCACTGCCATTACGGTAGTTCAAATTTTTGACTAAATGATTGTCTTCCTATTGATAGTACATGGATAGTATTATCAATTAGTAAGTACTTTTTTACCTATATATTTACATAAAAACTCCTTGTAAAATGTATATTTGCTGTTTTCCTTAATTATGATCACCGCGTATATTTGTCTTTGAAGTAGTAGTAGTAGTAGCAGTAATAGAAGTAGTAGTAGTAGTAGTAGTAGTTTTGTTGCTTTACGTCCTCGATAAACAGCTAAGGTCATGTCGGGACGATCATTTAACCAAGCCACACTATTCCTGGGCAGACTTAGACCTCCTTATAAGCGGTTAAGTGCACATACAATGTACTTTCGCCAGTAACTGACAACTGCCCTTCTTGAATCAGCGGAAGGAGGGTCGGACCAAACCCGGACCCTCTGGCTCTTGAGTCAGACAAAATAGTGATGATTATCTATTGCCCGTCGAGCATTCTATTGCCTGATGAATATTTGGCTTGCCGCTTCGGCGGCGAGCCATATATTCAGACAGGTTATGACTTCCTGTCATGCGCACTCCAGCGGAAGACGCTGATTTGTTCCCAGCTTCGACAATGGTTCATAATTGCAAGTGGAGAACCAATATATGGAGAGCGTCTACGGGGCGCAACTTCGTTTGACTGTTTCTTTTACCTAAGCACCGAAACATAATAACGACACGCCACAATCTGGCACACCAAATAATCGAACACGTCCAGCATCTTTTGCCTTACTGAAAACATGAGTTATTATTTTTTTTTTTATTTCATCCGGTTTTGAATATTTCTTGATTGTCCACTGTCAAATAAGGTCAAATAACGACATGCGCAATTCGCGGGCATTATGTAAAATATGGACTGGACTAGGACTCTGGACTTCGGGCTGTGTAAAACCTGGATTTCAGACTTTGTAAAACCTGGACTTTGGACTCTGGAGTTTGTAAACTTGGACTGAAATATTTCAACAATAGTTGTCATGCCTGTACAAACAGTGTAGAGTGTATATCCAAATTAGACTACTGGTTGGAACAGGCTGATCAGGGTCTGTGCCAACAGGCTTATTTAAAAGCATTTACTGGTTTTACAGACAAGGTGTTTGATCGTATTTACTAGATACTATTTCTTAGTTTTTCATAAGCGTGCATTGAAATTCAGTTTCTTATTTTTTCATAAACGTACAATGTTATTCAGTTTAATGTAAGTGTCTTATTGAAAAAATTCAATTCAGGAAACACAACATGTGTGGGAAAATATCAGTATCTTACAGGTGCCATCAAATCATCCTTTTCTAGGCCTATGCAATTTTAACAGTTACCTTCCTTTTTGAATAAAAGTTGCTAAAATTTAGAGGGTCAAGGCAGCGTAGCGCAATCGGTAGCGCGTTTTGACTCAAGAGCCAGAGGTCCCGGGTTCGATACTCGGTCCGGCCACATACTTTCGTTTTTCCTTTCGCTGATTCTAGAAGGGCAGTTGTCAGTTACTGGTGAAAGTATGTGCACTTAGTACTGGTTAACCGCTTAGGAGATCTAAGCCTGCCCAGGAATAGTGTGGTTAGGGTAACAGACCGTCCCGACCTGATCTTAGCTGTTTATCGTGGACAATAAAACAACAACAAAATAATAACTACTAAAATATAGAAGTCTTCTTTTTTCTTTTGCATTAAATCCCTATATAATGACAAAATATGTGATGACCAAGGACAACACGCTAGATTCTGAAAACAAACATCCTGTGGAAGCAACAAAAATACATTGACTTGTAATCATTACCAATTACCAGTTATACTCTATACCGCAGACTTGCTGGGCCGCATAGTGCAGTCGGTGGTGCGTCTAACTAAAAAACAAAGGTCCCGGGTTTGATATTCAGTCCGGCCACTTACTCTCGTTTCCGCTTCCGCTGAGTCAAGAAGGGCAGCTGTCAGTTACTGGCGAAAGTTAGTGCACTTAGTAATAGTTGAGCGCTTAGGATGGCTAAGTCTTCCCAGAAATATTGTAGTTAAATTAACTGACCGTCCTTGTAGCTGTTTACCGTGCACGTAAAACAATAACACAACAACAACATACCACAGGCTTAACCAGTACTTATAACTGAACTCAGTGATGACAATATACTAAAAAGAATAAGCTGAATATTTGCAGACGATCTATGGCAACTGTTTGGGAAGGAACTATCATTTTCATTATAACCTCCTCTCAGTGGTAGTCAGCTTTTCTTCAACAGAAACAATGAGACAAACAGTCATTAAAGTTGTTTCCCCTTTTAATAATAGCCATTGTTGCGGACGGTAAGATTTTTTTCCTACCAATCTGTCACAAATGAGGCTAGTAGGACGAACTACTTCCACTATTTCCTTCTCATATCAGCAGTCATGAACCATATATCATCTTATGTGTAAGGGACTTGTAAAAGAACTTTTCCAATGTAAGATGTATTTTTTCAACATCAAGACTTGACGATCTAATAATGAACATAACTTTGTCCTAACCGAACGGCTCAGGGAATATAGCAATCAAATTCCCGTCCATCTGTCTCTGTCCGTATGTCAGTACGCCCATTAACATTTTGTTGTCCACTCTGTAACTTGAATACCCTTTGGACTATTTTCATTACACTTACCTGTTATGTGTAGTCCATTTGCTCCAAAGCACAAACACAGTTCTTCTTAGTTCACAAAAAACAGGACGAAACTCCCAGTAAATCTTCTAATGTCCTAAAATTTCTTATATAACAATACATAACAGAATACGAAAATCCTTATTTCTAAATGCTTTTATGAAATATTTTTCAATAGCAGTAATACAAAAGTTGACCTTTTTACTGAAGGTTATCATATGATTGTCAGAACAACCAGAATGTAGCGTAACATCATTGTTACTACAGTTGTGGACGTTTTTAAATGAAGAAAGTGTCTCCAAGTAAGATACCATCTCCCAAGACCACAAACCATAAACCACAAAATACCACAAACATTGAACTACATGAGCGCTAACTTGGCAAGCCTTTCCTTTTAAAAGGAAACTTTATTTCCTCACAGCCTGTAAGAATATCGATTTTGACCACGTGTTTCATGTGATCATGTGATTGTGACGTATGAATAAATTATTTTTGTCCAATAATGCGATTTAGAGCGTGGTCCGCGATCGTTTAAAAATTATTTTATTTTTTGTTTAAAGTCACTTTTATCAAATATTTTCTAAACTCAATTTCAAGTGTATAGTGAGACCATGTCGGAGGTATTGCATGAAATATTTCATCAAATCATTTTTGGTTATTATTATCAAGGGAGTAAATCTTTGATCTATAATCACGGTGTAAATAAATGCCATGGATGAAAAAAAAGTATTGGTCTATTACCTGACTAGAGCTAACTTTTGCCTGATAATGTATATGTCCCAATGTTTCCGTATCAATTGCATGAAATAGCACTTGATAGTCTATGGCTCGTTATAAACAGTTTGAAAATGCTCTTTCAGATTTGGCAAAATGGCTTCCAGGGCAAGTCCCAAAAGAACTGATACGAACTGGCTTCGTGGAGAAATACTTTCAGAATTCAGTAAACTGTTAGAAACATTGAGCAGTAAGCTGCAAGCGGCTGGGAATAGCAGAGATGCGCTTCAAGAGTCCTACGAAAATGTGAAGATACAGATTGCTGCGGTGAAGGAAGAACTGATAGCTGATTTGCGACGTCTTCATGCTGAAACGATCAAAGCAGCTGACAAAGTAAAAGAGGCTGAAGAGGAAAGAATCAGTAAATATGAAGAAATGTTGGAGCTGAAAAATAAAAGGTACGTCACACCTTCCTCGATACCCAGCAGATGTATATGCATAGAAAACTATGTTTGTCATATAGTCCGTTTGCTCCCAAATGCAAACGGCATCCCCGATTTTTCTCAAAATAAGTGAGAGGTACAAGCTTTTCGAATTGTTCATTCTTAATTTTTATCCTATACATAACAAAATCATAATTTTGAAGAAACAGGCTTTAGATAAAAAAAATGTTTCTTTATAAAAAGGACCTACAATATGTCAAATTCGCCTCTTCATTACAAGGGAGTAAATTTTGGCTGTTGGAATTCCCGTTTATTCTTACGTATGAGGACATGTGACCAATGTATGCTATCCCTAGAACAAAATTTGCATAATTAATTCAAACTTTATTCTGAATTCTTTTTTTTTTTTCAACTTTTTGTTTCATCCATACATTATCAAATTTTGAAACATGCACTTTTTACTCGCAAAACTATATAATACTTAAATGCTTATTTTCAACATACTATCACCTGATCAGTGCCACCATGCGCTAGGCATGCGGACAGGTGAATGCATTTTACTATTTTATTCATATACGCCCACAACTGTGGTAAGCAATGATTTTACGCTATTGCCGATCAACAATATTTTGGTTGTTCTAACAAGCATACGACGCCCTTCAGTGAAACTGCTGAGTTCCTGCATTGCTGCTAATGGAAACTATTTTACAAAAGCATAAAAAAATCTGGATTTTTCGTATTTTGTTATGTATAATTACAGGAAACATTAGGACATTAGAACATATAATAGAACTTTCATCGTCTTCGAGAAAAGCAAAACGCCGTTTGCACTTGGGAGCAAACGGACTATATCAGATTGTTGTGCATACATTGTTTGCACAGATTTAAATTAGCTCAAAGCGTAGAAAGACAGTCAAATCTTCTTTTTACTTTATTTACCTCTTGAAAATATGTTCGTCCAGGATGCGTCTTAGAACAACCCATTTGCAGCTGTCCAAAATTACACAAAGTATGGTCCATTTTCCTTCTTCTATATCTGTTCTTGAAGGAACTCTTTTAGATTTTAAGTATCTGAACTTTGTCCTTTGCTTGACCTAACAATTATACAAACACTCTTCTGTGTAGCATTTTAATCGTCCTAAAATACATGTAATGGAGAAACATAATTATTTTTGCAGCATCACGGCATCTGTCGACAGAATATCACACAACAAATCAATATTCTCAGCCCAGAAAGAAATGGAGTACTTACAGAAAGCCCAGAATGAAATTGCGAACATAAACCAACTGGAAGACCGTACAATGACATTTAAAAGGTCGAACATGCTTTCAAGTTTGGCAAGACAACAGTGTAATTTTGGTTCTGTGGATATTGTTGATCCTTCCAATATTCAAATTAATAAGGGCGATGGAGAAAATGTAAGCCAAACATTTAGGTCTAAGCCTCAAATGGTTGTTGAAGGTGGCGGTCACCTTTCAGTACCAGCCGTAGTCGAAAATGGTGAATCAACAATAGTGGATCCACTCAAACCAACACTGCAACCCTCACCCAGTGACGCTGGTGTTGCTGGTGCCAGTTATCCTCTAACCCGGACTTATTCTAATCACCGCACGTTTACTTGGGTAGGAAAATTCCGTCTTAATTTGAGTGAGAGACACAAAGTAACTGATGCCTGTTGTCTGAATGGTATTGCCGTTCTTGATAATAAAGTAATAGCAGTATGTGACAGTCCACATGACTGTGTACAGCTGTTCAATGGTAATTATGAGCTACTGGAAGAAATAGAGTGTAAGAGACCTCGTGGAATTTGTACTGTTGATCGAGACACGTTTGGTGTTAGTATACACAGCGAGCCCATCATCAGATTGCTCTCTGTCAGCCGGTCAAGTTTTGCATGGACTAATGACATAAAAATCGCTTGTAAGAGCTGGGTCCGAGACATAAAGCAAGTTGGGAAGTGTATGTATTTACTCTGTGACGATGGAGATATTCACAGAACTAACCTCAAGGGCAAAACTGAAAAAGCATTTCCAACCGGACTGGGAAAGCACCAGTGTCGCCATTTGTGTGTCAGTAAAGACGCAAGTAGGTTTTACGTTTCTAGCGAAGAGGCTGTGATTTGCATGGACAAAGAGGGAAAACAGGTTTGGAGGTATAGTGATCCCTTGGCGAAAACCGAAGGGAGGGGAATTTCCGTTTTCGACAACAATGTTTTCGTGTCGGACTGGAAAAACAGTAGCCTAATAGAACTGACTCAGGACGGTAAAGTAGCTAATGTTATTAAAGACATAGGTTATCCGTATGCGCTGCATGTTGTAGAAGGTGAAAGGTTTGGAAAATTGTTCGTGACGCAGTTCTCCCGATTTGTCAGCAGAGACACAAGACGTTGTGTGCATGTATACCGTCTGGGAAAAGCAACTGACATGAAATAAATAACTTTCAGTTGAAATGCGTCATGATATAACTCTTGAGTCATATTCTAATTTTGCATTCCAAATCTACACGGTCTCATTTAGTCTATACGGAAATTGTGAAGTGCTTGGCGCCCTGGATACTTTAAAAATAAAAGTAAGGGAAAACCTGTTAAATGATAGTGGTCAAAGTACCCAATTCATAAGTCATTAAAATGACAGGATTCATGATATATTTTTTTTTATCAGGACAACTTCTTTATATACTCGTGCGTGCGTAAAGAGCACATCGCAGAAAAAGAATTATAGTGTATTTTATCATTTTATATTGGTTTCTTGTGTGTGTGTGTTTTTTTTACTAAGAACTTAGGAAGTTTTTCATGTTTAATCCTCTCCCATTTTCGAAGCAACTACATTATTGATGGATTTGATCACCAAAGCTAACTTTCGGGTATCTTTCGGGTATCGGGGAAAGATTAAATAAAAACTATTTAGAAAAAAAAGCCACAAAAAAACGATATAATAATCGTCTTAGAGTACTCATGTTTACGCGCTCTTTGCGCTTTATTTCATGAGCATGAATCAACAACGAAATTATGAAAAAAGAAGATTTTTATTGAATTTCCACAAGAAAACGCAAGAAAATCATGTGACCCCCACCCTGATATAAAATAAACAGGACGTTTTGGACGGACACTCGGCGCCTGGTGTATGCAACTATTGTTATTGGAGAACGTCGTTACAAGAATTGAAACAGAACAGAATTCAAGGGCGTCGCACTAGACACAGACAAACTCGGGGCCAGGAGATGCGAGATATCGGTTTGTTTCCTTGAGCCTCAAGGGGAACAGCGTTGTGAGAATGGGACCTTAAAAATTCAAGGGTGTCCATCACGATCTTCTAAATGGACTGTACACGGACAGACTCGATCCCTGGAAGTGCATGCTATTATGGATTCGTTGTCTTCATGTGGACTAAACACCTAACTAACTGAGCCGCCGCGATAAAACATGCACCCAGCGCCGACTCGAATCAGCCTGGACACCCGCCCAGTCTGATCAGTGTCTTCGCTGTCCACATGAACGTAGCTTAGACCCTTAGCTACCCTTTAGGCGCTTAGCAAAGACTCAGATCAGACTGGGCGGATGTTCAGGCTGATCCGAGTCGGTGCTGGGCGCACAACCACTTTGTTGGTTTTCTCGTGTCGCGGCTCAAATGTTTCGAACTACCGCAGAAGCAGAGGGCGAGGTTTGGATCCAGTAAAACATGTTTATGCTCCAAATATTCTTTTGCTGACCGTTACAAGGCGGTTCGTCTGTTGTGGTTCCTCAATGCTACAAGTTCTTATGTCCGCTTGTCTATGACCTCTAGCAGTCTGGTCACCAGAATAGCTTTTTTTGTAATTTAAAATATATAATAGGTAAAAATAGATGTTGCTGCTGTTTTAAATTAGGGTATCTGAATGACCACCTGTTTGGGAAAGAGCTGCTCATTCGGTTTACCGTACGTGTCTTTCGTGAACTTTTGTCTTTTTTTTTTTTTTGTGTGTGTGTGTGTGCTTCTTTCCCTTTTATTTTAGAGCGGGATGTGGGGTTTGATTGTATTAATTCCTGATCATTGCATATCTTTTTACTTTGAGCCTCCTGGGAAATATATTTATGAGAAATTGGCAAAAAAGGTTCAAGGATATGTTATTTTTGTCGGACACCATCCGTCTTCTCTCATGTGTCAATATGTGGGTCATTTGTACCTTGGTCCATAACTGTCTGCCACATATAAAGATCCTAGCTTAAGCGGTTTGTCTGATTTTTTTTGTTGAAATGGCTGTTGCCCATAATAAATAATCATACGAAATGTCAAAGTCGTATGAAATTCTTAATCCTGAAAATCTATATCCGTCTTACAAACCGCGTCTAGGTTTTTGAGACTGTTTTGTAAGGGATACATCTCCGTCTTATAAAAATTGAGACACCAAAAAATAATTATATAATTGAGCCGCGACATGACAAAACCAACAATGTGGTTGTGCGCCCAGCGCAGACTCGGATCAACCTGGGCATCCGCCCAGTATGATCAGAGTCTTCGCTGTCCGCATGGCAGTAGCTTAGACCCTTAGCTACCCTTAGAGCACTTAACGAAGAGTCTGGTCAAACTTGGCGGATGCCCAGGCTGATCCGAGTCTGCACTAGGCGCACAACCACATTGTTGGTTTTCTCGTGTCGCGGCTCGTCTTTATTTCCTCCACATAGGAGAGCATATAGACACATATTTACATTATTGGTGTATTTACTGAAAAGCTCTATAGTAAACCATTGGAACGTGATGTAGTTTACATTCCAATAACTACATTGAGACACGCGACGTCAATGACGTCAGAATAAACAATGGCTCTCTACAATTTGATTGGACGTCAGCAACGTCATGACGTCATGCATGCCGTTCTGCTGTTAGCAGAAAAACTGCGTGTACATGTTTTAATGCTTCAATTTTAGCGCTTATATAAGATTTTTCATGAAAGATTTGATTGAAACGAATGTAAATATAAGCAATGAACTTAATTTTTCTGATGTTTATTGAAGTGTAAACTACATTGGGTCACTAGCAAAGTATACATGAACCCCTTCGGGGTTCATTCACTTTGCACGTGACCCAATGTAGTTTACACTTCGATAAACCTCAGAAAAATGAAATTCATTCCTTAAGTAACACAGAAACAATAGAGAAATACCTACAACTACAACATGAAAGCACAGATGATAATAGTAGAAAAAACGAGAAGGAACACGACGTCGAAATGAGATGATAAAAGTGAATATTTACATTCTCAGTGCATTTATTTAAAAGCCCAATGGTAAACCATAAGAACGTAATGCAGTTTATACTTCAATAACTACATCGGTTCACGCGACGTAAGTGACGTCAAAATAAACAATGGTTCTCTCCAATCTGATTGGAGTAGGCAACGTTATTACGTCGTTGACGCTGTTCCGCTGTTTGTAGAAAAACTGCGTATAAATGTCTTTCTGCTTCATCTGTAGCCCTGACGCAAATCTGTGTTCAATTTATATATCGAGAAGAATGTAAATATAAGCAATGAACTTAATTTTTCTGGTGTTTATCGAAGTATAAACTACTTTTGGTCGCTAGCAAAGTTTACATGAACCCCTTCGGGGTTCACTTACTTTGCACGCGACCCGATGTAGTTTATACTTCGATAAACACCAGAAAAATGAAACTACATTTGGTCGCTAGCAAAGTTTACATGAACCGCTTCGGGGTTCACTTACTTTGCACGCGACCCAATGTAGTTTATACTTCGATAAACACCAGAAAAATGAAATTCATTCCTTAATACAACCATTCCTTAGTGTTTGCACGATGACATTGACGCTCTTGCTGAGGAAGAGCAGAAACTGATACACCTGTTTAAAAGTCGCGACAAAACCTGTGGATAAGTGAAGATAAGTGCTGAGAATAGGAGACTACAGTTGTAATGACAAACAGCACCAGTGGCATCAAGAGAGAGAGAGAGAGAGAGAGAGAGAGAGAGAGAGATCAAGGAAAATACCAAAGGTTGGGAACAGTACCTTGGAGCAGTTGTCTCAGATTACTGCTAAAATTCGGAGGTTCTTTCAAGGATTGCTTAATCCACTGCAGTTCTGATAAAGCTGAAGCAAATATGGGGATATAATAATATATCTCTTGGATCAAAGGTGAAACTGGTGCGCTCCATGGTCGTCATATCCATATTTCTATATGCCTAAATGAGTTATGGCCTTGACCTTGAGTTAGAAAATTTGAGATGAGATGCTACCGAAGGTTACTGAAAATCTCGTACAAGGACCATGTTACTAATGACAATGTTGGTAGAAAAATCCCAGCAGCTATTGAAGAATATGATAAAGTCCTGACCATGGCCAAAAAACGGAAACTGAGGTGGTTCGGCCGCATCAGAAGGTCTTCTGGCTAGGCAAAGACGATTGTACCGGGCACAATAAAGGGAAAAAGTAAACAGGAGAAGAGGTGAGCAGACAATATCAAGGAGTAGACAACGATGGACTTAAAATCTTTGCTAGCAAAACAAGAGCAGCTGAAGACAGGAAGGACTAGATGGAAAGGAATTGTTGTAAAGTCATCTATGGTGCCTCAACAGTAGTAAAGGGCGCCACTATGGCCACGCCCGTCCGGAGACTAAGTCCGCAGCCTGGGCCTGGGGCGTGGCCATAGATGACACCGCTTTAGTAAGCTTGAAAAGGCTAGTTTGAAATAACTTAGTCTTTTTCAGGGTAAAAGTCTATGTAAAAATGGCATAGGAGGCTATACAGCAATATGCGTCTGCTATGAGTCTCTTGGCCTTGTATCTCAAGACCTCACTATACCAGAGGCATAACTCTATAGCGTGAGTTGATGGTGTGAGTTGCTGTGGCATACTCTTGTTCATTCTGTTCAATTTCTGAGGCTTTACAGTAATATGCGTCTGCTATGAGTCTCTTGGCCCTGTATCTCAGGGCCTCACTATACCAGAGGCATAACTCTATAGCGTAAGTACTTGTTCCTTGGGGATTATAAAATCTTGTATCTCAAGACTTTAATGTTCTGGACTGAAATTATTTCTTACTAGCCTTCTAAAGCCTGACTACCACATTTGATGACGAGAAGATCTCTGCTCCCAGTGTGATTGAATTTGGGGGGTATCTAGTGGAAGGTCCACATATCCACATTGAAATTGTGGAGCTGATGTGGATGTCAAGTGGAAGGTCCACATATCCACATTGAAATTGTGGAGCTGATGTGGATGTCAATTGGAAGGTCCACATATCCACATTGAAATTGTGGAGCTGATGTGGATGTCAAGTGGAAGGTCCACATATCCACATTGAAATTGTGGAGCTGATGTGGATGATGTGGACTTGATGTGTATGCAATGTGGAGGTTATGTGGATAATGTGGATCCACAATGTGGAGTTTCCACATGTCCACATCTACACATTAGACAAATCGGCTTACCCTGTCCCATTTCTGACAGACTGACACAATGCATCTCAAAACCTCACTGTTACAATAATAAGAACTAGGAAGAAAAGAACAAATAACAACAGATTAAATTCAGAACAACTTTATTTGTCCCGCTCACCTATTTATTACGACAAACAGAGGATTAGGACCGTCCCTCTGTCTTCGTTTACATAATGATCATTAGTCTTTTATAGTAAATAAAACTCTTTTGATAGGTTCCACTGTAGTTCTACTATTATTTAAATGATCTCAATGCTTTGCCATCGCTGAAATGGTTAATTTCAAAGTCCTATCAAGAATCAATGTCATTGGGTTTCCTCTTCAACAGTTAAAGTTGGTCTTTCATATTCGTCAAGTTTTCGTTCAAGTAGATATCATCTTTTTTTCACTGCATACTGCATCGCCTCTTCTTCATCATAGTCTTCATCTTCTTTCAATCTTTGAGCTGTTGATATTACTTTCTTGAGGATAGGATCTTTTCTCAAAGCAGAACCGAGTGCCACGAGGTCTTGATACTTGGTAACCAGCGTTGATCTGTATTTTGGTTTCAGTTCTTCATAGGCAATTTCCTCAGCTGATTCAACATCGATGTTAGGTGTCTCCTGCATGGTATTTTCCACTGTTTCATCGAACTGATCTTGATTGTCTCTGTAAGTGCTTCTCATTAGTCTATCCCAAGGACTTGTCTTTTGAATTTTCCTGCGTTTGGCTTTCTGTTTTTCCTCTTTACTAGCAGACTCACTGTCTGTCTCGACTTCTGACGGTTCTGTATCTGGATCGTCTGAGAGTCTACTATAATCATATTCTCCAAAGATATCATGTCCTTTCATTCCCTTCAAATATTTTCTGTTTGTAGTCACATCTGATGCTTCTGAGTTAGTACTTTCTTCGCTGTCAGACATAGTTGTAGTTGCTTTACAAACACCACTGGACATATGTCTTCTCAGGCTGTCTGATCGAGCAAATTTACGGAAGCACTGCTTGCACTGGTATCGACCCATTAACGACTGGTTGAAGAATGAAATTATATCCTTTGACTCTTTCTTTTATAGTCTGCAATAGATATTGAAGAAGTTGTGCTTGTGCTTAGTTTGGTAAACCACTGCAATTCTAACGTTTTTACCAATTGCATGCACGTTTGTGAACTAAATGATGTAGAAAATTGTGGAAAAAATGTGTATAATTTAAAATCAGTTTTATTAATTCTGTCAATAATTTAAATACCAACTGAATTCTAACAAACCTACATTTAGAAAACTGATACAAGTTTCCAATGTTACTCAATCGCTATAGCATTAAAAAAAAGTGACTAACACTTTATTTCATTGTTTTTAACTCCAGCTTGTTCCCTGCCTGTCTGTTGATATCTTCTTTAGCGTCACTGCGATTATCTCGTCTATGACATTTCTGACCCCCAGAATCAGTCTTTGTCCGTCTGGAACGTCTTAAATGTTTATTCTTCTTGTGTATATATCCTTTGAGTTTGTGTTGTTTTTCTTTCTCCTCACGACATAATGAACGAATTTCTGCTCTGCATAGTCGGCAATACTTTAAAGGTCTACCCTCTCTGAGCCTTTTGTCCAAAGCAGTTGACAATCGTTTCATGAGGTATCGAATCTGTCCAAAGGTAGAAGGATTTCTTTTTCTTTTTTGTACAACAGGAATGACAGGCAAGCCTGAAGATTCACAAGTTAGCCCACAGTGTGCTTTTGTTAGGTTATTGGAACTACCAGACATTCTGCTTTCTCTCAAGATTTTACTTGAAATGGTGACGTTTGTAACAGTGTGTTGTATTTATACTCATTTTTCTTTTTTTTTTTATTTAATTTGCCGCCTGAAATGTAACTTAATTAACGTCTTTCCAGAGCTGAACTGAATATTTTTACCGGTATCACCTTTGATACTGATATAAACTTGATCAATATAAGATTTTCCTACTGGAACGTAATGCATGTTGACAAATTCTTTGTGTGACTGCTGAGAGCGTTTTGAATTCTCAAATGGTACAACTCTCAAAATAGGCGCCGTCACGTCACCAAGGTATGTATAATCAACTACATCTGAGTACACTTACAAGCGATTATGCAATATATTTAGGTCTACTCCATATTTGAAAGCATATGATTCGTTTCCAATGGGGTTTTCTGACATATCCGGATTAACTCCAAGAGCTTCTCCAAGTGAAGCTGGAAAGCGAATCCTGACCTGGTTTGGATTTTGTGCAACAACTTTGAGACGATTTGTGCTTTTAACATAAGTAATGCTGATAGAAGCATTTATTTGTTTCATTAAAGATCCATGTTTTGTATCTATTACAGATTGCATCTCATCCACCAAATGCTGTGGAGAGTTGTAATTTCCTTCAGGAAGAAATAATTTATATTCATGACAGCCCTCTCCACTAGCACACAAATCCTTTGTCGTATCTATTCCTTGAGCATTTAATACCGCTTGGTCCAGAAATGACAAAAAGAAAAAGTTATTGTTTTCTGAAATATTATTGACTCGAGATGGTGTAATCAATTCCACCAAAGCAACTTCCCACTTTTCGCTTTCGATATTTATCGGGTGATCTAGTCTCACAGTAAAAGAGCTCTGTGTGTTTTGAGGGAAAGTTTTCAGAGAACCATCACTCAGAAGTGTTAGATAGAAGTCCTTCATGATCAGGAGATGAATTATAACTCATCAAATATCTTTAACTGCTTTGTTTTTTTCTCTTGCTTCTTACTTCTCTCTGTTCAAAACTAGAATGAATTCATATCTGAACACCACACTTATATACCGGATAGCATATAGAGTTTCATATATTATTTAACACAGTTCTCATCAATATTATAGTGCCACAAAAAATGCAATATTTATTTCTTGCCTTCAAGTAAGGACAAAAATATGCACTTAAAAATTTAGCAAGAAGAGAGTGCTGTACAGCACTTTTTCTACCCCGGTCGGTTACCCTGTACCTGGGAAGCCCTGGCGATTTGAAGCCATATCTACATGATCACAAGTCCTGAATGTCGCTATGGACCAGAGACCTGCCAGCGGAGGTACCTTTTACGGAACCATGGATGTTCCGACCCCTTAAGCCATGAGGTTTCTACTGTTTCACATGTAATCGATAGACTTCGTATCTGCGGGCCCAGGCGGTATAACCGTTGTGCACACCAGTTCCAGTCCAGTGGTGACCGGCAAACCAGCAATATTAATATGTTAGTTTCCAATATATATACCCAAACATAATTCCAGTTAACTGGAAACAAGTTAAAAATTTGCGTATCATATATATCTTATTTCAATAAAGGTCATGTTACTATTTATAGTTACACATTATAAAATATAAAAATCAAATAGAGAATAATAAAATCTACATTTTGGTGTTTATTTTATCAAAATCGGCCGAAAAATAACAAAGTTATTCAATTTTTCATATAATGAAGTTATTACAAGGGAGTTAAATCTGGATTGACTTTGTTTATTCTATAAATAGATTATTCAAGTAATAGCTTTCAGAAAAAATGATAAAAATGAAAAGTGAATATGTGTATAGTATTACAACTTTAGTTATGAGTATATTATATGTTTACTAATAAACTATTGAAACAGCCCAAAACAACAAAAACTGTCGGGCATGCACTGCGCATGCGCGGAATTTGGAGGGTAAGAAAACTGTAATAACTCCAGATTGCCTTGACGGATTTTCATAATTCTTTTTTTATTGGAAAGAGCAAGTCAAAACCTACCAAATAAAATAAAATTAATTGTCACACTGCGCATGCGCCGAATATAGAGGGTAAGAAAACTATAATAACTCCATTTTGCCTTGATGGATTTTCATAATTCTTTTTTTATTGGAAAGAGCAAGTCAACACCTTTCAAATGAAATTTAAAATAAATTGTCACACTGCGCATGCGCGGAATTTGGAGGGTAAGAAAACTGTAATAACTACAGATTGCCTTGATGGATTTTCAAAATTCTTTTTTTATTGGAAAGAACAAGTCAACACCTACCAAATTTTGTTTCAAAATAATAAACCACAATATGCATGTACAGAATAGAAGGTAGGAATCAGATATAACTCAGAATTAGGATGTATGAGGAACAAGTGAACCCCTGGGCAGTTGGCATTGTAACAGTGAGGTTTTGAGATGCATTGTGTCAGTCTGTCAGAAATGGGACAGGGTAAGCCGAATTGTCTAATGTGTAGATGTGGACATGTGGAAACTCCACATTGTGGATCCACATCATCCACATAACCTCCACATTGCATACACATCAAGTCCACATCATCCACATCAGCTCCACAATTTCAATGTGGATATGTGGACCTTCCACTTGACATCCACATCAGCTCCACAATTTCAATGTGGATATGTGGACCTTCCACTTGACATCCACATCAGCTCCACAATTTCAATGTGGATATGTGGACCTTCCACTTGACATCCACATCAGCTCCACAATTTCAATGTGGATATGTGGACCTTCCACTTGACATCCACATCAGCTCCACAATTTCAATGTGGATATGTGGACCTTCCACTTGACATCCACATCAGCTCCACAATTTCAATGTGGATATGTGGACCTTCCACTTGACATCCACATCAGCTCCACAATTTCAATGTGGATATGTGGACCTTCCACTTGACATCCACATCAGCTCCACAATTTCAATGTGGATATGTGGACCTTCCACTTGACATCCACATCAGCTCCACAATTTCAATGTGGATATGTGGACCTTCCACTAGATACCCCCCAAATTCAATCACACTGGGAGCAGAGATCTTCTCGTCATCAAATGTAGTAGTCAGGCTTTAGAAGGCTAGTAAGAAATAATTTCAGTCCAGAACATTAAAGTCTTGAGATACAAGATTTTATAATCCCCAAGGAACAAGTACTTACGCTATAGAGTTATGCCTCTGGTATAGTGAGGCCCTGAGATACAGGGCCAAGAGACTCATAGCAGACGCATATTACTGTAAAGCCTCAGAAATTGAACAGAATGAACAAGAGTATGCCACAGCAACTCACACCATCAACTCACGCTATAGAGTTATGCCTCTGGTATAGTGAGGTCTTGAGATACAAGGCCAAGAGACTCATAGCAGACGCATATTGCTGTATAGCCTCCTATGCCATTTTTACATAGACTTTATTTGTAATCTTAGTTGTTTCCAACTATGGTTTGAGGGCTGGATTTGGATTTTGATTGTTTCAGTTCCTGGTCTTTGCATCCTTTTTACTTTTACCCTGAAAAAGACTAAGTTATTTCAAACTAGCCTTTTCAAGCTTACTAAAGCGGTGTCATCTATGGCCACGCCCGGCCCGAGACTGCCCCAGGTTGCGGACTTAGTCTCCGGACGGGCGTGGCCATAGTGGCGCCCTTTACTACTCTCAACGACTAAGTAGGGTTATGGGATATACTAGACTACACTATATTCTGTTCTCCGAGTACCACCATTTGCATGAAACATATGAGAAAATAGGGATTAAAAAGATCAACATGACTAGTTACTAAGTTGTGAAATTAAAATTCATTGTTCTTTAGAACATTTGCAGTGCAATTCAAGTCTTTATTACTCTAGGTTAACAAAAGTTAACAACAAGAGAGACAGTTTTTAGAAAATAATATGATGTGGAAATCAAGGGTTCCCTTCACATTTCATCCAGGAACACAACAGATGCAATCAGCGGAAAATAATTTCTTCTCATATTCTCACAGAAAAAAAAAAACTGTCAAAGAAAAATAAAATAAAAAAGACATTAATATATATTGTGTATGTGATTGAGTTATCTAAATAGTATTTTAATTATTATTTATCTTCTTACCTATAAGCATACACTGTACTTGAACGACTAACGACTAAACGTCATTGGATTACGCGACTCGACAATGCAGAGGGGAAGGCACCTAACAGCTTGCAGAATTGCACCTGTCTATATCCCAACGATCACAGCCAGCAGTCCCCGCTGTATTATTGAGGCTTCTGTCATGAAAATATCGTGCAGAGAAATGTGTGGCACTTCATTCATATCTGTGTTGTTTATGCAGAGATCACTTGAAAAATACAATAGAATCATAACTGAGCCGCAATATGACAAAACCAACAAAGTGGCATGTGTGTCGAGCGCAGACTCAAATCAGCCTGGGCATCTTGGAGCTAATTTAGACCCTTAGCTACCCATACAGCACACAGCGAAGACTATGGTCAGACTGGGTGAATGCCTAGGCTGATCTGAGTCTTCGCTGGGCGCACATGCCACTTTGTTGGTTTCGTCGTGTCGCGGCTCAGTTATGCAAGATGTACATTTTTATTACAGATCTTTTAAAGTTAAGTGTCTAATCCATACGCAAAATAATTTCTTCTAATTAAAAGATTGCAATGTAGCTGATAAAATGCTTTCAGAATGGTGTGATTTTATTAATTGATAAATCAGAGCATTTACAAAACAATATGTCTGGCCCACGCGACAATTTAACTTCAAAAGTTTTCTCTCTTCAGCACGAAAATAACACCGTTTTCAAAGGACATAGAGCTGCACAATCCATTTCTTAAAATTCATTAGCAATATAACAGACACATTTAAATTGTAACAAATTTTAAATGGGGGATTTAAGGTGCATGGGTATTATTTCAGGGAAAACAACTCTGCTGTTTTTTAATACTCTAATTCTCAACGTGGCTCTACTCTTAATGAAAGAATTTATTTACCTAGAGGCAAATTTTTTCCTTAAAGAGTAGACCCAATTTTGGAAAAATTTTGTTGTCCAGGGACTCAAAAGTCGTTCTCCTTTACAAAAAATAGTAGAAAAACATGCAGGAGTACCCATATATCTTAAACAGGGGCAGCTTTTTCTTCAACTATTTGATGTACGCACAACGCCATCTCGACGCTGCGCATAAACATTCTTAGGTGAGACAGTAATGATCCATCTAACCTTACTCTTTATACAGTGTATAATGTTGCATGAGCAACTAATGGCAGATCAGTAAGGCAAGTCAGTTACTTATGTCCCATCGGACACACTATGCGAAAACAGCAACGCATCAACACGTCAATTCCGCAGAGTGTGCATGGTAGGACATAAAATCTACTCCTCATATTTCATTGATAGCTTATGCAGGAAGCTAGCAACCACGCAATAAAATTTCTCAATAAGCTCATCATCTAGAGCATCTGTCAAGGGTTCATAATAGCCAAGAAGTACATTTACAAACTCTGTAACGTTCATACTTGCAAGCTTAACAGGTAACTGAAAACCAAAAGTTTGGCATAGCATACATGTAGCCCACATATTGAGCCGAACGATGACATTATTCGGACACCATACAATACAGTGGTGTACGTAACATCATTAATCACAGGGTATAATCGATTCCGCCAATTTTCGCTTCCTGCAGAGACTGTACATCATATTTGGCTTCCGCCGAGACTGTCCGCGAACTCTTGCTTCCTGCAGAGACTACTGTCCTCGAGAAATGGCTTCCTGCCGAGACTGTCCGCGTGATTCTGCTTCCTGCCGAGGCTCTCGGCAGGAAGCAGAATCACGCGGACAGTCTCTGCAGGAAGCCATTTATCATGTACAGAAGTCTCGGCAGGAAGCAAGAGTTCGTGGACAGTCTCGGCGGAAGCCAAATATGATGTACAGTCTCTGCAGGAAGCGAAAATTGGCGGAATCGATTATACCCTGTGTTAATGATGCAGATGGGATGGCGAACAGTGTTGGCCCTGATCAGATTGCTCCTTAAGGAGCAGTTAAGGAGCAGTTTTATCTTGCTATTCTGGGTTTGCAGTGTCCGTCCCAATTTTAAGATTTTTTATGTTATCTGTATCTTGTGCTATTTTTACAATTACTTTTTCTGTGGCATCGCTTACTAGTATGCACAACTAATGACGACAAATGATAAAAATCAAAAAACAAACTTTCATCAGCAATTAAGAATGGCTCTTACAAGATCTAACGGCTAGCAAAATGTAATTCCGTTATGACAAAAGTCCCAGATATTATTTAGACGTCAGTAATATTATTCGAAACTTTTATCAATGGACTCTTCTGTAAGGTCAAAGATCGAAGACATGTTCAAAGCGATGCATAAATCTGTCTGCGCCGTACTCAAATGAATCGCGCCTGTCCAGATATCTGGTATTTCTGACTCGACTGCGCTTTAATATACGCAGTTCTGCGAATGCGCAGTTCGTATACGCCGGAAATAGGTTTTATATTTTATATATGTCCTTTGAGATTGGAGGATATATTCTGGCATTTTTATTGGTTTAGACTCATTCTAGATCATCGCTTTTTATTGATTTAGACCCTTTTTGATACCAGTCAGTTATCGAATCGACTGCTTGATCATAATTAAGAAATTACAGTATGTCTTTCTCTGGCTTTCGCCGCCGGTCACTGATGTGACTTGAATAGCCGAAACTTTGAAGTATGCCCCATGATCCTTCTTTTGTATTTGAAAGTGTTCTCTGTTCTTGAAGGAACTCTCATAGATTTTCATTTCTCTTGTAATTGAGTGCGCTCATAACTCCCTAGAATACACTGGTTCTACGCTATTCGCCCCGAAGTCTTTGCAGTCTCATATATACAGTCAGACATAAGTTAAGCACCACCCAAGTTAGTTGAAAGTTAAATTTCATATTAAACAAATAGGCATATTTGATATTAATTAAATAAAATTTCAAATAATTCAGTTCTTTGGATAGTGAAGAATATTTAGACAGAATATTGATGCAAAAAGTAAAGATATTACCTCCTTCTATGACGCAACATAATCAGGTGATGCTTAAATTATGTCTGACTGTATATTATAGCTTGAATGATTTCGCAGACGTAAATCATTGGCGATTTAAGGGTTATTTGAAGTGTTTGTTTTTGAATTGGTTCTTTATCGAGCTGATGAATTATCGGAAATACTATTGTGTGCCTTTTTAGCAGAAATCTCCAAGGAATTGCCCACTGGAATATCAGAAGAAGCTGTAGCACATGCTTTGATTTCTGAAGTGCTTCTGGAAATACTCCTCCTGAAGGCAAAGCACAAATGGCGACGAAAGACAGGGCTAAAAGCGGCATAAAAGAAAAAGTTGGTCGAGTAATTGATTTGGGCGCAAATTTGACCGATCTCAAAGAAAACTATAAACCAAAGAGCACTTGTCGTTTGTGCGTGGTGCCCGCTGAAGTAAAGAGCGTAATAAGCAATTGGGAAAGGCGTGACCAGAATAATATAGGCGATTATGATGGTGCAAAGCATAATGGTTACTCTGTTTGTTCCACTTTCGCCTTTATTTTGTCCATGACCCTTGATGGAGTTGGTCATCCCTCTTCTGAGAGTCTGTTGACGAAGAATCTGTATTATAATCAATGGGGTAAGGCACACAAGTATGATTGGTGGAATAACACTGTATATGACTACCGCGATTATTGACAATAAGCCTGCAAGTTGTTTGTTCACTGTTCCGGCCTCGGGTATGCACGCACCTTTTACAATACCGTGGTTCATCGCGGAAATTCCGAAAAAAGCGAATGATATCAGTACTATGCAGCAAATGTTTGTAACTGCAGCACGCTTCGTTGCAATGAATTTGGTCTTCAGTGGAAACCACACGGCAATGAATCGCTCAACAGAAATTAAAACAATAATCCAAGAAGAACAGACCTTTGAAGCCCTGGTACAAAGAAGGAATATTTTACAACCTGTGTTACTCAAAGCACGTATGTCTTTGCCGAAAAGTTCTTGTGCAAACAATGTGTTCAAGGGCGTAGCTACCTATACGGCAAATACGCAGGTGCGTATTGAAATTTTGTCAAAATTGACAAAATTTCAAAACGCACCTGCATATTTGCTTGCTGAAAATTTATAAATTAGACCAGATTTCAATACCAATTGCCAAAGTGGCTGAAATACTAGCTTTCTCTTCAAGAAGTAGAGAATAAAACATGGTTGTGCGTATAATGAAATTACCTCTGGCTACGCCCCTGGTGTTGACGGCAAGAGTAAAGAGTACCACTGTGTCGGATATAGCCAGTGCAATCAAATACATGTTATATGACGTTGTTCTGAAGGCTCTGCTTCTATATACAAATACTGTCAAAGAATTTCCGACGACTCCAATTAGGAGGAGCGTTGGCACTATAATATTAGAGGTAGTAGCTAGCCATAGCAACGGTCTTCTGCCTGCAGTTATATTAAGAGAGGAAAATATATCTTCTGTTGTTGCATTGTATACGCTGGTCTGATTTTCGTCAAATGTTGCAGGACTATTGGTTGAAGCGGATATGTTAAAGTCGGTATCTGTCTTGGTGACTCCATCCATGGTAAACATTCTGTGAAAAATGAAATTGTCTAGAGTTAGTTGTCTAGTCTGATTAACACTCTAAGTGCCAGATACGAAGATAGCAGAATTTGCAAACAGCGTAGATCCTGATGAGGCGGCTCATTATGAGCCGTTTCATCTACAGCTACACTGTTTGGTTTAAACATATTTTATTCAAATAAATTCCACATACATATATACATTTACTATAACAATACAATGAAGGATTCAGAAAGAAGCCAATCGGCTTATGTAAATCTGTATATAGCCATGAATTACTAGACTACGCTAAGAACGTTCATACAAAGTGTAACACAAAAGTATTTATGTCAGTATGTCAAACCAATTAACGAAAGAAAAAGAGAAAAAAAAAAGTAAAAGTAAAGAAAGTAAAAAAAAAGAGCCTGAAAATAACTACTATAATTATATTAGTTATTTTGTTAATAAGATACGAGCGTCAATAGATAAGTGATATAGCAGAGAGAGAGAGAGAGAGAGAGAGAGAGAGAGAGAGAGAGAGAGAGAGAGAGAGAGAGAGAATCCTCATGATTTAAAGCGTTGACTGTCATGTATAAACTTAAACACTGCAACCAAAATCTGACACTTCGTTTGATAGTCCATATTAGCAACTCCGAATAGTATATTACTGACATCTGGTACACAATATTGGGCTACACTGTTTGTCCTCTAGTGTTTGAATTCAACGGTCATGACGTTCATTCAACGTAGATTTGAGATTTGGTGCTGACTTAGCGTCGTTGACCAGTCGGCGGATAATACGTCAAAGATAGAATGCTATTCGACCCTATTAATATTCCGTTGTGTCATATCATATCTTTCAGATTTTTTTTTCTTCATTAACATGAAAACTCAGACTTCTGAAGTGGCTTTGAAGTCAGTAATAACGCACACAAAACGGACTAACGTTATTTTCCAGCGTTTTAGGTCGTAAATGCAATACTCTTGCTTACGAATTCGTGCACGGGTGACACACTTACGTTAAGATGACTTGATGCACCAAATATATGAGCCGCGACACGAGAAAACCAACAATGTGGTTGTGCGCCCAGCGCGGACTCAGATCAGCCTGGGCGACCGCCCAGTCTTGTCAGACTCTCGCTTTGCGCTCAAAGGGTAGCTAAGGGATTAAGCTACCTCCATGCGGACAGTGAAGACTCTGATCAGACTGGGCGGATGCCCAGGCTGATCTGAGTCTGCGCTGGCCGCACAACCACATTGTTGGTTTTTTTCGTGTCGCGGTTCAAATATATAATGTCGGTATCCTCCAGATAAGTCTAGAATCTTTTCAGAAACAGCTGAAGATGCTTGTGATGGAATTCAAGTGCCTTCATCTGACACTTAAGTCTTCAAGGCACGCTCAGTAGTGTAATCGGTCACCCTGTTACCTGGAACGAGTTTAAGTGTGAATGCAGTTATTTCCCTTAGACCCGCGAAGCGATAGGTATTAATCGATATTAGGAATGTCATATCGATGTCCATATCCCCGGATCTGTACAGGTGTTGAACTTCTCTGAAGCCGGGTTTTTGTCGTCACTGTGTTTGGTATTTTATCAGCATAATAACAATACGAAGGAGCTGATGGAAACATTTTAATTTTTTTAACAATATGGGTTTTCTTGTTCTCATATCAAATCAATTTACTTTTCTCACTTGCTCACTTTTGTTGTAAGAAGTCTCTTTTTTCACATAGTTTTGACCTTCTCAGCTTAATGGAAGATTAAGCCTGATACAGACGCCCATCCACCCACTTTTTTTTTCTTATCATTTTTCTTTCTTTTGCGCCCACTGGGGCTCTCGAAATATATATTGACTGCCTGATGCTTCTGTGGCAGCGGCTGCTAGACATGAGTGTCATTTATAGCAGGCCGAGTTATTCTAGCAGTCCTACAAATTCAGAGGCATTATCTCGACATGACTAAAATATTATTTTCTGGGACGTTAAACCACCACTCAACAGCAACGACAACTTTTTAAAAGAGTCTCGACACGACAAAACAAACAAAATGGCATGTGCGCCCTGCGAACACTCAGATCAGCGTGGGAATCTGTCCAGTCTGATCAGATTCTTCTCTGTCCGCGAAGAGGTAGCTTAGCCCATTGGTTATCCTGCCCAGGCTGATCTAAGACTTCGCAGGGCGCTATGGGACTGTGTTCGTTTTGTTGCGACGCTGCTTAAATTAGTGGTGTGAGAAAACTTTAGTGTAAAAAAAAAATAAGGTAATTGCAATAATATTTGTATATGTTAATATGTATATGTGGATTATAAAGATTGGTTCACCAGTTGAGTCACCCTTTTCAAATAAAAACCTTACTAAAACTTCGTTCAGACGGGCAAAGTCTCTTTACAACAAAGTGGGTTTATTAGAAAAAAAATATTTGATGAATAAAATGTGTTCGTGCGAATAGAAAAATTGCCATGGAATATGTACCAACAACAAAACAAAAAAAAAGAAACAGGCATGGAAATGAAGACAGAAAAGTTTGCTAAATTATAGTAAATATCAAATGTTTGATTTTTTAACAAAATACATTTAACAAAGAAAATGTACCACCATGAGCCGTTTACACGGGTAAAGTTTCTTTGCCCAGGTAACTCTAAGGAGAAATCTTTGTTTGTGCTAAAACTGCTGCAAATATTTCTTTACTAAAGTTTATTTAGCAAAGATTCCTTGTCACAGTTTTCTGTAGCAAACAATTTGCTCCGTATAGTATTTGGCAACGTTTTATTGTCTTGTTTCTGGCAAAAAAAAAGAACAACTTTGCTTGTATAAACGAACCTTTACTTACTTTCTCTAAATCAAAGCCTGGCAGTATATATATATATATAATTCCACATCGGATTATACTGCAAATATAATAAATTCCTCATAAAACTTCATTTGAAATACTTATTTTCCTTTAAGTCAATTTCATTAACTGTGTTTTACCGATAACGCAGTGCTTTTGGCTACCGATGGTGGCTTTAGTAGCTGACAGTTGTTTTTGTTACTTAGTGACCGTAGTTGTAAATCTGTATAAAAAGAGCTGTCCAATCAGCTTTGCTGCGTTGTTTTGTTGACTGAAGTTATTGAAATTCAAATCATATGATTGTACTAGAGACGTTCTCAGTTAAGCTGGGCCATTCGCGGACAAAAATGGCCATATATACAAC
Organism: Ctena decussata; assembly: GCA_963989385.1. Lineage (NCBI taxonomy): Eukaryota > Metazoa > Mollusca > Bivalvia > Lucinida > Lucinidae > Ctena > Ctena decussata. Next base: position 35,651,142 of record OZ022498.1, on the reverse strand, counting down.
TATACCAGAATTCAAGAAAAAATACACGACCATAAAGCTCATTATATCTGCTTCAAAGCTTTAAAATATTTTCAGATAATAGTTTTAGATTATGGAATACCAACCATGTTTAGAGACATACCCTAACCAATTAGAAATGGCGTATTTTATGACGTTATTTAGATACGTTGAAGGACGATGTCGCATACGATTTCTTTGACATGCGTAGCATTGCACATTTACTAATGATTATTTTGGCTGTTTTCAATTTGAAATGTTTATCTTTGCTTTTTTTAAGAAAGGGGATTTTCTATGAAGCGCTGCTTAATCAAATGGCGTCAACGCTTGCAATACGTGGTGTTAGTGACGTTGTGACGTAGGTTACGTGTGACGTAGGTTACAGTACACACTTTTTAACGTTTTAATACCATTAACTGTTTCAGCGCATGAAATCTAAGCACACACTGTAAAAAATACTGTAGATTTTACGGTAGAATAACTGGAAACCGGCTGCCAGTCCTTTTCCCGTTATTTTTACGGGTTTTTGCCTGTAAGATATTGTTGGAAATCACAAAATGGAAGTTTTATGTTAACTTGGCGCACTCGAAAATAACTTTGTATTGTTGAGGGGCTATCTAACCAAAACGACATCTGCTCTTTTCTGTCCCACTCTGCTTGATGATTCCTGCAATTTTTACGGGCGCCCGTAAAAATAACGGTAAAAGGACTGGCAGCTGGTTGCCAGTTATTTTACCGTAAAATCTACCTTTTATTTTTGCAGTGCACCAGCTTGTAGCTGTTACTAGGCAGAATTTTGCACATGAGTTTCAGAGCGATTGCTTTGCTCAGTTTTGAATAAAGCCCGTGACGTAAGGTTACATTCTTACAGAAAAATGCTGGGTTATTGTATTTTGAAGTAGAGTAAAATATACAAAATGGAGCAAATTTGCACAAATGATATAAAATATTGAGGAACACATATTTCTTCGTGTGATCTTGTAAGTTTTATGATGCCGGGCCATTTTAGTTAATACATGTATCATGAATTTACCGCTGTGACGTAGGTTACATAAAATTTGCGACATTCGTTCCCAATCTCATTTCGTAGCAAAAACTACCCTTTAGATATTGTTTAAGCAGGGAAATATGTAAGAAATCACCTGTATTTAATGATGGAACTCGATTTTAAGCAGTGGTTTATCTTTTTTAGCCGTGCGGCGTTCATAACTATGCAACGGCAATATTGCGACATTTAAAAACGTCGCCTTTCAAACCAGGGTATCATTATTCGAACCAGTGTTAAAAATGTCTGACAAAACGCATGCATGTCTTGGTACTTTTATCTACATCGTTAGACAGAGAGCTACTTGTCAGAGGGTAAACAGAACCGTTATTTTGTAATGTAAAGAAAGGTAATACGAAAGACAAAATTAATAGCTAATGGCCCAGCTTAACTGAGAACGTCTCTCTAGTATCTTTTCGTATTTATTCATTTATAAGATTGGGGTTCCCTTCCAAATCAATCTAAAAAATCTAGAACCTAAAGATTCAGATCCGTCTTGTAATTAAGATCCATCTAAATTACAAGACGGATCTGAATCTTTAGGTTCTTGCTGGAAGAGAAAATCCCTTTTTTCTGGCTGAATTACACAAGACTGATTCACCACAGGGTACAATCGATTCCGCTAATTTTCGCTTCCTGCAGAGACTGTACATCATATTAGGCTTCCGCCGAGACTGTCCGCGAACTCTTGCTTCCTGTCGAGACTTCTGTACATGATAAATGGCTTCCTGCAGAGACTGTCCGTGTGATTCTGCTTCCTGCCGAGGCTCTCGGCAGGAAGCAGAATCACGCCGACAGTCTCGGCAGGAAGCCATTTCTCGAGGACAGTAGTCTCTGCAGGAAGCAAGAGTTCGCGGACAGTCTCGGCGGAAGCCAAATATGACGGACAGTCTCTGCAGGAAGCGAAAATTGGCGGAATCGATTATACCCTGTGTTCACAGTTTCTTTGTTCTTTATTATTACTCCATTTCAACAAAGTTAAAGGTAGGTTCCTGAACTAGCGATAACAATTATGTTCAAAAAAATAATTTTGTCTTTTTCTGGGTAGTATTGATTTTTTTTTATTTTTCTGAATCTGTTGCTACTGAGAAAATCTTCGGATGTTGAAGAAAATAGTCGTTTTCCCTTTTGGTTTATTTTTCTTCGTTGGAATTCCAGTTCTAAAAATAGATATGTTATATGTCTATAAGTGCGCGATTTCTGATGCCATTCTCCAAAGGCAAATTTTCTTTTGCCCTGAGCTCTCCTAGAGGTCCTGGCATGGCGGATGGGTTAAAACCTTCCCAAAATGCAATGCAGCATGACGTCAGCTGCGTTATCTATTTTTGGCGCGAACTAAAAATAGCCCTAACTGGTGTGCGAAGCAGAGTTAGGAAATCCCTTGCAAAACAACTTTTTCTAATAATTTTTTGATTTACATTTTTAAGTGAAGCTATTTATTCCCTTTTTATAAGTGCTTTCCAGCAACTTGAATGAAAGATCATCAAAATTATGATGCATTCCAAAGTACAGGAACCTACCTTTAACAACAAGAGTTATAGTTCTGAAATAACATAGGCAATAAAGATATTATGGCTTCAAAAGGTTAAGAGAGAGAAAGAAAAGAGAGAAAGAAACAGAGAAAATATCAACTTAGGAGCACAACAGAAGCGACTGTAAATTTCGTAGTCTTGGCCGCGCCAAGGGACTGATCGACATAAACAGGAGACCTGCACAACTCTGCGCGACGGCACAGCAAGTAATGGAATTCGCAAGATATGTATACGGTAATTCTTCTAAAATTTCGCACACTCTTAAATTTCGGACACCTAAAATTATTCCCGATAATAATTGTTGGAAGTTCTCCAAAATTTCGATCAGTGAAAAGCTGAATTTCTAAAATTTCGAGCAAAAATATGGGACCTCGGTTTGTGCTTACCTCGGCTTTTTTTCTTCTTTTTTTTTTTTTTGTCTTTATACTTTCAAGTCTGAGTACTTTTGCTTGCATATATTCTAGCGTGAATCTGCACGTGCGTTAAAGCGCAGGCGGCTAAAGGTATGTGAACCGGTATCTTTTTTTTTTCCTTCTGGTATTTGGGCCGTGCATCGGAAAATGTGCTTTACACTAAGTGCGAACAGCGAAACCCGGATCAGCCTTCACACCTGTGCAGTAATATTAGCGTTGTTTCTGTTTGCATCAACAATTTATCATGGGAATCTAGAAATTAAAGCGAGAACGAGGTTGCGGGGGGTGCGCAGGCTGAAGTGGGTCTTTGCTTTTCGTACATGCGATAAGGCGCCATTTCTCACAGCAATTCAATTTTTGGCGGGAATGTGCACGTGCGCCAAACTACGTAGACATTTTTCTTTTAATTTTTGGTAAAGACGCAAGAACGTAAGATGAGAAACCAGGGTATATAAACTGCCAGAACGAAAAAAGCGTCTTTGTCGTAGCTTTTGAATTGACATCGCCCTGACAAAGTCTGTCTGAACGCATGCGCAAATGCTCTGAGAGAACCGACCAGCTGTATGCAAAGTTCGCACTTCAACTGGCATATTTGGCCCGAGTCATTGATTTGACCATACACAGTTTCAGCTTCGAGTTTCTTCGACAGCAATCATATAAATAAACAGACAATCCGTGTTGAAATGTGGCATCTCAAAGACGATTAGCAAATAATATAAACATTTGCGAACACCGACCAATCTTACAAATCTCCGGAATATTCACTAATAGTTTTCAACACATACACTGTGATTCCCAGATCGTTTATGTTAAAAGAGAGTCACTGATCAGCCTGTGCCGACGCACAAGCTTTTCTACTCTGATCTGTTTGGGCAAATTACCGGTATTTAAAATTACACTTGCGTGTAAATCAGTATTAATCATGATTTCAGTTTTGCATTTACAACTGCGCATGCCCAGGATAGCCTGCGCACATACGCAGTGTGTATTGGACATTTTTGCACTGATCAGCCTGTGCCGACACACAGGCTTTTCATGTCATGCCGTAAGATACTCCGATCTATTAGGGCAAATTACATCGAGAATTCTTTTTTTTTCTTATTAAATTACCTTGTGTGAATAATTTTATTTGTATTAACCATGATGTCGTTTTCAAATATATTTTAACAACTTCGCATGCCCAGGATTGCTTGCGCACATGCGCATTGTTGTTGGGGCATTCACAGTTTGTCCAGTGGATGACGCTCGGTCTGCGCATGCGCTTGTTGCATCCGTACGGGCTGGTGAAGCACAAACATACGTCTGTATACAATTTTTCTAAGAACGCAACACTCACGAAATGTATTGCAGGACTGGCACTAAGATATTCCCCCCTGATCTGTCGTGAGTAGCACACGACCGCTTCTGTCCTTCTCTTGAACATGTAACGGTCTGCCGATTATTAAATAAACGGTCAGATTTAATTAGGCCACATCAGACTGACATGATTTTCTTTCATTTACGGATTACACCTGCGGTGGAGATAAGTACATGTTAACAAGGTTCCCACTGTGACCTGCCGGGAGATATGATTTGTTCTCGCATAGTGCACCGTGACATAACCTGTTCCTGCTGAGTCCGAAATACCGCGGTAATGTACAAACTCTAAAATTTCGAGCACTAACAAAATGCGAAATCGTAATTTCTAAAATTTCGGACAGCAAATAGAATAAATTTTTTTTCTGTGCGAAATTTTAGAAGAACTACCGTATATACTATATGGTTTAATTGACATTGGCACAACTGGGCCATTGCGCAGGTCAGCCCGGTTTGCTAACTCGAATTGCATTCCCTCCCGTGGCGCGGCCTATGTACCACTAAGTTAAACAATGCAGTCTAGAAAAACAATTAAGCAAAGTTACTGTACCAATATAGTAGTCAAGGCGGATCCACCTACAGCATTCTTGGACGGACACCCGGCGCCAGGTGTGTGCAACTATGGTTACGTACCGTTGAGCCACTTGGGTAACGTCGATACGAGAATTGAACAGAACAGAACAGAACAGAACAGAACACCTACAGCATTCAATATGCCATCTGGCACACAGCGCCGGATCAACGTCGATTCAACGTTGAATCACCGATGCTGAATGAACGTTGACACAACGCCGACCCAACGCTGCATATTTGTGGTAATTTTGGAAGGATAAACTCCTGTCTTAAAACGGAATAAATACGATAATAGCCACGTGCTACTGACGGGCTGCCGACGATACCAAGTAGAGTATTCGACAAAAATACAATGAACAAATATGTGTCGCTGGCAAAAGTATATGCTACAGTCGCTCAAACATAACGTAGTTCCGACTTATTCAAATTATCAAGAATTCAACATACCCAAATAATTTTTATTTCAGAAGGTCTTTGAATACAAATACAGTAGAAGTCAAATGTCTGTTTGCGTTTTCACAATGCATTTACGACACCATTATTGCTTTGAATACCGGTAACCAACAGAAGTTTTTATTTCAAGAAGGACATTTAGAAGTTTTTTCCTCATAATTATGACTCACCATAATATACCTGGTGGTGTATAACTGCTTTCATAAGAAAGAATACATTTCTGAAATCTATTTCTTTATACTTCTTTAGATGGTAGAACTTTACATGGCATCTAATAACTTGAAAACCTTTTAGTTCCACAGAATGAGCTATCGCCTCCTAACACCAAAGTGCTTACTGTGAGCGCAATGCCCCACCTTTTCAAAGGCAAAAATTAAGTTTTGCATTATGTAAAATTTCTGGTTCTAAGATAACAGTAAGGGCCCTTGAGTATCAGATATTTAAGAACAAATTTAGTGGCTATTGCCAGTCGACTGGTAATCGCGATTTTACGTTAAAATCGCTATTGACAGTTGACTTGTAATAACCATTTTACATTGAAAACGCTATTGCCAGTCGACTGGTAATAGCAATTTTAATGTTAAATCGCTATAATCAATTATGTAAAGGGTGATTTCCAAGTAAAGTTGTTATTGCCTGTTGACGGGTAGCAGCGAAAATAAAATTTGAAACGCTAATGCCAGTTGTTTTTTTAAGCTTTGGGCCAAGAAGGGCACATTTTAAGAAAGTGTGACATAAATCTCACCATCAATGACGACTCTAGTGCTCGAGCAAGCAGTCTCAATCGGGAAGCCATTGTGAAGACAAACTCGTCACTTCTCGTAAGATCTCGTTTTTCTCATTTGTTACGTTACCCACTGTTTTGTAGACGTTTTATAATGTTTCATACTCTGTAAGGTACTTATTCTACATTTTCTTTATCGCTGTACATACAGCCAACACTGATACTTCACATAAGGAAACAAAAAAAAAATAATAATTTGGGCTGCGGCCAGACTTGATTTTGGCTGGTTGGTTGGTTGGGGGTTCAATGGTCCTTTGAGACAGTATTTCAATATTTCAGTCTACGACTTGTATATCGGGCCGTCTCCCAGAGGGGACAAAATTGATAGACGAAAGAGAAAAGGTCCAAACAATTCCTACTCTCCACCCGCATCCACTGCAAGGACAGTGAGCCCTTGCCCTACTATTATCCAAGTTAGTAGGACGCCCAGACCCGGCCCACCCAGACTTGAAAGCACTCTTAAGGTGAAAGAATACATCTTTTAATATTCAAGTTCGCCCAATTAGTTTCAAGAATGAGGGGGTGGAGAAAGAGGAAGGGGTGTGTGGGGGCGACATTTGGAGTTAAGCGTTGGCATCTCTGATAACAGCCCCTGCTAAAAAGAGGTCTACTCATAAAAGAAAGACTTTTCTTCCCTAGGAGGCTAAGAGCAATTTATTTAATTTAAGAGGTGACCCAAATAAAAGAGATGCAAAAAAAAAGAAAAGTAAATAACAAATGATAATAATAATGATGATTAAAATAAAGATAAAAAAGTGGCAGAGTTTCTTCCCAGAACGTGTACCCATTCAACTAAGTACATTTGCACTGGGATTATACAGTATAGTCGTGACGTAAGTTTTCCTTTTCTCTACAATTATTCCAGGATAATGATAGACATTACTACTACAGCCTTTATTTGAGTCGCGACACGAGAAAACCAACAATGTGTTTGTGCGCCGAGCGCAGACTCAGATCAGCCTGGGCATCTGCCCAGTTTGACTAGACTCTTCGATAAGGGCTCAAAGGGTAGCTAAGGGTCTAAGCTACCTTCATGCGGACAGCGAAGACTCTGATCAGACTGGGCGGATGCCCAGGCTGATCTGATTCTGCGCTGGGCGCACAACCACATTGTTGGTTTTCTCGTGTCGCGGCTCATTTCATTCAGAGCTCTGTCATTAAGCAAAACATAAAAATCCAGTTCTGAAAGTTCATTATTTCATGACAAATGCAGCTGAAACATATAACAACATAAGTGGTTAATTTGGAAAGAGATTTTGCATTACGCCAGATTATTAAAATCAACAACATATTATTTTATAGGAATTGCTTCCAATTTAAACAGTTTTCTCATTTTCACTGAAACGACGAAAAGCGCTTACAACAACGTAAAAGCAGACTGAAGCAAGAATCTCTATCGATTCTGACACGCCAGAAACGATGAAAACAAAAGTGTTTCCTTCAGATTTTTCCAGTTTTCCGCCATAATTACATGAAAAAATCCCGCCAACAACTTTGACTGTAAGAGAGGCGTTCACATTTGTTTCGTAAGTTTTTGATGCAAGAAAACGACGTTACACCGTCTATGCTCATGGAAATGAAAATTGACGAATAAAAATTACGTACGAATGGCGCTAAATAACGTCACGCTAGTCTGCCCAGTGATTTGTCACCCAAAATATCACGAGGTTTTAGCCTTGGCAATATAGGCGACCAGGTAAGAATCAATGAGAGGCGATGTTTCGTAATGACGTTGGGTTTCCAAGAGTAAATTACATATGCAAGTTTTCCTGTTTGGAAAAGATTTACTCCATCGCCATTTTACCTTTTCGAAATAAGTCTTTTTCACTAAATTTCGTTAGATATTATATTAGCATATCTAAATCCTAAATGAAAGTTCGTGAAAAATGTTTTGATTTAACCTGATCATAACTTAAAAAGATAAGTTTAAATCGTATATTCTAATTAAAAAAAAATCATGAACCAGTAAAAAATTAGGTCTTGCGATTCCGTGATGATACACAGATAATTTTTGCACTGGCACACGTGATTGTTACGTCAATCGATTTTATTTGGTTCAATCACTCGATTTCGATCGCGAATTGTCTAGTTTTTTTTTTTTTTTTTTTTTTTTTTTTTTAATATGGTCCAACACAATTTTATGCCCTAAACCAACAACTGATAGCCAATTGGACTTTTTCGGATCTGTCAAATAAATGTGACTTATTTTTTTTTTTTTTTTTTTTGTAGTTTATCAAAGGGGTTAATCTTTAAACACCTCTGTGAGTGCACATTTTCAATCGTTGTAACCACATTCTGAGAATTCTGAACTGCGCTTCTAGTTATATGAAAGCAACCATTGCAAGATATTCGAGCCGCGACACGACAAAACCAACAATGTGGTTGTGCGCCCAACGCAGACTCAGATCAGCCTGGGTATCCGCCCAGTTTGATCAGACTCTTCATTAAGAGCTCAAACGGTAGCTAAGGATCTAAGCTACCTCCATGCGGACAGCGAAGACTCTGATCAGACTGGGCGGATGCCCAGGCTGATCTGAGTCTGCGCTGGGCGCACAACCACATTGTTGGTTTTGTCGTGTCGCGGCTCATTCAAGCATTGAGGGACACAGTTACTAAAGATGCTGATGATTAATCAAGAGTTATTTTGAACACATATTTTGTACGCGCTGTCGTTTTACAAAAAAAAAAATGTAGTCCATTCAAGTTGACCGTGGGGTCGCGGGTTCGATTCTGGACATGACCGTGATTCTGGTCGCCTCTGGGCTGTGGGAGTACTGACAAGATTTCTGACAGTATCTCATTTAGAACGTCAGATAAAGGCCTGTGCGGTCGCGCAATCTGCTTATTTTTTTCTTCAGATATTAAGAACACACCAGAGCGATCAGTGATTGTGTCGCGTGACGAGAGAATATGCGACCAACAAAGACGCATATTAACTACGGAGTCTTGTCAGAGTGTCTTAACTACTACCAGTGGCGCTGAACGGGACCCGCTGTATTATTTCCAATTTTTGCATTTTTATATTGTCTTCGCGAGTATGAATGTTTGTGCGTTTAATGCAAGGATTGCAAATGTAGTTTGTGTCCTCGTTATGTATACTCTTTCGTAGTTGTCCAGTTTGACCTTGTGGTCATTTTATCGTGATCAACATCTCACCAATTCTCCCTTCTGTGCGATATGACCGTGATACTGTTGAAAGGACCATTCCATTCATTCGTCGCCGACTGAATCATTGATGATTGTAACCAGTTTCTTGGTACATCTAGCCTCTGCATTGCCGCCGATTGAATCATTGATGATTGTAACCAGTTTCTTGGTACATCTAGCCTCTGCATAGCCCCTCATTCCCATAATAGCCTGAGGTGACTGAAATGCTGAATTGCCGTTAAAAGATCCACTAAATTCCAAATCAGCCATTGATTTGCGATAACTAAATACAAACTCACTAAAAAAGCTAGTATCTCACTGGGATGCGACAACTGGCGACTAGTTTGAGACAAAGATTTGCGATAAAATCCGCGACTTTGCGACATTTTTCATATTTGGGTCTCACTGAAATGGTGATAACGACACATTTGCGAGTGTCGCGCGAATGTCGCACGAATGTCGTACGATTATCTCACGAATCTTGACCAACTTCGCCTGGAGTTCGCACACACGTCGCGCGACAGTCGCGCGACATTCGTGAGACACTCGTGCGACGTTCGCACAATAAAATTGGGATTATTTCTCCCGTGCGACTGTGTCGCGATACTCTCGCGAACGTCGCACGACTGTCGTGCGAAGGTCGTGCAACAGTCGTACGATGATTTTGCGAGAAAATGAGAACCTATTGACATTCCAGCATTTTTTTAATCATCAGACGTCAGAAAGATGGATATTGTGTTTTATCATAAAATATGGGGTTGTTCAGCCAGAACTCAGCCAGTACATTCTGGTGGGCATCCTTCCATGGGTACTGTTTCTCACTCTCAATGCCCAGTTTCTTTTTCATCCTTGTTTCATCCGTCAGAGAAACCGTGGGAGCTCCCGAGCTCTCGTCGTCGGAGGGAACAAGAGCTGGGACTGTTTCGGCTGTGTTGTGGTTTGATGGCCGGGTGCAGTGGCAGCCCTACCCCTACCTCGCCCTTTTCTGACCTTTGCTGGCCTGATGCCCATGTTGCAACTGAATGAGTGCAAACTGTTTGCGAGAAACATAATTGTCAGAATCACGTGGGACGAAAATACGAACCATTCATGACACTTTTGCGACATTGCGAGTAATTTAAGACACTCGCACGATAGTCGTAAGATATTCGTACGAATGTCTCACGACAGTCGCGCGAAAGTTACTCAGTTTTATTTGCTCGCAATTTAGTCGCGGAAGTGTCTTATTAATGTCGCAATTTGTTCGCAATATAGTCTTATTTATTTCGCAAATTTTTCGTGTTCACTGTCATTGCGACTCGCCGGAAACTGAATTGCGATGGGTCTGCGACGTGTTCGCGACACCCGCGATGACTTTGCGACTATGTTGCGACTATATTGCGAGAAATTTTATCGCACAAAAAAGTTTTACATGTAAAACTTTTTTGTGCGACAATGCGAACCGTTTGCGCCAGTTTGCGACTCACGCGAGGATATTGCGAATCCCCGCGAACGTTTCAAGACAGTTTTGAGACTCATTCGCGAATGCAATTCGCAATCAGTCGCAAACTGTCGCATCCCAGTGAGATAGGGGCTTAACACTCCTGCATGTACGCATGAAGAAAAATATAGCAGAGCATAAACTTGGAAGATCAAATAAAGGAGCCGTGGTCGATTGGTTAGAGCGCTAGGTTTGGGAGTACATGATCGTGGATTCAAATTTCAGTGGCCCAACGACTAAAAATTACTTTGTCGACGCAGCGATGAAAGTTATAAGACAGTGAAATTGGGTCACACCTTTCATATGCTATATACAATATAAATGGGGCCTCTAACAATCTGTTGCCCCTACTACGGGAAACTTTACCTTTAGTCACATGCATTTTCAGAGACCGGATTTTTTTCAGACCGCAAACATGATTCCGTTGCACTTACTCCTTCATTATCATCCTTTCATCGGCTCGCTATGAATGAAATGCTGTTGTAAGGTCCGTCAACTACAAGTCATCCATTTAGACATCATTCATCCCTTTTCTTGAAGCTATGTAGCTCTTGAACGAACTCTTTAAGAAATCTAATTGATTTTAAGTTATATCACTCAAATTGATCATGACTATGTTTTTGTTTCATTAAAAGTGTCTAATGCGTATTTCTATGGTGGCTGGTTTGTGAAATTTCGTCTTTTCGAGGCGAAAAGACACCGAGCGAAAAGACGAAAAGACGCTATGCGAAAAGACAAAAAGCCAAAAAAACGCCATGCGAAAAGACGAAATTTCAGCGCAAGAAGACGAAAAAACGCCCTGCGAAAAAACGCCATTAAACCTTTGATTTTGTCGTCTTTTCGCATGACGTCTTTATGTCTTTTCACAAAGCGTTATTTCGTCTTTTTACGTGGCGTCTTTTCATGTGGTCCTCCAGGACTGGACCAGCTTCTTCTGCGATATTGTCTAATTTCTACTAGTCTCCCTTTATCTTCTTTGTTTTTCTATTTTCTTCTTATTTTTTTATCATACTTTAGTTTTCATTCTTATTTACATGCCCAGTGGGTGAGCAACGTTGAATCGACATTGAAAAAACGTTGATTCAGTGTCTGGACGTTGAATCAGCGTTGATTCAAAGTTGATTCATGTTGCGTGCCTATTGGGTTGTTACTTCTATTCTTCTTTATAGTATTCTATTTCTCCTAATTTTTTTGACACCTTTCTCCTTTTTCCTTTATTATTTGCATTTGTTTTTATACTTAACCTGATTTTTTTTTTGTATTTGTACCGCCTTTGTTCACCTTTTATTTGTATTGTAGGGGAAGGGCCGTAACTCATGTTGGTAGAACTTGTGGCCCAGCCCCATTGCATAACAATATGGCAATTAAATATGTTTAAACTAAACTCATGTGGCGTAATTTCGTTTTTTCGCATGGCGTTATTTCGTCTTTTCATCTTTCACATGGCATTATTTCGTCTTATCGTCTTTTCGCGTGGCGTCTTTTCATCTTTTCTTTTTTTTTTTTTTCTTTTCGCGTGGCATAGTTTCATTTTTTTTCGTGGCGTTATTTCGTCGTTTGGCATGGCGTCTTTTTGCGGCGAAAAAAAGCCACGCGAAAAGACAAAAAGACGAAAAACCCGTTTTGGATGAAGTCAAATTTTCATATCCATTACGTAATATAATTCAAAGGAGTAACGTCGTTTTCTCGCATCAAAAACTTACGAAGAATATTTAACGCCCCTTTTACAGTCAAAGTTGGCTTGATTTCTTCATGAAATGGCGGACAACTTAACAAAATCTGACGGATACACTTGCCTTTTTTGTTTCTTGTGTGTTAGAATCGGAATAGACTCTTGCTTACAAGTGATTTGTTGCCCAAAATATCACTGGTTGGAGGTCTGTCGTAAAGTTTTTATATCATGAGCGCGAAGCGCGAGTGATATATTCACTGACGATTGACCGACTGACGACTGACCCGAAAAAAAAGAGAGAAATACTTCGTTGATAACTGACGACTGACCGAAAAAAAAAGAAATACCTCATTAATAATATCCGAATTTCGATAGACTGTATATTGAAATATTTTTACTAAGAATAGATACTCGCTTTTCTGTCACTGTGCGTTACTTTAAAGACTACTGGAGCCCCGGTATCTCAGCGGGTTAAGCCTACCTGCTGAGGTAAAGCGTTACTTTTCGAATACCGCTTGAGGCGGAATTCTTTTTACCATAAACAGGTTTCGATTACTTAATCTTCAAATAGTTCGATATGATTGGTTATCCCCTCGGGGATAGGAATTCGTACTCGATTGTACGCCGTTTCCTTTTGCTTTGCTTTCGCCGTTTCCTACAGGTCCCACTACCTCCCGGTACTTCTACATTTGGCACACCCAGCTACAGGGTTCTCGACAGCATCGCTAATGCATGATCTTTATAGCTTATATCTTTTAAAAAGCCCTTTATGTCACCTTATATAAACAGTTACCTGAAAGTTCAGGTAGCACTTTACAGTGCAGATCAATAACAAGTTCGACTTGATTAACGCTAAATACAGGTTCCACTATTTACCGGTACTTGCTCCCATAGTTTGGCGCACCCAGCTGCAGGGTCCCTTCTAGCATTGCTAAGGCATGAGCTGTTAAACTTATCCTGAAGACTTCATCTCGCCTAATACAAGAATCTCACCTAATACAAGCACTTACCAGAGAGTACAGTCCACTTACTAAGAGCCATTACTAAACAGTAAGGTCATCTAACAAAAGTTAATAGCACTGAAGCTCACCTGTTACAAGCAATCACTAGACAAAAAGAAAAAAACTGTCAAACTCGCCACTTACCTACAGCTACAACAAATCCAAGAAAACAATAAAATTAACTTGTACTGCTGCCATTTTTCTTCTTTACCCCTATAGATGCATTTGCTAAGGGATAACCTCTCAAGCTTTTTCAAAAGCTAAACTTGTGGTTATAGTGTTGAAAAAGCCGTAAATCCCCGTCATCACCATCCATCTATATACTACTCAAAAGAAGTTTTGCATCACCATATATACTCCTCGCTAAAAGTTTAGCATAATGTGAAAGCAAAAATAAGAAGATTATTGGAGATAATAACAATTGAATTCTGACTTTCTGTGGAGGTTAATGTATTCTATCATTAACATCAATGATTCATCATCGTGGAATTAGCAAGTTTGATTTGAATTTGAGTACCAACTGCACAGGGCGAGCGTAGACGTACATGTCCAAAAACACATTTTGGGAAGAAAAAAAACAACATATTCTTGTAATGCGCTGTGAGATACTTTTCTTTCACACCAATTTAACGTTTAGTAATGCTAAATGTTTCTGGCGAATACCAAACTACTGTTTTTTTACAACCATTAAAACAAAGCACTATTTTCTCTCGAAAACGCGAATTTCGGGGCATTCATTTCTGTGCGCTCTTTTGCAGTGCTTGCTCAAATCAATTTCAATTTGGTGATTTTGCAATGCCTAAGCATTGGTGTTGATGAAAGAATGCATTTATCTTAATACTGAATATTGTGATCTCTTATAATCCTGGTACATTCATTTAAAAAATATGCTAAACTTTTGGCGAGGAGTATATTTTCCCATAGACATAATGCTCAATCAACTTATTTCCAAGATGTATACATGTTTTTTGTAACTCACACACTTATGTCTCTATAAACACCTGACAAAACTTAGGACAGAACTGACCCTCGTCGGGGTTGAAAAAGTTTCTGACTGACTAGTGGTATTGTCTCTTTTACCATATGGTAAATCATCCTGAATTAGAGTTTTACTATATTTAAAAGCCTGTAGCTACCAAGACGGATGGAACCGAAGACCAACTTTTCACATTTATAATAGCGAAACATAAGACTGTTAATTATACAGAATAACCATGTGTTTCATTGCTACTCATATGACTTGTGTAAAACCTGTGTAAAACAGGTGAAATATGACTATTTTGCAACAGTTCTATGCAAAAAAGTAATGTGAAGCAAAACTTATTTAGGGATAAGTCAGGGGCGTAACTAGGGGCAATTTCATAATACGCACAACCATGTTTTATTCTCTACTTCTTGAAGGGAAAGCTAGTATTTCAGCCACTTTGGTAATTGGTATTGAAATCGTGTCTGATTTATAAATTTTCAGCATGCAAATATGCAGGTGCGTTTTGAAATTTTGTCAATTTTGACAAAATTTCAATACGCACTTGCGTATTTGCCGTATAGGTAGCTACGCCCTTGTAAATGTGCTTGCTGTTTTAATTACAGAATTCACCGCTTATTATACTGGCTGCAGTCTGAAACGTTCATTTGCCGAAATTCATACCTTTTTTATTTCAAAGACTATAATACTGACTATGATAAACTAGAAATATTTTTCAGAGAAAAACTGATGTCCCCCAGCCCCCACCACCAGCCACTAATGAATAAAAACCCTGTACAAATAAAATATCATTGCAAGTTTGAAGTTTGGAGAAAATCCATCCACTGGTTCTAAAGACATCCTACATAGAAGACTATGACCTTGAAAAACGGGTCAAGGTCATCAACTACTAAACATGTCTGAAACCTGTCACAACGATAAACTCATGCAAGTCTGATTTATATCTGTCAACTGGTTTAAGATATCTCATTTTAGAGAGCAAAAAAAAAATAGGCATTTGTAAGTTAGTTTTTGACCTTGAAAATGGGGCCAAGGTCATCAAAACAAAATACACTCTTGAAAATGTTCCAAAGGTATATTTATGAAAGTGAAGCGGAAATCAAGCCAAAGTCTTATGAGATATATTAACTTTAGTGAAATTTTCACATATTTAAGTCCTCCTGCGACCTTGAAAATGAGATGAAGGTCACTAAAATCTGATCAACTCTTAAGCTAGTCACAGTGATATATCCATGCACCTTTGGTGAAATTATATTTACTGGTAAGTGAGATATTGTAGGTATAAGAAACTGCCATCTAAGACCTCCAGTGACCTTGGAAAAGGTCAAGGTCACGAATATCTAATTAGCTTATAAACTTGTCCCAATGATGGGCCCATGCAAGTTTGGGGAAATTCCATCCATTGGTTCAGGAGATATTGTGGGTAAAGAAATTGGCATATAAGTCCTCCAGTAACCTTGAAAATAAGGCCAAGGTCACCAATATCTAATTAGCTCATAAACTTGTCCCAATGATGTATTCATGAAAGTTTGGTGAAATTCCATCCATTGGTTCAGGAGATATCGTGGGTACAAAAAATTGTCATATAAGTCCTTCAGTGACCTTGAAATTGATGTCAAGGACACCAAAATCGAATCAGCTCTTAAACTTGTCCCAATAATGTATCCATGCAAGTTTTGTGAAATTCCACCCACTGGTTCATGAGATATTGTTGGTACAAGAAATTGGTTTAAACATACATACATACATACATACATACATACATACATACATACATACATACATACATACATACATACATACATACATACATACATACATACATACATACATACATACATACATACATACATACATACATACATACATACATACATACATACATACATACATACATACATACATACATACATACATACATACATACATACATACATACATACATACATACATACATACATACATACATACATACATACATACATACATACATACATACATACATACATACATACATACATACATACATACATACATACATACATACATACATACATACATACATACATACATACATACATACATACATACATACATACATACATACATACATACATACATACATACATACATACATACATACATACATACATACATACATACATACATACATACATACATACATACATACATACATACATACATACATACATACATACATACATACATACATACATACATACATACATACATACATACATACATACATACATACATACATACATACATACATACATACATACATACATACATACATACATACATACATACATACATACATACATACATACATACATACATACATACATACATACATACATACATACATACATACATACATACATACATACATACATACATACATACATACATACATACATACATACATACATACATACATACATACATACATACATACATACATACATACATACATACATACATACATACATACATACATACATACATACATACATACATACATACATACATACATACATACATACATACATACATACATACATACATACATACATACATACATACATACATACATACATACATACATACATACATACATACATACATACATACATACATACATACATACATACATACATACATACATACATACATACATACATACATACATACATACATACATACATACATACATACATACATACATACATACATACATACATACATACATACATACATACATACATACATACATACATACATACACACACACACACACACACACACACACACACACACACACACACACACACACACACACACACACACACACACACACACACATACATACACACATACATACATACATACATACATACATACATGTACAATAACAATACAATAATGAAGGGATCCAGAAAGAAGCCTGTTGGCTTATATAAATCTGTTTCCCTATAAACATAAGTGACAAACAGACGGTGAAACCATGAGTACAAATTTTTACTATTATGCGAAAACAAATAGAAATGTCAAACCAAATTAGGGGAAAAGGAAAATTATAAATAATATATGATAAGGAGGAAAGCTTGAAGTCAAGTTGGAAACATCTAATACTACTACTACTAGTTTTATCAACAAATGTCAGATATTGTGATAGTAAATCGACCTGAGAGAGAGAGAGAGAGAGAGAGAGAGAGAGAGAGAGAGAGAGAGAAGAGAGATCCTCAAGTTATAAATCTTCTACTATCCAATATAAACTTATGTACTGCAACAAAGATTTGACAGTTAGTATGAAAGTCTAATTCGGCAACTCCAAATAGTATACTATTTATGTTTGGTATACAGTAATGTCTTAAATCATTCATCATAACAAGTCGCATTTCATTATATCTCTGGCATTCAAGAAAGAAGTGTTTTGTGGTTTCAATGGCACCACAAGTACAATGAGAATTATCAATAATGTTTTTAGAAAAGAGGTGTTGATTTAATATGCTACAGTTTGTTCTTAGTCTTGTATGCTGGATTTGTAAAAATCTATCACCTATATAATAATATTTGGGGGTCCTGGAGATATTTGCATTAATCTGGTATCTAAAACTTTGGACTGAATTTGAGTCTCTAACGTCTGGAGAAAGTTCATTCCAAGACCTAATACTAGAGGGCAGAAAAGATTTATAGTATAACTGAGTTCTAGTCATAATTTGTCTAATGTTAGATGCATCTCGTAGGTTATAAGAAGTTGTACGTTCTACAGCAGGAGGGACGAGAGAAACAAGGTAATCGGGCAAGAGATTATGAGACATTTTATAAAATAGACATAGCTTATGTTTTTGACGTCTTTGTTCTAGCGTTTCCCAACATGTTTCTTTATATAAATTTTCTAAGGATACTTATTTAGTTGCACCAGTGACGATTCTTGCAGCATCAAGTTGAATTTTCTCGATAGCATTAATTTCGTACTGGGTACAATTGTCCAAAACTACATCAGCATACTCTAATATTGGTCTGATAAAAGATATATATATAATTTCCAACGATTTTCTATCTAGAGTAAATTTTATCTTGCGCATAATATGTAACCTAGTCCAAGCTGTAGAAGTAATATAATTTATATGTTCATGCCATGTTCCATCATTTGATAGAAATATCCCTAAGTGTTTATGACTAGTAACTTCGTTAACGGGTTCCTTATTCATTATCAATGGGGGGGGGGGTGAAAAGGTCTATTTGTTTTCCTAGAAATTAAAAGAGATTCAGACTTAGCAGGATTAAACCCAACCAGCCAACGTTTTGCCCACTCATGAATTGTGTCAAGATCAGAATTAAGTTGTCTAGCTGATTCGACCGGTTCATTGACTATCAAATAGAATTAGAATTAGAATTAGAATTAGAATATCTTTTATTTCCATATCGGGCCCATATAGGCATAACAACAGACATGACCAAATAACTACTATGAACTACATACACATTTAAATATACATATACTTACACCTCTAACACCTCTAATATATACATATACTGGCACCTCTAAAACACCAGGCCCAGCTGTTCAAAGCACTCTTCAACTATCAAATATAAACTGGTATCATCTGCAAATAATTTGATAGTTGAAAAGTTACAAGAAATTGTCACCTCAGTCCTCCAGTGACCTTGAAATTCCATCTACTGGTAAGTGAGATATTGTTAGTACAAGAAATTGTCATCTAAGACCTCCAGTGACCTTGAAAAAAGGTCAAGGTCACCAAAATCTAATCAGCTCTTAAACTTGTCCTAATAATGTATCCATAAAAGTTTGGTGAAATTCCATCCATCGGTTCAGGAGATATCATTGGAACAAGAAATTGTCCTCCAGTGACCTTGAAAATAAGGTCAAGGTCACCAAAATCTAATCAGCTCTTAAGCTTGTCGCAATTATATATCCATGCAAGTTTGGTGAAATTCCATTCATTGGTTCAAGAGATGTCGCAGATACAAGAAACTGTCACGGCGACGCCCGGGATTCGCACTGAAAACAATATGGCCCCACTCACCTTTGGTGTGTGTGGGGGGGGGGGGGGGGGGGACATAATCTCATGTCTCTAAAATCCCACTTAACATTAGCTCAAAAGCAAAATGGGACTATAGAGGCATGCGATTTATATGAAATAAAAGAAGACTGAAAAAAATATGAAGTTAGACAAATAAATGTTTCAGACTGGAGCGAGTCTAACCTCATGTCAGCGTAAAAGTAAAGCTCTCAGATACTCCTACTTACGGAACCCCTGAAAGGACATTTCTTTTCAGATATTTATCAGAATAGAAATTGAAACAAAAAAATTAGAACGAAAATCAAAACAACAAATATCTCGTTTAGACGACTTATTATATCGTTTAAACGACATAGTATGTCGTTTGAACGATACTACAGTAAAGTAGAACATAAATTTAAACAAGAAAACCAGAGTGGAAATTAACTCAAGAAAAACAGAAAAGAAATTGAAACAAAAAATATGTCGTTTAAACGACTTATTATCTTCTTTCTTTTCCGATATTTATAAGAATAGAAATTGAAAAAGAAAATTAGAACGGAAATAAAAACAACATATATCTCGTTTAAACGACTTATTATATCGTTTAAGCTACATAATTAGAACGGAAATAAAAACAATAAATATCTTGTTTAAACGACTTATTATATCGTTTAAACGACATATAAAGTCGTTTAATCGATATATTTAGTCGTTTAAACGAGATACTTGTTGTCTTGATTTCCGTTCTTATTTTCTTGTTTCGATTTCTTTTCTGATACTTATCGGAATGGAAAGTAGATAATAAGTCGTTTAAATGACATATTTTTGTTTCAATTTCATTTCTGTTTTTCTTGAGTTAATTTCATTTCTGGTTTTCTTGTTTTAATTTCCATTCCATTTTATATCGTTTAAACGACATATTATGTCGTTTAAACGATATAATAAGTCGTTTAAACGAGATATTTGTTGATTTGATTTCCGTTCTAATTTTCTTGTTTCAATTCCTTTTCTGATAAATATCGGAAAGGAAATGTCCCTTCCGGGGTTCCGTACCTACTAGTTACAAAAGTCCCCAATCACGTAACATCTAGAGTGAGCGCTTTTGGCGCGACGGAGTACCCATCATAAGAAATGCCATTTTCCGGGAAAAAATGCAAACAGCTTAAATTCAGATGAGACGGCTCATCTGGTTCTCAAAGTTTGCCATCTAGTCATGATTTCTTAATATGATATAGCTTTGACAAAAACGTTTGTTTTTAACTTTGCAGACATAAAGTTTGCCGTTTTTGGTGTAACCCTGCAAGTACAATAAAAGTTCACGAAATTAAGACAGTCGAATAATTGCGAACAGTCAACGTTTTTATTACATGACGGAACAACTGCACCCTATACATTCGATCACAAATAGATCCACTCCTCACCAGCGATGATACGATCAATCTCAGTCCGTTTGATAGAATTTTTACACTCGATGCACCCCATACTCGATTATCGAACTGGCATAGAGTGTATTAAAGTTCTTAAAACTCTATCTAAACGGATAAAAATAGACCTGAAAAGAGTTTCTTACGGACTGGTATTTATCTAATCATAGATAGAATTGATCTGATCCGTTTCCATTCGGATGCATAGGGTGAATTACCTTAACACTGTATATCCTTCGGTGTTCCTAGACAGACAGCGATTTTTGCTCTGCTTTAGTGTTCTGCTGTTTTATAGCAAGTGCCATCGTTAATCTATAAATGAGCCACAACACGACATAACAAACAACGTGGCATGTGCGCCCAGCGAAGGCTCAGATCAGCCTGGGCATCTGCCTAGTCTGATCAGAGTCTTCGCTGTCGGTATGAAGGTAGCTTAGACCCTTAGGTACCCTTTCAGTGCACAGCGGAGACTCTGATCAGACTGGGCGGATGCCCAGGCTGATCTGAGTCTTAGCGTAGCGCACATGCACCTTTGTTGGTTTTCTCGAGTTTCGGCTCATATATAACTCACGTTGTGAAAACGGACCTCAGTCCAGGTTTGTACAATAAATATTCAAATCAACCTGTGTATCTGCACAAACTGATCTTTTTCCGTTTTGCTCAGGATTCCTCTAGGAGCTGAAATTTTAGTTTTCGACGCACATTCGGGTGGGGAGGGGGGTGAAGCTGATGGGAGGAGCTAAAATTCCATGACGCACGAGGGAATTCATGTCCGCTAGCCAAGGGTACTAGGTTCACTTTGTTCCTTACATGAGCCGCGACGCGACAAAACCAACAATGTGGTTCTGCGCCACGTGCAGACTCAGATCAGCCTGGCCATCCGCCAAGTTTTACCAGACTATTCGTTTAATGCTCAAAGGGTAGCTAAGAGTCTAAGCTACCTCCATGCGGACAGCGAAGACTCTGATCAGACTGGGCGAATGCCCAGGCTGATCTGAGTCTGCGCTGGGCGCACTACCACATTGTTGGTTTTGTCACGTCGCGGCTCACATATGTAAAGAACAAAGTGGACTTAGGATCCTTGCTTGCGAAGATGGAAGAGATTCAGGACGACCATTATGAACGCCGAAAAGATGGCGCACATGTCACATTATTGGTTCAAAAATAAATGGTTTAAGCGAATAGGAACAGTGTGATTATAATTGCGCAGATATGCAGTCTGATCTGAGTCTTGCCGTATAATTCATGTACCTTTTCACGCGACATCACTAACTTAAACTTATAATTGAGCCACGACAAGAGAAAAAAAAGTGGTTGTGCGCCCCAGCGCATACTCAGACCAGCCTGGGCATCCGCCCAGTCTGATAAGAGTCTTCGCTGTCCGCATAGGGGTAGCTTTAACCCTTAGCTACCCTTTAAGCGCTTAGCGATGAATCTAATCAGACTGGGTGGATGCGCAGGCTGATCTGAGTCTGCGCTCGGCGAACAATCACTTTGTCGGTTTTATCGTGTGGCGGCTCATATCTAAGTGCTCTACGGTTGGTTCTAGGAACTTGAAAATTCCAAATTTTGGACAGATAGGTCTAAGCAAACGATGCAGACCCAAATCAGACTATTCCCGAAGCAGTCTGATCAGGGGCTACACTGTTTGTCATTCCATCTGCAATTTTTCGACACATTACTGCATGCCCAATTTATTCACTTTTTGGAAATTTACTGTTAATTTTAGGTGTCCCAATTTTAAGCATTTTAATGGTAATCTGTCGCGAAATGCCTCGTTATTGTGGCCTTCGTCTTAGAAAATGAGAATAAACAGTTATTAGAAGGTCTTATTACTTATCTTGTTGGTTTTCTTTTCTGCGCAATTTTATTTTTTCGCGTTAAATCTATAATTGAATATGAAATATCAATTCTTTAGACGTCTAATAAAAATGGTCATTTTGAACATGGACTGAGTGCCTTATAATCGTGTCTTATACTACCGGTATGCCCCTATTCCACACAGACCACGAATCCCAAGAAACAAGGTAATCGGGCAAGAGATTATGAGACATTTTATAAAATAGACATAGCTTATTTTTTTTGACGTCTTTGTTCTAGCGTTTCCCAACATGTTTTGATAAATATTAGGATTCGTGGCGATTGTAAATTTTCTGGTCCAATTCGTGATGCTCTACGATTCAGTTACGATACAGGTACGATAGGGTTATGAATATTCGTGTGATTCGACTGGATTCGGCTGGGCTCGCACGGATATTGTCAATAATTCAGTACGAATTACAAAATCTCTTTGGAAATACGAATGAATGAGTAAGAATGCGCCGAATGCAGTTACGAATCCGGTACGAATAAGAATGAATTCGTGACTATTCTTGAAAATCCGCGGTGTTTTCTCTCAAGATATGTATAAAAAGGCCCAAAGCCTGATCTGATCCTTTGCTGTACGCACATATTAAGTATGAATCATCCAAAATCTATGGCTACAAAAGGAAGTCTGCACCCACCAGGCACATGACGTCGTAGTGACGTCTCATCGACGTCAGTACGTCGTCATTTGCCCACTGGGTAGATAAATGCATGCGTCCAGAGTCTTCACTGTGCGAAAACGCATCAAGGTACACATTTACGAATCCCCGAATGAGTTGAGAACACCTACGGACGCCTCCAAATCAACTTCGATTCAGTTACGATGCCTGGGAATGCACTAAGACATGAGGACGAGAGTCGTGGATATGTTGACAAGAGGAGGTCTTAATATTTAAGTTGATCGGGATTAGATATCTTATTGTGCTAATAGTCGTTGTTTGATTCTTATTTTGAAAGTCCTAATGTTAGGTGTTTGTCTTAATTCTAGTGGCAGTGAATTCCATTGCTGGGCATCTTTAACAGCGAAAGAGTTTTCATAATAACTAGTTCTTGCAAAAGGAACTCTTAGTGCCTGGTTTTCTACAGAACGCAGGCTTCGGTTATGAATTTCAAAGGTGTTTTCGAACATACCGGTTAAGTAGTTTGGAGCCAGATTATTCAAGGCTTTATACATCATAACGCATAAATGATATGTAACTCGATTTGGAAAGGATAGCCACTGCAGCTCTTTAAGCATATCTTCTGACGGAGTCATGATATCGGCATCGAGTATTATACGCGCTGCCCTTTTTTGGAGTTTAACTAATCTGTTTATGTTTGCAGCTGATGTTCGACTCCAAATTAAACACCCATAATCAAACAATGGTAAATATACGAATTATAGTATTGTTTCATGCTTGTTTTGACGACATATTTCGACAGAAGTTTTAACAAGGTAATTCTTCGTGTTATATTTAAGTACACGCTATCTATTTGTTTATCAAAAGCGAGACTTTTGTCTATAATGACACCCAAAAGCTTTTGGTTATCAACAGCCTGTAAAAGTTCACCTTCGAGATAGATGCCTAGAGAATCCATGTGGTGTAAGTTTTGACGTGTACCAATAATCATGACGGGCGTCTTCATAATATTAACTATCATATCGTTCCGATGGCACCAACTTTTGAAATCAAGAGCACTAGTTTGGAGTTTTCCTTCAATGACAGATTTGCTTTTGCTTGCGGCATGTAAAGTTGTGTCATCCGCATACATTTCTAAATAAGTTTCTTTTATAAATAGAGGCAAGTCATTAATGAAAAGAAGAAAGAGGACAGGACCGATCACGGAGCCTTGAGGTACGCCTGACTTAACCGTTTCTAAAGGGGATTGTACATTTCCATTGATGATACATTGTTTCCTATTGAAGAGATATGATGCTATCCAATTAAGTGCAATACTATCAAGTTTGTAAGCTTCCAATTTCTTCATCAGCAATTCATGATTTACTATATCAAATGCTTTTTTCAGATCGAAGAAAATTGCTCCAATGATTTCACCTTTGTCGATACTTTTCAACCATTGATCTAAAAGCTTTATAAGCGCCGTATTACAAGAATGGTGCCTACGAAACCCAGACTGTGATTTATGTAAAATCTCATATTTGTTGAGGTATCCAAAAAGATGTCTTGTGACATGTTTCTCAATGATTTTTGATATGATTGGAAGTACAGAGATGGGTCTGTAATTAGACGGATCATCTTTAGCACCCCTTTTGTGTATTGGTGAAAGTTTAGCAATTTTCAAACTGTCTGGAAATTGTCCATTATGCAAGCTGATGTTTATTATTTGTAGTAAAGTGGGACCTATAATATCCGCAGCTCTTTTAAATATTCTGGGCGAGATACCATCGAGACCTGCTGCTTTTGTTGAGTCTAGTGATTTTATGCATGTTACTAGTTCCGTCTTCTTAATTGGAGGAATTGTGAATTTGACGTTAGATGGAACCTTATTGTCAACATAATCTTTTAGTGTTTTAGTCTCGAATGTGGAGTGATCTTGTGCTTTATCGACTTTGAGTTTATCGCTTATTGATATGAAAAACTGGTTGAGTTTTTCTAATATATCTTCAGGTTCATTTGTGACTATGCCATCAAGAACTATTTGATCGGGGATTATGTTTCCTTTGTTCTGACCATTAATGTTTTTAATATGTTTCCAAATAAACGTACTGTCCTTATTTTCTGAGATTGCTCTAATCCGTTAATCGATGTTATATATCGATCGGCCCTGGAAGGCGGTGCACGTTCATTGTCAAACGGTGACAAAATATAGCGCAGTATTTTTTCGCAAAAGTTTACGAATATTTCGTTTAATTTAAGCGCAAATATCGATCAAATATTTTTAAATGCATTTACGTTCGCCAGATCCCGCGGGACCTGGCGCATGTTAATGCATGAAAAATATGTTTGATCTCTATATCTCATGCCCATATGCACATGCCAATACAAATCGTATTAGCAGGACAGAATAGTGGCCTAGCGTAGAAAATCTAAAAAAAAACATTTTTCACGAGAAAACATTCTGACGAACTACTTTTTTAAATGGTTAGCAACCACCACTACCCATCTTTACACTCTACTACATGTAGCTCATTTTATTAATCATTCTCGCCATTGTCTTTGCTCTTCAGGGAGTCAGACATCAAGTGTGTCCTCTAATCCGAAAAGCACATCATCATGCTCTGATGGCCATTGGTCGATTTACAGACAAAATAATTATGCACAAAGTGTAATGTTGCATACGTAAATGTATGTTTGATGAGCAGAAATCCATATGAGTCCTTTCTTTTGATCTGTCAGTATTTTGATAAAGATTAAAAATCTTGAAAAAGGAAGATTAATCAATGAGAGTAATTTAGAAACTAGATTTATTTATCATCCCTTTTTCGATATCACAGATTAGAAAATAAATTAAAACAGAACAATGTGATGCTAAATATACATATAAAACATACATTTACAACGAGCACATGCGCGCGCAGTGTTCTACAGCTTGTTAACCAAGGAGAGCACAAAAAGCACAACACTCACCATGACGTTAAATAGTTAGAAATCTACAATTTTCTTAAGGTGAATGACGTCGTATTGACGTCGATGCGACGTCGTTACGACGTCAGTACGACGTCATTTCAACGTCATGTGCCTGCTGGGATCTCTCTTATTTCCATTGTGGTCTTTCTAAACGTGCATATACCCTGGGTTCTCTCTCGACAAAAAGATAGTTATTTCTCTGATTTGTAAACATTCGTATATGCCTTGGGTTCTCTCTCGACAGATGAAAGTGCTCGATGACATTCCGGAAAAAAACGCACAAAGCGGGTATATTATTTAAATTTGTGATGCATGTTTGGGTAACGTGAAATAATCATTTAGCTGTCCATCAAAAAAAGGCGGGGGGGGGGGGGGGGGGTAGCGGGAACTATGAAAATACTCGATGGAAATGTTAAAAAAGATACATGGTAAATAAATAAATAAGAAAATCGTAGTACCTTTCTGTTAAAGAAACATAAAAAAGTGATTTCCTGTGTGAAGAATAACATTCACGTGACTTAATCAAATTAATGCGGTCCATGACCATTTGTGATACACTTATTTTGCATTTAACATCTTGTATGTTGCAAAATGCACGTACATGAAAGCAAATAATTGTAATTAAGAAATCAACAAGGTATTTCAAAGAGAGTATATGAAGTTGGTTATAAGCAATTCAGTTCGAAGTAAAATTGAATCAAACGAAAGCAAAACTCAATACTTGGTAAAAAGAAATCTTAATTTTTGGCACATTTCTATGACACATTTCTATGACTTGCCATATTCACCTCATAAAAACCCACTTGCTCTAATGAGCTGTTTTTTTTTTGTTTTTTTGTTCTTGTTTCCTGGTATTTTGCAAGCCTCGTCAAGCTCACCTGCTTTTAAATCTCACAGAAGATGCAAACATAGCTCCAGGTAAGGTGAGGTTTTGAATATAATTCAGAGATATTTTTCGAGGCGCAGCCTCGTATAATTTCGATATTGTTCCAAATTTCACAAGATTCCATTGGTCAAATAACGCGTATGTCAAAATTTAGCCAATAATATCAAAGGTCAATGAATATTTAATCATCGTTTTTTTTTCTCGTCGGACTGCACTGTGAATACTAGCATTCTGTCTTATATTAATTCAAAAAGGTTCTCTTGTCTGTAATTTTACAATAGAAATATCGAAAACAGATGCAGATATTCAAAACTTTCTTTTTTTCGTCGTAGATCTACTTTCGATTTCTACTTTCGGTTTAAAGGCTCCATAGTCCTACCAGTAGGTAAATTCGTCAAAATACAAATCATTATGAAACCTGTACAGCCTTCAGAATTAATGAAAATATGTCGGTTGCTGTGCTCTTTTGTATCAGATAACTGGCAAAAAAGAAGGAACAAGGTATTTTGGAAAAAATGATGAGCCTCTTCATAAAGATACGCATTTCGTTTCTGGTTCCCCGTTAAGCAATGAAATAATGCAACCGCGGCACAATTAATGGGATCCTTGATTAACATTTTTGTACATTGTATTTTTATCATTTGTTAAAACGCCTGTACCTTGTATTTTTATCTCTTGTACCTTGTGTTTTTACCATGAAATAAAGCTTGTGAAATCGAAAGTAGGTCATATTAGTTGCCAACTAAAATGACCTAGTTATTTTTTCAAATCTATTTAAGTAAACCAAGTTTAGCTTTTGAAAAAGCTTGAGAGGTTATCCCTTAGCAAATGAATCTACAGGGTGCAAGTGGTAAAGCAGAAAATTGGCAGCAATTCAAGTTAATTTTAGTGTATTCTTGGATTTGTTGAAGCTGTAGGTAAGTGGCGAGTTTGACAACTTTTTCTTTTTGTCTAGTGATTGCTTGTAACAGGTGAGCTTCAGTGCTCGTAGAACTTGTTATTGATGTGTACTGTTGAGTGATAACAGAACTTTCAGGTAACTGTTTGTATAGGGAGAGATAAGCTATAAATATCATGCATTAGCGATGCTGGCGAGAACCCTGTAGCAAGGTGTGCCAAATGTAGAAGTATCGGGAAATAGTGGGACCTGTATTAGCAAAAGGAAACGGCGTACATTAATCGAGTACGAATTCCTATCTTAATATGGTTATCCCCGAGGGGATAACCAATCAAGGACGTTTTGATTTTTCAAAGCCGGCCAATCACGATAATAATCAACGGCGAAACTGTAGTGAGATGGGGTTCAAACCCGGCCAGCGATATGTAGTGAGAAGTTTGCAGCGATACCTCACGATAAAATATTTCATGCTGATAGAGCAATGGGGCCTGTAATACACACAAAATATGTTGTTAACTATTTTGAAATCAGGTCAATTTAAAGATTGACCGCGGTTCATTTTGGAATTCCAAATTGGACAGCTCAATTTTGAGATAGATCGTTGTCGCTATCCAGTGTCAAAATTACGGTTTTGGGTGCCTACGGACATAGCTTACTTATTCATGAAAGTTAAGGCCCTGTCACACTACAACGTTTCAGACAACGTATGCCAACGTATGAAAAATTTATCCAATACGCTGGCATACGCTGGAGATAAATTAAAACATCAAACAGCAGCCGGTTTTGGAACGCACACATAGCGTACTGAAACGTATAAATAACTAATTCACAACTTATCCCTAGCGTATACATAACTTATATAGAGGATCTTACATGAGTGCTCATGTATTATTGAATTTATTAAACGAGTTGGGGAAAAAGATAAGATGCGAGGCTTTGCCGAGCATCTTATCGGTTTTCCCCAACGAGTTTAATAAATTCAATAATACAGGAGCACGAATGGAAGATTCTATTTATCATATGACACTAAATTCGCATTTTATTAGCAAAATTTGCACGAAAACGCCACGATTTCGCCATTAGAAAACGCGACGTTTTTATGGACGTCAACGTATAACCTTACGACGTAATTTGCATATTTAATCCACTAGTGGATTATCACATTTAATGCATGGCTTTATTACACTCTCGGATGCGACGTCATATGATAAACAAGCGTATAACAGCGTGTTCCCAGCGTATCTGTAGCGTTCTTGTCTTATGCCGAACGCATGCACAACGTTAGTCTAACTTACGCCGACCTTATGTATAGCGTGTTGGAGCGTGCTTCGACGATCAGATGTAAAGCGACGGCTCTCTACAACACTTTTTATTGTAGTGGACGTTGATCGATGAACATGCCTAAAGAACGAAAATTAGAGAACTTTGCAGGTAGAAGCTGACCACCTGCATGCCTACCGTCGTCCCAATCATCACCCGACTGCCGTGCCTACGATGGTAGCCAACCTCCCTCTCGCGCAGACTCCAATGCCTCTTTAGTGGTATCCGTGGCGGCATCTGCAGCAGCTGTGGTGGCATCTGAACTATTAACCCCCTCTCAAGCCCCAAAACGACAAGCAGAAGCGGTCCAAGAAGATTCCTTATTTAAAAGTGATGAATTGCTGATCTGTATCCAATATATATAGCTTAAGCCCAGGTCGCTGGCGGATATGTTACCTAAATACGCTCAGTGCGTTCGTGATACGTTGAATAAGTTCTAAGGCCGTCAGGCATAGGTTGGATACGTTCTGGATACGTTCGGTATAAGTTACAGGTAAGTTACCTATAAGTTAGAAATAAGTTACACGTACGCTCCACAATGGACCTGCTGGCTGCCGACGTATGTCAACGTATGATTAACTTACAAGTTACGTGCATGAACGTACGCATAACTTACCTGTTGCGTACACCAAACTTATGACTAACTTATAAACAATACGTCGGCGTACGCTGAAAATTTTATGCATGCACAAAATTTTGTGCCGCATTCGACGTATAACAACTTATACCAACGCATTTGAGCGTACTCGTAACTTGTTCATAACGTACCCCTAACTTATTCAACGTACACCAGCGTGTTTACTAAATTTCTCATACGTCGGCATACGCTGATGCTATACGTCACTGTGTGACAGCCACATTATTGTCAAATCTTCAACTAGATACATATAACAAAACACACTTCCATTTAATCTGCGCCGATCTTTAAAAGATTTTCTTGTTTCTTAATACACATTGTGACCCTTCATAAGAACTGTCTCGGCGAGAATGTTCTAATGAGAGGTCACAACATATGTTTTCTTTATGAAAAAATGTGGAAAAGTATCCCTAACGTATCATTTTTACCCCTTCTTATAATACGACACAGTGCAAAGCATAGCCAGTACACCGTATAGATTATAATCATACGTTGGTAAAGGAGTGAAATAAAAATGGGCTTTTAACAATTTGTCATCGGATCTAAATTTTTGAATGAAATAGAACATATTTTCAAAAAAATTGCTGAAATGGACGAATCTTTCATAGCAGCTTATTTAGGAAACTATGAAAATCTAAGCGCACTAATATGGTATTACAGGAATGTATAATTGTTAAGCACATTAATTATTTCCGTTTTCTGTGACTTATAAACAAAATGAATGTTTTTCTCACAGTTCTCATCAAAATGCAATTACCACCGATAGAAACCTTAGGTCACTTTAGGGCGTTCAACCTTGCTGTCTAAAGTTGGATAAAATCAGCTTTTTCCCAAATCTCCCATGTGTAAAAGCAGCTTAAGAAAATAAGAACCACCCTAAAAAATCTTCAAATTGGGACACCGAAATTATTTACCACAACTGGGTTAAAATGAAACACTTTTTGTCTGCAGTAGAGTACTATAATTTGTCCAAACGATGCAGATGGAATGGCAAACAGTGTAGACTTTGATGAGACTGCTCCAAGGCCTTGGAGCAGTCTCAGCTTCGTCTGGATTGTTTGCCATGACCGATCTGCCTCAATATTTAGAAGTTCACGGTATAAATGCCCATAGGTTCATGTGCGATTGGACTGGACGGTATGTGCACTTAGTACTGGTTAACCGCTTAGGAGGTCTAAGCCTGCCCAGGAATAGTGTGGTTAGGTTAACTGACCGTCCCGACATGACCTTAGTTGTTGACCGTGGACGTTAAGCATCAAATCAACCAACCAAAAAATGGACTGGACGGTTTCATTTTGATTTTAAGGTAGTCGTATTCGGAATGACTCTGTTTGTCATTTGTTAAAACAAAAGCGAGTTATTGTTCATGGTGAAATTGATCAACTGTGGAGTATATCAATGTCTCCCGTAAAGATCCTAAGATTTCGGACAGATAGGTCTGTACAAACAGTGGAAACCGAGATCAGACTGTTCCTGAGGAACCAGAATGATCAAGGTCTTCACAGTTGCCATCCTATCTGCGCATTTTTGTAGGCATTACTCTATGGTAGAACCGGAATAACATGAAGATAAATAGAAGGACAAGGCCCGACTGTGCTTGCAGCAGGTGCAGAATTTGGGCAGTCTGTTTTGGGGATATTTTTGACCTTAAACACTGTTTTTCTAGGAAATGAAACGGTGAAATATTTTTTTTTGTTTTATTCTGTAACATACAATGTAAGTTTTACTAAAATAATATGCATAAGCATGCCCCATCGACTGAATATATTTTCATTACGTTTTTCATGAAATTCAGTTTTCTTGCATTTTTAAAAGATGTAAAAATAATCTAATAATCAAGATAACTGCAATCTTTTTTACCAGTTTGTTTCAAATATCCCATATTATAGATTATATGATTTGCAGAAATGAAAGTGCATTCATGTGCTAGAGACATAAATTCTACTGGAAAAGGTGTAAAAAAAAAAAGTATGTAGTAATACAAAATATTGTTGTTTTAGAAAAACAAAACGGTGATTTTTTTTTCTTATCCAAATGTTTTATAGCTCTTTAGGTTATTTAGATTGTATACTTGTTTGAAGGCTCCGCCAATATTTCTATTCAGTATTCATCTACCTTAAGATCTACTATAGGTCAGATTTATTGTTAAGGTAAACAGCACATGTTCTGATCATACTTTGAATTAGCGCGCTCTGGTCTGAGTGTGTATGCCTTCGTTTTATCACTTTCGCTAGATAAATTAATCTGCTTTTTCTTTTAACTCTCAAAAAACATTCTAAGAAATCCCATGATGAAATTAGATATTTTCACTAATGTTCCGTGAGTAAATGGCGAGTGATATGAATGAGTCGCGACACGAGAAAACCAACAAAGTGGCATGTGCGCCCAGCGAAGACTCAGATCAGCCTGGGCATCCGCCCAGTCTGATCAGAGTCTTCGCTGTCCGCATGGAGCTAGCTTAGACCCTTAGCTACCCTTTGGGCGCTTAGCAAAGAGTCTGCTCAGACTGGGCGCATGGCTCAGGCTGATCTGAGTCTGCGCTGAGCGCACAACTACTTTGTTATTTTCTCGTTTCGCGGCTCAAATTAACCCGCTTATTCTACTTAATATTTTTAACTATTCTTTTAACTCTCAAGAAACGTTCCAAGAAATCCCATTATAAACATTCGATATATTTACTAATGTTCCGTGAGTAACTGGCTATTATAATATAAAGTCAACGTTGTGTGCCTGCTGGGCCAGTCCATTTGACCAAGGGGGTGTCTCCAGAGACGTAGCTTATCGTTGTAAGCAAAATTTGCCAAGTTCTGAAGGAATTCCTCCCCTCTCACCTTAGATATGAGCCGCGACTCGACAAAACCAACAAAGTGGCATATGTGCCCAGTGCAGACAGATCAGCCTGGGCATCCGCCCAGTCTGATCAGAGTCTTTGCGTTAGCCTGGGCGTCCGCCCAGTTTGATCAGAGTCTTCGCTGTCTGCATGGAGCTAGCTTAGACCCTTACCTACCTTAGCCTGGGCGTCCGCCCAGTCTGATCAGAGTCTTCGCTGTCTGCATGGAGCTAGCTTAGACCCTTACCTACCCTAGAAGTGCAACGCGAAGACTCTGATCAGACTGGATGGATGCCCAGGCTGATCTGAGTCTGCGCTGGGCGCACATGTTGGTTTTCTCGTGTCGCGGCTCATATGGTTTATGCTTCGATTTGGTGTATGTGTTGTTTAAGAGATATAGGTTGAGATGTTTGGGGGAATATTTCATGAGATAAAATTTTGACGCATCTTTTCCTTCCTCTCGGTACATTTTTTTTTAAATTTTCTTGCTGCGTCAACTTATCTTCAATTGTTGGCTTCAGTTTTTAACTCACCGGATTCAAAGGCTCTAGGGAGCTTGCAGGTTAGGCAGGCCACAGAACTTTTAGTTGAACAATCTTACCTGCATTCAGCACTCACATAGCTTTTAGTTACCTGCTGCACTTGGCAGCCACAAAACTTTTACTTGAACATTTTTACCTGCATTCAGCAGCCTCAGAACTTTAAATTGAACAATCTTACCTGCATTCGGCGGCCACAGAATTTATGGTTGAACAATCTTACCTGCATTCAGCAGCCACAGAACTTTCAGTTGAACAATCTTCCTTGCATTCAGCTGCCACAGAACTTTCAGTTGAACAATATTCCTGCATTCAGTAGCCACAGAACTTTCATCAGCAGCCACAGAATTTAAAGTTGAGCAATCTTCCCTGCATTCAGCAGCCACATCATTTGAGTTGATCAATCTACCCTGCATTCAGCAGCCACAAAGCTTTCAGTTGAAGAATCTTACCTGCATTCAGCATCCACAGAACTTTTAGCTGATCAATCTTACCTGCATTCGGCAGCCGCAGAATTTATAGTTGAACAATCATACTGACATTCAGCAACCACAGAACTTTTATTTGAACAATCTTACCTGCATTCAACAGCCACAGAACTCTCAGTTAAACAATTTTAGCTGCATTCAGCAGCCACAGAACTTTTTCTTGAAAAATCTAACCTGCATTCAGCAGCCACAGAACTTTGTTTGAACAATCTTACCTGCATTCAGCAGCCACAGAACTTTATTTGAACAATCTTACCTGCATTCAGCAGCCACAGAACTTTTATTTGAACAACCTTACCTGCATTCAGCAGCCAAAGAACTTTTATTTGAACAATCTTACCTGCATTCAGCAGCCATAGAACTTTTATTTGAACAATCTTACCTGCATTCAGCAGCAACAGAACTTTTATTTGTACAATCTTCCCTGCATTCAGCAGCCACATCGTTTTAGTTGATCAATCTCCCCTGCATTCAGCAACCATAGAACTTTCAGTGAACAATTTTCCCTGCATTCAGCAGCCATAGTCTTTCAGCTGGTCAATCTTACCGGGATTCGGCAGCCGCAGAATTTGTAGTTGAACAATAATACTGACATTCAGCAGCCACAGAACTTTTATTTGAACAATCTTACCTGCATTCAGCAGCCATAGAACTTTTATTTGAACAATCTTACCTGCATTCAGCAGCCATATAACTTTTATTTGAACAATCTTACCTGCATTCAGCAGCCACAGAACTTTTATTTGAACAAGCTAACCTGCATTCAGCAGCCATAGAACTTTTATTTGAACAATCCTACCTGCATTTAGCAGCAACACAACGTTTATTTGAACAATCCTACCTGCATTCAGCAGCCATAGAACTTTTATTTGAACAATCTTACCTGCATTCAGCAGCCACAGAACTTTTATTTTAACAATCTTACCTGCATTCAGCTTCCATCAATCTTTTATTAGAACAATCTTACCTGCATTCAGCAGCCACAGAACTTTTATTTGAACAATCTTACCTGCATTCAGCAGCCACAGAAAATTTATTTGAACAATCTTACCTGCATTCAGCAGCCACAGAACTTTATTTGAACAATCTTACCTGTATTCAGCAGCCACATAACTCTTATTTGAACAATCTTACCTGCATTCAGCAGCCACAGAACTTTTATTTGAACAAGCTTACCTGCGTTCAGCAGCTATAGAACTTTAATTTGAACAATCTTACCTGCATTCAGCAGCCATAGAACTTTTATTTGAACAATCTTACCTGCATTCAGCAGCCACAGAACTTTTATTTGTACAATCTTACCTGCATTCAGCAGCCACAGAACTTTTAGTTGAACAATCCTACCTGCATTCAACAACCACAAAAAATGTTAGTTGAACAATCTCACCTGCATTAAACAGCCATAAAACTTTTATTTAAACAATCCTTCTTGCATTCGACAGCCACTGAAATTTTAGTTGAACACTTACCTGCTTTCAAAAGCCATAGAACTTTTAGTTGAACAATCCTACCTGCATTCAACAGCCACAGAAATTTTATTTGAACAATCTAACTTGCATTCAGCAGCCACAGAACTTTTATTTGAACAATCTTACCTGCATTCAGCAGCCACAGAACTTTTAGTTGAACAATCTTACATGCATTCAGCAGCCACAGAATATTTAATTAAACAATGTTACCTGCATTCAGCAGCCACAGAACTTTTAGTTGAACAATCTTTTCTGCATTCAGCAGCCACAGAAGCTTCTGTGGCTGCTGAATGCAGGTAAGATTGTTCAACTAAAAGCTAATGGGGAAGATTAACGATGTATTCACTCCTCACCTATATTTCATCCAATGGAGAAATTGCATGACACTAACAATTTATACAATACAAATACACATTATAATAGGATACTAACAACAAACCATATGTAGGATGAACACTTTCTTGTACGTTCTATGCCAATATGTTGCTTGAATGAACAGGGTTCATCGATTTTGGTAACAGGTCTTACTTCTCAGGGCAGTCGGGCACTTTACATAAATATATAGTCAATAACTTATTTATATTATCAAACAGAAACAAATATCAATTACCAAGACAACAGCTAAAACGTTCTCAGAGTAATTTCTTTACGCGTATCTTAATGACTTATCAAGAATATACCTTGATCCAAACGAAATGTCAAGGCGGTAACAAATATGCGCTGGCAATCACTGTCAAATTCGATCAGTCTACTAGAAGATTCGGTAAAATAAATTTTGCACGCTTTTCAAGTTCACTAAGCATAACGCATTGTTATTGTACCTGTTGTCACCACATTTACTGTCGTGTATGAAAGACGTATCTATGTTGATACAAAAAACTAAGAAGGAAGGTGCATTTTATTTAGATGATAATGATATTCTGCGCGCAAGGAAGCGACGTTTACGGTGTGACTAATTCCGCCGTCGCGAGATTCGAACTAGGTAAGCATGGTCTTAGCAGACTGCGCTTCCGACGTTTATATAACATCATCCCTGTATGCAAAACCTTAAATACTCGCGACAATTTATTTACGCTTATATTCGCGAATCTCTCTTGGCTCGCAAAATGAAACATTTCACGAATATTGGAACGCTTAGGGTGTAAACTGCCAAAGCAATGTTGAAAAACGTCGTATCAACGGTGACGCACTCTAAATCTGAAAACAACATTGTGCCAACATTGACATTACATGTAATACGACGACCTTTCAGCGGGTTTGTGCCCACTGGATGTTCTGCCGCAACTGCAATAATTGCGACATGCCAAAAATAATGCTTTTTATACAATGTGAAGATTATCGGTGTAAAAGCGAAGGATCATATTAGCCTGCGCATCCTCCCTGTATAGTAATCAGCTTCTTTCCTATTTTGTACATGATGGATTCAGACATAATACATTGTTGGGCCTTTTTTAACACTTGAAATGGAAAGAAAAACACAACCCTGTACATTCTGTACGTTCGAAAGGAAAATATTTGGATCATGAGGACATGCTGTCGTCTCCGTTCACATAGACGATATTTCGATCATAAGGAATATACAGAGTGTATTTGGTCACACAGGCTGTAAACTTCGCAAGCAAAGGCTGCTTTGCTTCTTATTTTGTTTATTACGTAAGGAACAAAGTGGACTTATTACACTTGGCTTTCGAAGATGACAGGCCTTATGATCGTACATGAAGATCAGGAGTTGGGCTGTACATGTACTAAGATAGCATGTGCGAATAGCGAAGACTCAGATAAGCCTGTGCATTCATTTCATCCCTATCTATGTATATGGCAAACCACAACTTATGTTCTTTATTTCGTTACTGAAAAGGCAAAACTTATTGAAAGTGTGAACAAACATGACTCAGGTCAGTCTGTGCATCCTCGCAGCTAATCTGGTAAATTTAAAGAGTAAATGCTTGGCGTCGTATGAATAGATACCTTATTGGATGTGCGAAAAGTAAATAATAAGATCAGCCTGTGTATCTGATCAGTCGTGGGTGAAGCGCCGTCCTGCTGATCTAGCGGTCCCGAGCTTGATTCTCCAAGGCGTTCTCAAGCGTAAACCGGGTTCCATTGCACAGAGCCTTTCATTATCACCCTCCCATCGTTTTGATATGACAGAAAATGCTGAAAAGGACGTAAAACGCAAGTCAATTCATCCCTTTTTGATCGACGTTGTACAAGGACAGATAATATGGCTAGCCACGTGCGTCTATTGTAGGCTATACCGCCGCATATCCAATTGTTGCATAACTTTACGTTGTATTTGCAAGTTTTGTTACAGCTAAATAATTTCTGTTACCGGTGAGTGAGCAGCGTGTATGTCCTGTGCCCCTTTTTGTACAATAGAAAAGTCTAAGGGAAGGTACAAAGATAACTCCGCCCTGACATTTCTTTTGGACCAGGGTATACCTGAACAAAGTGGGGATTCACAAAATAATCTAAACACGTTTTCCACAGTATGCATGAATAGGATGCAAGTTTGATACAGATTTTTTTTTTTAATTTTCAAGTGGGGATGAAACTGCGCATTTACCAGGCGTGGAAAAGTGGCTCCTATCTGCATGTAGGAATAAAACTGAGATGAAGTATCTACAATAACTATTCTCTGACTTTCTTGGAATTTTCGTCAAATAATAAAAGCTTTCTCGTGTTTATTTCCTGTAATTTGTTTATCGCCTGTTTTCGTCAAATAATAGAACTTGTTTGTATAAATTTTCTCCTGTATCTCTGGCCATTGACCAGGCTTGTATGTGCTAATTGGTTTAACCATATTTTTAATTTGCTTCTTTATTTCTTTGTGTACTCGTACATACATGACACATTGGAATAAGTTTAAGGATGGGAACGGAAGCAGGCATTGCTTATTTAGTTCCTCTCCGTTTAATTAATCAAACCAGATGATCTAAATACTTACAATCCTTGGTCAGAACATTGACACCTGGTTGAATATGGTTTCAATGCTGTTACGAAACAAAAAAGAGCTGTTACGAAACAAAAAAGTCACATTGATCCCAAATGACTTGGCCATCATGACTAAACAAATAAGAGCTGTTACGAAACGAAAAAGAGTCATAGTTCTCATCGTGGCTAAACAAATAAAAGCTGTTACGAAACGACAGTCATAGTTCCTAAACGACCTGGTCATCGTGGCTAAACGAATTTCGTTTAGCCACAATGACTAGGTCATTTAGGAGCGACCACTCTTTTTCGTTTCATAACAGCTCTTTCTTTTATTTGTGTTCGGTAACAGCCTTTGTATATACATGGTTAACCAGGAGTGACATTAGGAAGATGTAAATGCAACAGCGTGACAAGACCACAGGGTATAATCGATTCTGCTAATTTTCGCTTCCTGCAGAGACTGTACACCATATTTGGCTTCCGCCGAGACTGTCCGCGAACTCTTGCTTCCTGCAGAGACTACTGTCCTCGAGAAATGGCTTCCTGCAGAGACCGTCCGCGTGATTCTGCTTCCTGCCGAGGTTCTCGGCAGGAAGCAGAATCACGTGGACAGTCTCTGCAGGAAGCCATTTATCCTGTACAGATGTCTCTGCAGGAAGCAAGAGTTCGCGGACAGTCTCGGCAGAAGCCAAATATGACGGACAGTCTCTGCAGGAAGCGAAAATTGGCGGAATCGATTATACCCTGTGAAGACTGTACCAGGCACACCTCCATGTTACTGCCATTTAACATTAGTCTTATCATGCTTACTTTGCTCTTGAAAATTCTCTTTAAAATTCTCATCTTTTTTGTGGGGTGGTGGGAGTGGGGAGAGAGAACCATTTCTTCATCCTTATCTCCTCCCAGACAGACAGAGAAAAAACATACAGACATAACAGACACACAAAAACGTGCATTAGTTTTACTTTACTTACATTTTATAAAAGTGTCTCTTTTTTCGGCTGAGAGTGGGGGTGGGGCAGGGAGAGGGGGAGAGATTTCTTGCCATCACTATTTATACTCATACAAACATTCATACATATGCAGATAAGCACACATATATGCATTCGAGCTAGCAGGAAGATGCACAAATACGATTGAATTGCTTGCACAAACAGACTTATACACACATACCCTTTCTAGCCCATACACTTAAGAAGATATGAGCCGCGACACGAGAAAACCAACAATGTTGTTGTGTGCCCAGCGCAGACTCAGATCAACCTGGGCATCCTACCAGTCTGATCAGAGTCTTGTCTAAGCGCTTAAAGGGTAGCTAAGGGTCTAAGCTACCTTCAGGCGGACAACGAGGACTCTGATCAGACTGGGCGGATGCCCAGGCTGATCTGAGTCTGCTCTGGGCGCACAACCACATTGTTGGTTTTGTCGTGTCGCGGCTCATATGTAGATTTTTTCTGCCTCGATATCTTGACCACCATCTTGAATATTTCAATTTCCCCAATGTAAGGACCTGTTGGAGAAAACATTTTGTGAACTATTTTTTGGGGTTTCACCCAAAACCTTCATTTGGCAATCAGACTGTTACTAACCTATGGTGTCTCGGTATACTTCAATTTTTTCTACCATTTTAGGAATCTCAGTAGGTTAAGTGATGGCCTGCTGATCTTGCAGTCCCAGGTTCCGTCCCAGCTTGAGGGGAGACTCTTTTCAAACGTAAACAGGGTTCCATTGCACACAGCCTTTTATAATCACCCTTCCGTTGTCCTGATATGACTGAAATATTGCTAAAAAGGACATAAAATCTTGAGTCCTTCATCCATCCATTATTTTTTTCTCCCATTTTTACAAAGGAAAACGTTTTTGACTACCTGGTTGTTTCCCTGGACAGTGCTCTTCCAATATGGGGTTTAATCATAAAGGAAAGAATTTGCTCCTACAGGAGCAAAGTCTTTCCTATATGAGTTGATCTGTATTTTGGCGACAAAAATGAAAATGTCAGTTGCTTCCCCTGACAGTACCCATTCACCTTAATCGTGAAACTCTAAACATCTTGTCTTAAATCAGGTAACTTAACCTTTTCATTGAGATCTTTTCATTGAGATATTCCAAATTTAACATTAGATTGGCATACCTATTCAGTGAGATGTAAGACTGGCATACCTATTCAGTGAGACTGGCAAACCTATTCAGTGAGGTGTAAGATTGGTATACCTATTCAGTGAGACATGACTGGCTTACCTATTCAGTGAGACTTAAAGATTGGAATACCTATTCAGTGAGGCTTAAGAGTGGCATACCTATTCAGTGAGATGTAAGACTGGCATACCTATTCAGTGAGATGTAAGATTGGCATACCTATTCAGTGAGATGTGAGATTGGCATACCTATTGAGACTTAAGACTGGAATACCTATTTAGTGAGACTGGCATACCTATTCAGTGAGATGTAAGACTGGTATACCTATTCAGTGAGACATGACTGGCTTACCTATTCAGTTAGACATATAAGATTGGAATACCTATTCAGTGAGACTTAAGACTGGCATACCTATTCAGTGAGATGTAAGACTGGCATACCTATTCAGTGAGATATAAGATTGGCATACCTATTCAGTGAGACATGACTGGTTT
This sequence comes from Ctena decussata, assembly GCA_963989385.1. Taxonomy (NCBI): domain Eukaryota; kingdom Metazoa; phylum Mollusca; class Bivalvia; order Lucinida; family Lucinidae; genus Ctena; species Ctena decussata. The sequence goes on along the minus strand of OZ022498.1, from coordinate 35,610,160 downwards.
ACCTGTTCAGTGAGACATACAAGATTGGCATACCTATTCAGTGAGACATAAGACTGGCATACGTTATCAGTGAGACATTAGATTGGCATACTGAGCAAGGACGTTTGCTATTGCCGTATTAATCATGTTAAATGCCCCTGCTCTAATAAACGCCACTGCTTCTTTTCCGAACAAAAAAAGGTTATATTAAGTTGCATAAATTCTTGTTTACTTATCGGGATGAGGTAGCTCTTTGAAATGGAGTTTACTCTTAAAGAATTTGCTCCTCTAGAGCAAATTCTTTCCTCTAAGAGTTGCCTCCACCCCTACTGAGAAGGGGGGCAAAAAATAGTCGTCACTTCCTCTGAATGTATACCCATTCACATTATAACTGTTTATTTGGGGTATTTTGGCAGCGGCTGATTTACAACAGTTTAGGCCCTAAATAACTCCCCCACCCCTTTCATAAAATGCAATGCCCCCGGGGCATTTAATAGGATCAATATGGTACATGTATATCCAATATTTTTTGTTTTTATTTTTCCGAACATTTCATTCATAGAATATAATTCTAAGCAGATTTATGGTTAATGCATTTATGATTTTTCATCCTAGTCTCATAAATGAGGTTCCCCAGTAGGCTCAAGGGTACAATTCCATAACTCTCACACCTCCTGGCACTGAGTCTGTTCTCTCCAATTTGTTCATAGATGGTTGGATAGTTTAGCACTTTTACATCATTTTCAACAGTATTTCAGTCCTATCAGGCTGATGGGAGGGCGATTTTAAAGGACTCTGAGCCATTAAGCAGAGCTCTAGATAAGAGGGCATATTTGGTGATAATTAGGGATAATTTTTATTAATTCTGCATAAAAACATATGCTGTGACCCCTCATCTGAACCGTCTCGACGAGACGGTTCAGATGAGGGGTCACAACATATGGTTTCGATGAGAAATCAGAAAAATTATCCTTAATTATCATCAAACACGCCGTCTTATCTAGAGCTCTGCATTAAGGTTTGGACAGAATCTTGCCTCTAGGGGGGACTCAAACTCGCAACCCAGTGATTCAAAGTTGGAAGCTCTCACCATTTGACCACCTAGACCCTTCTTTCAAACTTGAAACAAACAGCCTTTAAAGTAAGTACAGTGGACTCTCTTTACAATGACTGCATTTGTTCCGAAACATTTTGCTGTTAAACTGAATTTGCTGTTGTAAAGAATACATATGAGCCAGTCTCTGTGAAAACCGGGCTTAATGACATAATATTGAAAAATTAACTAACTGCATCACTGGAAAGTATTAGGTTTTCTAAACATTTCCTGAAAATTTGAGATGGTTACCATTATTCACTACTCAGATATAGACTTTAGAAGCACACAGGCAGTGCAATTTCTTTATATGACGTTATTAACGTCATGCAAGTACGTTTTGACGTCAGCGTCATTACGTTTGTTTGAACGAGCTTTCGGTGCTTTTTACACAAAATATCTAGGACAAAAAGTGTGTTTGCTCATTTTCAATGTTTATTTCATAGCACACACATGACAATTTGCATGCTTTAACATTCTTATTCAAATAATAGGTCTTTGTGATGGCATACCATATGTTTTCAAGGCTCTAGGGTTACCGTGGAATAAGCGTTGTCATGGCAACATATGTCATATTTATAACTGGATTTTGGCTGAATTCATAAGCTTTCTGTTATATCTCAACACCTAAGGTATTTTCATGGAAATAAAGGTCCGAAAAATTATTAATTTTGGTGTTTTTCATCCGTTCACAACGTAATTATTACGTAATGTCATTAAGCCCGGTTTTCCCAGAGAACGGCTCATATTTAGAACAGTAAGGCCATTCCGTGCATATCAAAACGAAATTATAAAGAAATTTGCTGTTGTAATGAGTGCCGTTATAAAGAGGGTTGACTGTATGAAAGTCTCTTGTTTTTCTTTCTTACAGGATATTGGTATTTAAAATAAAACACAACTTCATAGAACAAAGCAGTTTTATTTCTTACTTTTGAAGCATACTGACACAATGACAACATGAACAACATTTTAAAGCAACATCAAATGATGTGAAGGATGATAAAAAAAGTTCCTGGAAATAGTGTGAACCAAGATGAGACTACTCCGAAGAAGCAGTGTGATTAGAGTATGCAGTGTTTGCTAGCTGACTGAACGTATTCCCTAACAGGCAAATAAGACTTGTCCACAATCGTCAGAGAAACATTCATTATACAAACTGATGTGTGCAAATATATAGTGTCATTATGGTAAACCCTATTTTGCAATATGATTCCACAAAATTGGAGGATGGGTCTCTGGATAAGGTTAAAGAGAACACTGCCATGTTTTTGCTTTTATGCTATTTAAAAAAGGCATCTTCAGAGCTCTAGATAAGAGGGAGTATTTGGTGATAATTAGGGATAATTTTTGTTAATTCTCCATAAAAACATATGTTGTGACCCCTCATATGAACCGTCTCGACGAGACGGTTCAGATGAGGGGTCACAACATATGGTTTCTATGAGAAATAAAGAAAATTATCATCAGATACTCCCTCTTATCTAGAGCTCTGATCTTTTGGGACTTTGTTTGCTTCCCTGTAGAATAAAGCCCAAAATAGGATCCACTCTTTAAGGAAAGAAAATGCTCCTTGGGGAGCAAATTCTTTTCTTTTAAGAGTTGACTCCCACTGAGGTGGTGGCAAAATGAGTATGCCAAAAAGCTCCCTTTGAAAGTGAACCCATTCACCTTAAAAACTAAGCAATAATGAATCAGTGCTCCAGATAAGAAGGGGTAACAGAGATAATTTTGGGATAATTTTTCTTATTTCTGCACAAAAACATATTTTGTGACCCATCATTAGAACCGTCTCGACGAGACGGTTCTAATGAGGGGTCACAACATATGTTTTCGTTGAGAAATAAGAAAAATTATCTTTGAATTATCCTCAATACCCCCTCTTATCTGGAGCTCTGGAATGATATGAGCTGCAGAGACTCAGACCAGCCTCATAGTCTGTACAGTCAGGTCAGATTCTGGGACTCAAAAATCAATGAAAAAAAGGCAGTGATTCATAGAAGATAATGTGAGTACACAAGATGGGCAAAGCTTTTCCGCTGTGAGCTCAAATGGAACAATGTCACACAAGCTATGGTCAAGATAATAATTGTTTACTGGTGATATGTCCAAGGACAATCATTCACCATAAAGTTGCACATCCATCCAGTTAAACAGAAGACTGTTTACTTAATTATACACCAGTCCTCTTTATAACAGCCGGGCCGGGTAGCGCAATCGGTAGGACACCTGACTCGTAAGTCAGAGGTCCTGGGTTCGAATCCCGGTCTGGCCACATACTTTCGTTTCTCCTTCCGCTGATTCAAGAAGGGCAGTTGTCAGTTACTGGCGAAAGTATGTGCACTTAGTACTGGTTAACCGCTTAGGAGGTCTAAGCCTGCCCAGGAATAGTGTGGTTAGGTTAACTGACCGTCCCAACATGACCTTAGTTGTTTACCGTGGACGTTAAGCATCATATCAACCAACCAACCAAAATCTTTATAACACTGCTGTGGGTGTCTACGCAAGTTTTCTTGGTACTAAAAGATCTGAATTACATCAAAACAATAATGCATTGTATACACAGTATAAGTTATCATTTGGGGGTCACAGATTACATCATGCAGATTTCCCATGATTAAGTTCAAAGAAAAACACAAAGTAAATGCAGTACTTTCAATGACAGAGCAATTTTTTCTATACGTTACAATTCTAACAATTTTAATTACATACTTGAAATGACAGTACCAAACACATCTTTTCATTATTACATACATTTAATACAAAATAATTCTCTCATGCTGTATTTCAGTGAAAAGACTTTAAATCCATCATCAATCTTGACTGCTTCTATGCAATGTGCATGTACCTCATTTAACCCTTAAAGCGCCAAAAATTAAAATTGTTGAATTGGCAAACAGTGTGAATCCGGATGAGGTGGCTCATAATGAGCCACCTCATCTGAATCTACACTGTTTGCCCTCTAGTGTTGGAATTCTCAATATGATATCGCTTGGACGAAACATTTTTTGAAATTCTGCAGACGTAAATTTTGTCGTCTGCTTTTTGGTGCATTAAGGGTTAAAACTTCTCTGACCAAGGCACAGTTGTTCAAAGCATCATAAGCTTAACAAAGTCGTAAGTCCAGGGTTTGTAAAGTCTTCTAGTACATATACGAAAAAAATGTGAGGAACTTTTGCAGCGCAAAACCTTCTAATATGTTTTCAGCAAGAAATAGAGGATCTTACATGAGTGCTCATGTATTATTGAATTTATTAAACGAGTTGGGGAAAAAGATAAGATGCGAGGCTTTGCCGAGCATCTTATCGGTTTTCCCCAACGAGTTTAATAAATTCAATAATACAGGAGCACGAATGCAAGATTCTATTTATCATATGACACTAAAATCGCATTTTATTAGCAAAATCTGCACTAAAGTGTCACGATTTCGCCATTAGAAAACGCGACGTTTTAATGGACATCAACGTATAACGTTACGACGTAATTTGCATATTTAATCCACTAGTGGATTATCGCTTTTAATGCATGGCTTTATTACACTCTCAGATGCGACGTCATATGATAAATGTTATTTTTTGCATACAATACGTTTGAAAATGAAACATCTCTATTACTAATAATGTTGACAGCTTTGAACAACTGTGCCTAGATTTGTTTGTTTTTCATAATAATAACGCACTAGTATTGAAAGATAAGTCATCTTATGGAGGTGTGCTAGTACATTCCGTTTTATGCTCATTCCTCCTTAGAAACCTATGTTGTCAGATCCCACTAAAGTCACCTCTATGAGATGCTTCTACTGAGATTCCAATTCATATCTTGTCCTCCCAGAGAGAGTGTTAGCTAATTTGATGATCTCAACAGCTTTGAAACAATTTCTTGTGTGACTAAATATAGTGGCTTGCATTAGAACCACCTCCACAAGATGATTATATGGAATTTCATATTGTATGCTTTATCAATCCAACTTTTGTTCCACAAATCTGACTTCTCTGACCTTCATGTCAGAAAGCCTTTTCAGATAACACACTGTCACTTATTAAAAGCCTCCTCTCCCTCCCCGGAATCCCCCTCCCCTGTTGCCACCCCTAAATCCACCACCTCCACCAAAGCCACCTCTTCCACCTCTGAATCCCCCACTTCCACCTCCAAAGCCACGTCCACCGCCCCCAAAACCTCCTCTACCACCAAATCCACCACCACCCCCTCTGAATCCACGTCCACCACCAAATCCTCCCCCACCTCCTCCAAATCCCATCCGTGGGTTTTTCCGTGGTGGACCAGAGAATCCTGGGTGTTGCCTGAAATAGATCAAAAGCCATGTAAATTTCCTTATAGTGTTCATATTTAAGGTACATGGGTACATCTTCATATCTTCCGCAATATTACAAAGGGGAAAAATTTCTGTCAATTCCCATTTGCTTCCCTTGATGATGTAGCCCTTCCAAAGTGGGGTCTAATCTTAAAGGATAAAATTTGCTCCTACGGGAACAAATTCTTTCCTTTAAGAATTACCCCCCCACCATGGGAGGCTAAAATGAAATTGGCAGAGTTGCTTCCCCTGAAAGTGTACCAATTCACCATAATATTTCTCTTTTCTTGTGTGTTCACAAAAAATATTGCGGTCCATAATGTAACAGGGTTTATGCATATATGCACTTTCACTGCTTTGCGGCACAAGCCGGCTTTACAGCAACAAGGCAGAGTGTCTAGCAGTCATGCAAGTAACCACCGTGACAGGCCTTGAGATATTTTATGAGTCTAAGACAGTAACAACTGCACCATAATCTTATAAGGCTTACCCAAAGATGACTGGATTTAGGTATATCAAACACTTGTGCTGCCTAGCACTAAACTTTTATATTAAAGGCAGCAAAGTATTTGGCCATTATGAGAGCAGCCCTGATTCAACCTATGCTTTGACTAGCCTTGATCACCTCCATTAAACACTCATCCTGTGGCCCTGGATTCTGAATACAATCAGGATTCTACCTACCCTTCTGGAGCTTGTATTCCAAATCTGGCTGCATTGGGGCGTGACAAGGCCCTAATCACCTCCATCAGACACTCTTCCTGTGGCCCTGGACTCTGAATACAATCAGGGTTCTGTGTTGCCCTTACAATCAGAGCCTCCATGGCAGGGCGCAGAGCCAGAATCTTGGCAGCCACTTCAGGGTTCATCTTCAGTTTTATCCTGAAATACAAGTAAGCAGTTGTTTACACAGAATATATGGCAGTTCAATACCAAAAATCAATTAAACAACACATGAAAATTTATCTAGGGTTTGGCTAAAATTTATAAACTGACAACAGCCAAATGAGATGGGTCAGTAAGAGCCATCTCACGTGAATTCATACTGTTTGCAAAGGCCTCCAATCTGGTGTGCTGCATCAAAAAAAAAATAATATTGCTAAGTCACAACTGGAGTCAATTCTATAATTTGCACTTCTTTTTTTTTTTTTAATTCAGGCGAGATGGATCGTACTGACCATCTCATGTGAATTTATACCGTTTACAAAAGCCTCCAATCTGGTGTGCTGTGTTGAAAGAATTAATATTGCTGTCACAATGGGGGTCAACTCTTTAAAGATAATAATTTGCTCTTCCATTTTATTAAATTCCGAAGAGATGGATCATACTGACCCATCTCATGTGAATTCATACCGTCTGCAAAGGCCTCCAATTGGTGTGCTGTGTTGAAATAATTAATATTGCTCAGTCACCATGGGGGTCAATTAATTCAGGATAATAATTTGCTATTCCACTTTTTGGAAGAGTTTTGAGATACAGGGAAGCAAATATTAAATCAGAAAAATTATCTCCCTATGATAAAGCGGATGTATCCATACACCATAAAGACCCTATATGAGCCGCAACACAACAAAACCAACAAAGTGGCATGTGAGTCCTGCAAAGACTCAGATCAGCCTGGGCAAACACCCAGTCTGATCAGAGACTTTGCTGTCTGCATGGAGCTTGCTGTCTGCATGGAGCTAGCTTAGATCCTTAGCTACCCTTTAAGCACACAGCAAAGACTCTGATAAGACTGGCCTGCTGCCTAAGGTGATCTGAGTTGAGTACTTTGTTGGTTTTGGTGTGTCGCGGCTCATATGGCTAATAATGAAGGTCTCTGCCATTTGGTCTGACTGCAACACAATATGCAGACCAACTCTGCATTCCAGAGGGAGGGAGCAGAATATGGTAAAATAAATATGATATAGCTATTACCTACAAATTAGGACTTTCACAAATATTCATAAAATGATGAGATGCAAATGGGATGGTTCAGTATAAGCCATCTCGTCTGAATTGTCACTGTTTACATATTTGATGTGCTGTGTTGAAAGAATTAAAATGTATGGGTACACCTCCCTGGGAACAAGTTTGTAACCTTCCAACGGATCTACTCTTGAAGGAAAGAATTTGCTTCTTTAGCAAATTCTTCCCTTTAAGAGTTGACCTCTATTTTGAAGGCCGGCAAAAATGAATATGACGTTGCTTCCCTTGAAAGTGTTCAATGCACAGACATGCTGTTGGGTCATTTCCACAAGTTAATCAACATTACCATCCATCCAGTTCCACAGCCCCATCCACAAGGTTCACTGATCTACAGGAGAACAACAACAACTGAACTGGTGATACCATCGTCATCTGTTTACATGATACTGCACGTGTCCGAATCTGCAATACATACACAACTTAGCACTAATCACTAAAGGATCAATCTTGGAAAAAAAGTTGAAAGTAAAGTAGAAGTCATGACAACTCGCTATTTTTACAGCTATCACCTACTTTACTGTAAAGAGTCTCTATGTGACTCAGCCATGTATATGTTTTCTATTGTTTGGTAATATTGGCCACACTGTATGTAAAAACTCAATCTGTTCACAGCTTTGAAAGCTCAAGATATAGTATTTGTATGTGAAACATTAAGTATAAACATTTTTATTTTGCTGTTGTTTTAAAGTAAAGGAGACCATATTATAATCTACTGAATCTAGATGATGTAGTTTCCTTTTTTTTTTTTTTTTCGAATTTGAAATCTCTATAAGCATGTATGTCCCGCATGGAATCTGGTTTCTATCTGCTTTGCAGATTCTAATAGGTTGTTTTATTTACTTGAAATGTGACCGAGAATAGGACAACGAATGATCCTGCAAGCTCTTTTTGCAAAATATCAAAACTACATTTTCATAAATACAAAAGAAATGTTACTATAATACAAATGTACATTAAATGTATATATTCTGCCTTTGATTGCAATATGGCCCCCGCCCACTGGGGCCCCGCGAAATTGATGGGCTGCCTGGAGCTTCTGCGGCAGAGTTGCTGGTAGCTGTAAAAAGTAACTCGAGCTTGGTAAAAGGTAAAAGCTTGGTAAAAGTCCTACAAATTCAGAGGAACGTCTCGACACGACTGAAATATTATTAATTGGAATTTAAAAAGCACATCTCACTCACTTTACTTGCAATATGCCAAAAAATGTTGCTCAAAGCATGTGCAAACAGCAAGGCTCAGAACAGACTGTGCACATGCGCAGTCTGATCACAACCTTTGCTGTTCACACACACCATGTAAGGATCCCGGTGAAGGATTCAGCTAGACTCCACAGATTCACAGACTGATTTGAGTCTCCATTGTTCACAAATACATAAACCCTTAAAGGGCCAGAAAACATTTGCATTTGCAAACAGCGTAGAACAGCTGAAGTGGCTCATCATGAGCCAGTTCAGCTGATCTACACTGTTTGCCCTATTGTCTTTGAATTTGGACAAAACATTTGTTGAAATTTTGCAGGCGTAATTTTGCCGTCTGCTTTTTGGCACTTTACATGTATCTAATTAATGGTAAAGCCACTTTTTTGCATAATGTGATACACTTACCTTTTCTCCAAAGATAAAGAAAGGTGATGGAAACTTGATTTCTTTGTTACTACAGTTCACCGAGGATTTATGTACCAAAGCGGCACGACTCTCTGTCGTCAGGACCTTTCTCTTCTCTTTGTGGTAGCAAACGTTGGGGTACAGTCCCATGGCCAACAGTGTTAGGGCCTGTGGAGTAAATATTTATATGGATACTGTAAAAATTGTAATTATCCAGACACCTAAAATAACTACTGTTATTCTCCTAAAATGGAACAGAGCGGTTTGCAATGAAGTTACGTAAATGAATGAGCGGCAACACGACATAACCAACGAAGTGGCATGTACTCCCAGTGCAGACTCCGATAAGCTTGGGAATCCCCCCAGTCTGATAAAAGTCTGCCATGCACTTAAAAGAGCTAAGGGTCTAGGCTAGTTTCATGCAGACAGGGAAGACTTTGGTCAGACTGGGTGGATGCCCAGGCTGATCTGAGCCTTCGCTGGGCACACATCCACTTAGTTGGTTTTCTCATGTCGCGGCTCAAATGTTAATTCCAAATCCGGAAGATAAAGGCAGCAGCAGGAGACGGACTGGCTCCGCCTTTCAGATGCTGTCCCCGAGATACAGTGGACCTCTAACACCAACTGTCCCTATGGCCATACCGATATGGTAAACGTATATGCTTTACTATAGTTTTATCTCTGTTCATTAATCAGACATAAATATAACATCTATTGAGAAATGTCCTATAAACTAATCTCCAGCTTAACTTCAGTACAGTTGAACCTGTGAACAAAAGCCAGACATGGGAAAGAACAAAATTGGCCATTGTTGACAGGTGGCCATTGTTCAGTGATTCAAAGAGTTCACAATTTTGATTGACTGACAGATGGTAAATGTAAACTTCGTCGGAGAATCACCGTTGTACCTTTTTTAGGGCGCTTTTGTTGCCAGGCAAGCGTTAATATTTTCCCGCTATTTTTGCATGTGCACGAAATCAATATTCAATGTGTATTTAAACCATTTAAATACTTTGAAAAATTCCAAAAAAATAAATTCTCAAAATATTATTGTTGATACAAGTCTACATTCTGTAAATAATTGTTTTTTCAAAATACACTGTCGGTAAAAAGACGTCTGATTTCACGGCTGACGCACACATTTCGGCGATACGCTTTACTGACTGATTAAACCAATTACTGATTATTAATTATCGGCTGACTGAGCTTACTGCATAAGACATGAATAGCCGAATAAAACTAACCTTGATTACCTTACAGAAATTAACACTTATAAATTCAAACACATTCTGTGCTAATTTGGTAGAATACACTTTGTTACATAAATTATACTGCACCCGAATATTCATAACCAGTCTAGTGCTAAAAATAGATTTGGCACTACACAAACACATGTGTATGAAATTGAAGCTGTGTTTTGACACAAGGACTGGTTGTTATTTGGAGAAAATAGCGCATCTCGGGATGGACTCGGGTGACCGTTGACCGTAGTTTGCAGTGGACCGCTATTCCCAGGTAATTTAACAAGGAAATTCGACGGGAGGGATTCAAACAGACCAATATTGACAGGAGACTGTTTTTCGGAGGCAACCGTTAGCACAAGTACGACTGTATTTATGTTAAGAACTCTTTTTAATGCGCTTGAGTAAATTTTTTATTTGGACACAGATGGTATACAGCACTGCAAGATAATTTGAGCCACAACACGTCAAAACCTACAATGTGGCATGTCTGTCACGTCCCTTTTTTATCTTGAATATGTTTATATATATATTATGTACATAACACGAAAGAAGTTAGTTTTGATTCTTAGCATTAATTTAGATTATTTGTAGTTATGACCACAGTTCTGGTTGTAATGGTCATTTTACCTTTTAAGCGAGTAGGTACACTTCAGCTTTTAGGTTACGGTATTATGGCAATCACGCGTATTGTCGTATGATTTAGGTGTATTCGATTTCTAAATTTATAGTGTGAACAGTTACCGGTATATATGTGATCCGGGTGAACTTAGGTTCTATGATCAATATCTTTGCTAGCCATTGCCGCATCTGAAATTCTGATAGTTCTATTTGATGTATTATAAAATCTACGATGTTGCGATTCATATATCGTCTTTACTAACTAGCCTGGCGTGGTGTGTAGACCCTGATCAGTGGCTGCAATTTAGTATGTGTAATCTGATCAGGTATGCACACACTGGCTGTGTGTGTATGCCTAGATCAGTCGACTAAGCCATGTCGGCTGTGTAGAATCTGATTAGTTGGTTTAATCTGGTTTTGTAGATCATGATCAGCATACAGGTGTAAATACTTCTATACGGATAGGATATGTGGATATTCATGTATGGAAATAAAACTTGGTGAGCTCTGTAGAGCCTGATCAGCTGGGTTAATCTGATTGGTTCTATAGATCCTAATCCGTATACAGGTGTTAAAATTAATCTTTGTTCAGTTATATGCATGACAAATACTTTAAAAACATATTCAATTACTCTTATATAATCACATGCCAGTCTGTTTTCTCGAATATTATAATGTGAAATGGCGCAAACAGCGGGAATCAATTTTGAAGGCCCGGTTTGATGGCTATGACGGTGACATGTTATTATTGTAACCAATGATTACGAAGATTGTAATCATTGTGGTGTAATGGCAGGTATATTTTATTGTAATCTTTAGGTTATATGGTTCTTACAGTGGAAGGCGCATGGGTTCTTCCTGTAAGAAGGGTTATCGTTGAGTAGATCGTATCCTCCGATAACACAGTATCCGAACTACATGTACAATCTCTTCCGGTTTTCATAGCATTGAATCGAGAGTACAAACATTCGCTTATAACCAGTAGTCGGAAATCATTATGTTTTGAGATTTTATCCGGAATCTGCTGCGTCATTTATAGCTATTCAGCTTCGAAAATGTAAAGAGGTAAAGTTAATATAATTTGCTCTTCGGTCTTTTACTTTTTTACCCTGTACAACGTCGTGTATGGGTGGGTAGTAATTGGTACAGTATTCAAATCGCCCTTGGCATGATTCTTAAACCATTTTGAGCATTTTCTTACATGTTTTATAAAAAATCTTTAGAATAAACGGAAGGCGTTACCAATCTACAGTTTGTTAGTTTTGATAAAAGAATGATAGCTAAGTTTTGCACGACACAATCTCGTGTTAAATTAAGCTGTTCGGAAAAAAAAATCTGCGACGGCAAGGAGTTTTTCATTGTACAGGGCAATAAAGTAAAAGACCGAAGAGAAAATTATATTAAACTTACCTCTTTACATTTTCGAAGCTGAATAACTATAAATGACGCAGTAGATTCCGGATAAAAACTCAAAACATAATGATTTCCGGCTACTGGTTATAAGCGAATTTTGTACTCTCGATTCAACGCTATGAAAACCGGAAGAGAGGGTACAGTGCGTTCGGATACTGTGGATAAGGGACATAATATTTTAGGGACAGTCACTTGTGTTTTGACTGTGTGTCTGCCAATGTTTGGGATGTGTACAATATTATATGTCATTATCAGCGTCCCTGTGGTTTTTGGATCTGATTTTGCTATATAATAATCAATTGTAACGGACTTGTAAGAGTATAACGTGGCAAACATACAATGTATAGGTATTGCGAAATTAACATAGGAGCAGCGTGTAATGTTTAATATCGAGATTTCTAGGACATGCTACTCAATTTTCGGGTCCCGTTCCTGTATATGTCTAGTTCCTGTAACTGTGTCAGCTCCTGTACATAGATTAATGTATTTCTACTAGTAACCGTCTTCGTGTTGGTATCTTCATATCTGTACTTATACGATGTATGACTACCCAGCCAGTGTAATGGTGTCGATATATGGTGTGACGAGTATACTTCTGGTTAAACAGTGATACCAAGACTTGTTCAAGAATCATTACTGCATACAAGGGAGATAGTTCTACCACCTAAGTTATGTATAGTTTATCTGATTAGTAAAGATTCGTGTCTTCCTTTTTACATGGAAAAGAACTCTAAATTCAGGAGCACGGACTATTGATAAATTCTAGTAAACATCCAGCAGTTCATTTGCGAAACTCTCTGAAATAACTCTAAGAAATATTGAGCAGTTTTATTTGGGAAAAATCTCTGAAATAACTCTAGGAAATACTGAATAGTGCAATTTGGGAAATATCTCTGAAATAACTCTGTATATTTTTTTTTCTTTTTCTTTATTATTATTATTTTTTTTAAATATATAATTCTTTTTATTTACTGAGTTGTGTGTTTATTCCTTAGTTGTTTGAAATGGCGTAAGTCCATCGTCACCTGCCCAACGTTCGTCATTTTCCGTGACAATGTCTGCCCAGCGAAGACTCAGGTCCACCTGGACATCTGCCCAGTCTGATCAGTCCTAGCTGTTGGAATGAAGGTAGCTTAGACCCTTAGCTACCCTTCAAATGCACAGCAAGGAGTCTTATCAGACAGGACGGATGCCTAGGCTGATCTGAGACTTCGCTGGGCACACATGCCACTTTGCTGGTCTTGTCATGTTGAGACTCATTTCTAGCATGTACATCCTTAAACAATGTGAGAATACTCTCATATCAAACTTTGCCAATTACACCAAACTTGGTTGGTGAATTCTCTGGGTAACGCAAGTTGTTCTGGAACCTGCAACATTCATTCAACTTTAGGATAAGTAAACTGGTATGGCCCTTTGATGTTCTAATATGCTCACTTGTGAGTTTTCCCATACTAATATGTACTTTTTCCATGGTGTATGGATAAATCAGCAGAGCCCTGATGGGTTCGAGCCCCGTCTGTAGCGGGAATCTTTTTGATCATAAACGGGTTTCCATTGCACACAGCCTTTCATGAATGCCCACCCATCTTCCTGATAAACCTGAAAATTGGTTGAAAAGGATGTAAAATTGCAAGTCATCCATCCATCCATGGATGCCGGGCCGCGTAGTGCAATCGGTAGGGCACCTGACTCATAAGTCAGAGGTCCTGGGTTCGAAACCCGGTCTGGCCACATACTTTCGTTTCTCCTTCCGCTGATTCAAGAAGGGCAGTTGTCAGTTACTGGCGAAAGTATGTGCACTTAGTACTGGTTAACCGCTTAGGAGGTCTAAGCCTGCCCAGGAATAGTGTGGTTAGGATAACTGACCGTCCCGACATGACCATAGATGTTTACCGTGGACGTTAAGCAATAAATCAATCAATCAATCAATCAATCAATCAATCAATCATCCATGGATAAATCCCAAGGGAGATTACTCTGATCTTAATGTACTTGTCCCTCTTTTCACAGGTGAATGGATACACTTTCAGGGGAAGCAACTCTGCAAATTTCAGCTTTGTCTCCCTTCTAAGTAGGGGGTCAACTCTTTAAGGGAAGAATTTACTCTCTGGCACTTTCAGTTTTGCCCTTCTAAGTAGGAGGTCAACTCTTAAAGGAAAGAATTTGCTTCTAGAGAAGCAAATTCTTTCCTGTAAGAGTAGACCCCTTAACAAAATGTTTTGTTGCCCATGGAGGCAAAAAGGAAGTCACAAAGATTGTTCCCCTTTACAAAAATGTCAGAAAAACAAGGCAGTGTAACCATACACCATGACAATGGCAGAACATATGTAAGATGTCTGTCGATGATTGAGGATATTGGATGGAACTGACCAATTTTCCTCTATTTGCTATTACGGCTTAAGACCTTAGCAGTACATACCACATCCATTTTATTGTCTGGTCCATTATAGTTGAACATCTGTGGTAGGAGACATTCTTCAGGGAAGTCAGCATTGATTAAAATATCACGAATCTGGTTCTACAAGGTAAACAACATGAACCAGTCAGAAAACATTTCCCTATTTCTCCACAGAAACATAAGTTAAGACCCTTCATTATGAACATAATGCCAAAATGGTTCTAACGAGGGGTCAAAACGTATGTTTATATTGAGGAAGAAGGAAAGTTATCTCTGAATTATCCTTAAAAACCCACCTTGTCTAGAGCTCTGATTTTTGACTGGCCAAGGCAGTGACCTGTCCCAACCTGTCAGGCAAAATATGCATTGATCAGTCAAATAAAATTAAAATCTAGGACAAACAAATGCACATATGCTTTATGACAAAAGTTTCTTTTGTATATTATACCCAAATATATTCAAAAGGCAATGCAATAAGCTCATTGGCATAAAGTCAATTACTGGACAGTGCTGCTCTGATGTCTTATAGGCTGCTTTCACTGCAAAGAGGCATGGAAAGGTAGCAAAATACATGCTGTTCCAACATCACAATGCCCGAGTGCATACTTGTTGACTTGCAGTTGATGCAGTGTAAAACAAGTAGCCCAAAGGGCAACAATTGCTCACCTGAGAGACATTGTAAACCTATAGGGATATTTAAGATGCTCAAGGGCAGCTAACTCCAAAGTCAGTGGTCCAATCAGGCTGAAAATTAAACTCATCCAAAACATTATGTATGTCCTCATTTGATATATGCAAGTTTAAAAAGTATCCGATCAAGAGCACAATAGACAGAGCTGTCATGGGCAGCTAACTCCATAGTGCTTGGCCTGATCTGGCCAAAATTTGAACTTGTTTAAGATATTACGCATTTTCTAATTACCTGCAAGTTTGAAAAGGATCGGATCAGTAGAAACCAAGACAAGAGGGCCATGAGGCCCTGAACCGCTCACCTGAGTATGGTGGCCATGTAGGTCATGTGACCTAGACCGCTTGATAAATTTTGTTCCATCAGCTCCTGGAGGCTGTGTATGATATTTGGTTACAATTAGCCCTGTGGCTTTTGAGGAGACGTCTTAAATTGTCAAAATATGAGAGACATGGGTCAGAGGTCAAAAGATGACCTTGACCTCTTGTACCCGCAAATCTTTCATGTACTAAGACTACTGTATATACCAATTTTGAGGCCAAAATCTTCAAAACTTGCCATGAACTCTTATGTTCTACCATTTTCCCATACTTGACCTTGCCTTAAAAAAGGTCAAGGTCAGCCCAAGGTCATCGTTTGAACAATCTTGATAGTACTCAAGTACCTGATGCTATACACCATGTTTCAAGGCCATCGATCACTTGGTTCTTGAGAAGGAGATTTGTAAAGGTTTTTGCCACATATGGGCATGGCGGCCATGTTGGTCATGTGACCATGACTGTTTGAACAAATTTTCATTCCCTCGGCCCCTAGAGGCTCTGTATGAAATTTGGTTACAATTGGCCCTGTGGCTTTTGAGGAGATGTGTGAAACTGTCACAATATGAGAGACCAGGGTCTACGGTCAAAGAATGACCTTGACGTCTTGTACATACAAATTTTCATGTACTCATTAAGATAACTGTATATATCAATTTTCAGGTCTAAATCTTCAACAGTTTCCAAGAAATCTTATATTCTAGCATTTTCCCATATACAAGCTACAAAAAGCAAATTTGACCTTACCGTAAAAAAGGTCAAGGTCAACCCAAGGTCATAATTTGAACAATCTTGATAGTACTCAAGTACCTGATGCTACATACCAAGTTTCAAGGCCATCGGCCTATTGGTTCTGGAGAAGAAGATTTTTCTAGGTTTTTACCATATATGGGCATGGCGGCCATGTTGATCATGTGACTAGGACCTTTTAACAAATTTTCGTTCCCTCACCCCTTGAGGCTCCATATGAAATTTGGTTACAATTGGCCCAGTGGCTTTTGAGGAGATAAGTGAAATTTTCAAAATATGAGAGACCAGGGTCAAAGGTCAAACAATGACCTTGACCTCTTGTATGCATTAATTTTCATGTATTTATTAAGGTGACAGTATATACTAATTTTCAGGTAAAAATCTTCAACAGTTTCCAAGAAATCTTATGTTCTGGCATTTTCCCATATAAAGGCTAGAGAAAGCAAATTTGACCTTACCGTAAAAAAGGTCAAGGTCAACCCAATGTCATAATTTCAACAATCTTGGTAGTACTCGTGTACTTGATGCTACATACCAAGTTTCAAGGCCATTGGCCTATTGGTTCTGGAGAAGAAGATTTTTCTTGGTTTTTACCATATATGGGCATGGCGGCCATGTTGGTCATGTGACCCAGTCCATTTGAACAAATTTTCGTTCCCCTGCCCCCTAGAGGCTCTGTATGAAATTTGGTTACAATTGGCCCAGTGGCTTTTGAGGAGATGTGTGAAACTGTCACAATATGAGAGACCAGGGTCAAAGGTCAAACGATGACCTTGACCTCTTGTACGCATAAATTTTCGTGTACTCATTCAGATGACTGAATATACCAATTTTTAGGTCTAAATCTTCAACAGTTTTCAAGAAATCTTATGTTCTAGCATTTTCCCATTTAAAAGCTACAGAATGCAAATTTGACCTTACCGTAAAAAAGGTCAAGGTCAACCCAAGGTCGTAATTTGAACAATCTTGGTAGTACTCGCGTACCCAATGCTACATCCATGTTTCAAGGCCATCGGCCTATTGGTTCTGGAGAAGAAGATTTTTCTAGGTTTTTACCATATATGGGCATGGCGGCCATGTTGGTCATGTGACCAGGACCGTTTGAACAACTTTTCGTTCCTAAGTCCCCTAGAGGCTATATATGAAATTTGGTTACAATTGGCCCAGCGGTTTCAGAGGAGAAGTCCTTTGAAATTGTGGACGGACGACGGACGGACGACGGACGGACGGACGCCGGACGCCGGAGCCTTACCATCCTAGAAGCTCCCCCGGAGCCGCTGGCTCAGGTGAGCTAAAAAAGTAGCGACATTGATTTTTTGGATGCTCAGGGCAGGTACTCCATAGTCAGTGGTGGGATCTAGCCGAAATGCTAACTAATCCAAGCTTTTATGCATATCCTCATTACCTGCAAGTATGAAGAGGATCTGATGAAAAATGAAAATGTGATGACGTTGTTTTCTCCATTATAAGACTATGGGATTTTTTTCAAACGCTCAAGGGCAGCTAACTCCTTAGTCTGTGCTCGAATCCGGCCAAATTTCGAACTCATCCAAGCTCTTATGTATGTCATCATTACCTGCAAGTATGATAAGGATCTAATCAAAAACCTTGATTGCAGCACCCTGAAAGTCAAACTTGCTCGAGATATTGTCATGCCCTACATTTGTGTGAATTTATTTTAAAATCCGTTGAGAAATGTAGGTGCTAGAGCGATGACAAAGTTTTTCTAAAAATAGCCACAGTGACCTTGACCTTGGGCACAGCATCTTGAAAGTTGAACTTGCTTGAGATATTGTCATACCCTACATTTGTGTCAAGTTATTTGAAAATCCATGGAGAAATGAAGGTGCTAAGGCGCTGACAAAGTTTTTCTAAAAATAGCCACAGTGACCTTGACCTTGGGCACAGCACCCTGAAAGTCAAACTTGCTCGAGATATTGTCATGCCCTACATTTGTGTGAATTTATTTTTAAATCCATTGAGAAATGTAGGTGCTAGAGCGCTGACAAAGTTTTTCTAAAAATAGCCACAGTGACCTTGACCTTGGGCGCAGCACCCTGGAAGTCAAACTTGTTTGAGATATTGTCATGCCCTACATTTGTGTGAAGTTATTTTAAAATCTGCTGAGAAATGTAGGTGCTAGAGCGCTGACAAAGTTTTTCTAAAAATAGCCACAGTGACTTTGACCTTGGGCACAGCATCCTGAAAGTCGAACTTGCTCGAGATATTGTCATGCCCTACATTTGTGTGAAGTTATTTTAAAATCTGCTGAGAAATGTAGGCAATAGAGCGCTGACAAAGTTTTTCTAAAAATAGCCACAGTGACCTTGACCTTGGACGCAGCATTCTGAAAGTCGAACTTGCTGGAGATATTGTCATGCCCTACATTTGTGTGAAGTTATTTTAAAATCCGTTGAGAAATGTAGGCAATAGAGCAATGACAAAGTTTTTCTAAAAATATGTGATGACGTTGTTTTCTCCATTATAACACAATGAGATTTTTTTCAAACGCTCAAGGGCAGCTAACTCCGTAGTCTGTGCTCGAATCCGGCCAAATTTCGAACTCATCCAAGCTCTTATGTATGTCATCCTTACCTGCAAGTATGATAAGGATCTAAGCAAAAACAGTTGAGAAAACGTGATGACGCCATTTTCCCCATTATAACCCTATGGGATTTTTTTCAAACGCTCAAGGGCAGCTAACTCCGTAGTCTGTGCTCGAATCCGGCCAAATTTCGAACTCATCCAAGCTCTTGTGTATGTCATCATTACCTGCAAGTATGATAAGGATCTAATCAAAAACAGTGGAGAAAACGTGATGACGCCATTTTCCCCATTATAACCCTATGGGGGCTATCTGTTGCCATGGAAACCAGAGTTCTGAGCTGATCGGCACCAAAACCTAATGCAGCCTTTCCCCCACCCAAATGATGCTTCAGATAAAATTTGATTGCGATCGGCCCACTGGTCTCTGAGATATTTATGTTTGAAAGTGTTGAAGCACCCACCCACGCATGCACGGACGACGGCTCGACTCCCATCCTATAAGCTCACCTCTTAGCCTTCGGCTCAGGTGAGCTAATAACAGGTTCAAAGCCTAGCCTCACCCATCCTACTCACCAGACCTGGCTTATAATAACTACTTTCTCTTCTCCTGCTTGAAAGAAGAAATGCATGGCAGAAATGCGTGGCACTTCTGGTCTGATGATGTCCTGCAGACAACAGTCGAGCGATGGTTGTATAAATAACTTTTTGTTTCTATCAGAATGGAATTATGGCCCTTAAACGTCATTGGACAAAGTGCATCAACCTCAATAGTGAGGAGAAAGATGAGATGCAGTGAGGGGTGAAAGCAAACAGGTTAGGCTCATTATATGAGCCCCGACATACATGTATCAAAACCAACGAAGTGGCATGTGCGCCCAGCGAAGATTCAGATCAGCCAGGGCATCTGCCAATTCTAATCAGAGTCTTGAGTGTCCGCATGGAGGTAGCTAAGACTCCTAACTACCCTTTATGCGCAAAGTGAAGACTCTGATCAGACTGGGCGGTTGCCCAGGCTGATCTGAGTCTTCACTGGGCGCATGTACCACTTTGTTGAATTTCAAATCCAACTGCTTTCTTACCTTGGCTTCACAGGTCATCCTCAAAGTGGGCATAGACAGAGACTTATTCTCACAGAAATTCATCTCACTTTGTTCACCACCCATTCTGGAAAATATCATTTTCAAAGTTTTAAAATTTTACCATGGACTTTCATTTTTTTACCACTGAGATATCAGAGATCTATCTGAGACAACAAGGATGAACTGTAAATGTGAGTGAACTCGGGTTTAATGTCCCACCAACAACAAGGTCATATGGTTTAAAGTCTTGCACTGCAAAAGCTTCTCACATTTTTTCAACAAAAAATATTGGCATATTTGAGATAAAAACGTTTGAAATTTAAACGTCTCGTTAACTAATGATGTCATTAGTTTTGAACAACTGGGCCCAGGGATTTAAATGAGTGCAGTTTTCATGACAAGGTATCAAGATGATCTTAAGTGTAAACGGGTACATTTTCACAGGCAATAACTCTGTCATTTTCATTTTGCTTCCCTTCTCCATTGGGGTTAACTCTTATAGGAAAGAATTTGCTCCTTTAAGAGCAAATTATTTCCTAAAGATTAGATCTCTTTCGGAAGGGCTCTGTTGCCATGGAAGTAAACAGGAAGTCATAAAAGTAACAGGAAGTCATAAAAGTAGTCTCCCTTGTGAAAATGTCAGACAAATTCTTGAAATATCGTACCTGAATTAAAATATACATATTTGGTGATATATTTGCTTTCCAATCATCCTATTAAACCATTCATCATTTATCTTGCAAAATGATAATTTTGAAGAGAAAAGCAGTAAAGTATTCAGGGCAAGACTTATCAGCATACCTGGCTTCTTCCCACTGTTGAAAAGCATTAAGCAGTGCAACGTGATCACTGCATCTATTCCCGGCAAGACTTTTATGTCCCCAGCCCAGTCTACGTCTATCTGATGGGGTGATGAAAGGCTCAGGGAACGTTGTGCTAGCAGCTATTGTACAGGTCGCATCTCCAACACTGAAAAGGAATAAGCACAATTATTCTCCTCTTTAACCCTATTGCACTCAAAACAGCCAAAACTCTATGGAGTTTTGGCTTTTATGAGTGAAATAGGGTGAATAATGTCTCACAATCGTAATGGCATACATAAACAAATTGAAAAATACTGTCAAACATCGTCAATCACTGACAAACATCAACTCGCCATAGTTAAGCAGAGTTGAAAATGGCAGAATACAGAGGATATTTGACTTTTTCAGTAAAGATATATTTTGATTTCTCCAAATGAATCACCACAAGCAGTATTTTCACAAGGTGGTGTTCATGAGTGAAATAAAAATGGACCTAACACTGAAACAGTCAAATTTTCTTTCTTTTGTGCTTTAAAATTCCAATAATTCAGTTTATTCTAAAGCGTCAGCCATCACGACAGAGACACAACTTGTTTTATCTAGCCGTTTGATGCTTCCAGCATGTTTGCTGGGTATGATATTGGTTGTAAATATAGTTTGCAGCTGAAAAATAGCTTAAATTTAATTTTGATAAACAGATCTCAAGAAAATTGCTTAGAAAAAATGCCTACAGGAGACTTTGGCGTCCATATGTCGTGTGCATTAACAATGTTTCTTTGCGGGTTTTAGTAACGTCATTAATGTCCTTGTGACATACAAACATACGAGACATAATTTATGTCAAATCAGATAAGGTTTAGTCAATAAATCAACAAATAAAAGAGACCATTGAACGAAAACTTATTTTTGAAACTGTGAAATCTAAAGGAAATTTCACTTTTTAAAACTGAGATTTTCAGTTTAAATTTCACCCAAAAAATCTTCAAAATTCACTGGAAAGTATAAAAGAAAAGGATTTTTTCCCATGTCTCACTGACGAAAGAACTGACATGCAGAATTCAAATCTGAACCAGACTGCACATGTGCAGGTTGGTTCTCAGAACACACAGTTTATATATGCTTTAGGATGAATCAATGTCATATTTATCCACCATTTTTACGCAAAAGACACCTTCAATGGACTGGGACTTGTTTCCCTGGTAAAAGAATTCTTTCTCAAATAAGGGGTACTCTTAAAGGAAAGTATTTGCTCTCTTTGGGGGTACTCTTAAAGGAAAGTATTTGCTCTCTTTGGGGGTACTCTTAAAGGAAAGTATTTGCTCTCTTTGGGGCTACTCTTAAAGGAAAGTATTTGCTCTCTTTGGGGGTACTCTTAAAGGAAAGTATTTGCTCTCTTTGGGGCTACTCTTAAAGGAAAGTATTTGCTCTCTTTGGGGCTACTCTTAAAGGAAAGTATTTGCTCTCTTTGGGTTACTCTTAAAGGGAAGTATTTGCTCTCTTTGGGGCTACTCTTAAAGGAAAGTATTTGCTCTCTTTGGGGCTACTCTTAAAGGAAAGTGTTTGCTCTCTTTGGGGCTACTCTTAAAGGAAAGTATTTGCTCTCTTTGGGGCTACTCTTAAAGGAAGATATTTGCTCTCTTTGGGGCTACTCTTAAAGGAAGGTATTTGCTCTCTTTGGGGGTACTCTTAAAGGAAAGTATTTGCTCTCTTTGGGGCTACTCTTAAAGGAAAGTATTTGCTCTCTTTGGGGCTACTCTTAAAGGAAAGTATTTGCTCTCTTTGGGGCTACTCTTAAAGGAAAGTATTTGCTCTCTTTGGGGCTACTCTTAAAGGAAAGTATTTGCTCTCTTTGGGGCTACTCTTAAAGGGAAGTATTTGCTCTCTTTGGGGCTACTCTTAAAGGAAAGTATTTGCTCTCTTTGGGGGTACTCTTAGAGGAAAGTATTTGCTCTCTTTGGGGCTACTCTTAAAGGAAAGTATTTGCTCTCTTTGGGGTACTCTTAAAGGAAAGTATTTGCTCTCTTTGGGGCTACTCTTAAAGGAAAGTATTTGCTCTCTTTGGGGCTACTCTTAAAGGAAAGTATTTGCTCTCTTTGGGGCTACTCTTAAAAGAAAGTATTTGCTCTCTTTGGGGGTACTCTTAAAGGAAAGTATTTGCTCTCTTTGGGGCTACTCTTAAAGGAAAGTATTTGCCCTTTTTGGGGCTACTCTTAAAGGGAAGTATTTGCTCTCTTTGGGGGTACTCTTAAAGGAAAGTATTTGCTCTCTTTGGGGCTACTCTTAAAGGAAAGTATTTGCTATCTTTGGGGGTACTCTTAGAGGAAAGTATTTGCTCTCTTTGGGGCTACTCTTAAAGGAAAGTATTTGCTCTCTTTGGGGGTACTCTTAGAGGAAAGTATTTGCTCTTTTTGGGGCTACTCTTAAAGGAAAGTATTTGCTCTCTTTGGGGCTACTCTTAAAGGAAAGTATTTGCTCTCTTTGGGGCTACTCTTAAAGGAAAGTATTTGCTCTCTTTGGGGCTACTCTTAAAGGAAAGTATTTGCTCTCTTTGGGAGTACTCTTAAAGGAAAGTATTTGCCTCTCTTTGGGGGTACTCTTAGAGGAAAGCATTTGCTCTCTTTGGGGCTACTCTTAAAGGAAAGTATTTGCTCTCTTTGGGGCTACTCTTAAAGGAAAGTATTTGCTCTCTTTGGGGCTACTCTTAAAGGAAAGTATTTGCTCTCTTTGGGGCTACTCTTAAAGGAAAGTATTTGCTCTCTTTGGGGCTACTCTTAAAGGAAAGTATTTGCTCTCTTTGGGGCTACTCTTAAAGGAAAGTATTTGCTCTCTTTGGGGCTACTCTTAAAGGGAAGTATTTGCTCTCTTTGGGGCTACTCTTAAAGGGAAGTATTTGCTCTCTTTGGGGCTACTCTTAAAGGGAAGTATTTGCTCTTTAAAGAGAGCAAATAATTTCCTTAAAGAGTAGCCCCTAAGAAAAGGGAGGCAAATTTTTAACATGACTTGTGATGTATCCATACATCTTAAGCAGGTTTTCTCATAACCCAGCTCATTTCTACAACAAAGTGTTCATGATTCAAAAAAAATTTTTTTTACGATAATTCTTAAACTTACTAGAATATACAGCCATAGATAATCATTTTCCCTAGCCGAGGTTCAATGGGTAATCTGGCCAAAATACGTCCCAGTGGTGTCAGCTCATCATTACTGTCTAGTGCTCGCATTTCTATAAAAAGAACAAGTCATATCCATTCATTTGGTTAATGGTAAGTCTACAAATTGATACTTCATTTTTTGTACAGACAGTTTTCATACTGTTGGGTATCAGGGCAAGCAGAAGACTTTTTTATTCTGATACATACAAATTAAAGAAGGTTATTCCACAATTAAGGGAAATTATGATACATGTACCTTAATCCAGGATTTTCTCATCTGAGAATATATCTAACATTGCTAATTTAACATGACACACAGTAATAAATGCACAAACCAACCTCTAAGTAGGGCCTCAGCCTCAATCACAGCATCAATGGGTGGGGGCTCCACAGCCTTGGCCAAGAAAGGAGCTATTGGACCCAGTCTCAGTAGTTTAATGGCCAGGGCCAGTTCATGCAGAGGAGTTCTATAAATCTCTGGAGTTGTGTGTTGTTCTAATCTACAACAGAAATCAATAAACAATGTCAATGCCATAACAATTGAGCCGCCACAAGATAAACCAATGAAGTGGCACTTGCACCCAGTGAAGACCCATATCAGCCTGCCCAAGCTAATATATAGTCTTCGTTGTATGCTTAAAGGGTAGCTATGGATCTACGCTAGCTCTAAACTATAATCAGAACAGGTGGATGCCCAGGCTGATGTAGTCTTCACTGGGTCCTCATGCTACTTTGTTGTTTTGTCGTATTGCAGCTCATTTATCACCATCTTTCTCAACATTTTAATTTTTCATTTTTTAGGAGGAAAGTGCGATATAAAAAATTCAAATCAATTTTTGTCTGGAGATCCCTTTATTTACTTGCTGACATCAGTTCTTTCCTATGGACTTTGGAATAACATTGTTCATTTTTGTATTCACTACTATGTCACATTTTTATTGCTACTAAAACCATTTCAGTCCAAGTAAAGGCATGACTGACTGGCCTAGTGTGAAAAGTACCTTACGACATGTGCAAACAGGAAAGTCTCACATCAGTCTGTATATCTGCACAGTCTGATCAGTCTACAACATCAAGTCCTGCTGAAATGTACGCACATCACTTAAGGTCCCTTTTCACTGGAAGCCAATCAATTACTGTATTAACCCTAGATTCTGGGACAAAGCCCCAGAGCAAACAGAGCAGAGGCAGATCACACACTGTTCCTAGCAGGATCTGTATGCACTGTTTGGTATCCTGCTAGGTAATGTGAATGGGTACATTTTCAGAGAATGCAATTCTGCCATTTAAATATTTGCCTCCCTTTTCAATATATGTCTACTGTCAAAGGAATGAATTTGCTCTGTAGGAGCAAATTCTTTCCTTTAACAGAGCAAATTCTTTCCTTTAACAGTAGACCCATTATGGAAGAGCTTTTTAGTTCCGGAAAGCACACTGGAAATCACAAAAGTTGTTTCCTTTTGTAAAAGTGGTGGTAAAACACCACAGTGTATCCATTCATCTTAAGGTGTCCCAATAGGGTATGGGAAAAAATACTAACTTACTTGTCAAATCTAGCTCTGCTACACAAATGGAAGGCAAATCCATCCCTGACTCTGCCGGCCCTCCCTCTTCTCTGTTCCAGATTAGTCTTGGATGCCCAGACTGTGGCGTAGTTTGTCATGTTGTTGTGAGACGTAAACAACTTCATCTTCGCTTTACACGAATCCACGACAAACACCACATCATTGATGGTGATACTGGTCTCCGCTATGTTAGTGGATAATATGATCTTTGTAACACCAAAAGGAACAGGGTCAAACACTCGTCTCTGGTCTTCTCTTGGGATCTGAGAATGAAGCGGAAGTAGACGGTAGTTTCTTCCTCCAAATTCTGGATGCATTTCTAGATGTTTGTGAAGAGCAAATATGAGATTCCAGCCTGGCAGAAAGATGAGAATAGCACCGTCTATCTTCAGGGATTTTATGTACTTTATCAATGCCTCAATCAGTTCAAAGGATGTTTCTTTTTCATTCAGCATGGCCATGGCTCGTCTTGTCTGCTCCGTGTACTCATTAGATACGACCAAGTTCATATTCTCCTCTTGTTCCCCACCAGTGTCGTCGTCATCATCATCCTTTTCCCTTCTCTTCTTTCTCTCATTCGGAGGAGGAATAAAGTTCAACATTTGAATACAATCCTCCAAGTAGTACTCTTGCACAGGATGTGTTCTACCATAGACTTCAACAATCTGACAGTTGCCAAAGTATTCAGAGAAGAGGGTCGTATCTACTGTGGCAGACATGAGAACCACACGCACGTCAGGGAAAGCCTTGCTGACGTCACGTAACATGACCAACAAGAAGTCGGTATTCAGATCTCTCTCATGGATTTCATCGACAATGATGTGAGATACTCCTCTAAGACCATTCTCCATACGTCTCAATAAAGTACCTACAGTACAGTACATGATAGCACCATATGGTCGTGGCATGACAGTCTCAAATCTCACACTGTAGCCGCAGCTCATCCCCAAATTCTCAGCTCTCTCAGAAGCTACTCTTTCCGCTATGGAAACGGCACTGATTCTTCTTGGCTGCAAATCAAAGCATTATTTTAAGGTGAACAGGGACACTTTCAGGGGAAGCAACTCTGCCATTTTCATTTTGCCTCCTTTCCTAATGGGAGTCTACTCATTAAGGAAAGAATTTGCTCCTCAAGGAGCAATGAGTAATGAGTAGATCCCCTTTTAGAAGGGCTTCATTCTCAAGGGAAGCAAACAAGAAGTCGCAAAGGTTGTTTCCCTTGGAAATACAGGCAGAAAAGCATGGGGATGTATCCATACACCTGAAGTGCCTAAATACTGGGACACATTATACTGGTATGTCAGAATGATGAGGATGTTGACGTGTTTCACCTGTACCTAAAATCCAGTACCAGATAAAATTGTGTGCATTCATTGGTTGTATAGGAGTTCAGGTATACAGGTCGTCAAGTGAGGTTAGATTTTATAGGCAATAACATCATGAAAATTGCAAATTGCTACTTTGGACGTTAAAGTAAAGAACCAAACATCAGTTGTTAAGTGCGGGCTTCTTTCAAAATTAAACAGAACCCTTTAAAATGCTAAATTTGTAGATTTTCAGAAGTTCTTAGTTTACTATCAAAGGATGTAAATAGAAAGGTATACCAGAAAAAGTATCTATCATGAGTATGAGGTGAGGACAGAAAAATCTGTCACTCGGGATCACTGTTCAGCATCACTCAGCAAGCCTTGTGATGCCGAACAGTGACCCTCATGGCAGATTTTTTCTATCCACACCTCATACCCATGAAAGATACCTATATTCTCACCCACTAACCAAGCAAGATCAGTTTTTCTAATGGGTAAAAGCCATAGGGATTTTTTATTTTCTTGCACCGTATGACCTGTTTATTTCTGTAATTCATATGTTTCCATTTACAATAGGTTTATAGACACAAAGACTGCTGATCTGTGTCAGCAAAAGTTTATTTGAAGTCACTAGGACTGCTGACACTGCAAAATACCGTATAAATCCGATTCAATGCCCCCAGGAATTGCATTTTACAAAAGGGGGAATTAAGTAGAGACTAAATTGTAGTAAATCAGCCACTGCCAAAATACCTCTAATAAACAGTGTTAAAGGAAATGGGTATACTCTAAGTGGAAATAACTCTTATTTTTTTGGTTCCCTTCTCAGTATGGGTGGAGTTCAACTCTTACAGAATAGAATTTGCTCCTCTTGTAGCAAATTCTTCCCTTCAAGAGTAGAACCTATTTCAAAGTACCTAATCCAGAGAAGCAAACAAGGCTTTAATGCAAGATAATACAACATTATTTTTTAAAAAGAAGCAGGGCCGTTTATTACAGCAGGGCGTTTATTAGGATTAATATGGTACTCTCAAGTGATGTCAAGTATTGAATCAAAGTCATTAAGCTCTCAGGCAAACTTGTCTAGCTACTTGGGGTCATTCTAGAGGGAGAAAACCAATCTTCATGTCTTATAATTGAATAAATACAGCAGTTCTTATTACCAATGATGCTAAAGTCTGTGTAGAACTTTAGTAATTAGGTGTTGCGACACAAGAAAACCGACAAAGTGGCATGTGCACCCAGCAATGACTCAGATCAGCCTGGGCATCTGCCCAGTCTGATCAGGGTCTTCCCTGTGTGCCAAAGATGTACCTTAATGGTTTAAGCTACATCCATGCCGACAACGAAGACTCTAGTCAGACTGGGGGGTGCCCAGGCTGATTAGAGTCTTCCCTGGGAGCACATGCCACTTTGTTGATTTTGTCGTGTCGCTGCTCATATTACCTGAGTAATAATGATGTTACATTCTGCTCCTCTGCCAGTCTCAATCATCTGATCAAGTATAAACTGGGGCACCTGAACAAAGACATAAAAATAATGTAATAAAGTCAGTCAAAACAAAATAACAATACAGTCCCTTTATAATACTACTCAAATCTTTTTTCCATACATCTAATGCAAAACAGTCATATTTCATCTGTTTAAAAGTCATATGAGTTGCAATGACATTCAAGGTTATTTTGTATGATTAACAGTCTTATTTTTTGGTATTATAAATGCAAAAAGTTGGTCTTTGGTTTCGTCTGGGTTGGTCGATATACAATTTTAAAGATATAAAGCCTAATTCAGGATGATTTCCCATATGGTTTGTTAAGAGCCAATACCACTAGACAGCCAAAAACTTTTATCTACCACTACCCCAAAAGGGGTCAGTTCTGTCCTCAATTTTGTCAGGTGTTTACAAAGACATAACTGTGTGAGTTACAGAAAGCATTGTAAAACCTAACTGTCCTGTTTTAGGACAATTACGATAATTATATCAAGTGTTACTATTTTTAGAATTTTTAAGGTATGTCTTGCTTTCTACCCTAATGTGCTTAAATATTGGGACACCTAAAAACCATTAATTTTCCATTTGGGACAAATGGAAAATTGATGGTTTTTAGGTGTCCCAATACTTAAGCACTTTAGGATACTAGTTGCAGGCAAGACAAACACTGAAAAAATTTCTTTATTTATATTAATGAAATTCTACAAACCTGTGTTGTCTTTCCACACCCAGTCTCACCACGTACAATGACCACCCTGTTGTTGTTGATCGCCTGTAGTATATGATCATGAGAATTCCACACTGGAAGGGCACTTCTTTCATCCATCATCTGTTCAATAAATGAGCAAAAAAAATGTTGCATAATGTAACCAAGAACATCCAAGACTCAAACTAGTCTATCTGTATAGAATCCAGTGCTCCAAATAAGAAGGGGTAAAAGAGATAATTTAGGGATAATTATCCATATTTCTCCATAAAAACATATTTTGTGACCCATCATTAGAACCGTCTCGTCCAATTGGTTCTAAGGAGGGGTCACAACATATGTTTTTTGTTGAGAAATAAGAAAAATTATCTTCAAAATTATCCTCAATACCCCCTTTTATCTGGAGCTCAGGATCATACTATAAATTAATTCTAACTAGAACTGTCGGAGAATCCGACTATACCCCCGCTCAACAGCTTTAGTAAAATGGTGTTACTTTCATTACCAGGAGCATAGAGAGAAACAAATCATTGCTAATATGTATATCCAATATCAAATATTCTATTTTTGGAATAAGAAATTTCACATGGACAGAATAAACAAGTCATTGTCAACTCATATACCAAATATGATGATTCTACCTTGAGCAGTCGCTAAGAAATCTTTTGCGTAAAATTACAGTACTGAATGCATGGAAAGAATATATGGAGAGAAAGAAAAGTGAACAAATGCAGGAAAGAACAAACCGGAGACTTGTCATTGTCAATCTGTACACCAAATATGAACTTTCTGTCATTGTCATCAACCTGTATACCAAAAATGACCACTTTTATTTTGCATGGTTGTGAAGAAATGTTTGATGAAAAATTTTATTATTCAAAGTATGGAAAGAAAGAAAATCGGACAAATAAAGGGAAGAATAAGAGGAGAAGGCTGGTTTGCAATCCCACGATACAACACATCATCATCAACCTGTATACCAAATCTGACCACTTTATCTTGCATGGTTGTGGAGAAATCTTTCACGAAAAAATTTCATCATTCAAAGTATGGAAAGAAAGAAAATCGGACAAATAAAGAGAAGAATAAGCAAGAGAAGGCTGGTTTGCAATCTCACAATACAACACATCATCACCAACATGTATACCAAATATGACCACTGTATGCATGGTTGTGGAGAAATCTTTGACGAAAAATTTCATTATTCAAAGTATGGAAAGAAAGAAAATCGGACAAATAAAGAGAAGAATAAGCAGGAGAAGGCTGGTTTGCAATCCCACGATACAACACATCATCACCAACATGTATACCAAATATGACCATTCTGTCTTGTATGGTTGTGGAGAAATCTTTGACATAAAATTTCATTATTCAAAGTATGGAAAGAAAGAAAATCGGACAAATAAAGGGAAGAACAAGCAAGAGAAGGCTGGTTTGCAATCCCACGATACAACACATCATCACCAACATGTATACCAAATATGACCATTCTGTTTTGTATGGTTGTGGAGAAATCTTTGACATAAAATTTCATTATTCAAAGTATGGAAAGAAAGAAAATCGGACAAATAAAGAGAAGAATAAGCAGGAGAAGGCTGGTTTGCAATCCCACGATACAACACATCATCACCAACATGTATACCAAATATGACCATTCTGTCTTGCATGGTTGTGGAGAAATCTTCGACGAAAAATTTCATTAAAAGGGGACGGACGGAAGGACGGACGGAGGGACGGACGGAAGGACGGACGGACGGACAGATGTAAACCAGTATACCCCCCACTTTTTCAAAGCGGGGGTATAATAAATGCTCCTGCCCTAACAAACATCCCTGCCTCTTTTCTGAAAATAGTTTTAAACTTGCATGAATTCCTGTTTGCTTCTCTGGATGAGGTAGCTCTTTCAACCAGGGTTACTCTAAAGGGAAAGAGGACCAAATTCTTTCCTTTAAGTGATGAACCCTTCAGGGAGGCAAAGATAGTAGAGTTGCTTCCTTGCATTAATACTGTTTATTAGAGGTAGTTTGGCTGCGGCTGAATTCCTACACTTAAGATTCTAAACAACAGCATATTTACAGTATACTGATTTATATGTGCTTCTTATATCTTTCAACGACAACATCAGCAATGAGCCATGACATGACAAAACCAACAAAGTGGCATCTGCGGCCAGCGAAGACTCAGATCAGCCTGGGCATATGCCCAGTCTGATCAGAGTCTTCGCTGTTCGCTTAATGGCTGGCTAAGGGTCTATACTAGCTCCATGTGGACAGCTCAGACTCTGATCAGACTGGGCCGATGCCCAGGCTGAGCAGACTCTTGGCTGGAAGCACATGCCACTTCGTTGGTTTTGTCATGCCGCGGCTCAAATCATTTTCTCCAAAGGTCTTACAAATCGTTTGAAACTGTAACAACACTGGATAGACATTTGTCATAGACTCTTGGCTGGAAGCACATGCCACTTTGTTGGTTTTGTCATGCCGCTGCTCAAATCATTTTCTCCAAAGGTCTTACAAATCGTTTGAAACTGTAACAACACTGGATGGACATTTATGACAAATGGATCACCATACTACAGGCAAACCAAGATCATTCAACTCAGACGAGCCATACCTTGCGCAGATCCGGGTCATTTTCTCGCTGGTTTGACAGAGAATTGTAAAGGTCTTCACTGATGTTCTCCAAGGTTGCCTAAGAATGGAAAATTTATGACAATGCAAATTAACCGTTTTTTGACTAGTTGACATGTCCATCCTTATCATTCGGATGAGTCCATTCCTAGTTTTAGAGGTTTCTCATGAACATTCTCACTTTTATTGTATTTTGCATAGAAATTCCAGTCAGCAAACAATACAGACCCTGATCAGATGCTGCATTCTGCAGCATCTGAACTGGGTCTGCACTGTTTGCATATGTCCCCAAAATGGGTTTGCAGTCTAAAAAGAGTTATCAATCACATGATCAATACCTTTTTTCAGACTGGACCAACTGAGATGTATGGCTGAAACGGCCATGAATTGACACCGACAGTTTGACAATGGCAGCGGTTTCAACAGTGCCAGTACTGCTTGCCTCCAACAGTACCCCAGATAAGGGGGAGTTTTTACAAAGAAAGACAACTTCTTTGATTTGCTGTTTGCTTCCCTGGACGAGATAGGCCTTCCAAAATGGGGTGTACCATTACAATGAAGAATCTACCCCATCACAAAAGACGGATACCTACCCTTTATTGTCCGTTAATACGGTCCAGAGCTTCAGATATGAAGGGGTAACAAGGGATAATTCAGAAATGATTTTTCTTATTTCTTAAGGAAAACATATGTTGTGACCCCTCATTATGAGGGGTCACAAAATATATTTTTATAGCGAAATATTAAAAAATATCCCTTAATTATCCCTGTTACCCTTTCTTATCTTGAGCTCTGAATACCAGTCACAGGCCACTCCAAACGACAGTCACAACCAACGTTAAATGCCGCCTAAGGTACATTTGACAGTATATCAGATCTGCTATGTCAATCTTCATGAATACTGTCAAAATAACATCATATTTATCAGACCTCAGATGACAGCTAAATGGAGCATTAAATTATCCACGCCTCTAAGACAACAATGTGTGGTATCTATTAATTGCTGAGCACTGGTTCCAAACAAGCAAATTCGGTGAATTTACCTCAGATGACAGCTAAATGGAGCATTAAATTATCCACGCCTCTAAGACAACAATGTGTGGTATCTATTAATTGCTGAGCACTGGTTCCAAACAAGCAAATTCGGTGAATTTATACCCCCCCCCCCCCCCCCCCCTTGGAAGTTGTCCTGATTCATTTAAATTTCATAAAATTTTGTTCACTGGTTACTTAGTTAAGGCTGAACTTGAGGAGTGTACATATAGTCAAAGGCAATAACTCTTGGATAAGTAAGGCATAAGCTGAAGCTGTTCTTCTTAAACACTTGTCTCAGCATCACTGCATTATGATGATATATTTTCAATTCAGTTACAAGAAATTTTGTTCGTCGTACCTTACTAATGGCTATTTGTGGATTTTATATAAATTCAAGAGCATTAAATCATGCACTACTAAAGAGATTATAACAAAATTTAATGTGCACTGCTGTGTCATGACGATACATAATTATTATAAGTTTCAAGAAATTCCATTCATTGGTTACTTAGTTATGACTCAATTTGTTGACTTTAAACCAATTCAAGGGCGATAACTCATTGCTTACTGAAGCCATTCTGACGAGCTGTAAGATGCATCAATGTGTTATGGTGATACATATTTAGTATAATTTTTATAGCATTCTATTCATTGATAACTTAGTTATGGCTGGAATTTGCAATCTCACATTGATTCAAGGGCAATAACTCATGCATTATTGGCCATTCTGATGAAACTTTAAGTGCATATCCGGGTTATGGTGATACAAATTCAGTTTAAATTTCATGAAGTTTTGGTAATTGGTTACTTGGTTATGGCTCATTTCATTGATTATAAGTCAATTAAAGGGCAATAACTCATGCATTACTAAAGCCAGTCTGATGAAACTTCATGTGCATCAGCGCATTAAAGTGATATATATTTATTTAAAGTTTCAAGAAATTCTGTCCAGTGGTTACTTATTTATGGCTCATTTCATTGATTTCAAATCAATTAAAGGGCAATAACTCAAGCATTACCGAAGCCAGTCTGATGAAACTTCATGTGCATCAGCGCATTAGTGATATATACTTATTTAACGTTTCAAGAAATTCTGTCCAGTGGTTACTTATTTATGGCTCATTTCATTGATTTTAAATCAATTAAAGGGCAATAACTCATGCACTACTGAAGCCAGTCTGATGAAACTTCATGTGCCACAGCGTGTTATAGTGATATATATTTATTTGAAGTTTCATGAAATTCTGTCTAGTGGTAACTTAGTTATGGCTGGACGGACGGAAGGACGGATGGATGGAAGGAAGGAAGGATGGACGGACAGACAGACAGATGGACGGACATGGAGAATACTATATCCCTCCGCCTTCGGCGGGGGATAAAAACTAAGTTAAATCAGGCATCCAGTCTTGAGACACAGGGTAAAATCTATTTATAGCTCTCCATTAAGCTACTGCAGTGAGCTATTCAAATCTGATGAACCTTTTTACCCTGTGAGTAACAGTGCATCTGACAGTCTGTTTATGTCAAACTTTCTAAAAGTCAAACTTCTTTGCTTTGTATTCTGGACTGACCAAAAAACATTTACTCCTAACAATGCCATAAAATAAAACCATTGTCAACTTTTGAATTCTTTGATTTCACCATTCAAAATGATATTCACCCTGGCCTTCATTTTTGTTATTATTTTTCCAGTTAATAAAGCCTAGCATCAAAGCTATCAACTGCATATTATCCTATGCAACAAAGTACTTACAAAAGCCAGTGGTCCTTCGTCAATGTTACAGTTAGTCCATGGGTTCCAGTTAGGCTGTGGAGGGGACCAGGGGACCACTCCCCCAGCTG
The DNA here is from genome assembly GCA_963989385.1 of Ctena decussata. Lineage (NCBI taxonomy): Eukaryota > Metazoa > Mollusca > Bivalvia > Lucinida > Lucinidae > Ctena > Ctena decussata. The sequence continues at coordinate 35,575,618 of OZ022498.1, read as the reverse complement.
TGTGCCTGGGGGCAGGTTCAAACTCATCAAGAACTGCATGGTTCACTAGAGATATTGGCTGACCCGCTTCTGCACTTTCTTCCATCTACAAACACATATGAGCCGCGACATGATAAAACCAACAAAGTGGTATGTGTGCCCAGTGAAGACTCAGATCAGCCTGGGCATCTGCCCAGCCTGATAACAGTCTTTGCTGTGCACTTGAAGGGTAACTACAGGTCTAAGCTAGCTCCATGCAGACAATGAAGACTCTGATCAGACTGGGCGGATGCCCAGCCTGATCTGAGTCTTCGCTGGGGCACATTCCGCTTTGTTGGTATTGTCGTGTCGCAGCATTTTATATAGAGGCCCAGACAAGGAGGAGTCCTTGTGATAATTCTAAGATAATTTCTGTTATAAATGTTGAGACTCCTCATCAGAACCATCTTGCCAAGATGATGACTCATAATGCTGAGACAAATGTGCCTGAACATTCAGTGTACACCCAGATCAGTCTTGTTCAAAACAAGAACAAGAAGTCTGATCAGAGTATTGCAATATTTTCCATGTCACAAACAATTTTATCCCACCAATGGCTCCGTCTGAAAAGTAATACCTCTGTCTGGCTTCCGCTATTCACAGGCGAGACAAAAATCAACTTGTTCAAATTTCAGTATACTAACAATAACTGGTTGAGGTGTATAGGTACACCTCCATGTTTTTTCCACCATTTGTACAAAGGGGCACAACTTTTGCCTTCCACACAACTTTTGACTTCCACTTTGTTTTCCCGTATGAAATGGGGTCTACTCTTAAAGGAAAGAATTTGCTCCTAAGGGAGCAAATTCTTTCTTTTAAGAGTTGATCCCCATTTAGAAGGGATGCTGCATTTAAAAGGGCAGAGTTGCTTCCCCTGAAAGTGTACCCATTCACCTTAAGTTCTTCCAATACCGTAATGACCCTAAAATTTCGGACACCCAAAAATCGGACATTATTGTTCGAAAATTCTTAGAAAGCCATTTTAACACAGGTTAATGCATCCAAATGATGCTTAGTGAATGGAAAACATTGTAGACCCTGATCAAACTGCTCCTTCGGGAGCAGTTTGATCTGGGTCTACAATGCTTGCTCAGACCTGTCTGTCCAAATATTTAAGGTCATTACAGTATCTAGAAATTTACAGAATCATTCTCAATTTCTCCAGTTGCCTGTTCTCATTTTCTCAGTATTTATCACAATAATTGACAAATTGCAAGTATTTCTGTAAATTATGTCAATGAGAGACTCATACACTGTTACAAATAACACTGCAGAGAATCTACGTCACAGCAGGTGATTTTAATGAATGGATCCGCGGGATGTTTAAGAAATCGTGTGCGATTCTGGTAAGACTTGGTTTGATATTTCCGTTAATACTGGTTAAATGAAATTTGAAGCAGACAGCAGATATCCCGCAAAAATTCGTGAAATATGCCCATCAAATTACATTTCTTGACAAAAATCTGATTTAAAAGTTATTGACAAGCAACCGGAGAAATGTGGTTACTCTTCATTAATTATTAAATCCAACTTTGCCAGGAAACTTAATCAGATGGGCATATTTCAAAAATTTATGTGTGGTATTTGCTTCAAATTTCATGCAGATCTGACCAGTATTAATGGAAATATCAAACAAAGTCTTGCCTGAATCGCACACTATTTCTATAAATATCTCGTGGACCCATTCATTAAAACCAAGTGCTGTGACGTAGGTTCTCCACAGTGAATAAGTCTTACCGGTAGAGATGCCTGTATTCCCCATTCCTTCAACACCTCGTCAACTTTAGTCTCCAGCTCTGGTGAGATTGCCACCTCATATGCCTCAATCTGAAATCACAAGTTAACCCATCTCCATAACCAGAGATCAAATCTAAGTGTGGTTTTCATGATAATTTAAGATAAATTTTCTCATCCCACCTCCTCCCCACCCCTCCCTCTACCTTTACTCCCGTCCTCAAAAATATATTTTTCAACTTCTTATTACAACTGCCTTGGCAAAGCACTTCTAACGAAAGGTCACAATGTATGAGCTGCGACATGACAAAACCAACACAGTGGCTTGTGCACCCGGCAAAGACTCAGATCAGCCTGGGCATCCGCCCAATCTGATCAGAGTCTTCGCTGTCCGCTTAGGGCTTGCTTAGACCATAGCTACTCTTTAAGTGCACAGCGAAGACTCTGATCAGACTGGACAGCTGCCAAGAGTGATATGAGTCTTCGCGTGGCACTCATGCCACTACGTTGGTTTTGTCATGTTGTGGCTCGTATTTTTGTAAAGGAGAATGAACAGAAGTTGCCTCAAAATTATCCTTAACCCTTAATGCACAAAAAATGAAAATAACTGCATTTGCAAACAGAGTAGATCCAAATGAGGCAGCTCATAATGTGCCATCTCATCTGGACAGATCTATCCTCTTTGCCCTCTTGAGTAGTGAAAAGTGAAAGATTATTTACACTTAAAGTGCCATAAATGAAAATAACAATTCGAAAACAATGTTGATCCAGATGAGGTGGCTCAAGATGAGCCATCTCATCTGGATCTACACTGACTGCCCTCTAGTCTTTAAATTCTCAATAAGATATAGCTTGGACAAGACATTTTTTGAAATTTTGAAAAGATAAATTTTGTTGCCTGTTTTTTTTTTGTGCTATAAGGGTGAAAGCATACAAATACTGTACAACAATTTATGCTGTATTTTTTTTTTTTTTTTTTTTTAAAGACTGACATAAAGGTGCAACTTAATTTGGAGCTTTTACAAATCTAGACTGCAAATATCAAATTAGACTGCCAATACCAAAATTAAGATACTACAGTAACACAGACTAAGACCAGTCAACACATCAAAGGAGTCTGGTCAAAGCATCTGCCCTCTGCAAATACCAGGTATGACGATCTAAAGTGCAGATGCATACAAACAGTTGATTTCTTGCTGTTTGCAGGAGCAATAGGCAATCTTTCTATTTGTCATGGCTTGTATGATTTTGTGAAGAAACTGAAATATCGAACCACAAGTTTTAACTTATCTGAAGCTTTCAAGTTATGTTCCCATTACGAGTTTAAAACTGCACAAAACTGTTATAACTAACATGGTAAGATTTTGCATAGTGAGAACGCACAAAAGTGTAATATGATCTGAAACGACTATCTGGGTTTAAAAGATGGCTAAGATCCAGATTTACAATCTTGGTTGCGTTATATTTTCTGTTACCTTATCTCCCTCTTTTTTCTTCAGCTGTCCAGTGTATGCTTCAATGACCTTCATATGGTACAGCTGTCGTACAAGAGACAGGGCACAGGACTTAGAGGCCACTTGTTTGTTGGAGCCATGTTCTCTAGCTGATATATCTGGAACGAAGTAGTATTAAATATTAACATGAAACACCAGAAATGAAAAAAGTTGCCCTATGCAGAAGTTCAACCTATGTTCATTTTTCGCCAATACAGACTCAATCTTTTTAATCTGAATTTGCTTAATCCTCATTGGATGAAAATACATTGCAGATATAAACAAGAAAATCGGTGGAACCGATGGATGCTCCCCGAAGGCTTGGAATAGGAGAATGGGTATCCTGGTGAAGGAGTGATTTTCTGTGTAAACAAAATGCACTTTAAAATGGAAAAAATAATTCTCTTCAATACTTTTAGAGCAATGCTCTGGACATGCATACAACTGAGAAAAAATAAGAAGGGAAGCAACTCCAAAATAACTTGGGATACAGTTACGTTTTTTTCTGCTCTGCACTTCTTGTCATTGCCCTCTATTATCAACATGTGAAGTTTCATTCATGTTCTCTGAAATATGTACAGAGATATACTCCTTACAAGCTAAATAACTTAAAACAAAGCTAACTCCATATTTACTAAAGGTAGGGTTATAGTTCTTAAGCTCTGCACTTCCTTTCATTACCCTCTATCAGTGTGTGAAATTTCATTTAGTTTCCTTCAATACTTCCTATCATATGCTCCGGACAAGCAAAATATTGAAAAAACTAGAAAGGGAGCTAGCTTCATAAATACTTGTGACAGGGTTACAGTTCATGTGTACTGCACATCCTCTCATTGTCCTCTATCAGTGACTGAAGTTTCATTTAGTTCCCCCTTATAGTTTCAGGGATATGCTCCAGACAAGCAAAATATTGAAAAATAAACTGGAAAGGGAGCTAACTTCGTAAATACTTGTGACAGGGTTATGGTTATTGTGCATTGCACTTCCCCTCGTTGTCCTCTATCAATGTATAATGTTTCATTAAGTTCCCTTTAATACTTTTGGAGATATGCACCGGACAAGCTTAATATTGAAAAAAGAAATGGAAAGGGAGCTAACTTCGTAAATACTTGTGATAGGGTTACGGTTCTTGTGCACTGCACTTCCTCTCATTGTCCTCTATCAAAGTGTGAAGTTTCATTTAGTTCCCCCTTATAGTTTCAGAGATATGCTCCAGACAAGCAAAATATTAAACAAGAGGGCCATGATGGCCCCGGATCGCTCACCTGAGTATCCTGTGAACTTAACCTCAGAAACATCCATACGTCCAACAGACAGAGTTTCACAAAGATTCAATGGAAAATGAACCCTTTATTATGTACCTTAGGTTTTTATAAGATTTAACCTAATGACCTTGTTTTTGACCCCACATGACCCCGTTTCAAACCTGGTCTGTATTTCTTGGATATAAACATTCTGACAAAGTTTCATGAATATCGGATCAAAACTGTGCCCTCTAGAGCGTAAACAATGTTTTTCTAAGGTTTGACCTAGTTTTTGACCCGACATGACCAAGTTGCACCCTTGGTCCAGATTTGTAGGAGATAAACATTTTGACAAAGTCTCATGAAGGTTAGAACAAAACTGTGTCCTCTAAAGTGTTCACATGGTTTTACTAAGAACTGACCTAGTGACCTAGTGTTTGCCCATCGCCCAGTTTCAAATCCGGTCTAGATTTCATAAAAATAAACATTCTGACAAAGTTTCATGTAGATTATATCATAACTGTGCCCTCAAGAGTGTACACAACGTTTTTCTAAGATTTGACCTAATGACCTAGTTTTTGACCCCACATGAACGAGTATCAAAGTTGGTCTAGATTTCATTAAGATAAACATTCTGACCAAGTTTCATGATGATTGGATCGTAACTGTGCCCTCTGAGTCATTCTAAGATTTATTTCTATTTTTAGCTCTGGCAGCCATTTTGTACAGCGGAGTGGAACCGTTTCAGCAATTTTTGTTTAGAACCATGAGTCAAACACTTCAGAATCTGTGAAATTATTTTGAAATCGAGCAATTGGCTTCAGTGATAATGTCGTTTAAAGGTTTTTCTATATTTTGCTCTGGTGGCCATTTTGTTCAGCAGAGCTGAACCATTTCAGCAATTTTGGTAGAGGGTCTCCTAAGGAACATTTCTGTGAAATTATTTCAAAATCTTCCCAGCAGTTTTGGAGGCAAAGTGGTTTAAAGGTTTTTCTATTTTTAGGTCTGGTGGCCATATTGTTCAGCGGAGCGGAACCGGAAGAGCAATTTTGGAAGCAGAACTCCTTAGGAACATTTCTGTAAAATTATTTTAAAATCTGCCCAGCAGTTTTGGAAGCAAAGTCGTTTCAAGGCTTTTCTAGTTTTAGCTCTGGCGGCCATTTTGTTCAGCAGAGCGGAACCATTTTAGCAATTTTGGTAGAGGGTCTCCTTAGAAACATTTCTGTGAAATTATTTCAAAATCTGCCCAGCAGTTTTGGAGGAGAAGTCATTTAAAGGCTTTTCTATTTTTAGCTTTGGCGGCCATTTTGTTCAGCAGAGCGGAACCATTTTCGCAATTTTGGTAGAGGGTCTCCTTAGAAACATTTCTGTGAAATTATTTCAAAATCTGCCCAGCAGTTTTGGAGGAGAAGTCATTTAAAGGTTTTTCTATTTTTAGCTCTGGCGGCCATATTGTTCAGCGGAGCGGAACCATTTGAGCAATTTTGGTAAAGGGCCTCTTAAGGAACATTTCTGTGAAATTAATTCAAAACCTGCCAAGCAGTTTTGGAGGCAAACTTGTTTAAAGGTTTTTCTATTTTTAGCTCTGGTGGCCATTTTGTTCAGCGGAGCGGAACCATTTTAGCAATTTTGGTAGAGGGTCTCCTAAGAAACATTTCTGTGAAATTATTTCAAAATCTGCCCAGCGGTTTTGGAAGCAAAGTCGTTTAAAGGTTTTTCTATTTTTAGCTCTGGCGGCCATATTGTTCAGCGGAGCGGAACTGTTTGAGCGATTTTGGTAAAGGGCCTCCTAAGGAACCTTTATGTGAAATTATTTTAAAATCTACCCAGCAGTTTTGGAGGAGAAGTCGTTTAAAGGTTTTTCTATTTTTAGCTCTGGCGGCCATATTGTTCAGTGGAGCGGAACCGTTTGAGCAATTTTGGTAAAGGGCTTCCCAAGGAACATTTCTGTGAAATTATTTCAAAATCCGTCCAGCAGTTTTGGAGAAGAAGTCATTTAAAGCAAAAGTTGACGCCGGACGCACGACCTGACGACGGACGACAGACAAAGACCGATCACAATACCTCACCTTGAGCACTTCGTGCTCAGGTGAGCTAAAAACTAGAAAATGTGTTTATGAAACACTATGCCCCCAACCATATGCTTGTCTCTAGAGAAGGTTCATCCAATAATGCTTGTACCTTTGTACCATAGGCTTACAATGCACTAAGTCGAAAAAGGGGCTTAACTCAGTCAAAAATTTACGAATTGTTTTCAAAAGTTAATCAGGTCATCTACACCTTGGGCAATATCAACCTGCAAAAATCAAAAACTGATCCTAGCATCAGGGGTTCTCCAGATATTTTGTTCACAAGCTTCCATAGGCAAATAATGCACTAAGTTGAAAAAGGGGCATAACTCAATCCAAAATTTACAAATTATTTTCAAAAGTTAATCAGGTCATCTACACCACAGGCAGTATCTTCCTGCAAAAAATCATGCTCCTAGCTTCAGGGGTTCTTGAGATATTTTGTTCACAAAGTTCCATAGGCTTACAATGCACTAAGTCGAAAAAGGGGCATAACTCGGTCAAAAATTCACGAATTTGTTTCAAAAGTTAATCAGGTCATCTACACCTTGGGCATTCTCATCCTGCAAAACCTCATGATCCTAGCATCAGGGGTTCTTGAGATATTTTGTTCACAAGGTTCCACAGGCTAAGTCGAAAAAGGGGCATAACTCTTGAAATATGTGACCCGCGGAAAAAAGAAAAAACACGTGTTCGCTTATTTTTCATACTGATCATGTGTATAAAGTTTCAAGCTCCTAGCTCTTACGGTTCTTGAGTTATAGATAGAGGACAGACGGACAGACAGACAGACGGACAGGCCCAAACCAATATGCCCCCACAATTTCTCCGAAATTGGGGGCATAAAAACTGGAAAGGGAGCTAACTTTGTAAATACTTGTGACAGGGTTGCGGTTCTTGTGCACTGCACTTCCTCTCATTGTCCTCTATCAATGTGTGAAGTTTCATTTAGTTCCCTGTTATACTTTCAGAGATATGCTCCGGACAAGCAAAATATTGAAAAAACTGGAAAGGGAGCTTACTTCGTAAATACTTGTGACAGGGTTACGGTTCTTGTGCACTGCACTTCCCCTTGCTGTCCTCTATCAATGTGTGAAGTTTCGTTTAGTTCCCTCATACTTTCTGAGATATGCTCCGGACAAAAGTGTGACGGAAGGACGGACGGATAGAAGGACAGACAGACAGACGGATGGACAAAGCGGCGACTATATGCTCACCCTTCTGGGAGCATAAAAAGAAGGGATAGTAAGCTATGAAGTCTGACTGACAGATAATGGTTGTGGAAAGTAAATGATATATGGGTCAAACTAAGCAGACTAAGCAGTAATGTTTTTTTTTTTTTTTTTTTTTTTTTTTAGTTTTTGTTGTAACTGTAAAAATTCATTCTTTTATTTTTATATTTATATATTCATTCTCTTGGAGATTTTCCAGCACATTCAATTGCCAAAATATAATTATGTAAAAGCGTGCATGCAGTCTCACGCTTTTAATTTTAAAACTCTGGCAGGTATGCCTATATGTATTTTGTCTTTATGACTTTTTCCCCTGCCGCAAGTCCATACATACTTACACTGCCCTAGCTTGTTCACATAGAACTTCATCTCAGCAATGAAACTCCTACAAAGTGGAAAATGTCATTTTTATTGTCGATAGTATTACACATTACAACAAATTTTTGCTCCTTCAACAATTAAGACTCTATTCAGAGGAACACTCCATTTAAAGCATCTACAAGTTTTAATTAAAACTTCTTACATATGAGTAAATGAATATGTTAGATAGCTTCTGTATAAATTCATAAAGTTTGATTAACATAAAATTTCACAGTTTAAGAATATCATTAATATGTTCTGTCACCTACAAAGGTGCATCAACCTGTATATTTGCAGTTTGCTAAGTATTTTTAACAAACTCTGGATTCTGCAGGATCTATATAGTGAATAAGCCAAGCCTTCTCTGACTTCACCTTCTTTACGGACGCTGACGCCAGAGCGACAACAATAGCTCTGCCTGAATTTTCGTTCAGGCGAGCTAAAAACAATATTTTAGCACGCAAATAGCTACTCATAATTATGTGTTTTTTTTAATGCTAACATCCTCAAATGTTCAAAGCCAGTCAACAAAAAACATCAGAATGCTTTTGTAGTCAGAGAAGGCTAAGACTATACAGTGAACAGCTGGGGCCATATTCATAAAGCCACTTAAGTCATTGCTATGCAGTTGCTAAAGCTAAATATCTATAAAGGAGATTCCCTACAACTATGAAATTTGCTCTCTGGAGGAATAGTCTTTGTAAGACTGTTCCTCCAGAGCAAATTTCATAGTTGTAGGGAATCTCCTTCAAAGAAATTTAGCCTTGGCAACAGCATATCAACCACTTAAGTCGTTTTATGAATATGGCCCCTGGTCTGTTCTGATATGTATACTGAGCTCAGTGGTTGTGGTTTGCACACCTTTTCTTAAGATGAATAGGTACATCTCCATGGTTTTCTACCATTTTTACAAAAGGGTAAACAACTTATGTGACTTCCTGTTTGCCTCCTTAGATGACAACCCCTTCCCAAAAGGGGTCTGCTCTTAAATACAAGAATGGGAGCAAATTCTTTCATTTAAAAACTTACCCCAATTGAGAAGGTAGACAAGAATGGAAATGGCAGAGTGCTTCCCATGACAGTGTACCCATCATTTTTAATAGCTTAAAACCAGAGCCCTAGATAAGAGGGAGTATTTGGTGATAATTAGGGATAATTTTTGTTAATTCTGGATAAAAACATATGTTGTGACCCCTCATCTGAACCCTCATGACGAGACGGTTCAGATGAGGGGTCACAACATATGGTTTCAATGAGAAATAAAGAAATTTATCCCTCAATTATCATCAAATACCCCTCTTATCTAGAGCTCTGAAAACAGGTTACAAGCTAGACAGCCTCAGACTTTTTGAGTAGCAGCCAGTACCTAACATAGAAAAAATTATTAGAAACACTGTGTCAGATTTCAAAGCAACTGAAAAGCTTAGTCCACCTTATTCCTCTTACCTTTCCATTCATGTAACAGCCAATCAGTGCTGAAAATCTTGTTAACCACATGCCATATGCATGCATATGAGTATTACCACTCTTGAGTATGTCTTATCTTTGTTTTCACTTACCCATGTATGATTACCAGGTTGTCATGGCAACTTCAAACCAAAGCCACCAGGGGAAATAACTCTGTAGTCTTTGATGACATCACAGCTGCTGCTATGTTACAAACAACAGTTTGAGTCACGTGATTACCTAGTTCAGAGCATATGACAAACATCTGTGTAGCTAAACAAAATTTTGCAGCATTGCATTCAATATTTAAAGAAAACTATAAACCTAGACTGTATGTTTTTTATGTTACATAAAATCTTTATCTGTCAATTAAAGAAGTTTGTTTTGTTTTATAAAAACAAATATCTTTGTAATATTTGAGTTGTTATTTTAAGTCTGTATCTTGCTGATAATATTTTAGATGTTACTGCAAAATTTTGCTGCATGTATATTTGCTCTAAATTTGGTAATCAGTTGACAGTAAACATGTGAAGCATATACACTGAGAGAAATATTACCAACTGTCAGCAAGACATATCTCAGGACATGTGCCATTAGCATACACCCATATAAATGCACAAATTTGGGCAGTCAGGCTATCTCAGTTAAGCCTTCCCTGTACAGACCCACTCGTACTGTAAATTGATTTATTGTGTTGTGTTCTTTATTATATGAGTGTCTTATCTAGAAACTATTAGTATGAACGAGCTTTTTTTAAACGTTCTACAACTTCTTTGAAAACAGAGTCAAGATCATCAAAACATGACCAGTTCTGTCCCTTCAACAACTGATGATTCCATGCTAATTTGTTAAGAAGGGAGATTAGAGGGCACACAAGCCATTTTTTTACTTTCTAAAACCTCCTTTGACCTAGAAAATGAGGTCATGGTCACCAAAACCAAATCTCTACTTTCCCCTGTCCCATGCATACATTTCTGCATATTCAGTCAAAATCCATCCATCCCATCAGGAGATATTGTGCAGACTAGGAGCAAACACCAATGGAATCCACATTAAATACAATTCCCCACCCCCCTGCCTCCCATTCCCTATCATCTATTTGGTGGAGAAACATCATAACTCATGCAAGTTTTTATTTTCTATCCCAACAGGTTTGCAATTACTAGTGTTATACAAGTAGCTCTCAAAATAATCTTAATCTTGCAGTAATATTTCAATCTGTGTTAATATGTTGTGAACATGGACAATTCTTATCTTATTGCACTGAGGTACCAAACTTATCTTTCACACATCCTAATGTATGTCCACTTTTAAGTTCTGGGCCCAGTTGCTCAAAACTAAGGACGTTGTTAGTTAACGTTTTGTTAAAATTTCGATGTTAATATCTCAAATGTGTCAATATTTTTCATTGAAAAAATGAGAGAAGCTTTTGTACTACAAAAGCTTCTCACATGTTTTCAACAAAAAATATCAGTGTATTTGATTATAAAGTCATAAAACACTTAGCAAGTAGACCTCTTAATGAGCTTATCAGGCTAAGGATGCTTTGAACAACTGGCCCTGTTTTTCTCTCTGAATACATGCTATCACATTTTACACATGTATGACATAATGACAGACTATTAGGAATTCTACCATTGCTATCAAGGTGTCTTCCACCCTCTCTGCAATGTTTTTGGTAAATTTTATATAGTCTGAGCAAATCCACATTGTAAGGTCATAGTCTGTCATCATCATACACAGTGACAGATATTTTGCAGAATTGGAAAATTTCTGTCACACTCTCAGGGGAACAGATAAGGGGAGCAGCTTTTGGTAATAAAATGTGGATAATTTTTCTGTATATTTGACAAAAAGCATTCACTGTTGGGTCTAAATAAGGCAACACTGCCGTCTAATGCACAGCATACATTTTCCATGGTGAAACAAGTTCACACAACATACATTTTCCCAAGAACTCCTAGGAAAATGTATGTTGTGTCTACTCGTTATAAGGCAATATTGCCTTGCTGAGGCCCCACAACGTATGTTTTTTCCTTGGTTTTTTTTTTTTTTTTTTTTTCAAAAATATTGAAAATCATCCACAAAGTATTTGTGTTACTCCTCCTTATTTGCAGCCCTGACTTTTTGTTGAATGTTGTTTGTACATGCAATGTTTTTATTTGCTCAAACCAAACTCCTTGCTTGCTCTTAAGAAGGACATCCTTCATGTCTAATTCAAGACTTAAAAGATGTCAAAACATAACAGAAATAAAATGAAAAGAATATGAATGGGAATAAGATTTCACTGGGTACATAACTTCAACGGATAAAACCTGTCTCACTTTTGGTACATCTGGGAATAAATCATATTTCGGGTTCACTTTCTGGGGAAGCAACTCTTCCATTTTTTATTTTTGCCTCCCTTCTCAAGGGATCAATTGTCAAAGGGAAGAATTTGCTCCTAGGGAAAGGGATCAACTGTTAAAGGGAAGAATTTGCTCCCTAGGAGCAAATTCTTTTCTTTAACAATTGATCCCCTTTGGGAGGGTTTCATCACCCTGAAAAGCAAACAGGAAGTCATGAAAGTTGTTCCCCCTTGCTTAAAAGGCAGACAAATATGCAGGTGCAGCCACACCCCTTTAAAGTCAACCAGCAGTGGCCAGTCCGTGCACCTATGAAGGCTGGTCTGGTTTCATGCAATCACCATACACCCTGAGACAGGTTTCATCACAAAGTTGCTCCCATACTTGCATGGCGCTAAAAAGCTTATGTAATCAATGGGAGTTTTTCAATGTGTTTAGGCAATGAATGGATGATGATTTTGAGTTTTACGGCCATTTTGACAGAATTTTACTCATATCAGGCTGATGGAATGATGGATGATATGAGCAGAGTGACACAAAAATGGTGCTAAATGTATTTGCAACTAGCAAAAGCCTAGACCAGCAATTGCGTCAGATTCTGTGCAATCTGATCAGTCTTTACTGTTTGCACACGGCATGTATTTACAGGCACAAAAAAGCTCTAGCTAGACTGTCTGTGCTGATACTAGACACTTTAGACACCTTTTTGCATGATGAGACAAGGATGAAATAGTCAAAGGGTAGACTTTGCCTCAAGCCCATAATCTGGAATGATTATGTGTCAAGAGTGTTAACCCCTCAGTCCTCTGACTGGACTTTCAGGCATATTACTAAAACGAGTTTGCACAAGAAGATTTTAAAATTTCACCATCACCATACAGCAATTAATTTTGCCACAGACCTAGACCAGTCCCACATCTTACTCATTTTACTGAAATACTTCAGGCTGCACCATTTTTGTACACTTCCATGACTTTCTGACATATTTACAAAGGGGGACAACTCCCTGTTTGCTTCCCTGGACCACAAAGCCCTTCAAAATGGGCTCCACTCTTAAAGGAGAGAATCTGCTCCTAGTGGAGCAATTTTTTTCTTTTTAAGGATTTAAGGGTGGCAAAAATGAAAAAGGCACAGTTGAAAAAAGCCCTGAAAGTGTATCTTTTCACCTTAATATAATATGCTCAAAAAGCCTCATATTTGCATCTGTACCATAATTACCCTACAACTTCGAACACCTGCAAGTCGGCAAATAATTGTTCGAAAATGCTTTGAAAATGGATTGTACACATATCAATGCATCCAAATGATGTGTAGTGAATGGCAAACGTGGTAGACCCTGATCAAACTGCTCCTTCAGGAGCAGTTTGATCTGGGTCTACAATGTTTGCTGAGGCCTGTCTGTCCAAATATTTAGGCTCATTATGGTACCTGTAGTATGTGAGTAGGATATTTTTCTTACATCCCATCAAGCAATAGCTGGCATACAAGGAAATTTGGCCTCTTATATTCTTCTTCAATCAGCTGAGACAAAGATGTTGTGACTGGCCTAGGTCTATGCTCAATGGGGAGGGCACAAAAAAGCTTTCTAACAAATAATCTAAAACAGCATGTTATGAATCGCAAGGAGATTTGGTTTGAGCCATAGCTATTTGTTAAATGTCCAAATTATACCTACCCCTGATGGCTTTGGCAATTGTATCTGCATGTTAAAACTTTCAAGAGGATCTGTACATGTGTATTTAATTATATGTCAAAATAAGTTATGACAGGTTTATATAAACATAATTAACCCTGAACATGATAAAAATGCAGGAGATAAAACTTATGTCTGCAAAATTTTGAAAAAGTCTAAGCTATATCAGAACAGGAATTCAAAGATCAGAGGACAAACAGTGAAGATCCAGGTGAAGCAGCTCATTATGCTCCCCTTTAAATCTGAGTCTGCACTGTTTCCACAATACAGTATATACTCATAATAAACACATATTTAAAGCAAGGTCTGACGAGTTGACAAAGAAAATACTTTGCTTTTTTTTTTTTCCCAAGATAGAAATGCATGTTTAACAAAAGAGTATGTTAAATGCTCAAAGTCATATCAATGTTTTTCTGACACTATCATTGATAAATTTGACTGTTTTATAAAATGTATTTGGTTCCATAACAAAAGTAAAATTACAAGAAAGATCCTCAGAGAATATTATTTCCTACCTGTTATGATCAGGTCCTACCATCTTGTACGTATAATCAGTTAAGATCTTATTCATCTGTAGAAACTGGTGGAGACGGCTTTTGGCATTCTCTAAAGTCCAGTTACCATGGATATCAGCATTGAAATCTACGTCCTCAGACTGAAACAGGAACATGCCCTGACAGACCTATATTTATGTGAACGGGTAAACTTTCTGGGAAACAACTCTTTTTCATTTTTGCCCAACTTTTCAATGGGGGTCGTTTTAAAGGAAAGAATATGCTCCTTTAGGAGTAAAAATAAACAACGGGCCTTATTCCGACCATGTGAATATTTTCATAAAACATCAAAAAGATATGCTCCTTTGAGCAACAGTAGAAATATGACTGGTAAACAACTGAACAAAAGTACATTGTAATCTCAACAGGTGACTGGATTACACGAAGCTATATAAGCTGACACAGTAACCACAGACTGCTTCTGTCTTAAATGCTGCACAGCTTTCCTTCTTAAAATTTAACAACAGAGAGAAATGCCTTAGTAGAGTTCTAACAGCTTTCCAGTTCACTATGTCTTAAACCACCTTTTACTGACAGGCTAACTTAAACTGACAGAAGGTTGCCAACATGACATGGGACTTTTAAAGGAAGCCAATATACCTCTTCCAACTGTCGTTTCTCAGCTATTCTCTCCATGTAGCTAAGAGGCGGTCCCCTCTCATAAGGGGGCAGGTTCCTCTCAGGCATATTGTTGAAATCCACAGGACCACCACGAGCTCCTCCTAAAATACAGTCAAACATGTAATTTACAATCATAACAAGAAAAGCTAAATCTGATTGCACATAGAGCACTATTGAAGATGGACTGTGTGTGTGAAAACTAAACCATGTCACCCAAACCAGGTTTCTTTCGAATTTGAGCTAGATTTTTGCTGTTGTTGGTCGCTTCAGACAGTGGGTTACTCAGCTGAGTGACAATTACTATTTCAATGCTTGTAAGGGCTTTTAAGGGATAAATAGGTATTTGTTATTGTTACTCAAACTACTATATGCAGAGTTTGTCGCTGTCTTCTGTGATTTTTGCATGACGATGAGACATTTTCAGTTTTCACACCAGGATCTTAGTATGGGTTGGTCAGTATTTTTGGCTTATTGTCCAGTGACATCATATTTAAACGTGTGCCTGTTGACGTCATATTTAAACATAACTAAACAGGACTGAACAACTTTTCTGGCTGTCAGCTGGTCAAACACTATATAAATTCTGATGTTCCGTAATGACCCTAAATATTTGGACAGACAGGTCTGAGCAAACACTGTAAACCCAAATCAAACTGCTCTTTTAGCAGTTTGATCAGGGTCTACATATTTGCCATTCACTAAGCATCATTCTGATGCATTAACTTTGTTACTTTGTAACAATTTTCAAACAATAATTGTACGACTTTCGGGTGTCCGAAATTTTAGGGTCATTACGGTAACTGGAGCTTCCTTGCATAATGGAAATTTGTTTTTGGATTGTTTGATTAATACAATAACTACAACAAGTCAAAATTATTACACCCTCGAAGCTGTAGACGTCCCAATACATTATTGTCATCAACCTATGGTAATATTCTATCAGGTAGTCCAAAGCACCTCAGGGCAACAGTTTTCCCCGATGCCCACAAACGCATAAAATAGTTGTACACAGTTGTCCAAAATGTTGTACTATATGCAGTATTTTGATTTAATCCAAAACAAGCAAAGTCCCAGTTTCTACATGATATCTTAAACAGCTTACTGAACTGACAGGCATAACCTGTTTGTGAAGACAATTTTAAAAACAGAAGGGTCTTTTACGTCTGTGAGTCACTTAGTTAAGGTGGTCATTAGGGAAGGTTCAACTGTAAACAACTGTATTTTCATTTTGGCCAGAGCTCTAGATAAGAGGGCGTATTTGGTGATAATTAGGGATAATTTTTGTTAATTCTGCATAAAAACATATGTTGTGACCCCTCATCTGAACCGTCTCGACGAGACGGTTCAGATGAGGGGTCACAACATATGGTTTCGATGAGAAATAAGAAAAATTATCCTTAATTATCATCAAATACGCCATCTTATCTAGAGCTCTGTTTTGGCACTTTACGTGTTATATTTACCTAGTCCCAGTCTCTGATGTGGGGCTGCAACACCGGGTAATTCAGCTCCTCCTCCAAAACCTTGGTCATTTCCTCCCATGTTACTGTTTCCTTGTAGGTCCGGCTAAACAATAGAGAAATAAAACATGAACTTCATGATGTTTGAAAAACAGATATGGTTTGGCCAACATTTTTACCAGTGAGACAACATTAACAGAATATTATTTTTCTCCCTGATAGGTGAATCTCTTCTCCATTAGGAGCTAGTGTAATTTCGGACAGTGGGTAAAGTCGGACAGTGACATGGTTTCCTTTATATATCAATTGTTTGGAATCAAAACAAAATTAACTGGGCAATCAGTGAAAATCCTGATGAGACTGCTCATTATGAGCCGTCACATCTGGATTTTCACCCTTTGCAATGGTATGTCCGAAGTCACCCATTGTCCGAAGTTACCCGATTTTACCCTAATCTTAAAGAAAAGAATTTTCTCTCTCTGAGAACAAATACTTTAAGAGTACGGAAGCATCCATATGAGAAAGGAAAAAAAATACTTTTTATATACACACACTCTGATACTGAATGATTTAACACTGGCACTCTGCTGTTAAAATACTGATACGTCAAATTTTTCAATCTCACTTCACAACAAAAAACATTAGCTTACAAGCATGGCTATTTTGTTATATATGAGCCGGGACACGACAAAACCAACGTAGGTGCTGCTTGTCCAGTGCAGACTCTGATCAGCCTGGGCATCTGCCCAGTCTGATCAGTCTTTGCTGTCCGCATGGAATGCCCAAGCTGAGCTGAGTCTGCACTTGGTGCACAATCACTTTGTTGGTTTTCTCGTGTTGCGGCTCAATTATATGCTGATGAGTTTTCTGCAATTCTCTAATACTGACACACACGATGCGTACAGTACAGCCTCTCCAAAACAGCAACTCTCTGAAAGGCATAATAGTGGCAATAGGGAGATGATCACTAAGGAAAGGTATAATATATAGTGAAACTGGCCCCGAGGTTATAAAACTTTTTTCGTGCTGAACTCAGCTGAGCATAAAATTTTCTCTGCTTATAAATATGAAAATGCCAACTAGTGTTGGCATTTTCATATTCATAAGCAAAGAAAATTTCATATTCAGCTTAACTGAGCAAGAAAACAACAGTACTTATCAATAATTTGCTATTTATTAGCAGGTAAAATTTCATGCTCAGCTAAGTTGAGCATGAAAAAAGTTTTATAACCTCTGGGCCTGGCTGTTGCAATGAGGTGACTGTTGTTTTGAGACTGACTCTTGAATCTCGAACAGACTGCTCCTTAATGTTTGCGCCAAAATGCCAGTCTAAATATTTGGGTAACTATAGTATATTCTGATTTCTATTATTCTATGAAGATCAGCCACAAAAGGACTTACCATAGCCGAGGGTACTTCTGACTGCTTAACATGACCAAGTCGGACAAGATACTGAATCATGTCTCTTGCACAATTAGTCTGTGCATCCTTCTTACTGGTGGAGTTCCCGACCCCAACATAGTCCATGCCCTCTATCCGCACCTGAAATAATTCACATAAAAAACTGACTAAAAATAACAAGAGATGTTTGAGTACAGGATCAGTCACTTATCGCATATCAACCTGAATCAAAAAATTTTAACCTGAGATGTTAGAAGAAAGCTTTGTCTTTTCTTGTGATTTAAGGAATGAATTTCATTTTTCTGAGGTTTATCGAAGTGTAAACTTCATCGGGTCGTGTGCAAAGTGAATGAACCCCAAAGGGGTTCATGTAAACTTTGCATGCGACTCAATGTAGTTTACACTTCGATAAAATCAGAAAAATTCAGTTCATTGCTTATATTTACATTCTTTTCAATCAAATTCTTGATGAACAAGAAATGTTACAGTGTGTAACAAATGCCCCCGAAGGCCCCTTAAACTGACCTGGGCATAGAACCTGAGTCTTGCACATGATATACATTCTCATTTCGGTTTACTTTTCTGTAATGTTTAAATGCACTTTGGAAGTTTAAGAGGATTCAAGGGGACTTAATTCAACCACTAACCAAACTGTGTTGTGTCCTTGACATTGGGTGTGGGAACCTAAATGTCGCACCTTACATAACTTCGTTATACTTTACTTTTCATTACATTACCATTTTATCAAGATCCTGACTCCGGGCAACAGAACCATAATTTGTTTGTGGCATATTCACTGTTTTATACCTTTTCATGAGGTCAAATGAAGTTTACTTCAGAAGTCTTTAGGTAATTGAGGATGAATGACTTGACTTTTGACCTCTGGCTATGACCCTGACCTTGGGTGTGGGAACCTATGTCTTGTGCATGGTAAATTATCTCATTAGGCTTTATCGTTCTTTAAAGTTTGCTTTGGTACTTTTCTGAGTAATCGCCGAGACATGATTTGACCTCTGACCCCAGATTGTGACCTTGACCTTGGATCTGGGATCGTAAATATTCTGTGTAACATACCTTCTCATTATGGTTTACCTTTCTGTGAAGTTTGATGACATTAGCTTCAGCAGGTTTAAAGCTATCATAGAGGCAAGATTTGACCTTTGACCCCCAATTGTGACCTTGACCTTGAACCTGGCAACCCAAATGTGATGTGCAACACAACTTCTCATTATGTTTCATCTTTCTGTGGAGTGTCATTAAATTTGCTTCAGCAGTTTATAAGTAATCGCTGAGAGCCAATTTTGAGACACAATTTGACTTTTGACCCAACTGTGGCCTTGACCTTGGGCGTAGGGACTTCAGTCTTGTGCACGACACACCTTCTAATTATGCTCTATCTTTCTGTGAAGTTCGTCAAATTTGCTTCAGTAGTTTTAAAATTATTGCTGAGACACGATTTTGAGACACAATTTGACCTTTGACCCAATTGTGGCCTTGACCTTGGGCATTGGGACCTAAGCCTTTCGCGCGACACACCTTTTCATAGTGCTTTATCTTTCTGTGAAGTTTCATCAAATTTGCTTCAGTAGTTTTAAAATTATCGCTGAGACACGATTTTGAGACACAATTTGACCTTTGACCCAGTTGTGGCCTTGACCTTGGGCATACGAACCCAAGTCTTGCGGGCGACACACCTTCTCATTATGCTTTATCTTTCTGTGAAGTTTCATCTAATTTGCTTTAGTAGTTTTAAAGTTATTGCTGAGACATGATTTGTAACGGACGGACAGACTGACGGACGGACGGACGGACAGTCGGATGGACGGACGGTGCGATTTTAATATGCCACCCGAAGTTCCTTCGGGGGCATAAAAATCTTATATAAGCGCTAAACTTGAAGCAGTAAAACATTTACACACAGTTTTTCTGCTAATTGGGAAACAGTGTGAATGACGTCATAATGTCGCCGACGTCCAATCAAATTTTAGAGAGCCATGTTTATTTTGACGTCACGTGACTCAATGTAATTACTGAAATATAAACTATATTACGTTCCTATGGTTTACTATAGGGCTTTTCAGAAAATACACCAAGAATGTAAATATTTTTGGATCAACAAACTCAAAAGCACCCATCAAAATGAAATTGAAAATGAAAAATTATTTTTTTTGTATGTTAACTGGGTAAATGGACTGAAAATTCAGTAATTTCTTGATGCGGTTCCAATTAATTATTTATGATCATGTTTTGATGGAGAATGAACAAATCAGACTTCTAGTTAACCCTTTATTTGGACAAAAGACCTGCAGCCATACAGGCTAGCTTGCCTGATAGTGCATTGCCCATCATAACGAAAACTTTAACCAAAACATACATTATGGACCCCAACTTTGGGATGACAATAGCTCATCCAGTACTTTCATACAGGTGAGATAAATTGCTCAGTTAATACTTACGAATTTAACTGTGGCCCCTACCTGGCCTATATAACAGCCCATCTCTACTTACCAGTAATATGTGATTACCTCTTCTAGTTACGATAATTATGACTTCATTTCTATTTATTCTCCATCAAAGCCTGTGTTGTTGCCCTCATAAAGACCTACCTCAAACAATTATGCCATAATGGAAAAATCTGATCAATTATTCCAGAATAATAACGCTGAATGGGAGCACTTTCATGGGGTTCAATTTTGTTTCCCTTCTAAACAGGGGTCAACTTTTAAAGGAAAAAATTGGCTTTGATACCTCAAATTCTTTCATTCAAAAGTACATCCCATTTTAGAAGGGCTTTCTGAGCAATGGAAGCAAACAGGTATTCACAAAAGCTGATTCCCTTTGTAAACCAGAGGACCAATGGTCCTGTAGCTCACCTGACACCTTCTGTCAACAGACACAATTTGTCATTTCGCTCGTTTGTTACAAAGGACGAGTTACACTTTACTATTGCAATGTGCCCACTGAAAAGGCCGATTTTCGAAGGTAGGCAGATAACCACAAAAACATGCAGAAATGTTAGCTATATGTTTCTAGTTTATTCTGTATGATTTCATTTTCCCGTATGTTAATGCCTTTTAGGTTAATTTTGCGGTTGAATACATGTACTGTCTGCAGCTGTTAACATTGAGCCTATGGGACTTTGAACTAACAACGTCCACTATGCATCCGAATTTCACTTCATCCTACCCTCGTAACCACTACAATTTTTATATATGATTTTTCCTCATATACATATTCATCATAATCGGGTTATAGTAGAGTGGTTACGAGGGTAGGAGTAAACGAAAAATAAACTTTTTGGGTAAATTTTCATGTATCCAACACTAGGACTAAAGGATTTATATCAAAATCGCAGCAGTATATTTTGTAACTGATAGAAAATAGCGGCATTATTCGACACAACACATCTATTTCAAAGTGTTCATCAATGTAGTATGTGTTCCTAATGCCTCCACCAAGGATTCCGTGTGTGTGTGTATGTGTGAGGGTGGGGGGAGGGGGTCGGGGAGGGGGCACAGCGCTGGGCATACGTATCGGTATGGCGTAATATGCGTATGTAAGGCGTTAGACTGAATGTCCTCCATTATCATGCTGTGATATAACCTCTGATGGTGTAATGTTGCGACGTGGTCAGATGATGTATTCCTCTGCCTGAAGCTGATGCATTGTAAAATTCTGTGACCTTGAACTTTGGTCCACTAACTTTGTATGAAAAGTTACTTGGATGAGCTTTTTCCTTACCTCTTTTGATATCTTTGCATTGGGGTAAGAGTGCTGATATTTGATCAGGTCATATCCATTAAATGTAGGAACTGCAACGCATCCATGCACACTGAGTCTTTAAACTTTATGCATGGACCAGGATTTTCACTTATTTCTCAACACGGTTTTTGGATTAGCAACATAATTACAAATAAATGGTCAGTCAAACGATGCAAAAAAAATCCTCATACTATTTGTAGGTTACTTTGACATATATTTAAAAATTCACTGTTCTTTTCTGATATATTCAACATTATATATGCATCATACTAAAGACAATGGTTCAGTTAGACTTGAAAATGACGTCATACTATTTGTAGGTCATTGTGACTTGTATTTCAGGATCCATTGAATAAATGTTTTATTTCGAACTAATATTTAATTGAATGTAAAAGTGAGTGGCTGACAAGCTCCAGTCTTATTCATGAACATTGATCCCGACCGGACGGAGTGTGTGTAGCTGGTAGATCCAGTAGAGTTCTCTGTTTTTTCTAGTAACAGCTTTTTTGGTGTTCCGGATCTGTGGACAGGATTTCAATAATTTGAAACCCCATGTGTTCTGTAGAATGGTTGGGTAAGTTAAAATGTGTTGCTACCAGAGTGTCCCGTTTATTGCGGGTGTCACGCTGGTGTTCTGTCATTCTAACTTGGTGACTATTCTCATAGCGAACATTTGTGGTTCGGGGTAAAGCCGTGGTGGGTAATTGTTAGCAATGATCATAATTGAATTATTGCTTTCTTGAAATGACATATGTCACGATCATGGGTTAGTACAAATGGGTTCGGCTGTTTTGCTGAACAGGCTTGTTTCCCCGCCGTAGCAGGGTGTCCCCATTTGCTTTTCGAGCTTTTTCGAGGCTCTGTAGCAGTGTGTTCTGCGGATACCCTCTTCTAATGTAATAGCCCGTAAAGATTTCGGCATCTTTGTCGTAATCATACAGCTGGACGGACGTAGTCAGACTGAGAGACCGGCGGGAGGTAGGTCCTTGCCAATGCATTCCTCAGTGAGGAAGGAAACCTAGTTCTCTCATGTTCACCATTCTGGATAGAACTCGTCTTGCCTCTTTGTAGAACGGCATGACCTCAGCTGGTAGATCTAGAGTCTTCCTTTTCTTGGACAGCTCTTCCTCCGCCATTGCATCCCTTGTCCTTTTCTTCAGGTTCTCTGCTGGGATGATGGTCACTTGCGACGAAGAGCCTGACGTAGATGTCAGGGTCAGTGAGCTAATGATTGGGCTGACTGACATGTCGCTGGTGGTCTGTTTTGGATTCATCAGAGTGAACGCCGACCTCGGAGCATCCTAGTCCTAGCGAGGGGTAGTAGCATAAACGCTAGAGGATTGTGACTGACGACATGGGCCAGGCGCTCCTCGGTCTTGCTCATGCTGGTTCATGGCTTTCTTTCGCAATTTTCCTAACTAGTTTCTTCCAATAATATGGATTTCTTCAGAGGATTGTCACGATTCTGGCGAGCTGTGTTTTTGCGCTGTTTATATACCATATCGGGGGGCCGGTGAACCGGCCCTTTTGGCGCCATTGCGCCTGCGTGAACGGCCATTGTTGTACCGGCCCTCGGGGGCCGGTGGGCGTGTTTTGCGCCTCTCGCCGGCCCTCGGGGGCCGGTGGCGTTGCTATCCGCCATTGTAGGCGTGTATGGCGACGTCGACCGGCCCCCGGGGGCCGGTGACGTTGCTATCCGCCATTTTCTTACTGTTGAGCGTGACGCTTGGTTCAGTGTGTATATTTCCTGTTTTTAGGAGATTGAAAATGGCGGAGTTATCTGGAGTCATGGCCGTTACATGCAAATGCTTTGAGCTATCCGCTTGGTTGCATGTTCATGAATAAGTACTGGAACGGGAGGAGACATAAATGTAAAAGTGAGTGGCTGACAAGCTCCAGTCTTATTCAAGTCACGTGATTATTTATGAAACCGCAAACTTAAAAATGTGTTTATATAAACTGCCAAATGCCAAGCTTTTATAAACATAAATTTTATCAAGATCGGTCGTGGGCACAAAAACGGCCAAAGTGTAACCCGTCCTTTGAAACCAGTGGCTTATAAGGAGTGCATATTTTAATTTCAAAATCACAGTGACCTTCAGCAAAGTTCAAAAAATGACCTTGACCTTGATGACCTCATGTCTTCATGAATTCATTGAGTTTAACATATTTTCAAATAATTATATCTGGGCTTTAAAAGTTTCCATGAAATCAACTGTTTAAGCATTTTTCCATATAAAAGAATGACATTCCAAAGTTGAACTTGTCATAAATTATGTCAAGGTCAATGCAAAGTCATAATTTGTATAAATTATGATGGACCCGAGTCCCCAATGCTACATTTAATGCCACAAGGCCATTGGGCCTTTGGTTCTGGAGATGAAGATTTTTTAAGGGTTTTTACCATATATGGGTGTGGCGGCCATCTTGGTCATGTGACCATGACCATCTAAACAAACTTTGGTTCCTTTGGCCCACTGCAGCTCCATATGACATATGGCTTCAATCGGCCCAGTGGCTTTAGAGGAGAAGATGTTTGAAAATTTTAACAGGAGACAGAATCTCAGTGTCTTTGAACAAAGGTCAAAGAATGACCTTGACCTTAAGCGACATAATTTTTCATCTGGTCACTTAGTTGACCATATATACCAAATATTATACCGTAGACTTAAATAGTTTCTGAGAAATCCACTGTTTAAGCATTTACCCATATAAAAGCATAAGGTACCAAAGCTGACCATGTCGTAAATAAGGTCAAGCTCAACCTACGGTCATCATTTGTATAAACTATGATGGGCTTGAATGCCCAATAATACATACCAAGTTTCAAGGTCATAGGCCTTTCGGTTCTGGTGAAGAAGATTTTTGATGGGTTTTTACCATATATGGGAGTGGCGGCCATCTTAGTCACGTGACCCAGATACTCCAAAAAAACTTTCGTTCCCAAACCTAGAAAGGCTCCATATGAAATATGGCTTCAATCTACCCAGTGGCTTCAGCGGATAAGATGTTTGAAAATGCTGACAGAAGACAGAATCTCAGTGTCCTTAAACAAAGGTCAAAGAATGACCTTGACCTTGAGTGACACAATTTCTCCATCTCGTCACTTAGTAATAGTTAACCATTAATACCAAATACTATACCTAAGACTTAAAAAGTTTCTGAGAAATCCACTGTTTAAGCATTTTCCCGTATAAAAGCATAACCTACCAAAGTTGACCATGTCATAAATTAGGTCAAGGTCAACCTGTAGTCATCATTTGTATAAACTATGATGGGCTTGAATGCCCAATGCTACATACCAGGCCTCAAGGTCATAGGCCTTTTGGTTAGTGAGAAGGAAATTTTTGAAGGGTTTTACCATATATTGGCGTGGCGGCCATCTTGGTCATGTGACCCAGATACCCTGAATAACTTTCGTTCCCCCAACCTAGGTAGGCTTCATATGAAATATGGCTTCAATCGGCTCAGAGGCTTCAGAGGAGATGTATGAAAATGCTGACAGGAGATAGAATCTCAGTGTCCTTGAACAAAGGTCAAAGAATGGCCTTGACCTTAAGCTACACAATTTCTTCATCTGGTCATTTAGTTGACCATATATACCAAATATTATACCGTAGACTTAAATAGTTTCTGAGAAATCCACTGTTTAAGGATTTTCCCCATACAAAAGCGTAACATACCAAAGTTGACCATGTCGTAAATTAGGTCAAGGTCAACCTACGGTCATCATTTGTACAAACTATGATGGGCTTGAACGCCCGATGCTTCATACCAGGTTTCATATGGGCGTGGCGGCCATCTTGGTCATGTGAACCAGATACCCCAAACAGATTTTCGTTCCCGCCACCTAGGTAGGCTCCATATGAAATATGGCTTCAATTGGCCCAGAAGTTTCAGAGGAGAAAATGTTTGAAAATGCTGACAATGGACGGACGGACAGACGGACGATGAATGCCTGGCTATACTATAAGCTCACCTATGAGCCTAAAGGCTCAGGTGAGTAAAAAAAAAAAACATCCAACTTAAAACCCACTCTTTATATAGCACTCTGCTTACCTCACATTTAAACCTTGGTCTGTGTTTGGCCCCTGACTGTCCATACTCATAGTTTGGTGATACTTTATTTTTGGCACACCAGGTGTTAAGGAACTGCTTAACATCCCCCATATCTGAAATCAAATAAAATTTATGAATAAGGCCGTATTCAAAAACTTACGCTTAAAGTGACACTGACATTCATCTAGACAGACCCCACCTGGATGCAGACACTTTTATGTTTAGGGTCCAATAAACGATAATATACCTTTGAAACTCAACTGACATTGTAACATTATTGCAAGGCGCCAATTTTTTTTTTTTTTATCTTTTTGTCATTCACTATTATACTCGGTCAAAAAAGTAATGATACCAACTATCGGCCATATTTTCAAGGAACCAAATGCATACTGGAATTAATTGAGGCTCATGTATGTTTGGGGAGACGCTAAAAAAACAAAATGCTCAGAAAATTGGCAACCCATACTTTTCCACATTAGAGTTATCTGGCATTATTCGATAGGAGTCAATCTGAATGCATCTCATTTCTGCGCATGCGCAGGAATAAATTTTGTATAGCGCAGAAAAGTCCATAATGCAGGAAGTTCGAAAAACACTTAAAATGTTTAGTGCCTTGTACTCAGGCTTTACAAGCGAGGTTTAAATTATTCAAATTCTCAGATTATCTCCCTTTTAATTAACAAGAGGGCCATGATGGCCCTGGATCGCTCACCTGAGTATCCTGTGAACTTAACCTCAGAGACATCCATATGACCGACAGACAGAGTTTCACAAAGATTAAATGGAAAATGAGCCCTTTATTGTGTACCTAAGGCTTTTATAAGATTTAACCTAATGACCTAGATTTTGACCCCACATGACCCAGTTTCAAACCTGGTCTAGATTTCTTGGATATGAACATTCTGACAAGTTATCAAAACTGTGCCCTCTAGAGTGTACACAATGTTTTTCTACGGTTTAACCTAGTAACCTACTTTTTGACCCAACATGACCAAGTTGCACCCTTGGTCCAGATTTGTTGGAAACAAACATTCTGACAAAGTCTCATGAAAATTAGAACAAAACTGTGTCCTCTAAAGCGTTCACACTGTTTTTCTAAGAACTGACCTAGTGACCTAAATTTTGACCTGATATGGCTCAGTTTCAAATCTGGTATAGATTTCATGAAAATAAACATTCTGACAATGTTTCACATAGATTTGATTGTAACTGTGCCCTCTTGAGTGTACACAAGGTTTTTCTAAGATTTGACCTAGTGACCTAGTTTCTGACCCCACAAGACTCAGATCCAAATTTGACCTAGATTTTATATAAATAAACATTCTGACAAAGTTTCATGAAGATTAGATCATAACTGTGCCCTCTAGAGTGTGGACAAGGTTTTTTCTAAGATTTGACCCAGTGACCTAGTTTTTGACCCCACATGACCCAGTTTCAAAGATGGTCTAGGTTTCATTTAGATAATCATTCTGACAAAGTTTCATAATAATTGGATCATAACTGTGCCCTCTGAGTCATTCTAAGATTTATTTCTATTTTTAGCTTTGGCGGCCATTTTGTTCAGCGGAGTGGAACCGTTTTAGCAATTTTTGTTCAGAGTCATGAGTAAAACATTTCTATGAATTTTTTTTGAAATCGAGCCATTGGCTTCAGAGACGATGATGTTTAAAGCTTTTTTCTATTTTTAGCTCTGGTGGCCATATTGTTCAGCGGAGCGGAACCGTTTGAGCAATTTTGGCAGAGGGTCTCCTAAGGAACATTTCTGTGAAATTATTTCAAAATCGGCCCAGCAGTTTTGGAGGAGAAGTCGTTTAAAGGTTTTTCTATTTTTAGCTCTGGCGGCCATATTGTTTAGTGGAGTGGAACCGTTTGAGCAATTTTGGTAGAGAGTCTCCTAAGGAACATTTCTGTGAAATTATTTCAAAATCAGCCCAGCAATTTTGGAGGAAAAGTCGTTTTAAGGTTTTTCTATTTTTAGCTCTTGCGGCCATATTGTTCAGCGGAGCGGAACCGTTTGAGCAATTTTGGTAGAGGGCCTCCTAAGGAATATTTCTGTGAAATTATATCAAAATCGGCCCAGCAATTTTGGAGGAGAAGTCGTTTAAAGGTTTTTCTATTTTATCTCTAGCGGCCATATTGTTCACCGGAGCGGAACCGTTTGAGCAATTTTGGTAGAGGGTCTCCTAAGGAACATTTCTGTGAAATTATTTCAAAATCGGCCCAGCAGTTCTGGAGGAGAAGTCGTTTAAAGGTTTTTCTATTTTTAGCTCTGGCGGCCATATTGTTCAGCGGAGCGGAACCATTTGAGCAATTTTGGTATAGAGTCCCCCAAGAAACATTTCTGTGAAATTATTTCAAAATCCGTCCAGCAGTTTTGGAGAAGAAGTTGTTTAAAGCAAAAGTTGACGCCGGACAACGGACGAAGGACGACGGACAAAGACCGATCACAATACCTCACCTTGAGCACTTCGTGCTCAGGTGAGCTAAAAATATAGCGATTTTCAAGGCGTCATTATTACTGTACCTGTCGGTCTTTTTTCAAAGTTTCTTCATAAACATTTTTGTTATGTCATTGTTTTCATGGCATAATGACAAAATTGGAAGAATTGTTACACGCCCGCTAGCCATTACGATTTCGATTTCCTATGGAAATCCCACTGAAAGTGGCATTTAAACAGTCTTTAAAGGAATCACAGTACCCTGACTTGTGGTTCAAATTCTCGTATCAGAAGCGGTCAAATTTTTATTTCTTTGGCAAGTAGCCTTACCTAAGGCCTTGCTCTTGTGTATGGAGCGCAGATCTTGGAAATCATTATTCACAAACCAATTTTAAAAACTGTGAACTTGAGCAGTTTTAATGATGTTACTCTGTGAAAATGAAAAATTACCCCTTGCATATTCAAACGACCCTTGTAGCATGTGTAGTCTTAGGAAACCAAAACAAATAAGTTTGTTCAATAAGCAAATGGATACTCTTTTGAAATTAGTAAACTATATATGTTCTTTATTTCTGCAATTGCCATAGTAACAGAAGAAATTCCATGTATAGGAACTTTTTTGACCTAGTATATATCCACACAGCTTAATTTCTAATCTGCAGGGCTATTGCAGGTGGGTATCACAATGGACGCTACATTTGGGCTGCAGAAAACATGCAAACAAGCAAAGCAAACACCACATGTCAGTACAAAACCAGAAAATTCGTTACTATGAATATACATTTTTATTAACTATATGTGTCGAAAATTTTATTAGTACTGCAGCATAAGATTGTCATCTCAATTTACTCTGATTCTAAGGTATGATAAGCATGTTTCTACAGCTAATAAACATGACCATTCCAGCCTTACATTGCACATGTGCAAATGTTTTTCAACTGTTCCTTTTTGTCTGTATTTGGCACATGGGTATACCTGTAATTACATGTATATTTCCAATCAATTTCAAAGTCAGGCTTTCCCCATATTTTTTAGGAAATGTATGAAGAAAAAAAAATGATTGATTTTTTTTTTCAGTAATTGTAAAAAACTTGAATAAAATGGGTATTCATGAAGTGGGCATGATGTATCATCCGCAATCTTTGTTCTTTGTGGAGGTGACATCCTCGGTCTTTATCATTGTGGATTAACCATTTTGGAGGAGGAAAATCTAAAAAATTTATCATTAAAATTTACCAGTGACTGTATTTACTGAAATACCGAAACAAATTTGAAATACCGAAAGGAACAATCAAATATATAGGATTATATGCTGTTCTGGTAATTGTTTGTACAGGAATAGCAAAGGGTGTTATAATATTGTAGAATAAAGGTATTGATTGATATAGTTTCTAATACTTGTCTTCAGAATGGCTTGGTTTACTATAATATTTGCAAATGTGTTCAATAATATGCCTCATTAAGACGAGACTTTCTTTGTCTCTTAAACCTGTATATACTTGTAAAAACAAATCGTTTTCCACACCTGTACCAAACAATCAGTTACCAAAACGTGTTTTCCCTATATATTTTAATCGTTGGTTTTGGAATTTCCATTTTAATTTCGGTATTTCTGTATGTTTCCGTAAATACAGCTACCCAAAAGCGGTGACTGCACTTACCAAAATACAAAATTTACTGAAAAATACTTTCTATTCAAGTAAACATACTTCAAATAATTACATAAAAGGAATTTTCCACGATCAGATTTATTTAGCGAGATATTAACACTAAAAGTTGGTAATGGTTCAACGAAAAGTCTGAAGTTTTCACCCCCACTGAATGTGTAGGTGGCACTTTTGATGGATGCATGACATTTCGTCTAAAACCATTTCATCTAAATGCCATTTAGTCTAAATGCCATTTCATCTAAAAGCCATTTCATCTAATGACCATTTCCTCTAATGACATTTCGTCTAAAGACCATTTCGGCTAAATGCAATTTTGTCGAATACGACATTTCGTCTAAATTTCGTCTAAATATGTCTAAAAGCATCTAAAATTAGTATAAATTTAGTCTAAAGCATAATTTATAAAGCAAATATTTTTGGAACATCAGTTTTATTCACACATCAATTCAGAGACAATGAAATGTCTGAAATGTCTAGTAGTTTAGCAGGGGTTCATAGAATAACCGAAAAGCACAGAAATACCGAAAAGCACCTGAATAACCGAAAAGCAATTTCAGAAATTAGTTTTACCCGAGAATAATTATTTAAGTTAGGCTTTTCTTGGTTGTAAATCATTTGTAGTGTTAGTTGTGAGACTTTAATTACCATGGGTTTCATACTAAACTAGCATTGAAACTGGAAAAGTCGCTTATGATGCACTACATTTTTTCCAGTGCTTTTCGGTTACATCCAGGCATATGAACTGCCATCTGCTTTACGCAATTTTTAAGCAGAACAAACCAAAGTAGTAAGTAAAATAGCATGATTATGTATAGTGAAAACTAATGATATTCTGAGCAGTCTATCAATCACAATCTGAGACAAAAAATTTATTGGTAAACAAGACTAGCGGGTGCTTTTCTGTTATATGTTAGTGCACTATTTTTTTATTAACATTTGAAACCAAGACAACTTTGGTGCAGAAAACTTCTCTTTCAATGCTTCTCCCATCCTTGAAAGTAATATTACAATGATGATTCATATAAAAACTGATTTTTTTAATTGCTTTTCGGTTATTCCAGTGCTTTCCGGTATTTCTGTGCTTTTCGGTAATTATATGTACCGGTTTAGCAGCTCAAGTTATAGTGAATCCCATGCAGGTAATCAAGATGGTCTCTGTCGTGGTTGCTCTCGCAGACATGCTTCTCTCATTTCAAGTCAGGTGCGACATTTCGTCTAAAAAAAATTAAATTATTTTTTTACCAAATGCCGCACCCAGCCGATTGACCAATTGTCCATTCGACGAAATGTCATTTAGGCGAAATGTCAGTTAGACGAAATGGTCATTAGATGAAATGGTCTTAAGACGAAATGACATTTAGACAAAATGGGTTTTAGACGAAATGTAGTGCATCCACTTTTGATAGCCAAAATTGATATCTTTTGAATGAAGTGTTCCTTTGCCACGGTCCATTGAAATACCGCAAACCACCGCAAACCACTACAAACCAGTCCAAAATCAATACAAACCACCTCAAAAACTATTTCACTGTACATTTAATCAATATATTTGATATTTGTTGTACTATTAATGACACCTTTTCCATATTTAGAACCTTAGAATCTTTAAATTTACCTATTTATTTTCTAACATGCATTACACAGGCAAAGTGTGAAAAACCTGCAATCATATCTTCTTTTTTAGGATTATAATTAAAAATAACTCTATTTTTTCTAGTTCATCAAAAATTAATAAATAAATATATAATGATAATAATAATAATAATAAATTAATGTTTTTAATAATATATAATAGTAACAGTAATGAAAGCCTTTGCGCATGCGTGAACAGCGAAGAAAAGAGTTTGTTTACAGCGTTCTAAACGGGTATTAACTACCTTTTTCGGTTACGTTGTCCCGGCCTGCATTCTGAACACTGAGAATACTGTGAAAGCTTGCCCAAAACTTCCTATCAGTGAAAATTTCATGCTTTTTGGTGTTGTGTATCGTCGCATGACGTCACCACCGGAAGCTGCTTTGTTTACATCCAAACGGTGTCAACATGAATTTTCATCTGGTGATCCCCTTGCTGTTTGTGTTTGTTTCAACACTGTCCGATCGTCTGAATGTTTTTCCACAGAGACCCTCACAGGAGATCTCTGTATCCCCAGTCATCTTCAAGTAGTCTCCAGAATATACATCACTTCCAGTTATTAAGAGCACCCAAGAAATGCATGTCTGGCCACCTTTTGTATGTGTTTTCACTCATGATTCTCAATGCATCTGACTGTCATCCAAACCCAGGACCAAGGCAACACAAATATCCATGCGGTATCTGCGGTAAGGCCTGCGTATGGTCTAGAACTATCTGATTAGTCGCGTGTTCATCCTGTGAAAAGTGGTTCCACAAGGATTGTCTGAATATGCCTACAGTGCTATATGAGCCTCTAGAGCTAACGGAAGTCAGTTGGTATTGTTGCGGTTGTGGACTGCCAAACTTCAACACAAGTTTATTCGAAGATTTCTAATTATCAAGCACTACCTGCAGCACACCATCACATCCTTCCATGAACACGTCTGTTGATTCCAGTGGTAGTATTGGATCACCTAGATTTGCCTCGTCACCCAGCCGACGTAGTCAAACTCACATCTCCAAGAGGAAGATCCGGATACTAGTTATCAATTTTCAGAGTCTGCGGTCAAAGAAAGAGAGCCTCAGGGCCCTGCTAGAGTACTCGGAGCCTGACATTGTACTGGCAAGTGAAACGTGGCTGAACCCTGCCATAGCTGAGAGAGAAGCACTACCTGAAAGTTACCGGTTTGTTGCACAAAGAGACCGACCAAACAGCAGCCATGGAGGTGTAGCCATCATTGCCAAGCATGACCTAGAGGCCTCAGAGATTGACCTGCATACCAACACAGAATTTGTGGCAGCTTCCTTCAACTGCAAGGACTTAAAGAAGCCCATTATTGTTGGTAGCTTATACAGACCCACTGATAACAACCTGGACTACTCCCTAGAACTCTGCACAGCCTTAAATGATCTGCACTCTAGATTCAGGGACCATATCCTCTTGATTGGTGGAGATGCGAACCTACCAGACTTAGACTGGAAAACAGACACTATCTCTGGGCACAGCTATCCAGTATCAATCAACCAGCTTTTCTTGGACACCTTCAATGACATCGGATGTGAGCAGATAGTGGACTTTCCCACAAGGATAGACAACACCCTGGACATCTTTGGCACCAATCGGCCATCACTTGTAGAAAGGTGTATTTCCCTACCTGGCTTAAGTGACCATGACGTTGTGCTTGTGGACTCCAATGTTTTACCTGCACGTAAGAAGCCAGTGAAGAGAAAAGTCTACCTTTGGAAGAGGGCAAACAAGCAAGCCATGGAAGAGGACTTGGCCAAGTTCAGCGAGAAATTCACCAAGGACTTCTCCACTTCCACACCGGTGAATGTGCTTTGGAATGGCTTCAGACAGAAGTGTATTGAGAGCATTGATACATTTGTTCCTTCAAAATTGACGTCGACTCGATTCAGCCAAGCATGGTGTAACCGTGACATCCGTCGTCTCTCAAGAAGGAAGAAAAGGGCCTTCAAGAAAGCATGTGCTACCAAGACACAGGCTGACTGGCATCGTTACAAGAAGATCCAGAAAGAAACCCAGCAAGCATGCGAAGTGCCCATGATGACTACATTAGCAGTATGGTAAGTGAACCAGGCTCCAACAACAAAGAGCTCCTCACCTACATCAAGGATATGAAGTGCGACAGCTCTGGTGTAGCCCCACTGAAGAAAGATGGCATCAACTCTTCAGAACCCACAGACCAGGTTGAGATCCTGAATGAGCAGTTTGTCAGTGCCTTCACCAAAGTAGACAACACTTCAGTGCCTGCCATGGGAACAAGCACAGCTAATACTGCACCACCCCTAAATATTCAGGTAAATGGAGTGAAAAAACTGCTTGATGGCCAGAACCCACACAAAGCTAGTGGCCCAGACCAGATCTCACCAAGATTCCTGAAGGAGATGGCCTCTTCCATTGCACCAGCCCTGACACTCATATATCAAGCTTCCTACGAACAAGGTCAGATTCCTGATGACTGGAAAAGAGCCTTTGTGACACCTCTATTCAAGAAAGGAGACAAGAGCAAGGCTGCCAACTCAGTGATTTTTTTCACTATTTTGGGAATGGTGCAGGTGCCCACAGAATTGGGAAAATCGCGTCGTATTCTCCTTAAATTTGGAATATCAGAAACACCTTTATTAACTCCAGTGGTGGGATAGGGGACATGAAACTGAATATGTAATGCTTAAATTCAATTATAGCTAAACATCTGCCAGATCTCTAAGCAAGCAAGTAAATTTGTGCTTGTAGAATGGTCCCTAGAAAAATTCTTCCTGCAATTGGGAATTTTTCAACTTGCAGTTGGGAAAAAAAGATACTATTTTGAATTGGGACTGGTGCCTTTTATGGGCACCACTTATATACAGAAAAAAATCACTGCAACTATCGGCCAGTTTCACTGACATCCTGTTGTTGCAAAGTCATGGAACACATAGTACATAGTCACCTCATGAAATTTCTGGAAAGTAACAAGATTCTGAGTGATTACCAGCACGGCTTCAGGAAGAAGAGATCATGTGAGACACAGCTCATCACCACCGTACATGACCTCGCAGTTGGACTAGACAGACGGCAACAAGTTGATGCTATTTTGTTGGATTTCAGCAAGGCCTTCGATAAAGTTCCACATCATCGCCTGGCAGTCAAGCTCCATCACTACGGCATCAGAGACAAGAACCTATCCTGGATCCAAAGTTTCCTCGCAGATAGGAACCAGCAAGTAGTCCTTGATGGAAAGACATCTTCTCCTGCCGCTGTCACATCTGGAGTTCCACAGGGTACAGTACTTGGACCTCTCCTGTTCCTGGTATACATCAATGACCTGCCCTCAAGAGTTTCCTCTTCAGTACGACTCTTCGGAGATGACTGTCTGCTGTACAGAGTTATACGAGACCAGAAAGATGCAGAGTCACTACAGAGAGATCTTAATCATCTACAGGAATGGGAAAGAGATTGGCAGATGGTATTTAACCCAGACAAGTGTGAACACATCCAGATCACCAACAAGAGAAACGTCATACCAACCTCTTACAGCATTCATGGACAGACCTTGAAAGAAACGTCAAAAGCGAAGTACCTTGGAGTCACCATAGACAGTAAACTGTCCTGGAACAGCCATATTGATGCAGTGACGAAAAGGGCCAACCAGACTACAGCTTTCCTTCTCAGAAATCTTTCAAGCTGCCCAAAAGATGTTAAGGCCAAATGCTACAAGTCCATAGTTCGTCCACAGCTTGAGTATGCTTCGACGGTATGGGACCCAGTGACAAAATCCAACATAGCCAAATTGGAGTCTGTACAGAGGTGTGCCGCCAGGTTTTGCTGCAATGACTACCGCCGAACCAGCAGTGTCACTTCAATGTTGCAAGAACTTGGATGGGAGGACCTTCAATCAAGGCGAGACCAGAGCAAAGTCACAATGATGTACAGGATCGTCAATAACCTCGTTGAAATCCCTTCAGGCCAGTACCTGACAGCCACAGGAGTAGCAACTAGAGGACACCATCAACGATTCCTGCCAATATTTTGCTCCATCAACGCCTACAAGGGATCCTTCTTTTCATCAACAGTCCGTCTCTGGAATGGTCTGCCTGCCAAGGTCATATCTGCACCGACTCTGCGCATGCGTCAAATGTTGACTAACAGTCTTTCTTCTTGCTCCTGCTTTAACCATAAAAAACAGCGTGTCTACGGACGGATCGGTTGATTTGTTGTATCACTCATTGTACCCCTTACCCATTTTAAAGTTTTTCATTCATCAGAAGCTTGGATTTTCTTTTATTAGCTGGATTTTGCATGTTTTTCATAGGTACCCCTCCCGCTTTTTTGACGGTCGCACTACGATGTCTGTGTCAATAGCTGACCAATAAAATTTGTTTACTTCCGGTTGACAAAAAAACTCGGCAGTTTTGCAAAAAGATGAGAAGATTTGGAGGTATGTTGTGCAATATTTATCTAACAGTCTTACTTGTGGCCCTTTCACATGACATTGAAGTCAACCCAGGCCCTAGACCACCCAAATATCCTTGTGGCAGCTGTGGTAAAGCTGTAAAGGATGGTCAAAACAGTATCCAGTGTGATGGATGCAATTTCTGGTTCCACATTGAGTGTGAAGGTATGGATGTTAAAACCCACGAGATACTAGGTGATCATGCAAGCTATTCATGGGTTTGCCTGAATTGCGGACTACCAAATTTCAGTTCAGGATTGTTTGATGACACTCTGTCAACGCTCCACACATCGAACAGCTTTAGTGCTTTCGATGAAACAAATCCACCATCCACTTCTACACCTGTCAAACCCAATAATCAGACACCGCACAAGATATTACCTCAGCAACTGAAAATTCTAAATATCAATTTTCAGTCAATTGTTAACAAAGTTTCGGAATTTCATTGCCTATTAGACACCGAAAAACCAGATGTTGTAATAGGGACTGAGTCCTGGCTGTCAGCTGATATCAGAGACAATGAGATCTTCCCGAGTGATTATATCCCATATAGGGCTGACAGATTGACAAATACAACACGTAGTGGTGGTGTGTTTGTCCTGGTCAGTAATAGACTGGTCTGTTCTGAGCAACCGCAGTTTAGATCAGACTGTGAAATAATATGGGTAAAGCTGGAGATTGTGGGATCTCAGCCTCTGCATATTGCTGCTTTTTATAAGCCTAAGGAGGATGATCAGGATAGCCTGAACCAACTTAGAAATTCCCTAGAATTGCTTGCGGATCAGAAAGGTACCATCTTGGTTTTAGGTGACTTTAACTTACCTAAATTTACCTGGACAGACTGTGATCCATCAATCAGACCGGACTGTACATATAAGTCAGTGTATGAAAATTTCATGGATATTCTGGATGACTTTAACCTTGTCCAAATGGTGACTTTTCCGACCCGACAAGATCATGTACTTGATCTATTCTTGACGAGTAATCCAACCCTTGTGACAAAGGTCACCTGTCTGCCTGGCCTTGGCGACCATGATATTGTTTCTGCAGAGGTCGCAGTCAAACCTACCCAAGTAAAACAGAAATGGAGGAAAATCCATCTATTCAATAAGGCAGATTGGACCACCTTTAGGTCCAAATTGAAAGTATACCAAAACAAGTTTCTTTCCGAGGTTTCAGAAAAATCGGTTGAACAGTTGTGGTCAGGTCTTGCGGATACACTGGACAAACTGACCGATGAATGTATACCATCAAAGGTGATAAAAGGTAAACCATCTCTACCTTGGATCTCTCACAAGATCAAAAAACAGATTCATAAGAGGGATAAGCTTTATAAAGCCCACAAGAAAACACAGAGCCCCCAGCTGAGAGAAAAATATCTGTCTCTCAGAAACCAAATCAAACAAAACATTAAGGACAGCCATGAAGCATACCTTGAAGGTCTGCTGGGCTTGGACGGACATGGCAACTCCGGCACTGGTCAAGTGGACAGTAAGAAACTTTTTCAGTTTCTTAAAAACTCCAGAAGTGACCAACAAGGAATTCCCCCATTAAATAAGGATGATTGTTTGCATACTGACACAAAGGAAAAAGCAAATATACTAAATGACCAGTTCCAGTCAGTATTTACTCCCCTGTCCCCACTTTCATTAAAAGAGCTTTCTCTTATGAAAGTCCAAGACCTTGTAGATGATAAGGTCATTGACCAGAGCCACCTTCCTGAGGAATGTACAAACCCAACACCAGTCATGCCAAATATCGATATTTCAGAGGCTGGGATATTGAATCTGCTGAAAAATCTCAAACCCAAAAAGGCAGCAGGTCCCGATAAGATTAAACCTGTCGTATTGCAGGAACTCAGAGAGGAACTGGCCCCTATATTAAAAGTACTCTTTGAGCTGTCCCTTGAAAGTGGTACTGTCCCAAGTGTATGGACTGAAGCAAATGTTTCACCACTATTCAAAAAAGGTGATAAATCTACCGCTGCCAATTACAGGCCTATATCCCTTACATGTATCTTGTGTAAGGTGATGGAGCATATCATTGCCTCAAATGTTGCCAGACACCTTGACTCTAACGGACTTATGTATGACCTGCAGCATGGATTCAGGGAGAGACGCTCCTGTGAGACGCAATTGGCTTCACTCATTGAAGACATTGCTCGCAAGTCTAGCCAAGGTAAACAAACTGACTTAATTCTGCTTGACTTCTCCAAAGCCTTTGACAAGGTGAACCATTCAAAGCTTATCCTGAAATTACACACCTATGGCATACGAAATTCCACCTTGCGCTGGATCCAGGCCTTTCTAAACAACCGTCAGCAGAGGGTCGTTGTTGAGGGCGAGGCGTCGGATTCGGTCCCAGTAACATCTGGAGTCCCACAAGGTTCCGTTCTGGGCCCCATCCTATTCCTGGTCTACATCAACGACCTTCCGCAAGACATCATCTCACAGGTGCGTCTCTTTGCTGATGACACTGCCATCTACCTAACATTGGAAACAAAGCATGACAGTGACAGTTTACAGAAAGACTTGGACCGACTTCAGGCATGGGAATCAAAATGGGATATGGAGTTTAACCCCTCCAAGTGCCAGGTAGTGAGAGTGACTTCCCCCAGAACACCCTTCGAAACGGAGTATACACTCCATGGACAGGTCCTGGAGGCAGTCACCAGTGCCAGGTACTTGGGGGTGGATATCTCCCAAAATCTTAGCTGGAACGCACATGTGGACAGAATTGCATCAACAGCCAATAGAACTCTCGGATTTGTTAAGAGAAACTTGAAAACTAAGTCCCCAAATGTCCGAGAAACGGCCTACCAGACCCTTGTTCGTCCCCAGCTGGAGTACGCTTCAGCAATATGGGACCCCCACACAAAAGATAAGACCCACAAAATTGAAATGGTTCAGCGGCGTGCTGCACGCTGGACCATGAGTGATTACGCCAGAACAACTAGCGTCACTTCATTGTTGCAGCAGTTGGGCTGGCAGACATTAGAAGAGAGACGAAATGTGGCCCGTCTCTGTCTCTTTTACAAAATTGTAAATGGCATTGTTGCCGTCCCCTTACCCGAATACATACAGCCCACCCATAGGATATCCAGATACTGCCACACTATGACGTTTCGTCAAATTCAAACTGGCAAGGATTCCTATAAATATTCCTTCTTTCCCCTGGCAATTGTCCAGTGGAATGCCCTTCCGGAAAATGTTACAACTTCTCCAAGTCTTGACTTGTTCAAGGCCGGGGTTGGAGAGTTGCAGCATCCCAAACCCTAAACATAAAATGCTTGTTTTTACCTAGGTTTTTATCTGTTTTTAGACCCTATCCCATTTTTTTCGATCTGTCCATGATGATGTGTTTTTATGGCTCTCATCCTTTTCGCACTATATTTTTAACCTGTCATCTTTATATTACCTCACTGTCATGCTTTTAATCAACCCTTTTTCACAACATGACGCGCAGACCCTGCCAAGAATGCTCGCGAGGGCGTAGGCAGTATACGAAGATAGATAGATAGACTCTGGATGACTTCAAGCTCCTTGTCAGTGCAGATGTTCTAAGACCGTGATTGTGAACAACATGTTTTTATCAACATGTTTTTATCACCGAAATTTGGGGCCGAAATTCGGCCCCATTCCCAATGCCAAAAAGTATGTTTTTTTCCCAATTCCAGATGAAAAATTCCCAATCTGACTAAGCCTGTTTGGTCCAAGAATACTGCAGGTGCATCTTTGCAAAATGTATTTAAAACCACCTAAAACTAAAAATGTTAACATAATTTATTATAACTTTAAAAATCGGGAAGCGATTACATTTTCAATCACGATCGTCATGTTTTGTTACTGGAAAGTGGTACCGGGTTTTATCATGTAGTCATGTACTGTTAGAGTTACTTCCCTTTCATGTACTGTTAGAGTTACTTCCCTTTCATTAGAGGACGAATAGCCTAGCGAATTTCGCTGCAATATGTTAATATTTTCTTTGCTTCAAGGGCCAATATTGTTGTGGTGAACAGTGTTTTGACTTATTCTTTAATTTAAAGCCTTCCAATGCTAAAATTTGATCGGAGTTTTCACCTTTGGTGGATGATTCTGCTGTTTTTGCGTTTCGTACCTGAATCAATTTTTACAGACATTTTCGGCCATATCCAAAATCATAAACAGGATTACCGGGACATTCTAGAGTTAGTAGAGTGATAGTGACATACCGTGGATGTTTTGTACTTGCAGGACTAAAAGTTTTGTCATGTTCTGCATTGTGACAGTCCACTTTCTCTCAACTTCACATTATGCTTAAGTTTACAGATGCTTCAACCTAGAGTGTTATACTGTTGTTATATTGAAACACTTTTTTTCTAGGTCCCAGTCTTGCCTCCAATTTGAGAGAAGTTGCCAGTTCAAAAGAAAGAAAGAAAAAACTCATCACACACAAATAGTTTTGTTATTATCTAATATCCCAACTATTTGATAAAGTTTATTATGATTCATTATCTGCTAGATTTATGTCTGCTTACTGACTTGATTCCTCTGAAAATATATAACAATATGTAAGTTGTGTTGGTCTGTCAGTGAAAACTTCACACATAAAACAATGGAAATTTTCCCAATTTTAGACAAAACGACGCTATTTTTCCCAATTCTAAAGGCCCCAGCCCCATTCCCTAAAAGGGGTGTGAGAGCCCTGTATCTGATTTTAACTGTACATAAGAACCTCCCAGCACGAATGTTTTAAGGTTGTTCACAGTGCGACTATGCCAATATTGGCCATGCACTTAATTGGTAGATGTAGATGTAATGCCAAAGTGTTGGCAGAAGTGGTCTTTTAGGTGCTATAAGGTAATTCAGCTGATAAGTGTGATCAAAAGTATACTAAAAATATCTAAAAAGTGGTTAGAAATGTTATTTAAACTGGTGTGTGAAGTTTTCGGGAAGATTTGTGGTGGTTTGCAGTGGTTTGCGGTGGTTTGCGGTATTTCAATGCACCCCCTTTGCCACCCTAATGAATTCTAGTTTCATCTGTCATGCTATTTTGGGTGAATTTGATGCCTGGAGTAACATCTGAACATTATGGCTTTAATGGCTTGGTGCACAGGAATAAGCAGGCAGATATTGTTCTCCAAAGCCAAACGTTGCATCGACAACTAGTAACCACCGATACCTGGATCACGAAATTAAATTCGTACCCCACCCACCACTTTCTTGTCCTACAGGAAATTCCACCCTTAAAACCGAGTCAAATCCAGAAATGTGCTTTTCATTCAGGGAACGTGATTACAGTTTTACAAAACAATTACTCTGTTTACAAGTTACAAATAAAATCAAGATAAATATTTGGAATATTCGCTTTCAAAACATGATTTTTTTTCTCACCGGCACAACACGACCAAAAAGCTGGCACAAAAAGGATGCACGAAGAATATCATAATATTTTTAACTGCTGTTATTATTATTATTATTATTATTATTGTACCTACTGCTACTACGTATTGACATTCTTAAATGTCAACCTTTCTTATTTCGTAGATCTTGCGCCGGAAATCCGGCAGATAGTTGTAAGTTGTCACTGTCGTAGATAGTTGTATTTTTTTCACTCAGAAGGCTATGTCGCGACTGCATTACTCTGTTTACCCAAACTGCTGCTTAATTTAAGTCTTTTCGAAAGACAGTGAACACTGATAAACACAGTGGATAGATGTGAGACGGAATTAGGGAAATCATGGACCACAGACATGAATACATTTGAATTAAAATTACATTAAAGATCATCCCTTCTTTTATACTTTTCAATGAATTGGTGAAATCGAAACTGATAATCTCACTGTTTCAAACAGTGAAATTATCACTTTCGATTTCACTGTTTCAGAAATAGGATTTTTGCGCAATAGCCTCAAGTTTATTATTTATTAATTAATGTTAACTCACTAAATCTTATATCGCTTGACAAAAATTACGTCACGCATGTTTGCACGTCATTACGACTTTAATGACGTCACTTAAAGCGCCAACGTAACATTGTTACTGCACGCGACGTCAGGCCGCCTAAGTCTCCTGTAGGCATTCTTTCTTGGCAATTTTTTTGAGATCTGTTTATCAAAATGATATTTGAAGCTGTTTTTCAGTTGCAAACTTGTTTACAACCAATATCATACCCAATAAACACGCTGGAAGCATCAAATTTGACGCAAAATGGCTAGAAAAAAAGTTGTGTTTCTGTCGTGATGCCTGACGCTCTTGAATAAACAGAATTATTGCAATTTTCAAGCATAAAAGAAATAGAAAATTTGACTTTTTCAGTGTAAGATGAATTTTTATTTCACTCATGAATACCAAAAGCAGATTTTCACTCGTGGCTTCGCCACTCGTGAAAATACTGCTTTTGGTGTTCATTCGGTGAAATAAAAATCGATCTTGCACTGAAAAAGTCAAATATCCTCTATTTAATCTTGGGAAAGCAAGTTTCACTTTAGTTGCAACACTAATAAAGATAAAAAAAATTACCCCTTTATCAACGTATTAAATCTAGAATAAATCCATATTTTCGTACTATCTTCTACAGTTTGAATATGTTATTTTGTTGAATGAAAATTTGTTTGTTTGTTGTTATACATATGACATAAAAGTCAAAATTATCTGAACACAACTCATTATTTTCGAATAATTATCAAGACGCATTAACTTGGTAACTAACTCAATGCAAGTAATTGAGTTGTGGTTAGATGGTTGCGACAATCAAA
The DNA here is from genome assembly GCA_963989385.1 of Ctena decussata. Taxonomy (NCBI): domain Eukaryota; kingdom Metazoa; phylum Mollusca; class Bivalvia; order Lucinida; family Lucinidae; genus Ctena; species Ctena decussata. The sequence goes on along the minus strand of OZ022498.1, from coordinate 35,533,217 downwards.
TATAGTTGATATCACAGACTGCAGTCCAGTAAATGTGACCATTTAAAACTGTCTTTGGAAATTTTATACTCTTTCTTCTTTCAACTGACACCAATTAATGATCTGGTTTGCCTTGTAGCATGGTCCGCCTGGTCCTGAAACGTGGTCGTTGTCTCCTGTAACGTGGTCCGTTTTGTCCTGAAACGTGGTCCGTTTTGTCCTAACCGTGGTCCGTTTTGTCTGGTCCGTTTTGTCCGTGGTCCGTTTTGTCCGAATACCGCGAGACAAACACAGGGGGATCAAGTTCAGCAAGCTATGCTGACATTGCGCAGATGATGAATGGAGTTTCATCACAAAAGGTCTGATAATCTCCGAGAAGTAAAGCTAAGTGGGTAGAAGTCAATTTGGCTATATTCATCAGAGCATGAAAAATAGGTCAAGATCAGCAAATGACACTGTGTTATGGATACAATGTCGTGATGTATGCTTGTGTGAAGTTTAATCACAAAAGGTCTGATAATCTCAGAGAAACAAAGCCAAACGCAGTGGGTAGATGTAACTTTGGATATGTTCAACTAAGTATGAAATGGACTCTATAAGCGAGGAAATGGACTCTATAAGCTTTGAGCTTCCGTCCAAATCCTCTATGTTCATTGTATATATGTTATCACTGCATGTACATTTCAACAAATAAATACTGTTTAAACCAAGTATGAAAAGTAGGTCAGGATCAGCAAACATCAATGTGTTGTGGAGACAATATTATACATATGCTCGTATAAATTAAAATCTTAAAGAATTCCTTCAAGCACAAAGAAAACACTCAGAAGAAGGAACATGGGCCATGCTTTTGAGTTTCGGCTACTCAAGTCTCACCGTTTCATCACAAAAGGTCTATTAGTCTCTGAGAATTGGAGCTAAACGCAGTGAGTACGTGTAAATTTATCTTTTTTCAACCACAGGCGCTTGAAGTTCTGTCAAAAACGTCCAAAAAAGAACATAATTACTGACCTATAATATAGCCATTACCAAATGTGGCTTTATCATAATGGGTGGAGTAATATGTTTATTGCGGGTTTTGACATTTTTGAGTACAGAACTTCAAGCGCCTATGGTTCAACAGAGCATGAAAATTAGGACAATGTCAGCAAACGACACTCGTGTTGCGGAGAAGACGTTATGATGTAAGCTTGTGAGTTGTTTCATTACAAAAGGTCTTGCACTTTGTTTTAAAAATGGAGCTAAAGGCAGTTGTGAAGACGCAAATTACACTCTGATTAACAGAGCATGAAAAGTAGGTCAATATCAGCAAACAGCACTGTGTTGCGAAGACAATGTTAAGATGTGTGCTAAGCTGGTCTTGACCTGCTTATCACGCTCTGTGGAACATAGCCAAAATTAGGTCAACCCACTGCCATGACTGCGTTTAGCTCCGTTTCTAGAAACTTAATTAAAGATCCTTTGTGGTGAACTTCTAACAATGTTAGAAGTTTCACCACAAAGGATCTTTAATTAAGCTTCTAGAAACGGAGCTAAACGCAGTCATGGCAGTGGGATGTTAGAAGTTTCACCACAAAGGATCTTTAATTAAGCTTCTAGAAACGGAGCTAAACCCAGCCATGGCAATGGGATGTTAGAAGTTTCACCACAAAGGATCTTTAATTAAGCTTCTAGAAACGGAGCTAAACCCAGCCATGGCAATGGGATGTTAGAAGTTTCACCACAAAGGATCTTTAATTAAGCTTCTAGAAACGGAGGAAAACGCAGCCATGGCAGTGGGATGTTAAAAGTTTCACCGCAAAGGATCTTTAATTAAGCTTCTAGAAACGGAGGAAAACGCAGCCATGGCAGTGGGATGTTAGAAGTTTCACCACAAAGGATCTTTAATTAAGCTTCTAGGAAAGGAGCTAAACGCAGCCATGGCAGTGGGATGTTAGAAGTTTCACCACAAAGGATCTTTAATTAAGCTTCTAGAAACGGAGCTAAACCCAGCCATGGCGGTGGAATGTTAGAAGTTTCACCACAAAGGATCTTTAATTAAGCTTCTAGAAACGGAGCTAAACGCAGCCATGGCAGTGGGATGTTAGAAGTTTCACCACAAAGGATCTTTAATTAAGCTTCTAGAAACGGAGCTAAACGCAGCCATGGCAGTGGGATGTTAGAAGTTTCACCACAAAGGATCTTTAATTAAGCTTCTAGAAACGGAGCTAAACGCAGCCACGGCAGTGGGATGTTAGAAGTTTCACCACAAAGGGTCTTTAATTAAGCTTCTAGAAACGGAGCTAAACCCAGCCATGGCAGTGGCCATGGCAGTGGGATGTTAGAAGTTTCACCACAAAGGATCTTTAATTAAGCTTCTAGAAACGGAGCTAAACGCAGCCGTGGCAGTGGGATGTTAGAAGTTTCACCACAAAGGATCTTTAATTAAGCTTCTAGAAACGGAGCTAAACCCAGCCATGGCAGTGGGATGTTAGAAGTTTCACCACAAAGGATCTTTAATTAAGCTTCTAGAAACGGAGCTAAACGCAGTCATGGTAGTGGGTAGACGTAAATTTGGCTATGTTCCACAGAGCGTGATAAGCAGGTCAAGATCAGCAAACAACACTTATGATGCGGAAACAATGTCATGATGTATGCTTGTGTGAAGTTTCATCACAAAAGGTCTTTTTAATCTCCGAGGAACGGAGCTAAACACAGTGGATACACATCGTTGGTGACAACAACGACAATATCGCCACTGGAAAGTGTTCCCGAAGTGGAGTGCTCCTGCTTGCCAAAGCAGTCACAAAAGAAAAGTGGCTTGTTTTTTTTTTTTGAAAGTGTTTGGCGCGCTTTGGAGTTTTTTGGTGTTAGAAGATATTTTGGAGTGATTTGAGATAATTCGAACGACCTCAGTAGACATTGGCCTCGGAAGACTGCTATCGATCATTTCCTTTGATCCCAAGGACCATTATCTAATACTTACATGCATTCTTAGCTCCAACTGACATTCTTTTGTTCACAAAAACCCAGATTCCATACTTTCCAAACAGCGTTGTTCTGTCTGATCTATCTTACAAGTTAAGAGTTGTGCTGGTGAACAAGATGATGCAAGATGCGCTTGTTGAAAGATGCGCTTGTTGAAATATTTTAGCAACTTATACCAAACAAATACTGTTTGCATACTTCCTATGTACTGGTGTTCCAGCCATCTGCTGTCTGAATGATACTTCTTTTAACATGTCCATTGTCAGCGTAAAAGTTTAATCGACTTTATTTCTTGAATCAGTGGGTGGAATTTTGCCAGACTCGCAAGGATACATCATTGGGACAAGCCAATTGGCTGATTTTGTTTTGGTGACTGACCCCATTTTCAATGTTACACGCGGCGTCTGCGTAACAATTTCTTGTACCCATGCTATCTCTGAACTAACAGGTGGAATTTCACAAAACTTGCAGGGATGTATCATTGGGACAAACTTAAGAGCTGATTAGATTTTGGTGACTTTGACCTCATTTTGAAGATCACAGGAGGATTTAAATATCTGAAATTACCACTAAAATTGATATATCTAGAGCCAATGACTTGATTCCCACCAAACTTGCATAGATATACCTTTGGGACAATCACAAGAGTTTAATGTTTTGGCTACCTTGACCCCATTTTCAAGGTCAAAAACCAACTTACAAATGGTTACTTTTATTTTCCTAAAAAACGAGATTTCTTGAACCAATGGCTAGATATTTATCCGACACTTCATGGATATATCATTGTGACAAGTTTAAGAAAGGTTCCGTTTTTGTACTTTGCCCCTTTTTTCATAATCTTGTACGTCAGATAACTTTTTGAACCAGAGGATGGATTTTCTCCAATCTTGCAAAGATAAATCACTGAGACAAGCTTAACAGCTGATTAGTTTTTGGGGACCTTGACCTTACTTTCAAGGTCAGAGAAGAACTTTTTATGTTAACTTTCATTAAAACTGATATATCTCCTGGGTCTTTGGCTTGATTTCCACCAAACTTGCAGGTATACTTTTGTGACAATCCCAAGAGTTGCGGATTGGCGACCTTCGCCCTATAATTAAGGTAAAAAGCCAATTTACAAATGTCAGATTTTCCCTAAAAATGAGATATTTCTAGAACAGGGTTGAAGCAATGGATGGATATTCATCAGACTTTCATGGATGTATCACTGTGACAGGTTTAAATGATGTTTTTAGTGATGTTGACCCCTTTTACAAGGTCATTGTCTTGTAAGTAGAATATCTATGTAACAAGAGGATTGATTTTCTCAAAACTTGTATAGCTATATCATGGAGACATACACATTATTATAATAGTAACTTGATCTGGCGCACTGTATCACGTCGAGTGGATGAGCTCATACCATCGGATCACCCTCGACGTAAGCGTTACTGATATAATAATTTGTTTATTATATACCTTGGAACAGTCAACTATTCATACTTGTCAGCAATAATGCATCGACCCGGATTCAAACCTGCGCGGCAGAGGTATATAGCTAGTCGTAAGACAAAACGCTACCGACTGAGCTATCGTTGCGCTTGTTGACGTTACGTTACTAGTGCCGTTCCTCTGGTTCTCGTTTCTACGATTCATGTTAACAAATGACGCGCCCGAAGCTCGAACTCAGAAATAGCCTCGTTTCTCTCTGTATCAGATGGCCAGAAAACAGACAGTTCAAAGGGTGTATCATTGATAGGTATATAATAAAAGCTTGAGCTGATAGATTTTATTGAGCTTGACCCCATTTTCAATGACATACAGTAGAACTTCAATGGCTCGAACCCTGATGGCTCGTTAACCCTGCCTGGCTAGAACTCTTTCCTTGGTCCCTAGAGATCGTTTTATATAGACACTAACCCTGGATGGCTAGAACTACTCATGGCTGGAACTAATTTCCATGGTCCCAAGCCTGTTCGAGCCAATGAAGTTCTACATGGTAATTTTCACATTGACTATATTACTTGAATCAGTGGGTGGAATGTAATCAGACTTGTAAGGATATATGAGCCGCGACGTGACAAAACCAACAATGTGGTTGTGCACCCAGCACAGACTCAGATCAGCCTGGGATTATGCCTAGTCTGATCAGAGTCTTTGCTTAGAGCTTAAAGGGTAGCCAAGGGTCTAAGCTACCTCCATGCAGACTCTGATCAGACTGGGCGGATGCCCAGGCTGATCTGAGTCTGTGCTGGGCGCACAACCACATTGTTGGTTTTGTCGTGTCGCGGCTCATATTATGACAAGCTGAAAAGATAAGTTTTGGTGAATTTGACCCAATTTTCAAAGAGACAGGACTTCAAATGCTCTTGAATGTATTGACATCCTTACACTCAACTTGGAGGATACTGAAACAAGTGGGTGGAAATGCACTGGTAGAGGGGATGGTAATGGGCCGGTGGGTGATATCTGTTTTTCTCGCTGCTTTTTATTAATTCAGAACAGTCCAGCTGGGCTCCAAGGTGTAAGCCAGGGAACAAGTTTGTTACAGGCACATGAAGAGGACTTTCACGGAGAAGACATGTGAGCCGCGACACGAGAAAACCAACAAAGTGGCTGTGCGTCCAGTGCAGACTCAGATCAGCCTGGGCAATCGCCCAGTCCAATCAGACTCTTTGCTACAGGCTTAAAGGGTAGCTAAGGGTCTAAGCGGATGCCCAGGCTGATCTGAGTCTGCGCTGGGCACACAACCACATTGTTGGTTTTCTCATGTTGTGGCTCTATTACCATTTCAGTCGTTGGCCTCAGCTGAAGCTATTCAACAGTCAATAAAGTTAATTTCAGTATGCTTACAACTTTTTTGGTTTTGGGAATGGAAAAACAACACATCAGAAATTGTAGACAATTAGTTTATTGTACATACTATATACAATTGTTTTATACAAAATTCAAAAGACTTATAAAATCAAAGATATTGGCATTGTTTTTTCTACTTCATTCTTCGTGATTTGGGTGGTCATGATGGTAATCTGATGTTATAAACTAAAGCAACTGCTAAATTTTGGTATGTTCAACTTTCATCTTCAGTCCAACACTATACTATAAAGAAATTAACAACAGGGACAGGCATGCCTTAACAAACACTGCCAACCCAGATCAGGCTGCTCCTCTTGGAGCAGTCTGATCTGGGACTGCACTGTTTATCATTTTCCAGTTTTACAGAACCTCGCATTTGGCAAGAGAACTTGTTCAATGACAAAGATGAAAAGGTACACTGCAGCAACAGTAGGCAACTGGTTAAAGTGACTGGATACACCACTATTTCTTTCACTCATTTTAACAAAGGGTGGCTTTTCCAAAGGGAGATGACTTCTGTGTTTTCATAATTGCTTCCCTAGGCAACAAGACCCTTCCAAATGGGGGTCTACTTTTAAAAGAAAATATTTACTTCTGGATTCTTTCAAGATATTCTATAAAACTGTTCTAAGAGCCATGTTTGCAATTTTACTTACTATTACACAACAGTGTATTATGGTTATATTTGAGCCACAAGGCTCTGATCAGACAGCACATAAGTGCAGTATGATCAGAACCTTCGCTTGTCACATCAGCCATCTATGGAAGTGAACCAAGCCATAGAGACAACAGCAAGGTCTCTGATTACCTGAATAAATGAGGATGACTTGAATATTACAACAAAATTGCCACACTATTGGAAGTCCTATGACATGGCTCAATTTTCTGTTTCTCCATACACTAAAGGGAACAACCTGAGCCCTCCTGTTTTCATTACTCTCTCTCGCTACCCCAGATTTTGGTATAAAAATGGAAATTTATATAGCTGCACCATGATGTAAAATGCCTAAGCTACTGCAAGCAGCGGCCTCAGATCCACCTGTCCATCTGAATAAGAACCTTTCTTTTTTTTTTCTAACGGTGAATGGGCTCCCATTATGGAAGCAACCAACCATTTTCTTTTTTGCAACCCTTCTCAATTGGGGAGAACTCTTACAGAAAAAATTTTACTACTCTTGAAGCAAATTCTTTCCTTTTTAGAGTAGCCCCAATTTTTGGAAAGGCTTCAGAGTCCAGGGAAGCAAATTTGAGCCGCGACACGACAAAACCAACAATGTGGTTGTGCGCCCAGCGCAGACTCAGATCAGCCTGGGCATCCGTCCAGTTTGATCAGACTCTTCGTTAAGAGTTCAAATGGTAGCTAAGGGCTTAAGCTACCTCCATGCGGACAGCGAAGACTCTGATCAGACTGGGCGGATGCCCAGGCTGATCTGAGTCTGCGCTGGGCGCACAACCACATTGTTGGTTTTCTCGTGTCGCGGCTCATATGAAGGCAAAGAAGTTGTTTCTCTTTGGAAAAATATGAAAGAGTATCTATTCACTTTATGAGCTCCAGAGGGAATATTTTCTTTACAGTATTTCTCAGTAAGAACATATATCATGGCCCTTAATTTGATCAAGCAGTTCTAATAAGGGGTCACAACTAACATGTTATTTTCTCTCATAATTACCCTACATGACCCCCACCCCTCTCACCACTCTTGTTTGGAGCCTGCAGTTTCTCGGTGCCAGCTGCACAGGATGTTCAATGTCCTTCTATGTTCTATGACCACTTTTTCCAAGGGAGAAAACTCTTCCCAAAGACAGTCATCTCTAATAAGGAAGACTTTTCATCTAGTGGAGCAAATTCTTTCCAGTATGAGTTGACTGCATTGAGAGAAAATGGTATAGTTGCTTTCCCTGAAAGTGCACCCATTCACCCAGAGCTCCAGATGTGAGAGAGTATTAAAGCTAATTCGAAGATGATTTTTCTTATTCCTCAATGAAAACATATGTTGTGACCCCTCATTAGAAACGTCTCGCCAAGGCAGTTCTAATGAGAGGTCACGACATATGGTTTATGAAAAGACACCGAAAATTGTTCATCAATTATCTGTGTTACCCCTTCTTACAATTATCTGTGTTACCCCTTCTTATCTACAGCTCTGTTCATCTTAAAACTTTAATACAAAGATGATGTTCATCCAAAACCAGCAGTTGTGCAATGGATTTTCATTGCTCCAATTAAGAAAGGGTAACAGATAATTTTTTATATTTCTCCATAAAAAGACCCCTAATTCGGTTCTAACGAGAGGTAACAATTTATGTAATATATGTTTTCGTTCCAAAATAAGGATAAGAATTTCTTAGAATTATCCTCAAAACCTCATCTTATCTGGAGCTCTGGCTTTTCCTGTGCTAAAAAATAGACTCCTACAGTCAATCATAAACATACAAAAGCAGCATTTTGTTGCTTAGCAACTAGTAAAATTCTATTAAGAGCTAATGAATGAAAGTAATCAAAGGGAGTACATTTGCAACAGCAAATCAAGTATGATTGTATCAGTATTTAAACTGTGTCAAGAGGAAAGGTAACATAAGCCATGACCCAGAGAGGGCTTCTAGTTTACAGTTTACAAAATATTTTAAACATTTACACAAACTAAAGAAAACAAAACAATTCCGTTTATATGAACAGTTACCATTGCAATTTTTTGCATGTATCAGATACCTTTGGTCCATCATGTTACGTATAATCCATTCAAGCACTGATACTTTCTAGGGTGATCGCGAAGTACATGTAAATGGTAACCGATATCATTAACAACGTACAACTTTCAAATGTCAACTATAAAAGACCTTGCATCAAATCCACAATATTAATGTTTTCTTTCACCTTGAAAGTAGTTTTATGGTTTATCAGTAAATCTGCAGTTCCTTCATTATTTATTAAAGATAGAAAATCTGCCAAATTGTTCTAATCCATTATCCTACGGATATGTTTCGTTTCATAGCTCTTATTGGCAATCTTAACTCACAAGTATTATCAATAACTGGTAGTCAAAATAAAAGTATCGACTCATGGTATATATAATGTATTTGGAAAACCCTATTTTATAGCTGAAATACACAAGACTGATTTACATATCTGCGGTAATTTTTGAAGGGTAAACTCCGGTCTTATTACTGAATACAGTCTGACAAAAACAAGGTTCTGCTCAATCTGCATAGATGTGCAGCTGAACTTTGGTACCCAGCGGGCACATAACGTCGAAATGACGTCGCACTGACGTCGATGCGACGTCATCACGTCGCATCGACGTCAGTGTGACGTCATTACGACGTTATGTGCCTGCTGGGTATTATCAGAAATGGTATGATACCATTTTTTCCTGACACAGTTCATCTAATCAAAACAACTACATCTAAAACACATAAAATACTAGTCTATTAGGACTGTACGCAACTGTAAGTACAAGAAGCAAAACAAATGCAAAACCAATCATACCTCAGTACAAAGCAAGCAGACATACAATACTAAAAACCCAATATTCCTTTGGCCTGTATGTTGTTGTGTTATTTTTCAACATCCATGGTAAACAGTTATGGTTATGTCGGGACATTCCGTTAACCTAACCACACTATTCCTGGGCAGGCTTAGACCTCCTAAGCAGTTAACCAGTACTAAGTGCACTTACTTTCACCAGTAACTGACAACTGCCCTTCCTGAATCAGCTGAAGGGGGGATGAAAGTAAATGGCCGGACTGGGTATCGAACCCAGGACCTCTGGCTTATAAGTCAGACGTCCTATCGACTGCGCTACGCGGTCCGGCCCTTTGGCCTGTGCCAGACAAATTCCTTCCATCTTCAATGCATCTTCAAACAAGACTGAAATTGTTCACACATTCACTGTTATATTAGAGTCCTTGTAATCTGCTAAAAAAAACTATGCAAAAAGACTTTACTGAGCATATGAGCCGTGACAAGATAAAAACCAACAAAGTGGTTGTGCGCCCACCGCAGACTCAGATCACCCTTGGCATCCGCCCAGTCTGATCAGAGTCTCCTCTGTCTGCATGAAGCTAGCTCAGACCCTTAGCTACCCTTTATAAGTGCTTTGCAAAGAGTCTGATCAGACTGTACGGATGCACAGATTGATCTGAGTCTGCACTGGGTGCACAACCACTTTGTTGGTTTTCTCATGTCGTGGCTCAATTATGGTTTAATTAAAGCTGATAATAAGGGGATTATCTGAAGATGATTCCTGCATAATTTTTCTTACTTCTCTATATAAACACGTTGTAACCCCTCAATAGAACCTTCTTAGGGAGATGGTTTTAGTAAGGATCAAAATGTGTTCTGATGGAGAAGTAACAAAAAAAAAATTATCCTAGAAATATTACCAAAGAATTCCCAGCTCCGGTTTAATGTTGTAACATTTAAGGTAATACTTTTTTAGTATTTTCTTTTTCCTCCATAAGCATGTAAGAAATGACTTTTCATTACCGTCTTTTTTTGCAAAACAATTAAAAAATATTCCATTTCATTGTTATGAGATAATTTTCTTCTTTTTCTTTTCTTTTCCATAAAAATTCCATGCTTCACAAACACTTGTTCTCTGGCCATTTATTACTCAGCATTCTGAAAAGCCATGTTTATAAAGACAGTTCAAATGAGGGATCAGAACCAGAGTCTTTTATGGAAAAAAAACACCAAGTATCTACAATGCCAATGCACTGCAATGGAGTTCAATAATGCATACAAAACATACAGATATTATGTTGATTACAATCAAAACTTGGTAACAATAGAATCTTCAATTATCTCTCCATGTCAAAATTATATACAAAATAGTAGAGCCAAAATTTTATCTCCAGTCTCTTATCTAGTTCTCCTGAATATTCTCTTATCTTGTTCTCCTGAATACCTCGCATTTGAAATTCATTTGTTCATTTTAATAAAATTTATACCAGAACAATCATATTCATGCTTAATGTATCTTGAATTATGTACAATTCAATATAAAATGACAATTTAAATGCATCACTCAATGACTCTTTATACATGCATGTCTAAAATTACAAACAAGAATTTAGCAGAATGCTGTCACACCTGGGCATATAATTAGGGGACAACTGTACTCAAAATTGTCATTTGGGGAGGTAAATCGTTGGTTTTATGGTTGGAAATTTCGGGGAGGTAAATCGTTGGTTTTATGGTTGGAAATTTCGTTTTAAGGTGACGCGTCAGCGGAGCCATAAAACGCAATTTACAACCATATATTTACCTCCCCAAATGACAATTTTCGGTACAGTTATCCCCATTCTAATGCACTTTATCCTATTTTGCCTTTCAAAGTCTACTACTTTACACACACAGCGAGTGCTTTCAGTAGCGTAAAATCATACGTCAGCCAATGAAAAGCGACGTTTCTTAATAACGTCGGGCTTGCGACAGTATATCGCGAAATATACTGTTGCAAATTTTTGACGTTCTCCAATCAGATGCCGCGTTACATTCGTAAGTGCATTAGAATACGCTTTAAGCTGAATTTGCTGACTGTATGTTACCAATGCCTGGGTTGACTTCTTCAAGACCTGTGCTAAGACAAGGCGCATGCCTGATGATGCATTTATATATTAATTTAGCCTAAAACATTCAATTTCAGTCGCCTACGTGGCAAGTACACTAGAGTGACAACTCTTCCTATACCTTCATACATCTTTGAAAACATCTGACCAAGAATATGGGTCAAAGACAAACAAGAATTCTGTAGAATGCCGTGTCTCACCTGCCTGTGCTTTGTCACGAAATAGAGCTTAAACCAGAAAACACAATACAAATTTTGAAATATCAATGAACCCTAAAAAGTAGGTTTTTGATTGACTGATTTGATGCTTAACGTCCAAGGTAAACAGCTATGGTCATGTCGGGACGGTCAGTTAACCTTACCACACTATTCCTGGGCAGACTTAGACCTCCTAAGCGGTTAACCAGTACCAAGTACACATACTTTCGCCAGTAACTGACAACTGCCCTTCTTGTTAAACTTGTTAAGTGGATGACACAAGCAGAGTTTTTATTAGAAATATTTCAGTATTTTATCTTACTTTTGGACAGTATGCCTTCATCACCAAACTTGCCTTATGTCAAGTTAATAATTCTATTTTATTGATAGTCATGTGTCTTGTGAAAATTTTATTTTATTGATTTCCAAGTATTTCATTGCCTAGTTACTATGTAATTTATGTATATTGTGTTTGTACTTGTTTTGAGGGCCTCATGGAAGATTGGGGCAACCCAAATGAGTAACCCTCTTTAAATAAAGAATTTAGTTACTTACTTACTTGAATCAGCAGAAGGAGAAACGAAAGTATGTGGCCAGACCGGGTTTCAAACCCAGGACCTCTGACTTATTAGTCAAGTGTCCTACCGATTGCGCTACGCGGCCCGGCCTAAAAAGTAGGCCAAGATGCTATATTGATGACTGTTTCCAGTTTCACCGTTTTAGATGTATGAATGTCTCGCATTTCATGGCTCTAGCCTTTATCTTTCCTAAGAAACAAGAGTTAAACTTGATGCAAATGTTGCGAGTCTACACTCAGCAAAATTTCTAATTGGTCAGTTTTCTAATATGCAGAAATATAATTTTTAAACTGTATTTTTGAATATAATTATAATAAAAATTTTGGGCTCTTATCTACTTATCAAAAGTCAATGTTGTAATCGAAACTTTATTGTAGTATTAGAGTTATGACCCCTTCTATCTAAACCATGGAATGCTTTAAAAACACATACAGGCTGCATCAAACTTCCACAAAAGCATGATATTTGAGAAGTAAATAAAGTTTTTCATCATAAAAACATGAGGTATGTTTTTAGTCTTCATGCATTTTTCACCTGTATTAATTTTAATATTGACGTTTTCAAATTACCTCCCTTTCAATGTTTGTGTAAATCCTAATAAACACCTCGAAATGATGTAAATCATTTTGCAAATGCATAAGCGCTTGTGCTGCTTGTAAAATACAAGAATATCTGTACATTTGTTCGTCCTAGTTGTAGCCAGGCTAATCTAAATCTCCTTAAGACTTAATTCTATGGCAAAAAGTGACCAATTAGGAATTTTGTTCAGTGTAAGAACTTTACAATGTCGGTCAAGAGGCAATATCAATGGTGACTTTGAGAGTTACTCTTCCAAATCTTTGCATGACCCAGGTTTCATGGCTCTAGAACTTATAGTACTTTATGCCAATATTTGACAAAAAATTGCAGTCTGTGAACCATAAAGACTCAACATCAATGGAAGGTTTGTTTTACTCTCCTACATGTATGCATGACCCAAGTTCCAGGGCTCTAGCCCTAAAAGGAAAATTCTGGATTTGAAAAACTTTATATGACTACAAATGCAAGGAAAATAACTCTGCCATTTTCATTTTTGCATCCCTTTTCAATGGGGGTCAATTATTATAGGAAAGTTTGCTCCTCTCAGAACAGTTTCTTTCCTTTTAGAGTAAACCTCATTTTGGAAGGCTTTGTCCTTCATGGAAGCATACAGAAAGTCATAAAATTTGTTCTCTTTTAAAACTAGAACTCAGCTGAATGCAGTGTCTGACATGCCTGACCATTGTCGCAAAGCAGAGCTAAATGCGAAAACCTAACGTTTATGTTGTAGCCCCCAATACCAGAAAAGTAACAATACAGTCCTACATTTTTCCCAGCTCAGCTCCCACACCGTGGAAGTAAACAAACACATGTGCCTGTAAATCCCCATTTGAGTATTGGTACTTGAGGTCAAAGCTTAGGTTTATACTGGGGAAAGTGAAGTACTGAATATACCTTCGTATTTTTCTTAGGAATGACAGCCCACAACATTTATTTATGGATAACTATGCAGAAAACTAACTTTCATTCTACCGTTTTTCCACTAAATATTCAAGAATTTGTCACTCTACTCTTATTTACACAAATTCTCAATCTTTTTTGACATCTATATCCTCTTCATGTCGTAGTCTATATTCTTCCAGAGTTTTCTGTATGGTGTCTTTGGAATAACGACACTTTGGCGAGCCACAAGTACACGTGAAATGCCGCCACTTAATGATCCAAAACTTCTCACCATAGTCAAAACTGAAATAGATTTAGGTAATAATGGTTTAAATGTTCGAGAAGTCACAAAGATGTGCTGACCTCATAATACAGATACTATTGGTTCTTTCCCCTCCAGACTATTATTCTCCTATTGCCAGTTTTAGCACCCACACTATGTCACCTATTTCTGCATCCACACTTAAGTGAAATACCTAATCATCCATCTGTTTAAGATCCTCAATTATTATTGATTTTCGGTGAATGAGTAAACGTTCAGAGGAAGAAACTTTTCCATTTTTTTCCCCAAGTTCTTTTTTTTTTGCCTCTCAGTCCCTTCTCAATGGGGGTCAACTCTTGAAGGCAAGAATTTGCTCCTTCGGAGGAAATTTTTTCCTTCAAGAGTTGACCCCCTTAGGGTTTCGTCAACCAGGTTGGAAGTTAACCTACTTTAGACACCTTGACAAATTATTGTGATTATCCTAAAATATTACATGCATGGACTAGCTCGCATCAACATCATATTTATTAATGTTACTACTATATTACAGAAATTTCATTCTGACACCTAACTTCATCAGTAAACCCAGTATTCAATCAAATACAGTCCCATTTCACCTTACTTAGAGCAAACAATTATGTTGATGAGTAATTATGGTGAATGGATACACTTTCAGGGGCAGCAACTCTGCCATTTTCCATTTTGCCTTCCTTTCTTTACTCCCATAGGAGCTTATTCTTTTAAGAGTAGACCACAGGATCATAAAATCGGGCCCCCCTCCACCCCCCGCCCCAATGCAAAAATAGTGAAATAGTTTACCCTAATTCCTCTTGAGCAAGTATATCTCGGGAAGCAAACAAACATATTCTTGGGAATCTCAGGTCTTGGCTATCAACAAATACTTTAACTGGTACCAGATTTGGCTCACAGAGATGATTAATAAACCGAGCCACATTACCATACTTTCTAGCATCTATACAGTACGTCTCACCATCCTGAAAATAGCATTAATCATTATACCACAAATCAGGAAATACTTCCTCAAGTTTGTTTTTGTAAATTTTGAATATTTCAAGTTAATCAAAAATAAACCTATTGTAAAATGGTTATGACTTTATGGCCTATATGTTTATGAGAATGAGTTCCAACAGCCAAAACAGATGCTTAATGCATATGAGCCACGACATGAAAAAAACAACAAAGTGGTTATGCATCCAGTGCAGACTCAGATCAGCCTGGACATCTGCCCAGTCTGATCAGAGTCTTCGCTGTCCGCATGGGGGTAGCTTAGACCCTTAGCTACCCTTTAAGCAATTAGTGAAAGGTCTGATCAGACTGGATGAATGCCAAGGCTGATCTGAGTCTGCCCTAGGTGCACAACCACTTTGTTGGTTTTCTCGTGTTGCGGCTCAAATGCAAGCAGCAAAGGCTCAGACCAGCCTGTGGATCCCAAGTCTATTCAGAACCTGGGCCCTGAAGTAATAGGTAAGGACACTAAGAACTAACATAAATCATATGTACATCTCCCTAAAGTAATGGGTAAACACTAAGTACTAACATTTGTATGAACACATCCCTGTAGTAATGGGTAAGAACACTAAGTACTAGGATTTATATGTACATGTCCCTGTAGTAATGGGTAAGAACACTAAGTACTAACATTTATATGTACATCTCCCTAAAGTAATGGGTAAGAACACTACGTACTAACATTTATATGTACATGTCCCTAAGTAATGGGTAAGAACATTAAGTACTAACATTTATATGTACATGTCCCTGATGAATAAAACACTAAGTACTAACATTTATATGTACATGTCCCTGATGGGTAAGAACACTAAGTACTAACATTTATATGTACGTGTCCCTAAGTAATGGGTAAGAACATTAAGTACTAACATTTATACGTACATGTCCCTGATGAATAAAACACTAAGTACTAACATTTATATGTACATGTCCCTGATGGGTAAGAACACTAAGTACTAACATTTATATGTACATGTCCCTGATGGGTAAGAACACTAAGTACTAACATTTATATGTACATGTCCCTAAGTAATAGGTAAGAACACTAAGTACTAACATTTATATGTACATGTCCCTGATGGGTAAGAACACTAAGTACTAACATTTATATGTACATGTCCCTGATGGGTAAGAACACTAAGTACTAATATTTTTACAACCTGCCTGGCTGGAACTCTTTTCTTGATCCCTAGAGGTCACTTTAAATAGAATTTAGCCCTGGATGGCAAGAACTACCCTTGGCTGGAACTAATCTCCATGGTCCCAAGCCTGTTGGAGCCAATGAAGTTCTACTGTATGTACATGTCCCTAAGTAATGGGTAAGAACACTAAGTACTAACATTTATATGTGGAGAAAAGAGTAAGTGGTAGAAATTTTTTTCATATGTGATGTACAAAGTAGGTAAGAGGAATCACTTACTTTATTATCAAGATCAAATAAGTACGAATCATCTTCTCGCCTATCTGCCTCTGAGTCAGATATATGTTCCCCAATATACCTGAAAATAAATCAGACAAGCTCTAAAATACTGTAATTACCTAACTCATACAGCACCAGAAAAGCTGACAAAATGTATGTCTGCAAAATTTCAGTAATGTTTTGTCCAAGCTATATATTGAGAATGTGCTGATTCAGATAAGGCAGCTCATAACCATTATAAGCCACCTCACCTGGCTCCACACTGTTTGAATCTTAAACTAATTTTCTTTTATTTGGGGGGGGGGGGGGGGGGGGGGGGGTGGGGAGGGGGGTGCTTTGAGTGTTTAAATATTAGGATAGCTTATCTATTTGCTGTAATTATCCCGCAGCATGAACATTTTAATGTCACTATTCTGTGGTGTGTCTAAAAATTGCTTACTAATTGAACATCGGTATTTAGGTAGAAGACAACTTGCAATTTTACTTCCTTTTTATCATTTTTTCAGTCTTCAACATATCAGGACAATAGGTGGGTGGTAATTAAAGGCTGTGTGCAATGGAACCCCATTAAGGTTGAAAAGAATTCCACTTTTAGCTGGATTCAAACCTGGGACCACTAGTTCAACAGGCAAGCACTTAACCCATTGAGTTACCGGGGCTCCCTACTTAGGTATAAGTATCTGTATACAAACTCAAACAGAGCTTTAGTGAATATACCAAACAAATTAATAATCAGAGTATATCAATAATTCTGCCTCACAAGTGAACAAGATTTCTTTGGAAGGCAGTGTCTTGCCTGTCTGCACACCGTCTTAAAAAGGACTAAACCAGACAACTGAATAAAAGTTTATGCCCCTGACAACCCTGACAAAACAGGAAAGAAATGCCCAAGTCTCCTTCTTCTTAATTGCAGGTTAGAATTTAACATCACAGTTAAAAGAAGTGGGTATTGCTATTGCATGTTTATACTTACTCGCAAATAAATGTCCCTCGTGGTATAGTCACCAGAGTTTTACAACCCCATCCTCGTCCCTCAGTTTTAAACACTTGCAGCCTTGACATTACTCCATTCTGAACAACCCTATTATTGCAAGTGGTCCAACATTCACACGCTCTGTTACATTCAAAGATCAGTGATGGCTCCAACATATTGAACTCGGGTAATAAACGGCCAAATTTGTCGTACCAGCATTTCACACTGCTTTTTCCACATGCACAGTAGATTGACGAGCAGTCATCTTTACACTGGCAGCACTGAAAATAAATACATAGTTCTTGTTTCATCTGAATCATTTGAGACTACAGTAAATACTTGTTTGAGAATTTTTTTTGGGTATGGAAATTTCATTAGCTATGGCACTACTGAAGGTATGCATACTATACCCTTATACAGTTACTGGTAATATTAGTATTGATATGTCATCATAATGACATCACAGATATGCTACACACACTAGCAGCATAAGTGTGCTATATGCACATAAATGCTAGAGCAGCAGAAAAGGAAATTTGCTTAACTCATAAAGTGCCAAAAACAGCAGACAACAAAATTAATATCTGCAAAATTATAAGTTTTGTCCAAGTTATATCAAACTGAGAATTTAAAGAACAGCAGAAAAGGAGTATAGATCCAGATGAGGCAACTCAATATGAGCGGCTTCATCTGGTTCTACGCTGTTTGCAAATTCAACTTCAGCTATCTTCATTTCTGGCACTGTAACATTTTATCTTATTTTCAACTTATTTAATATTAAGTTTCAAATGGACAGTAGCATTGCTACTAAACTTAATGCATATTACTGAAATTTGATGATAGTCAAATAGCTGAGTCTGTGTTTGAATGGAATCAACTCCATGTTCAAATCATGTAATTCTTGTGTGTTTGAACATAGTTTTATGCTTCTTTATTCACAGGACTGTAACTTGTTCTCATGACACAAGCCTGGTGAAAATTCAAAATCTGTCAATAGGTTCAAGACATATTTAACATGACCTTGAAAATGGGGACAACTTCACCAGAACCTGATCATCTCATATGACTGTTGCAATGGTATATCCATGCAAATTTGGTGGATTTCCAAAAATTTGTTCTGGTACGAAGTTAAAGACTAGGATGACGTAAAGTGTGGACATATGAACATTTAAGTACCCTGTGACCTTGCATATGGGGTCAAGGTCACCCAAATCTACTGCTCTTAGAATTATCCCACTGATATATCCAAACAAATCTGGTGGAAATCAATCATTTGACTCAGGACAGAGAGGATCAAAGCTGACTTTTAGTGTGGATGGCCTAATGAAATGACGGAAAAACAGATACCTTTACTGCATCTTGCTTATGAACGAGGCACAAAATGCTGTTCTGTAGACTTTCTAGATAGATTAACTGCTATGTAACCAATGAAATTTTACCAAATTCCACTATCAGGAAAATTCCGCCAAACTGATCCATAGAAGACAAATGTTTCTCTTCCCTTCCCAACATGACTATCACTACCCCTTATTTCCCTGTTCCATTCCCTTTCAGACATAACTATCCCACATACCTGTAGACTTCCAATGACCCTGTTAATGTTTAGACACTTAGTCTCAATATTATCTGTTACATATAAATAATCTGTGGGGATCCCATCGTCGTCAATACCATTTACACAAGGAATTGGAATGTTTTCTCGCCCTTTAGATATATCTCTGAAAAGAGAAGTAAACACACTGTATTTAAATTTGTTTCTTCTAATATACTGTAAAAGAGATTACTAAAGTTACTCTTATGGTGAATCATATGGATACACATACAGGGGAATCAACTTGCCATTTTCATTTATGCCTCCCTTCCCAATGAAAGTCAACTTTTAAGGCAAAGTATTTGCTCCCTGTGAGCAAATTCTCTTGTTTAAGAGTAGAACCCATTTCGGAAGGTTATGTCATAAATGGGAAACTAAAAGGAAGACATAAAAGTTGTTTCCCTTTGTAAAAATGTCTGAAAACATGAAGATGTACCCATTCATCTAATTCTTATATGAGCCATGAATTGACAAAACCAAGGAAGTGTCGTGTGCACCCAGGGAAGACTCAGATCACTCCAGGCAGGCACCAAGTCTGATCAGATTCTTCGCTCTGCACTCAAAGTGTAGCTTAGGGCTTAAGCTATCTCAATGTGGACAGCAATGACTCTGATCAGACTGGGCTGATGCCCAGGCTGATCTGTTATTGTTGTTGTTGTGTTATTGTTTAATGTCCACGGTGAACAGCTAAGGTCATGCTGGGATGGTCAGCTAACCACACTATTCCTGGGCAGGCTTAGACCTCCTAAGCGGTTAACCAGTACTAAGTGCATTTGCTTTCACCAGCAACTGACAACTGCCCTTCTTGAATCAGTGGAAGGAGAAATGAAAGTAAGTGGCTGGACCTGGTATCAAACCCAGGACCTCTGGCTTAACCAGGCTGATCAGAGTTTTCACTGGGCTCAAATGCTACTTTGTTGGCTTTATCGTATCGCAGCTCACTTACAGAAATGCCTGAGCGAGCAGTGCAGACTCAGACAAGAATTCTGCGGAAGCTGGTGTCTCGCCTTTCTGTGTAACGCCAATCAGAAAACTGGATGGAAGTTTACACTACCTACACCAACCCTAATAAAGCCAGAAAAGTAATCCTTTGTCTCGCTTCTGCTACTCGCAGACCAGACAGTAAGACTGCTACATGGAGCTGTCTAATCAGTTCAAACTGACAGTCAAAAGCTTAACTAGAAAATGTGTTTATGAAACACTATGCCCCCAACCTTATGCTTGCCTCTAAAGGAGATGTATCTGTTCATCTACATCTTAGCCTGTAACTGTATGCCAAATATATAAGGAAAATAGCAGCGGTTCTTCAGATATTTTGTTCACCTAATTATTCATATGCACATGTGCATATAGCTTCTTTGTATTCAAAATGCCTATTTCTAAATATGGGACAAATTTTACCAAAAATTTATGAAATAGGCTCAAAAGTTAATCAGGTCATCTACACCTTAGTCCAAACCTGCACGCCAAATATAAGGATCTTAGCTTATGCGATTCTTCAGATATTTTGTTCACAAGCTCATTCCTATACAAAATGCCTATGTCCGAAAAAGGGGCATAACTCAGTCAAAAATTAACCAATGTTTTTTCAAAAGTTAATCAGGTCATCTACGCCTTGGGCAATGTCTGCCTGCAAAAAAACATGATCCTAGCATCAAGGGTTCTGAAGATATTTTGTTCACAAGGTTCCATAGGCTTACGATGCACTAAGTCTAAAAAGGGGCATAACTCGGTCAAAAATTCACGATTTTTTTTCAAAAACTAATCAGGTCATCTACGCCTTGGGCAATGTCATCCTGCAAAAGATCATGATCCTAGCATCAGGGATTCTCGAGATATTTTGTTCACAAGGTTCCATAGGCTTACAATGCACTGAGTCGAAAAAGGGGCATAACTCAGTTAAAAATTCACGATTTTTTTTCAAAAGTTAATCGGGTCATCTACGCCTTAGGCAATGTCTGCCTGCAAAAAATCATGATCCTAGCATCAGGGGCTCTCATTATATTTTGTTCACAAGGGTTCATAGGCTAACAATGCACTAAGTCTAAAAAGGGGCATAACTCGGTCAAAAATTCACGATTTTTTTTCAAAAACTAATCAGGTCATCTACACTTTGGGCAATGTCATCCTGCAAAAGATCATGATCCTAACATTAGGGATTCTCGAGATATTTTGTTCACAAGGTTCCATAGGCTTACAATGCACTAAAATGCACTAAGTCGAAACAGGGGCATAACTCGATCAAAAATTCACAATTTTTTTCAAAAGTTAATCAGGTCATCTACACCTTGGCCAATGTCATCCTGCAAAAAATCATGATCCTAGCATCAGGGGTTCTCGAAATATTTTGTTCACAAGGTTCCATAGACTAAGTCGAAAAAGGGGCATAACTCTGGAAATACATGACCGGCGGAATAAAGAAAAAATACGGGTCCGCTTATTTTTCATGTACGTGCCATTTATACAATTTGAAGATCCTAGCATTAGCAGTTCTTGAGTTTCCCAGCTGCCAAAAAGCGTTACGCACGGACTGACGGACAGACGGATGGACAGGCCCAAACCAATATGCCCCCTCAACTTCTCCGAAGTTGGGGGCATAATAAAACATCCTCTGAATGAGGGCCTGGACCCGTCCAAGTTCAAATATACGAAAGACCATTTCTGTATGACTGAGGTCTCAATAACTTAAGGTAGATGGGAGGAGTCAACTTTACTCCACTAGGTGCAAGTTTTCTTTCTTTGACTCTTTTTGAAAGGGTTTCAACATCCAGAGATGCAAACAGGAAGTCACAGCACTGCAGAAGCTCCTAAAAAAATTTCAGCAAAAATGGCAGCATTTTTGGGAATAAAACGGCTAAACTTGCCATGTCTTAATAACTAGCGATGTTAGTTTTTAACATCCTGGGCCCAGTTGTTCAAAGCACCGTTAGCTTAACGAGCTCGTTAAGAGGTCAACTCGTTAAGTGTTTTATGACTTCATAACCAAACACACTGATATTTTTTGTTGAAAAAATGTGAGAAGCTTTTGCACTTTTTGTTGGAAAAATGTGAGAAGCTTTTGCAAAAGCTTCTCACATTTTTTCAACAAAAAATATCAGCGTACTTGAAATATTAATGTTCGAAATTTTAACAAAACGTTAACTAAGGAGGTCGTTAGTTTTGAACAACTGGGCCCAGGCCTAGATGAAAAGGATGCTGACTCTAATTAAACCTGACAATTCCGCCGCCCCTTGATGCACGTACCTGTGTAACAACTTTTCAGGCCGGCCCATATGCTTTGCTCCAAATCCTTTCAGCTGCTTGTTGACACGTAAAGCTAGGTATGTAGGGCTGCTCTGATCTATACAGCACTGAAATTGAGATGATGCATTTACGGCATTTTGTTTGGCTTCCAACTGATAAACATATACACCTACAATTTCGATTTTTGGCTGAGAAAACTATTTTATGCAGGTATTTACATCTTGTTTCTCCCTCTGTTATAGAATTTTCTAATGTAACTTAGGATGCTTTGTATTTATTATCACACTAGCATATCTGACACTGTAATGCCGGACCGCGTAGCGCAATCGGTAGGGCACCTGACTCATAAGTCAGAGGTCCTGGGTTCGAAACCCGGTCTGGCCACATACTTTCGTTTCTCCTTCCGCTGATTCAAGAAGGGCAGTTGTCAGTTACTGGCGAAAGTATGTGCACTTAGTACTGGTTAACCGCTTAGGAGGTCTAAGCCTGCCCAGGAATAGTGTGTTTAGGTTAACTGACTGTCCCGACATGACCATAGTTGTTTACCGTGGACGTAAAGCAATAGGTCAATCAATCAATCAATCAATGACACTGTAATACAAAGGTTTGGTAACGACCTTGAAAATTTGCTGCAATTTTAGTAGTTGTCAAGATATCAAGCATAGAATTTTGTATAAATTGACTCTTAATGATTTGAAAATTTGTTTTTGTTAAACATGGTAAACAACTAGTTCTAGGCTTTGCATTTTCACTGTATATAGTGTTTACATAACTGCAATCTTATCATATATGCTCTTCAACTGTAGCTGGGTAAATACTGTAAACAAGACATATCACAAGACAGACCAGCTAGCCTGATGAAGTGTTTGCACATAATTATGGAACTGTATCTTTGTGGTCATTGCCCACCCTGCCACCAATGCATATGCCAGAGGTAGTACAATACTGTACTTTACTACATGGAAGCTAGAAAGGACCTAAAATCTCATAATTTGTCTATTATGAACCACAAACCAATCAGTAAACTAGAATTGTTTTTCTACGAAAAAACAGATGTCTCCCCCCTTTTTGACGTCAAAAGGATCAGTCATTAAGACGCCAAGGGAAAAACAATATGTTTCCCTACCCTGAAGCAGGGATTCATAATAAGTAAAAAGTATAAATGCAAGAGTTATAGTTGTTATGCTCTGCATGTCATCAAATGTTGACTGATATTCATATTTAGTTTTTGTCAAAAAATATAACATCCAAGAGTAACAGTGCTCTGCATGTCGTCTATTTATATGCTGACTGATATTTGTATGAAGTTTCATGAATATAGGTTAAAAGGTTTTCAAGTTATAGAGCTTAGACGATTGAGACACGATTTTGTGAATGACAAAGTTCCAAGAGAAATAACTCAAATAGTATAAATGCTGTGCTCTGCAAGTTGTCTAGTGTTGACTGACATTTGTATGAAGTTTCGTGAATATAGCTTGTCCGGTTTTCAAGTAATAAAGCGATTGAGACACTATTTTGTGACTGACAAAGGTCCAAGGGAAATAACTCAAGAAGTATAAATGCAAGAGTTATGGTTCTTGCACTATGCAATTCTTCTAATGTTGATTGATAGTGGTATGAAGTTTCGTGAATATAGCTTGAATGGTTTTCAAGTTATAGAGCAGACACGACTGAGACACGATTTTGTGACTGACAAAGTTCTAAGGATAATAACTCAAATAGTATAAATGCTAAAGTTATGGTTCTTGCATTCTGCACGTCGTCTGATGTTGATTGATATTTGTATGAACTTTCATGAATATAGCTTGAATGATTTTAAAGTTATAGACGGGAATATAGCTTGAATGATTTTAAAGTTATAGACGGACTCGACTGAGACGCAATTTTGTGATGGACAAAGTTCCAAGGGAAATAACTCAAAAAGTATAAATGCCAAAGTGCATTCTGCATGTTGTCTGATGTTGATTGATATTTGTATGAACTTTCATGAATATAGCTTGAATGGTTTTAAAGTTATAGACGGACTCGACTGAGACGCAATTTTGTGATGGACAAAGTTCCAAGGGAAATAACTCAAAAA
Source organism: Ctena decussata (assembly GCA_963989385.1). Taxonomy (NCBI): domain Eukaryota; kingdom Metazoa; phylum Mollusca; class Bivalvia; order Lucinida; family Lucinidae; genus Ctena; species Ctena decussata. Next base: position 35,509,028 of record OZ022498.1, on the reverse strand, counting down.
GTATAAATGCCAGAGTTACCATTTGTGCACTCTGCACATCGCCTCATGTTGATTGATATTTGTATGAAGTTTCGTGAATAAAGCTTGAGCAGTTTTCAAGTTATAGAGCGGACACAATTGAAACACAATTTTGTGATGGACTAAGTTCCAAGGAAAATAACTCAAAAAGTATAAATGCCAGAGTTACCGTTCTTGCACTCTGCATGTCGTCTCATGTTGATTGATATTTATATGAAGTTTCCCGAATATAGCTTGAGCGGTTTTCAAGTTATAGAGCGGACACAATTTGTGACAGACAGATGGACGGACAGACGCCCGGGGATAAACAATATGTCTCCCGACCCTAAAGGGGGGAGACATAATTTCATATGAAAAGCCTCACCTGCATTGGTATTTCTCCTTTGTTATTCTCCAGCTCAACATCAGCACCTCTGGCTAGAAATAACCTGAAACACATACAAGCATACACAACAAAGGTCCTGATATGGTGGGGAATTGAGACGAATCTACGACATAATTTCACTCCATAAAATTTTATGTTGTGACTTATAATAAACTAGAAATGTTTTTCAGAGAAAAACTGATGTCCCCCCACCAGTCCATTTTCCATCCCCAATAATGAAGTCCTCCTGTGACCTTGAAAATGAGGTCAAGGTCACCAGAATCTGATCAGCTCTTAAGCTAGTCCCAGTGATGTATTCATGCACGTTTGGTGAAATTCCATCTATTGGTTCATGAGATATTATGGGTACAAGAAATTGCCATCTAAGTCCTCCAATGACCTTAAAAAGGAGGTCAAGGTTGCCAAAATCTTAAACAGCTCTTAAGCTAGTCCCAGTGATGTACCCAAGCAAGTTTGGCAAAATTCCATACATTGGCTCATGAGATATTGTGGTAATAGGAAATTGTCATCTCAGTCCTCCAGTGACCTTGAAAATGAGGTCAAGGTCATCAAATTCTAATCAGCTCTTAAACATGTCCTAATGATGTATCCATGCAAGTTTGGTGAAATTCCATCCATTGGTTCAGGAGATATACTGGGTACAAGAAATCCTCAGCTAAGTCCTTCAGTGCTCTTGAAAATGAGGTCAAGGTCATCAAAATCTGATTAGCTCTTAAGCTAGTCCCAGTGATGTATCCATGCAAGTTTGATGAAATTCTATCCATTGGTTCAGGAGATATAGTTGGTACAAGAAATTCACATCTAAGTCCTCCAGTGACCTTGAAAATAAGGTCAAGGTCACTAAAATCTAATGAGCTCTTAAACTTGTCCCAATAAAGTCTCCATGCAAGTTTGGTGAAATTCCATCCATTGGTTTAGGAGATAACATGGGTACATAAAATTGTCATCTAACTCCTCCAGTGACCTTGAAAATGAGGTCAAGGTCACCAAATCTAATCAGCTCTTAAACTTGTCCCTATGACGTATCCATGAAAGTTTGGTGAAATTCTATCCATTGGTTCAAGAGATATCACACACCCAAAGTAGGTACATGAAATTGTCATCTAAGTCCTCCAGTGACCTTGAAAATGAGGTCAAGGTCACCAAAATCTAATCAGCTCTTAAACTTGTCCCAATGATGTATCCATGCAAGTTTGGTGAAATTCCATCCATTGGTTCAAGAGATATCGTGCACGCAAGAAACTGTCACGGCGATGCCAACGCCCGGGAACCGCACTGAAAACAATATGTCTCCCCTCACCTTTGGTGGGGGGACATAAAAATTATTTTAATGCCTCATCAAAGCAGTTGTTATGACGGATGTCACAAAATATACTTTTACTGAGATATAAGAAAACATCACAGAATTATCCTAAAAAATCACTATATCTTGAGCTCTGCTCCAAAAATATCATGTTTCAATATAATTATGGGCCAATTTCCCAGCGTGACATCTTTTATGCAGAAAATTTAGACTATTACCCAACATCTGTGGAAGTATAAAGGAAATCTATCAAAGGATTAAGGAGAGTTAGCCAAAAACATCTCAAATTTCAATATAAATTTTCTAAGTCTGTGACCTTGACCTATATGTCATGTCCTGGGTAGAGGATGGTGCTTAATAGAACTTTGGACCAATATCTATTATCATACCAAATATATTTCAAATCGATCAAAGGGTTTCAAAACTATGAGATCTTAAAAACTTTAACATAAAACTTTAATATTTCGCTAACACAGACAACACCAACGCCAAGGGTAGTGCAATAGCTCTTTCTGTACATTCGTACAGGTGAGATAAAAACGAAAATGGCTGAGTGTTCCCCTGAAAGAATATCCCTTCCCCTTCATCATCTCCTAACTCAATATATCATTATACTTACACAACACATTCATAGTGGTCTTGTCTTGAGGCAATGTGTCTGCAACGAAAACATTGAAAATTTACAGATGAGCCGCGACACGAGAAAACCAACAATGTGGTTATGCGCCCAGCGCAGACTCAGATCAGCCAGGGCATCCGCCCAGTCTGATCAGTCTTCGCTGTCCGCATGAAGGTAGCTTAGACCTTTAGCTACCCTTTAAATGCTTAGCAAAGAGTCTGATCAGACTGGGCGGATGCCCAGGCTGATCTGGGTCTGCGCTGGGCGCACAACCACATTGTTGGTTTTCTCGAGTCGCGGCTCAGATAATTTTGATAATTTTTGTATCAAAGCATTCATTGTGACCCCTCATTAGAACCATCTCACCGAGAGGGTTCTAATGAGGGGTCATAGTGTATGTTTTCGTTAAGAAACAAGAAAATTTATCTCAGCATTATCCCTGCTATCCTTTGTGCTGTAAAGTTTAACAGGGTGTATCCTGCAGGGTTCTTGATTCTGCAAGTCCATGATCATCTCCAAAAGCATGAACTCTTAATGCAGTAGGTCTCTACACACAGTATCAAACAATCCTGATATTCAACATTAGTGATCAATTTCTTCTCAGTCAGGACCATAGACTTGACTTGACTTGTTGCTTTACATCCACGGTAAACAGCTATGATCATGTCGGGACGGTCAGTTAACCTAACCACACTATTCCTGGGCAGGCTTAGGCCTCCTAAGCGATTAACCAGTACTAAGTGCACATACTTTTGCCAGTAATTGACAACTGCCCTTATTGAATCAGCGGAAGGAGAAACGCAAGTACTTGGCCACACTGGGTATCGAACCTAGGACCTCTGACCTATGACTCAGGTGCCCTATGCGGCCTGGCGTCAGGACGTCATAAGAATTATTACGAGCATCGTAGGGTCTAAAATTCAACAGGCTACCTTGTTATCAACACATTGTTCCTTTAACAACTTTCAGCATGTTTGATCTAAATATATTGTATAGACTGGCCTTTTTTTTATTGGTCTCAGCCAACACTTGATGCAATTTTTAATGAAATCAAAATGTCAGAGTACTGTAATGTATCTATGCACAACTAACCATACTTGTTACATACATAGTAAAGCTCGTCAAAGAAATGTTGCTTTTTACTAATTTCAAAATTCACTAGCATATTTCCATTGGACAGTCAATGTTTTGCAGTATTTTGAAACAATATTGTTTCAACAGTGTATACTTGCTGGGAATACTAACCAAAATCCAGCGTTTTCTTTGTTGTTTTTTTTTGTTATGAATAAATAGTAAAGAAAAGAACTTACAAAGGTCTGTCTCCATGCATGTTCAGACTGTCTAGCTCACAGCCAGCATTAAGTAATACTTCAGCCACATTGGAGCTACCAGAGAATGCCGCCCAGTGTAGGGCTGTATTTTCTTCCTGCAAAAGCAAATAACAAAGTCACAAATACATTTCAGTATCATAATTACCCTTAATATCAGAAACCGAAACCGGTAATTGTAATAACCTATTTGACCACGATTTTACTATAAGCATCGCTGTTTCAAAACTGGATTAAGAATAGCTAACGGTGTAGACCTAGATCAGACTGCTCTGCAGCAGCAGCCTGATATAGGAAAACACTGTTTCTCCTGCAACTGTCAGATTATTTAGTGTCATTGTGGTAAGGGGTAGACATGGAAATTACAAATGAGACATGGTCAGACAAACTGAACTAAAGATGTCTAGGTACACCTCAAGATTTTTATCATTTTTATGAAGTGACATAAAATTTTGTGACTTCCTGTTTACTTCCTTAGACAATGCAATCCTTCCAAAAAGGGGCCTACTCTTAAAGAAAAGAACTTCCTGGGAGCAAATTCCCTACCTTAAGCCCTGGCTGATAATCAGCCTCAAGTTACACTACAGAGTACAGAGATAATACAGGTTAAATCTGAAGATGTCAAAATTAGTAATTCAGCTTCTAGACCAACTAAAAGAGCTGTCATTAGAAAAGTAACTTAATAGGTACATGTTCAGTATACTTTCCTATTCAACTAATGAAAGTAATGCAACCTGATTTTACCAATATGTCTTACTGTGAAAATTGTAAAAATTTGAACATCTGAAATAATAATGGACCAAATGCAGTCATGCCTAGGAGCGGCTGTAGTGTAGTGGATAACACTCCGGACTACCAATCCAGGGATCGCGAGATCGAACCCCACTACTCAGGTCTTTGGGATGAGACTTTAAACCGAGGTCCCGTCTCCATATGACCTCGTTGTTGGTGGGACGTTAAACCCGAGTTCACTCACTCACGCAGTCATGCCTTCTATGGATGCAGATGGCCTGTCAAACAGTGTAGACCCAGATCAGACTGCTCCTTTAGGAACTCCTTTAGGAGCAGTCTGATCTGGGTCTGCACTGTTTGCTCAAACCTACCTGTCCCAATACTAAGAATTTTTACAGTATATCTGCTTTCTAATACTTACACTATCTCTAAGATTCGGGTCAGCATTTCTCTTTAACAGGAACTTCACGACCTCTAGCTGCTCATGTTCAGCTGCCCAGATAAGAGGTGTATAGCCACCATCATCCTGGTATAGTAAAACTAAAGATCAGTATGGAGGAACCATAACAAGTTGCTGTTATCATATAGCCAGCCATACAGGTATGAAGACAGATCCATGCTTTCATTTCAATATCAACAAATGTCCAAATATTGAGAAGAAATGGACACAGAACATAATGAACTTTTTAGGGAAAATTTAACCACCTACATCCTCTGTGACCTTGTTAATTACTTCAAGGTCTCTTAAACATAACCAGGAAACAGGACTTTCGTTTGTACTACTGTTACATCCAAGCAAGATAGGTAATTATCTATCCACTGGTTCAAGAGGTAGAGTGTCACACTAATTCAAATGCAATGGGAACTTCACTCAAACCAGCATGTCCCTCACTTTGTGATGGGATAATTTTTTTTACTTACTGTTGGAACTATCTCCAATATGCAGATCTAATGAGAGGCCAAAACATATATTTTATGGAAAAAGTCATACAGGCTTATCACTGGCCCTAAACAGCCACGGTGTCAGACCTTTGCAGATTCCTTTATACCTTCTAGGCTGATATATCATGTTACATGTACCAGCCAATGAAAGGCATAAATGGACAGCAAGACTGCTATATTTGGTTAAGGCTTTAACAAATGTCATATGGCTCAATGTAACAAGTGATCTCGTAGGTACATGTAATACCGTCTGTCTTGAATTTATATACTGGTTCCTGCTCCAGATAACAGCAGTATTTGACGATAATTATGGAATAATGTTTATTTCCCCAAGAAAACCTATGTTGTGACCAGTCTAAACAGCCCTGTTCAGGTTGTTCAGACGATGGGTCACAATGTAAAAGTTTATGAAGACTTAACACAAACTATCTCCAATTATCACCAATTGCACCCTCTGCAATTATTAAGTTTATTACACACGAAAACTTAGACATGACTCACTTTAACATCAATATTAATCCCCTCAACATCCAGCAAAACTTTGATGATACTGACATGTCCAGCTTTAGCAGCATAATGAAGACTGGTCATACCATCATCAGCCTGCAAAGGAAAATGACAGTCTATCTGAGATCTAATCCAAAACTTCTCTGATATTTTAGCAGCTTTTGTAAAACCAATCAAAACTAAAGGAAATATTTACTACTGTTTAATATGCACTTTTTGGGTTCATCTGGTATTTTTATTTTGCAACTTTCAAAGAATGAAGCTGAGTTGAGCATGAAAAAAGTTTTATAACCTTGGGGCCAGATTGTGCCAATAGGTGTATTGGTACACCTTCATGTGTTGCCACCATTTTTTAAAGGGGAGGCAATGCCTGTGTCATCCTGTTAGCTTCCATGGATGATGTGGCCCTTCTTAAATGCTGTCTACTCTTAAAGGAAAGAATTTGCTTCTCTTTAAGAGAAGCAAATTCTTTCCTTAAAGTGTCGACTACTATTGCCATGGAAAGCAAAAATGAAAACTGATAAGCTGCTTTCCCGGAAAGCGTACACATTCACCATAAGGCTCCTCTCATGGTGGCGCAGATCAAGGGTCGTCTTGAAAATTAATTAAATAGAGGATCTTACATGAGTGCTCATGTATTATTGAATTTATTAAACGAGTTGGGGAAAACGATAAGATGCGAGGCTTTGCCAAGCATCTTATCAGTTTTCCCCAACGAGTTTAATAAATTCAATAATACAAGAGCACGAATGCAAGATTCTATTTATCATACGACACTAAAATCGCATTTTATCAGCAAATTTTGCACTAAAATGTCACGATTTCGCTATTAGAAAACGCGACGTTTTTATGGACGTCAACGCATAACGTTACAACATTCACTAGTGGATTATCGTTTTTAATGCATGGCTTTATTACACTCTCAGATGCGACGTCATAAGATAAACAGAAATACACGTACCTTTGAGTCTATCACAGCACCAGCTTTTAGTAAATATTTAACAACTTGATGATGGTTATTTTCTGAGGCATACATGAGTGGTGTCCTGAGAGTTTTATCTTGTAGATGAGGTGATGCGCCAGCCTGAAAATTAACCAACCAAATATCAATTACAGAGCCCAATCAGGAGTATCAGATACCCTTTAATTTTGCAACAAAAATTTATGATCTAACAGCCAGTTGAATAGTTCTCTTACTTACTTCCTTACCGTAAACAAGAAAGATACTGTAATGACCCTAAAATTTCGGCAACCAAATGCTGGACAGTTATTGTTTGAAAATTCTTAGTTAGTGGATTTTATACAGGTTAATGCATCCAAATGATGCTTAGTGAATGGCAAACATTGTAGTCCCTGATCAATCTGCTCCTTCAGGAGCAGTTTGATCTGGGTCTACAATGTTTGCTCAGATCTGTCTGTCCAAATACTTAGGGTCATCAGATCATAGCTTGCCTTTAACAGGACCTGTTGTGTACAGGATAGCTTGCTTAACTTTGGCTTATCTTCATGCTTTCGCAGACACTAATGCTGATGTGGACACTGAAGCCAGGCTAACAAAGCAGTTCCTGTACACACAGGCTAGCTGAAAAGAACTCCAAATAACACTGTATTGCCAGTCACCCGCTCTCAAAAAGAGATGCCTAGACCACTTACAGAGCTGTATAAGAAAATCTCAAAAGTTTACTGCCTTCACTGCAGAAAAGCAATACCTATGCATTGCTTGTGCTAGTCAACATCTGGTGAGACAAAAATGTAACATCCCATTGCTGTAATTTCACTCTATTGTTTTTTCATAGGTCGGAGTAATAAGAGCTTTTGGCAATAATTCTTACATAATTTCTTTATTCTCCATGGAAATATATTGTGGCTCTCATTAGAACTGCCTTGCTGGGGCCACCTCAAAAACCACCACCTCTTAACCTGATTTCAAACCCTCTACTTATATAACCAACTATCAAACTGAGCCTGCCTCTCTCAGGGCCATGTCATCCAGGCTCTGTGTTATCCTTACAGCCAACTCTGGATCTCTCGAACACTGACATTTCAAAGTACCATCTTAAATCAAAGAATACAGTTTGGACATTTTTCCAAATTTTATTTGCACTTCAACTCCTGTAACCACAAACTACTGATATTTCAAAGTAAATTTTCTGGGACCAGAAAATTTACTTTGAGATATCAGTAGTTAGGGATGAACTCTGACTCTGAGATATCAAGAGTTGACAGTATTTACCTGTACAAGCATATGTACTATGGGCAGACTTCCGACAGCAGCTGCAGCATGTATCGCTCCCTGGCCTTCAAGATCGTCATATTTCTCATTTGCATCATGGCCATCCTCTGTAAACAAATATGCGGATCAGAATATGGTAAGAAGATACTCGATAAGAAGGGGTAATAGGGATAATTCAGAGATAATTTTATTTCTAAATAAAAACATACATTTTGACCCCTCATTAGAACCATCTCGGCGAGACAGCTCTAATGAGGGGTCACACTGTATGTTTTAATGGAATAAAAGCATCGCAAATGACTGCGTGATACCCCGCCACTGCAAACCTTTTTCACACACTGATTTTTCCAGATTTATGCATGTATATAGCCCGGGGGCAGGGGGAAATAACTCCTATGGGGTAAATTTGAGCATCACTGGAGGCTTTCATCACTCTGATCATTTGCTGAAAGTTTCAGAAAAATTGCTTCAAACTCTGATTTTATATGGAATTTTTCATTTTATACATGTATATAGTCCCACGGCAGGGGCAGATAACACCCGATGATAAAATTTCTGTGCTCATAAAAAGCTTTTGTTACTTTGATCATGTTTGTGAAGTTTCATCATGATACTCCAAGTAGTAAAGGAACTAGAGGCCAAAAACCATTTTTCGTACATTGACAAGTGCCATAACTCTGTCAGAAATTAACGAAATTTGCCCATTAACAATCCCAAGCGAGACATTCTTGGTACAAATGCATATGCAAAATTTGAAGGAAATCCGTTGATAAATACTTAAGTTATCGAAAGGAAACGAAGTGCGGACGGACAGACGGACGTACATACTACGGACGGACGGACGAACAGCCAACGTGAAAACATAATACCCCGCCACTAACCTGTGGCGGGGTATAAAAATAAGGACAATTATTCCAAAATTATCCCTGTTACTCCTCCTTATCTGAAGCAATCAAAATACCACAGCAACTGAGTGGAGGATCAAGTGTACCCCAGGTCAGGACTGCTTCTTAATGAAGTTTCTACCTAGCTTGGTTTAGCTGAGTATGAAATTTTCTCTGCTTACAAATATGAAGATGGCATTTTAATATTTATCAGCAGAGAAAATTTCATGCTTAGCTGAGTTGAGCACGAAAAAAGTTTTATAACCTTTGGACCAGACTGATTTTGCAGAAACTGTGTGAGAAATACTGTAAGGTCGAACTTCTCTACGGACATGCCATGTGTCAAAGAATATGACAGGAAATCATCTTTTAAATTGTCAATATTGTCAGAGGATCTTACCCAACATGTAGACAACTCTCTCCAGATCATTGTCATAAGCTGGCGTGTACAAACATTTTGGTAAATGGCGGTACTTCTTCGGCCTGAAAATAAAGAATAAAGAACAAAATTCACTTCCCTTATAGATTTCACTTACTTTCAATGATGACATTTAGGTAAGTTGAACATATTTTTGAATTTGTTCCCTTTACATTTCACGACACCTGCAAAACTGCATAAATTTCCTAAAGTGAGATTCAGATCACCTGATGTATGAGGTATGTGTGTGTTTGCAAACATTCTGTGTGCAGGGAGGGGCTGGGGGGAGGTTATAATATCTGTAAGGTAATTTTTCTGATTTCTCAATAAAAACATTTCTCCTCATTAAAATTACAATTTCTGTCTTTCTGCCAATTTCACAAAGGGGCACAACTTTTGTGACTTTCACTGGATGAAGAAGCCCTTATGAAATAGGATTAATTCTTCAAGGAACAAGAAATTGCTCCTAGGGCTCCAAGAAGAACAAATTCTTTCCTTTTAAAGTTGGCCCCCATTTTAAAAGGGTGCACAAAAGGAAAATGGCAGACTTCCTTCCCTTATATACACATATTCACCTTAAATTCTGAGACAGTATGTCTAATTGGGTGCCACACAGTGCAAGCTTTGGTCCGCAGCCAAGCAGTTTGAATGAGTGGCCACAATATGTTTCTTAAGGGATCAAACAAGAAATTCTTTCAATCATCATCAAAGGCCCTTTATCTTAGCTGCAAGTAGTGGGTTCGGAGGTAATATGGGATAATTTTCCTGTTCTCCACAAAATAAAACTGCATGTAACTTCCTGGTAAGGGCATTTCTAATGAATGACTACAATCTCTATTTGTTGAGAAGAATGAAAAGTAACTAATCCCTTATCTCAAATTTCACTCTAAGGAGCCTACCTTTCAAGTGTTAAACTTGACAGTACTCGTTCTAGGGAATGTTTGTCAGCACCCACAGGGATATCACCTGAAATAGCATTTCAAAGATGGTTATTTGTCTGTTCTTTAATACTTGTACCAACAATTTAATACTTGTACCAACAACCGACAGAGCAAAACAAACTTCCACACTTCATATTACTGAGAGAGGCCCACTTTCTTCTGCTAATTAATGAAACCTCTTCAAACATCAGGGCAGTTGTCTATGGATCTGAATATGTTGACAGTGATGTCTGATACTTGACGCACAGTCTTTACGAGTCTTTATTGTTAACAATCGTTATCTTAAGGCAAATGGGTACACCTCCGTGTTTTTCTGCAACTTAACAAAGAGAAGCGACTTTTGAGACTCTGTTTGCTTCCCTTTCCAAACTGGGATCTATTCTTAAAGGGAACAAGGGCTTCGCAAGCGGTGCATAATACGCCCGTTTGAGTGTCATGAAGCAGTTATTCAATGTCATGAAGGAGTTACAGAATGAACAAGATTGTGTACAGAAGGATGGACAGGCAGACAAACAGGGGAAACAACTCTGTAATTAATGACTGCAATGTTATTAACATCTACCACATCAAATACTATATATACCAACAAGAGCTGTCTCCTGACAGCATAGCTCGCCTGAATAGGTGCTTGCCCATCACACAGTCGCTTTGGAGGTGTGGACTTCTATGCATAAAACTTCAGGCAAGCATGTCCATAATGACAACACATTTATAAACAAAAGCTATCTAAGAAATAAGTCTTTAAATAAAATTAAAATAAAAAAATCCACATGAAATCTCAAAGTCCATGAGCTTGAGGTCAAAGAACTGGGGGGGGGGGGGGGGGGGGGGGGGGGGGGGGGGGGGGGGGGGGGGGGGGGGGGATGGGGGGGGGATGGGGGGGGGGGGGGGGCTAGAATGTAACAAAGCCTTGGGCCATTATCTAACATCAGTCCAAGTATTGGTATCAGCTGAGTCCATCGTGGCACTGTGAAATTATGTCTTCATAAATATAAAACTTTAACCAAAATCTTTAAGACAAAATTATAAGTCGATGACCTTGACTTCAAGGTCATCCAGTCGGGTAAGTATATAGTGTTTTGTAAAAACTCAAAAAAGTGTCTAACATCAGTTCAAGTGTAAACTAAATCTCTGCCAAGCATTATGAATCAGTATGTAATTAGAAAACTTTAATAAAGAACAAATTTCCAAAGTCCGTGACCTTGACATCAAGGTCAATGTGCGGGGTTGGGGTAGTACTCGGCAAAACTTTGGACTAATATCTAACTAAAGTGCAAATATAAAAAGAATTCATCTACGGGTTCAGGAGATATGTGTCTTTAAAAGACTTTAACCAAAACATCCAATCAATAAAAAGACAATTTTCTAAGTCCATGACCTTGACATCAAGGTCACTGAGGGGAATGGGGGTAGTACCTTGCAAAACTTTGGACCAATATCTAACTACAGTGCAAGTATCAAAGGAATCCATCCATGGGTTAAGGAGATACTGGGCTTTTATAAAACTTTAACCAAAACATCCAGTCCAAAAATACTCCCAATTTTCTAAGTCCATGACCTTGACATCAAGGTCATGGAGAGGGGAGGGGGTGGTACCCTGTTAAACTTTGGACCAATATCTACCTACAGTGCAAGTATCAAAAGAAACCATCCATGGGTTAAGGAGATATAGGTCTTTAAAAAACTTTAACCAAAACATCCAATCCGGACGCCGACGCTGACGCGGACGCTGACGCCGGGGTAACAACAATAGCTCTTCCTGAACTTTCGTTCAGGCGAGCTAAAAATGAGCTTCCAGGGTGAAGCAGCTCAGAAGTTGAGAAATGCCCAAGTCGAATAACAAGGGAGATAATTCATAAACTAAGTAAACTAGAGTACCATTCTTGGTCATAATAAATTCCCTTGACAATATACACATTACCATAAAGTTTTGTTAAAATATTTTCAACAGTTAAGGAGTTACAGAGTAAAATGGAAACTGATGCAAGGGCAGATAATTCAGGAAGTAAGTAAACCAGAGTTGTAGTTCATGCTCATGATACATTGCCCAATTATTTTACATATTCCTACAAAGTTCCATTAAAATATTTCAAAAGGTTATGGAGTGAATGGGGGAATGGGGCCTAAAAATCTAATCAAAGGAAGGTTACTCCAAAATTAAGAAACGGGGAACAACCATTCATATATGTGACACACCATCATGTGAGCATGCACATTGCTATGAAGTTTCATCAAGATATTGTAAATGGTTACAAAAGTATTGAATGCATGAGATTCGTATACACAAAAAAGCCTACAAAATCTAATCAAAGGGATGCAACTCCAAAACGAAGAAAGAGAGAGCAACCATTGTTATATAGACACATCGTAAGACCCTCATACACATTGCTATGAAGTTTCATCAAGATATCCCAAAAGGTTATCTAGTTATGGCGCGCACAAGACTAGTAGGGTAGAAAATAATCAAAGGGGCATAACTTGAAAACCTAGAGCAAGTGAGCAGGGGCTCACGTATACCCCCAACCAGCGCCACCGCCTAATGAAACCAATCTTATACATGGTATGAACCTAGAAGTAAACTTAGTCACCTATCAAATGGTTCCATCAAAGTATATTACAAATATCAGCAAAGAGTACGAACTCAACACAAAACTTACATGTAAACATATAAGTCTGTTTCCATGATCTTACTCAACAGCAGCAGCAGCATACAGATGATGTAAACTAATCTGCATAAACACATAGAAGTAAACCTAGTCGTATATCAAAAGGTTTCATCAAAGGATGTTTGAAATATAATCAAAGAATGTAAACTTAACGCAAAACTTCAACACAAATATACAAGTCTGTGACCTTGACCTTCGGTAAGCAGCTATGAACCTAAAAGTAAACCTAGTCAAATATCAAAAGGTTCTATCAAAGGATATTGGAAATAAAAAAAGAAGAATATAAACTTAACGCAAAACTTTAACACAAATGTTTAAGTCTGTGACCTTGACCTTAAATCAGCAGCAGCATCCAGATGATGTCAATTACTTTGCATGAACATAGAAATAAACCTTGTCATATATCAAAAGGTTTCATCAAAGGAAGTTGGAATTACAAGCAAAGAATATAAACTTAACACAAAACTTTAATGCAAATATACAAGTCTGTGACCTTGACCTTTCATAAGCAGCAGCATCCAGATGATGTCAACTACTCTGTATGAACCTAACAGCATCAGCAGCATGTAGATGATCCAAAGTATTTAGTATTCATCCTCTGCTAAAATAATAAGCATCTCTGAACAAGCCCTGGGTAACAGAAGCAAAAGAAAAAACTTAACGCAAAACTTTAACGCAAATGTTAACGTACGTACGGACGAACGAACGAACGAACGAATGAACTAACGAACGGACAGACGGACGAACGAACGGATGGAAAGACGAAAACTATATACCCCTCGACATACTTCGTATGTTGGGGGTATAATAAGAAAGGGGGGCAACCATTACTGCATGGGACACTTTGCCCCATCCTAATATATACGCCTACAAAATTTCATGAAGATATCTCAAATTGTTACTAAGATATGGTGCGCAATGGTTACTGAGATATGGTGCGCACAAGAATGTTGACGAACGGACGGACAGATGGATGGACAGCCCCATGCCATAATACGTCCGTTTTTTTCAAAATGGGCGTATAAAAACTGGGGGAGCAAATTGTTTCCTTTTAGAGCCGATTTTAAAGAGACAAATTTTTCTCCTGGAGCAGTAAATTGTAAATTGAAAAGAGAGGCAGAAATGACAAGAATTGTCAAAAGACAATAAAAGGAGCTTGACATAAACAAGAGCAAGTTTAAAATGAACAATACTGGCCAAGTGAAATAAGATCAACTGGTGTCAGAATAAACATACTAAGAATTATTCAAACTCCTAAAATATTGCCAGAGATATGACAAGGTCAATCATTGTATCTGAATGTACCATAACATCCAGTATGATACAAGTCAATGATATAGTGTTGAAGATATTGGCTAAATTCACTGGACCATGAAATATAGGTTTATATCCCGTCAGCACAAATGTAACATCTGGTTTAGACATATGCTCATATTCCCAAGAACTTTTTAAACAGCTTTCAATTTTAGACTATACACAAGTAAATATGAATTTTTTACCAATTTTAAATCAGTGTGGCAACACTGATATACAGTTTGCTTCTATACATGGTTCAGTTATGTGCACAGATGCATCTGGGTTTAGCAACCTGCATATGGCCTGCTGCTTCGATACAGACTTTGTAATGACTTGGCTTCCATACTATCTGAACTTGCTATCAAGTACATTATGTAACATACCAGTAGACAGGACTTTCTTGGTCTTTTCCAACACCACCTTTATTTCGTCAGCACTCTCGTCCCCACTGCCTGAACCCTTATCTGCTATTGCCATCTTTGCTTTGGTCCTGGAAGATAATGAATATATGACGTTTCTTGTTAAAAGCTTGTAAAAACAGTATTAACAAACATATAATGGGACCGTATCTTTGTTCTCTGAAACATGAGGTTTTGTTAAATCACAGTTTCCCTATGGATAGCAGACTTGCAGTCCCAAACCCTGTTTGGCTAAGGACTCAAAATTTGAAGTTGATTTACATAAAAAGAAATCTGGCATTTAGAAAATCAGCCTTTGTAGCCTCTTATTGCCACATTTTTACCAAGGCAGTAATGACATTGTAAACTGACCAGATAAAATTAGTTTTAACAGTAAAAATCTCTGACTTACCCTTGATTTCTTCCCTGACTTTTACGGTTTTCCATACCCTTTTTATGGATCCAAAAATTAATTTTACCATGCTTATAGACTAGAGGTTACTCTTAAAGGAGAGAATTTGTTCCCTGTAAGGAGCTACAGGGAGAAATTCTTTCCCTACAAGGAGCAAATTCTTTTCCTTTTACAATAGAAAATGCAATGCGCCTGGACAATCTCTCTAGAAAGTACATCTTTTCTCCATGAACAGAGTAACTATATTTTCTGAAGACTTCCAGATCCATTTATTTCCAAATTTCCTGACTTTTCACCTTCTTTCTAAATTTCCCAGACAAAACACAAAATTTCCACACTTTTCCCTGACCTGGTAAAAATTTATTTTCCAGATTTTTTTCCACTGACCGTGGCAACCCTGGTTTTAAAAGCAATTCTGTGATAGTTTTTGTTATTTCTCCTAAAATCATGTTTTATGTCCCCTCATAATCCCACCTCAGTGTGGCCCTTCAAATAAGGGTCAGAACAAGTTTCCTATGTACAAGTATGAAAATCATCCCACCATTATCATCCACACCTCTTACCTGGAACTCTTAAGGTAAATGGGTACACTTTTGGGGAGGTTTCTCTTTAATTCTTACTTTTGCTACCCTTCTAAATGGAGGTCAACTCTTATAGGAAAGAATTTGCTCCTACAGGAGCAAATTATTTCCTTTCAGAGTAGACCCTCTTTCAATGTAGACCCTATTTTTGGAAGAGCTTTGTCTGCTTGGAAAGCAAAACAAGAAGTCAAAAGAGTTTCTTCCATTGTAAGAAAGATGGAAAAACATGGATGTTTACCCATACACCTTAAAAACTTAAAAATAAAAAAAAACATGACTAATTCGTACTGTATTCTAGATGATTTGCTCTCCACAATTGGTGGTTTCTTTTCTTGCAACATTAGATTGACCTCCACTTGTTCTGACGTCTCCCCACAGTGGGGGCAATAATTCTTCCCATCTTTTATGACCTGGCACTCTTCGTGGAAGTTGTGAACAATCTGGTTGCCTTCATTCCTACACTGTAAGAATTTGCCCTGCAACAAACTGTTTAGTTTAGAAGAGACCAAACAACCAAGACTACATATAACATCTACCTTTGAGCAAAAACCAAAAAAATCTTATAATTGAGAAGCTTTCCAATTTGAACTTTTCTGCTGCAATTACAGCCACACCAAGAGGTTGAAACACCAAGAATGAGCCAAAGACAACAAAAAACAATATGTTCCATCCCCCCATTCCCTGCTGCTCCCCCTCCCCCTTCCCCACGGTGGGGTGACATAATGATAATTTTACCAAAGAAATTATTACATGCTTTAATGTATTAAAACTCTTAACTCTGAACATAATATCTGAATGTTTATCATGAAAAAATCTCAACTAGACTACACTGATATTTTCTAAACAGTGAGACCACCAAAAAATTCCATATCAAATTCCATGATTTTCCCCTCAAACCTCTCTGACCAAGCACACTTTTGCCTTGTCAATATATGTGACATTTCTTCATCTAACCATCTAATTAAGAGCACTTATCCACAAATAATGCAGGACAATTGTCTTCTTTATAACTTTGCTTTTTTCTAATTTCCTATCATATTTTCGGAACGTGCATTCTTCAGTTGTAAAATTCCAAGATTTTGACATATTATTCATATTCCCTGATCATTCCTTACAGGTGAAGTATTTATGTGATACTCTGTTTTCTTGATCTCAAGTATCTGCGGCCACCCTCTGTGATATTCTGCATGCCACCCTGTGTGATATTTGAGCCACACACAACAAAACCAACAAGAGGTCCATGATGGACCTAAATCGCTCACCTGAGTTATGATGAAATAACATGGAAGATCATCTATTTGATGATGGTTCAATTGGAGCAGTTTTGCACTTTCTAATCTATATTCTGACAAAGTTTCATTTAGATTGGATCAAAACTGTGCCTTCTAGAGTGTACACAATGTTTTTCTAAGATCTGACCAGGCAATCTAGTTTTTGATCAGACATTATTCAGTTTCAAACTTGGCCTATATTTCATGAAGATACACATTCTGACATTTTCATGAAGATTCAATGCACAATTAACACAGAATTGTGTACACAAAGTTTTTCTATGATTTGACCTAGTGACCTACCGGTAGTTTTTGACCCGGTAGTTTTTGACCCGACAATACCCAGTTCCAATCTTGGCCTAGATTTCATTAAGATAATCATTCTGACAGTTTCAAGAATATTGAACCAAAACTGTGCCCTCTAGAGTATACACAATGTTTTTCTAAGGTTTGACCTACTGACTTAGTTTTTGATCCAACATGACCCAGTTGCAACCTTGGTCTAGATTTGTTGGAGATAAACATTTTGACAAAGTTTCATGAAGATTGGAACAAAATTGTGCCCTCTAGAGCATTCACATGTTTTTTCTAAGATCTGACCTAGTGACCTAGTTTTTGACCCGACATGGTCCAGTTTCAAATTTGGTCTAGATTACATAAAGATAAGCATTCTGACAAAGTTTCATGAAGACTGAATCATAACTGTGCCCTCCAGAGTGTACACATGGTTTTTCTAAGATTTGACCTAGTGACCTAGTTTTTGACCTTACTTGACCCAGCTTCAAACCTGGTCTAGATTTCATTAAGATAAACATTCTGACAAAGTTTCATGAAGATTGGATCATAACTGTGCCCTCTAGAGTGTACACAAGGTTGGTTGGTTTATTTGATGCTTTACGTCCACGGTAAACAACTGAGGTCATGTCGGGACGGTCAGTTAACCTAACCACACTATTCCTGGGCAGGCTTAGACCTCCTAAGCGGTTAACCAGTACTAAGTGCACATACTTTCGCCAGTAACTGACAACTGCCCTTCTTGAATCAGCGGAAGGAGAAACGGAAGTATGTGGCCAGACCGGGATTCGAACCCAGGACCTCTGACTTACGAGTCAGGTGCCCTACCGATTGCGCTACCCGGCCCTAAGATTTGACCTAGTGACCTAGTTTTACACCCCACATGACCCAGTTTCAAACTTGGTCTAGATTTCATTAAGATAAACATTCTGACAAAGTTTCATGATGATTGGGTCAAAACTGTGCCTTCTAGAGTGTACACAAGGTTTTTCAAAGATTTGACCTAGTGACCTAGTTTTTGACCCCACATGACCCATTTTCAAACTTGGTCTAGATTTTATTAAGATAAACATTCTGACAAAGTTTCATGATGATTGGGTCAAAACTGTGCCTTCCAGAGTGTACACAAGGTTTTTCTACGATTTGACCTAGTGACCTAGTTTTTGACCCAATGTGACCCAGTTTCAAATTTTGTCTAGATTTCATTAAGATAAACATTCTGACAAAGTTTCATGAAGATTGAGTCAAAACTGTGCCCTCTGTGTCATTCGTAGTTTTATTTCTATTTTTAGCTCTGGTGGCCATTTTGTTCAACCGAGCAAAACCGTTTTAGCAATTTTGGTTTAGAGCCATGAGTCAAACATTTCTGTGAAATTATTTTGAAATCGAGCCATTGGCTTCAGAGGAGATGTCGTTTAAAGGTTTTTCTATTTTTAGATTTCTATTTTTAGCTCTGGCGGCCATTTTGTTCAGCGGAGTGGAACCGTTTTAGCAATTTTGGTTCAGAGCAATGAGTCAAACATTTCTGTGAAATTTTTTTGAAATCGAGCCACTGGCTTCAGAGGAGATGTCGATTAAAGTTTTTTCTATTTTTAGCTCTGGCGGCCATTTTGTTCAGCGGAGCGGAACCATTTTAGCAATTTTCGTTCAGGGCTATAACAGAAACATTTGTGTGAAATTATTTTGAAATTGGCCTACTGGTCTAGGAGGAGCTGTCGTTTGAAGACATTGTTGACGACGGACGGACGGACGACGGACAAATATCGATCACAAAAGCTCACCTTGAGCACTTCCTGCTCAGGTGAGCTAACAATGTGTCATGTACACCCAGTGAAGACTCAGATCAGCCTGGGCATCCACCCAGTCTGATCAGTCTTCTCTGTGCACTTACAGGGTAGATATGGGTCTACCCTGTAAGTGCTCCACATGACAGCAAAGATTCTGATCAGACTGTGTGGATGCCCAGACTGATCTGAGTCTTGGCTAGGCGCACATGCCACTTTTTTAGTTTTATTATGTGGCGGCTCATTTCAAAATAAGGTAACTGTCCAAATGCGAAAACAGCAGTATGGATTTCCATGAATATCAGAGGCCCAGATAAGATAAATTCAATGAAAATTCTGGTATAATTTTGCTTATTTCTCCATAAAAGCCTATGTTGCAAGGTGTGTTTATGAAGAGAGTTTATTGAAATGATCCTCAATTCTTCAGATCTCCTCTTATTTGGGCCTCTATAATATCTAGGGCCAAGGCGTCATATCACCCCACTTACTTGTGTACAGAAGTGGCCACATCCAGGACAACACTGATGGCACCGTAGCCGCTTCCGATGATTCTCACAGACCACCAGAAATGGTATCTTCACAGCAGGACGCACCAACTGGGGATTTGATACTTTATTGCAACAGCCCATTGCCTGGAAAAAAATAGCTCACAGTTTAAATGTCACAAGAAGCAATGCCACAAAGTATACTGTAACAGGAATTTCGCGGAATGTGGTGTCTCAACTGCCATCCCGCTGTCACAAAATAGAGTTAAATACATGTAAACCAGATAAACCGATGCTAAGTTTATGTTGCAGATGCCATTAATAATGCCAGAAAAAATAATACCTATGTCTCGCTTCTGCCAGTTGCAGGCAAAATAAAAATTGCTAACAGGAAAGGTATTCCTCAGTAAACACTGTAGATGCAGACATCTCAAGATGAGCAGGTGTTGTTTGCTGTTTCAGTAATCAGTTGCTACCTTTCATTACTGAGTAAGGGGATTTGACCAGTTTCAAAAGAGTAATGTCCAGTTCACAAATACCTAATGTGCTTAGGTATTGGGACACCTAAAATAATAAATTTTCCATTTGTCCCAAATGGAAAAGTCATTAGTTTTAGGTGTCCCAATATATATGCACATTACGGTATGACATAAGTAAAATAAGTCTTATAGTGTCAGCCAAGGGGAATGCAAAATCTGGCTGATCAAGACAGGCTTGTCTTTACATTTTGGTTTTTGGGACTCTAGTGAGTGAACTCGGGTTTAACGTCCCAACAATGAGGTCATATGGAGACGGGACCTCGGTTTAAAGTCTCATCCGAAAGACTGGAGATGCGGGGGATCGATCTTGCGATCCCTGGATCGGTAGTCCAGAGTGTTATCCATTACACTACAGCCGCTCCTATGGGACTCTAAAACGGTAGCCATTTAATACAAGTTACCCTTTCATTCAGACCGCATCAGCAGGTTTGCTTGTAATACACAGTTCCGACAATAGCTCCGCCTACTTAGTTACTGTTACTACGTCTCACAAGCTTCACACAAAGATGGCGGAAAAACAAATGAACAATACAAGTGTCTGCTAAATGTTGGCGATCTATGACAAAGAATCAGCCTCCTCATGACCTACACATGGAAGTTGGCGCATCATGCATTTCTGATGCGTTCTGTTCTTGCAAAGCAGGTTAAGTTTATTAAAAGTGGTGTTATTTTGTTTTCTTTAAACAGGTATACATCCCTCCATTAACTGTAAGGTAAAATCACGGACTTATGTAAAATATTGACCACGTGCGATTTGTTTGTGAGACTATGTCACGTGCTAAGTTGTCGTTGCATTGGCCAGGTATGCCCTATCACGTGGTTTTGAGTGATATTGTGGGTGTGGCTCGGAACTGTGTATGAAGGTGTACCAAGATATATGGTTATTATGGAAAAAGAAAAGAACAACTTAAGGTGAAAGGATTTACTTTCAGGGGAAATAACTCTACTTTTTTCCTTTTTAGCCTCCCTTCTCAAATTGTGACCCTTCATTAGAACTGCTTGTGCATGGTGGTGTTTTCATGAGGTGTCAAAACGTATGCTTCATTTGTCTTCTAGATTAAGATGTATGGGTATACCTCCATGTTTTTCTGCCATATTTACAAAGGGAAACAATTTTTATGACTTCCTGTTTGCTTCTCTGGACAACCTAACCTTTCCAAATGGGTCTACTCTTAAAGGAAAGACAAATGCTCCTACGGGAGCAAATTCTTCCTTTAAGAGCTGACCCACCATTGCATAGGAAGGAAAAGCTGAGTTGCTTCCCCTACAGGTATATCCAGTCACCTAAAGGCTTCTGAATATTAAAGGCTTACCTTGCCATCCACAGAGTCTAGAGCCTGGCAAAACGTGATCGTGGACACCAGCTTGGGAAAGCTGGCTCCATTGAGCTTACATGTACACAAGGGAATAATGTCTTTATCCGGAGAAACCTGCTGTCCTGGGTACACCTGAAAATGATGTTAATCAGAGCCCTAGATAAGAGGGTATTTGAAGATAATTGAGGGATAATTTTCTTTATTTCTCACTGAAACCATATGTTGTGACCCTCATCTGAACCGTCTCATCGAGACGGTTCAGATGAGGGGTCACAATATATGTTTTTTCCCAGAATCAACAAAAATTATCCCCAATTATCACAAATACTCCCTCTTATCTAGGGCTCTGGTTAATTTTGATGTTGAATATAAATAAACTTTAAGATGGGTCTACAGAGCTCATGATACCAGAAAATATCTGATGATATAGATAATTATTCTTATTTCTCAAAAATGTCTTACACTGTGATCCAGGGCTGGAAAATTTTTAAAACAGTAACTCATTCTACATAACGAATTGTATCATATACTATGGTAAATTTGATACAGCATCAGCAAAATTCCACAGTTTTACTTGTCCTTCAGCATGGCAAGCAGACAGGTATTTTTTTCCAGCCCTATGCTCCCTCATTAGATCTCTCTCCATGAAAATGTAAGTGAGGCATCTATGGAAAAGTCACAGCAAGGTTTTGTAGATTTACAAATTGAGCCGCGACACGAGAAAACCAACAATGTGGTTGTGCGCCCAGCGCAGACTCAGATCAGCCTGGGCATCCGCCCAGTCTGATCAGAGTCTTCACTCTCCGCATTGAGGTAGCTTAGACCCTTAGCTATCCTTTAAGCACTTAATGAAAAGTCTGACTTGAATGGGCGGATGGCCAGGCTGATCTGAGTTTGCGCTGGACGCACGACCACATTGTTGGTTTTCTCGTGTTGCGGCTCAATTCAATTAATAATATTCTAGTAAAGTCATCAAGTCAAAGCTCTTTATAATGGCAATGTTTGACAATTCTATGGGTGAGTGAACTCTGGTTTAATGTCCCACCAACAACAAGGTCATATGGGGATGGGACCTCAGTTTAAATTCTCATCCGAAAGACCGAGAAGCTGGGGATCGATCTTGCGATCCCCGGATTGGTAGTCCGGAGTGTTATCCCAATTCTATGGGACTGTTTCTTTCTGAACGAAAACAAGTTTTTCTGGATAACTTATGTAAATGTCAGTATCACAGAGCTCCAAATAAAGGGCGTTTTGCGTTTTTGACGCATGAATAAAGGGTAACAAGAATTCCGCGGAAGGCTATGTCGCACCTGCTGTATGCCTTCACATTAAAAACTCAATGAAAATGCCAAGTGGTTCTGGAGAAAAAAGTTGATTTTATTGGTTTTGCTATTTTTAGTAACGGCAACCATCTTGGATTCTCGACCATTCTCAACTTTTACCATTCTGAAGCTCTGCAGTCTGATCATGCTGCATGTGAAATTTGAGAACCATGGATGCAGTGGTTTCAGAGAATAAGTCATTTGAATGGACTTAAATGCTAGGGTCGACGTAAATTATTCTAGGGTCGACGTAAGATCACTTTGACCTAATTCCACTACAGATTTTTTTATTTTGATAATTCTGAAAACCAAGGTCCCACATATGCTTCATACAAAATTTCAGCCTAATATACAAAGTGGTTCTGGAGAAAAACTTGATTTTATTGGTTTTGCTATTTTTAGTAACGGCGACCATCTTGGATTCTTGACCAACGTGAATTTTATCATTCTGAAGCCCTGCAGTCTGAACATGCTGCATGTGAAATTTGAGAACCATGGATGCAGTGGTTTCAGAGATTAATCATTTGAATAGACTTAAAAGCTAGGGTCGACGTAAATTATTCTAGGGTCGACGTAAGGTCACTGTGACCTAATTCGGCTACAGAATTTTTTCATTTTGATAATTCTGAATACCAAGGTCCCACTTATGCTTCATACAAAATTTCAGCCAAATACACCAAGCGGTTCTGAGGAAAAACTTGATTTTATTGGTTTTGCTATTTTTAGTAACGGCGGCCATCTTGGATTCTCCACCCGCCTGAATTTTATCATTCTGAAGCCCTGCTGTCTGATCATGCTGCATGTGAAATTTGAGAACCATGGGTGCAGTGGTTTCAGAGAATAAGTCTTTTGAATGGACTAAAATGCTAGGGTCGACGTAAATTGTGAACGGACGGACGGACGGACGGACGGACTGACAGACGGACGGAAAACCGGACGCCTATATCGCACCTTGCTAAAGCAGGTGCGACAAAAACGCATTCTATTCCTGTTTGATGCGTTGGGAAAACGTCTTTGAAATACTTGTTGACGCATCATTTGTGAAACGGAAGCGTCAACAAACGCCTTGTATTTTGCGCATGGCCATATGGGTATGTCTGCAAAAGCGTGAACGAAAACTGCCGAACTTAATCGCATGAAATTTCCCAGCTTTACCCGCTATTAAATTAATGTGACAGTTCGGTGCAGAAAGTGCTGTGTGACGTAATTCAATATCCGGTAGATGGGTAACTACATATCTGACAAAAAATATTACATAACCGGACTAAAAATTGGGTGACCCAGTCCATGTTTTGGCGCCACTGACAGGTTAACACACAGACTGCTACATTTTACACGTAATAAACTGAGACACAGTCTTCGATATTAATTTCCGGCAATTTCATCATGTCTGCCCGCACGCGAGTTAAAACCAGTTCAGAAGTCGCTTTTTAAGTTTTTCTAGAGATCTAATCCGCCAGAGGTATCGTCAGCGGAGCTGTTAAAACCCATTATTCTTGGCCTGCAGAGTTTGTGCTTTGACATAGTTGAGAAACGTATTAGAACCCCCAGACATGTTGCATCTGGATCTCTGTTTTTAAAAATTTGACTTTATTGTTATATCTAATGGCATTCAAACCACAGAAAAACTGCCCGACAAAAAATTGGGTATGAAAAAACTTCCAGATATTGCAGAAAAACGCCCTTGTCACAAAGTGAGGATTCAGCAACTCCTTGCTGAAAAAAGTTATCTGGAGCTCTGGTATCACCAACATATCAAAACATACTTTCCTTATATACATCTGTTATTTCCAACATAATTTTTTTGTTCTGCACAAAATTTTATAACACAAAGAATAACTTCTATGATTTGTGAAAGAGTTATCTGGTTTGTGTAAGAGTTATCTGGTTTGTGTAAGAGTTATCATCACATTAACCCTATTGCACTCAGAACACCAACTAGAGTTTTGGCCGTTCTGAGTGCAATAGGGTTAAATGTATTAAAATTTACGCAAGGTTAAAGCATTTACTGAGCGCCAGATAAGGTGGGATTTTATGGATAATTCTGAGACAATCAGTGCTCCAGATAAGAAGGGGTAACAGAGATACTTCAGGGATAATTATACAAATTTCTCCATAAAAACATATTTTGTGACCCATCATTAGAACCGTCTGACGGTCTCATCGAGACGGGATCTAATGAGGGGTCACAACATATGTTTTCGTTAAGAAATAAGAAAAATTATCTTTGAATTATCCTCAATACCCACTCTTATCTGGAGCTCTGGACAATTTTTCTTATTTCTCAACGAAACATATGCTGTGATCCCTCATTGTAACAGTGAGACGGTTTTAATGAGGGGTCAGAACATGTTATATATAGAAATATGGATAATTATCCCTTAATTATCCCTATTACCCCTTATCTGCACAGGCACTTACCCCTATTGAATCCTGAGAACCAGTGTCAGACCCAGCCTGATCGTCTGGTGTTCTAGGTGGCGTCACTGGATACAGGCCATTTGGAATGTGACTTGGTTTTAATAACTGTACATTCTGGTCAAGAGGACTCTTCAATATTTGATTGAGCACTGGCATTTGTCCACTTTGAGATGGTACTATTGACTGATTAAAAACAGATAAAGGAATGGGAGCAGCTATAGGTGTGGCAATCTTCTGAGCCACCGAAGTCAATGAAGTTGCTTGTTTAGACGGTAAGCTTTTGTTCAGTAAGTTTACTCTTGAGCCCGGTGAGCTTTGCGATAATAATGACACCTGATTTTGTGGCGAAGTAACACTACCACTTGATACAACAGTTGGCATGGGGACAGGGGTTAATATCACAGGCATTCCAGGTGGAGCCCCTGGCAGGCGAGGTGGTGACTGTAAAATAGCAGTTTTGGGTAATAATGATTGTCCTTGAGTTCCCAGAGCCACTAATTGATGCTGACCAAAATTGGCATTTGGTATGATCTGGAACACCGGCAAACCATTTAAAGTTCCATTCTGAATAATTGTCTTTGGTTGCTGATTTGAATTTGGTGACACTATTTGTGGGAAAGACACAGCAGAGGTGTTTGGTGATGCAATTATTGGTCTGACTCCTGGGGGCAGGGGTGGACTTCCCGCCAGTATTTGTATCACCGGTGGGGGTGATTTTCCAACTGGAATTTCTGTCTTCCTTTTCTTTTCTTCTTGCCCGTCTGCTGTTTTGTCATCTGGTGGAGTTTGAGCCAAAGACTGGGCAGTATCATCTGTAAATTTAAGGTGAAAGGATATACTTTCAGAGGAAACAACTTTGCAATTTCATTTTCACTTTTAGGAGCATATTCTTTCATTTCAGAGCAGACCTCAATTTGGAAGGCTTCCTTTCTCCAGGGATACAAACAGGAAGTCACATACAATGTTTCCCTTTGATAAAATGGCAGTAAAACATGATAGTTTGCCTAATATCTAAACATATATACTAAGAGAGACAACCTGAGGAGATAGTATTAGCTGTCCATGTAGATCATGCTGACCAATCCCTTCTTCAAAGGGCTACTCTTAACAGGAAAGATGTTATCTCCCTTGGATGCATATCCACAAAAATTATTAAAATCTTCCTAGAATTTTAACAATATGGTTTGGTATCAAAATGTACCAAAAAGGTGCTTGTTGTGTTTCAAATGAAAATATTTGCAAATTGTGCATGGTTTTTCTGTTTTCCATAAAACATGCTGTGGCTCCAGGTCAGAGCTACCTCACAATAAAACAATATGGTGTGGCCCCTCATTATTGTCCTCTTACCAAAATGTTTTCATAAAATGAACAAGATTTTTTGGAAATTTGACTCCTTTTTTGCCTTTCCATTCTCTTTCATTCTCAGTCTAACAGATCAGGTTGTCCTACCAACACTGCTGATAAAAAGCGCAAGCCTTGACAGGCTTCTTCACTTTGTTCCAGCAAGCCTTGACAGCCTTCTTTACTCTGTTAACCCTTTAAGGGCCAAAAAAGCAGAAGACTAAATTTGTTTAAAAAAATGCCTTGTCCAAGATATATCATATTGAGAATTCAAAACAATGTAGATCTAGATGAGGCGGCTTATGAGCCACCAAGAAGCCGCCTCATCAGGATCTACGCTGTTTGCAAATTCAGCTATTTTTGTCTCTTTTGCTTAAGGTGTCAAAGGTTTCTTTAATGTTCCAGCATTTCACCCACTACAAATTTATAAAGACTACTTTTGCCACATACATAAATACCAAGAGCTGTTTAGTAATCTATAAATGTATTAACCCATTGCATTCTGGGTATTTTTTGTCGTCTGTAGAAATTGTCGTCTGCATAAAAATCAAGAATATTTTGACAATATTGGTCTAACTCTTGCAGAAATGATGTCTAGGCAGCAAACAGTTTGGATCTCAGATCAGGCCCCACGTTTGTGGGGCCTGATCTGGATCAAAACTGTTTGCCCAGATACCCCTAAAGGGGCATCCCAAATGGAATGGGTTAAAGCCTTCCTGAAGACCTAAATTTAAAGACCTTGGCTAAACTTCATTTTAAAGACTTCACACCATTTCCATTTTTTTTCTAATCAAGCTCTTTAACTCGAAACTACTCACCATCTGCTTTCCGTTTTCTGAAACCAGTATTCGCTGGGTCATGTGATTCTGAAAATTAACAAAATACATATCAGTTTTGTTTTCCTTTCTTGTTTAATTTTGCTCTTCCGAGCAAATCATGACAATGGACAATAAGATACATGCAGATTTGTTTAGGAAGTTAAATAGAACATATTTGAGGAAACAAGAGGCCCAAATGGGCCTGATATCGCTCACCTGGCTTTTGTGCAACGGGACCATTCTGATACAAAATTGGTCCAATTCCAGAGATTTTGTCAATTTCACATTTTGCTACTTTTAGTAACAGAGGCCAACTTGTCTGGTCTTTATATATTTTTACTTTTGAAACACCTCAAGGCAAGAATCATTTTGCCACAAATTTCATCAAAATCCATTCAGGGGTTACTGAGATATTGTCAGTTTCCTGTTTTGTGCTATTTTTAGTAATGGCAGATGGTGGCCATCTTAGAATGCCAAAATGCAAAAAATTGAAAAGCTTCATGCAAGGACCATTTTGACACAAAATTGGTCCAGTTCCATTGTAATTTTCTAATTTTCAAATTTTCCTATTTCAAGTAACAGAGGCCAACTTGACGGGTCAATATTTGTTAATTTGTGAAACACTTCAAAGCAAGAATCATTTTGCCACAAATTTCGTCTCAATCGCTTCAGCGGTTAATGAGATGTTGTCATTTTCATGTTTTGTGCTATTTTAGTAACGGCAGATGGCGGCCATCTTGGAATGCCAAAATGCAGAAAATCGAAAAAGCTTAATGAAAGGACCATTCTGACAGAAAATTAGTCCAATTCCACTGAGATTTTCTTATTTTCACATTTTTCTATTTTAAGTAGCAAAGGCCATTATGACTTGTCTATATTTAGTTACTTTTGAAACATCTCAATGCAAAAATCATTTTGACACAAATTTCGTCAAAATCTATTCAGCGGTTACTGAGATATTGTCATTTTCATGTTTTGTGCTATTTTTAGTAACGCCAGATGGTGGCCATCTTGGAGTGCCAAATTGCAATTAATCGAAATGGCTTCATGTAAGGAACATTCTGACACAAAATTGGTCCAATTCCATTCAAGGGTTCTTGAGTAATTGTCATTTTATGTTTGTGCTATTTTTAGTAATGGCAGATGTCTGCCATCTTGGAAAGCCAAATTGCAATTAATCGAAACGGCTTCATGCAAGGAACATTCTGACACAAAATTGGTCGAATTCCATTCAAGGGTTCTTAAGTAATTGTCATTTTTATGTTTGTGCTATTTTTAGTAACGGTAGATGTCGGCCATCTTGGAAAGCCAAATTGCAATTAATCGAAACGGCTTCATGCAAGAAACATTCTGACAAAAAACTGGTCGAATTCCATTCAAGGGTTCTTGAGTAATTGTCATTTTTATGTTTGTGCTATTTTTAGTAACGGCCCCCATGGTGGCCATCTTGGAAAGTCTTCTGGCACAAAATTGAAATAATTCCTTTCAAGGACCATTTCTGACCAAATCTGACCACAATCAATTGTGTTTTCTTGAGATACTGACAGTTGAGCAAAATTGGTCTTTTAAATGCTCAATAGGTCACTGTGACCTAATTCCGCTATAGATTTTTTTCATTTTTACAATTTTTAATCACAAGGTCCCATTAATGTTCCATGCAAACTTTCGGCCAAATATACCAAATGGTTCTGGAGAAGAAGTTGATTTTGTTGTTTTTGCTATTTTTAGTAACAGCGGCCAGCTTGGATTCTTGACCTGACCCAATTTTACAATTCTGAAACCCTGCAGTCTGGTCATGCTCCATGTGAAATTTGAGACCCATGGGTGCAGTGGTTTTAGAGAAGAAGTTGTTTGAAGTCATTTGAATAAGTCGTTTTTTGACATTGGCATTTGAGCAAAATTACACTCGTAAACAGAAAGTAGGTCACTGTGACAAAACTCCGATACAGATTTTTTCATTTTTACAATTTTGAATACCAAGGTTTCATTGATGTTCCATGCCAAAATTCAGACAAATATACCCAGTGGTTCTGGAGAAGTTTATTTTGTTGCTTTTGCTATTTTTAGTAACGGCAGCCATCTTGGATTTTCAACCTGACCCAATTTTACAATTCTGAGACCCTGGAGTCAGGTTATGCTCCATGTGAAATTTGAGAACCATGGGACCAGTAGTTTTACAGAAGAAGATGTTTGAATATTTGTTTTTAGGTGTTGACGGACGACGCACGACGGACGACGCACGCCCGACGCATTGGTATGACAAAGTATCTTTCATGGGTATGAGGTATGGAAAGAAAAATCTGTCATGAGGGTTACTGTTTGACATCACGAGGATTGCCGAGGGATCCCCAGTGACGGACTTTTCTATCCGCACCTCATACCCATAAAAGATACTTTTTCTTGCACACCACGTTGTGTTTTAACTTTAGAACTTATTAAATGTGTTATTTTAGTGCTTGAGGGGTGTCTATTTGATTTTGAAAGAAAGCGCCGTTTTCAACGACTGCCATTCGGTTCTTTACGTCAAAGTCTGGCGTGCATAAACTGACGTCATTTTTGCCTTCTTTGTGACATCATCTAAAAATCAAACGTCACTTGACGTCGCATGTATGTGACCTCTGATACAACCGGTGCATTGAAATTGCATGATTTTTATCTGGTCCTGGGTAAGAACACCAGGGTAAGATAAGATTTTCTATACCAGGTGAAAAGATAAGAATGGCATTTTCTATCCAGTGTGCAAGGATATTATATATTTTGTTGGTTTCTGTTTCAATAGGGAACGGAAAATAAGGCAGGTTGAAAAACAGTCATCTGTTCATACAGACTTCACAGAGCTCCAGATAAGAAAGGGTAACAAGGATAATTCAGGGATAATTTTTCTTATTTCTCAACAAAAACAAATGATGTGACCCCTCAATAGAACCGTCTTGGTAAGACAGTTCTAATAAGGGGTCACAATATATGTTTTAATGGAAAAATAAGGAAATTTATCTCTAAATTATCCTTTTACGCTTTCTTATTTGGAACACTACTTCACATCAACTTTCACTGGTGACATCACTGACATGATGCATAGGGTGGGGTAAAGTGAACACTCAGACCAACGGCCACCAGCCTGAGAATTCTGTTCCAGGCTTTCGCAGTTTGCAACCAGTACCCTCAGGATCACAGGTGTCTACAGTTGTGAAAGAAATCATAAACTGCATTTTGCCACTTGATAAATCTTTTTAATGGCAGCCATCTTGGATAATCTATTTGCATAAACCCTTTGAAGACCAAGTTTGGTCAAAATACATTCATTGGTCAATGCAATGATGATGTTTGAAATTGTAGTTGTACATGTAAACACAAAATAAGTCTCATCACATATGACCTACTTTCTGCACCGATTTCAACTACAGTCCAAAACCCGAGTGCTGGTAACTGAGAACATTGCTTCCACTAAAGTTTTGCTATTTTTAGCAATGGCTGCCATCTTGGATGGTCAACCCTTTGGCCAGGTTTGAACTACAAATTTACTGTACCTTGAGCTTGCTGAATCCCTGAACTTGTTTCTCCGGACTGACCCTGGCGCTATAAATAATACAGAACAAACTTTCACAGAGCTCTAGATAAGAGGGAGTATTTGGTGATAATTAGGGATAATTTTTTTTAATTCTGCATAAAAACATATGTTGTGACCCCTCATCTGAACCGTCTCAACGAGACGGTTCAGCAGAGGGGTCACAACATATGGTTTCGATGAGAAATAAGAAAAATTATCCTCAATTATCATCAAATACTCCCTCTTATCTAGAGCTCTGCTTTCATTTTAAGCATACAATAATGGGAGCATTTGACTGCTTACAGTTAACTCGTCTGTCCAATTAGCTAACTTTTTTCACTTTCTTTAACCATAAAACATCAAATAGATCTTATTAAACTGGCCCATCTTAATTTGATATGAAATATTCCAGCCGGTTGTCAATAACGAACTTTTGCAACTGGCAACGAAGAGACTGTTTGCAATTGACAACAAAGAAAATTTTTGCTACTGACGTCTTGTCGATGGGACACTGGGCCAGGGTGCATCTCCGTGTGTTTCTGCCATTTATATGAAGGGAAACAAATTTTGTGCTTTTCTGTTAATGCTTCCCTGGATGATGTGGCCCTTCCAAATTGGGTCTACTTTTAGAAGATTGCTCCTGCGGCTTAAATAGCCACTTCCTAAGTCCTCACTAATTCTTTCCAATGAGGAAGATATCTAAAAATGTAAATATGGATATATCATCCTTTTCTGGGTCCCTTGAACCAAAATACAGTGAAAATAAACCTGTATTAAGGAGCCACCTGTCTTCAGCAGCCACCTTTTGTCCTTCCCTTGGGTGACCTTTATGACAGGTTTGACTGTAAAAGACTTATGTACATGAAAGTTTGCTTCGGTGTATGGAATTTAAGCAAACAGCAATGCTTCAGATAAGAGGGGTATTGAGGATAATTCAAGATAATATTTCTTAACATTGTGACCCCTCATTAGAATCATCTCAGTGAGATGGTTCTAATGAGGAGTCACAATGTATGCTTATATGAACAAATACACATATGTAAAATTATCTCTAAATTATCCCCGTTACCCCTTCTTATCTGGAGCACTGATTAAGACACATGCAACTTACTGTTTGCATACTCTTTATTCACAGCTCCAGGTAAGGTGAGGTTTTGAGGCTACTGATATTTTTTCTTACTTTTTGATGAATTTTTTTTTTTTTTTTTTTTAACTTGTTGCTTTACGTCCACGGTAAACAGCTATGGTCATGTCGGGACGGTCAGTTAACCTAACCACACTGTTCCTGGGCAGGCTTAGACCTCCTAAGCCGTTAACCTGTACTAAGTGCACATACTTTCGCCAGTAAATTTATGTTGTAACCTCTCATTAGAAACATCCTAGCAAGGAGTCACAACATAGCTTCTTACACAGAAATATTAAGCTTATCCTTGAATTATCCCCATTACCCCTTCTTATCTGGTGCACCTGTGCCACTGTTATGTCAAGGTTAAAGCAACCTACCTGCTGAATTGCTGAAGTTAACTTTGCAACAGTTTCTCCTTTCAAGAATGAATCTAAAGTTCTTGTCTGACTATCATGGCTCACTCCTGGCCTTACTGACTTTTTCGCTTTTTTTAAACCAAAGTTAGGAGTTGTTGCAAATGACAGTTTTGAATTCTTAGTCAGCATCTCCAGAGCATTATGTTGTTTTGAATCACTAGCTGCACTTATAGCACTACTCCTTGATAAAGGTCTCTCCTTATCCTGCCCATGTTCTAACCGAGATTTACTGTCAGCATTCAAAACCTTTGTCTCTGAACAATCCATTGCATTAGAGTTTCTTTTTTCTTCTTTCACATGTGTTTTTATTTCTGCACTTCTAAGTAAATCATGACTATCACCTTTTTCATCATCTGATGTCTGTCTTTCTTCAGATGCTTTCTTTCTTTCTTTTGATTTGGCCAGTCTTTCTCTGGCTTTCTTTTCACTGGGTAGCATGTAACTTCCCATCTTTTTCTTTTTTCTTCTCCTGCCTTTGATAACTTTGTTTGTATTGAAAAATGGGCTGTCTTTTGGAGATTTTAATGGAGATCTAACAGGAGACACTTTAACAGGAGATTTCTCACCTTCAGATTGTTTCACCTTAAGTTTGAACGGTTCGAAAGCTTTCCTTTTGTTCTGTGTCTTTGGAATATCTAACACACCTTGCTTTTCTAACATTTTTACATTAAAAGTTAAACTAGTTATTGACGGTGCTGTCACTGGCACATTTGAAACCACAGCCTTCTCAATGGCGTTCCCTGACTGAGAAAATGATTTTCTTGCCTTTGCCTTCTTCGGAATGTTAAGATTACTGCTTGCTTTTGTTGCTATTTTTGATAGCAATTCATCCAGCTTTTGACCCTTAGGTTTACTAGGAACTGGATCTAGGGATTTTTTAGACTCCAAGATACTTTTGTTTCTGGACAATGCAGAAGTGGTATTAACAACCTCTGCACCATCTTTGTTTTCATTCTCTTGGCAGTCCTTCTGAGTTTTTTTAAGACCATTACTATTTTCTTTATCACAAGTAAGTTCTGCAGTTTCTGTCTTTTCCACATATCTAACAGTATCCTCATGATATACTATTACTTTCTCTGTTGCATTTACATTTTCCTCTCTGTCTTTACAACTATGTATAATCTCACTTTCTTTGCTTTTTGAAATTGATTCTGAAGATATTTTATTTTTTAAGTTATTGTCTACCTCAACTGTGGTTTCAGCCTTATCCTGAGATTTAGACTTAAGTTCTTTAACTTGATTATCTACCTGTGGGTTTGTTTCGGATTGAGAACTTTTTAGTTCTGAGGTTAAGTTATTAACAGTAGAATTTTCAGCAGAGAGACTTCCATTGCTTTCTTCTGCTGACACACATAAATCTACCTCCATAGGAGCTTCTGGCTCCAAATGTGGACATTCCAAGTCATTCTGTATATCTCTTTCACTAGTGATCAATTTGGAATCATCAGCTTTTACTCTGTTTGTGTCTGTGTTCCCTGACTGGTTTAGCTCAGAATTACTTTGATTTTCACTTCCTTTTTCAGAAGTATCTTTCAAGTGAGCATCCAGTTCATCTGCAGCTGCAGATTTGTCTGATTTGGAAAAAGTGTCCATTTCCTTTGACTGAATGTTTTCTGCCATCATACTTTCAGATACTTGGGACTGATCTGACTGAGAATCACAGCATGCTTCAATACCATTTACTTTAGATGTATCAGAAATATCCGAGGTTTCTGTGGATTTTTTATCATCAACATTTTCACTGTCTGTTTTTTGCTTCTTAGCATTTTGTATATACCTGCATAAAACATTCTCAACAATGCTTCTTTTCATTTCATTCGATAAAGATTCCTTCTTCTGCTCAGCATCAGGTTTTTCAACAATCTCTTGAAGGCTTTCCTGATTACTATGTTTTGCTGGATCCTTATCTACTCCACTGATGCTGTTAACAAGCACATCTGTTTTGACATCTTTTTCCCTAATGCTTGTGTGGGATAAATTTACTGAAGTGGAAGGTTCTACATTATTACTTTCCAAGAGGTCACTACTTGTCCCATTACTCAATTTATTGGAAGTATTTACTGTCGTTCTTGTTTTCTCAGTGTCACTGTTTACAACCGTGCCTCCTTCAGAATGAGCTGAATCTTTGTCTTCACTTTCTACATGTGATGTACCATTCTCAGTGAGTTCTACATTGTCTTCTTTCATCACATTTTTTATGTCTGTCTTCTTTCTCTCTGCTTCTGTTACTTTATCATACTCCCCATTCAGCTCATCCTGCAAAAAAAAAAAAAAAAAAAAAAAAAATATATATATTAGTCTTTATTTTCTGAGGGTAACACATTTAGCATAAAAATGAGGAATGCTCTAGCTGTTAAAATATGACAAACACATTTTTAAACTGATCTTGTTTTTTGTTTTCCTGAGCCCCCATTGGCCATAGCACATACCAACTGCTTTTGTTAGATAAACTAAAAAAAGAAGTTCTTTTTTTTTTAAAGTATATCTGTTAGTTTTGGTGTACATGTAAAACTGAAATAATTTATGTATGTGTCAGCTCCAAACATTTCTGCCATGAAATGGGAAACTACATGTCATAATCTTCACCTTATACAAAAGGAAGTGGCTGCTGACAACCGGTTGTCACTAGCCTCAAAGGCTGCTGACAACCAGTTACAATAAATCCTATTATTTTCATTTGCGTCGTAGTCTCCTGAAATTCTGAGATTTCAGAAACACCTTTATTTAGTCTCAATTCTCAAGTGATGGGATAGGGGACATGATACTGAATATGTAATACATACATTCAATTATAGCCATATATCAGCCAGTTCTCTAAGCAAGCAAGTAAATTTATGCTTGTAAGATACTCCCTAGAAAAAATCTTCCTGCAATGGGGAATTTTTTAACCTGTGGTTGGGAAAAAAGATACTATTTTGAATTGGGACTGGTGCCTTTTATGGGCACCACTTATATACAGAAACAAGAGGTCCATGATGGACCTAAATCGCTCACCTGAGTTATGATGAAACAACATCAGGGATACAGACTAGCGGTCGCCCACTCGCCCACTGCGAGTAAAAAATCGGGTGGGCGCCTAAAATCAAAATGATAGTCGCCCAGTTTGCGATCGTAAGCTGTCGGCGAGTGTCTGGCATGTTTTCGGCTTGGAGTAAAATCCGCCACCTCTAAGGGTATTGCTAACTCCCGCGCCGATATCGGCTATGAATATTCGGTGTTCCGTCATACTTGTGTGTTGGATTTTACTCACTATCGAGAAACAACATGGCCGCCTCCGCGTACAGGAAGATAGATTGATAGACTGATTTGTCAGCTAAATATCTTAACCGTTTATAGATTTTTCGCGCGTAATATGGCGATACATCGGTGGTGTTTCACACCCGGTTGCTAAAAGGTCTACAAAGCCTACGGAAATGGCGCAATTCTCGCGCAGATTCTGAATAAAAGATTCCCATGTTTAAAATGTGGGCCCCTAAATTTCTGGCTGGGCGACTAAGTTTCAGTTTTTAGGGGCCCAGCTTGCTCCTATGAAAAATGAGTTAGTCTGTATCCCTGAACATGGAAGATCCTCTATTTGATGATGGTTCAATTGGAGCAGTTTTGCACTTTCTAATCTATATTCTGAAAGTTTTATGAAGATTGGATCAAAACTGTGCCCTCTAGAGTGTACACAATGTTTTTCTAAGATCTGACCTGACGATCTAGTTTTTGATCAGACATTATTCAGTTTCAAACTTGGCCTACATTTCATGAAGATAAACATTCTGACAAAGTTTCATGAAGATTCAATGCAAAATAAAGCCACAATTGTGTGCACAAGGTTTTTCTATGATTTGGCCTAGTGACCTAGTTTTTGACCTAACAAGACCCAGTTTCAAACTGACCTGACGATCTAGTTTTTGATCAGACATTATTCAGTTTCAAACTTGGCCTAGATTTCATTAAGATAATCATTCTGACAAAGTTTCATGAAAATTGAACCAAAATTGAGCCCTCTAGAGTATCCACAATGTTTTTCTAAGGTTTGACCTAGTAACCTAGTTTTTGATCCAACATAACCCAGTTGCACCCTTAGTCTAGATTTGTTGGAGATAAACATTTTGACAAAGTTTCATGAAGATTGGAACAAAACTGTGCCCTCCAGAGCATTCATATGTTTTTCTAAGCTCTGACCTAGTGACTTAGTTTTTGACCTGATATGGCCCAGTTTCAAATTCGGTCTAGATTTCATAAAGATAAGCATTCTGACAAAGTTTCATGAAGACTGGATAATAACTGTGCCCTCTAGAGTGTACACAAGGTTTTTCTAAGATTTGACCTAGTGACCTAGTTTTTGACCCCACATGACTCATTTTCAATCTTGGCCTAGATTGTATAAGGATTAACATTCTGACAAAATTTCATGAAGATTGGATTATAACTGTGCCCTCTAGAGTGTACACAAGCTTTTAAGATTAGACCTAGCGACCTAGTTTTTGACCCCACATGACTCAGTTTCAATCTTGGCCTAGATTGTATAAGGATAAACATTCTGACAAAGTTTCATGAAGATTGGATCATAACTATGCCCTCTAAAGTGTACACAAGGTTTTTCTAAGATTTGACCTAGTGACCTAGTTTTTGACCCCACATGACCCAGTTTCAAACTTGGTCTAGATTTTATTTATATAAACATTCTGACAAAGTTTCATGATGATTGGATCAAAACTGTGCCCTCTGTGTCATTCTAAGATTTATTTCTATTTTTAGCTCTGGCGGCCATTTTGTTCGGCAGAGTGGAACCGTTTTAGCAATTTTGGTTCAGGGCCATAAGTCAAGCATTTCTGTGAAATTATTTTGAAATCGAGGCATTGGCTTGAGAGGAGATGTCTTTTAAAGGTTTTTCTATTTTTAGATTTCTATTTTTAGCTCTGGCAGCCATTTTGTTCAGCGGAGTGGAACCGTTTTAGCAATTTTGGTTCAGGGCCATGAGTTAAACATTTGTGTGAAATTATTTTGAAATTGAGCCATTGGCTTCAGAGGAGATGTCTTTTAAAGGTTTTTCTATTTTTAGATTTCTATTTTTAGCTCTGGCAGCATTTTGTTCAGCGGAGTGGAACCGTTTTAGCAATTTAGGTTCAGGGCCATGAGTCAAACATTTCTGTGAAATTTTTTTGAAATTGAGCCATTGGCTTCAGAGGAGATGTCGTTTAAAGGTTTTTCTATTTTTGGCTTTGGCGGCCATTTTGTTCAGTGGAGCGGAACCATTTTAGCAATTTTGGTTCAGGGCTATAACAGAAACATTTGCGTGAAATTATTTTGAAATTGGCTTACTGGTCTAGGAGGAGATGTTGTTTGAAGAAATTGTTGACGGACGGACGGACGCCGGACAAATATTGATCACAATAGCTCACCTTGAGCACTTCGTGCTCAGGTGAGCTAAAAATCACTGACCCGGTCTTATCTGGAGCTCTGATATTAGAGTCAAGGAAAAGTATGGGCACATGGATGAAATGGCCAACAGACTACTGATGAATGGAAAACTGGAACGCCTTCAGTATATTGCATTGTGCTTAAGCAGTTTTGATAAAACAAGAGGGCCATGGTGGCCCTGAATCGCTCACCTGAGCATAATCAGTTCACTGGCTCTGGTGAAGATTTATAAGAGTTTTTACCATACTAACATTTGACCTAGTTTTTGACCCGGCATGACCCAGTTTCAAACTTGGCCTGGATATTGTAAGAATAAACATTCTGACACAGTTTCATTGAGATTGGATCAAAACTGTGCCCTCTGGAGCGTATACAAGGTCGTTCTTATATTTGACCTAGTGACCAAGTTTTTGACCCGACACTACCCAGTTTCAAACTTTACCTAGATTTCATTACG
Source organism: Ctena decussata (assembly GCA_963989385.1). Taxonomy (NCBI): domain Eukaryota; kingdom Metazoa; phylum Mollusca; class Bivalvia; order Lucinida; family Lucinidae; genus Ctena; species Ctena decussata. The sequence goes on along the minus strand of OZ022498.1, from coordinate 35,470,816 downwards.
ATAAACATTCTGACAGAGTTTCATGAAGATTGGATCAAAACTGTGCCCTCTAGGGTGTACACAAAGTTTTTCTAAGATTTGACCTTGAGCCGACGTGACTCAGTTTCATAGGGGGCTTAGATATACAGACAATAAACATTTTGACATAGTTTCAAGAAGATTGGATCAAAACTATGCCTTCTAGTGCTTACACAACGTTTTTCTAAGATTTGACCTAGTGACCTAGTTTTTTTACCCGACATGACCTACTTTCAAACTTGGCCGAGAGTTTATGAAGATAAACATTCTGACAAAGTTTCATAAAGATTAGATCAAAACTGTGTCCTCTAGAGCGTACACAAGGTTTTTCTATGATTTGACCTAGTGACCTAGTTTTTGACCCGACATGACCCAGTTTCAAACTTGTCCTACGTATTATGAGGATAAACATTCTGACAAAGTTTCATGAACTTTGGATCAAAACTGTGCCTTCTAGAGCGCACACAAGGTTTTTCTAAGATTTGACCTAGTGGCCTAGTTTATAACTCGACATGACCCAGCTTCGAACTTGGCCTAGAGTTTTGGAGATTAACATTCTGACAATGTTTCATAAAGATTGGATCAAAACTGTGTCCTCTAGAGCGTACACAAGGTTTTTCTATGATTTGACCTAGTGACCTAGTTTTTGACCCGACGTGACCCAGTTTTGAACTTGTTCTAGATATTATGAGGATAAACATTCTGACAAAGTTTCATGAACTTTGGATGAAAACTGTGCCTTCTAGAGCGGACACAAGGTTTTTCTAAGATTTGACCTAGTGACCAAGTTTTTGACCAGACATGACCCAGTTTCAAACTTATCCTACATATTATTAGGATAAACATTCTGACAAAATTTCATGAACTTTGGATCAAAACTGTGTCCTCTAGAGCATACACAAGGTTTTTCTATGATTTGACCTAGTGACCTAGTTCTTGACCCGACATGACCCAGTTTCAAACTTGTCGTACATATTATGAGGATAAACATTCTGACAAAGTTTCATGAACTTTGGATCAAAACTGTGCCTTCTAGAGCGTACACAAGGCTTTTCTAAGATTTGACCTAGTGACCTAGTTTTTGACCCAACAAGACCCAGTTTCGATGTTGGCCTAGAGTTTATAGAGATAAACATTCTGACAATGTTTCATAAAGATTGGATCAAAACTGTGTCCTCTAGAGCGTACACAAGGTTTTTCTATGATTTGACCTAGTGACCTAGTTTTTGACCCGACGTGACCCAGTTTCGAACTTGTCCTAGATATTATGAGGATAAACATTCTGACAAAGTTTCATGAACTTTGGATGAAAACTGTGCCTTCTAGAGCGTACACAAGGTTTTTCTAAGATTTGACCTAGTGACCAAGTTTTTGACCCGACATGACCCAGTTTCAAACTTATCCTACATATTATGAGGATAAACATTCTGACAAAGTTTCATGAACTTTGGATCAAAACTGTGTCCTCTAGAGCGTACACAAGGTTTTTCTATGATTTGACCTAGTGACCTTGTTTTTGACCCGAAATGACCTACTTTCAAACTTGGCCGAGAGTTTATAGAAGTAAACATTCTGACAAAGTTTCATAAAGATTAGATCAAAACTGTGTCCTCTAGAGCATACACAAGGTTTTTCTATGATTTGACCTAGTGACCTAGTTCTTGACCCGACATGACCCAGTTTCAAACTTGTCCTACATATTATGAGGATAAACATTCTGACAAAGTTTCATGAACTTTGGATCAAAACTGTGCCTTCTAGAGCGTACACAAGGCTTTTCTAAGATTTGACCTAGTGACCTAGTTTTGACCCAACAAGACCCAGTTTCGAAGTTGGCCTAGAGTTTATAGAGATAAACATTCTGACAATATTTCCGAAAGATTGGATCAAAACTGTGTCCTCTAGAGCATACACAAGGTTTTTTCTATGATTTGACCTAGTGACCTAGTTTTAGACCCGACATGACCTACTTTCAAACTTATCCTAGATTTTATAAGGATAAACTTTCTGATTAAGTTTCATGAACTTTGGATCAAAACTGTGCCTTCTAGAGCGTACACAAGGTTTTTCTAAGATTTGACCTAGTGACCTAGTTTTTGACCCGACATGACCCAGTTTCGAACTTGGCCTAGAGTTTATAGAAGTAAACATTCTGACAAAGTTTCATAAAGCTTGGATCAAAACTGTGTCCTCTAGAGCGTACACAAGGTTTTTCTATGATTTGACCTAGTGACCTAGTTTTAGACCCGACGTGACCCAGTTTTGAACTTGTTCTAGATATTATGAGGATGAACATTCTGACAAAGTTTCATGAACTTTGGATCAAAACTGTGCCCTCTAGAGCGTACACAAGGTTTTTCTAATATTTGACCTAGTGACCTAGTTTTTGACCCGACATGACCCAGTTTCGATCTTGGCCTAGATTTTATGGAGATAAACATTCTGACAAAGTTTCATGATGATTGGGTCAAAACTGTGCCTTCTAGAGCGTACACAAGGTTTTTCTATGACTTGACCTAGTGACCTAGTTTTAGACCCGACGTGACCCAGTTTCGAACTTGTTTTAGATACTATGAGCATAAACATTCTGACAAAGTTTCATGAACTTTGGATGAAAACTGTGCCCTCTAGAGCGTACACAAGGTTTTTCTAAGATTTGACCTAGTGACCTAGTTTTTGACCCGACATGACCCAGTTTCGAACTTGGCCTAGATTTTATAAAGATTAACATTCTGACAAAGTTTCATAAAGATTGGATCGAAACTGTGCCCGTTAGAGTGTACACAAGCAAAAGTTGACGGACGTCCGTCTGGACGGACGTCCGTCCGGACGTCCACACGTACGACGGACGACGGACATCACGGTATCCTAAAAGCTCACCCTGAGCACTTCGTGCTCAGGCGAGCTAAAAATGTGCAATAAAAAGCTGACCAAAATTGGAATCTGTAATAAAATTTCCAACAGCAATTCTCTTTTGTTTTCTAGAGGGTTTCCCAATCAAGCATCAATTCAGCTTAAAATAAATCCTGCATAAGACCATTTTCTCCTTCCGCTGATTCAAGAAGGGCAGTTGTCAGTTATAGGCGAAAGTATGTGCAGGTAGTACCGGTTAACCACTTAGGAGGTCTAAGCCTACCCAGGAACAGTGTGGTTAGACTAACTGACCGTCCAGACATGACCATAGCTGTTTACTGTGGAAGTAAATCCACAAATCAAACAAGAGGGCCAAGAGGCCCTGAATCGCTCACCTGACCAAAAAGGTGAAAGGTCAAACAAGGGTCATCATTTAACAAACCTGATAGTTTGCAACCACTTCCAAATGGTTTTGAAGAAGATTTTTGAATATTTTTCTATGTATTGCTATGGTACAAACCCTGGACCCCCTGGGGCCGGGCCATTTTGGACCCTGTGGCCATCATTTGAGTAATTTTGGTAAAGGACCACTAGGCAATGCTACATACTAAATTTCAAGCATCTGAGCCAAGTGGTTCTGAAGAAGAAGATTTTTGAATATTTTTCTATGTATTTCTATGGTTCAAACCCAGGACCCCCTCGGGTGGGGCCATTTTAGACCCTGGGGTCATCATTTGAACAAACTTGGTAAAAGACTATTAGGCAAAGCTACATACCAAATTTCAAGCATCTGAGCCTTGTGGTTCTGAAGTAGATGATTTTTTAATATTTTTCTATGTATTTCTATGGTTCAAACCTGGGACTCCCTGCCCCGGGGCAATTTTGGACACTGGGGCCACCATTTGAACAAACTCGGTAGAGGGCCACTAGGCAATGTAACATACCAAATTTCAAGCATCTGAGGCAAGCAGTTCTGGTGAAGAAGATTTTTAAGTATTTTTTAGTTTCGAACCAAAGACCCCTGCCCCAGGGCCATTTTGGACCCTGGGGCCACCATTTGAACAAATTTGATAGAGGACCACTAGACAATGCTACATACCAAATTTCAAGCATCTGAGCCAAGCAGTTCTGGAGAAGAAGATTTTTAAGTATTTTTTAGTTCCCAAACCCAAGACCCCCTGCCCCAGGGCCAATTTGGACCCTGGGGTCACCATTTGAACAAACTTGGTAGAGGACCACTAGGCAATGTTCCATACCAAATTTCAAGCATCTGAGCCATGCAGTTCTGGAGAAGAAGATTTTTAAGTATTTTTTAGTTTCGAACCCAAGACCCCCTGCCCCAGGGTCATTTTGGACCCTGGGGCCACCATTTGAACAAACTTGGTAGAGGACCACTAGACAATGCCTCATACCGAATTTCAAGCCTCTGAGCCAAGCAGTGCTGGAGAAGAAGACTTTTAAGTATCTTTTAGTTTCGAACCCAAGACCCCCTGCCCCAGGGCCATTTTGGACCCTGGGGCCACCATTTGAACAAACTTGGTAGAGGACCACTAGGCAATGTTACATACCAAGTTTCAAGCATCTGAGCCAAGCGGTTCTGGAGAAGAAGATTTTTAAGTATTTTTTAGTTTCGAACCCAAGACCCCCTGCCCCAGGGCCATTTTGGACCCTGGGGTCACCATTTGAACAAACTTGGTAGAGGATCACTAGACAATGCTTCATACCAAATTTCAAGCCTCTGAGCCAAGCAGTTCTGGAGAAGAAGATTTTTAAGTATCTTTTAGTTTCGAACCCAAGACCCCCTGCCGCAGGGCCATTTCGGACCCTGGGGCCATCATTTGAACAAACTTGGTAGAGGACTACTAGGCAATGTTACATACCAAATTTCAAGCATCTGAGCCAAGCGGTTCTGGAGAAGAAGATTTTTAAGTATTTTTTAGTTTCGAACCCAAGACCCCCTGCCCCAGGGCCATTTTGGACCCTGGGGACACCATTTGAACAAACTTGGTAGAGGACCACTAGGCAATGCTTCATACCAAATATCAAAGCCCTAGGCCTAGCGGTTTCAGAGAAGATGTCATTCAAAGCAAAATGTTGACGACGCACGACGCACGACGGACGACGCACGACGCACGACGGACGACGGACACTGGGTGATCACAATAGCTCACCCTGAGCCTATGGCTCAGGTGAGCTAAAAAGACCATTTTGACATCTTGATCCTGTCTGGTTAGTCCAAAACAGTTTTTAGTCATGGAATACACCTTACCAATAATATTTTGGCTGATCCATCTACCATGACCATTTTGCAAAATCAGCCAATATTTCAGAATGGTTGTATTCTGTTCAAAGCTGAGAAATATGATAGTCCCACACTCATGACAAGCCAACATAAGACCAGCCTATCACACAAGTTGGCTCAGGGCAGGAAGTGGCTGTAATATGCAGTTCTCCAGATAAGGAGTAACAAAGATAACTTGGGCATTTTTTTTCCATATTAGTTCATAAAATCGTTTTCTATATTGTGACCCATCAGTAGAACCATCTCACCGAGATGGTTCTTATGAGGGGTCACAACATATGTTTTCATTGAGAAATACCGTAATCGACCCTTTCAGCGCACTCTGCGCTTAACATTTTCAAAATGGCATTAAATACTTGCAGTAGACTTTCTTCCTAATAAGCTTATATTTCAAAAGAATTATTATATACAGAAGCAAACAGATTTTAATTTTAAAGCATCAGAGAATAGCTGCTTATACATGTTGTCATGTAGGATGGAGAAGCATTGTAAGTGACAACTGAAAGATTTTATAGTGTTTTCAGCACTTGTGGGCAGGCAGTCAAGGGTATAAACCAGTAAAAAATGTGCACTACTATTCATGTCCCTCAGAATTTCCCATGATGTGCGCTTATTGGGGCATGTGGGCTAATAGGGTTTATACTACATGTTGTTTATAAGGATGGGTTACCTGTGATTTTAAGTCCTTTTCAATGGTATTTCACTCATTTCAGTCATATCAGGACAATGAAAGAGGGTGACAATAATAGGCTGTGTTCAATGGAACCCCATTAAGGTTGAAAGATTACGGCCTGCAGCAGGAATTGACCCAGGACCGCTTGATTAGCAGACCAGTGCTTAACCCACTGAGCTACTTGGGCTCCTTTGTTTACAAGAAATGTACAAGTGGGTATCAGAATTTTGAAAGCACAAGTCCAAGAGCCACCTCTGGAAAACAATCTTCAATCCAGTTCTCAGAACAAGAGGGCCATGATGGCCCTGGATCGCTCACCTGAATATCCTGTGAACTTAACCTCAGAGACATCCATATGACTGACAGAGTTTCACAAAGATTAAATGGAAAATGAACCCTTTATTGTGTACCTAAGGTTTTTATAAGATTTAACCTAATGACCTAGATTGTGACCGTACATGACCCAGTTCCAAACCTGGTCTAGATTTCTTGGATATGAACATTCTGGCAAAGTTATCAAAACTGTGCCTTCTAGAGTGTACACAATGTTTTTCTAAGGTTTAACCTAGTGACCTACTTTTTGACCCAACATGACCAAGTTGCACCCTTGGTCCAGATTCGTTGGAGACAAACATTCTGACAAAGTCTCATGAAGACTAGAACAAAACTGTGTCCTCAAAAGCGTTCACACTGTTTTTCTCAGAACTGACCTAGTGACCTACTTTTTGACCTGACATGGCCCAGTTTCAAATGTGGTATAAATTTCATGAAAGTAAACATTCTGACAATGTTTCACGTAGATAGGATCATAACTGTGCCCTCTAGAGTGTACATGAGGTTTTTCTAATATTTGACCTAGTGACCTAGTTTTTGACCCCACAAGACTCAGATTCAAATTTGGCCTAGATTTTATATAAATAAACATTCTGACAAAGTTTCATGAAGATTTGATCATAACTGTGCCCTCTAGAGTGTGCACAAGGTTTTTCTAAGATTTGACCCAGTGACCTAGTTTTTGACCCCACATGACCCAGTTTCGAAGATGGTCTAGATTTCATTAAGATAGATATTCTGACAAAGTTTCATGATGATTGGATCATAACTGTGGCCTCTGTGCCATTCTAAGATTTATTTCTATTTTTAGCTCTGGCGGCCATTTTGTTCAGCGGAGCGGAACCGTCTGAGCAATTTTTGGTCAGAGCCATGAGTAAAACATTTCTGTGAAATTTTTTTGAAATCGAGCCATTGGCTTTAGAAACGATGATGTTTAAAGCTTTTTTCTATTTTTAGCTCTGGTGGCCATATTGTTCAGCGGGGCAGAACCGTTTGAGCAATTTTGGTAGAGGGTCTCCTAAGGAACATTTCTGTGAAATTATTTCAAAATAGGCCGAGCAGTTTTGGAGGAGAAGTCGTTTAAAGGTTTTTCTATTTTTAGCTCTGGCGGCCATATTGTTCAGCGGAGCGGAACAGTTTGAGCAATTTTGGTAGAGGGTGTCCTAAAGAACATTTCTGTGAAATTATTTTAAAATCGGCCCAGCAGTTTTGGAGGAGAAGTCGTTTAAAGGTTTTTCTATTTTTAGCTCTGGCGGCCATATTGTTCAGCGGAGCAGAACCGTTTGAGCAATTTTGGTAGAGGGTCTCCCAAGGAACATTTCTGTGAAATTATTTCAAAATCGGCCCAGCAGTTTTGGAGGAGAAGTCGTTTAAAGGTTTTTCTATTTTTAGCTCTGGCGGCCATATTGTTCAGCGGAGCGGAACCATTTGAGCAATTTTGGTAGAGAGTCCCCCAAGGAACATTTCTGTGAAATTATTTTGAAATCCGGCTAGCAGTTTTGGAGAAGAAGTTGTTTAAAGCAAAAGTTGACGCCGGACGCACGACCGGACGACGGACGACGGACGACGGACAAAGACCGATCACAATACCTCACCTTGAGCACTTCGTGCTCAGGTGAGCTAAAAACAGGAGCCTTATATATATATGGAGTCCTCGAGATCCCTCCAACCTTGAACAATAATTATTCTCAAATTAAAGTCAACCCCTTCCCTTATTTGAAGCTCTCTAATATATGGAGTTAAAATACAAAAAGCCCACCGGAAAAGCTGGACAGTCATCATCAGTTACTAAAACTAAAACCCACTCAACAATGTATGGTAACAAGTTACACAAATTCAAGAAGTTCCCCTGTCAGGTTTCACTTCCTCATTGAGTGAAACAAAACTAAATAAGACATGGAAGTCCACAAGTTTATCTTAAACAAGCAGTCACATGGCATATGACATCATATGCTATAAGGAAATAAGAACAGTTGATATAATATTCTGAACTTTATCTCTCTAGCTGCACTTATAATTGTCTTCCACCATTCTTTTTTTACAAAAGATGGCTGAAGGTGTATCACTGATATGAGGGTGCATTGTAAACTGATATTCAGACATAAAATAGCTCCAAATGCGGGGCTGTATACCTAAATACCTAAACCCAGTGCTTTTCTTAGAAAAGAATTTCAAACTTTGACTTTGAAAGGAATTTGGGGAAATTGGGGTTGAGTGGAGAATGGCTATTTCATGATTAGGTTTTTCAGAACAATGTTTGCTTCCCTGGACTATGAATGAAGCCCTTCCAAAATGTGATCCACTCTAAAATGGAAGACATTATGCTCTTAGTGGAGCAAATTCTTTCCTTCAATCGCTGACACCTCCAGCCCCAACATCCCCCCGCCCCCACCCACTTGTGTAATGCCAGCAAAACTGAAAATGGCAGAATAGCTTCTCCTGAAAGTGTGCATATTAACTGAAAAGTGAGCTTATTCACCTTGATAAACTCTGCTTGATTAGTGCTGTGGTTTTCAGAATAAATTTGGTGAAACTACATGTACATGTATATAACATGGTCTTGTCTCAAGCATATACATGTACAACAAGCCACTTAAAGTCAAGGTCTTCCCAAGTGAGCTGTCATATTCAGAGTGTCGGCCAGAAATAAGATATTGTACATGCAGGTCATGAATCTAATTTCCAATAGTATTTACACACTCTTCTGCTTTTCAACTATGACTGATATACCTGTGCTAAAGCTTAGTTGTGGCTACACCAGTATAAAGCTGGTATACAGAAGCTCCGGATGAATACATTATAGGAAAAATGCTCCTCTCAATTTTCATTGCAAGAAGGGAAGTTATTGGCTTTCATATAAAGGTGGCCCTTAATTATCATATAAAGGTGGCCCTTAATTAACAGCCCATTACATTCTGTTTTTGCTGAAAATTTGAAAAAATATATAGAAAAATTCTAACACCAAAATTTTAGCTACTTTGGTGCTCTGGTATATGGCAAGCCATCAAGAAGTAGGTCTCTGTCTATTCAGAGCTTGAATACACTTGTCATAGTTTCAGATTAGAAGGGGTAACAGGAATATTCGAGAATTTTCTATGTTTCTCCACAAAAACATGCAAATTTGTGAACCCTCATTAGAACCGTCTCAGCAAAACATTACTAAAGAGGGGCTACAACATGATATGCTTTTGTTGAGAAATAAGAACAAGAAGTACATGTATCTCATATTTAGCCTCAAAACCCCACCAAATCTGGAGCTCTGCGAAGATTTACAACAATTTATTGCTATAACATGGCAATACCTGAATATATTCAGCTCTTTCTAGGTAAATAGCTTCAAATCTTAAGCACAGGGAGACAAAAGGAAAACTTCTCAAAATTGTGGATTCCCTGACAGAATTCTTGGTGGCGGGTTTGAATTAGGGTAGGTCAAGGAAAATTTGCTTTGGGTAAAAGCCAGATAGAACTATTATGTTTTCGGCTGCAATGTGTAATAAAGTTCTTGCTTTTTTTTTTCTCTGAAATCACAATTATTCTATTACAGGGCTCACCCTAGAGGGCCATTTGGGAGAAATAGTCTCCCTAAGCTAGCTGACTTCTCCCTATTTTGGGCTTAGGGAGAAGTGAAAATGTATAAACATATAGGGAAATCCAAAATTTGGACCAAAACTTATCCCGAAAGTTCTGAAAATGTCGCAAAAAATCTCCCTATCTGAGAGCTCTAGGCTGACCCCTGCTTTAATAGCATATATGAAACCAAAAGTAAGGAGTAAGGGAGGGTAAGGGTGGGTTTTGATGATATTTAATGCGAGATATTTTTCTATATCTCCACTGAAATTTCTGTATACTGTGGTCCCTATAAAAACTCACTCAACAAGTCTTCTCTGGAGCTCTGAGGTTTTTATTGATTATTCTGCTTAGTTATAGTGTTGCCAATGAGTTGATGTTGTAGTCCAACAACCAATGTGGTCAATATACAACTACGATAGAGCATTCTTTCTGACAACCAAACATTTGCAAATTAACACTCAGTTACAGTCAAGGCAAAACAAGAAGTTAGGGCATATCAACACAAGAATTTTGCAGAATATTGTGTTCGACAATACAAAACAGACTTGAACCAGAAAATTTGATGAAAGTTTATGCCAACTAGAGACACAGCAAATCAGTGATCATCAGTCTTTGCATCAGATTTATAGTCTTTCTTTGTTTTCTATACACCCTGGACTGTGGACCATGATGAATTTACAGTGAAAATTTTTGGGATAATTTTCCTTGTTTCTCCATTAAAACAAATGTTGTGACCGTGAATACAACCGTAACCGCTGAAACGATTCTAATGAGGGGTCACAACATATATATTGTTGAGGAACTAGCAAAATAATCTCTGAATTATCTATGAAACCCCACCCTATCTGAATGCTTCTAATGTTTTGTTGAGAAACTTTCAAAATTATCTATGAATTATCTTAAACCCCCACTTAATCTGGAGCTCTGTAGTTTGGGTCTACAGATTGCCATTACCAGGAAATTTCAAAATAGGGCCACGTTTTTCCCTGAATAATTATCAGTAATGTGATACATGTTATATATACACACAGAGCTCCAAATAAGGAATGGTTTTGGGGATAATCCAAGGGTAATTTTTCTTATTACTCACCGAAAACGTATGTTGTGACCCCTTATTAGAATCATTGCGATGAGACAGTTCTGATGACGGGATCACAACGTAATTTTTTATGGAGAAACATGGATTAAAACAATCCCTATATTATCGCAGTTACAGGTATTTTGGGAATCATGCCTTTTTCCTAAAATTGGGAATAATTTTTGCCATTTGGGAATGAAAATTTCATGTGTAGGTTGAAAGTTGTTTGGGAATTCTGCATAATCTTAAAGAAATTCTGTTTGGGAATGGGGCCATATTTGGCCCCTTAGTATGAACATACAGAAAATCCCCTGTGTGTATACATGTATATCTTCAATGAAATATCGACAAACATTAACTTTAATCAAATCTAAGTATTTCAAAGTGTTTTTACCATGTATCTCCAAATTCTTTTCAAAGTTTGAATTTTTTTTCTGAGAAAGACACTGGGTTTCAGTATACAGTCCTGTATTTGGAGCAATTTTATGTCTGAATATCAGTTCACAATGCACCCCAGTGCTGAAAACAGCCAGTTGCACCTAATTTTTGTCTGGGGCTACGATAAATCTTCAAATAGATTTATAGCTTCAATAGCTTTAGTGGCCCAAATTTATCTTTTGGCAATAAAAAATGAATGAGATCTTAATCTTGGACAGTTTGGGCCACTGAAAGTTTGACCTATTTAGCTTTTGGGGCACCACATAAATCTTGCAAGTTTCCAGCACTGCCTCTCATATAAGTGCTTTGCCGTCAGCCATTTTTGTTAAAAAAAAAAATATGGTGCAAGACAATTATAAGTGCAGCTAGATTGATATAGTTCAGAATATTATCATGATTATATCAGCTTTTCTTGTTTCCTTATACATGTAGTATGATGTCACATGCCATGTGACTGGTTAAGATAAACTTGTGGACTTCCATCATCCATGTCAAATTTAGTTTTGTTTCACTCAATAAGGAAGTGAAATCTGCTGTTTCGGGAGCATTTTAAGCCGTTTCAGACACTGTTTCATTTGAATCAGATGAACTGGATGCTTCCTGTTAAAATTACAATTTTAGATTCTCAAGAAATGTTAACATTGTCAGTCTATGCTTTAATTACCTATTTCTGCAAGCTTTCTCTTTGTTTCTTAGCAAGGTTGCAAGAGAAATTCATATTCCCGTAATCGACCCATTTACCGCACATGCCCCTATAACCGCACACCAAGGCCATTTCCGGACAAACTGCACAAGCGCACACTGCTTTTTCTTTGAAACTCTCACAAAACCCAATAATTAACAGGGAACTCATGAAAAGTATAAACACAAAGTATTTCCAGTCCTACCCATGTTGCATCTTTCCAGTCACCCTGCATTTCATTGTTCTGAGTGTGCGATTATTAAAATACATTTTAACTACATCTTTTTGTTCCAATTTTGAAAAAGTTAAGCGCACGGTGCGGTAAATGGGTCGATTACGGTATTGTGAAAATTCTGATTGGTTGAGAACTGAAGCAGAAGACCCAGTCAAGCGTCTTAAGAAACTTAAGGAACAAACCACTGAAAAGGCCAGTGACAGCCATTTAATCTGTGGCACATGCTGTTTGGGCCCACATAAAAATAGTTTAGTAGGACCTAGAATTTTTTTTGTGCCTATACAGCCCATGTGCAGGTCATTTTCTTAGTCCAGCTCCGGACCGAAATTATTTCAGAAACAAAGTTTCTAATTTAGGTCCAGCACCTGTAAGTCTTCCTCAGTGTGGGTATTTCAGATGCCGATAAAATCATTTCGGCACATTGTAAACTGTGCATTAATCAATATATTATGTTTTCTTTTGGATAAATAACAGCCTTTTTCTTCTTCTGACCTTCCCAATGTGTCTTATTTAATATTAACTGGCGATTTTTCCTTCGTAGCTGTGAGAATGTTTACGAAGACCGCCATGTTTGCTTGGGATTTTCCCAGTTACCGGATGACGTCACTGGGTGATAAAAATGGCAAGGATATAAAACCCAGTACCTTAGGAGATATGAGTGTCGCAATTACATACATCTGTGAATATTGTTTGCAATACCTATATATGCATTTATTTTATGCTTGGTATCCAAATTTCATTTAAGCACGCGTCAGTGTGCTTCTGTGACAAGACTGAGCACTTTTTTAGATTTAACTAAGTACCGCAATAAAATCAACCATTATGAATATTCAATTACCATGCGGACACCGAATGTCCGAACACAATTTCACTTTTAATAAATGTTCGCGCACATAAGAAACAAAGGGAATGCTGTTTAATTAAGCTATCAATTTTATAATAGATCTAGTCCTTGTCAAAACGTAACATTGGTAAAAAAAGTAAACCTAAACACTTCACAACATATGAAACAACTTTTGTGTGTTTGAAGTCGCCGACAGACCTGTATACTTTCAGCCATCATGCGAGAGGACGCGATTAAAAGAAATCACGTGCTGTTATGCTTAAACACATTGCAAAAAGTCTTCAGACAAATGCTGTAATCAGACTGCAAAAGAACGATCACAATATTTTATATCCGCGCAACTTACGTAATAAGAATCTTTTAAGATCTCAAGCGTTAACAGCGATATTTTCAAACTGCGAGGACGTTTTCTGAAGATGTTGCGATCGGAGCCGTGATTATGTACAAATGCGGTACTTCTTTGAAATTCTTAAAACTATCAGTATGATTTTAAAATTAGCCGCATATAAAAATATAATATTTCTTGGGAAAATACGCATTTTCTTTGCAAAGGACAGGACCTACTATAGAACCAATATTTTACTGGTCTGGGCCTGCAGTTAGACGTGTTTTGCTATGGCGCGATTTGTTCTCGTCTTCGTATATTTCACATAATTTCAAGAATTGAAACTATGGAAAATAAAACTTCGCCGAAGCCACTGACTTTCTTCGAATCCGTTTCAAATACCGATGACGGACGAGGCAATACTACTGTTAGCGAGCTGGTAATAAAAATCTTATAATTTCTTGGTTCATTGAAATTAATATAAAAACATTTAATGCGTCGGAACAGTTGTGAAAGTTTGGGTAAGTAGGTATATGTGGCAGAAAATAACCTCGACATCATCACATTCTTTTGGCAACGTAAATGTCCTTGCTAGTTTTCTCTTTGATCGATACGTCGGAGCATACCATTGATCGGTAAATTTCCTATGTTACTGTTATTCTACGAAAAAAAAAAAAAAGAAAAAAAAACACTAGAAATATAGTCAGGCAGACGTAAGGCGTAACTGGGAGAGCAGATATCAAACAACCGACCCCCCCCCCCCCTCTCCGCCACACACACACAAAGAAAGAAAAGAAGAAAGTACAAAATAAACAAACAAAACAAAAATCACAGTCAGGAAGGCGTAAAGCGTATCGGGGGGAGGGGGGGAGTGGAAGACAGAAAATATCTAAGAACCGCCGATTATAAGGATATGACACTTCCTAGGATATGACACTTCCTTACTTTCTTTCCCCCACCCCCTACCCCGCCCCCCCCCCCCCCCCCCCCCCACCCCCTCCCCTCCGATGTAATTTGTAATTAAGGTGGTGATTTGTGGTATATACAAAAATCTCAATAAAATGCTGAAAATATAACAGATCTTCCCAAAACTTAGCAGATGCCTTCTTTATGTTGTTTCTCACAGTTTAGAATACAAAAATGCAGGACATGTTAATGTTAATAAGGATTTATATAAGAAAAGATCAAAGGGTAACTAGAAATGTTTTTCAGAGAAAAACTGATGTCCCCCCACCAGCCCATTTCTCATCCCCTAATGAATAAAAAGCCTGTACAAATAAAATATCTATGCAGGTTTGGACAAAATCTATCCGCTGGTTCTAAAAATATCCTACATAGAAGACTATGTCCTTCAACAAGAGCTGTCGCCTGACAGCATAGCTCGCCTGAATAAGTGCTTACCCATCACACAGTCGCTATGGTGGTGTGGACTGCTATGTATAAAACTTCAGGCAAGCATGTCCATAATGACAACACATTTATAAACAAAAGCTATCTCAGAAATGTCTTAAAATAAAAAAAAAATCCAGATAAAATTTCTAAGTCCATGAGCTTGAGGTCAAAGAACTAAGGGGTAGGAGGGAGGAGGGCAGGGCTAGGATGTATCAAAGCCTTTAACTGTTATCTAACATCAGTCCAAGTATTAGTATCAACTGAGTCCATTGTGGCACTGTGAAATTATGTCTTCATTAATATAAAACTAACCAAAATCTTTAAGACAAAACTCAAAGTCCATGACCTTGACATCAAGGTCATCCAGTCGGGTAAGTATATAGTGTTTTGTAAAAACTCATGAAAGTGTCTAATATCAGTTCGAGTGTAAACTAAATCCCTGCCAAGCATTATGAATCAGTACGCAATTAGAAAACTTTAATAAAGACCAAATTTCCTAAGTCCCTGACCTTGACATCAAGGTCACCAAGCAGGGCAGGGGTAGTACTCTGTAAAACTTTGGACTAATATCTAACTACAGTGCAAATATAAAAAGAATTCATCTATGGGTTCAGGAGATATGTGTCATTAAAAAACTTTAACCAAAACATCCAATCAATAAAAAGTCAATTTTCTAAGTCCATGACCTTGACATCAAGGTCACTGAGGGGGGTGGGGGTAGTACCTTGGAAAACTTCGGACCAATATCTAACTACAGTGCAAGTATCAAAGGAATCCATCCATGGGTTAAGGAGATACTGGGCTTTGGAAAACTTTAACCAAAACATCCAGTCCCAAAAAACTCCCAATTTTCTAAGTCCATGACCTTGACACCAAGGTCAAGGAGTGGGGTGGGGGTGGTACCATGTTAAACTTTGGACCAATATCTAACTACAGTGCAAGTATCAGAAGAATCCATCCATGGGTTAGGGAGATATAGGTCTTTAAAAAACTTTAACCAAAACATCCAATCCGGACGCCGACGCGGACGCCGACGTGACAACAATAGCTCTTCCTGAACTTTCGTTCAGGCGAGCTAAAAATGGGTCAAGGTCACCAACTACTAAACATGTCTTAAACCTGTCACAATGATACATTCATGCAAGTCTGATGAATATCCATCCACTGGTTCAAGATATCTCATTTTTAAGAAAGAAAAATACGCATTTGTAAGATAGCTTTTGACCTTGAAAATGGGGTCAAGGTCATCAAAACACACTACACTCTTGAGACTGTCCCATAGGTATATCTATGAAATTAAAGTGGAAATCAAGCCAAAGCTTAAAGAGATACATCAATTTTAGTGAAATTTTCACATATCTAAATCCTCCTGTGACCTTGAAAATGAGGTCAAGGTCACCAAAATTTTGTTCAGCTCTTAAACTTGTCCAAATCATGTATCGACGAAAGTTTGGCACAATTCCATCTATTGGTTCAGGAGATATTGTGGGTACAAGAAATTGCCTTGTTAGTCCTCCAGTGACCTTGAAAATAAGGTCAAGGTCACCAAAATCTAAACAGCTCATAAACTTGTCCCAATCAAGTATCCAGGAAAGTTTGGTGAAATTCAATCCATTGGTTCAAGAGATATTGTGGGTACAAGAAATTGTCATCCAAGTCCTCCAGTGACCTTGAAAATGAGGTCAAGGTCACCAAAATCTAATCAGCTCAAAAACTTGTCCCAATAATGTATCCATGCAAGTTTTGTGAAATTCCATCCATTGGTTCAGGAGATGTAGTGGGTACAAAAAATTGTCATCTAAGACCTCCTGCGACCTTGAAAATGAGGTCAAGGTCACCAAAATCTGATCAACTCTTACACTTGTTCCAATGATATATTCATGGAAGTTTGGTGAAATTCCATCCATTGGTTCAAGAGATATCGCGCATACAAGAAATTGGGTACAAGAAATTTTCATCTAAGTCATCCTGTGACCTTGAAAATGAGGCCAAGGTCACCAAAATCTAATCAGCTCTTACACTTGTCCCAATGATGTATCCATGCAAGTTTGGTGAAATTCCATCCATTGGTTCAAGAGATATCGCGCATACAAGAAATTGTCATCTAAGTCCTCCTGTGACCTTGAAAATGAGGTCAAGGTCACCAAAATCTAATCAGCTCATAAGCTTGTCCCAATAATATATCCATGCAAGTTTGGTGAAATTCCATCCATTGGTTCAAGAGATATCGCGCATACAAGAATCTGTCACGCCGACGCAGACGCAGACGCAGACGGGATCCGCACTGAAAACAATATGTCATAATTTTGTGCGAATAAATCTAAAAAATGACCATCATTATTGAAAATGTAACTAGGTCTGAACATAAATCAATGTATTATGAAGAGCATCCTAGCAATTATTTATTCCACTTTCTTTGCATGTTATCAGGCTGCGCAGATAAAAACAGAAGCCTTTTCCTCAAATGTCTGACCATGTATATAAGTGCATGTATAGTGCTTGCATTCATTAATACAGGTAGGTCAGGTATGCCTATATCATACTCACAGTATAAATATTACATTACAATGACCAAGACAGGTATATTATTGAAATTATTCAACCTTGAAACAGACTCTGCTATGTATTTTTGAGACAAATATTTGGACACAGGCCACATCTTTTTTTATCTGCGCAGCCTGATAACGTGCAAAGAAAATGGAAAAAATAATTGCTAGGTCGCTCTTCATAATATATTAATCTATGTTCAGACCTGGTTACATTTTAAATAATGATGGTCATTTTTTAGATTTATTCGCACGAAATTACCCTTTGATCTTTTCTTATATAAATCCTTTTTAACATCAACATGTCCTGCATTTTGGGATTCTGAATTGTGAGAAACAACATAAACAAGGCACCTGCTAAGTTTGGGGAAGATCTGTTGTATTTTCAGCATTTAATGCAGATTTTTGTCTTTGCCCTAAATCAGTGAAAATCACCACCTTAAAAAGCGTTTCTGCAGTGGAGCTATAAAATTAAGTTTTCCGACCACTCGGACAGGCTTGACTTGATTTGACAGGGGATGCTCATTTTGATACAAACAGCACTGGATACCGGAATAACAACACACGTTTCATGTTTAACAAGATTCAAAGATATCTGTAAGGCGCAAACAGTCGTCGTATAAATATTCTGTTATCGTTTAAACCCAGAACTTAGTCGCTTAACTTGGGTTGTCTGGAGTACGCCTGTCTTTGCAATTCTGGTACTGGATTTTATCATTTAACAGATGGCGTCATCACGTGACCTACACGAGCTCATTTACATATCCTGTCAACATGTCCGTTGAAACGCAATTTCTTTTCACCCCTCTTGAGGAAAATGCTTCAAGGCCAGCCCAATGTCTCTTAGAAAAGGTAAAACTGGTGGCAGTCATGATCCAAAATGGCCAAATAACACAACCGCTAATGTTTTTTCCTAAGTGATTCAAAAATAATGATTTTATCAGTGTATAGAAATTCCCCCGTAGCATTTACCGGCAAAAACCCAGCAGTAGCGGAATAGGTGAGGCCTGGGCCGTGAAAATTGAAACTTGTTTCTGGGCATTTTCCGGCACAGAGCTGGGCTAGTCATTTTCTGTGCCAAAAATAATTAAAAGGGGTCAAAGGTGCTCCCCGGAATGAACAGTGCTTGTACAATATCTAGTCCTACTTTAGTACTGCAAAGGGCACAAAGCATTTATTGGAAACTGTAACAGGTAAAAAAACAAACAAAAAAACCCATAAAATTGCTGTGACGGCTAGCCTGTGTTGGTCTGTAGATGGGACCTGCAGTTCATTCCACATTGTCTTTTCCTTGTCTATCCCTCCAAACCACATATTCAAGAGTGAAAGAGTGGACCTCTCAACAGAGAGTGTACTTAACTCTTTAAGCCCCAGTGACAAAATTAGCAGAATATACAAACAGTGTATATCCTGATGAGGATGCTCATAATGAGCCGCCTCATCTAGATCTACAATGTTTTCCATCTAGGCTTTGAATTCAACATTCCGGATACCGGAATAACAACACACGTTTCATGTTTAACAAGATTCAAAGATATCTGTAAGGCGCAAACAGTCGTCGTATAAATATTCTGTTATCGTTTAAACCCAGAACTTAGTCGCTTAACTTGGGTTGTCTGGAGTACGCCTGTCTTTGCAATTCTGGTACTGGATTTTATCATTTAACAGATGGCGTCATCACGTGACCTACACGAGCTCATTTACATATCCTGTCAACATGTCCGTTGAAACGCAATTTCTTTTCACCCCTCTTGAGGAAAATGCTTCAAGGCCAGCCCAATGTCTCTTAGAAAAGGTAAAACTGGTGGCAGTCATGATCCAAAATGGCCAAATAACACAACCGCTAATGTTTTTTCCTAAGTGATTCAAAAATAATGATTTTATCAGTGTATAGAAATTCCCCCGTAGCATTTACCGGCAAAAACCCAGCAGTAGCGGAATAGGTGAGGCCTGGGCCGTGAAAATTGAAACTTGTTTCTGGGCATTTTCCGGCACAGAGCTGGGCTAGTCATTTTCTGTGCCAAAAATAATTAAAAGGGGTCAAAGGTGCTCCCCGGAATGAACAGTGCTTGTACAATATCTAGTCCTACTTTAGTACTGCAAAGGGCACAAAGCATTTATTGGAAACTGTAACAGGTAAAAAAACAAACAAAAAAACCCATAAAATTGCTGTGACGGCTAGCCTGTGTTGGTCTGTAGATGGGACCTGCAGTTCATTCCACATTGTCTTTTCCTTGTCTATCCCTCCAAACCACATATTCAAGAGTGAAAGAGTGGACCTCTCAACAGAGAGTGTACTTAACTCTTTAAGCCCCAGTGACAAAATTAGCAGAATATACAAACAGTGTATATCCTGATGAGGATGCTCATAATGAGCCGCCTCATCTAGATCTACAATGTTTTCCATCTAGGCTTTGAATTCAACATGAAATGTCTTGGACAAGGCATTTTTTAAATTTTTGCAGACTTAAATTTTGTCATCTGCTTTTTGGTGCTTAAAGACAGATCTACTAAAACCTGTGATGGTCATAATGCCCGTGACGGTATCGTTGCGGGTTGTCGCGGGTATTGTTGATGCCATCACAGCAATGTCACAGGCCATCACCGGTTATCACGGGCTTTGTTGAAACTGTCACGGAAATGTCTCAGCTATTTATGGAGTCGTCACAGGTACATGAAATGAATAGCCCAAACGTCATTTATATTTTGATAATTACCGGAACATCAACTAGTAGTAGAAAGCAGGCAGAAAACGCCCAAGACCTGGGGACTTCGACTATATCCTAGAGGAAATTGGACAAACCAGCGAAAAGACAGAAATTAAAGAAGACCCAATTGAGATGGGTGACAAAATCAACGATAAATTTGTCACAATACGAAGAAAAACTGTGACGATCAAAGACAATAACGTCACGGAAAATCTATCCAGAAAACTCGTGACGCCCAGTGATTTTTTTACAAATCTCCTTCTTTGAGTCCCAGGACTCACAAGACCTAAAATCTTTGCATCCCAAGCTCAAGGGTTTGCATCTTTACTGGGATGCAAAAGCAATATTTTCTCTGCATCCCAAACTTAAAGGGCTTCAAAGGACAAGCCCTATAAGTAAAAAATAACCAACGTCAAGCTCCTGTGGTCACAGGAATAAAATAAATCACCTGTTGTCTCATTGTCAGACAGCGTATTGGATTTGGAGACATCCGTTGTCATTTCGGATTCGAAGTTTGATCGGTCGAATCATGATCTGCAACATCTGGCCTTGCGTGTTTGTCTTGCCCAAGAAGACCAAATAATGTTTGCTGCTTTGAATCAAGTTTGATCTTTTTCTTGTTTTTCGGAGGCATGATTACTTATTGACCCGGTGTATTAATAAAAGTTTGCACTTAGGTAAAAGACATCACCGTGGTCGATAATACTATGTTCCTCCGGTACTGGACAACTACTATTGATTATTGGTATTACAGGTAGACTTCGGTATTTAGCGGGAGTAGGAAAGACTATGGTACTGTTTTTTACCAGTAATATAACAATCTGCTAATGCACCGTTGCTATATTCGTAAAACGAAAGTAGCTTTGTAAACGAAGCCGAAATCGGAAGTTGGACTACCGATCGGCTATTTTTATGCGTCCCGGAACGCAGCCAAGGAAATATTTTGCGTCCTCTGGGAAAATTATGCGTCTAAGACGCAGGACGCAGGGGTAAAAAAATCACTGGACGCCCGTGACAAAAGACAACACCCGTGACGTTGCCTGTCCTAACTGGTGAATGTAGTAAAACATCACTTTAAAGGATGAAGAAAAGAGCATTCTTTATCTACGGAAAGTTTGGTTGAACCACCGCATAATAGACGCCGCACAAGAGATGTTAAATCGCCAATTCCCACACATATGGAGTCTTGACACTTGTCTAAAAGCAAGCAACATAACATTTAAAAAAGAACGAGGGAGATTCCTACAAATAGTGAACAGAGATAAAACAAGAGGCCCACGGGCCACAAAGCTCACCAGATCTCTCGCTCAAAATTGCTTTCAAAATTACTGTCACATTTGTACAGCCTACTATAAGATTACAACTACAAAGTCTCAGTCTGACAGTCTGTTGAGTTGATAACAAAATGTATAACTATTTTCCATTATTTGATTGCAGTAAATGCCATTTTTCAATTTTCCCTATTATAAGTCAATGCAACTCTAAGTTGCCATAGCAACCAAACGAAAGAGCCGATTTTCGTCAAAAACACAAACTTTTGTCCCCCCAGCCTAAGGATACTAAAGATGAAATCCGGGCCTTATTGGCCCAGTGGCTTCTGAGGAGATAATTTTGTAAGTATTTTTTTCCATTATTTTTGCATTTTGGTTTCCATGACAACCAGTAAAAGGAGCAGTGGGTCCAAAAACAATAAAGCTAATAGAAGACTTCTTAAGGAACATTTCTATAAAAGTTTTGTCAACATATCTGCAATGGCTAGGCAGTAAATGCCATTATTCAATTTCTCCCATTATAAGTCTATGGGAACTTTAAGTTGCCATAGCAACCAAACTAAAGGGCAGAATTTCATGAAAAACACAAACTTTCAATCCCCCAGCCTACTGATACTACAGATGAAATCTGGGCCTTATTGGCCCCGTGGTTACAGAGGAGATAATTTTTAAGTATTTTTTTTCCATTTTTCTTTCATTTTGGTTTCCATGGCAACCAATAAAAGGGGCACTGGGCCAAAAAACATATAGCTGATAGAAGACTTCTCAGGGAACATTTCTATAAAAGTTTTGTCAACATATCTGCAATGGGCTGGCAGAAAATGTCATTTTTCAATTTTCCCCATTATAAGTCTATGGGAACTCTAAGTTGCCATAGCAACCAAACTAAAGGGCCCATGATCATAAAAAACACAAACTTTCAATCCCCCAGCCCAAGGATGCTACAGATGAAATTTGGGCCCAATCGGCCCAGAGGCTTCAGAGGAGATGTTGTTTAAAAGTGTTGACGGACGACGACATACCACGACGACGACGGACACTGCCTATCCTATAAGCTCCCCCGGAGCCTTCGGCTCTGGTGAGCTAAAAAAAGGTGGTTCTTACTGGTTGACACTTTCCACAATGAAATTGAAATCTGAAAATGAAATTAAAATATTTGACTCAGCATTTACCAGCATGAGCTTTCCGACCCAACAAGTAGTGTGTCAGCTTTTGAGAGACGGTCCACCCAAGCATGGCGATAAAATACTCCTGAAGTTTATGGATGGATGGATGACTTGCGATTTTACGTCCTTTTCAACAGTATTTCAGTCATATCAGGACAATGGGCTTGTGATAATGAAAGGCTGTGTGCAATGGAACCCCGTTTACGATGGAAAGAACTCCGCCTCCAGCGGGGCTCGAACCCGCGACCGCTAGATCAGTAGGCCAGCGCTTAACCCACTGAGCTATCGGGGCTCCTCTGAAGTTTATGGACTGTGCATTTCTAAACAACAGTGACGATTGCGGTTTGTTTGCTATTGCAAATGCCGTTGCAGAGGCATTTGGCATAGACCCAACCACACAGGAGTATGATACCAAACTCATGCGTGGTCATTTGATCCACTACTTTGAACAAAATGAAATGCAACTGTTTCCTGCTACAACTCGAAAGTCCTCAAATGTTGATGGTGTGAGATATTCGGCATATCTCAAAATATTCTGCTCTTGTCAGATGCCAGAAGATGGCCACTATGTAATTTGTGACCAGTGCAGCATATAGTATCATCCTGCCTGCGAAGGACTAGAAGTTAACAACATACCTAAGAGTGCATAAAAAACTGGCATTTCATATTTCTGTAAAAAAATGCTTAAACCCAAAACAAAGGAAGAATCTAGATAAAGATAAAAAATATGATAAAAAAGATAATAATCATTTAGTTATATTTTGTATTGTGTTTCGTTTATCAATTATGCCCATGTTTGATTTCGTATGTGGAGTCTTGCTATTGTCACAGTGTCAGAAAAAGCCGTGACAAGAACGTCACAGAAGGATTACTTGTCACGGGTTTTTAGGTGATGTACAATTGAAAGACCGTCGAGTGTTTTATTTCGTCACGGGTTTTAGGTGATCCCGCTTAAAGAGTTAATTATACTGTATCCTTTACCCCATGGACATGGAACACTTTGTGTTAGTATCCTGTGTCACTTTTCAACTGCATCATTAAGATGATCCTATGGAATTATTACCCAGTCAGACGAAGGGAGACTAAGCCAGTAAGGTACATTACTAAGTACTACACCTGTATGTAAGTACATGTCACAGAAAAAAGTACCTAGTACTACCTACTTTTTTTTATTTCCTTTATTTACAAAGGAAAGTATACACTGGATAAGTGTTCCCCAGGTTTTCTAATATAAATGTTTTCATTAGACAGGTTAGAATGATCAGATAAACATGATCAACTGTTTTTGGTCCTTCTGTGAGTTCTGACAGAAAGTAAAATCCCAATTAATATGGGCATGTTCAAAAAAAATGTGACCAAAGTGTGACATTGGAGGTCAAAATTAAACACTCTGCCATAGGTTTAATTTTTATTCCAGACTTATCTACAGTGCTTCCAGTTTACAAAACTGTATAAATTTTAATAATAGCATTACTAATAAAAATTTTATGACGATTTTTTTGAAGAAATTTACACCCAAAATCTGTTAAAATGACCAAATTTTATGAAAGCTTTGAAAGGCTAAAATCATGATCCTATCACTTTAAGTTTCTATTATTTGATGCAGGGCACTTCCAAATTATGTAAATAAGTGCTGTTTTCTGTCAGAAACTGCTGAATGATGTAAAAACTCAAATTTTAACTTCATTTTGATACATTGTTTTAGATGTACAGTTCTAAAAACTTTCATATCTTTTATTTACTTGACTGTACCTCAGTAAAATGTGCATTGGAATGATGCCATATGAGTAGAGAACTATTCTAGAAAATGATTATTCATATAAAAAGTTATAGGTAGTGGTGATGCCATGTCAAAAATGTGCAAAAAGTTTCAAGAAATGTGTTACACTCCTGAGCATTATTTCAAAACTGCTCTGATTTGCATTACAAGAGCTTGAAGTCAATGATTAAGTGTTCCATGTAATAAAGTCACACCAACTGCATGTTGTTAACATCATTTTTTCTTAGTTTATTGGCCTCTTTAGCAAGGAACATTATTCTGATGCTCAGGAGTGTAACACTTTACAGCCATTTGTTGTATTATAAAACAAGATGAATATTCTGCCTTTGAATTTCATTATTTTGTTGTTTTCTCTTTAAAAGCAACTTGCACTCATTGCTGTAGCAAAAACCAAAACCATATCTCTTATCTCACGTTTGGGTGTACCACAATATACATGCTATTTCGGCTATCTAAATGCACAACAATCAAACAGATATATACTGAATTTAATTTTCTTCTTCACTCTTTCTTTTGGTAATTGAACAGTTTTCTTAACCTGACTATCACTACCTGTTTACAAAATACATTACAGAAGTGAAGTTCCATACCAGTTTCAGAAGTTGACGGTCACATTATAAATCAGTAGAAAATGTCCCTTTCCTAAAATATCATTAACCTCAAAATCTTATCAAAACAGATGACACTGCATCAAGAAACATTTTCAGATGTTGGAAACATATATTTAGCTTGAATTAATCCAAACATGTTGATGTAATAGAAGCAAAAGTGTCCAAAATGGCATTAAGCTTAAAAAACTCAGGAGTGTAACACCTTGCACTAAACATGCCATAGCAAAACCTGAAGTTAGTCACAAAATATCATTATCTTGGTCATTTTTATCTACTTATTTCTCACAAAACACTTGATAGCCATGTATGGTTATTGTTTAGAATGCCTCATAGTGATAGATATGAAGAAAATGGAATCTCAAAGTCTTCGACTTTCGGTCGATTTCATGGCAGTGCAGCTTTATTTACATTTAGAAGTTGACTGTATGTTCCAAAATTGCTTGAGAGGGGCTTGGTCTTCATTTATGAGCACAATAATTGAAACTTATACTGCTTGTGGTAAAGAAAAAAGCTATATTTGTCTTTTTTCAAAAAAGTGTTACACTCCTGAGTGGCTCAAATGGTACAGAAGAAGAAAATAGAACCCAAGATGAAGACTGCCTGTGTACCATCTACCATGATGGGTCAAAGACTTTTCATACAAGGCATGAAAGTTTACTAAAGCTACCCCTGGAAAAAGTTATGGGGTTCCAAATGTCAAATGTTACACTCCTGAGTTCTAGGGGTACTTGAGAAGAAGTTGTTTACATTCTGAGATGGATGCCGGTAAAGCAACTGGAAAATTTGCAGTACGATAAACCATCTTTATTCAATGTTTCAGATCATGTTATAGAGATTAGAAGCATCAAATATAAAAATGACATCCATTTAGATGGGAACCTCTTCTTTTTTGGTGCACCAGAAATTCAGCATAGTGCTGTTGAGTTCAGCATTACTAATTCCATAGGTGATGATGAAAGGTCATTAATCTTAAATTTTCATGCAGCCCAAAGGACTGGAAAGTCAAAACGATCGCTAATAGGTATGGTAACCAGCAGAGTTTTGTAAAATTGCATGCTGAAAATTCAGTAATCAAAAAAATGTCACACAAAAAGCGTTACACTCCTGAGTTTTTTGGCTATATTTTTGCCCATAACTTTTTTATTACTCAAAGTATTTCAATGAAATTTGGCAGGTATCTTCAAGGCTACATGATACATCTTCAGCAACAAAAATAATGCACTAATATAGCCCTGTTTTCTTTAAAATTCTCTGAAATGCTTTGGTCACATTTTTTTTGAACATGCCCATATATGATTTAAGTCAATATCATTTTGATTACTGGTAAATCATAGTTATAAAATAAAGCAAACTGTAAACAAGAAGTTTTCCTGACAAAACCAGGCAACATGCCAATGATCTCATGGCTTGTTTACCCAAACACCCAACAAACAGCAATTGTTTCTAAAAATAGAACACAAATGTCTTCTTGCAATTTGCCGTGAACGAGAGCAAAAAGCAACGGCTTTTATTCCACAATTTGCAAATGTATAACTGTATGTCGTCATTAAAATATGGTTATATTATGACTACAAAATGATCTGAATCTTCAAATTGAAAGAAAACACTGTGAATACAGAGAATACTCGACTGAAAATTTCCGGAAAACCGGAGCTTTGAACTTCAGCAACGGGACCTCGCGACAGTCAAAACCGAAAACAACTGCTTCAAAAATGTTTCCGTGGCCTTTCTCCAATCAAAGACATATAACAAATTATGCTTCAATTCAGCTTTCATTGAAGCAGTCAGAGCTCGAGTTGATAAATGTGAGATAAGTGCGCTAAATATGGGTACAGCTCAATAAACATTACCTTGCTTTCAGAGCTCATTGTGTCGCCATTGATGAGGCCTCACTGACGCATGCGCAGTAGATCTTAGTTCCGTGTACTGCTATTTCCCGCCATCTCGGCTTTGCTTCAAGTGCCAAAATTATCTCTGGATGCTTTAGCATGTTAGTATTATTTTTTGCCGAAAAAGATGTAATTTTTTCACACAGCTAGCTGCTTATTTTACGGATAAATATGAACGAGAAAAATATTCTTTTCGATGACAAAGTTTTCTATTCTCGAAGTCGGATGTCACGTGATCGGTCACATGTCTTGTCTCAACAACACAGCCGCCATATTTGTTTGGGGGAAAGCCACGTTTTGTGTTAAACTAGCTAAATAATGGTTAAAAGTTGTTGTATCGCTGGTTGCACGGCGAATAAACAGAAAAATCAAGAAAGACAGTTTTATATAATTCCACAGGAACCTATAAGGCGAAAAAAATGGAAAAGTGCCATAAACAGAGCTGTTCTAAACCCGGAAGGAACCGTCAACAAAACAAAATTGTGGTCACCCAGGTCTTGCCACACGTATGTTTGTTCGGCACATTTTATCACTGGTAAGTTTGATTAATAAAATTAAGATGTCGAAGCTGATTTGGCATTGTCAGGCTGCAAGAGACTTTTCAGTTAAATTGACTTGTGTTTACAGGAAAAATGTTTAACCTGTTGTTGGTGATTAGGTGGGTGGGGAGCGGTACTTTCTATTTTCTTTCTACCGATACTGTCCTCGGTCAATTTTGACCATGATGACAGGTTTTTGGTGTGGCGCATAAGTTGTCACAAAATAAAAATAAATGATTCATTAATAGTTAACTGTGAGTTGATGCTAACTGAATTCTTTTCTAATAAAAGACATAAATTATCTGGGAACAGCAGGCCCGGATCCAGACCACCACATACTGGTGGGGCTGGGGGTGTCGATATGTATTTGGGAAGGCAGGGGTGGGGGGGGGGGGGGGGGGGGGAGAGGGGTTGAAAAAGACATAATAAAGGATAAATTTCTTTCTTCATATACTGCTACACCCTCTCTCGAGGATTATGAGCTGGTGTACGATGTACACTCCAGTTTTGCAGGATGAACCTCCTTGTAGCCATGTACATACAGAAGGGATCTTTAACCTGCACAGGGGATGTCTCTCCCTGCACAGGGGGCCTCCAGTTAACGTCCCGATCCGATGGACGGCACACTTTTTTTTAATGTCATCCCTGCAAATGACATTAAGGAAGCGTGTTCGGACACCGAAATTCAAACGCCGTTACCCGGGTTCGAACTCGGGACCTTTAGCATCAGAGGTAAGTGCGCTAAGCACTGAGCTACCACGCTTCTCAATTTGATGAGATTTTTTTGATAAAGTCTTTATTTTGCCTTGAAATATATGTTGTGATATCACATAAGAATCGCCTCGCCGAGGCGATTCTAATGAGATGTTACAACATAAATTTTAATCTAACCATAAGTGGCGGGGCTGAAGCCCCAAAGCCCACCCCCTGGATCTGGGGCTGAACAGATCAATGCACCAATCTTCGAGTAGCCAGGGCCCCTTCATTGCCAGAGAATTAGCAGAGATGCTGCGTTTTCCCTTTCAAATCTCAGTTATATGCCAAGCACTGTGGGGGGACACTTTATCTTGTTATCTTATACTGCCAACAACCTTTTAGGCATTATTGTCGGGGAGCCCCGGTAGCTCAGTGGGTTAAGTGCTGGCCTACTGATCTAGTGGTTGCAGGTTCGAGCCCCGCAGGAGGCGGAGTTCTTTCCACCGAAAACGGGGTTCCATTGCACACAGCCTTTCATTATCACAAGCCCATCGTCCTGATATGACTGAAATACTGTTGAAAAGGACGTAAAACGCAAGTCATCCCTCCATCCATTATTGTTGGGACTGTTCAGTGGTGGAGGAAAGCCCAGGTAGTTCTCAGCTACATTGTATATAGTGGCCTAGACCAACAAATAGGGGTGGAAAAGCACTACTGATACTCTCCCTTGTTAACCAGCCTTACAATCTGAAACACCTAATTAACTTAATAGAATTGTAGTGATTCTTACAAAGGATTATTTATTATAAATATTTGGTATTAGGGTCGCACGACAAAAGATTCAACAAGGAAGAATATTTCAACATGTAGGCATGACTATATAGAGGCTGAGAAATACCTTCTGTGAAACCACTGCAACCCGGGAAGGAACAGTCAGCCATTCATAGATAACCAGTGGATTTTTTTTTTTGCTTCGTCACCGGCTGGGCTTGAACCACGTGGCAGACAATTTTTCCTTGCTAGTGAGCTATCTGGATGCCCCAGCAAAAGCTCTTTATAAAATCTGGTTGCATTTGACATAAAATACAGTTTT
Organism: Ctena decussata; assembly: GCA_963989385.1. NCBI lineage: Eukaryota > Metazoa > Mollusca > Bivalvia > Lucinida > Lucinidae > Ctena > Ctena decussata. The sequence continues at coordinate 35,441,774 of OZ022498.1, read as the reverse complement.
CACTACTTTCTGCCCCCTAACTAATATTGATTATACGTGAATTTTTGCAGGTGCTAAAGTTAATGATCCTACTCATCCAGATTATGTACCAACTATTTTTCCAAAGAAGGTTGAGCAGACAAAATCAGGGAGTTCAAGCAGCAAGGTGGACCGCTTTGAAAGAGCAGCCAAAAGATCTGCCAGAGACGGTAAGAAGGTTTTCAGTGAGTTAACAGCAAACGAACATTTCTTTGAGGCTGGTCTCAAGTTGATTTTCACTAGCTATTCAGTTATATTCAGTCTTTAGGGACTGAAATATTTTAAAAGGCTGATTCCTTACAAAACTGCACAGTTATAGTCTGCTGACCAGTACCAGGTGAATAACTTTTAATTGTTCAGGGCCCAGTTGTTCAAAGCTAACCACATCGTTAGTTAACAATTTGTTAAAATTTATATATGCAAATTTGCTGAAAAAATTTGAGCAGCTTTTGCAAAAGCTACTCACATTTTTCAGCCAAAAAATATCAGCATATTTGATATTAACTCCACTAAAACAGTTAACGAAAAGACACTCAACGAGCTAATGATGCTTTGAACAACTGGGCCTAGGTCTGGTTGAACTACAGGTAACAACAACTTTCAATGTTTTTAATTTTAATAGTTTGAGAATGTCAATAGCAAAAACAAATACATGTAAGCAAACAACCATCTCACAAGTTCTGTCTACATGGTCTACATACATGTAAGTTTGATGCAAAGCATAGCAGTGCTGGAAACGGCCAGTGGCCCGGTGGCCAAATGTTCCTAATTTTTGTTTCGGGCCACCAGAAATTTCCAAAATATGACCTTTAGTGGCCCAAATTTATTTTTCTGGCAAAACTAAATGAGTGGAAACTTTAGCTAGTGGATAATTTGGGCCACTAAAAGTTAGGCCTGCTTAGCTTTTGGGCCACCACATTAAATTTGCGAGTTTCCAGCACTGAGCATAGTAATATGTGAGGTCAGATGTGAAGAGTCCTTACATAACACAGGAGCGGCTGTAGTGTAGTGGATAACACTCCAGACTACCAATCCAGGGATCGCAAGATTGAACCCCCGCTTCTCCGGTCTTTCGGATGAGACTTTAAACCGAGGTCCCGTCTCCATATGACCTCGTTGTTGGTGGGACTTTAAACCCGAGTTCACTCACCCTTACATAACAAGACATATACAGTCGAACCTGTCTTAAGGGGTCACTGTATTAAGGGGTCACCTGTCTTTAGCAGCCACTTTTTGGGGGTCCCATAGACCAAAATACAGTGCAAATGAACCTGTATTAAAGGGTCACCTGTCTTAAGCAGCCAATTTTTGTGGGTCCCATGGGGTGACCCCTTAAGACAGGTTTGACTGTAATTAAGAAAGCATCATTGGTTAGAATTTTTATACATCTGTACATTATCTAAAATTATAAAACTTGGGACACCTGAAGTTATTATCAAAATTGTTCTAAAATTCAAATTTTGAGATTTTTGACTTTAGTTATTATTGCCAAAAGGTGAAAATGGAATTGCAAATAGTGTAGACCCTGATCAGACTGCTCCATGATCTGGGTCAGCTCTGTCAGTCCCAAAACTTTTTCATGGTATAGCTATCCTTGAACTCTCAAACACATTTTTTTTTGTAACTTAAGAGAGGAAAATAGTACATGTAAGTCCATTCATTTCAGGGAGACTTTTTCTCTCATACTATATGGTGGGGCATCTGTGTCGTATTGAGACATTTCTAGTTACATAAATAGCGACCAGCATTTCTGTCATATATTTTCAGTAAATGGTACAGCACAATCAACAGCAAGAAAAAGACTAAAGCTAAGTGCACCACAAAACCAAGAATCTGAAGAAAGTGAGCCTCTAGAGGAAATGACTTTTCTATCTCCTGGCCCTGAGAAACAAGAAGGATTGTCAGTGATAACTCCGCTTAAAGACCGAAATACAGCTATTGGCCAAACAGAACCAGAAACTCCATTACAGACTATTGATGATGGGGAAACAGAAACATCTGGTGCAAATTTTGCAACACCATTGCAAGCTCCTCTGACACCATCAGAAAGAGAAATGTTATATACAGAACTGAACAATGTGAGACGAGAACGTGATGAAGCATTGCAAAGGATTGAGTCGCTAGAGAAGCTGGTCAATGCTAGTTCACTTACATCCACCGCAGTTGAAGGCAACAATGAGCGATGCAAAATGTTAACTGGTGTGAGTTGGGATGTGTTCATCAAAATATTTCTGTTTCTGAGTACATTTGTTGGTTCAAAACAGTCATGCCCAAATCTGTCCCAAAGAGAGCAACTGTTTGTGACCCTAGTGAAGCTTCGTCATAATTTGTCATTCGAGTTCCTAGCTCAAGTGAAAGGAATTCCAAAGACGACGATGATTGACTATTTCTGGAAATGGATCGACCTAATGTATGCCAAATTAACATTCATGGTTCACTGGCCAGACAGAGAAAAGATCTTTCAGACCATTCCAAATGTTTTCCGAGAAAAATTTCCAAGACTGACTTCAATAGTTGATTGTTTCGAAATTTTTATTGAAGCTCCGAAAAACCTACTTGCAAGAGCTCAGTGCTACAGCAACTATAAAAAACACTGTACTGTTAAGTTCTTCATCTCATGCACACCACTGGGAAGTATCAATTTTTTATCAAAAGCCTGGGGAGGACGTGCATCTGATGTTCACATTGTTCGTGAGTCTGGATATGTCAGTAGCAAGTTTCATCACCCGGGAGATCAGATTTTGGCTGACAGGGGTTTTACCTTGCATGATGATTTTGCAGCAAACTGTAGTGCAGAGTTATTAACCCCTGCTTTTACCAAAGGAAAGAAACAACTCAGTGCCCGTGAAGTTGAGACTTCTCGTAAAATATCTTCAGTCAGGATACATATTGAACGCGTTATAGGACTGATGAAAAACCGGTTTGCTATACTCAAAGGTACTATACCAATTCGTTGTGTTCAGAGCTTAAAGGATGAAACTTTAGAAATGACACTGTCAAGCTGTGACAAGATCATAAGTGTTTGTGCCGCACTAACAAACATGGGACCTAGTATAGTTTTTAAGGAGAAATAAAAAAAAAACAGGGACCTAGTATAGTTTTTAAGGAGAAATAAAAAAAAACAGTGATCACTACACCACCATTTTTACTAAGGGATACAACTTACGTGACTTCCTGTTTGCTTCTGTTTCCAAAAAGGGTCTACTCTTAAAGGAATGAATTTGTTCCTAGAGGAGCAAATTATTTTCCTTTAAGAGTTGACCCCCACTGAAAAGGGAGGTAAAAATAAAAATGGCAGAGTTGTTTCCTCTCAAGATTTTTAGGACAATGATAGTAATTGACTCTAGTGAATCACTACACCACTATGTTTTCCACCATTTTTTACTAAGGGGAACAACTTATGTGACTTCCTGTTTGCTTCTGTTTCCAAAAAGGATCTACTTAAAGGAATGAATTTGCGACTAGAGGAGCAAATTATTTTCCTTTAAGAGTTGACCCCCTTTGAAAAGGGAGGCAAAAATAAAAATGGCAGTGTTGTTTCCTCTCAAGACTTTTAGGACAATAATAGTAATTGACTCTAGTGAATCACTACACCACTATGTTTTCCACCATTTTTTACTAAGGGGAACAACTTATGTGACTTCCTGTTTGCTTCTGTTTCCTTCTGTTTCCAAAAAGGATCTACTCTTAAAGGAATGAATTTGCGACTAGAGGAGCAAATTATTTTCCTTTAAGAGTTGACCCCCTTTGAAAAGGGAGGCAAAAATAAAAATGGCAGTGTTGCTTCTTCTCGAAGAGTACCGAGTTTATTCAGTTATACAAAACTATCTCAAAGATCTAGATCCATTTTGTAAGATGGATTTAGGCCTTTGAGACTGTTTTGGAAGAGAAAAACTCATTTTACAGCTCCATTAAACAAAACTGATTCTCATATCTTAGGTAATTTTCATTTAATTCTTTATTTCCCTTTTCTTCACTTTTCATTTCCCTTTTCTACAGTCTTACATTAGTTTTTTTTATTTTCCTTTTTTTAATTTTCTACAGTCTTTGCAGTACCACACTTTTTTTGACGGCAGGCGTTTCAGTCCCACGCAGGCTGGGTGGTACCACTGGTCACACAGGTCGCAAGCGACCATGGGGCCACTGTCTTCATCCTCTGTTGTCTTACACAGACAGAATGTTTGTCTATCACTGGAATGGCGTGATGATCCTGGAATCTCATTTTCTTTGTTCATTCCACTTTCTAATTTCCTAGACACTAATTCTGGCAAAATATGGTTATGCCATACACTTTCAAGTTTTGGTACCATTTTATCTATGAATAAATTGTTCCTTTTCACTCTTGTTATTAAGCAGTCAATGGGTGTCCAAACTAAGAAGTCTACATAGTTCACTTCACAAACAAGCATCTGAAGCTGCACTTGGGCATAGTATCTGTGGTTTTGTTTAAGTTCATAATCTGATGAGATATAGAACTGTTCATCAGCAATAGCCTCTTGTAGTTTGTTATCTCTATGTTTGAAAGGACATTTAATTTCTAGCAATCCATTGCCACAACACAAACATTTAACATGACCATCTGGTGACACACCCAGGAATGGCCTCTCTTCACTTATAACAAATCCTGATTTTGATACTTCACAATCCTGATGAGGGCCTGGATTTGTTACCCGTATAACTCCATTTGGAACCACATCTGGTTTATGTCCTGTCCCAGTGTACAAATTCTCATATAACAGGAATGCGTTGTGCTCGTTTCTGTTTCCCCACTCTATTGCCGGTACTTTAATCTGTGCCATGTTTGCCTGACAGATCTTTTTCAGCAGTGAAGGTGCAGGCTTGTTGATGTCAGTTCGTAAAATGTCACAAACTGTTGATGATGTTATCCTCCCTACACGCTGGTCATGCCAAACAGTTGACGCGGATTGTGCTCTGGTCACTTCCTCCACATACTGAATTTCCTCTTTACATAACTTAAAATTGTCAACTGCCTCTTTCACTGATAAATCAATTTTCTCCTGACCGACGGTCTCATTTCCATTTACATACAAATTTCTTAAGGGCTGTGGTAGTCGTGATTTTTTTTCTGATGGTCCTAGTCCAATGAATCTGTCTTTAAAGTCACTGAATGTGCTGAGTCCCACCGCAGATTCTGACAAGTTTGCTAAAGAGGACAAAAAGTCATGCTGTTCTGTCTGTGTTGATGTGTCTGGCATCGTCTTTAGTCTCTTTGCAGATTTCTTCAGTCTAGCCTTTGCTGCATCTTTATAGAATCTGATGTTGGCGATCGGAGATGGCTGTACATGTTGAACAAAACATGCATTCCACTGACACGGCAAGTCTGTACAAGCAGATGAGGTATACCCCAGTCGTACGGCAGCCTCCATTTTGTACAGCATAGCACCCACATGAGAACATGTCTCACCAAGTCTGAAAATTAAAAATAAATTAAGAGTGACTTCCCTATCTGGTTTATGAATTTCAGTGATAAATTTAATTAGTTCTGTATTCAGGCTCTAGTATTACTGAGTTTAACATGTGAAAACGCTAAAGATGCTCGGTAAAGCAGTGTATCTTGTTCTTTTTCTTCACCTCAATAAGATTCAGTAATACATGAGCATGTTAGAGCTTTCTCCCTCTATATATACATATTTCTAATGCACTTACAATTATAAAAATTATAAAAAAATTTGCGACAGTATATTCTGCAATTAACTGTCGCAAACCCGACGTCATTAAGTAATGTCGCATCTCATTGGCTGACGTTTGGTTCATGTTGCTGACGGCGCTTGACACGGGTGCGAACTGGTACATTATGAAAGGTGAAAATGTGGGAAAGTGCATTAGAATAAGGATAACTGTATTGAAAATTGTCATTAGGGGAGGTAAATCATCGGTTTTATGGTCGCAAATTGCGTTTTACGGCTCCGCTGGGGCATCGCTGTAAACAAAACCGATGATTTACCTCCCCAAATGACCATTTTTAAGACAGTTATCCCCTAAATATATATACTAAAGCTCTGTGTTGAAATATTCACTATACAGTGTAAAATTACCGTAAAAACTGTTAAGTTTTGAGAGCTAACAGTGCAGACCCAGATCAGACTGCTCCTGATCAGGCTCTACACTGTTTGTCATTCCATATTCACCATTTGGCAGTATTTCTGCAGTCCAAAAATCAAACCATTCAAATTTTAGGACAATTAAAATAATAATTTCTGGTGTTCCAAAACATTCAGTGTTTATGGTAATTACTCTATTATTTCTGTGTCAATACCTTCAATATTCATTTTAATGAATGTCTGTATAAGTCAAAAAAATTTGCAACATTCATACAGTGAGAGTATAGAAACACCATGAAATAGTCTGATAGTTGTGTTAAATTGCTTCTCATTGTGAAAATGCTGATTAAACTTGAATCTAACAGACGAAAAAAAAAGGCCAGGTCTGGCGACAACTGGCTGTCAGCAGACTTTTAGGTCTGGTGACAACTGGCTGTCACTAGACCAAAAAGTCTGGTGACAATCAGCTTGGCCAATGGCCGTAATCCTTGTCGAAAGTTACTAAACAAAGCCAGGCCTACAGCACAGGTAGGCAAAGTGGTGTTAACCCTGTGTTACTGTACAGTAGACATACTTCGAAGAATATGTTGATTTTTGCATGTCTATTAAATTATCAGTACTTATACATGTAATATAGTGCATCAATAATCAATATACATGTATATAAATTAATCAAAAATAAAATCTTTTAAAAACAGTCAGTCTTGTGAGTTTTTACTGATTATGAAATAACTAAATTTTAAACTTAGCCTAAAAATGTTTGTTTAGGGTAAACCAAACCCACATAGTTTTATTGTGCTGAAACAGAAATTTTTCTGCTCATTTTTTCTTTTTTCATATATATATTTCTTAATAAATTATATTTACAATATTATATAATAAATGTACATATCCTACCTATATTTTCACATGAACCAGCCTAAACAAACATTTTTTTTTTCTTTTTGGCCATACAGTTACTTCTAAGACCTATTCAATGCTTAACCGGCCTGTGAAGGAAAGACATTAACTGATCATCCGAAGTAAAAGGAAGATGATGATCAATATTTACAGGGATAACAAAACAACAGCCAACTTATCACTTCATTGCACCAACTCTTGATCTGGAAGTTGCAGGCTTTAGTGTCTATAAGCGTAAAAATCCTAAAAATATTGCTTTAATAGCACTAGAATTAGAACAGTGTGTCTTTAACATAAAAAAATGTGTCAAGAGATGCAGATAGAATACCGAACTGTGTAGACCCTGATCAGACTGCTCCTAGACAGCGCTGTCTGATCTGGGTATGCACTGTTTGCACAGACCTTTCTGTCCAAAAACTAAGGAATGCTACGATACTATTTCTGTTGTCGACAATGATCATGCAATAGTAGGAAAAAGGTTGGAATACCTGAAAGCCTATATTTTAGGACACATTTTTCTAAAAATAAAAGCATTTTTGGGCAAAATGTTGGCAAAAAAAATTGGGCTGGTAAAAATCAGCAAGTCAGTTGATATTCAGTAAACCTGGTTGGCGGCAATCATTCAGGTCATTTAATCTGAAATCTTAAGTAGATATTTACCCTGCCATGCAGTCACAATGTCCATAAATCACTGGTCCACTTTTCTTGAGAGCTACCCAGGAATGATGAGGGGTGTCTGTCACACAGTAGGACCTCTTCACATCTGCTTTGAAAAGAATGTCACCACTATCCAGCTTGATGTGAAACACAGTCTGGACCCAACCCGCGATGAAGAACTTGTGGGCGTCAGTAGATCTGTAGTTCTCCATAGCCTCTGGAGAATACAATCCTGAAATTAAAACAAGGAATGTCATGAGTAATATTTCACTTTTTTTTCAGTATCCTGGAACTGCCCCTGCAATCCCATAAACCCTGTCTGTTAATTTACAATAAGAACAAGGTGTTTTTACTGTGTGTGTGTGTGTTGTTGTTAGACGACATGTCAGTCCTTATGGGTCATTTTGTGTCATCTCCCGGAGAAAAGGGAAAGTTGAAGAAGTTGAGTAGAAGAAAGTTGAGAATGAGGGAAAAGTGAATGACAGTGTAGAAACAGAAGATATACAAACAAGCCCCCTTCCCACACCTGCTGCTAACACAGCAGTAGGGATGGGTATCGCCACTGAAAACCGTATCACGATATATTGCGATACACTGGTCTGTATCGGGATATGTATCACAATATATCACAACTTCTTTTTCAGTTCATACTTCTAGGGATTGTTACTTGCTTTTACTGTGTTGTTTGCTTCTGTCTTTTATTAAATGATTCTAATAAAAAATGAACATCCCATTCTTAACCTGTTTATTTTAACACCAAAAAAAAATAACCAGCTCCAGTACTTTATTAAAATGCAACTGTAACAAGTCTGCAATGTCATTTTATTTTACAAATTGACTAACTTACTGACATGACCCTATTGACCATGCATCCAGTGCATGCCTTCTTTGTTATTCTGCTCTGACCCAGTTTTGCCCCAAGGCGAGAATGAAAAAAGCATGCAGATTTTCAACACCGGTTGTGATCAAAGGAATTGACATGTGTCTGAAGTCTGGGTAAATTATTTTATCGGTGACATGAAAAGGAGATACACTAAATAATCGGACAGTAATTGCTGAGCAAATGTTGTAGACCCAGATCAGACAGCTCCTTTGAGCAGTGTGGTCCGAATCTGCAGTGTATGTCAACAAAATAATGAAACTTCCCGTAAGTGAAAATGTACACACACACAAAAAAAAAAAATGTTCAAAAGATGTTCGAATATTTAAGTTGTGAATGGGAATATGTGTCAAAATGACAATACCGTTGGAGTGAAAGGATCAATTGGATACTGCCAAAAGGATTAAACTGGACATTTTTACCTACAATCACGGTAATTTTTGTTTACATCTGTCTTTGTGTGTGAAGATTACGGAGATCATAAAAGACGTCTCCGGCAAAAGTAAACAAATAAAACCTGTTTTTAAAGACTATATTTGCTTTAATTGACACCATTACCTAGATCCGTTTCATGAAAAAAAATATATTTGGAGAAAAATATTAACAAAATGAAAAGGAAACTGTTAATTAAAAGCACATAAAACGTTTTCACGCGAATGTCCGGAAACTTCCGAAATTTACCGAGCGTACCGGTATGGCCAAAACATATCGTGATTCGTATCGTGGCAATTTTGTATCATGATTTACCGGTATACCGGTAATATCGCGCACCCCTACACAGCAGGCCTTGCCCAACTGTAATCCAATCTCAGTTGGACGCCCCGATGCCAAAAGATACATAACACCTTCGCCTCACCCAGTCCCACCATCCCCGGGTTTCTTCGCTACAGTGTTGGATGGAATTACATAGGAGTCCTGTAAATCTAAGATGAATTACACTGAACATGAAATAAATGCACAGCTAGGGAGGGGTGTGTGGACTGCAATTACACCCTCCATACCACAGTTGCATACTCTTTTATATCATTTTCTTAAAGTTGACAAAACAAAAAATACATTGGTTTTGAGTGATACAGGACCAATTCAATGTTGCAGCACCTGAAACAGTACCACCGTCCAAATGCTTACACGGACAGTTTTAAGACTTCCTTTTTCCCCAGGACAATTGCAACTTGGAATGGCCTTACAACCGAAGCTGTCTCTTCGGAGACAATTGATGGGTTTAAGGCCAAAATTTAATATCCTATGGTAGAGCAGGGGTTAGGCATGGAATGCCTGCCCCTGAGGACTTCTTGTAAATAGTTTTAATCTGCTGGTGGCTTTGTCACAAATTCATTTATTTATTTATTTATTTATTTATTTTTTTGTGACAACTTAATGCGCCACACCAGAAACCTGTCATCATGGTCAAAGTTAACCGAGGACAGTAATGATAGAAAGAAGGGAGGGGGGGGGGCAGACTTCACGAAACCCCGTCTGACCTCCTGACATGTCTGGTAAAAATTCATTCAGTCTGATAAAAATATTCAGAATTTTCAAGTGCATTTTAAAATCATTTTACGAGATTTGGTCCTGTAAATTCTGGCAGACTTTTGTGAACTCGGGGGGGGGGGGGGGGGGGGGGGGGGGCAGGGATGCATTTAGTTCACTTTATTACCAACTTGTAAGGTGACAGGTGACAACCACTTACCCAGCTATAAAGTGGCAGAAGAAACACACTAACACTTACTTATTTCTTTAAAATTTTTAAAATATCGATATATTTGGACAATCTCGGACACTGCTTAAATCTGTTTTTCCCCACCCACCTATTGAATCACTCCCGTAAATACAAACTATTAATATTTGTGTTATAATTCTCACATATACATTAGTAAAATTTCATTTAATAATCTTGAAGTAATTTAATTCTGATTTACTTACGAGGTGACTTGATGAGGTAATGATAAACATCACTGTACTCAGTCTTGGGCCACTGCTTCGGGTCATTAATCCATAGATCTGCAGGGAATTGAAACGGACATTTATCTACACCAAGCAGCCCTAGCTTTGTCAAATAACGACCTTTGTCCTCCGGTGGTAAACTGTCCACATAATCATATGACATTATTGATTTTCTTCTCACAAAGAACTGATTTTATCGCTTGACTTGTTATGAAAGGAATTCCCCCAAACAAATATGGCGGACGCGTTGGTATGCTAGCCACGTGACTCGTGACGTCACGCCGACTTCGAGAATATATCAGATTAGATTTTAGTACTATTGGTATTCAAAGGCTGTTACATGCATCTGGTTTACCCATACGAATTACCTTAAGATCTGAGGCTTTTAGAGAAAATTTGATAAAGAAATTAAATTAACTTAAGAACATCTCTTTATCTCCTTACAAAAGTAATAGTCAGGAATATAATAGTAGATGTAGTAATAAACATTGCATTCAAACATTTTCGTAGATCTACGAGTACTATAAAACATTAAGATTAACGTTATAAGAAACTACATCTAATGTCATTATTTAATTGCTATATATTATTCGAGAATCATTGTGGAAGAAAGATTGCATGCAAAAAGCGAAGAGTCAGGTTTTCTTGTGCAGTCTGACCATAGTTATATACAGTTTGGCACTGGCGTAGGAAGACCCTTTTACATTTCATTAGCATATATATGGTCTTATATCAATAGCCAACAATTTATGCATTGTGTCCCATAAAAGGGAAATTGACAAACAGTCCAGATCCAGATTAGGCGGCGTCTGATCAGGATCCACCCTATTTGCATAAGACAAATGGGTACATCTCCTTAAAATAAAATAAAAATGATAAAAAACCCAACTAAACAAAACACCCCTTAGAAGACTTATGGACTGATCCAATATATGAGGAAAGAAGAGTACACTAGGCATAAATGGGATAGACAGACAATGTTTGTTACATAGATATATTGAATAAATAACAACTGAGTACTTTCGTCAGTCATACCCACCCCAGGCATACGGCCCGGAGAATGGGACAATACAGACCTAAAGGAGTTCTAAAATAGATATTTTCCATTCCCCATGGAGCTCGTAATATAGATAGAATTCGATAAATCAGATTAATAAATCAACAATGCATAATACTACACACTCTTTTAGAAATATTTAGATACTTAGTTGGAGGTTACGAATTTAGGTGAAACGAGCTTGGAGCCGAATGACAGGATTCTCGGTGATATGGTTATCGAGAATCCTGCCGTTTGGTTCTAGGTCTTTCTTTTTCTTATACCGAGATTTATAATCACTGTAACAAGGTATTGTAGCATGAATTTAATATTGAAATAATATTTTATTAGGGTACTTTAGATTGATGCAGCGGGATACAGACGGACTTCCACCGAATTTCACTTATCTCTATTTCATGATATGTGTTTATACAAATAAACTATTGTTTAAAAACCAAAATAAATACTTATAATGAATAAACAAATAAAAACGGAAAATAAGCTTATGATTAGAAATTTCTGACATATTAGCCACAATATGGTTTTTATACATTAGATATCAATGTAAATGATAATCGTAACAATTATAAAGCGAGTTTGAAGTTGATTATTTTCATTTTTGTTGCCAACCTTTGTGGCCCAATTTTGATACTATAACTTTAATTTACTGTACATACATTGTAAAGAAAGGCAGCTCATCATTTGTCTTGCTTATAATTTTGCTAGGCGTATGTGGATATTTTGTGGAGAAAGTGAAAACTCTTTTCATTTCTCTTCTTCTTCGCCCCCACCCCAACCCACCCCATCTCCCACTGAAATACTGCCACAAACTCTAGCTATTGAAATATCATTCTGATATAATGTGGGGTGGACGAAGCATTCTTCTTTTGAAATTTTTGTTGGCTGCTTTTTGCGCTTTAAATTAATGTTTAGTATAGGGCTTAAGTCTGGGTGTGCACAACGTGCTACACAAATGCAGCAAATGTGACCTGAATGGATTGCCACTGTTTTATTATCACCACGTTATTCTTCTGTTTATTTATTTGTTTATTTATTTATTTGTTTATTTATTTATTTTATAAACTAAATTTTTGTATTATGTAGGAAGAAGATATTATTACAGAATGTATACATTTTGTAGTCAAAGATTTATAATATGTTTCTTTAAACGGAAGCAGTAACTTTGGATGAGTTGTACTTTTTATTTAAACTTTAAAGTAAGTGCGGGGTGGGGGAGGTGAGGAGTGGCAAGATGTGTTTCAATGATTTATTCAAGCCACTTTATCAGTTGGATGTAAAAATACTGATTCGAAAACCTTAAAGGCACCATAGGCACGCGGGGGCAACGCCCGTATACCTGGATCATTTTTTTTAGCTCACGGCTAGTCTTGAACGAAGCACGAGTCCAATTCTAACTCGAGCCTCTCGCGCTGTCGCCACGCAGGAAAGGGTGTGAGCTAAATGTAAGTTACTGGAATTTAAACCGTTGTCGGCATTCGGCCGAAAGAGGGCTGCTAATCAACTTTGACTGTTGCGAAATGTGCTCGCCGTAGTTAATTATGCCGTTAGGCAGCTCCAGATGAGAAAATACGTCATGTTGAAAGCGGCCGGAACGGCCTAGGCGGAAATATAAGGCCCAAAGCCAACCCTGCTGTCCGTACAGCAAGTTCGGTTCAGAATAATACGGAGTTGCTGCAATCATACACAATTTCTTTTATTATATTTTACTTCAAAAGCACAACTTATTCATTATCGAATGTTAAAATATAAACACGCTTAGGACAAAAACGAAATCAAAAACTCTTTGCTTACAAACATATTCAATAGTAAATATTGGCTGAGGTAGGGACACTTTTAAACTAAATGTACAAAAAAATGTGCATATGCGAAGAAAAAAAATCAACTATTTTAATGCTAGAGTCCTCTTTAAAGGAGACCTAACCGGCAGTAGTTGTTTGTATTGCAGTTTTTTTAACTGTGAAAATATGTCAACATTTTTGTTTGCAAAATTAGCTTCCAAAGCTGTTGCAGTGTAACTTTCTTTTGTCTAAGTTCTGTTTCTTTTAAAGTAGAAAGTCATATTACTTTTACCGTTATCTCTTTTTTTTTTTCTTTTAAACTCTTTTTGGACTAATGGTCCATCCTCATTTGGATGAGTTCTAGTCTTAGTAGTTTCTGGTGAATGTTCACTTTTATTGTAGGCCTATTTGACATTTGATTTGATATTTGAAATTCCTGAAAGCAAACGTCAGACAACACAACCTGTGGCGTCTCTTGCGTATTATTTCTATAAGTTATGGTTGCAGATTATGAACATTTCAGTTCAAGTTTGTCGTTTAGTAGATCTACATTTTGTATTTGTTTCAACCGTTCGATTTTATTTACTGTTCCTCCATGTTATAGCTGTTTTTGTCCATAATATGCAGTCTTCCTTATTCATATAAATCCGCACTGTGGTATGTGTATATACATGACATAGTTCAAGCAGTTAAAGCAGACGACCTTGGCGCAAAGACATTTAGTGCGCTGCAATGATTGGACAGAAGTTATCTGGCTGTTCTGTCAGACATACTCACCATACTGATCTACGTACAAAGCAACAAAGTCACTACCCGGAACAACTGAAAAATAAAGTTGATCTGGTGTCCTACTTCACAATATCACAAATAAATCATGAAACTAGAGCTAATACAAAACTAAAATGATTAGTGCGAAAAACCAATGTATTGCCAAACCTTCATTCGATTGTGATAATTTTAGAGCTTGCCTATGATAAAACGTCATAAAACGTGACGATATAATAAAGTAAAATTAATACAATCTATAGACCCTAGTAAATTATACAATATGCATGTATTATGGTGAATGTGTTCACTTTCATGGAAAGCAACTCTGTCATTTTCAGTTTTGCCTCCCTACTAAGTAGGGGCCAACTCTTACCCCTTTTTAGGAGGAATATGTCGTCCAGGGAACTGTTCCGATGGTCGCTGACTCTTGATGAGAATGATTGTTTCCATTTAAATCTTGAAAATTTGTCTTATATAATATCTGACTTCCCGATGATGTTGGTTATTATCATTATTATTGTTGGTGTATTGTAGCTATATTATCATTTTATGGCTATGTCACTGTGGGCTATATTATCATTATTATTTTTATTATTTATTTATTAAAGGCCCCATTGCTCTATCAGAACTTAAAACATCTCTTTATGATGTTAAAGATGTGTTCTGAGTGTTATAATGGCTTGCCAGCTCGTTTTGTTTTCACATACGGTCTTTTGGTAAGCAGTATCAGTAATTTCAAAATTATGTTATATCTATCTGTTCTGTATAGCATTCTCTTGGGGAGGACCGTAATTAATGTTGTTAGAATTTGTGGTCCGACCCATTTATCAGTTGTTTTTGGCAATAAAATATATTTAAACTAAAACTAGCTCTATCAGCATGAAAAAAATTATTCTGAGGTATCGATGTAAGCTTCTCACTATAGTTTCGTCATTGTCAATGACCGTGATTAGCCAGCTTGAAACAATAAAACATCATTGAGTTTCACATAAAAAAGGGTTTGAAAACTTATTTGGGGCAACTAAAATGACCACTTTCGATTTCATTTACCTGAATACAATGGTAAAAACACAATGTACAGGCGTGTAGCCTCAATCACTATCCCGCCTATATTTATATAACATTGCTAGACGGGTAACGATAATAGGAAATTGTATTTTGTGGAGCGATTTATTATTTTTCAAAAACTTGTTTTCTCTACTTTTTGCCAGTTATATGACTCAATATATGCACACCAACTTACATTTTATTACCAAACATGAAGGTTGAACCGTTTTTACAATGATGTGTGTTTGGGCTTTTTACCACTGATAGGACTATGGAGACTTTAATCAATGAATTATTATTATCATCATCAGTGCATTGTAATTTTATCATTTTTGGTTGCCACGTTAGTTTTCTTTATATACCTATTATTTTACCTATTATTTGTTTATTGTAACGCTTAATTGAATATGATTTAATTATTATAACATAATATACAATTATTGACCTTTGTTGAGGTGAATATGCAGTTTTATTGACCTGCAAACATCATATTGACCGATTTAATTATTATAACAGACTAAAATATCCCTCTTTTCTTGTATGTTGAAACCATCTGTTGTGTTGTAAAATATGTACGTTCCAGGAGATGATAATTGAGCCGCGACACGAGAAAACCAACAATGTGGTTGTGCGCCGAGCTCATACTCAGATCACCCTTGGCTTTCGCCCTGTCTGACCAGACTCTTTGCTAAGTGCTTATAGGGTAGCTCAGGGTCTAAGCTACCTCCATGCGGACAGTGAAGACTCTGATCAGACTGGGCGAATGCCCAGGCTGATCTGAGTCTTCGCTGGGCGCACAACCACTTTGTTGGTTTTGTCATGTCGCGGCTCATATATATAAGCCACAAGCTTACTATCAAATCCTGATCTGTTAGTTGTATATATGGTGAGATAATCATTAACAGTGCATAATTTGTCAATTTATCTAAGAGCCTTGGCCTTCATTAGGGTTTACAAACAGTAAAAATAGAAACCGCAAAAATATTTACATTTTGAAAAAGAAACCTGGCAGAACATAGGCAAGAGATGATTCCAAAAGCAAAATTGAACAAAACAATGCCCTTAGCGGGGACAATGTAAGCAAAATTATAAAACTAAAATGATTGACTACGCCTAAATGTTATGCACTTTTCTTGAAAATGCTCGACTGATCACAGCGCTACAATATCAACGTATGAAACAAAATTTTTGTACAACAGTCAGATTTCGTTGTTCTGTGTGTGAAACTGCATTGCAATTGGCCGTAACCTTTGATGGGTTGTTGGTTGTATTGTACCTAACAGTTCATAGAGACGGCACTTCCGTCTGCAAACAGTCTGCGTTCCAGCGGTCTAATAAAAGTGGGTAATGCCGCACAAATGCTGCGTAATGCTGCTGTACTTGTAGGTGCGGTTTGTGGTTGTTTGGATTAACACTTCCTGTCTATTCCATTTCACAACCCCCCTCCCAACCACCCCCCTCTCTCTCTGTGTGAAACGGCCAGAAATAAGCCGAAACACTGCCTAATAGGACCGTTTAATTCCAGTATACCCTCCAAGGGATCGGGGAGAGTCGGGTAACTTCGGACAGCGGGTAAATTCGGACATACCATTGCAAACAGTGAAAATCCAGATAAGACGGCTCATGATGAGCCGTCTGATCAGGATTTTCACTGTTTGCCCAGTTATTTGTGTTTTAATTCCAAACAACTGACATATAAAGGAAACGATGTCACTGTCCGAATTTATCTTCTGTCCGAATTGTCCTGACTCGACCCTAGTTGACTGGATGAAGAAGACGTGAAATTTTCGGCATATGGGCCATCTTCCCATATTGACTATAGACAGACTAGTGCCTACTGTGACTACAGCGGATTTTTGCCCCCCCCCCCCCCCCCCTCCCCCTTATTTGCCATTGTTTTTCGGTCGTAGATGCCATGAACCTTGTTTGACCGAGAAGGTAGTCAGTGGCCTGCTGCGCTTGTAGCAGGTGCGGATGTTTCGTTTTCTTCCAGTATTGACTATAGGCAGACAAGTGCCTGCAGCAAGTATGGGACGTTTCTTTTTACCCCTTATTTGTCATTGTTCTTTGGCCGTAAATGCCATGAACCTTGTTTCCTCGAGGGGGTAGTAAATGTCCTGTTGTACTTGCAGCAGGTGCGAGTTTCATTTTTTCTCTCTTTCCCCTTACAATGTTGTCCTTTATCCCCCGTCTCCCTAGTATGAACGGCAGTGGTGTCTATAGGCACCGTTAGGTCCAATACAACCAACAACCCACCAAACTTTACGTCATTTGTAAAGGCCCTGTCACACTACAACGTTTCAGACAACGTATGCCAACTTATGAAAAATTTATCCAATACGCTGGCATACGCTGGAGATAAATTAAAACATCAAACAGCAGCCGGTTTTGGAACGCACACATAGCGTATTGAAACGTATAACACCTGTTCTCAGAGTAGGCGCGCAATAAAATTATGAAAACATGAAATTGTTTTTTTCTCGGAAACGCAAATTTTATTTATGTCATACATTTCAATATATTCTAAGAACCATATGTCAAAATATCTGCATTCGGGGAACATTCTTTAATAAATTTTCATACTCTCCAAAGGCTATGGGGTAAAATAAAGAAGTAATTTAAGGTTCTACCCCTTCATTAGTAAAATTGCTAATAATGTACATCAGATATCGTTTAAAAACATTTTAGCACAATCAAAAAGCCAAATGTTGTGCATAGTAAAACAGCGGATACTGCGAAGCTATCACATCCCAAACCATTAGGATCCTACGAAGTGCATGTACTCATGCATTATTATTCCCAAACAGGTTTAAAGTACTGATTTCTTTTTTATCAGAACAGAAGGAAAGAGGTTCTTGTGAATATTTTCATATTAACGGATTGCAATGTCAATGCATGTAAAAAGTGAAGGGAAGAAATAAGATAATGGAAAAAAGTAACAGTTTTACAATGAATTTTAATTGAGTAACGTAGCTTACATAATAAGTGAATATAACAAGGAAATAAACGATTAAAAAATCTAAACGTTAGTAACATTAAAAATGCATTCTATTCTTACAGAGAATACTACTATCAGTAATTATTTACAAGTGCACACACATGACCTTAAAGACGCAGTCAAGGTCACCAAAATTTAAACCGGTGTTAAGTTTGTGTCGATGACACAGCTATGCAAGTTATGCATCGGTTCAAGAGGTACATGTATCGTGGGCACAAAGAATTGTCACGTCTCCGCAGACAAAGAAAATATTAACAGCATTAGAGCTCCCGTGACCTTCAAAACCGGGTAAAAGTCACCAAAACAATCAGCTTTTTGGCTTGTCCCAATGATACATAACCATGAATGACTATATTGTCATATTGACGTTGTCTGCTTTGATTCTCTGACGCAGTGGAAATCGAAGCAATTATGTTAATTCGGGTGTTTGGGTACACCTTCAAGCTTTCTGCCACTGTTAGAGGGGGATACAACCTTTGTGACATCCTATTTGTTTCCCTGGACGAGAGTTCCATTTCAGCATGGAGTCTACTCAAACAGGCAATAATTTGCTCTTAAAGGAGTAAATTCTTTTAAGAGTCGGACCTTATTAGTGGCTTTTCTCTTAAATGAGAGAAATTGCTCCTTTGGAAGCAAATTCTTTCAAGTGTTGAGAGACAAAAGTGAAGATGCTAACTTATTTCACCTGAATATGTACCCATTTCATCAATTTATGTTACCACACTTAAAATCAACAGGCTACTCTGTGACTGAATATCACGGCATAAGAGAGTCTGGTGCCAGCTTGGTTTTCATAAAGCTTGCGAGTTGGTCTTATACCTTATGCAGTTAGCATGTCAGCACATTTAAATAATCATACGATAAATATTTTCATCTAAATTCAGAAAGTTTTCTTTTTACATACCTAAAAAAGGGTGCCCAGTGTCACAATACCGGGAATCAGAAAATCGTCAATTAGCAGACGATAAAACTGTCTAAACCGGAAGTAGCAAGTTTTAAACAGGAAATACTTAAACATAAGAATACTAACTGCTGTATTTTTATTTGGCATAACTTCAACAGCAGTTCTGGAACAAAGGCAAAATAAGTATAACGTAGCTTACATAACGTAGCTTACATCATACAATATAATTATGCATACTTCAATAAACGAAATAGCAAGTCGAAAGTTTTTGATAGTTTTGCAATCCACCTGTAAGCATATCGATTACGAATATAACAATTTTCCCAATTCTTTAGTAGATTATTCACAATTGCGGTAACGTAGCTTACACCCTTATCCATTCTGTTGAACGTGTACTTTTCAGAGGAAAGAAATCTTCATATTATAAGCGGTCAATGCATCCATATAGTGGTTATCGAATTTGACAGCAATAAATGATTATCTTAAAGATTTATCTGGAAACGGAACACTTGTTTATTGCTTGTTAACTTTTCTGTATCAGGCGGGTAACGTAGCTTACATACATTTTACCGACAATCCAGATGAAAAAATGCTTTTCCCAGGGAACTGTGATTTATACAACGGTATTTCAGGTTTGCACATAAACATATTCTGTTCACTTTGGAAGCATCCATTTATTACATTTTACATAATTTTTGCGGAAAAGGGGTTGTAGTTGTTTGTACCATTCAGAACGACATGTGTTTTATGCAATTTTTAGCCACTTCAAGCATCGAGAATGGAAAAAAGTTGTCAAAGTGATGCTTTAATTTACAACTGAAAATGAAAAACACATCTAGAGGCTGGAATGGAAGTATGTTTAAGTTATATGAAAATGTTTTTAATAGTAGTTTTGATTATAAGACATCGAATATCAGGACTTGCTTGTCTATTCTGAGAACAGGTGATAAATAACTTATTCACAACTTATCCCTAGCGTATACATAACTTATACAAGCGTATACATAACTTATACAAGCGTATAACAGCGTGTTCCCAGCGTATCTGTAGCGTTCTCGTCTTATGCCGAACGCATGCACAACGTTAGTCTAACTTACGCCGACCTTATGTATAGCGTGTTGGAGCGTGCTTCGACGATCAGATGTAAAGCGACGGCTCTCTACAATTCTTTTTATTGTAGTGGACGTTGATCGATGGACATGCCTAAAGAACGAAAATTAGAGAACTTTGCAGGTAGTAGCTGACCACCTGCATGCCTACCGTCGTCCCAATCATCACCCGACTGCCCTGCCTACGATGGTAGCCAACCTCCCTCTCGCGCAGACTCCAATGCCTCTTTAGTGGTATCCGTGGCGGCATCTGCAGCAGCTGTGGTGGCATCTGAAGTATTAACCCCCTCTCAAGCCCCAAAACGACAAGCAGAAGCGGTCCAAGAAGATTCCTTATTTAAAAGTGATGAATTGCTGATCTGTATCCAATATATATAGCTGAAGCCCTGGTCGCTGGCGGATATGTTACCTAAATACGCTCAGTGCGTTCGTGATACGTTGAATACGTTCTAAGGTCGTCAGGCATAGGTTGGGTACGTTCTGGATACGCTCGGTATAAGTTACAGGTACGTTACCTATAAGTTAGAAATAAGTTACGCGTACGCTCCACAATGACCCTGCTGGCTGCCGACGTATGTCAACGTATGATTAACTTATAAGTTACGTGCATGAACGTACTCATAACTTACCTGTTGCGTACACCAAACTTATGACTAACTTATAAACAATACGTCGGCGTACGTTGAAAATTTTATGCATGCACAAAATTTTGGGCCGCATTCGACGTACAACAACTTATACCAACGTATTTGAGCGTACTCGTAACTTGTTCATAACGTACCCCTAACTTATTCAACGTACACCAGCGTGTTTACTAAATTTCTCATACGTCGGCATACGCTTATGTTATACGTCACTGTGTGACAGCCACATAATGCAGTATCACGATTTCTCGAGCTGCAACACAATAAGACCTGAGTCTTGTATATATTCATGTTTTATACTTTGATTATGTAGCGCTGTGTTTATTCGCGCATTTTCAAGAAAATTGAATATTATTTAGGCGCATACCCCAACCCTATTTACTACGCTCTTGCGTCTTAAACTTTCCATGGAAAATATTTTTCCTAGCTTCATATTAGCTGAAGGTCCCCGTAGATGCAATAAAAATAGTTATACTGCTCCAGATTACGTGTGACAGTTACCGCCAGGTCAACCAAATAAAATTCAGTTTAGTGCAATTGCATATTTTGAAGCGTGCATTTCATCGGACATAAAATTGTCAATGCCAGAGTTGGAAATTGGAATAAATTAAATTTAAACATCATGTTGACAAGTTTCTTTTTTCGAGAAAAATAGTACAGTGGACTCGACAGTATCGGATCATCGACAGTATCGGATCACTCGTAATTTATCATCCATTTTTCCCACAAATGAAGCAAATATTTTTTAATATTATATTACAGTCATCAAGTTAGACCAATGGCAAAGTGCAGGGTGAAAAACTCGATCGAAATCTGCGGCTGTGAAACAAATCAGAGTTGTTGAAAAGCCTTGCCCCTATACAGCGGCGCTTGCAATCTGCCTGTTGCTCGTTAACCTCTAAATAGATTTCGGTTATTTAAACTATTTTATCATAAGGCGATTGAAACCAATTTTGATTTGTAATGTGTTATAGCATCCCTAAAATTACAGGCAGTCGTTATTTTTGTGACATCCCAGTATTTGATGAAAATGCAGACTTGAAAAGTGGGGCACCGATGTGCGACAGTAACGGATCAGTATATGATTTGAACTGAAATACAGGCCTCAGCTTGAAAACTGCATGTTGGATGTATGGTCTGATGCTGAAAGCAAGTCATAAATCAACTGCCTGAGTGGCTTCTGTGTCTTTCAAAGGAGATCAGTATAAAACTAAGACAACATCCTTTTTGTAAAACACCCCTATCCCACATCCCACATGCTAGCATATGATAATGAAGGTTATGAGTAGCACAACTAAGCTTCTGCTAAACATTCTGAAGAATCATTTGAGATCAGCTCGCATGTGTGTTGTGAACCCAATAATGACTGGCGTTCATCGGATGGACATCTGTACACTGTGTAGACTCAGATTAATGCCGGGGAACTCGTTGACTGACCATGTAGTCTTTATACACTGATTGCACTGAAATATCGTTAGGGCGGAAAATCACCGTAAATTTGTTGATCCTGATCAGACACTACGGTCTTATCAGGGTCTACACTTTGCAAAGGCAGATTATGATCTTTACTAAAAAAATGAGCAGTTCCGTGTTATGGGGCGCAGGGGATTACCGAGTTAAGAGTTTTTGTATACATTTAACTTTTATTTAACAGACTCAACCCTTGCTGGCGAATGACCACATGCAAAATATCGTTGAAAGGCCGTAAAAGTTTTCTCTGAGAGTTTAATAGGTCCAACTGTTTATGTGGCAAAATAATTGAAGCTAAGAAGGTTGGCAGAATGCCCCCGAGAAACTCTCCTATAAAATAATATCATATGATCCGATACTGTGGCACCTGATTCGTTACTGTCGTAAGACCCCACTGTAAGTCTCGATAGGTTATCTGCCCTTAAAAGAAAAAAAATCGTAAATATTTTGACATGGATAGATAGAAGGGATATTTTGCAATTGTTAGGTGTCATAACATACATACTTTTAGCATTCACATACAACAAAACAGGAGTTTTATTGAACTTGATCCGATACTGTCGAGTCCACTGTATCAGTTTCTTTTTTCGATTTAATTTACCCAGGGGTCTTTCAATCATCGAATTAGGAGAAAGGTCAAATCAATGATAATGATTAAAAACGACTGTAATTTAGGTAATGATTTAGACAAGAAATAATGGTTTCAACGGTTTATCAGAAATAAGGGCTCCCACAGATTTACAAATATTTGTCCAGAGAGAACCCCGCGGTGAAGAAGAAAGTTTCTATGATATCATCCATATCAGTATAGTTCTATCGGCGCCGTATTTGAAAAAAATGACTCAAGCCTAACTTATCTGATCATACGAGTTGACACTAATCGATATTATCTGTGGCGAGAAATGCATTAGATTGAATAGGAATCCAATCGTTCACAGAAAACTGTAAAAATATTAATTAATACTGAATTTATATGCATACAGATTCATAATATTCAATTTAAGTGCTATTCTTTACATATTTTTTCATAATTTTACGTTAATATTAAATTGGGGATTCTTAGGTTGAAAATGTGACCCTCTAAATGCAATACTTATATAGTAAACAGCACTGAAAATGTTCTGTTCTGTTCTGTTCAATTCTCGTATCGACGTTACCCAAGTGGCTCAACGGTACGTAACCATAGTTGCACACACCTATAGTTGCACTGAAAATGCAGAGGGTATCCTTCTTTTATTGCCAATATCATTTTCAAATATAAAGTTGCATAAAATATGCATACGGATTCCATATCTGCAATAAATTTTCTTTCTAATGTTATAATTTTTATTGGGAAAAAATGAAAATTAATTGGGGGATTTTAAGGGTTTTTACAAACTTAATTGTTTTTAATTGTCACAAATGCACCCGAATCTATTTTTAGAAATCGTAGACTAAGCGTGAAGCTATACCTGTCCGAGTTCCCCCTGGCTATTTTAGCTTTAGTGTACACTTTATAACTGATTTGCAATATTGCTATATCGACGCATGAATACTGAAAATAATATTTTGATAATTTATTTATAATCATTATGGCTAATCTGCAAGTGACGCTCTGGATCCCTGACCATACTGCGAATTAACTGCTGTGTACCGATTCTTTCACTGTGTCAAACACACACACTACCAATATTAAATTTCCTAATTAAATAAGCAGAAAGGCATCATTTAATCAATTTGCAAAAACAAAGAGTACATTTTCTTCCTTGTGAAAGTAATATATTCACTTTCCGTTTGCTTTCTCTGAAAAAAAAAGAAATACTTCAGATCGCTCCTAATAACAAAACAGCCATTCCACCTCTTGAATTTAACGATAATGTTTATACGGAGGAAACTGACAAAGCTAATGTCTTAAATACTTATTTTCAAAGCCATACACTTTTAAACGAACAGAACGCACTTATTCCAAGCCTTCCCCCAGCCATTGTTAATACACAACTGAATAGCATTGTTTTGTCTCCATTAGAAGTTGAATCGGTCCTTACAACTCTGCCTGCTGCCAAAGCCTCTGGTCCTAATGGCCTGAGTAATCGTATTCTTCGCGAACTGTCTAAAGAGCTTTCATCACCCTATTGTTCTCTTTTCAACCAGTCACTACGCGAGGGCAAAGTTCCTTCTTCATACAAAGAAGCTAATGTATGTCCAATTCCTAAGAAAGGTGACCTATCTGATGTCTCCAATTATCGACCCATTTCCTTGCTCAATTCGGAAGACAAAATTCTGGAAAGACTCGTATTTAAATATTTATTTAACCACTTACGTGATAACAATTTACTTTCTTCTTTACAATCTGGCTTTCTTCCTGGTGACTCAACCGTCAATCAGTTAACTTTTCTCTACAACACGTTCTGTCAAGCTCTCGATTCTGGCAAAGAAGTACGGGCTGTTTTCTGTGACATCAGCAAAGCTTTTGACCGTGTATGGCACGCTGGCCTCCTAGCTAAACTTCAAGCGGCTGGTGTCTCAGGAAACGTCCATGCTTGGTTTGCAGATTATCTCCTTGACAGAAAACAACGAGTTGTCCTCCCTGGCGCTGTTTCTGATTGGACTTACATTCGTGCTGGAGTTCCCCAGGGATCGATTTTAGGCCCCCTTCTTTTTCTGTTGTATATTAATGATATTGTTAATGATATTGGATCAAGTATTAGATTGTTCGCAGATGACACTAGCCTCTTTATTATTGTAGATGATCCTGTTACAGCAGCCGGTTGCATTAACGCAGATCTTGGTAAAATCTCAGCTTGGGCTTCAACTTGGCTTGTTACCTTCAATCCTTCTAAAACCGAAACCTTACTTGTCTCTCGTAAATTAAATAGACCTCTCCATCCACCTATCTATATGCAAAACCAACAGATATCTGAAGTTGATTCCCACAAACATCTTGGTCTTTACTTTTCTAATGATTGCACCTGGCATCAACACATAAAATATATTACGGATAAGGCTTGGACTAGAATTAATACTATGAGAAAATTAAAATTCAGATTAGACAGAAAATCCCTCGAAACTATTTACACTGCATTTATTAGACCCCTGATTGAATACGGAGACGTCATATGGGACAATTGCACATTATATGAGAAACAAGAGCTCGATAAAATACAAAATGAAGCGGCTCGAATCGCCATAGGAGCCACTAGACTTGTTTCCATTGCTATTCTTTATAAGGAAATCGGATGGGATCCGCTCGAAAAGCGACGAACAGATCATAAGCTTACCTTGTTTTATAAAATGACCCATAATCTAACTCCTTTATATCTATCTTCCTTAGTACCCCAGTCCGTTAGTAATATTTCACGCTATAGTCTCAGAAATTCTAATGATCTTCAAACTATAGATGCAAGGACAACTCTCTATTATAATTCTTTCTTACCGTCAACCGTCAGAGCCTGGAATAATGTACACGACGAGGCAAAACAATCCGACTCTTTAAGCACCTTCAAAGGTTTTCTTCACAAAGGCAGATCACGCACTCCAAAACACTTCTATGTGGGCAACAGGAAAGCTCAGATATTACACACCAGACTACGGACCAATTGTAGCTCGCTTAACTTAGATCTTTTCTTGAAAAACATTTCCGATTCTCCTTTATGCCAGTGTGGAAGCATAGAAAATGCCCAACAACATTTCCGATTCTCCTTTATGCCAGTGTGGAAGCATAGAAAATGCCCAACATTACTTCTTTCACTGCAGGCACTATCAGGTCCAACGAACTGAACTCTTAAATTCAGTGTCACAGTATCAGACTCCCTCGCTGTCTCTTTTTTTATATGGTAATGATTCTTTTTCACTTGGTACAAATACAGTTATATTCGAAAAGGTGCATAAATTTATTTTGGATTCTAAACGGTTTTGAGCATATAATCTTATTAACAAGCATGCGGTTGGTTTTTTTCTTGTCAGGAATGAAAATTGTAGTGTTTGATGCGACTGTCACTGCAAATCTGCACCCTCTCTCTCATCCTCAACTACATAAATTGCATATTTATATTGAAGGATTTTTTTTTTCGATTGATCTTTTTCTCTCCAGTTCTTTTTTTTTTTCCTTTTTTTTTTGTTTCATGTACGGAAATTCTGTGTTATTATTTTTTTTACTGATTCTATCTGTTTTTGAAAAATTATGTCATTTATATATATTTACCTGATAATTTGGTTCAACAATTTTGACAAACTGTCGCCATGATGTATACTTGCTAGAAATATGTAGGGAGAGGAACTTTATAAGTACATGTGCTTTCGTTCCAATCCCATTATTAGTATTGTAACAATGTTTATGTGAACTGTAAAAAAAGTTTGAAATAAATATGTTTAAACCAAAAAAAGAGATTTGAAGAAAATTGTTCTTTATTTATTTGCACTTGAATATGTGATTATATTTCTATGATTTAAACTTGTATGTGCTGTCAATGTATTTTCTAAATGTGTCATTACTGTCCTGTTTGTATTATTTATACTTTTTATCAAAATATACTCATCAAGTTTTATAAATTCTGGCGAAATATCTAACAACGGGAATATTTCACATAAAACAGCTAAATTTCGGCTTAAATGCATATAAATGAATAAATAAATAATATTGACACAGAAATGTGCAGGCTAATCTAAGACGCACATTTTTTGTTCGTATTTTTAATTAATTGCAATTCTCTGGAATAGATGGTAGTTTTAGTAATTCACAGTTTGTCTCCCGATGATTGAAATAAGAAGTGGCTTCAAAATTATTCTCTTTGCCAAAAAGGCGCCGAATTGAAAGAAATAAAAGAGCGAAGCGCTTCTTTATTCAATAAAATCTAATTGACATAACAAACTCTTTTTATTCTCAATATTCTGCTAATTTTACTGTCATAACTTTGTTTTTACAACACACATTACTAGCTGCGCAGCCGGTTCCGTGTCTTCACAATATATCTACAAAACATCTCCTTTTGAGCCAACATCGCATACTGAAAACTCTTAAAAGTATTGTGATCTGACTACAAACTGACTACAAAATATCAAATATTCAGCGAGAGTATATCGTTGCCTGTTATTACACGTCTTGAAGACAGTACAATTTCATTATTGTAAATAAAGAGTACTTCCATTCAGTTCCTTTGAAAACTTAAAGGGTCCACTAATGAGGACTATGATCAGCATGCGCGAATAGAATAGGCACTTAACAGAGATTGCATAAACTGCAATATTATTTATTATAAAACTATTGTGTCACCTACTAATGGTTATGATCAGTTTGCGCGAATAAGCTTTTTCTATCTTCATATCATAACCGTTAAATGTATTTGTGTGCCAACAGCGCAGGCCAAGACTAGTCTGGTGAGAAACGTTGTGTTGTAACTGCAAACAGTCTGACCATTCTGCTTCTCCTCTCAAATTGTTTCAGAACACCTTACTATTCTATGAAGATAATGTAGTTTTGTGTACAGTTTAGAGACCGATCAGTGTGCGCAGTCTTTGTATTTATCCGCGCAAACTGAGAACAGATTGCCGGCTTTAAATAGTTTGAGCACATGCACAAGCTGATTTGGGCCCACGCTTTAAAAGTTTTGAGAAATATTCTGATCATTTTGCGAACAGACAAACAAATAATCTGCAAATTAAATGTTTGGTCTTTATTTTTCTATCAGTCTATCTTTAACTGTTAGTGCAATACCCTTATTATTTATGACAGCTTGGTCCAGTTAATCTCGGATTTTATGACCGATAATTGATATATCCAAATGTAATAAACATGAACGCCGCGCGGCGTGACATTCAACAGATTATGACAGTCTTAACATCTTTAAGAAACGCAAATATCGTTGCTTGATAACAAAACTGTTATTGTATTTTATTTATCTTTCTTTTAAATAACAATGTTTTTTTTTTTTTCATTTGAATAATGCTATGTTTGAACAGGAAAAGAATAAAAATTATCAGCCTGCACATCACGCGGTCACAATGTCTTATTGGGTAAATATACATAACTATCGGAATCGGAATTATTCCAAATTCCAAAGAATATCATTCACCAAGACCTGTGATCATAAGCTTATGCTGATGCGCAAACTGACCAGACTTATCAGCAAAGAACCAGATAACCAGATAGCAAAATACACAGTCTGATCCGAACCATCACTGTTCGCATAAACAATTATGATTCCCGATAAGAGATTAGTTTGAGTAAATTGATAAACGCTAATCCGGACTGGTACTGTAATTATCTTAAAAGTTTAGAGTAGTTGAATATATCACGCATTATAGAGGAATTAGCCGAAGGGCAAATTTTGCACACTCAGATCAAGCTGATTTTCAGAAACAGTCTTATCGGGGTCTACGCTATTTGCTGATGTAATTCTGCCAAAATATAAGGGGTGTTTGTGGTACGTTAAAATTTATATTTCTTTGTCATGCGGAAGAGATTTTTATATGAAAAAAAAATAATTATTATTATTATTTTTTTTTTGTTGTTGTTGACTTAGACCCATAACTGCATAGTGGCCTCTTTCTGTTTATGAGATTTTCCTGTAGTCACTGCAAGCAGTGACGGACTCGATGAGACGCCGCATTCTGGAGCGTCTGATCAAGGTCTGCATTGTTTTCAGATGTCACTTTTATAGGGAGCCAGGCATTTTTGGGTTAAAAGAAAGATGGAAAAGTGCATTATGAACAACATGATCAGCGTATACATGGATATTATAATTTTTGATTATACCCGTTAGTCTTGTTCACTTCTACAACAAAAACATAAATCAGACTTCATTAGAATACAAGAAAGTTTTTATTACGCTAATCATGTTTCATATACGCTGGTCGATGTTTTTTCTCAAAGCACCGAGATTCAAGTATCAAAAGAAATGATTTCATATGTGGCGATGATATAAGCAAATTAGTCAAGGCTCTGCTACTTCTAGTTATATTGGCCTTTAATCCGCTATCGGAAAGGTGATAAACCATACGTAAAATGGACTAGCTGCACACACAGTGGGCCAATAAATCGAGTCAAGTAAGATAATCCCTGCGATTACCTGTACAAATCGTCAATTTGGGTTGTCTTTCCAAAATTATCGGATTTATCGGATTTTCCAAATGAATGAATAAGTTGGACTTGGTTAAAATAGAGACAAGATCTAGTTTCAAGAATCAGTTCAAAAGATTCAACTAAATATGTGAACAATTCGAAATAATGTAGTCTTTTTATTTGTTTCCTAACTGGGACAGAATCATAAGTACCGCGATATCAGAGGAAACCAGTATAACTGGCAATAGTAGCGGGGACCGGGATTTTTATCCCCCGACCGAAAGGTTCGGGGGATATAGCGATGAGCCTGGCGTCCGTCCGTCTGTCCATCCGTCCGTCCGTCCGTAAACACTTTCTTGTCCGCACTATATCTTGAATACCCTTTGGAATATTTTCATGATACTTCACAGTTATGTAGAACAGGTCATGACGATGTGTCGCGTACAAGAGTGGTAACTCTTGCTATTGTACTTTTTGAATTATCTCCCCTTTGGTGATTTTTTGGCAAATTCGTGTCCGCTCTGTAACTTGAATACCCTTTGGAATATTTTCATGATACTTCACAGAAATGTAGAACAGGTCATGATGATGTGTCGCGAACAAGAATGACAACTCTTGCTTTTTTACTTTTTGAGTTATTTCCCCTTGATAGTTTTAGGTGTGATTTTTTGGCAGATTCGTGTCCGCTCTATAACTAGAATACCCTTTGGAATATTCTCATGATACTTCACAGATACGTAGAACAGGTCATGACGGTGTGTCGCGAACAAGAATGACAACTCTTGCTTTCTTACTTTTTGAGTTATTTCCCCTTGATCATTTTAGGTATGATTTTGTGTCCGCTCTATAACTTGAATACCTTTTGGAATATTTTCATGATACTTCACAGATATGTAGAACAGGTCATGACGATGTGTCGCGAACAAGAAAGACAACTCCTGCTTTCTTACTTTTTGAGTTATTACCCCTTGATGGTTTTAGGTGTGATTTTGTGTCCGCTCTATAACTTGAATACCTTTTGGAATATTTTCATGATACTTCACAGATATGCAGAACAGGTCATGATGATGTGTCGCGAACAAGAATGACAACTCTTGCTTTCTTACTTTTGGAGTTATTTCCCTTTGATGATTTTAAGTGTCCGCTCCATAGCTTGAATACCTTTTGAAATATTTTCATGATACTTCACAGATATGCAGAACAGGTCATGACAATTTGTCTCATACATGAATGATAACTCTTGCTTTTAGACCTAGTGAATTATTTCCCTTTGGTAGTTTGAGCTGCTGTTTGAGTCTCTGCTCCATAACTGTATACCCTGGCCCTCTGGCCAGCTCCAGAATTTGAATAACCGTGAACCTTTAAGAATATTGATGATCATGCTGTGATATCTTATCAGTGTTCCTAACTCTCTCTTACCCCTCCACATTCCCGTGCCCCCCTCCCCCACCCCCCACCCCCCAAAAAAAATATTTTTTTTAACCAGATTTGGATTCTTTGTCCAAATTCACTTACTAGAGAGCTCAAAATTAGGTTTGTAGGGCTTGTACTTTAGAAGTTATTCACACATTTTGAAAGTTGAATGTATCGTATGCTATACATTTGTGTATATGGTGGCTGTTTGAGATATTACCTCTTTTTAGCAGTCAAGCATACTGTTTTGGTCTGAGTGTTAGATAATCATGCATCTGTTAACAGTTAATGTCAATCGGAAGCATAAAAGAATGACAATATATTACTAATATGTGTTTTGAAGTGCACCCTTTTTACCAAGGCCTATGGGGGTCTTCGGTCGGGGGATTTGCCATCTCCTCTGATGGCTATTTTTGAAAACAGCGACAAGTTTCTCCATAAAAATACTGCTTTTTTTCTTTCGGCTTCCCTGTTAAGCAATAAAATATAAGCAAAAGGGAGAATATTGATAAGATCATTAACTGCAAAAAGTATTTTTATTACCATCCATTAGAGGCCCCATTGCTCTATCGGCGTGAAATATTTTATCGTGAGGTGTCGCTCATGGTTTTGTCACTGCCGATGACGTAATTAGCCAGCTTTAAACTAATAAAACATCACGGAGTTTCACATAAAACAGTTTGAAAAATGATTTTGGTTATTGTTGGCAACTAAAATGACCTTATTTTGATTTTATTAGCATTAATAAATTGGTAAAAATACAATGTAAAGGCCTGGATTCCCATTCAATTTATTGCACTGCGGTACTCGACCGGAAACCAGGAAATGAAATGGAATTTTGTCGATCGATTTGACATTTTTTCAAAAAATTGTTCTCTCTACTTCTGCCAGTTAGGGGGTGGTCGGGTGGTGCGATGGCGCTGTGTATAACTTCCAGTGCCGGGGCGTCCTACTGCTTTGGAGCATTGTAGGGCAAGGGCCTACTGTGCTTGCAGTGGATGCGGGTGGGAGATGTTTGGACATTTTTTCTCTCGTCTATCATTTCTCTTCTTTCTCCCTCTCTCTGGGAGGCGGCCCGATATAGACTGAAATACCGTCTCAAAGGGCCGTTAATCCCCAAAACACACTCACTTTTGCCAGTTAACTGACACAATATATGCACATCAATCAACATTATATCACCAAGATGAAGACATGATTTTACCACTGATAGGAATATAGAGTTTCTTAGCTCACCTGAGCCAGCGGCTCCGGGGGAGCTTATAGGATGGTAAGGCTCCTTCGTCCGTCCGTCCGACCACAATTTCAAACGACTTCTCCTCTGAAACCACTGGGCCGATTGTAACCAAATTTCATATAGAGCCTCCTGGGACCTTAGGAACGAAAAGTTGTTCAAACGGTCCTGGTCACATGACCAACATGGCCGCCATGCCCATATATGGTAAAAACTTAAAAAAATCTTCTTCTCCAGAACCAACAGGCCGATGGCCTTGAAACTTGGTATGTGGCATTGGGTACGCAAGTACTACCAAGATTGTTCAAATTATGACCTTGGGTTGACCTTGACCTTTTTTAGGGTAAGGTCAAATTTGCATCCTTATGCTTTTATATGGCAAAATGCTACAACATAAGATATCTTGGAAACTGTTGAAGATTTTGGGCTAGAATTTGGTATCTACAGTCATCTTAATGAGTGCATGAAGATTTATGAGTACAAGAGGTCAAGGTCATTCTTTGACCTTTGACCCTGAACTCTCATATTTTGACAAGTTCTAACAATCTTCTCAAAGGCCACTGGGCCAATTGAAACCAAATTTCATATAGAGCCCTTTGGGGTTGAGGGAACAAAAATTGTATTCATACGGTCCAGGTCACATGACCAACATGGCCACCACGCCCATATATGGTAAAAACCTTTGAAAATCTTCTTCTCCAGAACCAGATGACCGATGGCCTTGAATCTCGGTATGTAGCACTGGGTACTCAAGTACTATCAAGATTGTTCAAATTATGACCCTGGGTTGACCTGGACCTTTTTTGCGGCAAGGTCAAATATGGGAAAATGCTAGAACATGAGATTTCATGGAAAGTTTTGAAGATTTTGGCCCAAAAATTATTATATACAGTCATCTTAATGAGTATATGAAAATTTGTGAGTACAAGAGGTCAAGGTTGTTCTTTGACCTTTGCCCCAGAACTCTTATATTTTGACAATTTCAAACAATCTCCTCAAAAACCACCAGGCCAATTACGATCAAATTTCATATAGAGCCTCCAGAGGATGAGGGAATCAAAAAATTTTCTAACAGTCTTCTTCACCAGAACCAATACACCTATGGCCTTGAAACTTGGTATGTAGCATTGGGTACTTGAGTACTATCAAGAGTGTTCAAATTATTACCTTGGGTTGACCTTGACCTTTTTTACGGCAAGGTCAAATATGGGAAAATGCTAGAATATAAGATTTCATGGAAAGGTTTCAAGATTTTGAAGTAAAAATTGGTATATTCAGTTGTCTTAATGAGGTCATGAAGAATTATGAATACTAGAGGTCAAGGTCATTTCTTGACCTTTGATCCAGATCTCTCATATTTTGACATTTTCAAACATTTTCTCAAAAGCCAAAGGGCCAGTTGTAAACACATTTCATATAGAGCCTCCAGGGGTTGATTGAATAAAAATTTGTTCAAACGGTCAAGGTCACATGACCAACATGGCCGCCATTACCACTTATGGTATAAATCTTTAATATTTTTCTCCTCCAGAACCAATACACCTATGGCCTTGAAACTTGGTAAGTAGCATGGAGTACTAGAATATCACCAAGACTGTTCAAATGATGAACTTGGGTTTACCTTGACATGGTCAAATATGGGAAAAAGCTAGAACAAAAGATTTCATGGAAAGTTTTGAAGATTTTGGCCTAAAATGGTATATATAGTTGTCTTAATGAGTACATGAAGATTTATGAGTACAGGTGGTCATGGTCATTCTTTGACCTTTGACCCAAGACTCATACTTTGACAATTTCAGACATGATAAGAAAAAGCCACCTTTCCAATTGCTCAGGTGAGCGATTCAGGGCCTCATGGCCCTCTTGTTTTTATGCCCCCGTGACGATAGTCAGGGGGCATTAAGATTTGCTCCTGTCTGTCCGTCCGTCCATCCGTCCGTCAGTCTGTCTGTCCGTCCGTTCGTCACACTTTACGGTATAGAGTTTGTGTAATCAACTCCTCCCACGGTTTTCAGTGGATCTTTTCAAACTTCACATACATGTTGTGGACATATTGAAGATGTGCATGTGGGTTTTTGTTGGAGCTAGAATTAATTTTGACAGAATTACGGCCTTTTGAACTTAGTCATTTTAGGCAAATTTTTGCATTGTAGGGTATGCAGTTTGTGTAATCAACTCCTCCCACAGTTTTCAATGGATCTTTTTCAAACCTTGCATACATGCTGTGGACATATTGAAGATGTGCATGTGGGTTTTTGTTGAAGCTAGAATTAATTTTGACAGAATTACGGCCTTTTGAACTTAGTCATTTTAGGCAAATTTTTGCATTGTAGGGTATGCAGTTTGTGTAATCAACTCCTCCCACAGTTTTCAATGGATCTTTTTCAAACCTTGCATACATGCTGTGGACATATTGAAGATGTGCATGTGGGTTTTTGTTGAAGCTAGAATTAATTTTGACAGAATTACAGCCTTTTGAACTTAGTCATTTTAGGCAAATTTTTGCATTGTACATGTAGGGTATGTAGTTTGTGTAATCAACTCCTCCCACAGTTTTCAATCGATCTTTTTCAAACGTTGCATACATGTTGTGGACATATTGAAAATGTGCATGTGGGTTTTTGTTGGAACTAGAATTGATTTTGACAGAATTACCACTTTTTGTACTTAGTCATTTTAGGCAAATTTTTACATTTGTAGGGTGAGGAGTTTGTGTAATCAACTCCTCCCTCAGTTTTCAATTGATCTTTTTCAAACTTTGCATACATGTTATGGACATATTGGAGATGTGCATGTGGGTTTTTGTTGGAGATAGAATTGATTTTGACAGAATTATAGCCTTTTGAACTTAGTCATTTTAGGCATATGTTTGCTTTGTAGGGTAAGTACTTTGTGTAATCAACTCCTCCCACAATTTTCATTGGCTGATTTTCAGACATTGGAGACTTGTTGTGGACACAGTGAAGATGTGCATGTTGGTTATGATAGGAAAAAAAATAATTCTGAAGGAATTATGGCCTTTTAAACAGTCATTTTGGGCTGCATTTTGCACTATAGGGTATAAAGTTTGTGAAATGTTTTCAGTGGATTCTTTGTAAATAGTTTTTGTGCTTTAAAGGTGCTTTAGGGATGTACACATGTCCTGTGACAGGCGCTGCACGGGGGCATCATTAGTGTCTTACAGACACAATTTTCTAGTTAAAACATGTACCTTATTAAAACCCGTACCATATATTTTTACCATCCATTAAAATCTTGTACCTCGTATTTTTACCATCGTTTAAAACATTCTATCTTGTATTTTAACCATTGTTTAAAAACTTGTAACTTGTATCTGTACCATGTATTTTTTCACCATCTATTGAAAACTTGTACCTTGTATTTTTATGATGAAGCTGATGTACTTTCAAAGTTACGAGGTGTTAGATTTTAAACTTGCAATCAGAATACCAACCCCATTTTGATGAGGATAAGGTTCTTTATTTGCCATCTAGAGAAGGGAAAAACAAATAAACGTAGATATATGGGCGAAAATTTTGAGGAGCCAGCATTTCCTCATTTGCTTCAAGATGGTAAGTTTGAGTGAACTTTTCAAAGGAGAAACTTAGTCGAAACCAGAGGACCAATGTCCTGTAGCTCACCTGACACTTTCTGTCAACAGACACAATTTGCCATTTCGCTCATTTGTTACAAATTTGAAACCAGTGGCCTATAAGGAATGCATATTTTAATTTTAAAATCTCAGTGACCTTGAGCAAAGTTAAAAAAATGACCTTGATCTTTGATGACCTTATGTCTTCATGTGTCCATTTAGTTAAACATATTTTCCAATTATTATATCTAGGCTTAAAAAGTTTCCATGAAATCAACAGTTCAAGCATTTTCCAATATAAAAGCATAACAAACTATGATGGGCCGGAATGCTCGATGCTACATACCAAGTTTCAAGGTCATAGGCCTTTTGGTTCTGGAGAAGAAGATTTTTTGAAGGGTTTTTATCATATATGGGCATGGCGGCCATCTTGATCATGTGACCCAGACCCCAGGTACAAACTTTCGCTCCCCCATCCCATTGAGACTCCATATAAAATTTGGCTTCAATCGCCCCAGTGGTTTCAGAGGAAAAAATGTTCGAAATTCTTGACGACAGACATAATATCGACCTTTAGTGACATAATATCTTCATTTGTTCATTTACTTGACCATGTATACCAAGTATTGTACCTAAGACTTATATAGTTTCTAAGAAATCCACTGTTTAAGTGTTTTCCCATATAAAAGCCTAACGTACCAAAGTTGACCATGTCATAAATTAGGTCAAGATCATCGCAAGGTCATCATTTGTACAAACTATGATGGGCCCGCATGCCCAATGCTACATACCACGTTTCAAGGTCATAGGCCTTTTGGTTCTGGAGATCAAGATTTTTTAATGGGTTTTTTACCCAGATACCCCGAACAAACTTTCGTTCCCCCAACCCACGGAGGCTCCATATAAAATTTGGCTTTGATCGGCCCAGCGGTTTCAGAGGAGAAGATATATGAAAATCTTGATGACCGATGGACGGATCGAATGACCTAGACCTTTAGTGACATAATATCTTCATTTGTTCATTTAGCTGACCATGTATACCAAGTATTGTACCTTAGACTTAAATAATTTTTGAGAAATCCACTGTTTAAGTGTTTTCCCATATAAAAGCCTAACATACCAAAGTTGACCATGTCATAAATTAGGTCAAGGTCATTGCAAGGTCCTCATTTGTACAATGATGGTCCCGCATGCCCGATGCTATATACATACCAAGTTTCAAGGTCATAGGCCATTTGTTTCTAGATGAGAAGATTTTTGAAGAGTTTTTACCATATATGAGCGTGGCGGCCATCTTGGTCATGTGACCTAGATACCCCGAACAAACTTTCGTTCCCCCAACCCATGGAGGCTCCATATAAAATTTGGCATTGATCGGTCCAGCGGTTTCAGAGGAGAAGATATTTGAAATCTTGACGACCGATGGACGGACAGAATGACCTTGACCTTTAGTTAATTAATATCTTCATTTGTTCATTTAGTCGACCATGTATACAAAGTATTGTACCTTAGACTTAAACAGTTTCTGAGAAATACACTGTTTAAGCGTTTTTCCATATAAAAGCCTAACATACCAAAGTTGACCATGTCATAAATTAGGTCAAGGTCATTGCAAGGTCATCATTTGTACAAACTATGATAAACCCGCATGCTCGATGCTACATACCAAGTTTCAAGGTCATAGGCTGTTTGGTTCTGGAGAAGAAGATTTTTGAAGGGATTTTATCATATATGGGCATGGCGGCCATCTTGATCATGTGACCCAGACCCCAGGTACAAACTTTCGTTCTTCCATCCCACTGAGACTCCATATAAAATTTAGCTTCAATCGCCCCAGTGGTTTCAGAGGAAAAGATGTTTGAAAATCTTGACGACAGATGGACGGACGAAATGACCTTGACCTTTAGTGACATATTATCTTCATTTGTTCATTTAGTTGACCATGTATACCAAGTATTGTACCTTAGACTTAAATAATTTCTGAGAATTCCACTGTTGAAGCGTTTTCCCATATAAAAGCCTAACGTACCAAAGTTTACCTTGTCATAAAATAGGTCAAGGTCAACGCAAGGTCATCATTTGTATAAACTATGATGGGCTCGCATGCCCGATGCTTCATACCAAGTTTCAAGGTCATAGGCTGTTTGGTTCTGGAGAAGATTTTTGAAGAGTTTTTACCATATATGGGCGTGGCAGCCATCTTGGTCATGTGACCCAGATACCCGGAACAAACTATCGTTCCCCCGACCTAGGTAGGCTCCATATGAAATATTGCTGTAATCGGCCCAGTGGTTTCAGAGGAGATGTTTGAAAATGTTGACGACGGACGGACGGACGGACGGCGGATGCCTGGCTATACTATAAGCTCACCTATGAGCCTAAAGGCTCAGGTGAGCTAAAAACGTCACGGAAACGACTTTTAGACGAGCACAAACAATTTGCTCAAGATACTGAATATACAATAGAGGAAATGAACAAGAACCCTTTGCTGCAAGCTTGTGAAAGAATACGTAGGCTTTAAACAGATTCCTTTACATAAATCTAGCATAGGCATACAGGTATCTTCAACCAATAAGAGGAGTCCCATCTTATTGGCATAAGGTTCATTACAAGTTACTGGTAAGTATCAAACGCTTGGAATATCTCCGCATGGCATTCTCTTATGGTCCATGTTCTTCAAATCCTTCAATGACTACTTCAATAAGATGCGAATGATTCTGAATTGTGCTGTTAACAGCTGCTATCATATTTTGTTGACGTTTGTAGCTTTCTTTATATCTCTGATATCCACACGTACCGCTGATATCCACACAACAGGTCAGGCTATTCATTCCTCCATGGAGTAAACAACATTAATTTTGAATGGTAGAAGGATTCTGTTTCTTTAGCTACAGGAAATACATGAAACCTTATAACAGCTTGCTTTAACCTTTTTTTTCTTTGTCATGTCTGTGTTTGTAGCTTGATTCTGATTGTCCTAGGATTCCTAGGACAATCAGAATCGAGCTACAAAACACACTAAGCAGTCTTTGATTACAAGCAGTCTTTTATACCAAGCAGTCTTTGACTCGACTGCTTATTAAATTTAAGAAATTACGATATTGTTGTCAGGGTCATTGGTGAGGCTTTAGTAGCCGAAACTTCAAAATGTGACCCATGTTCCTTCTTTGCTCCTGTAGGAACTCTTTATACTTTAATTTAAAGTCTGGCAGGATTTCTTCCCCAGCCAGTGCAGCATTTTCAGACAGAACCTCAGGATCAGTATCATTATCACTTGGTTGGTTTGGGTTTAACAGCCCTTTGAGACAGTATTTCAGTCTATATCGGGCCGTCTCCCAGAGAGAGGGAGTAAGAAAGGAGAAATAACAGACGAGAGAAAAAAATTCCAAACAACCCCCGCCCGCACCAACTGCAAGCACGGTAGGCCCTTGCCCTACTTTTATCCAAATAAGTAGGACGCCCCGGCACTGGAAGTAATACCGGTAACCAGCACCATCGCCCGACTACCACCCCCTTATCACTTGGTTTACAGGAGTTATCATACCAGGCAGCAAAAATGTGCTAAGCACCGCTTTTCAGGTGACTTAGGACGATGGCTGTTTCTCTGTTATTCCTGATACGTATAGATCCTTTTCATCATCCTTTGACTTGTCGATCACATACTTTAGCTTGAGTAGAGAACCCCGTTCATTTCATTTGGCATATCAGTAGGAATTTATACTGTACAGGGTGTTAAGAAAGTTCGAAGACATTAAATATTGCTTATAACTTCAGAAGTAACATTTATTAAATCTTAAAACTTTACAGGTTTCAAGAACTATTCAATATTAAAGGATCCACAATGTAATAACTTCTACAACCATACTTTACCGTAATAAAATTAGCAGTGCATACCCAAGGTGTCAAACTGGCCCTCTATTTATTACGGATTTTACGCATAAAGGTGTGGCATATTAGACTGTTATTTATTCTTATTCCTCAGTGAATCATCATTTTAAAACTAAGGAAATGATATAGACTTCGCCAAACAGTTTTATTAGTTACAGCTTGTAAGGACTCGTAGACAACATGCACATTTTGACAGATGATTCATTGACATGAAAAAGCAGATGAGGCATCAATATTTTGCATAGGGGGTGGGGGTAATGAATTAACATCTGAAATGAAACTTGAGATCAATTGTTGACAAAAGACCATTTATATCATGGAGTGGGTCTTAGAGGTAAGGGAGGCAAGAATAAAATTTCGAAATATTTATAGTGTATCTGTAAATTTTTATATATTTCAAATTTTACCACCAAAAACTCAAATTATGCAAATGTGTCGATAAAATAGCATTTCTACTACAATAATACATCTACATGACAAGGAAATATGTTAATTTCAGGGGTTTTACCACAGTATAAAATATTTCAAGAGTTTCCTAAACAATTTTATATGTGTACCTAATTTGTTTCGAAATAAAACGGGTTTAGAGCAAAATTTAATGGGAAAAATGAATTTGAAGTTAAATCGTTGGGTTAATTTGTTAACAGTGATTTTGCAAAACAATATGAAAAGAAAAGTCAGAGGAAATGTTTATGCTCGATGTGAGAACAAATCTAATAACAAGAGACTAAAAGAAATCTGCAAAATGCCTCTATGTTTACAAATCCTTATATAGATTCTATCCCTATCCCCTAAAATTTAAAGTTTCAATTAAAAATATGGGTACCCTTTCGATTTAGTCAGAAACTCCGTAGTAAATCGTAAAAAATAATAATAACTGAATAAAAAAAATCACGAAAATATTCCCTGCAATACCAGTACGTTAACATCTTAAATATTTATATTATTTTTGAAAACCAAGCTCTTAAGATGCCGAAATCTAATGCAAATAACACTTTAGCCTTCTCCATTGTCAGCACTGTATAGGGTGTGTCCATGGCAAGTCAGATTTTCTCATCATTTTAAAATAAAGAATTTATATGTTGCATATCTTTGGTAGTGCTTCCTAAATAACACTTACAAAATTTTGCGAAAGTCATAATATTATCAAGCTTTCACTGTAAGTTTAAATAATGTCTACGAAATTTCTTAACACCCTGTAGCGAAGTAAGATTTAGAAAGAGGCAAACCTAATATTCTATTAACAGCCTTTTGGGCACTTACTGACTTGGCATTCAACACTTTTGACATATATTTGTTCTTTGATTTCTTGACCCTTTACCTGCTTAATCACAGCCTGAAGACTTCCTGACATTTCACTTTCTTCTTTTTTGATATATGGTACTACAGAATTGATACACCCATATGGACTCGAAACATTCGGAATGTTCATATTTGCCTCCCAAGATTTTAACAGCGTTGGATTGTAGTTAGTTATACAAAGCTCTGTGGCTTCCCTTTTCAAATAAATGGTAGTCTTTTGAAGAGTTTTTTAAAACCTTTGTGGTATATTTCGCTTGTAAGATTACATGCTGAAAGAATTCTGAAAAATGTCATTATCTGTATGTCTTCTATATCATTCAAATACTGCTTTACAGTCGCAAGGACTTCGATAGCAGATTTACGCTGTTGGACGTCCGATTCTGGTGACACATCTGAAGCCTTTGACGGCCTTGATAGAAGTGTTCTAGATGAAACAGGTTTTGGGAAGTTAAACTGACATAACGTTTTAGAGCTTTTCGTTCAAGCAGCTGAATGGATATGTCTTTGAATTAAAATCTAAAAGAGTTCCTTCAAGAGTAGAGAACGCATTCAGAAGCAGGAACATGGGCCAGACTACGTAGTTTTGGCTAATAAAGCCTCCTCAGTGACCCTGACAATATCTGGTGACGAAACCGGAGAAATCATACTGTAATATCTTATTTTAATTGGGCAGTCGATTCAAGGACTGCTTAATATAAAAAAGGATCCAAATAATGTAAAAGACGATGATCTAGAATAAGAGTCTAAACCAATCTGAAATTTCAGATTCCTCAGAACATATCCTCTAATATCAAAGGACGAAAATAAAATATAATCTACACTATGGATGATGTACGGGGAGACGTTTTACGGCCGCCACACGGCACAACACCAGCTGCGGTTACGGCCGCCACACGGCACAACACCAGCTGCGGTAAAGTAAAATTAAAATCATTTCCTCATAGGCTTTTCTTAAAGCAATGCTCACTGAATCTTTAATCTGTGATGACTCACAAATGAATTGTGCAACACATATTCAGTGGATTGTGGGAGCCCGTCTAAAAGTGTTTTTTTCGGAGTAAGTTTGTCTTCCTTTGGAAAATTTCTCCCAAACTTAGCCTCTGTAAGCAAATGAGGAACTGCTAGTCTTCAAAAATTTCAACCATTAATTCACGTAAAAAATTATGAATCTTATCCGCATCTTAAATGGGGTTGGTATTCTGATTGCAAGTTGCAAATCTAACACCTCGTAACTTCGAAAGTACATCCGCTTCATCCTGCTTTTCTTGTGTAGTTACAGATGCAAAAGTATCTCTAACCATGCACATTACATCTTTTGTTAATTCACCTCTTTTAAGTTTTCTATGATTTGATCTCTTTCTCGTTTACAGTTCTTTTTATCACTTGAGAAAATACTTCTTGCAAGTTTCATCCTTTCAGAGTCTTCATGTCTAATCAAGTTCGTCATGCATTTTGTTGATTTGCCTTTTTGAAATTCCTATCCTTGGTTTCTTTATCTCTTATAGAATGCTTTCAGTCAATATTTAAACTGTTTCTCCATGGGTTTTTTTCAGCTTCCCTACTTCTTACTGAATATTTTTTGTATCTGACATTCTTTCTATACTGTCTTTGTCTTGTAATAGTTTTGTATCTTTTTAAGCGCTTCAGTTTCTTTAGTTGTTATTAGTTTTCTATTTTTCCTTTTCTTAGTGTTTTCCTACGGATCGCTAACAATGAATCTTAAGCACATTTAAGCAATCTGCAATTTAGTTTACTCTTGGTAAGGTCAGCCTGATTTGAAAAGTACCTAGACATTAATGTTCAGACTGAATTTTATCATATGACGTCGCATCTGAGAGTGTAATAAAGCCATGCGTTAAAATGATAATCAACTAGTGGATTAAATATGCGAATTACGTCGTATTCTAACACAGTGCCCTTATAGAAGCAATGGAAAGTCTCCGTGTTTTATTCTGCAACAATTCACTGTTTCGGAGCGCGTGAGTCTAATTGCTGACGTCACTGGCACAACTGACGTAATTCTGTGACGTTTTGAGACGTTAGACGGTGTAACGTCTCTTTTTCATTCTAAAATCGCAATAAAAACGTACATTTACCTTAGATGCAGTTAAGAATATCGGCGGGAGCATGCACGCGCTGGCAGGCAGGTTGGGAGAGTTTGAATGAAAGGAATACTTTTTCAGCCTTTTTTAGAGTTAGAATCGAAATAGTTCAGCACTAGCATTGAATTGTTGAGTAATAATTCACTGTTTGTCGGTCAGTTGTAAGTAGATATATCACTCGCGCTCCGCGCTCGTGATTTGATCTACTTTACAACTGACATCCAAACAGTGAATTATTACTCAACAATTCACTGCTAGAGCTGATCTATTTCTTAAACGTTATGCGTTGATGTCCATAAAAACGTCGCGTTTTGAAAACGTCGCATTTTAAATGGCAAGGGGGTGGTGCGATGGTGCTGCATGTAACTTTCAGTGCCGGGCCGCCTTACTCGTTGGGATAAAAGTAGGGCAAGGGCCAACTATGTTTGCAGTAGGTGCGGGTGGGGGTTATTTTGGACATTTTTTCTCTAGTCTATCATTTCCCTCTTGTTTCTCCCTTTCTCTGGAGGACG
Source organism: Ctena decussata (assembly GCA_963989385.1). Lineage (NCBI taxonomy): Eukaryota > Metazoa > Mollusca > Bivalvia > Lucinida > Lucinidae > Ctena > Ctena decussata. The sequence goes on along the minus strand of OZ022498.1, from coordinate 35,398,459 downwards.
GCCCGATATAGACTGAAATACTGTCCGAAAGGGCCGTTAAACCAAAAACAATCAACCATTCAATCTAATGGCGAAATCGTGACGTGTTGATGCAATTTTAGTGTCATATGATAAATAGAATTTGGCATTCGTGATCCTGTATTATTGAATGTATTAAACTCGTCGGGGAAAACGGATAGCCTCGCATCTTAACTTTCTCCACAACTCGTTTAATAAATTCATTTATACACGAGACCTCATGTAAAGTAAAAAAGATAGGCAATAATCAGGAATTAATACAATCAAATCCCACATCCCGCTCTCAAAACCAATAGGGAAAGAAGCACACACACACACACACACACGGATAAATTGACACAAGTTCACGAAAGACACGCACGGTAAACGGAATGAGCAGCTCTTTCCCAAACAGGAGGTCATTCAGCTACCCTAATCAAAAACAGCATCAACATCTATTTTTATCTATTTTATTTTTAACTTACAAAACAAAACAAAACAAAAGGCAGATTGGGTAGCAAAATAGGTGACCATAACGCCAAAGGACATAGACAAGCGGACATAGCACAATGTAACAACAAGGAACCACTACAGAAGTACCGCCTTGAAACGGTCAGCAAAAGACTACTGGGGGGGCTTTAACATATTTTACTGGTACCAAACCCCGCCCTTAGCCTCCGCAATGGTTCAACCAAATCACAAATCACAACAATTGCAGTTCACTGAACAGACCAATGAATGCAACAATGTGGACAATAAGAACAAAATATATATATAAAAAAAACAAAAAAACATTTAACATATTTTTACTTACTACAAAGCACGACGGGAAGCAAAGTGGGCAGCTATACAGGTGGCCAGATTGCTAGCGGACCAGACAAATATTCACAAGAACAACAGTGAAGAACCACAGCAGAAGAAACGCCTTGGAACGATCAGTAAACAAGGGCTTCGCAAGCGGCGCATAATACGCCCGTTTCAATTTCCTAAAGGAGTTACAGAATGAGCAAGATTGCAAAAGGTTAGACAGGCAGACAAACAGGGTCAACCACTCTATAATAGTTAACTAGAACTGTCAGCGAATCCGACTATACCCCGCTTAATTGCTTAAATCAAATGATGTTGTTTTCGTAACAAAAAGCATAAAGAGGGAGAGAAATCATTGTTACCATGTATACCAAAAATGAATGGTTGCTGTGAAATCTGTTACAAAAAAATACATTATTCAAAGTCAGGAGAGAAAGAAAATTGGAAAAATATAGGGAAGAATAAGCAGGAGAAGACTGGTTATCAATCCCACAATACAACAAGTTATCATCAACATGCATACAAAAATCCCTACCCTAACTTACAGATGCATAGAAATCTTTTGCAAAAAAATGCATTATTCAAAGTAAAGAGAGAAAGAAAATCGGACAAATACAGGGAATAAAAAGAGGAGAAGTCTGGTTCTCAATGCCACAATACAGGAAGTCATCATTAACCTGCATACCAAATATGACTAATCTAGCTTGCATGGTTGTGGAGAAATCTTTGATGAAAAAGTTCATTATTCAAAGTATGGAAAGAAAGAATATTGGACAAATACAGGGAAGAATAAGCAGAAAAAAAAGGCTGGTTCTCAATCCCACGATACAACATATCGTCATCAACCTGCATACCAAATAAGAGTACTCTAGCTTGCTTGGTTGTGGAGAAATCTTTGACGAAAAATTTTATTATTCAAAGTATGGAAAGAACGAATATTGAACAAATACAGGGAAGAATAAGCAGAAAAAGGCTGGTTCTCAATCCAAAGATACAACATATCGTCACCAACCTGCATACCAAATATGACTACTCTAGCTTGCATGGTTGTGCAGAAATCTTTGACGACAAATTTCATTATTCAAAGTAGGGAAAGAAAGAAAATTGGACAAATACAGGGAAGAATAAGCAGGAGAAGGCTGGTTCTTGATCCCACGATACAACATGTCATCATCAACCTGCACAACAAATATGACTACTCTAGCTTGCGTGGTTGTGGAGAAATCCTTGACGAAAAATTTCATTATTCAAAGTATGGAAAGAAAGAAAATCGGACAAATAGAGGGAAGAATAAGCAGGAGAAGGCTGGTTCTCAATCCCACAATACAACATGTCGTCATCAACCTGTATGCCAAATATGACCAGTCTAGCTTGTATGGTTGTGAAGAAATCTTCGATGAAAAATTTGATCAAATGGGGATGGAAGGACAGATGGAAGGACGGACAGATGGACAGACGGACGGACAGACAGATGTAAACCAGTATACCCCCACGTTTTCAAAGTGGGGGTATAATGACTGCAACATCATCTAAATATTTAACACATGATATACTGTTAGTATTCCAAGTTGGACAAGGGAGATAACCTAAGTACAAAAGTTACACCATTTTTAGTTCTAGTTTTTCCCTTGACAATATATTGTACAAGAAAGCACGAAAATAGCTTTTTAGAACTAATGAAAGGGATTAACTCTAAAACGAAGAGAGAAAAAGCAGCCATTTTTGTACGCGACACATCGTTAGGACTTCATTCACATTGCTATGAAGTTTTATAAAGATATCCCAAACGGTTATCTAGTTATGGCGCGTACAAGACTTACAGGGAAAAAATTAATCAAAGGGGCATAACTTCAAAAGTAAGAAAGGGGGAGCAACCATTCTTGTACGCGACACGTTCCCCCACCCTGATACATATGCCTACCAAATTTCATGAAGATATCCCAAATGGTTACTGAGTTATGGCGTGTACAAGAATGTTTACGGACGGACGGACGGACAGCGCCACGACATAATACGTCCGTTTTTTCAAAACGGGCGTATAAAAATTACTGGGAGGCTTAAACATGTTTGACTAGTACCAAACGTCGCCCTCTGCTTCTGCAGTGGTTCGAAACAATTAGTTAGCTGTTTGGTCCGCATGAAGGTTTCCAAACCCATCAATGAAACATCATCGGAAACAAACAAAAACCCATCAATGAAACATCATCGGAAACAAACAAATCACGTATTAGACCTATGATGAATCAGAGATGAGGACTCGACGGAAATATTGCAGCACCAGGGAAGTCAAACAACACCAATGAAATGCCGGAGCAAAAGAAAACCATCAGTGAGACCCAGAATAACCAAGCAACAGGCAGTCTGTAGAATTACATTTATGTTATATCCAGTGCGTTTGTAACGAACGACAATTTTTCTGAACTGATCAGAAAAGTCAGAGCTAGCTACAATTTTTTTGAATTTATAAACTAAATCACCACAAAATTCTGGTTCCGATAGGCCCTGTTGCAAAAGACTTTATAATCTGACCCTGAATTTAGAAATCAATTCATAGTGTCGAAAATAAAATTTTGAAAAAAAGCTTTTCGAAGTTTATGATACCGATAGCCCTGTTGGAGAAGCTTAGCAGTTAAAATTTTATTGCGGGCATTGAGGTCAGTCACATGACCTGACACCCTAGCAAACCGAATAAGTTGTGAAATGCAAACCTCATAAGAGGTAGAACGGGGGACATCAGCATCCAAAAATGGTAAATTCACTATGTCAAAATCAAAGTCATCGCGTTTATCATAAATTTTGGTTGAAACAAATCCTTTTGAAGTAGATAAATGTAAATCCAAAAATAGAGCTTCACTATCGGCTGCATTAGATTCGTTTAACTGCAACTCAGATGGATAAATTCTATTCACCATGATTTCAAAGTAAGGATTGTCAATATTTTAAAAGATAATCTAGATATCTAGATGTTTAATTAAAAGCCTCAATAATTTCAGATTGTTTATCATTAGAATGAGTAAGATCCTCTATATAGGCTGACAATTACCTACCTCAGCTACACTCTTAGTCTTTCAGCCTATGCTTTCCAACCACTAGCCTATTATCTAAATATCTAAACTGAACTTTAACATAATGCTGTCCTTCATCATAATTCAGATGGGACTTAAATGTTTTTGATTGCATTTTGGTCTGCTTTGAATTCACTGCATCTAGTTTGGACCTCTTGTCCATTCCATATGCAGTAAGACATCGGTGCCTTTTGATGCTGAATGTTCGTTTACATTTACCACGAGAAGAAACTATCACACATTCTTGGCTCCTATGTTGTCTTTCTCTACTAAGCATTGTAAATTAGATATGTTAATTATTTTCTACACAAACCACTTACATTATTTGTTTATTTAATGCCTATATACCTTTACGAATGCATCACTGTTTTAGCTCACCTGAGCACGAAGTCGTACGTGTGTCCTTCCGGACGGACGTCTGTCCGTCCATCAACTTTTGCTTGTGTACACACTAGAGGGCACAGTGTTGATCCAATCTTTATGAAACTATCTCTACAAAATCTAGGCCAAGTTCGAAACTGGGTCATGTCGGGTCAAAAACTAGGTCACTAGATCAAACATTAGAAAAACCTTGTGTACGCTCTAGAGGTCACAGTTTTGATCCAAACTTCATGAAACTTTGTCAGAATATTATTCTTACAATATCTAGGATAAAGGACCTGGTATGATAGGGCCCATATTTGGCCCCCAGAAAACTCATTTTTCAAAAGTTCTATTTCGATAACTAAAATGCATTCATAGGAAAGTTCTAACCTAAAATGTCACAGCAAAATCAAAATCAACCAGTTCTTGCGTATAATATTTGTGTTCTTAATCTTGAACATACCCATACCCCAAGCGGATTCTGACGAAAATGACGAATTTGGTAGCCTTTGTGGCTTTCAAAATATATGAGCCCGGCCTCCAGCACATTTTATATTTTATATGCAGACATAATTTTTATATATTAACTTGCCGTGAAATATTAACTGTGCTGGAGACCGGGCTCTATGTTTATTTTTAACTTTTTGTTATCAAACTGGCAGCGTTTGGAACATTTGTCTGTTTTCTCAACACAAAAAAAAATCAAAGGGCCAATGGCCCTGAAATGACAGATTCTATCAGAATAAAGTCATGCTACATCGGCCCAAACTAATTTCAAACTTCAGTCCTGTTGTTAATGGTCCAGCTCCATTAATGTTAATACGTCATTTAGCGCAAATCACTTAATGCACCTGCAAAAATTCTATCTCTTGTACACAAGTAATATTTGAATTCTGACAACGGTTACTGCTTTTCACTGACTTTAAAGCACTCAGTGTTTGCGGTATTTCGCATTACCTATGGACCACGAGGACGTCTACTCCAATGTTTACAATATGGCAATTCTATAAATAGCCACCGATAAACACACAATTACCGTATGATGCCCAGTATATCATTTGCGAGATAAGTGGATAAACCTACAGAATTTCTTTTACATTACATTCTCTGCAATGATTGACGTGCTCGAAAAACTGTTTTAAGCAAGTTTACAAATGTAAAACAGTTTTTTTTTCAGCGGCAGCTGATTTATTTACTTGATCAAATATGAGGGGCGCTTGAAGAGGGGGCTAATACGGTAATTGGCGGATTGATTTTTAATATTCAGTTTGTATTCGTTATATTTTTTTACCGCTGATGTCGTTAGTTGGATACTTCTTATTTTACAAAACTGCTTAAATAATCATACCTGCACCAGAATACGTTATATAAGTTCTCATTTAACTTCATACAAAACTTATTTTCAACTCCAAACGTTTTTTAGCGAAATGACCTTACGATCACTTGATTTCTGAGCGGAAGAACACAGCTGTGAAAGCCACTTTCCAAAATACGCTTGTGACAGCATTGACTAAAAACGCCAATATCTTCGGTCATAGACAAAATAAACATATGTTGTGGGTATTCATTTTCTTAGTTAGAACACAAGGAATAATTTGGTACACATTTCATTTTGATCTATTGGAATGTTTTGGTTAGCGTCTCTGGACTTGCAAACTTGAGTGGGTGGGGTACTTTGACAGGCCTTGAGCAGGGCACAGGTAATTAGCCATGGTACCCAACGTATAAGCATTTCACCAAAAGCCTATTATCAAGAGCTTTCAAAAGCAATTGTAAATGACTTATTTCTTTAAAGGAAAATTATTAAACATAGTTTTTCTTGCCATTTTCTTTCATATTATTGAACCAACATTGGCATGTCAGAAATCATGTTATTCTGAGAATTAACAAAGTTCAAACATATTATTTCTGTTTGTTCCCATACGCACAAATGGTAGGCAATAGAAACCAGGCAATTTTAAGAGAGTTTGAATGGGGGCTGAAACTGGGTTATGGCTTTTGCTTGTGTACACACTAGAGGGCACAGTGTTGATCCAATCTTATGAAACTTTGTCAGAATGTTTATCTCTTCAAAATCTAGACCAAGTTGGAAACTGGGTTATGTCGGGTCAAAAACCAGGTCACTAGGTCAAATCTTAGAAAAAAACCTTGTGTACGCTCTAGAGGACACAGTTTTAATCCAATCTTTTTGAAACTTTGTCAGAATGTTTATCGTCACAATATCTAGGCCAAATTTAAAAGTATGTTATGTCGGGTCAAAACTAGGTCACTAGGTCAAATATAAGAACGACCTTGTGTACGCTCTAGAGGGCACAGTTTTGATCCTATCTTCATGATACTTTGTCAGAATGTTTACCCTCACAATATCCAGGCCAAGTTTGAAACTGGGTCATGTCGGGTCAAAAACTATGTCACTAGGATAAATCTTTAAAAAAAATTGTGTACATCCTAGAGGGCCCAATTTTGATTCAATCTTCATGAAACTCTGTCAGAATGTATATCTTTATGAAATCAAGATTAAGTTTAAAACCGGTCATATCGGGTCGAAAATAAGGTCACAGGGTCAAATATAAGAACGACCTTATGTACGCTCTAGAGGGCACCGTTTTGATCCAATCTTCATGAAACTTTGTCAGAATGTGTATCTTCATAAAGTCTAGGTAAAGTTTGAAACTGGGTCATGTCGATCAAAACAAGGTCACTAGGTCAAATCTAAATAAAGTTATGCTGCAAGAAGCAGAACATTGCAATGATGCCAGCCACAAACTCCTTGGAAAACATTAATTTCACCACAGTGAGATAATTATGCTACCATTCTATCACCTGTGTTCACCTAGTTTAGTCTAGTTCAAATCCATCAAAGAACTCAACATGAACGGGTACTTTTCGGGGAAGCGACTCTGCCATTTATAGCTCACCTGAGCCTTACAGTATTGGTGTTAGCTGCCTCTGTCATCCATCCATAAACATTTTCAAACATCTCTGAAACCACTGGGCAAACCGAACTCAAATTTCATATGGAGCCTGCATGGGTCAAAGGATTAAAAGTTCTTCAAATGATCTTGGTCACATGACCAAGGTGGCCGCCATTCCCATGTACGGTAAAAACCCTTATAAATCTTTACCAGAGCCAGTGAACTGATGAATGCTCAGGTGAGCGATTCAGGGCCACCATGGCCCTCTTGTTTATCAAGTGTGGTCAGTCTGTTTATGCTGTCTTTCCTTCCCTTCGAGCAACACTCCATATCCTGATTCTGGCTTACTTGACTGATGATCAGTTACCAGGAATTCTCCCAACTTACTGTCTGATGATTTATTTGTAAATCACTCACTCTCTGTTCTTTAAAATCGGAACTATCTAGTTTCTGTTCGCTTACACTGCAACTTTAAAACCATATTAGTTTCGGAAACCCCTGTTTCAGTTTCTATCTCCTTTTCTTCTTTACATCTGTCTAAGAAAAAGCTTATATCCTTATCCTGGGCACACAAATTTACAGTACTTTTACTTGGTCCATATTCTTTAAAATGTTCATGTTTTCCAGTTTTTTCCACATCATTACAGTCTGTTGGCTGAGTAGCTGAACAATGGCTTAACACATTATCTGGATAAAGCCTAGCATTTCTGTGAAATCTATTACTATTTACATCTTCAGGCTTCCCCTTTAATCTGTCATGTCCGTCACTTACCGTATCTTGACTCATTCTCTGAATGTAGCCATAGCATCCTAAGTTTGTAGTACATTCTGAAGTACTTTTATCCATTTCTTCAAGGCTAGGCTTTATGACAGGAGAGGCCACTTCCGCTGTCCGATAGTTAACTTTCCATTTTGTTTTTGTAGGTGTTGTCGGGTGGTGCGATGGTCCTGTGTATATCTTCCAGTGCCGGGGCGTCCAACTGATTTGGAACATTGTAGGACAAGGGCCTACTGTTCTTGCAGAAGATGCGGGTGGGGGTTGTTTAGACATTTTTCCCTCTTCTATTATTTCTTTGCTCATCCGCTGCTTATCCGTAAATGAGTGACACAGGGTAATCACGGAGCGAAGATCAACAGTTAAAAAGTTTTATGGGAGACACCGTGACGTTGTTGATCCCTACATTGTGAATCTAAACTAATTTCCGATTGGATGGCTTCAGCCGAGGCCTAGCAAGGCTTTCAAATACCGGACTCTCATTTTCACAGACTTATTCCACAGATACATAGATATGGCGAATGTATTATAGAAGACAGGTGATGCTTACTGCTAGCGAACATCTGATCACACCTTCGTTTGGGGCCCATGGCTGTGTATCTAAAATATTCCAGATTTGTCACTGTTCATATGACTTACGAGTGCGGCCTTATGATGTGGGTACTTTAACCACTTTCGGGGGTGGTTGCAGTCGGGCGATGGTGTTGGGTAACCTTCAGTGCCGGGGCGTCCTGCTAATTTGGATACTTCCAGAGCAAGGGCCTACTGTGCTTGCAGTAGGTGCAGGTGGGGGTTGTATAGATATTTCTCTCACCAATCATATCTCCTTTCTATCTCCTCCTCTCTAGGAGACAGCTCCATTCAGACTGAAACAACGTCTCAAAGAGCGTTAAACCCAAATCAACCAACCAACCAATACGACCACTTTTATTTATCCATTTCTGCAAAATGTTCCACAAACATATCTTTGTCACAATGATAGCTATGTAGTTGAACAATGTCAGGTTTGTCACTAGTTTGACCCAACAGTCTTCTGTCAGAGTGTTCATAACTTTTTCCGTCTTTGCAAGGATCTCTTTCTGTTGCCAGTGAATGCTTGTTATCATGCAGCTGCACAGAATCCCAATTAGTCCATTCAGTTTTGTCTACATTTGTTTCTGAAGATCATGGAGTAAATTAACCTAATCAGGTCTTTGACTGTTGCAGGCTCTTTTTCTTCATTGGCAGTCACTTCCTGGACCCCTGTCACGTCACTCTCTAGAACAGTCTCAGTATGTTAGATATCAACCCCGTCTGATTCGTCATTGTGATTTGTCATACCTTGGGAGTTTTCAGCTGAGTTCTCATCCATGGTGTGTTCTGCTGGGTGTTCTTCAGTCATTGGCAGTGCTGCCCTGTCTTCTCCTTTATGGTCTGAAATAATTAAGTTTTTGGTTTTCAGCAAAGAACTTAAAGGTGTTATTATTCTTGGTAAACTTAACTAGTCCTCAGTATTCAGCAGAGTTCCCACAAAGCTTCCCAACCATTTCTTAACCAAATCACTTTTTTTCCTTTGACCAAAGCATCGTTTTTTTGCCAAAACGTAATTGTTCATCTGGATACCATTCACTAGTGAACTATTCAAGACAAAGCAAGTGGTCGATTAGAAGTTGTGCTTAGTATATATTTAGGAAAAAAATATTGAGCCAAATTTCCTTTTTTCTATATTTTTTTTAAATTAATAACTCAGACAAAATTCCTTGACTTTTCCCTAACTTTTGCTTAATTTCAAATTTCACTGACCAATTAAAAATTTCCCTGACTTTTCCCTCACCTCGAAAAATAAAGTCTTCCCCCTGACAGGGGTGGTCGGGTGGTGCGATGGTGCTGCGTGTAACTTCCAGTTCCGGGGCCTGCTGTGCTTGCAGTAGGTGCGGGTAGGAGTTGTTTGGACATTTTCCCTCGTCTATCATTTGCTCTTCTTTCTCCCTGTCTCTGGGAGATGGCCCGATATGACTGAAATACCGTCTCAAAGGGCCGTTAAACCCAAAACAATCAATCAACTTTCCCCTGACTTTTCCCTGATCGAGGGAACCCCGAGCCCTGAATAAAATATCAAGCCAATATTTTCTAAATAAAGCCATGTGTTTTATTTGGGGCATATCAGCAACAAACTACTGTTAGTGTCAGTTCTATTTGTATGTCTTCACACACTGTCAGTTCTATTTGTATGTCTTCACACACTCTACCCCATGTTCACTCATCCTTATTTTATGATATTTTGTTTTGTTAAATGAACTACTTCTACACCAACATGTGAAACACTTGTAAAACATGAGAGCAATCTCAACAGTTAATCCGTAAGTAGAAAGGATAGCAGTGGCAATACTAGCAGGACTCACTGAGATTCCATCAGCAAATTCATGAAAACAAAACCTGGTTTCATATCACCTGCACTTTAAATTTTATCTTACTTGAGTCAGAGGCTCCTATCAGAAGTTTTTGAAGTCTATGTTTACAGTGAGTGAGTGAGTGAACTCGGGTTTAACGTCCCACCAACAACGAGGTCATATGGAGACGGGACCTCGGTTTAAAGTCTCATCCGAAAGACCGGAGAAGCGGGGGATCGATCTTGCGGCCCCTGGTTTGGTAGTCTCTATGTTTACAAAATTGCAAAGAAAGCAAAAGTATATAACCAAAAATTTCTGGGTGATAAATTTTAAAAATGTTTTATGCTACATCTTTTATCCAAATAAAATACAGAATATAAAAAAATTATCGCATTTAGTATAATGCACTGATTTTGTCCTCATTTTCCGTCTGAGTACTGGTACATAATTATAATGTGATATGGCAACAACAACAACAGTCTGTATTACTCTCTGGCATACGGAAGCATACAGCAAGAGAATCCTATTACATATACTAACATGATTGATGTTGAAATACAAACAAACATTAAATGCGAATGTATATTATCATCATATAATTAAATTGTATATTATCATCATATAAGTAAATTGAGTATATTTGTGTCAACAGACAGAAATTATAGTCACAATATCTCCTTGGAAAGCTGGGGCCAATTCAACACGGCTGATTTGCAGGACAAAGTCTACAACTGCATGCATTGCACTTGTAGCTGCGAACTTCGTGCGACAAATTCCACATTGTATACGCCCTATCATCATATAAGTAAATTGAGTATATTTGTGTCAACAGACAGAAATTATAGTCACAATATCTCCTTGGAAAGCTGGGGCCAATTCAACACGGCTGATTTGCAGGACAAAGTCTACAACTGCATGCATTGCACTTGCAGCTGCGAACTTCGTGCGACAAATTCCACATTGTATACGCCCTGAGATTTTGGCCCAGTAAGCCAGGATACACGTACTTTGATGACAACAAGTCACCATGAATCCGAATTATAAACTGTATTGTTATACATCACTTAATTTAGTGGTTGATCAGCTATGCAGTTTTATATTTGTATGACCACTACAATTTAGTAAACAATTTCAACATTCAGAAACAATATAAATGACAGAAATATGTAGATTTGAAAGTAATAGATGTTTCCTACGTTACCAGTCCAGAGCCAAAAGAAATGATGCACGGCTTCGAGAGCGCCTTGTCCGTTGGCTCCCAGCCGAGACGGTAAAATAAGTAACTTATATACTTAAAACCATTTAAAAGGCAACTTTTGACTTTTCATGTATTCAAATAAAAGTAATGACACAAGGCTGTAATATATAGCATGCAATTTGCCTTTCATCTGGTAAGGTTTGTACAACAGTTTAGCTTAGGTTCAGATTTACGAGAAAAACTTCTAAGAATAATGTTAAAAACCAATAAATTTCCATTTCAAGCATTCATGAAATCAAAGTCGCGTCAGCCGTCTACTTTTAGAGAACGATCTTTAGTATGATGCCTCAAATTGAAAAACAACGTAAAACACAAAATTTTGTTTGCAGGTGAAATTTTAAAGATTTTAACATTAACCAAATTTTCCGTGAAATTTCATCTTAGGTCGAAATAATGCTCTTTTGAGAATAAGGATATGAAATCTTGCCGAATGCGTTACATTTGTGTTAGTTTTTATCCCAAAGCTCGTATTCTTTAAAAGTACTTCCGGTTTAAAGGCACAAACTTTCATTGGCACGTGGGCGGGCTTCCTTATATTGACTTAAAAATCGTCAGGTATGCATAGACTTTGGACTATAATAGAAAGCATCGAGAAACTTAACCAAAACGAATCAGTATAAACGTCAAATGAAAACGTCAATTTCTTTTTTGTCTCAATAAAAGTCGAAGTTACGTCCCTTTATATGTAAATGCAATTCTCATTACTTAGACCGTTGTAAGCATCCCACCAATATTCATGTTAAAAACAAATATGGTTAACAACCGGGTTCCTTGAAAAAGCAACTTTATTGGCATAAATCCCCACGTGGTCCAAAATAAAAAAGTTGCGTTTTTACTGGCTTCAAGTGTATTAACAATCACATACTGGATATGTCGTACAATAATAGGAAAAATGGATTTTTCTAATTTACTGTCTTCATAATAATGTAAATAAACATGCATAATTTTTCAAGTTTCATAGGGTCTCTGATACTCATCAGTTCTTCAAATCTGATGATGTTTAGATGTTAATAATAATAAAGTTTTAAATACTTCATTCTCTGCTCTTGAAAATTTTACATACTAACACATAGTGGAATTCGTCCCATATATCATTATTGAATAATAAACATATTCATATAACGCCCAGTTTCAACGGATAAACAACGCTTTCTAAGCCAGGAAACGTTTACAATGACAGGTAGACAATATAGACAAATAATGACTTTGTTCGAACTTTGTTTTCAAAATTCTATAAATGTTACTTGTAGATGATATGCCGATTTTTCCTAGCCAGACTTGGATAAATATATATCTTAAATTTTTTTGATTACACGCCTTAACAAACAACTTCATATTATTAAAACTTTGCGCATACCATATTCCAGCAAATCCTAATGGACAAATTAGTGTTTTTACATTATGGACAAATTAGTGTTTTTACATTATTTAGCCATTGCGATTTGAATCCTTTTGTATCATGTAACGCATATTATTTTGTATATCATGCATGGTAATTTATAATGTTCACTCAGACCTGTTGCTATAACTCTAGACCAAAATGACACCACCCTAGTTTGTATATCTACAGCTAATGGCACGGCGCCTATCTCTCCATAAGTATAGCGGATAGGGTTGAGCCTCTCAGATTAAATATATATACTGAAACAAAAAAGAAACGTCCGCTTTCTTAGGTTCTGTATCTTTTGAAACAGTAAAGTTGTAGCCATAGAAAATAAAACAAAATGTGTCCCCAGCGTCAGGCACACATACAGTTGCAACCATTTTAATTTTTCTCCACAGCAACCAGATTTATCGAACCTTATGTCAAAACACCATTTATCATTCTCAGCAGCAGTTAATTCGTCAAAACCTGATAAGTTTCGCGTAAAACAAGGGTTAGAAACATCGAAAAACGAAAAATCAATTTTTAAAATCAAAAGCCTCTAATTAAATGAACGAAAAAGCCGCCCAAAGTCTTCGATTTATAAAATTATCTCCCTTTTAATTAAATTAATAACGATTTTAGAACTTCTGTATCTCCATAAATGTTCATCAGTTTGACGCCGTTTTTGTTTCAATTGACTATACTTGTGTACAATAATAACTACATGCATCAGAAAATAAAAATTAAGGCTGAATACTGAAATCCGGGTGCACTAAAACCCGCTTTTATTACCCCCTCATACAGAAAAGTTAGCGAGTAATTTTGTGCCCAAATTTTTGCAATGCTGAATGATACTGATTTCAATGCTGTTGATGGCTAGAAATGAATTCTGAAGAAGTCCTATGCCACTGACTTCCAAACTGATGGACCAACAAGGTAATGTTTGCGTGTATCTACGCACTGTCGTGAGCGACATTTGTGACGTCACTTTACGTGACAGATTTATGTCAGGTTTTGTGACAATTTAGAATGCATCCAGCACCCATAAAATCTCAGCAGCGCGTCTGCTCAGTGACGCTAGGATGAGCTGTGATGGTTAAAATAGGAAGAACACACGAGATACTGAGTTTGTAACTTTTAAAATTTGGGTACCGGCTCTTGCGACATTGTCACTGTCGCCGATGTTCATTTAACAGATTTCCGTTCAGCACACACCATTGTTGTATAATCAACGTTATTGAAACAAAACATTTGAATGAAAAGTCTGTGTGCATTAGGAATTCAGAGACACAATTGTAAAGCGGACGTTTCTTGTTTGTGTCAGTATATTTATAAAATCATAATTGAACACGTTCCAAAATATCGAAGTTGCCGAAGCCCCACACTTCACAACCGTACAATAAAATTGGTTTAATCATTTTATTAAATCAAAGCACTGAAAGTGTTGATGGACTAGGGGCTCGCAAGGCAAGAAGGTGCTGAATGTGAATTTGCATTCTCCTATGCCTAGAAGTTACACATAAAATTTGGATTTGATGTACTCATTCACTTTTGACAAAGTTTTTTTTTTTGCGATGGGTTTTACGGCCCTTTCAAGAAAATTTCACTTATATCGAGCCGATTGTTAATCCAAGGTGGGATCAGGTGGTGATTCCGACGATTGCGTAGGATAGAAAACATGGGTCGGTCGTATGATTTATCCTTTTAGGAAAAATACATGTAATTTCATTATTGTTTACATACTTACTCATTATGAAATTTATTTCACCATTTATTATTTTTGAACAAGATTATTTATATCATTACAAAGTTGGATTCGAAAAATCTCTGCTCCTCTCGATTAACAAACGAAGCGTGGTACGGGTCAAAATACGGTTGCAATAATTCGAGATAAAATATCACTTTGCTTCTTGTACACCTGCGGAAGAAAATGCGTTTATTTTGTCATGACAATCACATGGAGCATTCATGTGTCGTCATACTTTAATTTTGACTGATATGACGCTCAATTCAAACTAAAGGCTTGCAGTAACGATCGATATTATTGGCTTAGCGCTTCAATTTTGCTGCAATCAGTGCTACACCCCCTTTTTTAAGGTCAGCCCTCGCTATACTGGTCGTTGTCAGTCATATACAAAACACACTTCATGACCTTGTCGAATGCGTGTGTCCAAAATTTCGGAGCACAGTATTATGTCCGTCGCTACAAAGTATATTTCTGAGTGTTTTTATGGTTTTATAACAAGGTGTATGATACATGTTTTCGGCCATTTTTACAAAGGGTAACAGCTTTCGTTGTGACTACCTGTTTGCTTCCCTGCACGACATAGCCCTTCCAAACGGTGTCTAATCGTTAAGGAATGAAAAGGTCGCTATAGTGAAATATTTTTGTGTTCTCAAAGAATGGAGGTTGGGAAGAATTAAATACCGCGATTGCATTCGACTAAACCAGAAAACTTGCCAAAAGAAATATGTGGCCGACGACGAAGCCGCCTATGCTAGTCGCAGACCAAACACAAACTGAAGGTTTGTTTGAAGTCTAAGATACACCTTAAAATACTGACGTTATACACAGTCAGTCAAATTAGAATTATACGGATAGTCTTTCATCCGTATGTGTGTGCGTCACCATTTTTTCGTCATAATTTGTAATTTTCTAACGATTTATATGTAAATAAAATCAGAAAGGCAAAACAGTATACCACTAACCACCCCCGTTTACCATACCTCAAGCTCCTGAATAAACAGCAAAGACCCAGATCAGACTGCTACAAGGAAGAACCTTATCCGTCACTATTCCCGATTCACATGGCTCAGTACTTTGCGTTTACTTATTTTATTTTTATTTATTTTATTTTATTTTTGATAATCATCATCGAGAATAAAATATGTGTAAGAAATAAGCTGCGAAACCCAAGAATAATGGAAAATCTTTTCTTCACGATCAGTCTGCACACGTGCGCAGTTTGGCCAGGGTACACGCAAAAAAAATAAATAAACTGAATAGTGCACATATTTAGGTGACTGAGTACACTTTATTCCCTTTTCAATTTTGCCATCGGGTCAAATTTTAAAGGAAAGAATTTGATCCTCAAACAGCCAATTTTTTCATAAAAAATGGACACATTTAAGAAGCGTTTCATCGCCAAGGCAGCAGAGTAGTAGTCAACACTGAATAAAGCTAATAGCACCGCACAGGTCTCCAGTAATTAGTATTAGCATTTTTTTTACATTACATTAAGTAATTCCGATTTTGTGGTGATCAGAGTCTTCTCTGGCGTCATGATGGATATTCTTTATTTTGACACTAACAAGCCACGTCGATTAGTTGTTTCCAGAAGCAATTATCAATTTTGATTAACTTTGATCTACTACTTATTAGCAGTAGTAGTAGTATTTATCCACAAAACATCTGCTAATTCACTCTCTATGAAAACACATGTCGTGGCATCTCAGATACAAATCTAGCGATTCCACAACGTATGTTTTGTAAAAATGAGATAAATTACCTTAGAATTACTATTACTTATTACAGGTCTAAAATTTAGAAATGATAGCACGTCTAATACTATGCAAAAATTAATGCAAAATTTTAATGGGCAGTTTGAAGTAGTGACTGGGCTGTACCTTTATCATGTTTATGCCTTTGATCGTTTGAAGATTACAGTTTCTTTGATGTTTTCAGAAACTGCTGTGTAATTGAGATTTTTTATTCAAGATCTATTTTCTTCGGGTAGTAAATATGATTGAAACACTTGGCCTCCAACAGATTTCCTAATCCAGATATCTACAATAACTATTGACTTTGGTTGTGATTATTTGAAGAGTCGGATGTAAATTTCTTATGACATAATAATGCAAGGCTTCATTTTAAAGAAAGCCTTGAATTATTATTTTTATGGTTACTTAATCTTGGGTATGGAAAATGTCTTGTGAAAAGGTATAGGAAGCATCCATCCCTCGCTTTTGCGAACTGATATTTCAATAGATTGTTCGTGCGAATGGAGAAGGCTCCGATCAGACTGCGCAAATGGCCAGGCTGATCTGAGTCTTTCCGTAGTATAGTTGAAATTATATACTCCGCGATTTCAGAATAGTTTCTGAATGAACACTTTTGTCAATAAAATATTTGAAACAATCTCATCACCGAACAAAACCGCACATGTACTTTTCATATTTTTAGACAGAGCAGTGTCTGGAAAGTCATGTGCTACTTGTGAATGACAAGGTTATTTTTGGGTTTTTGTGAAACCACTAACGATTGGCTAAAGCTTTTGTTTCATCTACCCGTTACTTGTCTGGGTTGACGAACGCCAGCGGTAAAATAACACTCGTCACATCAAGTAAACTCGATGCGATCTACATGGCAAAATAAACGGCATTTCTTCCGCAGGCTTATCAGTAATAAAAAGAATCTCATACTTCACTTCTGGAGTATATCTCACAGCTCATGTACCGTTCAGCTGTCTGTGCTGGGGAACTATTTCTTCTGTGCACATAAGGCCACATCCCCAATGAATATGCATGCAGAGAGCGGTCTCGAGCAGCCGTATTGATAAAATCACACCAGCATGGCGGTGGACGGGATACCCGAATCAATGATATATTCTTGTGGAAAAGATAACGTATACATTCTTTTCAAATCAAACAATTTGGTCTTGACCTCTTTGTTAAACGAGTTCACTTTTAAACATGCGCACATGTTCGCGCCGAAGAATCAATAGGACGAGTGGGGCGTGTTTAAATCTGTCTGTTAGCGTAGTAATATATCGGTGAAATCTGTTTCGGCTTCTGACGTCCTCGAATTTTGTTGCCTACTAAGGACTAGGGGCTGAAAAGCCCCTAGTCCAAAAATCATTATATCGTATAGTGCGTAAACCGTAACGAGTGGGGCGTGTTTAAATCTGTCTGTTAGCGTAGTAATATATCGGTGAAATCTGTTGCGGCTTCTGACGTCCTCGAATTTTGTTGCCTACTAAGGACTAGGGGCTGAAAAGCCCCTAGTCCAAAAAGATTGATTTGAATGTCAAAAGGTAGACTTAACATACTTTTTGTCGTAGAAGAGAAAATAATGCTTTGTTGGCTTGATCAGCAATGCGTTTCTTTGTTTCTACAAACGAACCACTTTGTCCGAGTAAAATACCCAGATGTTTATATTCTTGTACAATTTCATTTTCGACACTATTTAGACAAAATGTCAAATTTACCCTTCTTCTTCCTGGACCAAAGATTACAACTTTAGTCTTTGACATAAATCGCGAATTTCCATTGGCAACAATATTTTTCAAAAACATTTAAAGCATGTTGCAAATCCGACTCGTTATCACCCAATATAACAGTATCGTCTGCATATAATAAGATTAACACTTTAAGAAAAATCGTCATCTCATCGTCATTTACATCGCAACGCATGTTATTCCAGATACACTTTTATTGTGTAGATACATTTCAAGGTCATTCAAAAAGAAAGAGAATAAAAAGGTGACGAATTATCTCCTTGTCTTACACCGACATTTCAAGTAAAATAATTAGAAGAGTCTTGCTGTGTGCTTACTTTAGACTTAAAGTCTTAAAATTGTATATGATATTAAAACATTTTCCATTTATTTGATTGTTCAACAGTTTTGCCCAAAGACCATTACTCCAAACAGTATCAAATGCTTGTTTACAGTCAACAAAGCAACAAAAGAACCTTTTCTTACTTGATCTTACTATGTCTACTAAACTTTTAATAATGAATAAATTATCTACAGTTGAAAATTATCTACTGAGCCCTGATTGAGACGGGTGTTATTATGTCATGATTCTCAGCATATATATTTAATCGGCTATTAATGACAGAAGTAAATACTTTTTCAAAACAGCTAAGTACTGTAATTGGTCGATAATTTTCTGCATCTTTTGGCAAGGACAGCCTACTGAAAATATCATTAGTTTGCGTGACTTTTATTTTCACGCAAGCGATTAATTTAAAATTGAAAATGTTCCAGGTATCATTTTAACAACAATTAAACACCAAGTAAAATTGGTGGTGGATTTCCAGATTCTCAATAATTTAATGAACCTAAGATTAACTCAGGTCAGTGTGGACGCCGTATACTGTTATCTTTTTAACTGCCACGAAACAGCAGAACAAACAGTTAGTGGTATATATTTTTATGCTAATGTGTTAACCATACCCCACTGATGGGAGGATACCTTTCTGACATTGTAATTCTTACCATTTACTGCCTGAAGAATATTTCCTGTTACTGGAATCTTATAGCAACTTGACCAAACTGTGGCCGTGACAGAGATTCTAAATGGAACTGACTGTTTCCCTCCAAGGCTGGTCACAACTTTGCTAATTTCAGTCTTTGTACTGTTTATGGCTTCTCTAAACTCTGATGACTTCACCATCAGTGAATTTCCAGTCAGCCGGATGAGACTAAGAGTCTATGAAACAAATTATTCTATGCTAAATTCCTGCTAATCAAAACGCATAGGAATAGTTTACAAACTAGAGACAGCCTGAGTTTCAGGATTTTATTGTGAGGATCGTGTGCCTTAAATGTTTCCCGTTCGTTGGGGCCTCATAATAAAATTCTGAAACTTGTTCTGTCTTGTTCCTTAATTTGTAGAATATTTCTATGCGTTATGACTAGCAGGAATTTTTGCAAATATTGGATAAACGACAGGTCTGCTTTTTCTGGTGTGTGATAGGTGATGTCAGTGCATGCGAAATTTGGCTTGTCTAACAAACAAATCCTTTGACGTATGCCAAAATTTCTGGCAACTTACAAAAGTAAAAAGTATGCAAAGACCAGGAACTGAAACAATCAAAATCCAAATCCAGCCCTCAAACCATAGTTGGAAACAACTAAGATTACAAATAATCAAGATACAGAGAACATATGGCCAACCGATTTGCTATTCTGCTTGCAATGAAATCTTATGTTCTTTGAACTTGATAAACACTGCTTTGAATTATATATAAATATTCCTTCTTCATTCTGACACAAGTAGTGCAAGGCATCCAGATACCGTATTAATCCTAGAGGAGCAAATTCTAGCCTTTAAGAGTTGACCCCTATTGAGAAGGGCATCAAAAAAGGAAAGTAGTAGTAATAGTAGTAGTAGTTGGTTCCTCTGAAAGTATATCCATTCACTTTAATACTGTTAATTAGAAGTCCTTAGGCAGCGGCTTATTGACTACCTGAACAGCTCTTAAATTTTGCACAGTGCTCTTTAATGACTGAACTTATTTGATCAATATGTTCTAGCAACCGTCTACCGTTGCGTAAGTCTTAACATCATTAACCTATATTGTTAATATTGCTACAATCCCATGCCCTGTCTATCATGTGCTGTCAGGGAAATGCAAATATTTAGGGTTCAAAATTGAAATCTAAGTCACTTTTGCCTTCATCTAAAGGAGAAAAAAGTTGATGCATTTCTGTTTTCAAGACTTAAAGGGTAAAAGCACACAATCATGTAACTTTCCATATACAATTATTCATGTTTCTATCTGTTGCACACATCAAAGTTGGTAGACTTTTTAGATCAGTCATATGCTCATTTGGCTTAAAGATGCTTTCAGAATGAAGATACCCCATGTGTCTTTCTGTCCTGGGTGATGAAATATTTGTTCTGTATATTTTTAAGGCATGATGCTGTCCAGATTTGATACAAAGATGGGTGCTTTATATTAATTGATCACCATTTGTATGGCCAAAAACGTCAACAAGATTATTTAGTCATCTTTGTTATTTCTTTTCTGAGACTGTTCTCTAAATTCCAGTATTTTATTTATAATAGCAAAGGTCAATGATGAGGCTGAATTACCCGAAACTATGTGGTATGGCCCATTTTAAGTTTTATGACTTTGTTCATTCATTTTAAAGGATGCTCGTTTAGACTATTACCTTATCACTGTTTAGACTTCTTATCCAAGTCATCATATGTTTTCCTGCTTTGTTAAATTAAAATCTCCAAGAGTTCCTTCAAGAGCAGAGTCTGCATCATTTTCCGACAGGACAGGTTCAGATGCCAATCCATTGCAGTATGCTTCTATCTCAGGGTTGTAGAACATCATCTCTGTTGCTCTCAGCATCTGCTGAAGCAAATGTTAAATGTCTGTATCCATAAATCCCTTATACTAAGACTAAATTCTCAAGAATATCAATGAGGTACCTTAGACTTGTTGAGAAAAAGAAAGAGTCTGAAATGTTGATTGTAAATAGTTCATAATCTGTTCACCATTCAATTCTGCCTGATGTTGATGTTTTTAGCCCTATCAACTAAGGCCATGTCAAATGCAATCAGTTCACTTAGCTACACTGTTCTTAGAATTTTGTCATATAAACATTTGCCTGTACTTACTGCACAAAAGCTACACTGTTCTTAGAATTTTGTCATATAAGCATTTGCCTGTACTTACTGCACAAACTTAGGCCGGTGATTGACTGCCCTCTTTGAATCAGCAATAGGATGAGAATGGCAGCTGAAACTATTTCACCGTCATAACTGTATGCAAGAAAGTGGCTAAGCCAGGCTTTTGAACTCTTGATGCCTGTTTTATTCATATCTGATGGGCTACCAGCTGTCCTACTGTGGCTTAACTTCTTAACATTTATTTACTGAGTGTTGTCAATACTTAGTGGGAAATAATTTGGTTTGGAAAACTACGAAGGGTATATATTATACCGTAATTGACTCCTTTAGCGCCCTGTGCGCTTAACTCATGATGCCTGTTTTATTCATATCTGACGGGCTACCAGCTGTCCCACTTTGGCTTAACTTCTTAACATTTATTTACCGAGTGTTGTCAATACTTAGTGGGAAATAATTTTTTAGTTTCGAAAACTACAAAGGGTATAAATTATACCGTAATTGACTCCTTTAGCGCCCTGTGCGCTTAACTTTTTCAAAAAATGCGGTAAATACTTGTAGTAAATTTTCTTTCTTATAAGCGCACATTTCAACAATTTGTTATATATTCAAGGAAACAAATTTAAGGCTATGCATTGGAGACAAGCTGCTTATGGTCATAGAAGGATAGCTAATGAAAAATGAAAGATTCTGTAGCATTTTTCAGCTCTTTTAATTAGCAAACAATGGGATAAACTAATAAATATGTGCGTTTATAGTCTTATGCAAAACAATGAAATACCATGATGTGCGCTTATAGGGGCATGTGCGATAATGAGGTTGGATACAGTATTCGACCGACTAAGTGCACTGTGGTCTTAACTTTTTCAAATGGCAGGAAAAACATGAAGCAAATTTTCTCCTAATAAACGCACATTTAAAACAAATATCAAATATAAAAGCAACCAGAATTGAATGGAACAACCCACAAAATAAGTCACAAAAGGATGAAAGATCTTTGCAAATGAAACTTAAAAGATTTTATAGTTCTTTAAACTTTTGTAAGCAAGCAAACAAAGCGATACATCAGTTTAAATCTGGCCCTCGCAATGATATATCTCAGAAATGCCCACTATGTGCGCTTAATAGGGCATGTGCGGTAATAAAGTCAAATACGGCACTTTCTAATTTACCTTTCTGCAGATGACCAGTGCTACAGTTGTGTCCTCAAGCTGTCTAATATATTGCTCCAAATTATTTAAAACAGCCATCTCTTCCGTCAGTTCTTCTGTAGTGATACCTCCATTCGCATCAGGAGAGGAAGGGCTGTTGCTGCTGATCTTGCAGCCTTTTCCAGGATAGCACCTTCATTAAAAACAGTTCTTTTCAATAGTTTATTAAAACGAATTTGAAACACTCTTGAAGAGTACCTACAATAAATAACAGTGCAATACATTAGCTTTAAAGTGATAGATGAATTTTATACATTCTTGAAAATGGGGTTGTTTTGTTCCCTTTAATCATACATATGGGAGTGATTTGTTGCCTTAGACCCTATGCTATGTTGCTTAAATCGCCCTATTGCTCTGTCAGCAGGAAATATTTTATTGTGAGGTATCGCTAGAAGCTTCCCACTATAGTTTCTTCATTGTATATGACTGTGATTGGCCGGCTTTAAAACATTACAATATCTTTGAGGATCACTTTAAAAAGATTTAAGAAAAATATTTAGGTTATTTTAATTGCCAGCTTAAATGACCTACATTCGATTTCACAAATTTCATTACATGGTAAAAATACAATTTACTGGAGGTATAAATACAAAGTACAGGCATTTTAATAGATGTTAAAAATACTTTGGAAGAAAAGGATCCCATTCATTGTCTCGATGTTGCGTGATTTCATTGCTCAACGGGGAACCAGTTATGAAAACCATACTTTTATGGAGTGACTTGTCATGTTTACAAAAAACTTGTTCTTCCTTTTTGGCTAGTTACATGACACAAAAAAGCACATCAACCGATGTATGGCACTGATTCTCAAGAAAGTGGGACTTTTGGGTGGTTAAAATATCGAAAAATTAAACAAGTCATATAGAGATCGCTCACTGTCATTTCAAAATTTTGGCATCCTAAAGTATTGCACAATAAATATCAGGTGAATTCAAATAACGAGAGACAACGTGAACGGACTAACATTCTTTTCAGTATTTTACGAGTCGTACATACCAATAGATTTGAAGCAACTTCTGGAAGTATGAAAGGGTATAATCCACCGTAAAGGCAAGTGATTCTGTTTCGGGCAGAGTTGAGCTATAGAAATATTTACTCTATTACTTCTGAAAAAGCAAAATGCTCTTTTTGGTAATACGACCCCATTGTACTTAACTTATATGAAAGAAAACTATTCCTGCAAAACATATAAAGTTGTAGATTTCAAAACCTCAAGGAAAACTCCTGTTTTAAACATTAGAACTTCAGCCTGTCTGTATAAAATAAATTTGTTTAACAGAGCATCTAGAACGGTTACTCTGGTATTCTTGTCTTCTGTACTGTCCCGTAAAATTCACGACCTTAAAATTTGACAGTGATTGTTTTGTGTTAAGATACATTTGTGTATGTTTCTATGTTTAACCACAGAGAAGAATTTGCGTGATTTATGACAGACAGACAGATGCATGGGTTATACAAGCCATGTATTTTCATCGTCAAGTGATGTTTCTTCAGATTATGACTTCAAGAAGATGGCAAAATGACACACTGAGTTAATGCCACACCATACGTCAAATTCCTGGCATCGTTTGTCGATAGTGTCAGGTTCTTTGAAAGAAAAATAAAACATAGAAACCTCTAAAATGCAAACATTATGCATTTTAACAAGTTATATTTTATAAAAGCATATAGGCGTCTCTTGCCTGATGTCTGCAGCTAATGTGTCCCGCGGAATACGACAGCAAGTGTGGCTCGGAGAGGGATGCTCGTTGCATGCCGAGACGTGCCCATCACCTTTCAAACTTTTGGGGTTTGGCGACACTGAAGAAGTTAAATACAGAAACGCACTTCTCTCGCACTAAATTTGGTATGAATACGTTATATTAGAATCACTGCTGTAAGACAATTTGTCGCTTACAAGGGCATGTGCGGTAATAAGGTCAAATACGACAGTTTCTAATCAGATCGATTGGATTTACCTTTCTGCAGATGGCCAGTGGTAGAGCTGTTCCCTCAAGCTGTCCAATATCTTGCTCCCCATTATCTAAAATAGCCGGGGCTGATCGGGTGGTTCGATGGTGCTGCGTGTAACTTCCAATGCCGGGGCGTCCTACTGATTTGGATAGAGGGCAAGGGCCTACTGTGCTTGCAGTAGGTTCGGGTAAAGGTTGTTTGGACATTTTTTCTCTCGTCTATCTTTTTTTTCTTCTCCCTCTCTCTGGGAGACGGACCGATATAGACTGAAATATTGTCTCAAAGGGCCGTTAAACCCAAATATTCAATCAATTCAATTATAAAACAGCCTTCTTCTACTGTGATATCCCCTATTCGAATCAGGAGAGGTAGGGATGATGCTGCTGCTCTTGCAACCTTTTCCAGGATAGCACCTTCATTAGGAACATTTCTTTTCAATAGTTTATTTATTAAAATGAGTTTGAAACACTCTTGAAGAGTACCTACAATAAATGACAGTGCAATACACCATCTTTAAAGCGATAGATGAATTTTATGCATTCTTAAGAATGGGGTTGTTTTGTTGTCTTTAATCAGACATATGCGTGTGATTTGTGGCCTTAGACCATATGCTATGTTTGCTTTAAAGGTTCTATTGCTCTATCAGCAGGAAATATTTTATTGCGAGATATCGCTACAAGCTTCCCACTATAGTTTCTTCATTGTATATGATTCTGATTGGCCGGCTTTTAAAAGATGAAACCATTTTTGAGGTTCACATTAAAAAGATTTAAAAAAATATCTTGGTCATTTTAGTTGGCAACTTTAATTACCTACTTCTGATTACACAAACTTCATTTCATGATAAAAATACA
Source organism: Ctena decussata (assembly GCA_963989385.1). Lineage (NCBI taxonomy): Eukaryota > Metazoa > Mollusca > Bivalvia > Lucinida > Lucinidae > Ctena > Ctena decussata. The sequence goes on along the minus strand of OZ022498.1, from coordinate 35,373,156 downwards.
ATTTACTGTAGGTAAAAATACAAGGTACAGGCGTTTTAATAAATGGTAAAATACTTTGGAAGACAAGGATCCCATACAATGTCTCGCTGTTGCGTAATTTTATTGATCAACGGGGAACCAGTACCAAAAACCATATTTTTATGGCGCGACTTGTCATGTTTACAAAAAAAAAAAAAAAAAAAAAAACTTGTTCTTCCTTTTTCGCTAGTTACACGACACAAAAAGCACATCAACCGACGTATGGCACTGATTCTCAAGAAAGTGGGACTTTTGGGTGGTTAAAATGTCAAAAAATTAAACAAGTCATATAGAGATCGCTCACTGTCATTTCACAACTATTGTATCTCACGAAGCTAGTTCTAAAGTGTTGCAGAGTAAATGTCAGGTGAATTCAGATAACGAGAGACAACGTGAAGGGACTAACACTTCTTTTCAGTATTCTACGAGTCGTATATACCAATATTTGAAGCGACTGCTGGAAGTATAAGGGTATAATCCACTATAGAGGCAAGTGATTCTGATTAGGACGAAGTTGAGCTATAGAAATATTTACTCGTTATTTCTGAAAAAGCAAAATGCTCTTCTTCTACCAAAAAGAAGCAATACAACCTCATTGTACTTAGCTAACATGAAAGAAAACTATTCCTGCAAAACACATAAAGTTATAGATTTGAAAACCTGAAGGAAAACTCCTATTTTAAACTTTAAAATTTCAACCTGTCTGAATAAAACATATATGTTTAACAGAGCATCTAGAACGGTTACTCTGCTATTCTTGTCTTCTGTAGTGTCCTGTACAATTCACGATCTTAAAATTTGACAGTGAATGTTTTGGGTTTACATACATGTATTAACATAAATGACTAAATACGGTATTGGTACATGAACAAGACTATGTTTAACCACAGAGAAGTATTTGCGTGATTTGTGACAGGCAGACAGATGCATCGTTTTACAAGCCATGTATCTGCATCGTCAATTGATGATGTTTCTTCAGATTATGACTTCAAGAAGATGGTAAAATGACATACTGAGTTAATGCCACACCATACGTCAACGTAAAATTCCAAGCATCGTTTGTCGATAGTGTCAGGTTCTTTGAAAGAAAAATAAAAGAAAACATAGAGACCTCTAAAATGCAAATATTATGAATTTTATTAAGTCATATTTTATAAAAGCAGATAGGCGTCTCTCACCTGATGTCTGCAGCTAATGTGTCCCGCGGAATACGACAGTAAGTGTGGCTCGGAGAGGGATGCTCATTGCCTGCCGAGACGTGCCCATCATATCTTCCCTTTCAAACTGTTCGGGTTTAGCGATACTGAAGAAGTTAAATACAGAAACTCGCGCCTGTCGCACTAAATTTGGTATGAATACGTTTATATTAGAATCACTGCTGGTGGACAATTTGTCGCTTACAAGTGCATGTGCGGTAATGAGGTCAAATACGACAGTTTCTAATCAGATCGATTGGATTTACCTTTCTGCAGATGGCCAGTGGTGCAGTTGTGTCCTCAAGCTGTCTAATATCTTGCTTCCCATTATCTAAAACAGCCATCTCTTCCATCAGTTATTCTGCAGTGGTATCCCCTGTTCGAATCAGGAGAGGTAGGGCTGCTGCTGCTGCTCTTGAAGCTCCTCTTGCAGCCTTTTACAGGATAGCACCTTCATAAGCACCTTCATATGGAACTTTTCTTTTGCATAGTTTATTAAAACGAATTTGAAACACTCTTGAAGAGTACCTACAATAAATGACAAGGCAATATACCAGCTTTAAAGTGATAGATAAATTTTATACGTCCGTGAAAATGGGGTTGTTTTGTTGCCTTTAATCATAGATATGGGTGTGATTTGTTGCCTTAGACCCTGTGCTACGTTTGCTTTAAAGGCCCTATTGCACTATCAGCAGGAAATATTTTATTGTGAGGTATTGCTACAAGTTTCCCACTATAGTTTCTTCATTGTATATGACTTTGATTGGCCGGCTTTTAAAAATTAAAACGTCTTCGTTGATCATATTAAAAAGATTAAAAATTAAAAAAGAATATCTAGGTTATTTTAGTTGCCAGCTTAAATGACCTACTTTTGATTTCACAAACTTCATTACATGGTAAAAATACAATTTATTATACAAAGTGCAGGCATTTTAATAGATGTTAAAATTACTTTGGAAGACAAGGATCCCATTCATTGGCTCGCCGGTGCGTAATTCCATTGCTCAACGGGGAACCAGTAACGAATTCATACTTTTATGGAGTGACTTGTCATGTTTACAAAAAAACTTGTGCTTCCATTTTTACTAGTTACATGACACAAAAAAGCACATCATCCGACGTACGGCACTGATTCTCAAGAAAGTGGGACTTTTCGGAGGTTGTAATATCGAAAAATTAAGTCATATAGAGATCGCTCACTGTCATTTCATAAATTCGGTATCTCACAAAGCTAGTTCTAAAGTATTGCACAGTAAATAGCAGGTGATTTCCAATAACAAGAGACGGAACGACAAGGACTAACACTTCTTTTCAGTATTCTACGAGTTGTATATACCAATAGATCTGAAGCAACTGCTGGAAGTATGAAAGGGTATAACCCACCTTAAAGGCTAGTGATTTTGTTTAGGACGAAGCTGAGCAATTTAAATATTCACTCTATTATTTCTGAAAAAGCAAAATGCTCTTCTTATACCAAAAAGAAGCAATACGACCTCATTGTACTTAACTAACATGAAAGAAAACTATTCCTGCAAAACACATATGGCCACTTGTACAACAAAAGCTTGTCTGACTCGGACTTATGCAGTTATCTTCGGATCATATAAGTAAGAGTTAACTCTTGCTCAAGCGCGGATCAGCTCACATTTGATCGGCTTTATCACGTGAAGATCAAGTCACACTCATCTGAGTAACGATCAAGTTGTACTTGAACAATAAAAATAATTGATTTCGAAAGGGTTGTAATGTACCTAGTATTAGAATACTGGCAACTGACCCTCGGTAATAGAAAGATCCAGTTCTTGGCACATGTAAGCAGAGAAAGTCATGACCAGCCTGCGCATCATTACAGTCATATTATTCATATTAGGCATCATTGCTGGTTGGCATCATACCATAGCCGTGTAGAAACCGAGAAATCTGAACCTAACTGCGTGAATTTGTAGGCTGATCTTGGCAGGGACATGTCCATTCGCAATTGCAGGGCTCGCTTCCTGTATCTGCAACGGTAGGGACATGTGCAAAATTCATTCATTATAGTTTGTTCATAGATGTGGAAGTAAAGATAGATGTGGAAGTAATGTGTAAAGATTTTCCCCATTTTTCCCGTTTCTTCAGCACCATTTGTTTAGATTCTGACTCTGTATCTCCAACTAGTCGAAGAGCATGACAAGACAACAAAGAGAGTATGGTCAATTTTATCGTGTAAAAATGTTATTTAAAAATGTTCTGTAAGAAAAGAAGGGAAGATGAAAAGTAAATTGAGAACAAATACCATTTGACGAGGGTGTGGTCGAGCCGGTGATAGTGTTGGGTAAGTTTCAGTGCCGATGCGTCCAACCAAATTTAATGATAGTAGGACAAGGGCCTTCTGTGCTGGCAGTAGGTGCGGATGGGGGTTGTTTGGATTTTTAGCTCGCCTGATGGTTGGACGCATCGGCACTGAAACTTACCCAACACTATCACCGGCTCGACCACCCCCTCGTCAAATGGTATTTGTTCAAATATAACATCATGAAATATGACGGGATCAAGCCTGTTACGGATATTTTTCCTTATCTTAAAGCCTTACTAAAACAGCAACTGTATCTAAATATATTCCATTTTTAATGTCCAATACAAACTGATAATGTGCTTACCCTATATCTTACTTTATTGAAGATTTGAAATACCGAAATGAGAAGAAATGTCAGGGACACGTTTTCCAAACCTGCTACGAGGCAGGTTTGTGTGATCCGTACTTTCTGAGCGCCACTCACCGTTTCCTTATCGATACAAAAGCCAAGTGATCGAGAATCAGACCTGATCGGAGCCATGATCCTAACATGAGTTGGTAAATCCGATCAACGGAGATTCTCACCTGAGTACCGCTCAACTCCCACTTATCCCGTTGTACAAGCGGCCAATAAAGTTATAGAGTTGAAAACCTTAAGGGAAACTTCAACCTGTCTGTATAAAACATATATGTTTAACAGAGCATCTAGAACGGTTACCCTGCTATTTAAAATTGACGATTTTAAAATTTGTCTGTGAATGTTTTGTGTTTAGATACATGTATTAACATAAATGACTAAATGCGATATTGGTATATGAACAAATTCTATGTTTAACCAAAGAGAAGTGTTTGCATGATTTGTGACAGACAGACAGACAGATGCATCGGTTATACAAGCCATTTGCATCGTCAAGTGATGTTGTTTCTTCAGATTATGACTTCACGAAGATGGCAAAATGACATACTGAGTTAATGCCACACCATACGTCAATGTGAAATTCCTAGCATCGTTTGTCGATAGTGTCAGGTTCTTAAAAAAAAAAACAATAAAAAATATAAAAAAACAATAAAAAAAAAACATAGAGACCTCTAAAATGCAAACATTATGCATTTTAACAAGTTATATTTTATCAAAGCAGATAGGCGTCTCTTACCTGATATCTGTAGCTAATGTGCCCCGCGGAATACGACAGTAAGTGTGGCTCGGAGAGGGCTGCTCGTTGCCTGTCGAGACCTGTCCATCATATCTTCCCTTTCAAACTGTTCGGGTTTAGCGATACTGAAGAAGTTTAATACAGAAACGCGCGTCTGTCACACTAAATTTGGTATGAATACGTTTATATTAGAATCACTGCTGGTGAACAATTTGTCGCTTACAAGGGCATGTGCGTAAATAAGGTCAAATACGACAGTTTCTAATCAGATCGATTGGATTAACCTTTCTGCAGATGGCAAGTGGTACAGCTGTGCCCTCAAGCTGTCTTATATCTTGCTTCCCATTATCTAAAACAGCAATCTTTTCCATCAGTTCTTCTGTAGTAAAATCCCCTATTCGAATCAGGAGAAGTGGTACAGCTGTGCCCTCAAGCTGTCTTATATCTTGATCCCCATTATCTAAAACACAATCTTTTCCATCAGTTCTTCGGTAGTAATATCCCCTATTCGAATTAGGAGAAGTGGTACAGCTGTGCCCTCAAGCTGTCTTATATCTTGCTTCCCATTATCTAAAACAGCAATCTTTTCCATCAGTTCTTCTGTAGTAATATCCCCTATTCGAATCAGGAGAAGTGGTACAGCTGTGCCCTCAAGCTGTATTATATCTTGCTTCCCATTATCTTAAACAGCAATCTTTTCCATCATTTCTTCTGTACTAAAATCCCCTATTCGAATCAGGAGAAGTGGTACAGCTGTGCCCTCAAGCTGTCTTATATCTTGGTCCCCATTGTCTAAAACAGCAATCTTTTCCATCAGTTCTTCGGTAGTAATATCCCCTATTCGAATTAGGAGAAGTGGTACAGCTGTGCCCTCAAGCTGTCTTATATCTTGGTCCCCATTATCTAAAACAGCAATCTTTTCCATCAGTTCTTCGGTAGTAATATCCCCTATTCGAATCCTTTTCCATCAGTTCTTCGGTAGTAATATCCCCTATTCGAATTAGGAGAAGTGGTACAGCTGTGCCCTCAAGCTGTCTTAAATCTTGGTCACCATTATCTAAAACAGCAATCTTTTCCATCAGTTCTTCTGTAGTAATATCCCCTATTCGAATCAGGAGAAGTGGTACAGCCGTGCCCTCAAACTGCCTTATATCTTGGTCCCCATCATCTAAAACAGCAATCTTTTCCATCAGTTCTTCTGTTGTCATATCCCCTATTCGAATCAGGAGAAGTGGTACAGCTGTGCCCTCAAGCTGTATTATATCTTGCTTCCCATTATCTAACAACAGCAATCTTTTCCATCAGTTCTTCTGTATAAATATCCCCTATTCGAATCAGGAGAAATGGTACAGCTGTGCCCTCAAGCTGTCTTATATCTTGGTCCCCATTATCTAAAACACAATCTTTTCCATCAGTTCTTCGGTAGTAATATCCCCTATTCGAATTAGGAGAAGTGGTACAGCTGTGCCCTCAAGCTGTCTTATATCTTGGTCCCCATTATCTAAAACAGCAATCTTTTCCATCAGTTCTTCTGTAGTAATATCCCCTATTCGAATCAGGAGAAGTGGTACAGCTGTGCCCTCAAGCTGTCTAATATCTTGGTCCCCATTATCTAAAACACAATCTCTTCCATCAGTTCTTCTGTAGTGATATCCCCTATTCGAATCAGGACAGGTAGGGCTGATGCTGCTGCTCTTGCAGCCTTTTCCAGGATAGCACCTTCATTAGGAACATTTCTTTTCAATAGTTTATTAAAACGAATATGAAACACCCTTGAAGAGTACTTACAATAAATGACAGTGCAATACACCAGCTTTAAGGTGATAGATGAATTTTATACATTTTTATGGAGTGACTTGTCATGTTTACAAAAAATCTTGTTCTTCCTTTTTTCCTAGTTACATGGCACAAAAAAGCACAACAACCGACTTTGGCACAGATTGTCAAGAAAGTGGGACTTTTGGGAGGTTAAAATAATAAAAACAAGTCATATAGAGATCGCTCATTGTCGTTTCAGAACTTTGGTATCTCACGAAGCTAGTTCTGAAGTATTGCACAGTAAGTATCAGGTGAATTCAAATTACGAGAGAACGTGATTCAGTATTCTACGAGCCGTATATACCAATAGATTTAAAGCAACTGCTGGAAGTATAAGGGTATAATACACCGTAAAGGCAAGTGATTTTGTTTAGGGCGAAGTTGAGCTATAGAAATATTTACTCTTATTATTCATGAAAAAGCAAAATGTTCTTCTACCAAAAAAGAAGCAATACGACCTTATTGTACTTAAACTATTCCTGCAAAACACATAAAGTTGTAGTTTTTAAACATCAAGGAAAACTGTTTTAAACTTTAAAATTTCAACCTGTCTGTATAAAGCACACATGTTTGACAGAGCATCTAGAACGGTTTCTCTGCTATTCTTATCTTCTATACTGTCCAGTAAAATACACGTTCTTAAAATTTGACAGTGAATGTTTTTGTTTAGATACAAGTATTAACACGGCTGGTAAACTATCACAAGTACCTCCGCAGAGGTACCGATAGTAAGTTGTGACAGTCATCCAGAGCTACCTGTGACGGTTCTTGCGTAAGAATATGTTTATCTGGACCGTGACACAGACGTAAAGTAAACCTCCTTGCCCATATATAAATGCCGATAATCTCCAAATAAGGCTGTATTCTGTAAAAACAACTGGAGGTGCCTGTGACGGCCCGGATGTGCCTGTGATGTAAGAAAATATAGTGAAAGTCTGAAGATTTATTTCGGTTGCAAATATTGATATTCTTCATCTCTAGACCACTGCCTTGAAAGAATCGTTCATTCAACGTCGCAATAATCCATTATCATAATGCGTATATCAAGCATATTAGTAAAACGATAGACAATGATCATGAACTTATACAATCAGATCATCCTGCTCTCAAATCCAAGATGGAAGTAATTATATAGAAAACAGAAAGCAAAGTGGCCAGCTGTACAGGTGACCTTATTGCTAGAAGACTGTAGACAAGCGGACAAAAGAACACGTAACATTGATGCTTCACTACAGATATCCAAAATCCAAAGCATATCATCTCAAAGAGTTATTGCCCGTTTTGTTTCCATATCTGTTAGTCAAACAATTGACGAGTTGTACATAGCTGTTGAAAATGTAGTGCCTAATTCAGTGTTAGAATCGTTATGAAATGCGTTTAAATAAGAACGTGAATGACTGTGATCGGGAGGTGCTGCCTGTTAGTCACCCGTTAGAAATTGTCCTGGTCACACGCCATGCCGGCTACACAAAACGTTCGCAAACACAACAATATTTCGGAAGATGACTTTTATTCAAATACGCCTATAAGATCTACAGAATACACCATCAGCAGGTGAAATTTTCTCCACACTACACCTTTTAGTATGTTGAAGTGATCGGAATCTTACTGTAAATTATGTGTAATTCAAAGTCTCCTAATAGCCATTGCATCAAATTTGGTAACAAAAGAGCACTTTGACTGCTCATAAAAGGGATGTTTGTATCTGTACCATAGATGAAGAGAGTAACATGCTCCAGGCACTGGTTTGCAAACGCAAGCTAAACCATGCCCTTAGCCTGTTTACAGACAGCACCATATTCTTTTTGTGAGAAAAAAGGTGTAACAATTACTCACATGGATAAAATAATTTAAAAGGATGTTAAGGTAACGGGTCGTTTCGGTCCTATTCCTGTTCGGACCCCGGGTCGTTTCGGTCCTATTTTATTCTTGTTACCACTTCCAGGTCGTGTAACAGTTCGTATCTCGTCCGGGATTGAAATTTATTGTGAATTCCTCGTACATCAAACAATCTTGAATTTGAAAAAGGTCTTCACTTTTCAAATAAGGACTGTCAGCAAACAGCATAATGTCCTTAGATCTCAATAAATTCATTGCTGCCCCTTCTCAGGAACTGTTGACTGCAGCACATTATGAATTAACCGCAGTCAAAAGGTCCTTGTTGAAACATGAAACTAAGAAATTTTTCATTTAGCTCCTTGTTGATGGGGAAATGTTTGATTCCATTGCAACAAATCACATTCTAGTATATCAGACAAATTTGCAGATGCGAGAATTAGAAATTCAGAGACAAAATGATATGGAAAAGTTAAGAAGAGAGCATGAAGAGAGAATTAGGCTTGAATTATTAGAACAAGATAAAATGAGGTTAGAAATTGAAGACGGCCAAAAAGAAAAAGAAAGAGAAAAATGTAAAGAGCAAAAATAGAATTAGAAAGAAAAATGCAAATGGAAATTTTCTAAAAAGAAGAAAAGATTGAAATAGAAAAGGAGAAACTGAAATTTGAAAAAGAAAGACAATTTCAAATTAAAATGAGAGCAGTTGAAATGAAAGAAAAGACCAACTTAAAATGTTTGCCTTTGGACTCTACAAAAGTTTTTGACGTCACCAAACATCTCAGGCTCGTTCCTCCTTTTTAAGAAAAAGAAGTTGACAAATATTTTCCTTACTTTAAAAATTGGCCAAAAAATTTGAAACGGCCACAGGAGCATTGAACTGTGCTTCGTTGTAATTGGCAAGGCTGCAGAAATTTAGGAACTGCAGTAAAGAAAATGACCAGACTTGTGTAGAATCTGCTGGAGTAATAGAACAATTATTTCATAGGTGGAGCTCATCAAAGAAAGTAGGCACTGATGATGGAAAACTTGACAGCTCATGCTTGTTGGAAAGTTTAAAAGGTGCATTAATTCTGACATCAAATCCTTCTTAGACAAAAAGAAAGTCGAAACTTTAGAAGCAGCGGCTTGTTGATTATGCTTTAACTCATAAGACTTCTTTGTGCACAAGAATTTTCCTTAAAAAAAATTACTTTCAATCAGATCCAAAACCCAGCCAAGTACCATCTGGCAATGCCAGTCACGCATATACTTCGAGATTCCTTAATTGTCTCAGCCTATTTGAAAGTACTGTAAGCCATCAGGACATTTAATTTTGAGTGCTTATATTTGAAAGAAAGAGATAAAAACAAGATGATCTCAAATCCACATGTCTTACCGCTTTACGATCAAAACCACAGTCTTGTGTTGAGGATCAAATTCCTATTCAGGCCAAACTTTCTGAGACTGATTCTGTTATAGAGATTTATGAACCATTCTTATCAGAAGATTTTGTGTCACTTAAAGGGCTACTGTACTGTTTTTCAACTTGCATTGAAATCACTGGAAATAACTGGTATTGTTTTGTCTAAAAGAATGTCGAAACTGCAATGAAAAATTCCAAATGGTTTAAAAGTTATAAGCAATTTAAATTTTAATTAGCTGAAAAAAATGCAAGGACTCTTATGACATCATTTGAGTCATTCAAATAATTTAAATTTAAAAAAAAATATATATATTTTGAAAACATATTTTACACTTTTTTCCCCTAAAATAAATTTAGTGAGACAACTTACATCATCTCATTAAAAAAGTTTGAATATTTTGGATCAGAATATGGTAATAATAACTGGAATCAAATTCACATTATGCAAGTAAAGCTGCAGAAATGAAAAAAGTGGGCGGGGATTAAAATCTAATTTGCATAAACTTTAATTGTTAATAATTACAGTTTGGGTAGGAATTTTTCGATGGGGTTTTCAGCAATCTGTTTCTCTCATTAATATCAGTTAATTGGAAATATTTCTGGAAATAGTGAAGAAACAGTGCAGTAGCCCTTTAAGGTGGTGATTTATGGTAAATGTAAAAATCTGCATAAAACCATAAAAAAGTAAGGTATCTCCCTGAAAGTTAGCAGACTTCTTATTTTTGTTGTTCTTTACAGTTTAGAATACAAAATAGACGTACATGCTGCTTAAAAAATGTTTTTATAAGGAAAGATCAAAGGGTAATTTTCTGCGCAATAATAAAAAAATTAACATGGTTATTGAAAATTTACCTAGTACTGAAGGTACGTTATTGCATAATGAAGAGCGTACTATCAATTATTTATTCCAACTCTTTCTCAAATTGTAATGTAGACCAGATGAAAATGGTAGCTTTTTCTCAAATGTTCAACCATGTACAAGGTAATGTACACTGGATGCATTTATTAAATATAGGGTAGGCAAGCATACCTATGTAACACCTACAGTATAAATAATACATTACTTACATGATCAATGGTGTGTAGATGAAATTGTTCAACCTTGTTAAAATAGTCTCACCTGTCACCTGTGTGTTTTGACCAAAAAATTTGGACACAGACCGCATCTTATTTCATCTGCTCAGCCTGATAATGTGTGAAAGAGTTTGAAAACATAATTGCTAGCTCGCTCTCCGTTATGCAACAAGAAACTCTCAGCACTAAGTATATTTTCAATAACAATATTATTTTTTGCAGATTATTGCGCACAAAATTACCCTTTGATCTTTTCTTATAAAAATACTTTTTAACATTAACAAATGCTGCATTTTGGGAGTCTGAATTGTCAAAAAAACATTATAAAGAAGGCATATGCTAAGTTTTGGAAAGATCAGTGGTATTTTGAGTGTTTTATGCAGATTTTTGTCTTTGCCCCAAATCAGTGATTATCACCACCTTAATGGTGACTTTGCTCAGTCTACCCCTGTTACACTTACACGAGATACCGGTGTTTCCCAATCCCTTGGGAGATACCCTGCCATTTTCCTAGAAAACTTCTATTGAGACAAATGTCCTTGTTCAAGATGTAGAATGTGGATTTGTTAATGTACCTCTTCATAACATTTATTTGTCCTGAGACTTATAGTTATCGGTCCGGTGGCTGTTAGTATAAGAATTTCATTGCCTTTTAAAGGTGAACACTGACCTAGCAGAACATACGGTTAGGGTAAACCCACTTTTGACCAACACACCTAGACCTCACTGAGCAGAAAATTCCTGACCTTTACCCTTCGTGGCTGTCACTAGAGCCGTGTTGAATGATGGGAAGCAGGACATTGATTTAACTGATACGTTTAAAGGTCAGCATTTTAATGATGAAATTTCAAAATCTCTTTCAAACAGCCTGTCTGACAGGCAAACAGACTTTATGCCCAATTTCTTCTTTTGACTGCATGTGTTCGAACTCTTTAAGGTTTTAATTTTACTGCACTGCAGCTGGTGTTGTGCCGTGTGGCGGCCGTAAAACGTCTTCCCGTACATCATCCATAGTGCAGACTATATTTTATTTTTGTCCTTTGAGATCAGAGGATATATCCTAAGAAATCGGATTTTTTTTTTTTTGTTTAGACTCTTATCCTGTATCATCTTTTTTAATCATTTAAACATTTTTCAATACTTATCAGTCTTTGAGTCGAATGCCTTATTAAAAGTCAGGAAAAGTTAAGAAATTACAGTATGCCTTCTCTGGCTTTCGTCGCCAGGTATTGTCAGGGTCACTGATGACGCTTTAATAACCGAAACTTCGAAGTATGGCCGAAGTTTCTTCTTGTGACTGTGTTCTCTGCTCTTGAAAGAACTCTTTAAGGTTTTAATCTTACCCATAACTCATCAGTGTCCAACCCCGACCACTTCCCTTCATTTTCAAGTGACAAAGGTTATGGCCTGCTGTCAAGGTCACAACTATGCAAAGAACAACATGGTGATCATTAGACCTCGCCTTTATTTGACAAGGTTTTAGATGAAAATGAAATGTCGCAGGTTCCTGTTTGCGTTTATGTCAAAATGACATTTTGATGTGAAAATGGCGCCCTCCATATGTTTCAGCAAAAGACGAGTGGACTGTAAACAACCAAACTGAGGTTCCGATTGTTTATCGCCCTGAAATTTTAAACTTGGCCAATGAAGCTTCCATGTCAGGCCATTTAGGTGTAAACAAGACCTACCATAAGATTCTTAACCATTTCTACGGGTCGAATTTAAAATCTGATGTTTCTTAACATTGAGTCTTGCCGTTCATGTCAGATGGTAGGAAAACCCAATCAAACTATTCCCAAAGCTCATTTGCAGCCTATTCCTGCATTTGAGGAACCTTTTAATGGAATAATTATCTCACATAGGTAATGACATAACAGGGTCATAAAACCAATAAATACAGGGGCTGTGTTCTGTATATTAGAGAATATTTGTCTTTAAATAGTTTCTGAGAAATCTGTTAAGAAAATTACAAGGAGAGAAAGATCAGTGAAAAACAGGGGAAGAACAAACAGAAGACCGGTTCTCTATACAATACTATTTAAATATAACTTCCTATCTTAAACGTTTATGGCAATATCTTGGACAAAATGGTGTAGAGAGAAAGAAAAAAGAAAAGGAAGAATAAGAGGAGAGAGCCTATTCATCATCTCATGATACAAAAAGCCATTGTCAACTCATATACCAAACATGAACCTTCTCTGAGAAACCTGTTAAGGAAATTACAGTACGAATGTATTAAGAGAAAGAAAATTGAACAAATACAGGGAAGAACAAACAGAATATTAAATTTGTCGTTGTCAATCTCTGTACTAGATATATACTTTCTATCGTATATGTTTGTGGAGATATGGTAGACAAAATAGTATGGAAAGAAAAAAAGAGAAAGAAAAAGGAATATAAGGAGATGGCCCATTCTAAATCCCACAATACAACAAGTCATTGTCAAATATACCAAATATGAACCTTCTATCTTGAAGTCATTGTCAAATATACCAAATATGAACCTTCTATCTTGAACAGTTGCTGGGCAATCTATTACGTAAAATTACGGAACTGAATGCGTGGAGTGAAAAAAAGTGAACAAATATAGGGAAGAATATAAGGAGAAAGCCAGTTCTAAATCTCACGATACAACAAGTCATTGTCAACTAATTTACCAAATATGAACATTCTACCTTGAACAGTTGCTGAGCAATCTTTTACGAAAAATTACAGAACTGAATGCATGGAGAGAAAGAAAAGTGGACAAATACAGGGAAGAATAAAAGGAGAAAGCCAGTTCTAAATCTCACGATACGACAAGTCATTGTCAACTAATTTACCAAGTATTAACATTCTACCTTGAACAGTTGCTGAGCAATCTTTTACGAAAAATTTCATTACTGAATGTATGGACAGAAAAAAAATTGAACAAATACAGGGAAGAGCTTACAATAGAAAGCCAGTTCTCAATCCCACAAGCCATTCTCAACTCATAAACCAAATATGAACCTTCTACCTTGAACAGTTTTACGAAAAAATTACAGTACTTAATGCATGGAGAGAAATAAAAGTCAACAAATACAGGGAAGGAAAAAAGGAGAAAACCGGTTTTCTGTCCCACGATACAACTTCTTGTTATCAACCTGTTTACCAAATACCAACTTTCGTTCTTATATGGCTGTTGAGATATCTTTGACGAAAAATGTAGGGAGAAAGAAACAGGAACAATTACAGGGAAGAAAAATCCGGTGACGAAAATGTGTTGCGGAATTACGGACGGACGGAATAATAAACAAGTATACCTCCCCCCTCCACATACACTTTAATCGGGGGTATAATCCGTCCAAAGCTACATGGAAATACACTATGACAAAAATGCCAGGGAAAGAAATTTTAAACCTGGAGACGAGATACTTGCTCTTTTGCCAATTCCTAGCAGACCTCTGCAGGCCAGATATTACGGCTCTTACACTGTTGACAAAAGCTCAGTGATGTAAATTACAGTAACAACACACGTGGGAGGCGCAATCAAAAACAATTATGTCATATGATACATTGATAGAGAAAATCCAGTTGTTTCGCCAATATGTGTAGGAAATTTTGTCCCACGCAATTTGAAATAGACTCTGAAGATATCTTTGTGAAATCTGATCCCTCGTCGTCAAAACTCCAGAATTCTTACGTCAAAGGATCTCGACCAGAAACTGTCACACTTAAATCCAGACAAAAGACTTGAACTCAAACTATTAATCTTGAATATGTGCACTTATTTCCGGATATTCCAACCAGGACATGAGTTGATATTGGTGGCTTAAAGCATGTGAAGCATCAGCCATATCAAATGAACCCTGTGAAACAACAGTATCTCAGGAGAGATTTAAATATTTGCTGGACAATGACTTTATCGAACCAAAGTCAAAGTGACCGGAGTTCTTCTTGTATTCTTGTGCCAAAACCTGATGGAAAATTACGTGTGTGTACAGAACATTGAAAAGTAAAGTCTGTCACTAAAACAAATACATTTCCAATCTCACACGTTTTGATGACTGCACTGATGAAATTGGACAAGCATTATATGTTACTAAGTTCGATCTTCTGAAAGGATTTTCGCAAATTCCGCTGACAGACAGCTAAAGAGATTTCAGCATTTGTTACACGTAACGGTCTGTCCCAAAACAAGGTTATGCCATTTGGAAAGAAAAACTCTCCAGCAACGTTTCAGTGATTACATCTGGTCTGGATGACTGTACATCGATGGTTCCATTATCTTAGGGACCGACCATTTGATATTCTGGGGGGGGGCCTGGTATATTTATCAAAAAAATTCCCTGTCTTTGGATATGCAAGAAAAAAATAACCTGGCTCATAAGGGGGTTCAAAAAAATAATCTGGCTTCAAAAGTAAGAGAAAAAAATAACCTGTCTCCACCCAAAATTTCAAAAAAAAAATATAGTCTGCAGATAATTCCATTGGAATTGAGTTTTTATAATCTCTCTGGCTTCTGGGGGCTGCGCCCCCAGACCCCCATATTTATAGCTATATTTTAATATTATCTACAATTGGTTTACACCAGCGGGCCAGCATGTGCATACATTTACAAAAAAATCCTATACAACATTCACATACATGTATCATTGATCTGCCACATTACTAAGTAAATGTTTCCACTAAAACTGAATTGCAAAAGAGTCACTAGCTTATGGGAGACAAAACCATTATGGCAAAATAAACACTCTAAAGGCAAAAGTCCCAATATAAAAACCCTTATTTTTACCATCATTCCTAGTTTTTCTCTTGTTTCCAGTCTTAAAATTGCCATTGAAATTGGGAAATTGCTTTAGCTTCTGGGGGCCGTTGCCCCCCAGACCCCCCTTTGTTTAAACTTCTTAGCACATAACTTTCAGCCATTTTATTATTTGCCATTCATGTATAATGTAACTCTATCAGTAAGTATTTATCAAAAGGACAAATAAAGCATGTTTGGGCATATATTGGGATAGAAAAAAAACTTAACTTCATTAACTTAACTTTGCCAAAATAGCCCTAAATTTTGGCCAAAATATCCCTAATTTAAGGCCTAATTTTTTGCCAAACTCACACAGGGATGTTTGTATCTGTACCTTAATTAGATGAAAAGAGTAACATGCTCCAGGCACTGGTTTGCAAAAGCAAGCTAAGCCATGCCCTTCGCCTGGTTAAAGACAGCACCATGTTCTTTTGTGAGAAAAAAAGGTGTAAATAATACTGATGTGGGTAAAATAAAAGGATATTAAGATCAAGTAAACAAGGATCTGATAGTTCAGCTATAAAATGAAAAAAAAATAACCTGTTTGAGTTAGTTTGTAAAAAAAATAAATTAGCTTCCACAAGGTGAAAAAAAAAGAAATTGTTTCCAGAGGCCAGTGAAATAAAATGTTGTGTCTCCATCAAGAATACCAGGCCCCCCCCAGAATATCAAATGGTCGGTCCCTTAAACGATTTTGGGAGCAACACCTACAGGCTATCAGAGGATTTTTTCAAAGACTTAGTGATGCGAAGTTGACCATCTCATCTCAACTTAGCAAAAAGTGAATTCGACGTTTTTATACGCCCGTTTTGAAAAAAAGGACGTACTATGTCGTGGCGCTGTCTGTCTGTCCATCCGACTGTCCGTAAACATTCTTGTGCGCGCCATAACTCAGTAACCATTTGGGATATCTTCATGAAATTTTGTAGGCATATGTATTAGGTAGGGGGAACGTGTCCCGTACAAGAATGGTTGCTCCCCCTTCCTTGGTTTCAAAGTGCCCCTTTGATTGTTTTTACCCTACAGGTCTTGTGCCCGCCAGAACTAGATAACTGTTTGGGATATCTTTAGGAAACTTCACAGCAATGTGTATGAAGTCGAAACAATGTGTCACGTACAACAGTGGTTGCTCTCCCTTTCTTCGTTTCTGAGTTACATCCCTTTTATTAGTTCTTTTCGGCTAATTTTGTGTATACTTATGTTGTGCATATATTAACTCGGTAACTGTTTGGAATATCATGATGAAACTTTATAGCAATATGCATGATCACAAGATAATATGTCGCATAAAAGAATGGCTGCTCCCCCTTTCTTAATTTTGGAGTAAGCTCCCTTTCCTCCGTTTGTAAACATTCTTGTGTTCGCCATTACTCAATAACCATTTGGGATATCTTCATGAAATTTTGTAGGCATATGTAGTAGGTAGGGATAATGTATCGCATACAAGAATGTTGCTCCCCCTTCCTTAGTTTCCAAGTTATGCCCCTTTGCTTGTTTTTGTCCCTGCAGGTCTTTTGTGCGCCATAATTAGATAACTGTTCGGGATTTCTTCATGAAACTTCATAGCAATGTCCATGAAGTCCCAACGATGTGTTGCGTACAACAATGGTTGCTCTCCCTTTCTGAGTTACATCCCTTTTATTAGTTCTCTTCGGCTATTTTTGTGTATACTTATGATGTGCATACATTAACTCTGTAACTGTTTGGAATATCATGATGAAACTTTATAGCAATGTGCATGATCACAAGATGATGTGTCACATATAAGAATGGTTGCTCCCCCTTTCTTAATTTTGGAGTCACCTCCCTTTGATCATTATTTTTAGGCATTTTCATTCACTCGATATCTCCTTAACCCTTTGAAATATTAGAATGAAACTTTGTAGGAATGTGTGTAATATTGGGGCAATGTATCCCGAGCAAGAACCACGACTCTGGCTTGCTTACTGGATTATCTGCCCATGCATAAATTTCCTGTTTACTCTGTAACTCCTTATCCGTTTAGAATATTTTAACACAACTTTATGGAGATGTGTATATTGTCAAGGGAATGTATTAGAACCAAGAATGGTATATCTAGTATACATGTATTTAATTTATGAATTATCTCCCTTTTGACTTTGGCATTACTCAACTTAGGAGCCACTTCACCTTCGAAGCTGATTTTTGGTATACTAATAGTATTTGATGTGTTTAATTCATGACGGCAACATTACTTAAATACATATATTTAATATCTAAATAATGTTGCCGTCATTAATTAAAGTGTGGTTTCCCCTACTTGTCTGCCTGTCTTTCCTTACGTAAACAATCTTGTTCATTCTATAATTCCTTTATATTTAAATAATGTCGTCATTAATTATGTCTCCCCCCTTCAGGGTCGGGAGACATATTGTTTTTCCCCGGGCGTCTGTCCGTCCGTCTGTCACAAATCGTGTCCGTTCTATAACTTGAAAACCGCTCAAGCTATATTCGCGAAACTTTATATAAAGTTCAATCAACATGAGACGACGTGCAGAGTGCAAGGATGGTAACTCTGGCATTTATACTTTTTGAGTTATTTCCCTTGGAACTTTGTCCATCACAAAATTGCGTCTCAGTCGAGTTCGTCTATAACTTGAAAACCATTCAAGCTATATTCATGAAAGTTCACACAAATATCAGTCACTATCAGACGACATGCAGAGTGCACAAATGGTAACTCTGGCATTTATACTTTTTTAGTTATTTCCCTTGGAACTTTGTCCATCACAAAATTGCGTCTCAGTCGAGTCCGTCTATAACTTGAAAACCATTCAAGCTATATTCATGAAAGTTCATACAAATATCAGTCAACATCAGACGACGTGCAGAATGCACTCTGGCGTTTATACTTTTTGAGTTATTTCCCTTGGAACTTTGTCCATCACAAAATTGCGTCTCAGTCGAGTCCGTCTATAACTTTAAAACCATTCAAGCTATATTCATGAAAGTTCATACAAATATCAGTCAACATCAGACGACGTGCAGAATGCACTCTGGCGTTTATACTTTTTGAGTTATTTCCCTTGGAACTTTGTCCATCACAAAATTGCGTCTCAGTCGAGTCCGTCTATAACTTTAAAACCATTCAAGCTATATTCATGAAAGTTCATACAAATATCAATCAACATCAGACGACATGCAGAATGCAAGAACCATAACTTTAGCATTTATACTGTTTGAGTTATTTCCCTTAGAACTTTGTCAGTCACAAAATCGTGTCTCAGTTGTGTCTGCTCTATAACTTGAAAACCATTCAAGCTATATTCACGAAACTTTATACAAATATCAATCAACATTAGAAGAATTGCATAGTGCAAGAACCATAACTCTTGCATTTATACTTCTTGAGTTATTTCCCTTGGACCTTTGTCAGTCACAAAATCGTGTCTCAATCACTTTATTACTTGAAAACCGGCAAGCTATATTCATGAACCTTCATACAAATGTCAGTCAACACTAGACAACTTGCAGAGCACAGCATTTATACTATTTGAGTTATTTCCCTTGGAACTTTGTCATTCACAAAATCGTGTCTCAATCGTCTAAGCTCTATAACTTGAAAACTGTTTAAGCTATATTCATGAAACTTCATACAAATATCAGTCAACATATAAATAGACGACGTGCAGAGCACTGTAACTCTTGCATTTATATTTTTTGACAAAAGCTAAATATGAATATCAGTCAACATTACATGACATGCAGAGCATAACAACTATAACTCTTGCATTTATACTTTTTACTTACATGTATTATGAATCCCTGCTTCAGGGTAGGGAAACATATTGTTTTTCCCTTGGCGTCTTAATGACTGAACCTTTTGACATCAAAAAGGGGGGGGGGGGGGGGGGGGGGGGGGGGGAGACATCTGTTTTTTCGTAGGAAAACAATTCTAGTTAAAATGTGGTTTCCCCTACTTGTCTGCCTGTCTTTCCTTACGTAAACAATCTTGTTCATTCTATAATTCCTTTATATTTAAATAATGTTGTCGTCATTAATTAAAATGTGGTTTCCCCTACTTGTCTGCCTGTCTTTCCTTACGTAAACAATCTTGTTCATTCTATAATTCCTTTAGACATTACAATGGGTGTATTATGCGCGGCTTGCAAAGCCCTTGTTAGAGCATGTTGTGGGTCAAGATCAGGTAAATGTTGTGGGTCAAGGGGTGAGCATGTTGTGTGTCAAGGTCAGGTAACACCTTTAGAAGCTAAAGTGGAAGCCATTTAAGATATTCCAGTACCTAAGTGCAAAAGACAACTGATGCGCTTTCTTGGTGCGGCAGGATATTATAGGAAAGTCTGTATTAACTTCTCTGTCATTGCAGAACCATTGACAAACTTACTAGGAAAAGGAAAGCAATGTATTTGGACTGCTTAAGGTCATACTTAAAAGTGCTACAGTTCTCTTAGCGTCAAACTTCAACAAAGCATGTAAGATGGTGGAGTCAGTGCAGGCATTTTTTGATACAAGATGATAATGGTGTGGATCACCCTGTTTGTCACTTTTCCAAAACGTTTATTAAACATCAGAGAAATAGCTCTACTATTGAGAAAGGATGTTTATTTCTCATCCTTGCCCTTCAGCAATTTGAAGTGTACTTAACTTCTTCAGCCACACTGATCGTTGTCTTCAGTGATCACAATCCATTGACCTTCTTTCATAAAATGTTGAACAAGAATCAACCATTACTCAGGTGGAGTCTCATGCTCCAGGGGTACAGTCTAGACATCAGACACATCACAGGAAAAGACAATATTATCTCTGATGCTCTTTCAGGGCCTTGATTTGGCTGCTGCTACATGATGTATCTGTACTTCATAAAACTTTCTTTTCCTTGAAGATGGGAATTGTTATGAAAATGCTGTTTAGTTACTGAAAAATATTTTCCTATACCATGATTTGGAAGTGTCCAGGTGTTTTATATGTTTAAAATAAACAATTAAGTTGTTTCCATTGTTTCTAAGAACTTCTTAGAAAATTGGTGAAACTTTAGAATATTCCAGAAATAGAATTTGATCTTCATTGTCAAAAGTGGGTTGTGAAGGTTCAGGAAACTTGAAGAACTTAAGATATTTAAAGAGTAACTTACTTTCATACTAGAGAAAATTACAGAACATTTAGAATCTTAGGGTCTAACATTGTTAGAACTGAGAACTGTCTCTGGAAAAATCAACCTCTGCTTAATATTCCTAGATAATATATAAAGAGCACAAGTTTTTATAAGGGTATCTGTAAACTTTTACCAGAGAATAGTTAACTATAACATTTAAACTGGAATTTAAATATATTGGATTTGCGGCTTTCATTCTTGGATTTGAGTTTTGTGCTCATGAAACTGTCTGTATTTTCTGGGATCAGGTTGTAATGGAATATTTTAATTTCTTTCAAATTACATAGAAACCACTAAATGCAACCATTATGCATTTTAACATGTTATACATTAAAAATCAAACATTGTAAACCAAAAGGCTACAGAAAAGCATGGAAAAGTGTCTACAAGAATTGTCAGAAGACACTTAAGCAGGACTTATGGGAGCCGGACTTTAACAAGAGCAAGTTAGATATGGGCAGTCATATCGGCCAAGTGAAATGAGATCAACTGCAGTGTCAGTATAAACAGTTATCATATGAATTATTTAAATCTCTAAAGTACTGCCAGATATATGACAATATCACCGAACTGTGAAATATAGGTCACAGCCAACTAGAAGTTATTGAGGTCAATTGATGTATCTGAATGTACCATTACACCAAGTGTAGCACAAGTCAACGAAATAGTATTGTAGAAATGGACTTAAATCAGTGGAACATGAAATATAGGTCACACTGACCTACAAATTAGTATGATGTCACTCATAGTGTCAGCCGAATGCATTTCCAAAGTATGATGCAAATCCATGAAACAGCATTGGAGATATTGACTAAGTGTTCGTACATCCAATAGTCTTAATATTTAAGGCAAAATCACTGGGCCATGAAATATAGGTCACTGCCACCTATTGTAAGTTTGATGTCAAACATCGGGTCATACTTTGTCATTATCTCAAGCAATCATGTTCATATATCAAATACGAAATCACTGGAGCATGAAATATAGGTCACTGTGACATAGTATTTGTTTGAGGTCAAATATATGATCGTACTTATTATCCCAAACTATCATGTAAATCCATCAAATAATCTTCAAGATATAAGGCAAAATCATGGGACCATCAAATATGGGTCACTGACAGCTATTTTTTGTTTGAGGTCATCATTGAGTCATACAGACTTAAAAGCTCAAATATGCGAAGCAAAGACTGGCTTATGCGATATCCTTCGCATTCATCCGTGTGCCTGTGCTAGTGCACCTTTGTAAAACTATTTACCTATTGTGTTTAGCTCAGTTTCTAAGTAACTGCATGTGCTAGAGACTTCAAACTTTCTCCATAGATACCTCTGGGGAGCTCTACTGAAAACAATGATGCATATCGGGCCATGGGCTAAATTTCACGATTGATTGAACATAGGAAAAAATATTCACTTTCAGTTAAGCACATTTTCAAGTAACCACAAGAGCCAGAGTCTTTAAACTTGCTCCATAGATACGTCTGAGGAAGATCTACTGAAAGCAGTGATGCATATCAGGCCATGGGCATAATTTAACTGTTGATTGAACAAAGAGAAAAATATTCACATTGTGTTTAGCTCATTTTCTAACTGCAAGGGCTAGAGTCTTCAAATTAGATTCTTCAAACTTGCTCCAAAGATACATCTTGGAAAGATCTACTGAAAGCAGACATGCATATCTGGCCATGACCTATATTTCGTGGTTGATTGAACTTAGAAAAAAATATTCATCTGTTGTTTTGAGCTTAGTTTCTGAGAAACTGCTAGCCCAAGAGTCTTCATACTTGCTCCATAGATACATCAAGGGAAGACCTACTGAAAGCAGCAGTGTATATTGGGCCATGACCTATATTTCACAGTTGATTCAACATATATAAAAAAAAATACCCCCTTTTCCGTTTAGCTCAGTTTCTAAGTAACCACAAGAGCTAGAGTCTTCAAACTTGCTCTATAGATACATCTGGGGAAGATCTGCTGAAAGCAGCTATGCATATTGGACCATGACCTATATAGAGGTTAACTGAACATAGAAAAAAAATATTCACCTATTGTGTTTAGCTCCATTTCCAAGTAACCACAAGGGCTCGAGTCTTCAAACTTGCTAAACAGGTACATCTGGGGAAGATCTGTGGAATGCAGTGATGCATATCATGCCATAACCTACATTAAATGATTGATTGAACATGGAAACAAGAGGGCCACGAGGCCCTGATTCACTCACCTGAACAATTGGTCCAGTGGCATTTGAGATGTTTAAAATTGTCAAAATATTTGTCCTGGGTCAAAGAATGACCTTGACCTCTTGTACTCACAAATCTTCATTGTACTCCTTAAGAAGATATTTGAATATACAAGCTTTTAGGCCAGAATCTTCAAAACTATCCATGAAATCTTATGCAACAGCATTTTCCCATTGACCATGCCATAAAAAAGGTCAAGGTCAATCCAAGGTCATCATTTAAACAATCTTGGTAATACGTGAGTACTCAATGCCACATACAGTCTCATGTCCATTGGTAAATTGGTTCTGTGGAAGAAGATTTTTTAGCTCACCTGAGCCAGCGGCTCCGGGGGAGCTTATAGGATGGTAAGGCTCTGTCGTCCGTCTGTCAACATTTTCAAAACGACTTCTCCTCTGAAACCGCTGGGCCAAGAGAAACCAAATTTCATGTAGAGCCTCTAGGGACCGGGGGAACGAAAAGTTGTTCAAATGGTCCTTGTCACATGACCATAATGGCCGCGACGTCCATATATGGTAAAAACCTTTAACAAGAGGGCCATGAGGTCCTGAAACACTCACCTGAGTATGGTGGCCATGTAGGTCATGTGACCTAGACCGCTTGAATAAATTTTCGGTCCCTCAGCCCATGGAGGCTGTGTATGAAATTTGGTTGGCTTTTGAGATGTCTTAAATTGTCAAAATATAGAAGACATGGGTCAGAGGTCAAAGAATGACCTTGACCTCTTGTACCTGCAAAACTTCCATTTCTAACTAAGATGACTGTATATAGCAATTTTTAGGCCGAAATCTTCTAAACTTGCCATGAAATCTTATGTTCTAGCATTTTCCCATACCTGACCTTGCCTTAAAAAAGGTCAAGGTCAGCCCAAGGTCATCATTTGAACAATACTCAAGTACCTGATGCTATAATATCAAGTTTCAAGGCCATCAGTCATTTGGTTCTTGAGAAGAAGATTTGTAAAGGTTTTTTGCCATATATGGGCATGGCTGCAATGTTGGTCATGTGACCCAGACTGTTTGAACAAATTTTAACTCCCTCAGCCCCTAGAGGCTCTATATGAAATTTGGTTACAGTTGGCCCAGTGGCTTTTGGGGAGATGTGTGAAATTGTCACAATATGAGACCAGGATCAAAGAATGACCTCATTGTACTCACTAAGATGACTGTATATGAGAGTTCTGGGTCAAAGGTCAAAGAATGACCTTAACCTCTTGTACGTAAAAAATTTTCATGTACTCATTTAGATGACTGTATATACCAATTTTCAGGTCAAAATCTTCAACAGTTTCCAAGAAATCTTATGTTCTAGCATTTTCCCATATAAAAGCTACACAAATTTGACTTTACCGTAAAAAGGTCAAGGTCAACCCAAGGTCATAATTTGAACAATCTTGCTAGTACTCCTGTACCAGATGCTACATACCAAGTTTCAAGGCCATCAGCCTATTGGTTCTGGAGAAGAAGATTTTTAGAGGTTTTTACCATATATGGGCATGGCGACCGTTTGAACATTTTTTTGTTCCCCCTCCCTCGGGAGGTTACATGTGAAAGTTGGTTACAATTGGCCCAGTGGTTTCAGAGGAGAAGTCGTTTGAAATTGTGGATGGACAATGGATGGAAGACGACGGAGCCTTCCCATCCTAAAGGCTCCCCTGGAGCCGCTGGCTCAGGTGAGCTAAAAAGTTAACATCGGACAGACAGATGCCAGCTCCATAATATGTCCAGTTTTTCAAACGAGCGTATGAAAATTGACTTGGGATCACTGTTCTGCATCACTATGCAAGACTTGTGATGCCAAACAGTGACCCTTATCACAGACCTCACACCCATGAAGATACTTATATTCTAACCCATTGGAACATGGATATCCTTACCTGTTTTAGAAGCTGAGCCTATCTCACAAGTTTTAAAGAGACACCATGGTCAATTGGTAGGAGCAACTGGGTTATGGTACAGAAATAGCCAGATGGTCGCAAGTTCAAAACTGGGTCAGGCCATTGGGAGACTGGAAAACTGTTAACCCAGCAGTAAATGGGTACCTGTTTTAAATCAAGGAACGATAAGGCAGTGAAAGGAGATGGAAAGGCCCAGTCTTCCATAATTATGCTGTGCCGAAGATACAGTGGGCATCTAATCCTCACTGATCCTATGGCCACTAGTCCACAGGGTATAATTGATTCCGCCAATTTTCGCTTCCTGCAGAGACTGTACTTCATATTTGGCTTCCGCCGAGACTGTCCACAAACTCTTGCTTCCTGCCGAGTCTTCTGTACATGATAGATAGCTTCCTGCAGAGACTGTCCGCGTGATTCTGCTTCCTGCCGAGGCTCTCGGCAGGAAGCAGAATCACGCGGACAGTCTCGGCAGGAAGCCATTTTTCGAGGACAATAGTATCTGCAGGAAGCAAGAGTTCGCGGACAGTCTCGGCAGAAGCCAAATATGATGGACAGTCTCTGCAGGAAGCGAAAATTGGCGGAATCGATTATACTCTGTGTAGTCAGTCTATGGGAAACCTTTACCTTTTATGAGGTGTAAAAAGACAAGCCCTGATGTGGCATAAAGAGACAAGTCCAGCACTATAAAATTTTCAACTTTTATATTCCCTGCATTGTTTTACAACTCTATATATACAATACACAAATGAAAGGTTAACACCATACATTTGAGGCTTGGAACTCACTCTATACATTGAAAACATGGAATTAAATGACTTTTAAGAATAATTATTTGTTTGAGAAAATCTAAAGCTTCTGTTGAAAGAATTTCAGTTTGTAATGTCATTGAAAAATTGGTGAAGCATGGCATACACTGTTTGCGATGCTCCGGAACAAATGGCATCATATATCTGTTACCACAGCAACTAAGAGTTCATACTGAAGTCAAAGTGATTTCACTGAGACGTAATTCTGCCTAGGTACTGAGCACATCAGTTGGTAATTCCACAGTTGCTATGGTAACAGATCTAAAGCATTATCATCTCACTTCTAATTTGAGAGGAGCATGGCATACAGTGTATGCCATGCTCCTCTCCAATTATAAGTGAGATGCTACCTGAAATTCATACAATTGAAAAGTATGATTTTTGCAAACCTATAATTCATTCTCAAATAATTTAAAGTCTATTCAATAAGCAGACAGATCAGATTAACATAAATCATAATACAACTCATGCCAGTCTGATTCAATCCTTAAGGTGCCAAAAAGAAGAACAACAGTACTTTAAGAGCTAAAAGGAATATTTGAAACTAAATGACCGTTCTTATTTCAGACTGCCATGAATTATATTCTGACACTGTTAAAATTCGAATGT
Organism: Ctena decussata; assembly: GCA_963989385.1. NCBI lineage: Eukaryota > Metazoa > Mollusca > Bivalvia > Lucinida > Lucinidae > Ctena > Ctena decussata. The sequence goes on along the minus strand of OZ022498.1, from coordinate 35,346,927 downwards.
AGAGGGTAGACTGATGTTTCCATAGTTACCATAAATATATGGACATCAGTACCAGTTCTGTAATACTTAAAGTACCAAAAATGAAAATAGCTGGAATTTGAAAACAGCATAGATCCAGATGAGGCGGCTCATACTGAGCCTGTTTGCCCTGTTTTCTTTGAATTCTCAATATCATGGAGCTTTGATGAAACAAATTTTGAAACTACCCAGACCAGACTGGTTCTACTCTATTTGCTCACGCATTGTCCGAATATTTAGGGTAAATATGAAACTTAAACTAGAACATCATCTGGGGTTACACAAGCTTCATGTACAAAGACAGAGGTCCAAATATTCAAAGTGGGTTTCAAAGATAATTTCTCATAATCCAAAAATACCCATATTTCTTCTAATAAAAGTCCCCTCACTTTTTTCTGTGAAAAGTGGCCCAATTTCATCAAGACTGGCTTTCGACTATCCACTCTACTGGCTTTAGACTATCCATTCTTTTTTCTCTTTGCCAAAGTTTTGTCTCAAGACTGCCATTTCTAGGACTTGCAAATTGCAATACCCAGAGGCATTGGTTTAGAGAAATATGGTACGTCTGTTGTGACTCCTGACCTCCTCAGCTAAGTATTTTTAATGAAGGATCACAACCTATGTTTTAATCGTAAAATAAGAAATATTATCCCAAAATTCTACTCAAAACCTCACCATATATCTGGACCACTAATATCTAAATGAATTTGTATTTCTTAAAGTTAATCAAAAACATCATCTTCCAAAACAAGAAGCCAATCAGCTTAAAGTTCATTTAAACATAACACAATATTTGTAAGATTATAAACTGTTTGTTATTATGAATATAGGTCTTCTAGTCTAACACTGTATTAAAAGTTATTCTAAAACACAGCAACAAAATTGTGTAACAGCAAAAAATGAGATTTCTTACTTCCCTGCACATCAAAATCTGGAGAAATTAAAAAAAAAAAAACTACCTAGGTTTAAGCAGTCTCTAATCAATTGCACAATATTGGTTTTCTAAGAACTTCACTTATGGCATTTCAAACACAGAGTATTAGGGTACGTAGGGATATACAACACTGATTTTAAGTCTGGCCTTAAAAATTATACCATTATGTTTGATGTGCTCCTGTTCTTAAAGGCCCCATTGCTCTATCAGCATGAAAAATTTTATCGTGAGGTATCGCTGCAAGCTTCTTGCCATAGTTTTGTCATTGTAAATGACCGTGATTAGCCAACTTTAAAGCAATAAAACATTATTCAGTTTCCCATAAAAAAAGTTCGAAAAGTGATTTGGGTCATTTTAGTTGCCAAGCAAAATGACCTACTGTACTTTCAATTTCATAAATAAAGAAAAAATGGTAAAAATAAAAATAAAGAAGCCGTGGAGTCCCAATCACTGTACCGCTTTTGTTTTTATAGCATCACTCAACGGGAAACCAGAAAAGGAAAACTGTTTTTTGTAGATTGATTTGTCTTCTTTCAAACACACGTTCCCCATGCTTTTTGCCGGAATATGGATCAATATATGCACATCAACCCATACTTTATCACCAAATGGGGAGGTTGAAGCCCTTTTCATAATGATTTGCATTTAGGTGTTTTTACCACTTATAGGACTATGGAGACTTTAACTCTTTCAGGTGGAATGGTAAGAAAACAGATTTTTTTCAGGTGTTAGTCTAGAAGGTACTTCTAGTGACTAGAAATGTATTTACAAACAGTGCAGACCCAGATCAGACTGCTCCTAAGGAGCAGTCTGATCAGGATCTACAATGTTTGCCATTTAACACTGGCAGTTTTAGTGTCTCTCATAGAAAAATGCAGAAACCCTGGTTGAAACAATTTAGTATGGAAGTAACTGAAAAGGATTTTTTTTAAAAAAAGGAAATTTTTGAACAGTAAAAGTGTTTTTAAGAAGGGCCAAATTTGTTGGGTAGTTAGGAGCACAGCAAACCAAATTTTTTATGAACTGCCTAATACTGGAATTAAGCAAAAACCATGATGAATCTTTCAGAATGTATAATATGTTGATGAAAGTACTTTTATTTCAAATCAGATTTTTTTAAAATTCTACATCTATTTACATCTATTTGTTTATTTATTTATTTTTTTTACTTTTTTTTTGAGAAGCAAACACTACTGTAGTAGGTTCACTCAGAAATGAACTTAGCTTTAACACAGTATAACATGCCATTTTTCTATCAGGTTTGCACATCACTTTAATAATACAATGTATACAGACTTTATATTGGTAAGAAGATTTACATAAATTTGGTACTTAGGATTCTTGGTTAACTAAGATTCAATAACTTTAAAAATGCATTATGTATGCTGAAATTTCTATGATGAATTTTGCTGTACCGGTATACAGCTTTGAATTTCAAATGGTTTGACAACAGAAAGTCTCACTTTAGCACTGCATTTTAAGGTCATTTAGAACATATAGGACACATATATAGTTTTCACCCCGGGTTAACTATGTATAAACAAAGGTTGTTACCAAATAAAAAAGCTGTTACAAAACGAAAAAGAGTCCTAGTTCCCAAACAACCTGGTCATGATCGTGGCTAAACAAGCCACGATGACCAAGTAGTTTTGGGACCATGACTCTTTTTCATTGCTTAACAGCTCTTTTACATTTTGTAACAGCCTTGAAAACATAGTTAACCAGGTGTGATTTTGACAGACTAGATAGCTAAAAAGCAACTTCTCGCATAAAGATACATCTCCATGGTTTTGCCGCCATTGTTACAAGGGAGATAACTTTAATAGGATAGTTTTGCTTCCCTTGTATTTATGAATGAATAAAATGGAGTTTAATGCCCCTTTCAACAGTATATTTCAGCCATACTGAGTTGATGGCAGAATGATAATGAAAGGCTGAGTGAAATGGAACCCATTTTAAGTGTGAACAATTCTGCTGCTGGCTGGATTTAAACCCTGTAACTCTAATTTAGTAAGCCACTGCTTAAGGTGAATGAGTACACTTTCATGGGCAGCAACTCTGCTAATTTCATTTTTGCCTCCCATCTAAATGGGTGTCATCTCTTAAAGGAAAGAACTTGCTCCCCTAGGAGCAAATTCTTTCCTTTAAGAGTAGCCCCCATTCTGGGAGGTATTTGTCCAGGAAAGCTAATAGTAAATCACACAAATGACAAAGACACCTTCTCCTGGTATGTGAATCTCTCTCCAATGAAGAAAATCCTTCTCCAATGAGACTATTCTTAAGCTGAATGTGTACATTGCCATGTTATTCAACTAATTTTACAAAGGGGAGAAACTTTTGTGTCTGTCTGTTTGCCTCCCCAAAGGTTGAAGCCTTTCCAAAGCCTCCCAAAAGGTTGAAGCCTTTCCAAAATGGAGTCTACTCTTAAAGGAAGGAATTTCTTTTATCTTAAATTTATCCTCCATTCGGGAGGGAGGAAGGGAGGCAAAAATGACAACGGCAGAGTTGCTTCCTCTGAAAGTGTATCCATTTACCTTAAAGCATAGAACCTGCTCTCTCTCAGTCACTTCTTTCCTTTAAGAGGACTGTCCATATGATAAGGGAGAAAAATGCTTCCATATCAATTATCTCCCTTGGCAGTGTATCCATACACCTTAATCTATCCACAGACACATGTAATAGTAAAAAAAAAAAAAAAAAATTGCCACACTTAAATTATTTCAAAATTAGCATACATGTATTTCAAGGGGAGAAGATATGTCTAAGAAATTTTAAAATTTAAAACTACTGTGTTTCTTTTTATGACATTCATGAAATAGAGAGCTTGACCCTAAAATGCTTAAGTATTGGTCCACCTAAAGCCATTGATTTTCCATTAATTTTGTTCCAAATGGAAAATCATCGGTTTTCAGGTGTCTGCATATTTAAGCACATTAGGGTATTTTAGTTTATTTCAGAATTTCTACATACTTCCGCTTGACATACAGACTTTAAAAACAGACTATTCTAAGTAATCTTAAAATAACTAAAATGCTGCTCTTCCTTTTTGTTGACAAATACGTTTGGAACAACAATTTAGCACTTCCTTCTTGCAAAGTATTCAAAGTATATTAAGCATTCTTTCTTCCGTGGTAAAGAACATAATAATTATTTACTTATTAAATAGAACATGACAATTCTTTACCTACAGAATCATACCTATGCCAGTAAAACGAAAAACTTCCTTCAATAAAGCAGGCCAAAAATACAAACAGGAAAACGGACAAACCATGCAAATGGGGTGATGGACCAGCCGTTCAAACTAACATTGTTAACCCATTCCATTCGGGATGCCCCTTTAGGGGTATCTGAGCCAACAGTTTGGATCCAGATCAGGCCCCACAAACGTGGGGCCTGATCTAGGATCCAAACTGTTTGCTGCCTAGACATCATTTCTACAAGAGATAGTTAGACCAATATTGTCAAAATATTCTTGATTTTTGATGCAGACGACAATTTCAGCAGACGACAAAAAATACCCAAAATGCAATGGCTTAATTAACGACTCTTTACATTCTCAAAAGTTGCCTGCAAAAACAATGCCATTTTGTTTAAAAATTGCTCCACACACTTTCCAGCCAACAATATTCAACAATATTAAACGGCAACTGATTTTATCTGTATTAACAGACATCAATATTAAATATCATTTAAACCTACTAGCTCCTGGGCCAACTCTTGACAAAACTTTAAGAAGACTTATTCATGCTGCACACAGAATCTATGTAGATCTGCACTACACATGCAATACAAATACAGATGCAATAATCAACAGGAAAAGCTTCAGATAAGTTGGGGTTTTGAGGATATTCCTGCGATAACTTTCTCTTATTTTTCAAAGAAAACTTATGTTGTGACCCCTCATCAGAACCGTATAATCAAGATGGTTCTGATGAGGGGTCACACCATATTTTTTATTGACAAATATGGAAAATTATCCCTAAAATATCCCCAACATGCCTTCTTATCTAGATCACTGAACAGGTATTATGTAAAAATTTGCATTTATCTGAGAACATTTTTCCCTCCGGATTTACATCAAAAACTGAAAAGGGTTAAACTGGGAAGTATAAATGTGATAGGTTTCTAAAATATAACCCTTAACCTGCCTAATCAGCTGCAATGATGTTAAACAATAACAAGGCTGTTAAAATACCATGCCTAGGAGAGGATAGCTAAAAGTTAGTAGAGGATACCTGTAAGTTCTTGGAACTTGTTTTCCGATCCTAACATTATATGTATATGTGAATATGATTTGCACAAAACAAGAAATTAAATATTGTTTAAACCAAAATACCATGCCCAACCTGTCCACCCTCAATGCAAATGAAAACTTTCAACTTACTTGTCCTGGGGCAAGTATGAAGATGGCCATGGTCATGTAATTAATCAGCCAATGTCTCTCTCAAGAATAAGTATTTCAAAATGACTTTGATGAGCCATTTTATTACTTTGATACCTTATTTTGCCTTCTAAGTGCCCCAAGATATTACCTTACAAGTACACCATTATCATCGTTAATTTCAGACTAATTCTGTATCCAATTGTGTTTACCTCTCAATTCATATATGAGCCCCAACGCGAGAAAAGCAACAAAGTGGCATGAGCCCCCAGCGAGGACTCAGATCAGCCTGGGCATCTGCCGTCTGATCAGAGTGTTCGCTGTCCACATGGATGTAGCCTAGACCCTTCACTACCCATTAAGCGCCTAGCAAAGAGTCTGATTAGACTAGGCAGATGCCCAGGCTGTTCTGAATCTGCGCTGGGCGCACTACCACTCTGTTGGTTTTCTCATGTCGTTGCTCATATATGCATTTTTAAAACTTTATTGTCATCATATAGTGAAAAGTTCTACAAAACAAACATTTTAAAATAAAGAAATAAGGGGTACCATTTACAAATACAATGTAGCTTTAAATTGCTAACTGAATCATGCAACTAAGGCTCCAACATTCATTTTTCAGATTGGCAACTAACATACTGTATGCATATTTTTTGATAACTATCAAAAGCCATGCAAAAATAACAAGTTTTTATCACATTTTCTCAAGGTAGATAGAATAGAACAGAACATTAATGGCTAGTTATGCAGCATAAGGGCCCATGTGTTTCATAACATGTTCAGACTGCTGCCTACCTTGTGGGGGTCAGATGAGTGAGACCATGAGCATCAGTTTTGTGTTGTGTTGGGTTATTGTTTAACGTCCACGGTAAACCGCTATGGTCATGCTGGGATGGTCAGTTAACCTAACCACACTATTTCTGAGCAGGCTTAGACCTCCTAAGTGGTTAACCAGTACCAAGTGCACTTACTTTCACCAGTTACTGATAACTGCCCTTTTTGAATCAGCGGAACGGGATAGGAAAGTAAATGAACGTTTGGTTGTGTTTTATAATTTTGGGCTTTTTCTCGTATTTAATCACATTGCCAAGGTACTTCTATGCGGGACACAAAATGGAGGATCTTACACTCATGGTCATTTCATATGAAATTTATGAAATGAGCCTACGGCCAGTTAAATAAATTTCATATGAAATGATCATAAGTGTAAGATTCTATTTATCATATGACCCTTTAAAAATGGGATTTTAATGCCTTCAAACTGAATATTATTTCAATAAAGAAACGCATTTTTGACACTGATGTTGTCAATGGCGTTAAATGTATACGCCGAAGTGTTATTACATGAGTGGTTATACAATTTTCATGACACAATGTTATCCACTGAATAACAGCGATGTCATATGATAAATATATTTTATAAAGCACTAACTATCTCAAAGTCATCACCAAATAGCCCATCTGAAGTTTTGACTGTTTATCATCTCACCTGAAATGTATCATACTTGTTTTAAGGTGTAAGGGTACACCTCTGTGTTTTTCTGCCATTTTTACAAAGGGAAACAAATTTTGTAGCTTCTTGTTTGCTTAACAGGAGAACAAATCCATTCCACAGAGAGAGATGAGTTGAACTTTAAGAGTTGAACCCACTGTGAAGGGAGGCAAAAATGAAACAGTTTCTTCCCCTGAAAGTGTACCCATTCTCAACAATTTTACAAACTTACAATTTAACCCTATTGCACTCAAACTGGCCAAAACTCTATGGAGTTTTGGCCGTTCTGAGCGCAATAGGGTTAAGGACTCTTCATATCCGATATTCCTTGAGAAAATGTTACTAAAAAAAACAACAAAGTAACATATAACATTCAACGTATATATTCAGTAACTGAAAATAAAATGAACTGCCTGAAAACAACTAGAAGCAAGAAACTATAACATGAATATATAGCAAGACGAAGTAAAAGCCAGTATTGTACCCTATGGTAGTATGCTCAGATAAATTTCTCTGAAATAAAAAAAAAACAAGAAATGTTACAGTGTGTAACAAATGCCCCCGAAGGCCCCTAACATCTGGTATTTGACCCCTGACCTTTGACTGTGAACTTGACCTTGGTTATGGGAACCTAAATTTTGTGCATGACACAACTTATCATTTTGATTTACCTTTCGGTAAAATTTTATTAAATTTGCTTCAGCAGTTTCTGAGATATCTTGGACACTAGATTTGTAAGAGACAAACTTATGACCTTTGACACTGACCTTGACCTTGGTCGTTAGAACCTAAATTTGTGCATGACACAACTTCTCATTTCGGTCTACCTTTCTGTAAAATTTAATTCAATTCGCTTCAGCAGTTTGTGAGATATCTTTGATACAAGATGTGTGGGAGACAAACTTATGACCTTTGACTGGTCAAGGGAACCTAAATTTTGTGCGCGACACATCTTCTCATTTCGGTCTACCTTTCTGAGAAATTTGATTCAATTCAGTTCAGGGGTTTTTGAGTTATTGCAGACACGCAAGACAAACTTATGACCTTTGATTGTGACCTTGACCTTGGCCGTGGGAACCTAAATTTTGTGTGCGACACACCTTCTCATTCTGGTCTACCTTTCTGTGAAATTTGATTCAATTCACTTCAGGGGTTTTCGAGTTATTGCGGACACACGATTGTAAGGATCAAACCTATGACCTTTAATTGTGACCTTGACCTTGGTTGTGGGAACCTAAATTTTGTGCGCGACACACCTTCTCATAATGTTTTACCTTTCTGTGAAATTTGATTCACTTCACTTCAGGGGTTTTTGAGTTATTGCCGACACATGATTTGTAAGGGTCAAACCTATGACCTTTGATTGTGACCTTGACCTTGGTCGTGGGAACCAAAAAATTGTGCACGACACACCTTCTCATTATGTTTTACCTTTCTGTGAAATTTGATTCAATTCACTTCAGGAGTTTTTGAGTTATGGTGGACACATGATTTGTAAGGGTCAAACCTATGACCTTTGATTGTGACCTTGACCTTGGTCACTGGAGCCTAAATTTTGTGCGCGACACACCTTCTCAATTCAGTCTACCTTTCTGTGAAGTTTGATTAAATTCCCTTCAGCGGTTTTCAAGTTATGGCGGACACACGATTTGTAACGGACGGACGGACAGACGGACAGACGGACGGACGGTGCGATTTTTATATGCCACCCGAAGTTCCTTCGGGGGCATAAAAAAATGATGCAGGAAACAGGCTTGCATACAATAATAAATTTGTATAAAACACCGGCAAAGCATGAAAAAAGTTATTGCTGTAACAATTATTTACGCAACTGCTCACAACACAATAGCAAAGAGGGAATGGATAATGTTAATCTTGGCGTATCAGTGCTTCTATTCTTGGAAAATGGACAATCAGTACTTTCATTCTAAGAAAACAGGTACTATACAAGTAATAGCCAAATTGGGGTAAAAACTGAAAACAAATGCTTTTTTTTCTTTTTTTTTTTTTTCTTTTCTAGAGCAATTTATGCAGGCAGTCATGCTACTCGATGAACAACAGCTTTATTTGCAAAATCTCATATTCAAGAACAGACTTTCACATCCAAGGTTGGTAATTTTTGCAAGAAAATATTTCTCTATTCCCTGCCACTGGATCAATGAATATTGGATATTAGGAACTGCAGTCATGAGCTTCTGGTATGCCGCAAAAAAGGTCCCTTTCATATGTCACGGCTCAGTTATTTCACACATCACTCAGGCGGCCCCCACTCCCCACCAAAATATGAAACACTACTGCATAGAACAAGTAAAGTATGGAATGAATTACTCCTAGCAACACCACATACACAAATACTGAATGGCTCTTTAAGGCTTTTTAAACATACCCAAAACATAATGTTTATTTCTATATTGCTGTTACTAACCTCTATTTCAATCAATACTGATATTGTCATATCAAAAATATTTTAACTTGCTTTTCGAGAAAAAAATTTCTGTTTGATTTTGTATTATTACTATTTTTTAACTGTACGGTAACTGTTTGATTTTAAATGATTTCACATAATTTTAACAGTATCATATGTCAAGAACTAGAAAACTTTGTAAGAAAAGAATGATGCCCCCACTGCAAATGCTTGTCACAGGATTGTGTACATAACAAACTGTGGGAGCAGTTGATTTGACAAACTCTACACCCAAAAGATGGGATGGACTGATGAAATGGACAGATGGATGAATATTAAGGCAGACAGGAGCTACTTTTGATGCCTCTTGACTACGGAATCCGTGAATTCAATAACCAGTGTGTTGCAATCTTAATGTAAACAATAACTTGAACTTTGAATTACAGCAGTCAAACAGAGAAGAAATTCAAAAAGCAAACAACAGAAGCTATACTAAGTTCATCTTAACTCATTCCATTTTAAGTCCTGTATACATTTCTTCCATACAAGTCTCACCAAGTGAGAATTAATTTTACCATTTGGCTGCCAATTCCCGTAAGATTTTCTAACATGACTTATAAATTCATTATGCAGTTCTATTTTAGTTCTTCTTTTACTTTAAAACTGGATGGCATACATCCAACTTTACATTTTAACACTAAAATACATGCCAAAATGAAAATACATGTAGTTAACTTTGCAAACAGTGTAGATCCAGATGAGTGGCTCATAATGAGCCTAACCAGCCACCTTATCTGGATCTACACTTTTTGCTCTGTAGTCTTAAATTTAATTTGATGCAGCTTGGACGAAATATTTTTGAATTTTGCAGACTGCCATTTTGGTGCTTTACTAACAAGCATCAAATGTAAGGTGTTAAACCTGTCTAAAATTTTGAAAATATTCTCACTTATTCAACTCTCACTTAAGGTGAATATGTATACCTCCATGTCTTTTTTCATCATTTTTACTAAGGGAAACAACTCCTGTGACTTTCTGCTTGCAACCCTTGTGAACAAAAGTCCTCCCAAATGGGGTCTATTCTTTAAGAATTAGCTCCTGAAGAAGCATTTTTTTCCTTTCACAAATGACCCTCATTGAGAAGGGGTCATTACTAAAAATAGCAGAGTTGCTTCCCCTGAGTGTACACATTAACCTCAAAAAGTCATCAGATCTTGTAGATTTCAGTCTATAGCTAAACGACATGTACAAATACTATTAATCAGCATTTCATTTAGCCTTTGAATGCCTCATAACTTCTCACTTTTTCGGGATTGCAGCATGGAATTCACTGAGTATATGAGTTTTGATCAGAAACAAGAGTATAGAACAATACTGGCTTTTACTTATCATCGTTAACCTCAGCCTCCTTGTCTGTATCAGCAACCTTCTCAAGTTTATGTTTGCTGAACTTATGTTGGCTGCTGCGAAATAAAAAAGAAAATAAGACAAAATGATTAGTTACAACTATAACCACAACATATATGGTAGCCACTGAGAGTGAGAAAATCATTACACAAAGACCCACAACTCTATTCAGTTGTGTTGATCAACATTACACAAAGGCTAACAACTCTGTTCAGTTGTGTTGTTATCATACAAAAAGTCCCATAACTGTTCAACTGTGTCTTGATAATCATTACACAAAGATGCACAACTCTGTTCAGTTGTGCTGATTATAGATCATTAAAACAGATTCAAACTGGTAGAAATTCTTTCAGTTAAAGAAAATGTTTCAGATACCCAAATCTTTCGTTTACAAATACAAATATTTTGAATTTTGAAAATACTGTGTACTGTTCACCTCACTATCAGTGTACCAAACTCAACGTAACTATCAGTGCACCTAACTCAACATAGCTTTTTTTTTCTGCAAATTATCCAATAAAACAATGCCACAAAACAGAGAAACTCAGAATGTGAGTGCATTTCAATGCTTATGGTCACACAGTAAAACTGCCAAAGGTGTGTTGGAAAACAGAAATTACAAACAAACTACCCGTATCTGTCAAAACAGCAATATATTCAATACATGCCTGGTACTTTGAATCCATTAATTAGTTTAAGGCACCCCAAAATTTAAGCACATTACAGTACACTTCTTAAGCCGACAAATCTACATCCAGCATCCTACAATTAAATGGTCTCCATTCTCGATACAAAAATGCCATACCTTTGTGTGATATCAATATGCTATTATCATTGGACATTTACTGTTTTATACATGCCATTAGTTTCTTAATATATCACAGATATCACCACTTAAAATATTTCAGTTTAAGGTAAGTAAGTTCTAAGACCAGTGATATGAAACATAAAGTACGGTAAAAAGATGTCATTCTATACCAATTTCCAAATCGAGTTGCCAGCTCCAAAAAGCTAATGATAATAATCATAAATATGTAGAACTGAGGTCATCTTAACATGTAGTATTGCAAAAATGCATAGTGCAACCTTTCAAATGACTCAGTTATGCTTGTACATTTAGTGTTTAAATGTACTCAAGATTGTCATTTCGGGAAGTAAATTGTTGGTATGATAGCAAATTTTGTTTTATATTTGGCTTACAATGAAATGTGTCACCATAAAACGAAATTTGGGATCATATAAAACTGACTCTTTATCTCTCTACAAATGACAATTTTCAATACAGGTATCCCTAGTCTAATGCACTTTTTCACATTTCAAAGAGTACAACTTTACACCCAAAGCAGGAGCTTTCTGCAACAGCTAATGAGAAGAGATGTTTTGTAAAGAGGTGTTTCTGACAGTATATCAAAGGACATTCTGTCACAAATCTTTACATTATCCAATCAGAAGTCGCGTTATATTTCGTAAATGCATTAACCCATTCCCTTCGGGGTATCTGGACAAACAGTTTGGATCCAGATCAGGCCACACAAATGTGTGGCCTGATCTGAGATCCAAACTGTTTGCTGCCTAGACATCAGTTCTGCAAGAGTTAGTTAGACCAATATTGTCAAAATATTCTTGATTTTCGATGCAGACGACAATTTCAGCAGACGACAAAAAATACCCAGAATGCAATGGGTTAAAATATAGTTTATCTACAGTGCTAACATCTTCATGCAATGATCTATGTACACCACTAAACTGAGCTTGCAAACTCCTTGGACTAGGTCTTCCCTCTGTATTAGAGCATTTGTGAGCCAATGTCCAGAAATGCATTCCTGTACTTTATCAATATCACTTTACTAATTTGCATAAAGCTACCGCCACCATGATTATTGGTAAGTCTAGTATTAGATATATCTATAGATTAACAAAGAATATACACATTGACAAAAGCAGATAGATTTACAATAGTAATGAGAATATGAAATGATCTGAAAATAAATTGAGAATTTTCCAGATGCAAGGATTGGAGGTTATAAAACTTGAGAATAATCTCAAACTCAAAATAAAGCACACTGATTGGCTGCTTCTGAGCATGTGCTCAGAAGTAGCCAATCAGTGTGCTTTATTTTGAGTTTGAGAATGACATGCTCGAAAGCAGCAAATCAGTGTGCTTTATTTTGAGCTTGAAAATGTACTCAAGTTTTATAACCTCTAGGCCTGGATGCAAAATGTGCAGCTGTGCAACTTTGCTGTCTGATTATGGCAAGAAAAACAAAAAACAAACAAAGTAATGTATCCATCGTTACACTTCCAGATTTTTTCTCCTTGTTTTTGAATGAGACCACTTTTGGGATTTAATATTAGCTTGAATAGCTTCTGTCAAGAGCCCCCAATTAAAAGGGATCTATTTTTGAAAAGAAGAATCTGCTCCTTTCCAAGCAAACTCTTTCTCCCTATAAGCAAATCTATTCTATTGAGAGGGGAGGTAAAAATGAAAATGGTGGAGTTGCTTCCCCTGAAAATGTATGTCCATTCACATTAAGAACATAACTATGATTGAGTGACTAACATCATAGAAAGATGCTCTGTGTAGACAGATCTGTTTCTTAGATGAAAATGAATATTTAACAATAATTTTACACTTAAAGCGTCAAAACGAAAACAGTTGAATTTGCAAACAGTGTAGATCCTGATGAGGCCACCTCATCTGGATCTACACTGTCTGCCCTTGAGTTTTTGAATTTTCAAAATGAAACGTTTTTAATTTTACAGACGTAAACATTGTTGTCTGCTTTTTTGGTGCTTGGTAGGTTAATGGGTAGTAATGTTTCTGTTTAAAGATTATGATATGACTTGAATGTCTGAAAGGATATCTGAATGTATAGTATGATAATGATTGAGATTTTAAGGTGTATGCATACACGTCTATATTTTTCTGCCATTTTTACAAAGGGAAACAACATTTGTGACTTCCTGTTGGCTTCCCTGAATGATGAAAGTCTTTCAAAATGGTTGGTTGGTTGATTTGATGCTTAACGTCCACGGTAAACAGCTATGGTCATGTCGGGACGGTCAGTTAACCTAACCACACTATTCCTGGGCAGGCTTAGACCTCCTAAGCGGTTAACCAGTACTAAGTGCACATACTTTCGCCAGTAACTGACAACTGTCCTTCTTGAATCAGCGGAAGGAGAAACGAAACTATGTGGCCAGACCGGGTTTCGAACCCAGGACCTCTGACTTATGAGTCAGGTGCCCTACCGATTGTGCTACGCGGCCCGGCGGTGTGTACTCTTGAAGGGAACAATGTGCCCCCAATGAAGACCCACTGAAGACAGCGGAAAAATGAAAATGGCAGAGTTGCTTCACCTGAAAGAGTATGCAGTCACCTTAATGCAGCTGTAATTGACATAAATCATTTAACTGGTGGTCACAAGCAGAAGTTGGTCACAAGCAGATGTTTTAAACACTTTCGCTGCCAGCTCCCTCAAGACTCCAGTAGTTCAGTGCCAAGCATTTATCTGATAAGCCCTAACTGTTTTGTGTTCCTACCTTTGGTTTTGTTATGAAAATATATGAGAAGCTCCACATGTTATATATCAAAATGCAGCTTACAATCTCAATAATCAAGTTAGAATAGGCCCAGAGGAGTTGTTTCTCTTCTATGTTTATATGAGCCACAACACGAGAAAACCAACAAAGTGGTTGTGCGCCCCGTGCAGACTCAGATCAGTTTGGGCATCCGCCCAATCTGATTTGACTCTTTGCTAAGCACTTAAAGGATAGCTAAGGGTCTAAGCTACATCCATGCGGACAGCGAAGACTCTGATCAGACTGGGCGGGTGCCCAGGCTGATCTGAGTCTGCACTGGGCGCACAACCACTTTGTTGGTTTTCTCACGTCGCGGCTCATATCAGTATAGCAGAAGCACAGTAATGTAATGGATTGCGAATTTCGACTTTACGTTTGCTTGTAGCAGCGTAGGTTAAATTTGACAAATATCATGGGTGGCAGCGAAAGTGTGAAAGCAAACTCAGACGTGGTTGCCAGAAAGATTAAAGCTCTCAATACTACAGAATACCGTAAATGTTTACACTGATATGCAATAATTTGCCATACATATATTGTAACAGACTCACTCTATGACCTCACTCACAGTGATTCTTATTTCTTCCCTTCTTGCCTTCCCAGCTAGTTTTAACTCACCTTTACATCATAAGACATATGACAGCTTTACAAGGTTGTAAAGCTTGTCTTTACTGTGGTCTCAAAAACAGAATTACTCGCTTTGTAACAGACACATACAAAACTAGTTGTTCCAACATAAATGTACTGTGTATGTAATAATTTTAATCATGTTATAGAACTCCTTCCTTTTAGACCATCCATAAAAATTCTTATCTTTATTGGGCTCCTGCTCTAACTTTTTCATGTGAAACGGTAGGTAGGTAAATTTTTTTTCAAGTGCCAGGGGGTACTTAAGCATTTCCTGAGTCGCAGCCTGATCAGGATTTAATGGACTGTTTGCCATCTAACATTGGCAGTTTCAGCTCTTTTCAAAGAATAAACATGCAGCAACCAAAGTTGAAATAATTAAGTATGGAAGTAAAAAAAATGTTTTCCTTGGGATGGCAAATAATTTTTGAGTAGGGTCAAGTTTTTAGGTATGTTGAAGCACAGCATTCGATATTTTTTTATGGATGACCTCACATACATATTGCTAGAATACATTTTGGCGGAGCTCCATGTAAGGGTGAACTTTGAAGATAACTCTGAAATAGTTTGAGTCATTCTCCATAAAAATCAACAGATATTTTGTTGGTCTTATTAAGATGAACGAGTACAATTTCATGGGAAGGAACTCTTGCCATGTTCATTTTTACCTCCCTTCTAAATAGAGGTCAACTCTCACAGGAAAGAATTTGCTCCTCTGCGAGCAAATTCTTTCCTTTAAGAGTAGATCCAGTACTGGAAGGGCTATGCTGTCCAGGGAAGCAAATAGAAGTCAAAGTTGTTCCCCTTCATAAAAATGGTTAAAATCATGGTGGTATACTTGTGCACCTTAAAACTGCCTTTTCATGGGTGGCAGCATTAAGCTCTTATGAAGAACTATGAAATATTATTTCCCAATTCTCATCAAAGACACCCTAATCAGGATCTCCAAGTGGGTAACATTTGTGCATAAGGTACCTGTATTGACTGTCCCAGCAACAATTTAACTGAAAATATATTGCTCAACTAAAATATATACAACTTAAGCATCTTGCCAAAGCTTAAACAACATGGGTAAACATGGGTAAAATGCATTCCACAGAACATGCACACTTTTAATATTTCAAGTTAAAACGCAAATCCACTATCAAAATATTTCATTGAAACAATACTCCAGCCATGCCACGAAGGATCTACTTGGATGTTTTACAGTAAAATATTCTAGGTATTGGGACAGCTCGGTTTCAGTAAACAGTCTAGACCCAGATCAGACTGCTCCCGAAGGAGCAGTCTGATCAGGGTCTACACTGTTTGCCATTCTATCTGCATCTTTTGAACGCATTTCCGCATAGTAAACCCAAACTGTTCCATTTTTGGATAATTAAGGCAATTGTTTTGGCTGTCCCAATTTTTTGAATTTTTACGGTATCTCTGCAAAATGCACCTGTGTTTATGACGGTCCAAGTGTTAGTGATGCTTAAATGCCAAGTCTCACTCAGTGACATAAAATTTCACTTAATTCTGCCCTTCTGAGAGCTGATTCTCACATTATTTTCAAATCTCTCACAAAATCCTAGAATCTATAAATAGCTCAAAGAGACATGAAATGCAAAATATGTACAAAATGAAATTGACAAAAAAGTCATTTTTCCCCCTATCTTTTGTTTCATGTCCACGGACAGACTCAACTGTGACCTGTATTAAGAAAATAATCATCTGTGTTTGTTATGCTGAAGAATTCCCATACTACAAATTGAATTTGAGCCGCGAAGCGAGAAAACCAACAAAGTGGTTGTGCAGCCAGCGCAGACTCAGATCAGCCTGGGCATCCGCCCAGTCTGATCAGAGTCTTCGCTGTCCGCATGGAGGTAGCTTAGACCCGTAGCTACCCTTTAAGCCCTTAGCGAAGAGTCTAATCAAACTTGTCGGATGCCAAGGTTTTCTCGTGTTGCAGCTCATTTAGCATGTTGTTTCTATTCTCATAACGATGTTACCCAGGTGGCTCATAGTATCCATAGTTGCTCAAATTTAACATGATATGAAATGCCTACAAATAGCAATGAAGTGTTAAATGTTAAGATGAGATAAGCACCTGAAAAAAACAAAAGTAAAAGAGAAAAAAACAACATGTCCATCCCTTTGAACACTAAGTATTAACTATATATTGCTCCTTGCTTGTATTGGTAATGTTGACATCTAAGTATAGCTTAATGACTGTATATTCTCACTTACATATTCACACATTGAAACGAAAATTTTCAGACAAAATATGAAACATCTGTTTCTGGTTTCTGAAACCTTCCATAACTTTATTCCCATTCCCAACAACAAGTAATAATGATATAAACAGTGATAAGTACATACGCTTCTCTTAACAAGTGCAAAATGCACATTAAAAGGTGTATGGCTATATCTCCATGGTACTGGTTGCCATTTTTTTTTACAAGGGAGGCGACTCAATGGTTGAGGCTAGTTTTACAAGGATTGCACAGTGGCGGATCCAGAGGGGGTTCCTGTGGTTCAAACGAACCCCCCCCCCCCCCCCCCCCCTCCCCGGCCCAAATTATTTTATTTTCATGGGGAATTTCAGGAAAAATTGGTCAAACTGCACAAATCTAACCCCCTCAGCTAATTTGAACCCCCTATCCAAAATTCCTGGATCTGCCCCTGAGGCAACTCGATGGTTGAGGCTATTTTTATAAGGGAGACAATTTTAACAGAATACTATTTCCTAAGTAGTAGAATCACAGCCTTCAAAGGCAGCTATTCCTAAAGGAAAGAATATGCTCTGCAAGCAAATTCTTTCCTTTCAAGACAGTCTCCCATCTGAAAGGGAGCCAAACATCGATAGATCAGAAGTTCTCTCCCTTGTAGATGTACCCATACACAGTAAAAAGAACAGGGAACACAGCACTAACATCACAAATATGGCACTACCATGCAAAAGTCACACTTTAACTTCATGCACCAAATTCTCCATTATAAAATCCAATCTTCATATTCTATACTAACAATTATAACTGCATGTATATATTTAATGAGCTTTTCATGGGAGAGATTTCAATGAACTGTTCAAAGGAATAGAGCATTCAAATATCTGTTGTCCTTGGAATATTCATATAATAGTAACAGCAGAACTTATTATTACCATTATGATTTAGCTATAAGACTGAATTTACTTATACTTTCTAATTTATTCAGCTATAAGACAAGGTTCTTCTCTTCTAGAATGACCCCAAATATCTAAATTAGTATTGTCTTGTGTAATTCTGCTATTAGGCGGGAGTTTGCCTTTCAAAACAATCCCATATATCTAGATCTGTCTTCTAAGACAGATCCAGATTTTCAGGGTTGTTTTGGAGGGTAAACATTCCCCACCTGTCTTATAACCAAATTAATATGGAATGCAAATAGTGACAACCCATATCAGCCTATGACTCTCCCCAGTCTTGTCAGTCTCTTGTACATGCATAAAAACCTGGGTTCGAGGTTATAAAGCTTGAGAATAATCTCAAACTCAAAATAAAGCACACTAATTGGCTGCTTCCGAGCATGTGCTCGGAAGCAGCCAATCAGTGTGCTTTATTTTAAGTTTGAGAATGTACTCAAGTTTTATAACCTCTGGGCCTGAGAAATCCACTGAATGGAAAGCCAAAATTGATAAGGCCATACTGCAGCAGGCTGATCTCAGTCTTTACTGTGCACATATGCCTCAAGTGCCTGTCCTCATGATGTTGTTTAATTAAATTCATATATCTGCTGAAATACTATTCTTCATCTGCTAAGAAACTACAAAACAGCTATGCAACAAAATTATGTAACATTATTTACACCATAACAAATTACTGTTTTGGGCTAGTAGAAAGAACCCCTTGCTTAGGGGGACTTCCGAACCTGTTTGGACTAGATGAATACATTCCCGTGGGCTGATCAGCTTCTTCCATTGACATGCTGCGCATACGATATCCTTTCTTCACTGGCTCGCCGTCGACTGAAGAGGTTCTTTGTACACGTGGCATAGGTACACCACCAACTGAAATGATAATTGTACTCAAGTTAACATTTAAAGCACTAAAAATGACAAGAGGGCCATGGTGGCCCTGAATCGCTCACCTGAGCATTAATCAGTTCACTGGCTCTGGTGAAGATTTATAAGAGTTTTTACCATACTAACATTTGACCTAGTTTTTGACCCGACATGACCCAGTTTCAAACTTGGCCTGGATATTGTATGAATAAACATTCTGACACAGTTTCATCGAGATTGGATCAAAACTGTGCCCTCTGGAGCGTATACAAGGTCGTTCTTATATTTGACCTAGTGACCAAGTTTTTGACCTGACAAGACCCAGTTTCAAACTTTACCTAGATTTCATTAAGATAAACATTCTGACAGAGTTTCATGAAGATTGGATCAAAACTGTGCCCTCTAGGGTGTACACAAAGTTTTTCTAAGATTTGACCTTGAGCCGACGTGACTCAGTTTCATAGGGGGCTTAGATATATGGACAATAAACATTTTGACATAGTTTCATGAAGATTGGATCAAACCTTTGCCTTCTAGTGCTTACACAACGTTTTTCTAAGATTTGACCTAGTGACCTAGTTTTTACACGACATGACCTACTTTCAAACTTGGCCGAGAGTTTATGAAGATAAACATTCTGACAAAGTTTCATAAAGATTGGATCAAAACTGTGTCCTCTAGAGCGTAAACAAGGTTTTTCTAAGATTTGACCTAGTGACCTAGTTTTCAACCCGACATGACCCAGTTTCAAACTTGTCCTACATTTTATGAGGATAAACATTCTGACAAAGTTTCATGAACTTTGAATCACAACTGTGCCTTCTAGAGCGCACACAAGGTTTTTCTAAGATTTGACCTAGTGACCTAGTTTATGACTCGACATGACCCAGTTTCGAACTTGGCCTAGAGTTAATGGAGATAAACATTCTGACAATGTTTCATAAAAATTGGATCAAAACTGTGTCCTCTAGAGCGTACACAAGGTTCTTCTATGATTTGACCTAGTGACCTAGTTTTTGACCCGACGTGACCCAGTTTTGAACTTGTTCTAGATATTATGAGGATAAACATTCTGACAAAGTTTCATGAACTTTGGATAAAAACTGTGCCTTCTAGAGCGTAAACAAAGTTTTTCTAAGATTTGACCTAGTGACCAAGTTTTTGACCCGACATGACCCAGTTTCAAACTTATCCTACATATTATGAGGATAAACATTCTGACAAAGTTTCATGAACTTTGGATGAAAACTGTGTCCTCTAGAGCGTACACAAGGTTTTCCTATGATTTGACCTAGTGACCTTGTTTTTGACCCGACATGACCTACTTTCAAACTTGGCCAAGAGTTTATGGAAGTAAACACTCTAACAAAGTTTCATAAAGATTAGATCAAAACTGTGTCCTCTAGAGCGTACACAAGGTTTTTCTATGATTTCACCTTGTGACCTAGTTTTTGACCCGACATGACCCAGTTTCAAACTTGTCCTACATATTATGAGGATAAACATTCTGACAAAGTTTCATGAACTTTGGATCAAAACTGTGCCTTCTAGAGCGTACACAAGGCTTTTCTAAGATATGACCTAGTGACCTAGTTTTTGACCCAACAAGACCCAGTATAGAACTTGGCCTAGAGTTTATAGAGATAAACATTCTGACAATGTTTCATAAAGATTGGATCAAAACTGTGTCCTCTAGAGCATACACAAGGTTTTTCTAAGATTTGACCTAGTGACCTAGTTTTCAACCCGACATGACCCAGTTTCAAACTTGTCCTACATTTTATGAGGATAAACATTCTGACAAAGTTTCATGAACTTTGAATCAAAACTGTGCCTTCTAGAGCGCACACAAGGTTTTTCTAAGATTTGACCTAGTGACCTAGTTTATGACTCGACATGACCCAGTTTCGAACTTGGCCTAGAGTTAATGGAGATAAACATTCTGACAATGTTTCATAAAAATTGGATCAAAACTGTGTCCTCTAGAGCGTACACAAGGTTTTCCTATGATTTGACCTAGTGACCTAGTTTTTGACCCGACTTGACCCAGTTTTGAACTTGTTCTAGATATTATGAGGATAAACATTCTGACAAAGTTTCATGAACTTTGGATAAAAACTGTGCCTTCTAGAGCGTAAACAAAGTTTTTCTAAGATTTGACCTAGTGACCAAGTTTTTGACCCGACATGACCCAGTTTCAAACTTATCCTATATATTATGAGGATAAACATTCTGACAAAGTTTCATGAACTTTGGATGAAAACTGTGTCCTCTAGAGCGTACACAAGGTTTTCCTATGATTTGACCTATTGACCTTGTTTTTGACCCGACATGACCTACTTTCAAACTTGGCCAAGAGTTTATGGAAGTAAACATTCTAACAAAGTTTCATAAAGATTAGATCAAAACTGTGTCCTCTAGAGCGTACACAAGGTTTTTCTATGATTTCACCTTGTGACCTAGTTTTTGACCCGACATGACCCAGTTTCAAACTTGTCCTACATATTATGAGGATAAACATTCTGACAAAGTTTCATGAACTTTGGATCAAAACTGTGCCTTCTAGAGCGTACACAAGGCTTTTCTAAGATATGACCTAGTGACCTAGTTTTTGACCCAACAAGACCCAGTATAGAACTTGGCCTAGAGTTTATAGAGATAAACATTCTGACAATGTTTCATAAAGATTGGATCAAAACTGTGTCCTCTAGAGCATACACAAGGTTTTTCTAAGATTTGACCTAGTGACCTAGTTTTCAACCCGATATGACCCAGTTTTAAAATTGTCCTACATTTTATGAGGATAAACATTCTGACAAAGTTTCATGAACTTTGAATCAAAACTGTGCCTTCTAGAGCGCACACAAGGTTTTTCTAAGATTTGACCTAGTGACCTAGTTTATGACTCAACATGACCCAGTTTCGAACTTGGCCTAGAGTTAATGGAGATAAACATTCTGACAATGTTTCATAAAAATTGGATCAAAACTGTGTCCTCTAGAGCGTACACAAGGTTTTTCTATGATTTGACCTAGTGACCTAGTTTTTGACCCGACGTGACCCAGTTTTGAACTTGTTCTAGATATTATGAGGATAAACATTCTGACAAAGTTTCATGAACTTTGGATAAAAACTGTGCCTTCTAGAGCGTAAACAAAGTTTTTCTAAGATTTGACCTAGTGACCAAGTTTTTGACCCGACATGACCCAGTTTCAAACTTATCCTACATATTATGAGAATAAACATTCTGACAAAGTTTCATGAACTTTGGATCAAAACTGTGTCCTCTAGAGCGTACACAAGGTTTTCCTATGATTTGACCTAGTGACCTTGTTTTAGACCCGACATGACCTACTTTCAAACTTGGCCAAGAGTTTATGGAAGTAAACATTCTAACAAAGTTTCATAAAGATTAGATCAAAACTGTGTCCTCTAGAGCGTACACAAGGTTTTTCTATGATTTCACCTTGTGACCTAGTTTTCAACCCGACATGACCCAGTTTCAAACTTGTCCTACATATTATGAGGATAAACATTCTGACAAAGTTTCATGAACTTTGGATCAAAACTGTGCCTTCTAGAGCGTACACAAGGCTTTTCTAAGATTTGACATAGTGACCTAGTTTTTGACCCAACAAGACCCAGTATAGAAGTTGGCCTAGAGTTTATAGAGATAAACATTCTGACAATGTTTCATAAAGATTGGATCAAAACTGTGTCCTCTAGAGCATACACAAGGTTTTTTATATGATTTGACCTAGTGACGTAGTTTTTGACCCGACATGACCCAGTTTCAAACTTATCCTAGATATAATAAGCATAAACTTTCTGATTAAGTTTCATGAACTTTGGATCAAAACTGTGTCTTCTAGAGCTTACACAAGGTTTTTCTAAGATTTGACCTAGTGACCCAGTTTTTGACCCGACATGACCCAGTTTCGAACTTGGCCTAGATTTTATGAAGATAAACATTCTGACAAAGTTTCATAAAGATTGGATCAGAACTGTATCCTCTAGAGAGTACACAAGGTTTTTCTATGATTTGTCCTAGTGACCTAGTTTTTGACCCTACGTGACCCAGTTTCGAACTTGTCTTAGATACTATGGGGATAAACATTCTGACAAAGTTTCATGAACTTTGGATAAAAACTGTGCCCTCTAGAGCGTACACAAGGTTTTTCTAAGATTTGACCTAGTGACCTAGTTTTTGACCCGACATGACCCAGTTTCAAACTTGGCCTAGATTTTATAGAGATAAACATTCTGACAAAGTTTCATAAAGATTGGATCAAAACTGTGTCCTCTAGAGCGTACACAAGGTTTTTCTATGATTTGACCTAGTGACCTAGTTTTAAACCCGACGTGACCCAGTTTCAAACTTGTCCTAGATATTATGAGGATAAACATTCTGACAAAGTTTCATGAACTTTGGATGAAACTGTGCCGTCTAGAGCGTACACAAGGTTTTTCTAAGATTTGACCTAGTGACCTAGTTTTTGACCCGACATGACCCAGTTTCGAACTTGGCCTAGATTTTATTAAGACTAACATTCTGACAAAGTTTCATAAAGATTGGATCAAAACTGTGTCCTCTAGAGAGTACACAAGGTTTTTCTATGATTTGACCTAGTGACCTAGTTTTAGACCCGACGTGACCCAGTTTCAATCTTGTCCTAGATACTATGAGGATAAACATTCTGACAAAGTTTCATGAACTTTGGATGAGAACTGTGTCCTCTAGAGCGTACACAAGGTTTTTCTAAGATTTGACCTAGTGACCTAGTTTTTGACCCGACATGACCCAGTTTCAAACTTGGCCTAGATTTTATTAAGACTAACATTCTGACAAAGTTTCATAAAGATTGGATCAAAACTGTGTCCTCTAGAGCGTACACAAGGTTTTTCTATGATTTGACCTAGTGACCTAGTTTTAGACCCGACGTGACCCAGTTTCAAACTTGTCCTAGATACTATGAGGATAAACATTCTGACAAAGTTTCATGAACTTTGGATGAAAACTGTGTCCTCTAGAGCGTACACAAGGTTTTTCTAAGATTTGACCTAGTGACCTAGTTTTTGACCCGACATGACCCAGTTTCGAACTTGGCCTAGATTTTATTAAGACTAACATTCTGACAAAGTTTCATAAAGATTGGATCAAAACTGTGCCCGCTAGAGTGTACACAAGCAAAAGTTGACGGACGTCCGGACGTCCGTCCGGACGTACGACGGACGACGGACATCAGGGTATCCCAAAAGCTCACCCTGAGCACTTCGTGCTCAGGTGAGCTAAAAATAGATGAAACTGCAAACAGTGTACATCCAGATAAGGCAGCTCATGAACACCCTCAACTGGATCTACACTGTTTGCCCTCTAGTCTTTGAATTCTCAATATGATATAGCTTGGAAAAAGCATATATTCAAAATTTTGCAATCTATGCAAATTAATGTTGTAACTTAACCAGAATATCCAAACTGACTCTTACACCCTTAAAACAGTTGTCCATTATTTAGGAAAGGGAATAGTACTTCACAGAGCAAAATACATTCTCAAACCAAGGCCAGCAAGGTGTACAGAACAAAATACTCAGTATTTGCCTCATAGATCCATCAGCTGGGCCTCTCCACATAAAAGTTTTGGCTGGTAATTTCAGGCCCCGGGGTTATGAAACTTCAGTACTTTCTCAAAAACTCAAAACTTGAGAATAATCTCAAACTCAAAATATAGCACACTGATTGGCTGCTTCTGACAATGTGCTAGGAAGCAGCCAATCAGTAAACTTTATTTTAAGTTATCATATGACGTCGCATCTGAGAGTGTAATAAAGCCATGCATTAAAAACGATAATCCACTAGTGGATTATATATGCAAATTACGTCGTAGCATTATGTGTTGACGTCCATAAAACGTCGCCTTGTCTAATGGCGAAATCTTGGCGTTTTAGAGCAAAATTTGCTAATAAAGTGCGATTTTAGTGTCATATGATAAATAGAATCTTGCATTCGTGCTCCTGTATTATTGAATTTATTAAACTCGTTGGTGAAAACGATAAGATGCTCGGCAAAGCCTCGCATCTTATCTCTTTCCCCAACTCGTTTAATAAATTCAATAATACATGAGCACTCATGTAAGATCCTCTGTTTAGAGAATGTACTCAAGTTTTATAACCTCTAGGCCTGATGTTATATTGCTGGCTTTGGATAAGCACTTTTATTTGCATCCAAGGTATACTGTTTTCCACTGAATGGTCATGAACAAGGCATTATGAACAATGTTTTTCATGATTTTCCAGGGGCCGTATTTACAAAATGACTTAAGTGGTTGCTATGCTGTTGCTAAGGCTGAATTTCTATGAACGAGATTCCCTACAACTATGAAATTTGCTCTGGAGGAACAGTCTGAAAAAGACTTACTCCAGAGCAAATTTCATAGTCGTAGGGAATCTGAAAAAGACTTACTCCAGAGCAAATTTCATAGTTGTAAGGAATCTGAAAAAGACTGTTGCTCCAGAGCAAATTTCACAGATGTAAGGAATCTCCTTCATAAAAATTTAGCCTTAGCAACAGCATAGCAACAACTTAAGCGGTTTTATAAATACTACCCCAGGTGTTTGGGACATTTTTTTATATAATGGAATCATACTACAAAATGCAAAACAGTGATTGATTTGTTACATTTTTTTTAATGAAGCAGAAAATTACAGTCAACTCCCGATATCTTGAACACTGATATCTCAAAGTATCTTTTGATATCAAAGAATACATTTTCTATTTCTATTTACATTTCGACTCCTTTTATTTCTAAACTACTGATATCTCAAAGTAAATTTTCTGTTACCAGAAAATTTACTTTGAGATATCAGTAGTTTGGGCTGAAAATCGACTTCGAGATATCGAGAGTTGACTGTATATGCACGGCTGTTTGAGGTCATGTTCAAAAAGAACAAATCTGTCTTTATCATGGAATTCTAATGCTGTTCATTGTTTTGACTTGCTTGTTGACATTCTGGGCCATAACGATTACATGACGTTACCAGATGATATATTGCCATCTTGGGATAAGCACTTTTATTTGCATCCAAGGTATACTGTTTTTCACGGAATGGTCATGAACATGGCATTACGAACAATGTTTTTCATGATTTTCCAGGGCCCAGTTGTTCAAAACTAACGACGTATTTAGTTAACAAGACATTAAAATTTCAAATGTTAATATCTCAAAAATGCCATTATTTTTTTGTTGAAAAAATGTGAAAAGCTTCTCACATTCTTCCAACAAAAATATCAGTGTATTTGCTTATAAAGTAGTAAAACACTTAATTAGTTGACCTCTCAACAAGCTTGTTAGGCTAACGATGCTTTGAACAACTGGACCCAGGTGTTTAGGACATTTTTTTTTATAATGGAATCATACTATAAAATGCAAAATAGTGATTGAATTGCTACATTTTTTAAATTTCTTTTACAAAAAGCAGTAAATTAAAAAGAACTCTATATGTCGCTGGCCGGGTTTGAACCCTCACTGATGCGGCGACAGCGCCTAGCACTGCAATGTGCGTCAGCTTTAACCATTACGCTACCGAGACGTCCCTAAAAAAGGACGCCCAAATAACGTATATAAAGCTAACTGACGTTGCAGTACACTCCGTATATAGGGGTTTCTACTTAATCTTAACTTCTGTTTCTCTACCGAATTATGATATTTCTCTCATCAATGGAGGCGACACTTGTCTTTTCAACCACAATGGAGACATAATTCGTTGTAAATATTTTATATGTCGCTGGCCGGCTTTGAACCCTCACGGATGCGGCGACAGCGCCTAGCACTGCAATGTGCGTCAGCTTTAACCATTACGCTACCGAGACGTCCCCAAAAAAGGACACCCAAATAACGTATATAAAGCTAACTGACGTTGCAGTACACTCCGTATATAGGGGTTTCTACTTAATCTTAACTTCTGTTTTTCTACCGAATCATGATATTTCTCTCATCAATGGAGGCGACACTTGTCTTTTCAACCACAATGGAGACATAATTCGTTGTAAATATTTTATATGTCGCTGGCCGGGTTTGAAAATAAAGTGCTAGGCGCTGTCGCCGCATCCGTGAGGGTTAAAACCCGGCCAGCGACATATAAAATATTTACAACGAATTATGTCTCCATTGTGGTTGAAAAGACAAGTGTCGCCTCCATTGATGAGAGAAATATCATAATTCGGTAGAAAAACAGAAGTAAAAAGAACTCACCAACTCCAATGCCTTGACAGAAGTATAAGAAGCTTTCAGCAAGTTTTTGAGGCTGAAATCAATAATAATACATCTTAAAGAGAAGTTAAAACTCAGATATGTTTTGTCCAGTCATGCTTGTTTAATGAGACACAGTCCCTGCATACAAAACCATAACGGGCAGATTACCTCAATGTGTACTGTGATCTACACGCACATGTACAGTTTTGTCATTTGATAAGGCAGAGTCCAGGGTTCGAGGTTATAAAACTTGAGAATAATCTCAAACTCAAAATAAAGCACTCTGATAGGCTGCTTCCGAGCATGTGCTTGGAAGCAGCTGCTTCCGAGCATGTGCTTGGAAGCAGCCAATCAGTGTGTTTTACTTTAGTTTGAGAATGTACTCAAGTTTTATAACTATAACCTCTTGACCAGAGCTCCAGATAAGAAGGGGTAACAGGGATAACTCAGAGGCAATTTTTGTTATTTCTCAATGAAAACATATGTTGTCACCCCTCATTAGAACCGTGACGGTTCTAATGAGGGGTCACAACATATGTTTTAATTGAAATACAATGAAAATAATCCCTAAATTATCCCTGTTACGCCTTCTTATCTGGAGCTCTGCGGACACCACCATCCATGTTCAGCCTCACTGCAATCACTGACTGCCAACCTTTTACACCTTTTCAGTTTTGTCCAGCTCAGGGCACTCCGGGTGCAGACCTCCTGGTCTGCTGGACTGAAGAAATTGATTGGACAGCTGCTGCTAGTGGAAGTCTAACACAACACACACACCCAGCATGAAATGCCAACACTTTATCCGCTAGGCCAGGTGCTCATAATATTGGTTTAAACTTATCTTATTTGTTCAATTACACACACACATACCTATTTCTTTTATACTTTTCAATGAATTATAGAGATTTCTGGGTGAATTCAAAACTGATAATCTCACTGTTTCAAACAGTGAAATTATCACTTTCGATTTCACTGTTTCAGAAATAGAATTTTTGCGAAATAGCCTCAAGTTTTTTGTTGATTAATTGGCTAAGTCATATTTGGGTTGACAAAAATTACGTCACGCATGTTTGCACGTCATTATGACGTTAATGACGTCACTTAAAGCGCCAACATTACATTGTCAGGCCGCCTTACTCTCCTGTAGGCATTCTTTCTTGGCAATTTTTTTGAGATCTGTTTATCAAAATGATATATGAAGCTATTTTTCAGTTGCAAACTGCATTTCTAACCAATATCCTACCCAATAAACACGCTGGAAGCATCTAATATGACGCAAAATGGCTAGAAAAAAAGTTGTGTTTCTGTTGTGATGGCTGAGGCTCTTAAATAAACAGAATTATGAGATTTTCAAGCATAAAAGAAATAGAAAATTTGACTTTTTCAATGCAAGATTAATTTTTATTTCACTCATGGACACCAAAAGTGGTATTTTCATTCGTGGCTTCGCCACTCGTGAAAATACTGCTTTTGGTGTTCATTCGGTGAAATAAAAATCAATCTTACACTGAAAAAGTCAAATATCCTCTATATTCTATCAGAGCTCCAGACAAGAGGGGGTTCAAAGATAATTTTTCTTATCTCTCAATGAAAACATATGTTGTGAGCCCTAATTAGAATCAGTGAGATGGTTCTAATGAGAGGTCACAACATGTTTAAATACAGAAAAATTATTCCTAACTCATCCCTGTTACCCCTTCTTAACTGGAGCTCTGATTCTATAAAATACTTTGCAAACTTTTTATGCAGACAGTAAAGCAAGATTTACCTTTTCTTCTAGTACATTTGCAACTCCTTCTATTTCTAAGAGCTCAAGTTTGGCCTTGTCCATTTTTTGCGACATATTACTGAAGAGGCGATGAACGGTGTGGTTAAAGGAAGCCTTGTCTCCAGTTACCATTAACACTGGACATCTAGAAAAGACAGGCAAGAAACTTTTGCATCACATGAAAAGAGACCATATTAAAGCTATGAGCTTACTGTTAACATTCAAACCAGTCTGTTTAAAATAATAAGAGTCTTAGCATACCACTTTTAAGATTCTCCAGCATTTAAAAAACGTGCATGCCAAGAGAGGATTTTAATCAGACTATGCAGATGCACAGGCTGATCTGAGACTTCACTGTCCCAACATGCTATAAGGGACCTTTTTCAAGTGATGTACATGATGGTAATCAAGCCTAGTTGACTCTGCAAGAAAAAAAAAACATTCAGTGAAACTTACCCTTGCTTATAGTTATAAAACTGTTTTTGCTTTGCATTTTCATGAACTTTCACTTCTACTATTTGCATTTTTATGTTTTATTTATCCCCCCCTAACCCATATGTTTTTGTTGTCTTAAGGAAACTTACCAAATTTGGTAAATATACAAACAGAAAAGATTATGTTGGCTGAAGGGTTATACCTCTAAGCTAGGGTCCCAGGCTCAATTCCTCATCATAATCACATCCTTTCCCCTATCGGCCCTGTTCACTGAAATGCTATTGTGAGGGCTCTTAAAACCCCTACATCCACACCCATTAAGAAAGACAAACCCCGGAATGCTAGGAGTGGCCTCTCTGCGCATTGTCACAAAACAGAGCTTGACCAGAAAACTTGACGAAAAAATTATGTCCCTTATACCCCTTTTCCACACAGACTACGAATCCAAGGAATCGTCACGAATTGATCAATTTTGGGATTCGTAGCTGAATCGTAATTACTTCGTGAAGTTCTTAACTGAATTGTATATATTCGTAGTCAGTTCTTGCAATTCTTGAGCAATCGAGAATTCATGGCAAAGGTTTTGAGCTGTTCAAAATTTTGGCCACGAACTCCCGATTCAAAAAATTCGTAGTTAATTCGTAACAGATTCTTAATGCATTCTTAGGCATCGTAACTGAATCGAAATCGATTCAGAGGCGTTCTTAGTGTTCTCAACTCATTCGGGGATTCGTGAATTTGTACCTTTGATGCATTTGCGCGCAGTGAAGACTCTGGACGCATGCATTTATCTACCCAGCGGGCAAATGACGTTGTACTGACGTCGATGAGATGTCACTATGTTGCACTGACCTTAGTACGACGTCGTTACGACATCATGTGCCTCGTGCATAGATATTTCATTTTGTGGCCATAGATTTCTGATGATTCATACTTAATATGTGAGTACAGCAAAGGATCGGATCAGGCTTGGGGCCTTTTTATACCTATCTTGGGAGAAAATCCCACGAATTTTCAAGAATAGTCACGAATTCATTTTATTCGTATGGAATTCGTACGTGCATTCGGCGTATTCTTAATTGATCTTAACGTTCGTGCAGTATTTCCAAAGAGATTCCTGTAA
Source organism: Ctena decussata (assembly GCA_963989385.1). Taxonomy (NCBI): domain Eukaryota; kingdom Metazoa; phylum Mollusca; class Bivalvia; order Lucinida; family Lucinidae; genus Ctena; species Ctena decussata. The sequence goes on along the minus strand of OZ022498.1, from coordinate 35,316,486 downwards.
ATCGTACTGAATTCTTGACAATATTCGTGCAAGTCCAGCCGAATCCAGTCGAATCCCACGAATATTCGTAACACTATCGCACTTGTATCGTAACTGAATCATAGAGCATCACGAATTGGACCAGAAAATTTACAATCGCCACGAATTCTAGTATTTATCAATTCGTGGCAATTCGTGGGATTCGTGGTCTGTGTGGAATAGGGGCATAAACGCTGCCATGGCAGCTTTTGGTAGTCCCAGTGGAGACAAAACTGCTAAAGGCATTTATTTGGCAACATGACAGGGCAGTTTCCCTTCCAAAATGACTTCAAATATGTAAATCAGACATATTCTTTCTCATATATGATAGCTTTTTCCCTTCAAAACCAATCTGAAAAATCTTTGGGTTGGTTGGGAACAGATACTATAGATGAATGGGAATTAGTGTTAGAGAAAACAACACTGTCGGACATCAATCATATGTCCGGTAACAAACAAGCAGATTGAAATAAAACAAATGTCCATCACCAGAACTGAAATGCCTCAACAAAGCAAAATGTTAGAAAAGGTACTGCACTGAATTGACTTTTAGACGGGAACTACCCAAACAAGTAAATCAATCTTCTGTAATTCACTTATAAGATGGGTATTATCCCAAAAATCTTGATCCATCTTGTAAGACAGATCTAAATTTTTTCGGAGATGCTTTTGACAGGGATAACTGGAGCATCATGTCTGTATGGTGTTTAAAAAGACGATTATGATATAATTATCTTCAAACTCTGCATTCATGACTGAGAGATCTAAGTCTGTAACAGTGACCAGGAGCTCCAGATAAGAAGGGGTTTTGAGGATAATTCTAAGATAATTTTTCTTCTTTCTCAATGAAAACTTATGTTGTGACCCCTCATTTGATGAGACAGTTCTAATGAAGGGTCACATCATGTTTTTATGGAGAAATATCGCAAACTATCGCTAAATCATCCCTGTAACCCCTTCCTATCTGGAGCATTATTGCTCTTTCACACAGTATCGCTCTAAGAATCTCATAATGACAGGGAAAGATGGCAGAAAATGGGACAGGTGGAAATTCCAAAGGATATTCAAGTTATGAATCCCACACATAATTGCAGATAAAATCATTGAGGGGAAATAAAAATATGAATGCAAGAGCTGTCATTTTTGTATGCGACACATCGTCATGACCTGTTCTACATAACTATTGAGTACTCTTCACTTTCAGAGCACTAAAGGTTTAATATGAAAATTGGGGGTTGCTCTTAAAAGGAAAGAATTTGCTCCCCTTTGCAAAGAGTAGCCTACAATGAGAAAAGAGGTGTATACAGCTGCGCATGGATTATCTTTCTTGAAAGTACATTGTATAACCTTTTCCTTTGCTTAGAATAAGTATATTTTTTGAAGATGGCCGTAGTCATTTATTTTCAAATTTCTTGATTCCTTTTTCCTGACTTCAAGGGTTTTTGTACATTTCCATGATCAATCATAAAATTCCCTGACCCGAAAAGTTTCATTTTCCAGATTTTTTTTCCCTAGCTGTGGTAACCTAGATCCAGCTATGATAAGGTTTTGAAGAGACATCTGCTATTTTTTTGTTCATTTCTCAACAAACAATATTTCCGTGGAATGCTGTGCCTTGCCTTGTCAGTGCACTACAACTCTCAAATAAAGCTAGACTAGAAAACTCAACGAAAGTTAAGCCACTAAGGCTGGAAAAGTAATAACTATGTCTAGCAGTCTGTATGGCAGGTGAGACAAAAACTTACACTGTGATCCCTTTGCTAGAACTGCCTTGATGAGTTGTAAAAGAAGTTCACATATACTCAAATCCCCTCAAATCTTATCTGGACCTTTGTTTATACCATCATCTCATAATGGATGTGGAATAACCCATGCAAGAACTTGAGTTTCAAACAAACAGCATCATCATATCAACCTTCCCAAGCCTTTTTTCCCAATGAACATGCTCCCATATTTGAACATTTGCCATCTATACTACGGTATATATTCAGGTATAGAACCTATATTTTCCCCCACATGAACAAGACATAACCGCAACTAAGCTGAGTTTAATGAGTTTTATCATAATTTTGTTAGTATCATAACAAATGCAGTTTGATCAGGGTAATACCAATATCCCTACCTATGTTATTGACTGAGCTCAACCTTTGACAGCCGCTATTGCATCTATGGTAACTGAAAGTTACCATAGATGCAAAAGTGGCTGTCAAAGGAGATAATCCACATCATTCAGCTTGGTTGATGATCATCAACAGTATCATTTACTGTTATTGGTATAATGCTGTTGACAAAATTCCCAGTTGATAGCCACTTGATTGGTTGTCAGCATAGGTAAGGAACTTGGTTTTACCCTTTTGAGTTTGTTACTGCCAAAGTCCATATCAACTTAATCATATCAAAGTAATATACTCCAATTATGCCAGTTCCTATATCTTCCAAAGATGCACCAAATGAGCCGCCACACGACAGAACCAACAAAATGGCAACTGTGCGCCACACGAAGACTCAGATCAGCCTTGGCATCTGCCCAGTCTGATCAGAGCCTTTTTTCTCTGTGCTAAAGGGTAGCTAAGGGTCTAAGCTACCACTACGCTGACAGCGAAGACTGATCAGACTGGGTGGATGCCCAGGCTGATCTGAGTTTTCGCTGGAAGCACATGCCACTTTGTTGGTTTTGTCGTAGTGTGGCTCAAATATGAATTTGCGTTGTGAGAACAAGATAAAGGTGAAATATGCATACCCAGACCATTTTATGCACGTGCACAGCATGAGTGTATCATGGAAAGTTTGCAATCTGGGCCCAGTGTAGCTTAACAAAGTTGTTAGTTAAAGTATTGTTTACAGAAAATCAAATGTACTACAATTTTAGTGAAAAAATAGCAGTGTTTCAGCATATAATGTATTTGAAAACATCTTTTTAACAAAAAATACCGTTAGTTTTGAACAACTGAGCCCTTATCTTGCAGAACAGGCAAAGCAAACTGCATATACTCTATTTTGTGATTCTCACAACTGCACTGAAGATGCTACATATTATATTTTGTAAATGTTTAATTTTCACAAAACTTTCTTTTATGAATATTTCCTGATTCACAGTAGTCAGGCCCCGAGGTTATAAAACTTGGGTACATTCTCAAACTCAAAATAAAGCACACTGATTGGCTGCTTCCGAGCACATGCTCAGAAGCAGCCAATCAGTGTGTTTTATTTTGAGTTTGAGATTATACTCAAGTTTTATAACCTGGGACCCAGGTCTTTTTTGAAATATTATGGAAGCCAACATAATTGGAGTAAACCAATGACATGCCATAGATAGACCTGAAGCCACCAAAAAAACTGAGCCACATAATGAGTGGTTTTGCAGCACTTGCAAACAGCACGGAGTCACACCAATCAGCTGTATTTACAGACACAGGGTGATGTGTCGCACCGTCACAGGGTATAAACTAGTCTGCCAATTTTTGCTTCCTGCCAAGACTGTCTTATTTGGATTCCACCAAGACTGTGCGTGATCTCTGGCTTCCTTCCAAGACTACTGTCCCTGAAAAATGGCTTCCTGCCGAGACAATCTGAATGAATCTGCTCTCTGCTGAGAGTTATCAGCATGATTCTGTTTCCTGCTGAGACTCTCGGCAGGAAGCAGTATCATGCCAACGGTCTCCGCAGGAAGCCATTCATCATGCAGTCTTGGCAGGAAGCAAGCAATTGCGGACTGTCTCGGCGGATGCCAAGTATGACAGACAATCTGGGCAGGAGGCGAAAACTTGCCAACTAGTTTATACCCTGTGATGGTTGTTCCAACATGCCCTACAACCTCCAATTCATGTTGTGACTCAAATGAAAACAATACAACTATGACATGCGCATTCAGGAGCATACATGTTGCCCATGAAGAGGGGAGGTCATTCCCAATACTCACGTTAACTTTTGTACATGTTCAATAAGATTTGTTCGTCTGAAACAAAATAAACAGTTATGTTTAAATAATAAACAAGTCTTTTCTCAATTTTCTTTTCATATGGTACTTACTTAATCTTTTCCACATGTTCAGCAATACTAGATCGTCTGAAACAGATAAAGAGTCAATTTAGCAAAGCCATGGGAAAATGGTGTTCTTTGGCAAAAGTGACCACCCAACTGAATGGGGCCTCGGGTATTTGCTTTTCCCTATACAGTCCTCTGAAAAGAAGAGTATCAGGAATAATTCAGGGATAATTTTCCATATTTCTCCATAAAAACATGTTGTGACCTCTCATTAGAGCTGTCCCTGGGAGACGGCTCTAAAGAGGGGTCACAATAGACGTCTTCGTTGAGAAATAGAATAACTACCTCAGAATTAGCCTCAAGACCCCACTATATCCTGAGCTCTGGGGCCGTGTTTATAAAACGACTTTAGTGGTTGCTATGGTGTGGCTATGGCTGAATTTCTAAGAAGTAGATTCCCTACGACTATGAAATTTGCTCTGGAGGAACAGTCTTCAGACCTTCAGATCTTCTGATTGTTGCTTTGATATGACACATATACTCGTCAAAACAAATTTCGCCGCAATTTTTAATCATGATATTGACGATTTAAATATAACATTTTAAATTATTTTGCTTTTAATTAGTTGCCCTAACATTTATCCACGGAAAACTTTTTTAATGTCTCAGTTTCCTGCTTGCGTGTACAGAGTTACCTCGCTTAACTAATAAACCATAGAAACTGCGACTAGGCACTTACTGCGCATGCGCAGTATCGTTATGTTTGTCTCATTAAATTCTTAAGAAATCCTATATTCTAGAAACATCTAAATCGAATTTGAACAACCTTTCAAATGGCGAACATTGCAACTTAAAGTGTGCGAGACTGTAAATTACCTCCCTTTGAATCAAAACAATAGGAAATTTGATTTTCAGATTATGGGCTTATCAGTCATAAATTTTAGTTCTTCTTTCCTGGACTTGTGAATACGTTTCTTTGCAACATGTTTAAATGAAAATGCATCAGTTTATTGCAAAATTGTGTCAGGCATGCAGTTTTGAAATGTTTATGACAATGCCACTGCAACTTCAGACAGTTTGGCTTTTCTGCCTAAACGCTGAAATTTAGAAGTGAGAAGTTTTCGTGAAAAGCGTTTTGAATTCCGAATTCTTTTGTATATCAAGCATGTGGAATCCAATGAATGTGTCTAAGAGGTACAGATCAGATAATGAGAGTAAAACCAAAAGAAAAGGCGATTTTTTTTTCATGAGAAATCTCGGGAAATTAGAAATAGCCCCCCACTAAAATTGGAAGTTGCGCAAACTGTCGGTTTATATCAGAATTTTGAAACCTGTCTGTCAAGCAATATAAAAAGGTCATATCAGTACTACAGTGGCTCTTTAAGTTCATTCATTATGGTACCTTTTCAGAAAAAGATGCTTCAGTCTATGCGGCAGAACTTATTTTGACTAGTATATATCTAAATCAATCTGTATCTTCTCTGTTTGTAGTTTCTTATGGCACCTCGTCTCTTGGATGGCTGATTTTATGAATCAGGGTTCAATCTAGAAATTTGTCAGAATGGGCAATCAATATTTTGAAAAGAGGCCACCAGTTTTTTCAGAGGGACCACCATTTTTTTACGAACAAATAACCAGGATTTTGGTATTTTGAACACCCAATTACTTCTTACTTGCCATAGAACAGCAGAAAAATGTGTTATCTTTGTTTTGCTTTATGCAGATTTTTTTCGCATCATCGTGACAAAGCCAGTGAAATCGAGGCTTTTGTAGCGTCTAATATTGAAATTATTTGCATAGGATTTCTCAGCTTTTTTCAACATTTGATTGTTTTTCATCATTGGTGTCTTCTGATTTCTTCTTTCTCGCTTACTGGCGGAATTTCCGCGGCTTCAACAGAAAAGAAATCACCAATATTCATTTCTGTGTTTGCGAGGTTGCTGACATGTTTAGAATAGCTGGTTTCCCTCCCATTCTTTAATGTGCAATAAATAAATCGATATCCGGTTACCAGTCAAGCTCTCCGAGTTGTTGGAACGCTTTGCGCTCAATTTTCAATACCGCAGAAAGCGTCTTCTAACACTGACTCGCTAACGGCTATACTGCTGAAAATAAGTTATGCCGGCGCACAACGAAATCTGAAAAGCGCCGAGCATTGGATTTCGCGCCAGTCTGGCGCACTGGATTTTCAAATACGCAGCCTAGATTGAACCCTGTGAATACCCAAGGTTTTCATGACTTAGAATTTTCATAAGCATATTGTGATGGTCAGAGGTACTTTTATATAAATGGCTGTACAAATCTGACTTCATAAGGAGCTGTACACATCTGACTTACCTCATAAATTATTGTACAAATCTGCTTCACAGATGACTGTAAAAATCTAACACTTCAAAAATGACGGATCAAGTTTTAGTTACTTCATAAATAACTCTACTCAAAAAGAAAAGACCTATTCAGATACAAGATAGCTTGCCTGACAGTGCCATGCCAACCTGACAGTGCCATGCCAATCACATAAAAACTTTAGCCATAAACATCCATTTCGGACACCAATTCAGACACTAATACTAGGGTGAAACAATAGCTCTATGACTGTACAAATCTGACTTACTTCATAAATGACTGTACAAATCTGTTCAGGTTATGTGGGTTGATCTTTGACCTCAATGATTCTTGGAATGTATGGAGAACTTGGTTTAACTCATCCTTGTTTTCTGCCTTTTCAAACTGTAAAAACGGCAAACAAAACATTGCAACAATCTAACAAATTACATTAAATGCTGTAGACAAGGAAAATTTTAATCAGGCTGCTTTTTTTCATCATTATTATTATCTGAATCTGTTATGGTGTTCATTTCCTTGGGCTTTTCTTATGGGATGTAACATCAGATTTTATAGGAAAATAAAAACATTTTTCTCAGACTTCATTTACCATCAAAACTGGCTCCAAACATCAGAATTTGTTAGTTTTTGTCCAAATTTTGTTTTTAAATTTCATAGCCCCAAGATTTTATTAGAAGATTATATGGTTTTAACCCTATAAGCGCCAAAAAGCAGATGACAAAATTTGCGTCTGCAAAGTTTCAAAAAATGTTTTGTCCAAGCTTTAGCATATTGAAAATTCAAAGACTACGAGGTCAAACAGTGTAGATCTAGATGAATGAGGTGGCTCATAATGAGCCACCTCATCAGGATCTATGCTGCAAGCAAATTCAGCTATTTTTATCTCTGGCGCTTAAAGTGATAAATAAATAATAAATTCTAAGTGATGCAGTTGTGTTATCAACTTCCTTTTCTTTTTCTTTTTGGCTGCTTTGCTTTTTTCATATTCAAGTTTGCAAAGCTTTCAAAAATAATTATACATTACAACTGTTCCTGATTATTTAACTCTTTAAGCACCAAAAAGCAGACAACAAAATTTACGTCCGCAAAAATTATAAAAATGCCTTGTACAAGACATTTCATATTGAGAATTCAACGACGACAGGGCAAACAGTGTAGATCTAGATCAGACGGCTCATTATGAGCCGCCTCATCAGGATCTACGCTGTTTGCAAATTTTGCTAATTTCGTCACTGGGACTTAAAGAGTTAAAAGGGACTTTTAGATGATAATTCTGAGTCACAATCAAAATATCCAAGAAGCTCCGAATATTCCAAACAATACAGCTGGTGGTGACAGCAGATTTGGTTACAAAATGTCCTATGATATATAATTGTTAGATAGCTGATTATATTTATAGGTGTAACATTATGGGGTGCTACAAAGGAAGCTGGAACATATTGTTTTCTCCTGAAGATGGAATTAAACTGACAACATATGACAGATATCTTTTCTTGTTATTACACAGGTAATGAGCTGCAACATGACAAAACCAACAAGGTGGCATGTGTGCCCAGCAAATACTCAGATCTGCCTGGGCATCCGCCCAGTCTGATCAGAACCTTGCTTGCGCTTAAAAGGTAGCTAAGGGTCAAAGCTATCTCCATGCCGACAGAGAAGACTCTGATCAGACTGGGCAGATGCCATGGCTGATCTGAGTGTTTGCTGGGCACACATGCCACTTTGTTGGTTTTGTCGTGTCGTGGCTTATATAGTTAAAGTCAGCATTAGAAATGGTAAATTTTAAAGTCTGCTAGCCTGCAGCGCCACCGAAAGCAAATTCTGCAGTCATACTGTTTTTTTCAACAGTATAATACTATTATCGGCCATCAGAAAATTTATCAGCTGTTGTACGGGTGTAGCCTGGCTTCCACCAAAACCATTAAATGTATTCAAATGGTACTTGGCACTGATTAACTTTTTTATTCTGCTGGCCAATCGGTTATGTTCAGAACAAAATATTAAACATAAGGACTGGAGCCAATCCAGGATAGCAGGGCTTGTGCTGATTTGGACACTGAGGTGCATTGATGTTTAAGTTAAACATATAACAAGAGGGCCATGAGGCCCTGAATCGCTCACCTGAACAATTGGCAAGGTGGCTTTTACTTATCATGTCTGAAATTGTCAAAATATGAGTTTTGGGTCAAAAGTCAAAGAATGACCATGACCACCTGTACTCATAAATCTTCATGTACTCATTAAGACAACCATATATACCATTTTTAGGCCAAAATCTTCAAAACTTTCCATGAAATCTTATGTTCTAACATTTTCCCATATTTGACCATACCGCAAAAAGATCAAGGTAAACCCAAGGTCACCATTTGAACAGTCTTGGTGGTACTCTAGTACTCCATGCTATTTACCAAGTTTCAAGGCCATAGGTGTATTGGTTCTGGAGAAGAAAAATATTAAAGATTTATACCATAAGTGGTAATGGCCGCCAAGTTGGTCATGTGACCTGGACCGTTTGAACAAATTTTTCATTCAATCAACCCCTGGAGGCTCTATATGAAATGTGTTCACAATTGGCCCTTTGGCTTTTGAGGAAATGGTTGAAAATGTCAAAATATGAGCGATCTGGATCAAAGAGAAAAAAATGACCTTGACCTCTTGTACTCATAATTCTTCATGAACTCATTAAGACAACTGTATATACCAGTTTTTTAGGCCAAAATCTTCAAAACTTTCCATGAAATCTTATGTTCTACCATTTTTTCCATATTTGACCTTGCTGTAAAAGGTCAAGGTCAACACAAGGTCATAATTTGAACAATCTTGATAGTACTCAAGTACCCAATGCTACATACAAAGTCTCAAGGCCATCGGTCAATTGGTTCTGGAGAAGAAGATTTATAAAGGTATTTACCATATATGGGCATGGCGGCCATGTTGGTCATGTGTCCAGGAGCGTTAGAAAATTTTTTCATTCCCTCAACCCCTCGAGGCTCTATATGAAATTTGGTTTCAATTGGCCCAGTGGTTTTAGAGCAGATTCTTTGAAATTGTCAAAATTTGAGATTTCTGGGTCAAAGGTCAAAGAATGACCTTGACCTCTTGTACTCACATATCTTCATGTACTCATTAAGATGATTGTATATACCAATTTTTAGGCCAAAATCTTCAAAACTTACAATGAAATCTCATGTGCTAGCTTTTTCCGATATTTGACCTTGCCGTAAAAAAGGGCAAGGTCAACCCAGGGTCATAATTTGAACAATCTTGATAGTACTTGAGTACCCAATGCTACATACCGAGTTTCAAGGCAATCGGTCTACTGGTTCTGGAGAAGAAGATTTTTAAATGTTTTTACCATATATGGGCGTGGTGGCCATGTTGGTCATGTGACCTGGACCGTATGAACAAATTTTCATTCCCTCAACCCCTTGAGGATCTATATGCAATTTAATTACAATTGGCCTAGTTGTTTTGAGGAGATTGTTTGATATTGTCAAAATATGAGAGTTCTGGGTCAAAGGTCAAAGAATGACCTTGACCTCTTGAAATCATAAATCTTCATGTAGTCATTAAGATGACTGTATGTACCAATTTTTAGGCCAAAATATTCAACAGTTTCCAAGATATCTTATGTTGCAGCATTTTGCAATATAAAAGCATAAGGAAGCAAATTTGACCTTACCGTAAAAAAGGTCAAGGTCAACCCAAGGTCATAATTTGAACAATCTTGGTAGTACTCGTGTACCCGATGCTACATACCAAGTTTCAAGGCCATCGCCCTATTGGTTCTGGAGAAGAAGATTTTTTCAGGTTTTTACCATATATGGGCATGGCGGCCATGTTGGTCATGTGACCAGGACCGTTTGAACAACTTTTAGTTCCTAAGGTCCCAGGAGGCTCTATATGAAATTTGGTTACAATCGGCCCAGCGGTTTCAGAGGAGAAGTTGTTTGAAAGTGTGGACGGACGACGGACGACGTACGACGGAGGACGCCGGAGCCTTACCATCCTATAAGCTCCCCCGGAGCCGCTGGCTCAGGTGAGCTAAAAATCCAAGACAATTAGAATACAGAATATATGATATATGTAAGGCTATGTCATAATGTTAGAAGACATGGTGTATACCCTTCAAAAACATACAACCAAAGGTTATCATCAATTTATACTTATTAAAAGTAAAATGCCCTCTGAAAATAAAATTAACATTGAGAAATATTTACTTTTCCGCATTAAATTCTAAATACCTATTCACAAATCAAAATACTGCTAAAGCCTCTGCATATTAACTGTTACGTGACCAAGCCTGTTTCAAGAAAGTAGTCTAGTCTAGCTGGAAGAAGGCAATATTAGCCATTTGGTCCTTAAACATCTTAGGCTTACTGCTATGAAATTCAGAGTGAAGCAAGCAAAGAAATGGCTATGATATGTTTATTCTAGCATCAGATTCTGTTTGATATGGGTTTCTTTCTTCTACATTCCAGTTCAGCTAACAGTGGACGCTCAGCAGTCCTTCAAGTTTTTCCTTTCCCAAGAAAATACTCAGGAATAATTATCCAGGCCCAGTAACCAGTGTTGTTCAAAACTGCAATGTCATTAGTTAATGAGACATTACAATTTCAAACATAAGCAAAATTGCTGTCATTTTTGCTGACAAAATGTAAGGAGCTTTGCCCTGCAAAAGCTCCTCACATTTTTTTCAGCAAAATTATTAGCTCCCTTGATTTTATGAGTACTTAACAAACCCTTGCCCAACTACTTCCTTCAGTTAATGATACTCTGAACAACTGGGCCCTGTACGTTTGGACATTTTTTGGTATCTCAGCAAATTTATATCTTTCTAAAAAATTCAGTGTAATAAATTTTTGGTCTATTCAGTTTTTGGGAAAAGCATTCATGTCTGTTGTGACCTCTTATCAGAACCAACACACACAGTTAGTAAGGTTCTATGACATATACTTCTATCGAAAAAAATATATAGTATCATTAAATATTCCCCTTTTTCTTGAGATCTAACATTAGCTGAACTGGTATGATTTATGACAGCTGTTTACCATGGAATTTTATTACACCTACATCAAAATCCTATTTCAAAACAAAGAAAATGTATGTTGTACATGTACTTTTCTGCGTGAAATTTAATGATACACTTGCAACAGAAATGACCAAATCTTATAAAAATTGTAATCCTATCGGCCCATTTTCTTTGTAAGAAAACGGCACTAGTTTACTTTATTGTCTTTCACCCTAAAAGACAGCTTGATTACAACCATTACTTAAGAAATCTTAGGAACTATAATTCTGCAGAACTTGAAAGTTTACTCCAATGAAAATTACAGCTAGTTGCAGGCAAAACGAAAAACAAAACTGACTCTGCACCGGCAAATAACGAAACTCCCATGGCATAAACCACCTGACCTTCTGTGAGAAGAAGGTGGCTTTCTCACTTGTATGTCAACCAAGGCTTGAATCCAAAGCAGCGAGAAACCTATTATGTTTTTAGAGTCAGTGCTCCTAACTACTAAGCTATATAATAACAAAGCTTTACAGTGTTTCTGATATTTTATGACTCCTAAGGCATCATCTTTTGTTTATAAATATGACAAGGAGTGGTGACAGATCTTTCCTCTAAGAACAAAGCAAGGTACAGTCAACTCTCAATATCTCGAAGTCATATTTCAGCCCCAAACTACTGATATCCTAAAGTAAATTTACTGGTTCCAGAAAATTTACTTTGAGATATCAGTAGTTTGAGATAACAGGAGTTGAAATATAAATAAAAATAAGGAATATATTCTTTGATATAAGAAGTTATTTTGAGATATCAATGTTCGAGATATCTGGAGTTGACTGTACATGAAGTAACATGCAATTTTCTGTAGATATACACTGCTTTGTATCATTTGTCAGTCTGGGGACTTATGGATTTCCGTCACGCATATTCGTGATGGTCAGCCATAATTCTTACATTTTTCAGTCCAACTCACTAAAATGGCAAATTAACCTACTGGCAGTGTTCAGACTGACCTGTCTACACTTAAAATTAATATTTGGTCCAGCCCTTAACTATTCTCAGTATTAAAAGTTTTATTTTGGTTATGTCAGCAGAATTATGGTCAAAATTAGGCAAATATCGCTGTGCATTTGACATGTTTTATTTCCAAGAAAAATAGATATTTACTTTCAATTTTTTATAAAGTGTTACGATCAAAATTGTCTACAATGCTTGCTTTTTTGTAACGGATGCTAACCGTACGAGTTACTCGAGGTTTTGCATCAGTTACGCGACAGAAAAGTACTTGGGGTTTTTAGCCTTTGTTATGGTCAGCCATAACACCAGAAGAAACCAACGTTATGGCTTTCCATCACGTTTCATCCTTCGGACATGTAGTGACATCTTGTGGTAAAAATTTCAGTAATTATGTTATGGTAAGCCATCATGTCAGTTCATTTAAAATGCATGGTTAACCATCACAAATATGCGTTATGGAAATCCATAAGTCCCCAGACTGTTTGTGCAAGTATGGAGGCTTACATTTCATGCAAGAACTATTAACATTAACATTGCCCCAGATAATCCATCATTAAATGGAAGAACAACTTGCTGCTTTATGACCCTTTCAACAGTATTTATGTCATATCAAGCTGATGGCTGACAATGGAAGTCCGTGAGCGATGGACACCTGTTAAGGTTGAAAAAGTGCACCTCTGGCAGAATTTGAATCTGAACTCCCAGCTTAGCATGTCAGTGCTTAACCCAGTGACCTATCCGGAGTTTGAAGGATGATCAATTTTCTAAATTCTATATAAGAAAACACACATGCTGTGGAATCTCATTTTCTTTTCAACCTTAATAGGGTTCCATTGCTTGCAACACTGCCATATTTTTTGCCGGCCTTAAATATGCTGGGGCGCTGTTACTAATTCTTAGGCTCGCATGCATATGCTCAAATGCAGATAATACAGTTAATGATCTGTGAAATACATTACTATATCATACCATTTCCATCTGTCAATAAGTTTATATCAATAATAAGTAGCATCATAACACAAGCAGAAAAAAAATCGCAACTTAATTTTCCATGATATTCGAAATGAAACCATTTTTGCTGAATATAAGACTTCTACAACTAAACCTTTTATCTATTTAATGTGATTTTTTTCTTTTCTTTTTTCTATTGCCAAAAAAAATTTAAGTCTAATATAGTCTTGAAAATAGGAAAACATTATGATGCAGCTTTAAGAATTGTAATTTTGGCCATTCTATTTGTGTAAAAACATATTTTTTTTCATCCATTTTCATTTACCTACATGTTCAAATAATTTCATTTATGCCTTGTTTTCCAACCATTTTTATTTTTCAACCTGTTCAATAATTTCATTTATGCCTTGTTTTTGCAACCATTTTCATTTTTAACATGTTCAAATATTTCATTTTTTTTAACATGTTCAATAATTTCATTTATTGCCTTGAGCACGTTCAAAAGTTTCATTATTGCTCTAAAGAAGACAATAAAATTACTGAAAATGTTGAAAATGAAAATGGTTGCAAAAATTATGTTTATTACAATTGCTGCCTATCATAACGTTTGAATTTTACATTGGCTAAAAGCAGAACAAAACTGATCCTTTTCACAGCACACCAGGGTTTGAGGTTATAAAACTTGAGAATAATCTCAAACTCAAAATAAAGCCCACTGATTGGCTGCTTACGAGCATGAGCTCGGAAGCAGCAAATCAGTGTGCTTAATTTTGAGTTTGAGAATGTACACAAGTTTTATAACATCTGGGCCAGAATAAGCACTCAGCATATACTTTTGGCATACAGCGCAGTCATACATCTTCCTCAGCATAACAGCCATGCAATGCAACATTCACTATAATCATTGACCAACCCACGCTGAAATGTAATCTTTACATTAGCCCTCCACTGAGCACTGATCTATGACTTTATTCATAGATCAAACATTCCCAGAACTCCTGATTCGCAAAAAATTTAAGCATAAATTTCTATTTTTCCTTATGTCAGCATACATTTTAGGATCACCTTAGGCAATTCTAAAGAAAGCCCAAAATGTACATCTTCTTCGAGAAGAACTATGATTCATTTTTCCTGAATTTTTTGCTTGCCTATAGAGCTCTGACACCCAAGTTTATATAAGAAGACACCTGAATAAAGTCTAACACAAGCCTTAATTGTGAACATCACCAAATTCTTCAGTCAGATACAACAATACTGCAACCTTTAAACACATAAGGACTGAGCCCGATAACCTTACTGCTTGCAAACACGTCAGATGGTGCAGTACTACAATTTCACAAGCTCAGGTCCTTTTCATATCAAATAGTTTTGTGAAATCAGTGTTTCCTAGGGGTACTTTAAACCTTTAGGATTTCCATTAGAATTCAAAATAGTAATCAGGCTTCGATCAATAGTAATCAGGCTTCAATCATTCAAGCGGTTTAGTAGGAACCACTCTGTTACGAGTATTTACGTTCTTCTGAGTAGTTATCTCCCTTATATCATACTTCGAGCAAACATGAGAAAAGGTGGCTGGAGAAATCATCCTTTCAGGTGGGTGAGAGGAACATGCTTCTGTCTACCTTGTTTCCGAAGCTTCATGCAAGTAAACTGCATCTACTGTTATGGGTATTTTGCATGGGGGTATTTCTTCAGAACAAAACTGGTGGGTGTTTCTTCATGACAAAACAGGTGTCTTCTTGAGTTATATAATGCATGAGCATACGCTTTATAAATACTGTCTACTTATCATGGTGATCAAATAAGTCCTGCAACAAAAATACATCTACAAAGTACAGAACAAGAAACAACCAACACAGTCAAATCTGTAATAAAGGATCATACAATACTATAACCATAAAACCTAGCTGCTAAGTGATCCAGTTCATATATCGTACATGCTGACTTGAGCTGTATTATCAGCTAACACGCTTATGGCTGCTACAAACAGGCAGTCCCACAGCACAGGTGACAATAGTTAGCTGCTTTGGCCATACAGTTAAATATGAAATTTTGTCCCCACCAAAAAAAGAAAATATCAGCCATAGGGAAACTAGGGCAGGAGGAACCCTTTAATGAATTCAAAGATGCAGAAATAATTATGACAGTGATATAACTAATTCTGACATTTAAGCTGTCTGTTGGGAGAAATCTTTACATGCCAGAGAAATTTGTCTTCAGAACAGAATATGACAATAAGTTTAGGCAACTACAACAAGAATTGTGTAGAATGCTGTCTCGCTTGTCTATGTATTGTCACAAAACAGAGAATGTGCATTGTCACAAAACAGAGATGTGCATTGTCACAAAACAGAGATGTGCATTGTCACAAAACAGAGATGTGCATTGACACAAAACAGAGATGCGTATTGTCACAAAACAGAGATGTGCATTGACACAAAACAGAGATGTGTATTGTCACAAAACACAGCCAAGTCAGAAAACTTGATAACTTACAAGACTGGAGAAGCAATACCCATGTCTCATAATTTTGAGCCGCACTACGAAAGAACCAACAACGTGGTTGTGCGCCCAGCGCAGACTCAGCTCAGCCTGGGCATCTAGCCAGTCTGATCAGACTCTTCGCTAAGCGCTTAAAGGGTAGCTAAGGGTCTAAGCTAATGCCATGCGGACAGCGAAGGCTCTGATCAGACTGGGCGGATGCCCAGGCTGATCTGAGTCTGCGCTGGGCACACATCCACTTTGTTTTTTTTGACATGTTGCGGCTCATATCTGCTAGTCCAAGGCAAGACTACTATGGTAATCGCAGGAAAATCAAAAACTGACTACACTTTTCTACAGGTTCTGTGGAGCAAATGAAAAGAATACATGTATAATTAAAGCTGAAATGCTGAAAATATAGAATGCTGAAAATAACATCTAAATGTATACAAAACCTAAAACAAGAGAAGTTAAAGTGCTAAAAATTAAGAATACACTTTCAAGCAAATTCACAACAAGCTAAGTAATTAGCAAATTTAATAACAATGTCAAATCAGAAATAAGAGTTCTCCCTCAAAATAATAAATATATTGATAGCATTTTATACAATATGTGTGAACTAAAATAAAAAAAAATACTGCTTTCAAAAACTACAAATCATACTGCTTTCTACCTGATTAAAAAGGATACAAAACTGAATACAATAAACGGAAAAAAATCATTTATTAAAGAATGCAAAGCCTACAAAAGCTTAATTTAAAGCTTAATAAACCTTTTTATGTAAAATAAATTCTGAATAAAAATGCCTGAAAAAACATTGTAGACCCTGATAAGACTGATCAGGGTCTGTGGTGATTGCCAAGCTTTTCCTAGACTTGTTCAAAGATATTCGATGATACGGTGGACGAGTTCAATGCAGACATAAAAGAAGTATCCAATTATTTGTAAAATGATTATGGTAAAGGGGTACACTTTCAAGGGAAGAAACTCTGCCATTTTCATTTTTGTCTAGTTTCTCGATGGGGGTCAACTCTTGGAGGAAAGAACTAGTCTTGCTCTAGAGGAGAAATTCTCTCCTTTAAGAGTTGACCACTTTTTGGAAAGGTTAGACAAACAGGAAAGCAAAAACAGAATTCCACAAAAGTTGTCCCCGATTGTAAAATGGTGGAAAAACATGGATATCTTCTGATACACCTTAAAAATTATGCATATTACAAAATGAGCTGCGACACGAGAAAACCAACAAGGTGAAGTGTGCCCAGTGCAGAATCAGATCAGCATAGGCATCCGCCCAGTCTGATCAGACTATTCACTTATTACTTTAAGGGAGCTAAGGGTCTAAGCTACCTCCATGCGGACAGTGAAGACTCTGATCAGACTGGGCGGATGCCCAGGCTGATCTGAGTCTGCCTTGGGCACACAACCACTTTGTTGGTTTTGTCATGTCGCGGCTCATCTAAAGATGCAACATGTGTTCAAAACTGATTATCTGTCAGGTGCAGTAATGAGTGGGCGTCAAAACAAAAGATAATACATCTATCGAAAAAGAGTTAGATTACACTATAGCTTAGACTAAACAACACTCAATACTACAGAGTGCATCAAGAGGGAGAACTCTTTTTGACTCACCGTAGAAGAGGACTGTTCAATGAAAATTGATTATTGAGCCATTCAGGTACAGAAAAGCAAACTACACATTCATTTATGATAAAAAGAATAACTATTAAGATCTATACCGTACAGATCAGCAGAGGCATGTTTTTCAAACACAGACTCTGCCAACATTTTTTAACACTAGCAGCCAACGAAATCACAGCCGCTGAGAAAATGTTTCAGTGATAAAGAAGAGTAGCCCCCAATCAGGAGAAGGACAAAATTTAATACCTCATCGCATGGATTATCTTTCCTGAAAGTATGGCCATTTCTTTAAAAGGAATAAGTATATTTTCTGAAGACTGCCACAGCCATTAATTTAACCCTTTTGCACTCAGAACGGCCAAAATCAATGAAGTTTTGGCCGTTCTGAGAGCAAAAGGGTTTAAAGTCTAATTTCCCTGACTTTTCCCTGACTTTCCAGTTCTTTCCAAATTTTCCTGACCAATCACAAAATTCCCTGATCTGAAAAAAAAACATTTCCCAGATATTTTCCCTGAACGTGGCAACCCTGATTATGCAAAGGGACCTCACAAAACAATGATATGTCATGACATCATGACCCTGCATAAACATTTCAGCCCTGACACGAGACAACCAACAATGTGGTGGTGTGCCAAGCACAGACTCAGATCAGCCTGGGCATCTGCCGAGTCTGATCAGACTCTTTGGTTAGTGCTTAAAGGGTAGCTAAGGTTCTAAGCTAGCTCCATGCGGACAGCAAAGACTCTGATGAGACTGGGCGCATGCCCAGGCTGATCTGAGTCTGCGCTGGCCGCACAACCATTTGTTGGTTTTCTCTTGTCCCGGATTTTATATGGCATTGCATCAACAAAGAGTGTGTCAATGTGTCACTCTGCGCCAGGTATGTGCAACTATGGTTACTACCTCTGAGCCACTTGGGGAACGTTGTTACAAGAATTGAAACAAAACAGAACAGAACACTGAGTGTGTCAACAACATGGACTGGGTTAGGAGGTATAGTTATTTACAGCATGCATCAGCATTAAAGTCCTGGGGCCGTATTCATAAAACGACTTAAGTGGTTGCTATGCTGTTGCTAAGGCTAAATTTCTTTGAAGGAGATTCCTTACAACAATGAAATTTGCTCTGGAGGAACAGTCTTACAAAGACTGTTCCTCCAGAGCAAATTTCATAGTTGTAGGGTATCTCCTTTATAGATATTTAGCCTTAGCAACAGCATAGCAACGACTTAAGTGGCTTTATGAATACGGCCCCTGATCTACATTGTATCAATAGCTTATCTTAGTAGGGAAGACTCTAATCAGAATGCATAGATGTGCATGCTCATTTTTCCTTTCATATATTTTAGGCAAATAGCTCATGGTAAACACACTTGCCCAAATTCAAAGATGGAGGCCAAATTACAGAAATTTAATGAGCCCAGGGGCATAGCCAGGCCCAAGAAAATCTCCATCCTTCCTATGGATTCCAACAAAGGAGATCTAAAACAGGCATCCAAAATTTATGTTTCTCAAAATATTATGGACGGCACCGTAATATTTACAGTTATTATGCTCTAATGAGCATCAGGTCAAACAGATCAATAACATATTCTGATGTATGAATGCAACGTTACACCAAGTCGAGCAAGGTATGATTTTTTATTTCATTGGATATCTCCAATAATTTTTCATTTCTCTAGTTCATTTCTTTTCAACCATTATAATGCACAGCAGGCAGAAAGAGTGTTTGGCCAAGTGTCACTGAGCTGTTTCTACAGTTGTTGACATGAAATACATAACCTAATTAAAGTAATAAACAAGTATTATACGAAAATATGCTAGGTAGCACGTGCATCCTGCTTCAGCAGATACATAGCAAAAGGCTTCAAAGCAATTTCTTTACATCATACTAAGTTATGTTAAACTAGATATAATGCAAGACAATTGTGTATGTACCATGTTTTGTCAGAAATGAACACAATGAACTAGAGCAAGTGAGCATTCCCCCAACCAGAGCAACCACTTAATGAAACAAAATCTAATGGCAAATTAACCATATATGTTAACTGCTTGACGATCTGGTGGAGAATCTATAACAATGTCAATTGATAGTTCCGAACCACAATCAGGCCATGATTTTACCTTACTCTTCATGGAGGGATACATACCTGTTTAATTTAAGTAGGCATGGTTTTTGGAATGGTGATATACAGAAATGGACCTAAGCACAAAAGTTGATGTAAATGTTGATGTTGATGACTGGATGGAACAACAAACAAACAAATGGATGGAAATCAAATGTCTTGCTAAACCAGATGTGATAGGGTCCAGTCTGGTAACTTCGGACAGCGGGTAAATTCGGACATACCATTGCAAACAGTGAAAATCCAGATGAGACTACTCATAATGAGCCGTCTTATTTGGATTTTCACTGTTTGTCCAGTTATTTTTGCAACTGACATATAAAGGAAACAATGACACAGTCTGAATTTACCTGATGTCTGAATTTACCCGACTTGGCCCTAACATTACAGAGAAAGCAAAGACTGCTTGCAACAGCATGTGTGATAAAATCATTATAGAGAAAGCTAAGAAGAGCCATGTGATTTAACACTAAAAATCACATGCAATTGAAACAAATACAAGAATTCCGCAGAATGCTATGTCGCACCTGCATTGGGCTTCCACAGTAGTAAAGACTTTTGTTAAAAGAATTTGTATGAGAAATGGACAAAAATGCTAGGGTCCACACAATTTTCGATGTAATATTTTACTGAGTCAGAAGAGCATATAATTTAGGCCAAGAGTAGGAATAATTGCAACATCCCTCATGAACGTTCTAAGAATAAACTTTATGCCAGGTGTGATGACTACAGGTATCATACTTTCAGACAAAAGGACTAAAACGCTAGGACTGACATAATTTTGGGTGTAAAATTTTGCAAAGTCAGCAGAGCGTTAAATATATGTCAAGGGTAAATTAATTGCAACAGCCCTTGAAAACATTCTATGAAGAAACTTGATGCCAGGTTTGATGATTCTAGTTATCATAGTTCGTGAGATTAAATGGACTTACACACTAGAGTCGACATAATTTTGAATATCAAATTTTTCAAAGTCAGCAGAGCATGAAATATAGGTCAAAGTAAAAAAAGAGCAACAGCCCTCGAGAACATTCTTAGAAGAAGCTTGATGCCAGGTTTGATGATTCTAGGTATCATAGTTTGCGAGAAATGGACTTAATAGCTAGGGTCGACGTAATTGTTGAGGGACCATTTTACGAAGTCAGCAGAGCATGAAACATAGGTCAAGGGTAAAAATAAGAGCAACAGTCCTCGAGAACATTCTAAGAAGAAGCTTTATGCCAGGTTTGATGATTGTCGGTATCATAGTTAGCGAGAAATGGACTTAAATGCTAGGGTCGACACTAGGGTCGACGTAATTGTTGACGGACTGTTTTACATTGTCAGTAGCGCATAAATAATAGGTCAGGGGTGAAAATAAGAGCAAAAACCCTCGAGAACATTGTAAGAAGAAGCTTTATGCCAGGTTTGATGATTGTAGGTATCATAGTTTGCGAGAAATGGACTTAAACACTAGGGTCGACGTAATTGTTGACGGACGGACGTACGGACGGACGGACGGACGGACGGACGAACGGAATGACTGACGGACGGACGGAAAAGTGAACTCCTATATCGCACCTTGCTAAAGCAGGTGCGACAAAAACCACAAAAATTTAGCAAACAATGATATAAAAGATATTGCAACTGACATAGAGAGATGCAATTCAGACTGCATCTTTTGTTTTGTAGTGCAAATTTGAAGATATATCATTAAATTAACTTAAGATGATAAAGTGTGTGAAATTAAGACAGCTCATTATATAACATGCTAATCAGTGCATAAGTAAGCATATCTGGCTTTTTTTTGTGTGTCTGTTTGAAAGTAAAAAGTCATCTGGTTAACGATACCATTAAAATTGCCTCATTGTGGCAACTCTTAATCAAGATTTATTTTCATTACAAGTCAAAATTGTCATTCATCCTCCTCTCCAAAATTCCATGCCATTTTCTCTGATTTTCCACTGGCCTTTTCTAATTTCCCATACCTTTTTTACGGATCCAAATTTTTAAAGTTGAATATACTCTTTTTAATTCAACAGGGTTGCAGCTATCACACGCAAATTGAGTCACTCTTACAGGAAAGAATTTGGTCCCCTTGGAGCAAATTCTTCATTCCAACAGTAGCCCCCAATCAGGAAAACATACTTCTGTGCATGGATTATCTTTCTTGAAAGTTTATCCTTTCCTATTTGGCAATGTAAGATTGTCATTGCCATTAATCTTTCAAATATCCTGACTTTTGACCTTTCAAAATTTCCCTGACTAGTCATAAAATTCTCTTGACTTTTCCCTGACTTAGAAAAAAATAAAAATCATATTCCAGACATTTTACTCTGACTGTGGCACTTTTCAACCCAGTGTTCCCAAATTGTGGCTTCTTTATAGAGGTCTGCAAGGGCAGGTACAGACTCTGTTTTTGAGACAAACTACCTCTCACTGATCTGTTTAATGGTATATATTGCCTTAGATAAAGAAATTGTACTGAGAAACATTACTATCCCAACAACAAAACAATATCGTTACTTACTGTAGACTAGACCCATCAAACAAATAGGTGCAGCAGATAAACAAAATAATAAATACTGTGTGTGGTGAATGCATTAAAACCTGTTTTTTTTTCCTGATGCACCATTCTCCCCACACCCCACCCCAAATCAGTCACGCTCTCCCTGAAACTCCTAGAGGGACTTTTAACTTTTCTGACTGCAATTTTAGCTCAGGAACAATTTTTACGTGCATGGGTACATTTTCAGGGGCAGCAACTCTGTCATCTTCATTGTTGCCGCCCTTCTCAAAAGGCGTCAACTCTGAAAGGAATCTTTCCTTTAAGAGCAATTTTGGAAGAGAATTTTTGTCTGGGGAATCATACCTTGATCCCATTTGTAAAAGTGGTGGACAAGCATGAAGGTATGCCCATGAACTTTAAGCTGAGTAAAACATCCACGCCAATAGCTGGTATGGCCACAGAACTTAAAATTTATCTTATAGGGACAGCAAAATTTATATTATTTTCTCAAAGTTCTCTAATTAAGGTGTATAGGTACACTTTCAGGGGCAGCAACTCTGCCAATTTCATTTTGTCTCTTTTCTCAAAGAGGGCCAATTCTTAAGGGAAAAAATTGCTATTCTTTCTTTTAAGAGTATACCTTTCTTTTTTTTTTTTTGGAAGAGCATCGGCATTCTGGGAAGCAAACAGAAAGTCACAAAAGTTGTCCCCCTTTTTACAAATGGCTGTTAATGGAAGTGAACCCATACACCTTAAGTTTCATTTTGTTAACCTTTTTTGTAATTTTAACTTTGATAAAGTAACTGTTTTAATTAGATCTGTATGTATACATAAAGATGAAAATATGGCAAGATATTATTCATTGGTAATTTAGAATTTTAGACACTTTTAAGATGATTTTTTCCCCATTTGATTCCATGGAAAATGCATTGGTCTGATCAGCTTTGACTACAATAAACCTGGATATTATAGAGTAAAATGTTTACAATACTAACGGTATTTTGTAAACTTTCATCTACAGAATAAAGCACAAGGCAAAAACAGATTTTCAATGCATCTCACACACAGAGTAGTGAAGAGACCCCATGCATGTGAATAATATCAAAGCTTCAGGTGAAGAGGGGGAGGGGATAGAGTCTGTTAATTTTAATTCTGAGATGATTTCAGCTCAATCTCTATTTACCCTTAAAGTGCAAAAAGCAAATAACAAAATTTAGGTCAGCAAAATTTAAAAAAAAAAATGTTTCTTCAAGGAGAGCAAACAGTAAAATGAGCCACCTCATCTAGGTGTATGCTGTTTTCAAATTCAACTTGGTCCGTTATGGGTTATAATATGTCATGCATGGTTTGTTCTAAGAAATGCATCACTGAGGCAGTTCTATCTAATAAGGGATCATACCATAACTTTTACTGGAGGAATAAGAAAAGAATATGTAAGAATTACCATTACGGTATCCGCACCCACCCTTTCCTTCATCTGCAGCTTTAATATGGAGCTTAGAGAATCAAACTCAAATGCAGGAAAATCAAAGATAGCAAGCAAATAAATTTACCGTGCAACCAAGGAAAATAAAGGAACTCAAGAGGCTAATGAAAAATGCACCAAAGTAGAAGATACTGCTGAACTAATGTAGTAATGATAAATGCATAATCATAGCAATATCATAACGACCTAAAATATTGAAATATAAGGGTAGAAGCAAACAGTATAAACTCTGATCATTTGGAGCTGTCTGATCATGGTTTGCACTTCTTGCTCTTCTCCTTGCCATTTTGTTCATATTCTAGCACAACCAGTCATTCCTTAAGGTGATTGGGTACACTGCTATGTTTTTCCACACTTTTTAAAGAGGGAGACAACTTTTGTGATCTACTGTTATCTTCCTTGAATGACAAAGCCATTTCAAAATAAGGTCTACTCTTGAAGGAAAGAATTTGCTCCTACGGGAGCTAATTCTTTCCTTTAAGAGTTGACCCCATCGAGAAGGAAGGCAAAACAAGAAATTGAAAAGTTGCTTCCCCTGAAAGTGTACCCATTCACCTTAAAGTGTCCAATATTTAGGGTAGTTATGTTGTGATGAGTCTATTTTCATGGTCTTTCAAGTACTTGGATGACTTTTAAGGTTGTTCACATGTATAACAGATACAGAAATGAAAGAAGGCTTAAACCAAAGAATGATACAGACTTCATGGAGATTATGTTTTGAACAAGATTCCCTAGACACTTACCGATCCAAATCTGTGAAGGACTAGATACGCCTCTGCTGTTGGGTTCATTCCTATGTGGTTTAATTTCCACCCCATTACCTGCAAGCAGAAAACAAGAATTGTCAGAAGACAAATGAGCTTACCTTGTGAAACGAAACTTAACGTCAGAGTATCGGGACTAGGTTCTAACAAGAATTCTGTGGGAGGCTGTATCTCTCCCGTCTGCGTATTTGTCACAAAACAGAACAAGAGGGCCATGAGGCCCTGAATCGCTCACCTGAACAATTGACAAAGTGGGTTTTTCTGCAACTGTCAAAATATGAGTCTTGGGCCAAAAGTCAAAGAATGACCATGACCTCTTGTACTCATAAATCTTCATGTACTCATTAAGACAACCATATAAACCATTTTTCAGGCCAAAATCTTCAAAACTTTCCATGAAATCTTATGTTCTGGCATTTTCCCATAAAAAGGTCAAGGTAAACCCAAGGTCATCATTTGAAAAGTCTTGGTAGTACTCTAGTACTACATGCTACTTACCAAGTTTCAAGGTCATAGGTGTATTGGTTCTGGAGAAGAAAAATATTAAAGGTTTATAGCATAAATGGGTATGGTGGCCATGTTGGTCATGTGACCTGGACCATTTGAACAAATTTTTGTTCAATCAACCCCTCTGGCTCTATATGAAATGTGTTTACAATTCGCCTTTTGGCTTTAAAGGAAATGTCTGAAAATGTCAAAATATGAGAGATCTGGATCAAAGGTCAAAGAATGACCGACCTCTTGTACTCATAATTCTTTATGACCTCATTAAAACGATGGTACAATCCAACCTGTATTAAGCAAGCACCTAAGGGATTATCAAGATTATTAAGACAGGTGCTTGCTTAATACAGGTACATTTCAATGTATGTGCATGTTTCGGGAACTGACTACATTCTTGCTTAAATACAGGTTGCTTGCTTAATTGAGGTGGCCACTAAGACAGGTTTTACTGTATATACCAATTTTTAGGCCAACATCTTCAAAACTTCCTATGAAATCTTATGTTCTAGCATTTTCCCATATTTGACTTTGCCGTAAAATGGTCAAGGTCAACCCAAGGACATCATTCTGTAAAATCTTGATAATACTGGAGTACCCAATGTTACATACCAAGTTTCAAGGCCATCGGTCAGTTATTCTGGAGAAGAATATTTTTATAGGTTTTTACCATAATTATATGGGCATAGTGACCATGTTGGTCATGTGACCTGGACCGTTTGAACAAATTTTCATTCCCTCAACCCCTGCAGACTCTATATGAAAAAATTAACAAGTCGCCCAAGGGCAACGATCGCTCACCTGCCAGTATATGCATGCTCAAATTACTCCATATGAAATTTCGCTTCAATCAGACCAGTGGTTTCAGAGGAGTAGATGTTTTGAAAATCTTGATGACGGACAGACCGACAAAATGACCTTGACCTTTCAGTGACATAATATCTTCATCTGGTCATTTAGTTGACCATATATACCATGTATTGTACCGAAGACTTAAATAGTTTCTGAGAAATCCACTGTATAAGCGTTTACCCATATAAAAGCCTAACATACCAAAGTTGACCATGTCGTCAATTAATTCAAGGTCAACACATGGTCATCATTTGTATAAACTATGATGGGCCAGCATGCCCAATGCTACATACCAAGTTTCAAGGTCATAGGCCTTTTGGTTCTAGAGAAGAAGATTTTCGAAGGGTTTTTACCATATATGGGCATGGTGGCCATCTTGGTCATGTGACCCAGACCCCGGGTATAAACTTTCGTTCCCCCAACCCACTGAGACTCCATATGAAATTTGGCTTCAATCGGCCCAGTGGTTTCAGAGGAGAAGATGTTTGAAAATTTTGACGACGGATGGTCCGACGGAATGACCTTGACCTTTAGTGACATAATATCTTCATCTGGTCATTTAGTCGACCATGTATACCAAATATTGTACCTAATACTTAAATAGTTTCTGAGAAATCCACTGTTTGAGTGTTTTCCCATATAAAAGCCTAACGTACCAAAGCTGACCATCCCGTAAATTAGGTCAAGGTCAACTCAAGATCATGATTTGTATAAAATATGATGGGCCCGCATGCCCGATGCTCAACCAAGTTTCAAGGTCATAGGCCTTTTGGTTCTGGAAAAGAAGATTTTTGAAGGGTTTTTACCATATATGGGCATGGCGGCCATCTTGGTCATGTGACCTGGACCAAATATACAAACTTTCGTTCCCTCATCCCACTGAGACTCCATATGAAATTTGGCTTCAATCGGCCTAGTGGTTTCAGAGGAGAAGATGTTTGAAAATCTTGACGACGGATGGTCCGACGGAATGACCTTGACCTTTAGTGACATAATATCTTCATCTGGTCATTTAGTCGACCATATATACCAAGTATTGTACCTTAGACTTAAATAGTTTCTGAGAAATCCACTGTTTAAGAGTTTTCCAATATAAAAGCCTAACGTACCAAAGTTGACCATGCCGTAAATTAGGTCAAGGTCAACGCAAGGTCATGATTTGTATAAAATATGATGGGCCCGCATGCCCAATGCTACACACCAAGTTTCAAGGTCATAGGCCTTTTGGTTCTGGAGAACAAGATTTCTGAAGGGTTTTTACCAAATATGGGCATGGCGGCCATCTTGGTCATGTGACCTGGACCAAATATATAAACTTTCGTTCCCCCATCCCACTGAGACTCCATATGAAATTTGGCTTCAATCGGCCCAGTGGTTTCAGAGGAGAAGATGTTTGAAAATCTTGACGACGGATGGTCCGACGGAATGACCTTGACCTTTAGTGACATAATATCTTCATCTGGTCATTTAGTCAACCATGTATACCAAGTATTGTACCTTAGACTTAAATAGTTTCTGAGAAATCCACCGTTTAAGCGTTTTCCCATATAAAAGCCTAACGTACCAAACTTGACCATGTCATAAATTAGGTCAAGGTCATCACAAGGTCATGATTTATATAAATTATGATGGGCCCGCATGTCCGATGCTACATACCAAGTTTCAAGGTCATAGGCCTTTTGGTTCTGGAGAAGAAGATTTTTGAAGGGTTTTTACCATATATGGGCGTGGCGGCCATCTTGGTCATGTGACCTGAACCAAATATATAAACTTTCGTTCCCCCATCCTGTTAAGGCTCCATATGAAATTTGGCTTCAATCCACCCAGTGGTTTCGGAGAAGAAGATGTTTAAAATTGTGGACGCCGACGCCGACAACGACGACGGACGACGGACCAAGTCTATACTATAAGCTCACCTTGACAGGTGAGCTAAAAATTGGCCCAATGGTTTTTGAGGAGATTGTTTGAAATTGTCAAAATATGAAAGTTCTGGGTCAAAGGTCAAAGAATGACCTTGACCTCTTGTACTCACAAATCTTCATGTCTCTTTAAAATGACTGTATATACAAATTTTTAGGCCTTAATCTTCAAAACTTTCCATGAAATCTTATGTTCTAGGGCTTTCCCATATTTGACCTTGCCATAAAAAAGGTCAAGGTCAACCCAAGGTCATAATTTGATCAATCTTGATAGTACTCGAGTGCTCAATGCTACATACCAAGTTTCAAGGCCATCGGTCAATCGGTTCTGGAGCAGAAGATTTTTTAAGGTTTTTACCATATATGGGTGTGGCGGCCATGTTGGTCATGTGACCCAACCCGTATGAATAAATTTTCGTTCCCTCAATCCCTGGAGGCTCTATATGAAATTTGGTTCCAATTGGCCCAGTGGCTTTTGAGGAGATTGTTTGAAATTGTCAAAATATGAAAGTTCTGGGTCAAAGGTCAAAGAATGACCTTGACCTCTTGTACTCACAAATCTTCATGTCTCTTTAAAATGACTGTATATACAAATTTTTAGGCCTTAATCTTCAAAACTTTCCATGAAATCTTATGTTCTAGGGCTTTCCCATATTTGACCTTGCCATAAAAAAGGTCAAGGTCAACCCAAGGTCATTATTTGATCAATCTTGATAGTACTCGAGTGCTCAATGCTACATACCAAGTTTCAAGGCCATCGGTCAATCGGTTCTGGAGCAGAAGATTTTTTAAGGTTTTTACCATATATGGGTGTGGCGGCCATGTTGGTCATGTGACCCAACCCGTATGAATAAATTTTCGTTCCCTCAATCCCTGGAGGTTCTATATGAAATTTGGTTCCAATTGGCCCAGTGGCTTTTGAGGAGATTGTTTGAAATTGTCAAAATATGAGAGTTCTGGGTCAAAGGTCAAAGAATGACCTTGACCTTTTGTACTCATAATTCTTCATGTACTCATTAAGATGACTGTAGATATCAATTTTTAGCCCAAAATCTTCAACAGTTTCCAAGATATCTTATGTTCTTGTGTTTTGCCATATAAAAGCACAAGGGAGCAAATTTGACCTTGCCGTAAAAAAGGTCAAGGTCAACCCAAGGTCATAATTTGAACAATCTAGGTAGTACTCGCACACCCAATGCTACATACCAAGTTTCAAAGCCATCGGCCTATTGGTTCTGGAGAAGAAGATTTTTTCAGGTTTTTACCATATATGGGCATGGCGGCCATGTTGGTCATGTGACCGGGATCGTTTGAACAACTTTTCGTTCCTAAGTCCTCAGGAGGCTACATATGAAATTTGGTTTCAATTGGCCCAGTGGTTTCAGAGGAGAAGTCGTTTGAAATTGGGGACAGACGATGGACGACGACGACGGACGCCGGAGCCTGCCTATCCTATAAGCTCCCCCGGAGCCTTCGGCTCAGGTGAGCTAACTAGATCAGAAAACTTGACAAAGTTTTACACTACTGATGCTGACAGAAAAGTAGCACCTATGGCTGCAGGCGAGACAAAAACAACTTATGCACAGTAATGGTTTAAGTGTCAAACCTTCTATTTACAGTTCATAATAGGTTTGAGAATTTTTCACTGCTATACCCAAGATTTCATTCAATAGCAAAAAAATCATTATTGACCCATAAAAGTATAGATTTGCTTTCTGCATGTACCGTAACAACCCTAAAATTTCGGACACCCGAAAGTTGGACAATTATTGTTCAAAAATTCTTAGAAAAAGGATTTTACACATGTTGATGCATCCAAATGATGCTTAGTGAATGACAAACCTTGTATACCCTGATCAAACTGCTCCTTCAGGAGCAGTTTGATCTGGGTCTACAATGTTTGCATAGATCTGTCTGTCCAAATATTTAGGGTCAATACGGCAAATAAATTCGAATGAGGTAAGGTAGTTAGTATTTTGGGTCAAGGTGGTGTCTAGGGCACTAGACACAGGTATTGTTTACCATTATATTTCCGCTTGCTCTTTAAATCACAAGGAAAATAGTTCTTGAGTTTATGATAGGGGCAATCTTGTCAGCTTTTCTCAAGTGTACATGTAGATGGCACTAACTTTAGTATTTTTTCGACATTGCTTTGTCTTTTCTTTACAACAATGATATGTCATTTTCCTTCTTTCTTCTTTTTGCAACAGTGATTTTTTTTATTTTGAATGATTCCATTTATTGTTTACGGTAAGTACTTGTGCATCCAAGCAGCAATTTCTAGTCAGAGAACTGATGTATGGATGTAAGGATGTTTCAAACCATGTTTGGTCAAAATCCATCCAGCCATTTATGACAAACTTTCAAGACGAGTCCATTATGAATTATTTGTGCATTGTAGCCTTATGAGATCACGAACTTGGGTATACTGATGCAAGAATTAAGTCCAAATCAATTCATCCCCTCATGAAAACAAGTCATTTAAAGACTTTAAAGACCTACTTGTACAATAGAGGAAATTTCTTCACAATTTGAGAAACATTGCTGAAAGGATGCTTAACACCAAATTTGGTAGAATGTACTACAACCATTCTTAAGTAAGTTTATAGATATTTACAATGTCAGCCATTATAACTACTTCTGAACTGGAGCCAAAGGTACATTGCAAACTCTAGAAACAGTAATGTAAGGATGCCTCATACTAAGTTTGGTCAAAATCTATCCAGCCGTTGATGAGAAGAGGCTGTTTGAAGATTTTCAATATGTAAGCCAGTACAACCTACTTGTGCAATTTGAGCAGAAACGTTTTTCACAAACTTGAAAGACATTGATACGAGGATGCTTTATACCAAGTTTAGTCATAATGTTCATGAGAAGCTGTTTAAAGATTTTTATGACCTATTTGTGTTTCAAAGCAAATTTTTTTAGCAAACTTGAGAGATATTACACAAGAACCCTTAATACTAAGTTTGGTCTAATTCCATCCAACCATTCATGAAAAGAGGTCTTTTAAAGATTTTCATCATGTTGGCCATTATCACCAACTTGTGAATTGGAGCAAATTTTTTTTTTCAAACACAAGAGATGCTGATGCAGGGATTCTTCATACCACTTTCATCAAAATCCATTCATGAGAAGTTGTTGAACAAAAAGTTTACAGACAGATGATGAACACACACAGATCATAACAGCTTGCACCACCAATACTTTGTCATGCTGGGCTAAAAAAGCAATAAAGCATTTCCAACAAGAAAGTCAGTCGATGACAATAATCGATGCAGACCTAATTCCTAGGTGTTATATTCATTTCATCAAGTGCCTATCAGCTTCAAACATAGTCATATGGCCGATAGATTGAATTTAATTTGAATACCGTATTACTCCTATTAAAGGCCCCGGGGGCATTGCATTTTATGAAAAAAGGGCGTTATTTAGAACCTAATTTGTAGACTATCAGCCACTGCCAAAATACCCCTAATAAGCAGTATCAGTATTTAAGTGAATGGGTATACTTTCAGAGGAAGTAACTATATTTTTTTACCTCCCCTCTAAGTAGGGGTGGAGGTCAGCACTTAAAGGATAGAATTTGCTCCTCTACCAGTAAATTCTATCCTTTAAGAGTAGACTCCATTCCAAAAAGCTACCTCATCTAGAGAAGCAAATACAAATTCATGCAAGTCAATATAACATTTTTTTTTTGGAAAAAAAGCCTGGGCCGTTTATTAGATGATTATTAGGATTAATATGGTAATCTGACTCCTACATTTGCATCATAGCAAAAGATCTGGTCAGAATCTGGATCACCAGGATTAGTCATAATTCTAGATATTGGACCAGATAGGTCTGAGCCCACAGTGCAGACCCAGATCAAACTGCTCCAAAGCTTTTAGGATTTTTATGGCGTTTAATATCACAGGTTGCAGAAAGGTCTATTGATATTAGTATCATCTTTCCAGCTGTCAGAGTTTGCTATATTAGGCCATCTTCCTGACATTATTAACGTAACAATAGCACATTTTGGCAATGCACTGATTTGCAGTCTGGCCTGAGCCCCTGCTGTTCATGAATGTCATATGTAGCCGATTATTATGTAAGCTGAACTCCACAATTTCTACACTCTACCCCCCCCCCCCCCCCCCCCCCCCCAACAACTCCCCCTTTCCAACCCAACCCCACCTCAACCAACACAACCAGAACATTCATACTCCTCTAGAAGCCATCTGATCCGTATCAGGTCTACAGGTCAACACTGTCTGCCCAGGCTCTCCTCCACCAATATTGTTGTTGCTGCAGTTCTCGTAACAATGTTCCCCAAGTGGCTCAGTGGTACAAAACCATAGTTGCACACACTTGGCGCCGTGTATGCAACTATGGTTACGTATCGCTAATCCACTTGGGGAAATTCGATATCTAGCATTATTATGGTATATCTGAAGTTCTATTTTCATCTTTAATGAGGTAGAAGTCCTAGTAGTTATTTCTAGACTTCAACATAAATAGGTGTAATCAATAGTCAATACTATACTGCACTTCTAAATACAAGCTGTCACTGGACATCATAAGTTGGTCTTGTCACATTTCTACCAGACACCAAAACATCCAAATATGACCTTACAGAGGTTCATTTGCCCTGACTAAAGAGCTTCTAAGGACAAGATTAGTGACCTTTAACACGGATAGTCACATAAACAGGTCTGATTGCAACTCTTCCTGTATTTTGGTACAGCTGAGAAAAGCATTCTGAAGACAACTACATGTTGGACCTATCATCAGGAATTAGTTTTACAGAGGGTGAGAGGAATAAACAACTCAGTAGCTGTGGAGCTATAACTCAGTAGCTGTGGAGCTACAACTCATGTTAAAGTCACCAGAGCACAAAAGCCAGTGTAATGTTTAAAGGTTACAAACAGGACTGGAACTTCTTAAATGGTGATCAATAGTTTTACAGAGGGGCACATCAGACGTTCAATGGAGAATCAATAGTTTTACAGAGGGGCACATCAGACATTCAATGGAGAATTAACAGGAATTATGTCAACAACTACACTCCATATAAAAGGTCACCTTTATACCCTGTCTTACTACACTCCATATAAAAGGTCACCTTTATACCCTGTCTTAAGATGTGGGTAAGCCATTATGCCCCCCCCCCTTCTTTCACTGGCTCCCGTTTTAATGAAAGAAGCAAAACTGAGCTGCGACAGGAGAAAACCAACAATGTGGTTGTGCGCACAGTGCAGACTCAGATCAGCCTGATCAGACTCTTTGCTAAGCGCTTAAAGGCTAGCTAAGGGTCTAAGCTACCTCCATGCGGGCAGCAAAGACTCTGATCAGAGTGGGCAGATGCCCAGTCTGATCTGAGTTTTCGCTGGGCGCAAAACCACATTGTTGGTTTTGTCGTGTCGCGGCTCAACTGTGAATGGCAGAGTCATTTCCCCTAAAAGTGTATACATTCACCTCAAGAGGCCAAAATTTCATATCTTTATGGCCAACTTTGGTATAATTTGACTTGATGCATGCAAGCACCTGTCTTAATTTCCAAGCTTGTTTGGTCTTTCCTTAAGGGCGCGTTTACACGACCAAAGTTTCTATGACAAAGTAGGTTTGTCACAGAAAAAATTGCTCGTGTAAATGCCAAAATATGACAATGTTTCTTTGACAAATAAATATGTTAAAGTTACTTTGATAAATTAAATTTGTCCGTGTAAACGGAGAACTTTGCTGAAGATTATGTAACAACGAACATTGCTACAAGCGTGGAAAATGTGACAAAGATTTTGTTTCATCGCTGCAGGTAACTTTGACGAATAAAGGGAGGTCTGACCCTATCAACACACACCAGACCCCTGCATCCTTGTGCCAATCTCCGTTCCCTGTAGTGATGATTCCATATAGTTGCCACAACAAATATAACAGAAATCCACACTGTCATCAATCCTTTAACATGCTCAAGTTCTTTATTTCTGACCATTTCTGTAGCATTTTTTGTTCCTGCAGCAATCTATGGCGTATCTATGAATCAGCTTTCAAGAGTGGCTATGAAAAATCCATATAACGCTTCTCATACTTCATCCTTACTGAGATGATAAATATGACCTTTATACAATTGTGCATCAAAGACATTGGAAACCGGTAATAGATATCCGCAACATCCTACAGACAAACTGGCTGTAGCCACAACATAATTATCAGAAAGGCCAGATAGAAATATACCCAATAACACTAATTTAAGTTTGTAGTGTTTTTGTTCATCTTTGTCTTTAAAGTGCCAAAAACAAAAAACATAATTTATGTCTGCGAAATTTCAAACAAGAGTTCTGAGGGATGCTTTGTCACACCCCTCTGCACATTGTCATAAAACAGAGTTAAACCAAAAAACATGATGCAAAGTTAACACTGCCGCCAACACCGGAAAAGTAATACCCATGTCAAGCTTCTACTGGTTGCAGATGAGGCAAAAATGTTTCGTCCAAGCTATGTCATATTAAGAATTATAAGATTAGAGGGCAATCAGTGTAGATCGAGATGAGGTGGCTCAAACTGAGCCACCTCATCTGGATCTACGCTGTTTGCAATTTCAAATATTTTCATTTTTGGCACTTTCAGTGTTAGAATTTATATAGGAAACAGTGACAACTTTGGTCACAATGTGCACACAGTGCAACTATGCAAGAAAAGAATTCATTTCTTTTACATAGAGCCGATGATGTGCAAAAAATTTGGTTATGATTGTGTTTTCTTACTTCATACCTCATAAGAATCAGGAGCCCCAGTAGCTCAGCGGAGCAACTGATGGCCTGTTGAGCTAGTGGCATGAGTTCGACTCCCACTTGAGGCACAATTCTTACCAACCGTAAACAGGCTCCATTGCACCAAGCCTTTTATTATCACTCATCCTATATACCACAAATACTGCTGAAAGGGCCATTATAGCCCTGGCCACCCATCCATCTACACTGCTCAAACATCTACAATCTCCAACAAACTTCTAATAACAGGCACTTTCATCTTTGACGTCTGACAAATTCAATCGTCGTATTGAAAGAGGTTTCATACAGCTCTTGGCAAACACTGCAGAACCTGATTGGGTGGCTCACTGGGAGCCACCCGATCAGGGTCTACATTGTTTGCTGTTACAATTTGTTCAAACATTTACGACACTCATGGTATGCACAAATTTTCCAAGATCATATTGATTAAAGCTTAGTTGGATTTTCCAACAATTCACTGGCTTCCTTTTTTTACATGCAATAAGATTCATTATTGACTTTCTTTCCTTTAAATGTGTTCCGTTAATTTCAATTATCAATACCAATATTTGTTTAATGTCACAAAGCTGCCACAAAAACAGATGGAATTAGAAACACATTAATGTCTGTGGTTTTAGCGAAATTTTCTGGTCTTTTGGGACTAAAATACAAAATACAATTATGCTTAGGCGCAGCTATGTAGAGTTATGCATGCTGCAATCTTAAACAGGTCTTTTGGCACAACTATGTGGTGTTATGTATGCTCCACTAATATACAGATGCCTAGGCACAGTTATTTGGTTGAATGTATGCTGCACTCTTGAACAGATCCTTAGGAAAAGCTATGTAGTGCTAAATAGGCTACACTCTTGAACAGATGCTTATGCACAGCTATGTGGTGTTACAAATGCTCCACTCTTGAACAGATACTTAGGCACAGCTATGTGGTGTTTCCTATGCTGCACCCTTGAACAGATACTTAAGCACACTGACAGCTATGTGGTGTTTTCTATGCTGCACCCTTGAACAGATACTTAAACACACTGACAGCTATGTGGTGTTTCCTATGCTGCACTCTTGAACAGATGCTTAAACACACTGACAGCTATGTGGTGTTTCCTATGCTGCACTCTTGAACAGATACTTAAGCACACTGACAGCTATGTGGTGTTTCCTATGCTGCACCCTTGAACAGATACTTAAGCACACTGACAGCTATGTGGTGTTTCCTATGCTGCACCCTTGAACAGATACTAAAACACACTGACAGCTATGTGGTGTTTCCTATGCTGCACTCTTGAACAGAAGCTTAAACACACTGACAGCTATGTGGTGTTTCCTATGCTGCACTCTTGAACAGATACTTAAACACACTGACAGCTATGTGGTGTTTCCTATGCTGCACCCTTGAACAGATACTTAAGCACACTGACAGCTATTTGGTGTTTCCTATGCTGCACCCTTGAACAGATACTTAAGCACACTGACAGCTATGTGGTGTTTCCTATGCTGCACCCTTGAACAGATACTTAAACACACTGACAGCTATGTGGTGTTTCCTATACTGCACCCTTGAACAGATACTTAAACACACTGACAGCTATGTGGTGTTTCCTATGCTGCACTCTTGAACA
Source organism: Ctena decussata (assembly GCA_963989385.1). Lineage (NCBI taxonomy): Eukaryota > Metazoa > Mollusca > Bivalvia > Lucinida > Lucinidae > Ctena > Ctena decussata. The sequence goes on along the minus strand of OZ022498.1, from coordinate 35,280,522 downwards.
GATACTTAAGCACACTGACAGCTATGTGGTGTTTCCTACGCTGCACCCTTGAACAGATACTTAAGCACACTGACAGCTATGTGGTGTTTCCTACGCTGCACCCTTGAACAGATACTTAAACACACTTACAGCTATGTGGTGTTTCCTATACTGCACCCTTGAACAGATACTTAAACACACTGACAGCTATGTGTTGTTTCCTATACTGCACCCTTGAACAGATACTTAAACACACTGACAGCTATGTGGTGTTTCCTATACTGCACCCTTGAACAGATACTTAAGCACACTGACAGCTATGTGGTGTTTCCTATACTGCACCCTTGAACAGATACTTAAACACACTGACAGCTATGTGGTGTTTCCTATACTGCACCCTTGAACAGATACTTAAACACACTGACAGCTATGTGGTGTTTCCTACGCTGCACTCTTGAACAGATACTTAAGCACACTGACAGCTATGTGGTGTTTCCTACGCTGCACCCTTGAACAGATACTTAAGCACACTGACAGCTATTTGGTGTTTCCTATGCTGCACCCTTGAACAGATACTTAAACACACTGACAGCTATGTGGTGTTTCCTATACTGCACCCTTGAACAGATACTTAAGCACACTGACAGCTATGTGGTGTTTCCTATACTGCACCCTTGAACAGATACTTAAGCACACTGACAGCTATGTGGTGTTTCCTACGCTGCACTCTTGAACAGATACTTAAACACACTGACAGCTATGTGGTGTTTCCTATGCTGCACCCTTGAACAGATACTTAAACACACTGACAGCTATGTGGTGTTTCCTATACTGCACCCTTGAACAGATACTTAAACACACTTACAGCTATGTGGTGTTTCCTATACTGCACCCTTGAACAGATACTTAAGCACACTGACAGCTATGTGGTGTTTCCTACGCTGCACTCTTGAACAGATACTTAAACACACTGACAGCTATGTGGTGTTTCCTATGCTGCACCCTTGAACAGATACTTAAACACACTGACAGCTATGTGTTGTTTCCTACGGTGCACTCTTGAACAGATGCATAAGGAGGCCGACTTTAATTTCGATTGCGCAACGTTCTGCGCATTGCCGTCATTCGACGCAGTGACGACATTCTCTTCTTACAAAGTGAGCACGATAGGTCGGGCTGATATTTTCAACGCGATACTTTGTTTCGACTGTAGAGCAGAATAACTTTTACAACTTATTTATGGCCATATACTGTACTTGCGACACAGCGTTTGCAATTATGTCACCGGTTATCATTTCCGGTAGTTGTCATCAACGAAGTGAAAGTAGAAAAAACAAACAAACTGAAACTGAGACGTTGCAATAGAAAGAGAAGTTCCTGAAGAAAAAAAAGTGTCGATCCCAACAGGACAAGGACTGAAAGTCATCCAAGGTGAACGCGGCCAAAGAGGTGTTTATTCAGATTATCATGATTTTACCAGTCCCGCTGTTTGCCAGCTGCTGGCAGGACCTACTTACCTCACAACGGTCATCTGGCCATTCTTATTTTGATACATGTTCATTTGAAAATATTAAGAGCTCTTTCTTTTCCGGCAGACTGAAGGCACTAGACTTTTGCTTATATGTTGTAGACACCCCCACCCTCACCACAAGTCCTACCAGAATTTTTTTCCGATCCCCCACCCCAGATGTGACAAAAAAGTTTATGACTCTCCCACCCCATCCAAGCTACCCTTCACATACACACACACAAACACCATACACACACACCATATATAACTTATTTTATGTTCTGACTGAAACTGAGACATTTTTTTTTAAAATGAAGTCTGATTCCCCCCCCCCCTCCCTGCCCCCACCAATATGCCTATTAAAATACATGACCCCCCCCCCCCTCCTCCCCGGGTCCAAGGCTTATTTTTATTTTCGACTCCCCCAGTACATCAACAAAATATCTTTTGCTTATATGTTCTAGACACCCGCACCCCCTCGCAAGATAGGCGACAAAAAATTATGACCCAGCCCCTACCCATCCCAGCTACCCTTCACACAACATACACACACAAACACACCATATAACCTATTTTATGTCCCACTGAAACTGAGGCATTTTTTTAAAGCTGAAGACTGATGGAAGAATTCTGACATTCTGCCCCCCCCTCCAACCCCCAATATGCCTATTGAAATGTATGACACCACCCGCTGCTCCTAGGCTTTTTTTATTTCTGACACCCCCAGTACATCAACAAAATTCATTCCCCCCCTCCCCCCACCACAAACTCACCCCCACCCCGAATGTACCAGGCCTCCCACCTGCTAATAAGTGACTGGCTCCTAACATGAAATGGGATTTCTGTGTGAACTCTCAGCTCATCTTCTCTAGCCAAGGGTACTAAGTCCACTTTGTTCCTAATGTACCACTGGCTGACAGCCTATTCATATATAAACCAAACTTCCCAATATGCCATTTCATTGGATTCGAGCAACTTCCATTGCATCCAATCAAATTATAAGTAACGAAACAATTTTCGCATTGCAGATGCTCTTGTCAATAGAAAAATAGTTTGCTATGAACAATTACCAACAAGAGTAGATGGTCAGTGGTTTTGAACAATTATGCAATGTTGTAGGACAATTGTGTTTTATAATGGATCTTCTGATTGGTCTAAAGTATCACACACCAAGGGGAGCAATCGCTGCAGCCAATTTTTTTTTAAATGTTTGCGATCTCGAACAAAAATTGGTGTTTTGCTTTTAATTCCTACTTTTGAGCAACCCCCACTTTCTTATATGAACAGTAACCCCCCTGTTTATATTTCATGTTTTGCAGATCTTATGTAGATATATGACATATCTCAGTGACACCAAATTTTTGCACAGAAGTTATTTCAGTTCTCGCAAATGTGTCAAATTTAAGTGATTTTCATTACACACAATGCAGAAATTGCATAAAAACTTTGTTACTTTTGGATCGACCCCCATTCTTCACCAGTGCCGCAGACATAATATTTTCTTACTTTTGTCCACAGTTAAGTCATAGATTGATACACTGTTACATACAAAGAAATTCTCTAGCACAGGTTTTTCAGAAAAAAAAATGTAATGCTAACTTTTGAAACGACCCTCATTTCCTTATATGAATGACGACCCCTATTTTTATTTTCTGTTTTCATAAGTCAAATGTAGATACACTGCCTAACTAAGTTACACCATGAAATCTAGCACCGAACTTATTCTTATATTTGTGATCTTGACAAAAAATGTTGTTTTGCATGTAATGCTTACTTTTGAAATGACCCTCATTTCCTTATATGAATAATGAGCCCTATTTTTATTTCCTGTTTTCGCAGATCATATAAAGATACACTGCCTATCTTAATGAAACCATCAAATCTTGCATAGAAGTTACTTCAATGCTTGTGATCTTGACCAAAACTGGCATTTTGCATGTAAAACTTACTTTTGAAACGACCCCAGTTTTCTAATATGAACGCCGATGCCCTGTTTTTAGTTCATATTTTTGCAGATCATATATAGATACATCGCCTGTGTAAGAAACACTATCATAGCTAGCGAAAATAATTGTTAAATGCTTGCGATCTTGTCAAAATTATGGCGTTTTGTCCCTAATTCCTACTTTTGAAACGACCCTCATTTTCTTATATGAACGATGACCCCCTGTTTTTATTTCATATTTCCGCAGAGTTTATGTAGATACGTTACATATCTTAGTGACACCAAAATCTCTTGCACAGAAACTATTTTAATTTTCGCATTTGTGTCAGATTTTAGTGATTTTCCATTGCACTCAATGCAAAAAAGTGTAAAAACGGTGCTACTTTTGGATCGACCCCCATTCGTCATCGATGCCGGTGACATGGTGTTTTTATTACTTTTATCTAAAGTTAAGTCCTTGATTGATACACTGTTATAATATAAGAAAATTCTCTAGCACAGGTATCTCAGAAAAAAATTAGAGTCGGCCTCCTTAAACACACTGACAGCTATGTGGTGTTTCCTATACTGCACCCTTGAACAGATACTTAAACACACTGACAGCTATGTGGTGTTTCCTACGCTGCACTCTTGAACAGATGCTTAAACACACTGACAGCTATGTGGTGTTTCCTATGCTGCACCCTTGAACAGATGCATAGGGACAGCTATATCGTGTTATGTATGCTACACTCTTGAGCAGATGTACAGGCACAGCTTTGTGGTGTTATGTACGAGGGTTGTTCAGAAAGTTCTGATTCTCGCCGAATAACTTTGTTTAGCGACATGCTGGGGGCAATTGCTTTGCATGTATTGAAAGCACTACATTTTGCCTTTACATTGATACCAAACACTATAAAATGATACATTTTCTTATTGCGGTACAACGCGTTTTATTAGGCCCCAGTCACACAACTGGGTTAAAGTCATATGTGAATTTATTTTCAGTGTGTCCTTCAAGTAAAAAATCATCGTAAATACAAATGAATTTTTGTCAGCTGTTCGTCAGTCATTGCCAACAATATCCTTTAAAAATTAGAGGGGTAGCGAACATTTCCAATTCATTCCTTGCAAAGCAATGCACAGTCCTAAGGACGTTATTGAAATCGACGTCAATGTCATTTTCTAAGGTTGGTTGGTTGATTTGATGCTTAACGTCCACGGTAAACAACTAAGGTCATGTCGGGACGGTCAGTTAACCTAACCACAATATTCCTGGGCAGGCTTAGACCTCCTAAGCGGTTAACCAGTACTAAGTGCACATACTTTCGCCAGTAACTGACAACTGCCCTTCTTGAATCAGCGGAAGAAGAAACGAAAGTATGTTGCCAGACCGTCATTTTCTAAGGCTGTGACAACTTCGTTTTTTATATTAATTTTAATTATTCGACAATTTCGAATTGGGCCATGCAAAAGGTTTTCCTGACAAGATTTTGAATGCTAAGGCATTTGTTTTCGTTTAAAAAAATGATGACTTTAGCAGACAGGGGGAATTTGCTACCACATACAATGCAGATAATCCAAATTCAAGGGGCAGTATGGAACATAGAATAAATACAATTTCTGCGATATTTACAGGACATGGTTGCCTAGGGTTTGTGTTTAGGTAGCCATGACGAAAAAAAATTAAAATCTGCTTATATGTGAACTATGACCTTCTAAAGTCAAAATTCGCAGTGGCTGTAGGGTATACCTCTTTCAAAGATGTTCAAAAATATGTCCTTTAAAAAAAAATACACTGCGTTTGCACAGTTGTCCTGACATATTACGGCTTTATAAAGTTTTGCTATCAGATGTTCTGTATTTATGATGCTTATCAAAATATGACATCACGATCAGAACTTTCTGAACATCCCTCGTATGCTGCATGCTTGAACAGCTGCTCAGGCACAGCTATGTAGTGTAACATATCTTGCACTCTTTGAACAGATGCTTAGGGGCAGCTATGTGGTATTGTAATGTATGCTGCACTCTTAAACATTTGCTAAGGCATAGATATGTGTTGTTGCTTTTGACCAGATGCTTAGGCACAGCTATGTGAACATGCTAGTTATGCTGCGCCTTTGAACAGATGCTCAGACACAGCTATATAGTGTTACATATGCTGGACTCTTGCACCGATGCCAAGGCATAGCTAAGTGGTGTTACCTATGCCGGGCTCTTGACAAGATGCTTAAGAAGAGCTATGTGTGATCTGTATGTATGCTGCACTCTTGAACAGATGCTTTGGCTCAGCTATGTGGTATGTTATGTTTCAGCTTTCTTGACCAGATGCTTAGGCAGAGCTATGAAGTGTAACATATGCTGCACTCTTAAACAGATGCTTAACCAAAGCTATGTTGTGTTGTGTATGCTGCTCTCTTTGAAGAGCTGCTTATGCACATCTATGTGGTGTTATATATGCTCGGTTCTTGACCAGATGCTTAGGTGCAGCTATATGGTGTTGTTATGTATGCTGCATTCTCAAACAGATGCTTAGACACAGCTATGTGGTGGTGTCATATATGCAGCACTCTTTAACAGATGCTGAGGAACAGCTATGTGGTATTACATTTTCTGCCTTTCTGCGTAGATGCTTTGGAACAATTATTGGGGTACCAACAGGGAGCAAATTCTTTCTTTGAAGAGTAGCTCTGTGTTAGTCAGATAAACACCTTTGTGTACAGATTATCTTTCCTGAAAGTATATCATTTTCCTTGACAAAAATAAGTCTATTTTCTGAAGGCTACAGTAACTATTAATTTTCAAATTCCCTGTCTTTTCGATAAAGTCCTTTCCAAATGTCACAAACCAATCACAAAATTCTCTGTCTTTTCTCTGACCTAGAAAAATCTATTTTCCAGGTATTTTTCCTAACCCTGTCAACCCTGATTCATGTATAGGCGAGAGTCGGGTAACTTCGGACAGGGGGGGGTAAATTCGGACATACCATTGCAAACAGTGAAACTCCAGATGAGACGGCTCATAATGACCCGTCTCATCAGGATTTTCACTGTTTGGCCAGTTATTTTTGTTTTAAGTCCAAACAACTGACATACAAAGGAAACAATGTCACTGTCCTAATTTACCCGCTGTCCGAAGTTACCGACTCTCCCCTATAAGGTCTCATTTCCTGGAGCACCTCATTTCTTGGCACACAAAACTTCTTACTACTGACAAAACAGCAACTCCAGCTGCAGTGCAAATGACAATGATGCACAGGAATTTGTAATCAATAAGAAATACTGCATCAATGATTTCATTCTAAAGAGATGATCACACAAGCATGAAAAGGAATAATTGGCCAGAGATTTTATTATAGCTCTTGAGCTGGTGCAATGCCATAAAGCAAAAGATACTTGACAGCAAAAATTAATAGGTGCAACAAGTATCAATAGTCTTATATCTGTGGGATCAAGCAAAGCAGTACTTTTTAGATTACATCATTTATGTTACATATTCAGAAAGTAACCTGTAAGCAAATGATGTAATCCCAGATACGACTACTTGAGACAGGTTTCTGGAGAAACACATAAAATTACACCTAAATTATCAACACAACAGAGGAGCCCTGGTAGCTTAATGGGTTATGCACTGGCCTGTTATGCTGCCCCAACTTTGAATCCCCCTGGAAGAAGAATTCTTTTCAACCATTGATGGGATTCCATCACACAAACCCTTATATTATCACCCTCCCATTTGGCTCGATAAGTAAAACTGTTGCCAAGGCCATAAAACCCTGTCGTCTATCCATCCATAAACCATATTTCAATCCTTTGAAAATGGCTGCAAATATGTGAATCAGTCTTGTGTAACTCAGCTATAAAATGGGGTTTTCTCTTCCAAAACAGTCCAAAAGATCCAGGTCCATCTTACAAGATGGATCTGGATCTATCAGATTGTCTTGGAAGGGAAAAACCCTGATTTATAACCAATGAAATATGGCAGTATTCCCCTTTCCTGCAGCTTTGTACTAAAATTACCTTGTCTTTGAGTGATTCCATAAAGCCTGCCGTGGTTCCTGTACAATGAATCAAACATACACCTAATACTCGTTTTGGATGAGCCATCTGGAAAATAGAAAACTGAGTTATCCAAATGTTACCTTATTTTTCCGGCGACAAAATGATGTTTATCTGTCCCTAGAAAGACCACAAAAAGGGCCAAATATCTAAATCACTCTATTGGAAATCAGCCATGGGATGGGTTTTTCACCTTCTAAAACAATCCCAAAAGTCTAGATTCACTAGATCTTTCAGATTGTTTTGCAAAGTTTTGGAAGGGAAGACACCCCCACCCCCTTTTCACGAAAGAAGTATGGTGTATCCATGCAACTTTAGCGGAAATCCACCTATTGGTTCAGAACAGAGAAGGATTTACTGCTAGGGTTGACACAATTGTGGAAGGATAGATGGATGAATGGAATGACAGATGGATAGAAACTGGCCCCGAGGTTATAAAACTTTTTTCATGCTCAACTCAGCTGAGTATGAAATTTTCTCTGCTGATAAATATGAAAATGCCAACTAATGTTTCATACTCAGCTAAACTGAGCAGGAAAACAACTGTTGTTATCAGTAATTTGCTATTTATTAGCAGGTGAAATTTCATGCTCAGCTGAGTTGAGCATGAAAAAAAGTTTTATAACCTCGGGGCCTGGGCCCCTAAAGCTAAAGCAGGAGCAATAATATTAGCAGATAATCATGGAGGTGTACCATACAGTATACACTTTAAATAAGCCGTGGCAGGACAAAACCAACAAAGTAGTAAGTGCACCCAGTGAAGACTCAAATCAGCTTGGGCATCCGCTCAGTCTGATCAGAGTCTCTGCTGTGTGTGCTGAGTAGCTAAAGGTCTAAGCTAGCTTCGTGTGGACAGTGAAGACTCAGATCAGACTTTGTTGATATTGTTCTGTCGTGGCTCAAACATCTTATGCACACACATACTTTTTACAACAAACTGATCATTTCAATGTTATAAATATCAAATAAACTGCTCATGGACATGCAAATTATAGCTACAACCCAGATTTTACACTACTGCTTATCATCAATGCAATATCCTTGGAGAAATCAGATTCATGGTTCTTGCAAAATATTGCTTCCAATCACGAAAAGTTAAGCAGAAATAATAACAACTTTCTAATATGGAATTAGAAAGCTTTCAACAGAAAAAAGCATAAAAAAGTTCTAGTGCTTTATCATGGACCTGATTCAATTGAGCCTCAATACAACAAAACCTACAAAAGGACATGTGCACCCTGCAAAGACTTAGATCAGCCTAGGCATCCACCCAGTCTGATCAGAGTCTTCGCTGTTGGCATGCAAGTAACCTTGACCCTTGCTACCCTTTAAGCACAAGCAAAGACTCTGATCGGATTGGGGGGATGCCTAGGCTGATCTGAGTCTTTGTGCGGGCCACATGTCACTTTGTTGGTTTTGTCCTGTTGTGGCTCAAATAGACATTAATGCCTGAAAAAAACACATAGACCCAGATCAGACTGCTCTTCTGGAGTCTATAACAAGTTTCAAATTTTACCAATAAATGTAGGAGAAAGGTCTGAGCAAACAGTGCAGACCCAGATAAGATTGCTCCTAGACTAGCAGTCTGATAAGGGTCTACACAGTTTGCCATTCCATCTGCATCATTGGGATGCAACACTACATTGTAAAACCTAACTGTTCCATTTTTAGGAATTACAATTACAGTAAATATTCAAGGTGTCCCAATCTTTAGAGTTTTTACGGTATGAATACCTCCTGACAATTCTGATGATGGAAAAAGCCCATGTGTCTAAATATTCATGGTGGACCCTTAAAGCACCACAACAGCAGACAACAAAAATCAAAATTTATGTCTGCAAAATTGAAAAAAATTTTTTTTGTCCAATCTTAATCATAGTGAGAATTCAAAGAACAGAGGGCAAACAGTGTAAATCCAGATGAGGCGGCTCATTATGAGCCGCTTCATCTGGATCTACACTGTTTGCAAATTCAATTATTTTCATTTCTGGCACTTAGAGTGTTAGTACCATAAGCTGATTTGTCTAGGTTTATATAACCTCCCAGATCTTAATGGTCTGATAGTTGTCATTAACCAGTCAGAAAAAATATTCTGGGAAAAGACAGAACGTAGCTCTGTATGTGCAAGTGGTTCAACTTGAATATCGTATTAATCCTATTAAATGCCCTGAGGCATTGCATTTCTGAAAGGAGCTCCTCCAGGAGCAAATGCTTTCCCTGAAGAGTAGACCCATTTGAAAGAGCTAGGTCCTCCAGAGAAACAAACAGGAATTCATGTAAAACTGATGGAAAACATGGAGATTGGCAAGTCAATACAACATTATTTTTGGAAAAGAGACAGGGGGTGTTTAGCAAAGCAGGAGCATTTATTAGGATTAATATGGTATACACTAAAGGCTAATACAAATCTAAGGCCCAATTTCAAGTCACAGTTATAGAGCTCTCAGATTAACAAGTCTGTGGTCTATTTTACGCAATGTAAAATTTTGGTGTTCCGAATGCTAATCCGTTAACGAAGTGCGATGTGAAATTGGACCTAAGGGTGAGGCATCCGAAATGATGAGGGATAAAGATTAAGACAATTTTCCTATTTCTCCACAAAACTCTAGGAGGTGGTATCTCATAGGAAATACAGCCTATTCATTCAAATGGCAAGTCAAAAACATGGTATGGAGAAATAGCTAACACTTTTTCTAAAGTGTCATCAAATATTCCTCAACAGCCGCCATTTCAAACTGACCATAAAAGAAGCTAGACTGGCATACATCTGATTACTGAATACTAATCAGTGAAAGACAAATGCTTAAATTTCAATTAGACTGGGACACAGTCCAAATCTGATTGTCAACCAAATTATAATTAATGATGTCTGAAGTACAATGGGCATACAAGCTGCGGAATGCTATGTCTCGCCTGTATGGGCACTGTCATCAAACAGAGCTAAAGTAGAAAAGTCACTGCCTACTACTACGACGTCTATGTCTTAGCTCTGCTAGTCACAGTGAGACAAAAGCCTGGGCCCATTTGTTCTAAGCATTGCTAGCTTACAGTACTCACAAAATCAATTGCTGTTATATATTTTGCTAAAACATTGTGAGGAGCTTTTGCACTGCAAACATGCCTCATATTTTTTCAGCAAAAAAATGTACAATGTATTCGAAAATTTAAAGCCATTGACCTGGCAGAGCATTTCCTGACCTTGCTTCACAGCCTTTTATTTTCTTAAAGTGAACAGGTACACGTTGAAGGGCTTGTGCCTTATTTTGTTCGAAATTGATGGCGCTTCTATCAGATTAAATACCCAAAAATCTTTTATGGCATTTACTCAGCTGAGCTGTCCACATAAGCGGGAGAATATAACAGTTTAGAGATAATTTCTGTTCTGTTTCCATAAAATTAATAGACGTTATGACCGCTCACTGAACAATGTGTTCTTATGGAGAAACAAGAAAAATTATCCCAATATATCAACAAAACCCCACTTTCAAGCTTCTTGTCTTCTCTCTGTTGTCAATAATTTGTATACTCACAGCAAATCTTGCTAATATGTTTGCTCCTGCCCCTTCTCCTAGTCCCACTACATTCTTAACACTGAAAACAGAAATGATTTGAGATATTAAACCATAAGCATACCCTAATGTGTTTAAATATTGGGACACCTAAAAACCATTCATTTTCCATTTGTTCCAAATGGAAAATGAATGGTTTTAGGTGTCCCAATACTTAAGCAATTTAGTATATTCCACAGAAGCCATTACACTGGGACTCATTTACCAGTCCCTTACTTTATCTGTGTGTAATTTCACAACTGGGTTCAGTTTTTTTAAAACATTGTCAGCTAATGAAGTTGTTAGTGAAGGATTCATTAAGTTTTCTAGCACACATCAAATCAAATGTGCTAACACCTTTTGCTGAAAAAAGGGAGCTTTTGCAACACTTATTCTATCAAAACAATGTCAGTATTTTTTTTTTCATGAATATAATGTTTCATTAATAACGTTAGTTTCAAACAACTGGGTTCCACTTGCACTGTTTTTTTTGCAAATAAACTTGTTCAGCTTGTAGAATAACTGGGTGTCCCAATACTCATGATAAGTATTTTCAGTATATTGTTACTTTTATAGACAGCAAATACCAGTAAATTGTTATTTATATCAACAGTACACATAAAACTTCTTTTTTGTGCTGTGTTTTTTTCCTGTTGTTATCTCTTATCTATATCAGGTTTAATTACTTTGCCCTCAATTTCCTATTGATCTGTGTACAAAAAATGCCCTATAATTTCCTAATGAATGTGATTATGACTGAAATTTATGGATCACTTAAAGTGACGGAAGTTAATTATACAGTGAGAAGATAAAAACAGTGGAACAAAGACTGCCAGTAGCTGTAAATGTGTAGTTTTTCACAGAACTAAGAGCCACTACATGAAAAACCAATGAGGTGGAATGTGCGACTAGCCTAGACTCAGATCAGCCTGGGCATCCGCCCAGTCTGATCAGAGTCTTTGTTGTCTGCATAGAGGTAGCTTAGACCTTAGCTACCCTTTAAGCACACAGCGAAGACTGATCAGACTTGGGAGAAGCCCAGGCTGATCTGAATCTTTGCTGGGCGCACATGCCAATTTATTGGTATTGTGTTGCTGCTCAAATTAAGTGTTCCCAAGGTGATTCTATTGAGAACACAAGCATTCTGTGGATGGCCATGTCTCGCCTGCATGCACACTGTCACAAAACAGAGCTATGTCAGAAAACTCAACGAAAGTTTACCCTGCTGCCACCTATGTCTTGCTTCTGCTTGTCTTTTTCTTGCAGGCGAGACATTTATGGCACAGTTTAAAATTTCCAAAGTGATCTTCATTACTGGGACAAAAGTAGTTGAACAAAACAGGGTACAACCAGATCAGACTGCTCCTATAGGAGCAGTCTAATCTGGTTCTACACTGCACAACTTTAAGGTCATTGTAGTATCTTATTCATTACATCTTGCATTTGATCATGTAGGCCTGTATGATAGTATTCATTATTTTTTACATTGAATTTTGATCATATAGGCAATTGTGTCAAATTTGATGCTAGCGTGTCAACGTAATACTTTTATACGTGATCCACATATAATAAGAAATAGATGCTTTAATAAAACACTGTAGTATATAAATGCAGTAATTATTTGAGATCATGCAACAAAGATTAAGACAGATCTGTATTTGCATTATGCTGTATGCAGAGCTCCAGATAAGGTGGGATTTTTGTGGACGATGAGATACGTTTTCATTAAGAAATGAAGAAAACATATGTTGTGACCCCTTATTAGAACAGTCTCAGCGAGACTGTTCTAATGAGGGGCCATCACATATGTTTTAAGGAGCAATGGAAAAGTATCGCTAAATTATTCCGGTTACCCGTTCTTATCTGGAGCACTATAATGTATTCTTTCCATGATACAGTTTTATGTTACAAAACTGGTACAATGTAGGACTATTTTGTGAGAGCATGAACTTCATTACCTGCTACATTACAAAATCACATACTTCATTATGAAATGGTAACAACTACAATAGAGATAAAACAATTTACGTGAAATAATACAACTGTTTGCAATATTCTTATTCTCATTGTTATATAAATTATGTAGTTTCGATGATACAAGGGCCATTCAGTATACAACCAGCCAAACCAATCTTCCATCACCCCTTACTTTTGTTCAACAATATTCAAGAGCCAAAAGTATGTTCCGATAGAAACTAGGAGGTTCCTAATAGAACGATCCTTCGACTGCTGTCAGGAAGGCATCATTTGACCAGAAGTGGCATCAAGGCAGTTCTATATTTTTTGTTTTACCAGAAGTGGTGATGTTCATGCAGTTCTATTTTCAACTTTGGGAAGACATAGTAGTCACTCAGGAGCCAAGTCAGGTGAGTAAGGCAGGAGAGGCAAAACTTTGAATCTGCTTCACCAGAGAGGCGCCGCGGTCCAGTGATTAAAGAGGCTCAGTTATGGTGCAGAAAGTCACCGCATTAGGTCGTGCAATCGATCCAGGTTTAGCCATGCGACGACTGGAAAACTCTCTCAGTCAACCCAGCAGTAAATGGGTACCTGCTTCGAATCAGGGAAGGATAAGGCAGCGAAAGGAGAGGGAAATGCTCCACCTTTCATCTGCTGTGCCCAAGACACAGTGGGCCTCTAACCGCCATTGCCTGTAAAGCTATTAGCCTATTAGGCTATAGGAAACCTATTTACCCTAACTTTGCTCATCATGTCAAATGCATACTGACAAAAGAGCTGGATCTATGCTGTTTGTAAATTCAACTATTTTCTCTCTTTTTTTGGCGCTTTAAGCATTTAATTTACTGTGATAACTGAATCAGCAGCCATACAGGTGTATTTCTCTGTCAGATCAGGTCTTCAGTCTCATCATAACATGACAATTATTTTTAACAAGCTAGTTTTCTATGTGTGACAGGAAATCTTACAATATCTGAGAAATCTGTAATCGTCCATTTCACTTTGGAAGCCTATTAAAGCTTTTGCTCTCGAGTAGTATTTGATAAAACAGGAAGCTGAATGGCAGCTGCACTGACCCAGATCAGACTGCTCCTAGTCTGATCAGTGTCAAAGCAGCTGTCTGATCGAGGTCAACAGTTTTCGCCCAATTACTCTTCAGTGATTTAACATAATTATTAAACAAGATAGTGGCTTTGCCCCTGGGCTTTGCCCTGTATAGAATTACCCAGACATATAAATCAGCCTGGAGTAATTCTGCTATAAGCATGCTTGGTTTCTCTTCCAAAACAATCCTGGAAATCTAGATTCATCTTACTAGATCCATCTTATAAGATGGATCTAGATTGCAGGACTGTTTTGACTGTCTTCCAAAACAATCCCCAAAATCTAGATCCATCTTATAAGATGGATCTAGATTTTCTGGACTGTTTTGGAGGAAAAAAACACTGTCTAATAATTGAATAAATAGGGTAACAATTAGGGTTTTACAGCAGAATTTCTTACAAGACAGACAATCTACTTACTCTAATTGGTCTAAGACACACACCAAGTCTTCCCCAAGGCTTTGCATACTAGGAAAGGAGTAACTGAAACATACAGAAGTAAAAATACGATTAGCTGGTGAACATTTTTCCTTTTATAAAGCTTCTCCTTTTATATACTACTTTCTCATTTTCTTTTTATTCTTTTTTTATGTTTTGCAAATGAGTTGAATAAACTCATTTTTTCTTTTTTTTGCAAATGAGTTGATTAAACTCATTATTTCTGTAAATTTCACCTAGTTTTCAATCGACAGACATTAAGACGGACGCGCTACACATAACGGCTTGAAGAACTGCACACTTTTTTGGTGCACACAAGCTGGACTAAACTCTGTGTCTTTTTTCCTGAAAGCAGAACCACAAGAGAATCTGTGGTGTCAAACTTATGGTTTAATGCCTCTCAAGAAACTGCCAATAAAACCTGGAGTCTCCATATTAGAGCACAATCATTGAAATTGATTTTTTTTCTCTGTAAAGAAGACCAAATATTGATCAACAGATGGAATTATAGATTAGATCAGACATAATTTTATGGGAGACTGAGATGTTTTGATACTCCAACACTGACAAATGTGATAATACAGTATGCAGAGCTGACCGATTTTTTGAGAATCATTTAACTCTTTAAGCCCCAGTGACGAAGTTAGTAGAATTTGCAAACAGTGTAGATCCTGATGAGGCGGCTCATTATAAGCCGCCTCATCTAGATCTAAACTGTTTGTCCTCTAGTCTTTGAATTCTCAAAATGAAATGTCTTGCACAAGGCATTTTTTTAATTTTTGCAGACGTAAATTTTGTCGTCTGCTTTTTGGTGCTTAAAGAGTTAAACAATGTATGCTACACTGGCTGTTTTAAGGTCAATGGATATATCTTCTGCGGAAATCACTCCTATATGGATGTTTCTGCCTCCCTTCTTGC
The DNA here is from genome assembly GCA_963989385.1 of Ctena decussata. NCBI lineage: Eukaryota > Metazoa > Mollusca > Bivalvia > Lucinida > Lucinidae > Ctena > Ctena decussata. The sequence continues at coordinate 35,265,085 of OZ022498.1, read as the reverse complement.
AAGCTCTCTAGAGAAGGGCATTTTTTTCTTAGATAGAGCAATTAAGGAACCAGATGTTTTATAAAAACACCGGCAAACAAAGCAGACATTGATCAGTCTGATCTTAGTCCGAAGTGCTTGTTTAAGCATGAATGTCTCAATATTGTTACAGACAAACCTGTGTTAAGCAAGCACCCATACAGAACCCAAAGACTGGTTGCTTGCATACTTAATATGAGCCACGACATGACAAAACCAACAAAGTGGCATGTGCGCCCAGCGAAGACTCAGATCAGCCTGAGCATCAGTCCAGAGTGATCTGAGTCTTAGCTGTATGCTTAAAGGGTGGCTAAGGGTCTAAGCTATCTCCATGAAGACAGCGAACACTCAGGTCGGACTGGGCGGATGCCCAGACTGATTTGAGTCTTTGCTGGGTGCACATGCCACTTTGTTGGGTTTTTTGTGTCGCGGCAAAAATATGTTTGTCTTATGAAATCACTCAAAAGTGTCCTGAGGTAAATGTATCATACAGGTGGCCTTTACTATAGTCTGACTGTATTTTCTCCTCATTTGATAATAATGCTGCAGAATAATTTTCTCTAACAACCAGCCACCTTATCTCTCTCCTGAATACAAAATGCATTGTATGCAATCAGAAGACAAAATCTCTAACCATTTCAAAGTATCGGTGAAAGATTTTCAAAATTTATTAATGTCTCACCCCATTAAATTTGACATTTTAGCAAAAAATATGAAAAAAACGTATTCTTCTGTACTAATGTTACCGGAAGCTTTATAATAGTGTTTGGCTTCTGTAGAGGTCTTAAGAAATTCTTCTACAGAATAACCGAACAATTCACAAGATGTCACAAACAGAAGCTATACTGCATGTATTTTCTCAGATTCTCTCAAATGACAAATAAAAGTTATGTTAATGTGCAAGCATGCAACATGAACTTGCATATATTTCATACATTGTCAATTTTCTCATAACTATGCATCCGTTTCTTCAAGACTTGAAGTATAAATGTAAAGTATAACTTGCTAAAACAAAATTTAGTTAAAATTCATTATGCATTCATGAGCTACTGTTAATTAACCTACGGTGATGTAAACAGCTCTATCAAAATTAGACACAGACACTATTATTCATTCACTGCTGCACAGGACTGACATCCTCTTTCACCAGCCAGACCTAACTTACTAAAAACAAGAATTCTGAGGAATGCTTTGTCTCGCCTGTCTGCATGGGCACTGTCACAAAAAAGAGCTCAACCAGTAAACTTAAAGACGGACAAGTAACAACTATAATGTCTTGCGTTTGCAAGTTGTAGGCGAGACAAAACTCATAAGGTAATAGTTTGAAAGGGAAATATAAGTTGCCTTCTGCAGACTGACTATAGCCTAAAGTATCCTAACATGGATTGCACCTGTGAACTAGGGCTGGGATGGGTAGAGATTTTGTACTCGGGTACCCCAGTCCCTATTACCCGCAGGTACCCGGGTACCCGTTACCATAACATTTTAGCATATTCACAGTAGAAAGTATACGTTTAGAGCAAATAATAAGTTAGATATCTGACATTTGCACATGTGTGCATGGGAAGAGAATGAAAATGTAGAAATGTCTCATATAATACACCAACCAAAAAAGGTTTGGCATTATATAACTGCAGTTTATACAAGGGGGTCACACTAAACCTTGCTCTATTTGCTTTGAATTTTGTTGAATGGAATTTGATACACTACATAATAATAAGCATTCGGGTAACCGGTAGTAAATTTGTACCCGGGTAATTGTTTTACCCGACCCGACCTCTGGTACTCGTCCCAGCCCTACTGTGAACATTTGAATGTCAAAGATTAAAGGATTTAAAATCTCATTCCCTGCCACTAAAGCATGCTCAAAATAGTATCCATCATCAAAAAACGGATCTAAATGAATATCTTTTCAAATAAATGAACTCAAGGCCCTCTAAAAACTGTAATGAAGCTGTCAATAAAGCGTAATGATGTCATTTAATGACACTTACACGGCTGCTTTGTCTTGGCCAGAGACTGGTAATAACAGCATCGTAACAGACTCCTAATGCATGTGGTTTCCTACCAATGACCTTCACTTACCAAATTACTATACTATATAGAAACACCAGTCGGTTTCCCCAGATGTTGCACTGTTGTTGATTTTAGTGCAAATTGTTAATTTCTTCATTTTCTGAAAACCCTTAGCATTAATGAATTATTACAAATAGGCAAGTATTTCCATATAAAAATGCAAATTATACTGCAATAGCACACCATCCAGAATACATTAGGGCTTCTGAAGCCGAAGAGCTGAAAATAATAATAATTAATAGATAAGGTTTGGAGTCTCTGTGGAGATTATGAATTGTGCCGTCAGTTATACAAGTATGTGGAGGTGACAATGAATTTGGTGATAAGAGTGTGGAGATTGATTTTGCACGTGGTTTCGCATGTCGTCATTAACTCTTTCAGTACCAAAAAGCAGACAACAAAATTTACTTCTGCAATATTTAAAAAAATGTCTCTGTCCAAGATATTTCATATTGAGAATTCAAAAACTAGAGGGCAAACAGTGTAGATCTAGATGAGGTGGCTCATGATGAGCTGCCTCATCAGGATCTACACTGTTTGCAAATTCTGCTATTTCTGTCTGTTAAAAAGATTGCATACATGTATTTTGTTTTGTGGGAGAAATATGTAATAAAAACACAAACAAAAATTATGACCAATGTATATAACTCCACCCCTGAAGCTATTTGATAAACTTGTTGCTTAAAGTGCTGACTCTGATCTCTTGAAAGGATCTGGGTCTGTTACATATTTTTTTCAGCATATGCATCCAAGTATTTTTGATATACAATAATATTTGTCAAATTGACAAGCAATATCAAAATGTATACAAAAAAATAAATGAATAATTAACCCTATTGCACTCAGAACAGCCAAAACTCCATAGAGTTTTGGCTGTTCTGAGTGCAATAGGGTTAAACAAGAAGGCATGACGAAGCCATGAATCAGTCACCTGAGTTGCTGTATGATGATGCATCTTTTCTGAGCTAATATGATTATGCATCTGGGATCATGGATCCCAGTTTTTACCATTTATGGTCTTGTGACCATCCTGATCATGTGACCACAAACCCTTCTAACACGGTTTTGTTCCTCTGACCCATAGAGGCTCCATATAAAATTTGGCTTCAACCTGTATAGTGGCTTCGGAGGAAATAATTGAAATTGTTGAAATATGAGTGACCTAGCTAGGAAAAGGGTCAAAGAATGGCATTAACTTCTGGTACCAACAATCTTCATGTACTCTGTAAGTTGCCTATATATACCCACTTTTTTATACCACAGACTTAGTTTCAGAGATATCTAATGTTTTAGGATTTTCCCATACAAAAGCACAAAGAAGCGAGGTCAACCTTGGAGTCATGGTTTGAATAAATTTGATACTTGTGAGTCCCAGATACTGTATACCTAGTTTCAATGACATCAACCATGTTTTGGTTCTAGAGAAGAAGACTTTTACAGGGTTTTTTTTACCATTTATGGGTGTGATGGCCATATAGGACATGTGACCATTAACCATTCAAACAAACTTTCATTTGTATCAATACGAAATTTGGCTTCAATCAGCCTGGTGTCTTTGGATGTTGGAGGAGATCTTTGAAATTGTTGAAACCTGAGTGACATTAGAAAAATCAATGACCTTGACCTCTGGTAGGCATAATTCTTCACTTGCTCCTTTATTTGCCTAGTATTATACCAGGCTCTGTACCATAAACTTCAATAGTTTCTGAGATATCTTCTGTTTAAGCATTTTCCCATACAACTACATAAGGAAGCAAATGTCAAGGTCAGCCTAGGATCATCATTTTAAGAAACTTGATAGTACCGAAGCACATAATGCTATATGATATATAGTTTCAAGGCTGTGGTCATTTGGTAATTAAGAAGAATTAAACAGTAAATGCTTTTTACTACATATGGGCATGGTGGCCATATTGGTCATGTGATCAGGACTATTCCCCTGGCTCATATATGAAATTTGGTTCCAATCAGCCAAGCAGTTTCAGAGAAGTTAATTAAAAATTTAGACACATTGGAAGATGGATAGATGCCGAAACCTGCCTATCCTATAAGCTCTCCCTAAGCCTTTGGCTCAGATGAGCTAAAATGATATGCAAGGGCCCAAGCCAGATATTTTGGTTGAGGACTCGACCCATTGGGGACTTGGGACAACACAACTGGCACAAAACAAGCTGACATTTTAACTTTAGCAGAAGACCAAAAATTATATGTTACAGTCTTTATGTCGCTGACCCCATATCAGGCCCTATGCCATTACTTTAGCAAGATTATTGTCAATACAACAATGGACTTTTTTACAGACACTGTGTGGCACCTGCTTTGCACAAATATTAGCAAAATACCAGACACAGTGCTAGGTCAGATCTTTATTTTTTCTGGGTGACACTTGTGGTTTACAAAAACATCAACTTTTTACGGGTCTTCCTGAATCACTAAAACCATTACATTTCATTGAACTGGACAAAGAACATGCAAAAATGATTTGAATTAAGAAAAGCTGAATAAAAATTGAAAACATATTTATGAAGATTTTCCTCACGAGAAAAGAGACAACACCGAATTGTCAGTACAAACTAGCATTCTCTTTACTAATAAGCTACTCTAATAACAAATAAACATTAAAATCCTCCATGACAGCTCTCAAATTTTGCAGATGTTTGTAGATGACGACATGGCAGAGTTGGACAAAATAATGCATGCGATACCTTAAACTTTGTACGTGCCAGGCAAGAGGTCACGATTAACAGGAAGCGGAGTAGGCTCGGTGTGTATACTCGCTATAAGGCTTAGGCAACTTCTGAAGCTAATTACAGAGCCTTAGATAAGAGGGAGTAGTTGGTGATACATAGGGATAATTTTTGTTAATTCTGGATAAAAACATATGTTGTGACCCCTCATCTGAACCGTCTCAATGAGACGGTTCAGATGAGGGATCACAACATATGGTTTCAATGAGAAATAAAGAAATTTATCCCTCAATTATCATCAAATACCCCTCTTATCTTGAACTCTGTAATTAACTATGTAAGCTAGGCCAAATTATATGTTTTATCATAAGATCCACTAATATAAAGCTCAATAAAACGGTAAATTCAACATAAAAACCTTCATGTATGTTGTGGTCCCTCATCAGAATGATGAGATGCTTCTGATGAAGGGTCACAACATGTATTTTTGACCAAAATATGTAAGAAACATTGTATATAGATAAAACATATTTTGCTTGGCACTGTATAAATATTCAATTCTATAGAAAAAATAAGATTTAAAAAAAAAATTAAATGGCCAAAGAAGTAAAATAATCTTAAACGAGTTACAAAAGATAATAATCTAAAAAATCTAAACACACAGAAAATATATAGAAAAATATTGTAATTACTAAAATTTTTCATTATTATTATATTACTTTTTTTTGAGTCCATAGCGAGTATATACAAACGTACATTAACCAGTTACTACACTTTTACAGGAATGGATTTCATTCTAATTACCAAATGGTTATTCCCGATTTTTTCTTTGGCGGAGACCTGTTAAAGGGTAAACAATGGTGAAAAAGGTGCACATAAAGTATAGGAAAATGCAGAATAAAAGGTAAATGTGTATGTTTGAAGAAAAATGTGCCTTGTATATACTCTCTAAAAGACATGTATTTCCCAAATAAACATTTCGAAAGTGAATTAAAAGTCTATGAAAAGCTGTCACATGCCCTTAGCGAGAATATACAATTTGAAAAAGTAAAATAAGGAGGCAAATTAAATTATGACTTGCATTGTGAATTTCAGTATATGGAACTGGAAATAATGGAAAATACTCATCATATTAACAAGAGTGCCAGCCCCGGATCCAGGGGGTGAGCTTTGGGGCTTCAGCCCCGCCCCCCGGGCCTGGTTAGATTAAAATATATGTTGTGACATCTTATTGGAATCGCCTCGGCGAGGCGATTCTATTAAGATATCACAACATATATTTCAAGGGAAAAAAGGGTCATTATTAAAAAATCTCATCAAAATTGGTCCCTAATTATGCTATATATTTTAAAGCCCCACTCCCCGCCACGCCCTGCCCCGTCCCTTACCCTACCCCATCCCCCACACATACATCTCTGCACATACAAGCCCTGCCAGTTATCCAAAGCCCCACCAGTATGTGGTGGTCTGGATCTGGGCCAGAGTGCCATCCAAAAAAATTAATGATGTTTTTCTTAAAGTGATCAGCTTCAACACGCCTGGTAAACTATCACAGGTACCTCCGCGGAGGTACCGATAAAATGTTGTGACAGGCATCCGGAGCTACCTGTGACGGACCAAAAATAAACAAAAAACGGTAGGTATTCGTCTTTTTTGATAAAATACATTATAACCAGGGGGGTTATTGAAAATCAAAGAATGCTATTCGACCCTTATATACATTAAGTTTTGTTACACAGTATATCCCCGGGAACTTTACATTATACAGAAGATATGACTTTTGAAGTGGCTTTAAGGTCAGGTGAAAGTACTCAAAACAAGAACAAATCGGTTGTTTTAGGTCCTAAATGCACTTTTCTTGCATAAGAATCTGTTGATCTGGATACACTGACGTAAAGTAAACCTCCTTGCCCAAATATAATTAAGGAATGAATTTCATTTTTCTGAGGTTTATCGAAGTGTAAACTACATTGGGTCACGTGCAAAGTGAATGAACCCCGAAGGGGTTCATGTAAACTTTGCTAGTGACCCAATGTAGTTTACACTTCGATAAACCTCAGAAAAATTAAGTTCATTGCATATATTTACATTCGTTTCAATCAAATCTTTCATGAAAATTTTTATAAAAGCGCTAAAATCGAAGCAGTAAAACATGTACACGCAGTTTTTTCTGCTAACAGCAGAACGGCATGCTTGACGTCATGACATTGCTGACGTCCAATCAGGTTGTAGAGAGTCATTGTTTATTTTGACGTCATTGACGTCGCGTGTCTCAATGTAATTATTGGAATGTAAACTACATTACGTTTTAATGGTTTACTATAGGGATTTTCAGTAAATACACCAAGATTGTAAATATATGCCGATAAACTCCAAATAAGGCTGGATCGGTAAAAAAACAACTGGAGGTGCCTGTGACGAAATGGAGGTGCCTGTGATGTAAGAAAATATAGCGAAAATCTGAAGATTTATAGCGGTTGCAAATATTGATATTCTTCATCTCTAGACCACTGCCTTGAAAGAATCGTTCATTCAACGTCGCAATTTAATCTATCATAATGCGAATATCAAGCATAGTTTTGTTAAAACGACAGACAATGGTCGTGAACTTATACAATCAGATTCTATATCCTGCTCTCAAAACCAAGATGGAAGTAAGTATACGTTGACAATAGTTCATAAAAGACACGCTTGGTAAACCGAATAAAGAGCTCTTTCCCAGACAGGTGGAAATTCACCTACCCCAAATGAAAACAACGCTAACTTCTGTTTTACCTATCTTATATAAGTGGGCAGCTGTACAGGACCTTACTGCCAGAAGACTACAAACAAGCGGACATAAGAACACGTAACATTGATGCTTCACAACAGAAATCCAAAATCCAAAGCAGATCATCTCAAAGAGTTATTGTCCGTTTAGTTTCCGTATCTGTTAGTCAAACATTGACGAGTGTTACGTAGCTGTTGAAAATTTACTGCCTAATTCAGTGTTAGAATAGTTATGAAATGCGCTTAAATAAGAGGCAGCGTTTTTGTGAATGGTGATGACTGCCTGTTAGTCATTCCAAATCGTTAGAAACTGTCGAGGTCACACGCCATGCTAGCTACTCGAAACGTTTGCAAAAACAACGTTTCAGAAGATGACTTTTATGTAGTAAAAGTGCTCTTTTGTTACCAAATTTGATGCAGTGGCTATTCGGAGACTTTGAATTACACGTTATTTACAGTAAGATTCCGATCACTTCAATATACTTAACGGTGTAATATTGAGAACATGTCACCTGCCGATGTAGGCCTTACGGATGTATTTGGATTCTAGCGCCAACAATTCAAAACTAGCCAGACTGAATCACTTGTAGCACCTATCACTCCAGTTACCACAAAGTTAACACATACAGCGAGCGTCATACGACACATGCGAGCGACACATGTGAGGTACCAAAAGGATCAACACTATAAATACCTGTACGTGTATGCCTGTTGACGGGTATCGGCAATTTTGACAATTTGACACACCATATCTGTTGTGAAGCATCAATGTTACGTGTTCTTATGTCCGCTTGTTTGTAGTCTTCTGGCAGTAAGGTCCTGTACAGCTGCCCACTTATATAAGATAGGTAAAACAGAAGTTAGCGTTGTTTTCATTTGGGGTAGGTGAATTTCCACCTGTCTGGGAAAGAGCTCTTTATTCGGTTTACCAAGCGTGTCTTTTATGAACTATTGTCAACGTATACTTACTTCCATCTTGGTTTTGAGAGCAGGATATAGAATCTGATTGTATAAGTTCACGACCATTGTCTGTCGTTTTAACAAAACTATGCTTGATATTCGCATTATGATAGATTAAATTGCGACGTTGAATGAACGATTCTTTCAAGGCAGTGGTCTAGAGATGAAGAATATCAATATTTGCAACCGCTATAAATCTTCAGATTTTCGCTATATTTTCTTACATCACAGGCACCTCCATTTCGTCACAGGCACCTCCAGTTGTTTTTTTACCGATCCAGCCTTATTTGGAGTTTATCGGCATTTATATTTGGGCAAGGAGGTTTACTTTACGTCAGTGTATCCAGATCAACAGATTCTTATGCAAGAAAAGTGCATTTAGGACCTAAAACAACCGATTTGTTCTTGTTTTGAGTACTTTCACCTGACCTTAAAGCCACTTCAAAAGTCATATCTTCTGTATAACTGTAAAGTTCCCGGGGATATACTGTGTAACAAAACTTAATGTATATAAGGGTCGAATAGCATTCTTTGATTTTCAATAACCCCCCTGGTTATAATGTATTTTATCAAAAAAGACGAATACCTACCGTTTTTTGTTTATTTTTGGTCCGTCACAGGTAGCTCCGGATGCCTGTCACAATATTTTATCGGTACCTCCGCGGAGGTACCTGTGATAGTTTACCAGGCGTGTTCAATATAAAGACACCTTTACTGGCTACTGACCATCAGGTAATGTGTCAAGTAATTGCCCATGGAATAGTACAGAGTCCAGAGCTCCAGATAAGAAGGGGTAGCATGGCTATAGTTTAAGGGTAATTTTTCAGTATTTCTCCATAAAATCATAATGCCATGTCCTTTCATTAGAACTGTCTAGTCTCACTGAGACAGTTCTAATGAGGGGTCACAACATGTTTTTTCGTAATACTGAGAAACAAGAAAACTTATATCAGAATTATTCTCAAACCCACTGCCCCCTTCCCCCCCGCCCCACCCCATAACTGGAGCTCTTACAGACGCTGATGTGGGTCAAAACTGTCTGATGGGACACTTTAGTCACAATCTTTCAGGTCACCTTTAGTAATAACTTATTTACCAAGAGTTAGTAAACATACAGGCTACCTATTTATTTGACAGGTGAAGGTCATATTAGCCATGGCATATGGAAAAGTTCCTTACACAATGATGAAGGCCCATCCAAGCAGACTAAATCAGTCTTCCAATTTCCCAACATGTATACAGATTCCTCGAGATCCATGGATGGGTCCAAACAGGGAAGGCTCATACCAACTTATGGATGGGCAAGTTAATCTGTATCACTGCTGTTCACATATGCCGTACAGTACCTTTCCAAATTGCTGAATTGCCACCACGGAAGTGGCTTGAGAACCTTCAGTTGGCTAGATATGTGGCTGTTGAGTAAACAGCGAAGCCTTGAGCAAAGAGCTAGCAAAACAAAGCAGTCTGACTAGAATCTATGATGTGTCCTTAGCTCATCCGAGAGAGTGTTATACACATAAATGACTTTATCAGACCTGCGGGATACGGACTGATGCGGTCTTTGCTTGCAGCACATTTATATGTCACAAGGCACATTTTCAGAATTTCCCAAGGCTTTAGTGATGATCCTAAAAATTGAGATAAAGCTTGATTTTGGGTCATGCTGTTTTTATTGTTTATGTTCGGACATCTCAAACATTCCTGTAATACATTCTTCCAACTTCAGAGATGGATGAGTTCATTAATCTTGCCCTATTTATGGAATGTTTCATCAGATTGTGGCAAACACTGTAGATCCTAATCAGACTGCTCTTAGGAGCAGTCTGATTAAGATCTGCAGTGCTCTTAGGAGCAGTCTGATTAAGATCTGCAGTGTTTGCTACAGAACTGCTGTTTGGATATTTATGGTAAATACACTTTTTCAGGTAAATGACATCTCCTGACCACTGGCATTAAATTTTGTACCATTGACCGCATTTTTTTTATGATATATTAGGTCAAACTCTTTGAATGTTTATGCACAAGATACAAAAGTATACGCAATCAGACACCTCAACTATAAACCATACAAGCATTATACTTGCATAACCTTAATTAAGATTTTCGGTTAACGATTTGTAAATGCAGAAACATAGTATGCAAACACACACACACACAAAAACATACACACACAAAAACACACACACACAATTATCTTATATGCTATGACAGGCATAGTTTAAAAGATAGAATGGAATGAAGTGGAATGGAATGGACATGCAGAGATAATCTCCACTTTGTTCCACTGATTTCAGATGATACTCTTACAGGAAAGAATTTGCCCCCTCTGAGGGAGCAAATTCTTTCCAGTAAGAGTATCAGCCCATGTTCTGGAAGCAAGTTGTAGCCAATGGAATGTAGATTCTCTGATCTACTCCATTCCATTCCAGCACTTTCCATTCCATGGTTTAAACTATGCCACAATGACAAGGGTTCCACTGCAGACTACATTTTTACTGACAAAATGCTGAGCTAGTGAAGTATTTTGCACAGATATAGGTAGGTCTTGATGGTAATTCCAATAAATTTCTGAATCTCTGTTGAAGTATATGTCGTGAGCCCTCATCAGAAGATATGTTTCATCTTAAAATAAGAAAAATATCTATTTTTCATATAACTGGGTCACCCTACCCTTGTCTGGAGCCCTGCAGCATACGATCCTATTAGTATTCATTGATTTCACTGATTATTGTCATAGTCTCTATAGATATGCTTGATACAAGATGGACACTTAATTAGATCTCGGACAACATCATATCTCTCTTGCCGCAGGCTGAATGCAAATGAACGCAGCTTGTCACCATAAATCCACAATCTGCAGCTTGTCACCTAAAAAAACTCTCAGTATTTATGACAGTGCATAATTTTATAAAAGACCATTTCTTACCATCAACTCTCTCACTGGAATTAGTTTTCACTTCATGAAAACTTCACATCAATCTGTCAACATTTAATAGGTGAAGAGGGAGAGGGGGATTCTTGAGTCAGATGCGCTACTCAAGAGCCAGAGGTCCTGGGTTCAATACCCCGTACTTTTGTTTCTTCTTCCTCTGATTCAAGAAAGGCAGTAGTCAGTTACTGGCAAAAGTATGTGCATTTAGTACTGGCTAACCGCTTAGGAAGTCTGAGCCTGCCCAGGAATTGTGTGGTTTGGGAAACTGACCATCCCGACATGACCATAGCTGTTTACCATGGACGTAAAACAATAAAACAAAACAACAACAAAAATATGTATATACCAATGAAATAATAGTCAAACTTCTTCCCAGAATTAATATGGATAGACAGATAAATATCTGGTATATACTATGAGAGACATATATACAGTGCATAAATTACATCCCAGAATCCCTTGCCCACCCACTACTGGTGTATGCAATTAGTATAAAATTAATGACTTTCCAAAATCCATTACCCCACCCAGTCTTGTCTCAACATAAAATCAGACTAATTTTTTGACAAAATCAGACAAATAATTAAAACCAAAATGTTAAATCACTTGTTCTGCAGTTTCTTCTAGTCACTGAACTTCACTTTTGTGCAGTTTTTGATGAAATAATCACCCTTTTTAACCACCCACGAAAACGAATGACATCATCGGTATGTCCAGTTTTAGGCACTTTTGGAACATAACATTAGCAAATCACTAGTTATGCATCTCTCCCAAGTCAGGAAACTTCCTTTTCATGCAATTAGTGCTCTTAACTTTTGGTATTTAGTATGTGAAGAGCTTTGAAATACAAGTTGCAGCTTTAAAAAACATTCCCAAACTTCCAGGCTTAGTTTTTATCGCCCTTACAATTTCACAGGGTGGAGTTCTGTAGCCTAGGGGGCCCGTTTCGCCCTAGTCATCCCCTAGTGTGATCTCTGCATGACTTGTGATTTTAGGTCCTTTTATACAGTATTTCAGTCATATATCAGGCCAACCTTAGAAATATTCTTGTTTCCCCTTACCCGACCCTTCTTCTCAATGGTGGGTATGTTGGTCGCGATTTTATTTTATTTTTTTCCCTGAAAAGTCAGAGCTCCAGATAATCCTTTCAAGCGGGGAGTTGCTGACGCCTCACTCGAGCCGCTTCATCTGATAGTTTTTCCATCCCAAATTTAGACGTAGGTCCTATAAAAATAGACGACGCAGTTTTTATAATTAAATAGGGACGGTCGAACGGCGCCCCGTTACTGCAACTACGGATCCTTTCCGCCGAGGTGCGTGTTGCATGGAGTATAAGATACACTAGTAAAACACACACGCACACTCTAAGTGTGAAAGTGCCATATCGGGGACATGTGTAATGCGCATTCTGATCATGGTCTGATCTGATTACTTACGTATTTGTCTAATCAAGCAATGTAGATATGAGGTGACAGTCCGGACTGGTACACAGATTTTTTTTATAAAGTCCGTCGCATTCCTTCTTTAATGTTGGCCATATACACAAGAACAGTTTATAACATGTTCATTCAAGTTTTACAATAAGAACAGTGCGACCCCGACGAAACTGCATTGTTAGCAAATGTGGGATCGGATGCACCGGAGATAAACACATTCTCGTTGCATCCTAAACACTTTTGTCACATACCCTGTTTTAGATATTGGAACAACCCAAATATGAAGATCTATCTCCGCTAGATGAGCGAACATTTAATTGTTTATGAGGGTGAACGGATTAATCTGTATCAAAACAACATGCAAACACTGCGAGTTACGCATTCTCATCAGCTATAACGGAGTGTAAAGACGGTAGCATTTTTTTAAATACGGTAACCACCTGCACGTGGTTATGTTGATCAGACATCAAAGAACGCCGCATTGAACTGGACACGTGTCATGTGGAACCGTGAGACAGGTGAAGATACCTTATTCCATATGCCCCGATCAGCCTGCGCAGTAATGCAATGTGACTGGTATTTCCTATTCGCAACTTTCATCATTGGATTATAAATGTAAACTTTTACCATAAATTAGAAACGCGAATATTTTCTGCGCGTTCTCGTTCCGTTGGACACATTTGGGATCATTATCAGACTGCTCATTGGAGACGTTTTGATTAGCGTCAGAAAAATGAGAGTTCAGCCATGTGCGTTTCTTAATAATCGAAACAGTTTTCAACCTAATACTAGATGAATTGTTTGCCCAGACAGAGATGACTCTGATCAGACTTAGCGAATACACATGCTTATCTGTGTTTTCCCTATATGCTCACGTCGTAAAGTACCCTAAATAGCCTTTAAAGCATAATTTTAAGCGATTTTCGCTAGTCTAATAACTACGTAATCCGATTTTATTTTTTTGATCAGTCTCCAGGTATTTCAGAAAAAGACAAATTGAAAATAACAATACCCGGAATGCAATTTCGTTGCTCAACAATTTTCGCATGCCACTCCGTATCAAAGAATGACCCTTTGTTTTTGCCTGACACCGAAATTTTCAGCTCCAGGTTACTCTACATAAAACCTATCGACACGTGCGTTGAGCGGCATCCTGTGACTTCAAAAGCTGACTGAAATCCTTTGATCTTTTGCCAGTCTTATCAAAGGTGGTTGAGCGCATTTTTGTCTCTTTTATTCCGGACTGCTTCTTTTGTCTCAAAACATAGTTAAAAAGACGCTGCCGTTCGTTTTTATAATGGCCTGTTTTAGTAGGAGTATTCTTGACACATTAGTTTGGGACTGCTGGCGTTTTTCGTCAGAAACACCTTTATCTAGAGCTCTGAAGACCCGTATTTTTTTGTATTCGGCACAAAGGTAGAAAAAAACTAGAGGTGGCAGTAAGCATGGCTTACTAAATACCCCCCGCATTTAACAGTTAGGCATGCATGTTATGAAAACTACAAGTGCACATCTATATACCAATATCTGTTCACATATTTAATATCAGTCAAACGGTTTAGGAGAAGTAGCAACAACAAACTCTGTTTACCAAGACTACAAAGGGGCACAACAAAGCTGGAAAACCCTTTTGAGAAAAACAGAGCAATATGTGCCAACTCTTTCTTCTACTGTATCTGTGCACCAATTCTGAATAAAATGGAAGTGAAAATGGCATAAAAAAACTTCAAACTATGGCAAAACATATAAAAAAGGGGCATAACTCATGCAAAAGGGTTAATGTACAACTTCATTCAAATATGTGTTTGCACACTTAATTTCAAGAAAATCCATCAAATGGTCTTGGAGTAGTAGCGATAACAAACTTTTCTTACGAGAACTACAAAGGGACATAACTTAGCAGGAAAACCTTTCCAGGAAAACTGAACAATATGTATCAGCTCTTTCCATATGCTGCATCTAGTAACCCAATTTGAATAAAATGGAAGCAAAAAGGCAAAAACCCTATAAAATAGGGCAAAAATATCAAAAAGGGGCATAACTCAGGCAAAAAGGGGCAGAATTTAAAATCAAAACCCTAATGCACATCTTCATACCAATATCTGTTCACATACTTAATTTCAAGAAAATCCGTCAAACCATCTAGGAGGAGTTGCGATAACAAACTTATTTCATGAAAAATACAAAGGGGCATAACTCCGCAATAAAAACCTTCCAGGAAAAATTGAAAAATACGTATCCACTATTTTCTTATGCTGCATCCATGGACAAAATTTGAAACAAATCGGAGCAAATTTAATGCAAAAACCTTATAAAATAGGGCAAAAAATATCAAAAAGGGGCATAACTCAGGCAAAAAAGGGGCAGAATTTAAAATCAAAACCCTAATGCACATCTTCATACCAATATCTGTTCACATACTTAATTTCAAGAAAATCCGTCAAACCATCTAGGAGGAGTTGCGATAACAAACTTATTTCATGAAAAATACAAAGGGGCATAACTCTGCAATAAAAACCTTCCAGGAAAAATTGAAAAATACATATCCACTATTTTCTTATGCTGCATCCATGGCCAAAATTTGAAACAAATCGGAGCAAATTTAAGGCGTTGCGGACGGACGGACGGACGGAAAGACGGACGGACAACGTCAAAACAGTATACCCCTCACAAACACAGTTTGCGGGGGGTATAAAAATATTTTTTTTTTGAAATCGGAAAAAATATTTTCCGGTCGCTACGATTTTTTACGGTCGGTCGCGTAAGGGGAAACATTAAATATTTTATTTTTGGCCTCAGGACAATGAGAGCGTGATAATGAAAGGCTGTGTGCAGTGGAACTCCATTTAAGCTTGAAAAGATTCCCACCTCCAGCAGGTCTAGAACCCGGAACCGCTAGATCAGCAGGCCAGCACTTAACCTACCAAGCTATCGGGACGCCATTGGGAAAGAAGTCCCACCCTTTCCCTCCCCAAACCACTCCATTGGGAAGGATGTGTAGGAGCAACAAGGTCAAGGATGTGCAGCTAGCAATTTTCAGACACAGTACCACTTAACTCAATTTGCTCTGCTTTTAAGATGAATAGAATAATTAGGGCAATAGTTGTTTCAAGACCGGTCCTCCTCAATTAGGCTAAACAGAAAGACCTTTAACTCTTTGCTGACTAGTGGACATGTCTGTCCTTATTTAATGGATGAGTCCATTTCTAGTTTAAGGGATTTCTGGTGAATTCTTTCACTTTTATTGTATTTTGCATAGAAATTCCTGTAAGCAAACAGTGTCAACCACGATTAGATGCCACATTCTGCGTCTGAACTGGGTCTGCACTGTTAGCATATGTCCCAAAATAGGTTTCCCATCTACAAAGGGTTAATTTTGTAACTATGATTCTTCTCTGCTGTTATTTGGTAAGGTTTTCTCCTAAACTGAATATTTTACGCTTTCACATGACAGTTGACAGGAGGGTCACCTTGAGAATTTAACATTAATGTCTCCTTGAATATAAGTGAGGATAAATGATGGCCGCAGGCGAAATATGTATGATATGATAATGCATTAAAGACAACATCATGTATAGCCAAAATATGACCATTATGAAAAGCTATTTCTTAATATTTTCAATAAGAAGAAGAGAAGCACCTCAGTGAAGTTTTCAATAAAAAGCTAAATGCAAAATGTCCCCCATGCCAGCAATTGGGGAAGCTGGGTGATATTGAAAGGAGCAATGGCTGCAAATTGAGTCTTTAAGCAAAGGTCAGAATTCTAACAAAAGCATCTGATGATCCATTCTGGAACAGTTGCTATTCTGGTAAGTATCTTGAAAATCGGTATTGCAGAACAAATCAAGGGCCATAACTGGCAGAAAGGGTTCTTATATGCCACTGATATAATATGACCAACTTCAGATGGTGATCAAATATTTTGAAAGTTTTATGAAAATGGGTTTCAAACTGAAGGAGTTGCAGCCATAAGATTTGTATTGCTGGACAAATCAAGGGCTGTAACTCTGACAGTCTGATCAACACCCTGATAAAACATGACTGGCAACAAACGGTGATAATACCCTGGAAGTTATTGGAAAATCAGCTGAAAGAAGTTACAGGAAAATCCGCTGAAAACTGAGGGAGGAGCTGCTGCCAAAAGATTTGTCTACAGACGGAAAGATCAAGGACCATAACCTTGACAAATATGGTCCGACCATGACCCTGATAAAAGATGATCCACTTCAAGTGGTAATAATACCATCCTAAAAGTTACAATGTACATGAAAATCAGATGGAAACTAAGAGGTTGCAGCCAAAAGATTAATCTAATCTAATAGTCTAACAGACAGACCATTCCTACAGACCCTTCCACTACCTCAGGTGACAAAGTAGACATTATGACTAAATGTACATTTCTAGAAAATTTACAAATTTTCAGTGCTTTTCAAGGTTTGACTGCCTCTTATTTTGCAGTTTGAAAGAGCTAATATCTTGCTATCTATTTATTTGATATAGAATGCATCTGGAAGCTATAAATATCAATCTGATTCTACCTTCAGCTTCTGTCAATTCAGACAGTCCTATCTATGGATTTGAAGATGTTCTGGGACTCTTGCCTACAAGCCCTCCCTTTGAGAGTAACCCCAAAAGGTTGTCATATGTGCATACAGCTATCAAAAGAAATGGTATTTTGATACTGTGATAGTATGGTGTTTGATTTTGTTATAAATGGTGCATGTAACCTCAACTGATTAAGAAAAGTCTTTGACCTTGAATTTTTATCTAATGGTATCAATGTTTGTCATTCTGTCTATACGATGAAATTAAATATGACCGAATAACTTAACATTTGAAAGATAACACATCTGTACGCAAACAACTGTAAACAACAATGACTCCTGTTTCATCATCAGAACCCATTTTCATAACTGAAGACTGAACTTAAGGGGAATGGATACACTTTCAAGGGGAGCAACTCTGCCACTTTCATTTTTGCCTCCCTTCTCAATGTTGGTCAACTCTTTAAGGAAAGAATTTGCTCCTAGAGGAGCAAATTCTTTTCTTTAAGAGTAGACCCCCTCTTTGGAAGGATTTCTTTGCCCAGGTAGTCACAAAAATTGTCCAACCTTTTAAAAATTGTTGAAAAACATGTTGGTTAAATAATACATCTTAAAATTATTGACACTGCAGTGAAGGAAGAGGTTTACCATTTTATTTAGCATCATAATACCCCTTAAAGACAAATATTCTTGTTTATTGGGTGCCATAATCCTATTATGTAACAGTCCAGTGACATTGCTATTTCATCAAAGGAAATACCCTTTCTCACACAGGCAATGATATAACAGGGTCATAAAACTAATAGAGGCTGGGGTGTGTGTTCTATTATAGTAGAGAATATTTGTCTTTAAACTTAGATTTGCAACCCCAGCAATAAACCCATACATCCGTTATTTTAAGAAAAGTTAAAAAATGGAGGTGAACTCTAGGGTTTCAGGACATGTTGATGGTTACATAAACACACAAACGACTGGAAACTAACTAAGGAACTTAACATGTGGGTGCAGACACTTCTACAGTACTTTTCTTTAAAAAGTTCATGCATTGTAAAGATCTGGCAAATTCTATACATAGACCTGTATGAACCTGACATGAATTTCAATTAACTATCAAGCACTGTTGTGAAATATTAATTCATGATGCTAGCCCTTGATATATTTTTTATGTCACGTATGACAGTCATACCTGATTATGAGAATGCAAAGATCCTTAGCCCTGATGAAATCTCATGACCTTAGAGGATAGGACTGAAATGTCCAGCAAACATTGTGGACCCTGATCAGACTGCTCTTTCACTTAACATTTGAAACAGCAAAAATGAAAATACATGTAGCTGATTTGCAAGCAGTGTAGATCCAGATGAGGTGGCTCATGATGATCCGCCTCATCTGGATATACACTGTTTACCCTCTGGTTTTCAAATTCACAATATGATATACTGTGGACGAAACATTTTGTAATTGAATTATTGCAGACGTTAATTTTTTCATCTGCTTTTTTGGTGCTTTTAGAGAGAAGTCCAGACCCTGCTATGGATCTACACTGTTTGCACAGGGTCATTTACTCTATCAGAGCTCCAGACAAGAAGGGTTAACAGAGATAATTTAGGGATAATTTCCTTATTTTTTCATTTAAACATATATTGTGACCACTCTTAGAACCCTCTCGGCGAGATGGTTCTAATGAGGGGTCACAACATATGTTTTCGTTAACAGATAAGAAACTTATCCCTGAATTATCCCTGTTACCCTTTCTTATCTAGAGCTCTGTCTATGTCCAAATAATCAGGGCTATTATCATTGATGACTGATCAAAAGCTTTTCTTCCTTGCAGACAAGTTACATTTTGTCCTCTCAATTAACTTCATTTGTCATTGCAGAAATTTTGTGCAGACCTAAAGCTTTTGTTCTGAAAGTCTGTAAAGGAAAGGTTCAGTAGAAAATCTAATGTCTAACCACCTATAAAACAAAGACTAGAGAGAGAGAAATCAAAGAAAAAGAAAAGAAGAAAGAAATGAAATCATGCAAAACGGGCTTCCAATAAAAGATTTTCTGACGATAAAGACAATCATAGCAGAGAAGGAACTCTGAAGAAAGGTGTCTCTTACATCTTCTGACACATGACCAGCCTTCACATCTGTCGTCTTATGCCATGGTGACTTATTTTCCTTCACAGGTAAAGCCTGTATATGGACATTTTTTTACCTGAACTTAAGGACGTCTTTAGACAAACTGACCTTTTTGTACTTATTTCCACAACAGAATCTTTAACCCTTAAAGCAGCTAAAAAGCAGATGAAAAGTTTAGGTCAGCAAACTGTCCAACCAGCTTTTATCCTAGCTCTATCATATTCAGAATTTAAAGGCCAGAGAGGAAACAGTGTAGATCCAGATGAGGGGGCACCTGGATCTACGCTGTTTGCAAATTCAACTATTTTCGTTTTTGGCACTCCAAGTGAATATTCAGGTCTGTCAGAAGATGGATGTTTTTTGGCAAACAATGCAGATCCAGATCAGACTGCTCCTGATCTAGACCTACACTGTTTGCACCAATTTATTTCTGTTCAATTATGGTAATGGTAAAAACACCAAGTTAAAGAAGAAAACGAGTCTAGACTCTGGGTTGCTTTACCAGAATAACATGAATTTTATTGTCTTCATAGTTGCCAAGGACTTCAAAATTAATTATTTCATTTTTCACTTAATAAAAATAAGCAGCTAAGAAACTGACAAATGTTCTAGGTCCAGATGTTCTGCCAACATATAAAACTTACTGCATAAGATAAGTTAACTTTAGAAGACACCTAAACATCTAAGTAATGTAACGGGTCATAGAATGGACATTTAAGCACTAAAACACACCTGTTAGTAAACAACAAAAATGGATTCAGAGATGTTTGGCTCCATTTATATCATGTGACTTTGTCAGATTATATATGTGTTTGACCTGAATGAATTCTAAACACAAGTTTTTTAGTTGGCAACCCACACCTAAGTTTCATCTTTATGTGAGCAGTAGTTGCTTGTGAAATATTTCAACGCTTTCAAAAAGTATTGATACTGACCCTCGTCGACAAGTGGATGTGGATGCATATTTAATGTGAGATGTTTTTTTCTATATAATCTTTAACAGGTACTGCTGGACTGAACTGGTGTACCAAGCTGAACACAACGAGATTATTTGATGATAATCCTGGTATATTTTTTTCTCACTTCTCCATAAAAACATATGTTGTGACCCCTGATTATAATAAATGAGGGTTGATAGTTTTGTATGTTTTATGACCTATTACCTATCAGGGATACAGACTAACACATTTTTCATAGGTGCAAGCTGGGCCCCTAAAATCTGAAAATTAGTCGCCCAGCCAGAAATTTAGGGGCCCACATTTAAAACTTGAGAATTTTTTATTCAGAATCTGCGCGAGAATTGTGCCGCTTCAGTAGGCTTTTGAGGGCGGGATGTGGAATATGATTGTATTAATTCCTGATAATTGCCTATCTTTTCACTTTGTAGTAAACACTCCTTTCTTAGGGTTTGCTTCCTTTTAGCAGCCGAGTGTGAAACACCAGCAATTTATCACCACATTAGGCACGAAAAATTTACAAACGGTCGACGGAGGCGGCCATGTTATTTTCGATAGTGAGTAAAATCCAGCACACAAGTATGACGGAACACCGAATATTCAAAGCAGATATCGGCGCGGAAGTTTGAGGTGGTGGATTTTACTCCAAGCCAAAAACATGCCACACATACGCCGACAGCTGACGGTCGCATGCTGGGCGACTGACGTTTTAATTTTAGGCGCCCAGCCGATTTTTTACTCGCAGTGGGCGAGTGGGCGACCGCTAGTCTGTATCCCTGCCTATAAATTCTGAGTGTTGGGACTGGCAGGTCTAAGCAAACAGTTTTGACTCAGATCAGACTGCTCCTTTAGGAGCAGTCTGATCAGGGTCTATACTGTTTGCCATTTCATCTCTATCTTCATATTTTGGATGCATTACTGCATTGTAAAACCCAAATTACAACAATTATGGTAACTATTTCAGGTGTCCCAATTCCTAGAACTTTTATGGTAATGGAATTATCCCTGGATCATCAGATGATCTCCTAACAGCTTGGGTATAAGCATGAGGGGATAACCTACTCTGCTGGTAGATCTTTGGCCCCATCTTCCTGTCCTGGGATGTCTACGTGGATGAAAGAAGCCCGGTTCCTAAGTTCTTTCATAGACTCATGCTCCAAGAAGTGGAACCAGCTCTCATCTGCAAAAGATAAAGACAACAGAAACTGAATAATGAGGAAAAGATACTGTTTCATTAGAAAACACCAGAATCATGTGTGGTGCTAAAAAACAACCTCTTAACCCAGTCATGTCTAGCGTCCCATAAATGACACACAGGCAAACAGTGCAGACCTAGATCAGATGCCGCATAATGCGGCATCTGATCAAGGTCTCCACTGTTTGCTTAAAATTCAAGCGTTTCTGTAAAAAAATCAAGAGAGAAAATTTACCAGACACCCCTAAAATGATGAATGGACTCGTCCATTTCATCAGGGTAGAAGAATTCATTTGTCAATAATGGGCAAATAACAACAAGCCACCAAATGATATGTCTTGCCGGTCTGCACATTGTCATAAAGCAGACTAAACTAGAAGACTTGACGAAAGTTTTCGGCGCCACTGGCGCCACCGCAGTCACCAGAAAATAATACTTATACCTCACTTTTGCTTGTTGTAGGCAAGACAAATTTAATCTGGACCCGTTGTTTCAAACTAATGACATCATTACTTAATGAGACATTATATTAGCAAATGTGCATTGTACACAAAAACTCTGCCATTTTTGCCAAAAAAGGGCAAAAGCTCCTCACATTTTTTGCAGCAAAACTATTAGTATACTTGCTATTTTGAGTATAAAACAACTTAAATTCTTGACTACCAAATGTGTTAAGCCAACAAAGCTTTGAACAAACTGGCTCTGTTGATAAGGGGAGTTGGCTAAAATGGCTCGACATTTAGTCGTTCTGGTACAAAGCCTGCCAATGAAGACATTTCAAACATTTCTTTCTACACTAAAAGTATACTTATGCACCTCTGTTGCATTGTGGCAATTACCTAGAACTGTCTATTACAGTCTGACATTTGTTTTTCTCTTTTTTCAAGCAAAAATAACAAAGCTCTGGCATAAAAGACATTATTCTTAGCGGATTCATGAATACATTGATTTTCAGTGCTCTAATCTTCTCCGAGTGAGTGAATCACTTTCCCAAAACCTTTGAGGTCTTTTCCTGCTAAAGCTGTATAGAATCTGTCTGCAACTGATCTACGAAATAACGACCAAGTAACTAACCACTTATCTTGCATCAAAGTATACACTGACAGCCAATGCAAGCCAAAAAATGCCTTTTCAATAATGAGATCTTTGAAGATCCCGCCACAGTCTGATCAGCCTTCTCTATTCGCAAGTTATTTGTCTATTCACAATGATAACAAAGCATGAAAGTAAAGTCAAGTCTCTGATCAGACTGTGCAACTGAACTGAGTCTTTGCTGGTTGAAAGGTCAAAGGTCCAATTTGCCACCTAACACTAATATAGAAAGATTGGTTTCGGAGACCACTGTGTCTACAGATTTCGAAGCCAAAACAAACTTGTGTTTTGTTGTGTTTTATTAGAAAAGCTGCTTTCTCGATCTGAATGTCATTACCACCTGCAGTACAGACCATCTTAGCTGCGACAAAAGAAAACCAACATAGTGGCATGTGCGTCCAGCCCAGACCAGCCTGGGCATCCGTCCAGTCTGACCAAAGTCTTAAATTAGCTGTTGGCACTGAGGCAGCTTTCACCCTTAGCTACTCTTTAAGTGCACAGCAAAGACTCTGATCAGACCGGGCGGATGCCCAGGCTGATCTGGGTCTTCGCTGGGCGAATATGCCACTTTGTTGGTTTTGTAGTGTCATGGCTCATTTGGTTTAAGGTGTATGGATACACTTCCAAGGTAGCTCACTCTGATCTGGAAATATGGCACCTCTCTATGGTAGTAAGGATGTGTACAACACTAGGTGCCATGAAGAATTTTTGATTAACCAATTATTTCTGATTATCTCCCAGACTCATGCATATTGTTGAAATTGGCATAATATAATGTTCTCAAGATAATCAGAGCTTCCCAGCTGTCAGTATTAATCCATCATAACAGTATATCTATTATTCATAACAGCATAGTATACAGGCAATAATATGGTACTGCCTGGGTGAATAGCCTGGGTGGCATTGACCAGGCTTTGGAAAGGATGCTCCTGATGACTGGATGAAAAACAAGAGGGCCATGGTGGCCCTGAATCGCTCACCTGAGCATTAATCAGTTCACTGGCTCTGGTGAAGATTTATAAGAGTTTTTACCATACATGGGAATGGCGGCCACCTTGGTCATGTGACCAAGATCATTTGAAGAACTTTCAATCCTTTGACCCATGTGCAGGCTCCATATGAAATTTGATCTGCCCAGTGGTTTCAGAGATGTTTGAAAATGTTTATGGATGGATGACAGAGGCAGCTAACACCAATACTGTAAGGCTCAGGTGAGCTGAAAATGGCAGAGTCGCTTCTCCGAAAAGTTCCCGTTCATGTTGAGTTCCTTTGATGGATTTGAACTAGACTTAACTAGGCAAACACAGATGATAGAATGGTAGCATCATTATCTCACTGTGGTGAAACTAATGTATTCCAAGGAGTTTGTGGCTGGCATATTTGCAATGTTAGTTCTGATTCTTGCAACATAACTTAATTTAGATTTGACCTAGTGACCTAGCTTTTGACCCGACATGACCCAG
Organism: Ctena decussata; assembly: GCA_963989385.1. Lineage (NCBI taxonomy): Eukaryota > Metazoa > Mollusca > Bivalvia > Lucinida > Lucinidae > Ctena > Ctena decussata. The sequence continues at coordinate 35,240,828 of OZ022498.1, read as the reverse complement.
TTTCAAACCGGATATTGTAAGAATAAACATTCTGACAAAGTTTCATTGAGATTGGATCAAAACTGTGCCCTCTGGAGTGTATACAAGGTCGTTCTTATATTTGACCTAGTGACCTAGTTTTTGATCTGACACAAACCAGTTTCAAACTTTACCTAGATTTCATAAAGGTAAACATTCTGACAGAGTTTCATGAAGATTGGATCAAAACTGTGCCCTCTAGGGTGTACACAAAGTTTTTCTTAGATTTGACCTATTGCCCTAGTTTCTGATCTGACGTGACTCAGTTTCATAAGGGGCATATATATATGGACAATAAACATTTTGACATAGTTTCATGAAGATTGGATCAAAACTATTCCTTCTAGTGCGTACACAAGGTTTTTCTAAGATTTGACCTAGTGACCTAGTTTTTGATCTGACATGACCTACTTTCAAACTCGGCCTAGAGTTTATGGAGATAAACATTCTGACAAAGTTTCATAAAGATTGGATCAAAACTGTGTCCTCTAGAGCGTACACACGGTTTTTCTATGATTTGACCAAGTGACCTAGTTTTTGACCCTACATGACCCAGTTTCAAATTTGTCCTTCTTATTATGAGGATAAACATTCTGATAAAGTTTCATGAACTTTGGATCAAAACTGTGCCTTCTAGAGCGTACACAAGGTTTTTCTAAGTTCTGACCTAGTGACCTAGTTTTTGACCCGACATGACCCAATTTCGAACTTGGCCTAGAGCTTATGGAGATAAACATTCTGACAATGTTTTATAAAGATTGGATCAAAACTGTGTCCTCTAGAGCGTACACAATGTTTTTCTATGATTTGACCTGGTGACCTAGTTTTTGACCCAACATGACCCAGTTTCATACTTGTCCTAGATATTATAAAGATAAACATTCTGACAAAGTTTCATGAACTTTGGATGAAAACTGTGCCTTCTAGAGTGTACACAAGGTTTTTCTAAGATTTGACCCAGTGACCTAGTTTTTGAACCAACATGACCCAGTTTCAAACTTGGCCTAGAGTTTATGGAGATATATATTCTGACAATGTTTCATATAGATTGGATCAAAACTGTGTCCTCTAGAGCGTACACAAGGTTTTTCTATGATTTGACCTAGTGACCTAGTTTTTGACCCGACATGACCCAGTTTCGAACTTGTCCTAGATATTATGAGGATAAACATTCTGACTAAGTTTCATGAACTTTGGATGAAAACTGTGCCTTCTAGAGCGTACACAAGGTTTTTCTAAGATTTGACCTAGTGACCTAGTTTTTGATCCGACATGACCCAGTTTCGAACTTGTCCTAGATATTATGAGGATAAACATTCTGACTAAGTTTCATGAACTTTGGATGAAAACTGTGCCTTCTAGAGCGTACACAAGGTTTTTCTAAGATTTGACCTAGTGACCTAGTTTTTGACCCGACGTGACCCAGTTTCGAACTTGTCCTAGATATTATGAGGATAAACATTCTGATAAAGTTTCATGAACTTTGGATGAAAACTGTGCCTTCTAGAGCGTACACAAGGTTTTTCTAAGATTTGACCTAGTGACCTAGTTTTTGACCCAACGTGACCCAGTTTCAAACTTATCCTAGATATTATAAAGATAAACATTCTGACAAAGTTTCATGAACTTTGGATCAAAACTGTGCCTTCTAGAGTGTACACAAGGTTTTTCTAAGATTTGACCTAGTGACCTAGTTTTTGACCCGACATGATCCAGTTTCGAACTTGTCCTAGATATTATGAGGATAAACATTCTGACAAAGTTTCATGAACTTTGGATGAAAACTGTGCCTTCTAGAGCGTACACAAGGTTTTTCTAAGATTTGACCTAGTGACCTAGTTTTTGACCCGACGTGACCCAGTTTCGAACTTGTCCTAGATATTATGAGGATAAACATTCTGATAAAGTTTCATGAACTTTGGATGAAAACTGTGCCTTCTAGAGCGTACACAAGGTTTTTCTAAGATTTGACCTAGTGACCTAGTTTTTGACCCAACGTGACCCAGTTTCAAACTTATCCTAGATATTATAAAGATAAACATTCTGACAAAGTTTCATGAACTTTGGATGAAAACTGTGCCTTCTAGAGTGTACACAAGGTTTTTCTAAGATTTGACCTAGTGACCTAGTTTTTGACCCGACATGACCCAGTTTCGAACTTGGCCTAGATTTTATGGAGATAAACATTCTGACAAAGTTTCAGAAAGATTGGATCAAAACTGTGCCCGCTAGAGTGTACACAAGCAAAAGTTGACGGACGTCCGGACGTCCGGACGTCCGTCCGGACGTACGACGGACATCAGGGTATCCCAAAAGCTCACCCTGAGCACTTCGTGCTCAGGCGAGCTAACAAGAACTGTCAAAACAACATAAAGCAGATCCTATGGGGATTGCCTTTAAGGTAAAAGGGTACACATTAAGGGGATGCAATTTTTTACTTTTTCCTCCTTTCTCAACTGGGATCAATCCGTAAAGGAAAGAATTTGCTCCTAGAGAAAAAAGAAAAGAAAATCTTAGCATTATCCTCAAAACCAATGCTCATCTAAAGCTCTGATAACAGACAACTTCCATATTAGGAACCTCAAGGCAGATACAAAGAGCAAACACTCATAACCTGTGTTTGCTTATGCTTTAAAGACACTTTATGCATGCTATGCCCCTCATATCTAATGGTACTTGTGGTATTTATTGCGCTGCTGTGACAAATTTATATACTGCGGTCAACTGAAGGTACAAAAAGAATTAGGAATCAACAAGCCATGTAAATAATTCAATGACTGCTAAACAACAGCAGCATTTGAGCCTTGACACAAGAAAACCAATAACGTGGTTGTGCGCCCAGTGCAGACTCAGATCAGCCTGGGCATCCGTCCAGTCTGATCAGAGTCTTCACAGTCTGCATGGAGGTAGCTTAAACCCTTAGCTACCCTTTAAGCACTTAGTGAAGAGTCTTTTCAGACTAAGCGGATGCCCAGGCTGATCTGCATCTGCGCGGGGCACACAACCACACTGTTGGTTTTGTCGTGTCGCAGCTCAATTTTGTTCTATCTGAATCAATACTGACCATCTGGGAAAATGTCAGCTTAAGAAGTCATTACCCAAGGCTATGATCTACAAATGTCAAATAGTTATTTTGCCTCGGGACAAAGTCACTAAACTCTGTATCATATCCTGACCTGATACTGTTTCATCTTCCACACTGTCACACAGCCCAGGTGACAGTTATTTCATAGAGGATCTGACACGAGTGCTCATGTACGAGGGTTGATCCAGAAGTAATGTCACTGCAGCTATAAAATCGTGCAGAATTAAGGGAAAGCAAAAAAATTTCGTATCCAATTACCTTAATCTATTTGTATTATGGTCTGAAAATTTCATAAAAATATAGTGCTCAGTTATCGAGATATAGAGCTAGACGGAAGGCATGGTAACGAAACGCGCCGCACGTCAACGACGTTGTCGACGTTCCAGACGAAGTTTCGATATTGTGTCATGCCCAAAGTAGCATCTTCGCTGTTTTAGCATAGTACTAATGTCTATTCACTCATGTTTATCTCACCTTGCATTATTATTTGAGCAGCCCCGCAGCTCAGGTTCAAGAATTTACACAGTATTCGAATTGCAGAACATCGACATTCAAATATGGGGTCTTAACTAGAGTGACGTTATTGTCTGACACTGTACATAAAGACCGTCCGGTTGTCAGACGACCCTCTAGCGAATCATTTGCATCACTACAGCGCTGATTGCACCTTAAACAAACTTTATAATCACTGTTATATCACCGCATGTTTAGTTAAAACGCTCTTGAGTCTCTTATGTTGATATTCTTAATTTGTGGCAAAACCGCATAAATATGCGCTGACGCTTTTGTCAGAAATCCACATTTTTTCACTCGGCAGTAACAAACATTGGCACTAACTAGCGAACGTCAAACTGCAATGACGCTATCAAAGTTTCAACAGTGGGCAGTAGAAATATATTTCGTAATCGTATCAAATTTTCATCTGATTTGGCGCGTTAGTTTGATTTTGATTTGTAATTTCTTTTTAAAATTATGTTCGTGTAAGCAACGTTATTTTAACGTGCGGCGCGATTGCGTCGGTGGCGTACTTTGAACGTCTATATAACTAGAACGGAAAAAAGATTCCAACTTTATATTTTATCTGTTAACTTGAATTGAATTACAGTGTAACTTGATATAATTTTTATAATAATGCTACGATGAATAAGCGCGTAATGGACACAGTGACATTACTTCTGGATCAACCCTTGTATTACTGAATTTATTAAACGAGTTGGGGAAAAAGATAAGATGCGATGCTATGCCGAGCATCTTATTGGTTCACCCCAACGAGTTTAAGGGGTAATAAATTTAATAATACAGGAGCACAAATGCATGATTCTTTTTATCATATGACACTAAAATCGCATTTTATTAGCCAATTTTGCCCCAAAACGTCAAGATGTTGCCATTAGAAAACACATTTTTATGGGTTACGTAATTTGCATGATGAATCCACTAGCTGATAATCGTTTTTAATGCATGGCTGTATTACACTCTGAGATGCAACGTCATATGATTAAAAGTAATTTTAGGGACACACAAATTTGCTTCCCTTCATAGTATAAAAATAGCCAAATTTTACCATAAAAGGAAATGACATGAACATTAATCTTGGCACAGTCTACAGTAAGCAACTGTGATCTAGAATAATATTAGCTGCATTATTAAATGAAGAAAATCCCTTGAGAGAACAAGCAATTACATTAAACACATCAGTTTCATTGTGTCAACACCACAATGATGTTATATTAATTACGGTAATGACTAAATAGTAAATACCAGGAAAATTGTGCTGGAGAAAACATAGAAGACCTACATAGAAAATCTTACATGAGTGCTCATGTACTGTTAGATTTATTAAACGAGTTGGGGAAAAAGATAAGATGCGAGGCTACGCTGAGCATCTCATCACTTTTCCCCAATTCAATAATACAGGAACACTAATGCAAAATTATATTTATCGTATGACACTAAACTTTCATTTCATTAGCAAATTTTGCACTAAAATGTCAAGATTTCCCCATTAGAAAAGGTGACCTTTTATGGAAGTGATGTTTTATGGAATCTGATGAATGTGACATCAACACATAACGTTACGACGTAATTTGCATATCTAATCCTTTAGTTGATTATCACTTTTAATGTATGTGGCTTTATTACACCTTCAGATGCGACGTCATATGATAAATCTGAATTCTCCAGAGTAGCAGTCTAATCTGGTCTGCACTGTCTGCTGTTCAGTAAGCAAGTCAAGATGATGAATTCATGCCAACTGCCGGGTAATTTTACAACTGCTATTCAGATCAACCCAGGGTTTTCTCTCAGGTCTGAATCTGAGATGTCCTTTGAACCCTCATCAGACCTGGGGCCAATTACATGCTAATGTAATCGATTACAATTACAATTACTTTCTAAAATCATGATTACAGATTACAATTACAATTACATTTTTTCTCAATGTAATTGATTACAATTACAATTACTTTGCAAAGTAATCATGATTTCTTTATGATTACATGTGATTACATTATACAAGTGTACAAAATGATCATGACTTTGATAGAGCAAAGACTATATATTCAAAAAGACTAATTTATATCTGAACCAGCAAATAATTAGTGGCTTACATGTGAGTGCTAAGAGGTAAGATAAGATAAACATACACTGTAACTTCAGAAATAACTTCTGAAGAACTTGACTTACATTTTAATCTGAACTAAATTTATTTAGCAAGCTACAGTTACATGTATCTTGCATACAATGGCTGTATGCTCTTTATGAAGTTTGAGAAATTCAATAAATGCCATGTGTCAGGTCCTATTAATATATAATATAAATACATGCTTGAATATTTTTTTCTCCCTAACTTACTTAACCTATTCATTTGAAACATCAGACATATGGTTCTACATTGTCTCCAATATCATAAAATTGCTTGTGAAAGACTGGTTCAAAGTCTGTAAACCAAGGGGCCAAACACTTCCTGTAAATTTATTTATTTCAAAACGTTTTAACTTTCACTGTATATATTTCATTTTCATCTTTTTCTTGCTCGCCCTCAGGCGCACAAAATACAAAGTTATTAAGTTGGCCCATATATATGGAAAAGAAAGGAACTAAAATATTGGCTTTCTGTTGTATGCAATACGGTGCGCGGACATTTCGGCCACGGACGTTTCGGCCTAGGACGTTTCGGCCTAGGACAGTTCGGCCACGGACATTTCGGCCACAGAAATTGTCAAGGGTGGACAGTTCGGCCTTTATCCAAAAATAACTTTTTATAATTAACTTAAAGCTAAATCTTAATAAATGCCAATGAGATGTTGTTGTTGTCTTGATGTTTTATGGACCTTCAACATCTTTAAGGTTATTGTGAGCATCTAAAGGTGAACAAGGGCTTCGCAAGCGGCGCATAATACGCCCTTTTTAATGTCATAAAGGAGTATGGAATGAACAAGATTGTTTACAAAAGGATGGATAGGCAGACAAACAGGGGCAACCACTTTATAACTAATGACGGCAACATTATTCAAATATTTAACACATCAAATACTATGAGTATACCAAAAATCAGCTTCAAAGTTATTGTGGCTCAAAAGTTGAGTAATGCCATAGTTGAACAAGGGAGATAATTCATAAACTAAATATACTAGATTCTTGGCTCTACTACATTCCCCTGACAAAATCACATGTAGGGTTAAGGAATCACAGAGGAAACAGGAAATTTATGCAAGGGCAGATAATTCAGTAAGCCAGAGTTGTGGTTCTTGCTCGGGATACATTGCCCCATTATTATACATATTCCTACAAAGTTCCATTCTAATATTTCAAAAGGTTAAGGAGATATGGAGTGACTGAGAAATGCCTAAAATTACTTATCAAAGGGAAGTAACTCCAAAATGAAGAAAGGGGGAGCAACCATTCTTGTATGCCGCGCATCGTCTTGTGATCATGCACATTGCTATAAAGTTTCATCATGATATTCCAAACGGTTACAAAGTTAAGGTATGCACAAGATATGTATACACAAAAATAACCATAATCAACTAATGAAAGGGATGTAACTCTAAAATGAAGAAAGGGAGAGCAGCCATTTTTGTACGCGACACATCGTTGAGACTTCATACACATTGCTATGAAGTTTCATGAAGATATCCCAAACGGTTATCAAGTTATGGCGCGCACAAGACTGGCAGGGAAAAAATTAATCAAAGGGGCATAACTTGGAAACTAAGGAAGGGGGAGCAACCACTTCTGTACGCGACACGTTCCCCCAACCTAATACATATTCCTACCAAATATCATGAATATATCCCAAACGGTTAATGAGTTATGGAGCGCACAAGAATGTTTACGGACGGACGGACGGACGGACGGACGGACAGCGCCATGACATAATACGTCCGTTTTTTCAAAACGGGCGTATAAAAACACGGTGAACAACTATTTCAACTACTTTAACTAGAGCATGTGAGCAGGGGCTCACGTATACCCCCGGCCAGCGCCATCGCCAAATAAAAACACATTTAATACAAGCAAATGCTAACTAACAGACAGACAGATGGACAATCTATTACAAATCCAGTGAAAGGCCTATAGACAAATACCAAAAGGTTCCATTAAAGTAAATGCAAATTATGTTATCCAAAATATATACAAAATTTAACACAAAATTTCAATGTAAGTTTACATAAACTTCTATGTTTGCGACCTTGACCCTAAAGTCAGCAGCAGCATCCAAATGATGTCAACTAATCAGTTTTAACCTAGATGTAAACCTAATAACATAGCAATCTGAGAAATTTTTGACATAAATTTTCCCATTTGTGACATTGGAGTGAAAGATGGGAACAAGCAAATTCGACGAATTTATGTCCCCCGCCTTGGAAACTAGGTCTCCACTGTATATACACTTAAGTGTTTGAGCTGGAAAAGCGGCTAAGTTAAAAATGTGAAAAAAGTAATAAAAAAATAATGTGAGGATTATATCCAAACCACATGCATATCTTCAGACCATGATCAAAACGCCTGTGAAGTTTCAAAGGAATTGGCATAAAACTGTAGGAGGAGTTGCACACACAAGGTACCAACTATCTATTCACTTTGATAGTAAAAATGTATGAAAAATGGCTAAGTTCAATTTGCGAAAAAAGTAATAAAAAATAATGTGAGGATTATATCCAAACCACATGCATATCTTCAGACAATGATCAAAACACCTGTGAAGTTTCAAAGGAATCGGCATAAAACTGTATGAGGAGTTGCGCACACAAGGTACCCACTGTCTAGTCACTATGATAGTAAAAACGCCTAAAAAATTACTAAGTTCAACTTGTGGAAAAAGTGACAAAAAGAAATCTCAGGATTATATCCAAACCACATGCGTATCTTCAGACCATGACCAAAACACCTGTGAAGTTTCAAAGGCATCGGCATAAAACTGTATGAGGAGTTGCGCACACAAGGTACCTACTATCTAGTCACTATGATAGTAAAAACGCCTAAAAAATTACTAAGTTCAACTTATGGAAAAAGTGACAAAAAATAATCTCAGGAATATATCCAAACCACATGCGTATCTTCAGACCATGACCAAAATACCTGTGAAGTTTCAAAGGCATCAGCATAAAACTGTTGGAGGAGTTGCGCACACAAGGTACCCACTATCTAGTCACTTTGATAGTAAAAATGCCTAAAAAATTACTAAGTTCAACTTGTGGAAAAAGTGACAAAAAATAATCTCAGGATTATATCCAAACCACATGCGTATCTTCAGACCATGACAAAAACATCTGTAAAGTTTCGAAAGAATTGGCATAAAACTGTAGGAGGAGTTGCGCACACAAGGTACCTACTACATTAGGGGGACGGAAGGACGGAAACAAGGACGGAAGGACGGACGGACGGAAGGACGGAATGCCGAAAACTATGTCCCTCCGCTTTTCTTCGAAAAGGCGGGGGACAAAAAGAAACAAGCAAATTCGACGAATTTATGTCCCCCGCCTTGGATACTAGGTCTCCACTCTATAAACACTAAAGTGTTTGAGCTAGAAAAGCGGCTAAGTTAAAAATGTGAAAAAAGTAATAAAAAAAATAATGTGAGGATTATATCCAAACCACATGCATATCTTCAGACCATGATCAAAACACCTGTGAAGTTTCAAAGGAATCGGCATAAAACTGTAGGAGGAGTTGCACACACAAGGTACCCACTATCTATTCACTTTGATAGTAAAAATGTATGAAAAATGGCTAAGTTCAATTTGCGAAAAAAGTAATAAAAAATAATCTCAGGATTATATCCAAACCACATGCGTATCTTCAGACCATGACCAAAACACCTGTGAAGTTTCAAAGGAATCAGCATAAAACTGTATGAGGAGTTGCGCACACAAGGTACCCACTATCTAGTCACTGTGATAGCAAAAACGCCTAAAAAATTACTAAGTTCAACTTGTGGAAAAAGTGACAAAAAATAATCTCAGGATTATATCCAAACCACATGCGTATCTTCAGACCATGACCAAAACACCTGTGAAGTTTCAAAGGCATCGGCATAAAACTGTTGGAGGAGTTGTGCACACAAGGTACCCACTACCTAGTCACTTTGATAGTAAAAACGCCTAAAAAATTACTAAGTTCAACTTGTGAAAAAAGTAACAAAAAATAATCTCAGGATTATATCCAAACCACATGCGTATCTTCAGACCATGACAAAAACATCTGTAAAGTTTCGAAAGGATCGGCATAAAACTGTAGGAGGAGTTGCGCACACAAGGTACCTACTACATTAGGGGGCCGGAAGGACGGAAATAAGGACGGAAGGACGGACGGACGGAAGGACGGAAAGACAGACGGACGGAAGGACGGACGGACGGACGGACGGAAGGACGGAAGGACGGAATGCCGAAAACTATGTCCCTCCGCTTTTCTTCGAAAAGGCGGGGGACAAAAAGAAAAAGAAGGCTAAAAGAAATCTTAGCATCTTGATTTTCTTTCCACCAATATATATGGCCATTCTCAAGATGTATATAAAATTTGAAGACTGTGGCTCTCATGAGAACAGAGAAATCTGTGACAAAAAATTAGAGAGAAAGAAAAAAGGACAAAGGGAATGAAAAGCAGGAGGAGGCTGATTCTCTCTTACACAGTACAACTTGTCATACACAACGTTTGAACCAAATTTTAAAATCCAAGCTAAAGTGATTTCTTAGAAATCTTTGACAGAAATTTTATTGGAGAGAAAGAAAAAATGGACAAACAAAGAGGATGATAAGCAGGAAGAGGCTGATTCTCTCTTACATGATACAACTAGTTATACCCAATGTTTGTACAAAATATCAAAATCCTACATGTAGCTGTAGCAGTTCCCAAGAAATCTGTGACAATAATTTAATTGGAGTGAAAGAAAAAGTGGACAAACAAAGGGAAGGATAAGCAGGAGAAGGCTGATTCTGTCTTACACAGTACAACTAGTCATACCCAACATTTGTACCAAATGCCAAAGCCCTAGCTGTAGTAGTTCCTGAGAAATCTGTGACAAAAATTTAATTCGAGAGAAAGAAACAAGAGGGCCAAGAGGCCCTGATTCGCTCACCTGAGCAAAAAGGTCAAAGGTCAAACTAGGGTCATCATTTGAACAAACTTGATAGTTTGCAACCATTTCCAAATGGTTCTGAACAAGAAGATTTTCGAATATTTTTCTTTGTATTGCTATGGTTCAAACCCAGGACCGCCTGGGGGCCATTTTGAACCAGGGGGCCATCATTTGACTTATCTTGGTAAAAAACCACTAGGCAATGCTACATACTTAATTTCAAGGGTCTGAGCCAAGTGATTCTGAAGAAGAAGACTTTTGAATATTTTTCTATGTATTTCTATGGTTCAAACCCAGGGCCTCCTGGAGGGGGGCCATTTTTGACCCTGGCGCCATCATTTGAACAAACTTGGTATAGGACAACTAGGCAATGAATCATACCAAATTTCAAGCACCGTTCTGGAGAAGAAGATTTTTAAGTACATTTTAATTTCGAACCCAAGACTCCCTGCCCCAGGGCCATTTTGGATCCGAGGGGGACCATTTATACAAACTTTGTAGGAGTCCACCAGGTAATGCATCATACCAAATTTCAAGCATCTGAGCCAAATGGTTCTGAAGAAGAAGATTTTTGAATGTTTTTCTATGTATTTCTAAGGTTCAAACCCAGGACCCCTGGGTCAGGGCCATTTTGGACCCTGGGGTCATCATCTGAACAAACTTGGTAGAGGCCACTAGGCAATGCTACATACCAAATTTCAAGCATCTGAGCCAAATCGTTCTGAAGAAGAAGACTTTTGAATATATTTCTATGTATTTCTATGGTTCAAACCTTGAACTCCCTGCCATGGGGCCATTTTGGACCCGTGGGCAACCATTTGAACAAACTTGGTTGGTTGGTTGGTTGATTTGATGCTTAACGTCCACGGTAAACAACTAAGGTCATGTCGGGACGGTCAGTTAACCTAACCACACTATTCCTGGGCAGGCTTAGACCTCCTAAGCGGTTAACCAGTACTAAGTGCACATACTTTCGCTAGTAACTGACAACTGCCCTTCTTGAATCAGCGGAAGGAGAAACGAAAGTATGTGGCCAGACCGGGATTCGAACCCAGGACCTCTGACTTACGAGTCAGGTGCCCTACCGATTGCGCTACCCGGCCCGGCAACAAACTTGGTAAAGGACTACCAGGCAATGCTAAATATCAAATTTCAAGCATCTAAGCCTTGCAGTTCTGAAGAAGAAGATTTTTGAATATTTTATTTGCATTTCTATGGTTCAAACCTTGGACTCCCTGCCCCGGGGCCATATTGGACCCTGGGGCCATCATTTGAACAAAATTGGTAAAGGACTGTTAGGCAATGCTATAAACCAACTTTCAAGCATCAGAGCAGTGTGTTTCTGGAGAAGAAGATTTTTGAATATTTTTCTATGTATTTCTATGGTTCAAATCTGGGACTCTCAGCCCCGGGGCCATTTTGAACCCTGGGGCCACCATTTGAACAAACTTTGTAGAGGACCACTAGGCAATGCTACATACCAAATTTCAAGCATCTGAGCCAAGCAGTTCTGGTGAAGAAGATTTTTAAGTATATTTTAGTTTCGAACCCAAGACCCTCTGCCCAAGGGCCATTTTGGACCCTGGGGTCAACATTTGAACAAACTTGGTAGAGGACTACTAGGCAATGCTACATACCAAATTTCAAGCATCTGAGCCAAGCAGTTATGGAGGAGAAGATTTTTAAGTATATTTTAGTTTCGAACCCAAGACCCCCTGCCCCAGGGCCATTTTGGACCCTGGGGCCACCATTTGAACAAACTTGGTAGAGGACCACTAGGCAATGCTATATACCAAATTTCAAGCATCTGAGCCAAGCAGTTCTGGTGAAGAAGATTTTTAAGTATATTTTAGTTTCGAACCCAAGACCCCCTGCCCTGGGGCCATTTTGAACCCTGGAGCCACCATTTGAACAAACTTGGTAGAGGACCACTAGGCAATGCTACATACCAAATTTCAAGCATCTGAGCAAAGCAGTTCTGGAGAAGAAGATTTTTAAGTATATTTTAGTTTCGAACCCAAGCCCCCCTGCCCCAGGGCCATTTTGGACCCTCGGGCCACCATTTGAACAAACTTGGTGGAGGTCCACTAGACAATGCTTCATACCAAATATCAAAGCTCTAGGCCTAGCGGTTTCAGAGAAGATGTCATTTAAAGCAAATTGTTGACGACGCACGACACACGACGCACGACGGACGACAGACACTGGGTGATCACAATAGCTCATCCTGAGCCTATGGCTCAGGTGAGCTAAAAATGGACAATAAAAGGGACTGATAAGCAGGAAAAGACTGATTCTCTCTTACACGGTACAACTAGTCATACCCAACATTTGTACCAAATTTCAAAGTCCTAGCTATAGCGGTTCCTGAGAAATCTGTGACAAAAATTTAATTGGAGAGAAAGAAACAAGAGGGCCATGGTGGCCCTGAATCGCTCACCTGAGCATTAATCAGTTCACTGGCTCTGGTGAAGATTTATAAGAGTTTTTACCATACATGGGAATGGCGGCCACCTGGATATTGAAAGAATAAACATTCTGACAAAGTTTCATTGAGATTGGATCAAAACTGTGCCCTCTGGAGCGTATACAAGGTCGTTCTTATATTTGACCTAGTGACCTAGTTTTTGATCCGACACAAACCAGTTTCAAACTTACCTAGATTTCATAAAGGTAAACATTCTGACAGAGTTGAATGAAGATTGGATCAAAACTGTGCCCTCTAGGGTGTACACAAAGTTTTTCTTAGATTTGACCTAGTGATCTAGTTTCTGATCTGACGTGACTCAGTTTCATAAGGGGCATATATATATGGACAATAAACATTTTGACATAGTTTCATGAAGATTGGATCAAAATTGTTCCTTCTAGTGCGTACACGAGGTTTTTCTAAGATTTGACCTAGTGACCTAGTTTTTGACCTGACATGACCTACTTTCAAACTTGGCCTAGAGTTTATGGAGATAAACATTCTGACAAAGTTTCATAAAGATTGGATCAAAACTGTGTCCTCTAGAGCATACAAACGGTTTTTCTATGATTTGACCAAGTGACCTAGTTTTTGACCCTACATGACCCAGTTTCAAAGTTGTCCTTCATATTATGAGGATAAACATTCTGATAAAGTTTCATGAACTTTGGATCGAAACTGTGCCTTCTACAGCGTACACAAGGTTTTTCTAAGATTTGACCTAGTGACCTAGTTTTTGACCCAACATGACCCAATTTCAAACTTGGCCTAGATTTATAGAGATAAACATTCTGAAAATGTTTTATTAAGATTGGATCAAAACTGTGTCCTCTAGAGCGTACACAAAGGTTTTTCTATGATTTGACCTAGTGACCTAGTTTTTGACCCGACGTGACCCAGTTTCAAAGTTGTCCTAGATATTATGAGGATAAACATTCTGACTAAGTTTCATGAACTTTGGATGAAAACTGTGCCTTCTAGAGCGTACACAATGTTTTTCTAAGATTTGACCTAGTGACCTAGTTTTTGACCCGACGTGACCCAGTTTCGATCTTGTCCTAGATATTATAAAGATAAACATTCTGACAAAGTTTCATGAACTTTGGAAGAAAACTGTGCCTTCTAGAGTGTACACAAGGTTTTTCTAGGATTTGACCTAGTGACCTAGTTTTTGACCCGACATGACCCAATTTCAAACTTGGCCTAGAGTTTATAGAGATAAACATTCTGACAATGTTTTATTAAGATTGGATCAAAACTGTGTCCTCTAGAGCGTACACAATGTTTTTCTATGATTTGACCTTGTGACCTAGTTTTTGACCCAACATGACCCAGTTTCGTACTTATCCTAGATATTATAAAGATAAACATTCTGACAAAAGTTTATGAACTTTGAATGAAAACTGTGCCTTCTAGAGTGTACACAAGGTTTTTCTAAGATTTGACCTAGTGACCTAGTTTTTGACCCTACATGATCCAGTTTCAAACTTGGCCTAGAGTTTATGGAGATAAACATTCTGACAATGTTTCATATAGATTGGATCAAAACTGTGTCCTCCAGAGCATACACAAGGTTTTTCTATGATTTGACCTAGTGACCTAGTTTTTGACCCGACATGACCCAGTTTCAAACTTGTCCTAGATATTATGAGGATAAACATTCCGACTAAGTTTCATGAACTTTGGATGAAAACTGTGCCTTCTAGAGCATACACAAGGTTTTTCTAAGATTTGACCTAGTGACCTAGTTTTTGACCCGACGTGACCCAGTTTCGATCTTGTTCTAGATATTATAAAGATAAACATTCTGACAAAGTTTCATGAACTTTGGAAGAAAACTGTGCCTTCTAGAGTGTACACAAGGTTTTTCTAGGATTTGACCTAGTGACCTAGTTTTTGACCCGACATGACCCAGTTTCGAACTTGGCCTAGAGTTTATGGAGATATATATTCTGACAATGTTTCATATAGATTGGATCAAAACTGTGTCCTCTAGAGCGTACACAAGGTTTTTCTATGATTTGACCTAGTGACCTAGTTTTTGACCCGAGGTGACCCAGTTTCGAACTTGTCCTATATATTATTAAGATAAACATTCTGACAAAGTTTCATGAACTTTGGATGAAAACTGTGCCTTCTAGAGTGCACACAAGGTTTTTCTAAGATTTGACCTAGTGACCTAGTTTTTGACCCGACATGACCCAGTTTCAAACTTGGCCTAGATTTTATGGAGATAAACATTCTGACAAAGTTTCAGAAAGATTGGATCAAAACTGTGCCCGCTAGAGTGTACACAAGCAAAAGTTGGACGGACGACGGACATCAGGGTATCCCAAAAGCTCACCCTGAGCACTTTGTGCTCAGGCGAGCTAAAAATGGACAAACAAAGAGACTGATAAGCAGAAGGCTGATTCTCTCTTACACAGTACAACTAGTCATACC
This sequence comes from Ctena decussata, assembly GCA_963989385.1. Classification (NCBI taxonomy): domain Eukaryota; kingdom Metazoa; phylum Mollusca; class Bivalvia; order Lucinida; family Lucinidae; genus Ctena; species Ctena decussata. The sequence continues at coordinate 35,225,234 of OZ022498.1, read as the reverse complement.
CAACATTTGCACCAAATTTAAAAGTCCTAGCTATAGCGGTTCCTGAGATATCTGTGACAAAAATTTAATTCGAGAGAAAGAAAAAATGGACAAACAAAGGGACTGATAAGCAGAAGGCTGATTCTCCGTTACACGGTACAACTAGTCATACTCAACGTTTGTACCAAATTTGTAAGTCCTAGCTATAGCTGTTCCTGAAATATCTGTGACAAAAAATTAATTAGAGAGAAAGAAAAAATGGACAAACAAAGGGACTGATAAGCAGGAGAAGGCTGATTCTCTTTTACACGGTACAACTAGTCATACTCAACGTTTGTACCAAATTTGTAAGTCCTAGCTATAGCGGTTCCTGAGATATCTGTGACAAAAATTTAATTGGAGAGAAAGAAAAAATGGACAAAGGGACTGATAAGCAGGAGAAGGCTGATTCTCTTTTACACGGTACAACTAGTCATACTCAACGTTTGTACCAAATTTGTAAGTCCTAGCTATAGCGGTTCCTGAGATATCTGTGACAAAAATTTAATTGGAGAGAAAGAAAAAATGGACAAAGGGACTGATAAGCAGGAGAAGGCTGATTCTCTTTTACACGGTACAACTAGTCATACCCAAAGTTTGTACCAAATTTGCATGTCCTAGCTATAGCGGTTCCTGAGAAATCTGTGACAAAAATTTAATTGGAGAGAAAGAAAACAAGAGGGCCATGGTGGCCCTGAATCGCTCACCTGAGCATTAATCAGTTCACTGGCTCTGGTGAAGATTTATAAGAGTTTTTACCATACTATCATTTGACCTAGTTTTTGACCCGACATGACCCAGTTTCAAACTTGGCCTGGATATTGTAAGAATAAACATTCTGACACAGTTTCATTGAGACTGGATCAAAACTGTGCCCTCTGGAGCGCATACAAGGTCGTTCTTATATTTGACCTAGTGACCAAGTTTTTGACCCGACACGACCCAGTTTCAAACTTTACCTAGATTTCATTAAGATAAACATTCTGACAGAGTTTCATGAAGATTGGATCAAAACTGTGCCCTCTAGGGTGTACACAAAGTTTTTATAAGATTTGACCTTGAGCCGACGTGACTCAGTTTCATAGGGGCTTAGATGTATGGACAATAAACATTTTGACATAGTTTCATGAAGATTGGATCAAAACTATGCCTTCTAGTGCTTGCACAACGTTTTTCTAAGATTTGACCTAGTGACCTAGTTTTCGACCCGACATGACCCAGTTTCAAACTTGTCCTACATATTATGAGGATAAACATTCTGACAAAGTTTCATGAACTTTGAATCAAAACTGTGTCTTCTAGAGCGCACACAAGGTTTTTCTACGATTTGACCTAGTGACCTAGTTTATGACTCGACATGACCCAGTTTGGAACTTGGCCTAGAGTTTATGGAGATAAACATTCTGATAATGTTTCTTAAAGATTGGATCAAAACTGTGTCCTCTAGAGCATACACAAGGTTTTTCTATGATTTGACCTAGTGACCTAGTTTTTGACCCGACGTGACCCAGTTTCGAACTTGTTCTAAATATTATGAGGATAAACATTCTGACAAAGTTTCATGAATTTGAATCAAAACTGTGCCTTCTAGAGCGTACACATTTGACTTAGTGACCAAAGTTTTTGACCTGACATGACCCAGTTTCAAACTTATCCTACATATTATGAGGATAAACATTCTGACAAAGTTTCATGAACTTTGGATCAAAACTGTGTCCTCTAGAGCGTACACAAGGTTTTTCTAAGATTTGACCTAGTGACCTAGTTTTTGACCCAACAAGACCCAGTTTTGAACTTGGCCTAGAGTTTATAGAGATAAACATTCTGACAATGTTTCATAAAGATTGGATCAAAACTGTGTCCTCTAGAGCATACACAAGGTTTTTTCTATGATTTGACCTAGTTATATAGTTTTTGACCCGACGTGACCCAGTTTCAAACGTAACCTAGATATTATAACGATAAACTTTCTGATTAAGTTTCATGAACTTTGGATCAAAACTGTGTCCTCTAGAGCGTACACAAGGTTTTTCTAAGATTTGACCTAGTGACCTTGTTTTTGACCTGACATGACCTACTTTCAAACATGGCCGAGAGTTTATGGAAGTAAAAATTCTGACAAAGTTTCATAAAGATTAGATCAAAACTGTGTCCTCTAGAACAGACACAAGGTTTTTCTATGATTTGACCTAGTGACCTAGTTTTTGACCCGACATGACCCAGTTTCAAATTTCTCCTACATATTATGAATATAAACATTCTGACAAAGTTTCATGAACTTTGGATCAAAACTGTGCCTTTTAGAGCGTACACAAGGCTTTTCTAAGATTTGACCTAGTGACCTAGTTTTTGACCCAACAAGACCCAGTTTCGAACTTGGCCTAGAGTTTATAGAGATAAACATTCTGACAATGTTTCATAAAGATTGGATCAAAACTGTGTCCTCTAGAGCATACACAAGGTTTTTTCTATGATTTGACCTAGTTATATAGTTTTTGACCAGACATGACCCAGTTTCAAACGTATCCTAGATATTATAACGATAAACTTTCTGATTAAGTTTCATGAACTTTGGATCAAAACTGTGCTTTCTAGAGCGTACACAAGGTTTCTCTAAGATTTGACCTAGTGACCTAGTTTTTGACCCGACATGACCCAGTTTCGAACCTGGCCTAGAGTTTATGGAGATAAACATTCTGACAATGTTTCATAAAGATTGGATTAAAACTGTGTCCTCTAGAGCGTACACAAGGTTTTTCTATGATTTGACCTAGTGACCTAGTTTTAGATCCGACGTGACCCAGTTTCGAACTTGTCCTAGATACCATCAGGATAAACATCTTGACAAAGTTTCATGAACTTTGGATGAAAACTGTGCCCTCTAGCGCGTACACAAGGTTTTTCTAAGATTTGACCTAGTGACCTAGTTTTTGACCCGACATGATCCAGTTTCGAACTTGGCCTAGATTTTATGGAGATAAACATTCTGAAAAAAATTCATAAAGATTGGATCAAAACTGTGTCCTCTAGAGCATACACAAGGTTTTTCTATGATCTGACCTAGTGACCTAGTTTAAGACCCGACGTGACCCAGTTTCATCCTTGTCCTAGATACTATGAGGATAAACATTCTGACAAAGTTTCATGAACTTTGGATGAAAACTTTGCCCTCTAGAGCATACACAAGGTTTTTCTAAGATTTGACCTAGTGACCTATTTTTTGACCCGACATGACCCAGTTTCGAACTTGGCCTAGATTTTATGGAGATAAACATTCTGACAAAGTTTCATAAACATTGGATCAAAACTGTGTCCTCTAGAGCGTACACAAGGTTTTTCTATGATTTGACCTAGTGACCTAGTTTTCAACCCGACATGACCCAGTTTCGAACTTGTCCTAGATACTATGAGGATAAACATTCTGACAAAGTTTCATGAACTTTGGATGAAAACTGTGCCTTTTAGAGCGTACACAAGGTTTTTCTAAGATTTGACCTAGTGACCTAGTTTTTTACCCGACATGACCCAGTTTCGAACTTGGCCTAGATTTTATTAAGACTAACATTCTGACAAAGTTTCATAAAGATTGGATCGAAACTGTGCCCGCTAGAGTGTACACAAGCAAAAGTTGACGGACGGACGGACGTCCGTCCACACGTACGACGGACGATGGACATCACGGTATCCCAAAAGCTCACCCTGAGCACTTCGTGCTCAGGTGAGCTAAAAAGGACAAACAAAGGGACTGATAAGCAGGAGAGGGCTGATTCTCTCTTACACAGTACAACTAGTTACACCCAATGTTTGTACCAAATTTGTAAGTCTTAGCTATAGCGGTTCCTGAGACATCTGTGACAAAAACGTAATTGGAGAGAAAAAAAAAATGGACAAACAAAGGGAAGGATAAAAGGAGAAGGCTGATTCTCCCTGACACGGTACAACTAGTCATACCCAACATTTGTACCAAATTTAAAAGTCCTAGCTATAGCGGTTCCTGAGATATCTGTGACAAAAATTTAATTCGAGAGAAAGAAACAAGAGGGCCATGAGGCCCTGAATCGCTCACCTGAACAATTGGCAAGGTGGCTTATACTTATCATGTCTGAAATTGTCAAAATATGAGTTTTGGGTCAAAAGTCAAAGAATGACCATGACCACTTGTACTCATAAATCTTCATGTACTCATTAAACAACCATATATACCATTTTTAGGCCAAAATCTCCAAAACTTTCCATGAAATCTTATGGTCTAGCATTTTCCCATATTTGACCATGCCGCAAAAAAGGTCAAGGTAAACCCAAGGTCACCATTTGAACAGTCTTGGTGGTACTCTAGTACTCCATGCTATTTACCAAGTTTCAGGGCCATAGGTGTATTGGTTCTGGGAAAGAAAAATATTAAAGATTTATCCCGTAAGTGGTAATGGCGGCCAAGCTGGTCATGTGACCTGGACCGTTTGAACAAATTTTCATTCAATCAACCCCTGGAGGCTCTATATGAAATGTGTTCACAATTGGCCCTTTGGCTTTTGAGGAAATGGTTGAAAATGTCAAAATATGAGCAATCTGGATCAAAGGTAAAAAAATGACCTTGACCTCTTGTACTCATAATTCTTCATGAACTCATTAAGACAACTGTATATACCAATTTTTTAGGTCAAAATCTTCAAAACTTTCCATGAAATCTTATGTTCTACCATTTTCCCATATTTGACCTTGCTGCAAAAGGTCAAGGTCAACACAAGGTCATAATTTGGACAATCTTGATAGTTCTCAAGTACCCAATGCTACTTACAAAGTCTCAAGGCCATCAGTCAATTGGTTCTGGAGAAGAAGATTTTTAAAGGTTTTTACCATATATGGGCGTGGCGGCCATGTTGGTCATGTGTCCAGGACCGTTAGATAATATTTTCATTCCATCAACCCCTCAAGGCTATATATGAAATTTGGTTTCAATTGGCCCAGTGGTTTTAGAGCAGATTGTTTGAAATTGTCAAAATTTTAGATTTCTGGGTCAAAGGTCAAAGAATGACCTTGGCCTTTTGTACTCAAAAAATCTTCATGTACTCATTAAGATGATTCTATGTACCAATTTTTAGGCCAAAATCTTCAAAACTTACCATGAAATCTCATGTTCTAGCATTTTCCCATATTTGACCTTGCCGGAAAAAAGTTCAAGGTCAACCCAGGGTCATAATTTGAAAAATCTTGATAGTACTTGAGTACCCAATGCTACATACCGAGTTTCAAGGCCATCGGTCTACTGGTTCTGGAGAAGAAGATTTTTAAAGGTTTTTACCTTAAATGGGCGTGGTGGCCATGTTGGTCATGTGACCTGGACCGTATGCACAAATTTTCATTCCCTCAACCCCTGGAGGATCTATATGAAATTTGGTTACAATTGGCCTAGTGGTTTTTGAGGAGATTGTTTGATATTGTCAAAATATGAGAGTTCTGGGTCAAAGGTCAAAGAATGACCTTGACCTCTTGTACTCATAAATCTTCATGTAGTCATAAAGATGACTGTATGTATCAATTTTTAGGCCAAAATCTTCAACAGTTTCCAAGATATCTTATGTTGCAGCATTTTGCCATATAAAAGCATGAGTAAGCAAATTTGACCTTACCGTAAAAAAGGTCAAGGTCAACCCAAGGTCATAATTTGAACAATCTTGGTAGTACTTGTGTACCCGATGCTACATACCAAGTTTCAAGTACATCGACCTATTGGTTCTGGAGAAGAAGATTTTTTCAGGTTTTTACCATATATGGGCATGGCGGCCATGTTGGTCATGTGACCAGGACCGTTTGAACAACTTTTCGTTCCTAAGGTCCCAGGAGCCTCTATATGAAATTTGGTTACAATCGGCCCAGCGGTTTCAGAGGAGAAGTCGTTTGAAATTGTGGACGGACGGACGGACGACGGACGCCGGAGCCTAACCCTCCTATAAGCTCCCCCGGAGCCTCTGGCTCAGGTGAGCTAAAAATGGACAAACAAAGGGACTGAAAAGCAGGAGAAGGCTGATTCTCCGTTACACGGTACAACTAGTCATACTCAACGTTTGTTCCAAATTTGTAAGTCTTAGCTATAGCGGTTCCTGAGACATCTGTGACAAAAACTTTATTGGAGAGAAAGAAAAAATGGTCAAACAAAGGGACTGATAAGCAGGAGAAGGCTGATTCTCTCTTACACGGTACAACTAATCTTACCCAACGTTTGTACCAAATTTGCAAGTCCTAGCTATAGCGGTTCCTGAGAAATCTGTGACAAAAATTTAATTGGAGAGAAAGAAAAAATGGACAAACACAGGGACTGATAAGCAGGATGAGGCTGATTCTCTCTTACAGGGTACATTTTGTCATACCCAACGTTTGTACCAAATTTCAAAGTCTAAGCTATAGTGGTTCATGAGAAATCTGTGACAGAAAAAATGTTAACATACACACACACACACAAACATATTAACGGAAAGACCAAAAACTATATACCCCCTATATACTTTGTATACCGGGGGTATAACTAGGGCCTTATATGATATTTGCTTAAGAGTTTCGTTAGGTTTATAGCCCTTAAACACTTTTAAAGTCATTTTGAGCATAATCTGGCACATTTTCTATCCCCATCCACGCGCCAGTGTGGCCTTTATCATTCATGTGATGCCTATCATATCTTAATAAGCAAACATATGGCTGATGAATCTGTGGTGCACCCATTCTTTGGCTTTAAGAGATATTGTTGGAGCTATTTTGAGCCCAGTCACATATTTTGGTGTCATGTGTGCAGAAAAAAACATATGTGTCATTTTAAAGGTTTACAGTAGCATGTTTTCACATCCCCATTTTTTAAAATTTGGCCGAAACGTCCATGGCTGAAATGTCCGTGGACGAAATGTCCATGGCCGAACTGTCCTGGGCCGAAATGTCCTAGGCCGAAACGTCCGTGGCCGAAATGTCCTACATTCATGCAATACACAGGTGTCATAAAGTAGACAGATGTTACAGTTAGCTTAATCCTCAAAGAAGGTGTGAAAGTCAGAGATGAGTTGTATTGCTCAACTCTGCACCAATAAAAACAGAACAGTCAGTATGTTTGAAAAAAACATCTCTCACACTGGCACCTGTCTGGCCAAAGTAAAGATGATAGATCATGTTAATCAGCTCAGCCCTACAAATATATGTCAACCAAGGCAGTTACCAGTCTTAACCTAAATTCCCTGCACTCAAGAGTACGAAACTCTCACAGTTTTTACATTATAATGAATTTTATCTTAAAACATTAGCCCATTAATGCCTTGCATCCCATAAAAAGGACATAGGTACAGATTGCAGACCCAGATCAGTTGCTCAGAATGCAGCATTTTGATTAGAGTCACTGCTTGCATAAAATTTTAACAGTTTGTATAAAAAGGTGTAAAAAAATATGCCAAGTCACCCTAAACTGCTAAATGGACTCATCCAATTTGTGGGGATAGAAGAGTTCATCAGGCATGAATGGTAAAAAAAGTGGATATTAAAGACAATGATTCTGCTTAAATTTTACTCCCCAAAAGAGTATAAAGGGAATTTTCTTCTGACAGTTTCTGAATTTGGTCTGCTGCCTTTTGTACACAATTTAGATCACTCATCATCAGTTTTCTCTGTCTTATTCAGTTTGAAGACACTTTGAAAAATCAACTGTTTTCTGTTATTATTTTGCACAAGTCTTTTAAATAAAGAAGAGCAAGATTCTTTTTTTTTTCTTTTCTCATTTCTGAAAATTAGTCAAAGTAATCAAAATGTAATCATAAAGTAATCATGATTACAGCCCATTTTGTAATGTAATTGATTACATTATGATTACTTGTAATCATGAAAATGCACGATTACAGATTACTTCATGATTACTCAGAAATTGTAATCGATTACAAGTAATCACGATTACAGATTACAATTACCCCAGGTCTGACCCTCATTTTCGTTTTTGAAGGGTCACATGCAGAAAATTAAGGGCCCTGTCTAACCTTTCTATTATCTATTTTCAATATTTCTTTGATTTTATCAAAAGAGTTTGAAAACAGGTATTCTGTGCTTTATATTGATACATGCACTAATATTTGATTCTTTAACCACATCAAGTCATTGCCACCATTTCTGACACCAGAATTCATAACCCTCTGCTTATGCTGTACTCTAAATATGAGAGTCCCAGGATGTCTCAAGATTTGTTCTGGGAGTCTCAGGCATGATTTTGGGAGCAAATGACGTAGAATCCTGCCTCAAGGAAAACCGTGTCAACCTTAAAAAGACTAAAAGAATCCTTGACTAACAATTTTATTAAGCTAACAATGTTTTGACCATCTGAGCCCAGATTTTAACCTATATTGCAGTGGCCGATCCAGAGGGGATTCAGGGGGTTCAAACGAACCCCCTCTACAGCCTAAATTATTTCATTTTCATGCGGAATTTCAGCAAAAAATGGTCTAACTGTGCAAATCGAACCCCCTTCAGCTAATTTGAAACCCCTATCCAAAATTCCTGGATCCGCCCCTGTATTGTGGAATCTCATTAAAATTATGAGGCACATTGTAAATTATGCACGTGCAGAACTGAGATCTTGTTTGTCTCCAGAATTTTCTTTCTGGAGCTATGATCAGATTAACATTAAAAGCACCATAAACAAAAACAACTAAATTTGCAAACAGTGTTGATCCTGATGAGGTGGCTCATAATGAGCCACCTCATCTGTACTACACTGTTTGCCCTCTATTCTTTGAATTCTCAATATGATATCTATATCTTGGATGAAACAGTTTTATTAATTTTGCAGACATAAATTTTCCTGTCTGCTTTTTTTGGTGCTTCAGATATTAAATCATTAGCTTTTAGACACAGTATCATACAGAATGATCTAAGAGCTTACACAATAGACCATCAATAATTCAGAGCTGCACTCTCGGGATCAACACTGCATCAAAAACACAAGACAATTAAATATATTGGTCACTTATTGATGTTAGCATTGATGGAATCTGGAGCCCCAGTAGCTCAGTGAGTTAATGCTGGGTTGCAAAGGTAGCAGTCTGGGTTCAAATCCAGCTTAGAGAGGCAAAATTTTTTCACCCGTGAACAGTGTTCCGTAGGTCTAAGTCTTTCAGTATCACCCTTCCATTGGCTCAATATGACTGAAATACTATAAGTAATATCCTAGGTGTGGCACAAACTGTAAATGAACAGAAAAACTGATTGATTCTCCTACTGCTGTTACATATGATATATTGTTAACAATGGATTTATAATAAAGTTTCCTTTTAAAAGGAAAGGCTTGCCGAGTTTTTACTGACGTCGTTCTGCGATGTAAGGACGTTGCATCGACATCATTTTGACGTTATGTGCCCGCTGGGTTAATACCAACGGAACGGGAATTATGAGAACTAGCGTATGAGGACTAAACGAAAGGAATTTAGCCTAATTATGAAGTTGTTGTCGTACACTTCTCGTTACAATTTATTTTTTAACTAAATCCCCTCTAAGGCCAGCGATTCTGCAGTGTTTGGATTCCAGTTGCATAAAAAGGTTCTTCTTGCATGTCAAGAAATTCATCTACAAACAAAATGACGTCATAATCACTTGCAAACTGCTTTCCAGCCAATTCTTGAAAACGGTGGGAGTAATCAACAGAAATGCATGGACAACACGCCTTTGAGAGCTTTTCTCGGTGATGGATCTTGATTTTCTGTCTCAGCTGCTTCAGTAATTGACTCGCATATCCCACTATTTACCTGTCCCTAAACATGCAAACACTTTATGAATCCCGAATGACTGAAGCGATCACTTTGTCAGCTGAAGGCATAGTCATTACCTTCTTTGGAGACATGGCGAGACGTTGTGACATGTTTCCATAGTTTCAAGTGTTGGTTCGGTTCTGGCTGAGAGAGATAGACCAGTGCCTCATCCATTGTCTCAAAACTGTCAATGAATCCCTCCGAGAGATTAAAATCTCAACGGTTCTGAAACTGTCAACTCTTTTCGTTACCTGTATCCCTACAAGAGGTTTCCAGGACAGACTATTCATGAATGGTCAAATGGTATTGTATAAGATGTTGAATTGTGTACATTACATCGCTGCTTGCCATCGACATGGCCTTTACAATGAATACACGTTACTTTTACACCGGCGTTACCGTATTTTGCATATATTAACACGGTCACTGTGCATATTAGCCACACACACAGAGATAGATGGGATACTTTATTTGGTAAAATGTGATGAGTGATGAGGAAAAATCTTCATAAGCGCCTGCTAGTTGAAGTTAAACAATAAATTTGAACATGGATTTTTTTTCTGCTTTGACAGGGTTTCCAGTTACACAAATCTCCACATGCATCAGTGCAGTCTGATCAATCCATCCTCAGCATGACGTATTCCTGGATTATGGAGAATATGAATACCGTAAAAGAAAGACCCTGATCAGTCTGCACGGATGCATCAGCTCGAGCGTGGTGTCTGCTCCACGTAGTTACATTACACAATACCCTAGGGCCTTTTTTCGCCCAAACACCGCCATATGCTAAAAACAGCAAGCTTTATGGAAAAGCTAATACTTGTTTGATAAGCGTCATGTGTATGGAAAGTGCCGACTGTTGGCGACAATGCGACCAAAAATAGAATAAAATTCCAGCTTTTTATTTTTATTAGATGCGGTAAACCAGATATGGATATAAATAGACAACGTCGGACGAGTTCTCAGCTTGTTGCCATGAAACGTTCGTATTTGTGAAGAAAAACATGAACAAATGCAGTCTCAAACCCGAACGAGCTTTCCAATCTATATGGCTTGCGGCCTTTGGGCCGCAAGCCAAAAACAAACACAGCAAAACAAATGAAACCACAAAATTTTGTATGATTGGTTGAACTTCAAATGCTCTTGCTATGTCTAACACATAATGTATGTTTATGTGGGCCTAAAACATGATTCTAATTGCCAAAATACTTACGGTTGCATCCTAAGTCATGGACAGTCAGAACAATAAAATGACTGTGCTTCAGATCTCCCTGTAAACATAAAAAAAAACCATATACACATTTTGTAAAGCAAAATTACATTTACTTTCAAAGCCCTTAAAAAAGATGACAAAACTTATGTCGGCAAAATTTCTAAAAATATTTTGTCCTAGCTATACAAAGACAAAAGGGCGTACAGTGTAGATCCAGATATGACAGCTCATTATGACTGAGCCTCATCACCTCGCTCTACACTATTTATACATTCAACTAAATGTACAAGTTTTCTCATTTTTGTCACTTTAAGGGTTAAAGGGAAAAACAGGTAAAATAAGTACCGTAAATCTGGGCCCAGTTGTTCAAAGAGTTGTTAGCCTAACGGGTCAAATCATTAAGTGTTTTGCATCTTTATAGCAAAATACACTGATATTTTTTGCTGAAAATATGTGAGAAGCTTTTGCAAACGTCTCGCTAACTGACGCTGTTACTTTTGAACAACCGGGCCCTGATGTTCATGGGCCCTACAAACCAAGGAGTTTGGTGCAAAGGGCACTGCTATTCTGAATATTGAATTTTCAATTATGAAAGTTTTTGTTAAATCCTTCTGTGGTAAGGAAACCAAGGCAGTTTCAGGTAGTGTATTTACTGAAGAAGTTAAATTTACGAAGCGAGAAAACATGAAAAACATTTGGCCTATCTATCTAATTAGGTGTGTGAAGAAGTGAGAAAGCATAAAAACATTTTTGCTGTATGAATTATTGAGGTTCTGCATATCTGATTAGGTGTATGACTGCACAAACTTCTTTAAAACCTTCAAATGAAAGTGATTTCATTATTTTTCAACCAATTTTATTAAAATTTGCACCAAAATTTTCAGCTTGTAAAATATGTTTTTAAACCCACATCAAATATATGAACGTGTTCCTGATAAGGAAGTGGGGTGGGTATTCCCAAGCTAATGCTTCTTATTCCTCAAAAACATCAAAATGTTCGGTAAGGTTCAACTGTTGGGACAGATATGTTTATTCAAACAGTGCAAAACCCAGATCAGACTGTTTGCCATTCCATCTGCATTTTTTTAGTTGTATTACTGCATTGAAAACCCAAACTTCAATTTTAGGACAGTTACGGTAATTACTTTAGGTGTCCCAATTTTTGGAATTTTTACAGACTAACTGAAGTGGTCTCAGATTTGAGGTCATGTAAGTCCAGGCAGTCAGTTACCTCATTTAACCTCTCTTGAATAAATATGACTGGACTTACTGGCACTCTTCCCTAAGACTGTTTATATCAGGTATTACCTATAACAATGGCTCAGTAACCTATGACAGAGCTCTAGATAAGAGGGGTATTTGATAATAATTGAGGGATAATTTTCTTTATTTCTTATTGAAACCATATGTTGTGACCCCTCATCTGAACCGTCTCATCGAGATCGAGACGGTTCAGATGAGGGGTCACAACATATGTTTTTATGCAGAATTAACAAAAATTATCCCTTATTATCACCAAATACTCTCTCTTAGCTAGAGCTCTGCTATAAGCTGTGTCAAGCACAAAAGGTGCTTTAGCCTATCTGAAACTGCAAAGACTCTAACCAGTCTATAAATCTGTAAAGTCTACTTAAGACTTTCAGTTTGTGCCAGTAGATTTTTTCATGGTCCATTTCAGGGACCAGACTTATCGAATGTGCAGGTCAGTCTGAGCCTTTGCTGTTCGCACATGCATTAGGCTGCCTTTTGCCTGTTGCACCTCATATAGCTTATGACAGATGTAGGTCATAGCCAGAAAGATATAAACAACATAGAATTTTCTTTCTGCTGTGTCTTTATTTCCAAAAACAATGGTTACCTGAGTATGATACACATCACAGGTTAAATTTTTTGTACATTTTGGTCCAAAGCATGACTACCGTTTAATTTTTTCATTATTTATCATCTTACCAATATCCTTGAAAGTCTAAAATCCTTGGATAAATATGGCAAAGTAACAATAGGAAGTGATGAAAGTTGTTCCTACCAAAGGTGTATCCACCATATACCTTAACCCTATTGCACTCAGAACAGCCAAACCTCCATAGAGTTTTGGCCATTCTGAGTGCATTAGGGTTAAAAAGCTAGCAAGGTCAAGTGCACTTTGATTATCTAAGTCCCAGCATGCTGCATAGTCGCAATTGCCCTGGTAGCAATTTGAGTTTACATTGCCATGTGCCATGCATCAGCATCATTAAAACCTTGTGATCATTCTTCTTCGTATCTGAGTGCAAAGTAGTAACTAAAATTTATGCGAAACAAAGTGTAATTAACTCAATGATTCAGAAATATTTTGTCCGCTCCTCTTATTTGTACCCCAATCCCTTTCTGTGATAGGTTTCCAGGGCAAAATGTTCGAAAACAAGTTTTTTGGTCACAGCTTTTGGATCAGCGTGAAACAGCGTAAGTGCATCCACATTTATTGTGAGCTAAGTATAGACCAAGCTTTTGTGAAAGCTAATACTTGTATTTATAGATAAAGTTATCAAACAAATAAAAGATGTCCCCCAATGAACAAAGGAGTACATGTACTTTAAACATCTGGTTGTTGACATTTTTGATAAAACTATTCAGTGCTATGGGAAAATCCACATATAAAAGAAGCATCTGATGCTCTTTCATGCCAATGATGACTAAATCGCTCAATAAATATAAGAATTAATGAAACTGTCCTAAAAATCAAATAGTTTGGTTTTTCTGGAGCAGTCAGACCTAGGCCTGCACTGTTTGCCCAGACTGATTCATCTCAGTATTTATAATCTTATGGTAACAGAAATGTAAGACTTTTCATTATACATGTATGTCAATAGTACTGTAATGATCTTAAATATTCGGACAGACAGGTCTAAACAAACATTCTAGACCCAGATCAAACTGCTCCTCAAGGAGCAGTCTGATCAGTGTCTACAATGTTTGCCATTCACTAAGCATCATTTGGATGCACAAACATTTGTAAAATTCACTTTCTAAGAATTTTGGAACAATAATTATCCAACTTCCATGTGTCCAAAATTTTAGGGTCATTATGGTACTGTAATAAGCTTGAATTTTAGGACACCTAAAAATAATTGATTTTCCATTTGGGACAAATGGAAAAATTAAGTTTATTTTAGGGGTCCCTATGCTTTAGCCCATTACAATAATGGCACATTTTGTAGGAACTGCATTTATATTTAAATGGCAAACACTGCAGACCCACATCAGACATATTCTGTGCCATCAGATCTGAGTCTGAACTGCTAACTACATACAAACACAGCTTTGGTTATACTATCTGGAATCATAGACTGAAACTTGTCTCTCTTAGGATTACAGTATTTCAATTCAGTTTCTTGTCCTGTTATGAAGTGCTGTGCAGTTCAAATTGATCTGACGCGGTCTCTGCCAGAGCTCCAGATAAGAAGGGGCAAAAGGGATAATTTAGGGATAATTTTCCTTATTTCTCCATAAAAACATATATTGTGACCCCTCATTAGAACCGTCTCGGCGAGACGGTTCTAATGAGGGGCCACAAGGTATGTTTTCGTTGAGAAATAAGAAAAAATATCTTTGAATTATCCTAAATACCCCCTTTTATCTGGAGCTCTGTGATGCGGTCTCCGCTATAAGTGTTGGAGTGTTTCCAATACAGCACAGACCAAGACTGAGAATGTCAATGTCAAATACGGAAACAAATAAATCGGTAAACAAATCAATAAACAACAAACATAGCTACAGTCTAAACTAGGGCGCACAATACAGATTATACAGGAGCCAGTCTGTACATGCAGATGGACTCTAGATGAGGCTTAAAGCAAAAATGTAAAGTCCGAATAATATCCAGAAAAAGTTAGGCTTGGTGGGTATGAAAATGTTTTGATTTTCCTGATAATATATTTTCACTGTAACTCGTGCTTTGACAGGCTATCTATTCAGTAGTTTTAAAAAAATATCTCAAAATCACTGAACTAATCTCATTTTGAGAGGGTCAAGTAAAGGGAAACAAATATATTTTTAAGGTTGGCCGAAATGTCTATGGATAATATATTCTGTATTCACACATCAAGGCATTTTTATTTGCTCGAAGGGGCCAAATATGGACCCATTTCCAACAAAAATGTCTTTAAAATCATGAAAAACTTGCAGAATTCCCAAATTGTACAACCTTCCCCTTGAATTTTTATTCCCAAATGACCAAAAGTACCTAAATTTAAGAAAAAGACCCCATTCCCCGAATACCCTGTCATGTCAAATTTCAGGTGTCATTTGATAACTCAACTTCTATAAACTCTATTTAGTTAAGTTTGACTAATATTATTGATATTCATTCGGAGATCCCGCTTCAATTCTATTGAGGACACGATGAATGAACTTAAGAATGACTGAAACTTCTCATATGCATGAGTAGTTGGGATGTAAACAAATATTGGGTTTACACAAAGATATATTTTAAGACTGGATCAATAGATCAAGGTTATGCGTGTGAGATAAAAATAAAAAAATTACAGAAGTTTTGTTGGTTGAGTGTTTTGGGTTTAACAGACCCTTGAGACAGTATCTCAGTCTGTACTGAGAGAAAGAGAGGTAGACGAGGAGAAAAAATATTCAAACAATCCCCACCAGCTTCTAAGTTTAAGCACATTAGGCCCTAGCACTACTTTAAAGGTTGTTACCTGGACTACCAATACCCATTCCATTTTAGTACATGAAACATAGTGAAATGATTGCCTGATTTTCTTATTGGGTTTCTTGGGTACGGTGCCAATGAAATTTAAGCTATATACACAGAACTGTCATGGCAATTGTTGACTTCTTTTGATGTTTCTGGAAAGATTACACCAGTCACTTCAGATACTAGGAACGTAACTGATATGGGCCAGAATTCAATATTTACACTGAAAGGGGGACATCTCTCCACTAAATTTGCATATAAATCCAATCCTCAAGGGTTTTGACAGCGGCAGTTGTTTCCACAATGTCCATGCCTATACTATAGAGAGATAAAACCTGGCTGAGTAAAGTGTCTGTAACATTGACAATGTAGTTTCATATCACAGGCACTCATTTCATGCAATGTGAGCCACTCATACCCTATACACTGTATATAGGGTATGAGTAGCTCACATTGCATAAAACGAGTCCCTGTGTTCCATATACTTGGTGATGCTGTGATGTATACCAATAAAATGTTACTAATATTTCGTGGTGTACAGACTTCACACTGGTCTGGCATTCAACACAGGCAACGAAGACAACGTACAAGGAACCTTCTTGTTCTGCTCATCAGGATAAGTTTGTTTCAGAAGTATAGTCTCACGGACCATCCAACCTCCTACTCTTGAAATAGGACTCAAAAGTTTTACTGAATTGATATGCATATCCAAGAAATGCTTGAAAACAATTTTTGTGCTACAACGACCAGGTAACGAATTGGTGAAAACCCTTATTCAAGCACTGCATTTATACTAGACGGAATTTCTTCGAAAATCTGGTCTGACTAAGAGGTATAACAAACTGCCGGGTCCGTAAGAATGATAGTTTGAAATTAATGTAAGAAGTATGCGAAAATAATCGTGTTTTATAGTACGTTGCCTCGTTGTCTGTGTTGAATGCCAGACCAGCGTGAGACTTGCTGGGCTGTACACCAACAAGACCTTTTACAGGAAAAATTTTGATCATTGCTTGATTGAAAACAAGAAAAATCTTTCAAAAAAGATAATCGGCCCAGATTAAATGGAAGTGTGTTTTGTAATATGTATCTAGGTGGAGAGTTGACAATAAATTTCATGAATATGAGTTGACTCAAGTGAGTTATGTTGGTAGGTACCCTCAACCGTAATTTTGACACTGGGTAGCCACAATGACCTATCTCAAGATTGAGCTGTCCAATTTGGAATTCCAAAATGGTCACCACGGTCAATCTTGAGATTGACCTGATTCCAAAACAGTTACTAACATGATGCAATCTTTATTTGCGTGTATTAAAGGGAAAGTAGAAATCGAAAGTAGATCTAGACTGACAAAAAAATCTTTTTTAATATCCCAGGGTATGTTTTTGACAAAATTTCCATTGTAAATTTACAAACAAGAGAAACATTTTGAATTTTCATCTGGCAGAGTGCTAATAGTCATGCAGTGCAGAGCAATGGGAAAAAATGAAGATTAAATAGTCATTGACCTTCGATATCATTAAATAAATTTTCACATACATGTGTTTGGACCACTGAAATCTTGTGAAATGTGGAACAAAACTGAACTTATACTCCACTGTGCCCAGAAAAAAAAAGGTTACAAAATAATTTTCTTGTAATTTTACATACACAAATTTCATGCAGACTTTGCTTTGTAAGTACTTGGGTTTTATTGTATGTATTGGTTTTAATAAACCCATTTAGGACCAGTTTTAATAAGAAGCAGTTACTTCACTCCAGTATTACTAAAGCAGTATTGTGACATCCTATCTATGTAGCATATGTAAATTGACTAAAACTTAAAACACTAACTTTTAACATCTGGATGCCTATAATTACATGGCAGCTGGAATTCAATCTTTTAAGTTTATACATTATATAAAGTCCTTTGGCGGCAAAGTCAAAATTTAGTGACCTTGGCCATCATTCAAGTCTAAAAATCAATGTATGTAATATTGACTGCAAAGCCAGCCTTTGGTTATCATGTCAAAGTTACATGCGTTTTTGAAACAGACAACTAACTCATGCTGTATAATAACATTTATTATGTCATATTAATAGAATTAAGAAATGGTTTTGTATCAAAACACTGCTCAGACTGTCAATGTTTCTATAAGTACTAGTAGCACACCACAATTAAGCCTGTCCAGTCAAACGCTTTATTTAATTCCATAGTTCTGAAATAAACAACAAGAGGGCCAAGAGGCCCTGAATCGCTCACCTGACCAAAAAGGTTAAAGGTCAAACAAGGGTCATCATTTAACAAACCTGATAGTTTGCAACCACTTTCAAATGGTTTTGAAGAAGATTTTTGAATATTTTCTATGTATTGCTATGGTTCAAACCCGGGACCCCCTGGGGCAGGGCCATTTTGGACCCTGTGGCCATAATTTGAATAATTTTGGTAAAGGACCACTAGGCAATGCTACATACTAAATTTCAAGCATCTGAGCCAAGTGGTTCTGAAGAAGAAGATTTTTGAATATTTTTTCTATGGTTCAAACCCAGGACCCCCTAGGGTGGGGCCATTGTAGACCCTGGGGTCATCATTTGAACAAACTTGGTAAAAGACCACTAGGCAAAGCTACATACCAAATGTCAAGCATCTGAGCCTTGCGGTTCTGAAGAAGATGATTTTTTAAAATTTTTCTATGTATTTCTATGGTTCAAACCTGGGACTCCCTGCCCGGGGGCCATTTTGGACCCTGGGGCCACCATTTGAACAAACTTGGTAGAGGGCCACTAGGCAATGTAACATACCTAATTTCAAGCATCTGAGGCAAGCAGTTCTGGTGAAGAAGATTTTTAAGTATTTTTTAGTTTCGAACCAAAGAACCCCTGCCCCAGGGCCATTTTGGACCCTGTGGCCACCATCTGAACAAATTTGGTAGAGGACCACTAGACAATGCTATATACCAAATTTCAAGCAGCTGAGCCTTGCCGTTCTGAAGTAGATGATTTTTAAGTATTTTTTAGTTCCGAAACCCAAGACCCCCTACCCCAGGGCCATTTTGGACCCTGGGGCCACCATTTCAACAAACTTGCTAAAGGACCACTAGGCAATGTTCCATACCAAATTTCAAGCATCTTAGCCAAGCAGTTCTGGAGAAGAAGATTTTTAAGTATTTTTAAGTTTCGAACCCAAGACCCCCTGCCCCAGGGCCATTTTGGACCCTGGGGCCACCATATGAAGAAACTTGGTAGAGCACCACTAGACAATGCTTCATACCAAATTTCAAGCCTCTGAGCCGAGCAGTTCTGGAGAAGAAGATTTTTAAGTATCTTTTAGTTTCAAACCCAAGACCCCCTGCCGCAGGGCCATTTTTGACCCTGGGGCCACCATTTGAACAAACTTGGTAGAGGACCACTAGGCAATGTTACATACCAAGTTTCAAGCATCTGAGCCGAGCAGTTCTGGAGAAGAAGATTTTTAAGTATTTTTTAGTTTCGAACCCAAGACCCCCTGCCCCAGGGCCATTTTGGACCCTGGGGCCACCATTTGAACGAACTTGGTAGAGGACCACTAGGCAACGTTACATACCAAATTTCAAGCATCTGAGCCAAGCAGTTCTGGTGAAGAAGATTTTTAAGTATTTTTTAGTTTCGAACCAAAGAACCCCTGCCCCAGGGCCATTTTGGACCCTGTGGCCACCATCTGAACAAATTTGGTAGAGGACCACTAGACAATGCTATATACCAAATTTCAAGCAGCTGAGCCTTGCCGTTCTGAAGTAGATGATTTTTAAGTATTTTTTAGTTCCGAAACCCAAGACCCCCTACCCCAGGGCCATTTTGGACCCTGGGGCCACCATTTCAACAAACTTGCTAAAGGACCACTAGGCAATGTTCCATACCAAATTTCAAGCATCTTAGCCAAGCAGTTCTGGAGAAGAAGATTTTTAAGTATTTTTAAGTTTCGAACCCAAGACCCCCTGCCCCAGGGCCATTTTGGACCCTGGGGCCACCATATGAAGAAACTTGGTAGAGCACCACTAGACAATGCTTCATACCAAATTTCAAGCCTCTGAGCCGAGCAGTTCTGGAGAAGAAGATTTTTAAGTATCTTTTAGTTTCAAACCCAAGACCCCCTGCCGCAGGGCCATTTTTGACCCTGGGGCCACCATTTGAACAAACTTGGTAGAGGACCACTAGGCAATGTTACATACCAAGTTTCAAGCATCTGAGCCGAGCAGTTCTGGAGAAGAAGATTTTTAAGTATTTTTTAGTTTCGAACCCAAGACCCCCTGCCCCAGGGCCATTTTGGACCCTGGGGCCACCATTTGAACGAACTTGGTAGAGGACCACTAGGCAACGTTACATACCAAATTTCAAGCATCTGAGCCAAGCAGTTCTGGAGAAGAAGATTTTTAAGTATTTTTTAGTTTCGAACCCAAGACCCCCTGCCCCAGGGCCATTTTGGACCCTGTGGCCACCATTTGAACAAATTTGGTAGAGGACCACTAGACAATGCTATATACCAAATTTCAAGCAGCTGAGCCTTGCGGTTCTGAAGTAGATGATTTTTAAGTATTTTTTAGTTCCGAAACCCAAGACCCCCTACCCCAGGGCCATTTTGGACCCTGGGGCCACCATTTCAACAAACTTGGTAAAGGACCACTAGGCAATGTTCCATACCAAATTTCAAGCATCTTAGCCAAGCAGTTCTGGAGAAGAAGATTTTTAAGTATTTTTAAGTTTCGAACCCAAGACCCCCTGCCCCAGGGCCATTTTGGACCCTGGGGCCACCATATGAACAAACTTGGTAGAGCACCACTAGACAATGCTTCATACCAAATTTCAAGCCTCTGAGCCGAGCAGTTCTGGAGAAGAAGATTTTTAAGTATCTTTTAGTTTCAAACCCAAGACCCCCTGCCCCAGGGCCTTTTTTGACCCTGGGGCCACCATTTGAACAAACTTGGTAGAGGACCACTAGGCAATGTTACATACCAAGTTTCAAGCATCTGAGCCAAGCAGTTCTGGAGAAGAAGATTTTTAAGTATTTTTTAGTTTGGAACCCAAGACCCCCTGCCCCAGGGCCATTTTGGACCCTGGGGCCACCATTTGAACAAACTTGGTAGAGGTCCACTAGACAATGCTTCATACCAAATATCAAAGCCCTAGGCCCAGCGGTTTCAGAGAAGATGTCATTTAAAGCAAATTGTTGACGACGGACGACGCACGACGGACACTTGGTGATCACAATAGCTCACCCTGAGCCTAAAGGCTCAGGTGAGCTAAAAATCATTGTGAAGTTGCGTGGTAAAATGTTAGGAATCTTGCATTTTTGCATGACTGAAAGAGTTTAGCAGATTAATGACTGATAAGCTATATTGATATATAAATCATTTTTCGACTTCTATCGATAGATTAATCGATACTTTGATTGATCTCGGCAGCACTACTATGTAGTTCCTGCTAGCTGAAGCTGTCGCAACAAACAATGTGACGAGATACTATGGGCAGATTAGCTGCAGCTCTAGACTGAAATAACAGCTGGCATAAAAACTTAATCTCATTATCTATTATGCAAAGTATTATTGATTACCTGTACATATATCAGTTTGATTATCTTAGCCCGTTAATTTAACAGACAATTTGTAAACAGTATTATCTCGTTATGTTGTTCTTTTCTCAAGCCCTTAAGCGACTTAAAAAGATTCAGAGGCTGCAAGTCTGCCAAGGTTACAGAATCTGGCGCAACACATTTATCTTTATAAATGAATACAATTCAAAAGTGCAACTGCAAACTCACCTCTACATAGACGTTGAATTTGCTGACTCTTGGTGCCGATATCTCCCTGTGCTGAAAAAAGAAAGATAAACCAAAAATAAATATCCAAAAAAATAAAATGTTTGCAATGCAGCGCACGAGTCTCAAAATTCGTTAGGATTCGCACAGTTCTCTTGTCGTACCTCAAATTTGCCGCCTGACATTTTCGTGCAATTACGTATGATTATCCTAAAATGACACTATACACAATTAGCCTCTCAGTGTAAACGACTGACGCATTCACTGAAACTGGAGTGAAGAATTTACAGCTGCGTCTTGAAACCTTAACATCGGCTGACCTCGTTACTTTCCGTACTAAACCGCTACACCGCTTACGGTACCAACAAAAAGGTAAAGTCCGGTACCGTTGTTGTTGTGTATCAATTTTGGTATAAGGCAGATGATGGATGGCTGACTTATGATGTTACGTCCTTTTTAAAAGTATTTCAGTCATATCAGAACGATGGTGGGTGATAATGAAAGGCTGTGTGCAATGGAACCTCGTTTGCGGTTAAAAAGATTCCCGCCTTTACGGAAATGTGCATATCATTTTTTTTTCGCATAACCGTGATCCACTTAAATTTCCGCCAATAATGCGACGATCAATGCCAGTCTGTTCTATACATTCAGTTACAGCACAACCATCTGCTGGCATCGAGCGTAATAAGTTCTACATTGAAAATGGATTGAAATATCCAGGGGCGTAACTAGGGGCAATTTCATAATACGCACAACCATGTTTTATTCTCTTCTTCTTGAAGGGAAAGCTAGTATTTCAGCCGCTTTGGTAATTGGTATTGAAATCTTGTCTAATTTATAAATTTTCAACATGCAAATATGCAGGTGCGTTTTGAAATTTTGTCAATTTTGACAAGATTTCAATACGCACTTGCGTATTTGCCGTATAGGTAGCTACGCCATTGATATCAGTATATTTTACAATCAGTGGTAAAGTACTTAAAAAATGAGTAATCTGTGAAGTAATGACCCGTAAAGTTTGTAGGCCTACACTAATTGCGAGTTAACGACCCGTGTCATGCTCGTGCCATGTATCAATACTGGAATTATTTTGGTAGTACGAAGCAAAGTTGCTGAAATCATTAATAAAAATATAAAAAATATCACGACAGTGATCCCCTTTCCGCCAGTAATGCTACGATCTATGTCAGCCTGTTCAAACAGCAATATTCTATACCTTCTGTGCCAGCACACTCATTTACAAGTCTGACACGGGGCGTATAAAGTACTGCTTTGAAAATGAACTGAAATGGATCAAGTCACGAATGATGCTGAAACGATACATTTTTTCTAAAACAAAGAAAACATACTAAATATTTAATAGAAGTACCCGCCACAGTCTGATGCTGGACCACCGTCATAGCGACGTCAATATGACATCACAAAGCTGCTTTAACGTCGATTTGACGTTGGTTCAACGTGTGATGTTAGCAAAATTATTCATTTATATTGACAAATTTTTGAGAAATTAAGAAAATACCTGACACACCTCTCACGACCGACTGCAAATCCGGATCACCCTGAAACCTTTTAATCTAAATAACTAAATTATATCTATGATGAAAGCGTTTATTATATATATTTATTTAGACAAAAATATTTAAATTTTCACGGATAACAATTTTTTTCAGTCATCTTGAAATGTACTTGAGAAGTTAAGGAAATATCTGACACACCTCTCACTGCCGACTGCGGAACCCGGATCGTCCCGATTTTTTTATCTAAATATCTATACTAAATTAATATGATGAAAGTTTTTTTTTGGACAAAAATATCACATTTTCAAGGATAACATTTTTTTTTCATTTATCCTGACCTGTATTTAAGATATTAATTCAATACCTGACACACCCCATCACGGCCGAACGCGAAACCGGATCGTCCCGGAAAATTTATATCTAAAAAAAGTATATAAAATAATCATCAAAATATTATTTCTCATATATGGCTATTTAGAAGTGAGTCTTAAATTTAGAATGATACCAAATTTTTTTAAATATATAAAATAGAAGACGAGATATTTAGAAAATATCTGACCAGGTCCCTCATGGCCGCGTGCCATCCCGGATCGTCCCTGAAATTTTATATCTAAATAAATATACTTAAATTTCCTTATTAAGTTATTTTTTTTATATAGTCAATTAGATTGGAGTCTTATCTTTACACTGATACCAAATTTGTTTAATTCTATATTGTAGAAGCAGAGATATTGAACCGTATGCATAATCACTCCCTATATCCCGGATATTATTGTCCCGGATATTCCCGCCGAATAGTAGACGCCAAGGATCCAGCCTCTAAAAGGCTCAACAGCGGTCGCTAACTTGGGCATTTACAATTTCTGTGCACACTATAGCGTATATAGATATGGGCATATAAAAAGTTTTGTAGCCATTAAAAGTCACAAAAATTAAAATTCCAGCACTTGGGCCATGTTGTACACTTCTTTCAATGTCGTTGGAGACATCCGCGGTAACCCAGTGTCGATATAATATCCATAGGAATAAGAATATATATGAATATATGTAAAATCAGTAGCTTATTTCTTTATAGAAAATCAGGAGGATCGCAACTTATTCGGCCTTTATATGTACAGCATCCTAAGTACTTCACAAAATGATTTTCTTTCTTTCTACCGATACTGCTCTCAGTCAACCTATGACCATGATGGCAGGTTTGTGGTAAGGCACATAAGTTATCACAAATAAATAAATAAACGAATTTGTGACAAAGCCACCAGCAGATTAAAACTATTTACAAGAAGTCATCAGGGGCAGGCATTCCATGCCTAACCCCTGTTCTACTCTATGGTATTATATTTTGGCCTTAACTCCATCAACTGTCTCCGAAGAGACAGCTTCAGTATAAGGCCATTCCAAGATGCAATTGTCCCGGGGAAGAATGAATTCTTAAAACCGTCCGTATAAGCATTTGGACGGTGATACTGGAATGGGTGGGACCAGTCACCTAGTTCTCCTGCTCCCTCAACGACCTCAGATAGGAACCTATTCTTATCTACCATAGCAAGGTTATTGTCAAGTTTGAAGAATAGAGACAGAGAAGCCTGCTGTCGTCTTTCCTGCAGGTCTGGCCATTGGAGTTCTTGTAACATTTCCGCCACATGGCTCTGATTGCGCCGGCACCTACAGGTCCAACGGGCAGCAGTCCTCTGTACTTTTTCTATTCTGTCAAAATCTACTTGGCGATGGGGCATCCAAACTGGGCTGCATATTCTAATTTGGGCCGGACCAGAGTTTTATAAGCAGCAGCCCTGATTTCCTTCGATGCAAAAGTCAAGTTTCTATGAAGGAAACCTAAAGTCTTAATAGCAGCCTTACTGGTAATTTCATTGTTGTGCTGACCCCACTCGAGGTCACCCGCAATTTTAACTCCAAAATATTTGGCTGAAGATACATTCTCTAGGACTTGGTTATGTAATGTATAACCGTGGATTATTTGCTTTGGAGGGGGTGCCTAGTAACCCCCATAGAGTGACCTTTGGCAAAAAAATTCATGAGCCATGCCTCTTCCCAAAGTGCCAATTTATCCAAATCATCTTGGAGTATCTATTGGTCTTCAGACCGTCTAATATATCTACAGAGAACACAGTCATCAGCAAGAAGGCGGACTGTTGAGCTTATGTTGTCTGGCAGGCCATTGATAAAGATTAAGAATGATATGGGCCGTAACACAAAACCCTGGGGGACACCAGACAACACGGGGTGAGGGTCTGAACAAACACCATCAAGAACAACTTTTTGTGTCCTTCCAGATAGCCAGGCAGAGATCCACCTGAGGATATCACTTCGGATACCATAATACTCCAGCTTAAATCAATCGTCTATGGGGAACCTTATCGAAAGCCTTGGCAAAGTCCATAATAATGAGGTCTGTCTGTTTGTGACCTATATTATGGGCTCTGTCTAGGTTTGCCTGCAAACCATGAATGAAATGGACCAGTTGGGTCTCGCATGACCTATCAGTTCTGAAGCCATGCTGAGACTCAACTAAAATCTTCTGGTCCGATAGATGTTGCATGATTCTGCTCACGAGAATGTGCTCCAGAGACTAACAACAAATACAAGTTAAAGAGACTGGCCTGTAATTGGCAGGGTCATACTTTTCTCCCTTTTTGTAAATGGGAGCCACACTAGCTTGCAGCCAGTCATCTGGACCTCTAGACTGGGCCAAGGACTGATTGAAAATGAGTCAAGGACAGGGGCAATTTCAGCACTGCATTCTTTTAACACACGTGCACTTAGGTCGTCTGGACCTGAAGACGGTCTAATAGCTTTTTGACCCCATTAGGGCCAATGAATAAATCTCCAATGTCTGGGTAGGGGCTTAGTCCTTTCGATGGGGGAGAGGGGTCACCTACTTGTTCCCGGGTGTATACAGACCACACTCTTGGAATCCTTTCTTAAGTTTTTCATAAAGGATCAAAACTTTTTCAGCCGTTCATTTTGAATACAGTCTTCTATATTAGTGTCTGTATCTGAGGAATTGAAGATATCAGAAACATACCTCCAATAGGCATCACGTATTTCTATTTGGACATGATCTCTGAGTCGTTTATAACGACTCTTCAGGGACTCGTTATCTGCCCTGCGAGCTTTGTGATACAATTTTTCCTTTTTCCTAATCAATGCCCTAATGCGTGCATCTATCCATGGATAGCCAAGTTTTCCTTTCGTCATTTTAGACGGAATAAACTTGTTTCCTGCATTCAAGGTCAAGATGATATTGAAAAGTTACAAGGCCAAAGGGATAGGTAAAGGTAAAGGCTTCTTGTAGCGTAGTGGCCACAGGGGCGGTGTTGGTAAGACTTTGGCAAAGCCATACACAGCGAAAGGAGAGGTATGCGCTCCGCCTTTCATATGTGTGTCTGAAAAGTCCTATGGGCCCTGAAAGTAGGGGGAGGGGGGACATGTATTGCGGCCAGCCTTATATTGTTGCACACACGAAACTCTCTCTCTCTCTCCCTTTAATTTCGTATGAATGCGTTTATGTTGATGGAATAAATTCTGGAAATAAAACTGCAATATTAGCAGAGGACTTGAAAACTAATGACAGCAACTCCGTTTTCCCCACGTTTATGTCCGATGGGGGCGCCATATTGAAAATAACACTGACTAGGAAGTATTTCGTGACGTAACGTCCTTCGCGACGCACGTGATTGATTGCGCCACTCATTTACGTATTCTTGACCTTAATAAGACATGAAACGGTCTTCAAAAGCAAGCATATGGTCTCTAAGACCTTGATTTATATCCTCTGACTTAACTGAACTATATACAGTTACTTATCTACCTTATAGACAATAATTATGTACATTTTAGCACAGTTAAGTTGTATTAATTACCAGCCAGATTCAAGTCTTGTTCCAGGTACCTAATAATCGCATAACTTTAAGCCTAAAAGTTCATTTCTAAGTCTATGGAGTGCAAAGCACCTTTGTTTAGTTTTTTTCTACAGCACGGTCTGTGTCTTCAGAAAAGATCACTCCCCCTTCGGCCCCACATAAAGTACTATCTGGTAGTAATTGAGTCCATTTTCAGTCTCGGATAAACACGCCTTTACATGAGATTCTTCGTTATTCTGAGCCAATAACTTCATAATGTGTGGTTTGAATTGTTGCCTTACTTTTTCCAGACTACTGCACTCTACTAGGAAATGTTCACCAGACTCGGCATTGCGTATTTAGTTCGCTTTTCCGTTGACATACATATACAGTGTATACAAACATGTATAAGTAACATATCAGTACAAGCTATGGGATTAGAACGGAAGCTGTATGCCTATAGAGTTCTTCTCCCTAGACTCGGCATTGGCCA
The DNA here is from genome assembly GCA_963989385.1 of Ctena decussata. Lineage (NCBI taxonomy): Eukaryota > Metazoa > Mollusca > Bivalvia > Lucinida > Lucinidae > Ctena > Ctena decussata. The sequence continues at coordinate 35,197,911 of OZ022498.1, read as the reverse complement.
GACAAAGGGTGCAAGTGTCATCTACTGCATGCTGATTGGGTTTGGCGCGATTCTCTTTCAGGACATATTACCTGTGAGCAATCGTAACTTTGTACTGACTTTCCTCGCGTCTCTGACATCATTAGGTAGACTGCTGTCTTTCCTACTTGCAGTTATTCAATGTTTAGGTGTTTCAATGACTTTTTGGGTTCTGACGTCCTGTAAATGAATATAGCTGTCGATGGCCTCCTTAATCTGCTGTTTCCACTTCTTCAGAGTAAGAAATTCTCTGTCTGCGGCATATATATTAGGGAAACCATACTTTTACAGATGCCTGTTACAATCTGAAAACCAGCTTTTGCTATCCTGGTATCCATTGTTTTCACTGACAATTGACGTTACCATTCCTTTCCTTATCTACCTTACATTCCCATCTACCTACACCAGGTCTGACGATCATGTTGTTTTGGTCAGCGCGGTGGCATCATACATCCGTCGGGCACCACTTACATATGGTGTAGTTGGCTGGGCGTTTCGTGCTTCACGATTCACGAAACACCCAGTCGAATACGCAAATTGTGAACACGACAGAGGTTACATTTTCTCGTTGATTTGAGACAAACTTACACAATATGTAAATTTCTTGCACACCAGATAAGCATATCCGCGTGCTTCACCTGTACCTACAAATTTTATCTCATCCATGTTATCTCACCTAGGACCAGATAAAATCACGAGCTGTCAGTCAATGCATTGGTTGTATAGGAGGTCACGCACTTGCGTCGTCAAGTGACGTTGGCGTTTTAGATGATGACGTCATGAAGACGGCAAAATGACGTCAGTATGCACACCAGTCGTTGACGTAAAGAGCCGAATAGAGGTCGTTGAATGCGATGCCTTCTTTCAAATTCAAATTGAAACCTCTCAAGCACTAAAATTACACATTTTAACAAGTTCTAAAGTTAACACAAAATGTGGTGTGCAAGAAAAAGTATCTATCAAGGGTGTGAGATGCTGATAGAAAATTCCATCACTCGGGATCACAGCCTCGCGATGCCGAACAGTGACCCTCGTGACGGAATTTTCTATCCACAGCTCACACTCATGAAAGATACTTATAATCCACAAGATCTCCGCCAACTTGATAATGGGTCAAATCGGACCGTTAAAATCGGAGTGATTGTCTTAAATGCTATACTCACCTTCTGAATACAATCGATGCTCCAGTTTTGGAACAACCATTAAGAAACGTACACAATATCTTAGTGATTATTAGATTAGTAATGTTTGACAACGTGCTAAATCGGACAGTTAGTAACGGAGTGACCGTTCCTTACTCAGTGAAAAAATGCTATAAACCATCATCTTGTACAAAAGTACTAGTATTAGTAAATTAGAGGCTACATTTTTTTAACCATCATGACCTAATTTTCACAGACAATATCTCAGTCAGGTTTGATAATACGCCCATTCAAACCATTTACACCAGAGTTATTGCCCCTTACTTGGTGAAAAATGCTGTAAAACTTCTTTTGAACACAAAAGAGACTACAAACAGACTCGGTTAAACCGAGGCCGTTATTTTTGTTCCTGTGATGTGTTCCTTGTTTCCAGGGGATCTTCCTTTGGAATTTATGTTATCTTCACTGCAGCTGGTGTTGTGCCGTCTGGCGACCGTAAAAATGTCCCTGTACATCATTATGTACTTCATCATAGTGCAGATTATATATTTTCTGGTCTTTTGAGATCAGTGGATGCATTCTGAGTCAGTTTGAAAAAAAGAAGTTCTTCTGAAGCCGGTGTTAGGGGTCGTGGGCATTGTTGTAACATTAAATTACTGTACATGACTCATTTAAACCAAGTCTGCTATTTGCGTGTCTTTGATGTGTTCCTTGCATTTAGAGAATCTTCCGTCAGAAGTTATTTTATCTTCACTGCAGCTGGCGGTGTGTCGCGTGGCAGCTCCGTACATCAACAAAGTGAAAATTATATATTCTCTGGTCCTTTGGGGTCATTGGTCTCAATGTGAGTCAGTGGAGCTACGCAGGAATGGGCCACTGTGTGCATTGACGTGCCGCAGGACACTGCCACGGGTCCTTTGCTTTTCTCTGTGTAGATATAAGTGGTATCGGTACTTGATACGGGATAGGCCTTTTTTCGGATTAAGAAAAATTGGCGTATTGAACTAGGAAATAGAGCATGGGCTGCCAAATGTAACATGCAGCTCACTCGGAATCGTATCATAATATTACTCTAACGTGGGCCGACCTGCAAACAAACCCCCAGTGGAAAAGCATGCTCACCCACCAAGGGCGGTTTATTTGCTTATATACCCCAACATTTACTCGACCACAAACTACCGAGTTTGTAATTTGCATATCTATTTATATCTGTGACCTTCTACCGTCACATTACTTTCCCCTCCGAGAAGTCTCGTCCCGAGACTTGGCCTGGGAATTACATGGGTAAGGCAACTCCGGTCTGGCAGTTGTCATTATCCCACCGCTGCCACCAAATGTAACGTGGGCCGACCTGCAAACAAACCCCGTCAGTGGAAAAGCATGCTCACCCACCAAGGGCGGTTTATTTGCTTATATACCCCAACATTTACTCGACCACAAACTACTGAGTTTGTAATTTGCATATCTATTTATATCCGTGACCTTATACCGTCACATTACTTCCCCCTCCGAGAAGTCTCGTCCCGAGACTTGGCCTGGGAATGACATGGGTAAGGCAACTCCGGTCTGGCAGTTGACCTTATCCCACCGCTGCCACCAAATGTAACGTGGGCCGACCTGCAAACAAACCCCGTCAGTGGAAAAGCATGCTCACCCACCAAGGGCGGTTTATTTGCTTATATACCCCAACATTTACTCGACCACAAACTACCGAGTTTGTAATTTGCATATCTATTTATATCTGTGACCTTCTACCGTCACATTACTTTGTAGTGACATTTCTGGAAAATGCTGATAGTATTGAGCACCTCGTTATTACAACTTTGTATAATAACTTTTGATCTGAATGGGATACACAAACTGGAAATGTTTGCACATAAAACAGAAAACTTTGTTTCATTTGAAGAAATATTCATGCATGCCTTAGGACAGTTAATGAAGTAGCATTGGAATGATTGTTGCGACCGGTCCCCGTTTGCAAGCACGATGAAGAATCCCTAAGGTTTAGTTCTCCATGAAGGGCTAGGTAAAGTCCAAATTTGTTACTGGAAATTACAATTTTGAGACTAGAAGTGTGACTGGTATCCTTAAGGAGTTGAATTGTGTGTCTCTCAGAGAGAAGAGGAATGGTGACTTACTGACAATTCCAAGACGGTGCTTCCGTTGTGGTTTGCGATGCTATTGTTTTTAATATTCGCTTATCTATAAAGTTATACATCCCACGACTCATATGATACATATCTATAATGTTCTTAATTTCATAAATGTGTCAAACAAGAGTCAAATGAAGTTGATATAACCTTAAAAAGGGCAATTACGAAGAAATTGTACAAATGATTATTTTTTTTGCAGCAATGATAGTGTGCAGAGAAAGGATCATGGTGCTACAAACAGCATACTCAAAAGTTATGCCAATTTACAGAAAACAGAAGCCCTTTTTCCTTTATGAGTTTTCTTTCTTACTCTTTAAATTATTTTCAACAACAATGCCCTATTCTATGATGTCATAGATGATTTTACTTTTTTTTTAAATAAAATTCAGAATTAAGTAATAATCTTTTTTAAAAGATTATAAAAAGTGCCACTTACATTTTTATTTCTTTTAATATTTATGATTTATCTTATTTATCTTATTAATTTATTTGAACTGCACATCCACAAATTTAATTTTATTTGAAATTTAAATTAAATTCAACAAGAAATATCTTATTAAAGATAATCGGCTTAGATTAATATAGAAGTGTGCATTGTAATATGTATGAGTCAGGTACATGTAAGATATCGAATGTGCTGATCAGATCGTACGGATGTGCATGTTGATATGCATATTTGTTGTTGGTGTTGGGTTTCGATTTCGAAAATGCTGTTGAATTTTGATTGGGGTCTGTCTGTGTTGCACATAACAATAAGGATTGGTTGTTCAGTTCAGTTCAATTCTCTTATCGACGTTACCCAAGTTGCTCAACGGTACGTACATAAAATCGCCTTCGATTTCTGTGTCAAGTTATTTTGTTGTTTTCATATTTTACATGAGTGACATAACAGGCGAAATGTTCTTTGTCAAAACGCGATTTGGACCGAAATATCTAGATTCATCACGACACGGTTTATAGGCCAACAGTCAAATGAAACTGAATGTAGTAAGAGAAAGCGAAAGAAAGCTACTTACATCATTATTATATTGGCCAGTGAAATACTTAAAATGTAGGTCAATAGCAAGGTTATACGGCTAAAGCCGAAAATTAAGTTTTAAAACAGATTTCAAACATTTTACCTTTAGTGTAAAAATCGTTCTCCGAGCTTCAGTTAAATATACTGACAAGCATATGTAAGTTGAAATTCAAATATTTTTAATTAAATATTTAAAGTTGAAAATTTAACCGCTGAAACTGCAAATGTGAATATTATTTTGATTCTGGGCAGATGGTTTTAGCTTCACTAATTCTGAAATGCAAATGTTCACCTTTTTGGAACTTCAAACTCGAAAATATTTGAAAATTAAATAATGCATTCTATATACTGACGCCACTGTTTAAACGTCTCAAAAGATGCACTTTAGCTTACCAGGGTTGGGTTTGAGTGGTGAGGCATTACAATCTGATTGAATAGTTAAAGATGAAAGTATATTGAATTTAATATATATATCAATCATCATGATCAAGGCACATACAATGCATTAGTTGGGGTTTGGCGGTCCTACAAAAGACAGAAAAGGACTTACCCCACCGAAAAGGACCGAAAAGAACTTTCGGGCACCGAAAAGGACTTTTATTTGCCGTTTAATGCCATATAAAGCATATGTTTTAGAAATTTTCATAACATCATGATATTAATCAGCGCTTGAATAATAATTTTGTGAATTGTAGTATCTTCATCCTAAAATTTCACGAAAATATTACAGCACCGAAAAGGACTCTACTTCTGGTCAGTGAAGAGATGCCATGTACCGAAAAGGACATCACAAATGCCGAATTTCGGGCACCGAAAATGGCATTTTGTACTTAATGTTCTAGAAAATTATGTTTCGAAATAAAATATATTACCCTGTATATTTTTCAAACGTATTTATAGCATGAAATGACATTTAAAAAGTTCTTTTCGGTGCCCGAAAGTTCTTTTCGGTCCTTTTCGGTGGCAAAAGTCCTTTTCTGTCTTTAGTAGGACCCGGGGTTTGGAGGTATTCTGCTCTGTTCTGTCTTCTTAGTGTCCGTCCGCTTATTTCCTGTTAGGGGAGCATCCTCAAATGAGGTAGTTTCTTAAGACATTTTTTTTAGTTCAGTTCGATGGTGTTTTATCTAGATGTGTTTTTAGTATATATTTACACAATTAGTTCAACATTTACTGTAGTCACTGATGCCAATATTTTGGGGTAGTTGTTGGTATTTCAACGGACCCGAACAAGCTGTCGGGGATCCGGTTCTATGTTTCACCTATTTTACGTTCACGTAGAAAACAGAAGTGCTCCACATGCACCCTCGAAAAGTGGATGTAAACAAAGTTATCTGAAAGTTAGTTTTTAGTTATGAGTTGTGATAACAGGGCCAGAAATTGTCTTATACCATTGATCATATATATATGATAGATTTTTGTTTGCTTTAAATGTATCCCGTGGTATTGATTTAGCCAAACAAGCTTAATTTCTAACATAATTTACAGGTCGCCGTAGAAACCAAGATGGCTGCGCCCTATGGGGCTCAAAACAACAAAGATTAGCCGCCGTATACATACTATTTGCAGCCATTGAGATGTTTTAGTAGTTAAGCCTAACTACTGGTGTGACCAATGCATTGCTACTTCTTGACTTCAGAATCAGAATTGTTTACTGATGATACGTCCAAGGACAATCATTCACCAGGACGTGTGAATCAGGGAAGCTAGTCCCTAGCCCTTACAAGAGAAGTAAACTTAGTAACTGAATCCTCTGCACACTCAGCAGCAGAAATAATGGAATCTTCCAAGTAATTCCAATCTCTAATAGTCTGGGGGTAGAAACTGGACTTGTAAATGTCAGTCCCAGCCAATGGGGTTTGAATTGCCAGGGAATGATGATTCCTGGTATGCCTTCTTGGGGGAACAAGGTCATTTATGGGTATATCGTGACGTCATACATTATCGCCACTCATATGTTTTCGATACCTTCCTTTAGGTCGCGAGATTTTCATAGATATTACGTCATTTGGTAACGTTGACCTTTGATCCTGTAGACTGAAGCTTTGCCGCCAACTCAGTGAAAAAAATCAAATAAACATGCTTAGAATCAAAGCAAGATCACTGTACTTACAATACAACATGCAATTTGTTCATTTTCACTTATATCCATATTTCTTGGCCATAAATTAATTGAAAATTCCACTTTTGAAATTTCTGCAACTATGGACGCTTTCCTGTCTGTTTATTTACTCTATGGGGCTATAAATAGAAGAGGCGGCAGCGAGTGACTGTGTTGGATTTCAAAAGTACGGAAGTGCAAACGTACCATAGGTCCTTATCATGCAACATAGGGAATTTAATTTTTTTCTTGTTTTTAGCTCACACCTGTTATTGCTGCTGAAAAGCTACTTAGATTTTATTACAATTTAAATTCAATGTATATTTATTGTAGAGTGTTCCAGGTGTGAACTACATGTTCTAGACAGTATGGGGCGTCTATCTGTTTCTAAAACACGAATGATTTTCAACACCATGCTCTCAATAAATTTGTAGCAGTTTCTATTTTAGCAAGTTTTGTAACATACCTTTTCCATTAATGGGTACTGTGAGCTTACAAAAACAAAGCAGAAAGTAACAGACGATTTTCGTCACGAAAATGAATGATTTTAATACCCCACCGCAGATTTTGTTGCTACACTTACACAGTGCGTGTCAATTTAGATATGCAAATGAGTATCGATAGCATATGACGCACTATTTCATTGGTCAATTTCGAAGGTCATGTTTCTGGTCAAGTAGCAAAACAGTCGGCGCGGAAAATGGTGTGTTTTCACCAAGAATAAAGAAGGAAAAGGCGAGGTTTCACGCATACAAGACAAATATATGTTGACGTTGCTGTGTTGCTTATAGACCGGGATACTTTATTAAGGTATCGATAACACATGAGCCCAGGATACTGGCTGCACCCTTTAGACCTTTGTAAAGCATTATGAGTCTACTATCTTTCCTTTCAGGGATTCCCACTTAAGTTTCTCCAGAATGCCAGTCATACTCCCAGTTTCATATGTGTAATTTCCCATTACAAATCTAGCTGCCCTTTTCTGCATCTTCTCAAGTTCATCTTGAAGAAGTATACTTTGAGGGTCCCAAACTGAACTACCATACTCCAAGACTTGATGCACCAGTCCCTTGTATGCGGACTCTTTAACGTCTTGTGGACATTCTGCCAAGTTACGTCTGAGGAAGCCAAGGGTCCTATTAGCCTGTTAGACTTGTTAGAGGGAAGATGAGAACGAGATCCCACCCTTTTCAGTATCACTGTCCAATTGCTTATTCAGACAGTTTGACCCAGGTCAGTTGTAGCTTGGAATGGGCTTACAACTGCAGCTGTCTCTGCGGAAACAGTTGAGGGGTTTAGTATAGTGTAAACCTCGGGTTGGGCAGGGATAGAGCCTGTAATGCCTATCCCTGAGGACTGCTTGTAAATAGTTTAAATCTGTGTGGCTTTGTCATAGGTTCTGTAAATATTATTCTTTTCTTTTTTCTTGAAACTTATGCGCCACACCCCGCACCTGCCATTATGGTCAGTTACTAACCGAGAGCAGCATCGAGAGCAGAAGAGAAGTTAATACGGAGATTTTAGGAGATTTTAACAGGGCTCTCGATCACCGAAATTTGGGGCCGAAATTCGGCCCCATTCCCAATGCCAAAAAGTATGTTTTTTTCCCAATTCCAGACGAAAAATTCCCAATCTGACTAAGCCTGTTTGGTCCAAGAATACTGCAGTTGCATCAATGCAAAATGTATTAAAAACCACCTAAAACTAATAATGTAACCATAATTTATAACTTCAAAAATCGGGAAGCGATTACATTTTCAATCACGATCGTCATGTTTTGTTACTGGAAAGTGGTACCAGGTTTTATCGTACTCTTAGAGTTACTTCCCTTTCATTAGAGGGCGAATAGCCTAGCGATTTTCGCTGCAATATTTTAATATTTTCTTTGCTTCAAGGGCCAATATTGTGGTGGTGAACAATATTTTGACTTATTCTTCAATTTAAAGCCTTCCAATGCTAAAATTTGATCGGAGTTTTCACCTATTATGGATGATTCTGCTGTATTTGAGTTTCATACCTGAATCGATTTTTACAGACATTTTCGGCCATATCCAAAATCATAAACAGGATTACCGGGACATCCAAGAGTTAGTATAGTGATAGTGACATACCTTGGGTGTTTTGTACTTGCAGGACTGAAAGTTTTGTCATGTTCTGCATTGTGATAGTCCACTTTCTCTCAACTTCACATTATGCTTAAGTTCACAGATGCTTCAAACCTAGAGTGTTATACTGTTGTTATATTGAAACATTTTTTTTGCTAGGTCCCAGTCTTGTCTCCAGTTTGAGAGTGGCAAGATAGGGAAGTTGCCAGTTCAAAGGAAAGAAAGAAAAACTCAAAACACAAAAATAGTTTTGTTATTATCTAATATCCCAATTATTTGATAAAGTTTATTATGATTCACTATCTGCTAGATCTATGTCTGCTTATACTGACTGGATTCCTCTGAAAATATAACAATACCATATGTAAGTTGTGTTGGTCTGACAATGAAAACTTCACGCATAAAACATTGAAAATTTTCCCAATTTTAGACAATACAACGCTATTTTTCCCAATTCTAAAGGCCCCAGCCCCATTCCCAAAAAGGGGTGTGAGAGCCCTGTTTTAAAGGAGTCCAGCTGGAATCCACAGAAGGGAACTGTTGCGTTCGGGCCAAATCTGGCATCCCTGAGATCCCTGTTTAAGTACAGCTGTTTTGAGCTTTTCTGTATGGTCATTATTTTGTAAATGGTATGAAAACCGCTGAACCTGAGATTGTATTTCAGATCGTTTTTGATAATGAAACCCAATTAATTGAAATATCTATTCCTATATTGCTACCTTTACCATTATTCTAGACAAAAGCATCCTTTGTGCCAATTTCCTGGCCTATTAGTTTTACAAAATTTAATCTGACAGGTGTGTAGCTGGTGGGAATCAAATCCAAGATCCCCTGAGTGAAAGGTGAGCACTCAATCCACTTGTCCAGGCACTTCACTTATGGCAGTCACAGGGTTCAGTATAGGCTGCCTTTTTGGGGGTAATGGTACACATGGTTCAATCTAGTCTGTGTTTTTGTGCCAGTGGCGTGCTTTAAATGTCCTTGGCCTGTTTTAGAAAATGCAGTGCGCCCAGTTGCCTGTTGGCACAAATGCCGTTGCATCCACGCTTTCCCATTTTGTAGTTGCCAGTCTGATTTTTTTGTCAAAATGCCATTGCATTGATGCATTCTCATTCGGTAGTGCACCAGTCTGAATTTTTTAACAGGTAGTGTATGGTAGAAACTCCCCGGAATTTGAAAAGTGTTGCGGTAACTGGGAGAGCCTGACTAGTTACTAGAGAATGATTTATTTCTGGTGCACAAAGTAGTGCAAGGGAAACCAGGCTAACCAGCTGTTCTAAATATGGAGGAAACAAAACTGAATTGGTGATTTCTTATGTGCTGGACAAAATTTCTGCCAAACAAGCAAAACTATCAGCGAAATTCCTGGGCATATATGATGAATACCAACAAAATGATGAAAACAATAAAGCCAGGCAGCAGAAGCCATTGAAATAATAAGAAAAAAAAATAGATTTCAAAACAATTGGTTCCAAATACCACAGTTTTACCAACATTGGTACAATGCTACCATTAGAAGTTAGTCTAGTCACAGGACTTTGACCTTTTGTCAACCCAGTCACTAACCTATACAAAAGCAGTAAATTCTAACTTCTGTAAATTGAGCTTGCTATGTTTTTTTAAGTTGGGATGTATTAGCTCACTTGAGCCTTTTGGCTGATAGGTGAGCATATAGTATTGGCAGTCTCCGTCGTCTGTCCGTCTGTTAGTGGTCAACATTTTCAAACATCTTTTCTCCAAAACCGCTGGGCCATTCAAAGCCAAATTTCATATTGAGCCTCAATGGGATGAGGGAACAAAAGTTTGTTCGTGGGGTCTGGGTCACATGACGAAGATGGCTGCCACCCATATATGATAAAAAACCTGCAAAAGTCTTCTCCAGAACCAAAAGGCTGATGACTTTGTGGCTTGGTATGTAACAGCGGGGACTCAGGCCCATCAACGTTTATTCAAATGATGACCCTGCATTGCCCTTGACTTAAAATATGGCACGGTCCACGCATGTATGTGGGCAAAAGCTTAAAAGTGGATTTCTCAGAAACTATTTAAGTCTAAAGTATTTAATGCTTATTTGCCTCATATATTCTTTAATAGTTAAATCTCAGTATACAGTGATTTTTCCATTATTTTGGGAATGGTGCTGGTACCCATGGCATTGGAAAAAATTGTGTCATTGTCTCCAGTACTTCGGAACTTTAGAAACAACTTTATTTAGCCTCAGGAGGTGGGATAAGGGACATGACACTGAATACAAGTATTTACATTCAGTTATAGCTTCATAAATTTTTAGACGGTCAAAATTAAGCCCTTAAGGCCTTATGTTTACTTTTTGCCTTATGTCATGCCGTCTTAAAATAATTTTTTTTTATATTATCTTATCTGCCAGTCCTCTAAGCAAACAATTAAATTTATGCTTGTAAGATGCTTCCTAGCAAATTTCTTTTTTACGATTGGGTATTTTCAACTTTAATTGGAAAAAGAGATGCTATTTTGAATTGGGACTGGTGCCTTTTATATGCACCACTTATGTAGAGAAAAAAACAACACTTGCATAAAGCTATTTACTTATTATGAAAAACACTTTATATAAAATTCCTTTCTAGGGGTTTCCAACATAGCATTAATTATTTAGGGACTGTAGTGAAATTTGGCAGAGAAATAAGAAAAAAGTTTTAAAGAATGGCTTTCTTTTCGTTATCTTAAGCTGTGTACGGTATATATCATACTTTTTGTATTGCCTGCAACAAGCAGGAGTGAGATATAGGTATTACTTATCCGGCGTCAGCACTACTGGTGGTGTAAAACTGTCAAGTTTTCTGATTTACCGTAATGTGCATATATATAAGGACACCTGAAAATGATAAATTTTCCATTTGGGACAAATGGAAAATTTATTATTTTAGGCGTCCCAATACTTAAGCACATTAGGGTAGCTCTGTTTTGTGACATTGCCCAGACAGGCAAAACACCGCATTTCATGGAATTCTTGTCTTTTACAGGGTGTGAGGCTCAAGTAACACCATGAATCACGGGGCGATACTGGGACATTGTGTCAATGTACTTGACACATACAACAAAGATATGCAGTCAGTGGAGGAACATGTGAATAAATACTTAAAGCATCAAGCAGTAAGTTAAGCATTAACACATATTATAAAGCACCAAAATGTTCAATTTGCAAACTGTGTACATCCAGATGAGGTGGCTTATCATGAGCCACCTCATCCGGATTCACACTGTTTGCCCTCTGGTGACATAGTCTTTGAATTATCATTATGATATAGCTTGGATGAAATATTTTTTGAAATTTTGCAGATCTAAATTTTTGTGCCTTAAGGGTAACCAGCCTTAAATGTTCAAACACAGGGAAATTTATTTATACACAGTTGCAGTACCTACATCATGTTAATATCATGGTCCACAATGTCTACTTAATTGTTAATATAAACGTATCCATACCAAATTTAGTGACAGATGCGCGTTTCAGTATTTAACTTCTTTAGTATCGCTAAGCAGCAAATGTTTAAAAGAAAAGAGATGATCCTCAGGTCTCGGCAGGCAACAAGCATCCCTCTTGGAGCAATTCTTACTATTTTTCTCTCACCTGCAACTGTCAGAAGGGAGATATATATAATTTTTCCAGCATCTTCGGTGGCATGAACTTTTGTCAACTTTTCTGGTTTGCTCTGTAAATGGTTAAGGCACCTGTTTGTGAGCATATGTGACAGGGGTGACACAGCATTCCGCAGAATTATTGTAAGTTATGACAAATTGTAGCACTCAGTCTTACACAGCTATAACAGGGCATTTCATAGGATTAGTATGGTACGTGCAGCTTTCGTTTCCATCTGGGGCCGTATTCATAAAGCCACTTAAGTCGTTGCTATGCGGTTGCTAAGGCTAAATATCTATAAAGGAGATTCCCTACAACTATGAAATTTGGTCTGGAGGAACAGTCTTTGTAAGACTGTTCCTCCAGAGCAAATTTCATAGTTGTAGGGAATCTCCGAAGAAGAAATTTAGCCTTAGCAACAGCATAGCAACCACTTAAGTCGTTTTATGAATACAGCCCCTGCTCGGGTTAAGAGCTCCAGATAAGAAAGGGTAACTGATAATTCAGGGATAATTTTCCATTTTTCTCAATAAAAACACTACACTTGTTTTGACCCCTCATTAGAACGACCTTCAGGTTTAAACTAAGGCCTGAACCAGAGCACGTCGAAACTGGGCTGAGTTGGTCCTCCCAGGACCAGCTACATGCAAACTCAACTTCCACTGGTCCCAGACCAAGGCAATAAATTAGTGCTTATTTCAACCCCTGGGCCTTGGTACAAAGGATATCTGTTGATGGGTAACAACATATGTTTTTGTTGAGAAAAAAAGAAAACTTATCTCAGTATTGTTGAGGAAAAAGAAAAGTTATTTCAGAATTATCCTCAAAACTCCATCTTATTTGGAGCACTGACTATGATTGGATCATAGTTCATTTCTTTCATTTAAAGGTACGAGATGAGAGTGAGCAGACTTTTATAGTGGAGGTGTTCTCAGGCTGCATCAGATACAGCAATATATTGGACGTTATCTTGAATGGATTCTACGCTAAAGATGGCAAAAATGTCTTGAAGTCAGAAATGAATTTATACTCAGGTAAGATAGTGAAAAATAAAATGAGCCATGACAGGAGAAAACCAACAAAGTGGTTGTGCACCCAGTGCAGACTCAGATCAGCCTGGGCATCCTCCCAGTCTGATCAGACTCTTCCCTATGGGCTTAAAGGGTACCTAAGGGTCTAAGCTACCTCCATGCGGACAGCGAAGATGCTGAGCAGACTGAGAATATACCCAGGCTGATCTGAGTCTGGGCTGGGTGCACAACATCTTTGTTGGTTTTCTCGTTTTGTGGCTCATCTAATACTGTATTTATTTGAGGTTCACCCTACCAAAATCAATCCAGACATTTAAATCAATCTTGTACTTCAAGATGGGTTTTTCTCTTTCAGACCAGTCCCAAACATCTAGATCCATTTTGTAAGATAGATCTAGATTTTTGGGATTGTTTTGGAAGGGAAAACCCCTGTCTTATAACTGAATTTATCATATGACATCACATCTGAGAGTGTAATAAAGCCATGCATTAAAAACGATAATCCACTAGTGGATTAGATATGCAAATTACGTCGTAACGTTGTGCGTTGACGTCCATAAAACGTCGCATTTTCTAATGGCGAAATCGTGCCATTTTAGTGCAAAATTTGCTAGTAATAAAATGCGATTTTAGTGTCATATGATAAATAGAATCTTGCATTCGTGCTCCTATATTAATGAATTTATTAAACTCGTTGATGAAAAGGATAAGATGCTCGGCAGAGCCTCGCATCTTATCATTTTCCCCAACTCATTTTATAAATTCAATAATACATGAGCACTCATGTAAGATCCTCTATAAAGAGGTTATATTCACTCTCATCATTGCTCTTGATACGTGAGGGTTTACCTGGTACCGGTAATTGGCCTAATCCTAAAAATAACAACTGTGGAAGTAAGAGACCTGGGATTTGAAATTTAATGGAGTTTGAGCTCCTAACAAAATTAGAAAAATGCTGACAATTGAGAGATTTACAAGATAAACAAAGTGGCCAACTTACGTCACGATCACATGCTTATAAGGGTAAACATTTTATGTTTCATCTGAAAATAATCTCAATCACGGTAAGAAAACAAGTTTTAGCTCAGGTCTTACCCTGTCATGTCGTAAAAAGCATTACCCCAGTGCTCCAGATAAGCAGCGTATTTGCGTAAATACCCAATAAAATAATTGAAAAACACAAATGACCTTTTCCTGTCAGCGTACCAATACGCAGACAAATTCCCGGAACGAAATGATCCAAAAAGCAGAAGCGTAACGACGGTATTATCCAAGGCTGTCGTGTGTAAACAAAAGCATCGGGTGTAATTCCTATGTCGCGTGTTCAACTGTCTATGTTGACCTCATAGATTTACCGCAGCGTTATTTAAAGATATACTGGTACTCGTTCTGTATATGGTGAGCAAGAAATGGCGGGAAACATGCTGAAAAATCAGCGGGAAAGAAAGTGAACGAACAGAATTTCTAAAAATTGCTGGTTACCGGGAATTCAATCTGATCCGCCCTCTAATATTATAATTATAATTACTATCTCCGATGACAGCGCATAGCAAATTTATGTTACCATTTGCATTTTGCAAGTAAAACCTGGTGTAATGCTTAGGCATTATTAAGCCAATTACGCACATCAGGCACGAGTGAAATAGAGTAATCGTCCAGGAAAAGGCTCATAACTTCGACAGGAATCCTGGAATTCTAAATTTTCTTTGGGGGAACCTGGCCCCTTTCTCGGAATCACAGCATTAGACGTGCATAATAATTTTGATTTTCTGACTGTAGTAGATCTAGTATTTATAGTAATTATGACACAGATATTCAATCAGCGGGAAGCGATGAACAGACTGGTCACGACACGGTAGAACTAATACAGCGATATAGTGTTGACACAATTTGTTCTTTTGCTTTATACTGATCAAAGACTGCCGGATTAAGGGTCAGTTATTGGCGATTAAGAGACACGTGCCTACGACAATTTCCATTACGTCATGTGTAATGACAGGTTGATTATTGATTATCGGTACCTATTAACGACACCCCTGTTGTTCTACCCAAGGTGCGAACAACGAGTGGCTTCTTTGAGAGTTAAATTCTGACTTATTTAAAATTTTGAAGAAGTCCAGTCTCACTCTTCGGGAGCTAATTTTCTACGTCCGGGCCGGATTTTTCGCGTCTTGAGACGCCAAATTTGGCGTCTGCCAGATGTTGTAGTGAAAAGGGCTGAACCTCAATATAGAAGCAAGAAAACAGTTATTCCAGGTCAGCCTGTCCAGGATTTACATGGTTAGTGAGTACACAGATCTTGGACTATCAGACCTTGGTCTACAAAAGTGTTTTCTGAGACTGATTTCTTTCATGATTTTTTCATTCAGTGGCTGATCTGTGTGTTGACTATATATACAGATAGGAATCATGGTGATGCAAAAATATTAAGATTGCAGCACTATTGCTGACTCCAATTTTACCAAATTGCACAAATAAAAAATCAGACTACCCAATTAGAAGGAAAATCAGTGGGTAATGCAAGTTGCTTTACCCAATTAAAATTCAGAAAACCCAATTAACAAAAAAATCAGTGGGTAATACCCAATTACCCAAACATCCTTATCTGGAGCCCTGTTACCCCATACAAATATCATTTGTCTAAAGACGCTGTTGTTTTGATATGAAATGAAACCAGTTACGAGGGCACTACAAAAAAGCAAAAAGTAAAACTAGAAAAACATAATCTAATTATCATATTTTTCCATAAAGAGCTGGCTCTGATGAGATACCTCAACTTACAGTTTCATTGAGAAATAAGACAAAAACTCTTATGTCATCTTGTGTGATGGTGAATTGGTACACTTTCAGGGGAAGCAACTCTGCCATTTTTATTTTTGCCTGCTTTCATGGAAATCAACTCTGAAAGGAAAGAATTTGATCCTGTAGGAGAAAATTCTTTCCTCTTAGAGTTGAGAGTTGACTCCATCTAAAGGGGCTCTATATATATACAATGTACATCATTCAGGAAAGCAAACAAGAAGTCACAAAAATTGTTCCCCTTTGTAACAAATATGAAGGTGTACCCATATATCTTCCTTGGATGGTAACTTAGATCCACCCCAGACCATAAATTCATATATCTTTATTGATTTATCAAAACCATAGGAAATAGGTGCAGGGGTAGGTATATGTAGAATCTCTGTAACTATATTGTGAGTGAAAACTGTTCTCTCAGTTCAAAGAAATTGGCATAGCTCTGTCTAATTGTCAGGGCCCAGTTGTTCAAAGCATCGTTAGCCTAACAAGCTTGTTAAGAGGTCAACTTGTTAAGTGTTTTAAGACCCTATAGTCAAATACACTGATAATTTTTGTTGAAAATATGTGAGAAGCAACAAAAAATGTTGGCATATTTGAGATATTAAAGCTTGAAATTTTAACTTTTCGTTAACTAGTGACGTCATTAGTTTTGAACAACTGGGCCCAGGGCTTTTCCAAAAACTTTGCCCCTGGCATCTCAAATCTTTTACAGTAGTTATAAGTTTATATAGTCTCTTTCTGAGCTGAAAGACTGCAGAGGTACAGATGGTGTAGAGTTTTATGATACTTTTACTCAGTCTCCATAAAGTATGATTGGCTTCGCATGAAAAGGGACTTAAGTGATGTGCATAATGGAAATAATGAATTCAGCCTGTTTAGATTTTTCAGGTTTTAAAGATTGCAAATACAGAAATGGATGATTCTTGTTTGACTTTATATCCTGTGATAGCAAAGGCTTATCTGAATCTTTCTCATTCACACTTGCAGTAAGATCCCATTTCATGTGATGTCAATCATATTATATGACCCTTCTTTTTAAAACACTTACCCACACCGGGTAGGTGGTAATTGAAAACACTCATGCAGTTGACGAACGTGGATCAAAAACCATTAGAAACAGCATTTTTGATCACAGATTGTCGCCTATTTGCAATCGAAAACACAGTTTCTAACGGTTTTTGATCGGCGTTGAGTGATTGTTAAGAGTGTTTTTGATTGCTGCCTACCCGGTGTGTTACCAATAAAATGCGATGACTGATTGGATAACAAAATTTTTTTAATGGTATATCCTGTGGCATACTGTTGAAAATCCCACTTCATTATGGAACGCTTTTTTCCCATTAGCTGACAACTGGTTTATACACTTTGAAATTTGAAAATGTGACAAAATGAATAAGTGCATTAAAATTGTTATTTGGAGAGGTAAATGACCCAGTTTATGGTTGCAAATTATGTTTTACAACTCTGCTGAGGCGTCACAATAAAACAAAAACTTGTAACCATAAACTTTTTTTTCCCGAAATGATAAGGCACCTAATTGCAATTAGCTCTATGAGGGTCACAACATGGTTTTGAGGAAGAAAAAAAAGTTATGCCAGAAGTATCAGAAAACAAAACATTTGTCTGGACCTTTTAGGATCTTTGTGTAATATTGATTATACCCTACTGCTATTTCTTCTTCTTTGGCTGGAGGCCAGAAAAATGCATCTCAGAAAGTGTTGTCAAGAGGACCTGAACCAGCTTTGTCACACAGTGAATACACTGAATAGGCTGGTGTTGGTCTTTGCTGGTGGCACAGAGGTGCTTTTTTTGCTGGCTAACCAGCTCTAGTTCACATAGCTTTACCATGCCTGGTAAACGCACAGATCAGTTCCCACCTGCAAATTAAAAGTTGATGCTTCTGAAAATAGTAAGCCAAAGTATAATGATGCTGTTCACTTTGTATATATGCAGAGTATTTTTGTGCATTATGTTTGCTTTGAAGTAAAGGAACTGGTGGTTATCAGAAAACTCCAGAAAGTGACCAAACCAAAATTTCGGTTTGGTCACTTCCAGGAGTTTTGTGATAACTTCACCGGCTTACTTTTTAAAATGCTGAAATTTTGTTCTAATATGCATTACATATATATGAGCCGAATAGCATTGTTATATTTTGCCAAAATTTTTGGCATTCCATTTGTAGCTCTAAGCTTGAATTTTTTATTTTGAAGTGGGAATGGAACTGCATTTACTAGGCATGTTCACAGCACTGTAAAAATTATGTCATCATATCCATGCATGCACAGTTGTTCATCCTAGCTTTTCGTGTTTAGGATAGAAATAGTTTAAAATTACCATATTTATTTGGTATAAGACAAGGTTTACCCCTTCCAGAACAATTCCAAAATCTAGATCCAGCTTAGATCAATCCCAATAAGCTAGATCCATCTTAGAAGATGGATCTAGCTTTTCGGGATTGTTTTGGAAGGGAAAAAATCTTATAGCTGAATTACACACAACTGATTTGCATATTTAGAGTAAATGTGGAAGGGAAACCCTTCATCTTATAGGCAAATAAATATGGTACCACATCTCCAGACAAGGGAATTATTTCATGATAATTCAAAAATAATTTTTGTCATTTTTGGATGAAATAATGTAGTGACCCCTCGTTAGAACTGCCTCAATAAGGCAGTTCTAATGAGGTGTCACAGCATAAGCTTTAGTAAGAAGATCAGTAGAAACATTTCAGAATTGATATTATTAGTTCTCATATCTGGAGAATAGATTTTCTCAACATTATTTCAGACCTTAAAGAGCTAGAATACAGGTCCCAATAGAAGGACTTTGAGTTGAAAGATGATCATGTTTTATTATAATATGATTTTTAGGGTCATTTTCACTGAAGTACAGTCAAACCTGCTCATGGGGTCACCTCTATTAAGGGGTCACCTGTCTTAAGCAGCCACATTTTCTGGGTCCCTTGAACCAAAATACAGTGCAAATGAACCTGTATTAAGGGGTCACCTGTCTTAAGCAGCCAATTTTTGTCCTTCCCTTGGGTGACCCCTTAAGACAGGTTTGACTGTAGTTGAAACTTCCAATTGTTAATTTGGAAAGCAAGACAAAATACATGTGATTCAGTGTTTTAAGCCACTTTGTACACTTTTTTAAAAATATTTACAACTCCACGGCATTAGCGTCAGGAATAATGTTTTGATTAATTAAGTCACTTTATTCATATCATTTGTTTCATTTTATAGTAAGTTGCCATATTTACTAATTTGCATGATTTTTTTAGACATTTTCATGAGGAAATAATTAAACAAGTTACTGTCTTGCAAGTTGCAATACCATAAAGATCTCATATTAAGTTAGCTCATATTATTATGTACCTGGTTAGAAATATTTTTAAATTCAGCTGCTATGTAAATTACAATGGATTTTTACAAGCTTTAAATATTCATCTGCAGAAATCCACAGGGCCTGACAAATCCAGAATTCTATCCAGTCTTGTTGCTTGGTTAATAGGATTACATGTATATTCTATACAAATTGTTGGACAAATGAAATAAATGAAAGTACCAAAAATGAACAAAGTTGAATTTGCAAACAGTGTAGATCCAGTTGAGGCAGCTCATCATCGGATTCTACACTGTTTGCCCACAGGTCTTTAAATTCTCCCGTCCCGACATGACCGTAGTTGTTTACCGTGGACGTTAAGCATCAAATCAACCAACCAACCATCTTTAAATTCTCAGTATGATATAGCCTCGGATACATTCTGATTGACGTAAATTTCTGTCTGCTTTTTTAGTGCTTTAAGGGTTACAAATAGTAAAAAATATCCAATATACTTTTCATCTGGAAACTGGAACATTCCTCTTGTGTCTTTTTCAGTATTAGCTTATCTAGCACTGTTTCGACTGGATGAACTTGGTATGGCACATTACAGACAGTTTGTTAAATCACAGGACCTTAATAGAATGTATAGGGTAAGTGTCTGTAAGGATTTCTATTTAAAATTCTGTTTATTCTATTTATTTTGCTATAAAATAGGGTTTTCCCCTCCAAAAAAATCACAAAAATCTAGCTCTTTACAAGATGGATCTGTTTACTTGGGACTGTTTTGAAAGAGAAAACCCCATCTTATAGCAGAATTATACAGTCAAAGTCAATACTCTTCCTGGACGTTTTGAGAGAAAATAAGTTTGCATGTTGAGCTGAAATAACTTTTAATTCATATTTTTTGAAAACTCAGGCATTTTCTCCCACCTTTCACAGATTATTACTAATATTATACTGTATACAAGGTAATTTTTGGGGTGTTCCATTTTTCGCAGTATTTCGCGGTCACTTATAAATTGCGAATATTAAAATCGTGAAATAATTTCCTGTTTCTTACAAAGTATCTTCTGTAGACACAGTGTTCTTACATTTTAGTTCTGTTTGCTTCGGTAATTGCTGGTACTTTTCATTTGAGCCAGTTCTTTCATTAACCTGCGGCAGACCTGCCGCAGTTTAATGAACGGATTGGCTCAAGTGAAAATGAAGTAGTTTTGCTTTTTGCGGCTGCTGCTAACCGCAAAAATTAAAAATCGTGAAAATTTAATGTTTTGTTTTACCCTTAACCGCGGAAATTTGAACCCGAGAAAATTACCGCATATGCGATAATATACTTTGGATTGAAATTTCAATATAACATATACATTGTAAAAGGTATTTCTCAAACATGCTATTAATTTCCTTTATACAGTAGCTCCTCATTATGATACTATAATTGAGGCATTGGACATAATGTGATGTCAACCAGAGAATACCAGTATAGACCGACGGTATAGCAGAGGTCAATATTGGTTTTCTTTGGTTGACATCACATCATGTCCAGTGCCTCAATTGTCAACAGTTGTTTTATATAATCCAACAAACTTTCGCATTGTCTATCTGGGTAATAGAATTTCACCATTAGTCATTATGATACATCAGTTTGCATGTGGATGTTGCCGCCTCTCTGCTGATTTATATGATGTCAGTAACGTCTGCTCAAAGTTTGACATCACGAAAGCTTGTCGTAAAACTCCTCTGATTACTGGATCCATAGACTGATTAAATGACAGCGGCAAATAATGCTGACCTAAGTTTGCAAAAAATCGGGGAAATCTAATTTTAGAAAATGTTGCATGGGAAAAAAACCCAAGCCAGTAGACATCAAGTATGTCAAGAGGCTGTAATCACCTTCTGCACCAATGGAAATCTGTTTGTTTTTAGAGTATATATTAATGCTGGTTATAATGCAAGTTAGGATGTATTGTATCATGAAGCATGATATTTAAGACTTTAATGCTTTTTTGTTTCAGTTTTTGAGTTTCTTTTTTGACGAGGACAGTTTGATGACTTGGATGAAAGATGAGTGGCAGAGATATTACGAACATGTGTTTGTACAAACTAAACTGATCTCTCCACTCAGAAGGTTTGTATGTTCAAATATTGAGGAGATTTTTAGGACGTTTTTATGAATATTCCTGCTCAATACCATGGCCACAGATTTCAAACTAAGAACAAATATATCATAGCCAGTATAAAGTACACATCTTAGTCTCATGAATATATAACTTTGTGGATAAGTGTTCTGAAAACAACAGATTTCTATTGCACAATCTTACAAATCTTCTTATGGCAGTTTATAATATTTTGTATCTTTGGAAGTACTGAGTCAGACTTGTCTTTAGTGCCCACCCAATACACAAAGACAGGTGACGTTTTAATACAGATTCATCTGCACTGTACTTGGTTCAAAGGACCCTGAAAAGGTGGCAGCTTTTAAAAGAGATGACCTCATAAACAGGTTGTACTCCTCTGCTTCATTTCTTTTCACCATTATGAACAAAGGCAAGTTTGTTTCTGGAAAAAAAAATTGAATCATAAAGTGGTTTGAAATATTGTAATGCTAATCTGCTCTGCTATTAAGTGATAAAAAAGAAAGTTTTTTTTATATCTCAGGTGGATGCCAGAGTTACAAGAGATGGTACAACAAATGAGAGATAAAATAGCCAATAAAACTAAACCAAAAAGAAAAGTTCTAGCTCCCACAGGTAAATACATGTATTGCCCTGTAGTAGTAGGGCTTGTTTAGGGCTTGTTTGAGAGATAAAACACTGTATTTATTCGGCTACGAGCTGGGGTATTTTCCTCCCCAAATCAAACCAAAAAAAAAGTAGATACATCTTATAAGATGGATCTAGATTTTTGAGATTGTTTTAAAAAGAAAAAACAAACAAATTTATAGTGAAATTGATGCTGGTTTTTGGGATATGAAGCAAATGAGAGAACACTCTGGACTTCTCTCATATAATGCATCTCTGAGCTAATGCTTATTGGCCAGAATATGCCATTTTTATGAATTCCAAAAAATTGAAAAGGAAATTCCAAATTCTTTCCCTCCAAATGCATAAAACATAACATTGCAAGCATTATATCACTTCCTGCGAAAATGCTACATAATTATTATCAGTATACATGCATGTTTAAATGTTTTCTGTGTCTTGTTTCTTGATTCCATGTTTATCTTATTTTATCATATGACTTCGCATCTGAGAGTGTAATAAAGCCATGCATTAAAAATGATAATCCACTAGTGGATTAAATATGCAAATTACGTCGTAACATTATACCTTGACGTCCATTAAAACGTCACATTTTCTAATGGTAAAATCGTGACGTTTTAGTGCAAATTTTGCTAATAAAATGCGATTTTAGTGTCATATGATAAATAAAATCTTGCATTCGTGCTCCTGTGTTATTGAATTTATTAAACTCGTTGGGGAAAACCGATAAGATGCTCGGCAAAGCCTCGCATCTTATCTTTTTCCCCAACTCGTTTAATAAATTCAGTAATAAATGAGCACTCATGTAAGATCCTCTATGTTAACTAATGTTTGCAATTTTTTGGGCTAATATTCGCTATAAATCTATTGGCTCACCAGTTTAAGACTCTGACCAATATTTGCAGACAAACAAGTGGCTGATTGGCAGTTACTTGGTCATAAATTCCTTGCTAATAATTCCAAAACCAAATAAATGGAGATATAAAGGACTTGCGAAAATAATGGGTGGATGGATGACTTGTGCTTTTTCATCCTTTTCAACAGTATTTCAGTCATATCAGGATGATGGGAGGGTGCTAATGAAAGGCTGTTTGCAATGGAACCTGTTTGTGGTTGCAAAGATTTCCACCTGCAGTGGGAATCAGAGCCTGGGTCCACTAGATCAGCAGGCCAGAACTCAACCTACTGACTTACCAGGGCTCGTCTTGCAAAAAATAGTGATTTCTAGTATGTACTGTGTGATGAGAAAACCTATCTAACAGCCAATGCAAGTTGTGTATTCCTAGACCAGCATGCTGTCCATGTATTTTTGTCAGACATGTAGGTTTTATGAAATAATTTAGGTGAAGGGGTACACTTATCTGGGGAAACAAAGTCTGTCATTTTCATTTGTGTCCACATTCTCAATCGGGATAAACTTTTAGAAGAAAGAATTTGCCTTTCTAGGAGCAAATTCTTTCCTGTGGAGTAACTTCCATTTTGGAAGCATATGTCATTTCTGGGAGTGGAAACAAACAGGAAGTCACAAAATTTGTTTCACTTGACAAAAACGGCTGAAAACCATAGAGGAACAGTAATTATCATGGTATATGCCATGAGACAGTTTTTTTGATGACATAGCACTTAGATTGTTCTATTTGTTATAATAGTTTTCTACAGACAAGGTGACTATAAATGTTTATTTGCACAGAATTAAATGACATGAGAATGAATTATAAGTTTGAAAAAATTACACTTTTCCATTGTGTGAATTTCAGGTAGCATCTCACTTATAATTCGAGAGGAGCATGGCATACATTGTATGCCATGCTCCTCTCGACTTATAAGTGAGATGACACCATATATCTATTCCCATAGCAGCTATGGAATTACCAAATTTTGTGCTTAGTATCTTGGCAGAATGGCATCATAATGACGTCACTTAGACATCAACAAAACTCTTAGTTGCTATGGTAACAGATATATGACGTCATTGGTTCTGGAGCATGGCAAACAATGTATGCCGTGCTCCGCCAATTTTCCATTCAGAAACTTAAGATTTTCTCAAACAAATAATTATTCTCTTGTCATTTAATTCCATGTTTATTAAGATCTTAAATATTGGGACAGAAGTGCCTACGCAAACAGGGTGGATGCAGATCAGGGCCCGGTAGTTCAAAACTAATGACATCATTAAATAAAAAGATGTTATAGTTAAATTTCAAATATATTGTACGCAAAAACATTGCCTTTTTTGGCCCTTATTTTTTTTTTTACATTTTTTTTTGACAAAAAAGCTCCTGACATTTTTTTCAGAAAAAATATTAGCACACTTGCTTTTATTTGTAGTAGAAGACTTAAGAACTCCTTATGAATGACTTTCATAAGCTAACAATGCTTTGAACAATTGGGCCCAGACTGCTGCAATTTTGCCAGCATTTATCAACACACATAGTGAAATCAACTTGATCAAATTTTAGAATAATTTTAGTAAATGGTAATGATGTTTCAATATTTTGGGTTATTATGTTACTGTTTGTTTGGTAAAGAGACTGTTTTGATACTCAAGCAAGTTTCTATGGGTGAACGTTTTTAGCTCACCTGAGCCAGCGGCTCCGGGGGAGCTTATAGGATGGTAAGGCTCCGTTGTCCGTCCCTGTCCGTCGTCCGGCATCCAGCGTCCGTCCACACTTTCAAACAACTTCTCCTCTGAAACCGCTGGGCTGATTGTAACCAAATTTCATATAGAGCCTCCTGGGACCTTAGGAACGAAAAGTTGTTCAAAAGGTTCTGGTCACATGACCAACATGGCCGCCATGCCCATATATGGTAAAAACCTGAAAAAATCTTCTTCTCCAGAACCAATGGGGCGATGGCCTTGAAACTTGGTATGTAGCATCGGGTACACGAGTACTACCAAGATTGTTCAAATTATGACCTTGGGTTGACCTTGACCTTTTTTACGGTAAGGTCAAATGTGCTTCCTTATGCTTTTATATGGCAAAATGCTGCAACATAAGATATCTTGGAAACTGTTGAATATTTTGGCCTAAAAATTGGTACATACAGTCATCTTAATGACTACATGAAGATTTATGAGTTCAAGAGGTCAAGGTCATTCTTTGACCTTTGACCCAGAACTCTCATATTTTGACAGTATCAAACAATCTCCTCAAAAACAACTAGGCCAATTGTAATTAAATTGCATATAGATCCTCCAGGGGTTGAGGGAATGAAAATTTGTTCATACGGTCCAGGTCACATGACCAATATGGCCACCACGCCCATATATGGTAAAAACCTTTAAAATCTTCTTCTCCAGAACCAGTAGACCGATGGCCTTGAAACTCAGTATGTAGCATTGGGTACTCAAGTACTATCAAGATTGTTCAAATTATGACCCTGGGTTGACCTTGCCCTTTTTTACGGCAAGGTCAAATATCGGAAAATGCTAGCACATGAGATTTCATGGTAAGTTTTGAAGATTTTGGCCTAAAAATTGGTATATACAATCATCTTAATGAGTACATGAAGATATGTGAGTACAAGAGGTCAAGGTCATTCTTTGACCTTTGACCCAGAAATCTCAATTTTTGACAATTTCAAAGAATCTGCTCTAAAACCACTGGGCAAATTGAAACCAAATTTCATATAGAGCCTCGAGGGGTTTAGGGAATGAAAAAATTTTCTAACGCTCCTGGACACATGACCAACATGGCCGCCATGCCCATATATGGTAAATACCTTTATAAATCTTCTTCTCCAGAACCAATTGACCGATGGCCTTGAGACTTTGTATGTAGCATTGGGTACTTGAGTACTATCAAGATTGTTCAAATTATGACCTTATGTTGACCTTGACCTTTTACAGCAAGGTCAAATATGGGAAAATGGTAGAACATAAGATTTCATGGAAAGTTTTGAAGATTTTGGCCTAAAAAATTGGTATATACAGTTGTCTTAATGAGTGCATGAAGAATTATGAGTACAAGAGGTCAAGGTCATTTTTTTACCTTTGATCCAGATCGCTCATATTTTGACATTTTCAACCATTTCCTCAAAAGCCAAAGGGCCAATTGTAAACACATTTCATATAAAGCCTCCAGGGGTTGA
This sequence comes from Ctena decussata, assembly GCA_963989385.1. Classification (NCBI taxonomy): domain Eukaryota; kingdom Metazoa; phylum Mollusca; class Bivalvia; order Lucinida; family Lucinidae; genus Ctena; species Ctena decussata. The sequence goes on along the minus strand of OZ022498.1, from coordinate 35,171,759 downwards.
TTGAATGAAAAATTTGTTCAAACGGTCCAGGTCACATGACCAACTTGGCCGCCATTACCACTTATGGTATAAATCTTTAATATTTTTCTTCTCCAGAACCAATACACCTATGGCCTTGAAACTTGGTAAATAGCAGGGAGTACTAGAGTACCACCAAGACTGTTCAGATGGTGACCTTGGGTTTACCATGACCTTTTTTGCGGCATGGTCAAATATGGGAAAATGCTAGAACATAAGATTTCATGGAAAGTTTTGAAGATTTTGGCCTAAAAATGGTATATATGGTTGTCTTAATGAGTACATGAAGATTTATGAGTACAAGTGGTCATGGTCATTCTTTGACTTTTGACCCAAAACTCATATTTTGACAATTTCAGACATGATAAGTAAAAGCCACCTTGCCAATTGTTCAGGTGAGCGATTCAGGGCCTCATGGCCCTCTTGTTTTCTATTGTCTTATTATGAAAAGATTGTTTCTAGCTGTAGTATATATATTTAAAAGGAACAAATGAATCACATTGTGGTGCTGGTGCACAACCATAGTTATTATCCTTGCTATGCAAACAGTTACACTTCAGCAAACGCAGTGCCGCATAGCACAGTCGGTAGGGGGTCTGACTTATAAGCCAGAGGTCCTGGGTTCAATACCCAGTCTGGCCACATACTTTTGTATTCTGATTCAAGAAGGGCAGTTGTCAGTTACTAGAGAAAGTAATTGCACTTAGTACTGGTTAACCTTTTAGGAGGTCTAAACCTGCCCAGGAATAGTGTGGTTAGGTTAACTGACTGTCCCGACATGATCATAGCTGTTTACCAGGGACGTTAAACAATAACACAACAACAACACTTCAGCAGACAGTGTAGATCCAAACTGGACTACTCCTGAGGAGCAGTCTGATTAGGGTCTGCAGTGATTGCTAATAAATTATTGTCTTGCCTGGGATAAGCAGGGTACAGGTGGCGGTGTTAGCAACAGAATAAACTTTTGTCTAGTTTTCTTGTTTCTGTGACCTTTGAGTAGACTGATAAGACAAATGCTTCTAGAGAACTCATTTTAACTTTTTAGGTGCTAAGTTTATATAGAAATGCACTTTCCAGCACTTAATTTATATTACATGAAAACTAAATATTGGGCATTTCTTGGAAATAAAACCCTTGAAAACCTCTAAATCTCATCAAAAGCAGCCATATTTTGTTATTCTTGCCAAAAAAAATCTTTGTTTGCGATATTAAATTTGGTCGTAGACTTTGAATCATTTCCCTTGATAATGTCGTAAAATGGAGATATTTAATGGGACTGTGCCAGTCACATTAAAGCGACAATGGAGGTCTGCCTAGTAGCAACATCTGGGCAACCAGCCCTCAGTAGGACATATAGAGTTATCAATATTCAAACATGAGATGTTAACTTTTTTCAAGTTTTCTGGTTTCTGTGATGCTGAGCAGACAGACAAGACACAGCCTTTGGTCATTTTCATTTTGTCTCCCTTCTCAATTGGGATCAACTCTTAAAGGTAAAAAATTTGCTCCCCTAGGAGCAAATTTTCCCTTTCAGAGTAGACCTGACCTCATTTTGGAAGAGCTTTCCCAGCAGCCACTTGATGTCGTAATGACATTGATGCAACATAATCTTACATCGACGTCAGTATGACGTCATTTCATTGTCATGTGCCTGCTGGTTTATTGTCCAGGGAACCAAACAGGAAATCACAAAAGTTGTCTCCCTTTGTAAAAATGATCTATGCATACACCTTATATCCTTGCAAACAGGAATTTGAAGCAGTCTGTTGCAGCGTGAATGTGTCCTTGATTGGCAGTGTATTTCACGTTTTTTTTTCTCGTCATAATTACAGAAGTGTAATAGGTTTTCTTACCATATTTTTCAGAAACCAAACCTTTCAATATAACCCAGCCCAGACCTAAAAGTGTTCCAGTACCAGAGCCTGTGAGTACCAGTTTCATTTAGGAATAAAACTGAAATTATCATTTTGAGCTTTTATCTGGCAATGAAAAACATTAGCTTTGTTTAAGGGTCATGAAGCCAGAAGGGTTTCTTATTGACATTTAACTAGTAAATGTTTCTTATTCACCAATGAAAGCTTATAGTGATTTCAATACAATTCTCTTGAAAAATATGTCCCTTGAAAAAGGTTGTAATAACCGAAACTAGTCGGGAATATAATTAAAAGAACTAGAGTTTGAAAGAGTTTGATCTCTTCCACAAAAGTTTATTTTATTTATTAAATTCAATGCTTGTTTACAACCTAAGCTGACGTGTATTAAAGAATGGAGACTAAGTACCCTATACTCTGTCAGAATGATCAACTTTAGAAAAGCCTCCTGTTATTACCAAAATTTGGACATGTGCAGCTGGAGATAGAGGTGGACTGGGACTGAAATGGCATGCAGTAGGGTTCAGATGAAGAGTGGGGTAGGGTGGACATCTGTTTTATTTCAGAAACAAACTTCTATTAATATAAAACTTTTATCTGAATGGCAAACAGTGCTTTCTGTTTGCAAGATTTGAGTAATTATAGTAACAGCCAAAGTTTTATTATCAATAATTGAGGGAGGACAGTATAAAACCAACAATGTGGCATGTGCACCCAGCAAAGACTCAGATCAGGCTGACAGCTGTTTAGTCTGATCAGAATCTTCACTGTGTGTTTAAAAGGTAGCTAAGAGTCTAAGCTAGCTCTTTGCTGACTTTGATCAGACTGGGGGAATGCCCAGGCTGATCTGAGTCTTTGCTGGGCACACATGCCACTTTGTTGGTTTTGTCATGTTGCAGCTCATATTTTGTTGTACAATGACATGCTCAGGAAATATTTGTAGGTATTATTCTGTATTTCTTATGGAATAGCACGCTTGAAGCTGTTTATGCACTGTTCTGCAGTGATATGTTCACGGTGCATGATCTTGTAATGTTGCTACTTTTTTAAGTGACTTGGTTTTATATGATGAGCACAAAAGCCAGTTTTTGGCTCTGCTTTATTAAGTGTAACATCACTCCATTTTTCCCGACATTCACAAATACAGCTTGCTATATATGTCAAATGTTACATAAGAGTATCCCTGTTGTATCTTAATCTAAGCATATTTTGCCTCTACATTTAGTGGAGTATATTGATGATAGTTTTGGATTGTTCCCTTTTCCTTCTCTGCAACAGCATTTTTCATGCAGAAGCAAAAACAATATTCCAAAATTATCATCTTTTGAGCTATTTGTTGTAACTATTTCTGGAATAGTTTAGTTTAAGGTGAATAAGAACACTTCCAGAGGAGGTAATTATTACCAAGAAGACATTGTCTCCCTTTTTATTGGGGGCTTCTTTGATGCTTTCCTGTAAGATAAGCCTCCATTTTGGAAGGGTTCTTTTCATTGAGAGAAACAAACGGAAAGTCACAAAAGTTATTTCCCTTTGTAAAATTGGCTGAAAAACATGCAGATGTAGTTATACTCTTTAAATCTTTATAGATTATATACTCTGTAAACCTGTAAAAATCCAAGGTTGTATTTTCTTGATGTATGCAGATGCACAGTTTCATAAATTTCAAACTGTCACAAAATGCTTAGGACCTTTATCAGCTCATGGGGCCATTATGAGCATCAGGAAGTCACAACTTAATGAACATTTCCTTAGCAATGAAAACAAAAGAAGTAAGCAAAACATAAGCATGTACTAACCCCTAAAGTGCCAAAAATGTAGTCATTTTGAAAAATAGAGTTCTCCTTAAGCTGGCACTAGGAGTCCTGGCATATATTACACATTTCATTACCGGTTATGAACAGACTCAGTTAAACAGAGTCTGCCATTTTCATTTCTTTGGTGAATTCCTTGATTTCAAAGACTTTTACTTTTCAGAGTATATTTGAGATTTCTGATTGTTAACTGCCAATTTTCAGATTCCAAAGTTGACCAAGCACAAGCCTCCTCCAGAGACATTATACAGAGAGCCATCAGAGTTCAAGAAAATTGATCAAGTTAGACAAGCTAACAGAAGGAAAGCTGAGGTAAAGCTTTGTGAAACAGGTTTTGATAAGAATGGGTTTTAGGTGAATGGGTACACTTTCAGGGGAAGCAACTCTCCCACTTTATATTATCTCCCCTTTTGATGGGGTCAACTCTTAAAGGCAAGAATTTGCTCCTGTGGGAGCAAATTCTTTCCTTTAAGAGAAGACTTCATTTTGGAAGGGCGTCTGTTTTTGGGAAGCAAGCTGGAATTCTTAAAAATCAAAGTTGTTTCCCTTCATAAAAATGGCAGACATTCATGTAAGTGCACCTATGTACCTTTATGCTAATTTTAGATTGATTTCTGTTTATTCCTGTGGAAATGATATCAGCTAGCCCCTCATTAGACATATCCTGTGAAGAAATGAGGAAACTTATTATTTACCATCTGAATCCTGCTGTCAAGGCATCTGACTCACTGTGACTTTAAGATACTCTCCCTTTTTACCTTTTTAGCACGCCTTTATGAAAGCAAAGGAGTTGGTTGGTCAGTTATTTTAGGTTTAATGGCCCTTTGAGACAGTATTTCAGTCTCCCAGAGAGAGGGAGAAAGAATAGAGAAATAATAGGTTAGAGAAAAATACCCAAACAACCCCCGCCCGCACCTACTGCAAGCATAGTAGGCCCTTGCCCTACTTCAGTCCAAATTAGTAGGATGCCTCAGCACTGGAAATTATAACCAGTACAATGGCTCCCCCCCCCCCCCCCCCCCCTCAAAAAAAAAAAAAAAAAATAAAAAAAAAAAGGAAAGAAGAGCTTATGCAATACAACTGAATGTGTGTAACATAAATACCTTAATCAGCATGCCATGTGTATTAGTGCAAACAAATCAGAGGCTTCCTGTTTTTAGGTACACCAGTGTTTGCAGACTGTATATAATATGCATAAAGGGAATACTATGGTTGATTCCATTATAAGGTTTTTTCCCCTCCAAAGCAGTCCCAAAAATCTTAATCTGTCTTAGGACATATCTAGAGTTAAGCATTGTATTGGAAGGGAAACCACCTTATAGCAGAATTACACAGACAAATTTAGATATTTGGGGTTATTCCAGAAGGGAAGCATCCTGTCTTATTGCAGAACTATTATGTATTCTTCTAGACTTTGATAGGCATTATGCTCATTTAACTCATATTTATTGTGTTTACAGGAAAGATTGATGGATGCCTCAAGAAAGCAATTTGCCTGTGCTAACCCTGAGAAGTCCCAGAAAACAAAGAATAAACTAAACAATATTATACAAACTGAAGAGAAGAAACTAGATTTTGATAGAGCTAAAACAAATCCAGTTCCTTCTTTCCTGGTAAGAGTTACTGCCCATTGTGTTTCTGGTAAGAGTTACTGCCCCATGTGTTTCTGGTAAGAACTACTGCTCCTTGTGTTCAGTTTGACCAAAATACAGAAACAACATTTGGCCATGCAGTGGGAAGGCCATAAATTTGTGTTTATCCAAAATGATCAGACATCCTGTCTGCACAAACTGTGTGGGCTCATATCAGACTGCTCTTAGCAGTCTGATTTGAGCCTGCACTGTTTGCTAACTGGTTTACCCCATAAAAAGGGTTGATAGAGTGATATTATTACACTTCAAAGATGGGAGAACACTTTAAAGAAATAGCAGGGTTTCCATGATGAGGCAAAAAATGTCTGGAAATTGATTTCTTCTAGGTCAGGGAAAAGACAGGGAATTTTGTAATTGATCAGGGAAATTTTGAAATGACTGAAAAGTCAGGAAATTTGAAAATTATTGGCTACAACAGTCTTTAGCAAATATTCATGTACTTATTCTGCTCAAGGTGAAAGAACATACTTTCAGGAAAGGTAACTCATGAACAGATTTTTTTTCTGACCTCAGCGAGGAAAGAATTTGCTCCCAGGATACTACACTTATTGGAAAGAATTTGCTCCCAGAGGGAGTTTAATAGTAGCCCTCAATTTTCAATTGATACTTTTGGATCTGAAAATTGGAAAATGTCAGGGGAAAAAACAGGGAAAATTAAGGAAATCTTGAAGTGGAGGATGAGTGGCAATCCTGAAGCATTCATTTCAATAAGAAAATTGGAGAACATTTCACACAAGTAGTTGAGGTGTTTGAAAATTAAAAATATAAAAAGGGTAATCAGAGCTCTAGATAAGAGGGGTATTTGATGATAATTTAGGGATAATTTTTGTTATTTCTCACTGAAACCATATGTTGTGACCCCTCATCTGAATCATCTCATCAAGAAACCATATGTTGTGACCCCTAATCTGAGCCGTCTCGTGACCCCTCATCTGAACCGTCGGGACGGTTCAGATGAGGGGTCACAACATATGGTTTTATGCAAAAATAACAAAAATTATCCTTAATTATCATCAAATACTCCCTCTTATCTAGAGCTATGGGGTAATGATTTTAGGGTTTGCACAGCCAGAATAGAAATACTTCTTCTTGTCTGTTTCATATGTTATAAAAATTGTAATATATATATGTTGTATTCTTATTTGTTAATTACTGCATGCCCTCTGCATGTTTTACATACTGCTATTCTAATGCTAATGCATACTGCAGAATATGTCAGCATGTACTTGCCATGTTTTCAAGAAGTTCTTAACTCAGTTGTTTGAAGATACATGCAATCAGTTACTGAGGCATTGCAGTGTCAATGCATTGTGCACATAAACACTGTCATTTTTTTGCTAAAAAATGTAAGGAGATTTTGCACTGCAAACATTTCACATTTTTCAAACAAAAATAATAGCAAACTCAAATTTAAATGTACAGTAGAACTTCAATGGCTCGAACCCTGATGGCTCGTTTACCCTGCCTGGCTAGAACTCTTTCCTTGGTCCCTAGAGGTCACTTTATATAGAAACTAACCCTGGATGGCTAGAACCACCCTTGGCTGGAACTAATTTTCATGGTTCCAAGCCTGTTCGAGCCAATGAAGTTCAACTGTATTAGGAGACTTAACAAATCCATGACTACCAACATCATTAAACTAGCAATGCTTTGAACAACTAAACCCATGTGTACTTTTAGCAACATGGTGAGTTAATCTCAAGGATTGGCATAGTCCTTAGAAAGGGGCTTAACTTTAAAATGTGAACTTTCCATGCATGTTTTTTCTTCTTCTTCTTCTTTTGGAAAAAATTTAATTTCTGTGAATGGGTACACTTTCAGGGGAAGCAACTCTACATTTTTTCTTATTTACCTGGCTTCTTAATTGGGGTCAACTGTTAAAGGAAAGAATTTGCTTCTCTGGAAACAGATGTCATCTTTAAATGAGCCACGACACGAGAAAACCAACAAAGTAGTTGTGCGCCCAGTGCAGACTCAGATCGGCCTGGGTAGCGGCCTAGTCTGATAAGACTATTTGCTAAACGTTAAAAGGGTAGCTAAGGGTCTAAGCTACCTACTTGCGGACAGCAAAGACTCTGATCAGACTGGGCGGATGCCCAGGCTGATCTGAGTCTGCGCTGGGGGCACAACCACTTTGTTGGTTTTCTCCTGTCGCGGCTCAAATGTAGGCCACAATTTGGAAGAGCTTTGTCATCCAGGGAAGCAAACAGGAAGTCAAAGAGTTTGTCTCCCTTTGTAAATATGGTGACATACAGATGTACTCATTTACCTGAAAGGAAATAGTTGTGAAATTTTGAATTTGTGATACCCATTATCACACCTGGCTAACTATACCAAACAAAAAAAGAAACGCACATAGTAAGATTTTCCCATTTAATTTACCTTTTAAAGCATGGTTAGAAAATGTCTAAAAATCCGTATTTCTGAACAAATCTTGCTCAGACTTCATCATGGCGTAGATGAGTATCTGTACCTTCCATATGCATTAAAATACACAATAATGAAATCGCTGACAATGGCCTCTTATTGAAGACTGTGATATTGAAAACTGACCCCTGCCTTGTTCAGAGACGCGTCACAAGGTACTGAATTGACACAAGAAAATAAAATTTTCGGGATGAGCTGTCCGATTGTCTACCTGTTACACTGTATGAATTATTGTTTTAAATTATTTGTCATTCCCAAGAAAATACCAAAATATTACTGTGTGCGTTTCTTTTTTTGTTTGGTATATGTTTTCAAATGTGTTATGAAACGAAAAAGAGCTGATACAAAATGACCAAAGAGCTACCAAACAACCTGGTAATCAGGTTGTTTGGTAACTATAACTCTTTTTTGTTTCATGACAGCTCTGAGCTGTTATGAAACGACCAATGTGTCATAGTTACCAAACAACATGGTCATCAGGTTGTTTGGTAACTATGACTCTTTTTCTTTTGGTAAAAGACCTTTTTTGTTTCGTGACAGCCCTTGTATATACATAGTTAACCAGGGGTGATATGGATTTTCATGTTGATGATTAGCCAAATCCATTGTGCTACACTTCAAATTTCGTGAAACTTTGCAAGTTTAACAAAAATTAAACTTTTACAAATATTTCCTCAGTTTTCAGTAGTGTACAGTGTTGCATGTTTCTTGTTGAATATGTTTATTTTATCTTTGCATTCTTCTTTTTCTGTGTTTCATTCTGTTCTTCTCCTATTTTGTTTATTCAGTTTCTTCTTTCATGCATGTTTTATCAGATTACCCCCGGTACCAGCAGAACAGGCTCAGCACGGAGACGGAGTGTAAGTTTGTGTGCAGTTTGAAGTGAATTACACAGCCTGTTTACGAGATTGTATATTGCTTTTAACCTGCATTTATAAATGCCACCCTGATTTCAAGCATACATGTATCTATATCTTAACCTTTGCACAAAGCCAATATTGCCTTTTCAAATTTAGGTACTTTTATTAAGATTTATTGTTAGATGCCATAATCACTACATGTACATTATAGACTGTAGATTCATAATCATTGCATATACATTATAGACTTTAGACAGTAGACAAGTTAATAAAGACTTAAAATGTATGTAAAAATGTGCAAACAGATAAAAAAAGCTCATGGTTCGCGATTATAAAACTTGAGAATGATCTCAAACTCAAAGTAAAGCTTACTGAATGGCTGCTTCCGAGCATGTGCTCGGAAGCAGCCAATCAGTGTGCTTTATTTTGAGTTTGAGAATGTACTCAAGCTTTATAACATCTGGGCCCGGGCTCATTTGTTCAAAGATAAGGACATCATTGGTTAACAAGATGTTACATTTTCAGATATGTTGTATGCAAAAAATTGCCAGTTTTTGCTGAAAAAATGTGAGGCAGTTCTAACTTTTTATGCAAAAATATTAGCTCACATGATTTTATGTACATGTATACTTTAACATCAATTCTCTGTAAGCACCAAACTATTTTGTCCACGCACCGAAAGGGATTTTGATGACACTTATTTCAAATGAAAGGGTGTATCAAAAAACGAAAAAGTTATACTTAGTTTTGCGATTCTTCTTTCCGTTGTCATGGAAACGGCAGATGAAAATAGAAAATGTTGAAACTGGTGGGAAATTACAGTAGGTGGATATCTGAAGATTTTAAACATTCATACTTTGTCTGAAACTGATTAATTTTGCAGTTTTTGTATAAAGTAGACAACAAATAAATAATTCAAAGTGGGAAGTGTATATTCTGAAACTGCTGTTTGCCCCAGTTATCACTTAAATGTGAAATTTTAGGTTTTCTTGGTGTACCATGGTCTCCTATTTAAGAGGGCAATGTGCAAAACGCAGTCTGGTACAGACAGTGTGCCATATTCTAGTATATAAAGAAAAGCCTATAATACAAATTTCATAAAAAATCTGAGTGGGGTAAAGTAGTTTTCTGCATTAATTCTGGAGGTGGTTGGACCCCAAAAGCCAAATTTTCTTCAATTCTATTCTACTTTGGTTGCTACGCAGTTACTTCCCTTGTTAGCTCTTCACAGTAAAACAAAGAAACTTGTAAACAATTACACTATAATTGAAGGCGGGTATTCCACAAGTTTGACAGAACTTTGTGAATTTGTATGCTGAGTTTTTATTCAGTTATTCATTGTAGCACCGTCTACAGATAATGTTACACAATTCTGAGGTCACTACATGTATTTGTTACGTGTGTTTATCAGATTTATCTCTTGATTGTTGGAGAAAGTGAAGTGCTGTAGAGGCGGTACATAGAATAACCGAAAAGCACAGAAATACCGGAAACCGAATAACCGAAAAGCAATTTTAAAAAATCAGTTTTTATAGGAATTATCATTGCAATATTATTTTCATGAGTTAAAGATGCATTGAAAAGAGTTATTTTATATTACAGACTACAATTGTCTCGGTTTCACGACTGACAATGTGAACCCACAAAATAGTGCACAAACAAATAACCGAAAAGCACTTGAAACTAGTCATGTTTACCATTGAAATTTGTGTCAAAGATTGATAGTGTGTTCAGCAGGGCTCGGGAAAACCGGATTTCTTTCGGTCCCAGACCGAAATTCAGAAATTGGGACCGATTGGAAACAGCCCAAAGCCTCCAAAAATCGGTCCCATACTGGCCCAATACTTAGGAAATTTTCCCCGATTCGTCCGATAATTGTTACATACGGCCGTTTGATCTTGTCCCGACGTATGAAATATCGCCACTGTCTTTAAAATTCTAGCACGTGTCATAACTAATCGGATTAACGCAGGTGTTAGCCAGACGAAAAGACCGCCTACAGGCCAATCGAGATGGTCAGTATGGAGCACTGAACCACATGTCGGACCGCCTACCTGTCAATAACAAGTGTCATAATGACGCGCACTCTTACGACAGTCTGCAAAACAACTTATCAAAATCACGATGACTGGGCTTTGGGATGAAAGGTGTCCATCTTGTAAAAAGATAATGGAACCATAAAATATGAAAATGGAAACGTCCATTTCACCGATTTTCCTAGTTGTATCGTCATATCGTCATGCAGACCAGTGCGAAAGTAATGCCGATCAGTGCACAAAAATAGCACATTTTGATCAGGGTCTACGCGATTATTATATTGGGTATAATACTAACGGTAGCGTTGATATGCAATTACCCGCTCGTTTATGGGTCAAGCATGTTTTGTCTTTGATGTAAAGATAAAAGACGCCGCTGTGAGTATAACGTACGCAGTGTCATTCTAATTGTATGACGGCTAAAGGTACCTAAGTTCACACACAGATGACTAACAATCGTATCAGCCAGCGCAACTAAGCAGTCAGACCGATCTTTCTTGTTCGCATCTAACATGAATAATAATGAACGGCGACCTAGCGACAACCGAATACTTCGGTGGAAGCTAGTCATTATACGCTCTTCACGCATTCCGTAAATTTAAAGAGTAACTACACGTGAGTCACCATTTCTGACGCGGCCCATTCGGCGGCAGTGGAGGGGAAATTATGCAATTTGGGTACGTTAAACAGTACAACCATCATAACTTGGGCGAGTTAATGCTCAGGACTTACGTATTGTTCACAAACAAACAGGAATGACAGTCAATAATATTATTTCAATGCAATGGGCTTGAACAGGCTGTCTCCCCTGTCCACATGTCAATCAAGTGTGATGTCTTCTATCACGTCCGCTTTGCCTACGAACACGTTCTAGTCTTGTATTTGCTTCTACATGCGTAGCTAAACGTCTTAAAATGTTTGAAACCAAGAACTCCACCAAACACAACAATGTTCGACCATTGTACGGAACATAGGACTTCCCTTGTTGTCATTAGTTTACGTGACAGGTATTTTTTTCCAATGGAAATTAGTTAGGGACCGACCATTTGATATTCTGGGGGGGGCCTGGTATTCTTGATGGAGACACAACATTTTATTTCACTGGCCTCTGGAAACAATTTCTTTTTTTTTCACCTTGTGGAAGCTTATTTATTTTTTTTACAAACTAACTCAAACAGGTTATTTTTTTTTATTTTATAGCTGAACTATCAGATCCTTGTTTACTTGATCTTAATATCCTTTTATTTTACCCACATCAGTATTTTTTACACCTTTTTTCTCAAAAAAAAAAAACATGGTGCTGTCTTTAACCAGGCAAAGGGCATGGCTTAGCTTGCTTTTGCAAACCAGTGACTGGAGCATGTTACTCTTTTCATCTAAGGTACAGATACAAACATCCCTGTATGAGTTTGGCCAAAAATTAGGTCTTAAATTAGGGATATTTTGGCCAAAATTTAGGGCTATTTTGGCAAAGTTTTAGGGCTAACATTAGGAATTTAAGTTTTTTTTCTATCCTAATATATGCCCCAACATGCTTTATTCGTGAATCGTCCTTTAGAAAGTTTGATAAATACTTACTGATAGAGTCACATTATACATGAATGGCAATTAATAAAATGGCTGAAAGTTATGTGTTAAGAAGTTAAGAAAGGGGGGTCTGGGGGGCAACGCCCCCCAGAAGCTAAAGCACTTTCCCAATTTCAATAGCAATTTTAAGACTGGAAACAAGAGAAAAACTAGGAATGATGGTAAAAATAAGGGTTTTTATATTCGGACTTTTGCCTTTTAGAGTGTTTATTTTGCCATAATGGTTTTGTCTCCCATAAGCTAGTGACTCTTTTGCAATACAGTTTTAGTGGAAACATTTACTTAGTAATGTGGCAGATCAATGATACATGTATGTGAATGTTGTATAGGATTATTTTGTAAATGTATGCACATGCGGGCCCGCTGGTGTAAACCAATTGTAGATAATATTAAAATATAACTATAAATATGGGGGTCTGGGGGCACAGCCCCCAGAAGCCAGAGAGATTATAAAAACTCAATTCCAATGGAATTATCTGCAGACTATATTTTTTTTTTGAAATTTTGGGTGGAGACAGGTTATTTTTTTCTCTTACTTTTGAAGCCAGATTATTTTTTTTAACCTCCTTATGAGCCAGGTTATTTTTTTCTTGCATATCCAAAGACAGGGAATTTTTTTGATAAATATACCAGGCCCCCCCCAGAATATCAAATGGTCGGTCCCTTAGGTGATGACGTCATCGGCTGGACCGATTCATTTTTCAATATTTCCCGAGCCCTGGTGTTCAGTACATATATATGACATAAACTGTTTTCGACTATTCCCAATCATGCAATTTCATTTACTAATTTGGATTGTTTTGTTTGTACATAAAGCAGATGACAGTTCCCATGCCTTGTTATAACCGACAAGCACTGGGAGAAATGCTGAACATTATCATCGCCCTTTTCTGTTACAATGCTATTTTAGTACGACATCCGAAGTGAACAAATATCACAGATAGTACTACAAATAATTTCCAACCCCGAAAAGACTTACTTAGATAATTATTCTCATGTAAAACTAATTTTTGAAATTGCTTTTCGGTTATTAAGGTGCTTTTCGGTATTTCTGTGCTTTTCGGTTATTCTATGAACCCCTGTAGAGTGATATGTTGCAGATTCGTACAGCTTGCAGATTCGTACACTGGGAGTTTCAGGGTTTCTACTGCATGCATCATATCAATTTAAGACAAATTAATTACTTGACTATTAAACAAACAATCATGCCAGTCATTTCCAGTGCATGCTGGTGTGCCTTGTAGATTCAGTCATTGTAGAGATTGTTATTTTCGACTCCGCTACAGCCTCTCATATACAGCAAGTGCCTCGTGGAGACAGGGGAATCACAGAAGAGACAATGTACAACATCATTAATGTTGCTGGTGTTGTTCTTCCAGTTGCCATATGTAAGTAAAGGAGGCTCAGTAGCTGCTAGCGGCTGCAGTCCCGCTCCAGCTCTAGCCCTAAATTATATCAGAAACAAGTTTCTAGTTTTAAAAAAATGAAAACAGTTTCTAGGTATTTTCCAGCCCAGTGCTGGGCTACTAGTAGCTGGGGAATGTAATTGTCAAGAATTTTTCCATTAACAACCAACCTTATCAAATTCTGTGGAGCTAATTGCCAATGGAGGGTTTTATCAACAAGGGGCAGTTACAGTCGGAGACTTGTTTTCACTGTTTAGATTCCCTTAGACGCATAGACAATAGATGTAAAACTCTGTTTAGACTGCACAGAGGTGCAGGCTGATCGGTGTTTAAACTTGTCGCATACTCCGTAAGGTATTTTTTCCCCAGAGTGCACATTATATCTTGATTATTATATATGGCGGATAACTTTGATCATTAATGGTGTAAAAGTGACGCATGAAAGTTTTGATATTTCTGTCTTGTGCATGGGTATAGTTTGTGTCAAAAACAGAATTTGAACATTGTTATATACATTTTTATCAGTTTTTACAGCTCTGAATACCTTTAAACAAAACTTATTTGTTTATGAAAGAAGATGAGTAGATAAACTGAAAATAGAAATTTCAAGGGAGGCAAATCTGTATGAAATCTCAAGTATACTCTTTTGCAAAAGCTAAATTCTGTGCCAGACAGATACCAAAATAATGATACAAATAACAGTAATATAATAATAAATGAATAATTATAATAATTAAAGAAAGGAGTTTTTTTTTTTTTTTTTTTTTTTTTTTGGGGGGGGGGGGGGTGGGTTGGGGAGGGGCTGGGGGGAGTAACTCAAAAGTAGACTAAACAAACTATGCTATAGTTCATGTTCTGTTTTAAAATAAGAAAAAAATACAGTAAAGTACGTGAAATGACGCATCAAAGTTGCCGTGAAAAAGTCTTCCTGATGGAGAACTCAATCTCCCTGAGATGAAATCCAAATCTCCCACATGGTCATCGGGAGTTCATCACACGTATGACAGTCCATCTAGGACAATGGAACTGTTTATAGTGTATGGGTACACAACGATGTATTCTGCCATTTTTACAAAGGGAAACGACTTCTGTGATGTCCTCTTTTCTTTCCTGAATGAAGACGCCCTTTCATAATGGGGTATATTCATAAAGGAAAAGATCTGGTCCGGGGAGGGGTGGGGTGCAAATTCTTTCCTTTATGAGTTGGCACAGTTGAGAAAAAAAAGGAAAAAAAGAAAGAAAATGGTTTAGATTGCTTCATATGAAAGTGTATCTGTACACCTTAAATTTGCCAAGTTATAGATTTTACAAAACTTTTCAAAGAAGTTGAAAGAAACTTGACATAGCATATCATATTGTCCCGACAAAATATGGATAACACCAGATACAGTTTCCAATGAATCATGAGAGGGCAGTGATTATTGATATGATACAATTTCAGTGAATCGTTTCACCTATCTCCTGTTAACAGAGCTCTAGATAAGAGGGGTATTTGATGATAATTGAGGAATAATTTTTTTCTTATTTTTCTTCGAAACCATATGTTGTGATCCCTCATCTGAACTGTCTTGTCAAGACAGTCCAGATGAGGGGTCACAACATATGTTTTTATGCAGAAATAACAAAAGTTATCCTTAACTATCACCAAATACTCGCTCTTACATTGTATCAAGAGCTCTGTGTTATGATTATGCATACTTTACATTATACATGTATATGAACATTCGGAAAATCTTTTTATCTATTTTTAGGGACTGAAACATATGAAGAAAATTTAGTTGATTATGTCAGTGAAAGGTTAATCTGATGGTGGACAGAAATACCAATAACAATGTACTTTTGAGAATGAAAGAAATGAATCCAAAATATGCCATGTGTGCCACTTCAGCAACATGCTTGTGGGAGCAGAGGAACTTGAAATATGCCTGAAGAATACTGTTCAAATGTCTGCTGTAGGTATACTTTTAATGGCATTGCATTAAATAGAGGATCTTGTAGGAGTGATCATTTTATATGAAATTTATGAAACAAGCCTTTGGCGAGTTTCATAAATTTCATATGAAATGACCACGAGTGTAAGATTCTGTTTATCATATTGCCCTTGAAAATGAGATTTTAACGTCTTCAAATTGAACATTAATTCAATAAGTAAACGCATTGTTGACGCCTACGTTGTCAATGACGTTACATGTATGTGCCAAAGTGTTATTACACGTTTGGCCATACGATTTTTATGACAGGAGGTTATCCACTGAATAACAGTGATGTCATATGATAAACATATTTAAAGGAACCTGATGACTTATATCAGCCAGCTGCCTGCACATTTGTTGAGTCTTTCCAGATTTCTAAATTCACTGTTTTCCATTTGCAGTCTGAATCTTTAAAGTGAAATGTGGAAACTGATATGTTTGCACAAATGTGCAGCACGATGTGATTATTTCTGTATGCATTGGTTGGTTGGTTGCTATGGGTTTAATGGCCCTTTGAGCCAGTATTTTAGTCTGTATCAGACGATCTCCCAGAGAGCGGGAGAAAGAAGAGAGAAATGATTGAAAGAATTTAAAACAATGCCCGCCTGCACCCACTGCAAGCACAGTAGGCCATTGTCTTACTTACTGTATTCACTTACCTTGTGGGCAGCAAAAGGAAAGTGTTGGGTTATTTCTATTTCATATTATATTCTGTGCCCAAGATACAGTAGGGCTCTAACAGCCTTCTTCCCCTACGACCACAAGACTCTAGAAAACCTTTTACCTTTACTTTCATAAATAATGGTTCCTTTCATACAATCTTCATAATTATTTACGTATTTTTTGGGACACATTGAATGCATAGCTCCAAATAATAGCTCCGGCATTGGCGTTAGCGGCAGCAAAATATTAAAGTTTTACATTAAAGTTTTTTAGGTGATGGGCAAGGCACTGTCAGGCGAGCTATCCTGTCCCTGTGACAGGTCTTGTTAAAATTTACATTGGACAATTGTATTGCTAGTCTGGACTAGTCTGACAAAGGTGGTAGAATAGAAAAATATTGACAGTCTGTGCACTGCTACTCAGTCAGTGAGACCAGGTGCTCTAAAAATAAATCAAGCATTTGTACTGATTTCTTCTATTCCAAGGGAAGTGTTTAAATATGTAATTTGTGCATCTGCTATAAACAGAAGATCATGGATTTGTATGGGGTTTACGTGAAACTGATTTAAACACTGTGTAGGTATTGGTCAGCAAAAGCCAGCTTGAACATCTGGTTTTGACTGTGCTGATTTGCAAATGATTTTGAAGATTTTTTTTTTGTCTAATAAGCAGGAAGGAGACTCTGTGATTGGTTACTTATACACAGACTGTACCAGAGATGGTGGTTACTTAATAATTATACACAGACTGTACCAGAGATGGCTCCCTGTTACTGTGTTACCAAACTAGAGACAGCCAGTATGGTGATCATGATGTCTGTTAGTTGACCTACCAGAAAGTATGATAGAAAGAACCCAGACCTTTGATCTATGCAAATAACTTCTAAGCAAGTTCTGCAGGTAGTTATTCACTAAGGGCATTGAGGGCTGCATTTATTGAACAGGATCTCAGCCAAGGTTAATAATGGATCATATTGGACCATTAACACCAGTTATTGTCCCCCGCCTTTTCGAAGAAAAGCGGAGGGACCTAGTTTTTGGCATTCCGTCTTTCCGTCCCCCTAAAGTAGTAGGTACCTTGTGTGTGCAACTCCTCCTACAGTTTTATGCTGATTCTTTCTAAACTTTACAGATGTATTTGTCATGGTCTGAAAATATGCATGTGGTTTGGATATAATCCTGAGATTATTTTTTGTCACTTTTTCTACAAGTTGAACTTAGTCATTTTTTAGGCCTTTTTACTATCAAAGTGACTAGATAGTGGGTACCTTGTGTGCCCAACTCCTCCAACAGTTTTATGCCGATGCCTTTGAAACTTCACAGGTGTTTTGGTCATGGTCTGAAGATATGCATATGGTTTGGATATTATCCTCACATTATTTTTTGTTACTTTTTCTACAAGTTGAACTTAGTCATTTTATAGGCATTTTTACTATCACAGTGACTAGATAGTGGGTACCTTGTGTGAGCAACTCCTCCTACAGTTTTATGCCGATTCCTTTGAAACTTCACAGGTATTTTGGTCATGGTCTGAAAATATGCATGTGGTTTGGATATAATCCTCACATATTTTTTTCATTACTTTTTTTGCAAATTGAACTTAGCCATTTTTCATACATTTTTACTATCAAAGTGAATAGATAGTGGGTACCTTGTGTGTGCAACTCCTCCTACAGTTTTATGCCCATTCCTTTGAAACTTCACAGGTTTTTGATCATGGTCTGAAGATATGCATGTGGTTTGAATATAATCCTCACATATTTTTTTTTATTACTTTTTTCACATTTTTTGCTTAGCCGCTTTTCCAGGTCAAACACTAAGTGTATATACAGTGGAGACCAAGTTTCCAAGGCGGGGGACATAAATTCGTCGAATTTGCTTATTATTCCTTGCTTTGTGGAAACTGCCATATCATGAGACTTTTGTGTTCTTTAATTGGAAAATGATCTCTGCTCACTACATTTCTCAGTAGAACATCTTGAACCGCTAAGCATATTTGATGGCTATAACGTTTCAGACAAGTTTGAATTTAAGCAAAACTGGACAACTCACAATATAGTTATTGCCCCATAAAACTTCCATTGAATCACAATGGGAACAAGCCTGTCCATAGATGCTAAATGTATACAGCATCTGTTGACATTCTGTGAATGCAGCAGAATTACTGTAAAATCCAGCCTGCATAAGAATGCAAATGGTGCAATTCCCAAATATAACGGATAGTGCTCTCAATGTTTTAATGCAGCTTCTTATAAAATTTGAATAAACTTTATCATTTCATAACTTCTGTATAAGCAGTTTGAATTTAAAAGTGATTTAAAGCTCCTTTAAATTCTTTTGCAGAATGGAAGCCTGCTGAACTCACACAGAAGCAGATGAAAGGTCTCATCCAGAGAAAGTCTTAGTGTTAAATGTCAACTTTTAGTCGAGGGAGTGAGAGAACTCGGGTATAATGTCCCACCAATAATAGGTCATATGGAGATGGGACCTCGTTTCAAACTCCAATATTCATTCACTGTATTTTGAGAAGTCCTTGACACTTTCTGGTAGACTGATTAAAGCATTAACTTCTCAAAGGCCAACTAAATAAATAGAGGAAAAATAAACTTGTATTGAGTGAGAAAATAAAAAATTCTACTAAATCTCAAAAGTACTAACCAGAAAAGGACTTTTTGTGAAACACACTAAGAAATGTACGAGTTTCTACGAAAGATGCAAAAAAAACAAAACAAAACTGCAGCAACATGTAGTGAGTTTGAACTTCAGAATCCCTTGCTACAATGCACTTTACTTATTTCATGTGGTATATTTTATTAAGTACTCCAGTATGTTCCATGTTGATTTTGATCAAATATGAAATTACACTTATTACAGTAATTCAGAGCTCTAGATAAGAGGGGTATTTGATGATAATTGAGGGATAATTTTCTTCATTTCTCATTGAAACCATATGTTATGACCCCTCATCTGAGCCATCTCATCAAGGTGGTTCAGAAGAGGGGTCACAACATATGTTTTTATCCAGAATTTACAAAAATTATCCCTTATTATCATCAAATACTCCCTCTTATCTAGGGCTCTAAGTATATGTGTACACGTCCATGTTTTTTTTTATTTTATTTTTTCATTTTGACAAAAGGGAACAAGTAAGTGAATTCATGTTTGCTTCCTCATGTTCTTCCAACATTTTTACAAAGGAAAACTGAAGTGACTTCCTGCAGTTTGCTTCTTGGGATAAGGAGGACTTTTCAAAATGGAGTCTACTTGTTAAGGAAAGAATTTGCTCTTGGGAAGCAGATTCTTTCCTTTAAGAGTTGATCCCCATTTAGAAAGGAGATAAAAACAAAATGGCAGAGTAACTTCCCCTCCCCCCGAAAAGTGGATCTATGGACTTTAAGTAGATTGAGAACAGATTACATGAGTACATATTACTCTTTGAGAAAATCTGGCTTTTGATTACCGAAAGTACAAGTATTGTATGTTCCATTTTCATTTTTTTCCAAGTATGAAATTATGATGTATGGGTATTTGAATGTTTACATCTCTAGGAACAACTTAAGTGACTTCCTGTTTGCTTCCCTCAAGTTTTTTTTTTCACCATTTTTACAAAGGGGAACAACTTTAGTGACTTTCTGTTTGCTTCCCTCATGTTTTCCACCCACCATTTTTACACAAGGAACAACTTGAATGACTTTTGTTTGCTTCCTGGGATGATAAAGCTCTTACAAAATGGAATCTACTTGTTAAGGAAAGAATTTGCTCCTACAGAATCAATTTAGATGGGAGGCAAAAATGAAAATGGGAAAGTTGTTGTTCCTGAGAGTGAACCCATTCACATTTGATGATTTAAGTAGGTGAGTGATATGGGGTTTACTGCACAGTTTTAAAGTATACCTGTATATCCCATGTTGATTTTTTTCAAATATGCAGTTAGGGTGTATGGGTACATCTTTATGTGTTCCCTTCTTTTTACAGAGAGGCGCGGTAGCCGAGTGGTTAGAGTGGCTCGGTTATTGTGCAGAAAGTCACCAGAAGGTCGTGAGTTCGCAGCTCACTGTCGCCATCCAACAACTGGAAAACTCTCTCTGTCAACCCAGCAGTAAATGGGTACCTTTTTCGAATTAGGGAAGGATAAGGCAGCGAAAGGAGAGAGATGGGCTCGGCCTTCCATCAGCTGTGCCCAAGATACAGTGGGTCTCTAACCCCCACTGCCCTACAGCTATTAG
This sequence comes from Ctena decussata, assembly GCA_963989385.1. Lineage (NCBI taxonomy): Eukaryota > Metazoa > Mollusca > Bivalvia > Lucinida > Lucinidae > Ctena > Ctena decussata. The sequence goes on along the minus strand of OZ022498.1, from coordinate 35,151,227 downwards.
GCTATGGGAAACCTTTACCTTTACCTTTTCTTTTTACAAATTAAGTGACTTCCTCTTGCCTTCCGTCATGTTTTTCCACCATTTTTACAAAGAGAAACAAAATCATTGACTTTCTGTTTTAATACTTCCCTCATGTTTCTCATCCATTTTTATCCCCCGACCGAAAGGTTCGGGGGATATAGCGATGAGCCTGGCGTCCGTCCGTCCGTCCGTCCGTCCGTCTGTCCGTCCGTCCGTCCGTCCGTAAACATTTTCTTGTCCGCTCTATATCTTGAATACCCTTTGGAATATTTTCATGATACTTCACAGTTATGTAGAACTGGTCATGATGATGTGTCGCGAACAAGAATGGTAACTCTTGCTTTTGTACTTTTTGAGTTATCTGCCCTTTGGTGATTTTTTGCCTGATTCGTGTCCGCTCTGTAACTTGAATACCCTTTGTAATATTTTCATGATACTAAACAGAAATGTAGAACAGGTCATGACGATGTGTCGCGAACAAGAATGACAACTCTTGAATTCTTACTTTTTGAGTTATTTCCCCTTGATAGTTTTAGGTGTGATTTTTTGGCAGTTTCGTGTCCGCTCTATAACTTGAATACCCGTTGGAATATTTTCATGATACTTCACAGATATGTAGAACAGGTCATGATGATGTGTCGCGAACAAGACTGACAACTCTTGCTTTCTTACTTTTTGAGTTATTTCCCCTTGATGGTTTTAGATGTGATTTCGTGTCCGCTCTATAACTTGAATACCTTTTGGAATATTTTCATGATACTTCACAGATATGTAGAACAGGTCATGACGATGTGTCGCGAACAAGAATGACAACTTCTGCTTCTTACTTTTTGAGTTATTTCCCCTTGATGGTTTTAGATGTGATTTCGTGTCCGCTCTATAACTTGAATACCTTTTGGAATATTTTCATGATACTTCACAGATATGTAGAACAGGTCATGACGATGTGTCGCGAACAAGAATGACAACTCCTGCTTTCTTACTTTTTGAGTTATTTCCCCTTGATGGTTTTAGGTGTGATATCGTGTCCGCTCTATAACTTGAATACCTTTTGGAATATTTTCATGATACTTCACAGATATGTAGAACAGGTCATGATGATGTGTCGGGAACAAGACTGACAACTCTTGCTTTGTTACTTTTTGGGTTATTTCCCTTTGATGATTTTAGGTGTCTGCCCCATAGCTTGAATACCTTTTGAAATATTTTCATGATACTTCACAGATATGCAGAACAGGTCATGACAATTTGTCTCATACATGAATGATACCTCTTGCTTTCATACTTTGTGAGTTATTTCCCTTTGGTAGTTTGAGCTGCTGTTTGAGTCTCTGCTCCATATCTGTATAACCCTGCCTGCTCCAGAACTTGAATAAGCTTGTACCTTTAAGAATATTGAGGATCATGCTGTGATATCTTATCAGTGTTCCTAGCTCTCCCTGACCCCTCCACATCCCCCCCCCCCCCCCCACCAAAAAAAAAAAAAAAAGATTTTTTTTTTTTTTTTTTCCAGATTTGGATTCTTTGTCCAAATTCACTTACTAGAGAGCTCAACATTAGGTTTGTATTGCTTGTACTTTAGAAGTTATTCACACATTTTGAAAGTTGAATGTATCGTATGCTATACATTTGTGTATATGGTGGCTGTTTGAGATGTTACCTCTTTTTAGCAGTCAAGCATACTGTTTTAGTTTGAGTGTTAGATAATCATGCATCTGTTAACAGATAATATCAATCAGAAGCATAAAAGAATGACAACATATTTCTAATATGTGTTTAGAAGTGCACCCTTTTTACCAAGGCCCATAGGGGTCTTTGGTCGGGGGATTTGCCATCTCCTCTGATGGCTATTTTTACAAAGGGGAACAACCTTTGTGACTTCCTGGTTGATCCCTGAGATGAAGAAGCTTTCAAAAATGGAGCCTGCTTGTAAAGGAAGGAATATGCTGCTGGGGAGGCAAATTCTTACATTTAAGACTTGGCACCTGTAAATTTAGGAAGAAGGCAAAAATAAAAATGATAGAGTTGCTGCTCCTGAGAGTGTACCCATTCTTTTTTTCTGAACGTCCTGAAGAGTAGACTTTATTGGAAGAGCTCTGTCCTCCTGGGAGGCAAACAGGATCTTGTGATGTTCATTGTTGTAGGGCTGGTGGAAAAACCAGATGTTGACCCATCATTTGCCTCCCCCTCCTGAGGGGGTCGGCCCTTGTGGGTAGTTTGCTCTTCTGGGAGCAAATTCTTTCCCTTATTTGAAAATGAGGTCCAGAGAGGCATACAGAACTTCATGAAGAGATGCGTCCTTCAGGAAAGCAAACCAGAAAACAGGAGTTCTTGTTGCTCCTCTTTGTAAAGTTGACAGTTGCTTCCCTTTGTAAATCGGACAGAAAATACATAGGTTGACTGGTCAGTATAGCATAATCATTAGAATAACTCTAGCTTATGGCATTTCTGAATTTGCCAAAGAGACGACTTCATTTACAGAGCTGTGTCCTCCAGAGAGGCAAACAGGAGTTTATGATACAGGCCAACTTCGATATCTCGAAATCCAAGGGAATGGAGAACCAACTTCGAGTTTTCCGAAGTTCGAGATAGGCAAATTGTGACGTCACCAAAATTTTTGTTCTATACATGTACAATATCTTAACTTTCGTAGAGTCAGTATTTCTACAAAACGTGTGCAGCACGAACGTAGTAAAACTGTTTCTACTGAAAACGGGATTGTTACTAATAGCCCGCATCAAAGAGCGCCGCTCAATACTGTTCAATTAATTAAATTTCAAAGGCGCCTAATTGACCGAACTTTCCCATCGAACGCACCTGACCTGTGACGTATACGCGGTTCAAGGTCAATTAACTTACACGCTAAAACACAAAACAAAACATATCTGCATCGTTTCACGCAATCATTGGATAATTATTGGATAATTTGGGATAATTGATTGAGCTGCGATCAATTTAAGACAATTGTTGGTAAATCGTTCTTTTTCATTGTTATTGTTCGATGTTTGTACCAATTTGCTTAAAGACAAAAATATGCAGGTTTTTCATTACCGCAAAACGTCCTTTTTCTGAATACACATTTTGACTTCGACACAAACAGTGGTAAAACACATGGAAAGTGTCGGAGGGGAATCAAAAATCACTTCGATACAGCAGTGTTTTCGTTATAAGCGAGTTCGACACAACGGAGGTCGAAATGCAATATTATATAAGGGGGAATATTCGGGAATGGGAGATCACTTCGACACTAGCAGGGTTTTCGAGATAAGCAAGTTTGACACAACGAAGTTGGCCTGTATTCACATTTATAGGGATGGTGGAAACCCCAGATGCTGACACGTTAGTTGTCTCCCTTCTTTATGGGGTCAGCACTTGCTGGGAGGTTTACTCCCTTGGGAGCTAATTCTTTCCTTTGGGTGTAGACCTCAATTAAAAGGCTACGTTTTCCAGAGAGGCATACAGGAAGTCATTATCCTTTGTAAAATTGTTGGAAACACGGAAGTTTGAATAAGTGATGGGGTGTTTGTTGGGACTAATGGGATTTACATTATCTGGAGATCTGGTTTACCACTCTCTGAGTGTCGTCAGTCAGTCTTACCTAGTCTGCTTTGAAGCTTCATTAGTGTCTTACAGACACCATTTTCTAGTTATTTTATGCTTAGCAGTGAATTCAATGCATATCTAGAAAAAATAAAGGTGATATTGTCTGCAGTAAAATATATTGTATTATTTCACTAGTGACTGATATGATTCATTATTCCCCCTACATAAAAAGTATGTCAGGGGGTATATAGTTTTTGTCATTCCATCCGTTTGTCCGTTTGTTCGTTCGTCTGTCCTTTCGTCAACTTTACATCAAAGTTTTGCGTTTAACCTTTATGGGTTGCTCATATCTCCAACCACACATCAGATTCTTTTCATATTTGATTCATATCTCTATAGCATTACTTTTGATGTGAATTAGCTAAATCCCTGGGTCAGGTCCCAGGGTGGGACCAGGGGTCAATAATTAGGACTTAGGCATTTTCATTATGTCAAAGTTTTGCCTTAAACCTATCTGATTGCTTATATCTATGTAACTGCATTGAAGATTTCTTCCATATTTGGTTCATAATATCCCTGCATCATTGCTTTCTTTATGGACTACCTAAGCTGCAGGGTCAGGCTCATTAGTGGGGCCAGGGATCAGTAACTAGGACTTAGCCATATGCTGTATTGGCAAATAGTTATATCCAATATACTTCAGTGGCACCTAATGATACATGAAAGGTTTATTTCATACTGGTTTACATCATACTTGTTTACATCATGTGGATGCTGCAGCTGTCCTAGGGTCAAGGCCACAGACTTAGAATTTTGTACATGTATGACATTTGCATTGAAGTTGTGTGTTAAGGTATACTTTCATTAGGCGGTGGCACTGGTCATAGATATACCTGAGCCTCTGCTCACTTGCTCTAGTAATTTTTCACTGCAGTAAACTGCAGCCGCTTTTGGCAATTTTGGACTTAATTTCTTCTCGAAAAAGTCTGAAATGTAGCATTCTGACATTATGCTACAGATGTTAGCATGCCAAATCAAGTAATGACGTCACATTTGATTTTAGGTTTTGAGCCAGAGTATAACAAATTTGCATGCAACATCAGTCTGACGGCAGCTGCAAACAGCTTTCTTAAAGTGCCAATTTCTTTTCATTCGTTCTTTCGGATGGCCTTATTAGCCATTTTCTAGGTGCAAACTATAGTTTCACCATATATTATACCCACTAAATATGCTAAGACAAGCAAAATTAACAAGAAATGACTATGAAAAAAAGTTGTTTTTATTTTCGAAACAGAAAAAATGAAAAGAAAATTCTATTTTCGATAAATACCAAAAATATTTCATGTGTTGCAAATATTAGAATTTCACTCATGCTACGCACTCGTGAAATTTTTTATATTTTCAACATATTCCATGAAATATATTTGGTATTTACCTTAAAAAGTGTTGTTGTGTTATTGTTTAATGCCCACAGTAAACAGCTATGGTTGAGTTTATTTTCATGCGTTTTCTAATTTTTTTTGCTTTTTCGTCAAAAATGCAGAGTTATTGCCCTTTAGCATCACACACATTGATAAATTTTTAATTAAGTTCAGTTTAACATAATGCTGAATGGATATTTACACAGTTAAAGTCATTTATTAAAGAGTCTTCCTTTTACGGTTGATATTTTGCTTTTGTTTATTTCCCCTACCCCCTGTTTTCGACATATTTTCCACTTAGAAGGCGTAAAATATGCATTTTCTTTGGAGACAAGGAAATGTTTGATACAAATTCAATAAAAACTGACCTGTAGTCATAAATTATCAGCAACAATATATGCATAACTTACTACAATGCTAACATAGAGCCAAAATGTTTGCTTACCTGCTCAAAACCATTTTTTTAAATTTCTGTAACGGTGCAAATTTAGTATGCTTATTTTTCCATGAAGATGCTCTTACCCCACTCAGTTTTTTTCATAGTTACAATCATGATACTTAGTTAATTCAAGAGTAGCTATGTAAATTATTCATAGAGGCCTGCATTTTTTTTTATTCCTCTTGAAATATTGTCATTTTTTGCATTTTTCACTTTTAATGAAATTCGCCAGAGTATGTATTGTCGACAATGAAGGTACTATTAGTGACATTAATTTATTCTTAAAGTCTGTTGTGAAACATGCTAAATAAAACTCAAATATTTTACAGGTTTAATTGTCTTTCCTGTCCACCTGTTGACTATTATGATTTTTTAAGGGTGAAAATATGCCATTTTTAATATAAATCACAAGAATTTAAGTCCAAATTTCGCTGAAATCGACACTGACGGTTACCATGGCAACGGAAGTAGATGTCAAAGTTTGAAAGGTTATTTTCTTATACCTGAGTGGTAAGGACCATTGTGTGAAAATTTCAGCCAAGACGGTGCGTGGAACGCCCCCATTCAAAAATTCTGGTGCTTACAGAGAATTGATGTTAAGACTTAATGAATCCTCGTCGAATGACTCATTAAGCTAAAGATTCTTGGACCAACTATGCTCACTCAAGACATGCATTTGCACAGTTGGTCTTTGTGAATTTTTGAATGAGATATGAGTTTTAAGTGAATCACAACTGTTCTATTCTGTTTCAATTCTTGTAATGATGTTTCCCAAGTGGCTTAATATATGTGGAAAATTAGATGTGAATTCATTATTTTAGGTTCAGAATTCTTAATTTAGACTATTTTCAGATTAAATATATAAAAGGGAGATCATACCAGATCAAAAAATAAAAATTAAAGAGGAAATTATTTTTAATATGTATAGATCTACTAGGTACAATATTCTTAATACCAGTAGTATGTAAGATGATTGTGATAAAGTCATTGGACTTAAATTTGTCTTTTAGGTGTGAGTGGTTTGAGATAACTGGAGCTCAAATATAAATAGTATACTGTACTGCAAATTTAATTAAACTTTCCATCATTAGAGTGTACTGTGAGACAGCCATGCTTGAGATAAAGAGAGCTAGCTGCCCTTTAGAACAGATTATAACTATAAAACTCCATTTTAACAGAGTGTTAGCTGTGATCAGCTGAAGTGAGCTATGTTAAGCATATTGTTTTTAGCTCACCTGAGCACGAAGTGCTCAGGGTGAGCTTTTGGGATACCCTGATGTCCGTCGTACGTCGGACGTCCGGACGGACGTCCGTCAACTTTTGCTTGTGTACACTCTAGCAGGCACAGTTTTGATCCAATCTTTATGAAACTTTGTCAGAATGTTAGTCTTAATAAAATCTTAAGTCAAGTTCGAAACTGGGTCATGTCGGGTCAAAAATAAGGTCACTAGGTCAAATCTTAGAAAAACCTTGTGTACGCTCTACAGGGCACAGTTTTCATCCAAAGTTCATGAAACTTTGTCAGAATGTTTATCCTCATAATATCTAGGACAAGTTTGAAACTGAGTCAGGTGGGGTCAAAAACTAGGTCACTAGGTCAAATCATAGAAAAACCTTGTGTACGCTCTAGAGGACACAGTTTTGATCCAATCTTTATGAAACTTTGTCAGAATGTTAGTCTTTATAAAATCTAGGTCAAGTTCGAAACTGGGTCATGTCGGATTAAAAACTAGGTCACTAGGTCAAATCTTAGAAAAACCTTGTGTACGCTCTAGAGGGCACAGTATTCATCCAAAGTTCATGAAACTTTGTCAGAATGTTTATCCTCATAATATCTAGGACAAGTTTGAAACTGAGTCACGTGGGACCAAAAACTAGGTCACTAGGTCAAATCATAGAAAAACCTTGTGTACGCTCTAGAGGACACAGTTTTGATCCAATCTTTATGAAACTTTGTCAGAATGTTTATCTCCATTAACTCTAGGCTGAGTTTGAAACTGGGTCATGTCAGGTCAAAAACTAGGTCACTAGGTCAAATCTTTGAAAAACCTTGTGTATGCTCTAGAAGGCACAGATTTGATCCAAAGTTCATGAAACATTGTCAGAATGTACATCCTCATAATATGTAGGACAAGTTTGAAACTGGGTCATGGCATGTCAAAAACTAGGTCACTAGGTCAAATTTGAGAAAAACCTTGCGTACGCACTAGAAGGCATAGTTTTGATCCAATCTTCATGAAACTATGTCAAGATGTTTATTGCCCATATATCTAAGTCCCCTATGAAACTGAGTCACGTCGGATGAAAAACTAGGTCACTAGGTCAAATCTTAGAAAAAACTTTGTGTACACCCTAGAGGGCACAAGTTTGATCCAATCTCGATGAAACTCTGTCAGAATGTTTATCTTTATGAAATCTAGGTAAAGTTTGAAACTGGGTCGTGTCAGGTCAAAAACTAGGTCACTAGGTCAAATATAAAAATGACATTGTATATGCTCCAGAGGGCACAGTTTTGATCCAATCTCAATGAAACTATGTCAGAATGTTTATTCTTACAATATCCAGGCCAAGTTTGAAACTGGGTCATGTCGGGTCAAAAACTAGGTCAAATATTAGAAAAACCTTGTGTACACTCCAGAGGTCACAGTTTTGATCCAAACCTAATGAAATTTTGTCAGAATGTTTGTCCTCACAATATCTTGGCCAAGTTTTAATGTTTATTTACATAAAATCTAGGTCAAGTTAGAAATTGGATCATGTCTGTTCAAAAACTAGGTCACTAGGTTAAATCTTAGAAAAACCTTGTATACACTATAGAAGGCATAGTTTTGATCCAGTCTCCCTGGAACTTTGTCAGAACATTTATCGTCATAATATCTAGGCCAAATTCTAATTGGGTCATGTCAGGTGAAAAACAAGGTCACTGGGTCAATTCTTAGAAAAACCTTGTGTAAGCTCTAGAAGGCATTGTTTTGATCCAATCTTCCTGAAACTTTTCAGTATGTTTATCACCATTATATCTAGGGTGAGTTTGAAACTTGGTTATGTTGGGTCGAAAACTAGGTCACTATGTCAAATTTTTTAAAAACTTGTGAACTCTCTACAGGGCACTTCATGAAACTTTGTCAGGATGTTTATCTATGTAAAATCTAGGTCAAGTTTGAACTTGGTAAGTAGCATGGAGTACTAGAGTGCCCCAAGACTGTTCAAATGATGACCTTGGGTAGGCCAAGATTGACACTGGGTATGGTTGGGTCAAAAACTAGGTCACTAGGTAAAATCTTAAAAAAACCTTGTGTACGCTCTACAGGGAACTGTTTTGATCCAATCTTCATGAAACTTTGTCTGAATGTTTATCTACATACAGTCTCGGTCAAGATTAAAAGTGGGTCATGTCGGGTCAAAAACAAGGTCACAAGGCCAAATGTTAGAATACCTTGTGTCTTGATGGCATAGTTTTGATCCAATCTTCATGAAATTTTGTCAGAATGTTTATCGCCATTATATCTAGACCAGTTTTTAGCGCGCCTTTGCGAATGCAAAGGAGAGCTTATGCAATACCCCCGGCGTCGTAGTCCGAGTATCCGTTAGCGTTAGCGTTAGTGTTAGCGTCCGCGTTCGCGTCTCCGTCAGCGTCCTCGTCGGCGTCCGTGATAAGGTTAACCAATGTTAACTTTTGCGTTTAACCTCGATGTTTAACTCTGTATCTTACAAACTACAGTAGCTACAGTCATCATACTTGGTACAAATATACATCCATACCACTGCAGCAGCTGCATCACACAATTATGTGTCCTTGACCTATATGTCACGGTTGACTGACTTTGCTGATTGACACTGTTTTTAAGGAAAAAAATTTAGTTTTCATGAGCCTTTCAATACCACCAGCGCTGTGAGGCTCAAGCTCCTGTAAGGCGCGCTTTGTTGTCTTCTGACAACTCTTGTTAAACTGGATCATGTCGGGTCAAAAACTAGGTGACTAGGATACTTTGTCAAAATGTTTATCTATATAAAATCTAAGTCAAGTTTGAAACTGGGTCTGGCTGATCAAAAATAAGGTCACAGGGTCAAATCTTAGCAAAACCTTACAAACACTCTTGAGGGCTCAAGTTTTGACCCAGTCTTCATGAAACTTTCTCAGAAAGCTAAACTTTATAAAATCAAGGCCAAGATTGAAACTGGGTATGGTCCGGTTTAAAACAAGGTTACTAGGTCAAATCTTAGAAAAACCTTGTGTACACTCCAGAGGGTACATTTTTGACTTCATCTTCATGAAACTTTGTCAGAATGTTTATCTACATAAAATATAGGTCAAAATTGAAACTGGGTCATGTGTCAAAAACAAGGTCACTAGGTCAATTCTTTGAAGAACCTTGTGTATGCTCTAGAAGGCATTGTTTTGATCCAGTCTTCCTGAAACTTTGCCAGTATATTTATCCCCATTATATCTAGGGTGAGTTTGAAACTGGGTTATGTTGGGATGAAAACTAGGTCACTATGTCAAATTTTAGAAAAACCTTGGGTACACTCGAGGGGGCCCAGTTCTGCTCCCGTCTTCATTAAACTTTGTCAGAATGTTTATCTACATAAAATCTAAGTCAAGTTTGAAACTGGGTCTGGCTGATCTAAAAGCCGGTCACAGGGTCAAATCTTAGAAAAACCTTACAAACACTCTTGAGGTTTGATCAAGTTTTGATCCAATCTTCATGAAACTTTGTCAGAAAGCTCATCTTTATAAAATCAAGGCCAAGATTGAAACTGGGTATTGTCCAGTCAAAAACTTGGCCACTAGGTCTGATCTTCGAAAAACCTTGTGTACACTCTTTAGTGCACAGCTTTTATCCAATCTTCATGAAACTGTGCCAGAATGTTTATTTTCAGCTCCCATTAGCATGAAGTACTTAAGGCGAGCTTTTGGGATACCGTGATGTCTGTCGTCGGTAGTAAGTGTGGACGTCTGAGACCTCTGGACGTCTGTCAACTTTTACTTGTGTACACTCTAGAGGGCACAGTTTTGATCCAATCTTCATAAAACTATGTCAGAATGTTTGTGTACATAAAATCTAGGCCAAGTTTGAAATTGGGTCATATTGGGTGAAAAACTAGGTCACTAGGTCAAATCTTAGAAAAACCTTGTGTACATTATAGAGGCAGTTTTGATCCAATCTTCATGAAACTTATCAGAGTGTATATCTCTACAGAAATGAGGACTATTTCAAAAAATGGGTCATGTTGGGCAAAAAAACTAGGTCACTAAGTCAAAGCTTAGATAAACCTTGTGTACACACTGGTGGGCACATTTTTAGCTCGCCTGAGCACGAAGTGCTCAGGGTGAGCTTTTGGGATACCCTGATGTCCGTCGTCCGTCGTACGTCCGGACGTCCGGACGTCCGTCCGTCCGTCAACTTTTGCTTGTGTACACTCTAGCGGGCACAGTTTTGATCCAATCTTTCTGAAACTTTGTCAGAATGTTTATCTCCATAAATTCTAGGCCAAGTTCGAAACTGGGTCATGTCGGGTCAAAAACTAGGTCACTAGGTCAAATCTTAGAAAAACCTTGTGTACACTCTAGAAGGCACAGTTTTCATCCAAAGTTCATGAAACTTTGTCAGAATGTTTATCCTCATAATATCTAGGACAAATTTGAAACTGGGTCACGTCGGGTCAAAAACTAGGTCACTAGGTCAAATTATAGAAAAACCTTGTGTACGCTCTAGAGGACACAGTTTTGATCCAATCTATATGAAACATTGTCAGAATATTTATCTCCATAAACTCTAGGCCAAGTTCGAAACTGGGTCATGTTGGGTCAAAAACTAGGTCACTAGGTCAAATCTTAGAAAAACCTTGTGTACGCTCTAGAAGGCACAGTTTTCATCCAAAGTTCATGAAACTTAGTCAGAATGTTTATCCTTATAATATCTAGAACAAGTTTGAAACTGGGTCACGTCGGGTCAAAAACTAGGTCACTAGGTCAAATCTTAGAAAAACCTTGTGTACGCTCTAGAAGGCACAGTTTTCATCCAAAGTTCATGAAACTTAGTCAGAATGTTTATCCTCATAATATCTAGGACAAGTTTGAAACTGGGTCACGTCGGGTCAAAAACTAGGTCACTAGGTAAAATCATAGAAAAACCTTGTGTATGCTCTAGAGGACACAGTTTTGATCCAATCTATATGAAACATTGCCAGAATATGTATCTCCATTAACTTTAGGCCAAGTTTGAAACTGGGTCATGTAGGGTCAAAAACTAGGTCACTAGGTCAAATCTTAGAAAAACCTTGTGTTCACTCTAGAAGGCACAGTTTTCATCCAAAGTTCATGAAACTTTGTCAGAATGTTTATCTTTATAATATCTAGGACAAGTTCGAAACTGGGTCATGTTGGGTCAAAAAATAGGTCACTAGGTCAAATCATAGAAAAACCTTGTGTACGCTCTAGAGGACACAGTTTTGATCCAATCTTTATAAAACAATGTCAGAATGTTTATCTCCATAAACTATAGGCCAAGTTCGAAATTGGGTCATGTCGGGTCAAAAACTAGGTCACTAGGTCAAATCTTAGAAAAACCTTGTGTACACTCTAGAAGGCACAGTTTTCATCCAAAGTTCATGAAACTTTGTCAGAATGTTTATCTTTATAATATCTAGGACAAGTTCGAAACTGGGTCATGTTGGGTCAAAAACTAGGTCACTAGGTCAAATCATAGAAAAACCTTGTGTACGCTCTAGAGGACACAGTTTTGATCCAATCTTTATAAAACATTGTCAGAATGTTTATCTCCATAAACTATAGGCCAAGTTCGAAATTGGGTCATGTAGGGTCAAAAACTAGGTCACTAGGTCAAATCATAGAAAAACCTTGTGTACGCTGTAGAAGGCACAGTTTTCATCCAAAGTTCATGAAACTTTATCAGAATGTTTATCCTCATGATATGAAGGACAAATTTGAAACTGGGTCATGTAGGGTCAAAAACTAGGTCACTTGGTCAGATCATAGAAAAACCTTTTGTATGCTCTAGAGGACACAGTTTTGATCCAATCTTTATGAAACTTTGTCCGTCCGTCCGTCAACTTTTGCTTGTGTACACTCTAGCGGGCACAGTTTTGATCCAATCTTTCTGAAACTTTGTCAGAATGTTTATCTCCATAAATTCTAGGCCAAGTTCGAAACTGGGTCATGTCAGGTCAAAAACTAGGTCACTAGGTCAAATCTTAGAAAAACCTTGTGTACGCACTAGAAGGAACAGTTTGGATCCAATCTTCATGAAACTATGTCAAAATGTTTATTGTCCATATATACTAGTCAAAAGAAGTTCCGCCGCATTGACTTGAAAATCATTTTGTGAAAAGGTACTATAATTAAAGAAGTGAAAGAGTCATTATTGTACTGACATGCCATTTTTATATTGCCAAACAGACAGGTTTCAAATGTTTAAGGAAAACCGAAAATTTGCGCGACATTCAGTTTTAGTGGGGGTTAATTCTAATTTTCCGACATTTGTCACAAAACAAACTCGCCTTTTCTCTTAGTTTTATTCTCATTTTCCCATCTGTTCCTCATAGACACATTATTTTGGATTCCAAATGTTTCATACACTCAAGAAAATGGGAATTCAGAACGGATTTAACGATAATCTAGCACTTCTAAATTTCAACGTTAAGACAGAAAGCCAAACATTTCTAAATTTGCAGTGGCATTTCCATAAACATTTCAAAACTGCATGCCTGTCACAATTTTGCAAAAAACTGATGCATTTTTATCTAAGAATGTTGCAAATAAAATTATTTACATGTCCAGGAAAGATAAACTAAAATTTGTGACTGATGAGCCCAAAACCCGACAATCAAACTTCCTATAGTTTTGATTCAAAGGGAGGTAATTTACAGTCTCGTACATTTAAAGATGCGATGTTCGGTATTTTAAAGTTTGCTCAGGTTCTGTTTAGATGTTTCTGAATTGCAGGATTTCTCACGAATTATATGAGACAAACGTAATGGTACTGCGCCTGCGCGGTGAACGCCTAGTCGCAGTTTCTATTGTTTACTAGTTATGCGAGGTAACTCTTTACATGCAAGCAGAAAACTGTAACGTTTAAACTTTTCCGTGGACAAGTGTTTGGGCAACTAATTAAAAGTAAAATAATTTGAAAATATTACATCTGAAATCGTCAATATCACAACTGAAATTGCGGCGGAACTTGTTTTGACAAGTATATATATGTCCCTTATGAAACTGAGTCACGTCAGATCAGAAACTAGGTCACAAGGTCAAATCTAAGAAAAACTTTGTGTACACCCTAGAGGGCACAGTTTTGGTTCAATCTTCATGAAACTCTGTCAGAATGTTTACCTTTATGAAATCTAGGTAAGTTTGAAACTGGTTTGTGTCGGATCAAAAACTAGGTCACTAGGTCAAATATAAGAACGACCTTGTATACACTCCAGAGGGCACAGTTTTATTCCAAACTCAATGAAACTTTGTCAGAATGTTTATTCTTACAATTTCCGGTTTGAAACTGGGTCATGTTGGGTCAAAAGCTTGGTCACTAGGTCAAATTTAAATTAAGTTATGTTGCAAGAATCAGAACTAACATTGCAATGATGCCAGCCACAAACTCCTTGGAATACATTAGTTTCACCACAGTGAGATAATGATGCTACCATTCTATCATCTGTGTTTGCCTAGTTAAGTCTAGTTGAAATCCATCAAAGGAACTCAACATGAACGGGAACTTTTCGGAGAAGCGACTCTGCCATTTTCAGCTCACCTGATCGAGCCTTACAGTATTGGTGTTAGCTGCCTCTTTCATCCATCCATAAACATTTTCAAACATCTCTGAAACCACTGGGCAGATCAAATTTCATATGGAGCCTGCACATGGGTCAAAGGATTGAAAGTTCTTCAAATGACCTTGGTCACATGACCAAGGTGGCCGCCATTCCCATGTATGGTAAAAACTCTTATAAATCTTCACCAGAGCCAGTGAACTGATTAATGCTCAGGTGAGCGATTCAGGGCCACCATGGCCCTCTTGTTCAGAATTTTGAAGATGAAGATTGATTTTTGATTCATTCTAAATATAAAACATTTTTTGTTAGATTTTATTAGGGTTTTTCTTGGTTGAGGCATTTCTAATGAGAGTCAATAACATAATGTTCTGTTTTGTTGTTTTTTTTGTGTGGAAAAATTAAAAGTGCACTTTTGGCTAATCAGACCTTTGAATTCTGAGCCCAGTTGTTCAAAGCATTGTTAGCCTAACAAGCTTATTAAGAGGTCAACTCTTTAAGTATCTTTTTTGACTTTAAGCCAAATACACTAATATTTTTTTTGTTGAAAATATGTGAGAAGCTTTCTCACATTTTTTCAACAAAAAATATTGATGTATTTGCGCAATTAACGTCTGAAATTTTAACGAAACTTTAACAATGAACAACCAGGCCCTGTTTAGCTCAGCAGAGCTTCCATAGCACAGGGAATACTGTAATGATCCTAAAGAATGAATGATGATAATGATAGTGATGATGATGACTTGGAAGTTTTACATCTTTCTCAACAGTATTTTGTCATATTAAGATAATGGGAGGGTGAATAAGAAGGGCTGTGTGCAGTGAAGCGTTGTTTAGATTCAGACAGAATCTCCAGTGGCACTTGAACCCACGACCTGTGATCCAAAGTAGGGAGCACTCTAGCCACTCAGCCACTGAGATGCTTCTAAAATAATGGGACAGAAGTATCTGTGCAACAGTGTAACCAAGATATGTCTGTTCTGAAAGGATCAGTTTGATCAGAGTCTACACTTTTTGCCAGTGTGTCAGCTGTAGTTGAATAAAAACAATACCACTGGATAGTAAAATCTGTGTGTTTGAGGTGAGTGGGTACACTTTCAGGGGAAGTCATTCTGTCATTTTTTTTCTTCTCAATGACAGTTAACTCTTAAAGTGTGAACCCCTTTTTTGAAGGGCTACTTCATCCAGGAAAGTAAACAGGAAGTCAGAAAAAATTACTCACCTTTGTAAAAATACCAGAAAAACATGGAAGTGTAGCCATACACCTTAATTTTGAGATAATTACAAAAAATGAATAATAATGTGTCCCTATATTCATATCTTATAGCTTTTGAAATGCTAACATGTAAAGATTTGTGTAGTTTGTGTGTGCCATTTGCTGCTATGCTGCTTCTTTAGATATACTGATATCATGCGATGCTACAACCTTCTGTCATATTTTCATGGAATTCCATCGAAACTCCATGGATATTCTACACATTCCATGAGCATGGAGTAGTGGAACATCTATTGTCATTGATTTTCAAGGTTTGGAAAAAAACATAAAAAGGAATAATTTGGGTTAAACTACTGAATTTCTGTGCTTGCCCATGTTGAATTCTATTCATATAGTATGGAATTTCACTGTAAATCCTAGAAAATAAATTACTTGATGCAAACAAGGCTAAAGATTGTGTGGATAACTTGATTTGCAG
The DNA here is from genome assembly GCA_963989385.1 of Ctena decussata. Classification (NCBI taxonomy): domain Eukaryota; kingdom Metazoa; phylum Mollusca; class Bivalvia; order Lucinida; family Lucinidae; genus Ctena; species Ctena decussata. The sequence goes on along the minus strand of OZ022498.1, from coordinate 35,135,319 downwards.
GGCTATGCATGGGCTTCCATGGATAATGCTAGAAACAAAAGGACAAGCATGCATCCACTTTGAATGGGTTAAAATTATCCTGTATTAAGAAGATTAACTTCCAATGTGTCATTCAGCTGTTTCTTGGTCGTATAATGCCAACACCTCCAGTCAACCAATAAAATTATAATAGTAATGTTTGCTAAGTCCATTCCACTGACTGGTTGAATGAATTTACATACCTTTACCTGTATAGGTAGCATACAATGTGCTGGAAAACAGACCCTCTGGCAGAGAAATCCTGTCTTTAAGCTTGCTGGATTAAATTGTACAGTATATAGGTCTAGTCAGTTGTTCCATAAACAAAGCATGGATGCTCAGCAGTGTTTGTTAATACTGTTATGAATAAAAGGAAAATGGCCTTGCTAAATTTGAACAGGGAAGTCTCCATTATAAAGAAATGATTGAGACAGTAAATATGGACTTTGTTTACTACTTTCAGAATCAAGAAGTTCCTGTAAAGATGACAGCAGCTGCTATATTGAGAGAAGGTCATCTCTATCAGAAGAGAGAATATGATGAAATTAAAAGGTCAGTATGTTTAACTCCTAATGTGCCAAAAAAGCAGACAACACAATTTATGTATTCAAAATTTAGAAAAGAAAAAAATCTTGAAGTGAAGACCTCATTTTGTAAGGGTCTCCTATTTCAGGGAAGCGAACAAAAAGTCAAAAAGTTGTTTCCCTTTGTAAAAAAGGTGAAAAGAAAAAGGTCTAACCATTCACCTTAAAGAATATGAGCATATGCAAGCAAACAGATAAGTCCTAAACTATCTTCTACAGCTTTGAGATCTAGTTAGACTATTTGCAAGTTTCCACAATCATTTTATGGACCTTGAGACATCTTTGTAAAGCTGTGACTGATTGAACAACATGGATGTGCCGGCTGGTCTGACATTTGGGTGTCACCTATGTGCTTTGAACACTTTATGAATTTTAAAGCTTATACATGTATGTGTAAGTATGTGCCATGACCAACAAAACATACCAACAAATGGGCAGGGGTGCTATGCGAACACTCAGATCAGCCTGGGCATCTGCCCAGTCTGATCAGACTCTTTGCTGTGCCCTTAAAGGGTAGCTAAGGGTCTAAGCTAGCTCCATGCGGACAGTGAAGACTCTGATCAGACTGGGTGGTCTTGACAAGACAGTTCTAATCAGGAGTCACAACATACGTTTTCATTGAGAAATTAGAAAAAATTATCTCAGAATTATCCTCAAAAGGCCACCTTACCTGAATCACTGCTTTCCTTACTCATAACTGCATGCTTTGCCTACTTTACAGACTAGAAGATCTTGAGGCCGGTGCCAAAGACAAGTCAGAGTTTGAAAAATGGCAGACAGAAATGAAACAGAAAGACCTTGAGGCCCAGCTGGCAGCCATTGAGAAGAGGCGCCTAGAGGGGAAACTGAGTCAGGAAGAAGCTATACTTGCCAGACAGAATCTCATTAAAGAAAACAGGCAGAGGGTGGCTGAGATAAAAGAGGAGGTAAATATATGTATTATTAAAATACCGTGTTTCTTTGGTTGTAAGAAGAGGGTTTTCCCTTCCAAAACAATCTCAAAAATCTAGATCCATCTGATAAGATGGATCTAGATATTTTGGATTGTTTTGGAAAGATCAGGTGGATCTAGATTTTTGGGATTGTTTTGGAAAGGAAAACAATTCATCTTAGAGCAGAATTTCATAAGACTGATTTAGTTATTTAAGGCGATTCTAAAGAGGGGAAAACCCTGTTTTATAGCAGAATAATTACAGTATTTTTAATGCACTAATTTCACAAAATACACAGAGTTGAAAGTTAGATTTTGCAAATGATGTACGAAATGATTATTATAATGATTATTCTAAAGAATTAATAAGACCCAGTGTAATTGCCAGTGTGACTTAAGCTTGCTGTCATAAATTCATGACAGCAAATTAAAGAGATTTTTCTACATATTTAGAGTTTATTTTAACCCTTCAAAGCCTGGAGACCCATAAAAGGAATATTTATGTAATTAATGTAGACCATATGTGGTTCTTATATGGGGTTACATATCTGTGAAATGATTAGAAATTATCTCAAAGTTATTATCAAAATCCATGGGATCTGAAACTTGTATAGTTATTCATACTTCTTCATACTTATAATTATTCATACTTTTCTGGATAATAGTCATACTTTTCTGGATATGAAAATTTTACAATTATTCATATTTCTTCATGCTTATAATTATTTACAGTCTTTCCTGTTTGTATGATTACTCATTCTTATTCCTGTTTCAGACTCAAAAGATGATGGATGAATTCCTCGAGAAAAAGTTTAAGGAAGAACAACTAATGAAGTAAGAAATTCATACTTTCTTTTATACAGCAAGGTGTCCAAAATGTTTTCCAGAACAATTTCCCCATAAACTTTAGTGAAAGTACAATAGTATCTAAATATCGGGGCTCATAAACAAAATTTGAGCCCCGACATGAGAAAACCAACAAAGTGGTTGTGCGTCGGGCAGACTCAGATCAGCCTGGGCATCTGCCCAGATCTGGTCAGACTCTTAGCTAAGAGCCTAAAGGGTAGCTAAGGGTCTAAGCTAGCTCCATGTGCCCAACAGAGACTGATCAGACTGGGGGGATGCCCAGGCTGATCTGAGTCTTTGCTTGGCGCACATGCCTCTTTGTTGGTTTTCTCGTGTCACGACTCACTTGTCTGATGGCATGTGCAGGCAACACAGACTCTGAACAGTGTGTGCAGCTGCAGAGCGTTCACTTGCAGATCACAGTGCAGACTGTGGCCCATTTGTCCAAAACGTTGTTAGCTTAACAAAGTTATTAGTGAAGGACACATTCAGTCTTCTAGCACACATAAAATCAAGAGTGTTATGTCTTTGCTAATAAAATGTGAGGAGCTTTTGCACTGCAAAAGCTCCTTATATTTTTTCAGCAAACAGTGGCAATGTTTTTGCATACAATACATTTAAAACTGTAACTTCTTGTTAACTGACTGAATGTTACAAGTGTTGGTATCTGAATGCGGCAAGTGTTGAGATGCATGAAATTATCATTTGCTAGCTGGTGAAAGAATGGATTCATCTGAATGATATCTTTATTTCAGACAACTTGTGGAAGAAACAATGCAGGGACATAAGAATGCTAAAGAGGCAAAGAAGAAGTTGAAAGAATACAAGCAGAGATTAGGTAGGTGCTGAGAAAGATCATCAGTGGCAAATAATGACACCTTTCTCAAATGGAGTTTCTTCAAAAAGTGGTCATGTTGGCCTAGAGATTACATCTGCGGACTCATAATCCAGTAGCCTTGGGTTTGAGTCAGAGCTCAGCAGAGCTCCAGATAAGGTGGGGTTTTGAGGTATAATTCATAAATAACTTTTTGTGTTTCTCAATGAAAACATTATTCTGTTGTGACCCTCATTAGAATCATCTCTGTGAGACGGTTCTAATTAGGGATCTCAACTTGGTATTTAATGGACAAATATGGAAATTATCTCTTAATTATTCCTTGGTGTGGAGTTTGGTTACACTATAGGGGAATATAAAGCAAATGAGCATTTAATTAGGAGATAGCTGAATTCAAATTATCAATTCAGGAGGTAAATCATCTGTTTTATGGTCACAAATTTTGGTCAACAGTGACATGTAAGTGGAGTGGTAAAACATTGTTTGCGACCCCCGTTACAACTGTCAGTACAGTGATCCCCATTCTAATACACTTTTCACATTTTCTCCTTTCAAAGTGTTTGTACTACATTGTACCAAAGCAAGCACTTTCACCTATGGAAAAAAGAGATGTCAGCCAATGAGAAGCGATGTTTCTTAATGTAGCAATGCCAGGATTAGTCTCAGACTGGGCTTTCCTAATAGCTTCTACAGTGCTATGATGATTAACGCTTCCTGCTGCTCTCTGCTTCAGCATGATCCAGTTATAAACATAAGTTTTGAAGAATAGCACAAACATGGATATGATCATACCAGTGAAACTGACTTACTTTACTACAGTATTCTTATTTGTTTTTAGTTCAAGAAGTTGCAGAGGAAAGTAAAGAACTGATGAGACAAGCTTTAGAGGAGGTAGTTTTTATTCATTACTGTAAAGATTGAGTCCGTTCAACACAACAGTGAATAAAAGGAAAATTTAGTGCTTCACAAACCAGGCATGTTCTGATATTATGCAGAAAGTGAATCACAAAAAAAAAAAAAAAAAAAAAAAAAAAAACATAAGAGTGTCCATTTGTAATACAATTTACCTTTTACATGGTTCTTTCCAGTGGATTCCAAACATAGCATTTTAACATAATTTTTTTTGTGTGTGAAATGTGGCATTGTGGGCCACAAACTCAGGCTTTTTTCGTAAGGTAGAGTTATTTTATACGCTGTAACAGAATTGTTTTCTATTCAGTTAATATTGAAATGTGTGGAAAATACAAATAAAAAGATCTGGACCCAGTTCTTCAAAGTATCATTGGCCTAACAAGATCATTAAGGGTTCAACACTTAAGTGCTTTCCGACTTTAAAACCAAACACACTGATATTTTTTGTTGATAAGCTGTGAGAAGCTTTTGCACTGCAGTGCAAAAGCTTCTCACATTTTTTCAACAAAAATATTGCAATATTTGAGGTATTGAGGTTTGAAATTTTAACGAAACGTTAACTAACAATGTCATTAGGTTTGAACAGCCGGGCCCAGTTGTTTTGATGGCTGCATTTCTTTTCTGTACATATTTACAGGCTGAGCTGGAGATGAGGCGTCGTATGGAGTTGATTCATCAGATCCGAGCTATGGAAGCTGTGCCAGTAATCAGACAGAAATTTGTTGACCTCACTGAGACCTCTGGTGCTGGTCTACTCAGTGAGATGTCCATTGCTGAGGTATGCTTTCTTTACTGTAAGAGTGTGTTTGAAATATTTGTGGACTTGGGTGTTTGGTCTTTGGTGAAAATCTATAAATATTTTTCATAGTTTTCCATAATATATGAGCAGCGACACGACAAAACCAACAATGTGGCATGTATGCCCAGCGAGACTCAGTCCTACCGGAACATCCACCCAGTCTGATCAGACTCTTTGCTATGGATCTAAGCTAACTCCGTGCAGACAGCGAAGACTCTGATCAGACTGGGCAGATGCCCAGACTGATCTGAGTCTTGCTGGGGGCACATGCCACTTTGTTGGTTTTATCATGTTGCAGCTCATATATAAGTCATCAGTACTTGTTAGAATAGATAAAAGATAAATACTCAAGAAATACAAACATTGTTTTCAGGGATATTTTTGCCACTTTCAGGAGTTTTGTGTTAACTCCACCAGTTTACCTATTGCAAAGCAGACATTTTGGTACTAAGATGCCTCAGATATGTATGGATCAAGTGGCATTGTAATATTTTGGTTATTCATTTGCAGTAGTTTGGGTGTTTGATTTCCAGATGGAAAAGGAACTGCACGTTTACTAGGTGTGCGCTAGCTATTTGCTTGTGATATGTCTCATAGTTTTCTTATTGACATTGTTTTTCCAGTTGAAAGAAAGATTAAGTTTACTAAAGACAGCTGAGAGGGAAAAAGAGGAATCAAAGAGAGATGAAATTTTAGCTTCTAAAGAGGTAAAACATACCATATTTGAGCAGTGACAAGACAAAACCAACAATGTGGTTGTAGGCCCAGCGCAGACTCAGATCAGCCTGGGCATCCGCTCAGTCTGATCAGACTCTTTGCTAAGTGCTTAAAGGGTAGCTAAGGGTCTAAGCTACTTCCATGCAGACAGCGAAGACTCTGATCAGACTGGGCAGATGCCCAGGCTGATCTGAGTCTGCGCTAGGCGCAAAACCACTTTGTTGGTTTTCTCGTGTTGTGGCTCATAGGATATTTTTCTTTTACAAAATGTCCCCAAGGTTGTTGCATTTCAAACACCCTATAAATGGAGATACTGAGACAAACATTGACCAATAGGTTACAAATTTTGGTGGTCTGAAGCTAATCTTGGTGTAATTTGGCCATTTTTTTCATCAAAAAATTGAGTTTAATAAAGAAGGAGCTTTTATTAGAAGAAATACAATATAATTGAGCCGCAACATGACAAAACCAACAATGTGGTTGTGTCCCAGCAAGACTCAGATCAGCCTGGGCATTCCCCCAATCTGATCAGAGTCTTCCCTGTCCGCATGGAGGTAGCTTAGACCCTAAGCTAGCCTTTGACTTAACGAAGAGTCTGATCAAACTGGGCGGCTGCATAACCATTGTAGACTGCTGTCTGATTAGGGTCTCTGCTGTTTGCAATTCCCAGTTTGTCAAAGAATTTTGAATATGTTTCTTCCCCTCTCCACTTTCACCATGAACAGCCCATTTCAACATCCAGTTCTTTATCTGTTCAGACGTTCTTCCATTATTTGTGATATTCTAAATCTTTGTCTCATTAGAATGTAAGCCTGGGGATGCTCAGACACTATGTTTGTTTGCACCTGTGGCAGTGCAAATGACAGAAACTGATGTCATAAATGCAATTTGATCTCACTATGATGTCACTTGCTGCTAAAGGGTTTCTTTGTTATGACTCTCCACCAGTGTCAAGAAATACTACTTTGCTACAATTTTACCAAGTTTTGAAAAGTTTCCTTGATAAATAAAGGAGTAATAGCAATTTCAGAAAAGGCCTCCTTTTTTTTGAGACACCCTGTAACTGACTCAGGAATTAGTTTGTATCCTCAAAGTTCCATTGTATAAGTCTAACTACATCTAGCATATTCCATAGCTTATGTTTAACTACCATTTTCTTTTTTGCCACCATAAAGGAAAGAATTTGATCCTTTAGAAGCAAATTATTTCCTAAAGAGTGTACCGGTTTTGTTACCCAGGTAAGCAAACAGGGTCACAAAGTTGTTTCCCCTTGCAGTGAGTGCAGAAAAAAAGAGGGTGTACCCATATACCTTAATATTGTTTACTCTTATTTTGATATCTTTTAGTTCTCCATGGAGATATAATGTAAACGTGTAAACCTAGGAAAAATTTTTATTGAGTGTTTCTTCCATGTCAGAAATGCATCTCTTTTATGCTGATGAGTTTCTGAATTTAAATAAAACTGTTGTTAAAGCAAGCCTCTTGTCTCATGTTGTGTTTATGTTTTGTAGGCTAAAGACCAGATATTATTAGACACACTAGAAACTATATCCAAGCATAGGCTGGAGCAAACTAAAGCAAATGCTGTCAGGTAAAAACCGATTTGTCTTCATAGCTTTAAAAAACAACAACAAACAAGAGGTCCATGATGGACCTAAATCGCTCACCTGAGTTATGATGAAATAACATGGAAGATCATCTATTTGATGTTGGTTGAATTGGAGCAGTTTTGCATTTTCTAATCTATATTCTGACAAAGTTTCATTTAGATTGGATCAAAACTGTGCCTTCTAGAGTGTACACAATGTTTTTCTAAGATCTGACCAGGCAATCTAGTTTTAGATCAGACATTATTCAGTTTCAAACTTGGCCTATATTTCATGAAGATACACATTCTGACATTTTCATGAAGATTCAATGCACAATAAACACAGAATTGTGTACACAAAGTTTTTCTATGATTTGACCTAGTGACCTACCGGTAGTTTTTGACCCGGTAGTTTTTGACCCGACAATACCCAGTTCCAATCTTGGCCTAGATTTCAGTAAGATAATCATTCTGACAAAGTTTCATGACTATTGAACCAAAACTGTGCCCTCTAGAGTATACACAATGTTTTTCTAAGGTTTGACCTACTGACCTAGTTTTTGATCCAACATGACCCAGTTGCACCCTTGGTCTAGATTTGTTGGAGGTAAACATTTTGACAATGTTTCATGAAGATTGGAACAAAATTGTGCCCTCTAGAGCATTCACATGTATTTTCTAAGATCTGACCTAGTGACCTAGTTTTTGACCTGACATATGCCAGTTTCAAATTTGGTCTAGATTACATAAAGATAAGCATTCTGACAAAGTTTCATGAATACTGAATCATAACTGTGCCCTCCAGATCGTACACATGGTTTTTCTAAGATTTGACCTAGTGACCTAGTTTTTTACCCTACTTGACTCAGTTTCACTCTTGGTCTAGATTGTATATGGATAAACATTCTGACAAAGTTTCATGAAGATTGGATCATAAATGTGCCCTCTAGAGTGTACACAAGGTTTTTCTAAGATTTGACCTAGTGACCTAGTTTTTGACCCCACATGACCCAGTTTCAAACTTGGTCTAGATTTCATTAAGATAAACATTCTGACAAAGTTTCATGATGATTGGGTCAAAACTGTGCCTTCTAGAGTGTACACAAGGTTTTTCTAAGATTTGACCTAGTGACCTAGTTTTTGACCCCACATGACCCAGTTTCAAACTTGGTCTAGATTTTATTAAGATAAACATTCTGACAAAGTTTGATGAAGATTGGGTGGAAACTGTGCCCTCTGTGTCATTCTAAGATTTATTTCTATTTTTAGCTCTGGCGGCCATTTTGTTCAATCGAGCTAAACCGTTTTAGCAATTTTGGTTTAGAGCCATGAGTCAAACATTTCTATGAAATTATTTTGAAATCGAGCCATTGGCTTCAGAGGAGATGTCGTTTAAAGGTTTTTCTATTTTTAGATTTCTATTTTTAGCTCTGGCGGCCATTTTGTTACGCGGAGTGGAACCCTTTTAGCAATTTTGGTTCAGGGCCATGAGTTGAACATTTCTGTGAAATTTTTTTGAAATCGAGCTACTGGCTTCGGAGGAGATGTCGATTAAAGGTTTTTCTATTTTTAGCTCTGGTGGCCATTTTGTTCAGCGGAGCGGAACCATTTTAGCAATTTTGGTTCAGGGCTATAACAGAAACATTTGTGTGAAATTATTTTGAAATTGGCCTACTGGTCTAGGAGGAGATGTCGTTTGAAGAAATTGTTGACGACGGACGGACGGACGGACGGACGGACGGACGACGGACAAATATCGATCACAAAAGCTCACCTTGAGCACTTCGTGCTCAGGTGAGCCAAAAAACAGGATGCCAATTTGCCATTATATATATGAATACATAATATGAGCAGCGACACGAGAAAAACCAACAAAGTGGTTGTGCGCCCAGCGCAGACTCAGATCAGCATGGGCATCTGACAAGACTGATCAGAATCTTTGCTAAGTGCTTAAAGAGTTGCTGAGGGTCTAAGCTACCTCCGTGCGGACAGCGAAGACTCTGATCAGACTGGGCGGATGCCCAGGCTGATCTGAGTATGCGCTGGGCGCACAACCACTTTGTTGGTTTTCTCATGTCGCGGCTCGTATATGAATGCTGGGATAAAAATCTCAATTCTATCATTCAGGCAGCCAATTTCTATGAGATTTTCAATCATATTGCTTTTCGATACCCTGAACCAAAGGCAACGGGGGAGCTTATAGGATGAAAAAGCTCCCTTATCTGTTGTTGTCATTGTCCTTTGTTGTCCGCTCTTTCAAACAAGAATCTCTCTGTAATCTCTTTACTGCAAAAACTAGAAAGCATTTGACCATACCAAATGGTGTAATTTTGAGAATGTATGACATGTTGATGACATATGCTGGGAGGGGTGAATGGTGTGGTATGAGACCAGTTACAAAGGAATATAAAGCAAATGAGCAAATGCTCATATTCCTTGCATTTTTTTGTAGCTATACCCCCGGCATACAAAGTATGTCGAGGGGTATATAGTTTTGGCCTTACCACTCGTCCGTTCGTCCATCTGTCCATCCGTCTGTCCTTCCGTCTGTTAGTTAACATTTGTGTTAAAGTTTTTTATTAAGTTTGTTCTTTTGCTCTGTTTACTGGACAGTCTTTACTGAAACTTGCTCAAATGTTCTTAATGTTACTCCAGGATGGAAACTGATCAGTTCCAGCACCTGGATGCTGCTGCTGGCCTAAGGTCAAGGTCACAGACTTTGAAATTTGTACAACAGTTGCGTTAAAGTTTTGTGTTAAGCTTGTTCTATTGCTCTATCTACCTGAGAGTCTTTACAGGAACATGTTTATTTATATGTACTTGGTGTTACTACAGGATGGATACTGATCAGTTAGCATCATCTGGATGCTGCTGCTGGCTTATGGTCAAGGTCAGGGACTTTGAAATTTGTACAACAGTTGCGTTAAAGTTTTGCGTTAAGTTTGTTCTGTTGCTCTTTTAACCTGAAAGTATTTACTGGAACTGGTTCATATGTGCTTAATGTTACTACAAAATGGATACTGATCAGTTTGCATTACCTGGATGCTGCTGCTGGGCTAAGATCAAGGTCACAGACTTAGAAACTTGCACAATAGTTGCATTAAAGTTTTATGTTGAATTTTTGCCATTGCTCTGTCTAAAAGCTTAAATTGGAATTCGTTCAGATGTGTTTAGTATTTGTACAGGATAGTTATATATGGATATTAGTTTGCATCATCTGGATGCTGCTGCAGAAGGTCAAGGTCACGGTCTTTGACATTTGTATAACATTAGCATTAAAGTTTTGCATTAAGTTGTATCTGCTTATATTTTCAGTATACTTGAATGGAAACTTTTGATTTGTGACTAGGTTAACTATTAGGTTGAAACAGTTTAGTTGACATCACCTGGATGCTGCTACTGACCATAGGTCAAGATCACACTTTGAAATTTATTCAACATTTCTTCAAAATTTGACTTTTAAGTTTGTATTCCTTTGCTTATTGCGAAATCTTTGGATGAAACCTTTTGATATTTGACTGGGTCTATTACTGGGTATGATTGATTGTCTGCCTGTCTATTTGTTTACATTTGCATCAATGTTTTATGTAGTTGTATTTTTCCTGTAGGCGGTGGCGCTGGCAGGGGTATACGGGAGCCCCTGCTCACTTGCTCTAGTTTGATCTCTATGAGTGCCAGTGTTATCTGACACCAAAATTTTGTCATAATGAGTAGATTTTTAATGGGACCCTGCTGTGTATCTCTGCAGGTTAGAGGGCAGGAAGAAAGGAGAGCTACCAAAGAAAATGGAGATACAGAATGATGAGCTGTCGGCACTCCAGAAACGCTTAGAGGAGAAAAAGAAACAGCGTCAACAGGAACAAGCTGCTCAGAGAATAGGAACAAGTGCTGAGGCTTCACAGAGAACAAGAAGCTTGATAAATCAAAAGGTTTGTGTGATTACCAAATTTTCTTGAATTCCCAAATTATGCAGAGCAGAATTATATTCATAGATCTTTGGCATGGGTTTAAAATCAAAATTTATAAGTTATTCTTTTCTGGGTTTTGTCATATCATCTGTGATACACTAGACATTGTTTTCCTTTGCCTCAGTTAAGTTATTTTAATAGCAAATATATGTTTGCTTTCAGAAAAGATTAGAAGAAAATAGATGGAAGGAATTGGAGAGCACCAGAGAAAGAAGTGCTGGGATGCTTCAAGGATACAGTAAATCTGCAAGCCGATTGGCTAATCCTATCACTGCCTCTTAACCAATGGGAATATTGAATTAGAAATTCACATAATCATTTTTAACAGAAGAAACATTTCACTAAATATTTTTTTTTGATACTGCATGTATTTATTTATTTCTCAAAACAACATATGTTAGGAATTACATAAGAATTGCCTCAGTTGAAGCAATTCTGATTGGATTTCTTGATCTGTGTGTGAAAAAGTAAATAATGTTATAAAATCATTTCTTCTAATAAATGCCTCGGGGGTGTTTCAGTTCATAAATCCTATAAATGGCATTGCTGATTCAAAATATGATTACTAAATAACCAATGGTGGTTATGGTGAAATATGAATTTCTTTTCTCAGAAAAAATGAGTAGAGGCATTTACTAGAGTGAGGGCATTTATAATCGTTTTAAACATGTGACTCTAGAGATAGTATACAACATAGGTTTTGTTGAGAAAATGCTTATTCTGTAGCTTACATGAAGCCCTGAGCTTAGTGTTTAACTCTTTCGGTGCCAAAGTCGCAAAAATGCGACTTTGCAAACAGCGTATATCCAGATCAGCCGGCTCTTAAAAGAGCCGTCTGATCAGGATCTACACTGTTTGCCATTCAAATATGAACTTAAAAAGCCTGATTTTATGAAAAATGTCTTTAGATTGTTAAAATTTCCAATTACAAATCTGTCGTCTGATGATTTGAGCAGACGAAAATTTGTCGTCTGAAAAATTTGGCGCCGAAAGAGTTAAGGAGATTAAGGTGTGTGGGTTAATCTCCATTTTTTTCCCACCATTTTTACCAAGGGGGAAAATTTTTATGACTTTTCTGTTTGTTTCCCTGAATGCCATAGCCCTTCCAAATTTGGGTCAATTCTTAGAGAAAGAATTTGCTTTAAGAGGAGCAAATTCTTTCATTTAGGAGTTGACCCCTAAATGGGAAGGGAGGCAAAAATGTTAATGCCTGAGTTTCTTCCCCTGAAAGTATGCCCAATCACCTTAAAATTATTATTTAAGCAGCATAACTCATATTGAATGTCATATAAAGTGGCCTTACTGACTTCATTACAGAGTGGGTGGGGTGGGGTGTGTATGAATTGGTCATACACAAATGAAAATGTACCTCAAATTATTATGGCAGTATTGCAATGTGACTTTTTGTGCCTAGTTTATGACCCACTTTTTAGCAGATGCAAAATGTGATCAAATGACAATTTAAGTAAATTTATTCAAATTAATTATGTAAGTGTTTCTAAATATAGCATTATTTCTTCAAGAAAAGTTTATCTTGAAAAGCATTTGCCTTGTCAGAAGTATTCTTTGAAAAAAAGAGTTGTCATTGAAGAGTCTGTATTATCTTTGATAAGGATTTGCGTCTTGAAAAACATGTCAGTACTTATGCAAGCATTTTATGATCACTAGTTTCTGATTTTAACAGTTCTACATCTTTTTCAACAGCATTTCATTCATACTGACATGATGGTAGGCTGATAATGAAAGGCTGTGTGCAATGGTTTTCCATTTACAGTGTGAAGAATTCCACCGGCTAGCAGCGTTATCCAGCACTTAAGGTGTGTGGATAATCCTTCATTTTTCTGCCATTTTTAGAAGGGGGAACAACTTCCAGGAGTTCTGTTTGCTTCCCTGGAGGATGAAGCCCTTCTAAAAGGGATTCTTTTCAAAGAAAAGAATTAGCTTCTGCAGGAGCAAATTCTTTCTTCAGAGAATTGACCCCCATTGAGAAAGGAGGTGAAAATGAAGATGGCAGATTTGCTTGACCTGAAAAAGCAACTATTGAGAGATAGAGAGAGAAAGAGACAGAGAGATAGAGAGAAAGAGATAAGGAGAGATAAGAGAGGGCACTGATGCATAATTGCTTATATTTAGAGAGGGCACTGATGCATAATTGCTTATATTTAGAGAGGGCACTGATGCATAATTGCTTATATTTTATTATCTCTACTGTTATAGTGATCCATTGAGAGAGAGAGAGAGAGAGAGAGAGAGAGAGAGAGAGAGAGAGAGAGAGAGAATGGAAGGCAAGGCATGATTGCTTATCCTGTATTGCTTCTACTGTTGATCCATTTTTTCACATCATAATGTTTTTAATTTTTCAATTTATATCTGTGTCACTGTCTTACATGTATGAAATTTTTCAGCTGCATAGTTGGAAATGTTTTATATGCCATATTTAACGAGATACAGCATGCTCATATTGAGGTCTATGCTGTTGCTGTCTCGAAATCCCTTAACAGACTTGCCATAAAAATTCTAAGTATTGGGACAGATAGGTTTGAGCAAACAGTGCAAACCCTGATCAGACTGCTCCTGTAGGAGCAGTCTGATCAGGGTCTACACTGTTTGCCATTCCAGCTGCGTCTTTTTGATGCATTATGAAATCAAACTACTCTAAAAAGCTTTAGTATTGGGACACCTTAAACCATTGATTTTCCATTTGCCCCAAATGGAAAATTGATGGTTTTATGTGTCCCAATATTTAAGCACATTAGGGTATTCCATTTAAGGACAATAACAGTAGTTATACCACTCTTACCAGAAAGTGCCAACTTTAACACGAAATATTTCGCAATGAGCAAGGTCTACACTGGTAAGCAGGGCTACAGAAATCTGATTTTTTGTCGGTCCGGACCGATTTTGAGTTCGAAAAAAAAACGATTCAGTTGGCATAAGGCACATTTTTTTCGGTCCGGAAAAACACGATTTGCGATGTATGATGACATAATTACCTGGATTTTAGCCATGTGTTATATTATTCATCCAATAATTACGCACTGCTGTCAAAAGTTATCACAGATAAACAAAGTGTCGATTGTCTTGCCAAGGTGTGAACAGAAATCTTCGATAATTAGCATGTGTCACAATTTTGGCCAGCGGCGAAGGTTTTGCAAAACTCGTAATACACACACATGCTGATGCACGGAAAAAGGCTGTGCAACTTAAAGTTACTGACTCTCGTATAGCATAAGGAAAGAATTTGACTAGCAAAAAGAAAATTTAAACCGTACTTGATTATGTAGAGTCTGGTCAGGGTTTTTTTTTGGCCGACGTCATTTCTCGCGCAGAATTTGTTTTCTTCGTCCGAAGGCACCTTTTTGCAAGTATATTCATATTTCAAGGGAATTAACTCTAATACAGTAAAATACGTCAATCGTAATACTTCGGCCAATTCCGTAAATGAAGATCGACGAGGATGTCCGATTGTACCAATGTATGTGTACTTTCACTTTCGGTCTGACTGTCTCTGCGCTTTAAAGCGCATTTTTCACGATAAGTAAGAACCTGTGGACTAAATGGCTACTTCAGCGATGACATCCGCGTTATAACGGCGCTCCAGTGTAGTCATTAGTTAGCGTGACTTTTTTGGATTCGTATGACGTCATCGGCCCTCCGGACCGATTTGGATTTCAAAATTTCTGTAGCCCTGCTGGTAAGGGTGGTATAAAATAGTTATACCTTGGTTTGTCCACCTGTACGGGAGATAATCCACTCGGTAAAACTCGTGAATTATCTGCTCATACAGGCGGACAAACCGTGGTATAATTATTACTTATTTGAGGTGTCCCAAGGTTTTAATTTTTACGGTAATCATATTAATAATTGTTTGCTGGTCAGGTATGGCACATGACACTTCACTGTGATGCAGCTTTAAAAATTATGTTTCATGAATCTATCTGTGATAAGCTGATTTTGACATTCCACATGTACAGTCTTGCTAAGACACCTTGTAGTTTTTATACCCCACCACATGACGTGGCAGGGTATCATGTTATAACCTTTATAGTCCGTGAAATGAGTTATCAGAAGAAATATGCTTATTAGATTGGTGGAAAGCTGAGAAGACAAAGACTAGACTGCTCCATAGGACCAGTCTGATCTGGGTCTGCACATTTGTTGCTGCATTTTTGTCTGAATATATAAATAAACAAAAAAAAAATTAATTGGTATACAGTATTATCTTTAGGTGTATGGGTACACCTCCATGTTTTTCCGCTATTTTTCCAAAGGGGAGCAACTTTCATGACTTCTTTCTGGGACATAGATGACAATGCCCTTTGCAATTGGGTCCATTATTAAAAGAAAGAGTTTGCTCCTTGAGGAGCAAATTCTTTGCTTTAAGAATTGACCCATGGGTCCACTATGATAAGAAAGAGTTTGCTCCTAGAGGAGCAAATTCTTTATGAGTTGATGCCGATTTAGAAGGAGGCAAAAATGAAAATGGCAGAGTTGCTTCCATTGAAAGTGTACCAATTCAGCTTAACATTACTTTTAGAACAGATTCATGTCGTTGTTATTTAAGAAATGGCTTAGTGAAGTAAAGTTTTGTAAAAAAAATATTTTGTCTAGGTTGATATTGATATTTAAACATGTTGTTTTTAAAATAAAAATATTTTGATAAACATGGCTTGTATAATTTCTCAGTTCCAGGCAGCATTTATTATTTGCAGGTTTTGTTATAAATGAATTCATCCGACATTTATTAGAAAATAAACTCTTATTATCCCCTGCTGAAGGAATATAGTTTTCTTCATGTTCGTCAGTCCATCCACCCATAAATGTCCATCCATCCTTCCCTCCACTGGGAGCAAAAACTAAGTAACCACTGGATGGAATTTCATGAAACTTGCTCTTGAATTGTTTTAAATCCATGAATTAGCCATAACTCAGGTACAAGTGAACAAATTTCTTGAATCTGAATTAAAAATATATCATTGTAGTGCAGTGATGTTGAGGCAAGTGTTTAAGAATGGCTTCAGCTTATGCCGCACACCACAGTTATTGCTCTTGATTTAACTTACAATTCAAAAGTTCAGCCGTTACTAAGTAACCAGTGAATAAAAGTTTATGAAACTTAAACCGTAAACAAATTGGGGGCCACTTCAGCGGGGGTATATAAATTCACCAAATACTTATGTATGCGATGCAGGCTAGACTTTGTATGCATGTATCGGAACTGCATATTTCAAAAGCCATTTCACTGAAAAATTGGCAAAACCTATATCACTCCCTAAGGCGAAAAAATATAACCTGTATTACTCTAAAAATAGACAAAACCCATATCACTCCCTAGGTTGAAAAGCCCCATCACTCAGATCATACCACATGTCACCCATATGTCTCCCTAGGATTAACAGGTCATATCACAACATAACAGGCAAACCTGTTGACACTGAAAATATTTGATAGACTGTATGGCAATTCTATATCATACCCCATATCAGCCCTCAACTCCCATATCAGCCTTCAGCTGGTCATCGGCTCTTGGGGTGATATGAAAGTCTGGTTAATATAGGAGTCACAGTTTGATATGGAAGTCCTTGGTTCTCACATGGCATGTTAAGAAAACTACCATAAATGAGCCGCGACACGTGAAAACCAACAATGTGGTTGTGCGCCCAGCGCAGACTCAGATCAGCCTGGGCATCCCCTCAGTTTGATCAGACTCTTTGCTAAACGCTTAAAGGATAGCCAAAGGTCTAAGCTACCTCCATGCGGACAGCGAAGACTCTGATCAGACTGGGCGGATGCCCAGGCTGATCTGAGTCTGCGCTGGGCGCACAACCACATTGTTGGTTTTCCCGTGTTGCGGCTCAAATGTATCATCATCAAAGCTTATAGCAGTTTGCTGAAAGAATTTTAGGCTGTGATTCCCTTACATATTTGACATACTATATGGTAGTTTTATATCTTACCCCATATCAGCCCTCAACTCCCATATCAGCCTCCAGCTGGTCATCTGCCCATGGGCTGGTATGGAAGTCTGTTGATATGGGAGTCACAGGTTGATATTGAAGTCCTGGGTTCATACAGGGTATGATATAAAAACTGCCCTAAATGTATCATTGTCAAAAGTTCATAGCAGTTTTGCTGAAAAAAATCAGGCTGTGATTCCCTTACATAAATGCTTGTTGAGTTCACTTGGATAATATGTGTGAGGAAGCATAGGGCCCTCTAAGAGGGGTGCAGACTGGAAGAAGGAAGGGTCCCCCTTTAGTCTATATTTAGTCTATCCCATAACCATACACGAAAAAACCCCAAAAAACTAACAAAGCTTATTATTTATATGCCTTAAAAATGATGAAAAAATACATTTTTCCTTGTGCCAAAATTTATTTTTACTCATTTGTCTACCTCGTTTGTCTTAAAGAATTAAAAGGAAAATATTTTTATATGCCAAAAAGTTACCTTAACATTTTACAACCTCTGATACCAACCAATAGTTTTTTTAGCACATTTGCAATAAACATATTGAATCACCTCGGATAATGTAGAACAGGTAAACAAAGTTCAAAGGAAGATAAACTGGACGGCAAACATGTTAGTCTTCATGTCTTCAAAGTGAAGCGGGATGGGTGGGATGGGGTTGGTGGCCACAAGTCAGAGCATTTTTTAGTGATCACAGAGAAGTTTTTATTATATGCCAAAAATGAATAGGCCTAGAGGCAATAAATAAAAACAAGAGGGCCATTAGGCCCTGAATGGCTCACATGAGTAAACAGGTCACATGTCAAACTAGGTTCATCATTTGAACAAACCTGATAGTTTAAAACTGTCAAAATATGAGAGACATTTGATAGAGATCAAAGAATGATCTTGACCTCTCTTGCTAAAATGTTCATGTACTTATTAATTTAACTACATTTATTAACTTTTGCACCATAATCTTCTACAAGTTCTTTGAATTATATAGCTAGGCATTTTCCCATATAAAAACACCAGAAAGCAAATTTGACCTTGACCTTAAAAATTTCAAGGTCAACCAAAGGTCATCATTTTAATAATCTTGGACCAAATCTTCAAAACTTTCAATAAAATCTTTTGTTCTAGCATTTTCCCATATTTGACCTTGGTGTAAAAGGTCACGGTAAAACCGAAGGTTGTCATTTGAACAATCTTGTTAGTACTGCTACATATCAAGTTTCAAGGCCATCAGTCAATTTATTCTAGAGAAGAAGACTTTTAAAGTTTTTTTTACTATATATGGATTTGGTGGTCATGTTGGTCATGTGACCTGGGCCATTTGAACAAATTCTCATTCCCTCAGCCCTTGGAGGCTCTATGTGAAATTTGGTTACAACTGGCCCAGTGGCCTTTAAGGAGATGTTTCAACTTGTCAAAATATATGCAGCAAAGGTCAAAGGTCAAAGAATGACCTTGAACTCTTGTACTCACAAATCTTCATGTACTCATTAAGATGACTGTATACATGTATATGAATTCTTAGGTTAAAATCTTTAAAACTTTCCATGAAATCTTATGTGCTAGCATTTTCCCATATTTGATTTTGACATAAAAAAGTCAAGGTCAACCGAAGGTCACCATTTGAACAATCTTGGTAGTACTTGAGTACCCAATGCTACATACCAAGTTTCAAGGCCACTGATCAGCTGGTTCTCAAGAAGAAGACTTTTAAAGGTTTTTACCATATATGGGCATGGTGGCCATGTGACCTGTACTGTTTGAATAAATTTTTGTCCCTTAGCCCCTAGAGGCAACATATGAAATAGTAACCATTGGCCTAGTGAGGAGATGTTTGATATTGTCAAACTATAAGCATCCCAAGTCAAAAGTAAAAAAAATGACCTTGAAGTCTTGTACTCACAAATCTTCATGTACTCATTAAGATGACTGTTTTTATTAATTTTTAGGCCAACATCTTTAAAATTTTCCATGAAATCTTACCTTGTAGCTTTTCCCATATTTGACCTTGACATATAAAAAGGCCAAGGTCAACCAAAGGTCATCATTTGAACAATCTTTGTTGTACTCTAGTACCCAATGCTACATACCAAGTTTCAAGGCCATCGGTCAATTGGGTTTCAAGAAGAAGACTTTTGAAGGTTTTTACCATATATAGACATGGGAGCCATTTTGGTCATGTGACCTGTACTGTTTGAATAAATTTTTGTGCCCTCAGCCCCTAGGGTTACTCTTGGCTAAGTGGCTTTGAGGAGATGTTTGAAACTGTTTGAATTTGAGAGTCCTGGATCAAAGGTCAAAGAATGACCTTGCTCTTTTTGTACTCATAAATCTTCATATACTCATTAAGATGACTGTATACAGGGTGTTAAGGAAGTTCGAAGACATTACAATATTGCTTATAACTTCAGAAGTTACATTCATTAAATATTTAAACTTTACATGTTTCAAGAACTATTCAATATCAAAAGACCCATAATGTTACAAGTTTTACAACGGCACTTTATTATAATAGAATTAGCGGTTCATACCCGAGGTGTCAAAGTGGCCTGCTACATATCATGGATTTTACGCAAAAAGGTGTGGCATATTAAACTGTTATTTATTCTTATTCCTCAGTGATTCATCATTTTAGAACTATCTTAAAAGACACAGACAAAGCAAAACAGTATTTTATTATTTACGGTTTGTAAGGACTCATAGACAACATGCACATTTTGACAGCTAATTCACTGACATGAAAAAGCCGATGAGGCATTAATATTTTGCAAAGGGGAAGGGGGTAATGAATTAACATCTGAAAAGAAACTTGAAATCAAAAGTTGACATAAAATCATTTGATCATGGAGTGGGTCTTAGAGATAAGGGAGACAAGAATAGAATTTCGGAATATTTGTAGTGTATCTGAAAATTATCATATATTTGAAATTTTACCACCAAAAAGTCAAATTATGCAAATGTGTTGATGAAAAATTGTATTTCTATTATAATAATGCATCTAAATGACTAGAAATTTGTTAACTACAGAGGGTTTTACCCCAGTATTAAATATTTTAAGAGTTTTCTAAACAATGTCATATTCTTACCTACTTTGTTCCAAAATGATAAGGTTTTCGTGCAAAATTTAATGGAAAATGATTCTGAATTTAAATCTAAAGAGTAATTTGTTAAGAGTGATTTTGCAGAAAAAAATATTAAAACAAAAATCTGATCATATGTTCATGCTTGATGTGAGAAATAATCTAATAACAAGAATCTAAAAGAAATCTTCAAATGCCTCTTTGTTTACAAATACTGATACAGATTCTATCCCTACCCCCTAAAAGTTAACGTTTCAATTGAGAATGGGGGTACCCTTTCCATTTAATCAGAAATTCCGTAGTAAACCGTCGGTAAATAAAAACTAAATGAAAAAAAATCACGAAAATATTCCCTGCAATACCAGTTCTTTTATTTCTGTCAGTTTTGAAAAAACAATCTCTTAAGATGCCGAACTCTAATGCAAATCAAAATTTTGCCTTCACCAATGTCAGCCCTGAAGAGGGTGTGTCCCTGGCAATTCAAATTTTCTCGTCATTTTGAAATCCAAAAAAGAATTTATATGTAGCATATGTTTTGCAGTGTTTCCAATATCACACTGACAAAGTTTTGCCAAAATTACAACATTATTAAGATTTCAGTAGATGATTAAATAATGTCTACGAACTTTCTTAACACTCTGTATACCAATTTCTAGCCAAAAATCTTTAACAATTTCCATGAAATCTCAAGTTCTAGCTGTTTCCCATATAAATGCACCAAAAAGTAAATTTGACCTTAAGGTGAAAAAGGTCAAATTCAACCCAAGGTCATAATTTGAATAGTCTTGGTAGTCTTGGGTAGTACTCATATACTCCATGTTACATACATGTACCAAGTTTCAAGGCCATCGGCCTACTGGTTCTGAAGAAGAAGAGTTTTAAAGATTTTAACCATATATGTTCATGGCGGCAATGTTGGTCATGTTACTGGGACCGGTCGAACAACTTTTCGTTCCTAAGATCCCTGGAGGCTACATATGAAATTTGGTTTCAATTGGCCTAGAGGTTTCAGAGGAGAAGTCGTTTGAAGTTGTGGACGGACTGACGACGACGACGAACGACGGAGCCTGCCAATCCTATAAGCTCCCCTGGAGCCGCTGGCTCAGGTGAGCTAAAATAAACAGGCTCTTGTGCCATAAACAGAAACATCATTACCATAAAAGTTTGAAGTATAGGAACAGATTGGTCTGAGCAAGCAGTGTAGACCAAGATCACTTTGTTTTGGATGCTTTACTGCATTGTGGTAACAAACTACCATATGTAGGACAATTCCAGTAATTATTTAAGATGTCCTAATTTTTAAAGTGTTTACAGTATTGTTCTGTTTTGGTAATCTAGGTGAACTGTTTTGGAAGGCCATAAATATACAGCACAACAATAACAGTGTTTGTTCAGTCCAGCTGGTCAGACGTTTAGGAGTCTGAGCTTGGTCTGCACTGTTAGCCCAGACCTTTGTGACCCAATACTTAGAAATATTTTCCTCATGATTGGATTATAAGGCCTGTGAATGAATAAATGAACATGGGAAGAATAAGCACAACTTTTATTTTTGTTTACGTTGTAAGCAAACATGTAACAAAATCTTTATTTATTGATATGTTTGGTCTCAAAAGAAATCGAGTAAGCACGTATTATAAAACGATTGTGTAAAACATGTATTAAAGGTATATGGAGATATTTCTCACCCATTAGACAAGAA
The DNA here is from genome assembly GCA_963989385.1 of Ctena decussata. Classification (NCBI taxonomy): domain Eukaryota; kingdom Metazoa; phylum Mollusca; class Bivalvia; order Lucinida; family Lucinidae; genus Ctena; species Ctena decussata. The sequence goes on along the minus strand of OZ022498.1, from coordinate 35,113,378 downwards.
TATCCCTTTCTAGAGGTGTCTGAGATTTTTCTATCTCGGCCTGCTATCTCAGCCTAGGCTTAGAAAGCTGTCTCAAAATGCCAACAGATTTGGGTATACAGTACATTGCTATACCCAATTGATTCACTTGCTGCTACCTGTCATGTAAATTTCAAGCAAAATGAAATTGACAGCCAATGATATGCATGAGGTGTCACTGTAGATTTCTGTTTAGCTGCCAGTCATGAAAAATGCATGCACACGGTGAAATAAACACACATGTCAGAACTATTAATAGAAAGTTAGCTTGAAGTTTATAAGAATGGCTTCAACAAGAAGTTAAGGTTTTCAATGATTATTCTGTTCTATAAACTATAATGGGTGAGAAAAATAATCAATGATGGGAGTGAGGCCTCGACAAGGAAATCTCAGGCTCGTTTTCAGATTATTTGTCTTATGCTCGACAAGCCTCGCATAAGACTATTATCTGAAAACTAGCCTGAGATTTCCCTGTCTCAGCCTCAACCCCATCATAGATTCTATTAATCTCTATGGACAACACTGATCTGTACCTGGAAGTATTTGTTTCCCTCTTCATACGAGCTACCCTTAATAGCACAACTGCGGTCCTAGTGGTGTTAGCATCCACACCCAACTCGCTATAAACAGCAGTTCTACCATCACATTCGATGACAAGATTAAGTTTGAAGCATGTGTGAATATATCATATCATTTAAATCATTTATGCTTAGTGGACTCTTCTATCGTTTTATTTGAGATGAGTCCATTTGCCATTTAAGGGGTGTCTGGTTATTTTTATTTTTTTTATAGAGAAGTTCTCATTTTTCCGATGCAAACAGTGTAGAATCTGGAAAGACGCCACATTTTACGGGGTCTGGTCTTGGTCTCTACTGTTTGCCCACGCCCGTTTTATAGGGAACTAGACATAACTGGGTTAGTGGGGAACAGTATTTAGCATATTTCGAAAAACGACTACTATTCTTCTTTCTGGCTCCCAGCTGAGCAAAGAAATATACACAAAAGCGAGACAATATATGGGATTCTTCGTCCTGTACACAGTTTTTTCACTCAGCGCAGCCGAGTATAATTTCACGTTTGTTCCACAGTTAACAAGATTTCAAATTTATAGCCAATAATATCAAAGGACAATGAATATTTAATCTTTGTTTTTTCCCTATTGTACTGCACTGCGTGAATATTGTCACATGTTAATTCAAAATGTTTCTCTTGTTTGTAAATTTACAATGGAAATTTTATCGAAATCAGACGCAGGTATTCAAAACTTTCTTTTTTTCAGTGTAGACCTACTTTCGATTTCTACTTCCGGTTTGATACCCACAAACAAACATTGCATCATGCTGGTAACTGTTTTGGAATCAGGTCAATCTCAATTGACCGCGGTCCATTTTTGGAATTCAAAATTGGACAGCTCAGTCTTGAGATAGGTCATTGTCGCTATCCAGTGTCCAAATTACGACTGCGGGTGCCTCCCGACATAGCTCACTTGAGTCATATTCATGAAAGTTATTGTCAACTCTTCACCAAGAGACATATTACAAAACACACTTCCATTTAATCTGCGCCGATTAGCTTCTTTTAAAAAGATTTTCTTGTTTACAATAAAATGATGGTTATACTATGGAAAGTAGCTCATTTTTGTTGCCAACCGAAACTAATAATCTTCAGACATTTATATGAGAAAATATTTTGAAAGATGGTCATTCACGGTCATTTTAATGACGAAACCGTGAAAAAATTGCAGTTGGATAATCAGAATAGAACAATACCACTGGGAGAGCGATTGGGCATTTGCTCTTCTAGAGAGATGGACGGATATGACTTTCGATTTTTCGACATTTTCAACAGAATTTCATTTATGTAAGGGCAATGGGAGGGTTATTATGATGTCAGGACGATGGTATGGTGATCATGAAAGGCTCTGTGCAATGAAACGCCATTTAGTTTGGAACAGAATCTCGCCTCCATAAAACTCGAACCTGTGGCCACGTGATTCGAACATACACCTAACAGCCGTTGTGCAGAATTTATTTTAAGAGAATAACACGTATATGTACATGTGTGTGTACAGCCCAAACTTGCCAAACACCACCTTTCAGTTTACAGCTGATGAAAATTAATGTTTTATGACACTCTAAACAACTGTGAAGTTTAGAGTGTCATAAAAACGTACTGAAAACAGCTGCCAGAGACAAATTGCGCCATAGAATCCCAAAACTGAAAAATATAATGCGGTGCTAAGCATAGTTTGCAAAATCACAGCCTGTTTTAAAATACGATATGTTTAAGATATCACAGTCGAGTTATAGGATGCAAACAACGCTGTAACAGTTTCGTGTACATAAACAAGAAAATAATGTCTCTTAGACACAGTAAGAGCCAAAACTATTTAAGAGTTGTCTCTGTGTCAGTTTTCAAATCGCCATCATTTACAGGCTTTACATGTATTACCTTAGTAGTTGTATCTACTGTCTGAGAAGAATGCTCATTATCAGGAGCCACCTCACGTTCTTTGCCATGTTCAGTTATTTTACCATTATCGTCATGACTTGACAGTGTACTATTTGTAGTTTGTGTTGCCTCTAACTGGGCACTAGAAATTACGTCTTCGTCCCAGTCAGTATTGATGTGTTCTTCAGTTTGTTCATTTTCTTCACTGTTAATAAAGTGATTGCCACTAGTCCTGGTCGCTTCAAATTTCGTTCCAGAACTGCCTTCAACTTCTCGGTCAGTAGTGATAGCAGTAGGTCCAACATCATAATTATAGCTAGTAAGTTTATCTGGTCTAAAAGCCTCGAGGTTGGTCACAGAACTGACGTCTTTATCACCACCAGTATTAATTTCTTCCATGACTTGCTCATTATCTCCAGCAGTGGCAAAATTATTTTCGTTCATTCGGCCTTCCTCCATATTGAAACTAGAACAGCCATTATCAAGTTGAGTAGATATTTTATGATCTTTCCAGGCACCTTTAGCTGGACTCATTTCTGCAGTGCTTTGCGTTTGATAGCCTGAATGATCGTTATCCATGGTCACAACGTGGCCATTTTGTTCATCAGCTATAGAGTTTTCGAGCATCTCACTTTTAGGTCTGACTTGAAATCCTCCGATATCAACATTAGCATGTTCTGTATCTGTACTTGCAAGCGGAGGGTATAAATTGGCATAATTTGCGCTTGTATATAAGTGTTCTATTTCTTGCTGATTCATTGGAGGAGCACTAGGTATAACCACGCTGTTAGTATGTGAGGTGCTAGAAATGAAATCCCGGATAAAACTGTGATCAATATCTAATTACTAAACGTAAAATTCTAAAACTGTTTGCTATATAATGCTTCTGAAAAAATATGCTCATCTCGTTTTAAGGGCTAGAAAGCCACCGTATTAATCCTATAAAACGCTCTGCGGGTCAATGCGTTTTATGAAATAGAGCATGAAAAGGCAGTATTCTCAGCTTAGGCTCCTGCAAATGGTTACATGAGAACGTGGGCATTATAAGTTCGAAAAAATGCTAACAGCGTATGCAAGTTCTCTGTTTCGTCATAAACCAGATCACAAGGTAAGAATATCTGGTACATTTAGTAATATATGTAAGATATTTGAACCGAGCCATGACGAAAGAGTCTTATAGCAAGAGCGAACCGTAAAAGAATGTACAACATATGAGTACACTTAACAGTCAAATCAGCTTTCGAAGCTACCCAAACTGACCAGCGTCTTCACTTTCTCCATCTTTAGATTCGCCAAGACTCATAGACGGTATATTCGAAAAGGGAAGACTCTGAGCTGATTGCGCGGACGCGCAGGCTGCTCTAAGTCTTCCTTGTTAGCGCATGTCTTTAGGTACATTTTAACGCGACACCATCAGTGTTTGTTCAAACGGAGATGACTCTCGTAGGAATCGGAGTCTTCGCTAGTTGTACATAGGATAAGAAAAACTTCTCGTGCCTAGGCAAAACATATATTTTTACAAACACACCATCATGCATGAAAGACAAAGTTAAGACCATATATACCTAAGTCAAAAGTAAATGCATAAACAAATAATCAATAGAAAAAGCTGCAAAAACAAACCAACAAAAGAACAACAACAAAGAAATAACATCAACAACATGGAAATGAAAATTTTAGAATGATTTTCAACAGAAATATACAACAGTTTTCATTCTTTACTACAAAAACACATTAATAAAACTCTCAAAACATATGAATGTATAACTGGCACTGAACTCTATTGCCAAGAAATTGGGCTTGCCAATCCCGATTTCTTGGCGTTGTAAAATCTGTGAACAGTTTCGATTAAACTAGTCATGTTCATTCTTTCAGTCCAGCCTGATCCTTTTTAGCGCCTGTCGATTCCTTAAGACTGCGACGCGTATGAGCATGCTTACGATACTGAAAGTTTTCAGCTGAAGTAATACAGTAATACAGCCCAAAAATCCTGTAACAGTGTAAAGCTCGACACTTCATGCAATACGGGTAACTGTCACATGACTGGAAGTGTCGTTTTGAAGCCAGTAAGTTTGCCAGCTTGAAGTTTCAAACTGTCTTTATAGCCTACTAAGCCTACTAATTTTGCTTGGCGAGATGCGTGCTTTTCGTTCAACTCATCTCTTATTGCTACATTTCATGTGTCTTTAAAATACTTAATATGATAAACACTATGCCGTTTATAGAAGTTTTATGTCTTTTTGTTTTTCCGATTGAGCATAACATAAAAAGAGAAAAAAATGAACAAAAGTAAACTAAACATATTATGCTTAAATCTTGCACAGCAATCCTTCCAAAATGAACTGTAATTAAGAATTGACACTTAAATATACAGCAACGAGTTCTCATTTTACATACACACAACAATGTCAGGAAACCAAATATGCCAGTGAAAAGAAGATGTACAACCGAGTGTCAGAATATTTAAAGTAAAGTGACTGATCATGGGTTAGAATATTTTCATGTTTGCAAGCTCAATGACACTTTATGTGGAGCACTACCCTTAGCTCTGCGTTTCTTAAACGTAACAGCTTCTTTACTTTCTTATGGGATAAACTTTGCACCAGCTTCGGCATGGTCAAATAAAAAGAAATAATAACAGACACACACACACACAAGATAGTATTACTAAAAATAAAGTAAAAATAATATAGAGCTTCACATTGAAAACAACTAAAATAAATACATATACAGGCAAACCTGCTCATGAGGTCAGCTCTATTAAGGGACCACCTGTCTGAAACAGTCACATTTTCAGGGCCCCATAAGCCAAAATACAGTGCAAATGAATCTGTATAAAGGGGCCACCTGTCTTAAGCAGCCACATTTTGTCCTTCCCATGGGTGACCCCTTAAGACAGGTTTGACTGTATAGCGCTTTTTTCGGTCTGATATTTGCTTAGTATCTTGCTAAACTAACTTGACCGCATAACCAAGTTATTGCGGCATTAGTGTAATCTTTATAATCATGTCAGCATGTTTTGTTATGAAAAGCAGTCCAGATGAGTTTTTAACTAAAACAGATGTTTTTATAAGGTGGGAGTGACGGTACTTTTGGTATACATGTATGTTTTTATTTCTTTATGGAACATATACAAAGACCTTTATGAGGACCGCCTTGTTAATCCTTAAAGCGCCAGAATGAAAATAATTGAATCCGCAAACAACGTAGATCCAAAAGAATGGCTCATGATGAGCGACCTCATCTGGATACACCTAAAACTTTGAATTCTCAATATGATATAGCTTAATAGACGAAAAAATGTTTGAGCTTTCATAGTAAAAAAAGTTTTTCATTTGCGGGTTTGGCGCTTCAAGTTTTAAGAAGGCTAAAATATAATTGAGCCACATCATGTGATTTCCAACAATGTGGCATTGGTGACAAGCAAAGGCTCAGATCAGACTGCACAAAAGTGCAGTCTGGTCTGAGCATTTGTTTGTCACATAAGCCATCTATGGAAGTGGCCCAAGCCATACAGCCAACAGCGAGGTCTCTGGTTACCTTGTGTGATTGAGAAGGATGATCTGAATATCACATGACAAAATTGCCACATTGTTCGAAATCACATGATGTGGCTCATATGTTTATATGTGGAATGCACAAATATTTTTCCAGCGCTCAAATAAACTTAAACATAAATTGGATTATTTTGAAAACGTAACGTTCAGTTCTTTGGACAAGTTGTTACTAGATATACAACAACATTTCAGGGAACCAAACAAAAACATACAGCAGTATGTTCAGTAGCAGCTACTCTACATATATGAACTATCACAGATGCTTTATTAAAACATGCAGTATACAGTGGTGCGTAGAAGCCAAATCAACAAGTAAAGTCTCTTTACCATCCTGTGCCGTCGTGGTGTGCCACTTTGTTGTTCCTGTTACAAAAGATGAGAAAAATTACATATAATCTATTTTTCTATCTCAGTTTGGTTTAGCGTATTTTTCATACTAATTTCGAACAAAAGTGCAGACCCAACGGTATTATAGATCAGGAAATGCAACACACTGCAGCGCAGTTGCTTTGGTAATTAAAATTATGCTTGCAAAGTAAATACTAGATTATTCCAGTTTTATAATACACCATTGTGCATCTCAAACATGATCATACTATAAATCAGGCAATATTCACAATTAGTTTTATTTTTCTGAGAGTTTGTGGTTAAAAAACGAAATTTTTGCAAACTTTCTATGGCCGTTGCCAATACAAAGAATATACATGAGAAAACTTCCGTTAATCTTGCAAATGTAAACGTTCGCAAAATAATTCAAGCCTAAATTGCGAGAATAATACAGTCACAGATGTTTACAGAAATAGTTCAAAAAGACAAAAGATCATGCTCAAGAATATTCCGTGATAAATTGGGAGAATCTGTCAATGAGATGGAGCAATAATATAATAGTATATGTGTTACAAAGTTAAGTGGTCAAAGAACTACAATCTAAGGCCAGCTCTAGGATCTAAAACAAATTACTATACAAATATATATAAGTCCGAACTCCGAAACCAATAAAACATTGCCAAATCCGAAATGTTTAGGTACACAAAACATGGACCCGAAAACAGAAATACTGCTATAACCCAATCGTTTGTTAAGTAAGTGCTACTTACCTGAGTTTAAACATTGGCCTGTAATTGTTGTCAATCCTGTAAAATACGCAGACATACTGACATTATACAGAATGAATTTCTGGTCAGGTCTACACATTGAAAATAATCTTAACCCTTACCCTGTATACTTTCTATGGTACATTTTGACTGGTGGAATCATTATTTGAGGTTGTATTAATCTAAAACGCGATTAGTAGTATCGAATCTAGTTGGATGATTTATTCCATAAACTTTAGTTTGTAAGAAAAGATACTTTCTGTTCTTTAGATGAGCATACATACGTTTATGACAGGGCCCTTCAAATAGAGACCATTTCGGGTCATGACCGATTTTACCTGAAGATGTTACTATCAGGTCAAATCATTATTCTGTTGTATTGTGGCTCCTTTGTAAACACATCCATTCACCGCCACACCACCTCCAGTTCATTGCAATGGGCACAGAGGATATCGGCTGTGGCTTTAATATCGGACATGTTTTTGAAAATAAGATTAAATGCTAATTTGTTAACCAGGTGGTCAGTGATATATTCATAAACATGTATGATCCCTGTAGTTTACAACATGCATATTTGCATGTATTGAATAATATTGAAGTACTTACACTTCAGGCGTTGGAAGGCTCCTGAAAACAATGGTTCAAATTCAGTTAAGAAATGTTTAAAATAATGATAAAAAAAAAAAAAAAAAAAAATCAAACCACATCTATCTGATTACAATTTTTAACAACTGATACCTGTAGATAAACACTCAGTCGGGTCAAGTCATGTAAATTCGGACAGCAGGTAAATTCGGACAGTGACATTGTTTTCTTTATATGTAAGTTGTTTGGAATTAAAACGAAATTAACTGGGGAACTGTAAAAATCCCAATGAGACGGCTCATAATTATGTCTCATTTGGATTTTCACTGTTTGCAATGGTATGTCAAAAATTACCCGCAGTCCGAAGTTACCAGACTCGACCCTATTGTAAAGCACTGAATGTAACATACATAGCTTAAGTAATATCAATTAAGGCCTAATGCATTAGTACAGATTCTTATGAATTTCAGTTACTCCTTTAAGTTCTCTGACACACTGTACAAAATTGTTAGGGTTGTTAGTATCGCCTGCATCTTATTCTATTTAAAACATTGTTGGGGCGGAGGAATGGGAGAGGGAGGCGAGGGGCAAACAAATTTATTTAAAGCTTATAAATTACTATACAGATGGGCACTGGAAATTTGCAGCAAATCAGGTGAAACGTTGTTTAGGGTGTTCAGAATGTTTCGTTTAGTTGCAGTTTATTATACTTCTGGCTTTTGATGAAATCTGTGCTCTTTGCCATAATAATGTTAACTTAGTTTGAAAAGCTATACTCTTGTTTAAATAACGACACTCGATGTAACAAACAAGAAGCCACACAACTTGTCAGATTAAGTAACCGTTGTATTCTTCATTAAAAACTGTAGCATTCTAATGCACTTACGAATGTTAAACGACGTCTGATTGGATAACGTCAAAAATTTGCGACAGTATATTCTGCGATATACCGTACTGTCGCAAACCCGACGTCATTAAGAAACGTCGCTTCTCACAGGCTGACGTATGGTTTTACGCTACTGAAAGCACCCGCTGTGGGTTAAAAGTAGTAAACTTTGAAAGGCGAAATAAGATAAAGTGCAATAGAATGAGGATACCTGTACCGAAAATTGTCATTTGGTGAGGTAAATCGTCGGTTTTATGGTCGCAAATTGCGTTTTACGGCTTCGCTAGCGCGTCGCCGTAAAACGAAATTCCGACCATAAAACCGCCGATTTACCTCCCCAAATGACAATTTTGACTACAGTTATCCCCTAATTTATCTCCCTAAATGACAATTTTGAGTACATGTATCCCCTAAATTACTGACGTCAACAAACATCGTATTCTGTCGTCACAAGCTTTATTTACCTTCAAAACATTTGAACCGCGACAGGACAAAACCAACAAAGTGAAATGTGCACCCAGCTAAGACTCAGATCAGCCGTGACATCCGCCCAGACTGATAAGATTCTTTGCTGTGCGCATAAAGGGTAGCTATGAGTCTAAGCTAGCTCCATTCGGATGCTAAGGCTGACCTGAGTCTTCGCTGGGCGCACATACCACCTCGTTTTTGTCGTGATGCAGCTCAAATACTGTATTCTTTCCATTGCAGACTTCGTTTAGACTTTGTGAGAGCCGGTAATAACTGTAATACCTCTTTTTCTGTTATTGTTGAGGTTTACGGTATTTACTGATATTTCTGTGTTAAAGACCTAAATGTCTAAAGTGAACAAGACACGCAAGTTCCTCTTCAAAAATCTCAGCGACTCGCTTACTTTCTAAGTTTCCTGCGTATTTCCATCTTGCCTCTGCAAGGTCTGAATTTTCTTATCATCAGTCAGAAAATATTTGTTCTATTCGAGTAATGATGAGTCAAGATGGTTTATGACTGTTGGCATTGTTTCTCAGTCAAAATATATATATGAACTGTATACCAATAACTACTGAGACTAATTGCGTTTTTGATAGGCTTACCTGTTTGGTTTGGCTGGGATGCCGTCTTTGGGTGGGACGCCGTCTTTGGGCGGCGGAACATAATCCATACGACGAAGATATTTGGCCATTTTGATCGAGAAGATCAGTCCAGGTACTAAGAAAAATACACACCAGCCCAGCGAAAACCAGAAACCGTTCTGAAAAAATTATGATTAACTTTAACTACAAAGGTATACCTGAAAAGGTATCCCTTCAATGTCAACGGGAGGCCGCTGTAGCAGAAACTATTCTCTCTGGTGTTCGAATCCCTTTTGAAAGGGGGATACTCTTAATTGGAAGGGGGTAAAACAACAACAATAATAATAATGACAACAACAATACATGTATTACAAACAAATGAAATTAATGAGACTACCGTCTGTGTCCTCAGATCAGCATTCACACACGCGAAGATCGTGCAAACTCGGAAGCGCTAATCACTCGGCCACGCCAATGTAAGGAAATGGCTAAGATAGAAGTTATAGTTCTACCATGGATTGTCCGCCTGTACTAGCTAAGCTCGTGGATTATCTCCCGTACAAACGAACCATGGTACAACTATTTTATAACACCATTATCAGTGTAGACCTGGCTGATTGCAAAATGTTTCGAACTGAAGTTGGTGTTTTCTTGTTAGGATGGTAAAATGTTCCTTTAAAACTGCTCCATCACGTCCATCAGACGTATGTCAAAACTGTATTCTAGCACTTAAAGTTCGATTTAAACAGTTACATCCTTCGGAGGGAAGGACTTAGTACTACATGATCTGATGAAAGAAAAAATGTTTTTTTGTTTTTTTTTGTAGATTACTTACAAATGTATCCATGAGGTTAAAACAGAATGTGTAAACCAGAAAAGCGTTATAAACGTTCCAAATTGGGGCACATGACCCTAGCTTGGTTTTCACCTGCAAACAATAAAAATACACAAGATGAATATAACTACCCATTTAAGTTTGTAGTTTTGTACGGAATACGTTTTGGATAACTTATTGCCAACCCCCACCCATCCCAACCCCGTCTTAATTATAATGATATAAAATTGCATGGCAAGACTTGTTTCATTCGGTTAGGTTGAATTTGTCGCGCTGGTGGTTTCCCTGTTTTATGGAAAACTGACAATTGAAATGGCATGACTCGCAGCATCACTATTCCAGAAATTCCAAATATCGGCTCTGAAATTAAACTGGGATACCCACAAAAGATCGACAGACAACTAATAGACGCGACATAAGAACGACACGCAAAAAGCTCGACGCGCCAAGTGATCTACACGACAAAAGACAGACACGATATTAGATAGACACGGAAACATCGACAAAATATCGACACACATTAATAGTTTATTTTGCAAAAATTTACTACTGGTCAATAAAATAAGGATTTCCAAGGAAATCTTTTGGTTGTCGATCTTATGTCATATACATGTGACACGAAGTCACATATCGTTGTCCGAAGTCACAGTTAATCCCAATGTTTAGCGCTATATAAGGGCGCGTTTACACGAGCAAAGTTTCTATGTCACAGAAACTTTAACAAAGAAAGTATGACAAACATTTTGCGTTTACACGGAGCAAATTATTTGTTAAAGAAAATGTGCCATAGAATCTTTGTCACATAAACTTTGGCAATGAAATATTTGCTGCAGTGTTCACACGACCAAATATTATTCGTCAAAGTTACCTGCAGCGATGAAACAAAATCTTTGTCACATTTTCCACGCTTGTAGCAATGTTCTTTGTTACATAATCTTTAGCAAAGTTCTCCGTTTACACGGACAAATTTAATTTATCAAAGTAACTTTAACATATTTATTTGTCAAAGAAACATTGTCATATTTTGGCATTTACACGAGCAATTTTTTTCTGTGACAAACCTACTTTGTCATAGAAACTTTGGTCGTGTAAACGCGCCCTAAAGAAGGTAGTCAAACCACCAAATTCATAATCCGAATTACTAAACCTTAGAAATACTGACACATCCGAAATATTTAGATACATAGACACGTACTCCAATACAGAGGTGAGATCAGGTGCTCATACGTATTAGTATATGCATGTTGATGTTTTATTTTTCCTTTAAGTAGCTCACTTGTACTTCTATTGAACTTACGGCATCGTCTGTGTATGCAACGTAGGAGTCGGCGATACCAGTTAACCGGTCGGCATAGACCTTCAGCAACGACTTCACTACCTCTGATCCGTTGTTCTGGATATACTGTTCCGTTGTGGTCAGACCAGCTTCAATACTGTCTATACTTGCCTGGTGTGAAATCATAAGAAAACTTCATGTATTTAAGGCGTAGATCTATAGATATATTCATGTCTTTTTTTAAACTTATTACATAAGGTAACTTTTGTGACTTACTGTTAGCTTCTCTGGAGAACGTAGCCTTATAAAATGGGGTCTACGCTTAAAAAGCAATTGCTGCTATGGGAGCAAAGGTTTTCTTTAAAAATTTGACCACCATTGATAACAAGGGGAGGGGGTGGGTGGGCTGGAAGGGGCGCCGTGGTCGGGTTGTCAGAGCGACTCGGTTTCGTTGCAGGAGGCCGTGGGTTCGAATCCCAGCTTGGGCCAACTGGCGACTGAAAAACTCTGTCGCATAGGGAAGGATAAGATAAAGCAGCGAAGGAGAGTGCTGGGCTCTGCCTTTCATATGCTGGGCCCAAAATACAGTAGACCTCCAATTTCTACTGCCCCGACCGCCACTAAGCTATCGAAAACATTTTCCTTTACCACTGATAAGGTAAGCTAAAAGCTAAAAAGAAAATGGCAGTGCTGCTTCTCCGGAAAGTGTAACCGTTTACCTTATAGTGCATGGATGCACCTAAAAAGCAGAGTACTCTTGAGTCAAACTTATCTTATCTCCCCTTTTGAAAAGAACCCACACTAGTGAAATGAATGCTTGTTGCCAAAAAAGGACAGAGACATTAGAAATACTCGTGCTTTCGTTCTAATCCTTTTATTTGTTTATGGCAAATGTTTGTGTGTTGCTGTGCAATTTGAAAATAAAATATGTTTATTCCAAAAACAGAATCTGCTCCCCACTGGCAACAACAACTTGCATTTATGAGAAATACTTCTTTGTCAGATTTATCTCAGAGGCATACTCATACACTTTGGCTTTACTTGACATTTTGGAGATGGAATTAGGACATTTTTGTATAATTTCTCAAATATTCATCTCATTACTATTATACCACTGGGCACCTAAAGTTGAATCAACATTAAATCTACGTTGATTAATTGTTGATTCAATGTCATGTGCCGTTCCCGGTATTATTCTTATGACTCCACGTTATTGCGGGAGAGAAAGGAAAATATACACTTTGCTACCAAGGCCAAGGTTCAAAATCGTTTTTGAAGTTATGAAACAACCTTAACTTTAAGGTACAAAATTTTACAGTTTTCGAGTAATCCGACTGACAATGTTCATTGGGTTGTATTGAGAAAGAAACATCTAATAAAGTTTTTTTTACACATGAATTTTTCAACCTTAAAGTTAAGGGCGTCCTTTAAGTTTAAGGATCGATTGTGAACCTGTGCCCAGGAGCAACTTAACAATGCACATTAATCAGGAGATGTTTTATATAGCTGTCAGATCCTGTACCATTATGTAAGCTGCGACACGAGAAAACCAACAAAGTGGTTGTGCGCCCAGCGCAGACTGAGATCAGCCTGGGCATCCGCCCAGTCTAATAAGACTCTTCGCTAAGCGCTTAAAGGATAGCAAGGGTCTAAGCTACCTCTATGCAGACAACGAAGACTCTGACCAGGCTGGGCGGATGCCTAGGCTGATCTGTGTCTGCGCTGGGCGCACAACCAGTTTGTTGGTTTTCTCGCGTCGCGGCTCATGAATTGTATTACAAATGTGTATTTATATGAACAAGCAAATTCGACGAATTTATGTCCCCCGCCTTGGAAACTAGGTCTCTACTGTATATACACTTAGTGTTTTAGCTGGAAAAGCGGCTAAATTAAAAATGTAAAAAAAGTAACCAAAACATAATGTGAGGATTATATCCAAACCACATGCATATCTTCAGACCATGATCAAAACACCTGTGAAGTTTCAAAGGAGTCGGCATAAAACTGTAGGAGGAGTTGCACACACAAGGTACCCACTATCTATTCACTTTGATAGTAAAAATGTATGAAAAATGGCTAAGTTCAATTTGCAAAAAAAGTAATAAAAACAAGAGTTGTCAGAAGACAACGAAGCGCGCCTAATGGGTGCCTGACTCTCAAGGTTACAAAGTAATTCGATTCAAAACATCGTTAACATAGTTAACCAGGGGTGAATGTGGTAGCTAGGGCACAAATGAAGTTTGCATCAGAAGGTAGACTAAGTCAGTTGTTCCCTTTGGCATACAGGGCCGACTTGTATGCCACTATCTGGACACTTTGCGGACATTGAGGGTCGGGTCCTCGTGCACCAGACGGAGAGATACCAACTCAGTCTAACTTATAATGCCTCATGGTGACAAAGGGTGGTTCCTAGTATGGGTTTTCACACCACCTTTACCCAGTACTAAGTCGGTCTGATGACACCTCCTTACCCTTTGCAGACTTCTCATGTTTCCTTGGGTCCCATCCCATAACCTCACCCCTAGCCTGAACCAGTTGTCAAAGCCTGGTCTCGGGTAAGTATCATACTGCATTTAAACTTTGTAGCATAAAAGGTATCGAAGTTATGAGCTCAAAGAGAAATGCATAGTCATATCGCATACTTATTACATAGTGCTAAAGGTATAAGGCAAAAATCACTCAACCATGAATAAAGGTCAAGGACACAAAAGTCTGCATGGATGCTTTGCTGCTGCTGCAACCCAATGCTCCAGGGAAGATCCTGACCAAATACGAAGCAGGTACCTCAAATGAGTTTGGAGGTATGAGCCTTAAACTTTAACATCAAGATCGTCCTAGATATTGACCTCTTGCCCCACCCTGGACAAGGATTCTTACTCATACTTGTAGATATGATGGTGGGTGGATGAAAGGGGAGGGGTAGGTGGGTGTAGGACACAAAAGTCTGCATGGATGCTTTGCTGCTGATGCAACCCAATGCTCCAGGGAAGATCCTGACCAAATACGAAGCAGGTACCTCAAATGAGTTTGGAGGTATGAGCCTTAAACTTTAACATCAAGATCGTCCTAGATATTGACCTCAGGCCCCACCCTGGACAAGGATTCTTACTCATACTTGTGGATATGATGGTGGGTGGATGAAAGGGGAGGGGTAGGTGGGTGTCATAGTGATCTATGAATAGTATGAGGTCATTCGCAATGTCAGACTGATCCACTATGCCAGGTATAATGTTAATTCATCAAATAGTGCTAGAGATAGAAGGCAAAATCAGTAGACCGTGAATAAAGGTCAAGGACACAGGAGTCAGCATGGAAGCTTTGCAGCTGCTGCAATTATAGGGAAATGCTATTTGACCAAGTATCAAGTCTCTTGTGTCAAAGGTATCATGAAAACTAAAAATATCCTTAAAAACAGTGCCAAACAGCAAAGTCAGTCAACCGTGACATATAGGTCAAGGACACTCAATTGTGTGATGCTGCTGCTGCAGTCATATGGATGTATATATGTACCAAGTATGATGACTGTAGCTACTGTAGTTTGTAAGATACAGAGCTAAACATCGAGTTAAACGCAAAAGTTAACATTGGGTTAATCTGTCACGGACGCCGACGAGGACGCTGACGTGGACGCGAACGCTAACGCTAACGCTAACGGATACTCGGACTACGACGCCGGGGGTATCGCATAAGCTCTCCTTTGCTTTGCAAAGGCGCGCTAAAAAATAACGTGAGGATTATATCCAAACCACGTGCGTATTTTCAGACCATAACCAAAATACCTGTGAAGTTTCAAAGGAATCGGCATAAAACTGTAGGAGGAGTTGCGCACACAAGGTACCCACTATCTAGTCACTATGATAGTAAAACGCCTAAAAATGACTAAGTTCAACTTGTAGAAAAAGTGACAAAAAATAATGTGAGGATTATATCCAAACCACATGCATATTTTCAGAACATAACCAAAACACCTGTGAAGTTTCAAAGGCATCGGCATAAAACTGTTGGAGGAGTTGTGCACACAAGGTACCCACTATCTAGTCACTTTGATAGTAAAAACGCCCAAAAAATGACTAAGTTCAACTTGTGGAAAAAGTAACAAAAAATAATCTCAGGACTATATCCAAACCACATGCATATCTTCAGACCATGAAAAAAACAGCTGTAAAGTTTCGAAAGAATCAGCATAAAACTGTAGGAGGAGTTGCGCACACAAGGTACCTACTACTTTAGGGGGACGGAAGGACGGAAATAAGGACGGAAGGACGGATGGACGGAAGGACGGAAAGACGGAAGGACGGAATGCCGAAAACTATGTCCCTCCGCTTTTCTTCGAAAAGGCGGGGGACAATAAAATATTGTTTAAACCAAAGAATGACCAAACTTTCCACGAGAGAAGTGCCTGAGTAAGCTGTGCCGACCTGATAAACAGCCGCACGGGTGTCTTGTAGGGAGCAGATTCACCTGGGTCCACATGCCATTTCGCCAGAAATATTTGACAAATAGTTGACACAAAATTGCATTTTTGGTAGTACAGAAGTATCACAGATACTTTATAACCGGATTTAAAGTCAATGGTCATTTGTTTTTGGATACCTGATGAAAATTCTCATTTTTTTTCCATATATAGGCAAAAAGCCAGCTTGGGCATAGTCGAACCGAACCATTCGAACAAACTTCTTCCATGGAGGTTCAATATAAAATGTTGCTTTAAAGAGTCTAGGGCTGGATCTTACGGCTGAGTTACGCCCGTTTAAAGATCATCATAGAACAAGAGGCTCAATGGGCCACAAAGCTCAGCAGATTTTGCTGTTGCTAATACAAAATATACATCTACAAAATCTCAGTCTGACAGTCTGTTGAGTTGATAAAATATATAACTATTTTCCACATTTTGATTGCCGTGGCAACTAAAAATGATAACTTTCAATGTTTGTTTTTTTTCGCTATTTTTTCGTTTTTGCTGCCATGGCTAACCACCAAAATGGGCAGTGTATAGAAAAAAAACCCATACGAACAAGGAAGTTTTCTATAAAAGTTAAGGCGCCGTAGTCGAGTGGTTAGAGTGGCTCGGTTAATGTGCAGAAAGTCACCGGAAGGTCGTGAGTTCGCGGCTCAGCGTCGCCATCCCGTGACTGGAAAACTCTCTCTGTCAACCCAGCAGTAAATGGGTATCTTTTTCGAATTAGGGAAGGATAAGGCAGCGAAGGGAGAGAGTTGGGCTCCGCCTTTCATCAGCTGTGCCCAAGATACAGTGGGTCTCTACCTTTACCTTTTAGTCAAAATATCTGCAATGGCTTAGCTGTAAATGCCCTTTTCAATGTTCCCCATTATAAATCAACGCAACTCTTAAGTTGCCATAGCAACCAAACTAAAGAGTGATTTTCATATAAAACACAAACTTTCAATCTCATAGCTCAAGTATGTACAGATGAAAAGACCTGGTATGATAAGGGCCGTTTTTTGCCCCCATTCAAATTCTCTTAAAATTGCATGATTTCTATTGCTTATAGGGGGAATATTGGACATTATGATTTTCTGAAACTGCATTATATACGAAACAAAATGACACATGTAAGCCCTCTGTACGTTGGGGCATTAACGTGTAACGTCAACGTTAATTACACTACCCAAATTTACATATTCACGTTATAATAGAAAATACACATTGGTATACACATGTTAGTATTCACCCTCAATAAAGTTGGGTTTTGTCTGCTAGTACATAAATCGCTGATTCAAGGTAATTGATATTGTCAAAGATAAGTTGACTAACCCGTATAACGTAGTTTACATTGTATTTGACGTTTTTCCCCTTCAGTGTTTAAATACATGTAATATAAGGAGCAAATTGTAAGAACTGAAGTGAAGAGAAAAGTAATTGTCATATATATGACTGTTTCAATAGTCTAGTATAAAAACAAACAAATTAAAGTCTTACAAAACTCGTCAGCAGTCACGATAAATATGTAACGTATATAACCACAACAAAAATTTGGGAAAAAAATACCAGACTAAATCGCTGAATCGGTGGACTGAAGTTTATACGTGCTCCATCAATCTTCTTTGATTCATGCCCAGCTTAGATAAGTTAGGCAGCAGTTAGCAGTGTATATATTAAATGTGGACAGAAACTATCTTATTTTTGAAGAATTTAACCTACAAAATGACGAGAAAAGCTAAGAAAGCCAACATCAGCTGCATTACATTTTTAATGTTATCTGTATTATGTCTTAAGTAGACACTGTTGTATATGTAAATATGAAGAAACGCCAATGTTATGTGTCTTCAAACTATAAAAAAATCGGATAGTGTATATTTAAAAAGCAATCTAACAGTAATGTTACGTTACATAATTGTAATATGTCGGGGGATAAGAGTTGTGAGTCATCTGTTATCAAAAATATAGTTCCCGGGCATTATGAATTATTCGATGCTGTAGTATTAGCTTACCACTTGTAGTCAGATGGCAATTTAGCTCTTTGAAATTCAGAAGAACTCAGCAAGACGCACATAGATTGTTATAGCTGAAGCAGTTCGACCTTGCCTTCAATTCAGTTTCACTAAAAAGTGACGTCATAAAAATGATTCTTTTTTAAATTTTATACATAGAATGAAATAAGTTAGAGTTGATATATGCTGCAACTTATTAATATTTAGGTTCTCGTCATGATGGGGATAAAACCAATTTCGCTACCTGTGCTGTTGGCTGAGTAATTCAATTACCCAACATACAAATATGCAACTGTGACTGCCAGCCGAGGCAATCAAAAGCAGTACCAACTCTCCCAACAGGGATAAACACCATTTTTGCTATGCTGTCAGTCGAATCGTAAGCCACGAGCCTCTTTGCACAGTAACTGCTTTACATAGGTTAGCAAATATGTGTGGCTCCCGTGATCATAACTTACATGTTAATTTGTGATCTACGTGATCTGTTTATGCAGCTCCCGGCCATCAAATACATTACAAACTATTAACAATGTGAAAAGTTAAGGCTGATAAAAAGTGACATACTTTATAACGCATACATCATTCTGTCATCAGCTTGTTCAGGAGTTCTATTTTTCATTACGGTATGTTGTTACAAATATTTAACTGGTCAGGTAATTTTGAAAAACCCCATGGTTTTATTCCCACTTGTTGTTACTATCAAGGACTAAAGGTGTTAGGAAATACAAATTTCAGTAAGACAACTTTTCAATATGTAAGCAACTAAAATTGTTGTTTGGATATTGCCAAAATGCTGTATTCCCTGACAGTATTTAACATATTTGGACAAAGATGATAAGATAAGCAGTAAGATATCATAAATATACAGTTTTCAACCATATTTATTGCTAAAAATAAACAATATGGTAATACAAGGTCACAGAGATCAAATACAGTAAGTTAGTTAGATTAACCCTTCCTTGGCATGTATAGGTATGCACTAGTTCTATTGTTTGATTATTTGCTCTTTAGAAATACTGTATTGCTAGTTTAGGATATCGGAAATGAATAATCCATAAACTCGCAATGAATACGTTGTATACGTTACTTGTTCGGTCTTCCTTTTCTTTTTTTCTCAATATTATGCTGCAAAGCATAACTACAGTGTAGGCAAAACATTCTGAAGGAGAACAACTAAGATTTGCTCATAGATATCTGAACAGCGAGGACCAACATTAATATATTCTGTCATTTTCATTTGCCATTTCAATATGTGTGCAGAGCTACTGGAACATTGTCCCTGAAAAAAAACATTTTTGTCCAACTAAACGTATCTTTATGTTCTTTGGTGAATAGATGCTTTAATAGACGGTTGAATGTAGTTAGATTCTTTAAGAGATGATCGAAAGTAGTTAGACTTTAAAGAGAAAGAAACAAAAGCATAGAAATATAGATCATCTTAGACATAGCATTTATAGATTGCTACAGTATGCTAGTAAACTGCCAGTGTCTCTTTTCTGTATTAAATGTTTCTGATACTATTCGCCCAAACTCCTGGTTGACACATTACAGTGGGAACGCGTATCCATGGCGGAGTGATATTTTTATACAGATAGCCACGAAAAAACATTCTAAATTTCTGAGACTCAGATTCAATCGACGAACGTGTCGCAATTTCAGTGATGCTTTGTCGGCGAATCAAACTACACAAAGCTGAATATAAGATATGGTTTTATTCTTTACATCTTAATTTAATTCTCTATGCCTTTAAGAGCAGAGCTTAACACCGAGATATTCGGCAATCGAACGTTTTACGTGATCATGTAAAGACGACTCTTATCCGCCAACTTCAACAGTAATTTTCAAAATAAATCGACTTTCTCCCGTCGGCGGACATATGCCATGAAAAACCATGGTGCCTGCCCTTTCTCCATTATAAAAATTAAGTTATTCGGTGTGTGGGACAATTTCCTTTGCAAAATAATGTTCAGGTACCCTATTTCATTTTCTCAAATAATGGCGGATTTTTTACCTGATCGATAGACAGCAAAATAATCTGTGATAAATTCAAACATTACGGAAATGTTCTTGAATCCTGAAATCCGACACACGAAGAGGAACGCATCTTGTAATTCAACATACAACAATATTTTTTCTGTACTTTCTTCAGAATGATTGGGCTAAGAATTCTGATCAGTAGCCTACACCATAATGTAAACAAATCGATCGATTTATGACAGTTGTGACGCAATTACATAACTGCGTCAACTGTTTCAGCCTTCGCATTTACTTGCTTATAAGTTATTAAGACCGGTACATTGTGGTCACAATCAGAGGGACTGCTAGAAAAAAGTAATTTTGCCATCCAATTAATCCTGCACGTGCCAATATTTCAAAGCCTATCCTGCAACTCACACGATCACCCTACCCAACTTAAGGCCCCTCTACCCCCTCCCCCTTCCTCCACCCTTCCTCCCTCCCCCCACCCCCACCCTACACACACACACGCACACAAGTTTTAACCTTTCTTTTACATGAAAAACTAAGCAAAATATAATAGATGTTTAGCCATAACAAATACCTGCAAAACTTCAATGACTAAGTCCTTGAATAAAAAGTGCAGTGTAGACCTGGGTTAGACTACTTCCAAAACAGCAGTCTAATCAGGGTCAGTACTATTTGATTTTCCCAGCAGTTTTGACACACTGGCAGATGTTGAAAGTGGTCAGCCATGAAAAGTCACGTGACATGGTGGTAATGGACTGAAAACTGCGGACCAAATTTTGATTCTATTACATGTTTTAAAGTGTTTGTTTTTTTCCTAAAACTGGATATTCAGCGGATTATGTATCGTTTATTCATTGCTAGGATTGGGAACAGATAAGATCTTATATTTTCTGTGTTTTAGTAGATTTCCTCAGACTCTTTGCTATAACAAAGACAACTCACTGTTTACAAATAGCCCAGCTAACCTGCCCTGAGGCATTAACTACTTAACTTTATCAATTGCTGTTAACGGTTGAATTTGTGAATCAAATATGATGCAAATTTCGTCACGCCTGACTGGAGCACACAGCTTAATGACTGGTTTCCCAGATGGTGCCCAGCTTTCAGATGGTGCCCAGCTTTCATAACACTTACATTACACTTAAGCTAGTATACATCCGTTTACGATATGTTTAGAGGTGTTAGAGGTGCTAGAGGTTCTCGAGTCAGGACGAGAGGTGGACTCAGTAGAGGATCATATAATACAAATTCGTATGGCGTTAGATCAGACCACAATACTTTTGAAGTACTGTCTTTTCTGCCCCAAGATGGGGATGCTGGGAGCTTGTTCTCTTATGCTGCAACCAGCACTGATGATGAAGGATTTACGCTGATTCGCAAACGTCAACGTAGGAGTACGGGTGGGACTAGCAATGAGCCACTACTAACATATAACCCTGATCCTGATCCTAATATCATATCAAACTTTGAGGAAATGGGAACTGATGATAAACTTTCTGCTATATTCTCGACATTGACCTGCAATCAGAATAGAATTAAGCATATTGAGCAAAATGTGCGTACACTAGCAAGCCTAAATGGGCGAATGGAAAGAGTAGAGACTGTTGTACACTCCTATAATGACAGGCTCCGGTTATTAGAGTACAAATCGATAGACTTAGAAGCCAGGTCTCGACGCAATAATTTGCTGTTCAAAGGATTCCCTGAAACGCGTGATGAAAATTGTGGTAGAACTGTGCTTGACTTCCTTGAGACCAAACTCAGTATGGACGAACTTCCCAGTATCGAACGGGTTCACAGACTAGGGCGATTTAATTCAGAGAAAGGTCCTCGCCCAATTATTGTCGCTTTCTCGTTTTATAAAGACACGGAAGATATATTGTCCTCTGCTCGTATGTTAAAAGGAACTCCCTATGGGATCAGTCGGGACTACCCACAAGAAATAACTCGTGCCCGGCAAAAGCTTTGGCCTCAATATAAAGCTGCACGGGAATACCCTCTCAATAGAGTTACGATCGGTTACCCCGCCGAACTTATAGTCAATGGCGTGGTTGTTTGTGACCTTTTCCCAGAATGGAATTCGGTGAATAAAGGCAGTAGAGTCTCCATGGCAAATCAAGGGAGTGACCAAATATATGGTCAAACTAACCTGACAAGGCCTACATATGCAGAAGTAGTTAATTCTGTGACAAATGGACAGACTAGCAACTCGCAGTCTGGTGTCTTAACCAACAATCAAAATGTACAGTCTCCCTCATACAACGTAGAGAGCATGGATACGCATGATGTAAATAGTCAGCACAGCTCGCCTAGTATACTCGCTGGAGCAACAGGGGGGAATAATTTTGAAACTGATTTATTTGAGGAACCTTTGCCTGTAAAGGATTATGATTATGGGGAAACGCCTGAAAATCTTGTGGAAAAAGACACCATAGAAACTGTAACGGACGCTGCATCGAAACATGATACTACTCAAAACCACGTTCCTGGAGAGCACCGTGTACAGACTGATCTGTGTAGTTCGCCAACTACTTTAGCTAACAATATTATTCGCTCATCTTCAAGCCTGCAAATATCGAATGTTGAACACACTTCGCGGGCCAATAGCGCCCCAGTTTCAAAATCGCGCTCACCGGACCAACGGCCCGCTAGGTCAGCTAGTAGAAATTGTCGCTCTCGAAACAGACATCGTTCACGTACCCGTTCTCGTACCCCTGCTGAAAAGGAATCTAACACGAAAATAGTGACAGTAAGAAGACAACGCAAACTCGAAAAAACCTACAATAACATAACGCGGGGGTGAATAAAGACTCTCAGTTTAATGGTAGAAATTTGATTTTTGGAGCCTTAAATGTTTGTGGACTTAAAAAGCGACTAGATTACCCAGAGTTTATTAGCACTATATCTAGTTATGATATATTCTGTATTGCTGAAACGAAACTGGACAACACTGACGTTATCTCAGTACCAGGGTATACATTTTTATCCCAACACCGGAAGCAAACAGTTTACCGGAAATCCGGTGGTATTGGTATTTTGGTTAAAGATAGCTTGTCCAGTAAACTTAAGCTGTCAGAGACTAACTCGGATTACATTTTATGGATACAAATCGACAAAACACTTTGTGAGATTGACGAAGACATGTTTCTTGGTATTTTATATGTACCGCCGGCCCAATCGCGCTTCATAAATGATGATGGATATTTTAACCTTGAATCT
Organism: Ctena decussata; assembly: GCA_963989385.1. NCBI lineage: Eukaryota > Metazoa > Mollusca > Bivalvia > Lucinida > Lucinidae > Ctena > Ctena decussata. The sequence continues at coordinate 35,089,972 of OZ022498.1, read as the reverse complement.
GAAATAACGTCAATGTGTGCCCAGTCCTCGTATATTTGCCTTACTGGCGACATGAATGCTAGAACATCCACTTTATGTGATTTTATTACAGCAGATAGTTTCATTGCTGATCTCATGGACTTTGACCAAGACACATTAATGTATTATAATAAGGTCGAACAACTTAAAACTCTAAATATTAACCAGCATAGAATTTCTTGTGACAAAAAGACTAATAACAACGGTCATAAGCTAATTGAAATTTGCATCAATAACAACTTATTTATACTAAATGGGCGCTATGGCAAAGATAGTACTGAGGGAAAATTTACTTTCAGAGACCAATCTGTTATTGATTACACTATTTGTTCATTAAACTGTTTAAAGCTTCTTCTGGACTTTGAAGTAATTGAAACAGATAACTTGTTCAGTGATGGACATGCACTGTTATCTTGGTCAATGTCAGCTACTCAAACTGATCCGGTGACTTGTAAACCTTCCAAAAATGAAAAAAATAATTATAAAAAGTGGGACCAAAAGCACTGCGATGATTTTATTAAAAACATTCCTATTGAAGATATAAACAAGTTGTACGTAAATCTCGAACCTACTGAAAATAGTATTAATGACGTGACTTTCAAAATTGCAGAATTATTCGTACAGTCGGCTAAAGTATCATTCCAAACAAATAAAAAGTTTGCAAAGCGTAAGTCCGACAAACCTTTGTTTGGACCGAGGTGTCATATGGCCCGTAAACGTTACCACTATGCACGAAAGGTTTACAAACGACATAGAAACAGTCAAAACCGTTCGGTCCTCCTACAGTCAAGTAAAAATTACAAGAAAACAATGAATTTCTATATAAATACTCAAAAGCAATCTAACGAAAAACGCCTTCGTGATATTCACTCCTCCAGCCCGAAAGAATACTGGCGTTACCTCAATAGTCTAAAAACAAAAAACGATACCAAAATGCCACCATTAGACGCTTTTCATAAATACTTTAAAGATGTTAATCGGTCAAAGAACGATGATACATTCGACTTTGAAACGTCTGATTTTAATACTAGCGAGTCTGATGATATTTTATACGTCCCCATCACAGATTTTGAAATAAACAAAGCTATTCGCGATTTAAAACTAGGAAAAGCAGCTGGCCATGATGGAATCTTAAATGAATATTTCAAAAATACTAAAGATAGCCTTCTGCCTCTCCTGGTTAAGTTATTTAATATTATATTTGAAACCGGAAAACTCCCCAGTTCATGGCTCGATGGCAGAATAAGACCAATATTCAAAAATAAAGGAGATAGCTTAAACCCTGAAAATTACCGTCCCATCACTATTGTAAGTTGTTTTAGTAAGCTGTTCACATCGGTTCTGAACAATAGATTAACTACTTCTTTAAACACCTATGAAATTTTACATGAAAACCAGGCAGGTTTCCGTAAGGCCTATTCTACAACTGAACATATATTCACTTTAAATTCGCTACTTGAGTTATTTAGAGCACATAAGAAAAAACTATACTGCGCCTTTATTGATTTCTCGCAAGCCTTTGATTCTGTTTGGCGGATCGGTCTATGGCTGAAACTATTGCAAAATAATATAAATGGCAAATTCTTTCGTATTGTTTACAACATGTATGACGGAATAAAATCCTGTGTTACTTTAAATGGTGAAAGCTCCCCCTTCTTTGCTTGCGATTGCGGAGTCGGACAAGGAGAAAATTTGTCACCTGTCATGTTCTCCCTATATCTGAATGATCTAGAAACCTTTCTTATTCACAAAGGCTTATCTGGTGTAACACTTGATATTACTGACGATGAAGTAATGATATACATAAAATTGTTTTCGCTTCTCTACGCTGATGATACAGCGCTATTGGCAGACTCTCCAACTGGCCTCCAAAACTGTTTAGATGCCTTCTCAATCTATTGTAACAAATGGAAACTTAATGTGAATGTAGCAAAAACTAAAGTTGTCATATTTGGCTCTCGAAAAAAGCCCAACGTTCAGTTCAGTATTGGAAATCAGGCAAAATTGTGAATGGTGAAATTGTGGATTCTTATAAATATCTCGGTGTACTTTTCACGCAGTCCTGTAGTTTTCTTCGTGCCAGGAAGCACATAGTACAGCAGGCGAAAAAGGCAATGATTCTCCTTTTTACACGCATAAATAATCTTGATATTCCCATAGATCTCCAGCTTAAGCTATTCGACCATACGGTCGTGCCAATCCTAACGTATGCCTGCGAAGTATGGGGTTATGAAAATTTAGACATGATTGAAAAAATACAAAATGATTTTCTCCGACGTATTACATTTTCTAAAAAAAGTACACCATTATATATGTTACATGGAGAGTTAGGGCGCTACCCGTTAGAAATAACCATAAAGTCAAGAATGATAGGTTTTTGGTACAGACTCATTCATGGTAATCCTTTAAAATTATCTTCTATCTTATACCAGTGTCTTCTTCATTCGTCTAACGTAAATTCTAAATGGTTAGCATGTATTAAATCAATATTTACGAAAATCGGACGGCCTGATATATGGCAAAGTCAGCAAAATTGTCATATGAAATCCGTAAGCTTCTTAGTAAAGAAAATACTGACAGATCAATATATGCAAGACTGGCATAGTAAATCATCTCAATCTTCCAGAGCCGTAACATATTTCTCTTTTAAACAAGATTATGTATTAGAAAGATACTTTATCCTCCTTCCCAGAAAATCATACCTACAAATATTTAAAATAAGGACAAATACTCATAAATTACCTGTAGAAACCGGTAGGTGGGAAGATATCGAAATAAGTGAAAGAAAATGTTCCTTATGTAATACAAATGATATCGGAGACGAGTATCACTATCTTTTTCGTTGCCCATATTTTGAAGCAGAGAGAAAATTATATTTAAAACCTTATTTCATACGTCGGCCTAATATGCTTAAATTTGGAGAACTGTTAAGCAGTAGCAATGTAAATATATTGTCAAAACTTAGTAAATTCACACAAGCAATATTAAAGTTATTTAAATAGTTAGCCACATTCTAATGATTTACATAATCTTTTGTGGCAGCCATCGTCTCCCAAAGCCTAGCTGGGCATGTGTCGTTAGTGTTTTGCTGCGGCATTACGGAGACTGGCGAAACAGGAACACATGGCGGATGTTCATGTTTCGCCAGTCCCTGTGGTGTCTAACGGTACCTCATAGAGGTACGTAGTGCACATGTGATCACGGGCTGAAGTATGTTCTTTTCTTTTAGGCGTGAAATATATAAGTTCTGTCTGCAATTTAAATAATAATAATAATAAAAAAAACAAAAACATTTGGACACTCAGCTGTGAATGGACATTGGATCGGCGTTGATACAACGTAATGACGTTGACTCAGTGCTGATCCAATGTTGACTCAACGTTGTTTTTTTTTTTTATGTCCAGTGGGACAGATATCATTGATAGTGTCATACATAGAGTCCTTAATGTTAGGTGAAGAGTGCTCGTTTCTTTTGAAGGTCCAAATGTATAGGTCCAGCTTGCAATGTTGAAAACACTGCAGGCACGCAGCGATGAATGAACATTGGATCGGCGTCGATGCAACGTAATGACGTTGACTCGATGCCGATTCAATGTTGGTTCAACGTTTTGTGCCCATTGGGAAAGGTATCGTTGTTATTGTCATACGCATTGTATATATAAGCACTGAGTGGAGCATTTTCGTTTCCTTTATATGTTATATGTTCTACGTGCAATGTTGAAAACACTGCAGGCACGCAGCGATGAATGAACATTGGATCGGCGTCGATGCAGCGTTATGACGTTGGCTCGATGCTGATTCAATGTTGATTCAACGTTTTGTGCCCATTGAAAAAGGTATCGTTGTTATTGTCATACACATTGTATATATAAGCACTGAGTGGAGCATGTCCGTTTCCTTTATATGTTATATTTATATGTTTTGCGTGCAATGTTCTTAACGCCGCGGGCATGCAGCGATGAATGAACACTGGATCGGCGTCGATGCAATGTTATGACCTTGACTCGATGCTGATTCAGTCTTGATTCAACTTTCTGTGCCCATTGAGAAAGGCATCATCGTTATTGTCATACATACAGTCCTTAATGTGAGCACACTTGAGCACTAAGTGAAGTAAATTCGTTTTCTTTATAAGTGTCATATTATATAGGTTCTGCTTGTAATATTCTAAACCCTGCAGGCTCGCAACTACGAATGAACATTGGATCGGCGTTTATACAACGTTTTACGTAGACTCTACGCTGATCCAATGTTAATTCAACGTCCTATGTCGCTAGAGAAAAGTACCATTGTTATTGTCATACATACAGTCCTTAATTTGAGCACATATTGAGCACTAGTTGAAGTATGTTTGTTCTCTTTATTTCTGCAATGTGTATATATGTATTGTCTAAGCAATGAGGAAATGTTAACATTGTCATGGCTTTAAAAATAGTTTGTAACGCTTAACTCAATAACTGGCTACTTCTGTAGATAATTTATTTGTAAAAAAAAAGAAAAAAAAAGGTATTTATACATAAGTTCCTGTTCCTGACTCTCAGACTCCTGTCTTGCATTTCGTTTCGGTAAGAGGGAGTCAGGGAAACATGGACAGACGTTGTTGTATACTGACTGATGTCAATGACTGGTCTTACTCTGACGAGTAGGGCCAGGATTTACATCAGTCTTGAAGAAACCTTAAAGCTCTAAGAAATACTAGTACAAATGCTATATGACTTTTTAGAATAGCTCTGTTCATTACTAGGTGTAGTGTCTCTTTAAGCATTCCGTCGGTATTGTCCATACGGATTTGCCGTGTTGTCATTTCCCTGACTAAACTGAATTCATTAGGCGCAAGGCGTTGGGTAGGCGCTGGGTCGGCGTTGATTCGACGACATAACGTTGAATCAACGTCGAATCGACGTCGATTCAACGTTGTGTATCTGCCGGGAATGTCTGCTAAGAACGTTAATTATTTTCGAAAAGTGAGGACGCTGACTCAGCGGGCTTGTCCGTGCAGTATAGTCTGCACCTCCGTAAGCCATCTGTTCGCCTAATTTGAGTACAGTAATTGTGTGGTCCATAGATAATGGGTTAGAATTATGTCCGTACTGCAGCCTTAGTAAACCACGAGTTACCTCGCTTATACTGCAAACAGAAACTATGCTGTACATTCTATTCATGCTATTCCCACCCCCACATAAGTTTCATATTTGTTTCAAATTTTATTCTTGCTAAGAAACTGTCAAATATTTCTGCAATGCTATCCTAGTTTTACATGTAAATGTATATGCCACCATGTCTCAATGTATTATACTTGTTCATATCCTCATATGTCTGTATAGACCTGAGTGATAATAAAGTTCTGTTCTGTTCTGTTCTGTTCTGGTAGGACAATTGCGGTAATGAAGATTTTGTTTCAACTTTAAGCTTAGAAAATGACTTGGCCATACATACGTATACACTCCTTTACACTCCATATAATTTCAGCCAACATTGAGAAGCAGCATATGTACTGTTAAATGAGCTTTTGAGCATTAAAATTGCAGTATGCATTTTTTATAACATATGTTTTGGCCCTCTGTAGAACTACCTTAATGAGGAGTTCTAATGAAGGGTTACAACATACATATTTACTTGTTAGTTGTTCACCCCCTTTTTAAGAGTGTAAACAACTAACAAGCATTTATTGATTCTTCCTAGGAAGAAACCAGAGATTTAATAAAATACATATTTATTATGAAATGCCAGGTTTGTCAAATACTAGCTCATCAGGTGGGGGTGGGGGCTGTCAGCTCTGCAATGCCCTTGGTTCATAAATTAAAATGCCACAGTGTGTTTACATACTCAGTGATCTTTTGAGGGATTTGCTCTAACTGTTGCCAAAAATATCATGGAAATCTATCAGTAGGGGCAAATCTCATGCAAAAATTATATAATTTATAATGAATGGTACCTTAACTTTTCATTGAGAATGGAGAATGTCTCAAAATTTTAGTTCAGTGAGATGTGTTCTCTAATATGATTCTGAGTCACACTCACAAAAAACAAAACAAATAAAAAGCACAGCTGTCCAGCAAACCAGAAAACTTGATTAAATATGTGGCAAAGGCTCAGGTCTTGGTAATCCATTCTCTAAGTTGAATAATGGTAAGATATAAACATGATTAAAGGCCAATATTTAGTGAGCCAAAGTGGAGTTATTCTTTATCATTTCGCTTCAACTAAAATGTACATTTGTATGTTGTGGTGTCTCATCACAGTTGCTTTTGATCAAAAATTAAAATTTAACACAAATTTTATATGAACAAATTACTACTATATACTAAGTATTCTAAATGTATAAAGCTCTGATCAAATTATTATATACACATGCAGTCTGACATTGCCCTTCAGTGTTTTTTCTTTAAGTATAAATAAATAAATATCCAAAATAATTATAACATATGTACATAATAAGAAAAAAAATTCTGGAGACATTTCCACAAGTGATGATTTTATGATAATGATTTTACAAAGACTCAGCTGGAGCATGATAGCAATTCTGGGAATTCTGTCTTATTCAGCCCTAAAAACATTTGTTGTGATCCATTAATAGAACCATCTATGCTCTTGCTGAAGTGCTTCTAATGAGAGGGCACAACAGGTGTTAATATGAAGCCCATTGATACTGGTTCAACATTTATGGTGGAACTGTGTAATTGTTTTCATTCTAACATAGTCTTGACATGTATAAGAACAAACATCGTTATGCAACATTCCACATAAAGTGCAAGGTCCAGCAGTTAGCAGGGTATGTCCCATTCATTATTTTGTGCACTTATAATGATATAAAAAAGCTTGCTAGCATAATAAAGTCCTTAATATTTGGCCAATAAAATCCTCTGTGAAAATGCTTTTTAATAGGTTGGTGTGTGTGTGTGGGGGGGGGGGGGGGGAGCGGGGGGGGTGGGGATAAACAGGAATGGGCTACCTCTCATTCAACTGCACCAAATTGCATCCCTTTACAGTCATGACTCATCATTTAATGTCTGTCATCAAGCTTTTCTCTCTAGTAACTTAATAACTGATTAGTAATTACAAGTTTCTTTGCTTTGATCAGAAGCTGCAAACATTTAAGTTGGATTAAATCAATCAGGAAATATAAAGATGTTTTTTATTTTTAAGTTTATGGTATCATTTCTATTGATATAACTTCAATATGAGCCTTTTAATTTTCTTTATGAGATTTAAGCTAAAACATAACTTTTGGAATTTGATTCTATAGAATATATGTTTCTTCATGCCCCTTTCCCCCCTCCAATCTCAGTCACAGGCCAAGCATAAAAAGTATTTTGTTTGCAGTTGCCTATTAACTAGGATTTTTTGGAGGGTAGGTAGGTAGGCTTTCTTTTTAATCCCTACAAACTGTGAAAACAACACAGACAAATAATAGTTCTACATAAAATGTCACACACAGTTACAGTAATTACCCATAATACTAAGATAACAGCATCCTACATTTTGAACATATCTATGTCACCCATAAATGGTGTACCCAAAATGTGCAGGTATTAAGGAAAAATTGCTGACCCAGATCAGACTGCTCCTGGGTCTACACTGCTTGCCCAGACCTGTTTGTCTTACTATGCAGGTTGATCACGGTAAATGTGCCGTTAAATAATAATAAAAAAAATAGATCTAGGGTGTCCCAAGTGGCCATCTTTTTTTTTTTTTTTTTTTTTTTTTTTTGGGGGGGGGGGGGTGGGGGGGGTGGGGTAAGGTGAATTTTGGTGAGCAGGTAGGCAGTTGCTATCTATCCACCGAAAGTGCAGGGTCCAGACTTTTTTTTTGAAATTTTGGGTGGAGCCAGGTTATTTTTTTTTTCACTGATTTTTTAGGCCAGATTATTTTTTGAAATCCCCTTATGAGCTAATTTATTTTTTTCTTGCATATCCAAAGACAGGGAATTTTTTCGAAAAATATACACCCCCCCCCCCCCCGAAATTTCAAATGGTTGGTCCCGTAGCGCCTAGCGGGACAGGGTTTTGACAGATTTATGAGGAAGGGCAAGCTGTCTCTTGTACTTTTTGTGGGATGCCTTCTGAAAGGGTACGTGTGTGTTGGGGGGGGGGGGGGGGAATCGCAGGTAGACAGACTAACGCAAAATTTTAATAAATTCACAGTATGCGAAATGATTACAAGCTTTACTATACCATAAATGAAGAAACAGTTGGTCTCCTAAAGTCGATCCAGCTGAAAAATGTCTTTGTTGACAAACGCACGTGCCATGTATACGTAAAAATGACCAACATCGTTATCGATTTTCAACGAAAATAGACTTTCTCCCGAAGATATTCCACGCTAAAAGACGGTCGAATGTATGCACTACGGTTAAGTTATAATGGCATCTAATTTGGTTTGTGGGACAATTTTCTTTGCAAAATAACTTTGGGGTACTGTCGTAGGGTTTTACTTTTCTGAAAAACGGCTGTCAAACTGTGATCGTTGTTTTGGGTGTGCAAACTGCATTGAGGTACCGATATGCGTCTGATTTCAATAACAAAACATCAAAGGACGGGTTACACTTTGGCCGTTTTTGTGCCCACGACTGATCCTGATAAAATTTATGTTTATTGAAGCTTGGCATTTGGCAGTTTAAATAAGCACATTTTTAAGTTTGCGGTTACATGAATAATCACGTGACTTCCGGCTTATTGCATATGGGGTGCTAAACGGGGTACACTAAGTACTTGCGTTTTTTCGATATAATCAGCAATTCCGCTGGCATATCAGCCCTCCAAACTGACAGATATTATACTTTTGTTTCTTATTCACAGTCTAAAAGGGATATTTTCGCTCGAACCATCTAGTAAGGTGAAATTTTATTTGGATTTTTACGAAACCTCAGAATAGTAAATTTTACAAGTGTTTATTAACACAATAATATGCATGTAAAGCGTTTGCTTTTGTGAAAATAATGAAAACAATGAACAGGATGTCGATTATAACCGACCAATATTGTTAAGTCAATGTATTCTTGGCGCAACGCTTTTGCACGCTTGTGTTCTGGCAAGTGCATGAAAAGTTCATCAACCTCCTTCTTTTCTTAAACCTTATTCACTATTTATACATATAATGAAAGGTTCGTCATATCAATATATTAATCACGTATTAAACATTACGCATTTATTGATGCTACACAGGTACAGATGTTTAAGATATTAGAAAAAAATCAGTGAACCAAGACATATAGATCACGGGGACCTACATGTAGTACCATATGAGACGCAGTGCTGAAGTGACTTACTATTCCAAGTCCGATGAACATCAATTGAATATTAGTTCAAAATAAAACATTAATTCAATGGATCATGAAATAATAGTCACAATGACCTACAAATAGGATGACGTCATTTGCAAAGTCTAAATGAACCACTGACTTCAGTGTGGTGCTTATATAATGTTGAATATATGAGGAAGAGAACAGTGAACTTTTAAATATATGTTACAGTAACCTATGAATAGTGTAAGGATTTTTTTGGCATTGTTTGACTGACCAACTATACATTTGTAATTATGTTGCAAATCCAAAAACCGTGTTGAAAGATAAGTGAAATCCAGGTCCATGCATAATGTTCAAGGATTCAGTGTGCATGGATGCTTTGCAGTTCATACATTTTAAAGATATGATCTGTTCAAATATCAGCACTCCTACACCTAAGATATCAAAAGAGGTATGGAAAAATCTCACCCAAGTAACTTTTCATACAAAGTTAGTGGACCAAAGTTCAAGGTCACATAATTTTACAATGCACCAGCTTCGTGCAGAGGGATACATCAACTGACCACGTCGCAACATAATAACATCGGAGGTCATATCACAGCATGATGATGGAGGACATTCAGTCGAACGCCAAGATACATACGCACATAACGACATAGCTATACGCATGCCCAGCGCTGCGCCCCCTTCCCGACCCCCACCCCCCAACACACGGAATCCTTGGTGGGGGCATTAGGAACATATACTACATAGAAAAAGACGTCTTGTGTCGAATAATGCCTCTATTCTCTATCAATTGCAAAACATACTAATGCGATTTTGATATAAATCCTTCAGTCATAGTATTGGATACATGAAAATTTACCCCAAAAGTTTATTTTTCGTTTACTCCTACCCTCGTAACCACTGTAATGTAACCCGATTATGATGAATATGTATATAAGAAATAATTATGTATAAAAATTGTAGTGGTTACGAGGGTAGGATGAAGTGAAATTTGGATGCATAGTGGATGTTGGTAGTTCAAATTCCCATAGGCTCAATGTTAAATGTTGCAGACAGTACATGTATTCAGCCGCTAAATTCACCTAAAAGGCATTAAAATACGGGGAAATGAAATCGTACAGAATAAACTAGAAACATATAGCTAACATTTTTACATAGTTTTGTTGTTATCTGCCTACCTTCGAAAATCGGCCTTTTCAGTGGGCACATTGCAATAGTAAAGTGTCACTCGTCCTTTCATTCTGATCTGGTCCGTTGGAAAATTATGACTGCATATCTTATCAAAAGAGCATTATTTTGGGACTGTTTCTGTTCAAAATTTCCCGCCATTTTTTTCCGGCGAACAAAAGGATTATTTCTTTGTGCGTAGACGACCGCTCAGAAAATGATTTACTCAAATGTGATGAGTCTGCGTTCCAACTGTTATTGTTAGTTACATAAATGAACTAAATAAAGCAATGTATTGACACTACCATTAATTATTTTCAAAAGTTTGTTTCTTAACTGCAACTCAGCAAGGTTGTTTCCCTTGGTAACGTAAAATATACGATAGTCTTACAAAAGTAAGTATACGCTGCCAGCAAATATCTACATTAGCTTTGATGCAGAACTGTATTTGGCTTAAGTCTTCAAACTTCAGGTTTACTGTTCTGCTTTATAGTTTTTTCAGTGTGCACATAAAAACTATACCAAGTCCAGTCAATAAACAAGGTGGTACTCCATTTGCATTGTTAATTACTGATTATTTTATAATTCTATACTAAACACGTCAAAAGCGCTTAGCTTTTAATGTTATGAAACTAGTTGCATATCATTTTATTCGAGCCCTATATGCAAAATCTATGCTGGCTTAGCTGCGGCTTTATCTTTTTTATCTTTTCTGATGTGGTATTTTGTTTATTTTTTTAAGCTGTATATAACAAAATGTCACGCATGTTGCTGTCTTTGGAACTCACCTGTACAAGTTGTAAAAGAAACAAACTGGCAATGCCATTATGAAATACTTTTATTTTTGATATAATAACAAAGTTGCCAGCAAAAAAAAAAAACGTTTTACATGTGCATAATATGTCAATGCCCTTAACATTACAATTTGTAGTGTACTGTGTTTAATCACGCATAAAACACACCTCATGAATCCCTAAAAGTAATAACTGAGAGGAGTGTTGCTAGGTCCAAGTACACAATATATCATAAGAACACCCATACTTATATATGTTATTGTTTTTTATGTGACAGTGGAAAAAAAACCTGATTAAAGGTATTATAATGAAATATTTTAAATGTTAATGTTATTTACGTTACTACTAGTAATGACTTATCATAGAAAATAAACCAGAATGCATTTTTCTTTTATATTAAATTATTCTTTTATGAAGAAACTGCTACCAACGAAAATAAAATGATTCTATCGTCAAATTATGAGTTTCACAAAAATAGCCCTGGGTAACGTATATAATCGATCATTATGGCCAACTAAAATGCGTTCACTATATTATGGAACTGTTCCTTGCCGTTTAGATAGGCTGGCATATTCAATATTACATTTTACTGTTGAATTTTAATTCATACAGTGTAGTTCAAGCACTTGAATTATACAGAAAGTGATAATTGTAATATGGAACATTTATAAGGGGGTAGTGTTAAACATCCAATCTCTCCCAAAGTATACAAAATAGGATAATAATTTTTGCAGATCTGGAAAGAACAATAAATTGTCTTTAATACAGTAACAAACATATGGTCTAATAATAAAGGAGTAACTTACAAAAAGAAAGTATTCTGGATGGAAACAGCCATTTTAATGGAGTGTAAAGACAAATGTCACGTATATGACACCATGTAGGCTAAAGTGACCTGTCAAACATCATAACTTTTAGCTACTGGATTGTTCTATTAGACTCTACTATAACTTTAAACATAGGAAAGTGACTTCTATTTTTTATAATTTTTATTTTATGTTTATTTTTTTAATGGGTAACGTTTGTAACAGGCTGTTACAGCTTAACGCCTAACTCGCCGAGGGCTAACACGCTGCAAAATACTTCTAAGATGCTGGGCTTTTAGAAAAGTATGGTCTACAAAATTCCCCCTAGGGGGAGGGGGGGGGGGGGGGGGGTAAACCATATCTGGCTCATGGCCTATTATCATTTGTGCGTACAGGAACAAACAGAAAAAATATGTTTCAATTTTGTTTATTCTCAGAATAACACGATTTCTGGCATGCCTCTGTTGTTTCAATAATATGAAGGATAATTGCAAGAAAAGTTGAGTTTAATACATTTACATTTAAAGAAATAAGTCACTTACAATAGCTTTTGAAAGCTCTTGATAATAGGCTTTTGATGAAATGTTTATACGTTAGGTAGCACTGCTAATTACTTGTGCAATGCACAAGGCCTCTCCAGGTACCCCACCCACTCAAGTTCGCATGTCCAGAGACGCTAACCAAAAAATTCCTACTGATCAAAATGAAATGTGTACCAAATTATTCCTTGTGTTCTATCTAAGAAAATGAATACCCACAACATATCTTTATTTTGTCTATGAGCAGAGATATGGGAGTTTTTGTGTTGAGAAAACAGGTAAAATGTTCCAAACGCTGCCAGTTTGGTAACAAAAAGTTAAAAATAAACATAGAGCCCGGTCTCCAGCACATTTAATATTTTTATGACATGCAAATATATTAAAATTTTGTCTGTATACAAATTTTAAAATGTGCCGGAGGCTGGACTCATATATTTTGGAAGTCTTATAGGCTACCAAATTCGTCATTTTCATCAGAATCCGCTGGGGGTATGGGTATGTTCAAGATGAAAAACACAAATAATTTATGCAAGAGCTGGTTAATTTTGTGTTTGCTTTAACAGTCTAAGTTGGAACTGTCCTATGAATACATTTTTATTATCGAAATAGAACTTTTGAAAAATGAATTTTCTAGGGGCCAAATATGAGTCCAAAGAGCCAATTTTTAATAAAAACAAGAGGGCCAAGAGGCCCTGAATCGCTCACCTGAGCAAAAAGGTTAAAGGTCAAACTAGGGTCATAATTTGAACAAACCAGATAGTTTGCAACCATTTCCAAATGATTCTGAAGAAGATTTTTGGATGTTTTTCTATGTATTGCTATGGTTCAAACCCTGGACCTCCTGGGGCAGGACCATTTGGACCCTGGAGCCACCATTTGAACAAACTTGGTAAAGGCCTACTTTTAAAGGCAATACTACATACCAAATTTCAAGCATTTGAGCCTTGCGGTTCTGAAGTAGAAGATTTTTTATTATTTTTCTATGTATTTCTATGGTTCAAACCTGGGACTCCCTGACCCAGAGCCATTTTGGCCCTGGAGCCACCATTTGAACAAACTTGGTAGAGGACCACTAGGCAACGTTACATACCAAATTTCAAGCATCTGAGGCAGGCAGTTCTGGTGAAGAAGATTTTTAAGTATTTATTAGTTTCGAACCCAAGACCCCCTGCCCCAGGGCCATTTTGGACACTCGGGCCACCAGTTGAACAAACTTGGTAGAGGACCACTAGGCAATGCCACATACCAAATTTCAAGCATCTGAGCCAAGTAGTTCTGGTGAATAAGATTTTTAAGTATTTTTAGCTTGGAACCTAAGACCCCCTGCCCCTGGGCCATTTTGGACCTTGGGGCCACCATTTGAACAAACTTGGTAGAGGACCACTAGGCAATGCTACATACTAAATTTCAAGCATCTGAGCCAAGCAGTTCTGGAGAAGAAGATTTTTAAGTATTTTTTAGTTTCGAACCCAAGACCCCCTGCCCCGGGGCCATTTTGGACCCTGGGGCCACCATTTGAACAAACTTGGTAGAGGACCACTAGGCAATGCTACATACCAAATTTCAAGCATCTGAGTCAAGCAGTTCTGGAGAAGAAGATTTTTAAGTATTTTTTAGTTTCGAACCCAAGACCCCCTGCCCCGGGGCCATTTTGGACCCTGGGGCCACCATTTGAACAAACTTGGTAGAGGACCACTAGGCAATGCTTCATACCAAATATCAAAGCCCTAGGCCTAGAGATTTCAGAGAAGATGTCATTTAAAGCAAATTGTTGACGACGCACGACGGCGACGGACGACGCACGACGGACTACGGACGACGGACACTGGGTGATCACAATAGCTCACCCTGAGCCTATGGCTCAGGTGAGCTAAAAAAAACTGTAATTATATAGAAGCTTGTACAAAGATCTGTTCTGTAAAGTTTGAGCTTTATCGGCCACATAGTTTCTGCAAAAATGATTTAATATTTTTTCTATTTTTAACCATTCGGTTGCAATGGCAATCAGCCTAATTGTGCAATTTACATAAATTTCATGTGGTTGATAGAGGACTACTCAAGGAACATTTCTGTAAAAGTTTGGTCAAAATATCTGCAGTCACATAGCAATAAATGCAAATTTTCAATTTTCCCATTATAAGTCAATGGCAACTTTAAGTTGCCATAGCAACCAAACTGCTGGAGCAATTGCCAAGAAAAACAGTATTTTTATAGACGGTAGTACCTACATCCTTTCTGTGAAGTTTGAGCTTTATTGGTTGTATAGTTTCTGAGGAGATGATTTTTGAGATTTTTGAATATCTTTCCTATTTTAAACCATTCGGTTGCCATGGCAACCAGCCTAATTGTGCAATTTACATAAATTTCATGTGGTTGATAGAGGACTACTCAAGGAACATTTCTGTAAAAATTTTGTCAAAATATCTGCAGTCACATAGCAATAAATGCAAATTTTCAATTTTCCCATTATAAGTCAATGGCAACTTTAAGTTGCCATAGCAACCAAACTGCTGGAGCAATTGCCAAGAAAAACAGTATTTTTATAGACGGTAGTACCTAGATCCTTTCTGTGAAGTTTGAGCTTTATTGGTTGTATAGTTTCTGAGGAGATGATTTTTGAATATCTTTTCTATTTTTAATCTTTCGGTTGCCATGGCAACCAGCCTAATTGTGCAATTTACATAAATTTCATGTGGTTGATAGAGGACTACTCAAGGAACATTTCTATAAAAGTTTTGTCAAAATATCTGCAGTCACATAGCAATAAATGCAAATTTCCAATTTTTCCCATACAAGTCAATGGCAACTTTAAGTTGCCATAGCAACCAAACTGCTGAAGCGATTTGGATAAAAAACAGTATTATTAGTTCCCCCTGCCTATAGATGCTGTATATGAAATTTGGTAACAATGGGCCATGTAGTTTCAGAGAAGATGTCGTTTGAAAACATTGACAGACGGACGACGGACGACGGACGGCGGATGCCTGCCTATACTATAAGCTCACCTGTGAGCCTTCGGCTCAGGTGAGCTAAAAACCCACAAACTTTCAATCCCCCAGCCCAAGAATGCTACATGTGAAATTTGGGCTTAATTGGCCCACAGGCTTCAGAAGAGATATTGTTTGAAAGTGTTGACAGACGACATACGACGACGACATACATCGACGACAGACGACGGCGGACAACTGTCTATCCTATAAGTTCCCCCGGAGCCTTCAGCTCTGGTGAGCTAAAACGTTTGTTATCGCTACTGCTCCGGGACTGAAGTTTCTTAAAACCAAGTATGTGAACACAGTTTAATATGAAGATGTATGAAGATGGGCATTAAGAGTAGGGTTTAAAGTTTTGACTATTTTTGCACGAGTTATGCCCTTTTTATGTACTTTTGATCAGTTTTTCAAAGGGTTTTTGGCCAGTTTTCTATGATTCTTTTCATACTTGGTCTATGGATACAGCATAAGAAAAGAGCTGACATATACGGTTCAGTTGTATTTAAAAGGATTTTAGGGCTGAGTTATGTCCCTTTGAAATCTCTACGTAAAATTTTGTTATCGCTACTGCTCCTGCCCCTACTGCTCTTGGACTGTTCAGTGGATTTTTTTTCAATGAACACATACCGGTATGAAGATGTTCATTACGGTTAGGATTTTCAGTTCCAACCCTTTGGACATGTGTTATGCTCCTTTTAGATAGCTTTTGCACATTTTTTCCCCGACGTAGTCGAAGGGACTGTAGCAATGGGTTCGTCCATCCGTCCGTTCATAGACACAATCTTGTTTCCATAACTCCTCTTACAGTTTTCAAGGGATTTGATTGAAACTTTCCAATTACTGTCTTATGATCTGAAGATGATCATATTTTACTGAGGTCATGCTCCACTGATTTTTATCAGAGTTATGACCCCTTGTCATTTTTCAACAATACGTATTGTTTCTTTAACTCCTCTTGCAGTTTTCATTGGATTTGATGACACCTTTTAGTTATTGTTCCCATGACCTGAAGAGGATCATATTATACCGAGGTCAGGCTCGACTGATGTTTACTAGAGTTATGGCCCTTGGTCAGTTTAAGCGATTTTGTCAACAGAAAAAAATCTTGTTTCCGCAACTCCTCCTTCATTTTTTCAAGGGATTTTGATGAAACTTTCCAGTTATAGTTACCATTACCCGAAGATGATCATTTTTTACCGAGATCATGCTTGACTGATTTTTACTAAAGTTATAGCCTTTTGATTTTTTATATATGAACAACCTTGTGAACAAAATATCTGAAGAACTGCTTAAGCTAGGATTCTGATATTTGACATACAATTACAATTTAAGGTATAGATGACTTGATTAACTTTTGAGAATATTTTTGTGAATTTTCGGTTGAGTTATTTCCCTTTTTCAGACATAGGTATTTTGTATAGGAACAAGCTTGTGAACAAAATATCTAAATAACCGCAAAAGCTAGGATCCCTATATTTGGTAAACAGTTACAGGCTAAGGTGTAGATGACCTAATTAACTTTTGAGCCTATTTCATAAATTTTTAGTTGAGTTATTTTACTTTCTTGAACATAGCCATTTTGTATAGGAACAACCTTGTGAACAAAATATCTAAAAACGGCATAAGCTAGGATCCTTATATTTGGCATGCAGGTTTGGACGAATGTGTAGATGACCTGGTTAACTTTTGAGGCTATTTCATAAATTTTCAATTGAGTTGTTTCCGTTTTTCGGACATAGGCATATTGTTTGGGAAAAAGCTTGTAATTAGAATATCTGAAACTAGAAAATGTGTTTATGAAACACTATGCCCCAAACCATATGCTTGCCTCTAAAGAAGGCTCATCCCATAATGTTTGTACCCTTTGTACCATAGGCTTCAGTGCACTAAGTCGAAAAAGGGGCTTAACTCGGTAAAAAAATTATGAATTTTTTTAAAACGTTTATCAGGTCATGTTTACCTTGGGCAATATCTTCCTGCAAAAATCATGATCCTAGTGTCAGGAGTTCTCGAGATATTTTGTACACAAGGTTCGATAGGCTAACAATGCACAAAATTGAAAAAAGGGGCATAACGCGGTAAAAAAATCACGATTATTTCCAAAAGTTAATCAGGTCATCTACACCTTGGGCAATGTCATCCTGCAAAAATCCATGATCCTAGCATCAGGGGTTCTTGAGATATTTTGTTCACAAGGCTCCACAGGCTAAGTGGAAAAAGGGGCATAACTCTGGAAAAAACATAACAGGCGAAAAAATAAATAAAAAAATGTTCGCTTATTTTCCATACTGATCATGTGTAAAAAGTTTCAAGTTCTTAGTTCTTACCGTTGTTGAGCGTATTTTAGGGTAAAGAAGGCTCATTCCATAATGTTTGTACCTTTGTACTATATGCTTCAATGCACTAAGTCGACAAAGGGGCTTAACTCGGCCAAAAATTTACGATTTTTTTTTGACAAGTTAAACAAGTCATCTACACTTTGGGCAATATCTTCCTGCAAAAATTCATGATTCTAGCATCAGCGGTTCTTGAGCTATTTTGTTCACAAGGTTTCATAGGCATACGATGCACTTAGTCAAAAAAGGGGCATAACTCGGTCAAAAATCCATAATATTTTTTCAAGACGTTAATCAATTCATCTAATTATAAGTCCTAATATGCTGGCAAAGATCCAAGGCTCTAGCTATAACACTTTTTGACATATTTACTTACAAGGTTTCAGTCTGATTTTTTTCTCAAGGGACATAACTCCAAAAAGGGAGACAACTCGGACAAGAAGAAAAAACGTGTCATCTATTTTCTATGAGAAATCCATATGTGAAATTTAACAAGAGGCCCACGGGCCACAAAGCTCACCAGATCTCTAGCTCAAAATTGCTATCAAATTCGTATAGGCTCAAAATGTACTACAGGCTAATACAGCATATACAACTACAAAGTCTCAGTCTGACAGTCTGTTTAGTTGATAACAAAATATATAACTATTTTCCATATATTGATTGCAGTAAATGTCAGTTTTTAATTTTCCCCATTACAAGTCAATGCAACTCTAAGTTGCCATAGCAACCAAACTAAAGAGCCGATTTAAAAAAAAATCAATCCCCCAGCCTAAGGATACTACAGATGAAATCAGGGCCTTATCGGCCCAATGGCTTCTGAGGAGATAATTTTCTAAGTACTTTTTTTCTTTTTTTTTTTTTGCATTTTGGTTTCCATGGCAACCAATAAAAGGAGCAGTGGGCAAAAAAAAAAAACATAGCTAATGAGAGAATTCTCAAGGAACAATCTATAAAAGTTTTGTCAACATATCTGCAATGGCTTGGCAGTAAATGCCATTTTTCAATATTCCCCATTATAGGTCAATGCAACTCTAAGTTGCCATAGCAACCAAACTAAAGGGCTGATTTTCATAAAAACGCAAACTTTCAATCCCCCAGCCCAAGGATGCCACAGATGAAAACTAGGCCTTATAGGCCCAGTGGCTTCAGAGGAGATAATCTTTTAAGTATTTTTTTCCATTTTTCTTTTACATTTCGGTTTCCATGGCAACCAATAAAAGGAGCAGTGGGCCAAAAAACATATAGCTGATAGAAGACATCTTAAGAAACATTTCTATAAAAGCTTTATCAACATATCTGTAATGGCTTGGCAGAAAATGCCATTTTTCAATTTTCCCCATTATAAGTCAATGGGAACTCTAAGTTGCCATAGCAACCAAACTAAAGGGCCAATGATCTTAAAAAAACACAAACTTTCAATACCCAAGCCCAAAGATGCCACAGATGAAATCTGGGCCTTATCGGCCCAGTGGCTTTAGAGGAGATAATTTTTTAAGTATTTTTTTTTCCATTTTTTGCATTTTGGTTTCCATGGCAACCAACAGAAGGAGCAGTGGGCCAAAAAACATATAGCTAATATAAGACATCTCAAGAAACATTTCTATAAAAGTTTAATTAACATATCTGCAATGGCTTGGCAGAAAATGCCATTTTTCAATTTTCCCCATTATAAGTCAATGGGAACTCTAAGTTGCCATAGCAACCAAACTAAAAGGCCAATTTTCATAAAAAAAACACAAACTTTCACTCCCCCAGCCCAAGGATGCCACAGATGAAATTTGGGCCCAATAGGCCTAGTGGCTTCAGAGCAGATGTCGTTTAAAAGTGTTGACAGACGACAGACGACGACATACGACGACGACGACGACGACGACGGACCACTGCCTATCCTATAAGCTCCCCCGGAGCCTTCGGCTCTGGTGAGCTAAAAACTCTAGCATGCACGGTTCCTAAGATATGGTATGCGTGACGCACGGACGCACGTATGTACGGGTGGACCCAGAAGCAATATGCCACCTCAACTTCTTCGAAGTTGGGGACATAAAAAACAGCATAGGCTAGGTTACTAATATTTGGCATGCAGGTTTGGACCTAGATGTAGATGACCTAATTAACTTATGAGCCTATTTCATAATTTGTGATTGAGTTATATAATTCCCCTTTCTCAGACATAGGCATTTCTACATTATGTGGGTCATCTTTTGGTGGGTTCACTACATTATGTGGGTCATCTTTTGGTGGGCTCATAAGTGGACCCTTTCTGACAGACTTACAGTCCTTTGTTAGTCGAGTCAAATCTTGTGGCCGCAACTCCTCCTTCAGTTTTATACCGATTTTCATCAAACTTTAGGATATTGTTGTCACTACATGGCATGGATCATATTTTATTGGGGTCATGATTGGATCCTTTATGCCAGAGTTACAACCATTTATAAGTCCGGTCAAATCTTGTGGCCGCAACTCCTCTTTTAGTTGTCAACCGATTTTAATCAAACTTTCAAGATATTATAATCACCATCTGACACTGTTCGTATTTTATTGGGGTCCTGATTGGGTCTGTTCTGCCAGTGTTACGGCGCTTTGTAAGTCTGGTGAATTCTTGTGGCCGCAACTATTTCAGTTGTCAACTTGTAGCCATGGCTCCTTTCAAAATCAAATATCCCGATTACTGACATGTCCATCCGTCGGGGGACATTTGGCCTTTGGCCTTTCATCAGAAGTTTTATTTTGGGCACATTTTGCTCGGATTTCTTTCAATTCCGACCCATGGATGCAGCATAAGAGAAGTGCTTACATATATATTTCAGTTTTCCCGGAATGACTTTGGAGCTTATTTAGCGCCCTTTGAAGTTTTTAAAGGAAACAGGTCTTCATCTCTACTCCTAGACTAATAAGGCTGAGTTTTGCCCCTTTCTATTATTCCAGGCAATCATGTAGTGTGCAAACGAAATGTTGCACTTTATCGCTGCTCCTAGACTATTATGCCCCTTTGTATTTTTTCCAGGCAGTCATGTAGCGCCCTGGCAGAAACAAAAGGGCTTACTTTGTGTGTTGGGACAAAGGTAAAATACGGGGGTATTTAGTAAGCCATGCTTACTGACATTTCTAGTTTCTCCCTCTTTCTGGGGGCACAGCTCGATTAAGACTGAAATACTGTATCGAAGAGCCGTTAAACCAAACACCACCAACCATCCTACTTAAATGGACGTAAAGAGCGATCACTCACCGGTATCCCTGCAACACTGTCCTCCATTGCTTTTATAGATGCATTGAGTGCTGTCTACAAAGATGAAAAAAACATAAACACAGACATTATCATAGAGTATCTTATGCCAGTGGTAATTACATATGAACTTTACGAAACTAGCCTTTGGCGAGTTTCATAAATTTCATATGAAATGACCACGAGTGTTTACCTGTTGACCCTTTAAAATGGGATTTTTCTCGCCTTCAAAATGCATATTATTTCAATAAGACAACGCGTTGTTGACACGATTGTTGTCAATGACAATACATGTACGCGTCAAAATGTTATTGACACACAAATTTTATCTATTCATTAACCTTTTTATTCATCTTCATTCGCTTGTGTCTGTTTTCGTTTTGATATATTTGTTTCTGTGACAGCCGTCACATACGTTGGCCAACAGTATTCTGCTGTATGCAGTCGTGTGTGTATGCAGGTGTGTGTTTTTCAAACTTTTTCATGGCTAACATTACTACTTCAAGACAAGTGGTTTAATTATTTGTGCGATTGTTATTTTATTTTTGCAGTCATGCTTGACATGATACATGTATGAAGCCCAACATGAAATGAGCGACATCATGTGAATCATGTGATTTGAAACATGTGGTATTGGTGACAAGTAAAAGCTCTTAACACTCTGTACTTGAGTGCAGTCTGTTTAGAGCCTTCACCTGTCACATGAGCCATCTATGTGATTGTCATAAACCATACAGCAAGCAGTGAAGCCTCTATAGACCCATTGTAAGGATGATTTGAATATCACATGTTGAAAGTCACATGGTGTGAGCCTCAACTATGTTTGACACCAACACGCATTATTTTGGTTAATTCCATCGTCTTTTTTTTCAAAGTTTGCACTACTTCATGACAATGGCTTAGTTATTTGTACGATTCGTTTTAAGATTTTGCAAATGGGGTCTACTCCTAAAAGAAAAAAATTACTCCTTTGGGAGCAATTTTGTTCCTGTAAGAGTTGATCCCCATTGAAGGCTTTGCAGCCATCAGTCATATTGATTTTTTGCTTGTCAAATTTGCTTAGTATGTCCCTAGGCTCTTTATTATTCTCATGCTTGACATATGCAGTCCAACGTGACGAGAAAGATGCATGACACCAACATACTGACAGTTCCCATAGGTATACTACAAGATATCAGTAGAACGAAGCATTGAGTTTAGCTGAAAAAATACCGTTTTAATCATATTAAACTCCCCGGGGCATTTTACAGGGGGGGGGGGCATTATTTAGAGCCTTACGAGTAGTAAATTAGCCACTGCCAAAATACTTGTAATAAGCAGTATAAAGATGAATGAATATATATTCCAATGAAGCAAATGCTACTACTTTTCTTTTTTTGACTAGCATTTCAAAAAAGGGTGAAGGAAAGGATTTGCTCCTCTAAAATTCTTTCCTCGAAGAGTGGTCCCCATATGGAGAGCTGCGTCCAGAGAAACAAACAGAAATTGTTGTTCTTCTCCTTTGTAAAACTGATGGAAAACATGGAAGTTAACACGTCAATATAACATTATTTATGGAAAAAAGGCAGGTGGCTTTTATTAGGGCAGGGGTGTTTATTCGGATAAACGGAGGTTTTCGTTCTTTTCTTTTCATTGACACGAAGAACTACTTTCACCGAGGTGGGCATACAGTGCCAGATAAGTAGAGCAGAATAATAAAAGGACAGAATAAAACGGGCTAAAACAAAATTTACAATAAGAGGATAAAAGCACTTACGACGTTATCGTTCACATATGCCACCTCCTGCATTTCGATGTCACGAAGCTTTTGTGTTTCGATCGCAATGGCCGCCTACAACAAATGAATATGTTATACGAATCTTATCTTTTTGCACTTCAAAGGAGCAAAATTGGTTCATAGTACTTATTGTCAGAGAGTGTGTGAAATTTTCCCTTTACTTGTGGACAATATTTACATAATATTTGCGACTAAGTTAAACAGAAAAAACCTGTGGGTATTCCGATGGGTGCTAATTATTCTCTCCTTGTGGCAGATATGTAATAACACAATTTTTAGAGAAAACACACACACACACACTATTGTCATACAAAAGATTTGTGTGCAGTTATATCAAAATCTGTCAATAAATAAAGGTGCTGGAGGGATGACATTTTTTTCTAAAAAAAGCAACAGTTACTTTGACCTTGATCCTGGCTCAACAATGCTGAAACACAAACTTGTTCAAGATATTGCCATACTTAACATTTGTGTGAAGTTAATTCAAAATCAGTTAATAAATAAGGGCTTTAGAACCATGAAAAACTTTATCTAAAATAGCATCTGCGATCTTGACCTTGGACCTACAATGCTGAAATGCGAACTTGTCTCAGATATTGTCAAGCTTAATATTTGTGTGAAGTAATATCAAAATCGGTCAATAAAAAGGCTCTAGAGGAATGGACAAAGTATTGTCTAAAAATAGCAACTGTAACCTTGACCTTGACTCGAAACTTTTGGAGCCCAACTTGTTCCCAGATATCATCAAAAGGGCAAGAGGGAAGGCAAAGTTTTCCCCTAAAAATAGCAACTGTGACCTTGACCTTAAACCTATAATGTTAGAACGCTAACTTGTCCAAGATATTGTCGTGCTTAATATTTATGTGAAGCTATATCAAAATCAATCAATAAATAAAAGCGCTAGAGCGATGACAAAGTTTTTTTCTTCTAAAAGCAGAAACTGTGACGTTGACCTTAATCCTACTAACCTAAAATTCTTACTTGTTTGAGGTACTGTCATACCCAATATAGCAGTGATCTTATATCAAAATAGGTTAATGAATGAGGTCCCCGGAGCGATGACAAAAGGTGAACCTGTACATAAGGGCCTAAAATATGGCCAAAATATGTATGTCATATAAGGGGACATTATTCTGCAATAATGACCTGGATCAAAGACTCGTTTCCTTTATGCACATGTTCAATGTTCAATACATTCTGAAGTGCGTTGCAAGTTTCAAGCACTGTAGGAGGAGTAGTGGAGACACAAACTGAGTTCTGGTATACTAATAGTCGTTAGTAGATAAATATTTTGATCAGGAAGCGTTAAGTCTGGATTCTTTAGCTACAAAGTTAATGCTCCTAGTTGGCTATGAAGCTGAAACGGGCGTGTTAAACAGAAATCAGTTTCCAAGGTGAAGCAGTTCAAAATTCGGAAAAATGCCAAACTCTTCGAAAATAGTAAAATTGTAAGAAAAAATTGTAAGAGAATATAACTAAAAGTCAACCAGTTTATGAACAGCTGAACCTTGAGCTTAAAATGAGCTCATTTAATCTAAATAGGTGTTTTTATCATACATACTTCAAATATGGCGTTTCCGGTTAACGCTGCATATGCGTCTAAGTCATCTGCTAGACTAAGTAAACTGCTGTTGGTTGGATCATTGTTTAACTAGAAAAGAAAAAAGAATAAAAACAGATGACAGTTTAGCAGCGAAGGAGAGGAAACACTATTTTTAGCCATACTGTTTACACTTCCATTATTTTGTCCCTGCTTTAAAACTGTTTGCATTTGCATGTCAGTGCAAACCACAATACCTGTTGAAGAATGCTGTAAATAAGATTACTCCCATTGCTTTCTGATAGTCAAGATGAATGAGTATACTTTCCGGTGAAGAAGCTCTGCAAATTCACGTTTGCCTCCCATAGAAATTCTTTCCATTAAGACTAAAGCCTTCTTTTGTCCACAAAACACAAACATTGTTCCCCTTGATAAAAATGGCGGGAAAATTTTGAGATGTATAAAAGGTCTTCAATAACATTTTTCAATAATAGAAATTTGAAGCCTATTCGGAAGCCTATTTGAAATATGAACTGCGCATGCTCTTGGAGAAAAGGTGGGATAGCCGGGGAGAAAGGCTAATCCTCAACATATATAGAGGCAAAGTACTTCCAGTGCAGAGGTATCTGGCTGGATATTTCCATTCACCTTAAGCTATTTTGAAAGATATAAATAAACCAATAATGCTGTAAAGCCGGAATATTCACGAATCGTCACATCCTTTTGGTTAATACCAATACATGTTCTAATGTGGTACTTTAAAAGCAGGACGTAAAATTCATATGGAGCTAGGCTGTTCCTATTTGGATTTAATGTGAAACTCGCGTGATTAACTTTTGGGCTAATTTTATCGCTGAAAGACTGAATTGTGCCACTTTCGCCGACTTTGATATTTTTCCTGCTTTTGACCTAGAGGGCTGATTTTAGGTTTACTGTTAGTACGTGAAGTACCAACCAGTCTGATAAAAATCTGGTTAGATCTATACTGTATTTATCATGGACAGAGTATTACTTGCATATAATGATTAGGTCAAAAAGCTGAAAGGTACTGGCTGAGCTTCCAACAATATAACAATGATTTTAGAAATTATTCGGGGCATGTCAACATTATTACCATTAAAAGTAATTCCCTTCAAGAAGGGAGTCAAACACAAGGGGGCAATTCACTGCAAGAGCAGCACTCATAAGATAACTGAGAGGAGTATTTACCACTCGAAGTGCTTCCCTTGAAGTGTATCTTCACAGCTTCAAACGAACATGTGAACATTTCAGGGGAAACAGCTCAGCCATTTTCATAACTGTATCCTTTTTCGCAATGTATCAACGCCTAAAAGAAAGAATCTGCTCCTACAGAGCAAATTCTTTCCATTCAGAATAGACCCATTTTCGGAAGGAAATCGTACTCCAGACAGAAGCAAACTGTAAATAATATATACTCGAAAGCAAAAATAACGCTCTTTTTTCTCTTTTTTTTTATGTCAAAATAAAAATCTGCTTAAACCAGCTAATGCAGCTATGCACGGCCCACACCTAGAGGCAAAGGAAATTTTAAGTGCCTTTCGATAAATTCAGGTTCGATCCATCATTTCGGTTATTCTATGGGCCGCAGGTTGGGGGTGTTGTGCATGGTGACTAATGAAAAACAGTGATTTTTTCGGTTAATTTACTACCTAGGTGTGTATCTTGGTTCCAGACGTTTATCGAGGTTATCCGTTATAGAACAAAAGCACCAATGGTCCTGTAGCTCACCTGAGCTCCAAATGTCAACAGACACATTTTGTTACTTCACTCATTTGTTACAAACCTTAAACCAGTGGTTTTAGAAGAGTGCAGATTTTGACGTTAAACAAATCCAATACAGCTGTGAAGTTATACTGGTTACAAAACTGGTTAATAAAGGAGGTCACTAGATCACGTTGTCATAAATTACATAGAAATAAACATTCTGAACAAAGATTGGATCCAAACTGTGCCCTCTAGAGTGTACTCAAGGTTTTTCTCATATCTGATTTAGTGACCTACTTTTTAAACTGACATGACCCACTTACAAACCTGCCCTAGATTTCATAAAAATAAACAGTCTGACCAAGTTTCATGAATTGGATAAAAACAGTGCCCTCTAGAGTGTACACAAGATTTTTCTAAAAGTTTCTAAGACTTGATGTAGTGACCTAATTTTTGACCTGCACCGCTTTCATCTAGGGCTTCTACGTGTACACGGATAAACGGTAACGGTGCATGTGGTAAACGTTTACAAAATTTACATATCGTTTAGCAGAACTGGAACACATGGTACACCGCCAACAAAGTGAAATATCTAAGAGTTCTCAGTAGTAGTCTATTTTTATGTACTTGACGGCGTCCTCGGAAGATCTAAATCTTTATACTCTAGATTCTGCGTATTCTACTGCAAACCAATATCAAGTAAATATATTATATATTAGTATCATAGGAGGATATTGTTTCGTCATAATCCGCAACTAGTTTTAGACATTGCTGATCAAAGACAAAGGAAACTTTGCGGACAGCACATGCGGTGTAACTGAAAAATTCAGCCTACCTGTTTGTCACAGATAAGCTTACCGGGAAGGTGAGATAATTGCACTGACGGTAAAAATAGTCCCTGTGACCTTGACCTTAGCCCTAGAATGCTGAAATGCGAACTTGTCAAAGATAATGTCATACTAAACATTTGTGCGCAGTTAAACTAAAATTGGTCCATAAATGAAGGCACTAGAGCCATGACTAAGTGTTTCTAAAAATAGCCACTGTGACCTTGACCTTAGAATGCTGAAAAGCAAACTTGTTCAAGATATTGTCATACAAAACATTTGTGTGAAGTTAAATCAAAATCGGTCCATAAATGAAGTCGCCAGAACGATGACAAAGGTTTTCTAAAAATAGCAACGGTGACCTTGACCATAGAACGTTGAAACGCGAACTTGTTCAATATATTGTCATACTAACATTTGTGTAATCGGTCCATAAATGAAGTAGCCAGAGCGATGCCAAAGTTTTTCTAAAAACAGCAACTGTGACCTTGACCTTAGAACGCTGAAACGCAAACTTGTTCGTGATACTGTCATACTAAACATTTGTGTGAAGTTAAATCAAAATCTGTCCGTAAATGAAGGCGCTAGAGTGATGACAAAGTTTTTCCAAAAATTGCCACTGTGACCTTGACCTTGACCCAGAACGCTGAAATGTAAACTTGCCCAAGATATTGCCATACTTATCACTTGTGTGAAGTCAAATCGAAATTGGTCCATAAATGAAGGCACTAGAGCGATGACAAAGTTTTTCAAAATATAGCCACTGTGACATTGACATTGACCTTAAGACACTGAAACTCGAGCTTGTTCAAGATATTGTCATACTAAACATTTGTGTGAAGTTTTAATCAAAATCAGTCCATAAATGAAGGCGCTAGAGGGATGACAATGCTTTCTACAAATTTCCACCGTGACCTTGACCTTGACTCTAGAACGCTGAAAAGCGAACTTGTCCAAGATATTGCCATACTTATCACTTGTGTGAAATTAAATTGAGTTCGGTCCTCAAATGAAGGTGCTTGAGCGATGACAAAGTTTTTCTAAAAATAGCTACTGTGACCTTGACCTAAGGATGCTGAAATGCAAACTTATTCAAGATATTGTCATACTAAACATTTGTGTGAAGTTTTAATCAAAATCAGTCCATAAATGAAGGTGCTAGGGCGATGACAAAGTTTTTCTAAAAATAGCCTCTGTGACCGTGACCTTGAACCCAGAATGCTGAAACGCAAACTTGTCCAAGATATTGTCATACTATTCACTTGTGTGAAATCAAATCGAATTTGGTCCACAAATCAAGGCGCTAGAGCGATGACAAAGTCTATGGGAAAATATTTTATCGCTCAAGGGCAAGTAACTCTGAAAAGACTGATCCAACCTGGCACATTTTCGAACTGGTCTAAGATATTTAGGCTGTCCTTACAAGAAGTTGCGATCAAAAATGATGAAGCTAGAGCCCGGACATCATTTTCCCCATTATAAGTCTATGGGAAAATATTTTATCGCTCAAGGGCAAGTAACTCTGAAAAGAATGACCCAAGCTGGCCCAATTCGATTGGTCCGAGAAGTTTTGACGGTCCTGTATACCTGCAAGTTACAAGAAGTTGCGATCAAAAATGAAGAAGCTAGGGCCTGGACAACATTTTCCCCATTATATACTTCATCGCTCAAGGGCTAGGAACTCTAAAAAGAATAATCCAACCTGGCTCAAATTCGAACTGGTCCGAGATGTTTTGACTGTCCTGATTACCTACAAGTTACAAGAACTTGCGATCAAAAATGATGAAGCTAGGGCCCGGACAACATTTTCGCCATTATAAGTCTATGGGAAAATATATTATCGCTCAAGGGCAAGTAACTCTGAAAAGAATGATCCAATCTGGCCGAAAATTCGAACTGGTCCGAGATGTTTTGACTGTCCTGGATACATGCAAGTTACAAGAAGTTGCGATCAAAAATGAAGAAGCTAGGGCCCGGACACCATTTTCCCCATTATATATTTTTTATCGCTCAAGGGCAAGTAACTCTGAAAAGAATGATTCAACCTGGCTCAAATTCGAACTGGTCCGAGATGTTTTGGCTGTTCTGGATACCTGCAAGTTGCAAGAAGTTGCGATCAAAATGATGAAGCTAGGGTCCGGACAACATTTTCCCCATTATAAGTCTATGGGAAAATATTTTATCGCTCAAGGGCAAGTAACTCTTTTAAGGATCGTCCAACATGGCCCAAATTCGAACTGGTCCGAGATGTTTTGGCTGTCCTGAATATCTGCGAGTTACACGAAGTTGCGATAAAAAATGAAGAAGCTAGGGCCCGGACAACAGTTTCTCCATTATAAGTCTATGGGACCTTTTTATTGCCATGGTAACCACAGTTTTTGACCAGTCTGTACAAAACTATATGCAATCAATCCCCACCCAAACAATGCTACACATAAAATTTGATCAAGTTTGGCCAGTTACTTTAGCAGATATTAATGTTTAAAAGTATGGACGTACGGCGGACGACGGACAACGGACGACGTACCAAGCCTATACTATAAGCTCACCTTGTGAGCCTTCGGCTCAGGTGAGCTAACAACAGAAGTATTCTGGATAGGATACCAGACGGGGCTGAGGTGCATTGTGACCAATGAAAAACGGACTTACATGTAGGAACTGACCAATAAGTAGATGTCTGCTCAAAACCGATACAAACTTGGCTTAACTATAGAGCACTACATCAAATTGGTCTATCGACCAATGTTGACAGGCCGTGAAATTGGCAAAACAGGGAAGATATTATGAATGCATGGAGTACTCTGTGGCAAAATTATTGAAATTTTGTTTATTTATTTAAATGCGTAATGAAAGCGTAAACAATCAAGGGGTCAATCTAAAACAAGAGGGCCATGAGGCCCTGAATCGCTCACCTAAACAACTGGCAAAGTGACTTTTTCTTGTCTGAAATTGTCAAAATATGAGTCTTGGGTCAAAAGTTAAAGAATGACCATGACCTCTTGTACTCATAAATCTTCATGTACTCATTAAGACAATCATATACCATTTTATGCCAAAATCTTCAAAACTTTCGATGAATCTTATTTTATAGAATTCTCCCATATTTGACCATGCCGCAAAAAAGATGAAGGTAAACCCAAGGTTATCATTTGAACAGTTTTGTAGTACTCTAGTCCTTCATGCTACTTACCAAATTTCAAGGTCATAGGTGTATTGGTTCTGGAGAAGAAAAATATTAAAGGTTTATACCATAAATGGGTATGGCGATTACGCAGGTCATGTCACCTAGACCGTTTGAACAAATTTTTGTTCAAGCAGCCCCTGGAGGCTCTATATGAAATGTGTTAACAATTGGCCCTTTGTCTTTTGAGGAAATGTTTGAAAATGTCAAAATATGAGACACCTGGGTCAAAGGTTAAAGAATGACATTGACTTCTTGTACTCATAATTCTTCATGACCTCATTAAGACGACTGTATATACCAATTTCAAGGCCAAAATCTTCAAAACTTCCCATGAAATCTTATGTTGTAGCATTTTCCCACATTTGACCTTGCTGTAAAAAGGGTCAAGGTCAACCCAAGATCATAATTTGAATAATCTTGATAGTACTGGAGCACACAATGCTACATACCAAGTTTCAAGGCCATCAGTCAATTGGTTCCGGAGAAGAAGATTTTTAAAGGTTTTTACCATATATGGGCATGGCCGCCATGTTGATCATGTGATCCAGACCATTTGAAGAAATTTTCATTCCCTCAACTCCTGAAGGGTCTATATGATATTTGGTTAGAATTGGCTCAGTAGCTTTTAAGAAGAAGTTTGAAATTGTCAAACTATAAGAATTAAGGGTCAAAGGTCAAAGAACAACCTTGACCTCTTGTAATCATGACTCTTCATGTACTCATTAAAATGACTGTATTTATCAATTTTCAGGCCTTAATATTTAAAACTTTCCATGAAATTATGTACTAGCATTTTCCCATATTTGACCTTGCTGTAAAAAAAATGGTCAAGGTCAACCCAAGGTCATCGTATGAAAAAACTTGACAGTACTCGAGTACCCGCTGCTACATACCAAGTTTCAAGGCAATCAGTCAATCGGTTCTTGAGAAGAAGTATTTTAAAGGTTTTTACCATATATGAGCATGGCAGCCATGTTGGTCATGTGACCTGGACCGTTTGAACAAATTTTTATTCTCTGAACCCCTGGAGGTTTGGTTACAACTGGCAAAGTGTTTTTTGAGAAGATTGTTTGAATTTTCAAAATATGAGAGTTCAAGGTCAAAGGTCAAAGAATGACCTTGACGTCCTGTACCAACAAATCTTCATGTTCTCATTAAGATGACTGCATATACCAATTTTTAGGCCTTAATCTCTAAAAATTTCCATGAAATCTTATGTTGTAGCATTTTCCCACATTTGACTTTGCCGTAAAAAGGGTCAGCGTCAACTCAAGGTCATAATTTGAACAATCTTGATAGTATTGAAGTACCAAATGCTACATATTAAGTTTCAAGGCCATCGGTCAATTGGTTCTGGAGAAGAAGATTTTTAAAGGTTTTTACCATATATGGGCGTGGCAGCCATGTTGATCATGTGACTCGGACCGTATGAATAAATTTTCATTCCCTCAACCCCTGTAGGCTCTATATAAATTTTTGGTTTCAATTGGCCCAGTGGCTTTTGAGGAAATTGTTTGAAATTGTCAAAATATCAGAGTTCTGGGTCAAAGGTCAAAGAATGACCTTGACCTCTTGTACTCATAAATCTTCATGTACTCATTAAGATGAGTGTAGATACCAATTTTTAGCCCAAAATCTTCAACAGTTTCCAAGATATCTTATGTTCTAGCATTTTGCCATATAAAACCACAAGGAAGCAAATTTGACCTTACCGTAAAAAAGGTCAAGGTCAACCCAAGGTCATGATTTTAACAATCTTGGTAGTGCTTGCGTACCCAATGCTACATACCAAGTTTCAAGACCATCGGCTTGTTGATTCTGGAGAAGAAGATTTTTTTAGGTTTTTACCATATATGGGCATGGCGGCCATGTTGGTGATGTGACCAGGACCGTTTGAACAATTTTTCGTTCCTAAGGCCCCAGTAGGCTACATATGAAATTTGGTTACAATCGGCCCAGCGGTTTCAGAGGAGAAGTCATTTGAAAGTGTGGACGGACTACGGACGGACGGACGACGGACGACGTACGACGGACGCCGGAGCCTTACCATCCTATAAGCTCCCCCGGAGCCGCTGGCTCAGGTGAGCTAAAAACACACAAAAACTGATCAGTTTACATTGTCTGGAGCAGAGTTACACCTGGCTCCAAAACTGATGCCCTCTTTATTTAGGACGTTACAATGTCTCAGAAACATCAACTAGTATTTTCAGCATTGGTTACTTGTTACAAGCAAAGTTATGTCCCTTTATAGAATTACGTAAAGTAAGCAATTTTTGCGATAGCAGTAGAAATATTTGTGTATTTGTTTTTCACCAAACCGAATTGAAGCTCAAATTCAGGTGAACTGTATAGGTAAGTGGCCACAATCAAATGGAATATGCATACAAATGGGTTGTAACTCTGTACGTCCTTCCAATAATGCAACCACAGACTGAACTTTTGGGCGCTGGATCCTTGAAATCACTTGACAAAATTGAATGAAAATCAGGCTGCATCTTTATCATGAAGGGCAATCAACGGTTAGCGAATCGGGAGATAAGATTTTTTCCAAGAAAACATTTTATCCGCCTTTAAATGGCATTATCCTGTTATTTGGTCCGCGGACCAGATACTTTTACTCTCTGAAATATAATAAAAAATTAAGACTTTAACTTTTCCTTTCAGCTTTTCCACTGGTGTGTTTAAAAAGTAGTCCCAGTATATAATAGTTCCTTTGGTTAAACCAGTCTATTAATGCACCTATAGGCCCAATGTCCATCCCTTATGTACTTCAGTGCCACCAATAGGCGCAGTTTCTCTCCTTAATTGCACAACGGGGAACCAGAAACGAAAACCGTACTTTTACGGACAGACATGACATTTTTTGTTCAAAGTACCTCATTTCTCCCTTTTGAGCCAGTTATATGACACAAAAAGCACAACAACCGACATATTATCATCAATTCTGAAGGCTGTACCAATTTTAAAAGGAGTTGTGCTTTTGACGATTTTTACCAGTGACAGGACTATGGAGACTTTAAAAAATGCAACGATGAGAAATGAATAAATGCTCACTTTTTATGGAAAAAAATACCGGTCACAATATAAGTCACATGTTATTTCAAATTACTATTCAAATACACGCTGAACTAAAATACATAATATTTGGGGCTGTGGTCAACAAGCCCAATTGTATATCCCAGCGCTGTGAGCTAAAATAGGCATGATACGTCAGCAATGGCGTTACCCGTTACCTGTCCCTGTATTTTGTCAGGGACAGGCAACCCAGTCTATATGGAATACGAGGATCATCCAAAAAGTTCTGTCACTGGACTCAAAACTTTGCTCACAGACGTGATAGCTTACCACGGTTTGCAACAATCAAAAGAGCAATCTTTTATCTTTACACTGATATCAGGTACATGGTGAAAACATGCCATCTGGTTTAGTTATAAGCTCAGATACAGACCTTATATTCGACACTGGCCTATTTTCATGATTTTTGTTTTTCCGCTGCCTTGCTTCATGCTGCATATCTCGTCAATTACATATCGCAGGATTCTGAAATTTTCAGGGTTGCTGTCTGTTGCATTTTGTGGGATACTACATAAAAATCAGCGACTTTTGTCGATTATATGCGATGCAAAATATTGATATATGAAATATGGTGAAATTCGCAGTCACGTGATTTTCAAGGACCCACTGTGCCTTCATTTTTGGGATCTTTCTGAAATTATGATTGAGAACACATTGTCATGATCTACTGCAGTACAGATATGCTTCAGAATTTGAAATAGTATACGTTTATGAAGCTTTTGAACTTAGAACATGACCTGGTCGATTTTCCTAAGGCGTTGTTTGCATAAAGTTGAGGTTACGAAATGCTGTAAACTCTTTAAAATGGACAGAATCGCTTGGAGATTTTTTCGTTGTCTTTATTAGCACCTGAGATATCGTAGGCACCGGGCAGCGATTATAGACACCCCTTCATTGCTTATTGCCGGAGTTGCATCTACAAATTTGCCAGTCGGGTGAGGGTACCCTTCTTTTGATGCAGATTGTGAATGTTATATCATTGATACAAGAATCAGTTTTACAGCTATGTGATAAAAAACAGGGTTTTTAAATGCTTTTTATTTTAGGTGAATCGCACTTTTCGTTTTCGAGATATAAGCCAGTGACAGAACTTTTTGGATGACCCTCGTAAAGCGGATTATCTACTAAGGTTTGAGATTATGAGATAGCTATGCTTATTTGACGAAATAGACTGATGTTGAACAGCTAAAATTCCCAACATTTCAGGCGTCTCAAAAGCTTAAGTTTATTCTGTATTTAGAATCTTACTCTTGAAAGCACTGATGAATAGGAGTTTCTCTCGCTATATATATGCTCCCGTTATTTGGTTCGCGGACCAAATACTTTCTCAGGTCATTTGATTTTTTGGTTGATTTGATGCTTAACGTCCACGGTAAACAACTAAGGTCATGTCGGGACGGTCAGTTAACCTAACCACACTATTCTTGGGCAGGCTTAGACCTCCTAAGCGGTTAACCAGTACTAAGTGCACATACTTTCGCCAGTAACTGACAACTATTGAAGTAATGCAGAATTAATAGTAATACTATTGGATATATCTGTTTTTTCAGAATGTACCCCCAAAACTACCAAGCCCCGTTTTTTTAAAAATAATATCCCCCAAAGAAACATTTTTTCCGGAGAATCTTCCTCTTGCAAGGCATTTGTGAACAATTCTGTGAGCAGACATCTTTCTCTCGCTATATATATACTTCTGGTATTTGGTCCGGGAGTATATACACTAATACGGAATAAAGGGAATCAGCTACTGAGGTCATTTGACAAAGGCTAATTCGACGAATAGACTGATGTTGAACAGCCAAAATTCTAAACATTTCAGGCGTCTTAAAAGCTTCAGTTTATTCCGTATTTAGAATCTTCCTTATGCAAGCATTGATGAATAGAAGTTTCTCTCGCTCTATATATTTATACTCGCGTTATTTGGCCCGCGGACCCAATGCTTTCTCATGTCAACAAAATACCTAAGTTAATGCAAAATTGAAAAGTAACTAGAGCAAGTGAGCATGGGGCTCACGTATACCCCCGGCCAGTGCCACCGCCTGATGACATTAAACTTTAAACACAAAAAAGTTAACAAATATAAGGTACAAATTGTAAATTTTGTGACCTTGACCTTTGGTCAGCAGCAGCATACAGAGGATGTCAACTTATCTTCTGTAAGCTAAAAGTAAACCAAGAAATATATCAAAAGGTTTCAATGAAGGATTTGAAACATTTTAAAGCAGTACATAGATGCAACTGTTTAGCATGTGGCCTTGATCCTATTAACAGCAGCATCCAGATGGTGTAAACTGTTGCTGCTTAGAGGTAAACAAAGTCACATATCAAAAGGTCCTACAGAAGAAGATGTGAAAAATAAGCAAATAATATAAACTCAACACAAATATTTCACATGGAAAAGCATGTCTGTGACCTTGACCTTGAGGGGATGATATAGAATAAACTTAGCTATAATCTACCAAATATAAACCAAACCCAACAAAGGATTTGGAAGACATGAGATCTCAAAATCTAAAATGTCTAAATTAGTGACCTTGACCTCTAGGTCAAAGGCATTTGTAAAGATGGTACAAAAAACTTTTGACATATAAACCAAACTGAACAAAGAGTTTAGATAATATAAGATCTTAACAACTTAAATGCAAAACTTCAACATGAAAAGTCAAAGTCCATGACCTTGACCTCTAGGTCACAGGCATGGATGGGAATGATACAGAATAAAATTTGGACCAATATCTATCATCATGCCAAACATTCTGGTGATTTTCTGCACAATAACCGAGCCACTCTAACCACTCGACTATGGCGCCTCTCTTGAATTATACAGAGATCTTAAAAACTTTAACGCAAAACTTAAACATGAAAAGTCAAAGTCTGTGACCTTGATCCCTAGGTCAGAAGCATGAGTGAGAATGGTACTGAATAAAACGATGGACCAATATCAATTATCAGGCCAATCATAAACCAAACCCAACAAAGGGTTTGAATTATATAGAGATCTTAAAAACTTTCACGCAAAACTTTATCATGAAAAGTCAAAGTCAGTGGCCTTGACCTCTAGGTCACCGGCATGGGTGGGGGTGGTACAGAATGAATTTTTTGCCCATTATCTATCACCAAGCCAAATATAAACTCAATCCATCAAAGGGTTTGGATAATATAAGATCTCAAAAACTTTAATGCAAAGCTTTAACGAAAATGTTAACTTAAGGAGGGATGGAAGGACGGACGATTAGACGAATGGACGTCGGACGAAAGCTATATACTCCTCGTCATACTTCGTATACCGGGGGTATAAGAATATTCGATATATCTATTTTTCAGAATTTACCCCAAAACTGCCATGTCCCGTTTTTAAAAATAATATCCCCTAAAGACACCCATTGCCCGGAGAAGGCATTTGTGAACAGGTCTGTGAGAAGAAGTGTTTCTCATTTTTTGGTCCGCTGACCAAATACCGGGAGTATATATACTAATACGGAATAAAACGAATCGGCTTCAGAATCTAAGGTATTTTTGTGTTATGATATAGGCTTATATGACGAAATAGACTGATAGAGCTTCAGTTTATTCCGTATTTAGAATCTTCCTCTTGCAAGCATTGATGAACAGAAGTTTCTCTCGATATATACTGAGTCAAAAAAGTTCCTATACATGAAATTTCTTATGTTGCTATGGCAATTGTGGAACTTATGCACATTTAGTTTTTTACAAATTTCAAACGGGTATCCATTCGCCTATTGAACAAGTTCATTGGTTTTGGTTTCCTAAGGCTACACATGCTCCAAGGGTCGTTTGAATATGCAAGGGGTAAGTGTTCGATTTCACAGAGTAACATTATTAAAATTGCTCAAGTAAAAAAAATTTGAAGTTGGTTTTTGAGTAATGATTCCCCAGATTCTGCACTCCATACATTAGAATAAAGCCTTAGGCAAGGCTGCATGCCAAAGAAATCGAAATTTGACCCCTTCTGGTGCGAGAATTTTAATCACAAATCAGGGTACAAAGGCTGTTTAAATGCCACTTTCAGTGGGATTTCCATAGAAAAACGAAATCGTGATGGCTAGCGAGCGTGTAACGATTTTTCCAATTTTGTCATTATGCCATGAAATCAATGATATAACAAAAAAGTTGATGAAGACACTTTGAAAAAAAGACGGACAGATACAGTAATAATGATGCCTTGAAAATCACTATATTTTTGACTCAAAGGGAGATAATCTGAGAATTTGAAGAATTTAAACCTCGCATGTAAAAGTAAAAAGTATGCAAAGACCAGGAACTGAAACAATCAAAATCCAAATCCAGCCCTCAAACCATAGTTGGAAACAACTAAGATTACAAATAATCAAGATACAGAGAACATATGGCCAACCGAGTGAGCAGCTTGTTCCCAAAAGGTGGCCACTCAGCAACCCAAACCGAACCAAAAATAATAATAACATACATAAGGTAAAACATCACAGAAACTCTGACACCAAAAACAGGCAACAAAGAACCACAACAGAACTACCGCCTTGGAACGGTCAGTAATGAATTGCTGGGGGGCTTAAATCGATTTTACAGGCCCAACCTCACCCTCAGTTTCTGAAGTGGTACAAAACATTTAGTTGGTTGGTCGGTTCGCATGATAACCCTCTAACTCGTCAATGAATCATCACGGTAAACACATAAATCAAATTTCAACACCATGAAGAAGCAAAGACGAGGACTCAACAGATACACCGGGCCGTCTGACAGGTGGAGATCCCTGTCCTGCCAAACAACCCCACTGGAAATCTGAAGCAAAAGAAGGTCACCAGTTGAGCCCCGGTGGACCAAGCAACAGACAATAAAGCCTGAGTACAAGATATTGGATATTTTAAGTGTTTTTCGAGATTCCTGCATAATAAGCTTTTCTGCGAAATATAAAATTTATTCCTGCGCATGCGCAGAAATGAGGTACAAATCAATTATCTCCTATCGAATATTGCCAGATAACTCTGATGTGGAAAAGTATGGGTTGTCAATTTTCTAAGCATTTTGTTCTTTGGCGTCTCCCCAAACATAGATGAGCCTCAATTAACTCCAATATGCTCTGTGTTCTTTGAAAATATGGCCGATAGTTGGTATCGTTATTTTACTGACTGAGTATATACACTCCTGCTATTTGGTCTGCGGACCAAATGCTTTCTCAGGTCGACAGAATGTCTGAAGTAATGACGAAATGAAAACTAATACTATTTGATATATATGTTTTTCAGACTGTACCCAAAAGATATCAAGGCCTTGAAAGCCCCGTTTTTGATTTTAAAAATAATATCCTCCAGAGAAATCCTTTTCCTGGAGCATCTTCCTCTTGCAAGGCATTCGTGAACAATTTCGTGTGCAGATATCTTTCTCCTGCTATACAGGTGCTTTGCATTAATTTTATACCTATGCAATTTTTTTCATAAGTCTTAGCATACCCCAAAGTGCATTCTAGATTCGGCTGAAAGTCTTTGTTGTCAAAAAATCTTACACTTACCGTGGGAATAAATAAACGAACGCTGCTTAGGATTCCAGAAAAGTCCGCTTTATTGAATATTGCGGAGAAGCTATTTTGCAACCTATAAAAGTAATCTTATTAATTTATACTGACAAGTGCTGAAACGCTTCCGCGTAGTTTTTGTCGTTTTCGTGGTGTACAGGAATATGGTAATGAAAAACCGAGATCGAAATTTCAATAATAGATATTTAAACATGTTATATATAATGAGTATTCGCATAAATTTCTTTTCTGCAAGCAAATATTTAACCTTAAAAAGAGCAAGGCGGGACCGTCTTTCAGAAAATTAGCATAGGTCCAGTGCTAGAAATAGCTAAGCCTGCTTGGGGAATTTAATAAACAGAATACCTCTATTTTCCCATCTGCAACCTATTTTGCAAACACACTTTTCATAGCATTTCGCTTGCGGTTAGTCACTGATAATTGGAAATTTAACGTAACGGAAGAGAGGGGTGCGGTAATGTACTCAAGTTTTGCTTTAAAAAAAGTTTAAATTTTGATTTGTTTGCTTGTTTCATCTCCCGTCTTAATCATTTAACAAGATTGAACATGTGATTTCAGTCATCCTTTTTTGTTACTGCGAAAAGGTGTGAACAAATGCTTTCTAGTAGGTGCACTGCTTGGATTAAAGACATTTTATATATTTCTATGCAAGGTTCTACATTTCTAAAAACTCATTTTTGTGCTTTGCTAAAATATTAACAGGAAGAAAAATGATAAATTTAAGAAAGAATAAAAGCCAGTACCTCAGTTTCAAAGCCTGTAATACAGCAAATAGGGATGTAGTAAGACGTATGAAACACTGGCATAAGTAAACTGTGATCACCCGTCTCTTCTGTCCTGCCTTCCAGTTGTCAGTGTCAAAATACCGTAAAAAGCATTCTTTCGATAGCTCAAAAATTGAATAAAACAGGCATTCTATTAAAGCAAGCAAAGCGGTTTTAACATCAGGATCTTTGCTATTTGGCTCCGAAGACGGTCTCCTCTGGCTCTTTTTAAGAGTAAACATTTTCATGCAGGAAGGATTGTTTCCGGGGTCTCATTAAATATAACATGTTTAAATATTTGTTATTGAAATGTCAATCTCAGTTTTTCATTATCATATCCATGTACACCGCAAAATCGACGTTAACTACGTGGGAGCATTACAGCACTTGTCAATATGGTTAAGATAAATTTTATAGTTTGCAAAATCGCTTCTCAGCAATATTAGCAGCGTCCCTTTATTTATTCACACGGTAAGAGTAAGATTTTTTGACAACAAAGACTTTCAGCCGAATCTATAATGCACTTTGGGGTATGCTGAGACTTATGAAAAAATTGCATAGGTATCAAATTAATGCAAAGCACCTGTATATATACTCCTGGTAGTGGTCCGGGAGTATATACTAATACGAAATAAAGCGAATCAGTGTCTAAGGTATTTTCCTGTTATGCTATAGACTTGTATGACGAAGAAATAGACTGATATTGAACAGCCAAAACTCTAAACATTTCCGGCGTCTTAAAAGCTTCAGTTTATTCCGTATTTAAAATAATACTCTTGCAAGCGCTGATGAATAGAAATTTCTCTCGCTACATATATTCTCCCGTTATTACCAATTACTTTCTCAGGTCAACAAAACATTAGAGTAATGCAGAATTGTAAACTAATACTATTTGATATATCTGTTTTTCAGGATGTACCCCCAAAACTACCAAGCACCGTTTTTTAAAACAATAATATCCCCCAAAGAAACCCTTTTCCCGGAGAATCCGCCTCTTGCTATTTGGGAACGGTTCTGTGAGAAGACGTGTTCTTCTCGCTATATATATACTCCAGGTATTTGATCCGGGAGTATATATAGAGACGGACACGATGAAACTGCAAAGCGTTATAGTCCGTTTGCTCCCAAGTGCAAACGGCGTTTTGCTTCTTTTCTCGAAAACGATGGAATTTCCATCAAATGTTCCAATGTCCTAATGAAACCTATAACTATACATAACTGAATACGGAAAGTCCAAATTTTTGGATGCTTTTGTAAAATATTTTCCATTGACCTTAATGCAAAAACTGAGCAGTTTCACTAAAGGGCGTCGTATGCTTGTTAGAACAGCCAAAATATTGTTGATAGGCAATAGCGTAAACTCGTTGTTTACTACAGGTGTGGGCGTATATGAATGAAATAGTAGAATGTATTCACCTGTCCGCACGCTTAACGCATGGTATCACTGATCAGGTGATACTATGTTGTAAATAAATATTGAACTATTATATTATTTTGCGAGTAAAAATTGCATGTTTTAAAATTTGATAATATATGGGTGAAACAAAAAGTAGAAAAAATGGATTTAGAATAAAATTTCAATTAATTATGCAAATTTTGTTCTAGGGATAGCATACATTGGTCACATGCTCTAACACGTAAAACTAAACGGGAATTCCAACAGCCAACTTTTACTCCCTTGTAATTAAGAGGTGAAAATGACATATTTTATGTCTTGTTTTTGTATAGAAACTTTTTTATGCAAAACCTCACATTTCTGCAAAATTATGATTTTGTTATGTATAGGATGAAAATTAAGAATGAGCGATTCGAAAATCTTTTACCTCTCACCAATTTTGAGAAAATATTGGGGATGCCGTTTGCATTTGGGAGCAAACGGACTATACACTGCGTTACACATTTATATTTCTATACATGATGAGAGATATAAGGTGTGCCTGGAAAAGGGTTTCTTTGATGGCTAATATTTTATAAAAATGGCACGGCAGATTGGTTTGTTTTTATCAATTAGATCGTAAAGCATGAATGGGCGGTTATAAAATTACGCCAAGGCCATCTGGTTGTTATTACTACGCCAATTTGACGGATTACTACGCAGACCATTTGTTATGGCTGCGAAATTTATTTGTGGTTTTCTAGGACCATCTCTGCGTTTAAAAAGTATTTGGTCCGCGGACGAAATACCGAGATAATGGCCTTTAAATTTCGTAACTCAAACCGGAAGTGAGCCAAATACGTGCTTATTTCAACAAAGTTTGTTTGAAACGGGTCCTCTGTCCACAGCCTTACTCAATTTGAGTCCCAAATTACCAGATTTTTCTAATAATGTAATGGTTCTGACGATTTTCAAAAATTTGGAAAATGCTGGTTTTTTATATTTGCGATTTACCTGTATAAGAGTCAATTTTTTAAAAAGTTTTGTTGGTTACAACTCACGTGCAGCAAAATCGGTTTGATAATTTAATTTCTGACACTGTGAGCCAGAAGTTTGTGAGTTTCGCCTTTTTAAACTCACCTGAGCCAGCGGCTCCAGGGAAGCTTTAAAGATGGGAAGGCTCCGTCGTCCGTCGTCGTCCGTCGAACGTCCGTCTGTCTACAATTCCAAACGACTTCTCCACTGACACCATTGGGCCAATTGTAACCAAATTTCATATGTGGCCTCCAGAGGAAGGGGACACAAAAAGTTGTTCAAATGGTCTTGGTCATATGACCAAATGGCCGCCATGCCCATATATGGTGAAAATCTTTAAAAATCTTCTTCCCCAAAACCAATAGGCGGATGGCCTTGTAACATAGTATGTAGCATCGAGTACGCGAGTACTACCAAAATTGTTCAAATTATGACCTCGGGTTGACCGTGACCTTTTTTACGTGAAGGTCAAGTTTGCTTTCTGGTGCTTTAATATGGGAAAATGCTAGAACATTAAATTTCATGGAACATATTGAAGATTAAGGCCTAAAAATAGTATATACATTTATCTTAATGAGTACATGAAGACTGATGAGTACAAGAGGTCAAGGTCATTCTTTGACCTTTGACCCTGAACTCTCATATTTTGACAATTTAAAACAATCTTATGTAAAGCCGCTTTTTCTTATTCAGAACCAATTGACCGATGGCCTTGAAACTTGGTATGTAGCATTGGGTACTTAAGTACTTACAAGATATTTAAAAATAACCTTGGGTTGACCATGACATTTTTTACGGCAAGGTCAAAAATGGAAAAATGCCAGAACATACGATTTCATGAAAAGTTTTGAAGATTTAGGCCTAAAGATTGGTATATACAGTCATCTTAATGAGAACATGAAGATTTGGGAGTACAAGAGGTCAAGGTCATTCTTTGACCTTTGACCCAGAACTCTCATATTTTGACAATTTCAAACAATCTGCTCAAAAACCACTAAGCCAATTGTAACCAAATTTCATATAGGGCCTTCAGTGGTTAAGGGAATGAAAATTTATTCGAACGATTTAGGTCACATGACAAACATGGCCGCTATGCTCATATATGGTATTTTTTTTAAAAATCTTCTCCTCCAGAACCAATTGACCGATTACCTTGAAACTTATTATGTAGCATTGGTTATTCAAGTACAATCAAGATTGTTCAAAATGATGACATTGGTTTGACCTTGACCATTTTACGGCAAGGTCAAATATGGGAAAATGCTAGAACATACAATTTCATGGAAAATTTTATAGAATAAGGCCTAAAAGGGAACGAAAATTTGTTCTAACGGTTTAGGTCACATGACCAACATGGCCACCACGCCCATATAAGGCAAAAAGCTATAAAAATCTTCTTCTCCAGAACCAATTGACCGATGGCCTTGAAACTTGGTATGTAGCATTGGGTACTCGAGTACTATTGTTCAAAATGATGACCTTGGGTTGACCTTGACCATTTTACGGCAAGGGCAAATATGGGAAAATGCTAGAACATAAGATTTCATGGAAAGTTTTGAAAATTCAGGCCTAAAAGTTGGTTTATACATTTATCTTAATGAGTACATGAATATTTTTGGGTACAAGAGGACAAGGTCATTCTTTGACCTTTGACACTGAACTCTCATATTTTGACAATTTCAAACTTCTTTTCAAAAGCCACTGGGCCAATTGTAACCAGATTTCATATAGAGCCTCTAGGGGCTGAGGGAACAAATGTTTTTTTCAACTGATCCAGGTCACATGAGCAACATGCCTGCTATGCCCAATTATGGTTTAAAAATCTTCTTCTCCAGAACAAATTGACCAATGGCCTTGAAACTTGGTATGTAGCATTGGGTACTCTGTGATACCAAGACAATTCAAATTAATGACCTTGGGTTGACCTTGACCTTTTTACGGCATGGTCGAATATGAGAAATACAAGTACACAAGTTTTCATGGAAGTGTTGAAGACTTTGGCCCAAGATAGTTCAAATGATGACCTTGGATTGACTTTGACAATTTTGGCAAGGTCATATTTGCTTTCTGGTGCTTTTTATGGGAAATTGGTAAATATAAGAGTTCATGGAATTTGTAGAAAATTTTGGTACAGAAGTTAATGAATACAGTCTAATAAATGAGTACCTGATTTTTTTTACCAATAGAGGTCAAGGTCATTTTTTGAGCATCAACCAATGTCTGTCATATTTTAACAGTTTTAACTTTCAGGTTTGTTCAAATGATGATTCTAGTTTGACCTTTGACCTTATTTACTCAGGTGAGCGATGCAGGGCCTCATGGCCCTCTTGTTTCAAAGAATTGCACTTTGGCAAGAAAATGCTGCAAAACTTATGGCCACGTATAGGCAAAATACAAGTACTAAGTTAAAAGTGAAATATCAACACATTTAATGAGGCAAAACGAGACAGTAAAATGCGTTCTTTCTGCAGTTGAGTATACGTTGTCTTCCTTTAAAAAAATGAAGAAATAATGGAAGTGTACCCATACACAGTAAAAGCTATAAAGTGATGTTGCCTTACCTCATCATAAAACTCTTGGAAGCTGATATTGACTGCTGCTCTAAGATCGTCCATCTGTGACTGTAGAGAGGCTGGAAATACTTCTATACCAGAAAGATCAACATTAACTGCATTTATCTCAGCGTCAACGTCTAAAGTCTGTGGAACCATATAACAGAGCTTAAATGGCAGCAGATTAGCAATGGCAAAGAGGTTATGGTTCAACGGTATACTTACAGAAAATTGACATACAAATTACGAATGTATCAAATTCAAGTAGCTCAAAAAATAAGTTCATGATATTTGGAATCATTTCACATATGACTG
Source organism: Ctena decussata (assembly GCA_963989385.1). NCBI lineage: Eukaryota > Metazoa > Mollusca > Bivalvia > Lucinida > Lucinidae > Ctena > Ctena decussata. The sequence continues at coordinate 35,045,147 of OZ022498.1, read as the reverse complement.
AATAAGTCGAGAGTTTATTTGTTATTTTCCTATTATAATTCGTATGAGTTCATGTGCAACAAAGCTGAACCATTTTCACAAATCAGACTGGAGTTGGTAACACGACGCCTCAGACCAACTGAGGCTCGATATTGACTGAAATACTGTCTATAGAGCCGTTAAACCACAAAACAACTAACAAACCAATCAGACCAACTGGTAAAATTTTCTCAACCATTGACGAGAAGAAGTCGTTTAGAGGTTTTTACAATGTATGGTCATGGATGTCCTTGAAAAAAGCATGGATGAATGACTTGCAGTGTTATGACCCTTTCAACAATACTTCAGTTACATTTAGCAGATGGCAGGGTGGCAATAAAAGGTTGTGTGCAATGGTATCCAGTCACAGTTTTCCATCGAACAGAACTGCGCCTCAAACCAGATCGCCTGATAAGCTAAGATGCCGGATTTCCTTTCTTTGACGTAGGGATGGTTCATACGTAATGAGGATGTTTCAAGGTAATCATTATGTTAGTCGGTTCAGTGTTTCAGAACAAAAAATGATTAAAGATTTTTCCTTTAATCAACCAAAGGATCTAATTGTGCTGCAGAAGTTAGTAACTCTCGCAAATTTGAGAAAAATAAGTTCCGGCCCTTTGGACGCAAAGACTACACCAAAGTCATAAAAATACGATGCAGACTCGGTTTAACTGAGTCTGCTCATGACCGACCAGTCATGAAATTGTGCAACAACAGCTAAGCCCCCTCCCCAACCCCATCGCCTAGCACTAGCTTAAGCAGAACTCTGTTTTCAGAATGACTCTAACTGAACTCAATGATCACAAAGGACGACACCGGAGTGAGTAGTGCAATAGCTCTTCCTTATCTTTCTCCAAGGCCAGCTGATTTTTTATGGAACTACGGAAGGACGGATGAACTGGCGGGCAGATGTAAACCAGAATAGTGGAGATACTTTACAAAGTCTTGCGGATAACATGCCTCAGCTACTAGTCTCCTCCTATAGAAAACCACATAAGGGTCTGCATAGCTTGCCACTGAGCCAACTGAAATTATAAGTATCGTCTACACAGGGCTAATGAAAAAAATTCAAGTAAGAAAGCTTAACCGTTAAAGTTGGTCCAAAATTGTTAATGGGTGACACTCCGGACAGAAGAATGAGTATATAACTGATGGATGAATCTGAGCTTTATATGTCCCTTTCAACAGTATTTCAGTCATATGGAGATGATGATAGGATGATGGTGAAAAGCTCTTTGCAACTGAAACCCGTCAATGGTTTGAAAACAATTCACCTACGAAACTTGAACTTGGTATCGCTAGCACGGTAAGACAGCACTTAATCTCACATATGAACGGATATCATGATGAAAGGCAAACAAATTCTCGGCTGAGACGAAACGAAAAAAAAAAACAAAAAAAAAAAAACGATATTCAGTGAATACGCTTTATGTTGTGATCAAGAAAACATTACCTTCGAATAGTTGAGTATGTCCGTTATATCAAACTGGGTGCTAAGTTGGAAAGCATCAAATGCACCTGAATTGTCTTTACAATCTCTGAAATTCAAATATATAGAATTAAACAGATACATCCGAGAATAAGAACTTAAACTAGAAAGTGTGTTTATGAAACACTATGCCCCCAACCATATGCTTGCCACTAAAGGCAACCAACATCAGAATGATCAGCACATCAAATACTAACAGTTTACCAAAAATTAGGGTTCTAGGACAAATGGTTCAAAAGTTGGAAGAATGCTAAATTGAAAAAAGGGGCATAAAGCCGCATAATTCACTCATTTTTTTGACGAAATTTGCCTAAAAGTTAATCAGGTGATCTACACCTTGGCCCCTAGCAGTATGCCAAATATGAGCATCCAAGCTCAAACAGTATTCCCAGGATTTTGGGAACAAACTTTCATGTAATTTTTTAAAAAAGGGACATAATTCTGTAAGTACATGGCAGACGGAAAAGAAAAAAATACAGGCCTGCTTAATTTTAATGCATTATCCACCTTTTAAATATCAAGGCCCAACAGTTATTGTTCTTGAGAAACAGACCACCCATAATTATGTTTTATACAGATGAGAAAAGGGAAATAGCTCTGTTAATAGTGGATGCATCATAATGCAACTGTACATCAGAATAATCAGCACATCAAATACAAATAGTATATAAAACCAGAGGACCAATGGTCCTGTAGCTCACCTGACACTTGGTCCTGGTATATATTTTCATGCTTTTATACATGTATATAGCACCAGGGCAGGGGCCCCTCCCTTGGGGATTAATGTTGAGTCCCAATTCTATATACCAAGCCACAAGGTCACTGGGCCTTTGTTTCTGGACAAAGATTTCTGAAGGGTTTTTATCATAAATGGGTGTGGCGGCCACCATGTTCATACGACCATGACCATCTGAACAAACTTTGATTCCTTTGACCCAGTATTAAAGCTCCATATGAAATACAGTAATCATTTGTATAAACTATGATGGGCCTGAGTGCCCAATGCTACATACCGGTACCAAGTTTCAAGGTTATAGGCCTTTCGGTTCTTGAGAAAAAGACTTTTGAAAAGTTTTTACCATATATGGGCATGGTGGCCATCTTGGTCAAGTGACCAAGACCATCTGAACAAACTATGGTTCCTTTAAACCGGTGAAGCTCCATATGAAATGTGGCTTCAATTGACCTTAGTGGCCTCTGAGAAGATGTTTGAAAATGTTGACGGGTGACAGAATCTCAATGACCTTGTACAAAAGTCAAAGAATGACCTTGACCTTTAACGACAAAATATCTTCATCTGGTCATTTAGTCAACCATATATACCAAATATTGCACCTTAGACTTAAATAGTTCCTGAAAAGTCCACTGTTTAAGCATTTTCCCATATAAAAGACTACATAATGTACCAAAGTTGACAGTGTCATAAATTAGGTCAAGGTCAACGCACGATCATTTGTATAAACTATGATGGGCTTGAGTGCCCAAAGCTACATACCAAGTTTCAAGGTCATACACCTTTTGGTTCTGGAGAAGAAGATTTTGAAGGGTTTTTACCATATACGGGCATGGCGGCCATCTTGGTCAAGACCCTGAGAACAAACTTTTATTCCCTGATCACACTTAGACTCCATATGAAATTTTGCTTCAATCAGACCAGTGGTTTCAGAGGAGTAGATGTTTTGAAAATCTTGATGACGGACAGACCGACAAAAAGGACCTTGACCTTCAGTGACATAATATCTTCATCTGGTCATTTAGTTGACCATATATACCATGTATTGTACCTTAGACTTAAATAGTTTCTGAGAAATCCACTGTATAAGCGTTTTCCCATATAAAAGCCTAACGTTCCAAAGTTGACCATGTCGTCAATTAATTCAAGGTCAACGCATGGTCATGATTTGTATAAACTATGATGGGCCAGCATGCCACATACCAAGTTTCAAGGTCATAGGCCTTTTGGTTCTGGAGAAGAAGATTTTTGAAGGGTTTTTACCATATATGGGCATGGCGGCCATCTTGGTCATGTGACCCAGACCCCGGGTATACATACCAAGTTTCAAGGTCATAGGCCTTTTGGTTCTAGAGAAGAAGATTTTTGAAGGGTTTTTACCATATATGGGCATGGTGGTCATCTTGGTCATGTAGCCCAGCCCCCGGTATAAACTTTAGTTCCCCTATCCCACTGAGACACTATATGAAATTTGGCTTCAATCTCCCCAGTGGTTTCAGAGGAGAAGATGTTTGAAAATCTTGATGACGGACAGACCGACAAAATGACTTTGACCTTCAGTGACATAATATCTTCCTCTGGTCATTTAGTTGACCATATATACAACATATTGTATCTTAGACTTAAATAGTTTCTGAGAAATCCACTATTAAAGCGTTTTCCCGCATGCCCAAAGCTACATACCAAGTTTCAAGGTCATAGGCCTTTTCTGGAGAAGAAGATTTTTGAATGTTTTTTACCATATACATGTATGGGCATGGCGGCCATCCTGGTCATGTGACCCAGACCCCGGGTACAAACTTTCGTTCCCCTATCCCACTGAGACTCCATATGAAATTTGGCTTCAGTCGGCCCAGTGGTTTCAGAGGAGAAGATGTTTGAAAATCGTGACGACGGATGGTCTGACGGAATGACCTTGACCTTTAGTGACTTGTATCTTCATCTGGTCATTTAATCGACCATGTATACCAAGTATTGTACCTTAGACTTAAATATTTTCTGAGAAATCCATTGTTTAAGCGTTTTCCAATATAAAAGCCTAACGTACCAAAGTTGACCATGCCGTAAATTAGATCAAGGTCAACACAAGGTCATCATTTGTATATACTATGTTGGGCCGGCATGCCCAAATGCTACATACCAAGTTTCAAGGTCATAGGTCTTTTGGTTCCGGAGAAGAAGATTGAGTTTTGAAGGGTTTTTACCATATATGGGCATGGTGGCCATCTTGGTCATGAGACCCAGACCTTGGGTATAAATTTCGTTCCCCTATCCCACTGAGACTCCATATGAAATTTGGCTTCAATCGGCCTAGTGGTTTCAGAGGAGAAGATGTTTGAAAATCTTGACGACGGATGGTCCGACGGAATGACCTTGACCTTTAGTGACATAATATCTTCATCTGGTCATTTAGTCAACCATGTATACCAAGTATTGTACCTTAGACTTAAATATTTTCTGAGAAATCCACTGTTTAAGCGTTTTCCAATATAAAAGCCTAACGTACCAAAGTTGACGATGCCGTAAATTAGGTCAAGGTCAACGCAAGGTCATGATTTGTATAAACTATGATGGGCCGGCATGCTCAATGCTACATACTAAGTTTCAAGGTCATAGGCCTTATGGTTCTGGAGAAGAAGATTTTTGAAGGGTTTTTACCATATATGGGCATGGCGGCCATCTTGGTCATGTGACCCAGACCCCGGGTATAAACTTTCGTTCCCCCATCCCACTGAGACTCCATATGAAATATGGCTTCAATCGGCCCAGTGTTTTCAGAGGAGAAGACGTTTGGAAATCTTGACAACGGATGGTCCGACGGAATGACCTTGACCTTTAGTGACATAATATCTTCATCTGGTCATTTAGTCGACCATGTATACCAAGTATTGTACCTTAGACTTAAATAGTTTCTGAGAAATCCACTGTTTAAGCGTTTTCCCATATAAAAGCCAACTTACCAAAGTTGACCATGCCGTAAATTAGGTCAAGGTCAACGCAAGGTCATGATTTGTACAAACTATAATGAGCACGCATGCCCGATCCTACATACCAAGTTTCAAGGTCAAAGGCCTTTTGGTTCTGGAGAAGAAGATTTTTGAAGGGTTTTTATCATATATGGGCATGGTGGCCACCTTGGTCATGTGACCCAGACCCCAGGTATAAACTTTCGTTCCCCCATCCCACTGAGACTCCATATATAATTTGGCTTCAATCGGCCCAGTGGTTTCAGAGGAGAGGATGTTTGAAAATCTTGACGACGGATGGTCTGACGGAATGACCTTGACCTTGAGTGACATAATATCTTCCTCTGGTCATTTAGTCGACCATGTATACCAAGTATTGTACCTTAGACTTAAATAGTTTCCGAGAAATCCACTATTTAAGCGTTTTCCAATATAAAAGCCTAACGTACCAAAGTTGACCATGCCGTAAATTAGATCAAGGTCAAAGCAAGGTCATGATTTGTATAAACTATGATGGGCCGTCATGCCTGATGCTACATACCAAGTTTCAAGGTCATAGGCCTTTTGGTTCTGGAGAAGAAGATTTTGAAGGGTTTTTACCATATATGGGCATGGCGGCCATCTTGGTCATGTGACCCATACCCCGGGTATAAACTTTCGTTCATCCATCCCACTGAGACTCCATATGAAATTTGGCTTCAATCGGTCCAGTGGTTTCAGAGGAGAAGATGTTTGAAAATCTTGACGACGGATGGTCCGACGGAATGACCTTGACCTTTAGTGACATATATCTTCATCTGGTCATTTAGCCGACCATGTATACCAAGTATTGTTCCTTGAACTTAAATAGTTTCTGAGAAATCCACTGTTTAAGCGTTTTCCCATATAAAAGCCTAACGTACCAAAGTTGACCATGCCGTAAATTAGATCAAGGTCAACGCAAGGTCATGATTTGTACAAACTATGATGGGCCGGCATGCCCGATGCTACATACCAAGTTTCAAGGTCATAGGCCATTTGGTTCTGGAGAAGAAGATTTTTGAAGGGGTTTTACCATATATGGGCGTGGCGGCCATCTTGGTCATGTGACCCAGATACCCCGAACAAACTTTCGTTCCCCCGACCTAGGTAGGCTCCATATGAAATATGGCTTCAATCGGCCCAGTGGTTTCAGAGGAGAAGATGTTTGAAAATAATGACGACGGACGACGGACGGACGACGGACGGACGGACGGACGACGGATGCCTGGTTATACTATAAGCTCATCTATGAGCCTAAAGGCTCAGGGGTTAGTAACAAGTACATTTCGTTAGTTGTCTGTTAGCGAAGGCTTTACGAAGAGAATAACGAAGAGACATAACGAAACCGACATGTCATTAACAAGAAGCTTTCGTTATCCCTTCGTTAGTAGTTGCTTCGCTAGTTAAGTAACGAAGACGCTGTGTAAATAAATAGCCGTGTAGAAGCAGCGTAAATGAATATCTTAAACATGTAAACGTTTTTTTCCGATAGCTCATAGCTGCTATCCTGAAAAAACAAAAGGGCTAAAATAAGCAAAGACTCCCTAAATATTCTCAGGAAGAGCTAGAGAAATTTTAAGCAATTTTTTGGACATTTGAAACACGGCATGAGTACAGGTGGTCATTTTAATGACTTCGCCATTTCTCATGTTCCCTGAAAAAATATTGGACAGGTTCTTCAGTTCTCTGAAAACGCCGGACAGGGCCCCATGATATCGGAGTCGTCAAATTAATTACCGCGTTTGAATTTTTAAATGGGTCAGTTTACGTCCATAATACCATCTGGATGTATGGCGGCCCGTTTGGTTTTTTTACCCATGTAATGCAGATATCTTTATTTCAAATACAGATATCTCTGTCAAGAAAAACATATATCTGTAATTTTTGGAGTTAAAGATACCTCTAATTGAAATGCAGATGTTTGTTATAGAAATAAAGGTTTCTCTTATTGAAATGCAGATATCTATATTGCATATACAGATATCTATTTTTTGATCACAATAAAGATAACTGCATTGCAGTTGAAGATATCTGCATTTTACATACAGATATTTCTAATAAAGCTGAAATTCAGATATCTGCATTTAAATACAAATGTTTATAATTAAAATGCAAATATCTGTATATGAAAGTGAGATATCTGAATTTCTTATTTTAATACAGATATCTGCATTTCAAAAAACAGTTATCTGCATTTCAATTACAGGTATCTGTATGTGTGGTTGAAATAGATATATATCTCTATTCCATGCATTTTTGGAACACTGATGCCTCCGTCGCCGACTTTTACATACGCACCGTTCACTGTGTGGTTTATACAAGTTTTTGTTTGCCGTATACTAATCCAATTTCTCAGTAATATTAAGCGAACCAGTATTTGTACAGAGTCCTGTCGGTACATTCTGCCATACACCTTTATCAGTAATTCTAGGCATATATACATTTTAGTCTCTCGTTTGCAGAATGAAAGCCCACCGGTGATTCGATTACCGGATGTAGGGTTGTTTAATCTGCGCATGGGTAGTTGATATAAGATAACTCGTACCTACATCGGATAAGATATCTTATACATTACATAAGATATCTTATTTAACATATAAGATATCGTATGATTAATATCGTATATCGGATATAAGATATCTGCTTTGATAAATAAGATATATCGGTTATAAGGTTTCCAATATGGGATATAAGATATCTAGTATAATATATATCTTAATTAACAGTCAGATACCGATAATTATTTAAATAGATATCCTTATAAAGGAATTAAGATATTATCTTATTTAAGGGGTTGAGGTGGCTCGTTGTGGGACGCCTGCGTTCGCGAGCTGATAATACGTAGGCACTGCTTACCTGATGTCTGCAGCTACTGTGTCTCGCGGAATGCATCAGTAAGTGTGGCTAGGAAAGGGCTGCTCATTGCCTACTGAGACATGCTCATCACATTTTTTCTTTCTTTTTGGGGTTTAGCGACACTGAAGAAGTGAAATTTAGAAACGCGCGTCTGTCGCACTAAATTTTGTGTAGTTACGTTCATATTATTAAGGAATAAAGATATCAAATATGTTAAATAAGATATCTGATATGTTAAATAAGATCTTTTATATATAAGAATTTAAAAGGTATCTTATTCATATATAGAAATATCTAATATATCAAATTCGATATCTTATATGACATATTAGTGTTTTCTTTACGATATAAGATATCTGGTATGGAATCTTATTTCTCAAAGCGGATACAGTAAAGCCATATATGTTATATATGTTAAATAAGTTATCTAATGCAGTTTATATCTAATTTAGGGTAGATATCTTATAAAGTATATAAAATATCTTTTCTACTATGTAAGATATCTAATATACTTTGTACATATCTTATTTCACATGTCAGATATCTAATTTAGTATAAAGGATAACTTATATGTTATATCAGATATTTTATATTCTTGGATCAAACAAATATCTATTGTATTTTATCAGATATCTTTTGAATTATATAAGATACCTGATACAACATATTAGATATCTCTTAAGTATATAAGATATATTATTTTACATTTAAGATATATTATGTATTGAATTAAATAAGATTTTTATATAATATATGAGACATCTGAAATACTATATTAGATATCAAAGATATATTAGATATCTTATATGTCCTACAAGGTATCTAAAACTTAAGAAATAAGATATCTTAAATAGTATATAAGATATCTTTTTAATAAAATAAATAGAAAAGGGCTTTTCAAACATTTCCATGTTCTTGTATGCTCTTAGTATCAGTTATAAAACACATACTGGGAGGACAGGGAGGACTCTAGAAGTTTCCAAATGCCGAAAACTAACTTGGAAATTTACTCTGACCTTGTCGTGTTTTTCGAACGCTCTACTTAGCTTACCATACAAACAGGATTGAAACAAAAATATGGGATACATGCGCAATATTAAGGCAAATAAAGAGAGAGAGAGAGAGAGAGAGAGAGAGATTTCGGTTCAGTTCAGTTCAATTCTCCTAACGACGTTTCCCATGTGGCTCAGCGGTACGTAACCATAGTTAAACACACTTGGCGCCGTGTGTCCGTCCATATAGAGAGAGAAAAAAAAAGAAGGAAAGGACCCCTTTCGCCGTGACCTCTGACGTCATGAGAAAAATAAGTGCCATATGTTAAATAGTTAATTATATCTCCTATCGATTGCACTTTCGATTTGTCTTACAAAGTACATGTAGTTAAGTCATAATTTAGGGTCAAGTGATCAACCCCATCCCCTTTTCAGCGATTGTCTTAAATCCTCTTGCTATCGAAAGGGTAGAGCTACAAAATGCTAATACATGTAACAGTGCCTCAGGGAGTATTTAAACGAATTCGCAAGAAATTTCTGCAAAGTTGAAGTAAAATAAAAAGGTTTCTATTTCTATTTCTTATAACAAGTCACTTTGCCTAAGCCTTTCAAGCCTCAAACTAGGATGAAAATGACGAGCTCAGCAGCAATTTGCTTAACGAAGGCTTAACGACGATCCCAGAGTCGTCGTTAAGTTTTGTTGTCTTTACGAAAATTCGTTACCTCTTCGTTATTAACGAGGGGTACTTGTTAATCAAGATTTTGCTAACGAGGGCTTAACGAAGACTTAACGAACAAGTTTTGGCTAACGAACTTTCTTGTTACTAACCCCAGGTGAGCTAAAAATAGGGTTCTAGGTCAACGGGTTCAAAAGTTGGAAAAAAGGCAAATTCAACAAAGGGACATAATTCAGTCATTATTCGAAGGAATTTGCCCAAAAGTTTATCAGGTGTTCTACACCTTAGCCCCTAGCAGTATGCCAAATATGAGCATCCTAGCTTAAACGGTATTTCCAGGATTTTGGAACAAACTTTCATTTATTTTTTTTGAAAAAGGGGCATAACTTTGCAAGTACAAGGCTGATGGACAAGAAAAAAAATACTTGTCCTCCAGGTTTTGATAGTCTAACCACCTATGAAATATCAAGGCCCCAGCAGTTACGATTCTTGAGAAAATGAAGTGTTACGTACGAACGTACGGACGGACGGACGGACGGTCAGGCCCAAACCAATATGCCCCCTCAACTTCTTCGAAGTTGGGGGCATAACAATTGCATATAACCGATTACTGGTAAAATCTCACTTTGTTGGTACTAAATCATCCAGAATTTTGGGAACAAAACTGTAATTTTTCGAAAAAGGGGCATAATTCTGTAAGTACATGGCAGACGGAAAAGAAAAAAAATACAGGTCAGCTTATTTTACATGCTCTATCTACCTTTTAAATATAAAGGCCCTAGCAGTTATTGTTCTTTAGAAACAGACCACCCATGATTATATTTCATACAGATAAGAAAAGGGAAATAACACTGAAGGCAAATAACTCTGTTAATAGCGGATGCATGATAACGCAACCAACATCAGAATAATTAGCACATCAAATACTAATAGTATACCAAAAATTAGGGTTCTAGGTCAAACGGTTTAAAAGTTAGAAAAATGCTTAGTTCAACAAAGGGCATAATTCAGTCATTTTTCGAAGGAATTCGCCCAAAAGTTTATCAGGTGATCTACACCATGGCCCCAGTGTGCCAAATATCAGCATCCTTGCTCAAAATGATATTTCCAGGATTTTGGGAACAAACTTTCATTTATTTTTTTGAAAAAGGGGCATAACTTTGCAAGTACAAGGCTGATGGACAAGAAAAAAAATACTTGTCCTCCAGTTTTTGATAGTCTAACCACCTATGAAATATCAAGGCCCCAGCAGTTACGGTTCTTGAGAAAATGAAGTGTTACGTACGTACGTACGTACGGACGGTCAGGCCCAAACCAATATGCCCCCTCAACTTCTTCGAAGTTTGGGGCATAACAATTGCATATAACCGATTACTTGTAAAATCTCACTTTTATGGTACCAAATCATTTTCGTATCGTTTTTGTCTGATGCAGTCGAACGCACACTTACTGCAAGTTGAGGGAATAAATTAGAGAAAGACTGACAGACAAAGACTGACAGACTAGCAGCGTTTGACATTACCTGAGTATTCCTGTCAATGTCAATTGTATCGAGGAGTTTTGGTAAAGGGTATCTCCAAGGAAGTATTTTCCGTCACCAACAGTTATCTTGTTATAGGTCCCATCAATCCACTGTGAAGAGAAGAAATCCAGGGTGTAGCTAGAGACAGTTACATGATCCGCACAATCATGTAAAATATTCCTTGGGGTTTAGCCCTAAAGACAGCTCATATTTTAATGTCAATTGGCAGCTGGTATTGAAGTATCGTCTAATTTATGAAGTTAAAAGATAGGCAATGATTAGGAATTAATACAATCAAATCAAACATCCCGACCTCAAAGAAAAAGAGAAAGAAGCACACACACACAAATTAACAAAAGTTTTCGAAAGGCACGCACGGTAGACCGAATGAACAGCTCTTTCCCAAACAGGTGATCATTCACCTACCCTTATTGAAAACAGCAGCACCATAAATTTTACCTATTTTTTTATTTTAGATTACTACATAAAACGAAACAGAAAGCAGAAAGGGCAGCTATTCAGGTGACCATATTGCTGGAGACCATAGATAAGCTAACATAAATAACATGTAACGCTGAGGAACCACAACAGAAGTTTCAGCATAGGAATACGCAGTTCCGTGCTGAAATTTTGCCAATTTGACAAAATTACAATTAGCACGTGCGCATTTGTGTATAGGCAGCCATGCCCTTTAATCATAAAAAGAGGATCATGATCGCTAATCTGCACCTTCATGCAGTAACTTGAAAGAGTTTGGTGCAAGAATTATAATGGGTAATCCCAATCAGGATTCAGTGATCACCTTCTAAGTAAAAGACAGGCTATGGTCAGGAACTAATACACTTGGATCCCATAGCCTGCCCTCAAAACTGAAAGGGAACGAAGTGTGTACATAAATTTACAGCAGTTCACGAAAAACACACATGATAAACCGATTAAACAGCTGTTTCCCAGACAGGTGGCCATTCACTTACCCCATCTAAAACACCACTCACACAACAGTTGAACGAAAGCACCGACATGGACACCAAAAACAAGTAACAGTAAGGAATAATGCTACTTAAATACAAGTCCGATGTTTAAGTCATTGGTAACCGTCTTGGTTTGTCCATTCATTTCTTAAACACAGTTGATGTAAGGATTCTTTTCACAAAGTTTGGTCAAAATTTATTCAGTTGCTCTTTAGATATCATCAGCTGCTTGCTTGGCTATTTCTAATAACGGTGCCTAACTTGCATGGTATATCTGCGTGATTTTGGAAGTATTTCCTGCTATGGCCAGTCTCATCAAGTTAGTTGAAAAATCCGTATCGGGCTCTTAAGATATTTCGTTGCATGAGTCAATATTTCCCGTAAATGCGACCATCTTGGATGTGTCAACTGTATATTTTTGAAAAATCCCTATGGAAGGATATCTATCCAATAAAGATTGGTCCATCTCCGTACAAGATTCACTTGTTTACTCTGTTATTAATTTACAGGTAATTCTGCTTCATGTGGTCAGCGGATCAGGTAATAGGATAAAGGATGACCATTTTTACAAGCCATGATAAATGCAGTTACTACCATCTTGAACTGCTTCAGTTCAATCAGGATTATTCCATTTAACGCCAGTCTGGTTAATGGACAGATCCTATTCCCGTGGACTTGCCCAAGTCTGCAAATTGATATTCCATAATTTTCAAATTTTGGAAAAAACAAGCGTCTAAAAGTGTGAAAAAGATACACACCGTACCCTATATCCAGAGATAACCCCTAAAGAGATTTTCACATACAGTACACTGTTTCTTTTAAGGTGACTCTCCTGTTTTAAACGAAAAATTTAGATAAATATAGGATCTTGGGAAAGTCTACAAATTCCCCCGACCCATGCACTTTCTGTGAGAGATTACAGGTGGATAAACTGGATTAGCCTTTTATTTGGAGGAGAGATGAAAGGTCCATTATTCAGCCAATTACTGATACGTCGTTTTGGAGGTAAGCTTAAATTCCTTTGTTTAAATGCACACAGACAACATTGTTTCTGTTTTATATCTGTTTTCCAATCATGATTATATCTGCTTTCCCATCCATCCTTTCCCCCTTTTTACATGTAATGTGTATGTTTCTAATATAAACAGTGTTATGGATATTGTGTTAGTAAATCTAGGTTTTAGTGTAGTACATAGATCAAATAGACAATTTTGTATACCTACAGCAGCCTTACAGCTAACCACAATATCGCTGTTGCATTTAGCTTTCTATTCTAAATCAGTTCAAATATGTATTCCAATTCTGGATTATGTATGTGGAAGTGACGTGCATAAACTTTGTGTTTCAACTGACTTTTTGCGAATACATACATGTAGTTACTTTATTTGCATAATTTTGGTAAAGTTTTATACAAGAATAGTTTGACTAATTTTATTTGACAAAATTAATCATTAAGTGTTTAGATTTAACGGACAAGCTATATTGTATTTGACAAACAAAATTTAAATATGATTTGAAAGCCGGTTCGCTCTTTCTTGCGGGGAGTCACATTGTTGGCTAAATATTTATTACAAACATGTTCACCATATCACAGGCATACATAGAATTTACACATGTGTAAATTCTATGTATGCATGTGATATGAGCATTTGTGTAAAGTGCAATGAATTTTTTCACCAGAAAGGATATAATATGTCTGATATGGGCCAGAGCACGCTGTTTCAGCTAAAAAAGCCATTTAAATCATCATACCTTTTCCAGCTGACTGAGAGAAGGATCTGTGATAGTCTTGCATACAAATCTCTCCACAGGAGCTCCGAGCATAAACGGTAAGGTTGTCAACAACATCAGCAAAGCTCCAAATATAAATATGAAAGCGGCCGATCTAAAAGAAAGATTTTTGTAAACCTTATTTTTTGTAATCATAACAAACACTTCAAAACAAAGACAGTTCTTTAAACCTTACATCTTTATTTAAAATAAACAACAACAACTACTGAATAGTCATTCCAGAATGAACACAACGCTGTTCAATATTAAATCATCATTGATTCAACGCCATGACACTGCATCAATGTTGAAACGGTGTATGTCCAGTGGGAGTGCTATAAATACTAGTATTACAGTCTTTTTGTCAGTCATCTAAATCTTTATCTGCTAAAATGATGGCTATTATTGATTTGAAAACAAAACTGTAATCAGGGTTTATAAGCGCCCGATCCCAAAGATCAGTTTGGGCTAGATCTATTCTTGCCCAAACATGTTAGAGCTAAATGAATCAGCTCTAACATGTATGTGTTGAATAATAAATCACTGTCTGGATATCAGTTATTAAGTACCATTCCGGCTAAGAATCAGGCAGGTGTTGGCATATCAAGGTCTTCAGATTTTGACCAAAACTTTTGTATAAGTCCATTGGGTGACCAAACTTGCACATGCAAAATCCGAGGTCAGTCAGTCAACGGTTGCTATGGAAACCAGGGAATAATTGTTTTCCTTAGCAACAAGCAAATTATGCTTGAACATTTATATAAAATACAACATTTTTTGGAGGCTAAAACTGTACACAAAGCAAAAATAGCCCTTCTTGTAATGTGTTCACTAACACAATGCACATTATTGGTATCGAACTCTGTTAGAAGGTTTATGAAATAAACATCAGCATGTATGCTATTTGGGGTCAAAGGTCACCTGGGTCAGCGTTTTTACAGAATTTGTGAAAATAGTCAAAAATGACTGAAATACAACCCAAATATTTTCTATAGTATAAAAAATCGAAAGATGCCAGCATTCAATGATTGCAGCACAGCTATGGAGCTTTCAAAATCTGTAATAAAATTACTGTATAAATTTCTCCTTAGCAACCAGTTTAACACCTTAGCAACCAATCCTTAGGTAATCTGTAAATTTTGACTGAATTGGAATCAGAATATCTTTGACATTATGCAATGCAGGTAGACAATAGTTAGTTATGTTTCAAGAACAGGTATTGAACTTTTGAATTTTGTTGAAAAAACCTATGTACAATTTTCTCCTTAGCAACAAATATGTGCCCTTAGCAACCAACTATTAACAGATATAAAACATTTGGTTGACTTCAACAAGCAATATATTTGATATGTGTCAAACTAAGCCAACACATATAGGCTTAAAAGCAGACAGATGTTTAAATCTGTTGAAAAACGTGTGCACATATTTGTGCTTAGCAACCATTTTGGACCCTTAGCAACCACATTTTATCAGATAACTTTTCAGTAAATTCAACACCAAAAATAATCTATTTACAGAGTACTATGCAGAGGAGTGTAATTTATGACTGAAAAACAAGTACTGGGCTTTTTTAAGATCTTTTAACAACCTTGTGCATATAGTTGCCCTTAGCAACCAGTCTGAACCCCTAGCAACCATCTCTGAACAGAAGACTTTTAACTGAATTTCATATGAAATATCTTTTATAACTAACAAAGTATGAAAATAATTGCAAGTAACATTACAACACTAGATACTGACTTTTAAATTCTGTTGAACAATGTGTGTGTGCATATTTGTCCTTAGTAACCAACTTTAGACCTTAGCACCCAACTGTTCACTGATTTTGATTTTGAGGGAAATTTCGTTTTGTAACATACTTAATAAACAATTGTTTGTAATGTATGAACCACAAGTGCTGAATTTTACAATATGCTGCAAGAGCTGTGTAAAATTTGTCCTTAGCAACCAATCTGAGTCCATAGCAACAAACTCTAAATTTAGCCATGTGATTGCTTTGACTGGTTTCCATACGGAATATCCATAATACGCAAATTAAGAAGACAGTTTAAAAGCACAGCTGACAGGCTTTCAAAAATCTGTTGAAAATTGTCTATTTTCTTCCTTAGCATCCAATTTGGTCCCTTAGCAACCACCTTTAAAATACCAAAAAAAATTTGAGGACAACTTTGTTTCGCATTCAGAAGGTCCAAATGAACAATTTGGCACCCATGAGAAATTGTCCTGGGTGGGGGGGGGGGAGTTAAATCAGACACCGGGGTACATGTTTCCACCATTTTTGCCAAGGGATACAACTTTTGTGAATTCTTGTTTAATTCTCCTGCTGAAAATACCTTTCCAAAGTGGGAGCTAGTGTTAATGGGAATCTGCTCCTGCAGGGGCTAATTCTATCCTTTATCGGTTGACTTTTAGACAGAAGGTAGGCATTTATGAAAATGGCAGTGTTGTCTCCCCTGAAAGTGTCCCTTTTCACTCCACATCAATCTTATATTGGTATGCTAGAAATATAGTTAACCTTTTGTGAACATGCTCATCAAAACAACATTCACCAGCCTGGCCTGTGTCCTGTCCTTAGACTCACATGTGTTAATGCACTCATGAACTTCATTATAAATAGGTAAGATTATTGTATTAAAAAGCTAACATGGTGCTCTAGCGATGTTCATTTCGCATTGACAGAAAAAATCTTGGAGCACCGATCAAATAATAAGATACCTCCTAAGGGTATATTAAAATGAATGACATACCTGCAGTGGAAGCAACTCACCATTTTCATTTAAAGAGAGTGAATTCTAAAATGAAAGAACTGGCTTTTCTAGGAGGAAATTGTTTTATTTTTTAACCAATAATGCAGATTGTGGGATGGATGGATGGATGACTTGCGATTTTACGTCCTTTTCAACAGTATTTCAGTCATATCAGGACGATGGGCTTGTGATAATGAAAGGCTGTGTGCAATGGAACCCCGTTTACGATGGAAAGAACTCCGCCTCCAGCGGGACTCGAACCCGCGACCGCTAGATCAGTAGGCCAGCGCTTAACCCACTGAGCTACCGGGGCTCCTCAGATTGTAGGTGATCTCATATTTGTGAAGCTATTTGTCCAGGAGCAAACAAGAAATAAAAAAAGTTGCTTCCATTTGTAAATATGGCAGAGAAATAAAGATAAACAGGATATTTGACTTTTTCAGTGTAAGATCACTTTTTACTTCATGGAATAAACACCAAAAGCAGTATTTTCTGGAGTGGTCAAGCAACAAGTGAACAGTGTAAGAAAATTTTTTATTTCACCGAATAAACCCCAAAAGCAGTATTTTTACTAGTGGCAAGAGAAAATACAATTTTTGGTGTTCATGAGTGAAATAAAAATCAACTTTACACTGAAATAGTCTATCCTTTTTGTTTTCTTTATGCTTTGAATTGCAATAATTCAGTTTATTCCAATGCGTCAGCCGTCACAACAGAGGCACAACTTTTTTCTAGCTGTTTTGTGTCATATTTGATGCTTCCAGCATGTTTACTGGGTATGATATAGGTTGTAAACCAGTTTGCAACTGAAAAAGCTTGAAACTACATTTCACAAATCTCAAGACATTTGCTAAGAAAGAATGCCTATATGAGACTAAGGCATCATGATGTCGTGTGCACTAAACAATGCTATGTTGGCACTTTTAGTGATTCATTAATGTCAGAATGACGTGCAGACATGCCTGGCATAATTTGTCAAGATGGATAAGGTTTAGCCAATTTAAACAAAATGAATGAGACTATTTCATGGAAATCCTATTTTATGAAACAGTGAAGTCTAAAGTGATAATTTCACTGTTAGAAACAGTGAGACTATCGGTATGGATTTCACTGAGAAATTTGTATTCTTCATTGAAAAGTACGAAAGAAGTACCCATATACCTTAATGCACCCTTTGCATGACAATACATATGCAATATATAGAGAAGCACCATGGCTGAGTGGTTAGAGATGCTATGTTATGATGCAGAAGGTTCTGAGTTCGAATCCCAGCTGGGGTCAACTCGCAACTGGAAAACTCAGTCAACCCAGCAGAAAATGGGTAACGTTTACAAATCAGGAAAGATAAGGCAGCAAAAAGAGAGGGATGGGTTCTGCCTTTCATATGCTGTACCAAAGATACACTGGGCCTCTAACCCCCACTGCCACCACTACGGCCACTAGGTTATGGGAGTCCTTTACCTTTATATACAATATATATGTCCCTCATGAAAAAGGACTATGCAAATTAAAACTGCATTGAATTTTTACAAAGGAGTTCCAGGAAAATTAACATTTACAGTAGAACTTCAATGGCTCGAACAGGCATGGAACCACAAAAATTAGTTCCAGCCAAGGGTAGTTCTAGCCATCCAGGGTTGGTTTCCATATAAATTGACCTCTAGGGACCAAGAAAATAGTTTTAGCCTGGCAGGGTGAACGAGCCATCAGGGTTCGAGCCATTGAAGTTCTACTGCTATATTGCTTTCCTATCAGTCATTGTAAAGGCCTTAATTTGTGATCCAAGACCTGAGTCAACGTGATCAGATATAAATTCATTTTATATACAACATAAAACAGAGATAAGTACTGATGAGACCAAACTGATGCCAAACAGCACCAATGGCATCCAGTGGGAGATATAAGTAAAAGGACAGAAGTTAGGAATGATAACAAACTTCAAATGCCTTGAAGCAGTTGTCTTAGAAAATGGATCAAAGCCAGAGTTTTAGACTCTCAAGGATTGCACAAGCTACTGCAGCTCCATTAAAGCTGAAGATAATTTTGAGAGACAACAAAATATCTCTTGGATCAAAAGTGAAACGTGTGCTGTCCCTTGTCATATCCACATTTCTGTATACCTGAGTGTCATGGACCTTGGCAGCAGTTTGAGAAAAGAATGCAGGCCTTAGAGATGAGATGCTACCATATGTTACTGACTTTTTGTATAAAGACCATGTAACTGATGAGGATTTTCGCTGAACAGAAATTTAGGTGATTCAGTCATGTCAATGTCTTCTGGCTTAGCAAAGGCTTTTCTGAAGGCACAAAAAAGTAAAAAAAGAAGAGCAGATGAAGAAGAAAACATTATTGTTTTGTTCTTCGCCTGTCTCTTCTTTTTCATTTCTCTGTGCCTTTAGACTGGCATCCAGTTCTGGGGACATATAAAAACAATGTAGACCCAAGTCAGACAATGTGAGATAATGTGTTTGAAATTCAGTAAATACGTTAAGAGGTGGTTGATTAAGGGCTCGTACGTACTGCTGGTACATGTTTTCAACATATCTCAAAAGTCAGGCAACGGTACTTAAAACTTTTTATAACTGTCTTAATTACTTATAGGACAAAAACAGACATTCTTTTCTTTGGACTTCAGCAGAAAATTCGTCTTCTTCAGGGTCTGTCAGTTCCTCTGGCAACGTTCTAAGTCTTCTAAGAAATGGTTGCTAAGGGCTTCAACTGGTTACTAAGAACAAGCACATAGGCATTTTCTTCAACAGAGTTTAGAAGTCTAACCGTTTGATCCAGACATCACTTACACTTGTCATAACAGTTTGTTGCTAATAAAACTGCTCTGTCCTGAATTCCGACAAAAGTCTCATATCTAAAAGGTGGTTGCCAATGCCCCAATCTGGTTTCTAAGGACAACTGCATGCAGATGTTTTAATCAGATGGTAAAAGTTCAGGTCAGAGGTGCTTTAGATATTACTTATAACAAGATACATTGTTATGTTGCAAAGAGAGAATAGTTTGTTTGATAATAATTCACTCACATGCTCCAAATCTGTTAAAATATGGTTAAAATCATGTGGTTGCCAAGGACTAAAACTTGTTGCTAAGGACACATACATGCACAAGTGATTTGTTTCCTTGTTGATTTTCAAAAGTAAGTTAAATATGTTTAAAAAAATACTGCAACTGTCTTCATAGATTGCTGCTCATGAAAGGTATTTTGTATGGAATTTAATCCAAATTCTCAAATCAGTTTAGAGGTGGTTGCTATGGGCTCAGACTGGTTGCTAAGGACAATTATATACACAAGTTTTTTCAACAGACTGGTTAAGTCCAGCACTCTTGCTTCAATGATTCCTTACCATTGTCTACATAGTACACAACAATCAGAACGCATCAGCTTTGGACTTCACTAAAAATTCTAAATCTGTTGATAGGTGGTTGCTAAGGGCACAAACTCGTTGCTAAGAGCAAATATATGCACATGTTTCACAACAACATTTAAAAAAACAGGCAGCTGTAGTTTAAACATTTCAATAAATGTATGGTTATTACTACTTGTATATCAAAGATATTCCTCTTAGAGTTCGGCCAAAAGTCTCAGATTTGTTAACGGTTGGTTGCTAAGGGCTCTAACTGGTTGCTAAGATGAAATATATGCACATGTTTCTCAACAAAGTGTTAAAGTCCGATACATGTGCTTTAAACTTTTCTTACTATTGTCTTCCTATATTGCAATACATCGAAGATATACTGTTACCGATTCAGTCAAAATGTACAGATCACCTAAGGGATGGTTGCTAAGGAGTTAAACTGGTTGCTAAGGAGAAATTTATACAGTAATTTAATTCCAGATTTTGAAAGCACCATAGCTGTGCTTTAATCATTGAATGCTGGTATCTTTCAATTTTTTATACTATAGAAAATATTTGGGTTGGATTTCGGTCATTTTTGACTATTTTCACAAATTCTTTAAAAACGATGACCCATGTGACCTTTGACCCCAAATAGCACACATGTTGATGTTTATTTCAGAGACATTCAAACAGAATCTGATACCAATAATGTACATTGTTGTAGTGAACACATGACAAGAAGGGCTATTTTTGCTTTGTATACAGTTTTAGCCTCCCAAAAATGTTGCATTTTACATAAATGTGCCAGCATAATTTGCTTGTTGCTAAGGAAAACAATTATCCCCTGGTTTCCATAGCAACCGTTGACTGACTGACCTAAGATTTTGCATGTGCAGGTTTGGTCACCCAATGGACTTAAACACAAGTTTTGGTCAAAATCTGAAGACCTCGATATGCCACCCTATTAATGCATTCTGCCTGATTCTTAGCCGGAATGGTACTTAAGTACATTATATTATTAAGTACATTATATCACAAGCGCGGAGCACAAATGATTTAACTACTTACAACTGAATGACCGGCAGTTTTTTTATTCCACAAATCACTGTTAAAGCTAACTATTTCGATTATAACATATAAAAAGAAAATGTTTTCATTTCTTTCAAATTCTCCCTTTCATCTTTCTAGTACGCGAATAATCCCGCCGACAAGGCAGACTGTAACAAGCGTCTATGCATGTCTTTTCCATGATTTCCTGCTGAAAAAAGACGCCACACCGTCAAACGATATAGACTATTAGGGAAACGATGTTTTGCATAGCCTGTTTTGACGACGACGTTAGAAATTAGTTCATGCCTGACGAAACAGTGAATTGTTGCAGAATAATTAACTGCAATTTTCCACTGCCGAGTTAACGCGATATTCAACATAAAGGATGTGCCCCCAGCACAAAAAAATTAGGTCCTTATCCTCTCAGAGATCTCAAATTATAACGACCCGGTCTCTATGCCCGTCACTGGTATAGCCCACTTATGTTAGGTTTCTATCCTGGCGAGAAGCGACAGGTATTATTACATCTTACATGAAATAGCGTCAATACTTTCGTATTGAGCTCGACCTGCTGTAAGGACTAGAATGTTTCAAAGGCTCTTGTTCATAGAATAACTATGCCGCTCCTAAAACCCATTCTTACAACAGTGGATATATATGACATTCGAGGCGAGTATTTTTTTATACCCCCGCGTCATATGATACCGGGGGCATATAGTGTTTCGGTTGTCGTACGTTATTACGTACGTCCGTACGTCTGTACGTCCGTACGTACGTGATCCTGTTAGACTCAGGTTAAGATTTTTGTAAGATGTAGATTTTAGGGTTTCTATTATTGTAGCAACTTGAAATTTTGTATAAGGGTTTATATCTATAAGAGCAACAGGAATAAACAAGAGTCAGGGCATGCTGATCCATATGTCACGGTCCACTGACTTCGGACTTAGGATAATTTTGCAAGGTTAAGATTTTTGTAAGAGGTAGATTTTAAGCTTCCTAAAATTGTAGCAAGTTGAAATTTTGCACGAGGGTTTATATTTATTAGAACAACAGGAATACACAAGAATCAGAGCATGCTGATCCATATGTCACGGTCCACTGACTTTGGACTTAAACTAATTTTGCAAGGTAAAGACTTTTGTAAGATGTAGATTTTAGGGTTTCTATTATTGTAGCAACTTGAAATTTTGTATGAGGATTAATATCAATAAGAACAACAGGAATTTACAACAATCAAGTCATGGAGATTATATGTCACGGTCCACTGACTTTGGACTTAGGCTTATTTTGCAAGGTTAAGATTTTTGTAAGACATTTATTTTAGGGTTCTTATTGTTGTAGCGTTTGTATGAGGATTAATATATATAAGTACAACAGGAATGTATAATATATATAAGTACAACAGGAATGTACAAGAATCAGGTCATGATGATCCGTATGTCATTGTCGATTGACTTTAATTTTAACCAGTCTCTGTAACACACAATATTTACTATTTTGGTTATATATGGACTCTGAAACTGTATACAGGGCTGCATTTGTATCACATTCCAAATGTTGCCTGACACTCAGCCTATGGCGTATTATTTTATACAAGTCTGTCTCTATGAACCTATTACTATACAAGTGCCAGTACCTTAATGAAGGTGCCATCATACTTAAGGCACTAGGCGGGGGCAACCGTGTACTGTGGACACATTTCTAGTTGTCTTTGACATTAGTTCAAATACAAATTAACATACAGTAGCTGTCCAAAGGACTCGGAAACAAAATCCAAATGATTAAAAATACGATTTTCTTCACATGGAGAGTTAGATCCACAAAAATTACTTAAAAGAACCCAGACACGAAAACTATATATGTATAAACAAATGCCATTTAAAAAGAAGAAGCGTTTAGCTGCAAAACTTAATTTGTACCCCCTAATTTATAAACCACCTATGAATATATACATTTCGGAATTTACTGTTTGAAATGGTACCCAATCCAACTCACAAATTTATCCGAGCAAAAACAAAACAACAACAACAAAAGAAAAAAACGAAAAAAAAAAAAAAAAAAAAGCAACAAAAGAATTGTAAGAAGACAATAAAATGCACTTTATGGGATCTTGAATTTAACAAGAGCATACCAGCCGAGTAAAAAAAGAGATAAACTTCAGTGTAAGAATAAACAGTTATCCTAATTTTTTTTTCAAAGTATGGGCCTGGCACTCGTAGTGTCACCCAAAGCATGAACTAAAGTATAATTCAAATGCATGAAATGGTATTTGAGATGTTGGCTATAATCACTGGACATGAATAAAAGTCACACAGATCTACAATTAATATGATGTCACTCACAGTGTAAACCAAACCATTAATCCAGGTATGCAAACCCATGTTTTATTGTTAGAGATATGGAGCAAAATCAATGGACCAAGAAACATAGGTCACACTAATCAACCATAGTATGATGTCACTCGCAGTGTCAACCCAAACCATTAACCCATAAAGATATGAGGCAAAATCACTGGACCATAGATATGTCACTGTGATTTGATTTACTTTTATGAAGAGGTCAAAAATGCAAAACCATGAACTAGTATTAGATAGACTAGTATGAGAACACTCATAGTGTCAACCAATACCAGTAACCAAAGTAGGATGCAAATCTATAAAAAAAAAGCCACTGAAATATGAGGCAAAAATCACCGGACCATGAAATGTCGGTCACACTGACCACCAACTGGTAGGAGGTCACCCATACAGGTAACCCAAACCATTTACCCAAGTATAAGGTATATAGATGAAAGAGTGTTACGATTATGATGCAATATCACTGAACTATAGATATAGGTCAATGTGACTTACTTTTATTCTGAGGTCAAACACCGTGTGATACTGAGTCGTTATTCTAAGCAATCATGTTAATTCATCAAATTGTCTTCAAGATCTAACGCAAAAATCACTAAACCATGAAATAATGGTCCATGTGACCTATATTTAGTCTGAGGTTAAACATTGGGTCAAACTGACTTATTATCTCAAGCTTTCATGTTCATAAATCAAAAAGTCTTCAAGATATAAGGCAAAATCACTGGACCATGAAATTTAGCTTATGGCACGATATGCATTACTACCTTTCAGCAGATCTTTCCCTGATGTTCCTGTGTAGCAAGTTTGGAGACTCTATCCCTTTTGATTTATTAGAAACTGAGCTAAACGCAACAGGCAAATATTTTTTGCTATAGTCAATCACCCGTGAAATATAGGTAATGGCCCAATCTGCATCGCTGCATTCAATAGTTCTTCACCAGTTGTACCTCTGGGGCAAGTCTGAAGACTCTATACCTTTTGGTTTCTTAGAAACGGAGCTAAACCCAACAGCGAAACATTTTTCTGTGTTCAATCACGCGTGAAATGTAGGTAATGGCCCAATAACATTGCTTCTTTTAGTAGATCTTCCCCAGATGTATCTATGGAGAATGTTCGAGGACTCTATTCGTTTTGGTTCCTTAGAAACAAATGTAAACGCAAAAGGTGATTTTTTCTGTGTTCCATCATCCGTGAAATATAGACCAAGGTTCAATGTGCATCACTGCCTTTAGTAGATCTATTCCTGATGTAACTTTGAAACAAGGTTGAAGACGCGATTCCTTGCGATTACTAAGAAACTGGTGAATATTTTTTTCTCTGTTCAATCATGCGTGGAATGTAGTTCATGGCCCAATTTGCATCGCTGCTATCAGTAGTTCTAACCCAGATATATCTAAGGAACAAGTTTGAAGATTCTATCCCTTGTGGTTACTTAGAAACTGAGCTTAACGCAACAGGTCAGGTAAATATTTTCTCTCTGTTAAATCTTCCGTGAAATATAGGTCACGGCCCAATATGTATAACTGCTTTCAGTAGATCCTCCCCAGATGTATCTTTGAAGCATGTTTGAAGACTCTCTTAGAAACTGAGCTAAACACAAGAGGGCCAAGAGGCCCTGAATCACTCACCTGAGCAAAAAGGTTAAAGGTAAAAAGGGTCATCATTTGAACAAACCTGATAGTTTGCAACAATTTTCAAATGGTTCTGAAGAAGAAGGTTTTTGAATATTTTTATGTATTGCTATGGTTCAAACCCAGGACCCCCTGGGTCGGGGCCATTTTGGACCCTGGGGCCATCATTTGAATAATCTTGGTAAAGGAACACTAGGCAATGCTACATACCAAATTCCAAGCATCTGAGCCAAGCGGTTCCGAAGAAGAAATTTTTTGAATATCTTTCTATGTATTTCTATGGTTCAAACCCAGGACCCCCTGGTGCGGGGCCATATTTGACCCTCGCACCATCATTTGAACAAACTTGGTAAAGGAAAACTAGGCAATGCATCATACCAAATTTCAAACATCTGCACTAAGGGGTTCTAGAGAAGAAGATTTTTAAGTATATTTAAATTTGGAACCCACCCCTCCCCACCCCAGAGCCATTTTGGATCCCAGGGCAACCATTAACACAAACTTTGTAGGAGTCCACCAGGCAATGCATCATACCAAATTTTAAGCATTTGAGCCAAGTGGTTCTGAAGAAGGAGATTTTCGAATATTTTTCTATGTATTTCTATGGTTCAAACTCAGGACTCCCTGCTGCGGGGTCATTTTGGACCCTGGGGCTAGCAGTTGAACATACTTGATAAAGGACTACAAGGCAATGCTACACATTAAATTTCAAGTATCTGAGTCAAGTGCTTCTGAAGAAGAAAATTTCTGAATATTTTTCTATGGTTCAAACCCAAAACCCCCTGGGGCAGGGCCATTTTAGACCCTGGGGTCATCATTTGAACAAAGTTGGTAAAAGATTACTTGACAATGCTACATACCAAATTTCAAGCATCTATGCCAAGTGGTTCTGAAGAAGAAGATTTTTGAATATTTTTCTATGTATTTCTATGGTTAAAACATAGGACCCCCTGCCGCGGGGCCATTTTGGACCCTAGGTTCACTATTTGAACAAAATTGGTAAAGAACTACTAGGGAATGCATCATACCAAATTTCAAGCATCTAAGCCTAGCGGTTCTGAAGAAGAAGATTTTTTAATATTTTTCTTTGCATTTCTATGGTTCAAACCTTGGACTCCCTGCCAAGGAGCCATTTTGGACCCTGGAGCCACTATCTGAATTAACTTGGTAAAGGATTATTAGGCAATGCTACCTATTAAATTTCAAGCATCTGAGCCTTGCGGTTCACAAGAAGAAGATTTTTGAATTTTTTTTTGAATGTATTTCTATGGTTCGAACCCAGGACCTCCTGGTGCGGGGCCATTTTGGAATCTGGGGCCATGATTTGAACAAACTTGGTAAAGGACCAGTAGGCAATGCTACATACCAAATTTCAAGCATCTGAGCCATGCAGTTCTGAAGAAGATTTTTGAATATTTTTCTATGTATTCTCTGGTTCAAACCTGGGACTCCCTGCCCCGGGGTCATTTTGTACACTGGGGCCACCATTTGAACAAACTTGGTAGAGAACCACTAGGCAATGCTACATACCAAATTTCAAGCGTCTGAGCCTAGCAGTTATGGAGAAGAAGATTTTCAAGTTTATTTTAGTTTCTAACGCAAGACCCCCTGCCCCATTTTGGACCCTGGGGCCACCATTTGAACAAACTTGGTAGAAGTCAACTAGACATTGCTTCATACCAAACATCAAAGTCCTAGGCTTAGCGGTTTCAGAGAAGATGTCATTTAAAGCAAATTGTTGACGCCGCACGACGGACGACGGATGATCACAATAGCTCACCTTGAGCCTATGGCTCAGGTGAGCTAACAACAGATGAATATTTTTCTATGACAAATGGTCCGTGAAACGTAGGTCATTGTCCGATATGCATTGCCGATTTTAGTAGATCTTCTCAAGATGTATCTATGGAGCATGTTTGCAGACTCTATCCCTCGTGGTTTCTTAGAAACTAAGTTAACGCAACAGGTGAATATTTTGTTCAATGTTTAATCATCCGTAAATCTCTGCTTTCAGTAGACCTGCCCAATTAGTATCTTTGAGGACTGTGTTTCTGTGGTTACTTCGAAACTCAGCTAAACGCAACAGGTGAATATTTTGCTCACGCGTACAAAAGTGCACGCACATGCACTAGCATATAGGCACGCGGACGCGGACGCACACGAAGGCTATAGCATAAGCACTTCTCTGCTTCGCAATGTCGTATTCAAAAAGGCATAAAAGGATAATTTATCAAATAATGGCGAAAGAACGGGGCGTTATATAAATCAGTGCAGTCTCGCCTTCCGAGGTCTTATAAAAGACTCTCTGAGCTGAACAGAAACAAAACTCAGACTGAAATATCTGTGTTTAAATCCATTTTGTGACTATCATCGACTTTGGGACGTCGTTTTTAAATTTTGGGTGCGCAATGACAGATATCACTGGATAGCTGCATGGTTGATAAATCAAATAATGTATCAATGCAATAGAGGAGATAAACCTTACGCAATGAGCAAGTTTCCTCCAGAGTTTGATAGGCAACTCCTTTCTGCCGGATTAACCTTTGAATCACAAGCTACAAAACCGCATGTGAGACCTAACACACCAAGGAAGACTATCAGCAGAAGGATACCGGACAGGCCAATGCCGCCATACCATCTGAAATATCAATAGAACGTATTTTATTACCTGGTAATCTAACTCAGTGAAAGTCCTGACCTTAAATTCTTTTATGTGGCATAAAATCACTTATTTCTGTTCTCATTTTCTCCCACTTCACATATAGACTGACTTTCAGCTCACGATAGATGAAACATATTTCCTTCATTAGCAACACGATATTTTTTTTTTGGACTAAAGTATTGATTTTAAAGGAAGAAGACTGACACACAATCAACATGGTTTCTGATTTCACTACTTTTAAATAACGGCACTAAAACCTGTTGTGTAACGACGAACGCAACTTGATGCTCGCGATGTAAGAAGCTCTGCTGCATTTGGATTTTGTTTTCTATAAAAGGATAGCAAACGGAGCGAGCTTTCCAGAGTTTAAGACCGGATAAACGCACCGGAATGCTCAAAATGTACTACATATTACTGGAAAATTTTTAATTTTTCTGTCTTGCAGCTTAATCCGATTTGGAGTAATAAGGTCGCTAAAAGTGGGAGAAAAATAATGTCATAAGCAAGTCCTTTGGATTGCCATTTCAATCTGGGACTCGCAAGCACTCTCCCAGGCTAAAATTCCGACCCTCAGTTGTGATTTTTCTATCCTACTTGAACACTCATGATGGATTTATATTCTTTATTTTGTGATTTCATTTAATTCTGAAAAGCATCAAAATTAAGGAAGAGGATTCAGTTGAATTGAAAAAGGTGAAGCCCCTAGTACCCATCCTCCTGACGGTTCCAGTAGGGTACTTTTGTATCATATCCTCCATGCTCGTTTATTCGCTGTAATACATAAAACAGTTTTGTCCCTGTAAGCTCCATATCCCTACGTTCTACATTAACTGCACTGGGTAGGGCGTCTGAAGTGATAAATTCTGAGTGACTAAGTGAACTCGGGTTTAAACGTCTACCAACATATAGGTCATACAGAAACTGTTTAAAGTCTCAACAGAAAAACCGAAGGCGCAGGACATTGATTCTGCTACCGTCTAGCGTAGAAACCATTAAATCTATGGATTCTCTGTGATTCTGTTTCTGCATTTTTCTCGTTTTGATTTATCACAGATGGTCCTACTTTGATCTTAGAGACATATTACAATGATTGCAGTAGTAAATCAAACCCATGCTTGGGGCTGAGAGTAATGTTGTACATCAATCAGTTTTCAATTTTCGTTTCTCTAGCCACTTTGTAATTTATCTTCATAATGACGTATATTTATCGTTTTTAGAAGCATGTTTATTATTCTCTTTAACCTTGTCTACATACCCACCTATATTAGTATTTGGTTGCAAAATTGCCGTATACTATAATCGTGTCATCATACTTATCTATTTTTTCAAACTTTGCGGTTGGAGAAGAACTAAATAAGCTTATGCTTTCGTTCTAATCCTATTATAGTTATGTATAGAACAATATTGTTATTGCCATGAATGTTTAATTTCTTGAAATAAAATATGTTTAAACCAAACTTTGCGGTAAGATCTCTGTCATCTTCTCTTCTTACCAGCTATAGCTGTCGTATTTATAAACAAGATCTCAATAATCTTTAATCTTGAATTCGTTCTTTCTTGTAATTGTCATAGAAGCAGCAAAGTCTTTGTTCTCTGTAAGGCTGTCTTAATAAACACCTATATTTCAGCCTCGACACGAGAAAACCAACAAAGTGCTTGTGCGCCCAGCGCAGGCTCAGATCAGCCTGGGCATCCGCCCAGTCTGATCAGAGGCTTCGCTGTCCGCATGGAGGTAGCTTAGACCCTTAGCTACCCTTTAGCGCTTAGCGAAGACTCTGATGATACTGGGTGGATGCCTAGACGGATATAAGTCTACATCTGACGCAATGCCACTTTGTTGGGGTCTCGTGTCGCGGCTCATTTGTCGTACGTAGCAGCAGAATCTCCCTACTCTGTAAACATGTATTCGTAGTATCCAATAGTTGGCGTATTTAGCAGCAACATTTTCAAGCTATGTTATGGATTCATACTCACCTACAGCTATCGTTCTTAGCAGCAAGGTCTCCGTTCTTTGTAATCAATTCAAATATGCATTTGTATTTATCGTTCGTAATATTGTCTTCAACATAACGTGTATCTGTAGTTGCAGCACAATCTCCGTTCTTTCGTTATCACACCTTGATAGTTATATATCTGTGTCGTACCTAGCAGCAACATTTCTGACCTTTATGATCCCGTCTTTGTACTTATCAACGTTACCTACTAACAAGGTCTCAATCCTATGACATTTTGTTTTTAAACTCGCCAATATGTGACATATCAAGGAACAGGAGCTCAGTACTTCATAATCCTGTCTTTATTCATACTCTAGTATATTTGTCGCAATAAGCAGCAAGATCTCTGTATCTCTTAATCTTGGCTTCATACTCACCTATATTTGTCGTACTTAGCAGCAAGATCTCCATACTCTTTAATCTTGTCTTCATACTCATTTAAGTTAATGGTTGCGTTTTCACCATAGATCTGGAAAGGGAAATAGAAAACAGCATATCAAAATTGCCCTGCATATTGAAACTGAAGTGCTAGAGCAATAAGTTACAGAAACCTCATGTAAAACTTCTCCCAGAAGCTGATCAGAGAATGCACTGTTCGCTATTAATCCAGTGAGTTAAGAATAAAAAGGGCCGGATAATGAGATTGTTAAATCGACATGTTCAGATTTCGGGATAGCTAAAACAGGACTGATTATCCCTGATAACCACACTTTCGAAATAGGACTATTCATGAACTTGAAAATCGAAGAATATAATGTAACATTTACATTTACTGCAATTTATGATAACCCATTTACAACTTTTGAGAAAAGAATGTTATCGTTTTCGTTAGTTAGTATCTGAAGTCGTAACCTTAACAACGAATTCGAAAAACAGGAGAAGAGCTCTATAAGCTATCAGCTTCAGCTTTCGTTTTGATCCTTTTTCATTGTGTAGTTGTGTATGATGTTGTTTATATGTTGTAGTGTACATTGTTGAAAAGAAAGTATGTTTAAACCAATTCGAAAAATAGAACTGGTCAAATTGTGCATAGACTGATGTGAAGTTTTGGAGCACAAATTATTTAGTCATTGTAGTGATTGTTTAGAGAAACAGCTGTTGATTAAGTTTCTTACTATTTATGTTAATCAGGAAGAATCTAATACAGAAGAGAATAACTAATGCTAGTTAGTGTTACAAATATATATTTAGATATTATAATGCATTTTCTCACACTTTTAAAAGTGAGAATACATGTATACAACAAAAACTTAGTACTAGGGTGACTGGGTACACTCTCAGACAAACAACTCATTTTGGTTTTTGCCTCCTGTCAAAATTGAGGCAACCTATCGTGATTTATCATTTTAAAGCATTTCGGCTTGTGATAACAGAGTGTCTTACCTTATCATTGATATTAGTAATTTGGTCCATCATAGGATCAATATTGTCTTTCAAGTCGTTTATACTCGTTTTCATATCTAGGAAAGACAGAAGCGAAACAATGCTATAAGCTTATTGCATTATAACAGAATGGACGTCATTGGGGTTTTGCGTACCTTTCAAAAGTACTTATGTAATGTCAATACAATTGTTCGATGGTTAATGAAAATCTGTTCGATGAAACCTCGCTTGCGATATGAAGAACTCCGCCCCCGGCGTGATTCGAACCTATAATCGTTAGCACAGAAGACCGGAACTTGACTGACCGCTCTTTCGAGACTCGGAATATGTCAAAATACTGTTTACAGTCCTTTGCACTGTTGAATACTTATTTATTAAAATGGATGTACATGTATGTTTGTTTTCTTCTCCTTGTACGGTCATGATTTTTCCATTTTGTGTGGGAGCGGCTGTAGTGTAGTGGATAACACTCCGGACTACCAATCCAGGGGTCGCAAGTTCGACCCCCCGCTTCTCCGGTCTTTCGGATGAGACTTTAAACCGAGGTCCCGTCTCCATATGACCTCGTTGTTGGTGGGACGTTAAACCCGAGTTCACTCACTCACTCACCACTTTGTGTGGCATGAAACATTGAACTTGCACAAAAGTACCTTACATCCACAGTGTAACAAGAACTACAAACTCTCACGAGACGATCTTAAAGGAAGCCTCACTTCTTATGTTGTAGCTTCGAGTTACTACTATTTCCCGTTTGGTGTCGCGGATAGAATGTAGAAATTGATGTGTCACTCTTTACACTACTTATCATAATACACAATGCAGCTGTATCTGTCGCTTGAATACATTCTAAATGATCTAAATCAAGGCTGCATCTTAAAGAATCTACACAAACACAGCGGACAACAACAACAACAAAAACAGTGATGCAAAGCATCAATATGCCGGGAAACTCAGTCATATTTATTTTTACCCATGTGAAACTGTGGACGTATAAAGGACCGTTTACACCGGCGAAGTAAATTTCACTCTATATAAAATTGAATTCTGATCCCATTTGAGTTTCTATTACACTGAGAAAATATAGAGCAAACTAGTCTATGTTAAGTTAACCCTATTGCGTTCACACTGGTAAAGAGTTAATCTGGGTTCTTAGCCCACTTTCTTGAGTTATGATATAATACATGCGGGTTAGCTTGCCAGACTTTGCAGACTCGGAGATACATAATACTTCATGTCTGGATATGACCCTTACCTTCATCTTCACTACAACTGCAAATTAAACTCTTAACGTACACCAAAGGTGAATCGTACGCGAATGTTCTATGGACGAAATGCATCAAAGGCTTGTGCTGTTGTTGTTTTATTGTTTTACGTCCACGGTAAACAGCTATGGTCATGTCGGGACGGTCAGTTACCCTAGCCACACTATTCCTGGGCAGGCTTAGACCTCCTAAGCAATTAACCAGTACTAAGTGCACATACTTTCGCTGCAGCTGACAACAGCCCTTCTTGAATCAGCGGAAGGACGACCAAAAGTATGTGGCCGGACCGGGTATCGAACCCGGGACCTCTGGCTCTTGAGTCAGACGCGCTACCGACTGCGCTATGCGGCCCGGCTGATCACTTGTGACAAATTGAGATCCGTAAGGGGAACTATTTTTTTATTATGACAACTTTAGTCCGGAGAAATTCAGATAATTATGAATCTATTTGCCAAATCAACCAAGTGTTTCCTTTTCCTCAGCATGGCAGCGACAGATACTTGTTTTCATATCGTTTTCATCTACAAAATATGAATCATAATAATAATATTAAGTTAACCCCACTGGTAACCCCAAAAGCTAGGAAGAGAACAAAATTTTCCGAATATATCTACACTTACCAGAGTCAACGTTAAATAGATACGCCGGGCACGAGCCCGGCGTAAGTAACTCCGATATCAATGTACTTTCCTTCAGAGATACAGCTATTTGCAGTGTCATTCTTTCTCGTGCTTCATGTATGTATTTTATTCCATACTGATTATACTGGAATAGTTCATGGTTCCGAAATAGCACATAGTCGCCATTCTAATCATTAAATCGAGATCATTTAGCATAACCTACCATTTCTACTAGTTTCAGAGTCATTATGCACTTGCCACGGTATGTCGTCTAGCTCTTTTGCTGCCTGCAATATAAACATGGAACAAACATATGTATGGAGTAGATGTCTAAATTTTACATCAGGCTATTCCATCTTGAACTATAAAACAATTTATTGTTCCATATTGTTAACCAGCCATGCGTAATTATAAGGTATGAATAATCCATAAGTCACATTTTTGATCAACTTATTGTTTCCTTTCAACTTCGAATATAATTTCTTTCAATCGTTTAATCGAATATAAAATGTTAAGTATGTTGAGTGTCTTGGAATCTTCTAAATCAATTACTAGTATATAGTCGATTAGAATGTGAAAGAATGTATATGACTATGTTTCTTTAGACATGTTCCTTAATTTACATTATCTCACAATCCAAGAACATTAAACTCGCTTAACACAAAAGAAAGTACTTTATACTGCTCTTATTATCTTTGAAGGCATCATAAAGTACTGCGACTAGCTGAAAGATACCACATGTTACACGAGCTCTTAGTTAGCCATGTCTCAAGTACGTACCTTGTCAACTTCTTCGGTCATATTTTGGTTCATTGCGTTGTCCATATCTTGTGTTTGTTGAGTAAGATCAGGCATCTAGTGAAGAAATAAATAAAATTCTCAGGAGAGGTGTAGTATGTGTGACTAGCGTCAGGTATCTATACTATGATATTTTTTATCAGTGCCAGGCATACATAAATCGATTAAGAATCTGCACACCCACTCATCCACACCCATTCCCTCCCCGCACCTCTTCCTTATTAGTTTTACTGCTGGCGATCCCAAGGCAGTTCTTTGTTAAACGGAATGGCCTGTTAACTCTTTTTGACGAGTGAGCTTGACCATGCTTATCGTCTGGATGAGTCCATTTCTAGTTTGGGGGTTTCAGCTGGTGGATAATTTGATTTTATTTTATCTTGTATAGAAATTCCTGAATATGCAATCAGTACTGACCCTGATCAAACGCCGCATTCTGTGGCGACTGAACTGGGTCTGCACTGTTTGCATATGCCCGCAAAACGGGTTTCCAGTCTAAAACGGGTTAAGGAAAATGAGTTGTTTCGCTTTGCCGTATGCGTTTCTCAATGTGTCTTGGGTGGATTGTGCTTTGTAATTTTGGCTTTTCGTGGTATCTTCAGTTGTTGTATTGTATATAGAGGATATTACGTGAGTGCTCATGCATAATTGAATTTATTTAACGAGTTGGGGAAAAGATAAGATGCTCGGTATAGCCTCGCATCTTATCGGTTTTCCCGGGCTGGAACGGGCGCAGACATCAACGGGATCCGCACTGAAACCAATATGTGCCCCATCACATTTGTAGAGGGGTGGGGTGGTAGGGACATAATAATACTACTTTACTTTTTGATGACAGTACTACAGTAATTATGTCGAAAAATAAAAAAGAAAATAAAAAGATAAAGAGAGCAAGTTTTTAATAAATACAAATCTCTCTACAAAGTACTTTTTTTCTACTTCCTCTTTGAGGAATGGAATTCTTCGGCCTGTTATGCATTGTATTTCTGTCAAATATGAAAGTTGTTCATTTCGAAAGTAGTTTAGTCCGGTTGCAAATAAAAATGTTGCAATCATTTTTTTTCAGAAACTTTTTTGTTTGCTTTCCCTGGTATAAATTCATGTTTCTGTTATATCGTGAAGTCGATTTATCAAACGACATCATAGTGCAGATGATTCATTATATCACTGGGTTCTTTTATAGTTTTTTTTCTTTTGAAAATAGAGTTTTGCTTATGGTGTCAGGGGCGTAGCCAGTGTTGCACATTCCATTACTGTTCATGAATACAGACTCAATCAAAACGAAACTGCTGTTTTCATTTCGTTTGTGTAGTTATTTAACTTTTTAGAGCGTATTTCACAACAGCTTACACCAATGTAAATGACCGTGAATGGTCAAAATCCTTGACTTATCCACAAATAGTGCTGAAAAATTATTTAAGGCATTTCAGTTTGCCGCCAAAATAGCCTTCTATCGATATCAGATAAGGTAAATACTATGTACACGACGAAAGATTCAATACATTGTCTCGATTTTGGTGATACTTCACAACAAAGCTGAACTAGAAAAAACTAGCTTTTTGGGGGAAATATTTGTCATCTTAATATCTGTGGTATCAAAATTTGGAGGTTTAATGAAATTGAAATATGAGAGAAGTTTAATTTTTGAGTTTATGATATATAATGGCTCCTGAAAATATAGAAAATTTGATGTAAATTTTTGACAATTTGTTTATTCTGTTAAACCATACATTGTAGAATCTATTAGAATCGCCCCATCAAGTCGATAATATGCACAATGTATAATTTAATGGGACGAGATAGAAAATATATATGGGCATTCACGAATATGGAATAAATATCAAAACAGCGTCCCCTTGGGTAATCTTGTTCAATGTCAATTAAATGAAATATATTATGGACAGTGTGGCAATACATTTGATATGGGAGACATTTACTGATTTTACACCAAGAGTTATGTTACATTTGCAAGGTCCTCATAACTATTTGTGTTTGACTCTGAGAGCAACTGATTAATTTTAAATTAATAACCAGAGGTTGTTTTTTTTCTTGGACTGATATTATACAAGAAAGACAGTACTTGACAGTAAGACAACAATGACCATACACAACGACCCCCGGAAATTACCAAGATTCCCCTTTAAGCTAGTGACCTGTTCCTTGCGCGCAAAAAGTCTTCTTGATAAATAGTTTGGAAATCACACCATGCAGGACAAAGTTATGGTCAGACATAAACATGTTACACTGAAGCCTTCGCACTTAGTTTACCTGACCAGGGTGAACTTGACCTTTGACACAGCGACATGGTTCTTGTATGTAATACGATAATTATCTACGCTAAATAATTTTGAAATCCCACCATTCAGGAGAAAGTTATGGGCCGGCCACGATTATGTTTCACTATAGCCTATGCAAAAGGTTTACGTGCCCAGTCTGACTGTGCCCTTCAAGCTAGCAACATGATTTTTACACTCGATGCATTTGTCTTATCATTACAATCATTTATGCTTAATAATTTTGAGATCACACCATGTATGACATAGTTATGGATCAGACAGGAAAATGTTTCTCCGAGGCCTATGTATAAAGACTGTGACCTAGCTGCATCCTAAAAGCTAGCGCCATGATTCTTGCACGCGACGAATTTTCTTCTTATGATAAATACTCGTATTTATGTCAATAATTTAGAGATGCCACCATGCAGGACAAAGTTATGGGCCAGTCACAAACATTTTTCACTGAAAAATGCACAAAGTTTACGTGTCCAGTGTGACTTTGGCCTCCAAGCTAGCGAGATAATTTTTGCACACGACACACTGTCTTGTCATGACAATAATTTATGCCTAATAACTTTAAAATTTTCACCATGCAGGACAAAGTTATGGGTCGGACATAAAGACGTTTACTATTGCCTATGCAAACAGTATAAGCATGCAGTGTGACCTTGTCCTTTCAGCTAGTGACAGAGTTTGTGCATGCGACACATTGTCTTGTCATGATAATCATTAAAGCCAAATATTTTTAAATCCTGCCATGTAGGACAAAGTTATGGGCTGGTCATTATTCTTTAAAGAATAGTGACTCCCCGGTCATAATTTTATGCTCCCCGGTCATATTATGACTCCTTCATGCGAAGTAAAATGACCCCACATGAAATATTATGACCCCATAAAATAACGACCCCCCCCCCCCTCATTATTTTTAAGAAAAGTGACCCCGTTCATAATAATATGACATTTAAATGCTAATTCGCAAAGAAGAAGATAAAGACGCATCCCACTTCCAAACAAAAAAGTCATTCCGAATATACCATGCGCATTAATGGCTCATATTTCATTAATTATCAAAATATTCAAGAAGGTTAGCCGCGATTCTTAAAAAATAAAAAAGCTCGGCTGGCAATCTTGACGGTTCATTTCAGTAATTTTATAGGTTTGACATAAAAATGGTTAGTTTTCTACTGCTTTTGCGCTATAGAAAACATTGGAAGACATCAATGTACCTTTGTGTATGTTGTCAAGGTTACCAGAATACCTCGTCTTGAAGACTCATCTTATTTTGAAGACTTATCTATATGCAGTAGAACATGTGAAAAAAAAATCGGTGCAAGAATCTGCTGTGACTGAGACACGTGGTGTAAACAGACAGATTGTACTGCCAAGCCTGCTAAACATTCGTTTAAAGATTAACGCCCCTGTTCTTTTATTACTAAAACGTTTTCGTGTAATATTTATACAGTAACCCCGAAATGGCCCATTTATACATTTTACAATAATCATTAAGATCAATTTTTGTGAGAAGACATTATTCAAAGAAAAATAATATTTTTTTTTTAAATCGCGGTCCGCTATCGAAATCGCCTCATTGGACAGAATAAATTTGCTCTGACGTCACTAGCGCGTGCACGAATAAACTAAATCACTTTTTCTGAACTTTTTTAATGGATTGACATATGATTATATATTATCTGACGAAATTAGTCATATTGAATATTTTAAAGATGGTGAAAAAAATGAGGGAGTATACCTTTAAAATGACTCTGCACCTTTATGCATAGTTTGTGTTTAGTTAATCAATCCCTTCTGCAGTGTTTCCGTTAAACAATCATGACGACAATCTAACAAGATAGTATCCTTTACCAATAGAATTTTGTGTGATTTTGGGCAGTTTAAAGAACAAACCTCACCTTAACACAGTCAGTCAGAATAAATCGACGTTTAACACATTGTCATTAGGCGTAATTTAAAACATTGACTTTTGAAGTGGGGATCTTGATCATACACGCGATACATTGCCTTACTATGGCTAACATTTATTTCTAGTTACCTTAAAATCTACTTACAAATGAAAAAGCTACAGGTCAGACACGACATTCTGTTTGCCAGAATCATCCAGCAGTACACCCCTGACACCATGTTCGTCTTTAAACACGATCTCTGTGACCTTGATCGTTGAGTTGGGTACCTATGTCTTGCGCAAGACACATCCTTTTGACATTTCTGCCAAGTTATACTGGACAAAAAAAGTTAGGGATCAAATATTTGACTGAAGCTTAAATTGTGAAAAATAAATTATCCAAAAATAATTTTCTTTTGTTCAATATAGCTGTCAAAGCGGCTCAGAATTTCATGAAAAAAAAAATTGGAATCGGATCACGTGACACACCAGCAGAAATAAATAAGCAGATATACCCCTAAAACTGAAATGAAAATAGGCATCACAACAAAATTGAATAGCCGTGATTCTTGGCTTTATCCATGCAAAACCATTGTCAGTGCTCATCGATATCTCTGAAGGTCTGAATAACTTCATGACAGCTAATCGGTGTTCTTTTGGTAAATTGCTAGAGGCTCATTTGGGGACTTGTTTGCCATTTTTCATGAAAGGCCAGAATTAGCCCTCCAGGAGTTTCCTGAAGTCCCTGGTGATTTGAATTGTTGTGTTGTAACATCTGTCAAGCATTTTCAGTCAGATTTAAAACTTTCGATTAACTAGACTTGTCCATACGGACGATGGTCTCTGTCCCAAGCTACTGGCTCATCACAATAACACTGTGAGGATGCGCATTTTTTGTCCATTAAATGATTTTATCGGCCAATTTTAGCAAAAATGGTTAGAAACAGTCTTTACACAGCTAATTTCTGCACTTGCATGCTGGTAATGAGGCCAGGATTGATGCGATTCCATAGAAATGGGAGGCGACAGTCGGCAAAAAGTGACACAAATTGGCAGCAGGGTCACTGGGCCCATATTCTTTTCACAGATGAGTCCAGTTTTGTATGTAGATATCCAATATAATGGGAGAAGGGTGTAACACCTGCCCGGTACACGTCGTGTGGACTATGAATTAAATCGTGTTGTGGAATATGACATGGCTTGAGGAGGCTGGGTGATGGTATGGTGCGGCATCTGGATTGGCAGCTGTGTGGACTTGCGCATGCCGGACAGAGGCGCCCTGATTGGTGTTCGAGCGAGGAATGACACGTTTTATCCAATTGCGAGACCATTTGCTGAAGTTTTTGGCGATGACATCATCAAATCACAGGGCAAATGTGGTGGACCAGTACCTAGCGACAGAAACAATCGCCCGCATTTACACGTCAATCTGGTCCAAAGTTTCAAATCCATTTGACCTTTCTTTGGACATGTTACACCGCCAATCCTGATCACGAGAGCCTTCCTGAAACTCGAGGAGAGCTCATTCAGGCCTTTCGTGAAAAATGGCAAACGAGTCCCTAAATGGGCCTCTCGAAATTTACCAAAAGCATACCGAATGGCTGTCATGCTGTTATTCAGGCCCTTGGAGGTCACATTGAGATCTGAAAATGATTTTGCATTGATAAAGCCAAAAATAATGGACATTCAGTTTTGTGTTAATGTCAGATTTCACTTTGATTTTAGGGGTATGTCTATTTATTCATTTCTGCAGGTGTGTCACGTGATCAGATTCCAATATGTGTCATGCAATCTTATGCAGCCTTGTTAGATGTATTCAACAGAGGAAAATGCTTTTCTGAGAATTACTTTTTTCAATATAAAAATTTCAGTCTAATGTTTGATCCTTAACTTTTTTTGTCCAGTATATTTTGAACTCCGTCAACAAGTAAGAAAGTTGTAACAGATCGGACACAACATTCTATTTGTCACAAATGAAATATAAAGGCATAATTTCTTCATTGGGAGTCAGAGTATTATGACCGAGGATCACTATTATTTAAAGAATAAGGACCGGGGGTCAATTTTTATAGATATCATCGAGGGGAGTCATAATCTTTTAACGGGGGTTAGTATTCTATAGAAAAAGGGTCTCTTTTTCTATAGAATAATGACCGGGGGTCGTTATTCTATGGGGCCACTTTACTTCGTTACACCCGAAACGATTCTAGAACACACATACATATGGACAGGCGGACAGAAAAAACTCTGCATGCTCTTCCGCCATTTCATTTGCGAGGGGCATGATAAAAGCGAAATATTAAGGTGTATGGGTACAGAAAGGAGGAAAAAATAAAAAAAATGGTATACATGTAGTTGCCACCTCTGAAAATATACTCAATTTTAAAATCACGGAAAGGCAATACCTTGCTAGAATCTACTAGAATAGACATTCCTGATTCATAATCTGGACCACCTGTACACCCACCGCAGGCACCAAAGGCATTATCTAGATTATTTTTAACGTCAGTCAGGGACGCCTCCAGTTCAGAAAGTGCTGTTTCAAGAGCGGCCCGTGTTGAATTTATGTCCTTTAGATTTCCATCCGCTGCTATCAAATCTGTAAAACAACATACAAACAAGCATATACAGTAACGAACATTTCAACTGTCATATAATATAAGAAGAACAGACATTGTCACGTAAAACTGATAATTCCGCTCCACACCCAGAATGTTACTCAAAAGTCACCTGATAGTGTGTAACTGGCCAATGGAAAGGCAAGCTAGCACGTGACACAACAAAATCTTACGTTTTCAATGTCCCACAATAAGTCTGTGTTTTTACCTTAAGCCCCGTTCTCACTGTCCCGGTTTGGCATCCCCTGTAAGTCCCGGTAAGTGATCCGGAGGAAACCGGGAGAACAACCCTGGCGGCACCGTGAACATCCTGGGCGATCCGGGATGAATTCTGTTGATCCGGCTAACAGCCACGGTCGTTTTAAAATGTTTAATACAACCGGGAGTCACCACAATAAGTCTGTGTTTTTACCTTAAGCCCCGTTCTCACTGTCCCGGTTTGGCATCCCCTGTAAGTCCCGGTTAGTGATCCGGAGGAAACCCTGTCGAACCAGGAGAACAACCTGGCGGCACCGTGAACATCCTGGGCGATCCGGGATGAACCCTGTTGATCCGGCTAACAGCCACGGTCATTTTAAAATGTTAATACAACCGGGAGTCACCGGAAAAGATCAAGAACCGGCTTAATCCTGGTATGTTGGTGGGCCAGCAGAGCTCAGGTGAGGAACGATATAGCCCCGTTTCGTACCGGTGGTGGCAGGGATTGGAACGGTATGAGCCAGTTTATCAGCCGGTTAAGCCTCGTTTGTACCCGGAAAATGGCGGTACACCTACGGTAAGGGCTGGTAGATCACCGTTTTATTTGGGACTGATCAGGTTTAAGACGGTGAAGCTGAAGAGACATAGGGTATAATGCCCCGGTATGTAACAAATTACAAATTGTAGACCGGGGATACACCGTGGGAACGTCGGCAATGTGAGAATGCAATTCATTTTTTTAGTAAAAAGGTCCCGGATCATCATGGTATACTGGCTTTTCTTCACCGGGTGATAACGGGACCAGCAAAGCGACAGTGAGAATGGGGCTACGGTTAAAGGAGGGGTGCATACCTGTTTAAAGTAGGCTTGGTTTTCAGAATGTTGAACTGCCCATTGGCAAGAGTAGTGCAAGATATATTAGCCTCGTTCAACCCAGTTTCCTTTATGCTTGTCGGTAAATGTAGGACAGGAAACCGCCCTCCATGTTTGTTACTACAAGCATGGCGGTATCCTTGAAAAACTCGCGGGGGATTGATTGACAGGTGATCCTTTCTCAGCTAGGCCGACTTACGCTGCGTGTGCAAGAGCTTACTGGGCCGCAATTACCCATACTGGTCATTGTGTAGATAGCTGTCAGTAACTGAGTCATGCCATCAGGGATGTGATGGAAAAGACAAATGTAAGCTGAGAATAACAGAACCTATGATGGGGTTGAGGCCGAGACAAGGTAATCTCAGTCGAGTTTTCAGATTATTTAGACGTATGCGAGGCTTGCAGGTTTTCTCACCCATTGGACATCCGTTCCTGAAGCTGTCTGAGAGTTTATTTTCTTACCTACGAGACAGAGTTTGTTCTATTTTTAGCGGTGCTGGAAAAATAGAATCTATCATTGGTCTCCGATGCGGATAGGGAAATCCAACCCGAGGGCATACGGGGTGTGTCGGAAACGAGGCTTGCCGAGTTTCCGACACACCCCGTGTGCCCGAGGGTTGGGATTTGCCTGTCCGCAACGGAGACCAATCTTACCTACGATAATATTGACTTCAAATTGAACGGGGAACTAATAGGCCTATTTCATGCGAACGTGTACAAGTGTAAGTAGTACAACCATGTCACCGTCATGGCTGCTGTAGTGAACAGACAAGTAAAAATAGGTCCTTGACAAATCCGCATTTTTAAATTTTCTAATTGAAATTGATATTAACTAGAACAAAATTTATATCGAGACGAATATAGAAAGCGCGTGTATGACGTTAATTGTGACGTAACGTCAACGTCATTTGTTTGTCATGGTGAAACATTGACTATTTTGGATCTTTTTCCGACTTTAAGACCTTGAAACGGGCTATTATGGGATTATAAAGAATGAATAACCTTTCTTGGGTTGTATTTTATCGATGTGGCAATTCATTCCCATGAAAGAATAATGCATAAAGTATGGAACCGCCAAGCCGGGCCTACCGTATTTCAAGGAGCGCGTAGTGGTACACAGAATTCAAGCTCGTGTGAGCTGTCCAGCCCATGGGCAAGACAGAATTTTCCAGCACCGCTAAAAATAGAACAAACTCTGTCTCGTAGGTAAGAAACCTTCCTGCTTTATAAGTATCTTTCATGGGTATGAGGTGTGGATAGAAAAATCTGTCACGAGGGTCACTGTTCGGCATCACGAGGCTTGCCGAGTGATGCCGAACAGTGATCCCGAGTGACGGATTTTTCTATCCGCACCGCACACCCATGATAGATACTTTTTCTTGCACACCCCGTTTTGTTTTAACTTCAGAACTTGTTAAAAGTCGTGATTCTAGTGCATGATAGGTTTCAATTTGATTTTGAAAGAACGTGCCGCTTTCAACGACCGCCATTCGGCTCTTTACGTCAACGACTGGCGTACATAAACTGACGTCATTTTGCCGTCTCCGTTACGTCATCATCTAAAATGCTAACGTCACTTGACGACGCAGGTACGTA
Organism: Ctena decussata; assembly: GCA_963989385.1. Classification (NCBI taxonomy): domain Eukaryota; kingdom Metazoa; phylum Mollusca; class Bivalvia; order Lucinida; family Lucinidae; genus Ctena; species Ctena decussata. Next base: position 35,001,823 of record OZ022498.1, on the reverse strand, counting down.
AGCTCCTATACAACCAATGCACTGACAGCGCGTGATTTGTTTCCAGTCCTGGGTAAGAACACCTGGGTAGGATAAGATTTTCTATCCCAGGTGAAAAGAATGGCATTTTCTATCCGATGTGCAAGAAAAATCTGTCTTGCCCATGGGCTTGGTCAACTCACACGAGCATGAATTCTGAGTACCACTACGCGCTCCTTGAACTACGGTGCGCTCGGCTTGGCGATTCCATACTTTATGCATTATTATTTCATAGGAATGAATTGCCACATCGATAAAATCCAACCCAAAAAAGGTTATTCGTTCTTTATATAATCCCATTATAGCCTGTTTCGAGGTCTTAAAGTCGGAAAGAGATCCAAAATAGTCAATGATTCACCGTGACAAACACTGTCGAGGAGGCCGCCATTTTGAAGACGTTACCAACTGACGTTTGAAATGACGTTGACGTTACGTCACAATTAACGTCATACACGCGCTTTCTGTAGTCGTCTCAATACAAATTTTGTTCCTTAATAAAAATTTCAATTAGAAAATCTAAAAATGCGGATTTGTCAAGGACCTATTTTTTACTTGTTTGTTCACTACAGCAGCCATGAGGGTGACACGGTTGTACATGTACTACTTATACTTGTACACGTTCGCATAAAATAGGCCTATTAGTTCCCCGTTTAATTTGAAGTAAATATCATAGTAGGTAAGAAAAATAATCAGTCATTGGTCTCCGATGCGGACAGGGAAATCCCAACCCTCGGGCACACGGGGTGTGTCGGAAACTCGGCAAGCCTCGTTTCCGACACACCCTGTATGCCCTCGGGTTGGGATTTCCCTGTCCGCATCAGTAACCAATGATAGATTCTATTTATCTCGGCCTGCTATCTCAGCCTTGGCTAAGAAAGCTGTCAAAATGTCAATCATTTCTATATAGTATAGCCCGATTAATTACACACCTAAATTTAACAAATCCACTTGCAGCTACCTGTCATGCAAATTGCATGCAGATTGAAAGTGATAACCAATGATGTGCTTAAAGTGTCACTGTAGATTTCTGACTAGCTGCCAGTCATGAAAAATGCATGCACAAGGTGAACATGTCAGAACTATTAATAGAAAATTAGCTTGAAGTTTATAGTAACGGCCTCAACAATAAGTTCAGGTATACAATGAATATTCTGTTTTATAAAACATAATGCGCGAGAAAAATAATCAATGATGGAGTTGAGGCCTTGACAATGAAATCTCAGGTTCGTTTTTAGTATTATTTAAGTCTTATGCTGGGCAAGCCTCGCATAAGACTAAATAATCTAAAAACTTGCCTGAGATTTCCTTGTCTCAGCCTCAATCTCAGCATAGATTTTATTATTCTGACCATGAAACAATGGAACATATCAGACAAACCTGAGGACTTGCTATATAGTCTGATGACATCAATAATAATGCAGAACAGTGAGCATTTTGAAAGCGTGGCATACTTTGTCATGCTAGTGCATTGCTCTCTAGAAATATGATAACTATAATCTAAATTAATCTCAGTTCATCTGCCTGTATATATAGCATCGCGAATATTTTCGATGTCAATCAGTTATCTCGCCAAGATAAAAGCTGGGTATTGTAAATTCGTAGACTCGCCAAGATAACAACTGGGCATTGTAAATATTAGGGCCCTGTGGAGTCACCAAGATAACAACAGGACATGAAACTTTAAGCCTTATGAAGTCGCAAAGATAACACCTGGGCTTTGTAAAGTTAAGGCCCTATGGAGCTGCCAAGTTATTAACTTGACAATGTAAAAATTAAGGCCATATGGAGTCGCCAAGATAGCAAATAGACATTGTAAACGTATGGGCTCTATGGAGTCACCAAGAGATAACAGGTAAGCATTGTAAATGAAAGGGCCCTACGAAGTCACTAAGATAGTAAGTGAGCATTGTTAACGTAAAGGCCTTACGGAGTCGCCAAGATAACAACTGGGCATCGTAATTTTAAAGCCCAATGGAGTCACCAAGTAAACAACTGTGAAATGTAAAATATGGGGTCACCAAGAAAAAACCGGGGAATTGTAAACTTAACGCTAAATAGAGTCACGAAGATAACAGCTGAGCTTTGTAATCTTAAGGCCTTATAGAACCACTATCCCTGGTTATTTTAAATTTAAGGCCTAATGGAGTCCCAATGATAATAACTGGGCATTTTAAATCTAGCAGCCGAATAGAACCGCGAATATATCAACTGAGCATTGTAAATTTAGGGGCCATGTCGAATCACCAAGGTAACAACCAAGCATTTTAAATTTAAGGCCCTTTGGAGTCGCGAAGATAAAAACAGAGCATTCAAAATTTAGGGGCCCTAAGGAGTCACCAAGATAACGACAGGGCATTGTTAACGTTAGGCTCTGTGGAGTCACCAAAATAACAACTAAGCATTGCTATTTTAAGGGCCCTATGGAGTCACAAAAATAACTCTTGGGCATTGTTAATTTAGCACTTATAAAGTCGCAAAGGTAACAACTGGGCATTGTTAATTTAAAGGTCCTATGGAGTCACCAAGATAACAACTGGTAGTTGTAAACTTAAGGCTCTATGAAGTCGCCAAGATATCAACTGGGCATTGTAAATGTAAGGGCCCCATGGAGTCACGAAGATAGCAACTGGGCATTGTAAATTTAAAGGCCTTACTGCAGTCACAAAAATAACGATTAGGCATTGTAACTTTAAAGGCCTCTGAAGTCGCCAAGGTATTGTTAATTAAATGGCCCTATGGAGTCGGCAAGATAAAAACAGGGAATTGTGAATTTCAGGGCTAGGGAGTTGCCATAATAACTATTAGGCATTGTAAAAATAAGGCCTTGACCGATTAGATAACAACTGAGAATTGTAAATTAAAGGCTCTGGGGTCGTCGAGATAACAAACGGGCATTGTGAATTTAAAGGACCTCTCGTTTAAAACCACAGTACATACTCTGGTCCAGCCTTTTTGGTCGAGCAGTTACGGTAAATGAAGGATACCCTTTCAGGAGAAACGACTCTGTCATTTTCTATTTTGCCGCTTTTCTCAATAGGGGTTAACTTTTGAAATTAAGAATTTGCTCCCTGGGATTAATTTTTTTCCTTTTAGCCCACTCTGGAATGACTGCGTTCTCCAGGAAAGAAAACCGGTAGTCACATCGGTTGATCCTCTTCGCAGAAACGGCGGAAAAACATTGAGGTGTATCAATATTCCGTAAAACACTTAAAATCTGTGGTATCAAAATTTCACATTTTCGTACAAATGTCTGGTGTAGATTAATTTTGGCGGTAAAAACTTACCATGGTTCAAGAAGAAAATTTTATGTAAATTTGTTAAACAATTTTTACTTTTCTATTAAACTATACACTGTGGCATCTATTAGAATCGCCTCATCTAGGCGATTCTAAAGGGATGCCACAATGTATAGGGAAATGGAATGGTACAGATAATATTTAAACCACTCATCAGTTATTCTCCTTTTTATCTGAACCTCTGTCATGCTGTGCGTATGAGAATTTATTGAAAATCAAATATTGGCAGACTTATATTTCAGCGCTCTTTGCCTTAACCGCCAATATCGCCAAAATTCAGTAACCGCCAACTATACGTGTTTTACAGTACCTTAACAACCTGAACTCATGATCAAGAGGTTCGCATCTGATTCTTCTGTAGTCATTTGTTTTTGTCACTATGACCAACTTATCCTTTGTTTCATTGGTCGAAATGACCGTAATACGGTTAACAGGGACGCAAAATCGTAATTACCTATCTACCTAAGCTATTCAAAACTATTTATTTTTGAGAGCACAATCAACTTTTATATGTATCCGATTTCCCATTTAAACAACTCCGCTGTGTTGCCATAAAGAAATAAGTAAAAATGAAGGAAAGGAATCTCAAAAGATTTATATACCGCATTAATCCTTGGGCGTTGCATTTTTCGAAAGGGGGTGTTTATTATAGCCTAAAGTGTAGTGAATCAGCCACTGCCAAAATTCATTTAATAAAAGGTATTAAGGTGAACCGGTATACTTTCAGTGGTAGCAATTTCACTATTTTTTGCCTCTCATCTCAGTACGGGTGGGGATCAACTCTGAAAGAAAAGAACTTGCTCCTCTAGGAGCACATTCTTTCCTTCAAGAGTAGACCCAATTTCAAAGAGTTACCTTATCCTGAGAAGCAAACAGGAATTCATGCAAGTAAATATAAGATTAGTTTTCGGAAAAGAGGCAGGGACGTTTATTTGAGCAAGGACGTTTAATAGGATTAATACGGTACAAGTACTCGTATATAAATTTGCAGAGGTTCCTTCTTTTTCTTTTTGGATATACTTCTTTATCTATGGCTTGTTAACTGCTTGACAAACATAGGGAATCAAAGTTTTTTGTTGTTGTTAAATTATAAATAAAATGATCGTATGACGGAAATAGTAGTTTTCTATGATAAAAACATGCAGCGAAGTGATTATCAAATGTCTCTTCCTTGAATATAAGGGATGTAAAACTCAGAACTTACCGTCATTAAGAGCGTACGCCTGTGTAAGAACTGTCCGTATGTTTGTCTGATCTTCTATGTCAGTTCTCAGCGGTATCCCAACCAGATAGGCTATATCTGAAAATAGCATATTGAGAGAGACCCAGGAATAATACAGTTCTTATCGTTCGCAATGAAGACCTTGCTCATACTGCAGGGATGGGCATATTAATTCGCATATGTTTTGAAAAAAGTCCACTAGTGTTACTAGTAGCGTCCAGCGTTTTCTTTACTACTGTAAGGGCGTAGCTGCCAATATGCAAATATGTAGATGTGTGATGAAATTTTGTCAAGTTGACAAAATTTCAACATACATCTACGTATTTGCATGCCGGAATTTTGTAAATTGGACCATGTATCAATATGAACTGCCTACAGAGATGGATTGATTTGTTGCTTAACGTCCACGGTAAACAGCTATGGTCATGTCGGGGCGGTCAGTTAACCTAACCACACTATTCCTGGGCAGGATTAGACCTCCTAAGCGGTTAACCAGTACTAAATGCACATACTTTCGCCAGTAACTGACAACTGCCCTTCTTGAATCAGTGGAAGGAGAAACGAAAGTATGTGGCCAGACCGGGTATCGAACCCAGGACCTCTGACCTATGAGTCAGGTGCCCTACCGATTGCGCTGCCTACAGAGAAAAATATGAACTATCTTTGGGGCTAAACCCTAGACTTCTCCTCAAGGAGTATGAAATACCATTGTGTCTATCATGTAATGGCCCCTAGCTACGCCCCTGTATTGCAGTTCCTCTTTGTAATATTAATGTGTATGGATACTCATCATGTTATCCCGCCGTTTTTACGCAACTAAACAACTTTTGTCTTCCCTGGCTGGATAACAATGCACTACCAAAGTGGAGTCTACTCATAACTTGCCAATAGAAACGGAAGGCAAAAATAAAAATGACAGCGGTGCTTCCACTGATAGTGTACCCGTTTACCTTAAGTTACAATCGGCTCAGTACGTAGCTTGTGAGGAAGAGCCGTTTGAAAATGTTGATAGACGGACGACGGACAGTCGGACGACGACAGACGAGGATGCCTATAAGTCCCCTGCCCCCTCCTCCACCCCGCACAAGCCTTTTGGCTCAGCTTAGCTAAAAAAAAGACATTTCACATGTATAATGTACAATCCAAAGTATCAGGATCTGACAGTAAGCTGAAAGCTTATAGTGGTCATCTCCTAAAAAAGCCATCTGTTTACTTACTGTCGATATCCCTGTCTAAAGCTTTCTTAAGGAATTCGTAGTTGTTTTTAGCTATATGGTTGGCTTGCTGAAAAAATGTATAAAAGACTGGTAAAAAGTCCAAGTGAATTCAATATATTATCACGTTTCATACCGGAATTTTTTTAGATGGGATTGTACTGGCATATGTTTGCAACTGCAGCAAATAAGTCATTTTGTAAAATATTTATTCATCCTGTTAATTGTTCTTTTGTTTTTTTCTAGATGTTTTGTCTTTTTAAATTGATACTTTTGTGGGATAGTTTGGAAGCAAAGAAACAAACGGACCTATGGATTAGACGATGACAGACAAAAGTCAAAATAATGGTTGTATGCAAAGTGAAAACCTTTGTGACCAAGACAAATCTATTGAGCTAGCCTCTTGTGTCAATGGGACCAGCTCTTGAAGAAAAGAATTTGCTCCTAAGGGAACCGTGAACTGAGCAAATTCTTTCCTCTAAGAGTTAACCCACATGTAAAGGGGGTGCAAAAATGTAAATGGAAAAGTTATTTCTTCTGAAAGTATTCCCATTCACCTTAAAACAGGTTAAAGGTCGAAAGCATTGCTTACATCAACTGTATTGTTTACGAATACTTTGATGTCATCAAGGGTGTCTTTTCCCGTGGAAGAAATACCGTTTATTGCCGTACTGGTATTTTCGTTGTTCAGGTACACGCATACCACACCAACCCTGCAATGAGAAAAGAAAATTAAAGAGAGGTATAAGAAAGTTCCATAAGTAAATCATTTTAACACATTGCACAAAACTATACTGAAGAGTTTGCATGTGTAATATCAAGGATTTTTTTTCAAATTTTGTTAATTATTACAGTCAAACAGTTCTGCAGTAGATGTAAAGTTTAATTTAACAATGAAATCTGTCTTTGGAAAACCTCAGTATGCCATTTTCAAAAAGTTGCCGGATTCAAAAGGGATCCTGAAGAAAGTCAGGAAAACTCGTGTTGATCTGTTTCCCTTTCTTGTTTATGCATCTGGATAAGGTATAACCATCCTATGCTCGGTTTTCCATATATGACACATGGCATTTTGGTGCCTGAGACCAAGATAACCTAAACATAATTTTACATATCTGAAACTATTTGGATATGATACTTATAAGATTTACAAGTAGTAGCTCCTGCTGACAGATGGAATGTGTCATGTCTCACCTTCACTGGGAAAACTGATATAATAAATGCATATCTTTGGTTCTATGTGGAATTTTAAGTTTACTTTGTCCTTTTGCCTTGCTAAGCCACGCCAAATCTCATGATTGACTTTTTTTTTTATTTGATACTGATATTCAAAAGCCCCGTAAACCATATATAACCGAGGCCCTTTTTGGTAGCGACGAAATAAAGACACACCAGAAATCTTCTCATTGTACCATATCTAGCAACATGTATCACCATTAAAGTTTTCTTACAACACTGACTTATCTTGCGCACTAGGGAGATAAGCAGGGAATAAGGCTAGCATAGGTCATCAAGTCAATCATTTACACTTACTTAGTAGCCCAATCAATACCTTGCAAAATTATAAAACCATAACGAAAATCGTTATGAATCAGTAACTCTGCCAAACATCCAGTTACTAAACTAGGCAGTTTCAAACCCTTAGATATGACCTCGCAATATTCAGCTTTAGGAGCATTATCCTGACATGGCTTCCACCTCTAAGTTACAGTCAACTCTCAATTTCTCGAACACTGATATCTCAAAGTACCCTCTTATATCAAAAAGAATATAGTCTCGACTTATTTCCTATTTTTATTTACATTTCAACTCCTGTTATCTCAAACTACTGGTATCTCACAGTAAATTTTTTGGTACCAGAAACTGTACTTTGAGATATAAAAAGTGTGGGAATATCTTTGACTTTGAGAAATCGCGAGCTGACTGTATATATGCATATTGCAGTGATTCTTAAAAGACAACTCTGTCTTCTGAACTTACGTGGTAAAGGTTAACATTATGGCTAGTAAAACGGCGAAAGTGTTTCGTTTACACTTGTTAGTAGCGTCCTTTTTCTCTTGAAACATCTTACCACCGCAGTTACCATAGCAACGGCAGCAGCAGAAACAACAGGCCACAATAGGGAAGATCAGGATAAACAGCACACCAACCACCACACATATTCCATAACCGATGAATATTGTGATATACTGAAAGAGATTGTTTTATTTTTATTACAGTTTTCACATAAGGATAACCCAATAATAAACCCGGGCCTGTTAGCTCGACGAAGTCAATAGTCAGAGACTCGTTGAGTTAAATTTATTCATGTGAACAAAGATTTCCTAGGTCTTCATAGTCTGAAAAAAAAAATATATATTTGCTGTTCGTTTTAATGTTTCGACCTAACAAATGACTGCGACTGGACTGTGCTGATATAGGGACTGTCCCTGCAACGCGAATGCTATATTGAAAGCAATGTATTAACTATATATCCGTCGTTGCCATGGCGAGGAACACGGAAGACTTTTATGAGATGGTTAAAAGGATTGTGATAATCCGATTTTCGCTGGGTTTAAAATAATAATAAACTATTTCCATTAATGGGCCCAAATTTGACAACTACGAAAACGAAACATTAGGAAACGCTCTAATGGGGTTAACAAATAACTGAAGAGTGAGAAACATAAGGAATCACAAAATTTATGATAACTGATATTTGCTACTTAAACTGACACTCATGTATAACCTGGATAAGAAACAATTTGAATACGCATATATTCTACAGTTCATATGTTTCGGACATTGAATATGCGCATACGATTCAAAGTTGGTATAAATGAAAAGTTCGATATGCAGTTTGAAGTGATATCCAGACGGTATCTCAAAGTTAAAGCATCTTTTATGAGTGCAAATCTTGATCTCTACATTTGGTCTTTTTCTGTTTGGTTCCGTCTTACTGTCAAACAGGTCAACCAAATTATCAAAAAGGCTGGTTTCGGATATAATGTGTTCTGCTAAAACTATTGATGGCGCAATATTTTACCTTTGCTGGATGCAAACGTATTGGTCATGTTTAAATTTTACCAAGATTTATCAGCTTTTCCATATCCACATATATAAGCAGTACGCAACCATGCATTACAAGAATAGTGAATCAAAATGACGCATCTCTGCATTTTTTTAAGAATCTGCCCACTGGTTTAAGGCATGTACATGAGAATAGTACATGAAGACAGCAAAAGCTAATCAGCTAGAGAACATCACATTAACTCAAGATTAACATAGCTTGTGTCAACATTCCTCAATATGTCAACAATCTCAGGTCGCAGAAGACAAATATGACAGAGTTTCCCGGCGTATTGATGCTTTGCATCAATGGTTCCTCGTTTATTTTATTAATATTGAATAGATTATACTGATTAAACAAAGCATACATTAATCTTTTATCCATAGGAATTCATGCAATAAAATTCATTTTTTTTTCGTTGTCTGACCTTTACATAAAAATACTTCATTTATCAAATGAATGTTTGTCCTCCACTAAATAATGATGATTGGTATCAGATGGGTATGAATCTCAGATAGCCCATACAAGACGTTGTCGGTTCTCTGGTCATTTTCTTACTGTTCGATAAATATGTTTTTTCGATAAATACACTGTTTTAATCGAATATATTCGATAAATACGTTCGATAAGTATTTTTTTTTTGCGTCGCATGAAATATTTATTTTTCTGCTCCATAAATACCAGGGGTAACAACCTACGTCATAGCGCGCGTGACTGAATTAATCATTCGACGGCCATTTTGAAGAAACTCTGACAGATTTTTCGTTTGTAACATATAAGAGACAGGATATTAACGCAAAATAAAACGGTGAGTCGGTGCTTACATGTACAAATGGTCCAGATATATAGGGCATGATTCTTCAAAGGGTGAGAAATTATAAAATACCTCACTACAATTTTTGATGTGGACAGCTGAGATAAACATGCATTAAGGCAGAGTCGATAAAGATCACTATAGTGAAGTGTTTTCAGATTAAGCAAGTATTTCATGGTGAATTCTGGTAATATCGAGTCCAAAACATCTATAGGTACCAGATCGACTAGATATTTGGTTGTTTCAGTGTTTGCCAAGCCTTCATTATGTAAACATTTACCTTATTAAGGCCGCTGATAAAACGCTTATGACGTCAGCGCTATAACGTAGGTTTCACCCTTGAAATACGTTACGCAAGAAAATGTCATTCTTTAATTATAAGATACAGTTGCACGGTTTTAATCGATTTGAAAAAATAAATTTTAATTCGTTATTGTTGAATTTATAAAATTAATCATTAGTAATGGTTCATATCTGAGATCAGAACTTTGTCATAATACGACATGACTGCCTGACCCTTAAACACGTTTCTGCCAAAAATATTTTGTTCACTATTGGCGCGTGTTGTATTATATTTTGCTTACTATCCCATATAACCCAATCTTGGGACATTTACCAACTATCACATAAAGCTAACAAGTTAGTGTTACTATCCGACGATGTGTAAAAATCGCTTGCGGAATAGCAGATAGTGCAGTCTACACCCCCCTCCCTCAACCCAATCACCTCAGGCGGCTTTTTTTCGGAGTTGTTCAAGCAGCCAAATATGGGTGTGTACTGGGTTTCCATGCACTTCTGTCCCAGTTCATTATAATTTTAAAATATGAGCCGCGACACGAGAAAACCAACAAAGTGGTTGTGCGCCCTGCGCAGACTCAGATCACCCTGGGCATCTGCCCAGTCTGATAAGACTCTTCGCTAAGCGCTTAAAGGGTAGCTAAGGGTCTAAGCTATCTTCATGCGGACAGCAAAGACTCTGATCAGACTGGGCAGATGCCCAGGGTGATCTGAGTCTGCGCAGGGCGCAAATGCCACTTTGTTGGTTTTTTCGTGTCGTGGCTCAATTATGCTTTTTGAATTGCAATAAGTCATATGATATCTTTAATCAAATATCTATTGAACATCATATATAATAAGTTTTAGGAAGATTAATGTCATTATGACATTGGTGCTGCATGAAAAAGTACATTACAACTTTTGCGTCATCAGAAACTTTGTCTCAGGGTACAAGCAAATCATACAGGCTAAGACCACGGACAGTCTCTGGTCTAGGTATAGTCAGTTTAGTTTTCGTTGTATATCAGCAAGTTCTGACAAAAAAGCGAATATACACTGGGTGACTTCTAGCATTCTCAGTTACATATACAGCAGTTTTTTTTTGTGTGTGTGTGTTTTTTTTTTCATAACGCTGCTCATATGAAATTGTATAGTAACTATTGTGAAATATGCAAATATTTGTTAAATGATTTGACCTTGTGTTAATTAATTTCAAGAAACAGGTTTTGTGTGTGCCATACTTCAAAGTTCTAAAGGCATCAAAATTCCACGACCATCCTTAAGAATATATAAAACTACTTTTTCACTAGACAAAATTAACTTAACGACGTTTTTTTCAAACGAATTATACATGAAAACGCTGCCATTTTGCCAAAAAAATGTGAGGAGCTTTTTGCAGTGCAAAGGCTCCTCTCATTTTTCAGCAAAAAAAAAATAATAAACATAGTTGATTCTGTGTTTACACGAAGACTTAAGAAATCCTTAACTAACGACTTCCAAGTCGTTAGTTAAGGATTTGTTAAGTCTTCTAGCTACGTTGTCGTTAGTTTTGAACAACTGGGTCAAGTTGATAACTGAACCATTCCCAAATTACGGTGTAAATATTTCATACACACATTTTTTGTATATCATAAACAATAAATGCGCTGTAACTTATGCCTGCAAAACTTCTTGCCCAAACCTGTTGTAAAGTTTAGACAGTAAACTATATGTATGTTTAAACAAAACCAACAAGAAGCGAATGATATATCGTAAATAACAAAACACTTCAACTACAAACAACCACTTACTATATACGTTCCGGGTTTACATATGAGCCGCGACACGACAAAACCAACAATGTGGCTGTGCGCCCAGCGCAGACTCAGATCAGCCTGGGCGTCCGCCCAGTCAGATCAGAATCTTCGCTGTCCGCATGAAGGTAGCTTAGACCCTTTGCTACCCTTTGAACACTCTACGAAGAGTCTGGTCAAACTGGGCGGATGCCCAGGCTGATCTGAGTCTGCGTTGGACGCACAACCACTTTGTTGGTTTTCTCGTGTCGCGGCTCATATATGTTCTTCAATGAAACCAGAAACAATTTCATAATTTGATGTTAAAACTATGCGCTCATGAAAATTCTGGTCAGTATATGTGCAGGCTGATATGGGTATTCGCTGCTTGCAATCCGATAAGGCGCATATCCTATAGTGCGATCACTTAATCTCTAACAATAAACATGGTTGAATGTGCAAAAAGCGTACATTCAGATGAGGCGGCTCTAGACCAGCCGCCTTATCTGGATTTACACCGTTTGCCACCATCTAGTCTTTCGATTCTTGGTCGAAACGTTTTTTTGAAATTGTGCAGATGTTAATTCTGTCATCTGCGTTGTTTTGCAATGTAGCATGACTGGAATGATGCCATACTTTAAAGTGAAACTTTTTAATTTCCATGCCATAGGCGCTTTCCTAACATTTAGAAAAAAAAAAAAAAAAAAACGAAATGAAAAAAGAGAGAGAAAAAAAGAAAAGAAAGAGAAAAGAAATAAAACAATAAAAAAAAGATTTAAAAAGAAAGAAAAAAGAAAAAAAAACAATATTAAAAAAAGAAATAAAAACAAAAAACAAACAAACAAACAAACAAAAAACAGCGAAATCATAAGGCTTTCGATACTCTAGGTAACAAACTTTAAAGAATTACTCCCTAGCTAACTTTCGAAAAAAAATCTAAACCTTCCTCAAAGTTGACAGAACTTTGAGTGTTTATATATGAACTTTTGTATGATAATATATTGGCTAACAAAGTTTAGTATAGGAAAATGGTGAAATGGAGAGGGATCGGAGTACGTCGTTTATGGAAGAAATTCAACTTACATCTGAATAATTTGAGATGATCTTATCAAATGTCCCATTAACTGCATTCTCAATTATGGCTGTAAAGAAAGAAGAAAAACACAAGATTTGTAAATATATAAATTACTCTTATTTCATCTTGTTTTTAGATATTTTTTCTTGAGTTTAACTCACTTTAGGTAAATGGATACACTTTCAGGGGAAGCAACTTTACAAAGTCTAGTTTTGCTTCCATTTTCAATTGGGCTCAACTCTAAAAGAAAAGCATTTGCTCCTGCTGTAGCAAATTCTTTTCTTTAAGAGGAGACCCCATTTTTGGAAAGGTTCCCATCCTCCAGGGAAAACAACAGACGTCATGAAAGTTGTTCCCAGCTGTAAATACGGTGGTAAACCAACTGAGGTTACACAAGCACCCGTGCAATCTTGTCTTAACTTAATCTGCAACAATCTTCAGCTATACAGGATTCAATACTACCGACTCTTTGTGTAAATGCTAAGCTTGCTCAGGACCCTGCTCATGAAAAAAAGAATGAAATAGATTTGAATAAATATTTTGTTGCATTATGTCCCCATATTTTACAAAACCTCGTGGAATTTCATACGAATATTTTGTTGCATTGTGTGCACATCTTGTGGAATTTAATGCGAATATTTTGTTGCATTATGTCCACATATTTAACAGACACCTTGTGGACTTTCATACGAATATTTTGCTACATTATGTCCACATATTTAACAGACACCTTGTGGACTTTCGTACGAATATTTTGCTACATTATGTCCACATATTTAACAGACACCTTGTGGAATTTCATACGAATATTTTGTTGCATTGTGTGCACATCTTGTGGAACTTCATACGAATATTTTGTTGCATTATGTCCACATATTTAACAGACACCTTGTGGAATTTTATTCGAATATTTTGCTGCATTATGTCCACATATAAAACAGACACCTTCTGGAGTTTCACGCAAATATTTTGCTGCATTATGTCCACATACTTACAGACATCTTGTGGAATTTCATACGAATATTTTGTTGCATTATGTCCAGATATTTTTAAACAGACACCTAGTGGAGTTTCATACGAATATTTTGTTGCATTATGTCCACACATTCCACGTGCACATATTTTACAGTCACCTTGTGGAATTTCATACGAAACACAGCAAAGTGTTTTTTGTGGTGCGTTTACTATACGATATTCGTGACTCCAGCTATATTTTTGGTTTATAGAAAATAGTGGTATAGGTTACTTACAGTCAGGTATATCTTTGGGGAAGACAGAACCGACGAAATGGTGCATAAAGTCATAGTAGGGGGCCAGCCCCTCGCTGACTCTGGAAGGGTTGCCGGAATTGTATGAGCTACCCGCCGGCAGGTCAGCCCAGGAGATAACTGCATCTTGGTCGGCTGAGTTTCCAGCACTGTCAGATATCGTCGGGTCACTATATACGGGGTCAGCACCATTTGTATGTGTAGTTAAGAAAACAATGACTAGACATAATATGGGAAACCTTAGCACTGGAGCTAGGGCATTCAACATGTTTTCGTGAGCAGTTCACTTATTGGTTGTAGAATCACAAACTTCACACTAAGTCCAATCCATTGCTTTGCCTGTATAATTCTGAAAAGACACAATAAATAAATTAATTAATAAGCAAGTAAACTATAAATGCTTCTTTTGGTAAAAACAAATACCCCACCAACGTTTTCCCGGCAGTGTTATTTCCTCTAAAAGTTGCGATTCCTTCTGTGATCTCAGCATGATATTAAGATCATCATATTTGGCTCGTCCCAGCAGAATATAAGGCTTGCACCTTTCGTGAAAGTCCATCCCCTAGTTCAACAAGTATTTATCTATTTGTTACGGAGGGAGTGGGACGGGTGAGGAAGGGTGGCAATATCCCTTCAAAATGGGAAAACGGTCACCGAAACCAAATTACGTCTTTGGATTGTCAGAAAGAGATACTTTTGCAAGTTTGATAAAATTAAATCCACTGGTTCAACAGACATCTTCAGTTAAGGGAGCATCCTCCTGCGGCCATGAAGTTTGACTCCGAATGAGAGTAGGTGTTTGACGGTTCTTATCACAATTACTCACCACAGCACTAAGGTGTTTGGTGAACAAATAAAGAATAAAGAAAGCAATTAGACTGAGCCGTGACACGAGAAAACAAAGTGGTTGTGCGCACAGCGGAGACTCAGATCAGCTTGGGCATCCACGCCGTCTGATCAGACTCTGAACTGTCCCCGTGGAAGTAGCTCAGATCCTTAACTACCCTTTAAGCGCTTTCGAAAGAGTCTGATCAGACTGAGCAGATGCCCATGATGATCTGAGTCTGCGCCGTGCGCACAACCACTTTGTTGGTTTTCTAGTGTCGCGGCTCAGTCAGTCGAATCGTTGTTTCCGTTTGATATAATAAGAGGAAACCAAATAAAAATGAAACCAAACCAAAGGGTGAATAAATTATACTAAAATAAATAAATACATAAATACACAAATAATACTTGATACCATTTGGTTGTCAACAAATATAAAATCGGTAATCGCACGCGCACTGTAATACTGGAAAATACTCCCGAGCCGAAGTGTTTTTTCCGTAATGGATAAACTGAGCAATTTAATTATATGACTGTTAACTTTATTGAACAATATTCGAGTTTACTTGCAGATATTCTTGAAGGCGGGACGAGTCCCCCGACAAGAATATTTGCGCATAAACGAGTATTTGTTCAATAAATGACATGATTATGGTATAAAAGTTTTAATGCACTAGTACCTGGAATCCTTGAAGTGATGCCCTCGGATAAGATTTTTCCAAGAAAACAGTTAATTATCATCGATTAAGCCATAAACTGAACTAGAGCAATGAAAATTAGTTTGCCATTGTTAATCGATTGTGAAACGTATCGATTCCAAACCTGCACTGATTTGTCTTTATGACATTTCACAAAGAAAACGGGTATTTTACTATAATTATTAACTCGTGTTTTAATTGGCTTTCATTGTTTCAAAGTCAATGCTGCAATAATTATTGTGTAATCTATGGAAGCATAATGGGGGCATAACTGATTAGAATTGCGTGTATGCATACTGTAAATACCTCAACCAGCCTGTGCATCAGCTTCGACTGATTAGTATTCATTTTCCGCTTTTAAGGTAATTTGCGCGGATATGCAGGCTGAACAGTCTTCCATTTTCGCATATGCTGTTATAGAGGTACCTTTTCACGCGATGCCAATTAATAGAACAAAAAGGAAAAAAAAATGTTAACTAGTCTGTGCAATGAATACCCGTCAGTTCCCTATGATAAGGTTTAATGGGGTACTCATTTTTTTCTTCCTTTTTCCATTCCTTTGTTATTAGCAGAAATTAGAAAAATACTTTTATATTACCATCCGGCAAAATGTTATTGTAACGACATCGACTTTCAGAGTAACTCACACTTCTTTTCGAAATTTCGGCTTTTGTATGTGTAAACACATGTACAGTTGTGAATTGCAATTTCTATTTTATAACAAAAATAAATAAATGAAAACGAATTTTGACTAAAACAACTGGCCCTGAAGATTAATCTTGAAGTTTAGACTTTACGGATATTAATTAACGTTAAAGTTCGAATTTATTAGCATATCGCATTTTATCCCTTCAGATTTCAGTTTGTAAACATTGTATGCACGTGCTTCAATTACCAGGTAAATATTGAATATGCGAATTTGGAAAAGAATTTCGCACACAATTCTGAATTAACCCAGCAGGCACACAGCCTTGAATCAACCTTGATTCAACGTCGTGACGTTGAATCAAGGTTGATTCAACCTTGTGTGCCCAATGGGAAGAGTGTAAGGACATTTTGTTTTCAAAGTGTTAATCATGGACGTTTATATTGAACAAAAACTTGAAAAAAAGAAAAGCTTTACTCCCCATGCGCTTCCGTAATAAGTACAAAATTATGACACTCCTTTCTTTGGGACAAAATACCTTTTTGACATGAAATGTAAATACACTTGTTTTGTTCCGTTTAGATATTTCCACAGTACATACTATCACGTAAATATAAGAAGAACTGTATATTTTACCATGACTAACCGACTGTGCATACTAAAATGTCCTTTTTCCACACTGAATTTGACAGTGAATAGTATTCTGCGTTGTTGTGCCGTTAAAGCAAGCAATTCCCTGCCATTTATGCAATGGACTAATCCTTTTAGGTCCTGATTGAAACAGTTGTGTGAATCTGTTTATCTCGTCGGAAATAAATTTTGCGACTTCCTGGTTGCTTCCTTGAATGATAAAAACCCTCAGAAGGGCGTGGTGGCGGCTGGAGAGGTTAAGGGAATGGCTATAGTTAAAATGAAAGAATCTGCCGATTGACAAGAGAAGCAGAAATGAAAATGACAGTTGTTTCCCCTGAAGTTGTACCCATTCACCTCAAATATGAGCCGCGACACGAGAAAGCCAACAAAGTGGTATGTCCGCCCAGCAAGACTCAGATCAGCCTGGGCATTCGCCCAGTCTAATCAGAGTCTTTGCAGTCCGCATGGAGATAGCTTAGACCCTTAGCTACCCTTTAAGAGAAGAGCAAAGACTCTAATCAGACTGGGCGAATGCCCAGGCTAATCTGAATCTTGCTTGGTGCACATGCTACTTTGTTTACTCGTGTCGCATCTGAATCATGTCATCACATTCCCCAGGAGGGAGCGCGAGGAGGCGGGTGTGTGTGTGGGGGTGGGGGGGCATAAGCCTGAGTTGTAACGTACAGACGTAATGATGTGGACTGTGAAGATAAGCCTAAACTGGTTCTACACGCTGCTTTTCAGTACTTCCTTGTTCTTGTGAAATTGACATAGTAAACAAACACCAGAATATTAAAGCCATAAATCTACGATTAAATGAGCATCAGTATTTGAACAGGGCATGTCAAACGTTTGATTACCGGGACGACAATCACAAAGGTGGCATAAATAAAAGACATGATAATAACTAGTCTTTTTACAATACCATAAAAGTTCTAAAATTGTCTAATTTTCACGTCATTGCCAATATCTTTGTATTATATGTACGGGGAGGACCTTAATTAATTCTGTAAGTCTTGTGGTCGAACCCGATTGCTGTACAGATTATCTGGCAATAAAGTATGTTCAAACTAAGAAGTTGGCGATATACTAAGCTCCCAAAGACTCAACATATTTCTTAAAATGGCAAATAAAAGACATGATAATTACAGCGCCATTGACAAGGCAGGTATTGACAAGATATTGCTAACACAAGTGGATTTTCTTAAATCTTTAATTAACGTACTCCAATAGGTACACAAGGTCGAATCAACACTGAATCACACTTGATTCAACGTCGTGACGTTGAATCAATGTTGATTCACGGTTGCACACAAGGTCGAATCAACCTTTAATCACACTTGATTCAAAGTCGTGACGTTAAATCAAGGTTGATTCAAGGTTATTGCATAAAAAGCAGTGCCGAGAGGTATTAACAGCCCTGCATCAACCGGCGAAAAGCCGTGTTTCAACAAGGGTTTTCACGCGCTGTTAATGCACGATGACAGAACTTTCATTATGCTTCTGCCGGGCCACTAAAAAACCCGCCATGAAACTTCTGAACTTTTTTCTCTCCCGTTTCGGTCGAATTTCAAAAAATGGTGGTGCTCTACCAATGTATGCCTATATGACGTCATCATGCTTTTGTAATCTGACGTCATCGTCGTGATCCAGGTTTAAAGCGATGTTGTTTACATTCTTACGATGCCAAATGCGAGAGTAAATAAGTGTTAAAGAAAACATGCATCTCAAGGTTTCAGCAATCAAGAACTGCAGGGTGGTATATGAATAGATCAGGCTTGTTCTGCATGGAAATTATTGCTCAAGGTATCTGCTTTTTGTTGATTGATTTGCAATCTATTTTGCATTAAATACAACGACCACAACGACCATCTTGGAAGTTTTCCGAAATATTGAGGTTGAATAGGATGATGGCAGCCATTTTGAATAGCTGAGTGCTCTCGAGCCCGGAAGACGAATATTAGTTAAAGGATGCACCTGCGCGTTGGCTGTCAAACGGTGACAAAATATAGTGCCAAGTTTTTTTCTCAAATTTTAACGAATAATTCGTTGAATTTATGCAATTAGTAATTAGTATGATTTTGGCCAAGAAAACCTACACTTGACAAACATGCATCTTCACATCATTCTGCAGCTTGCTCTGAAGTTTGATAGAATTTGCCTTTGCACAGCTTGATTAACTGGAATAACACTTTACTTGCCCTTTGAGCCCTGACTTTCACTTTGACTTTGGCCATGGGAACCTTATCTTGCGCAAGGCATACCTTCTTCTTATTGTTAACCCTTTTCTGAAGTTTGATTTTTCCCTACAGTAGTTTTTGAGTAAGTGCAGAGGCATGATTTCACCTCTGACCCCAGATTGTGACCTTAACCTTGGGCGTGACCTTAACCTTGGGCGAAGAAGCCTAAATTTCAGACGCGACACACCTTCTTATTATGGATTACCTTTCTATAAAATTTTATTAAATTCGGCTCAAAAGTTTTTGAATTATGGTGGACACATGATTTGGAACTGAAGTATCCTTTGCGGGAGTGGGACTTAAAGATAATGTCAACATATTTTCTAATAATCCTGGGTTCGAGGTTATTAAACTTGAGAATAATCTCGAACTCAAAATAAAGCACACTGATTGGCTGCTTCCGAGCATGTGCTCGGAAGCAGCCAATCAGTGTGCTTTATTTTGAGTTTGAGAATGTACTCAAGTTTTATAATCTCGGAGCCAGGAGACAAGTTCAATATTAGATACATGAAAATGACAGAATGTTATGGCATTATAAGTGCCCTAATTAGTTATTATTACCACTAGCATTAGCTTCAATCTTTCATTATATTCCGGCTTTAGCTTTCCACCGGAAAGAGGATTAGGCTGAAACTCGAACCCCCCTTTGGAACAGATATAATGTTTAAAAAGTGCGAAGATGCCACCGTTTCTTTGTCTGAACTGGACTTGTTTGTTGAAATTAGTTGTACTCGTGCTGGCATTCATGTACCAAGAAACATTATCTATGTCGCTCACCTACACTAATTATATCATTAAAACGGCTAATTAATTCTAGCAGGTCAATAAGCTTTCAGTTATTTCTCTCTCTCTCTCTCTCTCTCTCTCTCTTGTAAACGAGAGAGAAAGAAAGTTGCTTACTATCCCATGATCACTTTAACTTGCTTGCGGAATGGACAGTGGCCGCACTGCTTTGACAGGAACAGTCTGATCTTTGTCTGCACTTATGCACCAATTGTTATTCCTGAAAACTGAGTCAAAAAGCATGACGTAGAGCACATTTTCAGCGACAAATAAAATAAATCAGGTAGGTCAGTATGATGGAACGAAGTAGATAATGCAAAAACGCAATTACCATTTCAATTCACTAACGTCATCTTCACCATTGAACGGCTCCTCCTTCAAACAGTCCTACATCTAGTTATTTCTCTTAATGAACATTGGCAAATTCAACAATTTCGGCGTATATTCCTTAATTATAACACATTTTGCCAATAAATTCATTTTTCTATGTCATGGCATGGTGTAGCGCATCCATTTCCAATAAAAATCAATGTCTTCAGGTGTAAACAATGGTTTCCATGTCCATGTATTAACCGACTTTCATTGATTCTCAGTAGAGATGTGTCATGACTGTCACGTTTAGGTAAATGGTCAGGCCTCCGTGTTTTTCCACCATTTTTACAATGGCGAGCAACTTTTGTGACTTCCTGTTTGTTTCCCTTTAGCATGAAGCCTTTCCAGAAGGGGCCTACTCTTGAGGAAAAGAATTTGCTCCATCAAGAGTTGATTCCTTGTTGATTCCCAATGACAAGGGAGGTATAAATGAAACTGGCAGAATTATTTCCCTGATGGTATATCTATTCACCTTAAGAGATATGCTGAGTGCGAATGCCCAGTCTATCCGGCGGAGCTGGGCAGTTTGGGTGGACAAGATTTAAGCGAAGTGTACTATCTCTGGTCAGAGGGGTTTTATCTGCGCAGGCTGGTCTTGCGCTTAGAAAGTTTGCATATACCTTTGCGGAACATCGTTAGAAACGTAAAGCAAGATTACCGATATTCACCACTTTTTGTTGGAAACAGCAACAATTATGGATTACGCGAGATATCGTTAAATTGGATGCGAAGCTGGAGTGGACAGACAACCTTTTTCCAACACGGCTTCAGTAGGAAAACCGAGCATGTGCACGCATAACTCAACATACACGCGGGGTAATATGCCTGTTATTGTGTCGTACCCAGGGACAGTGGCCTTGCTAAATAAGCATGGCCGGACAAACAACAAGAAGGGTACATATAAGAATATAAGAACTACCGCAGGTCTATAAAGTTTTTTTTTTTAAAAAAAAAAAGGTCTGCGCTCTCCGATGCCGATGGTTACCAAACATTTAAATTTAAGAAATTCAATTTTTTATTGTAGACATTTTGGAAGTTGAATGGCAAAATAATTTTCATATGATATGAATGAAACTCATTAGACATGATACCAATGAAACTCTTTAGATACAATGTTAATGGAACTAATGTAGAAGGTAACAGCTGAACTAAGAGACTCTTAGGTCGTTAAATTTTCGAATAGCGTTTCACTGAAAAAAAATCATTTGAGATCTCGAACAGAAGAGCTGCACATTAGAACAGATACTCCACGTCATGTTCGAACAGCAACTTTACATTAGTCCGCACATGCGCGTAGACTGATCAGAATCTTTCCTGTTTGCATCAACAATGTCTTGATCATAAAAAATATACACCGCTAACAACGGGGACTCTGATCAGACTGCGCGTATGCGCAGGCTGATCTAAGTCATCGCTGTTAGCACATATTATAAGGCACAAATGTCCGTGTACGACTAAATACTATTTTTTGTATGGGCATAACAATACTATAACAATACAGTGTCTTTTAATGTAATATTTATGCTTTTTTTAAATGCCAAGACTGTGGACCAATTCTTCACCTTGTCATGCGATCTTTTGTTAAAACTTTCAAAGTGTTTTTACTGAAATTTTCGTACTGTCGCAATAGGAGTGCCCTTTTACGTTGTAAGGTGTTGGGGACACCTTTATGATTTCCTGTTTTTCCGCCGTTTTTTTTTTTCAAAGAGGAACAATCTTTGTGAATTCCTGTTTGCGTCCCCGGGATACACTTATCAGAAAGAATTTGCTCACCTGAATGTGCGCCCATTCGCCTGAAACTAACCGACTTTAATGTCTTTTGTAAGCATACTTCAAACATTCAGCTTCCTGCACAAATATACAGAGACGTGTTCGCTTGTCAGAAACCGATTCCTTTGTCACATTGTTTACTTTTCTCACCTTTTTTTATTTACCTTGAAGTTCTTTATTTTTCGTGGAAAGATGTTTCATACTGAAAGTGTACCATAAAATAGGACCCGATTCCGCACAAATAAAAGGTAAAGGCATCCCGTAGCCTAGAAGCCATAGGGGCAGTGGGTGTTAGAACCCTTCCGTAACTTGGGCACAGGGGGTGGTCGGGTGGTGCGATGGTGCTGTGTATAACTTCCAGTGCCGGGGTGTCCTACTGATTTGGAACATAATAGGGCAAGGGCGGTAAGGTAGGGTAGGGTAGGTGCGGGTGGGGTTGTTTGGACATTTTTGCTCTCTTCTGTCTCCCTCTGTGGGAGACGGCCCGATACAGACTGAATTACTGTTTCAAAGGGCTGTTAAACCCCAAACAATCAATAAATCAATTAATCAATAACTTGGGCACAGCATATGAAAGGGGGAACTTTTCCTTTTCTTTCGCTGCTTTTATCCTTCCCTGATTCGAAAAATGTATCCATTTACCGCTTGCTTTGACAGACAGAGTTTCAGTCTCTGGATGACCCAACGGAAAATTGAAGCCCGCGACCTTCATCTGCATCATAGCCGAGCGCTTCTAACCGCTCGACCCCATGCGTCATTAATATCTGAGGACTGTAGTAGTAGATTTCAATTCTCGTATCAACGTGATCCCTGCACCTCAGCTGAACGAATCCATAGCCACAGTAACAGGGCGCCGAGCGTCCGTCCCTGTCCTCGTCGAATGTCGTTGATAGCCGCGGCCATAGGGAGACTCTTCCTGGAAGCACACATCACTCTGGTATTCTTCAGAGCAACAACGACCCTTGTTAGGGCCGTACCGCAGATGCATGTTCGCCGCCACGTGACTGAGTTGCCACGTTGAGGTCCGCATCGTCCGAGTTCCGAAGGAGATCTGAGGACTGACAGACTTTCCACACTTTTATACCGACAATGTTTATTAATACTCATGCTACACATTTTCCTAGCTGAGCACTGATTAAACATAAATACTTTGTCCTGTAGGAAGGGTTGGGTCGGGCGATGGTACTCGGTAACGTTCAGTGCCGTGGCAACCTACTAAAGACAAGGGCCTACTGTGCTTGCAGTAGGTGCGGGTAGGGGTTTTTCTTTCTCCTTCTGCTCGATATGGACTGAAATAGTCCCAAAGATCCGTTAACCAAAAGCAACCAACAAACCAACATTTTGCCTTGTATATTGTATTTGTACCGTATACTGAAGACCGAAAATAGCAAACCGAATGATTTATAAGAAATCCTGCTTTCTTAGCTCACCTGAGCCTTTAGGCTCATAGGTGAGCTTATAGTATAGCCAGGCATCCGTCGTCCGTCCGTCCGTCCGTCCGTCGTCAACATTTTCAAACATCTTCTCCTCTGAAACCTATGGGCCGATCGAAGCCAAATTTTATATGCAGCCTCTATGGGTTGGGGGAACGAAAGTTTGTTCGCGGTATCTGGGTCACGTGACCAAGATGGCCGCCACGCCCATATATGGTAAAAACCCTTCAAAAATCTTCTTCTTCAGAACCAAAAGGCATATGACCTTGAAACTTGGTATGTAGCATCGGGCATGCGGGCCCATCATAGTTTGTACAAATGATGACCTTGTATTGACCTTGACCTAATTTACGGCATGGTCAACTTTGGTACGTTAGGCTTATATATGGGAAAACGCTTAAACAGTGGATTTCTCAGAAACTATTTAAGTCTAAGGTTTAATACTTGGTATACATGGTCGACTAAATGACCAGATGAAGATATTATGTCACTAAAGGTCAAGGTCATTCCGTCGGACCATCCGTCGTCAAGATTTTCAAACATCTTCACCTCTGAAACCACTGGGCCGATTGAAGCCAAATTTCATATGCAGCCTCCATGGGTTAGGGGAACGAAAGTTTGTTCGCGGTATCTGGGTCACATGACCAAGATGGCCGCCACGCCCATATATGATAAAAACCCTTCAAGAATCTTCTTCTCCAGAACCAGTAGGCCTATGGCCTTGAAACTTGGTATGTAGCATTGGGCATGCGGGCCCATCAAAGTTTGTACAAATGATGACCTTGCGTTGACCTTGACCTAATTTACGGCATGGTCAACTTTGGTACGTTAGGCTTATATATGGGAAAAAGCTTAAACAGTGGATTTCTCAGAAACTATTTAAGTCTAAGGTTTAATACTTGGTATACATGGTCGACTAAATGACCAGATGAAGATATTATGTCACTAAAGGTCAAGGTCATTCCGTCGGACCATCTGTCGTCAAGATTTTCAAACATCTTCTCCTCTGAAACCTATGGGCTGATTGAAGCCAAATTGCATACGCTGCCTCCATGGGTTAGGGGAACGAAAGTTTGTTCCCGGTATCTGGGTCACATGACCAAGATGGCCGCCATGCCCATATATGGTAAAAACCCTTCAAAAATCTTCTTCTCCAGAAGCAAAAGGCCTATGACCTTGAAACTTGGTATGTAGCATTGGGCATGCAGGCCCAACATAGTTTATACAAATGATGACCTTGCGTTGACCTTGACCTAATTTACCGCATGGTCAACTTTGGTACGTTAGGCTTTTATATGGGAAAACGCATAAACAGTGGATTTCTCAGAAACTATTTAAGTCTAAGGTTTAATACTTGGTATACATGGTCGACTAAATGACCAGATGAAGATATTATGTCACTAAAGGTCAAGGTCATTCCGTCGGACCATTCATCGTCAAGATTTTCAAACATCTTCTCCTCTGAAACCACTGGGCTGATTGAAGCCAAATTTCATATGCAGCCTCCATGAGTTAGGGGAACGAAAGTTTGTTCGCGGTATCTGGGTCACATGACCAAGATGGCCGCCACGCCCATATATGGTAAAAACCCTTCAAAAATCTTCTTCTCCAGAACCAAAAGGCCTATGACCTTGAAACTTGGAATGTAGCATTGAGCATGCGGGCTTAACATAGTTTATACAAATGATGACCTTGCGTTGACCTTGACCTGATTTAAGGCATGGTCAACTTTGGTACGTTAGGCTTTTATATGTGAAAACGCTTAAACAGTGGATTTCTCAGAATCTATTTAAGTCTAAGGTACAATATGTTGTATACATGGTCGACTAAATGACCAGATGAAGATATCATGTCACTAAAGATCAAGGTCATTCCGTCGGACCATCTGTCGTCAAGATTTTCAAACATCTTCTCCTCTGAAACCACTGGGGAGATTGAAGCAAAATTTCATATGGAGTCTCAGTGGGATGGGGGAATGAAAAGTTTATACCCGGGGTCTGGGTCACATGACCAAGATGGCCACCATGCCCATATATGGTAAAAAAACTTTCAAAAATCTTCTTCCTCAGAACTAAAAGGCAAATGACCTTGAAACTTGGTATGTAGCTTTGGGCATGCGGGCCCATCATAGTTTATACAAATGATGACCTTGCGTTGACCTTGACCTAATTTACGACATGGTCAACTTTAGTATGTTAGGCTTTTATATGGGAAAACGCTTATATAGTGGATTTCTCAGAAACTATTTAAGTCTAAGGTACAATACGTGGTATATATAGTCAACTAAATGACCAGGTGAAGATATTATGTCACTGAAGGTCAAGGTCAATTTGTTGGTCTGTCCGTCATCAAGATTTTCAAAACATCTTCTCCTCTGAAACCACTGGTCTGATTGAAGCAAAATTTCATATGGAGTCTAATTGTGATCGGGGAATAAAAGTTTGTTCTCGGGATCTTGACCAAGGTGGCGGCCATGCCCATATATGGTAAAAACCCTTCAAAATCTTCTCCAGAACCAAAAGGCGTATGACGTTGAAACTTGGTATGTAGCTTTGGGCACTCAAGCCCAATATAGTTTATACAAATGATCATGCGTTGACCTTGACCTAATTTATGACACTGTCAACTTTGGTACATTATGTGGGCTTTTATATGGGAAAATGCTTAAACAGTGGATGTTTCAGAAACTATTTAAGTCTAAGGTACAATATTTGGTATATATGGTTGACTAAATGACCAGATGAAGATATTTTGTCGTTAAAGGTCAAGGTCGTTCTTTAACTTTTGTACAAGGTCACTGAGATTCTGTCACCCGTCAACATTTTCAAACATCTTCTCAGAGGCCACTGGGGTCAACTGAAGCCATATTTCAGATGGAGCTTCACCGGCTTAAAGGAACCATAGTTTGTTCAGATGTTCTTGATCACTTGACCAAGATGGCCACCATGCCCATATATGGTAAAAACTCTTCAAACATCTTTTTCTCGAGAACCGAAAGGCATATAACCTTGAAACTTGGTACCGGTATGTAGCATTGGGCACTCAGGCCCATCATAGTTTATACAAATGATTACGGAGCTTTTATACTGGGTCAAAGGAATCACAGTTTGTTCAGATGGTCATGGTCACATGAACATGGTGGCCACCACGCCTATATATGATAAAAACCCTTCAGAAATCTTTGTCCAGAAACAAAGGCCTAGTGACCTTGTGGCTTGGTATATAGAATTGGGACTCAACATTAATCCCCAAGGGAGGGGGGTTATCTGCCCCTGCCCTAGTGCTATATACATGTATAAAAGCATTAAAATATATACCAGGACCAAGTGTCAGGTGAGCTACAGGACCATTGGTCCTCTGGTTTGTTTAAAGTGGTTATAATGGTCATTTACAATGACGATATTGGTGTAAAATATATGCAGTGACAACGAATGTGTTTCTACTGTAGGTGCGGGATAGTAACCTTTTAAGCGTCCACTACATGGACTGATTGATTGATTGTTTTGGGTTCAACGGCCCTTGTAGACAGTATTTCAGCCTGTATTGGGCCGTCTCCCAAAGAGAGGGGTAAAGAAGAGAGAAATGACAGATGGAAGAAAAAATGTCCAAACAACAGCCACCCGCACCTACTGCAAGCACAGTAGGTCCTTACCCCACTATGTTCCAAATCAGTAGGACGCCCCAGCACTGGATGTTATACACAGCCCCATCGCACCACCCGACCACCCCCTGTGCCCAAGTTACGGAAGGGTTCTAACACCCACTGTAGGCCCTTGCCCTACAATTATCCAACTCAGTAGGACGCCCCGGGACTGGAAGTTACACGCAGCACCATCGCACCACCCGACAACCCACACACTACATGGAAAGTACCTCGGTCGTTTTCATTCTTGATGGGGTCAATTCTTAAAGGAAGGAGCAAATTCTTTTCTTTGAGAGTAGACTCCTGTTTGGAAGGGCTTTGTCGCACGTGGAAGCAAACATGCAGGAAGTCTTCAAATTTCTTTACTTTTCAAAAGATGGTGGAAAAATATGGCCGTATACCCGTAGGTCTAAATGTTTGCTCTCGCCTGTCATCTCTCATCTCTTCAAGGGAAACGGCTCTATCAGGGGCGTAACTAGGAGCATTTTTAGGTTACGCATAATCATGTTTTAAACTCTACTCCTTGAAAGGAAAGATAGTATTTCAGCCACTTTGGCAGATGGTATTGAAGTCTTGTCTACTTTTTAAAATTTCAGCATGTAAATATGCAGGTGCGATTAGAAATTTTGTCAATTTTGACAAAATTTTAATACGCACCTGCGTATTTGCTGTATATGTAGCTACGCCCCTGTCTATATATTGCAAACTATGAACAACTCGAATTTACTCTCTGACTTTCTGTCAAAAAACGGAATTTCAAAGAGGGCATACCATGATCAGATTGCTCCGCCATTACTTCGGAGGCAGTCTGGTCGGATCTGCATCATCTGTTCTAGCACTTCCCTCCCAATATTTACCCTTATCAAGCTATTTTGTTGAAAATGGCAATTTACTTCGAAA
Source organism: Ctena decussata (assembly GCA_963989385.1). NCBI lineage: Eukaryota > Metazoa > Mollusca > Bivalvia > Lucinida > Lucinidae > Ctena > Ctena decussata. The sequence goes on along the minus strand of OZ022498.1, from coordinate 34,973,879 downwards.
TTGGAATCAATTACGGTGAAAGAAGGAATATTAGTTTGAGTTTTTTGATAGTACTTTATTTCTCTAAATAAATAAAAATGTACTGCGTGTGGTTTAAGTAAAGAATAAATTAAAGCCCAAATTTTAGCTCTTATGATCAACATTGAAAATATGTTTATAACAGTTTGTGCTTATTAGTAGGCAGATAGTTATAAAACTAGGCCGCGACACGCCCAGAGAGTCTGAAGGCATATGCAAACTAAACATACTGCAATATAACTTTGCGAACAGTAAAGACTCAGGCCAATTCAATCCGCACATTCCAAGCCCTATTCAATGATTGACATTAAAATCGCCATAGTCATTTTAGTGGTAAAAACGTCAAAATACAAATCATTATGAAAAACGGTCCAACCGTCACGTTAACTGATAAAACGTAGGTTGATGTGCATATTGTGAGTCATATAACTGCAAAAAGCAGGGGAAACAAGTTTTGGAAAAATGACAAAATAACTCCACAAAAACGATTTCCTTTACTGGTTTGTATTTTTACTAATTTATTCACGCGTATAAAATCGAAAGTAGGTCATTTTAGTTCCCAACTAAAATGACCGAAATGATTTTTAAATTTTTAGATGAAACTCAATAATGTTTTTTACTAAAACCTGGCAATTCGCTGTCATTTACACAGACAAAACAGTAATGAGAGGTTTGCAGCGCTACCTCTTCACAAAAAAATTCATAATTTTTTACCCGTGATAGAGCAAATGGGCATTTAAGCATGTGCTACGTGGGGGGGGGGGGGGGGGGGGGGAGGGGAGGGGGGAAGTAGCCGGTGTTGCACATTTCATTACTGGTCATGAACAGACTCAATTAAAGTCCCCATAGTCCTGTCAGTGGTAAAAACACCTACACTCAAATCATTGTAAAAGGCGATTCAACCTTCACGTTTGGTGATAAAATGTAGATTGATGTGCATATACTGAGTCATATAACTGGCAAAAAGAAGGTAAGACAAGTTCTGGAAAAATAACAAATCGCACCCGCAAAATACATTTTCATATTCTGGTTTCCCGTCTAGCAATGCTAAATAAACGTAGGCGCGATAGTAATTGGGGCTCACATCTATACATTTTATTTTTACCATTTTATTCAGCCGCATGAAGTCGAAAGTAGGTCATTTAAAGTCTCCATAGTCCTATCAGTCGTAAAAACGTCTAAACTCAAATCATTGTAAGAGGCGGTTCAATTTTCTTGTTTGGTAATAAAATGTGGGTTGATGTAAACATATTGAGTCATATAACTGGCAAAAAGTAGAGAAAACAATTTTTTGAAAAATAACAAATCGGTCTACAAAACACTATTTCGTCTTCTTGTTTCCCGTCTAGCAATGCTATATAAATATAGACGGGATAGTGATTGGGACTCCACGCCTGTACATTGTATTTTTACCATTTTATTTAACTTCATGAAATCGAAAATAGGTCCTTTTAGTTGCCAACTAAAATGACCCAAATACGTTTTCAAACCCATTTTATGTGAAACTCAATGATGTTTTATTTGTTTAAAGCTGGCAAATCACGGTCATTTACAATGACGAAACTACAACGAGAAGCTTGAAGCGATACCTCATGATAAAATATTTCATGCTGATAGAGCAATAGGGCCTTTAAGTTGCCAAATAAAATGACCAAAATAAGTTTTCAAACATTTTTTATGTGAAACTCAAGGATGTTTTACTTATTTAAACCCAGGCCCGTCGTCGTGTAGTAAAAACTGGTCCGGCGGAGGATAACAGCGAGTGCCGAAGGCACGATAGGGGGAGAGCACGAGAGGGGGATTCCCCCTCTCGTGAGGGGGTTCGGGGGACCTCTCCCGAGAAAATTTTTGATTTATGGGCGTCTCTATGTGCGTTTTAAATGCATTTTTTGTATGCGTTTGGGGCCAAATTTTCGTCGTTTTGGTCACGAAGTTTTGCTAGTTAAATGCGATAAAGAACCAACCTAAGACTCAAGAAGATCTTTAACAACTATTTCGATCTCTCTGCGAGTCTCATCAGGCGCTGGCATCAACGTCTGCGTTCAAGAAAAATTAAGCCTGATCGATATAATCACCACTATAGTTGTTTTATTTTTGTTTGTTTTATTTGCCGATAGGCCAACATACAAGATGACAAAACGCGAGATCTTTTGCTTCATCATAATGAAGCCACGGCCTACTGTCAAACCACGACGGCTGAAAACTTCTCTGCTCCGGCTTTTTTTTTACACCAAATGTTGGTTGTGGGAACCGAAAAGTCGTGGGCTAATTTGGAACAGGCGGCACTTGTATATCCATAATGGAATAACAACATTGACATGGAACTTTCGGTACAGTCTCAGGACTTAGAATGCTCATACATGTAAATTCAAACTGTCTTATACATACTTTGCCGCCCGACATGTTCTTTGACTTAGAATAATTAGAAAAATAATTAAGGGGACTAAAACTTTCTTCTCTTGCGCCGAGAAAACAACATGCCTCTGTATTTTGTTTTCATACCATTGTTGGCATACAAAAATCAAAACGAAGAAGTTCTTTAATACATTCTGGATCAAAGAGTTTATCATGTCTTTGATAAATCGTCCACTGAAAATAATCCTTTAACGATTATGAAATTAGTCAAGCAGGTGTCATTGTTTTGCACGGCGTGTGAATGCATGTTTTCACACCTTGGCCAGGTTTATTGATGACAGGAGCAACGAGGGTCTTTGATAATTTCATTGATAAATTGCAGCACTTTTGATGATGCGATTCAATAAAATAAAAGGTCAGCACGAAAGAAAAATCGGCTGCAAAGAAAAAAAGCAGACAGCATACTCGGCCAAAAAAGTGGTCCGGCGCTCGCCGGACCTGCCGGACCGGCGACGACGGCCTTGAAACCTTGCTAATCATGGTAATTTACAATGACGCAACTATATTGAGAAGCTTGCAGCCATACCTCAAGATAATTTTTTATCATGCTGATAGAGCAATGGGGCCTTTAACCGGGTCTGCTATTTTCATGTATTTGGTGTATTCCTTGCTTCCAAGGGATCTCACTTTTCAGAACTTATTACTCTATTCTTCATAAATTTTGAGCTTCACAGAAATTATTTTAGCTGATTCCCGTGTCTTTAGATATTTACTTCAATCGCTATTATAACATTATTATCATTAAATACTTATACACCAAATACTGGCTAAAGGGCCTGGCACGGTTTGGGTCATATTTGGACCCCATATTTATCAATTTATCTAAACTTTCTGCGACAAAACAGACATATCTAAAATCAGGCTTTTTCTGAGGTATTACGAAGTAGAAACATATTATTTCTGTATGAACTATGAAGTTGAACCTGTTTACTGAGCAACAGAAACCATGTAATTTTAAATAATTTTGAATGGGGACCTAGAACGGCGCAAATCATACCAGGTTCTTTGTTAATTTAGGTATACAAGAAAACACAACGCAATTCAAATTGCTACATGAAATATGGACAGTGAAGTGGCATTTCCCATATTACTGGCATATGGTTTCACAAGTCATCTTCGTCATCGCTATTTGGCGCAAAACCAGGCAGTTTAGTTGTATTATACAGTATGATGATATATATAGGTGTTTAATTTGTAACTTTTAATAAAAAATTAAATCAGAACGAAAATACATTTATAGTATTCAAACATAATAATGAAATAATAATAATAATAATTATTCCTACCGGTTGTTCAATATTTCCTAAAAACAGAATCAAATATTAATACAGCCTGTACTGATATAATTATCCTCTACAATATTTCACAATGATTTGCATTGTTATTTCCAATTTTCAATTTAAATTACAGCACAAATAAACAGGTATCATATTGGATTTGGATCAATGAGTACCCTTTGTATTTGCGATAAACATCAATTTAAACCATTCCTATGCTCTACATCCGGGTATCGTTACCAACTGTGTATATTTCTTATTGTTGTATGTTAACAGTCTGCCTGTGGGTTAAACTGGCAAACCAAAGTTCGATCATATCACCACTGAACATCATGATATTTGCCAAATATAAATCATATCCGACAAAGGTCACCATGCAATCGTCATTGACGTCCTGAACTTAGTCTTATTAATATCAGAAGTTAACAAGAAATGTTTGACAAAAAAGATGTCCCCCAAATGCACTTTTCCAGTAGTATCATTTTCCCTAAATGCTGCCAAGTTAAGACCTCCTGTGACTTTGAAACAGGGTCAAGGTGACCAAAATTCAATCTTCTTCACATCCTGATTATACACTTGAATATGTATGGTCATAATCCATCCATCCCTTCATGAGATATGGAGAAGACAAGCTGTTTTTCAACATTCTTTGACCTTCTGTGTTCTTGAAAAATAAAGTCAAGGTCACCAAAATTCAATCACTTCTTATCCATCTCCTAGTGATGTATCTGTGACAGTTTGATTCAAATTCGTCTATTCATTCAGGGAATATGGTGCAGACAAGCCATTTTTCAACATTCTTTAACCTCCCGTGACCTTGTAAATAGGGTCAAGGTCACCAAAATATCATCAGTTCTTAAGCATTTTCCAATCACAAGTATATATCTGTGCACGTTTAGTTCAAATCCATCCACCCATTTAGGGGATATGGTGCAGACGAGGCCTTTTTCAATATTCTTTAACCTCATGTGACCTTGAAAATAGGGTCCAGGTCACCAAAATATCATCAGTTCTTAGCCATTTCCCAGTGATATATCTTTACAAGTTTGGATCAAATCCATCTAACCGTTCTGGAGATATGGTGCAGACAAGGCATTTTTCAACACTCTTTGACTCCTGTGACAATGAAAATAGTCAACGTCACCAAAAGCTAACAGGTCTTTGCCATTTCCCAGTAATATATCTGTGCCAGTTTGGTAAAAATCCACCCAGGAGATATGGTGCTGACTAGCTATTATTCAGCACTTTTTTACCCGTGACCTTGAAAATGAGGTCAAGGTCACCAAAATTTAATCACTTCTTTTCTATTTCCAAATGATGTATCTATGACAGTTTGGTTTTTATTTACCCATTCATTCTGAAGATATTGTGCAGACAAAACATTTTTCAACATTCTTTGTCTCCTGTGACCATGAAAATAGAGTCAACGTCACCAAAAATCTAAGGAGTTCTTTGCCATTTCCTAGTAATATATCTGTGTCAGACAAGCCATTTTTCAACAGTATTTTGCTTCCAGTGACCTTAAAAATAGGGCAAAGGTTACCAAAATACCATCAATTCTTTCGCATTTTCCAATTATATATCTGTGCAATCTATTTAGGAAGTATGGAGCAGACAAAGCCTTTTCAACACACTTTGACCGCCCGTGACATTGAAAATAGGGTCAAGATCACCAAATCTGATCAGTTCTTTGCCATCTCCCAGTGATCTGTGCAAGTTTGGTTCAAATCCATCTAACCATTCTGAAGATATGGTGCAGACAAGGAATTTTACAACACTCTTTGACTCCTGTGACCCTGAAAATAGAGTCAACGTCACCAAAACCTAAACACTTCTTTACTATTTCCCAGTAATATATCTGTGTCAGTTTGGTAAACATCTACATGTATCCATTCCGTCATGAGATATGGATCAGACGAGCTGTTTTTCAACATTCTTTGATCTTCTGTAACATTGAAAATGATGTCAAGTACACCAAAATCTAATCACTTCTTTTACATATCCAAATGATGTACCTGTGACAGTTTGTTTTTTTATTTATCCATTCATTCAGGAGACATGGTGCAGACAAGCCATTTTTCATCATTCTTTCGCCTCCTGAGACCTTGAAAATAGGGTCCAGGTTACCAAAATATCATCAATTCTTATGCATTTTCCAATCATATATCTGTGGAGGTTTAGTTCAAATCCATTCATCCATTTAGGAGTTATGGTGTGCAGACAAGGCCTTTTTCAACACTCTTTGATCGCCTGTGACATTGAAAATAGGATCAAGGTCACCGAAATCTGATCAATTATTTGCCTTCTCCCAGTGATATACGAGCGTATCTGTGCAAGTTTGTTTCAAATCTACCCATCGATTCTGGACATATAGTGCAGAATATGCATTTAACACTCTTTGGCCTCCTGTGACCTTGAAAATAGAGTCAACATCACCAAAATCTAACTAGTTCTTTGCCATTTCCCAGTTATATATCTGTGCCAGTTTGGTAAAAATTCGTCCATTCCTTCTCGGATATGGTGCAGACAAGCTGTTTTTTTTTCAACATTCTTTGACCTTCTGTAACCTTGAACATTAGGCCGAGGTCACCAAAATTTAATTACTTCTTTTCCACCTCACAACGATGTATCTATGACAGTTTGGTTCAAATCCATCTAACCATTCGTGAGATATGGTGATGACAAGGCAGTTTCAACATTCTTTAACCTCCTGTGACCTTGAAAATAGGTTTTGTGTCACCAAAGTATCACCAGTTCTTTTCATTTTCCAATTATATTCCAATTATATATCTGTGCAAGTTTCCATTCAGGAGATATGGTGCAGACAAGGCATTTTTCAATACTCTTTGACCACCTGTGACATTGAAAATAGGGTCAAGATCACCAAAATCTAATCAGTTCTTTGACTTCTCCCAGTGATATATCTGTGCAAGTTTGGTTTAAATCCATATATCTATTCTGGAGATATGCTGCAGACAAGGCATGTTTCAACACTCTTTGATCCCCTGTGACCTTGAAAATGGAGTTAACGTCACCAAAATCTAAACATTTCTTTGGCATTTCCCAGTGATATATATATGAGTTGTCGCATTGTATGAATTTGAGTTATCACATTGTATGTATATGAGTTTTCGCATTGTATGCATATGAGTTATCACATTGTATGCATATGAGTTATCATATTGCATGCATATGGGTTATCGCATTGTATCTATATATGAGTTATCGCATGGGATGCATATGAGTTATCGCATTGTATGCATGAATTATCGCGTTGTACGCATTTGAATTGTCGCATTGTATGCACATGATTTATCGCATTGTATGCATATTATCTTTCATATTTATTTCCCCCACCACAGGTGAGGGGGGGGCATATTGTTTTCAGTGCGGATCCCGGGCGTCGGCGTGACAGTTTCTTGTATGCATGCTATCTCATGAACCAATAAATGGAATGTCACCAAACTTGCATAGATATATTATTGGGACACGCTTAAGAGCTGATTTGATTTTGGTGACCTTGACCTGATTTTCAAGGTCACTGGAGGACTTAGATGACCATTTCTTTTATGGATGATATCTCCTGAACCGATGTATGGAATGTAATCAAACTTGCAGGAATATATTATTGGGGCAAGTTTAAGAGCTGATTAGATTTTGGTAACCTTGACCATATTTTCAAGGTCACTGGAGGACTTAGATAGCGATTTCTTGTTTGCATCATATCTCCTACCCCAGTAAACGGAATTTCACCAATCTTGCAGGGATATATCATTGGGACAAATTTAAGTGCTGATTAGATTTTGGTGACATTGACCACATTTTCAAGGTCACTGGAGGACCTAGATGACAATTTCTTGTATTCATGATATCTCATGAACCAGTGGATTGAATTTCACCAAACCAGTCACCACTGAATGGATTTTCTCCAAACTTGCATAAGTATTTTATTTGTACAGGCTTTTTATTCATTGAAGGGGATAGGAAATGGGCTGGTGGGGGACATCAGTTTTTCTCTGAAAAGCATTCCCAGTTATATATTATGTTAGTTGTATTGTTTGTCAATTACATGAGGATCATAAATTGTCGTAATTTTGTATAGCCTATTTGGATTTTGAAATAAAGAGACAACCAAAAAATCTTTCGCGTTTGGTTTCGAGGGCAGGACATGAGATATTGTATAAGTTCCTGAGCAGTACCTATCTTTTTACTTAACGATTCAGAAAGGACATTAGCGTGTGCCTAATTAAAAATATAATGAATAGGAGCAAACCCGAACAATACAATTCATTACTCACCACAATACAACAGTATAAACAGCTATCACAAAAAGTAGTGGTGAGCCGCGACACGAGAAACCAACAATGTGGTTGTGCGCCCAGCGAAGACTCAGATCAGCCTGGGTGTCCGCCCAGTCCGATCAGACTCTTCGCTTAGGGCTTGAAGGGTAGCTAAGGGTCTAAGCTACCTCCATGCGGATAGCGAAGACTCTGATCAGACTGGGCAGATGCCCAGGTTGATCTGAGTCTGCGCTGGGCACACAATCACTTTGTTTGTTTTCTCGCGTCGCGGCCAGGTAACATTAACCAACGTAATTGATGTATTATTGGCGATTTAAAAAGTTTGAGTGTCCTGAAATTAATGATCGTGACTAAAATAAGAATTACCATAAAAGTACGATGAGTGCTTGGTACTTGAACTGATTCGGACTGATTTAGTCATCGTTGTTCCGTCCTCTCAAATAACTAAATAAATGAAATAATAATAATAATAATGATAAACGAGAGTACAGTAACAATTGTCCTCATTTTTTTCGATTTTGATCGTTCATAATATTCAAGATGTTATTGGTAATTTTGAAGTTTAGTTTGTGAAGCTTTATTTCTTTTTTCTTCTGTTTTTTTTTTTTTTTTTTTTTTTTTTTTTTTTTGATGTTGCGGTTTAAAGACAATTTAGGTATGATAAATTCTCCCAAATTTTTACAGATCGCTGATTACTAATAGCCATCTTTTTGTTCATTCATATGATGGCTGAGCTTCATATAGTTTAGAGTACTAACTGCATGTTGTTCCTATACTGTCGATTTTCATCTGTCGGTTCTTTGCGACGAGTATTTTATTGTATAAGAAAGTACCAGTGCTGTAAAACAGAAGGTCATTCTTAAAGAGGCTATGCCAGTTAGCCAACCGGAGTCCACGACCTGACGAGAAATGTTCGATAGGATCAGCTGCTAAAACCTGTGTTCTTGTCATACTGTATAGAGTAGGTTTGACCAGGAAAGTTTGGCATTTAAACATCGGAAGATGATTATATAGTTTAATGCCACAAGAGCAGCAGTTAATTCGTTAGCTTGAAGACTTAATGTGAATAAAGCCTATTTCAAATAAATCAAATCAAATTTCACGTCACAAATAACTGATTTACATGGAAACAAGAAAATGGATATCTGTGATAGGGTTTACTTGCGGCTTGGAAGGCAAATTCCGTCACGATTAACATTTCGGGCGAATATTCGGGAGTGACTATCGGCACGACCGTCTTGCGGATAAGAATCCTTATCGGCACGACGGTCTTGCCGATAAGAATTCTTATCCGCAAGACGGTCGTGCCGGTAAGAATCCTTATCCGCACGACGGCAGTCATATATTCTATAGACAAAGTTGCAATCGTTCTGAGAATTATTATTATTCCCGTATAATAATATTATTTCATTTCTGTTTGTAAATAATTGTTCTTAAGTATCTGAGTCACAACACACTATGTTAATTTCAATTATTTTCTTATATTTCATCATGGAAGCCTTTTGACTGTCAGCCGGCTAATAATTGCGTAAATGCGAATTATACATTTCAACATCAGTTGCTGAATACTTTTTATCGGGTCAGATGATCAGGTTAACATGTAAAATATTTTTATTACAGTTAAAACACAGCCCGATGTGGGTATGACAACAGCTGTATATTGAACATTTGACATTAACTAATTCATATTAACACTGGGAAACCATCAGCTGACCCAGGTTCAAGGCTCCGCATGGCTTTTTTTTTTTTTTTTTTTTTTGATAAAAAAATCAAACCATTGATTTGAATTAGCAATAGAAATTAATCTTTGATATTGACTGACAAATTACTGAAAGAAATCTAGACTAACATACCCTTTTAGGAAAATGTTGAAACCTATTAATAAATAGCATTACATAAAGTAAATGTATTATCGAGCAAAATCAAATTTGTTGTAGCAGATTTAACTGATATAAAAATGAGTCAAAAAATCTTTGCCCTTGCCCGACAACTGAAATAAATCTTTGACCTGGACCGACAAGTTAAAGACAGTTAGTCTGACAAATCAAGCCTAACTTTCTTTTAATAACTTATCGGTCAAGGTCAGTTGTTCTACTTGTCTAATAAATATTGTCACATAACAATTGTTGGGTTGCACTTATTAGTTGTTGTTATTGTTTATTTATTTATTTATTTATTTAATTCTCAGGATTTGTACATAAGTAAAATAAAATTTCTTTAAATTAAAAATGGTAATTAAACCATTTTTTTCAGTGCTAACTCATATTGTCACTCTGACTGAATACGTTTTACATACATATGTATAAACGATGTAACCTGTGCACAGCAAACTGGAATATGCCCAAAATAAGATTGACCCGTAAACGGTAAGTTTGGGTGCCTGTTCTCAGACGGTTTAACAACTAAAAGATGGTCAAAAGATGCGTTTATATCATTTTTTAAGTTATTTAACATCCTCCATATGAATTTCTGACACAGTGTTATATGAAACCATTGTATGAAAGACCATAGCAACTGTAATGGAGTATCTGATCGCCGTCGTGCGGATAAGGATTCTTATCCGCACGACCGTCTTGCCGATAAAGATTCTTATCCGCACGACCGTCTTGCCGATAAGGATTCTTATCGGCACGACGGTCGTGCCGATATCCGCAGCCCGAATATTCAAGGAACGATTTGTTGGTTTTCTCGTTTCAGCAGAGATTTCTTTACTAAAGTTAATTTGGCAAAGAGTCTTTGTCGCATTTTAGTTAGTAAATAATTTGTCTGTGTAAACGCAAAATATCCACCAGTACATACTGTCTGTGGCGTTGTTTTTATAACAATGTGAACCAGAGCTCCGGATAAGAGGGGGTATTGAGGATAATTCAAAGATAATTTTTCTTATTTCTCAAGGAAAACATATATTGTGACCCCTCATTAGAACCGTCTCGATGAGACGGTTCTAATGATGGGTCACAAAATATGTTTTTATGGAAAAATATGGATAATTATCCATAAATTATCTCTCTTACCCCTTCTTATCTGGAGCACTGTGAACAAAGCTTTACAATAATTCCCACTAATGGGAAGGTTTTGCAGGAGATCGCCCAACTTTTCGGGGCAACCTCCACAGCGTAGTATCTAAAATGGGGCCTTGAACATTTCGGCCACTGACGTTTAGGCCTAGGACGTTTCGGCCAGGGAAATTTCGGCCAGGTACCGACCAAATAAACTTTTTTTTTCAAAACGTGAATAGAAGTTACGAAAGGACTTCTTCGATTAAGGCGAGGATTTTCCCCATTAGACCGGCTCGACAGGTCCGAATTTTCAAAAGTATAAAGTGTGCAAATTTTTCTTAGCGGAGCTTCCACAAATATGTAAGCCGTATGAAATCAGATCATTTGTGATTCAGACCCAAAGACATGGGGAGATAATCCAGTCTGACCCTACCTACCCTTAATTCAAGGTTTTCGCATACCTCAATTTTTGAGGTAATAAAAATATTGAAATCAGTCATTCATTTCATACATTTTTGTCATAAATGCATGCTAAATACATGCATATCACAATACAAAGCAATGATTTTCTTCTTGTTACGCCTGACTGGCATTTAAACATGCAAAACCACAGTTATACTTCCGGTCAAAGCGGCCAAAAGAGAACGCTTCACTATAACTAAAATACAAGTACTTCCCCCCCCCCCCCCCCGCCCCCCGTGACCCAGCATTTCCTTCATGCAGCAGACTTATACGATGCAAGTACGCAATATATATGAGTGGGAAGCTGGGTCACGGGGAGGGGGGGGGGGGGGGGGGACGATACTCAATAAGCCAAAGAAGAAGAATGGTCAACAGTAGCACTGTGATCTTCAAGGATTTTATTGTGTACCATGACCTTGAAATGAGGTCAAGGTCACATACATACAGTCAAAAGTATCCTCCAGTGTTATCTGTTATGTAAGTAATGTAAGTCAAAAAAGGGTGAAATATATACAATAAATCATTATTTCAACGAACAGTTTGAGGAAAATTTACAATTTATCTCAACAATAACGTCAACGTCAACGTATGTTTAACGTACTTTACATAGACACAAACACTTGAAAATTCATTTTCCATGCAAGTTACAAGTCATAGTCATAAATGCAAAGCAAAAGTCAGTGATCCGTATAACTTTTAAATCATGGGGAAAATTCACGCCTTAATCGAAGAAGTCCTTAACATAATTCATCTCCAAAACAACCAAACTGGTGTTTTCTATTCGTGGAATTACCACTCAAGAAAATACTTGTTTGTCGTAGACATATCAGAGCATGCATGACCTGCATCCGGGTTTTTATTGTATGGGGGATAATAAACACAATCTACCATTTGTGAAAGAAATAGTTTTAAAATGACGTTTTATGAATATAAACTTTATTTTGGCTTCGTTTCCTTTTAAATTTAATCGCCGTTATTTGCGGATAGACGTGTTTTATTCAATAATAACGAATGACGAAATTTCATGACCCGTTTGAGCAGCCGTAGATCAGGCGCATTCGAGTTTTCCAATCGTGTATTTAAAGGTCTAGTATGAAAGCCATAACCGCACCGCGCCTCCGATCTGCCGCGCCAGAAATCAGTCTTCTTTAACAACAGATGTATTTCTAACAAAAATTACAAAGAAACAAACAGTGCTTCCACTAGTGGAAGTCTGGGGGTCTGTGACTTCTAAAACTGAATGCCAGGAAGTCAGTGTATTCCAATTTTTATCATAACCTACCATTTATAAAGTGAATATTGACTTAAATAATGAGTTAAATTTGTTGTAATAATGGTATTTCACCCATTAATGAAGGAGAAAGCAATATAAATATGGACACTCTGGAAGAAACCAAGTCTATCCTTCAGATAACTTCCAAATGACAAACCTTGGAAGTCATATGACTTCCTGATTTTGATGGTTAGTGCTAGCACTGAACAAAATACAATGAGAACAAAAAACTACTTTTTCGAAGCTGAACAAAAAATCAGACATACCCCTTATCTTTTTGCATTTGTATACTAAGTCATCATAAAATTCTGGTTCCAATAGGCCTTCATGTGAAAGTGGTTTTAACCTGACATTGAGTTTTGAAACCAATTCATTGCATCGGCGATAAAATTTTCTAGATAAGGAATTATTTCGATGCAGGCTTATCTTGATACTCATTCGCTCAATTGCACACACCCTCACTCACTCACAAACTCACGAATTCACTCCCTTAGCAATTGGGCCAAAACGAAGTCAGGGAACATCATGAAAATATGAGGCAGAAAAAGCTAAGAAATAGAATTTTAATAAGTATTCCCCCGGTTACAGCTAGCTCCTGGTGAAGTATGGGTATTATTGCAGTTCAGTCATGCAATTAAATCTTGTGGCAAATAAACTAGGATATCAAAGTTGTATGAAAATGAGTAAGGAAAACATCAGTTTTGGCCATGGTGCCGCATGGTTATATATCTATGCGCCAGTCATTTGTATCCACAACCCCCACCTACAGAAACGGAATTTTTACATTTCAGAGACCTGTGATGATTAGCTGATGGTAACAACCTTGCTCTTATTTCGACCCTATACTACAGAAAATCTCACAGGGTAAAGGACCCCAATCTTAAAACTCCGGCACTATGGAAACAATTAAAGTATAATTGCCCTGCACCTTGGTCCGGCTATCCCAGCGCCATTGTATTATTGTAGGCCCTTAACGTCCCGTTACCATGGTCTAGCTGCAGTTGCAGTTATCCGTTGAGGGATTATTGGGTTGCCCTTTATATTAATTCATGTTTTGTCCACCATTTTGAAGGACTTCTTATTAAATCAACAACCCAACAAACTCTATTCGTTTTTTGTGTTTACGTTCATTCCTGGCGCAGTCCATCTTCGTAAGTTGGGGCGAGAATGCAAATGACAGCAGGCCAAATTGACCCGGACGAGTTGAATGGCGGCCGAGTTGACCCAGGAGCCGTGAAGACCCCAGGCTTACAGAAAGCAGGCCGAGTTGACCCGCTTCTTCCATGACATACTATCGCCAGACAATAGTTGTAATCGAACTCGACCAAGGCTGATCACGATAATCCTCACTCGGGAATTCATGTCTTGTCCTTGAACAAGACACATTTACTTTACAAAAGTACTGATAATACCCAGGAAGCGGTGGATCCGTCCTGACATGACTAAAAAGTTGTTCTTTAAAAACGAATTTCATCTCCGACAATTATCTTTTTTAAAGATGTTTCTTGTTAACCATATCTAAGCGATGAAGCACAGGCTAACTGCACAATCGGAACACCGCTCGACCAATTCCGTGAATCACGGAATTGGCCGAGCGATGCTCCAATTGGCTAATTGCGCTTGTCGCAGAAATGAACAAATATCGTCTGTGCTCAAAGGCTGTACTTTAACTCCGTTTGTGGCATGTAAATAAACAGTCTTATAAAATATTGAATTCTGATTGGGAATTTAGATTTGTGTAATTATACACTTAGCCTTCAAACCTTTATTTGCTCAAGATTTTATTACTAAATTTGACGAATTTTGCTATTTATACTTTAATTTGAATCGGCTCTATTCAAACATGAAAAATGAGAAGGTCAAAATTAATATTTAAACTTTGTGACCTTGCACTGTAATCTCTTGTAAAAGGCAGTAATAAAAAAATCTGGGATAGTCATCACAGGTAATTTACATGGGCCCCTCTCTCTCTTAGAATAGGTTGGTTGGTTGCCTTCTTGGGTTTAATGGCCCTTTGAGACAGTATTTCAATTTATATCTGGCCGTCTCACAGAGAGGAGAAAGAAGAGAGAAATGACAGACGAGAGAATAAATGTCCAAACAACCACCACCCGCACCTTCTGCAATCTCAGTAGGGTTTTGCTCAAGAAGGCAGCAGAAGGAGACGGCTTGGTTCCGCCTTTCATATGCGTTGCCCAAGACAAGTGGGCCTATATATAACCTCTTTTGCGAGGTGACCACTAGACTTCGCAAAACCTTAATCTTTTTGTTCTCAACGAGAGTGACTTTAAAAGAGAGACCAAACATGAGGGAATATCGTATAGAAATTAAAAAAAAAATAAGTAAAAATAATATATAAAAAAAAAATGGGACACTAAAATAATTACCACAATTGTCCTGAAACATGTGAAATGGAACTGTTTGGCGTGCCATTCAATGATGCGTCTTAAATATGCAGATGGAATGGCGAAGAGTATCGACTCTGATAAGACTGAAATCCGGACCGTGGGTTGTATTGTTTGCTCTGCCACATCTGTCCAAATACTTAGAATTTTACGGTCAGTCTTATCTAGGTCTCCACTGTTCGCTTACCGTTAAATCAGGGGCGCGGGTGATTGCGGCGAGTTGGTGATTAAAATCAAATGGAGCTGATCACCAAAAGAAACCTGTTTGTAACATAATGCCAGACGAGTGGCAACTGGTTACATTCGCCCCCTAAGCGCCACTTCCATTTAAACATTAAGTCAGTGTTTTATGTTTTGTGTACAACCAATTTTTACATGACCAACACTTATCAAGTGTTAAATATTTTCCAGAAAAAAAGATGGCCTTTTCGGACGACTGGGTCGTATAATTAAAAAAAAGTTACACAGAACTGTTCAGAGTGGACCAATTAGTAAACAAAACTGATAAACACCAGTTCCAAAATACACATCCCGACAGAGTCAACCATTTTGTATACGACTTTTATTGTTTTATAACATCTTAAAGTTTTCTTATATTGACAAGAGGTCATACTAATAAATAAACGTCCGACCTTATGACATTCGAGTATCAAAACATTTTCCTAGGAGCTGTGTTTCATAAGTGTTTATAAATTGATAACTCATGAATGGAATCACCAAAACAATGTTTCCCTTATAGTTTATAGATTGTGAAATAGAGAAATATGCATGACTGTCAGCTGATTGTAAACTATGAAACAAAATGTACAATTATTCACACCTGGTTAACTATGTTTTCAAGGATGTTACGAAACGAAAAATAAGCTGTTACGAAAACGAAAATGAGTCAAGTTACCAAGCGACCTGACAACCAGGTCGTTTGGTAACTATGACTCTTTTTCGTTACGTAACAGCTCCTTTTCGTTTCGTAGCAGTCCTTGTATATACATAGATATCCAGGGGTGATTATTGTTGTTATTCTAATTCTCATAATGATGTTCCCTGAGAGGCATTGAACAATTGTGTTAAGATTCAACAGTTTCAACAACACAAAAATACAATTTAACCTGGTACACCAGTTTATTTACAACGATCAGAAGGCCGCAGAAGCCCGGCGTACTATTTGAAGTTGCGTTTGTGAAGAGTTGATGTATGTTTCTAGCTTTTTGAGGCTATCATTGGGGTTAACTAAATGAATTACAAGTAAAGCTTTCACAAAAACCTTGGTCTATGCTAAGCAACCAATAATAGTTGATGCTTATCAAATACACCTTTACAACCACAAAAATCTAGAATAAAACTGCGCGTGACAGGTAAACAATTTTTTTCTGACCGTTTTTCTCAGATATATCTGCACTGACAAAATATTTAACAGATCTGTTTTTACAATAATATTGGGCATATTTCCTTCTATCTAGACACTGAAGATACACTCACCGTGTTAAGCCTGTTTTTTTTTTCTTAGAAAAACCTGTAGATTTTTGCATTTTCCTAAATTACTTCGCCAAAAGGCAGCATATACTGTGAAAAATGTGTTTAGAATCAATGCAAAAATGCATTTTTTTATGTGTTTAAATCGTAACATGTTCAATTTGCAACATGTTTAGGTTTATGTTTAGAAATTAAGCATGTACAAAACTTGTCATATCTACCTTTTATTTTGAAAATTTCCTCTGTCAACATTTTCGCCTCTTTTTTTTCGTTCTTCAACGGGGAAAAGAGAGAATGGATTCATCCGAAACGCGTAACTGAATAAAAGTAAAAAGTATGCAAAGACCAGGAACTGAAACAATCAAAATCCAAATCCAGCCCTCTAACCATAGTTAGAAACAACTAAGATTACAAATAATCAAGATACAAAGAACGTATGGCCAACCGAGTGAGCAGCTTGTTCCCAAAAGGTGGCCACTCAGCAACCCAAACCGAACCAAAAATAATAAGAACATACATAAGGTAAAACGTCACAGAAACTCTGACACCAAAAACAGGCAACAGAGAACCACAACAGAACTACCGCCTTGGAACGGTCAGTAATGAATTACTGGGGGGGGGGGGGGGGGGGGGGGCTTAAATCGATTTTACAGGCCCAATCTCACCCTCAGTTTCTGAAGTGGTACAAAACATTTAGTCGGTTGTTCGGTTCGCATGATAACCCTCTAACTCGTCAATGAATCATCACGGTAAACACATAAATCAAATTTCAACACCATGAAGAAGCAAAGACGAGGACTCAACAGATACAACGGGCCGTCTGACAGGTGGAGATCCCTGGCCTGCCAAACAACCCCACTGGAAATCAGAAGCAAAAGAAGGTCACCAGTATTAAACGTGTTTAGCAGACTTTGTCCGGGAAAATAATAGAAAAGGCGTACATGTTTAGCTATATGACATATTCCTAAACATGTTTACACCTAAACATGTAACCACTTGTGTTTTATAGCTAAGCGCGATTTTTACAGTGTATACTGTTTGTATTCCTTTATCATTTGCAAAATTGAACCGATCAGCGAGTGGCCTACTTGGTTCTCTTTACAACCACGGTCAAATCAGATTCCAACTTTATACGTTACAAGAATAAATAGCCATGTTTTACTTTTCGCATTTACGACCATCTCAGCATTCCTTTTAAACATTTACGACCATCTGCGTAACAAAACACAAATCTTGATATGACCATCGACAAAAGTATTGTATAAATTGAAATTAGTTTGTTGCAGGAAAGCTTTTGAATACAGTCAGCTCTCGGTATCTCAAAGTCAAATTTCATGTCAAACTACTGATGTATCAAAGTAGATTTTCTAGTCCCAGAAAATTTACTTTGAGGTGCCAGTAGTTTGAGAGAATCGGAGTTGAAATGTAAGAGAGGAAATGTTTCCAAACTGTATTCTTTGATATAAGAGTTGAGGTGTCAGTGTTTAACAGAGGCGTAGCTAGGGGCAATTACACTGTACGCACAATTATGCTTTATACTCACTGAGGGCAAAGATAGGGGGTTCAGCCGCTAATATATTTCAAATTTTCTGTCTGTTGGCAGTTAGCATTAAAATTATGCCCAATTAACAACATTTCAGCATGAAAATACGCAGGTGTGTGTTGAAATTTTGTCAATTTGACAAAATTTCAATACGCACCTGCGTATATGCGTATAGGTAGCTACGCCCTTGTTTAAGATAACGACAGTCAACTGTATAAACTTACACATATGAAAGTAAATACTAAACCTTTTCGGGGTAAGTATAATCCAAGCACAGACCCTGAAGTTCTACAAGAGTATTTCTTAGTGAGTATTACTACTAACTTGCATGAAACAAGTCCACATCAATTGAATTGGTTCAATGTTCGTTGAAAGTTATATTTGCAAAAGCATTATAAAATTTATTGTTTTATTACACTAACGATAAACAATTGTCTGACAGTGTAACAACTGGGTATGGTAATATTTGCTCGACATGTCAAAGCCAGTATTTGAGCCGCGACACGAAAAAAAACAACAACAACTAATTGGCCTGAGCGCCCAGCGAAGACTTAGATCAGTCTAGGCATTCGCACAGTCTGATCAGAGTCTGCGCTGTGTGCTTAAAAGGTAGCAAAGGGTTTAAGCTACCTCCTTGTCGACAACAACTGTTTACCGTGGATGTTAAGCATCAAATCAATCAATCAATCAATTTACCAACAACCAGGTCATACGTAGACGGGACCTCGGTTTAGTTTAAACATATTTATTGTATCATAAACTGTACATGATCACAATTTAAACATGATACAAACAATTGGATCAGAACGAAAGCATAAATGCTTATTTAGTTCTTCTCCTGTGCAAATAAAGTTGTAATTTCACAATGGCATATATATACATTTCATGACAATAGGTTTATAATCAAACTATTTCTAATTAATTGTGGTAAATTATGAATAGATATACACATGTAAGTCATTTCACATTTAGAAATATACAAAAACATTGGTGTTAAATACTGATGGAAAATCATGTCTAGATAGAAAGAAAACAAGAGAAATGAAGACATAAAAAAAGATGAAAATGAATCTAAATAATGATGAGAGAGAGAGAAAGGAGAATACATATAGTGAGCAGAATGGTGGAGCTGGGGAGGGGAATGGGGAGCAACAAATTGGAAATGCTGTCTCTTTTAAACAAACAGTACCATACGTAGCGTGGTACATAGGGAACTACTAAAACTGTACTTCTGTTATTTTCTATGACGTTTGTGTGTAGCAAGTACTGACAGTTATAGAAAACTCAGGATAGCTATACAGCAACAGAATGTCGTATCGTGGTGAAGTTGAAATATTAAAACCTCTTGGTTGAAGCTATATAACTTTGCACTGCTAAAATTATGTCTTGGTTTGACTCTATTGACAAAGAAGCATTCCCTTTTAAGAGAGAATCTAGTGTAACAATGCAATATTCTGACACCTTACGTAAGAGCTCGACTCTATGCGCACTATATAATGTACAACGAAGAAAATAGTGATCGACGTTTTCAACGTCACCACATCTGCATAATGGTGATTCTACTATGTTTTTCAGGAAAAGGTCATAGTTAAGAGAACTGCATCCCAATCGAAGTCTGGTATGCAGAATTTGTAATTTTCTATTCCCAATGTAAAAATACTTCGGTACAGTTTCTCTGTGCTGATTTAAATGCCTTTTAAAGGAATCAACTGTCTCTACATTTCTATCAGCGCAGGGTAAGCTGTTCCAATCTCGGATAACAGATGGCAAAAAAGAATTAAAATACTGAGTAGTACGTGAATAAACACTCTGAAGATCATTTGCATTCCTCAAATTGTAATGTGAGACACTCTGTACAAGTGGCTGAACCAGAGACGATAAATATAGTGGAGCAATATTGTTGAACATTTTATAAAAGAGCACAAGTTTATGTTTTTTCCTTCTGGAATCTAACTCCTCCCAACCAGTTTCGTCAGTAAGTTTTTGAATAGATACAAGTTTTGTAGCCCCAGTGGCTATCCGGGCAGCTTCCAATTGAATTTTTTCAAGGTCTTGTTTTTCAGTTTGAGTGCAGTTGTCCCAGAGGACGTCTGCATATTCAAGAATAGGCCGAATAAATACTACATAAATTGTTTCTAGCGATTTTCTATCGAGATCGTATTTTAATTTTCGCATTATGTTAATTCTTGTCCATGCTTTCTCCTTAATATAATCCATATGTTTATGCCAAGAACAATCCGATGAAAAAAATACACCTAAATGTTTATGATATTCTACTTCACTTACTTGTTGATTTAGCATGAAAAGAGGAGGATGTACTTGTTTATCAATTTTACGTGATATTAGAAGTGCTTCAGTTTTAGTGGGATTGAATGTTACCAACCAAGTTTGGGCCCAACGGCATATTTTGTCGAGATCAAAGTTTAAGATTTCTGCGGCGGTATCAGGATGTTCAACTACAATAAACAAGCTTGTATCATCGGCAAATAATCTAATATTGGACCCTATTTCCGAGACAATGTCATTAATGTAGAGTAGAAATAACAGAGGACCTAGTATCGAGCCTTGGGGTACACCAGCATGAATAAAGTTCCAGTTAGATTGTGCCCCTGGAAAAACTACGCGTTGTTTTCTGTTTTCAAGATAACTTACGAACCACTTAAGAAGGTTACCAGATATTCCTGCTGCTTTTAGCTTGTGAATAAGACCTGCATGCCATACCCGGTCGAACGCCTTACTAATGTCGCAAAAGACAACCCTAACTTCCTTTCCAGAGTCCAGGGCTTGGCAGAAGGTATTATAGAGATATGTAAGTTGGTTAACGGTAGAGTCTCCGGGTGTAAAGCCCGACTGGAACGAGGAAAGAATATTGTTATCGAGAAAATGATTATATAGGTACTTGAACACTAATCTTTCTAAAGATTTGTCCAAATTGCTTAGTAAGGAAATTGGACGATGGTTAGAAACAACAGTTGGATCACCACCTTTGAATACTGGGGAAACATTAGCTTCTTTGAAACAGTCTGGAACTTCGCCATTATGCAGAGACTGATTAAAGAGAGAACAGATAGGCAGAGATATTTGGTTAGCTAACTCACGGATAATCCGATTACTAATGCCATCAGGGCCAGAAGCTTTACCAACAGGAAGTGATTTAAGAATGAGTTCAACTTCATTGGGTGTTAGTGAAATGGAACTTAAGGTTTCTTCAACAGGATAAGGTACAATCTGAGGTAATACTGCATTTTGGTCGTCTAGTGAAGTTTGATCTCTAAAATAGTCATTCAGAACGTTGGCTTTCTCAGTGTCATCGGCGTAGACAACACCGTCTTTCTCAAGAGGAGGAACTGATGGCTTTGTATTCGGTGAAATAAATGATTTCAGAATCGTCCACCATTGCTTTGAGGATAAATTGTCAGATTTCAGTTTTTCTGCAAGAGTAACATTAAGGGCTTTTTTGGATTCTCGGATTAGGGATACGACTTTGTTTCGAAGTTGTTTAAATTTGATCCAGTGGCACGAAAGTTTCGTGCGTTTAGCTTTACGGTAAGCTCGTTTGTGTTTTCTAATGTATCTTTTAATCGTGGATGTTATCCAGGGCGGTTCAGACGGGCGAATAGTTACTGTTTTGTTTGGTATACAATTTTCAGCGATACTTAACAATTCATTTATAATATTTTTAGCATAAACATTTATATCAGGGTTTTGTAACGCAGTCCAATTCGTAGATGAAGCTCTTAGTCTCAGGAGGTTATAATCGCCCTGGTCATATCTCCATATTCGACGTATGAAGGATTTACGTTTCGGCTTAGCAAAATTGAAGACCCCAAATATAGGACAGTGGTATCGCAATTCTTGTTGAAGAAAAGGATCTCCAACACCGCAGTAGATCACATGATTCTTATTGCTCACAAGTAGTAAGTCAATCAGAGAATAGGAGTTTTCGGTAAAGTGACTAGGGTCGTTGATCATCTGATGTAAAGAAAACTGATCACAGAAACAAGAGATTTTTCTAGCTGTCTGAGGATTAAGCATATTAAGATTAAAGTCCCCCGTTATAATAATGTCACTTATACCTGTATCAACAGCAAGATGAATTGAATCTTCAATTGTTGAATAGTAGACTGAATCTGAATTAGGAGGTCTATAAAATAAACCAAATAGAATGTGTTTATGCTTAAGCACAAGCTCTATCCATATACACTCGATTCCCCGCGGCTCAAGGTCGACCCTGCGCTTGTGATAGAGAGATTCTTTAACGTATATAAGAAGCCCGCCATGACTATCACCGGCTCGATCTTTACGTTCAGGGATACTGAAAGTCTGCATGTAAAGATCATCAAATGATATAGCTGGATTAAGCCAAGTTTCTGTAAACGCTAAGATGTCAAACTCAAAGAGTTCTGATGCTAGGAGATCTAACTTTGAAACAATACTTTGAACATTATAATGGATAAATGACAAATGATTCGATAAGTTTAAAAAATTAAAAGCGGCGGATGAAGCTGACGATAAATCAGTGACACTGCTTATTGATGAGACTGTAGATGGGCCTGGGTTTGGATGGATGTCTCCTGCTAAAAGTAGTATTTCACATATCCAGATTATTATAACTATCGTAACTAACATTTGGAATCCATGAAACGCAAAACTGCGATTCTCTTCATATGATTTGCCATATATTGCATGTTTAAGTATACTAGGGAATATTACCCTGTCGGCATGATGAGCATTATCTTTGACAGATGATGAAATAGAAAAAGACATATCTGCTTTGCACCATACGTATAGTAAAATTAGAAACTGAAAAACCAAGGGCACGCAGGTACTACGGTATGTCAGCACACGCGTATCGGCGACAGACACTTTTATCTGTTTTTTCATGAAATTGATGTTATGAGAAACAAGAAAAGAACAGTCGCCATCACGCATACATACACTGTGCAGTAATGACAGCTTGTAAACCCAGAACATCCCCATACCTCCCCCCACGCTCCAGCTCCAGAAGTGCAGTAGAAAAGTAAGAAAAAGAAGTTAAACATGAAAAAATGAAACATCATTTTCAGATGCAAATTTGATGGAAAAATTTGGAATAATAGTATATAAAGTCAGAGTTACTTTTTTTACCGTATATAATAAGTATCATTTTAATAGGATCAGAGAAGGACGCATAAAATCCTATCTATCCTAGCTGAATCAATATTGCAGTACAAATATAAACAAAATAGTCAACAAAACTAAAAAGGTAAGACTGGAAATCCAAATTACATTACAATGGGTGCATCTTCCGTGTTCATATGCAATGGACCTTAGTACTATAACCATAAGATCTGGTCCATGCCATAATGTAAGCGAATGCAAACGGGCATATATTAGTTCCTATATTTTAGAGATCCCTATACTATAAGTATATAACTCATGAGGAGTACATCAGTACTACGTGCATGCTTTCAATCGTGCGCGTTAGTGTTAGTAACGACGGGACAGAAACTTTGCTTTTTTGCATAGGTTGTTGGTTGAGTAGACTTCTCCTCGTACTTTTGGTGATTAGGTAAACAAGTTAGCAGATATCTATGAAAAAATGCATGTATGTATGTATGTATGTATGTATGTATGTATGTATGTATGTATGTATGTATGTATGTATACATATGTACGCACTTACGTACGCACGTGCATACGCACGTACGTATGTGTGTACGTATGTGTGTATGTATGTATGTATGTATTGGTAGTTAGATAGACATGACAGGTAGTCTGATGCTATGACAACATAAACAGTTTAAATAATATGCAACAATGTTACAGCCTTCTATTTGTAAGTACATATGTTTCACCGAAAAAACACGAATGTAGCGTGTGTGTGTGTGTGTGTGTGTCTGTGTGTCTGTGTCTGTCTGTCTGTCTGTCTGTCTGTCTATGTGTGTGTGGGGGGGGGGGGGGAGGGGGTGCGCGCTAAGTGGGGCAAATAAGTGAACAGGTGGGTAGTCAAAACTTACTGTTTTTATCTAGCTCACGACAAAGTACTTAACCTATGATATATACAAGAACTTGTATGTATTTAATAACCATATGACTTAGAATTCATTTCATCTGAGTAAGCATACAAGAAAAGGAAATGTTTCCAACCACTACATCCAGATCAAGAGAGCCACGGTGATTGGGCCTGACCCTTACCTACCTCGGTTTAAAGTCTCATCCGAAAGACCGAAGGAGCGGGGAATCGCTCTTGCTACCCCTATCGCGTTATCCACTACACTACCGCTTTGACTATTTGGATACTATTTAGGATATCCTCGCGGACATCTGCTGGTAAAGAGCTTACCGCTTTGCTTTTCGCTTGTCTTGTTTTGTCTTTTTTCTGCTTTATGTGCCGTCCTTATTATTTTCTTTTCCCATTTAGTGTTTAGGGCAGGATGTGGAAAGTGATTGTGTCATTTCTTATTATTGCTTTTTCATTTACTATATTAGGAGGTAAAAAAATCAACCTCAAAATTTGAGCCAGCGAAAACTCGGAGCAGCCTTGGCATCCGTCGAGTCTGATCAGAGTCTCAGCTATGGTCATGTCGGGACGGTCAGTTAACCTAACCACACTATTCCTAGGCAGGCTTAGACCTCCTAAGCGGTTAACCAGTACTAAGTGCACATACTTTCGCCAGTAACTGACAACTGTCCTTCTTGAATCAGCGGAAGGAGAAACGAAAGTATGTGGCCAGACCGTGTTTCGAACCCAGGACCTCTGACTTATGAGTCAGGTGCCCTACCGATTGCGCTACGCGGCCTGGCTGTTGGTAAAAGACGTTTAACCACAGTTCACTCACTTACTCACTCAACTATTTGACTACTTTTATCTCCTCTTTCATATCTCTTCTGTCTCCCTCTCTCTATTTAATTGTTTAGACATTAAATATCGCCCCAAAGAGCCGTTATCCCTAAAACAACCAATCAACCAAAACCTTACGGCATCTGCGCAATTTAATTTGAGTCTTCTTTGTTCGCATATATTGAATGTATGCACTCTGAGGAACCTTAAAAGTGAAAGTAAAAGACTCAACTCCCTTTCTGAAGGTGCTCAGGCTGATTTGGGTAATTGAGCCATGACACGACAAGACCAACAAAGTGGCATGTGCGCCCAGCGAAGACTCAGATCAGCCTGGGCATCTGCTTGGGCTGATCAGAGTCTTGAATGTCCGCATAGAATTATTTTAGCCCTTCAGCTACCCTTTAAGCGCACAGGTAATCTGAGTTTTCGGTGTGCGCACATGCCACTTTGTGGTTTTTGTCGTGTCACGCCTCATTTATAGTATGCACATGGCTTAGGTCACTTTTCGCATTACGTTACATTGTATTTAAAGGTATACTCCCTCGTAATTCATTATGAAATAACCACAAAAGAATTAAACGGATTAGTAGTATGCAACACAATTAAGAATGGTGCAAAAAAAATCTTCATCCAAAAAGTCTCTGGTACGGAGGCAGAGACGATATATCATTGCGAACTCTTCTTGAATATTCATGAACATTTTTTCGTCATAAATTGATTGACTCCCACATGGGAATATAAGGCATTTCTGCAAGCACACTTTGCGTTTTATGAATAGTGGAGTAAATAACCTTACAATAGCATTAATCTCTAATCAATGCACGTGAGATCTTTTCAGCCAATAACTGTCCGATGTTGATTAAAGAAAGGGCTTAAAATTGTTCATGATATAACTTTTCCCTGATTAACCATGATTACTGGGCGTACCCAGTATTCGTTTTTGGCGGGAATGACGACCCGCTATTCCCGCGTTTTTATATATTTTCTTAAATTCATCTACTTCCAGTGACCGGCACAAATTATAAATTTGGTAGACAAAAGTACTTTTACTATAAATCATTTTTATGTCTTTGATACGATTTTTCGTGAGAAATTTTAAATTTGATAGAAACATCTCAGGGCGTATATCTTTAATCCGGTGAACATATCCACTGAACAAGAAAGACTTACTTGCTATCAGTCTGCTGTTTGGCCAGGGCCTCAAACTTTCCGTGAGCATCTTTCGGTTAGATAAATGACCTCACATGTGACTTCTAAACGTGTGAAATGACCGCAGATCCGTTGAAATGCATTATCGATGCTAGAACGAGTGAGTGAACTCGGGTTTAACGTCCCATCAACACATAGGTCATGCGGAGATGGTATCTCGGTTAAAAGTTTCATCCGAACAACCGCAGAAGTGGCGAACCGAACCTGCGATTCCTGGATCGGTTATCTTGCGCCATAGCGCTGGCCTGCTGATCTAGCGGAGTTTGCGGGTTTGAATCCGGCTGGAGGCGGACACCCTTTCATCATCACCCTTCCGTCGTCCTGGTCTGACTTAATTACTGTTGTAAAGGACGTAACTATCCATGTAGACTGGCTGCAGTCCCTATGTTTTATTTTTGGTTTTGACCAAAGGAATGGTTGGCCATCAGAATAAAAAGGGCCACGTTTATGCTATAATTGAGCCGCGACACGAGAAAACCAAAAAGTAGTTGTGCACCTAGCGCAGACTCAGATCAGCCTGGGCATCCGCCCAATCTGATCAGAGTCTTCGCTCTCCGCATGAGGGTAGCTCAGACCCTGAGCTACCTTTTAAGCGCTTAGCAAAGACTCTGATCAGTCTGGGCGGATGCCCAGGCTGACCTGAGTCTTCGCTGGGCACACAACCACTTTGTTTGTTTTCTTGTGTCGCGGCTCATATATTTTACCACTTTGCCTGGAAGCCAGACTACTATCCGTCCTATGTAAGTATGCAATGTAGCGTTACATCTCAAGTTAATTCTAACAAGTACAGAAATATTATGTTGCCTATCAGTGAAATTATGAATAAAATATGTTTAAATATCAAAAGCACTTACATGCACTTCAAGGCACTCGAGAAAAAGTGCCACTAACTTCACTAAATCTATCCCTAATTCTTTAATCCTTTGCTCAAAGTACAGAAAAGATAATTTTTCACAAAATTGTTTTCGGATAAATCGATGTAATGACTACCTGTTCAGCCTTTGTGAAGAGAAGTAATTATAGATCAACATGAACAAACGTGTGCACCTTGTTTTTATTGTATTGTTGTTGTTATTGTGTACAATGTACATTATTATGTATTATCATAGAATTTCGTGTAATAAAAGACGACATTACTGCATGTATAAAGCTACGAGTGAGTTCAGTTTTAATTTATTTATGTCAATTACTATGCTTTCGAGCACGGAACATAGATGCATTTATGATGGTAACGCACCCGAAAATAAAAAAAAAATAAAATAAAAGGAACATAGATGCGTATGACGCAATTTGGATGGTAATGCACCAAAAAAAAATAAATAAATAAATAAATAAATAAATAAAAAAAATTGAATAAATAAATAAAATAAAATAAAAAAATAAATAAATAAAAAATAATAATATTTACAAAAAAATAAAAAAAAATAAAAAAAAAAATAAAATAAAAAATAAATAAATAAATAAAAAAATAATAATAAATAAAAAAAACGCAAAAATTCTAATTATTTGGACAGATTCACCAGAGCAAACAGTGTAGACACAGATCAGACTGCTCCTGGGAGCAGTCTGATCAGGGTCTACATTGTTTGCTGTTCCATCGGCATCATTTAGACGCATAACTGCATTGAGAAAGAAAAAAAAACAATCAAAAAAAAAAAAAAAGAAAAAAAAAAAACAATCAAAAAAAAAAAAAAAAAAAAAAAAAAAAAAAAAAAAAAATAAAAAAAACAAGGAAAAAGAAAAAAAAAAAAAGAAACAAAACAAAACCAAAAAAAAAAAAAAAAAAAAAAACTCAAAAGAAAACAATTTTAGGACAGTAACGGTAGATAATTTTGGTGTTCCAATTTTTAGATTTTTCACGGTAAATAGCGAACTGATACGCAAAAAATTGATATTTGCAATACCGGCCTGTTTTCGATTTACTTCATTTCCCTTGGCACCGAGCGCAAGTTGACCAACAAGAACTCATTAAATTTTCATTGTACAATATGTACTTGGCATTTGCGCAGATGTAATCTTAGTCGATCGTCTGAATCTAAAATGCGGTAGATCATTCTTCGGACAGATTGCTGGCATCTCTATTCCAGTTTTATACCTCACTTTATGAGAGGGAGCAAATCGGCCATACGGCTGCTTTACTCGGTGGGGGGAGGGGGGGGGGGAGTTAAGCTACTCTCTGACAGTAAGGTACCCTTTCTTTCCGTGTCGACACGGGAGGGGGGGGGGGGTGGGGGGAGGGGGGTTAAGCTACTCTCTGACAGTAAGGTACCCTTTCTTTCCGTGTCGACACTATATTTTAATTCAAATATGAGATATTGACCGTAGTAATTACTTGATTATGACGTACGTTGACCCCCCTGGTATATCTTATTTTGGGGAGAGAGCGTGGTTGTGTGGGGATGGGGGCGTGGATGGGTGGGGAGGCGGATGGGGGAGGGAGGAGGGGATCTGGACAAAAGTCAGAGAGAATTAAAATCACTGATCACAATCACAGAGTTTATAATTGCTTATCAGAAATCACAGAGAATGAAGTCACGTCAAAGAGCACGGTCATAGAAAATTGCTAGTCACACATAATTGAGCCGCGACACGACAAAACCGACAATGTGGCTGTGCGCCAAGTGCAAACTCAGTGTTACGAAATGGATCTAATCGTCCACTATGTCGTCGAGATTATTTTAATCCTTTCAATCAGTAGAGCTACAGTTTTTAGGGCAACTGTGGTAATAAAACATTTACGGAAATTGTGACTACGTTATGCATGGGTTGTTTGTGAATACCTCTCGTGGACAGCGTATTGCATGATTTTAAGGTGAATACCTGCACGAGTCTTTTGATTGTGGAAAGCGAGTTGCATGATTTTAATGTGAGACGCATAGTATTTATACGCCTATCTTTTAATGAAAAGTTAGACGTGGCTGTTTAATTCTTGATGGATGTTATATTGTTGTGTGCCCAGATTCTGTGTTAAGACCTAGAAGGGCACATCAAGTCCGGCAGTCAGCTGTTAGGGCTTAGAGCCACGTCTCACCTGGAGATGCGATATACGTCTCCAGGTTAATACCAACCCGGGTAGAGGCAGTTACAACGCCGTTTGTGCATGGTTCCTAAGCAGAGGCGGGAAGCACAAAATGTAGGCGGAAGTGGTTAGCACAGTTTTGCCAGATTCTGTGATAAGATCTGAAGGTCACATCAAGTGTGGGACAGTGTTCGTCCACTAAGGTGTTTTAATATATATAGACTGGTCCCTGGTACGATCCAGGGAGCGACCAGTATATAATCGTGCACGTGTTAATAAGAGTTGGTGTTCCTCATGATATATGGACTGGCCCATGACATGATCCAGGGAACGACGAATTGAAGTCGACCAACATAAGGCCTTGTTTTTTTGTATGAGCTCAAACTAACGTTTTTTGTCCTTTGTGTTTTCCTTTAGTTCATGGCGCTGAGCCGAGTACGGTGTTGACGTCAGACGGTAATCTATTTGCGTATTGTACGCAAATCGATTACAGATTTGAAACAAACACCTTACTTGGGCCAGCGGCATGAACTGATATGTGTTGTATATTATTGTAATTGTGACAGTTGTAAATTGTATTGTTGTATATAGAATTTACATTATATATATAAACTTAAAAAATTCTAACGTTGTTAGAGTTTCCTTGTTAGTGTATTACACTAGTAGATAACCCTTTAACCGGAAGTCACCCTCCGCCGTCCTGGCGACGCATAAGGCTCTACACCCGTGTCGACCGTGTGTAAAACCTTCTGCGTAACATGGTGTCATGAAGTAACGGGATTTGACTTCTGGTTAATATCTGCCAGAGTAAGACATTGACAATATATACAGAATCTAGGCACAATTTTGTCAGACATTTTTTTTATTATTGACTTTCTGATTGTTCTTTTCTAAGGTGACGTAAGGATGTTTGTAAGGCTGTGAATTTTAGGGGAGCAATTTTGCCACTAAATTCTTGTAAATGTAACCTACACTCAATTAAGGTCAACTATCCTTATTCCCTACGTGATGAAGTGCGATAGCCCATGCATTAATTTGTGATAGAATGTAACAGGTTGCATATCTGAGTGGGGAAACTGAGGTATATAGACCTGAATTGTCTTGGCACGGATGATACATATTTAGTTTAAGGTCCGGTTGAGTACCTTGGCACTGCTGTTGCATGACAATCTGTAAGTTTATTAACCTAAACGTTTTGTACGTTGTGTCGTAACCGTTACTGAGGTCCATTTTATGTCCTGATTTAGTAACGTAGGTCACTCGTAACGTTATATAATATCGTTACAATGAATTAAACCTAATAGCGGAATCTTAAGTTTGATTTACCGTTGGTATCTTTATATGGTTTTGTAATGTAGGACGTACAGTTGTCGTGTCAGCGTTAATACGTTGCGTTACATACGTTACGTTTGTATATCCGATACGCTAGATCAAGTTGGGCGTAATTGTATGTGGGTTATTTACGTCATCTAATTACGTCATCTAATAGTGAAAAGTAATTCTCGGCAAAGTCAACGTCAGTTTATGACGTCATTTCCGGTCTGTTATGAACGTAACTTTAATAGCTACGTCTAGATCGCGAGTATACTAATTAATCAACGTTTTAGTTGGATTAGTTTGATATTATTATTGTTAACGTTTTAGTTAACGTGTGTGACTTTAAGTGAACGTCGGTTTCAGTTAAGTTAACGTGAGCATTACGTTAAGCGTCATGGATCAGTTAGTTAAGACGGGAAAAGAGTTAGGTTATGAGGGGCAGGCATTGCAGGAATTTGTAAAGCAACAGCAAGAGACTGAGAGGGCAGAAAGGCACGCGGTAAGGGCACTTGATAAAGAAAAGATTGCGCAGGCCGATAAAGACAGGGAAATTGAGTTAGCTAAGATCGCGGCGGAGAAAGAGAGGATCGCAGCGGAGAAAGAGAGGATCGCGCAAGCCGAAAAAGATAGGGAAATTGAATTGGCTAGGATCGCGACGGAAGAAGCTAAGATTGCGGCGGATAGGGAAATCGAGATGGCGCGGATTGAAAGTATAGAGCGGCAAGCCGAGAAAGATAGGGAAGCTAGGTTGTATCAAGTCGAAAGCGATAAGGAAACAAAGTTGTCGAGCGAAGTTGAGTTACAAAAGTTGAAGTACAGTTTTGAATTGCAGCAACGCGAGTTAAAGAATCAGATAGAGTTGCAGAAGGTAACGTTTAGAGTTGAATTAGAAAAACAGAAGGCTGAAAAGCTAGCGCATGCGCGAGATCCCAAATTACCGTATTTTGATGAAAGTAAGGACAAAATGGATAGTTACTTATCAAGGTTTGAGAAATACGCGACGGCGAATAAATGGGATAAAAACGTTTGGGCTGCATATTTAAGCGCATTACTTAAAGGTCGCGCGCTTGATGTCTATGATAGATTGTCTGTAGATGATGCAGCGGATTATGACAAGTTGAAGGATGCGTTGTTAAAGAATTTCGATATGACTGAACGCGGATTTAGGAAGAAATTTCGCTATGATAGGCCTGAAAAGTCCGAAACGTTTATTCAGTTTAGTAGTAGACTTAGGTCGTATCTTAATAAATGGTTAAAAATGGCGAAAGTAGACCAGTCTTACGAAGCTGTTTGCGATTTTTTCGCTAGAGATCAGTTTTTAGAATCCTGTAGTAAAGAACTATATGTTCATTTGAAACCGAAAACATTCACGAATCTAGGTGAGATGGCTAGGGAAGCAGATTTATTTGCAGAAGCACGTGGCGGTGTCTATGCTTGTGTTAATAAGGGGCAGCGTGATAGTAAGGGCGTAACTCAGAGTAGGTCTGATAATAAGCCGAGTGCGAAGCCAGAGATAAAATGTAGTATTTGTGGTAAGGGACATTTAACATATAAATGTTTTAAGAATCCCGATAGGAAGCAAGCATATAGTGCGGAGGTAGGTGCAAGTGCAAGCGGGTATAGCGGAAGTAAGGGGAGTAGCTATGCACCGAAAGATGAGACACAAAGATCACATAGTAAGAGCGATACTGTGCAGACGAAGGGTAGTAATTCAGATCGTGGCCGTGGTCGGGGTTATTCCCGCGGACGTGGTCGGGGTGGCGGACATCAAATGAGCTTTTGTAAAACTACAATGAATAGGTCTCATGAAATTGAAGGTCTCTATAAGAGTAAGGAAGAAAGTCCATTAATCGATGATAGCATGGATAGGGAAGGTGTCTGTTACTTTTTAAGGTCGCGATTACCAACAGCGCAGGGTACGGTTAATGGTAAGACAGTTGTAGTTTTAAGGGACACAGGTTGTACTGGGTGTGTTGTTCGTAGAAACTTGGTTTCTAATGATCAGTTACTTGGTAGAGAATCTGATGTAACTTTGATTGATGAATCTACACAAAGGTATCCCTTAGCAATGGTTGACATAGATTGTCCATTTTTCACAGGAAAAACTGAGGCATTGTGCATAGAAGATACATTGTATGACCTGGTTATTGGAAATATTGACGGGTCAAAACTTCCCGATATGTCCCATTTTGCAATGGCGGCAGTGACTAGGTCACAAGCTAAGCAAGGTGAAGAGGTCTATAGGAAACTTAAAGTTCCTGATCAAATTATTGCTAGTGATAAGGAGGCATTGAAGCAGGCCCAAGTTGTTGACCCTAAATTGAATGGCATAAGGCAAAGAGTGGAATCTGGGAATGTGACTATTAGTCGTGGATTGAACCGAGGTGAAACTAAGTTTATTCGAAAGAAAGATTTATTGTATAGGCAGTTTACTAAGGGAAACAAGGTCACTTTGCAACTTATTATCCCTGGAGGTTTTCGTGAAAAGGTGTTAAGATTGGCGCACGAAACCTTGATGTCAGGTCATTTGGGCATAAAGAAAACTATGGATAGAGTTTTAACTGAGTTCTTTTGGCCTGGAGTTTGTGGTGATGTGGCAAGGTTTTGTAAATCTTGTGACATATGTCAAAGGACTATTCAAAAAGGTCGTGTCACTAAGGTTCCTTTAGGAAAGTTGCCACAGATTGACACACCATTTAAACGAGTCGCTGTTGATATAGTTGGACCGATGGAACCTCGTTCTGACAGGAAATCCCGCTATATTTTAACAATGATAGACTATGCGACGAGATATCCCGAGGCGGTAGCGTTACCCGGCATTGAAACGGGACGCGTAGCCGAAGCGTTAGTTGAAATGTTCAGTAGATTAGGAATACCGAGTGAAATGCTAATCGAGCATGATAGTAAGATCACGATTGACGTCATGAGAGAGGTTAGTAGGTTGTTGTCGCTTCAAGATCTGACAACTATTCCTTATCAATCTACTAGTAAAGGACCCGTGGAGAAATTCCATGATACGTTGAAACAGATATTACGTGAAATGTGCGTAGAACGTCCGAATGACTGGGACAGGTATCTCCCAGCATTATTATTCGCAGTAAGGGAAGTTCCGCAAGAATCATTAGGTTTTTCCCCGTTTGAACTGTTGTATGGGCGTAATGTTAGGGGTCCTATGCAAATATTAAAGGAATTATGGTCTGTAGAGGAAACTGACCAACGTGCGTTATTGACGTATCAGTACGTTATTGATTTAAAAGAACGTTTAGAGAGAACGTGTAAGTTAGCACAGGATATTGTCCGGAAAATGGACGTAAAGCAGAATGCTTATTATGATAAACACGCGAGGTCGCGTAAGTTTGACGTCGGAGACAAAGTACTTTTGCTACTCCCGAATGAGTGCAATAAATTGTTACTTCAATGGAATGGACCATATGAAGTTGTCGAAGTAGTCAATGCAATGAACTACAAGATTAACGTCAAGGGCGTCGTGAATACTTATCCTGCTAACATGATTAAGCAGTACGTTCAACGCCAAAAGAACGTGTCGTCTGCAGTTGTTAATGCACGTGACAATGTTGGATCAGAGGATCACAGTGATCCGAATGTCCAAAGAGTTAACATTTGTACGTCAGAGGACGTATCCCAATATGACTTCATACGTGAAAACGTAAAGCCCGACGACGTAACGTCGATTCAGAAAGCAAACATGGAAGAACACGGTGGCGATAGTAGGTTAGAGGCAGAGGCAACGGATCCTGTGGGATCTGTCGTGCGAAGTAAGTGTAATGTCAAAGACAACGTTAATTTTACGTCTGATACACTTAAAGGTGGCGATTTCCACCTAGTGTTCGATCAGACTTACCCATACTTCCCCATTCCATTTGAGGCACGACAGGTACGACACAGAGAATTGATTGACTTTGGGATTAGATAGATCAGTTGCCAAGATAATTTGGGGGCGGACTACCTTAGTAGATAGTTTGGCCACGTTATGCATCGCACCGTTGTTGTGTATATAGCTAGTTTTCCAGTTTTGACATAGCCTACGATTCGATCGCATTTCGTACTATTTCAGAAAAGAAACATTGTTATGTTTTTTTTCTCCCTAAGGGGAAACCTATGTTACGAAATGGATCTAATCGTCCACTATGTCGTCGAGATTATTTTAATCCTTTCAATCAGTAGAGCTACAGTTTTTAGGGCAACTGTGGTAATAAAACATTTACGGAAATTGTGACTACGTTATGCATGGGTTGTTTGTGAATACCTCTCGTGGACAGCGTATTGCATGATTTTAAGGTGAATACCTGCACGAGTCTTTTGATTGTGGAAAGCGAGTTGCATGATTTTAATGTGAGACGCATAGTATTTATACGCCTATCTTTTAATGAAAAGTTAGACGTGGCTGTTTAATTCTTGATGGATGTTATATTGTTGTGTGCCCAGATTCTGTGTTAAGACCTAGAAGGGCACATCAAGTCCGGCAGTCAGCTGTTAGGGCTTAGAGCCACGTCTCACCTGGAGATGCGATATACGTCTCCAGGTTAATACCAACCCGGGTAGAGGCAGTTACAACGCCGTTTGTGCATGGTTCCTAAGCAGAGGCGGGAAGCACAAAATGTAGGCGGAAGTGGTTAGCACAGTTTTGCCAGATTCTGTGATAAGATCTGAAGGTCACATCAAGTGTGGGACAGTGTTCGTCCACTAAGGTGTTTTAATATATATAGACTGGTCCCTGGTACGATCCAGGGAGCGACCAGTATATAATCGTGCACGTGTTAATAAGAGTTGGTGTTCCTCATGATATATGGACTGGCCCATGACATGATCCAGGGAACGACGAATTGAAGTCGACCAACATAAGGCCTTGTTTTTTTGTATGAGCTCAAACTAACGTTTTTTGTCCTTTGTGTTTTCCTTTAGTTCATGGCGCTGAGCCGAGTACGGTGTTGACGTCAGACGGTAATCTATTTGCGTATTGTACGCAAATCGATTACAGATTTGAAACAAACACCTTACTTGGGCCAGCGGCATGAACTGATATGTGTTGTATATTATTGTAATTGTGACAGTTGTAAATTGTATTGTTGTATATAGAATTTACATTATATATATAAACTTAAAAAATTCTAACGTTGTTAGAGTTTCCTTGTTAGTGTATTACACTAGTAGATAACCCTTTAACCGGAAGTCACCCTCCGCCGTCCTGGCGACGCATAAGGCTCTACACCCGTGTCGACCGTGTGTAAAACCTTCTGCGTAACACTCAGATCAGCCTGGGTATCCAAGAGTCTATACACGGGGGTAAATCAATACGCGAAGAGACAACCTAGTCTTGCGTTTCCGGGCGTATTTGGTACAAGTCTTGCCACGGTGTACTTTCGTTTTTGATGAAACATTATGTCAACACGAGTGTTTTGGTGAAATAAGTACCAATTATAAGCATGACGGGACATTTATAGAAAAAGTGAACTGGTCACGCTTTGGAGGATTCTTAAAAGTTTATATTCGTTAAAAATGTTTCACGTGAGATGCAGTAGTTAACGTGCCAATTCGGTTCTAGTTTGTCAAGGTAGTGTACATTTTTTTAGGCTGGCTGGTTGAAGGTAGGAATATTCTTTCTTTTGAAACAATCTGAACTTTTTCGTCTCTTTTTCTGACAAAATTAGCTTCCTCTGTGATTGTTTATATGATACACTCTAAGAACGTGTTGCAGGATGCGTTTCCATGCATAAAAACAACGGTGTACGCACACGATTTCCTAGTATAGACCTGTATATGTCCATTGTTAATAAGTGCAAATACTAGTATTGCTCCAATGATTACTTTTCATTACAAATGAGTACTTAATATATACTTGCTCGAAACTTTGGAAACTGGCAGTCTGAAGGTTAGAATTTACTTTCCTTTGAATCAATGTGACCGACTTATAGGCTCTTGTTATAATTGAATAATGTACTGTAAGGATGTGAAGAACACATAAAATGTGTATTTAACATATAATAGCAGAAAAGAGGACCTGCGTAATTCCACTGTCTCAATTGTGCCGAATCAAGTATGCCTTTGCCAAATGACTATTGATGTCCTAAAGTTTTACAACATCTTTGATTTTGCTGTAGGGCGATGTTGTCAAGACTTCTGGCAATATGGCCAGCAGTGCGGACCCCAATCAGACTGTTCCGGAAGAAAAGTCTATCTTGGGTCTACACCGTTTGCTTAGATAACAGTGTCCTAATATTTGTTGTCAAAGTGGTAGGTCACGTCTTGTCAATACGGCATCCGGAAGGAGTTTTCCGGACAACTCTACCATCGACATGTCTGGTCAAACGGTGAAGACCCGGATCAGTCAGAGAGAACAAATGTTGTGTCGGAACGGTTTTGTGTACAAACTAAATCTTTAAAAAAAATCTTATCATACAAACGATTTGCTTACCGTAAGAAACTGCACCAGATTGTACATGAACTGTAAGGAGCGACAGCAGTGTAGTGGATAACGCACTGGACTACCAATCCAGGAGTCGTAAGATCGATTCCCCGCTTCTCCGGTCCTTTCGGATGAGACTTCAAACCGATGTCCTGCCTCCGTATGACCTAGTTGTTGATGGGACGTTCAACCCAAATTCACTTACTCAGTTCTTATGTATTCGATTCTACAGCACGTGCAATAATTAGCCCCACTCTCAAAATCCAAAGTTTTTGTGAATAATACCACACTTTCCGTGAATAATCCATTACAGAAATCACAATTTCCATTTTTTTTTCCGAAAATATCACAAGTGTTATATCATCAGAGTAATTTTTATCGGTATAATTTTGTTTGTCTCTCTCCCAGTTTACATGTACATTTCACCAAATTAAAACCTATTTAAATAATAAGGGATAAATAAGCAGATAAGTATTGCACGTGTGGTACCTCATCAGACCATACGAGCGTATCATAAACATGTTCGTGAAGTTGGCTGCCAGTTGCCAGTTGCCATTTGCCTATTCAATCGGCAACTGGCAAATGGCAGCTAACTTCACATTCTAAATGCCAATTCGCCAATTCTCGCGAATTGGCAACAGGCAACTGGCAGCTAGATGCCAATTCAATTTGAGATGCTTTTAAGTTGAATAGGTAAATGGCAAACGGCAGCCACATGCCAATTCGCCAATTCCAGTGAATTGGCAACTGGCAGCCAGATGCCTATTCGACTCGAGAGGGTTTTGAGCATACCAGGTGAATAGGCAACTGGCAAACGGCAGTCAGATGCCAATTCGCAATTTCTTGTGAATTGGCAACTGGCAACTGCAAGCCAAGTGCCAATTCGATATGAGAGGATTTAATCCGATTAAAGCTAAATAGGAAACCGGCAAACGGTAGCCAGATGCCCTTCGCTAATTCTTGCGAATTGGCAACTGGCAACTGGCAGCCAGATGCCAATTGGATTTGAGAGGGTTTAAGACGATTAAAGATACATAGAAAACCGGCAAACGGCAGCCAGATGACAATTCGCTAATTCTTCTGAACTGAAAACTGGCAACTGGCAGCCAGATGCCAATTAGATTCATGAGTGTTTAAGACGATTAAAGTCATGAAGAAAACCGCCAAACGGCAGCCAGATGCCAATTCACTAATTCTTGCGAATTGGCAACTGGCAAACGGCAGCCAGATGCCAATTTGATTTTTTTATGAATCGGCATCTGGCAACTGGTAGCAAGATGCCAATTCGATTTGAGAGTGTTTAAGGCGATTAAAGCAGTATAGGAAACCGGAAAATTGGCAGCCAGATGCCAATTCGAATTTGTTTATGAATTGGCAACTGGCAACTGGCAGCCAGATGCCAATTCGACTTGAGACTGTTTAAGACGAGTAAATCTACATAGGAAACCGGCAGACGGGAGCAAGATGCCGATTCGAAAAGTTTTTTTTTTAAATTGGGAACTGGCAACCAGGTTCCAATTCGATTTGAGCGGGTTTCAGACGATTAAAGCTAAATAGGAAACCGGCAAACGACATCCAGATGCCAATTCGCAAATTCACGTGAATTGGAAACTGGCAACTGGCAGCTAGCGATTTGAGAGGGTTTCACACGATTTAAGCTACACAGAAAACCTGCAACCAGATGCCAATTCCCTGATTCTTGTGAACTGGCAACTGGCAACTGGCAGCCAGATGCCATATCGATTCGAGAGGGTTTAAGACGATTAAAGATACATAGGAAACCGGCAAACGGCAGCCAGATGACAATTCGCTAATTCTTCTGAACTGGAAACTGGCAACTGGCATCCAGATGCCAATTCGATTCATGCGTGTTTAAGACGATTAAAGTCATGAAGGAAACCGGCAAACAGCAGCCAGATGCCAATTCACTAATTCTTGCGAATTGGCAACTGACAAATGGAAACCAGAAGCCAATTCGATTCGACAGGGTTTAAGACAATTGAAGCTACAAAGGAAACAGGCAAACGGCAGCCTGATGCCGATTTGAATTTTTTAATGAATCGGCATCTGGCAACTGACAGCCAGATGCCGATTCGATTTGAAAGTGTGTAAGGCGATTAAAGCTACATAGAAACCGGAAAACGGAGGCCAGATGCCAATTCAAATTTTTATGAATTGACAACTGGCAGCCAGATGCCAATTCGATTTGAGACTGTTTAAGACGAGTAAGGCTACATAGGAGACCGGCAAACGGCAGCAAGATGCCGATTCGAAAAGTTTGTTTGAATTGGCAACTGGCAGCCAGGTGCCAATTCGATTTGAGAGGGTGTAAGACGATTAAAGCTTAATAGGAAACCGGCATACGACATCCAGATGCCAATTCGCAAATTGAAATGAATTGGAAACTGGCTGCCAGTTGCCAGTTGCCAATTCGATTTGAGAGGGTTTGAGACGATTTTTGCTACATAGAAAACCTGCAAACGGCAGCGAGATACCAATTTGCAAATTCTTGTGAACTGGCAACTGGCAACTGGCAACTGGCAGCCATATGCCAATTCAATTCGAGAGGGTTTAAGACATTAAAAGCTAAATTGGAATTAGTTAACTGGCAGCCAGATGACAATTCGCTTATTCTTCTGAACGTGAAACTGGCAACTGGCAGCCAGATTCCAATTCGATTCATGAGTGTTTTAGACCATTAAAGTCATGAAGGAAACCGGCAAACGGCAGCCAGATGCCAATTCACTAATTCTTGCGAATTGGCAACTGGCAACTGGAAGCCAGATGCCATTTCGATTCGAGAGGGTTTAAGACAATTGAAGCTACATAGGAAACAGGCAAACGGCAGCCAGATGCCAGTTCGATTTTTTTTATAAATCGGCATCTGGTAACTTGCAGGTAGATGCCAATTCGATTTGAGACTGTTTAAGACGAGTTAGGCCATATAGGAAACCGGAAAACGGCAGCCAGATGCCAATTCAAATTTTTTTTATGAATTGACAACTGGCAACTGGCAGCCAGATGCCAATTCGATTTTTGAGTGTTTAAGGCGATAAAAGCTACATAGGAAACTGGAAAACGGCAGCCATATGCTAATTCAAAATTTTTTATGAATTGACAATTGGCAACTGGCAGCCAGATGCCAATTCGATTTGAGACTGTTTAAGACGATTAAAGATACATAGGAGACCGGCAAACGGCAGCAAGATGCCGATTCGAAACAATTGTTTGAATTGGCAACTGGCAGCCAGTTGCCAATTCGATTTGAGAGGGTTTCAGACGATTAAAGCTTAACAGGAAACTGGCAAACGACATCCAGATGCCAATTCGCAAATTCATATGAATTGGAAATTGGCAACTGGCAGCCAGTTGTCATTTCGATTTTAGAGGGTTTCAGACGATTTTAGCTACATAGAAAACCTGCAAACGGCAGCCGGATGCCAATTCGCAAATTATTGTGAACTGGCAAGTGGCAACTGGCAGCCAGGTGCCAATTCGATTCGAATGGGTTTAAGACGATTAAAGCTACATAGGAAACCGGCAAACGGCAGCCAGATGACAATTCGCTAATTTTTCTAAACTGGAAACTGGCAACTGGCAGCCAGATGCCAATTCGATTCATGAGTGTTTAAGACGATTAAAGTCATGAAGGAAACCGGCAAACGGCAGCCAGATGCCAATTCACTAATTCTTGCGAATGGCAACTGGCAACTGGAAGCCAGATGCCAATTCGATTCGAGAGGGTTAAAGACAATTGAAGCTACATAGGAAACAGGCAAACGGCAGGCAGTTCGATTTTTTTTATGAATCGGCATCTGGAAAGTGGTTTGCAGATGCCGATTCGATTTGACAGTGTTTAAGGCGATTTAAGCTACATATGAAACCGGAAAACGGCAGCCAGATGCCAATTCAAATTTATTTATGAATTGACAACTGGCAACTGGCAGCCAGATGTCAATTCGATTTGAGACTGTTTAAGACGAGTTAGGCCATATAGGAAACCGGCAAACGGCACCAAGATGCCGATTCGAAAAATTTGTTTAAGTTGGCAACTGGCAGCCAGGTGCCAATTCGACTTGAGAGTGTTTAAGACGATTAAAGATAAATAGGAAACCGACAAACGACATCCAGATGCCAATTCGCAAATTCACGTGAATTGGCAACTGGCAACTGGCAGCCAGATGCCAATTCGCTTTGAGACTGTTTAAGACGATTTAAGCTACATAGGAAACCGGCAAACGGCAGCCAGATGCCGATTCGAAAAGTTTTATGAATTGGCAACTGGCTACTGGCAGCCAGGTGCCACTGCGATTTGAGAGTGTTTAAGACGATTAAAGCTTCATAGGAAAACGGCAAACGACATCCAGATGCCAATTTGAAAATTTTTATTAATTGGCAACTGGCAACTCGCAGCCAGATGCTAATTCGATTTGGGAAGGTTTAAGACGATTGCCAATTTTAAATGGTTTGCGCAGAGGCACAGCCTGATTTGATCACACATCAAAATATTTTGATCAGAAATTCGGATCAGTTCGGTTTGTGCAGAAACATGTTTGGTTATACAAACATATACTAAAATTGACAAAAACAAAAATTATTAAGTGATCATAGACTCAGACCAGTGTTTCGCAAGTGCATAAGCTGGTCTGAGTTAGTTTTCATATTGATCAAACTATATTGTTTAAACTAAAATATATAGTGTAAG
The DNA here is from genome assembly GCA_963989385.1 of Ctena decussata. Lineage (NCBI taxonomy): Eukaryota > Metazoa > Mollusca > Bivalvia > Lucinida > Lucinidae > Ctena > Ctena decussata. The sequence continues at coordinate 34,932,219 of OZ022498.1, read as the reverse complement.
TCATGCCCGAAACCGTGAATAACTAATTTTATAAATTGAATGTTGCAGCTTTATATTTCTTGGCATTTATCTTTGGTTGTTTCATGATGAGTTCATTTCAAACTTAAATGAGATGACAATTATTATATAAGATACTTTATTTATGCAACAAGCCATTATGGCCCATGAGCATTTATACATATAATATACAATATACATATACAGGATAGGAAGCGATATATAAATACATCTATACCCTTTCTAATAGCTGCAGACATAACATAACGCCTGAAGACGTACATCGACGGAACCAGTTAGACCATAAGAAACATGCAACGCTATGACGTCGCGCACGGTATTGGGGAACAAAACGTAACGTCAAACTGTCAAGCGGCTATTTTTTCCGCCTTATGAGAATGTTATCCGCGGGATTCGACTGCCTTATATAAGAAACAAAACCAACCACGCCACGGAAACAAAAGAAAACCGGTCCGATCCTTTAAACATGTTGTAAGGCGGACATCAATGAGTATTTTTTTACAAGTTTGCTTATTCATTTGCTTTTTTCGGGATAGGACGGGTCTATATGCATTTATAAACACGATATGAATTGAGTTTGCTGTACATATTCTATCGAAAGCTATAAATATAAATTCCTACACGGTAGCTTTTAGCCGTTTCACGATAATTTATTTCATTATACTATACCTTATTTCGTTATAGTTTTCGTGTAGGAAGAATTATATCTCTTGCGTCACCTTTCCCGTTTCTTTTTTCTCTGCTAGTCATCTTGCCACGGGAAAGACTTTTTTTATGTTGGTGAAATAACATATACATGTATTTATATATTTATGGGCTTCAAATTTTGAGAAAAGTTTTCTCCGATGACAAGAGCAAGTATTGCTGTATAGTCAAACCTGCCTTAAGCAAGCACCCAAGGGAGGTACAAAAACCGCTTGTTTGAGACAGATGCTTGCTTAATACAGGTCAATTTGTAAAGAAAATGGTACTTTTGGAAATATTTTTTTTTTTGCCATTTGATACAGTTATTTGCTTCACAAAGCTGACCTTTAAGACGTGTTTGACTATAATGGTGCAGACCTAAAAATTGCTAGACAGCCGCTTATAACAATGAGGTTTCATATGCACGTAACGTTTAACGGTTTTCTTTATTTGTCGCCGCGTTACAAAATTTAAGACCGATGTAAATGCGCATAACAATTTTATTGTTCAAGCGCCTTTAATCCAAATTTCACAGATAATACAAAGAGACAATGTACATTTTGGAAATTTGCTTTTTGCACAGATTGCTGTAAGATTTTGTTCAAATCAGCTTAATAACATAGGTAGGTGTAAGAGTTTGGTGTCAAATTTGAAATTTGTTACAAAAATTAAGACCGCAGATTTTTTAATTTCTGTCCGTATCCGTAGAGAAAAGGACGTATTATTATATAGCTAATAAGTGATGCATAAGTACATTTGAATCATGTACAAATATTTTCAAAATTTGTTTATTCCGATACAATAAATACTCTCCGAAGAAACCAGCCCTGCAGTTTTGACGTTAATTTGAGCGTGAGTTACACTATTTTACTTTTAACAATAACTTCTTAAGGTGGAGATTGTTCAAGAATAAACAATAAAATGAATATGGAGTTAATCTAGAAAATTTCTTCTTTTTCGTAAGCAAATTTTCACAAAATTTCACATCGACATTTCTGTGTAGCATTCCTTCGAGTATGCCAACCATGCCGAATTTGTTACAGAGTTACACTCATTTTAGCGCAAAAACCAACCGTTTTGCGCCCGCATTAGGATTTGCATCGTCTCAAAACCAAATATAATTGACCAGAAAAAAAAATTAATACCAATTCACGATTTTAATACAGTTTATGGCATAAAATCCGAAAAAGCATTGCTTCCGTAAGACCCATTTCATATCTGTCCGCGTATCCCAATACCGTGCGCGACGTCTGTTCAGACGGGTTAGGGTCTCATGAATCATCATCGTAACAATTGAACTGATAAGTACAAAAATGCCTGAAAGCGTAATAACAGCACTGATGAGACCCCGACCAACCTGCACAGTTATGCAGACTGGTCAGGGTCTCACTATCAGCACTATGACCAAAGTAATGATCATCGTAACAGTTCAACTGGGAAACATGAAACGTCTGAATGCGTATGTTAACAGCACCAGTGAGACCATGACTAATCTGCACATTTATGCAGGCCTGTCAGGATCTCACTGATAGCACTGTGATTATAACAGTCATCATCGCACCGATCCATTGAAAACTTAAATATATATCATGAAATATATCATAAATAGACTAGTGAGATACTCTTATAGTTGTTCTTCCTGTGCATGTGGCGGATTTTACTGGTGAAAGGAATCCTGGCATAGATTCTGAAAACTCAACTGCGAGCTTCGGAAACCGGACTCAGGGATAATGTGGCGCGGAATAATGTCCGAACCTCATTTTCCCGAGCCCGGGTTATCGTCGCCCTTTTACCGATCCTCTGACACAGCTGAGCACAATTCGTCACATGCACTTAACTTTCGTTTCTTACAATTTTGATAGTCGTTTACCATTTAGGAGCGAATAACTAGCCGTCATTACTAAGCCGTCATTACTAAGTATTCTTATTTCGGAGATATATGTTAAAACATGTCAAGCGGGATCGGATACGTATTCTGTAAAGTTCAAAACAGCAACTGGAGTACGGGGCCAGGTTTAGGGAATATGTGGCGGAACCAATGTCCAGACAGCATTTCCCCGCACCGGGCCCTGTGTCATTAATCGCTAGATCCAGTATACATGCCCGACCCCGGCTGATCATAGTTTACCATCAAACATTCTTTATTTATAGATACTAACAGTAATATAAGGAAAAAAGTATTAATATAAATATGAATATGACTATAACTGATAGGAGGTAATATCGGATTTTAAGATCGATAATCGATTAATGCACGCGTAATAAACATGTTACTTATACTGTATACATAGCGTATTATCAACGTATTCCGATCAGCTTGCGCAAACTGTTCAGACACTGTTTGATCTTATCATTTTGAACATATCAGAGGCTGATAACATTGCGCAGATGCACAGGCCTATTATCGTAAGTACTCATTTTAGCAGAAATACCAAAAATAGCACAAAATTTTTATCTTTAAATAATCCTTTCTAGCTTCACTTAAAACAGTCATATATTAAAGGGACGAAGTTTCATTATGGACAGAAATATTACCAATAAAGTGAAACATAAAAAAACAATATTTCTATAGCCTTGCAAGAAAAATGTTTCATAGCATTTTTTCCTTAGCTATGCGTACTATGCTATAGTAAGGTTCCTTACATGTTACGAGGAAATCTTCATCATTATTTAGTTTCTTACAGTCAACAGTTTTTCGACAATACTGTAATATCTAAAGAGAGCAATTATGATACAGTTTACTAGTTTATTAGAGTCTCATCCTGGTGTACAACATCACATACATATATACATGTTACAAAATAAAATACACTAAGCCATTCAATATAGAATTATAAGAGACTTATCACAGCAATACTTATTTACAAGCATCATCATTATAAAATTTCCTGAAAGATATATACAGTCTATCACACGCTCAACTCAGCAGGGAAGCAATCCGATCGAAGAAACTCGTGGTACGCCACCACACACACAAAAGGAACCAGAAGACCGATCCTGTGAGCCATCACGTACTGACTCATCAAGGAACTGGTACCAGAGCGTCAAGTACTTCTCCGCGTACCACACCCGCATCTCGAGGAACATTGTGCCCAGAGCAAACGGGGGTCATGTCTCCTAATAATAAATGAGCAAATTTACAAGTTAGCTAGTCAATAAAAATCTTCTAAGATCCTACCCTGTGACAGACAAAACATATTTCGGTTTCTTTGATAAATACGCACCACCACAGTAGTGTATAAGATATCTCATTTAATATAGATATCTGATACATCATTTTAGACACTTTAAAAATTGTATATAACTATATAAGATGTCTTATTTCTCAAAACATATCTGCTGTATATGATATCTTATTTTACTTTCAAGTTATCTTATATTTAACTTTTAAGTTATATTATATGTTAAATAAGACATCTAATATAGTATATAAGATATCTCATTTAATATAGATATCTGATACATCATTTTAGATACTTAAAAAAATTGTAGGTAAGTCTGATTTTTTTCTGATCAGTTTAGGAAAATTATCGTATGGGATATGATATAAATGTAATGCTACAGTTGGCGTGTTTAGTGATTAACCCAATTATGGTTTAAAAGATTGCTTCCCTCTTTAATTGCACGCCGGCTGGCCAGGCATCAGACTCAATGATGGGCCCGACATAAAGCTGCTTAATTTAGTTGGTTGGGGCCGGAGTTTGCCTTGTTTGTTGCTTGGTTATTGGGGTTCAACTCATAGTTTTCTTTTGCTCCGTATTTCAGTGGTGTTGTCTGACTTCCCAGGAGTCTCCTGGTGTCGCAATACGTTCTTTCCGTTGAGTCCCCATCTCTGATTCATCTCAGGCCTTATCCGTGATTTGTTTGTTTCCGGTGATGATTCATTGGTGAGTTAGGAAACCTTCATGCGGACCAAAGAGCTAACTTAATGTTTCAAACCACTGCAGAAGCAGAGGGCGAGGTTTGGTCCAGTAAAACTAGTATAAGCCCCAAGTAATCTTGTGCTGACCGTTCCAAGGCGGTACTTCTGTTGCTGTTCCTTGATATTATATTGTGGTGTGTCCGCTTGTCTATGGTCTCTGGCGGTTTGGTCACCTGTATTGCTGCCCAATCTGCCTTCTGTTTTGTTTTGTTTTGCAATTAAAATATAAAAAAATAAGTAAAAATAGATGTTGATGCTGTTATTGGGGTAGCTGAATGACCATCTGTTTGGGAAAGAGCTGCTTATTCGGTTTACTGTGAGTGTCTTTCGTAAACTTGTGTCAGTTTCTGTGTGTATGTGCTTCTTTCCCTACTGGTTTTGAGAGCTGAATGTGGGATTTGATTGTATCATTTCCTGATCATTGCCTATCTTTTTACTTAATTATATCATATCTCTTACATGTATGTATCTTATCATAGGTCTCTTAAACAGGATAAATGGTAAAATGGATTGCCATAAAAACAAGACAAGTACATGATTACTGTTATTTCAGCTTTAAGAGCTACACAAATGACTGAGGAAGACGCTCTGACGCTGCCCTTATATATGTCCACGTTATCATGACACACAAGACTAAAACGCTTGAACTATTCAAATTCGGCTGACTTCGCTGTATCGATGCCATCGCACTACACTTCTATGGCTACACACCGGTATAACGAGAGCTTTACGAAGTCGTGTTGCATTCTGAAGACAATCGGGCTGCTTTTGTTTTCTTCGTAATGTCTTCGTGAGGCGAAAAATGCCCGATGGCACCGATGATCACACGAAGTAAAGACGAAGATGACATGATTAGACAAGATGCCCTCACGATGGCCTTACGAAGGCAAAATGGACACACGAAGTCAACACAAAAATGAGCCTTCGCAATGTCATTCGGCATTTTTTTTTTTTTGCATGCCAAAGATTTTGCCACCGCTCACGATGTTGCTGCCGAAGCAAGAGAAAATTATCCGGCGGTCATACGATGGTTTTAGATGCTCTCACGAATGACCCGATGTTATTACGATCAGAGCCGAATTTGAACATTTCCATTATCGTATGGCCATCAGGTGTCATTATCGGGACAGTGTGATGCCTGCATAATCGATTGCATGGCATCTTTCAAGCAGTATTTCTCCGAATCTCTTGTTCAGTTATAACACTCTATCCCACAGTCACCTGCTAACTATGAAAGACAGATTTACTCCGTGGTTAGAATAAAATAAAATGTCATCGATGTATGTATTTACAGAGATACCGCAGCTTCCTAACTGCTGAAAGTGAAAAACCCACCTCCGTAGCCGAGTGGCTTAGGTCGTTTACTTCAAGACACTGTAACCTCTAACTGATTGAGGGTCGTGGAATCGAGCTCTAGATACCGACCATGTTTCTTTATGTGAAAAAAGTAGGCAGTTGCTTACGGGGGATGAGAGATTGGGACTGGTTCTTCCCAGTAACGAATTTATATCCCCCGCTTTCAGGACTTTTTAAGCTTAAAACCCCTCTTAAATTGAATTGGCCACTGACTCCACGTTGCCAGTTGCCAATTCATTACAACTTCGGAATAGGCATTTGGTTACAGTTTGCCAGTTGCCTATTTAGATTTTGGCATTTGGCTGTCAGCTTCCAGTAACTGTTCCCTATTAATATTTTCTAGTCTGAAGCCCTCTCACTTAGAAATGCCAGCTGGCTGCCAGTTGCCACTTCACCAGGATTGACGAATCGACAACTAGCTGCTGTTTGCCGGTTGCCCATTTGAATAATTGTCTCTTTAACTGCCTCAATTTGAATTCGCATCTGACTGACAAATGCCAGTGCCAATTCACATTAATTTGCGAATCGGTATCTTGCTGCCATTTACAAGTTTTCTATTCACCCGCTAAGCTCTAACTGGCATCTGGCTGCCCATTAACAGTTGCCACTTCGCATGGACCGCGAATTTGCATCGTGCTGCATTTCGCCGGTTGCCTATTCACCTGTTATTCTCTATAACTGCATCAAAACTGCCCGAAAACGAATTGGCTGCCAGTTGCCAGTTCATAAGAATTAGCGAATTGGCATCTGGCTACTGTTTGCCGGTTTCGTATGTAGCTTTAATCGTCTTAAACCCTCACAAATCGAATTGGCGACTGGCTGCCAGTGGCCATTTGCCAATTCACAAGAATTTGCGAATTGGCATCGTAATGTAGTTTGCCGTTTTCCTAGATAGATTTAGTCGTATCAAACCCTCTCTAATCGAATTAGCATCCGGCTGCCAGTTGCCAGTTACCAATTCATAAAATTTTTCGAATTGGCATCTGGCTGCCGTTTGCTGGTTTCCTTAGTAGCTTTAATCGTTTTAAACGCTCTCAAATCGAACTGGCATCTGGCTACCAGTTGCCACCCGCCAATTCGCGAGAATTAACGAACTCGTATCTGGCTGCCGTAAGCCGATTTTTTACTTGGCTTTAATTGGCTTAAAGCCTATCGAACCGAATTGGCATCTGGCTGCCAGTTGACAGTTAATAAGAATTAGCGAACTGGAATATGGCTGCCGTTTGCCGGTTTCTCAGTTGCTTTAATCGTCTTTAACCCTCTCAAATCGAACTGGCATCTGGCTGCCAGTTGCCAGTAGCCAATTCACAAGAATTAGCGAAATGGCATCTGGCTGCCGTTTGCCGGTTTTTTACTTGGCTTTAATCATCCTAAACCATCACAAATCGAATTGGCAACTGGCTGCCAGTGGCCTATTAACAAGAATTTGCGAATTGGCATCGGAATGTCGTTTGCCGTTTTCCTAGATAGATTTAATCGTCTAAAACCCTCTCGAATCGAATTGGCATCCGGCTGCCAGTTGCCAGTTACCAATTCATAAAAATTTTCAAATTGACATCTGGCTGCCGTTTGCTGGTTTCTAAGTAGCTTTAATCGTCTTAAACCCTCTCGAATCGAATTGGCATCTGGCTAACAGTTGCCACTTGCCAATTCGCGAGAATTCATGAACTGGTATCTGGCTGCCGTTTGACGGATTTTTTACTTGGCTTAAATCGTCATAAACCCAATCGAATCGAATTGGCATCTGGCTGCCAGTTGCCAGATGCCAGGTTATAAGAAATACTGAATTGGCATCTGGCTGCCGTTTGCAGGTTTCCTAAGTAGATTTAATCGACTTAAACCCTCTCAAATCGAACTGGCATCTGGCTGCCAGTTGCCAGTAGCCAATTCACAAGAAATAGCGAAATGGCATCTGGCTGCCGTTTGCCTGTTTTTTACTTGGCTTTTATCATCTTAAACCCTCTGGAATCACATTGGCATCTGACTGCTAGTTGCCAGTTGCCAGTTCATAAGAATTAGCGAATTGGCATCTGGCTGCTGTTCGCCGGTTTCCTATGTAGCTTTAATCGTCCCAAACCCTCTCAAATCGATTTGGCAACTGGCTGCCAGTTGCCTATTCACAAGAATTTGCAAATTGGCATCGGAATGTCGTTTGCCGTTTTCCTAGATAGATTTAATCGTCTGAAACCCTCTCGAATCGAATTGGCATCCGGCTGCCAGTTGCCAGTTACCAATTCATGAAAAAATTCAAATTGGCATCTGGCTGCCGTTTGCTGGTTTCCTAAGTAGCTTTAATCGTCTTAAACGCTCTCAAATCGAACTGGCATCTGGCTAACAGTTGCCACTTGCCAATTCGCGAGAATTCATGAACTGGTATCTGGCTGCCGTTTGACGGTTTTTTACTTGGCTTTAATCGTCATAAACCCAATCGAATCGAATTGGCATCTGGCTGCCAGTTGACGGTTGCCAGTTCATAAGAAATACCGAATTGGCATCTGGCTGCCGTTTGCAGGTTTCCTAAGTAGCTTTAATCGACTTAAACCCTCTCAAATCGAACTGGCATCTGGCTGCCAGTTGCCATTAGCCAATTCGCGATAGTTAGCGAAATGGCATCCGGCTGCCGTTTGCCTGTTTTTTACTTGGCTTTAATCATCTTAAACCCTCTCGAATCAAATTTGCACCTCACTGCTAGTTGCAAGTTGCCAGTTCATAAGAATTAGCGAATTGGCATCTGGCTGCTGTTCGCTGGTTTCTTATGTAGCTATAATCGTCCCAAACCCTCTCAAATCGAATTGGCAACTGGCTGCCAGTTGCCTATTCACAAAAATTTGCGAATTGGCATCGGAATGTCGTTTGCCGTTTTCCTAGATAGATTTAGTCGTCTCAGACCCTCTCGAATCGAATTGGCATCCGGCTGCCAGTTGCTAGTTACCAATTCATGAGAAATTCCAAATTGGCATCTGGCTGCCGTTTGCTGGTTTTCTAAGTAGCTTTAATGGTCTTAAACGCTCTCAAATCGAACTGGCATCTGGCTAACAGTTGCCACTTGCCAATTCGCGAGAATTAATGAACTGGTATCTGGTTGCCGTTTGACGGTTTTTTACTTGGCTTAATCGTCATAAACCCAATCGAATCGAATTGGCATCTGGCTGCCAGTTGCCAGTTCATAAGAAATACCGAATTGGCATCTGGCTGCCGTTTGCAGGTTTCCTAAGTAATTTTAATCGACTTAAACCCTCTCAAATCGAACTGGCATCTGGCTGCCAGTTGCCATTAGCCAATTCGCGATAGTTAGCGAAATGGCATCCGGCTGCCGTTTGCCTGTTTTTTACTTGGCTTTAATCATCTTAAACCCTCTCGAATCGAATTGGCATCTGGCTGTCAGTTGCCAGTTGCCAGTTTATACGAATTAGCACATTGGCATCTGGCTGCCATTTGCATGTTACCTAAAATCACCTGAAACCCTCTCAAATCGAAATGACAACTGGCTGCCAGTTGCCAGTGTCCAATTCACAAGAATTTGCGAATTGGCATCCAGATGTCGTTTGCCGGTTTCCTATTTAGCTTTAACCGTTTAACACCCGCTCAAATTGAATTGGCCTCTGGCTGCCAGTTGCCTGTTATAAATTCATAAAAATTTTCGAATCAGCATCTGGCTGCCGTTTGCAGGTTTCCTATGTAGCTTTACTCGTCTTAAACAGTCTCAAATCGAATTGGCATCTGGCTGCCAGTTGCCAATTCATAAAAATTTATGAATTCGCATCTGGCTGCCGTTTTTCGGTTTCCTATGTAGCTTTAATGTTCTTAAACACTCTCAAATCCAATTGATATCTGGCTGCCAGTTGCCAGTTGCCCATTCGTTAAAAACATTCGAATTGGCATCTGGATGTCGTTTGCCGGTTTCCTATGTAAGTCTAATCGTTTTAAACACTCTCAAATCGAATTGGCATCTGGTTGACAAGAATTTGCGAATTGGCATCTGGATGTCGTTTGCCGTTTTCCTAGATACATATAGTCGTTTCAAACCATTTCGAATCGAATTGGCATCCGGCTACCAGTTGCCAGTTACCAATTCATAAAAAAATTCGAATTGGCATCTGGCTGCTGTTTTCCGGTTTCCATAGTAGCTTTAATAATCTTAAACCCTCTCAAATCGAATTGGCATTTGGCTGCCAGTTGCCAGTTGCACATTCGCAAGAATAAGCAAACTGGCATATGGCTGCCGTATGCCGGTTTTTGAGTTGGCTTTTATCGTCTTTAACCCTCTAAAGTCGAATTGGCATCTGGCTGCCAGTTGCCAGTTCATTTGAATTAGCGAATTGACATTTGACTGCTGTTTGACGGTTTCCTATGTTGCTTTAATCGTCTTAAACCCTCTCAAATCACTTTGGCATCTGGCTAACAGTTGCCAGTTGCCAATTCACAAGAATTTGCGAACTGGCATCTGAATGTCGTTTGCCGTTTTCCTAGATAGATTTATGCGTCTCAAAACCTCTCGAATCAAATTGGCATCCGGCTGCCAGTTGCCAGTTACCAATTCATGAAAATTTTCGATTTGGCATCTGGCTGTCGTTTTCCAGTTTTCTAAGTAGCTTTAATGGTCTTAAACTCTCTCAAATCGAATTGGCATCTGGCTGCGAGTTGCCAATTCGCAACTTGCTGCCATTTGCCGGTTATTTTACTTTGCTTTAATCGTCTTAAACCCTCTCGAATCAAATTGACATCTGACTGCAATTTGCCAGTTTCCAGTTCAAAGAATTAGCGAATTGGCATCTTGCTGTCGTTTGCAGGTTTCCTTTGTAGCTTAAATCGCCTGAAACCCTCTCAAATCGAATTGGCAACTGGCTGCCAGACTGCCTGTTTCAAATTCACAAGAATTTGAAAATTGACATATGGATGTCATTTGCCGGTTTCCTATTTAGCCTTAATCGTCTAAAACCCGCCCAAATCGAATTGGCATCTGGCTGCCAGTTACCAATTCATTAAACTTTTCTGGCATCTGACTGCCGTTAGCCGGATTCCTATGTAGCTGTAATGGTCTTAAACACTCTCAAATCGAAATGGCATCTGGCTGCCAGTTGCCAGTTAATAAAAAATTTCAAATTGGCATCTGTATGTCGTTTGCCGGTTTCCTATGAAGCTTTAATCGTCTTAAACACTTTCAAATCGAATTGACATTTGGCTGCTAGTTGCCAGTTGCCAATTCATAAAAAATTTCGAATCGGCATCTGGCTGCATTTTGCCGGTTTCCTTTGATCGTCTTAAACCCTCACTAATCGAATTAGCATCTAGCTGCCTGTGGCTAAATGCCGTTTCACAAGAATTAGCGAACTGGCATCTGGCTGCCTTTTGCCGGATACCTATTTAGCTTTAGTCAACTTAAACCGTCTAAAATCGAATTGGCATCTGGGTGCCAGTTGTCATTTCACAAGAATTAGCAAATTGGCATCTGGTTGCCTTTAGCCCGTTTCCTGAAACTTTTATCGTCTTAAGCCGTCTGAAATCAAATTGGCATCTGGCTGCCAGTTGCCACTTGCCAGTTCACAAGAATAGCGAATCAGCATGTGGCTGCCGTGTCCCGGTTTCCTATTTAGGTTTAATCGTCTTAAATCCGCTCAAATCGAATTGGTATCTGATTGCCAGTTTCAATTCACAAGAATTTGCGAATTGGCATCTGTCAGCCTTTTGCCGATGTCTGTTTAGCTTTGATCGTCTTAAGCCCTCCCCAATAGAATTATCATCTGTCTGCCAGTTGCCAGGTGCAAATACATAAGAATTAGCGAATTGGCATCTGGCTGCCGTTTGCCGGTTTCCTATGTAGCTTTAATCGTCTTAAATTCTCGAAAATCGAATTGGCATCTGGCTGCCAGTTGCCAGTTGCCAATTGGGAAAAATTAGCGAATTGGCATCTGGATGTCGTTTGCTTGTTTCCTATTTAACTTTAATCGTCTTAAACCCTCTCGAATCGAATTGGCATCTGGCTGCCAGTTGCCAGTTGCCAGTTCACAAGAATTAGCGAATTGGCATCTGGCTGCCGTTTGCAGGTTTCCTATGTAGCTTAAATCGTCTGAAACCCTCTCAGATCAAATTGGCAACTGGCTGCCAGTTGCCAGTTTCCAATTCATAAACCTTTTCGAATCGCCATCTTGCTGCCGTTTGCCGGTTTCCTATGTAGCTTCAATTTTCTTAACCCCTCTGGAATCGAATTGGCATCTGGCTTCCAGTTGCCAATTCACAAGAATTAGTGAATTGGCATCTGGGTGCCGTTTACCGGTTTCCTTCATGACTTTAATCGTCTTAAACACTCATGAATCGAATTGGCATCTGGCTGCCAGTTGCCAGTTTCCAGTTCAGAAGAACTAGCGAATTGTCATCTGGCTGTCGTTTGTCGGTTTCTTATGTAGATTTAATCATCTTAAACCCTCTCAAATCCAATTGGCATCTGGCTGCCGGTTGCCAGTTGCCAATTCGCAAGCATTTGCGAATTGGCATCTGGCTGCCGTTTGCCGGTTTCCTATTTAGCTTAAATCGGCTTAAATCCTCTCAAATCGAATTGGCACTTGGCTGCCGTTTGCCAGTTGCCTATTCACCTGGAATGCTCAAAAACCCTCTCGAGTCGAATTGGCATCTGGCTGCCAGTTGCCAATTCACGCGAATTGGCATGTGGCTGCCGTTTGCCAGTTTCCTATTCAGCTGTAAAAACATCTCAAATCGAATCGGCAACTAGCTGCCAGTTGCCTGTCGCCAATTCGCGAGAATTTGCGAATTGGCATCTACAATGTGAAGTTAGCTGCCATTTGCCAGTTGCCGATTGAATAGGCAATTGGCAACTGGCAGCCAACTTCACGAACATATCATAAACCTGTATTCTCCATATCACTAGTGACAAAATAGTGGCAAGAAATGTGTTTGTAAAACATTGTGCCCCAAGCCTTGCGCCTGGCCCTAAAAGGACACGCCACTAAAGGGAATGGTTTGTACAAAACGCCAGAACTCTCAAGGAGCCGTAACTCTGTCAAACCGGCTCATGTACCCAACACTACTAAGGGATCACCCGATTTCTGAAAACACATTTTCAGGGTCCCACTAGCCAAAATACAGTGCAACTGAACCTGTATAAAGGGGCTACGTGTCTTTAGCAGCCACAATTTGTCCTTCCCTTGGGTGACCCTTTAAGACAGGTTTGGCTATACTGTAGGGTTGCATGTATACGAATTTGAAAGAAAAAAAGTTCCGACGCTAACCGAAAAGTCCACTTTTCACTAAGGTTGATTGCCCATTCGGTCACCACAGTATAAATAAGTTCTGAATAGTAAGATCCTTTGGAAGCAGGGAGTACATCAAAGAACAGAAAATAGCAGACTCGGTTTAATTGAATCTGTTCATGACTAGTAATGACTAGTGCGACACCAGCCACGCCCCCTAGCACAGGTTTAAGCGGAACTCTATTTTTTAAGATAACTCAAATGAACTAAATGATCCCAAAGGACGAGAAAATATAATCTGCACTATGATGATGTACTGGGAGACGTTTTACGGCCGCCACGCGGCCTATTTTGCTACAACTGGCTGCTTACTGATACACTTTACCATATGACTGCTTTAGAAATATTGACATAAACCATCCCGGCAGCACTTGCCTTATAAAAAATTAGCTTAGCATATTCTGTACCAAGATACAGTGAAGGCTATAAGAAAAGTTTACCATTCTTTTTAAAAGGTCGATGATTACACTTTCAAGGGAAGCATCTCTGCTAATAATAACTGCATCCTCTTTCAATGAGATCAACTATTAAAGAAAAGACTTTGCTAATCGAGGAACGTAAATGACCTCAGGTCCCTTCTAAATTTTATAGTTGTCCATACAGCAAATTAGAAAATTGGCATTTCACTGTATTGATTCCACAGGTCTAATGGGTCGTTCATGCAAACAGAATGTCTGTGATGAGATTGTACCTCCGCCCGGCCCACCGCACAAGCTGATTTAAGTTTGCATAAGGATCCGGTGGACACCTCTTATATGAAAACCTGCGCATGTTACTGCATTTTTATGTTCAGTATAGATATTCGAAATATTGACTGCATCCACATCATACGAGTTACATTATACTCTATGGTGACGCAAGGTATTTATTTTGGCTTAATTTGGTGGGATGGGGCGTGTAAAATGGTAGTGGCAGTACCGACATTTGAAAGTAAAAAAAAACAAACTAAAAAATGTGTAAGACACGCACGATGCCCCCGTGTGATGCCTATCACAGGGTTGTGTACATCACTAAAATATCCATTAACAGCAAACACTATCGCGTCACATGCATACCTCATTCCATTCAATTACCGCACATGCCTCTTCAAGTGCACATCATGATAATTTCTGAGGCATATGACTATAAGCTTACATATTTTACTGGTTTACCATTTCGTTTGTTCGTTTACAAGACCTGAAAATGCTGTTGACTATTTCAGTTTTCATTCGTTAAGATATTCTAGCCTATGATATAAGTAGTTTTTCTCCTATGTTTCAACTTTAGATTTGCTTTCTTAAAAATATATTAATTGGACGTGCGCTTATAAGACAGAAAAATTTCTACAAGTATTTGCCTCCGTTTCAAAAACGTTTAGCGCACAGGCGCTCAAACAGTCGTAATTACATTTGTAATCCGTCGGTTACGATATTTGCATATGATTATGCAACCGCTCAAACATATACACTGCCCAAAATATTTAACGGAGCAACTGGTATTTTCCCAAAGACATTACGGTAACACAAACCCAGTTCAAAGGCCAATAAATCTGACTCCCAGTGGCCAAAAATTTGCTATTATTTTGCAGAATTTTAAAGAAGGATCGGGGTTTACCACAACAAGAATTTCATTACAACTGATGCTCTGCCCATCTCTATGGACTAAATTTAGTAACTTTCGAACTTTCCGAAATTGAGGCATTTTTCGAGAGGGGTCCAAATCACGAGCTGCCGCTGCTGTTCCCAACAGCAGCTGCTGATCTCCCAACAGCAGCTGCTACTGCGACAATAGCTGCTGCTGAGGATTTCTCTGTAAATTATAGTTTTTGACTAAAATTCATGCAGGAAAGTATGTGTGAAGCCGTCATACTCTAATATATTGCAAATTCTACCTAATGAACGATTGCTACATGCCTGGATTTGAAACAAAAACAAAAATGTCGATCTATTGATATTTGAGAGTGCAGCTGCATGTATAGAAAGTGTGAGACATTAGCAGTTCTCGTTCATTTTACAAGTATTAGCTTTTTAAAAAAAATGCCAACGCTCATTGGGCATACCGTTTAAAAGACAAATTTATGTGTAGGGAAAGAGTTTTTTGTGTGTTTTTTAATCAGCTAAGTGCTTGGGTGAAGCATTACTGCTAAACAATATCTTGCAATGATTTATGGTATTTATACACAAGAAAATACTGAAAAAATACGGAGAGTCAAACGTCATGTAACATTTTCAGTAGTGTTGTTATTGGGTTTTTGCAAATTTCAAACTGTAAATTCTTCAGTGAAAAGGGTTTATCCTACCATCGGTTGTCTCCTCACAGCAGGCACACAGAGTTGAATCAACACTGACTCAACGTTGATTCCACGTCGTGACATTGAATCAAGGTTGTGTCAATGTTGATTTAACGCGAGGTGCCCAGCTAACGCTTTTCTGTCCAGTCGGAACGTATAGGGAAGCTAAATGCAGCGAGTTGGATTCACGGCATATATTTCATTTATTTTTTTTCTTTCTTTTTGCGATAAATACACGTAACACAGACCTAGGATTGATTCGGAGACAAGTCTTAGAATGTTCGAATGGGTCATCTGCTTAAGAAATGACATTTTCAGGTTATATTTTTTATTCTTTTCCCACTTTTTTCTCAGAAAAGACCTGCGATTTTACGATCTGTTCAACAGGTTTCAGTCATACATGTACATGTATCCGGTCGATGGGAGGGTGATGATGATAGGTTGTGGGCTACGGAACCCCGTTTACGATTAAAAAAGACTCTTTTTTTGCGAGAACTTAGACGTTGAAACTATGTCGCCTGATCATGTCCAACTGGCCAGAGCTCACAGTTGTAAGAGTTTGATTTTGAGACAGTCTTTATTTAAAGATTGACAATTATAAGCAATTCCAGCAATGCACCATGTCAACTAGACTATGAAGCTTGCTTAAGGGTTCTTGAGGTATATGATAATATATTCCGCAACACCTTTTGTCCATCCGCCAGTCTATGCGTCCGTCTGTCACCAGCGGATTTCCTATATCTTACGTAAGTAATATAAGATAGATATCACCGAAATTCTATGGGGTGCCGGTTAACTATTCATTATCGTTTTATGATATCGATAAGTGAAAAAGTGCTATCCACTATACAAATAAGCGACATCCATAATTATTCATGAATATCCGTGATTCGACTTATAGATGTACAGTATTCGAAGTATGAATATCAACTAGTCTAACTACTTTATGGATATCACCGATTCGATTCATGAATATCCATAAATCGATTTATAGATATCAACAAATTTGCCCATTTATGGATATCACTTAGTCAAATAATTGATGTCAATAAATCGAAATTGTGATATTTATAATTCGAACTAGTGCTATCCATTTCTCATTTAGATTATTGGATATCCACACTTTGGAGTATTGATATCCATAATTTGTGGACTGCCTGCTGTTGAAGTTAGGTAGTGATAGTGGTATCTGCTGCTACTACTGTAATGATATCTGTATTTGCCATCTATTGGTGGACTGCTTGCTGTTAAAGATAGGTAATGCGAGTGACAGCTGTTGATACTGCTGGAGTGATATCTGTATCTGCCATCTGTTGGTGGACGGCCTGCTGTTAGAGATAGGTAGAGAAAGTGACATCTGTTAATACTGCTGTAATGATATCTGTATCTGCCATCTGTTGGTGGACGGCCTGCTGTTAAAATATAGGTAATTAGAGTGACTTTAGTTTTTTTGCTGAAATGATATCTGTATCTGGTGATGGTAATGATAACAGGGGCTGCTACTGGAACAAAACTTACCGTTGATAGTGCTACTGACCACCATCAGCAGCTGCCAAAGAACCATCAGCAGCTGTTGCTTTCATCAAATGATGCAGCAAAAACTATTCTTACTACTTATAGTAGCCGATGATGCCCCTCTGTTCTTCCATATCGTCAGATGATGCGGTAACTTATGATAACAGCAGGAGCTGCTAATGCCACCGCCAATGTCAGCAGCTTATGTCCTTTTTGTTCTCCGATATCGGCAGATGATGGTGTTATTAACAGTAAGAGCAAAGCTGCGTATGTCACCACCGTCAGCAGCTGCAAAACCACCATCAGCAGCTGCAAAACCACCATCAGCAGCTGTTGCTTTTATCAGACACGGCTGCAGCAGCAGCTGCCATACCGCCAACAGCAGCTGATGCTTTCCTCCAAAGCAGCATTAAAAGTTTTTCCTACTAATGATGGTAGCAGCTTATGTCCTTTTTGTTCTCCGATATCAACAGATGATGGTGTCATTAAAAGTAACAGCAGCAGCTGCCAAAGAGCCACCTCCATCAGCTCCTGCCAAACTACCATCAGCAGCTGCTTAACCAACATCAGCAGCTGATGCTTTTATCAGACGCAGCTGCAGCAGCAGCTGCCATACCGCCATCAGCAGCTGATGCTGATTAACAGTAACATCAGAAGCTGCTTATTGTACCACTGATAATAACAGCAGCACCTGCTTATGCCACCAGCATCAGCAGCTGCCAAACTACCATCTGCAGCTGCTCAACCACCATCAGCAGCTGATGCATTTTTCAAACGCAGCTGCAGCAGCAGCTGCCATACCGCCATCAGCAGGTGATGCTTTCCTCAAAGCAGTATCAAAAGTTTTTCCTACTACTGATGTCAGCAGCTTACGTCCCTTTTGTTCTCAGATATCGGTTGATGATGGTGACATTTACAGTAACATCAGCAGCTGCTTACGTTACCACTATCAGCAGCTGCCAAAGAACCATAAGCAGCTGTTGCTTTCATCAAACGATGCAGCAAAAACTATTTTTACTACTTATAGTAGCCGATGATGCCCCTCTGTTCTTCCATATCGGCAGATGTTGTAGTCACTGATGATAACAGCAGCAGTTGCTTATGCCACCACCATCAGCAGCAGCCAAACCACCATACAGCAGCTGCTAAACCACCATCAGCAGCTGATGCTTTTATCAGATGCGGCTGCAGCAGCAGCTGCCATACCGCCATCAGCAGGTGGTGCTTTCCTCAAAGCAGCATCAAAAGTTTTTCCTACTACTGATGGCAGCAGCTTATGCTCCTTTTTTTCTCAGATATCGGCAGATGATGGTCATTAACAGTAACATCAGCAGCTGCTTACGTTACCACCATCAGCAGCTGCCAAAAAACATTAGCAGCTGTTGTTTTCATCAAAAGGTGCAGCAAAAGAAAGTCATACTACTTATAGAAGCAGTTGATGCCCCTCTGTTCTTCCATATCAGCAGATGATGTGGTCGCTGATGATAACAGCAGCAGCAGCTTATGCCACCACCATCAGCAGCTGCCAACCACCATCAGCAACTACTAAACCACTAATACTAATACTAATAGCAGCAGTTGATGCCCCTCTGTTCTTTCAATTCGGCAGATGATGTGTTTCTGATGATAACAGCAGCAGCTGCTTATGCCACCAACATCAGCAGCTGCCAAACCACCATCAGCAGCTGATGATTTAAAAAGCAGCAGAAAAAAACGATTCTTACTCATGATGGCAGCAGGTGATGTCCCTCTGTCTCTGATTACGGCAGATGATGTTGTCAATAAAACTATCATCAGCAGTTGCTTTGTACACCAATATCAGCAGCTGCCAAACCATCAGCAGAAGCGGCAAAAGATATTCTAACTTCTAATGGCAGCAACTGCTGTCCCTCTGTTCTTCGACATCGGCAGACGATGTGGTCACTTATATTAACATCAGCAGCTGCTTATGACACAACCATCAGCAGCTGCCAAACCACCATCAGCAGCTGATGCTTTCATCATAAGCAGCATCAAAAGATTTTTCTTACTACTGATGGCAGCAGCTTATGTCCCTTTGTTCTCCGATATCGGCAGATGATGGTGTCATTAAAAGTAACATCAGCAGCTGCTTATGATACCGCCATCAGCAGCTGCCGAAGAACCATCAGCAGCTATTTCTTTCATCAAAAGATGCAGCAAAAGCTATTCTTTCTTCTTATGGCAGCAGCAAGTGTTCTTCTGTTTTTCCATATCGGCAGATAATTTGGTCACTGTGTAACGGGACGAGCCCCAAAAATGTAACTGGACGAGCCCTAAAAATGTAACGGGACGAGCCCTTTAATAATTCAAAGGGAAAAAAACGCAATAGGTTAGCTCTCAACTTAAGTATTAAACTGTCCTGAAATAGTATATCGCACTATTTCTTCTATCATATTGGCTCTCTTATGCTTTGTACAAGTTTATACACATAAGTATTTGTCCGTTTAGCCCCAATCAGCACCCCGGGCAGGTCAATAGCCCTGTCTAACACTAAACACGAACAATAGTGTTGTACGGACTAACGAACAAATACTGTCATACAGACAGACAGACAGACAGACGAACAGACCCAGATAAGGACAGACAGATGGACGACCAGTCCCAGTCGAGGACAGTCAGACAGATGAACAATAGCAAACCTTCTCCCCACGGGTTCTTCTTTTGAGCTTGTCTGAGAATATGAAAAAAAAGTAATTTGTATTCAATGATTTTATTTACATTAATGAAAAATGGTATGATTTCAGATAATGTTTCCTCTATAGCCTAACACTAACTAGCAAGCTTATTTTAGTTTAAGTGAACGTATTTTGCAGCCCAACCCCAGAGTTAGGGGGTGAGGAAATTTAGCAAAGATCAGATTTCAGAAATTTGAGATCAAGTAAAACATGGTATATACAATCACACTTTACCGTAGCATATTATACAATTATTGACCTTTGTTGAGGTGAATATGCAGTTTTATTGACCTGCAAACATCATATTGACCGACGCGAAGCGGAGGTCAATATGTTATGTTTGCAGGTCAATAAAACTGCATATTCACCGAAATAAAGGTCAACAATTGTTTTATTATATGATAATTCTAAATTCTGTTCCTTAGATATTTATGATTGTACTTAATGGTATTATCTCGCGACGTTACGCCATTAACATTAACGTAAATCAGACGTTACGTCACGAAAATATAATGACGTCAGCGTAAAAGTAATATTCACTGACTGGCCGGTGAATATCACAAAATATTGACCGGCACGTGACGTCAAAAGAGCCAATGAAATTGCGTGTTGCACCTTGGTCATATAATAAAAATTATTATAAGTATAAACCAGATATTATAGACAAATACCAACTTCATTAGCATAATTTCCAATTCTCGGCCGTTTTAACCAAATTATACTAACAACACAAAATGAAAGCACATGAGATAATACATAATTCAGGCAGATTATATTGCTAATTGAAGAACGGCTTTTGAACCTGTAGACTGCACAATAAATAGCATTTTCCGGACATAATTATTTCGCTTCAAGGGAGACTATAGATTCACACCTAATAAACCATTTATGTGATAATTCTCTTCCAACCGAGAATTCTGCTTGCCAAGTATATACTACCCTTACAACTGATATTAAAATCAGCAGTTGCTTATGACACCAGCACCAGCAGCTGCAAAAACCACCATCAGTAGCTGCTGATGCTTTTATCAAGATCAGCAGCAAAAGCTATTCTTACTCATGATGGCATCAGCTGATGTCCCTCTGTTCCGATATCAGCAAATGAGCAGCAAATTAGTCATTAATACTGAGATGAGCTGTTGCTTATGATACCACCATCAGCTACTGCTAAACCACCATTAGCAGCTGATGCTTTTATCAAACGCAGGTGCAGAAGCTATTCTTACTAATAATAGCAGCAGAAGCTATTCTTACTAATAATAGCAGCGGGTGATGCCCCTCTGTTCTTCCATATTAGCAGATTATGTGGTCACTGATAATAACAGCAGCAGCTGCTTATGCCACCATCACCAGCTGCCAAACCGCCATCAGCAGCTGATGCTTTCATCAAAATTAGCATCAAAAGTTTTTCCTATTACTGATCGCAGCAGCTAATGTCCCTTTGTTCTCCGATATCGGCAGATGATGGTGTAATTAACAGTAACATCAGCAGCTGCTTATGTTACCGCCATCATCAGCTGCAAAAGAACCATCAGCAGCTGATGCTTTCGTCAAAAGATGCAGCAAAAGCTATTTTTACTTCTAATAGGTAGCAAGTGTCCTTTTGTTCTTTCATATCGGCAAATGATGTGGTCGCAGATATTAACATTAGCAGCTGCTAATCACATCACCACCACATCACCACCAACAGCTGCCAAACCACCAACAGTAGCTGCTGATGTTTTCATAAAAAAAGCAGCAAAAGCTATTCTTTCTCATGATTGCAGCAGCTGATATCCCATTGTTCTCCAATATCGCCAAATGATGTTGTCATTAATATGAAAATGAGCACCTGCTTACGACACAACCATCAGCAACTGCTAAACCCCCATCAGCAGCTGATGCTTTTATCAAACGCATCTGCAGAAGCTATTCTTACTACTAATAGCAGCAGCTGAGTGTCAGCTGTTGCTGCTGTTGGATTAAATATCTGTATCTACCATCTGTTGGTGGACTGCCTGCTGTTGAAGATAGGTAGTGAGAGTGTCAGCTGTTGCTGCTGCTTGATTGAATATCTGTATCTGCAAGCAGTTGGTGGACTGCCTGCTGTTGAAGATAGGTGGTGACAGTGACAGCTGTTGCTGCTGCTGCATTACAAATCTGTATCTGCCATCTGTTTGTGCACTGCCTGCTGTTGAAGATAGATAGTGAGAGTGACAGCTGTTGCTGCTGCTGGATTGAATATTTGTTCATGCAATCTATTGGTGGACTGCCTGCTGTCATCTGTATCAGCAAGCAGCTTGTGGATTGCCTGCTGTTGAAGATAGGTGGTGACAGTGACAGCTGTTGCCGCTGCTGCATTAAATATCTGTATCTGCCATCTGTTTGTGGACTGCCTGCTGTTGAAGTAGGGTAGTGAGGGTGACAGCTGTTGCTGCTGCTGGATTGAATATCTGTATCTGCAAGCAGTTGGTGGACTGCCTGCTGTTGAAGATAGATAGTGAGAGTGACAGCTGTTGCTGCTGCTGGGTTAAATATTTGTTCATGCAATCTGTTGGTGGACTGCCTGCTGTTGAAGATAGATAGTGAGAGTGACAGCTGTTGCTGCTGCTGGATTAAATTTCTATATCTGTCATCTGCTTGCTGTTGACGATATGTAGTGAGGGTGACAGCTGTTGCTGCTGCTGTACTAGATATCTGTATCTGCTTTCTGTTTATGGACTGCCTGCTGTTGAAGACAGGTGGTCAGAGTGACAGCTGTTGCTCCTGCAGTATTAAATATCTGTATCTGCCATCTGTTGGTGGACTGCCTGCTGTTCAAGAAAGGTAGTGAGAGCGACAGCTGTTGCTGCTGCTGGATTAGATATCTGTATCTACCATCTGTAGGTGGACTGCCTGCTGTTGAAGATAGGTAGTGAGGGTGACAGCTGTTGCTGCTGCTGGATTAAATATCTGTATCTACCATCTGTAGGTGGACTGCCTGCTGTTGAAGATAGGTAGTGAGGGTGACAGCTGTTGCTGCTGCTGGACTAATTATCAGTATCTACCTTCTGTTGGTGGACTGCCTGCTGTTGAAGATATGTAATGAGAGTGACAGCTGTTGCTGCTGCTAGATTAAATATCTGTATCTGCCATCTGTTTGTGCACTGCCCGTTTTGAAGATAGGTATTGAGTTATAGCTGTTGCTGCTGCTGGACAAATTATCTGTATCTGCCATCTGTTTGTGGACTACCTGCTTTTGAAGAAGGGTAGTGAGAGTGACAGCTGTTGCTGCTGCTGGATTAAATATCTGTATCTGCCATCTGTTGATGAACTGCCTGCTGTTGAAGATAGGTAATGAGAATGGCAGGTGTTGCTTCTGCTGGATTAAATATCTGTATATGTCATCTGTTTGTGGACTGCCTGCTGTTGAAGGAAAGTAGTGAGAGTGACTTCAGTTGCTGCTGCTTGAATTATATCTTTTTTCTACCATCTGTTGGTGGTTATACTCATGATACCAGGAGCTGCTTCTGGAGACGAAACTAACCTTTGCTGCTGCCTTCTGTTACGAGGGTGATAGCTGCTGCTGACAGTGGACGGAGTGATATCTGCAGTAAGTTTTAGTGAGAGTTACTACTTCTTGTGGTGTACGTGACTAGAGTGATATATTGTGCTATTGTTTATCAACGAGTGAAAACTGATGCTGATGGTTTCTGTGATATTTGCTGTGACAACAGCAGCAGCTGTTGTATCTTCAAATTAACAGCAGTAGAAGTTATTTCATTCCTCCCCTTAGACAACAACAGCAAATCTTACTCTCCACCTAGGTTGCAGGATGCGGCTCTTTTACAACCAGCTGCAGCAGCGTGTGAATTAAAAAACCCCATAAAATCTGCTACTTCTATCATCAGAAAAGAATAAGACAAAAGCAATAAGCCGTACTAACTGCAACTGCGGCATTAGCAATTGTACCAATTAAAAACCACCACCAACAGCTAATGCTTTCGACAGGTGGTGGTGCCACTAAAAACAACACCAGCAGCTGCTTATGATACCACCATCAGTAACTGACACCACCATCAGCAGCCTATGCTTTTACTTACAGCAGCAGCAAAATGTACTCTAAACACTAGTGGCAAAAGCTGACATCCCTCTGATCTCCGATATAAGCAGATGATAGTGTCATTTACTAAAAGCAGCGGCTGCTTATGACACCACCATCAGCAACTGACATCACCATTAGCAGCTAATACTTAATCAACAGCATCCGTAATGGTTATTCTCAATACTAATGACAGTAGCTGATATCCCTCTGTTCTCCTATATCGGCAGATGGTAGGGTCACTGTCACTAATAATAACATCAGCAGCTCATTCTGACTCTACCATTTGCAACTGACATCACCATCAGCAGCTGATGCTTTTATCAACAGCAGTAGTTATTCTAAATACTTATGGCAGCAGCTAATGTCCCGCTGTTCTCCAATATCAAAAGATGGTGGTATCACTATCACTAATAAACAACATCAGGAGCTGCTTATGACACCACCATCAGCAACTGACTACATTATCAGCAGCTGAAGATTTCATCAACAACAGCAGCAAAAGTTATCCTGAATACATTATGGCAGCAGCTGATGTCCTTTTGTTCTCCGATATCGGCAGATGGTGGTGTAACTATTAAAAAAACACTAGCAGCTGCTTATGACACCAGCATCAGGAACTGACTTCTCCATCAGCAGCTATTGCTTTTACTTACAGCAGCAGCAAAAGTTATTCTCAGTACTAATGGCAGCACCTGATGTCCCTCTGATCTTCAATATCGACAGATGATGTGGTCTCTGGTACAAACATCAGCATATGCTTATGAAAACTGGCGGAGCAGCAGATGTTACTCCTGTCAAACCACCAACATTAGTGTCTGCAAATACTACACACGGCAAAAACAGTAATATAAGCCTAAATCCTTACTATAAACAGTGGCTGACACTTTTAATAACACCATTATCACAGGCAGCATATATCAATCTTAAAAAAAGAAAAGAATATTGAAAACATCAGCATCAGTTGTCACTATCATACCACGAACAGAAGCAGCAGTGTAACAGCAACAAAGTAGAAAAAGTTGCAACACTCTCTATCAACAACTAGAAACAACAAATATTAGGCCCCAGCACAAAATATCAAAAGATGTCAGTCTTGCAATAAAAAGAGTGTCAGGAAGTGTCTCTCTCACCACCAAATGTTGCATCACAAATTCTTTTCACACCCGTAGCATTTATATATATATTTATGAAGAAGAATGTTTATTCAAGTGCTATATAGGTTATGTAGCCCTTGAGCATATACATGTACATACATGCAATACAAATATAAACGGTGTGACAGGTAGTACAATAAGTGCATAATATCACCTTAATAAATACAGAATAATATGTGAGTCAAGAATCATTAATACTTAAAGCTATTAATTTCTTTCCTCTGAGCTATATCCTAACCTATCCCACTTAGACCTTATCTTTGCTTGGTGAAAACTGTGTGACTCTTCTTGTAATATCCCTTCCGGCACTACGCCTAACCTGCATTGAACCAACGTCGATTCGACATCATGACGTCGAATCGTCTTCGGTTCAAAGCTGATCAAACCTTATGTGCCCGACGGGTTATTTGTAAGGCAACTTAATTCGTTGCGACCCCTAAACTACATATAAGGCACAAAGTCATGCGAATTGCACACTGGTCTGGCATTCATCACAGGCAACGAAGGCAACGTAATATAAAACTGGATTTTTTCGCATATCTCTCAGATTAATTTCAAACCATCATTCTTACGGACCCGGCAGTTTGTTATACCTCTTAGTCAGACCAGATTTTTGAAGAAATTCCGTCTAGTATATATGCAGTGCTTGAATAAGTTTCTTTATCTATTCGTTGCATAGACGTTGTAGTCAAAAAATTGTTTTCAAGTATTCTTGAATATGCATATGAATTCAGTAAAACTTTTGATTCCTATTTCAAGAGCAGGGGATCGGATGGGTCCGTGAGACTATATACTTCTGAAACAAACTT
Source organism: Ctena decussata (assembly GCA_963989385.1). Classification (NCBI taxonomy): domain Eukaryota; kingdom Metazoa; phylum Mollusca; class Bivalvia; order Lucinida; family Lucinidae; genus Ctena; species Ctena decussata. The sequence continues at coordinate 34,906,468 of OZ022498.1, read as the reverse complement.
ATCCAGCTCAGCGGAACAAGCATGATTCATGTACGTTGTCTTCGTTACCTGTGTTGAATGCCAGACCAGTGTGAAATTGGAGAGAACTGTGTGACTCTTCTTGTAATATCCCTTCGAGCACTATGCTTAGCCAGCATCGGACCAACGTCGATTCGATATCATGACGTCGAATCGACGTAGGTCCAAAGCTGATCAAGCCCCATGTGCCCGACGGGTTATTTGTAAGGTAACTTAATTCGTTGCGAGCCCTAAACTACATATAAGGCACATCTGTCATGCGAATTGGAGAGAACTGTGTGACTCTTCTTGTAATATCCCTTCGGCACTATGCTTAGCCAGCATTTGACCAACGTCGATTCGATATCACGACGTCGAACCGACGCTGGTCCAAACTTGATCAAACCCCATGTGCTCGACGGGATATTTGTAAGGTAACTTAATTCGTTGCGAGCCCTAAACTACATATAAGGCACATCTGTTATGCAAATTGAAGAGAACTGTGTGACGCTTCTTCTTGTAATATCCCTTCGGGCACTATGATTAGCCAGCATTGAACCAACGCCGATTCGATATCATGACGTCGAATCGACGTTGGCTCCAAGCTGATCAAACATCATGTGCCCGAAGGGATATTTGAAAGGTAACTTAATTCGTTGCGAGCCCTAACTACATATAACGCATATCTGTCATGCAAAACACCCAAAGTGGCTATGTGAAAAAGTAAACACCAGTTTGAGTACCTAAACAAACAAAACAATTTTGTTCTACACTGAAAACACATATTTGAAGGAAAAAAAGAGAAAATAAACCTTACGTAAATATATGGCAGCAGAGGGACATCAGCTGCTGTATATTTTTTTTCGTTGATGCTGACAATGGCTTTCTGAACAACCCTAACGACCTTGCATATTCAAGGATTCTGTTGTTTTTATTTCTCTGTTTATACCAGTACCATGGTCTTGCATGCTCTTAGTATTAGTCCTCAACACATACATTGAGATGACACTAGAAGCTCTAACTGCAGGAAAAAATAATTGTAATTAAATAAATAAACTTGAAAAATTAACTTCTGAAAATTAACTTTGACCTTGTCTTTTTTTTTCAAACATCTTGCTGATCTTACCCAACAAGTAGAGCCAAACTAAAAACAGGGGATAAATGAGCAATAAAAAGGCAAATAAGAAGAGAGGGAAAAAGAGAAAAGAGTGGCCAAGATCTGTAGGAAAATTTAAAACCGATGAGAAAAAATAAATGCCATGTTGAATAGCTAATTATAGTATCTTCTGCGGGAGTCTCAGCTGAAGTTGCGGACCTGGTGTTGTCTCAGAGGCAGCAGCAGTTGTTTCTTTCTGTACAGCTGCAGTTGATAGTTGATGCCAGAGGTACTATTGACCTACCTTAAATTAACTTGCAAGCAGAGCGTAAACGGATTTGCGATATATCGGTATTACGGTATTGTGAGACAACTTTATCATGTTTTTTTAAGATACGTTTTCTGTAATAAGTACTTTAACTCCGAAATTCAACGCTGTTTATTTAACTCTGAGTTTATTTCATTTATAATAATTAATCACATTAAATAATACGCGGACTCTCAAACACTGTACACGTATCCTAGTGATAATTCGAATGATGAACATCAATATTTTTATAGATATCCATAATTCGAATTATCGATATCCATAATTCGAACTCAGGATATCCGAAAATCATAATTATTAATAGATATAATTTGTATCATGGATATCACAAATCCGATTTTTGGCTATTCATAATTTGATTTATGGATGGTCATAAATCGAATTATGGATATCGGATATCACTTATTACTAATGGATATCAATAAATCAAATAGGTGATACCAATGTCGAATTAGTGATATCCATTAATCATTAAGATTATTAGATATCCATAATTCAAATATTAAGTAAAATCCATAATTCGGGTTACGGATATCAATATTTGGGCCCGTTTATGTATAACACTAAATAGAATTATGGATATCATATATTCTTCGTTACAAATAATAAGTTTAAATAACGACTGCTCTGCGATTATTTATGGATATTTACTATTCAAATTATGGATATCAATTATTCAGCCCGATTTCTTGATATAACTTATTTAAAATATGGATATCCCTACTTCGAATTACATATATGAGCCGCGACACGGGAAAACCAACATCTGGTTGTGCACCCAGCGCAGACTCAGATCAGCCTGGGCATCCGCCCAGTCTGATCAGAGTCTTCGCTGTCCGCATGGAGGTAGCTAAGACCCTTAGCTACCCTTTGGGCACTAAACGAAGAGTCTGATCAAACTTGGCGAATGCCCAGGCTGATCTGAATCTGCACTGGGTGCACAACCAAATTGTTGGTTTTCTCGTGTCGCGGCTCTTATGTATTTCCATAATACTGCCCATAGCTATCAATAACTCTAATTATGGCTATCCATAAATCGAATTAGTGACATCATAATTCGAATTGGTGATATCCATAAAATCGGATATTTGGCATCCATAATTCGAAGTTGTGATATCCATTCTTTGAATAAGTGATATCAATAAATGGGCTGACCAAGACCTGACAAATGTAACAATTTTCTACTTGCTCACTGCGCACTGGGAAAGCAAATACTTTTATTTGACCAGCAAAATTTCTTGCTTTTCCAGAATTATTGTTGTAACACAAATTTCCGATGAAAGAGATTACAGGTGTGATCTACGAGACAGGGCTGAGATATATGATAAACTTTATTTTTCAGCATTTTTTGCATGTATCAACCAAATAAAAGAGTGCTGAAAATGTCTCCTTCCCCACCCCAACCTGCATTCGCACTGCTGATTTTTTTTCATCTCTCGTAACGATGTTCCCGAAGTGGCTCAGCGGTTTCCATCTGTTGGATTTTATTGTATGTGTATTTCAATTCTCGTAACGACATTGGATTTTATGTACTGTTCTGTTTCAGTTCTCCTAACGACGTTCGCCAAGTGCGTACGTAACTATAGTTGCACACCCCTGGCGCCGAGTGTTCGTCCAAGTCCTATGTATATTGTTTTGTTCTCTTCTCTTCTCCTAACGACGTTCCCCATGTGGTCAGCAATACGTAACTATGACTATAGTTGCACACAGCCGTCCAAATTTATATTTTGTAATCGACCTTATTAGCGCACGTGACCCAATAAGCGCAGATCATGGGAAGTTCTGAGGCATATGATTTTTAGCGCACATATTTTTACTGGTTTATCCCTTTGATTGCTTGTTACAAGTGCTGAAAACACTATAAAATCTTACAGTTTTCACTTACAAAGCATCTCCATCCTGCATGACTATATGCAACTTTTCTCTAATGATTCAGTTTATTTCTATATATAATAATTCTTTGAAATGTGCGTTTATTAGGAAGAATGTCTACTGAAAGTATTTAATGTTTAGTGCGCTAAACGGGTCGAATACGGTACACCTTTATTATTTTATTTATAATTTAGAAGCTTATTATATTTTGTTGGTATGTAAGGGAAGCAAACTATTCCAATTCAGTCTCTTATATGTACCATGTTTTAATCTTTGCCAAGGAAATAGATTTTTTATTTTATTTTTTTTTTGTATTTATTTTTTTTAATTTATTTTTGTAGCTATTCCATTCTAGTATATATTATTCTCGCAAAGGAAATAAGTTAACATGTCTGTAAACTATATATAGGCACAAGGGAGAAGCCTGCGAAAGATAAATCCTATTATTGTATAACTGCAACTACAGTTATTCATTTTAAACACAGACGTTATTATTATTATTATTATTATCATCATTTGTCATTATTATTTTGGGCTTTACATCCCTTACAAGAACACTTACCTATATCGAGCCGATCGTTCCTAGAAAGTGGGCTAAAACCAAACTTACTGGGGTAAAACGTCATCAGCTGCTGCGAGGCTATCAGCAGCTGCTGCGAGGCTATCAGCAGCTGCTGCTGAGGCTAGCAGCGGCAGCTCGTGATTTGGATGTTACTGCATTTTTCTGGAAGTCTACAAACTCTCATAAACTTGAGTTCAAAGTGATTCTTTCAAACGACACACCTTGTTAGACATCCAGTGTCATTGACAAAATGGTCGTTTGGATTTGGATTGAAATTTTCATGCTTTTCACCTGATCTGAAAAATAGCAATATTCAACCAAAATTGCATTTTTACAAAGACAGTCCATGGATATGGGCAGGGTAAATAGGGGAGACCGGGGATAGTTGATGCACTTTTTAGACTTTTTGATATATCTCGTGACAGGCCTGGCCAATTTTGATCATCTTTGCATATACTAAAAGATCTACCTTTTCTGCATTTAAAATCAAATAGTAATCCTTGAATTTTGGTATATTTGCCCTCCGTTTAAGTAGATTTCTTTGGCAAGTCGAATGCATCAACCTGCCCCAGTAGTGGGGCATGTTGATGCAATGCTTGGGGCAAGTTGATGCAGACATTTTTTCTTGCCCTCACAAGTCCATACAACGGATACTACAGTAAATTGACCGTTTCTGTGGACAAATGGGGATATTCCTGCTTTCTAGTTAGATGCCGCGATTTATCAAAATTATTTTAGCCATTGAAGTTATCTCAAGCGAAAGATCTCTAGAAGGGATGTTTGTATATGAATAATTGAACAATAAAATGATCAAAACATTTTATACTTTTATTTCTGAAACTTAAGAACATTTTAAACAGGAAATTATCATTTCATTGTCATAGTTGCTATATTAAATGAGCCGGGCTCCCAGCAGTTCGTACTATTTTCATGTGCGTCCAGCAAAGACTCAGACCAACCAGCCTAAGCATCAGCACAGTCGGGTCAGAGTCTTCGCTTGCCACACAAAAAGGTATGGGACCTTAGATATCCATAGAGCGCACAGCAGAGATTCTGATCAGACTGCGCGGATGCGCAGGGTGTATTGAGTGTTCACTGCGTGCACATGTAAATTGTTGGCATTGCTGTGACATGGCTGGAATATGCTATTATATGTTATTTTTTGAATATATTAAAAAGATACTATAAATTTTAAATGCTTAATAGTCCTACATCAGTTAGAGATCAAACCCATCCAAATATTGTGAACAGCTCATGCAGTCCAATAAGATTTAATGGTGTATCAACTTGCCCCATGCTCATTGCATCAACTTGCCCCAACCATGCCCCACGTGACATTCAGCAAGGTAGACGACTACTAAACAAAGTTTTCCTTCGGAAGAGTGTATGATTTTGAAGATTAAAGATTTGTCTACCTGTGTGCATAAATGAATTATGAACAACCAGAAACAAATGCGCGCTAAACGAAAAATTGCGAAATACCTGTAAATTTACTTAGATGTATCAAAAATGAACTTTTCTTCACCAAATTCTCATTTGTTGTCCAAATTCCGCAAAACTTCAGGAAAAGATGGCGGCAGTCAGTTACTACTTTAATTCGTCATGTCTGACGTCCTTAATGACGTCATTGTCTTTTTATTCCCACTGCATCAACTTGCCCCGTGCATCAACTATCCCCGGTCTCCCCTATTGAATTGGAACTTGTGGAGTAAGTAACATCGACCCTCTTTAAAGAACTGGCAAAATTATTTGAAATTCCGTGTCGACCGGAGGTAAATGTCTCCAAAGTTGGGGATGCATTGCACTGTTGTCTCTGAAAAAAATTTACGTGCTCCTTTAAATATTTCGAGCAGTGTATTAAAATCTGTGAAAGAAGTTGACTACGCCAATGCAAACCCCTATAATGCAAAAAAATGCCCATAGTGACTAAGTTCAAGATTTCGTAATTCTGAACAAATTTTATCCCCATCGAACGCCCAAAACAGGTGCACAAAGTTTAACGAAAATCCGTTGAGAGAGAAGTTAAATACACAAAGTCAGCACCATATTGTGCAGAATATCTGCCTGAAATGAAGACGTTCAAATGGCTTTTATTCTGTCAGAATTCATTTTCTTGCATCCCAGATAACGATATCCGTGTTTTACTAGGGATAGAAATTCTTATCTTACCCTGGTTATCTGACCCGTGGGTAGGATAAAAAAAAGAAAGTTTTCGCATGACTTCGTTTTGCATTGGTTGTATTGGACGTCACGTAACTTCGTCGCTAGCTGACGTCATAACGACGTCAGAAATCACAACAGTTGTCAAAATGGCGGACGTCGGAATCTTTGATGTAATTAAAGCTTCAGCACATAAAGGTATGCAAGAAAAAGGATCTACCATGAGTGTGAGGACGGATGGACAAATCTGTCCCTTGGATTACTGTTTGGCATTACTCGGCAAGCCTTGTGATGCTAAACAATGGCCCTTATGATATATTTTCTATCCGTACCTCACACTCATGATAGATTCTTATATTTAAGGAATGAATTTCATTTTTCTGAGGTTTATCGAAGTGTAAACTACATTGGGTCACGTGCAAAGTGAATGAACCCCGAAGGGGTTCATTTAAACTTTGCTAGTGACCCAATGTAGTTTACACTTCGATAAACCTCAGAAAAATTAAGTTCATTGCTTATATTTACATTCGTTTCAATCAAATCTTTCATGAAAATATATATAAGCGCTAAAATTGAAGCAGTAAAACATGTACACGCAGTTTTTTCTGCAAACAGCCGAACGGCGTGCATGACGTCATGACGTTGCTGACGTCCAATCAGATTGTAGAGAGCCATTGCTTATTTTTACGTCATTGACGTCGCGTGTCTCAATGTAAATATTGGAATGTAAACTACATTACGTTCCATTGGTTTACTATAGGATGTTTTAGTAAATACACCAAGAATGTAAATATTATCGTATGACGTCGCTGTTATTCAGTGAATAACGTCGTGTAAAAAATCATATGACCACAGGTGTAATAACACTTTGGCGCGTAACGTAGCGTCTTTGACAACGTCCATGTCAACAATGCGTTTTCTTATTGAAATAATGTTCAGTTTGAAGGCGTTAAAATCTTAAAGGGTCATATGATAAACAGAATCTTACACTCGTGGGCATTTATTGTGAAATTTATGAAACTTGCCAAGGCTTGTTTCATAAATTTCACATGAATTGACCACTCGTGTAAGATCCTCTTTTTATCCCTGTCAAAATACAACTTACATATTTTCATTAAACTCTAATTATGCGTACAAAGTTTGATAAGAATCCACTGAAAACTGTAGGAGGAGTTGATCACACAAATTCCATACCCTTCATATAGTACAAAAAACTGTCCAAAATGACAAGCTCCAAAGGCTTTAATTCTGTCAAAACTAATTTTACTTCCTTTAAAACACACATGTCCATTTTCATTATTTCTGCAACATATGTACAAAGTTTGAAAAGCATACCATAAAAAATGAGAAGAGCAGCTTATAGAAACGCTATAACTTAAAGTGTGACGTATAGACGAATTGACAGACAGACGGACATATAGGAACAAATATTAAGGCCCTTGAATACATTCAAGGGGGGTATAAAAAGGAAAAATGGGACAACGCCATTCGAACATGAGTCAAAAGATACCTCGTATGAACTCTCATTTTTGGCACGTGGAATAATGGCTTATTATCCACTTCCAGGTAAAGCCATCAGACATAGAAATGAAGGGTAGTTGCAGAGTCTTATCCGCTTCATTACAATTGCCGATCGTTTGTGACAATGGTGGTCAGAGAAAAAAAAACATTTGGTTCTGCTTCGGGTTTACTCTCGTACGGACAATTTTTCGTTAAAATTCTCGACTCAACGTATTTCTAATATAGAATGTATACTCTGACTCATACATTTGTGAATCCGCCATATACATGGGTTAAAAACATGAAGAACTCTGACTATGTCAAAGAAAATGTCACAGCATAAACTGTCAAATTTATCGTACATTAAGCAAAACGGTCAATAAAATGCGTAGTTGTTCTCTTCCTTAAAACGATGAAAAATGATTTGATTACGACCAGAAAGAATATTAAACCGAAGCTTAAATTAACATGAAAAATATATACCAAACTTCGCATCTTCTTTGATTCCTTTCTAAATTTGTTCCAAAGTCACATGTACTTGAAATCAACAGACAGAACGGCATTTGTGACCGAATTAACTCGCATGATTTACACGGAAGTGCCGTTTCTATTGCATATATCTCGAAACAAATTATTGCCAAATAGCGGGCGCTCATTGACATCACCATTGCAAATGTGGTTTTTGAAAAAATGAGATTTTTACTCCATGAGTCGCAAAACTGTGGCAATACTTACAGAAAATTAACGTAATTTTGCAAAACTAGGGTGTCCCTTCACGTATTGATTTACCCCCGTGCTATAGATCTTCTACGAATTTTAAAAACTGTTTACACTGGTGGTAAGGTTTATTCACTGAATAAGGGATGTCATATCTGTCTGATTTAGCCTACTATGCATGTGCAATCAATGCACTGTTCAAAATCTCTTACCTGGCTAATTGTGCGTAAATACATGCTTAGAAGCCATGCATCCTATGACTCCTTAAAAAGGCCAAATTCTGGACTTCATGATTCGAATGCTAATACTCTACTATTGAAATATTTGAACTGATTTCTTAACTAAAACTAGATATTTGTGGAAACTGGACCTAAGAACAGCTATTCCGAAGCTTAAGTCTAGACCTCGAATAAAGGACATATGCAATACTGAAGATCTTGAGAAACAGTTTTCAAACTATTTATAAGAACTTGTTGACTGGCTTTCACCATGGCAGTTTAGGCTTTGCAGAACTGATGCTTATTAATATATCTCTTTGCATAGACATCATTGGAATCTGATATCTTTCCCTCTTCGTCTTATTCATTTTACTGTTTACCATGTACATGCATATACTTGGATTTTTACTCAAAGTGATATAAAAACACAGGTGTGAATGTGGTCTTACAAGCAAATAAAGTTCCAAAATGATCTGTAAAGCTTGCACCATCTCACTAAATATTGGGAAAAGAATGTCTGAGCAAACACTGTAGACCAAGGCCAGACTGTTCAGGGACAGCAATAGTATTTCCCATTCTGCCAGCACCTTTGAGCCAAATTGATGATAGACAAATCAGTGAAGCTTCTGGTAAAATCAACTTAATTTAGGTTTACAATGGCATCTGCTGCAGAGATGGCTTCTGTCAATATTAAATCTGCTATGATAAGGTATTATATCAGGCATAAGCAGTCAGCTGTGACAGAATAGGTTTAAATTGTGCTAAAATGGGCAGTCAACCTTAGCAAAAAGTGGACTTGTCGGTTCCGCATCAGAGCTATAATCAGACTCGTCGCTAAGTGCTTAAAGAGTAGCTAAGGGTCTCAGCTACCTCCATGTGAACAGGGACGACTCTGATCAGACCGGGCGGATGCTCAGGCTGATCTGAGTCTGCGCTGGGCGCACAACCACTTTGTTTGTTTTGTCGTCTCGGGGTTCATCAATATAGTTTTTAGACCAAGCGCTGTACCTTCTTCTTTGACCTTTTTGCACCAAGACACAATTGCGAATGTATAAAAAAAATTGATTGATTGATTGATTGATTTATTGCTTAACGTCCACGGTAAAAAGCTATGGTCAAGTCGGGACGGTCAGTTAACCTAACCACACTATTCCTGGGCAGGCTTAGACCTTCTAAGCGGTTAACCAGAACTAAGTGCACATACTTTCGCCAGTAACTGACAACTGCCCTTCTTGAATCAGCGGAAGGAGAAACGAAAGTATGTGGCCAGACCGGGTTTCGAACCCAGGACCTCTGACTTATGAGTCAGGTGCCCTACCGATTGCGCTACGCGGCCCGGCTCATTAAAAAAAGGCCATTAGACTTTTAAATAGGGATGGTATACAGTTTCTGAGCAATTATTCCTGGATTTCGATAATAAACCTCGATTTTTTCTCATGTTTGTATATACATGTATATTGAAGTCTAGACGTTGAATCAACGTTGATTCAGTGTTGCGCATCCGTTTTACTGGCTAGTGTATATCCGCTTTCCACATCCCCAGTGGTCCTACAACGTTGAATATTGAGTCAACGTTGATCTAACGTCACGACGTAAACTCAAAGTTGATTCAGCGTCAACGATACGTACGTGTATTCGAAATCAAAATGCGCAATTGCACAGGCTGATATGAAATAGGCCTAGTTTACCGTAAAACAATCAAAGTAGACCTATTGGGACAGGCTATTGGGACAGGTAGGTCTGAGCAAAAGTGCAGACCCAGATCAGACTGAAAGAGCAGTCTGTTCAAGGTCAACACTGTTTCTGCATATGTTCTAGACGCAGTTGCTGCATTGTAATTTGTAACAAAAATTTTGGACAGTCCCGATAAGGCCGGAGAGTCTGGTAGCTTCGGACAGGCGGGTAGATTCGGACATACCATTGCAAACAGTGAAAATCCAGATGAGACGGCTCATCATGAGCCGTCTCATAAGGATTTTCACTGTTTGGCCAGTTATTGTTTTGTTTTAGTTCCAGACAACTGACATTTAGTAGGAAACAAGGGCAAAACTATATGCCCCTCCCCACTTCGTGGCGGGGGCATAAAAATGTCACTGTCCGAATTTACCCGCCTTCCGAAGTTACCCGACTCTCCCCTATTATCAATGTCCAAATTTTTTTTAAATTTCTACGGTATACGTTTCCGGGTCGCGGGACAAGTTGCACCGACATGGTGTACTGAGTAGCCAGATAAGCATGCGCAGCAGTTTGCTGGTTTACGGCTATCATGAAATTCATACGCAGTATGTACGGTAAATAAATCCCTTCAAGGGAGACAACTCAATTGTTTGCGAAATTCATATGTTCATTGGTGGAAAAAAGTAATTAGCAAACTACTTATCCGGTTTTAAGATTTATTTTTCAATTACATTAAAAGAATTTATTGCATTAAATAGTAGTCAAAATAATAAAACTTGCATTATGAGATATATTTAACAATTATATATGTTAGTTTTACTACACTTAATTCATATGAATTTTTTCAAATTTATATACTTGGAAAGTACCAACTGCAGCACGAACGGAAATGACAAAAACTATATTATATGGGCTCACGTATTACCCCCGCCTATTATAATTGGATTTTTCTACCTCTTTCTACGAGGTCAACAAACACAAACAAAAAGAGAACACTAACCTATCCTGGGGCAATTATTCATTTAGACAAAAATATGTAACTTACCACAGACTTAACCTGAATGGGCGCACCACTATGTGTTTCCACCTTTGTTTTTCAAAGGTAGCCGGGCCGCGTAGCGCAATCGGTAGGGCACCTGACTCATAAGTCAGAGGTCCTGGGTTTGATACCCGGTCTGGCCACATGCTTTCGTTTCTCCTTCCGCTGATTCAAGAAGGGCAGTTGTCAGTTACTGGCGAAAGTATGTGCACTCTGTACTGGTTAACCGCTTAGAAGGTCTAAGCCTGCCCAGAAATAGTGTGGGTAGGTTAACTGACCGTCGCGACATGACCATAGCTGTTTACCGAGGACGTTAAGCATCAAATCAATGAAACAATTTTTCAAAGGTTCTTCCAGGTTGCTTCCCTGGACAAAGAAGCCCTTCCAAAATGGGTGTATTTGTTCCCAAATTCTATTCTCATTGAGAAAGAAAGCAAAATAGAAGGATTGCTTCCTCTGAAAGTGTAACCATTCACCTGAATGCATTTACATATTTCAATTAAAATGTTAGTTCTCCCAGGCCAAACTTCAACTGAACAATGTAATTAAACACAGTTTACTCCCAGCGGACACACAACGTCGAAATGACGTCGTATTGACGTTGATGCGACGTGATCACGTCGCATCGACGTCAATACGACGTCACTTCGACGTAGTGTGCCTGCTGGGCTGAATTATGTCTTCCCGTTTGATAAGGAAAGCAACAAGTCCATGGCGCTGTCAAAAAGTGACTAAAGCTACGAACTCAGATATAGGGTGAACAACTGAAATGAAATAATTGTGTTGCTTGAGACGCTACCAGTGCTAAAATATAAAGTATAGTACATGTAGGTTGATTATAGTGCCAAAAATTAATTTTTAGAAAACATGATAATCAATGGGAAATTAGTTTTTCCTCTTGATTTTTTTTTTTTCCGCGACACTAATATCAAAACCTTTTGACTACATTTTTCTCGTTTATTGTCGGATGGACGAACGGTAGCGTTGGTATACTTGTGTGCATATCTTTTTATGGGCATTTTTGAGGCCCTGTTCATCCCTCTGCCAGCGCCCCTCCTCCCCCCCCCCCCCACCCCCACCCCATTGTCTCAACTAACCGCCTTCTGATGTTGTATAAGTATAGGCTATAGAAAACTCTACATCCGAAATAACTTGTTGGGATAAGAGTGGGCTGGGGTTGAGGAATTCAGTATAAATTACAACAATACGCCTCGTAGGGGTGGTGTTTTGTTCAGAATACCGTATTCAAGGTAATTTTCACGGTGTTCCATTTTTCGCGGTATTTCACGGTCACTTAGACACCGCGCACCGCGAATATTAAAATCGCGAAATAATTTCCTGTTTCTTACGACGTATCTTCTGTAGACACAGTGTTCCTATATTTTGTTTCTGTTTGCTTCGATCATTGCTGGTACTTTCCACTTGAGCCAGTTCTTTCATTAACCTGCGGCAGCCCTGCCGCAGGTTAATGAACGAACTAGCTCAAGTGAAAAAAGTAGTTTTGCTTTTCACGCATGTTGCTAACCGCGAAAATTAAAGATCGCGAAAAATAATGCTTATTTTTTTGACCCTAAACCGCGAAAATTTGAACCCGCGAAAATTACCGCGTATACGGTAATATGTTTCAGCCAGAGATATCACACATATTAATTTTGAAGTTATCCTTCCCAGCATGCCAGTCAGGGAGTATCTACCTTATTGATAAAAGTTGTTTGGTAGTTGCATGGAATGATCCAATGGTTACACAGCGTAGAAACACAACGTGGCATCGACGTTAGTATCTTGTTTCAACGTTACATGCTTTTCTATAGTAGGCCTCTTTTCTATAGGTAATAAAGTCTATAAGCGACCTGCCTTCAGTAGAGGTAAAAAAAAAAAAAAAAAAAAAAAACGAAAACAAAAAAAGAAACACGAAAAAACAAACAATAAACAAACTGACTTTCAAGTGCAAAAATGATGGAGTCCGGAAGGGAGCATAGCAATACATATACTGGTCTCGTTCCCACAATATGCATTTTTCCTATATAAGTAAATGCAATTTGTTCCCTCCCCTCCACCGCCTCGCAATAATATTCCGTTCTCAGATACAATGTATTTTGTTCTTCCCTCCCTCGCAGTAATATTTTCCCCCGTCGCATCACCGTTTCTTTTCCACGCATTACTATTTCGTTCCTTCGCAATAATATTATTTCCCGGTTACCACGTAATACCATTTTGTTCCCTCCAATTATATTTCGTTCCTGCGCACTACTATTTCATTTTCACACGTTACTTTTTCGTTCCCTGTCAATATTATTTCATTCACTTGCAATTATTATAGTATATTTTGTGCCAACGCATTACTGTTTGATTTCCTCGCAACAGTTTATCGTTCACAAGAATTAACATTTGTTGGAAGGAAATATTATTTTTTACGAAGGAACAAAATAATATTGCGGGGGAATGCAATGTTATTTGGTGTCTCTGAAGTATCATTTTTATCCCTCGCAATACTATTACGGGTCTGCACCGCTGTTCGCATATGTCGCCAAAACGGATTTGTCTAAAAAGGGTTGAACCAAACAGTCTCCTAGTCACAAGAAAGTGCTGAAATCGAAGCTAGAGGATCCCACACTTCCGAGGGACCCGGAGTTGAATGAGAATACATGATGCGTGTTATCTCTTCGGTATTGCAACATACATGTACTTTGTTGGATTTTGTGAAGACAGTGGCAAGGCGAATGGATCCGTACGCCTACACTGTAAAAAATCCCCGTTGATTTTACGGTAGAATAACTGGTAACCAGCTGCCAGTCCTTTTCCCGTTATTTTTACTGGCGGCTGCCCGTAGAACATTTTTGGAAATCACGATCTGATAGCAGAAAGCTAACTGGTCGCACTCGAAAGTACCTTTATGGTGTTGAAGGTTGCCTGACCAATAAAAAACCTGTTCTATTTTATTCTACTCTGCGTGATAATGCCAGCAAATTTTTACGGGAGTCCGTAAAAATAACGGTAGAATAACTGGCAGCTGGTTGCCAGTTATTCTACCGTAAAATTTACAGATTTTTTTACAGTGTAGATACGTCGATCCAGATATAAAATCCTAAGTAATATCTTCTAGAACTCGCTTAAATTAGCATCAGGGCCAACGGCAGCATTAACCGATGGCAGGGTTCAGTAAAAACTGAAACATGCAAAATGAAATAAATTTTTAAAAAATCCTCTCAGATGTGATTCAGTTCTTTTTTTTAACGTATTTGACAATAATTTAAGATTGGCGTCGAGGTAAAATACATTCATCATACAACATGTGTAAACCGAGAAGACTCCGATCAGGCAACATTCCCGCGCAGTGTTATCATAGGCTTTCATTTTTTGCATAAAAATAACTGAATCCTAGTAAAACGTCCGTTCTGTTTACGCAGTGCGCAGACTGATGTGAGTTTATATTAAATGTTTTGGCTTATTCTGTTATTTTTACAAGTTAACCAAGGCCAATGCCCGTTCTCAAAATAGGATGAAACAATAGCAGAAAGGAATGAAAAAAATATACATTTAATAAACAAAGGTTAAAAGCATTCACAGACGACTCTAATGAAACTTTTAAAAAGACCTGCGTCGTGACAAAACGAGTGTTTCACTTGCCGGTATAATATTGAGCCGCAACACGACAAAACCAACGATGTGACATGTACGCCCAGCGAAGCCTCAGATCAGCCTGGGCATCCGCCCAGTCTGATCAGAGTCTTCACTGTAAGTTAAAGGGTAGTTAAGGTTCTAAGCTACCTCCGTGCCGACAGCAAAGACACTGGTCAAACAGAGCGGATGCCCAGGCTGATCTGAGTCTTTCCTGGGCGCACATGCCACTTCGTATGTTTTGTCGAGTCGCGGCTCAATTATAATGGCAAACTGTAAAAAATATGATATTCCAACTGTTTAGTCCAAGAAGGGCTTCAGGCTGAATACAAATCTGTCACGTACATTAAGCAATAAGGAAAAATAAACGAATCTCGGCCGCTAAAATGCATATAAAATATTTGATACATACGAATTCATCCATGTTTTTAGCTATTTCTGGATATTGTGAATACAGCTTCAAGGTCTTATTCAAGATATTTTGATTTGCTTAAACTTACCCACTTCTACTATATAAGGGGTATTTACCAAAGCATCGTAGGTGCATTTTTCATATAAATGAGGAATTCGACTTAAAATGTTTTGTTACTGTCCAGCTAAGAGATGCGCCGTGGTTGAGTGGTTAGAGACGCCCGGTTATGGTGCAGAAGGTAGCGAGTTCGAATCTCGACTTGAGTCAGTTCGCGACTGGAAAGCTCTCTCTCTGTGAACCCAGCAATAAATGGATATCGTTTCCGAATCAGGCGGCGAAAGCAGGGATGGGCTCTGCCTTTCACATGCTGTGCTCAAGATACATTGGGCCTCTAACCCCCACTGCCCCAATGGCCACTAGATTATGGATAACCTTTTCTTTTCTAACTATCCAGCTGAGCCATCTTTCGTTCTACCAACTTGAATTTGGCATATGCTGAAATCTTCTATCAAGGGGCTTTATTACCCAACCTACTATATAACTTAGCCGCGACATGATAAAACCAACAAAGTGGCATATGCGCCCAGAGAAGACTCAGATCAGCCTGGGGATCCACCCAGTCTGATCAGAGTCTTCGCTGTCCGCATGAAGCTAGTTTAGACCCTCAGCTACCCCTGAAGCTCAAAGCAAAGATTCTGATTAGACTGGGCGGCTCATACGGTGCAATTGCATAATTTTGCAATTGCATAATTTTTACTCTCTACCGAAGGGTTTGTGCTCATTGCACGTGACCGGTCAATATTTTTGACAGTCGTCCGGTAAGTGATGTCACTCGTATAGATGGCGAAACGCCAAATAACGGGCGATTTTTTTACTATCGCCCGTCAGGCACAAGCTACATTAACGTCAGACTGAACAGGAGCTTCTTTGCTTAATTACTGGGTGGTTGTTTAGTCTCGGTAGGCGGTGATTTTTTCTGACAATTGTCAACGATTTTTCTGACAATGGTCCCGGATTTTTTCCAAATTGTCAATGATTTTTTCTCCGTGACGTCATAACACAAAACTGATGCGACTAAATGGTGATTTTTATCAATTAAACCATTAATTTACAAATCTTGAGAGTGCTCCTGGAAGATCTAAGTCAGATTAGATGCAATACAAGTGTTTAACGTTGTCAACAGATAAATTAAACCCGGCAATTTTCATTTAGGGTACATCTTGATGAACTGTCTGCTCAGTCTATGTCTTCGAAGTTTACTATTGGGAAGAGCTATTCTTAATCATAAATCGGTGTTGGGAAACATATTGCATTACTTTTTGTCACTTTACAATAATATAAATGGGTCTGTCAGCAGATTTTTTATTTTTCATAAGTCCCGGATTTTTTCCTACAAGTCCCGGATTTGCTCCTACAATAGATTATAAGCGCCTGATTTTTTCTGACAACGCAAACTACAAAATGAGTATTCAGTATGATACTTTATTGCGCATAGATTGAATTGCAAGAGTTAAGCATGTCTCAAACTTTAATTGTGGTGCATAAATGGAAGACGAAATACTTGTTGGTCATTAAAAGACGGGCCTTTTCATTACATACAGACCATTCTATTGCTCCATATATAAAAATTTACCATGGAATATCGTGTATCAAAGAGGTGAGATTAAAGCAATATTCAGTGGCCTTCCAAATGCAGGCGAGACTGCTGTACTAAATCTACCAACTGAACGACGTGGCCATCTGGTCGTCTAATGCCAGGAAAGCTCAGCTGGCAGAGCAGTCCTAACCATTGCCTATCTTTTTACTCAGTAGTATCGAGAAGGTTGAAGACTTGAGTTCCGCCGCGGCCAGGGTGTTTTTCTCGCATAGGCGGCGTAGAAGAATTATATATTTTCTTCAAAATTGTGCGTGCGTGCCTCTGTGTGTGCGTGTGTGCGTGCGTGCGAGCGTGCGCGCGCGTGCGTGTGTGTGTGTGTGTGTGTGTGTGTGTGTGTGTGTGTGTGTGTGTGTGTGTGTGTGTGTGATTCCAAAGCATCAATTTATACTATCCTTGGTGTACAAAAGCTATCTGTTCCTCACTATAACGTAGTTAATGTGAGGCTTGATGATTCTGAAAGCAGTACACATGTCCAGCCGCGGTGCTGGAGCTCCGGTAGCTCTATAGGTTAAACGCTGGTTTGCTGATCTAGCCGTCCCGAGTTCGATCCCCGCTTGAGGCGAGAATTTTTTCAAATGTAAACGGGGTTCCATTGCACACAGCCTTTCATTATCGTCCTCCCAACGTCCTGATATGACTGAAATACTGTTGAAAAGGGCGCAAAAATCGCAGGTCATCCATCCATCCAGCCAGTATTTCTCTTGAGAGTCTGTACAGTTTTGTATACAGCACTGCAAAACTTTAACTGAAAAAGTTCTGAAAAGTCAGATCCTTTGAAAGCAAGGAAAACACCAAAGAAATGAAAATAGCATACTCGGTTTAACTGCGGCTGCTCATGACCAGTCATGAAATGTGCAACTCCGGCCATGCCCCTAGCAGCGGCTACTGTGTTACTAAAATGAGTCGAAATGAAATAAGTGATTCCAAAGGACCAGAACTTATACAATCTACACTATGAATGAATACCTAGGGACGGTTAAGGGCCGTCACACGGTACCTTACACCAGTTTCAGTGAAGTTTCAATAAAATATGCAAACCCAGCCATGCCCACTAGCAGCAGCTGGGCTACTCTGTTTTCAGACTGACTCGAAATGAAATCATTGATTCGAAAGGACTAGAAGTTATATGATCTGCACTATGATGGAGTACGGAGAGACTTAACGGCCGTCGCACAACACCTCCAGCATCCTGTGAAGTTAAATACGATTTGAAATGTTAGGGTTTTTGGAAGCAAGAAATGGTCAGAAAGAATGAAAAAAAAAGCAGACTATGCTGATTGAGTCTGCACTTGAAAAGAGGACTCAAGTGAACAAAGACTTCTGATGTTATGTCTTTTACGTTTTCTTTGCTTCTAAAGGGTCCATATTTTCGATTTCATCACCATGATAAGGCATACATGACAGAAATGCTTTTGATGTTCAATCGGTGAAGTAAAATTAAACCCCACACTGAAAAAAAATCTATCTGCTTAAACTATGCTGCTAGTGTAAGACTCTACTCTGAAATACAGTGTAAGTGGTAGGAAAAAATCTGGGACACTGTAGGAAAAATCCGGGACACTAACGCCGTTGTAGAAAAAAATCATTGACATTTGCAGTAATTTTTGTCCTTGGTTTGCCGAGGCTATTTCACAAAGAAACATATGACAAACGACAAATAGGCCTATAGAATGCTCAAGTAAACAGCCTGATTGCGAAAGATCCCAAGAAAGTATTGAAAATAAGTTTGTTTACTTACCTTATTGCTCCGCCACGCTTACGAGACATAAATTGTCAGAAAAAAAATCGTTGACGATTGTCAGAAAAAATCACCGCCTTCCGGGACTAAGCAACCACCCAGTGTTAATGGGTACAAGGTTTTGCAATGACTGGATAAAAAAAATCTAACTATTTCCTGCCTTCTATGGGCAACAATCAAATTCTTCTTATTGAATTATTTTTCAAGTTCATTTACCTCATACTGAGTACAATTGTTCCACACAGCATCAGAATAAAGCGAGGATAGGCCGAATAAAGCGAGAACCTGCAACAAGCAAAACTAAGGCTAAATGATGCTAAGATGCATATCGCTAGGACAGGTCAGTTTTAGTTTCAGAACAGTTTTAGAACTCATACGTACTTTTCGGTTATGTAGCAGATGTTTCAGTCATGAGGATATGACTGAAATACTGTTGAAAAGGACGTAAAATCGCAAGTCATCCATCCAGCAATACTTTTGCTGGTCTTAAAGGTGACCATTTCAGCATGCCTAGGATCCATTTTGATTTGAACTCACCGGATATTGTCTTGTTCAGTTCTCACACTGGTCTGGCATTCAACACAGGCAACGAAGACAACGTACAGGAATCTCGCTTGTTCCGCTCATAATGGTAAGTTTGTTTCAGAAGTATAGTCTCACGGACCATCCGATCCCCGGCTCTTGAAATAGGAATCAAAAGTTTTACTGAATTCATATGCATATTCAAGAAATGCTTGAAAACAATTTTTGGACTACAACGTCTTTGCAACGAATCGGTAAAGAAACTTATTCAAGCACTGCATTTATACTAGATTGAATTTCTTAAAATATATGGTCTGACTAAGAGGTATAGCAAACTGCCGGGTCCGTAAGAATAATAGTTTGAAATTAATCTAAGAGATATGCGAAAACAATCAAGTTTTATAGAACGTTGCCTTCGTTGGCTGTGTTGAATGCCAGACCAGTGTGGTTCTGTGACCTAACTCTTTTATCAGTGACAAACAAAATCTACAAAACGTTGGATGTTTTAATATTCCTAATTACCATTATTTTTTTTACCCTGATATTGGCCACAATTTTACAAGTTTTTCCTATGGATGCTCTTTTCGGAATCAAAGATTTTGAGCGCAATTTCATTTGACTGGAATAAAGTGGTCACTGTAAATGTGGGTGGATCTTAGCGGAACACAGTGGAAACTCGACAGAAAGGTAGAGCTACTTGAAGGGTCATTTAAAAAGCAGACGACAAAATTTACGTCTGCAAAACTTAAAAAAATGCCTTATCCAAGACATTTCATATTGAGAATTCAAAGACTAGAGGGCAAACAGTGTAAATGTAGATGAGGCGGCTCATTAAAAGCCACCTCATCAAGATCTACGCTGTTTTCAAATTCTGCTATTTTCGTCTCTGGTGCTTAAAGTGTTTAACACACTACAGTAAGGAAGTAGTAAGGTAATGAAAATCTGCATAGCGTTATTGTAGCGTAGAGGCCTGGAGCATATATATGCATAAACAGTGACGACCCTGACTAAGCTGGATTAAGTCAATGCTTTTGCATTAGCGATAAGCACTTTATACATATTTTGTATCTTAATATGTTCATCTTCCTTTCGTGAATCTTAAATCTGAATCATGTACATGCACGTGTACTCGCATTATAACAACCTTTTTTCGAAAATAATGCTATGCAATAAAACCGGATTGTACCATGCCATAGTCATGCTATTTGCAATTATTGTAATAATTTACGTGACAAATACGGCATGATAATTACACAATTAACGGCAGTTATTTTACATATACGTTAATTTGGAATTAGTCCGCATTCTACGCTTTGATAAGCTTCATTACTATTCAGGAAATAAAGTTTGCCTCGAACAGTGTTCGTGCACGCCTCTTGATTTATTAATTCCTATTTCTTACATTCGAGTTAAAATTTGACTTCTGGATACTTCCGGATTTTATTATATGACTATTTATTACTTGATATTTAGCCTACATGTATCACCTAGTTTCGCGTGACTTGTGTATGTGTTTAGAGGCAAACAAGAAAAAAATAAAGAAAGCAAAAAAAAAAAAAAAAAAAAAAAAAAAAAAAATCTTAATATCATGTGGTTTCAGACACGAGAGGACAAAAAAGTCGAATAAGCTCTTATTTCATCGTGTCTACACTGAAATGAATTAGAAACGCACAGTTGACTTTAATTTGGTATACTTTGACTTTTTTCATGAACCATTTGTTAAATATTTTTCACAGAATACAAGACCTTCATTATTCTACCATATCCATGCAAACTTTCTGTCATTATCTAACCCTTGCAAATTGTGAGCTCCTTTTAACATTTTTCATTATTTTCACGCACAGCGCTGCATTTTACCATTACCAAGGTAAACAAAATACAAAATAAACAAGAAAAACTATAACATGAAATGTCATGTTATATTGGGCGTTTGATTTTACTTCTCAGTTTATGCAGGTTTATAGAAGTAAATGTCGCAATGATTGTTGAAATGAAACTTGAATCTCATTGCAGACTGATGAGGCTTCTTCCGTGTTGTTTTCGACCCCAACAAATTATCTTACTTCGATATAGCCACGCAAAAAACTTTAGTTTTTGGATGTATTAATTTTGTTAAAATGACCACAGTAACATATCTTTGATCAGAAGATTTGTAAGCTAGTGCAGAATACTAGGTTAACACAATTTTTGACTTAAGACTTGCATTTTAAGAAAAATAAATAAATAAATAAATAAAACTGAGTAACCTTTTGTTCATTTTCTCTATTTTCTCTATATACTAATATTAAAGATTGATGCATGGTCATGTAAATCAGAACAATATTGACCGCGTTTAATGTAGACTAAAAGATATGCAAAAAGACCTTGGTGCAGCTAAATTGAACTATATGGACCTAACACCTTTAATTCAAAATAAAAATGCAAGGAAGGCAATAAAAATCGAAAAGTATCGATGTCCTACGATAGCCCAATTACCTCTTATTTCACAATTCTGAATTTCGAATTCTGAATTCCAAAATTCGTAGTACAAACTGAATGATAAATTAAGATGAATGAGATTTATGTAAGTTGAAATGCAAATAACAATTGGTTTTAGGCCCGATTTCACGTCACAGTTATAACTCGTATTAACCAGTCCGTGGTCTATTTTACCGTAAGGCGCAATGTAAAATTTTGGTGTTCCGAATGCTAATCCATGTACTAAGTTTAACGTGAAATCGGGCCTGAGTATATAAAAATCTGAATTAAATAATTTCACTAGAAAAAACAATGAACTATGTGAATATGCTGATCATTGTCGCGTGCAAAGGAGCCTTCTATATCTAGTATAGGTATATAAGATATCATATAAAAATCTTATATATTATATAAGATTCATCATGCATCTGCAGCATAATTCACCTGATAACAGGGGTATGATAACATGATCTGATATCATGTCACTGTAGAACTGCGCTTGCGCGAATGTTATCAGGTCATGCCTTAAGAAGCGATCTCTGCAGACGATTGGCTACCCACTGACGTTGGCCGTGATATCAGCGTCCGATTGGTTAACTGACGTCACCGACTTAGTCATAACGCATTCGCGACGTCAGAAAGTTCGAACAAAATTGCGTTTGCTTATTACTTGTTTGCCGCTCTTTACTTCGTAAAAGCTTCATGATGCATGATAAATAGAAAACCACGTTAGTGTCTTTTGATATCAAGTTTATCAGGCTCGACCAGAAACACGTCGAACTGGCTCGGCAAGCCTCGCCATTCCTACGCTGTTTCTGGTCTCGCCTGATAAACTTGATATCAAAAGACACTAACATGGTATTCTCTATATCTAGTATAGGTATATAAGATATCTTATTTGACTTTTCCATAAGCATGATAAGACGCAACACAATATATGTTATCTGATATAGCATTTAAGATGTCTTGTATCACATATAAGATATCCTGTTTTGTAAATCAGATATCGATATCAGATATGCTATCTTATATAGGATGTGAGATATTTTATTTAAATATATAACATATCTGATTTATCAGATATCTGATTTATTATATAAGATATCTTACATGCTATATAAGATATCTAATATATAAGATATCTGATATATTATATAAGATATCTTATATGAAAAATTAAAAAAGATGATAACTCATATCCTATATAAGATATCTTATTTTCTATATAAAATATATCCTGTATCAGATGTCTTATAGAGGATATAAGATTTCTTATATGTTATATATCTTATATGTTATATTAGATATCTTAACTGGCATATTAGATATCTAATATACTATATAAGATATCTACTATGCATTATGATTAGTAAAATGGCTTGCCATAGATATCACTATACAGATTTGGATATATATCAAAAACTAAAGTGGATATGATTTTTCGATATCACAAATTCGATTTTTGTTTGATATCACTTATTTGATTTGGCGATATCAGTTATCTGAGTTTGTGATATCACTAATTCGTACAAAATCGAATTTGTGATATCACAATGTCGATTTTGTGATACCACTATTTCAAGTATGTGATATCACGTGGTATCACATTATTTTCTGATTTCACTAACTATTAAGTGCTATCAGTGACTCACCTGAGTGTCATAAACCATGTGTTATATTATGTTTACTAAATCGATTTAGTGAAATCACAAAATCGTTTTTGTAAGATCGATTTCTTGATATCACTAGTTAGGAACGAATTACTGATCACAAACTCGATAGATATAGTGATATCATAAGATCGATTTAGTGATATCACAAAATCGAATGTGACATCACTAAATAGATGTTGTGATATACAAAATCGAATTAGTGATATCACAAAGTAGCTGTGATCTCGTGTCATCACAAAATCAATTTTGTGATATCACTTATTCTATTTTGTTGTATCACTAATTGGATTTTGTGATATCACTCAATCGTAAATATTTTGTGATATCACTTTTTCGATTTTATGGTATCTAGAAACATGTCAGTGAACATCAGTCTGATTTTTACCGGCTTAAATACATTCACTGCACTACCTAGAACCATTTGGTTGAACATTTGTCTAATACCTACCCACTCAGACACATTCATCTCACCATCTGGAAACACACCGATGAAAACCAGTCAAATAACTATACCGCACTCCCTCTAAACATGTCAATTAATAATTAATATATGTCTGATACGTACTTGCTCAGATACACTAACCGCACTGCTAGCCGCAATGCCTACAAACATTTCAAAGAACACTTGTCTGATAGCAGCCTGCTCAAACACAATCACCCCACTACCTAGAAACATATTGATGAACACCGGCCTACTTGGTTAGACATGATCGCTTCACTACCAAGAAAATTTTTGATGTACACTGGTCTGAATTTTACCTCTTTAGACAATTTACTGCACTACTTAAAAACATGTCAATGACTGGTGTTCATCAACATGTTTCTAGGTAGTACACTGAGTTTGTCAAAGCAGGTAGGAATCAGTCAATTAATATATGTCTGATACGTACTTGCTCAGATACACCCACCGCACTTCCTTGAAACATTTTGAAGAACACTTGTCCGATACCGACCTGCTCCAACACAATCACTCCGCTATCTTAAAACATGTCGAAGAAGAATGGTTTGATTCCTACTTGCTTAGACATGATCACTTCACTACCAAGAAACATGTCGAACACCAGTTTTATTTTACCTCTTTAGACAATTCACTGCACTACTTAGAAACATGTCGATGACTGGTGTTCATCAACATGTTACTAGGTAGTGCGCTTAGTTTGTCAAAGCAGGTACTGGTAGGAATCTGTCAGTTAATATATGTATGATATGTACTTGCTCAGATACACTCACCGCACTACCTAGAAACATTCTGAAGAACACTTAAATGATCCTGACATGCTCGGACACAATCAGCCCACTACCTAGAAACATGTCAGTGAACACCGGTCTGATTCCTACCTGCTTATACATAATCACTGCATTACCTAGAAACATGTCAATGAACACCAGTCTGATATTACCCTCTTTAGACAATTCACTGCACTACCTAAAAACATGTCGATGACTGGTGTTCATCGACATGTTTCAAGGTAATGCGGTGAATTTGTCTAAGCAGGTAGGAAACAGACCGATGTTCATCAACATGTTTTAAGGTAGGATGGTGAAGTTATTAGACCGGTGTTCATCAGATTGTTTCTAAGTAGTGGGGTCAGTGTGTCTGAGAAGATAGGTTTCAGACAAGTGTTCATCCAAATAGTTCTAGTTAATGCAGTGAGTGTGTCAAAGCAGTTAAGATAAGGAATCAGACCGGTGTTCATTCACATGTTTCTAGGTAGTGCGGTGAGTGTGTCTGAGCAGACCGGTATTCATCGATAAGTTTCTGGGTAATACAGGATGCATCTCTAAGCAGGTAGGAATAAGACCGGTGTTCATAGGTGTTATGCCGGTGTTAAGTGAGTCTGTCTTTGAACTCACCAATATACCCCAAAACAACTCTTTCAACATCAGGATGAGTCAAAAGTGTAGCTAGTTTGGCCAGATGAGACCTTTATATAATATTTACCTTGTACCCCATCCTGTTAATAATGAAGTTTTGAACCAAGTGTGGATGGATTGCAACTTAATAGTTTCATACTGAAAGAGCTTTTACTCTTGTTTCAAACGGTACAATATAGTAACTATGCCTGTAAATATGAATACAATATTAGATATACTTTTCTAATAATATATTAAACAAAAGAAATACTAATGTAACTGTCTGGATTATCCTCGAAGGACTTAGCTCAAACCGCATTATTGGTGACATTTACTTCCGCTTACACTGACAAATCCTTGCGTTTCGTTTTTTTTTAGGCTGAGAAATCTGTTTGAATTTCAATAAATTCACGAACTAAACATTAGAGTTAAAGCCAGTGAGAATCACGAGTGTACAGTCTTATGTATCGGATTTTGTATTCAGATTCGTTCTTTCGTTTTGATACGGTGATCTCTCGATGAAATCTAAATGAATATGGGTCGAAACGTCCTGAGACGAATCGTCCCGGGTTTTTCGCCTGTTTGGGACGAAACGTCCTGGGACGAAACGTCCCTGGCGCGAAACGTCCCGATACGGTCTCGAATATCTAGGTCACGGCTTAAATTTTGTTATGCGAGCTCAAATTCAACAATTAAATTCATCTTTCATGGACTGAATTATTATTTTTGATCATTATCAAGGTCGATTGAATATTGAGATAACGTTGTTCAAATCTCGTAACGATGTTCACTAGGAAAATACGGAGATATTTCATTAGCTAGGTGGTCGACCGAAGTACTCTTCCAATCGGAATACACATACGCTCAAATAATCATCGTTTACTTTCCTTCCACTGTGCATATTAGTCTAGAAATATCTGTTATCGTCTTTTATATAAATTTATGTATTACATGGAGATACTCAGGTCTTAAACTTCTTATATACGTTGACAAAATACCTAACTACTTTGTACATAATCATTCCGCGATGTAAACAGGGCAGAAGAAATATTGGTTCCAAGTCTACTTACATTTAAATGAAGAGGGGAACCTAACATTAACTGGGTCAATATTGACGTAACAACTCGTAACGTCGATTTCTGAATTCAATGGGACTCATTAACTACTAGTTAGACTAACTCTATAATAGAACTTCTAGGCTTAGAAACTATACATGACTTCTGTTTTTCTTAACTTCTACGCCCAGAAAAAAAAAACCCTTTCCCGTAACAAGTCCAGCTGGCCTCGTTTTCTGATAAAATTGGCAAGAAGCCCTTTCTTTTATCCAAAATTCTGCAATAATTGCATAACACAAAATATGAATTATTTAGGCATATTGACTGATAAAATTAGTAATACACCTTATTTGAAATTCTTTGCCGCAGAATGTCTTGCTCCATAAATTCTCAAATTTTAGATGCCTTTCTTCTATAAGGAAAATACCAGATAGCAGGTGCCAACAGAGCGACTCTAAATCAGCCTTCGAATCCATTTTTCGTTGTGTAAAGTAAAAAGTATGCAAACACCAGGAACTGAAACAATCAAAATCCAAATCCAGCCCTCAAACCATAGTTGGAAACAACTAAGATTACAAATAATCAAGATACAGAGAACATATGGCCAACCGAGTGAGCAGCTTGTTCCCAAAAGGTGGCCACTCAGCAACCCAAACCGAACCAAAAATAATAATAACATACATAAGGTAAAACATCACAGAAACTCTGACACCAAAAACAGGCAACAAAGAACCACAACAGAACTACCGCCTTGGAACGGTCAGTAATGAATTACTGGGGGGCTTAAATCGATTTTACAGGCCCAACTTCACCCTCAGTTTCTGAAGTGGTACAAAACATTTAGTTGGTTGTTCGGTTCGCATGATAACCCTCTAACTCGTCAATGAATCATCACGGTAAACACATAAATCAAATTTCAACACCATGAAGAAGCAAAGACGAGGACTCAACAGATACAACGGGCCGTCTGACAGGTGGAGATCCCTGTCCTGCCAAACAACCCCACTAGAAATCTGAAGCAAAAGAAGGTCACCAGTTGAGCCCCGGTGGACCAAGCAACAGACAAAAAGGCTCCGGTCCCAACCAACTAAAATATATAGCTTTAGGTCGGGGCCATCATAGAGTCTGACGACCGATCCCCCGGTGTGCAATTAAAGAGTGCAGCAAAGCTATCAACCGTGATTGGGTTAATCACTAAGCATGCAGACTTCCGTATTTCCTCGGTTATAAGACAGGTTTTTTTCCTTTCTAAATTTATCCCATAAATCTAGATACGATCTAGATTTTTGGTTTATATAAGAAGGGCAGAACCCATCTCATATAATATTGAGCCGCGACACGTGAAAACCAACAATGTAGTTGTGCGACCAGCCCAGCCTCAGATCAGCCTGGGCATCCACCCAGTCTGATCAGAGTCTCCGCTGTCCGCATGGTGGTAGCTTAGACCCTTAGCTACCATCTAAGTATAAGCGCAAAGCCAAGACTCTGATCAGACTGGGCGGATGCCCAGGCTGATCTGAGGCTGGGCTGGTCGCACAACCACATTGTTGGTTTTCACGTGTAGCAGCTCATATATGAATTTCATAAGACTAATTTAGGTATTTGGAGTCATTCGAGAGATGGACAACACAGTTTTGTTGCCAAAGCAACGGCGTAGCTACGTATACGGCAAATACGCAAGTGCGTATTGAAATTTTGTCAAAATTGACAAAATTTCAAAACGCACTTGCGTATTTGCATGCTGAAAATTTATAAATTCGACAAAATTTCAATACCAATTACCAAAGTGGCTGAAATACTAGCTTTCCCTTCAAGAAGTAGAGAATAAAACATGGTTGTGCGTATTATGAAATTGCCTCTAGTTACGCCCCTGCAAAGTAATACGATACATGGATGCATGCAGCTGATCCTACAATGACCTTTCTGCACTAAACGTCTCATTTTAATAAGACTGGAATAAAATTTGCGTCGCGCGATAAGGGGCATATGTGAGGATAGTGAATTCTCAAATTAGCCAAGAAAAATCTACACAAAGATCTGTTCTAGTACTCATTCTGTAGAGCTCTTAGGATTCAAAAATGTTGATCAGAACACGATAGAGTTTGATAAGTCTGCTCAAAGACTGTGCTCAGTCTTGCTCGCACAAATCATAAGGTGTCGTTGTATAGAGAACATTGAAGCACTATTCAGGAGAGCATAAATAGTTTATGTTATTTTGAAATTTTACTAAAAACGTCCTTTTTCTGCGATATGGTGCTGACGGCGTGATCAAGGAATGATCACTTGGTTTAACAATGTGAGTGTCTTCAAACGCAGTACCATCATAAAACTACCTCTGACATATGCAACCAGCGATTATCCAGCCTGCACGGCCTCATAGTCTGATCAGAATCCTCCCTTTTCGTATACAGCGGTAGCACAGTCACCGAACAGACAAAACGAACACGTATGTTTATCAGAGTCTGCTTTTAGGAACTTTTTCAACAAACTAGCTCTACCGTAAAAAAAATCTAAAAACTGTGACAGATAGGTCTGAGCAAACAGTGCAGACCCGGATCAGACTCCTTTTTTAAGCAGACCATTCATAGGGGAGCAGTCTGCGCTGGGCACACAACCACTTCGTTGGTTTTCTCGTGTCGCGGCTCAATTTTGATTTTGACAATCCATTATACTTTGGCTTCTAATAAAGCATAGGGGTGAAGCCACAAGTTCTAATAATTTTAGTATAGGAGGGATAATAGATATTATTTTACGTGAACTTTTGCTGTAATAATATGTGCATGTACAGCTTTAAGTTAAAGTGATTTCGTTTGTATTCCTGAAAAGTTCCATCTTTCATCTATGCTATGTAAAATGTTGATGGAAGTGTAATGGGAATTATGTATTTCACGAGGGATAAGCGTTTCGTAAAGCGTCAAACAAACGTCTCATATCAGTGCAAGTATAAACTACATCCACCCAAAGATTGTGAAAAATAGCATGTAGATGACTTTAACCAAACCCCAAATTTCTAAGTCCGTGACCGTAAGGTCACCCAACCGAAAATGGTGGTAATCTATCATGAAAACTTTGAACCAATATCTAACCCCTTTCCTAGTGCCAGCTGTATCCATATATTTGTGCAGTAGATATGGGCCTTTGAAAAAGATAAACCAAAACATCCATTGCTGACGCCGATCCTGGCGCGGACGCCGACATCCAGGTGACAACAAAAGCCCTACCTGTACTTTTGTACAGGCGAGCTAACAACTTACTGGGTACAGATACGACGGTTCCAGAGTTTTAATACTATCACCCTAACCACCTCAAAGACTTTAAGGTCTAGTCTTAGAAATCTTATGCAAAGGCCGCAGCAATTTGATTTCTTGATCTTCAGGATTTGGAGTTTAAAATTAGAAGAGAGCAAGCGAGCGATATTTTATTTTTTATTAATTCATTTTTGCTTTATTCTAATTTTTTAAATCCATGACTTTATGAAGCGAAGGAAATTTTAACAAAGCGAGGGATGCTTTTTAAGCAAACGAAAACAGTTTGTTTCGGTTTGTTAACCCATTTATGCCTGGTGTCCCACAAAAGGGACATTTGCCAAAAGTGCAGACCCGTCTGATCAGGGGAAACACTACGAGGGTACCAGAAGTAATGTCACTGCAGCTACAAAATCGTCTGTTATAGCGCCGCACGTCAATGACGTTGTTGACGTTCCAGACGAAGTTTAGATATTATGTCATGTCCAACGTAGCAAATTCGTTGTTCCATCATTACACTAATGTCTGTTCGTCCATGTTTATCTTATCTTTCAATATTATTTGAACAGCTCCTCAGCTCAAGTTCAAGGATTTTCACAATATTTGAATTGCAGGACATCGATCTGCATATATGGGGTCCAAACAAGAATGACTTGATTGTCTGACATTGCATATACAGGTATTTCAGTTCTCAGGCGATCCTCTAGTGACACATCTGCACCCTAATAACACTGATTCCTCCTTTACAGAAGCCTCATAATCACTGTTATATCACCGCATGTCTAGCTAAATAGCTCTAAGTCTGTTGTGATGGTGATATTTCTAGTTTGTGGCAAAACCGCATAAATATGCATTGACGCGTTTGTCAGAAATCAACATCTTTTCACTCAGCAGTAACAAGAGAAAGCACTAACTAGCAAACTTCAAACTGCAAGACGATATTAAAGTTTCTACAGAGGGGGCAGGGATATATTCTGTCATCCTGTCAAATTTCCATCTGATTTGGCGCGTAAGTTTGATTTTGATTTGTAATTGTCTTTGAAAATTATGTTCATGTAATTTACGTTAGTCAAATGAGCGGCGCGATGGCGTCAGTGGCATACATTCTACGTTTATATAATTTGAACGGAAAAAAAGACTTCAATTTTATATTTATTCTGTTAATCAGAACTGAATTACATTGTAACTTGATCATGTTGATATAATTTTAATAATAATGCTACGCTGAATAACCGCGCAATGGACACAGTGACATTACTTCTGGATCAAATAATCTGATCTTGGTACTTCTGTATTTGCATAACACAACTAGGAATTTTTTCCTAAAATAAAAATTATAACTAGAAAATGTGTTTATGAAACACTATGCCCCCAACCTTATGCTTGCCTCTAAAGAAGATTTATCGGTTCATCTACATCTTAGTCTGTAACTGTATGCCAAATATACAAGGAACATAGCTTAGCGGTTCTTCAGATATTTTGTTCACAAAGTTATTCATATACACATGTAGCTTCTTCGTATTCAAAATGCCTATGTCTAAAATGGGACAAATTTTACCAAAAATTATGAAAGAGGCTCAAAAGTTAATCAGGTCATCTACACCTTAGTCCAAACCTGCATGCCAAATATAAGGATCCTAGCTTATGCGATTCTTCAGATATTTTGTTCACAAGCTCCTTCCTATACAAAATGCCTAAGTCCGAAAAAGGGGCATAACTCAGTCAAAAATTAACCAATGTTTTTCAAAACTTAATCAGGTCATCTACACCTTAGGCAATGTCTCTCTGTAAAAAATCATGATCCTACCATCAGGGGTTCTCAAGATATTTTGTTCACAAGGTTCAATAGGCTTACAACGCACTAAGTCGAAAAAGGGGCGTAACTCCATCAAAAGTTCAAGATTTTCTTTTCAAAAGTTAATCAGGTCATCTACACCTTGGGCAATGTCATCCCGCAAAAAAACACAATCCTAGCATCAGGGATTCTTGAGATATTTTGTTCACAAGGTTCCATAGGCTTACAATGCACTAAGTCGAAAAAGGGGCATAACTCAGTAAAAAAATCACATTTTTTTCAAAAGTTAATCAGGTCATCCTCACTTTGGGCAATGTCATCCCGCAAAAAAACATGATCCTAGCATCAGGGGTTCTTGAAATATTTTGTTCACAAGGTTCCATAGACAAAGTCGATAAAGGGGCATAACTCTGGAAATACGTGACCGGCGGAAAAAAGAAAAAAATACGGGTCCGCTTATTTTTCATGTACCTGCCACATATAAAATTTCAAGATCCTAGCATAAGCGGTACTTAAGTTTCCCAACTGCCAAAAAGCGTTACGGACGGACGGACGGACAGACGGACGGACAGGTCTAAACCAATATGCCCCCTCAACTTCTCCGAAGTCGGGAAAAAATATACTAAACCAGACATTCTATTATTTACATATGGACTCATCCAAGTTATAAGGACAGAAGAGTCCATCAGGAATAACTGGGTTAAACAATACTACCAGAAAAACGCAGGTGGGTTTTAATTACAGAAGTATAAAATAAACTGATTTACAAACAAGAATTGTGGATAAATAAACCTAGCCTATGAAATAAAGGGTGCAGCGAGTCTTATTTTACAATATGAATGCACTGTGTATGAATGCAAATCATTTTGTTTATCATGTATCCTATATATTTGCACTGACATTGCTCTAGAATAGAGACGGAAGCATTTGCAGTGCGGAAAAGCTGTAGTCCGGAGGACTAGATCTCCATGATTGCCAGTAAAACTGCTTGGTCAGCCCTTATTTACGCCCTTCATACGTTTAATGTCGATGGTAAAGTTAAAAAGGTAGGCAATGATCAGGAACTACTGTTATATAATTAGATTCTATATCCTGCCCTCCAAAGCACAAAGGAAAACAATACAATATTGAATATATATCGGTGTGCATAAATTGACAGCACTGGACGTAAACTGAAACGAACGACAGGTGGTCATTCAGCTACCTTAGCTACAACCTGCCACTCACATAACAGGTGAACGAAAATTATGATATGAGCCGCGACGCGAGAAAACAAACAAAGTGGTTGTGCGTCCAGCGCAGACTCAAATCAGCCTGGGCACCCGCACAGTCTGATCAGAGTCTTTGCTGTACGCTGAAAGAGTAGCAGAGGGTCTAAGCTAGCTTCCTGCGGACAGCGAAGACTCTGATCAGACTGGACGGATTCTGAGGCTGATCCAAGCCTTTGCTGGGCGCACATGCCACTTTGTTGGTTTTCTTGTGTCGTGGCTCATATGGAAAACGAGAACACTTAACAGGGAGGACCACAGCAGAAGGAACGGTCAGTAATAAATCACTGGATGGGGGAGCGGGTGGAAGCCGCAGAGGCTAAACCGGTTTAATTCCACCTAATCAAACATTAAGTTTTGTTCAATTTTATACACTTGCCATTTTTCAGTCGCGAAACTCATATACATTTCAATATGGCGCGCATTCAGGCGCGATGGCATGTAGTTTTCGAAAGTGACGTTAACGTTTTAGCGTAATGGCAAACGACGACATGATAATGATAGCAGGAAACAATGAAGCTGCGTCAAAATGTAGGCGCACGGACATTGAGATGATTTCCCTTCTAAACGGGATTTTAACGCCTTCAAACGGAGAATGTTTTAATAAGAAAACGCAGTGTTGACATGGACGTTGTCAATGACGTTATGTGTACGTGCCAAAGTGTTATTACACGTGTGGCCATACAATTTTGAATAACAGCGACGTCATATGAAAAATTTCGTTATGCTATCCAACCTGTAGTATCGGGTATATTATGCAAGCTGTTGTTATCATTCAATCTGATCTACTCTCTTTCATGGTCAAAGGACCAGTTGCCATAAGGGGGTTTTCCTCTTACAATTATATTTAGATAATATTTTGTTAGCAAATAGCCCTATGTAGGAGACGTTCATCCATGAAAAAGTTTAAGTCAAACGGAGCTTTCGTTTTATGTACACACAGTCTTAAAAGTGGGTGGGGTAATTCCATACCAGTCGACCCTAGAGAAACTAATTGGTAATTTATAATCTTCCAATAATAGATTGACTAAAGATTATGGCATATTCTGACTTTAAGATGCTATAAGGTTTCTTTGTCCACTACCTGTCTGTGCTAAAACATATCACTTTATTTGCAAGTTTTAGATTTTTGTGTATTTTGTACCTACCAACTTTGCAGAAAACCACAACGTTTCTCAGTCAAGCAATAAAATTGCCCTTCCTTTAGATTTAAGTATTTGTCAATGACTGGACATTAGACACAGTATCCGAACGTACTGTACCATCTCTTCCGGTTTGCATAGCGTTGAATCGAGAGTATAAAATTCGCTTATAACCAGTAGTCGGAAATCATTATGTTTTGAGATTTTATCCGGAATCTGCTGCGTCATTTATAGTTATTCGTAAGGAGGTAAGTTTAATATAATTTGCTCTTCGGTCTTTTACTATATTGCCCTGTACAATGAAAACCTCATGGCCGTTACAGAAATTTTATTCCGAACAGCTAATTTAACACGAGTGTCAGTCGTGTAAAACCTAGCTATCAGCCTGCTATCAAAACATACCAACTGAAGATTGATAACGCCTTCCGTTTATTTTAAAGATTTTTATCAAACATGTAAGAAAATACTCAGAATGGTTTTAGAATCATGCCAAGGGCGATTTGAATACTGTACCATTTACTATCCATCCATACCCGACATTGTACAGGGCAATAAAGTAAAAGACCGAGGAGCAAATTATATTAAACTTACCTCTTTACATTTTCGAAGCTGAATAATTATAAATAATGCAGCAGATTCCGGATAAAATCTCAAAACATAATGATTTCCGACTAATGGTTATAAGCGAATTTTGTACTCTCGATTCAACGCTATGAAAACCGGAAGAGATGGTACACTGCGTTCGGATACTATGTTAGAGAATTATGAGCATTTTTCAGTAAACACTCTGAAAAATGAGTTATGTGCCCTTGAATGCAAAATATTGTATTAAAAGTCTGAAAAATGTCAGTTTTGTATGTTACAGGCTTAAAGTCTACATTGTACTACCAGTGCTAGAATCTCTTATCACGAATCATTATGAAAAGTTGTTACACCGTCACGTTCAGTGACGGATGGATGGATGACTTACGATTTTACGTCCGTTTTAACAGTATTTCAGTCATATCAGGACAATTTGTGGGTGATAATGTATGGTTGTATGCCATGAAACCCCATTTGCAATTGAAAAGATTCCCGCCTCCAGCGGGCTTTGCAATTTGAACCTCTAGATTAGGCCAGCGCTAAGACTGCTGAACCACAGGGGCTCCACGTTTGGTAATAAAATGTGGGGTGATGTATATAAACTGAGTCATATAAATGGAAAACAATCACGCAAGAGGCTTTCAAAAAAATGACAAATTGCTCCACAAAATACAGTTTTAGTTTCTGGTTACTCGTCAAGCGATGCATTTAAACAGAAGCAGCACAATGACTCTGATCCGAAGCCTGTACATTGCATGTTTACCATTTAGTCATGTTTATGATTTTCGAGTTTAAAGGCCGAACTGAGAACACTCTGCACTCACATGCTTTAAGATAAAAAAAAGAAGGTTTGATAACACCTTTGAAAAGAATGTGGTCTGCGTTAAAAATCGGACACCTTAACTATGTTTATAATGGGCTTTTCTATCTTCGTGCTTAGAGAAGTCCATTTTTCTCTTAAGGGCATGCTTCGTATTATGGCTGGCAAACAGTGCAGACTTTGGTCTGATCTTAATTAACATTGTTTTCTCAATCAGGTCTGTCAGAATATTCAAGGCACCATTGCTCTATCGGTGGTATAAATTCATAAATAGCTGCTATGCTAATAGCATCATTTATGTAATGACTATACGTCTTTATTCAGAGTCTTCCAATATCCCGTAAGGTGCCTCTCTCGATAGCCGTTGCCATGGTTTTATCGGAATTTCGCTGCCTGTGTATCTATTACATGTAGTCTGCAAGTTAGTTGTGTTAAGATAATCGATAAAGCCGGACGCATAAATTTTATTGATTATTCGGCAAATTATCGGAAAACATTTTTTGTATAATTGATCATAATTTGTTGCTAATATTGAATTTAGCAGAGTATAATTTGTTGCTAATATTGAATTTAGCAAACTTTGAGGATATTTTTATGTGTGCTTTATTCAGTTATATAATTTTGTTTTGTAATATATTTTGTTAAACACGATGGAAATTTGGATTATTGATTCGTAAATGAAACATTTGACAAATGGATCGTTTTATAATTTGTGATGAATTATCGCCCAAATGTACTGGTTTTGGCCATAGTTTTATAAAGCGGCTCAAAGGAAAAACACTAACAGACTCCGGTACTTTTAAGTCCGATTTTGGATTAGAGCAATGTGCGGTCACACTTAAAGGTTATAGTGGTTTAAACTTTGGTTTAGGAGACGAGACAAAGGAAAGAAAATTTTATGACCTGGTGGAAAATCTATTCCGATGTCAAGCATTTGACATTGTTGTATGCCAGTTAGGCGGAAATGACATATCTTATAATACTTCGCCTGAAGCCTTAAGGAACGCTATTTTTAGTTTGGCGAGACACGTACGCACGAACTACGGTGTGACAGTATTTTACGTTTGTTCTGTCTTTACACGGCCAAAACCGAGGAACATTACAGCTTGCCATTACGAGATATTTCGGTCGCGAGTGAATGCATTGATGGAAGAATGTTCACAGACTGATGACACCATCTTCTTTTGGGCGCATAAGCGTATATTTCACAGTCCCCATTATTTGTTTGAGGAGGATGGGACACATTTAAATGAATTCGGGACTAAGAAGTTCTATAAATCTTTAAGGCAGGCGATAATATTTTCTGTGGAGCGGTACAGAGCTTAACACGTAGCAAGTTATGTGAGCCTCCTGATTTCGATATTTATTTTTTATTTATTTATTTTTTTTTTTATTTATGAATAGCATCTTAAGCAGTTGCAATGTTTTTGTAACACTTTTCCTCAGCTGGGCTTAGGAGCTCTTGTTCGTAGTTGGTGAATATGGGTCTGTTAAACATACACATACGGTTAAAGTATCACTGCTGGAGCGTTCATATACACGCAACTGTTGTGCATGAGATTAGTTTCGCTCGACATGTAGAGCGCAGCAAATATGACGTGTATTTTACATGATTGTTACGTAGTCAAACGATGAGTCAATAAAAACCTATTTACTTCGCGCTTTTTATGCTTTATAAGTTTAGTTGCCATAAAAATGCACAATCATATAAATATTCATGTGTGTATGCTAGACTATACAACTGCATTTACGAAGTTTCTTCTTATAGACTATAGCTAAATAAGACTTGCTACGGCCTACCATTTACAAAACATGTATATTGTCGTTCAGTATACTAGCTAGTAAGATTGTACCTGTTATTATCAGTTTCCTTATCATTACTATTTACTGTAATACTTGCTGTTTTATGTGAAATTATACGTTGTGTTTTGCTCGCTATGTTATGCAACTTGTGATTACAGCTGCGACATGTTTTTCTCACGATTGATATATATATTGGGAGTACAGCCATTGCTTCTTTTTCTTACATAAAATACAAATTGCGAGTACAAGTGCAGCTACAGACTGTTTTCTTCGCCGTGAGTAAAGTTTGAGAGTGCAGTTACGGCTTGTTTTCTCACCATGAAATACTAATTGCGAGTATGGCCATTGCTCGTTTTTCTCGCCATAAAACACATATTGCCAGTACAGTTACACCTTGTTTTTTTCTGGCCATGTTATGCAACTTGTGAGCACAGTTGCATTTTGTTTTCTCGCCATGATATTAAAAATTGCGAGTACAGCTACTGCTTGTTTCTCTCGCCATTGACTACAAATTGCGAGTACAGCCACTGCTTGTTTCTCTCGCCATGATATACTAATTACGAGTACAGCTACAGCTTGTTTCCATCGCCATGAAATTTTAATTGTGAGTACAGCCACTGCTTGTTTCTTTCAGTATAAGATACTAGTTGCGAGTACAGCCTCGGCTTGTTTCCCTCGCCATGTTTCCCTCGTCACGAAATGCTAAATGCGAGTACAGCCACTGCTTGTTTCTGTCGCTATGAAATACTTGTTGCGAGTACAGTCACTGCTTGTTTCCCTCGCCATGAAATACTAATTGCGAGTACAGCCACTGCTTGGCTTGTTTCTCTCGCCATGAAATACTTATTGTGAGTACAGCTACGGCTTGTTTCTCTCGCCATGAAATACTTATTGCGAGTACAGCTACGGCTTGTTTCCCTCGCCATGAAATACTAATTGCGAGTACAGCCACTGCTTGTTTTTCTCGCTATGAAATACTTGTTGCGAGTACAGCCACGGCTTGTTTCCCTCGCCATGAAATACTTATTGCGAGTACAGCCACTGCTTGTTTCTCTCGCCTTGAAATACTAGCTGCGAGTACAGCTTCGGCTTGTTTCCCTCGCCATGAAATACTATTTGCGAGTACAGCCACTGCTTGTTTTTCTGGCTATAGATATACTTGTTGCGAGTACAGCCACGGCTTGTTTCCCTCGCCATGAAATAGTTATTGCGAGTACAGCCACTGCTCGTTTCTCTCGCCTTGAAATACTTATTGCGAGTACAGCTACGGCTTGTTTCCTCGCCTTAAGATACAAATTGTCGGTGCACAGGTACAACCATTGTTCGTTTTTCTAGGCATAAAATACAGATGGTGGGTACAGCTACAGTATGTTTATCTTGCCAAGTAATGCAACTTGTTAGTACAGCTGCAATATGAAATGCATATTGCGAGGACAACCTTGGGTTGTTTTCTGGTTTTACAAAATAATAAATAAATAAATAATAATAATAATAATAAATGAATAATACTTATGATAAATAAAAACAAAACAGTTAGATAAATAAATAATAATAGCGAATAGAGCTACGGCTTATTACCGCGTAATGGGATATACATGACATTATGTGCCGAAGCTGTCATTAAAACTTGTTGCTGGTCATGAATACCGTGTTTCATTCTCATAAGATAGCAAGGCATCGCTTTCTGAATATGTATGTTGCATTTAACTCCATTATTTTCTCTCTTTCTCTCTTTTCATACGAGAACCAAAATGCCGAAGACAGCCAAATCAAAGAAGTCCTCACGTTCGCCTAGAACACAACCAGCTGCACGACTTCAGCAGTCATCTCCTGTCGACAATTCAGTTACTATGAGCAGCGTTCAAATAAACTCGTCGAATACTCCCATCAGCGCTGGTGCTCAAAGAGAGGAAAATAATTCTATTACTAATAGTGTTAGTGTCAATGCAGATGATGGGAATAACATTATATTGGACAGGGGCCAAACTAATGTGCAACTAGGTAATCCAAATCAGAACTTAGATATCAGTGCCTTGACAGAACAGATGACGAGAACAGTGACGAGTGCAGTGATGGATAATTTAAGAGCTGCAGGACTTCTTGAGAACCAAACACAGCGGCAAATAACTGTTACCCAGTTTCAGTCATCTTCAACTGTTTCACCTCCTGTTTCTACAGCCACAGCATTAGGTATGAACATTACACCGTCATTAAATTTCAACCCTTCTTCATCTGCAAGGTCAAATAACTCCAGCATACTTTCTCAGACTTCCGTTGCGGCGCATATAGAGGCTGCAAAATCAGGCTTTGTATCTGCCGCAATACCTCTTCATGCGAGAGTTCCAATGAAAACGAAGGAGAAGATATGGAACAATGAATTTGTGGAGTTTTCTACGTTGTATGATGAAGACAGCGATGACATAACTATTAGTCTTAAGTCAGGTAAACTCATGTCAAAGGGCCCCTCGAAAAGGAAATTTATGACTATTGAAGAATGGACAGATGTTTTTGCCGCTGTTTATAGGATAAAATTTCCGGAACAGTCAGAGCAGCTGTCTTCTTATTTGAATACCGTCAGGAAAATATCAAATGAAAATGGTAACTGGTTTTATTACGATTCGAATTTTCGTAGGATTAAACATAGTATTGGTCTCCAATGGGATCAAATACACAGTGAATTGTATGTTACAGCTTTGACGCGAAAGCTAAAACAGCCCTTTCGACAAAGCAGGGATCTTCCGGCAGCCGGAAGATCCCAAACAATTATCAAGGGCACATGTAACAGGTTCAACAGGGGGACAGAATGCTCTGGCTGTGACTATAAACACGTTTGTAGGCATTGCGGAGGAAAACATCGTGCATTTAAGTGTTGGAAAGAACACAGTAGCAGATACATTAATGGCTCCCAAGCATAAATTAATCAACAAGGTCTTTCAGCGGATCAGGCCCCGGTAATTCGAAACAATCCAAACTCCCAGTCCCTGCCCACCCCGCTCAAGAAAGCCATAACCTTAAGTCTGCAATTGATCTTCCTGACGTGGTGCAAAACAAACTTGATGCTGAGTTAGCTGCAGGCAGAATTGCGGGCACACTTTCAGCTTCATTTCATCCAAATTTGAAAATTTCACCCCTTGGTATAGTGCCTAAGCGTCAAGAAGGCCAATTTAGACTTATCCACCATTTGTCTTATCCTAGGGCCAGCGGTCTATCGGTAAATGACGGCATACCAAGAGAATGTACCGCCGTATCCTATGCAGGGATTGAAGATGCAGTTTCACTCATAAAAGACCTCGGTCAGGGTTGTTTTTTAGCCAAAACAGATATTAAATCAGCTTTTCGGCTTTTGCCTGTTCATCCTGATGATTATATGCTTTTAGGATTCTCTTGGAACAGAAAGATATACCATGATTGTTGTGTCCCAATGGGTTGTGCTTCTAGTTGTGCTATTTTTGAATCATTTAGTTCAGCGTTAGAATGGGTAGCACGTCACAAGCTAGGATGTCACGGGGTTGTTCACATACTTGACGATTTTCTTTTCATTGAGAAAACTCGAGAGCGATGCGCAGAATCTCTGAGGCTATTTCTTGAATTTTGTTCATTGGTTGGCGTACCAATTGCTGGCGAGAAACTTTCGAACCGAATCAGGTCATGGAATTTGTTGGTATTACTTTAGATTCCGTCGCTATGGAAGCCCGCTTGCCCTTAGACAAAGTACAGAAATGTGATTCACTAATCGATGATTTTCTCGGTCGCAAATCGTGCAAAAAAACGTGAAATGGAATCGCTCATTTTTTTTTTAACTTCACTTGTTCCGTTGTTCTTCCTGGTCGGGCATTTCTGCGGCGATTAATATCTTCGATTATGGGTGTGAAAGAACCATATCATTATATCAAGATTTCTGCTGAAATGCGATCAGATCTTGTGATGTGGAAAACATTTGTGAGCAGCTTCAATGGGAAATCAATTTTCATTCACGATTTGTTTCTTTCTAGCAGAGTGTTGTCCTTATACACAGATGCTGCAGCTTCTCTTGGCTACGGGGCCGTCTATGGTTCCTACTGGTTCTCAGGAGAGTTTCCTCCACAGTGCCGCAAACTGAACATAACATTGCTGGAACTATATCCAATAGTTTAAGTGGTGAATGTCTGGGGTCATCTGTGGAAAAATCATTGTGTTCGCTTTTATACGGACAACCAGGCTCCAGTTCACATTATTAACCGAAAAACGTCTAGGGACAAGCACATTATGAAACTTGTAAGGTGTTTGGTGCTAGCATTTTGAGACATAATGTCCTGTTTGAATCCGCACATGTCAGTGGCAGTAAAAATGTACTTGCTGATTCCCTTTCTCGTCTTCAGGTACCCGAGGTTCTTCGTCTCAGTCCGAGAAGCAGGAAGATACCATCCCGAATTCCAGAACATCTATTGCCAGAGACATTTTTTCCAGCCTAGATTCTCTTCTGGGATCAGCGTTAGCGCCATCTACCTTGGAAACTGGCTACTTTTGACAGATTTTCTAACTATTTGTTCAATCGTTCCATCTCTGTGCCTTTAACGGTTTCTGATATTTGCCTGTTTGTAGCTTTTCTGCATCATGAGAAATTTGCCCCATGGACGATTTCCACTTACTTATCCGCGTTCGCGTTAAGTTACGTGCACAAAATGCTTAACCTCAACGACCCGACGTCAGCTTTTCTGATTTCTAAATTGGTCTCAGGCGCATATCGTATAAACCACAAGCCAGACGTTCGTTTTTCCATAACTGTTCCGTTACTGAATCGGCTCATTGCGAGTCTGAAGTGGGTTACTTCTTCAATCTATGATCGATATTTATTTCAGGCAATGTTCATTCTAGCGTTTAATGCTTATGCCCGTATAGGAGAGATCGCTGTTAAGAATCAAGAATCGAGGGTATTACAGTTTTCGGACATCAGCATTACGGTTGTTGCTGGGAAACCCACTTCCGTGGCGGTAACATTTAGATACTTTAAACACTATCTGTCTGCAACGCCCCATACAATTACATTTAGTCATGGTCCTACTGATATGTCAGCTGTCCAGTCATTAGCCGATTATACTGCCATGCGAGGTCATTATGAGGGACCATTATTTTGTTTGGAAACCAAACAACCTGTCAGCAGATTAATATTTGACCGCCATTTGCATCGCGCCTTGTCATTTTGCCGTTTAAACAGTTCAATATATAAGGGTCACAGTTTTCGCATTGGGGCGGCAACTCATGCTGCTAGAAATAATCTGTCAGACGCGCAAATAAGGGCTTTGGGTCGTTGGTCATCCAATGCGTTTCGGAAGTACATTCGCATAACTAGCATATAGCGACTGTAGATAGGCTCTGCTAGAAGTTGTTATACAGCAAATGTGGACAGTTTTCCACTGCGCGGCGTGCAATTGTAAAGTGCCATGCCCTTCTGCATTATATCTCAGTGTATATACATATCAATGTTTTGTCTATGCTTTGTATTCGATAACAACAATGTTTAGGTGCACTAAACGTTATTTTGGATCCTTTTGAATAATTACATGTACATGCGCTTTAGAAATTTCAGTTTATTAGAGGACCAAGGGAACAAACAGATATTTGTTGAGTAGACCCTTTGCGTTGCCGAGGGGCTGCCCAGATACCTTCTGTTACTTTCCCTGTTGTCAACATCTTACTCTGTTGAATATAATATTTGAGACAAGTGGTTTGTTATGGTAACCAACAATTTTGAAATGTATTGTAAAGCTACATCAGCCCTATTAAATGGGGCAGTAAAACTATGCATTATTACTTGTGTTGTGCATTTAATGATGGCTACATTTTCGGTGCATTTCCGTTACAAACAAATCACAGCCAAGGGTAGTAGTTTTGCTCAAGTTTTCATGTTGTTGTGTACACTATCGCATGTTTATCAATGTGTCATATCGTGCATGTTATTTGCGTTAGAATATGAGACGTGTATACTGTTCCTAAAGCTGACAAATGATTTTATTTTATTTTTTTTTTCTTCCTTCTTTCTTTATTTCTTTCTGTGGGGCAAACTGTCACCAAAATACTAATTTTGTTGACAGTTTTATGGACTTTGTACCCCACAGCAAGATTGACGGTGTGATAGAAGGCGGAGAAAGGAAGCGGAAACATGCTATGTAGATTTTGTTTGTGAATATTGTCAGCGATATATTGTTATACGCTGAAAGCTGTTTCACTACATTGTTTCTTACTTGGCTCATATTAACATGTATTTTTATGATTAGTTTTACAACCTTAGTCTAGATTAGACTCTTTCACCACATATTGTTTTATCTTGTTTATGTAATCCCTTATCAGTGAACAAGATTGCTGAATATGTTACCCTAGCAAGTGTCCTTGAGTTTAGTTATCCACTGCGAGGATAGGAATGGCATAAATAGCTGCTATGCTAATAGCATCATTTATGTAATGACTATACGTCTTTATTCAGAGTTTTCCAATATCCCGTAAGGTGCCTCTCTCGATAGCCGTTGCCATGGTTTTATCGGAATTTCGCTGCCTGTGTACCTATTAGTCTGCAAGTTAGTTGTGTTAAGATAATCGATAAAGCCGGACGCATAAATTTTATTGATTATTCGGCAAACCTCCTACCTCCCCTCCACCACCTCGTTGAAAGAGCTTGTTCGCTGACTGGGATTATCCGTTTTTTTTCTCAAATTTCTTGTTTTGTTTTCATTTCAATTTGCCTAGCTAAGTTTCTTGACCAATGCATGTTTTGTTTGCACTTTATTGTGGGACTTTGAACCCCACAGCAAGACTGACGGTGTGATAGAAGGCGGAGAAAGGAAGCGGAAACATGCTATGTAGATTTTGTTGGTGAATATTGTCAGCGATATACTTTTATACGCTGAAAGCTGTTTCACTACATTGTTTCTTACTTGGCTCATATTAACATGTATTTTTAT
The DNA here is from genome assembly GCA_963989385.1 of Ctena decussata. Classification (NCBI taxonomy): domain Eukaryota; kingdom Metazoa; phylum Mollusca; class Bivalvia; order Lucinida; family Lucinidae; genus Ctena; species Ctena decussata. Next base: position 34,862,726 of record OZ022498.1, on the reverse strand, counting down.
GATTAGTTTTACAACCTTAGTCTAGATTAGACTCTTTCACCACATATTGTTTTATCTTGTTTATGTAATCCCTTATCAGTGAACAAGATTGCTGAATATGTTACCCTAGCAAGTTCCCTTGAGTTTAGTTATCCACTGCGAGGATAGGAATGACGTAAAAATATTATATCGTCGGGTATCACTGCAAGGTTCTCACTCGTTTCGTCATTGTAAATGGCCGCTATAAGCTAACTTTAAACAAAGAACACACCAATGAGTTTCACATTAATCGGTTTGAAAAAAAAAAGATTTGGCAACTAAACTGACCTACTTTCGATATCATTAACTTAAACAAAATAGTAAAAATACAATGTACAGACATGGCCCGCCAATTTCTCACGTTTTCATATACTGAATCACGCGACGGGGAAATCAGAAAAAGAAATTTATATTTTGTGGAGCAATTTTATTACGTTCCAAGAAATAAACTTTCCCTACTTTTTGTTCTTTGTATGACGCTATATAGGCACATCAAACGACATCTTACCAGAAAATGCGAGTGAATCCTGTTCATAATGATTTGTAATTAGCCGTTTTACGAATGGTACGACTATGAAGGACACTTGAATGAATGACGAATCTGTAACATACAAAATTGACGTTTTCAGATTTTAAACACTATTTTCTGCATACAAGGGCACATAACTCATTTTTCAGAATATTCACAGAAAAATGCTCATAATTCTGCAATGTCCACTCATTGACAAATACTTGCTCCAAAGGAGGGACAATCATGATATTGCTTGATGGAGAAACGTTGTGGTTTTCCGCAAAATTGGTAGGTGCGAAATACACAAAAATTTGAAAATTACAAATAAAGTGATATGTTTTAGCACAGATATATGTAGTGGGCACTGAAATCTTATAGCATCTTCAAGTGTGTCTACTGCTCATTCAATATATGCCACAACGTTTAGTCAATCTATTATTGGAAGATTATCAATTACCAATTAGTTTCATTAGGGTCGACTGGTATGGTGTTACCCCACCCACATTTAAGACTGTGTGAACATAAAACAAAAGCTCCGTTCGACTTAAACTTTTTACGGATGAACGTCCCCTACATAGGGCTAATTGCTCACAAAATATTGTTCAATTATAATTGTACCAGGAAAACCCCCTTATGGCAACTGGTCCTTTCTTAAATCATTTAGGCCTTGTCCTAGACCTTAAACTTTCATTTGAAAGGGAAGTTCATTTAACTGATATTGTAAATAGCCGGTTTATTCATTTTACTTTATCATTTAATTTACAGAAATATTGCTGCTGAGAAATTTACTGGTCATTGTCTTAAACCCTTTCATAAAATTTACTAACAAATGATTGAAAATGCGGTAAAATCCCATTTTTCCACAACCTGAACTTGGCGCTTTGATGCCATTGAGCTTGACTGTCAGATTAAAATGTTCTTATGTCCTTATGATTCTTATAACAAATACATAGATGATATGAGCCGCGACACAAGAAAACCAACAATGTGGTTGTGCGCCCAGCGCAGACTCAGATCAGCCTGGGCCTCCGCCCAGTCTGGTCAGAATCTTCGCTGTTCGCTGAAAGGGTAGCTAAGGGTCAAAGCTACCATCATGCGGACAGTGAAGACTCTGATCAGACTGGGCAGATACCCAGGCTGATCTGAGTCTGCTCTGGGCGCACAACCACATTGTTGGTTTTATCGTGTCGCGGCTCATATTTACTTTTTAGGTGAATACCAAATATATTTCATCGAATGTGATGAAAATATCAGCAATTTCACGCGTGAAAATAATGATATTTACAACACAGTAGATGAAATATGTTTGGAATTTACCGAAAACAAGGAAAATTTTCTTTTTATATTTTCTGTTTACGAGATCAACGGAAACAGAAAGCTTCAAAAAACAATTTGAGCCGCGACACGAGAAAACCAACAATGTGGTTATGCGCCCAGCGCAGACTCAGATCAGCCTGGGAATCCGCCCAGTCTGATCAGAGTATTCGCTGTCCGCATGGAGGTACCTTACACCCTTAGCTACCCTGTAAGCGCTTAGCGAAGAGTCTGACCAGGCTGGGCGGATGCCCAGGCTGATCTGAGTCTGTGCAGGGTGCACAACCACATTGTTGGTTTTCTCGTGTCGCGGCTTATTTTTTCTTCCTGGTCATTTCTCGTTTATTTTGCTTGGCTCAGCGCGTTTAGTGGGTATAATATTCGGTGTAAACGCAGTTTACACGTAGAAACTGGTTTATAATGTCATTTTAATGACTGAATAAAAGAAATCGGCGATTTAAGAAAGCCGCTTGCAGCTGCCGTCGGATGACCTCGCGTGCAAATTAGAGATACCCCAGCTGAAACAGTGGCTTCAAGATGGTACGTCAGTAACTTGATTTGACGTCCTAACGTCCGTAGCATAATGTTTGTCAAGAACGCTACATACATAGACTTTTATTAGAAGCTCAGATAACATAATACAGTTACATATGAGCAAATGATTGGGTAATAATTAACAGAGTATCATGGCGGCTATACATGAATATGTGTCAGATAAGAAGAGATATTTATAAACTAAAGAAGATCAGGAACCAGACTAACACACCAACATATACACATGCACGCATGCCCTTTCTCACTCATAACATACACAAAAGCATACGCACGCATACTCACAGACACACACACACACACACAGACACACACACAAACCTGTTTTAAGGAGAGGCTTCATCATGGATGAATACAGTGCAGATGGAGGAGACATGGCGTTAGAGATAGCATGAAATAGTACTTATAACAAAAGTATGCATTTAAAGAGAGAGTTAGTTCCTTTACAAAGATAACCCTCCTCGCCTGCGTCCCTTACCGAAACGAAATGCAAGGACCACGGGCAAGAACGAGGAATAGGGGAATTCTATAGCCTTCTATTTCCTTATTGCAACCCTTGCCAAAATAACAGGTAAGAGTTGCAATATTGGGAATTAGAAGAAATGTCCTCAAGTACACATTTTTTTAATATTTATGATGTCACTTAATAAAATATGGTTCTCAAAATTTGCAAAGTTACTGTAGAAAAGAAACTAATAAATGCAAGCTACTAATAACAAGAAACATCTTTAAAAAAGATAATTGTCGAAGATGAAATTCGTTTTTAAAGAACAACTTTTTAGTCATGTCAGGACGGATCCACCGCTTCCTGGGTATTATCAGTACTTTTGTAAAGTAAATGTGTCTTGTTCAAGGACAAACCATGAATTCCCGAGTGAAGATTATCGTGATCAGCCTTGGTCGAGTTCGATTACAACTATTGTCTGGCGATAGTATGTCATGGAAGAAGCGGGTCAACTCGGCCTGCTTTCTGTAAGCCTGGGGTCTTCACGGCTCCTGGGTCAACTCGGCCGCCATTCAACTCGTCCGGGTCAATTCGGTCTGCTGTTATTTGCACCCTCGCCCCAACCTAGGAAGATGGGCTGCGCCAGGAATGAACGGAAACACAATAAACGAATAGAGTTTGTTGGGTTGTTGATTTAATAAGAAGTCCTTCAAAATGGTAGACAAAACATGAATTAATATAAAGGGCAACCCAATAATCCCTCAACGGATAACTGCAACTGCAGCTAGACTATGGTAACGGGACGTTCCGGGCCTACAATAATACAACGGCGCTGGGATAGCCGGACCAAGGTGCAGGGCAATTATATTTTAATTGTTTCCATAGTGCCGGAGTTTTAAGATTGGGGTCCTTTACCCTGTGAGATTTTCTGTAGTATAGGGTCGAAATAAGAGCAAGGGTGTTACCATCAGCTAATCATCACAGGTCCCTGAAATGTAAAAATTCCGTTTCTGTAGGTGGGGGTTGTGGATACAAATGACTGGCGCATAGATATATAACCATGCGGCACCATGGTCAAAACTGATGTTTTCCTTACTCATTTTCATACAACTTCGATATCCTAGTTTATTTGCCACAAGTAAGATTTAATGGCATGACTGTACTGCAAAAATACCGATACCTCACCAGGAGCTAGCTGTAACCGGGGGAACACTTATTAAAAGTCTATTTCTTAGCTTTTTCTGCCTCATATTTTCATGATTTTCCCTGACTTCGTTTGGCCCAATTGCTAAGGGAGTGAATTTGTGCGTTTGTGAGTGAGTGAGCGTGTGTGCAATTGAGCGAATGAGTATCAAGATAAGCCTGCATCGAAATAATTCCTTATCTAGAAAAATTTATCGCCGATGCAATGAACTGGTTTCAAAACATAATGTCAGGTTAAAACCACTTTCACATGAAGGCCTATCGGAACCAGAATTTTATGATGACTTAGCATACAAATTCAAAAAGATAAGGGGTATGTCTGATTTTTTGTTCAGCTTCGAAAAAGTAGTTTTTTGTTCTCGTTGTATTTTGTTCAGTGCTAGCACTAACCATCAAAATCAGGAAGTCATATGACTTCCAAGGTTTGTCATTTGGAAGTCATGCTGAAGGATAGACTTGGTTTCTTCCAGAATGTCCATATTTATATAATTGCTTTCTCCTTCATTAATGGGTGAAATAGCATTATTACAACGAATTCAACTCATTATTGAAGTCAACTTATAAATGGTAGGTTATGATAAAAATTGGAAGTCACTGACTTCCTGGCATTCAGTTTTAGAAGTCACAGACCCCCAGACTTCCACTAGTGGAAGCACTGTTTGTTTCTGTGTAATTTTAGTTAGAAACATCAGTTGTTAAAGAAGACTGATTTCTGGCGCGGCAGATCGGAAGCGCGGTGCGGTTATGGCTTTCATACTAGACCTTTAAAGACAGGACTTCTCTGCCGGGGGGTCTGGTTCCCAGCACATAGCAATGTTACCTGTACAGGTAAAGGTGTGAAAGTTTAGTCAACCAATCAGTGGACCAGAATAAACAATTATGATGATTTATTGGCTGATTGGAGGTGTTGATACTATGAGATCAAGAGACAGAATGACACTGTGGAAGTTAATTCTCTTTATATAGTCCCATCCCTGTCTTTAAATACACGATTGGAAAACTCGAATGCGCCTGATTTACGGCTGCTCAAACGGGTCATGAAATTTGCAAATACACTTTTCGTCATTCGTTATTATTGAATAAAACACGTCTATCCGCAAATAACGACGGTTAAATTAAAAAGGAAACGAAGCCAAAATAAAGTTTATATTCATAAAACGTCATTTTAAAACTGTTTCTTTTCACAAATGGTAGATTGTGTTTATTATCCCCCATACAATAAAAACCCGGATGCAGGTCATGCATGCTCTGATATGTCTACGACAAATAAACCAGTCAAACCAGTTTAGAAGGTTCCATTGAAAGCCAGGGAAGGCACGTTGCAAATTACTGAAAACGCCTCATATAAAGCGGCAATCAACCGTGATCAAATGGAACCGTCCAAGCGATTCGCTGGAAAGCGTGCAAGTGTGATCATATTTTGATTAGTGAATGGAATATTACAAAAACGGATATAATTTCAAAATATGTCAAGTATGATATTAAGAAGGTATTATAAAAATACTAATATTTAGTGTTTCAATAGACAGGCCAAAACTTTGAGTGCGATAATCAAGCAGCCACCACACCCCATGATGGATCCCAGATGAATCGCCTCATCGAGACGGCTCAGTGGGATCCCACACAGAGTGCAGGTGGATAAAGAAAAACTGGCGTAATAATAAAGACAAGACAGATAAGCGAACAAAGAAAAGATTTTCAGATTTCAGATTTCAGACCTTTTCGGAAAGAATTTAAGCCCAAATTGTCAAAAACAGCCGCAGTTTGCTACAGTGAAAACATATAAATCGTATCAGTCACTGGTGAATTGATACGATATTTTTTAATTGTAGACAATATAACTTTCATTTGTTCTAGATATGCATTGAATTCACTGCTAGCTTCGGTATTAAAGAAATAACAGGATACGAAAAAAAAAATTATTCTTTTGTAAAATATTTTCCATTTACAGTAGTGCAGAAAATGAGCAGTTTCACTGAATGGTGTCGTCTGCTTGTCAGAACAACCAAAATATTATTGGTAAGCAATAGCATAGTCAGTCTACAATGCCCGCTGGACGGCCTTTCGGATGAGACTTTAAACTGTGGTCCGCCTCCGTACGAACTATACGTATGTTGGTGGGACGTTAAACCCGAGTTCACTCACTCACACCTTTTTGATACTTGCTGCTTAAGTTTTAAAAGTATTTTGGTCATGTTTGCATTGAGTTCTTTCAGACATGGTCATTGGAGCCAGCATAAGATAGGAGTTGACATGGATATGTATCTGTTTGTAGTTTTTATAACATATACATGTATGGTATAGTGTGTATATGAGAAGTTGGACGACAATATACTACTATTTTATGCCTTTGTGGCTATAGGCAAATCTATTGTCCGGAGATGCTATGATCAAACCGATGCACTATCGCACGAGGGTGCTAGGCCAAGGGCGATAGTGAATCGGGTCGCCCACAGCACCGAGCGGCGATCGAGTTGATTGCTGTGCGTAGAAGGCAGGAAATAGTTGTTTTATTACCCAGTCAATGCAAAACCATGTATCCATTAAGCCAGGAAGCTCCAGTTAGGTCTGACGTTGATGTAGGTTCTGCCTGATAGTCAAAAATATCTCCGTTATTTTTGCGTTCCGCCATCTATACGAGTGATATCACATACCGGGCGATTGTCAAAAATATTGATCGGTCACGTGAAGTAAATGCAAACCCTTCAATAGAGAGTCAAGATTATACAATTGCATTTCATATAGTAGGTTGAGTAACAAGGCATGTGACAGAAGTCTTCAACATATATGCCAAATGCATTTTGTACAACGAAAGGTGGCTCAGTTGGATAGCAAAAAAAACGTAAAGGTTTCTCGTAGCATACTGGCCTTAGGGGCAGTGGAGGTTAGAAGCCCTCTATAGCTAGAGCACAGCATGTGAAAGGAAGAGCCAATCCCTGTCCTTTCGACGTCTGATTCGATAACGGTACCCATTTACTGCTGGGTTAACAGACAGAACTTTCCAGTCGCGAATTGACCCAAGCCGAGATTCGAACTCACGACCTCCTGCACCCAGCCACTCGACCACGGCGCCTCTCTAAGTTGGACAGTAACAAAATATTAAAAGTCGTTTTCCTCATTTATATAAAAACTGCACATACGATGCTTTGGCAAATACCCCTTTTAGTGCAGAAGAGGGTAAGTTCATTTTGAAATAAGACCTTCATGCTGTATTCAATATACAGAAATGGCTAAAAAATATACATGTAGATGCATTCGTATGTGTCAAATATTTAATGTGCATTTTAGCAGCCGAGGCTCAGCAATAAAATTACGTCAAATTGACCGAGGACAGGTTATAAAACGGGTTTTTTTTTCTAAATGCTTAAAGGCAGGATTTCTCTGCCGGGGGTGGGGGCGGGGGTCATGTTCCCAGCAATAGCATATCTTACCTGTACAGGTAAAGGTGTGAAAATTTATTCGATCAGTCAGTGAACTTGAATTACCAGTTATAATGATTTCATTGGCTGATTGGAGGCGTTGACACTCTGTGATCCAGAGACAGAATGACACTGTTCAGTTCAGTTCAGTTCAATTCCATTCTCCTAACGACGTTCCCAAAGTGGCTCAGCGGTGCGTAAGCATATGCATGCACTTGGCGCCGAGTATCCGTCCAATGACACTGTTGAACTTAATCCTCCTTATATAGTCCACTCCTGCCTTTGATGTACATGACAGATGGTATTCCTGATGCCCTTCTTCGACTAAACAGTTGGAATATAATATTTATTACGATGTTCTAGTGATAACTGATCATTATGAGCCGCGACACGACAAAACATACGAAGTGGCATCTGCGTTCAACGAAGGCTCAGAGTAGCCTGGGGCCATATTTATAAAATGACTTAAGTCGTTGCTATGCTGTTGCTAAGGCTACATTTCAATGAAGGAGATTCCCTACAACTATGAAATTTGCTCTGGAGGAACAGTCTTTTCAGACTGTTCCTCCAGAGAAAATTTCATAGTTGTAGGGAATCTCCTTCATAGAAATTCAGCCCTAGCAACAGCATAGCAACCACTTTAGTCGTTTTATAAATATGGCCCCTGGGCGTCCGCCCAGTCTGAACAGCATCTTTGTTATCCGCATGGAGCTACCTTACACCCATAGCTACCTTTTACGTGCATAGGGAAGACTCTGACCAGACTGGGCGGATGCCCAGGCTGATCTGGGTCTTTGCTGGGCGCACATGTCACATCGTTGGTTTTGTCGTGTCGCGGCTCAAATATATGCCAGAGAGTGAAACACTCGTTTTGTCAGGACGCAGGTCTTTTTCAAAAGTTTCATTAGAGTCGTCTGTGAATGCTTTTAATCATTTTTATTAAATGTATAATTTTTCATTCCACTCTGTTATTGTTTCATGCTACTTTGAGAACGGTCATTGGCCAAGGTTAATTTGTAAAAAGACAGAATAAGCCAAAACATTTAATATATACTCACATCAGCCGGCGCACTGCGTAAAGACTAAAGAGAACATAGGTGTTCCTATTATTTAGTTATGTTTTTACAAAAACGGAAGCCTCTGGCAACACTGCGCGGGAATGGTTCCTGACCTGAGTCTTCTCAGTTATTCGAGTGATTTTTTTTGTGGTTCTAGCGATGTTTAGCGTATGCTTTTTATTCAGCAATAAGAAAATGATCTCAGCATTATCCTCAGAGTTTTATTCGTGAGGTGAGGTGAGGTGACGTGACATGACATGACATGACATGACATAACATAACATAACATAACATAACATAACATAACATAACATAACATAACATAACATAACATAACATAACATAACATAAAGTAAAATAACATAATATAACTTCTTCGGTCTCTCAATTTATAGTCTCTCAATTTAGTTCCTACAAAGTAATCAACACTATATCTGTTTGTATAGCTCTAATCAGTTATATCATTTCAATATTATTGTTATTAAAAATTAAACAACAGCAAATGCTACAAATAATGAGACATAGACACAGAGTGATTTATCATCAGTCTCTTCATGGCTACATTTTTCAATGCAACATTAGACCTTTCCACACGCCCCATGAGTATTTCATTCAGATAGCTTTTTTAAACATATATTCCTTCAGCATAGTTGTTTGTGATTATATGTATCAAAATGTCATATCCCTTCGAGGACAAAACACATGAAGACTTCTTTGAAGTACTTTACCCCAAAAAATTGTGTGTGCTTAGGCAGGGGGATGAACAGAAATTTAGACGAGTTCTTCCTGAATTATGTCCCCCCACCAAAGGAGAGGGGGGACATATTGTTTTCAGTGCGGATTCCGTCGGCGTCGGCGTCAGCGTCGGCGTGACAGTTTCTTGTATGCGCGATATCTTTTGAACCAATGGATGGAATTTCACCAAACTTGCATGGATATATCATTGGGACAAACTTAAGAGCTGATTAGATTTTGGTGATCTTGATCTCATTTTCAAGGTCACTGGAGGACTTAGATGACAAATTCTTGTATCCACAATATCTCATGAATCAATGGATGGAATTTCACCAAACTTGCACGGATATATAATTAAGACAAATTTAAGAGCTGATTAGATTTTGGTGACCTTGACCTTATTTTCAAGGTCACTGGATGACAATTTCTTGTATGCGTTATATCTCTTGAACCAATAAATGGAATTTCACCAAGCTTGCATGGATATATTATTGGAACAAACTTAAAAGCTGATTAGATTTTGGTGACCTTGACCTCATTTTCAAGGTCAATGGAGGACTTAGCTGACAATTTCTTGTATCCACAATATCTCCTGAATCAATGGATGGAATTTCACCAATCTTGAATGGATACATCATTGGGACAAGTTTAAGAGCTGATTATATTTTGGTGACCTTGATTTTATTTTCAAGGTCACTGGATGACTTAGATGACAATTTCTTGTACCAACAATATCGCCTGAAACAATGAATGGAATTTCCCCAAACTTTCTTGGATACATGATTGGGACAAGTTTATGAGCTGTTTAGCTTTTAGTGACCTTGACCTTATTTTAAAGGTCACTGGAGGACTAAGATGACAATTTCTTGTACCCACAATATCTCCTGAACCGACGAATGGAATTTGGCCAATTTTTCATGGATACATCATTTGGACAAGTTTAAGAGCTGATGACATTTTGGTGACCTTGACCTTTTTTCCAAGGTCACTGAAGGGTTAGATGACAATATATTGAACCCATGATATCTCGCAAACTAACGGATGGAATTTTACAAAACTTGCATGGATACATCATTGGGACACATTTAATAGCTGATTAGATTTTGGTGACCTTGACCTTATTTTCAAGGTCACTGGAGGACTTAAATGACAATTTCTTATACCCACGATGTCCCCTAAACTAATGGATGGAATTTCACCAAACTTTCATGGATACATCATTGGGACAAGTTTACGAGCTATTTAGATTTTGTTACTTGACCTTACTTTAAAGGTCACTGGAGGACTTAAACGACAGTTTCTTGTACCAATGATATCTCTTGAACCAGAAGATGGAATTTTACCAAACTTGCAAGGATACTTTACCAGGACAAGTTTAAGAGCTGATCAGATTTTGGTGACCTTGACCTCATTTTCAAGTTAACAGGAGGAGTTAGATATGATAAATTTAACTAAAAAATTGATATGTCCCATTAGCCTTTGGCTTGATTTCCACTTAACTTTCATAGATATACCTTTGGGACAATCTAAAGAGTCAACCTGGTCCCATTTCAAGGTCAAAAGCTAAACTGACAAATGCGTTTTTTGTCTCTTAAATGTGTTACACTTTGAACCAATTGACCGATATTCACCAGGCTTGCATGATAATATCGTTTGACAGGTTTAAGACATGTTAATATCAATTCTCTGTAATCATCAAGAATTTTATAATAGGGGTGACTCACGCATGGACTCAGATTTTGTTCAAACTTGCTGACAGTGTGAGATGTTTCACAAAAACAAATGAATGACCGCTGTTTCATTCATTCACACTTCCGTTGCCATGGTAACGGCTTCCAAAGATTTTGGCCAAAAATCAACCAAAAATTTCTTAAAATTGGACATTTTAGTCCTTTTAGTATTGTTAAAATTGCCACTATTTGGACTAAATATGTCTTGTTTGTAAAAATGCAGACCTTTATTAATAATAATAAGTTTCAATATCTCCCTTACTGATTTGCTGTTGTAGTCTCACATACCATGGAATGTGGGTGGGGTAAGCAGGTCCTGAAAAATGTCATTTTAAGGCATTTTTGAATTGGTACATCAAAGTTTCGCGGGCACTCTGACATATACGCATACTAATAAAGTTTACAGTGCGTTTCGAAAATTCATAAAACGAAAAGACATGTACGGGAAGTTACCATTATATGGTCGTAACCATGGCAAGAAAACCTCCCCTATTGAAAAACTACAAAAATACAATATTGTTAAAAAAGAATTCATTTATTTCTATGTGGTGTGATAAGAACAATTTCATACAGTCAGAATTGTTATTTCAATATCACTCTTGTGTAAACAATCTACAGATACTCTGAAAAAATTAATTTTACGCCATTAAGGGGCACCAAAAGGGACAAAAAGTGACATTTTTAATAAAAACTCATAAATATCTCGTTTCATTTCTAGAAAAACAGCACTGACAACACAAAAAATATGCTTAAAAGCTATTCTGGATATATCATGCATTGTATTATGACACTGTGTATGCTCTGGGGCTATTTGTTTTACTAAAAAAGGGGCTCAGAAAGGGCTCAAAAATGGGGGGGTGGTATCGAAAATGTGAAATATCTCTACAATATTATAATCTAATCATATGTAACCGTTTCACTTATTGACAAAATCTTAAACTTTGCATATGAGAATACAGGAGGAAACAAAATATGCTGTGAACAAACTAATGTTAGCCTCTAAGAGGGGCCCCCAAAGGAGAAAGAAGGGAAATTTCCACTCAAAACACACACAATTTTTTATTTTACTTCTGGAATATATAGGCCGTGAACCAGATATGGTTTGCCTCCCCCCAAGGGGGAGTTTTGTAGACCATAATTTTCTATAAGCCCAATATCGTAGAAGTACTATGCAGCATGTTAGCTCTCTGGCGAATGGGGCGTTACACTGTAACAGCCTGTTATAAACGTTACCCATTACAACAATAAACATAGCATAAAAATATTGAAAATTATATTTAAAAAAACTAGTCACTTTTCTGTGTTAAAATCATAGTAGATTGTAATAGAACAATCCAGTAGCTAAAAGTTATGATGTTTAAATTATCACTTTAGCTAACATGGCGTAATATACAAGATATTTGTCTTTACACTCCATCAAAATTGCTATCTCCAAATTCTCCATCCAAAATATTTTCTTTTTGTAAATTATTCCTTCCATAATGGACCATATATTTATTACTGTATTAAAGGCACTTTATTCATCTTTTCTGATATGCAAAAATTATTATCCTATCTTATATATTTTGTGAGAAATAGGATGTTGAACACAGTAACATCATACAAATGTTCTATATTACAGTTATCACTTGCAGTATAATTCAAGTGCTTGAATTTCACTGTTGGAGTTGAAAACAACAGTAAAGTATAATACTGAAAATGTCAGCCTATTAAAACAGCAAGGCACAGTGGCACAGTATTTTGAAAGCATCTCAGTCGGTCATAAAGATCGGTAATATACGTTACCTATGACTATATTCGTTAAAACCATATAATTTTTAGATAAAATTATTTTGTTTTCTTTGGTAGCAGTTTCTTCTAAAAAGAATCTTTTAATATTACAAACAAATACATTCTGCTTTATTATTTAGCATTAAAGCTATTACTATTAGTGATATAAATGGCATTAATGTATAAGATAGTTCATTATAATACCTCTTATCAGTTTTTTTTCATTTTCACATAGAAAACAATAATAGATATAAGTATGGCAGTTCTTATGATATTTTGTGTACTTGGGCCTATCCACACTTTCATCTGTGATTAGTTTTAGGGATTCATGAGGAGTATTTTATACGTGATAAACACAGAAAACTTTATATAACTTCAATTTGCAATGTTTAGAACGTGACATATTCTGAACATGCAAACCTGGTTTTGCTATTTACTTGGTTATTATACCAAAAATCAAAGAATTTCATAATGGCATTTCTCAGCATCTTTCTTTTAGAATTTTTTACAGTTGAGTTTGAAAGATGGTACCATACATGAAATTTTTTTAATATAAAGCTGCAAAATGCAAAAAAAAAAGAAGAGAAGAATTAAAAAAAAACAGAAAGGCGAAAAGAAAATAAATAAAAGAATAGAACTTCAGAGAAGGTAAAGCCACCGCTTTTAAAAGCTTTGGTAGCAGTTTCTTCATAAAAAAAATATTTCAATATTAGAAACAAATACATTCTGGTTTATTCTTTATCAGTGATGCATGGTAATTTTGACCATGTTTTGCCCCTTTTTGGTGCCTTTAAATGAATATAAAAGGGACTTTCAACCCTTGAGGTGTCAAACTCTCACCAAACCATAAAGAATTAATATTTCTACAGCATTTGGACCAGTAATTATAGCTGCAATGCATTTAATTTGACTATAATAGTGTGGTTTCAGTGTAAGCTTCTGTTTTTACTTTTTTGCATGTGGTATAACTTGTTCCCATGGTTACGGTCTGATGTCAGCTTTGCCCCACTCTGTTTTTTCATTGTCCAAAAACTGTAAGTCTCCTTTTTTATTTTAAAGTATGCAAATGTGTCATAGAAGTGTGCGTTTTTTAAAAGTGATGCTTAAGATGCCTAAAAACTGTGTTTTGCGATACCTGGTTACCCCACCCACATCTGAGGACCAGTAGGTATACAAATAACGCTCAAACAAAGTTGTTGTGATGTTTCATGTTAATCACATAGGCCCCTACTTTGTACATTTAAAATTTTTTTGATCAAGCCTTGTCTATTCTCGGTGATACACAAGAGCGAAAAACGCAAATTTCTATTGAATTTTTTGGCATTTTTTCTGCAAAAACTGAAAAACGCGGTTACCATGACAAAACGAGAAGGCAAACGAAAAAATGAGATGCCAATTATTTGTTTTTGTCTGACTTTACACAAAGTGAGAAAGTTTGAAGAAGAACTTCCGACCTTGCGTTTCTTGAAAAGTCTGGTGCTTACAGAGAATTGGTATAAAAGAAGCTAACATACTGAAAATCGTCTGACTGAAATTCGTCTTTCGTAACACCTTTAGTCATTGACAGTTACAACTAAATATTTGTTTCAACAGAATGACAAATGGAACTCCAACAGGATGATGGCAGAATGCTGTATGCTTAATAAACAATGTCCATTTCTATAATCTTAAATTTTCATATTGTTAATATGGTACAATGTATTCGATGGGGGCTGTGTAAACAGATCACGTAGAAAACAATTTAACATGCAAGTTATGATCACAGGAGCCACATGTTTTCTAACCTATGCAAAGCGGTTACTGTGCAAAGAGGCTGTTGGCTGAAGAAGCGACTGACAGCATAGCAATAATGGTGTTAATGCCGGTCAGCCGAGTTGATACTGCTTTTGATTGTCTCACCTAACAGTCACAGTCACATATTTGTATGTAGGGCAGTTAAATGGCTCAATCAATCAGCACAGGTAGCAAAATTGATTTTATCCCTATTATAACTCTAAACCTAAATAGTGAAAGTTACATCATGTATCAACTTATACTTACTTCATTTGATGCATAAAGTTAAAAATAAAATCATTTCTATGAAGTCACCTTTAAGTGAGACTGAGGTCGAACAGCCTCAGCTGTAACGATCTATGTACGTCTTGCTGAACCCTTGTGTATTTCAAAGAGCTAAATTTACCATCCGAATACCAGTGGTAAGGTAATACTACAACAATGAATGCTTTATGCAGCCCGGGAACTAATATTGTGGTAACTGGTTACACAAATCTTATCCTCAGACATATTACTAACATGTAACGTAATGTTACTGTTAGACTGCCTTTCAAATATACACTATCCGATGTGTTTTTCTTTTAAGTTAGAAAACACATAACATTGGTGTTTCTTCATATTAACATGTACAGCAGTGTCTACTTAAGACATACCATAATGCAGGTAACATTGAAAGACTACAGCAGCTGATGTTAGATTTTGTTAGAGTTTCTGATCATTTTGTAGGTTATATTCTTAAAAAAAAAAGATACATTCTGTCCTCATTTTATATTTCCACTGCTAAGAACTAACTAAATTATCTCAGCTGGGCATGATTCGAAGAAGAGTGATGGAGCATGTTTACATTTCAGCGATTTAGTCTCAATTTGTTTTTTATCATTTTTTTCGTATTTTTGTCAATTACTTTGAAACAGCGATTTATGTACCAGCATAAAAATCCCAACATTTTTAGGGAGAATACTTACACGTGTGTAAAAATGCGTATTTTCTATTATAACGTGAATATATTAATTTGGTAAGACGTAATTGACGTCGAAGTTAAACATTTGTGCCCCAACGTACAGAGGGCTAACATGTGCCATTTTGTTTCTGATATAATGTAGTTTTAGAAAATTATAGGGTACAATACTGCCCCTGGGGGTGTGTATGTGGGGGGGGGGGGGGGGGGGGAGGAGGGGGAGAGAGGGGGTCTATGGCTAGCTCAAGGTCTACTAGCTGATGAAAGTGTTCAAAGATACATGTACCATATACACAAAAGATCATTAGGGCTGCAACTTTTATATTTGTTATTGTTTTCTAAGAGACGGTGAAGAACCTTGATAAGTGGTATAGTAATGAACTATCTTATACATTAATGTTATATACATCACTACTAGTAATAGCTAATGACCAAAAACAAACCAGAATGTAGTTTTCTTATACTCGAAGATTATTTTATGAAGAAACTGCTAACAAAAGAAAAACAAACTGTTTACGTCGTATCTTAAAATTATATGATTTTAAAGAAAAAAGTCACAGGTAACATTTATAAGCGATAATTACGGCCAAGGGGCTATCAGAAATATATTGTCCCACCCATCCTTGCTGTTTCGATAGGCTGACAGGGGCAGTTTTACCTTATACTGTTGTTTTAAATTCCCATATTGTTATTCAAGCATTTGAATTATATGGCAATAAATGATTAAGATATGGAATATTTTGTAAGTGGGTACTATGTGCAACAGCCTACTTCTCCCAAAGTATAAATGATATGACAATAATATTTGCTGATCTGAAAAGGTGAATAAATGCCTTTAAGACAGTAACAAAGGTAAGGTCTAATACGGAAAGAAAAACTTACAAAAAGAAAATACTTTGAATGAAAACAGCAATTACTGGAGTGTTATTTATTTATTTATTCATTCATTCATTCATTTGCAAAGACAAATATCACGTATATTACGCCATGTAAGCTAAAATATTCTTTATAACATCTTAGAGTGTAGCTACTGTATTCTTCTTTTAGAACATATTATAATTTTAAACGTGTGAATGTGACTTCCGTGCTTACGTTACTTTCAATATTTTTATTTTATATTTCCCGTTTTGATGGGTAACGTTTTTAACAAGCTGTTACACCATAGTGCTTCCATTGCCAGAGGGCTAACATGCAAAATACTTGTACGACATTGGGCATTATGTAAATCATGACCTTTAAACTTCCTACGGAGAGGAGGTGGAGAGGAGGTAACCATAGATGGCTTGTGGCCCAGCAAGTGATAATTGAGATATGAAATATTTTCTAAGAGTGTAGTGTTTTCAACATCCTATTTCTCCCAAGGTATAGAAGATAAGATAATAATATTGACTGAGTCGAAAAGATAAATAAACTGCCTTTTAGACAAAAACAAACCTATGGTCTAATATGGAAAGAAAAACTTACAAGAATAAATTATTTGGGATGGAAACAGCAATTTTAGTGAAGTGTAAAGAAAAATGTAACGTATGTAACGCCATGTACGCTAAAATGATCTTTCAAAGAGCATAATTTGTAGCTACTGGATTCTTCTTATAGCCCATATTATGATTTTAAACATGTGAATGTGACTTCTTTACTTTTGTAAGTTTCAATAGTTTTATATCTTATTTATGTTTTTGATTGGTAACGTTTATAACATGCTGTTATTGCGTAACCCGACAATCGCCGGAGAGCTTACATCTTGCAAAATACTTGTAAGATACTAGGCTTTAAGAAAATTGTACTCTACAGAACTCCCGATAGAGGAAGGGGGTAGGGGGTAAACCATATCTGGCTTGTTGCCTATTTTTGGCACAAAAATTTCACCTATTCGGGCCTCTAAAATGACCCTTAACACCTTCCCATCTGGGCTCACAAGCAATAAACTGTAGTAAAGCAAAGAACTGACTAATAAATTGTATTTATCTACTAACATATTGCAGTATTAAAGTGGTGTGGATGAACAAAGGCTTATTTAAATGTGATTCTTCCACTTTTGGTTTTTAAAAGGGTAACAAAATTGTTGCCATGGTAACGATAAGAAGATGGTAACTTCCCACACATGTTTTTCAATAATGTTATACATGAAGTAGCATTCTTGACAGTGAATATGTAAAAATATGTCAGAGTGCCCGCGGGGCTTTGGAATATTAGGTTAAAAATGATGAAAAACGATGAATTTCAATATATTGATACCCCACCCACCTTTGAAGCACATGTGCGATTCTACAGTCAGCTGAATTCCTTTTAGTAACTCGCTATATAATTTATCCTGAGTAATATTTGAAAGAACAATTTACGATTTACAATAAATATATAAAGTTTAGAAGATGTAATTGTGCAAAAATAGTCAATTTTCACTGATATTTTTAGAGTTTCAGGCCAAAAATTATAAATCCCGTTACCATGGAAACGGGCCATAAAAATAGGTAGTTGTATTTCAATATTTACTTTTTGACTGACAACGAACATGCTCAGAAAGTTTCGTTAAAATCTGTGACTAGGCGTGAGCCACCATTCTCGATGGTTACAGAGAATAGGTATTAAGCATTTGGTGACCATGACCAATTTTTCAAGGACATAGTCTTATATGTAGGATATCTTTAGAACCAGTGGATGGATTTTCCCCCAAACTTGCATAGATATTTTATTTGTACAGGCTTTTATTCATTAGAGGAGATGGGAAATGGGCTTGTGGGGGACATCAGTTTTCTCTGAAAAACATTTCTAGTTAGCCATAATGTAACACTATATGAGCATATATGGCGTGATAAATTAAAACATTGCCGAACAAATGATTGTATACATAACCCGTTCCTTTTTCTGCGTTTTCTCCTTTTTTTACCAATATGCAACTACAATTAAGTGGATAACTGAGTTCTATTACAGCTGCGTTGCCCTACATGAAGATATTCGATCATTTATATATCGATCAGAACTTTGTGGAACACTATAAATTAAAAGAAAAATATCAAATTAAAAGATACTCCATGTTCCATGCTGAAGTGACCTTTTTAAAGACTGTTTAAATAAGCAATTGTCCGACTAGAAAGAGAAAGGAACAATAGTATGAAAATAAAGATAGCCATAAAATAAGTTACTTGTCGTATCCAAACGCCATATTGCTGCAGTAGTGGATGACACAACTCCCTGTGTCTCTTTTTATCATATACTTTTACTAGTATTGCCCTTGATACTACAGTCAAACCTGTCTTAAGGGGTCACCCAAGGGAAGGACAAAAATTGGCTGCTTAAGACAGGTGACCCCTTAATACAGGTTCATTTGCACTGAATTTTGGTTCAAGGGATCCAGAAAATGTGGCTGCTTAAGACAGGTGACCCCTTAATAGAGGTGACCCCATGAGCAGGTTTGACTGTAGATATTTGGACCAACCATTATAGCCCCGTCAAAAAGCGCTGTCCAGCCCTGTTGTCCAAAAGTCAAGTGTAGGGCCGAGACCACCTCACGTGTAGGGCGGGACAGAAAAATCTCAGCCCTGGTATCAGCCCTCAAATTTGGCGCTAACGTAAAGTATTGTAGCTGACGTCATCAAAACAATTCAACGGGCTTGAAGACGTTTGACGCCATTTTTTTTTTCCGCACGTCGACTGGTTGAAAGTGGACATGTACAGACCGTGTAGTCTGTTTTAACACCAGAAAATCATTCTCGGTAAGTTTTATTTTGTAATGTGAGCAATTTACGATTAAAATCCTAACAATTTTGTTGTGTTTTCTTGATTTTATACTCAACTGAATTCAAGCTGAAAGAAAAATGGCGCTCACCATCCATGTTCCTCCGACTCGGCCATCTTCATGTTATTTCATCCAATGATAAAAAGGGAAAAACAGACATATCTTATTGGAACAAAAAATATACTATTTCTTACACAACTTCAATTTCTATAAAAAAAAGTATATGATAAAAAGATCATAACACGGTTGTTTTGATCCCATCCCTGATCTCAGCCCTCGGACGGTATCAGCCCTCGCCCTTCGGGCTCGGGCCGATACCGTCAACTCGGGCTGAGATCAGGGCTGGGATCAAAACAACCGTGTAATAATCTCTATTTATCATGCATCTGCTGCAAAATACACGTGATAACAGGGGTGTGATAACATGATGTGATATCATGTCACTATAGAACTGCGCTTGCGCGAATGTCATCAGGTCATGCCTTAAGAAGCGATCTCTGAAGACAATTGGCCACACACTGACGTTGGTCGTGATATCAGCGTTCGATTGGTTAATTGACGTCACCGACTTACGTCATAACGCATTCGCAACGTCAGCAAGTTCGAACAAAAATGCGTTTGCTAATCACTTGTTTGCCGCTCTTTACGCCGTAAAAACTTCATGATGCATGATAAATAGAAAACCACGTAAGTATCTTTTGATATCAAGTTTATCAGGCTCGACCAGAAACACATAGGACTGGCTCGGCAAGCCTCATCATTCCTACGCTGTTTCTAGTCTCGCCTGATAAATTTGATATCAAAAGACACTAACATGGTTTTCTCTATTTCTCGCGTGTTTCTGATACTATACTTTCAAGATGATGCTCAGGGGCCGTATTTATAAAACGACTTAAGTGGTTGCTATGCTATTGCTGAGGTTAAATTTCTAAGAAAGAGATTCCCTACAACATTGAAATTTGCTCTGGAAGAACAGTCTGAAAAAGACTGTTCCTCCAGAGCAAATTTCATAGTTGTAGGGAATCTCTTTCAGACTCTTCCTCCAGAGCAAATTTCATAGTTGTAGAGAATAGAGAAAGTTAGCCTTAGCAACAGCATAGCAACGACTGAAGTAGTTTTATAAATACATGTACGACCCCAGTACATCAATATGCTCAATACAGCAACATTAAAAACTACATAAATGGACTAAGATAAAACAATTTGGTAAAAATGTCATAAAACATATGAAACAATGGTATTATTCATTGATTTAAACTATTATTTTCAACTGAGCAGCGCTGCTTTCCTTGGTAACGTAAAATATGTCTATAGTCTTAAACAAATGTGTTCTCTGCAAGCAGGTCTTCACAATTTCCCTGACAGATAGACAAACTTTCTATACTCTTAATCTTCAAAATTCATTTTATATTTCTGTCTTGTGTATTTTCTGTACTTCTGTGTTCTTGATATGAGTTCCGACACGACAAAACCAACAAAGTGGTTGTGCGCCCAGCACAGACTCAGATAGCCTGGGCATCCGCCCAGTCTGATCAGAGTCTTCGCTGTCCGCATGAAGGTAGCTTGGACCCTTAGCTACCCTTTAAGCGCTTAGCGAAGAGTCTGGCCAGAAGGGGTGAATTTCCAGGCTGACCTTAGTCTGCGCTGGGCGCACAACCACATTGCTGGTTTTCTCGTGTCGCAGCTCATATACCAAATCCTTTGATGCAACACTTCATGACATGTCTTGTATTATAGATAACATGTGAGCCGCGACGCGACAAAACCAACATTGTGGTTGTGCGCCCAGCGCAGACTCAGATCAGCCTGGGCATCCGCCCAGTCTGATCAGAGTCTTCGCTGTCCGCATTGAGGTAGCTTAGACCCTAATCTACCCTTTAGGCGCTTAGAAAAGACTTTGATCAGGCTGAGCGGATGCCCAGACTGATCTGAGTCTGCGCTGGGCGCACAACCACATTGTTGGTTTTCTCGTGTCGCGGCTCATGTATTATTGTAGTTTTATAGTCATATCTTGAATTATAGATTACTTGTAAAAATGCAATTTTATACTCAGGGAGACAAAGCTGATGAAGTTTTATTTCATCTAATCGACTGATTGGCATTTGATGTTACCACCTACATACAAAGATGCTTGCATACAACAGCAACAGCTGCAGTCTTTATCTATTTTACTGCTGACTTATGTCCCTTTTACCATGGGAACCGCAGTAAAGTTGAGTAGCTTTATATCATGTCATTAAAGTTGTTGATTTAGGCTAATAAAACGAAAAAAAAAAAAACAGATAATGTTGTCTTTAGAATATGTTACGTCTGAAATCGTTATACTTTAGAAGGACTTCTTTCTTTATCGTATACAAAACACAGGTCGTAATACGCTACAACTGATTGGCTAATATGTAAACAAGTCTCATGAAATAATTTTCCGAAGAACTGTCAAGGGAGGAATTGGTAGCCTTTTCTGCCTCTAAGATACTTCAAGAGTAAGGCTATCAAACCTGACATTGATTAAGTTTTATTAGTCTCTGGGGACAGGCCATTACTGATAAGGTCTTCAGTGATAGGCTCATCAGTAGGTTACAGCAACAATTTCATGTGTAATTTTACACATGATTTGAGAAATACTTTTGCCAACATTCTTCTTGAATCAATTGTACTTTGATATAATTTTGTAATTAAAACAAGGTGAGAGCTGATTACATATATACACATTTTTAGCAAGTTGATTGACCGCAGATGATACTCCACTGTCCATCGAGATTTTACAGGAGTTTATTACTTACATACATTTATTACCCCTGCGAAATTTGTTCTAGAACTAACATAAAGTTCTTGAACGTTCAAGAACTTTCGTTGAACCTTTAGAACTGTTCTAGAACTGATAAAACAGTTCTTGAACTGTGGTTCTGGAACCTGAATCGTTCTTGAACACTGGTCCCCTGTGAAATTTGTTCTAGAACTAATATCAAGTTCTTAAACGTTCAAGAACTTTTGTTGAACCTTTAGAACTGTTCTTGAACTGATAAAACAACTGTTCTTGAACTGTGGTTCTGGAACCAGAATTTTTCTGAATTCTGGTTCTAAAACTATGAGATCTGTTAGAGCATTTATTCTAGAACTAAACCAGTTCTTAAACTGATTTGCAAGTTCTAGAACTGTTAGCCAACATTCAAATGGTACTTGAACAGTTGTCACAAAGTCACAAAAGTGAAAGAACAAAAATTCTAGAACTACCACAGTTCTTGAACTGACTTGTGGGTTCTAGAACTGTACTAGAATTGAAGTTAAAGTAGCCTCCCTTTAAATTTAAGTCAAAAATTCTAGTTATTTGAATTAATTACTTCAAAACAATTATTTATTCAAAATATCTAAGTAGACAAGAAAACAATAAACACCATCTAGGTTTCCACCTATACAGAACTTACAATTTGGCAATTTTAATTATGATTTGACAACAACACATTGAACACAATTTAGTTATGATTTTTCAGAATGTTATAAAAGAATACATCAGGAAAATATCAAAACAATATATTGTTTTAATGGGATCTGCCTGTGAAGCAGAGGGCCTAGAGACATTCTGTCCACCATTATATATGGACACTCCTGGCATTGTATGTCATAAAATATAAATCACGCCTGGTAAACTATCACAGGTACCTCCGCGGAGGTACCGATAAAAAGTTGTGACAGACATCCGGAGCTACCTGTGACGGTCCAGAAATAAACAAAAAAGGGTAGGTATTCGTCTTTTTTGATAAAATACATTATAACCAGGGAGTTTATTGAAAATCAAAGAATGCTATTCGACCCTTATATACATTATGTTATATTACACAATATATTCCCGGGAACTCTACATATATACGGAAGATATGGCTTTTGAAGTGGCTTTAAGGTCAGTCGAAAGTACTCAAAACAAGAACAAATCGGTTGTTTTAGGTTCTAAATGCACTTTTCTTGCATAAGAATCTGTTGATCTGGACACACTGACGTAAAGTAAATCTCCTTGCCCAAATATAAATGCCGATAAACTCCAAATAAGGCCGTATCTGTAAAAAAACAACTGGAGGTGCCTGTGATGGAATGGAGGTACCTGTGATATAAGAAAATATAGCGAAAATCTGAAGATTTATTGCGGTTGCAAATATTGATATTCTTCATCTCTAGACCACTGCCTTGAAAGAATCGTTCATTCAACCACGCAATAATCTATCATAATGCGAATATCAAGCATATTTTTGTTAAAACGACAGATAACGGTCATGAACTTATACAATCAGATTCTACATCCTGCCCTCAAAACCAAGATGGAAGTAAGTATACATTGACAATAGTTCATAAAAGACACGCATGGTAAACCGAATAAAGAGCTCTTCCCCAGACAGGTGGTCATTCACCTACCCAAAATGAAAACAACGCTAACTTCTGTTTTACCTATTTTATATTTTAAATTACAATTACAAAACAAACCAGAAAGCAAATCGGGCAGCTGTACAGGTGACCTTATTACCAGAAGACTACAGACAAGTGGACATAAGAACACGTTACATTGATGCTTCACAACAGAAATCCAAAATTCAAAGCATATCATCTCATAGAGTTATTGTGCGTTTTGTTTCCATATCTGTTAGTCAAACATTGACGAAATGTACGTAGCTGTTGAAAATTTACTGCCTAATTCAGTGTTAGAATAGCTATGAAATGCGCTTAAATAAGAGGCAAAGTTTTTGTGAATGGTGATGACTGCCTGTTAGTTATTCCAAATCGTTAGAAAGACATGCTAGCTACTCGAAACGTTTGCAAAAACAACAATGTTTCGGAAGATGACTTTTACGTAGTAAAAGTGCTCTTTTGTTACCAAATTTGATCCAGTGGCTATTCGGAGACTTTGAATTACACATAATTTACAGTAAGATTCCGATCACTTCAACATACTAAAAGGTGTAATGTTGAGAATATGTCACCTGCCGATGATGTAATCTGTAGGCCTTACGGATGTATTTGGATTCTAGCGCGAACTATTCAAAACTAGCCAGACTGAATCACTTGTAGCACCTATCACTCCTAGTACCACAAAATTAACACGTACAGCGAGCGTCATACCACATATGCGAGCGACACGCATATGAGGTACCAAGAGGATAGATACCTGTACGTGTATGCCTGTTGACGGGTATCGGCAATTTGACCCATTTGACACACCATACGTGTAGCTGGCATGACGTGTGACCTCGAAAATTTCTAACGACTTGGAATGACTCACAGGCAGCACCTCCCGATCACAGTCATCACCAGTCACAAAACGGTTGACTCTTATTTATAAAGCGCTCATTTCATAACGATTCTAACACTGAATTAGGCAGTTAATTTTAAGCAACTATGTGAAATTCGTCAATATTTGACAAACAGAAGTGGAAACAAAATGGGCAATAACTCTTTGAGATGGTGTTTTATGAATTTTAACATGAAATTTCATGATATATGCATTATGATAGCTTAATGGAACATTGAATGAATGATTCTTTCCAGGCAGTGGTTTAGAGAAGATGTCAATATTTCCAGCCGTAATAACTATTCAGATTTTCACTATATTTGCTTACATCACAGGCACCTCCACACAACTGCAGGCACCTCCAGCTGTTGTTTAGAAGAATCAAGCCTTATTTGTAGTAAATCGACATTTATATTTGGGCAAGGAGGTTACCTTAACATCGGTGTGCATTGAAAAACAGTTTCGTATGCAAGGTCACTGCATTCAAGACCAAAAACGGCCGAATTCTCTATGTTTTGAGTACTGTGGGCTGACATCAAAGCCACTTCATAAGTCGTATCTTTGGTTAATATGGAAAGTTCTGGAGGATATGACGTGCGACAAAACTTTATGTCTATAAGGGTCGAATAGCACTTTTTGATTTTTAATATACTCCCTGGTTATTTTATATTTTGTCAAAAAAGAGGAATACCTACCGTTTGTTGGCATTTTTTTGACAGTCACAGGCAGCTCCAGATGCCTGTCACAACTTTTTATCGGTACCTCCGCCGGAGGTACCTGTGATAGTTTACCAGGCGTGTAAATGGCATGCATTGTGAACTGGATGTGCATTCAGTTTGGATAGATTGCTACCCCTGTGAGGAATTCAAGAAATCATTGTAGAACAGTTCTTGAACTAATATTAAATGGCCATTCTAGAACTTGAAGTTCAAGAACTTCAGAGAAATTGTTCTAGAACAAGTGCTTGAAGTAGTTCTTGAAGTTCTAGAACGGCCATTTAATGTTCAAGAACAATTCTAGAACTAGTTCAAGAACTGTTCTAGAATGATTTCTTGAATTCCTCACAGCGGTAGGACAGACAGTGCTCTTATTTGGCGTATATACCATAAAGTCCCAAAATTTAAATATTTATTGTTACCCATTATCCTAAAGAATGCTCCAAGATACACAGACGGAATAACAAATTGTATAGCCTTGATAAGACTGCTCATTTTGGAGACATTTAATCTAGGTCTGCAATATTTGCACAGACTTGTCTGTCCCAAACTTTAGGAACATTACAAGCAGAAGAATGTTGTGCATTCAGAATCTCAGGTGAGCCATTTTCAGGTTTTTGTCTTTCATTCTTTATTTCCTGTCCTGTAAGCAAGTTCTGCTTGCAGGTGATTAAGTAGGGTGTTTTTTTTTCGAGTATCCCCCGTTTTCACTCCACCTAACGACTGACAAAAGTCTCAAAATGAATGAAATACAAGAGGTCCATGATGGACCTAAATCGCTCACCTGAGTTATGATGAAATAACATGGGAGATCATCTATATGATGATGGTTCAATTGGAGCAATTCTGCACTTTCCAATCTATTATTCTGACAAAGTTTCATGAAGATTGGATCAAAACTGTGCCCACTAGAGTGTACACAATGTTCTTCTAAGATCTGACCTAGTGACCTAACTTTTGATCTGACATTATTCATTTCAACTTGGCCTAGAACTTGTTATTGACCCGACATATTCCAGTTTCAAATTTCTTTTCATGGAGATAAGCATTGTGACAAAGTTTCACAAAAAGGCAATGGAAAATGAAGCGTCTATTGTGTTGTACACAAGTTTTGTTTCTAAGACTTGAGCTAGTGACCTATAGCTTATAGTTTTTGATACAACATGCACAATAGTGACAACATGACCCATTTTAAAACATGGCCAATATTTCATGAAGATAAACATTCTGACAGAGTTTCATGAAAATGGACCAAAACTGTGCCCTCTAGAGTGTACACAATGTTTTTCTAAGCTCTGACCTAGTGACCTAACTTTTGATCTGACATTATTCAGTTTCAAACTTGGCCTAGATTTATGAAGATAAACATTCTGAAAAAGTTTCATGAAGGTTCAATGCAAAATAAAGCCACTATTGTGTACACAAGGTTTTCCTAAGATTTGACCTAGTGACCTAGTTTTTAATCCAACAAGACCGAGTTTCAAACATGGCCTAGATTTTATTAAGATAAACATTCTGACAAAGTTTCATGAACTTTGGATTAAACTGATTGATTGATTGATTGATTTGTTGCTTAACGTCCACGGTAAACAGCTATGGTCATGTCGGGACGGTCAGTTAACCTAACCACACTATTTCTGGGCAGGCTTAGACCTCCTGAGCGGTTAACCAGTACTTAGTGCACATACTTTCGCCAGTAACTGACAACTGCCCTTTTTGAATCAGCGGAAGGAGAAATGAAAGTATGTGGCCAGACCAGGTATCGAACCCAGGACCTCTGACTTATGAGTCAGGTGACCTACCTATTGCGCTACGAGGCCTGGCTTGGATCAAAACTGTCCTTCTAGAGTGTACACACGGTTTTACTAAGATTTGACCTGGTGACTTAATTTTTGACCCGACATGACCTAGTTTCATACTTGGCCTAGATTTCATGAAGATAATCATTCTGACAAAGTTTCATGAAGACTGGACCAAAACTGTGACCTCTTGAGAGTTCAAAGAAAGTTTTGAATATCTGCGTCTGTTTTCGATAACATTTCTATTGTAAAATTACAAACAAGAGAAACATTTTGAATTAATATAAGACAGAGTGCTAGTATTCACAGTGAATTACGACGAGAAGAAACGAAGATTAAATATTCATTGACCTTTGATATTATTGGCAGCATTTTGACATACGCGTTTTTTGACCAATGGAATCTTGTGAAATATGGGGGAAAAAAACTTGTTGATTGTTGAGGACCATCTTCAGTGCCTACTGATTCTTTACTTTGCATACCTACCTGTGTTTTGTTCATCGACAGTTAGGCCTAACTTCATGTATATATAAAAGCCAACCTAAATTTTCCTGGACTGTACCTATTAAACATGGGCTCTTCATGAATTTACAGTAGTTCTTGATTTGACCATCTAACTTGGAACAAATCTAAAGCACAGCATTGTTCCTGGTTAACTAACACATTCTGCAGAAGCATTAAATTTGACCTGATGACCAACTGTGCCAGAAACAGAACATTAACATGCTGAGAGTTAATGCCATTAAACCTGATTAATAAAAGAGATTCTGTCAATCAAACTTCAGTTCCCCTGGACTACCAATTCTTAGTCAAGAAAATTAAGAACGAGAAATGTAATGGGTTATATTATGTATCTTTTATTACGTATTAAGAGAGGCTGACTGTAAGCATCGAGCATTGGCCCATAATAACGTGGAAAGTCGAAAATTACGGATTTGGCTCAAATTTTGGGAAATTGATATATACCATGCTTGTTTGTATTTCACAAGTTTTTAGAGGTAAACGTTCGGCCGTTTCCATGGTAACCAGGAATCCATTTTAAAAATATCAATATTGAGACATGTATGTAATATTTCCTCGATAAAAATCAAACAACAAATATTATCCCATTCCTATTTGCTTGTATAGTTTGAAAATACATATGTATGTAATAAGATAACATGATATGATTTTTTTCTGTCCCTTATTATCAACAGGAGAGCTTTTACTGGAAAAAATCGACCTAATTTTGAGTGAAAAATTGGTGTTTTATTCGCCTAATAACTAAAAATGGCAGTCACATTTGACAATAAGGCAATATATGCATGATAGAGTAAGGTTTGAAGTTTAAGAAAGTGAAAAAATTAGGTGTAAACTCGCAAAACTTTAAAGCTTATCCATCTTTGAAATGTGTCAATAATGTAAAATAGTAGGAAGGGAGATAAGTCAAACTGGCATTATCTACCTCCCTTGACGATTACAAATCTGCGAACACTACAGGTAGTATCCATGATCTTTAATGATAAAAGATAGTATCTTTGAAAGAATAAGATTACTGTCAACAATGCTCACCATGGCCTTTTTTTATCTATGAAATCGGTCCATTTACCAAGACTGCAGTTGCAGTTGTATTCGGTACATTTGATGACAAGAGTTGCCCCGAGCAAAACGTCTACAGAAATCACGGACTAGAAGAACGGAGTAAAACCGTTTTATTTGAAGCAATACTTTTGCCTTATCTTTATTTTATGTTGAAATAAATAAATTTACTAATGTTTTTCGATTGCATTGCTTCTGTGAAGCAGGTAATACGCAAGAAGAGGCATTTTTCAGGACAGAAAGTGATGTAGACTAAGGCCTACAGCGTCTATTCACCGAGGGATACTGAAATTTTAAGCAATGTTCTGTTACCTATGATCGTCATACTACATAGAACAGCTAAAACTGGATGGATGAATGCCTTTGGATTTTATGTCCTTTTAACAGTATTTCAGTCATATCAGGATGATTTGGGAATGTGGTTGTGGGGGAGGGGGGTGGTGGGAAGTGTGTGTGTGTGGGGGGGGGGGGGGGGGGGGGGGGTGGAAGAGTATGAAAAGCTGTGCATTGGAGCCAAATTTGCGGTTGGAAAGATTAATGCATCCAGCAGATCTTGAACTCTGAACCACTTGATCAGCAGGCCATGCCTTAACCTACTGTGCTACCTGGGGCTTCTAGAATAGCCAAGAAAGTCGTGTAATTTAGGTAATCCTGATAGGGGTGCCATCTTAAGTATATGAGTACTCATGAGTGATTTATTCATCCCATCTAATTTCATCCACTTTTCTGTAGCTTAGCGAGGGAAGCGCCTGTGTGCTAAGCTAGCAGTCCTTGTTCGAATCTCTTTATTTCAATCACGAGGTGCCATTGCACACAGTCTTTAAAAATCACCCATGCCTTGTTGCATGACCTAAATACTGTTGAAAGGGCCATAAAAACTACAAACCTGTCATTAACTCTCTTCTTTTTCCAGTCTGCCATTTAAATGTTGATTTGTGGTGCCATAAAAATGTTTGAAATGTCCATTTTGTTATGAAATTAATATTGGTTGAGCGTGTGATTTTTCGGCTTGTTTCTTACAGTTAGTTTTTCTTAACTTACTCCGGCATCGCCGTCGAGATATAAACTACGATTCGTGCTTCAACACCATGTATTGTATACATCAGCGACAATTCACCAGTAAGAATTTTTTTCTTAATCGTGTAGTTCTATATCACGTATTTTTTCACATTTGTACACACTTTATCTTCACAAAACGGTGATATTGCTATTGCATATAAAGTGGTTGGGGTATCTAAGCAGCAACTTTAAATCTGTTTATTAGAAAAAAAAATGAAAACCATTAGAGATACAGAAACCAAGTACTGAACTACATTAAAACCATATCGATTCTACTGCAAATTAAGAGTTGTATATTTGTTACATGGGTTTAGGGCCGTTTTGAACTGATGTAACACATTTCTATGCATCGTAACCATAGAAACAATATCAAACACTAAATTTCTACGCCGTTATTTGCAAAGATGGGATAAAAATGCGACTCTTTATTTGTTTAATAAGCAAATTCAAACTGAAAGTGTGGAAATTAGGGTAAAGAAATCTAAAAAAAAACTGTTGTTTCTGTAAAATTGTAATTGCGACAGGGACACCCTTTGTACGTGCATTTATTCTGTAGTCAGTGAAAGTTTACAACTAATTGTTTTTGCTATATACCGTACTTATGTTGATGTTTGAAGACATGTCAATGGTATATTCAGGTCAGGCTGCCATTTTCAATAATCGCGATTTGAAAAAGAGCTATTTTCACAAATTTTATTTTTTCTCCGACTATATGTACTTCCAGTTGCCATGGTTTCAACAACGTGTAGTAGCCAATGCTCTGAAGGTGCAGAGACTGACAATTACATTTAGTCCTAAGCACCATACCAGTTAACTATTTGATACTTGCTTCAGGACAGACACGTTTTCCCTTTGAAATTCATGAAAATATGTAAAATTTTAGCGGCCCAAAAATGGTTGCCATGGCAACAGTAATTGCTTAGATACTAATTTTTTCACCAATCTTCATCTTTCGTCGAGAGCTTTAAACCATGACATTTTTAGCAAAATACAAAATTTTGAGTTTCCATCCAATGCTCGATGCTTACAGTCAGCTTCTCTTAAGTACTGGTACCTGTAGTTGCTAATGACAAAATAATCAGCCATATTGTAATTATTATAATAATGACGATTTGATGGGGTAAATGCATATAATAAACAAAGCACTAAAAATAGTGCCATCAGCTTATTATGGTCTTCAGGAAACATAGTGATTATAGGTAGCATGTATAATCGGCTGTTATGGGCTTAAGCCCTTTATGTAAATCCATGGTAACCAGTTGTGAGACACTTTTGAATCTGAATCTAAATATTGTTAAGGGCTATTCAAAGAAATTTAGTATGGTATAAGCAAAGGCAAGATGCAACAGAATATTGAGATTTTACGTGAACAGAGTTGGTAAATTTTTGAGTTTTTTACCAGCATGACCTTTTGACCCTAAAATGGCATTGACCTTGATATCTGAAAGCGACATAAATATACATGTTTAATAAACTCTTTTCACATGAAGAAAACATTTTTGGTGTTTCTTTGCTGTAAAGTCATTCATTTAGAAAACGCAGATAAATTTGACATCCCAAGTCCCTGTTTCTGATAGTGGTGACAGTCTTTGAATCTGAAGTAATCTTGAAGCTTGTCCTGTACGTGTCCATGGTCACCAATGATTAGCCACCTTCTCGTTTTAATATTGAAGGAATATTTGAGCCGCGACACGAGAAAACCAACAAAGTGGTCGTCCGCCCAGCGCAGACTCAGATCAGCCTGGGCATTCACCCAGTCTGATCAGACTCTTTGCTAAGCGCTTAAAGGGTAGCTGAGGGACTAAGCTACCTTCATGCGGAAAGCGAAGACTCTGATCAGACTGGGCGGATGCCCAGGCTGATCTGAGTCTGCGCTGGACGCACGACCACATTGTTGGTTTTGTCACGTCGCGGCTCATTTATAGAAGTTTAGTACGAAATACAAAACGGCATCTTAAAACACAACGAAATCTTAAAAGAATAAAGTTGTACCCGTGATATTATACCAGTTTGACATTTGACCTTGAAAATGACCTTGATCTTGAGGTCTAACAGTCATATGAATAAATGTTGAATTACTTTTCAAATACATGCACAGTCATGGCTTTTTATTTGTTGTAAACTCATTTTTAATAAAGTTACTTCAAACTAAACATATCCAGCCCTTGTTTCTAATAATGGCAGCCATCTTAGCCGTCATCTTAAATTTTCAGACCAAAACCAAGTTACGGCAGGGTATTCCATTGGTTTCACAAACTACTGTATGCCATGTTTTGTTATACCTTCATGACCACCCCAGCTTCATTTAAGCCTTAAAAGTCACCCTACTATAATTACCTAGATAAGATAAGCCTCCGATGTGAGCTATGACCCTTGGTAATGTTTATTGAAATCGATCATTTTGTGCCACCTCTCTGATTACTAGGAAAAAACTTGTCTTTAAATATAGTTCCTTATTTTTGGAGGGCTTCATCGGCCAAGGAAGCAGAACGGAAGTCATGAAAGTTGTTTCCCTTCGTAGAAATGGCGGAAAAATATCGAAGTGTACCCATATGCCTCAAGTAGCAATAAAACAACACGATGCCATCATATTAGACAACAAGCGGTTTTCATTTATTTGTTCATTCATTAATGACGCCATAAAAATAGGCTATTATCATGTCGCATCATGATTTCCAATTTTCATCATGATTTTCACTAAATGAACTCAATATTTTCCTTTGTATCAAGTCAGATGAAAGCTGTCTGATTTATTTCAATAATACGTATGCTGAGCAGTTTTCTCATAGCATTTTTTAAGTTTAAAGGCCTATGTAAAATGCTGAGCCTTAAAAGTAACCTGCTACCAAAAGCACTCTAAAACAGGGACAGTCACTCCTAAAAGCTATCGATATAGTTGTAGATCAAACTGATAAAGAAGTGATCAACTGTTTGCCATTTTTCACGCGGCATCGTTTGACCTTTGACACATGGCCTTACGAGTATTGTTTATCATTTTTTTTTTAATTTTCAGGAAAATATAATATTAGTAAGTGATTCAACTGTCCCACAGTTTAGGATAATTTTGTTAATCATGCCAGAGCAATTATATATTTTTTAATTAAAGGAAGTTTCTTCAGTGAATTGTGTCAAGGTAAAAATCTACCTCAAAGTATGGTGATACTACACTGGCTGTCGTTAGCCTGCGAGTATGTGCAGTCTGGTCAGAATATATACAGTTCAACAAAATACAGTCAATGTTGTGTAAAGGGGTCACTGTACTAAGGGGTCGCGTGTCTAAATGCCACCCTCTGATGATCTCTTGAACAAAAAACAATAGTGCAAATGAACCTGTATTAACGAATCACTTGACGTACATAGCAGCCAGTTTTGAGTACCCCGGGATTGACCCCGAAGTTTGTTTGTATGTTTATTGTAGATTTCGATAAAAATCAGAGAATTTCGTATGCCCCTGCCATGCCTCAAAGGCGCATAATTTGGACTGAACAGTATATATGGCTTAAATCAGGTTTTGAATAAGAAGCGCCTCTTTTCCATTCAGCTTGCAGAAACAGGCGCTAAAAGCTACTATATAAGACGTTTCTTAGATACTAATTTCATTTGTGTCTGGCTTCGCCTGTCATTATCAGAAACTCTTATATATCTGAACATAGAGTCCCAGATAAGGTGGGGTTTCAGGATATTGGAGGGTATATTTTTCACATTTTTAACCTGTAACATATGTTGTGACCCTAATTAGAACCGCCTCAATGAGGCGGTTCTAAAAAGGGCCAGAACATATGCTTTTTGTTTGTTTTATCATATTGTTTTTAGAGTTTAGTTGGCATAAAACATTATTCATAAACAATAGAAATGGAATGGAAGCGAATTACTAATAGCAATGATTCTTTTTAACTCGATATAAATACGGTTTATTCGAAAAATTTGGATTCTAGGCTTTTCTGAGCATATTAACATCAGGCAAGCGGTCGGTATTTCTGTCAGTAATAGAAGTTTTCGGGGAAGAAGTCGCTGCGAGTCAGCGCCCCTTACAAACATGTAGTTTGCAAAAATATCTTTACAGAAAGTTTACCTTTCTTGTCTGTACACTTTTCTCTGTTATTTATTTTTCCTTTTTCTATCATTAGTTCTCAAAAGATGACATTTCATATACATTTATACAAATCATTTATTTTCACTTTTATTTCTATCATTAGCTTTCGAAACATAATATTACATATATTTTTATACGAAAATTTTGCCCAGTTCAGTTTGACAAACTGGCACCATGATGTTTACGCGCTAGATAAAGTTAGGGAAGGAAACTTTGTAATTACTTTTGTTTTTGTTCCAGTCATATCATACGTACGACGTTTACAATGCTTTAAGTCTGGAAAACTTGAAATAAAATTTGTTTAAACCAAAATTACTTTCCCGAAGATAGTTCCTATCGAGATTGAAGTTGTGAACAATAATTATCTCTGAATTATCTCCAAAACCC
Source organism: Ctena decussata (assembly GCA_963989385.1). Lineage (NCBI taxonomy): Eukaryota > Metazoa > Mollusca > Bivalvia > Lucinida > Lucinidae > Ctena > Ctena decussata. Next base: position 34,828,603 of record OZ022498.1, on the reverse strand, counting down.
CACCGTATCTGGACTCTGGAAACAGGTCAAATATTCTACGAGAACATGGAAAATTCAACCGTCACACAACAGAACGAATATGCTTTGATGATATGGACTTATGTGCCTCCTATCGTTATAATTGCGGGTACATTTGGGAACATTTTGACAATAGTAGCTGTTACAGGACGTAAGCTTACGTCATTCACTGTGTATCTGGTGGCCCTTGCTGTTGCAGATACGTTGGTATTGTATACGCAAACATTTAATTTGTGGCTGGAACATATTTTGAAAATTAATCTGAAGGAGAAAGCGGATATTTTGTGTAGACTGCACTATTTCTTCATTTTCCTTTGTCCACAAATTTCGTCTTGGCTTATCATGTGTCTGACAATTGAGCGAACCATTTGTACTTTTTTCACGAATAAAATCAGACAATTTCCAGGGCCTAGAGTTGGCTTTACTGTAGTCGGGCTGATACTGTGTATCCTTTGTGCTCTCAGCGCACACTCTCTATATGGAAGAGTTCTTGTATCGACTGAGAACCTTACTGTGTGTACATTTACAGACGGCGCATACAAACAGTTCTACTACAAGTACTGGACAATAATTAATTTCGTCACATATTTTGTATTGCCAATCATCGTTATAATCTTCGGCAACACAATAACATCGATTAAAGTGTATAGATCCTACAAGTCTGTGACGTCGACTCTGTCAGCGGTTTCCAAAACAAATACACGTCACGTATTCCTGATGACGCTGTTAGTGAGTGTTGCCTTTGTTGTCTTGGTTACCCCGCTGCCACTATTATTTATCTTTAATCCAGTCGACACCATGGAGTTTCCCGCAGCCATCTTCGTCCACATGACGTCACTGAATCATGCTATTAATTTCTTCTTGTACGTTCTTAGTGGACGTCGCTTCAGGGAAGACCTAAAAACCTCCGTCAAACATTTAGGACTACGAATAAAAAGATCTACGGCTACTCTTGCCATCAGCGATGCGGGCACCACGTCTACTGGTCTACAAGAGCCATGTGACGTCAACGATGTTAATATAGGTCATATCTGAGGACCAACTGGGGGAACTTTTATCCAAGAAATGACCGTACCGAACATATTCGAGATATTCAGTGACAAAAATAAAACAAGTTTCTCCACTCATTTTTACATCTGAGTTCAGGGGCCGTATTCATGAAACAACTTAAGTCGTTGCTATGCTGTTGCTAAGGCTAAATTTCTTTGAAGGAGATTCCCTACAACCATGAAATTTGCTCTGGAGGAACAGTCTTACAAAGACTGTTCCTCCAGAGCAAATTTCATAGTTGTAGGGAATCTCCTTTATAGATATTTGGCCTTAGCAACAGCATAGCAACGACTTAAGTGGCTTTATGAATACGGCCCCAGTTGTTCAAAACAAACGATGTCGTTATTTAACGGGAGGTCACGTTTTCATACGTATTCTATGCCAAACACTGCCATTTCTCTGGGAAAACAATGACGAGCTTTTCACGTTTATTTTTCAGTAAATTCAGGTTTAAGTGTAGTACAAGACTTCACGAACCCTTGACGAACACCTTGTTAAGCTAACTATGCTTTGGACAGCTGGTTTCAGAATCTGTTACACATCAGTTTGAATTTGTTTTGATGTATAAATCAGTTGAAAATGTTAAAGTTCATTGCGAGAATTGAAACAGCAAGAATAAAGTTCATATGTCATCTTGGATACTATAACCGTGGTGCTTTTTTTCTGTATGAAAATTTTCGCGAAATAGTGTAAGAAAAATTTAGGAAGTTTTGATTTTGCGAGTCTCGTATAGGGTTTGTTGAATTGATAAAGGCCATTGGTATATCGGGATAGAATCATGCCACATTTTGGGTATTCCCAGCGGGCACATGACGTCGCACTGACTGACGTGATTTTGTCGCATCGACGTCATTTCGACGTCAGTACGAAGTCATGTGCCTGCCGGGTTGGTATTTTGCGGAACGGAACAGAGACATTTTACGGAATAAATCGCTTTTGTAATGTGTAATTGTTTTCCAAGGGTGGTATCATTAAATGTGATTTATTCCGAGAAAAAAGAAGAAGATTTATTCCATAAATATATGCAGATTTAGCAACAAAATTTATTTTGAAATTCACTAATTAATAGTTTAACAAGCTCGGAGAGGGGACGGACACACGGCGCCAGGTGTGTGCAACTATGGTTACGAACCGTTGAGCCACTTGGGTAACGTCGATACGAGAATTGAACAGAACAGAACAGAACGGGTGGGTGCCGGGGACGGACACTTGGCGATAGGTGTGTGCAACTATGGTTCCGTACCGCTGAGCCACTTGGGGAACGTCATTTCGAGAATTGAACGCTGAGCCACTTCGGAGCCGTCGTTCCCTGCCCACCCACGGGTGGGTGTGGTGGATAGACTCGGTGCCAGGACGTGCAGCTATGAACTTGTTCCACTAAGCCTCTTGGAGACCATCGTTTCGAGAATCTGAACAGCAACAACGGGTTGGTGCGTGGTTAGTGGAAGTTCCGTTCCGCAAAATACCAGTAGCAAAGCTCTACGAATCTTGCATGTAGTTCTCGATTTACAGTATAACTAGTGCGTCATATCCATTCAAATAAAGAGGCTTTTGTGATTAAATATCCAAAACAGGTGTTTCTACGTAAAGAAAAGAAATTTTGTCATCTGGTAAGTGTACAAGTAATTTATCAATATTTTAGAACAAAAAACAATTTGAAAAATACTATAAGCAAACACTTCAATAATTTTAAAGTTCCGAATTCTTAGTTTTGTAATATAGGGCAAGTTCGGCATAATTATTTGGATAAACCCAAGCAGTTACCATGTACATGTATTCCTCGGCCTATTCGATTTGGTTGGTTGGTTGATTTGATGCTTAACGTCGACGGTAAACAACTATGGTCATGTCGGGACGGTCAGTTAACCTAACCACACTATTCCTGGGCAGGCTTAGACCTTCTAAGCGGTTAACCAGTACTAAGTGCACATACTTTCGCCAGTAACTGACAACTGCCCTTCTTGAATCAGCGGAAGGAGAAACGAAAGTATGTGGCCAGACCGGGATTCGAACCCAGGACCTCTGACTTACGAGTCAGGTGCCCTACCGATTGCGCTACCCGGCCCGGCGGGCCTATTCGAAGAATGAAGGAATGAATTCAATTTTTCTTACGTTACACCAGAAAAATTAAGTTCATTGCTTATTTACGTTCTTTTCTATCTCTTATTTGACCACAAATTTGCTGTTGGGGTAAGACTTGAAGCAGGAAGAAACACATTTACACGCTGTTTTTCAACTAAAAGCGGAACAGCGTCAACTACGTAACAACGGCGTCATAACGTCGCCTACGTCCAATCAGATTGGAGAACCATGGCTTATTCTGACGTCACTTAACGTCATGTAACGTCGCGTGAACCGATGTGGTTATTTAAGGAATGAATTTCATTTTTCTGGTGTTTATCGAAGTATAAACTACATTGGGTCGCGTGCAAAGTAAGTGAACCCCGAAGGGGTTCATGTAAACTTTGCTAGCGCCCCAATGTAGTTTATACTTCGATAAACACCAGAAAAATTAAGTTCATTGCTTATATTTTCATTATTTTCTATCTCTCTATCTATTAATTGACCACAAATTTGCGTTAGGGCTACAGTTGAAGCAGAAAAAACATCTATACGCAGTTTTTCTACTAACAGCGGAACAGCGTCAACGACGTCATAACGTCGCCTATGTCCAATCAGATTGGAGAGAAACATGTTTATTTTGACGTCACTTAACCTCATGACACGTCGCGTGAACCGATGTAGTTATTGAAGTATAAACTACATTACGTTCTAATGGTTTACCATAGGACTTTTCAATAAATGCGCTGAGAATGTAAATATTCAAGTATAAACTACATTACTTTCTAATGGTTAACCATAGGGCTTGCCAGTAAATGCACGGATAATGTAAATATATATGTACATATCTTAGAGTAGCCCGAGGAAGGTATTGCGTGTTTGTCCAAGTAATTATGCCGAACGTGCCCAGAGCGTTGCTCATAACAACGAGGAAGTTCAGGTTTATGCATATAAGCTAACTTTGTAGGTATCAAAAGAACAACATGAAAAGCATACATGCCATGGTAACGGCGTTTTAACTATTCCAGCCTGACAGGGCCCTTGCTGACTGGAATTGAACATGAAATATAGTAATTGTAGTAGCATAAATTTGTAAATAAAAAAATGAAGTTTTACCAAATATTATCGGTTTAAGGGGATTTTACAATATGCTGGGATTAAGCTTATGAACAAAGAGTTTAGAACAAAGCAGTATGGATTCCGCTACCAACTGGTTGACCAATTGCTTTTTGTTAACCCTTAAAGAGCAAAAAAAAAAAATGCAGACGACAAGATTTGCACCTGCAATATAGATAAAAATAAAAGTTTCGCCCAAGCTATATCATATTCAAAATTCAAAGACTACAGGGCAAACATTTTAGATCCACGTGAGGCCACCTCATCTAGATTTTTACTGTTCGAAAACTCAACTATTTTCATTTTTGGCAGTTTGAGTGGCAATACCAAATCAAATTTGTTCAAGTTTTATGATTGTTTCATTAAGTTGTAAAGTTGAATCCATATTCAGGGTAATTATTGTAGTTGAAATGTCACAAATTAGTTCTATATATGAACCGCGAAACGATAAAAGCAACAGAGTGGTATGTGCGTCCACGAAGACTCAGATCAGCCTGGGCATCCGCCCAGTCTGATCAGAGTCTTCGCTGTCCGCATGGAGCTAGCTTTAGACCCTTAGTTACCCTTTAAGCGCACAACAAAGACTCTGATCAGACTGGGCGGCTGCCTACGCTGATCTGAGTCTGCGCTTTGTGCACAACCACTTTGTCGCTTTTGTCGTGTCATGGCTCAATTTTATTATTGTTTCGTATTACGAATATACTGCACGCCTGGTAAACACGCGATTCCATTACCACAATGATTCCATTCCCACGCTTACATGTAAATTAAATATTCTAGCTTCTGGGAATAAAATAACCGAAATATTGCTGCTCGGCACTGGGGTATGTGAAGCAGATAACTACAAATTTCATATACGTAAAAGTTGAACTTGTGGAATTATCTCTAAACTCCTAAAAGTGGCCAAATTGAAATCCGATTTGTCCACTGTAAGACCTGGGGCCGTATTCATAAAGCCACTTAAGTCGTTGTTATGCGGTTGCTAAGGTCAAATATCTATAAGGGAGATTCCCTACAAATACGAAATTTGGTATGGAGGAACAGTCTTTGTAAGACTGTTCCTCCAGAGCAAATTCCATAGTTGTAGGGAATCTCCTTCAAAGAATTTTAGCCTTAGCAACAGCATAGCAACCACTTAAGTCGTTTCATGAGTACGGCCCCAGTTCTTTGACTTCAAAGCAAAAGTGTGCACAAAAACACGGCATGAAATTACTTGAGAATAATTATTTGTTTGAGAAAATCTGAAATTTCAGTTTGTAATGTCACTGGAAAATTGGCGGAGCATGGCATACATTGTTTACCATGCTCCGGAACAAATGACGTCAGTATATCTGTTGCAATAGCAGCTACGAGTTCATATTAATATCTAAGTGACGTCATCGAGACGTCTTTTTGTCAAGATACTGAGCACAACAGATGGTTATTCCATAGTTACTATGGTAACAGATCTATGACGTCATCTCACTTATAATTCGAGAGGAGCATGGCATACATTGTATGCCATGCTCCTCTCGAATTTTACGTGAGATGTTACCTGAAATTGTTACAATGGAAAAAGGAAGATTTTATCAAACCTATAATTCATTCTCAACTGAATAATTTAATTATGTTTTAAACATGCTTTACATAATACGAGTCGAATAGCATTGTTGTACTCTGACCGACTTTTCGCGGAAGCTGCAATTTCTAATTTCCGGGTGGGGACCGGAACTATGCGTAAATTTCCGGATGGGAACGGAACTACGCGTTTACGAGGCGTGACTGGTTCTGCTTGATAGACATTAGGCTCAGTAGTTTCTCTATTCTTTGTATTATTAGTTGTTTAGTATATTTTGTAGTTCTTTTCAGTTCTAAAAAGGTACTAAAATTTCCTGGTTCGTGTTTTATCTGAAGACAAACAATTTCATACCGCACAAAAGTTGCTTAGCATTACGATATAAGGATATTCCAATGCTGTAAAAGAAGTCAAAACATTACTTCAGAAAAATTCAATAGGCCATAGAGTTAAGTAGATATTAAAAGATGATGGTTTATTAAAAACAATTTCCACATCGACTAGATAATTTGAGAAGAAGAAGAAAACACATTAAAACTTCATTTTGGATATTGTCAATTCACTATAAATTCCAAGACCCGAGGTTATAAAATTTGAGTACATTCTCAAACTCAAAATATAGCGCACTGATTGACTGCTTCCGAGCACTTTATTTTGAGTTTGAAATTATTCTCAAGTTTTATAACATCGAACCCAGTCTTGAAGACATGGGTGTTTCCACAGGGCTCCAGAGATAATATGGGATTTTTCTCAAGGAAAACCGCCTGTAGGAGAGCCGCGACACGAGAAAACCAACAAAGTGGTTGTGAGCTCAGCGTAAACTCAGATCGGCCTGGGCATCCACCTTTTCTGATCAGACTCTTTGCTAAGCGCTTTAAAGGTAGCTAATGGTCTAAGCTACCTCCATGCGGACAGCGAAGACTCTGATCAGACTGGGCGGATGCCCAGGCTGATCTGAGTCTGCGCTGGTGCACAACCACATTGTTGGTTTTGTCATGTCGCGGCTGAATTATAATTGTGGCAGTGCCTAACATTTTGAGCATCGTGTAGGTGCGACGTTGATATCACGGACCGTTAAATGAAAGTCACGTCATAAAATCTGCATATAAAGTTAATTGGATATTCGCGCACTGACTAATAAATTTCAAAGCGTCACCCTGAAAAGTGTGAGTCAGCATTTCTACCGGCGTCTTTGATTTTCATCATCTACACTCTTTCAAGAATGTTCGCATTATAGATCTTTGAAAAGAGATGTCACGCACCAGTGTTATAAAAGTTTATCCAGCTAGTACACGCTGGTCTGGCATTCAACACAGCCAACGAAGCCAACGTTACGGAACCTGCTTTTTCTGCTCATCAGTATAAGTTTGTTTCAGAAGTATAGTCTCACGGACCATCCGACCTCCTACTCTTGAAACAGGAATCAAAAGTTTACCTGTATTGATATGCATATTCAAGAAATACTTGGAAACAGTTTTTGGGCTACAACGACCAGACAACGAATTGGTGAAAAAACTTATTCAAGCACTGCATTTATACTAGACGGAATTTCTTCGAAAATCTGGTCTGACTAAGAGGTCTAACAAACTGCCGGGTCCGTAAGAATGATGGTTTAAAATTAATATAAGAAGTATGCGAAAACAATCGAGTTTTATAGTACGTTGCCTTCGTTGGCTGTGTTGAATGCCAGACCAGCGTTTAGTATGTATTCAATCAGTGAAACAAACACAAAAAATCGGGTTGGTGTGAATTTCGTTTGTGTGCTTTTACAGTAAACCTTCGCGCTGTTGCTTTGTGTTTCTCGAAATCTATTCTGGAAGCACAAATAAATATAAAAATATTAAAAACAAAATTTCTGATTTTCCCTCCATAGGACTCAAAATGTCAGACACTGTCACATATCGTGACCCCGCATTAGAACCGTCTCGGCAAGCGTGTGCTGATGATGGATCACAATGTATCATACGACGTCGCTGTTATTCAGTGGATAGCATCGTGTCATAAAAATCGTATGACCACACGTGTAATAACACTTTGGCGCGTACACGTAACGTCATTGACAACGTCCATGTCAACAATGCGTTTTCTTATTGAAATCATGTTTAGTTTGAATGCGTTAAAATCCCATTTTAAAGGGTCATATGATAAACAGAATCTTACACTCGTGGTCATTTCATATGAAACGACCACTCGTGTAAGATCCTCTATATATGTCTCGGCGGGAAGGTTCTGATGAGGGGTCAAAATATATGTTTTATGCAAAAATTTGGAAAATATCCTGTTATGCCTTCTTATCTGAGACATTCTTACCATTATAGAAACTGGGAATCAAGACTTGTCGTTTCTTTTGTAAGTCTGCGATTTGCACATCATCAAGTAAAAGTTTGAGCTTCAAACTTGTATTTCAAATCTTCAGTATATATTTCAGATCTTCAGTCCTGGCCCCGAGGTTATAAAACTTGAGTACATTCTCAAATTCAAAATAAAGCACACTGATTGGCTGCTTCCAAGCATGTGCTCGGAAGCAGCCAATCAGTGCGCTTTATTTTGAGTTTGAGATTATTCTCAGGTTTCATAAACTCGAACCCAGGCTTTTAATTGTCGGCCAACAGGGTTTATATGTTCAAAACCAAGCTTGTAAAAGTAGATATCTTAAACCAAGTTTTAACCTTTCTAACCTATGTTTTAAAATAACCACTCCGAGTAAGGATTAAACCACGGACTGAGTCTGTGGTTTAAAACTTTCATGGAGAGGTTAATTTGAAACATAGGGTCCGTGGATTCCGATTTTAAAGGAATGATTATTTGGAAACTTGAGTTTGATAGATTAAACCCTGGTTTAAGAAATAAAGGATCTTACATGACTGGTCATTCTATATGAAATTTATGAACGAGCCTTCGGCGAGTTTCATAAATTTCATATGAAATGACCACGAGTGTAAGATTCTGTTTATCATTTGGCCCTTTAAAAGTCGATTATAACGCCCTCAAACTGAAAATTATTAAATATGAAACAGAGGATGGGCAATGACATACTTCAGAATCTTAACTATAAACAGCAGATAATGTGATGGTGGGCTGCCTTTGAGAACTTTTTATCGAGATTTTGTTATCTTTTAAAGATTCTTTTGAATAAGCAATTATCTGTCTGGTCCCTAAGTAAGACAATTACCCAGATAATTTAAATACTACGCGACAGAAATTAAGCCATTTAATTTAAAAAGAAAAAAATGTTGTATCAAATATATGCACTATTAACGTACTTTTACAATAATGAGAACTGTTTGCCGAAAAAAAAAAAAAACACTGTAGTTTGTAATTAAGGTGTGTAGGCACATCATCATGCTATCCTCCCATTATTCAAAGGGAGATAACTTTTGTGACATCCTGTTTGCTTCCCAGGATGGCCAAGTCCTTTGTTGTTATATACTCAGAGGCAAAAGAGAGAATACAGGTAATGCAGTCTCAGTTTTTTCAACAGATGTCTGCACTTCTGCATAATATCTTGGCTCTGCAGATACAAACAATTATTTTTGCACAATTTGCGACAATTTTCAGTACAATCGGTCGAAGGATAAGGAAATGACATGGTTTTAAACACGCCAGGGGTCTGAGTCAACATTGTCGCTGGAGTAGCTCCCCTTTAAACCTACACTTTGGACAATAGAGACTAAGTTAATGCATTTTTATGCGTTACATTAAAAACGGGATGAAAGGTTTGTAAGGACATGTCGCACGCTCATATAAAAATCGGGATAAAGTATCAAATTTATGTACCAAGAAATAATGTTTTGGGTGTCTTCTGGTAACATGCATTGAATAGGCATTGGGTTCTTATGGGAAGTTTATTTGCAATTTTCTATCAAGTAAACAAGTCTATGAAGTTCTTTTCAAGTGTGCATAAAGGCAAAAGCCAAAGAACAATTTTCCGAAAATTTCAAGTGAAAACGTCCACATCCAGGTAAAAAAATAGAAACATTTGATTCGCTATAATTTTAATTCAAAGGGAGATAATTTGAGACATGTAGCATTTCTTTCTTTGGTAGAAGACGTTTGATGGGAGTTTCAGTTTAAATGACGATGTGGTTTTACTTGCAGACATTAGTCTATATATTCATGAAGTGCAAAATGCCATCTGCAATGTGCAAAGCGAGGTTTGATTGGAACTACTGATTTTGAACTAAGGACCATATCATTATTAATGACTGCAAAACAATTTGTGTTTGTGTTTTAAAAAGCTAGACGTTTGCCAAAAAGGCATTATTAATATGTCTACGCAGCCATTTACACGAGGCCTATCATTCAAATAAAAAAGTGTATACTTTTTATGGCCTCTGAGTATATTTCAGTTCTCACATCGACGTTCCCCTCCCCCCACTCCCCGTAACTCAGCGAAACATATTCATGGCTGCTGTACGGGGCGCCGTGCGTCTGCCCATGCCTTCGTCGATAAAAGCCAACCATCACGCCGACTCTTCTTCCTGGAACTCTACCATGGTGGCAGGTAACATCAACTTTCTTTCCAACCAACGATCCTAGTTAGAGCCACACGTCAGGAGATGTTAGATACCACGTGGCTGGCTTGCCATGTGACATTGCCGCTCTTGCACCGCGTCGAGGTCCCTCGTGTCTGATATCAGCATATTATTTTCCAAATGAGGTCTACTCTTGAAGAAGAAGATTTGCTCTTCTAAGAAGTTCACAGCTGTTATTTGCTTAGTTTTATACCTTTATACTCACCATTAATAAGTCGCAACACGACCAAATCAACAAAATGGCATGTGCGCCAAGCAGAAGAAACAAATCAGTCTGAGCATCCGACCAACCATACATGTAAATATAGAAATAGTGACAGGATATTTGCATTAACTTTTTTTATGCTACTGAGTATTTTTTTTTTTTTACATGAAAGCATTTCAAACCATATGTTATAATGCATGTATGGGGAATTCTGTAAGAGAAGCTTAAGGACAAGAATATAAGTAGCATCGCATAATGTTTGTCAGAACCATAAGTCTGGCAGAGCTCATACAATATGTAATAAAAATATAGAGGTCACTTATCATTACTTAATTATTTGGTCCGTTTTAGGCCTAAAATACGTTTGAGACCCTAAACCTTCTTGTCGAATAAAACTGATAATGCCATAGCTTGCGGTAGTGAAATTTGAGCCGGAGAGCATGAAACACATTCCGACATATCGATCTTACTGACAGACTTCCTGAATAAAGTTTCCTTTTAAAAGGAAAGGCTTGTTAAGTTAGCGCTTGTTTTTGAAATACATGTAGTCAATGTTTGTGGTATTTTGTGGTTTATGGTTTGTGGTCTTGGGAGATGGTATCTTACTTGGAGACACTTTTTTTTTCATTTAAAAACGTCCACAACTATAGTGATAATGCTACATTCTGGTTGTTCTGACAAACAAATGATTACCTTCAGTGAAAAGGTCAATTTTTGTAAATACGATCAAACATCTTGTCTGTAAAACCAGGAAATGCTTTTAAATAAGGCTGTTGGTACAGACCCTGATCAGACTGTTCCAACCAGTAGTCTAATTTGGATATACACTCTACACTGTTTGTACAGGCATAACAACTATTCTTGAAATATTTCAGTCCAAGTTTTACAAACTCCAGAGTCTAAAGTCCAGGTTTTACAAAATCTGAAGTCCAGGTTTTACACAGCCCGAAGTCCAGAGTCCAAAGTCCAGAGTCCAAGTCCAGTCCAGGTTTTACATAATGCCCACGAATTGCGCATGTCGATATTTGACCTTATTTGACAGTGGACAATTAAGAAACATTCAAATACACCGGATAAATAAATAAAAAATAATAATAACTCATGTTTTTAGTAAGGCAAAAGATGCTAGACATGTTCGATTATTTGGTGTGCCAGATTGTGGCGTGTCGTTATTTTTCGGTGCTTAGGTAAAAGAAACAGTCAAACGAAGTTGCGCCCCGTAGACGCTCTCCATATATTGGTTCTCCACTTGCAATTATGAACCGTCATTCTCGAAGCTGGGAACGATTCAGCGTCTTCCGCTGAAGTGCGCATTACAGGAAGTCATAATCTGACTGAATACATAGGCTTGCCGCCGCTTGCCGCCGAAGCGGCAAGCCAAAAATGAAACAAGGTTCAGTTTTTTAATGCCTTGTTGAAAAGTGCTTTCATGTTTAAAGGCCGATGTAAGGTTTCGACATCAACTCTTATAAAGAAAAAAGAAAAGAAAAGAAAAACAAAAACAGTTAATGATATCTATAGCATTGTTCAAGTGTTTAAGAAGTTTAGCAACTGAAAGTTTCTGGCACCGAAAAACTGACTACAGTAGTGAAACAAATCAGTTAAAGACACATTATTCAGCCTACATTAGAAAGGTGTTATGTAGCACATGGTAGTGGAAAACCAAAGTAATGTTATTTATCAGAAATGTTTGAAGAAATAATACTATTAGTACAGTGAACATTAGCTATAGAAACTTCATTAATGTTCCATTAACCCTCTTTAAGGCTGGATTTAATGTAGCATCCCAAATTGCTGTCTTCGTGTGAATTTCCATTAAAATTCTAATTATTGGGACAAACAACAGTGCAAACCCAGTTCAGACTGCTCCTTAGGAGCAGTCTGATCAGGGTCCACACTGTTTGCCATACAATCTTTATCTTTTGGAAGCATTATTGAATTGTAAATCCAAACTATTCTATTTTAGGACCATTACGTTAATTATTTTAGGTGACCCAATTTTAAGTGAATTTTCACGGTAAGCCTCAAGTTCATTTTAGTGTCAGATAATCCTTTTCTTGTACCTAATCAGCTCTTAAGGAAATTGCCTGAATGTGGATGTACACGGATCAGTTGATGACCACAAAAAATCCAGTGTGATCTCTGAAATGCCACAGACAATTGCTAGTTAAGCCTTACGGTTACATCATATATCCCTAAAACCTGTCATTCATTCAAACAACAACAACAACAACAACAACAAGAACAACAAAAAACACACAAAAAACAATAAAGTTAACCACGCCTATTGTGATCCTACCTCCTCAATGCCCAGCCCAGCATTTATCAAAAATTGAAATTTGGCTTTCTTTTTCTTTCTATATATACTGCTACATCCTCTCTCGAGGATTATGAGCAGATGTATGTACTTTTGTACATTCCGGTGTTGCAGGATGAAAGCCTGCATATATAGCCATGTAGCTATGTAGCTATAGTAGGGATCTTTAACCTGCACAGGGGATGACTGTCCCTGCACAAGGGGCCTCCAGTTAACTTCCCGATCCGAAGGACGGCACACTTGTTGGCATCATCCCTGCAAATGATGCTAGAAAAACGCGTTCGGACACAGGAAGACTAGGAAGAGTGCGTTTAGTGTGGTCTTTGGTAGCCAAAAGTTTGCTCAACGTTATCTGTAACAAATAGAGCAAGATAAATCCAGGGACGGAAGCACTACTGGGTGATGCATGATCTGTGTTTTAGCACTTTTTATGCCTTTGCAAGTTAGCTTCACAGATTCTCTTCTTTAAGGGTGTTCTTGTATCAATTCTTCCTGGATTTATCTTTCTCTATTTGTTACCGATGTAGAGCAAACGTTTGGCTACCCAGTCACCAAAGACCACCCTAAACGCACTAGCACTGCAAACAAGTAAAATTAGGGTGATAACTCCAAAACTGATAAAAATCAATAAAAAAAATATTGCGTGTGTGTTGGGCAGGAGGGTCTAGTACGCTGTCTCTGTCATTATGCCCCCGCCATTTTAATGGGGGGGGGGGGGGGGGCATATAGTATCACCGCTGTCCATACGTCCGTCCGTCCGTCCCGTACGTACGAAAATGGTTTCTGTTCGATATCTTTTGAACATATTAGAGGGTCTCAATGGGGTTTACTGATTAGCGAATTTTGGCCCAAAAAATTACTGGTTAGCGAAATTTGAGAGGAAATTTTACCGGTTAGCGGCGTCGCCTGTGCTAAGTGGTTAACGGAATCGGCCGAAAAATACACTGTTAAGCGAAAGTCGAGTGAAAAAATTGCCGGTTAGCGGCGTCACATTATTTAGCGGTTATCGGAATCGGCGAAAAGCCGTTGTTGGTCCAGTCCATTTTTACAGTATGGCCTCGCACATGGTAATACCGCGGTTGCGTCCCCTGTCAGTAGTAGACTGCGTTTCGATTATTTTCAGGTGAGAAACTATCGGGAAGGAATAGAAACCGGGACCAACGCCCGAGACCCGGGACCAAAATCCGGGACCAATTTTTGTTGGCCCAAAATATGTACTAAACATGCCAATAACAAGCTAGAAATTGGATAATAAGTATTTTATAGGCTCTTCTGAAACATGCATATAAAGATTTTATAAAACTTTCGATATTTGTTAAAATTTCAACAAAAAGATAGAACCAGGTCAAGCAATTTCGACCCGGGACCAGTTTTTGCGGGATTGACAACGTCAAGCAAATCTCATTTTTTTCCTACAGAAACATTTTAAACCCAAATTATTTTACACCTCGTCATATGTAAACATACTAAAGAAGATTAAATTTGAATTAAATTTAAAAAAAAATGCAAAAATTATCTATTGTTTTCGCAAAGCGTTTCACTGAAAGAGGCAGCAGACAGCCTGCATGAAATAGACTGTAGCATAAATCAGATGGTTCTTGGGACAAAAGAGGCACCGAAAATTTCTATTTTAATGAATGGTCGACAGGGAACAATTTCACATAAAACCCAAGTATCTGTTAGTCTCTTACAAAGTGGCATTCAGTCCCTAGAGGCAAAACTTTCAAAGTTAGATGAAAATGTACATGTGCATATGCAGTCACTTCTTACAACCCAGGTAGAAAACTTCCATGTAGTATCAAGGATGCGAAGACATTCTCTTTATTAGAATATGCGCATGATTTTGGCTTGATAACCAAAGAATCCCTAAAGCGTACTACCAGCTGGACTGCTAAGTATTTCACACATCCTTCTAGTTACTACCCAGTGCCTCAGAGTATGCTAGGCCTTTCAAATGCACCATCAATGAGTCCCTTGCCATGCCCTGTTGTTCAAGGTGGTGATTCAATGAGGCTATGGATTAAAAATTACCACCCTGTCCGTCAGAGGTCTGTGAGGACACAAACAACAATGGACAAATGTGGCACCCTGCCAATAGCTGTGTACACAAATGAGGCACGCCAGGATCAGAGCACTGCACCAATTATATTTCATGAAGTGGAGCAGACTTTGGTCTCTGCAGCTGAACCATCTTCTGAGTCCATTTCAGAACCACTGTCTGATCAGGCATCTTGTTATGAGACAGACTCTGAAGACGAGTGTAGTGAACAAGAAAATGACCATGAAAGTCTTTTCGCATGCATGTCAGCTCTGAGAACAAAGTCTGGAAGAAGTGTTAAAGCAGTATCTAGGCTGGATTATGAGTGACTGGTATATAGTTCAATGGACAGGAAAAGATACTATCAAAAATTGAAATGGAGATGCAAAAAAAAGAGCCACAAGTAATAGCCTTTCAATGGCACAAGGGGTAGTGTAAACATAGCATCATGTACATTAAAAGTATGACGAAAAGTAAAGCAACTAGCTCTCACTTACCTTACTGTTAATAGACATCCAGAGAGAAAAAGAGGTGTGCCTCATTTGTGTCAATGGCTACATTGAATATATCAAATATAAAATATCTGTTGAGGAAAGCCAATAAGCCAGGGGTAGTATCTATCATTTATAAAACCACTTAAGTCATTGCAATGCTGTTGCTAAGGCTAAAATTCAATAAAGGAGATCTATGAAATTTGCTCTGGAGGAACAGTCTTTTTCAGACTGTTCCTACAGAGCAAATTTCATAGTTGTAGCGAATCTCCTTCAAAGACATATAGCCTCAGCAACAGCATAGTAACCACTTTAGTCGCTTTATAAATACGGCCCCAATTCTTTCCCAGTAGATGGTCACAAGGCCATCTTACATGCAGTAAGCAAAAGTTAGGACTAAGCAAAAGCAAACAATGACACTGGTAAGCCACAACTGAAGCACCACCTTGAAGATATCTAAATTGCTGGGGGCTTAAACCAGGCTCCGAGGTTATAAAACTTTTTTCGTGCTCAACTCAGCTGACCATGTAATTTTCTCAGCTGACGAATGTGAAAATGCCAAGTAATATTGGCATTTTCATATTCATAAGCAAAGAAAATTTCAAACTCAGCTAAACAGAGGAAGCAAACAACTGTAATTTTCAATATTTTTTATTTATTAGCAGGTAAAATTTCATGCTCAGCTGAGCACGAAAAAAGTTTTATAACCTCAGGGCCAATTGTATGGCTACCCCGTCACACCCTCAGTTCTATTGTTGTTTATAGACATTTAGCAGTTGCTTGGTCTGTCTGAATAACTTATGATTCATCAGTATCACCAGTATAGTTATGGTACTCAGTATAATAAAACATAATGATTGATCACAAGACTAAAATGGTTTACTTCTTATTTAGTCACTGATGATGGATGACGTGATTTTACATCCTTTTCAACAGTATTTCAGTCATATCAGGACGATGGGAGGGTGATAATGAAAGGCTGTGTGCAATGGAACCCCGTTTAAGGTAGGAAAGAGTCTCCTCAAGCGGGGCTCGAACCCGGGTCCGCTAGATCAGTAGGCCAGCACTTAAGCCACTGAGCTACCGGGGGTCCTAGTCACTGCTTTAATAAGGTCTGTCAAGAGTATTGGGTAAAGTAAGTTGTGAACTGATTTTAGATTGACTTCTATTTAGAGCAGATACAATGGCACAATGTGATAAACTAGATAAAGATCATTTCCTGCTTATCCTGCAAGAGTTATGGTTGCTAAGTGATCCAAAATTGTTTGCCCTTTACATTGCACAATCTCTGTCTAATGTGAAAAAGGGTTTTTTGTCAGGTCATATTGCATGCATTTCTTTATAGAATGCATCAGTATCATATATACATAGAACAACTGTCTTGCTATGTGTTTAGCATCAACTTGGGATAAAGAGAGTATTGTTGTACTTAGTATTCAAAGTATGCATGAATGGCATAAGGTAGAGCGAAGCATTGCGTATGTAATTTTACTGATTTGGCCAAAAATTTACTGTTTACTGATTTTTTGGCTAAAATTTAACTGATTACTGATTTTTTGGCCTAAATTTAACTGATTACTGATTTCAGAGGTACCCCATTGAGACCCTCATATTAGTGTATTGGATTTATATTTAATACACAGGTACATTATCATAAAATGCAGGTCAAGTTCGATATAGGGTAATTATGAGAGTTATGGTCCTTTTTCGTCTTCATTTTGTGTGAAAAAATGGTATCCGTTCATCATCTTTATAAAAGATTAGTGTATTGAATTCATATTTTATACATAAGTATACCGGTCAAGTTCGATTTAGGGTAGAATCCATCAATTATTATGGGATTTATGGCACCTTTTCGACTTCGTTTTGTATAAAAAGAATGGTTTCCATTCGTTTTCTTTTAAAAAGATTAGTGTACTGGGTTTATAATTGATACACAGGTATACACAAGTACAAAAGTTTATTCGGTATAAAACATAATACAATGTTTATAACCAATAGACACATAGAAATACAGTGAAGACAATGAAACAATATAGTGTTTGCAGAAGAGCGTAACATATAACATAAATATATATAAAGTATGATATTGCAATTTACATAACACTTCGTAACAGTTTACATGGTCATGTGTTTCGTTTTTTAGTGGCAAAGTAAATGAATTTCGCTAGACCAGTGATAGAAGGTTTGGATGTTTTAGAAAGTAGTGTTTCAAATTTTATTAATGTTGGCCAGTGGCAAAAATATGGCTTGAAAAAACTTTCTTCTTAAATCTCTATAATTTGGACAAACAAGTAAAAAGTGATACTCGTCTTCAACTTTACCCATATTGCAAAACTGACATATCCTTTGCTCTCTTGGTATACTTTCATATCTACCTGTCTCGATCATTAAGCTATGGGAAGATGTTCGAAAACGTGTTAGTGCTGATTTATATTTCGGGTCGATTTCAAGATTAAGACAATTCTCGAGTTCGAAATTGTGCTTAAAATACTATATGCCTGAAGCCGGTTTGAGTTATTTATTTCAGAGTACCATGTCTGTTTATATGTGTCTAGTATGCGCTGACGAATCAGATTAAACGGAATATTAACATCGAATTGCTGTCTCCAAATATACCCCAAACCATGGCATTGCAGTATATTTTTACCTGGGTAGCCCAGTTTTGACCATTGTAATTTCTATCGAGATCGGAATCTTGCTTGAGCATTAAGTAAACTTGTTTCAATAATGAATCATTGTTTTGTTGTAGAATTTTGATCCAATATTTGATCATGTTAATTTTTCTTGATACTGAAAATGGCGTTCTGCCAAGTTCTCCGTACAGTGCAGATAAATTAGTGGATTTCTTAACGCCAAGGATAAATCGCAAGAATTTAGTGTGAATAAGTTCAATGTCTGAAGCAGCATGCATACCCCAGACTTCTGAAGAATAATTCAGGATCGGAGACACTAGCGAATCAAAGAGATGCAGTTTTTGTGAGATTGGTATATCGATATTTTTGAGAATAGTAAAAAGATTGTGCAAAGCGAAGGATGCATGTTGAGATATACATTTTTGCGTACGGTACCAATTGCCGTTCTTGAAAAGGGTGACTCCCAAATACTTAAATTGGTCTACAACTTCTATTGTGGTATTATATATAACGAAATCGAAATGTGTTCTTCTTCCTTTTTCAAAGATCATAGCCTTTGTTTTATTAGTATTTATCTTCGGGCCCCAAAGTTGGCAATACGTTTCTAGATCTGAGAGTAATGACTGCAATGTCGGACGATTTTGCAAAAAGCACTTGATCATCTGCGAATAATATGAGAAATAATTTCAGGTCGTTGATTGTAAAAATATTTTGTAAGTCTGCGTTAATATTTTCGACAATATCGTTAACAAAAAGCATGAATAATAAAAGCGAACTAGGGTCCCCTTGTTTCAAGCCTATGTTTGAATAAAAAAAGCTAGAGTATGATGACTTATATTTCACACATGATTTGACAACAGTATACATTGACTTGATTGCTTTGACTAATTTGCAACTAACATTCTCGGTCAATAATCTTTGCCATAAGAGGGAACGATCTATCTTATCAAAACACTTTTCGTAATCAATGAAAATACAGTATAACTTCTGGCCTTCATTTAGTACCTTTGAGATAACGGCGTGCAGGATATAGATACAATCTTGACCGATTTCCCTTTTTGAAAGCCGAACTGGTTTGTTCTTAAATTTTTTCGTATTTTTCAACCCAACTGGTAAGGCGGTTTAATAGAAACTGGGAATATACCTTCGCTAAAACACTAATTAGGGTGATGCCACGATAACTGGATGCCTCATTAACGCCCCCTTTTTTGAAGATAGGGGCAATAATGCCTTCTCCCCAGGCGCGGGGATACTCACTGGAATTGAAAATTCTGTTATACAACGATAAAAGAAATGGTGATATGAATTCATAACATGCTTTTAATATTTCTCATGTTATGCTGTCTATTCCCGGAGATTTATAGTTTAATGAAAATATTACTCGTCGGAGTTCGTTTTCCGACAAATTTATATCTAAATCATTATCGAAGTTCAACTGGTATAAATTGGTTTCATCAAGCTAGTTTTCTGATTCAAGCTCCCCAAAGACAGATTTGAAATGATTATACAGGTCATCCGCCGTTAGTGAATTAGAATTTTCATTTGGCTTCTGAAACTGTGACTTAACATTTTCCAAAAACTGTCGCGGTTGTTTTTTTTTGCCAGTTCTTTTATGCGCTGGCCCTCTTCACGTCTAAATTTGTTTTTTTGCTTTTTTCTTGACCCTATTGAACCGCGTTCGCGCTCGTGTGAAATTCATTCGTGCACCCGCTGCTTTCGTTCGGTTGAAAATATTTCGAGCAGTTTTAAAATCATTTTTTGCCATTCGACAATTTTCATCAAACCATTTACTATTTACTTCGTGCGCTGACCGTGATTTACTACGGAATGTTTGACCAAATACTTCGAATGCGCTGTCGTGTAAAAAGCGAGTAAAGTTCTGGACCACGTGATCGATTGGTTCAGTGCTCGTATCCCTGATTAGCTGTTGTATGCTCTCATGATTATTCACGAGTTGTGAATGAAAGAGATTTATAATCATAAAGTATAGGTCAAGGTCGATTCAGGGTCAATTCCATCAATTATTATGGGATATATGTCCCCTTTTCGAGTTCATTTTGAAAGGCAAAAAGCGGTTTCCGCTCATTATCTTTTGAAAAGATTTGTGTATTGAATTCATATTTTATACACAGGTATATAATCATAATAAACATGTCAAATTTGATTAGGGATAGAATCCGTCAATTATTATAGGAGTTATAGGCTTTTTTCGACCTCCTTTTGTATGAAAACAAGGTTTCCGCTCATTATCTTTTGAAAAGATTAGTGTATTGGATTCATATTTTATACCATTGTATATAATTATAACATACAGGGCATATCCAATTTAGGACAAACTCCCCCATTTATTTTGGGAGTTATGGCCCTTTTTCGACTTCATTTTGTACAAAAAATGGTTTCCGTTATTTTTTTTGCAAAGTTAATTGTTTCCAGGCTATTTCTTTTGGAAAGTTGCATGGCATTCATTTCTATGATAAGATACAGAATGTTATCATATATCACAGACGTCCCCCCCCCCCTCCCTCCAACCCCCACACACCCGCCTCTTGATCCAAGAAGCACAATTGTGACAATACCAATACATCTGCCTAAGAAAAACAATGCACCATGTACAACACAAGTCTGTCTTTGAGAACCTAGTTATGCTACAAGTGCCAGTACCTTAAACAAGGTGCCATTTTACTTAAGGCACTAGGCGGGAAGATCCTTGTCCAATGGACACATTTTTAATTAGTTTTCAGTGAGACTTTTAAATTCGAAACTAAAGTATTCAATAACATTTGATATATCAATAACTAAAATCCGTAAATTAAACTTTAGGTCGGAAAATGATATCCGACCTAGAAGAACTCTATAAGCATACAGCTTCCGTTCTAATCCCATAGCTTGTACTGATGCGTTACTTTTACATGTATGTATATATGTACGACAATGGAAAAGCGATATAAATGTGTTTAAACCAAAATGATATCTTGAATGTGATGTAATTAAGTGACAAATAACAGGATGAGCTCTGCTCTTCAGTTACAGTTCTTGTGTAATATCACGGGCACTATATGGAATTGAAAGCATAACAATCAGTGTAATAAAAGAAACATGAGCGTGAGAGTCATCAAAAACATACATACCTTCCAGTGTAAAATTTCGAACTTACACTTTCAATTTCATTACTTATATTTTCTTGAATCAAGGGCAGATAATTTAGGTTTTGATATGCCTAGCATAGTTTTCTCATGATTCTGCAATGCACACTATCATATCAATATAATTACAAAGTTTCCTTTATATATCTGGACAATAATGAAAAACTTGTGGTTTTTCGTAAAGTTAGAGAAGCAAAAATAAGTAAAATTCCTGTTACCACTTATTAGCGCATATACTATTATTGAATAAGCAAACACTTATAAATTATAAAACCCAATTAATTAGCATATATGCCTGTATTATTTCAAACCATAATGGTAACTCGGCCATCATTACTTATAGAGATAATTTAAAAAAAAGAGAGATACATGGTAAGGTATGGGGTGGAATTACCCCACCCAATTTGGCACTGCGCTCCACTCAAAATACACTTTCAATGAGATCAATATTTCAAAAAATGAAAGCCAACACTTTGAAGTAGAGATTGGTGAGGTTTGGTGAAAATCCATGTGTATCCAGAAAATGGCCCTTATGGAGACTCCCTCTTAAAGATCAAATAAACTTCAACAGATATTCCGGCCTATGATCATTTTACTGATATAAGTACATCCGAAAAAGTGTATAGTTAGAAGTAAAGAAGTAGGTATACCCACTGGGTGGTAAGGATTCGAACCCACGACGATTATCACAGCTTCGCCTAGCCGACACCAGCTTAACAATTTGCGCCACTAAGCTCATTAAAAAAGAAGTTCCATTGAACAATGTTAAGCTTGATTTCTCTGAATGACCCATCGGATAGGGCTACTCGATTAAGTTACGCTAACGCAATCAGGTATATATTTGAAATATAAACACTCGACAAAAGTTTACGCCGCCGACACCGACCCCGCCGCTGACGACATGGAAAAGGAATGCATATGCCTCGCTTTTGCTAGTCGCAGGCCAGATGAAAACTATGTTTTATCCCATTTTGCTTGCACAAATATCGCGGAAAGAGATTGCACAATCATTGCAAGGTATGTAACAATAATCTGATGCTCACTTTTCCTCTCTCAAATTTTTGTTGCCGAACTGACAGTGTATTCTGTAAAGGTGGTCTTCTCTGTGTATCCATATGAAAATCCTCTCCTTCATTTCTAAATAATTACATTCCCTTTGATTTTCCTTAGACGAACCTATTTCGGAGAAACAGTGTTCATACTTCCATGAACAACAGGCGGTCACGCGACGTCGTTGGAAATGTAATCATTATTCTATTAATACTGGCATACAAGCTGTCATACATAAAGTATTTGCACGCTATTTCTTTGAAAAAATGCAACGCCATAAGGGTAAATGATCTTGTCATTAAAAACTGCTGGCCAAACAGTGTGCATTTATTGACATACTTAAAGCACACGTAACAAAGAGTAAACAGACCCGCCGCAAATGCCAGTGGTATTCGTGCAAGAGTATCTGTCGTTTGTACAAAGATAAGCACATGTTCGATCACCAACACTTAATGACAAAAAGTCCATGCTTCCTAAGCATAGTTCTCTGTTGTTGTCGCATTGCGCTTTCAAATACCCCTTAAAGTATTCTTGACAATGGTTACATGTAAGAATGATCTGTCATAAAACTGGCAAAAGTGTCATAAATGAGCCACGACACGAGAAAACCAACAATGTGGTTGTGCGCCCAGCGCAGACTCAGATCAGCCTGGGCATCCGCCCAGTCAGATCAGAGTCTTCGCTCTGCGCTTAAATGGTAGCTGAGGGACTTAGCTACCTTCATGCGGACAGCGAAGACTCTGATCAGACTGGGCGGATGCCCAGGCTGATCTGAGTCTGCGCTGGGCGCACAACCACTTTGTTGGTTTTCTCGTGTAGCGGCTCAAATAGACCTCGTGACATGCATTGATATGTTCCACTTGTCATTGCTCCACATACATGTATAATGGTATTTATTGGAAGAACTAGCTTACATATCATTTCTATGGATGGCAACATAAGTAAAAATACATTTAAAGAGTTCAGATTTTACCATAAAGTTGTCATGAAGCCCCCAAAGAACATGAGTTACAATGAAAATGCTCAAGGTGATACGAGTATTTATTGTTTCCCAACGAGCACCACCACCCATAGGATTCTTGTATCCAAAGGACAACAAACAGAAATGTAACCTTCTGCACTAATTTTGTTTGTTACAAGCGCATTGCAAATGCTTGTCAGGGACGAGTCATTCATTTTTTTTTTTTGGGGGGGGGGGGGGGGGGGGGGGTGAGGGGGTCGGGTACATTTTTATATGGTTCACCAGAATTTTTCCGACCCCCCCCCCCCCCCCCCCCCCCCCCAATCTCATCAGAATTATTTTTCCGACGCCCCCCCCCCCAACCCTCCGATAGATGACAAAATTCTTATGATCCCCCCATCCCTCAATCCCAGCTACCCTTCACACACACGCGATATTATCTATCTTATGTCAGATTGACCCCAATCAAAACCTGTATGAAACACAAAGAACATTTTCTTATTCTAACAGGCTTAATTATTGCACTTTCTTTCTGCTAATGGGCATCCAGAAATCTGTTGTCCAATGCTTAATAATTATAACTGTTAATAATATTGATTGGGTCTCTGGATGGCGGGGGTCTCGGGGGCTGTGCCCCAGAAGCCACAGTAGTTTTGCTGATGAAAAAGCACCTGGAGAGCTGATATCACAAACGCAGGCATTAAATCTAATTGAAAACAAATCATCTACTTGACATGATTTTATAGACGCGTTCATACTGTTCTTCTAGCAAATCAATGAAAAGATCTGTTTTTGGATATGAAGCTGCCCAAGTCTGTGTTGTTATTTCCATAAATGTCTTTTAAGTTTTGAGTTCGAAAGAAAAGAGTCTGAAATTTTAGGAGTAATGGGGCTTCGCCCCCCCCCCAGAAGCTGAGACATTTTTCAAAATGAAGACTGATGGAAGGATTCTGACCCCCCCCCTCACACACACACACAATATGCCTAATAAAATATATGACCCCCCCCCCCCCGCTCCGAGGCTTATTGTTTCCGACCCCCCCCCTCCACAGGTAAATCACCAAAAAAATTCCGACCCCCCTAAAAGGTACCCGCGCCCCCCCCCCCCACACACACACACCTGATAATAAATGACTCGTCTCTAACAAACAAAATTAGCGCAGATGGCAAAATGTCTATTTGTTTATGGTGCACAATAACATCTAAAATTATCGCAGGTGGCTATATGTCTATTTGGTGATGGTGCACAATGCTTGTAATAAACAAAATTAGCGCTGATGGCTAGATGTCTATATGTTGATGGTGCACACTTCTTGTAACAAGTAAAATTGGCGTAGATAGCTTGAAATCTATTTGTTGCTTGTGTACAATGCTTCTAACAAACAAAATTAGTGCAGATGGCTTAATGTCTACTTGTTGATTGTGTTCAATAAGATGCTTCATGTCTTGTAACAAACAAAATTAGCGCCGGTAGCTAGATGTCTATTTGTTGATCGTGCACAGTGCTTGTAACAAGTAAAATTAGCGCAGATGGCCACGTGTCTATTTGTTGATGGTGCACATTTCTTGTAACATGTAAAATTAGCGCAGATAGCTAGACGTCTATTTGTTGATTGTGTCCATTGCTTCTGACAAACAAAATTAGCGCAGATGGCTTAATGTATACTTGTTGGTTGTGTTCAATGCTTCTCATAAACAAAATTAGAGCAGGTGGCTAGATATCTATTTAGTAATGGTGCACAATGCTTGTAACAAGTAAAATAAGCGCACATGGCTAGATGTATATTTGTTGATGGTGCAAAATGCTTCTAACAAACAAAATTAGCGCAGTAAAATTAGCGCAGATAGCTAGACGTCTATTTGTTGATTGTGTCCATTGCTTCTAACAAACAAAATTAGCGCAGATGGCTTAATGTATACTTGTTGGTTGTGTTCAATGCTTCTCATAAACAAAATTAGAGCAGGTGGCTAGATATCTATTTAGTAATGGTGGACAATGCTTGTAACAAGTAAAATAAGCGCACATGGCTAGATGTATATTTGTTGATGGTGCAAAATGCTTCTAACAAACAAAATTAGCGCAGAAGGCTAAGGTGTCTTTTTTGATGGTGTACAATGCTTGTAGCAAGTAAAATTAATGCAGATGGCTAGCTGTCTATATGTTGATGGTGCACCATGCTAGTTACAAAAAAATTAGCGCAGATGGCTAGCTGTCTATATGTTGAGGGTGTACAATGCTAGTTACAAGTAAAATTAGCGCAGATGGCTAGCTGTCTATATGTTGATGGTGCACAATGCTAGTTACAAGTAAAATTAGTGCAGATGGCTAGCTGTCTATATGTTGATGGTGTACAATGCTAGTTATTTGTAAAATTAGCGCAGATGGCTAGCTGTCTATATGTTGATGGTGCACCATGCAAGTTACAAGTAAAATTAGCGCAGATGGCTAGATGTCTATATGTTGATGGTGCACACTTCTTGTAACAAGTAAAATTGGCGTAGATAGCTTGAAATCTATTTGTTGCTTGTGTACAATGCTTCTAACAAACAAAATTAGTGCAGATGGCTTAATGTCTACTTGTTGATTGTGTTCAATAAGATGCTTCATGTCTTGTAACAAACAAAATTAGCGCCGGTAGCTAGATGTCTATTTGTTGATCGTGCACAGTGCTTGTAACAAGTAAAATTAGCGCAGATGGCCACGTGTCTATTTGTTGATGGTGCACATTTCTTGTAACAAGTAAAATTAGCGCAGATAGCTAGACGTCTATTTGTTGATTGTGTCCATTGCTTCTAACAAACAAAATTAGCGCAGATGGCTTAATGTATACTTGTTGGTTGTGTTCAATGCTTCTCATAAACAAAATTAGAGCAGGTGGCTAGATATCTATTTAGTAATGGTGCACAATGCTTGTAACAAGTAAAATAAGCGCACATGGCTAGATGTATATTTGTTGATGGTGCAAAATGCTTCTAACAAACAAAATTAGCGCAGAAGGCTAAGGTGTCTTTTTTGATGGTGTACAATGCTTGTAGCAAGTAAAATTAATGCAGATGGCTAGCTGTCTATATGTTGATGGTGCACCATGCTAGTTACAAAAAAATTAGCGCAGATGGCTAGCTGTCTATATGTTGATGGTGTACGATGCTAGTTACAAGTAAAATTAGCGCAGATGGCTAGCTGTCTATATGTTGATGGTGCACAATGCTAGTTACAAGTAAAATAAGTGCAGATGGCTAGCTGTCTATATGTTGATGGTGTACAATGCTAGTTACTTGTAAAATTAGCGCAGATGGCTAGCTGTCTATATGTTGATGGTGCACCATGCAAGTTACAAGTAAAATTAGCGCAGATGGCTAGATGTCTATATGTTGATGGTGCAACATGCAAGTTACAAGTAAAATTAGTGCAGATGGCTAGCTGTCTATATGTTGATGGTGCACCATGCAAGTTACAAGTAAAATTAGCGCAGATGGCTAGCTGTCTATATGTTGATGGTGCACAATGCTAGTTACAAGTAAAATTAGCGTACATGGCTAGATGTATATTTGTTGATGGTGTACAATGCTTGTAACAAGTAAAATTAGCGCAGATGGCTAACTGCCTATATGTTGATGGTGCACAATGCTAGTTACAAGTAAAATTAGTGCAGATGGCTAGCTGTCTATATGTTGATGGTGCACAATGCTAGTTACTTGTAAAATTAGCGCAGATGGCTAGCTGTCTATATGTTGATGGTGCACCATGCAAGTTACAAGAAAAATTAGCGCAGATGGCTAGCTGTCTATATGTTGATGGTGCACGATGCTAGTTACAAAAAAATTAGCGCAGATGGCTAGCTGTCTATATGTTGATGGTGTACAATGCTAGTTACAGGTTAAATTAGCGCAGATGGCTAGCTGTCTATATGTTGATGGTGCACAATGCTAGTTACAAGTAAAATTAGCGCAGATGGCTAGCTGTCTATATGTTGATGGTGCATAATATTAGTTACTTGTAAAATAAGCGCAGATGGCTAGCTGTCTATATGTTGATGGTGCACCATGCAAGTTACAAGTAAAATTAGCGCAGATGGCTAGCTGTCTGTATGTTGATGGTGCACAATGCTAGTTACAAGTAAAATTAGCGCAGATGGCTAGCTGTCTATATGTTGATGGTGCACAATGCTAGTTACAAGTAAAATTAGTGCATATGGCTAGCTGTCTATATGTTGATGGTGCACAATGCTAGTTACTTGTAAAATTAGCGCAGATGGCTAGCTGTCTATATGTTGATGGTGCACCATGCAAGTTACAAGTAAAATTAGCGCAGATGGCTAGCTGTCTATATGTTGATGGTGCACAATGCTAGTTACAAGTAAAATTAGCGCAGATGGCTAGCTGTCTATATGTTGATGGTGCACCATGCAAGTTACAAGTAAAATTAGTGCAGATGGCTAGCTGTCTATATGTCGATGGTGCACCATGCAAGTTACAAGTAAAATTAGCGCAGATGGCTAGCTGTCTATATGTTGATGGTGCACAATGCTAGTTACAAGTAAAATTAGCGTACATGGCTAGATGTATATTTGTTGATGGTGTACAATGCTTGTAACAAGTAAAATTAGCGCAGATGGCTAGCTGTCTATATGTTGATGGTGCACAATGCTAGTTACAAGTAAAATTAGCGCAGATGGCTAGCTGTCTATATGTTGATGGTGCACCATGCAAGTTACAAGTAAAATTAGTGCAGATGGCTAGCTGTCTATATGTCGATGGTGCACAATGCTAGTTACAAGTAAAATTAGCGTACATGGCTAGATGTATATTTGTTGATGGTGTACAATGCTTGTAACAAGTAAAATTAGCGCAGATGGCTAGCTGTCTATATGTTGATGGTGCACAATGCTAGTTACAGGTAAAATTAGCGCAGATGGCTAGCTGTCTATATGTTGATGGTGCACAATGTTAGTTACAAGTAAAATTAGCGCACATGACTAGATGTATATTTGTTGATGGTGCACAATGCTTGTAACAAGGCCAGCGTCTTTTTCTTGTGAGCTGAACGCCTTTAATTTTGCGCCACCCAGACAAGTATTGTAGTCGAGCCAGACCACAACGATAATTCTGGCGGCTAGTCGATGATAATCATAAATCGCTACTTGCCTGCTTCACCTATTATCTATAACTGAGCGTACTTTGTAATAAGAGCGGGGAACAACTTTCTACGGGTAATGGTATACGAGTATACCGAAAGGACCACAGTTACAGAATACCCACTGAGGTCCACAACAAAATTTCAATCAGGACAGGAACTGTGAGCGTCAGATTATTTTTACAGACCTCATATTGACTTTGAAATCTATTTTCTGGTTAAAGCTTAAATATCAATTTTGTGCGAAGTTTTGTTTTAGAAGGCAGGGATATTTGGAGCAGTGCTGTACCGTAACCAATGAAGCATGAACTGCAATTTACATTCCCTAAGCTAACGCACACTGGGCTATCAAATGCGTGCATATTTCAGTCAGTATACATCACACCTGGTTAACTATGTTTCAGTGATGTTACGAAACGAAAAAGAGATGTTACGAAACGAAAAAGAGTCACTGTTACCAAACGACCTGAACATCAGGTCGTTTGGTAACAATGACTCTTTTTTCGTTTCGAAACGGTCCTTTTTCGTTTTGTAGCAGCCCTTGTATACACGTAGTTAACTAGCGGTTTATATTTTCTTGATAGAAAGAAATACGCAAGAACTTTATTGTCATTCAACTATAGTCGACATGAAATATATGAGTCAAGTCAATGTTACTATCACTGCACGTAGTTCTAACAAAACTTTGTTATAAGATAAAAATGGAAAGAGTCCCAATAGCTCAGTCGGTCAAGCATCGGTCTGCCAAGCTAGCAGTCCGATTTTCGACTGTAGAAGTCCGTAAAACCATGGCATCCCTCCATCAGGGTTCAATTGCACACACAGACTTTCACTATCACCCTTCCCTCGCTTCCATATGACTGAAATACTCTTAAAAGGGCCGTACCACCATAAGCAATCCATCTATCCAACAGATCAGCAGTAAAAGGCCACCAGGAATTACGTATATATATGAACCAATTTTAATTAATTTCATATTTAAGAAGGAAAAAAACCCTGAACGGTATTGTGTAAATCAACTTGTTAGATGAAACCAAACGCGCTAATGAAAAAAACATAAATGATTGATGCCGCGTGAAAAAGGCCCTTCAGCCACATTTGTAAAGAGGAGTCAAAATCCACCTATGTATCCGTGCAAACGTACCAGTCTTAACATTTCATTTTGAGGGTCGTTATGATCAATAGATGGTGTATGCGAAGAGGAAATACTCTAATCAGATTGCGTAGTTTTGCAGTCTGATCTGAGTTATTGCTATTCCAAGATGCATTAAGATACCATTTCACGCGACACAAGTCAAATGTAAAGCCGGAACTCCAAAGAGTAATAATGAATTCAGCGAGGTCATATTTCTTGTAAATCCTTATTTTTTCCTTTGTCTTGCAAAATCTATTAAAAATGTCAGCATGCGATTATTGGTCCGCGCAAATGGGTGTTGACCTCAATCTATTCATCCTCTAATTTTCATCCTCTTTTCGAAACCGTGAAACGGAATTATGCTAGGGATGTCACTGTACTTCTCAGTACTTAAGCAGATGTTTGTTTATAAAAATCGGTGAAAAAATCCGTATGATTTTTTTTTCAGAGCTTAAAAAGGCCACAGGAGTTTTTTCTCTGTTTTTAAGCATTAAAATTAATCTGAATTAATATCTATAGTACATATGTCTTCCAGTAACAAATGGTAATATATTCCAGAACGAAGCCAAGCCACAGAGAAATGCCCCCATCGGCTGGGAGTAAAATTTGAAACAACAGCACTGCAAAGCGGGCTAACAAACCCCTGTTAGAAAAAAAATCATTAGGTTTGTGTAGATATATTGATATATTCTTTATTTCTCTCAGGTTATAACATGGTATAACATCATGAAGAACAACATATTTACAATTAGTACACTAGCATGCAAGAATACTATACTATTTCAATTTGTACATATGCTCTAAACAGTTTTGACTAACATGACAATCCACAATGTCCGCCGTTCCATATACGAAATTTCAAAACCCTGGGCCAAGCCATTTTTAGAGCTATAGCTGCCTAAGTATTGACAAACAGGGTAATCACTCTGTAATTAACAGATGCAGATTTTCCTTATATTTACCAAAACGTTAATATACCGAATACATTTAGTATACAGACAATTCAGCAACCTCGGTGAAGCAGTATGCCAAAGTCGAAAAGGGACATAACTCAAATATAGTTTTATGGAATAAAGTCAAAATAGGTTCATAGGTCAATGAATTAATGGATATCTTACATTTAGCTGTATACCGAATATCAACATCCTAGCTCAAATACTTTTGAAGAAAATGGGTTTACAAGATTTCTTTTTATTTTGGACAAAAAAGTGATAACTCTAAAAGTACAAATCCGATGAAAAAAGTGCATTCACTCAGTTTTCATGACAGTGCTTCTTTATGTAAAATATCAAAACCCTAGTATTGCAAGGTGTTGCAAACAAGGACACTATGTATTTCGTCTGCAAAAAAAATGTATATTAAAAGGATGTAAATGCGAAATTATGGGAGAACAACCTGTATCATACGCAACATACCATACCGTCTCGATCTCATCCACAAAGCTATTACGTTTCATCATCATATTCAACAATGTTACCTAGTCATAGAATACACAAGAATATGTAGTCTGAAAAATAGGATGCTGTATCCTATGTTGGTGTTTGAAACAATATTGAGACAACTCAATAGCTGAAAAGAAGGAAACGCAAGTAAATTCTGAATCGCGTGGACGACATGTCCCGGGGAGCTAAAAATTTTCAAGTGGCATCACTTAGCGACCAAATCAGTAACAGTTTTCATAATATGTAGCCGATATATTAAGGCAGCACATTATACAACTTGACTAGAATACCGGTTATGATAAGACTTCATGTGACTTGTATCAGAACTTTTGGTCGCCCCTCGTATAGAATGTTGTTGTTGTTTCAATTCTGGTAACGCCGTTTTAAATGGCATACCGGTATATATTTCAACTAATACTTAACAGTAATTTGGTGCATACACGTTGGGGCTTAACTTACTATATTTGACTTTTTGTGTTTTTCAGTGTAAGATCGATTGTTATTTCACAGAACGAACACCAAAAGCAGTATTTTCACGAGTGGCGAAGCCATGAGTGAAAATACCACTTTCGGTGTTAATGAGTGAAATGAAAATTGATCTTACACTGAAAAATTCAAATTTTCTATTTTTTTTATGCTTTAAAATCGCAATAATTCTGTTAATTCCAGAGCTCAGCCACCACGAGAGAAACACGACTTTTTTTTCTAGTAGCCGTTTTGCGTCAAATTTGATGCTTCCAGCGTGTTTACTGGATATGATATTGGTTGGAAATAAGTTTGCAATTGAAAAAAAAAGCTTGAAATATCATTTTGATATTAAATAGATCTCAAGAAATTTGCCAAGAAAGGATGCCTACAGGAGACTTAGGCGGCCTGACGTCGCGTGCATTAACAATGTAACGTTGGCGTTTTAGGTGACGTCATTAACGTCGTAATGACGTGCAAACATGCGAATAGAATAGAATATAATAGAATTGTATTTACTGCTCAACTGTACCCTTTAAGGGTTAAAGGCAAGCAAATATAAATATATACATAACATTCATAAAACAACATGAGTGGATATAACAAAATAATTTGCATATGAATAGGGAAAAAATGGAAAAAAATGATGATGTCTTGATTCATAAGAGCCGTATTAAGAAATAGTACATTCACTTACAAACAAACCAACAGATTTCACAGCAGAATAATCTTTGCTACTCATTAAATCAATAAAAAGTTCTCTGTTAGAAACATATCTGTTGATGTTGAAATTAATGATACTCTGAAACATTTTATTGGGTATATTAGAATGTTTCTCACAATCACAAAAGAAATGAATTTCATCATCGACAACATTACAAGCTGTACACAATCTATTTTTCCTTATCTTCTCTAAGTAAGATAAGATAAGATAATTTTATTAACGTCTCACCAATTTTACATGTACATAAACACAGTTAAAACAAATCGATATAAGATGTAAAATTGCGACTCAATATTGAGCTATGAGAGACGATCGCTCTAAAATGTGTCTGTTCTTGTGTCCTGCACCAGCACTACATCCCCTAAATGCCCCACACTGAGCCAAGGAAGACGGTTATCCAACCAGCATGCCTACGCTTCCAGACTCAGCCTGGAGTATTAAATGCAGTACTGGGACAAGACAGCAATTAGTATGATAAAAAGGCGACACGCATTATCTATGAGCCATTATCACTCTAAAACGTACCATAAATTAGTGCCCTGCATGCGCTACCTTCCCTCGATACCCCATGCCGAGTCCGGATAACCGGGAACACGCGGTGGAACCAATGTTCACACAGCATGTTGCCGGATCCGGACACGGCATGGGATATCAAATGCAGCACAGGGACCAGAGCAACAGATAAAATGAAATTGCAACTTTAATCTGCACTAAAAGAGATAATCGTGTCCGTTGAAATGTATACTGTCCCAGTGGTAAATCCTCCCTGATACCCCACGCTGAGTCCACGATAACAGGGAACATGTGGCGGAGCCAATGTCCAAACAGCATGGACCCGATCATGGACTCAGCATTGGGTATCAACCGCACCACCGGGGCAAAACAGCAGTTAGTATTGTAAATAACAGACAGCTTTTTACATTTAAATGGACACTTATAAAAATACGGTACACAATATACATATTTACATCAACTGTACAGCAGACTATCTTCCCCGTTCGATTTGTAGCTTATGTGCACTAATGCGTGACGTAAGTTTTAACAAGCCGGATAAGATGTAGCCAATTAATCATCAACAACAAAAAACAAAAACTTGAGCCTTTTTCACAAAATTCCTATTTCTGAAACAGTGAAATCAAAAGTTACAATTTCATTGTTTGAAAAAGTGAGATTATCACTTTCAATTTCACCGAGAAATCTCTACAATTCATTGAAAAGTATACAGTTGGAACGCAAACCCTCGAAAAGCGGTGATTGTATTTACAACGGGGGGTCCTTCCACATAAAAAGATAGGCCCAAAAAATTGGCGAGCAAGGTTCTTGACGCAATTTTCCTTTATTCGCAGATATATTTAGAGGCCTTGATAATATTAAAATGATTCCACATATAAAATTTCTTTGCTAACTTGTATTAAGAAGCCTTTGTCAACAAAATTCAGGACCAAAACTGCACGAAATGCTAAAATGTTCTTCGTCAAAGTAAATACTCTATCTTGATTCTACAGAAAACCTTCATCAACATAAAACATAATTTACAGAAAGTTGGGACTTTCTCCAATGCGCACACCCATGCCATCGAAAACTTTATTCTTGTAGCATGTGAAATTTCAAGTACTATCGTTTTGGAACATTTTAAAATTGCAAAATGAAAGATGGCACCTGTGGTTTTAATGCTCAAGAAACGGTCTTGCACGTGATATGGGCATCAGCAATACGTGCCAGACAGCCACAACTTAGACAGAAAAGTAAGGTCGACAGCTTGACAAACATCAGCTCAGATTACTAAAAATGAAAAAGAGAGAGAAAAAACGGAGTTTTATGAGCTAAAACCGACTAAAAATGGTAAAACGTACCTCACCCGAGTTCTGGCCTGATTGGCACTCTACAAATTTGATGTTCTGCCACTCCAATTTGTGACAATAATATCCTTTTCAACCATTATTGTTACAGTTCTAATCGTCACACAAATGAAGAATGAACATGTTAAGACTTGGAAGGAACTGAAAAGAAATTGAAAGTGTACATGTAAATATGTGGGCCTAGGGCAACTGGGTACACTTTCAGGGGAAGCATCTCGGCAATAATATTTTTGATTTATGCAGGCCTACCTTTCTAATGAGAGTAAACTGTTTAAGGAAAGCATTTGCTCCTTTGGGAGCAAAGAATGTTTGAAGAGTTTCCCAGTTCAGGAAAACTAAAAGGAAATCAATAAAGTTGTGTCTTGATGATAAGTGTAGGCCTACGATAATTTGTGCCAGTTATCCATGAAAACGTGTTGCGGCTGTATATGAAACCGTCTCGCCAAGACTACTCTAATATGAGGCAACATCAGTCATTTTGATAGAGCAATAAGAAAACATGATCTGAATTATCAGTAAGTGTTTTTTATGTGATTGCATGCATATCCGAAAGGGTCCTTAATTGGAGAAATAAATGTTCTATTCTATTCTATTAAATTCTATGCTATGTAGATCTACCAGTGTACCTGCAGATTTGTAAATGTTGCCCCCTCCCCCATCCACCACACAGATGCCTGACGAGTTTCTCAAACTTAGGCTATGCAAATACATCACATGCGTATAGTGCACTGCTACCCCTTCTCAAAGGCGTAACTGCCTATACGCAAAGACCCAGGTGCGTATTGAAATTTTGTCAAATTGACAAAATTTCAACACATATCGCAATATTTGATGATGCTGGTATTTGTTAATTGAACATGACTTCAATAGTAGCTACAAGTAGACATGACTACTTGAAATATCTTAGGGGGCTACCTCTTATTCTTGCTCTCAAAGTGTATAAACATACTTATGCATAAAATGTAATAACCCCTAGTTACGCCCTGCTTCTAACCACTCCACGGGCATGTTCTAATTTCTAGCCCGGCCTGGCCTGGCCTGGTCCAGCTCGATTACGCAAAAAGATATAAGAGTTTATCTGATGACGTAACACATAGGACCGGGCCAAAATATTATTTCAAGAATTATACTTGATGCATTATTTAATTAGAGGAGCCACTGTTCCAAATGCTGATAAACAAACAAAATAATCAAGCAGAATTAAAAAGAATAACCGTTAAATTACCGTTTAATTATAAGAGGAAAGGTTAACCCTGCAGGATAGCATGAGCTGTACCTAAATGAACATCAATTGCTGATTAAATCCGTCTTCTAAGCCAGGATTATACAAACTCCTAACCGCTTCAAATTACGTCATAAGCTTGTCAATAATTGGCGTGTTTACAAATTGCTACAGTTGACATTATTCTATCTCACAATAGAATATGTATAAAATATATTTGCTTGAATGTTTTATTCTGTCTTGATCGAAAATTAAACAGTGAGAGGCGTTAACGTTTCTACAGACAGGCAGACTGATTGTGAGTTTGTTATTTTGGCAATGAACACTTCGAGCGTAAGGCTGCCATGATTTCGACGCCATTTTGTTTGTTTACAAACCAGGCAGCCATATGTTATTTTGCAACTTTAAAATGTTCCAAAACCAAATTTTCTGAAATTTCACATAATAGTAGACTATATTTCAGTTTTTTTATGGCATAGGTCTGGGAATTGGAGAAAGTCAAATAAGCTATAAATCGTATTTTTTTGTTCACATGTTTGACGTTGAAGTAAAGGGTACTGTTTCGTTGATAATAACACAGCCGGGAAAGCATGTCTTGAAATTGTTTTAACAGAAATATTCAACAATGGAAGTCAGAGAAGTGCTCTTAAAATTTCAACTGGTGAGACAATATGATTAATGTGTATGGTGGCGTGAAAATAGAGAGGGGTTCGTCTATAGCCATTTTGATGGCGACAATTTCGAACAAAAAAATCGTTGCTATGGGCAAAATTATATCCCTACTCCTTGGAGCTGCGTTCCAACCGATACTTTTTTTCCCTTCCATAGCAATCCCATATATCTTGATCGCCCTATAAGACAGATCTATATTGTTTTGATTGTTAAAGACGAAATTTTTTTGTCTTATAACAGAATTTTGGAAGTCAGAGTCATTCTAGAGAGTGGGAATCCCCGTTTATAGTCTCTGTCGAATAAAAATCGGTACCTTACTAATATATTTTTTTTCAATACTAGAAAAGTTATGCCTGCAGCTGAATTTGAAACACTAGACGTCGCGTTAGGCCATGTGCGTATAGCAAGTATCAAAAATCAGTCTGCACCTTTCCAAAAATTGATCAGAGTCTGACCTTTTTTATTTTAGGATTTCACAGGATGTAATAATTGTGTTTATCATATGCCATCGCATCTGAGAGTGTAATAAAGCCATGCATTAAATTCGATAATCAACTAGTGGATTAAATATGCAAATTACGTCCTAACGCTTTATATGCGTTGACATCCATAAAAACGTCGCGTTTATTAAGGGCAGGGGGTTCAGGTGCTTTTAAAAATGCAAATATACTTATTTTACCTATTTTATGAGAAAGCATATTCAATTTCCTCTAAAATGATATGTACATTATTAGGATAGGGTGCTTGGTTCAAAAGTTATGACATGTTTTCGACAAGCCATTGCGACCAATTTTGTAATCATGCTCCAATGTATTCAGTATACGGGCTGATGGCACCGAATTTCTCATTCATTAAGATCATAATTTGAACAATCTTGGTAGTATTCGCGTACCCGATGCTACATACCAAGTTTCGAGGCCATCGACCTATTGGTTCTGGAGAACAAGATTTTTGAAGGTTTTTACCATATATGGGCATGGCGGCCATGTTGGTCATGTGACCAGGACCGTTTGAACAATTTTTTGTTCCTAAGGTCCCAGGAGGCTCTATATGAAATTTGGTTACAATCGGCCCAGTGGTTTCAGAGGAGAAGTCGTTTGAAAGTGTGGACGGACGACGGACGGACGACGGAGCCTTACCATCCTATAAGCTCCCCCGGAGCCGCTGGCTCAGGTGAGCTAAAAACCAGATTAAACTAAAATATAAATGGACTAGCAGTTTTATGCCAATTTTTGCTACAAATCTTTGCATCCTGTGGATGCACATCTTTCAAAATGTTGCATCCTCAGCAAATTATATGCATGTAGGATACAGGATGCAAAGGTAAAAAAATCACTGTGAAGTATCAGAAGATTTTTTTTTTCTAAACAGTAAGCGAAACTTCTGACAGCAATGTGTTCTGACCCATAAATACTTAGAACATATTCTTTTCAGTGATGTAAATACCCCAACCATGCGGCTGTGGCAAATTTGGGATTTCTGACCACTTATTTACTCTCACACAACATAAACAAGAGGGCCATGAGGCCCTGTATCGCTCACCCGAGCAATTGGCAAAGTGGCTTTTTCTTATGACATTTGTCTGAAACTGTCAAACTATGAGTCTTGGGTCAAAGGTCAAAGAATGACAATGACCTCTTGTACTCATGAAGATAACTGCATTTACCAATTTTTAGGCCTAAATCTTCAAAACTTTCCATGAAATCTTATGTTCTAGCATTTTCCCATGTTTGACCTAGCCGTAAAATATTCAAGGTCAACTCAAGGTCATCATTTTGAACAATCTTGATAGTACTGGAGTACCCGATGCTACATACCAAGTTTCAAGGCCATCGGTCAATTGGTTCTGGAGAAGAAGATTTTTAAACGTTTTTACCATATATGGGCATGGCGGCCATGTTGGTCATGTGACCTGGGCAGTTTGAACAAAATTTCATTCCTTCAACACATGAAAGCTCTATATGAAATTTGGTTACAATTTGTCCAGTGGTTTTTGAGGAGATTGTTTGAAATTGTAAAAATATGAGAGTTCTGGGTCAAAGGTCAAAGAATGACCTTGACCTCTTGTACTCATAAATCTTCATGTACTCAATAAGATGACTGTAGATACCAATTTTTAGGCCTTAATCTTTAAAGCTTTCCAAGAAATCTTATTTTCTAGCGTTTTCCTTTATTTGACCTTGCCATAAAAAAAGGTCAAGGTCAACCCAAGGTCATAATTTGAACAATCTTGGTAGTACTCAAGTACCCAATGCTACATGCCAAGTTTCAAGGCCATCGGTCCATTGGTTCTGGAGAAGAAGATTTTTAAAGGCTTTTACCATATATGGGCATGGTGTCCATGTTGGTCATGTGACATGGACGGTATGAATAATTTTTTGTTCCTTCAACCCCTTAAGGCTCTATATGAAATTTGGTTACAAATGGTCCAGTGGCTTTTGAGGAGATTGTTTGAAATTGTCAAAATATCAGAGTCCTGGGTCAAAGAATGACCTTGACCTCTTATACTCATAAATCTTCATGTACTCATTAAGATGACTGTAGATACCAATTTTTAGCCCAAAATATTCATCAGTTTCCAAGATATCTTAAGTTCTAGCATTTTGCCATATATAAGCACAAGGAAACACATTTGACCTTACCGTAAAAAAAGGTCAAGGTCAACCCAAGGTCATAATTTGAACAATCTTGGTAGTACTCAGGTACCCAATGCTACATATTAAGTTTCAAGGTCATTGGCCCATTGATTCTGGAGAAGAAGATTTTTAAAGGTTTTTGCCATATATGGGCATGTCGGCCATGTTGGTCATGTGACCAAGACCAGTTGAACAATTTTTCGTTCCCCCTTCCTCTGGAGGCCACATATGAAATTTGGTTACAATTGGCCAAGCGGTTTCAGAGGAGAAGTCGTTTGAAATTGTGGACGGACGACGGACGGACGGACGACGACGGATGACGGAGCCTTACCATCCTATAAGCTCCCCCGGAGCCGCTGGCTCAGGTGAGCTAAAAAGTGAAAGGTCAGAGACCGAATTAGTGCTTTAACCTCCGAGTTGCTTCTTGTAAATAGTTTAATGACTTATTCTGTTTGTCTTCTTTTTACTACTTATTCTAAAATTAGTACCACACTTAACAATATAATAATGAGACATGATAATGACCAGTCATTAGATGAATACAGATAGGTTGCGAAATCGTAATGTTTTAGTGCAAAATTTGCTCATAAAATGCAATTTTAGTGTCGTATGATAAATAGAATCTTGCTTTCGTGCTCCTGTTTGATTGAATTTATCAAACTCGTTGGGGAAACCCGATAAGATGTTCGGCATAGCCTCGCATCTTATCTT
The DNA here is from genome assembly GCA_963989385.1 of Ctena decussata. NCBI lineage: Eukaryota > Metazoa > Mollusca > Bivalvia > Lucinida > Lucinidae > Ctena > Ctena decussata. The sequence continues at coordinate 34,789,427 of OZ022498.1, read as the reverse complement.
TCCCCCAACTCGTTTAATAAATTCAATAATACATGAGCACTCATGTAAGATCCTCTATAAACAAAAAGGGACGTCTGTGAAAAGACTGCGCGGATGCGCAGGCTGACCCGAGTCTTTTCTGTCCAAACGTCATAAGGTGTGCTAATCCATTTTACACTGAAATTAAATGAACACGGTGCTTAACTTCCGACGATGTATTATGTATATATTAAAATCACGATCTCTGGGATAAAGAGACCTGAAAATCGGTATTTAGTGCTGCTTAAAAAGATCTAAATCGGACAACTCTTTGGTAGCCATGAACTACTTTATTTTGGTAGCCATGAACTACTTTCTATTGATAGCCCTGAACTACTTTTGTTTTGGTAGCCGTGAACTACTTTCTTTTGGTAGCTATGAACTGCATCATGTTCTAACTGACTGTAGTAAACATGTTTTGATTTTTATCTGTTTATCCGCATAAAGAAAAGATTTTGTTTTTAATCTTCTTAAAACATATAATAATTTAAATAATTTATATTCTCAGGCAAATACTTAAATATAAATTAGAAGTTCCTTTCCAAAGAGTTCATAATAAGGAATAAGATACTACTATGGATAGATCATGATCCTTATTCTTGAACTAGTCTAGTCGAGAGCTCAACGCCGATGGGACTGTGTATAACCACCAGAAGTATAACCGTGAATGGACATACCTCCATTTTCTCCCAATTTTTTCGAGAAACAACATTTACCCCTGTTTGCTGCCCTGGAGGCCGGAGCCCTTTCAAAACGGGGATCACTCATAATTGTTAATGGGAAAAATAATGCTCCTCGAAGTAGCAAATTCTTTCATTCAAGAGAATACCCCCCAAAACAGGAGACAAGTCTTCTCAGATTTGCTGCTTATCCTCCACTTAAAAATCCCTGACTTCCCCGACCTCTATGAGGAGGGATATGTGCCTGGACCATCTCTCTACAAAGTACATGTACATCCTTTTCCCTTGAACAAAATAAATATATTTTCTGATGACTGCTGTACCTATTAGTTTTCAACTTCCCTGACCTTTTAAAGGTAGGTTCCTGGCCTAGCGATAACAATTGTGTTCACAAAATAATTTTGTCTTTTTGTGAGTAGAATTGAATTCTCTTATTTTTCTGAAACTGTTACCACTGAGAAAATCGTCAGAGGTTGTAGAAAATAGTCGTTTTCCCTTTGGTTTATTTTCTTTTGTTGGAATTCCAGTTCTAAAATAGATATGTATATATGTCTACAAGTCCGCAGTTTCTGATGTCATTTGCGAACGGTTAATTTTCTCTTGCCGTGAGCTCTCCCAGAGGTCCTGGCATGGCGGATGGATTAAAACTATCCCGAAATGCAATGCATGAAATCAGCTATGCTATCTATTTTTGGCGCGAACTAAAAATAGCGCTAACTGGTGTGCGTAGCAGAGTTAGGAAGTCCCTTGCAAACCGACTTTTCTACAGTTTTTTTTTATTTACACTTTTTAGTGAAACTTATTCATTTCCTCTTTATAAGTGTTTTCCAACAGCTTGGATAAAAAAATCATCAAAATTATGATGCATTTCAAAGTACAGGAGCCTACCTTTAAGTCCTTTCACAATTTCCAAGACCATTCACAAAATTAAATTCCCTGACTTTTCCCTGACATGGAAAATCCCTTTTCCAGATGCTTTCCGTCACAATTCTGATCCTTTGTAAAAAATACCTTTCATGGAAGTATACCCAATCACCTTAAATTTCAATCTGTTTTTTCAGCTTCCTTCAGGCATGTCTGGCGTGAGCCTTTTAAGTCTCCAATTCACTTCTTCAGCATGGTTAGACAGTGTGAGGTTCAGACACTTGCAAAAAACATCGTTTAAATGAACATAATAATCTGGTATTTTTGTCTGATATAATTATCAAAGAAACATCACCTTTCTATAATACTGCATATAATCGGCTACAAGACGGGGTTTTCTCTCGAAAAGTACCTCAGTATGTTAATTAGTTGTGGGTATTTCGGCTATTAGATAGGTTTTTCGCTTCCAAAACAATCCGAAAAATCTAGATCCGTCTTTTAAGACGGGGTTTACTCTATCGAAAAGTACCCCAGTATGTTAATCAGTTGTGTGTATTTCAGGTATTAGATAGGTTTTTTGCTTCCAAAACAATCCCAAAAATCTAGATCCGTCTTCTAAGACGGATCTAGAGTTTTGGAATTGTTTTGGAAGGAAAAATCTCTGTCTTCTAACCGAATAAATGCTATAATTCTAATCATTATAGGAAAGGCACCTTTCTATAAAATTCTAGTGAAACATTTCAAGTGATGCATTAAAAATCCGCAGGCTGTTTTGTTACTTTATTTTGTCTGAAGCTTTCCCTTTAATCAAGAAAAGTGTTTTTTTCCGAGAAAAAGGGAGGGTTAACATTCTGTGACCAAAATGAAAACAAATTTGAGCCACGACATGACAAAACCAACAATGTGGTTTTGCGCCCAGCGCACACTCAGATCAGACTGGGCATCCGCCCAGTCTGATCAGAGTCCTCGCTGTCCGCATGGAGGTAGCTTAGACCCTTAGCTACCCTTTGAGCACTTAACGAAGAGTCTGGTCAAAATGAGCGGATGTCCAGACTGATCTGAGTCTGCTCTGGGCGCACAACCACATTGTTGGTTTTGTCACGTCGCGGCTCATTTATACATATACAGTACATTGCAAGTACAAACAAGCAGAGAACCATTGGTCCTGTAGCTCACATGAATTCATTTATAATAATCCTCAGTGCTAAAGGGTCAGTAATTTTAAGACCATTTGTATAATATAGACGTATTTCGAATTCGTTCGGGATTTTATGCCTGTCCTCAGGTTATCAGCAAGTTTGCTCAAGTTTTAATAAAAAGAATAAAATGGCTCCAATCCGCCCAGCAGCTTCAGACAAGCTGTTTGAAAATGTCAACGGAAGACAAAATCTCAGTGACCTGGAACAGAAGTCAAAGAATTACCTTTATCTTTAGCAACATACTGTCTTCATCATTTAATTAGACTTAAACAGTTTCTGAGAAATCCATTGTTTAAGATTTTTTCTATAAAAGCGGCATAACAAAACAAAGTTGACCTTGTCATAAATTAGCTCAAGGTCAATGCAGGGTCATCATTTGAACAAAGTTTGTAGGGCCCTGAATCCCCGCTATATACACAGTTTCATGGTCATTGCAGCCATTCGCTTCTGGAGAAGAGAAAGATTTAAAAAGGTTTTTTTTTTTTTATCATATATACATATATGGGCATGGTGACCATCTTGGTCATGTGACCAACACCATCTAAACAAATTTACATTTACCCCTATCCAGCGTGGGATGGGGGGGGGTGGGGGGGGGGGGGGGGGGTGGGGGGTGGGGGGGGGTCCACTTGAAATATGGCTTCAATCATACCAGGGGCTTCAGAAAAGATGCTTGAAAATGTTGCAACAAAATCTCAATGACCATGAACAAAGGCCAAGGAATGATCCCGACCTAAAGCAACATTATTATGAGGCGCCGTTTTACTATACAATCCCTATTTTGTGATATCACAAATTCTATTTTGTGATAACACAAAATATTTTGTGATATCACAAATTCAAATTTGTGATATCACAAATTCTGTTTTGTGATATCACAAAATATTTAATGATATCACAAAATAGAATTCGTGATATCAGGAAATCGAATTTGTGATATCACAAAATCGAATTTGTGATATCAAAAATTCATCACTATTTCTGATATCACAAAATAGATTTTATGATATAACATATTCGTTTTTTGTGATATCACAAATTCGATTTTGTGATATCACAAGACCAGAGGGATTTTATGATGTCACAAAATCAATTTTGTGATATCAATAAATCGATTTTGTGATATCACAAAATCAGAGGGATTTTATGATATCACAAAATCAATTTTGTGATATCAATAAATCGATTGTGTGATATCAAAAAATCGATTTTCTGATATCACAAAATCAGATGTATTTATTGATATCATATATTCGATTTTATGATATCACAAAATAGAATATGTGATATCTCAAAATCTTTGTGATTTTGTGATATCATAAAATCTATTTTGTGATATCACAAAATCGCTTAGGCATTTCTAAAATAGAAAATTTTACACATTTTTTGATATCACAAAATCTATTTTGTGATATCACAAAATGCATTTGATGACATCATAAAATGAGCATGATTTTGTGATATCGCAAAATAGATTTTGTGATATCAAAAATGCATTTATTGAAATAAAAGAAATAAGCTTATTTTTTTTTGGATATCACAAAATCTATTTTGTTGATATCACAAAATAGAATTTGTGATTTCACAAAATCTATTTTGTGATATCACAAAATGAAGCTTATTTTGTGATATAAAAATGTATTTTGTGATATCAAGAAATCGAATTTGTGATATCAAAAAATATAATATACGATATCAAAAATGCTGATTTGTCAGAAAAATGTCTTCATCTACTCATTTATCCCGACATAAAGGTCAAACCTGTTCGTAAAGTCTTGAGACATTGTTATTCTCAAGAAAGTTTACCCTTTTAATACTTTTTTGTAACAGAGAGGTAGCCAGCTTAGATGGTTCAAAAAGAGCTCCAAATTCAGTCAAAATCTGTTGAGTGCTTCTAAATGTATTGTCATGTTTGCATTTTTTCAGTACCAACAGTTCAACTGTTGTCACTGAAAAAGTGCAAACATGAAAGGACCTGTCCGTGTACAGAATAGCTCGCCTGACAGTGCCATGCCCATCACATAAAAAGCTTTAACATAAAACTTTAACATTTTGCTAACACAAACGCCGCCCCGCACATACAAACTTCTTGGGGTAATCTTGATCGGCCATGTTATTGCGCAATCAGCTCTTATTATCTCCCTTGACATTTTACACATACTGAATGCGCAATACATTTTGCAGCGCCAATGCTTTATTGACATACTACTAACCATATACTCTTAGAATATAAAATTTCCTAATCTTTCAAGAAGGAAATTATGACCATTACCAAACGTTTGCTGAATAATGTATGTTCTCAGCTGTCGGCTTTCTCATTTCGAAAATACCCGTTGGTTGTTTACATTCAAAATACAGTTTTCACCGAATTTTTTGTTAACAGGAAATAATTTTCCCTGTATCTTCGGCCAGTTTAAAATACGATGATATATGGTTGCTATGGTAAACATATTCATTTTAATGGTAAACACATTGCTTGAAGTAGTGGGGGTTACAGTTCGTTACAACTCGTTTCTGGTGAAAAAGCTGGAAAAAATGCTTGATCCATAATTTGAAGCTTTTTAATGATCATCTATACCCCACAAATAAAAAATGCTATGTCGTGAATGATGTTTTTCAGAATCTTTTCATCAATTGTGTACTTTAAATTGATTTAAATATATACAAACGATCAATGACAGTAGTGGCCGATAGGTACTAGTTATCAGAAAATCTAATCCCGTTATATTGATACGCCAATTATCTCTACTGTGAAATCTGAGATCCAAACCAAATAAAAGAAGAGAAAGCAGTCCAAGTGATACATAATCTCTTGAGTAAATACTAGTGCTAAAATGTCACAAATAGCCATTCAGAAGATCTTTTGCATTTAAGAACCTCCCATCCTGTTGTCAATTTATCTGCTGATTTCGTTGTAAGGTAATGCAATTGTAGTACATAGTAAATTAGGTCTAAACGCGGATAAAATTCAGATTGAATAAGGTAAGGAGTTAGGAACAATGTTTTTCCGAATAATCTCAATAAGGTTCCATTTTTTATAACAGTGTAGATCAGTGTGTGGTGTACGGTAAGGCTCATAACTGTGCAGTGAAAGCAACTTTGAATTCATGCGTTTGTCACAGTCCAGTTCTGAGGGATGGACGGATGACTTGCGATGTAACATCTTTTTTTAACAGTATTTCAGGCATATTAGGACAATGGGAAGGTGGTAATGATGGGCTGTGTGCAATGGAACCGCGTTTACTGTTGGAAATATTTCCGCTTCCAGCGGGTCTCGAACCCTGATTCGCTTGATCAGCAGGCCAGCGCTTAATCTAATGAGCTACCAGGGCTCCGGCAGTTATGGCGGTATGTGTGAGATCACCTGCACCGTCTGTTCCCATTTCTTAAGCACTATCCACCGAAAAGTGAAGACTGATCAGTTTACAGAAATGCGCAGACTGCTACGGTCCATTTTCCATGGGGCAAACAGCTCTTTTTAAAATCTTTAAGGTGAACAAGTAAACTTTCAGGAAAGCAACTCTGCAATTTTCATTTTACCTCACTTTTCGAAAGGGATCAAATGTGATAGAAAAGAATCTGCTTTTAGAAGAGGGTCAGCTCTTGAAAGAAAAAAGTTCTCTCTTCTAGGAGCAAATTCTTAACTTGAAGAGCTGGCCTCATTTTGGAATGATTTCTATGTACAGGGAAGTAAGAAGAAAGCTACAAATGACAATCCCCTTTGTAAAATAGCGGAAAAACATTGAGTTTATCCATACATTGAAAAACAATGCTTCAAATCTATGAATTTGATGTCGCAATTTATAGACATTCTTTAGATATTTGCGTAAATATTTCGCATGTGTCAAACTCTTAATGTTTAAACCTAGACTTCGAAAAACCCACCGCCTGACAGTTGAAATTGGAATGTAACACAGATACGAGATAACATGAGATGCAAGGTTCGAAAATAGTCCGCTGTGCTGTACCATTTTGACTATACTCTGTTAATCTGAACTTGTTTCCATTAAAAAGTCATGAGCATGTAAAATGCCATTGCAAACACAGCACATATCTGTCTGAGATGTTACCCAACTGCAGATACTAAACACGTGTATATGAGGGCTTAGCGCACCTTCTTGTTGTATCCGTCCTGTCTTAGATAAATAATCCTACAATATTGAGAGCGCCTTCAACTTCATATTTCCGATTTTTTTATGTCCGATATTCATTTTAGGATATTCATAGTTCATTTTTGGATATCCAAAATTCGATTTATGGTGATCCAAAAATAATATTGGATTATCCTAAATTATTTTTGGATTGCTTTTAAAATAATTTAGGATAATACATTTTTTTTTTGATGACCATAAATAGATTTTTGCATATCAAAAACCAAAACTCGAATTAAGGATATCCAGAAATAGGTGAAAGCCAAAAAACAGCATCCCATATTGCTATCATACTTGAATAAAGCACGATGACCTTCACCAGGTTAAAAATCGCCCAAAGACATATCCAGTTCAAGCTTCTTGCGTGTTATTCTCACTTTTGAATTGTTTGCGTGTGTTTTAAACGGTAAAAAATTCATATCTCCCGGCTCCGGCAGCAGCGATGCTTTTACAATGAACTTCGCTTATATTGACTAATATAATCTAAATGATTTGAAGTGGTCCTTTTCAAACAACTTTGTTAAAGAAATCCGATTAAATTTGAAGTCACGGTCAGAAATCAAAACAGAAATTGCCTCGTTTGCTCACTTAAATAGCATATCTCTAAACATCATTCTTATACTAAATTGTCCCAACGACGGGGTGGTAAGAGTTTAAGTTTGTCAAATCTGACAGTTCAAGCTCTTCATTGGACATAAATCGTCTTTTATAACCCTGTCATCATGTTTTATCTGAATCACCGAAACTCAAACATTTAAAACAAACATTTAAAATAATGACAATTCAGTACGCTGATCGATGACAATAAGGCGTGCTTGTGTAACAATATCATAATTTTCTTAATAATGATACTGATAAATATGTAGATAAATAAATGCCATAACCAGTTACAGTGATCAGCCTGAAATTTAAAATGCCTGTCTTTACTATTAGGCAATTGAAAGGAAACCAATGTAGACCCTGATCAGACTATCCAATCTGATTATTATTTTTTACTTTCTCAAATATTTTTCTCTCCATCAGATTTAATTCAATTACAGGCGCGCGCGCACTCTCTCTCTCTCTCTCTCTCTTATCCTGTACCGGGTGACTCGGCGACTTCTTTTCGTTCTACTGTTCTGTTCTATTTCAGTCATTCACGCGCTTCATTAGCAACCGGCGAGACGAGAATTTCGCGAGATGAATAACTGCGCAGAATCATCGCTGGTTTTCCAGTGGTTCCCGGCATTTCGACGTTTTCCCAAGGGCAATGGGAGAAGTTTGTATGTGCCCCGCCATCAATGCTATGGGTAGTGCAAGATCTTTCTGTATATTTGTCCAGGCGAGCTAAAAGATGAAATGAGTTATACTGAATTTTTCTATCTGCATAAATTTGAAAGCGCTCAACACAAACCACTGGATTTCCTAAACATGGAGTTTACCTTTAAAAGTATACTCCCTCATTTTCTTCTACATCTCAAAAATATTTTTTTTTTGATAATTTCGTTAGATAATATACAATCATAGCTAAATCCATAGTAAAAGATCAGGAAAGATGTTTCAGTTTAATGTATTTTTAAATTGAAATATAATATTGAAATTGAAAATATAAATGAAAACTATCATCATCCAATAGAAAAACCGATACCACGCCTTACCGTCATATGACGATACCTAGGTATTTTTCTGATTCATGCATGCGCTAGTGACGTCAAAGCAAAATAATTCTATCCAATAAGGCGATTTCCATCGCTGTCCACGTCGTTACAAAATTATTTTATTTCTTGTTTCAAAATTACTTTTCACAGAAATTGTTCTTAATATGTATTGTCAAATGTATAAATGGGACATTTTGGAATTACTGTGAAGACATTTCATGGAAAATGTTTTTATAAGCATAAACAAAGGGCGTAAATCTTTAAATATGGAATATCTAAAAACTAAAATATGGGTTAATTCCTGAAACCCTAGTTCTGGCAGCATTATTTATGGGAAATATAATGAAAAACTAACAAAGTGGTTGTATGCCATGCGCTGAAAGGGTAGTTAGATCAGCCTGGACACTTGTCTTATCTAATCAGATGCTTCGCCAAGTGCTTAAAGAGTAGCTAAGGGTCTAAGCTGCCTCCATCCGGACAGTGAAGACTCTGATCAGACTGGGCGAATGACCAGCCTAATTTGAGTCTGCGCTGAACGCACAACCACTTTGTTGGTTTTCTCGTGTTGTGGCTCATATTATGTATGTTAAAAGAAACATCTATTCCTTACTTACGGTGCAGTAATGAATTCAGAATTTGTATATTTCCCGCTGAGTTTTGCATTGCCCAGTTTAACTGGAAAATTTACATTAAGCCTGTCTGATTAACGCACACCTTCTCATAACCCTAAAATTCTGAAGTACGTTGTTGATATACACTCAACTCTTGATATCTCGAACACTGATATCTTAAAGTACCATCTTATATCCAAGAATACAGTTTGGACTAATTTTCTATTTTTATTTATATTTCAAAACCTGTTATCTAAAACTACTAATATCTCAAGTTAAATTTTCTGGAACCAGAAAATTTACTTTGAGTTATCAGTAGTTGTGTTTGAACTTTGACTTTGAGATATCGAGGGTTGACTGTATTATGAGAAAGGAATGTCTTTTTCATTAAAGATATGGGTATTTCTAGCCACTTTTGCAACCAAAACCTGGGTTTCAGGAAATAATTCATGTCTTAGTAATTAACACGTTCCATATTTAAAGGTACATTGGATACAAATATAATTCTTGCACAAATGTGGCCAAAATCTGTTCAGCTGTTCTTAAGATAGTCATTTTTATGTTCATGTTATTTTAGTCAATTTTATGTTTATGATTTTGTTAGTACAAGAATTCCGCGGAATGTTCATGTTATTTTAGTCAATTTTATGTTTATGATTTTGTTAGTACAAGAATTCCGCGGAATGCTATGTCGCACCTGCATTGCACTTCCACAGTAGCAGAGGTCATGACCCATTGTCGTTGATGTTCCATGCAATATTTTAAACCAAATAAACCAAGTGGTTCTGAAATAGAAGCTGATTTTGTTGTTTTTGCCATTTTTAGCTCACCTGAGCCGAAGGCTCAGAGGTGGGCTTATAGGATGGGAGTCGAGCCGTCGTCCGTCCGTGCGTGGGTGGGTGCGTCAACACTTTCAAACATAAATATCTCAGAAACCAGTGGGCTGATTGCAATCAAATTTTATCTGAAGCATCATTGGGGTGGGGGAAAGGCTGCATTAGGTTTCGGTGCAGATCAGATCGGAACTCTGGTTTCCATGGCAACAGATAGCCCCCATAGGGTTATAATAGGGAAAACGGCGTCATCACGTTTTCTCGACTGTTTTTGATTAGATCCTTACCATACTTGCAGGTAATGGTGACATACATAAGAGCTTGGATGAGTTCGAAATTTGGCCGGATTCGAGCACAGACTACGGAGTTAGCTGCCCTTGAGCGTTTGAAAAAAATCCCTTAGTGTTTTAATGGAGAAAACAACGTCTTCACAGTTTTTTAGAAAAACTCTAGCGCCTACATTTCTCAATGGATTTTAAAATGTAGGGCATGACAATATCTCAATCAAGTTCGACTTTCAGGATGCTGCGCCAAAGATCAAGGTCACTGTGGCTATTTTTAGAAAAACTTTGTCAGCGCTCTAGCACCTACATTTCTCAATGGATTTTAAAATAACTTCACACCAATGTAGGGCATGACAATATCTCGAGGAAGTTTGACTTTAAGGGTTCTGCGCCCGAGGTCAAGGTCACTGTGGCTATTTTTAGAAAATCTTTGTCATCGCACTGCCACCTACATTTCTCCATGGATTTTAAAATAACTTCACACAATTGTAGGGCATGACAATATCTCGAGCAAGTTCGACTTTCAGGGTGCTGCGCCCAAGGTCAAGGTCACTGTGGCTATTTTTAGAAAAACTTTGTCATCACTCTAGCGCCTACATTTCTCAACCGATTTTAAATCAACTTCACACAAATGTAGGGTATGACAATATCTCGAACAAGTTTGACTTTCAGGGTGCTGCGCCCAAGGTCAAGGTCAAGGTGGCTATTTTAAGAAAAAACTTTGTCAGCGCTCTAGCACCTACGTTTCTCAATTGATTTTAAAATAATTTCACACAAATGTAGGGCATGACAATATCTCGAGCTATTTTTGCTATTTTTCATTGGGTCCTTTTCATACTTGCAGGTAATGAGGCTATGCATAAAAGCTTGGATCAGTTTGAATTTCGGCTAGGTTTTGCCCCCATATGGTTATAATGGGTAAAATGGCGTCATCACGTTTTCTCGACTGTTTTTGATTAGATCCTTATCATACTTGCAGGTAATGATGACATACATAAGAGCTTGGATGAGTTCGAAATTTGGCCGGATTCGAGCACATACTACAAAGTAAGCTGCCCTTGAGCGTTTGAAAAAAAAAACCCATAGTGTTATAATGGAGAAAACAATGTCATCACATTTTCTCCGCTATTTTTCATTGGATCCTTTTCATACTTGCAGGTATTGAGGATATGCATAAAAGCTTGGATTACTTTGAGTTTCAGCTAGATCCCACCACTGACTATGGAGTTACCTGCCTTTGAGCGTCCAAAAAATCAATGTCACCACTTTTTCTTGGTTTCTACTGATCTGATCCTTTTCAAACTTGCAGGTAATGAGGAAATGCATAATATCTTAAACAAATTCAAATTTGGCCTGATCAGGCCAACACTACCAAGTTAGCTGCCCTTGAGCATCAGAAAAAATTCCCATCGACTTATAATGGTGAAAACAACTTGCTGTTTTTTCCGCTGTTTTTTATTTGTTCCTTTTTATACTTTCAGGTACCAAGGACAAACATAAAGCTTGCGTGCATCCACACTTTCAAACATGAATATCTACGCAAACAGAAAACCTGTATTTTGGGTTTCCGGCCAGTTCAAAACTCAGACTGTACAGTCAAAGAAAATGATAAGAGGCTTAAGAAAGTAGATAGTTTTTATTATCTATTTGGCAAACACAAAGACACCGATGAACTATGTAATTACCGTGCAGCTGATCTGCACCTTTGTTTTCACATATGCAAATAACTGTTTTTTCACGAAGTGGCTCATTTCAGAAAAGAAGCTATTAACAGCTATGGAAGTTCAAAGATAGCCTCAATATTGTGCACTAGGTCAAAGCAACAACAAAATCTCAATTCAATACATTTGTAAATCCATGCTCATGAACACACATATTAAATGATGATTATCTAGGTTCTCTGCAGTGGAATGTTTTGATAAAAACTTATTAGGGGTAATAAAACTCCCTTTAGAAGTAAACATCCCTGAGAGATTAGGAATCATGCTGTTATCCCTCTGCAGAAAGTCCAGTGAGATGAAATTTGGCTGCTGGTGAAAGGTTATAACAAGCTGACAGCTCTGTCTGTTGTGCTGTTGATCGAATACTTTTTAAACTTGCATATATTAAATATGGGCATACATAATGTTTTGGATGAGTTTAATTTTCAGCCTGATTGGACTACTGATTGTGCAGTTAGCTGCCCTTGAGCATCTTAAATATCCCTATAGGTTTACAATGTCTCTCAGGTGAGCAATTGTAGCCCTTTGGGCTACTTGTTAGTAAAGGCAGCCATCTTGGGATTCTCAACCTGGCTGAATTTTACCATTCTGAAGTGTTGCAGTCTGGTAATGCTCCATATGAAATTTAAGAACCATGGGTGCAGTGGTTTTGGAGAAATTTGACACCAGGGTTAACTAAATGTGAGCGCTTTATTGTTGCAATGGTGGCCATCTTGGATTCTCGACTTGGCTTAATTTTACCATTCTGAAGTCTTGCAGTGTGAACAGAAATTTGTTGCAATGGCTGCCATCTTGGATTCTCGACCTGGCTGATTTTTACATTCTGAAGTCTTGCAGTCTGGTAGTGCTCCATATGAAATTTGAGAACAATGGGTTTTTAATTTTATAGAATTTAACGCCAGGGTTAACGCAAAATTAATGTGAACAGAATTTTGTTGCAACGGCGGCCATCTTGGATTCTCGACCTGGCTGATTTTTACCATTCTGAAGACTTGCAGTCTGGTCATGCTCCATATGAAATTTGAGAACAATGGGTGCAGTGGTTTTCAATTAAATAAAATTTAATGCCAGGGTTAACGTAAAATTTATGTGAACAGAAATTTGTTGCAATGGCGGCCATCTTGGATTCTCAACCTGGCTGATTTTTTATCATTCTGAGGTCTTGCAGTCTGGTCATGCTCCAATTGAAATTTGAGAACCATGGGTACAGTGGTTTTGGAGAAATTAATATTTAACGCCAGGGTTAACGTAAATGTGAGCGGTATGACAGACAGACTGACGGACGGACGGAAAACCGGACGCCTATATCCCACCTTGCTAAAGCAGGTGCAACAAAAAGTGATAATCTTGGACAGAGCCATCAGTGTAAATGCTAAGCAGTTTTATGCATGTAACAGTCTGACAGGTATTTGGCCGATTTCCTGTCAATGGTTCTGAAATGTTGTCATTTATATAGTTTGGCTATTTCCATAACAGCAGCCAGCAGCTATCTTTGATGGTCCACTGCATACATGTATATTTGAAAGAACTCATGGCAAGGATCATTCTCACCAAATTTGATCAAAATCTGTTTAGCCATTCTTGAGATACATGTACTGTCAGTGGAGCAAACTCAGACTTTATATGTATGAGTCTGATTTCATGCGGAGCATGACTTAAGTAAATACTTTCATAATGAAAAATTCAGCTAAGTGGGGAATCCAAGATGGCCACCATTATTAAAAATGTGAGTCTGATGTATGTCACTGTGACCTAGCTGCTACAGCTATAGATTTTTTTTATCAGTTTTACACTTTGAAACTACTGACCAAGAGTGGCACAAAACCAAATTTCAATCAAATATATCAAATGGTTCTGGAGAAGAAAATGATTTTGTTGCTTTTGCTATTTAAAAAAATTGTGGCCATCTTGGAATCTCCACCTGGCTCTTTCTTCAATTTTGAAACCATTCACTCTAGTTGTGCTCCACATGAAATCTGACATCCAAGGGTCTAGTGGTTTCTGGGAAGAAACAATTGAATGAGTCAATAAAATAGATAAAATAAACTGAATAATTTATTTATTGAATTGTTGATGGACATTTGGATGACACACAACAAACAACCTTTGACAAAATGGTATAACAATGGCTCACTGCCTTTGGCCAGATAAGCTAAAAAAATACCCTGGAATTACCAATTAAATACCTCCTTTACCTAAAGCACTATTATCACAAAGAAGTACAACTTTTGTAATCTCCTGTTTGTATCCCTGGCTGACAAAACCCTTCCAGAAAGGAATCTACTCTTGAAGTATAAAGAATTTTCTACAAAGGGAGCAAATGCTATCCTTTAATGTTCAGTTGATCCCGATCAATCTACTCTTAACCCTATTGCACTCAGAATAGCCAAAACTCCATGGAGTTTTGGCCATTCAGAGTGTAGTAGGGTTAAAGTAAAGAATTTGCTCCTGAAAAGCAAATCCTTTCCTTTACAACTTGAGCCAACTGGGAAGGGAGGCAAGAAAGTGTACCCATTCACCTTAATGTCTCCTAAAATAATAGTGGTTTATGGGCTAGACTACCATTCCAGGGGTTGCAGGTTCGATCATCTGCCCCTTTGGTCTTTCAGCTGAGACTTTAAACTAAAGTCCCATCTTCATCTGACCTTTGTGTTGGTTGGGACATTAAACCAGAGTTCACTCACTCTCTCACTCACCCCTTAAATATTTACTACATGTATACAAATGAGCTGTACCACAACAAAACCAACGTTACATGTGCGCCCAGGTAGACTCAGATCAGCCTGGGCATCCGCCCAGTCTGATCAGAGTCTTCAATGTGCACTTAAAGGGTAGCTAAGGGTCTAAGCTACCTCTATGCAAACAAGGATGACTATGATCAGACCGGGCAGATGCCCAGGCTGATCAGAACTATGCTAGGTGCACAAGCCACATTGTTGGTTATGTCATGTCGTGGCTCAAACAGTTTCAGTCCAGTCACTATTCAAACTGTTCCTTGAGCTACAGATAAGAACTGCTGATTATAATTTTTTATAAAATGCATATAATATATTGTTGCTCCTCATCAGAACTGCCTTGCTGAAACATCAAAACAGTATGGTTCAGATCAGGGGCCACAGTATATATATTTTTACAAATGGGTTTACTGCCATTTTCGAAAAGGGTAACAGCATTAAAGACTTCCAATTTGCTTCCCTGGAGGATGAAGCCCTTCCAAAGTGAAATCTACTCTTGAAGGAAAGATAGGATATTTTATATGGATTTTACTGCCCTTTCACGAATACTGTATTGCACCTATGTCAAGCCAATCACAGAGCTCTAGATAAGAGGGGTATTTGATGATAATTGAGGGATAATTATTTTTATTTCTGATTGAAACCATATGTTGTGACCCCTCATCTGAACCGTCTCAATCGTCTCATTGAGACGGTTCAGATGAGGGGTCACCACATGTGTTTTATTACAATATAAACAAAAATTATCCCTAATTATCACCAAATACTCCCTCTTATCTAGAGCTCTGCAATCATTAAGCAGAGGTGGGAGAAAGCCAGAGCTCCCGGAGATAAATCAATTGACCTTCTATAAGCAGAACTTGGCTTTCTTACTTGAGAGCTGGCCAAGGCTCAAACCCACAGCAGTGAGAGACCTCATGTTCAAGATTCAGTGCTCTTATCAAAGAAGCCAGGGAGGCCCTTTAGGGGTCTCATATACCATTGTTTTAAGGAATACTCCATTGTAGTTCTCTGAACCTCTGGCTATAGATGATTAATAAAGGGAATGGGTACTACTTTCAATGGGAGCATCTCTATCATTTTCATGTTTGCCTCCCTTCTCAAATGGGAGTCAACCCCTAAAGGAAAGAATTTGCTCCCCTAGGTGCAATACTTTCCTTCTATCCTTCAAGAGTAGACTCCACTTTGGAAGGGCTTTGCAAACAGGAAGTCACAAAAGTTTGTAAATGCGGCAGAAAAATATTCATACGCCTATCCACACACCTTAAATATTAGACTCACACAAAGTACATGAATAAAATGATAAATTTCCATTAGAAAGCTGCCTTTCTGTCAAGAAATCCTTACTGCCAAACCTTGCCGAGCAAATATCACATACATACACAACAGGAATGTCATGCTCAGCCTCACAATGGCCAGCGAGGTAGAAGAATGAATAAAATGTTTCATTACATTCTGTGCACATAACCTCTCTTTCATTAGCATGAATCCTCTTATGAATATTCAACATATTATGACTCAAGAATATGTTTTCACAACCTGAACACTGGTAATTAAAAGCTGCTTTATGCTTGTGTACATGTCTGTCCATCCTTTCTCTTTGTTTAGCATCAAATAACAATGAACAATATTGACACTCCACCTTGCACATATCCCCTTTATGTAAGAAGTATGATTTTTCATCCTCAAATCTTTTCATACATAAAGGACAATCAAAATTTCTACCCACAGTTTGACAATGTTGTGTGTTTTTGTCTTGATTCTCCACTTTTTCCACTGTTACAGTATCTGTTGTTGCATGACTAGTTTTAGAATGTAAAGTATTGTTGTGACTCAGCTGAGGTAACGTCACCATTTTGTCAGGGTAATGCACAGCAGTTTCAGAATAGACTGTAGCACTGTTATCCACCTTGTCACCTGTATGTCTAACTTCTCTACAATTTGTTTGATTGATATCCTGTATCATATTATCACCTCCACCAACATGGTTGGTTAGTTTATTTTTAACTCTGATTATCACTATTGGGCTGCCAAGTTTTTCAATGCGCTCCTTGTAGTTTAAATGTGACAACATGTTACTTGTTTTATCAATTGGATATGCCACAAAATCTGTAGTGAGATTTCCCTTTATACTAAACTTTTCATTACTGGTGTTATCTGTTGTATAGGATGATTTTTCTAGATCAGACATAGAATTGGCATCTGCTTTATTTGTACTACATATTTCATTAGCCAGCATGTCTTTGTCAGTTGCAGCATCTGGAAGTATTTCAATATTCTCACTCTTAGGTGTATCTGTACAAACAAACTCTGTGTATTTCTTCTGAAAGGAGCTTTCTGCTAAATCTTGTTTAGTTTTCTTAAAATCAATAACATATGTCATATTCTTCTCCGGTGTTCTCCCTGACTGTTGGCCTTTTATCAAAGACTTATCTCTTAGTCTTTCACTACCAATAACATTTGATTCTCCCGCCTGACTTTCAAATGATGTATCAGTCATTGTTCTCTCTTTCAAAGCAATGGAACTATCAGTTTCCTGTTTTATCAATACAAACTCTCTTTGTTGACGAGAATGACTATAATCGGATGTATTTCCCTTACTATCACAAGGGAGTTGTTCAGACAACAAACTATTTTGCATACATCTCACTCCCACTTCTGATTGAACACTTTCTTCTCCAAAACTCTCTTTATAATGAGTAAAATCAGTTTTTCCTGCAGCACATGGAGTCTCTACACTCTTTCTTCTTACAACACTAAAATCAGTCTTGGTCATCAGACCTTTTCTATTTCTTGGAACCAAAATAGTTTTTGCCTTTTCGTCACTCTCCGGCACATGACACTGGAAATTATCATTTGGTCTTGAGCTCGCTTTTACCGGATTCTGTCCACATGTAACTGTGCTTAAATTTTGTTCACTTAGTTTAGGAACTTTCATGTTTTTGCAGTTATCTAAGATATTACTAGACTGATCCTCTTTAGTCTTTCTCTTTACAATATGAACATCACTATTTTTCATTATAATACCCTTTGCTTTTTTATGAGTAACAGGGCCATGAATGACTTTATGTTCAACTGACATTATTTGTTTCTTTTCCAAATCTTTACCTGTATGTCCTTCAGTTCTGGGTTTCCTAGCAATTAACCTTATATTTGTACTTTGCATAATTGGTTTTGTTTTAGTTTTTACTACACTTGTGTCTCTGATGACTGACTTTTCATCCTCTAATTGTTTGACTGGGCTAGCCATTTGTTCTTCCTTTTGTTCATCTTTTATCTTCTTTCTCTTCACCCTTTGGGAATCACCTCCACTTGTAGCAACATCCTTGGGTATCATTTCAGAAACAGAATTACCAGACCCTGCTAGAGTTTCCAAGCATTCTGATTTTACAAACCCTGAAAACTTTGGTGTCATTTTTCTTTTCCTTGCTGAATGTCTAAATGACAAAGTATTTTCTGTCTCTTCTTCCTTGATAGAAATGTTGGCTTCGATTATGTCTGTGGTGTTCATATTAGCTGTGCTCATTACTTCCTTGGTCTTTACTGGTTTCTTGTAAGAGTCCAATTCAGAGGCCATCTTTCTTGATAGCACTGGAAATATTTAAACTATATTTAGACTATTTTGTTTAAACAATCATTGGAACATGACAATGTGAAAAGGGGACCTATGCCATACACAAACAGTAAAAACATATCAGCCTGACCATCCATGGTCACCACCTTACCTGTTTTTCATTGAGTTACCTACTGGAAAAAGCTGACTCTGATCAGACTGCATGGCAGATCAGGTTGATCTCATTCTTCACAGTTTTGTAAATTTCAAAAGGACAATATCAGTTCAGAGCTTTCTTTTAAGGTAAAGGATAAACTTTCAGGGGAAGAGGGGAAGAAACTCAGCCATTTTCAATTTTGCCTCCCTTCTCAAATGGTCAACTCTTATTAAAAGGAAGAATTTGCTCCTCTATGAGCAAATTTGTAGAAATGGAGGTGTATCCACACACCTTATATTTGAATCTGAGCTCTACCACTTCCACATGTCCACTAAGAACCAGTGTTCTAATATGGAGCTGTAGCTATCCTGGAATGGTGTATAAACAGGAGTGTGGATGAAGGGCCAGGCTATTCAAGAATTCCTTACCTGTGAATTATCGCTGATTTACACATGTGGCTGGAGGGCAGATCAGGAAATATCAATTCATGACGGCTGATAGGTCAAGTGAAGTAATATTCCTATCTGCCCTAAACACATGTGTTAATTATGGGATATGTACTCAAATTGTCATTTGGGGAGATAAATAGTCAGTTTTATGGTCAGTAATTTCGCTTTACAGCAACATGTTGTAAAACACAATTTGCAACAATAATAAAAGCATCTCAAACGACTGCGTGATACCACGCCACTGCAAGCCTTTTTCACACACCACTTTTTCCAGATTTATTTTTTCTCTGTATGACTCCAGGAGCAGCCTAACCCCACTGAACACAGAGATAAGTCTTTGTTATGACAGGACACTTCATTACTCTGATCACTTACAATAAGCTTCCGATAAAACACTTACCACTCTACTCAAATACAATTTTAGTAATTTTAAATTGGTGACCACGGGGCAGGGGCAAATAAACCATAAAGGATCAAATTTTAATCATCAGAAGCTTTTATTACTTCTATCATCAGATGTAAATTTCTGAAAATCTGTTTCACATCAATATATTATATAGATTTTATCATCATTTTATGCATGTATATAACCCGGGGGCAGGGGGAGATAACTCCCATGGGGTAAATTTGAGCATCACTGGAGGCTTTCATCACTCTGATCATTTGCTGTAATTTTCAGAAAAATTGCTTCAAACTCTGATTTTATATGGAATTTTTCATGATTTTATACATGTATATAGCCCAAGGGCAGGGGCAGATAACCCCTAATGATAAAATTTCTGTCCCCATACAAAGCTTTTGTTACTTAAATCATGTTTGTGAAGTTTCATCATGATACTCCTAGTAGTTAAGGAACTAGAGGCTAGAAACCATTTTTTGTACATTGACATATGCCATAACTCTGTCAGAAATTATCGAAATTTGCCCATTAACAATCCCAAGCAAGACATTCTTGGTACAAATGCATATGCAAAATCTGAAGGAAATCCGTTGACAAATACTTAAGTTATCGAACGGAAACGAAGTGCGGACGGACGGACAGATGGATGGACGTATATACTACGGACGGACGGATGGACACACGGACGGCCAACGTGAAAACATAATACCCCGTCACTAACGTGTGGCGGGGTATAAAAACCAACAATTGACCTCCCCCAAATGACAATTCTGAGTACAGTTATCCCCAATCTAATGCATTTTTCACAATCTCATCTTTAAATGTGTCCTATTTTGCATCCATAGCAAATGCTTTCAACGACATAAAATCCGATGTCAGCCAATAGGAAGCGATGCTACATAATGATGTCGGGTTTCTGACAATATATAGCAGGATTTACTGTCACAAATTTTTGACGTTATCCAATCAGACGGTGCTTTAAATATGTTAGTGCATTAGAATCAGCAATAATTTACTGGTAAGGAAAAATTAATTTTGATTCTACCATTTTATAGAAATGAAAATTCAAAACTACTGCGACTTTTTCCTAAGGACTTTTTTGAGGCAAATGTCGACAGAAGCATGTTACACCCAACTTCATCAAGGCGCAATATTTGCATACTGCGACGTTAATAACGTGATTTATCACAAATTTTCACACATGGCCGCTTCCTATACACTCCATGGGGAAAATATTAAGGTCATGTTAGAATAGTCATCAGTGGACCAGTGACTGAAACCTTACATAGTGAAATCTTGAAGCTGACTATGCTGACCTCTTTAGGAGTGGGATCAGAATCAGTTCTGGCAGAGTCCTATTTAAGGCATCAATTCTTAAAGTTCTTTTCAAAATCTTTGATTGCATTTTGAATGTGGCTTTATTTTCAGGATGACCTTTAGGCTTTAATGATCCCTTTAGCAGGTGGGTAGGTGTAGTGCTATTGAAGAGACAGGCTTAGGTCATCACTTGCTAAAGTTCTAATCAAAATTTTCAGTTTGATACCAAACAGGGCTATAAAAAGAGACTGATGCCTAATGACTCTTTTGGGGGTTGAGCAAAACTGAGAGTGACAGGGTCTCATAAGAGCCCTTAATTATTTATGTTCTATCCTGGAGTCTTTTGAGCTGATATCTAACAAGATAACAGCTGAAGGTCAATAACAAATGACCAATTTTGAAAATGGGACCAGGATAGAGAGGGGTAATGCAAAGGAGACAACAGACCCTCTCTATAACAGCTTTACATGCCAAAATATTCCCTTTTTCTGCTGTCTGAAATCCCTAGCTACCACAATTGTGCTTATTATTGGGACACTGATGCTCTGAAATCCCAAACTACCCTTATTGTGCTTATTATCATGCATGTGCTGCAAAATTCCACTGATAACAGGGGTATGATAATATGATGTGATATCATGTCACTGTAGAACTGCGCTTGCGCGAATGCTATCGGGTCATGTCTTTAGAAGGGATCTCAGAAGACGATTGGCTGTATACTGACGTTGGCGGTGATATCAGCGTTCGATTGTTACTAGACTTCACCGACTTACATCATAACAAATTCGCGAGGTCAATAAGTTTGAACAAAACTGCATTTGCTTATCATTTGTTTGCCGTTCTTTACGCCATAAAATCTTCGGCAAGCCTCGCCATTCCTACGCTGTTTCTGGTCTTGCCTGATAAACTTGATATCAAAAGACACTAACATGGTATTCTCTATTTATTGGGACACCTCAAAATAATTAATTTTCCATTTGTTCAAAATGGAAAATTAATTACTCTTAGGTGTCCCAAAATTTAGGACATTACAGTATGTTGAAAACACTACATGATTAACTTCATAACAAGAATTCTGTGGAATGTGTTGTCTCGCCTGCCGGTGCTTTGACACAAAACAGAGCTTAATCAGTAAACACATTGCAAATTTTGAATGGTCAGTGTACCTTAACATTAGGTCAAAATGCTACATTGATGATAGTTTTCAGTTTCACTGTTCCAGATGTATGCATATCCCACATTTCATGGCTGTAACCGTTATCATTCCTAAACAAACAAACGGTTAACTTGAGGCAAATGTTGCAAAGTCGAAGAACCTTAATATTGGTCAACTGGCAATATTGATGGTGAATTTAAGCGTTACTATTCCAGATATTTGCATGACCCATGTTTCCTGGCTCTAGCACTTATAGTTCATGGGATATAGAGCTAAACACAAAAACTTGAAAAAAAAAGAGAGAAAAGTTAGCGAACCATAAAAAGTAGGTCAAGATTCATTATCGATGTTGGGTTTGAGCTTTACTCTTTCAGATGTATGCATGGCCCAAGTTTCATGGATCTAGCCCTTATCATTCTTGAGAAACATAGCTAAACCACAAAATTTGAACAAAATATTATGAAGTCAGTGAACCGTAAAAAGTAGGTCAAGACTCAGTATTGATGGAAGCTTTGACTTATACTGGACCAGATGTATGCATGACCCACGTTTCATGGCTCTAGCCCTTACAAGTTCTGAGAAACAGAGCTAAACGCGAAAATTTGACAAGAAATTGCAAAAAGCACTATTGATGGTAGCTTTGAGTTCTGCTCTCCCAGATGTATGCATGACCCAAGTTTCATGGCTCTAGTCCTTATACTTCTTGAGAAACAGACCTAAACGCAAAAACTTGACAAAAAATTATGAAGTCAGTGAACCGAAAAATGAAGGTCTAGACTCAATATTGAGCTGGCTTTGAGCTTTACTCTTCCAGATCTATGCATGTCCCAAGTTTCATGGCTCTAGCCCTTATAGTTCTTGAGAAACAGACCTAAATGCGAAAACTCGACAAAAAATTGCGAAGTTGGTGAACCGTAAAACATAGGTCAAGACTCAACATTGATGATGACTTTCAGCTCTACTCTTCCAGATGTATGCATGACTCACGTTTCATGGCTCTAGCCCTTATAGTTCTTGAGAAAGAGACCTAAATGCAAAAACTCGACAAAAGTTTACGCCGCTGTTGCCCACAACACCAGAAAAGCAATACATACATGTATGTCTCCTTTTGCTTCGCAGGGGGGGGGGGGGGGGGGGGGGACAAAAACTATCGTACTAGGGTTATTGGACACCAACACACCATTAATTTTCCACCTGGGACAAATGAAAAATTAATGGTTTTAGGTGTTCCAATACTTAACACAATAGGATATTTTCACTTACACTTTGATTCCAGCCTTTTACTTGACCTCAGTACATCTGTCTCTTTCCTGTTGGTTAAGGAAGTCTCAGCATTTTCTCTGAAATATAAATATATTCATGACTTCAGAAATTGTGTTTATCTGAAAACTGTGCTAGCATAAACTTGGTTGTCTTTGACATGCATTTCAATTAAGTCTCTACAGCAGTTCTAAACTTAAAATTTCTTTTATTCAGAATTGATAGAAATTTTTTCATCAATTATCTATAAAATCTTTTCTCAACCACTTTCTTGTCTGTAGGTCTGATATATATCAACAAATAAGCACCCGGAAGAAGTTAGGCAATAAAAAATCATTTTTTCCCATCGACCATCATAGAAAAAAAATAACCCGATATTGAAGCTGATTTTGAATGCCATTCAAAGACTGGAAAATCTTACATGTTCCGACTGAATCTGGGGCCATGATTTGTCAAAAAGATTTTTTTCCTGGAATAGCAAGACAGTTCTGTTTTATATTGGGCTTGAACTTGGCACCCTTATCAATGGACTCATCATTAAATTACATAGCTTTTCTAAGCTTTAGACTTCATGAGTCACTTCTGGATATTAACCACCAATGACGAGCAAAGATTCTTGAAAGCAGCCACGAAGTTAACTTTCTTTCATTGAAAACATAGAGCATACTTTCACTTAAATTTTTGACTGAATTACTTCCAATTACCAATTAATACCCATTAACTCTGTTAACTCTGATATCAAGAAGCAGTATATCAAGGCTTAATAACTGGAATACATTCAGTGGATAGTTGTGAAAAGTTTAGACTAAACTTCTGCAACAATAAATGGGTGTGCTTAACTTTTTCAGGTGTTTACTTTTACCATTTGGTTGTCCAGGATAAGTGACTTGTAAATGACAGGATATGACTTTATATATCAGGAAATAAATTTATATGAAAGCATTTTGCAAACTGCTTTCTGTCAAATCCTGTTACTTAAATGACATTGTATTGCATATCTGTGTTTGTATTTTTTAAGTTACAGAACATCATTTAAACCAATAAACTTTTTTCCTTTTTTTTGACCAATGGACCTGTCCAGTCTTATCCTTTGGATGAGTCTATTTCTAGTTTAAGGAATTTCTGGTAAATGTTTTCACTTTCACTGAATTTTACATAGAAATTCCTGTAATGTTTATGGAAATACTTTCAAAGAAAGCAATGCTACTTTTTCCATTTTTGCCTCCCTTTTCAACAGGGGCAAACTCTTAAAGGAAAGAATTTGCTCCTCTAGGAGCAAATTCTTTCATTAAAGAGTAAACCACATTTTGAAGAGCTACATCCTGAAGGGAAGCAAAAGGAATTTGTGAAAGTTGTTCCCCTTTGTACAACTAATGGAAGACATGGAGGTATATCCATATACATTAGGTGATTTTAGACATCTTGGAAAAAATGTGTTTATTAGAGCAGAGGCGTTATTGAGATTTAATACCTTATGTTTTAAAAGGAATATGTTCTTTCAAAAACTTGAAGAATATTTACATCTAAAATATCAAGAAACACCAACAACTCCAAAACTTTAAACTCATACAAAGCATTTTTTAAGTTATGTTTGTGTATTAAAGTACTTACATTTCATCTGACTTGTTTCCTTCAAGACTGTTTGTTTTCATCGGCTTATTACACTCAACTGATTTCTCTTGACTGATAGTTTCAAGACTTGAAGGATTTTGTCTGTTATGTAGACATTTAACAGTTTCAGTTGTAATTTCTCCATTCCTATCCTTTGTGTTTTTAACCACACATTCCTCTCTGGAATCATTCTGGATATCTTCAACAGGACCTTCATTATTAGAAATATTGTCAATTTTATCTTTCTCATTATCATTCTGGACATCCTCAACAGGACCTTTATCATTAGAAATATTGTCATTTTTATTTTTCTCATTCTGGACATCTTCAACAGGACCGTCATTATAAGAAATAATGTCATTTTTATCTTTATCATTATCATTCTCCACATCTTCAACAAGACCATCATCATTAGAAATACTGTCATTTTTATTTGTATCACTATCATGGCTGGAAACATCTTCAACTATTACTTCTTCAATGACTTCATCACCATTTTCATCCAAACTAACATTCCAAGCTATATCATCTACTCCAGTACCATCAATCTTATCAGTCAATCCTAACTGAATCACACTGTCAACAGATTCCACCTCTGTCACATTTGACTGTTCAACCAGTGCCTCAGTTGAAGCAGATGTTGAATTTGCAGTATCTGTCTGAATAGGCTGGTCTCTGATTTTAGCTAGTTCACTTTCCAAGGTCTCATCATCAATTTCTTTTTTGATAACATGTACATGTCCACTTCCACTTTCAAAATTTTCAACAGACTTAAATGGCTTGGAAATGAGATCACTAAGATATTTCCTATCAAACTTATTTTTTCTATTAATGCGCATACCATCTTCATCATAATCATACCGCTTCGGACCACGGAAACTTTGCTCAAACATATGTTCCCATTCTTCTTTAATTGTTGGATTCTTAAAGAGCCATTCATTCAAGTCTTTTACTTCTTCTGCTAATTGTCTTACTGCTAGATAGTCTTCT
The DNA here is from genome assembly GCA_963989385.1 of Ctena decussata. Lineage (NCBI taxonomy): Eukaryota > Metazoa > Mollusca > Bivalvia > Lucinida > Lucinidae > Ctena > Ctena decussata. The sequence goes on along the minus strand of OZ022498.1, from coordinate 34,763,801 downwards.
GGTATAAGTCCTAAACTACATTCTACCTCTTGGCAAGTTTCCTTTGGCTCAGTTGATAATTTCAAGCAGATGTCTGATATATCAGTGGTCTCAGCAACATAACTATTTGACAGCTTATTTGATACTCCACGTCGATTTCTACATACAAGGCAGTATTCCACAAACATTTTTATGTGCATTGACATACTTTGCCAATAGAAACTTTCATTTACAATGGTAAGTGTTCTGTTCATTCCATTATGTTTGCCAGTTTCATCAACATGACAAACTTTCATTATTCTCTTCTTCAAGTCAGGTTCATCATCATGGATGACTTTAGCGACATTAAGCATTCTCCCTCGTTTGGAGAACACCCTGTACAGCTCATCATTTACCATGAGAAAATGTGTCTTTACTTGGGCTAGTCCACTGATCTGACCTGTAAGAATAAGAGAGTACATTTGTTGACTGGCATCACATGAATGGGACCTTAAGGTGAATGGCTACACATTCAGTGAAGCAACTCAGCAATAATTCATTTTTTCCTCCCTTCCTAAGAATAGACCCGTTTTTGGAAGGGCTATGTTGTCCAGGGAAGCAAACAGGATGTCTCAAAAGTTGTTGCCCTTTGTAAAATAGGCAAAAACATAGCAGTATATCTAGACACTTTAAGCTATAAATACTCAACTAAGCCTGCTCATCTGCTTAGATTGATCAGAGTCTTCATGTTTCATTTTAGACTCCACAGAGTTCAACGTATCTGTATGGAAAAAGGAAAGATTCTGATAAGACTGTTTAGATGGGCAGGATGATCTGAATCTTCTCTAGCACAATGCTATAAGGTACTTTGCGCAGGGTGTCCACTACTCTGAATGAACCTAGGAGTATACCTAGTCTGATATCAAAAGGTTCCATCAAAGGATATTGAAAATATAAGCAAACAGTATAAACTTAAATGCAAAACTTGAGTGCAAATGTTAATGGACGGACTGACACATGGAGGAACAGACTGATCAACAAACTGACGGAAAGTTCAAAACTATGTGCCCCCTTGGCATACTTTGTGATTGTGACCATACAGTAATGATAAGTCGCAAAAATTAAGCAATAGTGCAAACTATATTTAAACTAGACAATCACTTAAGGTGATGAATGCCCCCGCCATATGCCTCAATAGATGAGTAATGTATTAAGAGGCATTTGTGTGAAATTATATCAAAATCTGTCAATAATAAAGGTGCTCGAGGGATGACAATTTTTTTTCTAAAAAAAAGCATCTGTGACCTTGACCTTGGCTCTACAACCCTGAAAGGTGAAATTGTCTAAGATATTGTCACACTTAATATTTGTGTGAAGTTATATCAAAATCAGTTAACAAATAAAGGTACTAGAACCTTGACAAAGTTTTACATGTACCTATAATAGCATCTGTGACCTTGACCTTGGACCGACAATGCTGAAATGTAAATTTGTCCCAGATATTGCCATGCTAAATATTTGTGCAAAGTTATGTCAAAATCATTCCAGAGGGATGACAACGTATTTTCTAAAAATAGCAACCGTGACTTGACCTTGACCCTAAAATTCGGGATCGCAAAATTTTCCAAGATATTGTCACACTAAACATTTGGGTGACGTTACATCAAAATCTGTCTATGAATAAAGGGGCTAGAGGAGTGATATAGATTTTTCTAAAAATAGCGACTGTGACCTTGACCTTGAACCTGCAGTGCTGAAATGGTAATTTATTCAAGATATTGTTATACTCAACATTTGTGTGAAGTTATATCAAAATCGATCCATAAATAAAAGCGCTAGAGCGATGCCAAAGTTTTTCGGAAAATAGCAACTGTGACCTTGACCTTGATTCTTCCAACCTGAAACGCAAACTTGTTCGAGGTATTGTCATACTCAATATAGCTGTGACCTTATATCAAAATCAGTTCATAAATGAGGCCGCTAAAGCCACAACAAAAGGTGAGCTTGTATATAAGCCACTGACATATGGTCAAAATATGTATGTCATTCAAGGGGATATAATTCTGCAATAAAGACCTGAATCAAAGTTCTGTTTCCTTTATGCACATGTTCAATGCAGGTCTGAACTGTGCTGCAAGTTTCAACTCCCTGCATCTAATACTGTAGGAGGAGTTGTGGAGACAAGAACAGTACTACGAGTGTAAAATATGGTCAAAATATGTATATTATTCAAGGGGACATAATTCTGCAATTAAGACCTGAATCAAAGTTCAGCTTCCTTTATGCACATGTTCAATGTATGTCTGAACTGTGTTGCTAGTTTCAACTCCCTGCATCAAATACTGTAGAAGGAGTTGCGGAGACACAAACAGTACTACAAGTGTGAAATATGGTCAAAATAATATGTTATTCAAGGGGACATAATTCTGCAATAAAGACCTGAATCAAAGTTCTGTTTCCTTTATGCACATGTTCAATGCATGTCTGAACTATGTTGCAAGTTTCAACTCCCTGCATCAAATATTGTAGGAGGAGTTGCGGAGACAAGAACAGTACTACAAAGTGTGACGGACCTACGGACGGACAAGGGCAAAACTATATGCCCCTCCCCACTTCGTGGCGGGGGCATAAAAATATTCAAAGATCTAAAGGTGAATGGATACTTTCAAGTCAAGCAACTCAGTTGGTTTTTCACATATACCTCCTTTCTTAATGGTGGTTAGCTTTTAAAAGAATTTGCTGCACTGGGAATAAGTTTTTTTTTAAAAAAAGTAGACACCTTTATGGTAGGATTTCATAATCTAGGGAAGCAAAACTGGAAGTCACAACGTTATCCCCTTGTTATTTTCTAATTTTTCTTTGGTTCCATTTTTGTTTTCCACCATCCCTGAATATATTATGTTTTCTCAATCCTGAGGACAATAATGACACAACACAGCTCACCTGCATTAAGAGTTTTAGGATATGTATTTGTCCTAATTATTTCTTCTATCAGTCGACTGTGATTGTGAACCCTCTTATTAGGCATCATCTGAAAAAGGATGGAAAGCATAAAATGTACTGACATAAAGGTGAAGAGTACTCTTTCAGGGGAAGTAACACTGCTACTTTTATTTTTGCTTCTCATTTTAATGGTGGCTAACTCTTCCAGAAAAGAATTTGCCCCCATATTGGTGTCCATTTAATACACAAAGGAAAACAGATTTTTTTACTTTCTATTTGCTTCTCTTGAAGACAAAACCCTTCAAAATGGGGCTACTCCTAACAGAAAAGAAAATGCTCCTTCAGGGAGCAAGTTCTTTCAAGAAAGCTCCCAATGCAATGAAAGATAAACTCCTCTTGGTATGAGTTTACTCCCTGAAAGTGTTTCCATTCACCTGAAACTTTGGGACACTTTGACTGTGCTGGTAACAGTAAGTGACTGTCTTGGGCAATCTAAAACTTGTCAAATGAGCCATGACAGGACTAAACCAACAAAGTGGCATGTGTGCCAACTGAAGACTCAGACCCACCTGGGCAGCTTCACAGTCTGATCAGAGTCTTTGGTGTACACTTGAAGATAGCTAAGGGTCTAAGCTAGCAAAATGTGAACAGGGAAGACTCTGATCAGACTGGAGGGATGCCCAGGCTGATCTGAGTCTTTCCTGGACGCGTTTGCCACTTTGCTGGTTTTGTCGTGTTGCTGCCCAAATTATGAATTCCAGCATCCCAAATGTATTCTTCAAGCAATGTCTTTAAGTAAACAATCTGAGCTGCTGAAAGTGTGTTCTTTATAGCCTCTGCGCCATCACATTAATTTTGTGGGTTTCCAGAACTGCCTTAATCATAATGAAATTTCAGCAAGCTGTTTTTCACTAGCTGATGGGTTGTCAAAACTCTTTTGCCAAAAGCAGTACAGTACAAACCATGATTAGAAGAGGAGTCTGATCTGGGTCTATACACTGTACTGTTTTCTTAAGCTTCTGTTCTTATATTATTTTAGTCTATAAACTCAAGATCAGCGCAAGAATCTGATGATAATCCCAAGATAATATCTATTAAGACGTACATTTACACTGCCATGTTTTTCTGACACTTTTACAACTGGGACAGAGCTCTAGATAAGAGGGGTATTTGATGATAATTGAGGGATAATTTTTTTTATTTCTCATTGAAACCATATGTTGTGACCCCTCATCTGAACCGGCTCGTTGAGACGGTTCTGATGAGGGGTCACAACATATGTTTTTATGCAGAATTAACAAAAATTATTCTTAATTATCACCAAATACTACCTCTTATCTAGAGCTCTGTGGGGACAACTTTCATGATTCTGTTTGCTTCCCTGGACAAAGATGCCCTTCCAAAATGGAGCCTATTCTCAAAGGAATGAGTCTGCTTCCAAAGGAGCAAATTCTTTTAAGAGTTGATCCCCAATGAAAAAGGAGGCAAATTAAAATGAGATGCTTCCCCTGAAAGTGTGCCCAGTGACCTTAAATGCTCATTTGCTGTATAGTTCTTTGCAGTTTAGACTCAATGGGAGCCATGCCATTACAGCATTACCTTCAACCCTCTTTATATTGGCATTCATTACCAGAGCTCCAGATAAGAAGGGGTAACAGGGATAATTGAAAGATAATTTTTCTTATTTCTCAACGAAAACATATGTTGTGACCCCTCATTTGAACCCTCTCGATGAGACGGTTCTAATGATGGGTCACAAAATATGTTTTTATGGAAAATTAGTGATAATTATCCCTAAATTATCTCAGTTACCCCCTCTTATCTGGAGCACTGATTACAACAGCAAAATTTTCATAATGTCGTTTTGATTTTCATGGAATGGTTTTATTGTTCAAAATATGTATTATTTATAACAGCAAATTCAGTTTAACGTCAAAATGTCTAGAACAAATGCCATTGTTGTAAAGAGGATTCCATGTATTATCCAAATTAGTGTTATACTGAGTAGCACTTTCTGTATAGAACATAAACATTGTAAGTATTGGGTCAGACAAGTCTCTGCAAACAGTGCATGCCCAGATCAGACTGCTCCTACTGCGCAATCCGATTAGGGCCCACACTGTTTGCCACTCCATCTGCAGCTTTTCCATGCATCAGTACATTGGAAAACCAAACTTATTTATTTTCAAAATGATTACCGTAAATATACAGAGCTCTAGATAAGAGGGCGTATTTGGTGATAATTAGGGATAATTTTTGTTAATTCTGCATAAAAACATATGCTGTGACCCCTCATCTGCACAGTCTCGACGAGACGGTTCAGATGAGGGGTCACAACATATGTTTTCGATGAGAAATAAGAAAAATTATCCTTAATTATCATCAAATACACCATCTTATCTAGAGCTCTGATATATCAGGTGTCCCAATTCTTAGAATTTTTATGGCAGTCTCAACATAAACTGTGCCATGATAGTGCTATATCTTAATTAGGGTTACAACATATAGCATATAAAGTGGCTTTACTGAATGTAAGATAATATATTACCGTGTCTAGCAGCTTCAAATTTTCCATCCTGTCAGAGCCATCATTTTCCATAGTTTCATTTTCATTCAAACTTCTATCAGCACTTCCTCTTCCAGCTACAATAAAACTTTCCTCCCCTGTTAAACTTCTCACCCCCATGACAGTCTCCCCAGATAGAGACTGACTCTGTTCTAAATATGATGAAATTACGTCATTCAACTGGGCTACTTTGTTCTTTATTGTTTCTACCAGTTCTGATGGCTCAAATTGTCTGAGATTATTTTGCAATCTTTTGCGTTCCTTCACAAGCCTCTCTACCTTATCAGACAACATCTGCCCTTCTGAGGAAACAGCAAAAGTGGGAGAATGCTCCATGCTTAAATGAACTAACTTCTCTCGTTCTTTTGCTATAGCTTGTCTCGTATGACATAAATGACATGATTTTACAAAGAAACGGACATGATCAGTCAGGCCATGCCAAAAGAAGAACTCCTTGATCTGTCCAATTGTCTTATTTATGCCATTGTGAGAACCGGACTTGCTAATATGGCCGTCTTGTAGAATTTTGAGCTTCACATCTGGTTGTTCGTCATGTATGACCAAAAGAAGACGTACAATTTTCCCTTTCTTACACCTGTAGTAAAGCTGCTTGTCTACAATGATGTAGTTGTCCTTGACCTCTCTTAATGCTTGTTTCTGATCTGTAAAGACAGAGGTTAAACAGGGTCGGAGGTTATAAAACCTGAGAGTAATCTCAAACTCAAAATAAAGCACACTGATTGGCTGCTTCCGAGCATGTGCTCAGAAGCAGCCAATCAGTGTGCTTTATTTTGAGTTTGAGAATGTACTCAAGTTTTATAACCTCGGAGCCTGTATTAAAAAAACTTGCTCCATAAGGAACTTCAAAGGACCATAACTCAGCCCTAAAATTCTTCCAGGGAAAATGGAAAAATATGCATCAGCTCTTGTCTTATGCTGCATCAAAGCATCAAATTTGAAAAGAAGCTGTACAGATAAAAGCAACTTACAGTAGTACCTGTACAAATAAAAAACAACTTTTGACAGATTTATGTTCAGAAAAGGTAGGTGGTCAATCTGCTGGCTGTCCACTTGTCATATTTGTGGTTGTAAAGTTGAAGGTAGTAAACATGCACAGTAACAAGAAAATCCATATGTGGGCAGATTTGGAACCCCCCTCCCTCTTTGAAAAGAAGCTGTATAGATAAAAGCAACTTACAGTAGTAACTGTACAAATAAAAAGCAACTTTTGACGGATTTATGTTCCAAAAAGGTAGGTGGTCAATCTGCTGGCTGTCTACTTGTGTGCCAGTGTTAACAGTTTCATGTTTAACTGTTCTTCTGGGTGCCAGAGGAGGCCTGAAACCTATGTGGCAACTGGACGTCTTTCATTGTGTTCTTGCTTGGGCTTTTGTTACAACTAAACAAGAACTTTGTAGACAGTTGTGTCACCCTTGTCACATGTTGACACAAGGCGGTGGCTTTACTACTTGCATAACTAAACCAGACAACTTGCAAAAAGCTGCCGCTGGAAAAGCAATACCTATGTGTCACTTCTACTAGCTGCAAGTCAATCAATAACTGTAATTATTCTAAAATCTGAATACTGTAAATCATGATTTTTTTTACAAATAATTATTTCTCAAATCACTGTTTAAGGAATCATTTTCAAAGTTTTGAATTCATGATTGTTGCATTGTTTTTTTTTTTAATAAATATTGCCCATATGAATTTTACTATAGTTAAATTTTATGAAAAAGCTTATAAAAAATTAATCTGCCCAGAAAATTTCCAATTTATAGTATGTTACAGCAAGCTGATTTTACAAAAAGTTTCTGGGGCTTTCATATTGCCGAATATAAACACTGAATATTGGAGCTACCATGGCTCCATGTCAGAGCTCTAGATAAGAGGGAGTATTTGGTGATAATTAAGGATAATTTTTGGTACTTGTGCATAAAAACATATGTTGTGACCCCTCATCTGAACCGTCTCAACGAGACGGTTCAGATGAGGGGTCACAACATATGGTTTAAATGAGACATAAAAAAAATTATCCTTCAATTATCATCAAATACCCCTCTTATCTAGAGCTCTGCTCCATGTTATTATACATACTGTAATACAGTTGCATACTTACTGGTTGTGTATCCTGCTGGAAACTTTTCATACATTAGATAGTCATAGATTGTTCTTGTGGTGTTGTATGCTCTCCCACTCCGTAAAGTCTGAATTTTAAGAAGAGGTACAGCCACTACAGTTTCGCAGTAAATACCGTAGAAATTGTAAAAAATTTTTGACACCGAGAACAATTACAGTAACAGGCTACTCTCCTAAAAATTGAACAGTTTGGTCTTTCAATGCAGTAATGGTTCTAAAAGCAGCAGACTGAGTGGCAAACAGTGAAGTCTTCAAGACCCTGATCAAACTGCTCCTTGTGGACAATTCATCCATACAAATGCACTCATTAGCCTCTTCATAGAGGTGTTTATAGTAGGGACAGGTCACAGACTACCTTGTGAAAAGTTACCATATTTCTTTGATTATAGGACAGGGTGCACCCCCCCCCCCCCCCCAAACACACACACACACCATCACCCTCTTTCCAAAAATAATTGAAAATCTGGATCTGAACATCTCATTTTATGGCCAATTAAATAGAATAACAGATCTTAAAAAAACTGTTTTCAACTTGAGGTCTGAGAAAAGCTTTGAATATTTGTATAACTGAGAATATTTTCAACATGACAGTGTAAATAAAATGCAGGCATTATTGTCTGAAAAAAAAAAACATACCGAACTAGCAATCTTCCATATATCATTATCTGGAAAATAATATTATGGGCTGATAGCCCTGAAATGACAGATTCTATAAGAAAAAGCCATGGCTCAAATATACTCGCAGGCCAGTTGTGGAATTTTGCCATTTTCGTTAACCTAAAACAACCTCCGTAATAAACTGGTACCAAGTAATTAACTCATGCAGCTTTACCCATAACATCAATTTTGATTCACATAAAAAGCATGTAATGAATTTATGTATGGCCAGTTGCATGATTTTGCCACCATTCAGCAATTTCCATTATATCTTTGGTCAGATGTGGAAAATATTTTGCGAACATCCAGGTTAGCAGGTAATGAATAAGTGTTTAATCATGTGAACTGAAGACACCAGTGCTGCATGGGTACATTAGCCAACTAGCAGTTTGCTGTAGAAGCGGTTTCTGACGAGTGAACCAGGAATTAACCTACCCGCAACATATAGGCCATATGGAGACAGAAACCACAATTTAATGTCTCATTCCAAAGAAGAGTAGGGGATTAAACCTGCGACTCCTGGATTAGTTCTAGGATGACACGCACCTGTGGCAAGCTGTGTTAGTTGTCCATGGTGGTTGATACCCTGCAGCAACGAAACTCTAAGCCTTCAAGTACTGATTTAAGGTGAATGAATACACTTTCAATCAAGGGAAGCAACTCTGCCATTTTCACTTTTGCCTCCATTCTAAATGGGGGTCAACTCTTTAAGGAATGAATCTGCTCCTGTTGGAGCAAATTCTTTCCTGCAAGAGCTGCCCTCTTTTTGGAAAGGTCACATTACCCATGTAAGCAAAAGAAAGTCACAAAAATTGGCTCCCTTTGTAAAAATGGCAGAAAAATATGGCAGTACACCTTAAATTCATATATCTTACATTTGTAATAGATTCCACTGTAAATGGCTGTACCACATCAGTCTCATTTCTCTTGTCCACTGCACCTACTCCTTTTGATAAGATTGACACATTTTGGTTTGGCCTTCTCTGTGTATTAAATTTCTTCTGTGTTTGGCCACTGTCAGTTGGAACTGTGATCACAAGAGGACTGCTAGTAACAAAGCCATCACAACCAGATGCAGGTAGGGTAAATGACCTAAAATATAAACAAGAGGGCCAAGAGGCCCTGAATCGCTCACCTGAACAAAAAGGTTAAAGGTCAAACTAGGGTCATAATTTGAACAAACCTGATAGTTTGCAACCATTTCCAAATGGTTCTGAAGAAGAAGATTTTTGAATGTTTTTCTATGTATTGCTATGGTTCAAACCTGGGACTCCCTGCCCCGGGGCCATTTTGGACCCTGGGGCCATCATTTGAATAATCTTGGTAAAGGACCACTAGGCAATGCTAAAAGCTAAAATTGAAGCCTCTGAGCCAAGTGGTTCTGAAGAAGATGTTTGAATATTTTTCTATGTATTTCTATGGTTCAAACCCAGGACCCCCTGGGGCGGGGCCATTTTTGACCCTGGCACCATCATTTGAACAAACTTGGTAAGGGACCATTAGGCAGTGCATCATACAAAATTTCAAGCATCTGCACTAAGGGGTTCTGGAGAAGAAGGTTTATAAGTACATTTTAATTTCAAACCCAAGACTCCCCGCCCAAGGGCCATTTTAAATCCCAGGGCCACCAATTACATAAAACTTTGTAGGAGTCCACCAGGCAATGCATCATACCAAATTTCAAGCATCTGAGCCAAGTGGTTCTGAAGAAGAAGATTTTTTAATAGTTCCCTTTGTATTTCCATGGCTCAAACTCAGGACTGCCTGCCGCAGGGCCATTTTGGACCCTGGGGCCATCATATGAACAAACTTGATAAAGGACAAGAAAGTTATGCATCATACCAATTGTCAAGCATCTGAGCCAAGTGGTTCTGAAGAAGAAGAGTTTTGAATATTTTTCTATGTAGTTCTATGGTTCAAACCCAGAACCCCCTGAGGCGGGGCCATTTTAGACCCTGGGTCATCATTTGAACAAACTTGGTAAAAGACTACTAGGCAAAGCTACATACCAAAGTTCAAGCATCTGAGCCAAGTGGTTCTGAAGAAGAAGATTTATGAATATTTTTCTATATATTTCTATGGGTCAAACCTAGGACTCCCTGTTGCGGGGCAATTTGGGACTCTGGGGCCACCATTTGAACAAACTTGGTAAAGGACTACTAGGCAATGCTACATACCAACTTTCAAGCATCTGAGCATTGCGTTTTTGAAAAAGAAGATTTTTAAATATTTTTCTATGTATTCCTATGGTTCAACCCAAGACCCCCTGCCCCAGGACCATTTTGGACCCTGGGGCTACCATTTGAACAAACTTGGTAGAGGGCCACAAGGCAATGCTACATACCAAATTTCAAGCATCTGAGGCAAGCAGTTCTGGAGAAGAAGATTTTTAAGTATTTTTTAGTTTCAAACCCAAGACCCCCTGCCCCAGGGCCATTTTGGACCCTGGGGCCACCATTTGAACAAACTTGGTAGAGGACTACTAGGCAATGTTACATACCAAATTTCAAGCATCTGAGCCAAGCGGTTCTGGAGAAGAAGATTTTTAAGTATTTTTTAGTTTCGAACCCAAGACCCCCTGCCCCAGGGCCATTTTGGACCCTGGTGCCACCATTTGAACAAACTTGGTAGAGGACCACTAGGCAATGCTTCATACCAAATTTCAAGCCTCTGAGCCAAGCAGTTCTGGAGAAGAAGATTTTTAAGTATCTTTTAGTTTCGAACCCAAGACCCCCTGCCCCAGGGCCATTTTGGACCCTGGGGCCACCATTTGAACAAACTTGGTAGAGGACCACTAGGCAATGCTTCATACCAAATTTCAAGCCTCTGAGCCAAGCAGATCTGGAGAAGAAGATTTTTAAGTATCTTTTAGTTTCGAACCCAAGACCCCCTGCCCCAGGGCCATTTTGGACCCTGGGGCCACCATTTGAACAAACTTGGTAGAGGGCCACTAGGCAATGTTACATACCAAATTTCAAGCATCTGAGCCTAGCAGTTCTGGAGAAGAAGATTTTTTAAGTATTTTTTAGTTTCGAACCCAAGACCCCCTGCCCCAGGGCCATTTTGGACCCTGGGGCCACCATTTGAACAAACTTGGTAGAGGACCACTAGGCAATGCTTCATACCAAATATCAAAGCCCTTGGCCTAGCGGTTTCAGAGAAGATGTCATTTAAAGCAAATTGTTGACGACGCACGACGGACGACGGACGACGCACGACGGACGACGGACACTGGGTGATCACAATAGCTCACCCTGAGCCTATGGCTCAGGTGAGCTAAAAAGAATCAACCGTATTTATTCTGCTATATTGTTGTGTTATTGTTTAACCTCCACAAACAGCTATGGTCATGTTGGGATGGTAGGTTAACCTAACCACACTATTCCTGGGCTGGCTTAGACCTCCTTAGCAGTTAACCATTATTAAGTGCACTACGTTTCACCAGTAAGTGACAAATGCCCTTCTTGAATCAGTGGAAGGGGAAATGAAAGTACGGGTAAGTGGCCGGACTGGGTATCGAACCCAGGACCTCTGGCTTACAAATGTCAGATGCCTTACTGCGTGGTCCAGCTAAATGACAAGGATTTACCTCTTTAAAATTACCCCAAATATGTACATCAGTCTTGTGTAAATCTGCTAGAAGATGTTTTTTTTTATCTTCCGAAACAATCCCAAACAGTTAGATCTAAGATGGTGGTAGATTTTTTGGATTATTTTGGAAGAGAAAATCATCTGTCATATAACCAAGTAAATACACTAGAAAAGTTGCCTTTGTAAAGAAAGAACAAAATTTACAAGAGTGAAAATCAGTCTTGCTTCCTTCTAAAGACTCTTCATATTATAGCATTGTTGTTTGTAAGGCTGCACATGCCCCCTAACGTCAGCATAGGTGTCACTGGATTTCTAAAGTTATCAGCATGGCCTCAATGACACTAAAACTCACAAAAACTGAAACACTGAAAATCATTGCAAAGAATAATTTATGAAATGGTCCTAAACTTTTTGACTCTTTAAGCCCCAGTGACGAAATTAGCACAATTTGCAATCAGCGTAGATCCTGATCTAGATCTACACTGTTTGCCCTCCAGTCTCTGAATTCTCAATACGAAATGTCTTGGACAAGGCATTTCTTTAATTTTTGCAGACGTAAATTTTGTTGTCTGCTTTTTGGTGCTTAAAGAGACATTAATACAGAATGTAAATTTCTAAAACAAGACCAATCAACCAATGGATAGCTCATCTGCCAGTATTTTATCAAAATATCCAAATGTTGACAGTGGACATGGGCACTGATGCCGACACTGGGGTGACAACAGTGGCTCTTCCTAGTGTTGTGCTGAAGATCGATTATCGTCGAAAATCGATCATTTTCACTGTCATGACTGATGATCGACTAGAATTTTTCTATAGTTGACTAACGTTAGATAGTAACATACTTTTTCACAAGTTAAGTTTTGTAGACTGATGAATATACAATATAATACTTATTTGTTTTTATATGCCCTGAAAACATTTATAGATTTATTAAGACATTTAAGCTAAAGTACACCCCAAAACAGACCATTTTCAGATGTTGGAAAGGTGAAAGGGTATAGTTGTACTTAATTTATAGTCAACTATTAGTCGATAATTGGTCACTTCAACAGAAGCGATGATTGACTACGGATTTGGCCGATTCCCAACACTAGCTCTTCCTGAACTTTTGTACAGACGAGCTAATTACAAACACTACTATTTTGCTTGAAAATTAAAAATTACTCTGCAGTTTTGGAATACAGTAACTGTGTTCATTGTATGCATCATCAGTATTTCTTGCATCAGTGATTCATGCATACGTGCTTGTTTGATAATTTCACCATTAAATTTTGCAGTTAAGGGTTGTAATGCTGATCAAGCATGTACATTGTTCATGCTTGATCAGGAACACAACCCTAAACTGAACAAAATTGAGACTCTGAATTTCAAATGGTAAAAAATTATTGGCCGACCATAACAATAAGGAAAATTGTTTATTTCTTGCTGTTTGAATTTTATGTCACTTACTGAAGTGCATGCTCCTGTTCTGAGTTTTGACACAGAATCACCCCTCCTTCTGCTCCATTGACAGTTTCCAAACTGTTCACTGAAGTTATTACATTTACACTCTGCTCAACCTCCTCTAGCTGGGGATGTGAAGCAACTACTTGTTCTGCTACATCCCCACTGTGATACATTCCAGGACCAATTGCTGCAATAGCTCCACCATCATGAAGAGTGTACACTTGGGTTCCATTAGAATTAACAATGGCTAGACTAACAATCTGCTCCAAATCCTGGTTTTGTAAAACATGACCCTCTTCAAGCTGGATGACATATTCTGTGGTGGTGTTCAGAGGGGTTGTTCCCTCCATAGATGCAATCCTCACTCAGATACTCTGTTCCTATTATCATTAGTCCTGAAAGAAGAACTGTATATGTATTACTGAAAAGACAGTGTAACAGGGATTTCTCTGTATAATGTGTAGTGACCCCTCACTAAAAACATCTCACTGAGACGGTTCTTAGACTAATTAAGCGTGGTAACTAGGGTGTATATATATCGATATATCAATGCATCGTGATAGTGGTTGCCTTGATAGTGCTATCCTGATAATGTTTTCAACTATCGATAACTATCCCTGATAGTGCTTTTAACTATTGATAGTTTTGATGGTTTTTGTTCATGTAGATTTTCACCTTGTGGACTGGATTTTGACACTTGTCTTCCAAAGAAATGTCAGTTATGAGCCTGAAAGGTGTCTGCTTTGCATAAAAAACTTTTGGTAAGATGGTGGTAAAGCTTACACTCATAGTTAACAGCACTGGTATGTTATTTAGAGATGAGGGACTTACTTTAATCATCTGAATTCTTAAGAAATTGCAATATTCAGAGACAGTGATAGTATTGTGATACATCGTGATGTAGTAAAAGTATCGCGATAGGCGTTTCTCCGATAGTGAAAGTATATAGATAGTCAGAATTTGGGATGATAGTCAGCCCTAGTAGTAACATGTTTTTATGGAGAAATACAAAAATAAATGAGAAAAAAAAGTTATCTCTTAATTAAAATGGAAAATTTTCGTAATGTCAAATTTTCCGGATTAGCACCAAAAACGTGTGGATATCTTTATGTTTTTTAATATTAAAGTTCACAGTTGTGAATATCTGCAAAAATAAAAACTGCATTTGGGCTCCCACAAAAATATTGGCTATAGTGAAAATGCAAGACATACAAGGGCAGCAAAATGTAATGTAACTACAATCACTTTATCATGAACACATTTGTTAAATTAGTATCAGCAGTAACATAACCCAAATTAATTTGATGCCCCTACTACATTTGCAAACTCTGCATTTATGAACAGACATTGAATCATTTTGACACAAATGGTGTTATTTTGATGAAGATGAAGTTAAGCTATCTAGGTTTGGAGAGGCGGAGAGGCACATGTAATTCCCTCAGAGACTCTTTTACTGAGGTCATCAATTATCCAAGGGGAAACACTTTCAGATTAAGCTCCATTTGGATTTGAAATGGTACCACTCCCATCCTTTTTTTTTTACCAAAAAAAATAAGACAAATACTAGAGCAAGTGAGCAGGGGCTCACGTATACCCCCGACCAGCGTCACCGCCTAATGAAACCACCGCCTTATGAAACTACTGCCTAATGAAACCAATCTTATACATGGTTTGAACCTAGAAGTAAACTTAGTCACCTATCAAATGGTTCCATCAAAGTATATTATAAATATCAGCAAACAGTACTAAATTTACACAAAACTTTAATGTAAACATATAAGTCTGTGCCCATGACCTTGGTCTCAGCTGCATCCAGATGATGTCAACTAATCTGCATGAACATTGACGTAAACTTAGTCGTATATCAAAAACAAAGACTATGAACTTAACGCAAAACTTAAATGCAAATATACAAGTCTGTGACCTTTTGTAAGCAGCTATGTACCTAAAAGTAAACCTAATCAAATATCAAAAGGTTCCATAAAAGGATATTGGAAATACAAAAGAAGAGTATAAACTTGACAGCAGCATCCAAATGATGTCAAGTATTATGCATGAACATTATAGTAAACCTAGTCATATATCAAAAGGTTTCATTGAGGGGTGTTGGAAATATAAGCAAAGAATGTAAACTTAACGCAAAGCTTTAATGCAAATACACAAGTCTGTGACCTTGACCTTTGGTAAGCAGCAGCATCCAGATGATGTAAACTACTCTGTATGAACCTAAAAGTAACCCTAGTCAAATATCAAAAGGTTCCATCAAAGGATATAAGAAATATGAAAGACTATAAACTGAATGCAAAAACTTTAACGCAAATGTTTAAGTCTGTGACCTTGACCTTAGGTCAGCAGCAGCAGCCAGATGATGATAAGTATTCTGCTTGAACCTGTAAGTAAATCTAAGCACATACCAATATGCTTCATCAAAGGATATTGGAGACATAAGCAAAATTAAAAAGTTAACGCAAAACTTTCACGCAAATGTTAACGGACGGACGCACACACGCACGGACGGATGGACAGACGGAATAACGGACGAACGGACGGAAAGACGAAAACTATATACCCCTCGACATACTTCGTATGTCGGGGGTATAACAAATCATTGTTGCAGTACACAGAAACAGTCAACTAAAATGTAAGCAATTGAGAGAAGCTAGGGCTATTCATAAAGTCCGCAGAGGAACTCTTCAGTCAAAAGAAATCAGTTTTGGTTATTAAAAGCATCACCTACACTCATTCGGCGGAGGTGAAAACCTCTGACTTTTTCGTTGAAACATCACCAACATTTTGAGTGTGTGAATATTTTGTTAAATACATGTAGTTCTGATTATGCAAAACCTTTGGATTATTTGAAGTATGCATTTCTTATTTGAGTAGAGCATATTTTTCTATAAAATTTCATGATGATTTTTTTAGAATTTTCTCCTTGAAAATGGTAAATCTATAATGATAAAGCAGGGCTCAGCCTACAGGGCGATTTGGGAGAAATACTCTCCCTAAGCCAGCTGACTTCTCCCTATTTTGAGCTGAGGGAGAAGTGAAAATGCATAGAACATTTAGGGAATCCACAATTTGGACCAAAACTTCTCTCTCAACTCCAGAAAATGTAAAAACACTGCATTCTGACATGTGGAAGACTTCACCTGGGCGAGGATCAAACCCAAGACTTCTGGCTTCAGAGTCACGTGTCCCCCCAGGGCACAGTGCTTGGACCACTATTGTTCTCCTTGTACATTAACGATATAATAGAAAATACTGACTAATAATTAAGACTTTTTGCTGATGACTGTGTTTGCTTTCGTGAAATCTGAGATATTGAAGACATGCTGAAACTTCAGGAGGATATAAATCATTTAGGGTGTTGGGCAAGGAGTTGGGGCATGACATTTCAACCTGTCAAATGCAATATAATGCAAATTACAAGAAAATGGATCAAGAAGATCAATGCTTCCTATACCTTAGAGGGAACGGTCCTCAATAACGTAGAAACTATTAAGTATCTCGGTATAACCATTATCAATGATTTGAAATGGAACACATGTCAGCAATATTTGCACAAATGCTAATAGGACCCTTGGCTTCCTCAGACGTAATTTGGCAGCATGTCCACAAGACGTTAAAGAGTCAGCATACAAGGGACTGGTGTGTCCAGTCCTAGAGTATGGTGGTTCAGTTTGGGATCTTCAACGTATACTTCTTTAAGATGAACTTGAGAAGGTGCAGAAAAGGGCAGCAAGATTTGTAACAGGAAATTACATATATGAAACTGGGAGTATGACTGGCATTCTGGAGAAACTTAAGTGGGAATCCCTGAAAAAGAGAAGATAGTAGACTCATAATGCTTTACAGGGGGTGTGAAGGATGCAGCCAGTGTACCCATAAATGACCTTGTTCCCCCACATAGGTGTACCAGGAATCATCATTCACTGGCATCTCAAACCCCATTGGCTGGGACAGTGACCTATATAAAGAGTGACTCACATCTCCAGTTCTCCAGTTATATATAGGTATTTTTCCAATTGACGCTCGTCGCGCCACTGGGCAGGTGAGTGGCTGAAAAATTTGATAATTCCATTGACCGCTTATTTTGCATCTAGACTTATTTTAATATTATCATTGTTTTATTTTATCTGTATAAATAATGTGTTCTTACAAACATTTGCGTTAAATTGTGTACTTAATTTCCGAAATTGTGATACCAAACTTGCCGCGGTTTTATACAGTAGTTTTACTTTACCATGTTTACATAGAAAAAAAAAATGGGCTGGCGGGCTTTTAAACATTAATCAGGGAAACTATTTTTTTTTATTTTGCGTTTGGATGAGGATTTTGATCTTGACTCTCTCTTACTTAGGAGCATATGCATGCAATGAAAATTGAAGTAAGTCATTGACCTAGATTAAAAAACGCTGAGGAAGTTGGAATTTCTATCAGAAATTATCAACGTGAATCGACCATTTCATTAAAGTTTAAGTAATCAAATTATCATTCAACGTTAAGGTAAGCTTTGAATTTAGAATATAAGTTTTGTGATGATTTTGCTTCAGTTTGGAGTTAATTTTTATTGATATGAAAAAAGAAACTTTGGTCGCTGACAAAATCTTCAATGCATAACTAAACAACCCTCTGAACTCATTGTTGTATGGGAAAAACGGTGAAAACAAGTTAATTAGTTTTATTTTAAGATTATTTTGACCCAGTAAATCTGCATGGAATTGCATAAAACAGCAATCAAATACTTTGTAAGGCATTCAACTTTATGAAACATATCATTGCGGGACTCAAAAATAGTTATTTTGGGAGCCTTATTCAAAATCGGAGGAGTGGGGTTTTGAACATCCTGATTTGCAGGTTTTCGCTACTTTCACAAAATAAGCCTATTTCTATACTGTCATAAGACAATCAAAATAGTAAATAATTGTCATGAAAATGATATCAAACAATTTTTTGGTCCTTCCCCTTTCCTTTTTTTCTGTTTAAATATTTCCTCAAACCTTCATAACGACGGAGTACATCTTACAAGAAGTGATGGTTTTCACGGCGGCAGCGCCATTTTGTTTCGAGTGACCAAAATTCTCAATTTACATCGTTAAGAATGAACTCCAAAACCAAGCAAAATCATCACAAAACTTATATTCTAATACATCATTATAAAATTCAAAGCATACCATATTGTTGAGGAATAATTTCACTATGAAAACAGGGATGAAATGGGCGATGCACGCCGTTAACTTTTGAAAGAAATTAAAGCTTTATCAGCTTGGTCTTAACAATGGTGCTCCGGTAGGAGGCGCTGCAGTCACATGCAGGACATGCGTCTTTGGACCAAAAGGTGAAGACGCAAGTCACTGTATATAGGTCACTGGCTGGGACTGACATTTACAAGTCCAGTTTCTTCCCCCAGACTATTAGAGATTGGAATTCCCTGGAAGATTCCCTTATTTCTGCTGCTGAGTGTGCAGAGGATTCAGATACTAAGTTTACTTCTCTTAGAAGGGCTATAGGGACTAGCTTCCCTGATTCACGGGTCCTGGTGAATGATTGTCCTTGGACGTAGCACCAGTAAACAATTCTGATTCTGAAGTGCAATAACCACTGAGCCACCACGCTTAAGGATTAGAGTAAAATGAACTCATAGTCAATGAAAACTGAAATCAGCTGAAAACAGGACTAGGTGAAGAGCTTGTTGCTAAGTGTACTTGAAGAGTTAAGACCACCCAAATCACCTGGGTCACCCATCCAGGCACTAACCGAGCCAAACGTTGTTCAACTAGCAACAACAGTCTACCACTCTAACCACGTCGCCATAAAAGCATGCTTCTACAGCAAGGCTCTAGAAGAGGTATTTATACCCATTCACTACACTACTCCCTCCTTTGGACGGACGCTCGGCGCCCCGTTACTGTGGCTATGGATTCGTTCCCCTAAGGTGCGGGGGCAGGGCTTGACAAATCCATTGTCCGGCTGCCCCGGACAAGTTTAAATTTTTGCTGGGCAACGTCGATATGAGAATTGAAATACTACTACTCCCTCCTTTTTCTTGAATACAGGATGGCTATCTCAATTGGCAGGAAATAATGCTCCGTGTGCTCATTAATGGCATAAAAACAAACAAACTAAAAATATGTTTAATTTTAGGGATCAATTATTAAGAAGACCAGCTGACATTTTAATCAAGAGAATAAATCCCGCTGGCACCCTTCTCTCTCTCTCTCTATCCCCCCACCCCCGCCTCCCCTCGCAAACACTACATACACCAAAGACATATGTTTACTTTTAAACTTTTTAAACACCAAAAACGGTAATGATAATGACATGATGATAAAGAACTAACAATCGAAAGCTCCATCACAACCCTTTCCTCCCTTCACCACAACCTACACAGGTTCCTATCTGTTTTTGAAAACGAAAAAAAAAAAAAAAAAAAACACGAAATAACTGACTTTCCAGAGAACATGTCATTTATTTCTGGACTCAAAAGAACATATGATACTGAAAGGCATTTTAAAGTCTGTATTGTCCTACCAGTGGTAAAAAAACCGTCTAAACACAGATCATTATAAAAAGATAACTTTCACGTTTGGTAATAAAATGTTGGTTATGTTCATATATTGTGTCACATTACTGGTAAAAGGTAGGAGGAATATGTTTTTGAACAAGAGCTGTCGCCTGACAGCATAGCTCGCCTGAATTGGTGCTTGCCTATCACACAGCTGCTATGGTGGTGTGGACAGCTATGCATAAAACTTCAGGCAAGCATGTCCATAATGAAAACACATTAAAAACAAAAGCTATCTAAGAAATAAGTCTTAAAATAATATCAAAATAATAAAAACAAGAGGCCCACAGGCCACAAAGCTCACCAGATCTCTAGCTCAAAATTGCTATCAAATTTGTATAGGCTCAAAACTGCCGTCACATTTGTACAGGCTAATAAAGTATACAACTACAAAGTCTCAGTCTGACAGTCTGTTGAGTTGATAACAAAATATGTAACTATTTTCCATATTTTGATTGCAGTAAATGCATATACAAAGTAAACAGTAAACACATATTTTCAAAAAAACACATAGCTGAAAGAAGACTTCTCAAGGAACATTTCTAATACAGTTTTGTCAACATATTTGCAATGGCTTGGCAGTAAATGCCATTGGCCCAGTATCGGCCCAGTGTTTTCAAAGGAGATAATTTTTTAAGCATTTTTTTCCATTTTTTTTTTGCATTTTGGTTTCCATGGCAACCAATAAAAGAAGCAGTGCGCAAAAAAACATATAGCTGATAGAATATTTCTCAAGGAACATTTCTATAAAAGTTTTGTCAACCTATCTGCAATGGCTTGGCAGTAAATGCCATTTCTCAATTGTCCCCATTATAAGTCAATGCAACTCTAAGTTGCCATAGCAGCCATACGAAAGAGCCGAGTTTCATAAAAAACACAAACTATCAATCCCCCAGCCTAAGGATACTAAAAATGAAATCTGGGCTTTATTAGCCCAGTGGCTTCAGCAGAGATAATTTTTTAAGTATTTTGTTCAAATTATTTTGCATTTTGGTTTCCATGGCAACGAATAAAAGGAGCAGTTGGCCAAAAAAACATATAGCTGATAGAAGACTTCTCAAGGGACATTTCTATAAAAGTTTTGTCAACATATCTGCAATGGCTTGGCAGTAAATGCCATTTTTCAATTTTCCCCATTATAAGTCAATGCAACTATAAGTTGCCATAGCAACCAAACTAAAGAGCCGATTTTCATAAAAAACACAAACTTTCAATCCCCCAGTCCAAGGATACTACAGATGCAATCTGAGCCTTATCGACCCGGTGGCTTCAGAGGAGATAATTTTTAAGTATTTTTTCCCCATTTTTTGCATTTTGGTTTCCATGGCAACCAATAAAAGGAGCAGTGGGCAAAAAAACATATAGCTGATAGAAGACTTCTCAAGGAACATTTCTATAAAAGATTTGTCAACATATCTGCAATGGCTTGACAGTAAATGTCATTTTTCAATTTTCCCCATTATAAGTCTATGGGAACTCTAAGTTGCCATAGCAACCAAACTAACAGGCAGATTTTCATAAAAAACACAAACTTTCAATCCCCCAGCCCAAGGATGCTACAGATAAAATTTGGGCCCAATCGGCCCGGTGGCTTCAGAGGAGATTTCATTTAAAAGTGTTGACGGACAGACGACATACGACAGACGACGATGACGACGACGGACAACTGCCTATACTATAAGCTCCCCCGGAGCCTTCGGCTCTGGTGAGCTAAAAATGAAATGAAATTTCAAAGTCCATGAGCTTGAGGTTAAAAAACTGCAGGGTGGGGGGCTAGGATGTATCCAAACCCTGAACCATTATCTAGCATCAGTATCAGTCCAAGTATTAGTATCAAGTGAGTCCATCATCGTGGCACTGTGAAATTATGTCTTCATTCATATAAAACAATAACCAAAATCTTTAAGACAAAATTCTATGTCGATGACCTTGACTTCAAGGTCATCCAGTTGGGGTATGTATAAGGTGTTTTGTAAAAACTCAAAAAAGTGTCTAACATCAGTTCAAGTATAAACTAAATCTCTGCAAAGCATTATGAATCAGTATGCAATTACAAAACTTTAATAAAGACCAAAATTTCCTAAGTCCCTGACCTTGACATCAAGGTCACTGAGCGGGGTTGGGGTAGTACTCTGTAGATCTAACTACAGTGCAAATACAAAAAGAATTCATCTATGGGTTCAGGAGATATGTGTCTTTAAAAAACTTTAACCAAAACATCCAATCAATAAAAAGACAATTTTCTAAGTCCATGACCTTGACATCAAGGTCACTGAGGGGGATGGGGGCAGTACCTTCGAAAACTTTAGACCAATATCTAATTTCAGTGCAAATATCAAAGGAATCCATTCATGGGTTAAGGAGATATTGGGCTTTATAAAACTTTAACCAAAACATCCAGTCCAAAAAAACTCCCACTTTTCTAAGTCCATGACCTTGACATGAAGGTCACTGAGTGGGGTGGGGGTGGTACCCTGTTAAACTTTAGACCAATATCTAACTACGGTGCAAGTATCAAAAGAATCCATCTATGGGTTAAGGAGATATAGGTCTTTAAAAAACTTTAACCAAAACATCCAATCCGGACGCCGACGCGGACGCGGACACGGACGCAGACGCCGTGGTGACAACAATAGCTCTTCCTGAACTTTCGTTCAGGCGAGCTAAAAATGACAATGCGCTCCCTAAAATGCAATTTTCCTTTTCTGTCGCCCGTCAAGCAATGCAATATACATGTACACAAAGGCGGGACAGTGATTGGGACCCACATCTGTACATTGTATTTTTACCGGCTTATTTAAGGTTATGATATTGAAAGTAGATCATTTTAGTTGCCAAATAAAATACCCAAATTGTGTTAGTTACAAAACTTTTATATGAAATTCAAGTATGTTTCATTGTTGCAAATTGGCTCATTACAGTCATTTACAATGGTGAAAGCTTGCAACGATTCCTCACAATAAAATATTTCCAGAATGTTTCCTGAACTATGAGCACTATTAAGAAAATTAGATATTCTTTTGAGGAACATCTCCATTGCCCCACTCCACTCCACAAATACTCCCCCCCCCTTGCATATAAAAACACACACTCGCACAGCAAAATTAAACCAGAGGACCATTGGTCCTGTAGCTCACCTGAGCTGAAAAAACTTTAAGTTGCAACAGCAACAAAACAACATGTACAACAGCAATGAAACACCATTTATGTAGAGGATAATATCCAAAACATTTATGCAAAAAAAGATTCAGTATTATCCCCCTTTAGAGCTTCTGAGAAGATTTTTGGCAAAAAAAAAAAAAAAAAAAAAAAAAAAAAAAATTGGCCTTTCGGTTGCAATGGCAACCAACCAAAATCAGGGATTTGGCAAAATTCATATGGCTGGTAGAGAACAACCCCAGGAACATTTCTGTAAAGCTTATGTCAAAATATCTGCAGTATCACAGAAGTAAATGCCAAATTTCCACTTCCCCCATCATAAGGCTATGGAAAATTTAAGTTTCCATAGCCATGAATTCACACGGACAATAATAATATTTAAACGTAAGTTAGGTACAGGCTAATGTCATTAACATGTATGCAAAGTATCAGCTTTATCCCTATTATGGCTTCTGAGGAGAAGATTTTTGAATATTTTTTCAAACATTTACCCTTTATTTTGCCATGGCAACCAATCAAATTTAGCAATTTGGACAAAATTCATATGAATCATAAAAGACTACTCAAGAAACATTTCTATAAAAACAAATTCTAAATAACTGCAGTGAGACAGCAAAAATTGCCAATTTCCACTATTCCCATTTTAAGTTGCCATAGCAACCAGAGTTCTTATCGGATTGGAAGAAAAAAAAACAAGTTATGTAGAGGCTAATGTCTTTAAAATATATGCAAAGTATCAGCTTCATCCTTCTCATGGCTTCTGAGGAGAAGATTTTTTTTATATTTTTTCGAAAATTTACCCTTTTTTTGCCATGGCAACCAATCAAATTCAGCGATTTGAACAAAATTCATGTGAATCATAAAGGACTACTCAAGAAACATTTCCATAGAAACAAATTCTAAATAACTGCAGTGAGACAGCAAAAATTGCCAATTTCCACTTTTCCCATTATAAGTCAATGGAAATTATAAGTTGCCATAGCAACCAGAGTTCATATGGGATTGGGAAAAAAACACAATTTATGTAGAGGCTAATGTCTTTAACATATATGCAAAGTATCAGCTTCATCCCTCTTATGGCTTCTGAGAAGAAGATTTTTTTTTGATTTTTTCGAAAATTTACCCTTTATTTTGCCATGGCAACCAATCAAATACAGCGATTTGAACAAAATTCATATGAATCGTAGAGGACTACTCAAGAAACATTTCTGTACAAAAAAATTCTAAATATCTGCAGTGAGGCAACAAAAATTGCCAATTTCGCTTTTCCCATTATAAGTCAATGGAAACTATAAGTTGCCATAGCAACCAGAGTTCTTATGCCAATGGAACAAAAAACACAATTATTCATTCCCCCCACCTATAGATGCTATATGTGAAATATGGAAAGAATCGGCCTCATGGCTTCAGAGGAGATGTTGTTTGAAAATGTTGACGACGGACGATGGATGTCTGCCTATACTATAAGCTCACCTATGAGCCTTCGGCTCAGGTGAGCTAAAAAAACAAAAACAAAAAAAAAAAACGCAGAGAAGACGCTAATGACTAATAATCCATGTAAAATAAGGAGTGATAACACCTATTTATTTCAGAAATTGATCAGCCCTAGCAATCAACTGGGGAGTCTAGAGTAAAACTTCATAGTTTTGGAGATCAGTTGTAAATTGTAGTCTGTGTTGTTTTTATTGTTTGTATGTGTATTTTTGTCATTCTAATAATGCTAAATCATTGTATGGAGAATGTTCTCCTCTGATTTATTGCCCTTCATGGGCCCTTAATTGGAATAAATCCATTGTCATTGTCATTGTAAATGGGATCACATCATATATCTAGTTACAACTGCTTGACACACCATGAAATTTTACTCAAGGCTAAACCTGAAAAGAATATCCCTTGTCTCTAGACTCACCCAACCTATCCTTATCCCCTAACTTCATACATCACTGCAAATTACTGGAATTTTTGCATGTACAGTTGTTTCATATATTTCCAAAAACTTGCGATACATACTTTAATAAATAAATACTGTACAACATAATGCTATATGTTAAAGTTTGCATCTATTTATGTGATAAACCGTCTGTCTCAGTAAATTATTTTAGCTAGATCTTCATATACATCCAGATCCATATAGATCTAGTTGTTGCAAAATTTTTAATCGGCAGTCTTTATTATTTTGTTTTACATCCTTCATTATTATTATTATTATTATTATTCCCTTATCTTATTATTATAATTATTACTGCTACTTCATTATTATCAGTTATCATAACTTTTAACAGAACTTTTAACAAGATTAATTATGTTGGACATGATCGGTATTTTCACGGTTCTGCCACGCAATTTATAGCATTATAGATATTTGTTTGTTTTATTTTATATTTCTTTTCAATAATATTTTTTCAAATGATATATTTTTTTAATAATAATAATCATGATAATAATGTGTTGTGGTCCTAGCCTAGCATGACAGATACATGAATATGTAAAGTTCGTGCGTGAATTGAATAGCCTATGACGTGATTTGAAAGATCCATAAAAATGTATTTTAGCTGCTTTCGTGCGTAAAATTCGCTGAATAAGCTTGAAAAAAAAAAACAGTTAACATTTTTATTTTCTAAAATACATGTATATTTAACAAAAAATAAGCGTAAATAGGTCTAAAAATTCAAATACACCCAAATCACGGAAGGCTGACAATGTGTTGCAATGGACTGTTTTCACCGTCTCTAAGGAGCCGCCATTACTGTGACATCACGGCGGTTTCCCGAATGGCCGACCACCCCAAGAAGGACAGGCAACTGATGAATCAACATCAGGGTTTTCCACCAGCCCCACAAAGATGACCATCATGAGATCCTGTTTGCCTCCCCGGAGGACAGAACTCCTCAAACAAAGTCTACTCTTCAGGAAATTCAGAGACGCCAAAAGCGATTATGCTATACTGACCAGTCAACATATGTATCTTCTATCAGATTTACAAAGGGGAGCCACATAAACTCCTGTTTTCCAGGGTTTCCCCCAGACTGAAAAAGGGACAGGGTGCTGCCGAAAAAAGGGCACTTTTAGCGCGGCGAAGGGCATCTGGAGGGGCAATGTTACTCACGTTGTTCCGCCTTCATCTAATAATTACCTCAAAAGTATGACATTTCAGTGCAGTAACACTACCATTAGATGTCTATGTGTTAATATGTGGTGTAATTCAGCAGTACTGTTCATAGTGTTAGTGTGACCAGTCCATTGTTGAATTACTCAATAAAATGTTGAATTGCTAAAAACCAGAGGGCCAATGGCCCTATATCGCTCACCTGAGCACTGAGGTTACAGCAACAAAACACCATGCACAACAACAATTAAAAAACACCATTTATATAGAGGATAATATCACAAACATTTATGCAAAAAAATAAGCTTTATCCTCCATTAATGGCTTCTCAGAAGATCTTTGGCAAAAAAAAAAAAATGTGAAAATTTGGCCTTTCAGCTGCAATGGCAACCAATCAAAATCAGGTGTTTGGGAAATATTCATATGGCTGGTAGAGGACTACTCCAGGAACATTTCTGTGAAGTTTTGTCAAAATATCTGCAGTAACATAGAAATAAATAGCAAATGTCCACTTTCCTCATTATAAGTCTATGGAAACTTTAAATTCACATGGGCAATGATAATATAAAACATACATTAGGTAGAGGTTAAAATTATCAATATGTATGCTAAGTATCAGTTTCATCCCCCTCATGGCTTCACTTTTCCCATTATGAGTCAATGGAAACTATAAGTCGCCATAGCAACCAAAGTAAGTTCTTATGGGATTGGAAGAAAAAGAATAAAATTTATGTAGAAACTACTGTCATCAACACGTTTGCACAATATCAGCTTCATCCCCTATATGGCTTCTGAGCAGAAGATTTTTTTTTTTTTTTTTCTAAATTTACACTATACATGTGTTTTGCCATGGCAACCAATCAAATTCAGCGATCTGGAGAAAATTCATATGAATCGTAGAGGACAACTCAAGAAATATTTCTGTAGAAAAAATTTTAAATAACTGCAGTTAGTTAGACAGCAAAAATTGCCAATTTCCATTTTCCTCATTATAAGTCAATGGAAATTCTTAGTTGCCATAGCAACCAAACTGCTGGAGCAACTGCCATGAAAAACAGTAATTCTATAGAGGCTAGTGCTAAGGTTCTTTCTGTAAAGTTTGAGCTTTATTGGCAACACAGTTTCTGCGAAGATGATTTTTTAATATTTTTCTATTTTTAACCATTCGGTTGCAATGGCAACCAGCCAAATTGCGCAATTTGTATAAATTTAACATGGCTGGTTAAAGACTATTCAAGGTACATTTCTATGAAAGTTTTGTCAAAATATCCGCAGTGGCATAGCAATAAATGAAAATTTTCCATTTTGCCATTATAAGTCAATGGCAACTTTCAGTTCCCATAGCAACCAAATGGCTAAAGCAATTGCCAAGAAAAAAAGTACTTTTATAGAAGCTAGTACTAAGATCCTTTCTGTGAAGTTTGAGCTTTATTGGTTGCATAGTTTCTGAGGAGATGATTTTTGAATATTTTTCTATTTTTAAACATTCGGTTGCCATGGCAACCAGCCAAATTGTGCAATTTACATAAAGTTCATGTGGTTGATAGAGGACTACTCAAGGAACATTTCTGTGGAAGTTTTGTCAAAATATCTGCAGTAACATAGCAATAAATGCAAATTTTCCATTTTGCCATTATAAGTCAATGGCAACTTTTAGTTCCCATAGCAACCAAACTGTTAGAGCAATTGCCAAGAAAAACAGTACTTTTATAGAAGCTAGTACTAAGATCCTTTCTGTGAAGTTTGAGCTTTATTGGTTGCATAGTTTCTGAGGAGATGATTTTTGAATATTTTTTCTATTTTTAACCATTCGGTTGCCATGGCAACCAGCCAAATTGTGCAATTTACATAAAGTTCATAAGGTTGATAGAGGAATACTCAAGGAACATTTCTGTAAAAGTTTTGTCAAAATATCTGCAGTGACATAGCAATAAATGCAAATTTTCAATTTTTCCCATACAAGTCAATGGAAACTTTAAGTTGCCATAGCAACCCCCTGCCTATAGATGCTATATATGAAATTTGGTAACAATGGGCCTTGTAGTTTCAGAGGAGATGTCGTTTGAAAATATTGACGGACGGACGACGGACGGACGGACGACGGATGCCTGCCTATACTATAAGCTCACCTGTGAGCCTTCGGCTCAGGTGAGCTAAAAAACCAGAGGACCATTGGTCCTGTAGCTCACCTGACACCTTCTGTCAACAGACACAATTTGTCATTTCGCTCATTTGTTACAAATTTGAAACCAGTAGCTTAAAAGGTGTGCGTATTTTAATTTTAAAATCTCAGTGACCTTGAGCAAAGTTAAAACCAGAGGGCCAATGGCCCTATATCGCTCACCTGAGCACTGAGGTTATGTTGGAAAAACTAAGTTGCCACAGCAACAAAACAACATGCACAACAGCAATAAAACACACCATTTATGTAGAGGATAATATCACAAACATTTATGCAAAAAATAAGCTTTATCCCCCCTTAATGGCTTCTGAGAAGAAGATCTTTGGCAAAAAAAAAAAAAAAATGAAAAAATTGAAAATTTGGCCCTTCAATTGCAACGGCAACCAATCAGGTCTTTGGGCAAAATTCTTATAGCTGATAGAGGACTACTCTAGGAACATTTCTGTAAAGCTTTTGTCAAAATATCTGCCGTAACACAGAAATAAATACCAAATGTCCACTTTCCCCATTGTAAGTCTATGGAAACTTTAAGTTGCCATAGCAACCAGTTCACATGGGCAATGATAATATGAAATATACTGTAGGTAGAGGCTAATGTTATTAATATGTATGCAAAGTATCAGCTTCATCCTCCTCATGGCTTCACTTTCCCCATTATAAGTCAATGGAAACTATAAGTTGACATAGCAACCAAAGTTCTTATTGGGTTGGAAGAAAAAACAAAATTCATGTAGAGGCTTCTGTCATCAACATGTTTGCACAATATCAGCTTCATCCCCCATATGGCTTCTGAGCAGAAGATTTTTTCATTTTTTCTTTTTTTTTCGAAAATTTACCCTATATTTTGCCATGGCAACCAATCAAATTCAGCGATTTGGAGAAAATTCATATGAAATATAGAGGACTATTCAAGAAACATTTCTGTAGAAAGAAAATCTAAATAAAAGCTGTGAGACAGCAAAAATTGCCAATTTCCATTTTCCCCATTATAAGTCAATGGAAACTCTTAGTTGCCATAGCAACCAAACTGCTGGAGTAATTGCCATGAAAAATAATAATTCTATAGAGGCTAGTACTAAGATTCTTTCTGTAAAGTTTGAGCTTTATTGGCCACACAGTTTATGCAGAGATGATTTTTTAATATTTTTCCATTTTTAACTATTCGGTTGCAATGGCAACCAGAAAAATTGCCAAACTTGTATAAATTTAACAAGGCTGGTTAAAGACTACTCCAGGTACATTTCTATAGAAGTTTTGTCAAAATATCTGCAGTGGCATAGCAATAAATGCAAATTTTCTATTTTGCCATTATAAGTCAATGGCAACTTTAAGTTCCCATAGCAACCAAACTGCTGGAGCAATTGCCAAGAAAAACAGTACTTTTATAGAGGGCAGTGCCAAGATCATTTCTGTGAAGTTTGAGCTTTATTGGTTGTATAGTTTCTGAAGAGATGATTTTTTAATATTTTTTCTATTTTTAACCATTCGGTTGCCATGGCAATCAGCCAAATTGTGCAATTTACATTAATTTCATGTGGTTGATAGAGGACTACTCAAGGAACATTTCTGTAAAAGTTTTGTCAAAATATCTGCAGTCACAAAGCAATAAATGCAAATTTTCAATTTTCCCATTATAAGTCAATGGCAACTTTAAGTTGCCATAGCAACCAAACTGCCGGAGCAATTGCCAAGAAAAACAGTATTTTTATAGATGGTAGTACCTAGATCCTTTCTGTGAAGTTTGAGCTTTATTGGTTGTATGGTTTCTGAGGAGATGATTTTTGAATATCTTTTCTATTTTTAACTATTCGGTTGCCATGGCAACCAGCCTAATTGTGCAATTTACATAAATTTCATGTGGTTGATAGAGGACTACTCAAGGAACATTTCTGTAAAAGTTTTGTCAAAATATCTGCAGTGACATAGCAATAAATGCAAATTTTCAATTTTTCCCATACAAGTCAATGGAAACTTTAAGTTGCCATAGCAACCAAAGTTCTGAAGCGATTTTGATAAAAAACAGTATTATTGGTTCCCCCTGCCTATAGATGCCTTATATGAAATTTGGTAACAATGGGCCTTGTAGTTTCAGAGGAGATGTCGTTTGAAAATATTGACGGACGACGGACGGACGACGGACGGACGACGGACGACGGATGCCTGCCTATACTATAAGCTCACCTGTGAGCCTTCGGCTCAGGTGAGCTAAAAATAACCTTGACCTTTGATGACCTTGTCTTCATGTTTTATTTAGTTAACCATATTTTCCAATTATTATATCTAGGCTTAAAAAAAAATCCATGAAATCAACTGTTTAAGCATTTTCCCATATAAAAGCATAACATACCAAAGTTGACCTTGCCATAAAATAAGGTCAATGATTGATTGATTGATTGGATGCTTAACGTCCACGGTAAACAACTATGGTCATGTCGGGACGGTCAGTTAACCTAACCACACTATTCCTGGGCAGGCTTAGACCTCCTAACTTAGCGGTTAACCAGTACAAAGTGCACATACAGGCCAATGCACCATCATGACTGTACAAACTATGATGGGCCCAAGTCCTCAATGCTACATACCATGCCACGTGGTCATTGTGCCTTTGGAGCTGGATAAGAAGATTTTTGAAGGAGTTTTACCATATATGGGCATGGTGTCCATCTTGGTCACGTGACCATGACCAGCTCAACAAACTTTGGTTCTTTTAAGCCAGTGAAGCTCCGTATGAAATATAGCTTCAAATAGCCCAGTGGCTTCAGAGAAGATGTTTGAAAATGTTGACAGCCAACAAAATCACAGTGACCTTGAACAAAGGTCAAAGAATGACCTTGACCTATAACAACATAATATCTTAATAGGCTCACTTAGTTAACCATAAATACCAAATATCATATCTTAGACTTGAATGGTTTCTGAGAAATCCACTGTTTATAAGCATTTTCCAATGCATAAAAAACTGCCCTTGCCATAAATTAGGTCACACTCAATGCACAGTCCTGATTTGTATGAATTATGATGGGAACATGTTCCAAATGCTACATACCAAGTTTCAAGGTCATAGGCCTTTTGGTTCTGGAGAAAAAGATTTTAGAACGGGTTTAACCATATATGGACATGGCGGCCATCTTGGTTATGTGACCCAGATCCCGGGAACAAACTTTTGTTCCCCCATCCCACTAAGACTCCTTATAAAATTTGGCTTCAATCGGCCCAGTGGTTTCAGAGGAGAAGCTGTTTGAAAATCTTGACAACAGATGGACGGAGAGAATGACCATGACCTTTAGTGACATAATATCTTCATTTGTTCATTTAGTTGACCATGTATACCAAGTATTGTTCCTTAGACTAAAATAGTTTCTGAGAAATCCACTGTTTAAGCGTTTTCCCCTATAAAAGCCGTACATTCCAAAGTTGACCAGGTCATAAACTAGGTCAAGGTCATTGCAAGGTCATCATTTGTATAAACTATGATGGGCCCGCATGCCCGTGGCTACATACCAAGTTGCAAGGTCATAGGCCTTTTGGTTCTGAAGAAGAAGATTTTTTAAGGGTTTTGACCATAAATGGGCATGGCGGCCATCTTGGTCATGTGACCCAGTCACGGCGTATAACTTTCATCCCCACATCCTACTGGGACTCCAAATGAGATTTGGCTTCAATAGGCCCAGTGATTTCAGAGGAGAAGATGTTTGAAAATCTTGATGACGGACGGACGGACCGAATGACCTTGACCTTTAGTGACATAATTTCTTCATTTGTTCAATTAGTTGACCATATATACCAAATATTATACTTTAGACTTAAGCAGTTTCTGAGAAATCCACTGTTTAGGTTGGTTGGTTGGTTGGTTGATTTGATGCTTAACGTCCACGGTAAACAACTAAGGTCATGTCGGGACGGTCAGTTAACCTAACCACACTATTCCTGGGCAGGCTTAGACCTCCTAACTTAGCGGTTAACCAGTACAAAGTGCACATACTTTCGCCAGTAACTGACAACTGCCCTTCTTGAATCAGCGGAAGGAGAAACGAAAGTATGTGGCCAGACCGGGATTCGAACCCAGGACCTCTGACTTACGAGTCAGGTGCCCTACCGATTGCGCTACCCGGCCCGGCCCCACTGTTTAGGCGTTTTCCCATATAAAAGCCTAAGGTACCAAGGTTGACCATGTCATAAATTAGGTCAAGGTCATCGCAAGGTCATCATTTGTATAAACTATGATGGGCTCGCATGCCCGTGGCTACATACCAAGTTGCAAGGTCATAGGCCTTTTGGTTCTGAAGAAGAAGATTTTTTAAGGGTTTTGACCATAAATGGGCATGGCGGCCATCTTGGTCATGTGACCCAGTCACGGCGTATAACTTTCATCCCCACATCCCACTGGGACTCCAAATGAGATTTGGCTTCAATAGGCCCAGTGATTTCAGAGGAGAAGATGTTTGAAAATCTTGATGACGGACGGACGGACCGAATGACCTTGACCTTTAGTGACATAATTTCTTCATTTGTTCAATTAGTTGACCATATATACCAAATATTATACTTTAGACTTAAACAGTTTCTGAGAAATCCACTGTTTAGGCGTTTTCCCATATAAAAGCCTAAGGTACCAAGGTTGACCATGTCATAAATTAGGTCAAGGTCATCGCAAGGTCATCATTTGTATAAACTATGATAAGCTCGCATGCCCGTGGCTACATACCAAGTTGCAAGGTCATAGGCCTTTTGGTTCTGAAGAAGAAGATTTTTTAAGGGTTTTGACCATAAATGGGCATGGCGGCCATCTTGGTCATGTGACCCAGTCACCGCGTATAACTTTCATCCCCACATCCCACTGGGACTCCAAATGAGATTTGGCTTCAATAGGCCCAGTGATTTCAGAGGAGAAGATGTTTGAAAATCTTGATGACGGACGGACGGACCGAATGACCTTGACCTTTAGTGACATAATTTCTTCATTTGTTCAATTAGTTGACCATATATACCAAATATTATACTTTAGACTTAAACAGTTTCTGAGAAATCCACTGTTTAGGCATTTTCCCATATAAAAGCCTAAGGTACCAAGGTTGACCATGTCATAAATTAGGTCAAGGTCATCGCAAGGTCATCATTTGTATAAACTATGATGGGCTCGCATGCCCGATGCTACATACCAAGTTTCAAGGTCATAGGCCTTTTGGTTCCCGAGAAGAAGATTTTTGAAGGGTTTTTACCATATATAGGCATGGCAGCCATCTTGGTCATGTGACCCAGACCACGCGTACAAACTTTCGTTCCCCCATCCCACTGAGACTCCATATGAAATTTGGCTTTAATCGGCTCAGTGGTTTCAGAGGAGAAGATGTTTGAAAATCTTGATGACGGATGGACGGACCGAATGACCTTGACCTTTAGCGACATAATATTTTCATTTGTTCATTTAGTTGACAATGTATACCAAGTATTGTACCTTAGACCTAAATAGTTTCTGAGAAATCCACTGTTTAAGCGTTTTCCCATATAAAAGCATAACGTACCAAAGTTGACCCTGTCATAAATTAGGTCAAGGTCATCGCAAGGTCATCATTTGTACAAACTATGATGGGCCCACTACCCGATGCTACATACCAAGTTTCAAGGTCATAGGCCTTTTGGTTCTGGAGAAGAAGATTTTTGAAGGATTTTTACCATATATGGGCGTGACGGCCATCTTGGTCATGTGACCCAGATACCCGGAACAAACTTTTGTTCCCCCGACCTAGGTAGGCTCCATATGAAATATGGCTTCAATCGGCCCAGTGGTGTCAGAGGAGAAGATGTTTGAAAATGTTGACGACGGACGGACAACGGATGCCTGGCTATACTATAATAGTCCAGTGGTTTATGAGTGAAAATTTGGATTTGTGGGCACTTTCGCGGCATGACGGGCAACCGGGCTCATTGAAGTCAGTAAACATACCTAAAACCATTTTGCCCGGTTGCCAGCTCAACAGACATCATATAAGGTCAAAATGAGGTCAAAGGTCATTTAGTGCATTTTTATATACCAGTTTGTGAGTGAATTATTCAATTTATAGGCACTTTCGCGGAATAAGGGGCAACTATGTCAAAGGAAGTAAGTAAACATACCTTAAAAGCTTTTGCCATTTTGGCGACGTCGTATTTAATCATAACTAGGTCAAAGGTCAGTAAGTACACTTTTGTATAGTGGTTTATTATACCATTAATTCTAAAACAGTCTTTTAAGTTAACAATAGCCCATAAGCCTGCCACCACCCATCTGAAGAAGAGACTTTCTGCACTGTTTGTTTTTCCAAAAGTATATTAAAACATTACAAGATACAATTCTCTGCTGTCTGACTGTCGGTGCGTTTGACAGTCATCGCCAATTTAAATACGTTACCATATAAATCTGCTGAATTCGTCTGTTCCTATAATTCTCAATCAAATAGATATTAAAACGGATTTAAATCTTGCTGTTTAAAAATTTGCGTTGCTTTTCTGTACAGTTATAACAGTTATCTCTTGTAGAGCATAACTGTAACCTACGTTACCGAGTTTTTCCCAGCATAATGGACAGACTGTTATATTTTGGATAAAGTTACCATTTTACTGAGACCAGCAAATATTTACCGTCCTTTTACATTAACGCAAGTAAAAACAAAAATTATGGGTGTATCAAACCATGCAGAAACTTGCAGCGTTACATACGTTACCGGGCGTATGTTATCAGACATCATAAACCAGAAACATGGAGAAATAGCAATTGTTTTGTCCCAGGCATCTATATGATTTTGCATAGCAGACCATTGTTCAAGCTCTATTTACCGAAAATCTTCATTCAGAATATTGCATCACCTCATCTGTTAAGGATAACGGTAGGCCATTGTAGTACCGGCTCATAAGATGCTGTCTATAATATCAATGTGAAGTGTTTTAGTCAAGCAGCTGGCACTACAAAATTGAAAGTAACAATTTATTGACAGAATTTGAACTTGTACTGCAGTCTTGATAGAGCAAATTCAGCTGAAGCACCGATATAATTGTCTTTATATTAGTGGTTTTTATGTAGTCGAATAAGATAAAGATGCAGACAGAATAAAATAAGGAATCACCGAACGGCGAGCAATGACTCTCAAGAGGCTCTGTAGTGACCCGAATTTCTAAAACCATGCCTATGCATCCTCTTTTCATGCTCTCTGGTGGTACAACAGTCTTTTTTAGATGTCTGGAAATAGACTGATCTGGATTCTGCCCGTGTCGATATAAAAGAATGAACTGCCTTAAGTTTACAATGTCTTCAGAGGCATTTCGTACATTGAGCAGGTGCCATAATATATGCTCAGGTTTTGCAGTGGCATAGATAGGTACCATGATGTCTGTTGACGTCTTTCAATAGCTTGACCCGACACTACAGTGTTTACTAGAGCTGCAACGATTCACCCAACGACGGATTCGATTCGATTTCGATTTCAGACACCTCGATTCGATTAATTCGATTCGATTCATGATTGATTTTATGCTACCTTAATTCATCATGTTTATCACTTTATTTTGTTATATTTACACTTCTATTTATCTTAGGGCCTCAGGGTTTGAAATTAACTTTTTTTCTCACTTGCTAAATTTAGCAAGTGCTCAATTTTTCTACTTGCTAAAACAGGAAGTCCACTTGCTTTTTCTCTGAATGCCATAATTTTATGTAATTGTACCAGTAAATACCCTGTATTGTTAGTTTATGCAATTAGTAATGTATCCCAGCTGGGTGGGCTGTCTTTTTAGCTTAAAAAATAGGGCATATTGACCTAGTGATTCTCATTCATTATACTCCCTTTTTCCCTATCTGAGAGACAATATAAAGTATCTTAATTACCAATGAGGCTTTACCTCACAAGGGCCATGCCTACACACCCTACCAGGTTCTCTTCACAGCTACTAGTTTCATATTCCAAAGCAACTCTGAGCTCTTTCTCCCACTTCTGTGCAGTTTTCATAGGGACAGTTTGGGGTTTTGGGCCCATAGTGTCAGTCTTGATGGGTTTATTTTCAGAAGGTTTTTCTACCTGATCCCCCGTTTTGCCGTTCTGTCCATGTTTATTGATTTGAGAACATGTGCTTTTTGATCAAACTGAAAACAGACGCTTGCAGATGCGGGTTGTCACAGACGCTTGACGAGGGGCACTGTATTGGGGAATCAATATAAGGCAAGCACCTGGGTGATCAAGACGAGTTTGCGACTGCGCATCTTGTTCTGCACATAAACAAAAACTTTACACTTCCGGATTAGTTCTTTGCGCCGAGAAAACTACACTCGCAAAGAAAAGCAAGTGGTGGTTTCTTGGACTCGCAGTGTGTAAATTTTGGTCGCATTTTGCGAGAATGCGAGTCTAAATTCGAACCCTTTTAGGGGTGCATCTTTGAGCACAGGTTTCTGCGATTCATCATTAGACGCCATTTTGATAACCCTACCAATAAGGAAACGAAACACCCGTATTGATTGGATGACCTAATTATTACTGACCAATCGTACGTTACGTTATAAACAGCGTTATAATATTAAGAGCGGGTCTAAAACACGGACTTCCATTTTAATTGGTAGCGAGAAAAGGGGCTCTATTGCAAGGTTTATAAATATTCATGAGAACCGCCCTGCCCTGTTTCGGATATGTTCGGATAAATGGGAAACAAGAAATATCTTTTAAAAAAAAAGAAGTTGCCAGAGAAATATTTAGTGATAAAGTGCCGGGCACGGTACCTCGGTCGGGAGCGTGTCCACTGCGAATGCTGGCGACACCGAGTTTGACCCTCGCGTCCGGTAATTTCTTTCGTGGAGACATTTCCCTCTCTTCCGTTGATTTTTAGGAGCCCCTTTAGCTCAGTGGGTTAAGCGATGGCCTACTGATCTAGAGGACCGGATTCGAATCCTGCTTGAGGCGAGAATCTTTCCAACCGTAAACGAGGTTCCATTGCCCTTTTACAGGTTGCAGAGCACCAGTATGAGGACATCTGGCCTGTGGAGTATACGAGTACTGCTGAGGAGCACTTTTACAGGTTGAAGAGCACCAGTAGAAGGACATCTTGCATTTGGGCTATAATAGTACTGCTGTGGAGCACTTTTACAGGTTGAAGAGCACCAGCAGGAGGACATCCTGCCTGTGGTGTATGATAGAACTGCTGTGGAGCACTTTTACAGGTTGAAGAGCACCAGTAGGAGGACATTTTGCCTGTGGCGTATAATAGTACTGCTGAGGTGCACTTTTACAGGTTGAAGAGCACCAGTAGGGAGAAATCTTGCCTGTGGCGTATAATTGCACTGCTTAGGAACACTTTTAAGGGTTGAAGAGCACCAGTGGGAGTACATCTTGTCTGTGGAGTATATCAGGTCTGTGGTGATGATATTACTATTGTGGAGCACTATTACAGGTTGAGGAGCACCAATAGATGTATATCTAGTCTGCGGTAATGATATTACTATTCTAGAGCAATATTACAGGTTCGGGAGCACCAGTAGAAGTATATCTTGTCTGCGGTAATGATATTACTATTGTGGAGCACCATTACAGGTTGAGGCGCACCAGTAGAAGAATATCTGGTCTGTGGTAATGAAATTACTATTGTGGAGCACCATTACAGGTTGGGGAGCACCACTAGAAGTATATCTTGTCTACGAGAATGATATTACTATTGTGGAGAACTATTACAGGTTGAGGAGCACCAGTAGAAGTATATCTGGTCTGTGGTGATGATATTACTATTGTGGAGCACTATTACAGGTTGAGGAGCACCAGTAGATGTATATCTAGCAAGGGCGTAGCTACCTATACGGCAAATACGCAAGTGCGTATTGAAATTTTGTCAAAATTGACAAAATTTCAAAACGCACCTGCGTATTTGCATGCTGAAATTTTATAAATTAGACAAGATTTCAATACCAATAGTCAAAGAGGCTGAAATACTACCTTTCCCTTCAAGGAGTAGAGTTTAAAACATGGTTGTGCGTACCATGCAATTGCCTCTATTTACGCCCATGTCTAGTCTGCAGTAATGATATTACTATTCTAGAGCACTATTACAGGTTGGGGAGCACCAGTAAAAGTATATCTTGTCTGCAGTAATGATATTACTATTGTGGGGCACCATTAAAGGTTGGGGAGCACCAGTAGAAGTACATCTTGTCTGCGGTGATGATATTACTATTGTGGAGCACTATTACAGGTTGGGGAGCACCAGTAGAAGTATATCTGGTCTGCGGTGAAGATATTACTATTGTGGAGCACCATTACAGGTTGGGGAGCACCAGTAGAAGTATATCTTGTCTACGGTAATGATATTACTATTGTGGTGCACCATTACAGGTTGGGGAGCAGCAGTAGATCTTGTCCATGGTAATGATATTACTATTGTGGAGCACCACTACAGGTTGAGGAGCACCAGTAGAAGTATATCATGTCCGCGTTAATGATATTACTATTGTGGAGTACCATTACAGGATGAGGCGCACCAGTAGAAGATTATCTGGTCTGTGGTGATGATATTACTATTGTGGAGCACTATTACCGGTTGAGGCTTACCAGAAGAAGTATATCTAGTGTGCGGTAATGATATTACTATTCTAGAGCACTATTACAGGTTCGGCAGCACCAGTAGCAGTATATCTTGTCTGCGGTAATGATATTACTATTGTGGAGCACCATTACAGGTTTAGGCGCACCAGTAGAAGTATATCTGGTCTGTGGTAAAGAAATTAATACTGTGGAGAACCATTACAGGTTGGGGAGCACCACTAGAAGTATATCTTGTCTACGGTAATGATATTACTATTGTGGAGCACCATTACAGGTTTAGGCGCACCAGTAGAAGTATATCTGGTCTGTGGTAAAGAAATTAATACTGTGGAGCACCATTACAGGTTGGGGAGCACCACTAGAAGTATATCTTGTCTACGAGAATGATATTACTATTGTGGAGAACAATTACAGGTATAGGAGCACCAGAAGAAGTATATCTTGTCTGTGGTGATGATATTACTATTGTGGAGCACTATTACAGGTTGAGGAGCGCCAGTAGATGTATATCTAGTCTGCGGTAATGATATTACTATTCTAGAGCACTATTACAGGTTGGGGAACACCAGCAGAAGTATATCTTGTCTGCGGTAATGATATTACTATTGTGGGGCACCATTACAGGTTGGGGAGCACCAGTAGAAGTATATCTTGTCTGCGGTGATGATATTACTATTGTGGAACACTTTTACAGGTTGGGGAGCATCAGTAGAAGTATATCTGGTCTGCGGTGAAGATATTACTATTGTGGAGCACTATTACAGGTTGAGGAGCACCTGTGGAAGTATATCTGATCTGCGGTGATGATATTTCTATTGTGGGGCACCATTACAGGTTGAGGAGCACCGGTAGAAGTATATCTTGTCTACGGTAATGATCTTACTATTGTGGAGCACCATTACAGGTTGGGGAGCACCACTAGAAGTATATCTTGTCTACGAGAATGATATTACTATTGTGGAGAACTATTACAAGTTGAGGAGCACCAGTAGAAGTATATCTAGTCTGTGGTGATGATATTACTATTGTGGAGCACTATTACAGGTTGGGGAGCATCAGTATATCTGGTCTGCGGTAAAGATATTACTATTGTGGAGCACTATTACAGGTTGAGGAGCGCCAGTAGAAGTATATATTGTCTACGATAATGATATTACTATTGTGGGGCAATATTACAGGTTGGGGAGCACCAGTAGAAGTATATCTTGTCTGCGGTGATGATATTACTATTGTGGAGCCCAAATACAGGTTGGGGAGCATCAGTAGAAGTATATCTTGTCTGCGGTAATGATATTAGTATTGTGGAGCACTATTACAGGTTGGGGAACATCAGTAGAAGTATATCTGGTCTGCGGTGAAGATATTACTATTGTGGAGCACCATAACAGATTGGGGAGCACCAGCAGAAGTATATCTGGTCTGC
Source organism: Ctena decussata (assembly GCA_963989385.1). Taxonomy (NCBI): domain Eukaryota; kingdom Metazoa; phylum Mollusca; class Bivalvia; order Lucinida; family Lucinidae; genus Ctena; species Ctena decussata. The sequence goes on along the minus strand of OZ022498.1, from coordinate 34,723,513 downwards.
GGTGAAGATATTACTATTGTGGAGCACTATTACAGGTTGAGGAGCACCAGTAGAAGTATATCTTGTCTACGGTAATGATATTTCTATTCTAGAGCACTATTACAGGTTGGGGAGCACCAGTAGAAGTATATCTTGTCTGCGGTAATGATATTACTATTGTGGGGCACCATTACAGATTGGGGAGCACCAGTAGAAGTATATCTTGTCTGCGGTGATGATATTACTATTGTGGAGCACTTTTACAGGTTGGGGAGCACCAGTAGAAGTATATCTGGTCTGCGGTGAAGATATTACTATTGTGGAGCACTATTACAGGTTGAGGAGCACCAGTAGAAGTATATCTGGTCTGCGGTGATGATATTTCTATTGTGGGGCACCATTACAGACTGGGAAGCACCAGCAGAAGTTTATCTTGTCTACGGTAATGATATTACTATTGTGGAGCACTATTACAGGTTGAGGAGCACCAGTAGAAGTATATCTTGTCTACGGTAATGATATTACTATTGTGGAGCACCATTACAGGTTTGGGAGCACCAGTAGAAGTATATCTGGTCTGTGGTAATGATATTACAAATGTGGAGCACTATTACAGATTGAGGAGCACCAATAGAAGTATATCTTGTCTATGGTGATGATATTACCATTGTGGAGCACTATTACATGTTGAGGAGCACCAGTAGAAGTATATCTTATCTGCGATAATGATATTAGTATTGTGGAGCACTATTACAGGTTGAGGAGCACCAGTAGAAGTATATCTTGTCTACGAGAATGATATAACTGTAAAACACTTATATTTGGCGGTCACTTTATTTTGGCGATATTGGCGGAAAAGAAGAAAAACGCCAAATTAAAATGCCGCCAATATAAGCTCATGATACCGAAAGAAGAAAAAATATTATTGAGCACATGGTCCTATTTCCTCTACCAAAATATCAAAGCTAATACGCATCACATATATAAGCGCAAAAGAAGATGCTTCCCAAACAACAAGAGGGAGGAAACGGAGTATGAAAATGTTCTCACGATACTCATTAGTATTTCAATTAAGTTGATTAAATCAGAAGGAACACAAAATATGTTTACTTTAAACAATTAACCACCCAAACTGTAACATGACTATAATAATAATTGCTTTTGCTTTAATCACCATGACAATATAGAGCTCAAATAAAGAGCAAAATACGACGTCAGAAGAAATATTTTGTTCTTGAGAATCATAAAACCGCCAAAATAAAAATCCGCCAAAAGGTCCATATTCAAAAACCGCCAAATTTTGCTGCCGCCAAATATAAGTGTTTTACAGTACTATTGTGGAGCACTATTACAGGTTGAGGAGCACTAGTAGAAGTATATCTTGTCTGTGGTGATGATATTACTATTGTGGAGCACCTTTACATGTTGAACAGCACCAGTAGAATTATATCTGGTCTTCGGTGATGATATTACTATTGTGGAGCACTATAACAGGTTGGGGGGCACGAGTAGAAGTATATCTTGTCTTCGATAATGATATTACTATTGTGGAGCACCATTACAGGTTTGGGAGCACCAGTAGAAGTATATCTGGTCTGTGGTAATGATATTACAAATGTGGAGCACTATTACAGATTGAGGAGCACCAGTAGAAGTATATCTTGTCTATGGTGATGATATTACCATTGTGGAGCACTATTACATGTTGAGGAGCACCAGTAGAAGTATATCTTGTCTGCGATAATGATATTAGTATTGTGGAGCACTATTACAGGTTGAGGAGCACCAGTAGAAGTATACTCAGCGTCAATGAAAACGCACCAGTCTTAAAATGTAAAATTTTTGCTCAAATTCAATGATCATACTATATCAACAGGGTATAGCTATCATATCGTATCATCTTATTACGCCCATGATGTCATTCTGCCTGAAGGTACGCTGTGAGTGTGTGACGTAACATAAGCTCTGAAATCAAGAAAAACGGAATTCTACCATAATTTCACATGGCGGCAATTCCTCAATGATGGATTTAGCTAGAGTATAGATACCCTATTAAAACGCCATAGAAAAGAAATCCAAACCACCGAATGCAACAAAGTGATTTGGATTCGAACGTCACTTTATTGTCACGTTCATTAAATAAGGGCAGACAAAAGTAACTAAAGGTATATTTGATACTTTGTGTACCCTAAAATGCTGAGATAAGTAGTAGTAACAAAATTTCAGAAGTTCTGTGGGGCAAACGTTAACCGTTACCCAGCCAGAGCATGACGTTACATGGATAACGTTACCCTCATTCGCCGAACTGCGTCATAATTCAATGGAGTAAAAGAGGATTGTATGTGAAGAAACCTTCCAATGAACGATTCATTTGCAATCAAGAGTCTGGAAGAGCACGAAATATGGATTTATTACGCTTTAAATGTGTCATTTGATATCGACTGTTTTCAAATACGTCAGTATTGACGTCACGCTTGATAGCACCCACCGATGAACGAAATTTAATTTGCAAACATTCTTTCTCAATACAAGACAATAAAGATTAACCAAATTGTCTATTACATAAAACCAAACATTAAACGAACATAATGTGCCATAAGTTCCAAACTGGTGCGTTTTCACTGACGCTGAGTATATATCTGGTCTGTGGTAATGATATTACTATTGTGGAGCACTAATACAGGTTTTTCTATATATCTTTTGCTTTGGCAAATTGGCCATCCAAGATTGCTGACATCCAGTGTAACAGAAAAATGTTTTAAAGCTACAGGACAGACACGATTTCTATACAAAAAATTACAAAGGGCATAGCTTCGTAAACATGTAGGCGGATTTACCACTCTTATTTTCTGTACATCGTCTAAGGGTTCTTTATATTTGCACATCTTGAAATTTCCCTTAAAACTTCTAATGTAAATCGACGGGAATTTTAGTGTGTGCATAATCAGCAAGATAATGCTCGAGATCTTGACCAAACGGTTTAAAAACAGTAACTTTAAAAGCAAGTAAACAGTAAGTTTACTTGCTTTGACCGTGAATTAATAATAAACATGATTACTTGCTTTGACCGTGAATTAATAATAAACACGATTACTTTGAGAGAGTTAAAAGAAAACGTCTTTTTATGCTAGTGTACCTTGTATGTTAATTGTGTCTAAACAAAATATAATTTTCAAAGCGCGCTCGTGCGTATGTGTGGGTGTGGGTGTGTGTGGGTGTGTGTGTGTGGGGGGGGGGGGGGGTTAGTGTGTGTGATGGGACGCGGGATAGGGATGAATTATACGCCAAAAATTATAAAAAACAAACATATTTTAGCTTATATAACATAAAGAATTAAAATGTCTAAACCCCATAAACTCAAAACTAAATTTTATGTTAAAAAAATGAAAGATTTAAGCGTCAAAACCCTTCAGGATTACTTAAGCTTTACATGCATACATGTATCTTGAAACCTTCACGGGCTGCAGGAAAAATAAAATTAACTAGAAATGTTTTGACAAAAAAAGATGCCCCCCCCCCCCCCCCCCCCCAAAAAAAAAAAAAAAAAAAAAAAAAAACATGCTCTTATCAGCAGGATCATTTTCCGTAAATGTTGCCAAGTTAAGACCTCCTGTGATCTTGAAAATAGGGTTGAGGTCACCAAATTTTCCACCTCCTGGTTATATACATGTCTATGTTTGGTCATAATACATCAATTTGTTTAGGAATTTGTTGCGAACAACCCATTTTTTCAACATTCTTTGACCTTTTGTCACAAAATTATCCATTTTCCAGCGATATATCTGTGCGAGTTGAGGTAAAACGCACCCATCTATCCAGTCAGGAGATATGGTGCCGACAAGCCATTTTTCAACATTCTTTGACCTGTGACCTTGAAAATAGGGTCCAGATCACCTAATGATGTATCTGTGCAAGTTTGATCAAAATCTATCCATCACTTCAGGAGATGGAGTGCAGATAAACTACGCACACGCCGACGGGATCCGTACTAAAACAATTTTTCCGCCATGGTGATGGTGGGAGGGAGGGGGACATAATTCTGATGGATAGACGGACGGAGGAATGGATGGATAACTTAGGGGATAACTGTATTCAAAATTGTCTTTTTAGGAGGTAAATCGTCGGTTTTATGGTCGGAAATTTCGTTTTATGGCGACGCGCCAGCGGAGCCGTAAAACGGAATTTGCAACCATAAAACCCGCGATTTACCTCACCAAATGACAATTTTCAATAAAGTTATCCCCATTCTAATGCACTTTTCCACATTTTCACCTTTCAAAGTGTACTTCTTTGTACCCACTGCAAGCACTTTCAGCAGCGTAAAACCAAACGTCAGCCAATTAGAACGGACGTTTTATAATCATGACGTCGGGTTTGCGACAGTATATCGTAGAATATACTGTCGCAAATTTGACGTTATCCAACCAGACGTCGCGTTACATACGTAAGTGCATTAGAATTGTGATTTTACATCCTTTCCAACAGTATTTCAGTCATATGAGAACGATGGATGGTTGATAATGAAAGGCTGTGCGCAACGAAACACCGTTTTTGATTGAAAAGACCCCCCTCTTGCGGGTCTCGAAACTGGGGCCGATAGATCAGCAGGCATGTGCTTAACCTACTGAGCCTCCGGGGTTCCCAATTCTGATGGAAGGTCCTGTAGAAGCAAGGAACACAGCAGAGAAACGAAAGTAGAAGGCTCGGTTTAATGAGTCTGCTCATGCGGAGTAACAAAAGTTACATTCCGAGAATGATTTAGTTTACACGTAAGTTGGGACAGATGCTTGTCCGAAGCCTCTTGCGCACTGCAAAGCACCGTACCGCCAAGTGTTCTCCAAGTCCAGTTCATGGCTTCATGATAGTCATTTGCCCGCCCGTTCAGAATCTACATGTTTTTTTTTTTTTTTTTTTTTTTTTAGCCCACCGGAGCCGTGTTTGTAATTTACAAACCTATGTTTGAAGTATTGTTGTGCACTTAGCAAGCATAATTTGTTTCGAACTTAGGTTAGAAGGTTATATCACTGTATTTTAGAATGTCTTTTTAAAAAACATAGGGCTAAGTTAGAACTTTAGAAACCTATGTTAGAGAATTTCAAGCCTGGGTTAGAAGTTTAAACATGGGTTTGTAATTTTCAATTTAGATTTATTGTGCAACTTGGCTTGCCATAGACCTTGACTTTTTTACGGCAAGGTCTAGTATGGGAAAATGCTAAAACATTAGATTTCATGGCAAATTGAGAAGAGACATATCCATAGAGTTTTGATAGATGTCCATAGAACCTTGACATTTGTTGCCAAAACCTAGTAATTCCTGTGATCTATAAAAAATCTGTCTGCCAATATCATACATGTTGGAAGGCTTACATTCAGGTAAGGGTGGGTTTTGAGGACATTTATGATTCCTGCTGATACAACATATTGTGAACCCTCATTGAAACTAATACTGAATAAAAACATAAAATATCAATGGAAACTTTGGTAGGAGTTGAAACCAGTTTATGCATGTGTTCAATATTTTATTCAGAACGATTGCAGAAATAAGCTGTGGATATTACTTGTACAATATTGTTAATCGTTAAATAGTTTGCAGCCTTAGTTGGGGCAATTAACTAATGGAAAGAATTTGCCACTAGAAGAGCAAATTCTTACCTAGAAGGTTCAACCCCATTTGGAAGTTAGGAAAAAAATGAAAATATGAGTTCCTGCCGTCGAAAGTATATCCATTCACTTGAGGAACATCATGGTACTATAAAAAATCTGTAAAATTTTTGTCAACGTGTTAGAATGTAATTATGAAGTTATGAAGTTTTATATCTGTTTAGACAACAATGAAATGGTGCTATATGTATTTAAAGCCACTTCCAATATCTTTAATGTATTTAGGTAGACCATTATTTTCCCCATCATTTTTTTGCAAAGGGAACCAAATTTTGTTTGCTTCTTGGGTGACAAAATCCCTACATAAAATGGTCTACTGTTAAAGGTAAGAATTTGCTTCGGAAAAGCCAAGTTTTTTCCTTAAAGAGTTGACCCATACTGAGAAGGGAGGCAAAAGTGAAAATGGCAGAGTTGCTTCCCTAAAAGTGTACCAACACACAATTAGCCATGCCAGAGCCTCAGATGTCTTCTCTTAAATGAATCACGTTGGCATAGCTAGGGACAGTCGCATGGTATACATAATCATGATGGGGAAGTCTAGGAATTTAACATCTGAGCTCCGCGCTCGTGATATGATCTACTTTACAACTGACCTCCAAACAGTGTATTATTACTCAACAATTCACTGCTAGAGCTGATCTATTTCTTAAAAATGCAACGATTCTAATGGTTTACCATGGGGCTTTTCAATAAATGCACGGATAATGTAAATATTCCATAATATTTATATAATCCATGAATTTATTGAAAAACCCAATGGTAAACCATTAGATCGTAATGTAGTTTATACTTCAATTCACGCGACGTTATAAGACGTTAAGTGACGTCAGAAAAAGCTATGGTTCTCCAATCTGATTGGACGTTGTCGACGTTATGACGTCGTTGTTACGTCGTTGATGCTGTTCCGCTTTTAGTAGAAAAACTGCGTATAATGTTTTTTTCTGCTTCAATTGTAGCCCCTAACGCAAATTTGTAGTCAAATAATAGACAGAAAAGAATGTAAATATAAGCAATGAACTTAATTTTTCTGGTGTTTATCGAAGTATAAACTACATTGGGTCGCTAGCAAAATTTACATGGACCCCTTCGGGGTTCACTTACTTTGCACGCGATTTAATGTAGTTTATACTTCGATAATCATCAGAAAAATGAAATTCATTCCTGAATTACATGAAGGTTGCTGATGCTAGTTCTGTAGTTAGTTTTGTTTATTCTCTATTAGGGTGAACGGATACTTGTTTAGGGGAAACAACTGTCTTCTTTTTTACATCCATTCTCAATAAGGTCAACCCTTTTAGGATAAAGAATTCACTCTTAAAGGAGCATATAATTCCCTTCAGGAGTATGACTCCTTCTTGGAAAAGTTTCAATGTCCAGAGAAGCATACAGGAAGTCACAAAAGTTGTCTCCTTTTGAATAGACGAGAGAAAAAAAATCCAAACAATCCCCGCCCGCATCTAGGCCCTCGCTCTACTATTATCCAAATCAGTAGGACGCCCCGACAACACTGGAGGTTATATCCAGCACCATTGCACCACCCAATCACCCTCGCTGGTAGTGGTGATGCAGGACGGGAGGTGTGGAAGGGGGAGGGGGATCGGATGCTTCCTTCGTTTTGGCTTCTTCGGTGGCATAAATTGCTATTCATACTTCACAGTTTGGTCTTCTCTGTTCGTATTGTAGATACAGACTTGAATAAAGCGCCCCTGCTGGGCTTGGCTTTTTTCCACTATCTCCCTGACCGCGCCCGCCGTGTCAGATCGTAGTATAACGCAACCCTCCGTAGCACGCCGGCCTGTAAACCGTCACAAGCCGAGACGCATCGTGATTGAACGCGACGAAACGGCTACCATACACTCTAGGTTGCCGTGAAAACCGTGACAAAACGTGGTAAAACGTGAAGCAACCGTGACAAAACGCGCACTAAACGCAGCAAGGCGTGACAGAACTTTAAAGGACCGTCAGGTGCCGGGGTATACATGTTTCCCGTCCCACTACGGACCCCCTTCAAGTTTTATTACGGTCCGTAACGTACTGTTACGTTTTATTGCGTTCATCACGTTTTACTACGGCCTATTAGGCTTCTCCTCCGCACCGGGACTGCCTTAGCAATTTTTTTGACATTTTAAAAATCTGACCCGGCATCCACGGCCTGTCACGTTTGCCCTTCCCGTCCCCCTGCGTTGTCTCACGCCCATCCCGTTTTGTCCTCAGTGGCCTGAAACGTGATTGCCGTTGCCGCCGGGAACATAATGTAAACACATAGATGCTAATAAACAGTCTGGGGACTTACGGTTTTCCATCACGCACATTTGTGATGGTCAGCCATCACTTTTACAGTTTTCAGTCCAACTCACTAAAATGGCAATTTAACCCACTGCCAGTGTTCAGTATGATCTGTCTACACTTAAGATTGATATTTGGTCCAGCCTTTAATTATTCTCAGTATAAACAGTCTGTATTTTGGTTATTTCTGCAGAATTATGGTCAAAATTAGGTAAATTCTGGTGTGTATTAGGCTTGTTTTATTTCCAAGAAAAAATACAAGTTTACTTTCTATTTTTTATAAAGTGTTACGATCAAAATTGTCTTCAATGCTTGCTTTTTTGTAACGGATGCTAACTGTACGAGTTACTCACGGTTTGGCACCAGTTACTCGACAAAAAAGTACCTAGGGGTCTCTGGTTTTGCTATGGTCAGCCATAACACCAGATGAAACCAACGTTATGACTTACCATCAAGTTTCATCCTTCGGACATGTCGTGACATCTGGTGAAAATTTTTTCAGTAATTGTGTTATGGTAAGCCATCATGTCAGTTTATTTAAAGTGCTTGGTTAAACATCACAAATATGCGTGATGGAAATTCGTAAGTCCCCAGACTGATAAATCATCAGTGAGGCCATTTTGAAGCAAATATGGCTGTGTTCTTTGTTGTTCTTATCATGTATGAGTACACAACCATAGTTTTCCACCATTTTTTTAAAAAGGGTAACATGTGACTTCATGTTTAGTTTCGTAGAGGACAAAGTCCTTCCAAGACAGGAATGTATACGCTTAAAGGAAAGAAGAGGAGAAAATTCTTTCCTCTGAGTGTTGACCCCTATTGAGAAGGAAGGCAAAAATGAAAATGGCCAAGTTGCTTCCCTTATAAACGTACATAACGTACATACGCTTATTAACTTATTCAATCGATGGGGCATGCTTATGCATAAAATTTTGGTAAAACTTACATTGTATGATACAGAATAAAACAAAAAGACAAACATTTCACCGTTCATTTCCTAGAAAAACAAAGTTTAAGTTCAAAAAATGCCCAAAACAGACTGTCCAAATTCTACACCTACTGCAAGCACAGCCGGTCCTTGCCCGATTTTTTATTTTCCTGTTATTCCGGTTCTACCATAGAGTAATGCCTACAACAATGCGCAGATGGAATGGAAACTGTGAAGACCTTGATCATTCTACTTCCTAAGAAACAGTCTGATCTCGGTTTCCACTGTTTGTACAGACCTATATACCCCAAAACTTAAGATTTTTACAGTAGACATTGTTAATACGTGTATATACTCCACAGTTGATTGATTTCACCATGAACAATAACTGTTTTGTTTTAACAAACACAAAAACAGTTATTCTGTATCTGAATACCTTAAATATGGAATTGTCCTATCATATGTTAAGTAATTCTCTAGGGTGTAGGCAAAACAGTGCAGACTGTTCACTTGTAATGGCAGCATCATGCTTTTGCTCGAGCAACAGAAACCAATTGCTAACTAAAACGCTGACCTGATCACCGAGATTATGGCACCACCACATGGGAGTATAACTAATCAATGTTTGGAACTTAGAAGACTTAAATTTTTGTGTCTGTTAGGTCTATAAAGGTTATCCTGTAATAGTTCTCCTCGACAGTAATATCATACACAACACATATCATCCTACAGGTGCTCCTCAATACTAATACCATAAACAGATTTACTTCTACTGGCGCGCCTCAAACTGTAATAAAGTTCCTGCCTAGTAATATCATACACATCTTCTACTATTCTATTCTATTCCAGGTCTATTCTATTCTATCAAATAACCTTGCACCACAGATAACGTCAAAACAGTCCCTTTCCATCTTGTTCTGTTTTCAGCTGCTCTACTTGAGCTGGAAAAAGCTAGTCTGTTGTATATAAAAGTACTGTGGATGAGCGCCTCTACAGGTTTTGGAGCACCACTAGGAGTATATGTTGTCTGTTGTATATAATAGTACTATGTATGAGCTCTCCGACAGGTTATGGAGCACCATTAGGAGTATATGTTGTCTGTTGTATATAACAGTACTATGGAGGAGCTCTCCTACAGGTTATGGAGCACCATTAGGAGTATATGTTGTCTGTTGTATATAATAGTACTATGGAGGAGCTCTCCTACAGGTTATGGAGCACGATTAGGAGTATATGTTGTCTGTTGTATATAATAGTACTATGGAGGAGCTCTCCTACAGGTTATGGAGCACCACTATGAGTATATGTTGTCTGCTGTATATAATAGGTCTATGTAGAGCTCTCCTACAGGTTATGGAGCATCACTAGGAGTATATGTTGTCTGTTGTATACAATAGTACTATGGAGGAGCTCTTCTACAGGTTATGGAGCACCATTAGGAGTATATGTTGTCTGCTGTATATAATAGGTCTATGTAGAGCTCTTCTACAGGTTATGGAGCATTACTAGGAGTATATGTTGTCTGTTGTATATAATAGTACTGTGGAGGAGCTCTCCTACAGGTTATGGAGCACCATTAGGAGTATATGTTGTCTGTTGTATATAATAGTACTATGGAGGAGCTCTTCTACAGGTTATGGAGCACCACTAGGAGTATATGTTGTCTGTTGTACATAATAGTACTGTGGAGGAGCTCTTCCACCGGTTATGGAGCACCATTAGTAGTATATGTTGTCTTTTGTATACAATAGTACTATGGAGGAGCTCTCCTACAGGTTATGGAGCATCACTAGGAGTATATGTTGTCTGTTGTACATAATAGTACTGTGGAGGAGCTCTTCCACAGGTTATGGAGCACCATTAGTAGTACATGTTGTCTTTTGTATACAATAGTACTATGGAGGAACTCTTCTACAGGTTATGGAGCACCATTAGGAGTATATGTTGTCTGTTGTATATAATAGGTCTATGTAGAGCTCTTCTACAGGTTATGGAGCACCATTAGGAGTATATGTTGTCTGTTGTATATAATAGGTCTATATAGAGCTCTTCTACAGTTTATGGAGCATCACTAGGAGTATATGTTGTCTGTTGTATATAAAAGGTCTGTGGAGGAGCTCTTCTACAGGTTATTGAGCACCACTAGGAGTATATGTTGTCTTCTGTATATAAGAGTACTGTGGTGGAGCTCTTCTACAGGTTATGGAGCACCACTTAGAGTATATTGAATCTGTTGTATAAAATAGTACTGTGGAGGAGGTCTTCTACAGGTTATGGAGCATCACTAGGAGTATATTTAGTCTGTTGCATATAATAGTATTATGTAGGAGCTCTTTTACAGGTTATGGAGCACCACTATGAGTATATATTCAGTCTGCTATATATATAATAGGACTATATAGAAGCTCTTTTACAGGTTATGGAGCACCACTAGGAGTATATGTTGTATATAATAGTACTATGGAGGATCTCTTCGACAGGTTATGTCGCACCACTAGGAGTATATTTTGTCTATTGTATATAATAGTACTATGGAAGAGCTCTTCTACAGGAAATGGAGCACCACTAGGAGTATTTGTTGTCTGTTGCATATAATAGTACTATGTAGGAGCTCTTCTACAGTTTATGGAGCAGCACTGTTTTTGTAATGGTATTAAAGAGGTGTTATTCATTAGATTATGGAGCAACAGTAGGAGTATATCTTGTTTGTTGTATGCAATAATACAACGGATGAGCTATTCTTCAAACATGTATTGCAGCCATCAACTCCCATACAGGCCCATAACCTTCAAAAAGTAGACAAAAGATTGGTAAAACTTGAGCAAGTGAGCAGGGGCTCACGTATACCCCTGACCTATGAAGCTAACCACTGCACTACGGCCCGCTCCTTGTTGTTGTTTTTTTTATAAGAAAATGCATTTGTTTTGCAAAAACTGTTACTGTTCTATAAATCTGCGGCAGTTTTTTTTTAACTTGAAATGGCTACTTTATATGCAGACTCTCATTACTGTGTTTGGTTCTCTGTCAATATATAAGAAAATCTTAACACTTTTTCTATTTTCAAAGAAAGCAGGATATATATTTGTAATATTTAGGAAAGGTACCATCAATGGATATCAAAACACCTGCAAGCTAACAAGCCTGCTTTACGTGAAAAAGCTATATTTCCCATTTTTCCAGCATTGGCCAGCCCAGCCCTTATATGTAAATGGTGACATCTCGCATGCAAAAGCTTTAACCAGTGTGATGTATGCAATCATGATTATTCAAATGTTCAATGTAGAGTACCTCTTCAGCAAATGGCGTTGATATTTTGATTAGTGACAGAAGAAAAGGTAGGTTGCTACTTGTTTAGAGCTGTTCAGAACGAAATTGTAATAAATGCTAAGTTGCAAACTTCAACTTGTGGAGAGCTGCTCAGTAGGACTATCTTACTCATCAGACACCATAACATCCAAACACACAAAGTAAAGGCTGGAGATACCAATTACATAAGCTCTAAAAGTATTGTCTAATTCTTGGAAAACGGGATAGCAGTCTCCATGTCCTTCTGGCTCCGGCAAACTGATATAAAATCTCCTTTCTTTCATAACACCTTCATTGTTATGGGCCAGACTTTGTCGTAACAGGCGACAAGTATTTTTCTGGACTGATTCTGATCCTACTTGAGGATAATAGCAGCAGTACTATTATACGCCACAGGAATCTATGAAAAAACATGAAAGATCTTCTGGTGATGATCATGTATATATTGACACAGTGGTCGCAAATTAAGAAATAACCATAAATGAGCCGCGCTGTCCAGATATAAAGTGCTCCTCAGCGGTACTATTATACTCCTGGGGTAAGATGTCTTCCTACTGATGCTCTTCAACCTGTAAAAGTGCTCCAAAGCAGTACTATTATACGCCACAGACAAGATGTCTTCCTACTGGTGTTCTTCAACCTGTAAAAGTGCTCCTACGCAAATCTATTACTGTAAAACACTTATATTTGGCGGCAGCAAAATTTGGCGGTTTTTATAAATGGACCTTTTGGCGGATTTTTATTTTGGCGGATTAGTGATTTCTGAAAATAAAAAAAATTGTAATAACAACTAATATTAATCAATCGGCGTTTGCTGCCGTTATTGAAAGGTCAGAATGAGCCCAGGTTGTACATTGTTAAGTATTCATTTATGCTTGTGAATGCATATCATTAGGCATTTCTTTTTATAAATGAAACTGTTTATAGCTAAAATATTTTGTGCTGCTTCTGATGAAATCAACTCGGCTTGGGTACAAAGTAGCATGACATGTCAAATAAGCATTTTCACATCCCATTTTCCCGGCGTATTTGGTTGAGACCTTCCGTTTTTCTTACACAATATAATGTGGATTTGCTTTGATATTTTTTGAGGGCGGAGAGACTGACTTGTATACTAACTGCAGCCTTACCTTTTATGATATAGTTTAAATTGGCGGCATTTTAATTTGGCGGTTTTCTTCTTTTCCGCCAATATCGCCAAAATAAAGTGACCGCCAAATATAAGTGTTTTACAGTATACGCCACAGACAAGATGACCTCCTACCGGTGCTCTTCAACCTGTAAAAGTGCTCCAAAGCAGTACTATTATACGCAACAGGCAAGCTTTCTCCCTACTGGTGCTCTTCAACCTGTAAAATGATCCGCAGCAGTACTATTATACGCCACAGGCAAGATGTCCTCCTACTGGTGCTCTTCAACCTGTAAAAGTGCTCCAAAGCAGTACTATTCTACGCCACAGACAAGATGTCCTTCTACTGGTGCTCTTCAACCTGTAAAAGTGCTCCTAAGCAGTGCTGTTATACGCCTCAGGCAAGATGTCCTCCTACTGGTGCTATTCAACCTGTGAAAATGCATCTAAGCAGTACAATTAAACGCCACAGGTAAGATGTCCTCCTACTGGTGCTCATCAACCTGTAAAAGTGCTTCTAGGCAGTACAATTATGCGCCACAGGCAAGGTGTCCTCCTACTGGTGGTCTTCAACCTGTAAAAGTGCTCCAAAGCAGTACTATTATACGCCACAGGCAAGATGTTCTCCTACTGGTGGTCTTCAACCTGTAAAAGTGCTTCTAGGCAGTACAATTATGCGCCACAGGCAAGATGTCCTTCTACTGGTGCTCTTCAACCTGTAAAAGTGCTCCTAAGCAGTATTATTATACTCCACAGGTAAGATGTCCTCCAACTGGTGGTTTTCAACCTGTAAAAGTGCCCCTAAGCAGTACAATTATACGCCACAGGCAAGATGTCCTCCTACTGGTGCTCTTCAACCTGTAAAAGTGCTCCTAAGCAGTGCTGTTATACGCCAAAGACAAGATGTCCTCCTACTGGTGCTCTTCAACCTGTAAACGTGCTCCTTAGCAGTACTTTTTTACGCCACAGACAAGATGTCCTCCTACTGGTGCTCTTCAACCTATAAAAGTGCTCCTCAGATGTACTAGTATACTCCACAGGCAAGATGTCCTCCTACTGGTGCTCTTCAACCTGTAAAAATGCTCCTTAGCAGTACAATTATACGCCACAGGCAAGATGTCCTCCTACTGGTGCTCTTCAACCTGTAAAAGTGCCCCTAAACAGTACAATTATACGCCACAGGCAAGATGTCCTCCTACTGGTGCTCTTCAACCTGTAAAAATGCTCCAAGCAGTACTACCATACGCCACAGACAAGATGTCCTACTGGGGCTCTTCAACCTGTAAAAGTGCTCCTCAGCAGTACTAGTATACTCCACAGGCAAGATATCCTCCTACTGGTGCTACTCAACCTGTAAAAATGCTCCTAAGCAATACAATTATACTCCACAGGCAAGATGTCCTCCTACTGGTGCTCTTCAACCTGTAAAAGTGCTCCTAAGCAGTACAATTATACGCCACAGACAAGATGTCCTCCTACTGGTGCTCTTCAACCTGTAAAGGTGCTTCTAAGCAGTACAATTATACGCCACAGACAAAATGTCCTCCTACTGGTGCTCTTCGACCTATAAAAGTGCTCCTAAGCAGTACATTTATACGCCACAGGCAAGATGTTCTCCTACTGGTTCTCTTCAACCTGTAAAAATGCTCCTAAGCAGTTCAATTATACGCCACAGGCAAGATGTCCTCCTACTCGTGCTCTTCAACCTGTAAAAGTGCTTCTAAGCAGTACAATTATACGCCACAGGCAAGATGTCCTCCTACTGGTGCTCTTCAACCTGTAAAAAGTGCTCCTAAGCAGTACAATTATACGCCACAGACAAGATGTCCTCCTACTGGTGCTCTTCAACCTGTAAAAGTGCTCCTCAGATGTACTAGTATACTCCACAGGCAAGATATCCTCCTACTGGTGCTCTTCAACCTGTAAAAGTGCCCCTAAACAGTACAATTATACACCACAGGCAAGATGTCTTCCTACTGGTGCTCTTCAACCTGTAAAAGTGCTCCAAGCAGTACTATCATCCGCCACAGACAAGATGTCCTCCTACTGGGGCTCTTCAACCCGTAAAAGTGCTCCTCAGCAGTACTAGTATACTCCACAGGTAAGATGTCCTCCTACTGGTGCTACTCAACCTGTAAAAGTGCTCCTAAGCAGTACAGTTATACGCCACAGGCAAGATGTTCTCCTTCTGGTTCTCTTCAACCTGTAAAAATGCTCCTAAGCAGTTCAATTATACGCCACAGGCCAGATGTCCTCCTACTCGTGCTCTTCAACCTGTAAAAGTGCTTCTCAGCAGTACAATTATACGCCACAGGCAAGATGTCCTCCTACTGGTGCTCTTCAACCTGTAAAAGTGCTCCTAAGCAGTACTTTTATACGCCACAGACAAGATGTCCTCCTACTGGTGCTCTTCAATCTGTAAAAGTGCTCCTCAGAAGTACTTGTATACTCCACAGGCAAGATGTCCTCCTACTGGTGCTCTTCAACCTGTAAAAATGCTCCTAAGTAGTACAATTATACGCCACAGGCAAGATGTCCTCCTACTGGTGCCCTTCAACCTGTAAAAGTGCTCCTAAGCAGTACAATTATACGCCACAGGCAAGATGTCCTCCTACTGGTGCTCTTCAACCTGTAAAAGTGCTTCTAAGGAGTACAATTATACGCCACAGGCAAGATGTCCTCCTACTGGTGCTACTCAACCTGTAAAAGTGCTCCTAAGCAGTACTATTATACTCCACAGACAAGATGTCCTCCTACTGGTGCTCTTCTACCTGTAAAAGTGCTCCTACGCAGTTCAATTATACTCCACAGACAAGATGTCCTCCTACTGGTGCTCTTCAACCTGTAGAAGTGCTCTTAAGCAGTACTATATACTTCTACTGGAGCTCCTCAACCTGTAATAGTTCTCCACAATAGTAATATCATTCTCGTAGACCTGATATACTTCTAGTGGTGCTCCCCAACCATTAATTGTGCTCCACAATAGTAATTTCATTACCACAGACCTGATATACTTTTACTGGTGCGCCTCAACCTGTAATGGTGCTCCACAATAGTAATATCATTACCGCAGACCAGATATACTTCTACTGGTGCTCCCCAACCTGTAATAGTGCTCTAGAAAAGTAATATCATTACTGCAGACTAGATATACATCTATTGGTGCTCCTCAACCTGCAATAGTGCTCCACAATAGTAATATCATCACCGCATACAAGATATACTTCTTCAGGTGCTCCCCAACCTGTAATGGTGCCCCACAATGGTGACATCATTACCGCAGACAAAATATACTTCTACTGGTGCTCCCCAACCTGTAATAGTGCTCTAGAATAGTAATATCATTACTGCAGACTAGATATACATCTACTGGTGCTCCTCAAACTGTAATAGTGCTCCACAATAGTAATATCATTACCGTAGACAAGATATACTTCTACTGGTGCTCCTCAACCTGTAATAGTGCTCCACAATTGTAATATGTTCACCGCAGACCAGATATACTTCTCCTGATACTCTCCAACCTGAAATAGAGCTCCTCAAAAGTAATACCATATACAATACACCAGATCTACTTCTTCTAAAGCTCCCCAACTTGTAATATCGCTTCTCCTCCAGTGTCGAAATACAGTATATCCTTTACCAAAACTGGCGTCTTATTCAATGGAACAGTCAGTGTAAACAACAGAACATATCCGAAACCGAAGTGGGAGGGCCATTATGAGCTCATGAATATTCACAAACCCTTTAATGGTGCCCTTTTTCATCCTACCATTTTAATTGAGGGCCCATGCGGGGGGTTGTGAATCGAATCGAAATTAGTGGAGTTGTTATCGGAATCGAATCGGCCCTTGTGAACCGGATTTTCGATGCATCGAAGTGAATCGTTGCACCTCTAGTGTTTACAGGCGTTTTCTAGTAGATTAAGTTGCTACCCTTTTATCTATAGACCTCTTTGTAAAGCCTTATCTGCAGTGTTAAGTACGTTACGCAGTATGCATGAGCAAACATGGATATTAGCATTATTGAGTATGAGTTTGTGTCTGCCACTACAGTGGTATTTTAGCATACTGACATTGAGGACATTTGGTGGCCAGAATTGGTATAATACTCACACAACATGAATTGTAGAAGAATGAAATGGTAAAACATAGATGTCTTGTAATTTTTTTTAGCCGGCACAGCAGTGGCAAACGTGACCATGTAGTAGGTTAACCTCGGATAACAATCGCCTTTGCTGTTTCCTCAAAATGCTTTCACTATCCCAACCTATTCAGATGCGCTGAGATACCAGAACAGGTTTAACAGTAGGTGGTTTGATGCCGGAAGCTTGCATTAGAGCAAATGCCTTGTAGTTGTAAGAACTTGAACAACGGTTTCAGGAATGTTTCATAGTAGATTGTATTGATGATAAAGTCCCCTTGGTGATTTGTAGTGTAGCGATATTTTCACCCCTTCCCTTCCATACATATATAAAGTCTATATATTAACACCTTGAATTATAACTGGCTTTATTCACTTATGATGTCATAACTGTTAAACGATAAATGTAGTATTAAGATTCCTGGGGAAATAGGGTATAAACCTTGGAATTGGGGATAGCTTGGACAATTGTTACAATTTTCACCCCGCTCCCTCCCCCTACTCCATAATTCATCTTGTTTCCTTTGTATTTATATAGTAAGCAGCATGGTTTGTTTTCTTCAATATTTTATTTGTACCGTATGCCTATTCATACATAGACAAAGTTTCAAGTTACTTTTAAGACCTTTCTAAAAAATCAACAGTTTTCAGGTACGAAATTAAAACACTTCCTATAACGTAAACTACAAAGACTAATGCCTTTTAGTCAATTAAATTCATTATGAATCTCTAGGAGAGGCGATTCACATGAGGACCAACATAATATCATATGGCCAATAGCAATATTTAGATTCGATTTATCGTATATGCTTCCCATAAACTTCATATGAACCTATAAACTTGTCTGTGTTCACGTAAATTACACGCGATGCTGTAAGACTGATACAAATTGTATATGTTACAGTTTTGAACAACTTTGCATGTATAACATAAACTCCCATCAAAAGCACGAGTCGATGAGTTTCAAAATTTCTGTCGACAATTTTGATATTCTTGATTGAACATATAAAATACTCCTGTATATCTGAAAACTTATTCTAGACATGTTGATGTGCATTTTATGTCTAAAAATAGTTTGAAAATGGATCATTGTCTACTTTGTAAATTTATTAACTAGAAAACATCTATAAACACAAAACATGGTTAATACCACATAATTTTATATCATTGAAGCTCTTAATATAGATTTATATGACTAATTTACCATTTTGGTAACGTAAAGTACATGAAATTGATTTATCTGCATTGTATTTTATATGCTTCACAGCTCAGTCTTAAAATTCTTGCATGTTTATGTGAAAACAACAAAAAAATTTTTTATGGCTATTAAAGGTAGGTTCCTGTCTTTGGAATGCATCATAATTTTGATGATTTTTATCCAAGTTGTTGGAAAGCACTTATAAAGAGGAAATGAATAAGTTTCACTAAAAAGTGTAAATCAAAAACTCGTAGTCTATGAATGCATGTATTTTACGAAAATAAGTGTACAGACGGACACAAACACAGTTTTAATTGAACAGAAATTGTTCGAGTATGCTTTACAATTGTCGCACTAGGCTTTTGATGTGTTCAGCATTTAACTGCGGTGATATTTATATCCCAAATGTACAATAACCATTTTCTAAACAGTTTTTCGTGATTTTGCACTTAATGACCTTTGACCTCGTTTATACGGTACACAATGGGCAATCAGGTTTGGCAACCGGCAAAAATTAAACGAGGACATATCGGCAAGTATTTTTAGCATGGTTGCCAATCATGCCGCGAAAGTGCCCACAAACTCATTTTCTAGAGCTCTTTTCTCGAATCCGCCACCTGACTATAAGCTCACCTATGAGCCTAAAGGCTCAGGTGAGCTAAAAACAATCCGGCATTCTCAAACCACAACTACCTCCCCACCTTTCCCGCACCCTCAATATACACATCCAAAATTGCAACTTGGATGATGGGTCTGATTTGTTGTAGTGATTTTTTATCAAAGCTGATACTTGTTTAGACTCAAAATCATTCTATCTCAAAACCGAGTTTAATTCTACCCTTAGATGAACATACCTACCGTAAGACCTTTCTAGAGTAGTTAAATATAAACTAAGGATTGCGTATTGTTGCATATCTGGCCAGTAAATTTGTGAAATCGCAAATTACTGCCTGGTGACAGCTGTTGAGATGCTAAAGATCGCAGATTTCCCAAGGTACTATTAATAAATTGACTTGTTCTCGTTCCACAGATAGTAAATCTGAATCGGCGGGAACTAGATAGAAAAACGCGGGAAACTAATCTTAAAGTGACTTTCATACACCGAAATCACCGGCACCTGTGCAGGGATTAAGCTAAAGGGAGACTTGGGAGAAATAGTCTCCTTGCAAGATCAAACTTCTCCTTGTTTTGAGCTGAAGGAGAAGTTTAGATGTATAGAATATATAGGCAAGGATGAGAAATGGGCAGAAACTTCTCCCTAAAATCAGAAAAACTTCTCCCTCATTCTGATCTCTAGCTTGATCCCTGCCTGTGACGATTTCATGAAAACGTATGATCTGATTAGCCTGCGCACATTTAGCATGATCCGTATCTGTGATGACCGTACATTATGTATCTGACATTTTTACAGGGAAAATAGATATTGAATCATTGCATTATCGTATGCGTCTTAGGCCTCGAATTCCGTAGTAGCGCAACGTGCAAAAATAGTTATCAGAATTGATGCGGCAAGCGGCACCTTTATGGCGAATGAATCCCCACCTGCCACACCCTCAACTAGACCCGTGTCATTATCGGAGCAGGACATGCGAGTTTAACGGTGCTACCCGTTAATTTCACAGTTGGAACAGGCTGGTCACTTTAACGAGAGTCTTTATTGACCTGGTTACTATCGCCATGTCCGCAATGCATTTGACACCTTTAAAGCCAGTAACCAGCATGTGTTTTCAGTTAGCGAAGTAATTTTCCGGGGTATAGCGAGGTGATAATTGCCACACATTAATCACGATAATTGGTGTTTATTAATGAGCACGTGTTCAGATTATCAATCGACTTGAGTGGTCAGTTTTTACAGGTATAGGACACAATGGAACTGAATCGCAATAGCAGCGCGGGAAAAGGGACTGGTTACTCATATTTTTCGGGCAGAAGGGGGCTTATGAGATGTTTTGGGGGGGGGCAGAAGGGCGGGACCAAAAAGGTGCAGGGCCGGCGCCCCGCCATTCCGCTTCAGGGGAAACACTGTTTTCTTGTATGCCTCCCTGGATAACGCAACACTTCAAACTAGGTCCATCCCCAGAGGGGGTGTTGCAGTACAACTAGATAGATAGATAGATAGAGTAGCAAACTGGCCCAAGTTCTGACGCAACGTGCAGGAGGGTAACTGACCGGATGGGACTGTCGAATTTTGGTACCTGTCGGAAATTACGGCTCATATATCCCAAGAATAAATACATGAACTTCAACTACCATTTTTCTGTTTGCAAAATAATCATCTACTATGTTTACCTAATACATCAATCATTTAGGTTTCAGATTTTGAACTTACCTAAATAGTCCAGGGGCATATGTAGTTTCCGTGAACATTCGTGTTAATTTTTGGCAACACATATTAACTTCATCAGTGATGGGTACACAATGAAAAAACACATGTTGCCATTTTTTTCTAGTCTCTCTTTGGCCGTTACGATCTATTATATACGTTACCTACGCATATTTTAGTTAAAATCATGTAATGTCAAGGTAGGCTCCCTATGTTTTATTTTTATTCTTAAAATTTTCTATAGAATCATCTGAAAGTATTAGGAAATACAGCTGAGTTTGTCTTTTTACCATTAACTACTACAAATAGTAACGTAAATAACTTTAATTTATAACATAGTCAATTATAATACAACCTCTGGAATTAGATCACTGTCCATCACCGAACAAATACAAATTTAATATCATTGTAGTTCTTATGGATTGCTGTTTATTTGGAGCTATTAGCCTTATCATCAAGTAGTTTAAGGGCTTCATGAGGTGCGTTTTATACGTGAAGAAACTTAAAACATTTCAAATTGTAATAAATAAAGACGTGACAAATTCTGATCAGGCACACCAGGTTTTGCTGTTTGCTTATTTGTCATAGCATAAACCAAAAGGTTTATTGATGTTATTGCCCAGCTACTCAACTTTATGATTCTGGAGACAGTAACACTAACATACGTGACATATTTGTATATAAAGTTAAAACTGCTAAAACAGACTTATTACTTTAAAGAAAAAAAAACCTGCAATCATAAAACCAGCATTTGATTTGTATAAAGGCGCCAAATGAAGTAATATAGTCAGTTTGATAAAGGTGAAATCTGGTTGCCGATTTTCCTTGTAATTAAACATTCGCAGTAATCAGAAATTCAAATTATTATTGAAAAGATCTGGTACATTGAACGTACCAATTGAAGGAATCTAAAACAGAAAAAATAACCCGACCCTTAAAGAGTGAATCGACACTGTTATGTAACAAAGCTAACGCGAGCATTTGCTGACAGAGGATACTGACGTTCGTAGGACTATCACGTATTTTACGTGACCAGAGGAACATTATTGATCAGTTAAGTCGAGAAACAAACCCTGGGTTCAAACGTTGCATAGTAGTTTATTACATGGCTATATCTGGTCTACGTATATAATTCCTAATGGATATGTATCAGCCAGGACCTAAGAGTACATCGTCGTAGACAATTATTATAAGTAGAAGGAAAAGAATAAATAAATAAAAATAAATAAAAGCGTGTCACGGGCTATCACAGAAATATAGAAATACATGTATACATGTTCTTTATTTAAAGATTATCTTCATTTCGGTGCTATTTTTCTTTTTTTTTTTCTTACAAGTATGACTGTATACAACAGTCTCTTAAAAGAATTGATTCACCATGGAACCTATGCTTATTTTTTTATATAACAATTAAACTATTTTATGGGAATTAATTTATTTTTATGGGACAGAGTTCAACAAAGTTCCAAGCCACATAACGAAATGGCAGGTAAAGATGACAGAGTATTTTGATGTAGGATATTGACGTTCAGTTACATCTTTGCGAATCCCAGTTGTTCTTAATGAATTATTAAACCATAATTTTACTTTGCAGCACGGTAACAAAACAAAGAAATGGAATTTGGAATGAGTAACGAACACAACCAGATACCGAGAAGTTTATAAATTTCTCATGCATCATATGCTCAAACAGTAGTATGTTAGTTCTGAATAGAAAATAAACAAATGATGTAAGTAATGCATACTGTACATATCTGGCACTAACCTTAACATATGATTTTCAAATGAGTCCATTGACTTTGAACGTTTTACCATATTGCATAGTAATAATCACGGAAATAAACCTTTTATTTATTAAATCTTACTGCTATTCTGAATGCTCCTTGTCCAGATATTTGAAATTCAGCCTTATGGCGCGGGTAATATCAATATAACAACTAAAGAAATATACATTAAACGTTGAATTATCAAAATTAAAATTTGGTTTGTCTTTCGTTACATTAAGCTGTTTGTGATAATGTATCAAAACACAGATGTGTGTGTGTGTGTGGGGGGGGGGGGGGGGTACAAACCTGACCAAATAAATCTTGGTAATATTACAATGAGCGATACATGTCAGGAACAGACTTTCATTGTTACATTGTCACAGTGATAATAATATGTTTCAGTGTAACCGATGGGAGCAACAATAACGGGTAACGTTGATTACAATTCAGCATGTAAGTTACAATTATGGGATTATCTCAAACTTGCATATCAAGCGATACTGTGCAAAGGGCTGTTGAACGAGAATGCAATCGACATTATAGCAATGAGGATGCTAACAGCGGTGGACTGAGCCAATACTTACTTTTGTCAGTTGCCTCAGCTGACAAGCTATTTGGCGTGTAGGTTATCTGATTGGCTCGGTCTACAGCACAGGTAGGAAAAGGTATCAGCTCTGTGACATTTCTAAGCCTAGACATGGATCACTTATGTCTAATATCAACTTATACATAATTTCCTTGTCGCATGTAATTCTAAATGATGAGTTTTGTGATGTTGCTATAAGTCAAACTAAATGGCTTAAGAAAGCGCTTAATGCTTCAGATGTAAAGATCTATGCGTCTTGTTGAGTTCTTATGTGTATTTAATAGCACAAGTGGTAAGTTAAATGTGCTCTGGCATCTGCAAATTGAGCCTTTGGAAACGGCTTTCTCAATTAAAAGAAAAGAAAAACATTATCCTTGATAGATTACAAACTTGTAACGTAATGTTACTGTTACAATACCTTTCAAGTACAGGACAACCCAATATTATCATAGGTTAAAGACATACAGCATTGGAATTTCTGCACGGTTACATGTACATCTCTTAATTTAAGACATAAAAAATTACACTGAAGGTTACATTATCTACAGCTAGCAATTTTCGTCAATTAAGGGGAAATTCCTTAGGAAAAAAGGTGCATTCTCTCTTCAGCTGGCAATGCACTGCTAAATGCAGCCTAACTAATTCAAAATATAAAGACAGTTCTTTCACAGATGGGCATGATCCAATCAGAAGAGACAGAGTGTCTTCATTAAAAAAAAACACATCCTAATTCATTCAGATTATGGTTGTTTATTTTATCATTTATGTTAGGTTATATACGTTACAGGTCTTGATTGAAGGACAAATGATCTTTTTTAAAAAAAATAGTTCAGTTTGTTTTATATATCAACATATTTAAAGAAAAGTCATATTCATAAATTCAATTGTTCTCTACATTTCATATGTAACAGCTGGCAGCCTTAACGGCTAATATTACCCCACACAATACGTTGACCAGTTGCTAGGTAAAACACAGAAATATAATGGCAACAGCAATTTTTGAGCTCCAAAGAGCCTGTCCTTGATGACTATGATAAAGGCATAAAATTTGCAGTTATGCCTACATGGTCCCACTTGTATTGCACATGACCCTGGATTATTATCTCTCGGAAAGATTACAGATATGTAACGTAATGTTACTGTTTGGGTGCCTTTTGAAGAAAACACCAGCATTATTATAGAGGAGTGAATGTAAGAGTGGTGCTTTTTATGCTTACATATACACTTTTCACTTCAAGACATAATACAGACTTTCAACAGCCGTTAGCTCGTTTTACTAATGTTTTGGGAATTCATAAGAAATAAGGTACATTCTGTTTTCAGCTGATATTGCCTCTGCTAACTGCAACCTAACTGATTCAAAATGTATCAAAAAATTATTTCAATTGTAAGAGAAGCATGATTCAAAGAGAAGTGTTATTTTATGCTCATTAAGGACCACATGTATAAACTTCATTTCCACCGATTTGGTATAATTCTGATAGTTCATTCGAATTTTTGGTTACAGTTATATACGTTACAAATGTATCATGACAACTGACCAATATTTTAGGACTACATTTTGCTTTTTATGCATTAGAATATTGAAAAGGACATAATTATGACATAAAGCTTTTTCTACAACTCATTTGTTACAGCCGGGTGTAGTATTGGGTGAGTGTTACCCCACCCACTACGTTGGCCATTTTCTAGGTAAAATGATGAAAGAAAAAATGGCAACAACCATTTTTCAACTTCTAAAAGACTGTCCTAAGTGACTATGATAAGGGCATAAAATTAACATTCATGTTCACGGGACCCACTTTTTACGACATATGCCCCTGGACTAAAAGGACATACTCAAGCAAAAAGGAGGGGAACTAAGTAGTTGGTTGGTGGTTTCTTACGATCGTGAGAACTAGTCTCCTGTGAAATAATTTATCAAGGGAGTCTACTCTTACCTGTTATCTTCTATTCTATTCTATTCTATCCAATAACCTCACTAGGTCGTTGGGGCGGTACTCGGACAAAACGGATCATGTTTCAGGACAAAACAGACCACGTTTGAATTGGGATATTTGAGCACATACTTGTAACTTTTAAAGTAAGCAGACACTAGTGGGGGTTGGTGGTGTCATGTGCATGCTGCTGACACCGATGCTGTTGTAGAAAGAGACTCAATAAAATCAAGACGAGTGATACTGTGCACAATCCGTTTAACATCTCAGACCCTTGCCCTGATAGCACAACTGCATTTTTACGATGTTGTGACAACTTACAGTAAACTGTGTGCGCATAAAGATATAACCCAGCAGGCACACGACGTCGAATCGACGTCGGTGCGACGTTATGACGTCGACATGACGTCAACGCGACGTCGTGTGCCCGCTGGGAAGTCGCAACAATCAACATTAACATTTGGGAGGGAAGGGGGCAATATTCATGTTAGACATTTTATGCATCAGCAATATGGTACTGAATGTGTTATTCGCACTCTTACTGAAACGAAACGAAAATACAAGAGTGTGCACTGGGCCTAACCTAGCATTGTGCTCCATAAGCGTTTTTTTTTCTTTTGTCAAAACGAAAATACAATGGTGCCTTCATCTTATAACCATACAGATTGCTTTGTAAGTGTTGCAACTAAAATGAAACATGCGTTCTCAAGGTTAACGGAAGATGTAATTATTTCAGTTCAAATGTATTCATATATAAGCTGATCTGGTATGTCTAAAAACATGGTCCGTAATGTCCTGAAACGTGGTCCGTTTTGTCCTTAAACGTGGTCCGTTTCGTCCTGAACGTGGTCCGTTTCGTCCTGAACGTGGTCCGTTTTGTCCCAACCGTGATCCGTTTTGTCCGAGGTCCGTTATGTCCCTTATTCGTTGGGGCACCACAGATGACTTCGAAACAATCCCTTTCCACCTTGTCCTGTTTTCAGCTGCCCTAGCTGAGCTGGCAAAATCCATCCCTGTCAGATACAGATACAGATACAAATTTTATTTAAAGTCGGATGTGTTTACATAACAAGTAACATTAGCTATGAATACATGTAGCTATTAAACCGACAAACATATAAAATATACATGTGCATTATAAGAGACTATATCAATTGAATATTTTCATTTTTACATGCATGGATCATGTAAGACCTGTAAGAGAGATAAGACAGTAGTGTATACATATAAAACATATAAGACATATAAAGGATACTAAAACAGTACATGCTAAAACGACACTACAATGATATTTAAGTGTTATATACTATGCACAATAAATATAGCAATTTTTTTGTATGTGTCAGATCCACCATATAAGGATTTTATTGTCACTTTACTGCATAAAGGAATAAAGGCCGATCATTCGAGATGGACTGGCAGGTAAAAGAATCAAGATTGCTCAATTGTAGCGTTTGAACTATCGTGACGTCAGTTTTTATGACCATTGTATCTGAACGACATTTATGATCATGTATAAAAGCTACAACCATAATTAGGCGGCTGGTTTGTTGTTTAAATAAAGGAAAACGCTCTAAAACATTTGAATATGCTACGAGTATGAGGTTTACAAAGTTCGAAAATTTGACGTTTTCCATTGCTTTTACGTTATCGTCTTAAAACTTGCTTCTAATCGGTATTTCTTGAATCCCTTTTGAGTATATGATTGTTTGGTAGCTACCAATATGATAATGTAAACAATTCAGAAAGAAAATTCTTCCCGGTTACTGAGCATCAGTCAAAAGTCTCAGACTAACGTCATCATTTTCTCACAGTTACGTTATACTTCAATGAAGAAACTTCACAGTTAAATTAATCATGGTGAGACCTTTAATTTTAGCCTACTGTTTTTCTCGGGTTTTGATTCTGCATTGAACTGAAGCACCCATGAATCATTGCACATTGGACCGAATTAACACGTTTTAACGTCAATGGCGCATGTTAAGATTTGTCAGTTGTTAAGCTTAACCATATCTTTTTCACAATCAATAGCTTTTACAAGAAAACTGAGCATGAAAATGTTGAGAAATACCGTACAAAAAATCACATGCTTACCATTTTTATGTTGCTTTTCAATGGGTGCGAATTTCGGCTAATGACCCCTTCCGCGCTCATCGCTTTTCCCCAACACGTTTTTCAAGATGGCATCTGTAATCCCATGGTATCTTAAGCCCCAAATACGATTCCTTTCAATTCAATTTAATTTCGCTCAATGTTGCAATTCAGTAATGAGAAAAATTGCAAAATATAAAAATTTGCTAAATATATTTTGCATAGTATATTATTACTGTGCTCGGTCAGGGCCTGATTAGAATAAGTATACTAAGACATTGTGCTAGATGGTGGCGCTTTGCCAGTGGCAGCTCAATTACTAAACATCAGGCTCCACCCCACCATCCAGCCACTGTTCGAGATCAGACCCAAGCCCAGCAAAACAAAACATATTCTACCTTTGCAACATGCCTTTTATCCTAGTGTAAATTTAGAAAAACGAAATTATTTATGCATCAAGTGTCCACTCTTTAATATTGTCTCCCCACCTCTTCTTCTGTCTACCTCTTCTTCTTTTTCACTTCTTGATACTACTTGACTCTACTTGATCAAACGAAGAATCTTTAAGCCCTTTCGGCTTGTCTTCACCGCCAGTATTGGTATTCCTTTCACTTTGCCCTGTTGAATTGTCTTTGCTAAACCAGAAGACCTTGTGACGTGGCCAAACCACCTTAGTTTCCTTTTCTTGACCAGCGTCGGGAGTTCATCATATTCTCCAATGGCTCAGGCTTGGATCTTTCAGCGAACCTCCTCATTGGTTATATCGGCCTCGTGAGAAATGTTCAGTAACCTTCGGTAGCATCTCATCTCAAAGGCCTGCGTTCTTTTCTCTACCTCTGCTGTCAAGGTCCACGATTCACAGGCATACAGAAATATGGAAATGACAAGGGAGCGCATAAGTTTCATCTTTGATCCAAGAGATATGTTGTTATCTCTCCAAATTTGTTTAAGATTGGTAAGGACTGAAGTGGCTTGTGCAATCCTCGAAAGAATCTCCTGTTTTGAATTATTATCTGGATGCCAGCTGCGCGGTTTGTCATCAGTTTGGTCTTCTCAGCACTGATCTCCTTCTTATACCTTGTGCAGGTTTGGTCGAGACTATCATCTAGGGCTTCTAGTTCCTGCTTTTCCTCAACAAGAGCGTTTATGTCATCGGCAAACCGCAGATTGGTAATGTTTCTATCTATCTCTCTATACTCATTTTCTGATCATTACCTCATGTGTGGTGGGTGGCTAAATTTAGATCGAAGAGAAAACAAACTTTCGAGGTGGCCCGTTAAAACTAATTACAAGAAGCAAATTAGAGGCATGCTTAAACACATGCCTCTGAACCGATAATCTAAATAAGGGCTTTAAACTCCTCAGCGGAATTGGCAGAAACCGCTGAAGAGCGGAGACTATTCCACATAGGAATATTCCCGGTGAAGAACGAATTTTTCAGGGCATCACTATATGCAAGGTATCTAGTGTATTGTGAGTCATGGGATGCCCTAGTCCTTCTCGACTTTGGTGCAGGGGTCAAGTACTTATCTTTCTCAAGGGACACTGAACCAGAGTGAATCTTGTAAAGCAAGGTTTCGGAGGACTGCTCCCGGCGGGCCCCCAGGGATGGCCACTCAAGTTCGTCCAGCATATCGCCAACACTACTTGTGTTCCGCCATCGCCTGCAGGTCCACCTGGCAGGTGTTCTCTGCACCTTCTCAACCTGCTGAATCTGAGTTTTATGATAGGGGTGCCATATAGGTGCTGCATACTCAAGTCGAGGGCGAACCAATGTTTTGTATGCAGCTGCCTTTGTTTGCCGAGGTGCCAGTGCCAAATTGCGCTGAAGAAAACCCATTGTCTTAGTTGCTTTACTTGCCATTTCTGAAATATGTTGACCCCAATACAAATTGTCTGTAATTGTTAATCCAAGATATTTGGCGGGCTGAACCTGTTCCAATCGCTGTTGGTGGAGAGAGTAATTAAAGTGTATTTGCTTGCTAGGGAGGTGCCGAGTCACCCTCATAGAATGACATTTGGCAAAATTAAATTTCATTTGCAAATCGGTCTCCCATTGTGCGAGGTTGTTCAGGTCACTTTGCAAGATCTGGCAATCCATGGGGGAGTTGATATTCCTATACAAAACACAATCATCAACAAAAAGACGAACAGATGACCTGATGTTATCTGGAAGATCATTGATGAAATTATTAGAAAAAGGACCGGTCCTAAGACCGATCCTTGAGGGACACCAGATAGGGCCGGGACTGGATCTGAGGCTTGGCCGTCTAAAACCACGTTTTGAGAGCGCCCAGAGAGCCATGAAGTGATCCACTTATGAGCAGATTCTCTAAGTCCGAAAAATCTAATTTGTACAATAGCCTCCTGTGTGGTACCTTGTCAAAGGCCTTTGCAAAATCCATAATAATCACGTCAGTCTGCTTGTGGCCACGATTTAGGGCACCATACAGATTGCCTACCAGATCGTGGTAGAACTGAACAAGCTGGGTTTCGCAAGACCTCTGACTTCGGAAACCATGCTGACAGTCAGCAAGAATGCTATCAAAGGCTAGGTGCTTGTTAATGTTACTTACTATTATATGCTCTAGGGTTTTGCAACAGATGTAAGCGACACCGGTCGATAATTAGCAGCATCATATTTTTCTCCTTTCTTAAAAACCGGAGCTACATTTCCTTGTCGCCAATCATCTGGTACAGCGCCCTGAGCAAGCGACTTAAAAGATAGATGGAGGCCAGGACAGGAGAAATTTCAGAACTACATTCCTTTAACACCCTAGCACTCAGGCCATCAGGCCCAGATGCCTTATGTATGTTCCGGCTGCTCAACAATTTAGTGACCCCATTTGGGTCAACTGTAATCTCTCCTATAGGGAAGAATGGACTAATACCTTTGGAAGGAATTTCAGAGTCAGATTCACACGTGAAAGCTGACTGGAATTGTCTGTTACAAATGTTAGCCTTATCAAGAGTGTCGGTTTTCAAAATTCCATTTTCTCTTAGTGTGGTGATCCCAAACGCATCTTTCTTGAGAGACTTGACAAATGACCAAAACTTTTTCACTTTTCCTGGGGCCATCAGGATCAGGGTTATTGGTCTCAAAAGACAAGATATTGGAAATATGTTTCCATTATGCATCTCTGATGACCTTCTGAACATGTGCTCTGAACCGTTTGTAGTGGTTCTTAATGTCAGGGCTGCTTGACTTACGAGCACGAAGGTAGAGTTTATCTCGTTTGCTGACCAGTCGTTTGATCGAACTATCGATCCATGGTAAGCTATATTTTGTCTTGGACATTTTCGTCGGAATAAACCTTTCGATAGCCGCGATGATCTCGGACTTGAAACTGACCCACATGTCATTAACTGGCATGTGACTATGGTCTGCCGAAAGGAACGAACCCCTAAAACTTGCTTAGTGGCCACGAAGACCATACATATCAGCTCAATTATAGAGGTAAATCTTACGCGGGGCTTGTAGGATACGCTTAGCTTTGATATCGTACTCAACATAAACTATGTTGTGATCGGCCTTGCCGATCGGGGGCATCCCCTTAACTCGATTGAGAGGGATTGGGAGTTTGTGAACAGTAAATCTAGGGTCTTATCTTGGCGGGTGTTAATATTTACTACTTGGGACAGGCAGTGCTCTTGAGCAATATCCAAAAGTTGACACTGTACTTGCCGTTTCGGTAACCACTTTTTCTGCCGCCTCTAGAGCTTCAGACATGATCCGTTCGAGAAAAATGTTGAAGAGGGTGGGAGGCAGAAGGCATCCTTGTCTTACTCCAACTGTTGTTCTGAACCATTCTCCTGTGCTGCCATTCATCAGGACTGCACTTGTAGCCTTGACGTATAGCTGCTCAATGGTGCGAACTAGGTTTGCACTGATATTGTACTTCCGCATGGTGGTCCATAAGGTCACAGCATAAAATGTATACTTCGAATACCCAAACATGTCAAATTTATAAACTGAAACATAGAATCAGCTTATTCTCGACAGGTACAGTTTGGCTACGATAGAGACTGAAAAGTACTGTAGGATACGAATTCTTTGGCGGTGCAGTACCTTATTTTACCCCAGTGCAGTACGATGCAGTACGGTGCGGTCTAAGGTTTTAGTAGTAGCCGGTGTCGGGAGACGTTGTACTTTGTTTTACTCGTGACCTATATTTCGTGATTTGCTGACTTTGTGTAAAAAGTTGTGTTAAAAATCCCGTCAACCAAAGCGTTTAAGTGTATTCTCTTACACTATGATACCAATAGGTCATGCTTCTTTATGTCTGGAATTTTTGCATCCTAGTCCCGTTCTGTTTAATTTTCCTACATTAACTGACCAAGCCTTGTATCCTCTTTCCGTTCCCCATGATTGTGTAAGTCAGGTGTAAGAAATTTTATTTTGAGACGGCATGAAATTTCTTACACCTTCTTACACCTGGTGTAACTTAGCATTCCGTCCAATTCTTGTTTAGTACAAGACGACAAGTTCATTCTTTTACCTTTGGCCAAGGTCACTCATATTTCAGGAAATCCAAACATTGTCTCCTCCAAAGCCACTGGGCCGATCGGATCTTAATTCATATGGAGCCTCGTGGGGGTCGAGGTAATTAACAGTTTCTTGATCGCTTAACGTCATATGACTAAGGTTGCCGTTATGCCTATATATGGTAAATTCAATGAAAAATATTCTTCTCTAGAACCAGTCAGTTCGACACATTTAAACCTGTTACAGAGCATTTTTTGAGGTTCATGTACTATCCGGATTGTTTTATTTTGAAAGATTGCGGTCTGCCCACAAAATCAAATTGCTCATTGAAACCAGGTAAGCGATTCTTTTGTTTAAATATCTGAGAAATGACCAAAGGGCTGAAACCATCATCAAAAGACCACATGTTACATGTTGAACCAGCCGTTTTATAATGTTTTATTTTTTTTTCACTGTTCCCTTCTCTTTTTAAAAATGTCTTTACCTATCTGGTTCTAGAGAATACTATTTTAATCGTATTTACCACATAAAGGCATGACGGCCAGATTACTCATGCGGTCTTAACCAAGAATTTCATTTCCCCGACCCCGTGAAACTCCATATAAATTTTGATCGAATCAGCTCAGTGGCTTTGGAGAACACATGTTCGAAGTTGTTTAATAAGAGTGACCTTGACCAAAGGCTATGAGAATATCTTCGGCCTCTTGTACTAAAAGCTCTACACGTTTTCATTCTAATGACAATATATAGAAGCTATATATAGAAACTTGAATTTACTTTATTTTTGTGAGACTTACAAGACTGAGCGTTAGGAATGAAGAAAACAAGCAGACAAGGGGTAAATGGGGAGAGAGAAAAAGAAAAAATGAACAGGTATACATGAAACTAAAAACAGCAGAGAAGATTGATTAATTGATTTATTGCTTAACGTCCACTGTAAACAGCTATGGTCATGTCGGGACGGTCAGTTAACCTAAACCACACTATTCCTGGGCAGGCTTAGACCTCCTAAGCGGTTAATCAGTACTAAGTGCACATATTCGCCAGTAACTGACAACTGCCCTTCTTGAATTAGCGGAGGGAGAAACGAAAGTATGTGGCCAGAACGGGTATCGAACCCAGGACCTCTGACTTATGAGTCAGGTGTCCTACCGATTGCGCTACGCGGCCCGGCTCAGCAGAGAAGAGGCACAAAAGTGGAGAAGAAAGTAAAATTGTCTAGTTCAGATGATGCGAAGAGGGAGGAGGACGAGAAAAAGCAGGTAATGCTGAAGAAAACTGCGAGGAAAGCAGAGAAAAGAAGACCAGGCATTAATAAAGCTAAGGAAGAAACAGGGATAAAAGGGAAAAATGGAGAGAAGATAAAGAGATAAAGACTCTGGATAGTAAGATGACTGAGATGAAAATTAGACCTGAAGAGGAGAGAAAGGCAGCAGAGGAAAGAAGAGCTGAGCTGTCAGAGTAGTAAAACAGGGCTACGGAGCTGGCAGAGGAGGAGTTCAGAGGTGAGAAGAAAAAATGGATGGTGAAAGACAGAGAGAAGAGAAGACAAACGTACAGAGACAGACCTGAAAATTTTGCAAAGGAGTGGAAGGGAACTGGGAAAATGAAAGAAACAAGTCGCCCAAGGACAACGATCGCTCACCTACCAGTATATGCTCAGGTCAACTGGCTGAAATGTAAGCTTTCAGCTCAGGTAGGCTAATAAACAGCTGTATTTCTATAGGATTGGATGGTTCCATTCAAAAGCATTAGAGACCAAATTTGACCTTGCGGCAAAACAGGTCAAGGTCAAGTCCCAGATGATACATACCAAGTTTCAAGGCAATTGGCTCAGTGGTTCTGGAAAAAAACATTTTTTAAGGTTTTTGCCATATATGGGCATGGTGGCCATCTCGGTCATGTGACCTGAACCAAATATTTAAACTATTTTTCCCGCTTTGCCTGAAGGCTGCACATTAAATTTAATTGAAACTGGCCTAATAGTTTCAGAGAAGTCCTTTAAAATGTTGACACACAACAGACAAATGACCTTGAGCAAAGGTCACCAAATGACCTCGATCTCTAGAATTCTTTAGGGGTTGACGTCTGCATTTCCATATCACAGAGCACTATAGCAACTAAAAATGCACTTTTTAATTTTCCCATTCAAAAGCCTTACAAGCCAGATTTGACCTTGCGGTAAAGTAGGTCAAGAACAACCCAAGATCACCATTTAGACTATCGTCCCAAATGCTACATATCAAGTTTCACGGCAACCGGCCTAGTGGCTTTTAGAAAAGAAAAGTAAAAAGTATGCAAAGACCAGGAACTGAAACAATCAAAATCCAAATCCAGCCTTCAAACCATAGTTGGAAACAACTAAGATTACAAATAATCAAGATACAGAGAACATATGGCCAACTGAGTGAGCAGCTTGTTCCCAAAAGGTGGCCACTCAGCAACCTAAACCGAACCAAAAATAATAAGAACATTCATAAAGTAAAACATCACAGAAACTCTGACACCAAAAACAGGCAACAGAGAACCACAACAGAGCTACCGCCTTGGAACGGTCAGTAATGAATTACTGGGGGGGGGGGGGGGGGGGAGGCTTAAATCGATTTTACAGGCCCAACCTCACCCTCAGTATCTGAAGTGGTACAAAACATTTAGTTGGTTGTTCGGTTCGCATGATAACCCTCTAACTCGTCAATGAATCATCACGGTAAGCACATAAATCAAATTTCAACACCATGAAGAAGCAAAGACGAGGACTCAACAGATACAACGGGCCGTCTGACAGGTGGAGATCCCTGTCCTGCCAAACAACCCCACTGGAAATCTGAAGCAAAAGAAGGTCACCAGTTGAGCCCCGGTGGACCAAGCAACAGACAAAAAGGCTCCGGTCCCAACCAACTAAAATATATAGCTTTAGGTCGGGGCCATCATAGAGTCTGACGCCCGATCCCCCGGTGTGCAATTAAAGAGTGCAGCACAGTTATCAACCATGATTGGGTTAATCACTAAGCATGCAGACTGTCGCATAACATTTAAATTATAGCCAATACGTTTGTGACGTATTATTATTTTTCGGAATTGATCAGAAAAATCAGTCCTACCCTTAATCTTTTTGAATTTGTATACTAAGTCACCATAAAATTCTGGTTCCGATAGGCCTTGATGTAAAAGAAATTTTAGACTTTTTAGGGTTTTTGCTAGATATGGGCATGTCGGCCATCTTGGTCATGTGACCTGGACCAAATGTATAAATTTTCTTTCCTGTTTTGCCTGAAGGCTGCATATGAAATTTAATTGAAATTAGCTTAGTAGTTTCAGAGATGAAGTCCTTTAAATGTGTTGACACACAACAGGTAAATGAACTTTGGCCAAGGTCACTAAATGACCTTGACCTCTAGTAGTCACAGGGGTTGACGATGACTGCATTTCCATACCAAAGAGCACAATAGCAACAGAAAAATACATTTTCTGCTTTTCCCATTCAAAAGCCTTATGGAAAAAAATTGACCTTGCAGTAAAATAGATCAAGGTCAACCTAAGGTCATCGTTTATATATACTTTGTAGTACTAGAGCCCCAGATGCTACATACCAAGTTTTAAAGCAATCGGCCAAGTGATTCCGGAGTGGAAGATTTTTGAAGGATTTACCATATATGGGCATGTCAGCCATCTTGGTCATGTGACCTGAGCCAAATATCTTGCTTTGCCTGAAGGCTGCATATGAAATTTAATTGAAATTGGCACAGCAGTTTCAGAGTAGAAGTCCTTTAAAAATGCTAACACACAACAGGCAATGACCTTGGACCAAGGTTGCTAAATGACCTTGACCTTTAATATTAATAGGGGTTATGATGACTGCAGTTCCATATCATAGAGCACAACAGCAACAGAAAAATGCACTTTTTCAGCTTTTCCCATTCAAAAGCCTTATTGACCTTGCAGTTAAATAGATCAAGGTCAACCCAAGGCCATCATTTATATAAACGTTGTAGTAATATAGCCCCAAATACTACCTACCAAGTTTCAAGGCAATCGGCACAGGGGTTCCAGAGAAGATTTTTTAAGGTTTTTACCATATATGGGCATGGCAGCCATCTTGGTCATGTGACCTGGGCCAAATATATAAACTTTTGTTCCCCCATCATGTTATGGCGCTATATGAAGTTTGGCTTCAATCGGCCCAGTGTTTTCTGAGGAGAAAATGTTCGAAAATGTTGACATCTAATGGAAAAATGACCTTTGGCCAAGGTCACTAAATGACCTTGACCTCTAATTCTAATATCCTCAGGTGTTGAAATTGACTACATTTTCATATCAAAGAGCACAACAGCAACAGAAAAATGCACTTTTTCAGATTTTCCCATTCAAAAGCCTAAGGGACCAAATTTGACCTTACCATAACATAGGCCAAGGTCAACCCAAGGTCATAATTTATATAAACTTTGTAGTACTTCAGTCCAAAATGCTACATACCAAGTTTTAAGGTCAGATTTGGCCAAGTGGTTCTGGAAGAGATTTTTAAAGGTTTTTATCATATATGGGCATGGCGGCCATCTTGGTCATGTGACCTGGGCCAAATATATAAACTTTCGTTCCCCCATCCTATTATGGCACCATATGAAATTTGGCTTCGATCGGCTCAGTGGTTTCTGAGAGGATGTTTCAAAGTGTGAACGACGGACCAAGGCTATACTATAAGCTCACCTTGACAGATGAGCTAAAGCAAGAGAACTGAAGAGGAACATGACAAGAAGAGAGATGATGTGGCAAAGGATCGGAGATGCAGTGAGCAAAAAAGAAGAACCAGAGGACCAACGGTCCTGTAGCTCACCTGACACTTGGTCCTGGTATATATTTTAATGCTTTTATACATGTTTATAGCCCCAGGGCAGGGGCCGATAACCCCCCTCCCTTGGGGATTAATGTTGAGTCCCAATTCTATATACCAAGCCACAAGGTCACTGGTCACTGGGCCTTTGGTTCTGGACAAAAATTTCTGAAGGGTTTTTATCATATATGGGCGTGGCGGGCCCCATGTTCATGTGACCACCCAGTATTAAAGCTCCATATGAAATACAGTAATCATTTGTATAAACTATGATGGGCCTGAGTGCCCAATGCTACATACCGGTACCCAGTTTCAAGGTTATAGACCTTTCGGTTCACGAGAAAAAGACGTTTGAAGAGTTTTACATATCAAGTGACCAAGACCATCTGAACAAACTATGGTTCCTTTAAGCCAGTGAAGCTCCATATGAAATATAGCTTCAATTGACCCCAGTTGCCTCTGAGAAGATGTTTGAAAATGTTGACGGGTGACAGAATCTCAATGAACTTGTACAAAACTCAAAGAATGACCTTGACCTTTAACGACAAAATATCTTCATCTGGTCAATTAGTCAACCATATATACCAAATATTGTACCTTAGACTTAAATAGTTTCTGAAAAATCCACTGTTTAAGCTTTTTCTCATATAGAAGCCTAAGTAATATACCAAAGTTGACAGTGTCATAAATTAGGTCAAGGTCAATGCATGTTCATTTGTATAAACTATGATGGGCTTGGGTGCCCAAAGCTACATACCAAGTTTCAAGGTCATACGCCTTTTGGTTCTTGAGAAGAAGATTTTGAAGGGTTTTTACCATATACGGGCATGGCAGCCATCTTGGTCAAGACCGCGAAAACAAACTTTTATTCCCCGATCACACTTAGACTCCATATGAAATTTTGCTTCAATCAGACCAGTGGTTTCAGAGGAGAAGATGTTTTGAAAATTTTGATGACGGACAGACCAACAAAATGACCTTGACCTTCAGTGACAAAATATCTTCATCTGGTCATTTTGTTTACCATATATACCACGTATTGTACTTTAGACTTAAATAGATTCTGAGAAATCCACTGTATAAGCGTTTTCTCATATAAAAGCCTAACATACCAAAGTTGACCATGTCGTAAATTAAGTCAAGGTCAACGCAAGGTCATCATTTGTATAAACTATGATAGGCCTGCATGCCCGATGCTACATACCAAGTTTCAAGGTCATAGGCCTTTTGGTTCTGGAGAAGAAGATTTTCGAAGGGTTTTACCATATATGGGCATGGCGGCCATCTTGGTAATGTGACCCAGATCCCGGGTATAATCTTTAGTTCCCCCATCCCACTGAGACTCCATATGCAATTTGGCTTCAAACTCCCCATTGGTTTCAGAGGAGAAGGTGTTTGAAAATCTTGATGACGGACAGACCGACAAAATGATATTGACCTTCAGTGACATAATATCTTCATCTGGTCATATAGTTGACCATACATACCACATATTGTACCTTAGACATAAATAGTTTCTGAGAAATCCACTATATAAGCGTTTTCCCATATAAAATCCTAACATACCAAAGTTGACCATGTCGAAAATTAGGTCAAGGTCAACGCAAGGTCATCATTTGTATAAACTATGATGGGCCCGCATGTCCAATGCTACATACCAAGTTTCAAGGTCATAGGCCTTTTGGGTCTGTGAAAAAAAAAAATGAAAGTGTTTAACCATATATGGGCTTGGCGGCCATCTTGGTCATGTGACCCTGACCCCGGGTACAAACTTTCATTCCCCCATCCCACTGAGACTCCATATGAAATTTGGCTTCAATCTCCCCAGTGGTTTCAGAGAAGATGTTTGAAAATCTTGACGACGGATGTTCCGACGGAATGACCTTGACCTTTAGTGACATATCTTCATCTGGTATTTTGTCAACCATGTATACCAAATATTATACCTTGGACTTAAATAGTTTAAGAAATCAACTGTTTAAGCGTTTTCCCATATAAAAGCCAAACGTACCAAAGTTGACCATGCCGTAAATTAGGTCAAGGTCAACGCAAGGTCATGATTTGTATACACTATGATGGGCCCGCATGCCGAATGCAACATACTAAGTTTCAAGGTCAAGGGCCTTTTGGTTCTGGAGAAGATTTTTGAAGGGTTTTTACCATATATGGGCGTGGCAGCCATCTTGGTCATGTGACCCAGATACCCCGAACAAACTTTCGTTCCCCTA
Organism: Ctena decussata; assembly: GCA_963989385.1. Classification (NCBI taxonomy): domain Eukaryota; kingdom Metazoa; phylum Mollusca; class Bivalvia; order Lucinida; family Lucinidae; genus Ctena; species Ctena decussata. The sequence goes on along the minus strand of OZ022498.1, from coordinate 34,684,638 downwards.
ACACATGGAGGCTCCACATAAAATTTGGCTTTGATCGGCCCAGTGGTTTTGAGAAGAAGACCTTTGAAAATGGTGGACGGACGGACGACGGACGGACTACGGAGCATTACAACACTAAAAGCTCACCTGTGAGCCTTCGGCTCAGGTGAGCTAAAAAGGCAAAAGAGGAGAGGAGGATAGAAAAAGAGATAGAGACAGAAAAAGAGGAAGATAGCAGAAGAGGAACTAGAGAAGAAGAGGGATGATGAGACATTGGAGATGCAGAGAGCAGAAGAGCAAAGAAGCAGAAGAGGAGAGGAGGAAAGGAAAAAAAATAAAGACAGAGGAAGAGAGGAATAGAGTTGAAGAGGAATTTGAGAAGAAGAGAGATGATGAGGCAAAGGAGATGCAGAGAGCAGAACAGACGAAAAAGAAGAGGAGAGGAGGCAAGGAAAGAGGTAGACAGGGGAAGAGAGGAATATAGCTGAAGAGGAACTTGAAAATTGATTGATTTGTTGTTTTGGGTTTAACGACATTTTCAGACATCTATATCGGGCCGTCTCCAAGAGCGGGAGAAAGAGGAGAAATGATAGACGAGAGAAAAATGTCCAAATAGCCCCTACCCGCACCTACTGCAAACATAGTAGGCCCTTGCCCTGCAATGTTCCAAAGCAGTAGGTCGCCCCGGCACTGGAAGTTAGACAAAGCACCACCCCCGAACTTGAGAAGAAGAGCAACGATGAGGCAAAGGAGATGCAGAGAGCAGAAGAGAAGAAAAAGGCAGAAGAGGAGAGGAGGAAAGAAAAAGAGTTAAAACAGAGGAAGAGAGCTGAAGAGGAACTTGAGAAGCAGAGAGATGAGACAAAGGAGGTACACAGAACAGAAAAGAAGAAAAAGGCGGAAGAGGAGAGGAGGAAAGAAAAAGAGATAAAGACAGAGGAAGAGAGGAAGGTAGCTGAAGAGGCACTTAAGGAAGGTAGCTGAAGAGGCACTTGAGAAGGAGAGCTGATGACGCAAATGAGATGCAAAGAGCAGAAGAGAAAAGGCTGAAGAGGAGAGGAAAGAGAGATAATGACAGAGGAAGAGAATATGAGCTGAGGAAAAAAAGAAAGCTCAGAAGACTGGTGAGAAGTTAAGAGAAGAGAAGAAACAAACATCAGGGAGGAAGAAGACTGAAAATATCACAGAAGAGAAAATAAGCAAAGCTAAAGAGAAGGCAGAGGATGAACGGAGATTTGAGAAAACAGAGGAGAAAAGAATGGAAGAGAAAAGACAGGAAGAAGTGAAGAAAAAGGGACAGAAAAGAAAATGCCAATAAGGTATATTATTTCTGTATTAAGCCAATGATTCTTAATTCGTCAAATAATAAATGATGAAAACATTAGTTTTGGTAGTAAAGAAAATAAAAAGGTTATGATCAGGATTTAAGACAATCGAATCCCACAGCCCGCCCCCAAAACGAGGAGGGAAAGAAGCACACGCACAACTTGACAACATTTCAGGAAATACACGCACGTTTAACCGAATGAAAATGTCTTTCCCAAACAGGAGGTCATTCAGCTACCCTAGCTGAAAACAGCAGTAACATCTATTTTCTATTTAAAATTACTACAAATTTTGACACAACAGAAAGCAGCTTTTCCGGTTACCATATTGCTAGAGACCATAGACAATGCATATGAATACGGACCATACATGGCATTATGAATACTATTTGCGTTCGTAATTTAAGTGGAATATGACTACGGGTCACTATCATGTTCATCGCGTAATAGAGAGCTTGGCTGGAATAGGGTTATTGGTCATATTTGGCCAGAAATTAAATTACGACATGAATGGCAGTAAGACTAATATAGGTAACATTCATAGTAATAGGTTGGTAAAAATATGACTTCAGGTCGTATGTGGCAATATGACTATAATTTACTGTTATCCTTTCGGTCGGTTGGCCAAAAATTAAATTACGACGGTAACATTCATAGTAATAGGTTGGTAAAAATATGACTTCAGGTCGTATGTGGCAATATGACTATAATTTACTGTTATCCTTTCGGTCGGTTGGCCAAAAATTAAATTACGACGGTAACATTCATAGTAATAGGTTGGTAAAAATATGACTTTAGGTCGTATGTGGCAATATGACTATAATTTACTGTTATCCTTTCGGTCGGTTGGCCAAAAATTAAATTACGACGGTAACATTCATAGTAATAGGTTGGTAAAAATATGACTTCAGGTCGTATTTGGCAATATGACTATAATTTACTGTTATCCTTTCGGTCGGGGGATATAGCGATGAGCCTGGCGTCCGTCCGTCCATAAACATTTTCTTGTCCGCTTCATATCTTGAATACCGTTTGGAATATTTTTATGATACTTCAGAGTTATGTAGAACAGGTCATGACGATGTGTCGCGAACAAGAATGACAACTCTTGCTTTCTTACTTTTTGAGCTTATTTTCCCTTGATGGTTTTAGGTGTGATTTCGTGTCCGCTCGATAACTTGAATACCGTTTGAAATATTTTCATGATGCTTCAGATATGTAGAACGGGTCATGACAATGTGTCGCGAACAAAAATGACAACTCTTGCTTTCTCACTTTTTGAATTATTTGCCCTTGATGGTTTTAGGTGTGAATTTGATGGTTTTAGGTGTGAATTCGTGTCCGCTCTGTAACTTGAATACCTTTTGAAATATTTTCATGATTCTTCACAGATATGTAGAACAGGTCATGACAAACAAGAACGGCAACTCTTGCTTTCTTACTTTTTGAGTTATTTCCCCTTGACGGTTTTAGGTGTGGTTCCGTGTCCGCTCCATAGCTTGAATACCCTTGGAATATTTTCATGATACTTCATAGCTATGTAGAACAGGTCATGCTGAAGTGTCATGAACAAGAATGACAACTCTTGCTTTCTAACTTTTTGAGTTATTTTCCCTTGATGGTTTTAGGTGTGATTTAGTGTCCGCTCCATAACTTGAATACCCTTTGAAATATTTTTATGATACTTCACAGATATGTAGATCAGATCATTACAGTTTGTCTCATACAAGAATGACAACTCTTGCTTGCACACTTTTCCGAGCCCCCCCCCCCCCCCCCCCCCCCACAAAAAAAAATAAAAATCAAGATTTGGGTTCTTTGTCCAAATTCACTTACTAGAGAGCTCACAATTAGATTTGTAGGGCTTGTACTTTAGAAGTTATTCACACATTTTGAAATGTTGAATGTATCATATGCAATACATTGTCTACATGGTTGCTATTTGAGATTTTACCTCTTTTTAGCAATCTGGCATACTGTTTGTCTGAGTGTTTGATAATCATGCATCTATTAAACAGATAATGTCAATAAGGTGCATAAAAGAATGACAGTATACTATTTATATGCATTTTGAAGTGCACCCTGTCTACCAGGTCGCAGGGGTCTTCGGTCGGTTGGTTTGGTTGAGTTGATGCTTAACGTCCACGGTAAACAACTAAGGTCATGTCGGGACGGTCAGTTAACCTAACCACACTATTCCTGGGCAGGCTTAGACCTCCTAAGCGGTTAACCAGTACTAAGTGCACATACTTTCGCCAGTAACTGACAACTGCCCTTCTTGAATCAGCGGAAGGAGAAATGAAAGTATGTGGCCAGATCGGGATTCGAACCCAGGACCTCTGACTTACGAGTCAGGTGCCCTACCGATTGCGCTACCCGGCCCGGCGTCTTCGGTCGGGGGATTTGCCATCTCCTCTGATGGCTATTTTTCATTAGTATTCTAACGTGTTTGTTCGTAACTACTACCCTTTTTCTACTCTGTAGTATACACAGACGCTGAACCCCAAGCGGGAGTTGTGCATGCTCCCTTAAGTGAGCTGAAGTCGAAAAAGCTAACTAATTGGTCACAAAACCTTAACCAGTAGTACACTAGTGAGTTCTTCCTATAAATCATTCTAAGGCGACCGTAATAAAGTTGTTGTTGCTTCATTTTGATTACCCATGTTTCTATGAAGCGAAAGAGGGCCACAGGTCTGGTTTTACAATAAAGAAAGTGATAAAGCACTGTTGTGAGACCTGTGGCCCTCTTTCGCTTGTAAAATAATACGAACTCATGCAGATTAATATGTGCAGAGAAGAGAACCGATGTGCAAACAATTTAGAATGAACCAATAAGTAGTTATCAAGCATAAACACCCGCATGCTCGCCCGCAGTGAGGTGATTTCACTCCTGAAGCGGCCGTTACATAGAACCATGGATAATCAACATGAGGTTAAATGTGACAGGCTAATTTGCACCGACAATACATGTTTTCGGATAATTGTACAAAACTTCCTCAGCGCTCAACGAATTTTCATACAGATGCGGACACATTGACTTCGTTCGCAGCAAAGGGCTGTGTAAGTTTGTTTATGCTATGTGTTGTATTTTTATACGCCCGTCGAAGACGGGTCATATTATGTCGTGACCTCCGTCTGTCTGTCCGTTAACTTTTCGTGTCCGCTCCATATCTCCTTAACCCCTTGAAAGATTTTTTTGAAGCTTGGGTCAAATGTTCGCCGTATCAGACAATGTGCAGAACTCATATTCAATGATGTCCGACAAAGGTCAAGGTCATACTTAGAGGTCAAAGTCAAACTTCGTGTCCGCTCCATATCTTAAAAACCGTATAAGATTTCTTCATGAAAGTTTTTATTAATATAAAGCACCATCAGACGATGTGCAGAGAAAAAGAGTTGTCAGTTATTGGCGAAAGTATGTGCATTTAGTACTGGTTAACCGCTTAGGAGGTCTAAGCCTGCCCAGGAATAGTATGGTTAGGTTAACTGACCGTTCCGACATGACCATAGCTGTTTACCGTGGACGTTAAGCATCCAATCAATCAATCAGAGAAAAAGAACCATAACCCTGCACCATCAGACGATGTGCAGAGAAAAAGAGTTGTCAGTTACTGGCGAAAGTATGTGTTCTTAGTACTGGTTAACCGCTTAGGAGGTCTAAGCCTGCCCAGGATTAGTGTGGTTAGGTGAACTGACCGTTCCGACATGACCATAGCTGTTTACCGTGGACGTTAAGCATCCAATCAATCAGAGAAAAAGAACCATATCTCCCTTTCTCGAAAACAGTTTAAGATTTCTTCATGAAAGTTTGTATAATTATTAAGCACCATCAGACAATGTGCAGAGAAAAAGGACCATACCCTTCCTTCACTTTTAACAAAATTACACCCCTTTGTATTTTTCGTATGGTAATTTCATATAAGCTTTGTGTCCGCTCCATATCTCGAAAACCGTTTAAGATTTCTTCATGAAAGTTTGTATAAATATAAAGCACCATCAAACAATGTGCGGAGAAAAAGAACCATAACCCTATTCTGTTTGACGGAATTATGTCCCTTTGTATTTTTCGTGTAGTAATTTCACATGACCTTCATGTCCGCTACATATCTCGAAAACCGTTTAAGATTTCTTAATGAAAGTTTGTAGAAATATAAAGCATCATCAGTCGATGTGCAGAGAAAAAGAACCATTACCCTACTTACACGTTTTACAAAATTACGCCCCTTTGTTTTTTTTTCGTATTGTAATTTTGTATTAAATATATGTCCGTTCCTTAACCCTTTGAAAGATTTTTTTGAAACTTGAGTCCAATAATCACACTAATCGAGACACACTAATGATGGTTCTTCTTCTCTGCACATTGTCTGATGAACCTTCATATTTGTATAAACTTTTATAAACTCTTATGACGAAATCTTATCCAGTTCGCGAGATATGGAGCGGACAAATAAATTTACCTTTTGAACTTTGACCTCTAAGTGTGACTTTGACCTTTGTCGGACATTGTTGAAATACGAGTTCTGCAAGTTGCCTCGATCAGGTGAAAATTGGACTCAAGTTTCAAAATAATCTTTCAAGAGGTTAAGGAGATATGGAGTGGACACGAATTTAATACAAAATTACAATACGAAAAATACAAGGGGTGTAATTTTGTTAAAAGTGAAAGTAGGGTTATGATTCTGTTTCTCTGCATATACATGATGGTGCTTTATATGTATACAAACTTTCATTAAGAAATCTTAAACGGTTTTCGAGATATGGAGCGAACACGAAGATTATGTGAAATTACTATACGAAAAATACAGAGGGACATAATTCCGTCAAAACAGAATAGGGATATGTTTCTTTTTCTCCGCACATCGTTTGATGGTGCTTTATATTTATACGAACTTTCAAGAAGAAATCTTAAACGGTTTTCGAGACATAGAGACATGGAGCGGAGACGAAGCTTATATGAAATGACTATACAAAAAATACAAAGGGGACTAATTTTGTTAAAATGAAAGTACGGTTATAGTCCTTTTTCTCTGCACATTGTCTGGTGGTGCTTTATAATTATACAAACTTTCATGAAGAAATCGTAAACGGTTTTCGAGATATGGAGCGGACACGGAGCTTATCATGATGAAATTACTATATGAAAAACATAAAGGGACATAATTCCGTCAAAAATAAAAATTGGGTTATGATTCTTTTTCTCTGCACATCGTCTGATGGTGCTTTATAATTGTACAAACTTTCATGAAGAAATCTTAAACGGTTAAGATATAGAGCGGACACGAAATTTTACCGTTCGACCTTTGACCTCGAAGTCTGACCTTGACCTTTGTCGGACATCATGAAGTATGAGTTCTGCACATCGTCTTGATAAGGCGAACATTTGACTCAAGTTTCAAAAAAATCTTTCAAGGGGTAAAGGAGATAAGGAGCGGACACAAAAAGTTTACGGACAGACAGACGGACGGACGGAGGTCACGACATAATATGACCCGTCTTAAAAATGAAAGAATAAATGCAATGAGCCCAAGACACAATCCCACGATACAATCACTCACTTTAAATATGTATAACAAGTTTTAAGGTTCTACCTTGCACAGCTCCTGAGAAATCTGGGACACGAAGATGCTTGAAAAGACAGAAAAAATGATAAATAAAGGAAAGAATGAGAGCAATGAGTCCGATTCTCAATTCCACAATACAACAATTCATTGTCCATAAGTATACCGAGTTTCAAGATTCTGGCTTTAATACTGCCTGAGAAAAGTCGGACACAAAGTTTCAATGTGGATAACATAGGGAAAGAAAGAAAAATAGATAAAAATGAAAGAATAAGAGCAATGAGTCTGAGTCTCAATCCCACGATACAATCACTCGTTTTCCATATGTATGCCAAGGTTTCAGATTCTAGCTAATACAGTTCCTGAGAAAGCTGTAACAACATTTACATTGAAAAGACAGAAAAAAGGATAAATAAAGGGGTTAATGAAAGCAATGAATCTGATTTTCTGTCCCACTATACAACAACGCATTATCCATAAATATGCCAAGTTTCAAGATCTCAGCTTAAATAGTTCTAGAGAGAGAAAGTAAAATGGACAAAAAAGAATAAACGCAATAAGCCCGAGTCTCAATCCCAAGATAAAATCACTCATTTTCCATGTGTATACCAAATTTGAAGATTCTAGCTTGCACAGTTCCCGAGAAAACAGTGACACAATTTTACCTTTAGTAGACAGAAAAATGGACAAATAAAGGGAAGAATAACAGCGATGTACCCGATTCTCAATCACACAATACAATCACTCATTCTCCATAATATGTAACTAAGTTCCAAGATTCTAGCTTTAATAGTTCCTGAGAAAACCGTGACACATAAAAGCGTAACGAAATTACGGACAGACCAAATCCAGTATAGCCCCACTTTTTCAAAGCGAGGCTATGATTAGTAACAGTTTTAATACTCCTTCGGTCGGAATATACATCTAAGTTAATAAATTTGTTAAAAGGAGATGTGTTACATAAAAATCTTCAGGAATTCCTTCAAGAACAGAGCATACATTCAAAAGAACATGGGCCATACTTTGAAGTTTCGGCTATTCAAGCCTCATATGTGACCCTGACAATACCTTGTTACGAAAACTAGAAAAAAACATACTGTGATTTCTTAATAGTGGCCCCTGAGGTATATAATGGTACTTCTTAATTAAAATAATCATCTTAATTTGATTGATGGTATGAAAGTGTACTCTTTTAAATAGTAGGTTTAAGGACAATTATAATTTTGCATACTTTGATAAGTACATGAGTTTATTATTGTTGAAACTCGGTCAAATCAATTGGATATTGTTCAAGTCAAAGTAAACATCAGACCTTTGGCATTTGATGACAAATGTCATATGAGTTTTGGTCAACTTTTGAAGGTCAGATGATTCTGCGCTGTTCTACAGTATTATGCATATTTTAAGTTCTTTTTTTATACTTGTCAATCACAAGGGTATTTCGTTTAATATAACATCAGAAATCCTGGTGCATGTTATCATTCTTGCCACTCACCAAGAGCTTCGACATCTTAAAAGAATGTTATTGTACCCTAACGATTGACTTGATGTTTACGATATTTGATAAAAGTAACGTGATTGATGCTTTGCACAAACAATAGGTGGGGTGTTTTTGCGTCATGAAACTTTGGAATGTTGTGGAAAGTGACAAAGCCTATAAAAACCCAGAGCTGTCCAGACTCGTCAGTTCAGGTTTTGGGAGTGTAGTGGAGTCAAGACTCGTCAGTTCAGGTTTTGGGAGTGTAATGGAGTCACTAAGACTCGCTGCTATTAGTAATATAAAATCAATAAAATTATGAAATTGTAAACTTTGTTATTTTGAAACTTAAAAACACAACGCGAAGTTATTGTCTTTAACATTGGTACGATACATTCATTTGGCGCCTGTACTAGCTTGTATGTTGTTCAGGTAATATGATGTGCGCAGAGTACCAATATTAAGCACAGGGTTATCAATGTGCTTTGTTGAGTGCTGTGTGAACTATATTATATTTCGAGTCCACAAGGGGACTACCTCACTCATTCGAATAGCTTTTACGCTGTCGTAAAGTTAGGGTGCTCCAGTTGTGGATTCCGTTTTCGTTCTCCTGTCCGAATTATCGTGTCTCCTAAAAGGGTGATCAGACATTGAATAAAACTTTTATTACCTTTTTGTAGGATGCCACCTAAAAAACTCAAAGTTGAGGACACCTGCACCACCTGTAGTCAAAACACTAACCACCTTAAGAGACATGTTCTTTGGATTCATATGCCTTGGTTTTTGAATGCTGTCACTGCTTGCATAGACTGCCAAATATCTGAGGGTTGTGGGACGGCATCAGCTGATCAGTGGTGAAACATTAATTCAGGCCTGGTTCCGGTTAATGAATGGATTGTTCATTTTCATTTACCAGAGACTAGGCGTGGGATCTCTCACTGAGCTGCTTGATTATGTCGCCGCCATAGCTCTTTCAGCCACAACTCTCAGAGGAAGAATGTATACGATAAAAGAGCCGAATTGTAACCCTTGACATCCCAAGGTTATATGGCGTTTTCACCAACTAGGGTAAATTGCTATTTCTAATCACTTAATTATGGCACGACTATTGCCTAAATTGAGTGAAACTGCTCGAACTACTTTGAAATCGGGATGGTTCCAGTCCGCCACGCGACCATCCCATCTTAAATATTGGAATTATAGATCCCCATTTCCACATGGATTTGCTCTCTAATCGTCATCTCACACCAAAGTTAGGTCTGAAGCGGTCGATGACTTCCCAAGCCAGGTAACTTTATGCTATTGCCAATTATGTTTTCCCAGGTCGATGGTCTAAGTTTTGAGCTCAGATGGGGACGGATCCTTTACTCAAATTCACGTTCGGGGTCCATCCACATGTTATCACTGGAAAGACTGCCATTTCCTTGTTTAACAGACTGGAAAGTAAATTTGACAGACATCCTGAAGTTGTTAAATTCGCGAATTGGGCTTTGATCTTACTACAACATGTCAATGTCGTCACACGAATCGTTATTTTCAAGACAAAGTCGATGCCAAGCGCCAATTCTTACGTCTCACTTTCCAATTAGCTAAACGGCCTGACAAAGTTTTGGTTTTACATGTCCGAGACTAAGGTACTGGTGAAGCGGCTAAGGAGGTATACCTCCACTCCTTGAATGTGATCTTTCAAATGCACGGATCCATCGTCATTGTTTTGTAGGGGGAGAGGAGGAATATAGACAATGGAGCACCTCTCTCTGAATTTGACATTTCAGCATATCATCAGCAACGCTTAAAGGCAGTCAAACTACAGCTTGGGTGCTGTTACTCGAGAAACCAGATCGCTTGATACTGGAGACAGATTCCCCTTACTTGGCAGTAACTCCAGGTGACACTTTTTTGATACTACATGCAGTAACTGGCTACTAGTTAACTAATTCTTGAAAAATGTTGATCTACTGCCAAGTGACCTGGCAGTTTCTACTTCAACCATCACTGTATTTCTGATTTCAACGCCATAGATCTATTTCAACATGTATTGTTGCAGCATATCTATAACCATCAACATTACAGTGTATTCTTTATTATATTCCTTGACCTTTCATATAGAAGTCTACAACATACACCCGGATTGTGTCATCTCGGTGTCTGTGTGCGTGTCTCTTTTTGAAAAATATAAATGGCCATATACCGGTATAATTGTTAATAGTATAAATATATTAAGATAACTGTGTATATCGCGTTCGATTGGACTCATCCCAGCCAGTATAACCAGAGTTAAACGTTTGTACACGTACTATTAAGATAACTGTGTATGTTGCGTTCGGTTGGACTCAACCCAGCCAGTATAACGAGAGTCCAACGTCTGTACAAGTACTAACTAAAATCGTCTGTCTGTGGTATTTGTATTTCATATTTATTTGTGTTGTTTCGTACGCTTTATCTCTCATTTAAAATCCTGTACAGGTTCATAAACGTGTGTTTCTGTTAACAATTAATTGTGCACAGAAACAAGAGTATTCTGTCGTTTTCTCTTTATCTAAGCATTTTCACCCGCACAGTTTGACAGAAGAAAATTAAACGGCCTTCAATTAATTTACAAATACCCTATTTTGTTAATATGTCAGTTTTGTGGTAGATATATAATTTATATTTATCATTTATCTGGCTATTGATATAGTTTGTGTGTTCCTTGTTTCATTTTCATGTGATTATTGCATTGGTGCTTTTGTTGTTTACAGTGGAAGAGTATATGTTTGCTTTGTGATAGACACAATGGATTATTACATGTCTGACTCTTTGAAATATTCATATATTTTTTCAATGGAAAATATTTTGTGTTTATTTCTGGGCAGACACTGTATACAACATATCTGACTGTAAGAAATGTTTCTACTTCAACCATCACTGTATTTCTGATTTCAACGCCATAGATCTATTTCAACATGTATTGTTGCAGCATATCTATAACCATCAACATTACAGTGTATTCTTTATTATATTCCTTGACCTTTCATATAGAAGTCTACAACATACATCCGGATTGTGTCATCTCGGTGTCTGTGTGCGTGTCTCTTTTTGAAAAATATAAATGGCCATATACCGGTATAATTGTTAATAGTATAAATATATTAAGATAACTGTGTATATCGCGTTCGATTGGACTCAACCCAGCCAGTATAACCAGAGTTAAACGTTTGTACACGTACTATTAAGATAACTGTGTATATTGCGTTCGGTTGGACTCAACCCAGCCAGTATAACGAGAGTCCAACGTCTGTACACGTACTAACTAAAATCGTCTATCTGTGGTATTTGTATTTCATATTTATTTGTGTTGTTTCGTACGCTTTATCTCTCATTTAAAATCCTGTACAGGTTCATAAACGTGTGTTTCTGTTAACAATTAATTGTGCACAGAAACAAGAGTATTCTGTCGTTTTCTCTTTATCTAAGCATTTTCACCCGCACAGTTTGACAGAAGAAAATTAAACGGCCTTCAATTAATTTACAAATACCCTATTTTGTTAATATGTTAGTTTTGTGGTAGATATATAATTTATATTTATCATTTATCTGGCTATTTATATAGTTTGTGTGTTCCTTGTTTCAATTTCATGTGATTATTGCATTGGTGCTTTTGTTGTTTACAGTGGAAGAGTAAATGTTTGCTTTGTGATAGACACAATGGATTATTACATGTCTGACTCTTTGAAATATTCATATATTTTTTCAATGGAAAATATTTTGTGTTTATTTCTGGGCAGACACTGTATACAACATATCTGACTGTAAGAAATGTTTCTACTTCAACCATCACTGTATTTCATATTTCAACGCCATAGATCTATTTCAACATGTATTGTTGCAGCATATATATAACCATCAACATTACAGTGTATTCTTTATTATATTCCTTGACCTTTCATATAGAAGTCTACAACATACATCCGGATTGTGTCATCTCGTTGTCTGTGTGCGTGTCTCTTTTTGAAAAATATAAATGGCCATATACCGGTATAATTGTTAATAGTATAAATATATTAAGATAACTGTGTATATCGCATTCGATTGGACTCAACCCAGCCAGTATAACCAGAGTTAAACGTTTGTACACGTACTATTAAGATAACTGTGTATATTGCGTTCGGTTGGACTCAACCCAGCCAGTAATACGAGAGTCCAACGTCTGTACACGTACTAACTAAAATCGTCTATCTGTGGTATTTGTATTTCATATTTATTTGTGTTGTTTCGTATGCTTTATCTCTCATTTAAAATCCTGTACAGGTTCATAAACTTGTGTTTCTGTTAACAATTAATTGTGCACAGAAACAAGAGTATTCTGTCGTTTTCTCTTTATCTAAGCATTTTCACCCGCACAGTTTGACAGAAGAAAATTAAACAGCCTTCAATTAATTTACAAATACCCTATTTTGTTAATATGTTAGTTTTGTGGTAGATATATAATTTATATTTATCATTTATCTGGCTATTGATATAGTTTGTGTGTTCCTTGTTTCATTTTCATGTGATTATTGCATTGGTGCTTTTGTTGTTTACAGTGGAAGAGTATATGTTTGCTTTGTGATAGACACAATTGATTATTACATGTCTGACTCTTTGAAATATTCATATATTTTTTCAATGGAAATTATTTTGTGTTTATTTCTGGGCAGACACTGTATACAACATATCTGACTGTAAGAAATATCCATATTATGCATTCAATATAGTATAGTTTGTATCCATTTCTTGCAAGGTTGACAGAAGAAAATTAAACAGCTTTCAATTAATTTACAAATACCTTATTTTTTCAATATGTCAGTTTTGTGGTAGATATATAATTCACATTTATCATATAACTTGCTATTGATATATTTTGCGAGTTACTTTTTTTTTAATTTCCATGTGATTATTGCATTGGTGCTTTTTTACTTCAGCGTAACCAACACCTTTTTGCGTTCGGCCGTTAACATATGGAAAATGGAACAACAGTGCCGACAAATTTAGTGACTCGTCCATACTGCCAGACCAAAAAGATGTACCTCCAAAGAATAAGTCTGTTTGTTACATATTTGTGATCAATACTAGGAATATTTCTTTCCATTTACCAGCATAACACGGATGCAATTTCTTTGACGATGGTGAAACATGTGTTTTCAGCAAAGGGTAATTCTGTCAAAACAATGTACAGTCAAACCTGTCATAAGGGGTCACCCCATGGGACCCATAAAAATTGGCTGCTTAAGACAGGTGACCCCTTAATACAGGTTCATTTGCACTATTTTGGTCTAAGGGACCCCCAAAAAGTGGCTGTTAAAGACAGGTGACCCCTGAATACAGTGACCCCTTAAGACAGGCTCGACTGTACTTTGAAACCATCGACATACTGTTGTTCGTAATGCTCGCCGGCTGATTTTACGAGGCACACGTCTCTTGACGTTACCAAGGCGTCAGTGTAAGAGCTCAAATAGGTTTGTTTAAGGTGCTATATACAAAGAAACTGTCCCTTCTCAAAATTTTAAGTCTATTGATTCGTGCTGCGTTTTAAATAATGCCGCAATCATGCGCACATGTATTCTGTATATGTATTCTCTAGCACAGAGCTCCAGCGACCCCAAACTGGTCTGTATCAATGTTCTAAATGGTTCTGAGTATAGAAGCATCCAACATTAATTGTGTCAAACATACAGGATTTTGAAGCTGTGAAATCTAAGCATCCGATTCAATTGGACTTACATTCAGCTTCTCAATGAATGATTTCCTACCTGCATCGAAGAACATACACTCCGCTATGAAATGTTGTCGTGTCTCTGGTGCACTAGAGCATAGCTTATAATTTGGATTCATATGTGCTGATTGCACAAAGACGCCACAATCAAACCTTATAAAACCTTTTTTGGAGCATATCGAATCTGAGCTAAGCCAGAATTCGGAGGCTATAGAAGTTAAACTTCCTGAAAGTCTAGAGATAGGTACAGATGACGAAAAGGCCCTAACAAAGGCAAATGAACAGGTCATTCCAAATGCAACTCGGTATTTATGCACAAAACAACTAAAGGACAACGTCAAGCGATACCTCCAAAACAAGTAAAAGAGAATCTATAATGACTTCTATTTTCGGAGATGAAGGAATAATGGACTCAAACATCACCATTGACTTCGAATCCCGTTCGTCTGAGCTAAATACCAAATATGCTGAGCAACTGCCGGTGTTTTCGGATTACTTTATTTCAAGACTAAAACCTCAACTTTATGACCAAGTATTTCGGCCGATCTTAAAAACCCAACTACATAACGTGGACAGACAACAATGCCGAATCTATAAACTTTATTTACAAGCTTTCGGTGGATTGGAAACCAAAGCAAACTGGAGACTTTTGAAAAACTTTACAGCATTACCAAACTGCTTTCTCTGCTCTTAAGGGAAACTTTTTAAGATTTTAATTTTGATGGACTATCGAAGTGCGATGCACGATTCTGGTAATAACCACCTGACAAATCCATACCAGGATTACAGAATGAGTGACGCTGTCTGGTACTGCAAAAAGAAGCCCAAAAGCAAAAGCCATTTGAAATCATTTTGATGTACCGAAAGCAAGCAAACAAAACGTCAAAATTACATCTAGTGACGGCAAATATTCAGTCACTTCTAAGGCATATAAAAAGGCCCAGAAACCACAAAAACGTAAAAGAGGAGGAAACGAAATAACCAGTTTTGAAATGACTGCCTCTTGGCACTCTGTTGGGTAGCCAGCTCTAAACAGACCAGCAGGCACATTTTGATCATGGACGAGAAGCTGGTCCAATGAGTCCATGTGCTTTTGTTTTATCATAATTTTACGTACGTATGAGCTGCTAGATTGATAACACAAAGTTAAAAAAGTTCACCACCACGCAAAGATTAAAAGAAAGAATGCCCGGTACTGATCTATATAACACAGAACCCATGAATCCGATCTTGTGGCACTTATCTCTTCATGAGTAGCCGGTCTTGTGATTTGAAGTGCTTTAAATTATTTATTATTTGTACCATGGGTATAGAAACGTTGGACAGGATCTTATCAGCGCCACTGCAACGTTGATTTGACGGCGTTTCGACGTTGTGTGCCTGCAGGAAGTGTAGACTGTGATTTTAAGTGTCTGAATGCGTATATTCACGTATATTCACGTATATCAACCCTGGAGTGAAACGGCATCACAACGCATCAATGTTGACAAGACGTCGATTTGACGTTGCGTACCTGATGAAGGCAAGTAGTCTGTTCCGCCGATTTAATGAGCTTAGTATTTTCATTAGTTTAACATATGTGGTGCTGATTTTACGGAGGTACACACTATGAACACGGCGTCTTACATGTATTAATGTCAGTATAACGACATTGTATGGATGTCGATACTAGCTCGTTGGTTAGCTTAGTACTAAACGTTGTCGTTTAGACTTTGTGTTACTGCAATTTGAAGTCATTTGAAGTCACTATTTAACGACCATTTACTGTGCTTTTTTGAGTTTGTATTATGTGCTACTGTTACATACAAATTACTACTTCATGACTGTACTCCTATTAATAATCGAAACTAGAAATGTGTCCACTGGACACGGATGCCCCCGCCTAGTGCATTAAGTAAGATGGCGCCTTGTTTGAGGTATGGGCACTTGTAGGATAACTAGGTTCACAGAGGTAGACTTGTGTGGTACATGGTTTATTGTTTTTCTTAGGCGCATGTATTGTGCCTTCTTGGACCAAGAGAAGGGTGGCTGTGTGTGTGTGTGTGTGTGTGGGGGGGGGTTACAACTGTGATATGCAATAACATTCTGTATCTTACCATAGAAATAGATGCCATGCAACTTTGCAAACGAAACAGCCTGGAAACAAGTAACTTTTCAAAACAATAACAAACAGAAATCATTTTTTGTATGAAATGAAGTTGAAAAAGGGCAATAACTCCCAAAGTAATTAGCGGATTTTACCCTAAATTAAACTTAACCTGTATTTTAAAAGCATATATCTGTATAAAAAATGTTAATCCAATACATTAATTGTTTCAAAAGATAACGAACGGAAACCATATTTTCGTACAAAATAAAGTCGAAAAAGGGCCATAACTCCTATAATAATTGGCAGATTCTTCGAACGTGACCTGTACTTACTGTATACTTAGTATACTCGTGTATAAAATATGAATCCAGTACACTAATCTTTTCAAAAGATAATGAACGGAAACCATTTTTTCGTACAAAATAATGTAAAAAAGGACCATAATTCCCATAATAATCGACAGATTTTCCCCTTAATTAATCTTGACCTTTATTTTATGATTAAGTACCTGTGTGTAAAATTTGAATCCAATACACTAATCTTTTCAAACGTTAATGAACGGAAACCATTTTTCCCTACAAAATTACTAATCTTTTCAAACGATAATGAACGACAACCATTTTTTCCTACAAAATAGTCAAAAAGGGCCATAACTCCTATAACAAGAGCATGTGAGCAGAGGCTCACGTATACCCCCGGCCAGCACCATCGCCTAATAAAAACACACTAAAGCAAATGTTAAATAACAGCATATGAATGGACAATCTATTACAAATCCAGTGGAAGGCCTTTAGACAAATACACAATGGTTCCATTAAAACATGCAAATTATGTTATCAAAAGAAAATACAAATGTAACACAAAATTTCAACACAAATTTACATAAAGTTCTATGTCAGTGACCTTGACCTAAAGTCAGCGGCAGCATCCAGATGATGTCAACTAGTCAATTTAAACCTATACCTAAACCTAGTCACATAGCAAACTGAGAAATCTTTAACATAAATTTTTACCATTTATTCCATTGGAGATAGAGATGGAAAAAAGGAAAAAATGAAGGCCAAAAGAAATCTTAGCATTTTGATTTTCTTTCCTACAATAAACTTGGCCATTCTCAAGATGTACACAAAAATTGTAGACTGTGGCTCTCTTAGGAACATAGAAAACTGTGACAAAAAATAAGCTGGAGAGAAAGAAAAATGGACAAACAAAGGGAATGATAAGCAGGAGGCCGATACTCTATTACACCATACAACTAGTCATACCCAACATTTGCACCAAATTTCAAAATCCTAGCTGTAGTGGTTCCTGAGAAATCTTGGGACAGAAAAAGTTTAATTTTAAAGGAGAGAAAGAAGAAAAGGACAAACCAAGGGAATGATAAGGAGGAGGAGGCTAATGTTTTCTTACACAATACAACTAGTCATACTCAATGTTTGTAATAAATTTCAAAAACCTAGGTGTAGTTGTTCCTGAGAAATCTATGATAGAAATTTAATTGGAGAGCAAGAAAAAATGGACAAACAAAGAGAATGATAAGCAGAAGAAAGCTAATTGTCCCTTATACGGTACATCTAGTTATACCCAACATTTGTACCAACCTTATAAATCCTAGCTGTTGTGGTTCCTGAGAAATCTGTGACAGAAATTTAATTGGAGAGAAAGAGAAAATGGACAAACAAAGGTACAAAATTTCAAAATCCTAGCTGTTGTGGTTCCTGAGAAATCTTGTGACAGAAATTTAATTGGAGAGAAAGAAAAAATGGACAAACAAAGGGAATGATAAGCAGAAGTTGGCTGATTGTCTCTTACAAAGTACAACTAGTCATACCTAACATTTGTACCAAATTTCAAAATCCTAGCTATTGTGGTTCCTGAGAAATCTGTGACAAAAATTTAATTGGAGAGAAAGAAAAAATGGACAAACAAAGGGAATGATAAGCAGAAGAAGGCCTTTTATCTCTCACACAGTACAACTAGTCATATCCAACGTTTGTACCAAATTTCAAAATCCTAGCTATTGTGGTTCCTGAGAAATCTGTGACAGAAATTTAATTGGAGAGAAAGAAAAAATGGACAAACAAAGGGAATGATAAGCAGGAGAAGGCTGATTGTCTCTTACACGGTACAACTGGTCATACCCAAAGCTTGTACGGAATTTCAAAATCCTAGCTATTGTGGTTCCTGAAAAATCTGTGACAGAAATTTAATTGGAGAGAAAGAAAAAATGGACAAACAAAGGGAATGATAAGCAGGAGAAGGCTGATTGTCTCTTACACAGTACAACTAGTCATACCCAACGTTTGTACCAAATTTCAAAATCCTAGCTATTGTGGTTCCTGAGAAATCTGTGACAGAAAAAATGTTAACATACACACACACACACACAAACATATTAACGGAAAAACCAAAAACTATATACCCCCTATATACTTCGTATACCGGGGGTATAATGATAAGCAGGAGAAGGCTGATTGTCTCTTACAGGGTACAACTGGTCATACCCAACGTTTGTACCAAATTTCAAAATCCTAGCTATTGTGGTTCCTGAGAAATCTGTGACAGAAATTTAATTGGAGAGAAAGAAAAAATGGACAAACAAAGGGAATGATAAGCAGGAAAAGGCCTATTATCTCTCACACAGTACAACTAGTCATACCCAACGTTTGTACCAAATTTCAAAATCCTAGCTATTGTGGTTCCTGAGAAATCTGTGACAGAAATTTAACTGGAGAGAAAGAAAAAATGGACAAACAAAGGGAATGATAAGCAGGAGAAGGCTGATTGTCTCTTACACGGTACAACTGGTCATACCGAACGTTTGTACCAAATTTCATAATCCTAGCTATTGTGGTTCCTGAGAAATCTGTGACAGAAATTTAATTGGAGAGAAAGAGAAAATGGACAAACAAAGGTACAAAATTTCAAAATCCTAGCTGTTGTGGTTCCTGAGAAATCTTGTGACAGAAATTTAATTGGAGAGAAAGAAAAAATGGACAAACAAAGGGAATGATAAGCAGAAGTTGGCTGATTGTCTCTTACAAAGTACAACTAGTCATACCTAACATTTGTACCAAATTTCAAAATCCTAGCTATTGTGGTTCCTGAGAAATCTGTGACAAAAATTTAATTGGAGAGAAAGAAAAAATGGACAAACAAAGGGAATGATAAGCAGAAGAAGGCCTTTTATCTCTCACACAGTACAACTAGTCATATCCAACGTTTGTACCAAATTTCAAAATCCTAGCTATTGTGGTTCCTGAGAAATCTGTGACAGAAATTTAATTGGAGAGAAAGAAAAAATGGACAAACAAAGGGAATGATAAGCAGGAGAAGGCTGATTGTCTCTTACACGGTACAACTGGTCATACCCAAAGCTTGTACGGAATTTCAAAATCCTAGCTATTGTGGTTCCTGAAAAATCTGTGACAGAAATTTAATTGGAGAGAAAGAAAAAATGGACAAACAAAGGGAATGATAAGCAGGAGAAGGCTGATTGTCTCTTACACAGTACAACTAGTCATACCCAACGTTTGTACCAAATTTCAAAATCCTAGCTATTGTGGTTCCTGAGAAATCTGTGACAGAAAAAATGTTAACATACACACACACACACACAAACATATTAACGGAAAAACCAAAAACTATATACCCCCTATATACTTCGTATACCGGGGGTATAATGATAAGCAGGAGAAGGCTGATTGTATCTTACAGGGTACAACTGGTCATACCCAACGTTTGTACCAAATTTCAAAATCCTAGCTATTGTGGTTCCTGAGAAATCTGTGACAGAAATTTAATTGGAGAGAAAGAAAAAATGGACAAACAAAGGGAATGATAAGCAGGAAAAGGCCTATTATCTCTCACACAGTACAACTAGTCATACCCAACGTTTGTACCAAATTTCAAAATCCTAGCTATTGTGGTTCCTGAGAAATCTGTGACAGAAATTTAACTGGAGAGAAAGAAAAAATGGACAAACAAAGGGAATGATAAGCAGGAGAAGGCTGATTGTCTCTTACACGGTACAACTGGTCATACCCAACGTTTGTACCAAATTTCATAATCCTAGCTATTGTGGTTCCTGAGAAATCTGTGACAGAAATTTAATTGGAGAGAAAGAAAAATGGACAAACAAAGGGAATGATAAGCAGGAGAAGGCCTATTATCTCTCACACAGTACAACTAGTCATACCCAACGTTTGTACCAAATTTCAAAATCCTAGCTATTGTGGTTCCTGAGAAATCTGTAACAGAAATTTAATTGGAGAGAAAGAAAAAATGGACAAACAAAGGGAATGATAAGCAGGAGAAGGCTGATTGTCTCTTACACGGTACAACTAGTCATTCCCAACGTTTGTACCAAATTTCAAAATCCTAGCTATTGTGGTTCCTGAGAAATCTGTGACAGAAAAAATGTTAACATACACACACACACACACACAAACATATTAACGGAAAAACCAAAAACTATATACCCCCTATATACTTCGTATACCGGGGGTATAATAATTGATAGATCTTACGCTAAATCGAACTTGACCTGTATTTTATGATTATATACCGGCGTATAAAATATGAATCCATTATACTAGTCTTTTCAAAAGATAATGAACGGAAACCGTTTTTTTTTTTTCATACAAAATGAAGTCGAAATAGGGGCATAACTCCCAAAATAATGGAGAATTTTACCATTAATCTAACTTGACCTGTATTTTATTATATACCTGTGTATAAAATAGTTTCCATACAAAATGAAGTCGAACAAGAAAATTCAGTGAATTTATATCCCCCCGCCGAAGTGGCCCTTTTTAAGTTTCAATATAAAATTTTGTTCACAGGTGACTTACTGCTGTGTCATGACAATACATAATTATTTTAAGTTTCATGAAATTTCATTCATTGGTTACTTAGTTATGACTCAATTTGTTGACTTTAAACCAATTCAAGGGCAATAACTCATTGCTTACTGAAGCAATTCCGACAAAACTTAAGATGCACCAATGTGTTACGATGATACATATTTAGTTTAAGTTTCATAGAATTCTATTCATTGATTACTTAGTTATGGCTTAATTTGTCAATCT
This sequence comes from Ctena decussata, assembly GCA_963989385.1. Taxonomy (NCBI): domain Eukaryota; kingdom Metazoa; phylum Mollusca; class Bivalvia; order Lucinida; family Lucinidae; genus Ctena; species Ctena decussata. The sequence goes on along the minus strand of OZ022498.1, from coordinate 34,663,386 downwards.
TAAATTCATTCAGGGGCAATAACTCATGTACTACTAATGTCATTCTGACGAAACTTTCTGTGCATAACTGCGTTATGGTGATACATATTTAATGTTAGTTTCATGAAGTTTTGATTATTGGCTACTTAGTTATGGCTCATTTCATTAATTTTAAGTCAATTAAAGGGCAATAACTCATGCACTACCGAAACCAGTCTGACTAAACTTCACGTGCGTCAGCGCATTATAGTGATATATAATCATTTAAAGTTTCATAAAATTCCGTCCTGTGGTTACGGGTCCGGACGGACGGATAAAAGTACAGACAGACAGACATGGAGAAAACTATATCCCTCCGCCTTCGGCGGGGGATAAAAAGGGCCATAACTCCCATAATAATAGACGGATTTTACCCTAAATCGAACTTGACCTGTATTTTATGATTATATACCTGTGTATTAAATTTTTTTTATACAAAATGAAGTCCAAAAAGGGCCATAACTCCCATAATAATAGACGGATTTTACCCAAAATCGAACTTGACCTGTATTTTATGACCTGTACATAAATTATGAATACACCAATGTTTTAAAAAGATATCAAACGGAAACCTTTATTTTTATGGGACGGACGTACAGATCGGACGTACATACGGACAGCGGTGATACTATACACCCCCATTAAAATGGCGGGGGCATAAAATCATTTTATATAAAAAAAAGAAATATTTATTTACAAGAATTGTCAGAAGACAATGAAGGGCGACTTATGGGGGCATGTTTTTACAATGGCAAGTAATATATAAACAATACCGACCAAGTGAAATGAGATTCACTGCAGCGTCAGAATAAACAGTTATACTAATTGTTATACTAATTATTCGCTCTCTTAAATACTGCTAGAGGTATGACAATATCACTGAACTGTGAATTATAGGTCACAGTGACCCAGAAGTGATATCACTGTATCTGATTTGACCATAACACCAAGTATAATACAAGTCAATAAAATTGTGTTAGAGGTATTGGCTTAAATCACCGGACCATGAAATATATGTCACACTGACCTACAATTAGTATGAGGTCACTCATACTGTTAGCCCAAATCGATAATCGAAGTATGCTGCAAACCTATATGGTAGTGTAAGATATCGACTATAATCACTCGACCATGAAATATAGGACAGACTTACCTACAATTAGTATGTTGTCACTCATAGTGTCAGCGTAAACCATTAACCTTAGTATGATGCAAATTGATCTAATAGTGTTAGAAATAAGAAGCAAAAATCACTGGACCATGAAATATATTTCACACTGACCTAAAATTAGTATGGGGATACTTACAGTGTCGGCTCAAGCCATTTACCTAGGTAAAATGCAAACCCAAGAAATAGTATTAGAAATACGAGGTAAACCCACTGGACCAACGCAAAAGTCCTCAATGCTACAGACAAAGTTTCAATGTCTTGGCCTTTAGGGTTCTCAAGGAAAATAGGTTTAAAGAGTTTTTACCATATATTAGCCATTTTGGTAATTTGACCACAAACATCTGATTTGTTGTTGTTGTTGTTGATTTATTTTTTACGTCCACCGTAAACAGCTATGGTCATGTCGTGACGGTCAGTTAACCTAACCACACTATTCCTGGGCAGGCTGAGACCTCCAAAGCGGTTAACCAGTACTAAGTGCACATACTTTCGGCAGTAACTGACAACTGCCTTCCCGAATCAGTGGAAGGAGAAACACCAGAAGGCCAATGGCCCTATATCGCTCACTTGAGCACTGAGGTTACAGCAACAAAACACCATGCACAACAGCAATAAAAAACACCATTTATGTAGAGGATAATATCACAAACATTTATGCAAAAAAAAACACCTTATCCCCCATTAATGGCTTTTCAGAAGATCTTTGGCAAAAAAAAGTGAAAATTTGGCCTTTCAGCTGCAATGGCAACCAATCAAAATCGGGTAATTGGGAAAAATTCATATGGCTGGTAGAGGACTACTCCAGGAACATTTCTGTGAATTTTTGTCAAAATATCTGCAGTAACACAGAAATAAATAGCAAATGTCCACTTTCCTTATACGTCTATGGAAACTTTAAGTTGCCATAGCAACAAATTCACATGGGCAATGATAATATAAAACATACTTTAGGTAGAGGTTAAAATTATTAATATGTATGCTAAGTATCAGCTTCACCCCCCTCATGGCTTCACTTTTCCCATTATGAGTCAATGGAAACTATAAGTCGCCATAGCAACCAAAATTCTTATGGGATTGGAAGAAAAAAAATAAAATTTATGTAGAAACTACTGTCATCAACATGTTTGCACAATATCAGCTTCATCCCCTATATGGCTTCTGAGCAGAAGATCTTTTTTTTCGAAATTTACACTATTTTGCCATGGCAACCAATCAAATTCAGCGATTTGGAGAAAATTCATATGAATCGTAGAGGACTACTCAAGAAACATTTCTGTAGAAAAAAATTTGAATAACTGCAGTTAGTTAGACAGCAAAAATTGCCAATTTCCATTTTCCTCATTATAAGTCAATGGAAATTCTTAGTTGCCATAGCAACCAAACTGCTGGAGCAATTGCCATGAAAAACAGTTTCTGCGAGGATGATTTTTTAATATTTTTCTATTTTTAACCATTCGGTTGCAATGGCAACCAGCCAAATTGGGCAATTTGCATAAATTTAACATGGCTGGTTAAAGACTACTCAAGGTACATTTCCATGAAAGTTTTGTCAAAATAGCCGCAGTGGCATAGCAATAAATGCAAATTTTCCATTTAGCAACTGCCAAGAAAAACAGTACTTTTATAGAAGCTAGTACTAAGATCCTTTCTGTGAAGTTTGAGCTTTATTGGTTGCATGGTTTCTGAGAAGATGATTTTTGAATATTTTTTCTATTTTTTAACCATTCGGTTGCCATGGCAACCAGCCAAATTGTGTAATTTACATAAAGTTCATGTGGTTGATAGAGGAATACTCAAGGAACATTTCTGTAAAAGTTTTGTCAAAATATCTGCAGTGACATAGCAATAAATGCAAATTTTCCATTTTGACGTTATAAGTCATTGGCAACTTTCAGTTCCCATAGCAACCAAACTGCTAAAGCAATTGCCAAGAAAAACAGTACTTTTATAGAAGCTAGTACTAAGATCCTTTCTGTGAAGTTTGAGCTTTATTGGTTTTATAGTTTCTGAGGAGATAATTATTGATTATTTTTTCTATTTTTGAACCATTCGATTGCCATGGCAACCAGCCAAATTGTGCAATTTACATAAAGTTCATGTGGTTGATAGAGGAATACTCAAGGAACATTTCTGTAAAAGTTTTGTCAAAATATCTGCAGTGACATAGCAATAAATGCAAATTTTCAATTTTTCCCATACAAGTCAATGGAAACTTTAAGTTGCCATAGCAACCAAAGTTCTGAAGCGATTTGGATAAAATACAGTTTTATTGGTTCCCCCAGCCTATAGATGCTATATATGAAATTTGGTAACAATGGGCCTTGTAGTTTCAGAGAAGATACCGTTTGAAAATATTGACGGACGGACGACGAATGCCTGCCTATACTATAAGCTCACCTGTGAGCCTTCGGCTCAGGTCAGCTAAAAAGTATGTGGCCGGACCGGGTATCGAACCCGGGAACTCTGGCTCTTGAGTATGATGCGCTACCTACTGCGCTATGCGGCTCGGCACGAACATCTGAACAAATGTTTTCGACACTGTTGATTTTCTTGGAGGGCTACTAACTGGGGTATTTCTAGAAGTGAATTCTATGAGGAGTTTCCAACGAAGTGACAACTGTTAAGAACAACTTTCTAAATAGCTTGAATTGATACAAGAAATGACCACAATTTAGATGAAAGGGCAAAATAGCAGATTTTTCGGATGACCGTGAGAATGGAAAGAAAGCAGGGGGAGGATGGGGTATCCTGCAACCACCATGTTGATTTGGTCTGATGGATAACTAAAGGAACTCGTAAGGTTACCATTCACAGTTTCTTACTTTTGGTAGTGGACGAAAATGCTAATATCTGGGGATAGGTTTGTATCTTGGGCTATAAATTATCTTTACAGAAGAACTCTTTAGGGAGAAGAACTCCATAAGCATACACCTTCCGTTCTAATCCCATAGCTTCTACTGATATGTTATTTGTACATATGCATGTCAATGGAAAAAGCGAAATAAATCTGTTTAAACCAGATTAAATTTGCCTTCTTATATGCAGGAAACTTTTCCTCCCTTTGAGTGAGCATGTCTGGAAAGTAAAAACTGAATTTATTTCCAACCTCGAAAACCATCCAATCGCTGCGCGGCATGGATGCGAAGCTATGGCTGCGTTAATAAAGCTCGAAATTTAAGTGTCAAAATGACAGTGCGCATTTTCAAGAAACATAGCAGAAAATCTAAACAGCTGACAGGTATTCAATTGAAGTTGACAGTGATCATCTGTAAGCCCTCTAGGTAATCCTAGGTCCGGCTCTTGAGTAGAGCATGGATGGTTATACCATTTTTGAAGAAATTTTCTCGCCCCAAAAAGTGGGTGGAAGTCATTTTCTCTGCAAAATATTCATATGAGGGCCTGGTAGGGCTTATAAATGGCTATAAAGTGTATTCAGACATGTGTACAGTACATTTAAAGAGAAAAAAACCCGGTTTACTCTTTCTATCAGGCTGGAAGCGATCAGATATTTATATACCCTGGACGGTGTAAACCTGGAAAATGTTGAAAACCAAAAGGACCTTGGTGTCACCATATCTAAGACTTTAAAACCCACAACACATACAGACTTCATTACCAAAAAAGCATATCAGAAAATTGGAATGATCAAGAGATGTTTCACAAATTTTACTAAAAGTTTCTACATTGTTCAAGTCAATTATAAGACCGGCGTTAGAGTATGCGTCACCAGTATGGAACCCGTGGTTCAAATCAGATAAAGAGAAATTAGAAAAAGTACAGAGAAAAAGTCTCCAACTTTGTTCTGAACAAATACCTATTGATTCGCTCGAGAAATGTAGGGAATATACAGACTGTGTTGAAGCTTACAAATTCCTATATAATAAGTATAAAACTCCGGCAGATGTTTATTTTAATAAGCCTGCTCGCGAGCTACGAGGACATTCACAGAAAATTATGAAGCAGTACAGTCGCACAGATATAAGAAAGAACTTACCATTAGAAATTGAAATATCTGAGCTGCACAACAGGTGTTGTATCAAATTAAAGATAGACGAAACTTACCAAAATGGGCTTCTTGGTTGGGCATAGACTGGGAAACTAACTTCATAGTTCCGCGCCTGTCCGTAAGCGCCGCACTCCCCGACCCAACTTGGATACTGTTGCGATGTCTAACAAACTCTGTATCACAGATGGTGTAAAGTAAGGAAAATGCTGCAGAAATGGACGAAATTTTGTAAGATATTCCGGATAATATTGGATTTTTGTTTCATACAAACAGTCGGAACTTGTCTCCTAAGTGTTTAGAGAAAGAAAGGTCTGAACTTCTTTATTCAAGGACATATTCATAATACTAGAGTTGGTAAGTTGGAAGCTACAGTTCAAGATGTTATAGAGTATATTGTAAAAAAACTCAGAGGTAGCACCACATGGCTATGCCAAATACAAGACAGAATACATACGGACTTATGACAGTGTTATGGTGGAAATGACCGAAATGCTGAAGCCTAACTAGCCAAAACGTGTGTTAGACAAACTGACGAACTGAGTGGACCTACAGATCCTAGAAAGGCATGGAACCAGTCAGCAAACCTTGTATGCTTCGGATACCAGATTCACATGAGGTTTTTCCATTAGCTCGGCTGGTTGGTTGTTTTGGAGTTAAACGGCTCTTTCAGACAGTATTTCAGTCCATAAGAGAAAGAGAAAAATTTATGAGAACTTCATCCCGCACCTACTGCAGCCGTCCCTTGTCCTACTATTATCCAAATTAGTAAGACGCCCCAGCACTGATATATATTCAGCATCATCGTCTGACCCGACCTGACCACATTTGATTAGCATGGAATTTGCAAAGACGACAAAAATACAGAAAAAGACCTGCAGGGTTGACTCGCAATCACAGTGCAGGTTATATTTTCTGGTCCTTTGGGATCATTGAGTCCCGCTTAAGCTGGTGCGAGGCTGGTGTCGCACATTTCATTTCTGGCCATGAACAGACTCAATTAAACCGAGTCAGCCTTTTTCTGTTCTTTGATTTTTTCCTTGCTTCCAAAGGATCTTACTATTCAGAACTTATTTATCTTCACTGCAGCTGGTGTTTGTGCCATGTGGCGCCCGTAAAACGTCTCTCCGTACACCATCATAGTGCAGATATTTTCTGGTCCTTTCGGATTGTTGAGCTCGTTTGAGTTATTTTGAAATTACAGCTCCGCTTAAGCCGGCGCTAGGGGCGTGGCAGGTGTCGCACATTTCATGACTGGTGAGAATAGACTCAATCTAACCGAGTCTGCAATTTTCTGTACTTGATGAATTTCTTGCTTCCAAAGGATCTTACTATTCAAAACTTATGGACTCACAGTAAATAGTAAAGAGTGAATTACATGACTGGAACTGAACATAAGAACCCGGAATGATCTTTTCATTAGATCAGAGTTAAGACAAAACGGTAAGGCATCTTGCACAATTTTATACAGTGACGAACAGATACCAGACCTGAAGCTATTGTGTTGAACCGGAATTAATTCTAGGACTTGATATAACTTTTAATTCATGCAATATATACGTAACTGTAACATGTTACAAGCAACTCCATTCATCCAAGTATGAATATCGGACCCTCCACTCTTTATTGGTCCCAAATTCAACGTGACAGTTCTGACTTTGAAGTTGTTTTTTTTCAATTTGCAGATAAAACGAGTTGATATCGACACATTCAATTTAGTGGTAGGGCTTTGATTGATTGTTTTGGGTTTAACGGCCCTTTGAGATAGTATTTCAGTCTATAGCGGGCCTGCAAGAGAGAGGGAGAAAGAAGAGAAAAGATAGACGAGGGAAAAATGTCCAAACAACTCCCACCCGCACCCACTGCAAGCACAGTAGGCCCCTGCCCTATTATCTTTCAAACCAGCAGGACGCCCGGCACTGGAAGTTGTACACTGCACCATCGCACCACCCCGTAGTGGCAGGGGCAGATAACGAGTTAATGCTTTATAGTGGCAACACATGGAGCTAATTGGTAACCTCGTATGACCGGCAAACCACGGATGCCGGAATAGCATGATTAGCGATTGGTATGGATATTGAACAGCCAAGAGACAAGTAGCTCTGGTAGGCATCAGACAGAATAAAGCAGATCGTCCCTGAACGATCATTTCATTAAATCAGTAATAACACGAAACGTTAAGGCACTTGAAAAAGGTTTATACAATGAAGAACAGATACAAGACCTGAAACTATTGTGTTACACAATAAAACAGTTCCAAGGATTGATCCAAGTATTTATCCATGTCAAATACACGTGACTGTAACATGTTACAAGCAACTTTCGTAAACCAAAGTATCAATATATGGCAATGTTTTCTTCAATTTGAAAATAGAATTAAATGAAACGACTCATCAAATGTAATGGTAGAGACAGATGACGAAAGAGCACTAATGAATTCTATGAAAGTGGCCTTCCCGCAATAATATCACATACTATGTCCCGTCCTTGCAACAAAATATCAATCAAAAACTAACTGACAACGCTGTAGATAAGTATGACAAAAAGTACTTGATAAAATTTTGGGGATGATGTCTTATTTCATGCTGTCGTTACATTCTGTTTTGAAGAGAAATGTGCGTAAAGATAGTAATTAAGTCAGTCTGTCTCTAAAATGCCTCAGGTATTTACAGAGAAGACTTACAGATTTGGTGAGAGAAAAACGGAAGGACGCCGAAGCTGCAACCAATTCTGATTAAATGTGGTCAAAAACAATTTGGTTGATTGGTTGTTTTGGGTTTAACGGCTCTTTGAGACAGTATTTCGGTCTATAGAGAATGGAAAAAAGAAAAGAGCGGGGAGGGGATAGAAAAAAGACCAACAAACACCCACCCGCAGTTACTGCAAGCACAGTAGGCCCTTGCCCTACTATACCCAGAGGCAATAAAGTACATGTATACAGTATTGGGTCTCGTGAAAATGGCTTCATGGAAATATTAATAATGTCATTTTGGCAAATGTCTAGCTGTTCAAAATACGAATACAGATTGTTTTGCAGTTATTAATAAAGGAGCTTAGGTCCCTAATCAAAATTCAGCATTTCCAATCAAAACTCGCTTTGCACATGGCATTCTGTTCTTTACAAATGTCTAGCGCTAACGCCTGTGAGTAAAACCGCATCGTCATTTAATCTGAAACTCCCACCAAATGTCTTCAACCAATTAGAAATGCTGCATGTATTAAATTATCTCCCTCTGAATGAAAAGTATAGGGAATTAAATGTTTCTATATCTTATCTGGTGTGAGAAGTTTTCACCTGAAATTTTCGGAAAGTTGTTGCTTGGCTTTTTGCTTTTGTGTGCACTAAAAAGGAACCTCATAGACTTTTTTATTTGAAAGAAAATTGCAAATAAACTTCCTCTAAGAACTCGATGCATATTCAAGGCATATTACCAGAAGACGCCAAAAGCATAATTTCTTGGCACGAGATTTTGGCACTTACCCCGTTTTCATAGGAAAGAGCGACGTGTCCTGACAGACCTTTAATCACTTTTTCGATGCAATGCATAAAAAGTAACAAAATTTATCTCTATTCTCCAAAGTGTATGTTTAAAGGGAAACTACTTCAGCGACAATGTTGACTTAGACCCCTTGTCCGTTTAAACCAACGTCATTTCCTTATCCTTTGGCCGATTGCACTGAAAACTGTCGAAATTTATGTGAAATTGATTGTATTTATCAACAGTGCCAAGGTATTTTTGCAGATATGAAGACACCTGGAGAAAAATCAAGACTGCGTTATCTGTATACTTTCTTTTGTCTCTAAGTATATTATCCAAATCAGTATGTCGCCAAGGCACTGAAAGTTACCCAGCACCAACGCTCGACCATTACGATCCCCGTCAAATAATAATTGCGACTCTCTAAATTATGTCAATTATGACAGCCTAGAGAAATGATAGACGAAAGCACAGATACTTGGGGTCAGTAGGTGCATTTGGTCCAAAATTGATCTCCTGCAGCTTTTTTTCTCACTTATTTTTTAATTTTAGTATACCTGAACAACACCTTAACTGAGATAAATGGTTTGGTCACGTATAGAAAATGTTTGCAATTATCGATATTTGCTCCCTTGGCTTAAAAAAACACAAGATATAACACTCGCCGTTGCTCAATTTTGACCCCTCTCTCGGTAAACAGTGCTGCGCCTTCCGAATTCAACACAATCATGTAAGATACTTACGTCCCTCAGTTCGTCAGACATTGGCCTTTACGTGGACACAGGCATCGTTTCAAACTTTTCTCGAATTCTTGCTATCTCCCACCGAATGTGTAGAAAAATAAGGACAAAAATCTCCAGTTGAAGCGTCGGGACAATGTTGACAGTTGCGCGCGTGCGACAGGTAGACTGGTTCTTTCGGAATCATAATACGAAAATTACCGAATGCTGACGAAGTTTGAAATTCAAATTTCAACGAAACGCCGTATAGCGTTTGAAAGAAAAAAAATGATACAAATCTATCTTCTCATTTGATTTACACCCCGGACCCTTTGACTTGAAGAAAACAACATATTTATGATGACAGAAGCAAGATATTGCGTTTCATGGTACGTAACACATATTCAAATTTTCTATTCTATTCCCATTAAGAAACTAATTAGAATGAATTTCTATTCTATTCTATTCATTCATTAAGGGACGACTCATTTATTAAAGGGTGTGTGTATGTGTGTGCGTGCGCGCGCGCGCGTACACGTGTGGCGGGGTGTAAAGGGGTAAGGGACGAGTCATTTGTTACCGGGTGTGGAGTGTGTTTGTGGCGTGGGGGGGGGGGGGGGGACTGAAGGTTGTGTGGGGAGGAGGGAGTTCATCCAAGGTTTGGGGTGGACGGGTCATTAATTAACGGGTGTGGAGTATGTGAAGTATGTGTGTGTGCGTGCGCGTGTGTGTGTCGGGGTATGAGGGGGTAAAGGACGAGTCTTTTATTAACCGGTGAGGAGTTTGTGTGTATGTGGCGGGGGGACTTAAGGTGGGGAGGATGGAGGGGTACATCCAAGTTTCGGGTGGACCAGGCATTTATTAACGGATGTAGTGTGTGTGTGTGTGTGGCGGGTGTATGAGGGGATAAGGGACTTTTCGTTTATTAACGGACGTGGAGTGTGTGTGTGTAGCAGGGGGGACTCAATGTTGTATGCGGGGGGAGGGGGGGGGAGGGGCTACATCCAAGGTTTGGGTAGACGAGGCATTTATTAACGTGTGTGGAGTGTGTTCGTATGCGTGCGCGCGTGTGTGGCGGGGGTATGAGGGGGTAAAGGACGAGTCATATATTAACGGGTGTGGAGTTTGTATGTGTGTTTGTGTGTGTGTGTGTGGGGGATTCAAGGGGTGGGGTACATCCAAGGTTGGGGATGGACGAGTCATTTATTAACGAGTGTGGAGTATGTGTGCATACGTGCGCACGTGTGTGGCGGGGGGTATTAGGGGGTAAAGGACGAGTCATTTATTAACCGGTGTGGAATGTGTGTGTGTGGGGGGGGGAGGACTCAAAGTTATTTAGAGTCTGAGACCCACAGGCTGAGACTTCCCGGCAGAACTATTGTACTGTTTTGGCATGTTACATGCGACGTATCTTCACTTAAACGCCCAGAAAGATACATAGTCAATTCTTTTGAGTCTGCTGGCGAGCTCTTAGAGCATTTAAAACCAACATTCAAGGGCCTCGAAGAATTGCACAAAAAATCAGATTTCGATATTGGCATTCTTGAAAGTCCGCCAGTATTCTGGCATAAATGGAATCAGCAGCATGGTGACCCCAACTGGAGGTACCAAAGTGACCAAATTATGCATGATCAACTCGATGTTGTAAATGAGTATATTAGAGATTTAAATCTGAGGTTGAATTATAGGTCGCCGATGTTTATCTGCGACTGCATGGAGTTCCGAAAACGCAAGCGTGATTATGATATAAGGTATATCATGGATAGTATATATTATATATATTTTATACTGATTAAAGTACATAAAAATATATCTCAGATGTAAGGGACGCCCCCCTCTCTCTTTCTCCCCACCCCCTCCTCCTGGATTCGAAACCAGGTCTGGCAACATACTTCCGTTTCTCCTTTCGCTGATTCAAGAAGGGCATTTGTCAGTTACTGGGGAAAGTATGCGTGCACTTAGTACTGGTTAACCGCTTAGGAGGTCTAAGCCTGTCCAGGAATAGTGTGGTTAGATTAACAGACCGTCCCGACATCACCTTTAAGTAAGCTGTTTACCGTGCACGTTAAGCATCAAATCAACCAACCAAAATCTTCCCCTCCCCCCTTCCTCTTGGTACCGGTACTGGAGTAGGGGTTTTACCGTTCGGTAATTCTCGTATTATGATTCCGAAAGAACCAGTCTACCTGTCGCACGCGCGCAACTGTCAACATTGTCCCCGACGCTTCAACTCGAGATTTTTGTCTTTATTTTTCTACACATTCGGTGGGAGATAGCAAGAATTCGAGAAAAGTTTGAAACGATGCCTGTATCCACGTAAAGGCCAATATCTGACGAACTGAGGGACATAAGTATCTTACATGATTGTGTTGAATTCGGAAGGCGCAGCACTGTTGGTCAAAATTGATCAACGGCGAGTGTTATATCTTGTGTTTTTTTAAGCCAAGGGAGCAAATATCGATAATTGCAAACATTTTCTATACGTGACCAAACCATTTATCTCAGTTGAGGTGTTGTTCAGGTATACTAAAATTAAAAAATAAGTGAGAAAAAAGCTGCAGGAGATCAATTTTGGACCAAATGCACCTACTGACCCCAAGTATCTGTGGACGAAAGTCTATCCTGTTCTTTACTGTGTTAACGAGTTTGTTGACGCTCAGTTAAAAGACTTCAAGAGAACTTTAGTAAGCATAAGATAGGTCAAGTTGGCAGAATGGCATAGCCGACTCAGTCCGGGCAAACACAATGAACGACAAAACCGACTGTTCACCACTTGTCAGATTGATTGATTGATTGTTTGGGTTTAACGGCCCTTTGGGACAGTATTTCAGTCTATATCGGACCGCCTCCCAGAGAGAGGGAGAAAGAAGAGAAATGATAGACGAGAGAAAAAATGTCCAAACAACCCCACCTGCACCTTTTCCAAGCACAGAAGGCCCTTGCCCTACAATGTTCCAAATCAGTAGGACGCCCTGGCACTGTAAGTTATACACAGCACCATCGCACCACCCCACCACTTGTCAGATCGACTGCTTCAAAGATCCGCGTGATACAGCGTTAATCAAACCTTGGTGACAACCTCGTTGATTTGCACGGCTTGTTTGACGTTTCTGATTGATTTGGATTTAACGGCCCTTTGAGACAGTATTTCAGTCTATATCGGGTTGTCTCTTAGAGAGGGAGAAAGAGGAGAAATGATAGACGAGAGAAAAAAATGAGAAAGAGAAATGATAGACGAGAGAAAAAAATGTCCAAACAACCCCACCCGCACCTACTGCAAGCACATGAGGCCCTTGCCCTACAGTGGACGCCCCTGCACTGGCAGTTAAACACAGCACCATCGCACCACCCGATCATCCCCGTTGTTCGGTGTTTAGTTCCTGAGGACTTCGCGTTCTAAAGGTTATTGCAAAACAGTTTCAAAATAGTTCGCCTGTTTAAGGTTCCGCAGTACACTTCGGCCATTTTGGACCATGTTTCTGCATAAAATCACATCTAATCACAGCCCAAATAAAGCAAATTTTTGAAATAAAAGAGGTTCTTTCCCCTAGATATAATGAAACTGTATCTCTAAATGTACAGAATGCTATTGTAAAAGGTACCTTTGAAGTGTTCTCATTTTTTTTTCGTTTTTCTCTCACATGGTCAAAATTTGTCTAAGTCCATTTTATACAAGAAAGTGTTGACATATACCCTGCTTAGGCTTACATTAAAAAGTTGCATGTTTCAGGCAAGTCAGTGATGTCTAGAGTTTTTCCACTGCAACACCGACATGTTTGGAAAGATTTCTTGGGTATTCCCTTAGTCATCCATATTGGCTCCCTATTGTCTCAATATAGTTATTTATATAAAACGAGTCTGATATACCATCTATATTGGAAATCAAATGTTACTGAAAACACACCTATCATTTTATTGGCCTTATATTTAATACCTATTTCACCTGTGGAAGTTACCTGTGAAACTGTTGCCATATTTACAATCTTATAAAGTCCTATAGCAAACAGCTTTGTTTCTTCTGACCATATATGTCAGAATGCATCATGTCTCTGTCAAAAATTTGGTGTGTGGGTGGGTATGTGGATTTGGTTGTGTGTTTGTTTAGACATATGTTGTGGAATAACCCTGAAAAATATCTTTGATATGCAGGTTGAATATTCCACATTTAAAAGTGGGTAATACCAATTTTCCTACCTGCGCTGTCGACCGAAACATTCATTAGCCATATATGCAAAAGTGGCTGTTGACAGAACCAATCAACAGCACTTTCAGCTCTGTCGACAGCCACTAACAATAGTATTGTTCATCGTTACTGGTAATTTTTGCTACCGTGTTCTAGGTCAACAGCCACTTTCTATAGGTAGCTAAAATGGTATGACCATCGTTTTAATGGCTGCATAATTTTGCCTGTTGCAGCCCTTCTCTGACTATAAATTTATACGTTGATGTGACATTGACTGAGTGATATCACTATTTTTTCAGCTTCAAGAATGGGGGAGGGAAGGGGGAAGGGGGTTCTCTTCAAAAACAATCCAAAATATCTATAACTGTCTTATCAAATGGATTTAGATGCATGATACTAACATATTCTGTTTCAGCCACATGTTTGTGAAATTTATTTTTTAAACTCTGTATCTAAATTATAGCATGAGATTTTACATGAATCAAGTGTCTGACTCAATATCACAAATGCAAGGCTTTAAATGTCTACAAGCAAATATATGTATCACAGCATAGCTGTCAAACACTCCGGATATCCAGTTGTACACAGAACAATTGAAATAGGGGAGAATATATGAAAACATTCATTCTATGGGCAGTTTTAATTCATGTCACAAATATACTATTAATTCTAACACTTGGAGATAATTGGGGGGGGGGGGGGGGGGGGGGGGCAAAGATGCCAAGACAGCACTGGGGAGTACTGCTGATACTGGCCAATGTTGGGACAAGGCTCTGCTGTTCTTGCAGTAGGTGCTTTATGGGAATTGTTTGTAGCTGACTTTTTCATCCAATTCATTTTTTTCTATCCAATCTTTCTGGGCAGGGATATATGGGCAGTAAAGTTGCAAATTTAAATAAGTGCACATGAACAGAGTCTGCTAATTTCATTCTTTGATTCCAGAAGGTCATCCATCAGATTTTTTTTTAATTCTCACTGCATTAGGTGATAAATGTTTGGTAGGGCCATAAAAAAACTCCTCTGCAGGTATGAGAGACTATACAGTTTTATACGAAAACCAAACACGCAAAGAACTTCCATAATTAGCTATCCATAATGGCACCTTACTGAGAAAGTACTGTATGTGTCTTAATAAATGCCAGGGGCAGTGCTAGTCCTAGGGTCGATATATGAAACTCTTTAGACAAAACTATGTCAATGAATAAAAAATGGTGGTCTGGAGCCAATCTCTTTGTTATTTTGTCAATCTTTACAGAAAAAGAAGGGAAGGAGTGTTTGTTAGAAAGATTTATTGGAAGAAATACAATAGGCTTTAAATTTGCAAAATGCATGACAATATTAAGCTTTTATATTGATTTAAGTAGTACATGTATGTGCCAGAGCTTTTCCAAGTATTTTGAGAATGTTGCCTTTTTCCCAAACCTTGGGTTTTTTAAACATTGTCAATTCTGCATGATTTTAATGATATTTCCATCGACAATAGGGCTCGGCATTTTTGGCCCCTGTGAACAGAAAGAAAATCCCTCCAGGGTTTTCAGTAGGATGTTGAAATAAGAGTCCCTTACAGATATCTCGAGAAAACGTAGATGTCCCATAATGCAGTTTTTACGATAATGCAGTTTTCTTCGTCTTTGCTTCTTCATGGTGTTGAAATTTGATTTATGTGTTTACCGTGATGATTCACTGACGAGTTAGAGGGTTATCATGCGAACCGAACAACCAACTAAATGTTTTTACCACTTCAGAAACTGAGGGTGAGGTTGGGCCTGTAAAATCGATTTAAGCCCCCCAGTAATTCATTACTGACCGTTCCAAGGCGGTAGTTCTGTTGTGGTTCTTTGTTGCCTGTTTTTGGTGTCAGAGTTTCTGTGATGTTTTACCTTATGTATGTTATTATTATTATTGGTTCGGTTCGGGTTGCTGAGTGGCCACCTTTTGGGAACAAGCTGCTCACTCGGTTGGCCATATGTTCTCTGTATCTTGATTATTTGTAATCTTAGTTGTTTCCAACTATGGTTTGAGGGCTGGATTTGGATTTTGATTGTTTCAGTTCCTGGTCTTTGCATACTTTTTACTTTTACGATATAGTTAAGTTAACTCTTGTTATCTCAAACACTGATATTTCCAAGTACCCTCTTAAATCAAAGAAAATGGTTTGGACATATTTCATCTCCTGTTATTATAAACTACTGGTATCTCAAAATAAATTTTCCGGGATCAGAAAATTGACTTTGAGCTACCAGTAGTTGAGATGAACTTTGACTTTCAGATATCAAGAGTGGACTATTCTCTGAAATAAAAGCATCGCAAACGACTGCATGATACCCCGCCACTGCAAACCTTTTTCACACACTGACTTTTCCAGATTTATGCATGTATATAGCCGGGGGCAGGGGGAGATAACTCACATGGGGTAAATTTGAGCATCACTGGACATGCTGGAGGCTTTCATCACTTTGATCATTTGCTGAAAGTTTCAGAAAAATTGCTTCAAACTCTGATTTTATATGGAATTTTTCATGATTTTATACATGTATATAGTCCCAGGGCAGGGGCAGATTACCCCCGATGATAAAATTTCTGTGCTCATAAAAAGCTTTTGTTACTTCGATCATGTTTGTGAAGTTTCATCATGATACTCCTAGTAGTAAAGGAGCTAGAGGCCAGAAATCGTTTTTAGTACATTGACAAGTGCCATAACTCTGTCAAAAATTAACGAAATTAGCCCATTAACAATCCTAAGCGAGACATTTTCGGTACAAACGCATATGCAAAATTTGAAGGAAATCCGTTGATAAATACTTGTTATCGAACGGAAATGAAGTGCGGACGGACAGACGGATGGACAGACACACGGACGGCCAACGTGAAAACATAATACCCCGCCACTAACGTGTGGCGGGGTATAAAAAGGAGTGCCCAGCCAAACAAATGGAGTAAAGGGCTCCAAGTAAGGAGCAAATGAGAAGTCTAGGCTGTTGATCACTTGTTATAACATGATTTTTAAAAGACAAGTAAATCACAGAGATGGACGTTTTAATCATTATATTGAATTGTTAACATTACAGAATAGAAAGAATGATTCATAACTGATATATGGCTTCACATTAGGCTCGAAGCCCCCACAGTTTCAATAACTAGCCCAGGCTTAGCTGCTGGAACTTGCTGCCTTCAACACTGATGGCAAATTCCTAGCACTTCTGTAACAATACACAGACAAATAATAGTAGCATGCACTTCAAAAAGTGCATTTTCCCATAAACTTTGGCATGGGCACCAACTTGTTGCATCTGGGTGAACAGTGTGTTCAGGAGGACAAACTCAGTAATGCTTGAATAATATCATGTGACATCACGGGGATAATATCAACACTTTCTTGTATAAAATGGACTTAGACAAATTTTGACCATGTGAGAGAAAAACGAAAAAAATGAGAACTCTTCAAAGGTACCTTTTACAATAGCATTCTGTACATTTAGAGATACAGTTTCATTATATCTAGGAGAAAGAACCACTTTTATTTCAAAAATTTGCTTTATTTTGGCTGTGATTAGATGTGATTTTATGCAGAAATATGGTCCAAAATGGCCGAAGTGTACTGCGGAACCTTAATTGTGTGGTAGTAGTAGTATTTCAATTCTCATATCGACGTTGCCCCCGCACCTCAGCGGAACGAATCCATAGCCGCAGTAACGGGGCGCCGAGCGTCCGTCCATTTAATTGTGTGGTGTACAGCTGTGCATATTATATATGTTGGTTATTTGATTGTTTTGGGTCTATATTGAGCCGTCTGCCAGAGAAAGGGAGAATAAATGAGATATGAGAGAAAATTAGCAAAACAACCCACCCGCACCTACTGCAAGCACAGTAGGACCTTGCATTTTGGTTATAGTGGTAGGACGCCAGGCAGTTGCGTTACCCAGCAACAACGCCCGTCCCGATCATCCTCTATGTTGGGTATGCATTTATCAAATTGCTTACCAATGATTTTGTCTCTTATGCCAAACAATCAATCGCTTCTCATCCTTCTTAAAGGCCACAGTGCTCTAGCAGCATAAACAATTTTATCGTGAGCTTATCTTCAAGCTTCTCAATACAGGTGTGTTATTGTAAATGACTGTGGATAACCAGCTTTAAACAAATATAGAGAATCTTACATGAGTGCTCATGTATAATTGAATTTATTAAACGAGTTGGGGAAAAATATAAGATGCGAGGCTATGCCGAGCATCTTATCGTTTTCACCAACCAGTTTAATAAATCAATAATACAGGAGCACGAATGCAAGATTTTATTTATCATATGACACTAAAGTGACATTTTATTAGCAAATTTTGCACTAAAGCGTCACGATTTCGCCATTAGAATACGCGACGGTTTATGGACGTCAACGCATAACGTTAGGGCGTAATTTGCATATTTAATCCACTAGTGGATTATCCTTTTTAATGCATGGCTTTATTACACTACCAGATGCGACGCCATATGATAAAAACATTATTGGTTGGTTGATTGTTTTAGGTTAAACGACTCCTTGAGACAGTACTCCAATCAACATATCGAGCCGTGTCCCAGAGAGAGGGAGAAAGAAAAGAGATATGATAGACGAGAGAAAGTAGATGGTTGTTCAGCAACAACTTGTCGAGCCCTGTTTTTGCTTTAGTGACTTATAAGTATGTCAAGACTAACTGCTTCGCTCAAGTTTTACAAAGACGCCAAACACAAAATCATGCTCAGACAGCATATTTCTTTTTAAAAGAAAATCTGAACCAAAAATTTTAATTAATGATTTTTACACTAGCCACTGTCTTTCCTTAAAAAGAACCTTTAAACAGCAGCCGACTTCATTTCCCGATGAAATAACAGTTGGTCATGTGAAAGGACGTCCAAGCTGACGTCGGATCAACTGAGATTTGACAGGAACGGCAAAATGTTTGAGGGACGTGCAGCTGTGATTACGGCTGTTGAACTGAATGTTAAGATAAAACATGACGGCTAAGTCATCTTATTTTTTCCCATCTTTTCTATGAATTTTAAGCTAGCTGACTTTAATTTCTCAACAAATATGATTTAAATAAGGTGAAAATATAACAACTGAGTTTAATTTGATGTTTCACAGGTCACTTCTACTCAATAAGGAAAACAAGTAGGAAAAATGGCCCGAACAAGCTCTATTTATGTGACCTTCAAGTGTGACCTTGACTTTGGACCTACCTGTTCAAATATTTCACATGACACTTTTTCTTATCAAGGGGAACAAGTGTTCCAAATCATTTTAAAATCCATGCATAAATGTAGAAATAATGGCTGGGTCAAGCTCTACTTATGGCAGTTTTACCGTTTGAACTTGAAGTATGACCTTGACCTTCAACCTACCTGAACAAAAGTTCCACATGACACTTAAAGAGACCAATCGTGCGAAATTTTTAAATTCACGCATAACTGTAGAATTGGCCCGGACAAGCTAGCTTTATGACCATTTTATCTTTTGACTAACCTACCTGAAAAAAAAAAATGTTTCGCATGCCACATCTGTTCATCAAGAAAACCAATTATGTCAAATTATTTTGAAATCCTTCCGTTAATGTAGACATTATGGCCCGGACAAATCAGGACGGACGCACGCACGCACATACACCGAAATGAAACTGACACGACCCTGTCTCGCCCACCACAAGCAGGCTCGACAAAAAATCCAAAACAACCCCCACCCGCACCTACTGCAAGCACCGGAGACTCTTATCCTACTATTATCCAAATTTGTAGGCCACCCCGGCATTGCAAGTTACCCAGCACCATCGCCCGACCCGACCACCAAAAAGATCACCGAGTGCCCCATGAAAAAGTTTGAAACATGAATCGGGTCATTATAGTTGGCAACTTGAATGGCCTACTTTCTATATAATAAACTTGAATAAATTGGGAGAAAATGAATGTACATGCGTGGGGCCCTATTCAGTAGCCCACTTCTGTTAATATTCCCTTTCTCGACGAGGAACCAGCAAAGGAAAAATGTATTTCGTGTAACCATTTGTTGTTTTCAAAACATGTTCATTCTAATTTTTGCCAGTTATATAATTATATATGCATACCAATCCACGTCACCAAACGTGGAGGTTAATAATTTGTGTTTGTACTTTGTACCACTCGTAGGCCTAGGGAGATTTTGATAAACCTATCTACATGCCCGCAGCATGTGAAGGTCACTTGTCATAAATCATTGGTACGACCGCAAGTAACTTGAGTATGGATCATCGTTTACAAAGCGGAAACCCTAAAAAGTCATGGTACTAGGTTTTATCACAGCGACTGCCAGCACACCGGCAGTGTGTCAGCCAAGTTTCAAGACGGGGGACAGCTTCGCTTCTGTTGTCAACAAGTCGAGGCAGTTGAGAAGACGTTCAGGGATAGCGCTGGAATGGTCTCAACCGAAACAGGGGGTGGCTGGGTAGTGCGATGGTGCTGGGTATAACTTACAGTGCCGGAGCGTCCAACTCGTTTGAAAACAGTAGAGAAAGGGCCTACTGTGCTTGCAGTAGGTGCGGGTAGGGGTTTTGGACATTTTTTCTCTGTCAATAATTTCTCTCTTATTTCTCCCGCTCTTTGGGAGACGGCCCGATATAGACTGAAATACTGTCTCAAAGGACCGTTAAACCCTATAAAACCAGCCAAAAACTCAAGAGAAAGAGCCGGATGCTGGATGGGTATAAGAAATGCTTGTAAGCGTTGACGCTGTAGTAAGGAACCAGAAATATGTCGACGCATATTCTGATCCCTGAGGGGATTAGTAGTGCAGCTGTCTGAAGATGCACAATCTGATGCAGCATACCTGTCTCGACCTGTTGACGATGGTACTTTTGGTTGGATGGTTTGGGTGTAAGGTACTTCTAAATGTCTACATGACTTGGTGGCTAAAATATATTGGTGCAATGAATTTTTAGGTGTATCAAGAACTATATCCACTTTTGTTCTGAATTACAGAAATACCATCATGACATATGCATATTATAAATATATTTTTGTTGTTGAATGAAAAATAAATATCTATTAAATAAGTAAAACATTATTTTGAACTTGGCCAAATTTTGGAAATCCAAAACTATATTTTCCTCCATCAGAAATATAGAATTTTTTGCACCAACATATAGTGTAATCCGTGATCTAACACAGTCGAAATGTAAAATTTTCGAAATTCATTTTACAAGCTCACTTTTTTTGTTTATTTCATACACCCAAAACTCATATAGCCACCAAGTATATACATGACGGATAGTTTACATACTAGGTAGATAACATGTACATAATGGCATTTAGAAGTACCTTAACAGCTCTGGGGGAAAGTATTTCAATCTATATCGAGCGGTTACTCATAGAGAGGGAGAATGGAATGAGAAAATGGATAACAGACTATATGAAAAGCAAACAACCGCACCCTGCACCTTTTGCAAGCACAGCCGGTCGCTGTCCTTCTATAGTCGATAATGGTGCAGAGAAGTGCAGCCCAGTGGGCTTGCAGGAGTTGGAGGAACACATGTCGGTTAACTGCTTGACGAGAAGTCCTCCTTAACCTTCTACCGTCAAAATATACACTGAGGCTATAGCCAATGATAAAGCAAACTACTGTCCCCTGCACCTAGGTGAAGACAAACAATGGCGTGACATAAATCGTTATACAAAACAAAAATACTTGGCAAACACTGACACATTCAAGCATTCATATATTCCACGTACCATTCCCTTGTGGAATGGTCGTCCCGCTTCTGTGGTCTTCACTATAAACAAAGTACTACATACGAAGATGTTTACGAAATCCATACATTTTCGACGAGTTTTTTCATTGGAATCAAATATAAAATACAAGAATAGCGATCATACATATGTGTCATTGCATTTTACTTTTGGCGGGTTCCTCGGATGAAGTTTACTCGTATAATGTCTTCGGGGGACCTGGCGAATATTTATACCTGAACAAAAACGACACAAAAGAAAACATATACGTCTCAAATCCTTATTTTACAATGTTTCTGATATGTAAAATGTTCTGTTAAGATTCATATCGGAATGACATGACCAGGGGCCATATTCATAAAACGACTTAAGTGGTTGCTATGCTGTTGCTAAGGCTAAATTTCTTTGAAGGAGATTCCCTACAGCTATGAAATTTGCTCTGGAGGAACAGTCTTACAAAGACTGTTCCTCCAGACCAAATTTCCTAGTTGTAGGGAATCCCCTTTATAGATATTTAGCCTTAGCAACCGCATAGCAACGACTTAAGTGGCTTTATGAATACGGCCCCTGGCCTAGCCTAAAGTTTAGTCCTATGGCACATGCATCTATGTTTATATACATATGTATCTATGTATATGATCTCATAAGATTTTGAATAGATAATAAAAAAAATCTCTGTCCTGATGCCCGTGGTTATCACCTTTCTCGGGCAAAGCTAATGACATTGTAATTAACAAGATGTTAACTTTTCAAATATTGCTGCTATTTTTCCAAAAACATCAAAATTATCACATTTGATTTTTTGTGTACTAGAAGACTTAACGAATCCTTGACTAACGACTTGATTAATATGTACGTAATGAGCTCTCCCATAGTTTTTTTAGAACAGGTGTATTTTCGTGCGTTACACCCGAATGTGAAGAAATAAGAAGACACCAAACAATGCTAGTTTCATTTTTTTATTTGCGTTCAAAGATAAGAAAAAAATGGACGCAACATACATTGCCCGTCCACAACTTTCTACGCCACCTGTTGGGTATCCATTTGCGGCCAGCATAAAAAATAAGGGTGCTTATCGAAAATGTAAAAAATGACCGTACTGTTTTTCTTCCTATTTGAATAAACGAAATTCTGACTAATTTCATTTTTTAGAAAGAACACGGAAAATGATCATTTGTTAAACAAGAGGGCCAAGGGGCCCTGAATCGCTCAACTGAGCAAAAACATTAAAGGTCAAACTAGGGTCATAATTTGAACAAACCAGATAGTTTGCAACCATTTCCAAATGGTTCTGAAGTAGATTTTTGAATGTTTTTCTATGTATTGCTATGGTTCAAACCCTGGACCCCCTGGGGCAGGGCCAGTTGGATCCTGGGGCCATTATTTGAATAATCTTGGTAAAGGACCACTAGGCAATGCTAAAGCTAAATTTCAAGTCTCTGAGCCAAGTGGTTCTGAAGAAGATTTCTGAATATTTTTCTATGTATTTCTATGGTTCAAACCCAGGACCCCCTGGGGCGGGGCCATTTTTGACACTGGCACCATCATTAGAACAAACTTGGTAAGGGACCACTAGGCAATGTATCATGCAAAATTTCAAGCATCTGCACTAAGGGGTTCCTGAGTAGAAGGTTTTCAAGTACATTTTAATTTCGACCCCAAAACTCAGTGCTCCAGGGCCATTTTGGATCCCAGGGCAAACATTTACACAAACTTTGTAGGAGTCCACCAGGCAACGCATCATATCAAATTTCAAGCATCTGAGCCAAGTGGTTCTGAAGAAGAAGATTTTTTTAATAGTTTCCTATGTATTTCTATGGCTCAAACTCATGACTCCTTGCCGCAGGGCCATTTTAAACCCTGGGGTCATCATTTGAACAAACTTGATAAAGGACAACGAGGTAATGCATCAAACCAATTTTCAAGTATCTGAGCCAAGTGGTTCTGAAGAAGATTTTTTAATATTTTTCTATGAAGTTCTATGGTTCAAACCCAGGACCCCCTGGGGTGGGGCCATTTATAGACCCTGGGGTCATCATTTGAACAGACTTTGTAAAAGACTACTAGGCAAAGGTACAAACCAAATTTCAAGCATCTGAGCCAAGTGGTACTGAATAAGAAGATTTTTAAAATATTTTTCTATATATTTCTATGGTTCAAACCTAGGACTCCCGGTCCCAGGGCCATTTTGGACCCTGGAGCCACCATTTAAACAAACTTGGTAAAGGTCTACTTTTTAAGGCAATACTACATACCAAATTTCAAGCATTTGAGCCTTGCGGTTCTGAAGTAGATTTTTTATTATTTTTTCTTTGTATTTCTATGGTTCAAACCTGGGACTCCCTGCCCCGGAGCCATTTTGGCCCTGGAGCCACCATTTGAACAAACTTGGTAGAGGACCACTAGGCAATATTACATAACAAATTTCAAGCATCTTAGGCAGGCAGTTCTGGTGTAGAAGATTTTTAAGTATTTATTAGTTTCAAACCCAAGACCCCCTGCCCCAGGGGCATTTTTGACCCTGGGGCCACCATTTGAACAAACTTGGTAGAGGACCACTAGGCAATGTCACATACCGAATTTCAAGCATCTGAGCCAAGTAGTTCTGGTGTAGAAAATTTTTAAGTATTTTTAGCTTCGAAACTAAGACCCCCTGCCCCAGGGCCATTTTGGACCCTGGGGCCACCATTTGAATAATCTTGGTAGAGGACCACTAGGCAATGCCACATTCCAAATTTCAAGCATTCTAGCCAAGCAGTTCTGGAGAAGAAGATTTTTAAGTATTTTTTAGTTTCGAACCCAAGACCCCTTGCCCCTGGGCCATTTTGGACCCTGGGGCCACCATTTGAACAAACTTGGTAGAGGACCACTAGGCAATGCTACATACCAAATTTCAAGCATCTGAGCCAAGCAGTTCTGGAGAAGAAGATTTTTAAGTATTGTTTAGTTTCAAACCCAAGACCCCTTGCCCCAGGGCCATTTTGGACCCTGGGGCCACCATTTGAACAAACTTGGAAGAGGATTACTAGGCAATGCTACATACCAAATTTCAAGCATCTGAGTCAAGCAGTTCCGGAGAAGAAGATTTTTAAGTATTTTTTAGTTTCGAACCCAAGACCCCCTGCCCCAGGGCCATTTTGGACCCTGGGGCCACCATTTGAACAAACTTGGTAGAGGACCACTAGGCAATGCTTCATACCAAATATCAAAGCCCTAGGCCTAGCGGTTTCAGAGAAGATGTCATTTAAAGCAAATTGTTGACGACGCACGACGGACGACGGACACTGGGTGATCACAATAGCTCACCCTGAGCCTATGGCTCAGGTGAGCTAAAAAAAGGGGAAAAAAGAAAAAAATGAAGAAAAAAGAAGAAAAAAAGAAACAAATATTTAGGCAACAACTTTGATCAATACACATGTCATGATTTACTATATATTTTATACGTTTTGAGGGAAGTCAGCTTAACTAAAACATGACTGCGGTATTTCTTATAGAAGGCTGTTCAAAATTTAATGCGGTTTCAAACTCGAATGTGAATATGTGGAAAAATAAAATTAGAAGAAAAAGATGACAGTCCCATATCCCGTCGTGTATTTCATTCGTGAATATCAATAATCGATGTTTGAAGAGTGGCTTGAAAAGTTCCATGGTAAAAAAGGTTCACCCAAGGTCATCATTTGAACAATCTTGGAAGTACTCGAGTACCCGATGCTACGTAGCATAGGGTGCTCGAGTACTTTCAAGATTGTTCAAATTATGCTTCAAGGTCATATCTTATCTGATGTCCATGGCTGTCATCTTTTTCAATCCACAGCGGTTGAGGCGGAATGACCGCACTGTTTTTCTTCCTATTTGAATAAAAATGTATCTACGAAATTCTGACTAATTTTATTTTTTAGAAAGAACACGAAAAATGATCATTTGTTAAAAAAACTGAAAAAAAAAAAACTGAAAAAAAATGAAGAAAAAAAAAGAAATATTTAGGCAACATCTTTGATCAACGCAATACACATGTCATGATTTACTATATTTTCTATACGTTTTGAGGGAAGTCAGCTTAACTAAAACATGACTGCGGTATTTCTTATGAGACCTTCTAAAAATGTAAAAGGCTGTTCAAAATTTAATGCGGTTTCAAACTCGAATATGAATATGTGGAAAAATAAAATTAGAAGAAAAAAGATGACAGTCCCATATCCCGTCGTGTATTTCATTCGTGAATATCAATAATCGATGTTTGAAGAGTGGCTTGAAAAGTTCCATGGTAAAAAAGGTTTACCCAAGGTCATCATTTGAACAATCTTGGAAGTACTCGAGTACCCGATGCTACGTAGCATAGGTACTCGAGTACTTTCAAGATTGTTCAAATGATGACCTTGCTTCAAGGTCATATCTTATCTGATGCCCCATGGCTGTCATCTTTTTCAATCCACAGCGATTGAGGCGGCTCGGAGAGGACGCCTCGCTCTTGCGTTGACATGTAAGCTATCTGACCTGTTGTTTGTGGCTGCTCTGATTCGCGGATTGCGTCTGCAAGCATATGCTCGGAAGAGGATGTCTCATGCCTGCCAACATCTGCCCATTATATCATTTCTTCCAAGCTTCGGAGTTTTGCGACACTGAGAAAGTTAAATATAGGAATACACATCTGTCCACTGAATTCGGTGTTGGTATAGGTATCATTCTAACTTGCGGAATAGTGATAGGCAGAATTTTGAGGTCTACTGCTTCGTTTTAAGTGTGTCGGTTAGGTGGCAAAGTAAGAACGAAAGAAAAACAACTTATTTTACCAATCGAAGAGCTAAAGGCCAAAAAAACAGACACACATGAAAGATTGCCAAGAACCTGACGCAAATGAAATTTCTGATTAATAACCATAATTCACGTTACAATGTGTAATTTCTAAAGATACAGAGCTCTCAATTATCCGACTAATGACACCTTGCTTCACAAGGACTATAATTGCTGTGTCGTGTTATGTAACGCTTTGTAAGACAAAATAATATGAGATTAAAGGCTTACGCAAAGTATTCGCATTACTCATTTAGACGTATAATTGCTCATGAAAGTACCTTGCAGGCAAGCGTTCCTGCGTCAGTGTGTGTACAGTATTAGTTCATCAGTGACATCAACGTAGTTCAGCTTTAGATGAAGCTGTTTAGAGATTACGCCACTGCTTTCACAAGGGAGACAACTCACGGGGCACACAGTTAATTCAACATTGAATCAACGTGGATTCAACATGATGTTGATTCAATCTTGATTCAATATTTCGTGCTTGCAGGGAATTTCAGCAGATTAAACCTATACTTTCTCCAATGGGACTTACCGGACAGCAAATCTTTTCTTCAGTATTTGCCCTTTAGAGAAGGACGACAAGCAATATCATTTTCATGTCTGATTCATTTCCCTTGGATGTGTACCCGTACACCGTCTTTGATCTTTGTTTAATTGCAACATTGCTCTTATGGAGTAGCCAAACACCACTAACTTGAAACCGACGGAGCGATTTCTCTAAACCATACTAGTATAGTCTTGACATGACAGTCTATAATCAAGCACGATTATGAAAGATTATCTTTACACGAGCTTCGGAAGGGACACATAAAACTGCCATTGGGGACATTGAAGACAAAACTGTCCGCCTTTGTTGCCATACAAGGGGAAACAGGCTGCAACAATGCGTATACACTCCCACCCCCTTTCCCCCGCCCCTTCAACGAAATACTTCTTTTATAAATACATGTACATGTGATGTCTGTTATTAAAGAGATACTCTTGAGGCTATGTAATTGCATACGTGATCAAAGGCCAAATATCAATAAATTACTTTGTCGGTTTGTCCTATCACAACGCCTTCTTGAAGTACTTCCTTTATTTATATGTCCATCTTTTTTTACAAATTACACTTGAAGCCAGTAAAAACGCAACTTTTTGCTTTTGGTCCACGTAGGAATTTATGACCGTAACGCTTCTTTATCAAGGAAATCAGGGTGCTTATCACACTATTTTTAACAGCAGTATTGTCGGAATGCTGACAACGGCCTAATTAATGAGGACTGCATTTGTATTCAAAGGGACGTAACTCCGACTTTTATTGAGGCTAAAGCGAAATTGACGTCATTTAACGTTTTCACTGGCTCGTTTCGGCTGAATTTCTCGATGTTTTCAATACAGGTCAAAAGTCTCTGCACGCATGTTCTTTTCTTTGAAATTCAAGAGCTACCGCCCGCGAAAATGCCGATGAAAGCTTGTGCCTTCAAACCGGAAGTGCTTGTAAAATGTGCGATTTGGGGGATAAATACCGATACCAATGTAAAGAGCTCGGCAAGATTTCATGTGTCTTTTTCTCAAAAGCCTATTGTTTTAATGTCAAAATCTTTAAAACCGTACCCGCAGTTTAATTCTAGTTTTTGCATTGTTTTTCAATTTTACACATCATACTGAGGATCGTTTCAATAAAATTAGACTGAATCTTCTGAGTACTTGGAATCGATATTTGTTAATTTTGACAATTTTCTCATATTTTTTCTCAGACAAATCGACCGGACATTTTTTCTCATATTTTTTCTCAGACAAATCGACCGAAGCTAAGCTGTTTCTAAAACATTGCCGGACGAATGTTAAATTGCATGAAGCATATTACAGCCTAGTGGCATTACTTTTAATCTGAATATATGACAAGTAAATAGTTGCGTTTTTAATGGTTTCAAGCATAATTTCTTATGAAGTAAGGAATACACCAAAAGAAACTAAAATTATAATAGAATCGGTTTTATTTAGGTCTGATCATGACCAGTTATAACATGTGCAATATTGGCCGCGTCCTCTAGCACCAGCGTAAGCAGAAATCTCTCTAATTAAACTCATTTATCTCAAAGAAAAGGCAATTACACGATTTACACTGTGATGAAATACGTAGAGATGTTTTACGTCCACCGCACAGCAATTTATACCAGCTGCAGAGAAGACAAATGAGCCGCGACGTGAGAAAACCAACAATGTGGTTGTGCGCCCAGCGCAGACTCAGATCAGCCTGGGCATCCGCCCAGTCTGATCAGAGCCTTCCCTGTCCGCATGAAGGTAGCTTAGTCCCTTGGCTACCCTATAAGCGCTTAATAAAGAGTCTGATCAGACCGGGCGGATGCCCAGGCTGATCTGAGTGCGCGGGGCGCACAACCACATTGTTGGTTTTCTCGTGTCGCGGCTCAAATACGTTCTGAAAAATTAGATTCTTAGGAATCAAGGAATACACCAAAGAAACGAAAACCGCAGACAAGTTTTTTTTGTTATCCCCACCAAAGGCGGAGCGATATAGTTTTATCCATGTCCATGTCCGTCCGCCTGTCCGTCCGGCCATCTGGAGACATAACTGAGTCTTCGAATTTCATGAAACTTGAAATACATATACATCATCATAACGCGGTGATGCATGTCAAGTTTTGTCAGAATGGCCGTGCTATTGTCCTTGATTCTATTTAGAATCAACAAATTCAGCCTTAACTAAGTAACAAATTAACAGAATTTCAAGAAACTTATGATTATGTTCAACTTTAACTTGGTGATGCCCGTCAAGTTTTGTCAGAATGGCATCATTTTGCACCATCATAAGGCAATAGTGCACACCAGTTTTGTTATACGCCCGTTTGAAAAACGGGACGTATATTGTTATGGCGCTGGCCATCCGTTCGTAGTAAACTTTTCGTTTCCGGACAACTCCTCCTACAGTTTACATCCGATCGAGCTGAAACTTGGTATATAGTAAGACTATGAAGTGAACCAGCGCATATCATTTGGAGGTTACGCTCCAATGATTTTTAGCGGAGTTACAGCCCTTTATTTAGAATTTTGGGGTGTTCGTTTCCGGATAACCCCCCTACAGTTTTCATCCAATTAAGCTGAAACTTTGTAAATAGTAAGACTTCGATGTGGAGTAGCGCATATTGTTTGGAGGTTACGCTCCGATGATTTTTTGCAGTTACAGCCCTTTGAAAAAACTAGACTATGGCAGTTTGTATGGCAATTCTTTAGCATTCCATAACTTGGTTACTCTTTGGAATATCATGATGAAACTTAATAGAAATGTAAATGAGATTAAGACGTGTCTCATACAAGAATGGTTATTCCCCTTTACTTAGTTTTTGAGTTACCTTCCTTTGATTATTTTGTCAGACTATATTTGTACACCTCATATCTATCTAACCTTTTGGACTAATGTGATGAAACTTAATAGTAATGTATATTAGGTTGACACAATATGCCACATATAAGAACAGTGGCCTCACCTTACTTATTTTTGGAGTAACCTCCCTTTGAATATTGTCTAAGTCTATTCTTGTGCAAGCGATAAGTAGGCAACCATACGGAATATCTTGATGAAAATTTATAGCGATGTGTATTAGGTTGAGGCGGTGTGTCTTATATATGAGAAAAATGCCTCCCCTTCCTTAATTATGGAGTTACATCCCTTTGATTAATTTCTGCGGCTTTTCTTCGGCAAGTTATTACTAGGTAGCCGTAAGGAATATCTTGACGAAACTTTATAGTTATGTGTATTAGGTTGAGACAGTATGTCTAATAAAAGAATAATCGCTTCCCCTTCCTTATTGTTTTAGTTACATCCCTTTGATTACCTTTTTAAGGCTTTTCTTTTGAAAACCCTTATGTTTGGAATATCTTGATAAACTTAATAGTAATATAGACAAGGATGAAACGGTGTGTGTCATATTAGAATGGTTGCTCCCCATTACTTACTTTCAGAGTTACGTCCCTTTTATTATTTCTTGTACTATTTTAGTGGGCACCATTACTGGGTAATTGTTTTGAATATCTTGGTGACACTCTATAGCAATATGCATTAGCTTGATACTGTGTGTTGAGTATGGGAATGGTTGCTTCCCCTTACTTAATTTTGGAATTAGTATTTACAGACTGTTCTTTGATACTGTGTGTTGAGTATGGGAATGGTTGCTTCCCCTTACTTAATTTTGGAATTAGTATTTACAGACTGTTCTTGTGCACACATAAGTACCTGTTTGTGGCTGATTGTCAGGGATATAAATCTTCCCAAGGTACTGACTGGACCCTAACTCACTCCAAAACGGGCGTATATTGCCCCGCTTGCGGAGCTCGTGTTGTTGGAATGACTTCTGTAATGCATGAGTTACTGGTCTGGAATTGTTTGAAAATCTGGGGTGGTTGGGTGGTGCGATGGTGCTGGGTATAACTTCCAGCTACTTGGGCGTCCTACTGATTTGGATCATAGTAGGACAAGGGCCTACTGTGCTTGCAGTAGGTGCGGGTGGGGGTTGTTTGGACATTTTTTCTCTCGTCTATCATTTCTTTCTCCCTTCCTCTGAGAGACGGCCCGATATAGACTGAAATACTGTCTTAAAGGGCCGTTAAACCCAACCAACCAACCAACAATTGTTTGAAAATCAATAGATTGGGCCATTAAAGCTTATATTAAACAAGTATCTTCATCACGCGAGTGTAAATTAAGTTTTATCAAAATAGCAACATTGATGCAGGACTTCATGCTCTTGAATTGATATAAAATCTAGAAGCTGGCCATAAATAAGGAACCAGTGTATGAAATATCATGAAACTGAATATAAATATGTATCACCTCATTCAGCTTGTGCACACGCAGGTTTGTTAGTGTGCATGCGTTATTGCTCTTGAACTGTATTAAAATCAACAACTTTAGTCATTAAACAAACCAGTTAATGAAATTTATTAAAACTTAAACTATTAACAAATCAGAGCCACTTCAGCTGGGGATATAGATTCAAGATTCAAGGAATTTGCTTGTTTGAGCATGTATTCATCAGGCGGAGCTTTACTGTGACTTTACTGGCTTATGACAGTCCATGAGATTAGAAAGAAGTCTTATCTGTTCTTAATAATGATACATGCACTAATCTTAATCATGAGTGTTTCTCAGAAAGTTATAAATTAGCCGCGTCACGACAAAACCAACAAAGTGGCTTGTGCGCCCAGTGAAGACTAAGATCAGCCTGGGCATCCGTCCAGTCTGATCAGAGTCTTCGGTATCCGCATGGAGCTAGCTTAGTCCCTAAGCTACTCTTTAAGCGTCTAGTAAAGGGTCTGATGAGACTGGGCGCCTGCCCAGGCTGATCTGAGTCTTTGCTGGGCGCACATGCCAGGTAGGTTGTTTTGTCATGTCGCGATTCAAAAACACATGCATGACTACTACCAGTGCGCTCGCACTCACATGTTTACCTGTATACCAGTGCGCTCGCACTCACATGTTTACCTGTAGTTTTTCGCTCGTGTGGCTCAGATGAAAGTTAATTGCATATCACGTAATACAGCTTATATGCAAGGATACGATGATCATGTAACACGTTCTCTCACTGTCATTATACCTCAAAACTCGAAAATATATTTACCTTAATGTAGTGTCAGACAAAAAGCACGTCCTTTGCAATATCGTTGTAAAAAAATTCTTTGTAGCTTTTAAAAGTTTACAATCTGCTTCGAAAAAGGTATACTCTTACTATATATACTCAAAAGCAAAAATAACGCATATTTTTCGTTTTTGGTGTTTTTATGTCAAAATAAAAATCTGCTGAAATTGGCAAAATCGGGAAGATAGTATCAAGGCATGCACTACACTTTGTCGCAAACTTATTGAAATTTTATTCGTTTATTCATG
The DNA here is from genome assembly GCA_963989385.1 of Ctena decussata. Classification (NCBI taxonomy): domain Eukaryota; kingdom Metazoa; phylum Mollusca; class Bivalvia; order Lucinida; family Lucinidae; genus Ctena; species Ctena decussata. The sequence goes on along the minus strand of OZ022498.1, from coordinate 34,631,404 downwards.
CGGAACAAAGGCGTAAACAACGAAGGGGTCAATTTCAAAATTCACAAACACTGATCAGTAAACTCATTGTCTTGAACTGAGTTGTGCCAGGCTCAAAAACTGATGCCCTCTTTATCTAGGACGCTACAATGTCTTAGAAACGTCATCAAGAATTTTCAGCATTGGTTACTGGTTATAAACAAAGTTATGCCCCTTTGAGCAAATCCCGTAAAGTGGGCAAGTTTTGCGATAGCAAAAGAAAAGTTTGTGGATTTTGCAGCAAAACGAATTGGAAATGGATTCCAATTCGGGTTAAACGAAAGGGTAAGTGGTCAGTAATAAATGGAGTGTGTAACAAAGGGAAGTAACTCTGTACGTCCTTCCAATAATGCAACCACATAATGAACTGTTGGGCGCTGGATCCTTGAACTCACTGGGCAAAATTGAATGAAAATCATACAGCATCTTTATCATAGAGAGCAGTCTACGGTAAGCGAATTGGAAGACAAGATTTTTCCAGAAAACACTTTCATCGGCTTTTAAATTTCGTAACTCAAACCGGAAGTGAGCAAAATAAGTGCTCATCTAAAACCAAAATTTGTTTTGAACGGGTCCTTTACCAATAGCCTTACTCATTTTGAATCCCAAATTACCAGAATTTTCTGATAATTTGACGATTCAGACGATTTTCAAAAACTTCGAAAAACTTTGGAAAAATGCAGTTTTTTTTGTGTGCGATTAAACTGTGTACGAATCAAGTTTTAAACCGTTTTATACCGTTTTCCAGTTGGGTACATCATGATGAACTCATGTGCAGTAAAATCGTATTGATAATTTATTTTGTGCCACTGTGAGCCAGAATTTCGTGATTTTTACCTTTTTGACAAAAATCTAAATATTTTTTTCAAAGGATTGCCCTGTGACAAGAAAATGCTGCAGAACTTATGGCCGGGTATAGGCAAATCCCAGTATTAAGATAATAGTAAAATTCATTACATTTAATGAGGCAAAACAAGACACTAAAAATATGCGTTTCTTTTGCTGTTGAGTATATAATGGCATGACTTGCTGATGAAGGTCATATTTGAATGGTGCAGCAATTCCTACATCAACAATGCCAAGTATCACAGGGTGGTACTTGGACAGCGAAGACTTTGATTCTGCAGGTTTTCTTTGATCGATTGTTTTGGATTTAACGGCTCTTTGAGACAGTATTTCAGCCTATATCAGGCCGTCTCCCACAGAGAAGGAGAAAGAAGAGAAATAATAGACAACAGAAAAAATCTCCAAACAACTCCCACCCGCACCTACTGCAAGCAGATTCGGCCATTGCCCTTCAGTGTTCCAAATCAGTAGGACGCTCAGGCACTGGAAGTTACACACAGCATCATCCTACCACCCGACCGCTCCACGATTTAACCAGGCACAGATAAATATAGCAAAAAAGTCTCTGTCATTCGTTGAATTTATAGAAAATACAGTAGAGTATGAAAGGATAGATTAAGCGTTTACAGAACTGTGTATGAAAGGCTGGCAGTGTGCTCATACTTACATGTTTACCAGTAGTACATCCAGCGCTAAAATTTTGTTCTACGGACAAATATCCTAATAAATGTATACTTTTTGAGCTCTTACATGCAAGTAGGCAAAACAGAAACTACGATTTGGGCCTTATTTTTTTTCTTAAAATCTATCATATCATGCTGTAGTATGCCAATAATGAATTTTAAATTCATCAAATGAGCCACGACGTGACAAAACCAACAATGTGGTTGTGCGACCAGCGCAAACTCAGATCAGCCTGGGCATCCGCCCAGACTGATCAGAGTCTTCACTGTCCGCATGAGGGTAGCTGAGACCCTTAGCTACCCTTTAAGCGCTTTACGAAGAGTCTGATCAGACTGGGCGGATGCCCAGGCTGATCTGAGTCTGCGCTGGGCGCACAACCACATTGTTGGTTTTCTCGTGTCGCGGCTCATTTAACAAAAAAGCAAGGTGTACCTATCAACATACTTCATGGTCATCGTATCTGAACCAGCAAGGAGTGCCAACCTCGCCTTTACAAATGTCAAAAAGACACCATGATTGTGGAATTGTTGGAAAGTTTTCTGTTGAATAGTTCGTAGTAGTAAAGTATTCAATAGTAAAGTTTTCAAGTATTCAAACTCTCTTTGATTTTGATGGCATCATAGTGAAGAAACTGCGTACTTGTACTTCTACAGGTGTGAACCAATTTGGTATACACGGGTTATATGGGGAAATTTCATTATCCCTTAATAACTTTTATTATTCTAAATATATTTTTACATCACAAACGGTATCAGAAAGTAAAATTCTTCATCTTTAATATCGTGTTTTAATTTTGATTCTAGCACTAGTACAAAATGGTCTTTTTTGGGTGATTATCTAGAGGTATATAATTTAATTAAACAAATAACAAAATCTCCGTAAAACAACTAGGGCACACAAATTCGATCGCTTATTTAGAATCAAATTGATACAAAATGTTATGCATCACAAATGGATCAGAAGAGAAGAAAGAATATATTTTTATCTGATGTAATTTTTATTGGTCTAGCTAAATGATAAAATGGTCTTTTTTCATTATTTGTTCAAATTTTAATTAATGATTTTTGTATGCCGGTCGTTTCCGTGCGTTTGCGTCAAAACTTCGGCGAAAGACGACGCGGCTTTAGATAATAGCCTTGGGCGAAGATTATATGATACACAATTTATGACTGGATATTGTAGTAATGAATTTTCAAGTAGCTAAATTATGCAAATGTAGGTTCATCCAGCCTGCTTCAAACTTAAAGGTGAAAGAATATTTTTATTTCTGGTCCAGAGCTGCCCATTAATGTAGACCAAAGTTTTCTGATGTAAGAATGAAATTAAAGCCGTGCGTCCGAAAAATAATTGATGCAAACATATTCAAATTTCAGTCTTCGATCTGGTCTAATTATCTTTTCATGAAGACGAAAAGTCGATCAGCAAACTTCTTCTAACTTGTGAAATAATTTATATCACTGGTGCCGAATTGAAAGACAATTATCTTATGATTGTCTAATGCCAATTAGTAAACTTATGTCGGTGTGTTTCGAAATTGAGCTTTTGCTCAGTAGTTGCTCATTAACGATTGTTTTTGCGAGGCAAAGAGCCACACTAAGTCTCTCTCTCTCTCTCTCTCTCTCTCTCTCTCTCTCTGTATCTCTCTCTGTCTCATTCCATCTCTCTCTCTCTCTCCCTCTTTCTCTCCACGTATCTGTAATCATTTGTCTGAATTCGCCTTAAAATCAGTAGTATGTAAGCAAAACAGTTTTACTACTTCTGTTTATTATGAACTTTATGAAATTGTATTATCTAGTTGTCTTTACATTAACAAGCTAATAATTTATTTATTGTCATTTTTTTTCTTTTTTATTTCTTATTTTTTATTTTTGTAATGTTATTTTTCAGTATTTTCTTTTTTTAATTTATTTTTTTTTTCTCAATTTCTTTGCAAGGGATGCCTGCTTTGGTACATAAGAATAACTTTATTTTTGCTTATTTGTTGTTTGGGTTTGAAAATAAACATTCGGCGGACTTTAGATGAAGTAGAGTTTTCTTCGTAAGAACCAGAAAACTGCATACTTTTGTAGCGTTAAGTTATTTTTGTTTGTTGGTGTGTTGTTTTTTTTCACAGACGGTCTTCACGTTAACACTTTTTTGTTTTCTCATATGTTTAAAGTGAAAATACTTCAACAAGGCTCAAATTCAATTATTTAGTAGTAGTATTTCAATTCTCATATCGACGTTCAATTATTAATCTTTGTCGACTGATTTATGTAACTGGGGTATTCATCGTTAAATAAACAATACAAATGACACGGCACGCGTCCACAGTACCGTGTCACAATAAATGAGCCATGACATGACAAAACAAACAAAGTGACATGTGCGACCAGCGAAGACTCAGATCCGCCTGGACCTTCGCTCATTCTGATTAGAGTCTCCGCTATGCGCTTAAAAGGTAGCTTAGGGTCTAAGCTACCTACATGCCGACAGCGAGGACTCATCATACATGGCGGATGCCCAGACTGATCTGAGTCTTCGCTTAGCGCACATGCCACTTTGTATAGTGTGTTTTGTCGCAGTCAAATATATATTGTCTAAAGACGACGAAGGCAATACATGTATGGGAAAAGACCTTTTTCACATTGTTTTCGCCCATGCGCCTAACGCTCAAGTAACGCGTCTTATCTCGATAAATGGCGAGCTTTTACAAACATGGGTTAAATGAAACGAATGATAATTTACCTTTTATTTTCTTATTATTACATTGAAATTAATAGTGTGAATGGCTTGAGATTAATATATAATACTCAAAACTATATGTCAGAGCGCGTAGAAAAAAATTTAAATAACTGATGATGGGTGGATGATTTGTGATTTTACGTCCTGTTCAACAGTATTTCAGTCATATCAAGACGACGGCAGAGTGATTATGAAAGGCTGTGTGCAATGGAACCCCTTTTACGGTAGAAAAGATTCTCGCCTCAAGCGTGGCTCAAACCCGCGTCCGCTTGATCAGTAAGCAAGCGCCTAACCCACCGAGCAACCAGGACTACTCTGAAATAACTGTTTTAAGTTAAAATGAAGGAATTAAAATGCAGAATTTTTATCTATTTACTTTGAAACTAAGACATCAAATATAGAACATCTCTGATTGATTAACCCATTTTTGCCCAGTGGAATGTTCTATCCCTATCAAATGAATGTGTCCATTTGTCAATTAAGGGGTGTCTGGTTTAGTTTATTCTGATCATTTTTATAGGAGAAATACCCATTTGTGTAATGCAAACAGTGTAGAGCCTGTTAAGACGCCGTGTTTTCCTGCGTCTGATCTTGGTCTACACTGTTTGTCTATGCTCTATATACAAGACGCCAGGCATTAATGGGTTAATTCGTTTATCGCCTGGTTACTTTCATGTACTCTTCGATTTACATATTTCTTTATTTATTTATTCACCGAAGTACAAACTTAAAGAAATCATATTGTTTGTTTGTTTGTTCGGTCGGTTTGAAGTTTCACCTACGATACGAAATAGAGACTCAAATAATGAACTAATCCTTTAATCACAGTATATAAGTTGTCTTCTATAGTTTTAGAATTATCTAAAGAAAAAAAAAAGAAGTTGAGTTGTAAGACTGACTCATGTATTATACCTACCCATTCTACCGAAATTAGATTTTTCATCAACTGATTCGGGAATGAAATTCAGTTAAAGCCATAAAGTTCAAATTTTTATCATGACGGAGATAAGAGTATTTAGCCTTAGGGATTAATTTGACACCTGCGATTATCGCCTCTTGTCGTCTAGTTTCGGAGTACTGCCGAAGGATATCCGGAGATTCTACCTGTATAGCTGTTAGAAATCAATGGTCAGTATCAAATACGAATATTCTGCCAGATGGCTAGATAAACATCCGAACCTAATCCTTACAACCTTAGGCAAAAGTGTTTATTTTCCAGAAGCATGTCATAACTGCAAGCGGGAGTCAGGTCTGCCTCGACAAAAAGCGAAGTATACCTATCTATCTATCATTATACTTAATTGTCGTATCCGAAACAGCAAAGACTGCCAATGCTACTCTGACTTCGCATTTACTCATGTCAAAAAGGCACCATGATTGTTGTAGAGTTTATGGAAGTGTTTTTCTGTTTAGTAGAGTTCATAGTGGTACAATGACATGAATCCTTATAAACATTTCACGCATTTAAATTAGAAGTGCGCAAAACTACCTCCGTCAGAGAAAGGCTTCAGTTGATTAACAGCAGAAACGACAATTAGTGTGTGCAGATACAACTTATTGGTTAAGGTGCCATTTCTGCAGGTTATAAATCATTTTCTTGATTACAAATAAGGCTATCCACGTGTTTCACCTGTACCTACAAATCTTATCTCACCCATGTTGTATCATACAGAAGCGGATATAATCATTATGAGCCGCCTCATCAGGAATCTACACTGTTTGCAAATTTAGTCACTTTTGCCTCCTCGGGCACTTAAAGGGAAATCACCCTATAAAAACTGCAATTGAAATTTTGTTGAAACTTCACATAGTGGTAGAATATTATATGCTGAGTGAAAAAATGAAATAAAAAATGGGGTCACCGTGCTACTTTTTGAGATAATGCAGCGCCATCTATGTGCCTGTTGGAAACATGACTATGTCTATTACGAACACTTTACCCGAGAAAATAGATGACCGATCGTTTCGAAATAAAGATTAATTAACTCCTCCGTCTTGTCTCTTTGTTTGACCATCAAACTTGTCATCGTCGTATGTCTCATTGTATAAGTTATTTTCAGTTTTTAGTTTCCCGTCATTTCCCATTATTGGAAAAAAACGTGGAATTTCTTCAATATAAAAAGTTCCACAATTGAATTTTTTATATACTTTTGATACGGTAAAGGAATGATCTACCCCGAGCGAATAAAAAATATAGGTCATCGACCGAATTATTCGAGTTATGGAAGGAAAACCACTTTTATTTCATGCGGTGTTTATATAAGTGCGCTGACGTCGCTTTCTATATGGCGCCATCAACGGCCATATGGATAACGCTCTTACCTTTCGATGAGTGTTTATAGCAATGTAATATAATTCCCTATTCAATTTCAGCAATGTTCTTATGTCTTGAAATTGTCGCTTTCAAAATTTTCTCGAATGCATACAACACATTGATGAGAGAAATTCCAAGGACTGAAACTAGGCAGCATGTTCATTGTTATTTCTAATTTCGAACTTTTATCTTGGTCTAGATTATATCACATTTATATCTGATGAACTAGTTGATGTGCGAACATTCAACTTATTGGACCTGGCCACCGCCCGACATGTATATATTTTCACAGAAACATCGGCAACGCTTGGTCGGTGATGCATGATTTCAATTTATCATTTAGTGCTAAGACCAATTTAGGAGGATGCGCATTTTGATAATTTTTCTCTGTTCGCATCGACAATCTATGAATCCTGCGGAAAGACTAGGGCGATTAGTAAAAAATAAGAGTGTCGCCGCCTAGCCGTTGTAAAATTTTATCTTACGAGAACCATATGGCTGATCGTCTTATGTCACTTGCGTTAAATCTTAGAAGCAACTGTTTAAAAAAAAACGAAGAAAAGAAAGAAAAAACACTTACCTTAACGACATGAGCTAATAATAAAAGCTTAGATCAGCCGGCGCATTTGCTCAGTCTGATCTCCGCTTTCACTGTTTGCATGGGTATTTCATGACTCAAGCCAAGGGTACTATTATGTCCTTATTTGTATTTATACTTACATTAAGTTATAACGAGATTCAAAACGTACTTGCAGATTTCATAGCCTCTCTTTACCTGACAAATAATTCCTAAAAATTTACACACTACCCCCACAAAAAATTGGCGCTCTCTTTTCCGTATAAAATTCTGCAGCCCCATTTTTGTCGTATTTTTTTGGTCCAGTTTTATATATTTACCGTTTTTCTGTCGCAAAAAAGCTTATACGCTTATTTCAACATAGAGCCCATGTTGTCCTCGAAAGTGACGTAAACGTTTTAGCGTTACGGCAAAAGACGTCATGATATTCATAGCAGGGAACAATAACACTGCGTCAAAATGTATGCGCACGAACATTGAGGCGATTTCCCTTTAAAGTGTCATCGTAACAGATTTTTTTCTATCCATATCTCATACCCACGAAAGATACTTATAATCACACTAGATTTTTCTTTCCTGGAAAGAAAATCTCTTCTGCAAAGCGATATCTTTTAACTCATTAAGCGCCAAAAAGTAGACGACAAAAGTTACGTCTGCATAATTAAAAAAATGTTTTGTACACATATATCATATTAAATATTGAGATTTCAAGGACTAGAGGGCAAACAGTGTAGATCTAGCTGCGACGAGTCTTTCTGAGCCGCCTCATCAGGATCAACAATGTTTGCAAATTCAGCTTCTTTCGCCTCCTTTGGCACTTAACTTGTTAAAGACATATATTTACATTCTTTGTGTATTTACAAAATAGCCCCATCGTAAACCATTGGAACGTAATGTAGTTTACATTCCAATAATTACATTGAGACATGCGACGTCAATGACGTCAAAATAAACAATGGCTCTCTTTAACCTGATTGGACGTCAGCAACGTCATGACGTCATGCCTGCCGTTTTGCTGTTAACAGAAAAAACTGCGTGTACATGTTTTACTGCTTCAATTTTTGCGCTTATATAAGATTTTTCATGAAAGATTTGATTGAAACGAATGTAAATATAAGCAATGAACTTAATTTTCCTGATGTTTACCCAAGTGTAAACTACATTGGGTCAAAAGCAAAGTTTACATGAACCCCTTCGGGGTTCATTTACTTTGCACGTGACCCAATGTAGTTTACACTTCGATAAACCTCAGAAAAACAAAATTCATTCCTTAAATATACGACGGGTGATTGAAAAGTTCTGAGACTCAGCATGTTTTGAAAACTTAAGAGTGGTTGTAGTTATTGATTTTAAACAGCCACTCTACAGAGCAACAATCACCAAATTTCGGGAATTTATTTTAAATATCAATTGGACGACACGTCACATTTTACAGTTACCCCCATGAGTGCACTGTATAAATCTTTGACCGTCCATTATTTTAGCAGAGATAAACATTTTGTGATTGTGTTTTTTTGCAAATATGTCCTACATCATTCCGGTAATTGATGATATACGCAAACATAAATTTATTCCATTTCTGAATAAAAAGCAGAATTTTGATTTTCAAGAAGTGTTTATTTTGAGAGTTTCTGCAGATAGTGCATGTCGGAGTCGCATGCTCTGCGTGCACAGGAGTGGATATCTTTTAACTCTTTTTTCGACAAAAATCATGTAACATGTCAATGTTTATTTGTGTGTAAAAATTGGTATTGCTCACAATGCTCCTAATAAACACGAACGTAGGATATAGGTCTCTAAATTTTAGGGTTGCAATATTTAATGATTTACGGTAAAGCCACCAGATGCCAAAATATTTTGTTTTTCCATTAAACCATTGACAAATCATCGTATGTGCATGTACTACAACAAGAACCATTTAAAGTTTGTAGAATGTGAAGAATGAATTTTCAAAGTAATTCAAGAAGGCAAAGAGATTTTAAATGTTAAATTTGAAAATATGCCACCCCTCATGTTTAAGGCGATGTAAAGAAGAAACATTTCGCCAAATATCTTTGAAACTTCCACCGAAAGCTAGTGAATGACAACTAATTGCATTCATGTTAAGCACGCATGCGCAGATTCACTAGCAGTACCTTAGGCTCAGAACTTTTCAATCGTCCCTCGTACATATGTTCTTGTTTATTGGCTGTCATAATCCTGTTATGCAACATTCCAGTGACACTGCTTTTTCATCAAAGAAAATATCCTGTCTCACATAGGTAATGACATAACAAGGTCATAAAACCATTAACTATTGGGGTGTGTTCCATATAGTAGAGACTATTTGTCTTTAAACCAAAGAGAAAATGACCTTTAGAGAGTGCTCAGTTCTACCGTCGTTATTCGGCTTTAAAGCGATGCTTTTTTCCGTCTCTAAAACGACCCCAAATATCTAAATCAGTCTTATGAAATCTGCTATGAGACGACTTTCCCGTTCTAAACCTAAAACTCTAGATGTTGGGTTTGTTTTCGAAGGGAAAATCCCGTCTTGTAACCGATTGGTTGGTTGGTTTTTCAGATTTTTGTCTGAACCAAACCGTCTCCCAGAGAGTGAGAAAGAAAAGAGAAACGATAGATGAAAGAAAAAAAATAGCCAAACAACCCCTCCCCCGCCCCCTACCCGCACCTTTTGCAAGCACAGAAGGCCCTTGCCCTACTTTTATCCGAATCAGTAGGACGCCCCGACACTGGAAGTTACAACCAGCACCATCGCCCCACCACCATCTCCTGTTATAGCCAAAGAAATATGGTATCTTAAAAGTAAAAAGTATGCAAAGACCAGGAACTGAAACAATCAAAATCCAAATCCAGCCCTCAGACCATAGTTGGAAACAACTAAGATTACAAATAATCAAGATACAGAGAACATATGGCCAACCGAGTGAGCAGCTTGTTCCCAAAAGGTGGCCACTCAGCAACCCAAACCGAACCAAAAATAATAAGAACATACATAAGGTAAAACATCACAGAAACTCTGACACCAAAAACAGGCAACAGAGAACCACAACAGAACTACCGCCTTGGAACGGTCAGAAATGAATTACTGGGGGGGGGGGGGGGGGGGGAGGGGTTAAATCGATTTTACAGGCCCAACCTCACCCTCAGTATCTGAAGTGGTATAAAACATTTAGTTGGTTGTTCGGTTTGCCTGATAACCCTCTAACTCGTCAATGAATCATCACGGTAAAACTGACTTTCTCGTGAGAAGAGAGACAAATACGAGGGATGATAAAAAATACGTGGACTTTTGCTGTAGAACTATTATTTTTAATTGTTAACCCATTAAATTTGCTGTAAATACAATTCGTCATTTATTTATCATGTGATGTGTTTACTTTGGGAAACTATCTAGGTGGGTCGTTAAAGTAACCTTATGACGGTACTGCGGAGCACGGTTAAAATTATAAATTATCATTTCAATTTGTTTGTTTTATCTTTGGCTTTGTCTAATATTTTTATTAGATTAAAACTAATTGACATTTGGTATGCCATTTTCTTACGGTTTCCGCTTTTCATGAGCGAGTTTAAGATTTAGAACTTGTACGCGTACGGCTACTGATAGCTACACGTACACATACAAGTTAGACTTGTAGTTATAAAAGGTTAAGATTAATGTAACTTGTACGTGTACGTGTACCATTACGGAATGTGGCGAATGATTTTAGATGGTCGAAACAATTATCGAAAAAAGCCTTCTAATCAGCATAATCTTTAGTCCAAGTGTACGACTGTGGGTTAACATTTTGTTGTCATCTTACCTCCTCTGTACCATGCAGTTTTTTTTTCTTCTGTTTTTCTTTAGCTCACCTGAGCACGGGTGAGCTTTTGGGAAACCCTGATGTCCGTCGTCCGTCGTACGTCCGTCCGGACGTCCGTCCGTCAACTTTTGCTTGTGTACACTCTAGCGGGCACAGTTTTGATCCAATCTTTATGAAACTTTGTCAAAACGTTAGGCTTTATAAAATCTAGGCCAAGTTCGAAATTGGGTCATGTCGGGTCAAAAACTAGGTCACTAGGTCAAATCTTAGAAAAACCTTGTGTACGCTCTAGAGGGCACAGTTTTCATCCAAAGATCATGAAACTTTGTCAGAATGTTTATCCTCATAATATCTAGGACAAGTTTAAAACTGGGTCACATCAGGTCTAAAACTAGGTCACTAGGTCAAATCATAGAAAAACCTTGTGTACGCTCTAGAGGACATAGTTTTGATTTAATCTTTATGAAACTTTGTCAGAATGTTTATCTCCGTAAACTCAAGGCCAAGTTTGAAACTGGGTCATGTCGGGTCAAAATCTAGGTCACTAGGTCAAATCATAGAAAAACCTTGTGTACACTGTAGAAGGCACAGTTTTGATCCAAAGTTCATGAAACTTTGTCAGAATGTTTATCCTTATTATATCTAGAACGAATTTGAAACGGGGTCATGTCGGGTCAAAAACTAGGTCACTAGGTCAAATCATAGAAGAACCTTGTGTACACTGTAGAATGCACCGTTTTGATCCAATCTATATGAAACATTGTCAGAATGTTTATCTCCATAAACTCTAGGACAAGTTCAAAACTGGGTCATGTTGGGTCAAAAACTAGGTCACTAGGTCAAATCTTAGAAAAACCTTGTGTACGCTCTAGAAGGCACAGTTTTGATTCAATCTTTATGAAACTTTGTCAGAATGTTTATCCTCATTATATGTAGGAAAAGTTTGAAACTGGGTTATGTCAGGCCAAAAACTAGGTCACTAGGTCAAATCATAGAAAAACCTTGTGTACGCTGTAGAAGGCACAGTTTTGATCCAAAGTTCATGAAACTTTGTCAGAATGTTTATCCTTATAATATCAAGAACAAATTTGAAACTGGGTCATTATGGGTCAAAAACTAGGTCACTAGGTCAAATCATAGGAAAACCTAATGTACACTGCAGAGGACACAGTTTTGATCCAATCTATATGAAACATTGTCAGAATGTTTATCTTCATAAACTCTAGGATAAGTTCAAAACTGGGTCATGTTGGGTCAAAAACTAGGTCACTAGGTCAAATCTTAGAAAAACCTTGTGTACGCTCCAGAAGGCACAGTTTTGATCCAAAATTCATGAAACTTTGTCAGAATGTTTTTCCTTATTATATGTAGGATAAGTTTGAAACTGGGTTATGTCGGGCCAAAAACTAGGTCACCAGGTCAAATCATAGGAAAAACCTTGTGGACACTGTAGAAGGCACAGTTTTAATCCAAAGTTCATTTAACTTTGTCAGAATGTTTATCCTTATAATATCTAGAAAAAATTTGAAACTGGGTCATGTTGGGTCAAAAACTAGGTCACTAGGTCAAATCATAGGAAAACGTAATGTACACTGTAGAGGACACAGTTTTGATTCAATCTATATGAAACATTGTCAGAATGTTAATCTCCATAAACTCTAGGCTAAGTTCAAAACTGGGTCATGTTGGTTCAAAAACTAGGTCACTAGGTCAAATCTTAGAAAAACGTTGTGTACGCTCTAGAAGGCACAGTTTTGATCCAAAATTCATGAAACTTGTCAGAATGTTTATCCTCATTATATGTATGACAAATTTGAAACTGAGTTATGTCGGGTCAAAAACAAGGTCACTAGGTCAAATCATAGAGAAACCTTGTGTACGCTCTAGAGGGCACAGTTTTGACCCAATCTTTATGAAACTGTGTCAGAATGTCTATCTCCTTAAACTCTAGGCCTACTTTGAAACTGGGTCATGTCGGGTCAAAAACTAGGTCACTAGGTCAAATCTTAGGAAAAACCTTGTGTACGCTCTGGAAGGCACAGTTTTGATCCAAAATTCATGAAACTATGTCAGAATGTTCATCCTCATAATATGTAGGACAAGTTTGAAACTGGGTCATGGCGTGTTGAAAACTAGGTCACTAGGTCAAATCTTAGAAAAACCTTGCGTACACACTTGAAGGCATAGTTTTGGTCCAATCTTCATGAAACTATGTCAAAATGTTTATTGTCCATATATCTAAGCCCCCTATGAAACTAAGTCACGTCGGGTCTAAAACTAGGTCACTAGGTCAAATCTTAGAAAAAAAACTTTGTGTACACCCTAGAGGGCACAGTTTTGATCCAATCTTCATGAAACTCTGTCAGAATGTTTATCTTTATGAAATCTAGCTAAAGTTTGAAACTGGGTGGTGTCGGGTCAAAAACTAGGTCACTAGGTCAAATAAAAAAACGACCTTGTATATGCTCCAGAGGGCAGTTTTGATCCAATCTAAATGAAACTTTGTCGGAATATTTATTCTTATAATATCCAGGCCAAGTTTGAAACTGGGTCATGTCGGGTCAAAAACTAGTTCAAATATTAGGAGAACTGGGTGTACGCTGTAGAGGTCACAGTTTTGATCCAAACCTAATGAAATTTTGTCAGAATGTTTATCCTCACAATATCTAGGCCAAGTTTGAAACTGGGTCATGTCGGGTCAAAAACTAGGTCAGATCTTAGAAAAACCTTGTGTACGCTCTAGAGGACACAGTTTTGATCCAATCTTTTTGAAACTTTGTCAGAATATTTATCATCACAATATTTAGGCCAAGTTTGAAAGTAGATCATGTCGGGCCAAAAACTACGTCACTAGGTCAGATATAAGAACGACCTTGTGTACTCTCTAGAGGGCACATTTTTGATTCAATCTTCATGAACCTTTGTCAGAATGTTTATCCTCACAATATCCAGGCCAAGTTTGAAACTGGGTCATGTCAGGTCAAAAACTAGGTCACTAGGTCAAATCTTAGAAAAACTTTGTGCACAGCCTAGAGGGCACAGTTTTGATCCAATCTTCATGAAACTTTGTCAGAATATTTATCTCCATAAAATCTAGGCCAAGTTTGAAACTGGGTCATGTCGGGTCAAAAGCTAGGTCACTAGGTCAAATCTAAATTAAGTTAACTCCTTTAAATACATTAGTTTCACCACAGTGAGATAATGATGCTACCATTTTATCATCTCTGTTTGCCTAATTTAGTCTAGTTCAAACCCATCAAAGGAACTCAACATGAACGTGAACTTTTCGGAGAAGCGACTCTGCCATTTTCAGCTCACCTGAGCCTTATAACATTTGTGTAAGCTGCCTCTGTCATCCATCCATAAACATTTTCAAACATCTCTGAAACCACTTGGCAGACTTAACTCAAATTTCATATGGAGCCTGCGCATGGGTCAAAGGATTGAAAGTTCTTCAAATGATCTTTGTCACATGACCAAGGTGGCCGCCATTCCCATGTATGGTAAAAACTCTTATAAATCTTCACCAGAGCCAGTGGACTGATTAATGCTCAGGTGAGCGATTCAGGGCCACCATGGCCCTCTTGTTTTCTTTTTTTTCCCTCTTTTTTTGTCGAATTTAACGTTTAAATAAACTTAGTGTCAAAACGAAAGCGTATATGCCCGTTTCCTCAATATCACAGCCGGTGACCATCTTATATACCAATTTTTTCATAATAATTGCACCGTTACAAAGTCCCGATGGTTTTACAGGAAAGACATGATATCTGGCTGCCAGCCGCTTGACCGTAAAATGTACGGGATAGTTCCGTAATTGTTTAATATGGAAAGCTACTGCAGTGTATAAAATATTGCTTTAAATCCGCATATAATATTTTGAAATCAAAACACAATCAAACGCGGAATTAAAACAACTTTTTTTACACATTTCTGACAGTTTCCATCTTAAGGTCGCGTTCACACGAGCAAAGTTTTTATGTCACAGAAACTTTAACAAAGAAAGTATGCCAGACATTTTGCGCTTACACGGAGCAAATCATTTGTTAAAGAAAATGTGACAAAGAATCTCAAATAAACTTTGGCAATGAAATATTTGCTGCAGTGTTCACACGACCAAATATTATTCGTCAAAGTTACCTGCGGCAATGAAACAAAATCTTTGTAACATTCTCCACGTTTATAGCAAAGTTCTTTGTTACATAATCTTTAGCAAAGTTTTTCGTTTACGCGGACAAATTTAATTTATTGAAGTAACTTTACCATATATATTTGTCAGAGAAACATTGTCATATTTTGGCATATACACAAGCACATTTTTCTGTGACAAAGACTGTTTGCCATAGAAAAATGTGCAACCGTCTTTGTCAGAGAAACGTTGCCCATGTAAACGCAGCTTTACAGTTATGGCACTATCATGTACTTTTTACGGTGAAGGAAGGCCCTTACTAAAGTCATTTCACTGCCTGCGTACACCCACTTCTCAACCATCTCCCATTTTTCGAAAGTTCAAATTGATTACATCGACTGACACAATCATCTGTGTCGCATCCATTTTTTTTTAGCTCACCTGAGCCAGAGGCTCCGGGGGAGCTTATAGGATGGGAAGGCTCCGTCGTCCGTCGTCGTACGTCGTCCGTCCGTCCGTCGTCCGTCCACAATTTCAAATGACTTCTCCTCTGAAACCACTTGGCCAATCGTAACCAAATTTCATATGTGGCCTCCAGAGGAAGGGGGAACGAAAAGTTGTTCAAACGGTCCTGGTCACATGACCAACATGGCCGCCATGCCCATATATGGTAAAAACCTAAACTAATCTTCTTCTCCAGAACCAGTGGGCCGATGGCCTTGAAACTTGGTATGTGGCATCGAGTATGTGAGTACTACCAATTTTGTTCAAATTATGACTTTGGGTTGACCTTGACCTTTTTTACGGCAAGGTCAAATTTGCTTCCTTGTGGTTTTATATGGCAAAATGCTAGAACATAAGATATCTTGGAAACTGTTGAAGATTTTGGGCTAAAAATTGGTATCTACAGTCATCTTAATGAGTACATGATGTTTTATGAGTACAAGAGGTCAAGGTCATTCTTTGACCTTTGACCCAGAACTCTCATATTTTGACAATTTCAAACAATCTTCTCAACAGCCACTGGGCCAATTGAAACCAAATTTCATATAGAGCCTCCATGGGATGAGGGAATGAAAATTTGTTCAAACGGTTCAGGTCACATGACCAACATGGCCGCCAATGCCCATATATGGTAAAAACCTTGAAAAATCTTCTTCTCCAGAACCAATTGACCGATGGCCTTGAAACTCGGTATGTAGCATTGGGTACTGGAGTACTATCAAGATTGTTCAAATTATGACCTTGGGTTGACCTTGACCTTTTTACGGCAAGGTCAAATATGGGAAAATGCTAGAACTTAAGATATCAGGGCAAGTTTTGAAGATTAAGGTCTAAAAGTTGGTATATGCAGTCATCTTTAATGAGTACAATGAAGATTTGTGAGTACAAGAGGTCAAGGTCATTCTTTGACCTTTGACCCTGAGCTCTCATATTTTGACAATTTCAAACAATCTTCTCAAAAACCACTCGGCCTATTGTAACCAAATTTCATATAGAGCCTCCAGGGGATAAGGGAATGAAAATTTGTTCAAACGGTTCAGGTCACATGACCAACATGGCCGCCATGCCCATATATGGTAAAAACCTTAAAAAATCTTCTTCTCCAGAACCAATTGACCGATGGCCTTGAAACTTGGTATGTAGCATTGGGTACTCCAGTACTATCAAGAGAGTTCAAAATGATGACCTTGGGGTGACCTTGGCCTTTTTACAGCAAGGTCAAATATGGGAAAATGCTAGAACATAAGATTTCATGGAAAGTTTTGAAGATTTAGGCCTAAAATTTGGTAAATACAGTCATCTTAATGTGTACATCAAAATTCATGACTACAAGAGGTCAAGGTCGTTCTTTGACCTTTGACCCTGAATTCTCAGAATAGTTTGACAATTTCAAACTTCTCCTTAAAAGCCAATGCGGCAATTGTCACCAAATATTATATAGAGCCTTCAGGGGTCGAGGAAATGAAAATTCTTCAAATGGTCTGGTTACATGACCAACATGGCCACCATGACCATATATGGTAAAAACCAGTAAAAACCTTTCAAAATCTTTTTCTCCAGAACCAATTGATCAGTGGCCTTGAAACTTGGTATGTAGCATTGGGTACTCCAGTACTATCAAGATTGTTCAAATTATGACCTTGGTTGACCTTGACCTTTTTAACAGCAAGGTCAAATATGGGAAAATGCTAGAACATAAGATTTGATGGGAAGGTTTTGGCCTAAAAATTGGTATATACAGTCGTCTTAATGAGGTCATGAAGAATTATGAGTACAAGAGGTCAAGGTCATTCTTTGACCTTTGACCCAGATCTCTCATATTTTGACATTATCAAACATTTTCTCAAAAGGCAAAGGGCCAATTGTAATCACATTTCATATAGAGCCTCCAGGGGTTGATTGAACGAAAATTTGTTCAAACGGTCCAGGTCACATGACCAACATGGCCACCATACCCATTTATGGTATAAACCTTAAATATTTTTTCTTCTCCAGAACCAATACACCAATGGCCTTGAAACTTGGTAAGTAGCATGGAGTACTAGAGTACTACCAAGACTGTTCAAACGATGACCTCGGTTTTTCCTTAACTTTTTTTTTGCGGCATGGTCAAATATGGGAAAATGCTAGAACATAAGAATTCATGGAAAGTTTTGCCTAAAAATGGTATATATGGTTGCCTTAATGAGTACATGAAGATTTATGAGTACAATAGGTCATGGTCATTCTTTGGCTTTTGACCCTAGACTCATATTTTGACAATTTCAAAACATAAGAAAAAGCCACTTTGCCAATTGTTCAGGTGAGCGATTCAGGGCCTCATGGCCCTCTTGTTTTCTTTTCGTTAATTGGTAAATTAAATGTAACCCATACTCAACCATGATCCCAAAGTGTCCGACTTCCCCATTTTAATTAGGATATAATTGATACTGACCACCTTCTCCAACTCAGTCCCATTTATGATACTAATATGTGGCCACACCATTTTTTAACTGTTAGCTGGGAGTTTGATGGTCCAGACTCATGATCAGAGGTTCCGGGTTCGATTCCAGCTAAGGTCACGATTCTTTTCTGCATCTGATTTTTTTCAGCGCCGTCCGTATCTCATATATTTCCCAATATGTCCTATATGACAAATATACAGTTGAATGGGCCGTAAAATCCGTAATCATTCATCCATCCAGCTTACAAATGCGGAGATATCTATAACAAAAACTGCCTCATTCCTCGCATGTATTGTTGATGAGGATTGACCTGACACTCATTTATTTCCGTCATTACACTCGGATGGTTTCGTTAGTTTTAGCGATGATTTACCGGAAAATACTGCTACTTCAAAATAATACAGTCAAACGTTGGTTGATGACGCCGTAGCGAAGTGGTTAAGACTTTCGACTACGGATCTGTATATCGCAAGATCGAATCTAAGAGCATTCGTTTTCCCTAATCTCTTTTTTTACTTTTTGTCTTTATTTTTAATCGCATATTTTTACTTAATAATTTTAAGTGTTTTTCTCTCGTTTAGGGTTTCCCCATATATTTTCGTGGAAACGAACTGACGTAAGTGTCCCGGTTTCTCTTGATTCTACGCACTCTGAAAATTGTCCTTCTGCTGACAGCAGCTGCAGTCATTGTCTTTTGGATATATGATCCGCCTCCAGGTGCTTGGTTCTCCTGAAAATGCTTTGCTGTGGAAGCAATGAGTATTTTTCTTTGAATCTGAGATGTTTCTGGTCGACATTGTTGTAGGATTTACATGTACATGTGATAGTAGAAAGATAGTGCATCTCGTTCAGTAGTTGAAGGGGGCTGTCGGGTCAGGCGATGGTGCTGCCAGGTCACTTTCAGTGCCAGGCCGCCATATTAGTTTGGCTGATAGTGCGGCAAAGGGCTACTATGCCTGCAGCAGATGCGTATGGGACTTTTTGGATATATATTTTCTCTCGCCTATCATCTCTTCTTTCTCCTTATCTTTGAAAGACGGCCCGCTATAGAATGAAGTACTGTCTCAAAGGGCCGTTAAACCCAAAACAACCAACCAAGCAACCAACCAAATTAATAGCTGAAACATTAAAGTTTTGCTCGAGCATGGCAAGATTACCTGCTGCTTTTACGCAAAGAAAAAAAATATACGTTAAAGTATTAAAAAAGACGGTTGAGAGATTCGAACCCATAACTCCAAGATTAAAGGCTCATTGCCTTATCCACTGTGCCACTTGATAACGTGATATTTTTTTCTTCTGTTAAATAGTAAATGTATATACTGACGCTACTTTTACCCGTTCGTAATCGGCCACCGTGAATTATTTTACGGAGATGAACGGAATATTCATAAGTGCCAGGTCAATACTTACGAACAATACCACCCTCATTGTAAACATTGGTGTATCTTATTTACGCTTCACTGATTTCCGAGTGAAAGCTTAAATCATTTCTAAGATATATGCTCTCACCTTTGACATCATCAATTAAAATGTACATTAAGAATTCAATGCGAAAACGTCTAGAATTTACTTCTAACTGGTAGTGAGTATGCATTTTTGATGACGTATGCACACAAATCATCACTAGACGTACACGTCCACGTACAAATTAAAAATCTTAACCTCCCTATTGTCAAGGAATTACTGCCTTCAGCAATTAGTATGCTTGCATACGCAGCATAAAATATTGTATGTGGGTCATACAAGGATGACAAAATGACATTAAAGATTATACCGTATATGTTAGGGTCAGTTAGGGTAAACCCGGACAGTAAAATTTGCAGGGTCGCCACGATTCGTATTGCCAGTGCTTTATTTGGCTCTGAAACACTCCGTAAGGCCAGAGGCATCTCATTTGAGCTATTTTCTGTCATCTTTTGATTGGATACTAGCATTTTAATGACAAAACAGTCATTTAAAAAGCCAAACCGTTGTGTAAGGCAAACCCGAACATGGAGAAGGTAAACCCGGACAGCTGATTCTTTGTTAAATATATCGCCTATGTGATCTTTAGCACACAGATACACTAAATTTGGTACTTGTTAACATATTTCATGGTAGGACTAATATAGTATAAGACATAACTTTCATTTATTAATGTTAAATCGTCAATTAAAAAGTTATGGGTGGTGACTTCATTCAGTCTGCTACGGGTCACCATTCAAACTATACTATATAAAACTTATTATCGTTGTATAACTAAGTGTCATATTTTAACTGTAAAGTAGAATGCACAAATATTGTATTTCTAATTTCAAACCATTAAAACATTTTAAATTTAATTTCTTTTTATCATATAGTGCCCAAAATAGTTGATGTCCGGGTTTACCTTACACTTCATTTTGGCGGAAGGTAAACCCGGACATGTCACATTCTTGATAAAACATTGTCCAATATTTATCTTATTCAATAAATAAAGTGTGTTAACATAGATAATGAAACTTATATTATACGTGCACTAGTTAGAAACAAAACTCTACATAATTTAACGTAACATTTACATTTGCCATGAATTATGCGGGGACCTGGTTCACCATCGCTTGCAGCTAATTTTGAATTTGCTGCCCTGAAAACTTAAACAGACTTGCAAAGGACTAGATTCGGAGGCTGTAGAAAATTAATAAGTGTTCATATAATCTAACAATACAAAACATTTAGTTGAGAAGTAAAGGGGGAAACTGGAAAGAAAAAGAAATCACTGATACATGTTATTTAAGCTCTTTAATAGTGGAAAACCAGTGAGTGTCCGGGTTTTCCTTCTGTCCGGGTTTTCCTTAATTGACCCTATAGATGTTCTTTTTATTGTATAATTCTAAAGCAAAAGAGGGGAAAATTTAAATAATAAAATTCAATGTTATTTGATCCTCATATGTGAGTTTTAACTGATATGGCACTGATAAGTGTGTTGCAGACCCGCATTTAGACGTACACCGTATAAGTAATGGCAGTAGACACGGTATTGAAAGCAACGGTTCGGCTTAAACTTATGCAGCCAATAAATATGAAGAGAATACGCAATGCTCAAAACAATCATATTGCATGCAGATATGTCTAAAATTGACCAAAATCATGGAAAACCTACAAAGAGGGTATTGTTTTGTGAAAACGGAGAAACAAAAGAACCACTACAATGTTCAAACGGTCAAAACGTCAAACGTCATCAGTGTGGTGCTCCGCTTTAGTTGTATCTACCAAATAAAATAAAACAAAATATTTATTTTTCATAGATTTTTTTCTTCAAAATTTTATATATTTACATAACACAAGAATTCCGCGGAACGCTATGTCGCACCTGCTTTGTGCCTTTACAATAAGAACTCAATGAAAGCATCAGTTTGACAGCTATTTTGTCAAAATCCACTAGGCAGTTCATGAGATAATGTCTTTGTCATGATCATACTGTGCGCTATTTTTAGTAATGGTAAACAGCAGCCATTTTGGATGGCCAATCTGCAAAAATAATGAAATAGCTTCATGCAAGGATCGGATCATACTGATACAAAGTTGGTCCAAATTTATTCTGAGGATCTTGAGAATTGTTATTTTCATGTTTTTGCTAATTTTAGTAGAATCGTCATTTTCATGTTTTTGCTATTTTTAGTAACAGCGGCCGACGACCATCTTGGATTGCCCAATCACATAAATTCGAAAGAACCCCATTTGCAGATCATTCTGATTGAATTTGACTAAAATCTGCTCAGTGTTTCTTGAGATACTAGCATTTTAGCAAAACTTATAAACAGAAAGTAGGTCACTGTGACCATATTCCGCTACAGATTTTATTTTCATAATTCTGACAACCAATTCCCATTAATGCTCCATGCCAAAAAATTCAATCTTATATATTAAGTGGTTCTGGAGAAAACATTGATTTTATTTATTTTCCTATTTTTAGTAACAGCGGCCATCTTGGATACCGACTCCGCTGAATTTTGTCATACTGAAGTCCTGCTCTGATCATGCTGCATGTGAAATTTGAGAACTATAGGTGGTTTGAGAGAACAAGTCATTTGAATGGACTTAAATGCTAGGGTCAAGGGTCGACGTAGGGTGACCTAATTCCGCTACAGATTGTTTTTCGTTATAATAATTTTAAAAACCAAGGTCCAACTCAGCCAAATATACCAAGCGGTTCTTGAGAAAAAATGATTTTATTGGTTTGGCTATTTTTATGTCTCCCCCCTTAAGGGTCGGGAGACATATTGTTTTTCCCCGGGCGTCTGTCCGTCCGTCCGTCTGTCTGTCACAAATCGTGTCCGTTCTATAACTTGAAAACCGCTCAAGCTATATTCGCGAATATCAATCAACATGAGACGACGTGCAGAGTGCAAGAATGGTAACTCTGGCATTTATACTTTTTGAGTTATTTCCCTTGGAACTTAGTCCATCACAAAATCGTGTCCGTTCTATAACTTGAAAACCGCTCAAGCTATATTCGCGAAACTTCATATAAATATCAATCAACATGAGACGACGTGCAGAGTGCAAGAATGGTAACTCTGGCATTTATACTTTTTTAGTTATTTCCCTTGGAACTTAGTCCATCACAAAATTGTGTTTCAATTGTGTCCGCTCTATAACTTGAAAACTGCTCAAGCTTTATTCACGAAACTTCATACAAATATCAATCAACATGAGGCGATGTGCAGAGTGCACAAATGGTAACTCTGGCATGTATACTTTTTGAGTTATTTCCCTTGGAACTTTGTCCATCACAAAATTGTGTCTCAGTCGAGTCCGTCTATAACTTTAAAACCATTCAAGCTATATTCATGAAACTTCATACAAATATCAATCAACATCAGACGACGTGCAGAATGCACTCTGGTGTTTATCCTTTTTGAGTTATTTCCCTTAGAACTTTGTCCATCACAAAATTGCGTCTCAGTCGAGTCCGTCTATAACTTTAAAACCATTCAAGCTATATTCATGAAAGTTCATACAAATATCAATCAACATCAGACGACGTGCAGAATGCAAGAACCATAACTTTAGCGTTTATACTATTTGAGTTATTTCCCTTAGAACTTTGTCAGTCACAAAATTGTGTCTCAGTCGTGTCTGCTCTATAACTTGAAAACCATTCAAGCTATATTCACGAAACTTCATAGAAATATCAATCAACATTAGAAAAATTGCATTGTGCAAGAACCATAACTCTTGCATTTATACTTTTTGAGTTATTTCCCTTGGACCTTTGTCAGTCACAAAATCGTGTCTCAATCGCTTTATTACTTGAAAACCGGACAAGCTGTATTCACGAAACTTCATACAAATGTCAGTCAACACTAGACAACCTGCAGAGCACAGCATTTATACTATTTGAGTTATTTCCCTTGGAACTTTGTCATTCACAAAATCGTGTCTCAATCGTCTAAGCTCTATAACTTGAAAACCGTTAAGCTATATTCATGAAACTTCATACAAATATCAGTCAACATATAAATAGATGACGTGCAGAGCACTGTAACTCTTGCATTTATATTTTTTGACAAAAACTAAATATGAATATCAGTCAACATTACATGACATGCAGAGCATAACAACTATAACTCTTGCATTTATACTTTTTACTTATTATGAATCCCTGCTTCAGGGTAGGGAAACATATTGTTTTTCCCTTGGCGTCTGTCTATTAGTCTATCACAAAATATCTTTACTGGATACAAGCTCATTGTTTGCATGAAAAATGACCAGTATTTACATTAGAAATTGTATTTAAAGTTTCCGTTTGAAATTGTATTTAATGACTGATCCTTTTGACATCAGAAAGGGGGGAGACATTTGTTTTTTCGTAGAAAAACAATTCTAGTTAGTAACGGCGGGCGGCCATCTTGGATTCTTGACAAGTCTGAATTTTATCATTCTGAAGCATTGCAGTCTGATCATGCTGCATGTGAAATTTGAGAACCACGGATGCAGTGGTTTAGGAGAATAAGTCTGTTTTTTAATGAACTTAAATGCTAGGGTCGACGTAAATTGTGAACGGACAGACAGAAGAATGGACTGGAGGACGGACGGAAAACCGGACGCCTATATCGCACCTTGCTAAAGTAGGTGCGACAATAGCCAAATGATTGAACTTTTCACAGTATGAATAAAATTACTCAAAATGCATTACTTTTACCACAACACCAATTGTTCATTATTTTTTATCACCCTTTGTCCTTTCAAATTAGAGTGATTTGCTTTGCAGCCTTAATATATAAATCTGTTTTATATCAAGTGATGACGTAAAATGTTTGCATTTTTATCGTTCTACATATTTCAAAGGTGTTCAGGAGCTTCCCTTATTAGCTCGCCTTAACGAAAGTTCAGGAAGAGCTATTGTTGTCACCCTGGCGTCAGCGTCCGCGTCAGCGTCGGCGTCCGGATTGGATGTTTTGGTTAATGTTTTTTGAAGACCTTTATCTCCTTAACCCATGGATGGATTCTTTTGATACTTGCACTGTAGTTAGATATTGGTCCAAAGTTTAACGGGGTATCGCCCCCACCCCATTCCATGACCTTATTGTCAAGGTCATGGACTTAGAAAATTGGGAGTTTTTTGAACTGGATGTTTCGGTTAAAGTTTTATAAAGCCCAATATCTCCTTAACCCATTGATGGATTCCTTTGATACTTACACAGATGTTAGATATTGGGCCAAAGTTTTCCAAGGTACTTCCCCCCCCCCGTCCCCTCAGTGACCTTGATGTCAAGGTCATAGACTTGGAAAATTGTCTTTTTATTGATTGGCTGTTTTGGTTAAAGTTTTTAAAGACACATATCTCCTGAATCCATAGATAAATTCTTTTTATATTTGCACTGTAGTTAGATATTAGTCCAAAGCTTTATAGAGTACTACCCCAACCCCTGCTCAGTGACCTTGATCTCAAGGTCAGGGACTTAGGAAATTTGGTCTTTATTAAAGTTTTCTAGTTGCATACTGATTCATAATGCTTTGCAGAGATTTAGTTTACACTTGAACTGATTTTAGACACTTTTTTGAGTTTTTACAAAACACTATATACTTAGCCCATTACCCCACTGGATGATTGTGAGGTCAAGGTCATTGACTTTGAATTTTGCCTTAAAGATTTTGGTTAAAGTTTTATATTTATGAAGACATAATTTCACAGTGCCACGATGGTCTCAGTTGATACTAATACTTGGACTGATGTTAGATTAGATTAAGGTTCAAGGTTTGATACATCCTAGCCCCCAGCACCCCCCCATGTGGATTTTTTCATTTTTATTTTATTTTAAGACATTTTTGAGATAGCTTTTGTTTATAAATGTGTTGTCATTATGGGCATGCTTGCCTGAAGTTTTATGCATAGCAGTCCACACCACCATTGCGAATATGCGATGGGCAAGCACCTATTCAGGCGAGCTATGCTGTCAGGCGACAGCGCTTGTTTACCACGAGTTGTTGATGCCATTTTCTTTTGCTTTTAATTACATAAATGCTATGTAGTATTAAGAAGATCTACGACTAGCTTATGTAGAATAAAGAGGATCTACGACTAGCATACGAAGCCAAGTTGTCTAGAAGGAGCATTCGCCAAATTTATTGTTCAGTCGTGCTTGTGCAACAAGGCCACAGAACCTGGATACGAAACCATAACAGACACATTTGAGCTGCGCCACAACAAAACCAACAAAATGGTTGTGCGCCTAGCGAAGAGTCAGATCAGCCCGGGCATCTGCCCAGTCTGATCAGAATCTTCGCTGTCCGCATGAAGGTAGCGTAGACCCTTAGCTACCCTTTAAACGCTTAGGCAAGACTCTGCTTAGACTAGGCGCATGCCCAGGCTGATTCGAGTCTGCGCAGGGCGCACAGCCATTTTGTTAGTTTTCTCGTGTCGCGGCTCAATTATTAAAGTAATGACGTTGATGAGGTGGAGGTCACCACCGACGTTCAACGACACTGCAACCACCCACCGCCAACATGGTACCACTTTTCCCCGCTTAAATCATACTGGGTACGGAACAGGTCTGAAATTTTGCAAATAATAGCAAAATTACTGAATTAAATTCTTGGCTAGAATAACAGCAAAATTACTGAACGAAGTTCTTGACTAGAGACACTATACATGTACATCTTGGCTGCGTATATGTCGGGTTTGCTGTTTTCCCACCCGCACACTGTTGGACAATACAGTTTTGCTATTAATGAATATTTCAATTTTTGTTTTCTTTTTTTTCGACATTCACATAACGTTTGCGTTTTATTTACACGATGGCTAGGCTCTCAGATCGTGAGATTTAGATGTTGGGTTGTGTATGGCTTAACATGTAATTCAGTGTACTACAGTCATGACTGGTTGGCTATGTAGTATATACCTGCTTTTGCCTCTGTGTATATTAGCTCGTAGTATCTTCAGTATTTGTAAACAACCACCAAGGAATAAGAGAAAGCGATTGCTAAGGAAGATACCCAGCAAGTGGAACAGTCAAAAATCTGGCCCTCCAATGGCACCAAATGGAAAGTAAGCAAACTGAGATGTTTATAGTACACGAAACTAAGTGGCGAAGATCTACGAACATCAGACAGTGTGAAAGAGGTTTTAAAACCAAGCAAATTCAAAGAATGTAAGTCCGGCGCCTTTGTACAGTGAAAATTTGCTGCTTGAAATACCAAAAAGTCAACCCAGCAAATTTTATGCACTTACAGTTCCTCATTGTGGAATTCTTAAAATATCCTTGTGAGAAATCAGAATTATTTAATTGGTTTAGATTTTGTTCTAGATCATCGCTTTTAATCATTTAGACCCCGTTTTGGTATTATCAGGCTGAATCGACTGTCTCATTAAAATTTAGAAATTTCAGTTAAATAGCGGAAACTTCGAAGTATGGCCCATTTTCCTGCTTTTGAATGTGTTCTCTGCTCTTAAAGGAACTCTCTGTGTGAGATAAACAACACATTAAAACTTGCAGGATGTGGAACTGTATGTCAGCAAATCAGCAGTATATGTCTTAAGAAGATGGATGGATAACTTGCGATTTTATGTCCTTTTCAACAGTATTTCAGTCATATCATGACGATGGGAGGGTGATAATGAAAGGCTGGGTGCAGCCCGTATACGGTATGAAAGATTCTCCCCTAAAGCGGGTATCGAACCTGGTCCGCTAGATCAGTAGGCCAGCGCTCAGCCCACAGAGCTACCGGGGCTCAAGGT
Source organism: Ctena decussata (assembly GCA_963989385.1). NCBI lineage: Eukaryota > Metazoa > Mollusca > Bivalvia > Lucinida > Lucinidae > Ctena > Ctena decussata. Next base: position 34,604,165 of record OZ022498.1, on the reverse strand, counting down.
TTTAAGAGGATTTGATTGATTTGATGCTTAACGTCCACGGTAAACAACTATGGTCATGTCGGGATATGGTCATGTCGGGACGGTAGGTTTTAAGAGGAACAAAATGACAAGGCGTTGCGTATGGTCTATGTAAACAACACCCAAGAAAGATTCCCACCACCGACTACGAAGCGAGAAAACTAATCTAAGGAGAGTTATTTTCATCGAAGCACAGTGTTTTCCCTTTGGTTACAGTTAGTATTCTCCAAATATCTGACGAATTGCCATGTAAACCAAGCATCGTCATTTGACATATCTCAAAAAACGGCAGGTCTTAATAACCTATATTTTTTCTTTGTGGTTTGAAAAGTGAACCGCTTTACACTGCACCACTAAAATGGTCCTATAAATTTATAAGCGTGCTACTAGCGGGGCTTAAGTACCATAATTGAGCCGCGACACGACAAAACCAACAAAGTGGAATGTGCGCCCAGCGAAGACTCAGATCAGCGTGGGCATCCGCCCAGTCTGAACAGAGTCCTTGTGCGCTTAATGGGTAGCTAAGAGTCTAGTCTAATCTACCTCCACGCGGGCAGCTAAGACTTCAGTCGGACTAGGCGAATGCCTAGCCTGATATGAGTCTTCACTGGGCGCACATGCCACTTTGTCGGTTTTGGCGTGTCGCGGCTCATATCTTAACTTCAGCATCGTCTCCGCAGTTACATGGAACAGCGGGACCTTTACCTGGACGGATTTGAGCAGGGTGTTACACATAAAAGCTTTGAGAATAGAAATGTCTCTGCATTTTAGAGCTTATAACCACGCTTTGCCAACACAGAAGTCAATTTTCCTGTTATTCACAGGCCCCGTATGAAATGTGGAAATGAAAAACTGACGTCGTCATTTGTATAACAAATATCTAAACATGTTATTTTTAGTGACAATCTTGATAAATGTATTGTCTGTAAGAAAATATTTATCCTTTAAAAAAGGAAGACTGGTCATTCTTTCGTGCAAAAAGTGTAGATCCTGATGTAGACACAGTTGGGCTTGCTTCAGACATTAAATAAAAAGAATATCTCTAATATCCTTTTTGCGAGCTATTTTGCAAAAGAACTAACGACATTTCGCTTGCGGTTAGGCACTTACAATTGGAAACCGGACAGAAGAGAGGGGTAGGGGTAATTTACATTTGCTGAACAAAGTTTTACTTTGATTTGTTTGGTTTTTGTCATCTCCATTTAATTACGTTGAGGAAGTGGTTTCATTCAGCCCTCTTTGTTACTGCAAAAATATGAACAATGCTTGCCAGTGAAATACTGCTAAGATAAATGATAGGGAACAAGACAAATGCTTAATTTCCACGCTAGGTGGCTACATTTCAAAACACTTATTTCTGTGCAGAAAATATTGACAGGAAGATAAAACAGACGCATACAAGAAAAAATAAGAGCCGGCACATCAGTTTCAAATTCTCATGACACAACAACCAGGGGTGTAAGGAGACTTATGGATACATTGTGTCCATGCCGGTCTTCTATCCTGCTTACCAGTTGTTAGTGCCAACCTGCAAGCAACATGTTGTTAAAGTATTCTAGTGGAGCGGGATATAGCGAAAATACTTCAGTTGATGATACAAGCATGAAATTTACAGGATAGCAAGTACCTGGCATGCACTTTTACATAAGATCGTGGGCCACTTGAAATTATGTCATTTTCAAGATGACCGCCGCAAAAACAAAATGTCCGCCATTTTTATGTAGTTTTCAACACATTATTTAAGGTAATAGTCCAGAGGCCCGTTGGCATGGATGTTTATTTAATGCCCTGATTATAGTCACTTAGAGCATTGACTTAGGGAGTTGCAAAATGGTTGTTGCCAGTGTTTCTTTCAACACTTTACCGAAAAAAAATGGCCAAAGTGGTGGGTGGGGTAACACTGGTCCATTACAGAACCTAAATGCAATAAACGCAATGTAGAAAATACTTTGTGTCATAAATATCCCTTTTTAAATGTTCTAATACATAAAAAGCAAACTGAAGTCTGGAAATGATGACCAAAAAGCATGATATATTTGTAACGTATATAACTGTAACTAAAATACAAATAATCAATGAGAAACAGACCAAACGATGGTATGAAATTTTTACATGTGGTCCTAAATTAGCATAATCTATCGCTTTTATTTGACTCATGCTCATCTCAACTTTTGACAGAATTCCTTGATATATTTTGAGTCAGTTAGGTTGCAGTTAGTAGTGGCAATATCAGTTGAAGACAGAATGTAACTTATTTCTTATGAATTCCTGAAACACTGGTGAGAAGGTATAATTAGCTGTAGTCTGTATTATGTCTTAAATTGAATAAGTGTACAAGTACGCAATGTAAAATGCTATTCTTATATTCATTAGACAATAATAATTTTGGGTTGTATCTGAAAGGCACCCAAACAGTAACATTACGTAACATAATCGAAATCCGTCCCAGGAAGAATAATCCAGGGTCATATGTAATAAAACTCGGGTCTTCGTGTAGACAACAACTTCAATTTGATGTTGTTATCATAATCAGTAAAGCAGTCTTTCAGCAGCTCAAAAATGGTTGTTGCTATATCATTTTATGCGTTTTACCTAGAAACTGACCAAAGTAACGGGTGGGGTAACATTAGCGTGTTACAGCAGCAATCTGTTACAAACGAAATGTAGGAACGATTAACGTTATAAATGTAAAGCGCAATTAAAAATTATCAATATGATTTTTTTTATATCTAAGTAAATAGATATATTGACATATTTAGATAAAGATAATCATCAGTCAAATAAGACCAGTAACGTACATAACCGTGACTAAAACACAATTAACATACATGAATCAATGGAATGAATTTTATATGATTGGTCCTTAATCAACATACTCTGTCACTTCTCTTTAAACCATGTTGAAAGAACTGCTTGTATATGTTGAATTAGTTAATTAGCAGTTAGCTGTGGCATTGCCAGCTGAAGAGAAAAGTTTACTTTTCCTTAGGATTTTCCCCAAAACAGTTACTGACGAAAATATCTAACTGTAGATGATATAGCCTTTCAGTGTAACTGTTTATGTCTTAAGTTTACACATGTGAAGCAGTCATGAAGAAACACCACTGTTTGTGCCTCCAAGTCTGATAATAAGGGATTGTCCTGTATTTGAAAGGCATTGTAACAGTAACATTACGGTACATATCTGTAATGTATTAGGAATATTTTTTTTATTTGAGTAAGTTGTTTTCAAAGGCTCAATTCTTGGATGCCAGAAAGCATTTAACTTACCATTGATATGAAGACAGCAAATATTTACTTTTTATACACTCACAAGAACTCAACATGAACATCTGAAGCATTTAGAATTTTCTTAACATTTTTGACTTACAGCAACACCACAAAACGCATCACTTACAATCTTGGGGGACCAGTATAATATGTATAAGTTGACCTAACTGATCCATGTTTAGGTTTAGAATTATCATAGGGGAGATACCTGTTTCCCTACCTGTGCTGTCTACCGAGGCAATCAGGTAACCTACATGCAAAAGTGGCTGTCAGCTGATGTAACTGATAAAGTATCGGCTCACTTGATAGTTATTATCATCGTGCTTGAATGTAATCAACGTTACCTTTTTGTGTTGCTTCCATCTGTTACACTGCACCATATTATCACTATGTCAATTAAGTAATGGAAAATGATATACTTTAAGAGACACAAATAAAGCGTCTTTTCATGAGTCTGTTCATGACGTGTATCTCTCATTGTAACATTACCAAGATATATTTGGTCAGATAATTCTGTACAGTCCCTGTTTGTGTTCTGATACATTATTATCAATACATTAAGTGTTACGAAAGACAAATGTAGTTTTGATCATTCTACTTTTAATATGTATGCTTCTTCTATCATTGTATTGATATAAATGGTATCAGAAAGCTGCAATTTCTTACTGTATATGAACTCATTCAGAAAAGCGGTAAGACTTCATTCATAAGCAGTTAACCCGTGTAATTATTGCTAAACAATAATTATTAAGAATAGAAATTATAGTAATAACTTCAAAGTCAAGGAGGTCATCTGAAAATAGATATATTAAGGTTTGTCCTTGACATGAATAGTATGCGTTACCTTATCATTTGCTAATTTTGTATTACTGTTTAAGCTTATGAGATATGAGGAACTTATATATTACCCAGTTACTGGTTGTATACGTTATTCGATCTGTTTTCCTTCTCTTTGTTTTGTTACCGTACTGCAAAGTGAAACTACAGGTCATTACGTTCTTTAGAACAACTGGTATTTGCCCAGAAATATCCCACATCAAATATGCTGTCGTTTTGCGTTGCCACTTAATTTTGAGGCTTAGAATTCTGTAGAACTCGGTCCCTTAAAACGTAAAATATTCGTCAAATTAAAAGTAAGTCCTAATGCTGGTTCCATGCTAAATCGACTCATTTAAGGGACTGTTGAATATAAGCAGACTAGAAAAGGAAAGAAAAATAGCATGGAAATTAAACTAATTTTTAAACAAATACATGTAATTCTTTATTGCTGTAATAACCCATGTCTCGACTTCCCTTGCCTCTTTTTCTTCTAAATTAAATGTGTCTGATGCTGCACTCTCAATGTCCCGGCTGGTACATTACCGTAAGGAACTATATACACAGACCAGATAACTCAAACTTCTATGCAATATTTTGACTCGTGTTTTGTTTCACGATTTTAACTGAACAACGTTGGTTTCCTAGGTAACGTAATGTATGCGATAATCTTACAAAGTAAGTACACTTTGTTAGAAAGTGTTCACGTCAGCTTTGTAGGAAAATGGTGTGGCTTAACTCTTCAAGCCTAAGGTTACATTTTTGTTTTACACTCTTTCAATCTGCAGGGTCAATGTACCAGTTCTGTCCAATAAACGAGGCAATATCATGTTTTGAATTGTTAATTACTGGTAATCTTACAGTATTAAACTTACCAGAACATAATCATTAAAGGTGCAGATATACGCTTTTAGAAATAAATAAGCAGCAAAACCTGCTGTGCGTGTATGGAATTTGCCAAGTCTCCAATTATTAGCATTTGCAATATTCTGAGTTTCGTCACGTATAAAACGTACCTCATGAAGTCCCTATATTAGTCATAATCTGATAGTTCCAAGAAAACAGTGTTTTTAAGAACTGCCAGGATATTAACTTCATAATTGTTCTCTGAGAGACAGTGAAGAAATTCTGTAGGTCGAATTATAATGGACTAACTCATAAATTAAAGTTATTTACGTTACTACTAGTAGTAATGAATGATGAAAATAAAACGGTACTAAAATGTATTTTCTAATACTCTATGATGATTCTATGGAAAAACTGCATTTGAAAATAAAAAAGTAGTTTACCTTGAAATTATGATTTTAAAATAAAAACACATAGGTAACGTATATAATCGATGCTTATGGCCAAATAGTCGTTAGAAAATTTGACAACATGCGCTTTTCCATTGTGAACAATCCATTGACGAAGTTTTTACATGTAGATATTGCCAAAAAATAAGACACATGCCCACGGGAACTACATATGCGGACTATAAGCATGTTATAAATTCAAAACGATAACATTTTGAAAGGACGGGTTACACTTTGGCCGTTTTTGTGCCCACGACCGATCTTGATAAAATTTATGTTTATAAAAAGCTTGGCATTTGGCAGTTTATATAAGCACATTTTTAAGTTTGCGACTTCATAAATAATCACGTGATTTCCGGTTTATTGCTTATGGGGTGCTGAACGGGGTACACTTACTACCTGCGGTTTTCCGAAATAATCAGCGATTCCGCTGACATATCAGCCCTCCAAACTGACAGATATAATACTTTTGGTTCTTATCCACAGTCTGAAAGAGACATATTCGCTCAAAACATCTAGTAAGGAGAAATTTTATTTAAATTTTTACGAAACCTCAGAACTGTAGATTTTACAAGTGTTTATTAACACAATAATCAGCATGTAAAGCGTTTGTTTTTGTAAAAATAATGAAACAAATGAACAGGAAGTCGATTATAACCGACCGATATTGTTAAGCAAATGTATTCTTGGCGAAACACTTTGCACGCTTGTGCTCTGGCAAGTGCGTGAACAGGTCATCAACCTTATTTTCTTAAGCATTATTCACTACTTATACATATAATGAAAGCTTCATCATATCAAATATTAATAAACACGTATGAAATATTACGTATTTATGGATGCTACACAGGTACAGATGTTTAAAATATTAGACAAAATCAGTGAATCAAGAAATTATGGTCACTGGGACCTACGTGTACAAAATGAGTAGTACCAAATGAGACGCAGCGCTGAAGTGACTTACTATTCCAAGTCTGAGGAAGATTCAATTAAATATTAGTTCGAAATAAAATATTTATTCAGTGGATCCTGAAATACAAGTCACAATGACCTACAAATAGGATGACGTCATTCGCAATGTCTGACTGAACCATTGTCTTTAGTATGATGCATATATAATGTTGAATATATCAGAAAAGAACAGTGAACTTTTTAATATATGCCACATTTACCTACAAACAGTATGAGGATTTTCTTTTTCATCGTTTGACTGACCAACTATTTTTATTTATGATGCGAATCCAAAAACCGTGTTCAGAAATAAGTGAAAAAATACAGTTTAAAGACTCAGTGTGCATGGATGCTGTGCAGTTCCTACATTTAATGGATATGATCTGATCAAATATCCGCACTCTTACCGCAATTCATAGATATCAAAAGAGGTAAGGAAAAAGCTCATCCAAGTAACTTTTCATACAAAGTTAATGGATCAAAGTTCAAATTCACAGAATTTTACAATGCATCAGCTTCAGACAGAGGAATACATCATCTGACCACGTCGCAACATTACAACATCAGAGGTTATATCACAGCATGATGATGGAGGACATTCAGTCTAACGCCTTACGTACGCATATTACGCCATACCGATACGTATGCCCAGCGCTGCCCCCCCCCCCCCCGCCACACACACAGATCCTTGGTGGGGGGGGGGGGGTGCATTCGGAACACATACGGCATAGATGAACACTTTGAGAAAGATGTGTTGTGTCGAATAATGTCTCAATTTGTATCAGTTACACGATATACTGCTGCGAGTTTGATATAAATCCTTTAGTCCTAGTGTTGGATACATGAAAATTTACCCAAAAAGTTTGTTTTTCGTTTACTCCTACCCTCGTAACCACTCAAATCTAACCCAATTATGATAAACATGTATATGAGGAATAACTATATTTAAAAATTGTAGTGGTTACGAGGGTAGGATGAAGTGAAATTTGGATGCATAGTGGACGTTGGTTGTTCAAATTCCCATAGACCCAATGTTAACTGCTGCAAACAGTACATGTATTCAACCGCAAAATTAACCTAAAAGGTATTAAAATACGGGAAAATGAGATCGTACAGAATAAACTAGACACATCTAGCTAACTTTTCTGCATGTTTTTGTGGTTATCTGCCTACCTTCGAAAATCGGCCTTTTCAGTGGGCACATTGCAATAGTAAAGTGTAACTCGTCCTTTGGCGACCATCTTGAAAATGGATGATTTTTAAGTGGCCCTCGATCATTTTTGAATCTGGGCCATGTAAGGAACATTTAGTGAAAATTTCATGCTTGTATCATCAAGTGAAGTATTTCCTTGAATTTTCACTCTAAGCAGCTCCACTAGTAACTGGCATATAGGGTGTAAGAGTTAATTAATTTAATATCTAATGCAAGGCTAATTATTCCTAGTATTTTTGCATCACCGTATATTTTCCCATAGACATAATGCTAAATCAATCAACTTATTTCCAAGAGGTATACAAGAAAGGAATGCCTCGTCTTTGCTTTGTGGTTTCTTTGACTCGCACAAGTATGTCTCTGTAAACACCTGACAAAATTGAGGACAGAACTGACCCCCCGTCGGGGTAGATAAAAGTTTCTGACTGACAAGTGGTATTGGCTCTTAACAAACCAAATGGGAAATCGTCTTGAATTAGGCTTTTACTTTGAGCTAGATATTGCGTTTGTGAAACACTATGCCCCCAACTGAATGCTGGCCACTAAAGGTGTCAAACTTTAGAATGTCTAAGTCTGTAAAGGAGTACCTGATCTTTTCTATAATATTTGACTCATCAAGAACTACTATTATACCAAAAAAATCAGCTTACTAGATCAAGAAATTCAGAAGATGGAAAAATACTAAATTCAAACAAAGGCCATAACACCATCAATTTTTTCCCGATTTTCCCCAAAACTTAATCAGGTAATGTACCTTTCATATCTGATCAGTATACCAAAATATCAAGGCCACAACTTAAATACTTTTGGAGATATATTGCTAACAAGATATCCATCTCATGTTTTCGAAGGGCATAACTCTGAAATGGGGCACAACTTTGAAAAAAGAAGCAAAAACAAAAAAAAAACAATATGTATCAGTAATGTTCCCATGAGGAATCCATATCTAAAGTCACTAAACCCTATGACTAGTTATTCTAGAAGCCTGAAGCTGCATAAGTATTGAACATCAGGGGAAATTATTCCATAGTTAATGAATGCAGAGTTTCCTAATCTGTACAACACTATTTAACTCATCAAGGACTACTACTATACCAAAAAGCAGCTTCCTGGCTCAAGTGGTTCAAAAGTTAGAAAAAAAGCCATATTAAAACAAGGGCCATCAAAATTTTACAGAATTCTCCCTAAAGATAATCAGGTAATCTACTCCTCATACCATATCAGTATACCAAATTTCAAGGCCATTGCTAAAATACTTTTTAAGATACCTTGCCAACAAGGAAGTCACTTCATTTTTCTAAAAGGGGCATAACTCCAAAAAAGGGCATAACTCGGAAAAAATATGTATCAGCTAAAACACCATAAGGAATCCATACATGAAATTTCAAAACCATATGCCCAGTGATTCCTGAACTCAGTAGCAGCATACGTATTGATTTTCAGGGGATGTTACTTCATAATTTATGCATGCAGAGTTATCTTACCTGTATTAAAGTATTTAACTCATCAAGGACTACTACTATACTAAAATCAGCTCCTTAGCTCAAGCTATACAAAAGTTGCTTGCCAAATGAAAACAAGAGCAATAACTCCATGAAAATATACAGAATTCTCCCAAAAGTTAATCAAGGACTACTACTATACTAAAATCAGCTCCTTAGCTCAAGCTATACAAAAGTTGCTTGCCAAATGAAAACAAGAGCAATAACTCCATGAAAATATACAGAATTCTTCCAAAAGTTAATCAGATAACCTTATCATACCCAATCAGTATACCAAATATCAAGGCCATAGTGAGAAGAACTAAATAAATAACATGCTTTCGTTCTAATCCTAAAACTTATATGTTGTATTATCTATTTATGTTGTGAAAAAGTATAATAAATACTTGTATGTTTTAACCAAGGCCATAGCTCAAATACTTTTTATACGCCCGTCGAAGGCGGGTCGTATTATGTCGTGACCTCTGTCCGTCCGTCCGTCTGTCTGTCCGTCTGTCCGTTAACTTTTCGTGTCCGCTCCTTGAAAGATTTTTTTTGAAACTTGGGTCAAATCTTCGCCTTATCGAGAAGATGTGCAGAACTCTTACTCATACTTCAGCGATGTCTGACAAAGGTAAAGGTCACACTTAGAGGTCAAATGTCAAACGGTAACATTTCGTGTCCGCTCCATATCTCAAAAACCGTTTAAGATTTCTTCATGAAAGTTTGTACAAATATAAAGCACCATCAGACGATGTGCAGAGAAAAAAAAACATAACCCTATTTTCATTTCTGACGGAATTATGTCACTTTGTATTTTTCCTATAGTACTCATATGAGCTTCGTGTCCGCTCCATATCTCAAAAACCGTTTAAGATTTCTTCATGAAAGTTTGTACAAATATAAAGCACAATCAGTCGATGTGCAGAGAAAAAGAACCATAACCCTACTTTCACTTTTAACAAAATAACGCTCCTTTGTATTTTTCGTATAGTAATTTCATATAAGCTTTGTGTCCGCTCCATATCTCAAAAACCGTTTAAGATTTCATGAAAGTTTGTACACATATAAAGCACCATCAGACGATGTGCAGAGAAAAAGAACGATAACCCTATTTTCATTTTTGACGGAATTATGTCCCTTTGTATTTTTCCTATAGTAAATTCATATGAGCTTCGTGTCCGCTTCATATCTCGAAAACCGTTTAAGATTTCTTCATGAAAATTTGTACAAATATAAAGCACCATCAGATAATGTGCAGAGAAAAAGAATCATAACCCTACTTTGACTTTTATCAAAATTACGCTCCTTTGTATTTTTCGTATAGTAATTTCATATAACCCTTGTGTCAGCTCCATATCTCAAAAACGGTTTAAGATTTCTTCATGAAAGTTTGTACAAATATAAAGCACCATCAGATGATGTGCAGAGAAAAAGAATCATAACCCTACTTTGACTTTTATCAAAATTACGCTCCTTTGTATTTTCGTATAGTAATTTCATATAACCCTTGTGTCAGCTCCATAGCTCAAAAACCATTTAAGATTTCTTCATGAAAGTTTGTACACATATAAAGCACCATCAGATGATGTGCAGAGAAAAAAGAACCATAATCCCACTTTCACTTTTAACAAAATTACGCCCCTTTGAATTTTCGTATTGCAATTTTGTATTTAGTTTGTGTCCACTCCAAATCTCCTTAACCCTTTGAAGGATATTTTTGAAACTTGAGTACAATGTTTACCTTATCAAGGCAACTTGCAGAACACATATTTCAGCAGTGTCCAACAAAGGTCAAGGTCACTGTTAGAGGTCAAAGCTCAAAAGGTAACCTTATTAGTCAGCTCCATATCTCAAAAACCGATTTCTTCATAAAAATTTATACAAATATGAACCATCATCAGACAATGTGCAGAGAAAAGAAAACATAATCCTACTCTCAGTTTGGACAGAATTTTCACCTTTGCTTTTTTCATATAGTTATTTCATATTAGCTTTGTGTCTGCTCCTTATCTTGGAAACCTTTTAAATGATTTCTTCATGAAAGTTTGTACAAATATCAGACGATATGCAGAGACAAAGAACCATGACCCTACTTTCAGTTCAGATGGAATTATTCCCCTTTGTAATTTTTGTCTAGGAATTTCATATTAGCTTTGTTTGTTTTGTAGTTTTATATCTGCCTTATTATTGAAGATTCAAGCTACTGACAAAGCGCTGTCATCTTTTGTTGTCTTTCCAACTTTAAGCCCCAACGGGCGTATATTGCCCCGCTCAGTGGAGCTCTTGTTGAGATATCTTGCTAACAAGATAGACATCTCATTTTTCTAAAAGGGGCATAACTCCAAAAAGGGGCATTACTCGGAAAAGAAAAAAATACTTGTCGGCTAATTTTCAATGAGGACTCCATATACTAAATTTCAAGACCCTAACTATCAGGGTTCATAAATTACAGCAAGCATGAAAAAGTGTAAAGAACACACGCATGGACGGACGGACAAGCCAAAAGCAATATGCCCCACCAACTGTTTCAAAGTTGGGGACATAAAAAAGTCTATATCTATCAAGAAGGACGGAACCCGAAGATCAACGTTTTACATATATATATAAAATGAAGCATAATACTGTTAAACATACACACTGATCATTTATTTAATTGCTACTCAAAAAATTTTACACAGGTGAAATGTGACAGTTTTGCATTAGCTCTATGGAAAAAAGTACGGTGATGCAAAACTTCTTTTGAGTAGTATACATGTGGAAGCATTTCAAGTTTTTTCAATTAAGGTAAACGTGTTAGGTCGCATAATCGCTTCATCGCAATATTCTATACAACGAACTCTTCAGGCAGTCTTAGCAATGTCATTTGATTTATTCCAGCGGTAAGTTTAAGACTTTGTGACACTAATGCCTTTCAACTGAAACAGAAATGCACTTAGGGGTGTGCTAGGACTTTTCAAAACTTTGCATAGGTATAAAACTATTACAAAACATCTGTACATCCCTGCAGTATATCCTATTATGAGAAAAGTGAATCCGCTGCACCATTAACATGATCTTACGGAATTACTACCGTGTCCGGAGGACTAAGGTAGTAGTATTGGTATTAATACTCTCGCTATCCCCGGCCACATAAGGGTCGTGGTTACAGATAACTGGTGCATAACATAGTAATTTTTACATGTTCAATGTTTCTCGATCAACTGAGGCCATGATGTTTAGGGTCTCCTCCAGTTCCACAGCATGATCTCAAATTTCAAATGAGCCGCGACGCGAGAAAACCAACAGAGTGGTTGTGCGAACAGCGCAGACTCAGATCAGCCTGGACATCCGCCTAATCCGCTCAGACTTTTCGCTAAACGCTTAAAGGGTAGCTAAGGGTCTAAGCTACCACCATGCGGACAGCGAAGACTCTGATCAGACTGGGCGGATGCCCAGGCTGATCTGAGTCTGCGCTTGGCGCACAACCACTTCGTTGGTTTTCTCATGTTGCGGCTCAAATGTATAGGCAGCAGGTGGTCAGTCTTTCATTTATTTGCGGTGGATTGTAGTGAGTGCTTAAAGGCAAAATTATTACTCTCAACAACAGTTTTTATTCATTTTTTTTTTGTAAGGGCATCTGATAAAGCAGTGTCTATGCTATAACATTATTGTCAAACGGGATACAGATTTACATAAGTCGTTTGACTTTCTTCTGGATCCTTTTTGTATATTCTTCTGTATTTGTCTTGTCATGTGTATTGTATTTATATTGTCAGTTTATACAAATAAAATAATGTTTATACTAAAGCTGTGTCTACAGGTATGGTATCGTATCCCTACTATGCCTAGACTTGGAGGATAGAGGTACTGTACTGAGTTTTCCGTTGCTGGAAATAATCATATGAAAGCCATGCGGATGTTTACTTGACACGCAAGCAAAATGTGAACAGAACACTGTTGACCGGAAGTGAACCAACAATCCCTAGCTAAACACGCTTTTAAGCAGTGAGTCTGGGGTAAATTTATTTTATTTCGACCTGGATATCTGCTGGTAGAGTTCGAGCTTTAAATACTGCTTTGCTTTTCAAGATAATATTGACGTATTCAAACCAATTTAGTGCGGCAGACGTACGTTTCTGTATTCAACTGCTCCAGTGTCGCTGAACCCCAAAATGTTGTAAGAAAAAACATAAAGCGCAGGTCTCGGGATGCAACGAGCATCCCTCTCCGAGCCACACTTCCTGCCGCATTCCGCGGGACACATTAGCTACAGATATCAGGTAAGAGATGCATACGTATACAAAAAAATATGCATCAGCTAAAATACCATAAGGAATCCATAAATGAAATTTCAAAACCATATGCCCAGTGATTTCTGAACTCAGTAGCTGCATAAAAATTGATTATCAGGGGTAGTTACTTCATAATTATGCATGCAGAGTTATCTTACATGTACTACAGTATTTAACTCATCAAGGACTACTGCTATACTAAAAATCAGCTCCTTAGCTCAAGCTACTCAAAAGCTGAATGCCTAATAAAAACAAGCCTTTTAGGGTAATAACTCCATCAAAATATACCGAATTCTCCCAAAAATTAATCAGATAATCTACTTATCATACCCAATCAGTACACCAAATATCAAGGCCATAGGGAGAAGAACTAAATAAGTAACATGTTTTCGTTCTAATCCTAAAACTTAAATGTTGCATTATCTATGTATGTTGTAAAAAAGTGAAATAAATATGTTTAAACCAGGCCATAGCTCAAATACTTTTTGAGATATCTTGCTAACAAGATAGACATCTCATTTTTCTAAAAGGGGCATAACTGCAAAAAGGGTCATAACTCGGAAAAGAATAAAAAAAAACACTTGTAAGCTAATTTTCAATGAGGAATCCATACATGAAATTTCAAAACCCTAGCTAGCAGGGGTCACAAGTTACAGCAAGCTCGAAAAAGTGTGAAGAACACACGCATGGACGGACGAACAAGCCACAAGCAATATGCCCCACCAACTGTTTCAAAGTTTGGGACATAAAAAAGTCTATATCTATCAAGAAGGACGGAACCCGAAGACCAACTTTTTACATTTATAATACCGAAACATAAGACTGTTAAACATACACAATGATCATTTATTTTATTGCTACTCACATGACTTTTACACAGGTGAAATGTGACAGTTTTGCATTAGCTCTATGGAAAAAAGTACGGTGATGCAAAACTTCTTTTGAGTAGTATACATGTGGAAGCATTTCAACTCTTTTCAGTTTAAAGTCTCCATAGTCTTATCAGTAGTAAAAACGTCTAAACTTAAACTTAAACTTAAATCATTGTAAATCATCACGTTTGGCAATAAAATGTGGACTGATTTGCATATATTGAGTCATATAACTGGCATAAAGTAGAGATGACAAGTTTTTGAAAAATAACAAACCGCTCCACAAAATACTATTTCCTGTTCTGGTTTCCCGTCTAGCAATGCTATATAAACTTCGTTGGGATAGTGATTGGGACTCCACGCCTGTACATTGTATTTTTACCATTTTATTCAACATAACGAAATCGGAAGTAGGTCATTTTAATTGCCAACCAAAATGACCCATATAAGTTTTCAAACCCTTTAAATGTGAAACTCAATGATGTGTCATTTATTTAAAGCTGGTCAATCACGGTCATTTACAATGCCGAAACTATAGTGAGAAGCTTGCAACAATACCTCACGATAAAATTTTTAATTCTGATAGAGCGATGGGGCCTTTAAGGTAAACGTGTTAGGTCGCAAAATCGCTTCATCGCAATATTCTATACAACGAACTGTTCAGGTGACCTTAGCAATGTCATTTGATTTATTCCAGCGGTAAGTGTAAGACTTTGTGACACTAATGACTTTCAACTGAAACTAAAATGCACTTGGGGGTGTGCTTAGACTTTTAAAATTTTTGCATAGGTATAAAACTATTACAAAACACCTGTACATCCCTGCAATATAGCTTATTATCAGAAAAGTGAAACACTTCCCGCTGCACCATTAAAACGATCCTGTGGAATTAATACCTTGTCCGGAGGACTAAGGTTGTAATATTTGTATTAATACTCTCGCTATCCCCTACCACATAAGGGCCGAGGTTACAGATAACTGTTGCATAAGACAGTATATGTTTCTCGATCAACTGAGGCCATGTTGTTTAACGTCTCCTCCAGTTCCAGAGCATGATCTCAAATTACAAATGTATAGGCAGCTGGTGGTCAGTCTTTCATTTATTTGCGGTGGACTTTAGGAAATGCTTAAGGCCCCTTTACACTATAACGAATTAAGGGAACGCACCCTGAACAAATTGCAAAAATTTGACAAAGTTCGAATACGCACAAAAGCCCGACGAATGTGTTCATCGGGGCTAAACATAACGAACTGAAAACGAATTTGAAACGACACCAGAACGAGTTCATAACGTATGAATAACTACATATTAACGAACTGTTAAACGCTAACACTAATTAAATGTCATACACTTTATTCACTGTACTGCATATTGTTTCAACAGGTAATCACTTAACTGACGTTGCCTTGGTTCAGTTGTGACGTCATGACGTCACATGACGTCACTAAGTATTGTTTCCTAAAGAAGAGCATTGTAATCAAGTAGAAGAGTTACCTAACATAAGAAGAATAGTAATATACATGAAATTAACATTAATTATACTTTTCCTTTTTGAGTTCCTGGTAGTCAGTAGTATAGTTATTTAAAGAAAATAAATAAAAGAAGTTACTATGGAACAAACTTGAAAAATAAACAAGTAGATCTCAATAAACCCTGATGCTGATAAATTATTATTTAAAGTTTTAAAAAAAGTCCTCTGGCATCCTTCCATCTTTTAGTACACTTAGTAGGCTGTACCCAGAAGTTCCATGTTTTGTCATACAGTCAGCCAAATGAACTTTACCAGGACACCATTTAATTTCATTCACTTCGTTTTTCGCCAGGGATTGACTAATAGCAGCGATGTCTACTCTGAGCCTCTTGTCATCAACTAGTTTTGTTGAGTATACGGCTTCTATAACACTCTTATTGTCGACATAAGCAATAACTGGAATAGTTTTAGTTGATATACCAAAAATATCTTCCAGCATCTTTCTGTAGTAAAATACACTCTCTAGTCCTTCTTGTAAGCTGAGGGCCTCAGCGGCAATCGTGGATCGTACTACCGCTTAATCTTACTGGCATGCCAAGACAATGGGGAACATTTTTCATGGCAATCCATCAACCAGACAATATATGCTGCTGTACTTCCAGTTCCATTGTTTAGATTACATAAAGATGCATCTGTGAAGACCACAATCTTCAAGTCACTAACTTTGTTGCTTAAGTTTGGGAATGTAATCACAGACCTAATGTCTTTTATTCGATTGACTACTTTAATAGCCCGAGAAAGATCACCTATTGTTCCCTCCTTAAGTTTTGTGCTTAGGTCTATGAGTTCAAAAGCTATGTCAGGTCTGGTTCCCTGTACAATCCAATTGATTTGACCAACAAGCTGCCGATATTTCGTCTGCTCCTCTACAATCCAATTGATTTGACCAACAAGCTGCCGATATTTCGTCTGCTCCTCTGAAGTTAATGTACTTTGCTTGTCCTGTGCTCTTTGAGGGTCAATTGTTATATTCTTTATATTTGTCACATAGTTTGACTGATCTAATGCTATAGCGCCTTCTTCCTGAGCAACTTTAAATCCTATATAGTTAAAGTTCCCTTCTTCAACTTTACCTGCCACAAACCGTTTTCGTAGACTGACCATTAAATGTTCAAGATATTTGTCACCAGCATGGAGAAAGTCATCTACATGGCAGCATATGATGCCACTCAGTTTACCTTCTTTGTGCAGAAAGAACATTGCTGGATCTAGCTCACTCATTTTACATCCCCACCTCAATAATTCATTTTTCACGCTCAGGTAAAACTGCCTAGCTCCATCTTTCAGCCCATAAAGCCCATGTTTTAACTTCCAGACTATCCCTTTCACTGTATTGCTCTCCTTTGGGGGTTGGATGTATATATCCCGTCTTAATTCTCTGCCCTGCAAAAACGCAGATTTAATGTCAGTTGTTTTAGCTGTACAGTTCTTGATCGATGAAATAGCCAAAAATATTCTCATCGTTCCTTTTCCTACTGTGGGACTGTCCCTGGGCATAGTAAATTCTTCCTCAAAATCTCGTACCACGAGCCTTGCCTTTGTCTGTCCTTATTTATTTGTAATAACCCACCTTGTTGACAATGTTTGTTGCCCACAGTCTTTCACTTCTTCATAGGTGTGAAATTGATTCAGTTTCTGTAACTCCACTAATTTAGCTGCAGTGGTTTCATCACTAGCACTGTTTTGTTTCATGACTAGGTTAACAGTCTCGTCATCATTTATCAGCTCCCATTGTACTTGTTCAAGATTTACACTTTTCTTTTCTTTGGTAGTGTCCTCTTGTATATTATACCAGTGTTTATTCTTACCTGTGGCTTTTCCAGCTCTTCCAAGTACCTTTGCTTTAATCCATTCACCAGTATTTTGCATCTTATACTGGATGCTATCATTTGGTTTCAGAGTTATTCTGTTCTGTTGGATATTCTGTCTATCCATCCTTTCAGGCTCTGAAGCTGGTATATCCTCCGATATTGTGTTGGGTTCTTCTAGATCTTCATTGCCCTTATTTTCATCAGTTTTGTCCGCCATACTGTGCTCAACTTCCTTCTCTTCCTCCTCTGTCAAATTGCTGTGAACTTTCTGAAGTCTGTTTGGAGAAACACGTACAAACACTCCACCATGTCTAACGAAAACTACTTTCCCATCTTGGAACACTACCTTTCCTGGACCAAGCCAACGTTCTTTTCCTTCCCTTTTGTAGAAGACCCTATCACCATGTTCAAAGACTTGTTCAGATGCCCTGACTTTATTCCGGAGAGCTCGCCTTATTCGTTCATCAGCTTCTGTTTGGATGAATGCTTTGCGGGCAGCATGCAGGGCATTTAAATGCTGTGCAAAAACCTCATTGCTTGTTGATCCCTGTAATGCTGGTAAGGTATCATTCATAATGTTCGGCAGGTTAGGATTTTGTCCAAAAACAAGTTGGTGGCTGCTGTACCCATTCCACATTTGTAGCGAATTTCTTGCCATGTTTGCCCAGGAAAGTAGGGCTTGAGAGTTTATCTTTCTGTAATCAGTCTCAAGTTTGAGTAACATCATATCTGTAACCGCACGAACCCTCTCACATAAACCATTTTGAAATGGGCTTTCTCCTGAGGTTGTACATAGTTGAACATTCAGAATAGATGTGATTTCTCTTACCTCATCTGCATTAAACTCACCCCCGTTATCTGTCATTAAGGCTTTCATGACTCCAAACTTGCCGATCCACTCTGTCATCAATGCATCTATTATGTTGCATGGCTTCTTTCTGTTAACAAAAACAGACAAAGTATACCTTGACCACATGTCGATAATGTGTAGTATCCAACGACCATTCCATTGTTTGAGGCCCATTGCCACCTTTTCATTGAATCTGGTGGCCGTTGGCATACCTACTACTGGCCTTGATGGAGGTTTGGCATATATCTTTCAAAGTTCACATTTTTCGCCTATCTCTGCTAGAGTTTCTTCATATTCTTCCTTCCAGACTCCAGCATCCTTCAGGAGAGCAATCAGTCTATTCATTGGAGGATGGGCAAATTGTCTATGTAGTTTCAGCAGTGTCTTGTATCTATCCTTTCTGTTCAAAACATCAAGCTTGACAGCACAAATATTCTCTACAGGGACTTCTTCTGATTTGTCTATAGGGATACAGTAATGGCCTGATGATGTCAGATTTAAAGCTACCTCTTTCATCATTATCACAGCTGTGTCATTTTCCAAATCCAGTTTTAAAGCAGCCTTCTTCATTGCTGTTCGTGAAAGTAATAGAGGAATATCAGATTCGACTACGTCTGTCTTTATTATCACCTCTTTTCCAGCAATAACTGCGGGCAAGCTATATTCCCCCTTTGACTTCAGACATGTTCCTCCTCCAAACTTAAAGACTTTCTGACCCTCAGATTGTTTCACCTTTAGTTTATCATCCTTGTCTAAAGATTGAATATAACTGTTTACCCAGCTGTCACCACAGACTGTACTGCTGCACGCACTGTCTAGAACTGCGCAGTTGCGTGCATCAATGCCCAAACGGCGTACCTCTTCAGTATTGTACCCTGTAAATAAAACCGCATGTTCCTTATTTGCAATATTGACTTTTGCCATGTTTTCCCAGCTGTCTGGGCATGCTGGTAGTAAATGGCGGTACGATCCACATGATTTACAAGTTAAAGTACGACCATCTGGCCCCACAGGATTTATGTTCTTTCTCTCTCTGTTACTAGGTTGACTGACTCTTGACCCAGATTCTGTATGCTGATAACCTCCGCCTCTTGCTGTTGGTCTTCTTGACTCTGGACGCTGAAATTCTCCTACTGCTGCTCCCTATCCTGACTTTCCACGC
Source organism: Ctena decussata (assembly GCA_963989385.1). Classification (NCBI taxonomy): domain Eukaryota; kingdom Metazoa; phylum Mollusca; class Bivalvia; order Lucinida; family Lucinidae; genus Ctena; species Ctena decussata. Next base: position 34,584,620 of record OZ022498.1, on the reverse strand, counting down.
TTCCATGTTGCCCCTTTCTCCCGGCCATAGCTTCGACTATTAACTCTAGTTCTAGAGTATCCTGCAGCAAGCAATGCCTCTTCATTTGCTGCTAGGAAAGCTGGTTCTATCTTGATACTTGATCCACTGGTGCTAGATTCATTGTCACTCCCTTTGAATTTCTTCAGAGATCTCTTTGCCTCCTCATATAAAGTTGTCTTATTGTTATAGTTCATTCCAGTCAACACAAGCAATTTTTCCTCTTTTGTAATATAATTTTGCTTTTCTAAGTAATTTAAAGGCCAAAATTTCAGGTGGTAAGGTCATTTTTTATGCCCCCGAAGGAACTTCGGGTGGCATATTAAAATCGCACTGTCCGTCCGTCCGACCGTCCGTCCGTCCGTTACAAATCGTGTCTCAGCGATAACTTCAAAACTACTGAAGCAAATTTGATGAAACTTCACAGAAAGGTAAAGCATAATGAGAAGGTATGTCGCGCGCAAGACTCAGGTCCCTACGCCCAAGGTCAAGGCCACAATTGGGTCAAAGGTCAAATTGTGTCTCAAAATCGTGTCTCAGCAATAATTTTAAAACTACTGAAGCAAATTTGATGAAACTTCACAGAAAGATAAAGCATAGTGAGAAGGTGTGTCGCGCACAAGACTTAGGTCCCCATGCCCAAGGTCAAGGCCACAGTTGGGTCAAAAGTCAAATTGGGTCTCAAAATTGGGTCTCAGTGATTACTTATAAACTACTGAAGCAAATTTAATGAAACTTCACAGAAAGATGAAACATAATGAGAAGGTATGTTGCACATAAGATTTGGGCTGCCAAGTTCAAGGTCAAGGTCACAATTAGGGGTCAAAGGTCAAATTTCGCCTCTGTGATAACTTAAAAGCTGCTGAAGTGAATGTCATCAAACTTCACAGAAAGGTAAATCATTATGAGAAGGTATGTTACACACAATATTTATGATCCCAGATCCAAGGTCAAAGTCACAATCTGGGGTCAGAGGTCAAATTATGTCTCGGCAATTATTCAGAAAAGTACCAAAGCAAACTTTAAAGAAAGATAAAGCCTAATGAGAAGATTTGCCATGCACAAGACATAGGTTCCCATACCCAATGTCAAGGATGCAACACAGTTTGGTTAGTGGTTGAATTAAGTCCCGTCGAATCGTCTTAAACTTCCAAAGTGCAGTTTAAATGTTACAGAAAAGTAAAACGAAATGAGAATGTATATCATGTGCAAAACCCAGGTTCTGTGCCCAAGGTCAAGGTCACAGCTAGGGTCAAAGGTCAGTTGAAGGGGCCTTCGGGGGCATTTGTTACACACTGTAACATTTCTTGTTCTTTTCTATTTTCTTGTACTTAGCATCAAACACTGCTATGTATTCTGTAACAGACTGCCCCCCAGTTCTATAAAAATCGTCAAAATCTTCAAATTTTTCTAAGCTGTCAGTGAGGTCATCTTTAGCTAAATGTTCATCCAAAAAATTTACCAAAACAGTTAACCCATCTTCACTTTTTAAAGCATCTATTGCAATCTGGTCAAAAACCTTTTCTCTTATTTGAGATTCATCATCTTCTGGAAGTGACAAAGCAATTGCAATACCTTGTTTGTCCTTACTGAGATCTGTAATATATGTCCATGCTAATAACTCTTGTCTGAACCTTTCATATGTCTTCGCCTTGTTGAAGGTTGGTGGGTTTATTCTGGTTGTCATGTTGACTCCTTCTCAAAAATCAATATTCACTAGCAAATTTCAGTTCTAACACCAGTTTATTCAAATCTCCACTGTCACAGAGTCCTGTACTACCTATGAGGAATGTCCCGCACGCTCTGCTACCACTTGTTAAACGCTAACACTAACTAAATGTCATACACTTTATTCACTGTACTGCATATTGTTTCAACAGGTAATCACTTAACTGACGTTGCCTTGGTTCAGTTGTGACGTCATGACGTCACATGACGTCACTAAGTATTGTTTCCTAAAGAAGAGCATTGTAATCAAGTAGAAGAGTTACCTAACATAAGAAGAATAGTAATATACATGAAATTAACACGAACCAGAGCGAATGCGAAACGAATATCAAAAAATGTCAACGATCTCTCAACGACCGTCTAACGTGTTGCGCGCGTTCTGCGTTTAGTGTGCGTATTCGACCCGATCAGGGACTGTGTACATGCAGTTCCCTCCAACCGAACTTCAGGGAGGCGTACTTGGACCCAGAGGCAAGGTGACAAAGAGTGAATGAAGCTTCAGGCCTGGCTCTAGAGGTTCCCTGTACCAGGTGCGTTGTTGACCAACCCTCTCAAGAAGCTCATCGAACATATCAGGTGGCATTCTAATAAAGTTGATGAACTCAGTTTGTTCTTCTCTTCTGAGCTCAGCCATCAGGTGAGCATAGAGGCCATACTCCTGACGTCTCTGGATCCAGGGGTTGACCCAGTATCTTCTATTACGTTGTCGTCTTCTTCGTCCTCTGGTCTATAAAGAGGTATGTAACGTAATTTCAGTTTGGATGCAATCGTGCTTAAGCACTGCCAGAATATGCTGGCGCCGTAGTCTCGCTGCACACTCCATATATATCTTAACTCTTCGAGCTACTAACCAGAGGTCGAAGTTTCAATTCTCGAAGTGGCTCAGCGGTATGTAACCATAATTGCATACACCTGGCGCCGAGTGTCCGTCCAAACTGTCGAAGTGGATCTCTTCTGTTCTGTTTCAATTCTCGTAACGACGTCCCCCAAGTGGCTCAGTGGTACGTAGCCATAGTTGCACACACCTGGCGCCGAGTGTCCGTCCAAATTGTCGAAGTGGCTCTGTTCTGTTCTGTTTCAATCATCTCCTAATACGTTCCCCAAGTGGCTCAGCGGTACGTAACCATAGTTGCACATACCTGGCGCCACGTATCTGTCAAAGTGGCACTGAATTATGTTTTTATATACCCAAATGGGTAGGCCAACAAGCTTATGCACACAAACGCAAGTCGAACGCTACCTATACGTTACTCGTAAGTTAAAGCACGCCAAGCACGTAACGTAATCGTTTGGAAGTCGGAGCGGCAACGGTAATGATAGGTTGACGCACCGTAATTTTATACGGGATCAATTTGTACGAAGAACGTTGAAAGATCACTTTTAATCCGTTATTGATACGTTGCTAAAACGTGAGAAGTTCGCTGAGAAGTGACCACAATTTGGTTGGACGAATGCCACCGTAGAGGTAATGAACCGTTGTCTTACTGTGGGCGAACGAACCGTTCGAATTGCGTTCATCGAATCAACCGGCTGCGTATGGGCTGGTCGTTGGCATACGTGGAGAAATTGTGTGCATGCGAACATCAACGTACTTCTACCTAAAACGAACGTAAAATGATGAGAGAACAAACTTCAGCGTATAGCAAATGCCAAAATATCTTCGTACGCTGGCATACGCTGGGCCAAATTGTTATAGTGTAAAGACTCCTTTGAAGGCAAAATTATTACTTTCAAAAACATTTTTTTTTCATTTTGGTAAGGGCATCTGTTAAAGCAGTGTCTACAGGTATGGTACCGTATCCCTACTATCCATAGAGTTGGAGGATAGAGGTACTGTACTGAATTTCCGTTACTGGAGATAATCCTACGAAAGCCATGCGGATGTTTGCTTGACACGCAAGTAAAATGTGAACAGAACGCTTGACCGGAAGTGAATCCACAATTCCTAGCTATACACGTTTTTAAGCCGTGAGTTTGGGGTAAATTTATTTCGACCTGGATATCTGCTGGTAGAAATTGAGCTTTAGATACTCCTTTGCTTTTCACGATAATATAAACGTAAATACTATTCAGACCTGTTTAGTGTGACAGACGCTCGTTCTGTATTTAACTACTCCAGTGTCGCTGAACCCCAAACAGTTGAAAGAAACGAGATAATGCGCAGGTCTCGCTAGGCAACGAGCAACCCTCTCCGAGCCACACTTACTGTCGCATTCCGCGGGACACATTAGGCACAGACACCAGGTAATAGACGCCTACGTATTAACTCGCGAGCGTAGGAGTCCCCCCATCCAGCCACCTCAACCCCTGCGTTTCGAGAAAAGCGACAGACAAGAGCATCAGGAAAGGGACGTCCGATGCTGCAAGAACCCACTAAAAGCCAAAAAGAACTTTAAAGAATGGAAGCCTAACTCTGCTAAGATTGATGTCGCTATGACAAGTCTGTCTTAGTTTTAGAATAATTTAGAAGTTTTACCAGATAAACATCAAATGGAATAAGGCTAGTTTAAATCAGTATTTAAGTAGTGACCCCAATGCCAGAGAACCAGAGTCAACACTGAAACACTAACTGGGTTGATGATATCCTCGAGGACACTAATTGTGTGCCCAGCAGTGGAGGGTGAGGGTGAAGGTTTGGGCCCAGTAAAACCCCCAGTAGTTATTACTGACCGTCCCAAGGCGGTACTTTCGTTGCGGTTGCATTTGCTTTATGTTCGGCGCTGTTTAATTTATTGTGTTTTCATTTTAACCCTTCCATAATAAAGATAGAAAATAGGTAAAAATAGTTGTTAAATGTTTTTCGTATGATTTGCTTAGTCAGTTCCTAATTCAGTCAGTTCCTGAAGTGTAGTTACTCTTTAAATTAGTCTGTTGTAACCCTTCTGTTGGTCTAAATTATTTAGTTCAGTAAAGATAGCTGAGTTTCCACCTATTTGGGAAAGAGTTGCTGACTCGGCTTATCGCTTGTAATTTATTGTTTGTTTAAATGTCTTTTTCAATCTTTCCCTTTGATGTTGGGGATAGGGTTTGGGATCTGATTCAGTCAGTTCCTGAAGTGTAGTTACTCTTTAAAGGACGAGTTACACTTTACTATTGCAATGTGCCCACTGAAAAGGCCGATTTTCGAAAGTAGGCAGATAACCACAAAAACATGCAGACATGTTAGCTATATGTTTCTAGTTTATTCTGTACGATTTCATTTTCCCGTATTTTAATGCATTTCAGGTTAATTTTGCGGTTGAATACATGTACTGTCTGCAACATTTAACATTGAGCCTATGGGAATTTGAACTACCAACGTCCACTATGCATCCAAAATTCACCTCATACTACCCTCGTAACCACTACAATTTTTATACATAATTATTCCTCATATACATATTCATCATAATCGGGTTATATTACAGTGGTTACGAGGGTAGGAGTAAACGAAAAATAAACTTTTGGGGTAAATTTTCATGTATCCAACACTAGTTCTAATGGATTTATATCAAAATCGCATCAGTATATTTTGTAATTGATAGAAAATAGAGGCATTATTCGACCCAACACATCTATTTCAAAGTGTTCATTTATGTAGTATGTATTCCTAATACCTCCACCAAGGATTCCGTGTGTATGGGGGTGGCGGGGGGTCGGGGATTGGCGCACCGCTGGGCATGCGTATAGGTATGGCGCTATGTGCGTATGTAAGGCGTTAGACTGAATGTGCTCCATCATCATGCTGTGATATAACCTCTGATGTTATAATGTTGCGACGTGGTCAGATGATGTATCCCTCTGCCTGAAGCTGATGCATTGTAAAATTCTGTGATCTTGAACTTTGGTCCACTAACTTTGTATGAAAAGTTACTTGGATGAGCTTTCTCCTTACCTCTTTTGATATCTTTGGGGCAGGAGTGCCGATATTTGATCAGATCATATCCTTAAAATGTAGGAACTGCAAAGCATCCATGCACACTGAGTCATTGAACTTTATGCGTGGACCAGGATTTTCACTTATATCTCAACACGGTTTTTGGATTCGCAACATAATTACAAATAGTTGGTTAGTCAAGCGATCCACAAAAAACTAATCCTTATACTATTTGTAGGTTACTGTGACATATTTTTAAAAGTTCACTGTTCTTTTCCTTATATATTCAACATCATATATGCATCATACTAAAGACCATGGTTCAGTCAGACTTTGCAAATGATGTCATACTATTTGTAGGTCATTGTGACTTGTATTTCATGATTCATTGAGTTAATGTTTTATTTCGAACTGATATTTAATTGAATCTTCATCGGACTTGGAATAGTAAGTCACTTCAGCGCTGAGTCTCATTTGGTACTACATGTAGATCCCTGTGACCTATATTTCTTGGTTCACTGATTTTGTCTAATATTTTAAACATATGTACCTGTGTAGCATCCATAAATGCGTAATATTTCATACGTGATTAATATTTGATATGATGAAGCTTTCATTATATGTATAAATAGTGACTAATGCTTAAGAAAAGAAGGTTGATGACTTTTTCACGCTCTTGCCAGAACACAAACGTGCAAAAGCGTTTCGCCAAGAATACATTAGTCGGTTATAATCGACTTCCTGTTCATTTGTTTCATTACACAAAAGAAAACGCTTTACATGCTTATCATTATGTAAATAAACACTTGTAAAATCTACTGTTCTGAGGTTTCGTAAAAATTCAAATAAAATTTCCACTTACTAGATGGTTTGAGTGAAAATATCTCTTTTAGACTGCGGATAAGATCCAAAAGTATTATATCTGTCAGTTTGGAGGGCTGATATGGCACGCTCTTGCCAGAACACAAACGTGCAAAAGCTTTTCGCCAAGAATACATTAGTCGGTTATAATCGACTTCCTGTTCATTTGTTTCATTACACAAAAGAAAACGCTTTACATGCTTATCATTATGTAAATAAACACTTGTAAAATCTACTGTTCTGAGGTTTCGTAAAAATTCAAATAAAATTTCCACTTACTAGATGGTTTGAGTGAAAATATCTCTTTTAGACTGCGGATAAGATCCAAAAGTATTATATCTGTCAGTTTGGAGGGCTGATATGCCAGCGACATTGCTGATTATATCGAAAAACCGCAGGAAGTTAGTGTACCCCATTCAGCAACCTATATGCAATAAACCGGAAGTCACGTGATTATTTATGAAACCGCAAACTTAAAAATGTCCTTATATAAACTGCCGAATGCCAAGCTTTTATAAACATATTTTTTATAAGGATCGGTCGTGGGCACAAAAACGGCCAAAGTGTAACCCGTCCTTTCTATCTGACCAGAAAAGAAACCCAAAGCCAGTATCTCTCTGAACAAAGATCATGCTATGGATATTATAACTCCACAATTTGAAGGTTTTACATATGTATTGCGTATGTGGTCACAGATAGGACGGTCAAAGTTCCTCTTTCAAATGTTCCTGAGTTGGAATTACCAGACTTGATTTGGTGAACGAAATGTGGATCAGTTTCTATAAAATGGTGAAGATTTTATGAAAATCCCTGGTCCCTGTCATTCACCCCTATATGCCGCTGCTGAAGGACAAGAACATAACTGGGGTAATGTGGTTACAGTGAGATCGACAAGGACTTTATTGAACATTCAGAGTGGTTCTATCAGTGCATCTATCAGCTCTACTCTGCTGGATAAAAAGGTACGTGTAAATCTTTCACGCCTTACATGGTAAATTTAATAGCTATGTTCCAGAACCAATTGATGCGTTGCCGATTTCTTTGGCTCAATTCCAATCGGAGGCAGACGAATATGCCAACTATGAGCATAATGCATTTTACTACCACCATACTTCAAGGCATGAGGATAGGGGAAGCCAAATCCAATATTCGCCCAGTTTCAGGGAATTTTTGAAGCACAATACATTTTACTACCGCCATACTATAAGGCATGAGGAAAAGGAAAGCCAAATCCAATCTTCGCCCAGTTTCAGGGAATTTTGAAGCACAATACATTTTACTACCACCATACTACATGGCATGATGATAAGGAAAGCCAAATCCAATCTTCGCCCAGCTTCAGGGAATTTTGAAGCTCAATACATTTTACTACCACCATACTACAAGGCATGAGGATAAGGGATTCTTCGCCCAGTTTCAGAGAATTTTGAAGCATAATACATTTTACTACCACCATACTACAAGGCATGAGGATAAGGAAAGCTAAATGCAATCTTCGCCTAGTTTCAGGGAATTTTGAAGCACAATACATTTTACTACCACCATACTACAAGGCATGAGGATAAGGAAAACAAAATCCAATCTTCGCCCAGTTTCAGGGAATTTGAAGCACAATACATTTTACTACCACCATATTACATGCCATGAGGATAAGGGAAGCCAAATCCAAACTTCGCCCAGTTTCAGGGAATTTCGAAGCACAATACATTTTACTACCACCATACTACATGCCATGAGGACAAGGAAAGCCAAATCCAATCGTCGCCCAGTTTCAGGGAATTTTGAAGCACAATATATTTTACTACCACCATACTACAAGGCATGAGGATAAGGAAAGCCAAATCCAATCTTCGCCCAGTTTCATGGAATTTTGAAGCACAATTCATTTTACTACCACCATACTACAAGGCATGAGGATAAGGGAAACCAAATCCAATCTTCGCCCAGTTTCAGGGAATTTTAAATAGGATATACTACCGAATAGCTGCTTTGAAGCCATCTAATAGTCTCTGTGAAGGAGAAAGCAAATAAGCCACGACACGAGAAAACCAACAATATGGTCGTGCGTCCAACGCAGACTCAGATCCACCCAGTCTGATCAGAGCCTTCGCTGTCCGCATGGAGGGCTTAGCAAAGCATCTTATTAGACTGGGCGGATGCCCAGGCTGATCTGAGTCTGCACTGGGCGCACAACCACTTTTTTGGTTATCTCGTGTCGTGGCTCAAATGCTTTATCTATTCTAGTCGTGCGCGTCGTTCGGTTGGTTGGTTTGGGTTAAACGGACCTTTGAGACAGTATTTCAGTCTATATCGGGCCGTCTCCCAAAGAGAGGGAGAAACAAGATAGAAATGATAGATGAGAGAAAAATTGTCCAAACAATCCCAACCTGCACCTACTGCAAGCACAGTAAGCCCTTGCCCCACTACTATTCAAATAAGTAGGACGCCCCGGCACTGGAAGTTACACGCAGTATCTTCGCACCACCCGACCACCCCCATGCGTCATTCGACATCAGTGACATAAGAGAAGTTTATTCATGGATGTTTAGAAAGAACGAAACTTGGGTCAGCTGGTTGGACACCAAAAACTCCCAAGTCGCATTCTAGACGGCAAGAGAATAATGAAAATGACTGACGGACAGTGAAGAATATTTTCTACGTCTCGGCATGTTCGACAAAGGAAAGGCGTCACTTTTCAGTGGTGCTGCATTTGTTTTATCTGGTCAAGTTTCAAAAGACAAAATAAGGGGCCAAGTAACGCATGCCTCTCCTCTGTTACGGACCATATTTCAGAAAATGGTTGTAGAGTTAGGTACAACAAACATACCTTATCGCCAAAAAAGGACTCTCTATCAAAAGATAAATAATCCTTAGAAAGTCCTTTCAAAAGGTTTGAAGAGAAACGAGATCCCTTCAGTTATAAAATTGCCTTCCGGAGAAAATTTCCAATCCTTTGTTTTCCGTACCCTTTGGATTGTGTCGAGAAAGCGCTCGGAGTAGATTCATACCAGATTGACACAAATGTATTATTTGAGAGGTTTACAAAATACCAAAACCATACAAAAACAACAGAAAGGTAACTTTCGTTATACTAATGAAAAAAGCTAGACGTAAACAAGCTATGATCAGTCCTTATGTAACTATAGTTTATCATAGAAAAATTTACTAGCGGAATCTGATATCACTAATGACATCTTGTTCAGTGTGTAAATAATATTACTTTCATGCTCTGGATATATTTTGCATAATGTCATGTTCTGTATATAGTCTGAACCATTATTAATTGTTCTGGCCAATCTACCATAATAATAACTCTGATAAGGTGACTGAAAAGCTGATATTCTTCACAAAAATTGATAAGATGATTGAAAAGCTGATGTTCTTTACAAAAATTGCCAAAACGTTTTTTTTCCATATTCAGAAACATGGTTCTGTGATCCCTGTTATCAGTGTCAACTTGTTTTGTTAGGGCTGCAGTTACTCTCTTGTATACATATGCCAGACTTACATAACTTACTGCAACTGATTGAAGAACAATTATAAAATCAGTTTTCCTCTCTTAAATATATTATCACATTGCAGCCATTGATACCAAAATTGTTTTACTTTAGGAAACTTTTTGTTTCGATAATTTCCCTCTAATCCAATAAAAAACTGAGGATTAGCCATTTCTCATAATATTCGGTGATAGTATGTGAGAACTGTTTGTAAATAATTTTAACTTTATGCAAATTGTAGCTCGGTGACAAACCAACTAACATGGCGAATGAAAGCGTTGATATACGGACCGAAGTACGATAATAAAAAAACATTATTACGCAGAAAGGTATCTTTACACTAAATATTCATGAGGTGCGGGTCCGCCGCTTTGGGGGAGAAGTTTAGGTCCAGAGGAAAATTCATTTGGAGCTTGTCATTGGTCAGATGGATTAAATTTATACTAAGATTAGAAATGAGGTGTCCATATAAAATATTTTGAAGGGGTTTAGAATTTTTTTCATTCATCCAGGGAATATTTGTAGTTCTTTTAGTTTGGGACCCCCTCCACAGAGAATATCATATTTTTTACTGCGAATCTGTTGGTAAACAAATGCTTGACAGAATCATGGCTTCCGGAGCAGGGAAGTATGTCTTTTTTTCACTGAAATTTGAAGTACTAGAGTGGACTATTAAAACAAAAAAGGTTTGAAAAGAATTGTATGACTTGTGTAGCTTATCAAGCAGGCCTTGAACTGTTACTATTGTCTTCTATGTAAAATATTTAGTGGTAAGCCACCTATAGGTAGCTTTACTCTAAATATTCATGAGGTGCGGGTCCGCCCCTTTGGGCCAAAGGAAAATTCATATGGAGCTTGTCATTGGTCAGATGGATTAAATTTATACTAAGATTAGAAAAAAAAGTGTCCAAATAAAATATTTCGAAGGGGTTTAGAATTTTTTTTCATTCATCCAGGAAATATTTGTAGTTATTTTAATTTGGGACCCCCTCCACAGAAAATATCATATTTTTTACTGCGAATCTGTTGGAAAACAAACGCTTGACAGAATCATGGCTTCCGGTGCAGGGAAGCATGTCTTTTTTTTTTCACTGAAATTTGAAGTACTTGAGTGGACAACTAGAACAAAAGAGGTTTGGAAAGCTGCTGACTCGGCTTATCACTTGTAATTTATTGTTTGTTGGGATGTCTTTGTCACTCTTTCCCTTTGATATTGGGGACAGGGTTTGGGATCTGATTCAGTCAGTTTCTGAAGTGTAGTTACTCTTTAAATTTCTATCTGACCAGAAAAGAAACCCAAAGCCAGTATCTCTCTGAACAAAGATCATGCTATAGATATTATAACTCCACAATTTGAAGGTTTTACATATGTATTGCGTATGTGGTCACAGATAGGACGGTCAAAGGTCCTCTTTCAAATGTTGTGGAGTTGGAATTACCAGACTTGATTTGGTGAACGAAATGTGGATCAGTTTCTATAAAATGGTGAAGATTTTATGAAAATCCCTGGTCCCTGTCATTCACCCCTATATGCCGCTGCTGAAGGACAAGAACATAACTGGGGTATGTGGTTACAGTGAGATCGACAAGGACTTTATTGAACATTCAGAGTGGTTCTATCAGTGCATCTATCAGCTCTACTCTGCTAGATATAAAGGTACGTGTAAATCTTTCACGTCTTACATGGTAAATTTAATAGCTATGTTCCAGAACTAATGGATGCGTTGCCGATTTCTTTGGCTCAATTCCAATCGGAGGCAGACGAATATGCCAACTATGAGCATAGTACATTTTACTACCACCATACTACAAGGCATGAGGATAAGGGAAGCCAAATCCAATCTTCGCCCAGTTTCAGGGAATTTTTGAAGCACAATACATTTAACTACCACCATACTACATGACATGAGGATAAGGAAAGCCAAATCCAATCTTCGCCCAGTTTCAGGGAATTTTGAAGCACAATACATTTTACTACCACCATACTACAAGGCATGAGGATAAGGGATTATTCGCCCAGTTTCAGGGAAGTTTGAAGCATAATACATTTTACTACCACCATACTGCAAGGCATGAGGATAAGGAAAGCCGAATCCAATCTTCGCCTATTTTCAGGGAATTTTGAAGCACAATATATTTTACTACCACCATACTACAAGGCATGAGGATAAGGAAAGCCAAATCCAATCTTCGTTCAGGTTCAGGGAATTTTGAAGCACAATACATTTTACTACCACCAACTACATACCATGAGGAAAAGGGATGCCAAATCCAATCTTCGCCCAGTTTCAGGGAATTTTGAAGCACAATACATTTTACTACCACCATACTACATGCCATGAGGATAAGGAAAGCCAAATCCAATCGTCGCCCAGTTTCAGGGAATTTTGAAGCACAATACATTTTACTACCACCATACTACAAGGCATGAGGATAAGGAAAGCCAAATCCAATCTTCGCCCAGTTTCAGGGAATAATTTAAATAGGATATACTACCGAATAGCTGCTTCGAAGCCATCTAATAGTCTGTGAAGGAGAAAGCAAATAAGCCACGACACGAGAAAACCAACAATATGGTCGTGCGTCCAACGCAGACTCAGATCAGACTGGGCATCAGAGCCTTCGCTGTCCGCATGGAGGTAGCTTTGACCCTTGGTACCCTTTAAGCGCTTAGCAAAGCATCTTATTAGACTGGGCGAATGCCCAGGCTGATCTGAGTCTGCACTGGGCGCACAACCACTATTTTGGTTATCTCGTGTCGTGGTTCAAATGCTTTATCTATTCTAGTGTGCGCGTCATTCGGTTGGTTGGTTTAGGTTAAACGGCCCTTTGAGACAGTATTTCAGTCTATATCGGGCCGTCTCCCAAAGAGAGGGAGAAACAAGATAGAAATGATAGATGAGAGAACACTTTTTCAAACAATCCCAACCTGCACCTACTGCAAGCACAGTAAGCCCTTGCCCTACTACTATTCAAATAAGTAGGACGCCCCGGCACTGGAAGTTACACGCAGTATCTTCGCACCACCCGACCACCCCCATGCGTCATTCGGCATCAATGACATAAGAGAAGTTTATTCATGGATGTTTAGAAAGAACGAAACTTGGGTCAGCTGGTTGGACACCAAAAACTCCCAAGTCACATTCTAGACTGCAAGAGAATAATGAAAATGACTGACGGACAGTGAAGAATATTTTCTACGTCTCGGCATGTTCGACAAAGGAAAGGCGTCACTTTTCAGTGGTGCTGCATTTGTTTTATCTGGTCAAGTTTCAAAAGACAAAATAAGGGGCCAAGTAACGCATGCCTCTCCTCTGTTACGGACCATATTTCAGAAAATGGTTGTAGAGTTAGGTACAACAAACATACCTTATCGCCAAAAAAGGACTCTCTATCAAAAGATAAATAATCGTTCGAAAGTCCTTTCAAAAGGTTTGAAGAGAAACGAGATCCCTTCAGTTATAAAATTGCCTTCCGGAGAAAATTTCCACTTCTTGGTTTTTCGTACCCTTTGGATTGTGTCGAAAAAGCGCTCGGAGTAGATTCATACCAGATTGACACAAATGTATTATTTGAGAGGTTTACAAAATACCAAACCATACAAAAACAACAGAAAGGTAACTTTCGTTATACTAATGAAAAAAGCTAGACGTAAACAAGCTATGATCAGTCCTTATGTAACTATAGTTTATCATAGAAAAATTTACTAGCAGAATCTGATATCACTAATGACATATCTTGTTCAGTGTGTAAATAATATTACTTTCATGCTCTGGATATATTTTGCATAATGTAATGTTCTGTATATAGTCTGAACCATTATCCATAGCTAATCTCTATTGTTCTGGCCAATCTACCATAATAATAACTCTGATAAGGTGACTGTAAAGCTGATATTCTTCACAAAAATTGATAAGATGATTGAAAAGCTGATGTTCTTCACAAAAATTGCCAAAACGTTTTTTTATTTCCATATTCAGAAACATGGTTCTGTGATCCCTGTTATCAGTGTCAACTTGTTTTGTTAGGGCTGCAGCTACACTCTTGTATACATATGCCAGACTTACATAACTTACTGCAACTGATTGAAGAACAATTATAAAATCAGTTTTCCTCTCTTAAATAAATTATCACATTTGATACCAAAATTGTTTTACTTTAGGAAACTTTTTGTTTCGATAATTTCCCTCTAATCCAATAAAAAACTGAGGATTAGCCATTTCTCATAATATTCGGTGATAGTATGTGAGAACTGTTTGTAAATGATTTTAACTTTATGCATATTGTAGCTTGGTGACAAACCAACTAACATGGCGAATGAAAGCGTTGATATACGGACCGAAGTACGATAACAAAAAGCATTATTACGCAGAAGGGTATCTTTACACTAAATATTCATGAGGTGCGGGTCCGCCGCTTTGGGGGAGAAGTTTAGGTCCAGAGGAAAATAAATTTGGAGCTTGTCATTGGTCAGATGGATTAAATTTATACTAAGATTAGAAATGAGGTGTCCATATAAAATATTTTGAAGGGGTTTAGAATTTTTTTCATTCATTTAGTTTGGGACCCCCTCCACAGAGAATATCATATTTTTTTACTGCGAATCTGTTGGTAAACAAATGCTTGACAGAATCATGGCTTCCGGAGCAGGGAAGTATGTCTTTTTTTCACTGAAATTTGAAGTACTAGAGTGGACTATTAAAACAAAAAAGGTTTGAAAAGAATTGTATATGTAGTTTATCAAGCAGGCCTTGAACTGTTACTATTGTCTTCTATGTAAAATATTTAGTGGTAAGCCTCCTATAGGTAGCTTTACACTAAATATTCATGAGGTGCGGGTCCGCATATAAGGGGTTTAGAATTTTTTTCATTCATCCAGGAAATATTTGTAGTTATTTTAGTTTGGGACCCCCTCCACAGAGAATATCATATTTTTTTACTGCGAATCTGTTGGTAAACAAATGCTTGACAGAATCATGGCTTCCGGAGCAGGGAAGTATGTCTTTTTTTCACTGAAATTTGAAGTACTAGAGTGGACTATTAAAACAAAAAAGGTTTGAAAAGTATGTATATGTATTTTATCAAGCAGGCCTTGAACTGTTACTATTGTCTTCTATGTAAAATATTTAGTGGTAAGCCTCCTATAGGTAGCTTTACACTAAATATTCATGAGGTGCGGGTCCGCCCCTTTGGGCCAAAGGAAAATTCATATGGAGCTTGTCATTGGTCAGATGGATTAAATTTATACTAAGATTAGAAAAAAGGTGTCCAAATAAAATATTTTGAAGGGTTTTAGAATTTTTTTCATTCATCCAGGAAATATTTGTAGTTATTTTAATTTGGGACCCCCTTCACAGAAAATATCATATTTTTTTACTGCGAATCTGTTGGTAAACAAACGCTTGACAGAATCATGGCTTCCGGTGCAGAATAGCATGTCTTTTTTTTCACTGAAATTTGAAGTACTAGAGTGGACTACGAGAACAAAAGAGGTTTGGAATGCTGCTGACTCGGCTTATCACTTGTAATTTATTGTTTGTTGGGATGTCTTTGTCAATCTTTCCCTTTGATGTTGGGGATAGTGTTTTGGATCTGATTCAGTCAGTTCCTTAAGTGTAGTTACTCTTTAAATTTGTATGTGTAGTTTATCAAGCAGGCCTTGAACTGTTACTATTGTCTTCTATGTAAAAGATTTAGTGGTAAGCCACCGAACAGAAGCTCAGACAAGCTTGCGTACAGCCATTGCTATCCGCACAAAATATATATTGACCCTGATAAAGCTACAGGCACAAAATGAGGGCTGTGGATAGACTGCATGGATTCAAAGACCCCTCTAACTTTTCAAAGATATATAAATCCATCTTTTTCCGTGACGCCGCCCAAATATATTTAAATGTGGCTCAACAGATATATACAATATACAACAATGAACTTTAAGCAACATATTGACGCGTTGTTCATATATCATTTTAAACCATATTCATTCTATAAACTGTAAAAATACGCCTGCCACATACTGCACATAGCAAAATGTTAATTTTTAGTACAAAACAACAACAACAAAAACCCAGCGGACTAACGTATTTCATTGTACATTGCCTTTTGCTTAATATCTGATAAGCGGCAACGGATAACTTGATGAAAGAAAATAACGTCAGACAACAACGAAAAATGACAAACATGCAAGCTGTTTGCTACTTTAAGGAACATTTACACCGACCGTATGGATGTTGCAGGCTTTAGTATTTTTAATACTACAATGAATCTTTTTCCGAAACGGTCTTTCAAACCTATAAAGACTGATGAAAAGCAAATATGTAGGTTAAAAAGGAGGAAAACATGAATTTAAGACCAAACTTCGCAGTATCCTAAAAATACAGATTCCCAATACTACAAAGCCATCAGTCCACAACCGCGCAGCTACACCTGGACGTGTTTGCTGCAGTCCGATAATTCAGGAAATGAATGATTTCATTATGAGCCGAAATCTTACCGTTGATGAAAAAGACTATGAAAGCGACGTGACGAAATTTGTACAGATATTTTTAGGACTCAAGTTTTGGGTGGCAATAAGTAATTCATGCCACTGGTGTCTAGTCGGCAAACGACAGAACTGATTTAACAAAACTAAGTGATTGCTATGAATCAACTAAAATGGAACTGACCGCAGAAATTTTAAAGGTAAATGTAGCAACGAAAACATTCGGGTCGAGAAACAAGCCTCTAACAGAAATAGAGCCAAGTAAAATTGTCGCAGATGAACTTCATATGTTACTGAGAATTTCCGATATCCTTAAAACTCTTATATATGACTGTAAACAGCTTGATACTAAATTAGAGGTTTTACAGGAGATAAGTGACCGACTGAAGACTCTGGTATCGAAAATTATTGAATGTGGGATAAACTTTCAAACTTGGGCAAATAAAGCTGGCGAATTAGAATGGACTTCACTAACAGGCATTGCTTATAAACTCCCATAAATTTATATATGTCACAGGGATCAAATAAGTAGTTTTATTATTGATTACCGGCGAAAAGTGCATCAATCGTAGCCGTGTATTTTCTACTGCGGGTCGCATTGGATACGGTGAATATTATTCCGTTTATCGTCGTACTCCCGCCTTCGTAAGGTTTGGTAATCAATCAAAATACATTTTAGAATAAATAGTATGTAAGAGGATGGATGATTGGATAATTTGAAATAACATGTGCATATGACCCTTCTAACCCAATTTAAAATCACACTGAGCGCGCGCTAATAATAACTCATTCTGGTTAAGCGTCGCCATATTTGACATGTACAATATTAGTGTCATATAAATAATATTAGTTTAATGTTTTATCCATTAAGGATATCATTGACCTAATATAAGAAGATGGTGCCAGGAATGTTTATTTTCCATATCTCGTTTGAATTCCGTCTGGCATTGTTATTATCAGAAATATGACATGTTTTCGTGTCCGGTTTTATCCCGTTATCAACAGTAATGTACTTTTATACATGTTGCGATACATGTATAAGCAATCTGGTTTTCCGCCCGTTTATTTCTCATATAAATTTAGTATTTCATGAATGGTGCATATTTCTTTGATAGGGATGAGATATTCAAGGGTCGTAAACATGCATATGAATCACATATGAAAAGTGTAAAAATATATTTTATGTGTCTTATTTCTCTCATAGTTTTTAAAATTCCAGTGTCGCTATAAATGGAATCTTTGGTATTTACAGATACTCTATTCCAAGTTGTGGTATTTCTGTCTTTGTATTGTCTTGGTCTGAAATTTATATGTTTGTGTCTTACATTTTCATTTTGTTTATAGGGCACCCTTTTAAATAAATCGATCATCAATTTTAATACAACTGTCGTTGAGTCTATCTACTAAACTCACCCCTGCGACAAAATGGAGCCCCCAGTGATTTGGAAACAAGGGTGATCTTGGCCAGATATCAACATCTTGTCACATCTAGATTCAGATTCTTCATTATTTCCAACATGATCGCGAGTTCTGTGGAGTCCGTCATACTAATCAGTATTACGTGTTCGTGTGGAATATGGCCCTATAGATATATTTATATAATTATTTATTCATTTATGCTTGCAAGCGTATTCAATTTGTAATATATACCATCAATATGAAACCAGAAGGTTATCTTTAATTACATAGATGTAACTGCGTCAGCCAGAATCTTGAAGATATCAATTCTTCTCTATTTCCTCAACATGATTCAGTGCCACTGGTTTGTATTGTGATTTATATGTAATATTTATATTTATTTATTTGTCATATATATATGTGTGTGTGTGTGTTCTAGTTCTCATCATGTATATTATTGAAACCTGTAGATCTACGTTTATATAGCTTACTTTGGTTGTTTCCTTAAAACAAAATTTTATCGGAGCAAACCACAGTGATTATTACAGATTTTTTAATTTTGCAACTTAAAATTGCATATTACAGGGTCTCTTTAGAGCTTATGCATATTTAATATTCAGTATTAGTGTTGAAAAGTGATTTTTGTGTACTCGATAATTGTGTTTGTTTCGAATATTTTCGAAATAAATTATTGAGATATCTGATTTAGTAAAAAAAACAAAAAACAACAACATTGTATAGTGAAAAATATTTGTATCACTTAGTAGTATAGTGTTACTTATCTATACTGGTTAGTGAAAGGCATAGTATTATACAGTGTATGTAATACATTGTATGTCATACAGTGTTGTATGCCATAGAGTAATAATTCATAAAGTCTTCATCAATTTCTTAGTGTTTTCAAATAATTATGTGCTGTGCAATAGTTACAATTTAGATGTAGTGAATAGTTTTCTGAGATAGTGAGGTAAGTTGTACTCAGAATAGAATTACAATATTTTTGTTTGCATGCCAGCACCATACTAACACTAATACTACTTTTCAGGTTCTATGATGAGTGCTGAAGAGTGTATGAGGGTTTAAATTCATTGAGTATATTAAATAATATTCAATATTTCAGGACATACCTGAACTTATTATGCTGATCACTGTTTTAGAAATACAACTTGTTCAAATATTGATACGTACACTATAATGCACCGGGAAATTCAGGGAAATTATTCAAATAGATGCATTCAACCTGTTGTACCTGAAAAGAATATAGTTTTTGAATTTAAAGATGGAAGAACCACAAAACAAGCTGTTGATTATATTTGTTCAAATCTTGATTATCATACACACAGATAAGGCAATATTTGTTATTGTTGTATACGGGCACATGTGATTTGACCAAAAAGGTTCAAAGTATAGATCAGTTTCATAGCAAAATAATTGTGGATTTATCAGATACTTCTGTGGAAGAGATTGTCATACAGTATCAAAGATTTTTCAATTTATGTCACTTGTAAATCCCCTTATTTTGGAAAGCTGTTATTATTCCATTTCAATCTGGAATAATTATCAAGGTCATCCAGATTCCAGTGTTTTTGATCATAAAAATAAAATATTGCATAACAAAATAACTGAACTGAATAACAGAATAAAAGAGTTAAATTCAGAGCATAGCTTAATATCCCCCAGGTCCAGTACTGACATGATCAAATGTCGTAAGCTTAAAAAGTCTGACCCAACTAAAACATTGTCATACAGGCTTTTGCTTGATGGCATACGTCCAGGAGTTACACTGT
Source organism: Ctena decussata (assembly GCA_963989385.1). Lineage (NCBI taxonomy): Eukaryota > Metazoa > Mollusca > Bivalvia > Lucinida > Lucinidae > Ctena > Ctena decussata. The sequence continues at coordinate 34,564,994 of OZ022498.1, read as the reverse complement.
CGAGGTACTGGATCAGGCGGATTGTATTAGCAGTCCTTTTCAGATATTGGTATTGAAAGTTTCCTGAAATATTGTTGACACAGCAGAGAAATTTGTCAGTATAAAGTGACTAACTTTTTATATACGAGTTACATTGTGTATTTGTAAATTCCAGTATCTTAGTTGGAATGTATGTTATTCAGTAATTGAGCTGCCAGTATATGTTCCAAAAATATGGATTCTATGAAAGTCATTTTTGCAATTGGATTGCTAGAGAGGAATCTGCTCTGGGTACTTGTTTCTAGTAATTGAGCTGCCACTTGTGCATTGATATTTTGATTGCTCTAAAGCATATCCAAGTTGCTTGTGATCTGGAAAATAAAGATCTCGAAAGTGTGTGGGTTCAAATGAACACCCATGGTAGGAAAATATTGATTTGCAGTATGTACAGACCCCTTAATTCATATTTTTCTTACTGGAATCTAGTTAATGAATCTATAGATAGGCAAAGAATACTAATATTCAAGATATACTAATCTTAGGTGATTTGAATAATGATTTCCTGCTAGTCATAAGTCCAAACATCTCAGAGATATTATGATGAATTTCAACTTATCACCAATGATAACGAAACCCACCCATTTTACAGAATCTTCTTATTCTTTAATTGACGTCGCACTTGTAAGTAACAGTAATAATGTTTGGCAAGTGAAGTATGTGATCCATTCATTCCTAATGTTATTAGGTATCACTGTCCGATAGCCGTATTTTTAAAATTTCGAAAACCGAAACTAAAGCATTTTAGAAGGACGATATGGAAGTATGATCAAGGTGATTATACTAACTATCGACAAATACTGTCTGAAGTTGACTGGGAACAGATGTTGATTGTATAACATAAAAGATTATTTCTACAATTCTTAAATTGATTGATTGATTGTTTTGGGTTTAACGGCCCTTTGAGACAGTATTTCAGTCTATATCGGGCCATCTCCAAAAGAGGGAGAAAGAGAAGAAATGATAGACCACCTGAATATTATTATATTAGCGATAGACATGCTCAAATATATCATACCAGACTAAGACTAGAGTGCAGCTCTTTAGGATCTCACCTTTATCATAAAAATTTGGTTGATAGTCCATTATGTTCTTGTGGTGAAGTTGAGACAACTAAGCATTACTCAATTGAGAGCCCTAACTATCATCAAATACGTAACCAAACAATGGTTGAGGTTTTGCACTTTCCTATTAAAATTTTACTCTGTGGAAACGCAAGTTTTTCTTGTGACCAGAACGAAAGTATTTTTTTTATTCAGTTCAAGATTTTATTATTCTTTCTAATCGATTTGCTGCTCCAACATAACTTCACGTATTACTTTTACTTCAGCTGTATACTTTTTAAGCATATCGTCCCTCTTCAAGCGATTGTTAGGAGTGGCGGTTGTGTAGTGCATAACCTGACAGACCACTAATCCAGGAATCCCATTTTCGGTTTTTCGCTTCTCCAGTTTCTCGGATGTGACTTACCGAGGTCGCGTCTCCGTGCAGCCTGTATTGATGGGATGTTAAACCCGAGTCAAAGGCCATGATTGTCATTGTCTGCTCTCTGCGTATACCTGTAGTCTTTGCGAGCGGGCGGGGGCATGGTTTGGCGGCAGTTCAGGACAGTGGATTTTTATGTATATCTGTATAATTTATTTATTTTTATACTACTATATTTTCTGTGTTAGAATTATTTTCAACTAATCACTAGATTTTTCTCTCAAACAGATGATTTTCAATACTGAAGTGTCATGTACACGGTACTTTATAATCTTAGTTCTACATCTGTTTGTACTTTGAACAGTATTTTCTAAATGTTCTCTTACGTACACTCAATTTTTCGTGTTAATGTTTTGTATTGGGAGAAGATGTCTATAAGTTGCAAAGCTTGTTATCTAATCCCGCTGTATGTTTATTGTGTTACTATATTTGTATTGATTTATTGAATAAAATATTGTTTAAACTAAGTTGCTTCTCATATCTTCACACATTTACATGTGTGCATTTACATTTAGACATTTAACATTTTATATTTGTTCAAATATTTTGACTGCTCTCGGTTTTGTGTTTGACATGTTATTTGATACCCCTGCTTTAGTTTTATTGTCTGAATTGTGTTTTATAGTAACACTTTGTGAGAAAAACACTGTTTGATCCGGGATCTGGACATTGTGAATAATATTTTGTGAAACAGTGTATTCTTTTAAGTGTGTTATCCTTCCAGTGTAAAGTTTATATTTAATTATATAGTACATACAATTTGGCGGAAAAAAAGTTTGCAAGAGGTAATCCAAACAGCTAAAATGGAAGAGATGGTTAAGGCTGTAGCAGGAAATCCTGCCTACAAACTACTCACAAGAGAAGAGGAGGGCATTTTAGTCTCTTCCAGTAAGGGTCCATCTGCCAAAAATATTAATACAAATGTAAAGGTAGAGAACACACAAACTAGTACCCCCAAAACTAAACCCCAAGAATTTGATGGCACACGCCCTAAATTTACATATGCCACACCATGCGTTTCCCCTGTCCCGAGGTTGAATTTAAATACAGTGCTCTAAATATCTCATCTGTTCCTAGCCCTTATGTCCCCAAATTACCCATTTTAGTTGTTCAGAGGAACCACAAAAAAGGGAAACCACATACGAGGGGTGGAATTTTTAAGTAAAATGTCTTCAAAAACTCAAGTTATTTAACAGATCCATCCATACTTTTACAGGCTATCCGAAATTCACTGAGGGGAACAGCAAGAAGTATGCTGTCTCCTTAAGTGAGAAAACCACAGTGGCGGATATCCTGGGGAAGTTGGATGGATTCTATGGAAATGTGAGCACAAGTGAAACACTGATAAAGTCATTTTACTCTGATTTTCAAAAAGGAAATGAGTCATTTGTTTCATTTGATTCTCGCATAGAATATAAACTGTCAAGGGCAGAAGCAACTGGACACATAGACCATATTGCTAAAGATGCAATGTTGGGGAGTAAGTTTTGGACTGGTTTAAAAAGCCAGTCATTAAAGAACAACAAGGCATCTTTATGACACAATAAATGATTTTCAAACCCTTTTGTGTGAAATAAGGGAAGTGGACCAGGAAGAGAGTAGTGTCAAATCATCTAAAAAGCCACTCAACAGCAGCACAGTGGTAAAGTTACAAATGACAGTGATAATAATACTCAATCATTGTTAGACAAAATGTCTGATTTGATGGGACGGATGCAGAAGATGGAGGAGAGACTGGATCAGCAAAGCAAATTTCATCGAAGGCAAACCGTCAATCCACCTTTTCTTCCAACTTCTTAAACAAACAGTTTCCCCAGAGAGGTAGGAATTATAACAGAGGTTATTCAAAGGGCGGTTATGGTCAGGGATACCGCAATTTTAACAAACAGGGTAATTTCCAAAACCAGCCATCAGGTCAAAGTTACCAACAGAATACATATAACAGCATTTATTCTCAGAGAGGTTTTCGAGGTGGTGGTTCTCAGCGTGGTCGCCGTGGTTGCAGTAGCGGCCGTGGTGCTGGGCGAGGCGAAAACGCTGTGGGCAAATGGAGGAAGTGTCAACTAGCTCATCTCAGAAAAGCCCATAGGTCGAGGGTTCTGCACCTTGTCTGTTTACGAGAATGGTTGGCTCAGCCAACGAATGTGATATTTTAGTTTGTGGAATCAAGGTAGTTGGATTAATTGATTCCGGTTCAATGATTACCTCTGTGTCGGTATTACACGATATTACTCAGTTTGGATTGTCAGTTACTAGTGGTATGGTACTCAATTACCATTTAAAGGTTACGTTGAGGCAGATATTTCAGTTACTAGTGGTAATGGTACTCAATTATCATTTAAAGGTTACATTGAGGCAGATATTTCGATTCCTTCATTGGGAAATAATACTTTTCGTATTCCATTATTAGTCGTCAATAATACAGACTACAACAGTAAAGTACCAGCAATTCTGGAAACTAACGTTATCCGTCTTTATAAGGAGTCTAGACCCAGTGACAATGTACCTGTTGAGTGTGATGTTTGATGACACTTTACTAGTAAAAACCACCAATAACTATAATATTCACATATGTCCAGGTAAAATTAAAATACTGTCTGGTATAGTGCGCAATAATAAAGATTTTCAAAGTGCTGTTACTAAGCATGTTGATTGTTCTTTGTCAGGTGTCCTAACCATTTTTCCAAGAGTTGTTTCATTGAAATCTGGTTCTACTGTTAGGATTCATGTGCGGGTATGTAGTTTATCTGCTCGAGTTACTGAGATTCTTCCGAAATCTTCTATGTTCATTGAGCAGTGTAGATGTTGTGGATTCTTGGACTCCCGATTCTTCACAAAAGAAGGAGCCAAAGTTCAAAACATCGAATAGTCTTGATGAACTAGGTGTTAAGATAGATACAGACAATCTTACACCAGACCAGGTAAGTAGAGCAAAGGAAGTCCTTGGCAATAAGTCGCATGTATTTTCTACCGGTCCTACCGACCTAGGTAGAACTTTTTTAGTTGAGCATAAAATCAAGCTCACTGACGAGACCCCATTTAAAGAACCCTAAAGACGAATTCCGCCAGCTTTATATGAAGAGGTCAGACAGCATTTGAAGGAAATGCTTGTTGTGGGTGCAATACGCCCTCAAAAAGTCCATTTTCTTCAAATGTCGTTCTTGTTCGAAACAAAAAGATGGCGAATTGCGTTTTTGCATAGATTTTCGAAAAGTCAATAGTAGAACCATCAAAGATGCATATACCCTGCCACGCATCGATGACACTATCGACACATTTACCGGTGCCAAGTATGTTTCCAAACTTGACTTACGTGGTGGTTATTGGCAGGTGGAAATGAGTGAAAGGATAAAGAGAAAATGCTTTCACTGTAGGAAATCTAGGTTTTAATGAATGTAACAGGATGGCATTGGCTTAACAAATGCCCCTGCTACATTCCAACGCTTAATGGAATGTTGTAGTGGGGAACTCAGTTTGAAAGAGTGCTCATATTTCTAGCCGACATCTTGATCTTTTCAAAATCTTTCGATGAACATATTTCAAGATTGGCAGCAGTTTTCAGTCAGTTAAATCAGCATGGTTTAAAGTTAAAAATGTGAGTTTTTCAAAACTAGTGTGAAGTATCTTGGGCACGTGGTTAGTGAAAATGGTGTACAAACTGACCCTTATAAAATTGAGGCTTTATCTTCCTTGCCAGAACCTACAAATATAAAAATATCTTCCCTGGGTTTCACCGGTTATTATCGGCGATTTATCAAAGATTACGCCAAAATCGTAAAATCTTTGAATGATCTTTTGATAGGCCATGCTACATATACGGAAGGTTGCTCCTTTGCAGTGGGGTCCTGCTCAGCAGACTGCATTTGATGTTCTGAAAGAGAAGTTGTCTTCTCCTCCAGTACTTGCATATACAGAGTTTAATAAACCTTTTATTTTGTATAATGACGCCTCCACAGAAGGGTTAGGAACAGTTCTTTATCAAGAACAAGATGGGGTTGAAAAGGTTATTGCATATGCTAGTAGGGAATTGTGAAACAGTGAAAGGAACTATGCGGCCCACAAACTAGAATTTCTTTGTCTAAAGTGGGCTGTTTTTGATAAGTTTCATGATTATCTATATGGAACAAGTTTTAATGTTTGCACGGATAACAACCCCCTGACGTATGTATTGACTTCGGCCAAACTGGATGCCACAGGTCATATGTATTTGGCAGCCCTTGGTACCTATGATTTTACCTTGACTTATCGAAGTGGAAAAACCAACGGGGATGCAGATGGTCTCTCTGGGCGGCCCCGCGCAAACTTCAGCTATTTCCAAAGGCTGTTAAGGCTATTTAGACTACACAGTGACAAAGAAATTCTTACACTAGTTGTATCTAGTGCTACAAATGTAGAATCAAGTGATTCTACATTACCTGACTCTTTTGAGTCAACCAATTTCAAAGATGTTGATTGGTAAAAAAGCAATTGGCCGATCCTACTTTGGCCAGGGAAATAGAACTGGCAAATCTTGGGTTTTGTCCAGAAATAAGTGATTTGAGGACAGAAACACCTAGAGTGTTAAAGTACATTCGGAAATGGAGGAAGTTGTCATTGACCGATGGTATTACTGACCGTCCCAAGGCGGTACTTTCGTTGCGGTTGCATTTGTTTTATGTTCGGTGCAGTTTAATTTATTGTGTTCTCATTTTAACCCTTCTATAATACAAATAGAAAAAAGTAGGTAAAAATAGTTGTTAAATGTTTTTCGTATAATTTGCTTAGTCTTTTGTAACCCTTCTGTTGGTCTAAATTATTTAGTTCAATAAAGATAGCAGAGTTGCCACCTATTTGGGAAAGAGCTGCTGACTCGGCTTAGCACTTGCAATTTATTGTTTGTTGGGATGTCTTTGTCAATCTTTCCCTTTGATGTTTGGGATCTGATTCAGTCAGTTCCTGAAGTGTAGTTACTCTTTAAATTTTTATCACTCTTATCATTTGCTGTAATTTTCGGAAAAAATGCTTCAAATTTTGATTTTATGCAGATTTTTACACATATATACAGCCCCAGGGCAGGGGCAGATAACCCCCGATGATAAAATTTCTGTGCTCATACAAAGATTTTCGATCATGTTTGTGAAGTTTAATCATGATACTCCAAGTAGTAAAGGAACTAGAGGCCAGAAACCATTTTGTCCATTGCCAAGTGCCATGACTCTGGAAGAAATTACCGAAATTTGCCCATTAACAGTCCCAAGCGAGATATTCTTAGTATAAATACATATGCAAAATTTGAATGAAATCCGTTGATAAATATTTGTTATCTAACGGAAACGAAGTGCGGACGGACGGACGTACGTACTACGGACGGACAGACGGACGGACAGACACACAGACGGCCAACGTGAAAACATGATACCCCGCCACTAACGCGTGGCGGGGTATAAAAGGGGCCTAACTCGAAAAAGACAGATAACTTGGAAAAGAAAAAAATAAGGTTCGGCTATTTTTTCATGAACAGCCTACATATAAAATTTCAAGACCCTAGCATGCATGGTTTTTAAGCTATTAGAAGCATTATAAAGCGTGATGGACGAATGGACGAACGAACGAATGAACGAACAAGCCAAAAGCGATATGCCCCTTCAACTTTTTCTAAGCTGAGGGCATAATGAGGATCAATATTGTTGGTGTGTCATCGTTTCTCGAGAAATAAGGACGAACCCTTGTTTTACCTACATCTTTTAGGCGGACTATGTATTTACAGTAATAGTACAAAAAACAGTTACACCATTCCTGTAAGTATACACAGACCTGTAAATTCCACAAGTAGGCCTTTATTAGCTCGCACGAACTAAGTTCAGAAAGATCTATTTCACTACCCACGGCAGCGGCGGTACAGTGTTCAAATGTGAGCTGACAGAGTGCAGTTCTACAGATCTTCCTCAAGTTCCTACATTATAAAATGAAATGACGCTCACTGTTGTTGGTGGTTTATCTTTCCTTTATATGAGGGTGAAACCTTGTTTTACCTGTATCTTTAAGTTGGGCCTGCAATTACAGTAACATTTCAACATACACTTACACCGTTCGGGGAACGAACGAAATTTATCCCCAACCCTGGTATGACCTACAAATCAAGGTCACAGACCTGGCATTTTTATGTTCAAGTTTTTCAGATCTCAATCTAAATCCTTTGATGAACTTTAGTTTGGTGCAGTGATAGATATTGGTCCAAAATTTTATTCAGTACCATTTTAACCCCTGGTCATGACCTATAGGTCAAGGTAACAGACTTTGACATTTTATGTTTAAGTTTTAAGATCTCATAGTTTCTAAACCCTTTGATCGATTTAAATCTATTTAGTAGAATGATAGATATAAGACCAAAAATTAGGCAGCATCATCCCCACCCCTGGCTATTACCTATAGGTTAAGGTCACAGACTTATAATTTTATGTTAGTTTTACGTTAGAATGTTTAACATCTCATAGTTTCTAAACACCTTGATCGATTTGAATTACATTCAGTATGGTGATAGATATCGGTCCGGAATTTTATCTAGCATGGTTCCCACCCATTTTTATGACATATTGGTAAAGGACACAACTTAGAAATAATATATTGAAATCTGGGATGTTCATGGCTAACGTTTGTAGAGACATTTACTCTATACTTCCACAGATGTAAGGTAATGGTCTAAATTTTCATGCAATACCACCCCAACTCCGCTTGATGACCGAGTTCAAAGAAAGGTCATGGACTTATAAACATTTTGTTAGTTTTTGTTTTGTATGATCTCCATGAAGATTTTCGTATATTTCATCACCGTACTGGGTACATTTCAGTTCCAGTGTGTTCTCCTAAGGACCTCTATGCTTAAGGCGTGAATTTTCCCCATGATTTAGAAGTTATACAGAACACTGACTTCTGCTTTGCATTTATGACTATGACATGTAACTTGCATGACAAATGAATTTTCAAGTGTTTGTGTCTATGTAAAATACGTTAAACATACGTTGACGTTGACGTCATTTTTGAGATAAATGGTAAATTATCCTCAAACTGATCGTTGAAATAATGATTGATTGTATACATTTCACCCTTTTTTGACTTAAATTACTTACATCACAGACAACACTGGATAGTTTTGACAAAATGTATGTGACCTTGACCTCAATTCAGGGTCATGGTACACAATATAATCCTTGAAGATCCCAGTGCTACTGTTGACCAGTCTTCTTCTTTGGCTTACTGAGTATCGTCCCCTCCCCCCCCCCCCCCCCCCGTGACCCAGCTTCCCACTTATATATATTGCGTACTTGCATCGCATAAGTCTGCTGCATGAAGGAAATGCTGGGTCACGGGGGGGGGGAAAGTACTTGTATATTAGTTATAGTGAAATGTTCCCTTTTGGCCGTTTTAACCGGAAGTAGAACTACGGTTTTGCATGTTTAAATGCCAATCAGGCGTAACAAGAATAAAACCATTGCTTTGTATTGTCATATGCGTGTATTTAGCATGCATTTATGAGAAAAATTTATGGAATGAATGACTAATTTCAATATTTTTATTACCTCAAACATTGAGGTATGCGAAAACCTTGAATTTAGGGTAGGTATAGTCAGACTGGATTATCTCCCCATGTCTTAGGGTCTGAATCACAAATGATCTGATTTCATACGGCTTACATATTTGTGGAAGCTCTTCTAAGAAAATTTGCCAACTTTATACTTTTGAAAATTTGGACCTGTCACGCCGGCCTAATGGGGAAAATCCTTGCCTTAATCATAGAAGTCCTTTGGATAATAGTAGGACAAGGTTCTATTGTGCTTGCAGTTGGTGCAGGTGGGGTTGTTCGAATATTTTTTTCTCTAGCCTATCATATCTCTATTCTTTCTGTCTCTGTCAATGCGACAGCTCGATATAGACTAAAGTACTGTCTGAAAGAGCCGTTTAACCCAAAACAACCTATCAAAAATCATCAAATTATCAAGTAGGAATGGAGTGGTCCGGTCCAGCGATGGTGCAGGGTAACTTTCAGTGCATGGGCGTCTCACTGATTTGGATAAAAGTAAAGCAAAGGCCGGCTGTGCCTACAGCTGGATGGGGTTGTTGGAATTCTTTTGCTCTCGTCTATCCTATTTCTTCTGACACGGGTTGATATAGACTAAAATACTGTCACAAAGGAGGTGTTCACTTAAACAACCAACAAAAGTGGGGATAGTTTTGGGTATCCGGTCTTTAAATGTGTTTTCTGTTGATTGCGTTACCAATTGCCCGCACGCGAGTATGTATGTGGCTGGTTAGTTGTTTAAAGTTTTTCGGTTCTGTGAGACAGTATTTCAGTCTACATCGCACCGTCACCCAGAAAAGGAAGATAGGATAGACAAGAGAAAAAATATCAAAACCCCATCCCCACCTGGTACAAGCTCTGTCGGCACTTGCCCTGCTATTATCCAAAATGATTGGTTGCCCAGCAACATCGGCCGACCTCATCCCTTTGTGTGTTTAACCTCATTTAAAATCATTGGTTGGTTGGTTATTCTGGGTTTAACGGCCCTTTGAGACAGCACTTCAGTCTATATCGGAGCGTCTCCCAGAGAAAGGACAAAAGAAAGAGAAATGATAGCAAGAGAAAATCCAAACAACCCCTTCCCGCACCTACTGCAAGCATAGTAGGCCCTTGCCCTACTCTTATATTTAAATAAGTAGGACGCCCTGGCAGTTTTAACCAGCACCATCACCCGACCACCACCCCCTCCCCTCCTCATTTGAATTTAGTTTGTTTACAGCTTGACAAAACCTACACTCTGACTATTTTTCCAAGCACTCGCTTTTCGAGGCTTACTAAGCGATTTTGCGCTATAAACGGTGCCGTGTTACGCAAAAGATGCCGTAAATTACATGTGCTTGCGAACAACGAAGACTCAAACAAGTCTGTTCATCTGTGTGGCCTACGTACAACCTCCATTTTGTGTCTGTAGCTTCCTTACGGTTCATTGAGCCGCAATACGAGACCAGAAGGCCAATGACCCTATAAAGCTCACCTGAGCCACTGAGGTTATGTTGGAAAAACTAAGTTGCCACAGCAATAAAACAACATGCACAACAGCAATAAAACACACCATTTATGTAGAGGATAATATCACAAACATTTACGCAAAAAATAAGCTTTATCCCCCCCCCCCTTAATGGCTTATGAGAATAATATCTTTGGCAAAAAAAAATAAAATAATTGAAAATTTGGCCTTTCAGTTGCATTGGCAACCAATCAAAATCAGGTCTTTGGACAAAATTCATATGGCTGATAGAGGACTACTCTAGAAACATTTCTGTAAAGCTTTTGTCAAAGTATCTGTGCGGTTGGAACAAAAAACAAAATTCATGTAGAGGCTTCATCCCCCATATGGCTTCTGAGCAGAAGATTTTTCATTTTTTCTTCTTCTTTTTTTTTTCGAAAATTTACCCTATATTTTGCCATGGCAACCAATCAAATTCAGCGATTTGGAGAAAATTCATATGAATCATAGAGGACTATTCAAGAAACATTTCTGTAGAAAGAAAATCTAAATAAATGCAGTGAGACAGCAAAAATTGCCAATTTCCATTTTCCCCATTATAAGTCAATGGAAACTCTTAGTTGCCATAGCAACCAAACTGCTGGAGTAATTGCCATGAAAAACAGTAATTCTATAGAGGCTAGTACTAAGGTTCTTTCTGTAAAGTTTGAGCTTTATTTGCCACACAGTTTCTGCGGAGATGATTTTTTAATATTTTTCTATTTTTAACTATTCGGTTGCAATGGCAACCAGCCAAATTGCGCAATTCGCATAAATTTAACACTGCTGGTTAAAGACTACTCAAGGTACATTCTATGAAAGTTTGTCAAAATATCGGAAGTGGGATTATAGCAATAAATGCAAATTTTCTATTTTGCCATTTTAAGTCAATGGAAACTTTAAGTTCCCATAGCAACCAAACTGCTAGAGCAATTGCTAAGAAAAACAGTACTTTTATAGAAGCTAGTACTAAGATCCTTTCTGTGAAGTTTGAGCTATATTGGTTGCAAAGATTCTGAGGAGATGATTTTTGAATAAATTTTCTATTTTTAACCTTTCGGTTGCCATGGCAACCAGCTAAATTGTGCAATCTATATAAATTTCATGTGGTTGATAGAGGACTACTCAAGAAACATTTCTGTAAAAGTTTTGTCAAAATATCTGCAGCGACATAGCAATAAATGCAAATTCTCAATTTTCCCCATACAAGTCAATGGAAACTTTAAGTTGCCAAAGCAACCAAAAATCTGAAGCGATTTGGATAAAAAACAGTATCATTGGTTCCCCTTGCCTATAGATGCCATATATGCAATTTGGTAACAATGGGCCTTGTAGTTTCAGAGAAGATGTCGTTTGAATATGTTGACCGACGGACGACGGACGGACGCCTGCCTATACTATAAGCTCACCTGTGAGTCTTCGGCTCAGGTGAGCTAAAAACCGATAGAGTGGTTGTGCGCACAGAGAAGAGTCAGATCAGCCTGGGCGTCCGCCCAGTCTGATCAGAGTATTTGCTGTGTGCTTAAAAGGTAGCTAAGGATCTAAGCTAGCTTCATGCGGAAAGCGAGGATTCTGATCAGACTGGGCGGATGTCCAGGCTGATCTGGGTCTTTGCTTTGCGCACTTGCCACTATGTTGGTTCTGTCTTGTCTTGTGGCTCACAGCAAAGTGCGCGCTACAGATGCGCAGTCTTGTTCTCGTCTTTCCTGTTTACGTTTGTCGTAAATACTATTTATCTGCCTTTTTCGATTCGCAGACAGTTTTACTTTGTAAAAATAAGGTTTTTGAATTTTCAAGGCCCGACATTCTTTTATGTCATTGAACCTTGAATGCATCCAAGTGCACATTCGTACTATGTTGGCTTAATTTTTAAACAAAATTACTTGTGTATTGACAGTGAAAATATGCTTATTTCACGAAAAGATTACTGGAATTTGTTCCTGTAATCTTTCAGTGAAATCAACATATTTTTAAAGTCACTGTACGAATTATGTTGCTTAAAAATATCTAATTTCGTATATGAAAGGCATTCGTGATGTTTATTCTTCATGCGACACATTTTTGTGGAGGCAGTCTTTATGGAAGCATTGACCTGTTTGCGCTGATATGATAAAGCCATGCATACAGACACTTCTTTGAAGCTAAGAAGTGCAATGGCTCCGAGTTCGAATGGCTTAAGAATGTTATTGACACATTTCTTTGATGTTTATGTATGTAAAGTTTATGCAAAGAAAGGATCAGATATGAAGGTGCAGATATATTATTTGTGGGTAGAGCCAATATTGACAATCAACACTTTATGTTCGCGTTAGTGCCAGCTCTAAGGAACAGTTTCACAGTTAAGCCGTGACACTGGCATGTGCGCAGTGAAGACTCAGATCAGCCTGGACAGTCTCTCAGTTGGAATAGTCTTCGCTGTTCGCTTAAACGGTAGCTTAGGGTCTGATCAAATCGGGCGGATGTCTAGGCTAATCTGAGTCTTCGCTGTGCGCACTTTGTTGGTTTTGTCGTGTCAACGCTCAGTTATGCATTCATGTGATTGATTGCTTGACTGATTGGGTTTAACGGCGTTTCAAAACAACATTGTAGTCTATATCGGGCCAGTATTGTATTCTATACAAACGTTTTCATACAAATTTTGGGCGACAGACGCGCGTTTCCGTATTCAACTTCTTCAGTGTACCTAAGCCCCAAACTTTTGAAAGAAATGAGATGGTGGGCAGGTCTCGGCACGCAGCGAGAATCCCACTATATCAGAGATACAGAGAGAGAGGGAGAGAGAGTTAGGATAAACGAGAGTATAAAAGTTCCAAAACAGATCTCATCTCACCCACTGTGATTTAGTTGGTTTGTTGATATGCGTTTCACGGCTCTTTGAAACAATATTTCAATCCATATTTAGAAGAAAACAGGTGATAAGTGAGAAAAAATATCCAAACAATTCCCAACCGCACCTACTGCCAGCGCAGTAGGCCCTTGTCCTGCAATTGTCCAAATAAGTAGGACGCCCGGGCACCCACCCACTGTGAGCATAGCAGGACTCGCCCTATCATAAGTATCATTTGGATGCCAGTTTCAAGGCATCTCTTTTCAACCATTGTCATCCCGCAAGTGATTTCTCTGGAGACACTTGAACGTAACTAGTCAGTGTAAGACTAGATATTTTTTTACTTTTCTTGTGTGACTCCAATGGCATACCATTATATGACCATCTGTATAGCTAAGTTAAACCTTGACTCATCCGTGAACAAAAAAAATTTGTTCCAGTCCGCGCGTGTCAACCGAACATGATGTCGACGCTAGATCACCCGCGCAGCTCTATGGGCTGTTGTCAGAATCTGTCCTTAGTAAGGTTTTTAAACCACGTTGCCTAGGCCATAACCTGTTACGAACTGTCTGCAGATTTGCCATATCCCCTTGCTGTGACGGTGGCTGCTAGGAATAGACGTCCAAGGTGCATTAACAGTCTGCACCGGCCTTCACGTGCCATGGTCACGCGAGACCTACGGCTTCCGGCTGCCAGGACGGTCCCTATTATGCCAGTCTGTCTAAACGGTCGGCCAAGTTCAGAATAGCTCTAAGTGTGCAGTCAAAATCTCTGTTAACTGCGCTAACTGACTGACCAGCGTTGCGCATATCAATTGTCGGATTGTGCTGGTCGTTATTCAACTGATATGACTGAGGCATGCTGCTGAAGAAAAATCTTTTGAGATTTCGCGTTCTAACTTACAAGACGTTTGAGATTGCCTACGCAACAAATGAATTTTCGAGTTACACACGTGACGATTTGCACGTGAACAGTGGATATGACCGATGGGCAATTTTGTTTATGTTATACGGTTCATTGCACATGCAACTACAACCTTTAAATGATAAAATATAGCGCTACAAAATTTTGGTACATGTATGCGTTCTGACATTCAGAAGATAAAAAATCGCAAAAAAAGTGTACAAAGAAAAGTAGGTAGGCCTACTTTTTATTTTGGTTGAGTATAGAAATATACGTAGTGCTGTGTCATAGTGACTTTAACCCCAACACTATCAGCCAACCGTATTTTCGGTTAAAGGTTGTTGTTTTTTTAATCATAATACTGTTGTAGCTGAATCTATCTAAGATAGTGAAATAATATCAAAGTATGAATATTCAAAGTTGAAAGTACATTCCAACAGGCATACCAGGTCAAGATGAAATATCAACGTCAATGGGACGTCATGGGGGTGGTGGTCGGACAATGGTGATGGTTATAACTTCCCAGTGGTGGGGCGTCCTACTTATTTGGATAAAAGTAGGACAAGGGCATACTGTGCTTGCGGTCGGTGCGGGCTTGGGTTGTTTAGAATCCTTTTCTCTTGTCTATTATTTTCTCTTTTCTTTCTCCCTCTCTCTGGGAGACGGCTCGATATAGACTGAAATAAAGTCTTAAACGGCCGTTAAACTCAAAACAACCAATCAACAAATGCGACGTCATTACGTCGTGTTGACGTCAAAAGGGGTGGTCGTGGTCGGGTGATGGTGCTGGGTAACTTCCAGTGTGTTGGCGTCTTACAAATTTGGATAATGGTAAGCCAAGGACTTACTGCTTGCAGTAGATGTGGGCGGGGGTTATGTTGACATTATTTCTCTCCCCTGCCATATCTCTTTTCTTTCCGACTCCTTGAGAGACGGCTTGAAAGAGACTGAAATACTGTCTCAAAGGGCCGTTAAGCCTATACTAAACAACCAACCAATCGATTTCTATTCGACGCCATTCACAAGTTGGGATATAGCTGGCCAGAGTTACAATGTATAATAAAGCCAGCCTTCAAGATGGTTGTTTGTTATTGATTCATCTGAATGGCGTGGGGAAAGGGGGGGGAGAGCGACGGGTCGGGCGATGGTGCTGGGAAACCAAAGTACTATCCTTCTGATTTAGATAATGGAAGGGTAAGGGCCTACTGTGTTTGCAGCAGCTGCGGGTGTGGTTGTTCGGTTGTCTTTTTCTTTGGCCTTTCACTTCTCTCGTCTTTTTCCCTCTTTCTGGGAGACGGCTCGATGATAACTGAAACTCTGTCTCAAAGCACCGTCAAACCCAAAACAATCAACCAATCATCTGACTGGGTCGTGTCCTACACGCTACAAAGCTGTGGAAAAAACGGTGGCTCTTGAAAAACCCTTCGAAGACCTTAAAGAGCAAATAGTTGGTTGTTTTGGGTTTAACGGCACTTTGAGACAGTATTTCAGTCTATATCGGGTCGACTCCGAAAGATGAGAAAAATGATAGACGAGAGAAAAAATATCCAAACAACATCCACCCGCACCTACTGCAAGCACAGTAGGCCCTTGCCGTACTGTTATCCAAATTAATAGGACGCCCAAGCACTGAAAGTTACCAGCACCATCGCCTGACGGCCACACCCTAAATAATAATAATTAACAATCAAGAATATTATTACAAAATATTCAAAATACTGAGAATATCCACTAGAATGACGTAAGCAGTAAGCCATTTTATTATCCCCCGCCGAAGGCGAAGGGATATAGTTTTGTCCATGTCCGTCCTTCCCTCCGTCCGTCTGTCCTTCCGTCCGTCCGGAGCCATTACTAAGAAACCATTGAACGGAATTTCATGAAAACTGAAATAAATGTATATCACTTTATGGCGCTGATGCATGTAAAGTTTTGTCACACTGACTTAAGTAGTGCAGGAGTTATTGCCCTTGAATTGTTTTCAAAATGATAAAATGAGCCATAACTGAGTAACCAATTATCAGAATTTCATGAAACTTATAATAAATGTGTATCACTATTAAACAGTTGTGCACAAAAAGCTTTGTTAGAATGACATCAGTAGTGAATGAGTTATTGCCAATGAATCAATTTAAAATCGACAGATTTAGCCATAACTAAGTAATCAATGAACGGAATACTGTGAAACCTATACTAAATATGTATTATTATAACAGGGTGATGCTTGCTAAGTTTTGTTGGACTTGCTTCAGTAATGCATGAGTTAATGCTCTTGAATTGCTTTAAAATAGACAAATTGAGTCATACCTAAATAAACAATGAACGGAATTTCACGAATCTTAAAACAATTATGTATCATCATAACTTCACAGTGCACGTCAAGTTTTGTGATGATGGCATCAGTAATGCATGAGTTACTGCCCTTGATTTAATTTAAAATACTCTGATTAGCCATAACTAAGTTGCCAATGAACAAAATTTCTTGAAACTGGATATAAATATATATCATCACAGCAAGACGATGCTGAAGCAAGATTTTTAGAATGGCCTCACTTATACATGGGTTATTGCCCCCTTGATTTAAAGTCCACAGGTTTAGTGGAGCGCAGTGGTGCAGTGGTAGTGTACCCGACTCATGATCGAAGGGTCCCGAGTTCGAATCCCACCAGGGCCCTAGCGTTGTGACCTTGAGCAAGTCACATATGCACAGCTCAGCTTTGTATATATGTTTATAGTTTTATTAAGTCGCAATAAAAGCTCTACAGAGCTTATGTTAGCTGTTAATAAAAATAAGCGACTATAAATAAAGATTATTATTATTATTATTATTATTATTATTAGTCGTAACCAGGTAACCAGTGTACAAAATTTTATCAAACTGAAAAATAAGCCATAAACAAATCAGCCATTTCGGCGAGGGATATGAATTCAATGAATTTACTTGTGTCAGACTGACCTCAATCAAAACCTGTATGAAACACAAAGAAAGTTTTTTTATTCTAACATGGTCTGTTTAAACTTTGTCTTTATTTCTTGCACTTTCCTCTGCTAATGGCCATCCAGAAATCTGCTGTTGAATGTTTTATAACTGTTAGTAAATTAATTGAGCCTCGGGATGGCGGGGGGGGGGGGGGGTCTGTAGTTTTGCTGATGACAAGGCACCTGGAGAGCTGATATCACAAACGCAGGCATTAAATTTGAGAACAAAATCGTCTACTTGACATAATTTTATAGACACTTTTATACCGTTCTTCTAGCAAATCAATGAAAAGATCTGTTTTTGGATATGAAGCTGCCCAAGTTTTGTGTGTCATTTCCATAAATGTCTTTAATGCACCAGTCATTTGCAACCACGGCCCCCATGGGATAGCAGGGGGCGTAGCGGGGCTACAGTAACGTGTTTTTACCTAAGAGGTGTCCCAGCAGTGCCGTGGATACGCCGGGCTTCTGATTCCCGCCAAAACGGGGGGGGGGGGGGAAATTAGTGAAGTGTTTTTAACGAAATTTACCGCGACACATTGTCAGAATATGGATTTTTATATTTATAAGATCCCCTGGGGGGGCACCTTTACCAGGGACGTGACAGAAACGATATCCCCACAGTGCAGGGCATACACCAGGGTTTTGGAGAGTGGAAAGTCAATATCCCGCTATTCCCCGGCCCCAGGGGGGCGTGTTTGTGAATGACTGGTGCATAAGTTTTGAGTTTGAAAGAAAAGAGTTTGACATTTTGGGAGTCATGGGGTATCTGGGAAGCCCCCAGAAGCTAACACATTTTTAAAAATGAAGACTGATAGAAGAATTCTGACCCCCCCCCCCCCCCCCCCCCCCCCGCCCTAAATATGCCTAATAAAATATATGACCCCCCCTGCTCTGAGGCTTATTGATTTCCGACTCCCCAGTACATCACAAAAAATTCCGACCCCACTCCCTAAATGTTCCCGCCCCCCCCCCCCCCCCCCCCTCCCCCACCTGGTAATAAATGACTCGTCCCTTATGGCTGCATCCTCAATTCGCAGCAAACAATTCAATGGAGAGGCTGGGATCTTGTTTTTCTGCAACGCCTTTTACTAACTTGAATAAAGTCCTGTATATAGCTCTTGTTTCCTTACCCAGCAGGCAAAAACATTAAGGCAAGGTTGACCCATAGCAAGGCCATGAATGGTGTGTACAGCTGATAAAAGTGTTGCGGGGCTAATCCCCATACCAGGATTTGCCTGTGCAGAAGTGACGGAGGCATGATTCCCAACAGAATGTAATTAATTCTATCTTTACCCTCTGTGTTGATCAAATGAATGGATTTTGGTTGGTTGGTTGATTTGATGCTTAACGTCCACGATAAACAACTAAGCTCATGTCGGGACGGTCAGTTAACCTAACCACACTATTTCTGGGCAGGCTTAGACCTTCTAAGCGGTTAACCAGTACTAAGTGCACATACTTTCGCCAGTAACTGACAACTGCCCTTCTTGAATCAGCGGAAGGAGAAACGAAAGTATGTGGCCAGACCGGGATTCGAACCCAGGACCTCTGACTTACGAGTCAGGTGCCCTACCGATTGCGCTACCCGGCCCGGCCAAATGAATGGAACTGGTCACCATGAATGGCACTGGTCACCATCTGAAGTTTACTGCCAAAGTGCCAATCATCAAGAATTGTCAAATTACTCCGTGATTTAGGAATCTGGGGATAACTTTGCGTCGCTGGCGCTAGATCTGGTTTCTGGCGGTGGTTTCCTTCGGACCAGTCGGCGTATCAGATCTGAGCCGCAACACGAGAAAACCAACACAGTTGTTGTGCGCCCAGCGCAGACTCATCCGCCCCATCTGATCAGACTTTTTGCTAAGCGCTTAAAGGGTACATGTAGCTAAGGGTCTAAGCTACCTCCATGCAGACAGCGAAGACACTGATCAGACTGGGCGGATGCCCAGGCTGATGTAAGTCTGCGCTTGGCGCACAACCACTTAGTTGGTGTTCTCGTGTCGTGGCTCATTTAAGGTTCAAGTTTCGATAACAACTTATAACAGGTGTTGCTTTATAGCCATGAACTATTAAAAATGAAAATCTGTATCTATATAATCTCCAAAAAATAACAAACTTCGTTATCTCAATGAAGGCCTAGCTTTCGCATTTTAATTTTAGTCGTGATTGCTATTATTCACTCTTATTAATTAAAATAACATCTTATTGCACTTCAGTGCAGTTGTGTGTTTTTTCGGTAATTAGCCGCAGCACTGGGAAAAAGTTGCGACGAAGATGAGGATGAAACATCGCGACTTTGGCCGGATTCAAACCAGCAACCTCTGGATTATGTGTCCAAAGGTGTAAACCCTCGGTCAACACGTCCGTCACAAACACTGGAAAAAGATCCGGCGCAATTTGTTCATGTCAAAATTTGTTGGATCTGAGGATTCCTTTTTGTTCTATGCATATCTACAGGATGATCTGATATCAATTGAAAACTATATTCACAAATTGTCTTCAACCCCCGATTTAAAAAACTTTAACACCTTCAATAAGTAGATGGGATCAGAATGGATGCCTCTTGCTTTTTGTTAAAAACTGTATTAAGTTCCACACCAGCAGGCAAACAATATTGAAACAGCGTCGAATCGACAGGCCACTAGAATGTTATTGCGAAAAGTTAGTAAAACGAATATTGAGTGAAAGTAATACGCTGTAAAGCTGAGAGCTAAATTAGAAGTATCTTATCCAGCTAATGACGCTGACAATAACAAATTGTATTGGACGGACACACGGCGCCAAGTGCGTGCAACTACGGTTACGTACATGTAACGCTGAGCCACTAGGGAAACGTCGTTAGGAGAATTGAACTAAACTGAACAAATTGTCGGGTGGTGCGATGATGCTGCGTGTAACTTCAAGTTCCGGGACGTCCTACTGTTTTGAATAGTAAGAAGGCAAGGGCCTACTGTGTTTGCAGTAGGTGCGGGTAGGGGTTGTTTTTTTTGTTACATTTTTTCTCTCGTCTATCGCTTCTCCCTTCTTCCTCCCTCTCTCTGGGAGACGGCCCGATATAGACAGAAATACTGTCTCAAAGCGCAGTTTAACCAAAAACAACCAACAACAATATTCAGTGGCCCATTTTTGCATGAAAAATAAAATGACAATATCATAAAGTTGTAACATAAATATTTTTGAAAAAAAAATAATGCAAGGGTCAAACAAGAAACTCTGCAAACGTCAGAGTCGTCCAACTTAACACCCGATCATTCAAGTCAGCGGTTTGATTTAAATTTTAGAAATTTCAGTGTGCTTTTCTCTGGTTTCGTCACCAGATATTGTCAGGGTCACTGATGAGGCTTTATTAGCCGAAACTACGTAGTCTGGCCCATGTTCCGTCTTCTGAATATGTTCTCTTCTCTTGAAGGAACTCTTTACAATTTTGATTTTACTTCACTGCAGCTGGTGTTGTGCCGTGTGGCGGCCGTAAATCGGCTCCCCGTACATCATCCATAATGCAGATTATATTTTAATTTCGTTCTTTGAGATCAGACAATATTTTCTGAAAAATCTATAATCTCAGATTGGTTTAGACTCTTGTTCTAGATCATCGTTTATATATATATATATATATATATATATATATATATATATATATATATATATATATATATATATATATATATATAATAGAAAGAAGAAATCTGCCTGAAAGTTATGTCGCTTTATTTTCTTAACCGGTTTCACTACTGCATGTAGATCATCAGAAGAAGTGAAAAAACATAAACACAATCACAATTTTAAAATAACATGGAGATAAATTACGTTGGCGTTAATAGCAACGACGGTAGCAACAAGTAAAGGAAATGACGTCATGTTCCTTCCGTCTAGTCGGTTGATCATATAAATAAGTGTGTTAAACAGCTCTATTTAACTTGGGTTTAAGTTTGTATATAAAATAACTTTCTTTTGATTTTCTTAAAGTGACACTGTCAGAATTCATTTTGTAGAGAGGACAAATTTTAAATTTTATAGTTTGTCCTCTTGCACAGTCATCTATATGATGACTCACATAAAGCATTCTTGTATTAATGTCCCGTATTTGCTGTCTATGCACCGTAACTCTGTGTCTCAGGGTATCCCCTGTTTCTCCGATATATTCCTCGTCGCACCCGGTGCATCGCATTACATAAATTACGTTTTTACTTTCGCATGACATATTGGATCTTATCTGAAAATTATAACCATTTTTGAAATGAAAATTATTTCCTGTGATTAAATGATTACAAACACCACAGTTAGACCTGTTACATTTCGTAACTTCGGGGGTAATTATACTGTCTTCAAATTTCGCCCTAGTTAACATCTTTTTTAGGTTTTTAGGTTGTCGTTTGCTCTTAATTATGTTGGTTTCTTCTATTATTTTCTTCATTTTTTCATCCTCGTATAAAATGGGAAGATTATATTGAATAGTTTGAAAGAGTTCTGGATTTTGTGGATTGAAGGTGGATACATATGTAATTATATCATTGTTTTGGGATACCTTTGATTCGTTAAAGCTTTCCGTAATTCACTCATTCTTATTTCTAAAGTGTTTACATCCGTCACAATACTTCTAATTCGGCGAATAGGTCGAATATATATATACTGAACGTCAAAAGAAACGCATACAATGTATACGCCCAATTTATTTGAAAGTATAGGTATATACTCTTATTTAGACATTTTGAGTTTCTTTGTTTATGATATTCCGACAGAATGAGCATCTTAACGCATCGATATTCCATAAACTTTAGAGACCAGAACGCTTGCTTTTGTGTGGGGTTAAACTTAAAGTCACCATACTTTCAGAAGCTGAATTTTAATTTCCTTATAACGCTCGGCTGATTATTTTCTCCAGACATAATGTCCGCGGCAAGGGTAAGAAACAGCGAAAAAATCAAAGCAGTCGAGCCTTGCGTTTTAGAGAAACAATCAGGTGAAAGTTGGCAGTAGAAACAGTAACACTGGCTTACCATTGGATTTCCATAGATCTTTTAACACCCTGTATTTCTTGAAAAGAACAGAAACCATTTATACGAAGAGGTTAAATGAATTAACAAGAGTAAAATTAAAAGGTTTGCAAAGAAATTTTTCGCAGCACTGCAGAACTTTTGGTGTTATTGGACTTCCCATTTTGCTATTTGTTTAATTGCAAGGGAGATAATTTGAGAAGTGTTCGACTTCAAACTACTGTCATGTCTCTAAGAAGAATATCATGGTAATAAAACCGACGGTTTTTTCATAACCACACATTAGAGTAGCGTTTTGGAAACAATTTGTTATGCCGCCAAAGGAAAGACAACTCTTACAACGACTTTTAATGGTTCATGATAAATTGAGATAACTCTTTAATCCAAGTTTAATTTTGCAAGAAGATAAGTTTATATTGCTGGCAGACGTCTGTAGTGTTTTCTGCTATATATGATTTAAAACCATAAATCAGTTGACAGAAGAAAACTGAACCTAAACTTGTATGCGTTTCTTTTGGCGTTCAGTATATATTGGACCTTTTTTATGATACTAATCAGTCTTTGAATCTAATGCCCAATTTAATTTTAAGAAATTACAATATGCTTTCTCTGGTTTCGTCGCCAGATATTGTCAGGGACACTGATGAGACTTTATTAGCCGAAACTACGTAGTCTGGCCCTTGTTCCTTCTTCTGAATGTGTTCTCTGCCCTTGAAGGAACTCTTTACGATTTTAGTTTTAAGATTGCAAATTATGTTACCGTTGAAGGCACCGGAAGACCAAACATATTCGGAATGCTGCGGTGGCTTGTTGTGTTACATGTATATTAAGCCCCGTAGTTCGTACACAAAGGATTTCGCATAATTCTATTTCTTACAGACACAGAAAGTCATAAAAATGTGCTATTGTTTTGGCCTACTAAAACCATAGTCAAATGTCCAAAAGTAGAAATTGTTAAAATTTTTTTTTTGTAAAATTCGTTTGTGCCCAGCACCACATTCGTCTCAATGTACTTAGTAACTGGCGCTCTTTTGTATTCATTCTCGTAATCAAAGTCAGCCGTTATAGAACACAGACTGTTTTCGTTCAATAGATTTTAAGGTGTCGCATACGTAAATGACCGGCGCAATATGACTGGCGCAATAAACTACGTTCGTCGCAAAGGACGTTACGTAACGTACTTCCAGTCAATTTATTTCATATGCATGGTATTTAGCTCAGATGTGTTTGCTATATGTTAGCTTTTCACGAGACACTTTTATTGTCCTCGCTCAAATAATAATGAAATTTTGATAGCGTTGCAAGAGTTATTGGACCCCCTAAGTAAATATCGGGGGTACTTTAAAGTCTCCATAGTCCTATCAGCGGTAAAAAAAACGTCTAAACTCAAATCATTGTAAACAGCGGTTCAACCTTCACGTTTGGTAATAAAACGTTGGTTGGTGTGCATATATTGAGTCATATAACTGGCAAAAAGTAGAACAACCAAGTTTTTGAAAAGAAACAAATGGCACAACAAAATGCAATTTCTTGGTCTGGTTTCCCGTCTAGTAATGCTATGTAAACATAGGCGGGATAGTGATTGGAGCTCCATGCCTGTACATTGTATTTTTACCATTTTATTCGACTCAATGAAATCGAAAGTAGGTCATATTAGTTACCAACTAAAATGACCGAAATAAGTTTTCAAACCCTTTTTATATGAAACTCAAACATGATTTATTTGTTTAAAGCTGGCTAATCACGGTCATTTACATGGACGAAACTATAGTGAGAAGCTTACAGCGATACCTCATGATAATTTTATTCCATTCTGATAGAGCTATGGGGCCTTTAAGCGCCGGGGCGTCCAACTAATTTGAATATTAGTAAGGTAAGGACCTACCGTGCTTGCAGTAGGTGCGGGTGGGATACGTTTGGACATTTTTTCTCGCCTATCATTTCTCTTTTCTTTCTCCCTCTCTATGGGAGACGGCTCGACAGACTGAAATATTGTCTCAAAGAGCAGTTAAACCCAAAACAAGCAACTAACGTAAAAAATCCCGATGACACTGTCACAAACAAAGCAATACAAAGGATATATTTATGACATGATGAACGTTTATGGCAAGTTTTATACATCATAGACTTAACGTAAACTCATGAGGTCATGGAGAAGTAGGTGTTATTGATCTGCAAAATTAATGCGCAATGAATATCTATATCCGCATTAAGCAAGAACGAACATACGCTATCTGCCAAAAGGGTTTGAGATGACACCTGCCATTTTTAGCTCGCCTGAACGAAAGTTCAGGAAGAGCTATTGTTGTCACCACGGCGTCGGCGTCCGCGTCCGCGTCCGCGTCAGCGTCCGCGTCGGCGTTCGAATTGGATGTTTTGGTTAAAGTTTTTTAAAGACCTATATCTCCTTAACCCATAGATGGATTCTTTTGATACTTGCACTGTAGTTAGATATTGGTCTAAGGTTTAACAGGGTACCACCCCCACCCCACTCTGTGACCTTGATGTCAAGGTCATGGACTTAGAAAATTGGTAGTTTTTTTGGACTGGATGTTTTGGTTAAAGTTTTATAAAGCCCAATATCTCCTTAACCCATGGATGGATTCCTTTGATACTTGCACTAAAGTTAGATATTGGTCTAAAGTTTTCGAAGGTACTACCCCCACCCCCCTTTGTGACCTTGATGTCAAGGTCATGGACTTAGAATATTGTCTTTTTATTGATTGGATGTTTTGGTTAAAGTTTTTTAAAGACACATATCTCCTGAACCCATAGATGAATTCTTTTTATATTTGCACTGTAGTTAGATCTACAGAGTACTACCCCAACCCCCGCTCAGTGATCTTGATGTCAAGGTCAGGGACTTAGGAAATTTTTGTCTTTTTTAAAGTTTTGTAATTGCATACTGATTCATAATGCTTTGCAGAGATTTAGTTTATACTTGAATTGATGTTAGTCTCTTTTTTGAGTTTTTACAAAACAGCTTATACTTACCCCACTGGATGACCTTGAAGTCAAGGTCATCGACTTAGAATTTTGTCTTAAAGATTTTGGTTAAAGTTTTATATTTATGAAGACATAATTTCACAGTGCCACAATGATGGACTCAGTTGATACTAATACTTGGACTGATGTTAGGTAATGGTTCAGGGTTTTGATACATCCTAGCCGCACCCCCCCCCACCCCAACCCCACCCCCCCTACCCGTCAGATTTTTTACCTCAAGCTCATGGACTTTGAAATTTAATTTATTTCTTTTATTTTAATTTTATTTGAAGACTTATTTCTGAGATAGCTTTTGTTTATAAGTTTATAAATGTGTTTTCATTATGGACATGCTTGCATGAAGTTTTATGCATAGCAGTCCACATAGCCCCCCCCCCACTACCCGTCAGTTTTTTTTTACCTCAAGATCATGGACTTTGAAATTTCATTTCATTTTTTTTATTTAATATTTTATTTTAAGACTTATTTCTGAGATAGCTTTTGTTTATAAATGTGTTTTCATTATGGACATGCTTGCATGAAGTTTTATGCATAGCAGTCCACACCACCATACCTGCTGTGTGATGGGCAAGCACCAATTCAGGCGAGCTATGCTGTCGGGCGACAGCTCTTGTTGGTTTGACTGTAGTTTTTGATAGACTGAACCTGCCAAGGAGGGCGTCTGGTCTCCTGCTCTGCAGATTTTTCGGTGTGATGCGATCTGCTCTTTGAAATGGTTGGCAGACAAAATGAAATGGATGGATGGTGTGCGATTTTACCTTCTTTTCAACAGTATTTCAGTCATGTGAGGACGATGGGAGGTTGATAATAAAAACCTTTGTAGAAGGAATCCCGTTTACGGTTGAAAGGATTTCCGCATTCAGCGGAATTCGAACCCGGATCGCCAGAGCTGCAGGCCAGAGCTTAACCCACTTAGCTAATCGGGATCCATACAAAAAAGAGAGTTGCAGAGTTGTTTCATATTATACTCAGTTTTATCACAAACCAGAAGCTGGAAAAGGGTAAACTATAAAGAATAAAAATCACATTTTAAATAAAAGGCATTCGTGTTATAAACAGCAACAACAAAGCTGTAATTAAATACAAATGGTAAACATATTTCTTTAAGCCGTCAAATTAGGCTGGGTTGGATTAAAATATTTCTCCTTTGTTCTTGTTGACATAATGAAATTATGATTTACAGGGTTTTTTGTATTTAACAAGTTTTAGAGGCTGCTTATTGGCAACCTTGCAAGGCCTTGCATAACAATTAGTTATGACAGGAAAAAATCCATGCAAATAACTAACCTTAAAGGCCAAAAGAGCAGACGACAGAATTTACAGATGTAGGGTAGAGTCGGATAACTTCGGACAGCAGGAAAACTCGGACAGTGACATTGTTTCCACAGTTGTTTGGAATTAAAACAAAATAACTGGGCAAACAGTAAAAATCCTTATGAGACGGCTCGTTTCCCACTACTTGTGCCGTAAAAGTAGTTTCTTTTAAAGAGAAAGGGCTGTTATATAAATCACATTTTCTAAATCTGCCCATGGTTGGTGCTAATGCCAGTATTGCCTTGTTGAAAGGGCCGGGAGTAGTGAGAAAAACTAACGAAAAAATCGGACAAAAATAATCCCTTCAGCGGATGCTTACAAAAAAACTTAGATACGGTGCCCCTGCATAGCTGCCCACTTTTCGTTTTGTTCGTTATGTGGCTTTAAAATATACAATAGGTATAAATAGATGATTTATATCGATTAAATAATGTTAACTTATTGAATGGCTTTTGATGTATGTTGCATTACTGTGTTGTCCTAATTAAACAAGGAATTAAATGACTTAAAATGTGAAGTTTCCGCTGAAGGAATCTCATTTTGTAATGCCACTGAAAAATTGGTGGAGCATGGCATACACTGTTTTTTCTCAAACAAGAGGCAGGCTCCTTTCTCTTCTCTGAAATATCTGTTCGGACACTTTAGCAAAGTCCCTGTGTCTTTATCCGGGTAGCCATCGCAGAGTTAATGACTTTGTCGAACCTTAAAACGAAATGAGAAAATATTATTCCATCCTAGCAAAAGATAGCCAACTTAAGAATATTTCATAAAGTGCACTGTCTACACTGATGAATTTGATATGAAATACTTGTACCACGGTTTTTCCGGTTGTACGGTAGTTAATCATCTAGCGAAAGCTCGTATATTATCTCCCCATGCGTACGGGCTGTAGGTCAACTAACTGTTGTATAACTATGACAAATGCTTATGCATATCAATCTACATACTCATTTGAACTGCATCAGGCACAGGGGCGCTGGCGTCAAAAGGAATGATCATTTTACAAACTAGGAAATGAATAAATATATTTCTATTGTTCAAACCCAGGATCCCATGGAGAAGGGATATTTTGAATCCTCGGGCCACCATGTGAAGAACATGGTGGAGGATAACTAGGAAATGCTACATACCGATGTTCAGGCATCTGAGTCTAGCGGTTCTGTGAAAGAAGATTTTTAAGTATACTCTCTTTTCAAACCCAAACTCGATGCTGCAATGTGACATACCGAATTTCAAACATCTGAGCTAAGTGGTTGTGAAGAAGAAGATTCTTGAATATTTTCCTGTGCTTTCTACAGGTGCGTTGCATTAATTTTATACCTATGCCCATTTTTTGTAAGTCTTAGCATACCCCAAAGTGCATTCCAGCTTCGGCTGAGAGTCCTAACTGTCAAACAATCTTACACTTACCATGGACATAAATAGAGAGACACTGCTTAGGTTCCAAAAAAGTTCGCCGAATAGAACATTGCGGAGAAACGATTTTGCAACCTATCAGCATTATCTTAACTATATTGACAAGTGCTGAAACGCTTTTACGTACTTTATTTAAGTCCTTTACGCGGTGTACAGGAATATGGTAATGAAAACCGAGACTGACATTTCAATAACAGATATAAAAACATGTTGTATTTAATGAAACCTCAGATAAATTCTTTTCTGCAAGCAAAGATTTATCCTTAAAAAGAGCAAGACGGGACCATCTTTGAGAAAATAAGAATAGGCCCAATGCTAGAAACAGTTAATCTTGCTTTAGACATTCAATAAATAGAATACCTTTTCTTCCCCATTTGCGACTTAGTTTGCAAAAATACTTTTAATGCCATTTTGGTTGCGGTTAGGCACTGATAAATGGAAATCTAACATGACAGAAGAGAGAGTAGGGGTAATTTACTTTTGCTTAAGAAAGTTTAAGTTTCGATTTGTGTAGGTTTTTTTTTATCTACTGTCTTAACCATTAAACAACATTGAACAGGTGATTTAATTCATCCTTTTTGTTGCTGCGAAAATGTATGAACAATGCTTGCTAGTAGGTACACTGCTTGGATAAAATGACAAAACAGACCCTTCATATAGTTCTATGTCAGGCTGCTCCATTTCTAAACGATCATTTCTGTGCTTGCTAAACTATTCACAGGAAGAAAAAAAATAAATTTAAGAAGATTTGGGAGCCAGCACCTCAGTTCCAACGCCTGATATACTACAAAGAGGGATGAAATAAGATGCATGGACAACTTGCATAGTTAAACTGTGCCAAACTCTCTCTTCTGTCCTGTCTTCTAGTTGTCAGAGTCAAAATAACATAAAAGGTATTCTT
This sequence comes from Ctena decussata, assembly GCA_963989385.1. Lineage (NCBI taxonomy): Eukaryota > Metazoa > Mollusca > Bivalvia > Lucinida > Lucinidae > Ctena > Ctena decussata. The sequence goes on along the minus strand of OZ022498.1, from coordinate 34,536,092 downwards.
TAGATAGCTCACAAACAGGATAAAACAGACATTCTATTAATTAAATGTCTAAAGCAAACTTTACGGTTTTTACATCAAGACCTAAACTAACTGGATCCAAATAAGGTGCCGTCTGACTATTTTAAGGGCTAAATATTTCCATGCAGGAAAGAAATTTGTCCGAGGTTTCATTATGCCCCCGCCATGAAATGGCGGAAAGGCATTGAATGTTTACCCTGTCCGTGTGTGCGTGTTTTTTTTGTTCGTTTGTGTGTTCCAGAATCGTGTCCGATGCATAACTTTGTCCTGCATGGTGGAATTTCAAAATTATTTGGCACAAATGATCACCATGACAAGACGATATGTCGCATGCAAGAATTACGTCGCTAGCTTGAAGGTTTAGGTCATACTGCGCACATGAGCGTTGTGCATAGGATATAGTAAAATATGTTCGTGTCCGGCCCAGAACTTTGTGCTGCATGATGGGATTTCAAAATTACTTGGCATAAATTATAATCGTGACAAGACAATGTGTCGTGTGCAAGAACCATGTCACTAGCTCAGATGTCAAGGTCACAGTCTGCACTTAAACTTTGTGCATAGGCTACAGTAGAACATACTTGTGTCCGATGCATAACTTTGTCCTGCATGGTGAGATTTCAAAATTATTTGGCACAAATGATTATCATGCAGTGTTTTTCGCTATATAAGTGCTGCCTATAAAAAGCACCAGTCCCAATTCAAAATAGTATCTTTTTCCCAACTGCAAGTTGAAAAATTCCCATCTGCAGGAAGAATTGTTCTAAGGACCATTTTACAATCATAATTTTTTTTTTGCTTAGAGAACTGGCAGATATATAGCTATAGTTGAATGTAGATATTATGTATTCAACATTTTACCCCTATCCCACCACTTTAGGCTAAATAAAGGTGTTTCTGATATTCCAAATTTTAGAATACAACGCAATTTTTCCCTATTCCGTAGGCACCGGCGCCATTCCCCAAATAGTGTAAAAAATAACTGTCGTGACAAGATGATGTGTCGCATGCAAGAATTACGTTGCTAGTTTGAAGGTCAAGGTCACACTGCGAACATGAATTTTGTGCATAGGCTATAGTGAAAACATGTTCGTGCCTGTAAGACTGTCTCAAAGGACTGTTAAACCCAAATCAACCAATCAATCAACCGATGCATAACTTTGTCCTGCATGATGGTGGAATTTCAAAAATATTTTGCACAAATAATTATCATGACAAGACAATGTGTCGCGTACAAGAACCATGTCGCTAGCACATACGTCAAGGTCACAGTTCGAACTTAAACTTTGTGCATAGGCTACAGTCCGGCTGATAACTTTCTCCTGCGTGTTGGTATTTCAAAATTATTTGGCACAAATGGTCATCAGAACAAGACAATATGTCGTGCGCAAGAATTACATTGCTAGCTTGAAGGTCAAGTTCATACTGCGTACGTGAACTTTGAGCATAGACTATAGTAAAAACATGTTCTTGTTCAGCCCATACTTTTGATATAAAATGGTGTTACTTCAAGATTATTTGGCATAGATAATTATCATGACAAGAGGATATGCCCCGTGCAAGAACCATGTCACTAGCTGAAAGGTCAAGGTCACAGTTAACACACAAACTTTGTGTTTAGGCTTCAGTGAAAAGCTGTTTGTATCCGGCCTATAACTTTTGTCCTGCATGGTGGGATTTCAAAATTATTTGGCAAGAGGATTTGCTGCCTACAAGGACCATGTAAATAGCATAAAAATCAAGGTCACAGTGCCCACATAAACTATGTGAATAGGCTATAATGAGAATGTTCGTGTCATATTCGCGTTGACGGTTTGAATGCAAAAGAAATGTCAGTCACTTTGACCTATATTTCATGGTCCCTTGAGTTTCCCTTTTATATTATACAAGTCTGCCTCTATGAGCCTAGTTATCACACAAGTGTCAGTGCCAATCAATGCGCCATTTTACTCAAGGCATTATGGACACATTTCTAGTCAAAAATATCGGTCTCGGTTTTTCATTACCATTTTCCTGTACACCGCGAAAACGCCTTAATACGTGGAAGCATTTCAGAACTTGTCAATAAAGTTCAGATAACTTTGATAGGTTGCATATTCTCTTCTCCGCCAAATTCCACACGATGAACATTTCTGGAATCCTTAGCAGTGTCCCCTTATTCATTCTCCCGGTAAATGTAAGATTTTTGACAGCAAAGACTTCTAGCCGAAGCTAGAATGCACTTTGGGGTATGCTAAGACTTATGAAGAATTTGCATATGTATGAAATTAATGCAACGTACCTGTACAGGTCAAACCCAGGATCCCAGGATCATTTGTAACCCTAGACCTTGGTAACGGTTGATTTGGCAACATTACAAACCAAATTTCAAGCATCTAAGCTTGGTGCTGGTGGTTCTGCAGAAGAAGATATTTTGTGTTCGTTTTTCTTCAAACCAAATGTCCCCGCCCCAAACTCCCTCTCCCCCTTTGGGCCACTATTTGAACAAATTTGGTATAGGTGAGCTAGGCATTGCTACATACCAAATTTGAAGCATTCGAGCCAAGTGGTTTTAAAGAAGTTTTTTTAAGTATTTTTCATATGTATTTCTTTGGTTAAAACCCAGGAACCCATGGGTAGGGGTTATTTTGAACCCAGGGGCCACCATTTTAACAAACGTGGTAAAGGTAAGGCTACATGCTAAATTTCAAGCGTCTGAAAATGATTATTACAGCAAATCATTCGAGTGTTTTGCTTCGCTGTCGATGTCGTCTCCCCAGTTGATGACTAGCTGATAAAAGGCGTAGTCAACAACAGCTTCTTTAGATCTGTACCTCTCCTCGAACTTGTCCGCATGTTTGCAAGCATTATACAATCTACAGGGTCCGATCTCTTCAAATGTCACTGTCGTGAGTTCAAGAACATCGTTGATCCTGTATGTCATGTTCCTATAAGCTACGATCTGCTTGATCTAGCTCCAGATCAATTCGATTGCATTCAGATCAGAATGGTATGGTGGAGGTTTGAGTACTTCGTGTCCATATTCACGCACGATGCTGTCTGTTAGGTATGTCGGCTCGGACTTGTGAAGCTTCCCCAATGCCAACAGCTGTGGACTTAGAAGATCGTCCTCAAATGGAATGTCGTGGTCCTTCAGACATTTCTGAAACATTTAAAGAATAACAAGTAATGCAGTATAAACAGTCATTGCTGTTAAATTACTGTTTTAAGTTAAAACAATTTGCCCATATACCCCATGCTATTGAAACTGTAGAAGCGGCGGTAGTGTAGTAAATAACGCGCTAGACTTTCAATCGAGGGGTTGCAGTTTCGATCCCCGCTTCTGCAGTCTTTCGGGCCAAACTTTAAACCGTCTCCTAATGACCTACATGTTGGTAGGACGAGAAACCAAAGTTCACTCACTATTTAAAAACTGAATTGTCCAGTGAAAATCAGTGTAGATATTTTTTCTGCCTTATTCTAGAAGATAGCATGCAAATTCTTGATGTTTAAAGTGGCCGCTCAGTGTTTAACAGAAATTCTATCTCCTCTGCGCGCCAAGGATATACCAAGCCATCTTTATTTAACAGTTAAAGTTTAGCGCGACTTTGCGAAGCAAAGACGGGCTTATGCAATACCCTTCGTGTGCGTTCGCGTGTGCCTTTGTATAAATATTCACCTGTTGCGTTAAGCTCATTTTCCAAGTAACACCAGGGGCTAGAGTCTTCAAACTAGCTCCATAGATATGTCTGGGAAAATCTACTGAAAGCAGCGATGCATATCGGGCCATGACCTATATTGACGGTTGATTGAGCATAAAAAATATATTCAACTGTTGCGTTTAGCTGAGTTTCCAAGAAACCACATTGGCTAGAGTCTTCAAACTTGCTTCACAGATACATCTAAGAAAGATCTGCTGAAAGCAGTGATGCATATCGGGGCATAGCCTATACTTCACGGTTGACTGAACGTAGCACAAATATTTACCTTTTGTGTGTATATCTCAATTTCTTAGTAACCGCAAGGGCAAGTCTTTAAACTTGCTCCATACGACCAAGGTGGCAGCCATGCCCATATAGGGTAAAAATCCTTAAAAAATCTTTTTCTCCAGAGCCTCGATGCTATTGCCTTGAAATTTGTATGGAACATTAGGGTCTCTGGTCCTACAAACATTTTTAATGGTGACCCTGCATTGACCTTGACCTTATTTATGGCAAGGTCAACTTCAGTTCCGTATGATATTGTATTTGAAGTCATTAAACAGTGGATTTCAATTTAAGGCTAGATATAAGTGGAAAGTAACTAAATGAATACAAGGTCACCAAAGATCAAGGTCATACTTTGACCTTTGCTCTAGGTCACTGAGATTTTAAAATAAAGATATCCACTCTTGTTAAGCCACTGATTAAGAATTGTAACATGAGCAAAGTGACAAATTGTGTCTGTTGACAGTAAGATCTCCGGTGAGCTACAGGACCGTTGCTCCGCTGGCTAATGTTTTAGCTCACCTGAGCCTTTAGGCTCAGGGTGAACTATTGTGATCACCAAGTGTCCGTCGTCCGTCGTGCGTCGTGCGTCGTCAACAATTTGCTATAAATGACATCTTCTCTGAAACCGCTAGGCCTAGGGCTTTGATATTCGGTATGAAGCATTGCCTAGTGGACCTCTACCAAGTTTCTTCAAATGGTGGCCCCAGGGTCCAAAATGGCCCTGGGGCAGGGGGTCTTGGGTTCGAAACTAAAAAATACTTAAAAATCTTCTTCTCCAGAATGGCTTGGCTCAGATGCTTGAAATTTGGTATGTAGCATTGCCTAATGGTCCTCTACCAAGTTTGTTCAAATGGTAGCCCCAGGGTCCAAAAAGGCCCTTGGGCAGAGGGTCTTGGGTTCGAAACTAAAATATACTTAAAAATCTTCTTCTTCAGAACTGCTTGGCTCAGATGCTTGAAATTTGGTATGTAGCATTGTCTAGTGGTCCTCTACCACGTTTGTTCAGATGGTGGCCCCAGGGTCCAAAATGGCCCTGGGGCAGGGGGTCTGGGGTTGGAAACTAAAAACTACTTAAAAATCTTCTTTTCCAGAACTGCTTGGCTCAGATGCTTGAAACTTGGTATGTAGCATTGCCTAGTGGTTTTCTACCAAATTTGTTCAAATGGTGGCCCCATGATCCAAAATGGCCCTGGGGCAGGGGGTCTTGGGTTCGAAACTAGAAAATACTTAAAAATCTTCTTCTCCAGAACTTGTCGGCTCAGATGCTTGAAATTCGGTACGTAGCATTGCCTAGTAGTCCTCTACCAAGTTTGTTCAAATGGTGGCCCCAGGGTCCAAAATGGTCCCGGGGCAGGGAGTCCCAGGTTTGAACCATAGAAATACATAGGAAAATATTAAAAAATCTTCTACTTCAGAACCGCAAGGCTCAGATGCTTAAAATTTGGTATGTAGCATTGACTAATAGTCCTTTACCAAGTTTGTTCAAATGGTGGCCCCAGGATTCAAAATGGCTCCTTGGCATGGAGTCCAAGGTTTGAACCATAGAAATGCAAAGAAAAATATTCAAAAATCTTCGTCTTCAGAACGTAAGGCTTCAATGCTTGAAATTTGGTATGATGCATTGCCTAGTGGTCCTCTACGAAGTTTATTCAAATTTTGGTCACAGGGTCCAAAATGGCCCAGCGGCAGGGAGTTCTAGGTTTGAACCACAGAAATACATAGAAAAATATTCAAAAATCTTCTACTTCAGAATCACTTGGCTCAGATGCTTGAAAATTGGTATGATGCATGGCCTTGTAGTCCTTTATCAAGTTTGCAAATGATGGTCCCGGGGTCCAAAATGGCCCTGCGGCAGGGAGTCCTGAGTTTGGGCCATAGAAATACATATAGGAAACTAATGAAAAATCTTCTTGTTTCAAACCACTTGGCTCAGATGTTTGAAATTTGGTATGATGCATTGCCTGGTGGACTCCTACAAAGTTTGTGTAAATGGTGGCCCTGGGATCCAAAATGCTTCTGGGGCAGGGAGTCTTGGGTTCGAAATCAAAATGTACTTAAAAATCTTCTTCTCCAGAACCCCTTAGTTCAGATGCTTGAAATTTGGAATGATGCATTGCCTAGTGGTCCCTTACCAAGTTTGTTCAAATGACGGTGCCAGGGTCACAAATGGCCCCACCCCAGGGGGTCCAGGGTTTGAACCATAGAAATTCATAGAAAAATATTCAAAGATCTTCTTTTTCAGTTCCACTTGGCTCAGAGACTTGAAATTTAGCTTCTATCATTGGATAGTGGTCCTTTATCAAGATTATTCAAATGATGGCCCCAGAGTCCAAAATGGCCTGGCCCAAGGGGTCCAGGATTTGAACCATAGCAATACATAGAAAAATATTCAACAATCTTCTTCTTTAGAACCATTTGGAAATGGTTTTAAACTATCAGGTTTGTTCAAACTATGACCCTAGTTTGACTTAAACTTTTTAGCGCAGGTGAGCGATTCAGGGCCTCTTGGCCCTCTTGTTTTTGTTTGTTTTCACAAAGCAGAAGAGAGAGCTGGTCGCTATGCTAGTCGTCTATTTGTGTACCAACGTTTGTGGCTTCACGTTTCATTTTTTATCTTATTGGTGCCAGAGGTCGGCTGCAATCTTTTATTGACGCCTACTTTACCCTGCAAGCACACAGCGTTGAATCAACATTGAATAAACGTTGATTCAACGCCATGACGTTGAATCAATATAGGGATCAAACATGGTTTTTCATGCATTAACGTTTGCTGGGTCCCGAGGGAGATGTTGGAACCCGAGGCCGAGGTTTTCAACATCCCCCGAGGGACCTGGCAAATGTGAATGCATTGGAAGCAAATGTTTGATCGCTGTTATTGCATAACTTCAACAAATTATTGGTAAAATTTGAGAAAACTTGACACTATATTTTGTCACCGTTTGACAGCCAACGCGGAGGTGCATCTTTGTACTAATATTCGTCTTCCGGGCCCGAGAGCATTCAGATATTCAAAATGGCTGCCATCATCCTATTCAACCTCAATATTTCGGAAAATTGTCCAAGATGGTCGTTGTAGTTGATGCAAAATAGATTACAAATTAATCAACAAAAAGCAGATACCTTGAGCAATAATTTCCATGCAGAACAAGCCTGATCCATTCATATATCATCCTGCAGTTCTTGACTGCTAAAAGCTTGAGATGCATGTTTTCATTAACGCTTATTTACTCTCCATTTGGCATCGTTAGAATGTAAACAACATCGCTCGACGATGACGTCAGATTATAAAAGCATGATGACGTCATATAAGCATACATAGGTAGCGCACCACCAATGTTTGTAATTCGACCGAAACGGGAGAGACAGAGTTACATGGCGGATTTTTAGTGGCCCGATACAAGCATAATGAAAGTTCTTTCATCGTGCTTCAACAGCGCGTGAAAACCCTTGTTGAAGCTCGGCTTTTCGCCGGTTGATGCACGGCTGTTAATACCTCTCGGCACTGCTTTTTATGCAATGATATTTAGTCAATGTTGATTTATGGCAGTGTGCCCAGTGGGTAAAGAGGTATGCATCTTTTCATTAACTGTAAGGCAAATTCACGGACATAATGTGGGGAATTCAACGCGTGCGATCTTGTTTGTGGAACTACGTCGCATGTTACCTTGTCATTTCATGAGTCAGTGTACACTTTCAGGTGACCTTTGAGTGACATTGCGGATTTTGCTCTGAAGCTGTATTGTGACACTCCCTGAAGACCCTTTCATCGTTTCCTTTCAATAACTGAGACATATTCTCTATTTCAGACTTTATTTCTCCTTCCATAAAGTCACATTTGCGGCGATTTAAGGAAGCTCTCCTGTTTTCCTCATTAAGAGCACATTTCATTGGTAGAATAATATGTCTTCGTTAGACAGAAGAATAAGGTCGCCAAAAAAAAAGAAGAAGAAAATACAAAAAATAGACAACTAAATTTCCGCCCGCAAAGTTTCGATAAATCTTTCGTCTGAACTATATAACTTTGAGAATTCAAACACTAGAGGACAAACAGCGTAGAGACATATGAGGCGACTCATTTTGAGCCGCTTCATCTGGACGTACGCCGTTTGCAATATCAACAGTTTTCATTTTGAATTTTAAGTATTAATAGGAAGTATTTTGCTAAGGCTCTCAGGGCAGGTGCTCGAACCCCTTTTCCAAAAGAGCTACTCTAAAAGTATAGACTTAGGTTTCTTTCAGGTGAAGCAACCCTGCCACTTTCAATTTTGCCTCCCTTCTCAATGAGACCAACTCAAAAAAAAAAAAAAAGAATTGGCTCCTCTAGGAGCTCTAGGATCAAATTTTTCCTTTTTGAATTCACACACTTTAGAATGGCCACGCTGTCCAGGGAACAAAACAGGGAGTCTTCGAAATTGTCACCCCATTGTAAAAATGGCGATAAAACGTGGATGTTTATCCAGGCACATTAAGCAGCAAGGAAAGAATGCCGACTGAGATAAGATTTTCTCTTGATTGGTAATCTTTTCCCTTACAAAAAGCAGATTTATCAGGATAGATGGGCTGTTTCTGGAACAGGGAATGACCCGTTCAGGCTCACCTGCGTCTTCAGTCTTTGCTAGTGGCAAAATACACCGTTTTATGTTGCAAAGCTGATGAATACCCCTATTTATGCCCAGTGGACTCATCTATATTTACAAACTGGATGGGCCCATTCATCATTTTAGGAGTGACTGATATATGTATTTATTTTGAAGAAATTGTTGCAAATTTCAAGGCAACACTGTAGACTCTGATCAGACGCCACATTGTGCGGGATTTTTTTTGTATTCAACTTCTTCAATGTCGCTACATGTCAACCATAAACGCTTGAGGGAGGACATATGACTGAGTTTCTTGGTTGCTTTTGGTCCAACGGCTCTTTAAGACAGTATTTCAGTCTATATCGAGTCGTCTCTCAGAGAAAGGAAGAAAAACAAAGAGAGATGATAGGCGAGAGAAAAAATATCCAAACAACCCCAACCCACACCAACTGCCTGCACAGTAGACCTTTGCCCTACTACATGAATCATCCAAATTAGTAGGGAGCTCCGGCACCGGAAGTTACCCAGCACAACCGCCCAACCAAAGACCCCCACATAATTGGGCCAATGCAAAAATGATTAATTTCATATATAAATGAATTATAACAGTGCTGAATTTAGTTTCATGCTGGTGATCTCTGCCTTACACTGAAAGCATTTGGTGAATATAATTTACCGCATTCACGTAAAGTAAATCCTGTTATTAATAAGGGAATTTAAACTGTTTTACTCTTAGTTTTGTTGATAAGCAATTAAGTATAGCCATAAAATCGTTGCACATGCAGCTTCATACAAAGTACATTTAAAAACTCTTGGACCATGTCGACAAACTGTCACGCTACAATATGTTCTTGTTGGAAGACATGTATTTCTTATTCATTAGAAATGATAAGGGAGACTAATTGTCTTAATCTCTACCATCAATTTTAATGTATCAGAAATGTCAAATGATTGCGTGTAGATAATGCACGTAGGCAAATACTGGCTCTTTATGAAAGTACGTAAAAGGTAAATGAACCAGTCTTTATTGTGGAGTCTTAACATTCGTTCTTTGTGAACTTTACTTGTTTCAACCATGTTGGCGATTTTCGGTACGAGGTCAAATAAACAGTTATAATATGTAACTAGAATTCGTTGCTGGAATATTTTTGAGCACGATCAATGCGATTATTAAGGAAATTTGAAGGAGAACTTTGTGCAAACTTGATGATTGACATAAAAACAAGGATGTTTTCGTGTCGATGGAGCGTCATGACGCCAGATCGACACGAATAGTACGTTGTTTCACGCAATGTGCCTACAGACCCAGATTCCTTATATGAGCCGCGACACGAAAAAACCAACAAAGTGGTTGTGCGCCCAACGACGACTCAGATCAACCTGAGCATCCGCCTAGGGCAACATCCGCCCAGGGTAGCTAAGGGTCTATGCTTCCTCCATGTGGACAGCGAAGACTGATCAGACTGGGCGGATGCCCAGGCTAACCTGAGTCTGTGGTGGGCGCACAACACTTTTGTTGGTTTTGTCGTGTCGCAGCTCGTATGATGAATTTGTAAATTCATACATAAGTTTTCTTCAATTTTACTGATCTGAGCAAAGCCTTTCTCTGTCCACTCTTAACAGTATTTTGTCATTGGGAATTCAGAAGAGACCTAGTTTGTCTGACAAAAGAGGAAACCACTTTTTCCTTCAATGAATAATGTCCAATGCATATTAGTCAATTTATTCGTCAGTATAGTACTAGTACTAGCTTCTGATTTTACTTTCCTTTCATCTATGCCAGTGATCAGTTGTCGAACGCTTCAAATACCTTACGCGCCAGCTATACATGTATCACTTATATGCTAATTCGTAAGACCACAACAAAATATGCTAATTCGTAAGACCACAACAAAATTATATTCCATGAGAGGCCAAAAACGCTACACTTAAAAATGGACATTTCCAATTTAATCCGACTATAATACTGACTATGATACAAGACCTTGTATGAGAAGGCCCATATTTAGTCACCGAAAAAGACACAACATTAAAAGCTTTTTATGTTTTATAAAAATGCACACATACAAAAGTCCCAACCTAGAACGAAAGGGCGGGTACAAATTGAGTCAGTTTAGGTATGAAATATTTGGATTTATAATGTCGAAAATACCTGAACCCCCAGCCGAATTTGACGTAAAAGTCAAATTTGGTCGCCTATGCGGCTTTCTAAATATATGCCGGCCCGGCCTCCAGAACATTTTATATTTTGCATACAGACAAATGTTTGTTTTATTGACATGCCATGAAAAAATTAAAAGCACTGCAGGCTAGGCGGTATGCTTATTCTTATTGTTACTTTTTTGTTACCCAAGTCGCTTATGTCACTCAGCTAGTCTGGTATGCTAGAGCCTGTTTCAAATATCAAGACTGTTGATAGAGGAAAGCCACTCACCCGTAGACTGTTGACACAGAGTTATCACATAGTGAAGCTTGTGTCAACAGTTAAAAAGTTTATTGGGCGACACCATGACCTCTTTGGGTCCTACAGTGTGACATTTTCTAAACTTATTCTTGATTTAAGGGCCTCAGCCGAAGCCTTGTAAGGTTTTGAAATACCGGACTTTAGGGATCACGGAGTTGATTGATTGATTTATTGCTGAACGTCCACGGTAAACAACTATGGTCATGTCGGGACGGTCAGTTAACCTAACCACACTATTCCTGGGCAGGCTTAGACCTCCTAAGCAGTTAACCAGTACTAAGTGCACATACTTTCGCCAGTAACTGACAACTGCCCTTCTTGAATCAGCGGAAGGAGAAACGAAAGTATGTGGTCAGACCGGGTTTCGAACCCAGGACCTCTGACTTATGAGTCAGATGCCCTACTGATTGCGCTACGCGGCCCGGCCGGATCACGGAGTTCATTTTGAGTGAGTTTGAAAATAGAGTTTTGCTGAATGTGCTTACGAGTTTGGACTTATGATTTGGGTACTTTCACCACTTTCATTTATATCTCCACTCATAGACAAAACAAACATATGTTATATGTTTTCATTTTAATAGCTGGGATACAAGGAACCATTGTAATACATTTCAATTTGATTCATTGAAATGTTTTGTTTAGGATCTCACGACATGCAATCGCTATTGAGTTGGATAACATGAAATACTTAATACGGTGCACGTAGGGTCACCAGTGCTTTTACAATCATTTGCATATCAGCTGAGTCAAGTGCCCTTAAAGATGTTATGGCTGAAGTCTTTTAAATGAAAAGCTCTTTTCTTGCTGTTTTCTTTTAAATAACTGAAACAACACAGATAATGGCAGAAATCGTGTTATTCTGAAAATACATATAGAAGAAACATATTATTATTGACTGAAAGGGCCTTCAAACCGAAACAACAACCGCACTCCCCAAAAAAGTATGAACCTTGAAATTCGCATGCGCAGCCAATCATGAATTTGAAATAAATGTCCGGTTGTTTGCAGATACTTTCTTATGTTCCCTTTACTGGGTAAGAGGATGAGTGATAATGGGATGGGTATTATGAGTATTTGACTCCCAAAATCAATGAGAAAACAGACAGCAGTTTCCATCCGTGTGTTTGTTTATCCACCTGTTGCTCTTGCTGGGCAACGTGTCCTTGCTGTGCAGCAGGTCAGCGGCTGGTAAGCGGCTGGTTTCTGTGCAGCTAGGCATCTTCGGGTTGCTGGGCTGTGGCTCTTGCTGGGCAGCGGGTCCTTGCTGTGCACCAGGTCTTTGCTGGTCAGTGGCTGGTTGCTGGCCTGCTGCTGGATGCTGGGCAGTGGCTTGTTGTTTAGCAACGGCTGGTTGAATTTCTGGCCTGCGGCTGGTTGCTAAGCAGCACGTACATTCTGGGCTCCGGCTGGTTGCAAAGCAGTGACTGGTAGCTGTCTGCTTTTGGTGTAGACCAATGACGAGCTTCGATGCATCAATTGGAGTCACGTTGCTAGCTTTCTTACAAGCCTTGTTTGATCCCAATGCTGCAAGGACACATAGACATCTGGTTAGCAAAATCATCAAAGTAAAATTTACAGGTCGACTGCAGCGTCTTTCCATTGCTCTTTTTGGAGTCCTCTTTTGTTTTATATGTTAAACTTATTCATTTACTTTAAATTATCGATCCAATTAATGTTTGTTAGTTTGTTTATAATGAAACATGTGTGTTATTCTTAATTTTAGGATTTATCAGGCCCGTAACTGAATGGGCTGATGTTTGTTTTATCATTTTTCATTTTTAAGAGGGTCCATGTTAAAATTTTGGATGTTCTTACAATCTCTAAAGTTAGGAATGAATGATAGCATCGTAGTTGAGGGTCAGCGTGACCTATGTTTCATGAACCAGTGATTTAAATTCATATTTCCAAGACTGTTTCATTGATTTGCATTATACTTGGATTCATTGTTTGGGCTGACACTGTGAGTGACCTCATATAAACTGTAGGTGAGTGTGACCTTCATTTTATGTTTCAGAAATTTGCATCATATTTCCAAAACTTTACGTGGATTTGCGTTATACTCGGGTTATGTGTGTGGACTGACACAGTGAGTGACCTCATACTAGTTTGTAGGTCTGCGTGACCTATTTTTCATGGTCCAGTGATTTAAGCCAATATCTCTTAAACTATCTAATTGACTTCTACGCTGAGCAAAATTAGAAATAGACAGTTGATAGCTTGTTATTGTTTTTTTAACATAAACATGCCGGGCCGCGTAGCGCAATCGGTAGGGCACCTGACTCATAAGTCAGAGGTCCTGGGTTCGAAACCCGGTCTGGCCACATACTTTCGTTTCTCCTTCCGCTGATTCAAGAAGGGTAGTTGTCAGTTACTGGCGAAAGTATGTGCACTTAGTACTGGTTAACCGCTTAGGAGGTCTAAGCCTGCCCAGGAATAGTGTGGTTAGGTTAACTGACCGTCCCGACATGACCGTAGTTGTTTACCGTGGACGTTAAGCATCAAATCAATCAATCAATTAACATAAACATGTTTGAAGATCTCAGGTTCACATCAATATTTTGTGCTCTGAAACTGATCAAATATTCTTTCCTCGCAATTTCCGGTAAAGCAACAAGGGCACCTGAATAAATTGGGAAAAAAAACTAAAACGTGTTCTACAAAAGAGAGGGATCAATTTCTGAAATCGTAAACAAATTTTGATAAATAAACGTACTGCAGGGGAAGGGTCTTTTTTCTGTGTTTGGTTGTCACCCGACGTAGGCGGAGGGACCTATAGAAATGACCTTCGACCGTCCTTGTGTGCGTCAGTCTGTCCGTCCTTCCGTCCGTCCGTCCGAAATCTTGTCCCCGCAACTCCTCTTACGTCTTTCATCGGATTGATTATAAATTTTACAGATTATATTCTTATGATATGAAGATGTGCATATGATTTCTTATTTTTGTTTCGGCCATTTCTGATAGAGTTACAGCCCTTGCTGACTCTGACCTTGTCCTCTCAACTCCTACCACATCTTGTATCGGATTGACTTCAAATTAAATAATATGCAGAATGTTTCATCACGATCTGAAAATGTGCATGTGATTTTGGAATTTCAATTGTCCTATTTTACAAGTGAAACGGGCTCATAAAAAACCAAAGAGCTCCGGCCGGGATTTGAACCCGGGCCGCCTGTGTGACAGTCTCGCACTCTGCCACGTCGCTATGAAAGCCGGCTTGTACCGCAAGGCAGTACAAGTGTATCTTATACCTATCACTACTACATACACCCCCTCCATTTTAGATTCGTCCCCGAATCTCAGTTTGAGTTTCATTGAATCTAATCCAATCACGGATGTGCTCCGAGACTCGTGTGGGTCATTTACGCTGGGCGCCAGATGTAACGGACTCATAAAAAACAAATAGCTCCGGCCGGCATTTGAACCCGGGCCGCGTGCGTGACAGTCTCGCACTCTACCACATCGCTATAAAAGCCGGCTTGTACCGCAAGGCGGTGTATCTTATACCTATCACTACTACACCAGGTTATGGCCCTTTGTCATTTTTTGGCATTTTTCGAACTTTTGAACCGTTTGACCGAGAGAGCTGAAATTAGGTATGCTATTAGTACATGTATTTGGTAAATTGATTATTTTGATTATTGTTAGGATGTGCTAAACTGAGTAGCGACAGAGTTATTCCCCTTTCATAGATAAAATACATTCACGTAAAGGTAAAAACATAACTTCAGAACTATTCATATTAATGGCACAGTATCCGAACTACATGTACAATCTCTTCCGGTTTTCATAGCGTTGAATCGAGAGTACAAACGTTCGCTTATAACCAGTAGTCGGAAATCATTATGTTTTGATATTTTATCTGGAATCTGCTGCGTCATTTATAGCTATTCAGCTTTGAAAATGTAAAGAGGTAAGTTTAATATAATTTGCTCTTCGGTCTTTTACTTTATTACCCTGTACAATGTCGTGTATGGGTGGGTAGTAATTGGTACAGTATTCAAATCGCCCTTGGCATGATTCTTAGACCATTTTGAGCATGTTCTTACATGTTTTATAAAAAATCTTTAGAATAAACGGAAGGCATTATCAATCTAAAGTTTGTTAGTGTTGATAAAAGAATGATAGCTAGGTTTTGCACGACACAATCTCGTGTTAAATTAAGCTGTTCGGGAAAAAAATCTGCGACGGCAAGGAGTTTTTCATTGTACAGGGCAATAAAGTAAAAGACCGAAGAAAAAGTTATATTAAACTTACCTCTTTACATTTCGAAGCTGAATAACTATAAATGACGCAGCAGATTCCAGATAAAAACTCAAAACATAATGATTTCCGGCTACTGGTTATAAGCGAATTTTGTACTCTCGATTCAACACTATGAAACCCGGACGAGATGGTACAGTGCGTCCGGATACTGTGAATGGACTAAAGTTTCATTAATGCATTGTTCATTTTTCATCAGATTCATATTAGCAGGATTGTGGCCCTTGTTATTTTGTTATTGGGTATACAGTCTTAATGTCTTGGGAATTCTGTATGGGCCTAAAGTTTCAGTCACCTACTTTTACCAATACATGTACATATGTACATGCCTCTTTCTAAACTGAAGTTATTTATAACTTCTTAGTGACCCAGTAATTGGGTATTATGTGTTCGCTTATGCTTCAGTTATTATTTGCTTACCAGGTTCTGCAATACACAAATTTTCTGTTTTTTGGCCATATAGTTACTCTTAGACTGAATAAAGGGCTGCAGTTTGTGTCACATTACAAACGTCGGGTGACACTTGGCCGATGGCCTTTTATTGTTTTTATGCAACGATTCAATGATTCTGGCTGTCAGAAAAAAGTTTATGAGTTTTATGATTATGTACAACGTATTTGCCGACGTTAACGTCAGTTCGCAGATCGCAATTTTAGTTTTCCTCTGATGTTTAGCTAAGAATAACCTTATGATAATGCAGAAATTGTAAGTTTTGCAGGAATTTACTTTTGCTATCAATGTTCAGTGTGTACATAACAATTTGCTCGCAAAATTACGAATGCACAACTGCGCACGTGCAAAACATGTGTTAACATGTAAATGTAGCATACAAAGGACTGTACAGGTTCAGTCGAGTAAAAAATACGTGCAAATGGTGCACATATTCAACAGCAATATATTAATATATGCCATAATTCTATTTTCTCAAACCCAAGAAACGGCAGAAAAAAATCGTTTTTTTTATTTATATATCTATACTAAGCAAAATGCATTTAGCAAATTTTTGTAGTTTGCAATTTTACTAATTACTGAAGTGCAACATCGAGCGAAATGAAAATGCATCGAGGGGAACTGTATTTGGGGCTTAAGATACCATGGGGTTACAAAAGCCATCTTTAAAACCGTTATTAGGTGAAAGCAATAAGCGCGGAAGGGGTCATTCGTCGAAATTCGCAACCATTGAAAAGCAACATAAAAATGGCAAGCATGTGATTTTTTGTACGGTCTTTCTCATTATTTTCATGCCCAGTTTTCTTGTCAAAACTATTGAATGTGTAATAGATATGGTTAAGCTTAAAACTGACGAAGCTTAGCATGCGCCATTGACGTTAAAACGTTATAATTCGGTCCAATTTGCAATGAATCACAGGTGTTTCAGTTCAATGCAGAATCAAAACCCGAGAAAAACCAATAGGCTAAAATTAAAGGTCACACCATGATTAATTGGACTGTGAAGTTGCTTCATTGGAGTGTAATGTAACTGTGAGAAAATGATGACGTTAGTCTGAGACTTTTGACTTATGCTCAGTAACCGGGAAGAATTTTCTTTCTGAATTGTTTACGTTATCATATTAATAGATACCAAACAATCATACACTCGAAAGGAATCCAAGAAATACCGATTAGAAACAACTTTTTAAGATGATAACGTAAAAACAAGGGAAAACGTTGAATTTCCGAACTTTGTAAACCTCATACGCGTAGCATAATCAAATGCCTTTATTTTAGCAGAAAACCAGCCGCCTCATTATGGTTTTGGCTTTTTTACATGATCAAAAATATACTTCAGATACAATGGTCATAAAAACTGACGTCACGGTAGTTCAAACGCTACAATTGAACCATCTTGAATCTTTTACCTGCCAGCCACTCTCGAATGATCGGCCTTTGTATCTTTATGCAGTAAAATGACAATTAAATCCTAATATGGTGGATCTGATACATACAGAAAATTGCTATATTTAATGTGCATAGTATATTAGTATTTTTTGGGCTTAGTATGTGACATGGTGTTATGGTACTTTCGCATACAGCGATTGATCTCATGTTACTCTAGGCATTCTGACCTATATTTCACTGTTCATTGATATTGCCAAATATCTGGCAATATTTAAGAGGTTTTAATTATTCTCAGGAGAATTGAGTATTCTGACAATGCGCTTGATCTCATCATTTGCCTTGGTCGGTATTGCCCATATAATTATAACTTGCGATTGTAAAAGTCAAGCTCACGCAAAGTCGCGCTTTATTGTTTCCTGACAATTCTTGTATTTATTCATCCCGTCATCCTATAACGGCATTTGAGTTCAGATGTTGAAAATTTGTATTTTAAAACATAATGAAGTCTTCTTTTCGAGGAAAATAAATAAAAGAATAGCACATATTTTCAAACTTTTCTGAACCTATACCGCTGCTATTCATAAGGTTTGAAATTAAATAGAAAAAAATGTGTTTATCAATTTTCATAATGTTTTTATAATGTAGAACATTATTTCAGAAGAAAAATTGAAGATAACATTTTCTTCACAAATATCAATAATAATAAGTAGGACGTTTTTGTTTATTTTATCTATTATATCTATATAAGATAACAAGAATTCCGCGGAATGCGGCGTCTCGCCTGCTGGCGCTTTGTCACTCAGCAAAGATGTATGCATGACCCAAGTTTCATGGCCCTAGCCTTTATAGTTTCTGAGTAACAAACTTAAATGCGAAAACTTGACAAAAAATTGCAAAGTCAGTTAACCGCAAAATGTAGGTCAAGACTCAATACAGAGATGACTTTGAGTTCTTCTCTTCCAGATGTATGCATGAACCAAGTTTCATGGCTCTAGCTCTTATAGTGTCTGAGAAACAGACTTAAACGCGAAAACTTGACAAAAATTGCAAAGTCAGCCAACCGTGAAATGTAGGTCAAGACTCAATACAGATGATAGTTTTAAGATTTACTCTTCCAGATGTAAGCATGAACCAAGTTTCATGGCTCTAGCCCTTATAGTTTCTGAGAAAATGACCTAAACCCGAAAACTCTACAAAAAATTGCAAAGTCAGTCAACCGTAAAATCTAGGACAAGACTCAGTGTTGATGATAGCTTTCAGCTGTACCCTTCCAGATATATGCATGACCCAAGTTTCATGGCTCTAGCCCTTAGAATTTCTGAGAAAATGACCTAAACGCAAAAACTCGACAAAAAATTGAGAAGTCAGTCAATGTAAAATCTAGGTCAAGACTCAATATTGATGATGGCTTTCAGCTGTACTCTTCCAGATGTAAGCATGACCCAAGTTTCATGGCCCTAGCCCTTAAAGTTTCTGAGAAAATGACCTAAACGCAAAAAACCGACAAAAGTTTACGCCGACGACGCCGCCGACGCCGCCGCCGACGACGACACCGGAAAAGCAATACATATGTCTCGCCTCTGCTTCGCAAGCGAGACAAAACTATAATAACAACTTGTGTTTAACATAGTACATGTAATAGCTTTGCTGTTTTGGTTCTTCTTGGCTGCTTTATGCGGTATTTGTTTGTTGAAATGTCTGTTATTGATATATTGTTTGTGATGTTAAGGCTAGCCCGGTGACCACCTACATCGGAAACATGGGTTCACATGGCTGCCGCCAATGATGTCTTTGGTGGTGACTTCACTAACTTTGTGTTGTCTTTTTCGCACTTGGTGTCTTAGGTGAAATCCGGGACTGAATTGAGTTAGATCCTGAAAATTTCCTATTTACTTTTGCTTCTTTTCGTTTTGTCTCGCCTGCGATAGCAGAAGCGATTTCGGTGGAGTACGCAGCTTAAACTTTAGTCAATTTTTCTGCTTAAGTTCTGTTTTTCTGGAGATATAAGGGCTAGTCATGAAATTTGGGCCATGCTTACATCTAGAGGAGGGAGGCTCAATTCAACTGTTACTATTAGGTCATCGCGTATATTCTGCACTTATCTGAATAGACAAATTTGCATCACATTTTCTGGTGTAGTTCTGTTTTTCTAGAACTATATAGAACTATACGGGCTACTGAAATTTGGTTCGTACTGACATCCCGAAGAGGAAGCTGAACACAACTATCACTTTTAGGTTATGACCTATAATTTACATTCGCACTGTCCACTGACTTGACCAATTTGTGTGTTTAGCTATGTTTATCATATTACGTTGCATCTAAGTGTAATAAGGCCATGCAATAAAAAAGATAATCAACTAATGGATTAAATATGCAAACTACGTCGGAACGTTGCATTGACGTCAATAAAAACGTCGCGTTTTCTAATGGCGAAATCGTGACGTTTTTAGTGCACATTTTGCTAATAAGATGCGACTTTAGTGTCAAATGATAAATAGAAACTTGCATTCGTGCTTCTGTTCTTGCTTCTATATTATTGAATTTATTAAAATCGTTGAGAAAAAAACGATGATATGCACGGCATAGCCTCGCATCTTATCTTTTTTCTCCAATTCGATTAAGAATTTAAAAATGTATGTGCATTCATGTAAGATTCTCTTTTTGTTCAGAACAGGAAGAGCTCGAGTCAGGAAACTTGGTTCATGCTGTCATCAGGAAAAGGAAAGCTGAGACCAACCACCACTTTTAGGTCATGACCAGTATTTAAGGCTTCGCTGACTTTACAATTTTGCGTCCAGTTTTCTGGTTGTCTTGCCTGGGACTAGCAGCATTCACTCTTCTGCAAACAGTATAGTTCGTATGCATGTAAGATTAAAAATCCTGTTCGCTGTTAACTATGGATTAAGAAAAACAAATTCTGCTTTTTATCGTCTCTGGGCTATCTAAATCATTAGCATTTCTTGGTTTCAACTGGTTCTAAAGCAGATCCGAAACCATCTTATTCATGCATATGGTTTAAAACAGCGCCATCTTTGTTACAGAATCACGACAAGACTTTGCAGGAAAGTGCAAATATTAATATACATGTGAGATGATGAACATTGTATGTCTGGGAATGGAATTAATATAACTGTTTTACTTTGAAGACTAATACAATAAGACTGCATTATCCTGTAAAGAAAATGAAATGAGCCGCGACAGGACAAAACCAACTAAGTGGCATGTGCGACCAGGGAAGATTCAGATCAGCCAGGGCATCTGATCAGTCTTTGCAGTACGCTTAAAGGCTAGCTAAGTGTCTGAGCTAGCAAAAATTCTGATCAGACTGGACGGATGCTCAGGCTGACCTGAGTCTTCGCTGGGCGCACATGCCACTTCGTTGGTTTTGTCGTGTCGCGGCTCAAATGTTTGATGCTTAATTGGACGAGGATTGGTTCTCGAATAGCCTTATGTGAATATTTTTCATCTCTTTGTCTCTGCATCTATATTCACGAATGTCGCCATGGTTTTCTGCAATTCAATATAGTAAGTACAAGACTTCAAGTTCGGAATTTTTATTGGCAAAATCACAATACCCGAAGTACGTACAATTATGTCAGTCTTTTACTTTGAGCGAAGTGACGGTTCATTTTTGTCTGGCATTTAACTCATGCAACGAAGACAACGTAAAGGAAAGTTGCTAATGCTCTTTTCAGGATAAGTTTTCTTCAGAAGTATAGTCTAGGATTCCTGAAATAGGAATCAAAGATTTTATGAGTTGATATGCATAGTCAAGAAATTCCCGATAACAATTTTCGGGCTACAACGATCATGACAACGAATTGGTGTGGACACTTATTTTAGCAAAGTATTTATACCAGACGGAATTAATTTGAAAATCTGGTCTAAGAGGTCTAAGGGCTTACAAACTGTCGGGTGTGAAAGAATGATAACTTGAAATTAAATTAAGAAATATGCGAAAACATTAGATTTTAGAGTAATGTGCCTTCTTTGCCTCTGTTGAATGCCAGACTGATGTGCGGTTAATATTACAGTGGAATCATTATTTTCTTACAACTGATGATGGAGCTGCTCATTCTGCTTTCTGTTTTGTTTTGTTTTGTAAATAAAAAATTAACAACAGAAAATAGGTAAAAAATGTTGCTGCTATTTTCAAATAGAGTAGTTGAATGGCAACCTGATCGGGAAAGAGCTGTTCAATCGGTTTCCCGTGCATGTCTTTCGTTTACTTTTGTCAATTTAGTGTGTGCTTCTTCTCTTTTGGTTTTTAGGGCTGGATGTGAGCTTTGTTTGTACTAATTCCTGATCATTGCCTATGTTTTTACTCAGCTCAGCTGTTCTGTGGAAAACCTTTTAACCTCGTTGTTTACTACAAGGTGACCGCTTCTAACTTTATAGAGGAGCACCTGTACCTTAGTGTGTTAAGCCCTGGCCTGCTAAGCTAGCGTCTCGGATTCGAATGCAATAGGAGGCGTAAGGTTTTTTAGCTGAAAAGCAGGTTCTGTTGGACACAATCTTACATTGTAACCGAAGTCCACCAAGTAAACCTATTTCCAATTTTAGGACAACAGCAAAAACATACATCTAATATTTTCAATCAAACTGAGTCTAATGTTTATGCCACCAACTTGGAAAAAGTTGAGGGGGCATATTGCCTCTGGGTTGTCCGTGCGTCCGTATATCCGTGCATCAGAATCAGAATTGTTTACTGGTGATACGTCCAAGGACAATCATTCACCAGGACCTGTGAATCAGGGAAGATAGTCCCTAGCCCTTACAAGAGAAGTAAACTTAGTAACTGAATCCTCTGCACCCTCAGCAGCAGAAATAAGTGAATCTTCCAGGGAATTCCAATCTCTAATAGTCTGGGGGAAGAAACTGGAGTTGCAAATGTCAGTCCCAGCCAATGGGGTTTGAAATGTCAGGGAATGATGATTCCTGGTACGCCTATTTGGGGGAAAAAGGTCATTTATGGGTATACTGGCTGCACCCCTCAGACCTTTGTAAAGCATTATGAGTCTACTCTATTTCCTTCTCGTTTTCAGGGATTCCCACTTAAGTTTCTCCAGAATGCCAGTCATACTCCCAGTTCCGTATGTGTAATTTCCCGTTACAAATCTAGCTGCCTTTTTCTGCACCTTCTTAAGTTCATCTTGAAGAAGTATACTTTGAGGATCTCAAACTGAACTGCCATACTCCAGGACTGGACGCACCAGTTCCTTGTATGCTGACTCTTTAACATCTTGTGGACATGCTGCCAAGTTACGTCTGAGGAAGCCGAGGGTCCTATTAGCCTTTGTGCAAATATTACTGACATGTGTGTTCCATTTCAAATCATTGGCAATGGTTATGCCGAGATACTTGATAGTTTCTACATTACCGAGGACCGTTCCCTCTAAGGTATAGGAAGCATTGATCTTCTTGGTCCGTTTCCTTGTAATTTGCATTATATTGCATTTAACAGGTTAAAATCTCATGCCCCAACTCCTTGCCCAACAACCTAAATGATCTATATCCTCTTGAAGTTTCACCGTGTCTTCAGTATTTCTGATTTCACGATAGCAAACACAGTCGTCAGCAAAAAGCCTTAATTCCGAGTCAATATTTTCTGTTATATCGTTAATGTATAACGAGAACAACAATGGTCCAAGTACGGTGCCCTGGGGGACACCCGACAAAACCGGGGCCCAATCCGACTTAACTCCATTTACCACCACACGCTGCTGCCTGTAACAGAGAAAAGAATCATCCATTTCAGAGACTTCCAACCAATACCATAGCCGTATAGCTTACATTTAAGTAATTCATGAGGGGGAGTGTCAAAAGCTTTCTCGAAGTCCAAGATAAAAGTGTCAACCTGACCGCCCTTATCCAAGATTTTAGCCCAGTCATTTATAACCGTGATCAATTGAGTTTCACAGCTATGTTTCGTACTGAAAGCATGTTGTCTGTCTGACAAAAGTTTATGTTCATCCGAATGTGCCATAATATTAGAGCAGACAATGTGTTCGAGTAACTTGCATGGTACACAAGTTAGAGAAACCGGTCGGTAATTGCAAGCCAAAGACCTATCTCCTTTTTTGAAGAGTGGGCATATATTTGCAAGTGACCATTCCTTGGGGATTTCACCCGTGTCAATAGATTGTTGGAAGAGATGAGCAAACATTGGGCCTAATTCAGATGCTAGTTCTTTTAAGACTCTAGGATACAATTCATCAGGTCCTAAAGCTTTCGATGGGTTTAAGCCCTTAAGAAGTTTCGTTACACCTTCTGCCGAAACATGAATGTCCTCCATGAAAGGAGCCGAGCGATTAGAAAGGGGGACTTGGGTGTGCTCACTTTTGTTAAACACATCCGAAAACTGACCGTTAAATTCATCAGCCTGTTCCAACTCTGATTCGGCAACTCCACCACCATTTCTCTTCTTTAGGGGTGGGATACCTTGAGTATCTTTCTTTTGACTATTAATGTACCTGTAGAAGTCTCTGGGATTAGCCTTTATGTCATCAACCAAGTTATTGACATACAAATCATGTTGCTTTTTCACATCAGCTTTAATTTCCCTTCTCAAAGATTCAAATTTTAAACTAAGTTTGCTACTGCCAGTCTTTTTGGCCTTCGCATGTGTCTTATTTCTTCTACGAATCTTTCTTCTTATCTCAGGGGTTATCCAAGGAACAGAAGAGGTTGACCGTGCATCCGTCCGTTCGTAACGCATACCATATCTTAGGAACGGTGCCTGCTAGAGTTTTCAATTTTCACACGGATTCATCATAAAAAAATAGCTGACCGTTTTTTTTGCTTGTCCGAGGTGTCTCCCTTTTTAGAGTTATGTCCCTTTGGAAAAAATCATAGTGAAATCTTGTCAGCAAGATATCTCAAAAGTATTCAGCTATGGGCTTGAAACTTTGCCAGCTTTTTAGAAATAATGAGTAGATGAAATGATTACCTTTTGAACGAATTCTCTGAATTATTGTTAGAGTTATGGCCCTTTGAAAATTTCAGCATATTAACCTTGCCAGCAAGATATCTCAAAAAGTATTAAAGTATTTGAGAGGTGGGCTTGAAACGTTGCCAGCTAATTTGGAATGATAAGTAGATGAACTGATTAACTTTTGAACGAATTCTCTTAATTATATTCATGAGTTATGACCCTTTGAAAATTTCAGCATATTACCCTTGTCAGCAAGATATCTCAAAAAGTATTGAGAGATGGGCTTGAAACGATGCCACCATATTAGAAATGATAAGTAGATGAACTGATTAACTTTTAAACAAATTTCTTAATTATTCATGGAGTTATGGCCCTTTGAAAATTTCAGCATTCTAACCTTGTCAGCAAGATATCTCGAAAAGCATTTAAGCTCTGGGCTTGAAACTTTAGAAGCTTATTAGGAATGCTAAGTAGATGAACTGATTAACTTTTAAACAAATTCAGTTTGTTAATTTTTGCATTTATGGTCCTTTCAAAATTTCAGAATCTTAACCTTGTCAGAAAGCTGTCTCAAAAAGTATTAAAGCTAGGGACTCGAAACTTGGTCTGCTGATTGGAGATGATAAGTAGAGCAACTGATTAACCTTTGAACGAATTCTGTCAGCTTTTTTGAGTTATGACTCTTTGAAAGTTTTCGGCATTTTTAACTTGTCAGCAAGATATCTTGAACAGTGTTTGAGCTAGGAACCTGAAACTTCGTCAGCTGATGCCGGTGCCGGATGATGAGGAGATTGACTGATTAACTTCTGAATGAATACCATTTTTTTCTGAGCTATGGTCCTTTGAAATGTTCTGCATTTAAACCTATCAGCGAGATATCTCAAAAAGTATTCGAGCAAGAGACCTGAAACTTGGTCGGCTGATTGGAGATCATAGGTGGACTGACTGATTTAGTTTTGAACGATTTTAGTTTATAATTTTAGTATAGACCATTTCCTGTTAGGGTCAGGCATACGAATTTCTTGCGAGCGGGGCCTGGCTTTTTCGAAACCTATTTCAGTCTAACTAAATAGTCCCTCAGACACAGCAATGGTGGGTATATTATGATAGGCAGGGTGGTGTTTACTACTTCCGAGTTCCTAGTCACCTCTCTGCATAGGAATCCATGTCTGTTTATCTAAAGATCACGAATTTGCCAATGTTTATACGAGCCGCGACACGACAAAACCAACAATGTGGCATGTGAGCCCAGTCAAGACTTAGATCAGCCTGGACATCCGCCCAGTCTTATTAGAGTCTTCGCTGTCGGCATGGAGGTAGTTTTGACCCTAAGGTAACTTTAAGCGCACAGATAAGACTCTGGGCGGATGCCCAGGCTGATTTGACCCTTTGCTGGGCGCTCATGCCACTTTGTTGGCTTTGCCATGTCGTGGCTCATACTAGTTTTAACTTCGTCCAGGGGTGCAAACATGACGTCATAAATGAACACATAACTTAAATGACTTGAGAATAATGATTTGTTTGAGAAAATCTGAAGTTTCTGTTGAATAAATTTCAGTTTGTAATGTCATTTAAACATTGGCGGAGCATGACATACACTGTTTGACACGCTTCGATAACAATAACGTCATATATCCCTTACCATAGCAACCATGAGTTCAAACTGACGTCATCGAGACATCATTCTGCAACGGTACTAAGCCCAATTGTTGGTCATTCCATTGTTGCTATGGGGACAGATCTATAACGTCAATCACAGCATGGCATAAAGTGTATGCCAAGCTCCTCTCGAAATACAAGTGATATGCTACCTGAAATTCATAAAATGAAAAAAATTGATTTTCTCAAACCAAAATTTCATCTTCAAATTATTTAATGTTCTGTTTAATGTTGCTTTACTGAAAACAAAATTGAACCCATTCACCTCGAGACACCGTAAACACTGGACAAAGGCCATTAGGTCAGCTGTGTCCAGTGTTTAAGATATCTCGATATGTAAGGTATTCTAACACAGTGCGCCTATAGAAGCAATGGAAAGTTGCTGTGTTTTATTCTGCAACAATTCACTGTTACGGAGCGCGCGAGTCTAATTGCTGACGTCACTGCAATAACTGACGTAATTTTGTGACGTTTTGAAACGTTAGACGGTGTAACGTCTCTTTTTCTTTCTTAAATCGCCATAAAAACGTACATCTATCTTAGATACAGTTAAGAATATTGGCGGGATCATGAACGCGCTGGCAGGAAGGTTGGCAGAATTTGAATGAAAAGCATAGTTTTTCAGCGTTTTTGAGTGTTAGAATCGAAATAGTTCAGCTGTAGCAGTGAATTGTTGAGTAATAATTCACTGTTTGTCGGTCAGTTGTAAGTAGATATATCACTCGCGCTCCGCGCTCGTGATATGATCTACTTTACAACTGACCTCCAAACAGTGAATTATTACTCAACAATTCACTGCTAGAGCTGATCTATTTCTTAAATATAACACAGTGCGGCTATAGAAGCAATGGAATGTTTCCGTGTTTTATTCTGCAACAATTTACTGTAACAATTTCGGAGCGCGTGAGTCTCATTGCTGATGTCACTGGCAATTACCGAGGTGATTTTGTGACGTTTTGAGACGTTAGACGGTGTTACGTCCCTTTTTATGCCCCCAACTTCGAAGAAGTTGAGGGGGCATATTGGTTTGGGCCTGACCGTCCGTCCGTCCGTCCGTCCTTCTGTCCGTCCGTACGTAACGCCTCATTTTCTCAAGAACCGTAATTGCTGGGGCTTTGATATTTCATAGGTGGGTAGACTATCAAAAACTGGAGGACGCGTATTTTTTTTCTTGTCAATCAGCCTTGTACTTGCAGAGTTATGCCCCTTTTTCAAAAAAAAAATAAACGAAAGTTTGTTCCCAAAATCCTGGGAAAACCGTTTGAGCTAGGATGCTCATATTTGGCAAACTGCTAGGAGCTAAAGTGTAGATAACCTGATTAACTTTTGGGCATATTCCGTCAAAAAATGACTGAATTATGCCCCTTTGTTGAATTTGGCATTTTCCAACTTTTGAACCGTTTGACCTAGAACCCTAATTTTTGGTATACTACTAGTATTTGATGAGCTGATCATTCTGATGTTGGTTGCGTTATGATGCATCCACTTTAAACAGAGTTATTTCCCTTCTCTCATCTGTATAAAGCATAATAATGGGTGGTCTGTTTCTCAAGAACAGTATTTGCTGTGGCCTTGATATTTAAAAGGTGAATAGAGCATGTAAAATAAGCAGACCCGTATTTTTTTTCTTTTCCGTCTGCCATGTACTTACAGAATTATGCCCCTTTTTTGAAAAATTACATGAAAGTTTGTTCCCAAAATCCTGGGAATACTGTTTGAGCTAGGATGCTCATATTTGGTATATTGCTAAGGGCCAAGGTGTAGATCACCTGATAAACTTTTGGGCAAATTCCGTCAAAAATGACTGAATTATGCCCCTTTATTGAATTTGGCATTTTTCCAACTTTTGAACCGTTTGACCTAGAACCCTAATTTTTGGTATACTACTAGTATTTGATGTGCTAATCATTCTGATGTTAGTTGCATTATGATGCATCCATTATTAACAGAGTTATTTCCCTTTTCTCATCTGTATAAAGCATAATAATGGGTAGTCTGTTTCACAAGAACAGTATTTGCTGGGGCCTTGATATTTAAAAGTTGGATAGAGCATGAAAAATAAGCAGACCCATATTTTTTTCTTGTCAGTCGGCCTTGCACTTACAGAATTATGCCCCTTTTTGAAAAATTAAATGAAAGTTTGTTCCCAAAATCCTGGAAGAACCATTGGAGCTAAGATGCTCATATTTGGCGTACAGCTAGGGGCTATAGTGTAGATTACCTGATTAAATTTTCGGCTGATTTCGTAAGTATTTGACTGAATTATGCCCCTTTGTTAACTTTGACATTTTTCCAACTTTTGAACTGTTTGACCTAGAGACTTGATTTTTGGTATACAGATAGTATTTGATGTGTCGATCATTTTGATGATGGTTACTTTATGTATATTTATTATTGACAGAGTTATGGCCCTTTTCTTATTTGTGCAAAACATTGTAGGGATGGTCTTTTTCTCAAGAACCATAGCTGCTGGAACCTTGATAATTCATAGGTGAATAGACCATAAATAATTAGCAGACCGGTATTTTTTCTTTTCTGTTGGCCTTGTACTTACAGAGTTATGCCCCTTTTCGAAAAATTAAATGAAAAATTAAATGAAAGTTTGTTCCCAAAATCCTGGGAGTTAGAATGTTCATACTTGGCATACAGCTAGGGGCTAATAAGGTGTAGATCACCAGATTACCTTTTTGGCTGATTTCGTAAATATTTGACTGAGTTATGCCCCTTTGGTAACTTTGGCATTTTTCCAACTTTTGAACCATTTGACATAGAGACCTGATTTTTGGTGTGCAGATAGTATTTGATGTGTCAATCATTTTGATGAGGATTACGTTATAATGTATTCATTATTGACAGTTTTGCCCCATTACTTATTTGTATAAAACATTGTAGGGATTTTCAATTTCTCAAGAACCATAGCTGCTGGAGCCTTGATAATTCATAGATGAATAGACTATAAAAAATTAGCAGACCTATATATTTTTAACCTACCTTGTTAGGGTCAGGCATATAGTTGGGGGCATAGTGTAACAAACACATTTTCTAGTTCTTTCTAAGATCGCAATAAAAACGTACACTTACCTTAGATACAGTAAAGAATATTGGCGGGAGCATAAAAGCGCTGGCAGGAAGGTTGGAAGAGGTTGAATGAAATGGATACTTTTTCAGCGTCTTCGAGTGTTAGAATCGAATAGTTCAGCTCTAGCATTGAATTGTTGAGTAATAATTCACCGTTTGTTGGTCAGTTGTAAGTAGCTATATCACTCGCGCTCCGCGTTTATGATACGATCTACTTTACAACTGACCTCCAAATTATTACTAAACAATTCACCGCTAGAGCTGATCATGGTTATTTCTTACATGTTCTGACGTCGGTGGACGTGTGGCCGTTGGCCTTGTATAAGCTTTCCTACGCACCTTATATCCGTGATAAAACCGAGACAAACAAGTCACTTAAATTAACCCCTTCTGGCTATTAAGGTCTTTGATATGAGAACTTCAAAGCACCAATGAAATTATTTTCAGGGACGTCATTTGATATATACCAAGAAATACCAACCAAAAACGTTGACACTGTAGAGCACGTTGGCATAAAACAAGTTGGCGTTACAAATTGAATTATTAAATACATTTTAAGGACTGATGCACTTTATTATATTATATGATAATAAAAGAAACACAAACATGACAAAAGTAATCCAATGGTGGATGGATGGATGACTTGTGATTTTACGTCCTTTTCAACAGTATTTCAGTTATATCAGGACGATGGGCGGATGATAATGAAAGGCTGTGTGCAATGGAACCCCGTTTACGGTAGAAAAGATTCTCGTCTCAAACGGGATTCGAACCCGGTCCGCTAGATCAGTAGGCCAGCGCTTAACCCACTAAGCTACCGGGGCTCCTAATCCAATTGTGGAGTCGAGTCAGAAATACTTGATCATCAGGTGAGGAACACTAGGAAAATCAAGGATAAGAATACTGAATGAAGTTGTCAATGACATAAAACACACTCTTAATAAGATACATCTTGGACGAAACATTGTTTGAAATTTTGCAGCCCTAAAATAGACCGCAAATTTTTCTTGCAAAGTGCATTTTACGAAAGTTTAGCCTCTTAAAGGTTAGCATTAAAAATAGAATATCTGTCAATATTTCTTACAGAATAGCCTAAGTTTCACAGAATCATAAATGAGCCGCGACGCAAGAAATCCAACAAAGTGCTTGTGCGCCCTGCGCAGACTCAAATTAGGCAGGGCATCCACCCAGTCAGATCAGACTCTTCGCTAAGCGCTTAAAGGAAAGTTAAGCGACTAGGCTACCTTCATGCGGACAGCGAAGACTCTGATCAGTCTGGGCGGATGCCCAGGCTGATCTGAGTCTCCGCTGGGCGCACAACCACTTTGTTGGTTTTGTCGTATCGCGGCTCTAATTCAAATGCCACAACTCTGCTCTCCAGAACAATCAGTTCAAAAGATGGAGAAATTGCGGATTCGACAAAAGGTTATAATATGGTAAAGCCATTGCACAACAAGCCTTCAAAAATAGGTTTGAGCTTGTATCTAGGTTTCAAATCTTCAGTACCAGATTTCAAATCTTCAGTAATTAGCAAATTGTCAGTCATAGGTTTGAACTTTTAAAACACTGATTTGTTAAAAGAAGGTTTGAAAATTTTCAATTCTTGGTTTTTGAATTTAAATGGATGTTTTATCCGAAATTTCAGTTTGAAAGATTAAACAGTGGTTTAAGAAAATACATTTTCGAAACAAGGGTTTGAAAACGTCAAAATCTAGGATTAAAAATTTGAAACATGTGCATGGAGCTGGATCTGAAGACATATTATGCGTGTGGCTTGCTAATAATGTGATGAACACCGTAGACCCTAGTTGTATAACTGCACTATAAATTATAAAATTTATGCTTTGTCAGGTGCACAAGCATATATATGGGCAAAGTATAGGCCAAAAATATTTTGCCTCATCCTCGAGGTTGAGGGGCGGCGGAAGTGTAGTCGATATCGCGCTGGACGACCAATCCAGGGGTCGCCAGATCGACCGCCCCCCCCCCTCCCCCCCCCCCCACCCCATCCCGGCCTCACTTCTCCAGTCTTTCGGATGAGGCTATAAACCAAAGTTCCGTCTCCGTATGACGTAGTTGTTGGTGGGACGTTAAACCCGAGTTCACTCACTAGCCCCTCGCAACAATTTTTCTCAACTAATCTAAGTTAGTGTTTAGCGTGTCTCAGTGGCTAGGAGAAGGGTTGGGTAACGCGAAGGCGCCGCGAATTTTTCGGCACTTAACCTGCCGAATTGGCTTAAATAGGGATAGCGGCTGCTCTGCTTTAGTGTGAAAGCCGCTCTTTCTGGGAACCAGCTAGACTGAACTGAAATACTGTCGCAAAAGGCAATTTAACTAAACACAGTCGACCATCAAGTATCTTAATATTTTAGCAAAATGTGGCGAGGTGAAAATCCTTATTCCTACCAGGTTTAAACGGTTGTAATTTTTTTGCATTTTTAGGTTTGTCGCGTCAGACCATCTAAGGAATTCCCGGAACCGAATTCATATGAGTCCGTGTAAGTCGATAGCCTACCTCCCACGTTGGTGGAAGCGAGGCTATCGTGCAAACGCACCTTTTATCATCGAAAAAGTTAAGTCAGGCACGAATATTTCACTAACCGCTTTTGGCTACTAGTTTCTTCAATAAACACAGACGAAATAACATCAAAGCGAGAATGAAAATTGACTACTGATAGGTACTGGTAATAATTTTTTATGTTATTTTCATACTGTAAATGTTATGCATAATTGCAATCATTACAAGGATGATCACAAACTTAGCTCTTTCATAATCCGTTTGAATTATAATTGGAATTAGGCTGGAAAGCAATGCCCTGCCTAATTTTAGCTTTTGAACTAAAAGCTGTAGCAAAGGGGCGACCTGTAGATATATTACGCGGAAGAAAAATAAAATAATTATATAAAAAATCAAAGAAACTGCTGTAGGGCGGCCTGGTAAGGATATATGGCTCTGACCGGATGTAGTATTTACGTACTTACAAGTTACGCTATTTTGGTAGAATACGCATTTATGATTTCATATGCTGGTTCTTAGATAGGGTTACTGTTAGAACTAAAACGTGATTTCGTGTATAATACAGTTTATTACATCATATAATGTTTGGGACAAACTCAAGGTTACTTGTTACATATTAAGTCGCACAATTACACCGATTTAAACGTTACCTTTCGCCGTTTGGTGTCGTGGGTAGGATCTGAAAATTGAAATTTTCTTTCTTTTTTCATTATCTATTTTCTGCATAACTGCTTTGCTCACGGGATTTTTAGTTTGAAACTTACTCGGACCAACACCCCTTTCTTAAATTAGAAAGCAATATTAGGTTTGAAAGTGTAATTAGTAGTATGGACCGTTTTCAATATTGTGGATATTTAACGTTTCTTTATACTGCTGACAAAAACGATAAATACGTCACAATAAGCCTATTTCGGAAAAAGCAAATTTTGAAAGCCTTACAGTTTTGGTTTTCATTCTTCATTTAAAGTATATAAAAATCTGAAAATTTGAATAATAAAATATCAAGGTGGGTATTGGAGATATGGCTCTTTAAGTTAAAAATCAGCATACAACATATATATATGATAAAATCAATGGAATATAAACAAGTGAAATAAGAAGTCAAGTGCAGTTCCATCCTCAGATCTGTTCTCCCATCCACATGTAATATGTAAGTATGCTCTGTAAAACTAAACCAGAGGCCAATTGGACCTGTAGCTCACTTGTATTCATTCATCCTAGCACTCAAACGTAAGGCGAATTGTACACTGTGACCGAATTTCAAATTGGACCGGGATTTTATGCCCGTCCTGGTTTTCAGCAAGTTTCATCAGGTTCCAATAAAAAAGTTAATATGGTTTTGCTCCAGAGAAGCAGTGTTTTAAATATGTTGATTGGCGACAGAATCTCAGTGACCGAGACCAAAGGTAAAATAATGGTCATGATTTTAGCGACATTATGTCCTGTTTGGTCGGTTGTTTTGGGTTTAACGGCTCTTTGAGACAGTATTTCCAACTATATCGACCTGTCTGCCGGAGAAAGAGAGAAAGAAGAGAGATTTTATAGGGAAAGGAACCAGAGTACCATTGGTCCTGTAGCTCACCTGAGTCCACTCATCCTCAGCACTCTAGGGTAGATAACTCTAAGGCAAATTGTACAATATGGTCTAATGTCGAATGCGTCTGAGAGTTTGTGCTTGTCGACCGCATTTCCATATCATAGAGACTCATAGCAATGGAAATATGCACTTTTCAGCTTTTCCCATTCACAAGCCTTAGAGACAAAATTTGACCTTGTCGTAAAATAGATCAAGGTCAATCCAACGTCATCATTGATATACATTTTATACTACTATAGTCCCAGATGCTACATACCAAGTCTTAAAGCAATCGTCCCTGTGGATCTATGGAAGATTTTAGCTCGTCTGAGCATATAGGATAGGCAGGCTCCGTCGTCGTCGTCGGTCCGTCGGTCAACAATTTCAATTGACTTCTCTGAAACCACCTGGCCGATTGTAACCAAATTTCATATGTAGCCTCCTGGGGTCTTAGGAACGAAAGCTTGTTCAAACGGTCCTGGGCACATGACCAACATGGCCGCCATGCCCATATATGGTAAAAACTTAAAAAAATCTTCTCCAGAACCAATAGGCCGATGGCCTTGAAACTTGGTATATAGCATCGGGTACGCAAGTACTACATGTATCAAGATTGTTCAAATTATGACCTTGGGCTGGCCTTCGCCATTTTTACGGTAAGGTCAAATTTGCTTCCTTGTGCTTTTATATTGCAAAACGCTAGAACATAAGATATCTTGGAAATTGTTGAGGATTTTGGGCTAAAATTGGTATCTACAGTCATCTAAATGAGTACATGAAGATTTATGAGTACCAGAGGTCAAGGTCATTCTTTGATTTTTGACCAAGAACTCTCATATTTTGACAATTTCAAACAATGCTATTTTTTTCTGTTGGTTCTGTTAAGTAGCGGCTCATTTGATAACGCTCTTTTAATGGGTGTAAGGAATCTAATCCATCAGATGACAATATGTAGATATGAATATTCAAAAGGACACTGAATTTAAATGGAGACGTTGCTTAAAGGCCCCATTGCTCTATCAGCATGAAATATTCTATCGTGAGGTATCGCTGCAAACTTCTCACTACAGTTTCGCCATTGATTATTATCGTGATTGGCCGGTTTTGAAAAATCAAACCGTCCTTGAGTTTACCATAAAAAGATTTAAAAAAATAATTAGGTCATTTTAGTTGCCAACTAAAATGACCTACTTTCGATTTTACAAGCTTTATTTCATGGTAAAAACATAATGTACAGGAGATAAAAATACAAGGTACAGGCGTTTCACAGTTGATAAAAATACAATGTACAAAAATGTTAAGCAAGGATCCCATTGATTGTGCCGCGGTCGCATTATTCCATTGCTTCATGGGGAACCAGAGACGAAACCCATATTTTTATGGAGAGACTGCTCATTTTTCCAAAATACCTTGTTCCTTCGTTTTTGCCAGTTATATGATACAAAAAAGCATATCAGCCGACATATTTTCATTAATTCTAATGACTGTACAGGTTTCATAATGATTTGTATTTTGACGATTTTTACCATTGGTAGGACTATGGAGACTTTAAATCTTGATGATGTATACATTTGGGCTACTTCTGTGAAAGACTCAGTTTGGTCACATCAAATTGATTCAGTGCTCGTCGGATTTTGAAACCTGTATAAAATCTGGAGAAGAGAGCACCATATTTTTTGTTTTATTTATATTTTTTGGGACAAAGATTCATCTAGCGACAGTCTTTTATGCACTCTTGATTTTGTATAATTTAGATTTATTTCATGTGTGAGGCTAACACACACACACACACACACACACACACACACACAAGTTGACAGCACGTTTTATAAAGGTGTACATTATATTTTGTTATATTCTGTTTTTGTTTGTTTATTTTTTACTTGATAAACAAGTCTTTCTCGGGTAATCCCGCCTTCATTTTAACCTTGATCCCCTGTAAATTAGGTAGTTTGATCAGTAAATTATATTTCATATAGTAGAATAAAGACGAGAGAGGCTAAATGCTTGCCAACCATATAATTAATATAATTTGAGCCGCGACACGAGAAAAACTAACAAAGTGGTTGTGCGCCCAGCGCAGACTCAGATCAGCCTGGCCATCCGCCTAGTGTGACCAGACTCTCGCTAAGCACTTAAAGTAGCTAAGGGTCTACGCGTCTGCGCTAGGCGCACAACCACTTTGTTGGTTTTCTCGTGTTGCGGCTCAAATAATTTCCTTTTCGTCTTAACAAAACGCTTTAATTTCATTAAGAAAATTATAGCGCTTTATATTCATCAACGATAGCCACAGACATTGATTGCTTATAATCTTTGTTATCTAATTGTATATGTAAATGTAAAAAGACGTTTGATCTTCCTAACACCCTTTCAGCTAGAAGTACATGCACTCGTAAAGGACTTTTGATCTCCTCAATCATGTCAATATTGTTTCAAATCACAAAGTGCTAGTCTTTCGTCAGGAGGCACGAACCGTTTAAACAGCGTTGAATCAACCGAAGGGCGTCACGTAGCTTAGCACGAAACCCCACTGCGTTCACACGTCCGTGAACTTCCGAAGAATGAAATTTGTCTTTTATATTTACACTTTGTGTTCATATCAATTTTGTTATTTATTCGTGAAGTTTTGGCTAATTCGGCGCCAAGGAAAAGACGAAGAATAGTTATTAACAACCGTGTTGGGTTATGACGTTCAACAGCTGTCACCATCACATTACGTATATCGAATGTTACATCGGCCTATCAATTACTTTAATTATCCGTGACGTCACTTACTCGTAACTTCGCGTGAACGAGTGTTGTTCATAGATGAATGAACATTGTCAGCCCAGTATTGGTTCATCTAAGGAAATTGTCGCCGAGTGTAAATATTTAAGATATACATTTCATTTTTTTCGGATGTTCTTGGAAGTTTGAACACAATGGGTAATGTGCAAAGTAAGTGAACTTCGGAAAAATGAAATTTGTCTCTAATAATTACTTTTAATTTCAAAATTATTTTCAGCATCAATTTCCAATTTTTAAGAGCAACATTTGTGAAATATACGACGAAAAGCTGTCACTTACCAACAGGTAAGCCGCTAGCGTTAAATGACCGTGATTTAATTCAATAACGTTGATCCAGTGTTGAGCAACGTTGTTTGATGTTGATTCAATGCTGTTTAAATGTGAACCGCTTGTCGGGCCAACCCATCAAGCCGACAATTCTTCTGTCGGCAACAAAGGTATCCAAAAGGACTACGTGCGTTAAGGCCAATTTTTGGCCCCCATCTGAGGCCAAAATATGAAAGTCGAGATAAAAATATTTCGTTGCACGATTTCGTTTGACCAACATTTCTAGTGTTCCATTTCAGTTTCAATTTGAATCTTGCTGTGCGTTAAGTATGGAAAAATGGCAGCTGAAACAGGCTCAAACCATGGAATTCGTCGTTTTTGCTCAATTTTTAGTCATTCAGTTTAGAAATTGGAATAGAGCACAACCTTTAACCAAAAAATCCTTTTTACTTATGATGCATATTGCTATAAATCACATCATATTAAAAGATTTTGTTGGTTAGTGATTGTGCTCATATTTAATTTTTTAAAAATCTGAATTCTGCAGACAGCCGTTTACCTATAGTTTGCCTGTAATAAACATGGTGAAATGTATACCTGGCTGTAACTGTTGATTCAAAGGCATAAGAACTAAGATTTATATGTGATTTTAAGTAAACCGTCACAAACTGGATTACCCTAAAATGTTACCACCTTTCAAAAATTACAGTAAATATCCTAAAAATGTTCCACTGATTGAATTATCCTAAAATTGGACCTTTCACAGTTCAGCAGCTATCCAAAAGCAGCATTTTTGTCAAAAAAATAGTCTAGCCTCTGAGCAAACTGTTCCAAATAAAAAGAAGTCTTATCAGGGTTTGTACTTGCTGCTTAGGAATTTTTATCTCAATATTAATTAAAATTACGGTGCCTTGCTTAAGTTAGACTTATTTTACTGCCACTATTTCAGAGATTGTTGTTCGAAGTTTTAACATTTTGTTGGATATACCTACATGTTTATAAAGTAGGAAGGTATCTATTTTATTCATTAACCTGAATAAACCTAAGATTCTGCATATAAAATCAATAAAATGATTTGTTTTGGTACACACTGACAGATGTCAAGCAGAAATTGACTGATTTTGAAGTCAGCTAAAAAATACCTTAAAATGTTGCCATTTTGGCTCTCAAAACTAAGTGACACATTTCAGCACAGATATAGGCTGAAATGGACAGCAAAACATTTTTATTATCATGTGACACTATACTTATGAAAGTAATCATATCTCTAATAAAAATCATAAATAAGTTCCTTCAAGAGCAAGGGCTGAAGTTGGATCAGAGAACAAGTGAGCAGGGGATTATGTATACCCCACCACTACATCTGTCTAATCAGTCAGTTAAAGTTTTCTGTAAACAATTATTTACAGAAAACTTTAACGCAAACCCAATATAAGTTTTGATGTCTGTGACCTTGACCTTAGAGCAGCAGCAAAAATGGTGTCAACTAATCAATTTTAATTTTGCTCTACATGAAGATCAAGAGACCCTATTCTGGTATACTGACACTACTAATAGCAATAATTTACAACGAATGCCTAAGTCCTAATTATTGATCACTGGCCCCACCCAGGGGCCCAAGCCCGGGGCTTTTATATCCCTTGTCAAAAGAACCCCTACAGAGATATCATGAACCAAATATGAAGAGAAGCTGACATGCAGTATACGAGGTAAGAGCAAACAAAAAACGTTTAACGCAAAGCTTTGAAGGAAAATGACAGACGAACAGACGGATGAACAAATATACTAACAAATTGCCAAACGGCCGAAAAGACAAAATTATATATCCCGCAAATAGTTTGTATGCAGGATATCTAATTTAACTCATTCAAAAAGAAAAGTATAATTACATGCTACAAACATATACATGACAATGTAATTTTCCTTGTACAGAAAATGGCATAAGGGTTATAACCTTTGACCCCATTTTGTCCCCATATATGATGTCTGTTACCAATTTCCTTACCAGTTTTATATAGGGGAATAACACAGCTATTATTCATACCAATATGAGTCATTTTGGTTGGGGGCCATTTTTGGGCCTTAATGCACGTAGTCCTTTAATCCAGAATGCTAGAATTTTTCTGTCGGCAACAAAGCTGTCCGAAGTTCATCCAGAATGATTACTTTAAATATTAATTTCAATTGTTGGCGTACGCATGTGGGAGCATCAGTAACAAGATTTACATGAATTGGGCAGGATAACAATCAGTACCGGTTTGTAAAAAGACGTTCGGGCTATACTTTTCTAGCGAGGCTCTCGTCAATACTTTGGTAAATATCAGAACAATGACATTCATCACGTAGGGTCGAGTCGGGTAACTTTGGACAGCGGGTAAATTGGTCATACAATTACAAACAGTAAAAATCCAGATGAGACGGATCATTAAGAGCCGTCTCATTAGGATTTTCACTGTTGATTAAGAGCCGTCTCATCAGGATTTTCACTGTTTGCCCGGTAATTTTTGTTTTAAATGAAAACAACAGACAAATAAAGGAAACAATGTCACTGTCCGAGTTTACCTGCTGTCCGAATTTATCTGCCTTGACTCTCTTGTCCCCACGCACAACGTGGTTGTTGAGGAAATATAGCCTTTCAATCGTATGTAATTACATGTACATATGTCCGTACATGTAAGTTCGTTTGAACTCTTGTAACCAGAATTAAGTCTTCACTGATTAACAGATTTAAAATATAAATTTATTGAAGGATTGGTTGTTAATACTTTGATTCATGGTAATGACATTGAGGTGCAGGCTACTACTGCTATTTTTCGAAGAATCAAATGCCATTTGAACATGGTTTACTAGTATTCCGTGACCGTTTCAATTTCTTTGGGGAAAGGTGGGCATTTGTTTTTGCACCTGAGTACAGAGTTGCTGCTTTGTTTGTTGGTTCGTCTGTCTATCCGGTACAGTTTTTTTGTCTTGCTAATGAATTGAAATTTTCAGATGGAATTTAGTAAAAAGCCATTCAATGGAGTTACATTAGGACTGTGAGACGATACTTGATGATAGGGTTCTTTCAATATTATTAGCATGAGCTCAATAATTCCATAAACACATAAAAGAAATAAAAAAGAAAGAAAGCGCAAGAAACAAATCTGCATCATGTCAGTGAGAAATACGGTGGATCCATTTTAAAATATCAGATACAGAAGAGAAACCCTTTTATTATATCTGAAGGTGTGAATGTATCAATTGCGCCACCAACTTATAGGTACACACAATTTGAATACAAAAAAAAATAACTTCACCTGCTGCTTTTGGCCGAAAATGGATGCTGTGTTATTTTCATTGTTTTTTCTTCTTAATTCAATGGTTTAACATGTTAAATCAGGGAGAGGAATTATTTAATGTCTACAAGTATTTTTGTTTTGCAATTCTAAACTCTTTGAATTTTCGACAGTTATTTTCAGACAAAAACAGTTCCGCAGACGGTTGCTAGTTTAGGTTCACGTGGCTTTCAAAAGTGCAATATAAGGTTTTTCTTTGTTTGTTTGCATTTTGAGTCTACAAGCTCGAAGAATCTATGTTCTAAAACAGCCGCGACCCTAAAGGAATGTGCTGTATTTTCCAAAATGTTTTATTGAAGTCTATGGGAAATAAATTGGTACCGTCACCCCAGAAGGCCATACGTAACACTTAAGTTACGGTCTGGGGAGATAGTTCTAAAAGCGGATCACATATTCAAAAATTAAGTCAGTATCGGCCGATGTAGTTTATGATGTTTTAAGTTGGTGATAATCACTGATTTGGGGCAAAGACAAAAATCTGCATAAAACACTCAAAATACCACTGATCTTTCCAAAACTTAGCATATGCCTTCTTTATGTTGTTTCTGACAATTCAGATCCCAAAATGCATCATTTGTTAATGTTAAAAAGTGTTTTATAAGGAAAGATCAAAGGGTAATTTTGTGCGCAATAATCTGAAAAAATAATATTGTTATTGAAAATATACTTAGTGCTGAGAGTTCCTTGTTGCATAATGGAGAGCGAGCTAGCAATTATTTTTTCAAACTCTTTCACACATTATCAGACTGAGCAGATGAAAAAAGATGTGGTCTGTGTCCAAATTTTTTTGTCAAAACACACAGGTGAAACAGGTGAGACTATTTTAACAAGGTTGAACAATTTCATCTACACACCAGTGATCATGTAAGTAATGTATTATTTATACTGTAGGTGTTACATAGCTATGCTTGCCCACCCTATATTTAATAAATGCATCCAGTGTACATTACCTTGTAAATGGTTGAACATTTGAGAAAAAAGCTACCGTTTTAATCTGGTCTACATTACAATTTGAGAAAGAGTTGGAATAAATAATTGCTAGGTTGCTCTTCATTATGCAATAACGCACCTTCAGTACTACGTAAATTTTCAATAACGATGTTATTTTTTTTTTATTATTGCGCAGATAACTACCCTTTGATCTTTCCTTATAAAAAACACCTTTTTAAGCAGCATGTACGTCTATTTTTGGTTATCCCGTCGGGGATAACCATATTAAGATAGGAATTCGTACTCGATTTGTACGCCGTTTCCTTTTGCTAAAAACACAGGTCCCACTATTTCCCGGTACTTCTACATTTGTCACACCCTGCTATAGGGTTCTCGCCAGCATCGCTAATGCATGATCTTTATAGCTTATGTCTTAAAACACTTTATCTCACCCTATACAAACAGTTACCTGAAAGTAACAGTACAAATCAATAACAAGGTCTGCTTGATTAACGCTAAATACAGGTTCCACTATTCACCGGTATTTGCTCCCATAGTTTGGCGCACCCAGCTGCAGGGTCCCTTCCAGCATTGCTAAGACATTAGCTGTAAAACTTATCCTGAACACTTCATCTCGCCTAATACAAGCATCTCACCTAACACAAGCACTTACCAGAGAGTACATTCCACTTACGAAGAGCCATTACTAAACAGTACAGGTCATTTAACAAAAGTTAATGGCACTGAAGCTCACCTGATACAAGCAATCACTAGACACAAAGAAAAAGCTGTCAAACTCGCCATTTACCTACAGCTTCAACAAATCTAAGAATACATTAAAATTAACTTGTATTGCTGCCAATTTTCTGCTTTACCACTTGCATCCTATAGATTCATTTGCTAAGGGATAACCTCTCAAGCTTTTTCAAAAGCTAAACTTGTGTATTCGAAACTGTAAAGAACAACAAAAATAAGAAGTCTGCTAACTTTCAGGGAGATAACTTACTTTTTTATTATACCCCCGACATACGAAGTATGTCGAGGGGTAAATAGTTTTCGTCCTTCCGTCCGTCTGTCCGTTCGTCCGTCCGTCCGTCCATCCGTGCGTCCGTCCGTTAACATTTGCGTGAAAGTTTTGCGTTAAGTTTTTAATTTTGCTTATGTTTCCAATATCTTTTGATGAAGCCTATTGGTATGTGCCTAGATTTACTTACAGGTTCAAGCAGAATACTTGTCATCATCTGGATGCTGCTGCTGACCTAAGGTCAAGGCCACAGACTTAAACATTTGCGTTAAAGTTTTGTGTCAAGTTTATAGTCTTCTTTTATATTTCTTATATCCTTTTATGGAACCTTTTGATATTTGACTAGGAATACTTTTAGGTTCATACAGAGTAGTTTACATCATCTGGATGCTGCTGCTTACCAAAGGTTTAAGGTGATAGACTTGTGTATTTGCGTTAAAGTTTTACGTTAAGTTTATATTCTTTGCTTATATTTCCAACATCCTTCGATGAAACCTTTTGATATATGACTTGGTTTACTTAAATTTTCATGCAGAACACTTGACATTATTTGGATGCTGCTGCTGACATAAGGTCAAGGTCACAGACTTAAACATTTGTGTTAAAGTTTTGCATTAAGTTTCTGTTCTTCTTTTATATTTCCAATAGCCTATGATGGAACCTTTTGATATCTGATTAGGTTTATTTTTAGGTTCATAGCTGCTTACCAAAGGTCAAGGTCACAGACTTGTATATTTGCATTAAAGTTTGGCGTTAAGTTTATATAAGTTTATATTCTTAGTTCCAATTTCCAATATCCTTTGATGAAACCTTTTTGATATATGACTAAGTTTACTTCTATGTTCATACAGATTAGTACACATTATCTGAATGCTGCTGCTGACCAAGGTCATGGGCACAGGCTTATATGTTTATATTAAAGTTTTGTGTTAAGTTGGTGTTCTTTGCTGCTATTTATAATATACTTTGATGGAACCATTTGATAGGTGACTAAGACTTGTATGTTCCAACCATGTATAAATTGGTTTCATTAGGCAAAAGTTTCATAAGGCAGTGGTTTCATCAGGCGGTGGCACTGGTCGGGGGTATACGTGAGCCCCTGCTCACTTGCTCTGGTGGTTTTATGCAGATTTTTACATTTACCATAAATCACCACCTTAAAACAAAATACTTTATTAGTCTTTTTCTTCAGGTAGAATTTCTGCGGTAAAACTGCTTTATCCCTTTTCTCGTCATCGAGTATTTTGGAGATTTTTCACCATTATCAGATAATAAGAAAGTGTCACAGAGGAATCAAAACAATTTTGACCACTAAATTATCAGGACTAGATCTCAGACGTTAAAGTCATTGAAAAGTAAATCTGATGCCGCATTCAGTTTTATAAGAATGATTTAATTGATGATTTTGACGTCATTATACAAATTGTGCGACATATGACGTCACATACTAGTGATGATGAAAAGAAAAAAAACTTCTTGAATAAAAGTGATGTGATACGAACAGCATCATGTATAGAAATAAAAGTCCTGAGTTCACTTTTTTGTTACAATGTTAAAATGACTTACGAGTTCGGATTGATGATTTGGGTACTTTGACCACTTTCATTTAAACGGACATAAGTTACTCTTCAAACTGCGCGTTTTTTTTTGTTTGTTTTTTTTCACACTTACGTCTGTGCTCGCTTTGTGCACTTTTTTACTTTATCATCCGTTTAAACTCGATGTTTTTACAATGCCTCATCATTATTGTTGATAGTGAGGTGCATTTATGTTCAATCAAAAAGTTCGAAATAGATAATTTAAAATTTATGATAATCTTGTTTGTATATACCTTTTAATTATGTTTAACTTTTGGCGAAGAGAATACATCCACAGATAATTAATATAAGTGTTTATAGTCATACTTTTGACAGTTCATTTCAGTCTAACTCTTGCAGGTTAATCGCCAAAGTAACAGCCCTGTCAATAACGGTCACACCTCGATAGCTGAACGTCGAAGTTCATGCTTATGATAACTATAAGTAAATTTTCTGGTTCCAGAAAATTTACTTTGAGATACCAGTCATTTGAGACAAATGAGTTGAAATGTTAAGTAGTTTTGTAAAAGAGATCAAACTCCAAGTAGTTCTGTTTATTTTATTCCCGACTAGTTTCGGTTATTACATCTCTCTCAAGGGACATATTTGTAAACAATGAAACATCATGACATCAACGTCACATGACGTCAATGGCAACGACGTCAAAAAATGGCAATGACTTTGGTGTAAAAACTTACTGATTAAACAGTGTTAAGCACATTTAACAATAACAGGATCTTAGAAGATGCAAAATCACAGGAAAAATGCAATTTTAAAGCTAAATATTAAGATGCCTGTAATAACTGTCATGTTAAATGAAAACTGAGCCGCAGGACAGCAATGTCTACAAACTCAAATAAACCAGATAAAACCCAGATCAACCTGCATGGTTGCGCAGGTTGATCTGGGTTTTATCTGGTTTATTTGAGTTTGTAGACATTGCTGTCCTGCGGCTCAAATTTGAAATGTTAAGAAAAGTTGAAAATTTTTCCGAACTATATTCTTTGATATATTATTCCTTAACTAATCCCATTAGTAAGGGAGGCATGTTTTCCACCATTTTCGCGCAGAAGGAGCATTTTTTTCTTCGTTTGCTTTTTAACTCGCCAGAACGAAGTT
Organism: Ctena decussata; assembly: GCA_963989385.1. NCBI lineage: Eukaryota > Metazoa > Mollusca > Bivalvia > Lucinida > Lucinidae > Ctena > Ctena decussata. The sequence continues at coordinate 34,492,156 of OZ022498.1, read as the reverse complement.
CAGGAAGAGCTATTGCAATACCCCCAGCGTTGGCGTCGGTTTGGCGTTGGCGGCGCCGTCGGCGTTAGCAAAATGTTAAAGTTTTACGTTAAAGTTTTTTATGTGATGGCCAAGGCGCTGTAAGGTGAGCTATCCTGTCCCTGTGACAGGTCTTGTTTTAAGTTGAGCCCTACTCTTAAAAGAAAGAATTTTCTAATAGATGAATAATTCTTTTCTTTACGAGCTAACCCCCACTGAGAATAGGGACAAAAAATGGTAGAGTTACATACCCTGAAAATATACCCGTTGTCCTTAACACAAGCTGTAGTGAAGATTAACAGATTCTGAAGTTACTAACTCTTGAGATCACTGAACACAAAACAAAAACGAAATCAGCAGAACCGCGTTCAACCGTATAAAATGGGGATCCTTTACGTTTTAACAGCTATCGCTATATTATAATTAATTTCGCGCTATTTGAAATAATAGCAGAGTCGACTCCTATTGATTGGAGAGTACGCTACAAGATGACAACCGGCTAAGATAATTATTGAACGTATATAAAAGCCGCTTCTGATATGCTACTTTATCTGTTAAAGACTGTAAGAGAAACACATAATAGTACTTATTTTATTGTCTTATTGGACTAAGAAAATAAGTTTGACAGTTCATAGTTCTGAGTAATTCATTGCCTTGTCGGACTGAAAAATAAATAAATTGACAGTTAATAATTCAAAATAAGCATGAGTGCATCACAGAGCTATGAGACTTCTTTGGCAATCTGGACATACTTGCCACCAATAATTATAACCATAGGCACGGTGGGACACATTCTGACTATAGTTGCTGTCAACGGTCCAACCAGCAAGAAAACGTCATTCACCGTTTATCTGACGGGAATCGCTATTGTTGACATGCTGGTACTGTATACCCAGGCTCTGAACTACTGGCTGATTTATGCCTTTGATATTTCACTAAAAGATACTGGACGGGCTTTATGCAAATTGAATTACCTTTTCAGTTTCTATTTCCCGCATCTGTCATCTTGGCTAGTTATGTGCCTTACAACTGAGCGTGTTATATGTATGTTCTTTGCTAAAAAACTGGGACAAGTGCCTGGACCAAGAGTTGGATTCGTCGTCGTCGGAACAGTCGTATGCCTTCTTTGTGCTCTGGACGCTCATACTTTATATGGGCGAGATTTTGAAGAAACAAGCAGAGGCGTCATATGTGGCTTCATCGACGCAGATTACAAGGCGTTCTTCTATACATACTGGAGCAAGATACATTTCGTTGTTTACTTTGCTTTGCCAGTTACTGTTATTATCCTCGGGAATACCGCTATAGTGGTTAAACTCTTCATATCGTCCAATACACTGTCAGCTGCTGCGTCTACATCGGCAAGAAGAAGGACACGTCAGGTATTCCTAATAACATTACTGATAAGTGTCGCCTTCGTTGTTCTTGTTTCACCTCTTCCGCTACTGTTCTTCATTGCCCCAGTTCGAGTATTGGAATTGTCTGCTACCATCTTTTTCCACATGTTATATCTGAATCACGCTATCAACTTCTTTCTATATGTACTAAGTGGCAGTCGTTTCCGCGAAGACCTCAGGATTGCTTTTAGGCGATGTCTTTTCAAAACGACAGAACCCGACAGTATTGCAGCAATATCGTCATCTGGTGATGCATAAACTAGAAAAGAAATTGGTGTGTTTACACGAGGGGCATGTACCGGTCCAAGCCACCATACCAATTTGATGTAGTCGAGGAAATGTAAGGAAGTAGATGATACTACAGATATTAAAAAATAGCGTTGCAACAACAAACTGCTAATACTTTGGTGCCATTCGAAGACTCTGGTATTGTCAATGATAACTTCTTTAGAAGTTTGTATATATTTTCATGACAAAAAACTTCAAAGCGATTCATGTGTGTAAGAAATCAAAGATACTCCGCAAAATATGAAGAAATTTGAGATAATTTCAATCATTCTTAAGTGAAAGTATAATATCCTGGAGTTGTATTTGATTTAGGCCTAAAATTTGACTACCTGTTGTTAAATTTATCACTTCTACTGTCTGCTATTGGAGTGTTTGCAAGTGAGTAGATTACCAAGCAATATTAAAAAATAACCAAACATGATATACCGACAAAATAACTATGTGAAACTGAAGAATCAGCATTTATTTTTCATTTACACATGTATATTCAGCATACGGACAGTTTCTTTTTAAAATATATGCTTGGCTGTTTGTAAGTATCATATTCATTTCGTTTCTTGTATGCCTTTACATCTATAAATATGAATAAATTAAAATGACGTCATATTTTAATACGCGCATACCACGATATTCACATGCGCTCTTAATTTTGATGATTTAGACCCAGAATGTCAGAAAGAGGCCTGTCGGAAAATTCCAACATCGCGTATCACAACGTTGCCAGCTTCGTTTCTCAATTCAGCGCTCCGCTTTTGTGTATATTGCATCACTCGATGGAGAACCGGAAAAGGAAGATGTTTTTTTTAGAAAAAAGAAAAAAACTGTTCCCCTGCTGTTTTCCAGTTAGGCACATAAGTATATGCGCATCAACCCGCATCTTGTCATCAAACGTAAAGGTTGAATTGCTTTGAAGGTTGAATCGCTTTAACCACTGGTGTGACTAATGATAATTTAAATCAGCTCGCCGATCTTAAATCGATTCTGGTAACCAACGACAAACTGTCGGCGAGAGTATTCGTCTATTTGCAAAAGTTTGTAATTATGGGTCTAAGGTGTATGGGTACACTTCAATATGTTTCCAACATTTATTCTAAGGGAAATAAGTTTCATGACTTCCTTTCTGCCTCGCTGGAAGATGAAACCTTTCCAAAAAGGGTTTTACTCTTAAAGAAAAGAATTTGCGTCTAGAGGAGCTAATTCTTTCTTTTAAGGAATTGCCCCCATGGAGATGGGTGCTAAAATGTAAATGGCAAAAAATACAAATGGCAGCGTTACCTCCTTTGAAAGCGTGCCCGGTCAATTACAAGCACTCAGAACCCGATACACTAGCCAAGCTTGAAAGAAGTGACTTGCAGTCCGAGCGGGCACATGACGTCGAAATGACGCTGTACTGACGTCGATGCGACCGCATTACGTCGCATCGACGTCAGTACGACGTCATTTAAACGATATGTGCCTGCTGGGGTATGTCTTCAAGTAAACGATTAGCGAACACGTTGTTTACCTGGTAGCGCTGAATGAGCCATTGTGTGAAGTTTGCTGTAGCAGAGAACTGGCTCGTTTGTATGTTTGTATGTGCCTTTTAACAATGTGAATATTTTAAAACATTAATCAAGTCATGTTTAACATGTAGTCTGTACTTTTTCTTTTTGACCTCGGTTTGCGTTAATAAGATATAGATTATATATAAGAATAAACGTTTTATGTGCTTGGTGTGTTTGTTTTATTTATTCAATTATTTATTTAGTTATTCACTTGATGTGGCTTGCTTTGTGACTTCCTACCTGGAAAAGAGTTTTTATTTTGTTTTCCACTCGTATTATCTTACTACTAGTGTTGCTTATTTATGTATAGTAACTACTTTCCATTTTATTTCACGGGTGGGGTGTTCAAATACACTGTAATGTAACTGTATTCGTTTCTGATGTTGCCCTTTTTACACGACTTAGAGTAATGTTATGTTTTCAGTGCATTATATGTACTTTTGTATGATTTTATATGCTATAAGGCGGTGAGGGTTGTTGTGTGAAATGGTCCCTGGAATTAAAAGCCAGTCCGAAAATGTTATATTGTTTGGCAAATAATAGCAGCGGACAGCGTGTTCTTATATGGAATATGGCTAGCAAATTAAACGCGTTGAAAGTCGCGAATAAAAAACATCAGTTTAACTCAATTGCAAATAATATTTTAATCAATGTCATACGAACATGAGGCGTTTAATGAATTTATTTATTAAATTAACCTGTTTCAGTAAAGATACCGCTAGACACGGTTGGTTGGTTAGTTGGTTGGTTTGGGTTTATCGGCTCTTTGAGGCGGTGTTTCAGTCTACATAGAGTCTCACCAACAGAGAGAGACAAAGAAAAGAGGTATAAATGGATAACTTGCGATTGTACGCCCTGTTTAACAGTTTTTCAGTCATACGTATCAGGACGATACGTGGGTGATAATGAAAGGATGTGTGCAATGGAACCCCGTTTACGATTGAAAAGATTTTCGCCTTCAGCGGGGCTCTAACTCCGGACGGCTAGATCAGTAGAACAGCCCTTAACCTACTAAGCTACCGGGGCTCCTAAGAAAAGAGGTATAATAAAGGACGCGAGAAAAAAGTCCAAACAGCCCCGCCGGCACCTACTGCAAGGATAGAAGGCGCTTGTCCTACTGTTATCCTTTCCCTACTATTATCCACAAGTAAGTATGACGCAGTGGCATTGAAAATTGAGCCGCAACACGACAAAACCAACAAAGTGGTTGTGCGCCCAGCGCAGACTCAGATCTGCCTGGGCATCCGCCCAGTCTGATCAGAGTCTTGGCTGTCCGCATGGAGGTAGCTTAGACCGTGAGCTACCCTTTTAGCGCTTAGCGAAATGTGGTGGATGCCCAGGCATTTTTTGCATTGCATTTGGGTATTGCCTTAACATAAATGAGCCGCGACACGACAAAACCAACAATGTGGTTGTGCGCCCAGCACAGACTCAGATCAGCCTGGGCATCCGCCCAGTCTGCTCAGACTCTTCGCTGTCCGCATGGAGGTAGCTTAGACCGTTAGCTACCCTTTAAGCGCTTGGCGAAATGTCTGGCGGATGTCCAGGCTGATCTGAGTCTGCGCTTGGCGCACAACCACATTGTTGTTTTTTTGGTGTCGCGGCTCATATATACCAATAGGTTTGCGGATATTTTCTCTAAAGGTACTTCTAAATGTCAGTATGACTTGGTGGCTGAAATATACGGGTACTTTGTACTTAGATTTGTAACAAGAAAAATTGAGCCGCGACACGACAAAACCAACAATGTGGTTGTGCGCCCAGCGCAGACTCAGATCAGCCTGGGCATCCGCCCAGTCTGATCAGAGTCTTCGCTGTCTGCATGGAGGTAGCGTAGACCCTTGGTTACCATTTAAGCGCCAGCCAAGATTCTGATCCGACTGAGAGGATGCCCAGGCTGATCTGAGTCTATGCTGGCGCACAACCACTCTGATGGTTTTGTTGTATGGCGGCTCAATTGCACTCTTGTTCTTGATTACAGAAATAATCACAAGACATGCATATTATAGTTTATATTTTTGTCGTTGAATGAAAAATAAACACGTATTGAATTAATCATATACTACATTGAACTTGGCTAAATTTTGGAAACATAGAACTCCATTTTCCTTCATCAGAAATATACTTTTTGCACCATTATATGGAATAATCCATGAAGTTTTGCTGTCGAAATTTATATTCTCAACAAAATGCCATTTAAACTTATTTCCATGGTTTAAGGACCCCACCCAGCTTGTTTATACAACCCTGGCATGTATACATGAGGGGTAGTTTACATACTAGGAAGATAACATCTACACCTTACTGCCACTTTGTGTTGTATAAACAAGTTGGATTGGGTTCTTTAAACCATGAAAATTGGTTTTATATGAGTCTGCCGTCTCTATTTACCGTTAACTTTTTAAAGTACAGATCCATTTGGAACCTCTTTCCTTTCTTCCTGTTTTTGGAGCTACCAAAGGGTTTAACTAATATTACATATTTTTGATTGGAATTGAATGATTGATTGTTTTGGGGTTAACGGCCCTTTGAGATAGAATTTCAATCTATATCGGGCCGTCTCCCAGAGAGGGAGAAAGAGGAGAAATGATAGACAAGAGAAAAATGTCCAAACAATACCCACCCGCACCTACTGCAAGCACAGTAGGCCCTTGCCCTACAATGTTCCAAATCAGTAGGACGCACCGGGACTGAAGGTTACACACAGCACCATCGCACAAGCCGACCTCCCCCATTTTGATTGGAAACAATAATATTTGAATGTGTTGCTGCCATGGTGAGTAACAGGAAACACTTTGTTGAGTGAGTGAATAGGTTTGAGATAACCCGAGTTTGGATGGATTAGAGTAATAATAATAATCATAATGATTATTATAACAGTCATAAGAGATTTTACCTTTTGCGCACCCAATTTGACTTGATGTGTGTCGGACATCGAACATTCAATTACGATTCACAGTAATCAGTTTGAAGAAGAAGATAAAGGCGATATCTAGACCGTGTTTTGTTGAGGATTAACCACGTAGTTTAACTATTCTTCAAGACCGTCTTTACCCATATCAGAACCTGGTCCATTTATAAGCAGAAACAAGGGAACTAACAAATAACAAGTCTTATTGTTAATTCAATTTCACAAGTACTTTAAAGGTAACTTTTAATGTAACACGTTTAATATTTCAAGTAAAAATTAATCAATATTTCTATGTCTAAACAATATATGTGCGTATTGAATGCAAAAAAAGTCATACCTGTTAAACTATCACAATCTGTCTATTCGACAAAATTTCAATACGCACCTGCGTATTTGCGTAAAGGTAGCTGCCTCATTGGTTATACCAGGGAAGTCAACAAAAAGAAGTAAAAAACCAGAGCAGCTCTGAGATGCATTTTCATGATGCATATTTTCTATTACATTTGCCTGGTGTATAAAATCAGCAGACGAAAGCCTCCAAATACTAATCATCTGGAGAACACAGTAAGATACTAATCATCTGGAGAACACAGTAAATACTAATCATCTGGAGAACACAGTAAAATACTAATCATCTGAAGAACACAGTAAAATACTAATCATCTAGAGAACACAGTAAATTACTAATCATCTGGAGAACACAGTAAATACTAATCATCTGGAGAACACAGTAAAATACTAATCATCTGAAGAACACAGTAAAATACTAATTATCTGGAGAACACAGTAAAATACTAATCATCTGGAGAACACAGTAAAATACTAATCATCTGGAGAACACAGTATAAATCTAAATGACCTTTGCTAGTGTCAGTATTCTTTAGTATGGCCACAGTCTCATTTCGCATAGATTAAATGAGCCGCGACACGACAAAACCAACAATGTGGTTGTGCGCCAAGCGCAGACTCAGATCAGCCTGGGCATCCGCCCAGTCTGACCAGAGCCTTCGCTGTCCGCATGGAGGTAGCTTAGACTCTTAGCTACCTTTTGAGCATTTGATGAAGATTCTGATCAAACTGGGCGGATGCCCAGGCTGATCTGACTCTACTGTGGGCGCACGACCACATTGTTGGTTTTATCATGTCGCGGCTCAAATGCAGCTTAGTTTTCCGGCGTATTGATGCTGTGCATCATTTGTTTTCTTGTATAATATTGAAGTCTAGAAACTCTCTAAGATAACAATGGCTGTCAAGGTTGTAGCTACGTAAACGGCAAATACGCAAGTGCGTATTGAAATTTTGTCTAAATTGACAAAATTTCAAAACGCACCTGCATATTTGCATGCTGAAAATTTATAAATTAGACAGGATTTCAATACCAATTACCAAAGTGGCTGAAATAGTAGCTTTCCCTTCAAGAAGTAGAGAATAAAATATGGTTGTGCGTATTATGAAATTGCCTCTAGTTACGCCCCTGGTTGTTATAAACTATTATGCTGATACAAGAGAGAAAAGAAAAGCCCCCTTTCCTTCGCCTGTCTGTCTGTCCATCCGACTTTTTCATCGGATTTTCACAAAACTCAGAATATTGTTGTCACTACATGCCACTGATCAAGCTATAGTGGGGGTCATGATCTGACCGTTTACGCTAGATTTATGGCCCTTTACCTGTTGCTGTGACCAATTTTTTTGCCGCAACTTCTTCAGTTGTCATCCAATATTTGTCAAACTTTCAGGATACTGCTATCATTATTTGACGTTGATCATCTTTTGTTGGGGTTATGATCTGACCCTTTCTGCCAAACTTACGACCTTTGTTAATCTGGTCAAATTTTGTAGCTGCAACTCATCCTCGAGTTACTGATCTCCATCAAACTTTCAGGATATTATGATCACCAATAGACATTGCTCATATTTTAATGGAGCTTACATGTAAGCTTGCACGGACCATTTCTAAATGGCCCTTTTTAAATCTGGCGAGACCTTGTGGCCGCAACTCCTTCAGTTTTCAACCGATTTTTATCAAACTTTCAGAATACTGTTTTCAACATTTGACGTTGATCATATTTGACTGGAGTCATGATCGGACCCTTTCAGCAAGAGTTAGGACCTTTGTTAATCCGGTAAAATCTCATTCCCTAGTGTTCCACTGATTGTAATCTAACTTTCGGGATATTTGCAAACATTTCGTTGGGAATATAAATGATCCTTTCTGTCAGAGTTATGGCGCTTTGTGCACCTGGTCTTATTTTGTGGCCGCACCTCCTCCTTCAAGTTCATCCGATTTTCATCATTCACCTTTCCGGATATTATATTTAAAAAAAAACACTTTCCGGATATCATAATCACCATTTGACGGTGATCATATCGATGATATTTTATCGGGTTGGTGGCATGAAACTTACCAGAAATTGAATTCAACAGCTGTTCTTAAGTGGATCACTGAATAATCACTCAACTTGTAGCCATTACTCCTTCCAAAATCAAATTTCCTAGTTACTGACATGTCCATAATAGGGGTGTCTTCGGCCTTTTATTTCAGTTCACTCATTTTTTTTTCATGAATGGCATTGAAGGTTTATTGGGACATCTTCTGTTCCGTCGCTATTTTGACGCCGTTTCAAGTTGGTCACAAAAATGAAATTTACCGAATGTTTCTCGCCAAAAAGAAATAAACTCACACTTGGCGGATACTTACAAATAATGAAACCTCCGTAAAAGCCGTAGTTACTACTCACCTTCTCGGCCATAGACTTAGACGGAGTCACATTCTGATAGCAGGAAAGTCACACCAATTTGATTTTTTGTTCTCAGAATTGGAATTCTAGAATTAAAAGCGAGCGATATTTTAATCTTTATTTTATTTTTCTAAATCATTGATTTTATGAAGCGAACGAAATGTTAATCAAGCGAGTATTTTTCTTTTCACATACCAAACAATCGTTCGATAAGTTTGTTAAACAGCACCACCAAGAAAAACATGAGGGTTATATACTGAACACCAAAAGAAACGCATACAATGTGTACGCCCAATTTATTTCAAGGTATAGGTTTATACTTTTATTTAGACACTTTAAGTTACTTTATTTATGCTATTCCAAAAAATAAGCACCTTAGTGCGTCGATATTGCATAAACTATAGACAATAGAACGCTTTCTTTTGTGATGGGGTTAAACTTAAAGTTACCGTACTTTCAACTCTGAAAAGTCAGTTCCGTAAGATGTCCGGCCTATACTTTTCTCTAGTTACAGTGTCCGCAGCAAAGGTGAGGAAAATATCAAATCAACCGGGTCTTGCCTTTTAGAGAAACAAACGGGTGTAAGTTGACCGGAGAAACAGTTACACTTGCTTACCATTGGATTTCCCATAGACCTTTTATCACACTGTCTTTCTTGAAAAGAAAAGAAGCAGTTGAGACGAAGAGCGAAAATGAATTGCCAGGAGTAAAATGAAAAGATCTGCAAAGAAACTTTTCATAGCAATGCAGAGTGTTTGATGTTATTGGACTTCCCAATTTGCAATTTGTTTAATTACAAAGGAGATAATATGCCGATTGTTCAACTTCAAACTACTGTCAAGTTTCTAAGAAGAAATCTATGATAATAATCCCGACGGGGTTTCAATAATAGCACAATGGAGCCGCGTTTCAGACAAAATTTGGTATACTGCTAAAGGAAAGCTAATTCTTACAACGACTTTTAATGTTTCAGGATAAATTGAGATAACTCTTTAATCAAGATGATATTTTGCAAGAAGATAAGTTTATATTGTTTGCAGACGTCAGTATTATTTTCTGCTACATGTGATTTGCAGTCGAGTTCAACCTCTATGGATTCAAGAGGTCAAGGTAATTTAGTGACCTTGGTCAAAGGTCACTTGGGTTGAATATTTTAAAGTCCTTTCTCTCAGAGCCTAATAGCATAATGATAACATGATCAAACTTGCTGATATCCAGGACAGGCATAAACTGTCGGATGTGTTTGAAATGTGGCTATATTGAACATGTTGCCTCGGAGGTATTTGCCTTTGAGTGCTTTAATAGCCTATATTTTACCTTGTCTCGTGCATAGCTTTTTTAATTTTTTACCGAAAATTCATCAAACTTGCTGATAACTAGGACAAGCATAAAATCTCAGACGCAATCGAAATTCGCCAAGCTTGTAAAAGTTGCCTTAGAGTTACTTGTCCTAGAAAGCTGAGGACGAATGGACTCAGATGAGCTACAGGACCAATGGTCCTCTGTTGTTTTTTCCAAAAAAAAAATGACGAAATCCTCTGGTAGGTGTTAAAGAGATTCTTTCAAACAGCATATCATTATAGATTATTTCTTGATAGGGTAAAGGAAAATGTTTAAAGTAGCTAATATCGATGTCCATACTGGAAATTCGACCTGTAAAGCCATCCGTCTGTATTGCCTATGTTGAAGGTAAAACGATCTGATCAGAGTTCATGATGCTTTCATTTGACGGATAACTCATTGATCAAAAGTGTCATTTATTTAAATAAGTGGGATAAACCATAAACTGAAGGTAGGTTATGAGCCGCGACACGACAAAACCAACAATGTGGTTGTGCGCCAAGCGAATACTCAGATCAGCCTGGGCAGCCGCCCAGTTCGATCAGACTCTTCGTGAAGTGCTCAAAAAGTAGCTAAGGGTCTAAGCTATCTCCATGCGTGCTGGCAGCGAAGATTCTGATCAGACTGGGCGGATGCCCAGGCTGATCTGTGTCTGCGCTGGGTGCACAACCACATTGTTGGTTTTGTCGTGTCGCGGCTCATATTTTAACCCGTATCAGATATGGAAACTGGGGTACTTTGAACGCGGAATTTTTCACTCTGAACCATAGTACCCTCTCCTAACCATTTTTCTTTCTATGCTTTTCCCCCTACTTTCAGTCCTTGATAATTGAAGAAGGTTTAAAAGTGGCCTAGCCTAAGGAGCATTATGTCCATTTAGACAAAATTCAAGAACAGTCCATCCCAGCTGATTCCTGTTTCCATGCCCTGGATTAACCCAGGCCTGTTATTCTAAAAGAAGTTAAAGGAGTAATAATGGGGCATACTTGATCCAGTCTCTCTAATCTCCAGTAAATTTCGGAAAATATCTGAATTTGACTGTTTACTTGATAAATAATTTCTTTCAGAATAAAGTTTTATTTCTCAGAAATGGTAAGTGGTTTGGAAAGAAACTGTACACAAACAAACATTATTAATTTTATCGTACATCTGAAATACAATTTTATTCTACAAAACCAAAAACAGCAGCTACAAATCAAAATCTATCTGCAATAGAACATGATAAAATCTGTTCCTTTCATATTGGTCTTAAGATCTCGAAAAAAAAAAGAAATTATTTGACTTTTCTTTTTACTTCATCTTTCATGACTTCTGGATAGCATCAGATTTGCCAAGGAGAGCTTATCTGGCACCCTTTGAATTGCTCTAAATTCAAATGTAGCTTAGATGGTCAGAAAGAGGAAATTATGATGTTACCATATTATGAGAAGTCAAGGCTGAACCTTGACCTTTGACACAAAGTTATGTTAATTTATACTTCTGCGTTTTTCAGGAACAATGAGACCTAGAAGTATGAAGCCTCAAATAAGATAAACAAGATGATGATTTAATCATATAAGTGCATAACGGCTGATGACATAATACAAGATGGCAGCATTGTCCATTGATGGACCAAGCCCTACCAGGTCTGCTTCAATGATAATCATGGACTGAATTTGACTTTGAAGCAAAATAAAAATCACAAACTTTTTCTCTGGATTTATACTAGAGGAAATACAACGTTACCCACATATTCAACGTTCTCAGGGGAGGGATACAAGACCATCATGGTCATCTTGTTATCTTTTTTAACTACTAACCAAATGCCAGACGGTGACCATAAGTATCTGTCCTTGTTTGTAATGGTAAAAGTCGGTAATATCATTTTAATTTGGAAAGCAACATGAATGGTCGAACCTTTTGTCTCTTGATGGATAGTCAGACAGATATGAGCCGCGACACGACAAAACCAACAATGTGGTTGTGCGCCCAGCGCAGACTCAGATCAGCCTGGGCAGCCACTCAGTTTGATCAGACTCAACATTAAGTACTCAAAGGGTAGCTAAGGGTCTAAGCTACCTCCATGCGGACAGCGAAGACTCTGATCAGACTGGGCGGATGCCCAGGCTGATCTGAGTCTGCGCTGGGCGCACAACCACATTGTTGGTTTTGTCGTGTCGCGTCTCATATAAGCTCCGAAAGAATGGGAAATAATTTTGTTTTGGCACATTGCAGTCGCAATTTTGTCGAAGGATCTCACACGACTTCATTGATATTTGTTGATGTTTGTCACAGACTGTGAGGCTGATGATAAACGTTTATTAGACCGATAAGCCCTTTATCAGGACAGAATCTCTAAAACTTCAGCTTTATCAAACATGCACATCGCTTCTTATGGTCAAAAATTCCAAATCTTTATGATAAAAAGCTTTATCATATCGATAATTAAAGAATTATTGTCTCCAATAGAATTAGTCTGAATGTTTATACCGTAAATATTCTGTTGGGACAATAGATACAAGCAAACAGTGCAGATCCAGATTAGAATGCATTCAGATCAGGGGCCGTATTCATAAAGCAACTTAAGTCGTTGCTATGCTGTTGCTAAGGGTAAATTTCTATGTTGGAGATTCCTACAACTATGAAATTTGCTCTCGAGGAACAGTCTTTGTAAGACTGTTCCTCCAGAGCAAATTTCATAGTTGTAGGGAATCTCCTTTATAGAAATTAAGGGGCCGTATTCATAAAGCAACTTAAGTCGTTGCTATGCTGTTGCTAAGGGCAAATTTCTATGTTGGAGATGCCCTACAACTATGAAATTTGCTCTGGAGGAACAGTCTTACAAAGACGGTTCCTCCAGAGCAAATTTCATAGTTGTAGGGAATCTCCTTTATAGAATTTCAGCCTTAGCAACAGCATAGCAACGACTTAAGTCGTTTTATGAATACGGCCCGAGGGACTGCACAGTTTACCATTCAGTCTCAATCTTTTCGAGTCATAACTGCATTGTAAAACCAGCTGTTCAATTTTTAGGACAATTACAGTAATAATTTTATGTGTCCAAATATTTAGAATTTTTATGGTAACACCCGCGGCTGATTCAGGCTTATAACAGTTTATCAGCCCAGCAGACTCCAATACCGATTGGGTCGCGTAAGGTATTTCGAAGAGATAATGGCGGGGTGTGGTATACTTCTTCTGGAATCGTGACACTGTCTCCTGGATATTGATTCTTAAATCGAACAGGAAAACAGTCAGAGACATATAATATATAATTACCTTACATCTGATAATATACTGTTCCTAAAAGTAGGGATATTAAACTACTGAAAATCGTATAAATCATTTAAGATATCAAATCCATCTGAAGCGGCAAGTGTCCATCAGACAAATATTTGATAAGACATTTTGCATCACAATTTGGATGGTTTGTTCAGTCACGTGATTTGCGTGCAATTCGTTTTAGACAGGGGGTCCGCTCCCATATTTCACTCGACTCTGGTACGGCAACAGTTCTTTTTCAGGTCCCGAGGTTATAAAACTTTTTTCATACTCAACTCAGCAGAGCACGAAATTTTATCTGCTTATAAATAGCAAATTACTGATAAGTACATTTGTTTTCTTGCTCACTTTAGCTGATTATGAAATTTTCTCTGCTTATGAATGTGCAAATACCAACATTAGTTGGCATTTTCATATTTATCAGCAGACAAAATTTCATGCTCAGCTGAGTTGAGCACCAAAAAAATTTATAACTCGGGGCCTGTTCACCTGTGTTCTTTCTTGCATATGAGCCGCGACGCGACAAAACCAACATTGTGGTTGTGCGCCCAGCGCAGACTCAGATCAGCCTGGGCATCCGCCCAGTCTGATCAGAGTCTTCGCTGTCCGCATGAAGGTAACTTAGACCCTTAGCTACCCTTTGAGCACTTAACAAAGGGTCTGATCAAACTTGGCGGAAACCTAGACTGATCTGAGTCTGCGCAGTGCGCACGACCACATTGTTGGTTTTGTCGTGTCGCGGCTCATATGTTCTTTCTTTCTAAGAATTTAGATACACTATTCCTTCAGCTAAATGTGTTGCCAGTCTAAAGGTATGAAATCTGAGCCCCATACATCCGCTCTTTCAGGATATGTTTCGATCCAGGAAGGAAGCAAATCATAATGAGTGTTCGTTGAAACACGAGCTGATAAAAATTGTAAACAATATAAATACACTCTCGTAAATGAAATCGCCCGGGTGTCGGTAGCATTAAACATATGTTGGTTCTGCAAAAAGGTTGTCAGTTGAAATGATATTTAAACGAAACCCTTACCATGCTTACCTTATAGAACCAGTATCTGTGTGAAACCACTGGTGGTACCTGGAATAAAGTGGCACCAGTGCCGTTCCTGTCTGTAGTCGGACCCTCTGCGGTTCAGTTGATGGATTTACTTTGCTCAAGGGTTTCGTTGTCGGTGTTTCTGTCGCGTATTCATTTACACCACACAGTGTTTATGTTTGATTTATTAATTTTGAAGCATCAAGATTCTTGCTACGAACCTCGATTTTTTGTGGCCTATGTCAATCCAGTACGGGCATAAAAAGCTTTTTTTAACGATAACTCTGCTATTTCATGAGATAACCATGGAGAAAGCTATGAAATCTTGCGCAAAATAATATGCTAACCAGATGTGGCCTAATCAGTACCATTAATTAAAAAGGTTGAAAAACAATATAAGCGTTCAATGTAACTTTCAAGTTGAGAATATTATTAAGCAGTAAAAGGTGATAGGATTTAGTCTTTGAATCACCTGTCTACGTAGAGAATAATGAACTTTACTAATCGATATGACAAGAATAAATAACTAAAGGTAACTCGGCATAGCTGTAAATTAATCTTACATAACTCTCCAGATGCAAATTAATTGCTGACAAGAAAAGATAAGAGATGAAGAGACGTGTTTGTCATGTCGAGATTTGGATTCTAAAACGAGAAGTGAGCGAGCGATATTTTAATTTTATTTGTGTTTCCTACATCCTTGACTTTATGACTTTATGAAGCGAACTAAATTTCTACCGAGCGAGTAATATTTATATCAAAAAATATTTTACACTAGCCGTTTAATTTGTTAAACAACGTTTAAAAAATGAAGGTTTTATGTATTTTGTCATAGAAAGAAGAATACTCTAATTAAGAAGTAAGATTAGTGGATAAATAAAGCAAATACAATACCTTATGCAATGAAATGTACTGTGAAGAGTCATTTCACAATATGAATGCAAAAAACACATTTATTTTTTATCATGTCTTTGTACTAGGATTGCTTCAGCTAGAGATTTGATGGCAACATGTCCAGTGCAGAAAAAGCTGTAATCGATGGTAGAAAAGTTGTTATTGACGGTGGATCAGATTTTAAGGACTGCCCAGAAAATTGCTTGGTCAGTCCTTACTTGCTCTTAACAGTACTTTAATTTCTGCTGTAAACTTATGAAATAACAACAAGGGGTCCTTTCAGACTTTTCCTTTTTTGTGAAGAATACGTTCATGAAAGGATGATTCAACTAATGTAAAATACAGCCCGAGTACATATACGGACAATTTCGATATAAAAATGGTTTCTATGATGGATTATTACGCATGCTCTTTAGCCTATTTAGTATATGAATTATCAAAGCTGTCCTCTAAAACGTAATATAATTTCAAGAATCTCATAATTTCGTATCTGCATAATAATAGAATTTAATAATGTTGATGCAGTCAAACACTGACATTTTCAATCTAGAATCTGAGACAAAAACTGAAAGTGTGTATTTTCAATCAGTGTCACCTAAGCCCAAATGTCATAGCGTTCTGAGTTGGTTAATACCCTCTTACTCCTTAAATGTATTTAACCTTTAAGCAGACATTATTTTTACCCCCAAACAGAGTAAAATGCAGAAAAATTGTGACTTTTATAAAAAAAATAATTTCTGTCTGTAATGATGTGGATGAAACTGTGGCGAGCGAAAGAAGTTTAATTTTAATATTTGATTCAGAACAAGCAATCAAATTAGTGGGGCCTTACGTACTGAAGTGCCCAATTCACATATCCAGTATTCCGCCTTGTGTCTGCGCATTGCCGTACACAAACTCCAATTATTTATAGAATAATAGATATTTTTTACGAATTTGTACCTTGAAGAACAGAATGAATGGTCTGAAAGATAACAGTGTTGGTAAAGCACCTGATTGTCTCTGTTAATGTTCATTTGAGCCACAAACTTTGATCATCAGAGTGAGCACTCCAAACTATAAGCAACATATGAGGACTTACAGCTGAGACAATCCCAAGTTTTTAAAATGCTGAAAATTTTGCTGAAATGTGGCTGGTGTCGCACAGTTCATGGTGGTCATGAACAGACTTAAATTCAACCGAGTCTGCTATTTTCTGTTCTTTGCTGTATTACTTGCTTCCAAAGGATCTTACTATTCAGAACGTATTTGTCTTCACTGCAGCTGGTGTTTGTGCCGTGTGGCGGCCGTAAAACGTCTCTCCGTACATCATCATAGTGCAAATTTTATTTTCTGGTCCTTTTGGATAATTGAGTTTTTTTCTGTTATTTTGAAAATAGAGTTCCGCTTAAGCCGTTGCTAGGTGGCGTGGCTGGTGTCGCTTATTCCATTACTGGTCATGAACAGACTCAGTTAAACCGAGTCCGCTATTTTCTGTTCTTTGGTGTATTCCTTGCTTCCAAAGGATCTTACTATTCAGAACTTTAATTTATAAACAAGTATTCAGTAATGGTAAAACTTAATAAAATCAGATTTGAAAGGATTTTTTTAAATATACAACAATTTGTGAAAAAAACAGAAAAAAAAAAAAACAATATAAGCTCCTTCCGACGGTCAAAATTTTATCGCAAGGACATTACCAGCCCACGCCTTGTAAATGTATACGGGTGAAATGATGAAAAGAAAAACTGTATGAAAGCTAAAGTAAGGGAATGGGTTATGGAACTCGTTTATGATATTTATTTGCAGTGGCGGGGTATCACATAGTCGTTTACGATGCTTTTATCTCTTCAATATTTAACTGACTTTCCCACCTGACTTCTTATCGGGACATGCTGTGTCACGGATAACTTAGGTGTGGAGCCGATATTTTAGATAAAGAAAATGAATGTGCAAATAGCGTGCTTTTAACACCAGGCAATTGTGGTAAGTAAAATATCTTGTTGCAGTATTGGTTTACATTACGCTCGTGCCCGACGACACGACTTACCAGGGAAAGTAAATTAGTAACCAACAGCAATTTCCTTTTCGTTCATCATTCGTAAAGGTTTTACGAAGAAAGTAAGTTCTGAAATTGTCAGCAAAATATTCTATCGAGTTACTTAATTACAAATTTTCCTAATGTTGTCATTTCAGATTGCCTGTAGTACATGTAAATGCTTTCTTCAGGTCAGTGAGCAAAAGCAATTTATACAAATTAATTGAAACAAAATAAAAGTGTTATGTAACAGTCAGTTTACGAGTAGGGCTGAGTCTGGAAACTTCGGACAGCTGGTAAATTCGGACATACCATCGCAAACAGTAAAAATCCAGATGAAACGGCTTATAATGAGCCGTCTCATCTGGATTTTCACTGTTTGTCCAGTTAATTTTGTTATAATTCCAAACAACTAACATATAAAGGTAACAGTTTCACTGTCCGAATTTACCTGCTGTCCGAATTTACTTGACTTGACCCTAGTATCCCATGCTACTCAGAAGCCAGAAAAACTCAGCGATCCTCTGCGTGCTTTTTTTTGTTGGGGGGGGGGGGGGGGGGGGCGTACTGCAATGTGTCTTAAACTTATAAAACATTTGGTTCAAAGGACCTGGTATGATTTGGGCCGTTTTGGCCCACATTCAATTTTTCTAAAAAATTACATGGTTTCTGTTGCGTATCATCTGAGTAAACGGGTTCATCCAGATATAATATGTCACTTCTTCATGAATCCTCAGAATAACATGATTTCAGACATGCATGTTATGTTTCAGTAAATTTTAATAAAACGGCAAGAAAACTGTTTTAACGAATAGGACGATTGATTCAGTTTTCGAGAGCACCTGATAATAGGTCGTTGGTGATACACAAATAAGTGGTACAACACTGCTAAATAGTAATGTATTGTTCAAGGCCTGTCCAGGTACCCCACCCACTCAACTTGGGTTCCCACTCGACTTGTCTTGGGTGGGATCAGGGCTTGAATTGTGTCAGTTCCTGAAAATGTTTCCTACTTTTGCAAGTCGAGAGACGCTAATATAAAAATTCAACGGATCAAACTAAAATTACCAAATGGTTTCCTGTGTTCTTACTAAGAAAATGAATACCCACAACATATGCTTTTTTGTATATGAGGGGAGATAAAGGCATTTTATGTTCAGACCATTGGAAAACTGCCCAAGATGCTTTTACCACAACGAGAAGTCTTCTCAATGAAACAAACTTAAGCACAAACATATATAAAGTTCCGAGCTGCTACCAAACATAAAAAAATTGTCCGCAGCGGACGTCGAAAAATGTTGATTAAATATTTTACAACAAAGTGTCATTATCGTTTTTTGCATAAAGGATAAACAATTTTTTTCAATTTTCATTTATTAAGTTATTTGGTAAATGTATTATGCAAATGTAAAGTAGATATTTTTTTACTAATTTTAATTTACTTTGATATATTAATTACGTCATACGTCACACTCTTTTGAAATGTTTTAGAATGTTTAGGCGCATGTGTCACCTCAGTCCTGTTGGAGCATTCGGTAAACATCGGGATCAAACGACGTTTATGAAGTCAGGGAGTGATATTGATTTTCAAACCAAATAACAATATCAGTATCAGATAAATGAATTGTAATGACTATTTGGAAACAATTGATTCATGTTTAATTGACTGCATTTCCTAACGCATGTGGGTGATCAGAATGTTAGCACTTAGCGAATATTGTCTTTCATACAATGCATTGAACTTTACATATAAACGCTTTGCTGTTATTAGAGAGCTTAAGCTCTGTAATTACGGAAACTTGATTTGTGCCAATTAATATAAAACATTATATTTATGATGATCATAAAATTATAGCCGTGTAAAGAACCAGGATGATAATTTATGAGATGAGCTGCGACACGAGTAAAGTAACGAAGTGGCATGTGCGCCCAGCGCAGACTCGGATCAGCCTTACCATCCTCCAAGCTTGATCAGAGCCTTCTCTTTGCGCTTAATGGGCAGCTACATGTAAGGGTTTTAGCGACCTCCATGAGGATAGTGAGACTCTGATCAGGCTGGGCGGATGCCCAGGCTGTTCTGAGTCTTCGCTGGTTGCGCATGCCACTTTGTTGGCTTTCTCGTGTCGCGGCTCAGATATTTGCTAAGACAAAGGCAGATCAGCTTCTGTCAGTTCGTCAAGTAGGCTGCGATCGGATATCAATCGCAGACTAATTGACGAACTGTCTGAGGTTAATCTGCGGTGTTTGTTTTTAATCTCGCATGTGATTGTCCTCCCGTTGAACTGGTATCCAGGATAAGAGGCCTAGCTTAGATATGACAAATCGTTAGAACTTTGTGACGCAACACGACAAAAGCAACAAAGAGGAATGTGCCCCAAGCGATGATTCAGATCAGCCTGTGCATCCGCCCAGTCCAATCAGATTCTACGCTGTGCTCTTAAAGGGCAGCTAAGGGTTTCCCAGTCTGATCAGAGTCTTCGCTGTCGCTAAGAGGGTAGCTTAGGGTCTAAGCTACGTCCATATCGAAGCACAGACCCTGGTCAGACTGGGCGGATGCCCAAGTTGATCTTAGTCTTCGCAGGGTGCACATGCCACTTTGCTGGTTTTGTCGTCTCGCGGCTCAATATAGACATCGCCAATTTTCGTAATCTGTCGATGCCAACTTTTGGTGAGTCGATTTTAAACGAAGTTGGCTTATAATGTTTGGCAGTATTTCCCGATTCGCCTCCGTATCTTGAGGGGAGGTGGGGTGAATCGTCGGTTTTATGGTCGCGAATTTCGCTATGTGACCAAAAACCGACGATTTACCTTTCCAAATGGTATTTCAATACACTTTTCCTCATTCTCATGCACTTTTTCACATTTTTGCCTTTCAAAGAATATATGAGCCGCGACACGAGAAAACCAACAAAGTGGTTGTGCACCCAGCTCAGACTCAGATCAGCTTGGGCATTCGCCCGGTATGATCAGAGTCTTGGCTGTCCGCATGGAGGTAGCTTAGACCCTTAGCTACCCTGTAAGCGCTTAGGGCAGAGTCTGATCAGGATGGGCAGATGCCCAGGATGATCTGAGTCTGCGCTGGATGCACAACCACTTTGTTGGTTTTCTCATGTAGCGGGTCTTTTAATCACCCAAAGCAAGTTCCATACGAACCGAACTACCAACTAATTGTGTGCACCGCGGCGGAGGGTGAGGGTGAAGGTTTGGGCCCAGTAAAACCGGTTTAAACCCCCAAGTAGTTATTACTGACCGTCCCAAGGCGGTACTTTCGTTGCGGTTGCATTTGTTTTATGTTCGGTGCTGTTTAATTTTTAACCCTTCTATAATAAAAAATAGAAAATAGGTAAAAATAATTGTTAAATGTTTTTCGTATAATTTGTTATACCCCGCCACACATTAGTGGCGGGGTATTATGTTTTCCCGCTGGCTGTCCGTGTGTCTGTCCGTCCGTCGTACGTACGTCCGTCCGTCCGGTCGTCCGTCCGTGAGCACTTCGTTTCCGTTCGATAACTTGAGTATTTTATTAACGGATTTTATTCATACATTGCATGTGCATTGGTCTTGGGAAGATCTCGGTTGGGATTGTTAATGGGCAAATTCCGATGTCTTCTTATGGAGTTATTGCCCTTTTCATGGTCTTAAAAACAGTTTTTGGTCTGTAGTTCTTTTTCACTTTGAAATATCTTGATGAAGTTTCACAGAAATGATCGAAGTAACATAAGCTTTCAGTTTTAAGCAGAATTTTGTCCACCTGGATTATCTGCCCCTGCCCTAGGGCTATATGCATGTATGAAATAATGAAAAAAAAATGTATAGAATTAGAGTCGAAAAGGATTTTTCTGAAACTTGTAACAATTTATCATATTGATATAAGCTTTATGTCTTGATCAAAATTTTGTCCCCCAGTGGTTATCTGCCCCATGACACATGCTGTATACATGTATGAAATCATGAAAAAATCAATATAAAATCAGATTTTCGGTATATCTTGATGAAATTTCATAGAAATGATTGAAATAACATAAGCTTTCTGTTACAGGTAGTATTAAGTCCACATAGGTTACCTGCCCCTGCCCCAGAGCTATATACATGTATAAAATTATGAAAAAATTCTGTATAAAATCAAAGATTAACAGGATTTTCCTGAAACTTGCAACACATTATCTAGGTAATATGAGGTTCATGTCATGATAAAAAAAATGTATAAAAGATAGAAGACGGGGTATTGGTTTGCAGTGGCGGGGTATTACGCAGTCGTTTACGATGCTTTTATTTAGTCTGTTGTAACCCTTCTGTTTGTCTAAATTATTTAGTTCAATAAAGATAGCAGAGTTGCCACCTATTTGGGAAAGAGCTGCTGACTCGGCTTATCACTTGTAAATTACTGTTTGTTGGGATGTCTTTGTCAATTTTTCCCTTTGATGTTGGGGATAGGGTTTGGGATCTGATCCAGTCAGTTCCTGAAGTGTAGTTACTCTTTAAATTTTCTTTTTGCAACGGAAGACCAGATATCAGCCAACGAGAAACGACGTGTCGTATTGACTTCGGATTAACGGCAGTGTTTCAAATGGTAAACTGTTGCAGACTTTTGACGTTATCCAATTAAGCGTCGCGTTATATTTGCACGTGCATTATAACTAATTAGTCAAAATCTACAGTCCACCGAAGACACCACACGCGCGAATGAGTACACTCGGGTTTAACGTCCCACTCATAGGTCATACGCAGACGGGACCTCGGTTTAAAGTCTCAATCGAAACACCGGAGGAGCAGGGAAACGAACCTGTGACCCCCCTGGATTGGTAGTCTAGCGCGTTAACCTCTACAGCACCGCCTATAACGGGAAATAGTAGCATTATGTAACAATACAAGAAAGTAAGCCAGTGCGAGTGGATAGTAAAATGAATAGCTCTTTGAAGTTTCCAGGTAGGTGGTCATAAAGCTAGCCTCGACCAAACATATATATATATATAGGCAAATATATAAGGCACATGAAACATTTATTTTTTGTTTGTCAAACATGTCATAACAATGAAAGAGAACAAACAGACAGAAATTTTCTGTTTTTATATACATGAAGTATGCGTCAAATTGAAAGAACACAAAATAAAATTGAGCCGCGTCATGTGACTTCCAACATATGGAAGTTTTGTCGTGTGATACTGTAAAACAATTATATTTGGCGGCAGCAAAATTTGGCGGTTTTCATAAATTGACCTTTTGGCGGATTTTTATTTTGGCGGATTTGTGATTTCTGGAAAAAAAATAATTGACACAACAAGTAATAATAATCAATCGGTGTTTTCTGCCGTTAACGAAAGTTCAAATGTACAATGTCTTTTCTTCATTTATACTTGTGAATGCATATTGTTATGCATTTCTTGTTATAAATGAAATGTTTATAGCGAAAATGTTTTGCGGCACTTCTGATGTAATCAACTCGGCTTGGGTACTAAGTAGCGTGACAAGTCAAATCAGCATTTTTACACTCCCTTTCGCTAGGCGTGTTTGTTTGAGATCTTTTTTATTTGTACAATATAATATGGATTAGCTTTGATATTATGGAAGGGTGGAGAGACTGAACTTTATTCTAACTGCAGCCTGCAGATATAGTTTAAATTGGCGGCATTTTAATTTGGCGGTTTTCTTCTTTTCCGCCAATATCGCCAAAATAAAGTGACCGCCAAATATAAGTGTTTTACAGTATTCAGATCATCCTTTTCATTTATACAGGGTAATCAGAGAGCTCACTGTTGACTCTATGGCTTTGGTCACTTCAACAGAAGGCTGATGTATAACAAGCAAGGCTCTGATCAGACTACACTTATGTGCAGTCTGATGAGAGCCTTTGCTTGTTACCAACGCCACATAGTTGGGAATCACATGATGTGGCTGATATCGGGTTTTCAAAGACTACAGTTAACGGACTCACTAAACCTTCACAGAGATAAACCACATCGGCAGGACCGCCTGGGAACGGCTAGTAATAAATTACTTGGAGACTTAAAACTGTTTTACGAAGCTCACAACCTCGTCCCAGCTATGTCTGTACCTCTTCTGGCTTGCCGAAACATTCAGGGCGAAACACTACAAACGTAGAGTTAAGGTGGTGGTTATCACTGATTTGGGGCAAAAACAAAAATCTGCATACAATGCTGAAAATACAACAGATCTTCCCAAAACTTAGCAGATGCCTTCTTTATGTTGTTTCTCACAATTCAAGATCCCAAAATGCAGGACTTGTTGATGTTTAAAAGGATTTATATAAGAAAAATCAAAGGGTAATTTTGTGCGAATAAATCTAAAAAATGACCATCATTATTGAAAATGTTACTAGGTCTGAACATAAATTAATGCATTATAAAGAGCGTCCTAGCAATTATTTTTTCTATTGTTTTGCACGCTATCAGGCTGCGCAGGTAAAAAAAGGGCGTGGCTTGTGTCCAAATATTTGTCTAAAATACACAGTAGAGTCTATTTTCAAGGTTGAATAATTTCAATAACACACCTGTAATGGTCATTGTAATGTATTATTTATACTGTGAGTATGATATAGGTATAACTGACCTACCTGTATTTCATGAATGCAATAAGTATACATGCACTATATCATGGTCAGACATTTGAGAAAAGGCTACTCTTTTTATCTGGTTTACCTTACAATTTGAGAAAGAGTTGGAACAAATACTTGCTAGGACGCTCTTTTTAACTCATCAAACTGTCTTCAGAGCTAGGTACATTTTCAAGAACAGATTTTATTTTTCAGATTTCTGCGCAGAAAATTACCCTTTGATCTTTCCATAAAAAAAAACACTTTTTTAAACAGCATGTCCCTATATTGTATTCCAAACTGTAGAGAACAACAAAAATAAGAAATCTGCTAACTTTCAGGGAGATACGATATTTTTTTATATAGTTTTATTCAGAATTTTGTATATTCCGCAAATCACCACCTTAATTAGTTGCAGTTTGTGGCTCCTTCCGTCGTCGGAGCTTCAAATTGGCCCTTTTCACAAAGCAATAAGTAAAGGAGAAATGTAAAGGTATGAAAAATTGAAACTTTCCCTTTGATGTTGGGGATAGGGTTTGGGATCTGATTCAGTCAGTTCCTGAAGTGTAGTTACTCTTTAAATTAACAAAAATAGAAACTTGAAGGTATTTACTTTGCCGTCATTTATTGGGTTAGGAGAATCAGACATATGCACCATGTGCACTTATTTCCACTCGAATGAACTTGTAAAATCCAATATATGCTACATTTACATGTTTTTGCATGTTTGGCACGTGCACAGTTGTGCATTATTTACTTTGCTAGCAGATTTCTACGTGGACACTCTACAGTGATAGCAAGGGTAAATTCCTGCAGAAACTTTCAAATGCATCACTATGATATCTTATACTTCTCTGAAAATTAGATGAATACTGAAACTGCGATTCTGTGCCCTGACGTTAACGCGATTCTGTGCCCTGATGTTAACGTCGCAAAATACATAGGACTTTTGATTGCAGTCGCTAGATAACCTTTAAACTCAAACACCGTGTTGTAACAGCCAGAAACATTGAATTGTTGCGTGAAAACAACCAAACACAGATTACAGACCCTTGACTTGCAGTACGTTAATTTAACGCTACGTAAGAATTAGACGTCAACGTCACAGTTAAAATAAATATTATATCAACGTTTTTATTTGTTGTACTCCTTTTAAGATAAAATTAATACATTTCCTGTCAGATCAAAAGTTTATGTTTTCAATTTTGCTAAAATTGACCCCTGTCCTTTCGAGAACAGGTTTTAGCGTTTCCAGTCATTCCAGTGTTATAATTCTTTACTAAAACTGAAGGGAAAGAGTATTTGATCAGTTTCAATCACAACTTTTGGATTTCTAATATGGTGGAGTTCGAAAAACCCAGACAAGCTTTCAATCGTCAAGTTTCTTTTTTTTGTTGAGGTGTTCTCAGTGGAAACAGATCGAAAATTGAGACAACAAGACTGTTATCAACAAAATATATTTTGGCATGTTGTCCGCGTTTTCATTAAAGCCATTTTTGCGGTTTTACGGCCCCTTCAACAGTATTTCAGTCATGTTGAGGCTATAGAAAATTGATAATGAATGGCTCTGTACTGGCCAGAGCTTAACCCACTAAAAAACTGAGGTCAAAAAGAAAGCTGGCATAAGAAAGCTGAAATGTACTTTCTCGATGCTTAATGTCTTCAAAAGATTATTTCTGTATTGCAATAATTACTAATAGAAACTACAGTCACGAAATCCATAATGGAATGTAGCGTTGTTCGTATGCTTGCATGCACGTTGCAGAACAAAACATGACACTACCTCTCGGATCGGGCTTTGAATAAATGTCAATACATATTAAAATAAGACTTAGTGTAAGAGTTCTAAAATATTACAGTGACTGTTAAATGAGCCGTGACACGAGAAAACCAACAAAGTGGTCATGCGCCCGGCGCAGACTAAGAACAGCCTAGGCATCTGACAAGTCTGTTCAGAATCTTTGCTAAGCGCTTAAAGGGTAGCTAAGGGTCTAAGCTACCTCTATGCGGATGCTCAGGCTGATCTGAGTCTGCGCTGGGCGCACAACCACATTGTTGGTTTTCTCGTGTCGCGGTTCAAATGATTACAGTGAATGTCATTATCCTAAAATGGAACAATTTGGTTTTACTATCCCGTAACGTGTCCAAAAGATGCAACTGAAATGCCATCCGTTTAGACCCTGATCTGGGTTTGCACTGTTTGCACAGACCAGACTATCCCAATGGTTAAAGTTTTTACGGTGATTTTCAGAATGCACAGCGCAATCAAAGCGTATAATTGCAAAGTCACAAGGAGGCGGAAGATCAAATGAATCACGCAGTTGGCATTAGCATTATATACATCAAACAAGAGCATAAATGAAGACGTAGACAGTACAAATCCCTTTATTTGTTGATCCAGTTTCTTTTTTTCTTTTATTTTTAGATTTGGTTACGTGATAAATAAACGAAACACTGCCTTGCAAAAATTCTTGACTAAACCTGCGAAAACAATTTTTGCTTCTTTTGGAAAAATAAGTTATTTTGTTTTCTTTCATTCGTAGGAATAATACTATGAACACAAAGGTTACAATAAAACATTTAGTGCTGCAAACACGCGCCCCAGCATTCAACTTCTTCAGGGTTGCTAAACCCCAAACGTTTGAAAGAAAAAGGTGATGGGAAGGTCTTGGCAGGCAACGAGCAGCCCTCTTCGAGCCACACTTACTGCCGCATTCCGCGAGACACAGTAGCTGCAGACATCCAGTAAGAGACGCCTACGTATTAACTCACGCGAGCGCAAGCGTTCCATCGCCACCCCACCCCACCCCCTCCCCACCTCAACCGCTGTGTCTCGAGAAACGAGACAAGCAAAAACATCGGAGACGATATGATCGATGCAGGAAGAACCTGCGAAAAAAAAAAGCCAAAACAATCCAAAAGAATGGAAGCCAAACTCCGCTAAAATTCATGTTGCTAAGAGTGAGTGATAGCCACATGAATTTTAGCGGATTTTGGCTTCAATTTTGAACTCACTCATAGCCACATGAATTTTAGCGGAGTTTGGCTTCCATTCTTTTGGATTAGCTATGACAGGACAGTCTTGGTTTAAGAGTTGTTTAGAAATTTTACCTGATATAAGTTTAAAACATTACTTTAAATCAGTATTTAAGTAGTGACCCAAATGCTAAAAATCAAAACTGAACCCTAAAACAGTGGAAAGAAAATAAATTGAGAAAAAGAACAAAAATAGGATTAATGTCGTGTACGTTAATGAAACCTAGCAAAGCTGTACTGGAGCGAACGTGTTAAACAGAGATCGAGAAATTATCACATTGTAGAGATGGTGTCTCCCATAGAAACTTTTTCATGCTGATACTAGTAACTGGCTAAAAAGCAGCAGTGTAAAGAATGGGTACACTTTCATGGGAACTACTTCTGCTATTTCCTTTTTGTCTCTTATCGAAATAAGGTTCAACTCTTACAAGAAAGGATCTGCTCCTCCAGTAACAAACTAGAACTGTCAGAAAATCAGACTATAACCCCGCTGTAGCGCTTCCAGTTTATATGGCCTGTATGGATAAAACAAAACATGAAAGAAAACAAAACTAACATGTATGAGCAGTCTATGCTGAGAATTCTGCTCTGAAAAGTGTCATAAGTCATTGTCAAGTCATTTACCAAATATGAATTCCTGCACAGTTGCTGAGAAATCTCTCACAAAAATAATAGTACTGCATGCATAGAGACAAAGATAAGTGAATGAATATATCATGGAGTATATATACCAAATATCAGCTTTCTATCTTATATTGTTGGGGAGATATCTTTGACAAAAAAGTTTGGAAAGAAAGAAAAAGGAGCAAATACAGGGGAAAACAAGGAGAAGGATGCCCATTCTCAAACCCATGAAAAAACTTGTTGTTATCAATCTGTATACCACATATGTATACCAAATATGAAATTTCTAATAATACTGCTGAGATACCTTTGACAAAAGAGTATGGAATGAGAGAAAAAAATACAAATACAGAGAAAAGCAAAGAGGAGAAGGCCCATTCTCAATCCCGCAATACAACAAGTCATTGTCAACTCATATAACAAATATAAACCTTCCACCTTGAACAGTTGCTTAGAAATCTTTTACGAAAATATTACAGTACTGAATGCATGGAGCGAAAGAAAAGTTAAAAATATAGCAAAGAACAAATAGGAGAAGGCCGTTCTCTATCCAATGATACAACTCGTCATCGTTAACCTGTATACCAAATGTAAACGTTCTATCATATACCGTTGTGAAGATATCTTTGACGAAAAAGTGTGGAGAGAAAGAAAAGTGAGCAAATACAGGGAAGAACAAGCAGGAGAAGGCCCATTCTCAATCTCACAATACAACAAATCATTATCAACTCATATAACAAATATAAAGATGCACTTTCCACTTTGAACAGTTGCTGAGAAATCTTTTACGAAAAATTACAGTATTAAATGCATGGAGAGAAAGAAAAGTGAACAAATACATGGAAGAACAAGCAGGAGAAGGCCCATTCCCAATATCAAAATACAACAAGTCATTATCAACGCATATAACAAACATAAACCTTCCATCTTGAACAGTTGCTGAGAAATCTTTTACGAAATATTACAGTATTGAATGCATGTAGAGAAAGAAAAGTGAACATATACAGGGAAGAACAAATAGGAGAAGGCAGGTTCTCTATCCCACAATACAACTTGTCATTGTTAACCTGTATACCAAATATAAACTTTCTATCTTGTACCGTTGTGGAGATATGTTTGACGAAATAAGTGGAGAGAAAGGAAAGGTGAACAAATACAAGGAAGAACAAGCAGGAGAGGAGCCATTCTCAATTCCACGATATAACTTGTCGTTGTCATTCTGTATACCAAATATAAAGTTTCTATCTTATATGGTTCTGGAGATATTTTTGACAAAAAAGTGTTAAGGAAGGAAGGACGGACGGACGGAACTACGGACAGATGTAAACCAGTATATCCCCAGTTTTTCAAAGCGGGGGTATACTATTTCCTTTAAGTGTAGAACCCATTCTAGAAAAGCTTTGGCATCCAGCGGGGCGGGGGAAAAGTTGCTACATTTTATATGAGCAATGACACGAAAAAACCAACAAAGTTGCATGTGCGCCTAGCGAAGACTCCGATCCGCTCAGGCTGATCAGTCTTGGCTGTGTGCTTATAGCGTAGCTAAGAATCTGAGCTACCTCCGTCTTGACAGTGAACCCTCTGCTCAGACGAGGCGGTGCCCAGACTGATCTGAGTCTTCGCTCGCGAGAAAAACTTATGTTCCCCCACCAACCTATGCCCTTTCTCTCTAATCCCCCACCAGTGCATTCCCACCCACATGTTTCAGTGCCCTGTTACTTTGCTGTGTAGATATAATCTGTCCAGTCTGATCTAAATTTAAAGCCCTTCTGTGACCTTGCACCTCGTCATCTCCTAAGCTTGTCATAATTATATATATATTATAGGAGTCTGATAACATTCCATCCACTGCTTGAAGAAAAATATTCTAAGTGAAAATTACAAAGTGTTGCTATGACATTGAAAACAGGGCCAAGGTCATCAAAATTTAATCAGGTAATATTCTTACCTCAATGCATCTGGTTCCAAAGACATCCTACATACATGAATATGATCTTGAAAACATGGGTCAAGGTCACTAAAAATTAAACATGTCTTAAACCTGTCACATTGATATAGCCATGCTAATCTGATGAATATCCATCCATTGGTTCAAGGAATATCCCATTTTTAGGGAAAATCTGAAATTTGTAAGTTGGATTTTGACCTTGATAATGGAGTCGAGGTCACCAATACATAGTCAACTATTAGCATTTTTATAAAGGTGCATCCATGCACGTTTGGTGGAAATCCAGCCAAAGACTCATGAGCTATCAATTATAGTGAAAAATTCACATATTTAAGTCCCCCTGTGACGTTGAAAGTAAGGTCAAGGTCCCCAAAACTTAGCCAACTATTAGCATTGATATAAAGGTGCATCCCTTCCAGTTTGGCGGTAAACCAGCCAAATACTCCTGATATATATCAATTTTAGTGAAAAATTCACATATTTGATTTTCCTGTGGCATTGAAAATAAGGTTAAGGCCACCAAAGCATAGTCCACTATTAGCAATGTCAAAGAGGTGCATCCATACAAGTTTAAAAGAAATCCAGTTAAAGACTCATCAGATATATCAATTTTAGTAAAACTTTCACAAATTCAAGTTCGTCTGTGACATTGAAAATGTCGTCAAGGTCACCAAAATCTTATCATGTCTTTTGCTTGCCCCAATAGTAAATTTATGCAAGTTTGGTGAAAATCCCCACTTGGTTCAAGAGATATCGTGGGTACAAGAAATTATCACGCCGACGCAGAAAATTTAACAGTCTAAGACCTCCTTTGACCTTGAAAATCGGGTCAAAGTCACCAAAACTTAATCACCTCTTTTGCTTGTCCAAATGATGGATCCATGCAAGTTTGATAAAAATCCATTCACTGAATCAAGGAATATAGTGGATGCAATTTGTCACACCGACACGGACGCCGACACCAACGGGATCCGCATTGAAACCAATATGTTCCCCCTCACCTTTGGTTTGGGGGGGAGGGGCATAAAAATGTCAACTAATGTTGGCATTTACATATTCATAAGTAGAGAAAATTTCATACTCATCCAAACTGAGCAATTAAAACAACTGTATTGATCGATAACCAGGTAAAATTTAATGCTCAGCCGAGTTGAGCATGAAAAAAGTTTTATCACCTTGGGACCTGTCATTTCAAACTTTTAAGGGTTAGCGACACGGAAGCAAAAAATACAGAACTGAAAATACGCCGTACTAAATTATGTAAGAATACATTTCGAATCAGCAATCACGGAATCTGGGTACTGAAAAACGAGGCATCTGATTGGTATGCACTAAACGACCCTCGTCGCTGTTCATATCAACTGAAAATCAGCTGATCTTGAGTAAAAATTCAGCCACTTAACACCCCTTTTTAGCTCACCTGAGCCAGAGGCTCCGGGGGAGCTTGTAAGATGGTAAGGCTCCGTCGTCCGTCCATCCGTCCGCCCGTCGTCCGTCCGTCTACAATTTCAAACGACTTCTCCTCTGAAACCGCTGGGCCAATTGTAATCTAATTTCATATGTAGCCTCCAGGGGTCTTAGAAACGAAAAGTTGTTCAAACGGTTCTGATCACATGACCAACATGACCTCCATGCCCATACATGGTAAAAACCTAAAAAAAATCTTCTTCTCCAGAACCAATAGGCCGATGATCTTGAAACTTGTTATGTAGCATTTGGTACGCAAGTACTACCAAGATTCAAACTATGACCTTGGGTTGACCTTGACCTTTTTTACGATAAAGTCAAATTTGCTTCCTTGAGCTTTTATTTGGCAAAATGTAGAATATAAGATATCCTGGAAACTGTTGAAGATTTTGGGCTAGAAACTGGTATACAGGTGCTTTGCATTAATGTTATACCTATGCAATTTTTTCATAAGTATTAGCATACCCCACAGTGCATTCTAGATTCTGCTGAAAGCCTTTGTTGTAAAAAAAATCTTACACTTGTCGTGGGAACAAATAAAGGGACACTGCTTAGGATTCAAGAAAAGTTCTCTCTATTGAATATTGCGGAGAAGCTATTTTGCAACCTATTAAAGTAATCTAATTTATATTGACAAGTGCTGAAACGCTTCCGCGTAGTTTTTGTCGTTTTCGTGGTGTACAGGAATATGGTAATAAAAAACCGAGATCGGCATTTCAATGACAGATATTTAAACATGTTACATATAATAAATATTCGCACAACTTTCTTTTCTGCAAGGAAATATTTAACCTTAAAAAGAGCATGGCGGGACCGTCTTTCAGAAAATTAGCATAGGTCCAGTGCTGGAAACAGCAAAGCTTGCTTTAGAAATTTAATAAACAGAATACCTCTATTTTCCCATCTTGAACCTATTTAGCAAACATAGTTTTGAAAGCATTTCGCTTACGGTTAATCACTGATAATTGGAAATTTAACGTGACGGAAGAGAGGGGTGGGGTAATTTACTCAAGTTTTGCTTTAAAAAAGTTTAAATTTCGATTTGTTTGCTTTTTTTCATCTCCCGTCTTAATCATTTAACAAGATTGAACATGTGATTTCATGCATCCTTTTTTGTTACTGCGAAAAGGTGTGACCAAATGCTTTCTAGTAGGTACACTGCTTGGATAAAAGATAGGAAAGACTAGACATTTTAAATATTTCTATGCAAGGTTCTACATTTCTAAAAACTCATTTTTGTGCTTTGCTAGGATATTAACAGGAAGAAAAATGATAAATTTAAGAAAGAATAAAAGCCAGCACCTCAGTTTCAGAGTCTGTAATACAACAATAGGGATGTAGTAAGACGTATGAAACACTGGCATAGGTATACTGTGCCCAACACTCTCTTCTGTCCTGTCTTCCAGTTGTAAAAATACCGTAAAAAGCATTCTTTTAATAGCACACAATTCGGATAAAACAGGCATTCTATTTATTAAATGTCTAAAGCAAGCCTAGTGGTTTTAACATCAGGATCCTTACTATTTGGGTCCAAAGAAGGTCTCCTCTGGGTCTTTTTAAGAGTAAATATTTTCATGCAGGAAGGATTTTTTCCGGGGTCACATTAAACATAACATGTTTAAATATTTGTTATTGAAATGTCGATCTCAGTTTTTCATTATGACGTTCATGTACACCGCAAAATCGACTTTAACTACGTGGAAGTATTACAGCACTTGTCAATATGGTTAAGATAACTTTGATAGGTTGCAAAATCGCTTCTCAGCAATATATCTATACAACGAACTATTTTGGAATCCTAAGCAGTGTCCCTTTATTTATTCCCACTGTAAGTGTAAGATTTTTTGGCAACAAAGCCTTTCAGCCGAACCTAGAAGGCACTTTGGGGTATGCTAAGACTTATGAAAAAATGCATAGGTATCAAAATTAATGCAAAGCACCTGTATACAGTCATCTTAATCAGTACATTAAGATTTATGAGTATGAGAGGTCAAGGTCATTCTTTGACCTTTGTCCCAGGTCTCTCATATTTCGACAATTTCAAACATCTCCTCAAAAGCGACTGGGCCAATTGTAACCAAGTTTCATATAAAGTCTCCAGGGATTGATGGAACAAAAATATATTCAAAAGGTCCAGGTCACATGACCAACATGACTGCCAGGCCCATATATGGTAAAAGCAAAAAAAATCTTCTCTAGAACCAATTTGCGGATGGCCTTGAAACTTGGTTTGTAGCATAAGGTACTCGAGTACTACCAAGGTTGTTCAAATAATGACCTTTGGTTGACTTTGACCTTCTTGCGGTAAGGTCAAATATGGGAAATGCTAGAACATAAGTTTTCATGGAAAGTTTTGAAGATTTTGGCCTAAAAATTGGTATGTACAGTCGTCTTAATGAGATGATGAAGGACTGTGAGTACAAAAGGTCAAGGTCATACTTTGATCTTTAACCCTGATCTCTCCTATTTTGACATTTTTAAACATTTTCTCAAAAGCCAAAGGACCAATTGTAAACAAATTTCATATAGGGCCTCCAGCGGTTGATTGAAAAAAAAAATGTTTCAACGGTCAAGATCACATGACCAACATTGCCGCCACGCCCATATATGGAAAAAAGCCTAAAAGATCTTCTTCTCCAGAACCAAAAGACCAAAGGCCTTGAAACTTGGTATGTAGCTTAAGGTACTCGAGCACTACCGAAGTTGCTCAAATGATGACCTTGGGATGACCCTGACCTTCTTGCGGCAAGGTCAGATATGGAAAAATGCTATAACATAAGGCCTCATGGAAAGTTTTGAAGATTTTGGCTTAGAAATTGGTATATCAAAGGTCACATTTGCTTCTTTGAGCTTTTATATGGCAAAATGCTAGAACGTAAGATATTTTGGAAACTGTTAAAGATTTTAGGCTAAAACTTGGCATATACAGTCATTTTAATAAGTACATGAAGATGTATGAGTACAAGAGGTCAAGGTAATTCTTTGACCTTTGAACCAGGTCTTTCATATTTTGACATTCTCGAACATTTCCTCAAAAGCCAGAAGACCAATTGTTAACACATATCATATAGAGCCTCCAGGGGTTGATTGAACTAAAGTTTGTTCAAACGGTCCAGGTCATATGACCAACATGGTAGCCATACCCATTAATGGTATAAACCTTTAATATTTTTCTTCACCAGAACCAAAACATCTATGAAATTTGGTAAGTAGCATGGACTACTACAAAGGTTGTTCAAATGATGACCTTGGGTTTACCTTGACCTGTTCTGCGGCATGGTCAAATATGGGAAAATGCTAGAACATAAGATTTAATGGAAAATTTTGAAGATTTTGGCCTAAAAATGGTATATACGGTTGTCTTATGAGTACATGAAAATTTATGAGTACCATAGGTCAGGGCTTTTCTTTGACTTTTGACCCAAGACTCATATTTTGACAATTTCAAACATAAGGAAAAACACTTTGCCTATTGCTCAGGTGAGCGATTCAGGGCCTTATGACCCTCTTGATTAAATTTTCACGTTTGTATGCAATGCCGTACAGATATCTGGTCAGCAGTATATTGTTTACAATTTTTAATGTGCAAATACGCAGGTGTGCATCGAAACTGTGTGGGATTTGGATGCATATGTGCAGCTATCCCCTAAGCAGATTCCTATACAGATCTGCGCGAAGGGAACTATACTCTTTTGATAAATAAAGAAATAAGTGATCGGAAAGGAATCTGTCAAGTTAAATTGCTGCTGTCGATGCATTAAAGGAATTAATGCTGCAATAGGATCATGTGTTTTCAGTTTCTCTTTGTCAAATGTCATCCGCTGGGGGAGGCCTCATGGCCGAGCACATATCAAGCACAAATGTAAAAATGGTAGAAACAACATTAGGCACAAGTGTACTAACGACAGAACAACTTCTAAATATTAACCCGAGACTTGTCAAAGTCACACATATCAATTAACCTCAATCAACTCGGGTCGACGAACCATTTCCTTGAGATAACTTGTGCTTTTGTTTGTACGCATCCATTCGCGAAGATTGATTATAATGACTCTGTTCTTGAGAAGATCTGCTACAGATACAAGCTACATATATTAACCTTGCTACGAGCATTAAAGTAGATTTTGCAAATGAGTTCAAATTAACATCGTTACGAAAGCTTTATCAGCTATATACACAGCATGTGCTTAAGCAGTTAGACAACAAGAACTTGCAACTGTCTCTGCATTTTCAGCTAACATTGATATTAGCTTTTGAACATTATCTAATCATTTCAGAAATAATTGTTCCTCTCAATGGGCGGCTGTTAAAGAAGATAGATGACAACATTTCAGAATTAACCCCTTGCAGCGTGAACGGTTGAGTTATGTCACGTATACATAAAATAGTGTATGGAAATTAATGAAGAACTGATACAATAAAATTCACGTTGGTTTCGCGTTGCCATGGCAACTATGCCTTAAACGTATGCCTGTTTAAAGTTTGCTTGTATATGTGTTTCTGATAAACAACAAAGGCTAAATGAAAGTTTCTGATGGTCTACGAGTTGACGAGATGCAAGACCCAGATACTGACAGAAACATATCCTATTCATGGCTTGGTCTCTTTAACTGGAGGAAATACTGATCGGCAAAACTTTCGGTGAAGCAAATTATGACTATTTTTTCCTAGGGTACCAAATGTGGTCATAGCATTTCAAAAGACAGTGTCAGGACGTCGCTGTTAATATGTAGCAGAATAAACCAAAATTGTCTTATAATCACAGTATCCGAACTCACTGTACCAGCTCTTTCGGTTTTCATAGCGTTCAATCAAGAGTACAATCATTCGCTTGTAACCAGTAGTCGGAAATCATAATGTTTTGATATTTTATCCGGAATCTGCTGTGTCATTTATAGTTATTCAGCTTCGAAAGTGTAAGGAGGTAAGTTTAATATAATTTGCTCTTCGGTCTTTTACTTTATTGCCCTGTACACTGTCATGTATAGGTGGATAGTAATGTAAACAGTATTCAAATCGCCCTTGTCATGATTCTAAAACCGTTTTAAGCCTTTTCTCACATGTTTTATAAAAATAAATCTTAAAAATAAACGGAAGACGTTATCAATCTACAGTTTGTTAGTTTTGATAATAGGATGCTAGCTAGGTTTTGCACGACACAAACTCGTATTAAATTAAGCTGATGGGAATAAAATATCTCTGACGGCCATGAGATTTTCATTGTACAGGGCAATAAAGTAAAAGACCCAAGAGCAAATTATATTAAACTTACCTCTTGACATTTTCGAAGCTGAATAACTATAAATGACGCAGCAGATTCCGGATAAAATCATAAAATATAATGATTTCCAACTACTGGTTATAAGCGAATTTTGTACTCTCGATTCAACGCTATGAAAACCGGAGAGATGGTACAGTGAGTTCGGATACTGTGATAATACTAATCGATGTGTACTGATCGGCCATATACAAACGACCTTTTTTGCTTTATGTTTTATACCAGGGTTTAGAAGCCCCGGTAGCTCAGTGGGTTAGGCGCTGGCCAACTGATCTAGCGGTTGCGGGCTCGAGCCCTTTCGGAGGCGGAGTTCTTTCCATCGTAAACGGGGTTCCATTGCACACAGCCTTCCATTATCACCCGCCCATCGTCCTCATATGACTGTAATACTGTTGAAAATAACGTAAACTCGCAAGCCATCCATCCATCCATCTATATCAGTATACCAGGTTTTACAAAGAAACCATATAAAATCATAGTATTTACGTTTCTAAAGCCAATACCAATAACTTTTTGCAAATGGTAATTTGATATTAAGTTATGAAACGTGATCGGAGAAATCATAGAAAATTTTATATATACTGTTCACAGAAAGTAGGGGATATTGAGTTTTTAAAAATTGTATAAATTAGAAAAAATACCAAATCCATCTGAAACGACAAGTATCCATCAGACAAATATTCGAGAAGGCATTTTGCATTACAATTTGGATGGTATATCCTGTCACGTGATCTGCGTGTCATTCGTTTTAGACAAGGGGTCGACACCAAAATTTCACACGAATCTGGTGTGGAAACAGATTGTTTTCAGATAACAAAATTTACACAGAAACACTCGTCATTCTTCATTTAACAAACTGAAAATTGGTTTTACACACTGTTTCAACAAAATAAAGAGTGCAAGCCATAAACGTCTAAATTTTTCGGTAACTCGATGCACCTGTACGAATTTTGTTTTCTGGTTTTCTTCCCAAAATGACAGTTTTGAAGAAGAAGAAAAATCTTTTAGCATACAAAACTTAAAAGAGCATAAAAAGGTTAGCTTAATTGAAGAATTTGAATAAATTTTTGTTCGAATTTACCACATTTTAGTCCTGACCCCCTGTCTGAAACAAATTTTATGTAGATCACGTGACAGGATATATCGTCCAAACTTTCATGAAAAGTGTCTTAACAGATATTTATCTTATCAATATTTAACGTTTCATATAGATAGTACATTTGTTGTATATGCTACAATTTTTCATACCTGAATATCCCCTACTTTTTGTGAACCGTATATATTGACTGACCATATATGTTTAAGATTCTGTTTGTCATATGATCATCTATAGGGATCTTTTATACTCAGGAAATTCCCACATTTACTTAAATTAGCATGGACTGCGACGCAACGTTGTTCGCCATAACTCTGTGATATGTAATGTGTGAACAATAAGAGCTCCGGATCCAGGGGATGGGCTTTTGGGCTCCAGACCCGCCATCTGGGCCTCTGTTTTATGTATAATATTTAGGTATCCAGATAAAAAGGAGTATCTAATAACAGATTGAGCTAATTTGGCCATGTGATTAGATTGAAATATATGTTGTGATATCTCATTAGAATCGCGTCAGCGAGGCGATTCTTATAAATATCACAACATATATTTCAAGGCAAAAAAAGACATTTTTAAAAAATCTCATCAAATTGATCCCTGTTTATGTCATATATTTTAGTATTTTATATCATATATTTGCAAGCACCCCCTCCCCCGCCCCGCCTCCAACAAACAGTCATCTCGGCAACTCCCAGCCCCACCAGTTATCTAGAGTCCCACCAGTACGTGGTGGTCTAGATCCGGGCCTGAATAACAGGTTTATATAATGCTTCACGGCAAAACGTGGTGGTCATGAAGTAATATGAGTAGATGTTACTATTGCTTGAATGTAAGCATATGTATAAAACTTTTTTTTTATTATTTATCTTATCTTTTTTTTGAATATTGAAACAAAAACTTGACTTATTTTGGGCGTCACTTACTGTTGGTAATAAACTGACAAAGCTCATTTTAGTGATATTATGCTTTCTAAACCACTGTTAATAAAAGCTTCACAAACGACATTCGACCGGTATATATTACTGAACATGTTATAAGTCACTTTCACATTAGGTTGCTGAGCATCTCGGGGAATACCCGTTTACTTATTTTTGCACATTACATTCACCCTGTATACATTACTGAACATGTTATAAGTTACTTTCAGATTACGTTGCTGCGTATCTGGTGAATACCCGTCCACTTTTGCACATTTAATGCTGTCTCGTGCTGATTCTTTCCACTGGTATTGTGAATGTGACGGGGAATGCGATTGTGCGCCTAAATGATCTAAGCTACCTCCATGCCGACGGCAAAGGCTAGGAAAATGCCCAGGCTGATCTGAGTCTTCGCTTGACTCACTCGCAACTTAGTTGGTTTTATCGTATCGCGGCTCAGTCTTGTTTTATTTTGCCCAAATTTTATGTACATCATGTTAATATCCCGCTCTCAAAACCAATAGGGAAAAAAGCAAACACATAAAAATTGACAAAAAGGTTAACGAAAGAAAAGCACGAAAAACTGAATGAACATTTCTTTCCCAAACAAGTGGTCATTCAGTTACCCTAACGAAAAACAGCAGCAACATCTATCTTTACCTCGTTTAATTTCAGTATTTTTCCACATTTCACAAGATTTCATTGATCGAATAACGCGTATGTAAAAATTTAGCCAATATTTTCAAAGGTCAATGAATATTTAATCTTGAAGTTCGTTTTTTTTTCTTCGTACTGAACTTCGTACTGTCAGATATTGATTCAAAATGTTTCTTTTGTTTGTAAATTTACAATAGAAGATTTATCGAAAAAAGACGCAGATTTTCAAAACTTTCTTTTTTTTGTTATAGATCTACTTTCGATTTTTACTTTCGGTTTAATACACACAAACAAACAGTGCATCAGGTTG
Organism: Ctena decussata; assembly: GCA_963989385.1. Lineage (NCBI taxonomy): Eukaryota > Metazoa > Mollusca > Bivalvia > Lucinida > Lucinidae > Ctena > Ctena decussata. The sequence goes on along the minus strand of OZ022498.1, from coordinate 34,452,824 downwards.
GTAACTGTGTTGAAATAAGGTCAATCTCAAGAATGACCACGGTCCGGTTTGAAATTCCAAATTGGACAATTCAATCTTGAGATAGGTCATTGTCGCCACCCCGCAGTGTCAAAATTACGGTTGTGGGTGCCTACCGACATAGCTCACTTGAGTCATATTCATGAAAGTTATTGTCAACTCTTCACCTAGAGACATATTACAAAACTCACTGCCATTGAATCTGCGCTGATTATCTTTTTTCTGTTCGTAGAAGTTAAGAAAAATAGAAGTCATGTATAGTTTCTAAGCCTAGAAGTTCTATTGTAGAGTTAGTCTAAATAGTTGAATTCAGAAATCGAGACGTTACGAGTTGTTACGTAAATATTGACCCAGATAATGTGGGACTTCTTTATGATTCCCCTCTTCATTTAAATGTAGGTAGACTTGGAACCAAGTTTTATTCGGGGCATCTTACATCGCGGATGAATTATATACAAAGTAGTTAGGTATTTTTTCTATGTATATAAAAAAAGTTTAAAACCTGAGTATCTCCATGTAATACATGTATTCATAAAAAAAAAAAACCATAACAGATATTTCTAGACTAATATGGAATATGAATATGTGGAAGGAAAGTAAACGACGATTATTTGAGAGTATGCGTATGCCGATTGGAAGAGTACTTCGGTCGAAAGCAAGTCTAGTCACCATTTTGTTTATCCACAGAATGTTCAGATGGAAAGCATGGAAATGACATAGCGATTTGAATAGTGTCTTTTCTGACTGAAAACAACATTATCTCTATATCATATAATCGCTCGACTATTCCCCAAACAAATTAACACCATTTAGTCTTTTATCGGCGGAGTATGTGAAAACGTCATCGAAACCACTGACCTGTCTATATAGGTCATCGTCAAAAAACAGTTCGATCTTAACTTGTTTACGCCAAGTTATAAATGATCAAAAACAATAATTCATTCCATAGAATTAATGTAAAGAACAATTCAAATTTTGAATATTGGTTTTGAGCTCGCATAACAAAATTTAAGCCGTGACCTAGATACAGCATCAAAACGAAAGAAGGAATCTGAATACAAAATCCGATAAATAAGACTGTACACACGTAATTCTCACTGGCTTAAACTAGCTGTTTAGTTCATGAATTTATTAAAATTCAACAATTCAACTGATTCAAACAGATTTCTCAACCAAAAAATGATAAAACGAAAACCAAGTATTTGTAAATGTAAGCGGAAGAAACTGTCACCAGTACTGCGGTTTGAGTGAGGTATGCTCTCGAGGGTTGTACAGACAGTTACACTATTTTTCTTATTTTTCCCTATATTGTATTCATATTTACAGGTATAGTACCGTTTGAAACAAGAGTAAAAGCTCTTTCAGTATTTACCTATATAAGTTGCAATCTAGTCACAATTGTTGGTTCAAAAGTTCATTACTTACAGGATAGGGAACAAGGTCAATATTATAAAAAGGTCTCATCTGGCAAATATAGCTACACTAATGACTCATCCTGAAGTTGAAAGGGCTGTTTTGAGGTATATTGGTGAGTTCAGAGACAAACTCACTTAACACCGGCATAATACCTATGAACACCGGTCTTATTCCTACCTGCTTAGAGACTCATCCTCCACTACCTAGACACGTATCGATGAATACCGGTCTGCTCAGACACACTCACCGCACTACCTAGAAACATGTCAATGAACACCCGGTCTGATTCCTCCCCCCACCAACTTTGACACACTCACTGCATTTCCTAGAACTATTTGGATGAACACTTGTCTGAAACCTATCTACTCAGACACCTTTACCCCACTACTTAGAAACATACTGATGAACACCGGTCTAATAACTTCAACGCCCTATCCTGAAACATGTTGATGAACATCAGTCAGATTCCTACCTGCTTCGACAAATTCACCACACTACCTAGAATCATGTCGATGAACACCGGTCTAATTCCTACCTGCTTTGACAAATTCACCGCATTACCTAGAAGCATGTCAATGGACACCGGTCTGATTCCTAACTGCTTAAACATAATCACTACATTGCCTAGAAACCTGTCGATGAATACCGGTCTGAATTTATCCTCTTTAGACCATTCACTGCACTGACTAGAAACATGTCGATGACTGGTGTTCATCGACATGTTTCTAGGTAGTGCGGTGAATTTGTCAAAGCAAAGTGGGACGATTGTGTCCGAGCATGTCGGGATCAGACAAGTGCGGTGAGTGTATCTGAGCAAGTCATATCAGACATATATTCCTACCTGTTTTGACAAACTCAGCGCACTAGCTAGAAACATGTTGATGGACACCAGTCATTGACACGCTTCTAAGTAGTGTAGTGAATTGCATAAAGAGGTAAAATTCAGACCGGTGTACATCCACATGTTTCTTGGTAGTGAAGTGATTATGTCAAAGAAAATAGGAATCAGGCCAGTGTTTATTGATATCATTCAAGATAGTGGGATGATTGTGTGCGAGCAGGTGGTATCAGACAAGTGTTCTACAAAATGGTTCTAGGTAGTGCGGTGAGTGTATCTGAGCAAGTACGTATCAGATATATATATATAAATTATTAATTGACATGTTTAGAGGGAGTGCGTTGTAGTTATTAGACTGGTTTTTATCGAACTGTTTCCAGGTACTGAGGTGAATGTGTCTTAGTGGGAAGGTATCACCAAAATGGTTCTAGGTGTGCAGTGACTGTGTTTATTATTGTTGGTATCATAAAATGATATGTGATATCACATATTTGAAATAGTGGTATCACAAAATCGACATTGTGATATCACAAATTCGATTTTGTTGAATGAATAAGTGATACCACAGAATCGGATAAGTGATACGGCTAAATCGAGTAAGTGATTTCACTCAAATTAAATTAGTGATATCAGAAACTTTTATATCCACTTTACTTTTTTATATATCAAAATCTATTTAGTGATATCACCAAATCGACTTTGTGATTTAACAAATTTCATTTTTGATATCCAAAATTCATTCGCATTTAATGATATCCCGAAATCGATTTTGTGTAATCACCAAATCGACTTTGTGATATCACTAAATCGATTAAGTGTTATCATATAATAATTGGTGTTATCCCAAAATGATATGTGATATCACATATTTAAAATCATGAAATCACGAAATCAATATAGTGATATCGCAACCTGTTCAGAGTCGTCCATTTTCGCATAACACTTGACCAAGTGAAGAATCTGATCGGTTAGTGCTCATATGTAGACTAATTTGGGTATTCACTATGCGCAAATGACCTAAGGTCCCTTTACGCGCGACAATGATCATCATAGTCACATAGTTCATTGTTTTCTTATTGAAATTATATGATTCAGATTTTTCTATACTTAAAAACAGTTGTTATTTCTATTGCAAGTAACATAAATCTCATTTCACCTTAATTTATCACTCATTCAGTTTGTACTACGAATTCCGGAATTCAGAATTCGAAATTCAGAATTCTGAAATAATATGGAAATGAAAAGAGAGGCAATTGGGATATCATAGAACATGGATACTTTCCGATTTTTATTGCCTTCCTTTAATTGAAAATAAAAATGCTGTGTTAGGTACTTATAGTTCACTTTTTTAGCTGCATTATGATTTTTTCAGTTCTTTAAGTCTACATTAAACGCGGTCAATTTAGTTCTGATTTACATGACCACGCATCATTCTCTAATAGTATGTATAGGGAAAATAGAGGAAATGTACAAAAAGTTACTCAGTTTTCTTATTCATTTTTTTCTTAAAACGCAAGTCTTAAGTCAAAAACGTTGTGTTAGCCTATTATTCTGCACTAGCTTACAAATCTTCTGATCAAAGAAATATTACTGTGGCAATTTTTAACAAACTTATTACTACCATACATCCAAAAACTGAATTTTCAGTACGTGCGTGGCTATATCGAAGAGAGGAAATTTGTTGGGGTCGAAAAAAACAAAGAAGAAGTCTCATCAGCGGTAGGCTGGTTGACTGCAATGAGATTCAAGTTTCATTTCAACAATCATTGCGACATTTACTATTAACCTACATACACTGAGAACCAATATAACATGATATTTCACGTTACAGTTTTTCTTGTTAAGATTTTTCTTGTCTATTTTAAATTACAAAACAAAAGAGAAAGCAGAATGGGCAGCTATTCAGGTGACCAGACCGCTAGAGACCATAGACAAGCAGCTGACAGAACAACATGTACCACTGAGGAACCACGACAGAAGTACCGCCTTACAATGCTCAGCATAAGATTACTGGGGACTTAAGCTATTTTTACTGTATCAAAACCCGTGACAATTACAAACAAGAAATTTCCGAGAAAAATCACATGTCAAGTTTGAAGTTAGTTAATAAAAAAAATAAATAACACGTTAACGAACGGAAAAACGAAATGTTTACGGATGTACGAATATACTTACGTTTGAAAGGCAGAAGGGCAGCTTCACCGGCAGTCAGAAGGAAACGTATGACCCCTCCACTAGCTAGAGCACAACACTAAAATAAAGTCGTGTTGAAATCAGCACAACGTTACGACGTCTCATCGAAAGCAGTGTGGCGCTGCATTAACGTCGTGTCCCTAGTTGGTAAGCTGTAACTGACAAAACTTAGGCATGATAATTCTAATAAATGCACCTGCACCTCTTGTTTGAGCCCTTAGCACCATTGCACACACTGCGTATCGCCGAGGATTTTTTTGTGTGACGCTTGGCAAAAACGAGTACCAGTCCGGTAAGAAGATTCAGGGAAAATGTGTCCGGTGACACTGGGATTCGAACTCACGTCCCAAAGATATGCAGTTAAAGAACAGGGCCAGCAACTATTAAATACCTATAATTACCAAACATTTCGACACTGATTTCTTCAGGAAGCTGAAATAATTTGTCGAAAATTGAGCAAGTTTGCAACGATTCTGTCAGAAGTACCTAAGACAGATTACCAATTATAATAATTTCGGATTCGGCTGAAATGGGGTCTGTTCGTGCAAATTTTGGCAAAACGTAGATAAAGTCTGTTTTCCAGTGGGGTTGTTTGGCAGGACAGGGATCTCCACCTGTCAGACGGCCCGTTGTATCTGTTGAGTCCTCGTCTTTGCTTCTTCATGGTGTTGAAATTTGATTTATGTGTTTACCGTGATGATTCATTGACGAGTTAGAGGGTTATCATGCGAACCGAACAACCAACTAAATGTTTTGTACCACTTCAGAAACTGAGGGTGAGGTTGGGCCTGTAAAATCGATTTAAGCCCCCCAGTAATTCATTACTGACCGTTCCAAGGCGGTAGTTCTGTTGTGGTTCTCTGTTGCCTGTTTTTGGTGTCAGAGTTTCTGTGATGTTCTACCTTATGTATGTTATTATTATTTTTGGTTCGGTTTGGGTTGCTGAGTGGCCACCTTTTGGGAACAAGCTGCTCACTCGGTTGGCCATATGTTCTCTGTATCTTGATTATTTGTAATCTTAGTTGTTTCCAACTATGGTTTGAGGGCTGGATTTGGATTTTGATTGTTTCAGTTCCTGGTCTTTGCATACTTTTTACTTTTAACGTTGCCACTAGGCTAAGACGCTTTAGGATGTTATTAACATATATTTGATCTACAAGTACATACAACTGGACTATATTCAGAGCCTAAAGAACTGCAGATTGATGTTTTAAAGAACGGAAACAACTTTTTTTTGACTCAAGGATGGGTGGGTGGGGCTAGGCCAGTTTTACACTCGTGTCCTAGATTCTATCGAGGTTCACAAACGAACAAATTATACTGTCCGTGTGAATGACTTCTAACTCGTCAATGGATCAAAACAGCAAACATACAAAATAGATTAAATAGAATGAAACAAAATGAGCACTCATTAGCACAAACAAGACTGAAAAACATTGAAAGGCTAGAGCAAAAGAAGCCTAATCAGGGGCGTAGCTAAGAACAATTTAATGATACCACATCAGGGTTCGAGGTTATAAAACTTGAGAATAATCTCAAACTCAAAATAAAGCACACTGTCGGAAGCAGCCAACCAGTGTGCTTTATTTTGAGTTTGAGAATGTTCTTAAGTTTTATAACCTCGGGACCAGGTTTTATACTCCTTGACAGGTAGTGAAGCATTTCAGCCCCTTATGTAAGTCAGTTTGTCATGTAGTTTGGCAGTAGATATTGGAATCTTGTAAAATTTATAAATTTTCAGCATGCAAAATATGCAGATGCAATTTGAAATTTTGTCAATTTTACAAAATTTCAATTCGTACCTACGTATTTGCGTATAAGCAGCTACCCTCTTGCCACTGGGCTCGACTAAAGTCAGATTCTCCAGCCCAAATCAATTCCTCAACCAACTAAGTAGAACGTTGTTTACGCTGGATCTTAAATATGTGAGGATCTGCATTCTGCAGTAGGTGCCGTTGTGTTTACTGAGAGTAAAATGCATTTAAGTACTATTAAGTTATGGGACACGTACAGCTTTTGAGAGCAGATGACTTTGCTCGGTCTGTCCATCTGCCAAGAAGGACGAAGAAATAATATCAGGAACAACATTTTCTTTCAGACTGTTTAGATAAAAAGACAAATATCCACTGTACACCATGAATATTAATTGACTGATGAAGCGTATGCACGCGTTCAAACGTAATAACAGCAGATTATATGTATCAAGCTGAAGCCATACCTATTAAGCAAAGGCTAGCCGTATGATTAAAACCGGTTTAAAGGACGTTAATGAAAAAAGATGTCATGAATTAAGTACTTACAAAAACAATTGTCACGACATTTTCTCTGATCAACCTGATTTCGAGGTTAAATACAACAGATACACCAGACTTTATTTATTAAGAGTCCTTAATAACCTGAAATAGGACTTTTAACTGGGCCAATAGTACTCGTAACACTTGATGAATAGCATTTTAGCTCACCCAAGCCGAAGGCTCTGGGGGATCTTATAGGATAGAAAGGCTCCGTCGACCGTCTGTCTGTCATTCTCTGTCCGTTCGTCCATCCTCAATTTCAAACGAATTCTTCTCTGAAACAACTGAGCTGATTATAACCAAATTTAATGTGTGCCCTCTAGGAATCAGGGAACGAAAGCTGATCAAACGGTTCTGGTCACTTGATCAGCGTGGCTGTGGGCCCATATATTGTAAAAACCTTCAAAAGTCTTCTTCTGCAGATCAAATCGACCGATGGCCTCAAGTCTAACATGAAATAGATAAACATGGTCATGATTTTGGTTGTAAAGGGTTGAAGAGTAGTGAGGGTGGAAGGGAGCTGGCAAGGAGCTCAAGCAAACCTATGTAAGACGAAGTACATTTTTCCAATTTTGCAGTATTAGGACAGTATAAAATAATGTATGAAATCCTGCCGATTAGTGAATTTAATGCCTACATTTGTCACACCAGATCTCCAGGTGCCTGTCATCAGCAAAACTGCTCTGACATCTGCATTGAATGTGGTCTCTGCTTTTGAGGGAACTTTTTAAGGTTTTAATCAATAATATAAAGATTGGGTTAGGGGCGCAGCCCCCAGAAGTCAGAGCAGTTTTGATGATGACAGGCACCTGGAGATCTGGTGTGACAAACGTAGGTATTAAATTTACTAATCGACAGGGTTTCATAGATGATTTATACTGTCCTACTAGCAAATCAATGAAAATATTTAATATAATGGATATAATGCTGACATTTTCATTTATATATTATTTTTTTGTAAATGTTTTGAAGATTTAAGTTTGAAAGAATAGAACTAATTGGAAAATATAGAAATAATGGGGGATCTGGGGGACGAAGCCCCCTCCCATGCTCTCCCACCAAGAGCTGAGAAGCTGAGACATTCTTTTGATGACTGATGAAGACTGATGGAAGAATTTTGACCCCCCGCCCCCATCTGCTAAACAAAATAATATAAGACCACCCGCCCACCCTACTCCATGGCATATTGATTTTTGACCCCCCTACCTCCACCCCGCAGTTTTAAAGTTTCAAAACTTTATAAGTTTGAAATTTCAAAGTGGGAAGAGGTTCAACCGAATTCTTTCTCCAAGCAAATAATGATTGAATAACAAAAGATATACAAAAGAACAAATTATAAAATCACTCAATTAATTAAAGTTTCTTACTGACATTAAGAAACAATCAATTTCAGAAAAGTGCAACATAGACGGTGGCTATGAGAAAACATCCTCCTATGAGTGCAAGAAGATGTTAAGTACTTTTTTGTTGAAAAAAAAATGCATTTTTTCGTCGTTTCGGTTCATTATAGTGATGTTAATTTATTGTAATACTTTTACAGCTGTATTTCAATTAATTTGAAAGATGTTATACAGAAACATATCGTGACAAGACCATAACACCAAGTAACTAGGTGCAGAAAGGTGCTATATACATAATGCAGACTGTAAAAAAGTTCTTGGTGCCACTTATCGCATTCTTACAGTTAACTATCTGAAGCATCTATATATGAGCCGTGACAAAACCAGCTAAGGCATATGCACCAAACATAGACTCGGACTAACCTTGGCGTCCATCCAGTCTGATTAGAGTCTTCGCTGTCAGCATGGGCGTAGCTTAGATCCTGAGGTACACCTTAAGCGCACAGCAAAGATTCTGATCAGAATGAGCGGATGCCCAGGCTGATCTGAGTCTTTGCTGGGCGCATATGCAACTTTGTTGGTTTTGCCATGTCACGGCTCATATCTACTTAGTTCAAGAGGTGCTGTCTAACAAGTATACTAAACTTTACTTCTAACTGACCAATTGCTTTGTCTTGAAAAGTTTCATTAGTAAATGGTATCAGACCATAAATCTTATTATATACTCACAATTAGTCTATGTAAACGTTTAGAAAGATATGAGACCAGAACAATCATCACATATTTCCGTTTTTAAAACTCGCAAGTATTAGGAGTGTGGTAGGGAAATAGTTAATATTGTTGCTTAAATTGCAAATGTTATATTAGAATAATGTTTACTGATTCATTCTCAAGTTCAATTAATCAATTTTCTATATAGTCGCACAAGTAATAAGTATATGCTGATTTGATTCCGAATAGCGGTTCTGTCCGAATCATGACAAACTACTGAAATATTGACTGGTATTCGGAAACATGGGTACCTGTTCCGTTCACTTATTTAATGGTATACTAATAAGACTTTTTTTAGTCTTAGCAGATTTTTTTTTTCAACTGAAATGTTGACTGATTTTTCGGAAACATGGGGACTTATATCTTTCACTTATTAAGTGGGATAATGATAAGGCTTTTACGATGGAAAGATATGTTAGACAGTACTTTTTTGTTTTGTAGAAAACAGGTAAATATTTAAGAGACGTTGGCTCTAGTGGTAAACTGATATGCATGGAAATGATAAGATTAGGCATGTTTATTTTTTATTGTTTTTGTTTTTCTTTCTAATGAAAATTCTTTGCTTCAGTTATGTGATGAAACATCCCAAGTATTACTCCAAAAAGGTGTTTTGTGCACCTATCAACTCCTTTCAGGCTATATACTAATATTAAAAAGGTGGTACATATATGGCTTTATTTCTTGGACTTATTATAGATGAGAAAAAGTTTGATTTTCCAAAAGAAAAATCGAAAATCCATCTAGGAATTTCTTGCCCATATGGGACGATATATTGTATGTACACAGAAAAGATGCTGATCACACTGTGATTCCAAGTTATGCAAAATGAACAGAGACATCGCTGTTCTACGCATGCAAATGCGTCATATAAATGGGTGCATGTTTTTTTTTTGTTGTGGTTGTTGTTGCTTGTTTGTTTAATTGTTGTTCAAAATACTAACAGGTTGTGTTTGGCGATAGGTTTTTACGTTCAAAGTTTAAGTTATACTCCATTTAAAACCCGTTCAATAGTTTTTGATAGACATATACTTCCACTTTGTTTTATCATTTTTCCTGTTAGCAATCTCACAGTTCAGTTCCAGCCGCAGATAGGCAAAACTATCGCTAAACCATACCACTAAAAGGTTTATCATTGTTCAGTACGCTGTATCCAGGAAGCACAGTTGCATATGGGTACCCAAATTTTCAAAATTAACAAGAATGTGCATTTAGTGATGGGGTAAGTGTTTACTATTTTGACCCAAAGAGACCATTGTTATGCGGAAAGAGTATTCATTTCTGCATAAATCTTTTTCTTCAGTCATTTGCTTTAGTACTGAAGTGGTTTTGCTCTCGTAAATAAAGTATTTCGACAAGTGATCTCTAGAAATTGTGACGAAATGCTGTCTTTTAACAGAGAAATAAATTAAATGAAAATAAATTTTAGATTCGACTAAACCACTTTTTTCCAATGTAAAAACAATCAAGTAGCTACTCACATATGATTCGAGAGGAGTATGGCATACAGTGTATGCCACGTTCCTCTCGAATTATAAGTGAGATTGATTGGTTGGTTGATTTGATACTTAACGTCCACGGTAAACAACTAAGGTAATGTCGGGACGGTCAGTTAACCTAACCACACTATTCCTGGGCAGGCTTAGACCTCCTAAGCGGTTAACCAGTACTAAGTGCACATACTTTCGCCAGTAACTGACAACTGCCCTTCTTGAATCAGCGGAAGGAGAAACGAAAGTATGTGGCCAGACCTGAGATAATACCATAGGTCTATTACCATAGCAACGATGGAAAAAACCAACTGTTGTGCTGAGGACCTTGGCAGAATGACATCTCGATGACGACAGTAAGAACTCTTAGTTGCTATGGTAACAGTCTGTGACGTATGGGATGCCATGCTCTGCTAATATTTCAATTTATTACAAACTGAATTTTTTTTCAACAATAACCCAGATGTTCTCAAGCAAATAATTATTACCAAGTGATTAAACTCCATGTTTTTTTGTTGTTGTTTTTTTGTGTGTGAATTTTAAAAAAGGGGATACTTGTGCTCGTCCGCGCGTCTTGGATGTAATGTTAAGAAATTTGTCAAACCTTTTGATGACTAAATTGATTGACAAATTTGCCTATTTAGGGCTTTTAGATGAACTAATAGATTAGTTTTGGGTATACAGGAAATCGATAAAATGTAAGTGGCAGGTAAGAACCCTTGGCTTATATGTGTTATCCTTTCATTATTCTAGGTGAAAGTTCATAAAAATGATAAAATGTTCCGGTTTAAGACAATTATGAATTAGGATCACAAACGGATATGCAAATGAGCAAAATCTTGATACAGTAAGAAAATTGATATTAGGTCTTGCGGTCGCAAGATTTGGATAATTTTCACATTCGCACATGTGTTTGATACGTCAATCATCTTTATTCCGCGATCTGCGACTTTTTCAAACTTGCTATAATTTTTCATAAATGTTCTACCGCACAACTATGCCCCAAACGAATTACTGATAGTCACTGCGGACATGTTTCTGCAACACTTAGCAAAATCTTGAGACGCGGTTGCCATAGTTCAACAAAATCAAAACATGAAAAACGATAAAAAAAAAAATTTTCTATGTGACTAAACACAGATTCAGAAAGCTTGATTTAAATCCGAAACTATACGTTTCCATCATGTCCCTGTTCAAAAAGTTAAATGCTTGCAGAAAACCCGGTATCAGTATGCACATGTGTTACCTTGACTGAAAATATCTAGGATACTCATTTTATGTCAGATATTTCGTACTTTTCGGATTCGAAATTTCTTTTCAGTACTTCCGATTTGATTTATCATGTTGCGAATGTGCCGCAAACAGTGCTATATAAGATTAGAGCCACGTAAACAAGATAGCCCACTTTGCAAACCAAAAACCCTTTATACTGATTTTTTTTTTTAAAACGGGTTTCGCTTTTCAAAGTCTGCTTTAATACTTCTTCGTTTCAAAACAGGTAGGTTATGGCATGCCGTCTGGTCAATTTCATTGGTCGGCATTCTATCAGATATAAAATAAAAGATGCTGATGTTAACGTGTTTCTTTTTATCCATTCAATTCTATTATATTCTTCACAAAATCTTGTTGGGTTGTGGTGGCACCGAGATGATTTTGCAATAATTCCTTTTTACGTTGACATTTTCTCAGCTGCCCTTGGCAAAAACCATCTCCGTCCACCCTTAAATAGTGTCTTTCTTCGTATTTTCTATTCGTATCACTGTGCCTTGTAGAATCATTTTCGATTAGCCATATGACATTGGATCTTAACAAACTACTTTTCTTGAACCTGGTCATATTCTCCAATAGATTTGTAACGTTCCTGCGACCATCTTCATTATTTACGTGGTCCATGTGTGATGTTAAATAATCTTCGGCAGCAACTCATCTCAAGGCTCTACGTTCTTCTCAAACTCTGCTTCAAGTTCCACGATTCACACAGAAATGTGGATATGACAAGAGACTGCATAAGTTTCACCTTGGCTCCAAGATATATATAGTGTTATCTCTAACCGTTGGCTATCTATGTTAGAGCTGCAGTTGATTGTGTATTCTTTGAGAGAACCTCCGGTTCTGAGCCATTATCCGAGACAAGGTGGCTGAAGTTTGTTACAGTTCCAACTTCAACCCTGTTAACTTGATCTTCCTCAGGCTGTCATTTGCGCTGTTTGTCATTAGTTTGGTATTCTCAGCACTTACCTCCATTTTATACATTGTATCGGTTTTGTCGAGACTTTCAACCAGGGCTTCTAGTTTCTGCTCTTCATCGGCAAGAGCGTCAATGTCATCTGAAACCCGAATAATAGGCAATAGTTATGCCGCTTTTGATTAAATTATCATCGTGTTCTTCCAGAACATTAGGCATAATCCTTTCGAGCAAAAATATTGAAGAGGTTTGGTGGGGAGGGGCATCATGTCTAATTCCAAGTGTTGCTCTGAATCATTCTCCGATGTTGCCATTTCATCTTAACTGCATTTGTAGCCTTTTAGAAAAGGTGTCCAATGACGTGAACTGGAGTTGCATTGATAGAGTACGGCCGAATGGTGACCTATAAGGCTGCATGCTGTATACTGTCAGTTTTTTTGTGTTTTTAATCCATGAAGGCATGATACGGATTTGGCTGATACTTAAAGTACTGAAAGTACGTTTCACATATGACTCTGCCTTTTTAGGTATTAGTGTAATTAGCGACCAAGAATATGAGGTCGGCCGTTCTCTAGCTCTCTAGATCTTGTTACAGATCTTTGTTAACACGTCACTCATGGTTTAACCGCCTGGTTTAACAATTTCAGCTGGCATATTATCAACTGTGGCGTACATCTCCATTTTAGTTCTGCAATTGCAATCTCAAGTTTTCTCATCAAGGGTGAGTTATATATCTTCGCCTAGGTGATGATGTAGTCCAGACCTGCACTGTCGCCACAACTGACTATGATTATATAGCTCTAAGCAATTTCTTGTCTCTTGTTCTTCTGGCAGGCGTTCCATACTTGTTGTGGACAGATGTAGATATACCTTATTCCCCAGAAGTCAGAACTTTCACAATCATGGTGTCTATGTCCATGTCATAATACCTCTGTGAAAATTTCCACACCCATTGTTGCTCGAAATATGCATGCCACAGTTATGTAGCTTAGATTCTTGGGGCCAAACCTCATTCTTGGCTGGGTGTGCTTTCTGGCTTTCCCCAGACGAACTTGAAAGGACTTCATCACCAGGTTATGATTATTGCCTTCGTCTGCTACATGAACGCTCTTTGTCCTAAGAATGTGAGCTCTAGATCTGAAGCACTTCTTCATTAAGTTGTAGTCGGTCTGGTTACGATGTTTATGATTTGTTCTGGACTGTGTCATGTCCATTTTCTGGATGGTTTGTGGAGGCCAAGGTTATTTGTCAGTACTAATTTGTTAAAGGTTACAAGTAAGAACTCTTGAGACCTCTCTCATATGTCTGGGCATTGCAGTAGGTTGCACAAATATAGACCCATTCTTCCTGTGCATTTCTTTTAACTTTCACTTCAAGTCCTCTTGTACAACCATAATACACATATTAACTGTTTGGTCTATGATTTCCTGAAGTTGCTGCTAGAAGTCGTCAATCATGATGCCATCAAGCCTGCTGTTTGTGCATAAACTACTATGATGGTGATATTGAAAGGAGCTACCTTCAAGCGGATTTGAATTAATCTGATATAGACTGGTTGGCAGTCGAAAACGCTTTTCATTGTGTCTTTATGCACGACAATTCTAACTCAATACTCTTGTCTGTCCTCTTCTCTACCGAAGTAATTTGGCTTTGTCAATGTTCACATCCAATAAAAGTTTTTTTCAGCGCGTCTCACAGATTCCCAGTCTGTTCCAGTGATGTTGTTGTCAATCTACGTTAAAATAACGTCGAATTAGCGCTATACAACGTCATTATGTTTTGCTTGTTTATGTACGTAAAGTAAAATTAAAATCTTAAAGAGTTCCTTCAAGAGCAGAGAATACATACAGAAGTAGGAACATGGTAGTTAGTCGCTCAATAGAATCTGAACTGTTCACAACGCTTGCTTTTGCTCATTCCTACGAACATGCCGACATTAGTGCCGTGACCAAAACCAAAAAGACAATGACCTTACAAAATTTGCAAGCGCAAAGAGAGCTCGAAATGTGAAACGAGAGGGGCATCGACGAGAGATATTTGCAGAAAATCGAGCAAGCGAAGGAGAATGATTCCATGGTGGGGTCTGACGCCATCTTCTTAGCTATCGAAAGGAAAGTGCAAATTCTGGCGACATTCAATGACAGAATCTTATTACAGACTGATGCGGATGGAACTGAGGAGGAGACATTTCAAACCGATGAGTATTCCATGGAACTGGAGATCGATTTGACCCGCCTACGAGCGTTCCGAGGTCAAAAAAAGTGCAGCTCAACCCACCGAAAAATTTTAGGGGACAGCGACCAGCAAGGAAACAACAAGGGTTTGAATCTCAACGCTGATACTGTCAGTTCCGACAGAACTGAGTAGCCTTTCTTCTTCCAGTAGTTCTGCAAATTCTGGACAATTCTACAGACTACCCAAAATTCATTGCCAAGCTTCAGTACAGATATTCTGCAATGGCTGTGCTTGAAGGTAAGGCCGTATCTGTAATTGAAGGGTTCACTTTGACTAATGCAAACTACGGCCGTGTACTAGATTTACTGAAAAAAATGATTTGGTAAACAACAGAAAATTACGCTCGCCGCTATGCAAACCGTGCTGAAATTGCCTTCACCATCTGGTAAAGTGTCGTTCTAAGAAAATTTTATGATAAAATGGAGACTAGAGGCTATGGAAAAGTGTCTAAGAATTATATGGTAATCTGCTTGTGCCTGTTTTGTTAGACAAGATGCCAGGAGAAATTTGCAATCAACTAGCCCGTGAAAATAGGGTCAATGACTTGGTATTAGTAGATTTACGCTGTGTAATCAACAGAGAAATCGGCATCCTGGAGGCTGGTACCGCTCACAATGAGCCGAGAATCGATGATTACATGGCTGCGGCGCCTTTTCACACAAGAGTGGAAACTTGGCTGCATTCTCCAGCGATGTGTTTTATATTCCTCCGCCTCAACGAAGTTTCCATACTTACTACCAAAAGAACATGAACTTACCAAGTTGATAGTGTTCGACGCTAACAAGAGCCTACTGCATTCTGGCGTAAATTCTACCATCACCCAACTAAGACAAAAATGTAGGATACCTTCTTTTCGCAGATCCACGATGAGACCACAAAGCCGTTGGAACCTAGCTGTAGTAGATTATCTGAGGCCGTATTTATAAAACGACTTAAGTGCTTACTATGATGTTGCTAAGACTGAATTTTTATGAAGGAGATTCCCTACAACTACGAAATTTGTTCTGGGGGAACAGTCTAAAAGACTGTTTCTCCAGAGCAAATTTCATAGTTGTAGGGAATCTCCTTCATAGAAATGCCCCCTTAGCAACAGCATAGCAACCACTTAAGTCGTTTTATAAATACGGCCCCTGATCACTGGAGGTGGTGATGAATCAGTGTGTGCCGCGAAGGTGAAGAAGAAACATGGACTTAATACATGGCCAGTTGTGAAACTTTACCCTATAGAGACTGTTGGAAGTGACACCGAGATATAGACTTTGACGTGAATATGCATAACCGTTATAGTTTTATCTAGGTCTAGTAGAATCAAAGTTTTCTTGAGAAATATGACGTTTTCATTAGTTCTGAAACTTACTAAGCATTGTCCAAAAGTTTTTTCATACTAGTTTACTCAGTAAGTGTTTCATGTTTTGTTTTTCATCTAATGGTCACTTAACTCATTTCATAGCGCTTTCGTGACCCCAGAATATTGTGAATCTACGTTAAAGTAACGTCGAATTTAGTGCTATGCAATGTCATTATGTACATAAAGTTAGTCGCTCACCAGAATCTGAACAGTTCACAACGCGTGTTTGTTGCTCATTCCAAAGGAGTTTTAAATACGATCTCGCCGACAGATGTCTATCCATTTTCTAAGTCCTTACATTCGGCGTTCCTACTGCGATGTTATTTCCTTTTTCTACCTTTATGCACCAGTGGCATACTTATCACATGTCTTTGCGTGCGGCGGTAGGCGTAATTATAGCTAGCCCGGGCCGCAACCGATCATTGTATTAATGTAATTGAAAATGAAACATTTCGATTATTTTAAAAGCAGTTTGCACGAAATCAACAGGTATCGTTAGCTAATGAAAACAGTATTTAAGTGCTACAAAGCATTTTAAAATATGCCTTACAGAAAGCTACGGAATCATGTTAGTGACAGAACGTTTTGAAGGACCCTCGAATCAGTACAAATACAAACTGTTTCTGCATTTTATCTCATTATATAATTTTAATGGACCTCATTCCTTTCCAATTCTTGATGAGCACAATGATTCAAGATGAACCAATGTGTCTGTTCTGCAAATGTACTTCCTATATGCTTGTTTCCCTTTAATTTCTAAATTTCAGTGAGTTCTAATGCTATGTTTCTCCACCAGTAAACTGTTGTAGATTGAAGAGTAGTAAGGATATCATGGTTCTAAAGCTATAAGACATCAACGTTGTCATACCATCTTGATCATACAGGCTGGTGTCATTATATAAATAAAGAAACCCAGGAACATCAAGTTGATTAAGAGTTCAAAGGCTGTCTCGTACATGTCTATACATTTTCGTGTGTGTGTGTGTGTGTGTGTGTGTGTGTGTGTGTGTGTGTGTGTGTGTGTGTGTGTTTTATTTTTATTTTTTTTTGTTAGAAACGTTAATTCCGAATTTAAAGTAGCGTAAAGTGCTATAATCTGGAACTGCTTGAAATTGAAAAATAATCAAAAGATAGCTTAATAGATGAAAACCAGAGGCAAGTTATTATGTAAGAAATAGGCACAGTGTCAGTGCCCAAGTCTGCTTACCACATTCAAATTTGAACTGTCAACTTGTGAGTCAGATATTGCTCATTGACGTACACAAAGAGAATAGCATAGCTTTATTGTGTTAATGCTATTATTAATAGTTTTGCAGTGGGAGATAAAACTACAGCCGCTCTTGCGCTTTTTTTTATTTTAACAGACGACGGTCTGGTCAGAGATTTTGTGTATTTATTGTGTTTTTGTAATTTCATAGATTCAGAGGCTCTATCTTTTAAGATCTTGATCATTAGAAATGCTTGAATACTAAAAGTATTTGATACTAAAATTATTCATTTCCTCAATTTTTAAGGAAAGAAAGTGCAAGCCACTAAAAATATTTGTTAAATGTATGGTGTTAAACCGGTCTAAAGATTCATTTAATAGACTGATAGAGGGAGGATTAAACCCGCATCTCATTGTTTACGAAGTGAGTGTCCTAGTCACTATATCACGAGCACATCTGGTTGAAAGAAAAGGCTCAGGTAGCAACATGTAGTTGTATATTGATATGTGGCCAAGAAACGCCACCCTGGCATTCCTTTTTTCTTTTTCTTTCTTTTCAGTAACCTGTCCTTATAATACAACGTCCGCCTTGCGCGGGTTCTTTTCTAATTCATAACAGGAGTCAGTGAAAGAGAAGAAAACACTTAAAAAAATATATATACTTATAGGTTACATCAAAAGCAATTAGTGGTTAACGGTTAACCATTCTGTTTTGCGGCTTGACGGTTTGCTTCGCAATACATGAGAGAGAATCATTTGTAGTATTGCTGCATACTTCTCAACTGTTTATTCTCCCTTGCGTAAATCGCTGGCAGACATATGCAAATATTAACATTCTCAATGCATTTATTGAAAAGCTCTGTGGTAAACCATAAGAACGTAATACTAATAGTTTATACTTCTACATCGGTTCATAAGACGTTATATGACGTCAAAAGAAACCATGGTTCTCCAATTGTTTGGTCGTAGGCGTCGTTATAACATCGTTGTTACGCCGTTGACGCTGTTCCACTTGTAGTAGAAAAACTGTGTATAAATGTTTTTCTGCTTCAACGGAAGCCCGTAATAACGCAAAGGACTTCTATGCTTAAGGCGTGAATTTTCCCCATGATTAAAAACTTATACGGATCACAGACTTTTGCTTTGCATTTATGACTATGACATGTAGCTTGCATGGCAAATGAATTTTCAAGTGTTTGTGTCTATGTAAAGTACGTTAAACATACGTTGACGTTGACGTCATTTTTTAAGATTAATTGTAAATCATCCTCAAACTGATCGTTGAGATAATCATTTATTGTATACTTTTCACCCGTTTTTTACCTACATTACTTTCATAACAGACAACACTGGATAGTTTTGACCATATGCATGTGACCTTGACGTCATTTCAAGTTCATAGTACACAATATAATCCTTTAAAATCAAAGTGCTCCTGTTGACTATTCTTCTTCTTTGGCTTACTGAGTATCGTTCCCCCCCCCACCTTGACCCAGCTTCCCACTCATATATATTGCGTACTTGCAACGCATAAGTCTGTTGCATAAAGGAAATGCTGGGTCACGGGGGGGGGGGGGGGGGGGGGAAGTACTTTTATTTTAGTTATAATGAAACGTTCTCTTTTGGCCGATTTGACCGGAAGTATAACTATGGTTTTGCATGCTTGACTGCCAGCCAGGCGTAACAAGAAGAAAATCATTGATTTATATTGTGATATGCATGTATTTAGCATGCATTTATGACAAAAATTATGGAATGAATGACTGATTTCAATATTTTTATTACCTCGAAAAATGAGGTATGCGAAAATCTTGAATTTACGGTAGGTAGAGTCAACATGGATTATCTCCCCATGTCTTTGGGTCGGAATCACAAATGATCTGATTTCATACGGTTTACATATTTGTGGAAGATCTGCTAAGAAAAATATGCACAATTTATACTTTTGTAAATTCGGACCTGTCGTGCCGGTCTAATGGGGAAAGTCCTCGCCTTAATCATAGAAGGCCTTTGCGGTCAAATAATAGATAGAAAAGAATGAAAAAATATAAGCAATGAGCTTATTTTTTCTGCTGTTTATCGAAGTATACACCTGGAAAAAACTAAGCACCCCAATTATTGTTGCAGAAATTTAAACTAAACTTTCCATAACTTTTCACTGATAGTATTCCAAACCATTTCTTTTCGTAATTATTAAGCCTTGATATACTGCTTCTTGATATCCGCGTAAATGCGTAAATGGGCATCAGAATGAAGTAAATCAGTCGAATATTTTAATTGAAAGCGCATGCTATGTTTTGAACGGAAAAACATGACTTGATTAACTTTTGGGCTTCAATCAAGGACTTTCGTGGTTCATTGTTTTTTTTTATATCCAGAAGTGACTGATTTGGCAAGCACATATAGTATAAAGCTTGTTAAAGTTATGTAACTCAATGAGTCCGTGCATAATAGGGTCAAGTTCAACCCCTACATAAAATAGGATCGTCTTGGTATTCAAGAAAAAAAAGTATCATCATTTTGACAAATGATGGCCCCTAATTCAGTCAAAACATGTTAGATATTCCGATCATTGAATTGGATTCAAAGTCAATATCAATATCTGTTTTTTCTTTCTTTGATGCTCGATGGAAAAGAATGATTTTACCTGGGGTGCTTAATTTTTTTCCAGGTATATATAAACTACAATGGGTCGCTAGCAAAATATTACATGAACCCCTTCATTTACTTTGCACCCGACCCAATGTAGCTTATACTTCGATAAACATCAGAAAAATGAAAGTCAATCCTTAAATAAAACACCAGAAGAATAGCATTCCAAATCGTATAAGAAACGACAAATGAGTCGCGACACGAAAAAACTACTAGTGGCATGTTCACCTTGTGAAGACTCTGGGCATCCGCCCAGTCTTACCAGCGTCCACGCTGTCCGCATGGAGGTACCTTAAGCCCTTAGTTACACCCTTTTGCGCAGGGTCAAAATTAGTCACCACCAAAGACATCACCAGCGGCAGCCATGTGAACAGCCATTTCCAATGTAAGTGGTCACCGGCCTAGCCTTAACATCACTAGCAATATATCAAAGAAGCCAGAGAGTTTCTAAGTTTCGTCAAGTTTTCAGTGATAAAGATTTTGGCTCTAGCTTCACGAAGCTTGGCTCGACCTTTTAAGAAATTCAAACGTGCTGTGTGACTTTGAAATTTAACAATTATTTCGCGTCCACGATGCGCTCTTGCTGCATATTTATTTCCCTGTAGACCACCATTTGGCCCCATTGCACGAGGCTTATCAACTCTTTGAGCCCTGTCAATATCATCAGGACTCATGTCTGCTTCAACCCTGTTAGCTAAGTCCAATACTAACTTGAAGACATCTTCACCCTGTATCTCTGCTATTCCGGCTATTCGAAGGCATGAACGGCGTGAATACTGTTCTAAGTCGTCACTTTTAGTAATAACCTGTTAGACAGTTTGCTGCAAATTATGTAATTCGGATTTAGCACTCGCTAATTCTGACTTAAGTTCAGTTAACTCGTTTTGTAAAGGCTGAATTTCCTATTCAACTCTGGCTTTGACTAATTCGTCTATTTCTTGTCGAAGAATAGCCTTCATCTGCAGGGCAACCCTCATTACATCAGCATCTGACAAGCCATTCGACTGAGGCATGAGCGGCATTTGATTAACGAATTGCAGCATTTGAGGGTGTAAGTTCATTTGTGGTTAGCCCAATAAAGTTTACAGCTTGAATTACCTCTTTGATTGCACGACGGTGGGTCGGGCCTCTGACTTTATGAAGGCGCCAACCTAAACCAAACTTAATAGTAACACAGACGGTTGGCGCCTGACACCCATTCTGGGACGTCTTTGGCTGGGCCCACCGTGGTTCAACTTGTACGTTTTTTCTGCTCCGGAATTTCAGTATTGCTATTTCTGTGAGTCCTCATGTTGGTTTTATTTTTTTTAATTGTTTTAGTTTTGATTCTAACATATTATACTAATGAGCTAGGAATCTTCCAAGCAAACCGAACAACTGAGTGTCTGATGAACCAAAGCAGACCAATGGGCGAAGGTTAGTCTACTATAAACCGGTTCAATCCCCCCCACCCCCACCCCATGTTTGCTATGTCTGTTATTGATACATGTATATTGTTACTGATTTTAAGGCTAGGCCGGTGACCACTTACATTGGAAATGGCTGTTTACGTGGCTGCCGCTGGTGATGTCTTTTGTGGTGACTAATTTTGTGTTTTCTTTTCCCACATGGTGTTTTTGGGTGGGATCTGGGACAGAATTGTGTCACTTCCTGAGAATTTTCCTACTTACTTATTATCATAACTATTTAATTCTGAGGCACAATATGCGGTAAGTATAGTTAACTTAAAGAGCAGATAAAGGCATTATGTTCCTTTAGGTCAAACGTCATTCTTTGCCATTTGTTCCAGATTACCCGTCAGCATTTTCAAACACTCAGTGGGAGGCAGGGGCGGGGGGTGACGAAAGTTTATTTGCGGAGTTTGGGTCAAATGACCAAGATGTCCGCCACGTCCATATATTGAAAAAAAAAACTTTAAAAATCTTCTTTAGAACACAAAGGCCAATGACATTGTGGCTTGGTATGTTTCATTGAGGACTCAGGGCCATCATTTATAAATTGAACAAATGATGACCTTGATCGAAATTATGATACAGTCTACTTTGATGCAGTTTGCGTTTATATGGGAAAATTCTTAAACAGTGGGGTTCTCACTGACTTTTTAAGTCCAAGGTACAATATTTTGTATAAATGGTTATCCAAAGAGCAGGTGAAGACAGTATGCTGCTAAAGATCAAAAGTAATTCTTTGACCTTTGTTCAAGATCACTGAGATTCTGTCGCCCGTCCAAATTTTCAAGCATCTTCTGCAAGACCCATAGGCCAATCAAAGCGAACTTTCAGATGAAGCGTCAGTGGAATAGGTGTCTGTGTCACATGACAAAGGCGGACGCCTGGCCCTTTCTTTGACCTTTATTCTACGTCACTGCGATTCTGTCACCCGTCAACATTTTCAACCATCTTCTCCTCGTCGATTGAAGCCATATGCTTGTGGAGTCTCCTTGGGTTAGGGCACAGGAAACTGACGCTATATCAATAAAAAAAACATTCAAAGAACCTTAACAACCAATAACTATATATAAGAGAACCAATTATTATATATAATAGAAGGATTTCAACGTCGGGTGTGGGTGGGGAGACGTTTGTTTGTTTGCACATGCTTTTCTTACAGCTGATAACGGAAAATCCTTACCAACACTGTACAAGGCCTTCAGAAGAACTCTTTATCTTCGGTATCGGTACGGGTGCCTTTTGAGAAAACACGGTTTGCTGTTTGTACCGAGTCATTTTTGCTGCCTTTGTGTCGCGTCCGTGTTTGTTTTGGTGAACCATCGTGTCAACTAGTGCATGACTTCAGCGTTGTCGGAGCATTTTCGAGTTGCCAACTGGTGTTGCTCGGGTCGAAATTTGGCGCATGCATACAAAGGTACTCGAGTACACAGGCACTCGACAAAATATTTGTAAAATTTCTAAATATTATCAAATGTCAATATATTTTCTACCACTCTGTAAAATATGTGCGCATGCGTATTGCGGTTACTCGTGCTGTTCAGTCAGTAACTGTAGTTACTCGGGTTACTTGGGTTGACAAACCGAAATTGCTCCAAGTTGGATTTGATGACGTCATATAATGGTTCTCCAAAACAACACGGAAGTGAAATAAAAGTCATGGAAAAAGACTTGATACAAAAAAAATCTGGCACGTTTTGTGTGAAAAGAACGCTACCGATACGAGGATTTCAAGTTTTTCTACACATCTCATGCAAGGTATCTGTAGCCTAATATGCACCACAAAAAATGCCTGTGAGCCCACCAGCAGGTCTCCCCAACCACTTCCGGCGTTGAATTTCTTCTTTTTTTACTATATAGTAATGTATACTAAGCCTCAGAAGCTTTTGTATTGGTTCCATAGATGCAACGTCAATGTCCTGTGGTTAGGGCATGAAAGCTTGTTATGTTGTGTTGTCACATGATCATAATAGCTGCCATGTCCATGAATTGGGAAAACCTCTTAACAAATCATATTCTCCAGATCCGAAAGGCCAATGATCTTGAAACTGTTGGTAGAATCGAGGATTCGGGCCCTACAAAGTCGGGCCTGAAATGATGACCTTGACTAAATCTATGACAAGGTCAACTTTGTTATGTTATGCTTTTATATGGGAAAATACTTAAATGACGGATTTCTCAGTAACTCTTTAAGTATAAGGTATAATATTTGGTATAAATGCTTAATTCAATAAGCAGATGAAGACTATATTGCTTAAGGTCAAGGTCATTCTTTGATCATTCTCTAAGGGCGCTGAGATTCTTTCACCCGTAGATTTTTCAAACGTCTTCCCTGAAGCCACCGGGCCGATTGAAGCAATATATTTATTGGAACATGATCAAAATAGCTGATAACCAGAACAGGCATAAACTCTCAGATGAAATTGTAATTCAGCTATCTCGTACATTTTGCCTTGGAGTTACTTGTCGTTGGGTGCTTTGATATTTGACCTCGTCCTGGGCCTAGCGACTTTGGTTTTTATCGATACTTCATTAAAATCTCGGGATAAATTAAAATACTCCCATATTGTAGAATTTGCCTAAGAGCTACTTACTCTTGGGTGCTGAGGATGACTGGACTCAGTTGCGCTAAAGGACCAATGGTCCTCTGGTTATCACTCTGTAAAAGCTTCATATCAGCAAAGAATTGTGCATGTTTGCGTGCGTTTATTCGCAGTATGGCAATATACATTAAAATCTAATAAAGTAAAAGTATCATAATTATACAATAACATTTTGTTGAATGTATTGCACGAGGAATAACCAAGCAAATATATCATTTTAGGTTTTAGCTACAAACTAACGTTTTCGATTTCGCTCGGTATATATTTCTGTAATTAGAAGCTTAGAATATTTCAGAGCAGGAACAATTATAAGATTAAGGGTATGGGTCAGGAGTGTTTATTTCTGATCTAAACACTATTTTTGAGTTGCTGCAGCCGCAAATTAAATATTGCTCGAATTAGATTGATAATACTTTACTGTGTAAGACCGACATGGATTAAAAAGATAATATCAGAATTTGCAAAATATTCTGACAAGCCGTCATGCGCATGTGCTGCTGTCACAGACATCTAGCTAGTTTCCCCATTTTTCTTAGTGCAAAACTAGTCTATCTTGAGATAGACTAGTATTGCGCTAATGAATTGCACTAATAAAAAATGTTACGTAAGTTGTTCTTTCTAGATGTTTGAAGTTATTAAAAGGCTGTTCCAGAGCTCATGCTTCTTGTGTGTTTACCTTCAAACTAATGTGTTTTATAATGCACTTATTTTGTGCATTGGAAAAAGTAGTCTATCTAAGTTAGGCTAGTCTTGCGCTTAACTTTTCAGAAAAAAAAAGTAGTCTAAGTCACTAAAACCTGATTTTACAAAACTAAATAAAATTGAATAATGTATGCCTTTCTTCCCATACTTATGTAAAATGTGTCAAATTTTATTTTAATAATTTGTTTATTTACAATATAATATATATAATATTCAGTTTTTTTGCTTAAATTATGGAATTAGGCTAGTCTTGCATTAAGCCCTCGAAATGGGATTTTAATTACTTTCTCGAAAACGATGAAACTGCCGTTAGTTATCTAAATGTCCTAGATCTTATTATTTAATAACGATAGATATGAGAATTCCATTTTTTATGCTTTTATAAAATATTTTCTAATTCATGTAATGCAAAATTGGCAGTTTCACTGATGGTTGCACTCTACTTGTCAGAACAGCCAAATTATCATTGATAAGCAATAGCGCGTACATGAATGAAGTGTATGAAACTAATGCCGCACGTCAACACTGGTCAAATTGTTTGTGGTAAATAAACATCAAACTAATGTGTACTAGTTTCCGAACGTCCCCCATATAAAAGGTAACGGTAATTCCTACAGCCATGTTTTACTTCCTAGTATATGAAATTAAGTGGTGAAAATGACACTTTTTAGTCCTTTGTTGTATAGAAACTTTTTTAAAAGAAAGATTTTAGACAAATATTCACAATGTTTTAAGATACATTATTTGGCTAGCACATAAAATGGAAGCGAATTCTATAATATGTGAAAAATGAAAAACGCGTTGAAGATAAATAGCATTGAATTATGTGGTAAAATATCAAGCATATACATGTAGCCATTAGCTTTTGTCCATATTTCAAGTGAACTATTAACGTTGGTTTCCTAGGTAAAACTATTGTTAACAAAACTATCAGTGTCACTAGATTATCTCCTCTTGCGTCTACCATTGATATATTCAAGACAACACGTTTTCTTTGCCGTAAAAAAATAAATATTGGGACATCTAAAATGATTACCGTTATTGTTCGTAGTTCTATCCTTTTTTTTTTTTTGAAGGCTCGACAAAGTGTGCGATGCACAGTGACCTCTCGAAAACTAAAACACTGATATCTTAAAGTATAACATATTGCCTAAACACATTAATTCTCTTTTTTTCCATCAACAGTCAAACTCCTGTGATCTCAAAATACTGCTACTTCAAAGTAAATTTTCTGAGATATCAGTAGTATGACATGAAGTTCGGCTTCCAGATAACGAGAGTTGGCTGTAGTTAACTACTTGCTTAACCTCCATACAAAGCGTCACCTGTACAACTTTTCTAAGTGGTCAAGTTCTGTGCCGCGACTCGACAAAACCGACAATGTGGCATGTGCACAACGCTTATTATAAACGCAACCTAGGCATCAACCCAGTCTGACGCAGAATAAAACAGGATGTATTATGTTATAGATTTTCCTTAAGGAAATTAGAGTGGGCAGGGTTTTCAATATATATGGAGAAATTATAAAGATTCAGATCAGGCTGTTGTGTATGAGTTATCCTTAAACATTGAAAACACTGTCCGAGTGGGCTCGTGATTGCTTTCCACGCAATTCAGATACTCCGCCTATCATAACATAATAGCTTAATTGAGCCGCGACACGAGGAAACCAACAAAGTGGCCGTGCGCCCTGTGCAGACTCAGATCAGCCTGGGCATCCGCCCAGTTTGAGCAGACCCTTTGTTAAGTGCTCAAAGGCTAGCTAAGGGTCTAAGCTATCTCCATGCGGACAGCGAAGACTCTGATCAGACTGGGCGGATGCCCAGGCTGATCTGAGTCTGCGCTGGGCACACAACCACATTGATGGTTTTGTCGTGTCGCGGCTCATTATTATGTTATATTTTTCAAAGAATTTTTAACAATCATTCTTTCAAGAATGGAGTCTGGTTCCGTTTAGCAATTACTGGAATCTTTAAGAGTAATCGATACGCTTTCTGCTCATGACCATTTGCATGAAGTTCCGTCTCTTCCACTACATTTCTGCTAACCTTTTTAATTTTGATGACCAGGATTAAGCTAACAAATGTAATTCCCTGCATTTGTATAAGATCAATGCATTTAATGTGTCAATTAAACTAGCTTAACGTGTTACAGAATCCGTAAATAATGATACTGCTTTCAAGAGAATATGTGGCAATCAATTTTAATAGCTAGTAAAGCAAACTTACAAGACAAATGGCCATAGACCCATGGTAAGCAACAGTTTCGGGTCAGCGCGAGCATGTGCACAGATTGATGCGTCTGTGGCAATTAAATTCGTTATATTCGCTGTTAGCACAAGCCTGAAGACTTCTTTTATCTTGTAATGAAAAGCATGGAGAGGCATATAAAGGTGTATATGGATACTCTATCATCATTTGTGCCGCGACATGACAAAGACAACAAAGTGACATGTGCGCCAAGCAAAGGCTCGGAGCAGTCTGAGTATCCACCTAGTCTAATTACAGTCTTTGCTGTCAGCATGGAGGTAGTTTAGACCCTTAGCTACATGTACCTTTTAAGCGCACAACGAAGACTCTGATAAGACTGGGCGGATGCCAAGGCTGATCCGAGTCTTCGCGTGGCGCATATGCCACTTTGTTGGTTTTGTCTTATCGGATGGCTCTATTGGTCATCATTTATACAGGGTAGACAACGTCAACAGAATAGAATCTGCTACCGAGTTAGGAACCTCGGTAGCTCAGTGGGTTTAAAGCACTGGCCTACTGACCTATCGGTTGAGAATTCAAAGTCTACATGGCAAATAGTATCTGTGTCTACGCTGTTTACAAAGTAAAAGATTTTATTTTCTTTGCATGATCTCAAATTGAGGTGTATCTGTCAGAGAGTAGCTTTTACCCCCTAGTAGTTCCCCCCCACCCCCGGAAAAATAACTATGATTTTTCCATAGTAGATTGAATATAGAGTCATATTTCCGGGAGGAAATTCTATTATATAGCCATTTTCCATGGGAATCGTGTTTTTGTATAGCCGTTTCCAAAAATCCGCTGGATAACAAATGCTAGAACCGCATGCATGTCCTATTTTTTGTTTTTGGGTAAACAAGGCAGGCATTTTGCTTTTCCGTGTCAGCCTAAAAAGGCTATGAATGTACGTGGTTGTGCGCAACATTTTATTTAATTTTGTGTTTGAACAAGCGTTTATCTGTATGTGCGCTTCGCGGAGTGCTTGCTTAGTGTTCGCTTTTCGTGCAGGAGTCGAAGGCTCGACACAAGTCCGATTATTATTTTCAGTCCAATACCCCTAATCACCCCGCTAAATTAAACACGATTGGACAAAGCACCTGCTCACCGGCGCTTTTGTATATCTTCCAGTAAGCTTGCATGCGTATGTATGTGTATGGATATCTGCGATGGGAAGAAATCACTCCCATTCTGTTCTGTTCTGTTTCAATTCTCGTAACGAGGTTCCCCAAGTGGCTCAGCGGTACGTGACCATAGTTGCGCACGCCTGCGCCGAGTGTCCGTCCAAGAAAATCACTCCCTATCCGTTTCTAAATTAGTGATTAATGATTATTATAATGGCTATGATTGCTTAATTTGCATATGATTTTACGGAATAAATCGCTTTTATTACGCCCCCTACCACACACCGCCCCCTTGAAGAGCTGATACATTTCTAATGCGATTAATTTTGTGAACTGTCTCTGTTAAGTGCCGTTCCTTTTCGTTCCGTTCCGCTAAATACCAATAGCCAATATCAAATTCCCTGATAGCCCATTTTTCGGTGGGGAAAAAGGACTATGGGGGAAAAATGGCATTATGAAGTCCGGACAAATCCACTATACCGTCGCCCTGTCTATAGCCATTTTTCCGCGGGGAAAGAGGGAAAACCTACTCTCTGACAGTATCCATACACCTTTAGTACTGCGATGAGGTAGGCAAAAAACAAGGATTGCTTTTTAATGGCTTGACAATGCTGCAATATCGGTGATTATCGACACAAGTCTTAATCCAGTATAAATGTAGCATTTAAAGTATCAAATGATTTATTCTGTAAATGAGCTTTAAAGCTAGTGATCTATAAAGGTCCAGTTATCTGGAAGACAGGAAGCATACACTGTAATACTGAAAATATGAATGCAACACAACTAAACTTGTATTCGGTGGCAATCTGGACTTATGTGCCTCCAGTCATTATTGTCGCAGGGACAATAGGACATATACTGACGACTATAGCTGTACAGCAAAGAAAAATGACGTCATTTACTATTTATTTGACTGCGCTAGCCATTGTGGACATGTTGGTATTGTATACTCAAACATTTAATTTATGGCTCAATTATGCCCTTGGAATTGTCATAAAAGAACAGAGCCCATTTTTGTGCAAAATGCACTATTTCATCGGATTTTTATTTACACATATGTCTTCTTGGCTTGTGATGTGTTTAACGATAGAAAGAACACTCTGTATGTACTTTCCGCATAAAATAGGTCAGTTTCCAGGTCAAAGAGTTGGTCTGGCAGTGGTTTGTGGCGTATTTTTATTTCTCTGTGGGCTTAACGCTCACACCTTATATGGAAGAGACTTTGTTATGACTAAAAACCTCACCGCATGTGGTTTTGTGGATGAAAACTATAGGTCTTTCTTCTACATGTACTGGAACAGGGCACACTTTTCAATTTACTTTCTTTTACCAGTTACAGTCATAATTCTTGGAAATTCTGCAATAGTGATACAGGTGTACAGATCAACCAAAGAAATTATGATCAGCGATTCTTTCGTCACAAGAAGAAGGACCCGTCATTTGTTTATCATGACTCTCCTACTGAGCGTGTCTTTCGTTGTGCTTGTTTCACCATTTCCTTTGTTATTTCTTATCGCTCCAGTTAACATCCTGGCGTTACCAGCGACAGTCTTTTACCAGATGTTATACCTTAACCACGCCATCAATTTCTTCCTCTATGTTCTTAGTGGGAATCGTTTTCGCTCAGATCTGAAGTCGGCGTTCAAACGGCTTGCATGCTGCACCAGGAGAACAGACAGACAGACAGAAGAGAATGTCACAGCTATTTATTCAATATCAATGTAAATCATGACTTTATCATGTTCGAACGAGCTATAATTGGGAGTAAATACTAGTGGTTGGACTCAGATAATATTTAGTGATCGAGTATCGACTTGTGAAAATGATCGCTGATCGAGTTAACATCGATATGCGATTTATGGAGACCCTTAGAAGCCTCTTTAGAACGAAACCTATATTTTATCCAATGTTTTATGGCTTTGCTATGTTTTATTGTTAGATTCCTCTTTAGAATGAATCCTTGGTTTTATCCAATGTTTTATTGCTTTGGTATGTTTTATTTCATCTCGACTAAAAAATCCATAGAAAATGCTTCAAGCATTTGCTATGGACTTCTTAATCGAAATGCATTAGCAGATTATGCTGTCTTTGGGAAGTCAACGCTTCATAGGAACATTAAATATGAAGTAAATGCATAAACTGGACATAATAGTATAACATTTTGATTCTATCACAGTGCGCCTATAGAAGCAGTGGAAAGTTTCCGTGTTTCATTCTGCAACAATTCACAGTCTCGGTGCGCGTGAGTCTAATTGCTGACGTCACTTGCATTGCTGACGTAATTTTGTGACGTTTTGAGACGTTAGAAGGTGTAACGTCTCTTTTTCTTTCTAAAATCGCCGTAAAATCGTTCATTTACCATAGATACAGTTAAGAATATTGGCGGGAGCATGGACGCGCTGGCAGGAAGGCTGGGAGAGTTTGAATGAAAAGAATACTTTTTCAGCATTTTTGGGCGTTAGAATCGAAATATTTCAGCTCTAGCATTGAATTGTTGAGTAATAATTCATTGTTGTCGGTCAGGTGTAAGTAGATATATCACTCGCGCTCGGCGCTCGTGATATAATCTATTTTACAACCGATCTCCAAACAGTAAATTATTACTCAACAATTCACTGCTAAACTTGGTCTATTTCTTAAATATTTGAAAAAAACTGATGCATCGGTTATGTGATCGATTAATCACTGTTTTGCTGCAAACGACGAGTTATAATCCAATAACTCGATTAATCGGTAAACCACTAGTAAATATCCGGTCGACGACGATATACAGACGCCGAGATAGATGGTGTCGCATGAAAAGGGGCCTAAGAATGTGCGTAAAGTCAACAGTCAAATTAACTGCGCGTTTCCGCAAACTAGGCAGAGTCTTCACTACTTGTCACTTTATATATTTACAAAACTGTTTTAAGAAGGTGTATCCGACCTTTAAAAACGTTGTCGACTCATTTTACGTTCATGAGCAGTCTTGCCATAAAGTACCTCAACAGATGATGCCATATGTATTCATCTATCAATCTACATGCATGTGTACACTTCTTGCATCTGCGTAGAGTAGCTGAAAGTTAAAAGTTTTCATGTAATCGTAAATATGTCTGTTTTGAGTGTATTGTGTATGCCATATTCCTTAAATGGTCTTATGCTTCAAGACATCCTTTAAGCTATATGTCTGATATAAGAGTATTGTTTTTGCCATATTTCTTAAATATTCACGTTTCACGACCTCCCTCAGAATTTATTTCGCATACATGTATATATCTGCCTGTAATAACTGTTTTGTCTACGCTTTTTTTTTTACTAATTTTCAAAATGGTTTATGACATCGTAGATATGTCTGATATAAGTATATTATCTACGTCGTATTTGCTAAACGTCAAACGTTTCATGACATTGTATGTATACCTATTATAATTGTATTGTCTACGCCGTATTTGTTTATTGTTCTCGTTTTGTGACATTGTATATATGCCTATTATAATCGTATTGTCTATGGCATATTTGCTTAATTTTTACGTTTTGTGACATCGTATATATCTCTGCTATAAGTGTATTGTCTACGTCATATTTGCTAAATATTCACGCTTCGTAACATCGTATATATGCCTGTTATAAGTGTATTGTCTGCACCATATTCATTAAATGGTCACGTTTCATGAGATGGTATATATGCCTGTCTACGGCATATTTTGCTAAATGTTCGTTTTGTGACATCGTATATATGTTTGCTATAAGTATATTGTCTATGGCATAGTTGCTTAATGTTCACGTTTCGTGACATCGTATATATGCTTTACATATAAGAGCATTGTCTACGCCATATTTATGAAATGTTTTCATGTTTCATGCCTTCATATATGTCTGTTTTATGTGTTTTGTCTACCAAACTTGCTAAATGTTCACGTTACAGGACATCGTATATGTCATGTATTGACTACGCCATATTTGATTACCTAAATGTTGTTATACGCAGCTACACGGAACCTCATGAACAAATACGAATCTGTTTGAATTTAGTCATTATGAAAATAGAGTTCTGCTTAAACCAGGGGCTTGGTCGGTGTTGCACTTTTCATTACTGGTCATGAGCAGACTCAATTAAACCGAGTCTGCTATTTCTATTTCTTAGGTGTTTTCCAAGCTTCAAAATGATCTAACTTTTCAGAACTTACTTACTCTCTTAAGTATCATCTGTTCTTTTGCATTGCATTTGGGTATTGCCTTAAAGTTGCAAGGTCTGCAAATCTGACCCCCTTCAATTTATTAAAATAACGTCACATTCTACCAAGAACATAAATTTCAGCGTGCCAGCCAACTCCTAGTAACTATTTTTCGCGAGCATGTATTAAAAATTATGTTCAAACATTGTTTATTTGTAAAAAAATTTCAAAAAGCTATAACTTGTAATTAGCAAAGTATTCCTATTTTGAACCCCTAACTTTGCTTGAAAGGATTTCAACTGAGTGTTCTGGTTCTAAAAATGGATACTGAGATGAGTAGCACCACTTAAACAGGCTAAAACAAGGGTCACAAAGGATTTAATGTGCATAACAGGACTTATCAGAAAAGATTATAACCACTGCAGGGAATTATTGTCTGGAAGCCAATAAGTATAAAATCTGGAAAGAATGCTCCTAAATGGGCAATTTCTGCCAATATTGATTTGTTTTCTATTTTTATTCGATGAAAGCATGCTCAAATACTGTTTTCCTCAAAAAATGGTTCAGGGGCAAAAATACATTAAACTTGCAGAACTTGCATCTTTAACATAATTGAGCCGCGACACGACAAAACCAACAATGTGTTTGTGCGCCCAGTGCAGACTCAGATCAGCCTGGGCGTCCGCCCAGTCTGATCAGAGTCTTCACTGTCCGAATGGAGGTAGCTTAGACCCTTAGCTACCCTTTAAGCGCTTAGCGAAGGGTCTGATTATACTGAGTAGATGTCCAGGCTGATCTGAGTCTGCGCTCGGCGCACAACCACATTGTTAGTTTTGTCGTGTCTCGGCTCAATTATGCCTTGTTCCGATGACGTTCACACGAACCAAAGTCTTCTTCCTCCTCTGTATGAGATAGTGTGTCTTAAGCTTGTCGTCGAACATGTCCACATCAATATTCATCATTTATCCACTACAACATTCAAAGCATTTTGGCTACACCTTAACTTTTGTATGGGTACTTGCTTAACCCATTTATACCCGGTGGCCTCTTCTATTCTTATCAAATGGTTGAGCCTTTGTATCAATTAATGGTTCTCTGTTTAAGTTTGGCTTTAGTGTAGCGGATTAGGGCCAAAAAACGACCAAATAGTTCAGATAGTGATACAAGCCAAATCTTTTGCAAAAACCTTCATCTGCTGTGTGGCAATCAAAAAATAACGTTGGCCACATAAAATTCCACCATTTTCAAGATGGCCGACGCCTTTTAAAAATGGCGGTAAAACCGGTCAATTTTGCTAAAGCTCAAATTGTTGTCTACTTCTATAGTCTTTGAAATAACAATAAATTCTCCTCACACCTTGAAAAATGTTTTATACTATAGAGTTATAATCGGACAGTATTTGCCTTCCGACTACTGTGGTTTGGCAGTAATTTACGTCACCGCACTATTTTTATGAATTATGTCTATTATTGATAGATTCTCATCTAAATTGACATTGAAACTGAAATGAAGCTTACCACTGCAGAAACCGTATTTTATTATTCTCTACAGAAAAAAACAACAAAACATTTGTATCCCCAGAGCTAATGCCACTTACGTTACCAGGTCTTTTATAGGACAAAAATGAACAAAACACTTTATTTTGTTGACCGAAAGCATTTTATTGAGACCAATGAAAGAAACTATCATAATTTTATACAAACAAGTCAAACTAATACAAAAATATCAAAATATACAGAATGTTGAGCTGTTAAATACGTTACCGAGTATATGTATCGTAAATAATTTCTGAAATACAAATATTTGCATTACAGAATGTATATCGAGAGCAAACACTATTATGGCATTTTAGCAAAGTCATTTTGGTATATTAATTTCAAACAAAGATATTCAGTGGCTTGAAAAGTATATTCTTTGTCTGCAGAGTGATTTAGTAATAAACCTAGGCGATTGTTATCACAGAGGTCTTCCAGCAACCTGAGCTGGCATTGTACTGAAAGAAGCCTTTAAGTAGCCACACATCTTCAATAAATTTTTATAGAGGTTTTCAGTGGCCTAGATTGAGGAGGAATGCTATAAAAAGGGCAGACAGAACAAAACAAGGCAATACAAAAAATGGAGAGGTCTTGAGTTCGCACTCTATATGGGTTTCGAGACGAGAAAGTGTTGCAAAATCATCTGTGCTGCCCTAATTACATATCTGACTAAGAGAGGTTATAAAGTATGTGCAGTGTAGGAAGAGGGTTGTGACTTAAGAGGAAGTACTTTATGAGAAGCTTCCAAAATGGCTTCATCACGTAACACATTCTAAAAGTCTTGTAGTTCACTAAGTTGGTACAACAATCTTAGTATGTGCCTTGTAGGATTCAGAGCTGAGCTTATCAGTCTCCCTAGACATCCTGTTAGAACATTGTGACACCAAAGCCCCATAGTCTCTCGGGTGTTCTTGTGATAGGTAGCTTGTGGTGAAATCAGGGTTTACTCATACCCAGAAGTCCTGTAGTAGCTGGAACTGTTACTGAAATGACGTTAAATCATCATATTACTTTCGTCGGTTATTACAGTAGTTTTCAATGTCTAGTATAACAAGCGGCTATCACAATCTGCCTATCGGACTACGATCAGTCTAGCATTAAGTGACTCAAGATGTCTTGCACTAAACCAAACTGGCGCAGCAAACGTTGTATAAATCCTGTTATTTACAAAATCAGACAGCGTATTCTCTCTGAAGGTCATGTAATATCCTAAAAAGGTAGCGTAGTGTCAATTGGTATTGACTGTTATAGCCTGCGGAAAGGTTTGAGGTAGCCTGAGGCGAGGCAGCACCAGTGTTTCTACACAGGTCTAACACTAATAGTACCTTCAACTGACACCACAGTATTACCAGTGGCCTTGTATTAGCCCAAACTGGTATGCATGTTTTCGAAGAGGTCCTGTAATAGGCTGGGCTGCTATGTTATTCTGTATAGATCTCTTCTGTAAGAACTTGAACTTGCCAAATAGGGACTAGTGACTGTAGAGACTTTATTGCTAGCTGAATTGCATAAGCGCGTTGACTGTTATAGGTCTATATCCTAAATCAAATACAATGTATCTAGATATGTGATATCTGGAGCGTAAAAGTACATTGCTTTAAGTAGTATTGTAGTTCTGCGAGTTTGCACCTCCCCTAAATATCTTATACATCTCTATAAGTCTCCCTAGAGTGTTTGTAATGGTCTACAGATGGTACCACTGTTTCCAGCTTGAGTAGGCTGCATTCTATCATATAATAAAATCATATTTTATTTCACATACTTTTTACCATTTCTATAACCAGGCGTAGATACCACTTCACATCATTACTAAGACAGCATAAAAATCGCGTTTTATTTTTACACCCAAAATTTCTGTAACGTAAACAACACAAGCTTATGATACTGATTTGTATTTTGTTTAAAGACTGGGCAAGAGAAATAATACTCACTCAGGTATAGGGGCAAATTTTGTCAGCTTCAAATGAAGTAATCAAAATTATCCGGAAAAGGACAATCCTTTTGAAATAAAGAATCAAAATTTTGTAAGAACAGACTTAAAGTCTACTGACGTGAAATGCTAAGATATTCAGCTTCATGCAGAAGGGAAAACCTTAAGCATAAAACTTTTTCCAAAGAAAATGTCCGAGCTCAAGATTCAAAAGGATGAAAAATAAAAATAAAATCTATTCAGTGAAACAATACTTTGGCAACATTTTACGGCTTCCAAACAAGCACCTATTGACAAAATACGTGATATTTTCTTTTTCTTTTTTATCTGCAGAAATCAAAATTTGTTGATAACCATTAGAAGTACTAGTGCTTCGGAATTTATAATACGTTACATTATTTGCCGTCGTGTGTACTTTGTATGACATGAATATACTGTTGGAGTCAAATACATATATATTAATGATCTTTTGGATGTCTGTCAATCACATCTTATTTTAAATGTATAGATTTAACCTTGTACAAAAGAAAAATTACCCACTCCATGCTAATAAACATATATTTTGTCTGAAGTTAATTTGAAAACCTAAACAGAATTATAAGAATTAATTAAAAAAATACAAATGAATATGGATTAAATAATACTTGTGTAAGCTTAGATCAGAATCTATGATTGCTTAAACCTTTTATTATCATATTATTTTGATAACGTAAACTACACCAGATTCCTTCATATGCGTTTCATTATGTTTGTGTTTACTTTTCATGCTATTGAAATTTTGCATATAGATCTATATGTGTAAATACCATATCATTATTATGACTACAGTTTCGGTAATAACGGTTAGCCGTTTCTGTATCGTAAACTACATAAGCTAATGAAGCCATTTTTGTTTTATTGTAAAGGCTATGCTAAAACATATGATAACTTAGTAATAAGGATTAGAATTATGAATTTCAAGTGGATTTTTCCCAATTTAATGTGGTGTAGTCCTTGACTTTGTGTATTATGAACACGGAAAATAACGTATACTTTTATTCACGGCGGCCATCTTGAAAAAAACTTTTTTTGTGGCCAACATTACTTTTATAAAAGATACCTCCTATGGAGCCTGCATACCAAATTTGGTGCTTGTATCACTACGTGAACTATTTTGGTCATATCCCGCTACACTACTTATGCAAATCATGAAAACCCTGATCAGACGGCACGCTTTGCGGCGTCTGATGTGGGTCTGCAATGGTTGCCTATGTCCCATTTATGGGCCACTAGTTATTAACGGGTTAAAACAGGTTCGACTGTATTGTCATCAATCGTGAAGGCTACACCTCTTTTATAATGATGTGTATCAGTGCATCACTGGTAGGACTATGGAGACATTAAATCCGTACGGCTTTTGGTGCAAATGGTCTCAATAATCATATTCGCATTCCGTTCCTTGTTGTTATCTCTTTAATCAATTTCTACAAACCAATATATAAAGAAACCAATGTATCTAATTTCCAAGAAAGGTGATTTTTCTGTTGTCTTTAATAAACAGACCCATATCCTTGCTTAACGCCAAGATCAAGGTGTTTGAAAGCTTGGTTCAAAATATTTTATAAATTGTCTCTTTGATAGTATTTACTGTCGTCTTTTCAATCTGGCTATACACTGGACGATTCAACCGTTAATCAATTAACATTCTCTTCAGCATCTTCTGCCAAGCCCTTGATTCCTGCAAAGAGTCTAAAGCTTCTATTGTGAAATTATCAACGCATTCGATCGTGTGCTGCACGTAGTCTCCTGAACAAACTTAAAGTAACCGGTATCTCTGGGGAATTCTTTGACTGGTAATATTAAGGAACTACAATAGAAGTACCGCCTGGAAACGGTCGGTACTGTAATACATTACGAGGGACGTTCAGAAAGTTTTCCAAGTGACCTCATGACTTCGTTAAATAGCATACTAGGGACAAATGCTATGCATGTATTAAAAGCAGTACATTTTGCCTTTACAATGATACCAAACACTGCACAAAGACATTGTTTTTATTGAGTTACAGCACATTTTATTTGGCCTCAGTCATACCACTGGGCTACTTCATGTATTACGTGATTTTTCTTCCGTGTGAGTCATTCAAGTCAAAAATCGTTATAAATACAAATATAAATCTGTCTTAATTATTTGTCTATCGTTGCTTACAATATCCATTCAAAAGTTAGAAGGGTCGCATGTTGTATCGATTCATTCCTTGCAAAGCAATGCGCAGTTATTGAAATCGGCGTCTACGTCATTTTCGAAATATTGTAGTGGCTCCATTTTTTTGCACTAATTTAAATCTTTTGACAGGTATAATTGTTGACCGTGATGACTCTCTGATGAGTTAGGGGACCTACATATGAACCGAACTACCAACTAATTGTGTGCATCGCGGCGTAGGGTGAAGGTGAAGGTTTGGGCCCAGTAAAACCGGTTTAAACCCCCCAGTAGTTATTACTGACCGTCCCAAGGCGGTACTTTCGTTGCGGTTGCATTTGTTTTATGTTCGGTGCTGTTTAATTTATTGTCTTTAACCCTTCTATAATACAAAAGAAAATAGGTAAAAATAGTTGTTAAATGTTTTTCGTATAATTTGCTTAGTCTGTTGTAACCCTTCTGTTGGTCTAAATTATTTAGTTAAAAAAAAGATAGCTGAGTTGCCACCTATTTGGGAAAGAGCTGCTGACTCGGCCTATCACTTGTAATTTATTGTTTGTTGGGATGTCTCAGTGTACCTAAAACCAGTAATGTCCAGTAGTGTACAGTAATGTCCAGTAATGTACAGTAATGTCTAGTAGTGTACAGTAATGTCCAGTAGTGTACAGTAATGTACAATATTTTATGCCCTAGTGACGTTATTCAGGGGCAGTAATATCCGGTCCTGTCTGTTTGTCTGTCTATCTGTCCGTCTTCATGTCTGTCCGATCGTCAAACTTCTGGGATAAAGTTAAAGCGATCATCAACTTCTGCAATTTTCTTTTTCAAACTTTTGCACATGTTGTGGGCATAAAATCATGCAATTGGCTTTTGACTTTTAATAAAAGCAACATTAACATAGTTAAGGACTTTTGAACTTGGCCATTTAAGCAACAAAGAGCTCTCATACTCAGCTCCCGAATGTTATGAAAATATGTTTTTGGCTTTTTGACGGAAATAAAAGAACTTTTGATAAAATTGTGGCCCTGTTGAACTTAGTATTTTTGAGCAACGTATTTGCGGAGAGGCGCGATGGTCGAGTGGTTAGAGTGGCTCGGCTATTGAGCAATAAGTCACCGGAAGGTCGTAGGTTCGCGGCTCACCGTCACCATCCGACGACTGGAAAACTCTCGCTGTCAACCCAGCAGTAAATGGGTACCTTTTTCGTATTAGGGAAGGATAAGGCAGCGAAAGGAGAGAGATGGGCTCCGCTTTTCATCAGCTGTGCCCAAGATACAGTGAGTCTCTAACCCCCACTGCCCCTACGGCTATTAGGCTATGGGAAACCTTTACCTTTACCTTTTATTTGCAGTTTGGAGTTTTTGCTATTTCAGTTTTTTTCCACAACATATATATACACAGTACAGCATGAAAATTTTAGTTTGAACGAAAGCATATTGCTTAAGTTCTTCTCCTAGCGTTAATGAATTTGCAAATGTTATATGGCAGAAAAGTAGTTGTAAGTGAAAACAAACTATAGAAGTGTACAATAAACTCTCACACACGCACAGTCACATAAGCGACCACACACTCACGTGCACATTGAAATGCTAGTAAAGAATAAATGGAAACAATGCGCCAAGCGAAATAAATGGATGAGCGGCATCACACGGAAACTGACCTCATGGCATGCACAAACATAAGATACTCAATTCAGCCTGTGCATCTACATAGTTCCGACACACTCCTCCAAGTTTTCATAAAAATGTAAATCGCAGGGACTACATTTACGCTCTAGTCTGCACATATATTTACCGTCTTACCATTTACTATTGACAAACTAAATCAGATGGATAGATGGATGTCATGTGATTTAACGTCCATTTTAACAGTATCTCAGTCATATCAGGACAATGGGTAATGATAATGGAAGGCTTTATGCAGTGGAACCAAGTTTATGATTGAAAAGATTCCCGCCTACAGCGGGGTTCAAACCCGGGAACGCTAGATCGGGGCTTCTTACAAATTAAATCAAATTGACAGTAAATATTTCCTTATAAACCGTATTGTTATTGTGACATTCTGGAATGGAGGGGATGGGGACGGTGTCTAACTTTATTTCAAAATCCTTTGAAAACATTATTCCAAAAATTCGGCCTTGATTATGATTGTATTCCTTCGAGTGTTTTACATACAGCATTGATGTATTTGCGAAAACGGTTTGCAGAATTTTTGGACGGATGTATGGAATTTGGGGGTGTTTCATAAAAAGAGTTTTTTGTAACTTTAATTAAATGCAGTAAGACTACGACCGCGTAAAAAATTTGATCTATAATGCGTTCTCAAGGCAGAAAGGAAAATTCTAATGTCGATAAAAAGTGCAAATAATATACATGTATGGTCAATTTATTTTCTACTTTCTTATCTCATTTTTTTCCCTCACCTTTATTTTTTAGCTCACCTGAGCACAAGTGCTCAGGGTGAGCTTTTGGGATACCCTGATGTCCGTCGTCCGTCGTACGTCCTTCCGGACGTCCAGACGTCCGTCCGTCAACTTTTGCTTGTGTACACTCTAGCGGGCACAGTTTCGATCCAATCTTTATGAAACTTTGTCAGAATGTTAGTCTTTATAAAATCTAGGCCAAGTTCGAAACTGGGTCATGTCGGGTTAAAAACTAGGTCACTAGGTCAAATCTTAGAAAAACCTTGTGTACGCTCTAGAGGACACAGTTTTCA
Source organism: Ctena decussata (assembly GCA_963989385.1). Lineage (NCBI taxonomy): Eukaryota > Metazoa > Mollusca > Bivalvia > Lucinida > Lucinidae > Ctena > Ctena decussata. The sequence goes on along the minus strand of OZ022498.1, from coordinate 34,412,204 downwards.
TCCAAAGTTCATGAAACTTTGTCAGAATGTTTATCCTTATAATATCTAGGATAAATTTGAAACTGGGTCACGTCGGGTCTAAAACTAGGTCACTAGGTCAAATCATAGAAAAACCTCGTGTACGCTCTAGAGGACACAGTTTTGATCCAATCTTTATAAAACTTTGTCAGAATGTTTATCTCCATAAACTCTAGGCCAAGTTTGAAACTGGGTCATGTCGGGTCAAAAACTAGGTCACGAGGTCAAATCATAGAAAAACCTTGTGTACGCTCTAGAAGGCACAGTTTTGATCCAAAGTTCATGAAACATAATCAGAAAGTTTATCCTTATAATATCTAGGATAAGTTTGAAACTGGGTCACGTCGGGTCAAAAACTAGGTCACTAGGTCAAATCATAGAAAAAACCTTGTGTATGCTCTAGAGGACACAGTTTTGATCCAATCTTTATGAAACATTGTCTGAATGTTTATCTATATAAACTCTAGGCCAAGTTCGAAACTGGGTCATGTTGGGTCAAAAACTAGGACACTAGGTCAAATCTTAGAAAAAACTTGTGTACGCTCTAGAAGGCACAGTTTTGATCCAAAATTCATGAAACTTTGTCAGAATATTTATCCTCATAATATGTAGGACAACTTTGAAACTGGGTCATGTCGGGTGAAAAACTAGGTCACTAAGTCAAATCGTAGAAAAACATTGTGTTCGCTCTAGAGGACACAGTTTTGATCTAATCTTCATGAAACTTTGTCAGAATGTTTACTTCCATAAAGTCTCGGCCAAGTTCGAAAGTAGGTCATGTCAGGTCAAAAACTAGGTCACTAGGCCAAATCTGAGACAAACCTTGTGTAAGCTCTAGAAGGCACAGCTGTGATCCAAAGTTCATGAAACTTTGTCAGAATGTTTATCCTCATAATATGTAGGATAAGTTTGAAACTGGGTCATGTCGGGTCAAAAACTTGGTCACGAGGTCAAATCTTAGAAAAACCTTGTGTACGCTCTAGAAGGCACAGTTTTCATCCAAAGTTCATGAAACTTTGTCAGAATGTTTATCCTCATAATATCGAGGAAAATGTTTGAAACTGGGTCACGTCGGGTCAAAAACTAGGTCACTAGGTCAAATCATAGAAAAACCTTGTGTACGCTCTAGAGGACACAGTTTTGATCTAATCTTTATGAAACTTTGTCAGAATGTTTATCTTCATAAACTCTCGGCCAAGTTTGAAAGTAGGTCATGTCGGGGAAAAACTAGGTCACTAGGTCAAATCTTAAAAAAACGTTGTGTCAGCACTAGAAGGCATAGTTTTGATCCAATCTTCATGAAACTATGTCAAAATGTTCATTGTCCATATATCTAAGCCCCCTATGAAACTGAGTCATGTCGGCTCAAGGTCAAATCTTAGAAAAACTTTGTGTACACCCTAGAGGGCACAGTTTTGATCCAATCTTCATGAAACTCTGTCAGAATGTTTATCTTCATAAACTTTCGGCCAAGTTTGAAAGTAGGTCATGTCGGGTAAAAAAACTAGGTCACTAGGTCAAATCTTAGAAAAATGTTGTGTAAGCACTAGAAGGCATAGTTTTGATCCAATCTACATGAAACTATGTCAAAATGTTTATTGTCCATATATCTAAGCCCCCTATGAAACTGAGTCACGTCGGCTCAAGGTCAAATCTTAGAAAAACTTTGTGTTCACCCTAGAGGGCACAGTTTTGATCCAATCTTCATGAAACTCTGTCAGAATGTTTATCTTAATGAAATCTAGGTAAAGTTTTAAACTGGGTCGTGTCGGGTCAAAAACTTGGTCACTAGGTCAAATATAAGAACGACCTTGTATACGCTCCAGAGGGCACAGTTTTGATCCAATCTCAATGAAACTGTGTCAGAATGTTTATTCTTACAATATCCAGGCCAAGTTTGAAACTGGGTCATGTTGGGTCAAAAACTAGGTCAAATGTTAGTATGGTAAAAACTCTTATAAATCTTCACCAGAGCCAGTGAACTGATTAATGCTCAGGTGAGCGATTCAGGGCCACCATGGCCCTCTTGTTTATTTTTTTGATCATTTTCGTAAACGAAGCGTGATTTTTAGCGTTATAGTATTGGTGGCAGTAGTTCGCAGAGGGGAGTAATAATTATCAGGCTGATGCCAATTTGTTGCACAAGCTCCAGCCCGGGGTATAATTAATGATAATGAGATTCGTCGAATCGGCGTGAGGATACGGGGGGAGCAATTTATATAACTTGCTCAATTAGTTTGCAGGTGCGCGTAGCTGTATACTTCAAAAAACGTTTCACAGCAAGGGATCTCTGCTGCTATGTTTAAACAAATGCCGAAGCATGATAGATATACGTTATGAATAACAAAAAGTTAATTCGTAAAACAAATACATACAGATATATGCAGTATTTTCAAGATCAGAATATGAGAAAGTAATGTATATGAAATAAATTAATATATGGGAAAGTAAGAGACGGCCCGATATACACTGAAATACTGACTCTGAGGGCTGTAAAACCCAAAATAACCTTAGTTGTGTCATTGTTTAACGCCCACGGTAAACATATATGGTCATGTCGGGAGGGTCAGTTAACCTAACCATACTATTCCTGGGCAGGCTTAGACCTCATTAGCGGTTAACCGGTACTAAATGCACTAAATGAAAGTACCTGGTATCGAACCCGGGACCTCTGGCTTATAAGTCAGATGCACTACCGACTGCGCTACGCGGCCCGACCCCCAAAATAACCTACTAACCAACTACATGTATACTATGCAAAAATAAAAACTTCAGAGTTTTATTTCACATTCTCGGCCATTCTAGCAAACATTTAATCTAAATGTGGATTTTTTCGGGTTGGACAGACGTCTGCTTATAAATTCAAATTATGGACAATTTTGAGGGTCTCAATGGGGTACCTATGAAATCAGTAATAAGTAAAATTTCAGCCCAAAAATCAGTAATCAGTAAATTTTAAGGGCAAAAATCAGTAATCAGTAATTTTTTGGCCAAATCAGTAAAATTACATACCGCAATCATCCTCTATACCTTAAGCCAGTGATGCATATTTTGAAGACTACTGACTTAGTATAATAATGCTCTTTTTATCCCAAGTTGTTGCTTGAACACATAGAAGGACAGTTTTTCTATGTATATATGATACAGAGGCAGTATTGTATCCTAGAATTGCATGCAATATAACATGACAAACATAAGACAGAGACTGCGCATCAGTTTGACAAAAAAGGTAATGGCATGCAATGTAGCAATCTATTAACTCTTGTAGGATAAGCAGGACATGATCTGGATCTTTTGTCACACAGTGTCATTTTATCTGCTATAAACAGAAGTCAGTCTAAATGAGTCCAAAAGTTTCTTTATCCAATACTGGTGACAGACCCTATTAAAGCACTGGCATTTTAGTCTTGTGGTCAATTATTACGATTTTATTATACTGAGTATCATAACTACATTACTGGTGTATCATGATATAATTGCAAATACATCTTCCATGTACATGTACCCCTAGAATCACATCAGATTAACATGCCTATGTAATTTAGACCCCATCGTACCCTCCTTTTATAAAGTCAAGCAGGAGTTTTCAGGGGGATACATTATTTCTTCATTTTATGCATCTTTGGAGTCCTTTGATTTTAAGTCTTGTGTTGAATGTAAATTTGTGTAGTCTTTTGACAACATCAAATCTATTTTAATGAAGAAAAAAAATCAATCATCATTTATACTATTAAATATACCAAGGAAAATATAATAAATACCAAGGAACAGAAGTAAATATTTTTGCATAGGGGTTGTTTACATAATGTGACCAATCAGCATTTAAGTAAGACAGGCAGCATGCAGCATGACAAAATACATACATCATGTTTACTAGCTTATGTAATTGGGGAAAATATTTATTACTAAACCTATCGGAATAAAATTTGAAATCTGGAGGGTTACATTGAAAGAACTTTTTTTTCTAATGCGGAGTGGCTTGCATAGTTCAGAATCTATGGTTAAAGAGTTTCCTTTTGGTAGATGCCATTCTGATGAAACTTTATGCGCTCATCGTAATATTTGAGTGGACTAATAACGATTTTTTTCGCCGATTCCGGTAACCGCTAACCGCGTGTGACGCCGCTAACCGGTTTTTTTTTTCAACCAAATTTCGCTCATCAGTATATTTTTTTTTGGCCTATTCCGTTAATCACTTGGCATAGCCGACGCCGCTAACCGGTAAAATTGCCTTTAAAATTCCGCTAATCAGTAATTTTTGGGCCAAAATTCGCTAATCAGTTAACCCCATTGAAACCCTCAATTATTCGTGTCTGTACTGGCCGGAATCATTTCACTTTTTCTTATTTTAATAAATCAGACCTTAATTTTTAGTTTGCGCTTGCGCAGAAAATGTTTTCTTGTACACAATAAATATTAGTTTTAGCAATCACGCCCTAAAAACAAAGTTTAAAGATTCTAAACGTTCAAATCACCTCCCTTTGAATTAAGAATTCTCAAAGCCGACCATTGATTAAAACGAGAGTTTCAGAGAGAGAGAGAACTAAATTCTCGTTTGAAGACCCTATTGCTCTATATGTGATATAAATTCATGAAATAATTCATCGCAAGGTATTGCTGCAAGATTCTCACTGCAGAATTATGGTAATAATGCAGACTCTGAGCAGCACACACCTATTTGCAGGCCAATATAAACTGCCAGATATGCTCAAATGCATGTCCATCACGTCACACGTGAAATAAATTAACTGAAACACACAGCAATAAGCAATAGCAAAACAAGAGCAAAACAAAACAAAATTTAAATTGGCTTGGTTTACCTGACCGCAATACAACTAAGGAACATAAAATGTAAATACACATGTACAGTGCTTCAGACATGAGGGGCTTTTGATGACAAAAGTAAAAAGTATGCAAAGACCAGGAATTGAAACAATCAAAATCCAAATCCAGCCCTCAAACCATAGTTGGAAACAACTAAGATTACAAATAATCAAGATACAGAGAACATATGGCCAACCGAGTGAGCAGCTTGTTCCCAACGACAACTCTATGACAATCTCTCCTATCTTTAAATACAAACATATATCGTGACCCCTCACCAGAACGGGTCCTACAAAAGACAGAAAAGGACTTTTGCCACCGAAAAGGACCGAAAAGAACTTTCGGGCACCGAAAATGACTTTTTAAATGTCATTTTATGCTATAAAATCGTTTGAAAAAATATACAGGGTAAAATATCTTATTTCTTAGCATAATTTTCTAGAAAATTAAGTAAAAATGCCCCTTTCGGTGCCCAAAATTCGGCATTTGCGATGTTCTTTTCGGTACATGGCATCTCTTCACTGATCAGAAGTGGAGTCCTTTTCGGTGCTGTTATATTTTTGTGAAATGTTAAGATGAAGCTACTACAATTCACAAAATTATTATTCAAGCGCTGATTAATAGCATGATGATATTAGAATTTCTAAAACATATGTTTTATATGGCATTTAACGGCAAATAAAAGTCCTTTTCGGTGCCCAAAAGTTCTTTTCGGTCCTTTTCGGTGGGGTAAGTCCTTTTCTGTCTTTAGTAGGACCGATAAGGTGCATCTTATTTAGATGGCTTTAGTGTGGTGCCACACCACTCATTTCCACAGACAACTATCCCAAACCTATCCATAGATAAGAGGGGTACTTGAGGACACCTCCAATACAATCCCATCCATCTTTGACCAAAAACATATATTGTGACTCCCCACCAGAACCGTTCTATGAGACAGCTCTAGTGGGGTTCCACCACATACATTTCCACAAAAAAATATCCTCATACATCCCCAACTAATTCATGAAATAGTTCATCGCAAGGTATTGCTGCAAGATTCTCGCTGCGTTTTCGTCATTGTAAATGACCGTGATTAGCCAACTTTAAACAAAATGAAAAGAAAAAAAGAACTTTCACATAGAAAGTGTTGAAAAATGATTTGAGTCGTTTTAGTTGGCACCTACTTTCTTCAATATTATAATGTTGAATAAAATGGTAAAGATTCAATGTACATGAGTTGGACCCAAGCCATTGTCTCGGTTTTGTTTACTACATTCCGCGACCAGTGGCATTTTCTAGAGCGGTTTATATTTTTTGAAAAAAAAAACAAAAAAAAACATTTTTCCCCTATTATATGACTCAGTAAGTGCACATTAAGCGACATTTGATCACCAAACAGGAAGTTTAGTTTAAACAATATTTTATTCAATATACTGTAAACATAAATATATATACAGCAATCTTTACATGTTCTAGGAAAAATGACAAATTGCTTCAAAAATGTGACGCAATATAAACAAAAGCGGATGACTGGATTGGACCCAACGCCTGCACATTGTATTTTACCACTTTATTCAAGTTTATGATTTCGAAAAGTCAGTCTAGTTGCAAACTAAAATGACCTTAATCATTCTTAAACCATTTTTATGAGGAAGTCGATGATGTTTTATTCGTTTAAAAGTTGGCTTTTAACGGTCATTTACAAGACGAAACTATAGTGAGAAGCTTGCAGCGATACCTCTCATGAATGTTTACCACTGATAGAGTAATGGGACTTTTATTGTACTCGACCTTGGCTTTCTCACATATAACCTATGGAAGACTCGAACAACACCGATGAGATTCCTAGTGAAAGAGTCAGTACTTTCATATACGATACATTTTTTTTCCTATGAAAGTTTACCGTATTTGATTTACCTCGGACGTCTGGAAGTTGGGTGATGGTAATTGAGCGTATTAACTTATTAATAAGGTAATAGACCCCTTACAGTGAGATTGTTAATAAAGTGCCGGTTATAAATTAGTGTCATTAATGTTCTGATACTTCAAAATAAATGATAAAATGAAATTCATAAGCATAGATTTTAGTTCCGATTTTTTTTATTAATCTCATTTCATTCGCTAGAATTTTAGGTTTCTGATTTTCAAAAGTTTCAATCACTTTGTTCGCTCGAATTTAAGTCGATTGTTGCAACCACTTCAAAGCACTATGCGCAGTAATTCCCTACAGTAATTCCATAATAAAATTGCTGTCTTGGTATTTAGAAATCCTTAAGCCGATGTAATTTGTATTTACTCTCAAGCATAGACGCATTTGCTCCTTCTTAACATTTCTTTAGTCACAAAAAAAATATATATATATAAAATAAAAAAATGTATTTAGATGAAAAACTGAAATGATAATAATAAAAAATAATAAATAAAATTAAGTATTCTGAAATCTCATGAAACCTTATTGTACGTTTTATTGAAAACGTCTCAGTGCTATGTTTCCTTTAAAGTTAAAAATTAACATAGCATTTCTTCAAAATAAATTTATCTTATTAACCTTATTTATTTATTTATTTATTTATTTTGTAGAAATGCATTGTTATTTTCCAGAGCCTACAGTTAAATTGGTCATGTTTTAATAAGAACAAAAGCAGAATCACAAAATTCAACATTAATATTCCTGTTTATAAAAACTAATTGAATCCAAGCAAAAGACGTTATTAAAAAACGTGCTGAACTTAGGGCAAAAATAACAACATTATAGAAATCGTTAGTCAAGTTATACAAGAAAACTATTTCAAAATTAAATATACATTACTGTACATTACTGGACATTACTGTACACTACTGGGCATTACTGTACATTACTGGACATTACTGTACACTACTGGACATTACTGTTTTTAGGTACACCCGTGTGTCTTTGTCAATTTTCCCTTTGATGTTGGGGATAGGGTTTGGGATCTGATTCAGTCAGTTCCTGAAGTGTAGTTACTTTTTAAATTTAAACTGGCTCATGCAAACGATCTTGCTGACAAGACTTTGAATGCTAAGACACCTATTTTCGTTACGACATTATTATAAGTCTCGATCACGTACAACGGTTAATATCTCATATTTGGAAAGACATTGATCTCGAACCGGATAAAAATACGTTTAATCTCAGGTCTTACTGAGCCGATTTATTGCGCACAAAGTGCAGTTACCACGTACCGATGTACTTTGTCTGTAGCATACGTCATCGTTTTACAAAATAAAGCCAGGTAACAATTGTTGATGGGCAAACTTCCTGATAGAATAATTGCACATGTCTTCAAAGTGGCTTTGGTCTTTTTAGCTCACCTGGGCCTTTAGGCTCATAGGTGAGCTTATAGTATTGCCAGTATTGCCAGGCCTCCGTCGTCCGTCCGTCCGTATTCCGCCCGTCTGTCAACATTTTCTAACATCTCCTCTAAAACCATTAAGCCGATTGAAGTTATAGCTCATGTGAAGCCTCCCTTGGTCAGGAGAATGAAGTTTGGTCTAGTGGTGTTGTTCACTTGACCAAGATGGCCGCCATGTTTCTTTATGGTAAAAAACACTTTAAAAATCTCGTCTCTAGAACTGAAAGACCAAAGACCTTGAAATTTTGTATCTAGAATCGAGGACTCTGACCCAATAAATTTGTTCAAATGATGACCCTGCATTGGCCTTGACCTAATTTTCGGCAAGGTCAATTTTTGTGCGTCATGGGTTCACATGGGAAAATGCTTAAACAGTTGCTTTCTCAGAAACTATGTAAGTCTACGGTATATTATTTGGTATATATGTTTGACTGAATGTCTTTGAGCAGGGCAGGTGAAGACATTGTGTTGCTAAAGGTCAAGGTCATCTTTTAACCTTTTATAAGGTCACTGACATTCTGTCGCCCGTCAACATTTTCAAACATCTTCTTCTCTGAAGTCACTGCGCCGATTGAAGCCATATATTTTTATTGGAACTTGATTAAACTGCTGATAACCAGGACAGGCATAAACTGTCAGGTGAATTTGAAATGAGGCTATATTGTACATGTTGCCTTGGGGTTACTTGCCCTTGAGTGCTTGAATAGCCCATATTTTACCTTATCCCGGGCATAGCGATTGTATTTTTTATCCAGATTCATCAAACTTGCGGATAACTAGCTAAGGGCAAACATGAAATATCGGACAAAAGAAATACGGCCATATAGTACAGTTTACCTTAGAGTTACTAATCCTTGCGTGCTTAGGACGAATAAACTCGGATGAGCTACAGAACCAATGGTCCTCTGGTTAAGAATATCTTACTGACATTACACTGACATGATCGACATACACTAGCTTTCTGTTACAACCAGAAGTTTGTCTGCCGGGTTATCTGCCCGTCACGCGTTCCACACCGTGGCTATATGCTTGTATAAATATAACTTTAAAGTTGAAAGAACGGGATTCCCTGAAACTTGCAACAAATAATAAAAAAAGGAAGCTTACTGCCATAGTCAAAAGTTTGTCCCCAGGGGTCATTTACCCCTGACTCGGGGCTATATACATGTATAATAAATGAAACAATTCTATAAAAAGTCGAATTTGAAAGAGAGTTACTGAAACGTATAACAAATGATCACAGCAATAAAAGTTCTTAGTTTGCAGTTGTATGGTACTAAGCAGACATTTTCGCTGATTTTATTCCCAGATGTCTCAACAAAACCGCCAAAGATGACAAACAGAGTAGTAGACAAAATAGACAATAACAAGAAAAGGCAGAAAAGCTGCATGAAAACAAAAAATAATTCTTCTACTTTTTTTCTGTTTTTTTTTTTTTTTTGCTGTTTTTTTTTCTTCATTCGTTGCCACTTTCCCCTATATGTATTCTCGCATGCTTTGGATTACAATAAGTTCACAATTATATTACTTAACAGATTCGATGATTCCGTTTAAATGCCAGTAATGAATTGTGGTTGACAATCAAATTTCGTGCTGATAATAATACGGCTTAAACATATGCTACCTATACTTTTCACGCCCTTAAAACAACACACATATATGAGCCGCGACGCGAGAAAACCAACAATGTGGTTGTGCGCCCAGCGCAGACTCAGATCAGCCTGGGCATCCGCCCAGTTTGATCAGACTCTTCGTTAAGTGCCCAAAGGGTAGCTTAGGGTCTAAGCTACCTCCATGCGGACAGCGAAGACTCTGATCAGACTGGGCGGATGCCCATGCTGATCTGAGTCTGCGCTGGGCGCACAACCACTTTGTTGGTTTTCTCACGTCGCGGCTCATATATGGAGGAGATACCCATAAAAGAGTATACCAAACAGTTTCAAATGTAGATGTAAAGTAATTGCAGTGCAATTTTCCAAGTTACAACAATAGTTACTGGCGATGTATTTAATTTCTAATGACTGCAGAAAAGTGATTTGACCAAATAAGATCCTCTCCATGTGTTTTACTCTGGTGCCTTCACTGATGAGTTTTGGGGCCCCTTTATATAATAGCTGCATCAAAACATCCAAGCATATGAATCAGAATTATATATGAGCCGCGACACGAGAAAACCAACAATGTGGTTGTGCGCCTAGCGCAGACTCAGATCAGCCTGGGCATTCACCCAGTTTGACTAGACTCTTCGTTATGTGCTCAAAGGGTAGCTAAGGGTCTAAGCTCCATTCATGCGGACAGCGAAGGCTCTGATCAGACTGGGCGGATGCCCAGGCTGATCTGAGTCTGCGCTGGGCGCACAACCACATTGTTGTTTTTTTTGGTGTCGCGGCTCATATTGAGATAAAACAATATGAGGTTGCTATTCACAGTTTCGTACTTTTTGCAGTGGACAAAAATGCTTAGGTTGCACTCCACAGTTTTTTGGATAGCTTGGTGACTCCACAGGGGGTCAGCCAAACAAAGTGACATTCCAGCCTGATTGAATGCATAAATCATTCTTTCATCTCTTTGAATGAGCTGTACATATGCCTAAATACACTTTATAGCCATTTATAACCCCTATAAGGTCCTTATATGAATATTGTTGCAGAAAAAATGACACCCCACCCACTTTTTGGGGCCAGAAAATTTCTTCAAAAATGGCATTATTACCCATGCTCTACTCAAGAGCAGGACCATTGTTGACACCTAAAGCTTACAGATTTACCTAGAGGGCTTACAGATGATCACTGTCAACTGCAACTGAATACCTGCCAGCCGTTTAGATTTTCTGCTATTCTTAATTGAAAATGAGCACCATCATTTTGACAATTTATATTTCCCGCTTTATCAGTGCAGCCATAGTTTCGCATCCATGCCGCGCAGTGATTGGATGGTTTTCGAGTTGGAAATAAATTCAGTTTTTACTTTCCTGACACATGCTCGCTCAAAGGGAGGAAAAGTTAACTGCATATAAGGAGCCAAAAAGAATTTATAGCCCAAGATACAAGCCTACCCCCAAATATTAGCATTTTTGTCCCCGGCCAAAAGTGCGAAACTGTGAATGGCAACCTTAAAGCATAGATTTTCCATTCAATCCAGGCAGAATTTGGTTCAGATTTATAATTTGGCATGTTTCTGAGCAAAGAGAATGAAAGAAAGGGTGCTGAGATGCAATCTTGCAAAATTATTGCTGATTTTAAACTGTACCCTTTCTCGAAGTCTGAAAAAGCGTCGCTTTCAAGAACTGGACCATAGCTGTAGCGCATTCACAACTGTGCAACACTGAAACGCGCAATGCTCTGAACCATTTTGTTTCTTTAGTCGGTCAATGTTGAGGAATCCAAAACATGTTTTCTAACTGCCTCAAATGAAAAATGAAAATCCATGATGGCCCTTTATGGTTGCACTCCACAGTTTTTTGGATAGCTTGGTGACTCCACAGGGGGTCAGCCAAACAAAGTGACATTCCAGCCTGATTGAATGCATAAATCATTCTTTTTTCTCTTTGAATGAGCTGTGCATATGCCTAAATACACTTTATAGCCATTTATAACCCCTATAAGGTCCTTATATGAATATTGTTGCAAAAAAAATGACACCCCACCCACTTTTTGGGGCCAGAAAATTTCTTCAAAAATGGCATTATTACCCATGCTCTACTCAAGAGCAGGACCATTGTTGACACCTAAAGCTTACAGATTTACCTAGAGGGCTTACAGATGATCACTGTCAACTGCAACTGAATACCTGCCAGCCGTTTAGATTTTCTGCTATTCTTAATTGAAAATGAGCACCATCATTTTGACAATTTATATTTCCCGCTTTATCAGTGCAGCCATAGTTTCGCATCCATGCCGCGCAGTGATTGGATGGTTTTCGAGTTGGAAATAAATTCAGTTTTTACTTTCCTGACACATGCTCACTCAAAGGGAGGAAAAGTTTCCTGCATATAAGGAGCCAAAAAGAATTTATAGCCCAAGATACAAGCCTACCCCCAAATATTAGCATTTTTGTCCCCGGCCAAAAGTGCGAAACTGTGAATGGCAACCTTATATTTGTGGGTAGTTTTGTTTCTTGGGCTATAAATTCATTTTGCCTCCTGATATGCTGGAAACTTTTTCTCCATTTGAGTGAAAATGTGTCAGGAAAGTAAACACTGATTTACCTCGAAAGCCATTCAATTGCTGCGTGGCATGGATGCGAAACTATGGCTGCGTTAATAAAGCTCGAAATTTCAGTGTCAAAATGCTAGTGGTCATTTTCTAGGAAGAATAGCAGAACTCTAAACGACTGCCAGGTTTTCAGTTGCAGCTGATAGTGATCATCTGCAAGTACCCTAAGTAAATCTGTAAACTTTAAGTGTCAACAATTGTCCAGCTCTTGAGTAGAGCACGGATGATTATGCCATTTTTGAAGAATTTTTCTGCCCCCCAAATGTGGATGAGGTGTCATTTTCTCTGCATCAATATTCATAGTAGGGCATTGTAGGAGTTATAAATGGCTATAAAGTGTATCTAGGTATATGCACAGCACATTCAAACAGAAAATATGGTTTATTCATTCAATCAGGCTGGAATGTCACTTTGTTTAGTTGACCCCCCTGTGGGGTCACCGAGCGATCAAAAAACTGTGGAGTGCGACCTGAGCACTCAACAGCATTAACAGCACGGATAAGCTGGAGCATAAGAGGTCAAACAGTTGAACCTCGAACTGACGAACAGGAGAATGTTTTCTACTGAAGTTTTACTAGACACACCCAGACTTGACACGCACACGTGGGTGATTATGTGTATTTAAGTGATTATAACTTGAACGAGCCGACCTGGATCAGATACTTCCATCTATGCTAATATAAATTACCAGTGCAGACACAGCGTATTTATAAGCTTACGCTAATTTGCACTTTTAGTAGAGAATAAACCTAGTCATTATTTTTGTACGACATCCTAGACTAGGGAACGCCGACCCCGCCTTCACTTCCTTAATAAATGATTCCATAAGCACATGTCACGTAAAGTTAATTTTGGTGGTAAACCATAGTCGTATATTTTTTTTCTCATAAACTGACAGGATGTAGACGTTCAAATCAGGCTCATAGGCCATAATTAGAAAAATCATGTTCGTATTTATTGTAAATGTAACGTATCTGCAGTCCCAAACATTTTACCAGTATTACTTTGGTTATAAGACGGGGTTTTTCCTTCTAAAATTCAAGAAATCTACATCCGCCTTAAAGATCCATCTTATAAGACGGATCTAGATTTTTGGGATTGTTTTGGAAAAGAAAATCCCATTTAACAAGATGAACCTAGATCTTTGAGATTGGGTTGGAAGAAAAAAAAACAATTCTAATGCACTTACAAATATAACGCGACGTCTGATTGGATAACGTCAAAAATTTGCGACAGTATATTCTGCGATATACTGTCGCAAACCCGACGTCATTAAGTAACGTCGCTTCTCATTGGCTGACGTTTGGTTTTACGTTGCTGACGGCGCTTGAAATGGGTGCAAAATAGTACATTATGAAAGGTGAAAATGTGGAAAAGTGCATTAGAATGGGGATAACTGTCTTGAAAATTGTCATTTGGGGAGGTGAATCATCGGTTTTATGGTCGCAAATTGCGTTTTACGGCTCCGCTGGCGCGTCGCCGTAAAACGAAATTTCCGACCATAAAACCGATGATTTACCTCCCCAAATGACAATTTTCAAGACAGTTATCCCCTAATTTTATGGCTTAATTACATAAAACTGATTTACATATTTGCAGTAACTATTTTAAAAGGGTAAACTCTGTGGTTATTAGACGCTCTTTTCCTTCTAAAACATTGTCAAAAATCTTGTAAGACAGATCTAGATCTATGGAATTGTTTTAGAAGAGAAAACCCCCATTTTATAGCTCAATTACACCACCTACTTGCGAAATTGCAGTAATTTTGGAAGGACCGTCTTATAACTGAATAAAAAACGGTATATACAATGTTGATGAAAGTGGTTTCAAATCAATTCAAAGTGTATGGGTACACCCAAAAGCTTTCTCGCCATTTGTTGCAAAGGCAGACAAATTTTATTTCTACATGTTTTGCTTCCCTGCACGAGGAAACTTTTGAAAAAATGGGGTTGAAAATTTAATCGCTCCTAGCATTAGCATTTGTGACCTTATTGAAAAGTAAAGTATAATGAACATTATTGAGTTGCTTCCCCGAAAAGGGTAGTACCTTTCATCGTTAGAGTTATTGCACCAGTTCAAGTAAAAGTACATTCACACTTTTATATAGGATAAACAGGTATTAAAGAAAGTCAAGCAAATGCTTTATATAGCATTACAACAACATGAAGGCGTTTGACAAAGCCACTAAGTGGTGTGGCTTACGGTATTGCCGGACTGGATTTTGGACTACATGCTTCTGATGACATCAGTCTGAGAAAAAGGCAAAGACATAATGAGCCGCGACACGAGAAAACCAACAATGTGGTTGTGCGCCCAGCGCAGACTCAGATCAGCCTGAGCATCAACCCAGTCTGATCAGAATCCTCGCTTTGCGCTTAAAAGGTAGCTAAGGGTCTGAGCTACACCCTCCATGCGGACAGCGAAGACTCTGATCAGACTGGGCGGATGCCCAGGCTGATCTGAGTCCGCGCTGGGCGCACAACCACATTGTTGGTTTTTTCATGTCGGGGCTCATATAGAACTTGAGGAAATACGAGATTACAACTTACGAAAGAGTTTCAAGGAGAATGACACCGTTGCAATTGCAAACATTGCATGTTTATTATGTTTCTGGCAAAACTCGCGTATCTACGGACAGTGACCTGGCTAAATAAAGTTCAGCCATATAAAAAGTTATTAAATAACGTCTTGGTGAATCGCTAGCTGGAAAAAACACGGCTCATGTTACAAAAATATCTCACTTTACAAGAGCTGCAGAGTGAATGATGATATCTCATTTTCTTAAACGAAGGTCGTAATCGATGTCAGCTAGAAACATTATGAGATTCCTGTCGGCCTTATTTGATGCTTTTGATATGTTAAATTGTTCAAGAAACTACAACTTACGCGAATTCATCAAGAAAATCGATCAATGGAATTAAATTATTTAATAGGAATTACAGAACGACTTTTATGTAAAAGAAATAAAAGTATACTCCCTCGTATTTCATTACGAAACAATCACAAAATTAAAAAATTGGTTAGTTCTATGCAACATAATTAAGACTTGTACGAACAATCTTCAGCGAAAACATCTTTGTTACGGAGGCAGAGACGATATATCAGTGCATATCCTTCTTGAATATTTACGAATAGTTTGTCGGCACAAATTTATTGACTCCGGCGTGGCAATAAGAAGGTGTTTCTGCAAGCACGTTTTGAATTTTATGGTTGCATTGGTGGAGTAAACTAAACAATAGCATTAACCTCTAATCCGTTTCAGCCAATAACTGTCCGAAGGTGATTAAAGAAAGGTCTTGAAATTATTCATGATATAACTTTACCCTGATTTATTATGATTGCTGGGCGTGTCCAGTCTTCATTTTTGGTGGGAATGGCGGTCCGCTTTTCCCGCCAATTCATTTATTTTCTTAAATTCTCCTACTTCCAGTCAATTTTCCCTTGCCGTGAGCTCTCCTAGAGGTCCTGGCATGGTGGATGGGTTAAAACTATCCCAAAATGCAATGCAGCATGACCTCAGCTGCGTTATCTATTTTTGGCGCGAACTAAAAATAGCGCTAACTGGTGTGCGAAGCAGAGTTAGGATATCCCTTGCAAAACAACTTTTCTAACATTATTTTGATTTACCCTTTTTAGTAAAAATTATTCATTCCCTTTTATTAGTGCTTTCCAACAACGTGGATGAAAGATCATCAAAATTATGATGCATTCCCAAGTACAGGAACCTACTTTTAACCTTCGTTACTAAAACTTTCTTATAAAGATTTGAAAACAAGCGTTTATAATCTCCTAGCTCCATAAAAATGACGTTGCCCTGCCTCTATGTCTTCATACTATAGGAATAATACATCAAAGACATTGTAAGGCCTGGAAAAAGTACGTTTTGTTAAGTATTTCAGATTTCTTAGTGCATTTCGGCTTGCCATATTATTTTGAAAACGGTGCCAATAAATCTAAAGAATATTACTCAAACGGTTTGCTAAGAATACCTGGAAAGTCAGAGTGGCTTTTTAATAACATTTAAACTAAACTTTATTTCAGGTTTTGAATTACTTTGGTACGTAAACATTCGTTATCCGTAGGTAACGTAGAATTAGAAATAAACCCTCTTGTCTTTCAAAGATACGTTGGCATTATCTCTTAATATATATTGACGATCTGGTGTTTTTGATACATCCTTTTAAGAATGTTGTTTGTTTCATTAATTTTTGTCAGATATACAGATATACAGATTGCTTTTCCTTCAATATAAACACCCCAAAGTTACACTACTGAAGTCAGATGTTTTTTTTTCACCTCCACAACATGTGTATTATTATTATGTTTTATTTTACAGTTATGTATTCTAACGTTAAGAACTTTCTTTTATGACTTTAACACTCCAGAAAGAGTATTTATCGACTGAAACAAGATAATGAAGCTATTATCTGAGTGATTATAGCTCTTAAAGTAATGGTTACGAATGTTTAAAAGTGGTAACGAAGATTTTATAAGTGTTTTTGCCGAATAAGCCGTCAAAATGAGGAAAAATCATGATTTCGAATTTTGATGTAGATGACAGTTCTTCTGATAATAAATGCAAGGAAATAAACTGAGCATTTCAAGTTGAATTTGATTCGGTAAGCCTTCGTTACTATGTCGCCTGTTTTGTTATTATGATAATAATTTGATACACAGTTTTTCTGGCGTCAAATATTAGGGTTGTGCCTAGTCACTACAGGGTGCTTTTTTCTAACTGGTTTTGAATATAATATACACTGAGTATTTCGTCTCTTCTTGTACTGTTGAATTACACGTAACTTTGTCAATGCAGTAAGCGGATGATACATGAAACGCCTTTATGGTAAAGGTTTGTGGGAAGAATAGAAGGCTTGAAAGTGAAATAACATTTCAAAAACTCATCTAATCAAGAACATAACGTCGCTACTAATTATCAGGTTTAAAAACGGACGTTTATATCAATGCTTGTTAACATGTAAAAAGGTGTGTTTCTGGCGCGGTAACGAAGGTTAATTTTCTAATTTTTAGCTTCGGACAGCAATAATTCATCCACCAGTTTCTCATAAACAGCTGAAGAGTTGCATTCAAAACTCTGGATTTATCATGAGGAAGCGTGGTACTTCATTTTGACCATGAATAATAAAAATTACTGAAACTTCATTTTTCACTGTTTTAAATGGACCTACATATTGAAAAACAGTGTAACACTCTCATCTGTATCTCACTATCATACTTTTAGATCTCACTAACACTTTTTAACTTTTAATCTTACTAATCCTGCGCATAACACTCAGTAGAGGGTGAAGTATTATAGATAGATAGATGGATAGATAGAATAGCAACATTTTCACTTGTTATTTCAGTCTCGTCTTATTGCGAGCGGTCCCGGCCAACTCCGGTATTTCTACGAACCCTAGGCCGAAACACATTCGAGCGAAAGGTGCGCGCACCTTGACAACACGTGATTTCACCTTGAACTTCAACACTCCAAGATGGCATCAAGGTTCACCGACGTTCCGAAAGCTAAGGGGATAGAGGTCTTTGATTTGATTGCAAAGTTCAAAGAGGATCCGCATCCTGATAAAGTTAATTTAAGTGTCGGTGGTAGGTATAAGCACAGTTAACCACTGTTTGTATTACGTAAATATAAATTGAGGAAAAGCACATTATTTCGACAGTAACCTCGATTGGTAAACATTTCATCAAAGGAACGTATTAAACTAGAAGTTTTTGCAAGTGTTGTATTTTTATCCCAAATAGTATACCTTCTGATGAATGCCTCAGGCACAGTAAAGAAATTCACATGACCTGTAGACAAAATTTCCGGTCCGTGGAAATACCCCAAAACATACCAAACCACCCCAAACCACTTTCATACCACCCCAAACCAGCCTCCCTGGATACAAACTAGAACCCCACCCCCTCCCCCACCAAGACACCTACATTTCAGGTCAATTGGCGAGTATTAGTTCTTTCCTCCCCTCCACCCCCTTCATTCTTAAATAAACGTACCACTGCGCAAGGAGTGGTGCTCTAGTTTGTATCCAGGGTGGCTGGTTTGGAGTGGTATAAATGGTCGCCCACTCCTCCCGCGGCCCCCGCCTCACCCTGCGTGACATACATAAAAGTACAAAATAATTTACTTTATTATACTGAGAGTATTCATTTCTCGTTAATATTTAAACCCGAAGTTATTAAAAGAGATACATACATACATATCATGGGTAAACACTTATTAAAGTGTTCTTTTTAGTTTGAATCTATATAAATACTGTATGGGATGGGTGGGAGCGGTGTTGTAGTATGTGTGGAGGAGACAGGGAGGTGATGTGAATCTGGGGAGGCTGGTTTGGGGCAAGCTTTTACCCTGTCCTTAATCCTTAATTATAGATGGTTTTGGTAAATAATTTTACCTGGGTATTATTTATTATCCAATCCATGTGCCGAACCCCAGTGGATAGAATTTGGCCACATTTTGCAAGAGAAAAGCGAGTGGGATTCATTAGCAAAGAAGCATTTATCAGAAGAGCATGCAATTGATTCTACCACTGTTTGCATAAAAACAGGCTTGTAAGCCTGTCTACTGGTCTCCCAGGACTATAGATTTAGGGGATAACTGTTCTCAAAATTTTCATTTGGGGAGGTAAATTAGTCAGTTTTATGGTGGGAAATATCGTTTTACAGCGACGCGCCAGCTTGGCCGTAAAACGCAATTTGTGACCATAAAACAGATGTAGTGCACAAGTGCATTAGAATGAAACTTTCCGTATTGCTGTGTAGGGATATGGTAACATACAATGAGACCCCTCACTCAGACAGATTCTGACAAAAATGCCCCGGTCTTAATAGGGACATATTACGGAATTGGCTCAAAATAAAGCGGGTCATCCTTGCTTCATGTCAAAACAGTATGCCAAATATCACTTCCCTAGCTCAAGCAATTCTTCAGACACTTTGTTTACAAGATTGTTCATAACAGACTTTAAATTCTATTCTGTCTGTTCCCACATATACCCACACTTTCTTTGTACCTGCTGTTTACCTTTGTTCCCTTCTTACTGAGCTCTTAATTAGAGATAGTATTTGGTGATAATTATGGATAATATTTGTTAATTCTCCATAAAAACATAATTATGTTGTGATCCCTCATCTGAACCGTCCCAATGAGACGGTTCACTAGGGGTCACAACATATGGTTTCAATAAGAAATACAAAAAATTATCCTTAATTATCATCAAATACTCCCTCATTATACCCCCGGCATACGAAGTATGTCGAGGGGTATATAGCTTTTGTCTTTCCGTCCGTTCGTCCGTCTGTCCGTTAGTCCGTCCGTCCGTCCGTACGTACGTTAACATTTGCGTTAAAGTTTTGCGTTAAGTTTTTTATTCTGTTTCTGTTAACAAGAACTTGTTCATAGATGTTTATTATTTTATTAGAGGATGGATGCTGATTAATTTGCATCGTCTAGATGCTGCTACTGCTGTCCTAAGGTCAAGGTCACAGACTTAGAAATTTGTACAATAGCTGCGTTAAAGTTTTGTGTTAAGTTTTTTTGGTATGCTTCTTTTATCATGACCTTGTTCAATGATGCTTAATGTTTTAGCTGAGGATGGATACTAATTAGTTTGCATCATCTACATGCTGCTGCTGTCCTAAGGTCAAGGTCACAGACTTTGAAGTTAGTACAATAGCATTAACATTTGCGTTAAAGCTTTGTGTTAAGTTTTTTTCATTTCCTTCAATTCTCCAGACCTTGTTCAATGGCCCTTAGTATTTTAGCTGAGGATGGATACTAATTAGTTTGCATCAATTCATCTACATGCTGCTACTGCTGTCCTAAGGTCAAGGTCACAGACATTGAAATTTGTACAATAGCTGCGTTAAAGTTTTGCGTTAAGTTTCTGTTTTTGCTCTGTCTTTTTGAAAGCCTTTACTGGAACTTGTTCTTATGTGCTTAATGTTACTACAGGAGAAATACATATTAGTTTGCATCAGCTGGATACTGCTGCTGACCTAAGGTCAAGGTCAGATACGTAGGAATTTGTATACCATTGTGGTTTGTTAAGTTGTACTTTTTGCTTACCGTATATTTCAGTATACTTGATTGGAACTTTTTGCTTTGTTAGTAGGTTTACTGCTAGGTGGAAACTGATCAGTTCAAATCATTTGGATGCTGCTGCTGACTTTAGGTCAAGGTCACAGACATTAAAGTTTTATGTAAATTTGTGTTTAAATTTTATGTTAAATTTGTATATTCTTTTTTTTTATTGCAAATTTTTAATGGAACCCTTTGGTATTTGTCTATAGTCCTTTCACTGGGTATGTTATAGATCGTCCATCTGTCTGTCTGTCTGTTTGGTAACATATGCTTTAATATTAGGCGGTGGCACTGGCCGGGGGTATACGTGAGCCCCTGCTCACTTGCTCTAGTATTTAGAGCCCTGCCTCTTATCTTGTGCTCTGTCTTGGTTTGTAGCATATAGAGATGCTGATGGGAAGCCATGGGTGCTACCTGTTGTACGCACAGTGGAAGCTCAGATGGCCACAGATCAGACTTTGAACCATGAGTACCTGCCAGTTGCAGGGCTAGAGGACTTCAGAGAAAGGGCTTTAGAATTACTTCTCGGACCAGATTGCCCTGCTAGAAATGCTAACTTGGTAAGTATGAGCATGTTTACAGATACCCTAATGTGGTTATAATAAGTATTGGGATACCTAAAATAATAAATTTTCCATTTGTCCCAAATGGAAAATTCATTTTTTTTGGTTGTCCCAATATATATGCACATTACAGTATGTATATATGAGGTGAAGGCTCTTGGTAAGACGAAGGTTTTCATTGTTCTTTTTCACCCCAGGCCCTTCCACCTTCCTTTTGTGCTATTATACATCCACTGTGCCTCAATCTCCATATATTTTTGTTAAAATTACATAAAAATCTAGGTGGTTTGTCCACATCTGAAGGTCTTCTGGTTTAGCAAAGACGATTCTACGGGGCACAGTGAAAGGAAAAAGAAGAAAAGGTAGACAGAAGAAGAGGTGGGAAGACAATATTAAAGAGTGGACAGGGATGGATTTTGTAAGCTCAATTAGAGCAGCTGAAAACAGGACAAGGTGGAAAGGGATTGTTGCGAAGTCATCTGTGGTGCCTGTACGACCTAGTAAGGTTATGGGATAGAATAGAATAGAAACATGAAAATTGAACAAAAAAAGAAGAAAGTGGAAGATATTTATACTGTTCAAAGCTGAAGCAATTAATATATCAGCAAAAGCAAAATACCTTTATATATGCACCACACTTGGTATACAAAACCAGGGAATGCCCTGGACCAAATAAATTCAGCGAACAAAGTCTGCCCTCCAGCTCAAGCGAGGCGACTCCTCTTGAACACTGGGAAATGTGAAAAATCTCAAAATTTCAAAAATCATGAACTTACGCTTTGAAGTCACATAACAGTCAATTATCAATGGCTATAGCAGTCTTCATAAAATATACTTACTCTGTTCAAAGGGAAAGGGCTTTCTCAGAGCTCTAGATAAGAGGGAGTATTTGGTGATAATTAGGGATAATTTTTGTTAATTCTGCATAAAAACATATGTTGTGACCCCTCATCTGAACCGTCTCGATGAGACGGTTTAGATGAGGGGTCACTACATATGGTTTCAATGAGAAATAAAAAAAATATTCCTCAATTATCATTGAATACCCCCATTATCTAGAGGTCTGCAGTTTCTAGAGAGATAGCCCAGGCACATCTCCCTTCTCATTGGGGGCTACTCTTAAAGGTCAATTACGAAGAAATTGTATAAATACTTAATTTTGAAGCAGATTGATAGGTGGACAGAGAGAGGATTATAATGCTACAAACGGCATAGAAAAATTCCTATCCGTTCAAAAGTTATGCCAGTTTAAAAATCCCACGGCTGTTTTTTCCTACATGACTTATCTCCCTTACTTTTTAAAGTATTTCTAACCACAATGCACTATTCTGTGATGTCATTGATGATTTTAATTTTTAAATGAATTTTTAAACTAATTAACAACCTTTATTCTAAAGAGTAAATGATTGTTATCTTACAGTTTTGATTATTTTAATCTTTGTTTATTAGCTGGGTAATTTATTGGGAATGTTCATCCATAAATTTAAATTTTATTCAAAATTTAAATTGAATTTTAAAAAATTTAAAAACAGATTTTAAAACATTTTCTTTTACTTCAGTACACAAAAGTCATTGTCAGAGACCTAATTAAACAGATCTAAAACAACTGTGTTCAATTATATCTACTAATAAGCATGTAAATTGAAATTTAACAAATTCTAATTAAATATTTTAATTTGAAAATTTAACTGCTAAAATTGCAAATATAAGCAATATTTTGAATTTGGGCAGTTGTTATTAGTGTCACCAATAATACAATACAATTTTTTTACCATTTAAGAATGTTCAACAAGAAAATATTTGACAATTTAAAAATTTTAAATAAATTCAAAATTTCAGTGTTCATCAATGACGTCATCGAAGGCCTCATGAATATTAATGAGGCAGCTCAAAATGATTGTCAGATGTCATAAAATTTACAAATTCAACTCTTTATATCTCGAAAACTATTACTGATAATTTGATGCGGTTTTCGACAGTCAGTTGCTAAGACAAAACTGCTTTCATTTCTGTAATAAAAAAGCACCTTAATAATTGACCTTTAAAGGAATGAATTTGCTTTATGGGGGAGCAAATCTTTTCCTGCAAGAGTACCCCCCAATTTTCCAGTGATACAGTAAACACTTAAAAAACAAATGTAGTGAGTTAAATCAATTTTCAGATTCATAAAAAGGTATGGAAAGCTGTAAAATGTCAGGGAAAACTCAAGGAAAAGTCTGGGAATTTTGAAGTGGAGGGAAAGTGGTAACCCTGCAGTGTTTTCATGTGTTAACGACCAGTCATATACAGGATTTATGGGCTATAGGAGGGGTTTTTCCATCTCTAAAATGACCCCACATAGCTAAATCAGTCTTAATTTAAATTCAGCTATGTGTAATGTATGGATAATCATTGTTGTCATCTAGAATAATGATCAATACCAGTTACTGTTGTTCATTACTTCAAAAAACCCAACAGGTTCCTGCTCTGTCGTACATTACACTATGAGATGGGGTTTACCCTTCGAAAACAAACCCAACTATCTAGATCCGTCTTATAAGATGGTTCTGGAATTTTGGAATTGTTTTGGAAGGAAAATACCGCCTTCTAATAGCCGAACAAAAACGATATTCTCAAACCCCGTCTTCATCTGGACCTGAAATTCTAAAAGTTTTTGTTGGGTACATGCAAGTTTTTATACGCCCATTTTGAAAAAACAGACGTTGTAAGGCATGGCTCTGTCCATCCGTCCGTCCATCTGTCCGTTCACCTTGAAAGCTGGTTTTTGGTATAGTAATAGTTAATGATGTGTTAGATGTTTTAATAACATTAAGGTCATTTATTACAGAGTTGTTTCCTCCTGCTTGACTCCCTGTCATCCTGCTACAATCAGTCTTGTTCATTCTGTACCTCCTTCATGACACTGAAACGGGCATATTATGCCTCACTTGAGAAGCTCTTGTTTTAAAAGGTTATATTTTCCAAACCGTTTGATAAATTTGAAATTGCAGATAGCATAGTGCATAGTTCCAGATGAGGCAGCTCATGTTTAGGCACCTCTTCTGGATCTACTCTGTTTGCCCTTTTTTCTTCGAATTTACAGTATGATACAGCTTGAACAAAACTTTTTTTTTTGTTTTTTTTGCATACATAAATTTTATTGTCTGTGCTTTTAGCACTTTAAAGTTAATACCCAATACAATTTCAGGTAGCTGGGGTACAGGCTCCAGGAGGCACTGGGGCATTGAAACTTGCAGCCCTTTTCCTTCATGCACAGCTTGGTTATGACACAGTCTACGTTTCCAAGCCAACTTGGGGTAAGATTGATTTACGGATAACCATAAATGAGTCGTGACACGGCAAAACCTACCAAGTGGCATGTGTGCCCAGCGAAGACTCAAATCAGCCTGGGCATCCGCCCAGTCTGATCAGAGTCTTGGCTATGGGCTTAAAGGGTAGCTGAGGGCCTAAGCTAGCTCCATGCGGACAGCGAAGACTCTGATCAGACTGGACGGATGCCCAGGCTGATCAGAGTCTCTGCTGGGTTCACGTGCCACTTTGTTGGTTTTGTCGTGTCACAGTTCAAATCTGGAACATCATCAGGTGAATGGGCACACATTCAGAGGAAGCAACTCATCATTTTGCCTCCCTTCTCAAAGAGGTCAGCTGTAAAAGAAAATATTTGCTCCCCAAATTCTTCCCTTTAAGACAACTAGATTCATTTTGGAAAGGGTTTTGTCACTACGGGAAGCAAAAAGGAAGTCACAGAAGTAGTCCCTCTACATGAAAAAGTGGCGGAAAAGTAAAGTGGTATACCCATTTACCTTAAATCAGTAATAGTCCTCCCAGTGAGGTAATTACTGGGAAAATAATGGCATCAGAGATCGTGAGTGAGAGTGATTGGAGTGGTGTGGAGTGGGTTTTATGGCACATCAGCACAAAAAGACTATTTTGGGCCAGAATGTTATAAAAGAATATGGTTATTATGCAAAAGGTTAGAAATAAATGCGAAGTGTTAAAAAGACAGAAGTCAGGTTTTGTGGTAAAATAAGCTGATCAAGGGATATTCCCTAGTATGCTCAAGTGAATGAACCCATAACATTTACCTTCTGGAACAGAGTCTGTGCCCTCTTCAGTTCAACAAGAGGAAAGTCGACCAGTATTCGGTATATCCTAATGATTGAGCTTTAGCTCAGTGGCTTGTGATATTTTTCAGGTAACCACAAGACGGTGTTCCAATCAGCAGGTTTTCCCAACATCAGAGAGTACCGCTACTGGAAAGCGGAGACGAGAGGTTTTGACTGTGAGGGTATGCTTGAAGATTTGAGAGTAAGTATTTAGAGCTCAGATAAGGCAGATTATTGAGGGTAATGTTAAAATCTTGTTTTCATCGAAAAAACATTGTGACTCAGCATTAGAACTGTCTCGGATAGGGCTAAGGTGAGAATGTATTCAATATTGTCTCCCATCTCATCGGGGGCTATGATTAAACTTTAATCATAGCCCCTGATCAGAAGGGAGGTAATAATCATTAAAGGAAAGCATTTTTACTTTCTAGAGAGCTATTTCTTTTATTTAATGTGCATGGGTACTCCTTCATGTTTTTCTGCCATTTTTACAAAGGAGAACAACTTTCATAAGTTCTTTTTTGCTTCCCTGAACAACAAAGACAAAAAATAATAAAAATTGCAAAGTTGCTTCCCCTGAAAGTGTACTCATTCGTCCTTTAGAGGAGAAGGAATTTATCAACCAGGGAGCATCTGAATGTAACCAACCATGTAGGACAGTGACCTTCATTTTTAAGCTTCACTGACTTAATGATATTTCTCGGTCCCTATATGAGCCGCGACACGACAAAACCAACAATGTGGTTTTGCGCCCAGCGCAGACTCAGATCAGCCTGGGCATCCGCCCAGTCTGATCAGAGTCTTCGCTTTCCGCATGAAGGTAGCTTAGTCCCTCAGCTACCGTTTAAGCGCTTAGCAAAGAGTCTGATCAGACTGGGTGAATGCCCAGGCGGATCTGAGTCTGCGCTGGGCGGATGACTACATTGTTAGTTTTCTCGTGTCGCAGCTCATATTTCTCAGTCTCTGTATGGGATAGGACCATGGTACTTGGCACACAGTTATATAAGGACAAGTATTTTTGCTTCATTGACTTTATGATATGCTTCAATGACTTTGTGATATTTCCCAGTCCCTATATGGGTTAGAGCCATGATACTTGGCACATCTACATATGGACAGGACCATTTTAACTTATCATCCATGTATGAATTTGATGTATATTTTTGCTTCATTGACTTTATGATATGCTATACTGACTTTGTGAAATTTCTCTGTCCCTATATGGGTTAGAGTCATGATACATGTACTCGGCACACACTTATATATGGACAAGAACATTTTAACATGACCATCCATGTATGGATATGACATATTTTATGCTTCACTGACTCAATCATATTTCTTCCTATATGGATGACAATCAGTATACTTGACACTCACATACATTTGGACATAGCCGTTCAACACCACCATCGCTGTGAGATTCAAGTGCCTGTAAGGCGCTCTTTGTTGTCTTCTGACAACTCTTGTTAATGCTCAATATGATATAGCTTAGACAAATCATATTTTTAAATTGTGCAGACTTAAATTTTGTTGTCTGCTTTTTGGCACTTAAAGGGTTAATGTTGTTGTACTTGTAAAATTGCAGCCATTCACTTTTAAAGACAGCCTTAACCCTACTGCACTCAGAACAGCCAAAACTCCATAGAGTTTTGGCTGTTCTGAGTGCAATAGGGTTAATGGACCTTCCATTTTCTGTATTGTAGAATTCCCCACCAAAATCAGTGGTAGTACTACATGCAGTAGCCCATAACCCGACTGGAATAGATCCAACAAAAGAACAGTGGAAGCAGATAGCTGAAGTGTGTGAGGAGAAAAATATATTTATCGTCATGGACATTGCGTATCAGGGATTCACGTCGGGCAATGTAGACACAGATGCACAATCTGTGCGAGACTTTGTCAAAAGAGGAATTGAGTTCTTTGTTGCACAGTCTTTCAGCAAGAACTTTGGGCTCTACAGTAAGTCTTTTCTGTATTTACCACCAAAATATTCAGGCTACATGTACATTTTATACGATACTTGCACCATTTTTCAAGGTACTAGCACTTGCTTGTAAAATAAAAACCAAATTATGAATAAAAAATAAAAGTTTTGGACTTTTGTGCATAAAAATTGACATGTGCTTCTTACATTGCATGCTTGTGAGTCTCCATATTCATAATTGAGCCTCAACATCGTAAAAACAACAAAGTGACATAAGTGCCCAGCAAAGACGCATCCGCCCAGTCTGATCAGAGTCTTTGTTATGAGCTTAAAGGGTAGCTTAGGATCTAAGCTACTCCCATGCCGACAGCAAATACTCTGATCAAACTGGGTAAATGGCCAAGCTGATTTGAGTCTTCACTTTGTTATACCCCGCCACACGTTAGTGGCGGGGTATTATGTTTTCCCGCTGGCTGTCCGTGTGTCCGTCCGTCCGTCGTACGTACGTCTGTCTGTCCGTCCGTCCGTCCGTGAGCACTTCGTTTCCGTTCGATAACTTGAGTATTTATTAACGGATTTTCTTCAAACTTGGCATATGAATTGGTCTTGGGAATATCTCGGTTGGGATTGTTAATGGGCAAATTTCAATATCTTATGACAGAGTTATTGCCCTTGTCAGTGTCACAAAAGTGGTTTTTGGTCTGTTATTTCTTTACACTTTGAAATATCATAATGAACTTTTACAGAAATGATTGAAATAATATATTTTCTCTGTTTTTAGCAGAATTTTGTCGTCCAGGGTTATCTGCCCCTGCCCCCGGGCTATATACATGTATAAAATCATGAAAAATTCTGTATAAAATCAGGGTTAAAAGTGATTTTCCTGAAACTTGCTACAGCTTATCGAAGCAATATAAGCTTTCTGCCATGATCAAAATTTTGTCCCCAGGGGTTATCTGCCCATGGCACAGGGTTATATACATGTATAAATCATGAAAAAATCCATATAAAATCAGATGTTTGGTATATCTTTATGAAATTTCACAGAAATAATGTAAGTAACATTAGCTTTATTTTACAACCAGAATTTAGTCCAGCATGGTTATCTGCCCCTGCCACGGGCATATATACATGTATAAAATCATAAAATCATAACTGAAAAGAGTTTTTATGAAACATGTAACAAACGGTCAAAGCAATAATAGCTTCTAGTGATGGTTAAAATTTTATCAGAAGGAGGTTAATTATCTGCCCCAGTCCTGGAGCTATATACAAGTATGAAATCATGAAAAAAAAAGCTGTGGAAAAATTGCAGTGGCGGGGTATTACACAGTCGTTTACGATGCTTTTATTGGTTTTGTTGTGGCCTCAATTTTGATATTGAGCTGACTCTTCTCGAGCTCCAGTTTTTCCAACTAGCACAAGCATGACATAGGAATTACTTTTCTAATGTAGTCGGCATCAGCAGCATAGGCAGTGAAACTTTGCATTGAGTTTTCAGGTTGGCAAGACACTGCATTCTGCAGAATTCATGTTCATGCATTACTAAATTGTATGAACTGCATACTCTATTTAGAACAACTGATTCCATGAAACCTTCAATACCTCAGGTCATGCATGAAAGAAGCAATCTCTAAATTGTCTTCAGCAAAGTTCATAATTGAATATATTGCTACATGGTTGCCATGGTCAAAGGAAAACAGTTCTTAATTAAATATATTGCTAAGCGGTTGCCACGGTCAAAGAAAAAAACATCTGGGAAATGAATTTTTTCCAGGTCAGGGAAAAAGTCTGGGAATTTTGTGGTTGGTAAGGGAAATTTGGAAAGAACTAGCACATTCAGGGAAAAGTCAGCTGGCTACTTAATCTTCAGAAGTATAATTGTTCTGTTCAAGCAGAAAGTATGTATTTTCTAGAGAGATAGGTCAGGCACATGAGATAGGTCAGGCACATCTCTTTCTTCATCAGGGGCTACTTTCAACAGAAAGAATTTGCTCCCCCAGAAAGCAAATTCTTTTTTCAGAGAAACTCCAGGGGAGCAACTTCTTTTCTTAAAGAGTAGCCCCCAGTTTTCAAGGGATACAGTTTATCAGCCTTACCAAGTGTTTAAAGTGTAGACTAGGTTGAGCATTAAGGGTGTAACGATATGCTGATATATCAGTATACTGCGTTATATATTTTACAATGCAGTTTACCGGTACACCCAAATTGTATGCCAGTATATGGTAGTACTTTGTCCCAAGTTGTAAACACTAATCAAACAAACAGTAATCTTAAGCAGGCTTATATAACATGCCCTTTCAGTCATCACCAACGTAAATTTTGACAGGTAATTATCTGGAAACCAGTCAAGTTGAATACTGGTGCATTGCAAGATGGCTGGCAGTGTCACAGATTTCTTTAGTATGATCAATTCCAATGCAAAAAGTTTGATTTAGTACCATTAGGGGTTTACATACATGACATACCTACTAAGAAACCAGTTTCAGTCTGTTTTAGCTGGCCTGTATGAAAGTACAGAAAGCTATTGCTGTCACCCTGATGTTGGCGTGGGTGTCACTCTTTAAAGTTTTACTACAAAGTTCTTTTAAACTGTCAAATCTCAACAACCACTGGCCAGAACCCTTTGATGTTTGGAATATAATCATATCATAGCATATCCTTCTATTCTGTAACATCATATCCCTGGGTGAGGCCATAGGGTGGGGCTTAGGGGTCAAGAAATAGGTCACACTCACTTTTTTACGACAAAGGTTTTTAAACATTCAAACAACCACTGGCAAGAACCCTTCCATATTTGGAACATAATCATATCATAGCAAAATCTTTTATCACTTAACACTATACCCCTGGGTGAGGCCTTGGGATAGGGCTTAGGGGTCAAGAATTAGGTCACATTCACTTTAAAGTTTTACATCTAAGTATATCTCCCTTTTTCATGAATGGATTCTTTTGATATTTGTACTTGAGTTTGATGAAGGTCCAAAGTTTTACAGAGTATCACCCCCACCCTACTCAGTGACCATGTGGTCAAGGTCATGGACTTAGAAATTTGGGGTTTTGTTGAAGTATTCTGATTGCATACTGTTCCATAGTGGATGGATTTAGTTTATACTTGAACTGATGTTAGATACTGGCTTGAGTTTTCACATAATACTACCGGCACCCTGCTGGATGACCCTGAAGTCAAGGTCATTGATATAGAATTTTATCTTAAAGTTTTTGTTTAGAAATACGTTGATAATACTTGGACATGCTTGCATGAAGTTTCATGTAGTGCAAGGCATAGGAAAAAATGCCTGTGAGATGGACAAGCACCGGTTCAGGCGAGTATGCTGTCAGGCAACAGCTCTTGTTTTAACCCAATACATGTACCTATTGAATACATATTTCAGTGCAGAATTGCTGTATCACAATATATTGCAATACCTTTGGGCAGACACATTCAGCCCTATTGAGCATTTGTGTCATGATATGATATCCATTCACTTTAATATTACTTAGATAAGCCTTGAAAGGTTGATTTCTGTCATTATAGGCACAAGAATGGTGAGGAGTTACGTGGGCATAATATATTAGGATCGGTATATACTGTACTGTATTGTTGCTGCTTGATGATGTTCATTGTCTTGTCCTGGTTGATCAAGCCTGTATACCATAAAATTTAAAAAAATTGGGACACATAAAATAGTTACCATAATTGTCCTAAAAATGGGACTGTTTAGGTTTTCAGTGCTGCAGTGGTTCTAAAAGATGGATATGGCAAACAGTGTAGACAATGGTCAGACTGCCTCTGGAGCAGGCTGATGTGGGTTTGCACTGACTGCTCATACTCTCTGTCCTGTACTTGAAGAGATTATGGTGTGTTTAGCTCACCAGAGTCGAAGGCTCCGGGGGAGCTTATAGGATAGGCAGTTGTCCATCGTCATCGTCTGTGGTCTGTCTTCCATCAACACTTTCAAACAACATCTCTGAAGCCACTGGGCCGATCTGGGCCCAAATTTCGTCTGTAGCATCCTTGGGTTGGGGGATGGAAAGTGTATGTTTTTTATGAAAATTCGCCCTTTAGTTTGGTTGCTATGGCAACTTAGAGTTTCCATAGACTTATAATGGGGAAAATTGAAAATTGGCATTTACTGCCAAGCCATTGCAGATATTTTGACAAAACTTTTATAGAAAAGTTCCTTGAGATGTCTTCTATTAGCTATATGTTTTTTGGCCATTGGTTTTTTAGCTCACCTGAGCCAGCGGCTCCGGGGGAGCTTATAGGATGGTAAGGCTCCGTCGTCCGTCGTCCAACAACTTCTCCTCTGAAACCGCTGGGCCAATTGTAACCAAATTTCATATAGAGCCTCCTGGGACCTTAGGAACGGAAAGTTGTTCAAAAGGTCCTGGTCACATGACCAACATGGCCGCCATGCCCATATATGGTAAAAACCTGAAAAAAATCTTCTTCTCCAGAACCAATAGGCCGATGGCCTTGAAACTTGGTATGTAGCATCGGGTACGGGAGTACTACCAAGATTGTTCAAATTATGACCTTGGGTTGACCTTGACTTTTTTTACGGTAAGGTCAAATTTGCTTCCTTATGCTTTTATATGGCAAGATGCTACAACATAAGATAGCTTGGAAACTGTTGAAGATTTTAGGCTAAAAATTGGTATCTACAGTCATCTTAATGACTACATGAAGATTTACGAGTATAAGAGGTCAAAGTCATTCTTTGACCCTGAACTCTTATATTTTGACAAGTTCTAACAATCTACTCAAAAGCCACTTAGCCAATTGAAACCAAATTTCATATAAAGCCTGCAGGGGTTGAGGGAACAAAAATTTATTCATACCATCCAGGTCACATGACCAACATGGCCACCACGCCCTTATATGGTAAAAACCTTTAAAAATCTTCTTCTCCAGAACCAGTTGACCGATGGCCTTGAGTTTTGATATGTAGCATTGGGTATTTGAGTGCTATCAAGATTGTTCAAATTATGACCTTGTGTTGACCTTGACCTTTTTTACGGCAAGGTCAAATTTGGGAAAATGCTAGAACATGAGATTTCATGATAAGTTTTGAAGATTTTAGCCTAAAAATTGGTATATACAGTCATCTTAATGAGTACATGAAGATTTGTGAGTACAAGAGGTCAAGGTCATTCTTTGACCTTTGACCCAGTACTCTCATATTTTGACAATTTCAAACAATCTCCTCAAAAACCACTGGGCCAATTGTGACCAAATCTAATATAGAGCCTCCAGGGGTTGAGGGAATGAAAAAAATTTCTAACGGTCATGGTCACGTGACCAACATGGCCACTATGCCCATATATGGTAAAAACCTTTAAAAACCTTCTTCGCCAGAACCAATTAACCAATGGCCTTGAGACTTGGTATGTAGCATTGGGTACTTGAGTACTATCAAGATAATTCAAATTATGACCTTGTGTTGACCTTGACCTTTTTTACGGCAAGGTCAAAAATGGGAAAATCCTAGAACATAAGATTTCATGGAAAGTTTTGAAGATTTTGGCCTAAAAATTGGTATATACAGTTGTCTTAATGAGGTCATGAAGAATTATGAGTACAAGAGGTCAAGGTCATTTCTTGACCTTTGATCCAGAACGCTCATATTTTGATATTCGTAACCATTTCCTCAAAAGTCAAAGGGCCAATTGTAAACACATTTCATATAGAGCCTCCAGGGGTTGATTGAATAAAAATTTGTTCAAACGGTCCAGGTCAAATGACCAACATGGCCGCCATTACCACTTATGGTATAAATCTTTAATATTTTTCTTCTCCAGAACCAATACACCTATGGCCTTGAAACTTGGTAAGTAGCATGGAGTACTAGAGTACCACCAAGAGTGTTCAAATGGTGACCTTGGGTTTACCCTGACTTTTTTTGCGGCATGGTCAAATATGGGAAAATGCTAGAACATAAGATTTCGTGGAAAGTTTTGAAGATTTTGGCCTAAAAATGGTATATATGGTTGTCTTGATGAGTACATGAAGATTTATGAGTACAAGCGGTCATGGTCATTCTTTGACTTTTGACCCAAGACTTATATTTTGACAATTTCAGACATGATAAGAAAAAGCCACCTTGCCAATTGCCCAGGTGAGCGATTCAGGGCCTCATGGCCCTCTTGTTTATTGGTTGCCATGGAAACCAAAATGCAAAAATTAACAAAAAAACCCATAAAAATTACCTCCTCTGAAGCCTCTTTGCCGATTGGGCCCAGATTTCATCTGTAGCATCCTTGGGCTGGGGGATTTAAAGTTTATGTTTTTAATGAAAATTGCCTCTTTAGTTTGGTTGCTATGGCAACTTTAAAGTTGCATTGTCTCATAATAGAGAAAATTGAAAACTGACATTTACTGCTAAGCCATTGCAGATAATGTGACAAAACTGTCTTTATGTTCCTTGAAAAGTCTTCTATCAGCTACATGTATATGTTTTGGCCCACAGCTTTTTTTATTAGTTGCCATGGAAACCAAATAAAAACAAAACAAAACAAAAAACCCTTAAATTATATTCTTGGAAACCATATGCTCTATGAGGCAGAGACTTCATAGACATACTAATCATATTAGCCTTTACAGATTTTCTCGATTGTCATTATTCAAAGGACATGTTTGGTGTGGCAACTTATAATGGAAAAAAAATGGGCTTCATTGCTAAGCCATTGCAGATGTTCTGAGCTTACATTTTCAGAAATATTCCTTGAGTGGTCTTCTATCAGCTCCATATTTTTCTTCACACTGCTCATTTTGATCAGTTGCCATGGCAACCAAAAGGAAGAAATAGCAAAAATCCTTCGAAAATTGTCCTATTTTTGTTGCCATGGCAATCAAATGTGGAAACTGGCTATATATTTTGTTGTCAACTCAACAGACTGTCAGACTGAGACTTTGTAGTTGTATGTTGTGTATTAGCCTGTACAATTTCAAGCCTTTACAAATGTGATAGCAATTTTAAGCTAAAGATCTGGGGAGATTTGTGGCCTGTGGGCCTCCTGTTTTCTTTTCAACTGGTAGGCCCAGGAATGTTGTCCTGTGGATTGTAAGAAATTGTGTTCTGTCAGAATAGCTTTTTATTTTGGTGTAACGATTATATACTGCCCTGTAAGTGTACTGTTATGGTAGATAGATGATTGTTTTTATGTCTTGTCCTGGTTGATGAAGTTTGGGATATGTAGAATGGGGGTAGAAATATACCGTAATCAACCCTTTTAGCACCTTGTATGTTTAACTTTTTAGCTCGCCTGAACGAAGTTCAGGAAGAGCTATTGCGCTACCGTCGGCGTCAGCGTTGGCATCGGCGGCGGCGGCGGCGTTAGCAAAATGTTAAAGTTTAACGTTAAAGTTTTTTATGTGATGGGCAAGGCGCTGTCAGGCGAGCTATCCTGTCCCTGTGACAGGTCTTGTTCAAAATGGCAACAAATACTTGTTGTAAATTTTCCATCTTATTAAAGCGCATCTCAGCGATTTATCATACATGTATATTGAAAAAACAAATTAGAAGGTTTAGCATAGGAGAAAAGCTGCTTATGGTCATAGAAGGATAGAGAAGTTTTACAAATGATAACTGAAAGATTCTCTATCATTTTTCAGCTCTTGTAAACTAGCAAACAAACCATGCTTACAAATTACCATGATGTGTGCTTACAGGAGCCTGTGCACTAATAAGGTCTTACATGGTAGTACTGTGCAAGAAGATGAAGTATTGGCATAAAAGTTCAGGGGCCGTATTCATAAAACGACTTAAGTGGTTGCTATGCTGTTGCTAAGGCTAAATTTCTTTGAAGGAGATTCCCTAAAACTATGAAATTTGGTCTGGAGGAACAGTCTTTGTAAGACTGTTCCTCCAGATCAAATTTCATAGTTGTAGGGAATCTCCTTTATAGATATTTAGCCTTAGCAACCGCATAGCAACGACTTAAGTGGCTTTATGAATACGGCCTCTGGGCTCTGTTGTTCTAAACTAATGATGTTTTTAGTGAAAGATTACATTTTCAGATGTATTGTACCCAAAATGTTGCATCAATTCAATCACTTTAGAATGGAACCTTTAACGAGTTACAGTAACTATCCTTTATAACAAAATGTTTGTAAAACAAGAATAGTGCAGCCTCTGAGCAACTGATCCTGATATTATGCAGATGAAGTCTCATCAGGGTTAGTACTTACTGGGTAGGAATTTCTGTCTCAATAATAAGGAAACTTTTGGTAGCTTGTTTCAGTTAGACTTGCTTCACTGATCATGTCACCACTGGGGTCAAGTCAGGTAAAATTGGACAGTGACATCGTTTCCTTTATATGTCAGTTGTTTGGAATTAAAACAAAAATAACTGGGCAAACAGTGAAAATCCTGATGAGACGTCTCATTATGAGCCGTCTCATCTGCATTTTCACTGTTTGCAATGGTATGTCGGAATTTACCCGCTATCCAAAGTTACCCGACTTGACCATATTCCAGAGCTTGTTCAAAGTTTTAAAATTTTATTGGATATACCTACATGTTTATAGAATGGGAAGCTAGCTATTTTTTTTTTCATTCATGATTTACCAGAATAAACGTCAAATTATGCAAGCAGTAAATAAAAAATCAGTAAATAAATTGTTTTGATGCATACTGACAGATCCAAGCAGAAACTGACTGATTTTGAAGTCAGCCAGTTAATAATACTTTGAAATGCTGCCATGTAGGCCATCAGAAATGAGTGACACATTTCAGCACAGCCACAGGCTGAAATGGGCAGCAAAATATTTACATTCTTGTGTGACAATGTTTCCGATAAATTATATTTATGATAGTAAATCAGAAAGTAATTCTTATCTTCAACAACTAGACCAAATGAGCAGGGGATCACATATATCCCTGGCTAGTGCCTCTGCCTTATCAGACAAACTTAATACATTTCTTTGATGCAAATCTATACAAGTTTTGATGTCTGTGACCTTGACCTTAGGGCAGCAGGAATGTTCAACTAATTAATTTTTAAGCAATCAAGAAAGTTAAACGCAAAACTTTAATGTAAACTTGTCGAACGGTCTGACAGACACACATACAAATAGACTTACGAGGATCGTCCAAAAAGTTCTGTCACTGGACTCATAACTTTGCTCACAGACGTGATAGCTTACCACGGTTTGCAACAATCAAAAGAACAATCTTTTATCTTTATACTGACATCAGGTAAATGGTGAAAACATGCCATCTGGTTTAGTTATAAGCTCAGATACAGACCTTATATTTATACCCCCGCTTTGAAAAAGTGGGGGGTATACTGGTTTACATCTGTCCGTAGTTCTGTCCGTCCGTCCTTCCTTCTTTCCGTAATTCCGTAACACTTTTTCGTCAAAGATATCTGAAGAACCGTATAAGGTAGAAACTTTATATTTGGTATACAGGATGACACCGACAAGTTGTATCGTGGGATTGAGAATGGGTCCTCTCCTGCTTGTTCTTCCCTCTATTTGTTCACTTTTCTTTCTCTCCATTTATTTTCGTCAAAGATATCTCCGCAACGATATAAGATAGAAAGTAAATATTTGGTATACAGGTTAACAATTACAAGTTGTATCGTGGGATAAAGAACCGGTCTTCTCCTATTTGTTCTTCCCTGTATTTGTTCACTTTTCTTTCTCTCCATGCATTCAGTACTGTAATTTTTCGTAAAAGATTTCTCAGCAACTGTTCCAGTTGGAAACTTTATATTTGGTATACAGGATGACACCAACAAGTTGTATCGTGGGATTGAGAATGGGTCCTCTCCTGCTTGTTCTTCCCTCTATTTGTTCACTTTTCTTTCTCTCCATTTATTTTCGTCAAAGATATCTCAGCAACGATATAAGATAGAAAGTTAATATTTGGTATACAGGTTAACAATAACAAGTTGTATCGTTGGATAGAGAACCTGTCTTCTCCTATTTGTTCTTCCCTGTATTTGTTCACTTTTCTTTCTCTCCATGCATTCAGTACTGTAATTTTTCGTAAAAGATTTCTCAGCAACTGTTCCAGTTGGAAGGTTTATATTTGTTATATGAGTTGACAATGACTTGTTGTATTGTGGGATTTAGAATGGGCTTTCTCCTGCTTGTTCTTCCCTGTATTTGTTCACTTTTCTTTCTCTCCATGCATCCAGTACTGTAATTTTTCGTAAAAGATTTCTCAGCAACTGTTCCAGTTGGAAGGTTTATATTTGTTATATGAGTTGAGAATGACTTGTTGCATTGTGGGATTTAGAATGGGCTTTCTCCTGCTTGTTCTTCCCTGTATTTGTTCACTTTTCTTTCTCTCCACGCATTCAGTACTGTAATTTTTCGTAAAAGATTTCTCAGCAAGAAGGTTTATATTTGTTATATGAGTTGACAATGACTTGTTGTATTGTGGGATTTAGAATGGGCTTTCTCCTGCTTGTTCTTCCCTGTATTTGTTCACTTTTCTTTTTCTCCATGCATTCAGTACTGTAATTTTTCGTAAAAGATTTCTCAGCAAAGTTGGAAGGTTTATATTTGTTATATGAGTTGACGATGACTTGTTGTATTGTGGGATTTAGAATGAGCTTTCTCCTGCTTGTTCTTCCCTGTATTTGTTCACTTTCCTTTCTCTCCACTTATTTTCGTCAAAGATATTTCCGCAGCTGTATAAGATAGAAGGTTAATATTTGGTATTCAGATTAGCAACTACATGTTGTATTGTGGGATAGAGAATCAACCTTCTCCTATTTGTTCTTTCTGGTATTTGTTCACTTTTCTTTTTCTCCATACATTCAGTACTGTGATTTTTCGTAAAAGATTTCTCAGCAACTGTTCAAGGTGGAAGGTTTATATTTATTATATAAGTTGACAATGACTTGTTGTATTGTGGGATTGAGAATGGGCCTTCTCCTCTTTGTTTTTCCCTGTATTTGTTATTTTCTGTCTCTCTCCACACTTTCTTGTCAAAGGTATCTCAGCAGTATTATAAGGTAGTAAGTTCAATTTGGTTTACAGGTTGATTACAACAAGTTATATCATGGGTTTGAGAATGGGCCTCCTTGTCTTTGTTTTTCCTTATCTTTGTTCCGTTTTCTTTCCCTCCAAACTTTTTTGTCAAAGATATCTCCGCAACAGTATAAGATAGAAAGTTGATATTTGGTATACAAAGTGAGAATGACAAGTTGTATCATAGGATAGAGAACTGGCCTTCTCCTCTTTGTTCTTCCCTATATGTGTTCACTTTTCTTTCTCCTGTTTGTTCTTCCCTATATGTGTTCACTTTTCTTTCTCTCCATGCATTCAGTACTGTTATTTTTTGTGAAAGATTTCTCAGCAACTGTGCAGGATCATTTGGTAAATGACTTGTCAGTGACTTCTGACACATTTCAGAGCAGAGTTCTCTGCAGCTGTTCAGCATAGACTGCTTATAAATGTTAGATTTGTTTTCTTTCATGTTTTGTTTTCTCCATACAGGCCATAGACATTGGAAGCGCTACAGCGGGGGTATAGTCAGATTTTCTGACAGTTCTAGTTGAGACTGGCCTATTTTCACAATTTTTGTTTTTCTGCTGGCTTGCTTCATTCTGCATATCTCGTCAATTACATATCGCAGGATTCTGAAATTTTCAGGGTTGCTGTCTGTTGCATGTTGTGGGACACTACATAAAAATCAGCGACTTCTGTCAATTATATGCGATGCAAAATATTGATCTACGAAATATGGTGAAATACACAGTCACGTGATTTTCATGGACCCACTGTGCCTTCATTTTAGGGACCTTTTCTGAAATTTTGATTGAGAACACATTGTCATGATCTACTGCAGTAAAGATATGCTTCAGAATTTGAAATATTATACGTTTATAAAGCTTTTGAACTTAGAACATGACCTAGTCGATTTTCTTATGGCGTTGTTTGCATAAAGTTGAGGTTACTAAATGCTGTTAACTCTTTAAAATAGACAGAATCACTTGGAGATTTTTTCGTTGTGTTTATTAGCACCTGAGATATCGTAGGCACCGGGTAGCGATAATAGACATCCCTTCATTGATTATAACCGGAGTTGCATCTACTAATTTGCCAGTAGGGTGAGGGTATCCTTCTTTTGAAGCATATTGTGAATGTTATTTCATTGATACAAGAATCAATTTTTTTTACAGCTATGTGATAAAAACAGGGGTTTTAAAAGGTATTTATTTTAGGTGAATAGCACTTTTCGTTTTCGAGATATAAGCCAGTGACAGAACTTTTTGGATGACCCTCGTAAGTATGGATTTATGGGCAGAAAGACAGAATCTATATAGCCCAGAAATACTATGTATGCTGAGAGTATAATTAAGACACTTTCGAAAAAACTCATAGAGCCCATCGAGTGAAACAAATACACGACAATGTAATTTTCCTAGTACCGAGAATGGCTTTAGGGCCATTAACCTTTGACCCCATTTTGTCCCCATATGTAATGTATGTCACAAATTTCCTCTTCAGTTTCATAAAAGGAAATAACACAGCTATTATTCATGCCAATATGAGTCTTGCTGGTTGGGCGCCATTTTTGGCTTAGTGCACATAGGTCTTTGTGAGCTTTTGTGAGGAAGAAAATGCTGCTAAAATAAATTGCCAGGAAAATTTAATTCTGCAGTGTTTACAAACAAGACAAGAAGTTCGAAGGATAGGAATAAAAACAGAATAAACAACCAACAACGGGTGTGAATATCACGGTGTGTATTTATTGTCGACCGGTTTCGGTCATCAAAGACCTTTATCAAGACAGAATAAATGCTAAATTGTTCTACTGAAGTAAAGAAAAACGGATAAAAAATGTCACGTGATTCCTATTGTTCTAAAAATAGTCATTCAAAGTGAAAGTAAACGTGATCTGATGCTGAAGATTAAGGAATACAACTGGGTAGATATCACTTTGAAGTTTTAAGTCTATGATTAGTAACTAGAAGCAAATATTCCATATATTGATTGTACAGCTTGGGTTTCTACATTGTCTGTGTCTTCGTCCTGTGTAATGGTGCTTGTTGATGATGAGGGAGTAATCTCTAAATCCTTCATTGTCCGGAGTCTGGTTAACCTTCCAATGGTGGAAACTTCATCTGTTAAAGTCATTAACGCTTCCTCTACAGTGATGGCTATGTAGGGGTTTCCCCGGCGGATACGTTTCTTTTGTTTAATTTTGTTTACCTGGCTGGTACAGTTCGTACTTTGAATATTAGTATGATAGATGGCTCCTGTTGTTCTGGGTCTAGCTTCTGGAGGGGGGATCCATGGTCCTGGTTGTACTATCTGTGGTTTCCAGTTTGGATTGCTTGTTGGAAGTTTGACTGTCCGTTTATCTATATCCCCGTGTACCTTTAGACAGTGTTTCTGTGCTGATTCATTCCTGGAATATGTATTATGGCAATGCCAGCATTGATATTTAATCCTGTTCTGTTGATGAACTGCCTCGTTGTGGCGCTTGAGGTTCCCAAATGTTGTGTAACACTTCCCACACGTGGTACATTTAAATGGTTTCTCCATTTTATTGAATTAAGTTAAGTCCCGATGGGTATTTGGTATTCAGAAAGTGAATCCACGTTTCCTCTGTGCGTAGGCGTGTATTGAGGTTTCCGGTTGTCTGGGCGACAATAGTAGCGTTAACGTCGTCCGTCGTGTGGTAAGAAGACGTGAAGTGGCGTGATACTGGTTTGACGTTATTACGTTGTCTGATATCTGCGAGATGGCCACGGAAGCGTTCGTTGAATGTGTTCCCTGATTGTCCTACATACTGTAGTCCGCATCTTTTGCAATTTATTACATATATAACATTTTTAGTTTTGCAGTTGAATCGGCCCTTAATTTCGAACTGTTCCTTGGTTTTCCATGAGGTGATATGGGTTGTTCTTTGCACAAATGGACACGTAATGCAAGGTTTTCCGCATGGTGAGCTCCCTTTGTTAGTCCTTTGTGGGTTTATGTCGGTATGTACTAAAATTTGTTTGAAGTTTGCTGCTCTTTTGTAAACTACCATGGTTTTACAGTCGGTGATAGGTTTGAGTTCCTCCGATATTTCCAGAATTCGTCGGTACTTGGATAAAATTACGTTGATGGGTGGGTTGCTTGGGTTGTGTGTGATAATAAAGGGTATAATTTGTTTATTTCGTGTGACTGCGTCCTGTGGTTGAAGGAGATCGTCTCGCTTCATGGATCCGGCTTTCTCAATGGCGTTCTTGACCAATTTGGTTGGGTATCCTCTCATAACGAAGTCGTTAATCAAGTTCTGAGCTGCTGTTTTGAATAGGGTTTCGTTGCTGCAAATTCGACGTATTCGTAGGGCCTGACTATATGGTAGGCTTTGTTTTTGGTGTTTTGGGTGAAAGGAACTGTAGTGAAGGTATAGATGTGAGTCCGTGGGTTTGGTGTATAAATCTGTCGTTATGTGTCCGTTTTCATCCTTGGATACTTTGGTGTCAAGGAAATTTACTGATGTCTCGCTGATGTCCGCCGTGAATTTGATAGTTTCGTGGAAAGAGTTTAAGGCATCTATGAAGGAGTACAACTCCTCTCGCGAATGTTGCCATATCATGAATATATCGTCTATATATCTCCACCAAACTAGCGGTATCAGGTTTCTGGTACTTAGGAAGTCTCTTTCTAGTTTGTCCATGAATAAAATTGCATAACTCGGCGCACATTTTGTCCCCATGCTCGTGCCTGAAATTTGTTCATAAAATCTGTCATTGAACTTGAAAGCTGTTCTTGTTAAGATAAAATGGAGCAGTCTTAGGAGTACCCATGTTTTTGGTTCTTTGCTCTGTCTAGTTTCAAGGGCATATTTCGTAGCGCGGATCCCGTCTCTATGTGGAATGTTGGTATAAAGTGATACGACATCTACCGTGACTAGTAATGAGTCTCTGTTTAATTGTCCTATTCTATTCAGTTTGTGTAAGAAGTCGGTGGTGTCTTTGATATAGGAATTCACTTTCAGCGTTAGAGGTTTTAAGTATGAGTCTACATACATAGAAATTTTTTCGGTTGGGCTGTCACATGCGGACACAATTGGTCTGCCCGGGTTGTTTTTCTTGTGTATTTTTGGTAAAAGATAAAATATGGGTGTTCTGCAGTTTTTCGGGGTAAGAAAGTTAATATGGTGTGATGGTAATAGTTTATGTTCCCTCAGAACGTTCAAAAACTTGGAGATGTCCGTAGTGTTTTTGTTAGTTGGATCCCGTTGGACTTCTCTGTAGAATTGAGGGTTGTTTAGTTGGCGTAATCCTTCATTTATGTAGTCTAGTTTGTTCATTAGCACGATAGCGCCCCCTTTGTCAGCTGGTTTGATGATAATGCTATCGTTGGAACGGAGTTTATCCAGTGCCTGTATTTCATTGTGGGTCAGGTTTGTGCAGTTTTTAGGTTGACTTTTATGCTCGAGAATGTCTCTCGTTGTAACATTAATATACGTATCCAAATGCGGAGATTTTCCTACCGGCGGTGTCCACCCTGTGGAACCCCCGAATGGGTCGTAGTCTTTTTGTTCTTTGTCCTTAAAATACTGTTTAAGTCTCAAACGCCTGTTAAATAACAGTGTGTCCCTGTGGATATCGAATTTATTCGCGTATGTTGGTTCGGGGCAAAAGGATAGGCCACGGCTCAGTAAAACTTTTTCGTCGTTGCTTAGTTCATATGCAGAGAGGTTTACTACAGCTTTGTTGGATAATTTTAGCAGTTGTTTGCGGTCAAGTTGTTTTTTGTTGATGAATCTTCTTCTTGGCATTTTAGATTAAACATAATGGGTAAGTAGAGCCACTGAAGTAAGAAAAAGCGGATAAAAGTCTGGTCGCATACTTAAGACAAGAAGTTGTCACACAAAAATTTATTGCTGCAAGTTTTAGAGTCCTTGGCAAGAACACAGAATTTGATAGCCATGAAAGTAGTTAGATAACTAGTACTGTAACAACCCTAAATATTCGGACAGACCTGTCTGAGCAAACAAAGTAGACCTAGATCAAACTGCTCCTAAAGGGAGGAGTTTGATCAGGGTCTACAACATTTGCCATTCACTAAGCATCATTTGGATGCATTAACCTGAGTAAGAATCCACTTTCAAAGAATTTTCTAACAATAGTTGTCTGACTTTTGGGTGTCCAAAATTTTAGGATCATTACGGTAGGTGAATAGTAGTTGGTTACAGGGGCTAAAATAAGTACTAATCTGTTGGTCCTGGACCAGTGGATTTTGTGCTGGACCAGTTGAGTTTATATGTAGCTGGTCCTCAAGACCAGTGGATTTTCCTGTATATGAAAGGGGAATATTGAAAACCATAAGTCAACCTCGCAGGACCAATTCAGCCCAATTTCGACTGGTCCTGCAGACCAGCTCTGATTCAGGCCTTAGTTAAAACCCTATGGTGTTCTCAACTGCCATGCTGAAATGGTAGCCTATAAAAAAATTGTTATATTTTAGACGAAAGAGTTGGTAACCTGGCCATTATTGCTAAAGATGTGGACAGTAAAGCTCGAGTATTCTCACAGATGGAGCTTCATGTCAGATATGCATGGTCAAATCCACCCAACCATGGGGGAAGAATAGTAGCCACTGTACTTGGAAACAATGCTCTCATGCAAGAATGGTAAGTTTTATGACTTAAAGTAAATAAACAAATGGATACACTTTTTCCTTAGAGGGCCATAAAGGCAAATAACAAAAGTTACGTCTTCAGAATTTGAAAAAGTTTCATCCAGTCTATGTCATGAGAATTCATAGACTAAAGAGCGAACTGTGTAGAACCAGATGAGGTGGTTAATAGCCAAACCATGTTAGTTTTAAGCGATCCAATTTTTGCTTGTCTGGTTACCATATTGACATTCAATATTAGGACAGACAGGTCTGAGCACACATTGTAGACCCAGATCAAACTGCTCCTAAAGGAGCATTTTGATCAGGGCCTACAATGTTTGCCATTCACTTTGCATCATTTTGATGCGTTAACCTGTGTGAAATCCACTTTCTAAGAATTTTTTATCAATAACTGTCCGACTTTCAGGTCAGGTGTCCAAAAATTTAGGGTCATTATGGTCTTACATGCAGTTGTTGAAGGGTTTTGTCACCAAGGGAAGCAAACAGGAAGTCAGAAAAGTTGTGTCCCTTTGTAAAAATTGTGGAAAAACATAGTCATTTCAGTACACTTATCACCCAACAACAAAGAGTGTAGACCCTGATCAATCAGACTTTCCTTTGAAGAACAGTCTTATATGGGTCTAAACCTGCTCAGGTATACCTGACCCAGGACTTTTTATGTGTATTTACATACAGAACTGTCCTTATACTACAATATGTCTTGGTTCATGAAAAATATGGTATTACAAGCAAATAGCATTATACATGCCCATGGCATAATATCCATTATAGTTTTACAGTA
Organism: Ctena decussata; assembly: GCA_963989385.1. Taxonomy (NCBI): domain Eukaryota; kingdom Metazoa; phylum Mollusca; class Bivalvia; order Lucinida; family Lucinidae; genus Ctena; species Ctena decussata. The sequence continues at coordinate 34,367,702 of OZ022498.1, read as the reverse complement.
GAAATTCTTAAAATTGGGACACCGAGAACAATTAATTCTATTGTCCTAAAAGGTGGAACAGTTTGTTTTTTAGTGCAGTATATGTCCAAAAGATGCCGATGGAATTGCAAACAGTGTAGACCCTGATCAGACTCATGCTCTAGGTCTGCATTGTTTGCTTGGACCTATCTGTTCCAATACTCGGCATTTTACGGTTTTATCAGCATTAGCATTAAACATGTACATCAGTGGTATCGCCAAAATGATACAGTTAAACCTATATTTAGCAAGCACCCTCGGGAAGGGTCAAAACTGCTTACTTAAGACAGGTGCTTGCTTAAAACAGGTCGATTTACACTAAAAATGCTACTTTGCGATGTAAGATTTTGGCCCTTTAGGACAGGTTTTTGCCTTATAGAGGTGGCCTTTCAGACAGGTTTGACTGTATTTTAATAAGTAGCATTAGGGTTAAGTCTGGTAAAGTCCGACAGCAGGTAAATTCGGACATTGTTTCCTGTATATGTCAGTTGTTTGCAATTAAAACAAAATTAACTGGGCAAACAGTGAAAATCCTGATAAGACGGCTCATTATGAGCCGTCTCATCTGGATTTTCACTGTTTGCAGTGGTATGTCCGAGTTAACCTGCTGTCCAAGTTACCCGGCTCGACCCTATAGCAAGGTTGTACTGCATTTAGGAAAGATAACATCAAGACTATGTCGGACCGTGTAAAACTTATGAGACAGCAGCTACAGCAGAGGTTGAGAAGTCTCGGCGTGTCTGGGAACTGGGATCATATCACAAAGCAGCAAGGGATGTTTAGTTACACAGGACTCAATGGTGAGTAAAACTTGCACATAGAGCAGCTTCTTTGTACAAGAAAATGTCTGTCTGAACTGACCTTGAAAAAAATTCTGTTTGCTCTTACCCTCTGACCCTTGCAGAAAAAAAAAACGTTCCAAAAAAATAATTGGTCTATCTGAAAAAGATGTTTTTAGCACACCTTTGTGAAGCAAATGAGAGCTTATGCTGTACCCTGGACATCATAGTCTGAGTATGTGTCATCGTCCTCGTTTGCGTCAATATCTGCATCTATGAGCAGTTTAACCTATGTTAACTGTTTGTGTTTGGCTTTTTTCCTCACAGTGTATTAAGGCTAGAGTAATGAAACTTGATACACACTTACATCAACACATGGTCACCTGAATTCATGCACCATTTATGACCTTGACATAAATGTCATGGTGTACTGACTCAGAAGAAATGGATTTTAAGCATTTGTGAGGGTTAGAGTCATTACATTTGGTTGGCATTTGCATGTTTTGTCATGGAAATGTTCACACTTGTACTGAGGCTAGTCCCTTGCAGTACAGTAAGCTGGCTTTCATAGCAACATGGTAGAGTGTTCCCCTTACACACAGGAGAGGCAAGTTCAAATCCAGGCCAGAGAATCTGAGCTTTTATAAGAGTCTGTGACACGGATAAAGGTCACTTGCCACTAAAGTAGAATTACAAACATTTTGATCATTTCTGCTGATCCTAAATGAGAAGCTCTGTGGTGCCTATGCCAAAAGTTGCTTTCCAAGAGTCGAAAATGAAACAGATAGTGCATAAGCTTGTTCTACTCTGTTCATGGTATTCTATCTGAACCTAAATTATTTAGGAGCCCCGGTAGCGCAGTAGGTTAAACGCTGGCCTGCTGATCTAGCGGTCCCGGGTATGAACCCCGTCTGAGGAGATGATCTGTCCAATCATAAGGGGTTTCATTGCACACAGCCTTCCATTATCACCCACCCACCATCCTCATATGACTGAAATACTGTTAAAAAGGACGTAAAATCGTAAGTCATCCATTCATTCATCTGAACCTAAATTAGGGGATAACTGTACTGACAATTTTTATTTGAGGAGGTAAATCTTCGGTTTTATGGTCTCAGATTTCGTTTTACGGCAACGCAATTTGGGACCATAAAACCAAAGATTTAATTCCACAAATGACAATTTTCAATACAGTTATCCCCGTTCTAATGCACTTGTACCTATATGCACCTTCCAAAGTGTACAAGTTTGTGTCCAAAACAAGTGTTTTTGGCAACGTAAAACCAAACGTCAGCCAATGAGAAGTGACGTTCCATAAAGACCTCGGGAATGCTGCAGTATAGCACAGAATATCCTGTCCCAAATTTTTGAAGATATCCTATCAGACATTGCATTACATTTGTAAGTGCACTAGAATATCGCTTCATTGAATGGAATCCTTCATACTTACCTTTCCATTGTTCTTGTGTGACAGAAAAACTGTTGAAAAGGATGTAAAACCTTGATGCCATCCATTCATACCCACATTCTTTTGGTGTTTTGATCTCATTGTACATCTGCCATCTGTTTTGCGTTTTGCAGTGCTCCAGATAAGGAGGGGTATTGATAATTCAGAGATAATTTTTCTCATTTTTTTAACAAAAACATACATCGTGACCCCTCATTAGAATTGTCTACAAAAACATATGTTGTGACCCCTCATTAGAACCGTTTCACAGAGACAGTTCTAATGAGGGGTCACAACTTACGTTTTTTGCAGAAATATTGAAAAATTTTCCTGCAGCTACCCCTTCTTATCTCGAGTACTGCATAACTGCCATCTATTTTACACAGAGGCCCAGTCTCAGGAGATGGTAAAGAAGTACCACATCTACATGCTAAAGTCCGGCAGGATCAACATGTGTGGTCTCACAGATAAAAACCTGGACTATGTCGCCAAAGCCATTAAAGAAGTTGTTGACGGATGTGACCAGCAACAGGTTCAACAAGGGAGGTTATAATGGTAGTAACCAAGCTGGTTAATTCCCTTGCAGCGAAAGAATTGCCCTAGAACTGTTAGTAATGAAGTTTTATGGATTTTTTTTATTCTGCAAATTCAGTTTTTTGTGCAATTATACTGAAATCTTGCTGCAAAATTAAAAATGTCCATTCGCTTTAATCACTGTCTCATAAGACTACATAGATTACTGTTACAATCTCTAGGTAAGGCAGATTTTGGGACTTAACATTTTAACATTTGTAGCTTCCCTGAGTGAAAGACAAAGATTATACTAAAGTGGATGACCACTTTTGCTCTTTATCGCAGAGCTCTAGATAAGAGGGGTATTTGATGATAATTGAGGGATAATTTTTTTTATTTCTCATTGAAACCATATGTTGTGACCCCTCATCTGAACCGTCTCATCGAGACGGTTCAGATGAGGGGTCACAACATATGTTTTTAGATAGAAATAACAAAAATTATCCTTAATTATCGTCAAATACTCCTTCTTATCTAGGGCTCTGATGATCGTCTACCTTAGTTGATCATGCATCGCTTATCATATTTCTTTTGTTTTAAGACAGGAGCTTACCCTTCCAAAATTACTGCTAATATGTAAATTAGTCGTAAATTCAGCTTTAAAATGGGTTTTTCACATCCAAAACAGTCTCAAAGATCTAGATCCATCTCACAAGATGGATCTAGATCTTTGGGATTGGTTTGAAAGGCAAACCCTCTGTCTTACAACTGAAGAAATCTGGTATTATATACGTTTACATTCAATCTCTGATAGCTGCTTCAGGGAGTAGTCTCTTTGGCACAGCAGTCTGGGGCCGTATTCATGAAACGACTTAAGTGGTTGCTATGCTGTTGCTAAGGCTAAATTTCTTTGAAGGAGATTCCCTACAACTATGAAATTTGCTCTGGAGGAACAGTCCAGACCAAATTTCATATTTGTAGGGAATCTCCTTTATAGATATTTAGCCTTAGCAACCGCATAGCAACGACTCAAGTGGCTTTACGAATACGGCCCCAGATCATTGGATTATTAACTAGATGACTGGGCTCAGTTCCCAGCTGTGACTGAAATTTTGTCAGCTATATCTTTGTGTTTTTTTTTTATGATTCATGTTGTAATAACATAATTTTGGGGGCTTTTTAGGACTTGTGCATACCTGTTTTTGTTTTAAAAAAAAAAAAAACAAAAAAAAAAAACATTTAAATTGTTTGTTTAATTTAACTTATCCTCATATAGTTCAGGGCAAGGTACTTTCATAGAAAAATCAGGATGCAAATCTTGTTGCCTTTATTTTTTACGAGAATGGACCTCTCTGCTGAAAGTTGTGATTTTTTTTATATATGTGAAAGAGAGTTGAATTTCAGTTTTGGATATGAAAACAAATATCATTGTTAGGGGCATTAGCCGTGTATTTAACTAAGGTTATAGTAAAGCACTGCTTCTAGAACTGTTAGGGAGTTGTCAGCATTTCAGATAAGAAGGGGTAACAGGAATAATTTAGGGATAATTTTCTATATGTCTCCATAAAAACATACATTGGGATGCTTCATTAGAATCATCTTGCCAAGACAGTTCTAGTGAAGGGTCACAACATATGTTTTTGTTGCAAAATGAGAAAATCATCTTTGAATTACCTCAGTACCCCCTCTTATCTAGAGATCTGACTTACAGCTGATTTTAAAATAATGTGGTTGGGTTTACCAATGAATTCAGGGTGTAATCGGAGTAATAGTCTATTTGAGTTGCATCATGCAAGAAAGGTGCTTAATACATGCTAACAGAAAAGGCTCAGATCAGTTCGCACATCTGCGCAGTCTGATCAGAGCCATTGCTGTTGACTCTCAACATCTAAAGGCCCTGAGGAATCTACTGGTGCAAAATATTGGCTCTAGCTGGAGATTATGGATTGACAGACCAGAGCACCAGATAAGAAGCGGTTACAGGGATAATTCAGAGGTATTTTTCTTATTTCTCAATGAAAACATATGTTGTGACCCCTCATTAGAACCGTCTCGGCGAGACGGTTCTAATGAGGGGTTACAATGTATGTTTTTAAGGAAAAAATAATGAAAATTATCCTTTAATTGTTCCTGTTGCCCCTTCTTACCTGGAGCTCTGACAGCCTAGTTTGAATTGTCCTCGTTTGCAAATAGGTGAAGCAACTTTCCTGTATGTTGCGTCTTTGATGTGTTTAAAAGCTTTGCCATCTCCACACATTGCTTCGTAGTTTAGATCAGAGCTTAAGATATTGATACTCAGTGCTATTATTGTTAATTTCCGAAGTGAGATAGAGTTTATATTGATGCTTGTAGTATCACTGTTACAAATATTGATACGCCCAGTAAATACACAATTCCATTCCCAAATGGAATTTAAAAAATCAAGTTTCTGCAAGCCTCGCATAAGACTAAATAATCTGAAAACTAGCCAGATAAGTAGCCAAACTATAACAATGCAGTTTGACTGATATGTATGTAAGTTATATTAGTAAAAGTTTCAACATACAGAAAGATAAACTGATGAAGTTCTCACAAAACTCCTGAAAGTGGCCAAACCGAAATTTCGGTTTGGCAACTTCCAGCAGTTTTGTGATAAGTTTATGAGTTCTTTTACTTCAAAGCACAAAAGCTTGTTCAAATATGCTTTACATATATGGTTATATTTTGGCTAACAAATTGTAGAAACTTGAATTTTTAACTCTTTTGTCCCCAAGTTTATATAGAAATGCACTTTCCAGCGCCAAATTCATTTTACAAGGAATCTAAATGTTTGGCGTTTCTGGTATAAAATAAAAACCTTGAAAGTCTAAATTTAATCAAATCAAAAACAGCCAAATTTTGTTTTTGCTCTCAAAAAAAACTTCGTTTGCCATAATCTGGTTGTAGACTAAATTATTTCCCTTGGTAATGTCATAAAATGGAGCTATTTAACCGGACTGTGCGGGTTAAAGAGACAATGGGTGCTCTGCCTAGCAGACGCATCTGGGCGACAATGGCTCTGAAAGAATTCATTTCCATATGGGAATAGAATTGCATATTTATCAGGCTTGATTGATAGGGAAAGTTAAAATACGTAATTATACCAAACTATGGCAGGTTTAAAAATCAAATTTTGTGATAATTTCTTAGTTTCTATTAAACTGTGAATTGTTTGTACTCCTGAGATCAAGAGAAGGGAAGAATATGTTGATAATTTTGGGACAATGTTCTGATTTTTTGCAAAAAAAAAAAAAAAAAAAAAAAAATTATGGTTGGACCACCTTGCAGAGATGATTTTTCTCAGAGTGGCACAACATACACTTTACAGAGCAGTAAAAGAAGTTATGTCTGACAGAGTTATCATCAAATATTCTTCTTCATTTTGAAATTTTTGTCTTTAATCCGAACTGGCCTAATGTAGACAATCCTTTATCCAAGGTGATGATATATGTGGAATTGTAATTGTTGTTAAAATGCAGGATTTTTCAGATATGCAGGTCAGGGTCAGGTTTGAGGATAAAAATAAAATATATATGGGCTGTTTTCTGTGAAAACCAGACTTAATGACCTTACATGATAATTACGCTGTTAACATTTGAAAACCGCCAAAAGTAATTATTTTTTGGACCTCTCTCCATGAAAATACCTGAGATATTGAAATATAACAGAACATCTATGAATTCAGACAAAACCCAGCTACAAATATGACATATGTTGCCATGACAATGATTATTCTATGGTAACCCTGAAGCCTTGAAGCCATGTGTTATACCATCACAAAGACCTGTTATTTGTGACCAAATGTTGAATTGTGCAATTTATCATGTTTGGGATATCACATACACATTAAACATGGGCAAACATACTTATTGTCCAAGTTATTTTGCCTTACACGCACCAAATGCTGGTACAAACAAACTTCTTGACTTTGACGTCAAAACATACTTGCATGATGTTAATGACGTCAAATAAACTGCACTACATGTATGATTCTAAAGCCCATAGCTCCGTAATGTAATGAATATTGGTATTTCTTTCAAATTTACAGAAAACTTTTAGAAAAGCTAATACTTTCCAGTGATGCTGATACCGGAGTCATTAAGCCCAGTTATCACATAGACTGGCTCATATATATATTTCTGATAATTCTTCATAGAACATACCTTCTGATCCCTTATTAGAACTTCCTCAATGATACATTTCTAGTGAGGGGTCGCTGCATATGTTTTGTGTTTGATGTAACAAAAATTATCTGAGAGTTGTCCTCAAACCCCATCCCCATTTAGACCTCTGATTTTCTGTTGATTCTTATACTCAGTCTCTTTATACAGTATTTGTTTGTTGACATTAATTATGTAAATAGTTTACAATTGTTACTGAATATGTAGCATATAAACATATATAATGTACAAACATGTAAAGGATTTCATAATTAGGCCGTCCTTAAAAATCTAATGTTTGCTGTGCTCCTAAGGAGCTGTCTGATCTAGATATACATTGTTTGCCATTTTACACAGGCAGTTTTAGCTCCTTTCACCAAAGTTGAAATGATTTGATATGGAAGTAAAAAGGATGAAAAAAGTGTTTTTCTAGGACAGACCAAAAACATCTTTGGTTAGGGCCAGATTTGTTGGGCGGGTAGGAGGGCAGCAAACAAACTTTTTTTCATGGATGGTATCATGGGTACACTGTTAAGTTTAAGTTGAAATTAACACCGTCTTTCAATCAAACTAATGTGTTGGTGCAGTTTTATTTAGCTTAAAACTACAGAATGCAAGATAGAAACTTCCTCAAAGTATCTGTCAATTTTAATGATTTCTCCAAGTGACCACTTGCTTGTCTCTAGTGCTTGTCTCTAGTTGAGGGAGGTGTGTGGTGGATTTGTTAAAGGCCCTAGGTTATGTTGCTGAGGGTCACAGATTTGAATTTTTGTTGGTCCAGCCAGCAATTGGAAAACCCTCTTTCAGCCCAGCAGTAAATGGGTACCTTTTTAGAAGGAAAGGATAAAGGCAGTGAAAGGAGATGAATGGGCTATGGTTTTCTTATGCTGTGCCCAAAATACTGTGGGCCTCTAACACCCACTGTGGGAACCTTTTGATAAGTGTGACAGGCATGACTGTGTTTATGTTTAGTATGGAGTCCTGAAGGAGTAATGATACTCTTGACGTTACGGTAGATACCCCATAGATGCCTTTAGACTAGCAGAAACAAGGGATCTGTCAGAGTGAGATATTTCGACTTAAGTTGTGTGTGGGACTATAGGGTAAATTAAGCTACTGTTTCCTGTGTTTCATAATGAGCCACTTTGGTGATAGCTTCCCTGGCCAAAGAAGCACTACTAAGATGGGTTTACTCTTAAAGGAAAGAACTTGCTCTTAGGGGACCAAATTCTACCCTTCAGGAGTTGATCCCCATTGAGAAGGGAGGTAAAAAGAAATGGTAAGAATTGTTTCCCCTGAAAGTGTACCCATTCTCCTTAAGGTGTTTTAATTTTTGTATTTTCATATTCTATTAGACAGGGTCAGTATATTTAAATTTGTGCTGTAGTTTTGCATTCTTTATTTATGTTACCCTCTAGACCATTCACTGTGATATACATGTACTGTCAGTGCCAGAAATAAACTTTTTTTGCAGGTACGGAACAAGTACTTGCTACCTGGTATAAAAGCTAGTACCAAAACTCACAGCCCTGGTAGCAAAATCTGGAGGCCAAAAAAGTCCTCTTGCCACTCAACTGTTGTCAGATTTATGACCAAACAAAATGGCATATGGTCAAAAATATTAATAAATAAATAATGCCTTTGACCTTATTAAATTGTGTTTAGTCTTACACATAGAAGCAGTATTTTAATGAAAATCGGCTTGTTCTTCCAAGAAATTCACTTTTAGTATAGAATTCTTAGGCAGTAAATTTTTGCTACTCACTTTTTCTTCAGATGGCAAATGAGATTTTTAGGTGGCAAATTTGCTACTTGCTACTGTTAATTTCGTACCTTGACTGTAATAGGCCCTCTGAAGCAGCCAGGATGAAAAAAGGAGGGTTATCTGTGCATATACCCATACTGGATATAGCCACACCTTAGACTTCTCAAACCACAGTCAGGAATTTTCTATTCTGCAAGGTTTTAATTATTTTCAGTATGAGCTAGACATTCACTGACCAGACTATGCTTGTGAGCAGTCTGGCCTTTGTCTGTTTGGTTGATGTGGCTTAAGATGCCTTGGTCGGTTACTTGTTTGGGGTTTAACAGCCCTTTGAGACAGTATTTCAGTCTATATTGGGCAGTCTCCCAGAAAGGATTAGAAAGAAAACAGAAATGATAGACGAGAGAAAAAAACCTACCCACACCTACTGCAAGCACAGTAGGCCCTAGCCCTACTTTTATCCAAATAAGTAGGCTTCCCCGGCTCTGGAAGTTAAAACCAGTGCCATCGCTCGACCACCAACCCCTCGGCTTAAGATGGTTTTACAATGTTACATAATGTCTGCCAAATAACAATGTGTGTCATATATGCAAAATGTTAATTATAGAAGTATGTCTCCTATGTCTGTCTTCTGGCTTTTCCTTTAATTCCTGTTTACGTGTATACATATGTGTCATTTTTTTTGTCACAATTCTTACAAAGGGGAAATAATTTTCGTTACTATTTGTTTGCTTCCATGGACAAAGAGGCCATCTCAAAATGGGGTCTAGTCTTAAAGGAAAGAATTTGCTCCTAAAGGAGCAAATTCTTCTCTTCAAGAGTAGACCTCCATTGAGAAGGAAGACTAAAATGAAAAAAGTAAGAGTTGCTTCCCCTGGCATTTTACCCTTTCATTTTAAGGTATATAAGCGAGTTCGGAGTTCCGAGATTCAGATTGGACTGGAGCAGAAAGGTCATAGGTCAAGTGGGTACAAAACCTATGTCATCATTACACTTACCTGGTCAGTCAATATATAACAGCTTTTTTCATGATTAAAAATCATTGATATTATTGAAAATTGTTTTCAATTCAGAGAAAATGGATAGTCACATTATCTTAACAAGATAGGAAAGACAGTGAATGTTTGAAAATTGAAATATTAGTTGATATGTTGGTGTGTTAACTCTTTATGTATATGGCTTTTGGCATCAGTGACCTCTGACCTCCGAGAGCAAAATCTGAGTGTGAGCATGCGCAGTACGGAATTCCGAGCTCGCTTATATGGATAGTGTATACCTCTCCATCTTGAAGCCACCATTTTTGTCAAGGGAGACAACTGGATAACAGAAAAGTATATGCTTCACCTGTAGTTGGATCCCTTCTCTTGTGAGTTCCCCGTGAGGGTAAACATTTCACAGAAAGAATTTACTCTCTTTGGAGCAATTCCTTTCCTTTAAGAGTAGACCCCCTTTTGAAAGACACTGTGGCTATGGAAGTAAACAGAAAGACACAAAATTGTTCGCCTTTGTAAAAATGGTGGAAAAACATTCCCTATAATAAGATACGGGAAGGTGCCTATGAGATCAAGCTTAAATTTCATGACCAGAGATAATTTGATTGCAAATAATTCTGAGATAATTGTTCTTCTGATAATTTTCCATAGAAACATATGTTGTGACCCACATTAGAACCGTCTCTGTGAGATGGTTCTAATGAGGGGTCACAACAGATGGTTCTAATGAGGGGTCACAACATATTTGTTGGAAGAGATTTCGCAAAAATTATCCTACAGTTAGCACCATTAAATCCACTTATCTCCAGCCCTGTAGACTGTATCTAGTAACTGTCTGCTCAAAGCTTCTTGGGAAATCTTTTGTGACTTCCTGTTTGCTTCCCTGGGTGAAGAAGCCCATCCAAAATGGGTTCTACTCTTAAAGGAATATCTATACCATATGTACATGTAAGCACCTTACTCCCATATTATCTTGTATTATAATCCTGTCTCTTGTATGTTACAAGTGGAAGATCCCTCAGAATTTCTTCAAAATGGCCAAAAAATGATTAGTTCCCACAAGCGCGATATGACATAGGTTTTACCCCTGATCATAGGTTTGAGAAAATCACACTTTTCCAGTGTATGAATTTCAGGTATAGCAATAGCAACCATGAAAATACCAACTGTTGTTCTTAGTACCTTGGCAAAATGGCGTTTTGATGGCGTCACTGGCATCAACATGAACTCTAGGTTGCTATGGTAGAAGATATATGACGTTATATGTATCTGAGCATGGCATACAGTGTATGTCAAGCTATGCCAGTTTGTCAATAACAATACAAACAGAAATTCTTCCTAAAGAAACTTCCGATTTTCTCAAATCATTAGTCTCAAGTCATTTAATTCCATGTTTAAAATGGTAACTGTTTTAATTTCCAGCATTTGATCGTGTATAGGGCTTGTTTTCATAATTTAATAAATGTACCATTTGTATATGGTTAGGGCTTGTTTTCTTAATTTAATAAATACTACATATATTTGTATATGGTTATTATACATGTATCCTGTTATGAATGATCTTATATTTGCATAAAATGCTGTGAATGTTTCCCACTTCGGTCTCAGATAAATCAAATTTTGTGGATGAAAATTTAAATTTTTGTAATTTTCCTTTGAAGCACCTTCTAAAACACAAGCAAATCTCATTTTATAAAAAAGGGTCTTTAAACTATTAGAGCCTGATAGTTTATAAAGGAGCCACTCCCTACAGGGAGCAATTTTTTTTTCAGAGTAGACCCCATAGGAAGGGCTTTGAATGTCCAGGGAATGAAACAGGAAATCACAAAAGTTGTTCCCCTTTGTAAAAATGGCAGGCAGAAAAAATGGAGATGTGTCCAAACACATACAGGTTGTGCTGATTTTACAAGGGAGACAACTTATGCAGAATAACTTTGCTTCCCTGGTTGGTAAATCCTTTCTCTAGAGCAGGGGATTGGGGAGAGGGGGCTGGGGGCTACCCTGAAAAGAAAGAATTTGCTCTCTAGAGAGCAAATTCTTTTCCTTTCAGAGTAGCCCCTTGTGACAAAGGAGGTAAATGTGTTCATGTCAGAGTGATCTCCTATTGAGATAAACCCATAAACCTTAAGATGAATGGGTACACTTTCAGGGGAAGCAACTCTATCATTTTCTGTCTCCCTTGTCAATGTAAGGTAGTTTTTAAAGGAACAAATTTGCTCCTGTTGGAGCAAATTCCTTTAAGAGCAGACCCCATCTTGGGAGGGCTGCATCATCCAGAGAAGCAAAGAGTCACAAAAATTGTTCCCCTTTTGTAAAATTGTAGCAGAAAAACATCGGATGTATCTGCACACCTTAAGTGTTAATGGATGCCTGTTCTGGTTAAAGATGATTAAGTCAATGTTATTAATAAGGTAAACCATGCACATGCACGAAAATGCATTTATCAAAACACTTTAGCATGAACAATTGTGTACTGGATGATTTTCCAATTGGATATTTCCATGATGAAGTCTTAGTAGGGTAGGAATGTGCTATGGTAAGAGGACTGTTGTGATTCCTTTATTTTCTAGAAAGTTGATTTAGATATTAAACAATACAAAACGACATGTCTTGTTTTCTTTTCATTCATACCATGTTTTTTTCAAGACTGTGCAACTCTTCCTTGTGTCTTGCTTGATTTCAGAGTACTCTCACTTTTCTCAAGCCACAAAATTTCAAAATACTTTTACATGTAAGCTAAAAATCTGCGTATCTCCCAGCAAAGTTAAAAACCATTGTAGAGCTGATATTGACTTTATGGTGTATGTTTACACTGTCATGTTTTTCCACCATTATTACAAAGGATTTTAGTTTGTGTAACTTCCTGTTTGCTTCCTTGGTGGATGAAGCTCTTCCATTAGGATTAGGGATCTACTGTGCGTGCAGTAGGTGTGGGTGGGATCTGTTTGGATATGGTATTAATACTATCAAACACCTTGGGGCGTTGCATTTTACGAAAGTGTGTATGTTTTGGGGGGTGGGGTGTGGTTGGTTGGTCGGTTGATTTGATGCTTAACGTCCACGGTAAACAACTAAGGTCATGTCGGGACGGTCAGTTAACCTATCCACACTATTCCTGGGCAGGCTTAGACCTCCTAAGCGGTTAACCAGTACTAAGTGCACATACTTTCGCCAGTAACTGACAACTGCCCTTCTTGAATCAGCGGAAGGAGAAACGAAAGTATGTGGCCAGACCAGGGGTGGGGTGTGTGTGTGTGTGGGGGGTTACTTAGTGCATAAAATGAAGTAAATCAGCCAATGCCAAAATACCTCCAACAGACAGTAATAAGGTGAATGGGTATACTTTCAGAGGAAGCAAATCTACAATTTCACCACCCTCCTTACAAGGGTTGGATTAACTCTTAAAGGAAAGAATTTGCTCCTCTATGAGCAAATTCTTTCCTTTAAGAGAATTCTTTCCTTTAAGAGTAGACCCATGCCAAAGAGCTGCCTCGTTTAGAGAAGCAAAGTTGAATGGGTATACTTTCAGAGGAGGCAAATCTACTATTTTACCTCCCTCCTAAGAAGGGTCAGCTCTTAAATGAAAGAATTTGCTCCTCCTAGAGGAGCAAATTCTTTCCTTTAAGAGTTGACCCCATGTCAAAGAACTGCCTCATTTAGAGAAGCAAACATATTTATGCAAGTCAATGTATCATTATTTTCTGAAAAGGGGCAGGGGGCGTCTATCAGGGCAGTATACAATAAAGCTGAATAGTGAATATACAGCCTGGGTAATTATGCTAAATACGATCTACCAGTTTATTACTTAATTCTGACCAACATCTGAATAGTTTCTGTAAAAATCAAGGTAGCTGCTCAAAATAACTATTATAGCAGACCTGCTTAGAGTCTGTTCATTAGCAGTACTGGATTTTTCAACCATACTCACATAACTTTGGTTCCCGTTAAGTTTCGAGTGAATCCTGAATGGAAACCAAGATGGAGTGTCTAACATTTGGTTGGTTAATTTGGGTTGAACAACCCTTTTAGACAGTATTTCAGTCTACATTGAGACATCTCCCAAAGAGAGGAAGATGGAACAGACAGAACAGACAAGAGAAAAATACCGTATTCTAATAAATACCCCATAACAATGATATACCTTCTGAACTGTCTTTGCTGGCATGTGACCCTCAGTATTAGGTCAAGTGAATGTGTCCAGATAACACAAGAGTCTTACGTCAGGTATGGCCCAGAGATCTGGCCCCAAGGTTATAAAACCTTTTTCATGCTCATCTCAGCTAAGCATGAAATGTTCTCTGCTGATAAATATGAAAATGCCAACATTAGTTGGCATTTTCATATTCATAAGCAGAGCAAATTTCATACTCAGCTAAACTGAGCAAGAAAACAACTCTACTTATCAGTAATTTGCTATTTATTAGCAGGTAAAATTTCATGCTCAGCTGAGTTGAGCATGAAAAAAGTTTTATAACCTTGGGGCCAGGGCACATCTTTGGGATGGAATACACAGGGCCACATCAACTGAGCATTTGAGTCATTTTGATAGAGACTGGACACACTGACACTTGCATTGCCTGAGACCTTTTTGTTATAGGCAGTCATCATTATTTATTAAAAATATAACACAAACATAAAATGGGCTCGTAGACATATCTGTATTTCAAATAGAGATATCAGTATTTCAAATAGAGATATCTGTATTTCAGTTACAATATGTGTCTATTAATACAGATGTCTCTAACTGAAGTACAGATAGCCATATTTAAAATGCAGAACTGTCTAAACACAATATAAAGATATCTTTATTTAAATGAGATATCTGCATTTCAAACACATGTAAATCTTCTCTTCAAATATCAATATCTACATTTATATAAACATACAGATATCTCTAAATGCATATTTCTCTGCTGGTAATGCAGATATCTCTTAAATGGCTGAAATACAGGTATCTGTATTTAGAATATAGATATCTATATTTAATACTTAATAGAGATATCAGCATTTAAAGCAGATATTTGTATTTGAAATATTTTTTATGCCCCCGAAGGGACTTCGGGTGGCATATTAAAATCGCACTGTCCGTCCGTCAGTCCGTCCGTGCGTCCGTAACAAACCGTGTCTCAGCCATAACTTAAAAACTACTGAAGCAAATTTGATGAAACTTCACAGAAAGATAGAGCACATTGAGAAGGTGTGTCGCGCACAAGAGTTTGGTTCCTAAGCCCAAGGTCAAGGTCACAATTGGGTCAAAGGTCAAATCATGTCTTAATTCGTGTCTCAGCTATAACTTATAAACTACAGAAGCAAATTTGATGAAACTTCACAGAAAGATAGAGCACAATGAGAAGGTGTGTCATGCACAAGAGTTTGGTTCCCACATGCAAGGTCTAGGTCACTGTCAAATAGTGTCTCTGTGATTACTTTAAAACTACATAACTGAATTTCATCAAATTTCACTGAAATGTAAAGAGTAATGAGAAGATTTGTTACATATAATATCCATATTGCCAAACCCAAGGTCAAGGTCACTGTCGGGGCTTAGATGTCAAATAGTCTGTGCATCCGTCCGTAACAAATCGTGTCTCAGCCATAACTTAAAAACTACTGAAGCAAATTTGATGAAACTTCACAGAAAGATAGAGCACATTGAGAAGGTGTGTCATGCACAAGAGTTTGGTTCCTACGCCCAAGGTCAAGGTCACAATTGGGTCAAAGGTCAAATCATGTCTTAAATCGTGTCTCAGCTATAACTTATAAACTACAGAAGCAAATTTGATGAAACTTCAAAGAAAGATAGAGCACAATGAGAAGGTGTGTCCTGCACAAGAGTTTGGTTCCCACATGCAAGGTCAAGGTCACTGTCAGGGGTTAGAGGTCAAATAGTGTCTCTGCGATTACTTTAAAACTACATAACTTAATTTCATCAAATTTCACAGAAATGTAAAGAGTAATGAGAAGATTTGTCACATATAATATCCATATTCCCAAACCCAAGGTCAAGGTCACTGTCGGGGCTTGGATGTCAAATAGTGTCTCTGCGATTACTTTAAAACTACATAACTGAATTTCATCAAATTTCACGGAAATACAAAGCATAATGAGAAGGTTTATCACACATAATATTTATATTCCCAAACCCAAGGTCACAATCTGGGGTCAGATGTCAAATCATGTCTCAACAATTGCTCATAAATGTACCAAAGCAAATTTCCTTAAACATCACAGAAAGATGAAGCTTAATGAGAAGGTAAGACACACTCAAGATATAGGCTTTCACACCCAAGTTTAAGGTCACAGTCTGAGGTCAAAGGTCATTTCTTCCCAATTACTAAAAAGACTTCTTAAGCAAACTGTATTTAACTTCCTGAAATGGTAATACATAATGAGATAGTATGTCACAAACAAAATTTAGGTTCCTATTCCAAAGGTCAGGGTCATAATCAGGGCACATAGGTCAGATTATATCCTCAAACTGACTGGAGACTGCTGAAGTGAATTTCATCAAACCAAACAGGTAAAGCATGATAAAAAGGCATCTCACTTGCAAGATTTGGGCTGCCTTGCCCAAGTTCAAGGTCACAATCAGGGTCAAAGTTCAGTTTAAGGGGCCTTCGGGGGCATCTGTTACATACTGTAACATTTCTTGTTTCTGTGTGTAGATAAAGATATTTATATTATTTACAGAGATTCATATTTAACCCGAATATGTCTGCAATGCACATGCATATAGCTGCAGTAAACGTGTTCAAACCTAAACAGATTTCCACTGGTCACCAAAAAAAAAATAGCGTTAGTCTCCCTTGGGCATGACGTACAATGTGTAGAGCAATGGGTAGAGCCACACGGCTACCAACATAACCATGATAACTTTTAGAACAACCTGGAAAATTGGTATGGCAAGAAATACAATGAGTTTGGTATGGCAAGAAATACACGAAATTCAAACTAAAATTACACATTTACAATATGCAACTGTTTCTGTCTGCACAATTTATCTCCTTCCCAACAGCATAAAGTCATAATGACATCGTACTGACGTCAATGCGACGTGATGAGGTCGCATCGACGTCAGTTCGACATCATGTGCCCGGTGGGAATGGTCATTTCAAGTCTTAGTTTATAGGTGTTACTCTAGAAGTATCCAGACCTTCATTTGTTCTGGATGTATCCAGACCAGCCTCGCTCATCGCCATGTCCGCCATATCAGGGAGCGTACAACTTATTGTCAGGGTATGCTCTTTTGGTTTATTCAGATCTGGTGTCACTTCCGGTTGCTGGAATGTAACACGACTTGTCGTCTGTTTTGTTGACGTTTCATGCAGCATTTTGTCTGTTTGTGTCGTTTTCTCAGTACCGTCTGACTTGCTTCGGGACAATGCAGTTTTTTCATTGAAAGACATTGGATTTGCAGGTGCTTTGGATTTTGTTGCTGCTAGTGCAATGTCTGTTGGCACACCGGTAACTAGCGCCAGCTGCAGCTCCACGCGACACATGCAGCAGCGGCACGATTCAAATTCTTTTGTACTGTACGCATGTTGCTGACTAGGTGTGCGTAGATAGAATTGTCTGTTGTGAAGTTTAGACCTTTTATGCAATTTTATATAATCATTAGGACTGTCGGGCCTTTCAGGGCTAGCTGAAGATTCCCGTGAAGGCGGGCGCGATACAGTTCCTGTCAGACTTAAGCCTTTGATAGGGCTCCCTCTAGCAGATGTTGGACGTGACCTGTCTTGGTTTGGGTCTTTCTCACTGTCAGAATAATACTTAAGGATATTTTCTAGTCGATTATTATAACTGACGCGTTCGCTGGCAATCACGCGCGGATCTGTTAAACTTTGCTTATAAATTTTGTCACTTGGACGCCTCTGACTGTATTTTGGATGTTTCAAATAATCACGGCGAAGATCCGCTATAAAGCAGTTACCTCGATCAGCGCGAAGGCTTTGTGTCTTTAGTAGATTCGTTAAATCATGGCGTGACTTTTTGAAGTAATTTACTTTTCCCTTGTCAATAAACATGACAGCGTCATCTGTTTCCTGTACCATATATTTTCTTGGAACTGAATCTGTATCACCTGGAAATGACCCGACGCTTTTCACTGATTTACTATCATCAAAATGGAAAACATCATAGTTTGAGGCATCTATCCGAGGTTTTGCTTTATTTTGTAACGTATACATTAAACTGTTATTGTCCCGTATATATCGTTCAATATCTCTGTTCCGTTTTTGTTCTTTGTGAAATTCTGGACTAGTGACCGGAAATGCTGGTGCCGTCTGCGCTCTTTGCTTTGGTGTCATTAAAACTGCATTCCTAGCAGGTCCACGTATAGCCGGAGATGGCGGGGCTTCAGCGAGTCGTCTGCGTGCAGAACTGACTTTTTGCTGCGTCTGGAAATGGCTGACGTAATCTGAATTTCTTCTTGGAAAGGATGCTGTTTGCGAAGTTCTTTGTCTAGGACTTTCTGTTTTGGCAGGTTTATTTTCATCATTGTCGTTTTCATGATTGTATAAATTGAAATTTCCTTTTATGGAGGCAGACTGGGGACGGGGCGACGGATACAGCCTCGGGGATCCTGTGTTCTCTGGACTATTACAAACTACGTTGTCAACATATTCTTCGATTCCTTGCGAAGTCAGCTGATACCTCGGGGGCATGCGCTGCCACAAAGTCCAAGTATGACCAAGAGACATGTCTGAAAAGAACAACAACAATATTCTTTTATTAACATAACTACAGTCAACTCTCGATATCTCAAAGCAGAATTTCATCTCAAACTACTGGTATCGCAAAGTAAATTTTCTGGTCTCAGAAAATTTACTTTGAGATACCAGTAATTTGAGATAACAGGAGCTGAAATAAAAAAAAAGAAAAATAGGAAATGTGTCCGAACTACAGTATATTCTCTGGTATATTAAAGAGAGTAGTTTGAGATATCAGTGTTTGAAATAACAAGAGTCCACTGTATTTCAAAATCAAAATATAGACTATACCATAGAAACGTAAGTTGTAAATCACAGTATGGCTGATCACGTGGTTATTACGTCACACAAAATTAGAAGAAATTCCAGTGAAACTTAGTTCACGTATCTTCACACTGGTCTGGCATTCAACACAGGTAACGAAGCCAACGTACATGAAACTTGCTTGTTCCGCTCATCAAGATAAGTTTGTGTCAGAAGTGTAGTCTCATGGACCATCCGACCCACGACTCTTGAAATAGGAATCAAAAGTTTTACTCAGTTGATATGCGTAGTCAAGAAATGCTTGAAAACAATTTTTGGGCTACAACGACTAGGCAACGAATTGGTGTAGAAACTTATTCAAGCACTGTATTTATACTACACGGAATTTGTTCGAAAATCTGATCTGACTAACAGGTATAACAAACTGCCGGGTCCGTAAGAATAATAGTTTGAAATTAATCTAAGAAGTATGCGAAAACAATCGAGTTTTATAGTACGTTGCCTCGTTGCCTATGTTGAATGCCAGACCAGTGTGATCTTGGTAAGTGTTTTCCAGACAACTTCTTTATTTCAAAATGCAGCTTCTAGAATAGATCGCAGATAATGCGTGCTCGTAGTAATTTTGTTTTTGCGGAAAGTTTGACAGTTTCCATGTTTAATCATCCACCCTCAATGGGCTGGCTGTGTTTTTACTATTTTGTAGCTTGCAAGAAGTATTTGTGCTTCCGTGATAGGTGAATCCTTTTATCCAAAACGGGCATTTTGAGTACAAATAGTCAAGATTATTCTTTTTAACCTTTGACCAATATATCTCATACAGTTTCGACAGTTTCAAAATCACCTCGAAAGCCACTGGATCGATTGTAACAAAATTTCAATTCTTAATGTATGTCTTTGCTAGTTTAATTCTATGCTGTGCTTTTATTAACCCTTAATGCGGCAAAAAGCAGACGACAAAATTTACGTCTGCAGAATTTCAAAAAAATGTCTCGTCCAAACGATATCATATTGAGAATTCGAACACTAGAGGGCAAACAGTGTAGATTCAGATGAGGTGGCTCATTATGAGCCACCTCATCTGGATCTACACTGTTTGCCAATTCAACAATTTTAATTTTTGGCGCTTTAAGGGTTAACCTGTGTGATGGATTTAGCTTTTTATGCTGTCTCTTAGTTTTAGTTGATGTTGGTAGATCTATCTTTACTATTTGATTTTTTCTACTTTCGTTTTTTCTTCGGCTCAGGGGTCCTCGTCTTGTAGCTTGTATGTTCTGCGGGGACACTTGATGCATACATTTTTACATGAAATAGTGTAGGCAGATTTGGCAGGTGACTGCAAGGATCTCTAGATCTGTGACTGTAAACAAAACAGTGCTTTGGAGCTTTTAATTTTCTTTGAAAGAAGGCTGAAAGAAACAAAACTTCATTACACAGGACTAAGCATTTGTACACGATCTCACATGTGCCAACCGTATGCAATTAGGTAAGCAATTTAGGCCTTGTACCGTTTTTACATGCACGTGACTATGAATGTCAGCTTCGCAATAAACAATTGTTTAATGTTGATAAAGTAAAATATTTATTGATTGTTAAACAATATACTTCATCCTAAGGTAATCGATGTTACATGCTAATTTAGCTGTAAGTTGCATGACTGGAAATGTTGATAGATTCGCGACAGGAATCGAGACAAGGCACCTTATAGTCCGCTTTTTGTCAGGGAAAACTGACTTCCCAGCATTGATTCAACGTCATGGCACATATCACTGAATTACAATTGAATCAATGTCAATGCATAAAAATCAGTGCCGTACGGTATTAAATAGCCGTGCATTAACCGGCGAAAAGCCATGGTTCAAGGGATTCCACGCGCTGTTGATGCATGGGTATGCAACTTTCAATATGCTCGTGCAAAGGTTACTCAAATAATTCTTTTGACCCAGGCCTCTCATATTTCGACCATTTCAATCAGTTTCTAAAGCTCTTGGCCAATTGTAACCAAATTTCATACAGAGACTGGGGAAACGAAAATTTGTTCAATCGGTCAAGATCACATGACCGCTAGGCACCCACAACCGTAATTTTGACACTGGGTAGCGACTGTTCTGTCTCAAAATTGAGCTGTCCAATTTAGAATTCCAAAATGGACGGCGGTCAATCTTCAGATTCAGATTGACCTAATTTCACAACAGTTATATACCAACATGATGCATTGTGTGTGTTTTAAACCGGAAGTACAACTCGAAAGTAGAACTACAACGAAAAAGGAAAGTTTTGAATATCTACGCCAGTTTTCGATAAAATTTCTACTATAAATTTACAAAAAGAGAAACATTTTGAATTAACATCTGACAGAGTGCTAGTATCCACGCACTGCAGTACGACAAGAAAAACGAAGATTAAATATTCATTGACCTTTGATATTATAGGCTATATTTTGACATACGCGTTATTTGACCAATGAAATCTTGTGAAATGTGGAACAATACTGAAAATATACGCAGCTGCGCCGCGAAAAAATGCTAAGAGCAACCCTGTTTCAAACGGCGTTCGTAAGGTCATTCTTATACACAAAACTACATACGAGTATGTTATGCAAACAAATTCAAATATAGCTCTTATACAAATTTTAAGAACAGGTCTGATGCGGAACCGCCAAGTCCATTTTTTGCTAAGGTTGACTGCCCATTTTAGCACAATTTAAACCTATTCTGCTACAGCTGACTGCTTATGCCTGATATAATACCTTATCATAGCAGCTTTAATATTGACAGAAGCTATCTCTGCAGCAGATGCCATTGTAAACTTAAATTAAGTTGATTTTACCAGAAGCTTCACTGATTTGACTATCATCAATTTGGCACAAAGGTGCTGGCAGAATGGGAAATACTATTGCTGTCCCTGAACAGTCTGGTCTTTGTCTACAGTGTTTGCCCAGACATTCCTGTCCCAATATTTAGTGAGGTGGTGCAAGTTTTACAGATCATTTTGGAACTTTATTTGATTGTAAGACCACATTCACACCTGTGTTTTTATATCACTTTGAGTAAAAATCCAAGTATATGCATGTACATGGTAAACAGTAAAATGAATAAGATGAAGAGGGAAAGATATCAGAATCCAACGATGTCTATGCAAAGAGATATATTGATAAGCATCAGTTCTGCAAAGCCTATACTGCCATGGCGAAAGCCAGTCAACAAGTTTTTATAAATAGTTTGAAAACTGTTTCTCAAGACCTTCAGTATTGCATATGTCCTTTATTCAAGGTCTTCTGAATAGCTGTCTTTGGGTCCAGTTTCCACAAATATCTAGTTTTAATTAAGAAACCAGTTCAAATATTTCAACAGTAGAGTATTAGCATTGGAATCATGAAGTTCAGGATTTGGCCTTTTTAAGGAGTCATAGGATGCATGGCTTCTAAGCATGTATTTACGCACAATTATCCAGGTAAGAGATTTTGAACAGTGCATTGATTGCACATGCATAGTATGCTAAATCAGACAGGTGCGACATCCCTTATTCAGTGAATAAACCTTACCACCACTGAACTAGAAAGTGTAAACAGTTTTTAAAATTCATAGAAGACCTATAGTACACTAATAAAGAAGTTTACAAAAAAGGAGAACTTAAACTCACTTTTTGGCTTTATATGTATGCTAGTTAAATTTTCAGCTTACCTGGCAGCCGCTTAATTTGGACTATAAACCCATTTTCAGTGATACATTAAGCTAGACTGAGGTGTCCGATTATTTCCATAAATTTGACAAAGCTGTAACTTTCACTGGGTCTCATTAACTTTGGTCTTTGCGATAGATGATAGGAATTATGTTTACATTTAATACAAAGTAACTTTATGAAAGCGTCAAAATCATGATATGGTTGCCATTTAGATATTAAGGGTCGCATTAAGTGCTGTGTAAATCAAAAGAAAGAATTCTTAAACCTAGAAATCTGGGGTATTCAATAAACAAATATTAACATGTACATTTGATGATTATAGGTCACTTAATCTTCTGCTGTAGTTTATTTTTCGTTGTGATATGATTGTGTGTTTTATCACAGTTTTATAGACGGCTGATTGGCTTCATTTCGAACGAGCGTTTCAATGTGATTGGGTACAATATAAGGGGAAGCAACTCTGCATTTTTCCCACACATCTTAAAAGGGATCAACGCTGAAAGGAAGGAGCAAATTCTTTCCTTCATGAGCCGACCCCCATTGAGAGGGGAGACAAAAATGAAAATGACTGGGTTGCTTTCCATGAATGTTTAACCAATTCGTGGGCCAAATGAACAACACATCAATTGGGCCGCGACTATACCCCCAGTGTTGTAAATCCTTGCATTATTTACTTCATGCTTTGATATGATTTTCTCATAGAAATGAAAGAAAGTCATCCGGCTTATTTTGGTTTGGACTCAGCAGTGCTCCAGATGAGAATGAGTATTTTATAACAGAGATAATTTAGGGATAATTTTCCATACTGATCCATTAAAACGTGTGTACCCAACATAATACCATCCAATGTGAAGTTACAATCGCATTACTTGTTGTCTGATTAAGTAGTTTAATTTCACTCATGAATCTCTGTCTTTTTTGACAGGAAAGGTGTGTAGCATTTTAGAAAAAATAAAATAGAACTTATAATTTGGTAATACTTGCGCTGGCAAGTATGAATGGTTGGCTGTTCCATTCATTTGCGGTGGATTCTCAGAGTATTTCCCAGCTCCCATACAGCTGAGAACTACTTCTGACTTTCTTCCAACACAGAACAGTCCTCTGATGTAATGATCAGATGTGATCGAATCGGAGTATAGGGCAGCGTGAACTAATTGTTTCTCCCATAGACTTCTACAGTGACCCCTACTGCCTGTGACAGTGTGCCTCCCTTTATACACTGTCACTTCACTATCCAGATTTCTCTAATTTCAAGCTAAAATGTTGATCAAGAAGATAAAATAAGAGAAACACCACCTTACCCTGCACTTTCTACCTCTACAGGATGGTGATAGCCAGCAACTACCTATCCCGCAGAAAAGCGCAGAAATTTTGCTAAAAATTCACCTGTCATTAATTTTGGCTCCACAGACCAAATCAAAAATACTCATTTCTTTACAATATCCATAATATCAAGCAAAACTGATTTCTACATGTCACTAAAACATCACTTTCAACCTCATCAGCACTATCAACCAATCAAAGAGCACCATGTGACAATAATAGTCCCGAGCTTCCCTGCACCTTTTTGAATTTCGCGATTCCCTTTATAGGAATTGGTTCCCGGTGCCCTATGAAGGACAAACAAAACAGCAACAACAAAAAAAGCAAAAAAAAAAAAAAAAATATTAGGAGCTTCCTATGTACTTATCCAGCCATACCTTTAAAGAAAACAGACGTTGTACTTGGTCCAGGCAGTCTTGGACTGAACGTCCGCGGACGGACAGTTAAACGGTCTACACAGCTTCTACTCATTCCCTTAAATATGTCGTGTAACACAAGTTCATTCTCTATTCTTTTCAATCATGTAAGAATAATATCCAAGAACTAAAATTTAGTCAATTCAGTATTCATATCAAAAGTGAAATATCCAAGAACTAAATTTCAGTCAATTCAGTATTCATATATTAAGGTGAAATATCCAAGAACTAAATTTCAGTCAATTCAGTGTTCATATATTAAGGTGAAATATCCAAGAACTAAATTTCAGTCAATTCAGTATTCATATATTAAGGTGAATGGGAACACCTTCATGTTTTTCCGCCATTTTTACGAAGGGAGACAACTTTTGCAAGTTCCATTTTGCTTCTCTGGACAAGAAAACCATTCCAAAAAGGGGTCTACTCTTAAAGGAAAGTATTTGCTCCTATAGGAGCAAATTCTTTCCTTCAAGAGGTGGTCCCCGTTGAAAAGGGAGGCAAAAAAAAAGAAAATAACTGCTACTTCGCCTTAAAGTATATCCATTCACCTTACTAAATCATGTTGTCAATAAATTATCCCAAACAGGTGGCGTAACAATTGCTTATAAAAGGAGTATAAACAGTTATCCTTTTCTGAAAAGGGTTTATCCTTCCCTTTTCAATATATCTATGTAACAGTTTCATATTGTATTCCGTTATTCGGGTTAGAGCGAGGAACATCACAAATGAACTAAGCATCAAGGTTAAATCACTGCCTGACCCCCTTCAAAAGAAAACTGTCTTACGGTTTATGTCAAATGCGCATGCGCAGACCTTCCTGCCAGCATGCGCAGTCTATCCAAAAAGTAATAATCAGAACTTATGGATTTCAAAATGCAAACTGAACATGCCCGACTAACTGCGCAAGTGCCCATGCTGGTCCAAGTGTGGGCATTCCTCATTTAAACTTTAAGACATGTTTTCTTATTAAAGGTTACATAGTCAGATAACCCTTTCATTATTTCTATTGAAGAAATGAAGAATTTAAATCGTACTAATCCAGTGTATGAGTCCCATATTACCGTGATATCTCTATGTATAGGAACATTTTAGTCATTAACGTACTAATTATCAGTGACTTTAATTAAAGTTCGTTAAAGTCACTGTGTCATATAAAGTTGTTGTTTAATTAGGAGCAAACAGCGCAGACCTGGTCAGACTGCGCTAGGTCTACATTGCTTGCTTAGACGTGTCTTTCAATACTTGTTTTTACGGCAGCCATACATAATCTTGTAAAGAAGTTATACGGCGGCCTGTAATCCAATTGTACAGACAGTTTTATAGATCCAAATATTTATTTTACATGCACTAAGATTTAGTGAGGGTCTCGACGTTTTTATCCTGTTTTGTGTACGGACGCTATGATGGACGGATGACTTGCGATTTTACACCCTTTCCAACAGTATTTCAGTCATATCAGGACGATGGGATGTTGATAATGAAAGGCTGTGTGTGCAATGGAACCCCTTTAACGGTTGAAAAGATTTCCGCCTCGAGCGGGACTCAAACCCGGGACCGCTAGATCCGTAGGCAAGCGCTTAACCTACTGAGCTACATGTACCGGGGCTCCTCGGACACTGTGAACATTTTTTTTCGAGGTGAAAAATGAAATGCGCAATTCAATTCCAACATCGAAATTAGTTTAAACATATGTATTGTATCATAAACTGTACATGACTACAACATAACATGAAAGAAACAATAGGGTCAGAACGGAAGCATAAATGCTTATTTAGTTATTCACCTCAGCTTCTGCAAATAGTATGTTATCCAAAATATAAGACTGTTTTTCGACTCATATATATGCAGAAAATATTTGCGCCAAATGTTTGCTATGAAGTAAAAGAACTTATTGTCCTGAATTCTACGACAGCTCGTGGTGACCTCTTGTACTTTGGCGCATGGACTTGTTCTGCATCTGAGAGATGGCAGGTAGCTTTACCCAAGGCTTAAAAATATACATGTTTAGATTTTTCATAAATTTTCTATAAAATACATATTTTTCTTCTTTGTGCTAGTCTATAGGCATGGACCTGACTTTTGGGCTGGTCTACTGTACAAATGAATTTTTCTTTTGTGGGGTTGTCTGAGATATGAATTTTTCTCTTTTGGGTTTGTCTGAGATATATCTCAGACAAACCCACAAGAGAAAACTTAATTTGTAGACTAGCCAAACATCGAACACAAAAAAGAAATGAAATATCAAGTATGATAGAAAAAAAATATATATGTGACAAATAATTTAATATATCCGTCTAGATGGCTGGTAAAGCTTAAAAGAAAACCGAATAAAACTTTCTAGCTTCACCGCGAAATACTGGTAATGCTTAAAACATGGAAATATCTCTTCCCAACCCCAAAGTATGAGGTGACAGACTCTTGCAAGACAACGGTCAATATTCTAGACTATCCGATAACCTTGCAATGTTGTTTTTGGGCACAACAGATGACTTTACAACAATCTCTTTCCACCTGATCCTGCCTTCAGCTGCCATAGTTTTGCTAGCAAAATCAATCCTTGTTCACTCCTTAATGTTGTCTTCCCACCTCTTCTTTTGTCTATCTATTCTTTTTCCTTTCGCTGTGCCCTGTAGATTCGTCGTTGCGGCCAGAAGACCTTAATATGTGGCCAAACCATCTCAGTTTCCTGACCATGGTCAGGACTTTGTCATATTCTCCAGTGGCTGCTTGGATCTTTCCACGAACATCCCCATTATTATTCAGTAACCTTCGGTAATATCTCATCTCAGAGGCCTGGAGAAATCCCGATAGCAGACAGAAAGATTGAAAAAGTGCTTTATAAATACATGTAAATAAATAAATAAATAAATAGACTTTACCTTTTGAGTTGCCTCTTGCGATACGTCACACTTTTAAGTTCCTCCTGCCCATGTTCGACTACTTTCGCGTCCAAGAACAATTTTTCACACCCCTCAAGACGGGCGGCTAGTGTTCATGAACCAAAGCTAAACCCATTTAACCCGACACACCAAGTAAGTATCAAAGAATCATTTAAGAACACTGCAGATGCAGGGAAACAAGTTCATCCTATATATGAGCCGCGACACGACAAAACCAACAATGTGGTTGTGCGCACTGCGCAGACTCAGATCAGCCTGGGCAGCCGCCCAATTTTACCAGACTCTTCGTTAAGTGCTCAAAGGATAGCTAAGGGACTAAGCTACCTCCGTGCGGACAGCGAAGACTCTGATCAGACTGGGCGGATGCCCAGGCTGATCTGAGTCTGCGCTGGGCGCACAACCACATTGTTGGTTTTGTCGTGTCGCTGCTCATATATTCTGTTCTTAGTCCTGGAAGTTTTATTTGTGGTGTTCATAATATGCACTTTTTCTAAGTAATGAATTTCTCCAGATTAAAATGTGGAAGGGTCAGTTTTAGAGACCCAGGGATGTAATAATTGATGCAAACAAACTGTAAGAGTGCCAATTAAAAGTTAGGCATCGAGACAGTATTTAAACAAGTTCATGTAATTGTCCCAAACATTAAGACAGCTTAAGGTTTAGGGCGCGCTTTCAGGGGCAGCAACTCTATCGCATACTTTTCTGGGGATCACCACTATTAATTAAAGGAAAGAATTTTCTCCTGTATATAGGAGCCAAATGGCTACATCGCACAGGGAAGTAAAAAGGACGTCATAAAAGTTGTTTCCCTTTGTAAAAAAAGGCTGAAAAACGATGTACCCAGCATTTGGCTTAACAAATACTGCGTTTGGCCAAATATTGGAAACGTTGAATGTACTGTACGAATACCAAAATTGCAGAATTTGCAACGAAAACAGACACTGTTCAGACTGCTCTAGAATATTTGATCAGTGTCTTCAATGTTTAATTACTTCTGTCCCTGTGTGCAGGCATATTACGGTGTTTACACAAATCAACTGCTTTTTTATATTTTATCATTAAATTTTGATATATTTCAGTTCGATTGTTCATGGATGTTTGAACTTTGATTAGGGCTAAAAGATGCATGAATGAATGCCAGGGCATTCGAACCAAAGTCGATAGCAATTTAAATTGACTGTACAGCCAGAAAAGATACACCAATCCATATACTAACAGAGACAGATCAGCCTGGGAATTTGCAAAATCTGATCAGACCTTCTTTGCTTCCTTCAGCAAGCCTATAAGTCGACAGGAATGACTTGCAAACGTTTTGATACACTGCACAGATAGTCAAGATGAGCATACACGAAGCTAGCTATGTCTCTCGTTATTTGCAGATGCAGTCAGACCCCTTCTCTCATGAAATGATTCGAATCGATTTCCCATCAATAAATGCCGTTAACAGAACGCAGGAGTAAATATTCTAGTTTTTGTAAACTTTGGATTTCTTAGGTAGTAGGACGTTTGAAAGTGTGCTCCCCTCAGAAAACTTATACAAGATTACTGCAGAATTTTTACATCCAATTATGATATCATAACGCTATTCCCCTGGAGGCTCTAGGGAACGAATCTATAGCCACGTTACATGAAAGTCCAATTCGAAGAAAGGCCCCACTGCTCAATATCAAATATCAAAAAGCAGTTGATTTGTGTAAGAGCATGAACAATTTTATCATGAGGTATCGCTCCAAGTTCTCACTATAGTTTTATCATTGTAAATGACCGTGATTAGCCAGCTTTAAACAAATAAAACAGCCTTGAGTTTCACATTAAAAGGGATTGAAAACTTATTTAGGTCATTTTAGTTGGCAAATAAAATGACCTACTTTCGATTTCATTCAGTTGAATAAAATGGTAAAATTACAACGTACAGGTGTGGAGCCCCAGTCATTATCCGGTCTATGTCTGTATAGTATTGCTAAACGGGAAACCAGAACGGGAAATTTTATTTTGTGGAGCAATTTCTTATTTTTCCAAAACTTCTTTTCTCTAATCTTTGCCGTTTACATGACTCAGTATAAGCACATCAACCCTCATTTTATTACCAAACGTACAGGTTGAACCGCTTTTTATAATGATTTGAGTTCAGACGTTTTTATCACTGATAGGACTATGGAGACTTTAACAAGGTCGCAGTCCCTGCGTACGAAACCATAACAGGCACATTACATCAGGGTTCGAGGTTATTTGAGAATAATCTCAAACTCGAAATAAAGCACACTGATTGGCTGCTTCCGAGCACATTGCCTCAGTCTGTGTTGTGTTTTGCGTGCACATGTACGGCTTTGTTGGTTTGAAAAAGCGAACGCTTACTCCTTACCCTGTTTATTGTAATGGACTCTACCCTAGTCAAATTTGGACATGTCTTATGATATCAAAGGTATTGGCAGACCCTCTTAAGGTCTCTTCACTATCGTAAATAGAGGGCCATCAGGCCTTGAATCGCTCACCTCGGTAAAAAGTTCAAAGGTCAACCTAGGGTCATCATCTGAACGGACCTAATAGTATATTCATCCCAAATGTTGAGTATCAGTTTCAATTTCATGGGCCATTTGGTTCTGATTTTAAAAGGTTTTACCATGTATGGGTTTGACGGCGATCTAGGTCATGTGACGGCAACCATTCGAGCAAACTTTCATTTCCCAGACTCATTTAGGTCCCGAATGACAATCAATCGGCTGAGTCGCTTTGGAGGAGATGTCTGAAGCTGTTGAAATGAGTGACCTTGGTCAAAGGTCAAAGAATGACCTTGATCTCTGGTTTCAAAAAGCTCCACTTACTCGGTTAGTTGACTGTATATACCAGTTTTTATACCCAAATCTTCATTTTCTAAGAAATCAAATGTTATTGCATTTTCTCATACATGTATAAAAGCATCAGGCAGCAAATTTGATCTTGCAGTAAAAAAGTCAAGATCAACCCAGGGTCATCTTTAGAACATGTTTGCAAGTACTTAAGTACTCAATGCTGTTTAACAAGTTTCAAGACAATTGATATTTTGGTTCTGAGGAAGGAGACTTTTAATTTTTTCTATACTATATATGGGAGTGACAGGCATGTCAGCCGTGACCATCACTGTCTCAACAAATTTTCATTCATCCGACCACTGGAGGCAAATTTCGTCAAAATCTACCAAGCCACTTTGGAGAAGGTCAAATAATGACCTTCACCACTGGTACTCACAATCTTTATGTATCTGTTTACTTAACCATATAACATCTTTTATACCAGTCTTCATATATTTCTAAAAAATAGTTATAGCATTTCTCATATAAAAGCTCCAGGAAGCAAAGTTGACCTTGCCGTAAAAAATGTCAAGGTCAAAATTTGAACAATAATAGAACTTGAGTACCCAATGCTAAATACCAAGTTTCAAGGCCATTAGTCCTTTGGTTCTAAAGATGATTTTTCAAAGGGTTTTGAAATACCTGGGTATGGTGGCTATGTTTGACATGTAACCAGGACCATTTAAATTAATTTTCATTCCCCTTACCCCTGGAAGCTCCACATGAAATTTGGTCACAATCTACCCAGTCACTTTGGAGATGTTTGCCTTAAAGTAGGTCAACCCAAGGTCATCATTTAAAAACTTGATAATACTAAAGTACCCAGGGCTATGTACAAAGTTTCAAGCCCATCAGTCCTTTGGGTCTGAAGAATTTGAAGGTTTTACAATATATGGGCATGGCGGCCATGTCGATCGTGGTTGTCAGTTTTAATGAATTTTCATTTCCTGACCCCTGGATGCTTCATATGAAATAGGGTTCCAACTGGCCCACTGCCTTTTGAGGAGATGTTAGATATTTTTCAAATACGAGAGACCTTGATCACAGGCCAAATGATGACCGCGATCTCTGGTTTTCAAAAATCTTCATATACTCATTAAGTTGACTGTATATACCAACTTTTATGCAAAATTTTAAACAATTTCCAAGAGCCCGGTCAGCTCAGTGGGTTAAGCACTGGCCTGCTGATCTAGCCGTCCCTGGTTTGATTCCCGCTGGAGGCAGATATCCTTTCAACTGTAAATGGGGTTCCATTGCATACAGCCTTTCATTATCACCCTCCCTTCATCCTGATATGACTGAAATACTGCTGAAAAGGGTGCAAAATCACAAGTCATCCTCCATCCATCGACAGAGCAGCAATTTTCATGAAATCTTATTTTACAGCAATTTCTCATGTAAAAGCAACAGAAAGTAAATTTGACCTTGCTGTAAAACAAAGGTCAAGATCATCATTGAATAGGCTAGGTAGTACTCAAGTCCTTTGTGCTGCATACCAAGTTTCAAGACCATCAGTCTATTGGTTATGAAGAAGATTCTTAAATGTTTTAACCCTATATGGGCATGGTGGCCATGTTGGTCATGTGATCTGAACCACTTGAACAAGCTTCTCGTTCCCCAACTCCCAGAGGCTCTATATGAAATTTGGGTACAACTGGCCCTGTGGTTTCAAGGAAGGTCATTTGGAAATGTCGAAGGAGAAAGACAACAGAGCCTGCCTATCCTATTCTGGGTAATGGGACTGTTTAAGGAGTTGTGACTACATAATTGAGCCGTGACCAGAGAAAACCAACAAAGTGGTTGTACGCCCAGCGCAGACTCAGATCAGCCTGGGCATCCACTCAGACTGTCTTGAGTCTTTGCTTTGCGTTGAAAGAGTAGCCAAGGGTCTAAGTAAGCTCCATGTAGACAGCAAAGACTCTGATCAGCCTGGGCAGATGCCCAGGCTGATCTAAGTCTATGCTGGGCACACATCCACATTGTTGGTTTTCTTGTGTCCCAGCTCTGAAAGAAAGTACATATATCTGATGATTCTGATCATAAGTGCAGCTTACAACAAAATCAGTTGAAGAACTGATTTCTGGTAAGTTTCAAATATACTGGTTGAAATTCACTGGGCATTTCCTACTAAAAGTTGATTTCAAGTAATAACTCTGTAAGTAAGGAGTAGTAAGGGTAGTAATAGGTGCAGTGTTCTTAGAAGAAATGTTATGCCAGGTATGATGACTACAAGAATGGTAGTTGACAAGAGCTAGGGTTAATATAATTTTGGACTTGAAATTTTACAAAGTCAGCAGGGCATGAAAAATAGGTCAAGAGTCAAAACAAGTGCAACATCCCTTGAGACCATTTCAAGAAACGTTATGCTAGGTTTGATGATAGGTATCAAAGTTTGGGAGAAATGGACTTCAACACTGGGGTCCATGCAATTGTAGACAGATGGATGGACGTACCCGAATGAACTAAACGACAGACGGACGTAAATTTAACTCCTATATCACACCTCGCTAAAGCAGATGGGACAAAGCAAGTGCAACAAAAACTTTGGATATCAAAACAACAATATCCATTCAATATTTTCTAAATTTATTTGGCACAAAAGGTCCACTAAAAATATGATTAATTGGGTATACAATATAAATAGCAGTTATTTTTGGCACATCCAGTATCGATATAATAACTATGTATAGTACCTAAAGTATTGCATTTCCTTAAAGCAAAACGCATACCAGATAAGCCGCAACATCAGAAAACCAACAGTGGTTGTGCTCCAAGCACAGACACAGATCAGCCTGGGCATCCACCCAGTCTGATCAAAGTCTGCATTCGCCCAGTCTGATCAGTCTTCACCGTCTGCATGGAGGTAGCTTAGACCCTTAGCTACCCTTTAAGAGTAAACAGAAGACTGATCAGACTGGGTGGATGTCCAGGCTGATCTGGGTCTTTGCTGGGTGTTCATGCACTTTGTTGGTTTTGGCGTGTCACAGCTCATATATGCGTCACAGTAATTATATAAGCTGCAACATGTAAAAAGATGCTTGGCACATATGAGAACAGCAAAAACACAACCCAACCTGAACATATAGGCTGTTTGTACTCACCCTGTTTAAGGAGTACAGGTTTACCTACATTTTTCTGCCATTCTTACAAACGGAAACAATATTTGTGACATCCTGTTGCTTCTCTGGATCACAAAGCCCTTCTAAAATAGGGTCTACTGTTACAGGAAAGAATTTGCTCCTACGGGAGCAAATTCTTTCCTTTCAGAGTTGACCCCAACTGAGAAGGGAGGCAAAAATGAAAATGTCTTAGTGTGAATACTCACCTTATACCCTGAGGATTATACAGCCACAAAATAAATGCAGAGTTTCACAGACAGGTTTGAGGCAATGCTCTATCACATTTGCAAGGATTTCACAGACTGGTTGAAGGCAATGCTCTAGCAAATCTGCAGAGTTTCACAGACTGGTTGGAGGCAATGCTCTAGCAAATCTGCAACATTTCACTGAGTGGTTTGAGGCAATGCTCTAGCAAATCTGCAGCATTTCACAGACTGGTTTGAGGCAATGCTCTAGCAAATCTGCATAGTTTCACAGCCTGGTTTGAGGCAATGCTCTAGCAAATCTGCAGAGTTTCACAGACTGGTTTGAGGCAATGCTCTTGCAAATCTGCAGCATTTCACAGACCAGTTTGAGGCCATGCTCTAGCAAATCTACAGAGTTTCACAGACTGGTATGAGGCAATGCTCTTGCAAATCTGCAGCATTTCACAGACTGATTTGAGGCAATGCTCTAGCAAATCTACAGAGTTTCACAGACTGGTTTGAAGCAATGCTTTAGCAAATCTGCAGAGTTTCAGAGACTGGTTGGAGGCAATGCTCTAGCAAATCTGCAGAGTTCCACAGACTGGTTTGAGGCAATGCTCTTGCAAATCTGCAGAGTTTCACAGACTGGTTTGAAGCAATGCTCTTGCAAATCTGCAGCATTTCACAGACTGATTTGAGGCAATGCTCTAGCAAATCTGCAGAGTTTCACAGACTGGTTTTAGGCAATGTTCTAGCAAATCTGCAGAGTTTCACAAACTTGTCTGAGGCAATAATGTAGCAAATCTGCAAAGTTTCAGACTGGTTTGAGTCTTTGAACTTTGTTACTATATTAAGGCACCTTTTCGCATGATAAGCTCATATTATCAAAGAAGCACCATCATTGTAAGGAGCAAAATAGCACCATCATTGTAAAGAAAAAGATTATCAAAAGCTGTGTAACATAAATGAATAACCAACTAATGCATATAAAACTCAGTAATAAAAGCACCGCAGGCACTGCATGATACCCCGCCACTGCTGGACATCGTAACATTTTTTTGAATATATAATAGCTAAACAGCCACAGAATTGGGATGGACAGAGATATGATGTCCATACTGCAAACAGCTATTAATATAAACCACTCATACATAGCAGTCTTGCGAGATTTCTAACAATGTGGGGCATTCAGACCCGTGTAGATTTAGATCAGGCAGTAAAGCATTTCTTTGAGCTGAGAAACTCCGTTTCTTGTTCTATGGTGTTAAACATATCTGTGAAGTTTCATTCAGATATTCCATATAGTAGCAGAGCTATCAAAGGTAAATAACTCATAAACTGGAAAGGTCAGAGTGACCATTCTAATTCACAATATGTAAGCTTTGATGTTAAACATATCTGTGAAGTATCATTTAGATATTCCATACAGAAAAGGAACTACAGGTCATAAACCATTTTTCAGATGTATCAAGGGCAAATAACTTATGAACTGGTAAGGTAAGAGTGACCGTCCTTAATCACAATATGTAACCTTTGATGTTCAACATATCTGTGAAGTTTCATTCAGATATTCAATATAGTAAAGGAACGACAGGTCAAAAAACATTTTCAGATCAATCAAGGGCAGAAAACTCATGAACTGGAAAGCTCAGAGTGACGGTTCTTAGTCACAATATGTAACCTTCGATGTTCAACATATCTGTGAAGTTTCATTCAAATATTCCTTATAGTACGGGAACTACAGGTAAAAAAACATTTTCCAGACCTGTCAAGGGCGGATAACTCATGTACTGGAAAGGTCAGAGTGACGGCCTTTAGTCACAATATGTAACCTTTGAAGTTCAACATAACTGTGAAGTTTCATTTAGATGTTCCATATAGTTAAGGAACTACGGGTCAAAAACCATTTTTCAGACCTATCAAGGGTGGATAACTCACAAACTGGAAAGGTCAGAGTGACGGTCCTTAGTCACAATATGTAACCGTTGATGTTCAACATATCTGTGATGTTTCATTCAAATATTCCTTATAGTAAAGGAACTACAGGTCAAAAACCATTTTCCAGACCTATCAAGGGCGGATAACTCACGAACCGGAAAGGTCAGAGTGATGACCCCTAGTCACAATATGTAACCTTTGATGTTCAACATATCTATGAAGTTTCATTCAGATATCATAAACAGTAAAGGAATAACAGGCCAGAAACCATTTTTCCAAGATGATCAAGGGCAGTAACTCTCTTAAAAATGGACGGATTTTGCCCATTAACAATCCCATACCACTCATAGCTGATAAAAATATGTATGCAAAATTTGAAGAATTTTCGTAACTAAATACTCAAGTTATCGATCGGAAATGGTGAGCACGGACGGATGGACGGACGGACAGACACCGAAAGGTATATCATAATACCCAGCCACTAAAGTGTGGTGGGGTATAAAAACTGTGGACGGTATTCCATCACATACTTGGTAAACAATGATATTTAATTTTTTCCGCCACAAGTGACTCAATTTTCAATTCTAACATTTCACCTCTTCTCAACTCGTTTCAAATTCTTGTATGACCTCACTGGTATTCCTTTCCTTTCTTCGGCTATAAGACAGAGGTTTTCCTCCAAAACCATCCCGAAAACCTAAATCATGCACTTGGTGACTTCATATGAAAAAGTAGGAGAAAAGTAGGAGCTTCTGAGATATAAAAATGTAGGAGAAAGGTAGGAAATTTATGGCAAAAAAGTAGGAGGCTTTGTGTATATCCAAACATTCATTTGGAGTAGAATAACATAACATGATCTCCCTCATTCTTTGAATGTTGCAAAAGAGTGAAATAAACAGAATCAACCAAAAATTCTAAACATTTTATGAGGCTGGGGGTCAGGGTCTGCCTAGGTCCTCAGAAGCTGTAGGGTAAAGGTGCACTCTCCTGCAACCCTAGCTTTTCCTGATAAGAAATATTATTTTGGTATTTTATGGAAAGAAGTAGGAGTTTCCTGAGAAAAAGTAGGAAAAAGTAGGAAGAGGCCTAAAAAGTAGAATACTTGAAAGCCTGCTAGATCCATCTTAATCCAAAAATCTAAACCCATCTTATATGAAGAATCTAGATTTTCATGATGGATTGATAGGAAAAAACACATCTTATAGCAGAATTCCAATAGACTGATTTAGATATTTTGCATCATTATAGGGAGGTAACACCCCATTTTATAACTGAATAAATATTGTATGTTTTCAAGTGTCATACCAGATTATGTTAACAATGGCTGTTCTAATGAGGGGCCACAACATTTAACTGGGCCCAGTTGTTCAAGGCATCATTAGCCTAACTAGCTCATTAAGAGGTCAACATGTTAAGTGTTTTAAGACTTTATGGCCAAATAGACTGATATTTTTGGTTGAAAATATGTGAGAAGCTTTTGCACTGCAAAAGCTTCTCACAGGTTTTCAACAAACAATATTGGCGTATTTGAAATATCAATGTTTGAAATTTTAACGTCTTGTTGACTACCGATGGCATTAGTTTAAAACAACCAGGGCTGAGGCCCTGATTTGCATCTCATAACGAAGGATCTTATGCCATGTGCAAACAGTGAATATTAAAATCAGATCTATGTCAGCAAGACTTCACTTTTCATGATTTCCAATGATGCATAGACTGTGTATGCAAAAATCAGAAGACTGATCAGACTGCACTGAGTTGCAGGCAGATCTGAGACTTTGCTGTTCGTATATGCCTATATTGTATATGGGTATACCCTCATGTTTTTCTGCCAGTTTAACAAAGGGAAACAACTTTTGTGACTTCCTATTTGCTTCCTTTGACAATGGAGCTGTTTCAAAATGAGGTGTACCCTTTAAGAAAAAGAATTTGCTCTTTGTCTCACATTGAGAAGGAGGCAATACTGAAATAAAAAGAGTTCCTTCCCCTGGAGAGAACCCATTTACCGTAAGGTCCCTTTTCATATGACGTTATTCATTTCTATGGATAACAGTCACATTTCAGCCAAGAATTATCAGATAAATCCTCCTAAATCAGCAGAAGCTTTGAAATGAAACTGTCAAAACTATCATCTTTAACACTAAAAACCCAAAACATTAAATAGTGTGATTTGTAACACTGTAGATCCAGATGAAGCAGCTTATAAACAGCTGCCTCATCTGGACCTATGGTCTTTGAATTCTACCTGTGACACAACTTGGACGGAACATTTTTTGAAATTTTGCAGACATATTTATTTTCATCATCTTTTTTGGCACTTTAAGGGTTAGGCTCTCTCCGTCGTAATAAGTCTGTCTTCAGGTCTGCTTGATTCACTTGGCACTACTGGACTTGTTTGTACTTCAGAATACTCTACTCTGAAATAACAAATGATCATACATTCAAATAATTCTTGCCAGATCAGACTGATACATGTACATAAAATAGTAACAGCTGTAAATAAACTGACAAAACCAATGAAGTGGATGTGCACCAAGCAAATACTCAGATCAGCCCGGGCATCCCCCCAGTCTGATCAGAGTATTTGCTGCCCGCATGGACATAGCTTAGACCTTTAGCTACCATTAGCACAGACTCAGCAGATTTCCAGGCTGATAAGAGTCTTTGCTGAGCCCACATGTCTTTTTGTTGGTTTTATCCTGCTGGGGCTCAACTATGAATAATCTAACAGAAATGCAACACCCCCATGTTTTTTCTGTCAGTGTTTCAAAGGCACACAACTTTTGTGACACTGTTTTTTTTTCCTGGACAAGATAGCCCTTCTGAAATGATTCTACTCTTACAGAATTTGCTCCTATGGCAGCTAATTCCTTTCCTTTAGGGGTTGAACCTAATAGAGACAGGAGACTAAAAAGAAACTGGCAGACTGCTTCCCCTAAATTGTACCTTTACACCTTTAATGCAGGTCACAAAACCTGGCGGAAATAGTGTAATATGAGAATTCATTTTTTGCCAACAAATTCTATTAATATCCCTTGACATGGCAAATATGATGGAGTTTATCAAAGAAATACAGTAATAATCCTATTAAATGCCACAGATGACGTTGCAATTTGCGAAAAGGGGGGTGGGGGTGGGCGGGGGTTGGAGTGGAATGTTTAGAGGTTTAAGTGTCACTGCCAAAATGCCTTTGACAAGCAATACAAAGGTGATGGGTCACTTCAAAGGAAGCAT
This sequence comes from Ctena decussata, assembly GCA_963989385.1. Classification (NCBI taxonomy): domain Eukaryota; kingdom Metazoa; phylum Mollusca; class Bivalvia; order Lucinida; family Lucinidae; genus Ctena; species Ctena decussata. The sequence goes on along the minus strand of OZ022498.1, from coordinate 34,329,414 downwards.
TTCTACTATTTTTTGCCTTCCTTTTTAGTAGGAGTCAACCCTTAGAGGAAAGAATTTGCTCCTCTAGGTACACCCCATTTCTAAGAGCTATCTTATTCAGGAAAGCAAACAGGAATTCATGCAATATAATATAACACTATTTTCAGACTAGAAATGTGTCCATAGGACACAGATGCCCCCGCCTAGTGCCTTGAGTAAGATGGCACCCTGATTACGTTACTGGCACTTGTAGGATAACTAGGTTCATAGAGGTAGACTTGTACAATATAAATGGCAAATCAAGAGACACGAAATGTCAAAACGACCTATGCAGGACTAAGTTATAGGCCAGACACAAAAATGTTTTCACTATAGCCTATACATGAAGTTTACATGCACAGTGTGACCTCCACCTTCAACCTAGGGGTTTGTCATTATGATCATTTATGTAATATAGTTTTGAATCCCACCATGCAGGATAAAGTTATGGACAGGACATAAACATGTTTCACTGAAGCCTATGCATAAATTTTAAGTGCAGACTGTGACCTTGGCCTTTGAGCTAACAATATGATTCTTGCATGTGACACATCAACTTGTCATGATAATAATTATTTGAGCCAGATAATTTCAAAATCCCATCATGCAGGACAAAATTTCACTACAGCCTATGCACAAAGCTTAAGTGCTGGCTGTGACCTTGACCTTCAAGCTAGCAGCGTGGTTTTGTACACGACACACCATCCTGTCATGACAATTATTTATGCCAAATAATATGCAGGACAAAGCTATGGACCAGACACGAACATATTTCATTATAACCTATGCACAAAGTTAAAGCGTGGACTGTGACCTTTAAGAAAGTGACATGGTTCTTGCATGTGACACATCGTCTGGTCATGGTGATCATTTGTGCCAAATAATTTTTAAATCCAACCATGCAGTCCAAAGTTATGGGTCGGACACGAACACATTTCATTATAGTCTATGCACAAAGTTTAAGTGAGGACTGTGACCTTGATCTCTGCGATAGCCATGTGGTTCTTGCACGCGACACACCATCATTTGTGCCAAATAATTTTTAAATCCCACCATGCAGTCTAAAGTTATGGGTCGGACACAAGCATATTTCATTATAGCCTATGTACAAAGTTTAAGTGCAATCTGTGACCTTGACCTTTGAGATAGCGACATGGTTCTTGCATGCAACACACCATCTTGTCATGATGATCATTTGTGCCCAATAATTTTTAAATCCCACCATGCAGTCTAAAGTTATGGGTCAGACACAAACATATTTCATTATAGCCTATGTACAAAGTTTAAGTGTGGACTGTGACCTTGACCTTTGAGATAGGGACATGGTTCTTGCACGGGACACACCGTCTTGTCATAATGATCATTTTGCCAAATAATTTTTGAATCCCACCATGCAATCCAAAGTTTTGGATCAGACACGATTTCTGTTACACACACACACACACACACACACACACACACACACACACACACAGAGAGACAGGGTAAAATCTATATGCCCTTCCACCATTTCATGGCGGGGGCATAAAAACAGGCAGGACAAGATTTATTTGAGCAGGGGCGTTTATTAGCATTTATAGGGTAATCAAGTGTGCTGGTACCCTGCCATAAGTTTGCTGCCATTTTTTTGAAAGCTGTTTAGGTAGGTCAAAGGGTAGCCTTAATGCACATAGTCCTTTAAACTCTGATTTAATATAAAGATTTTTTTCAAGATTGTACACACACATATTGCCCGGGTACAGGAGCAGATGGCCCTTGGGAACAAAATTTTGATTGTAACAGGAAGCCTTTTATTACTTCAATCCTTATGTTAAGTTTCAACAGTTCAAACAATAAAATAAACAATGCCAAAAAGCACTTTTTGGCCACTGAGAAGTGCCATAACTCTATCAGAAATCATAAAAATAGTGCCATAACTCTATCAGAAATCATAAAAATAGTACCATAACTCTATCAGAAATCATACAAATTTGCCTGTGAGACATTGTCAAAACATATGCAGTTTGAATAAAATCCATGAAGAAACATGCCATTTATTGAATGGAACCCATGTACAGAATGATGTACCTGCAATAGATGGATAGACATGGATGGCAAACATGAAAACATACTAACATGTGGTAGGGTATATCAAGAATTCCACAGAATGTTATGTCTCGCCAGTCTTGGCACTGTCAGAAAACAGAGCTAAACCAGAAGCATCAACCAAAGTTTATGCTGACACTGAAAAAGTAACCCCTATGTCTCACTTCTATTAGTTCCAGGTGAGACAAAAAATGGAAGAAGAACAGGAAGGTTCAGAGATCCAGATAAGTGTTTCCTGAGGATAATTCTGAGATCATTTGTCTAATTTCACAATAAAAACATATGTTGTGATCCTCATTAGAACCATTTCAGTGAGCCAATTCCGATTTGGAGTCACAACATAAGTTTTATCCAGAAATCTGGAAAAGAATCCGTAAGTCATCCTTGTTACCTCTACGTATCTGAAGCACTGAATTTAGGGTAATTAAGGCTGTACTTTACCCAGATCCCATATTGACCTCCCCTGTGGACTGGTAGGCTGCTGATACTCTGTACCCAGGGGGAATTAACTCTGAATGTCTTTCCTGATGGTGTCGGTGTCGACGGTCTCTGTCCCTGTGTGGGTAAAAGGTGAGACCAATGAAGTTCAAAAAGTTGCTGTATACAATTACCATATCTATTCTAAACAAGGTGAGAATAACCGAGTTCAAATAGTTGATTTACAAAATTATCACATCTTTTTCAAATGGTTGGACACAAATGCCTATTAAAGCAAAACAATGCTGACCCAAATCAGACTGCTTCTAAAGAAGCAGTCTGATCAGGGTCTGTACTCTGTAGTGTTTGCAAACAGTTTTAAATAAAACTTTCCCTGAGACAATCAGGACAAAGGACCCTTCAAACTTCAAGCATAGAAGAATCCATTATTGAAAAGGTGAACGCTATCAGAATATCAAGGGTACATATGGTGTGCCAATTTATCTCACAGTCTGCACAAAGTCAAAATGGATGCAGTTGTTCAAAGCATTGTTAGCTTAAAGCAGTCATTAGTCAAGGATTCATTAAGTCTTCCAGTACCCATAAAATCAAGTATCTTCATATTTTTTGCTGAAAAGTGTGAGAAGCTTTTGCATGGCAAACGCTCCTCAAATTTTATTCACCAAAAAATAACAAAGCTTTTGCACATAATACTTTTGAAATTTAACATGACTTTAACTAATGACATCGATAGCTTTAAACAACCAAGCCCTTATGGCTGGAGGTATTCCCTGTAAGGTGAAGGGGAATATCTCTATGTTTTTCCAAAATTTTACAAAGGGAAAGAATCTTCATCACTTCCTGTTTGGTTCCCTGGACTGACAAAGCCCTTCCAAATAGGGTCAACTCTAAAAGGAAAAAAATTGGCTCCTGGGGGAGCAAATTCTTTCCATTAAGAGCTGACTCCAATGAGATGAAAAGAAACCAGACCTGACCATGTACAGGATACCTCACCTGACAGCATTTTGCCAATGACATAAAAATCTAAAACCAAAACCATGCATTTGGATGGCGATGCTGATGCCAAATATGACAACAATAGTACTTCCTGTACTATCATACAGTCACGTTAAATATGATAATGGAAGAGTTGCTTCCCCTGATATAGTAGCCATTCATCTTAATAACAATTTGACCTAGTTCTAGTTGTCAGATTTACTAGCAAATACAGACATGTATATGGGGGTTATTTATGTAATTACTGTTACCTGCGGTATCACTCATTTTAAACAAGAATTCTGTGAAAATGCTGTGTCTTGCCAGCCTGTGTGTGTCACAGAAACAGGGCTAAATTATCCAACACAATCCTGAAGCCCAACCGAATAAACTGAATGTTTTAGAATGCTTAACCCATGCCAAGCATCCCATAAAAGAGGCTTAGGCAGACAGTGCAGACCCAGATCAGACTTATTCGGATACATCGTCTAATCAGGGTCTACACTGTTTGAATAGATTTACAGAAATTTCTTTAAAATGACATAAGAATGGCTTAACAAGACACCCCTAAAATGACAAATGGACTCATATTTATGGGTTAAAGACAGGAGTGGTACTATATAAGAAGGATTAACTTCCACGGTTTCATTGACGGACACTCGTTGCCAGGTGTGTGAATCTATGGTTACTACCACTGAGCCACTTGGGGAAAGTTGTTATGAGAATTGAAACAGAACAGTGCTATTCTATCTCTTGATCGCATAGTGTCAATACCTCCAGCTGGCCAATGAAATTATTATAACTGGTAATTCTGGCCCACTGATTGCATGGTTGAATCAATTTTCACATAGATCTTTAACTGTTCAGGCAGCATAATGCTAGTGCTGGGAACCAGCCCCACTGGCAGAGAAGTCCTGTCTGTAATAACATTTATTTATCATGATATTTCAATTCTATTTCATTGTTTATGACAACAGTAACATAGATTAAATGGCATTAATGTCACAAACCTCTGCAGAGTTCCTGGAGCAGATTCTGTCCCAGAGTTGCCACGGCGATACCTCTGGTCTCTGTCCAGGTTGAGGGAAGCTGTTCTCTGGGCACGGGCTTCTCTGCTGGACAGCAGCGGAGTGTCTCGGTTGTGAGATAGCTGGCGAAGACTTGCAGACATCCTTCTTATAGAGTTGTATCGTAACATCAGTGTGCTGTGAAGCAAATCAAATACATAACAAAAGTCAAAATTCAAGTGTACAAGTTTTATCATTGCTCCAAATAAGAAGGGGTTATAGAGACAATTCAGGGATAATTTCCCATATTTCTGCATAAAACATATATTGTGACCCCTCATTAGAACTGTCTCATCTCAGCAAGACAGTTCTGATGAGGGGTCACAACAAATATTTTCATTGAGAAATAAGAGAAATTTTCATAGAATTTTCCTGAAAACCCCATCTTAACATGGAGTTCCAAACAAGTCTAAACTGTTGTAGGTAAAAACTTCCGAAGTTGAGGCGTGACACGACATAACCAACAAAGTAGCATGTGGGCCCAGTGAAGACTCACATCAGCCTCGGCAGCTGTCTAGTCAGTGGGCCTTAAGGGTAGCTAAGGGTGGAAGCTACCTTCATGCAGACAGCAAAGACTGATCAGACTGGGCAAATACCAAGGCTGATCTGAGTCTTCACTTAGTGTGCATGCCACTTTGTTGGCTTTGTCATGTTGCGGCATCATTCCCTGAGTTTGGGTATACAGCCGTGCTTTTTCCACAATTTTTAAGGGAAACTTTGTGACTTCCTGTGTGCTTCCGTGGCTAAAATAGACCTTCCAAAAAGGGGTTTACTCTTAACACATTATGAAGTCCAAGAACCCTAAAAAACTGGCTGAATTCATACAGTTGTCAGTTTGATGACATTTTCAATGTAAGCCTTGATCTCAGGGTATAAGTATATCTAAAATTATATTTTACTTTTTAAACTTCTAACAGTGATATGTAATGAGAGATCAAAATATGGAAAAAATATTATTTAAAGAAATGTACAAGAGAAACATACTCGTCAAGTGGAGGTTCCTTCTTCTTCCTGAAAATAAAATAAAATTGCTACAGTAACTGTTGTCACTTCTTAAGAAATAGATAAGCTCTAGAAGTGACTTGTTCAGAACCATAATGACCTTTAAATTTCGGACATGCAAAAGTCAGACAATTATTGTTTGAAAATTCTTAGAAAGTGGATTTTACACGTCAATGCATCCAAATGATGCTTAGTGAATGGCAAACCTTGTAGACCCAAAACAGTTTGATCTGAGTCAAAGTGAGTGAGTAGGTCTTTAGTGTTTGCTCAGGCCTGTCTGTCTGAATATTAGGGTCATTAAGATAATAATTCACGGTAAACAAGACATGTATTGAGCATGGACTACAAGTGATATGTGAGTGAGTGGGTCTACAATGTTTGCTCAGGCCTGTCTGTCCAAATATAAGGGTCATTACGGTAATAATTCACTGTAAACTAGACATGTATCGAGTATGGACTGCAAGTGACATGTCTACCTTCAACTAATCGACAACGAAACCCTTCCAAGTATGGGCCCTAGAAGAGAAAATTCTTTCTGTAAGTGTTGACACCACAGAGTGAAAATGGTAGTTACTTCAATTGAAACTGTAGCCATCTTTCACAGGCTAAAAATAACAACAACAAAAAACAACTTTTTGGCAGCAGTAAAGAATTTCAGGCTCCAGATAATGTGTTTTTTTCCTTTCTTCTTTTTTGTTAATTCCAAGATATTTTTTTTTTCTCTCCATGTGGACATAGCAATCCAGACAAGGTAGGGTTTAGGAGGATAATTCTGAGATTTTTTTTTCTCATTTCTCAATAAAAACATACATGTATTGTGATCTCTCAATAGAGCCGTCTTAGTGTGACAGTTCTAATGAAGGGTCACAATGTAGGTTTGTTTTGAGAAATATGGAAAATTATCTCTGCTGGAGAACTGTAGCACAAGTCATACTACCAGTAATATTTATATATTAGTGAATTAATTTAATAGCCATTCATAGCTAATGTTATTTCATTGTGAACATATCTGACTTTAAATAAAATTTGCATCGGTATCAATATATTTTCATGATGAAGAAACAGGAATCAGCTCAGAAAACAATCATACTGAAAATGTTCCTTTACCTTACCGGAATCCCTGTGTACAGCCTGTGGGAATCAGGAAAAGCAAATTTTTAGGCCTCATTCAAACAAAACATTTCGTTTTCTTGAATGAGGTCTACAAATGTCTAGTTCTTCAAAATTTATGCGTTTTACCTTTTACATGAGCCACAGCACATGATGATACTGGTGATGAAAACAGAGAGGAACAATACCCCACCCGGTATAACTATGATATAGATAAACTCCCAGAACATATCACGGCACCGACCATCTCCACAGTCTGGTGGGGGTTCATATCTCACTACTATATCTTCTTCCATTGCCACCTGCAATTACAATGCTGTAATTACTCTAGCTATTCAGACCACATGCTTGAGCAAATTGTATAGATCCAGTCTATGGATTCTGAAGAAACTATGCAATACTGGGACACCTAAAAACCATTAATTTTCCATTTGGGACAAATGGAAAATTAATGGTTAGGTGTCCCAATACTTTTAAGCACATTAGGCTATTTATTTGGCTATAAGATAAGTGCAATTTTCTCCTCCAAAATAACAAACTTATCTAAACCAGTCATATTAATTCTGCTACAAGATGTTTTCCCTTCTAAAACAATCCCAAAAATCTGGACCTGTCTAGCAAGACACAGATTTAGATTTTTTTGCTAGAGTCTTTGGGTTAATATGGAAGGGGAAAGCCCTGCCATATAGTCAGATAAATATGGTATAAATATTACACACTGAAAAGCTGTGAGTACAATTTCTTGCCATCTGGCTCAAACATGTATACACTATAATCAGCACTCTGCTTCAGATAAGATGGAGTTTTGAGGATAATCAAATTCTGAGAAAACCTGTGTTGCAGCCCTCATTAGACCTGAATGAGTCAAGTATCTCTTGAATTGGAGTTTAATTTTTATACTAACACAAGATTCGGCAACACTTTTACAGGTTATTACATGGTTAATTAGGGGTCCGTGGAAACACCCCAAACCACCCCAAACCTCTACCAAACCACCCCAAACCAGCCTCCCCAGATTCACATCTAGGGATGTAACGATAGTCCATAAATGACTATTGCGATAGTATTGACATTGCAAGAAGTACCATTGCGATACTATTACTATTGCAGGTTGCTATTGCAATGCATTGCGATAACTATTGGGGACAGATTTTGTATCCAGAAACTGAGCTTTTCTGTATAAAACTCTGGTATGTTCACAAATTTACGGCTGAAAAGCGTTGTTTAATGACTGTTGTATCACAATATGCACACCTTGGCTACAAAATACAAGAAAATATTATTTTTCATACTTTGGAATCCACATGCATTTCTATTATTCTTTTAGCTAAAGACTTCTTTCAAGAAATAGATGCATGTCTAGAAACTATTGAAACTATTGCGATATTGGAAACACTATTGCCGATAGTAATGACATTGCAGCTTTCCCTATCGATAGTGACTATTGCCAATGTTACTATTGCGATATATCGATAGTCCGATGTATTGTTACAGCCCTATTCACATCACCCCCTGTCCCCTCCACACATATACCAACACCGCTCCCACCCATCCCAAGCAGTATTTATATAGATTCAAAATAATAATAATAAAAAAAAAAAAAACACACTTTAATAAGTCGAAGGATAGGAATTAAAACAGAATAAACAACCAACAACGGGTGTGAATATCACGCTGTGTATTTATTGTCGACCGGTTTCGGTCATCAAAGACCTTTATCAAGACAGAATAAATGCTAAATTGTTCTACTGAAGTAAAGAAAAACGGATAAAAAATGTCACGTGATCCCTATTCTTCCAAAAATAGTCATTCAAAGTGAAAGTAGAAGTGATCTGATGCTGAAGATTAAGGAATACAACTGGGTAGATATCACTTTGAATTTTTAAGTCTATGATTAGTAACTAGAAGCAAATATTCCATATACTGATTGTACAGCTTGGGTTTCTACATTGTCTGTGTCTTCGTCCTGTGTAATGGTGCTTGTTGATGATGAGGGAGTAATCTCTAAATCCTTCATTGTCCGGAGTCTGGTTAACCTTCCAATGGTGGAAACTTCATCTGTTAAAGTCATTAACGCTTCCTCTACAGAGATGGCTATGTAGGGGTTTCCCCGGCGGATACGTTTCTTTTGTTTAATTTTGTTTACCTGGCTGGTACAGTTCGTACTTTGAATATTTGTATGATAGATGGCTCCTGTTGTTCACTTTAATAAGTGTTTACCCATAATATGTATGTATGTATGTATGTATCTCTTTTAATAACTTCGGGTTTAAATATTAACGAAAAATTAAAAATCTCAGTATAATGAAGTAAATTATTTTGTACGTTTATGTATGTCATGCAGGGTGGGGCGGGGGAGGAGGGGGCGACCATTTATACCACTCCAAACCAGCCACCCTGGATACAAACTAGAACCCCACCCCTTGCGCAGTGGCACGTTAATTAAAGAATGAAGGGGATGGAGGGGAGGAAAGAACTAATACTCACCAACTGACCTGAAATGTTGGTGTCTTGGCGGGGGAGGGGTGGGGTTCTAGTTTGTATCCAGGGAGGCTGGTTTGGGGTGGTATGAAAGTGGTTTGGGATGTTTTGGGGTGGTTTGGGGTGTTTCCACGGACCAGTTAATTAGTCTTTTCCAATATTGTAAAATGGGTGGCGGATCCAGAGGGGGTTCGGTGGGTTCAAACGAACCCCCTCTTCAGCCTCAATTAATTCATTTTCATGGGGAATTTCAGTAAAAATTGGTGTAAACTGCACAAATCAAACACCCCTCAGCTAATTTGAACCTTTCCAAAATTTCTGGATCCGCCCCTGTTGCATTTTCAAATGTACAAAAAGTCACTAACTTCAACTTTTTGATACCATACAAAAGTATGACGATATTTTTATATATCTGCATTTGATTCTAAAATGAACAGCTGACGTGAATGACGATCACGATACTCTTGGGTACAGAATTTGAGAGGACACAATTTTAAACTCAGTAAACCTCGTGTTAATAAATCTAGTCGATTAAATTCCTTTGCACTGAGAAATATTCAAGTATGGAATAGCCTGCCTTCAGAGATAGTGAACTCAAAGTCAGTAGTTGAATTTAAGACTAAGCTGGATAAGTTATGGAGTGATAACGGCTTAGCCAAGATAAAGTGGACACTTGTGTTGCACACAGGTCAATTTTTAGAATCGGTTTAATCTTTTAACTTCCATAAAAATTTATAAGCTCTGACATTTATGCGTAATATTCCAAAGCAATTTTTATGGTGTAGGCCCGATAGAAATGTTAGAGGCTGATATATTCTAGTACCTTTGTGGGGCTACGGACTATACACATTCGAGCATAACATGCTGTTTTAAGATAGAAGACATTGTTTTCAGACAATCTTTACTCCTCATTAAGTAATGACAATCTGTCAACACCAAAATTTTGAGCCAAAGAATTGACTGCTTTTAGGAAAAAAATATTTTTATTAAGTTAGATTGCAAGTACCACTCAAAGCAGAAAAGAAGTAAATTTTGCATTTAGCAGTATTGTTTAGACATTATCTGAATGTGTTTAAAAGTCCTCTCACTTGAAATATAGAGCTGTCTATGGTTGACATAGAAAGTATTGTTGTAATTACTACTTTCATGTCTTTATGGCTTGAGTAGCAAATTTTGGTCACAGCGGGGCTACGGACTATACAAAAATAGGGAATGTCTAAAACTGCACTTGGAAGACATATTTTCACAGTAAACTCTAAAAATACAGTTTAAATTTACCATTTAGTGTTACTTTACAATGACATTTGCATTAGAATAAACAAATTCATGTTCTGTGAATAACTTTATTGTAAAACTAATAAGAGCATAGCAAACTGTTGGTCACTTCCTGACATAGCTTCTTCAAAGGGGCTTTCAGACCTGAACTTCTAACTTAAATGTTTCACAATTTAATTGCAAATATTTCAGAAACAAAATTAAACAGTTGTTATGGTTGTATTATAGGAGTAAACAACATATTATCAACTTCTTATTGATACTGTCCAGGGGCTACGGACTATACAGACTATAAGCAATTTGTACCATCAGTCCATGGTAGTCCTTACCTCAAGCATATTCAACCAGTATATGTTTAGCCAAGTCTATAGAAATATACTGAAGTATAATTTGCAATCTGTTTGCAGTATACCATAAAAAAGAAGCCATGAAGATGGTCTAGAGACTATACCACCAAGTTAGCAATTTAACTCTGCTGACTGGGGCAATTATAATTGCCCACTGGGGTTTATATAAGAAAGGAAACAATTGATCAGAACTTTGCCAGTAACTGAAATCTTCAGTTGTGTGGCAGATATGAAATCAGTGTAACAGTTATACAAAAAGTTCATGATTCTGTCAAAACAACAAGCAGTCTCTTCACAAATGTCTGATAGTGCCTGATGTTTGTACAAAGTTCAAAGAAAGAAAAGTCTAATACAGTTTTAAAGTTAGGGAGCAGACACAAAGTTATTATAAGAAATATAAAATGAATAATTCTGTCAAAATCAGAATTAAGCTAAATGGTTCTTTTACTCTGCATATTGTCTAATGGCACTTAATACTTTTCCAAACTTTCATGACGAAATCCTAAACGGATTAAAGATATGGGGCAGACATAATATATATCCTTTAGAACTTTGACCTCTGTGTAAAACGACCTTTGTCAGACATTGTTAAAATGTGATGTTCTGCACATCATCTAAATAAGACGAACATTTGGTCCAGATTTAAGCAAGTCTACACATTACCTTAGTAAGATGAACATTTGGTCCAAGTTTAAGTGAATCTTTTAAAGGGTTTAGGAGATATGGAGCAGACAAAGTCAATGGACAGAAGACAGACAGATGAGCACCACATTATAATTTGTCCTGCTACTGATGTTTTATATTTGTACAAAGTTTCAATTCAAAATCTTATACAGTGTTAATGTTACTATGGAGCAGACATGAAATCACTACAAGAAATGTACAAAGGGGCATAACTCTGTCAAAACTGAAAGTAGTGTTCTTTTTCTCTGTGCATTGTCTTGCTAAAGCTTTGTATTTGTACAAACTATCATGAAGAAATCTTTTAAAAACACTTCATAAAATATGGAGTGGACATGATGCTTAATATAAAATAATATGCATTGTACCAAAAATACAAAGGGGAACAATTCCATCAAAACTGAGAAAGTATGGTAATGGTTCTTTTTCTCTGCACATCATCTGATGGTGCTTTATATTTGTACAAATTTTCATGAAGAAATCTTGAACGTTTAACAGATATGGAGCGGTAACAAAACGTTACTGTTTGAATTTCAGTCTCTGGTAGACCTTAAACTTTGTCAGATGTTGTTAAAATAAGTTCTGCAATCTGCATATTGTCTCAATGAGGCATACATTTTAATCAAATTAAAAAAAAAAAAGACAGTTGGGCACACAGGCAGACAGACAGATGGACAATACCACAACATAATGCAACTCATCTCATGACAGGCAAAACGGTGACAACTGTTAAACAAATTTCAGCATGAAACAAGGAAAAACTTAATTACTCTCAGAACTACTGTATGTAACTGTACCACTTTCCTAGTAAACACACACAACTGTTAAATATGGTTTAAATATTTTCGAATTACCTGGCCATTTTTCAATTACTGTAAATTGCACAACATTGTAATAGGGAGACACATTTTAAACCAGGTCCTTGAACAAGTACTATTTGTACTACTGTGATTTAGTTGCTTGGTTGTTTCGGGTTTTAATGCCTCTTCAAGACAGGAATTCTGTCTATAACGGGCCATCTCCCTGTGATGTACTACTGTGACTTTCAGCAGAATATCAAGTGTTTATCTATCTTTGTCTTCCAAATTTCTTTTTCTAAGGTCAAGTTTCATCGTTAACTACTAATTTCTTAACTTATCTGGAATGAGTAGTCACACATCTGAATATAGAGTGACGTTCCAAAAAACTTGTTTAGTCCGTAGCCCCTTTGTCAGCCTTTTCTGTTTAGAGACAAGTCCGCAAGAAAGCATTATGAAAGAGCCCAAAAGTTGTATTAAATTAGTCTGACAGTATGAAACTTCATTTCAAAATGCAATTTAACACTATATTATTGCATTATGTGTATGTTGCACATAGATATATAATCTTACACCTACAGTTATTAGTTCATCCACATTTTATTTTCTTGGACTAAAGCAGATACTTCATCATTTAAATGTCACAAAAGCTTTATCTGCTTGCCCTGCACAATCCTGAAAAAAATTACTAAAACCACAGCTCTAGTTTGCATATGACATCATCATAAGGTATGAATTTTGAGGGGGGCTACGGACTATACAGGGCTACGGACAAAATGTTATTGGCTGTAGAATTTTGTTGCCGGCAACCAGCCCCTAATCACTTTTTGTGTAGCTGTTCTGTCATTGTCTGAAACTATAAAAAGCTTATCATGTAGATAGCTAATGATTTGACTTTTATAGTACATGCTGAAATATGGGGCTACGGACTATACAAAATTAACATGATTTTGGCTAGGCTAGTAGAACTAGGTGGAGAGCATTTCATAAAAATGTGTGTGGTATTCATGTGTGATTGCATTTATTTGGTAAACTACTGATGTTTTCTTAATTTATTTAGCATTGAAAAGTATACTTTCTAAATGTGGAATAACCATAGGTGAAAAACTGGAAATGCATAACAAGTGTTTACATTTACATTTTTCCACATATCTTCGGCAGTTTTTATATGATTTTCGTTCCGTAAAAAGTAATGTTAATTAGAATGGTGTCTTCTTTAGAAGAACATAAATTTTACAATATCTGATCCAGTCCCTGCTTGGGTCATACATTTAAAAAATGCCTTCTTTTTCTTGCAACAGCATAACATGCAAAAATTGGTCATTTTTGGGCCTTTCAGATCAAATATTTCGTAAACTATTCAATGCAGATATATAAAACCATATATCACAGGAAAGCTCATTTGAAGTTCTATTCATTTACACATACTTTAAGGAGATGAGATGTATGTGGTGCTCAGAATCATGGCATAACATGGGAAAACTTAAATTGTCCACATTATCTTGGCTAAGCCGATAAACGTTTTGACTTATCAGATGTGTATACATCGAGTTTTTCCACAAACTGGAACCGGTGACATTGAGAAAAACCGCTTGGAGGGGAACAACAAGCCATAAGGGCTTAATAAGTTTCCCAGCAGACAAAAGGTAGACAAAAGGTAGAACTAATGTTTTTCCGAAATTATCTTCCGTCCGAACTCAAGACTTTTGGAGCTTAATTGGACCAGTAATAAACGAGATTATGAATATTGTCAGACGATTAACAATATAAAATATTTCAGTATGGGACTAATTTATGTAGTGAATATACTGTACTTTTTTGTTTTCAACCAGTTATGATATAAATAGGGGATACTTGATTTATTTTATTTTCCAGAAAATTTCGCCACTCTCAACAAGGGAGGCTACTCTGGGCTGTAATGAAATACCGGATCGGACGGAACAGGATCCGAATTGTACCATATCGGACCGACGAATCGGAATACCCAATCTTCACGTCCTTTATAGGGCAACCGTTGAATTCTACGTAGATGGTGTCTTGTATCTTATCTCATATACGCCTTCACCAAACTTCCAAACTAAGTGATATTTATACGAGGGTTGATCAAGAAGTTCGTGGACACCTTAAATAACTAAGGAATCTGAAAAGTCCCATCGATGATACGTTACATGCCCATTGCCACGCCATTGCTCAACGTACGTGTAAATTTTGAATCAGATATCTCAAACGGTTCTTATAAAACAATGCATTTTGTTCAGTTACCCTAGGTTGCGCGGGGCACACCACAACGTCACGTTGACGTCTGGTATATGCTAGTGCTCAAAATGCGAAGCTGATAAGATCCAAGAAACAAATCATGACACTAAAATCACAGTTTCAGCATTTATATAATGCAAGGAATAGAGCAATCAGACAATCACAAAACTTGTATCAGATTTTTGTAAAGCACGCCTTCTGATATCGCGTAAACATTTCTTGGGCCCAGTTTTGAGGTGTATAATCTACTATTTCCTCAGGTAAGTGCATCATTGCCATCCTGAGGTCCGAAAATATGGCTCGAAATTTATTTTTAGCACTCTTTTACACAATATCTTAAAAAGTGTATGTCTCGTGATGCTTTGTATAAAATATGATTTGTTTCCATTGGTTTTATGTCTTTTTGTGTCTACTTTTAGACAAACTGCATGCGTGCAGACGTTGAAAAAACCTTCTTTCATGTCAGAGGGTGGTGGTCTGTTTTGTTTGTACAGAATGTCATGCCAAATGCCAATAATGAATATTCATATCGTTTGAAATTGGGACATGCTACGTTAGTTCTTGACTGAAATTTTATATCGAAATTTTAAGGACAGAAAATAAATTTGATTATTTCAAAAGGACCAGATTGTATTTTTCTGCAAAAATCTAGAGTGCGCCGTACAGCTAGACAACCCCTGGCATATTTAAACGTAAATGTCAAACCCATTATTCATTGAATTTACCTGATACTGTGAGAATTTTTTCAGTCGTGTATAGAGAAGCATTGGTTATGATTTGAAAAAATAACTTAATGCATTTCGATTTTATGATTTGATGATCCACGAATTATTGGATCATCCCTCGTACAGTTGTATGTACAGAGGGTATTAAGACCCTATCTCTGCCTAGTGGGGTTTCCCTTAACATTCTGTATCTAGCACAGTGTAAATTGTAACTTGTAACTTGTAAGTAAGGAGTTCCACCCTTGTTAGGGTCACCATAATTATACGTTTTCTTCTGGAGTGAAAAGCCGACTTAAAAACTTTTACAGAACGAGGCAGCCTGCACCAGTCTGATTGTAACTACCACTGAATGTCTATAAGAACCGAAGGGCAATTGAAATACACCGGGCAGCATCCTCGCGGCATTTTATCACAAAAGTTCAGCCTTCATAAGTATAGTCGCCTCACAAACCAGAGCAATTGAATATGTGTAGTATAAACGTCTCACAAACCAGAGCAATTGAATATGTGTAGTATAAAATGTAAGCATAGGCGTGGATAAGCAAGCCAATGGCAGAAGCACAAATCAGCGCCACAGAAAATGAGTCCGGCACACCAGGATGAAAGAAGAGAAGAAAATCCTTTCCAATGATGATCACAACATCATACAGACCCTCACTCTATAGTCCTCCTTGACAACTGTGATTCATATGCACTACCTCGACCAACAAAGACCCAGCCATAATGGGTTACCCATCACCATATTTACATTAAACCCTCAACAACTAAGAAGTTGTAGCTCGACATACGCATAAAATCAACGACAAAAGAAAAAAAAATGGAAATGTCGAAAATAATGTAGTAATAATCTAGTATTATTTACCGAACGCATGCAAACAGTTGTATACTGGTTTAAATATCGTCAGTGCTCCAGCCAGATGCACGTTCCGGGGTAATCCTTCCACCAGACACCCAATCCATTCAAATTACAGCATATCCTGCAACCCCTAATCAGTGCTGCCTCATAGAGGATGCTCAAATGAGGGGCCACAGCATATGTACCCCCACAGATACCAAACCGCCGTATTTCCTGAATATCACCAACCCCACCTACGACTGGACCCCTGAACCACAGAATATCTAATTTCATTAAATACTGAGGCACTACCCAAGCGAAGAGCAAAGCACTAATCGGTTTATATAAGAAATTATGAAATTAACTGATATTCAACCGTACTACCGATATAACTAACATCAGCATTCCAGCCAAACTTGAGGTACGGGTAAACCATCCAGTACACATCCCTGGCAGAATCCATGTTACGCCCCCCCCCTCCAATCAGGCACCCTCGATGAGGATACTCTGATCAGGGGCCACAACATAAGCCCCCCCCCCCTCAATCGCACGGAACCCAAACCAATGCAGTAATCTACTATTTTGGATTTCCAATGATTGAAGATTAGAACTTCTGTAGAACTTTCATAATCCAACAAGAATGTACAGTACAGTCTTAAATAAAGTTCAACTGATAATTTATATCCAGATCCAAAAATGTTACATCACCTTTCAGCTTTTGTTGAACTTCACAGGAAATGTCATTAATAATTGGGTCTCTGATTGTTGATAACACCGGACAGTTTAATATAAAGTGATCCAAAGTTTCTGGTTCCATGCAACATAACTGACACGTTGGGTTTACTTCATTCTGGTTAAACGCTGCTCGTGTAGACTGCAGTATATATACACCCCGCATAGCAACTTAAGTTTACTTGAGGTTCGAGAAATGTCTCTTGTTGAATTTGGTTCAATTTGTAATAAAGGATGTACAATACACGTGATTGATACTTCTTACAATTAAAGAATGTCAATGAAGTGTATAAAGTTGCTCGACTTACAATACACTCCTTCCAATAACTGTGAAGTGCCTTATTAAGTTCAATTTTCCATTTGAATTATGGGCCTACTGGATCGGAGAGAAATAACCGGATCGGAGATAAAAGGGATCGAATCGAACTAAGGCTACTATATTTTAACCGCTTTATCATGTTAATGCAGTGGAAGCTGAATGCGTTGATATTTAGTCCAGTGAAATTTTGTCTTATTTAACTTTTGGTCAGCATGGTCAGAGTGGGAACTAAAGTATTTGGTAGAATGATAAAATTAACTCTGGGATTTCCAATATCATAGAAAGCCTAGTTTATGACCAGAGAGTGAAATCACGATAGTGTTTTTCATCTCTCTGATATAATGAGAGTATACGAGTATCATTCCCTGATTCGAAATCGTTACCTATTTACTGCTGGGTTGACGAGAGAGTTTTTCAGTCGTCGGATGGTCAAGCCCGGGTTCGAACTCACGACCTTCCGGCGACTTTCTGCACCATAACCGAGTTGCCTAAACCACTCGACCACGGCGCCCTTCCATACATGCTTATATAATCTTTATTTGTTATTACCCAGATTAACGTGATTCAAGCCTCTGTGATTCATTCGAATGTTGCAAAGGATTGAGATCTAGCTGAGCGGACTGTAAGCTAGGCTTATGGGTATCATAAATGTACTGATATGGTATGCCAAAATTTAAGTGAAATATGTGTCTTGCTATCAGGTAGTTTGAAAATATAATTCATACTGACTGCAACTCGTTTGTGTAGGGTAGGATAGGGTCTTTAAGGTCATTAGGCGACAAACTTAAGTCAATAAAATGATCAGTCAAAATTTGTGATTTTGTAAGTATGCATGCTTTTTACATTTTGATAATTATTTTATCACACCATGCATAGAAAAGATACAGAAACCCCAAGATACAAAACCCCTATCTATAAAACACTTTTTTATTTTGAAAAAGGAAATTTTAAAAACCGGTATCATCATGGAATGATTTCTTCTCTAACTCCCACTGCCCTTTAGCCTCTAAGCAACGGGAAACCTACACGTTTGACTTGATACCGATTCGGTCCGATCAGGTAATTTTTAATCGGATCCGAATCCGATACGGTAATTCGTGACACCGGACACTGCAAGATGTGTGTAGGTGTGTGTGTGTGTAGGGGTGGGGGAAGGGTGCAGAGAGAGAGAGAGAGAGAGAGGGGGTGTTGAATTTTTACAAGGCTGAGCACCAGACATTCTGAGCCCAGCATATGATCAACAAACATCCCAAAAATCTTGTGTGGTCTAATGCATTACTGGCTATGAAAAGTCCACCATAAAGTCTATCTAAATATAAGGGTGGACAGACCCATCGTTCCAAACCGTACCTAAACTATAAAACGAAATACGTCTGTTAACGAGGCACCTAGATTCTGCAAGAAAGTAGAACGGTTTTAAACTGACCAATGTAAGGTTATTGGTCGCTGTCTCCTCTGCGGGACTGGGAGTCGAGGATAGTGTGACGTATCCCAGTGTGGTGTGCCCCATACTTGATGAGACCCGGCAAGGCTTTGTATATTTTAAGTGTAGTAAATACCCTGAATCTGATTACATAAATTCCTTATTACAGAGCCACCGAGTATAAGTGCAGTTCAGATGAACGGCAGCACAGGACAGCGGTCCAGAACAACAGTTGGAGTTAGGCAATGGTATCTTCTCTCACCCACTCTCTCCCAGTTTTTTGGCTCGAAAAGATTTGATCCGATGCTCTGGAAGAACATGATGGAAAGGTTAGCAAAGGTGGCAGAACTATTACCATTCTGCGGCTCGCCGATTACATTGACGCCCTTGCTGAGGAATAGCAGGAATTAGAAGCCCTGGTTGAAAGTTTCGACAAAACGTGCACAAGATATAAAGATATGCAACTTTCACATTCAGCCCCGCATTTTTAGTTTTCTGGTATCTCAGATATCGTAGTTTAAAATCTATAGAAAATAGTCAAGATAGTAAGATAGTCAACTGTCAGAGACTGGAATACCTTTCCTGCAGATATGGCTCAGTCTGACTCTAACAACTTTTAAATATCATCTTAACAGAAAAAGATCACCTGTCTCTAAATATTATTACTCTGGCCCAAATTTTGCTTTATTGTCTTTGCACAAATTGCAGCTCACTAAATAATGACTTATTTCTGAGAAATATCACTGACTCACCTCTGTGTAATTGTGGAAGTATTGAAAATACAGAACATTTCTTTTTGAAATGTCCTTTCTATTTTGAACAAAGAGCTGAGCTTCTGGACTCTTTATCTCAATTAGGGGCAATATCTCTTAATTTACTACTTTATGATGATATTTCTTCCTCTTTAAACACAAATGATATGACATTCGAAAGAGTATAAAAGTACATGAGGCACCAAACGATTCCAACACAACATCAACATATTCTACCATGCGACAGAATACCATAAGTTAACAAGACATATTAAATTTGCCAGTCTGCTGCTGCATTCCCCTCTTTTTTATTGTAATTTTCTATAGATGTTTACATGTTTTCAGAGTCTTCTGTGACCAAAGCAGACGTGTGAGTGAAATTGCTCATCTTTGAAAAAGTAGACTCCCCCTGTGTTTTCTTTATAATTTTGACAAACATTTGGATACAGGCTACAGCTTTTCTTTATCTGCTCAACCTGATAATGTGCGAAAGCGTTGGAAAAAAAAATAATTTCTGGTACTTTCTTTTCAATGTATTGAAGTACCTTAAGACCTAAATACATTTTCAAAAACGATGCTAATTCTTAGATTTTTAAGCATAAAATTACCCTTTTATCTTTTCTTACGCTTTTTAACATCAAGAGTGTCAGGCAATTTAGGATTCTAAATTGTAAGAAACAATATTAACAAGGCATCTGCTAAGTTTCGGGAAGATCTGTCGTGTTTTCAATATTTTGTGCATAGTTTTGTATTCAGCAATCAGTGATTATCACCACCCTTAACTGTCAGTAACGCTTTTACAACAAAGCTGGTCTTTTTTTTTAATTCTCTCGGTGTTATTCTGATATATACGTGTACCTTAAAGAATGCTGTTACATGTAGTACATTTAAATATACTTTCAGTAATCGGAAAGTCAATGCTATGCAAATGAATTCAAGTATTTCTAAGCCTGGTCCCGAAGTTATAAAACTTTGTTTTATGCTCAGTTTAGATTTTGTTTAAAGTTCAATACTAAATATAATCTAAGATACTAAATTAAGCTTAGTCTGAGCATTCAAATTGGAGGAAAAAAACTGTGTGAAAAGCAAACAGTGGGAAAAAAGATTGCACAGGAATTATTTAGTGTGAAGTCAGCTGAGTTGGGCATGAGAAAAAGATTGTATAACCATGGGGAAACTATGAGCAACTCTTCAAGCACCAGTGACGAAATTAGCAGAAGTTGCAAATAGTGTAGATCCTGACGAGGTAGCTCATAATGAGCTGCCTCATCTAGATCTTCACTGTTTGTGCTTTATTGTCAATGGATTCTTGATATATAGCTTGGACAAATCATTTTTTTTAAATATTGCAGTAAACTTTGTCGTCTGCTCTTTGTTGCTTATAGGGTTAAAACACTTTGAATTATGCCTTATGACAAACCGGTCTTTTTTGCAGATAAAAAAACACCCCCCCCCCCCCCCAAAAAAAAAAAACAACAACAAAAAACAAAAACAAACAAAAAAAAAAACATCCGTAGCTGCAAGTCTTTTGCATTATGAGACCCAGATAAGCCTCTGTTTTAACGCATTCTGATCAAAATCGACTTTGCTTTTCACTTTATGGATCCCTCATGACCCATAGTAATGCAGACAGAGAAACCATGACCAGTCTCCGCAGATGTGTGGGCTGATCTGTCTCCGCTACTCAAATTAACCACCTACGATAGATGAAACCATGATTATTGCATGTGCGAAAAGAAAAGACTCAGTCCAGCATGCACGTGCAGTTTGATCAGATTCTTCCATTTCGCATATAATCCACGATTCCGAGGGAATCTTTATACGAAAACCGATGAAGGTTCTGCACAGTTTGAAAAAACCGCAGGCTGGTTTGAATATTTTGCTAGACGCAAATGAGTTTAGGTCTCTTTTCTAGTGACCAATCAAATCACGTTTTTGGAACAATCAAATAAAGCGTCTGAGATGGTCCAAGATTAACGTTTGGTATTGGAAACGAATAGGCAGAACTGTAGTGACTCTGCAAGGTAAAAACAGACATATTCTGAACGACCCTCATGAACAGAGTATATACTTGTCAGAAAAAGAAACGATGAATTTTAATTGTTTTAAAAGTTGTCGGCATGTTATCAACGGCGACGCAACGTACTTTTAGATTAACTTAAAAATGTGCCTCTTCCCGTTTTGGATAGTATATATTCTACCCCGATCAAACTAGCCGTAGTGATTGAAAAGAGAACTAGCAACCAACAACAGTACCTTTAACTTTGCCTTTATTTAAATTTACTATAATTTGCTCTAACCGGTGTGTGATCCGAAACCATGACATATAGATGATAAAGTTATTATTATAGTTATCACTCTTAGCATGTATATACTCATAGTATTGCAGTTTGTGTAAAGGATCAATTCACTAAAATAAAATTTGCTGGGACAAGCAAAGTTGGCAAGATAGTTAATGAGAGTGCAGACAACAACTATAAAACGCAGGTAAATACTATCTTTTATTTTACCTTTTTGCCAGAAATATTAGAACAAGGTGACTGTGCAAGCTATTCATTCCGTCATCAATATTTCGACATATTGCCACGTGTTCAAATATCAGGGTGTCCCAAAAATAAGGCTATTAATCTTACTTTAGATAAGACTTTAAGCAGACCAAGTGACTGGCATGGGAAACGGGACCTTACAGAACACTTGGGTACAGCACATAATATATAAGCCGCGACACGAAAAAACCAACAAAGTGGTTGTGCGCTCAGCGCAGACTCAGATCAGCCTGGGCACCCGCCCAGTCTGATCAGAGTCTTCGCTGTCCGCATGAAGGTAGCTTAGACCCCTCGCTACCTTTAAGCGCTTAGCGAAGACTCAAACTTGTCGGATACCCAGGCTAAACTGAGTCTGCGCTGGGCGCACAACCACTTTGTTGGTTTTCTCGTGTCACGGCTCATATACAAATGAGCATGCGTAGCGCAACAAACTGACCAGAGTTTTCGCTCTTATTCGTTTGATTTGCCAGGATTCATAGAAGGTAAATGCGAAAAGAGAAGACTCAGATCAGACTGCGCGACTGCGCAGGCGACCTCAATCAGGCGATGCAAGTAAGTATTCAAAATTATAGGCTATACATGTAAAGTAAGGTTGTTGGCTTCAGAAAACAAGCTCTGATTCATACGGTTAAATCTGGACTCTAAGCCTTAAAACACAGACTAACTTTTTAGTTACCGAAACATTTACCTCTACCGTAATGCAACACTAGTCAATGATAAGTTTTAAGGCGACATGAAGTCAATGATAAGTGCTTAAAATATGTTTTAAGGCGACATGAAATCGGGCCTTTGGTCCAATTTCACGTCGGTTTTTATGAATTTTATGGTGACTTAGTATACAAATTCAAAAAGATTAAGGGTAGGGCTGATTTTTCTGATCAATTCCGAAAAATAACAATACGTCACAAACGTATTGGCTATAATTTAAATGTTATGCGACAGTCTGCATGCTTAGTGATTAACCCAATCACGGTTGATAGCTTTGCTGCACACTTTAATTGCACACCGGGGGATCGGTCGTCAGACTCTATGATGGCCCCGACCTAAAGCTATATATTTTAGTTGGTTGGGACCGGAGCCGTTTTGTCTGTTGCTTGGTCCACCGGGGCTCAACTGGTGACCTTCTTTTGCTTCAGATTTCCAGTGGGGTTGTTTGGCAGGACAGGGATCTCCACCTGTCAGACGGCCCGTTGTATCTGTTGAGTCCTCGTCTTTGCTTCTTCATGGTGTTGAAATTTGATTTATGTGTTTACCGTGATGATTCATTGACGAGTTAGAGGGTTATCATGCGAACCGAACAACCAACTAAATGTTTTGTACCACTTCAGAAACTGAGGGTGAGGTTGGGCCTGTAAAATCTATTTAAGCCCCCCAGTAATTCATTACTGACCGTTCCAAGGCGGTAGTTCTGTTGTGGTTCTTTGTTGCCTGTTTTTGGTGTCAGAGTTTCTGTGATGTTTTACCTTATGTATGTTATTATTATTTTTGGTTCGGTTTGGGTTGCTGAGTGGCCACCTTTTGGGAACAAGCTGCTCACTCGGTTGGCCATATGTTCTCTGTATCTTGATTATTTGTAATCTTAGTTGTTTCCAACTATGGTTTGAGGGCTGGATTTGGATTTTGATTGTTTCAGTTCCTGGTCTTTGCATACTTTTTACTTTTAAACTCTCAAATAATTCCTGAGCAAGATTTATTTTGCATTACAGTTTATGGGATAATTCGTGATTCAAAGGACAGATGATGATTTATTTAAATGTGAAGTTTAAGGGATACTAAATCAAATATTTTCATTTAATCATATGAAGCCATGTATCCAGCGCAACGGAGGACAATCAGAACAGCTAAGGCAGAAATATGAATATGAGCCGCGACACGAGAAAACCAACAAAGAGGTAGTGCGCACAGCGCAGACTCAGATCAGCCGGGGCATCCGCTCAGTCTGATTAAAGTCCTCGCACTGCGCTAAAAGGGTAGTTAGGGTCTAAGCTACCTCCATGCGGACAGCGAAGACTCTGATCAAACTTGGCGGATGCCCAGGCTGATCTGAGTCTGCGCTGGGGGGGGGGGGGGGGGGCGCGCAACCACTTTGTTGGTTTTCTCGTGTCGCGGCTTATTTTATGGTGGAACACGGATCGGCCAAAAAGTTTTGTCAGTCGTCTCATTACATTGATCACAGATATCCCAGGGTAACGTTTCTTCACATCAGTCAAAATCTCTTCTTGAAACTGATACCAAGCTGATGAAAAAGCGCATCTGCCGTTATACATGCAACTCTCCTTACCACTGGCTTCAATTCTTGCCAAAAAGCATTTTCGCGTGTTTTAGCTTGTGAATGTTATTGTTAAGCATCGCATCTTTCTGAAACTTCCAGCATTGTTGTTGTTGTTGTGTTATTGTTTAACGTCCAGGGTAAACAGCTATGGTCATGTCGGGACGGTCAGTTAACCTAAGCACACTATTCCTGGGCAGGCTTAGACCTCCTAAGCGGTTAACCAGTACTAAGTGCACATACTGTCACTAGTAACTGACAACTGCCCTTCTTGAATCAGCGGATGGGGAAATGAAACTAAGTGGCCGGACCGGGTATCGAACCCAGTGCCTCTGGCTTACAAGTCTTGTTACTTATCACATAAATGCAGGAAGCTGAAAAGAAGGAGCTTATATCTCTGATCATTATACACATAGATGGAATAGAGGTACGTAATATGATGGCATCATTGGGATACACTGTTACGTCAGATTTTAATCACTACTATATTGTTACCTGAGCGCAGTTTCGAAAAATGCAGTGAAAATATATTCTGAATATTATATACTGGACATCAAAAGAAACGCCTACAAGTTTAGTTTCAGTTTTCTTCTGTCAGCTGATTTATTGTTTTTAATCACATATAGCAGAAAACACTACTGACGTCTGCCAACAATATAAACTTAGATTCTTGCAAAATTAAACCTTGATTAAAGTGTTATATCAATTTATCGTGAAACATTCAAAGTTGTTGTAGGAGTTGTCTTTCCTTTGGCAGTATAACACATTGTTTCCAAAACGCGACTCTAATGTGTGGTTATGAAAAAAAAAACTGTCGGTTTTATTACCATGGTATTCTTCTTAGGAACAGGACAGCAGTTTGAAGTTGAGCACGTCAGATTAAATTATAAGCTTATACGAGGGTCATCCAATAAGTCTTGCAAACGCCGTCATTACTGCTTTATTGATTTAGGTAGGGTAATCAAATTATACGATTAAGAGCTTACCTATATAATACACATATGTGATAAAAATCATACATGTGACATTCCTTTCTCCGATATTAGAGGGTTTTGAATGCTAAGGTGTAAGCGATACCGGCGGTGAAATTGCACAAACACGACGTCTTTTACAAGAGGTGAGGGGGAGAAAATTCCTGCATATATGTTTATAATTCTTTCAAATTACACGAATTCATATTCTAAAGTAATCGACTTATATTCAAGAACTCAAATAACAGACAGTTATCATTTCATATCACCAAACAAATGTGGTTGCTAGGCAACACAAGAATATTACAGAATTTTAGCAAAATTTTAGTTTTTGACGTTTATCTCTGGTTTCTTAAGGCTGCAAACGATATTAAACAAAGCTCGGAGCATATCTTTTCTCTAATATCTACATCTCAGCATCTCGGGACTATTCTTTGATAACAAACTAACGGCAGTTTAGGAAATACTTCATCTGCTGTGAAAGCCTCTTCTTCATATACTCATTTTATATGATATTTAAGTTCTCCGAAAATTATGGTGATCTTCCTTTGAACAATAATAATATCTTAGTTTAAACTTTATTTCATTTGTATAAACATAAATACAAAATATATTTAAACACATTTCTAAACACAATATTTTATACAAATGGGATTAAGAAGAAAGTCAATTGACTTTTTTCAAATCTGTATCCCAATCTTGCAATAAAAGAAATGCTTATATAAAAAGTAATTTGAAATTATAATAGACAAAGTTGTTAATACAAACATGAATAATCTTATGGTTTTACCATTATGCAAGACGTTTTTTAAAAGAAAACATTTCCATTTCGCACACATCCTTGGCTCCACGGGAATAGGAGAATATTACCCTAATTTCAAAAGTTATCTACACTCTCAGAACATCTTGAGTTTGAGATGTACAAGTCGTCAAGGTGAGATAAATGAGAAAACGATATATGTTAAAATAGGTTTGAATCTATACAGAAGCAAATCAAGTTTAAGTATATGAATTCCACACATAAACGAGTTCGGCTATATTAATGAGTCATCAAGGTAAGTGAAAAAATGTATGTAGCAAGCTGATGCCTTGTTTATTTTATGACTGAAAATGCATTAGAATACGCAAGCTGGTAAGATGTACACTCAATTTATTTGAAAACGCTTAGTTTTTAGGACAAAGTTTTGAAGAGCCAGAAAAATATCTTTGTTTTGTTCCGTGGAAAGTTTGTCATTACCAAAAAGTAGTACATTTAGAGTTGGTCTGCAGATCATCGAAACAGTATTGAATAATTCTTGCCTTAAATTGCTATAACGATTACATAGGATTAAATAGTGATATGCATCTTCAACTAAACCACAAAGGCAAAGAAGACTTTCAATTTAATTTTTTGAAAACGGATGTAGATTTAGAGAATTACAATTAGTTCTTAGCCTCGCATGATATATCTGGCCAAGCCGTTTCCCAGTATAGTAAAATTTCGGAGGATCCTTATATCCCTGTTTGATCTATGCTTAAAGACACTAAGACTAGGAGAGGAACGTATTTCTTCTGGAAGCTCATTCCAGTCGCGAATAACAGAAGGTAAGAAAGAGTTGAAGTAAAGTTGTGACTTAACACGTATAGTATGTAAGTTTGTGGAATTACGTAACGGGTACGTTGAAGTGCCTCCAACTGTTGGTGGTACTAAAGAGGATAAGTATTCAGGAGGTAGGCCATTCTGCATCTTATAAAGTAATTGGAGTTTATGCTTTTTTCTTCGGGACAAAAGTGTTTCCCAACCAGTTTCTAATAGGAGAGAATTAATAGAGACAAATTTAGTGGCACCTGAAACTATACGAGCAGCTTCATTTTGAATTTTCTCAAGATCGTTTGCTTCATACATGTACTATACTGAAAGGATTTAAAAACTTCCACCCATTAATTTCAAATAACTCAAAAATGAATGCAGCCACGTCCACCAAAATTTTACAACATATATATTCTCTTATACCTGATTATATCAATATACCGAATCTGAAATCGTTCAACCGAATCGGTCAGGAACAAGCACGTGCTCCCCGTGTTCTTAGTACCGTTTACGTAAGGATGAATAGCTTCATGTATACAGTTTTCTGATGAAACATTTCTCTTTCAATATCAATTTGAATTTTAAAAGTTTGGACTCGATAAGTGGCTTTATTTGACCTACCGCGCCTAAATATCGCAAACAAGCGCAGAGTTTTGGGCCATATAAATGCTGAAATTTCAAAAAGTGACGTCGCGGTACAATTTTATGCGTTAATTACAACAATTTACAATCTCAGACGACGTGCACTGTTTACAGGAAGTTCAAAAGACCGTCAGAAAAGCACCTAACCGAGATTAAAAACCAGAGGTCATGACGTTAACTAACGTCGACGCCGTCTCCGTAATGGGCTTTGCGCGACAGCATCATCCGCAGTGATACTTGCAAATCAACGTGGATGACGTCACAATATTAAGACAGTAAGAAATGGTCGAAAAGATTGTTGCATTAGATAACGCCGGCATCGCCTATGCATTTAAGTGACGTAACGCTCTTTTACTGACGTCATTTAAGTAAATGACACAAATAAACTGCGTAATCTTTAAATTTGATAAGTTTCAAGCATTTTGTCGTTAAATATTCAACACTGTCATTAGTGAAAAGATCAGCAGCCAGCAATAAAAAGTGGAAGTTTTTAAATCCTTTCAGTATATGTACAGTTGTCCCATACAACATCAGCATACTCCAAGACGGGACGTATAAAAGAGAAATAGATAGTCTGAAGAGATCGCCTGTCTAACTTGAATTTTAGCTTCCGCATGATGTTAAGACGACTCCAAGCTTTTGTTTTTATATAATATATAATAATATCTTGACTGACGGCAATATCTTAGCCTTTGTACCGTGTACATACTTCAGTATTATTTTCCGTATCTCCCAGCAATCTTCAGATATTTACATGCGTTCTGAACTAAGCGTATCATAAAGAGTCAACTAGAAGCCGCCGCCGCTATCATATTGGTAGTATTCTTCAGTTGCCTGGCAACGCCATTTGCAAGATCATGGCGTTTCTAAAAATTGTTGACTGGAAAGAAGGGAAGATGCAATGTAGGAATGTGGCTTGCTTGATTCGTTTTTAATTATTATTTGCCTAAAACTTGGTCGTTTGCAGGACTTTTTGGATGATCCTCGTAACAGGTGTACTGCAAACTTATTTTCGTGTGATACTTCAAAAATATGTCTTCAAACACACTGACTGTATTTAGAATAAAAGTAGACAAAATTTTATCATTGGATATGCGATTTTCTAGAGTATTGTATGAAAGCGTTCTTTAAGCGGCGCACTTATACCGTGAATCTGGTCTCAGTAGCACCGCTGATAAAAATACTATATGCTTGAATTATCTGTATTAATAACCGGGAACCAGAGATAATGGCAAAAGTAGTTCACAGAGCATGTTTAGCTGATACCTGCAGTGTCCAGATAATTAGGCGATGGCTAAAACATCTGGTTTGATTATCAGTTAGGCATAAATTTTAGGTTATTTTTCTCTAAGAGGATGTACACATCATGAATAGCTCAAATGAAAGCCATATATGGTAGCGGTCAGATATATATTTTGTAACTGCATTATACCATGTTGACACCTCCATACTTTGGCTGTGCTGTGAAATAAAATAAGTTAATTCCCTTCATGTCTTGCAAAGACTTCCCTTTCTTGTCTCTGGAATACAAATATGTAACAACTAGCGTTCGCAAAAACATGTCTGTTAGGTAATGTTTGTGTACTATAATCGGAATTAAGTGTATTTTTTTGCATACATTTGACACTGTAAATGGCATTAGATTAATCAAGAAAAATATATGAAATGGTATCAGTGTCCTGGACTAAAATAGGCTCATACAAGTGTACTCAACAAAAAGTTAGAAAACTTTTATTGAAATTAAGAAACACCAAATCAGATCAGCAGGTCCATGAAGATGTTTCACTATTAGTCGCTACAGATAACTAAGCCTTAATTTTGGAAAGGTGTATAGATGCTATATATACTGAACATCAAAAGAAACGTCCACAAGTTTAAGATCGAGTTTCTTCTGTTAGCTAATTTGCAGTTTTAAATCACGTACAGCAGACATACTACTGACGTCTGCCAATAATATAAACTTAGCTTCCAGCCAATTTAAACACTGATTAAAGAGTAATATCAATCTATCGTGAACATTCAAAGTTGCTGTAAGAGTTGTCTTTCCTTTCGCAGTACAACAAATTGTTTTCAAAACGCGGCTTTAATATATGGATATGAGAAAACGGTCGCGATTATTACCATGGTGTTCTTCTTAGGAATAGGACAATGGCTTGAAGTTGAGTACTCTTCAAATTAATTCCCTTGCAATTAAACAAAGAGCAAATTGG
Source organism: Ctena decussata (assembly GCA_963989385.1). Taxonomy (NCBI): domain Eukaryota; kingdom Metazoa; phylum Mollusca; class Bivalvia; order Lucinida; family Lucinidae; genus Ctena; species Ctena decussata. The sequence continues at coordinate 34,299,888 of OZ022498.1, read as the reverse complement.
GAAGTCCAATACCATCAAATGTTCTGCAGTGTTATGAAAAATTTCTATAGCAGTTCTTTTTATTTTACACTTGTTAATGCCTTTCAACTCTTCTTACGAACCGTTTCCTTTCTTTTCAAGAAATACAGAGTGTTAAATGGTCTATGGGAAATCCAGTGGTAAGCAAGTGTTACTGTTGCCCCTGTCAACTTTCACCCAGTTGTTTCTCTGAAACGCAAGGTCCGATTGCTTTGATATTTTCGGTTTAACTTACTCTTGATGCGGACATTAAGTCTTGAGAAAATTATGGGCCGAACAATCTATGGAAATGAAAATTCAGTTTCTAAATCATGTGAATGTACGGTAACTTTTGAGTTTTAATCCCATCACACAAGCAAGCGTTCTGGTGTCTGTTCTGCATGGAATATCGATGTGCTGAGTTGCTCATTCCATCGAAATAGCAGAAACAAAGTCACTTATAATGTTTTTAAAATACAAACATATATTTATATTGATACAGTCAAATAAATTGGGCATATACATTGTGTGCGTTTCTTTTTATGTTCAGTATACATGTATACAAGCAAAGTCATGCTGAAAGTTATCTTGAACAGGTTTAAGCCACAAGCCGAAGAGATAATCGCTGAGAAACAGGCAGGGTTCCGAGCAGGAGGGAGCACCACAGAACAGATCTTCAACCTTAGAATCCTGTGTGAAAAGTACATCCACCATCAGCAGAATCTGTACCATGTCTTCATTGATTTCAAAAAAGCCTTTGACAGGGTATGGCATGCAGCCTTGTGGGCCACCATGAGGAAGTACAATATCAATGCAAACCTAGTTCGCACCATTGAGCAGCTATACGACAAGGCTACAGGTGCAGTGCTGATAAACGGCAGCACAGGAGAATGGTTCAGAACAACAGTTGGAGTAAGACAAGGATGTCTTCTGTCACCCACCCTCTTCAACATTTTTCTCGAACGGATCATGTCTGATGCTCTGGAAGGACATGACGGAAAGGTTAGCATAGGCGGCAGAAATATTACCAACCTGCGGTTTGCCGATGACATAGACGCTCTTGCTGAGGAAGAGCAGGAACTAGAAGCTCTAGTTGAAAGTCTCAACCAGACCTGCACAAGTTATAAGATGGAGATCAGTGCTGAGAAGACCAAGCTGATGACAAACAGCGCAGATGGCATCCAGAGGGAGATCAAGGTAAAGGGGCAGAAGCTGGGTACTGTAAGCAGCTTCAAATACCTGTGAGCAGTTGTCTCAGATGATGGCTCAAAACAGGAGGTTCTCTCAAGGATAGCACAAGCCACTTCAGCTCTTGCCAAGCTGAAACCAATTTGGAGAGATAACAACATATCTCTTGGATCAAAGGTGACACTTATGCGCTCCCTTGTCATTTCCATATTTCTGTATGCCTGTGAATCATGGACCTTGACAGCAGAGTTAGAGAAAAGAACGCCGGCCTTTGAGATGAGATGCTACCGAAGGTTACTGAACATTTCGTACAAGGACCATATAACCAATGAGGAGGTTCGCAGGAAGATCCAAGCAGCCATTGGAGAATATGATGAACTCCTGACGCTGGTCAAGAAACGTAAACTAAGGTGGTTTGGCCACGTCACAAGGTCTTCTAGTTTAGCAAAGACAATTCTTCAGGGCACAGTGAAAGGAAAAAGAAGAAGAGGTAGACAGAAGAAGAGGTGGGAAGACAATATCGAGGAGTGGACAGGAATGGATTTTGCCAGCTCAACTAGGGCAGCTGAAGACAGGACAAAGTGGAAAGGGATTGTTTTGAAGTCAGCTGTGGTGCCCCAACGACCTACAGTAAGGTTATGGGATAGAATAGAAATAGAATAGAATACATGTATACTGTAGATAGTCAAAGGTACATGCACATCAATATTTTCAGCTTGACAGTGTAACGTATGCTTACTGGGTAGAAATTTAAAAAAATGCATTAGTTTATGACAATTTATGATAAAACTGATCTGAAATCTCAGAAAATTTCAAAGTTCAAGTAAAAATAAAGTTAGAGGCTCATAACATTATCAGACATAACATATTATCAGACAATTAGTCGGAAATGTTTACTTTATTGCCGCAGATTGCCACAAAAATTGTGTTAAAAAGCCCGTTGAACTATACCCTAACTTCTGGTCTGAGATTCAAATTTCAATTTAATGATGGCGTATTTTCCGTTTAAGTCTGCAGAATTTAATCTGTGCAAGAAAATAGTCGATTTCCTCTTAATTATGCAAGCACGCTATTATTTCTTTGCAGGAAGTCAGCAGGCCAATCATGAAATCATTTCCAACGTTTGCAAAAGTATGTTTACTTACTAATTCTAGACTTTAATATTATTAATATTTTTACACCAGCTTGTTGTATTTAAAACACTATGAATAAAATAAGACTAAAACCAGGAAAATAAGTGAAGTCCTATATCATATGTCCAGATCTTGTAAGTTTTAAAACAAAAGAAGAAAAAAATCAAAACACGTAGACTCAACAAAAGGCAGAGAAAATTTAGTGACAATCGCATTTGAGCCGCGACATGTGAAAACCAACGAAGTGGTTGTGCGCCCAGCGCAGACTCAGATCAGCCTGGGCATCCGCCCAGTCTGATCAGAGTCTTCGCTGTCCGCATAGAGGTAGCTTAGACTCTTAGCTACCCTTTATGCGCTTAGGCATGACTCTGATCAGACTCGGCGAATGCCCAGGCTTTTCTGAGTCCGCGCTGGGCGCACAACCACATTGTTGGCTTTCTCGTGTCGCTGCTCAATGTTATCCGCACCTGCGCACTTTATTTCAGCCTTGAGCATAGGGATAAGCAAATTAACAGATGAGAAAAAGAAGTGTCTGTAAAAATGGATCCGCTTTTTACTCTAGGATGTAGACGCGTTCCCCACCGAACCAACCTCCTTTCTCCTCCCCATCTGGAGGGTAGGGTGAATACATGTATGTGTGTGTGTACATATCTATATATGTAACACAAAAGTATAGATTGAAACATATAATAGGCACCGTGTGTGTTTTAATAAATCTACCTTTGGCGAAAAAAAAGAAGATATTAGGTCAGCAAAGTTCCATCCATTTCCAGGGCTCCATAAACACAGTATGTATGTTATATGATGACTCGTACATCCCTGAATACCCGCAGGAACTACGAAGTATATCAGGGGTTAATAGCTTATGTCATTCCGTCTGTTTGTCCATTCTTTCGTGTTATTCCGTTCATTCGTTCGTTCGTTTGTCCGTTAGTCAACTTGTACGTCAAAGTTTTGAGTTAAACCTTTTTCAATCGCTCATTTTTGTTACTTGATATCAGGTTCTATACACATTTGGCTTATGATATCTCTATAGCATTACTTTTAATGTGAAATATCAAAGCCCCCGTGGGTCAGGCCCCTGGGTGGGACCAGTGGTCATTAATTAGGAATTAGTTTATGTCAAAGTTTTGTGTTAAACAAGTTTGGTTGTTCCTATCTCTGTAGTACATATTATATTATTTTCATATTAGATTCATGATATCTTCACAGCAGAACTTTAGATATGGAATGCCTAAGCATTGGGGTCTGCCCCTGGGGTGCGGCCAGGGGTCAGTAAATAGGATTAAGTTCAAATGGTGTTTAACTTTTTTGATGATTCGTATCTCTGTAATCACATATCAGATCCTTTTCATACTCAGTTCATCATACCTTTGATTTGGGATACAACAGCACTGGGGACTGGCTCGTGTGTGGCGCCAATGAATTTGGACTTAGTTTATATTGAAGTTTTTTTCCTTAAACCGTGTGTTTTTTGCTCCTATCGCTGTAACCACGTGTCAAATTCTTTACGTTTATGGTCAATGATATTTCAATAACATTATTCTCAAAATGGAATATCTAAGACATTTTAGACGTAGATTTTGTTGTCTGTTATTTTGGAGGTGTATGCAAACTCGGTGCTCACACCCGGGGCTCACAAAAACTTGTATAAATGCGCCTTGTCAGGGTGTGCACCTGGCAAACTTTGCATGCTCATGCCTACCTGTGCGCACGCGGAGAAAGTCGTGAGCCTGTGGAGTACTCGTGATTTTCTCCGAACGCGACTGATATGCGGACGGAATTCCGACCGATCAATCAAAATTATCTGGACATGTAAATTATGAAACATGACGATAATTCGTGTGACGGCTGTGAGATAAGCATGATAAAGCGAGGGAAAATAAAGTCTCAATAGACAGTAATAACCGCGGTGTTCCGATTTCAGTGCCTTACGTCATGCACAAAGAGCAAAAATCCAAAACAACTTGTGCATTTCGGAGGAGACTCTTTATGCAAACTGGGTATATTTGAACAGCAAAGACACTAGTCAGCATGTAAGCACAGGCAAACAAATATGGACTATGTACCTTCTCATTTTCACGCATCTAGACCCTACAATTTCTCCTTCTCAGTTTTTATTTCTGCAGGGCAAGCCGCTATAAAAACCTATTTTGATGAATCTGTTTTGCTAAAGGTCCAGACTATACTTCTCAGAAAGTATTGGTATTGGGACACATGAATTTTTCATAAAAAATACCAATTCAGGTGACTTTACTATAATTTTGAAATTTTGAACAAGTTAAAGAGTTGTTGTTGAGATGAAGTGGATGATACTTTTAGGCGCAGTTTGATGTGGGTCTACTATATTTCTCATTCGCTTCCGTCCCGGTAGCAAGTGCTAGTTGAGTTGAGTTGAGTGGAGTACAAATTTGAGCCGTGACACTAGTATAAAAGAAGCTAAGCGAAATGAGCGCCCAGCGAAGACTCAGATCCGCCTGGGCATTCACCCAGTGTGATCAGAGTCTTCGCTGTCGGCATGGTGGTAGCTTAGACCCTTAGCTATCCTTTAAGCGCACAGCGAAGACGCTGGTCAGACTGGGCGGATGCTCAGGCTGATCAGAGTCTTCGCTGAGCGCTTATGCCACTTTCTTGGTTTTGTCGTGTCGCGGCCGACATGTTGTAGGATATAAGATTTGATACTATGCTGGACCATTTAGATGCTAAAGTTATTGTTATTTTGTCTTTGACTGATAACATAGTTACAAGTCTGTATGCATATACGCCGTTGTTTTCAGTTTTATGGTACATTGTATGCACTTTCTGGGCTGATTAACTTTTTGAAATAGACTAAGGTGTATGGCCATACTTTCAAGACAGAAACTCTTTCTTTTGATTTTTTTTCAACATTCTCGTTAATGGAAGTAGTTTTCCTAGGCGCGAATCCTTTTTTTTCTCCAAAAATTAGCTCCTTTCGGAAAGCAAAGCAGCAAGGTCATAAAAGTTGTCCCCCTTTTACGAAAAGTCATGTACGCGTACACGACAGCTCGCCTGACTACCCCTTCATGGCATTGACCATCAAACAAATAATTTTTTTTTTCAAAACTTTAACGCAAAATGGGAAAATGGGACGTCGCTGCTATTTCTTCCTATTATTTCGTACAAGCAAACTAAATTGTGAAAAAACATAAACAAATAAACTTAATTGCGGAAAAAAAAAACAAAAAAAAAAAAAAAAAAAAAACACGGCGATATACCAAACACCATGTTTTTCTGAGTTTTCAGTAAAGGCAGCTTTTCATAAATAAATAAAAAATCTACGAGATAGATTTTTGGTCATGTTTTCGCATGAAGATAACTTCGTTCTTCGTTTACTTAAACTCGGCCTAGTCTTGGTGATGTTCATAATGCCGTAAGGCAAGAAATAAACATTTTGCGTTATACACATTTCAACAGGGGTTTAACATTTCCCATCATCACGCTTTTACAGAGAGAATCAGCTGTATTAGCCGGAGACCTATTAGCTCTGCTTGGGGTACCCGTTCGCTTACCGGAAGAGGTATTTCCCGCTGTTGAGTAAAACAAATATTTCTGGACTTTTATGATGTTTATAATAAATCACTTTAAAGCGATCATAACCAAGGGCGTAGCTACCTTTATGCAAACACGCAGATGCGTATTGAAAGTTTGTCAAATTGACATAATTCTAACACGCACCAGCGTATATTGAAGTTGAAAATTTGTAAGTTGGACAAGATTTAGTACCAGCTGTCAATAGACATGACAATATGAAAATATTCTAGAGGCTAAAGCTCTAAATTTCCCCTCGAAGATAATTAAACATTATTTACACTGCGTACATGTATTATGTAATATGCCTCCCGCTACGCCTCTGACATCCATGCCATTTCTAAGCTACATTATAGTCATTGACCGGCTCTGGTCAGCTTTAAACAGATAAAACATGCATGTTTTTTTAAAGCGAAACAGGGTGAGGAGGCTTATCTGGGTCATTGTAGTTTCAAACCTTTATGAACTTAAAATGTACGGGGATTAAAAAGGAGCTCCTTCGTTGTCCCGTTTTAGTCATATTTTGTTAACAACCACAAATAAATAAATAAATAAAAAAATAAAAACACCATTTTGTGCAGTGATATGTCTCTTCTGCAAAAAAATAAAAAAAAATAAATAAAAATGAAAAAAGAATAAAATAAAAAAATCCTCTACGTTTTTGCCAGTTACACGTTTATGTATCAGCCGACATAATTTCCTCGGTGATAATACCAATTTCGCTACCTATAAGCCAGAGGTCCTGGGTTCGATACCAGGTCCGGCCACTTACTTTCATTTCTCGTTCCGGTGATTCAAGAAGAGCAATTGTCAGCTACTGGTGAAAGTAAGTGCTCTTAGTACTAATTAACCGCTTAGGAGGTCTAAGCCTGCCCAGGAATAGTATGGTTAGGTTAATTGACCGTCCCGACATGACCATAGCTGTTTACTGTGGACGTTAAACAAGAACACAACAACAGCCTGTGCTGTCGACTGAGACGGTACTATAGAAAGTGGCTTTTAGCCGAGTATTACGGCTTTCGACCGAGCAGTACGGCTGTCGAGAGAGGTTTTTGAGCTTGCTGGGTAAGTTGCGGTCACGTTTTTGCTTTAGATATTCACGGAAATCGAATATTTCTCTTTCAGGATATGCGTCCATGAAGTATTCTGCGCTGTAAGACGATAAGGCGAGTTCACAGGATCGAGTTCAAGTGAATACGCCAACATCTACCTCAAACGTGCACATTATATGAAATACAGGGCCGGAGAACACAAGTGAAAGACTTTGCCGTCTAGGCTACACTAAACTTTACCTAGATAAGCATTTTTGAAGAAACGTCAGGGTTGTATGTATACGTTTTAGTATTTTGAATTTTCGATTGTGCTGCTTTCGACGTGATTTAAACCTGCTGCACGTCCGCAAAGCCTGAGCATTGTCTCCTATTTTCGCTTGATCAGTCTATGAAACTTAAGAAATATGAATATTTAAAACTGAAGACTGTGCTCATTTTGCTCACATTCGCAGGCTTATTCGATAACTCAACCTACACACATAGCTTAAGATATCTTCTCGTCACGTATATGTAATACACAGACGACTTCAAGGTCCTGTTGAGCAAGAAAACAAGAGACTTAAAAGATAGAAACACGTCAAACGCTCTATGAATATCAACCATTATATTACTTTTATGCACATTTTCGATCGACAGCCGTACAAGACACAGATATGGCAGCATCGAAAGCCGTACCACAGCCCATCGACATCCGTATCATGACATATAACTTTCTTAAAACAAGGTTCTTGAGAAATTCAGTGTGTTTTCTCCGAAACAAATACAGTAAACCAAATGTTCTAAGAGGCACGTCTCAATCTTTGGTGTCTTGTTGCAATTATTAATATAAATAGGAAAATCAGAGCTACAGTATATTGTGTGAAAATGGTATTTCCCCTAAAACCCATGCGTTTAGTCGCTTAGCAACAAGATGGCACTGTAAACTACTATGTTGGAGAAAAGTTCAACGTTTGTCTTAGATAAATTGGTTTTTACCTCCCTCCTTCGCGATATTTGTCATCGGGATTCCTGTCGACAGCCGTACTGCTGGGTCGAGAACCGTAATACTCAGTCGACAGCCACTTTGTATAGCACCGTCTCGGTCGAAAGCACAGTTAGCGATATGTACATTACCGCCGTGATTTCATCTGTGTTTATCTTACATTGCACAGGAAAATAAATGTCAGTGAACTGTTTCTTTTCGAAATGTTTCCTCTCATTTTTAGCAGTTTAAACGTATGTGGGTATATCAACTCATATATTTTCATCTCCAAAGAGAAACGTAGCGATATATACTCAGCGTCAGTGAAAACGCACCAGTGTGGAATCTATGGCACATTATGCTCGTTTAATGTTTTGTTTTATGTATCAGACAATTTAGTAAATCTTAATATTCTGGTACTGAGACAGGTGTTTACAAATTAAACTTTGTTCATCAGTCGGCGCTATCAAGCATGACGTCAATATAGACGTGTTTGAAAACTATCGATATCAAATGACATATTTAAAGCTTGATAAAGCCACATTTCACGTCCTACGAGACACTTGATTGCAAAAACAATCGTTTATTGGAAGGTCTCTTGACATAAAACCACTTTTCTTCCATAGAATTATAACGCTTTTCGGCAAATATAGATGACGTTTTACATGTAACGTCATGCTCTTTTGGGATAATGCTTGACGTTTGCCCCACAAAACTTCTGAAATATATTTTCTACTACTGATATCAACATCTTTGGTTGAATAAATAGAGGATCTTACATGAGTGCTCATGTATTATTGAATTTATTAAACGAGTTGGGGAAAACGATAAGATGCGAGGCTATCGTTTTCACCAACGAGTTTAATAGATTCAATAATACAGGAGCACCAATGCAAGATTCTATTTATCATATGACACTAAAATCGCATTTTATAAGCTAATTTTGCACTAAAACGTCACGAATTCGCCATTAGAAAACGCGACGTTTTATAGACGTCAACACATAACGTAATGAAGTAATTTGCATATTTAATCCACTACTGGCTGGCGACCAGTGATGGCCGTTTTGTTGTTACTCTTTTTATCTTGTAACGGACATATAGTGATTAGTGATTCTATATTTTGGTTTAATAAACTAGGGGTAACTGTCGTTATAATACTGATTTATTTTTTGAAATATACTATAACTTGTGCCTGTGACAGATCCTCAAACTAGGTCACCAAAACGCATTGAAATACGAGCGTGGCGTACCAGTGATGGCCGGCACGAATGCAATGCATTGAATGATGCATTTTTCAAAACCTTGTTGTGGATTTAAACTTTGATGATATGTCATTGTAAGTCTGTGGTCTTTGTCAGAGTTAAATAGTTTTAGCACGTTCAGCACAGATAGAATATAAGCAACAATCAGAAACGGACTTTAAAACTCTGACGTAGTCATTTCGTAGGCGCACGCTACATTACGTCGAAAACAAACATAAATAATGGTTACACGTGTGCTGTCATATACAAGAATTTAGATGCTTTTTTGCAGGCTGATTGCAGGTTATACCTTTTTTGTCATGGGTAATCATTTATAAAGCAATTTGTTCATGTTTATTTCTGTATTTAATTATGTGTGTATCAAGGGTTGTGATCCCCGGCAAGGCAATAATGTTAGCTTTGGGAAATTGTTAACCTTTTGCCTTCCGGGGAGATAATTTAACCAGTCTTTTTTGTGGGAGTTCCTTTTGTTTCCTTTTACAAAATGGCCAAATTTGATATGCATCAAATACGTAAGTGCGCGTGCAAAATGCAAACGGCCACCACTGGTACGCGGCCACCACTGGTCGCACGCCAGTAGTGGATTATCGTTTTTAATGCATGGCTTTAATACACTCTCAGATGCGACGTCATATGATAAAGTAAACTATTTTCAGTAAGTTACTTTTGTGTATCCATTGTTTGATGAACGTGACAATATAATAACATTCGAATCCAAGTCACTTTGTTGCTTTCGGCGGTCTGGATTTCTTCTCTTTGGTGATTTGATAGGCTATCTATTCTCTAGCAAAATCCATTAATGAGGAATTTCTGCCAATTGAAAGTATGCCGAAATTCCGTTTTTCTTGATTTCTGAGCTTGCGTTACGTCACAAACTTACAGCGTCCCTTTCGGCAAACGACATCACGGGCGTAAGAAGATGGTTCGATATGATAATTTTACCCTGTTGATATACATGTAGTATGCTCATTGAATTTAAGAAAAAATATGACATTATGACATTATAGGACTGGTGCATTTTCATTGACGCTGAGTAGATATTGAGACATTTACACGATTGGGAGGGTTTGGTTGCTTCATTTTAAATTGAAATATGTTTTTCTGCAATGCTTGGTGTACAATGTATTTTGCTACAGATTGTCAGTGTGTTTTCGACTTTATATTTGCGACAGGTGTCACTCATCATGGCGGATGAACAAAAGGGAGAGGGTGTGAAGCTCTTGGACCCCAGTGATGATATCAAACCTCGTGTTTCCAAAGATGTTGTACCAGAATTGGTGGAAAGACTGTACGGACTAAAGGTACACGGAAACCTTTAAAGTTAATAATGAACTTTCGGGGGAAGCAATTCTGCGATTTTGAATTTCTTATCTCCCTTCTCAGTAGAGGTCAGCTGTGTTAAAGGATAGAGTTGGCTCCTGCAGGAGACATTGTCTGCCCTTAAGAGTGGACCCTTTTTGTTTTCGTTTGTAAAAATAGTGAATAATAATTATGCGGTGTATCTATGCACTGTACGTATATAAACAAGATTGGTACGAACGTAGTCTAACAACGTAGTTTAGGTAGAAAAAATGTTAATGAACTTAGGTAGCGAAATACGGGAATTAATGAACAAAATCAGTTGAAATACCATGATTGGGATTCGGTACAACAGGCTCAGCTTAAAGTATATGCAGATTATTTATGCGCGGTTTTCTCAGGGCAGATGCTGGTGAGCAGTTCGTCAAGGCGGTAATCGAACATTGTAGATAAAAAGCAAACCGTGCTTGTCTTGACACAGGCTGATCTGAGCATCCCCAGTTCTCACCAGTTTTAAGGTGTATGGCTACACCTCCCTGTTCTCCATTTTTTTACGCAGGAAAATAAGTTTTGTAACTTCCCGTTTGCTTCCCTAGAAGACATAGCCCTTTCAAAATGGAGTCTACACTTACAGGAGAAATTTTCTCGTAAAGGAGCAAATTCGTTTCTTTAACACTTAATTCCCTGCAAAGGGAGGCAAAATTTAATCGGCAAAGCTGCTTCTGATGAAAGTGTACCCATCTACCATAAACCTAGTTTCTCACAAGGGTCGAGTCGGTTATCTTCGGACAGCGGGTAATTCGGACAGCGACATCGTTTCCTTTATATGTCTGTTGTTTGGAATTAAAACCAAAATAACTGGGCAAACAGTCAGAATCCATGATGAGCCGTCTCATCTGGATTTTTAGTGTTTGCAATGGTATGTCCGAAATTACCCGCTGTCCGAAGTTTCCCGACTTTACCTTACGCGGCGCATTTGGAAATACCATGGAGAATATGGATATCAAGATATTTTCCATCTACAAGATTAATAGTCTGTTCAGGGTTCGTTAGACACTTCTGGGAACTGAACCATTATGTATGCAAATACATGGAGCACAGACGGAGCTTTGAAAGTGTTATTTCTTAATGTAATCATTAAGTACGAAGGTCATCATCCAGGAGAACCAGAGTCACAAACATAACTGAGCTGAAACACGAGAAACCAACAAAGTGGTTGTGCGCTCAGCGCAGACTCAGATCAGCCTGGGCATCCGCCCAGCCTGATCAGAGTTTTCGCTGTCCGCAGGGAGGTAGCTTAGATCCTAAGCCACATTTTAAGCGCTTAGCGAAGAGTCTGACCGGACTGGGCGGATGTGCACAACCACTTTGTTGGTTTTCTCGTGTTGCGGCTCATATCTTGTCTTGTTTGGAAGACACAGACTGGCTCCAGTCCTTGTGTTTTAAATGCATATCTGTAAGAAAGCTAACTCTACAAGGATTTTTTTTTTCATCAAGTAATTACAGAGTTACCATAGAAACACAAATGGTTGGCCGCCAGAATAAAAAGAGCCACATTAACACTTGTACCATTTGAATGCATATAACCATTTAGCCTGGAAGCCAGGCTATGGAAGACAGTGCTGTTCGACTTAGAGACATTCCGCGCACACACTAGATATTACAGTCCATACTTTTGCCTGTTTTCGAGAAATCTCATGGAGTATGCAAGTATTAATTAACTGTTAAGCTAATTGCAGAAATGACCTGCTGTTTGGCATCGAGATACAAGATTTTTGCACGGATCCACCCGCTAATACGAAAGATAAAACGCGGACAAGACACTGGCACGCCAACGGAAGAAAAGTAAGACGGTATATGAACTTAGAATAAGGTCAAGGTCAGCACATCTGTATAAGCCCATAAGCTTGCCCTAATGATGTAGGCATGCAAGTTTTCTGGTAATCCATCCAACATGATGCTCGCAAGTTGCTGCCGATACAGTATTGTATAAACAGAATCCGTGACCAGCCATTATAACGCGTGGCTTAATGGCGTATGTACATGTACACTCTTCTAATGCCACCTGTAGTTGTTGTTGTTGTTGCTGCGATTCTCCTAACGACATAGCCGTACAATGCCACCTAGGTCCGAGGTTATACAACTTGAGTATAATCTCAAACTCAAAATAAAGCACACTGATTGGCTGCTTCCGAGCACATGATCGGAAGCAGCCAATCAGTGTGCTTTATTTTGAGTCTGAGAATGTATTCAAGTTTTATAACCTCCGGGCCTGTCTGTTCAGCACATTAATATATTCTGCGATATATCACAGAATGCTGATATATTACTCAATAAATCACTGCCGTTAATTATGCATGAAGTTTAAGGTGTAAGAACCGTTTCAGATTCGTTGAAACAATGATTTATTGAGTTTGTCTGGCCAGTGGTAGTTCTACAAATGAACCACAGTAAAGCGATTTGTTACTATACAAAATCACTGTCAGCTCGAACCTTTTTTCAGTCTTTGAAATATTTATTGCCGTTTACAGACTCTATACTGGTGATGTAGCCTGGCACCAGTCGAATCTGTATATTACTCTGGTGGTCAGATTCCTTTGCAGGGTATATATTGAAGATATAGGGTCTGTAGCCAGACCACTGGTGATGCACAGTTCATTATTGGTACACACTCAGTCAAACCGAGTAGGCCTATGATAGTATCGTTTCTTTTCTTCATTCGTCGTTTCCAAAGATTCAGAACGTAATCTATACTTGAGCAAGATTTAACACGTTGCAGGCGTTTCAAAAATGTCGCGAATGTTTTCCGGTTACAGTATTTGCGCTCCAGGGCATCCATGCCGGCTGGAGATATTGGACGCTAAACTGTCAGCAGAAAGTCGTTGAAAGCCGTATAGACTGTCCATTGCTGTGGAAATTGGGACAAAATCCTCTCAGTTTGAAGCATTGTAAGCTTCCCAAATTTGAATCCAGAACCAATAATTATTATGATTTAATAAGTTTCTTGCAGGCTTTTATCCGTTTCTTTTTTGGTGTCTATATGGGGGCGGTTGTTCAAAACTAACAACGTCGTTAGTTAACATTTTGTTAAAAATTCAAACGTTTTGAATTCGTATATACGCCAGTTTTTTGGTTGAAAAAATAATACCAGTATATTTGGTAATGAAGTTGTAAAAGGCTTAACGAGTTGACCTCTTAACGAGCTCGTTAGGCTAACAATGCTTTGAATAACTGGGCCCAGGTCTTTACTTTATTCTCATCTCCAGGTAGCAAGTATGAAAGAGCTTCCTAGTTACGATGACTTGAATTTCTTCATTACTGTGGACGACAATTTCTCGAACGAGCATATGAACGAGACGAACAAGGATGGTTATGTCTTCAAAATTTTGAATTCCCTACAGTCTTCACAACCTCAGCTAATCGGTATGCTGTTATATTCACCTTTTCTCCAACTTTCACTTTTTCAATATAGGCTTTCAGTTTATTGAGGGAACTGCTATCATCTTTCTTCCGTTAGTAACTGGACGTTTTTAATTTTTGACTGATTGACTAATTTTTGACTAATTTTTAATTTGACTGATGACCAGGTCGTTTGGTAACTATGACTTTTCTTTTCGTAACATCTCTTTTTCGTTTTGTAACATCCTTGAAAACATAGTTAACCAGGTGTGAAACTTGTGCAGTTTATAACTGAATATAACAGGAGTTTTTTTCCTTTTTTCACAGAAGCTCAACATGCTTTGAAGAAACATATTCGTGAGAAATATTACGTCAAAAATGTTACGAATAAAATGAATGGCCAAGCAAGCAAACAGGTTCGACGATGGATGACTTGTAAATTTACGTCCTTTTGAACAGTATTTAAATCATAGCAGGACGATGTATGGTGGGTAATGAAATGCAATGTATGCAATGGTACACTGTGTACGATTGAAAAGATTCCCGCATCCATCGGGTCTCGAACCCGGAACTGCTATATCAGCAGGCCAACTGAGCTGCCGGGGCTCCAAGCAACCAGGATGTAAGCTTAAGAAAAATAGTAAAAAGATCATGTTACCTGGCTATTGCAGTTTGCACACATTTTAGACCCGATAAAACCTATCCCTGGTTAACTATGTATACACAAGGGCCGTTACGAAACGAAAAAAGAGTCACAGTTACCAAACGACCTGATGACCAGGTCGTTTGGTAACTATGACTTTTCTTTTCGTAACATCTCTTTTTCGTTTTGTAACATCCTTGAAAACATAGTTAACCAGGTGTGAAACTTGTGCAGTTTATAACTGAATATGACAGGAGTTTTTTTTTTCCTTTTTCCACAGAAGCTCAACATGCTTTGAAGAAACATATTCGTGAACGTGGGATTCCAACCCAGGTTCCTGTTTTCAACAAGAAAGGACACGACTACTCCATTGAAACATTCACCCTTCCGGATGGCACAGGTAATCTTCCCATGTTTTTTGTCTGTTGGTTTTTCTCTTGGGCGCTCCATGGAAAAAGTGAGTAGGAAAAGAAAACCCAAAAACAGAAGTATCGCCTTGGAACGGCCAGCAATAAAATTACTGGGGAGCTTTAACCGCTTTGTAGTCGACTAACCCTCGCCCTTGGTCAAGCTCTGGTTCGTCAGACACCTAGTTGTTCGGTTTGTGTGGAAGACTCCTAGCTAATAAGTGTAATATCGTAGAAACAGAAGTCAAAATTAAAATCTAAGATAAAACAAACATGAGGACTCACAGAAATAGCAACACTAAAATTCCGGAACAGAAGAAATCCACCAGTTAAACCACGGTGCGCCCAATCTAAGACGTCCCGAAACGGATGTCAGGCGACAACCGTCTGTGTTACTGTTATGCTAGGTTGATGCCTTCATAAAGTCTGAGGCCCGACCCACCGTTGTCCAATCCAAGAGGTAAGCAAAGTTGTTAACCTTAATTGGGTTAACAACCGAACATACCGTTTGTCGCAAAACATCTTTGTTATAACCAATCTTTTAATATCGAATTATCATCTTCTTAAATTGATATGAAAAATCATTTTACCAAATATACACCAGGTCGCCATAGAATTCAGGTTCCGAAAGGCCTTGCAGAAGAAAAAGAAGATTACCGTGAACATGTTTCTGTACAGAAAGCACCTCGATAAAGTTACAATAACACCAAGTCTGCTAACGTCATTTCTTGCGCCAAGAATATCCATCATTTCAGAATTTAAATTCTGAAATAATGATTAGCCTATTCTGGAAGCAAAGAACATACGAAAAAAAACGACGATAGCAGACTATGTTTTACAGTTTAGATATTCAACATGGACATTGTAAGCTTAAAAAGTATTAAAGGTTTCCCATAGCCTAATAGCTGTAGGGGCAGTAGGGGTAAGAGGCACACTGTGTCTTGGGCACAGCAGTGAAAGGCGGAGCCCATCCGTCTCGTTTCGCTGCCTTATCCTTCCCTGATTCGAAGCGGGTACCCATTTACTGCTGCGTTGACAGAGTTTTCTAGTCGTCGGATGGCGAAACCCGGGCGCGATCACACGACCTGTAAGCTTAAAGAAGTTGTTAATTGGCATATTCATACCAGGAGGTACATCAAGTCATCTAAAATTGTATAAATGATATAGGTGTATGGGCACACTTCTGTTTTTTTCTCGAAATTTTAGAGAAGGGAAACAACTTTTTCCACTCCCTGTTTGCTTTCCAGGACGGCAAAGCCGTTCCGAAATGGGGTCAAATCTAGAGGAGCAAATTGTTACCTTAAGGAGTTGACATCCATCGAGATTGGAGGCAAAATGAAATCGACAGAGCTGCTTTCCCCTGAAAATGTGTATAGCCGGTCCTCTTAAATGACTGCATACATCAGGTGTTCTTTGTGCGTTGTCGAATCAAGAATTACGTAAAAAATTCTAAAAAAAATGGACACATAAAATAATTACCGTCATTGTCCCTAAACTGGGAAAATCTGGTTCATAATGTAGTACTATGTTCAAAAAGCTGCGGATAGGCTAGTAAACAGTGTAGACCCTGATCAGACAGACTGCTCCTTAGGGAACAGTGTAGACCCTGAGCAGACTGCTCCTTAGGAGCCGAGTCTGCATTGGGTCTGCACTGTTTGCACCATTCGGTCTGTCCCAATACTTAGAATTTTTACGTTAAATTTTTGCATTTTTTTTCTTTTGAAAATTCGTTTTTAGATGTTTTCAGATTTGTAAATGATGCTTGTTTTGAAATTTCAGAACTCATTTTCAATCTGCGTTTACAAGCACACCTGCTTTAATTACGTACCGTAAGGCAGCTATATATTGGGACGCTTAAGCTTCTTATTTCTGAATGGTCTTAACTTTTAAATAAACTGGTTTCTGTCAACGATGGTGTTTCATGGATGGCTGACGAAGTGAAGAACGTGTTGACCCTGATCAGAATGCTCAAACACGTTGTCCCAAAATTTACGGAAAACTGTATTACACCTAACATTTCATCACAAATTTTATTTTCAAATGAATTCCAAGTGCATCTGAGACAAAAATAGTGAAAACATCACTAAAAACAGGACAACTGTCTCTTTTTTTGATTCCTTTAAGATATAAAATCATTTTAGGCGAATTATGAGAAAAATTGTTTTTTACTATTTGTGCAATAGACTCTGAAAGTACTTATTTTTAGCTCACCTGAGCCGAAGGCTCAGAGGTGAGCTTATAGGATGGGAGTTGACCCGTCGTCCGTCCGTGGGTCCGTGGTTGCGTCCGTGCGTCAACAATTTCAAACATAAATATCTCCGAGACCAGTGGGCCGATCGCAATCAAATTTTATCTGAAGCATTATTTGGGTGGGAGAAAGGCTGCATTAGGTTTTGGTGCCGATCAGCTCAGAACTCTGGTTTCCATGGCAACAGATAGCCCCCATAGGGTTATAATAGGGGAAAATGGCGTCATCACGTTTTCTCGACTGTTTTTAATTAGATCCTTATCATACTTGCAGGTAATGATGACATACACAAGAGCTTGGATGAGTTCGAAATTTGGCCGGATTCGAGCACAGACTACGGAGTTAGCTGCCCTTGAGCGTTTGAAAAAAATCCCATAGGGTTATAATGGGGAAAATGGCGTCATCACGTTTTCTCAACTGTTTTTGCTTAGATCCTTATCATACTTGCAGGTAATGATGACATACATAAGAGCTTGGATGAGTTCGAAATTTGGCCGGATTCGAGCACAGACTACGGAGTTAGCTGCCCTTGAGCGTTTGAAAAAAATCCCATAGTGTTATAATGGAGAAAACGACGTCATCACATATTTTTAGAAAAACTTTG
The DNA here is from genome assembly GCA_963989385.1 of Ctena decussata. Classification (NCBI taxonomy): domain Eukaryota; kingdom Metazoa; phylum Mollusca; class Bivalvia; order Lucinida; family Lucinidae; genus Ctena; species Ctena decussata. The sequence goes on along the minus strand of OZ022498.1, from coordinate 34,282,144 downwards.
TCATCGCTCTATTGCCTACATTTCTCGACGGATTTTGAAATAACTTCACACAAATGTAGGGCATGACAATATCTCGAGCGAGTTTGACTTTCAGGATGCTGCGCCCAAGGTCAAGGTCACTGTGGCTATTTTCAGAAAAACTTTGTCAGCGCTCTAGCACCTACATTTCTCAGCAGATTTTAAAATAACTTCATACAAATGTAGGGCATGACAATATCTCGAGCAAGTTTGACTTTCAGGGTGCTGCACCCAAGGTCAAGGTCACTGTGGCTATTTTTAGAAAAACTTGGTCATCGCTCTAGCGCCTACATTTCTCCACGGATTTTAAATCAACTTCACACAAATGTAGGGCATGACAATATCTCAAACAAGTTTGACTTCCAGGGTGCTGCACCCAAGGTCAAGGTCACTGGCTATTTTTAGAAAAACATTGTCAGCGCTCTAGCACCTACATTTCTCAATGGATTTTAAAATAAATTCACACAAATGTAGGGCATGACAATATCTCGAGCAAGTTCGACTTTCAGGGTGCTGCGCCTAAGGTCAAGGTCATTGTGGCTATTTTTAGAAAAACTTTGTCATTGCCCTAGCACCTTCATTTCTCCATGGATTTTGAAATAACTTGACACAAATGTAGGGTATGACAGTATCTCAAGCAAGTTCGACTTTCAGGATGCTGTGCCCAAGGTCAAGGTCACTGTGGCTATTTTTAGAAAAACTTTGTCATCGCTCTAGCACCTACATTTCTCAACGGATTTTAGAATAAATTCACACAAATGTAGGGCATGACAATATCTCGAGCAAGTTTGACTTTCAGGGCTCTGCAATCAAGGCTTTTGATTAGATCCGTATCATACTTGCAGGTAATGATGACATACATAAGAGCTTGGATGAGTTCGAAATTTGGGTGGATTTGAGCACAGACTACGGAGTTAGCTGCCCTTGAGCGTTTGAAAAAAATCCCATAGTCTTATAATGGAGAAAACAACGTCATCACATTTTCATTTTTCATCGGATCCTCTTCATACTTGCAGGTAATGAGGATATGCATAAAAGCTTGGATTAGTTAGCATTTCGGCTAGATCCCACCACTGACTATGGAGTACCTGCCCTGAGCATGCAAAAAATCAGTGTTGCCACTTTTTCTTGGTTTCTACTGATCCGATCCTTTTCAAACTTGCAGGTAATGAGGAAATGCATAATATCTTAAACAAGTTCAAATTTTGGCCACATCAGGGCAACCACTACGAAGTTAGCTGCCCTTGACAGCTCTGTCTATTCTGCTCTTGATCGGATACTTTTTAAACTTGCATATATTAAATGAGGGCATACATAATGTTTTGGATGAGTTTAATTTTCAGCCTGATTGGACCACTGACTGTGGAGTTAGCTGCCCTTGAGCATCTTAAATATCCCTAAAGGTTTACAATGTCTCTCAGGTGAGCAATTGTTGCCCTTTGGGCTACTTGTTTTGTATGCAAAGAGACAGCCCTCTGGTTGGACTGTTAATTTATCCTAAGTCTTCAAGGCGCATTTATTCTAAATCTTCAGGCCGCGGCAAGATTAATAGAATCTATGATGGGGTTGAGGCCGAGACAAGGAAATCTTAGGCTAGTTTTCAGAAATTTTCGCCTTATGCGCGGCCTGCATATGACTTAAAAATTCGTTAACGAGCCTGAGATTTCCTCGTCGAGGCCTCAGCACCATACTGATTAGCTTTCTCACTCATTATAGTTTATAAAAGAGAATATTCATAGAATTCTTATTTTCTTGCTGAGGCCATTCCTATAAACTTCAAGCTACTTTTCTATTAATAGTTTTGACATGTGTGTTAATTTTCCGATTATTCAAGTCTTATGCTCGGTAAGCCCCACATCAGACTAAATAATCTGAAACTTGCCTGAGATTTTCTTGTCTCGGCGTCAACCCCATCAAAGATTCTATTAGTCCAATGGCTGAGAAAATATTTGTCCTACATATTCAGACATAGGTGTCAAAAGATGAGTGGAACCACTTTCATGGAAGCAACTCTGCCATTTTCATTTTTCCTCCTTTGTCAATGGGTGTCAACTATTGTAAAGAAAATTTTTGCTCCCATTCGAGCAGATTCTTTCCTTTAGCAGTACGAGATCTCATTTTTGAAAAGGTTTTGTCGTTCAGGGAAACAAACGGGAAGTCATTTTACACTTTTTTGACTGGTGGTCTTGTCCATCCTTATTATATGGATGAGTCCATTTCTAGATTTAAGGGTTTCTGGTGAATGTTTTCTTTTTCTTTTCTGGGAGGGGGGAGGGGAAGTTGCACAAAAATTCCTGTTAGCAAACAGTGTTGACACTTCTTAGGCGCCGCGTTCTGCGGCGTGTGAGCTAGGTATGCGCTGTTCGCATATGTCCCCAAAACGGGTGTTGAGTTTACAAAGGGGTAAGATATTTCCCTTTGTAAAAAATGACAGTAAAATATAGAGCTGTACCGATACACCTTGTATGATAAGGCTCTACATTGTTTGAAATTTTATCATTTGCCATTACCCCCCACCCCACACACACACCCCTATCATCAGGCTCCCTCCATCCTCAAATTATACTAGTAAAATGTAGGAAATGCATTAGTCCAAAACGTGGCAATTTAAGGTGGTGATAATCACTGATTTGGGGCAAAGACAAAAATCTGCATAAAATACTCAAAATAACACTGATCTTTTCCAAAACTTCCTTTATGTTGTTGCTCATAATTTAGGATCCCAAAATGCAGCATTTGTTAATGTAAAAAAGTGTTTCTATAAGGAAAGATCAAAGGGTAATTTTCTGCGAATAAATCTGAAAAAATAATATCGTTGTTGAAAATATACTTAGTGCTTAGAGTACCTTGTTGCATACTGGAGAGCGTCCTAGCAATTATTTTTTCAAACTCTTTCACACATTATCAGGCTGAGCAGATGAAAAAAGATGCAGTCTGTGTCCATATTTTTGTCAAAACACACAGGTGAGACACAGGTGAGACAGGTGAGACTATTTTAACAAGGTTGAACAATTTCATCTACACACCACTGATCATTTCAGTAATGGTATTATTCATACTGTAGGTGTTAACATAGGTATGCTTGCATACCCTATATTTAATAAATGCGTCCAGTGTACATTTACTTTGTATATGTTTGAACATTTGAGAAAAAGCTACCGTTTTTATCTGGTCTACATTACAATTTGAGAAAGAGTTGGAATAAATAATTGCCAGGACGCTCTTCATTATGCAATAATGCACCATCAGCACTACGTAAATTTTCAATAACGATATTATTTTTTCAGATTTATTCGCAGAAAATTACCCTTTGATCTTTCCTTATAAAAACATTTTTTAAGCAGCATGTACGTCAATTTTGTATTCTAAACTGTAAAGAACAATAAAAATAAGAAGTTTGCTAACTTTCAGGGAGATACATTACATTTTTATGGTTTTATGCAGATTTTTTACATTTACCATAAATCACCACCTTAACAGTAACTCTTGAAATTGTTGTACTGATTGTGGTTTGTATCCCATACCCCGTAAATCGTTAGAAATACAAATATACTTAAATCTTCAATTTTTAATTTAACAGTATATGCTGAATATGGCAAAATAAAAGATACATTAAAAAATCATACACCAGTTAGAAATGCTGAAATTTGCTGAAGTAATATTTTCAAAGATTTTGAAGATAACATTCCTGCATAGTACCTTAAATATTAGCAAAATCTGTACCATGTCTTCATAGATTTCATAAAAGCCTTTGATGAAGTATGGATTGCAGCTTTATGGACCAGAATGCGCGAGTAAAATATCAATGCAAATTTAGTTCGCCCCACCGAGCACCTCTACGACAAGGCCATAAGTGCAGTCCAAATAAATGACAGCATGGGAGAAAGGTTCAGAACAACACTTTGAGCAAGAATGCTTTCTCAATCATTCTCTTCAACATTTTTCTGTCAGATTATGTCTGATGGAAGAACATGATATGAGGACTAGCATAGGCAGCAGAACTATTACAAAGGACCTCTGACAGCTGCCTAATTTTCGACACAAAATTGCTGCGTCCTTGAGAAGCCAATGTTAAAGATTTTGGCATTAACAGATTTTTTTATTTACTGAATTTTACTGTTGCGAAACAGTAAAGTAAAACATAAAATGTGGGTTGATGTGCATATATTGTAAAACATATATATATTGTAAAACATAAAATGTGGGTTGATGTGCATATATTGAGTCATATAACTGGCAAAAAGTAGAGAAAACAAGTGTTTGAAAACTAACAAATCACTCACAAAATACAATTTCCTGTTCTGGTTTTCAGTTTAATAATATTATGTAAACATAGGCGGAATAGTGATTGGGGCTCCACGCCTGTACATTGTAGTTTTACCATTCTAACTTAACGAAATCGAAAGTTGGTCAAATTAGTTGCCGACTAAAATGACCCAAATAAGTTTTCAAACCCTTTTTATGTGAAATGCCAGGATGTTTTATCTGAGAGAGAGAGAGAGAGAGAGAGAGAGAGAGAGAGAGAGAGAGAGTAAATTATTTCCTTATTTGTCTGTCTCGTAAACATAACAAAACTATGAAAGTAAGAATACATATTAATTCACATGTATCTTTTACTTCGTCATCAGTGGCACAGTACATTGTTCGACTGGTAACGTACATCAAAGGAACGACGTTTGTGAACACGCCCTATGTTCCAGGAACTTTTGTCAACGTCGGAAAATTTTTAGGCAGATTTCACCAAGCAAGCGAGGTAAGTTGTGAAGTCTGGTGCTTCGTCAGAGCTCCGGATATAGTGAGGTTGGATAATTGTTTCTTAACTCAATTATGGCTAGCGACCCATGAACGGAATACAAGCAAACAGTGCAGACCCAGATCAGACGCCGCATCATGCGGCGTCTGATCAGTGTCTCCACTGTTTGCAAGAATCAAAACTGAAAATTCACCAGACACCCCTAAAATGATCAATGGACTCGTTCATTTCATAGGAGTAGTAGAATCCATTCGTCATTATTGAGTTAACTCATCTATGCATTGTGGACTCTTCTGTCCTTATAAATTGGAGTCCATTTGTCAATTAAGTCCATTTGTCAATTAAGGGCTGTCTGATATATAATTATGTTTGATCATTTTTCTTAGAAATTGTCATAATTTCCATGCAAACAGTGTAGAACCTGATCAGTCGCCGTATTCACTGTTTGCCAATGTCCCTTTTATGAAAAAAAATAAATAAACAAAAACAAAAAAATAAATAAAAAAATAAATGGGTTAATAACTCAGCTAATACATGACCTATTTTTTTGTTGTTGTCGGCAAAATGCTTCCTTACCTAGCCTCTTGTGAAAAACAGAAAAAAAACTACATGTAGAATTGTACGTCAGTAAATGTCCTTCAAGTATGGAACGTTTTTGTTATGATCCAAAATCCAGATTGTTCTATAATATAGGAATGTGTTTCCTTCAAAGCAGAAGCATTTGAAATGGCAACATTTTCACTACTCCGTTTGTAATCCGCTCCTGGACCAGCAGTCGGTTTTATTCGGGGAAAAGGCTTCATCAACGAGTTCTGGTCCTGATTTTTCAGGTCCTAATTTTCAGGCGTAACTTACACAAGTCCATTTCTCTTAACAGATATATAGTTAAGAAACAACAACAACAACAAAAAGTTAGAAATAAAAACATAAAATAGGATAAAAAAGCAGGCCTCATTGGGGCTCTTGTTGTTTATTAGCAAGTGCGTCCGGAAATCTGAGTGGAAGGTGAAAGGACACTATGTTTTAAAAAAGATGTCTGAGTTGTCTTTAAGAGTATGTCTTATCTCTAAGCAGCATTTAAATAAACGATCAAAGAGTGTTAGCCAATCAAAAGTGTTTTTAATTTTGAACGTTTTATCTTAATTAACAATTAAGTAACATATATTTTGTTCTGATTTATTTGTCTTATTCTTATTATCTTTTATACGAGACTTTGCAGCATCATCGTCATATATAAAAAATACCTCATTTAATGCTTCTCCCATTCAAATTCAAATTCTTTATTTTCAGTAAAAAGTGTAAAGGGAGTGTTTGTCGGTCAGTGCCAGGGGCGTAGCTAGGGACAATAACGCAGTACGCACAATCATGTTTTATACTCATTAAGGGCAATAATAAGGGGTTAAGTCGTTAAGATATTTCAAATGTTCGTGTCTCGTGGCAGTGAGTATTAAAATTATGCCCAGTTAAGAACATTTCAGTATGAAAATACGCAGGTGTGTGTTGAAATTTTGTCATTTTGACAAAATTTCAATACGCACCTGCGTATTTGCGTATAAGTAGCTACGCCCTTGAGTGCAGAAGCAATGGTACTAACTATTGACCTCCCTACCCCATGATGGCGAAACAACAAGTTTCTCAGTTTGAAATGTTTGTTGACCAAGCTCCACGTAGGTCGCATTCGCGTATGAATCATATATCATATATACTGCTCAAAATATTTAAAGGAATATCAGATAGTTTTTCATGAGCAAAATTTCACTGCATATACATGTTTGATCAGCAATGACCCAGAATGGATCAAAGTACTGGCCAAATAAATTTCGGTGTGAAATTTCTGGAAAATAGTGTTTTTTTAATGGTTTATATAATAACGAGTGCTACAGCATCAAAAATGTATGTCTCTTTAACTAATGACGTCGTTAGTTTTGACCAACTGTTTAGCAATGTTGTTGCAATCATTTGCATAACAAAAACAAAAACATTCTATTAAGTGCTTTTAAAAGCCACTTTAGTTTTAGTATTCACTATTCGTTCAAATTTAGGATTCGTTTCGTGCAGTTTTCTTTAAATAAATTGAGACAACACATGCATATCAGAAATCCTATTATTCTGATAATACAGATACAAATAGAAGAAACATATTATGGCTGTATGTTCCCATCTCATCTGGCAGAGGATGAATGATCGAAATCGTACGATTTTAAGTGAATCTGAGTGGGAGACGAATCGGCCCCTATCAAACCAGGTTTTTTACACGATTAATTTCGTTTTGTAAACAAACAGCAGTTTTTCGCAAACAAGGATTTGTATAGAGTAATTAGTAAAGTTTTATTGGTATTTAGTTGCCGAGCCATTCTCAGGATTTGCATGTGTTTCATAGTCCACTACCTCATCCACCTATCGGTTTCTTTGTACTAGGTCTTACATAGACTGACACCTGGCCTAGAGGTTATAAAACTTGAGTACATTCTCAAACTCAAAATAAAGCACACTGATTGGTTGCTTCCGAGCACATTAATCAATATGGTTTATTTTGAGTTTGAGGTTATTCTCAAGTTTTATAACTTTGAACCCAGTCTATTAAATGATAATGTGACAAAAATGCAAAAGTTTACAAACAATTTAACAAAAATACTAATTTCACTTTTTCTGATAGCTGAATTTAATAGTGATGGCTAATCTGATGGATATATTTTAACTGGCTAATAGTCATTACGGGAGTCTGGAGCCATTCTAGGTCTTACATGGAGACCAATGAAAATTATTAACAATGTTCCTTTAGCTATTTTGAACAGTGTATACGACTTTATAAAGTTCATTGTCTTTTCTCACCTGTTCTGTTCAGGTTGCTATTTTGTTGTGTTTGTGTTGTTGCTTTACGTCCACGGTAAACAGCTATGGTCATGTCGGGAAGGTCAGTTAACAACACTATTCCTGGGCAGGCTTAGATCGCCTAAGCAGGTGAATGAGTACATTGCAGGGGAACCAGCTCGTCCATCTGCATTTCTGCATCCATTTTCAATGGGGGTCAACTCTTAAAGGAAAAAATTGCTCCTGAAGGAGCAAATTATTTCCTTTATGACTAGACCCCATTTTGGAAGAGATTAGTCATCCGGAAGTTTCAGAAGTTGTTACCGTTTGAAGACAAGGTAAAAAAATAAAAAAAATAAAAGACCAAACACCTTAAAGACTTCACTAGTTATTTTAAAGGAAAGGCCCAGTACCAGTTGACTGGTAATAGCCATGCTACGTTGAACTCTCTTTTGACAAACGACTAGTAACAGCCATTTTACGTCAAAAGTCGCTACTAGCAGTCGACTGGCAGTAACCGTTTTACGTTAAAATTGCTATTACCAGTCAACTGGTAGCAGCGAAAAGGCGTTTGAAACGCTATCGCCGGTTGACTGGCAATAGGGATTTAACGTGAAATCACTATTGCCAGTCAACCGGCGATAGCGTTTCAAACGCTAAAGTTGACTGGCAATAGCGGTTTCAACGTAAACTGGCTGTTACCAGTCAACTGTCAACTTTAACGTAGTGTCGCCATTGCCAGTCGACTGGTTATAACCACTCCGTATTTTATATTCTGCAGGGATTCCAACATCCATTTTATGATACATATAACACAGTATGGAGTTTGACTGAGGTGTCAAAGCTACATAATTTCCTGCACGTCGTTAAAGACAAACGTGACGCTTCTGTGGTGAAAGAGGTTCTGGACTGCTATGAAAAAGATGTCGTGCCGAAGTTTGATCAGTTTAGAAAAGGTAAATTATCAAGTGAGAATAGAATATGGTTCAGCTGAAACTGTATGAATATGAAGCTCATATCCGCTACAAAATGGCCAGTCCTTAGATGAAGCAGGCATAATTACAGTCAACTCTCGACATCCTTAACACTGATATCTCAAAGTACCTCTTATATCAGAGAAAATAGTTTGGACAAAGTCCCTGTTTTTGTTCATATTTCAATTCTTCTTACAGTACCGGCAGCGCAAAACCGTACACTTTTCGCGTTTTGAACGCGTTTCGAGCGCGTTCCTCGCGCGTGTGTATGAAACGCGTTTCGGAACTCGTTGATGCGCGTACACACGCGTTAAACGCGTTTTCCCAACAGCCAATCAACTCGGATTACCTAAAACCCGTAAAAACGCGTTTTGACTCAGATTTCGCGAAGAAAATATCAACCAATCAGGGACACTCATTTGCGTTTGCCAATGACGTAGAAAACGCGAAAATCGCGAATCCACCTCTTTCTTTCTTTCTTTCTCTCGGTACTGCTCTCGGTCAGTAACTGACCATGATGGCAGGCGCGGGGTGTGGCGCATAAGTTTAAAAAAAACCCAACCAATCAGAAGCCAGAGTTTGCGGTTCGCTCAGTACGCGAGTGGGGAGACATTTTTCTTCAGTTCGCATATAAAAAATTATTTTATTTATGTACGGCTCAAATTGGTTGTTATCAGCTAAATTAATTTACTGCTGGCGTTTTCTTCATGTAAAACTAGACAGCTATCAGCCAATTCTTGTATTAGCCAATACTGAGTTGAGTGCTGAGTGAAAACTGTTTCGCTCAATGTAGAATTCATATTTTTCAAGAACAAACGAATCTCCGTATGGATTGACGGATGATTTGCGATTTTTACGTCCTTTTAAACATTATTCTAATAATTTCAGGACGCTAAGTGGTGATAATGAAATGCTGAGTGTAGTGAGACTTCATTTACACCTCAAGCGGCTATCGATCCCGGAATCATAAGTTCACGGGGCTACCAGGGCTCCTACAAATCTACGTAGCGAGTTTCGCTCCGTATAAATGGCGGAACCTTTTCCACCGAGATACCCCCTTGCTAGATTTTATTTCGTCTGGTGATTAAATGACGACCTCTTTAACCTCTCTCTAAATCAACTGATGGTAATGTGCACAACTCGTGGTGAATGTAGAATTATCAGTTTCTGGTGCCAGAAGGAATGTATGGAAATGAAATTGGTCATTTCTTGTAGAATGATGCATATTTTTATCAAACTACACCATGTGGTTAAGAGTTATGGGCAATTTCACTCACTGACTACAGCGGAAGGACAAACAGACTGATGGACTTGCACAACGATTAAAGTGCACACCTGTGGGTCGTGCAATACTGTTTAGACTTTCGTCACCATTTTGCATGCCGGTGGCTGGACAATGTTAAAATACATAAGTATACAAATTTGAACCATATATACCATGGGGTTCAAGAGTTATGAGCATTTTTACTACGTGACCGTAAATTTTCAACTTGTGCTCAGCAAAGCCTCGTCCATCAAAAAAGACGGTTATGCCTGGGAGTCGTTAGATAATGTTGACATGTATCAAAATATAGAATGCGGTTCAAGAGCTATAAGCATTTTCACTAACTGGTAACGGATGGACCGACGGACTCGCACAGTGATTATAGTGCAAACCTGCGGGTTGTGCAATAAAAAGTTTTGCATACCAGTGGCTGGGCAATGTTAAATGTCATAAGTATACAAAATTTTAAGCAAAATATACCAAGCGGTTATAAGAGTTATGAGCATTTTCAATAAAAGAGCTCAACCAGCCAAACTGATGCTTGGTGATACCTCGTCACTGTTTTGCATACCAGTGGCTGGGCAATGTTAAATTACATAAGTATACAAAATTTGAAGCAAATATACCAAGCGGTTATAAGAGTTATGAGCATTTTCAATAAAAGAGCTCAACCAGCCAAACTGATGCTTGGTGATACCTCGTCACTGTTTTGCATACCAGTGGCTGGGCAATGTTAAATTACATAAGTATACAAAATTTGAAGCAAATATACCAAGCGGTCCAAGAGTTATGAGCATTTTCAATAAAAGAGCTCAACCGGCCAAATTGATGCTCGGTGAAGCCTCGTGACTGATTTGCATACCAGTGGCTGGGCAATGTTAAATTACATAAGTATACAAAATTTGAAGCAAATATACCAAGCGGTCCAAGAGTTATGAGCATTTTCATTAAAAGAGCTCGACCGGCCAAATTGATGCTCGGTGAAGCCTGGTCACTGTTTTGCATGCCGGTGGCTGGACTATGTTAAAATACATATGCATACAAAATTTGAACCATATTTACCACGGTGTTCAAGAGTTATGAGCATTTTCAGTAGCTGGCCGTAAATTTTCAACTTGTGCTCAGCAAAGCCTCGTCCATCAAATAAGGTTGTTATGCATGCGAGTCGTTAGACAATGTTGACATGTATAAGTATGCAAAATTTTGTCAAAATATCCCATGCGGTTCAAGAGTTATAAGCGTTTTCGCTAACTGATAACGGTTTTCGCTAACTGATAACAGATGGACGGACGGACTCACAGTGATTATAGTGCAAACCTGCGGGTTGTGCAATTTCAGCTAGATTAATCAAAACATGTTAAAACGCGAGTCAGGTGCAGTGGTAATGGGGTGGGGTACTTCCCTAACTGGTGACTTAACCCGCAATACACACAACCTTTTATCAATTCTCAACTCCCCTAAACATGAAATCAACTATTGTATACCACATCTGGCTCAGGGCAAACAATGCTAAATGAACAATTTAAGAGGTGAGCTGAAACAAAATTTATTTGTAAGCACGAGTGTGCAATTCAGGCTAACCTTAACTGATACATTGAAAGCTCAAGACTGGACACTGAAACTCGATCAAGTATCAAGCTGTTGTAAAGCTAAAATCTTGTAAGCAAACTTCAGTAGAAACTTCATATGTCTACAATCTTGGTTTCACTTGTCCTCTCTCCAGTTCATACCTTAAGCCCCATTCTCACTGTCACAGTGCTCGTCCCGGTATCGCCCGGTGAAGAAAAGCAGGTACATGTATACTGTGATGATCCTTTTTCCTAAAGAAATAAATGGCATTCTCACATTACCGACTTACTCATGGTGTATCCACGGTCTAGAATTTGTTACATACCGGGACATTACACCCCATGTCACCGCAGCTTCACCATCTGTAACCGTGGTGGAGCTGGGTTCATCCCACATGAACCGTATTGAACCGGATCAGTCGCTAACAAAAATGGGATCTACCGGCCCTAACCGTAGGTGTACTGCCATTTTTCAGGCAAAAACAGGGCTTGTTCCCATCCCTGCCTCCACCGGTATGAAACGGGGCTCCTGAGCTGAGCCGGCCAAAGGCCAGAGTTCAACATCTTACTGGAATGCTAAAGTTTATCATGGTAAAGGGAGGGTGGAAACCCGGACCTGTCTCGGAAATCCCAGGATTAAGCTGGTTCTTGATATCTTTCCTGGTGACTCTTGGTTGCATTAAAATTTTAAAACAACTTGGGCAGTTAGCCAGATCAACACGGTCACCATCTTTAACCGTGGTGGAGCCGGGTTCATCCCACATGAACCCTATTGAACCGGATCAGACCCTAACAAAACTGGGATCTACTGGCCCTAACTGTAGGTGTACTGCCATTTTTCAGGTAAAAACAGGGCTTGTTCCAATCCCTGCCTCCACCGGTATGAAACAAGGCTCCTGAGCTGAGCCAGCCAAAGGCTCACCTTAATGCTAAATTTATCATGGTAGAGGGAGGGTGGAAACCCGGACCTGTCCCGGAAATCCCAGGATTAAGCTGGTTCTTGGTATCTTTTCTGGTGACTCCCGGTTGTATTAAAATTTTAAAACAACCGGAATAGTTAGCGATCAACAGGGTTCATCCCGCAGCATCCAGGATGTTTACGGTGCTGCCAGGGTTGTTCTCCTGGTTTGACAAGGTTACCCCCAGATCACGAACTGGGACTTACCGGGGATGCCAAACCGAAACAATGAGAATGGGCCTTTAGCAGTAAGGCAGTGGGGAAGACTGAAAAGAAAAGGTAAAGATCTCTAACAGCCTACTGGCTGTAGCGGCAGTGGGGGTTAGAGGTCCACTGTATCTTGGGCACAGCATATGAAAGGTGGAGCCCATGCCTCTTCATTCACTGCCTTATGCATCTTTGATGTGAAACAGGTATCCATTTACTGCTGGCTTGACAGAGTTTGCCAGTCGCCGGATGGCCTGACCCGGGTTTGAGTCCATGACTGTCCAGCAACCTTGTGCATCGTTATTGAGTCAGGTTGTGCATCGTTATTGAGTCACTCTAACCACTAGACCACGGCACCTCTCTGGAGACTGAAGAATTGCATTAAACTGGTTTGTTTCTCCCTAACAGTTACACATACACAAACCTGACTAAGCTTGGACAAGCAGACAAGCCTATAGATCAGTGTAATCTAAAAGCATACGTAAAATCAGACCTAGCATGCATGATGGATGGATAGATGGACAGAATAACTTGCGAGTTAACCGCAGCCCTTTCAACAGCATTTCCATAATACATAATATCGAACAGATGGAAGGGCAATACTGAAAGGGCAAGTGCCATGGAACCAGTATCTAACATCAGTCCAAGCATTAGTATCAACTGACTCCATTGTGGCACTGTGAAATTATGTCTACATAAATATAAAACTTTAACCAAAATCTTTAAGACAAAATTCTAATAATTTATTCAGCATCAAACTTCATAATGCACATCTTCTATATGTCTGTAACAAATCAACAAAGTATTCATAAGATCCAATGAAAGATCTAAGAGAAGTTGAATTTACAAAGTATGCACTACAAGTACATGTATCAACTATTATTTAAAACATGCAGGGGTCAAAACAAGCTACATTGAACATATGCGGAGAGCTAAAATTGGCTAAGTTCAAAACCCTGTATATTTGTTGAAAATATTTTTTCAACATCAACATCTTCAATATGTCTGTAACCTATTTGCAAAGTATTTAAAGGATCCACTGAAAGCTCTAAGAGGATTTGATTTAACAGCGTATATACTATCAGTCATAATACATATAATTGTAAGAATTACAAAGTGACATAACTCTTGCAATACTGACCTGTCACCCCTTTTTTCCTACCAAACCTGCATTTGTTTAGCAGCAAACGTTTAAGATACTGCATTGCTTAATGTGAATGGGTACACCTCAACATAAGCCACCATTTTTACAAAGAGGAACAACTTTGCTAACTTCCTAATTACTTTTTCTGGCAACGACACTTTTCCATATGGGGGTTACTCTATTTAAAGGAAAGAATTTGCTTCCCCTAAGAGGAGCAAATTCTTCCCTCTAAGAGGAGCAAATTCTTTCCTCTGGAAGTCCTCACCTAACTTGAGCAGGAGAAAAAAATTAAAATGGCAGTGATGCTTTCCCTGAAAGAGTTTTTTTTATAAATATGAATTTTACAAAATCATTAAGCAGAGGTGGGCGAAAACCTGAGCTCCTGTGGACACACCACCTGACCTTTCATTAGCAGAACTAGACTTTCTCACATGTGCACAGCTGGGGCTTGAACTCACAGTGATGAGAGACCACATGCTTAAGAGTCAGCACTCTTATCCATTAGGTGGCACAGGCCAACTTCTGAAAGTGTACCCATTTACATTAAGCCAGTACCGAAGCTCAATGCATCAAAAAACTTCTAAGTGTAAAGGAACTACAGACCAAAAACTACTATTGAGGAATTGATAAGGGCATTTACTCTGTCAGAATATATCGAAATTTGTCCATTTATAATCCCAAGTGAGGCATTCTCAAAACTAAAGCACATGCTACATTCAAAGACAATCTGTGTAAAGATACTCGAACTAAAATAAAGTGCTCACAGACAGATCTCAGACATGGACAGCCAGTGGGAAAACATAATACACCGCCACTAACATGTGGAGTATAAAAAGTATAATCTTGATTCTTCACATACTATTGCTCTATTTTATTGATTATAAATTTATGTCTCCTGGAATGTAAGAGGGACTTCTTGTTTTCTGTTACTATACACATGTACAGATTACACATTTTACCCAAATGGTCATTCTACATACCGGTATGACAATCAACATTTGTAACACATGGCAAACCCTGAGTGATCAATTTGCCATTACTGTCTCCTTGCGTGTGGTCATGCATTAACTTGTCACTATTTATTGCAGAACTCCCTAATAAGTGAGTCTAACTATTATGATGTTTGCCTTTCCGTTCATCCCAGTTTCAGGCTCTCTGAAGTATGATGCATTCCAGAACAACTTTCAAAGTAACAAATGTTTCATAACACCCTGCTGTATCCTTCTTTTAGATTTTTGTATGCCAAGGTGAAATCTATCCTGATTATATTAAGCAAGATTTGAGTAAATGTTTGAGAACCTCACTATTACAATAAACAATCTTTCCTTAAATCTGAATTTTCACACAGAGTTGCCACTTATCCTCCACTTCGTAATTCCCTGTCTTTTCTGTGATACTTTACAGTATTCCATTCCCTTTTTTATAGAGCCAAAGGTTAATTTAACTCTTTACTTCAACAGTGCTAATTGTATTGGATATTGGGGGCTACTGTTACATGGAAGAATTTGCTCCCCCAGGGAGCAAATTCTTTCCTATAAGAATAGCTCTCAATGAGAAGGAAGAGGCACCTGGACTATCCCTCTAGAAAGTATATCCTTTTTTCTCTTGAACAGAGTAAAAAGATTGAAGATTGCTGTAGTCATTAATTTTTAAAATCCCCGACTTTTCAAGTCCTTTCCCATGTTCCTAACCAACCACAAAACTCCCTGACTTTTCCTTGACCTGGAAAAAACTTTGTTTTCCAAATTACATGTATTTTACCCCGACTGTGGCAACCCTGTTCAGGATGGACTGGTCAAGTTGTGTGTTGTTGTTTTTTTTATCGTTTTTTTTTCGTATCTGCTCCAACAGCAACAGTTGCTGTCATTTTATCTTTAAACAGTATGGATACACTTTCAGGGGAAGCTATTCAGCCATTTTAAGTTTTGCTGCCCTTCTCAATGGTGGTCTATTTTTAATGAAATGAATTTGTTCTGCTGAAAGCAAATTCTTTTCTTTAAAAATAGACCTCATTTCAGAAAGACTTTGTCATCCAGGGAAGCAGACTGGAAGTCACAAAAGTTAGTCCTCTTATAAAAATTGTATGAAATCTTGGCAGATGTAATTCCATTCACTTTAGATAGTCAGTGAGAGCTCTAAAATGGCATAAACCGGAATTGGCTGCCATCATCACATTTATAGGTACTTTCAATTTAGATTTACATACACCTTTTTCTTTTCAATTTGGAACACACTGATTGGTCTTGTAACTTCAGGCTCATAATTTATCTGTACAAAATAATGATTGCAGCAATTTCAGAGTAACTAAGGTTTTCTTTTAAGCATCTCTATTTATACATCTCTTCTTGACAGCTCTAGTTATTTCTGCTTTCTGGAGGAAAACTCTTCAAATAGACAGAGTTTCAAAACCTGCAATGAATAAACATGTATTTGTTACTGGAACGAATTGGGCAACTGTTTTATACAGCATCTTATAGTAAATACAGCAGATTGATTGATTGATTTTATGCTTAACGTCCATGGTAAACAGCTAAGGTCATGTTGGGACTGTCAGTTAACGGTTACCTAACCACACTATTCCTGGGCAGGCTTAGACCTCCTAAGCGGTTAACCAGTACTAAGTGCACATACTTTCGCCAGTAACTGACAACTGTCCTTCTTGAATCAGCGGAAGGAGAAACGAAAGTATGTGGCCAGACCGGGTTTCGAACCCACGACCTATGATGAGTCAGGTGCCCTACCAATTGCGCTACGCGGCCAGGCTAAATACAGCAGAACCTTAATGACTCAGACCCTGATGGCTTGTTAACCCTGTGTTAACACAGTGCTTTATACACAACAGTGCCTGCTTAGAACTCTTTCCTGGGTCCCTAGAGGTCAATTTATATAGAAACTAACCCTGGATGGCTTGGGCTACCTTTGGCTGGAACAAATTAACCTGAAAAGAAATGGACAGTTGTTCCGCCCTTCTAAAAAACCAGGACAAAGAAATACACATCTAATGTGTTTCATACTGGATCCAAAGCACATGTATTTGTTTGTCCAACGTTTGTGTTACTGTTATGTCACTCACACTCATCAGTCACAATTGTCAATCTAATTTTGCTTAAGGTTAATTTACATGTTCCAAAGCCTTTTAATGCCAGTGAACTTGTACTGTACAGAGAATCTTACATGACATGAGTGCTTATTTATTATTCAATTTATTAAGAAAATTAGGGATCAGAGTTTTACAGAGCATCATCTTAATCCCCCCCACCAAACAATTTAAGAAGTTCAACAATAAAGGAACTTGAATGCAAGACCCCATGATGTGTCCATGAACTTCAAGGTCAGTCAGGAAGATAATGCTGATATGGAGTCCAACCCTTTAGAAGTATCTGTTATCAGTCATTTTTTAAAGCTGTGGATGACTAGAGGGTGTTCCTCTAAAGATAGAGATATATATCAAATATACATGTATATCATTCAGAAAAAAGTCTAGCAAATATCCGTTTTTGTTGCACTGGTCTTTACTGATGACAGTAATACCGAAATATAAATACTGAGAAAAACTTGAAATATTGACATGATTAATTATATATACAGGGAGATTTTGTTTCGGTATTTTATTGTTTGTATAGGAAGAGAAAATATGTTGAAGATTTTTTTCACAGTTTATTTTCTATACCTATACCAACAAAGAAATATAGATGCACCATTCGCTACATATATTTACTTGTTTGTTTTATATGGGAAAATGCTTTAATATAAAAGTTATTGGAACTTGTTGAAAATGTTGGTGCTGAAGTTGATAAATACAGTCAAATAAATGAGAACAAGAACCTTCTTTAGCAATAGAGGTCAAGGTCATTCTTTTACCTTCAAGCAATGTCTCTCTTATTTTGACAGTTTCAAACTGCCAGGTTTGTTCAAATGATGACCCTAGTTTGACCTTTGACCTTTTTACTCAGCTGGGCGATTCAGGGCCTCATGGATCTCTTGTTCCATATATGGCTATGTACCACCATTACTTTTGTCCATTGACTTCAATGTTGATTCTTTAAGGTTAAGATACTTACAGAATGAAGCATGTCCCAAATCTGTCACCACCTTTGGTCCCAGTCTTCAGAGCAAACTTGTAAACTCGAACTGATGCTGAGAGCTTTTACTATACCTCCACCATCATCTTTTCAGGTGACATGTCCAAATTGTTGACTGGGGTATCCCAATGCACTTTAAAGGTGGCCAGTTTTGGGAACCCCCCTAGACTGTTGCCTCATTCTGAAACAAAACTAGTACTATTCTTATTATGTTCAAACATCACTGGCTATATGGCTTGAGTTCCATTCCCACCTGAAATGAGTAAAACAATCATGTCTCTTATATTTCTCACATGACATACCATCAAATCAAGATCTTGTTGTTTTTTGAGAACTACTTTACACCATACCAAAACAATGGAACATCAATAAAGGTGTGCCACCTATTTATTACAATTAAACTGGCCAGACTATCCAGTGTTAAAATACATAAAAGAAGACCTTAACAGGAAGTTAACAAGGATTCCGTGGAACGCTATGTCGCACCTGCTTTGTGCCTTCATTAAGAAATCAATGAAAGCATCAGCGTGACATATTTGGTCAAAATCCATTTGGTAGTTCATGAGATATTGGCTGTTTCATACTTTTTTCTATTCTTAGTAACAGCAAAAGGCAGCCATTTTGGATGGTCAATTTGCAAAAAAATTGAAATAAGTTCACGCAAGGATCATTCTGACACAAAGTCGGTTCAAAGTCATTCATAGGTTCTTGAGAATCTTTATCTTCATTTTTTTGCTATTTTTAGTGACAGCAGCTGACAGCCATCTTGGATTGCCCAGTCACATAAATTTGAAAGAACTCCATTTGCCGATCAGTCTGATTGAATTTGACCAAAATCTGCCCAGCATTTCTTGAGATATTTGCATTTTAGCAAAACTTGGCTTGTAAACAGAAAGTAGGTCACTGTGACCTAATTGCACTACAGATTATTTCGAGGGCTCAGCTCAAGACTAGCCTAACTCACTATTTTTCACAAATTCACTTTTTTACAGTTTTGAAAATTTGATGATCAAATACACATTCTGTGAAAATATTAAGATTTATATTTTTGCAAAAAATGCTTTTATTTCTGATTTAAGAATAGTCAAAGTGCTAAATTAGCTAAATCTTTAGCGCAAGACTAGTCTAACTTTGTTGAGGGGAATTGGATTTTAGACAGCATGCTATGGATAAATGGCTACGTTTTCAGTTTTACAAATTTTGATACTAATTCTCATTTTCTTTAACTATTTATAACTTTATGTACAGTGTTTTCTTAACACTCTAGTACTTAGTTTTATAGTACTAAAACATGGAATATTTTCATTTTAGAATTTTTTCCTAATTTTTCTTAGTGCAAGACTAGTCTATCTTGAGATAGACTAGTACTGGGCTAGAAAAAAATGGATTTTAAGTTAGACTAGTCTTGCACTAACAAGGAAAAGTTACATAAGTTGTTCTTTTTAAATGTTTATGTTTGTAAAATAGCTTTTCTACAGCTCATACTTATTGAGTTCTTACATTAAAACTATAAAAATTGTAAACTAGAAAATTGTGTCTGTAAGACACTAATGATGCCCCCGTGCAGCGACTGTCACAGGACATGTGTACATCCCTAAAGCACCTTTAAAGCACAAATGCTATTTACAAAGAATCCACTGAAAACATTTCACAAACTTTATACCCTATAGTGCAAAATGCAGCCCAAAATGACTAAGTTTAAAAGGCCATAATTCCTTCAGAATTATTTTTTTCCTATCATAACCAACATGCACATCTTCACTGTGTCCACAACAAGTATCCAATGTCTGAAAAACAGCCAATGAAAATTGTGGGAGGAGTTGATTACACAAAGTACTTACCCTACAAAGCAAACATATGCCTAAAATGACTAAGTTCAAAAGGCTATAATTCTGTCAAAATCAATTCTAGCTCCAACAAAAAACCACATGCACATCTCCAATATGTCCATAAACTGTATGCAAAGTTTGGAAAAGATCGATTGAAAACTGAGGGAGGAGTTGATTACACAAACTCCTCACCCTACAAATGTAAAAATTTGCCTAAAATGACTAAGTACAAAAAGCGGTAATTCTCTCAAAATCAATTCTAGTTCCAACAAAAACCCACATGCACATCTTCAGTATGTCCACAACATGTATGCAACGTTTGAAAAAGATCGAGTGAAAACTGTGGGAGGAGTTGATTACACAAACTACATACCCTACATGTACAATGCAAAAATTTGCCTAAAATGACTAAGTTCAAAAGGCTGTAATTCTGTCAAAATTAATTCTAGCTTCAACAAAAACCCACATGCACATTTTCAATATGTCCACAACATGTATGCAAGGTTTGAAAAAAACATCCATTGAAAACTGTGGGAGGAGTTGATTACACAAACTGCATACCCTACAATGCAAAAATTTGCCTAAAATGACTAAGTTCAAAAGGCCGTAATTCTGTCAAAATTAATTCTAGCTCCAACAAAAACCCACATGCATATCTTCATTATGTCCACAACATGTATGTGAAGTTTGAAAAAGATCCACTGAAAACTGTGGGAGGAGTTGATTACACAAACTCTATACCGTAAAGTGTGACGAACGGACGGACAGACAGACTGACGGACGGACGGACGGACAGACAGGAGCAAATCTTAATGCCCCCTGACTATCGTCATGGGGGCATAAAAAAAAGAAGATTATAATGCACTTATTTTGCGAACTGAAAAAAAAGTCTATCTCATGTTAGACTAGTCTTGCACTAAACTTTTCAGCACAAAAGTAGTCTTAGTCACGAAAACATTATTCAACAATACAGATTAATAAAATTGAATACTATATGCATTTCTTCTCATATTTTATGTAAATGTGTCAAATTTCATATTAATATTTTGTGTATGTACTGTAATAATCAGTTTTTTGCTTCTCCTGAAAAATTTCAAAATATGGAGTTAGACTAGTCTTGCACTTTCATTTTGATAATTCTGACAACGAAGGTCCCTTTAATGCTCCATGCAAAATTTCAACCTTACATACCAAGCAGATCTGGAGACAAAGTTGCTTTTAATTGTTTTACTATTTTTAGTAACAGCCGCCATCTTGGATTCTCGACCCAGCGGAACTTTAGCATTCTGAAGCCCAGCAGTCTGATCATGCTGCATGTGAAATTTGAGAACCATAGATACAGCAGCATCAGAGAGTAAGTCATTTGAATGGACTTAAATGCTAGGGTCGACATAAATTATGCTGGGTCGACATAAGGTCACTGTGACCTATTAAATTCCGCAACAGATTTCTTTCAGTTTGATAATTCTGAACACCAAGGTCCCACTAATGCTTCATGCAAAATTTCAGCCAAATATACCAAATGGTTCAAGAGAAAATGTTGATTTTATTGGTTTCGCTATTTTTAGTAACGGCGGCCATCTTTGGTTTTCGACCGGCCAGAATTTTACCATTCTGAAGCCCTGTAGTCTGATCATGCTGCATGTGAAATTTGACCATGGATGCAGTGGAATAAGTCTTTTGAATGGACTTAAATGCTATGGTCGACGTAAATTGTGAACGGACAGACGGACGAACGGACGGAAAACCGGACGCCTATATTCCATCTTGCTAATGCAGGTGCGACAAAAACCAACTTTCACTGAAATTCATCAATTGTGTTATAGGAGATATCATGCATGTTTTTGACCAATACTTTGTTTCTAGAAGTCACCCTACAGATCATACTTTTAAAGCATTGTTTTCTTTATAGCTCTTTCGATATTACTTACTGCATCATTCACCCTCAGCCTGCAAGAGCTCTTGATTAGCTAAAAAGGGATGCTGAACAAACTCCTGCAGCCCTAAAGAGAGATAAATAAGTAAATTTCGGGGACAATGCACCATTTTTCTTATTTCTAAACAAAACAGATGATTCTGTTGAGAACCACAACATATGGGGTGGTGGAGGAGCATGAAAACAAAGTACTTACCATGAAAAAGATCTGTTCTTGATAACCAAAGCATGGTTTGCCTGGAATTCTGCTCTAGTAAAGGACAGGTGACTATTTCGAAGTCTATTAGTTTCACCTGGAGCATGAATGAATTTGATCAACAGTGATATAAAATGCAAGAGGCTTCCTCGTTTCATTTTTATACGCCCGTTTTGAAAACAAGACCTGTCAGTGGGACAGGATAGCTCGCCTGACAGTGACTTGCCCATCACCTAAAAAACTTTAACGTAAAACTTTAACATTTTGCTTACGCCAACGTTGCCACCAACGCCGCGAGTAGTACAACAGCTCTTCCTGAACTTTGTTCAGACGAGCTAAAAATGGACGTATTATGGCATGGCGCTGTCCGTCCGTCAACATTCTTGTGCATACCATATCTCAGTAATGGTTTGAGATCTCTTCATGAAATTTTGTTGGCATTTATATTAGGATGGGGCAAAGGGTCGCATACAGTAATGGTTGTTCCCCCTTTCTTAGTTTCCAAGTAAGGCCCCTTTGATTAATTTTTTACCCTACTAGTCTTGTGCGCGCCATAACTAGATTACCGTTTGGGATATCTTGATGAAACTTCATAGCAATATGTATGAGGGTCCGACAATGTGTCGCATATAACAATGGTTGCTCTCCCTTTCTTCGTTTGGAGTTGTATCCCTCTGATTAGAGTTTTTAGGTTATTTTTGTGTATACTAATCTTGTGCACGCAATAACTTAGTAACCATCCCATTCCCCTATTCACTCCCTAACTCCTTAACCCTTTGAAATATTTTAATGAAAATGTGTATAATAATGGGGCAATGTATCATGAGCATGAACCACAACTCTGGTTCCTCTTTTCTTCAAAACTGATGTTCTTGTAGGTTACTGCTACCAACATGTTGATGTTTAAACTGTGCAGGGCCTGATCAGACTGCTTATGGGAGCAGTCTGACCTGGGTCTACACTGTTGCTTGAATGGCTAGACCCAGTGTCACAATAATAAGGATAAATACAGTATATGATGGGTTGTGTGCAAATACACTGTATTCTGGTCTAAGACCAACTGCTCAAATCCAGTAAGACTGGCTAGTCAGGTGAGACCAGGTTGTTGATCAGCAGTCTGGAGTGAGTGAGTAAATCACTCAGGCAAAACATAACACAGTCCCAGACATACAGATGGACACATACACAAGCAGACACATGAAAATATATAATAGTCTTATTTTATACTAGAAATGTAGGATTTTTTGTGTGAATTCTCACCATCGTTGTTTATTAAGCATACTTAATGCAAATAATCAAACACATACATATGTAAGCTTACAGGAAGATGTACAAACGTGCAGATGAACACGCATTTTGTCCAGTCTTTCATGTTTTAGCGGGGCCACAGTCCATAGTAGACACATTACCTCAGAGTACGTTTTGTATGCAAATGTACAGTTAGGGCTCATACCACCCCAGACATTCAGCAACACTGCCATCACCAACCACCACTACCCTTACACTACATATTTCAGCTCAAGACACACTTGGCGCAGATTTCCTTGTTTATTAGATTGAAAATAAAAATCAGACATGTGTCCCAATGGGAGTCGACCCCATGACTCCCTTCTCGAAAGGCGAACAGTTTAAATATACTAGTCCAGGTACTCCACTGCCGGCATGCACAGCATCATCATATTTCAATTCTCATATCGACGTTACCCCCGCACCTCAGCCGAACGAATCCATAGCTGCATGCACAGATGAACATTTGCACAAACACACAATTATACAAACGTATGTGCACAACCAGGCACACACATACCCTTTCCTGTCTTGGCCAGCACAGAAAGACAAAATGCCTGATCCCCATTCCCCTTCTACCCCACCACACAGACACACACACACACAAATGAAATAATAAAAATGATACAGAAAAAATTTAAAAAATGTAAGAAAAAGAAGACAGATCATAGGGTTCTAGTATCTAGACAGATTTCCGTATTGAAACTCACTATGGAACAAATTACATGTAATATGATAATAATAATAATGATATAAAAATAATCATACAATTTTTCTGACACTTGCTGACAGCTGATGATCGCAAGCTGGGCGACTGTCATTTTAATTTTAGTGGCCCACCCGATTTTTTACTGGCAGTGGGCGAGTGGGCGACCCCTAGTCTGTATCCCTACATATGCTTTGATGCCCATTGACAAAACACGGACCAGTCACGGACTAACGGACCAATAGAAAATTAATATGGAATTTGGTCCGTGACAAGTTAGTTAACCTTAAATTAGTCCGTAAATTGGTCAGCTATCTCAATGAACAAATTATGAGGCTGAAAGGTGGGGTGGGTGTAGTCCATGATCCGTAAATTGGTACGTTGATATCTATGGCCACGTCTCGACGCAACGTTATTCACGGTTCAGGTCCGTGACTGTCCGGGTCCGTAAATGGTCCGTGATGTAAGCTGAGAAAGAGTCCATGCCATAAGTCAGTATCTGGTCCGTAATGAACTCCATATGAGAAATATACCGTGAATGAAGTTTGTGTATGGTCCGTAAAGTTGACGTGTTAGCGGTCCGTGACGTTGGTCCGTAAATGTCCTCGAAGTTGACAGGTTATCTGTCCATGACTTTGGTCTGTAAAGGTGGTCCGTGAAAAACTCTTACATATTTCTTTCTTTCTTTCTATCTTTACTGTCCTCGGTCTACTTAGACCATGATGACAGGTTTCTGGTGTGGCGCATAAGTTGTCACAAAAAAAAAATAAATAAATAAATAAATAAATGAATTTGTGACAAAGCCACCAGTAGATTGAAACTATTTACAAGAAGTCCTCAGGGGCAGGCATTCCATGCCTAACCCCTGCTCTACCCTAGGATATTAAATTTTGGCCTTAAACCCATCAACTGTCTCCGAAGAGACAGCTTCGGTTGTAAGGCCATTCCAAGTTGCAATTGTCCTGGGGAAAAAAGAATTCTTAAAACCGTCCGTGTAAGCGTTTGGACGGTGGTACTGGAATGGGTGGGACCTAGTTCTCCTGCTCCCTTCACCGACCTCAGATAGGTACTTATTCTTATCTACAACGGCAAGATTATTATGAATTTTGTAGAATAGAGACAGAGAAGCCTGCTGTCTTCTTTCCTGCAGGTCTGGCCATTGGAGTTCTTCTAACATTTTCCCCACATGGCTTTGATTGCGCCAGCGCCTACAGGTCCAACGGGCAGCAGTCCTCTGTACTTTTTCTATTCTGTTTATATCAACTTGGTGATGGGGCATCCAAACTGGCGCTGCATATTCTAATTTGGGCCGGACCAGAGTTTTATATGCAGCAGCCTTGATTTCCTTCGATGCAAAAGTCAAGTTTCTACGAAGGAAACCCAAGGTCTTAGTAGCCTTACTGGTAATTTCATTTATGTGCTGACCCCACTCGAGGTCATCCGTAATTTCAACTCCTAAATATTTGGCTGACGATACATTCTCTAGGACTTGGTTATGCAATGTATAACCATGGAGTATTTGCTTTGGAGGGGGGTGCCTAGTCACCCTCATAGAGTGACATTTGGCAACATTAAATTTCATGAGCCATGCCTCTTCCCAAAGTGCCAATTTATCTAAATCATCTTGGAGTATCTGTTGGTCTTCGGACCGTCTAATATTTCTATAGAGTACACAGTCATCAGCAAAAAGGCGGACTGTGGAGCTTATGTTGTCTGGCAGGTCATTAATAAAGATTAAGAACAGGATGGGCCCTCTAGAACAACTTTTTGTGTCCTTCCAGATAGCCAGGCAGAGATCCACCGGAGGATATCATTTCGGATACCATAATACTCCAGTTTATAAATCAATCGTCTATGGGGGACCTTATCAAAAGCCTTGGCAAAGTCCATAATAATGAGGTCTGTTTGTTTGTGACCTTTATTATTGGCTCTGTCTAGGTTTGCCTGCAAATCGTGAATAAACTGGACCAGTTGAGTCTCACATGACCTACCACTCCTGAAGCCATGTTGAGACTCAACTAAAATCTTATGGTCCGATAGATGTTGCATGATTTTGCTCACGAGAATGTGCTCAAGAGACTTACAGCAAATACAAGTCAAGGAGACCGGCCTGTAATTGGCAGGGTCATATTTTTCTCCCTTTTTGTAAATGGGAGCCACATTAGCTTGCAGCCAGTCATCTGGTACTCTAGACTGGGCCAAGGACTGGTTGAAAATGCAGGCAAGGACCGGGGCAATTTCAGCACATATATGAAAAGTCATATATGAAAAGTCAGAGAAAAAGACAACAATGCATTAGTTTAATTCGTTTAAAACCTGCAGTCCAAACATTTTATTACTTTCGAAGATCGAATTTGCCTTTGAGTTTGGGTAATATTCTGACAACCGGGATGAAACCAATTTTACAGACTGGACATGTTAACATAAAACCGTGTTCCGGCATCCGACCGTGAAGTATACTGACCATATTTGTAGTCCGCCGTCATTAGGATGGGTGTTGATCAGCTGAACAAATCTTCCAGATACTGGCTGGAACTCGGGTTTTGCTGCGTAAAGCACAGATTGCATACCCTGCTCGTGGGGAAACTGCTGCCTTAATACAGCCTGGCTTGCATCCATGATAGTGTCATTCAGCCACCCATTGTCAAAACTTCCATCTATTCGTCTTTTATCCTCCTGTGATAGGTTAAGGCTAACTCCGTCAACATTGAGCAACCAAATAGCATCACTGATCAGTTGTTCAGATCCTTGATCGGTACATCAACTATCCCCGTGCATCAACTATCCTCGGTCTCCCCTACGTTGGTATCTATGGCGACGTCTCGACGTAACGTTCGGCGTATAACGCCATTGTTCTCAAAACGTTTTTGTACCGTAAATGTTTCAATCTGGACAACATTTTCAGTTACATTATTTCTTATCTAAGTCCGTAACTGGTCTGTCCGAATTAGGGACATAACGGACCACGGACAAAACGGACCACGGACATAACGGACCACGCTTGGGACAAAACGGACCACGTTCAGGACGAAACGGACCACGTTCAGGACAAAACGGACCACGTTTAAGGTCAAAAAAGGACCACGTTCAGACCTTCCGTTAACCTTGAGAAAGCATGTTTTATTGTCGTTGCATCACTAATAAAGAAATTTGCATGCTTAAAAGATAAAAATCCGACCATTAAATTAATCAGATAGTTGCGACAACCAAAGATAGTTGAGATCATGAACAGTAGTCAAATAATTGTGACCATTTAACATTGTCTTTGGTAAATATATACTCCTTAATCTTTTAACTGGCACCAATTAATGATCTGGTTTGTCTTCTAGCGTGGTCCGTCTGGTCCTGAAACGTGGTCCGTTTTGTCCTGAAACGTGGTCCGTTTTGTCCTAACCGTGGTCCGTTTTGTCTGGTCCGTTTTGTCCATGGTCAGTTTTGTCCGAGTACCGTCTGTCCGTCCGTAAGTAATATGGTCCGTTGGTCCGTTGGTCCGTGTTTTGTCTATGAGTCCGTATTTTGTCAATCAGTCCGTGAATATTGGTCCGCTGGTCCGTGTTTTGTCTAGGAGTCCGTGTTTTGTCAATTAGTCCGTAACCAGTCCGTAAGTCCATGAGTCCGTGACGGTCCGTGTTTTGTCAACCACCTTCTTTGATATAACTGAAAAGCATTGGAAAAATGTTGAGCGTCTTTAGCGCCATTTTCTGTTATAATGCTATTCAAGTATGAAACCCAAGCTAGCAAAAGTGTCAAAAATAATACTACAAACGACTTCCAACCAAGAAAAGCCTTATCATTCCCATGTTAATTAAGCTGATTTATGATCCGATATTGCTTTTGGGTTATTCAGGTGCTTTCTGTGTTTTTCGGTTATTCTATGAACCCGCTTCCATAGAGGTGTATGTATTCAGCTATAAATCTCAATATTGAAAATGTTTGCCTCAACAAGCTCTGAGGTCTGGCTGCACCCCTGCCCCTGGGGTATGAAACTTAAAGGGACATGCTAGTCTATGCATCATCTATAGGGAAATAAATCAAATAACGGCTAGACTTTTCTTTCTGTTCTTCAGCCAGGGTAATTGCTGCATTCCTATTTTTGAAAAAGCTAATACTTGTAACTAACGAGAGTTCCCTTAATAATGCACGAGTTCGCGAAATCCGAACAATAGGTCCAATCGAAATAATAGCAACCAACCAACGAGATGTTTGCCGCCGAAGGCGGCAAACAACGAGTGTTGGTTGCTTTACGATTAAGGCGTATTTCTGTTCTATTCTATTCTGTCCCGTACCACTAAGGCTTCGAAATTTTTGTGTCACTGAATTTCCGGTCGGCGTTTTTCTTTCTATGGAGAAACGAGACGCTGGCATTTTTATTGGACGAAAATAAATTCCTGAACTTCCGCCGCCACTTCCCTGGCAACACGCGTCTGAATTCCAAAAAAGAATTCTATGATGGCCGTCAGAATATTCGGTTAGAAGACCGTACAGCTCGAAGAAAAAAACAACCATTACCTTTTAACTGCGGCTTCTCGGCATCTGTTTATTGGTGACACGCATTATATTTCTAGGTCGGCAGCAGGCAGATGCACACGTGATGTAGCTAGCAAGCTTTACAACTGTCTAGAAACGACAAAGGCTGACGGAGAGACGGAGTCTGTCTGCAAAACAGCTTATGACTTCCACTAGGCCTATCGGTTTTCCCTGAGTTATATAAATAATCTAGAAATCGATTGGATGAAGCCCCAGTGTGACGTTGCATCTTTTATGTGTGACGTCAAAACCAATACTGGTTGCGTTCGGGGTTTTGCCAGTGTCACTATTGACATGCCAATGACGCTCTGAGTTTCAATATTGGCACCACTGGCTCTACCATTGAAACCAGCGTTGCCGACCATTGGCTGCCAATACTGCAGACAATTTAGGGCGTGGGAAAAATTACCATGGCTAGAAATTTGCGTTATTCAATATGGCAATTTATTTAACCCATCATAAACACTCGAGTTGACATAGGAGAATTTTTCCCCACAATAATGAAAGAAAATAATTTCTAAGCACAGAAAAATATTGGCTCTGCAATGGTGCTATAGGCGCCATCGGCCATTGTACCATTGGCGCCATTGGCTCTACCAAAGAACTGCCAGTGGTGACATTGTCAATTTTGCCAGTGGTGCCAACGGTTGCCAATGGCACCATTGGCTACCGATACTATGCAGGGTTTTACGGTTGCCAGTGGTACAATTCTTTCTCTCTCTCTGTCTGTCTGTCTCTTCAAAACACATGTCCCCTGTTCTGTCTCTTGCCTAGGCCTACTATTTTTATTCTCATTTCATTATCATTTATTTAATATCTCGTGATACGAATGTGTTGTTCAGATGTCGACCGAAAATGGTAAAAATCAATCAATCTGTCAATCAATCAATCATTTAATCAATCTCATTACAAAAGGAGCTATCCATGCAGAGCTTGTGCTAAAATTTTCTTGTTTCCGTTTTTTACTGGAGTCATAATGTAGGTTGGTTGCAATTTAGGTGGCGCCTATTTCATATTAACACTATGATTCAGAATCGTGCAGATTTCAACAAAAGGAAGAAGACAGAGAATATGTAAAGAATATCGGTAAGCCTTCACATGAAGCGTGAAATCTTTACACACCATTTCGGTCAGAAATAAAAATACATGACAATTTCTTTGGAGTTTTCATCTGATTTCAGTCGTTGTTGGTTGTCTTTTGGCACCGAGGACAGCAAATCACCGACATTTCCGTTCCGGAAACCAGGCGTCAAAATACCGAACTTTCTTCTTCTGTATTTTCCGCCCGTCTGTTACAACTGAAGTTTATTGGTGATGGGTCCAAAGACAATCATTTACTCAGACTTTAAGACCTTTTGATCTGGGAAGCTAGTCCCAAGCCCTGACAGAAGAAGTAAACTTAGTAACCGAATCCTACCAACATAAAGCATACCTTAACAACACTACCAACATAAAGCTCATACGGACAGAACGGGACCTCAGTTGAAAGTCCCTCCAAAGGACCGGAGAAGCGGAAGACCGAACCTGCGATCCCTGAATTGGTAGTTTTGCACCTACCGATTTTGAAAGGGTTCGGATTCTTTGGGTCAAAATCCTTCCGCTTTCACAGACCAAAAACCCCAGTGCGTTACGCTGAGAAATCCTGCACTGTACAGGAGCAGAAGAAGAAAAAACATATATATGAATAAAAAGATGTGACGAAATTCCAGGAAATTTATATAATCTATGTTGTTAGAAAACTCTCCTTCTCTCTCTCTCTCTCTCTCTCTCTCTCTCTCTCTCTCTCCCTCTCTCTCTCTGTGTGTTTCCATCCGATAACCTCTTCACATACCCCGTAAGTCAACTTTATTATTATTCTCATTATTCTCATTTAAGAAAATAAAAGAAAATAGTTTTAGGCCATCGGGTTATAGGAATAATAAAATCAACAGCATTAAGCGCGAATGTGTCTTTAGACCAGAGCATGAACAACATACATATATTTCGTCAAATAATTAAAAAACGCAAATCCTACTTTCACTATTTACCTGTATAGCTGGTATTCAGTTCATTGGACAAAAGTATAAAGGAGGCCGGGAACCAGGCTATATGCGATCCACACGCGTTTGGCAAACGCACTTTTCATTGGTCTAAACAGCAAACGCGTGCGAACGCGAAGCGACGAAGAAACGCGAACTTATATCGCTGTTCTGATTGGCTGAAACGATTTTCGCGTACAAACGCGATTTTCGCGATTTTACGGAGCAACTCGATTGGTTCTTTCGAAAACGCGTTTCTAAATCGCAAAAACGCGTTCGTAAAAACGCGTTTCGAGCGCGTTTCGAACGCGAATTTCTTGCGAAGCGTGTGTACGGTTTTGCGCTGCCAGTACTGTATATCAAACTACTGATATCTCAAAGTAAATTTTCTGGGAACAACGACGAACTTCGACATTGAAATATCGAGGGCTTTTATTTTCATCGAAGGAATCAAACATAGTTTTCTATGCAGTTACATTTTCTGTGCATCGAGGGAGGTGTTACTGTCAGAGAGGAGCTTTCCCCCCCTAGTAGTTTTTCCCCCCGGAAAAATGACTATGATTTTTCCATAGTAGAATTTCCCGCCGGAAAAATGGCTATATAGTAGAATTTCCCCCCGGAAATATGACTATATAGCCAATTTTCCCCGGGGAAAATCTACTATACGTGTTTTTGCATAGCCGTTTTTCCCCTCTATAGTGGATTTTCCCCCTGCTAATATGACTACAGGAAAACACGCTAACCTACGTGGCCCTAAGGTCGTCACCATAGTGCATTTAAACGAATACCTCATGCATATGGTGACAGCTATTTGTAGTTGCGTTATGGTACTGGCAAGACAAGCCATTCTGAAGGGATGTTCAATAAAGAAACTGGTCAATTTAATACAGAAAACATCGAAAAACAGACTGTTCACAGAGGAAGGGTCGGCCTGACGACCTTAGGACCTATGGGACCTTGAGTCGTCATCAGTGCGGCCCTAGTGTCGTCGTGGGGTTGTATTGTCTTTTTTTTCATGTTTTTTAAAGAAAAAGTTCATGTCAAGAAACATATTAACAAATATTTATTAATTTTGCCGTTAAATGATCATAAAACAGAAAGATTCTTATAATAATATTGATTTCAAAACCTGATTGGCCAATGCAAACACTGAGTCTGGTCCGGGTTCTGGTCAGAGTGTTTTCCTGTAGCAATGGTGGTATTAGGTATATGCTTTAAAATGTCAAACATATGATCATTGAAGATCCCGATGAGACTGCACACGGATTGTTTCGTTTTGGGTTACCTTCTTGTCAAAAGTTCTAAATCTTTTGACAGATAACATTGTTGTCGGCGAAAATGGAATATAAAATTATTGAGATGTGGCTGACCAACTGAATTATTAGAAGTTTCATGGCATGAAAGATTTTTTCATTTTATTTTACTTTTCTATTTTCATTAACAAAATACTTGATTTGCACAAAGAGAAAATGTGTTTTTGTATTTCTATAAGAGGTTAAAGTGACAATAAACGGGAAATGCTGTACTTCTGGAACATTTACTAATGGGTGAATTCCTTTTTTCACACCAAATCCGGCACAACTGAAACTGTGCCTGTTTTTATAGACAACTTTTCTACATTCTCTGCCTTTAAATTTAAACCTTTTTTGTTTCATTTGCTTATATGAAGGCAAACCAACATAAAATTGTTAATTTATACTGAAACAATCACAATGTATGCTTGTCAAATTGGAGTGAAAGACGAGCATATAAGAAGTGGAGAAATGATTTCTTTGTTGCCTAGTAGTATGTGCCCTAGAGTCGTCAGGTATGACCTAAAGTCGTCATCACTGTTCTTTGGTGTCTGTTTCGTTTAATTTCCTCTCTGATCGCCAAAGGTAAGAAAATCTTGATGGCTGAATGTATAATGCGTTTGGGCGAATGCAAAAATACATCTGAAACTTGAATCTAGCGTGACAATCTTGGTTCGCCAGACCGATACCAAATCAAGCTTGCTCCGTCGACAGACTTTGAGTTTTACGTAAAAAGGGGTTACCTTGGTTCCTCTTCGATAGTTGGAAGAACATTTAAAACCAGCTTTAAATGTAAGTTGCATAACAAAATTAAGATATTTATCTTCTGAATTTCGCCCGCTTCTAGACATTTCTGTGACACAGATGGAAAAGAATGAAGCAAAAAGAATGATGACGACCTTAGGACCCTGACGACTTTAGGGCCACGTACGTTACATAGTGGAATTTGCTCCTTCTCCAATCATAATAGTGAGGTTCATAACTGAAACGAAAATACGAGTATCTGTCCGTAAAATATCGATGGATAACAGATGCTAGAACCGCATGCATGTGTCCAACAGTCTTATTTTCGTTTTGGGAATACAGGTAGGCATTTTGATTTTCCATGTTAGTCAAAAAAGGCTATGAGTGAATGCGGTTGTGTGCGTAAATATGTATAACTGTGTTTGTACAAGCGTTCATCTGTGTGTGCACGCAGCGGAGTGCCTGGACTAGTGTTCGCCTTTAAAGCAGGAGTCCTGGGCTCGACTCCCATCGGGACACACGTCCGATTATCATTTTCAATGTTTTAAACTCCCTACTAAATCAAACATGACTGGACAAAGCACTCGTTCGTACATCTTCCTGTAAGCTTGCATGCGTATGAGTGAATATTTATATCTGCGATGGGAAGAAAATCATATATAGCTCGTTCCTTAAATTAGTAATTATTGATTATTACAAATATATGTTTGCTAAATTTTCATATTGATTTTTTTGTAATTAATCACGTTTGTTACCTCCCTTGAAGAACTGAAGCATTTCCTATGCGATTTATTCCGCAAAATGTCTCTGTTTCATTTCGTTCCGTTTCGTTCCGTTCCGTAAAATACCAAAATCCATACCATATTCACTTATAGCCAATTTCCCGGTGGGGGAAAAAGGACTATGGGGGAAAAGTGGCTCTATGAGGTCCGGACAATCCACTATATAGCCGTCCTTCCTATAGCCATTTTTCCGGGGGGGGGGGGGGGGGGGGGGGGGGGAAAGGGGGAAAAACCACTCTCTGACAGTTACAAACCCAAGCCTGAAAGGCGAGGTTTTCAACAATTCCCGAGCGGCTTACGGACGTAAATGCATCAGTAATTCATGCAAGGATACTCGAAAACGTTAGAGAAAATGCTTCCAAAATTAGTTAAAGCGATTTTATAGCGACCACACGTTTTTTTTTCTTCATAGCATTAACATTTGCCGGGTGTATCGGAAGAAATTTAAGCACCGCCTCATGTTCAATTTTTCCTCGGGACCCGGCAAACATT
Source organism: Ctena decussata (assembly GCA_963989385.1). Taxonomy (NCBI): domain Eukaryota; kingdom Metazoa; phylum Mollusca; class Bivalvia; order Lucinida; family Lucinidae; genus Ctena; species Ctena decussata. Next base: position 34,248,556 of record OZ022498.1, on the reverse strand, counting down.
AACGCATGAAAATCATATTATGGTTCTTAAAATGAAAAACAGTGTCAAGAAATTTCATCCAAGCAGTGGCAATAGGTACATGTATTTCACATGAATGTCAGCAGTGGTGCTTCTTGTTTACTGACATTAGCGGTACGTTGTAAGTATAACACCATGAAGTTTCCTGCGCATATCAAGTACGTTTCAAAATTGTCACTTCCAAACAAAATTTTTCGGAAGAAAGATGGTCATTTTTACATTCACTAGTAATTTTGAGGTTGACTTAGTCTGAATAACTTTAACTTCACGGATAATGAAGCCGGGGGTGGGGGTGGGGGGGGGGGGGGGGGGGGTTAGACGAAACAAAAGTGTGTATGCTCTCTAATAGGTCGCAACAACAGCTGAAACATTCAAATGACTTCCAGAACCCATGTTTTCTCAATTTTTTTATGGATGTTTTGGCGTCTCGGCATCTGCCTGGATACGACACTGAAGACGTATTCTCTTCCAGTTCATACAAAACAGTCTGACTCAAAATGATGAAACAACGTGTTATCAATCGAGATGCATTTTCAAGAGCATGACGCCATGGCTTTGCATATTGTGTGCCTGTGGAGAGGTTTATCATTGTACTTATTAATCTACGAAACGGGTTTCCCGTCCCTAAAATGACCCCAACTATCTGAATCAGTCTTATGAAATACAGCTGTAAGATGGATTTTCCCTTCTAAAACAATATCAAAAGACGGATCTAGATTTTTTTGGGATCGTTTTGGAAGGGAAAACCCAGTCTTACAACCAAAGAAATAGGGTAATAAACAAATTTATACTTTCTCCTGTTAGGTATTGTGCATGGTGACTTCAACGAACAAAACCTTGTGATGAAAGAAACGCCAAATCAGGATAATATTCCAGTAAATCAGCGTGTTCATGACGTCGCTTGTATCCTGGATTTCTTTGACGCAATGAGTACATATCCAGTACTTGACGTTGGTATAAATATTATGTACACGTCACTAGATGCTCCAAAAGACATTCAGCTGGACGTTGGTGGCTATATACTTGCTGGGTACCAGCAGTTTATGACGCTGAGTGACGTAGAATTTGACTGCTTGGTAGTTTTGGTTTGTGCCCGGCTCTGTCAGTCGCTGGTTTATGGCGCGCATGGATATATGCTTGATCCCGACAATACGTATTTGCTTACCACAGCAAAACGAGGCTGGGAATTTCTTCATAGACTCTGGGAAACACCTAAAGAGGAACTTCTTATGAAATGGAAGCAAATTATGACGTCTCAGCAAACGTCTGATAGTAGGCATCGAAAGTGAATAAAAATGTTTATAGTATAAAACTGTTTATAATATAAAAATAAATATATTCATTTATCTAAAGATATGAATAAATTATTATAATAAGCCACAGCATGGGAACATGTGCAGAGGCGAGGTAGCCGAGTGGTTAGAGTGGCTCGATTATTGTGCAGAAAGTCGCCGGAAGGTCGTGAGTTCGCGGCTCACCATCACCATCCGACGACTGGAAAACTCTCTGTCAACCCAGCAGTAAATGGGTACCTTTTTCGAATTAGGGAAGGATAAGGCAGCGAAAGGAGAGGGATGGGCTCCGCCTTTCATTAGCTGTGCCCAAGATACAGTGGGTCTCTAACCCCCACTGCCCCTACGGTTACGAGGGTCATTCAAAAAGTTCTGTCACAGGCTTATATCTCGAAAATGAAAAGTGCTATTCACCTTAAATAAAAACCATTCAAAAACCTTTTTTTTCTCATAGCTGTAAAAAACTGATTCTTGTATCAATGACATGACATTCACAATCTGCTTTAAAAGAAGGGTACCCTCACCCTACTGGCAAATTAGTAGATGCAACTCCGGCAATAATCACTGAAGGGATGTCTATTATCGCTGTCCGGGCCCGACGATATCTCAGTTGCTAATAAGCACAGCGAAAAAATCTCCAAGTGATTCTGTCCATTTTAAAGAGTTTACGGCATTTCGTAATCTCAACTTTATGCAAATAACGCCATAGGAAAATCGACTAGGTCATGTTCTAAGTTCAAAAGCTTCATAAACGTATAATATTTCAAATTCTGAAGCATATCTTTACTGCAGTAGATCATGACAATGCGTTCTCAGTCAAATTTTCAGAAAAGATCCCTAAAATGGAAGCACAGTGGGTCCTTGAAAATCACGTGACTGTGTATTTCACCATATTTCATTTTTCAATATTTTGCATCGCATATAATTGACAGAAGTCGCTGATTTTTATGTAGTGTCCCACAAAATGCAACAGACAGCAACCCTGAAAATTTCAGAATCCTGCGATATGTAATTGACAAGATATGCAGCATGAAGCAAGCCAGCAGAAAAACAAAAATCGTGAAAATAGGCCAGTGTCAAATATAAGGTCTGTATTTGAGCTTATAACTAAACCAGATGGCATGTTTTCACCATATACCTGATATCAGTATAAAGATAAAAGATTGTTCTTTTGATTGTTGCAAACCGTGGTAAGCTATCACGTCTGTGAGCAAAGTTATGAGTCCAGTGACAGAACTTTTTGGACGATCCTCGTATTAGGCTATGGGAAACCTTTACCTTTTTTATGGGAACATGTATCTAATGACATATAGGAGATCCAAAAGGATACTGACTGATTACCAAAAATTCTGACAATTGTGACATCTAGAATAAATACAGTAACTGTCCTAAAATGGAATAGTTTGCGGGGTAGTCCCTGATCAGACTTCTCCTTTAGGGGAAGTCTGGTCTGGGTTTGCCCTGTTTGCTCAGATCTATCTGTTCAAATATGTAGAATTTTTGCTGCAGTCTAAGATTTTCATTTTATGGGTTCTTGTGAATCCAGGATTCTTGAGAATTCATAAAGTGAAAAACATAGCGTATGCATGCAAAGATGGAGGGCTAATAATCAGACGGCACATATGTGCAGGCTGATCTTAGTCTTCAATGTTTGCAGTGCTATTATGCAGTTTTTCCCATGATCACATGTAACTTACAACATTAAGCAATTTATCTTTTATACCAACGCATTACAGTCTCTATAGCCCTGCATGTGGTACAAGTGCACAAATCACTTTGAAAAGCGTTTCTTCCTTCACTTTTGTGACAGAACATATGTTGTTGTGCATATATTGTCATTTGATGGGCACAAATTACGGGGAAGATTTGGGGGGGGGGGGGCAAATTTTGTCAGATCACTCCTCAAAACGCTATTATTTTATGGTTCCCCATTGAGCAGTGCACCAAAGCCCCTACAAAACTAGAAACTACTCTTTAAAAGACAGTGCCGGGGCGTCCTACTAAGCTAGGTATTAGTAGGGCATAGGCCTACTGTGCCTGCAGTGGATGCGGGTGAAGGGTTGTTTGGATAGTCATACATCTTGCCTTTCTCCCTCTCTTTGAGAGACGACTCCACGTAGACTGAAATACTGTTTTAAAGGGTCGTTAAACCCAAAACAGCCAACCAACAACCAACTTTAAAGGATAGAATTTGCTCTAATGGGAACAAGTCCTTCCTTTTTTGCCTTTAGCGTGTGGGTGTATGAACTGAATAGTCGAAATAACTGAATTGGCAGTAATATCGAGGCACAGCACATTCAACTTACACAAGCAAATATTTTTTTTAATAAATTCTGTTTTCTCAAACTGCGGTCAGCTATTTTTGGATATGTCATTTTCTTCCAACAAAGTCTCCTTTGGCGACTTATTATAGAATTTACTTCAACTAGGTTATACTTACATATTACCGGTGTTTGTTTCTTGCTTTATGTAATTCCCGTGTTCGCGGTTGTCGACTTGACGACTGACGCAAAACAATACCTGAACAGGGCAACAAACGTCTTAAAATAGGCATCAGCTGTCAACTGCAAGATTTGCAAGCTTCATATGCATATGACTGGATAAATGTAGGCCAAGTCTGAGACTGTTTTCTCTTATATCAAATGCAAGAAATAAATTTCATAGAACGCTTGGCAAGATATGACAGCTTGAAGCCGTACTCGAATGTATGTGACAAATTTATTAATGAATGTGCCGCTGGAATACTAAAACAGCAATCCGTTTTCAACTATTGTGAGTTCAGTCACGCGGTTTCTTAAAATAAGACCACTTCCCGGTCAGTCACGCGGTTTCTTAAAATAAGACCACTTTCCGGTCAGTCACGTGGTTTCTTAAAATAAGACCACTTTCCGGTCAGTCACGTGGTTTCTTAAAATAAGACCACTTTCCGGTCAGTCACGTGGTTTCTTAAAATAAGACCACTTTCCGGTCAGTCACGTGGTTTCTTAAAATAAGACCACTTTCCGGTCAGTCACGTGGTTTCTTAAAATAAGACAACTTCCCGGGAAGTGGTCTTATTTTAAGTAACCGTGTGACTGAAGACTACCGTAAACATTCTAAAAATTGGGACACATGAAATAATCACCGAAATTGTCCTAAAATGAAACAGTCTGGTTTTATAATGGAGCAGGCTGATCTGAGTCTGCACCATTTACACCACTCTACCTGTCCGAATACTTAGTATTTTTTACGGAATCATATGCTTCTGAAACTTACTTGTGTCTAATTCCTTCACTGTTTTATAAAAATCTAATCGAAGTATTTCACCTCAGGCGAATAGGTGCACCTTTGTGTTTTTCCCCCTGTTTTTAGCTCACCTGAGACCCATAGGTGGGCTTATAGTATATCAAGACATCCGTCGTCCGACGGACATACGTCGTCAACATTTTCAAAACCTTCTGCTCTGAAACCACTGGACCGATTGAAGCCGAATTTCATGTTGATTTGGGTGGGGGGAAGAAAGTTTGTTCACAATTTCACAGGTCTAGGTCACATGACAAAATGGCCGCCACGCTTTGATATAATAAAACACTTTAAACTCTTCTTCCTCAGAACCAAAGGCCCAGTGAAATTGTGGCTTGGTGTGCAGCATTTGGGACTTGGGCCCATCATAGTTTGAAAAAATGATGACCCTGCGTTGGCCTTAACCTAATTCATGATTTTAAACGGAAAAAATGCTTAAATAGTGGATTTCTCACAAAATGTTTAGTCAAAGTATAATATTTGGTACATATGGTTAACTAAATAAGTAAATGATGACATTATGTTGCCAAAGGTCAAGGTCTTTCTTTGACCTTTGTTCAAGGTCATTGAGATTCTGTCGGCGTCAAAATTTTCAAACAGCCATGGGCAACTTTTTTCCTCAGCCCCGTATAATCCACCTGTAAACGACGATATCGCGTGAGCTTGAAATAGCATTAAATTAGATAGGACATTGACAGTTTTTCTCTTTTTTTGTCTTCCCTGAATAAAAAATGAAAAATGTTGTGTGAGGTCAATATAATGCACTTTTTTAGCTGCACATAGATATTTTTTTCAAACTTTTAAGTTTACATTTAATGCGGTCATTTTTGCTCTGATTGGTATGACCATCATTTCCTAATAGTATATAGGGAAAATAGAGAAAATGAGCAAAAAGTTACTCAGTTTTCTACGTTTTTCTTAAAGCACGGATCTTAAGTCAAAAATGTTGTGTTATCCTAGTATTCTACACTATCTTACAAATCTTTTGATATATTTTGTAGGAAAATCAAAGAAATATTAGTGCGGTCATTTTTTACAAACTTAATACTACCCTACATCAAAAAACCGAATTTTCAGTACCGCGCGTGACTATATCGAGGTGAGGAGAATTGTTGGGGACGTTCTCCTGTGAAGCTGATTGAAGCTATATTTCATATGATGCCCCGCTAGTTGGGTCAGGAGAACAAAAATTTACTCAGATGGTCTTGAAGTACGCTGCTGAAGGTCAAATTCATTCTTTGACCTTTGTTCAAGGTCAGTGAGATTCCATCGCTCGTCTATATTTTTAAACACCTTCTCCTCTGAAGCCCCGCCGATGGTCTGATGGTCTTGGTCACATGACCAAGATGGCCGCCATAAACATATATGATAAAAACCTTTTTAAAATCATCTGTTCTAGAACCGATAGGCCGACCTTGAAACTTTGTAAGTAGCATTGGGGACTTTGGCCATACAATTTTTTCAAACTGCCTGCAGTGACCTTGACCTAATTTATGACAAGGACAAACTTTGGTTCCTTAGACTTTATTTGGGCAAATGGTTGAACAGTGGATTTCTCAGACACTTTTTAAGTCTGAGATAAAATACTTGGTTTAAATGGCCAACTTAATATAAGCAGATGAAACTATTAAGTCGCCAAAGGTCAAGGTCATTTTTTGACCTAGACCTTTGTTCAAGGTCACTGAGATTCTGTTCTCCGTCAACAGTTTCAAACAACTAAACTTGTGAAGCCACTGGGCTGAATAAAGCCATATTTCATATGAAGACCCCTTGGTCAGAGGAACAAAATTTGGTTTAGACAGTTTAGGTCAAATGACCAAGATGGCCACAGAACCGAAAGGCCAATGGACTTAAACCTTTGTATATAGCTTTGGGGACTCGGGCCCTAAAAGGTTTGTTCAAATAATGATCCTGTTCAAATAATGATCCTGCATTCGCGTTGACATAATTTATTGCTAGGTCAACTCTGGTTCTTTATGCTTTTATATGGGAAAAGTAATGCGTCGTTTTGTCGATATAAATTAATCCAGCAGGCAAATGACGTCGTAGAAATGTCGTACTGACAACGACGCGACGTGATGACATCGCATCGACACCAGTACGACGACGTTCCAACGTTATGTGCCCACTGGGAACATTTCGTACCGTAAAAGATCTTAGTTACGGGAAAGACATGTTTGAGCTAGAAGTTCAAACCCAGAGCAGACTGGCCTTGATCAGGATCTGCACTTTTCGTAATTCTCACTGTCTATCTGCATCTTTTGGACGCATCACTGCCTTGTAGAACGAAACTGTTTCATTTTAACGCAATTATGGTAAATACTTCAGAGTTTTACGGTATTCTTTCTGTGTCTCGCACTGTAAAAAAATCCGTATATTTTACGATAAAATAACTGGCAACCAGCTGCCAGTCCATTTCCCGTAATTATTACGGGCGCCTGTAAAGATTGCAGGAATCACTAAGCAGAGTAGGATAGAATAGAACAGGTGTTGTTTTGGTCGTATAACCCTTTAACACTATGAAAGTATTTTCACGTACGGCCTGTTAACATAACACTACCATATCGTGATTTCTAACAATGATCTACAGGCAAACGGACGTAAAAGTTACGGGAAATGGACTGGCAGCTGGTTGCCAGTTATTCTACCGTAAAATCTACGAAATATTTTGACAGTGCGGGGGTTAGGCTGTGTTAATTGTTTTTTTCTGTAATTTATCTATATGTCTTATGCCATTGCTTTCGGTCAAATGGTTCCATGAATGTCCGTCAGTGTTCAGTTGTGACTTACTTGGTTCGAGTCCCGACATGAAATCTTATATCTTTGTAAATGTAATGAATTGTATATATTTGGGAACTGAGGGACGAAAGAAGACAGACACTTTTTCTCTGCATCTTTTATTATAATTCTCTTTGTACCGTAAGCCGTTTACTTTAATTGATACGTTGTTTTTAAAGATATAACAGAGTTTCTAGACACATCTCCGTATGCGACATAATTTCATTTGCAATTCCGATCGCCTAAGTACAACAGTAATTGGATTTGTTTACGTAAATCTTACACTGGGAATATGTACCGTATTGACACTAGATTCTGGGACAGACCAGTCTGGGTAAACAGTTTAGACCAGATCAGACTGCAGTCTGATTAGGTCTACAATGTTTGCTAATTTCCAAAGAATTTTTCGTCACATCGCTGCTTGATAATAACATTTCTTCAAATTTTGGATCATTACAGAAGCAAAATTAATGTGTCGCAATAATTTGAGTATTTACGGTAATCAAGATTTCGTGTTTCACAGACAGTCAGGTTGCTGTGGGAATAGATTCTATCAAGTCTTGAAGCACACTTTTGGAGACCAGCATTACCTTTACGTTTTCTAGAAATGACCAGTATATCTTTTAAATAAATTAAGATAAAAATACTGCATTGTCCTTTCAAACGACAGACCAAAGTGGACTCCAAGGCCAAGGTAGTATTAATATCGCTACTTCTGTCCACTGGACACACTGTAAAATATTTCCGTGGATTTTACGACAGACTACCTGGCAACCAGCTGCCAGTCCATTTTCCTTTATTTTTACGGGCGTCTGCCTGGAGAACATTTTTTGAAATTACGATTTGATTTGGTTATGGGGACAATTGCACTTTACCGGGAGGAAAACTCACGTGGAATTGGTATCTAAGGTCATATTAAGAGGACGCGCGTGACCGCGCCATAAAAACGAAAAATAGGCAAAAATTCGAAAACAAAAGCCCTCAAAAACGTAAAGAACAGGTAAACTTTAGATTAAGACGAAGGTTTTCAACCGTATGTTTTATCTAGAATGTTTAATATCGAGTGTTTTACGGCACGATAGGCGAAAGCCAACATGGACGTTTTTTTTATTTTCTCTTTGCGCGCGTGCGCCGTCTCATTGGTCAATTTTAATGAGTATGCATATGACCTCCTTATGAATATTAATTTGAGGTAAATCTAGCGTTCCGATGACGTACATGTAGTCTTTGTAAACAAACGTGTTTCGGTCCACATGTAGGTCAGAAAATGTTAATATGCTACTCGTTTGTGATGATCTCGCAGAAATTTGTAGAAATAACTTGCCTACGTGAAAAGGAGCTGCATGGTGGTTTTAGTGGACTTTGTTTAACGTGTTTGAATGGATATTTTACATTCCGTATAGACAAATCTTTCATCAATGATGGCGTTTTGCGTCGGTGTTCTACCAGTAAGTACACAAATAAAATATCTGTATAAGAGAAGGAAGTTGGTTTTCTTGTTCGCATCTTCAGCTGGAACAAGTAATCAAATTAACCTGTTACTGGGTCTCCAAACTTCCTCTAGATTTCATTGCTAGAAAGCTTAAAATTGGGAGTAAGCACACAATTGTTGACTGGTGTCAGTTTGCTAGAGATGTCTGTATTGGGATTATAAAGACAGATAATGAGCAGAATGTAGAACCAGGAGTAGAAACTGAGATTGATGAATCGAATGTTGGGAAAAGGAAGTACCATGGAGGGAAAAGAGTTGATGGTGTCTGGGTGTTCGGTGGTACTGAAGGGCATAGCAAGAAGTGCTCTTTTTTTTGAAATGGTTGAGAAACGTTCTGCAGCAAGACTTATTCCCATCATAAAGCGGTACGTAATACCAGGCAGCATCATATCATCTGATTGTTGGAAGGCGTATAAATGCTTGAAAGATGAAGATTACATGCATTTAACGGTGAATCATTCTGTGGAGTTCAAAAACAAGGAAACGGGCGTCTGTAAAAACCTAATAGAAAGTACGTCGAATGCCGAAAAAAAACACTCCCAAAGTATGGAGCACAAAAGCAATTGTATGACAGCTACATGTACCTTGTAGAGTATTGGATTAGAAAGAAATATCTGGATGATGCTTTGGGTGGTTGGGTGATGCAATGGTGCTGTGTACTACTTCCAGTGCCGGGGCGTCCTACTGATTTGGATGATACTAGGGCAAGGGCCTAATGTGCTTGCAGTAGGTGCGGGTAGGGTTTGTTTTGACATTTTTTCTCTCGTTAATCATTTTTCTCTCTTCTTTCTCCCTCTCTCTGGGAGACGGTCCGATATAGACTGAAATACCGTCTCAAAAGGCCGTTAAACCCAAAACAACCAACCAAACAACTGAATGATGCTGATGACAAGTTTTTTTTTAAATTCTTGGACCTCATAAAAAGAGTCTATCTTGGAAAGAACGTTCGACAACACATGGCAGACATTTCAAATGATGCAGAATGTTCTTCGGACAGACTTGTGAAATTTGCTAGTTCATGCAGCACGGGGTAAAAGGCTAAGGTAAGTGAGACCTTGATGAGAAATCGACAGAAGTAGAGCTTCATCACCAAGCTCAACCTTATTCGAATTAGATAGAATTTTGACACAGGAGTAGCAAAGATCACAGTTTAACAATTAATGAAAGGATGCTTTTTTCAAATAGTAGAGCAAGGGCCTACTGTGCTTGCAATAGGTGCACTGGGAGAGGGGTTGGGGGAGGGGCTGTTTGGCAATATTTTTCTGGTTTATCGTATCTTTTCTTTCTCCCTCTGTCTGGGAAACGGCTCGATATAGACCGAAATACTGTCTCAAAGAGCTGTTAAACATAACCAACCTACCAAAACCTTTTCTTTTAAAGAGTAGACTCTTTTATGAGGGGTTTTATCGCCCAACTAAAAGTAGTTGTCCTTAGTCAAAACCGCAGAAAATCTTGGCGATGCATCTATACATCCTAGCCAGTCTCGTTTCGGCAGACAGATCAGCCACGTAAGCAACAGTAGCAAGTGCCTCTTCAGGATGTTTTTCATCTCGACTTAGGCTTATCAGATGCAATCTTGAAATATCCTCCAAGGTGGTTAAATCGTGGATCTTAGAACCTTGTCAAGAGTATCACCTAAGGTAAGCAGTAATTTAAAACAAGCAATACTTACTTTAAAATTTACAGTATTTTCTGCCTGTCATATCTGAGCAATGCCATTTGCTTTAGCGTTTTCAGTGTGTACAGTAGTTTCAACAACACAAGTGTGTTTTCTATTTTAGAAATTGCCTTGCATGTAAGGCATATTCTAAAGCATTCGCCCCTGCAAATCTCCATTCTGCCTTTAGAAGGAAGGGGTTTTACCCACTGAACAGGAATATTATTGGCAGAGGATCCGTTCTACCAGCAGACGTTTTTATCAGTAGCAATACAGATTCAAATTAATGAAAATTAGGAACACAAAAATGAAGCAGATGATATTGTTATAAATGCACCGGATGAAAAGACTGACACTGTTATAAACAATTTTGGAGAAGTGATTTATGATGAAATGGTCAAATCTGATGTACCAACTGAAGCTGAAGAAATAGAGTCCCCAGTCCGTTCATGACCTTTAAACTTTAACAACTGAAAAATATGCAAAGAAGAAAGGATAATAAACGGAGAGAACGGAAATCCTTTAAGGCAACTAAGGAAAGGTCGTTTTAGGAAAACCAATAAAGGAGCTGGAGATAGAATTTAAACTTATTGAACATTAGTCTAAATGATCTGCCCCTTCTAAAGCTAAGAAAACAAAAACTCAACCAATTAAGAGTTCTCTTAATAAAAGTAAAAAGGAAGGTGGCGAGACTGAAAAAATGCAAAGGCTGTGTCAAAAATAGAGCAAAATAGTGATATACAGGTGTTTTAAATTGCTGGATCTTCTCACATAAATATTGCAGATACAGATTCCTCTGATTCAAGCGACGAGGAAATATTGAATCAGAGGAATGCTGTGTCTGCAAATTGTTTACTCCTGTTAATGTAAGGCACAGTGTTTCCCACATATTAACCAAATGTGTGCAATGTTCTAAATGTCCCAACTAGACATCATAGCGACTAACTGAACTGGATGTTGATCTAGTGAACTTGTGACACAGATCGTTGTAGATTTTTCGAAGAAGGACATAACAGGCAACACCTTAGGGTGGTATAATATGGGAGTTGTGGGCCGATAAGACGAATAGTATCATAATATTCTTTGTTTTGGCCCATTCAACTACATCAATGGGTACATGAGACTTATGACCATCCAAAATGATAAGCAAACATTGTACTGGTTCTCTCTGGGGTGCAAATTTCAAGATCTGTTGCTGTATGTTCGGAAAAAATGCGAGTGAGACCAGCCAGATCCCGTAACTGTTCCAGCAGCTCCTGGAGTTGCATCATTTAGAAGGTCTGGAATTTTCCGCTTGTCTGCAAATATCAAATAGATTAGGATCATTTGACCACTCGCACTTGCACACCCTAAAATTGTAGTAGTTTGGGATTTCCCTGTTGTTATTTTCTGTACATTATAATCAGTGCCCCAACAATGTATGGTGATACATGATTTTGACTAAAACTGTTCTCACCAAAGTTAAATATTAGATGGGGTTGATCTCAAGTTGTATATTGTCAGCACCTTTTCCAGTTCATTAAATTAATTATAGCTTTCAATAACAGCAGATGATGCGCTCTTGGCTATTGGAAATTCTAGTGCCCTAGGTCTGATTACACGTAATTCCGGCCAACTTGAATAACCCCCTAGACCAGTTTATTGTGAGGTGATCATTTGATGCGCGCCTGTTGATACGATTGCTATAGTCCATTACTTCCTGGCGAGTGTAAACATAGCCATATTTAGTAACGTCTTAAAGATGGTCAACAAGGTTTGCCTATTCCTCTAAGCTGCGTACAGGTGGCCTCTAACTTTTCACAGCATCAGTATCAACATCACTAATAGACGATCTCTCAAAGTCTGTTCTAGTGCTTCATGCAATTTTGCAGCCCTGGTAACTGAAATTTTGTCATCTTTCACGGCTTTCTATGCATTTGTCAAGTGGACATGCGAATACAATCTGTATCTGTTTTGTTGTCCTTGTCGAATAGGATTTTTCTGAAATAAACAGATTGGATTACAGAGGTTAGCATCTTATGTAGGGCTCCACAATCATGTCTGCTTACACATGTGCACGCTTGCATATCATGCATTCACATATGCATGCATACACTTGTATTCAAAATATTTATTGTATGATTTCGTTTATTCAGACCACTGAATATGCATACAAAGCGTTAATTGTTTTAAATTACTGTTTATTGCTCCAAGATTCTGTGATAAAATGTTCGTTTTTCTTACATTCTAAACAATCATTATAGAGAGTTGCATAATTCGGCAATCTGGAAGGCCTACATAGTGTAATAAACCTTAAATCTATTCATCATATAAAATTGTCAATACTTATATAATATTAGAGCAAGAGCTGCATTCATAATAATTGTCTAAGGATCCCTTGGTCGAAAAATATATGTTATATTTAGAAAACTGTCTGTACAAGTAATTGATATAACCTTCGAGTTGGTGGGGCGGTGGGGTGGGGGGGGGTGGAGTTTTATATCATGGGCCAATCAGAAACCGGATGTTTTTCTATGACCGTCTCTTCCAGTTTATTGAAGCAGGTGACATTGTTTAAATAAGTTCCCATAATCAAGAAAGGCATATTTATGCTATTGTAACCCACTTCTTAACTTTGCTGATAAGCTAATTGATCGAACCAAAAATTACAGAAAATTTTGAACGTCAGATATGATGGTTTGGCGCAACTACGGTCTACTGTGTTCGAAAAGTTGTATTTAATGATTAATTCTTATTAAAACAGAAAATACCCCTACACTATATCAAATTTACATAATGTATGATTGTGAAGTGTGTAAATGGTAAATAAAACAGTTTACCCAACTAAGTTTAATTTTGGTAGCAATGCTAACATGCGTCTGGAAAATAAATAGAATTTGACTGACTTAGTGTTGTCATCGAAACAATGCACTGTATGAACTGTGCAGTATATATATATATATATATATATATATATATATATATATATATATATATATATATATATATATATATAGGGAGAAATGAGACAAACATCAAACAAAAGTCTTCCCGGTAGCACTGGATCCAACAAATGGATTCAAAATGATTGAAATAAGTATATGGTAGGATTAAATCATCAACAGTGCAAAACAATATTTACTGAGCGCTTTCGGCTTTCGCCTTCTTCAGAGTTTACAGGTACAAGAAAAAAATCAAAATTTCAACATTTCTACAGGTAAATCAAGAAAAAACAAAATAATCATGAAAACGTTTCTCAATTTACTATTCAAATTCACATTAAACGACCAAAGAAATTGAAAAAAGGTCGTTTAACAAAGCAAAATTGCTACAAGGCGGCCGTTTCACGGCCCCAGTTCGAATTTGAAATTGCAAATGGCTGCCAAAATGAGAAAAATCGTATTATGCGATTTGTAGCGGTGTATTTATAGCGATATACATACATTCTGTATACTGGCCATTCAGCTATGATGCAAAACTCACCATAATGAAGGAAAAAGAGAATTTTACATGTAATTACATCGCTACAAAAGCAAGAGTGGAACACTGTATGTCTGGAATAATGCAAGATGCCCCTGCAGAAATAGACTGAAGGTGGGACCGAGGCTAATCTCCTTTGTTAATGCCGCTTGGATTCAAAGTGTTAAGACGACGTATCCAGTAGCTCTCACGACTTTTTCTGGCATTGTCTTTCCACTCTGAATTGCTTTCTAAGCAGCAAACAGAGGCATGACTGAGAAAGTCATGTCCTTGCAAGCAAAAGTGCTCAGCGGTAGGAGATCTTTCAAATCTCTTGTGTCTCCAGTCATCTCTGTGACCATTCATTCTGATATTCAGAGGGCCCTTGGTTTCCCCAACATACTGCTTTCCACACTTGCCACAAGAGATCAGATACACAACATTCTGTGTCCTACAATTGGTGTCACCTTTAAGCTTGACACGAGCACCACTGGACGATGTGGCTGTCTGAGAGGGGGTTATCATTCTACAGGTCTGACATCTTGATCTGCCACAGGGTTTACATTCTCCAAGAGGTTCGTCATCGGTCGGATCTGGCTTCAGTCTAGCCCGCACAAGATGGTCTTTGAGGCTTTTTGGTCGCCTGTAGGCCATGATTGGCTTCTGCGGGAAGACTGTGCTCAGATGGTCTGATGAGTCTATGATGGACCAGTGTTTGTCGACGATACCCCTGGCTTTAGGAAGGTCTGGATGATATGTCAAGACAAATGGCAGAACAGCTTTGTTTGCTGTCGGCTTGGGCTTGTACGACAAAAGATTTTGTCTTTCCATGTGCCTGACCTTCTCTATGGCTTGGTCAATTACCTGCTTTTGATAACCCCTTTGTTTGAGCTGTTCACAGAGATCCTTTGATCTTTTCTCAAAAGTCTCATCATCCGAGCAGATGCGTCTGATGCGTAGTGCAAGACTATATGGTATATTCTTGCTACAGTGAGGAGGGTGGCAGCTTGTGGGCAAAAGATACTGGTGGGAATCTGTAGGTTTAGTGTAGAGGTCTACAGCAACCTTGTCGTCAGCAAGATGTGACATCGTGTCTAAAAAGACATGTTTGTCATTGGAGACCTCTGCAGTAAACCTAATGGTTGGATGGAAGCTGTTTGCTGTTTCGAGAAATGCCTCAAGAGTTTCTCTGCCATGAGTCCACTTCATGTCAATGTCATCTATAAACCTGAGCCATGAAAATGGTTTCAGGATTACTGACTGCAGTAGTCGTCTTTCAAGCCTACCCATAAATATGTTGGCATACGATGGAGCCATTTTTGTTCCCATGGCCGTCCCTTGAATTTGCAAGTAGTGCTTACCATTGAACTCAAAATTATTGCATTTGAGAACAAGTGTAAGCAGATTGATCAGAATCTGTGTTGGGGGATCTTTGACAGCCCGTGCTTCCCAAACCTCTTCACATGCCTTGATACCATCTTCATGTGGTATATTTGTATACAGGGATGTGACATCCATCGAAACAAGAAGAGTTTCAGGTGGGAGTTGGCCCATAGCATCTTGTTTTCTCAGGAAGTCTGTGGTATCCTGCAAGTAAGATGGTAAGTTCTGCACATGGGGCTGAAGATGTAAGTCCACAAATTCTGATATTTTTTCTGTAGGGTGTCCATTGGCAGACACTATGGGACGTCCAGGGTTTCCGGCTTTATGTATCTTGGGTAGGAGGTAAAAACGGCCTGCTTTTGGTTGGTCTACAGTCAGATATATGGCATTTTTCTCACTTATGTGGTCTCCATTCAGCATTTCGCTAACAGCATCAGTTACCTTCTTGGCAAATTCATGAGTGGGGTCATGATCCAGTGCCTTGTAGAAGGTGGAATCATTCAGTTGCCTCTCAGCCTCTGAAATATAATGTTCCCTGTCCATGACAACAACAGCTGATCCTTTATCGGCAGGCTTTATTATGATGTCTTCTCTTTTTTTAAGACTGTGCAAGGCACTGCGTTCAGAAGGTTTGAGAACGTTCAGAACCTCAAACCTTCTGAACGCAGTGCCTTGCACAGTCTTAAAAAAAGAGAAGACATCATAATAAAGCCTGCCGATAAAGGATCAGCTGTTGTTGTCATGGACAGGGAACATTATATTTCAGAGGCTGAGAGGCAACTGAATGATTCCACCTTCTACAAGGCACTGGATCATGACCCCACTCATGAATTTGCCAAGAAGGTAACTGATGCTGTTAGCGAAATGCTGAATGGAGACCACATAAGTGAGAAAAATGCCATATATCTGACTGTAGACCAACCAAAAGCAGGCCGTTTTTACCTCCTACCCAAGATACATAAAGCCGGAAACCCTGGACGTCCCATAGTGTCTGCCAATGGACACCCTACAGAAAAAATATCAGAATTTGTGGACTTACATCTTCAGCCCCATGTGCAGAACTTACCATCTTACTTGCAGGATACCACAGACTTCCTGAGAAAACAAGATGCTATGGGCCAACTCCCACCTGAAACTCTTCTTGTTTCGATGGATGTCACATCCCTGTATACAAATATACCACATGAAGATGGTATCAAGGCATGTGAAGAGGTTTGGGAAGCACGGGCTGTCAAAGATCCCCCAACACAGATTCTGATCAATCTGCTTACACTTGTTCTCAAATGCAATAATTTTGAGTTCAATGGTAAGCACTACTTGCAAATTCAAGGGACGGCCATGGGAACAAAAATGGCTCCATCGTATGCCAACATATTTATGGGTAGGCTTGAAAGACGACTACTGCAGTCAGTAATCCTGAAACCATTTTCATGGCTCAGGTTTATAGATGACATTGACATGAAGTGGACTCATGGCAGAGAAACTCTTGAGGCATTTCTCGAAACAGCAAACAGCTTCCATCCAACCATTAGGTTTACTGCAGAGGTCTCCAATGACAAACATGTCTTTTTAGACACGATGTCACATCTTGCTGACGACAAGGTTGCTGTAGACCTCTACACTAAACCTACAGATTCCCACCAGTATCTTTTGCCCACAAGCTGCCACCCTCCTCACTGTAGCAAGAATATACCATATAGTCTTGCACTACGCATCAGACGCATCTGCTCGGATGATGAGACTTTTGAGAAAAGATCAAAGGATCTCTGTGAACAGCTCAAACAAAGGGGTTATCAAAAGCAGGTAATTGACCAAGCCATAGAGAAGGTCAGGCACATGGAAAGACAAAATCTTTTGTCGTACAAGCCCAAGCCGACAGCAAACAAAGCTGTTCTGCCATTTGTCTTGACATATCATCCAGACCTTCCTAAAGCCAGGGGTATCGTCGACAAACACTGGTCCATCATAGACTCATCAGACCATCTGAGCACAGTCTTCCCGCAGAAGCCAATCATGGCCTACAGGCGACCAAAAAGCCTCAAAGACCATCTTGTGCGGGCTAGACTGAAGCCAGATCCGACCGATGACGAACCTCTTGGAGAATGTAAACCCTGTGGCAGATCAAGATGTCAGACCTGTAGAATGATAACCCCCTCTCAGACAGCCACATCGTCCAGTGGTGCTCGTGTCAAGCTTAAAGGTGACACCAATTGTAGGACACAGAATGTTGTGTATCTGATCTCTTGTGGCAAGTGTGGAAAGCAGTATGTTGGGGAAACCAAGGGCCCTCTGAATATCAGAATGAATGGTCACAGAGATGACTGGAGACACAAGAGATTTGAAAGATCTCCTACCGCTGAGCACTTTTGCTTGCAAGGACATGACTTTCTCAGTCATGCCTCTGTTTGCTGCTTAGAAAGCAATTCAGAGTGGAAAGACAATGCCAGAAAAAGTCGTGAGAGCTACTGGATACGTCGTCTTAACACTTTGAATCCAAGCGGCATTAACAAAGGAGATTAGCCTCGGTCCCACCTTCAGTCTATTTCTGCAGGGGCATCTTGCATTATTCCAGACATACAGTGTTCCACTCTTGCTTTTGTAGCGATGTAATTACATGTAAAATTCTCTTTTTCCTTCATTATGGTGAGTTTTGCATCATAGCTGAATGGCCAGTATACAGAATGTATGTATATCGCTATAAATACACCGCTACAAATCGCATAATACGATTTTTCTCATTTTGGCAGCCATTTGCAATTTCAAATTCGAACTGGGGCCGTGAAACGGCCGCCTTGTAGCAATTTTGCTTTGTTAAACGACCTTTTTTCAATTTCTTTGGTCGTTTAATGTGAATTTGAATAGTAAATTGAGAAACGTTTTCATGATTATTTTGTTTTTTCTTGATTTACCTGTAGAAATGTTGAAATTTTGATTTTTTTCTTGTACCTGTAAACTCTGAAGAAGGCGAAAGCCGAAAGCGCTCAGTAAATATTGTTTTGCACTGTTGATGATTTAATCCTACCATATATATATATATATATATATATATATAGGGAGAAATGAGACAAACATCAAACAAAAATCTTCCCGGTAGCACTGGATCCAACAAATGGATTCAAAATGATTGAAATAAGTATATGGTAGGATTAAATCATCAACAGTGCAAAACAATATTTACTGAGCGCTTTCGGCTTTCGCCTTCTTCAGAGTTTACAGGTACAAGAAAAAAATCAAAATTTCAACATTTCTACAGGTAAATCAAGAAAAAACAAAATAATCATGAAAACGTTTCTCAATTTACTATTCAAATTCACATTAAACGACCAAAGAAATTGAAAAAAGGTCGTTTAACAAAGCAAAATTGCTACAAGGCGGCCGTTTCACGGCCCCAGTTCGAATTTGAAATTGCAAATGGCTGCCAAAATGAGAAAAATCGTATTATGCGATTTGTAGCGGTGTATTTATAGCGATATACATACATTCTGTATACTGGCCATTCAGCTATGATGCAAAACTCACCATAATGAAGGAAAAAGAGAATTTTACATGTAATTACATCGCTACAAAAGCAAGAGTGGAACACTGTATGTCTGGAATAATGCAAGATGCCCCTGCAGAAATAGACTGAAGGTGGGACCGAGGCTAATCTCCTTTGTTAATGCCGCTTGGATTCAAAGTGTTAAGACGACGTATCTTATCTCGTCTTAACACTTTGAATCCAAGCGGCATTAACAAAGGAGATTAGCCTCGGTCCCACCTTCAGTCTATTTCTGCAGGGGCATCTTGCATTATTCCAGACATACAGTGTTCCACTCTTGCTTTTGTAGCGATGTAATTACATGTAAAATTCTCTTTTTCCTTCATTATGGTGAGTTTTGCATCATAGCTGAATGGCCAGTATACAGAATGTATGTATATCGCTATAAATACACCGCTACAAATCGCATAATACGATTTTTCTCATTTTGGCAGCCATTTGCAATTTCAAATTCGAACTGGGGCCGTGAAACGGCCGCCTTGTAGCAATTTTGCTTTGTTAAACGACCTTTTTTCAATTTCTTTGGTCGTTTAATGTGAATTTGAATAGTAAATTGAGAAACGTTTTCATGATTATTTTGTTTTTTCTTGATTTACCTGTAGAAATGTTGAAATTTTGATTTTTTTCTTGTACCTGTAAACTCTGAAGAAGGCGAAAGCCGAAAGCGCTCAGTAAATATTGTTTTGCACTGTTGATGATTTAATCCTACCATATATATATATATATATATATATATATATATATATATATATATATATACCACATTGCAGTTAGAGCACAGCTTTGGATTGACCTCGGTGTAACTGAATGGGATTCTGAAGCCCCGCCTCTTCATTAAGATGCTGGTGTCTGATGGTAATTTAAATATTGCACTAAAACGTCAAAGGAAAAAATTGCAGGCCATGATACAAGAAAATATCCTTCATTATCGCTGATAGGAAGCATTACAACACTGGCCTATCGCATACGGGACTGCTGGGTAAGCCGATAATACATTGTTTACCATTACGTCACCATGTCATGTTTTCGCTTGACTGGCCCATTCAACGTTGCAGGAGAAGAACTAAAGCATTTATGCTGCCTTTATGGTCCTATTGTTTGTTTCATGTTTATATTGTAATCACGTACATGATACAATAAATATGTTTAAACAAAAATTGCATCGAATCTACGTCATGACACGTCATGGCTACTCTTCAGTGCCTGACAGCTGACAGCGTGGCTGTGTTTCAAAAGATGTTTCTTTTACATAGAAAACATTATAATATCACATGTATTATTTATATTAGACTCAGATAATATTACAGCTACAAAAACTAAATAACAATTGGTTTGTTTTGCTTTCAGCTATATGTTTTTTGCTTACTATTTTCGCAGAAGAATACAGATGAGTATCCACACAAATAGGCGTATTGCTTTTTATCCTCAGGAGGAGCGTGATGTGTCAT
Source organism: Ctena decussata (assembly GCA_963989385.1). Classification (NCBI taxonomy): domain Eukaryota; kingdom Metazoa; phylum Mollusca; class Bivalvia; order Lucinida; family Lucinidae; genus Ctena; species Ctena decussata. Next base: position 34,228,230 of record OZ022498.1, on the reverse strand, counting down.
ATTAGGCAGTCACTCTTCGAAGAATATGACGTGCGCAAGGCATTGAATATCCTTAGCTTTCTTTTCTCTGATTGGCTACTACACAGACGCTACTTCCGATCGCTGGTAAGTGTGTTGAAGAAGACCCAACAGGCACTCAATATTGACTTAACATTTAAATTTGCTTGAATACTGCTTTAAAGTTGATCAAACTTCATTCAATGTTAATTTAATATTGACATGAATATTTCAAGATTGATTTAATATCTATTAAACACTGGCCTTTTAACACTAAATGGTGAAGATTGATTCAATATTTAACAGCAATTCTCTGTAACCATTTCACATTTTACAATGGGGGTTCGGCACGCATAGTCTCAGATTTTTCTCAAACTTTCTCAGTTTGTGTGTTGTCACATAAAAACATTTAAATGAAGGTCGATTCGTTCTTTTGTGTGTCCGTTGCCATGGCAACGGCCTCCATAGATTTTGCCAAAAAAACTGTCAAAACATAAGTGAAAATTACCAAATTTTGAACATTTATATTTCTTAGAACACATTACCTTTAGTCTAAAAGTGTTTCGACTGAAAAACTACGGAATAATACAAGAGTGCAGTGAAAAAAATAAACCAGATCTGTTAGTTCTTTGGTACTGATTTAAACCCTTGAAGTGGGGTGGGGTATCGAGGTATCGAAAACCCCTGTTTTTGAGCTTTTTCAAGTGCGTACTACCAGTTCGCGCGGTCACTCTGATATACAAATGCATGACAGCATAATAAAAGAAGATCTCTAGTATCATGAACTGAAGAAACATGTTTGGGAAGTTACCTCCTTATGACCGTAACCATGGAAACGAACAATACCCTATCAAAAAATCAAGGAAACACAACAGTGCACAAAATCACCTATTTATTTCCCTAAACAATTGAAAGGCAGCATTTATTGCATGTACAAGTGTTGTGAAAATATCAGTTTTAATTTAAAAAATATTAACATCAAAAGGGGCAGTACTGGGATCATCTTAACAATCATTCTTGGGGCTCCGAAAGGGGTTTTTAAGGCTTAATTTCCTTCAAATAACAAGCTTTCTTCACAAAACTGCAAAACAAGGTATTGGTTTCTATTTAATATGTTGGGAAAACATATTTGTGAAGTTAGCAGATATAAACTAGGGCAATGGAATATTTTGGGGTCATTTAGGGGTCCAAAAATAAGGGGTTAAAAACTGGAAATTTTTAAAAACTCATGAATTTCTTTGCAAAACGAAAAATTCAACAGTGCCTACAATAACAATGGCTTGGAAACTGTAAGTCAAATACTAACTGGTTTAAAATAGGGCAATGGGGTGCTCTTTGACTTATATTATGTTCCCTTAAGGGGCCATTAAATGGATTGAAACAGCAAAATTGTCTCGAAATTACACACACTATTGATATAAACCAGTATCCGTTACTTATTTGTGAGTGTAAGCATCAGTCTAAATAAAAGGTACATAAATAAGGTAATAGGGATCAACGTAATTGCATTTCCGTATCCAGAAGGGGCCAAGAAGGGGTCAAAATGCAGAAAATTACACCAAAAATTAATTTTCTCAGAAAGCAGCATACTGTAATACGCTGGCACAGAAACTGTTGGCCCAGTGACAACTGATGTAAAGCCATAGCGATGGTTGCCCTGTGGTTCCTTTTTATGTGAAATTAAGGGGTCCAAAAATGGGCAAAAATGCAATAATGTACCTCAGTCAAAAATTTTCATTGTATACCATTGAAAAGGCAACAGCGGATACGCCTTGATTTTACTACCCAGCAAAGAGTTACTGCTTCAACACAATTCCTTAAATAGTTTTAGTGTTATACACTGGACAAAAATAGCTTCAGCACCTTAGTTGCGGACAAAAATGCCAAAAAAGGAGGATATTTCAAACATTTTTATTTTAACTAACTCTGTCGATAATTATATCTGCAACTGCACATTTAAATATGCCTCCACTTTTACCATAACTCTGTCGATAATTATATCTTCAACTGCATACATAATTATACCTCCGCTATAGGATTTGGAGTAGCCTGGCTCCAGTCGAATCTGTATATTACTCTGTTGACCGTCAGATTCGACTCTATGTTTCTTTGCAGGGGATATATTGAACATAGAGTCTGTAGCCAGAGAAGACGTGGAGATGCAAGTTACAGATTCATTCTCTTCAGCCTCCTTGAGAACAGCCTTATGGGAATTTGAACAAGAAACCCCTATGCTGGCTATTTTTGAGGTTTAACCGAACATAGATCTGCTGACTGTGCCTAAAAACTGGAAAATGGTCACATTATATGTGTTTTTCTGTTTGGCCCAAGGGACAAAAGAGTCAAAGGGACGCCCCGTTGGCCAATGTTTGTTTGCTGTCCATTGACTGAAACTCTTCTTAAGAGACAACACTTGACCAGTCGCATGTAGAATCATCTCACAAGTCTAGTCTATTCCATAACCTTGCAAGGTTGTCGGAGCATCACAGATAACTTTACAACAACCCCTTTTCACCTAGTCCTGTCTCCAGCTGCCCTAGTTGTGCTAGCAAAGTCTATTCCCGTCCATTCTTTAATATTGTCTGCCTGCCTCTTCATCTGCCTCTACTTGACTCAGGAACAAATCTGGCAGCCTCTGCCCACATGCAGAATATCAGTAAGACTTTGATCCTTGTACCTTAATAAATACAATGCATCATGAGAAGATATGCAATGACAAGACTAGTCCTTGTACAGGATAACTCGCCTGATACTGACTTGCTTATCACATAAAAAATGAATGACCTTGATTTCAAGGTCACCCAACGGGTGGGCTATTTTTTTGTAAAAACCTAAACCAGTTTCTAATATAAGTGCAAGTATAACAGTAGATGCAGCCAAGCATTCTGGATAAGTATGGCATTGGAAAACTTTAACCCAACAAAGAATTTTAGGTATGACCTTAACCTCAAGGTCACTGAAACGGGTTGGGTGGTACTCCCATATAAAAGCTACAAGGAAGCAAATTTGACCTTACCGTAAAAAAGGTCAAGGTCAACCCAAGGTCATAATTTAAACAATCTTGGTAGTACATATACTTGATTCTACATACCAAGTTTCAAGGCCATTGGCCTATTGGTTCTGGAGAAGAAGATTTTTAAAGGTTTCTACCGTATATGGGCATGGCGGCCATGTTGGTCATGTGACCCAGACCGTTTGAACAACTTGTCGTTCCCCCGCCTTCTAGAGGTTCTACATGAAATTTGGTTACTATCGGCCCAGCGGTTTCAGAGGAGAAGTTGTTTGAAAATATTGACGGATGGACGACTGACGGACGACAGAGCCTTACCATCCTATAAGTTCTCCCGGAGCCGCTGGCTCAGGTGAGCTAAAATCCTAATTCCTAAGTCCATGACCTTGACTTCAAGGTTACTGAGCAGGGTGTGGGTGGTGTTTTGTAGAACCTTGGACCAATATGTAACTACAGTGCAAGTATCAAAAAATCCTTCATTGGGTTAAAAGATATATAGGTCTTTACACATCCTTAACCAAAACATCCAATCCGCATGCCGACACGGTCGCTGACACGGACGCCAGGGTGACAACAATAGCTTTTCACGAACCCTTACTTCTACTTTTGATAAAATTATGACCCTTAGCATATCTCTTAAAGCAATCTCTTTTTCTGCTTTGAAACTTAAAACCATTCATATTTCTTCATGAAATTTCTAATAAAGCATGCATAATCACATATTATTGTGCAGAGAAAAACAACCATAACCCAAGATCTGCTTTGACAGACTTAGAACCATTTGATTATTTCTTATAAAGAATTTCATGTCCGTCTTACTGCTGTGAAACTTCGTGAATTTATATAAAAGTATACAGCATCATCAGACAAATAGCTCTGATTCCAATTTTGACTGAATTACGGCCACTTGTGCATTGCCGTTAGTTAGTATTTTACACTTAAGGTGGTGATTTATGGTAAATGCAAAAATCTAACTTAAACCATGAAAATGTAACATATCCCCCCGAAATTTTGCAAACATTTTCCTATTGTTGTTCTCTACAGTTAAGAATACAAAAAAGACATGCTGATGATAAAAGGCCTGTATAAGAAAAGATAAGGGGTAATTTGAAGTGCAAAAAGCATAAAAAAATACCATCATTATTGAAAATGCATTTAGGTCTGAAGGTACTTCAATGCATTGACTTCAATGTCATTTTGATTATTTTTTCCATCTCTTCCTCAGATTATCAGGTTGAAAGAAGTGGCTTGTTCTCAAATGTTCAACCATGTTTAAGGTTCAAGTATAATTTTAGCATCATAAAGCAAGGCATTTTGGAAGTCAAAATAGTGAACAACAACATGGAAGCATCTGCTAAGTTTTGTGAGGATCTGTTGAATTTTCAGCATTTTAAATATTTTTTTTGTATTAACCAAAAATCAGTGATTATCACCACGGTTTTCCTTAATTTAATTGACCTACGTAATGAGGAGTTGGAGTTACTTGCAAGGCAAAGTTTTATAGTCTTTAATGTTTCCTTTCCTACTGTAAACCCCAATGGGCGTACATCATCATTACCCTGTTCAAATGTGCTCTTGTTTTAAATCCTGACTGACCAAATCTGACTGCAGGGTCAAATCTAATGAGGGTATTTGGTATTACTTTATAATATAAACTATTATAAATTTGGGGAAAAGGATTTCTTTTAAAGGCCAGTCCCCAATAGGACCTACAGTAACAGCTGAAGGGTTGACAATGGAACTTGGTTCAAACAATATTTTATGCGTCATATTTGAGAACAAAGTTTAGAAAAATGGACCAGGAGCCGGGCCGGGTAGCGCAATCGGTAGGGCACCTGACTCGTAAGTCAGAGGTCCTGGGTTCGAATCCCGGTCTGGCAACATACTTTCGTTTCTCCTTCCGCTGATTCAAGAAGGGCAGTTGTCAGTTACTGGCGAAAGTATGTGCACTTAGTACTGGTTAACCGTTTAGGAGGTCTAAGCCTGCCCAGGAATAGTGTGGTTAGGTTAACTGACCGTTCCGACATGACCTTAGTTGTTTACCGTGGACGTTAAGCATCAAATCAACCAACCAACCATGGACCAGGATTTGATCAAAAGCCCAAAGTTATGTGGACTATCTCCTGCTAAAAATCAAATACTGAACAAAGGTTGAATGTACACTATAGCATAAAATAGACATAGACATCAAATAAACACATATTGGTCTTAAACAGTCTGGCAATGAACAAAAATATTATTTAGGCAAAGACTGTTTTATGCTTGCATCAGAAGTAACCGCTTTATAATGAGCTGATAATACAGACGAAAGAAATACAATACCTAAGAAAGAGAGGGAGAGAGAGAAATATGATTTCCTCATCCAGTTAGTCCAAGCTGTATATGTATATAACATTCCATTTAGATCAATATGATGCACTTTGAAAAGTTAGGGGTTAAATCTTTTAGAGTGTATTATGAAATTTTGAACTCGTGTAAAGATGTTTTCGTTTATCGCCGGTGACACTCCCTCTTTCCCGTACATTAGACCTCTCAGTGTACATTCTTTTGCCAGGTCTGCAATGTGATTCTGTCTTGCGGCAGTCTAATGAGGACAGCTGAATATAAAATGGTTTGTGTTTTCTATCTCGCCACAAAGATCTAATGGACTTTACATTATATTTCTGGCATTCAGGTGCTCATTCAGTGAACTACATTCCAATTGAAGTCTTGTGTGTAAGATTTGATCTAGATGAGTTCCAGCATTGTAAAACTTTGTTGTGGAGATTAAGTTTGAGTTAAAGTTAAAACAGAGACACTCTGTCCACGTGACTCTGTCCGATGTGTAAACTGTTCCAATCTCTTATGGTTGCCAGTAGAAAAGAATTCAAACATATTTCATGTTATTGGACTTTTAATGTATTCAGCCTAGTCAAGAGCCAGGTCATCTCAGCATGTATTTACAGAATAGTATCATTTTGAAAACAGCTGACCAGGCATACCATTCAACTTTTCCTTCTAAAGCGTTTGCTGGGGTGATGTGATTGGAGTCCGATGTGAAATTTTAACTGGAGTGTCATTTCTTGTCAAAGCTTTAAAACTTCTGAAAATAAAATGATCTAATAACAGCATTTTTTTTTTCAAATTCGTGTGGGCGGATTTGAACCTAGAAACTTTCCGAAAGGGTAATAATTATGAACCTTATCGTCATATCTGGAAAACACTGTATGTAAGCTCCTATCTTAGTCTAAATCTTACTTTTGCAAAAGGAGCCTTCCTTGTCATAAAAAAAAATACAGAAAGAAGTTGCCTTTCACACCCTAACACCCGCAGTGAAGCTAAAATTACAGTTGCGGCTATACTTTATTTGATAAGAGTTACAATAGTTGATTGTTGTCATAATTGTACTTCGAATGTTTCTCCGATTCACAGGTAAATCAAGGTGCCAAGTGCATTGAAAAGAAAAACAGAACTCCATTGGTTTTGCCAAATTACTCAGGCTAAATTGTTTACCAGTTAAGCAGCCGTTTTTTAAGTCGTATCTGTCTTTCTTTATATGACATTGACAAATTTGGTCATGTTCGACCTCGCGAAAATATACAGAATATACATGTAAATGGAGCAGAAAAACATGAGAATGTCCTTTTTTAGTGCAAATCTTTCCAAAAGCAAGGTGTTTTGTTGATGATAGTGTTGCCAGTTCATGTAGCTAAAACTTAATACTCCATTCAAAATTTGCTACTTAATATTGTGAAGAAAACCATGCCTTTGTTTGATTTTGCCCTCCCCCCGCCCCTCACTCCACATACACATACAACACATTTTGGACCCCTTGTGATCTCAGAGTACCTCAGTGCCATATTTTGTAATATTTTGTATCTGTAAATTTACATTTAATGTTTTTCTAAACATCTTAAAGTCACAGATTATATATATATTTTTGCCGTACGAAGAATATTTGAGATTTGTGGGGCAAATTAGCAGATTTTACCCCATTTTGGCCCCTTAAGGAACAATAAATACAGTAACAGAGCACCCTATTGACATTATTTACACCTTTTTACATTTTATTGCCAGTTTCTTTACCACTATATCTGTATGCAGTGCTGTTTTTTGTTATTTTGCGAAGCAATTCAGACATTTAAGTCAAAGTTCCTCCCCTTTAACCCCTTTTTGGGGCCCTTAAAATGTATATACATATTTTCAAGGAGTTCCCCATTACAATATTTTGTATCCCTTAACATTGGGCTCATGTTTTCACAACCTTGTAAAAAGAAAACAGTCATGAGGTTTCAACTATGCAAAGAAATCTTTTCATTTGAGGGCAAATTAGCCTATTTAAAACCACTTTCGGAGCCCCTTAAAAGAATATTAATAGACTCTCAGTTCTTTTCCTTTTGTTGCTGATATTATTTAATGTAAGTCTGATATTTTCACAACAATTGTACATGTAATTAATGCAGCATGTCCTTGTTTGTGGGAAAAATATGTAATTTTCAACAGGGTTTTATTTTCTCATTTTTTTACATAGGATATTGGTTGTTTCCATGGTAACGGTCAGAAGGAGGCAACTTCCCAAACATGTTTCTTCAGTTCATGATAGTTGAAGCCCTCCTCTAATTTGTTGTTATAAGCAGATATGTCAGACTGACCGCGCGAAATGTCATTAAGCGCTTAAAATTGCCTTAAATGAGGGTTTCGAAAACCTGGATACCCCACCCACCATTAACAGCATGTAGCAATACTCAAAAAGTTGCAAAACAATTATATTTGTTTTTCCATAAATTTATATTAACCTATATTTCTTCAACCAGTACATGTTTAGATGAAATGTAGTCTCATTTAGCCTATATCAAAGTTCAAAAAGTACATTTTTTCATTTATTTTTTGGCCATTTTTAAGGCAAAATCTTTGGCGGTCGTTACCATGGCAACGGGCATGTAGCAGAAAGAACTAGGTATCAATTATTTGGTTTTGAGTGACAACAAACAAACTGAGAAAGTTTTATCAAAATCCATGACTATGCGTGCCAAACTTTGGTTGGTGGTTACAGAGAATTGCTATTAATCTTACTTGATATCTCAACTTCATAAATCATTTCTTCCCACAGTGCATTTCAAATTTAAATACATTCCCGCGACATTATCGTTAGACACGCCTGAGAGGTGAACGTTAGCGAATTCGTTTAAAAAGTTACTGAGTATCATTCTTACATTAAACAAGGTAAGACATTGTTTTTAAACTCGTGTTAAGAAACAAATGGTTAAGACAGTTTTTCGGATCTCTTAAATGCTGCATATCAGCTACTTTGATATCAGTTGACCTGTTTGTTTGTCTAAAAGTAATTTAATCGAACCAAAACGATTTGAATAAACAAAATGATATCAGAACTAGAGCAGCTACAAATAATGGCTTCTTGATGATTACAATTACCTGCATTCAGTAAGCAAAATGGTATTTTAGAAATACTATATATATGTAAAAGATGTGATCATGTTTTACAGATCCGTCTATGCCGCGTCAAAGGAATTTATAAACTATGTGTACAGATAAAAACATATTTTGAGCCAATCTTATCGCTGGCGCGTAAACATCCGTTTTCCATTTAATTGAATCTTTTGGATTATTTCATACGTGTATGTAGTTCTGCATATTCTGAATTTTATTGTTACACACGATATGGTAGCAACACCTTTTCATGTTAAGCGTTTAGGGGAGAGTCGGATAACTTCGGACATGGGGGGAAATTCGGACACTGACATTGTTTCCTTTATATGTCAGTTCTTTGGAATTAAAACAAAATTAACCGGGCAAACAGTGAAAATCCTGATGAGACGGCTCATTATGAGCCGTCTCATCTGGATTTTCACTGTTTGTAATGATATGTCCGAATTTACCCGCTTGTCCGAAGTTACCCGACTCTCCCCTATAAGAGTTACTCTCAGGCAAAGTTGAAAACATGGAATGCAATAGAATGGACCGACAGGGACATTTCCTCCACTTCTTTTATTCGTTTAGAATGGCACTCTTACAGTAAAGAGTAAAGGATTGCTCTCTCAGATGAAGCAAATTCTTTCCTGCAAGAGAACCATGCCAGGCTTTGGAAACAGAGTGTGGCAAAAGGAATGCCGACTATCTCGTCCATTTCATTTTATTTCAACCTATTCCATTCGAGTTTTTTTTCCACGGCTACTACGAACGGTATATGTAGGTCAACACAAGAAGGACGGAGACAAAAGAGTTTACATGTATATAATAATTGATTAGACATAGATGCGGGCATACAATGTGGATCAGTAAACCATTAATATTACAACTAGATTAGGTCGAATATGCTAATAATAAGCTGGTTATAACTTCACTCATACACGCACTCACCCTCCAACTCCACAAATTTCCAAGTCCGTAATTATTATTTCATTTGTACTGTGGACTATACATACTGTGGGAGGAGTCTGTTAAACCTGCGACAGTATTTTCATAAAGTTTCAAATGATGATATGTGCTTTTTTAGACAAAGTATTATATTTCAGACACAGCTAGCCGACTGTCTATGCAGATGCAGTCTCGTGAACCAGTAGAAAAAGTATAAAATTGAGCATTTATCTTTTGTGTAAAATAAAGACTATTAAATTTGGTAAAAATCTTTCTTTCCATGTTCTTTTATGTTAAACACAACGCAGGCCTATATCTCATCTACGTCGATGCTATGTCATAATGGATATTCTGTCAAAGCATCAACATTGATACGATTTGGTCTAAGCGTTGGGTGCCTGCTGAGACGTTTGCAAATCCGTTGACACTACTTCGAGTGATGAAGGTTGAATCCAAATGGAGGCTTCAAGGTTGAATCAATTTTCAAATTCAAGGTATAATTCAACATTGATTCAAGATTGAATTACAAGCGTCGAATCAGTATTGTGGCTTCAAGGTTGAATCAATATTAAGGCCTCAAGGTTGAATCAGTATGGAGCCTCAATGTTGAATCAATAGTGAGGTCTCAAGGTAGAATCAGTTTTAAAACTCATGGTCAAATTCAGCGTTGATTCGAGATTGAGCTCAAAATTGCTTCTATATTTATTCAACATTAAATGCCTACAGGAGACGGAGTCTGGTTTGAATGTGTTTTGGGCTGAAAAACAGGTTTGTTGAGGCAAGACAATCAGCATTAATGGAAATGTGCTGAAAACAGATTGCAATATACAGTTTTACATTCAAATCACCTGCTTGAGGTGCATTTCTTCAGAATAACGCTCAGGTTGAAAAAAATGTCGCGTGAAAGGATGAATTTCGCACGCGCAAAACGAAGAATACCAGCATCCACGAATTTGCCACCTAAACGACTTTACCACCGCCATCGATAAGATACGTGTATACAATACTATAAATGACCAAACTAAAATGTATTCGAATTTCGCCAAATAAGTACCATTACATGCTACATAACGTAGAACATAATGCTCACATCACATTTTTACTTAAACCCTATGTAAATCACCAACCCACGAAAAAGGAAAGAATCTGGGTACGTGTCTATTAGCTCCCTCAGGCTATCTTTCAAAATATTACATGTACAGTATATAAAATGATAATTAAATCGGTCAGGTTCTGTAGTAAAAAGTAGAACATACAGTTATAAGAAAAAAAATTCTATTTGTTACAAAGCATGAACTTGATACATGTTATATATATACTCAGAGGCAAAATAATATACAGTTTTTGAATGCCCATAGTTTACTTATGTTTCTGTGCTCAGGTCTGAAATTCTGCATTATTTTTTATTTGAAACGCTTGACTAGCGGGACTATACGTACATGCCGGTTTTGCATGTTTTCCGCGTGCAGCAAAATGGACAATACGATTTTGATGTTAAACTGCATTTTGTTTGCTAAACAAACCACAACGTTTGCGTTTCAGTTGTGCGATGAAAAGTCTCCCTGTGGCAAGCATGATTCATACACGCTGTGGCAAAAGAAAGGATACATTTTTGTCGCACCTGCTTTAGCAGGGTGCGATATAGGAGTTCACTTTTCCGTCCGTCCGTCCGTCAGTCATTCCGTCCGTCAGTCCGTACGTCCGTCCGTCCGTCCGTCTGTCCGTCCGTCCACAATTACCTCGACCCTAGTGTTTAAGTCCATTTCTCTCAAACTATGATACCTACAATCCTGAAACCTGGTATAAAGTTTCTTCTTAGAATGTTCTCAAGGTATGTTGCACATTTTTCTACCCTTGACCTATATTGCACGCTCTGCTGACTTCGTAAAAATCAGTGTCCAAAATTACCTCGACCCTAGTGTTTAAGTCCATTTCTCTCAAACTATGATATCTACAATCATGAAACCTGGTATAAAGTTTCTTCTTAGAATGTTCTCAAGGTATGTTGCATATTTTTTTCTACCCTTGACCTATATTTCACGCTCTGCTGACTTCGTAAAATTCAGTGTCCAAAATTACCTCGACCCTAGTGTTTAAGTCCATTTCTCTCAAACTATGATACCTACAATCGTCAAACCTGGTATAAAGTTTTTTCTTAGAATGTTCTCAAGGAATGTTGCATTTTTTCCTACCCTTGACCCATATTTCATGCTCTGCTGACTTCGTAGATTTTGATATCCAAATTTACCTCAACCCTAGTGTTTAAATCCATTTCTCTCCAACTATGATACCTGCAGTCATTAAACATGGTACTAAGTTTCTTTATAGAATGTTCTCAAGGTATATTGCACATTTTTCTACCCTTGACCTATATTTCAGGTTCTGCTGACTCAGTAAAATTACCTCATCCCTAGTGTTTAAGTCCATTTCTCTCAAACTATGATACCTACAATTGTCAAACCTGGTATAAAGTTTCTACTTAGAATGTTCTTAAGTATGTTGCACTTTTTTTACCCTTGACCTATATTTTATGCTCTGCTGACTTCGTAAAATTTAATGTCCAAAATAGACCCTAGTGTTTCAATCCATTTCTCTCAACCTATGACACCTACAGTCATTAAACTAGGAACTAAGTTCTTCTTAGAATGCTCCCGTGGCGCGTTGCACTTTTTTCTACCCTTGACCTATATTTAACCCTCTGCTGACTTTGTAAATTTTCACATAAAAAATTACATCAACCCTAGCATTAAAGTCCATTTCTCTCAAAGTATGACACCTAGAATCATCAAACCTGGCAAAAAGTTTCTTGACCTTTATTTCAAGAGCTGCTGACTTTGTAAAATTTCACGTCCAACATGGCTTTGACCCTAGCATGCAAGTCCATTTCTCTTTAAACACTATGGTATAAGCATCAAACCTTTATGCTTGATGTGTATTTCATGTGCTCTGTTGGCTTTGTAAATTTGTAGGTCAATCTGGCATCCACTTTCTGTATGTACTCTAGCATTAAAGTGCATTTCTCATAAACTAGTTAACCCTCTTACAATCATCAGACATGGCATAAAATGTTTTCTTAATTAAGCTGGTCTCTTGGATTGTTTAACTACTTCATATTTTTAATGATTATTTCATACTCTGCTGACTGTTGAATTTTATGTCCGGAAATGCATCCTTCTTAGCTTGCAAGGCCAGTTCGCTCAAATTTTTATACATGAATTCATCAAACCTAATCTAACCATGATCTCTGCTACAGTGGAAGAGCAAGGCAGGTGCGACATAGCATTCTGTGGAATTATTGTTAAATGTCTGTATTTTTCTTATTATTCTTTGTTTAGGTCTAAACTTCTGCAGAATATATCTTGCTTTGATACAACAATAAGGTACTGTAAGAATACTAAACGACTCGCTTGACTCGCGACACAATGCGTTCATGTTGGTTTTATCATTTTCGTGCATCATATCAAACAATACGATTTCGCTGCCAAATCAGTATTTGCATTTTCGGTTGTTTTTTCTGAACAAACCACAGTGCATGCGTTTCATTTACATGTCGACAGTGCTTTTGGTGCACATAAAAGTCGTAACAAGACTGACTGTTCAAGGCGGTTCGTGGCTGGCTTCAAAATACACTAGAGTCACGACTAATTGGCGATGAAGTGCATACATTTTTTGCATCTGACTACGTTTTCCTCTTCGTGTATGATTTTAATCTGCCACTGAAAGCCTTGTCAAGGTAAAATGAAAGCAAACGTTGTGGTTTCTTTAGAAAAGCAATCAAAATTTCAAAACCAGATTTATAGCAAATTCGCATTGTCCAGTTTGCTGCACGTGGGAAAAGTTCAAAACCGGCATGTTCTTTCAGTGCCGCTAGTCAAGCGTTTCAATAAGTAATTTTACTATACCACATTAAAGAACCTTGAGTAAAAATAATGCAGGCAGAATTTCAGGCCTGAGCCGAGAGAAATGTGTAAAATATATGCATTCAAAAAGTGTATACTTTCATTTGTCTCTCAGTATATTTATGTACGTTTTGTTTCCTTCAAAAACTTTTATTGTTATCTGTTTTCACTCTCTCTCTATTTCTCTCTAGTTATTTCCCTAATTCTTTTTCTTGCTTCTTTTTTCTCTTTTCTATTCTATCTCTCTTCTAAAAAAGCTAGATTGGATAAGTCCCTACAGATTTACTTCTATGATATAAAAATCTACTTTACAATGTTTGTTATATTGTAAAATGTCTTTGAAAAAAAATAATATAAGAGAAAAATCGTTCAGGCAAAAATAACCGAAGTAAGTGCAGAAACCATTTACTGCACGAATTTAGCGCTAAACATTGACAAGACTATTTTTGTAAGCTATAAACATTTGGTTACATGGGTACAAAATAACACACGTGCCAATCAATAGACTATTCAGTAGACTAGTACGGGCAATATTGTTCCTACAGCTGAATTATAAATATATCTACAACCTATATACATAACTGTTACATATAAACAAATTGGCACACGCTATATTTGATGCCTAATATTTATTATTGTGCATCTCAGAAAACATACCTCGAAATATGTGATTACACTGCGTACAATGCGTACAAAGTGCAAAATAGAAGAGGGCCTGTTTTGAAAAGGCTATATACATATTATACAGCCTATCAACATAAGGGTACATAGTGGCACAGGCCTGTATTGATGTCTTCTGCTAACATTTATTTATGAGCATCTCAGAAAACCTGGGTACACTGCGTACATTGCTGACAAGGGAAAATAGAAAAGGCCACCTTTTGTAAAGTGTATGTACAGTGTCTACAAGCTATCTACATAAAGGTTACAGGTCTGCACAATCAGATACTTGATGATTATAGATAATATTCTTATCCAATACCTCGAAATATGTGTTTACATTGCGTACACTGCGTACAAAGTGAAAATAGAAGAGGGCATGTTTTGAAAAGGCTATATACATTTTATACAGCCTATCTACATAAGGGTACAAAGTTGCACACGCCTGTATTGTGTCATCTGCTAATATTTTATATTGTGCATCTCCGAAAACCTGGGTACACTGCGTACATTGCTTACAAGTGAAAATAGAAAAGGCCACATTTTGTAAAGTCTATGTACACTGTCTACAACCTATCTACATAAAGGTTATAGGTCGGCCCAATCACATACTTGATGATTATAGATAATTTTCTGATCCAATACCTCGAAATATGTGCTTACATTGCGTACACTGCGTACAAAGTGAAAATAGAAGAGGGCATGTTTTGAAAAGGCTATATACATTTTATACAGCCTATCTACATAAGGTTACAAAGTGGCACACGCCTTAGTTGATGTCTTTTGCCAATATTTCATATTGTGCATCTCAGAACACCTGGGTACACTGCGTACATTGCTTACAAGTTGAAATAGAAAAAGGCTAAATTTTGTAAAGTCTATGTACATTGTTTACAACCAATCTACATAAAGGTTACAGGTCGGCACAATCACATACTTGATGATTATAGATAATATTCTGATACAATACCTCGAAATATCTGCGTACAAAGTGAAAATAGAAGAGGGCGTGTTTTGAAAAGAATATATACATTTAATACAGCCTATCTACATAAGGGTACTAAGTGGCACACGCCTGTATTGATGTCTTCTGCTAATATTTTATATTGTGCATCTCCGAAAACCTGGGTACGAGGGTCATCCAATAAGTCTTGCAAACGCCGTCATTACTGCCTTATTAATTGAGGTAGGGTTATCAAATTATGCAATTAACAGCTTACGTATATAATACACATATATGCTAAAAATCATACATGTGCTGTTCCTTTCTCAGATATGGGAGGGTTTTGAACCCAAAGGTGTAAGCGATACCGGCGGTGAAATTGCGCAAACATGACGTTTTTACAAGAGGTTAGGGGAAGAAAATTCCTACATACATGTTTATTATTCTTTCCAATTACAAGAATTCATGTTCTAAAGTAATCGATGTATATTTAAGAATTCAAATAAGAGACAATTGTCACTTCACATCACCAGACAAATGTGGTTGCTAGGCAACAAGAGAATATTACAGAATTTTAGCAAAATTTTAGATTTTGACGTTTACTTCTGGTTTCTTAAGGCTGCAAACGATATTTAACAAGACTCGAAGCTTATATTTTCTCTTATATCTACATTACAGCATCTCGGGACTATCCTTTGATAACAAATTATTGGCAGTTTAGGAAACACTTCATCTGCTGTGAAAGCCTCTTCTTCATATACTCATTTTATGTTATATTTTAGCTGCCCGAAAAAGATAGTGATCTTCCTTTGAACAATAATTATATCTTGACTGATGGCAATATCTTAACCTTGGTACCGTGTTACATACTTCAGTATTATTTTCCGTATCTCCCAGCAATTTTCAGATATTTACAAGGATTCTGAACTAAGCTAGAGGATCTTAATCAGACAACTAGGAGCCACCGCCGCACCCATACAGGTAGTATTCTTCAGTTGCCTAGCAACGCCATTTGCAAGATCATGACGTTTCTGGAAATTGTTGACTGGAAAGAAGGAAAGATGCAATGTAGGAATGTGGATTGCTTGTATCGTTTTTAATTATCATTTGCCTGAAACTCGGCCGTTTGCAGGACTTATTGGATGACCCTCGTACACTGCGTACATTGCTTACAAGTGAAAAAAGAAAAGGCCACCTTTTGTAAAGTCTATGTACATTGTCTACAACCTATCTATATAAAGGTTACAGGTCGGCCCAATCACATACTTGATGTTTATAGATAATATTCTGATCCAATACCTCGAAATATCTGCTTACACTGCGTACACTGCGTACAAAGTGCAAAAAAAGAAGAGGGCATGTTTTGAAAAGGCTATATACATTTTATACAGCCTATCTACATAAGGATACAAAGTGGCACACGCCTTAGTTGATGTCTTCTGCTAATATTTTATATTGTGCATCTCAGAAAACCTGGGTACACTGCGTACATTGCTTACAAGTGAAAATAGAATCGCCACCTTTTGCAAAGTCTATGTACTTTGTCTACAACCTATCTACATAAAAGTTACAGGTCGGCATAATCACATACTTGATGATTATAGATAATATTCTTATCCAATACCTCGAAATATGTGCTTACACCGCGTACACTGCGTAAAAAGTGAAAACAGAAGAGGGCATGTTTTGAAAAGGCTAATCGAAAAGGTGATTGAGCCATTTGGGACCGATCACCGTCCGTCGTCCGTCCAGTATACGCAGTGTAAGCAGATATTTCGAGGTATTGGATCAGAATAAGAATATGATCTATAATCATCAAGTATGCGATTGTGCCGACCTGTAACCTTTATGTAGATAGGTTGTAGACAATGTACATAGACTTTATAAAAGGTTGCCTTTTCTATTTTCACTTGTAAGCAATGTACGCAGTGTACCCAGGTTTTCTGAGATGCACAACATAAAATATTAGCAGAAGACATCAACTAAGGCGTGTGCCACTTTGTAACCTATGGAGATAGGATGTATAAAATGTATATAGCTTTTCAAAACATGCCCTCTTCTATTTTTACTTTGTACGCAGTGTACGCAGTGTAAGCAGATATTTCGAGGTATTGGATAAGAATATGATCTATAATCATCAAGTATGTGATTGTGCCGACCTGTAACCGTAATGTAGGTAGGTTGTAGACAATGTTCATTAACTAAACAAAAGGTGGCCGTTTCTATTTTCCTATTTTTTTTTACTTATTTACTGTCAACAGTAGGAACTATACTGCTTGTACGTGTCAATTGAATAGTCTATTGATTGGCACGTGTGTTATTTTGTACCCATGTAACCATATGTGTATAGCTTACAAAAATAGTCTTATTAATTTTTTGCGCCAAATTTGTGCAGTATCTCTCAGTACAACATAATTTGCCCGCCGGTTTAAAGGTAGAAACTGTCTGTATGCATGTGTGCAGCTAAAGCTTTGTACTGAACTTTTAAACAGTTTTATATACATTAAATCAAAAAGGGAGAGACGGGAAGAAACCAGAAAGTCAAACTGTTCTGTATAATTTATGCAATTTCACTATGCTGTCATAGGCTATAATTAAGCTATACGGGGCTAAAGATGTAAGTTTACCTGCAAATGTACAAGATTCCGTCGCCGACTAGAACAGTACGCCTTGTCTCCCTTCTAATACTGTCTGCAATATTCTATATCTTCAACATTAGTGGCACACGCTGCCTGCTGTTGAAGGATCAAATCGATCGGCAGAACGGCTTATAAGAAGCCAACTCACAAATACAGGCTGCAGATTCTCAGCGCCTTTCCTTGAAATAGGTTGCTCAGTTTCTCTAGCATCTAAAGAACCCTAGTTTACTGATAAAATACTGATAAACACCTATATTGAGTGATTTTTTGCGTTTTCAATAACAGGAGGAACTCTACAGGTGTATATTACGCTTTGATGCTTGCTAGTAATAGTTAGATCATGGAAGAGATATCGGGAGTGAAGTGAAATTCTGAAATAGTTGGAAGATGTTCAGTGGAGATTTAAACAAGTATGTGATTTTAATTCTAGATAAAGTTAAGGATTTTTATTGATTATTATTGATTATATGTGCTGAATCGGTAGATCCACAACGTCGAAACAACGTCATTTTAACATCGCCGCAACGTTATGTTGCGGCGACGTTGAAACGACGCTTTTCCGACGTCAGTTTTTGCGCAAAGCGGATATTAAGATTAATTATTAAGACTGAATGCTTCACATTTTATAATCTGTAAAAGTGAAACATTGATCTTTGCTACATGTATTTGACCTTATTTTAACATATATTGACCGTATTGCATTAGGCATTTGTTTATGGGTATTAAATACCATTTGGTGTCATTATATCAAATTTTAATCGAATTATGGTCGTCTTTTTGTTTTTGAATAAAGAGTATGACGCCCAACAGTGACAGCTTCAGTGTTTTCTTAACACTGATTGTTGTCGTTTTCTAGGCAATTAACAGCATATGTGACAGTTTAGCTTAGCCACGCGACAGCGGACATCTTGAATAATCAATAGCTATGCTGTATAAATTAGAACAAATAGCACAACCAATTAAGGAAAAATAATTTACGCTATATTTGATTAATAGATCTCATTTAATAATACTTTCAGAAACTGCCCATAGCTGTTGATTAAGGCTAATACACTAATGGACGGTATTTATTTTAAGTCAAGTAACATGTAGAAGCTGCGGGTTAAGGAAAATTTAATCCATTGCTGAACGTGGGTGTTGTGCAAATAAAAACGGTTGAACCGCTCTTAATTAAAATCAAATTCAGGGCAAAATAATTGATTTTGTCGTACATGTTTGGAATTGAAACGGTAAGGGAAATCAGCTCTTTCAAGTTATTGTACGCGAGATCGCAGACATCCAGCAAAACTCTCAGGGCGGAAATAAAACTTCTTATGCCATCAACGACATATCCTATTAAAAGGGCTTTCGCCGAGGCGACTGCAGCTTTTTTTGGCAATTTTCGGTGAGAATAATGTACCATCAGCTTTGTTGTTGTTTTATTTTTGTACAGGATAAAGTCGGACAAACACGACCTATCAGATTCGAAGTTAACAATTTTATGCCTTAAAACTGAGCGCACTTACTTACCCAGCAGGCACATGACGTCGACGTGACTTCGTACTTGCGTCGATGCGACGTCATATCGTCGCATCGACGCCAATACGACTTCATTTCGACGTCAAATGCCCGCTAGGCAGTGTTAGTGTTCTAAGCATTTCCAGAGAGCTAGGTGACAATTGCGAAATATTTTGACTTATTAGAGATGGAGAAAGAGATAGAGAAAGAAAGAGTTTCATTTTATGAAATTAAAATATTCGAATGAAAGGCACTCAATTGCTGTGATTTCGGTTAAGTAAGTTTCCTTTTCTCTTCACTCGAAGGAGTCATGTGTGTGAACACGGAAGTCTCAGATTAGCCGGCACATTTCGCAGGTCAAATCAGAATCTTCCCAGTTCTGGTTAACGTAAACTCCATAAAATTGAAAGTAAATTTTCTAAACAGTTCACACAGACTGATTTGAAACATGAAGTAAAGACGTCTATTTGAGCGTCTATTTGGATACAACATCCCTCAAAAGTTTGTTTTGTCTAAGACCCAGATTTTCTAAAGATAAATATTTCGCCCAAAAGTTTGTTTTGTCTAAGACCCAGATTTTCTAAAGATAAATATTTCGAATACGTAAACCTGATTTATCACAATATAAACTTACAATGAATTTCTCTGTCTATGAATTGGATCAAATTCTATTTTGGCTGAAGATGATAGTTTCTGAAGAAACTATTAGGAGCTAGCCGACACAAGATTGATAAATACAAAATAAAACAAGTCTGGAATTTTCATATCAACTTTACTTAGCTTTTAAAGTATCAGTTTGGAACAAAGAAAATACTCAAAATATTTTACTATATAGACGAATAGTGTTGCAGTAATATACTTAATAACAAAAGTATTGCTAGGTTTAATGGCCCTTTGAGACAGTACTTCAGTCTATATCGGACCGTCTCCTAGAGAGCGGGAGAAAGACATAAAAATTGATAGACGAAAAAAAAGAATATCCAAATACACCCTCCCGTACCTATGCAAGCACTGTAGGCCCTGGTCCTTCTAATAGCCAAACAAGGAGGACGACCCGTCACTGGAAGTTATAACCAGCACCATCGCCCGACCACCATCCACCACTGAGTTGTTAAGAAATGGAAAACCTTTTCATTGGAATTATTTGTAGAAATTGGCAAAAAAAACCTTTATGAAAAATAGAGAAATTCAGTTTGTAGCAAAAGTATGGGCTTTTGATCTCAGAATTTTTCAGTGTTTATTAACGAGTGTATGATATCAATCTGGTATAAGCTTCACATGTTGATTAATTGTGAAACATATCAGTTATTTTGAGGACCAGTGGAGGAGGCCGGGGGAGAGGGGGTTGGTGGCGGGGGCGGTTGGCTGGGGACTGCGGACTTAATAGCGTGCTTAGCGCATGGAGGCGTCATCCGTATCTTACAGTTTTCTAGTGAAATGACAGCATTTTGATTTCCACTCATATAACGTACAAGAAATTTTTAAGAAAGTAAGTTCCTGATGTAGAATACTTCCAGCTAGAACGAAATGCTGTTATATTCATTTTGTTCTATTTTCGTGTTACTTCAGAATAACACTTTTAACGATACAAGTTAGGTAATATTTCACCTTCCATTTTTATCGTCATCAATCCCCCCATCCCACTAAAATAAGAAATAATAATTATAATAAGATAAAATTAAATAAAAAACAACGCTACAACGGCACACGCTCACGCTACAACGGCACAGGTTTCACTAAACTTTTTTTTTACATCCGGCAGTCTAGGTGAAGTAGGCGTGGGATTTCCTAGGTTTTACCTATGAACCCCATACAAATTTATTAAAAGTAGCAGGGGGAATATGCCTAAGTTTGACAAAGTAGAAGGGGAAAATCTCTACCTCCCGCCTCTTAATGGAACCCCTGGAGACGCTTCGGATCAGTATAATAGGAAAAAAAAAACGCATTAAGACTTATCCTGAAAAGCAAAGGAGAAACGTTCCAAACATTTGAGCCGCGACACGAAAAAACCAACAATGTGGTTGTGCGCCCAGCGCAGACTCAGATCAGCCTGGGCATCCGCCCAGTCTGAGCAGACCCTTCGCTTAGCGCTTACAGGGTAGCTAAGGGTCTAAGCTACCTCCTTGCGGACAGCGAAGACTCTGATCAGACTGGGCGGATGCCCAGGCTGATCTGAGTCTGCGCTGGGCGCACAACCACATTTTTTCTCACGTCGCGGCTCATTTACTCAGTTGTGTCTTTAAATTTTTAACTTTTTAACGGCTTTATTACTGATAAGCATTTATTTAATTATTGTGCATTTCGTTCTGTTTTGGGTCACGGCTTTACAAATGTCATATCCTCGTTTATTGGAAATCATTGCAACTGGCGGTAGATTTATGTAAAATTGATTGGACGTTGTTTTTTTGTTTTGTTTTGTTTTGTTTCGTGTTTTGTCTGAATTATTGCCACCAAAAAGTTCAACATGAAACGAAATTAAAAAAAAATGAATCAAGGTAAAAAAAACAAAACAACTAATAATAATAAAATGAGTGTGTTTTCCTCTAGCGATGAAACTTGCTTTAATTATCCGTATAGAACGGTTATCCTTAAATTAAGATAAAAATTATTTTATATTATTATTCAAAGTTAGATTTAAAACTCGCCATTAAACTTGCTGTACTAAATGGGTTCTGGTTTACATGCAATAGGTCCGCTGGATAGTGCTGGGTAACTTTCAGTGTCGGGACGGCCTACTAATTTAGATATAAGTACGGCAAGGGCCTACTGTGCTTGCAGTAATTAAGGGTGGGAGTTGTTTGGACATTTTTTCTCTCGTCTATCATTTCTCTCTTCTTTCTTCCTCTCTCTGGGAGACGGTCCGACTGGACTGAAATATTGTCTCAAACAACCTACCAACCAATCTGCTGCTTGGAATTCTGCTGGTTGGAATATAATAAGATTAAAATAAAAAGAACTAGACTATTGCCGTGTTTGCTGCAGATATGTCAGATTCAGTTATTGGTCTACTCGGAATGTTCTATCATGATTCATGTTTGAACAATCTCCATTTCAAGAGACTTACGTTTAAGAATAATGGGATATGCCTTTTTAAGGTTTTATGATAAAAGGTAGGTTTGATCAGTGTCCATGTACATGTTTCATATACTTGCACGGTATTTGAGTGGTTCTTTAATATAATAATTCAGAAGTATATGTACTGCATTTGCGTAATCATACCTATATAATTTGTGTTGTTTAAAGAGTTAAGACTTTATGAAATGAGCCGCGACACG
This sequence comes from Ctena decussata, assembly GCA_963989385.1. Classification (NCBI taxonomy): domain Eukaryota; kingdom Metazoa; phylum Mollusca; class Bivalvia; order Lucinida; family Lucinidae; genus Ctena; species Ctena decussata. Next base: position 34,205,956 of record OZ022498.1, on the reverse strand, counting down.
ACAAAACCAACAATGTGGTTGTGCGCCCAGCGCAGACTCAGATCAGCCTGGGCATCCGTCAAGCTTGATCAGACTCTTCGTTAAGTGCTCAAAGGGTAGCTTAGGGTCTAAGCTACCACCATGCGGACAGCGAAGACTCTGATCAGACTGGGCGGATGTTCAGGCTGATCTGAGTCTGCGCAGGCCGCACAGCCACATTGTTGGTTTTGTCATGTCGCGGCTCAAATGTTTGTATCGTACTAGTCTGAATTATAGCTTAATGTTCCAGACTTGTAGATCGAAAATAAACATTGACTAGTATATTATTTGCTGCATTTGTTTGAGAGCTTTCGTTTACAATGTAGAATCTAAAGGTAGTATGAGCGGCTTTAAAATCAAAGATACATTGGGATGCATGCTCGTAACAACTTTTATAAATTACATATAACAGACTGCCTTGACCTTGCCAACATTTACAACTCATGGTATTATGGCAGCAAGTGGCAAATAATCCACCAAGTTGAGGCTACATTTAGACGTGAAGAATAGTTATAAAATCTATTTTTCTAAGTATTTTCGTTTACCCATTCGCTTGAGTTACGACTTTTGACATGTGATTAGTCAAAAGCCGTAGCTCAGACAGTATGCATATGCTTCGTTGGATCTTTATAAAACACAAACGTATGAAAACTCCGGTAATAAATGGATAAATCGTGAGCGTATTCGTCAATCACACATAAGATAAAACGTGTTTTGTAAAAAGATAAGGCCCAACGACGCTATTTAGATATAATATTGCATCCTTTTCGATGTCGACACACACGATATAAGATTATATGTTGACTGGCGAGCATGTTGTCCGATTGGTGCAACAAGTAAGGCATAAAGTTGTAGTGATCTCATTGGTTGCTATGCATTGCCTAGCATGCAATATATTGATAATAATAACAACAATGGCGGCGCTTACATTCTCAATTAAATGAAAGATAGCTTTAGCCAAAATAAACGAGAAAAGAAACAAATCACATTTTTCAAACCGAAACAAATTCAATGTTTGAAAGCTGCGAATGATAAAGATAGTTAAAGATTTTAGAGGATGGATCTGCGCTGTACTTTGGTGTTGTTGAAAGATCCCAAGATGCCAATTTGGAAAAGAGCTTTGCCACACGAGCTACGTTCCTTAACCATTAGGACCCCCCTCGGACCGGGCAGAATTCTGCCCGGTAAATTTATACCTTACCGGCCTCTAAATCCGAAATAGAATGAGGTGTTTCGAACGAGGTCGATTTCCAGCTTAGATTATCAGTACACGTTGGACATGTTCGGCAAAATTACGTGGGTATACCTGAGCAATACCTAGGTAACGAAACAAATCACAATTGCTCGGTTTACTGAAGTAATTATGGTATTGCTCGGGTACACATAAGTAATTGTGCCGAACGTGTCCATGAAACACGGTAGGTAACCATATTGCCACCGTTTCGGATGAAATTCGCGTTACTTGTTCGTTTCGGAGGAACGTTTTGGTCGTTTTGTTCGAAGTGCAATTTTCGAGAAGCCTTCTCACATATTCTCGCCGAGATGTGTATAGCACTGCCCTGAGCAAGGAATGGCACTATGATTAAACTGTATATACAATTAGGCAACTGGAAACTAAGCTGTTGGTTGTAAGTACAGTGCATGAGCTAACGACGCAGGAAATGTTGTATTTATGAGTCATTAGATAGACCGTTTGCGTTTGATGGAAACAAAAATTTGTAACGTTCCAATGCTCGGATATAAAATCACGCGGGAAAATGAACAGCAAAAGTCACTTAGTATTGTATATTGGTCCTATAATTATGGAAACAGTTTCTTTAAGTGCGTGACACCAGATGCTTCGGGAAGAAAGGTTATTTATCGCATGAAATATTTTCGTAGTAAACATAAATATGTATGAAAACACAAAATCTACACAAAACTGTTAGGCCCAAATACTAGAATCTCTACTGTCATCTCGCACAATGAAGTTGATCAGGGGATATAACGTTTCACTGATGATCTGTATGTACGTTTGTTTTACGTAAACCTACAACAGTGATAATGAAAGCGTTTGTGTTCCAGATGCTGTGGTCAAGGTAAAAGTCACATGGTAGTTTTAAAAACGACTTCATTGAGCCGCAACCTGAACAACCAACAGAGTGACATGTGCGTCACGCGAAGATCTAGATCAGCCTATGCTCGCTCAGTCTTATTAGAGTCTTCGTTGCGCTTTAATGGTAGCTAAGAGTCTAAGCTACCTCGCTGCGGACAGCGAAGACTCTGATCAGACTGGGCGGATGCCCAGGCTGATCCGAGTCTACGCTGGACGCACATGCAACTTTGTTAGTTTTGTTGTGTCATGGTTCTATTTTGGATGGATGTAAAGTTTTGGTAACGATTACACCTTAACAAGATTGTGTTTCATGGTGCACAAAAAAACGCCTTACTTTAGTTAACAAGTAATTATCCATTCAGTTGTAAACAGTCGGGCAGAAGGGATCAATCGTTTGGGATGCCTTGTTAACAGTTGGTATCTCTTTTACCAATGAAAGATTTTGGTTTTGAACTATAGCGTAGGGTCATTCTGAGTAAAAAGATAGGCAATCATCAGGAACAAATACTATCTGATCCCGTATCCCACACTAAAAACCAAAAAGGAAAGACGAATAAGTTCAAATTTTGAAAAAAAATAAAATTGGAAATTGAGTCCCGATGAAGCCAGTACTAAATATAGGAGGAGTGGGCAATGTTGCACCATTACATTATTGCATATGTAAAGACTCACCCCGATTCTGATATTTTCATTTCTTTGATGTATTTTCTTGCTTCCAGAGAATCTTTCTTCACATCTTATTTTAACATCTTGCAATGTGTTTTTCTCTCATATGACATCTGGATCACAAACTTCAGAATCTACCTAAATAGTTTGAAGCACATCTTTTAAATCTATCTTTCTAGGATTATTAGGTTGTGTAATGGCTCGGGGAATTTGACAATGTTGATATTAAGCCAGCCTGTTTCCATTTTTGGGGAACACGCAATTACATGTATAAAGTAGCCTTGTCATATGCGACAGCTGAAATAGTACAGTGTCATGAAGATATGACCCATTTATTGACACAAAATCAAACGGAATCTAGAACTATGGATATAGAGGATCTTACATGAGCGGTCATTTTATATGAAATTTATGAAACGAGCCTTGGTGAGTGTCATAAATTTCATATGGAATGTCCACGAGTGTAAGATTCTGTTTATCATACATGTCATATGGCCCTTTAAAATGGTATTTTATCGCCTTCAAAATCAACATCATTTCAGTAAGAAAGTGCATTCTTGACACGGACGTTGTCAGTGACGTTACATGTACGCGCCAGAGTGTTATTACACGTGTGGTCATACGATTTTTATGACACGACCTTATCCACTGAATAACAGCGACGTCATTTGATAAAACCTGATATGTCAAGAAAACAAGATGCCCTTTCAATGTGAACTTGTGAACCATGCTGCAAGCCAAAACTGTGATTTTTAATTAAATAGTTTCGTACGTTTTTACAATCATGTGTGCAAAGACGTCCTTGAAATGGAATCTACTTTATCTATATTTTACCCAAGGGGACACATGACGTCCAAATTACGTCGCACCGTCATTACGGCGCATCGACATCATTACGACGTCATTTCAACCCCATATGCCTGCTGGGTAATGGTCTCATATCTTAATTTTATAAATTCAAGAAGGATCCAATGCCCAAACCACACTATTTCATACTATATGAAAGGGAAGTTACCTGTAAGTCGTACAGGTAAAGACGCCTGTCTGTAGTGTAAGTGCAGTTGTATCCCTTAGATTAGGGTACCGCGACGGCGCTGACTGGACAGGTAGATCAAGATAATCTACCCAATATCGGATATTGAAGCAACAGTAAAATTGATCATTTCTGAAAAGCTCCATTCAACTTCATTAACATCAGCCCCCTCCCCCCTTTTTTTTCTCGCACCTTTTATTTATTCACATTTTTTTAAATTAATTTATTTAATTTTTCTTATTTGTATGAATTAGTATGATTGAATTATTGTTTACAGTAGTTATGCTTTTAAAATTATGTGCGGTAGTATATAATGATAATTATAGTAATAATAATAAGAAGAAGAAGATGAAAAAGAAGAAGAAGAAGAAGAAAAATAATTGGCAATGAACTTATGATTTTCAATATATAGCACCTCTGATGTCATTTTTTAGTATATTATCTCCAGATTCTAGTGCTCCTTATTATTACTTTTTTTATCATTATTATTATACCCAAATACCGGGGAAAAACTGACAAGAAGTAAAATTGCTGAAGCTATCCCAGAACTTGGATTCTTGTTGATTAACTGAGAAACAGGAAAAACATAATGTACTGACGGCTAGTCCATCATTTGAAATTGTTTTCTTTCTTTCTTTTTTTTATCTATTTTTTTATTTATTGCCTCAGTTTTTTTTTCAGTCTTCATCGAACTCACTGAATAAATTGATAAATGGTAGACAACAACAAATAAGGTACATTTTTGTAATATATTGCCAAACTATAATTATGACATGACAACAATGTGTGAACATGTAAGCTGACGTAATAAATAATTATAACTGTGCATTCGAAAATCGTTTCAGACCTTAGGCATATTAAGTATTCTTGACAACGCTTTCGGTGCGAAATAGCATTTTTGTGCAGGTGTGCGGTAAAACCCATATATCTCACTCTTTCACTTACCCGAAAATCAAATGTGTACATGCGGCACCTTTGGTTTAAGCTTATGCTAATGATCAACGTCGCGTGAAAATCTAAGTTACGACATGTGTAAACACTGAAGACGCAGATCAGCATACGCAACTTCGCGTTTCTGGTGGGGTTTCCTTTAGATTTTTTTCTTTCTTCTCAAAAAGGATTTATGTACCCTTGGAAATCTAAATCCACTGCATTGAAAAGACTATGATACGTTTGCGCAGACACGCAGGCTTATTTGAGTATTATAGTATGCGCTTCATAATCTAAAACCATGTTATTGTTTTCCAACAGAAATGATTTTTATAGAAATTTGTTCAAAGAGAGTCAAGATTTTTTATTTCCTTTATTTGTTCTATTTATTCACTTTTTTCACATGCTTACATTTTTAAATATTTTTATTTTCATTCAAAGGTGAATGCAGTAAGAAATCAGTAGAAATTATGCAAGGGAATATGAAAATTTGACACTTTTCACCGTGTATATTGTATAATCAGTGATCCTTATCAGTTATGACACCTCTCGGTATTGGTCTGGTCACCTTAACATTTCAGACCCCCGGCAATATTTCACTATCAGATCAAATCAGTCGTAACACCTGCTAAGACTGTTCAGGGTATTCACATTCGCTTTTTAGCGGTGCAGGCTGATTTGAAAACTCACTGTTGACAACTTTATGTGAACAGTTGATATTCAAATCAGCTTTCTCTTCTTTGATGACTGATCAAAGTCTTCGGTTTTGCTGTTTGGGTGTGCAGGCTGTTTTGAATACTCACTGCTGGCATAAATTTATGAGAACACTTAATATCCAAATCAGTCGTTAATTTGTGAAAACTGATCAGGGTCTTCAGTCTTCATTCCTGCATTTTAATTTTCAATGATCGCAGACTTTTCATGTGAACTTAATGTAGTCGTCACTTCTGTGTAGACTGACCAGGGTTATCGTTTTTTTTTTTTTGTTTTTTTTTGTAAACACCCAGATCGGCCGTCATACTGTTTAGAAAGATCAGAGTTTTCATCTTTATCCAGGAATTGCATACTGTTCATGCGAACCGAGAATACTCTGACTAGACTGCAATGGCTGATCTGAGTCCTCGGTGAGCGAACGTTGTAATGTACGAGTACTTATTTACATGGCCCGAGTTCGACTTTGTCATAGCGATTGGAAAATAAATCCAGAGGAAACACAAAACATTAAATTCCGTTTGATATTCTGTGATAGATGAACAATATACGAACTGACCTTAAAATGAGTAAAACTTCATAGTGTATCTTTCACAGTTGGCCAGTTACGTTGAGAATGAAGCCATTAAATGGCAATTAACTTACAAAAGTGTTTAATTGGTATTAAACGATCATTATCGAAACAACTGCTTAGCAACCTGTTAAGAAAGACAGACAAAAATTATAATCTAGTCATTAATATATTTGTTTCTCTAGAAAAGTAAGATGAAATATTACACATTTGATATACGACAGTTTTGTTTCTTTATTTTGTATTTATTGTCTTATTTTTAATTTTTATTTATTTATTTTTATATTCATCTTTTTTTTTTTTGCATTTCTTAACATTTTCTGTCTTTTTTGTACCACCGGATTGATAATAAAAGCAGTTTCGCATTGACAACAAATAACATTTCGCATACTCTGTCTGGCCCGATGTAGAGTGCGACATCAGTTTGGACTTAGAAATTTTACGCCTAAAAATTCGGCAGTCGGAAGGCGCGGTGAATGTATTTTAAAGTTAATAGGGAAGAATGTTAGCGATAACTTATTTCGGAATTTTTTATATCTGTGAGAAGTATGCAATGCAAATTTTAAGAAAATATGAGGGAAAAAAATTAAACTAGATACAGTAAAATAAGTTTTTACTGCCAAAGTCTAGGAACACGCGTTTTGTAGAATTTTTATATACATGTATGCTAAGTAGGAAGCGATGAGCTTATTTTCCAGTTCACCTGGGAGAATGAAGGCACATACTTCTTTTGATAAAAATTATATCAACTTAAAGAGCGTAAATTGAGCTATATGGTCATATCAGGATAAATTTTGGCACATTATGTTAAAGAAATGATTTACGTTGTCAAAAATTGTTTTGACATTAATTTCTATACAAACTGAGTCATAGATTTCAACAGGTAAGGAGACATAGGCGTTATCGATACAGGTGCCACATCGTCGGGCTGGGATGATACAAATGAAGAGATTAGTTTAACATGCAGATCTCTCGATCGAAATGCCACTTCCAACGTTCTCAGAAAGAAACCGGTACCTGTCAGCATCTTTTCCGAATAAAGTTTTAAGCTTAACACACTACTGCACGTGTGAATAAAGGTTCGTTTTCCTTTGACGATGCAGTCTGAACCGCCAAATGACAAAACCAACAATGTGGCATGTGCGCCCAGCGAAGACTCAGATCAGCCAAGGTATCCGCCCAGTCTGATTAGAGTCTTCGCTGTCCGCAAGGTACTAGCTTAGACCCTTAGGTAGCCTTTAAGCGCACAGCCAAGACTCTGATCAGGCTGGGGGCTGCCTGGCTGATCAGAGTCATTGCTGGGCGCATATGCCATATGCTACAGTCAGAGGTATCAGCAACAGATGCTGGAAAGTTACTTAAAAACTTTTTTGACCAATGGAACTGTCCGTCCTTATCATTTGGATTAGTCCTTTTCTAGTTTTAGGGGTTTCTAGTGAACGTTTTCATTTTTATTTCATTTCGCATAACAATACCTGTAGGCAAACAGTTTAGACCCTGAGCAGACGCCGCGTGCTGCGGCGTCTGAGATGGGTCTATACTGTTTGCACATGTCCCGAAAACGGGCTTCCGGTCTTGAAATGATTAAAGAGTAAAACATAATTGGGCGATTTGTTTAGCCGCCGAAACAAGTCTTATGATGCTTTGAAGATAAGCGTTCTTTTCTGTAATCAGGCTTAATCCTTTGGTTTCTCGGTGACACCAATATTTTTAGAAGTAACACGTTAATGTTGGATTTATTAATGAATATACCCGACTACTCCTCCATTTTTCCCCGAAAGGAGTCGTATGTTCCTCCGAAAGGAACAGGTAACACGTAAATTCCAAAACGTTGCACTCTGCCCCTTGCCTTTACCTTTAAGAGTCATTTGGTGGTTTGTAGGGGGACAGGGAATTCGTTACGGGTACGGGGCAGTGGGATTCTGAACATTCTGACAAAAATAATTGAAACCAAGAGCAGGATAAGTTTCTAGGTTTCTGAAGTCGTTAAAGTTCGAGAAAAGCAAGGGCAAATCTTTTGTTGAGCAGCATAAAAACATTTCTTTGGTACATATGTACCAAACCAACATTACAATTAAATTTATGAACCTGGGTTATAGGTATGGAGCTGGCGGACCGGGAAAATATGAAAAAGATCATACGACATGTCACAGTAAAAGAAAATAAATAAATAAAGATAAACTTTTTATTTGTTTTCAAATATAAGAAAAATATCAAAAGGAAAATAAAGAAAATGCCCAGACCAAAAAACCCTTTGACCAAATTAACCCCACAAAATGTATATGAATACAGGTAACTCAGATTGCCAAACATAATATTTACACTTGTATCTGTCTGTTTACAAATTAATGTTTTGGATCTTACAAATACCCAGTAACTTCATATAGCAGAGTATATGGATAAATATTGTACGTTTTAAATCTTCCGCATGGAGGTAGCTTAGACACTGATCAGCCTGGGAATCCGTCTAGTCCGAGTAGAGTCTTCGCTAAGTGCTTAAAGAGTAGCTAAGGGTCTAAGCTACATCCATGCGGATAGCGAAGACTCTGATCAGACTGGGCGGATGCCCAGGCTGATCTGAGTTTGCGCTGGGCGCACAACCACATCGTTGGTTTTGTCGTGTTCGCGGCTCAGTTGTGTTTTTTACGTCGATACGACGTCATGTCGTAGCATTGACTTTTATACGCCATCATTTCGACGTCATGGGCCTACTGGGTTTGATATTTCTTTAAATATTTTGAGCTGTGTGTATGATATATGGTTCATACACAATTGTGACCTGGCGCATGATCAACAAACATTTCAAACTGAGAAACCTTTTGTTTTCCCGCTCGGGACTAGGGTGCTCCTACACTGACAAACATTTTAACTAACTGGGAGAATCGTAAATGGGGTGTTTGTGACATTTATTACATTTTCAAATGGTACCACAAAGTCACGAATAAAATATAAAGCAAGAAGTAGACAAATAAATGAGACGAAAATGTCCCTATTTAGTTTTTTTATTGTTAATAAGGGAAAAAAAGCCAAGACAACATTAAAGATTTAATGGGGTGACCTTTCCAAATAAATGGTTCGCCTGTCTTGCCTGTAACGAAAGACACGCCTTCTTCACTTATGAAAGACCGAACCTTCAGAAACTTCGGTCGTGTTAAAGGCGTGTGAAGGCTTATAAAACATGCACTTACATTTGATTTTGCACTCAGCTATTCGGAGAAATGTTGGTATCCCGATGGATACTAATTACGCTTCTCTTGTAGCTGAATTGTTTTTAGTTTGCTACGAAATAGGTTTCATGACGGTTCTTTCTAATAATACAAAAACAAGATGAAATTATCAAATTGGTGTCTGTTGTTTGACCATTCGGGAATCAAATGGTGGCGTTCTTTTTCTTCTGTGTTTCAGTGTATTTTTTGACACTTCAAGGGTCTCTAGGTTTCGAAACACATTTTTTCAGTCGAGTACTAATCTTTGATTCACCATAGTTCCCACCCGTGATTTTTTGTTTCCCGTAAGATTCATTGATTTGTTAGGAAACCTTCACGCAGACCGAACAACTGACTACATGTTTCGAGCCACAGGTGAAAGACGCGATGATTCGTCCCACTCTACCCCCCCCCCCCCACAACCGACACACTCTACCCCCCCCCCCCCCCCCCCACAACCGACAAAAAAAAAAAAAAAAAAAAAACAATATACAGCCCAGAAATATCTGTGAAAACTCTGTTTCCATCAAAATATGACTTATATTTCATTTTAATGGCTTATGACTGATATGACATATTTAAATTTAATATTAAAATGAAGTATAAGCCATATTTAAATGGAAACAGATTTTTCACAGATATTCCGCTCTTTTTTCCTGTATTAATATTACTTTCGTTAATCTATTATGTGAGAGTCAATTTATTTGGTGAAGTTGAACTATTGCAGAGGCGGAGGGCGAAGTCGAGGGCTGAGATTACTGGGTTTAAGCCCTCAGTAATTCATTACTGATCGTTACAAGGCGGTACTTCAGTTGGGCATCCTTAATGTTCAAGTTCTGTCGCACCTGCTTTAGCAAGGTGCGATATAGGTGTCCGGTTTTCCGTCCGTCCGTCATTCCGTCCGTCCGTCATTCCGTTCACATTTACGTTAACCCATGCGTTAAATTAATGTCTTTTTAATTAATTCTTCCATAACCACTGCACCCATGGCTCTCAAATTTCATATGAAGCTAGACCAGATTGCAGCACTTCAGAATGGTAAAATTCAGCCAGATCAAGAATCCAAGATGGCCACAAATGCAACAATTTACGTTAACCCTTGCGTTAAATTTACGCTAACCCTGGCGTTAAAGTCTAATTTCTCCAAAACCATTGCACCCATTGTTCTCAAATTTCATATGAAGCATGACCAGACTGCAGCACTTCAGAATGGCAAAATTCAGCTAGGTTGAGAATCCAAAAATCCGCAAATGCAACAAATTTATGTTAACCCTGGCGTTAAATTTACGTTAACCCTGGCGTTAAAGCTTATTTCTCCAAGACCACTGAACCCATGGTTCTCAAACTTCATATGGAGCATGACCAGACTGCAACACTCCAGAATGGTAAAATTCAGCTAGGTCGAGAATCCAAGATGGCTGCCACTGCAACAAAAAATGTTCACATTTACGTTAACCCTGGCGTTAAGATATACTCAATTAATTTCTCCAAAACCACTGCACCCATAGTTCTCTGATTTCATGTAAGGGGTATGTCCAGACTTAAACACTTCATAATGGTAAAATTCAGCCACGTTGAGAATCCAAGATGGCGGCAATTACTAAATATGGAAAACAACAAAATCAGCTTCTATTCCAGAACTACTTGGTATATTTAGTTAAAAGTTTGCCTGGAACATCAGTGGGACATGACCTCTAATACTGTGGAAGTGCAATGCAGGTGCGACATAGCATTCCGAGGAATTCTTGTCTTGTTGTCAATATCGATGCTTTCGTTCACCTGCTGCGGGAGTAGTGTTTTTTGTTCAGGTAGCTGAATGACCATCTGGGCCCAGGTTCACAATCACACCTTAAGAGTTAAGGAATACCTTAAAGTAAGGTTTTACCTTAAAGTGGTTAAAAGTGAATCATGGCAACACCTTAGCGCTAAGGTATTCCTTAACTTAAGGAAAAATCTTAATTTTTTTAAAGTTGGTCCGTATCAACTTTAACTTTATAAGGAACTCCTTAACTCTTTATATATGTGTATATGGGGTATAATAAATGAATAATTCATTCATTTAAGCTTTTATGGTTTATTAAATATATTAAAGAGCGACCATTGCATTTATTTTAATTAATTAGCATAGGCCTATATTTCATTTTGAACCAGAGCAAGTGAGCAGGGGTCTACGTATATACCCTCGGCCATGGCCATTGCCTAGTGATACCAAACTTTAAACTGATAATTTAACACATAAATGATACAATATTCGAGTATGTGCAACAACATCCAGAGGATGTCAACTTATCTTCTTCAACCTTTCAATAAGCGTAACATTTAACATATCAAACGGTTGAATGGAAGGATATTGGAAATATACTCAAAAAAATATTAAAGGGTCAAACTGTTTTTAAGGTTCAAGCTTCATGTGTACAAAACTTGTAAAATGAATGAAATGGAAGGTGGAAATGATTCATTCTACCAAATGTTTGAAATGTTCCAGAAATCGCGGGGTAAAAGTTTGACCCTTAAATATTTTTTTCGAGTATATAAGAAACTAATAGCAGAACTTTGATGCAAATGTTTAAGTTTGTAACCTTAACCTTTTGTCAGCAGCATCCAGATGATGAGGTCTGCTTCAAGCCGGAAGTAGACCAAGATTTCACTAAAGAAGATGGGATAAATAAGTTTATCTTAAAACATAGAAAAGCTAGAGTTTGTGATCTTGACCTGTAAGTGAAGGCAAGTGCGAAGAATAAATTTTCAGAACAACATCTTTTATAATGCCAAATATAACCAAACCCAACAAAGGGTTTGGATGACATGAATCTCAAAAACTTAAACACAAAACTTCAACATAAATGTTTTAAAGCCCGTGGCCTTGATCTCTAGGTCACAGGCCTGGGCGGGGTGGTATAGAATAAAACTTTGGACAAACAGTATAAACCTAAATATAAACCCAACCCATCAAAGACTTTGAATTAATATCTTCTATAAAACCCCCATTACACTGGATGACGCTAAGACTGCGCTCATTGCGATCATGGCTCTTCTTAAAATATTCGAAATCGCCGCAGAAGCGTTGGCATTTGCCAAAACTTGGGACTTGTGCGATTCGAGTTCGCTGCCAGTACACTTCTAATACGATCTTGCTACGCTAGTCACGATGCTGCAGCGGTGTAGTTGCGCTTCTGTCCTGCTTGAGGCCCGACTCGACGTCTTCACGCTTCCACTACGGCAAAGGATTTCAAGCTACGCTTCATCTACGTTTACGACGATGCATGTGCGATCGTTCTACGACCTAAGTGCCGGAGCTGCGCTGATGCTGCGCTTGTGTGGCGCTTTGAACCCGCTTCTATCGGCAGGAAATCGGGGTTCAGCAGCGTTCGAACAAGATGGATAATATAAAAATTCCAGTTGCTACATGTATGATCCAGTTGCCGATCATGAACCAGTAACTTTATAAAGCTCGTCTTGTTCTTCTTGTTATTCAGGCTCAACTGGGGCATCTGCTTGGCGTTCATGAAGGCGCGAGTCTTGCTCAGTTTAGAGAGCAAGAGTCTGGAAAGCAGGAGTTGGGAAACACTCTCCTGTTGTCCAGGCTGGATTAAAGTAGTCTCCTGACCAGGCCTGGGTCGATTTCGCCTTCTGCTTTTGACGGGGTGACATCTTGAAAGAAATGTGAGAATCGAGATGTGAAACGTTTTGGGCCCCAGCAAATAATGATGACAGCCCCTGGAAATGTGGAGTTTTCATACCCGAACCTGTATAAGAGCAGAAGAAACGCAGCTTAAGCGCTATTTATAAATTGTATTGTCGCAGCGGAAGCGTCAGGAGCGCCACGAGAGCCAAAAAGGGGGCGCAAAGAGCGTAGCAGAAGCTTAGCTGGGTCGCGGATGAATCTCCACGGCGCTGTCAGCGAGATTCCTCTGCGCTGGTGCTAGGTTGCTCACGCTGCTGCCTCGATACTGCTGCGTTCATGAATTTCGTGCTGCGCTGTTACTAAGCTTTCGTAGCGCTTTGTGTCCACGGCGATTCCGCTACGTAAATTTTGAGCAAGGTCAAAACAAGCGCCGTCACTTGGCGATCATGCCGCTTCAGATACGCTTTCAATACGACATTGAAGCTTCTGCTGCGCTGTTTCCGCTTCTGTTACGATTCATATCCGAAATTTTGAAGCGCAGTCGAAGCGCTGTCCAGTGGAATGGGTGTTTTAAAAACTTTAACACAAAATTTTAATTTGGAAAACTCAAAGTCCGTGACCTTGATCGCTACCTATTTATTTTCTATTTATTTATTTATTTTGCAAATTGCTGTTTTTCTTTAATACTTTAATACTGCGTACCATGACCCTGCGTACTGAATACTCTCTAATTTGGGCTGATTACTGCGTACGATTTGGGCGGGTTACACCCTCAAAATAGAACCTTGAAAGTTTTCAGCAATGTCTGCACAATGTCAGAGAGAGAGAGTGGCAGAGATAGAAAGAGAGACGCTCAAGCACTGCACGCTATCATTGCTCTGTTGATCTTTACTTGCCATTATGTCATTCTTTGAGTAAGAATTCATTTCTCGGCGTTTTAATACCGAATATTCAGAGAACGGACTGAATTGTTAGGTTTGACAGTCCGCGGGAACATAAATTGCCGCTTACATCAACCACAAAATACGTTATCTCTCGCTCTTTTCCGTCAGGCTTTCCGTATGACTCCGTAAAATTTTCCGAAGACGCCACCTTAGCTAAGGTGATGTTTAAGGTGTTGTACAGATGCACTTTTAAAGACACTCCTTACTAAAGGTATGACTTGGACCTTAAATAGTTAAGTTTTACCTTTAATTAAGGAATGATTGTGAACCTGGGCCCTGTTTGGGAAAGAGCTGTTCTTTCGGTTTACCGTTTATGCCTTCGTGAACTGTTGTCAGTTAATTTATATACGAGCCGCGACACGAGAAAACCAACAAAGTGGCTGTGTGTCCAGCGCAGACTCAGATCAGCCTGGGCATCTGACAAATCTGATCAGACTCTTCGCTAAGCGCTTTAAGTGTAGCTAAGGGTCTAAGCTACCTACATGCGGACAGCGAAGACTCTGATCAGACTGGGCGGATGCCCAGGCTGATCTGAGTCTGCGCCTGGCGCACAACCACTTTGTTGGTTTTCTCGTGTCTTATAATATTTTTTTTCGGTTGGTTTTGAGGGCGAGGTATGTGATTTTGATTGCATTTTAATTCCTGATCATTGCCTAGTATTTTTGCCCTGTTTAAATGAGTCTTTTCTAATATGCCATTCTATGTCAACCGGACTGTAAAAGATGTGTCTGTTATATGAGCCAACTCAGTAATTATTCATTTAAAAACTAGTCACGGCAGACAGTGTTGCATCAAATAAGAATTGTTTTGTTCGTCTGTACTTTAATCTTGGTGCACAGAGGCGATCAATCTTTGCATCAGGTGCAAAGAGGTTGTGTTCTATCATTAAAACTACATTTGGTGTTACTACCGGATCTACATATTAATTACAAAAGTAACGCAGACAAAAAAAAGTAAAACAGTGAAGGAAGTTCTTCCATGCAGGCACCTGACGCTTAAACAACATTGAACCAACGTTAGTCTCCGAAATAAATCTACTTGATAATATTGTAGTCAGACATGGAATCCATTTAGTAAAATTTTGTCTTTGATATCTACTTTATGTTCGAAAAATGCATCTATTAACTTTCCCATTTAAGATATGGGTTTTATAAACCGAGGGAGATTTAGAGGCCCGAGTCCGAAGGACGAGTTTCTTTATCGGATCTTCCTTCCATGCCATATCTTAAATGAGACGATTAAATGAACTGTATATTACATTCGTACGTCTTGAATTCAAAGAAGATTTTCATCTGTGTTTATGTTTCCACAGATCTTTCCGAGAGCCTGTAAACAATAGCGCGAAAAAATACATGAAAACTGCATTGTTTTGACCGCCATTTTGTTTTTGAAAATGCCAAAGTTTGTTAAAATAAGGATATTTTACTGGCTTATGGTACCTGCCTCTTGCCTTTACAACCACTGTCTGTGTGGCTATTGGTCCGGACGATCCAAGGTTAGAAGAAAGTCTGATATGAGCTGAATGAAACGTTTGTTATTGCTTTTACAATCCGGAGCCTCTGTGACGAAAGGCAATGCAATCCCACATAAAATGGACGGACAAATTTGAAAAGAATCCAAGTTCACAGGCCAGAAATACACATCAAAGTTTGTTATAGGTCTGACATTTTGTAATCTAGCGTCCGTTGTTGTCTCAAGCTCACAAAGGCACCTCTGTCGGTGTTTTGATAGCTTCAACTGAAAGAATTAGATATAGCTTAAGAAAGTAGTTCTAAAATCAGTATCCGGCCTTACATTAATAACCAATCTCCGAAAATGATTGGGAAGGTAACCAATCTAGAGATTTATTTCCCTAAAAGAAATAAATCCTCGCACAGAACATGGAAATAACATATTTATAATTGACAAAAAAATATATAAAGATATGACGGAAAAACATACCAGTTGATATCACTATACACATCTGAAGTGCTTTTTCTTTAACATTGAAGCAAAAATGTTAAAGAATGGATTGGCATATCTTGTCACATGCATGCATCATAATCCTTTGTGGCTTCCTAGGTTTTCTAGCTTTATAGAGCCGAATGCTCTCTGGAAGCATATGAGATTGGCAAAATCCGTCGTCCGTCGTATGTTCGTCGTCCGTCGTATGTTCGTATACCGTTGAATTTGAAACGCCTACTTTTTGGAAACCAGAGTGTTAATAATTAATTATTTCAACCATGTTTCGTATTTAATATCTAGAACGAAAACAAAGTACAATGGTCACTTTCCATATCATTGTTTTATATTCTGAAAAAATCAGCATTTTTTATTGATTTTTATAGATCATCGCTTTTTAGTTATTTGGACTTCTTTCGACACTAATCAGTCTTTCAACCGACAACCTGATTAAAATTAAGAAATTACAGTATGCTTTTCTCTGGCTTTAATCGCCAGATATTTTATGGGTCACTGATGAGGCCTGAATAGCCGAAATTTCGAAGAAGTGCCCTTGTTCCTTCTTTCGAATGTGTTATCTGTTCTCGAAGGAACTCTTTAAGATTTTAATTCAAGATGGCCACCATGCCCAAATATGTTTAAAAGTCTTCTTCTTAAGAATGACTGGACTGATTTGGCTTATAATTTGCAGGAAACAAATGGGCACTCCCATCTTCAAGTTTATTGGGAGGATGTGGATGTAATTTTGGGAAAACATGGCATAAAATTTCAAATTGCAGCTCGCCTTGAGTTACAATGTAGGTTGCTTATTTTATGTGATGATTGAAAAGTCCTTATAAAATATTAGATTTTCTGAAAGTCCTTTGGCAGCTTTGGTTACTATAACAACTTTTGGGAAACAATTTCGAACGACATCACTTATGAAACTTATCAACCAAATTTTATACTCAGCATCTACAGGATAACGAAAAATAAAATTGAGTCGCGACGCGAGAAAACCAACAAAGTCGCTGTGCGTCCAGCGGAGACTCCGATCAGCCTGGGCATCCGCCCAGTCCGATCAGAGTCTTCGCTGTCCGCATTGAGGTAGCTTAGACCCTTAGCTACTCTTTAAGCCCTTAGCGAAGACTGGGCAGAAGCCAATGCTGATCTGAGTCTGCCCTGGGTGCACAACCACTTTGTTGGGTTTCTCGTGATTCGGCTCAAATACTGTCTTTTATGTCAAAGGCTCCAATACTTTGGTTGCTGTATCAGCTTACATTGACACTGACTTTCAGTGGAAACATTGACAATTGGCTCTTATTGCCTTAGCACTGCAGAAAGAATGGCAACTTTGTTTTGAAAAATAATTTCTAAAAAATTAGATCCTTCGGAAACACAGAATGCACTAAACAAAAGTAAATCAAACCTTGTTAGATTGACAATGCTTATCATCGTAATGAACACCACCAACTACACCTTCTAGCACTGGCTTAAGCAGAACTCTGTAGTCAGAATGACATCAAATGGTCCCAATATGCAGAAATGGTTTAAGGATAAGCATCTACTTTTTTTTCTTTCATGCAAATTTATGTAAACCTATAGATGCCATGGAAACTTGAAGTTTTATCTGTCTTTCAATGAAAAAAAACGGCATCGGTTCTGACTGCTCTAACTGCTTGTGCATCACATAATACGTAATAAAGGTAAGACCATATGTTTTGCATGCCTGATATACGCATGTTTGGTAATGGCTAGCTTTATGACCACATACCTGGGAAAGAGCTCTTCATTTTGCTATCCTCTCGTATTGTCTTACAACTTAACTGTGTTGTTACCTCTTGTTACTATTGCCCATTTGGTGTCATGGGTGGGTGTGAAAAATTGATTGTATTGGTTCTTGATTGTTTCCCTTATACACTACTTTTAATTAACTTTTGATATATTGAAACGCAGGATTTGCAATGCACTTCCGATAAAAATAATTATTTTCTCCAAGTTCAGCAAACTTAATCTTTTAGCACCGCAACACATTTTGTAATAAATTTTCTAAATGATAAAAATGTAACATTTCTCGTATATCACTATTAGATAAAACAAAACAGGTTACTCATTATCAGTTTTCTTGGAAAATGTTCAGATTTCCGTTTAATAGAGCTCTAACTTGACAACAGAAATAAACTATGCGATAATAAAAAGGAAAAAAGAGCCTTGTCACTAGAAGACCAGTCTCCTGGCAGGAGTCAGGTCTTCTAGCGACATGGCTCTCTTTTCCTGGCTTGAGTCAGATCTTCTAGCGACATGGCTCTCTTTTCCTGGCAGGAGTCAGGTCTTCTAGCGACATGGCTCTCTTTTCCTGGCTTGAGTCAGATCTTCTAGCGACGTGGCTCTCTTTTCCTGGCAGGAGTAAGGTATCTATGGACACGGCTCTCTTTTCCTGACAGGAGACAGGTCTTTTAGCGACATGGCTCTTTTTTTCTGGCCGGAGACAGGGCTTTCTAGCGATACAGCTCTCTTTCCTGGCAGTAAACAGGTCATCTAGCTACACGGCTCTTTTTTCCTGGCAGAGAACAGGTCTTCTAGCGACACTGCTCTCTTTCCTAGCCGTTGACTGACGTCTTCTAGCGACACGGTTCTCTTTTCTTGGCTAGAGACAGGTCTTCTAGCGAGCCAGCTCTCTTTTCTTTGCTGGAGACAGGTCTTATAGCGAGCCAGCCCTCTTTGCTTTGCCGGAGATAGGTCTTATACATGTAGCGATACAGTTCTCTTTTCCTGACAGGAGACAGATCTTCTAGTGATACGGCTCTCTTTTCCTGGCAGGAGACTGGTCATCTCGCGACACGGCTCTCTTTTTCTGGCAGGAGACCAGTCTTCGAGCGACACGGCTCCCTTTTCCTGGCAGGAGACAGGTCTTATAGTGACACGGCTCCTTTTTGGCTCTGCTTATAAAGAAAAGTAGACGAAACGGCAAAAATCAGGAACTGACACAATCTACATGTACCACATCCTGCAGGAAAGGAAAAATAAAGACGGCACACACAACAAAACAAGACAAGCGAAAAACCATGAGGTCAGCTCTTTCCCAGCAAATGGGCGCGAGGTTACCCTAAATAGGGCCAAGTCGGGTAATTTCGGACAGCAGGTAAATTCGGACATACCATTGCAAACAGTGAAAATCCAGGTGAGACGGCTCATGATGAGCCGTCTCATCAGGATTTTCACTGTCTGTCCACTTAATTTTGTTTTAATTCCAAACAACTGACATATAAAGGAAACAATGTCACTGTCCGAATTTTCCCGCTGTCCGAATTTACCCGACTTTACCCTTGTGCACGAAAAGTCGCTGACTATAGCAAAGTACCACAGAAGCATTGCCTTGAAATGGTCAGTAATAAATTATAAAGAGCCCGATTTCGTACCATGCTGGCATCACACCGGGTAGGCTCCAATCGAAAACGCTCTTAACAGTCGATTAATGTGGAGCGGATAAAAAAAACCCGTTAGTAACAGCGTTTTCGATCGCAAATTGTCGCTAATTTGCAATCGAAAACGCTGGTTCTAGTGGTTTTTGATCCGCGTTCGTCGACTGCATCAGCGTGTTCGATTGCCACCTACCCGATGTGGGCATACGGAGTTTGCATTTGCCTTCATAAAGCATTTCTCATTGCTCAAATATAGCTAGACAGAGATAAAAGAATATCACGATGTCGTAAGATATTTGTTTTCCCATTTGCATTTGCGTCTCTAAATCATAATAAACAGAGATTCTACAGTCACGTTTGATGACATATGTGCATGTTTCGTCTTAGCATGACATGTACAGTTTGCTACGAATTTCTACAAGGACATATCAAAAACGAAAACAAAATTAAAGTTCTAGAAATAACGAGAAAACAAGTCGTAATAACGAGAAGTACACTCGTTATAAAGAGACTTCAACGAGTAATAACGAGCGAAGGCGAAGTGTAATAAAGGGAGCAATCTCATAATAACGAGAAACATTCGTTATTATGAAAAACGAGAAGCCAACTCATAATAACGAGAAACCAACTCGTTATAACCAGAACCCCTCTCTTAAAAAGCAGCATTTTCATTAGCATTTTCATTTCAGAAATGTTATTGTTTCTTCATTGTTCCGTACAAAATTACAACATGGTAATAAGTACGTTTACCTTAGCAGAAAATGGCATTTTAAAACCTTCTGGCAATTTAGAATTAGAAGAGTATTCGAGAAGAAAAACGAATGTTGATGAAGTCTGTGCGTTGAAATAATTGAGCCGCGACGCGAGAAAACCAAAAAAGTGGTTGTGCGCCCAGCGCAGACTCAGATCAGCCTGGGCATCCGCCCAGTCTGATCAGAGTCTTCGCTGTCCGCATGGAGGTAACTTAGACCCTTAGCTACCCTTTAAGCGCTTAGCGAAGAGTCTGACCAGACTGAGCTGAGTCTGCGCTGGGCGCACAACCACATTGTTGGTTTTCTCGTGTCGTGGCTCTTATATTATGTCTGTTCCATGTACCGTAATGACGTAAATATCGGGACATAAGTGCATTAGCAAACTGTGTAGGAGCAGTCTGATTAAGGTCTACACTGTTCTGTTTGCAATTTCCGAGGCACAAATTCAACCGGTTGCTAAATGACAAAGTCAGCTTTTTTCAGGTTCAAATCTGAGGCTAGTGATAGGACTTGGTGGTGTCCAGGTGCTTCTGAAATTTATGGATTTCAAGACGGAAGGAAAAGAAAAAGTTGATGAATTCTGCGCACTGAAATATTAATATGTCAATTATGTATTTTAACGGTTTCAAGGGGCACTGTTCAGCTCTAGCTCGTATATAGTGTTTTTCCTGATTGGAATTTAACGTATTTTCGAAGATGTGTCTATTGTTTCGCACCCTGCAAGAGAAGTCAGTGATCAGAAAAAAACAAAACCTTGAATCAACATTGATTCAATGTCATGCACACAACCTTGAATCAACCTTGATTCAACGTCATACAACCTTTAATCAACCGTCATTCAACGTCAGGACGTTGAATCTAGGTTGATTCAAGGTTGTGTGCCAAGGTTGAATCAAGGTTGATTCAAGGTTGTGTGCCCATTGAGAAAGTTCAACAACATAGTTTCATCGATGCGGAATAGCGGCACAAAACTTTGTGTTCCTATTTTCAAAAATAGAATAGTATCAATCCAAAAGTACTTGCCAGGTTCTACATATGTCGTATTTAAACAGGAGGGGGTGGGGGTTGGAAAGACTCAAGACACTGCTTAGTTCAATTGCTCTTATGCATCACCGTTGGCTGGACAGATCTGACAGGTGGGAAACCTAACGGACTATAACCGGTGTACGGCGTACAGACTCGGGCCCCGTACGGTGCCTTTTAGGGATACATTCTACGTTCCCCGAAACCGGATCAGGAGCTCCATTAATAAATTATTCGAACAACCAGAACACTAACGGTAAACCCTAAAACCGAGGGATTTACATATGTCTTAGCAAATTCCTAGCACTGAGACCTCATATGCATAAAAGAAAAATCTCGCCACGACCGTTGCATGTGTGTGTGGATGTTTTTTTCTTTAAGAATCGTTCTGTATTGAACACTATAGTTGTCATAAAGCATGCTCTGTTACGTCGAATTAATGGTATAAAGTCTACATCAAGCAGAACTGGCTCATAATGTCAGTTAGGCTCAGTCTCCTGTTGTCCTTGACTCAGAAAATTAAAACGCATCACTTTTTTTTTTTTTTTTTTTTTGTTTGTTTCTTCTTTTTCACGTTCCACGATAATTACTTGATCTGGTAATTGTTTCCAATGTACAGGGTAAATTTCTTAAAATTGGTTGATTTTAAAGAAATGCCTATTTTCATTCGTTTAGCCCAAGACCTTTTCAGTTGTCTATAATTTGTTTCCGGCACAATTTTCTGCCGCTGGCAATAAATTAAGCTTCAAGTAGATGCTTCGTGAAGCAGAGACTTAATTTACCTTTAAACATGTTAATCGAATTTGAAAAATCCATTTTTGTAGTATTTTGTTTCCAGACCCTAGGAAGGTTGCTGGGCATTTTACTACAGAAAAAGTGCTTCACGCTAAGAATCGTGAAGCACGACACTTTTCGTGCCCTATGCTTAGAAAGTGTTTTTTTCCTATAGAAAAAGTGTTTCATGTTAAAATCGTCGACTATGGTCATTGTTTAATTGAGCCGCGACACGTTAAAATCGTCGACTATGGTCATTGTTAATATGTAAACTAATAATTGAGCCGCGACACGAGAAAACCAACAATGTGGTTGTGCGCCAAGTGCAGACTCAGCTCCACATGGGCAGCCGCCCAGTTTCACCAGACTCTTCGTTAATTGCTCAAAGAATAGATAAGGGTCTAAGCTACATCCATGCGGACAGCGAATAATCTGATCAGACTGGGCGGATGCCCAGGCTGATCTGAGTCTGCGCTGGGCACACAACCACTTTGAAATTGTTTGTTTTCTTCTGTCGCGGCTCATATTATGTACATGGCATCGTATCAAGGCTCTGTTTTCCCCTTCTGTTTTTCTATTTAACGAATATATTATTTTTTGGTTGTCGAACTTAGGTCATATACTAATAACATACTAATTCGTTGTATTCATAACAGGTGTATGTTATACCTCAAAGAGTTTAATTGTTTGTTCAATTACAACAACTGCTAGCGTATTTACACTAATGACTTTCAGACTTGCGATCTTCCTGGATATGCCGGAGTCCCTGAACATGCTGAATGCTTCTGTAATTGTTGTTTTCAGCAATTAACCATTATCTATCTTCCTGTTATTTTATAATGGAATCTTCTGCACAATCAGTTTACTACTCATTCGTTGAAGCACTTTTGCAGCTGGTTTTTCCAAGTTTTCTTTAAATGAAACAAAAGCCGCTAATTAAGTTACCTGTTGTTAAGTGCCATCTGGCGGCTGTAAAATGTCTCCCAGTACTTCATCATAGTGCAGATTTTATTTGAGCCGCGACACGACAAAACCAAGAAAGTGGCATGTGCGCCCAGCGAAAACTCAGACCACCCTTGGCATCCAGCAAGTTTAGTCAGAGTCTTCGCTGTCGGCATGGAGGTAGCTTATACCATAGGCTACCCTTTAAGTGCACAGCTAAGACTCTGATCTGACTGGGCGGTTGTCCAGGCTGATCTAAGTCTCCGCTGGGCCTCATGCCACTTTGTCGTGTCGCGGCTCAATTATTTCAATTTCCTTTGAGCCCGAGCTAGTAACTTGAGAAGTCTAGTCCCTTCTAAACCGGTGCCAGAGGGCGTATACAGCCTTGCAAATGACAGTGCTGTTATACGAAAAGTTTGAATAAAACCGAGACTCCGATATTCGTTCTGGTGTCTGCTAGATCACTGTGCTACCTTTTCTTGTAGTCAGATTTGTTAAGCAAAGTTTCTAAAATATAGTCACATGCTCTGAATCTTAATCTCTGTTTAAAGCAGAAAGGATTCAAGATGGCGGCCTCAGATTGACACTGCGTGGGTGCAGACATTGCATGTTTAACTTTCGAGACAATTACCGGTATAACATTTTGCGTAAAATCAAGATGAATTCAGTTCATTAGAATTTAGTCTTATATTTCAGTAATGGCATGTCTTCTCATAAAAAGTATTTTGTAGGAAACAGAAAGACTTACAAGTCTTTGGGCCACTGTACTGAAAGGATCTATTAAAAGGTAAATAGATAAACATGCATGACCTGTGGCAGACGGTCCCCAGCTTTATATATACTCAGCATCAATGAAAATACACCAGCCTTAAAATGTAAAATTTTTGCATAAATTCAATGATCATACTACATATATCAACAGGGTATAGTTATCATATCGGACCATCTTATTACGCCCATGATGTCATTCTGCCTGAAGGAAAACTGTGAGTGTGTGACGTAACATAAGCTCTGAAATAAAGAAAAACGGAATTCTACCATAATTTCACAATTCCTCAATCATGATGAATTTTGCTAGAATATAGATTCCCTATAAAATTGCCATAGAAAAGAAATCCAGACCACCGAATGCAACGAAGTGACTTGGATTCGAACGTCACTTTATTGTCACGTTCATCAAACAAGGGCAGACAAAAATAACTACAGGTAAATTCAATCCTTTTTTGCGACCCAAAATGCTGAGATAAGTAGTATATAGAGAATTTCAGAAGTTCTGTGGGGCAAACGTCAAACATTATTCAGCCAGAGCATGCCGTTGCATGGATAACGTCACCCTTATTTACCGAATCGCGTCATAATTCAATGGAGGAAAAGTGGATTGTATGTCAAAAGACCTCCCAATAAACGATTCATTTGCAATCAAGTGTCTGGCAGAGCACAACATATGGATTTATTATGCTTTAAATGTGTCATTTGATATCGGCCTTTTTCAAATACGTCAGCATTGACGACACGCTTGATAGCACCCACAGATGAACGAAATTTAAACTGCAAGCATTCTATCTCAATACCAGAGTATAAAGATAAACCAAATTGTCTATTACTTAAAACCAAACAGTAAACGAACATAATGTGCCTTAAGTTCCAAACTGGTGCGTTTTCACTGACGCTGAGTATATTATAGAGAATGTGCCTCATCAGATGTTTAGAACCAGAAGAAATAGTTAACTATTTTGGAACTTGTAAGCTACAAAAGATAAACTACTGAATATCAGCCGACGAACAGCCTCACAACAAAGTAGTCTATTTATCAGTTTGAGAGGACCTTCTACAAAAGAAAACATACTGCTGCCTGGCTAAGCCGCTATTTTACATGTAGCAGAAATTCATACACATTTGAGCCGTGACACGAGAAAACCAACAATGTGGTTGTGCGCCCAGCGCAGACTCAGATCAGCATGGGCATTTGCCCAGTCTGATCAAAATCTTCCCTGTCCGTATGGAGGTAGCTTAGACTCTTAACTACCCTTTAAGCGCAAAGCGAAGACTCTGATCAGACTGGGCGGATGCCCAGGCTGATCTGAGTCTGCGCTGGGCGCCTAACCCCATTCTTGGTTTTCTCGTGTCGTGGCTCATTTTGATTGATGATGCCAAGAAGACTGGTTAAGCATTCGAGGAAAGCAATTATACCATTTCCATTTTCCATTTTTTCTCCCCTTTTCACCCCTTTTCACCCAGTAAGGGAAAAATTACAAATAATTTCAGTTTTCCTTGAATACTCAATAGTCAAAGTTTCCGAGTAAAATCTGAATAAATGTGTTCTTGTGCCCTTTTGCAAACTGTTATGGCATAACTCGGCGCATGCAAGTGTGCAGACAATCAGAGCCTTTTAAGAACAGTGAAAGTGCGTATACGAACCAACAGTTCACAAGGCTGGCACATATTGTTGGTCACAAAGTGCAGATTGATTTGATAAAAATTATTCTGAAGTAATCAAAAGGCGTTTTATTGCGTAGTTTCCTGCGTTCATCTTCATTTTAAATCTTGATGCGCTATAGTCTGCGAATAAATTTGATAGTTTTGCTTAAATGAAGTTTTGATGGTCTGAAAAAAGATGTTTATCGTAGGAATCTGAGACACAGGGCTGTAACTTAAGAAAAGAAGTTGCGTGACATAGCGAACAGCGAAGATTCAGATCAGCCTACGCATTCGCGCAGTCTGATCAGTGTCTTCTATTTCCGCATGAACGGTCTATGGAATCTTAGGAATCAGTACAACAAAATGAGTAGGCTGACATCAGAATGAAGGGAA
Source organism: Ctena decussata (assembly GCA_963989385.1). NCBI lineage: Eukaryota > Metazoa > Mollusca > Bivalvia > Lucinida > Lucinidae > Ctena > Ctena decussata. The sequence goes on along the minus strand of OZ022498.1, from coordinate 34,180,513 downwards.
GAACAGGCTGATCTGGTATTTGCTTTAAGCAACGGCCCCTGTCCTGTTCTGCTCACACAGCACAAATGTATTGCGGTAAATGTGAAAACTTTCAGGGGAACAAATTACCATATCCATTTCTGCCTCTCTTCTGAATCGGAATATAAACTCTTATTGAGAAGAATGTCTCCTCTATGAGCAAATTCTTCTCTTAAGAAGTAGAGCCCTTTTTAGTACAGATGTAGTACAGTGAAGCTAACAAGAAGTCACATTTTTTTTCCTTTGTAAAATGACGAATACAACATGGCGGTGGACCCATACACCTTAAGAAAGCAGAATAGATCATGTCAAACACCATGATAGCATTAACTCTTTAAGCCCCAGTGACGCAATTAGCAAAATTTGCAAACAGCGTAGATCCTGATGAGGCGGCTCATAATGAGCCGCCTCATCTAGATCTACACTGTTTGCCCTCTAGTCTTTGAATTCTCAATATAAAAAGTCTTGGACAAGACATTTTTTTTTAATTTTTGCAGACGTAAATTTTGTCGTCTGCTTTTTGGTAGTGAAAGAGTTAACGAAATAATAATAACACATGCAAAAAAAAAAGAAAAAAAAAAAAAAAAAAAGAAACGATGAAAATCATTCGAGACGTTTCTGAATACCTTATTATGCTTTACGGGTAACAAAATATAAACTTAGGTAAGTGTTAACCCGTAAGGCTCCAAAGAAGCAGACGACAAAATTTACGCTGCTAAATTAAAAAAAAAAAGCATGTTCCAAGCTTTATTATATTGAGAATCAAAGACAACGGGAAAACAGCCTAAATCCAGGCTCATGATGAGCCGCCTGACGTAGATCTACGTTGTATGTAAATTCCGCTTTTTTTTGTTTATTGTTTTTCATGTTGGTGCTGCAGGTGTTAAGATTGTTGTCGATGCCCACAATGATGAAAGAAAAACGTTATAAAGATGGTACAGAATATTCAGATTTTGTACCTACTACTGTCATTCTTACAAATAATAAAAATATGAATAATAATAATTATGATAATAATAATAATAAAGTTATAAAATAAAAATCCAGATTTTTTTTTTTTTCCTTTTTTTTTTCTTTTTTTTTTTTTTTTTTTTTTTTGATGGCTTGACGTTTTCTAAAGATCGTGCCTGTGAAGAGTTTAGTAGATCTAGCAACACTGTTTTTTCTTGCAATAAAAGGTCAGATGTTAATAATTTATTTTCTGTGTCGTGCTCATCTCTTTACAATTATTGTATTTTCGTTGCTTGTGACACAATTTTCATTCCACTGCAGTTTTTTTCAAATCCAAATGCAATAATTGAAACGCTGTGTGGTTATTTCACAGCTGGAAAATAAGGAATGCATTCCCAAAGCTCTAAAAAAGATGATAATTACTAGCCTCTAATTGTTTCCGACAGTTTATTATTCCGATTATTACTTTTGTCTTGTTGGCATCTTAAGCACTCTCAAATACACCCAGGGAAACCCGATATCGAGATTTCGGAGGTTGCTGGAATTCGGAGGGTAAATTTACCCTCCGAATTCCAGCAACCTCCGAAATCTCGATATCAGGTTTCCCTGGGTGAAATAGCTTTAATTCAAACCAGAGAAGTGATGCAATTTGGCATTTCGGCTGTAACCATCTTAGGGTGTGTGGATACATCAGCAAGGGTAAATAACTCAAGAAATGAAACAAGGAAAATAGTTTGTTCTTGTTTGTGAAACATCGCCTTGATAAGATAGTCATCTGTAATGATTCATGATTAAATACTATATGATAAAGGAGTTATGACCTGGACACAGATTTTTGGAAAGAGCATGTAAGTGAAAAAATTAGACAGCGAGAGTTGCCTTCCTTGTTCAAGGCACATTGCCTCAAAACGATACATACCTATGTGACGGTTCATGACTAAATTCCAAACGATTTCGGTGTTATGTGGCCTGGACTTGGATTTAAGGCAAGGCAAGTACCACAATAACTGCAGATGAAAAAGTTGTCTGTCATTTTTCCGACAGATCATTTCGATCAGAAACAGTGTAGATCCAGGTGAGGCAGCTTTTCACGAGCCGCCTCATTTGGATCTACACTGTTTGCAATTGCAACTTTTTAGCTCACCTGAGCCAGCGGCTCCGGGGGAGCTTATAGGATGGTAAGGCTCCGTCGTCCGTCGTCGTCCGTCGTCCGTCCGTCCGTCAACAATTTCAAATGACTTCTCCTCTGAAACCACTGGGCCGATTGTAACCAAATTTCATATAGAGCCTCCTGGGACCTTAGGAACGAAAAGTTGTTCAAACGGTCCTGGTCACATGACCAACATGGCCGCCATGCCCATATATGGTAAAAACCTGAAAAAATCTTCTGCTCCAGAACCAATAGGCCGATGGCCTTGAAACTTGATATGTAGCATCGGGTATGCGAGTACTACCAAAATTGTTCAAATTATGACTTGGGTTGACCTTGACCTTTTTTACGGTAAGGTCAAATTTGCTTCCTTATGCTTTTATATGGCAAGATGCTACAACATAAGATATCTTGGAAACTGTTGAAAATTTTGGGCTAAAAATTGGTGTCTACAGTCATCTTAATGACTACATGAAGATTTTTGAGTACAAGAGGTCAAGATCATTCTTTGACCTTTGACCCTGAACTCTCATATTTTGATGAGTTCTAACAATCTCCTCAAAAGCCACTGGGCCAATTGAAACCAAATTTCATATAGAGCCTCCAGGGGTTGAGAGAACAAAACTTTATGTATACGGTTCAGGTCACATGACCAACATGGCCACCACGCCCATATATGGTAAAAACCTTTAAAAATCTTCTTCTCCAGAACCATATGACCGATGGCCTTGAGACTTGGTATGTAGCATTGGGTACATGAGTACTATCAAGATTGTTCAAATTATGACCTTGTGTTGACCTTGACCTTTTTTACGGCAAGGTCAAATATGGGAAAATGCTAGAACATGAGATTTCATGATAAGTTTTGAAGATTTTGGCCTAAAGATTGGTATATACAGTCATCTTAATGAGTACATGAAGATTTATGAGTACAAAAGGTCAAGGTCATTGTTTGACCTTTGACCCAGAACTCTCATATTTTGACAATTTCAAACAATCTCCTCAAAAACCACCGGGCCAATTGTGACCAAGTTTTATATAGAGCCCCCAGGGGTTGAGGGAATGAAAAAATTTGCTAACGGTCCTGGTCACATGACCAGCATGGCCATTATACCCATATATGGTAAAAACCTTTAAAAATCTTCTTCTCCAGATCCAGTTGACTGATGGCCTTGAGACTTGGTATGTAGCATTGGGTACTTGAGTACTATCAAGATTGTCCAAATTATGACCTTGTGTTGACCTTGACTTTTTTTACTGCAAGGTCAAATATGGGAAAATGCTAGAACATAAGATTTCATGGAAAGTTTTGAAGATTTTGGCCTAAAAATTGGTATATACAGTTGTCTTAATGAGGTCATGAAGAGTACAAGAGTTCAAGGTCATTTCTTGACCTTTGATCCAGATCGCTCATATTTTGACATTTTTAACAATTTCCTCCAAAGCCAAAGGGCCAATTGTAAACACATTTCATATAGAGCCTCCAGGGGTTGATTGAATAAAAATTTGGTCAAACGGTCCGGGTCACATGACCAACATGGCCGCCATTACCACTTATGGTATAATTCTTTAATATTTTTCTTCTCCAGAACCAATACACCTATGGCCTTGAGACTTGGTAAATAGAATGGAGTACTAGAGTACCACCAAGACTGTTCAAATTGTGACCTTGGGTTTAACCTTGACCTTTTTTGCGGCATGGTCAAATATGGGAAAATGCTAGAACATAAGATTTCATGGAAAGTTTTAAAGATTTTGGCCTAAAAATGGTATATATGGTTGTCTTAATGAGTACATGAAGATTTATGAGTACAAGCGGTCATGGTCATTCTTTGACTTTTGACCTAAGACTCATATTTTGACAATTTCAGACATGATAAGAAAAAGCCACCTTGCCAGTTGCCCAGGTGAGCGATTCAGGGCCTCATGGCCCTCTTGTTTCATCACAGCATGACTTTGAAATGACGTCGTAATGACGTCGCTGCGACGTAATGACTTCGCATCAACATCAGTATAACGTCATTTTGACGTCACATGCCCGCTTGGATCGTGGCGTTTAAGGTATTTAGATACACAATAACTCTGTATCGACTTATTAAAACACATAACAGAGTTATTGTTCATGGTGAATCAATCAACTATGGAATATATACACACTTACAATGCCTACCATAAAGTTCCTAAGTCTTCGGGCAGATACATCTGTATAAACAGTGGAAACCGTGATCAGACTGTTCCTTAGGAACCAGAATGATCAGGGTCTTTACAATTTCAATTCCATCTGCGCATTTTTGAGGCATTACTCTATGGTAGACCCGGAACAACAGGAAAATAAATAACAGGGCTGTGTTTGCAGCAGTTGGAGTACTTGGACAGTCTTTTTTGGGGATATTTTAGAACTTAAACATTGTTTTTCTAGGAAACAAAACGGTGAAATGTTGTTTTTTTTTGTTTTATTCTGTATCATACAATGTAAGTTTTACTAAAACAATATGCATAAGCATGCCCCATCGACTGAATATATTTTTCATGACCTTTTTCATGAAATTCAATTTTCTTGCATTTTTTAAAGAAATGTAATTATATACTTATAATCAAGATAATTGCAATTTTTCTGACCAGTCTGTTTCAAATACCCTATATTAAAGATTATATGATTTGCAGAAATGAAAGTGCATCCTTGTGCTAGAGACATGAATTACTTTAATGGAAAATGTGTAAAAAAGTATGTATAAATACAAAAGTTTGTTTTTTAGGAAAACAAAACGGTGAAAAATTTTCTTTTCTTATCCAAATGTTTTATAGCCCTTTGGGTTATTCAGCTGTTATAATGAAATGAATGCCCCACCAATATCTTTATTCACCATTCGTCTACCTTTAAGTGTTAAACTTTACCTATCAACTTTATCCATCTATGAAGCTTCATGAATTAATTCCGATGGTTCAGGAGTTATTGCATGGACACATTTAATTTGTTCATGAAACGGATCCCAAGAAGATATGCCCATCTGTGATGTTTCATGATAAATTCCATACGGTTTAGGAGTTTAGGCCCGGCCATGAATTTTCGACAAGGGCAGCTAACTCCAAATCTAAAACAGCAAGAGAGGTTTATTCTTGTTCATGGCACGTCGTCTTGATAAGATAACATATCTATTAAGTTTCATCCCAGCAGGCACATAAACACTCGAAACGACGTCGTAATGACGTCGATGCGACGTAATGACGTCTCATCGACGTCAGTAAAAGGTCATTTCGACGTAATGTGCCCGCTGGGATATTGCTGAAATCCATACGGTTCAGGATGTATTACCGGGACATGGTTTTGTTGCAAGGGCAGATATCTAAAAATTAGAAAAGCAATATTTGTATTCCATAACACGATATTTCGTCTTGATAATGAAATCTTTTAATGATATAAGCTTGCATACTCAGTCAGAAATAAACAATAGAAATAAATTTATTCTGTACATTCATTAGCGGTACTAGAACATTCATTAGCGGTAGAAGTTATACTTCAAAGACTTCAAATCTTTATTATGTTACGTCTTCTACCATATAATGTGCAAATAATTGCTTACAGACCCGAAAACAAGTAAGATGTTCTGTTGCATGCAATAGACCCGGAATACCTCTATAATTGATCATTTCATCAATTAAAGGTACTGCCAAAATGTCGTATTTTCCAAGAAAATTTGGAGAAACCGTCTGAGCAAACAAGGTAAACACAAGTGAGATTGCTCCTAAGTAGCGTTTGATCAGGATATGGACTGTTAGTTAACAGTGTAGTATTGCATGGGGCAGCTCGATAGGATAGATTCGTAGAATAACCTACCAGAGAAATGGTCGAGTGTCTGAATATTTAGTTGGCTTGCTTTATGCTATATACGATTGATCTGTCTGAGTGAATTTATGCAACAATAATTCACTGCAATAAATTACTCGGATGGACTATGCAAAGCTAAAGATCACACAGTGCACTTTCGTGAACCCACCCGTAAATGGCATCATTGTTATCCTAAACTTTAAAAGAAGTTAAACCATTAATGACTAACGTCCTATACATGGAACACAATCAAACAGTGCAGACCCAGATCAGACACCGCAAAGCACGGCGTCTGATCAGGATCTACATTATTTGCATAAAACAGATGAGAATTCGAAATAAAATGAAATAAAAAGTAAACTAAACCAGATACCTTTAACTGACAATTGAACACATGCATTTCACATTTTGGCATAAAAGGGGTAACATATCTATCGGGCGATAGTTACAAAATGCCAGCGAAATGGCAAAAAGTACAGGCCCTTCCGGCTGCTCCTTGAACTGTCTGGTCGCGGTCTACACTGTTTACTAAGACATCATTGTAGTAATATTTCGAGTCAGTGCGGTGATTTAATATTCTTCTTATAAGCCGCCTTATTGCATATATTTCTTCATATTTCTTCATTTTAAATCATTTTGTGCCATGTTTTTGCGAAAAGAAAGCATGCTACATTTGTCATTATGGGGATTTATTAGTCTGAAGGGACTTTTTTCATACATATGAGACCATAAAATCAATGTAAATATAGCTGAAGATTTGTCTTTGAAATTATGCCGTACTTTTATTCGTTTATAAGACGTTTGTTTTTCGCTACCAAAACAATCTCAAATATCTAGATCCGTCTTCTAAGACGGATCTAGATCTTTGGGCTTGTTTTGGACGAGGAAAAACAACAAAATTTTATAGCTGAATTACGCAAGACTGATTTACATATTAGCGGAATGTTTGGAAGAATACCCCCCCCCCCCCCCCCCCGTCTAATAATGGAATAAAAAGGTAATGGTAATTATGACGATGTTACGTGTACAATGTTGATATGTTAATTGCTTACACAAACAAACACTTCTGGAAGAATTGCTTACACAAACAAACACTTCCGGAAGAATGTTAAAAAAACTTATTCATGCATTCTTGCTGTATTTACAAAAGGAAACAGAACAGTTTTTATGACAACCTGTTCGCTTCCCTGGAGCAAGGCACTTCACAAAACGGGTACTCTTAAAATAATATCCTCTAAGAGGAGAAATTTTCTTTCAGAGTTGAACCCCATTTAGAAGGGAGGTAAAAATGAGCATGGAAGATTTGTTTCTCAAAAATGTATATAGGAAAGTCGGGTAAATTCGGACAGCGGGTAAATTCGGACACTGACATTGTTTCCTTTATATTTCAGTTGTTTGGAATTTAAACAAAAATAACTGGACAAACAGTGAAAATCCTGATGAGACGGCTCATTATGAGCCGTCTCATCTGGATTTTCACTGTTTGCAATGGTATGTCCGAATTTACCTGCTGTCCGAAATTACCCGACTCCTCTGTACGTGCACATTTATATTTAACGAGTATTTTTTTCTTTTCGCAGAGGTGTCAAAACTTTCTGAGAGAATAAGAAAAAGCCCAGACCCTCAGCATCCGTTCACTTAGGTACATGTGTATGTATATGGGGGCATATCCATCTTTTCCGCATAATTTACAGAGTCGAACAATTTTTATGACTGTCTATTTGCTTCCCTGACGTTTGAAGTCCCAAAATGGGCTCTAATTTTCAAGCAGGGTGAAAATTGTTTCCTTTTATGCTTGACCTAGGAAAAGCTATATTCAGAGTTATATAAGGATTTTCTACAACGGATGTTTTTATTAAACTCGTTGGATAATGGCCAGCTAGTCGGAGTTGTTTTGGTCGACTTTAAGAAAGCATTTGATCTTGTAGATCATGAAATTCTCATTCAGAAGCTGAAAATTTATAATTTAAGTGAAAATACAATAAACTGGTTTTCGACATATTTATTTAATCGCACACAAAGGGTTTCTGTAAGTAATGTTTTGTCTAAACATAAGACCATTTCCTGTGGTGTACCTCAAGGCTCTATATTGGGGCCACTTTTATTTATAATGTTTATAAATGATCTCCCATTATACACAAAAGATGTGTCAACTGATCTATATGCAGACGACACAACTCTCTTTGATATAAATATTTCAAAAGACAGAATACAATCCAACCTTCAAACGGCACTTGCTAATTTGGACATCTGGTGTAAGCACAATGGCATGGTCATAAATTCTTCAAAGACCAAAGTCATGTTAATTACAACCTCGCAGAAACGCAGTAAATTAGATAATGATACGCTTAATCTAGTTTACAAAGACGCATCTCTTCAAATGATAGCATATGATAAAGTATTAGGTGTTTTTATTGATAACAACCTGACATGGTCAAATCATATAAATTACATCACCAAAAAAGTTTCCTCTTATATCTGGTTACTTTCGCGCATCAAAGAATATTTATCAATAGATAACAGAGTAAAATTTTTCAAAGCATATATACAGCCACATTTAGACTTTTGTAATATTATTTGGGGAAACTCTTCTCAAAGAAATCTTTTAAAGATTTTCAGACTGCAGAAAAGAGCTTGCAGAGTTATTCTTAACTATGAAATTGATGATATGAATGCTAAGATGAATAAACTCAAAGTACTAACAATCTATGAGCGTATTTTCTTGCGCAAGGCAAAATTTATGTTCAAGGTTTTCAATCATCAAGCTCCTGTTTATATACAGAATCTGTTTGAACCAACCGTAATAAATAATGATTTTCGTATTTTAAGATCTTCTTCTTCAAACAATTTCATTACCCCTAAACCTAAAAAAGAGTTGTTTAAGCATAGCATGTCATATTCAGGTACACTGATATGGAATGTATTACCTGAGTTTATCAAATTATCTAATAATATCTCAATCTTCCATACTAGATGCATCAAATGGATAAAATCTTAAGTTCTTTGAATGAGAAAGAGAGTGAGTTCATTATATTTGTCCATTCTTATTTGTTTTCATTGTAAAATATGTAAATTCATTTTTTGTGTGAGTGTTTTTGAGCGTACATATGGCATATGTTCGATTTATTTTATGTACATTTAAAGTGACCCGTTATTATCTTCTTTTTTTTTTTTTTTTTTTTTTTTTTAAGATACCCAGAGACCGGGGCTCGTTCTTACGTTTCGTTTTCGGTAAGGATAGGCTGCAGTACTGGGCTTCTTTATTTTCTTTCCGTTATACCGTAAGAGTTCTATGTATTGGGATAGATAGGTCTGAGCGGACAGAGCAGACTCCCACCAGGCTGCTCCTAGAGGAGCAGTCTGATCAGGGTCTGCACTGTTTGCTATTCCGTCTGAATCTTTTGATTACCGCTTTTGAAAACCAGGCTGTTCCATGTTTGGGACAGTTGCGGTGATTATTTTGGGTGTCCCAATATTTAGAATTTTTCGGTAGTACTGATTGCTGCTAGTGCTTTTTCTTTTCTTGAGAGAAGGAGTGATTGCGATCAGGCCTGTAACAATGAATGTTTGGTTTCGCTGAACATTGTATGTTGTATATTTGTAATTGATATTATGTTTCGAACAGTGTATGTTGTATATTTGTATTTGATATTTGTTTTGATTTGTACATATTTTGTTAAGTGGGCCTCAAGGAAGAGTAGCTTGTAGCTAATTGTGTTACCCACTGAAAATAAAGTCTTTATTATTATTATTATTATTATTATTATTATTATTATTAAATGCCTCTGTTCAGCAGAGGATACTCAAGGATCGAATGGCTAACTGAATGGATGGATGACTTGGACGTTTTACAACCTTTCCAACAGTCGTCTCAGTTATCCAGGAACGATGGGAGGGTTATTATGAAGGGCTCTATGCAGTGGAATGCCGTTTAGGTTCAGAAAGAATCATGCCTCCAGCGGGAACCCGCGACCCCCGTGACAAGGAGACGAAAGTGCTTAACAGTCGGCCACACGGAAAGTCTCCAAATGGCTGTACAATCGTTGGAGAGTGGGGCAGTGTGTGTGTGTGTGTGTGTGTGTGTGTGTGTGTGTGTGGAGGGGCGGGGTGGGTGGGGGGGGGGTAGGTGCTGCTGATAACTTCTCCATCAAAACATGTGTTATGGCCTTATGGGAACCACCTCGATATGGTGGCTATAATGATTGACTTCTTCATATATGCTACACTCACTACAGCATAATGTTTATATGGAAAATTTCACAAATTATATCTTAACTATATTGAAACAGTTCCCAGGAGCTCTGTTATAATTCCAAAATTCCAGAGTTTATGAGATGGCTTTGTCTTATTTGTCTGTTTCTCTGTCTCAAGTGTGTTTAATTAAAATCAAGGGAAGCCATAATTTATTTTATAAAAGGCAGTTATTTCTTTATTTCTTTCCCTAACGAAGATTGATTGATGGTAGGTATTTAGTTTATTGAACAAACATCAGGTTTTTGGACTTGTAGAAGTGTGAAAGAATCCAAATTTATAATGTTGTTGGTAGACAGTGCAGACTCTGTGCTGAAAAACAGTCTAATAATATGAGCCGCGACACGACAAAACCAACAATGTGGTTGTGCGCCCAGCGCAGACTCAGATCAGCCTGGGCATCCGCCCAGTCTGATCAGAGTCGCCGCTGTCCGCATGGAGGTAGCTTAGACCCTTAGCTACCCTTTGAGCACTTAACAATAAGTCTGACCAAACTGGGCATTTTCCCAGGCTGATCTGAGTCTGTGCTAGGCGCACAACCACATTGTTGGTTTTGTCGTGTCGCGGCTCATACGCGTCTGTTTTTCCTGAAGTCACTAAATGAGCAGCGTCGCGACAAAACCAACAAAGCGGCATGTGCGCCTATCTTCGCTGTATGCTGAAAGGGTAGCTAAGGGTCTAAGCTAGCTCCTTGCCGACAGCGAATACCCTGATCAGACTGGGCGAATGCCTAGCCTTATCTAAGTCTCCGCTGAGGCAGGGGAAGGGGGGGGGGGGCACATGCAATTTTGTTGGTTTTGTCGTGTCGCTGCTCTATTCGTGAGAGTTATATTATTGCTTATATTCGCGAGTGTTTTACAAACTCAACTCTGTCGCCGATGATTTAGTTGCTACATATGGACGGTCAAATCAAACGGTTACTATGCTGACTGACAACTATTTGTGTTAGAGCTAAAATGAAATTTTGCCATAATTCTAACACTGAAAAAAGCGCGAAATATAGAATACGCGAAAATAAAGCTATTCTTCTGACGAAATAGGAATAAAAGGAGTTGGAAAATAAACAGAAAAACTGAAAACACATTTATTTGATGATAAAGAAATTACAGTTTTGCTACTGGTTTTCCTTTAAACAACGCTGTATTTTACGAGTAACAAAAGACAATTTTTCAGAATTGGACCATGCTGGTGGTGGATAAAAAATGCAGGAAATCAAACTAACTCGAATTGGTTTAATTTACTTTTTCAGAGTTTTATGAATGATGTATGTATGTAGAGATTTAAGTATCGATGGTCTCCAAGTCTACTTGATTTACTTTTATTTCCTGTATTTAATAGCCGGAGTTGATTAACCGCTATTATATGCGCATATTCTAATAATATCTATACGCATATAGCACTGCTTAAAACTGCTCTTGTACTTTTTGCCGAGCACAGGCATTCGACACATTTTAACACATTTACATGTACCATAATTCATTATATTTACAGTTCTGAAACAAGGAAAATTTAGGGATGGTTTTCCATTATTTACTCCATAAAAGCAAACGTTGTGATCCTTCATTAGAACCGTCTCGCCAAGATGGTTCTAAGGAGGATCACAATTTATGTTTTAATTGAGAAATAAGAAATGAAGTATCTCTGAATTATCCCTGTTACCCCTTCTTATTTGGAACTCTGTAAATGTTGTACATTTGTAGCAGCCTTGTCTCTAGGAGTGTACACTGTTTGTCATTCGGTCGTAAAATTGAGCCACGAGAAAACCAACAAAGTGGTTGTGCGCCCAGCGCAGACTCAGATCAGCCTGGGCATCCGCCCAGTCTGATCAGAGTCTTCGCTGTCCGCATGGAGATGGTTTATACCCTTAGCTATCCTTTAAGCGCTTAGCAAAGAGTCTGATCAGACTGGGCGGATGCCCAGGCTGATCTGAGTATGCACTGGGCGCACAACGACATTGTTGGTTTTCTCGTGTCGCGGCTCAAATATTTTTTTACAACATTCACGTCACGGCTTAAAGTTGCAAAGTAAATGGGTGCACTTTCAGGGGAAGTAACTCTGTCATTTTCATTTTTGTCTGCCTTCTCAATCGGAATTAGCTCTTACAGAAAAGAATTTGATCCCTTAGGAGCTAAAGAATTGTTCTCTCAGAATAAGTTCTTTTAAGGGTAGACCCCGTTTTGTAAGGGTTTTGTGATCCAGGGAAGTAAACAGGAACTCACAAAAGCTGTCATGCCTATGAAAAACTTGGAGAAAACATAAAGATCTACCAGCCATATACCTTATAAGATAATAACAGATATTGGTTAGGCTATACCAGATATATACTTGTTAAGCATTTATTAGAATCTCTGGGTTTTGGCGATGCATGGTTATATCAAGGTGTAGGAAACACGGACTTGTTTTTATTGGAAGTCCGACAACGTTTAAACGATAATTTCATACAGATTTGGAATGCACGACTAGAAAATTCACATAGAGCATTATTTTATAGAAATATTTATAATAACTATTTCGAGTTCAAAAATTATTTAAATTGTGTTAATATTCCAAAATATAGGTATGCATTAACTCGATTGAAAGTTTCGTCACATCGACTGGAGGTAGAAGCGGGTCGCTGGCAAAAACCCATTCGCAAACCTTTTCATGAACGTAAATGTAATTTTTGTGATAAATTAGAAGATGAGTATCATTTCATCGCAGAATGCTCCTTATATCAGGATTTAAGGAAAATGTATATTAATAGATATTTCTGGAAAAGGCCAAGCATGTTTAAAGTAACACAACTTTTTAATTCTGACAATGTGAAACAGATAAAAAATTTATGTGTTTTTATTTATAAAGCTTTTGAAAGAAGAAGATTAGTTTTCCAAAATGTTTAGGTTGTTTAAATGCTATCTGTGTGGACATAGTTATTGCTAACCTTTGAAGCGCCAATAGTTCCGGAAATGTCTCGTTCAGGCCGTGTTGTGTAGATGGTTTGAATATTTAATAAGCGAAGGACAGTGTGGATCAAGATGAGATAGCTCATAATGAGCCGCCTCATCTGGGTCTACGCTGTCTGCCGGTTTCAACCATTTTAGCTCCGGCGCTTCAGGGTAAAAGATTGTACCGTAAAAGTTCTAAGTATTGGGATGGATAGTTTTGTGTAGACGGTGCAAACCCAGATCGGACTGCTCCTAGTGAAACGGTCTGATCTGGGTCTTCACTTTCTGCCTTTTTTAGTGGCATGTTTTGGATGCAACCCACGTGTTCGTGACTTTCGGGTCAATTATGGTAATCATTTTTGGTGTCTTAATTTTTTATATTTTCACGGTATATAAGGGTATCATGAAAATAGACAAACATGGGTCTTGTTGCATGTGAAATGACAGTGCTTAGATCGGCCAGTGCATCCCGTAGATGCGACAGGCTGAATTCGGTTTTTCTTGTATATACACAGATTGATCTTTCATATGGCGTTAGGCAGTACTTCAGGTCATGTCCGCTGGTAATATTCGCATTGGGCTGTGTGGACGCGCAGGCCTACTAGGTTATTTTGCTATACTACTTATAATCCCAAAAAATTATTTATCTGGAGCTCTGGGTCATTCATTCTACATCTACAACAATAAGTTGCTACAATTTGGGTCATACTACGTGTGGTATGTTTCTTAATATAAGGGAAAAAAGAAAGAAAAGAAAAGTCAGTTATTTACCTTTGCAGGTAGAATACTAGTTTTGGGTCGGAAGAATTTATATATATATCCAGTTCACAATACATGCGACCATTTTGAATGACTTCCCAAGGTAATAGATTTATACAAAGCATGAAGCTCGTGCAAATCGTCACGCTATGAATGAACGTATACTATGTAGTGTGAACTGGTGTATGAGATTTTTTCATGACAATGATAGTATATATTTTTGTATTATTGCATACATATCGGTGTTAATATGAATAGTCTTAAATGTCATAATTTAGCAAAGGTGCCGCGAATGTTGATTCAACGTTGATGCAATGGTTTTGCAGCTACGTTGACACAATGTTGTCCGGGACATTTGTTATGCATTTAAGACTGGGAACCAGCCAGTTATACCTATATTAGCAGTACTTCGCATTACATAATGCTTTAGTTACAATATCTATAACATCTGTTGGTAATTTAGGCTAAGTTGACCCAGCGGGTACAGTGTTTTACTGTAGCGTTGTGTCAACGTTTATTCAACGTCATGGCGTTGAAGCAACGTTGATACGACGTTGTTTTGCCCGCTGGGCGAGCTTGTCGTTTTGAGATAATCACCTTCTCCGCCAAAATGTTCTTTTCTTGCTGAATTTCTGATTATTTGGCATAGCATTGTGGGTATATGAATTAGTTAGCATTATATTAGTTGTATTGCTTGTCCATTGCACTGTCTGTCATAAATTGTTGTACATATGTTGTATCCTCATGGGCCTATGGCCTACTGGATTTTGAAATAAAGTTCTTATTATTATTTATATATATTAAGCATAATTACGGCAAAAAATTGCTAATTCACAATAATAGTACCTAATTGTGATAATTATACGTGTTTCATGGGAACACTATTTTTCCACATTTATTAATCGTATCTTTATATATATGGTGGCCATTACCCTCAGCTGTTCCAATGATAATAACACAGTTAGAAAATGATAAATACGTATGTTGTCGCAGATGCTATGACTTAAAGACCAACTTGCAATCGATATAGCAAGTTCTTCTTTAAGTCATAGTAGCTCCATGATTCACAATTATTTTCAATACATTTGATGCTATACCTTAAAAAAGAACTTGCTATTCATATAGCAAGTTCATTTTTAAGTCCTAGTATATAGCTGAACGAATCATATTAGTTTATCTTCAGATAAGCAATTCACTTTTGTTGTAACTGACCGCGACTAGCAAGATTTAAACGCATGACAGAATAGACTTTCTCAAAATAGTTTTTGGAAATATTTGGATCATTTTGGTTGCCGGCCTTTCTGACCCACATTTGAGGTACATGTAGTTTATGTTTTCATTGCTCAGCAGCTAACTAACGAAAAAAAAAGTTTTCCTTTTTTTCTTAAAAAATATGATTTGAATATGTAAATGATTAAAAAAATAGGACTGTGCGATTTGAAAATCTGATAGCATTTACCAATTTTGAGCTACATTGTAACATTGGGGACGCCGTTTGCATTTGGGAGCAAATGGACTATATTATGTATTGAATTAAGCTACTGTACTGTACTGTACTGTATTTGGATCATTTTGGTTGCCGGCCTTTCTGACCCACATTTGAGGTACATGTAGTTTATGTTTTCATTGCTCAGCAGCTAACTAACGAAAAAAAAAGTTTTTCTTTTTTTCTTAAAAATTATGATTTGGTTATGTAAATGATTAAAAAAAATAGGACTGTGCGATTTGAAAATCTGATACCATTTACCAATTTTGAGCCACATTGTAACATTGGGGACGCCGTTTGCATCTTGGAGCAAATGGACTATATTATGTATTGAATTAAGCTACTGTACGAGCTCTTTCGTGCATTATTATTTATAGCTTAAATATTTCTGCATGCTTTTCACTATGACCATCGCAGTAGCTCGATTTCTGTCTGGTTCTAGTTAAGCAATGAAATATAAATAGAGGATCTTACATGAGTGCTCACGTATTATTAAATTTATTAAACGAGTTGGGGAAAAACATAAGATACGAGGCTGTGCCGAGCATCTTATCGGTTTTCCCCAACGAGTTTAATAAATTTAATAATGCAGGAGCACGAATGCAAGATTCTTTTTATCATAGGACACTAAACGCGCATTTTATTAGCAAAATTTGCACTAATACGTCACGATTTCACCATTAGAAAACGCGACGTTTTTATAGACGTCAACGTATAGCGTAACGACGTAATTCGCATATTTAATCCACTAGTGGATTATCGTTTTTAATGCATGGCTTTATTACACTCTCAGATGCGACGTCATATGATAAACAAAGACATGAAGCTTGCGGAGCACCGCGTCAAAGGTGGTCACAAAAAATGATCCATACTGATTATGCGGACTGAACCATTTGGAACTTATTCTGAGAGATGAAACAACGAGAACAATTTCTTGTGAATAAATAGATGTTGTATGATGTGTGTTTGTGTCTGACAGATCGTTGGCCTTAATGCTCGTGATAATACAAAATCTACTCGTATAACACCATCCTAGCATAAACAAAAGAGCAATTTAGATAGTGATTATGCATTATGCCACTCCGTGATAGATATTATTTCAAGCACCGTTTAAAATGCAACTGTTACTGTTGCAGAAACTATTCCTGGAGAATTTGATGCTTTGCATCAATCTTCGCACGAAATCTAACTCAATTTATATACCTGGAAATGTTGTCGAATTTATGTCATGATATCCAGACACAGTTCAGGGATATTACCGTAAAATTCTTATTATTGGGCCACCTAAATTACCGTAATTTTCCTAAAATGAAAGGGATTGGATTTCCAATGCATGAAAGCGTCAAAAAGATGTAGATGGCATGGCAAACTGTGCAGGCCCTGATCAGACTGCTCATTGAGGAGCAGTCTGATATGGATCTGTACTTGTTGCTCAGATCTCTCTGTCAAAATAATAAGAATTATAGCGGTATTGAAGATGTCATAACCTGACTGATGGGTTTGTTTACATGCGAGCAAGAAACTTGATATATATCCATTTTGTATGTAATAGTGTTCGATAAAGTACAGGACCAAGTTAAATGAAACAGCGAGCAACCACAATCATGACTGGTCAGTGGTACCAGTGTTAAAACACAGCTTGCAGTGACATATCTTGCTAGAAATAACTGGTAGCAGTGTTAAAACATAACTTGCAGTGATATATCTTGCTAGAAATAACTGGTAGCAGTTATTTCTAGCTGGATCTGTCACTGCAAGCTAAATTCAATCACTGGTACGAGTGATTGCAATATGTATACGCAAAGTCATTGTCAAGGGCAGTGACAGATAGACGTGAGTGAGTTTTGTACGGAGTTTAAATGCATTTTTTGAATTAATTTGAAGTGCACAAAACCAGCAGCGACGTAATCGCCCAAAACATGCACACTGTAGAGAGAAAAGCCCGAGGCACTGCTTTGCAAAATCGCCCCACGTTTTTCAGCGAAAATTGGTATTTATTTTATTATTATTTGTTTTACTCATTTTCCTTTTTTTGTACGTTTAGAAAGTTTAACTTCTCATAAACTAATGTCGTCTTTAGGTTTGAACAATGAGGCCCTAACCTTTAATCTACTGACTTCTAGACTAGACATTTCTTCCCTTTGGACTTTTATTAACCCACATGGCTTATCAGGATATATTCTGCAAGACTGCCTGCTGAACGAAAATAATTGCAATTTTTATCAGTCTGAGACTGCTTAGTGCTAACATTTCTCCTGGAAGTCTCATCTTGGTTTATACTGATGGTCCATGCATATCTTTTCCAATACTAAGAACTTTACGTTAAAAGCAACTACCAGGGGCCGTATTCATAAAACGACTTAAGTGGTTGATATGCTGTTGCTAAGGCTAAATTTCTTTGAAGGAGATTCCCTACAACTATGAAATTTGCTCTAGAGGAACAGTCTTACAAAGACTGTTCCTCCGGACCAAATTTCATAGTTGTAGGGAATCTCCTTTATAGATATTTAGCCTTAGCAACAGCATAGCAACGACTTAAGTGGTTTTATGAATACGGCCCCAGCATATTTGGCAATTACTTGGAAAATAACATTCTGTTGGTTTCAACAGTTATTGAATGCCTCCTTAATTGTTATTAGAATTTTCAAGGTAACTGCCAAAATATTCCGTATAATCGTTTTCTTGCATATCCAGCTGACTCAATGCTTTAATCCCTAATTCAAACCGATTGTAACGAGTTTGCGTAGTCCAGGATTCTTTGATACACATCTGGTGTCATGGATTTAGATGTGTTATATGCATATTGATTGGAAATTTTATAGTTTTGCAAGAACATTGGTTTGCCAATACGATATATATGGAAACATCTTGTAGTAAAATTATAAAAGCGGAGCGCCTGGCCTAGTGGAACGAGTTTTTGCCTTTCTTGTAGGGGGTCGTGGGTTCGAGTCCCACCGGGGGACCATGTTCGATTAATTGCTTCAATCCAATAGACCAGGAAATCTGCACACAGTGTACCCTGAGCTGGAATAAGTGGCATCTGGGTGGCGGTCGGTGGCGCTGAACATCAACGGTGGCGTCTAGTCTAGTCTACCCCATAACCTTGCAAGGTCCTAGGGGCACCACAGATGACTAAACAACAACTCCTGTCTGCCTAGTCCTGTCTTCAGCTGCCCTAGTTGTGCTAGCAGAGTCTATCCCTGTCCACTCCTTAATATTGTCTTCAAAACTCTTCTGTCTACCTCTTCTTTTTTTCCCTTGACCGAGTCCTGAAAATTGTTTTTTAGCAGGCCAGAAGACCTTGAGATGTGGTCAAAACCTCTCAGTTTCCGTTTCTTGACCAAGGTCAGGAGTTCGTCTTATTCTACAATGGCTGCTTGTAGCTTTCTGCGAACATCTTCATTAGTGACATGGTACGAGATGTTCAGTAAACTCAGCTGCATCTCGTCTCAAGGGCCTGTGTTCGTTTCTCTTATTCTGCTGTAATCAATTTTCAAGACTTACCGGCATACAGAAATATGGATATGGTAAGGGAGCGCATAAGTTTCACCTTTGATCCAAGAGATATGTTGTTATTTCTCCGTATTGGTTTCAGCTTTGCCGGTACTGCAGTGGCATGTGCAACTCTTGAGCGAACCTAAGAGTTTGAGTCATCATCTAAGACAATTGGTCCAAGGTATTTGAAGCTTGTAACTGTTCCCAACTTCTGCCTTTTAACCTTGATCTTCCTCTGGATGTCTTTGGCACTTTTTGTCACACGAAGGATCAGTTGTAAATCTTCTCCTGGGTGCTAAGGGCAATCTAGCACTACATTGATACCATAACTCTCATGATAGTAGAGCTCCGAACAGTATTCTGTCCATCTGCATAGACTCTCTCGTCTTTCTGTTAGACGTTTCTCAGACTAGTAGAATCAGAGGTGAGGATTTGGATCCAGTAAAACTACTTTAGGCCTCCAGCAATCCATTACATAATATACTGACCGTTCCAAGGCGGTACTTCTATTGTGGTTCCTCATTGTTACGTGTTGTTATATCCGCCTGACTAGCTGACCATTCTGCTTTTTGTTTTATTGTGTAATTAAAAACAGGAAACAAAATGGTAAACTAGAATTGAGCCGCGACACGACAAAACCAACAATGTGGTTGTGCGCCCAGCGCAGACCAAGATCAGCCTGGGCATCCGCCCAGTCTGACCAGAGTCTTCGCTGTCCGCGTGAAGCTAGCTTAGACTCTTAGCTACCCTTTAAGTGCTTAGGAAAGACTCTGAACAGTCTAGGCGGATGGCAAGGCTGATTTGAGTCTCCACTGGGCGCACAACCACATTGTTGGTTTTCTCGCGTCGTGGCTCAGATGTTGCTGCTGAATTCATTTAGGGCAGCTCAATGACAACCTGTTAGGAAAACAGCTGTCCATTTGGTTTACTCTGCGAGTCTTTCGTGAACTTTCGTAAGTTTGAGTGTTTGCTTCTTTCTTTTTTGGTTTTGAGGGCGGGATGTGGGATTTGATTGTAGGAATTCCTCATTATTGCCTATCTTTTTACTTTGTCCTGGATCCTGCTTCTCTGAGGTTAGATCCTTCACCAGCTGATATGCTCTCTTGCTGTTGTTTCTGTTTAGGCATGTTTCGATCTCCTGGCACTGAGTTCCTATCCAGTCCTCCTTTCCCGCTTTTCGGGGCCTTCTAAACCCTCTTGTTAGCTTTCCTGAATCTTTTTGCTCCTTTTCATCATACTGACATTTCTTCAAATCTTCCTCTCACCACAGAGGTCGAAAACATCTCTGGTGATCCAGGGCTTCTTCCTGCTACGTTTCTTCCGAAGTATCACACTGGCCGCGTCAGTTACTGCTGTATTATATGTGATAATCGTGCTATCTATGTCCATGTCATCATCCTTTAGGCTGATAAATGGTGCAAATTTCCCATAGATTGTTGCTCTCAAGGTC
The DNA here is from genome assembly GCA_963989385.1 of Ctena decussata. Taxonomy (NCBI): domain Eukaryota; kingdom Metazoa; phylum Mollusca; class Bivalvia; order Lucinida; family Lucinidae; genus Ctena; species Ctena decussata. The sequence continues at coordinate 34,160,203 of OZ022498.1, read as the reverse complement.
GAACCCCAGTCTTGGTTTGGTTAGCTTTCTGGCCTTCTTATGACGAACTCGAAAGATTATCATCACCAGGTCATGGTCACTTCCTATGTCTGCTTGTCCTATGGCTGTTAACTCCCAATCGGAATCACTTCCTCGACAAGAAATAGTCAATCTGACTGCAAGGGTATTTGTCCGTAGATGTACTAGGTTGCTAAAGATCGCAAGTTCTAGAACTTTGAGACCTCATTCAACTTGACGGAGCCTATCTCTCTCCAGGCTTTTTATGTTCACCACAGCCGAATTCCATTATAACTATATGGCTCGCCTTGGTCGCTAACACATGGCCGTTGACTCAAACAATTCTTCCACCCAAGCCGTTGACTTTTTCTAGGAAGACTTCCATTCGAACGCAAAACATAACACACTGCGAGGTAACAAGATTAAGTAAACATGACAGTGCATCTGCAATGCAAATGTACTCTAATTAAACTATCAGCAATTCCAAATTCACCCACACGATTGAGAATTTTTCAGATGCAGGGTTAATTAACTTTTTTTTCTATTTGCAAGAAAATGAGATAATGTTTCGCTGACTCTGATGTTTCCCGGAAATTTGTAATTGTAAGCGAGATATTAGTTGTAAACTGAATGCTCAGTTTTGTTTAGATAACAACATAGGGGACAGCAGCCCATTTTCTTACTTGATAGAGAACTTGTAGCTACAAACAAACTGTGTAAGTTTGATTATGATTGTTAAAAATAAATTTTAAGCCTTTGTTGTGTTCAAAACATGATATACAGTATTTTGCACTAAATAATTGGCAATAACTCTAGTATCTATATTCCAATCTACTTATTATCAACCTCGACCAAGACTTTGCAGCTACACACATGCTGCAACTTTGGTTATGATCATTGCTTTACAACTATAGTCTCTTATGGTTTACAAGACTATATACAGGACAGCACTTTTCATTTAGTAAGGCTAACTCTAATGCAAATGATCCTATTTCGCCCACAATCCAGCTCTGACAAGATCTTGTGGCCATGAACATACTATGCAAGTTTGGTTATGATTGCTAAACATTGTAGTCCCTATCAGGTTCGCAAGCTAAGTGGTGGACAAGAGACGACGAACTGACGAACGGCTACTGATAACAATAGCTCACCATGAACACTTTATGGTCAGGTGCGCTTAAACATAACGACACCAGCTACTCATAGAATGATGCATGGACACAGAAAGTATATGAGCCGCGACACGAGAAAACCAACAAAGTGGTTGTGCGCCCAGCGCAGACTCAGATCAGCCTGGGCATCTGCCCAGTCTGATCAGAGTCATCGCTGTCCGCATGGAGGTAGCTTAGACCCTCGGCTACTCTTTGAGCACTTAACAAAGAGTCTGGTCAAACTGGTCGAACGCCCAGGTTGATCTGAGTCTGCGCTGGACGCATAACCACATGTTGGTTTTCTCGTGTTGCGGCTCATATAAGGATGGAAGAATCCATTTGGCATACATGGATAAATTGTCTCTGTTTGCAAAATATTTACTTGCCACTGTTTATTTAAAGTTCCATTATACATTGTAAAAGCCGGTGCCCGGGCACGTGGACTGTATTGCTCGTTACCTAATTGCTCATGAACACACCGATGAAACCGAGCTAATTTATTTAGTTAGTTAGTTGGTTTGTTTGGTTTTTGTTTTCTTTGGTGTATTCCTTGCACTTTAATACCGTGCTTTTTCAGAATATACATGTCTTCCAATAGCAGAATGAGCATAAGAATCATTTGCGATAGTTTAATATGTGGGTTATGCTCGGAAAGGAAACGCAGTTGCAGAATGCAGTCACATACTGTATAAGGTGGCGTTAGAAGCACGTTTTTCACAATCGTCGTTTGGCAACTCACTACTTTCCAAGTGCATGACATGCTATCCACAACAGCTATTCTTAACATGCTGCTATTAATATGCAAGAATTCCACATTGACATTTCGCGAAATTCGCTGAAAATATTTTCTCCATAGAATGGATACAGTATATATTTTTTCACAATGAGATGAGATCATTCCATTCTGATAATATGGGCCGCGACACGACAAAACCAACAATGTGGTTGTGCGCCCAACGCAGATTAAGATCAGCCTGGGCATCCGCCCAGGCTGATCAGCGTCTTCGCTGTTCGCATGGAGGTAGCTTAGACTCTTAGCTACCCTTTGAGCACTAAACGAAGAGTCTGATCAAACTAGGCGGATGCCCAGGCTGATTTGAGTCTGCGCTGGGCGCACAACCACATTGTTGGTTTTGTCGTGTCGCGGCTCATATATAGATTGTATCCATCTTATGGATATCCATAATCAGACTGGTAGCTGCTCTAGGCGTATGCGAGAGAATGCTTTCACAGCCTGATCAAAGCATGCTCAAATTCGCGAAAAATTATAGACCAAATCACATTTTATAGGCTATTGGGTATGCTGTGCGCAGGCTGCCCATGTGCACTAGCATGTTTGCAGATTTTGCGCTTCCGCTGAGAGAGGCTCGGATAGGAACATTCAATAGCCTGAAAAGCTGTATGTCGTGAGTAGCTGCTATTTAAATCCAGAAATCTGCAATACAAAACTAATGAAAATAAAACTTCAAAGTAAAACTAGGTTACTATGTTGCTGACAAATCTGAATAAGTGACTTTTTGTGCTTCGAGCAATATTTGTCTGCAAGGACACGGTCTGTTGATGCGCACTGAGGATTCGTGCATTTTGCCCAAGGATCTCAGTTTTGCCATCGTTAATACATGTAACATGATAACTGCGACATAAATAAAATGCTATTCTGTTCTGCGAAGTTTGAGAAAGCAATTCCTCAGCAGCAAAGAGTCATAGCAACCTTCTTCACAGTGCTCTTCACCATATAGATTTATCATGATATTGATATTATTATACTCTTGTCAATAGACTGTGCGTATGCACAAGCTGATCTAAGATTTTTGCACCAATTCAGATAGAGTGAAATTAAGGCGCACTTATTAATCGGTGGCTCAGATAAATCCGCGACGGTTCGGTTTAAACGATATTTTCTGCATTAAATACAGAATATATACAAAGGAAAAAATATGAAACAATAGTTATATCGCTATAGCATCATACGCCAATTAAAACGTCAGAACGTTTGATTGATAACTTGTTTTTGTTTTGCCTCTTAATAGTATTTTATCATTAATTTCCTCAAGCTAGTTTTTAAAGTGCTATCTTTTACAACTCACTCAGCTGCGTTGAAACATAGCACTTTCAGAAATAGCTCACCTGGTCGGTTATGTTGAAATATAGCATTTGAGCCGCAATACAACAAAACCAACAAAATGGCATGTGCTCCCAGCGCATACTCAGACCAGCCTGGGCATCCGCCCAGTCTGATCAGAGTCTTCGCTGTCCGCATGGAGCTAGCTTAGTCTCTTAGCTACCCTGTAAGCCAAAAGCGAAGACTCTGATCAGACTGGGCGGCTGCCAATGCTGATCCGAGTCTGTGCTGGGCGCACATGCCACTTTAATGGGTTTTTCATGTCGCGGCTCATATGTGTAATTATACTCCCGTTCTTGCAGAGATGCAACAAATGAAACTTTCTGATACACGAACAGAAAGTGGAACTAAACATCAGCCAATGCAAATAACAAAATGGTATCATAGTTTAAAATGCATTAATTACTACGTCTAATCTTTGAAATCTAAAACGGATTAGAAACCGCTGTTTGCCCCATTTCTGCTCATTAGCTCTTAATGCAGAACCGTTTAACTGAATTTTGTCTTGATATCACTACGCTCACGCTATGCTAAAAGTTGATGCGATTTTAATACATTCCACCGGCCTTGATTTCTATGTGATCAAAATATGCATCCTGGCGGGCGCGCACATCGTTGAAACAATATTTAATCAACGTTTGTTCAACTTCTGTTTAAACATTGTGTGACCTCTGTGATATTACAGTGCTCCAATTAATGTTGGAAGACTGGTAAGTTGCGTTTGATGTGAAATTAAAATCTTAAAGAGTTCCTGCAAGAGCAGGGGCCGTATTCATAAAGCCACTTAAGTCGTTGCTTTGCGGTTGCTAGGGCTAAATATCTATAAAGGAGATTCCCTACAACTATGAAATTTGCTCTGGAGGAACAGTCTTTGTAAGACTGTTCCTCCAGAGCAAATTTCATAGTTGTAGGAAATCTCCTTCAAAGAAATTTGGCCTTAGCAACAGCATAGCAACCACTTAAGTCGTTTTACGAATACGGCCCCAGAGAACATATTCAGAAGGAACATGGGCCAGACTACCTTATGTAGTTTCGGCTAATAAAGGCTCATCAGTGACCCTGACCCTCATCAGTGAGTATACCGGGATGTTATGGTGTAATTTATGTTGTACACACTTTCATAGAATAATATATGTACAGTGTATGTTAAAATGTCCTATGGAAGAAATAAATATTGATAATGATGAGATAATTTATGGGCAATCTTCCAACAAAAAAAAATGTTAGGAAATTTTGGCTTTATCAGACTTTTATGATGAGGGAGTATGGTGAAAGACAAAAGTTTTCTGAGAAATAAGAAAACATAATCGAGACCTATCTTCAATCCCCAGTCACGCATTAACATGAGCAATCAATGTCAGCGAAATAATACACTCTTATATGTCCGAAATCCGAACCTTTGCAAACCTTGGAATTTCATGTAATGTAAGACTATCACTTGTAAACATTATCGCACGTGCTATGACGACCGGTAAGTGAAATACCATATGAGCCGCGACACGAGAAAACAAACAATGTGGTTGTGCGCCCAGTGCAGACTCAGATCAGCCTGGGCATTCACCCAGTTTGATCAGTCTCTTCATTAAATGCTCAGTCTAAGCTACTTCCATGCGTACAGTGAAGACTCTGATCAGACTGGGCGGATGCCCAGGCTGATCTGAGTCTGCACTGGGCGCACAACCACATTGTTGGTTTTGTCGTGTCGCGGCTCATATCGAGTCTGCCTTTTGGGACTGGTAGGTTGTTGACAATTTTCTGTATAATACATAACGGACCAGGACTGTTTCGACCACCAATATTTGTCTTGTTTCCAGAGAATCTTCTTTCAGAAATTTATTATTGTTCCTTTCAGTCAGTGTCACCCGGCGGAGCTGTTCGATTCATAGAAATGGTCTATTCATAATCGGTAACTGCTAGGATCAAGGCTTGGCAAATAAGTGTCATTTAACTACTTAAAAATGCAACTTAAAAAAACAAACTTGTATACGTTGTTATTAGACAAATGACGTATTAACTTATGACAAACAGTTAATGAGTTGTAAAGGGCACACCACACACTTTGCAGATATACAATGTCTATGTTTTATATTGCTGTATGTGGGTGCCAGCATAAAGCGTCTTAAGGTAAATGTTCGTGCAGCAAGTCACATTTTCCAACCTCTATAAAGAACAGATAAACAATCGGTTTGCTCTATTCTGTTCTGTTCTGTTTCAATTCTCGTAACGACGTTCCCCAAATAAAGTGGCTCAGCGCTACGTAACGAAAGTTAAACACACCTGGCGCCGAGTCACGTCCATCTATGTCGGTTTGGTCTGTTAACTGCCCTTTCATATTATACAATATTAGCGACAAATGATAAAATAAGGTAACTGGAACAGCATTGAATACGCTCTTGTGTTATGGAAGTTTGCACAAGACTGGCCCCCGTCATTATGTTTCAGATTTTATAAGTTAATAAGGGATATAGCTCTGTCATGAATAAATTTTACACCACATTAATTGTTACATGTATCTTAAAAAGAAACTGACTGGTGGGGTCACATATGGCAGACCATTTTGAATATATGAGCCGCGACACCACAAACCAACAAAGTGGCATGTGCACCCAGTAAATGCATATTTCAGTGTAAATACGCACGTCAAGACCAACCTGCTGACATTATTCCAAGTCCCAGTTGATATCCGGCTGACCGAAGTGCGCATGCTCTGGCCGGGTTGCGCGCGTATGCAATGGCTGCTCAATCGGAACACCGCTCGGCAAATTCCGTGATTCGCGGAATTGGCCGGACGATGCTCCGATTTAATGGCTGCTCTGAGAATGCGCAATTACCAAATGGCATAAGGATTTTCTGACGACGCCGGCCATTTTTAAAATCTATCAGATGGTCGATTTAACACAATGGTATGTCTCTGTATGACCTGGCAGTGTCTGTTCTTTCATAATGTAGGCTATAATATTGGATTACGTTGTCGAAAATTTAATTTTCCGATCGCTATTGGCGTGGTGGAACCAAAATAGAATATCGACTCTATTACAATTAAACTGCAAAATTGTGTGAAATAATGGGCATCATGGTAAACGGCAAAATGCATGTGCGAACACTGATGCCTCTGATTACACTGCGCATCACTCAGATGCGCAGTGTAATTAAAGTCCTCTCTGTTCGAATGACACAATAGGTAAAAGTAAAGGTTTCCCATAGCCTAATAGCCGTAGGGGCAGTGGGGGTTAGATACCCACTGTATATTGGGCACAACATGTGAAAGGCGCAGTCTGTCCCTCTCCTTTCACTGCCTTATCCTTCCTTGATTCGAAAAAAGGTACCCATTTATTGCTGGGTTGACAGAAAGAGTTTTTCAGTCGTCGGATGGCTACGGTAAGCCGCGAACTCACGACCTTCCGGCGACTTTCTGCACCATAACCGAGTCACTCGAACTACTCGACCACGGCACCTCTCAATATATGTCCCTGTAATCTCTAAGCAGCTATCAGGCAATACTCTGATCGCTATGCGTGGACGCACACGTGGTATAGAATCTTCGTTGTCTGTATGTTTTCAGGCTGACTGAAATTGTTTCAGTCGACAAAATTACAAATTAGTATGATGGTCAGCGTTATATTTTAATTTTCAGTCGAAGATTCTCAATATTCACTCTGATTTTCTTGGCAGGCTGATCGATATATAGTTTTACCGACCGGTCATTTTCCTATTTACCTTCGTTTTCAACGGATATCAAATCTAGATCACCTTGAAGCAAATTCTTTCCTTTAAGAAAAGACCCTCTTTTGGAAGCCTGCATCGTTCAGGGAAGAGACCAAGTCATTTCCTTTTGTAAATGGCGGAGAAACATGGAAGTATATCCATACATCTAAAATTGAAAGGGATATTGATTGTATTTGGCAGCATTTGTGTAATAGCAAATGTGTATAAAGGCAAACCCATGGGATTTGGGACCCAAATTTTGGGCCTTGGGATGAAATTTTAAGATTTGTAAAGTCCTATGGATTATTCCGCTGATTTTTTTGATAACTGCATAACTGATGTCAGTATCGTTTAACATACCTGGAATCATACTATCTCTATTTCAGCCGCGACACGACAAAACCAACAATGTGGTTGTGCGCCCAGCGCAGACTCAGATCAGACTGGGCATCCGCCCAGTCTGATCAGAGTCTTCACTGTCCGCATGAAGCTAGCTTAGACCCTAAGCAACCCTTTAAGCGCTTAGCGAAGAGTCTGATCAGACTGGGCGGATGCCCAGGCTTATCTGAGTCCGCGCTGGGCGCACAACCACTTTGTTGGTTTTCTCGTGTCGCGGCTCATTTCAAGATAGAAATTTGTCTTTCCGTCAGTAACAGACCGATCAAGATAAACCTATATGATCTGGCACAGTTTTTATTCACCTGTTTATTATTATTGTATGTGCTTTAAAACCACCACAACAAACAGAGTGAGAAATTGCCTAATCAAAATTCCACGTAGATTCTTATCCCCATTATTTATTATGATGCTGTACTAGATGCTTCCATTTAGAAAAGGTACAGGTAAAAAAGGCAAAGGTTTCCCAAAGCCTTGTGGCAGCAATGGCAATGGGCATGAAACGCTCATTTATCTTTGGCACAGCCATTATACTTAAACTATTTTAAAGATAGTAAACTTATTTATTGAAGTTGTTCCCTAACAAATATAGTATGGTTAGGCTAAGTTTACAGATGTGCTTTCCAACACTAGCCTGGCTCCAGTCGAATCTGTATTTATTACTCTGGTGGACAGATGATGGTCTATGTTCCTCTGCAGTGGATATATTGGACATGGAGTCTGAAGCCAGACTACCCAACACTAGCGTAATGACCGACCTTACGAACCTATCAAAACTCGCAGCTATTTAAAATGAAGAAAGAAATTTTGCTCATAGGTTTGTCCTGTCGCGTTTATTTGACGAGGCCAAACTGCCTCAGTATGTGTTGTGTTTTGCATGCACATGGACAGTTTTGCCGGTTTGATATGGCGGACGCTACCGCCGACATTCAGTGTCACAGCAATCACGGACCGCCGCCCTGAAATGTTCAGCGTCACCAGCAATAACCGACTGCCACCCTGATACATTCGGTGACACAGCAATCACTGACCGCCACCCTGATATATTCGGTGAAACAGCAATCACTGACCGCCACACTGGTATATTCGGTGACACAGCAATCACGGACCGCCACACTGGTACATGTATATTCGGTGACACAGCAATCACTGACCGCCACCCTGATATATTCGGTGAAACAGCAATAACCGACTGCCACCCTGATACATTCGGTGACACAGCAATCACTGACCGCCACACTGGTATATTCGGTGACACAGCAATCACCGACCACCACCCTGATATATTCGGTGACACAGCAATCATCGACCGCTACCCTGACATATTCGGTGAACTAGCAATCACCGACCACCACCCTGATATATTCGGTGACACAACAATCACCGGCCATGCCCTGATATATTCAGTGACACAGCAATCACCGACCGCCACCCTGATATATTTGGTGACACAGCAATCACTGACCGCACCCTGATTGGTTCAATGCCACAGCAATAAATGTCCGCCACTCTGATATGTTCAATGTCATAGCAATCACCGACCGCCACCCTGATATGTTCAGTGACACATCAATCACCGACAGCCACCTAGATATATTCGGTGCCACAGCAATCACCGACCGCCACCCTGATATGTTCAGTGACACAGCAGTCACCGACCGCCACTCTGATATGTTTAGTGCCACATCAATCATCGACCGCCGCCCTGATGTGTTTATTGTCACAGCAATCATCGACCGACACCTTGATATGTTTAGTGTCACAGCAATCACCGACCGCCACCCTGATATGTTTAGTGTCACAGCGATCACCGACCGCCACCCTGATATGTTTAGTGTCACAGCAATCACCGATCGCCACCCTGATATGTTTAGTGGCACATCAATCACCGACCGACACCCTGATATGTTTAGTGTCACAGCAATCACCGATCGCCACCCTGATATGTTCAGTGGCACATCAATCACCGACCGACACCCTGATATGTTTAGTGTCACAGCAATCACCGATCGCCACCCTGATATGTTCAGTGGCACATCAATCACCGACCGCCACCCTGATATGTTAAGTGCCACAGCAATCATCGACCGACACCCTGATATGTTTAGTGTCACAGCGATCACCGACCGCCACCCTGATATGTTTAGTGCCACATCAATCACTGACCGCCACCCTGATATGTTTATTGTCACAGCAATCATCGACCGACAACTTGATATGTTTAGTGTCACAGCAATCACCGACCGACACCTTGATATGTTTAGTGCCACAGCAATCACCGACCGCCACCCTGATATGTTTAGTGTCACAGCAATCACCGACCACCGCCCTGATATGTTTAGTGCCACAGCAATCACCGACCGCCACCCTGATATGTTTAGTGTCACAGCAATCACCGACCACCGCCCTGATATGTTTAGTGCCACAGCAATCACCGACCGCCACCCTGATATGTTTAGTGTCACAGCAATCACCGACTACCACCCTGATATGTTCAATGACACATCAATCATCGACCGACACCCTGATATGTGTTCAACGTCACAGCAATCACCGACCGCCACCCTGATATGTTCAGTGCCACAGCAATCACCGACCGCCATCCTGATATGTTCAATGTCACAGCAATCACCGACCGCCACCCTGACATGGCCGTAGCAATCATTTACCGCCACCCTGATATTTTGAATGTCACAGCAATCACCGACCGCCACACTGATATGTTCAATGTCACAGCAATCACCGACCGCCACCCCGATATGTTCAATGTCACACAGCAATCACCTACCGCCACCCTGACACCACTATTTACAACTCAGTGCACACTTGGTGCGGCCTTCTTGGTCTACGAGCGTATTGGACCTAAGAAATTGATTGTGCCGCCTCTTGGAGTCGAGTCCACGACACCATGCAAGGAAGGCGAACACACCATGGATTAAGCCAAGCGCTCCGCCATATTTTTCCCATTTTACAAACAGTATTATATATATTTGTACATTAGAGTATTTGAACTCTTTCTTGTCACAAGACTGTTTGAAACAGAGGATTACATGTACATGAGTGCTCATGTATTATTGAATTTTTTAACGAGTTTGGGAAAAAGATACGATACGAGGCTATGCCGAGTATCTTATCGTTTTTTTTCCAACGAGCTTAATGAATTGAATAATACTGGATTCTATTTATCATATGACACTAAAACCGCATTTTTCTAGCAAATTTTGCACTAAAACGTCACGATTTCGCCATTAGAAAACGCGACGTTTTTCATAGACATCAATGCATAACGCTACGACGCCATCTACAAGTTGATTATCGTTTTTTAAATGCATGGCTTTATTACGCTCTCAGATGACGTCATATGATAAAATATTTTAATGCCTTTATGTGGTTGTCATTGAATCTATCTGATAAAACATTTTAATACCTGTATGTGATTGTCATTGAATCTATCTGATAAAACATTTTAATGCCTGTATGTGGTTGTCATTGAATCTATCTTATAAAACATTTTAATGCCTGTATGTGGTTGTCATGGAATCTATGTATATAAGCTGTCTTTTCCTGAAAGTCCTTCACGAGCATACGAATGCTGAAAGAATGCATGATTGAATTTTATATGATGCCCTGTTGATTGATTCTGGATTCTGTCCTTAAGCTTGTTTATTCATATATTTCTATCCTCTTACACCAACTGCGTGTGGCCTAAGACTTATTAAGCACACTAATGTTTGTTGTTTTCTGTTCAGTCTATTCAGTAGATTAGTAAATATTTTGATAGTAGTTATTGTGTTGTCATTCACATACAGATAAATATGATATTAATTCTTCCAGACTATAAAATATGCAAAAACTCTGAACAATGGAACTTTATATAATGATGTATGAAACGTGTCTTAAAAACTGACATCAGATTTGTTATCAAAGAAACGTATAACCGTAAAACATATAAACGTTTCTCGGTGCATTATACTGTAAATATTCAAAGAGTTAGGACAAATAGGTATACATGTAAGCAAACAGTGCAGATCCAGACCAGACTGCTCCTCAAGGAGCAGCCTGATCAGGGTCTACACAGCTTGCATTCCATCAGCGACTTCTGGGCGCATTTTTGCATAAAAACAAACTGTTTGATTTCAGAAACAATTACGGTAAAATTTTCATGTGTCCCAAGTTTTAGAATTTTTACGGTAATCCATGTAATATGAGCCGCGACACGAGAAAACCAACAATGTGGTTGTGCGCCTAGCGCACTCAGATCAATCTGGGCACCCGCCCAGTCTGATCAGAGTCTTCCGTAAACGCTTAAAAGGTAGCTAAGGGTCTAAGATACCTTCATGCGGACAGCGAAGACTCTGATCAGACTGGGCGGATGCCCAGGCTGGTCTGAGTTTGCGCTGAGCGCACAACCACGTTGTTTGTTTTCTCGTGTCGCGGCTCAATTATATTTTCCAAGACATCCAACCAGATGGCTATGCCTCCAATAAAGCTAATATTTTGGCAAAATCTTTAATGTTTATTATTTACAATTATACAGACATTCTGTAATTTTTCAGTTATATTCTAAGCAACTGGCATACATATGTACTTAGTCCCACACATAGCAGTCAAAATGGCGTGTTTTAGGTCTGGCTTCCATTTAAAGATACATGCGAAGTCGTGAATCAGATCGAATTCTAAGATTATTACGAAGTGTGAAAGGTTGTGCATGTCGATAAGAGTAGTTGTACGCTAAAATAATACAAACAGATACTTTTCAAGAAAAATAATATGAGTTTTCAGTACTAGTCATCCTTTCAGAACATATCTACGATTACGGTGAAGAGGGTCCTGTTTGGAATGAAACACAACAATTGTATCACTTTTGAATTAGAATACCTGACAGTTATACTAGCTTGCATTCAACAAAGCGTTGAGGGATGGTCGGGCTGTGCGATGGTCCTGAGTGTAACTGACAGTGCCGGGGAGTTCTACTAGAAGTACTGATTTGGAACATAGTAGGGCAAGGGCCAACTGTGCTTGCAGTAGGTTCGGGGGTTGTTTGGACATTTTTCTCTCTCTCTCTCATCTATCATTTCTCCTCTTTCTCACTCTCTGGAAGATGGCCCGACATAGACGGAAATGCTGTCTGAAAGGGCCGGTGAACCCAAAACAACCAATCAATAAATCAATCAACAAAGCGTTGAACCCTGAGTATGAGTCTTTCTCGGAAATGCGCGGCGCTTAATCAGGTACAGTGACAGGTGATTAGTCTGTGTACTTTTACTATGAAGACGAGAGCATAAAAAAAAAGAAAAGAAAAATAGGAAAACAGATATAAGTCGTGATCGGAATGTTTGTTCTTTGACAGCTTACAATATTTGAATCACGGGTAGAATCTTAGAATTATATTCATATACTCATTTGATGTTGCTGGTTTGGGAACATTTATCACCAGAGCATCACATATAACTCAGCACCAAAGACAATTAAAATTAAAATACTGAAACAGATATTAGTATCAATGGCCCAACATTCTTTGCAGTTTTATATCTGTACTGATAAACAGACACAAACGCTCAATAGGGACCATTGTCACAACAAAAGTCTTCTTGAACTTAAAGCAATCCCCACCAATCTTTTATAATATTAAACTTCTAGAATAGCAGACAATTTTCCTGCCTCCAAGGTGAAAATCCGACAAGATATTTTCATTAATATCCGCTTTATCTGCGGACTTCCATTTGGATAGCTAAGCTCTGGGCAAAACATTTAATTTTCATTATTTATACAGATATTATATGAAATGAATTGCATCAATTTAGTGACTGTAGTTCAATAAACATATTGAGCTACAATGTTATTTCATTGAACCAGAAGACATAAATATAAATCTACATGCCTTTAGCCAAATTACTAACTGCATTGCTAATTCATTAGCAGTCGTGGCTGTATTGGGTATTTGGACTTAAAGGCTTAGCATTCAACATCCCCGCCTACCAAAGAGATAGAGAGTAAAACCATATCGCGATATAGGTTTTACTTTCCAACGTTACAGTTACATTCAGTTTAGATGTTTACTTACCTAGTTTAAGGTACCCTTTTGTTAAGTCTTTAATATTAGGTTACCGTATTATATTCCCTTTTAGATGACGGTTACAGCTTAAATCTGTGTGAGAGGGTTGGCGCCTGACTATCAGTGTCTCTTGTCGAGCCCTCCGTGGTCAAGCTATTTGTTTCATTTTCCTCTGTAACCACACGGCTACTTGTTGTTGTGGCTGCATTACTTAGTCTGCGAGCATAAATTTAACTTAATCCCGCAGTAGTATACTCAACAGCATAAGAAACGCATATTTTTTAGTGTCTTGTTTTGCCTCATTAACTGTAATGGTATTTTACTTTTAACTTAGTACTGGGATTTGCCTTTACGTGGCCATAAGTTTTGCAACATTTCCTTGTCACAGTGCAATTTTTCGGAAAAAAAGAAGATTTTTGTCAAAAAGGCAAAAATCATACAATTCTGGCTCACAGTGGCAAAAAATAAAGTATCAATACGATTTGCTGCACGTCAGTTTAGCATGATGTTACCAACTAGAAAACGATATAAAACTTTTAAGAAATTGGATCTTATTTAGTAAATTCGCACATGCAAAAATCTGCATTTTCCAAAGTTTTTCAAAGTTTATGAAAATCGTCTGAATCATCAAATTATTAGGAAAATCTGGTAATTTGGGATTCAAAATGAGTGAAGCTATGAGCTAAGGATCCGTTTAAAATAAATTTTGGTTTGAAGTGAGCACGTATTTTGCTCACTTCCGGTTTGAGTTAAAAAATTTAAAAGCCGAAAAAAAATGTTTTCCTGGAAAAATCTTGTCTCCCGATTTGCTTACCGTAGACTGCCCTTTATGATAAAGATGCTGTATGATTTTCATTCAGTTTTGTCCAGTGATTTCAAGGATCCAGCGCCCCAAATTTCAATCTGTGGTTGCATTATTGGAAGGATGTACAGAGTTACTTCCCTTTGTTAGCATACTCCATTTGAGTGTGACCACTTACCCTTTTATTTAACCTAAATAGGAAAACATTTCCAATTCGGTTTCCTGAAAAATCCACAAAATTTTCTTTTGCTATCGCAAAACTTGCTTACTTACGGGATTTGCATAAAGGGGCATAACTTTGTTTGTAACGAGTAACCAATGCTGAAAGTTCTTGATGATGTTTCTGAGACATTGTAGCGTCCCAGATAAAGACGGCATCAGTTTTGGAGCCAGGTACAACTCAGTTCAAGGTACCAAGTTAATTGATCAGTATTTGTGAATTTTGAAATTGACCCCTTGATCGTTTACGCTTTCGTTACGCATGAATAAACAAACAAAATTTCAATAAGTTTTGCGACGTAGTGTACTCCATGCATTGATAATATCTCCCCTGTTTTGCCAATTTAAGCAGATTTTTATTTTCACATAAAATCATCGAAAAGAAAAATATGCGTTATTTTAGCTTTTGAGTATATATGCTTTTATTTGTTCGAATGTGGAAACTTCTGATGCAGATCTCTTGTGTTATAATTTCAGCCGCGTTATGTGACTTCCAATAACGTGGCAATTTTGTCATGTGTTATTCAGATCATCATTCTCATTTATACAGGGTAATCAGATACCCTCGTGTTGACTTTATGGCTTGGGTCACTTCCATAGATGACTGATTTGAAAAGCGAAGACTCTGATCAGACTGCACTTATGGACAGTCCAATCAGAGCCTCTGCTTGGCACCAAAGCCACATTGTTATAAGCCACATGAAGTGGCTCCTTTCATGCAGTGAAAAATGAAAATCTGTAAAAACAACGCTTTATTTATATATTTTGTATGTCTTTATATATTTGTTGTATTGATGTACATCTAGCAGGCACATGACGTCGAAATGACGTCGTACCGACGACGATGCGACGTGAACGACGTCAGTGCGATGTCAATTCGATTTCGACGCCACATGCACGCTGGGCATTTTTTTTTAATATAAGCAGGGTCTAGGCTGGCTCAGGTAAACTGTATAAAGCGCATACGCCAAGTATGGCTTACATGTAAACATGGTAAATGCTGCGAACGTGTAGTCAGTCTAATCTAACAGAACAATTCACACAAACAATCGCAAAATCGCACTTTGCAATAGTTACAAGGGTATACTTGCTTTCAACTAACTAAAATGAAACAAAAATCGAACAAGGAAACGTCAAAGACAAATGCGTTATCGCATTTCTATTTCTTGACAGTTGAACAAACGAATTCGCTGAAGTGAATTATTAAGATTAGCCATATTTCAACTGTTATTGGCAAGTTATTCATCACTTGTCTCACTGCAGTCAATATGGTAAAGATTCGTATCGAATTTTATCGTTATAGTCTTGAACACAGGGTATAATCGATTCCGCTAATTATCGCTTCCTGCAGAGACTGTCCGTCATATTTGGCTTCCGCCGAGACTGTCCGCGAACTCTTGCTTCCTGCAGAGACTACTGTCCTCGAAAAATGGCTTCCTGCCGAGACTGTCCGCGTGACTCTGCTTCCTGCCGAGAGCCTCGGCAGGAAGCAGAATCACGCGGACAGTCTCGGCAGGAAGCCATTTATCATGTACAGAAGTCTCGGCAGGAAGCAAGAGATCGCGGACAGTCTCGGCGGAAGCCAAATATGATGTACAGTCTCTGCAGGAAGCGAAAATTAGTGGAATCGATTATACCCTGTGTTGAATATAGGGGCGCCTATAAGCAAGAAGATTTGAGCCGCGACGCGACAAAACTAACAAAGTGGTTGTGCGCCCACCACAGACTCAGATCAGCCTGGGCATCCGTCCAGTCCGCATGGAGGTAGCTTAGACACTTAGCTAGATTGTACCCTTGAAACACTTAAAAAGAGACTGATCGAACTGAGTGGATGCCCAGACTGGTCTGATTCTGCACTGGGCGCACACCCACTTTGTTGGTCTTCTAGTGTCGCGGGTCATTTATCTCAGAGATGTAAAATCACTGCACACTGCGGTTGCATCTTCTTCGATTTGATGACAATATGTCGGTTGATTTTCATATATTATATCATGTAACTGGTAAAAATGCAGGAGGACATTTTCAAATGTTGGTCGTCTTATAATATATACGTGGCAAAAAGAAGTTAGGGATATTTTTATTCTTGAGTGAAATGAATATCAGGTATAAATCCAATCTATTATATTATGGTGTAATAATAAAGTTTATTCAATAACAATAAATTTTGTAGAACTGAAATCAGTTTACTCTCTTGTACAGAAAAAATTTTGCACAATACAACAGTAGGGTTGAGTGAAAAATGTCACAAATACACAATGCTCAATTTTTACCGGTGAGCTTTGCTCATCGCCTGAATTTGAGCGCTGATCCTTTCAAAAGTGAACATATTTCTGGTTAACAAATCTATTGCTTTACTATTGACAACATCTATTCTACTAGCGTTAAAGTGCCATAACGTCGACATCTGCCAAACGACGCGCGCTTACGCGCTATTGGAATGCTCGAAGCTGGCATGAGGCAAGTCGAAGTTGCTAGACGTTTGGGTGTTTCACAGAGTGTGATCAGCCGCCTACGAACTCGGTTGGCACAAAGAGTGAGTGAGTGAGTGAACTCGGGTTTAACGTCCCACCAACAACGAGGTCATATGGAGACGGGACCTCGGTTTAAAGTCTCATCCGAAAGACCGGAGAAGCGGGGGATCGAACTTGCGACCCCTGGGGTGGTAGTCTGGAGTGTTATCCACTACGCTACAGCCGCTCCTGGTTGGCACAAAGAAACAGCACGTTAGATCGACGTCGACGTGGTCGCCCGAGGTCTACGTCGCAAGCCCAGGATCGGTTCCTGCGTACGTCAGCCTTGAGATCACGATCAGTAAGCGGCGAACAACTGCCCGAACGTCTCTCAAGAGCTGGAACAAGAGTGTCTGTTCAAACCGTGCGGAAACGACTTCACAGCGCTGGACTTAGAGCTCGGCGACCTTACGTTGGGATGTCACTTTCCCAGAGACATAGACAAGCCAGGCTAGCATGGACAAGGCAGCATCGTCGATGGACTAACCAACAATGGGCGACTGTACTCTTTACCGACGAGTCACGGTTTCTGCTGGATATGCTTGACAGACGGCGTCGCGTTTGGCGTCGCAGAGGTGAGAGGTACGCGAACTGCGCCATTGTTGAACATGACCGGTATGGAGGAGTAAGTCTTATGGTATGGGGCGGCATATCTGTTCGTTCCCGTACAGAGCTGCTTGTGCTTAACGGAACTCTGACAGGCCAACGCTACATCAATGAAGTGCTACAGCCGGTTGTTCTGCCTTTTGTTCAACAACACCACGTAGTGCTGCAGGATGACAACGCAAGACCTCATCGGGCGAGGATGGTACAGCAGTTCATGTAGCAGAACAAAGTGGATCATCTCGATTGGCCTGCTCGATCCCCTGACTTGTCGCCAATCGAGCATTTTTGGGACATTCTCGGCCAGCGTGTACGACAGAGATTTCCAAGACCAAGAACGCTCGCTCCAAGCTTTGGGCGCAGCCTTGCAGCAGGAGTGGAGGAGGATGCCCCAGCTACAGATTGCCAGACTCATCAGGAGTATGCGTCGTCGTTGTGTGGCCTGCATAGAAGCAACAGGTGGACATACGCGATATTAACAGATTTGTGAGGTTTTATCGGTGACCCTAGTGATCTTCCATACAAATTTCCTCATTCACATCTAGTGCTACAGACTCCAATGGATGGATTTTTGTCTGTAAATGAAATGATGTAATCAAATATATCAATTTCAGATTTCAGATATGTCTTAGTTTCCTTTTATTTCACCGTACATACAAATATCCCTAACTTCTTTTGCCACGTATATATATTCAGCGTCAGCCTGAAAACGCTACACTTTCAAACTGCCAATATATTTCTACGGGTACACCTTCGTGTTTTCCGCCTTTCTTTCCAAGGGAGACTACTTTTGTGACTTCCTGTTTGTTTCCATGGGCAACGAACCCTTCCAGGATGGGGTCTACTGTTAAAGGATAGAATTTGCTCCTGCAGGAGCAAATTCTTTCCTTTAAGAGTTGACCCCAATAGAAATAGGAGTTGAAAAAAAGAAGAGCTGCTCCCTCTGAAAGTGTACCCATTCACCGTAATTCCATTTGGGCCATTAATCCTACGACCTAGCAGACAGAGTTATTATTTAATCTTGCAAGCCTGCATTTATAGGGAAATCACAAATGTCAATTGTTGGCCTTTCGTGTTACAGATTCCAGAGTTAATCTGAAGAAAATTGTATCCCTAGTAGGTCGTAGTATTAGAGTTACTGTTTCATAGCCAGCTTTAGCATTGCACCGTAAACACAGGTACTTTAAGGCCATATATACATGTAGCTGCATAAAACGTTGATAGTGTGTATATGCATCCTTACAGTGGACTTCGGTCTGGCCACATACTTTCGTTTCTCCTTCCGCTGATTCAAGAAGAGCAGTTGTCAGTTACTGGCGAAAGTATGTGCACTTAGTACTGGTTAACCGCTTAGAAGGTCTAAGCCTGCCCAGGAATAGTGTGGTTAGGTTAACTGACCGTCCCGACATGACCTTAGTTGTTTACCGTGGACGTTAAGCATCAAATCAACCAACCAACCAACTACAGTGGACTTTGCGACTCTGTGACATACAAACACTTTATTGTCAACTTGCTAATACCGGCCGTATGCAATCATGAAAGTTTGGTGAATAACTTGCGGTAATATATCACAGACTTAAAAAATCTCAGCTGCCCCAACCGAAGAACAAACCGGGGACCCTTTGACCCAAAGGCGAACATCGCTATAGAAGACGGCTTCTACAAGTGTGTGATATACCTAACCTATACAATGTGACAAATATCTTGCGATGTAACCGTATATTTTAACTCGGTAAGCAATGATTACATGTACTTGAAAGCTAAGATAAACTGCAGATTTACCTAAGTAACGTTTGCATTAAATGTGCAGTAGTTTGTTGGAAGATCTTCAGAAAACTATCAAGACAATTTTAACTTATGCATAATTTAAAATATAGCGCTTCTTCAAGTTAGCCTCGGCGCCGGTTCGCAGAGAACAGTGTATAAACAGTGATTATTATGCAAGAAAGGCCAGACTTATGTCTGGCACAGCTTAACACATCATTTATTGTAATGATTTATCTCATCTGTTTGGAATGAGTCTTCTTATATATCTTTATTTTAAAATGTGTGGAATTCCTATCCCTCACTTGTCATAAACAATATTCAACCTAAAAGTTACAGTTTCGAAAATATGTGGTTTGGGTTGGCAACAAGATCGACTATAGGAGACTAAAAACTGATGCAGTGAAAAGCTTACAATGAGATCTCAAGATAAAATAAACCTTAAAGTGTTTGGGTAAAAGTTCAGGAAAAGTAACTATGTCATGTTCTTTCTTGCCTCCCTCCTCAGTGGGAAGCATATCTGAGTTTGACACGAGAAAACCAACAAAGTGCTTGTGCGCCCAGCGCTAACTCAGATCAGCCTGGGCATCTGCCCAGTCTAATCAGAGTCTTCGCTAAGCGCTTGAAGGGTAGCTAAGTGTCTAAGCTACCTCCATGCGGACGGAGAAGACTCTGATCAGACTGGGCGGATGCCCAGGCTGATTTGAGTCTGCGCTGGGCGCACAACCACTTTGTTGGTTTTCTCGTGTTGTGGCTCATCTATGAAAGAATTGCTTCTTTACGAGCAAATTATTTCCTTTAAGAGAAAGGGGTTGGTCGCACAATGAAGCAGTCAGAAAGTCATAAAAGTTGTCTCCCTTTGGATAAAAGGGCGGACATCATGAAAGTATACCCATGAACCTTTGACTTGAATATTCTGCAGCTTTCAGTAGAAAGCACGAAAAGTTTTACCAAAGCTGCCGTATCCTCTCAATCATATTTCAATTCGATATATACATTGGCCTATTTGTCCTTCCAGGATACTAAACAGCAATTAACATTTTGCAAACAATGTAGACCCAAAAAAGACTGCTCTTGAAACAGTCTGATATGGTTCTGCAATGTGTAGCTCATTCATAACTTCCAAATATAAAGAGTAAAAACATTCAGGTGAGTGGTATACATTCAAGGGAATCAACTCTGCCATCTACTTTGTTTTCGTTCCTTTCTGAATGTTAAATCAACTCTTAGGAAAAGATTTGCTCTTCTGAAGGCAAGTTATTTGCTTTAAGAGTAGACCCCATTTTGGAAAGGCTAGGTCCTACAGAGAAGCAAACAAAAGTCACAAAAGTTGTTTGCTTTTGTATAAAAGGCAGACATTTTTTGAGGTGTGCCCATAGAAGTTTATTTCCCAGAATGTTGTAACTTGGCAGTGTCGTAATCGCAGTCTAAACACTATAACCGCGACACGACAAAACAAACAAAGTGGCATGTGAACCCAGCAAAGACTCTGATCTGCCTAGGCATTCGCCCAGTCTGATCGATCTTCGCTGTGCGCTGACAGGTTTGCCAGGGGTGTAAGCTAGCTTCATGCTGGCAGCAAAAACTCTGATCAGACTGGAAGAGTGCCCAGGCTGAGTTGAGTCTTCGCTGGTAGCACATGTCACTTTGTTGGTTTTGTCGTATCGCAGATCTTTTGTCTATAGCAATCAGCAAACTACAGAGAAATGTTTGAAGGCATTAATGGATGCAATTAGAAACAAAAATATTTATTGGAATTTTAAACCCATTATTCCTGCATTTCTATCGGATTAATTTCCTTTTTGTGCTATTTTGCAACAACAATAGAGCATGAAGTTGTTAAAGATCGATGAAATATGGGGTTGTCGCAATATGAGACGCGGCAAGGAAATGGATAAAAATGAAATATATGGAGAATCTCGGCGCACTTGCATATCCGGTCTGATAAGGGTTTTGAGTTTTTTTTCAAAATCAACGTCAAGGTTTCGGTATAACTGCATTATGTATTACGATTTCGATTTTAGAACTTTTGAGACAATAACAACATACAGACAAGCAGAAAGTCAGCCGCATTTCTCCAACTTGACTGCCAAACTGCCTATCCTGCATACAGTATGTTTGCCATCAAGAGGCTGTTTTGTATACGACAATGGCATACAACATTGGCATACACAACGTAAATGAGCCGCGACGCGACAAAACCAACAATGTGGTTGTGCGCCCAACGCAGACTCAGATCAGCCTGGGCATCCGCCCAGTCTGATCAGAGTCTTCGCTGTCCGCATGGAGCTAGCTTAGACTCTTAGCTACCGTTTTAGCACATAGCGAAGAGTCTGTTCAAACTTGTTGGATGCCCAGGCTGATCTGAGTCTGCGCTGAGCGCACGACCACTTTGTTGGTTTTCTCGTGTCGCGGCTCAAATATGAGAAGAGATTGTGGGATTGTTTTCAGTGTACCCTTATTTGGTTTGCTGCTAATATATGAGCTGCGACACGACAAAACCAACAATGTGGTCGTGCGCACTGCGCAGACTCAGATCAATCTAGGTTTCCGCCAAGTTTGATCAGACCCTTCGTTAAGTGCTCAAAGGGTAGCTAAGGGTTTAAGTTACCTTCATGCGGACAGCGAAGACTCTGATCAGACTGGGCGGAAGCCCAGGCTGATCTGAGTCTGCGCTAAGCGCACAACCACATTGTTGGTTTTCTCGTGTCGCGGCTCATATTTCCAGACTTATAGTAAAGACCCAAACTGAGACCGCTGACTGTGGTGCACAAACATTTCAAACAAAAACATTTCTCTGACAATAGTCTGGCACCAAAGTCATAAGTCCGAACTCGAAAATCATATGAACATTGACAATTTCGAAATACTCATGTTAAAAAACACAGAGACAGAAATCGAGGTGATTGAGTTTGTTTTACTACATTTGGCTATACAAATATTGGGAATATGAGAATTCTGTCTCCTAAATATAATTCTTCGGATTTTTAATTGTTTTATAATGCAAAATATGTGATGTTTTATTCAGTAATTTAAACGTTATTTGAATGTTGAACACTACTTCCACCGATTTCTGAAATAAGAATATACGCTCTAAGTTAATGATACTGAGAGCTAGCAGATGTATGGCGACAAATCCAAGGTTTGCCGGCAGATTTTACATGAAATCCAATTTTAGAATAGTTGTACATGTAGTTGCTTTACAGGTAGGTGCTCAATATTCCAATGAGCTTAATCTTACATGATAAAATTGTCTCTAGGTACCTCTGAAAGGAAAGGTTGTCCCAACTTTAAAAAAACGAAGCCCCTCTTTCCAGAGAGAGCATATTATTTCCTCCAGGAGTGCCCTTATTGGAAAGGTGGTTATAATGTCCGTGCCATAGTGATTTCAGAGGTAGGCGTGTCTGCATACAAACGAACTACAAAACAAATAGGCGAGGTCTATTCAGACATAGTCGAAGGCCTTGATACCTAAAACATTTCCAGATGAGCCGCGGCACGACAAAGCCAACAAAGTGGCATGTACACCGTGCAAATACTCAGATCAGCCTAGACGTCCGCCTAGTCTAATCAGACTCTTGGGTTTGCACTTAAGGGGTAGCTAAGGGGCTAAGCTAGCGCCATGCCGACAGCGATGAGTCTGATCAGACTGGGCGGATGCCCAGGCTGATCTAAATCTTCGCTGGGCGCACATGCCATTTTTTTGGTTCTGTCGTATCGCAGCTCAGGTATTGAAGTGTTTTGGCACACCTCTATATTTTACCCCTTTTTACACAGAAGGGCTTTTATGTAACTTCCTGTTTGTTTCCCTTGAAGACAAATACCTTTAAAAATAAAAAGGGGTCTACTCTTATAGGCAAAAAGTTGCCCCTATGAGAGCAAATTCTGTCTTTTAGGAATTGATCCCATTGGTTTAAACAATATTTGATTCATAGAATTTATAAATACATATGAATAATACAATGAAGCAATACAGGATCTGACAGTAGCGTAACGCTTATATGTAAGTTGATCCCATTGTAGTAACACATAGTGATTTAGAATTTCATGCTGATGTCAATGTTGAAAGTCACAGATAGCAGGACAAAATTCTAAATTACATGACTTTCTTTGACAAAATGACGGCTGCATCATAAATCTTTCACCCAATGTTGGCACCTGGCCATCGTGCGTATCGTGTTTCGTCTAGTGGCTTCCTTTCAATCTGGCAACTAAATGGTATTCATACAACTTTGTTTCGTCGCAGTTTCTAATGCTTTAATGTTCTATACTGTGATGTTTCACTGATTAGTAAGGAGGTCCATAAGCAGACTTAGTTCATGTGAAATCGCTACGGGTTTATTCCAAGTTTGTACGGATCGTCAAAGCCAAATAAATAAGACAAGTTCTTGTTGTGATCAAAACCAGAAGACGGAATTGTTCATTTAACAGTTGCAGAAAATCCTTCAAGATGCTGTCTAGGAGGAAATTTTCATGATACAATTGGTGAAAGAGTGAAAAAGTTTCAGGTTGATAAGATCGCTACGTATTGCCAAAACAGAGGAGTTTTATAAAAGATTTGAATTTAAGATAAACATATCATTTTGAGAACTTTTGCTATCTTTTTAATTTTTTTAAGTGTGGACGAATTTTTTACGATTAGTTTATACTGTAAAGTTATAAATATTGGGACAGATGGGTTTTAGTAGAGAGTGAAAACCCAGTTTCGACTTGCAGTCAGGGTTTACTGTTAGCCATTTCACCTGAAACCGGTTGGTTTTACAATGCAGTAATGCGCCAAAGAGATTTTGGCGCATTACTGCATTGTAAAACCAACCGGTTTCGTTTTCAGGTGTCCCAATTTTCCGAATTTTTACGATGTGTGGTAGATACATTTACAGTGTTTGACGCTATCCTTCAGAAGTATGCCAAGATCTCAAGAGCAACTTCTTGTCATGCGCTTAAAAGTGGCATTCTGTAAAGAGATGCCTCCATGAAATAATAAAGGTAAATGTCCTAAAACGAACAGTTTGCATTGGTATTACAATGCAGTAAAGCGCCCGAAATGGCAAATAGTGAAGACCCTGATTAGACTGTTCTGCACTGTTTGTTCAGACCTATGTCTCCAAATACTTAGAATATTTACTGTAAGCATAAATCGGTACATATAGCCAAACAGCGACAAAGTTTTCTGCTGTCAGCACTGGCGTATGTGTATTTTAAATAAGAAGTTCGCAATATTTGCCGCATTGCGCATATTTTATTTCATTTTGCCCATACTTTTGCCAGCAAAACCCTTAAGGCACTATCCCGGCAGGCACACAACATTGAATCAACATAGACTCAACCTTGATTCAACATCTCAATGTTGAATCAAGGTTGATTCAATGTTGATTCTAATTTGTTTGCCCAGTGGGATCTGTCTTGGCGACGTGTGGAGTTTGTCTTGTTTCAACACTAACGAGGATTTTACTTTCCAGAAACAATCAGTAAAAGATGCCTGTACGTAAACGGTACACTTGCAGAACGCGGCGTCTGATCAGGTACTGCACTGTTTGCATAAAATTTACTGCAATTTCTATAAAAATGAAAAATGATAAAAAATAAACAAACCAGACATCCCTAATATTATGAATGGACATATCCAATTTAAGAGGACAGAAGAATCCACTGGGCATAAATGGATAAGGCAATAACTTCACTTGTATTTTTTGATTTTGTCGATTTTCCATTAGAATAATGAAATAGTGCTAAGCCAAAGAATTTTATTACAAGCTTCAAAGCTGTTATCTTCGATATATAAAACTGAAATATATAACATATTACCAAGACATCTGATTTGCGCCATGTAAAACATTGTTTGATGGCACAGACTAACAGCGAAAATGAAATCAGTCTGCTCAGCCATGCAGTCAGATACATGTAAGTAATCCATGTTCGGTGCAGTCCTGAACAAAGAACTGTTAAGGGAAATTGTTCCACTTTCATGGGAAGCAACTCTGGTATTTTCATTTCCCGTTGTTCACCTTTTGTTTGTATTGTAGGGGAAGGGCCGTAACTAATGTTTGTAGAACTTGTGGCCAGCCCCATTGCATAACAATATGGCAATTTAATGTGTTTAAACTAAAATTAAACTACTTTCATTTTTGTATCCCTTCTCTACGGGGGCCAACTCTTAATAAAAAAAAATGATCCCGCAGAAACTTATTTTTTCCTGTAAGAGTAGACCCAGTTTTGGAAGGGCTTCCTCCACCAGGACTCAAACTCAAAATAAAGCACACTGATTGGCAGCCAATCAGTGTGCTTTATTTTGTGTTTGAGATTATTCTCAAGTTTTATAACCTCGAACCCTGAAGTCACTAAAACTACCCCCGCCTCGTTGCAAAAACACCGAGATGTTCTTAAGTTTGGGGCAATGTCTAGCATGTCTTAAGTCTCAGTAATTGGCATCTTTCCCTGTAAGCAATTTTCGTTGAGAATCTTACGAGTTGTTTCTTTCGTCCAGATTAGCACGATGGAAAGAGAGAGAACTGGTCGCTTTGCAGTGTAAAAGTTTGGTTGTGTCATGCGTTTTACTGCTGTTCTTTTAGTACCACGGGAGGACTACGCTCTTTGTGGCTTTTCTGGGGATCTTTTAATTGTTTTTCCTTCACAAGAATCCTTGATCTTTGTTTCTTTCTCTCATCCTTGTTGTTGTTTTCTCTACTTTTCTTGCCTCTTATTTCCAGTTCACCTATTTCCCTTTGACTTAAAGCTCACCTTAGTCTAAAGAAGTCATGCTTTGTTTCTTTTCTTTTTTGAGTGGTTTATTCTAAAGTACGTCTTACCTGATAGCTGCAGAGCCTTTTCTCGGTTTTTGTTCTGTCTTAACATTGAGATCACCTCACGAGGAAAAGAGGCAGTTGGTAGCTATGTTGTAATCTAATTGAATGCCATTGTTTTGTGGCTCATGTTTTGCATCTCTTCTTCTGTGTGCCAGAAAAGAGCTGCAATCTGTGATTATGACACTCCCTGGAGATATTTCTTTGCTTTCTTTTTATGATAAAAAAACGAGACCGTCGAACTTATTTCCGCTGATGTTTCTTAACCTGCTTAATACCAACAATCTTAGAGCAAGAGAATTTAACGAGTGAAACAAACTGGGAAAGTGAACTTTAAGACAGATTGTTTTATTGTGGGTTTAAACTCAGCATTGACGGCAAAAGGATCATTAAAGTGTTCCAGTGAAAGGTTCTCAAGATATTTCAAATTGTTAGTCGGAAATGTGGGGCTTAATTAGATTTTCACGGAAGGAGAAGAAAAGGCACAGAGCGAAATGCTCAATTTACAATTTCTTGTTACCAAAGTTATTTGAAACTGAATCATTGCTTCGGTACAGCTTGTGACAGATTTGACATAAAGGAAACTATCGTGATATTCTTGAAGATATTAAGCATTGATTATGTATCCCATTTCCCGGGAGGATGGTGCGAAAACAAAACATTTTCTTCAATTTCATGTTAAAGCCATGTTAATAAGACGTAACTCGCACACACTAACTCGTAATAAGAAGTGTAATTGGTTTCATGCAATATTCGTTAGGCCTGACAGTATTGATATGACGCATTGCAGGGGGATGGGATTCTGTGTTCTCACCCACTGGACTGATAGAATATTTGATAGGGTTAAGGCTGAGACAAGGAAATCTCAGGCTCGTTTTCAGATTATTTAGTCTTATGCGAGGCTTGCCTCGCATAAGACTAAACAATCTGAAAACAAGCATGAGATTTCCTTGTCAAGGTCTAAACCCCATCATTGATTATTTTTCTCACCCATGTTTTATAAAACAGAATATTTATTGAATTCTTAACTTCTTGTTGAGTCCATTCCTATAAACTTGAAGCTAATTACCTATTAATAGTTTGACATGTGTGTTAATTTCACCTTGTGCATGAATTTTTCATGATTGGTAGCTAATCAGAAATCTACAATGACGCTTCCTGTACATCACTGGGTGTCAATTTCATATTCTCCATGCAATTTACATGACAGGTTGTAAGTTGATTTGCTGATTTAAAGTGTGTAATTAATTGGGCTGTACTATATAGCAATGATTGGCATTTTGATACAGCTTTCTGAGCCTAGGCTGAGATAGCAGGCCGAGATAGAAAAATCTCAGACACCTCTAAAAAGGGACATCCTTGTCCAATGGGTGAGAAAAGAATATCCCTTTCTAGAGCTACATGTATATGAGATTTTTCTATCTTGGTCTGCTATCTCAGCCTAGGCTCAGAAAGCCGTCTCAAAATGTCAATCATTGCTATGTAGTACAGCCCAGTTAATCACACACTTTGATTTAACAAATAAACTTGCTGCTACCAGTCATACAAATTGCATGGAGAATATGAAATTGACACCCAGTGATGTACAGGAAGCGTCACTGTAGACTTCTGATCAGCTGTCAATCATGAAAAACGCATGCACAAGGTGAAATTAACACACATGTCAAATTATTAATAGAAAATTAGCTTCAACTTTATAGGAATGGCTTCAACAAGAAGTTAAGGTATTCAATGAATATTCTTTATAAACTATTGGGTGAGAAAAATAACCAATGATGGGTTTGAGGCCTTGACAAGAAATCTCAGGCTCGTTTTCAGATTACTTCAGTCTTATGATCGGCAAGCCTCGCATAAGACTAAATTATCTGAAAAATAGCCTGAGATCTCCTTGTCTCGGCCTTAACCCCATCATAGAGTCTATTATTCCCATGATTGTTGGGGTCTTCCCATTAAAACTGTTCATATCAATGAAGGTAAACCAAAACGTTGACCGAAACATGATTGTCAGCGTTTAATGCTGAACTGTGGGCGATATATACTTTTAAAGATAGTAATTTTGTTTTCGTAAAACAATACTTACACGTAAAAGTGTATGTCGGACAGGTGCAAATATTAATTGAAAAAGTAAGGAGGAAAATTCCCAGGAACTGCCACAATTCAATCCCAGATCCAACCCAAGACACCATGTGGGAAAGAGACAACACAAAATTAGTCAACACAAAAGACAACACAAGTGGCAGCCATGTAAACAGCCATTGCCCATGTAGGTGGTCAACAGGCTAGCCTGAACATCACAAACAATACACCAATAACAGACGTAGCAACTAACAACACATAAGCCAACCAAGAAGAACCAAAACAGAACTGTCGCCTTGGGATGGCAAGTGCTCCGGTTGAATATTTCGCGATCCGCACTCCAACATCATATGTTAATCACCGATAATTCATTAATAAGGAAAAACATAATTTCAGGAGTAGCCTGGTCATTAATTTGGCAAAACTTATTCACTCATCAATTAATTTTAG
Source organism: Ctena decussata (assembly GCA_963989385.1). NCBI lineage: Eukaryota > Metazoa > Mollusca > Bivalvia > Lucinida > Lucinidae > Ctena > Ctena decussata. Next base: position 34,131,553 of record OZ022498.1, on the reverse strand, counting down.
GTTTTCGCCACTTTCTTTCATACATGTAGTGATTTTTTTAATTCGCGCGGCAGTACTCATTAATCAATATACTCAGTCAGTGATATCATCTTTCTTGAGCTTGCATTTGGATGTTTTCCCGAAATAATTGGATTTTAATCGCAAATAGCATTAACGGTTAAACCAATACAGTTCTCTAAGCCCTGATGAAAAACTGTTTTTGGCAAAAACTGACTTACATCGTGAAAGAGGGAATTTATGCAAAATTGGTGAAAGCACTAACAGCTGAGTACCTTACAGATTCTAAAAATTTGGATTCCAAAATCAGTTATCGTGAAATGGAGCATCCAATAGGGTCAAGTCAGGTAAATTCGGACAGCAGGTAAATTCGGACATACCGTTGCAAACAGCGAAAATCCAGATGAGACGGCTCAAAATGAGCCGTCTCATCAGGATTTTCACTGTTTGCCCACTTGTTTTTGTTTAAAGTCCAAAGAACTGACATTTGAAGGAAACAATGTCACTGTCCGAATTTACCTGCTGTCCGAATTTAGCTGACTTGACCCTAATGCATCGAAAAGGTGTAGATGGAATGGCAAACAGTGTCTGCACAGCCCGTCCAAATACTAAGAATTTCTATGATAAACACAAATATAGGAAAGTCGGGTAACTTCGGGCAGCGGGTAAATTCGGACAGTGACATTTTTTCATTTATATGTCAGTTGTTTGGTTTTTAAACAAAATTGGCTCGGCAAACAGTGAAAATCCTGATGAGACGGCTCATAGTGAGCCGTCGCATCCGGATTTTCACTGTTTGCAATGGTATGTCCGAATTCACCCGCTGTCCGAAGTCACCCGACACGACTCTACTCAGTTTGATATATTGGAAATAGTGCGCTGAATGCATTAGTCTGCAGACTAGAAATAAATCACAAAACCATAGGTAAGACATCGAAAAAGAATAGGGTCTAGTTTCAGGAGCGGAGATAAAAATATGTTTCGAACACGTGTACATGTTTGAAGCAAATGAAATAAATTAAAAGAGACCGTCTTTCAGGTGGAACACGACCTTGACACAACAATCATAAATTCGGGAGAAGATGTCTATAAGTTGCAAAGCTTGTTATCTAATTCCGCTGTATGTTTATTGTGTTACTATATTTTTGTATTGATTCATTGAATAAAATAGTGTTTAAACTAAACTAACAGTCATAAATGTGTTAAGTGCTTGTAAAATTTTGAAAAAAAAAATAAATAGCAAATTACTATTAAAGAGGCATCGGTTAAGGTGTATGCATATATAGCATTCAAGTCAAATGCTCAAACCTCCCCAGCCAACCTTCCATTGCAAAAGAAAATTTCAGAGGAACCGAATATAAAACGAAATCATCTTTAACACACAATCTTTTTATACTTTCATTTTTTAGAGTCTAGTATACTTCAGTACAGATATCGATCAATACGTCTCATTAATTAGCTCCTCAGCGTCTGCGCTACCATGTGCAAATTTGCCATAACATCAATCAAAGGTACACAAAGCTCCGAACTGGGCCATTCACCCAATACAATAGTTTCCCTGCATTTGACATGAAACGAATCAAGCTAAAACGAGTTTCAGTCTCCAAAAGTTAAGATTAAACCAAAATGACAATCAAGTGGCAACAAATTCATTTGATCTCGGTACGTAAAGGTAAAACCAGTTGAAGTCTCTTGTATTCCAGAGATAAGCGGTTCCAAAATGGCACCATAAAGCATTTGCGAACAGAGAGGACTCCTATCTGAGTGCGCAGTGCGCACACTGATGACAGTCATCTCTGTTTCGATAACAAACTGTGAAAGCATTGAATTAAAATGATCTTGACCATTCTCTGCATTATTAAACTGGTATGAGCTTTGACAACTTGCATTTATCCAAAAGTATATTTTCTTCCGAAGAGGCTCTTTGTCTGTTGGTGTTCTCATATAAAGACAGGATCAATTTGGCCTCCTGAGATGTTAAGTTGAAACTGGTTGCGTGTTTTCTATTATTTTCAAGAAAAACTTCCACAAAATATGTTCAGAAAAAATACCATGGGCTCTGATTTGTATGTTTTGTGATCTTTAATTTATTTTCAGAAAGGTTGTTGGCAAATATAATGTCATCTGTACTTTAAACTTACTGAAGTATCTTGCCGATTCTGCATCAAGTATGCAAAAGCTGGAGATGAACGTGAGGTTAATAAATTCATACACTCTGCATGTCGCTTGAACGTTGTAAGTGAGTAAGTGAGTGAACTCTGGTTTAACGTCCCAAAAACAACTTGGTCATACGGAGACGGGACCTCAGTTTAAAGTCTCATCCGAAAGACCGGAGAAGCGGGGGATCAATCTTGCGAATCCTGGGTTCGAGGTTATAAAATTTGAGTATAATCTCAAACTCAAAATAAAGTACACTGATTGGTTGCTTCCGAACATGTGCTCGGAAGTAGCCAGTGAGTGTGCTTTATTTTGAGTTTGAGATTATACTCAAGTTTTATAACCTCGGACCCTGAATAAGTAGTCCAGCGTGTTATCCACACTTTAAATAATTCTGTAGCTTTTACGGTAGAATGACTGGCAACCAGCTACCAGTACATTTCTCGTTACTTTTACTGATGTTTGCATGTAGAACATTATTGGAAATTACGATATGGTAGCGTTATAGTTACTGGCCGCGCTCGAAAACAACTTTATAGTATTCAAGGGCAAAATGACCAAAACAACACCTGTTCTAGTCTATCCTACTTTGGGCACCCGTAAAATAACGGAAAATGGACTGGCAGCTGGTTGCTAGGTATTCTACCGTATAACTTACGGAAACGTTTTATTGTGCACTAAACTACCCCCGCTCCTGATTGCTGTAAGCTCAAATAGTATCATGAAAGTATCTGCAACAGTAATGTCGTTTTGAAGTAGTACCCGGCCATCAATAATCTTACCCGGCCGCGTCAGAAAGAGGTCTTGGACAAAACAGTGTTGTACGATGTTGTGAACCACAACAGCGTGCTCTATGGATGTCCAATGTACAAAAATAGCGTATAATGCAGCCTCCAGGGTATAAAGATTATTATATGATACTGGCTGTAGTAAAGATACAGATCGCCGGTGCAGATCTGACCCTGAATTAGGCCTTCGTTCACTGTTAGCACAAGTGTATTCCTCGATTTCTTTTCGTTGACTGGGCGGTGCTATTAGAGGCTTGCCATTCAATGTCAAAATGGAGAAGTCCACATGAAAAATCGGTAAAGTAGCATGCTCGTGAGTTGTTACGCATAAGTGGCAGATTAAAAATACCCGGTAAACGCCATCGGTCATCCCAAATGATAAACAGTTTCCATACAGGCACACTACGTCGAAACGACGTCGATGCAATGTTATGACGCTTTACTTACGTGTATACAAGGTTGTTCCAATGTCATAACGTTGCATCGACGTCGTCACAACGTTATTTAGAGGCTGTCTGTATGCTGGGTTGAAGAAATAAAAAGAATATTGTTGTGCGATCTCCGATCATTCCGTGCCTTTTGTAAAGGTGAGCTTTGTTCTGCGCGAGTGAGCATAAAAATCATTATCGCATTATACCTTTTTAGAAAATAAATTGGTCGAAGGTAAGGTCAGAAATAAGCACCGCCCAGTCAACGAAAGAAAATCGAGGAATATATGTCCTTATGTTTGGTTCATGTACTATCATTTTAATAGTTTCTCCAGTGGATTCCTAGTCAATAAAGCTACGAAAGAAAAATGAGTCGCTGAATAAATATTCAATTAAAACCCTGCATTCATATTATGAATTCCAGGCGCTTTTAAGAAGGTCAAATAAACCTATTATGTTCTGTTTACCAAGAATATTGAGCGACAGTTTTCAATGTTTTAAATTTCATGTCATATTATGTTCCAAATGCTAATGAGTCTTGAAATATAATCCCTTCGGTGGCTAGTTATGCCTGAAGAAGGAAGTTAGCAGATAAGATTATTGCTGCTTGCAAATATACGCAAGAGAAAGATAGTGTATATTTAATTAAGAAATTAGGCCTCCCTAAAAGCACTTAAATTGTCAGGACAAAGTGCCGTTGAGTTTCCTGTTGAACAGCACTGAGTTTTAGTTGTTCATTTTTTTTATCAAAACAAACCAAAATCAACCAAACTTTATTTGCAATTGAGTGCGATTACAAAATCTATTTTTTGGCATTTCTGACATCCCTCTTTACTAACCAAGCAGGCACACGACATCTTTATAACGTGATCATTTGAGCCATGAAAAAACAAAATCAACAAAGTGGCATGTGCGCCCAGCGAAGACTCCGATCAGCCTGGGCATCCGCCAAGTCTGATCAGTCTTCGCTGTGCGTTTAAAGGGTAACTTAGGGTCTAAGGTAGCTCCAGAGTAACTAATGGTCTAAGACAGCTCCATGAGGACAGCGAAGACTCTGATCAGACTGGGCGGCGGCCCAGGTTGATCTAGGTCTTTGCTGGGCGCACATGCCACTTTTAGTTTTCTCGTGTCGCGGCTCATTTCGATATTTTTTGCGAATCCTTTCTGTGAGATAAGTTTTGTTTGAACTGGGAGACAAAGATCATGGCTGTGTTTTAAACGCGTTCGCGGAAGTTTTATCCTGGAAACTTGCCGTAGCAACCAATAGGGTTACAGAAAAAGAGTGGACATTTTCAGAATCATTTAGACCATCCCGGCAGGCACACAGCATTGAATGAACATTATACAACGTTGAACCGATGGGTCAACGTTGTGTGCCAAACGGATGTGACTCCCTATGTACATTGAAATCATGTCAACATGATAAGTTTTAACATGCATTAGCCAATGGCTTCCAAGATGCATACAGCTTACGGCGCGAAACACTTGCCACAGAAAGATCACCTTAGAACTGTCAGTGGAAAAATTTCGAACTGCTTAAAGTAGTTTTACGCATGCAGCATTATCCAAATGAGCCGCGACACGAGAAAACCGACAAAGTGGTTGTGCGCCCAGCGCAGACTTAGATCAGCCTTGGCGTCCGCCCAGTCTGATCAGGGTCTTTGCTTTGTGCTTAAAGGGTAGCCAAGGGTCTAAGCTAGCTCCATGCGGACAGCAAAGACTCTGATCAGACTAGGTGGACGCAAATGCAAATTTGATGCAAATCCGTATGCAATTAAGAAGAGTCTGTTTGGCTTGCGCAGGGGTGGGACGACACCCTTAAACATCATACCGTAGAAAATCTATCAGTCGTTAATATGATTGTAAGGCGTGATTACAGATTTCGAGGTGCCGCTGAAGTAATGTTGGAACTTGCAAACGTATGTGTACTTTATAAAGCTTGTGATGTCAGTCTTAATCTTGCCTGCAAATAAACTTGCTAAATTTGATGTCAAGCAATAAAACACGTTTGTCTCTTGAGAAATGATTGCGTAATTTTTATTGTTTGTTAAGGGAATTGTCGAGGATTTAGCAATCAAGAAGCTGCAATGCAGATTGCCTTCTGTGAACAGAAACTTGGAAAAAGTAACAATAATCACCAAATGTGACATAAAGATTGGGACACATTATCCTATGACTGTAGTTATTCCCCCTTTCTTTTTTTTCTTTTTTGATTATCCTTTTAATTGACAGAATTCGCCAGCGTATAGATTACGAAGTTCAACATAATATCCTCACGTATTTATTCGTTTATAAGATGGATATCTTGTTTTCCTTCAAGACGACTCAAAAAATCCAATTCCGTCTTATTTTGAAAGTTTGTGGTTGTGTTGGAAGGAAAACCAAGTCTTAAAGCAGTATTACATCGATTCAGGTATTCTAGGCAAATCCCATCTTATAGCTTAATTATTTGGGAGTCAAACTCCTCCACTTCTTGCTGTTTACTTAGTTTGGGTCAATATCATGGTAGCTTTGACCTGCTTTACGCAAAAAGGTGGCTTTCTGTATAAGCCCAATTGTACTAAATGCTAAAGCCAGTTTGTGAATCCATGTACATGTAGTCTAGCTACAGTACTGTTTTTGGGCCTGAAGTTCCTTAAGTCATATACATGTTGTGATTTGCAGGCTGGTCTGAACCTTTGCCGACAAATATGCGTAAAGCACCAGTATTTCGCGTCGCGACTCATTTCTATATTTGGTATATAAGGCAGTGCAATAAAGCTATCTTTTGGATTTAATCCTACGCACTGGCACTCATAATACCGAAGGTCCTATTCAGTGACATTGATTAAACCCATTCTGTAGTAAATACATATAAATATTCAGATATACCTAATTATAAGGCTTCAAGCGGCACTTACATGTAGCAGCATACATTGTATTTGAGCCGCGACACGACAAAACCAACAAAGTGGCATGTGCGTCCAGCGAAGACCCAGATCAGACTGGACGTCTGCCTAGTCTGGTAAGAGTCTTCGCTGTGCGCTTTAAGGGTAGCTAATCGTCTAATCTACCTCCATGCCGACAGCGAAGACTCTGATCAGATCAGGCGGAGCCCAGACTGACATGAGTCTTCGCGTGGTGCACATGCCACTTTGTTGGTTTTGTCGCATCGCGGCTCATTTGTTAATTATTTACAATGTCCAATAGATTCTTGCCAGCTGCTGAATGTCAAATAGTTTCAGTAAAAACGCGATATTAAGAAAATTATATACATAATGCCAAAAGTTACTGATATATGCCCTTGGTTTTTATGAAATATTTACACAAAAAGTCCGAAGTAGCCAAATTTATACTATTGAAAAATGTTTTAAAGAATACCATTCGTTAAAAGCAGCCGCAAACCATAAAATGCATCATTTAATATAAGCTGCCAAAACTAAAGATCTGTCCCCTCTTTTGCCTAGGAGTGTTCTTAGGAACAACAAAATTTTCGATTGCTGAATAAAGATCGAAAGCAATCAGCCGAAAGTGTAGAAACTTTAAAGTCGGTCAAATGGAGCCGATAAAATCTCTATCCCTTTGGGCGCTGAAAATGCAATTTTATGTTATATACGTACTTTTCTATCGGATTTCAAACACTGATGATATATGAAATATAATCCCTTGAGTGACAGATATCGACGGCGGCAGTTTCTTGGTACATGTAAGTATTATGAAAATGAAAAAAAAATCTGACAGTACGTATACTTGTATGCTTATATTGGCCGTAGTAGTGGGAAATACAAGAATGAAAAATAAATAAATAAAAAAAAAAAAAAAAAAAAAAGTATATTATTACATTTTTGAAAGCAGACTTATTCTTTCAAAGGAGACTGCAACAGAATAACTGCCTTGGAACGGTCAATAGCAAAATCATCGGCGCTTTAATTAATTTTATCCACTCGACCTACCAATTACGAGTTCTGATGTAGCAACTGGAGAAAGAACTGCATTCATTTAGGGGATAACTGTATTCTAAATTGTCATTTGGGGAGGTAAATCGTCGGTTTTATGGTCGGAAATTTCGTTTTACGGCGATATAGTTATCCCCATTCTAATGCACTTTTTAACATTTTCCCCTTTCAAAGTGTACTTCTTTGCACCCATTGCAAGCGCTTTCAGCAGCGTTAAACTAAACGTCAGCCAATGAGAAGCGCCGTTTTATAATGACGTCGGATTTGCGACAGTATATCGTAGAAGCAAATTTTTGACGTTATCCAATCAGGCGTCGCGTTATATTTATAAGTGCATTGAATCAGCTTTTAAACAGGATTTTCTCCTCTCTAGAATGACCTCAAAGTTCTAAATCTGTCTGATAAAATTCTGTACTGAGATGGGTTTCCTCCTTTCAGTACAATTCCAAAAACCAAGATACGTCTCATTAGACGGACCTACTTTTTTTAGATTGTTTTGAAAAGAAAAAAAAACTCCGTCATATAACCGAAAACATAGTTGCGTGTTTAGTCATTGTAGCAGCCACCTAAGTCATCAGTGATACTTTATATTTAAGCGTATAAATAATTATCTTCCTTATAATCGAACAGTCTCTGTTAAATATTTATTTTCATAGTTTATTCCTCACATGAAACTCAACGTTTCGGCTAATGAAAGCCTTTATCAAGATTTTTTTTTCTTTCAATGCTACATTGCTTTACTGTTGCCGAAGCCCACCATTTTGAATTCAAAATGGTGGGCTTCAGCAACAGTAATGCAATGTAGGATTGAAAGAAAAACACTTCTTGATAAAGGCTTTCATTAGCCGAAACGTTGAATTTCATGTGAGGAATAAACTGTGAAATAAATCATTATCTTCACAGAAAATGCGATGAAACAAAGTTGAGGCCTCACTGCAAGTACAGTCAGGCTGAAAGGAAACCACCTTTTGCACCACGATAGGCCCGACCGTCAACACTGGTAATCAGACATATTAAGGGTGCCCACATTTAGCCTAGAGAGGCGCCGTAGTCGAGTGGTTAGAGTGGCTCGGCTATTGTGCAGAAAGTCACCGTAAGGTCGTGAGTTCGCGGCTCACTGTCGCCATGCGATGACTGGAAAACTCTCTCTGTCAACCCAGCAGTAAATGGGTACCTTTTTCGAATCAGGGAAGGATAAGGCAGCGAAAGGAGAGGGATGGGCTCCGCCTTTCATCAGCTGTGCCCAAGATACAGTGGGTCTCTAACCCCCACTGCCCCTACGGCTATTAGGCTATGGGAAACCGTTACCTTTACCTACATTTAGCCTGAGGTCCAATTCACATTTTCCAGATAAGATAGGGCACTCTTGCTTAACGAGGAAACCGTAAACAAATACAAAAATAAAAATAGAACGTGCATATATTTTTTATTCTTGAAACAGACGTATCTACAAAAAAAAAAAAAAAAAAAGATGAATTATAGAATTCCATATTCGTGTTTTTCTGTCCGCTATTTGCTTTGTACTGCATGTTGCGATAATGCTCTTGTACAGTTTTGTTCATATTTCACTTTGGTTCTTTGTGATCAGCGGGAATTTTTCTGAGAAATCGAAATTAATGTATTGTTTAAGCTCATATTCTAGCAAGATGTTTTTCGTCGACTTGGACCCTGTTTTGATACATACCTGTCTTTGAATCGACTGCGTGATTGAACTTTACAAATCTTACAGTATGTTTTCCTCTTGCTGTCGCTGCCAGGCAAGTACAAGGTTACTGATGAGGCATTATTGGCCGAAAACTACGTAGTCTGGCCCATCTTCACTCTTATGAATGGTTTCATTGCTCTTTAAAGAACTCATACATGCCCCGAGGTTATACAACTTTTTTCGTGCTCAACTCAGCTGAGCATGAAATTTTACCTGCTTATATATAGCAAATTGCTGATAAGTACAGTTGTTTCCTTGCTCAGTTTAGCTGAGTATGAAATTTGCTCTGCTTATGAATATGAAAATGCCAACATTAGTTGGCATTTTCATATTTATCAGCAGAGAAAAATTCATGCTCGGCTGAGCTGAGCATGAAAAATGTATTATAACCTCGGGGGCAGGATTTTTATTTGCGCATGCTCTAGAACTAACAGGATTTGTCGTAGCTGTAAACTGCATTCTGCACTTGACTCTGTGCAGACGAAAGAGCCATGATGGGCACAACACTTATTCTCTACTGTAAGAAGTGTACTGCTTCACGAATACTGCGTCAATGACTTTGGACATGCACAAGTTCAGACCCAAATGCAAAATGCTTACTCTCTCCATGTACTTTTTATTGCATACTATATTAATCTACTGTTTAAGGTGTATACGTACACCTCTGTGTGTTTTGCCATTCTTACAAAGACAGGCAACTTCTGTGACTTCCTTCCAAAACGATGTCTACTCTTGAAGGAAAGAATTTGCTCCAATGGGCAGGCAGACGGACAAGAAAATACCAGCCCCCGAGGTTATAAACATTTTTCATGCTCAACTCAGCTGAGCATGAAATTTTCTCTGCTGATAAATATGAAAATGCCAACTAATGTTAGCATTTTCATATTCATAAGCAGAGAAAATTTCATACTCAGCTAAACTGAGCAAGGAAACAACTGTACTTATCAATAATTTGCTATATATAAGCAGGTAAAATTTCATGCTCAGCTGAGTTGAGCACGAAAAAAGTTTTATAACCTCGGGGCATGATTTGCTTCCCCTGAAAGTATACACATTCACTTAAATGTCTACTGTTCGCTGGGGACTATCTGCAGCAACACTCGACTGTGCGCATGTGCAAAGTAAGTGTTGCAGTTGACATTGCACAGCAGGTATTAGCAAAATCGAGCCTTAGAGGGAATTCCATAAGAAATGGACTATTGATCGAACAGCGAAACAATGCATCGCATGTTCGCTGATAATCCAATATCTCTATTTACCATTGGAAACATGTAAAATTTAATCTGTGCCGAAGCAATATGATTCTTCACTACATGACAATTACCTTAACAAACAATAAAAATTACAAGATATTTCCCTGGGGTGAAAATATTTTATTGCTTGACATTGATTTTAGTAAGAGTGTTCACAACCAAAGAGAAACTCTTGCGTAAGGAAATTACCTCAATACACCAGTGCATTTAGATCACAATGCTATATAAGGGAGGTGTTTTAGAAATTGGCATAATGTTAAATATAGTTAATTTATAGGAGCGGAGATTAATCTAACATGTATAAACCAGAACTGAACTAGAATTGTTAAGCCTTAGCATTGTTTACCCATGAATTGCTTATGCCGAAACGTATGTTCCAAATAGCGATTTTCGTGTGCCCTGACAGTGATCTACTTTGCCGTAACGGTTGCTTATCATAAACTTTATTGAGTAAAATCGGGTTGCCTTTAAATTTCATGCAAAAAAGGCAGACTGTTCACTCTGAAACTTGACGGACAGGGAATGCACATGTTTTACCTAAGTACCAGATCGAAGAAAAGAAAAGTACACTAATTTTATAGAAATTAAACAAATGAAAATGGCTAGAAGATTAGTTTAATGTCTGTAAGGATGACATTCAGTCACTTCGGTAGTTTTCGAAAAAATTGTCTGTTTTGTCGATCTGTTTTTCGATCTGGGCCCGTTTGTTCAAAACATCGTTAGCTTCAAGATGTCGTTAGTCAAGGATTCGTTAAGTCTTCCACTACTCATAAAATCAGTTGCGGTAATATTTTTTGCTAAAACAGTGAGGAGCTTTTGCATTTCAAAGTCCCTCACATTTTCTCAGCAAACAATGACAACATTTTCATATAACTACATTACGTTTGAAAATTTAACGTCTCGTTAAATGACAACGTCATTAGTTATGAATAATTTGACCCAGATGTTCATTTTACGCATTTAAAAAACAAGAAAATGAAAAAAGTAAAAAAAAAATAAGTAAAAATAAATAGATGTCCCCGCTTCTCCGGTCTTTCGGATGAGACTTTAAACCGAGGTCCCGTCTCCATATGACCTCGTTGTTGGTGGGACGTTAAACCCGAGTTCACTCACTCACTCACTCACTCAATAGATGTCATGTGTGCTAAATGTGCTTAGCTGCATTATCCGCTCGCACTACTTGCTACTCGTGTTGTTATTTCATGTTTCTATTTACCAATTGGTGTCGTGTGTGGGATGTTCAGTTCGATCGTATGAGTTCGTATCTTTGAAGTCATTGCACCATATGCTGTCTAGCAATGCATTGCTTGCTGAATTATTTATTATACCAAAAGACAAAAGTCGGCATCTGACTGTTCTCCATTAGGTCTCTGTGCCACAAGATGTACTATGATAGACTCGGAAATAACCAATTCATTTCACTGTATATGTTTATGTGAAGGAACTGTGCCTCACTGATACCTTTAGATATATCATTTAGAAAAAACAAAAAAACATACTCGTTTTCTCAAAGTGGGGCATCATTCCCCCCATCATCAGAAGGTTTTTAAGTAGAGGATTCTACTTCAATTAACTTGACGGTATACATTTGTACATGTAAATGTAACCTTTAAAATCTCAATAGGCCTATCGGCGGTAAAAATCGCATATGAAAATGCCATAAAATCCTATTTATATTTTACATTATTTTATGTAATGACAACTATTACCCCGCCATAGTTTAAAACCTGGAATGGAATGGAATGGGATGGAAATAATCTACATTCCATATGCTGCAGTTAGCTCCCAAAGCTTGGTATGAGGAAGCAAGAAGCAAATTATTTATTGTATTTATTCCATTTATTTGGTAAGATACTCTAAGACTTTAAGTCTTAGAGTATCTTACCAAATAAATGGAATAAGGTAGAATATATTTTACCTGCCATTCAACCCCATTCCATTCCAGGTTTGGGCCTTGTATGATCGCGATTAGTTGCTTTTCTCCTTGTAATGGCAAATTTATTCAAAGTCTCCGACACTTTCAGTCTCTGCAACGTGACATAATCTCTGCTGATTGTATAGTAAATATATTGTTTCTTTCATCCTGTTACAATGATTTTGTGCTGTGTGTCACTGAGACAATGTCTGCCTGAATAATTCATAGTGTGTGAAATAGACTTCCCAGCTGTCAGTGACATTATGGGTTGCGTCATGAGACAACGTGAGACAGTTTGAGTTGTGTCGTGAAAAGTCCAGTCTTTAAGATTGCTAGATTCGCAAGCTCCGACAAGATGGGGAATGGAATATGGGGAGTCTTGTGACGGCATCATCTAGAAAGTTTATTATGAGCCGCGACACGAGAAAACCAACGAAATGGCATGGGCGCCCAGCGAAGACTCAGATCAGCCTGGGCATCCGCCCATTCTGATCAGTCTTCGCTGTCACCATGGAGCTAGCATAGACCCTAAGCTACCCTTTAAGCGCACAGCGAGGGTTATGGTCAGACTGGGCAGATGCCCAGGCTGATCTGAGTCCTTGCTGGGCGGTCATACCACTTTGTTGGTTTTGTCGCGTCGTGGCTCATTTTTCCAAGAAGAGTTTACAACTAAAACTGGCAGGCAGTCTGCGTTGTCTGTTCTGTGCATGCCGTGTAGAATGACGCACCTCATTTTATACTTTAAAGCATCCGATGATTTGCTTATACAAGCGTCTAGAAAGAGGCAACTCTTGAAAGATCAAATGGGCCGCGTAGTGCAGTCGGCAGGTTGTCTGACTTATAAGCCAGAGGTCCTGGGTTCGATACCCGGTCCGGCCACTTACTTTCATTTCTCCTTCCGCTGATTCAAGAAGGACAGCCGTCAGTTACTGGTGAAAGAAAGTGCACTTAATACTGATTACCCGCTTAGGAGATTTAAGCCTGCCCAGGAATAGTGTGGTTAGGTTAACTGACCGTCCCGACATGATCATAGCTGTTTACCGTGGACGTAAAACAATAACGCAACAAAATGAGACATTTTCCACCTACAAAGAACAATAAGACGCTGATTCATATAAGATTCATAGGTTGATAAATGCCAGAATAAATACATGGATATCAAACTCTCATCTTTCGTGATCACAGTTATCTGAAGAAGTCAACAGTTGTTCAGTCGCTAGCTTACAGTATATGACTCAGGAAAATACATGTACAATATAAACTTGTCTCTTAAAGAGTCTTGTTCTTGGGATACTCCGCGAGGGGCATCAAGCCCTCGATCCAGTATAAACGAAGCGGGTATAGTGAAGAACAGATATACATAAAGAATGTATGCACAAAGCCTGAAAGTACAATTCGCGCCTACTGTTATATGTGAATATAAAGGCATAATCCCTAACAAAGAGTCGATTATCCCAAGTGATTTGCCTTTTAAAGTGCTGAAACACAACAGTAAACGGTTTCAAAAACAAGTGCAAAAGAGGAATGATTAGGAATGGATACCATCAAAGTCCATATCTCAGTTACATCTCCAAACGGGAAAAAGTGACACGAAGCAACAACACAAGTACAAAGACAACACGAGCGGACAGAAAGTAAACAGCTCTTTCCCGAGTACATCTACACATGAGCCGCGACACGACAAAACCAACAATGTGGTTGTGCGCCCAGCGCAGACTCAGATCAGCCTGGGCATCCGCCCAGTCTGATCAGAGCCTTCGCTGTCCGCATGGAGGTAGCTTAGACTGTTAGCTACCCTTTGAGCACTCAACGAAGTGTCTGATCAAACTGGGCGGATTCCCAGGCTGATCTGAGTATGCGCTTGGCGCAAACCACATTGTTGGTTTTGCCGTGTCGCGGCTAACATGTAGGTGGTCATACAGCTAGCATAAACCAAAGAATATTGCGTACGAACTCCATTTGCCGAGGGTAGAATCAAATGAAATGCCTGTCAGTTCTACTAATACGCAACGTCGTCATACTGATATAATTACTTTGGAATATTCCCAACTTTATTGTTCGAACACAGACTAGACCTTTCTATACCTTAAATTGAGCTGCGGATTAGACTTACAGTGTAATGCATAAAGTTGTTCAAAATCAGCATCAGGTCCATAAACTTTAAATATTAAGTATGATCTAAGTATCCAACGTTTGCAATTTGAAAAATTGATCTGAGTGTGCGCAAGGCACACAACTACTTTATTGGTTTTCAGCCACCAAGAGTTGTCACTTATACAGATCAATAACATGTTGCACTCGATTATGCGCCGTTTCGTTTCGCTAATGCGGATCCCACTATTTTCCGGTATTTACTCCCATATTTTGGCGCACCCAGCTGCAGGGCCCCTCCCAGCATCGCAAAGGCATTAGCTATAAAACTTGTCCTGACACTTCATCTCCCATACTACAAGCATCTCACCTAATACAGGCAATAACCACTTAGGAAGAGCTGTCACTAAACAGTACAGATCACCTAACAAAAGTTAATGACACTGAAGCTCACCTGTTACAAGCAATCACTAGACAAAAAGAAAAAGCTGTCAAACTCGCCCCTTACATGTACCTACAGCTTCAACTAAGTCCAAGAATACAATAAAATTAACTTGTATGGCGGCCAAATTTCTACTCACCACTTGCATCCTATAGATTCATTGCTAAGGGATAACCTCTCAAGCTTTTTCAAAAGCTAAACTTGTGGTAACTATTTTGAAATATCAAAATTGACCGCAGTCCATTTTTTGAATTCCAAATTGGACAGCCCAATTTTGAGATAGGTCATTGTCGCTACCCAGTGTCAAAATTACGGTTGCGGGTACCTACCGACATAGCTTACTTGAGTCATATTCAGGACAGTTTTTGTCAACTCTTCAGCTACAGACATATTACAAAACACACTTCCATTTAATCTGCGACGATTATCTTTTTTTTAATATTTCTTGTTTCTGTCTGAACTTTATTGTTAAGAAATATTCCCTTATCTAATTCCTATGATTGTTATTAATGCTTTTCTAAATTATTCATGGTTCTAAAATGATTCGATTCTAGCCAGCTGCGCGTGACAGGTTCCTGCCCGCAGCGGCCATTAAGAGGCTGGTAGTAAGTTTGTGTATTATGGGAATGTCAAACATTTTTTCTTTCTATTGGAACATATGTGCTTAGAAAAGTGTAACCAGGGTCTACACTATTACAATTTATATTGGCACCAATTTTTACATAACGCCTGATAGTCAAATCTTTACGATAAGTAAAGTAACTATTAAAGACAAATATTCTTGTTTTGGGACGTCATAATCTTGTTCTGCAACATAGGTAATGAAAAGGGCCATAAATCAGCTCTCAAGGTGGGATGTGTTCTGTAAAGGCTTTAAGGTTAATCAGCACACATCCATGTTTCCCACCTTTTACGAAGGAAAACAACTTTAAATTTGTGACTTCCTATGAGCTTTCATGGACGACTTACATATAGCCTTTCCAGATCGGATACAAGGAGAACATACTGCTTTCTTTAAGACCTGACTCTCATAGGGAAATGAGGAGCGGCGGTAGCGTAGTGGATAACGCGCTGGACTACCAATCCAGGGATCGCAAGATCGGTACCCCGCTTCTGCGGGCTTTCGGATGAGACTTCAAACGGAGGTCCCGTCTCCGTTTGACCTAGCTGTTGGTGGGACGTTTAACCCGAGTTCACTCACTCACTCATGTGGAAATGAGGAAAACTTGAAAATGGATGAGTTCTTTCCCTTTGCAGTGTACCCATTCACCTTTAGCTATTCCACGGTGTAGAATTATTACTATTGTAACAGTTATTGTTTGAGACACTGCTACAGCACTGGTTTTATTACTCTTTTCTTATTTTCCTCTACAGGGTAAAATTACTGTATACTTCAGAGATTTATTTTAGATTTTATACTTGATCATAAAACTAAAAAATGCAAGATACTGCAAAAATTGCGTGATGTGAAAGTATTAGCAACAATATTTTATCGTAATATTGGAAGCAGTTTCAGCCTGAAAAACAAATAATAGTTTTTGTTTAACATGCGATGTCAAAATAATTCAAAATAGCGTGTTATGAGACTTACTGAGTAGGCAGTATTGAGAATTTGAAGCCATCTTGAAGTTCTCAGAAAACATTTTGTTGTTCGTAAGAGAAATACAAAAGGAAATGAAACTACAAATGCTGTTTTCCCAAGTTTCTTGGACCATAATATTGATCAAGTTCAGTTGTTTTCCAATAGCATCGTCACATTTCTGGTTAAAGTTACCTATCATATTTGTTTCATAACAATTTAAAGTCTTCGAAAAGCATTACATTAATTGCATTATCAGAGAAAACATAAACTTGTGGCATAGATGGACCTTAACATTTACATACAAAAGTGCATGTTATGAATTGGGTTCAAATGCTTTCTGCGACTATAAAATTCTACCATTGTCTTACTTGTAAATATATGTAACTCGAAAATCAAGTACACGGTAGTTTGCTGTTCATTCCTTCGATCTTTTTTTCCCTTTTTCTGTTGGTTTATTCTTAACATATACTGTTTTCTGGGCATACAACACCCTCGTCTCGGTGTCGATGCTTCACGAAAGTCTAACAGGACCGGGAAGCTGTTTGATAGCTTGTTGAAAACAAATAATATGTGTGAGTCTTGCCTAATCTAGCTGCGTTTGATACTGTAGAGGAAGGTTTTAAACTGATGTTGAGAAAATTTGAAACACATCCCCATTTGAATATAAAGGCAACAACAAATGTTTAATCTACACTTTATCACAAATGCACTACAGAGCCTCAAGTCTTCACAATAGGTTCCAATACTACACAAATTACAGGTACACACAATTATTCATCTTGCGTAGATGTTCACTAACTCTGTCAGTGGAAAATAAAAGAAAACAAATTAAACTGACTGCCACTATAAAGCAAATATAAGGGGTCATGGCGAAAATTGCCAAACTGACTTCCAGAACTGAAGCTAAACTACCAGTACAGTTGCATCACGGAGTGCCGGCCAATAAAGCCTGCCTTACAAACAGGAAACAGCGACAACGCAAAATGCCGTCATTATGCATTGTATCAGACATGCCCACTGAGCACACAAAGTAAAATCAACATCGAATCAACATCGTCATAACGTTGAATGAAGGTTTATTCAATGTTGATTAAACGTTGTGTTTCTACTGGGGCGTAGGTTACAGTGAAATAAGTCCAATTACACTGCACACAATGCAAAATGATACCAAGACTTCTTTATCTCTGTCACTTATAGACAATTACTGTCTAAATGCCTTTTGTTCTGGCTGTATCATGTCATCTTCAGTTGGAAATCTCGGCCGGACTCTTCGTATCGATTTCTAGCGGTAAGGGAATATGTAAATGTGCGTGTTCTATTATTCTCGTCAAACATTGCTAAAATTGCTTTTCCGATGATTCAATATTGGGACAAGGAAATAAGAGAAAGCACCAATGCAACTGTCTGTCAGTCTGTCTGTCTGTCTGTCTGTGTCTGTTCCAAGCTATTTACTCCAAATCTCAGTTTTACAACGCGTTTTATTTATTAGATATTTTATGGCAACCCGCTACTCCAGTCTTTCGGAAGAGATCAAGGTTCCATATCCGTATGACCTAGTTGTTGCTTGGACGTTAAATCGGAGTTCAGTCACTCACTTACTTTTATGGCAATACCTAAACATATGAGAAAAAGACTATACGTAGGCTGGGCGCATATTTAGATATACATGTGTAGTCTACGATTCCTAAAAGGCAAAATTTAAGACTATGATCAATCTACACACTGTGACAGCTGATTTGAATATTCACTGTTCATGTTAAAGTTATGCCAAATCAGCCTGCACAGATAAAAAGCAAACAAAAAAAAAAAAAACAAAAAAAAAACTGATCAATCTACATAGATGTGACAACTGATTTTAGATATACTGTCCACATGAAAGTTACGTTATATCAATGAGTATTCGAAATCAGCATGCACATTGTGTCTTTATTTTCGCCTTTTCAAGTTTTGGGCATATATATGTGTCTATGTAAATTTTATTTTGCACAAAATATTATAAAGAATTAGATATAGAAAATAAAATTAAAATAATCATTTCTTTGTTTGGTTACAAGTTTTATATGAATGTTTCAAGTATGTCTAGCAAAAACACATTTTTTTATCTTTTTATAATGCCAGAAACTTTCAAATGTGCTTTTAGCAGACAATAAAACCCTTTTTATATTTTGCATTTACTTTAACATAAAATTATCATAAATAAATCAAAGAAACAAATGAAAAGAGTTGTACAACTATTATCTCAGATCAGTCCAAAAAATAAGAATAAAATAAAATAAAAATAAAACAATAAAATAAACAATAGATAAAATAAAAATTATGATCATTTGTTTTCTTTATTATGAATGATTTTTGTTAACTCATTAGTTTTTTGTTGTTGTTGTTTAATTTTTTTAAAGTAGTTGCATCTACCGGAAAATAGCAGTTTCCCCATATTAGGCTCCACTTTTGGGATTTGTCACTGGCACAATCCCCTCATACTCACCGAGATAAGACAATCCCTTTGATGTTAGCTGTGGCCCTAAGCACTGTTTATTGGGAGCTATTAATTTGTGCCACCACACTTTGTGAAGACAAAAATGTGTCTTTAACTCCTAAACCGTATGGAATTTATCATGGAACGTCACAAATGTGCACATCTTTTTGAGATCCTATGTCATGAACAAGTAAAACATATCTTGCATTCTTTGCATGAATTATCTGCCGTTTTGTTAAATAAATGTCCAGGCCATAACTCCTGATTCAGTATGGAATTTATTCATGAAGCTTCATGGTTGGGTAAAGTTTAACACCTTAAAGGCCTAGATTTTGCTCTATCATTTTGACCCCCTCCCCCTAATCTTATCCCCTCCAATAAACAAGTGATAAGAACATCAAAGGCACCTCCTAATCACCTCATTATTAGGGTCCTAAAACAATGCGGTGCTGGAACCACTGCCTGCCTCTGGGGCCCCAGTGGGATATTTTATGAATCACTCAAATGTTGGAGATCAGAACAATATATTTGATAATTTGTAAATTATAATTTGCTGATAAACAGTCAAAGAATAGTCAAATATTAATAAATTGAATAAAAAAGAAAATGATATGTCGCAAAAATGAAGGATAACTTTTGCATCTGCAGTTATTGTGGTACTTTCCTTGCCTAACATGCAAGACCAGGCCATATAACTCCGAAATAGTTTGGAATTTAGTCATGAGCCTTCACATATATATGTATCGTTTGGATGCAATGTGTCTTGGACAAGGTAGGCAACACTCGCTTTATTTTTGTTTTAATTACATGCTCTTGACGAAAGTCTGTGTCCGGGTCATTACTCCTGAACCGTACAAAATTTAATCATGAAACATTACAGATGACTATCTTATCAAGGCGACGTTTCGCAAACAAGAAAGACGACTTTCCTTGTTTTATTGTTTTAGTTATTTGCCCTTACTGGTGTACCTATCCACTTTAAGCTGGTACAAAAGAGTATAATAGCCGAAATGCCAAATTGCATCATTTTTCTGGTTTGAATTTAAGCTATTTGAGAATGGTTAAGATGCCAACAAGACAAAAGTAATAATCGGCATAATAAACTGTCGGAAACAATTAGAAGATAGTAATTATTATCTTTGTAGAGCTTTGGGAATGCATTCCTTATTATCCAGCTGTGAAATAACAACACAGAGCTACAATTACATGTATTGCAATTGCATCTTGAAATTATGCAGTGAAATGTAAATTGTGTCACAAACAAAGAAAATACATTAATTGTAACAAGATGAACACGACAAAGAAAATAATTTTTCAACATCTGACCTTTTATGGCGACAAAAAAATGTTGCTGCTAAACTCTTCACAGGCAAATCTTTAAAATAAATCAAGAAAAAAAAAAGAGAAAAAATGAAAGTAAAGAAAAAATGCGGATTTTTATTATTGAACTTTATCATTATTATTAGTATTATTATTTGCAAGAATGACACTAGTAGGTACAAATGTACAAAATCTGAATATTCTGTACCATCTTCATAACGTTCTTCTTTCATTATGGTAGGTATCGGCAACAATCTTAACACCTGCAGAACCAAAATGGAAAAAAAAATCAAAGGGCTGAAAACCCTCATAGTCGGTGATTTAAACAATACTTATGCAATTTGGCATTACGAATACAGAATTTTGATCCTTGGTATCAATGCATATAAAATTTCATATAGCTACCATAGCTTTTAGTTTCTGAATTTCACAAATCCAGCACATTCAAGTATTAGTTTTCTGAGCTCATGGGATGTGCATCTTCTAATATAGAGCAATTAGACCAATTGTTTGATAACACGAGATCTGGACAAAATCAAAATAAAATACAAAAGGTGTAAATACTTAGCGGATGTTCCGGTTATAAAACTCACATACACAGAGTACTGTTGAAGCTTTATATGGACATCCTTCTTCCTTTTATTTTTAGTTGGATGCTGTCCACCAGAAAAGCTAATTTTGACAGTGTACACTGATCCTGACTACTTGACCATGAATGACTGGACCAAGTTTCTGCATGCATGTTTGTAGACTCAGAAGGCTACTAGTCTACTCTATAATTTTACAATCGTAGAGACAACCCTTTTAATTAAATATTGTCCAACGTTAAGATCCTATGCAAAATATTTTCTCTCTTATCATCATGTAGATGTAACAGTGACCGTTTACGCAGTATTTCTAGAGTTAGTGTGGTAGTTATCTCCCCTAAGCTTATGCTATGGCTACGCTTATAGGTGAGGCACCCAGCAATATCCCGCATACGAAATCTTTAAGTATTAGCTAATTAAAATCAAGTTACAAAATAGTTAAAAGTGCCAAGATTATTATCAGGTCAGTAAAATGAAACTAGATCCATAGAAATATAAAAGAAATGCACATTTCCTTGCCATAAGTATAACAAACATATTCGTATAACACTTTTAATTTGAACTTCTGATCTTGTTAATTACTCTAATGCCCCTGATTCACGACAATGTAATGACAAACCTTTGATATCAAGCAGCTGGCCATGATATCAGCAAATTTGAAAATTCCCTCTTTAATTTCCAATGGCCCTACATACAGATTTCCATGATACACTAACTTTCCAAAAGATTGGAAAGAAATCGCTGGCTCTTTAGAAGGATTTTGTCATGCAGTTGCAAACGAGAGCATTTTTATTCTAATGCTTTAAATGATAGGATACTAAGTAATGTAATATTATTTATAAACTAACTTCGTTTTACTCTTAAAATCTGGTCCATCTTTCTACAAACCCTAGATTTTTATTCTAAAACTTACAATGTACTCAAGAATTCCATAGAAAGAATTTTTGGTTACGGCAGAAAAGAAAGCCATGGTTCATCTAGAGTTTTTATCTCTGATTGTCAGTGTTACAGAATTTACAACAAGCCCTGAACTATTGATTATGAAAAACAATGAGCAACATCATTTGGTTTCCAGCAATGTGGAAATTTTGTCTTACAATATTCAGATCTTATCATGCATCTGCTGCAAAATACACCTGATAACAGGGGTATGATAACATGATGTGATATCATGTCACTGTAGAACTGCGCTTGCGCGAATGTTATCAGGTCATGCCTTAAGAAGCGATCTCAAAAGATGATTGGCTACATACTGACGTTGGCCACGATAACAGCGTTCGATTGGTTAAATGACGTCACCGACTAACGTCACAACGCATTCGCGACGTCAGCAAGTTCGAACAAAAATATGTTTGCTTATCACTTGTTTGCCGTTCTTTACGCCGTAAAAACTTCATGATGCATGATAAATAGAAAACCACGTAAGTATCTTTTGATATCAAGTTTATCAGGCTCGACCAGAAACACGTCGGACTGGCTCGGCAAGCCGCAAGCCTCGCCATCCCTACGCTGTTTCTGGTCTCGCCTGATAAACTTGATATCAAAAGACACTAACATGGTATTCTCTATATCCTTGGTAACCAAAG
Organism: Ctena decussata; assembly: GCA_963989385.1. Lineage (NCBI taxonomy): Eukaryota > Metazoa > Mollusca > Bivalvia > Lucinida > Lucinidae > Ctena > Ctena decussata. Next base: position 34,109,294 of record OZ022498.1, on the reverse strand, counting down.
ACTTATCTGTTGGCTCTATGGCTTGGATTACTTCCATAGATGGTTGATGAAACAAGCAAAGGCTCTATATTTATATGCAGTCTTATCATAGCCTTGGCTTGTCACCAATGCCACATTGTTGGAAATCACATGATGTGGCTCATTAAAACTTGTCTTATCAGAAGATACTGTATATATAATGGTTGGCCAAAATGTCCTTTTTTGTTTTGTTGTTGGTTTTTGGTACTGTTTGCTGTAGCATTTTATCGCCCGCTTATGTTTGAAAATTTCTTCTTAACCTTTTCATTTAATGCCTTATCACCTTTTCATCGTCCTCTTAATCCCAAACACTTCGCAATTGAACCTGTATTAAGGGGTCACGGGTCTTACGTACCCGCTTCTTGTGTTTCCTTTTTGAAAATGATTAAATGTTTAATTGTTCTTAGATCTTTAACAGAAATCTTATTATCGTTGAAACCAAAGGCTAGAAAGCTCTCCGCCGCTGCAGCTGTAAAGACAACATCTTGTCTCACTCACGGCAAAATAACTGTCACAGTTTCTCTCTTTGGTATATTTGAACGAGTCGCCGCATCAATCAGTGTCCAAGAAATCGCAATTATTCAATCTAGAGTATAATATTACGTAATCAAGTCTGGCATATTATGGCTCTATTTTTAAGTTAAACATGTCTTTTTGCTGTCTGTCCTTTCAGACATAGTATCCTGTTATGCAATATATACTGCTAAACTATCGAAGGAGCAGCTGTATTCGATGAATGTCACAAAAGATAAGAATAACAATCTTGACATTTATCTAGGATGGTTGTACCCTGGCCTTTTTGTGATTCCCATCTATTTTACAAGGCGGTGTATACATTAACCAGAGCAGTCTGAGAACATACTGAATAGGGAAAATTTAAAGGCCCCATTGCTCTATCAGCGTGAAAAAAATTATCATTAGGTATCGCTGCAAGCTTCTCAGTAAAGTTTCGTCAGTGTGAATGACCGTGATTAGGCAGCTTTAAACAAATAAAACATCCTTGAGTTTCACATAGAAAGGGTTTGAAAACTTATTTGGGTCATTTTGCAACTAAAATGACCTACTTTCGATTTCATTAAGTTGAATAAAATGGTAAAAACACAATGTACAGGCTTGGAGTCCCAATCACTATCCCGCCTATGTTCATATAGCATTGCTAGACGGGAAACCAGAACAGGAAATTTTAATTTGTTGAGCGATTTGTTATTTTTCAAAAACTTGTTTTCTCTACTTTTTGCCTGTTGTATGACTCAGCATATGCACATCAACCCATATTTAATTACCAAACGTGAAGGCTGAACCGCCTTTTACATTGATTTGAGTTTAGACGTTTTTACCACTGATAGGACTATGGAGACTTTAACTTGTTCTAACAAGTTTCTCTTAAACTGGAATGGGATTATCTATTACCGCCCATTATCTATTTTCTATTACTGGGCGGATTCCCAGGCTGATCGGAGTCTTGGCTGGGCGCACATATTCCTTTCAAATTGTTGGTTTTGTCGTGTTGCGGCTTGGAGTCCCAATCACTATCCCGCCTATGTTCATATAGCATTGCTAGACGGGAAACCAGAACAGGAAATTTTAATTTGTTGAGCGATTTGTTATTTTTCAAAAACTTGTTTTCTCTACTTTTTGCCTGTTGTATGACTCAGCATATGCACATCAACCCATATTTTATTACCAAACGTGAAGGCTGAACCGCCTTTTACATTGATTTGAGTTTAGACGTTTTTACCACTGATAGGACTATGGAGACTTTAACTTGTTCTAACAAGTTTCTCTTAAACTGGAATGGGATTATCTATTACCGCCCATTATCTATTATCTATTACTGGGCGGATTTCCAGGCTGATCGGAGTCTTGGCTGGGCGCACATATTCCTTTCAAATTGTTGGTTTTGTCGTGTTGCGGCTCATTAGTATTTTAAAAGCAAATAAACATGTAGAAGTGGTAAACATACCGAAACTTTGTCCTAGATGTTCTAAAACTTATGTCTAAACAGATTCTATAAAAAAGACAGTTTGTCTGTCCAGTCAATGTCAGCCCTCAGGTCATACTGTTGTACTATGACATAAGAGAGCATCTTTAAAGACTACATAGTCCTACCAGTGTAAAAATACAAATCATTATGAAACGCACCTTACTGCATTTAGCTTCTTTAGTGTCGCTAAACCCCAAAAGTTTGAAGGAAAAAATGTAATGGGCAGGTGTCGGCCAGCAACGAACATCCCTTTCTGACCCACACTTACTGACGAATTCCGCGAGATACAGCATCAGGAAGATGTCCGATGCATATATAATGCGTTGTTTTTCTTATAGCTTTAAATGCAACTAGTGCAACCGTATGCTAGATACATTAAATCTGAGATTACGCTGCTTGCCGCGGTCGTGTCATTCTCAGGGGCGTAACTAGGGGCAATTTCATAATACGCACAACCATGTTTTATTCTCTACTTCTTGAAGGGAAAGCTAGTATTTCAGCCACTTTGGTAATTGGTATTGAAATCTTGTCTAATTTATAAAATTTCAGCATGCAAATATGCAGGTGCGTTTTGAAATTTTGTCAATTTTGACAAAATTTCAATACGCACCTGCGTATTTGCCGTATAGGTAGCTACGCCCTTGATTCTGTCGTCAAATTCTAAATATTGGGAAAAATAGATCTGAGCAACGTGGCAAACCCAGATGCAAAGGAGCAGTATGGCCAGTACCTACACTGTTTGCCGTTCCATATGCATCTTGTGGATGCATTAATTCCATTTGGTGCCCCGATTTTTAGAAATCTTACGATATGCATTGAATTCATTTGTTAAAATGGCACAAAGGGTAGTCTACAATATCATAACTTATTGCGTTACGACGTGTACGCTGAATAAAAGGTTACACATATACGGAGAAAGAAAATGATTGTCATCTTGTCATCCTGCTTTTAGTGCCTTTTTCAATTCTGTCTTCTCGACGCTAAGTAATTAGAATTGCAAGATAAAGTACAGCATAAAAATCATGTCTGTCCAGACAAGGTCAGCCTCCAGACATTATAATAATTTGTGACTTTCCAAACAATCAAAATGCCAAATCGGTGGTATTTAAATGTGCAAAGGAGAGTTTGGCAGGCATTTAAAAATACAATGTACAGACGTGTAGAGAAGCTACCGTAGTTACTCTGAGTATTGTGACAGTAACGGGTAAGCAGGCATGGTAGATACAGATCAGATTTCTTCCAAAAGAACAGTCCAATAAGAATGGGTGGATGGATGACTTGCGATGTTACGTCTTTTCAACAGTATTTCAGTCATATCAGGACGATGGGTGGGTGATAGTGAAAAGTTGTGTGCAATGGAATCCCGTTTACGATTGAAAAAATTCCCGCCTACAGCGGGGCTCAGAACCGAGACCGCTAGGTCAGCTGGCCAGCACTTACTCCACGGAGCTATAGGAGCTCCTAGTCCAATTAGGATCTGCACTGTTATCGTTTTTGCCATAAATGGCGGCAGAATTCATTACACCAAAAATGGGTTTCAACTGCACACAACCTTTCATTATCACGCTACCATTGTCTCGATACATCTAAAATACATTTGAAAAGAACTTAAAACTCGATTTCATTTGTCAGGGGGTTGTCGGGTGGTGCGATGGTGCTGTATGTAACTTCCAGTGCCGGGGCTACCTACTGATTTGGAAGATCGTAGGGCAAGGGCCTACTGTGCTTGCAGTAGGTGCGGGTGGGGGTTGCTTGGATATTTTTTTCTCTCGTCTATTATTTCTCCTCTTCCACTCTGGGAGACGGCCCGATATAGACTGAAATTCTGTCTCAAATGCCGCTATACCCAAAACAATCAACCAGTCAATTTTATTTGTCATACAGTAACCGATTGATGTGTTCATATAGTACCGGTAACACTTTAAAGTCTCCATAGTCCTATAAATGGTAAAAACGTCTAAACTCAAATCATTGTAAAAGGCGATTCAGCCTTCACGTTTGGTAATAAAATGAGGGTTGATGTGCATATATTGAGTCATATAAATGGCAAAAAGTAGAGAAAACAAGGTTTTGAAAAATAACAAATCGCTCCACAAATTAAAATTTCTTGTTCTGGTTTTCCGTCTAGCTGTATAAACATAGGCGGGATAGTGATTTGGACTCCACGCCTGTACATTGTATTTTTACCATTTTATTCAAGTTAATGAAATCGAAAGTAGGTCAAATTACCCAAACAAGGTTTCAAACCCTTTTTATGTGAAACTCAAGAATGTTGTATTTGTTTAAAGCTGGCTAATCATGGTCATTTAAACTGACGAAACTATACTGAGAAGCTTGCAGCGATACCTCATGATAAAATTTTCACGCGGATAGAGCAATGGGGCCTTTAAAATCTGCCATTTACAGTTGTGCCTGACATCAAGATAAAGGTAAAGGTTTTCCCATAGCCTAGTGGCCGAAGGGGTCAGTGGGGGATAGAGGCCCACTGTATCTTCGGCAGAGCATATGAAAGGCGGTGCCCATCTCTCTATCCCTTTCGTTGCGTTTTCCCTTCCTTATTCGGAAAAGGTATCCATTTACGACTAGGTTTACAGAGAGTTTTCCAGTTGCGAGCTGTTCCAAACCGAGATTCGAACTCACAACTTTCTTCAGCATAATCGAGCGTCTCGAAACACTTGTCCACGGCGCCTCTCTGAGTTTATTAACATCTAATAAATGTAGGTTAACCCTTAAAGGAAATGATTTCTCCCACTTGGAGACATGCTTTCCTTACAGCGTAAACCCCACTTTTGAAAGGTGGTGGTGGTGTGTGTGAGTGTGTGTGTGTGTGTGGGGGGGGGGGGGCGTCAAATAAGAAATCTCAGAAGATGTTCCCCTTTTTTCTAAATTGCGGTAAAACTTGGCGGTGTGCCATTTCTCTTTAAGTAGATGTTTCAAACAAGCAGTACATATGCAAAACAGACTTAACTGTCAACAAAAATGTCCTTTTTATAGGCCTACGGGGCATCGTAGTCTCGCATTTCAATATTTCCTTTTAATATTTGATTGATTGCTTTTCATTGAATACCCAGAAGATTAGCAGAGTGACAGTAAAGACCCTAGATAGTGAACCACGCGTACCAAACATCATACCATGTTCATGCAGGGTAAACGTAAAATTCGAATCCCAACTGGAAATTAAATTATCAAGCTTCTGAAATTAGTTAGTCAATATAAAAAAATATTTACACTTGCCACTGACTTCCCTTACGTGAACATTTTAGAGCAACCAGCTTCGTTCACCGATAAAAGACAATTTATCATGTGACGTTGTCGTCAAACCACGTCTAAGGTAAATGAACGTCTTGATTGGTCCATGTAACGTTCGATTGACGCAACGTTGTGGCACGGCTGTTTAACGTAATAGCCGAACACGTCGTTACTAACTTTTCTTTGAACCATATTTTGCATTTTCTTCACTAAATACCGAGAAAACGGCACAGAAATGTCTAAAGATTAAAGTGTAAATATAAATATGAAAATTTGATTTTTCAGCGTTCATCGTGTGAAGAAGCCAATGGCCGGCGCTAAAATTCTACAAGAAGCGCTGCGCGCTTCATGGAATTTTAGCTCCGTCAACTTGCTTCATCACACGACGAACGCTGAAGAATCAAGTTTTATTTCTTAAACGGTGTTTGACTAGTATGTATGAAAAGCATATTTGAGCCGCGACGCGACAAAACCAATAATGTGGTAGTGCGCCCAGCAAAGACTCAGATCAGCCTGGGCATCCGCCCAGTCTGATCAGAGTCCTCGCTGTCCGCATGTTGGTAGCTTAGACCCTTAGCTATCCTTTGAATACTTAACGAAGAGTCAGTCAAACTAGGCGGATGCCCAGGCTGATCTGAGTCTGTGCTGGGCGCACAACCACATTGTTGGTTTTCTCGTGTCGCGGCTCATTTGTGCAAATGTTTTGCTTGGAAGTGAAAGTGGCCAAACTGAAATTTCGGTTTGGTCACTTGCAGGAGTTTTGTAATAACTCTGCAAGTTTATCTTTTTACAAAGCCGAACGTTGTTCGTATATGCTCATTCGATTTTTCAGCGTTCATCATGTGATGAAGCCAGTGGGCGGAGCTATAATTCCATAAAGCCCGAAGCGTTTCTTGTAGAAGTTTAGAGATGAACACTGGCTTCAAAATGAAGTTTTTATTCTTATATTTACCCTTTTAAGACCCTTTCTGTGTCATTTTCGTGGTAATATAATGTAGAATATGCCAAATATGGGTCGAAGAAAAATCAGTAACGACGTGTTCGCCCATTACGTTAAACAGCCGTCGCCATGACGTGGCGTCAGTCGAACTTTACGTGGACTAATCAAGACGTTAGTTTATCTCAGGCGTCGCTTGACGACAACGTCATACGATCAATTGATTGTTCTAAACGGTTCAACTACTCTCGTAAGGATTGTCAGAAGCAATTGTAAATAGATACTTTTGAGTCGAATAACATTAATTGTTATCCAGTTGCGAAATCTATAATTTTAGGAATGGAATTGCGCGTTTACCAGACGGGAGGTGGCCATAATCATTAAAAAAGATTACAACAAAGAATGAATCTCATAGAAACAATGACATTTGAGCCACGACACGAGAAAACCAACAATGTGGTCGTGCGCCCAGCCCAGACTCAGATCAGCCTGGGCATCCGCCCAGTCTCTTCAGACCCTTCGTTAACTGCTCAAATGGTAGCTAAGGGTCTAAGCTACCTCCATGCGGACAGCGAAGACTCTGATCAGACTGGGCGGATGCCCAGGCTGATCTTAGTCTGCGCTGGGCGCACGACCACATTGTTGGTGTTCTCGTGTCGCGGCTCATTTATTTATAAAACAGTCATTGCATAGTTAGAGCTGGTCAACAGCATCAACATATTTTCCAATACGTCAACAGCAGTTGCTCTACCTCGGACTGTTTAATATTGGAATTCATTCTCAATGACAGAAGAGTCTTAAGTGAAGGAGGACTAGATTGTTTATTATTGCATCTCTAACTGCTTAATAATGCGGATATAACATGCTTTCAGACATTCTGGACATAAGTGAGTGTGTTTGTGAGTTACTTAATTAGGTAATTATGATGATTTTAATTAACATCACATTTTCTTTATTTTTTTACATTTCATCAATTTGCTTATAATTTTATTTTGGTAAGCATCCTTTTTGAAATTAAGAGTTCAGATGAAGCAGCTGGTAGGGTACATGGGCAGTGTTTAGCTTGTCTTAAGTCTGTTCATTAGCAGCAACAGATTGTGCAACGATATTGCACAATATTTTGCTGTTCAAGAACAGACTTATTCTTCTTCGGTTATGTTTCAATCAATTCGTATTATGTACATTACTTTGGTGTAAACAATATTTTATTCAAAATACTGACATGTTATATACATACAAACATTTATCAAACGAGTATTCAGTAATCTGAAAGGGATACAGAAATAAGTCAGTGACTTTTTTAGAATCTGTTTCCCGTATTTAGAATCTGTTTCCCGTAATGTGCTGAAGTACATTACTTTCGTATTTTGTTACTAATAAAGTTAACATTAAATCAGGGTTACGAAGTATCTTCAAGCCTATGTCGTTTTAAGTCATCGAATGTCCAAGCAAACGCAACAATATCAAACAGAAAGAATGAAAAAAAAAAGTGAAAAAAGAAAGAAAGAAAAAATAAAAGCAAAAAAAAAGAATGAAAGAGAAAAAAAATCGAACCGTCATAATAATCTCAGTAAAAGTGGCCAGATGTTCTAACAAAATAAAAAAAAAAAGCTTAAAAATGTAATCATGTGGAACATCCGCGCTTATGAATGAAATTAACCATTTCGAATTTAATGCTATCATTGTGTCACTAATGTTGCCAGGGATGGTGCTGGTTATAACTTCCAGTGCCGGGGCGTCCTACTTACTTGGAAAAAAGTAAAGCAAGGGCCTGCTGTGCTTGCAGTAGGTGCGGGGGAGTTTTTTTTCTCTCGTCTATCATTTCTCTTTTCTTCTCCCCTCTCTGGGAGACGGCCCGATATCGACTGAAATACTGTCTCAAAGGGCCGTTAAATCCAAAACAAGCAAACAATCACAAATGTTGCCGAAATTATGCCTTTGGACCCATCAACTGAATGAGAATACGTTGAATTTCAAATTTAAACGAATTTCTTTTTCTTTCCAGACAACAGTAGACATAGAGCATATTCAAGACAAGCAAAGATACAGGTAAGTTGTTTGATGTCAGTTTCATTTGTGCCGCGACACGAGAAAACCAACAATGTGGTTGTGCGCCCAGCGCAGACTCAGATCAGCCTGGGCATCCGCCCAGTCTGATCACAGTCTTCGCTGTCCGCACGTAGGTAGGTTAGACCCTTAGCTACCCTTTAAGCGCATAGCGAAAAGTCTGATCGGACTGGGCGGACGTCTAGGCTGATCTGAGTCTGCATAGGGCGCACAACCACATTGTTGGTTTTCACATGTCGTGGCTCATTTGTTCTTAATGTGAATGGATTCACCTCCATGTTTTCCGCCATTTTCACAAGGGGGGGGGGGGGGGGGGGCGGGGGGGGCAACTTTGGTAACACCCTGTTCGCTTCCCTGAAGGATGAATGCATTCTAAAAAGGGACCTATTTTTAAAGGAAAGAATTTGCTCCTTTAATTATTTCCTTTAAGAATTGACCCCTTTGAAAGTGAAGGCTAAATCGAAAATAAAAGGGCTGCTTCTCCTGAAAGTGTACTCATTCGCCATAGGTTTGAATGGATATACATATAATGGAGATCGCTGTGTCTTAGAAGTAAATTTTTCCGTCCTCAGAGGCGTCCCAGTTTAACAGTAGTCGCCGTATAGGCAGGGATTCAACTTCCAAAGAAACAGATAAGTCAACCCTCGATATCTCGAAGTCAAATTTCAGCCCAAACTACTGATATCTCAAAGTAAATTTATTTCTGATGCCAGAAAATTTACTTTGAGATATCAGTAAGTTGAGATAACAGGAGTTGAAATGTAAGTAAAAATAGGAAGTATTTTCTTTGCTTTAAGAAGATATTTTTAGATATCAATGTTCGAGTTATCGGGAGTTGACTGTATTGTCTGCTAGACTGGTCCTCCATCGAAGTGCAGTCAACTCTCGACATTTCAAAGTCGAAGTTCATCTCAAACAGCAACAGTAATTAAGGTATTCTGGTCCCAGAAAATTTAGTTTGAGATGCCAGTAGTTAGAGATAATATAAGCTAAAATAAAAAGAAAAATAGGAAATGTGTCCGAACCATATTTTTTTTGAAAGAAGATGGTACTTTGAGATATCAGTGTCTAGGATAACGAGAGTCAACTGTACAGCTTCTCCAGTAGACACAAATTGAAAAAAAAAAAAAAAAAAACATTTTAGCCATGACATGACAAAACCAACAAAGTGGTTTTGCGCCCAGCGCAGACTCAGATCAGACTGGGCATCCGCCCAGTGTGATGAGACTCTTTGCTAAGCGCTTAAAAGGTAGCCAAGGGTCTATGCTACCTTCATGCGACAACGAAGACTCTGATCGGACTGGGATGCCCAAGCTGATCTGATTTTGCGCTAGGCACACAACCACTTTGTTGGTTTTCTCGTGTCGCGGCTATATTATTTTAGAGTTCTTTCTATTTTACGTATGTCCATACGCATAGTCTTCTCAAAGCCCCAGATAAGGTGATTTTAATGATCATCTGAAATAATTTTTTCTTATATCTTTATGAACTATGTTGTGAACCCTCATAGAACCCTATCGTGGAGACAATTCTTAGTGGGGTGGCAACTTTGGTTTTGATGGAGAAATATTGATAACTATCCCTAAAGTATGCCTGTTAACCCTTATCTGGGGCACTGTTAAGACTTCTGCGAGAAGAAGGACTCTCCTTCCACGGTTTCAAAACTACATGATTTCTGCCTCATGCCTAAATAGGGTCTACTGTAAAATGAAAAATAATTCTACCCTTGGGGATTTGAGCCGGGACGCAAGAAAACCAACAAAGTGGTTGTGCGCCCAGCGCAGACTCAGATCAGCCTGGGCATCCGCCCAGTATGATCAGACTCTCCGCTTGGCGCTTAAAGGGTAGCTAAGGGTCTATACTACCTTCATGCGGATAGCGAAGACTGTTCAGTCTGGGCGGATGCCCAGGCTGATCTGAGTCTGCGATGGGCGCACAACCACATTGTTGGTTTTCTCGCGTCGCGGCTCATTTGCTTTTTCTTTTAAGAGTAGGCCCCATTTAGGAATTGCTATGTCCTCCAGGGAAGTAAACAGGACTTTATAAAAGTTTTTTTTTCCTTTGTAATAATAGCGAAAAAAACAGTGAGGTGTACCCATACACCTCACATTTGTACTGCGTGTTGTTCAAGCACAGATCTGAGTCACGTCTGTCCTCGGTTGCAGCTAATAAGACAGTTGACAGTTTGGATGTGAAAGTACGACTGACATTTCCTTATGCAAGATGGTACATGTACATGTATGTCGTCTTATTTGCCGAAGACATATAAGATCACTTCTCCATATGACTATGAACAACTCTTGTTTTACGACTAAAAGTATAAATACAACTGCAGTCGAAATGAAAGCTCCATGCTTCTGGTGCTGGGAAAACGTATCTAGTCCGGACAAAGACATGATTGTAGATCAAAGTGCAGGATTTATCCCAACAAGCATATGATATTTATGCAACGTTGCATCAACGTCAGTTCAATGTTACCTCAACGACGCATGCCTGCAGATTTCATTTTGACATGTAAATTGTATCACAACAAAACAATGCTCGCAAACAAAAACATGCGTGTGGATACCACTTAAGAATGTCACTGCAAACAACAGACATTTGATTGAGTGTAGGTCTAAAATAATAAATGATAATGACTATATAGCTATATCACGTGTCAGTCTGAGTGACATAAAGGCTTGGAAAACAGATAAAAGCAGCCGTGCTAAACTCTTTTGTATCGAACAGTTTCTCGTACCAAATGCATACAGTCAGAATCAGCTAAAATTAAGTTACCTAGAAAAGGATTCGAAGAACTAGACCTAGCTCAAGATAAGGTTCGTTTTTGAAGATCATTTTCAGATAATTTATCTATTCGAATGCATGTTACAATGTCGGGTATATTTCAGAATTTGAGCCGCGACGTGATAAAACCAACAGGAAGGCATGTTCGCCCAGCGCAGACTCAGATCAGCCTGGGCATCCGCCCAGTCTGATCAGAGTCTTCGCTGTCCGCATGGCGGTAGCTTAGACCCTTAGCTACCCTTTAAGCAATTAACGAAGAGTCTGACCGGACTGGGCGGATGCCCAGGCTGATCTGAGTCTTCGCTGGGCGCACAACCACATTGTTGGTTTTGTCGTGTCGCGGCTCATTTATTTAAGACCTGACACGACAAAACCAACAGGAAGTCATGTTCGTCCAGCGAAGACTCCGCCCAGTCTGAACAGAGTCTTTGCTGTCCACATGGAGGTTCTAAGCGACCCTTAAACTACCCTTTAAGCATACAACAAAAGTAAGGAGGAAAATTATCAGGAATTGACACAATTCAATCCCAGGTCTAACCCAAGTCACTGTGTGGGAAAGAGACAAAAAAAATTAATCGCCACCAAAGACAACATCAGCGACAGCCATGTGAAAAGCCATTATCCGATCTGACTGGGTGGATGCCCAGGCTAATCTGAGTCTTCTCTTGGCGCACATGCCACTTTGTTGGTACATGTATTGTCGTGTCGAGGCTCATTTGAACTCCGTGGTATTGTTACAGAATCAAACAGAACAAAAAAGGCTCAGTTGTACATAAATAATGACGTCACTAGTTGCATGTGGAGATACGCTATATTCTCAAAGGTATTGTACACAAAACACTGGCATCTTTTGCAGAAATAAAAAAGCTTTCAGCAAGAATATTAGCTCGCTATTTTGTGGGCGAATGCCTAGGCTGATCTTAGTCTTTGCTGGGCGAACATGCTATTTTGTTGGTTTTGTTGTGTCGCGGCTCATATAATCCTGGACGAAATACTTGGTTTATCTAATGATGCTCTGGACAACTGGGCCCAGATATATGGGATAAAAAGAACACACAAATATAGGTTTTGTAGCACATTAGTCATTAATATACGAAGACAAAAAAAATAATAACGAACTGAGAGAAAGAATGTGAAAAAGGAACAGTAAGAAAAAGTTTAGAAAGCGACCCCAGAGGAACAGAAAGAAACGGTTTGCAAGAAGCAGAATAGTGACGTCGAAGCGTTGTTTTCACTTGTTTCAGCCTAACCTAATAATGTTATCAGTGTGTTAGTAAATAGTATGACCGGAAATTATTGAGATTTTTACCAGCTTGCGAGTAGTATTCTTTTAGCTTCATAGGAAATAAATGAAATTGATGTAACATGTTGTTGGTATATCCATCACAATACTAAATTGTGATGCTTTGATATTTGTCTGTCATCTATATGACACAGATGACCTCCCTTGTAATCAGTCAGGCACAAAATTTGAGTAAAATCACGAAATAAAATGAAATTCGAAATAAAATGTCTACATGAAAATGCTTAAGAAAGACAATATATTTAAAATTACTTTTTCAGATACAGAAACGACACAGCTGTACAATTAGCAAATGTATGTGATATAACCTTTATATTATGAGAAACTATTAAGCTCTAAACTACAGCAATATTTTCGGAATTTCAACAATTTCTAAGAAAATGGTATATTTTCAGCAGGGACGGCTACTGTATCTAGTCACTGAGTGGAAAGTAATAATGACAGACTCGCATTACTATACAGTTGCAAACACTAATAATTTATGTGTAATATGATTTCAGAAAATATGATCACTCTTGCTGAATATTCATTTCACCATGTTTTAGATATTGCATAGCCAAATATTTATGAGAGTTTACCATTAATGTGCCAAAACCAATTTTCAATTGCTTAAACTCTTAGTTACCAACACTAAGGCTTAAATATTTTTAACACATAACAACTATGATCAAAATGATATTGTTTAATAGTAGTTAATACAACCCAGAATGTGTTAACTTGCAGCAATGCTGTCTAGTTTAAGACATATTCTTCTGAAAACCGCTCGAAAAATCCATCTTGTTTTGTGATTTTAGTCCAACAAATAGACATAAATCACTGAAAATGCTAATAAAACAAAATACTATAGCTAGAAATTGTATATTACGTTCCTTTCTTAATATTCCATTTGCAAACAACTGGGAATAAGTTATTATGAAAAATGCAATTTTCAATAATTTCCGGTCATACTTTTTATGTTTTAACTACTGATCATTTATTGGCAAACGGGAATAGTATGGTCGAATTCTGCAATGCTTAGCAACCTGCAGCTTTCTATAACATTGATGGTTAAAGAGTACCCTTTCAGGGGAAGTAACTCTGCCATTTTCCTTACAACCTCAGTGAAAAAAAAAACCTGTTTCGTCCGTTGTTTTTTGCGTAAATTCTTGTCAGAAATTTGAATTGTTGTAGCTAGAAATATCTGTTATATTTTCTACACTCAATGATTATAAAAACAGTTGTTTTAGCTCGTAAAAGTTGAAAGTTGCATCTCTGATGCGGGTATACAATTGTACTTCTCTTTCCTTTTTTCTATTATTTATTTTTGATCTTGTTTATGTGCAGTTACCGTCATGGTCCTAAATATTGAGACAAAGTGCCAGTTGTACGGTATGGTGTGGACTTGGATCAGACAGCTGCCAACGGAGCGGTCTGATCTGAGTCCTCACTGTATTCCGCATAATGTACATTAAACCCAATATACTGTGAGCATAAAGTGTCTCAATGTTTGGAATTATGACGGTGACTGAATTGTTAGTTGTTAGCCATGTTGCTGTTGTATTGAATATTGTAGGGGAAGGGCTGTAACTAATGTTGTGAGAACTTGTAGCCCGACCCCATTGCTACTATTTGAGCAATAAAATATGTTTAAACTAAACTACTTCGCGAATGTAACATAGGTGTCGGCCATGTTTAGCCAAAGATTGTTCATTTGACAATATACTGAAACCAAGGTAACATAATCGGGGGTCGGGGGATTATTTGCAAACATATTTCGAAAAAAGGCTTGACATATTCCATCGAAATGATGTGACCAAACTTTTCATAGCCTCACTATGAACCTTCCTGTGTTCGCAATTTGTTTAGTCAAAAATAAATTGTCAATTCCTCGCAGGATGTACTTATCCTCCTGTCGTGCTTCAGTGTACTTTATTCAAGACTCTAGAGACAAATTCTGGAAATCTTGAAATTAATGCTTTTCTCTTTATACTTTCATGCATTACCGTCGTCATAATATGGGACTTTTATTGCGTCTTGTCACCATTCCATATCAAACGTAGTCTTTACAGAGAAGAAAAGTAATTTAAGAAAGCGACGTAGCCCATCATGTTGAATTCAAATTGATCAGAAACAAACCTTGGTATTTATATGTCTGGGACATGAAATATCAGGCTCCAAGGTTATAAAACTTGAGTACATTCTCAAACTGAAAATAAAGCACACTGATTGGCTGCTTCCGAGCATGTGCTCGGAAGCAGCCAATCAGTGTGCTTTATTTTGAGTTTGAGAATGTTCTCAAGTTTTATAACCTCCGGGCCAGGTTGCTGCTAATCTGCGTGATCAAGGTGGTAGAAGTGAGTAGAAGTTTGATGGAGCTGTATGATACAAGGGTAGAGTCGGATAACTTCGGACAGCGGGTAAATTCGGACATACCATTGCAAACTGTACAAATCCAGCTGAGATTGCTCACAATAGGCTTTCTCATCAGGATTGAGACGGCTCATAATGAGCCGTCTCATCAGGATTTTCACTATTTGCTCAGTTATTTTTGTTTTAATTCGAAACAACTGACATATTAAGGAAACAATGTCAATGTCCGAATTAACCTGCTGTCCGAAGTTACCCGACTCTACCCTACATGATGGGACGCTACTACAGGGCCCAGGTTCACAACCATTCTTAAAGTTAAGGACCACCTTAAAGTTAAGGTGGGAAATTTCGCCCTCAGAAAATCCATATTTAAACCATATTAAAAATTGCAATTTTGCGTGAATCTCCTGACAGTTGTCATAGAAATGTAATACGCAAGAAAAATTAAATACATTTAGTTTTTGTAAGCTTTCATTTACACATGAAATGTGACACCTTAACTTTAAGGTCGTCCTTAAGTTTAAGGAATGATTGTGAACCTGGGCCCAGGTTGTATCGAAATGGTTTTACGGTCAAGCCAGATAAATTCGAACAGCATGTAAATTCGGACAGAGACATTGTTTCCTTTATATGTCACTTCTTTGAAAAACAAAACAAAAATAACTGGGCAAAACGGGAAAATCCTAATGAGATGGCTCATTTAGCTGTATCATCTGAATTTCACTGTTTGCAATGGTATGTCCGAATTTACCCGCTGTCCGAAGTAACCCGACTCGACCCTATCCTAAAACTAGACCTTGATATTTTTTTTATTCCTGTTAAAAGTAATTTTTCAAGCTCTGATGATCTCTTGGTACTCTAACCAGGACATTTGCGCAAATGTTTATGTCCATAAGAGTCATTATAAAAGGAGAAATCTCGACTTTCATATGCAAATTTGCTACAATAACCAAAATTTGAAGAATATATACTGATTCAAAAAAGTTAGGCCCGCCTCTCTGATTTTGGAAATACAGTAAACACTTTATGACCACTGAAAAACAAAAACAAAAAAAAACATGCGGCATCTGATCATGACCTAAAGTTTGCATGAGGAAAATGGGTATTTCTCTTGAAATGAAAATAAAACTCAGATTGTAATAAACTAATCAAGAACCCCCAAAATGACAAATCGACTCATCCAATCTATAAGGATAGAAGAGTCCACTAGGCATATAAATGGGTTAGACAGCTTTTTCCAGGAGAGGAGGCCACTTTTCTAGCCTGAGCGTAACAAATAAAATTGTCTACGGCTAATACGAGAAATGCAGACAAAACAAAAAGCAACAAAACAATGATAACACCACATTTGAACGGTCACATTTTTTTTACGCATCAGCCCTAGCCATAAGACCTGCTGTGGTGCATCAGAACACTTATCATCTTTCCATATAAATATAGTTTTATTATTTTTTTTATTATTTATACTTGCTTTTTAAATCAACAGAAAGCAAATGAAACAAAACAGTATGTGAAATATTTGTTGAAACAATATCTCAGGAGTTGAATGATATCGGCATTAACACTTAAAGCGTCAAAAAGCGGACGACAAAAGGTCTGCAATATTTTCAAGATTGTCTCGTCCAGTTTATATCATATTTAGAATTCAAAGACAAGAGGGTAAACAAATTCAACCACTGTCATTTTAGTTAAAAGCAATGTACGAGGAGATATTTTAGGGCCGCCAAACGACACAGGGTTTAGGTTTGTCTAAACTGTTGTGGTTCACACACAACAGTTTTGTCAAACCTAAACTCTGTGTCACACACAACAGTTTCGAGAACCTAAATCTTGTGTCACACACAACAGTTGTGACAAACCTGAACCCTGTGTCACACACAACAGTTTGACAAACCTAAACCCTGAGTTTCTCTATCTGACATTTGTCCACTATTCTTGATATGTTTTTTTTCTCTCTCTCTCTTTTGTATTAAAGGCATTTGTACTCATCCCCTTTTGCCATGTTAGGAGCCCCGGTAGCTCAGTGGGTTAAGCGCTGGCCTACTGATCTAGCGGTCGCGGGTTCGAGCCCCGCTGGAGGCGGAGTTCTTTCTATCGTAAACGGGGTTCCATTGCACACAGCCTTTCATTATCACAAGCCCATCGTCCTGATATGACTGAAATACTGTTGAAAAGGACGTAAAATCGCAAGTCATCCATCATCATCTTTTGCCATGTTAAGATGCATGGTAACATCAGGCCCATCTGACATTTAGGCAAGCATTTATAAAAGCAAGGTCAAACTAAAACTACTCGCTAGTGTAAGGTGATAATGGCTATGGAGGTGGCATTTTTTGAATCAATAATCAGAGAAAAAAATAGACATTGCTCAATATCAAGCCCTGCTGTACTGGATTATTTTACCTTCTCGGAAATTATCTCTCTGTGATGTGACATGTTTCTGATAAAGCGTGAACGATCGAGGTCAGTGTACGCAGTATGGTATTTGCTACCTGTGTAACAAGACATATTGATGGCACAGCTCTATAATGACAACTTTTGATGTTATTAAACGCCTGTTGTGTCTGACTGTACTCTGTCAAACTATTCTCCACCAGAGCAATTGCTATTGCTCTGTCGGGTAAATGGGTAAAAAATCAAGAACTGATACATGTACCATCAAATTCTGCATCCCAACCAAGACACGCATGGAGATATAGTAACGGCGCGAATCCACTTGTAGTAAGACAACACGAACGGTTAGCAAAATGAACACTTCTTTTCCAGTAGCTGATCATAAAGCTTGTTTTAACCGAACATAAATATAAGGTATACAAAACATATATTTCAGTTATTTTCTATTGAAAACTTGCATCAGAATAAAAGGGAGTAAACCGAATGTTCGAAGGCTACAGATAGGCGGACACAATAAACAACAACATCGATAAACCCACAACTGAAGAACGTACAGTGACAAATAAATAAATTACTAAGAGGGGGTGAAGGAGCAATTTCCATCGATTTTCCGGAGCTATAACCCTAGCCCTAGCTTCCGTCGTGATTTATGTGACGGTTGGTTTGATCCGCAGTCTGACTTGAGTCTGTATTAAATGACCATTGGTACACCATCATGTTTTTTCCGCCTTTTTTTTCGGAAAAGGAAATAATCTTAGTATCTTCTTGTTGTGAAAACAAACTTTCCAAAAATGGATCTACCTTAAATTAAAGCAAGGAATTTTCTTCTGCAGTGGCATTTCGTCCTTTAAAAATTGACCCCCACTTTGTAGGAACACAAACATGGAAATGGCAGTGTTTCTTGCTCCGAAAGAGCACCCACTCACCTTTAAAGAGATAATGGTATATCTTCTGAGAAAATTGTCACAAGATCAGTGGGCTTGAATGTCTTCCAGTCATCAAACTTACCGCAAAAATTCTAGGTATTTTGATAGATCTATACGTCTAAACTAAGAGAAAAGACCCAAATCATTATCCAGATCTTTGTCAGGGTCTGCACTGGTTGCCATTTCAATTGCATTTTTGGATGCGTAACTGCGTTTTAAAAAAACAATCTGCTCTATTTTCGGACAATTTTGAAAACTTGTTTTAGGTGTCTAAACTTTAGGATTTTACGGCATTTCAGATCCGAGCTTGTCCTCTGCTGCAGAGCATTTCTCATGAAAATACTGAATATATATTAGCCGCGACACGAGAAAACCAACAATGTGGGTGTGCGACGAGCACAGACTCAGATCAGTCTGGGCATCCACTCAGGCTGATCAAACTCTTCGCTAGCCGCTTAAAAGGTAGCTAAGGGTCTAAGCTACCTTCATGCGGACAGCGAAGACTCTGATCAGACTGGGCGGATGCCCAGGCTGATCTTAGTCTGCGCTGGGCGCAGAACCACATTGTTGGTTTTCTCGTGTCGCGGCTGATTTTCTCATAAAAATACTGAATATATATAAGCAATTTTACCAGACTGTGACAAAACTAATCAGACGACACGCAAAGAGGCTTTGCTTTCAAATAATCGATAAGCAGTTTCATGTCCAGATTTCTGACTGTAGGCGAAAACTTGGGAGAATCTAAGAGTAATTGCAAAACATTTGTCCAGAGACAAAAATACGTTCTAAAACTGATCTAGATAACGCTTCTCTTGGTAATGAAAGTATAAACAGTCAGTGTTTCAAAGAAATGAGATCAGAATCGAAAACACAAAATCTATAACACATTGGATGTTGGTTTTTATGAGGGTCGGTTCTTATCCACCACTAATTGAACGAGTAATTGTCTTTGTATCCATTGACCATATTAATTTTCACAACTGTCTTATCACGAGATGGTTGAAAGCTTTTCTAAGTTGATCCACAGAGACATGGGATACGGAAATACATATCTGACAGTCTGACCCGTCTTCGGTTTGGCTTCCAGCAAGTTACTGCATATGAACAATGGTCTCCGTATTATTTATTCAGTTGATCAGATGTATCTTTGTCATCGCATGTCTAGAATTACCCAAACTTTACTCTACTGCGAAGGTATATCGATCCACCGAAGATGAAGATGCTAAGTGGTGATGCCCATTGTTTTTTTGAGCACGGTCGGCTCATACACCAAGCTGCCATTTAACTACGTTTTCCCTTTTTATAGTTTCTATGGTACTGATAAAATGCAAAAAGGTGGCAAAACGGACACCAAGCACTGAATGTGAATAAGTTCACTTTCAGCATGTTCAGTGGAGGCAATTTCACCTCCCTGCCAAACGAGTGTCATCTCCTAATGGTAAGAATTTGCCTCTAAAACTCTTTCTTTACTTTAAGCATATATCTAGTTGTGGAAGGGTTTTGTCTCCTTTGGTAGCAAACAGGAAGTCACTGAAGTCGTTCACCATTTGTAAAAATGACGGATCAACATTAAAGTTAACCCATATCCCCAACCGGAAGTTACGAAATAAAATATAAACAGATGATGCATAATATCAACGGAAGTTTCAGATACGTTGTATTTGAACATATCCGAGATCAATCAACCATCTTGTTTTAAGAATCTACCTGTAATAAATCATTTGATGTTGCGTATCTGTAAATGCCTGTTTAGCATTCCAAGCGATTAATATTAATCTGTATTTATCACTTTCCTATAAGAGAAAAATGAAAGAACTTACGTTACATCCTGGTAAAAGAGGACCAATGTGCATCGAATTTCATGTATGGGCGCGAAGATTTAGAGAAAGCAACTATCATCAGTGCCATTTTCATTGTTGCCTCCCTTTCCAATAGGGATCAGCTCATAGAGGGAAGAATTTGCTCCTCTAGAAAAATCTTCTTTTTTTAAGAAGAGACCCCCTCTTCGGAAGAGTTCCATCGCCCAGGATAGTACAAAGGAATCCATAACTGTTGTTTTTCTTCGTAAAAGCTGCGTAATAACATGAATCTGTACCCATATACCCTAATGTGAGACAGGAATTATTTTGCGAATTTTTTCAGGACTTTGAGTTTAAAGATATATTCGGGAATATCTGATAAGCAGAAATGAGTGTTCTGATAAATGTATTAACACTGGTTTAAAACCACATCAGACTAGTCTGACTTTGGACGGATTCTCTTCTTGCAGTCCCTGTTTGTTAGACTAAGTTATCTTTGATATCGCATAAGTACTGTCTTGTTTTTTAAGTTTCTCATTTTTTTCTGTCGGTGTCTTTAATTTTGTAAAAATTGGATTGTGATTGTCGAAATATCTGGAAAAACAAAGCTTTCGCCAATATTTGCCGATTTACAATATCATCATTCCTCGTGTATAATTGAAGACGGTTCTTCTCTTACAATTCCTGTTTAGTCTAACGTTGCCCTTTATCACCAATGTTCTGTTTTGTTGTGTTAGCACACGTTTCGAGTTTTCCTTTTCTGACCGAATCTAGCAACGGTTGTGCTTTGTGATAAGGCATTCCATCAAGGGGGATGGGAACACTTAACTGCCATTTTTACAAAGGAAAACAGCTTTTGTGACTTTCTGCTTGCTTACCTGAGCGACGTAACCATCCCAAAAAGGGTTAAAGTTTAAAGGAGGGAACTTGCTTCTGGAGGAGAAGATTTGTTTCCATTCAGAGTCCATTTTATTTTTGTCCTTTGAGATCAGACAATATATTCTGAAAACAGATCTTTTATTGGTTTAGACTGTTTTTAGATCATCGCTTTTTAGTCATTTGGGCCCCTTTTGTCTTTAAACAATAAGATTTCTTTGGCGTTCGTCAGCAGATATTGTCAGCGTCACTGATGAGGCTGTAGTAGCCGCAACTTCGAAGTATTGCCAATCTTCCTTCTTTTGAATGTGTTCTATGCTCATGAAGCAACTCTTTAAGATTTTAATTGACCCTGATTGAGAAGGCAGAAAAAAGAAAAGAAAGACTTCCCCTGAAAATGTATTCATTCACCATGAGAGTACTTCAGTAAATTCTTGGGAAAGAAAGTCATATTAACTCAAGAATATATATAACGTTTGACGAAGTTCTCCAGGTTATATGAAACTGGTTGGTCATAAAGATATATAACTCATGTATAATTCAGAGGAACATCACAGCTGGGTGGATATAATTAGGATGATCACTGATCATATAATTTAATTGGCGATCTAGGAGGAAACTATATGAAAGATTAAAATGGGCTTGCTGACAGAGATGGTCAATTAGGAGCTCGGATCAATATGATGGACATTTGCCTGTAAGTAAGTTAATGTAAACCAAATTACTTTCGCGATTAGAAGGTCCATACTTAACCTATTATCATGTTGTTGTCGGTGAATAAACTTTTTGTACAGATGATTGTTTACAAATGGAAAAGAATAGTAATTGTGTGAATTGTGGTTTAACGTCCCTGTAACTAGTAAACAATGCTTTAATCACGTCAGGTTTCTGTGTCTTAGGTTTTGGGACTTTTACCCAACTTGACACGAATGAGACAATCAAGTCTTGCTGCTTGCAGCCCTGCCTCAGATATGCTGGTCAACCTTAGTATTTTGGTGGCCCCGAGAGGCCTAACCATAAAAGCATTTGCTGCAGGACATCTTTGTGTATTTGTTTATGTGTGTGTGTGACGAAATATGCACGCACGCGAAAGAAAATCGGTTGACACGAGTCTTGAACAATTACGGATCCATTATGGGTCTAGACGTTGTCGACTTTTCTGTCTCAGAGAGAAGGCTAAGAAAGATGACAGTCAAAAAAAAACAAATTCATTTGTTGATAGGCACTGGATCCAACACACGTTGCCTCTAAATATTTGTACTCTACTTCTCAATCTCTGAATGTGGACACATCATGTATTTACAAAAAGATAATTGAGCCGCGACACGAGAAAACCGTGGTTGTGCGCCCTCCCCACACTCAGATCAGCCTGGGCATCCTCCAAGTATGATCAGACTCTTTGCTTAGCGCTAAAGGGTAGCTAAGGGTCTAAGCTACCTCCATGCGGACAGCGAAGACTCTGATCCGCCCAGGCTGATCTGAGTCTGTGCTGGGCGCACAACCACTTTGTTGGTTTTCTCGTGTCGCGGCTCAAATTATTATGACAAAACGGAAGGAAATGAAACTCCAGCTGAAATTGTCGTTCCAGTTTTTGCACCTTCTGTTTGCAAAGATATCATGTTGTTCTGTTGGGTTGGGAAAATTAAAGGAGCTAAAACTTATCAAAGACGCTTCTAACTGTCATAGCTAAGAAGGGTCGAAGAAGAAGAAATGGGATAGCAAGTTCATAGAGGTGATTTAGGGAATGAACTGGAAAGAAAGTTAGCAGAGTTGATTTTAGGGATGAACTCGAAGAAATGATGTTCGATGATTTTGAGGAACAGTGCCTAGAGGAGAATTAGGCAATGACGTAACTTCAAATGGTTATATATAAAAGACAAATGAGATGTTAGGATTAAGCGATATGATATGGCGTCAATGAGAGAAAAAACAGGACAGGAATGACTAGAAGGAAAGGCGTCAAATGGCTATGAGGAATTGTGACAGGAGGATATTTCAGGAATTAACAGAAGAAACGGCGTTAGCTGCGGTGCGGCGTTATGAGAGAAAGTGCACGGAGGAGATTTCGGACCGCTCTGGACCTTCATCAAATAATAGTAAAGGACCGGAGAGGTCCGGAAACTGTTCTGTGTGTCTGTCTGCAATATAACACTTATAGAGAAATGATGGACACAGCCACATCACTAGTGCTCTGGACATGGACTTTTCACTGTTTAGTTTAACCTTAGGCCGTATATCGACCCGGGCGTTTCCTATACAATATGTGTCACTTTTCCGCATGAAAAAGCTGAATTCCCGATCCACGCCTGGTAAGTATCACAGGTACCTCCGGCGGAGGTACTGATTATCGGTTGTGACAGGCATCTGGAGCTGCCTGTGGCTGTCAAAAAATGACAACAAACGGTTGGTATTAATTTTTTGACAAAATACAAAATAACCAGGGAGTTTATTAAAAATCCAAAAAGTGCTATTCGACCCTTATAGACATAAAGTTTTGTCACACGTCATATCCCCCAAAACTTAACATATTTACCAAAGATACGACGTTTGAAGTGGCTTTGGTGTCAGCCCAAAGTGCTCAAAACATAAAAAAAATCGGCCGTTTTTGGTCTTAAATGTAATGATCTTGCATATGAATCTCTTTTTCTCGGCACACTGATGTTAAGTTTACCCCCTTGCCCAAATATAAATGTCGATGGACTACAAATAAGGCTTGATAATTCAAAACAACAACTGGCGGTGCCTGCAGTGGCGTGGAGGTGCCTGTGATGTACGAAAATATAGTGAAAATCTGAATTATAGTTATTGCAGCTGGAAATATTGGCATACTTCTTCTCTAGACCACAGCCTGGAGAGAATCATTCATTCAACGTCCCAATAAGCTATCATAATGCGTATATCACGAAATTCCTTGTTAAAACTCCTAAAACACCATCTCAACGAGTTATTGCCCATTTTGTTTCCGCTTCTGTTTGTCAAACATTGACGAATTGCACATAGTTGTTGAAAATTAACTGCATAATTCAGTGTTAGAATCGTTATGAAATACGCACTTAAATAAGAGTGAACGTTTTTCTGAATGGCGATGACTGTGATCGGGAGGAGCACCCTGTGAGGTATTCCAACCCGTTAGCAACGCGTATGGTGTGTCAAATTGGTCAAAATTGCCGTTACTTGTCAACGTAGATAATTTCGTTATACCGGAGCACGCATAATAAGATATAGGGCATACACGTACAGGTATCTATAGTGTTGATCCTTTTGGTACCTCATATGCGTGTCGCTTGCATGTGTCGTAGGACTCTCGCTGTCTGTGTTTACTTTGTGGTAACTGGAGTGATAGGTGTTGCAAGTGATTCAGTCTGGCTAATTTTGAAATCCAAATACGCCCGTAAGGCCTACATATTACATCATCGGTAAGTGACATATTCTCGACATTACACCTTTTAGTATGTTGAAGTAATCGGAAGCTTACTGTAAATTATGTGTAATTCAAAGTCTCCGAATAGCCACTGCATCAAATTTGGTGACAAAGAGCATTTTACTACATAAAAGTCATTTTCCGAAATATTGTTGTTTCTGCAAACGGCATGGCGTGTGACCTCGACAAATTCTAACGAGTTGGAATGACTAACAACCAGCATCTTCCGATCACAGTCATCGCCAGTCACAAAAACTTTGATTCTTATTTAAGCGCATTTCATAACGATTCTAACACTGAATTAGGCAGTAAATTTTCAAGAGCTATGTATCTCGTCAATGTTTGACTAACAGATATGGAAACAAAACGGGCAATAACTCTTTGTGACGATATGCTTTGAATTTTGGGTGTCTGTTGAGAAGCATCAATGTTACCGGTTGTTATGTCCGCTTGTCTGTAGTCTTCTGGCATAAGGTCACCTGTACAGCTGCTCACTTTGCTTTCTGTTTTGTGTCGTAATTTAAAATATAAAATAGGTCAAAACAGAGGTAAAAGTTGTTTCATTTTGGGGTGGGTGAATGACCACCTGTCTGGGAAAGAGTTGTTTATTCGGTTTACCATACGTGTCCTTCATGAACTATTGTCAATGTATTTATATAATTACTTCCATCTTGGCTTGTAGAATCTGATTGTATAAGTTCATGATCATTGTCTATCGTTTTAATTTTAACAAAAATATGCTTGATATACGCATTATGATGGATTATTGCGACGTTGAATGAACGATTCTTTCAAGGTGGAGAACATCAATACTTGCAACCGCAATAAACCTTCAGATTTTCACTATATCACATCACAGGCACCTCCATGTCGTCACAGGCACCTCCAGTTGTTTTTCTTTTAGAATCCAGCCTTATTTGGAGTTTATCGGTATATTTATTTGGCAAGGAGGTTTACTTTACGTCATTGTGTCCAGATAAACAGTTTCTTATGCAAGGATAGTGCATTTAGGACCTCAAACAACTGATTTTTTCTTGTTTTGAGTACTTTCGACTGACCTTAGAGTCACTTCAAAAGTCATATGTTCCGTATATATGTTAAGTTCTCGGTGCAACAAAATTTAATGTATATAAGGTTCGGACAGCACACTTTTTCAATAAACTCCCTGCTTTTTATGTATTTTATCAAAAAAGACAAATACCTACCTTTTTGTCTATTTTTGGATCGTCACAGGTAGCTCCGGATGACTGTCACAACTTATTATCGGTACCTCCGCTAAGGAATCTGTGATAGTTTACCAGGCGTGCGATCGAAACCACATTATGTTATACGATTTTTGAGACTATGTTTAACTTATATAATCTTAGCCTAGCAACATCCTTCAGCAGCGGTCCCGCTTTGCTGTCCTTCTTTTATTTTTGGACTGGGTTTGTCTGTAATCGAAGATTTACTATTCCTATTGTCGATTGCGTTGTGCCTCATCGTTTTCTTTAGGTATCTTCTCATGTCTGTTCATATTTTTGGGTGGTTTGTGCTTTGTCAATATTTCTTTTCCTGAAAAAAAAATGCAACAACTATGCTCGTAAACATTCCAAATAAAGACAACTCTCGATATCTCGAACACTGATATCTCAAAGTACCCTCTTATATCAAAGAATATAATTAGGACATAATTCCAATTTTTTTTTCCTTTTCAGCTCTTCTTGTCTCAAACTACTGATATCTAAAAGTAAATTTTCTGGGACCAGAAAATTTACTGTGAGATATCAGTAGTTTTGAATAAAATTTTGCTTTGAGATATCGAGAGTTGATTGTTTATGTATTTCGATATCCTAGTTTATTTTTATGCTAGGTTCCAAAACAAAAATTCAGATGTATCTGGTATATATCATTCGAATTTTCTCAGAATTATACAGTATATATCACAGAAAGTACTTGAAATGCTAAGATTGATTGACTTTCTGGTATAATTGACTAATCAAGGCAAATCTGCCTTCCTCAGTGATTTAGTTTGCAAATAATGCTAGATATATAGACCTGGGCATGATGTATAGCGACAGTAATTCTATCTGAAGTGTTGTAGATAAGGTTGGCTTAAGTTCATACGGCCGTTCACCATAGGAATATTAATTAATAGAAATATTTCCCAATTTTGCTTCTGGCAGATTTATTTATCAACAGCATGCTGTTGTTGGCAGTATAGTTGTTTATCAATACTAGTACTTGCAGTTCAATAAGAATAAAGTGATCTATGGTAGTTTTCTCATAAACTTGTACATGTTTATTTCTATAAAAGAAAACTGAATTACATTATATAAACGTTTTCATATCAAATTTAGTGCGGCAAACGCGCTTTTCTGTATTTAACTTTTTAAGTGTCGCTAATCCTAAAGTTTGAAAGAAATTTTTTTAGGAAGATAAAAGAATAAAGGAAGATTAGACCCCTTTTCGAAGGTCTACGTCCCCCATGGAAGCAAACAGGAGGTCACGAAAGTTTTCCTCATAATAAAAGTGACACAAAAAACACGGAGTCCAACCCATACACTTTGAGTGACTATCAAAAAAGCAAGCCTTAAAGACAGGACTGGACTATATAAGGAGGATTTACTTCCACAGTGTCATTCTGTCTCTTGATCATATAGTGTCAAAACCTCCAATCAGCTAATGAAATTATTATAACTGGATATTCTGGTCCACTGATTGGTCGAATAATTTTCACACGTTTACCTGTATAAGTAAGCTATGCTATTGCTGGGAACACTATCCCCTCCCCCCACCTCCCGGCAGAGAAGTCCTGCCTTTAATCTCGGGCCTAAACCTCGTAGATTTTGTTTCCATTTTAGTGGAATTCTAGTCTCGTAGCTAAATGCTTAGACACTTATCATTTTTATCTTATAGTTTAATTCAGTTTAAGTTATTTTCGATATGCATTTTAAGCCTATGTTAGACCTTTATCAAATATGATGTGTCATGCCATAAGAAGAACTTTAGGCATGTGCTCAAACCTGTATTAGACTCGAAAGACCGCTCTGCTGTCGAATGTGTCTTTAACAAAATGACAGTATTATTGAGAATATATTTTATCAAGAAATTCTTAATGTTGCTTTTATGTTGAAATCTTGATAGATTTTGCACTCGGATATATCCTGATATTAATAGGTACAACAAGAAATGTCATGATTCTGCGAATAGTGACATGAAAGCTAATGAAAAGATGGAAGTAAGAAAGTCTGGAGGGTTCTAATACGATTATAGCTTGATAGATCAGACAGACCGATATACAGAAGAGACATGGCACACTCTGTAGCCCATATGGCACAAGGAAACAACAACTATGATCACAGTAGTCCGTTCGGGATCTTTGTTATTAAAATATGCCAGAATATGTGAAAATATACCATTTTCTGGAAATTTCAGAAAAGATTACATGTAAATAGCATTACGATTCTCTAACTGCATGGCAATTAAACAGGTCAGTTTGTTGAATTTTGGGGCATGCTATCTTTTCCCCTGCACAGGGCTTTTAAATGTAGTTAGATGCATCTTATATTCTCGATGCTTACAGTCTTATAACATTATTAAATCTGAATTAGGCCTACACAGAACAGCCTACAGCCCTCTTATGTTGACAGTTTGTGTCCATTATATATTCAGTTTCGTGACAAAAGAAATTATTGAATGATAAGAAAGGAATGGATATCTGAATATTCTTTACGTCATCACTTGACTAGTCGGGCTGCTTATGCTAACTGTCTAAGTACTGGATTTGCAATGTATATTGGGGTACCTATCAATAGATTGCAATCATCGTAAAATTTTACTTACCGATGCTTGACAAAGTCATAGAGGATGCACAATCTTATACAACATTGACTCTTGACTGTTTTCTTAGGTATGCATATAATACTTATTGTATCTATTTTAATTAACCCATTTGAGCCGCATCGCGAGAAAACCAACAATGTGGTCGTGCGTCCAGCGCAGACTCAGATCAGCCTGGGCATTCGCCCAGTCTGATCAGAGTCTTCGCTGTCCGCATGGAGATAGCTTAGAACCTGAGCTACCCTTTGAGCACTTAACGAAGAGTCTGGTCAGACTGGGCAGATGACCAGGCTGATCTGAGTCTACGCTGGGCGCACAACCACATTGTTGGTTTTGTCGTGTCGTACCGAGTGGACTATTCTATCCTTTAAGGCCCCATTGCTCTATCAGCATGAAGCATTTTACCATGAGGTATCGCTGCAAGCTTCTCACTATTGTTTCGTCATTGTAAATGACCGTGATTAGCCAGACGAAAAACCAGACCAGGAAACTGTAATGGAGTGAATTGTTTTTTGTTTTTTTTCAAAAGTTTGTTTTCTCTCCTTTTTGCCAGTTATATGACTTAACATATGCACGTCAACCCACATTTTATTACAGAGCGCGAAGGCTGAACTGCTCTTTACAATCAAACGAGGCTAGCCGTTTTTACCACTGATAGGACTATGGATACTTTAACAAATGGATGTTACCTCCCTGTCCTATCAGTGATAAAACGGCTAAACTCGTATCGTTGTAAAAAGCAGTTCAGCTTTCGCTTTTTATAATAAAATGTGGGTTGACGTGCATTTATTTAGTCATATAACTGGCAAAAAGGAGAGAATACAAGCTTTTGAAAAAAAAAATAAGGGGTGTCTCATGTATTCTAATTGTATTATTTTCTATTATTATTTAATATTAAGCAGATATATACATTTGTCTAACAAAAAAAAAAGTGGAGACCCTGATCAGACGCCGCTATTTGGGACGCTAGGCATTAATGAGTTAATATTGTTTATTAATATAATACTGGCAGGCATGCGATGTTAGCCATGTTTTAAAGTCTTATCTGGGCGCTCATACCACTTTGTTGATTTTGTCATGTCGCGGCTCAGTTATAAAGTTATAACCATGAGAACTTTATCTCCAGTTTCATTCGGAGCTTCTCTTTAACTCTTTCGGCGCCAAAGTCGCAAAAATGCGACTTTGCAAACAGCGTATATCCAGATCAGCCGGCTCTTAAAAGAGCCGTCCGATCAGGATCTACACTGTTTGCCATTCAAATATGAACTTAAAAAGCCTGATTTTATGAAAAATGTCTTTAGATTGTTAGAATTTCCAATTACAAATCTGTCTTCTGATGATTTGAGCAGACGAAAATTTGTCGTCTGAAAAATTTGGCGCCGAAAGAGTTAAGGAAATAATTTGCTCCTTTCTGGCGCTAATTCTTTCGTTTAAAAGAGCCCCAGTTCAGGAAGGGATTTTCTTCAAAGCAAGCAACCAGGAAATCACAAGTGTTCATTTCATTTGTAAAAATGGCTGTGAAAGCATAGCTATCTTGCTACATACCTTACTTCTCCAAGGATCTGTGAAATATAAGTTGGTAGCATCAGCAGCTTGGTCAGAGCATACACTTTACTTTTTTGAATGTACAGTGCAATGTTATTTTTCACGCATGCACAATTTGGGTAATCACGTCTTCACAAGCATAATTTGCAGATTTTCTTCTGGGCACGCAGAATTTGCAGAAGCCTTTCGAGGCATGAACAGCTCGCAGATTCACTTCTGGGATTACACAATTTGTAGATTGTCTTCTTAGTATGCACAATACGAAGAATCTCTTTCAGGTATATACAATTCGCAACAAGCTTCCTATTTAAGTTCCCCGCCCCCACAGTATTCTTTAGCTGACCGCTCCAAGGCGGTACGTCTGTTGTGGTTCCTCTGTGATACATGTTGTTATGTCTGCTTGTGTATGGTCTCTAGCAGTCTGATCACCTGAATAGCTGTCCATTCTGCTTTCTGTTTTTTTATTTTTATTTTTTTTTTTTTTTTAGTTTTGTATTTTTTAATATAAAATAGGTAATCATGATAGATGTTGCTGATGTTTCTAGGTAGTGTACTTGATTGACCTGGTTGGGAAGGAGCTGCTCATCGTGTCTTTCGTGAACTTTTGTCAGTTTTTGTGTATATGCTATTTTTCCCTTTTGCTTTTAAAATCGGGATGTGTGATTTGATTGTATCAGTTCCTGATTCATTGCCTTTCGTGTTACTTTACACAATTTGCAGACTCAGTATTTCACGATTTCAGGATAAATGTCGTTTAGCGGTAAATGATTACCATTATTTTGTCATTACAAATCCCCAGCTTAAATTCAACCAGCAAAAGTAGTGATAATTTTAACGAATATAAATTCTCTAGAGGCATATAAAATACTTTCAAAGAAACAAATTTAAAGCTGTTCGCCTTTTTAGATACATAACAACTTGTATGTAGACTAAATTTGTCATTTCTTGTCAAGCTTTTTTCATTGGGTGCGTCAAATATATCCATGTTATTCGGCCCATTTACGCATATGTAGATCTGTGCAAAATATTTGCTTTAAAGTGAAATGAGCCGCGACACGACAAAACCAACAATGTGGTTGTGCGCCCAGCGCTGACTCAGATCAGCCTGGGCATCCACCCAGGCTGATCAGACTCTTCGCTTAGCGCTTAAAGGGTAGCTAAGGGTCCAAGCTATCTTCATGCGGACAGCGAAGATTCTGATCAGACTGGGCGGATGCCCAGGCTGATCTGAGTCTGCGCTGGGCGCACAACCACATTGTTGGTTTTCTCGTGTCGCGGCTTAAATAATTAATGGATTGTTGCTAATTTCCTGGTTGTCGCATAACTTATCAAACCTAAACCCGGGCTCTATCTCTTAAACTTGCTGTTGGACATTATTTAAAGAGAAACGATGGTCAAATATGCCGTTAAATGTTTCACACTTTCTTTTTATGTCTTAGATGGGTTGAGCTTGTGATTTTCACCTTTTATGGGTATTGTCGACAATATTTGTAAAGCCTAAGATAGGACAGATATAGTGATATGCGCGTGGCTCTATTGTAACAAATACGTCATATAAATATTATAGCTATGTGATATCAATTAGCACGACCACTGGCCATAAAATCTAATTTGACATATAGGCCTTCATGTTCTTGACTATAGATCATTTCCCGTGTATTCCAACGCCCGTCCACTGTTCTGTATAATACACCCGTCATCAAGGGCGTAGCTACCTATACGGCAAATACGCAGGTGCGTATTGAAATTTTGTCAAAATTGACAAAATTTCAAACGCATCTACATATTTGCGTGCTGAAATTTTAAAAAGAAGAGAAGATTTCAATACCGACTGCCAAAGTGGCTGAAATACTACCCTTTCCATTCAAGGAGTCGAGTTAGAGTTTCTGTGATGTTTTACCTTATGTATGTTATTATTATTTTTGGTTCGGTTTGGGTTGCTGAGTGGCCACCTTTTGGGAACAAGCTGCTCACTCGGTTGGCCATATGTTCTCTGTATCTTGATTATTTGTAATCTTAGTTGTTTCCAACTATGGTTTGAGGGCTGGATTTGGATTTGGATTGTTTCAGTTCCTGGTCTTTGCATACTTTTTACTTTTAAAAGCATGTTTGTGTGTATCATGAAAATGCCCCTAGTTACGCCCTTGGTCATGTCTATATATTTGATGGAAAAGTCAGTGGAAATGAAAGTCCGGTAAATGAAATCCATACTATGTTTCAGCCGTGGCCATCAGTTCGCAAATAAGTATAGAAACGGCTATATTGTAGTGACCAACGAGGTCATGGTGTCTCCCATAAAAGTTTTTTAGAGTTGACAACTTTATGTCTGCGAGAACCTTGTGACAACAATTTGCTCGGGAGTAGCTTTCCTCTATCAGCAAAGCCTTGATAGTTGAAACAGGCTCCTATAGCATAGCGGACTAACTGAGAGACATAAACTCCGTATTCAGGTGTATAAGGAATATGGAAAAATAACTGTGGTAAATTTGAAGTCGAATCTCTTGTCATGAAGCCTAGAAACAAGCTTTTCATTGTCAATTTAGGGATAACATTCTAGGTATCTATGAAGCAGATTAACTGAACTCTATAGAATCCTTAATTTCAAGTTCACATTGGTTGATGATATCAATAAACTCCGAAATCTTTCAATTTTTCATAGAAAGAACATGATCTATATACATGTACCTGTAGATGAAGTTGAGTTGCTGTGCAACGCGTTTTTTACTGTTTTTAAGAGCCCCTGTTTGAACTCCGCCTCGCACCCGTGAAGGAATAAGTCGGCAAGTAGGGCGGGGGCCCAGTTAGTGCCCATTGGAATGCCAGCTGTCTGTTGAAAAAATGCCCGCTGTAAATATTGTTGATAAGGAATTCCACCATATTAAAGGTAGCAAGGAATACACCAGAAAGAAACGAAAAGAGAAGCCATGGATTGATTGAGTCTGTTCATGACCAAAACTGAGATGTGCGACACAGGCCACACCTGCTAGCACCGTCCTAAGCAGACCTTTATTTTCAAAATGTCTCTGAATGAAAGAATGAGCCCAAAAGGCCCGAAACTGGACCCCATTTGAATAATTTGACGTCTAGAGAGGAAAAATGGAAGTCCGAAAAAAACTGTTTCCTTTGCAACAATATCGGAAAAACATGGATGTGTATACATCCGCACACATTACATTGTTATTCACAGGCAGTATTCGATTGGGTGTACAGAAAAGTGTTTAATGCTAAAAAATCGTGAAGCTCAAAACGCCAGGTCGAATACGGCCATAGTTGCGAAAATAAGCAGTCTCATGACAAGTTCTTTGGTCACGGAGGCTAGAGTCATTCTTCAATATCGCTTATTTTGGAATCCCTACAATAAGCAATCGATGCCCTTCTATTAACATATCAAAGATAGCACGACATATTTTAAAAGTGAAATTGACATTACGTATATTACATTTCGATTGCATTGCAATTTGTTTAGGGCCCCAGGTCACAGAAATTTGTCATGCGTTTCAAATACGTCACACTAGCATTAAGTTGAATTTCTAGAAACAGGGATGTTTCAGTGAAAGCTGTATTGTTGAAGTTGGTCATGCGTACCATTGAAGGAGGCTGCTTTTGTGTCCATGCCATTCTATGAAATGTTCCACATCACTATACTTTTGAACAGTGACTTACAAAGTGCCAAATAAATTGGTAGTAGGTTTCATGTGAGTGTTCTATTTTTGTACGATCAGTGTTGATTTTTTTGTTGTTGTTTAGTTGTGGTTTACAGTTCAGTAAACAATATTTCAGTCATGTCGAGACGTGGCCTCTGCATTTGTAGGACTTCTACCCAATAAATGACTTTCAGGTTCTGCTACAGCTACAATAAGCTCTGTCGCAAAAGTATCAGGCAGTTCCTTTATTTCGCGGGCCCCATCAAACTGAAACTGGTGTTGATATATTGTTCGAGCCAATGCCTCCATCAACAAGTAGTAAAAGTAAAAGTAACAATGATTGCACCATTTTATGCCCTGCACTTTTGTGCGGAAGCTCCATGAAGAAACAGAGAACGGCTTTACAAAGGCTTACATTAGGATTTTACAATTCCGCTATATCTATCTATATTTGATTCCTAAAACAGCGCGTTTTAAGTGATATTTTTCTTCAGTAATTAAATTTGTTTTCCCAAGCCCAATATTCTAGCACTCAGTCTAGCTTCGGTGACAAATAACAATAAAAGTGTGTTTACCAATGAGATTAACAAGAAGTTAAAGAAAATCACGAGAACCTTGGACTTCATTTATTGATCTTTAGTGGCAGACATGTGACAGAACTCACAGAAGCACTCCTTTTTATGGTAGGTTATTCCAGTTGTCAGAAAATATAGGCAGGTTTCAGAGGATCTTCTTACAGGAGTTATATCTCTTTACAGCAGCTGGTGTTAAGTGCTGGTGGCAGTAAAAGGTTTACAAGTACGTAATTAAAATGCGGATTATATACTGAATGCCCACAAATTATGTTTTTTTAACAGCATTGTAACTAGGCGATTCCAAACAGATCATTATGTAGACTATGATTTTCTTCCAACCACAGTACACGATGAAGCTGTCACGATTTGAGTCTCGAATGAAAGAGTTGTATGGTTTTCTTACAAAAAACAAAAACAACATAAATCCATTCATAAGAGTTATCTTCCCTTTTCCAGTAAAGCATGTTGTGTTCAGAAATATTCTCTGATATGCAACAGTCAAAAAACCGCGAAAGGTGAAATCAGTCAATTTTCAAATTACCTCCCTTCGTATTAAACAAAGAGTAAATTTCAAAGACAGATATCGCCACTATGTATTGCTTTACGCTGCAGTTTACTTTACAAATGATTCACGGTGATGTGTCTCATCACAGGATGAATACTCATACAAGGATTTTTTTTCTTTTTCTGCTTTAGAAGGTACAGTTGAAAGCTCTTTGTTCAAGTGAAGTGCCAGTTTATACTCTCTGGATACCTAACTTTAGTTGCCTTTTTAAGAACTAAAGACAACCCAGGACCAACCTAAATTATTTCAAATTTTCTTCTTATAAAGGGGTACACAACTGCAGGTAAATCGTGATTCTGAAAGATTCTGCATTTGAGAATGCGACCTCTTCAGCATAGCTTGTCTTTTTTAACTTTTGATTTTACCCCCTAATGAAAGTGTTGGTTCTCACAGTTACAGTGTAAGAGATATAGAGTGTTTCAGACATTCTGTGTCTCACAAACACATTGATACGCCAAACTAACAAGACAAAAACTAGAAGCAATAGCCTACCTTTGCAGATTTTTATACTCTGTTGGTGTTTCTTTTAGTATTCAGTTTATAATTATTCTGTTGTCTATATGAATCATTAGCACATTCCGAGTCAGTTTGAAAGTCGGTTTAAGGGGGCGCGGGCAATGTGGCAATATTATATTACTGCACATTAACATACTGTTATTGGTGCGCTCCTTGCATCCAGGA
The DNA here is from genome assembly GCA_963989385.1 of Ctena decussata. Classification (NCBI taxonomy): domain Eukaryota; kingdom Metazoa; phylum Mollusca; class Bivalvia; order Lucinida; family Lucinidae; genus Ctena; species Ctena decussata. The sequence goes on along the minus strand of OZ022498.1, from coordinate 34,074,352 downwards.
CCCAGGTTAACAATCATTCTTAAAGTTAAGGACCACCTTGAAGTTAAGGTGAAAAATTTCGCCATTAGAAAATCCATATTTAAATTATATTGAAAATTGCAGGAATCTACTGACAGTTGTCATGGAAATGTAATACGAAAGAGAAATTAAATACATTTAGTTTTTATGAGCTGTTATTTACACATGAAAATTTAGACCTTAACTTTAAGGTTGTCCATAAGTTTAAGGGATGGTTATGAACTTGGACCCAGAGGATCCTCTTCAGAATTTTATATACAGTCATATACATTTATGAATCTGAATCACATGCAGTGTGGGGTACATAGGCCTACTGGCATACCAAAGTTCAGACGCACATGCTCCAATCACTCTTGATTAAAAACATATCAAACTGCACTGAATTAGACTGATCAGTTGGAATTGATTCAAGACACCTTTCGACTGAATTTTCCTTTTAGGTATACTGATGAAAGTCGATCAATTAGAATTGTGCAGGGCCGCGTAGCGCCGTCGGTAGGGCGTCTGACTCAAGAAGCAAAGGTCCCGGGTTCGATACTCGGTCAGGCCACATACTTTCGTTTTTCTCCTTCCGCTCAATCAAAAAGGGCAGTTGTCAGTTACTGGCAAAATTATTTGCACTTAGTACTGGTTAACCGCTTAGGAGGTCTAAGCCTGCCCAGAAATTGTGTGGTTATGTTAACTGACCGTACTCAACCTTTCTGCTAACGAATTTTATAGAAGTTGACATGTCCATTATTTGGAAATGATGTATTTGACAAGCAGTTACATAATATAGTAGATACAAATATAGAAAATCAAACTATTTCGTCTGGAAAATGCTTCAAACTTTGTCCCTTTGGTTGTTAGGAAGAGATTATAAATGTACATTTAGTTTTATATGTTTAGGTTGTAGGTCAATTGAATGGTCGAGTTGCGATTCAGTAATTGTGGTTTAATGACTCTCTCTCTCATTCTCTCTCCGGCTCTCTCTCTCTCTCTCTCTCTCTTGACAAATAATGCATCTGTAATAATCTGAAAAACAACTTCATGCCAAGGCATTCGTTCGCTCTGTTTGGAAATGCCTCAAACATAGAAATAAAAACTTGTCAGACTTACAGACAGCCGTTACATACTAATGAACGTCATTATCTAAGCCACGTACTTCATTGGATGTGCAAACGGAGAGTATTCAGAAGGATTGTGCAGGTGCGCAGTCTTGTCTGAACTTCCCTGTTCGCATGAACACTCAATAGACCCAGACTAGCTACTGCTTCGTAAATATTCTAAAATTGGGACCCTTAAAATAATTACCGTATTTTCCTAAAATGGAACAGTTTGGATTTACAGTGCAGAAATGCGTCCAAAAGATAAAGATGGAATTGCAAACAGTGTAGACCCTGATCAGACTGCTCATTTAGGAGCAGTCTGATCTGGGTCTGCAGTGTTTGCTCAGAACTATCTGTCCCAATACTTAGAATTTTATGGTGTTGAATTATATAACGAATAACAGACTACCTTGGAAGGACATCGTGGGATTGCAATCTGATCTGTATGTCGTGTTCCCATGTATTTAAGGTGTATGGTTACACTTTCAGGAGAGGCAACTCTACCGTTTCCGTTTTTGCCTCCCTTTCCGATAGGGGTCAACTCTTTAAGGCAAGAATTTGCTCCTCTAGGAGCAAATTCTTGTCTTTAAGAGTAGACCCGATTATCGAAGGACTTTTCCGTCCAGGGAAGCAAACAAGAAGTCACTAAAGTTGTTTCCCTTTGTAGAAACGACTGAAAACGTGGAGGTGTGCTTATACACCGTAAATCCCTTTTTCTCATGGCTCATAATGGACAGAAATAATAGGCAGAAAATGTTCCTTAAATCTCGCTTAGTATTCTTGGCAAAGAGCTTTTAATTCTGTTTGAAAGGCAAACAGGCCATAAATAGAGCATAAATGACCAGTGGGAATACAGACGCATTTACTTGGAACAGACGAGAAATCCCAGTAAGCAAACGTGACTTATTGTCTGATAATGGCTAAATAATGTTATGAAAACAGGGCCAGCTCTGGAATCCCTCGAGACTTTCCTGGTCTGCTTTATTGATTTTTTTAGTTTTTTGTGACATAATAACCATTATAGAGATTTATCAACGCAACGGCCAAAACGCCAAGCAATGCAATCATTTTGTTTCACCGTATTTCTCAAACTATTCGGTTTTAGAACTTAACGCGTATATTCAAGTTGATCACGGGTTTTTGGTTAAAAGTAAAACGCAAACGCGATGAAAACTTTCCGAAGCGAGCAGAAGTAAGCACGCCTTCTTTCAAATGATTTTAAGTTTTTAACAATTCACCGTTTATTTTTCGTTAATAGATAGATCTGATGTTTCTTGAATTAAAACTGAAATCATATTTGTTGTTCAAGTGTTGATATTTTCGTTTGTTTCTGTTTGGTATTGCATTCAAGATGGAATTTGGTAGAGACTGTTAATCGGTACCGATCTAACTTCGTTTACATAATGTTTATTCCGATGCTACATGGAAATGTACTCATAACCTAAAATCCATCAGTTAAGTCTTTGACCAGGAGAATACGCTTCACGTTTTGATGTGTACGAGTAATTCATATTCGAAAGCCTGATATTATTCCAAGTTCTCAAACATCTCAGCAAGCACATGACGTTCAAATTACGTCGCACTGACGTCCTTGCGACGTGATATCATATCGACGTCATTACAACGTCATTTCGATATGTGCCTGCTGGGATAAAGCAATGTAATTTGCAATTTGCCTTAGGGTGTATTGGCGCAATTAAATTTTCGTTAAATGAAATTTTGAAATATCTCTTCTACGTCAGATGTTTCTGGTAACACATTTCCTTGCGCATTTTGGATATACTAATCAAGAAAGGGTATAAGGGTTTTTTATGTATTTCTGTATTTTAAATTTGCTAATATTCCTGCCAACAGGGTAACTGGGAAGGGTAGCGACTCTACAGTTTCGCTTTTGCTTCCCTTTTCAGTGGGGCAAAGTCTTCAAAGAAAGAATTTGTTCCTTTTGGAGTAATTTCTTTTTTATGTAGTAGACCCTTAAGTAAGGGTTTTATCCTCCGGGGAGGCAAGCAGGAAGTAAAAAAAAGTTTTCCCCTTTATAAAAAAGGCTGAAAAAGATGTAGGTGTACCCATACAGCATAGAGTACATATAAGTAAATCTACAACAAGCGTATCATGTTAAGATTTCTATATCTAAATGCAAATCTTGGTTCGTGTTTCCTGGTTGAAAATGGATTGGTATTATAAAATACAGAATTCATATCTTGGCTTATTTAGGATAGGCATTTATCTTTTATGTTAGAATGAATATAGGAACGCAAAGCCTTTGAAAATCTTTCTCAATTATTAGAGACCCGAGGCATTATAATGAAAGAAAATTTAATCTGAGAATTCCTGTTTCACGATCAATATTTACCAGAAGAAGACAGGAATATTAAAGCAACATTACCGCCATTTTTATAGTGGATTAGAAATTAACGATGTAGCGAAAACCTGTGTTTGGGTTTCTGAACACATCCCCATAGTTCTGCCGTCATTTTCACAAATTGAACCTTATAAACCTATTTCACGTAAAATTGTCTATGAAATATTTCAAAACTAAGACTTACTTGTCATATGAATCTTAGCGGAGTTTGCCTGCCATTCTTTTGGTTTATTTTGGCTTGTTGCAGTTTCTCGTAGCTGATGGCATAGTCTGTCGTATTCTCAGGCCCAGGGTATTGAGGTGGCTGGGCAGGGGACGCCTACTATCGCGTTGTCTTTTACCTGATGTCTACCGCTGCACTGCCTAGCGGATTACGCATAAGGTGTGCCGGCTCAGAAAGGGATGTCCGTTGCCCACCGAGACCTTCGGCAAATACTGCTGTCTGCCTTAATGAGAACGTTATTATTTCCCTTTTAGCAGTTTTGGAAAGCGCCTCAAGTTGCTAGAAAAAAGACAATTACAGTCAGATTGAAGTGAGCTGGCTTTGAAATGTAACCATACAACTTTAGACATGTGCAAATTGCATCACTAAATGAGTGTAGGTACATGAACGCCTCCATATTTTCCACCATGAGTTTTGAGAATTCTTGTTTGTTTCCCGCATGACGAAGGCATTCCAAAATGGAGTTTATTCTTAAAGGAAAGAATTGGCTCCTAAAGAAGCTTTATTTATTTTAAATTTGAAACTTTATTCCAGTTAAAGAGGATGGGGACGCAAAAATGAAAATAGCAGAGTTGCTTCCACTGAAAGCCTACCCATTTACTGGCATTAGACTTTCTAGTATACTATCTTGAAGTTAAACTACGCTGTACGACTTGCACGAACACAACAAAACATTGAGCGAATGTCCTTGGTCAAGGACTTCTATTGTATTCATGGACTATGGTAAGGTTCGCAGTTTGTTGACGACATTACATACATTCGATAATTTAGTCACGATGCTTGCACTTTTTTTATGCCCCCTGAAGGAACTTCGGGTGGCATATTAAAATCCGCACTATCCGTCTCTGTCTCAGCGATAACTTTAAAAATACTGAAGTATTTTTTATGAAACTTCACAGAAAGATAAAGCATAGGGAGAAGGTGTGTCGCGCACACGACTTGGGTCCCTATGCTCAAGGTCAAGGCAACAACTGGGTCAGAGGTTACATTGTGTCTCAAAATCGTGTCTCAGCGAAAACTTATAAACTACTGATGCAAATTTAATGAAACTTCACAGAAAGATGAAGCATTCCAATAATGAGAAGGTGTGTCACACATAAAACTTGGGTTACCACGTTAAAGGTCAAGGTCACAATCAGGGGTCAAAGGTCCAATCTTGCCTCCGTGATAATTTTAAACCTGCTGAAGCGAATGTCATCAACATTCACAGAAAGGTAAACCATAATAAGAAGGTATGTTACACACAATATTTATGATCCCAAATCCAAGGTCAGGGTCAGAATCTGGAGTCAGAAGTCAAACCATGTCTCGACAATTACGCAGAAAATTACCAAAGCAAACCTTATAATGAGATAAAGCCCAATGAGAAAATTTGCCATACTCAATACATAGGTTCCAATACCCAAGGTCAAGGTCATAGCCAGAGGTCAATGTTCCACTAATTTCTCCTCAGTTACTTAAAAACTACTGAAGAAAACTTTCTTAAACTTCTTGAAAAGATAAAAAATAATGAGATGATATGTCACGAACAAATTATGGTTTTGTTACCCAAGGTCAGAGTCACAGTCAGGGCTCAGAGGTCATATCATGTCTCTGAGCTGACTCAAAACTGCTGAAGCGAATTTCATAAAATTTCACTGAATGAGAAAGCATGATTAAATGGTAGCTTAAAGAAAAGTAAAGTAGAATGAGAAGTTATGTAAGGTGCGACGTTTAGGTTCCCACACCCAATGGCAAGGACACAACACGGTTTGGTTAGTGGTTGACTTAAGTCCCCATGAATCCTCTGAAACTTCCAAAGTGCATTTAAACGTCACAGATAAGTAAAACCAGATGAGAATGCGTGTCTTGTGCAAGACTCAGGTTCCATGCCCAAGGTCAAGGTCAATCCCAGGGCTCAAAGGTCAGTTTTAGGGGCCTTCGGGGGCATTTGTTACACACTGTAACATTTCTTGTTTTTTTTTTTATTATTATTTATTTATTATTATTCATCTGGGCATCTTAATGTAAGTTTTACGGGATTTTAAAGCAATAAAAAGTCTTGAAAAAAATCTTGCAGCCCCAATTTTGAAAGGACCTCATTGGCCAGTACAATAAAGAGGAAGTCTAAATAGTTATTTTCACTGTAAAAATGGCGAGAAGACCTCCAGTTTTGCTCAAGTTCTAAGCATTGCATAAGAACGGATTTGCAACCATTCGAAAATGGAGACTTGCCGATGGTAAAAGATAAAAGCTTAGGTTATAACTGTTTGTAAAACTGAATCTCTGCCGAAGTCACCTTTCTGTGAAAACAAAAACGTGCACAGTTGGTTAACGAGTTATTCGCCAGATTTAGACATCTTTGACGTGAGTATAATCTGAAACTCAAAATAAAGCACACTGATTGGCTGCTTCCGAGCACATGCTCGGAAGCAGCCAATCAGTGTGCTTTATTTTGAGTTGTGCTCGGTGCAGCCAATCAGTGTGCTTTATTTTGAGTTGTTCTCGGAAGCAGCCAATCAGTGTGCTTTATTTTGAGTTTGAGTATCTACTCAATTTTATAACCTCCGGGCCTGAATATCAGAAACATCAGAGTGCAAACATTTCACTGAATTCAATTCAAGAAGCTTTGATCTCATTTCTATCGACTGCGGCATATTTAGATAGACCTTGACCAAGTCTGTAGACCGTGTTTTACACCAATTTTCAATTTCCATAGAATCGAAGAACGGAGAAACGCCAAGTCAGGCTTGGTATATATTTACTGTCTGGTAGCCTTAAAACCGGTATCTATGGGAACACATCCGCTTCAATTAGCGGTATTAAAATATCTCCTAGACTGTTGATCAGAACGTTTAATGTCGCCGTAATGGTTTCCGCAGTACTAAGCACTAATCACACGAGTAACTATTTTAAATAAATGTCACTGATCCGTATCGATTTCTCCCAATGCGCTCTGTATTTCAGAGATGTGTTATAGGATATCCCTGATAAGGGATTAGGGTCGAGCTGGTAACTTCGGACAGCGGGTAAATTTGGACATACCTTTGCAAACAGTGAAAATCCAGATGAGACGGCTCATAATGAGCCGTCTCATCAGGATTTTCACTGTTTGCCCAGTTAACTTTGTTTTAATTGCAAACAAAACGAAACAATGTCACTGTCCAAATTTACCTGCTGTCCGAATTTACCTGACTTGACCCTAGATATATCGCAAAATTATTGATCTACAAGTCTAGTAATTATCTCTACATGTGACATAGTTTAACACATGGAATGGAATGGCATGAAATGGAGAAAATCTCATCCGCTTCTTTTCATGGATTTGGGATGATAGTCTTACAGGAAAGAATTTGCAAATTCTTTCCTGTAAGAGTGTCAACCCAGGCTTTGTGAGCAAATTGTAGCAAATGGAATATAGATTAACTCATCCATTTTTTGTCATGTATTCCATTCTAGTCCATTTTGTTCCAGGTTTTACATTATGCCAAATGTATGTCACTGATCCGTATATCGATTTCACCCAATGCTCTCTGTATATCACAGATGTATTATAGGATATCCCGGATTACCATTAGGATGGGACAAGATATCTTTCATAATTGTTGATCTACAAATTATGTAATTAGCTCTACATATGGTATACTTTAAAACATGGAATGCAGTGGAATGGAATGGACTGATAGGAATAATCTCCTCGTGTTTTTATGGATTTGGGATGGCGCTCTTACAGGAAAGAATTTGCACGCAGGCAAGTGCATACACCTTATAAGCCAGACTGTACTTTCTCCGAGACCACCAAGTATAATAATTTGGTTTAAACAATATTTTATTAATCAATTGAGATGTAAAGTGTATAAAGTAAAGTATCCTATAATAACTTGTTGATACTAAATTTTATAGGAGACGAATTCACATAAACACAGATCATTATGCCAACAACTTTGCTTTAATGTCCGTGCACGTTAGTTCTATATGCCTGGGCTTGAGACAACAACATCATGAGGTAAACGTCGCGTCTTCTTCTTCAGAATATACCATCAATAAGCCATGTCCATAAACCTGTCTTAGTGGCCACCTCTATTAAGCAAGCAACCCGTATTATGCAAGCATATGTTCAGTTCCAGAAACAGGCAGATACATTGAAATGTGCTTGTATTAAGCAAGCACCTGTATTAAGCAAGCATATTTAAATTGCCCCTTTGCTGCTTGCTTAATACAGGTTGGACTGTAATTTTCAAAATTTAAAAGCTATGCCTCTGATCAGTCTGAGCTGATATGCAGATCGATTGTAGTACATGTAATCTACGGTATGCACATGGCGTAAAGTCCCCTTTTAAAGATGATCTCTTAAAGTGAAGTTTTAAAAGGTATGTTTGATGGCGAATGTATTGAAATTCTCTTCAAATTGTCATAGAAACACCATTATATTTGCAACTGTAAGATGTATAGGAATACCTCTAGGTTTTTCTGCCATTTTCTGCCATTTTTAAAAGGGGAACAACTTTTATGACTTCCTGTTTGCTTCCCTGGCTGAAGAAACTCTTCCAAATTGGAGTCTTCTCTTAAAAGAAAGAATTTGCTCCTAGAGCAATTTTTTTTCCTTTAAGAGTTGACCCCATAGAGAAGATAGATCAAATGAAAATAGCAGAGTTGCTTCCCCCTGAAATTGTACTCAGTCACCTAAAAGTTGGCAGACGTAATGCATATTTTAATGTTCTGATCCCTTCAGAACTCTCATGGTAATTTATATGTCTACTAGCCAAAATTTAGTTTACGGGAATTTACATTTGTCTAATTTAAAGACGTCTGGGAATTTGCTTTGTTGACAAGTTGCCGTTATTTCATTTTATCTTCGAAAGTTTTATTTCTTTCCTAGTTTAAAATCTCTCTCTAGAGTGGTAAATTCTGCGAAGAAGCGCTTGTTTTGTTTCAAATTAGAGTTAAGATATTTTGAAAGAGAAAACACAACATAGCCATGCCAGTGCATTGTTGTTTGTTTATTTAGCGAGTCCACAGTCCCTGGATACAAAACCATAACAGACACACACGAGCAGGCATATACTTGGTGTGTGCTTGATCGTGTATGTGTACTTTTACAGTTTTGTAGTTTTGATAAAGTTGGCACCACCACCGACGTTCAGTGGCATTACAATCAAAGGCAGTCACCCTGACATCACTATTTCCAGCTTAGGGTACAGTGGGTGCGGATTTCCTTATCTGTGGCACTGAAGAAATTGATCAGATACATGTATATGCAGAATAAGCACAACTAACAATTTTAGGTTTTATACAACGAAGATCGGTAATTATCGACAGAGCATCCTATAAATGTTGCTGCCAGCTTCGGGTAACACCGGCCCACATCGTGTTCTGTCATTAAATATGCCAGCTTCGTTAAACACCACGAGTCGGTGTTGATGACGGGATAATACGCTGCCGATGATCAACAGCGTTTGTTGCATAAATTTTGCAGATTTGCCTATATTTGCGATCATGGGTGAAGCAAGGACATTATTTAGCCATCCTCAAAGACATTTATTCTCTGCTATACCACTCAAAATTTTGTTTTGCATCACCATATATTTTCCAATACACATAATGCTAAATCAACTTTTTTCCAAGGGTATACAAGATAGGCATGTCTCTATTCTGCTTTATGTTTTCTGTAACTCACACACTTGACACTCTATAAACACCTGACAAAACTGAGGACAGAAATATCCCTGTCTTGGTAGATAAAGATTTCTGACAGAATAGCGGTATTATCTCGTAACAAAGCATATGAGCCGCGACACGAGAAAACCAACAAAGTGGTTGTGCGCCCAGCGCAGACTCAGATCAGCCTGGGCATCCGCCCAGTCTGATCAGAGTCTTCGCCGTCCGCATGGAGGTAGCTTAGACCCTTAGCTACCCTTTGAGCACTTAACGAAGAGTGTGGCCAAACTGGGCGGATGCCCAGGTTGATCTGAGTCTGCGCTTGGCGCACAACCACATTGTTGGTTTTCTCGTGTCGCGGCTCATATGGGAAATCATCCTGAATTAGGCTTTTACACTTTAAAAGCCAATATCTACCTATACGGATGGAACTGCGCACCAACTTTTTTACATTTTAATACCTAAACATAAGACTTTTAATCAATAAAAATAACCATATGTTTTATTGCTACTCGTATGACTTTTACACAGGTGAAAAAATCACTGTTTTTCATTAGCTCTATGGAGAAAAGTAAGGTGATGCAAAACTTCTCTTGAGCTGTATTTATAAAACACACCCTGTATTACCTGTGGCCGTATTCATAAAAGGACTTAAGTGGTTGCTAAGCTGTTGCTAAGGCTAAATTTCTGTGAAGGAGATTCCCTACAACTATGAACTTTGCTCTGGAGGAACAGTCTTACAAAGACTGTTCCTCCAGACCAAATTCATAGTTGTAGGGAATTTCCTTTATAGATATTTAGCCTTAGCAACAGCATAGCAACGACTTAAGTGGCTTCATGAATACGGCCCCTGCTTTTTATGGACAAGTTAAGTTATTACATATGTGAGACGGGATACTTCCTTTGCTGAACCATCCATTTCACTGAACTGTTGCTTAATAGGATTATGACACCCAATAAACAAGAATATTTGTCTTTATAGACAAATATTCTTGTTAATTGTATGCCATAATACTAATGTATAACAGACCAATGAAACTGCTATTTTATCAAAGGAATACCCCGTTTCACATAAGTAATGACATCACAGGGCCATAAAATAGCTATCAGCACACTGTATGTGTATGATACATGAACTAAAGATGACTAAACAAACATAGTGGGTGGGAACTGTTCCAACAGACGAGCTGAACATGTTGCGCGTTTGGTTCGTCAATAGCTACACTACTGACTATTTAAAGACAAATATTTTGTACGATATAGAACACACCCTCAGTCTTTATTCGTTTCATGACCCTGTTGTGTCATTGATGTTATAGCAGTGTCACTGGACAGTTGCATAATAGGATTATGACACCCAATAAACAAGAATAGTTGTCTTTAAGATGAAAGGAAACCTTGAGTGGAGGTTATTCTTATCAGGTGAATTTGTCTCCCTTTTCAGTTTGGCTTTCTCTTCAGGGAAAAAATGTTTCTTCAAGGAGCAAATCCCTTCTTTCGGGGAGAAAACTCTTTTCTGTAAAAGTAGTTCTAATTTTGGATGGGCTTTATCCTCCAGACGAAAAACACAGAAAGTAACAGAAATTGATGAATACACGGAGATAATATAAATACCAGAACCCAATGTTTTATTGAACATTGAAGCGTAAATTAGAAAATTTTCTTACAAGTTTAGTAACCATAGCATCGAAGGATAAATATTGCAACTTTATAAATTTGCAACAAGAGCCAACAGTTTAATTGCTTGACGGTATAAGGTTTCTTTTTTCTTTTATAAATGTAGGAGTTTAGGAAAAGAAGTTGGGGAGATGAGGATCGCTCATTATCGCTCCTCATCTTCCCAACTATTATCAAGGTTAGTTGGTACACTTTCAGGGGAAGCAACTAAGTCATTTCAGTTTTAATCTACCTTTTCAATGGGTGTCAACTCTTAAAGGAAAGAATCTGCTCTTTAAAGAGCAAATTTTTCCTTCAAGTGTAGACCCCTTATTGGCAGGATTTTGTTGCCCGGGAACGCAATTCAGGAAGCCACAAAAGTTGTTTTTTTTTTCTTTGCAAACAGGACTTGAATACATGCAGGTGTACGCATACACTTTCATTGTCGTGCATAGCAGTTTAGGGATAATTAAATATGCAAAGCCGATTCAAATATCTACCATACCATTAACCGTAAAAATTGAAAAAAATGGGACACCTAGAATAATTACCATAACTGTCCTAAAATAAACAAGTTTATTTTTGCAATGCAATAAGGTGCCCGAAATTGCAGACGAAATGACAAACGTTGTAGACCCTGAGTATGCGCTGTTTGCTCGGACCTGTCTGTCATAATTCATAGAATTTATAAGGTATGACTGGTGATAGACACATACTTAAGGTTCTAGGGGAGAGTCGGGTAACTTCGGACAGCGGGTAAATTCGGACGCTGACATTTGTTTCCTTTATATGTCACTTGTTTGGAACTAAAACAAAAATTAACTGGTCAAACAGAGAAAACCTGATGAGACGGCTCATTATGAGCCGTCTCATCTGGATTTTCACTGTTTGCAATTGTATGTCCGAATTTACCCGCCTGTCCGAAGTTACCCGACTCTCCCCTAGCTCAACTTGTTTTGCCCGTTTCAGCACTTAAACTGGATTTTTGCGAACTCTTATTTTTTTTTTTGATTTCCCTGAATAAATGCAACGGAACTATTTGAAATTCTCACAATGTTGACAAGAGGCATACACATTTCGCTGTAGCTTCAATGTCGTAAAACTTGGCATTCGCGAAGTTTTGGAAAAAACAAACTGTTGTAAGTAGTTCCCGTTTTGTCATCATGTTCCTAGTATATCTGTTATTACGACATCTAAGACGTACTATAGATAGCACACCTTGTTAGTGACACAGCAGTGTCCTACATTGTTCTGATCACGTGCTATGTTTCCGGCTTCTCCTTGAAGACATAACATGATGGCTCTTCATCAAGTCTTTCAGCTAGCCTGAGTGCTGCTTAATGTATCAATACGCCATTATTGTCGTGCATCGAGGACTGAATGGAGGAAATTAATCCGCGTAAATAACCGGAATTGCACAATCCTTCTGATAAGAAAAGACATCAGCCGGTAATGCAGTTTTCCAATTTTTGAATGGCTATGAATGATAAGATAAGAGATTTTCATAAGCATACAATCCAAATATAGTCACAAAGGAAAACACCATATGTCACTCTAGAATGTTGCAGAAGAGCCACTGATTCAACACGAACAACCTGATAAAATATGGCAGCATTAGCTAATCTTTCTAGTGTTGAAATAATGACTCTTCAGTTTATAATTACAGGTGTTCTCTCACGTCGACACTTTTATTCTGTTAATAAGATGGCGCAGTCGCTATGCGCAATGGCGCAGTCGCTATGCGCGCAGAGCAGCCTGGCTGCTACAGGCGCATACCAGTTTGCACCTTCAATTTCATCATATTACAAGTAATACAAAAGAGTTTAATCTTCCCAAAAGAAGTCAACGTCGCTGATCCTAAAAATCGCATGAGTGGACTCAGCTACCTTTTCGCATTTATATGGTTTCTAATGTTTCAATTTTTGCAGTAAAATGGTAAATAATTGTCCAAACATGATATCTATATAAAGAGGCCACACGCGAAACCAGACAATTTGTTACCATTATTTTTTTCTTCTTCTTTAAGTTCACTTTTTTGTGACATGTTTTATTTGCATTTTTCACAAAAGGTTTTTTTCTTCTTCCTGGATGATTCATTGATGTGCTAGGAAACCTTTTCGCGGACCACAAGAGTTACAAAAATGTTTCGAACCATTGCAGAAGCTCAGGTCGAGGTTTTGGATTCAGTAAAACATGTTAAAGCCCTTTACCCCTTCTAATTATCTTTCACTGCCCGGTCCAAAGATTAATTTAATTGTGGTTCCTCAACGTTACTTGCTCTTATGTCCGTTTAGAAATATTGTCGCTTGTATAGCTGTCCACTTTGCTTTCTGTTTTGTATTCTGTGTTAAATAGAAAAAAGGTAAGAATAGATGTTACTTGTTCTCTTGTCCAAGTTGATGATTTTGTTCACCTGCAGTTCATTCGATTTACCGTGCATGTCTTTTGTGAATCTTGTCAGTATATATATACTGAAAGGATTTAAAAACTTCCACCCATTAATTTTGAATATCTCAAAAATGAATGCAGCTACACCCACCAAAATTTTACAGCATATATATTCTATTATACCTGATTATATCAATATACGGAATTTTAAATCGTTCAACCGAATCGGTCAGGAACAAGCACGTGCTCCTCGTGTTCTTAGTACCGTTTACATAATGATGAATAGCTTCATGTATACAGTTTTCGGATGAAACATTTCTCTTACAATATCAAATTGAATTTTAAAAGTTTGAACTCGGTCTGTGGCTTTATTTAGCCTACCGCGCCTAAATATCGCAATCAAGCGCAGAGTTTTGGGCCAGATAAATGCTGGAATTTCAACTTGAAAGTGACGTCGCGGTACAATTTTATGCGTTAATTACGGCAATTTACAATCTCAGACGACGTGTACTGTTTACAAGAAGCTAAAAAGACCGTCAGAAAAGCACTTAACCAAGATTGAAAACCAGAGGACATGACGTTAACCAACGTCGACACCGTCTCCGTAATAGGCTTTGCGCGACAGCATCATCCGCAGTGATACTTGCAAATCAACGCTGATGACGTCACAATATTAAGACAGTAAAGACTGGTCGAAAGTGTGTTGCATAAGATAACGCCGGCATCGCCTTATGCATTTCAGTGACGTGACGCTCTTTTACTGACGTCATTTAGGTAAATGATACAAATAAACTGCGTAATCTTTAAATTTGATAAGTTTCAAGCATTTTGTCGTTAAATAGTCAACACTGTCATGAGAGAACAGATCAGCAGCCAGCAATAAAAAGTGGAAGTTTTTAAATCCTTTCAGTATATATACTTCCTTCCCCTTTGGTTTTGATGGCGGGATATGGGCTCTGATTGTATTAGTTCCAGATCATTGCCTGTATTTTTTTTTTATTACTTTGGCTTGGACACCTTCCACTAAGTCCTTTTATTGAACAGCGTCATCCAAAACTCGCGATTTCTGCGACACACATCGGCATCGTTTTTCGCTTGTCTAAAGTATGAGATCTAAAATAAGTAAGTTTAAATATATGCATTCACTCTCGGTGAAATTTATGTATCATACCTTGTTTATGGCCTTACAGCCTTGCTATTTTCAGATAATACGTAGGCTGCATGTCTAGACGCGTTGTCATACAGCAACTGCTTATTTAAAAAGAATGTTCATTATATTTGGTATTCTTTACCAATTTAGGACTGAATTAAAAGCAAGAAAGCTTAAGTTCGTGGATTATCTCCAGGTAAAGGCAGACAAACCATGGTAGGGAGAGTCGGGTAACCTCGGACGGCGGGTAATTTCGGACAGTGACATTGTTTCCTTTATGTTTCATTTGTTTGGAATTGAAACAAAATTAACCGGGCAAACAGTGAAAATCCTGATGAGACGGCTCATCATGAGCCGTCATCTGGATTTTCACTGATTGCCATGACATGTCCGAATTTACCCACCTGTCCGAAGTTACCCGACTCTCCCCTATAACTATTACATATTACTGGGCGATGGAGGAGTGGATGTTTCTTTGAGTCTGCGCTGTTATTTTATCCTCTAATTAGAAAAAGGACAGACGCGGCACATGGGTAATTTACTGTTCTGGTCGAGAAGCAAGATCAGTCTGCCTGCCCATACAATCTGATCTAAATTCTCGGCTTTGTCGGCTTTGCAAAAGCTAATTGGTGCTCACAACTGCGAAAGGCCAAGACGCAGAATAGACTGCGTGGACACGCAGTCTAATCTGCGATTTGTCTCTTCGCTTAGGCCATTAAACCTGTGTTGACTTGGCGCGACATAAATAAGCTTGAGAGGACAACAAATTGCTTCAAACAAGCTTGTGGGCTCTATAGTGGAGATGGAATTATAGATAAAATGATAGAGCGTGATACTTTGAATTATTAAATAATTTTACCAGAAGCTATTTATGAGGAAGCGTTATATATATAATTGTAGGTTTCAATAACTATATTTCATCCAGAATGAAGGAAAATTGGATATAATAGGGCTCTTTTTAATGTGATTTTTTTCAATATCGGCGTTAAAGAAGTAATGCTAGATGTAGATAATAATGTCTTAAAGGCATAAAAGGCTTCTCAGAGTGAAAAGAATCTCTCCGCTAGTGTAAATCATAAAGCCTTTCTTTCTTGTTAGACCACCATTAATCAGTTTTGAGACATCAAAAGCCACATCACGTCTCTCAACGATGACAAATGGAGATTTTATGTTATGCCACAAGCACCATTCCATTTCTAGTAGAAGTCTTATCTAAGATTTAAAGGAGAAGTAATAAGAAATAAATTGCATCGAATCGATGAAAATAACACGAATAGATGTCATGTACGTCGCCGCAAAATATACTAATTATTTCGCTACATATAATTAGTTTAAAAGTTGTTTACCGATGTTTGTGCGCAATTAGGCAGAAGCCCAGCAGCATCAGTCGTGTGAATAAGTCTGTTTTGCAAGTCTAACGAAATTTCATGTAATTCGGAGCCCCAGATAAGTTTTCTTACGATAATTTTGAGATAATAGATTATGTTTGTGATTTGTCAATGAAAACATATGTTGTGACCCCTCATTAGAACCGTCTCGCCGAGACGGTGCTAACGAGGGGTCACACCATATGGTTTTATGAAGAAATGAGAAAAAATATCCCTAAATTATCCCTGATAACCCTTCTTATCTGGGGCACTATTAACAATGATATTCGTGTCTGGAAATACACAGAAAATTGCACAGCACTTTCTTCTGCCAGACAATGACTTTCTTGCATGGTATTTCAGTGTTACATTTGAAAACCAATCAGACGCAACCTCGTGTGAAAGTGTCTATTATGTCTATTAGTCACTTTTTACTGGTCTAACGTTAGTATTACAAAAGAATTCTTGCAGGATAAATTGTTTGGCTTTTCTGAAGGTGGGCACGAATAAGCTTCTAATTTGGGCATAATCTACTTTTTATTTTAAGATATAACCTTAGCGTGCGAAACTGTTCTACATTTCTGTGCGACAGTCGATATGCTACTTTCTCGTGCTACTTTAGTACTTTTAAGTCTTTTGACAGACGTATATTTTAAGTAAAAAGATAGGCAATGATCAGAGACTAATACAGATATCCATTACAGTTCAACACATCGCAGCAACACAAAAGCATAAACAAAGGGTATAACAAAAATGAAAATATAGATTGTACATAGTGGTTGCATCTGTCTGTATCTTAAAGCAATTGAAAAGCGCTGGACCTCTGGGGATGAAATAATTCTCCATCAAAGTATATATACTACTCAAAAGAAATTTTGCATCACCTTATATTTTCCCATAAACATAATGCTAGATCAACTTATTTCCAAGATGTATATAAGAAATGAATGCCTCTGCTTTTGTCTTGTCTTTCACGTATGCTTCTGTGAACACTTGACGAAATCGAGGTCATAACTGACCCCCATCGTGATAGAAAAAAAGTTTCTGACAGACCAGTGGTATTGGCTCTTAACAAACCATATGGGAAATCATCCTGAATTTGGCTTTTACTCTTTTTAAGCCTATATCTACCAAGACGAACGTAATTGACGGCCAACTTTCTACATTTATAATACTAAAACATAAGACTGTTTATCATACAAAAGGACAATGTATTTCATTGCTACGGGGAATGGATAGGCGTGAGTGAGTGAACTCGGGTTTAACGTCCCACCAACAACGAGGTCATATGGAGACGGGACCTCGGTTTTACGTCTCATCCGAAAGACCGGAGAAGCGGGGGATCGATCTTGCGACCCCTGGATTGGTAGTCCGGAGTGTTATCCACTACACTACAGCCGCTCCTAAATGGACTGGCAGCTGGTTGCCAATTATTCTACCGTAAAATCTACGGAAATTTTTCACAGAGTATGAAAAACGCACGGTGATGCAAAACTTCTTTTGAGTAGTATATTGACCCCTCATTAGAACCGTCTCGAATCAAAACATGTATTGCAAGCCTCGTTGTGACTGTCTCCCAGAGGCAGTTTTAAGGCATTAAACCGTGAATAAACCCCTCTCAATGAAGGGTTAAAACGTAAGTTTTGGAAGAATGAAAGAAAAATTAGATTTATCATCAGAACATCGCCTAATCTTAAGCTCTGTTTTGGAATAAATTAACTTATATAAGGAAATGTATTCTCTGTTTGCTGGTATGAAATGACAGCATGTATAATCCATAAAGGAAATGAGCATCTTGTTTGACAGAAATATATGAATCAATATACATTTTAACAGTATATGACTGAGGGCACACACTGTAGTATAGAACATACATTGATACCTACCACAGTATTGAGCTGTTCAGTCACAAAGCTTAAAATAAGACTCCTTGATAAATGACAATTTTGATACCTTCAATTATCCCTCAGTCCGTCCGGATTCCGTGACCCTTTGTTAAGAAAAGTTATGTCTCGCTTTAAATAGTAGGCCTCATTTAAGAGCTAGAATTTTCAAACTTGGAATACTTGTACGTATAGACAATGAGATGCTATGTTCGATTCATAGAGGCCATGGCTTCTGTTAATGTGTGTAAGTGTCTAGTTTGCGTTTTCTCAATTTATAAATATTGGAATTAGGTGTCACAGCTGACTGACCAACTAATCAAGATGGACTATTTCTATTCGGTACAGAGGCAGTCAGTGAATTGTTGTATTGCCGGATTGAGAACTGGGCCCCTGACTTCTTTGCTAAGTGTTCTTTCTACCTGTAGTCTGAAAAAGTGTAACATTTCTTAGTCAACTAAGGGAGACAGATTCTTCAAACGTCGTACAAAGAATGAATTTCAAAAGAATTTCAAAGAATTTATTTATTTTGCACAACTATACCCAAATGATGGGTTAAAGGCAAATAATACATATATATACATGAACATATATAACACAAAGACAATACATATATTCAGATAGACAATGACTGTTGTATTGTGCTATTGAGAACTGACTTCAAAGCGCTTGCTCTTGTGAATTTTTATTAATCTTTCTTTAAGTATTTTGAACGTTTTCTTCTAGCAATTTTGCAACAATTTTCTCGAGAAGTAATCACATTTGATATATCAGTGTTCCAGATAAGAAGTGGTAATACGGAAAATTTAAGAATAGTTAAACTTATTTTTCAATCGAACATATGCTGTGACCCTCATTAGAACCTCTCATTAAGGGGGTTCTTGTGACCCTAATTAGAACCTCTTGTTTAGGCGGCTCTAATGGCGGGGACACAATATGTTTTCGTTAAAAAATAGAAAACTTGGCCAAGACTTACCCCCTGACACACTTGTTATTCACTGTTATGTTGCTTTCTGTCTATATCCTGACCATTTATAACAGATAGATAGTGAGCTGTTGTATCGTGAGACCGAGAATCAGGACCCTGGCCCCTGTTTGTCCTTGTAATGCTCAGCCTTGAGTCGAGTCCCGCTGGAAGTCAGATATTGTCCGAATCTAAACGGCACTTCATAGGACATAGCCCTTCATTAATACCTTTTCGTCGTCCTGAAATGACTAAAATACCGTTAAAAGGGTGACGCAAAACCGACCTGTCATCCAGCATCTTTGGTGGCGTGTGCTTTGTGATAGTGTCCGCCAATGCGACTTCTCTTATATTCTAGCACTAGTTTCTGTCCGTTTTCTACAGTCGTGATTTCAAGTCTCGTTCGTTGTATAATTTTAGCCTCAGTTTGATTAAACCAGACTTATTATGGGCTCTTAGTCCTCGCCGCAAAGTAGAAGAAACCATTAATTCGCCGCTTGACAATCTGTGATGGTAATATTGCTCTGAGAGACACAGATATTGTCGCCGTGTAAATATGTGCCTTGCGGCATACCCAAACAGGGAAAAGTATGGTCAGACTGCGCATCTGCGCAGTCTGATCAGACTCATCCCTGTTTACAAAAACAAACGATCAATTCTAAGAATCAAAGAAGAGAAATTGATAAATCTGATCAGATTGTGTAGATGCGCTGGCTGATTTGAGTATCAACTGAATGCACACGGGTTTATGTCTCTTTGCACGCGACGCCAACTACAGTGTATCTAGTCAATCTCCGCTTCTTGACAGAAAACACGTGGTGGGCTTCGGCAGGATCCAAATATCTTGTACTGCAGGAAATTGCTTTGTAAATATAACTATTGGTGACATCGTATTATAACTGAACAACACCGTGTTTTGTCTGTCGCGGGAAATTACGATGCCTTATGATGAATGAATTACTGTTTATTAAAACGTTATCATTGCCATTAGAATATCATATAATCATAAAAAGTCTTTATGGAAATACAGACAAACCTGTCTTAAGCAAACACTCCAGCGAAGGGCGAACACTGTTTGCCTAAAGCAGGTGCTTCCTTAATACAGGTGTATTTGTTCTGAAAATGCTACCTACGGACATGAGAGTTTGGTCAATTAAGACAGTTATGTTTTTGCTTGTAGAGCTGGACTTTAAGTCAAATTTGACTGTTCAAATAATATGAAACTGCCGTAGCGACGAGATGCAAAAGAGGGAGTGTCATTTCCTTCAAGTTAGTTTTTACAGTTAATATTCCATGGCCTTCGTTTTAACGCACATACTGAGTAGATGAGCCGCGACACGAGAAAACCAACAAAGTGGTTGTGCGCCCAGCGCAGACTCAGATCGACCTGGGCATCTGCCCATTCTGATCAGAGTCTTCGCTAAGCACCTAAAGGGAAGCTAAGAGTGTAAGCTACCTCCATGCGGACAGCGAAGACTCTGATCAGACTGGGCGGATGCCCAGTCTGATCTGTGTCTGCGCTGAGCGCACAACCACATTGTTGGTTTCCTCGTGTCGCGGCTCAGATATTATTTCCTCAACGAGCCATCTTAAAGATAGGATTGCCTGAGTACGGGAAGTTCAAGAAACCAACTGAAAGGGCTCTGAGCAGTGATGTTTATTTCGTCGTGTCTTAGCTGGCAAATTTGTTAATCTGATCTTGATTTTAAAGCAACAAAAGACGACCAAAGTCTTCAAAGAAGAAGTCAACGGTCAGAGCGAACGAATTCTGCAAGTTTAGTCAAATGGAGTACATGACAGTGCAATGAGTCCAATTATGGTTGCTGGAGATATCGTTGCATTTATTGGAATAAGAGTGTACAGGGTGAGGGATGTGTCAATTATTATGGTTGATCCAGAAACAGCAGAGTCGCTGACATTACATTTGTATTTATTCAAATGAGGAAAATTGTTGAAAAGAGTGAATGAGAGAGAGCATTGTTGCCTAACTCAAACTGTCGTTCTTAAGCAATCTTCCATTCTGGACCGCACTTGTTCATGAACGCGTGGACACTATACTATACTGCCATTGTACCAATATACACATAATCTAGAGTTTTTAAAACCGTCTAGCATTTTCCCTATCTCTTGAAGTGAGTATGTTTGTTTCTCTTTTATTACTTCACTTTGTTAATCCTCTATACTTTTCATTTGTCTCGTATTTTTGATCAAATTAACTCGACTATGTTCTTGTTCTCATTAATTCTGCTCATTGACAAAGTGTGATGAGAGGGATAGGCTAGACTTTTCATACTGCCGTGCCAAATCCATCCGCCAATGCTTTTACAGCCATTGGCTACGGGAAATCTTTACTTTTACCTTCTCCTCAGTACATATAAAATGATTGTTATCTATAACAACAATAATAATTTGATAAAAGTTCTAAAATATTCTGCCGAAAAAAGTGCAATATGTTGACGTCACGGTTTCTCCGTTTCTAACAGCAACACATTCAAACTTTCTACTGGAAGATTGTTCCGGATACCATTATCCCATTTAATTCTTAGAATCTTCAGAAATTGTTTTGAGATACGAATTAATTTCACACTCTGGTTTTGATTCTAGCATTTGACAATCACAATCGCTTCCAAACACTTTTGATATATTGCTACTGGAATAAGATCCGCGTCTTGTGAAAGCTTGTTTTAGAGAGTTTGTGATCTGCGCATGCCCAGAAGGGCGTACACGCATGCGCATCAAGTGAGAATCTGCGCATCTTGCCCATACGATGCTTGCATCTTTCATCTTGAAACGGACATAAAATGAAATGCGCATACCCTGAACAGCTTGCGCATGTGCACAGGCTGTTCAGGGCACGCGCATTTCGAAAATGCTTTAAGATAAATCTGGTCATGACGCTGTTCATGTAGCATTTGGTACAGAAAAAAGGCCGGATTAATGGTGACATCTTCTGTCAGGAAATACGAAATTGTTTATGGTCATTTATAGAAATGTGTGTGTGATGTGAATATCAATAAGAAATAAAGTTTGCAGTACATAGTAAGGAAAATGTAATTCCTAGCAGACTCTACCGTAATGCAAGTCTCAACCGTAATAAGTTTATGCACTAGAACCTTTTTATCTATTGATACACTGATTTCTGTTGTAACATTTTCTCTTTTGATTCGGACAGCTCCAATTTACGAATTGCAGTTAACAGGTTTGTTTAATGGGAAACAGTGCAGACCCTGATCCTACTGCTCCAGAAGCAGTCTGTTCTGGATCGACAGTTTACTCATTTGAGTTGTATGTCGTAATATTTTAACGTTTTACGACATTCATTCCTAGACAGCTTCGGGCAGTTATTTTCAGTGCACTTAAAAAACGTAATACCCAGCAGTATTCAAATTAAAATAATTTTGTGTAATAAGTCGTAGAGTACGTATTTTCAAAGGTACTATGTACTCTAACTAGATTTTGGGTCAGCCCATTAAAGTTCTTGAAATCTTTGCACATTTTGGTACACTGTCGTTGGTAGTTTTCCAACCTTACTCCAGCAAGCTTTCACATATACATGCATTTCTGAATTCAAATTGGCATTCAGCTATCATTTGTGTTTCATTTTTATTTGCTTGTAGAATAGCGTCTGAATCCGGACACTTGACCATACGGAAAGGTGTACCGAGGTACATATATCTTCGAGTAGCTTGGTGACGGATGAATGAATGTTTATTGGTCAGGCCGTGCATGGGTTAACTATAATCGTTTTCTTTAGCTCTGAGGATTCGTTTCATTGTGACTATGCGCTAACTCTTACATCTGCGTTTTGTCATAGTTATTCTAAAAGGATAAATATGTTTTCTATGTGAGGTACATGTAGAGAACCGGTATGCAAGCTGACCAATTTTGAGCATCTAGAACATGATCGGGACCCAGCGCTATTTGAACACAGTAAATGAGCCGCGACACGACAAAACCAACAATGTGGTTGTGCGCCCAGCGCAGACTCAGATCAGCCTGGGCATCCGCCCAGTCTGATCTGAGTCTTCGCTGTCCGCATAGAGGTAGATTAGACCCTTGGCTACACTTTAAGCGCTTAGGGAAGAGTCTGATCAGACTGGTCGGATGCCGAGGCTGATCTGAGTCTGCTCTGGGTGCACAACCACTTTGTTGGTTTTCTCGAGTCGCGGCTCAAATTATGTTTACCACTTCTCCACTTCTCTCCGTTGAACTAGTGCCAAACGGCCAGCGGGATTGCATTACTGTATGAAACATTTTAGGAGAGTGATCGCATTATAGCCGAATTCCTCCACTTTTTGAAAACATGGATCGAAGGTGAATACCATTTCGGGAGTCGAATGTTATGGCTAAGTAAATCTATATTAAACCTGGTCAGCCAATAGGTTTCTGTATCTGTCTCGTCTTTTGCCCATATTCTATCTCCAAGAGACAAATTACATGTAATAAACAAAGATATTAGATTAATTTACTATGTTGATTGGTTCGTGTCGAGTTAAGCATCAGTAACAACTCTAACATTGTAAATTTCGATCAGAATTAACAAGGTTTTAGAACTGTTGTGTTCCCAGCTGAGGTCAATGATTCTATATAGTAAGACTACTGGAAGGGTAATACATGTACCAATGCATCTCAAGCAGTTATTAAGCTAACCGTGTTGGAACTTTTATGAGCCGCGCGACACGACCAAAAAGTGGCCTGTACGTCTACCGATGACTAAGATCAACATGGGCATCAATCCTGTCTGAGCAGAGTCTTTGCTGTCCGCATGGAGCTAGCTTAAACCATTATCTAGCCTTTCAACGCCTAGCAAAGACCCTGATCGGCCTGGGCTGATCTGAGTCTTCGCTGGGCGTGCATGCTACTTTGTTGGTTTTGTCGTGTCGCAGCTCAGTTATGTTTTTTTATTGCTGCAAAGAGTCAATCTTTTTCAATTATCCACTTCAAAAGTTACCCCGCCGCGAACAAATATATTACTAATTAGCTATTCAAGCAAGAGTCTAGATATCTCTTTGGACAACGGTGAAACTGATGGCTCCCTTGATATATCCCGGATATAAGGCCAGATCTCAAGGTCTTCTGGCTCAGCGAAGACGACTCACCAGGGCACAGTGAAGGGAATCAGAAGAAGGGGTAGACAGATGAAGAGGTGGGAAGAAAATTTTAAAGAGCGGACAGTGGTGCAAATGTATATTGCCAGCCAAACCATGGCAGCTGAAAACAGGCTCCAGGAACAAGACACTGTTGCAACGTCATCTGTCATGCCCTAACGACATTGCAAGGTTATTAGGTACATGTACACTAGAAGCATCTGATATAAAGACTTTTTTCCATTATATCTTTCTGCAGTTGACAAAGTATCTGTGGCCGATATGATTTTGCAGGTGACACGCGTTTTCAAATAATAAAAATACTCGGACAAAACGTGTGCGTGTGTGTATTTCAATTCTCGTAACGATGTCCCCCTCGATCCTCAGCGGAACGTATCCATGTCCGCATAACGCGGCACCGTTCGTCCGTCCATCCGTCCGTCTCTGACAAAACGGAAAACATGCGCACTTTCTTTAGTATATGAACTGCATTTCAATGGCATCTCAACTGTGTGACGACCTTCTTTTCCCAGTGGACCGCAGCATTGTCATTTATTTATAGCTGAGCAATTTCTCAATGCAAATCACCCCTTGTTGGCTTTCAAATCATGACATTGACACTTTCTTGTGTCAATTAAAGCAAAGGAAACACTTTGATTTATATCCGTCCGAGCGGCATCTAGTCTAATATTGATCTTGAGTAGGAAACCGAATTTATCCTAGCTTTTCGGACACCATAATTAGGCAGGTAACTGCTCTAAGGCTTGGACAAATTGAATTTATTGCTATCAATACTTCAAAACAAAACTCACATAATTGCTAATAATGCAGAACCATGTCAGAACTGCTCCTAAAAGGAGCAGTTCTGATACAATTTTGCACTGTTTTGCTCTAGCACATAACAAATAAGCTCTAATATTTGGAGCCACTACAAAAGTCTTCAGAAGATTATAGTTTGTGCGGAATAATAGGCCACTGATAATTGTTTTCCTTTTCAGGGCTACAGACAGGTCTGACTCAATCGGAGAGCTGTCTTTAAATTTGAACGGGCCATGAACAAGCGGTCTTACTTCATACTGGATGCCAAATTAAATAGTTTTAGAATTTTAACGTATATAAGACAAAAAACAACAATTTTTGCATAACTTTCATTTTACACCTTTATTATCAATTCCAGTTTTCAAGAACATGCATTGCATACACTGTGAACAAACACACGGTTTCACTAATTAACCATAACCTAACATTGACCTCAACAAATAGAAAAAAATCTCCTTTACTTTGCAATTAATGCGATTCCCGAATGAAATTCAATTTGGCGCTGTGTCTATAAGTACTATATTAATAGTTGTACTAATTTTATTCTGATAAAAGACTGGATTAAACTACAGTTTAATCAATGCACGTGCTAAATGCATATGGCCAGATCACCTTGCGAGGTGTGTCTTTGTATCTCGAAACATTACTGTGTCACGTAAAAAGTTAAGACATATCTTGTAAACAACTATTTCCTGAGCTCGGATCGACATATTGACTGCCGTAAATCCCTTATTATTGTGACCAAATGGCCTCCTCTAACAACGAACACCGAGATAATGCTGCTGAGAAGCAATCTGAGCGGGGTATGCAGGCATTGCCATGTTTAAAACAGTTCATTTTAGGACAAAGGACAAGGGTTTGAATTAGAAGATACTGTGTTTTTCCAAGCGACAGAATAAGAAGTAAAATGTCTGAATAATGTTTTACGGTATTCCGCTCTGACAGTGGAAATCTGCAGAGCCAATTATAGCCTGCCGGTTGATTTATTTGTGTTCAATAGGCATAAATTCTTTGATTGATTCCACAACATTTCTCCCTCTTGTAGTCGATATAAGGAACACTAGATGTTATCGATGCCAGTGTCATTTCACTGAATATTTTTCAGTTGATAGTGTAATCATTGGGACAGAAATGGTTGAACAAGCAGCGTAGACTCAAATCAGACTGCTCGAGGAGCAATCTGATAAAAGTCTACACTGCTTGTTATTCCGCTAAGTGTTTGGTTTAAAGTGTCATTTAAAAAGACAGTAAACGAATGCGAAAGATAGACATGATGATGGCAGTCATTTATAAGGAAACAGAATAAGCGTAAGGTGTCCAAATAAATATTCGAATAGCTTTTACTGGCATCACACACGCCACTGAGAAGAAAAAAAATGCTGTCATGTCTGATATGGATCAGACAATAACCTGTAAATATTAGTCAGTGAACTGTACTTACATGTAACTGTATCAGTCAAATTGTTAAGATCAGTCAATAAACTGTAACACCGGTCAATAAACTGTAAACATCGGTATACACACTAACGCGTCGGTCAGTAATTAGCATAAAAAAACTGTGAACATCAGTCACTGAAATGCAAATATGAGCCGCGACACGACAAAACCAACAATGTGGTTGTGCGCCCAGCGCAGACTCAGATCAGCCTAGGCGTCCGCCCAGTCTGATCAGACTCTTCGCTAAGGGCTTAAAAGGTAGCTAAGGGTCTTAGCTACCTCCGTGCGGACAGCGAAGACTCTGATCAGACTGGGCGGATGCCCAGGCTGATCTGAGTCTGCGCTGGGCGCACAACCACATTGTTGGTTTTGTCGTGTCGTGGCTCATATAGTTCTGTAAACGGTAAATATCAGCCAATAAACGGTACATATCAGTCAAAAAAACTTAAACATCAATTAGTAAACTGTAAACATCAGTCAGTAAACTGTAAACATCAGTCAATGAACTTAAACATAAACAGCCAATAAGCTGCAAACATCAGTCAATGAAACATTACATGTAACATCCATCTATTTACAGTAACCATAAGTCAATAAATTGTAATGTTCCGTCCATAAACTTGAACCATCAGCCAGAAAACTGAAACGCGGGTAAACAAAGTAAAAAAAAAAAGTTTTTGTTTCTGTAAATCATCAAGTCTCGTCATTGGCGAATGAGTAGATAGACAAACTTACAAAAGGCTACAAAGTGGCACTGACCAGGAGTGAATATATCATTCTAATTGTCACCTGTTCAAAATTGAGCCGCGACACGGCAAAACCAACAAAGTGGTTGTGCGCCCAGGGCAAAATCAAAACAGCCTGGGCATCCGCCCTGTCTGATCAGAGTCTTCACTGTCCGCATGGAGGTAGCTTAGATCCTTAGCTACCCTTTAAGCGTTTAGCGAAGAGTCTGATCCGACCGGGCGGATGCCTAGGCTGATCTAAGTCTGCGCCGGGCGCACAACCACTTCGTTGATTTTCTTGTGTCGCGGCTCAATTAATGTACCATGTTTTGTCTGTTTATTCTCTTTCATCAGGATGTAACTTTAAACAGTAAAAAAAGGGGGTGGTCGCCGCCGGGCGATGGTGCTGGGTAACATTCTGTCCCAAAGAGCCTTTAAACCTAAAACATATTTGTGTTTTGTTAGAGCTGGCTTTGTGGCCATCTGCCTTGGGTTGTGATTGTTCGTTTTGCCATCCCCTCGACCTGTCTTACTACTAGTAGTGTTGCTAACTTACTGTTTCGTAACGCCGTTTTGTACCGTGGTTGGAATGTGGAATATGGTTGTTTCAATTCCTTGTCACTGCCCTTTTAACATTTTTTAAATTTATTTTGGGCCCACGTGATCATTTTATGACCCACAGATTGTAACTTTGGGGCGATTTCACTTCGCGATTTGAAAGGCTAAGGACTACTGAGACATTACGAGCAATGAATATATAAGATTAAAAACAGCAGGCCCAGTGTTCTTGAGCATAGGTTACTTTAAATAATGCACGCAAAAAAAACAAAGATAAAAAGAAAGCCAACACACAGTAAACCACAACAGTTGCTCGGTGCATCTTCCTTATAGTGAGCCGCGACACGAGAAAACCAACAAAGTGGTTGTGCGCCCAGTGCAGGCTCAGATCAGTCTAGGGTATCGGCCTAGTCTGAGCAGAGTCTTCCCTAAGCATTTAAAGGGTAGCTAAGGGTCTGAGCTACCTGCATGCGGACAGCGAAGACTCAGATCAGACTGGGCGCATGCCCAGGCTGATCTGAGTCTGCGCTGGGCGCACAACCACTTTGTTTGCTTTCTCGCGTCGCGGCTCATAGTTCAGAATTTGCTACCTCGAGCACTCATCCCTGCCAGTTCATTCCTCTCAACTCTATTCAGTTCCCTGTTATAACATGTGCCAGTTATAACATGTGCCATGTTATAGACCACACACACTAAGTTCACCAATTGAAGCTTCATTGGTGACCGCAGTGCTGTTTGACTATGAAAGTATAGGGACCTCCACTCACGATATTTGGCATAATCATGCCTGTACGTAGCTGGTACAATGTATTCGATATTGACCGTTCCAAGGCGGTGCTTCTGTTGTTCTTTTATTTGCTTGCTATTTGTCGTTTATTTTTGTACATTATTTGATATTCTCGTGGTCATCTGCTGTAAAAGTAGTTTACCTCTTGGCTTTTCGCTGGGCTTAGTTTGAAATTTAAGAAGTTTGGAAACTTGAACATGTTCAAAAATGGGTTGAAATCTGTAAGATATATTGATTTCATCAAATGTCTTGTTGTTTATTCGCGAACAGAGACTGCATTAGCTTTTGACAAGATCGTTTAATGTTACGTATCTGATAACGTCTTGTTATTAATGTTTCTTGACATCTTAAGGTTGTACAAAGTCAGGAAAGATTTTTTTTGTCTCATAAAATCTAACTTTTTTTCTATGATTCATTTTAAAGTAGATTCTCTGGAAAACAAGAAAATGGTAGAATACATATGTTTTCTCAGTTGTGATAATATCACTTTTAGACGGTATCACAGGGTATAATCGATTCCGCCAATTTTCGCTTCCTGCAGAGACTGTCCGTCATATTTGGCTTCCGCCGAGACTGTCCGCGAACTCTTGCTTCCTGCAGAGACTACTGTCCTCGAATAATGGCTTCCTGCCGAGACTGTCCGCGTGACTCTGCTTCCTGCCGAGAGCCTCGGCAGGAAGCAGAATCATGCGGACAATCTCTGCAGGAAGCCATTTATCATGTACAGTAGTCTCGGCAGGAAGCAAGAGTTCGCGGACAGTCTCGGCGGAAGCCAAATATGATGTACAGTCTCTGCAGGAAGCGAAAATTGGCGGAATCGATTATATCCTGTGGGTATGTAACACTAACCTGAAAGGCCCTTATTTTTCATTTTCCTTGAATAATTATGTGCATAGTGGAAGATCATAAACATTTTGAGTGGCAGAAATATTGGAAATTTCTTACTGTAAGTGCACCCATAATTTCTTTTGATGTGATTGGGCGTTGCCGAAGAACTATTATATTATAAAAAAAAAAAAATTACACAGTGTATTTAGCATGAAAATAAAAAGTTAGCAAAGATATCCATCCATTTCATTTAATATGTTGCTTCTCACTGGAATGCATAATATAAAATGAGCCACGACACGAGAAAACCAACAATGTGGTTGTGCGCCCAGCGCAGACTCAGATCAGCCTGGGCGTCCGCCCAGTCTGATCAGAGTCTTCGCTGTCGCATGGAGGTAGCTTAGACCCTTAGCTACCCTTTAAGTGCTTGGCGAAGAGTCATGTCAGACTGGGGGATGCCCAGGCTGATCTGAGACTGCGCTGGGCGCACAACCACATTGTTGGTTTTCTCGTGTCGCGGCTCAAATATGCTTTCACAAATGGCAGTGTATGGAACTCATTAGGAAAAACAAAACATCTGCTGCTTTACAATTTCCCATATAAGGGTAACCTACTTAGCAGAACAGTTATACCATTTTCAATATGCTTCACTACTGGAAGCGTTTGTTAACTGATTTATGGCTTTTGAAAATGTCTGTTGCACTTTACAGCATGTCATTTGAAGTTTCATAAATGAGCAACATCACAGAAATGGGTAGATCGGTTTTGCGAAAAGTCACTTTTGAAACAAGTCTGTGAACCAGATTAATATACCTACAGCCTTCATTTGAGCGGGACACGACAAAACCAAGAAAGTGGCATGTGCGTCCAGCGTAGACTCAGATCTGCCAGGGCAGACTCTTCGCTGAGGGTGGCTAAGATTCTAACTTTGGACAGCAATGACTAAGCGGATGCTCATGCTACTCTTAATCTTCCCTTGGCGCACTTACCAGTTTTTTGGTTTTGTCGTGTCGCGGTTCATTTGTCTATAGCCTGGTCTGGGCCGTTGCTTTTCACATATGCGTCAAACAACTTTTTTGCGTGTCGCGGCTCAAATGATGGTTTTATAGCATGTGCTGTTTTTGCGTTAATAAATATCTCATAGAAGAAAATTCTGATTGCTTTGCCTCGCTAAACATATTACAAAGATTAAAAAAAGACATTTCATTGAAGGAGAAAATTCATCTTTATGCCAAAAGAAATAAATGAAAACGATGCTTAAGAGACAAAAAACAGACAAAAATATAAATGAGCCGTGTTTTTTTTTCACAGGAAAGAGAGGATATTTGACATTTTCAGTATGTAGGATCGATTTTTATTTCACCAAATGCACACCAAAAGCTTCTTTTCACGAGTGGCGAAGCCACCAGTAAAAATACCACTTTTGGTGTTCATAAGTGAAATAAAAATCGATCTTACACTGAAATAGTCAATATTTTTATGCTTTAAAATTGAAATAATTCCGTTTATTCCAATGCGTCAGCCATCACGACAGAGTCACAACTTTTTTTCCAGCCGGTTTGCGTCTTTGATGCTTCCAGCGTGTTTACTGGGTATGATACATGTAATGGTTGTAAACATGTTTGCAGCTTGAAAATAGCTTAAAATTTTATTCTGATAATCAGGGGCCGTATTCATGAAACGACTTAAGTGGTTGCTATGCTGTTGCTAAGGCTAAATTTCTTTGAAGGAGATTCCCTACAACTATGAAATTTGCTCTGGAGGAACAGACTTACAAAGACTGTTCCTCCAGACCAAATTTCATATTTGTAGGGAATCTCCTTTATAGATATTTAGCCTTAGCAACCGCATAGCAACGACTTGAGTGGCTTTATGAATACGGCCCCAGATCTCAAGAAATTTGCTCTGAAAGATTGCCTACAGGGGACAAAGGCGGCCTGACGTCGCGTGCACTGACAATGCCACTTTGGCGCTCTAAGTGACGTCACTAACGTCGTAATGACGTGCAAACATGCATAATGTTATCTGTGTCAAGCTAGATAAGGTTTAATCAATTAATCAACAAATAAATGAGACTATTTCACAAAAATCCTATATTTGAAACAGTGAAATCGAAAGTAATATTTTTAAAAGTGAGATTATCAGTTTTGATTTCACCGAGAAATCTCTATGATTTATTGATAAATATAAAAGAACGCAAAGTTTGTGGGAATGTGTTCTTAATGGGTTATACTTTGGGAAAGTTTCGACAGTTGTCAGAGATAAGGCGTCCACAAATTGATACATGTAATTTCATAACACTTACATGTACAGCTATATTTACAGGACGAATATTTGATATGGATTCTAGAATTGAATTCTTTACGTATTATACAAGAAAACATATGCTGTGGGTGTCATAAGAACTACATGTACCTGCAAATTCTTTTCTCCAAGAGTAGACTTTGTAAGAGATGACCCTAATTTGGAAGGGGGCACAAATGGAAATTGCAGGGTGTTCCAGTTGCATGCATATTCATTTATCTTAGACGTATACGTTAGGTGCTTGTATTTGCTATAGCTCTGAGAACTGCCTCAAGTGACTGTACTCTTGGGAGGTAAAAATGTCCCCTCCATAAAATTTCAAGGGATACTTAAAGCATACTTCCCAAGTTCAGCATTTTGAGCGTTAGGGCAATGGCTTGCAGAGAAATCAGCCTGATGGAAGATGCTATTTTCGAATATCCGCAGCCTGGTTAGATCAGGCAAAGGTAGTTTT
This sequence comes from Ctena decussata, assembly GCA_963989385.1. Classification (NCBI taxonomy): domain Eukaryota; kingdom Metazoa; phylum Mollusca; class Bivalvia; order Lucinida; family Lucinidae; genus Ctena; species Ctena decussata. The sequence continues at coordinate 34,042,617 of OZ022498.1, read as the reverse complement.
TAACGCAAGTTCAAATTCTATATATTACGTAAATTGCGTTTTGCTCAGGCAAAATATTGTTAAAGTATATATTTAAAATCAAACACTTGTTATTTATTGTTTTTTAAAAGATAAAACAATCTGTCATGATAAAATAATAATAACGATGTTATCTAATTGAAGAAATCGGATTCCAAGACTAAAATAGCACATGTCTACTGCGATGCATAATTTTAAACGGTCATTCTACAGAACAACAATCACCAAAGTTTGGGAATTTATCTTCTGTATCAATCTGATAACACTTAACTTTTTACTGCTAACCCAATGAGTGCACTGTATAACTCAGTGACCGACCATAACTTTAGCAGATTCAATCATTTTGTAATTGTGTTTGCAAATATATGCTTAACAGCATGCCTGTAAGTGATGATGAATACAAACATAAACTTATTCAGTTTCAGAATTAAAAGTAAATGTTTAATTGTTAGGAAGCGCCTGTTTTGAGAGTTTCTGCAGATAGTGCACATGGGAGTCGCATGCTGTGCGTGCACAGTGGTGAAAATATTTTAGTCTTTGTGACGAAAATTATGTAAGATATCAGTGCTTACTTGTGTATAAATATTGTTTGGCTTTGCTCACAATGTTGCTAACAAATACAAGAGTAAGGTGTGGGTCTCTAACTTTCAGGGTAGCAAAATTTAAGGGTTTACGGTAGAGCCATCAGATGTCAGAATATTTTGCGTTTCCATCAAACCATTAACAAATCATCATATTTGTATGTACTACAACAAGAACTACTTAAATCTTGTATAATGTGAAGAATGATTTTCAAAGTAATGCAACACAAATAAATTTTAAATGTTACTTTAAAAGTATCCCCCCGTCTTGTGTTTAAGGCGCTTTATAAAAGAAACCTTTCGCCAGAATCTTTTTCAAACTTCAACAGAAACCTAGTGAATGACAACTAATTACCGTCATGTTAAGTACGCATGCACAGATTCATTAGAAGTATCTTAGTCTCAGAACTTTTCAATCATCCCTCGTATATATTGACAATATCAAGTGCCTATCCATTGTGTGCACGAGCACAGTAAAATCTATGTAGTGGTAAACAAGCTGTGTACGTTTAGATTTTACAATCTGAGCTTTTTCATCGCATTCCCAGCCGTCAATGGAAACGGGCTCAAAATTTCATGTTTTTCAATCTGATGTAGCGACTAAACGAGCTCGGTGACCAATCTTTTTTATTGCACAACTCGATGTAATACACGAAAATGTACCCCTGTGCAAAATTTAAAAAAAAATCTATGTATGTGCCATTTACGTATTCTTGACCTTAAGACGATTGGAGACGATTGGACATGTTGCATGCAACAGATTTGTGTCATGAATATGTTTTTGGGTGTTTACATGGTGACACGTGTTGCATGACACATACATCACAGTGTAATTAAAATCTTAAAGAGATAACCCACCTTAAGCCAACAAAATGTTTATTGAAGCACACGTAATTATTTAAAGCCTGAATTCTACTGAGGGAGCCATACAAGACGCAGACACTGATCAATTTTTTCTGTACAGTTTGCGTTTTTAAACTATTTCCTTAGTACAGTCTCACTAATGTTTAAGGTTATAGACGAAGTAGCACTGTTACATGTATTAGTTTTTCTGTCAACTGTCAATCCAGCTTCCTTTATTTTATGTTGTATTGTATTTTTCTTTTTAGTTTTTAGATACATGCAACCATTTCCTTCCTTGGAACATAAACGCCTTTGATTTTGCAATGCTGGGAGGATCATGTTCTTATTGGAATTGTTTATTAAGGAAAAACAACATTTCATTGTGTTGTATTACATGTACTTTATTAATCTCTGCACTCTATGGCTGTTTGATTCTGTTGTGTGTTGGCTCTCTCTTTCTCTTTCTCCCTCTCTCTCTGTCTCATACACAGCTTGCCTTTACAAATTATGGGTTGTCAAACTGTTTAACGTATTGATGCATTCATTCTCTTGGAAGTCTTATGTATTTGAAGATTGCAATCGGGCTGCATAGCGCAGTCGATAACGCGTCTGACTCAAGAGTCTGAGGTCCGGGTCCGATACCCGGTCCTGCCACTAACCTTCGTTCTCACTTGCGCTGATTCAAGAAGGGCAGTTGTCAGTCATTTGCGAAAGTAAGTGCACTTTGTACTTTTGCTTTGGAGATCTAAGCCTGCCCAGGAATAATGTGGTTAGATTATCTGACCGTCCCGACATGACCATAGGAAAATTGCAGTTCTTTTATTCGGTGAAATAAAGAATTAACGAAGATAATTTGAAAATGGTATGCTTTTTGCCGCTATCGAGTACATCCTGCAATATGTGGTCTTCCCATAAACCTGTATAGCAGGAAATCTACTTTCTGAGACTTTTTTCCGACAATGCTCGATTTTGGATTTTAAACCCCAAAAATAATTGCTTTTCTCCATACGAGCTATTCAAGAGACACCCTTCCCGAATGTTCCCAATTTTCTGGAACAAGTCACAATCTGTCTAAATTATTTTTAATGATAAATATTCAGCAGTTAGGGTCAAGTCAGGAAAATTCTGACAGCAACGAAATTCGGACAGTGACATTGTTTTCTTTATCTGTCAATTGTTTGGAATTAACACAAAAATAACTGAGCAAACAGTGTAAATCCTGATGAGACGGCCCATGATGAGCCGTCTCATTAGGATTTTCACTGTTTGCGATGGTATGTTCGAATCTACCTGCTGTCCGAAGTTCCCTAACTTGACCCTACATTAATGCCGGGAGTATAATTACTGCCACTCTGTGTGTATTTTATTGATATTTTTATCTACCTATAACTTGAATATTGAAATCACCAGTTTTCATGACTTTTTCCAAGATATTTCATTTTAAAGATAGAGATTCTCACAATATGGAAAAGAAAATATGCAAATTGCTATCAAATCTTTTTTAACATCTATTTAGTAATGTTGAATATCAAAATAAGTATTCCAGTACATGAAAATAGGCGGAATATATTACTAGATATAAGGGCATCTCAATTTTGGCGCTGTTTCGAGATTAGGAGCACCCCATGCGAATCTTCTGAGTATACCGACTTTGTGCACCAACAGATTTATTTAGTCTTTTGGATTTTGAATTTAGCACACGTTTTGACATAAGAAAACACCTTCAAACCTTTTGGCCTAGACCACATGAATAAACCTACCACGAGCTCTGGGACTAATACCCTCGCAGACCGGAATTGGCGATGAAATAGTCGTAGTTTTTTTACCACGACATCATTGTGATTCTTGCTCGCTCGTTGGGCATCCTGCTCAACCAACACAAAGCTTAGTTTTTCATTGCTAAGATAACGGAGCTACGATACCACGCATATCTTCAAGGGTATACAGTGGCGTAAGTTGATCAATGAAATGCTAGATGAACTCGAATACCCATAAGTAGAGTTTTCTCAAATAAATAATTTTCTTGAATACTTTTAAAATACCCAATTACTTGAATACTTAAAACTCCTTAGTCCGTACATAGCCAACGAGATATACTGAACTCCATTCCCCGTGGAGCTCTATTTGGACACATTGTAAAACACTGGTAACATTCTTTCTTTCTTTCTTTTTCATCTATTATAGCAAAAACCAAAATGTGTGTATCCACATGCGGGAGCATCAATACACTTTGTGGTGCCCCCGCATGTGGGTATGCACATATAAACATAGATACCGAGACAATATATATGTTAAAATAGACATTGTCAAGTAGATTCAGTCGACAAACACGATAGATAGTATATATTCTATGTTATTGCATTATTGAGGGATACAGATTCAAATAAGTCTCTGGACTTCCTTCTGGATCCCTTTTGTATAATATATGTATTTATTTCATAATGACCATTGAATGCGTGTTTGTTATACGAAAGAAATAAAGTTTAAACCAAATAATTTTCTCCGATAAGTTAATTCATTGTTAGTAGTGTTTGACAAGCAAGTAAACATGTATATCCGGAGCAAACATAAGTCATATGTGAAACCCCACAGTCAGTTCTTGATTTCCACAACTGCAGCCTATACTCGCCGAAATAGATATGGGACCATGGGCTGAATGTCAGTCGGTACTCGATATATTCAGGGCACTAAACGCCAGGACTATTTTTCTCCTAGGAGTATAATTTGCTTCTTTAAGACATCGTTGTCGGTACAAACCCCTATAGACAGACCAGTAAATAGTGCCTGCACATCTGTTGCTGTCAATGGTGTCAATTTCCTGCTATCTTGATGGTCATTCAATATGACATTAGTGGCCCATAGTCTGCGAATAAGAACTGAAATGATAGATTGCATGGTATGCAAATTGTGTCACCAGAAAGGCATTATGTCTGGCATTTGGCTCTGAGTGTTTGCTAAAATGATTTTCAGACAACTACGACTGAGTGAATGAATCTGCAGTTTGTCTCAAATAAACCTATGCACTACGAACGTCTAACATTATAATTTGCTTATGCTCTTGCTGGACTAAATTTGTACAAACTAATATGATTACATCACGGAAAAGATGGATTTAGCGAGACACCTCTATGTACGCTTTTAACACGTATCAAGTTACTGAGCGCCGTCTGTATATGTAAATGTGAATGTATGCTTTTGACATTTTTTAAAAGTACAATGTATTATGGGTATGAAAGTGTTCCCTAAGTGAAATCCTTTTCAGTCTCCGGTGATGGCCTTTATAGCCGGTGATAGCGTTTCAGCCCCGGATCCAGGGGGGTGGGCTTTGGGGCTTCAGCCCCGCCACTTGGGTATGGTTAGATTAAAATTTATGTTGTGACATCTCATTAGAATCGCCTCGGCGAGGCGATTCTTATGTGATATCACAACATATATTTCAGGGCAAAAAAGACTTTATCAAAAAATCTCATCAAATTTATCCTTTATTATGTCAATTTCAACCCCTCTCCCCCCCCCCCCTCCCCTCCCTTCCCAAATACATATCGACACCCCCCAGCCCCACCAGTATGTCGTGGTCTGGATCCGGGCCTGCGTTTGGTACGTTTCGGTAGCTATTGGTTAACATTGTCAATCCTGAAAATTTCACCACAGGACATAAATGCGATTAACTGAAAGTTTAGTACCCCATTGTTCATAAATGTATGTTGCATTCAACATACGTCGTATGTTGAACATACGTCGTATGTTGAATGCAGCACACATTCATGAACAATGGGGAAACTTTATTTTTATAATAAATGGTACCTTAGGAAGAGTCACATATCATACTTAGTAGTCGGCAGCGTTGACTGCCAATAGTCCCTGAGTGCCATCAAATCGAAACAGAATTTCAGAGCCGCCATATGTATGTTTGGCCGCTAAATGCCCCATTGACAACGGAAGGGAGCTTCCTAAAGAAACTGACTACCAGTATAGGAAAGTCGGGTAAATTCGGACAGCGGGTAAATTCGGACAGTTAAATTGATTCCTTTATATGTCAGTTGTTTGGAAATTAACTTGGCAAACAGTGAAAATCCTGATGAGACGGCTCATTATGAGCCGTCTCATCTGGATTTTTACCGTTTGCAATAGTACGTCCGAATTTACCCGCTGTCCGAAGTTACCCGACTCGATTCTACATGTTGGCGCATCTTAGTCACTGAGGCTGTCACATTCTTTTTTCAAACTTTGTAATCGAATCTATTTATTTGTCGTCAGTGGTTTTTTGGCATTTCAACGTCATAATGTAATTTCGCTGTAAGTCGTACTTTTTCTGTCAGTACGAACGCACGAGTGAACTCACTGAGCTTTACTACCGTATTTAAACATTATGTGCATGGATATGACGCTATCATTTTCTGCTATTTTTAAAAGGGAAACAACTTTTGTTACTTCCTGTTTGCCTTCCTGAATGGTGTAACCCTCCTAAAGGGGGTGGAGGAAGTACTTTAAAAGGGAATAAATTGCTCCTAGAAGATAAAATTCTTTGTTTTAAGAGCTGACCCCACTGAGATAGAAGGCAAAAAAGAAACAGAATTGTTTTCCTTAAAAGTATGCTCGTTCATCCTAATTTACATGTAAATACTGGTGCACCTCAACATATTACTGTTATTCATTACCAAATATTCTCTAAACAAGCAGTGCCTTCTAAGAACATTCTCAGCATTTCTAGTAAACATCACCGTAATTAAAATCGTGATCAATGTCAATATGTCATCCATAAACATGTCCGCTGCTTCCCAGTTTGCCTTCGATCAAACAAGCCCTGAGTACTTTGACTTGAAAATTAGGTTCTGTATGGCGTTTACCCATGAGTGCCAATCAAATATCATGGCTGAAAACTCGGAGATGCCAATTACAGCTTACTTACACGTTGATTTATCTGAGACCAGAAAGCAGAAAGTCTGTGATCGATTTTGCTGTAATTTTAGTCTTTCCATGAGAAAACCTGTCTCGTGTAAATGCCAACTGCGCATGCGTATCTGCACTTTGTCCACGCATATGCGATTAGCGTTGCCATCCAAAATCTTATAATGAAGACTTTAAAAACCGAATTGCACATGCTGTCTCAGCCTGCGCATGCTGACTTGAGCATGCGCAGTTCGTAAATGTCTTAAGATCCGGTTCAGTTATCGTCGTAACATGTCTTCTAGACCTCTGCATATTTGCCATAATATGTCAATCTCAATTTCTTATCGGCCTTGCTATCTTTCAAACGTGGCTGACATTGTGTAAAGCTTGGTGCTAATGAAAGCAGTATCCGTTTTAGTAGACGTTTATGGGGCTGAATCTGTTATTTTCTAATTTTTAAGAACATAGATTTAAATTAATATATACATGTAGACAAAAAACACAGCATGCATGCAACAGTGTTTAAAGAAATACAAAACAACAACAACAGCAACCTAGGCAAATACAACATGGAATATAACCTCCAGCAATAACGCAATGAACAGAATCTCCGTTAGGTCCTACTTTATTTACATCCTTTGAGATCAGAGGATAGATTCTGAGAAATCTAAAATTTGAGATCGATTTAGACTATTATTCTAGGTTATCGTCTTTAATATTATTTGGATCCTTTTGAAACTAATCAGTCTTTGAATCGACTGCCCAATTAAAATTAGAAATTACAGTATGTCCCTTTTTTCTGGTTTCGTCACCAGATATTGTCAGGGTCACTGAATAGGCTTTATTAGCCGAAACTACGTAGTCTGGCCCATGTTCCTACTTCTTTATGTATTCTCTGCTCTTGAAAGAACTTTTTAAGATTTAAATTTTGCATATTTCACTATTGTACAAGCTTGTATTTATTCCATTGATTCTAAAACATGATATTACCCATATTTTTTAAATGCGTTTCTCATTTCTTTATATTGCGATGCCTTGGGTGGGTTTTGCTTTGTAGGTGTGGCCTTTCCTGGGTATCTTCTTATATGAGTCATGACATGACAAAACCAACGAAGTGGCATCTGCGCCACCCGAAGACTCAGATCAGCCTGGGTGTCCTCCCAGGCTAATCAGAGTGTTCGTTTGTGAGCATAGCGGTAGCTTAGACCCTTATCTCCCCTTCAGGCCCACATCAAAGACTCTGATCACACTGGGCGGATGCCAGGCTGATCTTAGTCTTTGCATGGCGCACAAGCCACTTTGTTGGTTTTGTCGTGTCGCGGCTCACATATCTTCTGTTTCAGGTTCTTGGATCACTCGTACTGTTTCTAAACAGGTCAACGACTTTCAACATGAGATCTTGGCCTGTTACCTTATCATTATATTGATTTAGATAATTGTAGGCGTTTATTTGAACATTATATCGTAGAAATCAGAAGATAACCATATGTTTACCATTCAGAAATGGTTAGAATAGATAAAAAAAAACTATAGCGAAGGTGACCTTATTACTGAAACTGTGTGTTCGACTAGTCTCATTATTAACTCCAGCAACAATTTTTTCTTCTTTTTTTTAAGTTCTTGTTAAAATAATAAAAGAAAAGCTGCTGCTTTCACTTGGAAATTCCTGATTCAATATAATACCTTTTCTACCTTGACTCGTATTCAGATGTGCCTAGGAGATTAGGAGATTTGTGGGTTTTCGGTTTGTTTGTTTTTCAAACTCACAATTTCCAATTTTTTTTTATTTATAACAGACAAACGAGTCTTTCAATGTTCTGTAACTCAGTTTTTAGCCAGGAGATTTTGTTTTGGGTATGTTGAACGTCAAAATTGTGATATCTTAGCAGAGTTAGACAAATTCATCCACGAAAAAATAGTTGTGGGAGTGGGTCAACAAGAGAGGAGTGTTAAAATTTCCTAGGTAAGCCTTAATACTTTCTTTCCTTAGAAACATTCCTATTGCATTGGCAGCACACGCAAGTTGTTAAATCAAGATGCTGATTTCTCCCAGTGTATCATATTCAAGATACGATTTAAGGTCATGAAATAATTTCTTTTTCTTCTACTAGCAACTGATTTGTACCATCAGTAACAAGGTATTTTCATTTTCTTCTAAATATATCCATTTTGGTAAATAAACAGAGGATCTTACATGAGTGCTCATGAATTATTGAATTTATTAAACGAATTGGGGAAAAAGATAAGATGCGAGGCTTTGCCGAGCATCTTATCGTTTTTCCTCAACGAGTTTAATAAATTCAATAATACATGAGCACGAATGCAAGATCCTATTTATCATATGACGCTAAAATCATATTTTATTAGCAGATTTTGCACTAAAACGTCACGATTTCGCCATTAGAAAACGCAACGTTTTTATGGACGTCAACGCATAACGTTACGACGTAATTTGCATATTTAATCCACTATTGGATTATCGTTTTTAATGCATGGCTTTATTACACTCTCAGAAGCGACGTCATATGATAAGCGACGTCATGAGATAAGCGACGTCATGAGATTCGTGCTCATGTATTATTGAATTTATTAAACTCGTTGGGGGAAAAACGATAAGATGCTCGGCAAAGCCTCGCATCTTATCTTTTTCCCCAACTCGTTTAATAAATTCAATAATACATGAGCACTCATGTAAGATCCTCTATATATACGAGCAACTAAAATGACGTTGGGCCGAGATCATAGATTTCTGACGTTGCAAGATATACTCACACATCAGCCTATTGCTCTGACGCTCGCGCAGAAACTGCTAAATATTCTGCATATTTTTACCAACGACCTTTTACGATTTTATCCAGTCATTCGTCGCCCTTACCGACTATTTCATGAAATGAATTATGATTGGTATGCCGATCATTTGACCATGCCTACAACATATAAGGTAGAAAGTGGGCGACATTTTTTTTTCTTTAGTTAAGATTTGGTTGGTTGGTTGTTTTGGACTTAACGGCCCTTTGAGACAGTATTTCGGGCCGCTTTAGTTAAGAAAAACTATTTAAGTCAGCCGACTAAAATTACGCAGCGGCAATTTACCGTGGATATGAATGAACTATGTTACCACTGTGTGTCCAAATGTCATCATTGAATTATACCTCCAACATTAAAACATGGTGTCAACCGAGCAAAAGGCTGCTTAGTTAATAGATATATAAATGACTTTGAAAAATGTATGAATTTGGAAACAGTATCTTAAAATTATCATATTTCGAACTTTGACATTTTCAGGCTCAAATACTATAAAAGTGTTTAGACAGTGGGTACATTCAAGTTCTCACATAGTTTTGTACAAATCATTTTGAAACGTTGCAGGTGTTTTGACAAGGTTTGCATGTAGTTTTTTGTAGAATCTCTATGTTACTTATTTTGCGTTTTGAATTTAGTCATTTCTCAGGCGTAAGTACTAGCAAAGCCCATAGGCAGTGGATGCCTCATGTAAGCCAGAGCTCTAGATAAGAGGGGTATTTGATGATAATTGAGGGATAATTATTTTTATTTCTCATGTAAACATATGTTGTGGCCCCTCATCTGAACCGTCTCGACGAGACGGTTCAGATGAGGGGTCACAATATATGTTTTAATGCAGTATTAACAAAAATTATCCCTAATTATCACCAAATACTCCCTCTTATCTAGAGCTCTGTGTAAGCTTTTAACTTTGCAGCTGTTTTGTGAAAGTCTGTCGATACGCATGTACTGGTAGTTTGGATATATTCCTCGGATATATTATTTTGTAATTTTTATCATGTTTTGAACTTAGCAATTGTCCAGGCTCGGTTTCTTTTAAAGAGCATAAACAATGTGTATCTCAGGTGCGAAACACCTCACAGAGTAATTACCCATTGTATTCTTTATTTTTCATGTTGTTTTCGCCATGGATTGAGATGTGATATGGAGTATTTTTCTTGTTATTTTTCTGCGTTTTGTACTTAGTCAGTTTTGAGGCTCTAGGGCTATTAAGGTTCATAGTGCGTACTTTGTGTGCACAGATTTGTCTTTTCATATTTAATTCCGCGTTTTCATTTAGTCATTTTTCGGACTTCAGTACCTTTAAAATTCATAGACAGTGTATAACTTGTGTGCGCAACTCCACATTAGGTTTCATTCCTATCGTTATGAAACTGTGCAGGATTTTTTTTTTTTTTTTTTTTTTCATGTGATTTTGATATAATGTTTAGTTCAGAATTATCTTCTTTTTTTTCTTCGTGTATTCTTACGAGTTTTTAAAGGCGGGGACATAAATTCGTCGACTTTGCTTGTTAATGAGAGTATTTGGGACATAGACTTTATGACCTGGTCCTGCTTCTACTTGTACTTGTTATGTAAAAGGGCAGTTTTGACCTGCTTACGCTTGCATATTGGCAAGTTTTTGCGTGTCGTCTATGATGAGGTAATTCAAGCATACTGGTATCCTCAGTGCAGAATTTCAGACGGTATGGTTCGTTTGTTGCTATAAGGAAAATTGTCTTGATAATGAATGTTCTTGAACACAAAAAGCACCAAAAATGAAAACAGATGATTTTGCAAACAGCCTAGATCCAGATGAATCGGCTCATGATGAGCCGCTTCATCTGGTTCTACACTGTTTGCCCTGTAGTCTTTGAATTTTCAATATGATATAAGTATGCCAAACATCTTTCTGAAATTTTGCAACCAATATTTTGTCGTCTGCTTTTTGTGCATTAAGTTATAATAATAAATGTATTTTAATCACTCAATAAAATCAATCACTGTATAATGGGGAAATGTGCGCAATTTCTGTCTGCAAGCTAATACTCTGAAGCATGCAATGAAAATCTTCTCCAAGACCACTTAGTTCGACAGCGTTTTACTGCCGTGCAAGCATTTTCTTGATGTTGTTCCAATAATGGTTGAAATAAAAGAAACTTTGCAAGTTAGGTAAAGTGTTTGGGAATACCTCCACGATTTCCACCATTTTAACAAAGGGGAACACCTTTTGTAACTTCCTGTTTGCTTCCCTGGATTTTGAATCCTTGCAAAAATTGAATGATTCCTAGACGGGAAGAATTTGCACCATAAAATATTTTACTACCTGAACGTTTTTTTCCTCTCTCTCTCTCTCTCTCTCTCTCTCTCTCTCTCTCTCTCTCTCTCCAAACGATTTGGTATATCTGGTATGATTCTTTAGTTACATTTTGCAATGATATGTTCGTCTCTGACATTCTAAATGCTCCAAGCAGCAGTGGACCTGTCTAACGTTATATGCAGTAACGTGTTTATTAGCATTACTACTGACTACTCTCATAATTCATTTAAAGCAGAGAATTATCTTATTTGAGAGTGAATTATAGGTTTGAGAAAATCACACTTTTCCACTGTATGAATTTCAAGTAACATCTCACTTATGATTCGAGAGGAGCATAGCATACAATGTATGCCATGCTCCTCTCGAATTCTAAGTGAGATGACTCCATAGACCTGTTAGAAACTATTTAATTACCAGCCGTTGTTCTTAGTACTTTGGCAGAATGACGTCTTGATGACGTCACTTTGGCTTCAATATGAACTCTTAGTTGCTATGGCAAAGATCTATGACGTAATTTGCATCAGAGCGTTGCATACTGTTTATGTCAATGTATGCCGTGCTCCACCATTTTTCACATGGCATTACAAAATAAATTTTTTCAACAGAAACAGGATTTTCTCGAACAGATGATTATGCTCAAGTCATTTAATTCCGTGTTTTAAGTTTCTGCAGTAAAGTTTTTTTTTTCTTTTTAGTAGCATGTCCGTCTCTGACTTTTCAAACATTTTCGTTCAGTAACTTACCATTTCCATTTTTGTCTGACATTTCAAACACGTCTACTAAAAGTTTGAATGTTTGCATTAACTTCTCTGCAGTAAAAAATCTGATAAGCAAAGAAAAACATCTTCCTCGGTTCATAACTTTAAGTTAATGAAGAATTCTTATGTGGTAGCTTTGGTACTTGACAGCCCGGTTGTTGTTTTTCCAATATATAACCTTCTAAACAGTAAACAAGACTATTGCACACGCTGAGACACGATGGATTTCAACCCATTCCATCTTTAAAAAGGAAAGAAAGCGTGTCAAGATTGTAATGTTATATCAGGTAATTTTGCAATCTAAAACCTGTATTGATTTCATTCAGAAGATAAATTATAATGTCGATAGATTACGAAACGGTGAGCTATGAGGTCTTGACATTTCAAATTACGGCGATGCGATGTGATAATATTGTCAAACAAACAATATAATTCAGAAAACTTAATCGGGGAGGTTTATAACAGGTCTGTTTGGTTGCTCTGTTTTTTTCCTTTTGTCAAGCTTTTTGTTTCAAGTGGATGTTAAAACATGGACGTTTCTTATTTGCTAAATCGCAATTCCTGCAGGGATTTTGAACTGAAGGGTCTTTTTGTCCACCAAATCCACATTATCCAAAGACAGAAAGAGAATTGGATTATATTTTGTATTTTAATTTGTGCGGGTGAGGGCGTTATGATGACAAAAAGTCATCAATTGAAAATAACTGCGGCTAGTTCGGACAAAGAAAAATATTCATCCCTGTTGCCAAAATGATATCAGCTGATCAATGGGACTAAACAATGCATCCTCAACTGAAATTAATCCGCAGATGTTGTGAGAGAACGAATCTCAAAACTTCAAGACAAACGAACAAGAATTAAAACGTGTACATTAAGCACACTGAAGTAACTATTAAGCACATTAACACGTTCTTCGTTATTTAACACTGAAGTAACTGTATCTGCTTAAAAAAACCTTAAACATGTATTCATATGAGGTTTTGTAAACTGAAAGAAAAACTTCAATCAAGTTTTACTTTTTGCATATATTTGAAACAATATCAACAGAATAGTACTTGCTTCCCGCCAGGTAGGCTAAACCACTTCTGTAATGGCAGATGCTTTTAAAGGAAATCGTAATAAGCATACACCGTTAAGCACGCCTTCTCATTATAGGAGCATTATATAAACTGTTGGCAAATTGAAGCTTTTTCATCTTCAGGCTAGATGATCACGTGTTTTCTTGTCATTTACATGTACTTACGTCATTCTGACCGAGGAAACCTCGGGAATTCTTCACGTATTAGTTTATAATTTCATTGTTTCTGTATGCATTCTTTCACAATGCAGCGCAGTGAATGTGTAATCATGAGTACTTTCATATCATATTCGCGATTTAATCGTTGGTTTCATAGATTTGTATTTAATCGTCCCCTAAACTTCCGAAACGAAAGTAGGCTGTGTCACGTGAATGATGTTGCCGCTTCAAAACTGGGAGAGGTTTAAACGTGAAAACTCGTAAACCCTCAGTAAACTCAAGAATACCAGTTTAAAGTACTTACCAGAATGCATTCACTGCGCTATATTCTATAAGACTGCATTCGGCAACAAAGAAGTTATTTTGAAAAATACTAACCACAAAATCGTTGTGCTGGAATTCCCAGTATTTTCTGTGACGTGAAAACCACGTGATCAGCCACCGTGATCTTGGTAGGCGCTGTTTGCTCAGGTATTTATGTCCATATGTCTAGGCCTACTGTCAAATGTGCTACCGCCTACCCTACCAATGGACCAGTCAGGCTATGATTGTTTTAACTTTCTAATTTATTCTGTAATGAGACGGAAATTTCCTCTCGCAAAACAATCTCAAAGATCTAGATCCGTCTTGTAAGACGGATCTAGATCTTTGAGATTGTTTTGCAAAAGAAGAACAGTCTTTGTAAGACTGTTCCTCCAGAGCAAATTTCATAGTTGTAGGGAATCTCCTTCAAAGAAATTAAGCCTTAGCAACAGCATAGCAACCATTTAAGTTGTTTTATGAATACGGCCCCAGGAAACTAAGTAATGTTTTGTAACAGCTGAAGATATTTACTGTCTTAAAATTCTATGGAATATTTAACAAGTTTGTTCTAGAGTTCATGTGTTTCCTACTCTACTCTGCTTTATCCAATTATCTTGCAAAGTCGTTGGGGGCGAAACAGACGACTGTGTCACAATCCCTTTCCATGTGGTTCTGTTTTCAGCTGCTGTTCTTGTGCTGGCAAAGTCTATCCCTGTCCACTCGTTGATGCTGTCATCCCACCTCTTCTTATTTTCCCTTTCTTATACCCAATATGTTAGTCTTTGCTAAGCCAGAAGACCTTGACCTCGTATGCTTGTAGACTAATAATTCTATAGCCTTGCACTTTCTGTATTAATCTGGTCTCTTTAAGAGCCAGGGTCATCGACTGGCAATAAAGTTATTGAACTACGTATATTAGAATCAAACACTGAGGCATCTTCTTTGTATTTTAAAGTAACAAATGTGTTTTCACAGTGGTCTTCTGAACTACACTGTATACTGTTCGAATTGAAGATTGTGTTTCTTTAAATGTTGTGATAGAAGATGAAGCCTAAAAGCATCTATTTAATCTCTTATCTCAAACTTTGATGTCTACCACAGATATGTTGTAACAGCAATAATTAGCTCAAGAATGAAATTTTCTGAAATTTGGCTTTATCTGGAGAGATATCAATTCTAGAAGCTGTATGCTTAAAACCCAGCGGATGCTCAATGTTGATTGGTTGGTTATTTTGTATCGATGGTCGAATATTCAAATTGCTATCAGGACGTCGATATTGATAAAAGTCTTCCGTTCTTCATTCTTCATTATTGCTTCTATAAAAAAAACGACAAGCAAAACATGTTTTCAAGTTTCAAACGTAGTGTAGAAAAATAAAAAACTTAAAGAGTTCCTGCAAGAACAGGGAACACATTCAAAAAAAGGAGCATGGGCCATAGGACTGCCAGCCAGGTCCCGAGGTTGTAAAACTTTTCATTTGCTCAACTCAGCTGAGCTTGAAATTTTACCTGCTAATAAATAGCAAATTACTGATAAGTATAGTTGTTTTCTTGCTCAGTTAAGCTGAGTATGAAATTTCCTCTGTTTATGAATATGAAAATGCCAACATATTAATCAGCAGAGAAAATTTCATGCTCAGCTGAGTTGAGCACAAATTTTTTTATAAACTCGGGGCTAGTTGTATTTGCCTGTGGATCCTAGAATTTTCAGGCTGATGATCTGCTATTTGATCACATCTGGTTTTGGGAATCATATGCCGCCTTGTTATTGCCTGACATGTATGACAAGCATGATCAAAGTTTTAGTATGTTCTATAAAGCAATCTGAAAAACAGTCTGGTTTAAAACTGTAGAAAATTTTAATGAAAGCTCAGTGCTCATTTAGTTGTCTGAATCCGTAGGGTTTTTACGCATGTAAAACAATATTCAGAGATTTGTAGTTATTGAAATAACTCTGATATCTCATAAGATTTTTTGTTCTTTTCAGATGTTTAACTGATTGCTTTTTTATATTTTCAGATTGGTTTTTTGAATCAGGAAAAGTTGCTGTGAAATGTGAAATACGACTCCAAAAGATCAAGGTAATCACAATTCAAATATATTGCAAAATCTAATTTTGAATAGTAGAAATACTTGTACCTTAGGTACATGTATACATCTTTGAAACCGCGTTGTAGTAATATAGATGCAATGCAAATAATATAGATGTTAATGCGGCATCGTTTTAGATTTGTAGACTCTGGGAATGTTCTTTTTGAGACTGTAAACGATAAGTACAATTTCAGATGGAGTTACTGTCTCATTTTCATTTTTGTCTCCCTTCTCTATCAGGGTCAACTCTCAAAGGCAACGATTATCCCCTCTTTCCTTGAAGAGCAGACCCTATTATTGAAGGGTTTTATCGTCGAGGGAACTAAACCGGAGGTCAAAAATAGATGTATCTTTCTTTGAAGAAACGACAGAAAAATAAAAAATCGTATCCATACACCTTAGCAACAACAGCTTTAAAATCACGAACGTCTTTAGCAGTGGTTATTTGCTACCAGTAGTCACTGCTCACCGCTAGCAGTGATAAACTGCCCCTGCTAGCAGTTAGCGGTGACTGCTGGCTGTATTTATCACTTCTTACTGTCAGAAGTGTTAATGTGGTAAGCGGTAACTGTTGTCAGGCAGCGATGTGACTACTAGCCATCAGCAGCCACTGTTGGTAGCGAGCAGTTGGTTGCTGCCGTTAACTGCACTCTGTTAACGTGATCCATCGCACTCAAGCTTAATTTTGAGAAACAAAATTATTTTTAGCCCCAGCTGCAGTTAGTTAAGAAATCTGATAGCACCTTTCACATGATTTGACAAGTCTAAGTTATCTGATAATCATGAACAGAGCAAAATGACAAACGCATAAACATTTGCTCTTAATAGTTATATAATGGCATTTTCTCGTTCTAAATAAACGCTGCGTCTAAGAAGTAACCATGGCAACGTTGACAAGAAAAATGTCAGCGCTTTCCATTGATTTTCAGAAATAAGTCAGAATTTCTCCTTATAAGGCGATTAACCTCTAGTGAATTATTTCGTCTCTCACTTACCAGTCTTGCAAAACCAATTTGTGCTGAATTAAATGAGCCGCGACACGACAAAACCAACAATGTGGCCGTGCGCCCAGCGCAGATTCAGATCAGCCTGGGCATCCGCCCAGTCTGATCAGAGTCTTCGCTGTCCGCATGGAGGTAGCTTATACCCTTAGCTAACCTTTGGACACTTAATGAAGATTCTGCTCAAACTGGGCGAATGCCTATGATGATCCGAGTCTGGACTGGGTGCACAACCACATTGTTGGTTTTCTCGTGTCGCGGCTCAAATGCAATGAAATACAATCTTCCCGACTACAAGAAGAGCATAGGTTCAAAATGTCGCCACTTGCGGTTTGTCCCTCTTGCGTCGAAATTTGTTATGACAGACCAGCCGTATCGATTTTGCTTTTTTTCCAGAATGTTTGCATTTTTCAAACTGAAACTGCCATATAAACCAAAATATTTGGAATCTTACAGCAGTTATATGTACTGTACAACAAAACTGTTCTTTTGAAATCATAAAAAATGGCTGTTATAAGGGATGGGTGTGTGGAATAAAGTGCGTGTTTGGAATGCGGAGGAGGGAGGTGACCACCATCGATCGGGTCTAAACAGCTGTTATACAGGGGTGACTCTTGTTCTGTCTTGTTGTGACATCATGTCGGTCTACAGTTTGATTTTTTTTTGTTGTTGTTTTTTGTTTTTTATCAGCAATTTTTGTACATTTATTTATTTATTTTTCTATATTCTTATCTGCTTCAGGAAATAATTATTTCATTTAAAGTAATTTGAGTTTCCATAGTTCTCCGCGTGGTGTGACTGACTAAAGACATAATTTTTTCAGCTATTGTCCATGTAACAGCACATTTGATGACAATATGGAGTTTGATATAGATATAACCGGCAAAAATAGGGGCAACATTTTTTTAAATTTCAAAATGCATCCACGAATTATTTTTTCTTGTTGTCCGTTAAGTGATAGTAAATGGGCCATTAGTGTTAAATATCTTCTGTTTAAAGTTATCGAAACTATGTCATCTTGGTTGCCAACTAAGTTGGCTAAAATAATTTCTAATCTTTTTGTATAAGAAACTCAAAGGTGTTTCATCTGTTAAAGCTGGCCACTAACGGTCAATTACAGTTATGGCAAAACGGTACTGAAAAACTTGCAGCACTACCCCACGATAAAATGAGCCGCGACACGACAAAACCAACAATGTGGTTGTGCGCCCAGCGCAGACTCAGATCAGCCTGGACATCCACTCAGTATAATCAGACCTTTCGCTAAGCGCTTAAAGGGTTGCTTAGGGTCTAAGCTACCTCCATGCGGACAGTGAAGACTCTGATCAGACTGGGCGGATGCCCAGGCTGATCTGAGTCTGCGCTGGGCGCACAACCACATTGTTGGTTTTGTCGTGTCGCGGCTCAAATATTACACGAATTTATACGAATGGTAGATAGAGCAATGGGGCCTTTAGCTCCAAAAGGTTAAACTGCACTGCATTTTAGAGCTCCCAAGTTTTTATGCTTGAAACAGTAGAATGTTTCAGGAAATCTTTGGTCTCTTGTTCTTTTCTTAATTGAATGAATATATGCTAAAATAGTTATATTACATAATATTTAAGCCATTTAATTAGTCAAACTAATTTTGTCGGCTCATTTTCAAAAATGGTCAACTGCCTGATACGTTTTCTCTGCACTGAAACATGCCACCAGCAAAATAAAACAATATTGTTTTTAGGACAGACTTGCAAGACTAAATATTTGTCTTAAGTATCTTAAGTTGTTTCAGTGGCTTGTATCGTAAAGATTCTTAGTACTGGGACAAAGGAGCCTGAGAAAACAATGCAGACTCAGATCAGATTGCTCCTATAAAGTTTCATCACCAGCTTTTGGACGCATTGCTAAATGGTAAAACCAAACTTTTCCATTTTATAACAGTTATCGTGTCCCAGTTTTTTTTTTTAATTTTAACGGTACATGTATTTACAAATAGCAACTCTCTAAAGAGCAAATTCTTATCTTTAAGAATTTTCTGAAAAGAGTCGCCCTTCTTGAGAAAGGATTAACCTACACGAGAAGCAAAGACATTACTGTTAAAGTTCTCTATCATAGCAAAATGACGCTTAAACCATGAAAATGACGCTTCATGAAACCATGAAAATGACGCTTAAACCATGAAAAAAAATCCATACATCTTCAGGTGAATGGGTATACTTTGGGGGGAAGCAAATCTACCATTTTCAGTTTATCTGTCCTTCTCAATGCGACCAACTCTTAAAAAACAAATTTGCTCCCGTAGGAACAAATTCTTTTCTTTAAAAGTGGACCCTTTTTTTATTAAAAGCTTCTTCATCTAGGGAAGCAAACAGGAAATAATAATAAAACAAATGTTTGTCCTTTGTAAAACTGGCCCAGAGGTTATAAAACTTGAGAATAATCTCAAACTCAAACTAAAGCACACTGGTTGGCTGCTTCCGAGCACAAGCTCGGAAGCAGCCAATCAGTGTGCTTTATTTTGAGTTTGAGATTATTCTTAAGTTTTATAACCTCGAACTCTGGTTGTAAAACATTGATGTATATCCATGCACCTTAACTGCTTTTCTATGTGTCGTATAATGCAGTTAGGCTTGCCCCTATCATCAGATCCTATTACAGATTTTATTTGTCGCCGTTCTTAATTGGCTTTTCTGCAATGTCTAAACATACGTTGAAACTTAATCTGCAAAGTCTTAAGGACAGAAATAACTGGCTTCTCTAGTCAGATTGAAAAGTTAAGACTCGGCGGTTGTGGTTCCGTCGGTCAAATTCATTGCGAGGGCATAGTGTGTGTGTTTTACATGAAATAAATTAGTTAATTTAATCAATTGCTTATTCTTGCGCATACATGTACGAGTACATGTGTAGGTTACCCACGTTTTTCCTGACTTGAAATTGTAAACAACTTATGATGTAGATTACAAATCAGCTTTCCACATCAAACTTCATTCGGTTTCTAAACAGCTCTGTTATCAACCATTGTAAAAGAAATTTTACTTAAGGGATGAATTTCATTTTTCTGATGTTTATCGAAGTAGGAGAAGAACTAAATAAGCAAGTTGCTTTCTTTCCAATCCTAGTATTCTTTGTATGTTGTATTATATATATGTTATGGGAAAAAAAGAGAAACAAATATGTTTAAACCAAGTATAAACTACATTGGGTCGCGGGCAAAGTAAGTGAACCCCGAAGGGGTTCATGTAAACTTTGCTAGCGACCCAAGGTAGTTTATACTTCGATAAACACCAGAAAAATTAAGCTCATTGCTTATATTTACATTCTTTTCTATCTACTATTTGACCATAAATTTGCGTTAGGGACCACAGTTGGAGCAGAAAAATATTTATACGCGGTTTTTCTACTAAAAGCGTAACAGCTTCTACGACATAACAACGACGTCATAACGTCGCCTACGTCCAATCAGATTGAAGAATCATTGTTTATTTTGACGTCATGTATTGTCGCGTGAACCGATGTAGTTATTAGTTGCACTGCACACCTCTGTAAGCAGTTAGTTTTGGCTATTTACAGAAAATTCAGCTGGCTGAACACTGGCTACTTGCAGCCATTAATCTGTCGCAATTTTTACGATCAATCCACCTTTTGTGTGCGTGTGTGTGTGACAGTGTGTCTTCATTTTGTGCTTATGTATGCTGAATTCAAGCTAACAAACTAGCCACTCCCCGGCCAATACATGTAACACTAAGTCCTGTCATTTTCAGAATTATGTCAGTGATAGGCGAAGAATAACGCACAAGTTAGCATTCCCATCAGTGCCTAAATAGGTTAGTCAGATTCAGGAAAATATAAATCGATTTGGTCAACTATCTGAACTTTGTTGCGCAAGATCAAATCTGCACTTAGTTTGTTGCTAGAACAATGAAGTAAAGATTCACAATTCAAGTCATATCACAACATTGTCTTAAACAATTCAATATGCACTTTTATGCGCAGTTGTAACAGTTTGAATGTAACATATTTGTTGCAGAAGCAATAAAAACAACAAAGAATATTAAGACTGTTACGTGCTTAGATTACATGCCAGTATAAACAGTACAAAAGGTACCAAATTCTAGTTTTTATGCAAATGTCAGAAAAAACAGACGACAAAATTTACGTCTGCAAAATTTCAAAAGATGTTTCGTCCAAGCCATATCATATTGCGATTTCATTATTTGTATTTTGTCAATGTTTATATGTATTGAATAGATCGAAATAAAATATGTTTAAACCAAAGACTAGAGGGCAGACAGTAAAGACTGAGATGAGCTTTATTATATTCTGCAAACTTAGAGACTAAATGGCAAACAGTGTAGATCCAGATGAGGCGGCTGGATCTACGCTGTTCGCATATTCAGCTATATTCGTGTTTATGCATACGCCAGCTGTACTTGTCCTATACGCACGTTTCCACAGTCTGCTCAGGGCATACTCAGTTTACTTTATGCACCCTAAATAGACCAATGTTTTTTAAGACAGCTGTGCATACTCAGAGCAGACTGTGAATGTGTGCAGCAGGTCTGACGATGCGCAATCTGCATATTCGAAAGTTGAATGGGTACACTTTCTGGTTCAGCAACCCTGTCATTTTCATTGTTGCCTATCTTCTCAATAAGGATCAACTCTCAAAGAAACATTTGCCCCTAGACGAAGGGCAAATTCATTTCTTAGAGAGTTGTCCCCTGTTTGAAGGGTTTGTCGTCCAGCAAAGCAAATAGGAAGTCATAAAAGTTGTCTCCCTTTGAAAATATTGCGGAAAACATGGAACTGTACCCATTCACCTTGAGTACAGAATGTTACAGGACGCAGTGCATTTATTGACATTATTTATACGCAAAGATATAGCAGTTCAATCGATACACAATGGAAAATGTACTTGAATTTGATATGGATACATTTCTTCTATGAGTGAGTTGCTTTATTCTTTGGGATTTCAAACTTAACAGACCATTACTGTGACAAGTCTATATACATGTATTTATAGTATGTCCCAGCGGGGTGTCACAGTCCATGTTTCATCATAAAATATGAGGGAATCGGGCTACAGCTTGCATATATTTTTATCTCTTTCTGCTGTGTTTCAAAAATTTGCATTCAAGGTTGTGTTCAAGAATTTCCTGTAAATAGGGTCAAGTCGTGTAAATTCCGACAACAGGTTAATTCGGACAGTGACATTGTTTCTTTTACATGTCATTTGTTTGAAAGTAAAACAAAATAACTAGGCAAACAGTAAAAATCCTGATAAGACGGCTCATTTTGAGCCGTCTTATCTGGATTTTCATTGTTTGCAGTGGTATGTCCGAATTTTTATCCGCTGTCCGAAATTACCCGACTCGACTCTGTTCCGGAACTTGAAGTGATATTGTCCGCTTCTGGACGACGTTTCGTCATCATTTATTTATAGCCCATCTATCTAGCAGTCCGCAATTTTTCAGCTGAAAGGCAGACCATCTTTATTTCTATCTGCCGAAACAAATCGAAGTATTGGGACAGACAGGTCTGCATAAACTTTGCAGATGTGGTAAATACCCTTTTTTATGACATCAATCACATGCACTCACGCCAAGTATCCTTAAGTGTGGCAAAATCTCACTTAGTTTCGGCCTTCTTAAAGTGGATTTCCGTATTAAGATATTTTCAAATCTGTTTTATGTTTTGCACCCTGCAAGTTGATATTTTTAAAGTTTTACATTAATGAATCGAAGAGTAAATAAGATCTTCACGTCTGTTCCTCGCACAAAAACATAAAAGTAAATATTTTAAACCTATTTCTTTGAGCACTGAAGAGAGTTGAATGAGAGTCCCACTTAGTTCAGTCAAATTTCACCTATACACAAAAAGCTTATGACTAATCTCGCAGAGCTTATGGAATGTGTGCGTGGAATATGTACCCGCAGTGGAGTGGATAGAGCTTTCGGCGCGGGACTACAGGCTTTAAACTAAGAGACAGAAAATTTTGTTTCAGTATTTAAAACATTTGCAATGATTGACGATGCTTGCAATCTGATCCTATTGTCTACTAGTTTGTATTGTTTACGCCCGGCAGAAGCCCGGCATACTATTTGAGGAGAAGTTTGCAAAGTGCAGATGTGTTTGGGTGGCGTCATTTTTTTAAAAACTTTTTGATGCTACCAATGGGGCCACTAATATTAGAATTGAATCATATTTCTTTTAGCTAAATACAATAAAACATATGTATCTGTTGCCTGCATTGCGTGGAACAGTAAATACCTTGGTTAACTAGTAAATCGATTTTTGATTAATATTCCATGTTTTGTTGGATTGGAATAATAATTACAAATGGAATATATTTCCCCTTGCGGGGCACCTAATTTGTCAAGTGCTCGGCTTTTGCTGTGTTTCGTAGTTTGAATATTCGCAAACGCTTCACCGTTGGTTTCGTACTTTGAATATTCGCAAACGCTTCACCGTTAGTTTAAATATGCACTTTTAAGATAATGTGATATCACAACCTAATCAAAAATGTCGACAAAGATAACTATAACTGAGTTTTCTGACATATTGCTGTCTGGTATCAATGCCTTCTTGTCTATATGTGTGTAATTAATCTTGAATGAAATATTGTTAAAGCCAATCGGTAGAATTGAAACTTGATAATCAGCAGCCTTATCTATTAACGAGTTGTACAATCAAATTAACTGAGCAAACAATCTATTCAAGAAGAAACCGTTGGCGTCAATTTCCATTGTGATCGCCTTAATCTAATGCAAACTTTGCAAGTTTACTATATCCGTAACTGAAATGTAAAACAAGAGACAGCTGTTCACGTTTCCACATGTCGCAATTTCCCTAATGGAGGCAAGTTGTCGGAAAATTTACCCCATGTAAAGTGAAAATGTAAAATTCCAAAACGGCTAGGAATGAAACAATCACATATTTCACACAATCATGTTTCATTATCCTCGACGGAAATTGTAGCGGTTGAGCCCTCACTTATTTCAAAGTGTCATGTCTGTTGGCGATATAAATTGAAATCCTGTCCAGTGAACCAACTTTCAGCATGCAAAGTCACAGTGCCGTACGGAAATTTTGTCAATTCAACAAAGATTCAGCGGGCCCGTACACGTATTTACATTAGACAACTACGCCCTTGAGTCGACTGCCGGTTTAATCAGATTCCGTCGTTTCTGCTGCTTACTTTCTGCACGTTTATTTGTAAAAAGATTCGGAATCCTCACAATTGTTTCATTTAAGGTTCATGAGTAATGTTTCAGGGAAAACAATGCAGCCATTCTCATTTCTGCTTCCCTTATCAATGAGGGTCAACTCTGAAAAGAAACAAACTGCTCTTGTAAGAACAGTTTCTTTCATTTAAGAGTTGATCTCATTTTGAATCAGCCTCATCGTCTAAATAGCAAATAGGAAGTCATAATAATTGTTCCGCTTTGTAAAACAGGCCCCGAGGTTTTAAAACTTGAGTACATTCTCAAACTCAAAATTAAGCACACTGATTGGCTGCTTCCGAGCACATGCTCGGAAGCAGCCAATCAGTGTGCTTTACGCTCGGAAGCAGCCAATCAGTGTGCTTAATTTTGAGTTTGAGATTATTCTCAAGTTTTATAACCTCGAACCCTGGCGAAAAAAACGTGAAAGTGTATTCATACACTTTAACACTTATTTTCGAAAACGAAAAAGTTGGGAAAATTTTAACAATAAAAATGCTTCGCATTGGCAAAGTGTGGCGAAAAAAAAAATGTGAATATTTTCGGATTTACAGTATTTAAGCCGGATTTAATAATTTCCACACATGTATACCACAAGAGCGGATAAATTGCCATGTAGCACTTTCCATTTTGTTGTTTTCCCCTGGTTGAGCCTAGTTATTGATAGTATTGATAATAGCAGGTAGTTCAGGAAGGAACAGGCAGAAAATTGTTGACAGAAGCATTTAATAAGGAGTAAGTTTTCCTGCACGTGTTTGTACAGGTTTTAATCAGCAAAGATTGGTATCTCACAACAGCTAGTTATCATACAGTTGTATTGATTGACGACACTATTGTTATCTGGAAAGTTCTAGAACAGGACATGGCAGCCCAATGGGCAACGGGACCTTATTACGGTCGGAAAACAAAATAAGTGCAACGTCATCAGAAAGTATGTGAGAATTACTTTAGCTCAGCGACAACAGCAAATTATTATATATCAGAGATTATTCTATAGTTACACGCAATATTTAAGGTGTAACATGTAGGTACATATTATTAGTGCTTTTTCGTCATTGTCGCAAAGGGAATCAACATTTGTGGCTTCCTGTTTGCTTCTCTGGACGAAGATTTCCTTCCTTATTTCTAGAATTACTGTCCCCTCCCAGTTGTTAACTACCTTAATTGATTTAATCGTCTTCCTTCCCTTCCCCACCTCAAATGATATTTGATAATAACAGGCTGTACAGGAAGGAACTCATCAGGTAATTGTTGAAAAATTATGTAATTGAATAAGAAATATGTTTTCCTGTTTGCTTTCTTACGTTATAAGTTATTTTAGTACAACACATTACAAATTGCGCAGATCCTTGATGAGGGATTTACTGCCTCTATCATTACCTTCGTCAATTAGAGAAGACATACGAAGCAGGGCCCCGATAAAAATGGGTACCTGTGATTAGTCTGGTTCAACGCTGACCCAGAATTCTAAACCAGGCAAGCATTTTAGATCACTTATGTCCTTCCATTGCACCCATCATGGAAACATCCTTGAGAGACCCATTCGGCTCACAAGGCACCCATGCTGTTCATGCCGTAATTGATTGACAGTGAAGTTATCTCAGATACGACGATTTTAGCTGCATGCGCAAGACGTTGCACGACGCCATATAACCATAATTTCACTTACATGTACAGGAAAAGGTGTGGCAAGCCAGCAATGAAGACATGCACTGAAGTCACGCATTAGAAATAAAACACGGAGGAGTGGTCCCTAACCTATATGTGTCTCTCCAGGCGTCATGTAGGCCAGTACAAGGCCAATCTGTAGGTTACAGTGTATTTCCTTACTTAGGCTAAGGACAATATAAGAAACCTCTGTTACGTACGCATATAAATGGATACTGGGAGTAGAACACATTTGGGGTATTTTCATTACGTAATCTACCAAACTTTTGGCCAACAGCGGCCTCCGTCCGCTTGGGTCCTGTGATTCGCGTTGCACATCCCCGACTTCGACCTCGGGCTGAGTGGTTCCCTGGTTGTTGCCGCAGGGTTTGTCTGTCATGAGACCCGCCTCCATTTTTGGGACCTGTATTTTTTACTCGCTTAATATGCATTCATGTCGTGGAGCTCCAAAGAGCAGGACTGACTGACGAGAAACTTGACGGACGAGTGACGACGTAAAGACTTGCAATGGTCGGGTGATGCCTGATACGGATTTGTTCATCGGAACCTCCCTGGCTGCACCTTTACGAGAAATAGTCAAACAACAACAAAACTTTTGACCGTGGCTACTCCTTTTTCATATCACTCCAAAAAATAGTATTACTATCTGAAGTGTTGGTATATTTTGTACCTTTCTGACAGAGTTATAGAACTCAATCAGTCCCGTAAGATAAAACTTGTGGTTGCAATTTTATGTTTTGGCTTTCACCCGGTTTGCATATAGAAACCATCAGATGATGGTCCAACATTCTGCATTGGTTCATATTCCATAGTGATCTTAACTAGTTGCTCTCTTTAGAGTACGTCGAAAATGTGCTGCTTTTTATCTTTCACTCTTCCAGACTAGGTGTGTGTGTCGTCGAGAATGTGCTGTTTCATTTCTCTCTTCTGGACTGGTTATGTTTGTCGTCGAAAAAGTGCTGAGCCGTTTTTGTCTTTAAGATCGGGTATATCTTTCGTCGAAAATGTCCTGTTTACTGTCTTGAAAAAAGGCTGTGTATTGTCGAGAATGTGTCGTACCGTCGATCTCGTCTAGACTTAATGTGTGTGTATCGTCAAGAATGTGCTGTCCATTTTTCTCTTCTAGACGGTTGTGTCAGTCGCCTAGAATGTGCTGTTTCGTTTCTATTTTCTAGACTGATTGTGGCTATCGTCGCAGGCGGTGCTGTTCTACTTCTAGCTTCCAGACTGCGTGTGCCCGTCATAGAGACTGCGCTGTTCCATTTCTATTCTTCTGACTGTGTGTGCTTGTCATCAAGAATGTGCTCTTCCGTTACTTTCTTCCAGACTAGGTGCTATAATTTCCTTTCTCTCTGCTAGATTGAGTGTGTCTATCAACGAGAATGCCATTTTTGCTTCCCTCTTCCCGGCTAGGAGTGACTTCCGTCAGAATGTGTTGTTCCGTTTTTTCTTCTAAACTGAGTATGTCTGTCCTCGAGGACGTGCTAATCCGTTACAAGTTTCCATACTGAGTATTTTTGTCAAGGACGCGCTGTTCCGTTTTATTCTCTAATCTGAGAATGTCTGTCATCTAGGATGGCCGTTCTTTTATCTAGACTGAGTGTATCTGTTGTCAAGAATGTGTTGTTTCGTTTCTGTCTTCTAAACTCAGTGTGCCTGTCGTCGAGGATCTGTTCATTTTGACTCGTCGAAAAAGTGCTTTATCGTTTCCGGCTTCCAGACAAGTGGGTCTATCATCGAAAAAATGCTGTTCCATTTCACCCTTCTGGACTAGGTGATTCAGTCGTCGAAAAAGTTCTGTTTTGTTGCTCTCTTCTAGACTGAGTGTGTCTTTCTTCGAGTAGGCGCTGTTTTGTTTCTGTCTGCCAGACTAGGTATGCCTGTCTCGAGAATGTGTTGTTCCGTTTCTATCTTCCAGACAAGGTGTGTCTGTCGTCGAAAAAATGCTGTTCTGATTCTTTCTTCTTGACTGAGAGTGTGTATCGTTGAGAACGTGCTGTTCCTTGTCTTAGAGTTTGTTTTCGTCTCGTTTTTCTCGCCTTATTCTTTCGATGTCTTGTGTGGGCCTGTGCTTTGCTACTGTAGCCTGTCGTGTCAGTGTATCACAATGAGAAAAAAAATCATAAGACAAAACTGAGATTGCCTTTCAGTCCTACGCTCATCCCACGACAGTCTATCACACGCTGTCCTATTTACTCCTTTCATTAAAGGTTGCAAATTGTTTGACCCAGTCTCAATGCAAGTGAGACAAATGTCAAACCTATCAGACGAATACATACTCCCCTTTGACCAAACTGATCTTATCATTCTATTCTGTTGATGACTTTGGCTCATTGGCGTTGCTTCATCGTCTGGAAATATAAACCGTCCGAAGCGACGTGCCATGAAACATTTTCGTCGCGTCACTAGAACATGTCAGTTATGGTACTTGCAAACGGCGAATACTCAGATCAGCCTGCACAGATGCGCAGGCTGATCAGAGTCTTCTCCATTCACTCGGAAAAGCTGTGATCATTTAGGAATCTATAAAAAACAAACAAATATTATTTTCAGTATGTGCAAATGCGCTCGCTAATCAGAATCTTGATTGTTCGCTTACTGTGAAAGGTATCGTTTCTGACGACGCAAGTCATATGATATTGATTTTGTCTATAAGAAAAGATAGAAGTCTCCATTCCCATTTTATCAATATCCGGAAAAATATAAAAGCAGACTTTCATTGATGATTGTAATTACACCAATGCTCACACAATAGAATGCTAGAATGCTTAGTGCCATATGCGCAAATCCAATACCTGTGCATTCGTTGAAGCAGATGAAAATACTTTAATCCTTCCTAAGAAAAGTCTAAAATTAATGCCGTCTACATTGGTTAAATTCAATGTGTCCTTGAAAACGGATTTTATTTCTCATCGCGCACCACTATTGGCGTAAGGTATTTTGGCGGCATTATTTGCTACGAGTAATCAGTGTAATGGACAGTAAAACAATGGCAAGCTGCGGATAGGCCATACTTTCAGAAGCCATAAGGTTGAGCAGTGAATATGGAAAGTGAAGACTCAAACAAGTTTTGACCTGTCATGTTTCTGAAGGTTTATTACCTGAATTCATAATACGGAAATTTCATTTTTGACCAGAAAAGTAGCTTTGGCCACTTCCGTTACAGGAACTTTGAGATAACTCCACCGGTTATTTTTTTACTTCAAGCGAAATGTTTGGCATACAATATGAGTATCATGGCATTATCATAATTTGACTATTCGTTTGCTGGAGCTTAGATTGTTGTTTCCAGGTAGGAATGGAAATGCGCGTTCGAATTACCATGCGTGATAGCGTAATGTCTGTTATAAAATGCTCCATTTCCAGTTCGCCTTCAAAATTAATATGTTTATGAAACAGAATTACCTGACGAGTGAATAAGAACAACATGACTTCCCGATCTACGCCGTTATACAAGCTTTCTGATTTTAGTTTGTATGCATTTTCATTTCTTCAGTAAATACTTGCGAGAGGTTTTAAATTATCGTAAATGAGCCTGTAGTCCACATTCTAGTGAAAAAGAAAATTATAACGACTCTGACAGAAGAGGAGCCTGTCCTCTTTATTCTTGATATCAGTTAAACCTAGTAACTTCTGAACAGCGCGAGACTATTTAATATGCAGGTGCGATATAGGGGTGACTTTACATCAATGATGATGTAAGCTACAATTTTAATTTGTTGCACTTTTCATCATGACATGCTTTTTTTTTTTTTTTTTTATTGATGTTGTTTTTTTGACACCAGCATCTTTCCGACCTTGACTTAATCGATACATTCTGCGTTTACTGGCTGCAATCAGCTGCAATTCTCAGAGGCTAGAGGAAGTTTTGTGACGAATATCTATGATAGTCCTTACATTAACTTTATGTATATTTTATTATATAGGTAAAACATTCTCATAATGAAAGGGAAACTAACAGACAAAACATACCGATTTTTCAAAGACTATTTACAAGCAGTTTAAGCAAAGACGTTTTTAGCATTGCAATGTTAGGTTTTTCTGTATGACAGAGATGACGACTAAGTTTTCCAGCAAACCCAGCCACCTACATGTAGCAGTTAACTTTGTAGAAGTTGTCAAGTTTTACCTAAACGGCCTATAGCTAAACACCAGTGATCGCACTTATATGAAAATCATATACTGTCAACAGCAATCTGTCTAGACAATGTCTTTCCACTTCACTTGTAAATGGGCCGCGACACGACAAAACCAACAAAGTGGCGTGTGCGCCAGCGAAGACTAAGATCAGCCTGGGCATCCGCCCAGTCTGATAAGAGTCTTTGCTGCCCGCATGGATCTAGCTTAGGCCCTTAGCCACCCTTTCAGCGCAGAGCAAAGACCCTGTTCAAACTCAGTGGCTGTCTAGGATGATCAGAGTCTTCGCTTGGCCCACATGCCACTTTGTTGAATTTTGTGTCGCGGCTCAAATAAGTAACTATTCCTGGACTGTTCGATCCGCTGACTACCAAATGTACAATATCTAATCTGAGCAAGTAGTGCATACATAGACCTGCACTGTTAAAGGCACATGGAAACACTTTCAGGACGAATGACATTTTTAATTTTCAGTTTTGCCTCCCTTCTCAATGGGTGGTCAACTCTTAAAGGGAACAAAATGCTTCTTGTGAAACAAAGTTTTCCTTTTAAGAGTAGACTTCATTCAGGAAAGCATCCAGCACCTCCACCCTCCCCACTTTTGTATAAAAACGGCGGGAATACGTGTAGGTGGACCTATATACCATAAAGAAAACAAATGTACTTTTCTCATAGTCAGTCGATGTGATATCCACTTTTGAATAGGTAGTTAGAAATGTTTGTATAAGTTTTATTGTCGCAAAATTAGCAAATTCGAAACAAATTAGCTAAATTCGAGGCTAATTTGCGATGATAAAACTTCCTTTAATAGATCTCGGTTTACGGTAACTTGTCTATTATCTCGTATAGAGCGTAAAATGTTGTCGTAGAAATAATATTCTGAAGTGTACGCTTTGCCACATGTTAACTGCTTCAGGCGTCAACTGCTATTTAAAGAGACGTAAATAGTGCCGTTTTAGACTTCATCGTCTAAATTTGAACATAAGCAATGAATTATTTAAATGATTGCAAAGGAGTGGGAAGCCAAAACAGATTGGCTCACGTGAAAATGTATCCTTTTGTGACAGGATCAGACTATGCACTCACGCATTCTGATCACCGTCTAGGTTTGCATGTACAATGATAGTGTTAAAAGGAACCAAAAATCTACAGAATCTACAGGAATTGAACAGATTTCACAGCTACAACCACATGTACGAAAGCTGATAGGAGTATGAGCTGTCCACACTCGAATACGGTTGCTTTACACGCGATACCAATCATTTTATTTGTAATCCCGTAGGAAGTGTACTTGAGAAAAGTACTTTTGTTTTCAGTGCAAGTTAGATTATATTTGTATATTCAGAGTCTGGCATCTTGAAGAGACAATCTGCTGTCATTCACCAATTGCACCGTTTCTCACATGCCTTGTGTGTGTCAAGGAGCTGTTTCGCATAGGTGAGTAAAACCAACGGTTCTATTACAGGTTATTTGATGAGCCAACCACGCGGGCACATGGTGTTGATATGACGCCGTACTGACGTCGATGCTACGTAATGATGTCGCACCAACATCATTATGACATCTTTTAGACCTCATGTGCCGGTTGGGAAGTCTATAATGGCAATTAATTACTCGTTCAAATGAAATAATAATGTAATTTATGGTTTGGTAGAAATTGGTACTATAGCAAAGCAAAATACCTTTGCATCGTAATGCAATGCGACAAGTCGCATCATACCTAAACTTTGAGGTGTAAGGGCACGACCCCATGACTTGGCTGCCATTTCTTCACAATGAATTTTACTTTATTTTCTATTATTTTTCTTTTTTTTCTTTTTTATTTTATTTTATAATTTTTTTGCTTTCCTGGTAGGGTTTTCCTCCTATCACCATAAAGGGTTACTTGGACTCTTGATGGCAAGAATTTCCTATTTTGGCAGAGCAAATCATTTCCTTTAAAGGTTGCCCTCTGTTCAAAGGGAGGCACATATTTCTATGTCTGGTGATCTCCCTTCATGGTGTACCCATACATTTAGACCCTAATTTGACCAATGGCATTGCCCATCCTTATTATTTGGATGAGTCTTGTATAGTTTTAGGGGTGTCTGGTGAATATGTTAACTTTAATTGTATTTTTTGCATAGAAATCTCAGTAAGCAAACAGTGTAGACCTTGATCAGACGCCGCAGAATGCGGTATCTAAACTGGGTCTGCAATAGTTGCATAAAACCCCAAAACAGGTTCCCAGTCTAAAAAGGGGGTTAAAGTTTCATGACTTTGCTCGTGTAGTGTTTGCACTATGTTGGATACATGTAACTGCATTGTAACTAAACGGAAATTTTTAATGGAAATGAGTTCAGACATTTGAAAAGGGCTGCAAAGGTCCAAATAAATCGAAAGAATAAAAAAATGAAACATCTTTTAAAATCCAGTATGGCCATGCGTGGCCTGGGCGAGGGTTGGTCGCGACCGCGAACCGGTTAAGCCCTCCTTTAATTTCATTACTGGCCGTCCCAAGGCGGCATTTATGTTTTGGTTCTTCTTGGTTGTTTTCTGTGTTGTTTATTGCTTTGTCTATTA
Source organism: Ctena decussata (assembly GCA_963989385.1). Taxonomy (NCBI): domain Eukaryota; kingdom Metazoa; phylum Mollusca; class Bivalvia; order Lucinida; family Lucinidae; genus Ctena; species Ctena decussata. The sequence goes on along the minus strand of OZ022498.1, from coordinate 34,010,222 downwards.
TTTATATATTGCTTGTGGTGCTAAGGCTTGCCCGGTGACCACCTACATAAGAATTGTCTGTTAACATGGCTGCCGCTGATGATGTCTTTGGTGGTGACTAATTTTGTGACGTTTATTCCCTCATGGTGTCTTGGGCGGGATCTGGAATTGCACTGTGCCAGTTCCTGAGATTTTTTCCTATGTATTCGTATTTACTGTGCAGCTCTGACAATGAACGTCAGATTTAGGTAAAATACGACAAAAAAGAATGACAGAAACGTGTTCCGAGTGACCGAAATATATATGTTTTGCAACTATGAAAAAGTTTCAATTTCAGTCAAATGTATAAGGAAGTGGTAAGAATTGGAACGTTTTAAATGAACCAGTATCTTAACCATCACGTAAATATTAAAAAAAAATAGTACATAAAATGGTTTTAGTTCGACTAGAAGTTTGCTAGAATTTGGATCCTGCATAATCTATACAATGCGTTTGAGGACTGGTCAATCTGCATTTGTTCGTTTGAGATTGTCTAGAGTTTCACTGGTCTGAATATGCAATTGAGACTTTCTTCCTTGGTAAAAAAAGCAAAGTACGATCAATGGTTTCATAGAAAACACTGACATTTTAATGCAAAGTTTATTTCTCCGACTGACTTAACTTGCAGATCGCATTTCTCGCCTTATTAACGATGCACTACGAACCCTCTTTTATCTAAAACCAACTTACTTTATTATGCATTTGGGACCTCGTTAAAACACACACTGTTCAGAAATTTCTCAAATGAACAACTTTAAAAGAAAAGTGTCTTAGGCAAAGTATGGTCAGCAAAGACACATACCTATCAGATTTGAAGCGCAGTCTAAAGAGACTGCACAACAAAGCTGATTGATATGTGTCTGCTTAGATCGTAGACATAATAATATATGCAGTATAGCAACATCGTAAGCCGTTTAACATGAATGCATAGCTGCAAAAGATAGAACAAACTGTTGGGCGCCATTGTCACAAGTAACATTTTTACCCATGACCTGACTAAATTGAGCCGCGACACGACAAAACCAACAATGTGGTTGTGCGCCCAGCGCAGACTCAGATCAGCCTGGGCATCCGCCTAGTCTGATCAGAGTCTTCACTGTCCGCATGGAGGTAGCTGAGACCCTTAGCTACCCTCTGAGCACTTAACAATAAGTCTGACCAAACTGGGCAAACGCCCAGGCTGATCTGAGTCTGCACTGGGCGCACAACCACATTGTTGGTTTTGTCGTGTCGCGGCTCAATTATGCCATGTAAATCTCATTAGATTGTCTCTTGTTCGATTCTTTGAAAAAATAAGCCTTAATAAGATTCTAAGAGACGGAACTTCTGTAACAATAGAATCAGGAAGATATAAGATGCTAGGAATACTTAATTTGGTGTCTTAGATCCATTCTAGATCGTTAGCTATATCAGTAAAGTGGGTATTAAGTTCTTGACTAGAAATTACCGTAACGGTTATTTTCTTTATTATCGGGACAACAAAGTCTGAAAGGTTAGATCCTATGGAGACATTGACATTTACCTGATAGGCCTAATGCCTCGTGACGTCTTCGTCCTCACAAGTACGACATAACCATTTCAAATGAAAGTTTTAAACGACCCACTGTTCTCTGGTAGTACATATTTATATAATATTTTACGGAGAGATATATCGTTTGAAGCTTTTCACCAAAGCTTCTTCATTGTACATGTAAATGACCGTGGCTGACCAGCTTTAACCAAATTACATTTTCTTTTGAGTTTCTCGATGAAAACATTTTTCCTGCAAGAGTACCATTCAGTGGAATGAAATGGAGATTATCTTTCCTGTCTAGTCCATTCCATTCCACTCCACACCATTTCATGTTTTAACATGTCTTACAGAAGTAATTGAGCTGTCGCACTTTATAAGGTAAACATATATCTGTTATGCTGCACGGACTTTGCAAGGTCAATGGAATCTGTTAGCTATTTCATAACAAAACTTGTTTACGATAAACTAGGTTTAGAGACGAAGCCTCTTTGTGCATCAGACTATATTTTCATACTAAATAAGGGTTTGTTGTTGATCTAGATTCCAAAAATAATCCAGCCAGAGGTTCCAGAAAACTAAACTGTAACGGGCACTCTTTGAACCGGACAAGATACTAATACATAGTTGCTTAAAGGCTTTGGGATTCTCCAGGCAGGCTCGGTGTAAACCCGACGTTTTGTTGAAATGGTACTCATGATGAGAAAGTTACCATGTCTTTGAACTTATAAGCTAAATACACAAAGAAATAAGAAAGCATGTTTCAAAGAAAGTTTTAAAAGCATATATTAAGCACTAAGTCTGTAATTGGAAATTTCCAAATATTAATATGTTAATAGACAGTTGTTGGCAAATCTTAACTATACCGCTTTACCCTTCAGCTGGAAAATCCTAACTAACTCTAAAAGTCTTCAAAATAATCAGCATTGCAAAACAATGTGGCGAGGTATTATTAGGCACGCCCCTGATCAATGAAATATGAGTCACGTTGGCCAATCAGCTCAAACGTCATCCTTCTTACTTATAATAACAAAATTAATGCATTTGTGCTGCCGTTGTGGCAGCGCAAATGCATAATTTTGTTATTAAAAGAGTCTTACACCATGAGTTGCAGGTTTATCTAAGTATCCTTCAGTGTAATTGTTTATCAGATTGAGAACGTAACAGATCTATTGTTTGACATAAGTTTTAGGTCCTTCTGAGAAGCGAAAATGTGCTTATCGAGGCAATATAAAACATGGAAGAAGCGTCAAGTAAATATAGAATTTCGCACATTTCTTTGTTAGTAAAATAAGGAAAGTTAACTATACTAAATGCATTGTTAAATTACTAAAACATTAATTACATTTTCAGCATCTATACTACATCAAAACAATTTGATACCAAACATATGAATATTCAACTGACTTAAATACATAATTCAACCTTTTTGCATTTTTTTGTAGAAGTAGTGAATGACTTATCAGCAAAATTCCCAAATATCTACATCATAAAGCTACGCTTACTGTAACTATTTTTCGGGTTTCATTAAGCATCGACCAACCGCTGACGAAGACCTTATGTAAGCAATTGCGCAATTTCGTTAGCCACAGAGCACTGTTTTTCTCTCTGATATAAAAAAACTTAGCAGAGCATCAGACGAGAAGGACTCAATGTCCTTACTTGAATTCAGGATGTTAACAATAAAAGCAGGCCCGGCTCGGAAGCAGTCAATCAGTATGCTTTATTTTGAGTTTGAGATTATTCTCAAGTTTTATAACCTCGAACCCAGTCTCTTACTTACATTATTCAAGATGAGTGCCAAAAAGTGAAAGAGTAGACCTCAGACAATTCTTATTACACAATGTTTAGAATGTAAAGGCTCAACGAGAACAAGTTTTCATTGTTACGGACGCAGTCGTGGGAATTTGCACACAATGACTTAGCTTTTGCTGGTGAAAATGGCAGGCATTTGACCTCCTCCTTCGTCAAAGATCTCCCGGATAAGGCCGCTCGTGTTGAAGCATCAAACATTGGAAGTGTTGGCCACCATATACCGGCAGCAGGCATGCCGGTACTGGACAAAGAGGAAATATGTAATCAGCCTAATTTGGGTGTTTTTGCTGCAAGACGCCGTTTCTCGTGTAGTTAATGATATAGAACACTTATCCTAACTTAAAACAAATGATTTTTCTTCAAACCGCCATTCTTTAAGTCTTAGATAATAAATAAATGTCACTTTTATTGACCCAGGCCTGCAAAATGACGTGATACACGCAAACTGATAATTGAGCGCGACACGAGAAAACCAACAATGTGGTTGTGTGCCCAGCGCAGACTCTGATCAGCCTGGGAATTCACAAAGTCTGATCAGACCCTTCGCTAATCGCTTTAAGGGTAGCTAAGGGTCTAAGCTACCTCCATGCGGACAGCGAAGACTCTGATCAGACTGGGCGGATGCCCAGACTGATCTGAGTCTGCGCTGTCCGCACAACCACTTTGTTTGTTTTGTCGTGTCGCAAGCTGATATGAACCCGAGATTGATATAATACTCGCTTATTGCGGTATTGCATGAGAGTCGAAATCTAAAGACGTTAAGCTACGTTATAATGAATGTAAATAAGGCTTCTGTTATTGTCAAGGATAAATTACCCTTAGCATGGAATAAATTAGTCAGCATGAGCAGTAGGCTCGTATTTGTCGAATTGTGTAAAATAGTGTAAAACACTTATATTTTGACGGTTACTGAATTATGGCGATATTGGTGGATAAGGCAAAGAGCGCTAAAATATACATCCGCCAATACTACATGACATTTACATGCGCATAGCATAACAGAGGTTGAGGTACATGTAGAATAGACTTTTGATGAATATTTGAGTTATATCTTCTGTACTCTTTTTTTTTTAAAAAAAGATTGTGGCATATCAGTAGAATCGCATCGATTTTTTTTCTGGACCCATGTATATCCTGAACGCTGAAATAAATCTGCGCCAGTATGTCATTTCCACTAAACCGTGAAATTTTGATACCGTAGATATTAAAAGTTTTACAATAACAAGCAGTTGCGTTGACAACATTCTTTAGATACAAAGAATCCTCATTATGACGGTTTTTATTTTAGCGACAGTTCATGCCATCTTGAAACCAGAGGACCAATGGTCCTGTAGCGCACCTGACACCTTCTGTCAACAGACACAATTTGTCATTTCGCTCATTTGTTACAAATTTGAAACCAGTAGCTTAAAAGGTATGCGTATTTTAATTTCAAAATCTCAGTGACCTTGAGCAAAGTTAAAAAAATGACCTTAACCTTTGATGACCTTGTCTTCATGTATTTATTTAGTTAACCATGTTTTCCAATTATTATATCTAGGCTTAAAAATTTTTCCATGAAATCAACTGTTTAAGTATTTTCCCATATAAAAGCATAACATACCAAAGTTGACCTTGCCATAAATTAGGTCAATGATTGGTTGATTGATTTTGTTGCTTAACGTCCACGCTAAACAACTAATGTCATGTTGGGACGGTCAGTTAACCTAACCACACTATTCCAGGGCAGGCTTAGACCTCCTAAGCGGTTAACCAGTACAAAGTGCACATACAGGCCAATGCACCGTCATGACTGTACAAACTATGATGGGCCCAAGTCCTCAATGCTACATACCATGCCACGTGGTCATTGTGCCTTTGGTTCTGGAGAAGAAGATTTTTGAAGGAGTTTTACCATATATGGGCATGGTGTCCATCTTGGTCACGTGACCATGACCAGCTCAACAAACTTTGGTTCTTTCAACCCAGTGAAGCTCCGTATGAAATAAAGCTTAAAATAGCCTAGTGGCTTCAGAGAAGATGTTTGAAAATGTTGACAGGCAACAGAATCACAGTGACCTTGAACAAAGGCCAAAGAATGACCTTGACCTATAACAACATAATATCTTAATAGGCTCACTTAGTTAACCATAAATACCAAATATCATATCTTAGACTTGAATGGTTTCTGAGAAATAAAGTGTTTAAGCATTTTCCAATGCATCAAAATTGAACTTGCCATAAATTAGGTCACACTCTATGCACAGTCCTGATTTGTATAAATTATGATGGGCCCATGTTCCAAATGCTACATACCAAGTTTCAAGGTCATAGGCCTTTTGGTTCTGGCGAAAAAGATTTTAGAACGGGTTTAACATATATGGACATGGCAGCCATCTTGGTTATGTGACCCAGATCCCGGGAACAAACTTTCGTTCCCCCATCCCACTAAGACTCCATATGAAATTTGACTTCATTCGGCCCAGTGGTTTTAGAGGAGAAGTTGTTTGAAAATCTTGACAACAGATGGATGGAGAGAATGACCTTGACCTTTAGTGACATAATATCTTCATTTGTTCATTTAGTTGACCATGTATACCAAGTATTGTTCCTTAGACTTAAAATTTTCTGAGAAATCCACTGTTTAAGCGGATTGTTCATTTAGTTGACCATAAATACCAAATATTCTACCTAAGACTTAAATAGTTTCTGAGAAATCAACTGTTTAAGCGTGTTTCCATATATAAGCCTAAGGTACCGAAGTTGACCCTGTCATAAATTAGGTCAAGGTCATCGCAAGGTCATCATTTGTACAAACGATGATGGGCTCACATGCCCAATGCTACATACCAAGTTTCAAGGTCATAGGCCTTTTGGTTCTAGAGAAGAAGATTTTTGAAGGGTTTTTACCATTTATAGGCATGGCGGCCATCTTGGTCATGTGACCCAAACCCCGCGTACAAACTTTAGTTCCTCCATCCAACTTAGACTCCATATGAAATTTGGCTTTAATCAGCCCAGTGGTTTCAGAGGAGAAGATGTTTGAAAAACTTGACGACGGATGGACGGACCGAATGACCTTGACCTTTAGCGACATAATATCTTCATTTGTTCATTTAGTTGACCATGTATACCAAGTATTGTACCTTAGACCTAAATAGTTTCTGAGAAATCCACTGTTTAAGCGTTTTCCCATATAAAAGCCCAAACAAACCAAAGCTGACCATGTCATAAATTAGGTCAAGGTCATTGTAAGGTCATCATTTGTATAAATCATGCTAGGCTTGCATACCCAACGCTACACACCAAGTTTCAAGGTCATAGGCCTTTTGGTTCTGGAGAAGAAGATTTTTGAAGGGTGTTTACCATATATGGGCATGGCGGCCATTTTGGTCATGTGACCCAGACCCAGCGTATAAACTTTCGTTTTCCCATCCCACTGAGACTCCATATGAAATTTGGCTTTAATCAGCCTAGTGGTTTCAGAGGAGAAGATGTTTGAAAATCTTGACAACGGATGGACGGACCGAATGACCTTGACCTTTAGCGACATAATATCTTCATTTGTTCATTTAGTTGACCATGTATACCAAGTATTGTACCTTAGACCTAAATAGTTTCTGAGAAATCCACTGTTTAAGCGTTTTCCCATATAAAAGCCTAACAAACCAAAGCTGACCATGTCATAAATTAGGTCAAGGTCATTGCAAGGTCATCATTTGTACAAACTATGATGGGCCCACATGCCTGATGCTACATACCAAGTTTCAAGGTCATAGGCCGTTCTGGAGAAGAAGATTTTTGAAGGGTGTTTACCATATATCGGCGTGGCGGCCATTTTGGTCATGTGACCCAGATACCCGGAACAAACTTTCGTTCCCCCGACCTAGGTAGGCTCCATATGAAATATGGCTTCAATCGGCCCAGTGGTTTCAGAGGAGAAGATGTTTGAAAATGTTGACGACGGACGGACGACGGACGCCTGGCTATACTATAAGCTCATCTATGAGCCTAAAGGCTCAGGTGAGCTGAAAAGCAAAAGGTATATGATGACTTTGAGCTGCCATTTCCCAAAGAAGTCATTCCCAACACTGAACAATACACATTTTTATCGCTTCTTTCGCCTGAAACTAAGCAACCAAGCAAAATATGTTTTAGAAGAAGAGGATGCGGTAATGAAAATGTACTATTCTTGCAAAAACAATTAAACTGATTTCAAAGCCAAATTTGTCCTAAGTGTCTCGACCTCCAACAGACGATATCTTCAAGACCATTACTCATACAGAAAACCAGACTTTAAGCACAAAGATAATGGCCTTTTAAAGCATGCTTTCTGTTAGGCGCCAATAGGCTGACCGTCGACTTTGAAGCACTTGCCACAATTACAATTAAAGTTTGACTGCACTCCTAATATTAGCATAATCGGTCATTGGCAGATCTATACGGAAAATGAACAAGACAAACATAACACAAATAAACCTGATGGCCAAACGTTTAGGTAATAACCTAATAATCATTATTTGTATTGGCGTCACAGACCAGAAAATCACACGGAAAGGATAATTGTTATGTTTTTAAACTTTCTCCATTTTCTTTACATTGGCGCAACCGTGCAATATTTCTTTTTACATATTGCACGGAGTCACTTGCACAGTGCACTGAAGTAAGTATCCGGCACTCGTTCATATGGCGGAGACGCACTCGCAAGCTCGTGCATCCTGCGCCATATGAACTCGTGCCAAATATTTCACAATATAAATTCAAAAACCTATAAGTACTGTTCCAGACACTCCTCCAAAGTATTCATAATGCGTTTCAAAAGTTTTCAACCCCTCATTTTCTTCCTTCTGACACTCCTTTGATAGCTATAACATTTCTGCGGAAAATTGTGCTCTTTCGTGAAACACGATTTTCGAACCTCATATATAGAAATTTCATCTACTTTGGATTCGATATATGTGGCCCTTTATTCATTTTCTTCAGTAATTAATTATAACAGCTTAGCGGGTTTTACAAATGCAACAAACAAGGTTTAGATTGAATTGCAATATCTGAAATTACCACATGACCAGTAATCCTTATTGTATATGCGGTGCAGATGAATCTACAAAACTTTTCTTTCCTAAATGTCAGAGATACATGTATAACGAAATACCGTGTCATACTGAAAAGTTTAAACGTTATGTGCACCCCACTTTATCGTTACTTAGACTATATTTCAATGTTTTAGATTTTCTCTACAACTAGTATGACATCGTTTTTGTTGCTTTATTATCAGTAACATGTGTTATTAATGTTCTCAACGTATGTGTGTAACTTATGTATGTACATGTAGGAGGAAAGATTTGTAGTAGACGATTGACTTTTCTCTTGATTCCTTCATGCTTTAGGAATGTTGAGTACACTTCCACCCTTCACCGCCATTTTTTCAAAAGGAAAAGCTTTTGTGACTTTCAGATTATTTTTCCAGGAGCCTTCCAATAGGGTATACTCTAAAAGTGTTGACACCCATCGATAATGGAAGCAAACATTAGAATGACAGTGTTTCTTTTCCTGAAAATAAACCCAGAACCAAATTTCTTTAATTCATCTCAGAAATACTTGAAGTTTACTTCTCAATTCAGTTTCCTTAATTCAGAATAGAGTTGTCCATATATGAGCCGCGACACGACAAAACCAACAATGTGGTTGTGCGCCCAGCGCAGACTCAGATCAGCCTGGGCATCCGCCCAGTCTGATCAGAGTCTTCACTGTCCGCATGGAGATAGTTTAGACCCTAAGCTACCTTTTGAGCACTTAACGAAGAGTCTGGTCAAACTGGACGGATGCCGTGGCTGATCTGAGTCTGCGCTGGGCGCACAACCACATTGTTGGTTTTGTCGTGTCGCGGCTCATATATTCATAAGAATGCATCCAGAGGTCAGTAGCCCTGAATTATTGATGAGCTCTGGTTACGCATCTGCAGGACAAAGTCGGGCGAGATATAGTGCTTGTCAGTTCGAATTAAGCGTTTACGTATTGAACAGCTCATCAACTAGGACACGAGATGATATTATTCTATTGTGTCTGCTCACCGCCATAACCTAATGAGGTTATAATCTTCTCCTCGGCTTAATCAGGTTATAATCTGATATTGTCTTCGATTTTATTACTACATAATAATACAGACTGGACAAGAAGGTTGAATTTAGCATTAAAGCTTTATTGACTGACACCTTAAAGAATCGCGATCAGTGATCGATGAAAACCAGGTATGTCATACATGTGGGATAATAGTATTTTTCTTCCTGGTAGGAGTGGCTTTAAAGAAATGATTTGATAAAACCGAGTCTTCCGTTTTTTCCCTGACGTATAACGTTAATAAAATGATTCATCTGTTTACGTTTCCTTGGCGTTTTTCTTTCTTTAAAGTCTTTGTCTTTTCAGTATGTACATGTACCATCTTCAGTGCTGTGTTGCAGTAGTTAGAATTCTCGCTCGTCCTATTTTTCTACTGCAGAATAATGTAGGTCTGTTTCTTGCTTCCAATGGAACTCGATTTTTAAGAATTCTTTTAAGCGCCTATGGGATGTAAAGGAATGCGAGTGGTAGGTAATTGCAGTTGTTTTAAATTTCAATAAACGTCTCTCTCTCTCTCTCTCTCTCTCTCTCTCTCTCTCTCTCTCTCTCATCGCCTCGACTTTTCTAAGCGGTATGAAGTAGAGGATATTTGACTTTTCCGTGTAAGATCGATTTTTGAGTGAAATAAATATTCACCTTACACTGAAAAAGTCAAATTTTCTATTTCTTTTATGATTAAAAATCACAATAATTCTGTTAATTCAAGAGCGTCAGCCATCACGGCAGAAACACAACTTTTTTTCTAGCCGTTTTGCGTCAAATTTGATGCTTCCAGCGTTTTTATTGGGTATGATAATGGGTTGGAAACTAAGTTTGCAACTGAAAAATAGCTTCAAATATCATTTTGATAAACAGATCTCAAAAAAATTGCCAAGAAAGAATGCCTACAGGAGACTTAGGCGGCCTGACGTCGCGTGCAGTAACACTTTTACGTTGGCGCTTTAAGTGACGTCGTTAACGTCGTAATGACGTGCAAACATGCGTGACGTGATTTTTGTCAAGCCAGATAGGATTTAGCCAATTAATCAACAAAAAAATTGTGGCTATTTCACAAAAATCCTATTTCGGAAACAGTGAAATCGAAAGTGACAATTTCACTTTTTGGAACAGTGAGATTATCAGTTTCGATTTCACCAAGATATCTCTATAACTCATTGAAAAGTATCACAAAATTTAATCTACAATGAAGTATGACCAGAAATAAAATCAATAGTTGTCTTTATGGTCTTCGAAACGCACCCTAGGCTGGTCCTCAGGTCTCGCGAGACGTTAAGCGAAACAATCTTGCGCCGCGTATATAACCTTTGCCTTTGCGGGGACATTCTAAGACAATGAAGCGGCTTCATTGTTCCGCAATCGCATATAGACATTGAATTGTTAGTGGGCAATATAATGAGATGTCGGTCCCCAGAGAGCGATAACGAATGGTAAGTTTGTGCTGCAATAGAATAGGTTTAATGAAACGCCATGGAAATAAATGACCCTTCATTGATTTCCTAGAAATACGGCTCAGAACTCATACATCTGTTTAAAAAAATGAAACTGGCAGAGATTTCACTTACACTGGTGAAAAACGCCATCTCTGAAACATCTATATTAACCCACTCATACCTAGAGTCCCAAAAAAAGACACGCGCACACAATGCAGACCAAGATCAGGCGCCGCATCATGCGGCGTCTGAACAGGGTCTCCACTGTTTGCTTAGAATTCGAGCATTCCTGTAAAAGAATCAAGAGTGAAAATTTACCAGACATCCCTAAAATGATGAATAGACTCGTCCATTTCATCAGGGAAGAAGAATCCATTCGCCATTTATAGGTTAAAATGTGTGAGTACACCACCATATTTTCCCCTATTTTTCAAAGGCAGGCCCTGGGCGACACCTTTCGAAAAAGGGGTCTACTCTAGAAGGACTTGCTCTCAGAAGAGCAAATTCTTTCTTTTAAAGAGTTGTCTCCCAATGTAGGAGGGGGCATAAATGAAAATGGCAGAGTTGCTTTCCTTGAAAGTTTGCGCATTATGGGGAAACTATTGTTAAGTGAAGTGGGACAGATGCTATGAGTTAAGGTGTTTTACCTCTCTGGTATTATTTTAGTCGTTACATCGTACAAGCAGAATAGTATTTTCTTCCCATATATCTGAGGCAACTTACTCTCAATGGACAACTTTTCCCTTCAAGTGTTGCACCTATTCCCCCTCCTTACCCCCACCACCTCCTGCCCCTTACCCCCTCCCGTTGCCTCCATCGCCTCATGAGATGATGGCAAACACTTTTAGGCTAACGTTTTTTATAGTGTCAATGGAAATAGCAATAGAAATAATAATATTAAGACAGGGCCCATATAACATGATATACAACATGTTATTAGCTCACCTGAGCCGAAAGCTCATAGGTGAGCTTATAGTATAGGCAGGCATCCATCGTCAGTCCGTCCGTCGTCCGTCCGTCAACATTTTTAGACGACATAACTTCTAAAACTACAAGGCTCATTATGTCCCCCAAAGGTGAGGGGGACATATTGTTTTCAGTGCGGATCCCGGGCGTCGTCGCCCGTCCGTCAACATTTTCAAAGACATCACTTCTAATACTACAAGGCTCATTATGTCCCCAAAAGGTGAGGGGGACATATTGTTTTCAGTGCGGATCCCGGGCGTCGGCGTCAGCGTCGGCGTGACAGGTTCTTGCGTGCGCAATATCTCTAAAACCAATAGATGGAAATTCACCAAATTTGCATGGATACATCATTGGGACCAGTTTAAGAGCTGATTAGATTTTGGTGACCTTGACCTCATTTTCAAGGTCACTTGAGGACTTAGATGACAATTTCATGTACCCACTTTGCGTGCGCGTTATCTCTTGAACCAGTAAATGTAATTTCACCAAACTTGCATGGATACATTATTGGGACAAGTTTAAGAGCTGGTTAGATTTTGGTGACCTTGACATCATTTTCAAGGTCACTGGAGGACTTCGATGACAATTTCATGTACCCATGTTATCTCCTGAACCAATGGATGGAATTTCACTAAACTTGCATAAATACATCATTGGGACAAGTTAAGAGCTCACTAGATTTTGGTGACCTTGGCTTTATTTTCAAGGTCCCTGGAGGACTTCGATGAGAATTTCTTGTACCCACTATATCTCCTGAACCAATGGATGGAATTTCATCAAACTTGCACGGATACATTACTAGGACAAGTTTAAGAGATAATAAGATTTTGGTGACCTTGACCTCATTTTCAAGGTCACTAGAGGACTGAGATGACAATTTCCTACTCCACAATATCTCATGAGCCAATAGATGGCATTTCACCAAACTTGTTTGGATACATCACTGGGACTAGCTTAAGAGCTGATTTGATTTTGGTGACCTTGACTTCATTTTCAAGGTCACTGGAGGACTTACATGGCAATTTCTTGTACCCATAATATCTCATGAACCAATAGATGGAATTTCACCAAACCTGCATGGATACATCACTGGGACTAGCTTAAGAGCTGATCAGATTCTGGTGACCTTGACCTCATTTTCAAGGTCACAGGAGGACTTAGATATGTAAAAATTTCACTGAAGTTGATATATCTCATTAGTCTTTGGCTTGATTTCCTCGTTACTTTCATAGATATACATTTGGGACGATCTCAAGAGTTTACTGTGTTTTGATTACCTCGACCCCATTTTCAAGGCCAAAAGCTAACATAAAAATGTTTATTTTTTTCTCTTAAAAATAGTTCTATCTTGATCCAGTTGATAGATATTCATCAGACTTGCATAAATATATTGTTGTGACAGGTTTAAGACATGTTTAGTATTTGGTGACCTTGACCCATTTTTCAAGGACATAGTCATATATGTAGGATAACTTTAGAACCAGTGGATGGATTTTTTCCAAACTTGCCTAGATATTTTACTTGTACATGCTTTATATTCATAGGGGATTGAAAATGGGCTGGTGGGGGGGGGGGGGGGTATAAGTTTTTCTCTGAAAAACATTTCTAGTTGTTATTAAATTTCATATATTGCAACTATAGGCAAGGAGAACCAATAATACTGTTTTTTATCCAAATTGCTTCAGAATTGTTTCCATTGACTTGTATGGGAAAATTAAAATTTTGCATTTATTGGTATTTCTCTGCAGATAACTTGACAAATCTTTTACAGAAATATTTTTGAGTAGCTCGCTATCAACCACATGGAATTTATGTTAACTGCACAATTTGGCTGGTTGCCATGACAACCGAATGGCTAAAAATAAAAAAAAATATTCGAAAATCATCTTCTCAGAAACTGTGCTACCAATAAAGCTCAAACTTCACACGAAGGATCTTGGTACTACCCTCTACAAAAGTGCTGTTATTCTTGGCAATTGCTTCAGCAGTTTGGTTGCTATAGCAACTTGAAGTTGCCATTGACTTATAATGGGAGAGTGGAAAATTTGCATTTATTGCTATGTCACTGCAGATATTTTTACAAAACTTCTGTAGATATGTTCCTTGAGTAGTCCTCAACCAGCCTTATTATATTTATGCAAATTGCACTATTTGGCTGATTGCCATTGCAACCAAATGGTTAAAAATGAAAAAAAAAAAATTGAAATATCATGTTTGCAGATACTATGTGGCCGATAAAGCTCAAACTTTACAGAAAGGATTTTAGTACTAGCCTCTATAGAATTACTGTTTTCATGGCAATTGCTTCAGCAGTTAGGTTGCTATGGCAACTTATAGTTTCCATATAATGGGAAAAATGGAAATCCGCAATTTTTGCTATCTCACTGCAGTTATTTGGATTCTTTTCTACTGAAATGTTTCTTGAGTAGTCCTCTTTGATACATATTAATTTTGTTCAAATCACCGAATTTGATTCGTTGCCATTGCAACATAAAGGAAATATTTACGAAAAAATATTCAAAAATCTTTTCCTCAAAAAAAACATATAGGGGGATGAAGCTGATTCTTTGCATACTTGTTCATGACATTAGCCACTACATAAATATTGTTTTTTTTATTATTGTTGCCCACGTGGTTTCATTGCTATGGTATTTTAAAGTTTCCATAGCCTTGTATTGGGAAAAGTGCAAATTGGCATTTATTTCTGTGTTACTGCAATATTTAGGCAAAAAGTTTTACAAACATGTTTTTTTTTTATTGTAACTTCATCAAACTTGCTAATATTAACTAGAACAAGCATAACAACCCTGTCAAAGTTGAAATTAGGCCATATTGTACAATTTACTTTAGAAGTGCTTACCCTTGAGTGAATGGACTCAGGTGCGCTTCAGGACCAATGGTCCTCTGGTATTATTTTAAGTTGGAAAAAGTTCCCGCCACAAATTAGTGGCGGGGTTGAGTGCCCGTCCAAAATTGCACTAATATTTGCCAAAATGCGCTGCTGTGTCTTAAGCATCTTTTGTACCGACTATCAAAATTCGATGTGATATCAAGTTTATTACACACATGTACATGTAATACTGTTTTACGGTCGGTGCGTATTGAGACTTAGAACTTGCTTTGTGTTTACATGTAATTTTTTAAGACTTTTCGATTCACAAACTGTAAAATAAATCAGTTAACAGACGACATTATAAAACTTTATTCATACGCAAAACATCGAACTTTTACAAATAAAAAGTAAATACAATAAGCACGGTTACAGCAGTGCTTAAACATGCGAGTCATTATACTTTTGTTATAAATTACTTGAGCCGCGACATGAGAAAACCAACAATGTGGTTGTGCGCCCAGCGCAGACTCAGATCAGCCTGGGCATCCGCCCAGTCTGACCAGAGTCTTCGCTGTCCGCATGGAGGTAGCTTAGTCCCTTAGCTACCCTTTCAGCACTTAACAAAGAGTCTGATCAAACTGGGCGAATGCCCAGGTTGATCTGAGTCTGCACCGGGCGGACAACCACATTGTTGGTTTTGTCGTGTCGTGGCTCACTTGTACATGTTTTATCCTGCAACCTCTCTTGTTCTACCATCTGAGTAAGCTGCAGCCAGATTATAATAAATAGCATCAGTACCAAAATAGCGGATGCGTTAAACTTGAGAATTTTTTAACCAAATTTCGAAGACTAGATGATAAGAATCCGTGATCAAAATATTAATAAAACAAACACGGCAGTTTGGCTGAGTCTTGATCTCCCTAGAAATACGCCTCGGAACCGTGAGTCTCTTGCGAGTAAATTATCTGATATCGTTTAGCAACTTTGCCCTTAAGATGTTTTCTATAAAAACTTCGTCTCAGTAGGTTTGATTTAATACTATAATAACGACGAAGTAAACTAAACGTGAAATAATTGCCGAGTTTACAAACAGTTGAACTGCCGACCTGAAACCCAGAGGAAAGTAGTGTGTTCCTTAATTGGATTTGTATATTCCCCTGACATCTAGTGCTGTACATGACTTAAAGGTCAATTTGATTGTCGTTGCCTGATTGAATTTCTTAACTACCTCGCTTTTTATATATGAATACCGAAGCGAATAAGATATGTACGTTTTTTTCTCTCATGTTTTTACTTCTTCTTCTTCTTTCTTCTTTTTGATCTGTTTTGTTTTGTTTTGCATGAAATAAACATACGAGGTTTGGTTAAAAATGCATGGACTTTTCTGTAGAATTAAATATGAAATGTCTTGCAGTCACAGCGTTTACGCTTTCTATAATAATCCAAGAAAAACTCCCCATTTTAGTATCTCTTAGCCATTGCTAGTGAAATGTTGAATTTCTAATGACAAATGTGTAGGTCCCTCCCATCATCTTACGTCTAAAACGGAACAGCACATAATGATGTCTGACGTTATCTCGCATGCAATAAACACGTATACATGGTCATAGATTTAGGATTGAGCCATCGTTAAGTCTGAAGCCGGCTCAGTGTCGTGCAAAGACACTGGCTGTCAGGCACCAACCGTCTGTCACAGATTTAGTCTGAATCCCGGCTCAGCGTCATGCAAAGACACTGGCTTTCAGCCACCAACTGTCTGTCACAGATTAAGGACGGAATCATTTTTTAGTCTGAAGCCCGGTTTAGCGTCATGCAAAGACACTGGCTGTCAGGCACCAACCGTCTGTCACAGATTTAGTCTGAAGCCTGACTCAGCGTCATGCAAAGATACTGGCTTTCAGGCATTAATCGTCTGTCACAGATTAAGGATGGAGACTTGTTTTAGTCTGAAGTCCGGCTCAGCGTCGTGCAAAGACACTGGCTATCTGGAAGCAACCTAGGATGGAGCCATTTTTTAGACTGAGGCCCGACTCCGCGCCGTACAAAAACACTGGTTGTTAGGCAAAAAGCTTCTTTCACAGATTCAGGACGAAAATGTCGCTAGTTCTGAGGCCCGACTCGGCCTCGTGCTAAGACACTGGATGTCAGGCACCAGTCTTCTGTCAGAGATTTAGGACGACAGCCATCATTTCCTTTGAGGCCCGACTACATGTAACAGTCGTGCAAAGACATGCAAAGACAATGGTCGTCACGCGTCAACCTTCTTTCTCAAATTTAAAATGGAGCAACCGTTCAGTCTGAGGCCAGATTCATAATCGTGTAATTTTATATAAGGAGGGAAGCAACTCTGTCAACCATTTACTACTGTGCGTGCAGGCTTACGCATTTCATCAAATGCTTAATAACATAAAGCCTAGTCAACCATGCGTTAAATAACGTAGCTTAACCTATTTAGAAACAACCTACTATGAACGTACTTTAACATACCTTAAAGTACCTTAACGTACTTACTGCTGTAGTTTGTCCTACATTCTGTCAACTGTGGAACGGTGGTTGGGTGATCGTGCTGGTTACATGTATGACTTCCAGTGCCGGGACGTCCTGCTTATTCGGATAAAAGTAGGACAAGAGCCTACTGTGCTTGCAGTAGGTGCGGGCGGGGGTTGTTTGGAATTTTTTTCTCTCGCCTATCATTTCTCTTTTCTTTTTCCCACTCTATGGGAGACGGCCCGATATAGACTGAAATACTTTCTCAACGGGCCGTTAACCCCAAAACAACCAACCGCTATAGTCCGTTAACGTATGTTACCCACTACGCCAAATTACGTTATAACCAATACGGGATAAAGACCGTTGTACGTCACAGTACATAACTGCAATACATTAAAGTCCTTTACAGTACGTTTAAAAATTCTGTTTGCCGTAGTTGTATTTTAAACAAGTTCAAAAGCTACGTAGCTTAACGTTATCAAAAATGATTTACTTTAACATACCTGAATGTAATTTAACGTACTTACAGCTGTAGCTTGTCCTACTTTAACTTCTGAATAACTTGTAAAAGCCTTGAGAGAGCCGTGAGTGGCGATTTATCTTTTAACATGTTCAATAGACAACTACGGCCAGCAGAAATTTTGAACGTATTGTAATGTACTTTAACGGACTTAAATATGCTGCAGTAACGTACTGTGACGCACTTCAAAGCACTTTAAGTTTTTTTACCCCGTATAAGGTTAACTTGGCCGCTCTTTAGCGTACTTAAGTGTAGTGGGTAACGAACTACAACTCAATAGTCGTCACAGTTAAAAGAATGTAGGACAAGCTACAGCAGTAAGTACGTTAAAGTACATTAAGGTACGTTTAAATACTTTCAAATAAGTGGTTAATTCTAAGTACGTTAAGCTACGTTACTTAACACATGTATCGCCAATGTTGAGTCACTACTCACGGCTTTCTCAAGGTTTTTGCAAGTTATTTAGCAATTTTAGTGTTGCAAGCTGCAGCAGTAAGTACGTTTAAATACATTCAGCTACGTTAAAATACGTTCAAGCACGTTATTTCTAAGTACGTTAAGCTACGTTATTTAACGCACATGTGACCAAGGCTTAAATGTCTGACCCAAAGGAGCCGGTATACAAAAAGAGTTGCCCTTGATGTACGACACCTTTAGTTTCTCGCATAATTCATTAAGATGTCTTTTTCTTGGATTTTTCTTGGACATTATTTCTTCCAGCTGTTCTTAATTTCTCGAATATTAACTCTTTCGGCGCCAAATTTTTCAGACGACAAATTTTCGTCTGCTCAAATCATCAGACGACAGATTTGTAATTGGAAATTTTAACAATCTAAAGACATTTTTCATAAAATCAGGCTTTTTAAGTTCATATTTGAATGGCAAACAGTGTAGATCCTGATCAGACGGCTCTTTTAAGAGCCGGCTGATCTGGATATACGTTGTTTGCAAAGTCGCATTTTTGCGACTTTGGCGCCGAAAGAGTTAAACAGCGTTTAATATAAACTAGGTCTAAAGGTCGATGGTTACTGCACTGATTTTAGACCTCTGTTACAATGCAGTGCCCCATTTGCACCAATTTAATCGTTAGATCAACCCGGCTGAACTGAAAAGTACCGCTTTTTGAATTAAAAAAACGAGACACCTAAAAGAATTACCATAATTGTCCTGAAAATGGAACAGTTTGGTTTTACAGTGCAGTAGAATGACCAGAAGATGCAGATAGAAAGGACACAGTGTAGACCCTGATTAGATTGCTCCTTTCGGAGCAGTCTGATCTGGGTCTTCACTTTTTACTCAGACCTGTCTGCTCCAACATTTAGACTTTTTACTGTAAGCTGCGTTTACGTAAAAAAAAAATTCAAGCAAATTGCAAGCAATGGTGACCAGAGCAGACAGATTGTATTCTTATACAAAATCCAGTCACTGTTCTGATCAGTGTCTGATCAGACACTGATCAGAACAGTGACTGGATATTGTGTATGAGCAGTTCCGGATTCAAATATGGCCTGAAGGATTCTCCTGTGACGGCTGAATGCTTTCCCTCTTGAGAGTTCTGTTAAACTTTGCATTATTCGGAGCTGATTGACTAATGTCCCTTGGTAGAAACTTGCAACATCTTGTACTTCTTTTCAGAATAAATATCTGTCATATCTCAACTGCAGGGTTGTAGCAAATATAGGTGAGCCGCGACACGAGAAAACCAACAAAATGGTTGTGCGCCCAGCGCAGACTCAGGTCAGCCTGGGCATCTGCCCAGTCTGATCAGACTCTTCCCTAAGCGCTTAATGGGTAGCTAAGGGTCTAAGCTACCTTCATGCAGACAGCGAAGATACTGATCAGACTGGGCGGATGCCCAGGCTGATCTGAGTCTGCGCTGGGCGCACAACCACTTTGTTGGATTTCTCGTGTCGCGGCTCAGCTTCTTTAGTTAGTGCTTATCATTAGTACATAAGCAGTTGAACTGACACACTTTAAACTTTCGTAAATGCAAATTAAAGTATTTTTTTTTTCGCTTAAAAATAACCAGCTGGCGAGACTAAAATGCAATTTGAATAAATATGCTTCTTTTCAGAATAAATTCGGTCATGTCTCAGATGAAGTTAAGAAGTAAATATAGATCTAAAGTGCATAAGTCGTGCAAAATGTGTTATGCAACTGTAGATTAATAACATCTAGATTTTTATTTTTATTTCATTTAATGTATACTGCTAGATATTTGCACATATGTATACAGTTTATATTTTGGAGAGACATTTGGTTATTTATCTAGTATAGCTAAATGTGCTGTCCTCTTTAAATCAAAGTAGTAGTAAATAAATAAATAAATGAATTTTTAAATAATTTGTTGTTTTGACACACTTAAAAATTTCGTAAAGGCAAAAAGGTATATGTTCACGCCTGGTACATGTAAACTCACAATTCCATTCACACATGAAAATTAGAAGTACCGCTTCTACAAACAGTTAGCTAAAATAGAACAACTCTGTTCGTCTTGTATATATGCAAAGTATATCTGTGATCAATATTTTTTTTGGTGTTAAAATACTGGTAAGTTATCACACCACTTCTCACAGTCGGTTTGGCCACTGTGAGGTGTTTTGTGATAACTGGAGTTATAACAAAACTCCTCTCCGTAACCAAACCGAAATTGGGGTTATCGTGAAACTCCTCACAGTGGCCGAACCGAAATTTGAGTTATCACAAAACTCCTCACAGTGACCAAACCGAAATTGGAGTTACAAAATGTATCACAAAACTCCTCACAGTGACCGAACCGAAATTGCAGTTATCACAAAACTCCTCACAGTGACCAAATCATAATCCTAAAAATGACCAAACCGAAATCGGGATAATCATAAAACTCTTCACAATGACCGAACGAAATTGCAGTTATCACAAAACTCCTCACAGTGACCAAACCGAAATCGGAGTAATCACAAAACTCCTCACAGTGACCGAACCGAAATCGGGATAATCATAAAACTCCTCACAATGACCGAATCGAAATTGGAGTAATCACAAAACTCCTCACAATGACCAAACCGAAATCGGAGTAATCACAAAACTCCTCACAGTGACCGAACCGAAATCGGGATAATCATAAAACTCCTCACAATGACCGAACCAAAATTGGAGTAATCACAAAACTCCTCACAATGACCAAACCGAAATTGGAGTGAACACAAAACTCCTCACAGTGACCAAACCGAAATTAGAGTAATCACAAAACTCCTCACAGTGACCAAACCGAAATTTCGGCTAAGCCACTTTTATGAGTTGTACGATAACTCCACCAGTTTGTCTGTCACAAAACTGAATTGTTGTACCAATAACCAAGTCATGTGACTTCCAACAATGTTGCAGTTTTGTCTTGTGATCAGATCACTTTCTCATTTAAGTAAGGTAATCAGATACCTGAATGTTGGTTCTATGGCTTGGGTCACTTCCATAGATTGCTGATGTAAACAAGACTTATGTGCAGTCTGATAAGAGTCTTTGCTTGTCACAAATGCCACATTGTTGTTGGAAATCACATGATGTGGATCATATATGGGGCAAAAAACTTAGCTATATTTTGACTATGTATTTGCATTTTTTTTTTTAGCTTTTAACTTCTCGTGGTAAGAATGATTTTTCACATTTAACAGGCGCAATTTTGTTCGTCAGAAAAGAGTGAGAGCGCGGTAGCTCAGTTGGTTAACCGCTGGTCTGCTAATCTATGTGTCCCGAGGATTCCGGTCGTAGGCGGAATCTTTTTAACTGTTAACGGGGCTCCATTGCACACAGCCTTTCATTATAACCCTCCCATTGTCCAGATATGCCTGGAATACTATTAAAAGGGCCGTAAAATCGCAAACCATCCATCCATCGTCGAAAAAGACAAAAACGCAGCGGGAACGTTGCGTGATCGCTTGGTACGCCTTGGAAACGCGTGAGGTGTAACTGTGGCGTACTTGTGGCGTATAAAGCGTTTTCACTGCGTACCTACGGCGTTCTTTTCTTATCTATAGAGTATCAGGTGCGTATGAAAGACGTATATGATGCTTCTATGGAGTATCGTTGCGAATGACCTGCGTGTGAATTGACGGACTGCGTACGAACTGCGTACGGATTACGCACCTTGCGCTGCGATGGCGCAGCCGCTGCGTAGATGTTGCGTTGTCAATTTTGTTCCGGCATTGCTTGAGTACCTACTACGTCAACGCGACGATCGTAGGCAAAAGACACATTTTTCATGTTTGTTTTCATTCTTTTCATAGGCATGTACCTGGAAGATCCACTTTCTGTAGTACTCAAAAAGGAAACTTTTAACTCGGTCCTTATGAGGTGCCGTTTTACTATCCCATCCCTACTTTAAGAGATGAATTTGAATTAGTGATTAAATTAGTCAATTATTTGAATTAGTGATATCCATAATTCAGCCGATTTATTGGTATCACTAATTCGAAGAGAGTATCAGGTGCATATGACTCACTAATTTAGAGAGTCGCCGTAGTCGAGTGTTTAGAGTGGCTTGTCACCGGAAGATCGTGAGTTCGCGGTTCACCGTCGCCATCCGACGACTGGAAAACTCTCTCTGTCAACCCAGGAGTAAATGTGTACCTTTTTCGAATCAGGGAAGGATAAGGCAGCGAAAGGAGAGAGATGGGCTCCGCCTTTCATCAGCTGTGCCCAAGATATAGTAGGTCTCTAACCCCTACTGCCCCTACGGCTATTAGGCTATGGGAAACCTTTACCTTTACCTTTTAATTCGAAGAATGGCTCTAAATAATTCAAATTATGGATATATTTAAACAGGCGGAATTACAAATATCCATAAGTCGAAATAATGAATATCCATAATTTGAATTAGTGATATCAATAAATCGGCCTGAATAATGATATCCATGATTAGAATCAAGGATATCCATAAATCACCGTAGAGACTTTTATTTAAACTTATTATTTGCAAAAACGAATTATTTTACCATATTTTTAATTAGTGATACCCATAAATAGGCCAAATTATTGATATCCGTAATTGGAATAAATTTAATTATCATGAATATCACTAATTCGATTTATGGATATCCAGCAATCTTAATGATTAATGGATATCACTTATTCGAATTATGGACATCACTTTCTCGATTTATTGATATCCAAAATTGGAAAAAGTGCTATCTATAAATTGGAAGAATTATGGATATCCATGATTCGATCCATAAATAGAAAAAAAAAATATTCATATTTCGAATAAGTGACGTCCATAAATCGTTTATATGAATGGCATCTATTATTCGAATTATACACAGCCATGATTCGATTTATGGATATCCATACATACATGTAATACGGGAAATTCATAGATAATTATTATTATCACTTACTCGAATTATGGATATCATTTTTTTCGAATTATGGATATCCATAAATTATTATGGATATCTACAAATAGGGAATAAACAGTAAAACGGCACCTTGTAGGTCCTGGCCTCTTTGTCCCCTGTTAGCTTGACTGCTGTTAGACTCAGCTGCTGCTTGATCTCAGGGATGACAGCTGACGGTGTTCGAAGGTCTGGTTCGGTGAGTGGAGCCCATCGTTTTTCCGTTCCCTTGGTGCTCCCTGAGCGTGACTTCTTTTTAGGCATATTGTTTTGCTAGTGACTTGTTTGACTGCTTTTGAAAGAATAGCAGCAGCGCAGAGCACAAGAACTTTTATACGCCGCTAATACGCAGTAGCTACGTTGCACTTAAAAATGAAACGCCGTGCCAACGAAACAGCCACACCTCGACAACGTATTATAATACGCCACACATACGCCACGCATACGTCTCCATGCGCCGTATCTTGAAACAAGTACGAAAACAGATACGCCAAAGGTACGTCGCAGAATCGTCACACATACGCCGTGTACTTCGTAGGACTAGAATTTGGATAAAATACGCCACAGTTCTTCGCGATCGACACGCGTATGTAATTTTTGTGAAATACGCTGCTGTTACGAAATAGTGTGATAGTAACATAACAAAACAATACACATTAAAGAGTTTTTTAAATCTTGAATTTGCAAGGATCTCTTGACTAATCGCAAAGACTGCATTTAGACAGTGGATCCTTGCTACTATACATTTGCATCAAGTTCATACCAACCTAAATTATTTCCGGAGAACTGCGCAAACTTTCTTCAATTTCCGATATTGTGGAGCATCTTAAAGAGTTTAATGAATTGTTATTTTTGATATATGGGACTTCAAGACGCATAGACACCGCGGAACCATTGACGATAAAGCCATTTAAAAGCAAACCGTTGAAACCAAAACAAGATTGTTTATGCCGCTTAGATTAAGCCTTGGCGAAAAAAGATACGACAAAGCATGTGCGAAAAGCGAAGACTCAGATATGCCTGCGCAGCTTCATATAGTTATCACAGTCTTTTCACTTTGTTGGTTCTCGGGATTGTTGCTTGAAACATGGAAGACGCTATTCAGGCTGTTGGATTTGCCTGCCTTTGTTTACAAAGGGAAACTATTTTTATGTCTTTATGGTTGCTTCTCTTGACGAAGAAGCAACCCGAAAATGGGGTTGACTCTTACAGGAAATAATTTGATCCTAAAGGAGCAAACAATTTTATTTAAGAGTTCACCACCATTTAGAAAGAATATAAAAGAAAATGATACAGTGGCGTCCCCTTACAATGAGCTCATTAACCTAAAACTTAACTTTCCTAGGTAACTTTATTTGAGCCGCGACACGACAAAACCAACAATGTGGTTGTGCGCCCAGCGCAGACTCAGATGAGCATGGGCATCAGCAAAGTCCGATCAGACTCTTCGCTTAGCGCTTAAAGGGTAGCTAAGGGTCTAAGCTACCTCCATGTGGACAGCGAAGACTCTGATCAGACTGGGCGGATGCCCAGGCTGATCTGAGTCTGCGCTGGGCGCACAACCACATTGTTGGTTTCGTCGTGTCGCGGCTCATTTATAGTTTCACTGTTTGAACATTCTGGACGATACCTTTTCATACGTAAAGCTTCGGTCAAGTTCCAAGCTTTTGTCGTTAACTATAATTTTCTTTGAAGACAAATAGCTTTTCAACTAAACTTCGTCAATCAGAAGCAAATGTGTCCTTGAATTTAATTGTTTTTGGAGGAACAGAAAAGTCTGACATGTCCTTAAGCCACAAGTGCTTCGTCAGACAGTTTGATGAGGGTATTTTCAGTACTACTACTAATTTAGCGGCAGAAAGTTTCCTGTCCAGAAAATTGCTTTTAAGAAGAAAAAAATGCATATTGGGGGCAAACAGCTCTACCAACCGCCTTTCCCAAATGAGGGACAAATTTTGAAAGAAACAAATGCTTTGGAAAGAAAGTTTGGCGAACACTGCATTAACACGTCAGTAAGAGATGAGCCGCGGCACGACAACACCAACAAAGTGGCACGTGCGGCCAGTAAAGACTCAGATCAGCCTGGGCATCCGCCCAGTCTGATCAGAATTTTCGCTGTCCGCATGAAGCTAGCTTAGACCCTTGGCTACCTTTTAGCTTTCTTTTTGCTCTAATCAAGCTAGAAGGACGTCCAGGCTGATCTGAATCTTCACTGAGCGCATGTGCCACTTTGTTGGTTTTGTCGTGTCGCCACCCAAACGTGATAACAATCTTTTTAAAACTCAAGCTTACCAAAGACATATCTGTTGCAACAAAGTGAACAGTTCAACGTTCTTGACAAATATACCGGCAAAGTTTCTTTAATTACATATACTCTGTTCAAAATCAAGCAGATTTGATATCAAAAAGAAGTTTCTGTCTCCATGCCCACTGCTTCTTTCTTTGTTACAGTACATGTTCTATGGGAAACTTTCTGTTCATAAGAATACATTGCGATTGTCAAATGAATTTTACCCAATAAATATTGACATTTGAAATTTGTATTTTTTTTTATTTATTTATTTTTTCGGGTAAGCATCTGTTTGTAACACACAGCTACTTTGTCATAGAGACTTCCCGAGTGTAAAAGAAACTGAAGAAAATATAGAAAATCACATGTATTGTATTAGCCTTTGATACTCGTATTTGGACTGTTCAACCCTTGTCGTTACGGTTGGTTCCTTCTTATGATCATTTCAACAAGTTCATAGTCCTGAGCCTAGTTGTTCACAACTAACGACGTCGATAGCAAACGAGACGAACTACGTTTTAAATGTATTGTACGCAAAACCACTGCCATTTTTGCCGATAAAATGTGAGGAGCTTTTGCAGTGCAAAAGCTCCTCTCATTTTGTCAGCAAAAATTATTAGCAAACTTGATTTTATGTGTACTAGAAGACTTAGCGAATTCTTGACTAACAACTTCATTAAGCTAACGATGCTTTGAAGAACTTGGCCCTGGTATAATATGGTCATTGAGACTAAGATATTATCCTTCTCGTTATTTATATTTAGAATAAGATTCAAAATGCGTCTTTGTACTTTGGGACTGTCACAGCAAATTTTGTTTTTCAAAGATAATTCCAGCTAGAATCTTAGAACTTAGCATACTGGACATTAAGTTGTTGTATATTAGGATTGAGAATTGGGCTTTCTTTATTTGCTTTTTTTTTTTTTCTTCTCATTAATTTTTGTTTCTCTCCATAATCTGAATTTTAAATTGTATTCCTTGATTTTGGTCTGCAACTGTTTTGTCTCATCTTGTTAATATGCAATACTCGTAATCCGGCTTAATATATCGGTAAAATGGGACTGTACTACTTTTGGTTTATAATTATAAAATTGCACTTTAATAAGTGGTTCTATAAAAATGCCAGTCAACATCAACGACCCATTTTGAGACTAAATCAATCGGTAAATAGCCGTAATTTTGATGGAAATCATTCGTCTTGTCAATTGAATTCCAAGATGTTTAATTAATTTTCCAAGATCCAGAAGTAATTTGCATTTTCTCGCTTTTCAAAGGCGTCTCTTGAATTAACTCATACATAAGTCAAGGAAAATCCGACGTTTCATGTATTTTGATGCAGATATTCTTGAATATTTGTGATAAGCGTTGATGTCTCTCTCATTAATATGCATTACATTGTACATTACCATATATAGCCAAAAATCGGACATATCAAAACGTTTGTTGCATGTGCTGTAGCATTCCATAAACCTGTGAGGCCATTTTAAAACTTTTAAAAATAAATGTAGTTGTGAAACCGTTTACAAAAATTTTGGATTCTTATCTGACGGCCCGTTGTCAGTCGTCTTATCTGGGTCGACTCTGTTTGTTAAGTCTGGTCGATTACTTATTTAGTACATTATATCAGCGAATGAAGTAACTGAAAAAGTAGTTTTGAGTAAAGAGTTGTGGTCTTACATTCACTTGAATCTACTGAGCAATCTAAGAAAGCAAGGAAAAGGAGTCGACAATGCTGAAAACAGCAAGTTAATTTTGAAACGACAATTAACTCTTACAGTTCGAAATACCGTGAAATTTTTAAATATTGTGACTGACAGGACGGAACAAAAAGTGCAAGCCCAGATCAGGACCTACACTGTTTCCACTTCCATCTGCATCTTTTACCGTATTGAAAACAAAAACTTTCCATCTTTAGAACAGTAACTGTAATTACTTTATGTGTCCGATTTTTAAGAATTCTACGGTATAAAATTGGTAACTGGTAGTGCAAAATGATATAAGAATTAGGTATCTACTATGTTAATCAAATGGGAGTGCGGCGCCGTATACATGTATCATGTATATATGCTTACATTCGGATATCATGCTCTTTTGCGGTTTTACCCGTTTGAACATACAGTGTACAATGTAGCTGCTACTGTCTCTCAGTAGCTGTATTCGAAGATCAGTTACGAGATGATGGTAAAATGATGGTTTTGAGAACCCTACCGGTTGAAACAGTTTAACTCTCTTTTTCATACGGATAAAATACTGCCTTTTGAATAACTGTCGGAATGCAAAGATAGGTGTTACTTTGGCGAAATGGATATAACAAGTGTGTAATATGCCAAGCTACAAAAATCGTTGTCTTTAACATTTGATATTTTCTCGTCTTACGAAACATACTATTGAGTTCAACGCTTTTTCCTGGTCTCCTTTCTTTCATGGAGCAGGCGTCAATTCCGCGCGAGAACAAATCTCAGGCAAGATTACGTTTGACAGATTTAGCAGTTGTCCTCTAGATGTAACTCAATCTGGGGCGACACAGGTGTTGTTTCTGTCTTCCTAATAGGCATTAAGGTCATAAGTGTACATCTTACATGTAATGGATACTTTAGTATTGGTCTCAAGAAAATACCAAATGCATCTGTTTTCAAAAGGAAAGCTTGCAAAATGTTTGTTTTACGCGTACGGCCCTTTCACGAATATTTGAGCCGCGACACGACAAAACTAACAATGTGGTTGTGCGCCCAGCGCAGACTCAGATCAGCCTGGGCATCCGCCCAGTCGGATCAGAGTCTTCGCTGTCCGCAAGGAGGTAGCTCAGACCCTTAGCAGGGCGCACAACCACATTGTTGGTTTTCTCGTGTCGCGGCTCATTTGAGTCTTATGTCAAGCCGATCGTTTCGCAGAGATCAGCAGAAACCGGAGCTGTAGGGTAAAACCCACCTGACCTTCTGTAAACAGAACTTAGCAATCTCATTGTGCGCTGGCAAAGGCTCGAGCCCACAGTGGTGAGAGACATGTTAAGAGTCTGCCCTCATAGACATGAAGTCACGGAAGCAAGCTGCAGGAATCGTAGTATTATATCAGATATCTTGTTGTAAAATGAAACCACGTTGCCATTGAATGATTAAGTCACTTAATATCCATAAGAAGCATATACCCATGAAAACATATATGTCAACCCATGTGACTAATGTGATTCGTTTGTACACCAAAGATTATGTCATGATCAGATTTTGCCAAAAAAATTAAAAAAAAGTCCTTTAATTGGAAATTATTATTAAGAGTTTTTGGTTAACTACTGGTATTGGCCCTTAAAACATAGCGGAAGTCATCCTGAATTAGGTTTTGACTCTTTAAAAGCCTGTATCTACGTACGAAACCGAAGACCAACTTTTTCACATTCAGTTTAATACCGAAATATAAGACTGTTAACCATATAAAATGACCATGTTTTTTCCATGTATTTCATTGCAACTCATATGACGTTTACACAGGTGAAAAAGCATTGTTTTGCATTAGCTCTATGAAAACGTAAGGTGGTGCAAAACTTCTTTTGAGTAGTTTATATTGATGTTTATAAATGAGCCGCGATACGTGAAAACCAACAATGTGGTTGTGCGCCCTGCAGAGACTCAGATCAGCCTGGGCATCCGCCCAGTCTGATCAGAGTCTTTCCAAAGCGCTTAAAAGGTAGCAAAGGGTCTAAGCTACCTTCATGCGGACAGCGAAGACTCTGATCAGACTGGGCGGATGCCCAGGCTGATCTGAGTCTGCGCTGGGCGCACAACCACATTGTTGGTTTTCTCGTGTCGCGGCTCAAATGACAGCCTTGTTCAGACAAAGCGGACGTACGAATTGAGCTGGCATTTGATTGGTCACGTAAGACATTAGTAGAGGCTGTGGCAGATTATTGTTCAACTGTGGTTCTTTGCCCTTTTCTGAAGTATAACATCACATTCCTTGTGAAACACGACACATTCTAAATTGGAATATGTACATGTGTGTACCACCTCCTTGTTTTCACCGTTTTACGAATGAAAATATTTTGTAACTTCCTACTTGCTTTGGTGGACAACGAAACCCTTCCAAAACAACCCTGTGGGCACATGACGTCAAAATGGCGTCACATCGACGTCAGTACGACTTCATTTCAACGTCATGTGCCTGCTGGATAGGACTACTCCTAAAGGAAAGAATTTGTTATAAAATTTTGCTGGTTGCTTTGGGTTTAACGGCCCTTTGAGAAAGTATTTCAGTCTATATCGGGCCGTCTCCCAGAGAGCGGAAGAAAGAAAGACAAATGATAAAAGAGATGAAAATTATCCAAACAACCCCACGTGCACCTACTGCAAGCATATGTGGGTCTTTGCCCTGCTGTTATCCAAATTAGTAGGATCACAGGGTCAAAACCAGTCATCGACACTGACGTCAGTACGATATTATTTCGACGCCATGTGCCTGGTGGGAAGTAAACACCTATTTGGAAAGATTTCCTTGCTCATGTATGCAAACCGGGTGTCACAAAAATTTGTTTCTCTTTGTAAAATGGTGGGAAAAGGGGTAAAACATGGTGAAGGTCTTTCTAGTCAGCTTAAGAATAATTTTAATTGTGAGACCGGAAAATTTAAGCCTCATTAAAGTCCCACTCAATATACTCCCGTATCATATTTGGTTTAAACAATATATTATTCAAATTATCTATACATACATATAGATATCAGAGTTGAGCAATACAGGTTCTGACTGTATGCGTAACGCTTATACATGACTATGCAATTCATTTCCTGGGGCCGTATTCATAAAGCCACTTAAGTCGTTGCTATGCGGTTGCTAAGGCTAAATATCTATAAAGAAGATTCCCTACAACTATGTAATTTGCTCTGTAGGATCAGTTTTACAAAGACTGTTCCTCCAGAGCAAATTTCATAGTTGTAGGGAATCTCCTTCAAGGAAATTTAGCCTTAGCAACCGCATAGCAACGACTTAAGTGGCTTTATGAATACGACCCCTTGTCATATTTATTCATGTCCAATGTATACGGAAGAGAAAATTGCAGTCTTGATAATCTTGTAAAATATTTAGTCCTTGACGATAAAAAAAATTCTGAAATAGTAGAAAAAATAATGTTAAACAGATGGCACGGTTTAACATTACATTGATATTGAAAGTTCATCATGGGCAATATGCTGCCTTTTCAATATGAGCCGCGACACGAGAAAACCAACAATGTGGTTGTGCGCCCAGCGAAGACTCAGAGCAGCCTGGGCAGCCGCGCAATTTTATCAGACTCTTTGTTAAGTGCTCAAAGGGTAGCTAAGGGTCTAAGCTACCTTCATGCGGACAGCGAAGACTCTGATCAGACTGGGCGGATGCCCAGGCTGATCTGAGTCTGCGCTGGGCGCACTACCACATTGTTGGTTTTGTCGCGTCGCGGCTCATATGTAGAAGTCAACGTTATCTTTATTGCTATCTTCTGAAATATGAAAGCATTTTTCCAAATTGTTGACCCAGAAACCTATAAAACATAATGAGCTGACAGATGGCACCATCTCATATTACTTTTACTTGAGAGTAAGCAGTGTTTAGAGGTCTGGGCCCAGTTGTTTAAAACTAACGACATTGTTAGCTAACGTTTCGTTAAAATTTCAATCGTTAGTATCTCAAATATGCCAGCATTTTTCTTGAAAAAAATGTGAAAAGCTTTTGCATTGCAAAATTCTTACATTTTTTTTTCAACAAAAATATAAGTGTATTTGGTTATAAAGTCATAAAACGCTTAACGAGTTGATCTCTTCACGAGCTCGTTAAGCTAACGATGCTTTGAACAACTGGGCTCTGGCCTAGAAAATAACAACCCTAGGAGGCATACAATGTTGAAACTACCTTGAATCAACGGTGATTCAACGTCATGGCATTGAATCACCGTTGATTCAAGGCTATTTTAAAGTTGTGCGCCCACTGGCATGTTGATGGGTATGATCTTAATTTTATGAGCCATAGCAACCAAGAGGACGTCTTTATCATTCAGAAACGATAATATATAACTAACGGATATTATTAGCATTATGCCAACACAGTATAACTATGTAGTCTCCCATCTAGGATGTCTCCACTATATAACTGTTTTCAATTTAACATATAAGGAAAAATTGAAAACACAGAAAACTAAGCAAAGCCCGAAAGCTATCTCTATTTCCAGATGAAATGCATGAGCTCAATTTTCAAAAGAACCATTTTAGCGCATACCATACATGTATCTAGTAAGGAGGCGACGCTTAGCTCAAATTTCACTACATCACTTAAGCTAAAAGTGTCGTTAAAATGAAGAAAATGAATTTAAGTGTCTGGATACGCTTCTAGTGGAGATCACTTTGATCTGTATATATTTTCTCCTTTTCATGCAAACTACAGAAAAGAAATTGTTCTGTACTTTAAATTCCTTAAAGTATAGTTAAATTGTTTTGAAACGAAAAAGAGTCATAGGTACCAAACGACATGATAACCAGGTCGTTTGGTAACTATGACCGTTTTCGTTTCGTAACAGCTCTTTTTTCGTTTCGCAACATCCTTGAAAACATAGTTAACCAGGTGTGTCTCCGTTACGTCAGGAGTATCATCAGTTAGGGAAAACAGAATTGAGCCACGACGTGAGAAAACCAACAATGTGGTTGTGCGCCCAGCCCAGACTCAGATCAGCCTGGGCATCCGCCCAGTCTGATCAGAGTCTTCGCTGTCCGAATGGAGGTAGCTTTGACCCTTAGCTAGCCTTTAAGCGCTTAGCCAAGGGTCTGATCAGGCTGGGTAGATGTCCAGGCTGATCTGAGTCTGCGCTGTCCGCACAACCACATTGTTGGTTTTGTCGTGTCGCGGCTCAGATATTACCATGTCAGAGTAAGCGCGCTTGTATGTGCGTCCGTACACGTTAACTTTAAATTAAGGCATGTTGGCCCGATCTAGAATCTTGTGGACAATAAAAAAGCTTCAGCAGCAATTTTCCTACTGATTTTTCTGAATAAATTCTTAAACCTTTGAATTTTGGTTGATCCCTGTAGCATTTCAGACGTATACTCTATCGAAAAAAGTTACATAGATCATGTTCGTACAGACAAAACGAGTTCGTCGAAAGTCGGTAACTGAAAAGTTCATTATAGGAATCAGAAGATTCCCGGCGTGCACCTAACATTGAAACAACATTAAATCAATGTTGTTTCAACGTCACGACGTTAAATCAACTTTGAGTCAACGTTGTTTCATTTTTTGGTGGCCACTGGGTTACTGTACTAACCCTAGTTATTCCAACAGTCCTCACAGGGTATAATCGATTCCGCCAATTTTCGCTTCCTGCAGAGACTGTCCGTCATTTTCGGCTTCCGCCGAGACTGTCCGCGAACTCTTGCTTCCTGCAGAGACTACTGTCTCGAAAAATGGCTTCCTGACGAGACTGTCCGCATGACTCTGCTTCCTGCCGAGAGCCTCGGCAGGAAGCAGAATCACGCGGACAGTCTCTGCAGGAAGCCAGTTATCATGTACAGAAGTCTCGGCAGGAAGCAAGAGTTCGCGGACAGTCTCGGCGGAAGCCAGATATGATGTACAGTCTCTGCAGGAAGCGAAAATTGGCGGAATGGATTATACTCTGTGGTCCTGTCAGAGCAAATGTGGTGCCGTGTTTAGATTTGAGTTAAAGCCATGGATAGATGCAAGTAAATATTCGGAGTTTGGCATATGTTATTCAAGTCATCAAGTGGTTAATTGACGTCTGGCTTTGACATCATTTTAGATGTGACAATATCGATCCTGTCGTTTGATAATTACCTCTGTGACTACCACATGTGTCCCTCTATTATTGCCAGGCGTTTTATGATTAAGTTACATTTCCCTTGCGTCTTTATCATATGTACATCAATTTGTTTTCTCCAATTTTTGTTTTTACTTAGGCACCAGACGCTGCATTTTATTGTAAGTAAAGTGATATTAAGCCTACGTACTGGCTTTATTTGCAACATGGGTATTACAATATGCAACAATGCAACACGGGTCGTGTCTTAACATTAGGTCCCAAGTCTAGTCACTTTATTTTTAATTTGGTTTCGGGAAACTCGTTCTCAGACTAAGATTTTAGTCAACTTGTTTTAGTCCTTGAAACGCCATAAACCAAAATAGATATAGACTGATTTCAGTCGAAGATGTTTGAAATTGTCTTAGCCATATATTGATATTCAACATTTTCATCTTCTCGCTAAATCTTTAGTAGGTATT
This sequence comes from Ctena decussata, assembly GCA_963989385.1. Classification (NCBI taxonomy): domain Eukaryota; kingdom Metazoa; phylum Mollusca; class Bivalvia; order Lucinida; family Lucinidae; genus Ctena; species Ctena decussata. The sequence continues at coordinate 33,976,638 of OZ022498.1, read as the reverse complement.
AGACTCCTAACTCCAACATCCTCAAGATGTCGGAGGGGGGTAAAAAGGTACATGTAGTCTTAAAAACATGAAGACAAACTGTTCATGCTATTTTAATTCCATTAATGGCAAGCCGGATGCACATAAAGGATTCGAACCATGAATCCTAGGTTTTAATTTTTCAAAAGTTATCTTTGAAAGAAACATTTCTTAAACCACAATTTAAAATCTTAAACGTAAATTTGCAAATTCAACACTCCTTTTAAGTTTAAACCATGAACTGAATCCACGTTTTCAGACGTTCAAGGAAAGGCTGTGTTAAAACCCATGATAGCAAATCGGGTCCGAGATTATAAAACTTGAGATTAATCTCAAACTCAAAATAAAGCACACTGACTGGCTGCTTCCGAGCATGTGCTCGGGAGCAGTCAATCAGTGTGCTTTATTTTGAGTTTGAGAATGTACTCAAGTTTTATAACCTCGGGACCAGTACTCAAGGTCTGACGAAGCAAAGCAGAACTAAGGGCGAGGGTTAGTCGACTTAAAACCGGTTCAAGCCCTCCAGTAATTTTATTATTGGCCGTCCCAAGGCGGCACTTCTGTTTTGGTTCTTCTTGGTTGTTTTCTGCGTTGTTTGTTGCTATGTTTGCTATTGATATATTGTTTGAGATGTTGTGATGTTAAGGCTAGCCCGGTGACCACCTACAAAGGCAATGGCTGTTCACATGGCTGCCGCTGGTGATGTCTTTGGTGGTGACTGATTTTGCGTAACTTTTCCCACGTGGTGTCTCGGATGGGATGGGATTGCATTGTGTCAGTCCCTGACGATTTTCCTACTTACTTTTGCAGCTCTGACCTAGTTTTGAAATTTTTAGACCTAGGTGTAAAGACTTGCAGACACCTGTATAATGGCTTGATGTACCCACTAGTCTTTCAATTGCCCACTCTAAGGCGTTTTTATCCTGTTGGAATTCCTTATTTGTTTGCTGTCCAAATGCTTTACATTTCTTCACAGGGTATAATCGATTCCGCTTCCTGCAGAGACTGTACATCATATTTGGCTTCCGCCGAGACTGTCCGCGAACTCTTGCTTCCTGCCGAGACTTCTGTACATGATAAATGGCTTCCTGCAGAGACTGTCCGCGTGATTCTGCTTCCTGCCGAGGCTCTCGGCAGGAAGCAGAATCACGCGGACAGTCTCGGCAGGAAGCCATTATTCGAGGACAGTAGTCTCTGCAGGAAGCAAGAGTTCGCGGACAGTCTCGGCGGAAGCCAAATATGACGGATAGGCTGTGCAGGAAGCGAAAATTGGCGGAATCGATTATACCCTGTGTTCTTCCTCTCGCAGTGTCTTCAGTTGGCTGTGCTTTGTGAGTGTTCGTCCAGACTGAAATACTTCAGAGCTTCAGATAAGGTGGACTTTTTATAATAAATTTTAGACATGTTTTCTTATTTTCTTATTTCTAATGTAAACATATGTTGTGACCCATCATTAGAACCGTCTCGGTGAGACGGTTCTGTTGAAGGGTCAGACCATAATTTTTTTTATATTTCTGGAGAAATATGGAAACTAATCCTTAAATTATAACTATTACCCCCTTTTATCTGGAGCACTGTTACTTCATATGTTCATGTATTATCCTATGTCTACTTTTAGGCTGCCTATCCTTTGAATTCAAACAAGCGGAGAAACTGCTGAAAGTGACAAGCGAGTCATCTGGACAAGGTGTAGCCCTTATATAAAACGTGACGTCATTACCTTCACAATGCCCGAAAGTACAAAATAAATATAGGTCACACAGAAAGAGGAAATTCAGCGCCACGTCATTTTCAGTTGCATGACCACTCCTTCTCTACATGTCACAGCATCATGTTCATAAATGATCAAGTTGGTCTTACAGACCGGAGTGGTTCATTTCCTTCTTATCTTGAGTGGTAGTGCCATCTCTGGAAATGGTTTTCCTAGGCGCAGATTTGGATAAATACCACTGAAAGTAAGTACATGTAGCTTTCTAAAATAATGATAATAATAAAATACAAGAACAACGTTGTTTTCAAGAAAACAATCATCTAAAAGGAGTAGCAATAAATGATTTAAGGTAACTGATTTCCTTATGCTAAATCAAAAACATCTTTAAATAAGATCAAATAATGCTTTAAAATAGCGGAATATATGACTTCTTCTACATGTATATGCTAAATTAAAACAAAATAAGCGATGGTGAAAAAAATGAGAGACTCACAAATGAATTCTAATGTGTTTCTATGCCAATCATCTCATAAGTCACGTTAAACTTCATATTATCACTTGTAGCGGAGAAATTAATTACTAGAAATGTATTATTTGGTGTGTTTTTTTTCTTCAAAAACACAAGCTTTAACAAAACAAATGCGTTTCTTAGGAGGTAAACATCTAAGAAATCAGTCTTTCCACGTGTTTTCTCAGTTGACCGATTTACTGTAAAGATGTCCGACTTACAGTTTAAATTCCAACTATTGGGACAGATACTTGAACTGACAGTGCAGATCCAGATCAGACTCTACCCAAAGGATTGCCATTCCAGCTGAAACTTATAGACGCCTAACGATACTATAGATGTTTTACAGGAGTTAGTAACTCTTGCTTTACATTCATCTCTTTCATTTCGTTATGGAATTCAAATACTTTACGCTAGACTTTCTGCACAGTTTTCAAACATAAAAGAACGTTGATTTAAAAAAGATAATAACACAAACACATACTGAAACGATTGAAAAATTTCATGGCGATAGGATCAAAAGTCCAGTTGGACTTATGATATTTTAGCTACTGGCTGCAAAGAAATAGTGATTAGAAACAAGAGTTTTTCAAAGACAAAACCTGTACAAAAACACATTTGAGCCGCGACACGAGAAAACCGCCCAGTCTGACCAGAGTCTTCGCTGGCCGCATAGAGGTAGCTTAGAACCTTAGCTACCATGTAAGCGCAAAGCGAAGACTCTGATCAGACTGGGTGGCAGCCCAGGCTGATCTGAGTCCGCGCTGGGCGCACAACCACATTGTTTGTTTTTTCGTGTCGCGGCTCTTTTGATGTTCTGAGACATCAAAGTATTTTCCTCATGTTTGCTTTATAGATGACTGACTTATTGCAGAATCATTCAATACCTCGTGACGGTTGCCTTATTTTCATCTCTTTTAACAGCATTCTATTGATTGATTATCGTACCGTCAAAATTAAAAAATTGGGACACCGAAAATATGTAGCGTTATGGTTAAAAACATGGAACTGTTTGCATAACAATGCAGTGATATATCCTAAATATACAGCTATAATGGTAAACAGTGTAGACCCTAATCCTTAGGAGCACTCTGATCTTGGTCAGACATATCTATTCTAATACTTAGATATTTTATGGTAGTCGTCGTCAATATTCAAACACTCCGGCTTTCCCTTCAACTTCTGAAGTACAACTTTTGCAAGTCCATTTAAAAAAATGTGCCTTAAAGGGATGGTTTCTCAAAGTAATGGTAGCCATAATAGAGCTTCAGCAGACTGATCCTAGCTGCAGACTGCTCCAAGAAACAGTCAGATCTAGATTTACTCTGTTTGCCAAGAATTCCTGTTCCAATACATAGGTGGAAATGGTTCAGTTTGATTTAACAGCAATCAGATGATACTGACAGTAAATCTATAATTGAGCCGCGACACGAGAAAACCAACAAAGTGGTTGTTCGCCCAGCGCAGACACAAATCAGCCTGGGCATTCGGCCAGTCTGATCAGGGCCTTCGCTGTCCGCATGGAGGTAGCTTAGACCCTTAGCTACCCTATAAGCGCTTAGCGAAGAGTTCTAGGGCTGGGTGGATGCCCAGGCTGAACTGAATCTGCACTAGGCGCACAACCACTTTGTTGGTTTTCTCGTGTCGCGGCTCAATTATATGTTTGCCTTCAGTTTTACGTTAATTGAGATAAACACTCTTTGAAGTATAAGTGAAATAAAAACAAGCAAGTTGTGATTTGTGATCAGGATGTTTTCCTTATTACCAGCTGCAAGTTGTTAATGTTATTAGTAGACTGTTCAATAAACAGATCAGCGAAAAGAAGATGTCAAAATATTGTGATTCATGAGGAATCTATTTGCCCTGTTACCTAAATATCTAGCTACTGAGTTAAAAAGCTTACATGTAACAACAGATTTCTGGTATGCGCTGAACCTGTGTCATAAGGCGTAATACTAACATGTAGGTGTATGGGTATATATCTCTATGTTTTCTAAGATTTTAATGACTGACATTCTTCGGTGTCGCAAGCGCTGTCTGGAAAGTGACTTTTACTGCTGTATAGTCTGCCACTTAAAAATAGCGCGTCTGTATTTCGCCAGTTACTTCTGAATTAACAAACCAGTTTTGTACAGCGTTAAATGAGAACGTATACATACCATATTTACATGCATTTTCAATCATACCTGTCTGGCTTGCTGATCTAGCGGTCCCGGGTTCGAGACCCGCTGTAAGCGGAAATCTTTCCAACCGTAAACGAGGTTCCATTGCACACAGTCTTTCATTACCACCCTTCCAGCGTCCTGATATGACAGAAATACTGTTGAAAAGGTTGCAAAATCGCAAGTCATCCATCCATCCATCCATCCATCCATCATACGTATCCTACCACATTAACAGCCAGAAAACTTCCTACCGCCGTCACCACAACCGTAACGCACGCTACGTTTCGTACTTTCAAACTTGCTTCACTTCAGGTGCTGTTGTGTCGTGTGGCTGCACAATGTTTCCCCGTATATCTTCATTATGCAGATGATATAATTGAGCCGCGACACGGGAAAACCAACAAACTGATTGTGCGCCCAGCGCAGACTCAGATCAGCCTGGGCAGCCGCCCAGTCTGATCAGAGTCTTCGCTGTCCGCATGGAGGTAGCTTAGACCCTTAGCTTCCCTTTAAACGCTAACCAAAAATTCTGACCAGACTAGGCGGATGCCCAGGTTGATCTGAGTCTGCACTGGGCACACAACCACTTTGTTTTGTCGTGTCGCGGCTCAGTTAGATTAAATTTTCTGGCACTTTAGGATCATTGGAATCCTTTTGAGTCAAGTTGACAATCGAGTCCCGCTGAAGCCGATGCTAGGGGCGTGGGCATTGTAGCAATATCACAGTACTGCATATGCACTGACTCAATTAAACCTCGTCTGCTATTTTCGTTTCTTTGACTCCTTGTTTCCAGGAAATCTCTTCAGAATTCATTTGCACCTGCTCTTACGTTGTCAGCCGGATAATTCAAGCTTTTGACAGTGTAGATTGCGTCCGAGGGCAAACGATTGTAAGGGCTGTCTGAAAAGCATTTTTTTCCTTTAACGATTTACGCCCATGTTTATAATAACTAAAACGTCTCCATGAAATATTTTCACAGTAAAAGGCCCATTTATACATTTGACAAAATATATTACTACCGTTTTCTTGTAAAATCTAATTTTAACCAAAACAAAGAAAAAAGTTCTAGAAATGCGGACCAAGATCGAAATCGCCCCGTTACTGCTGTTTTGGATACGTTCCGCTGAGGTGCGAGGGGATCGTCGTTACGAGAATTAAAATACATGTACATATTATAAACGGGCTACATGTAATTGCCCAGGTATGTCAGTTTTAATACTTAAGAATAATGAGCAGCAACACGACAAAACCAACAATGTGGTTGTGCGCCCAGCGCAGACTGAGATCAGCCTGGGCATCCGCCCAGTCTGATCAGAGTCTTCACTGTCCTTATTGAGATAGTTTATACCCTTAGCTATCCTTTGAGCACCTACCAAAGAGTCTGATCAAACTTGACGGCTGCCCAAACTGATCGGAGTCTGCGCTGGGCGCACAACCACATTGTTGTCACCCGACGTAGGCGGAGGGGGACTATAGAAATGACCCTCGTCCGTCCGTGTGTCAGTCCGTCCGTCCGTCCATCCGTCCGTCCTTCCGTCCGTCCGTCCGTCCAAAATCTTGTACCCGCAACTCCTCCTACGTCTTTCATCGGATTGATTTGAAATTTTACAGATTGTATTCTTATGATATGAAGATGTGCATGTGGTTTTTTATTTTTGCTTCGGCCATTTTTAATGGAGTTACGGCCCTTGCTGACTTAGACCTTGTCCCCGCAACTCCTGCCACATCTTTTATCAGATCAACTTGAAATTGTGCAGAATGTTTCATCATGATCTAAAGATGTGCATGTGATTTTGGAATTTCAATTGCCCAATATTTTACAAAGTTATGGCCCTTTGTCGTTTTTGGCAATTTTCCAACTTTTGAACCGTTTGACCGAGAGAGCTGAAATTTAGTATGCTATTAGCATTTGGTAAATTGAGTATTCTGATTATTGTTAGGATATGCTAAATTTATTAGTGACAGAGTTATTCCCCTTTCATAGATAATAGACATTCACTTAAAGGTAAAAGGATAACTCAAGAACTATTCATATTAATGGGCTGAATCTTCATAAATGCAATGTTCATTTTTCATCAGATTCATATTAGGAGGATTATGGCCCTTGTTATTTTGTTATTGGGTGTATGGTCTTGATGTTTAGGCATTCTGTAAGGGCCTAAAGTTTCAGTAACCTGATTTTACACACATACGCCCAGTCCTGAACTTAAGTATTTTGTAACCTCATAGAGGCCCAGTAATTGGGTATATATGTTTGCTTATGCTTCAATTATTATTTCCTTACCAGATTCTGTTGTACACATATTTTCTGGTTTTGGCCATACAGTTACTCTGAAACGGAATAAAGGGCTGCAGTTTGTGACACATTTCAAACGTCGGGTGACACTTGGCCGATGGCCTTTTATTGTTTTTGTCGTGTGGCGGCTCAAGTCTGATTGTTATGTGCTTTTCGACAGTAATTTCTCACATTTGTTTGTTTCAGGGTTCAAACGTTACGAAGAGGGTTCTGAAAGGAAGACAAAGTATAACAGCATTACAGTGAAGCCTACCGGGCACTGCTGCAAATAAAGATATTAAAACTCATAGGCGACCAATAATACAAATATCCTGTAAATAATTAATACATAGAACTTCCCTGGCTATTGAACATGTCGGAGCCAGAGCCGAGAAACTGTCATTAAATTGTAATGGTTATATGTCTTTGGCATTTTGATCAGTGAAATACGACAAAGCACAGCACGTGATTGTCAGAAACAGAAGCTAAAATCTTATGTTTTCGACAGCATACATAGTTTATGGCATAACCCAACAGGAAACCTTTGTAAGGATTGCTTTTGTGTGTCTGGGACACATATATTGAGAGATGCTCAGATATTTTTGAAATAATTAGATGTTAATGTGATTTTACATTTTATAACTCAAGTTCCTCACAGCTTCGTAAAGTCAACGTGAGTGTTCCCCAAAGAAGTTTAAAATGTAAAAGCGAAATAAGAAATAAAGGAAATTTAATTGTAATGGCTAAATAAGAAGAATGCAACAATGAGGAATAACTGCATATTCTGGAAAGACAACAAGACATGACAGACATTGGAATATACTACTGATTTCAAAGCGAATCTGCCAAGAGCTAGACTTTACAAGAGTTTTTGGAGGAATATACCTTAAAACAAGTAGCTTGATCATTCTGTGACACGAGGATATACAATGGATACCAGCATGACGGGTAATACAGTAGATGCCCTACTAGAGGCCACTACGGTAACAGCAAATGATTCAGCGAACGCGACTGATGAATATGAATTTGAGATTATGAAAACCCCTCCAATGATCGGTGTCTTCATAACGCTCTATGTAATCATATTTTTAATAGGAATAAGTGGGAACTCTTTGGTAGTATACGTTGTGATGAGAAATAAAGCGATGCAGACCATTACTAACATATTCATAACAAACCTCGCTGTCTCAGATATAATGATGTGCATGCTGGCTGTTCCATTTACCCCACTCGCCTTCTTTATTAACACGTGGGTATTTGGAGACGCTCTGTGTCACATAGTACCAATGTCACTTTGCATCTGCGTCTATGTATCGACCCTGACATCAACCGCCATAGCCGTCGATCGCTACTTTGTTATCGTTTACCCATTCAAGCCCCGGATGAAGACATGCGTTTGTCTTCTCATGATTGTGGCAGTTTGGATTATATCTGTGTCGATCTCACTTCCGCTTGGAATATATCAGACTATCACGGAGCATAGTGGGACATTGTTATGCCTAGAAGACTGGCCCAAAGACCAGGCTAGACAATTTTTCACAGTTACTAGTCTCGTTTTACAGTATATAGTGCCTTGCAGCATCATTACCTACTGTTATGCTAGAGTGTCTCTTGCTCTGCGTAGACGATCTAAAACACGTATAGGTAGCGGGACAGCTAGTAGAGAAAGAGATGAAATGGAAATAAGAAGAAAACGAAGGACTAATAAAATGTTAATTGCCATGGTAACCATATTTGTTCTTTGTTGGTTGCCTTTGAATATGGTTCTTCTTGTTGAGGAATATACTTCTGGATTTGATTATTTTACATTTACATTTTTCTTAGCACATGTTATAGCTATGAGTTCCACGATTTATAATCCATTTTTGTATGCTTGGATGAATGACAATTTTAAGAAAGAGTTTAAGTTAGTGCTACCATGCTTGTTTCGGCGGGGCACAGATCGGAATGTAAATGGAAACTATACACAATACACCCATGTGGAAACAAACCCTTCCGTGCTTATGAATAAATCGCCACAGAAGAACACTTGTAACGAGAACACGTCGGACTCGAAGGCGTACTTTGACTCTGAAACAGAGAAAGTGCGTCTGAATGTTAATTCTGAGATCGACCAATCAGATTGAAGGTACTTGGAGACTCATCTATAGCGGACTGGTTCTCTTTTGCATGCGAGTAAGTGTTCGTGGATGCCAAATAAACAGTGCTGCTAAGGACGCTATATCCACTCTGTTTTGACGCTGCATGAGTACTGGGTTATGAGCCCTGTGCGCATTCAGCGTCAAAACATCGTTGTATTGACGCTGATGTAGCGTCATATGTTGATCAATTGAAACAACGTCATGGTGTTGGATTAACGTTGGTAAAGCGATGTTTTAACGTTGTATGTCCGCTGAGAACAAATAAGGTGTACGAAATAAGTTGTTGCAATACGTCTTACTGGGCTGGTGATGGCAACTTCTTGTACGATGTTGAACACACATCTTACTTCCCGTTTTGTGGAGTTTAAAAGAGAACCAGTCACAAGATTCTTTCCTGTGTATTTTTGATTCTGGTAACGGAATAAAAGTGAAAGGCCTGTTTTTCATAAGGAAAGCCACAAAGTGAATCTGAGGGAAAATGGGCCGCTATCTGATATTGTGGTATAGAAATTTGGACAAGGTTTGCGAAGATGACTGTGTAAGTCAGTGACGGAAAATACTGTGGTTCTGCTTATGAATATAGCCTTACCAAACTGTCCAAGTAGGTCAGGTGTAGCGGTTTATCCTTAATCTGTTGATATGGGCCAATGTTAATGAGTCTCCAAGTAATTGAAAAGATACTGTTCATTGGTCCATTGAAATTGGAAGTTAAAAGACTTAGTCTCATTGTACCATGTTGCCATGAGACGGCTGTTTATTTAATGTACAATTCATCAATTAAGAAGCTTATAATGGTGTCTAAATAGAATTTCGCCTTGTATATTTTCGTTTGTAGACCTTGAAAATTATAAGGCAGAGTAACTGATTCAATGACGGTAATGAACGGTAAGTACAGAAAGCTTGCATTCCATGTAAAATTGGATGACTGTATTGTTTTTGTATGTGCGTTATTTGAATAATTGGGTCATGCTTCATTAAGACCATTACGTGCCAGAGCTCTAGATAAGAGGGAGTATTTGGTGATAATTAGGGATAATGTTTGTTAATTCTGCATAGAATCATATGTTGTGACCCCTCATCTGAACCGTCTCGACGAGACGATTCAGATGAGGGGTCACAGCATATGGTTTCGATGAGAAATAAGAAAAATAATCCTTAATTATCATCGAATACTCCCTCTTGTCTAGAGCTCTGACGTGCGCTCTAACTTTTGAATTATTGTATTCGTCACTCTGACAAATTTGAGCCGCGACGTGAGAAAACCAACGAAGTGGCACGTGCGCCCAGCGAAGACTCTGATCAGCCCGGCACCCAGCTAAGGGTCTAGGCTAGCTCCATGCGGACAGCGAAGACTCTGATCAGACTGGGCGGATTCCCGGGCTCATCTATGTCTTCGCTGGGCCACAACCACGTTGTTGGTTTTTGTCAGTCGTGCCTGGGAAGCAGAGGCGGGACATATGTATTGCTTTTCCGGTGTCGTCGTCGTCGGCGGCGGCGTCGGCGTAAACTTTTGTCGAGTTTTTGCGTTTAGGTCATTTTCTCAGAAACTATAAGGCCTACAGCCATGAAGCTTGGGTCATGCATACATCTGGAAGAGTAGAGTTAAAAGTCATCACCAATGTTGAGTCTTGACCTACATTTTACGGTTCACCGACGTCGCAATTTTTTGTCGGTTTTGCGTTTAGGTCTGTAGGGGCTAGAGCCATGAAACTTGGGACATGCAGGAGTAAAGCTAAAACCGTTATCCATATTGAGCCTTGACCTACATTTTACGGTTCACTGACTTTGCAACTTTTTGCCAGGTTTTTGCGTTTAGCTCTGTTTCTCAAGAAGTACAAGGGCTAGAGCCATGAAACTTGAGTCATGCATACATCTGGGAAAGTAAAGATCAAAGCTAATATCAATAGTGAGTTTTGACCTTCTTTTCACGGTTCACTGACTTTGTATTCTTTGCCAAGTTTTGCCGTTTACCTCTGTTTCTCAGAACTTATAAGGGCAAGAGCCATGACACTTGGGCTATGCATACATCTAGCCGAGTATAACTCAAACCTTCCATCAATACTGAGTCTTGGCCTTCTTTTTACGGTTCACTGACTTCGTAAGTTTTTTGTCTAATTTTGTGGCATGTCATGTTTCTCAAGAATTATAAGGACTAGATCCAGGTAGGTTGGGCCTTGCATAAATCTGGAAGAGTAAAGCTCAAACCCAACATTTGTATTGAGTCTCGACCTACTTTTTACAGTTTTCCTACTTTGCAATTTTTGTCAAGTTTTCGTGTTTAGTTCTATTTCTCAAGAACTATAAGTGCTAGAGCCATGAAACATGGGGCATGCAAAGATAAGGAAGAGTAAAGCTCAAATTCACCATCAGTATTGGTAACTGACTTACATTTAAAGGTTTGTCGACTTTGCAACCTTTGCCTCAAGTTTAGCTTTTGTTTCTTTGGAACTATAAAGGTTAGAGCCTTGAAATGTGAGATATGCATACATCTGGAACAGTGAAACCGAAAACTGTCATTAATGTTGCATCTTAACGTATTGTTAGGGTTCACTGACCATTCATAATTTGCAATGTGTTTACTAATTTAACTCTGGTTTGTGACAAAGCACCGGCAGGCGAGACACCGCATTCCGCGGAATTCTTGTCTTGTGTCGCAGCTCAATTGCGATTTTTTGATATTTGAATCCCATTTAAAATGAGTATTAATCTTAAACAAGCAGATTGTTACCTCTAAGAATAGCCGTCTGCATGTATGAAAGGTGGCGCCAAAACAGCAGACGACAAAATTCACGTCTGAAAAATTGCAAAAAAAGAAAGGTTTCATTTAAGTTATATCATGTTGAGATATCAAAGACTGGCGGCCAAACAGTGTAGATCCATATGAAGCGTCTCATGATAAGCCACCACTTGATCTACACTGTTTGCAAATTCAACAAATGAACTTAAATGTTTATAGTTCTTCAGGACTGATAGTTTCAAACCAGATATGAGGTATTACCGGTATAGTATCAACATAATGCAAAAAGGGCATGAAAATGCTAGACACAAAAACAATTCTTTTAAATTTTAAATGAACACTGCTGCAAATATGCCCTGCTCCAACTCATTAGTTTGTAAGAACACTTCTCCATTTCAGCTTTTTTGCCTGCTAGGGGTGCGTTTGTGTCTATGTTTAAAGCTCTAATGAAGGCTCCAAGCCGAAAGCGCTTTGTTACTGACATCTTTGCACTGTAACAAACAATGCGTAGAATTCACAATTTAATTGAATAAGATCAAGTCCAGTAAATGTACCACGAAGACTAATTTTGCTCTATACACATATTTCTGCAGTAGGCCACGTCAAACACGTCATTACATGCACATGTTTTGGTTTGCATGTGTTTTAAGCATTTACTGACTGCTCAACCTAAGACCAGTGAACGTTCTCATTTATCCATGTATGTGTATCAACGTCCATATCTGTGTATTTAGAATATTCCGGATCTGATCTAAGTCTGCGCTGGGCGCACAACCACTTTATTGGTTTTCTCGTGTCGCAGCTCATTTGCGTTTTTTGATATTTGAAACCCATTTCAAATTGGCATTAATCTGTTACCTCTAAGAGTGGCCGTCTGCATGTATGAGAAAGGTGGCGCCAAAACAGCAGACGACAAAATTCACGTCTGTAAATATGTTTTGTCGGAATTGTCAATGTTAAAATGGCTTACGAGTTCGGACTTATGATTTGGGTACTTCCACCACTTTCATTTAAACCGTAATGCCCATAATGTGTAGTTTGCTTACAGACTAAATCGGTTTTCCGGAGAAAGAATCTACCTAAAAACACATCTAAACAGACCCTCTAACACGGTCCTTATATGAGTCGCGATACGAGAAAACAAACAATGTGGCATGTGCGCCCAGCGAAAGCTCAGATCAGCCTGGGCATTCGCCCAGTCTGATCAGAGTCTTCGTTGTCCGCATGGAGGTAGCTTAGACTCTTTGCCACTTTTTAAGTGCACAACCATGACTCTGATCAAACTAGGCTGCTGCCCAGGTTGATCTAAGTATTCGCTGGTCTCACATGCCACTTTGTTGGTTTTGTCGTGTCGCGGCTCATATGCAATAAGAAGAAAAATAGAGAGCCAAAAATGTTATACATAAAACACCGTTTTTTCTGTTAGTTATGCATATTAGTTTTTCATGGGCGAAAAAATTAAGACCCCAAACGCCATAACAAAACATAGAAATACCGATAAATCTGGAGCCAAATGCCAACAACAAAGGTCAGTAAACTTCCTTTGCCAGTACGATTGTTGAACGGGGTATCGTATTTAATTAAAGCAAACATTGGTACTCATAAAAAAAGATTGAAAAAAAAGTGCTGCGAAAAAAGGGAAAGCGTAGATATTAACTTAGACATGTACACGCTATTGGATCTTTTTTCACATGAGTGAGATTGTTTAATAATTTTGTCGAACAGTATAAAATAGCATAAATACTCAAAAAAGAAAATCCGTTTAAGGTGAGCATTCGTTTTCTTATATTTTTTGAAGTTCTGTCTATGTGGTTCGCTAAAAATGTTCTTGAAAGCTAAATCAGTAGAACTTTCCTTTAAATGTAAAATAAAACAAATATAAAATGTAAGGACAACAAAGGAAAATATTAATCAATGATCGTTTTGTGACTGCAAAATTGTTGGGGGTGGTTGGGTGGTGCGATGGTGCTGGAATAACTTCCAGTACCGGGGCGACCTACTGATTTGAATAAAAGAAGGGCAAGGGCCTATTGTGCTTGCAGTAGGTGCGGGTGGGGGTTGTTTGGACATTTTTTCTCTCGTCCTTCTTTTGTCTTTTCTTTCTCTCTCTCTTTGGGAGACGGCCCGATAAAGACTGAAATACTGTCTCAAAGGGCCGTCAAACCCAAAACAACCAACCAACCAACTGCAAAATTGTTAGATTCGAATATAGCGATTTTTCCCCTCTCCCTAGTTTTCTGAGACAAAAAACTGGTACTCTAGAGACAAAAGACAAACTGGCCACCTATGGCTATGCAGAATACCAGATTCCAACCATTTATATTTGAGCCGCGACACGAGGAAACCAACAATGTGGTTGTGCGCCCAGTGCAGACTCAGATCAGCCTGGCCATCCGCCCGGTCTGATCAGAGTCTTCGCTGTCCGCATGAATGTAGCATAGACCCTTAGCTACTTTTTAAGCCCAAAGCGAAGATTCTGATCAGACTGGGCGGATGCCCAGGCTGATCTGAGTCTGCGCTGGGCGCACAACCACATTGTTGGTTTTCTCGTGTCGCGGCTCATTTGTCATGTTTGTAAGATACTAGAGCTTCTGAAGTTTACGGAAATAAAGGATAGTTTAGTCGGTTCGAAATCGATGCAATATGATAATAGTGTAAACTGCGCTTTATGGTTCTTTAGATGGTGCTCAACTTTTGACGAGAAGTAGAATTACTTTCTTTCTGAAAAAGTAACCGATAAAGTGAGATCTAGAATGCAGTCTGAGAGTTACTTTCCCCGCATGTACTTCTACTCACGCCTTCCAGTAAGAGTTGATAAGAAGCCTATTTTCAGAATAACGTAAGTAGTCTAGGACGCAACACTGGCCTTATTTGATCAAGAGCCTAACCCCGTCAAAAATGTCATTTCAAACTACCAATACTCAAGGAGATTTGACCTGAAACGAAGTATTACACCTGTGTCATCCAACATGTGTCACCGTGTAAACACCTTAAGCATATGTTGCATGACTCTTACCTGTTGTATGCGACATGTCTAAACGTATAAACATTACCTACTTGCCACAAAAATGGTTGCATGACACAAGCGTCATGCAACGGATGTCGTTGTGTGAACCCACTTTAAAACACAAAGCGCCTACTAAGTCTGTTACATTATATTACAGCTACATAGTTTCTAACACCAGTTATTTTTTCACTCATTAGTTGACGAAAGAGTAATTTGTAAAATGTGCCTTCAAGGCAAAAACAAAAACCTTAGGGGACAAAATCGCATCATTTCACTGAATTTAAGATAATTGCTCGTGTATAAATGGAGATGCAATTAAACTTTTCTATTAGCTCTTCCCTATTATTATGTGTATGTGACGCGATGGATTCCGCCGAGGGAGTTTTGTTTGTTTATTGCAGAAAAAATAAAGCTTAGGCTTTTTTCTCAGAGGGTCAGATGATATAATGTCTATACTGTATGACGCCTCTCTGTACTTGTCGAGAGAAATAAAAAAGACGCAACAACTCTTCATTTTTCCTCGACTGTACAGAGTACAGAAGACCTATTATTGTTACCATGGCGTCGGCGTCAGCGTCGGCACAAAATGTTGTTTTGGGCAAAACTTTTATTTATGTATTGGCAAAGCACTCTCAGGCGAGCTATCCTGCACGCAGAATTTCTAGCTTCAAATAATGCTAGAATACTATGTATGGCTTGATTATTATAAAGTACTACACTTTCAACACAGAATTAAAATACTTGAGAATAATCACTTGTTTGAGAAAATCTGAAATTTCTGTTGAAATAATTTCAGTTGGTAATGTCATTGAAAAATTGGCGGACATGGCATGTACTGTTTGCCATGCTCCGGAACCAGTGACGTCATATATATGTTACCATAGCAACTAAGAGCTCATATTGGTGTCTAAGCGACTCGTTCTGCCAAGGCACTAAGCACAACAGTAGGTCATTCCGTAATTGCTATGGTAACAGATCTATGACGTCATCTCACTTATAATTCGAGAGAAGCACGGATGGCACACACTGTATCGAAATATAAGTGGGGTGCTCCCTGAAATTCTTACAATGGAAAAGTGTGACTTTCTCAAACCTATAATTCATTCTTAAATGATTCATTTCTTTGTATTTCATGGCTTGCGCCTCTTCTATTTCCATTTCGCTTCCTTTCTCACATTGGGTCTATTCTGAAAATAAATTTTTTATTGCCGAAGGAGCAAATTCTTTCCGGTAAGAGTATATGCCCTTTGGCTTTCGAAACGAGGCCCCGAGATTATAAAACTTGAGTACATTCTCAAACTCAAAATAAAGCACACTGATTGGCTGCTTCCGAGCATGTGTCGGAAGCAGCCAATCAGTGTGCTTTATTTTGAGATTATTCTCAAGTTTTATAACCTCGAACCCTGGCCTCCTGGGAAGCAAATAGGAAGCAGTTATTTCCATTCATAAGGCTTGTGCTTTGTTTCTTGCTTTATAAAGCTATTAATCTACACTGTTTTTAAAGTCCGTCTAATTCCTTGGCAATTTTTTTTTTCTTTTTTTTTTTCTTTTTTCTTTTTTTTTTTAAATCTGTATCACACTTTTCGCAGTGCATGCTAGAGGCTTGTCTGTTCAATTTTTCAAACGGGGTCTACAGACAGATAAAGAGTTGTCGTGTTATTAGGTTGAGACCCTAGCTTCTAGACTGAATTCAGTCTAATAAATTACATTGTCATAAAATAATGCAAAATGTATGAAAATATGGGGGAAAATTCTGATATGTGAATCTACCGGTGATGCTTGACTATATGAGCCGCGACACGACAAACCAACAAAGTGGCATGCGCGCTAAGCGAAGACTCATATTAGCCTGGCCATCCACCCAGTCTGATCAGAGCCTTTGCTGTCGGCATGGAGCTAGTTCAGACAATTAGCTACCCTTTGAGTGCACAACAAAGATTCTGATTAGACTGGGCGGACGCCTAGGCGGATAGGCTGATCCGAGTCTTCAATGGGCACACATGCCATTTTGTTGGTTTTGTCGTGTCGCGGCTCAGTGTCGTATTTAGTTTTTTAGCTTTAGTGACTTTCATTTATTACTGGATTAGTCTATCAGGCTCCTGACTTTCATTCATCTATTATACTTTCCCCATTTTCAGCATTTAGATCAGTAAGATTTTTTTTACACAGCTGTCTCAGCGATTAATCAAAATAAAAATTCTCATTCATATTTGATATGAATATGTATGAGATATAATTTGTTACATCGTGTCAACAATATTTGGGATTCTGACTCTTGTTTTAGTTTTGTTTTATTTTGCTATCGCTAAGCGTTTGTTAATGAAATGTTTGTTTGTATCAAAATTTTTATACTTCTTGACCTGGCCCGAGGTTATAAAACTGGAGTACATTCTCAAACTCAAAATAAAGCACACTGATTGGCTGCTTTCGAGCACATGCTTGGAAGCAGCCAATCAGTGTGCTTTATTTTGAGTTTGAGATTATTCTCAAGTTTTATAACCTCGAACCCTGTTTCATCTTGGATCGATTCGTAAATCTTAGTACAACCGAAGACAGAAGCAGCTACTTTGTGGCTAGCTGGGGACCAGACAGATTGGACGTAATGTGTCAGAGTCAGTAAAAATGTGACGGCTGTTCACTTCTGGGAATCAGGGTTCGAGGTTATAAATCTTGAGAATAATCTCAAACTCAAAATAAACACACCGATTGGCTGCTTCCGAGCATGTGTTCGGAAGCAGCCAATCAGTGTGCTTTATTTTTAGTTTGAGAATGTACTCAGCTTTTATAACCTCGGGGCCAGTTCTATTTGCCAACCAGTCATTCGTAGAGTCAGTAAAAATGTGACCGCTGTTCACTTCTGGGAATCGGTTCTACATGTAGTGGCCAACCAGTCATTCGTATTTTTTTCTGCATCTCCTTCTGTTATGATCAAAATGTGGGGTATATATTCCGTGGGGCATGTTTAGATGGATGGATGCATGACTTGCAATTTTACGTCCTTCAAGAGATTTTCAGTCATACCAGGACGATGAGAGAGTAATAATGAAAGGCTGTATGCAATGGTATCTCATTTACAGCTGAAAAGATTTCCGCCTTCAACGAGTCGAACCTGGCCCCGGGGTTATAAAATTTGGAGTACATTCTCAAACTCAAAATAAAGCAGACTGATTGGCTGTTTCCGAGCATGTGCTCGGAAGCAGCCAATCAATGTGCTTTATTCTCAAACTCAAAATAAAGCAGACTGATTGGCTGTTTCCGAGCATGTGCTCGGAAGCAGCCAATCAGTGTGCTTTATTTTGAGTTTGAGATTATTCTCAAGTTTTATAACCCTGGACCCGCTAGCTTAATAGGTCAGCACTTAAACTCACTGAGCTACCGGGTCTCCTGTCATGTTTAGACTTACGTGTAAAAATAAGTGAATCATAGTAATTGAGCCGCGATACGACAAAACCAACAAAGTGGTTGTGCGCCCGGTGCAGATTCAGATCAGCCTGGACATCCATTAAGTCTGATCAGACTCTTGGCTAAGCACTTAAAGGTACGCTAAGGGCCTCAGCTATCTCCATGCGGACAGCGAAGACTCTGATCAGACTGGGCGGATGCCCAGGCTGATCTGAGTCTGCGCTGGTCCATAACCACTTTGTTTGTTTTCTCGTGTCGCGGCTCAAATGAGTCATAGCATGTTTGGATATTTAGCATGTTAACGTTTAGTTTATTGTACCCTAAGGGTTCTAAGTATTGGGACAGATATGCCTTAGCCAACTGTGCAGACCCAGATTAGAAATCTCCTAAAGGGGTTCTTTGATCAGGGTCTACATTGTTTACTCTTCCATCTGCATCGTTTGGGCGCTTTACTACATTTTAATGAACAAATGAGCCGCGACACGAGAAAACCAACAAAATGGTTGTGCTCCCAGTGCAGACTCAGATCAGCCTGGGCATCCGCCCAGTCTGATCAGAGTCTTCGCTGTCTGCATGGCGGTAGCCTAGACCCTTAGCTACCCTTTAAACGCTTAGCGAAGGTTCTGATCCGACTTGGCGGGTGCCCATGCTGATCTGAGTATGCGCTGGGCGCACATGCCACTTTGTTGGTTTTCTCGTGTCGCGGCTCAAATTGTTCCATTTTAGGACAATTACGGTTATAATATTAGTGTCCCAATTTTTAGATTTTTTACGGTGGTTCCATGATCCATTATAAGGCATCTGTTTATATTGTACACTATTATGAATGTATAATACATGTGGATATATGTTAAATCTGTTGTCATTAAAGTCAAGTCTCAGAAAGATTTCAGTTTTGCTTGAACATCCTACATGTACCCCCTAAAGAGTTGTTGTTGTTGCAATTCTTGTTAAAGAGGTACCAAATTTTCTCTTATAAAAGCGCCGAGCGTGAGTAACTCGGTAAGGGCTATGCCCTTGTTATGCTGATGTTTGGCCTAATTATGTGTCATAGGCTTTGCCTTGAGAAATTTATACATATAAAAGTGACTTGATGACTAAAATGTACTGGTGCTATGAATTTTGAAGTGTTCAAGAAAAAATACCCATTTTTGTGCTGAATTATAGAAATGTTCATTATTTTGTAGTTAAATGAAAAATAAACATCTTTTAAGTTAGCCAAAAATTACCTTCAACTTGGCCAAATTTTGGAAATGCAGATCTCCAATTTCCTTCATCAGATAGATTTTTTTTTTGCACTAACATATAGTGTAATCCGTGAACTAAAATAGTCGGAATGTAAAATTTCAAACACTTATTTTTCAAAATCACTATTTCTGCTTATTTAATAGCACCCAACACTTATCTATCTGATAGCCACTGTCAGTATTTACATGAGGGGTAGTTTTTATTGGCAAATTTACATAGGTGTAGATCATGACTGTCACTGAGTGTTGAATAAACAATTTGTTTTGTTTTTTAAACCATGAAAATGAGCTTTGAATGGCCTTTTGGTGAAAAAATACAGTCCGACTACTTTATTCCTGGATTATGCTATAATTTGGTGCAATCTGATGAAGGAAAAATGAAAAATGAGTTCTACGTTTCCAAAATTTGGTAAATTTGGCCAAGTTCAAGGTAGTATATGACCAATTTAATAATTCTGTATTTTTCATTCAACAACAAAAATATAAACTATAATATGCATATCTTAATATTATTTCTGTAATTCAGAACAAGAGTGCATATTGAACTTGTTACACCTCAAAATAAAAAGCACCCGTATATTTTAGCCACCAAGTTATACTGAGGTTCACTTTCTGCCAGATAATACGGATGTGAAGGCTGCCATCAACGATCTGAGACCAAATAAATTTGCTCGCTACAGTTCAACTACTGCTGATGCATTAACTTAAAATAAAAAGAAAAGTATGTACTGGAGCAAACATTCAGGTATAATGGGTATTTCAGGCAAAACCTCTGCCATTTTTATTTTACCTCCCTTTTCAACAGCTGGATAAACCACGTTTGAGCCGCGACACGAGAAAACCAACAAAGTGGTTGTGCAGCCAGTCATGAATCAGATCAGCCTGGGCATCTGCTTAGTATAATCAGACTCTTCGCTAAGCACTTCAAGGGTAGCTGAGGGTCTTAGCTACCTCCATGCGGACAGCGAAGACTATGATCAGACTGGGCGGATGCCCAGGCTGAACTGAGTCTCCGCTGGGCGCATATGCTACTTTGTCGGTTTTGTCGTGTCGTGGCTCATTTGGAATGGCTTCATTGTCCAGGGAGTCAACCAGGAAAATGGTTCCCTTTGTAAAAATGGCGGGAAAATATGAAGGTGTTCCCATATACCTTATTAGGGAAAACGGACATATGTAAATGTGACGGGCCCTGAGGGTAGTGACGAAAACATAAGGCTGAAAGGTAACTCTTCAAAGACTTGTTTTATTGTTAATATTTACTTTTATTAAATATCAAGTATATATATATGTCAAAAGTATATACTTGCATACACACATAATTGCCGACATACAGTGGCTCTCTCTTTGTCCAACAATGTAGTTTATACAACGTATTGAGAAAGAGTTAAACAATAAAATCATGGATTTTATAAGATTCCTTTTCTTACATCTTTAGAGTTTACCAAATCTGAGTTATTATAAATGACGCAGTATATGCCCGATAAAGTCTCAGCAAATAATGATTTCCGAGTACTGGTTGTAAGCTCGGTATAC
The DNA here is from genome assembly GCA_963989385.1 of Ctena decussata. Lineage (NCBI taxonomy): Eukaryota > Metazoa > Mollusca > Bivalvia > Lucinida > Lucinidae > Ctena > Ctena decussata. The sequence continues at coordinate 33,955,894 of OZ022498.1, read as the reverse complement.
ACGCCATAAATATCCGATGGCGGGTACTGTGAGTTTGGATAATGTGTGTAACTGCAGTTATTGCATGTGGGGACTGGCCGTTTCAATTTTATGGCATATCGGATGGCAAAATCTATATTCGTTTATCCAAAATGACAAAAAGAAAAACAATAATTATTGCAAATCAAATGTAAACAATAAAAACAATTTAAAGATACAGCAACTCATTCCTCATTTCCATAAATTTCAAGTAGTTTGACGCTTTACCTTATCCATAAAGACAAACCTCAAAATCGGATGCCAAAACTTACTTTCTCGAAACCCGTTTGATGTCAGTAGAAAAATAATAAAACAGGTGATAGAGTTGAAACAAAAACATTCAGAAAGCCGGAATATTTTCGATGGTTACTGACGCCATTTGACACAATACATACATGCATGTATATATGTACAGTGAGATCAATATAATGAGCCATTTTATCTTTTTTGTCAGCAAGTTAGCTTTAAGAATCTACAAATATCATTATATAATTATAAATTTTCTTTAAAATAATTTCGTTTTAATCATAAAATTTTTAATTATTATCATAAAGATTGTGATACGTGTTGCTTTATCTAAAGTGTGCCCCCACGTTAAGTATCGCACAATCACGCCAAGACACAGGCCGTGAGACTATGGGAGATACTGAAACAATTTGAAAGTCGTCTATTGCATTTTTATTGTGTTTGTAGCCTTAGCAATACTTGATATTTTGAATTTTATTATGGCAAACATCATAGCCAAAATATAAAGAAGACAGTCGGATAATGCTAACTCCTACAGCTGTTCAAGGTTAATGAAATAGCGTGAAAATACAACGCTTGTAATACGAAAAGTAAAACGATAGGCAATGACCATGAATTAATACAATTAAATCCCACACCCCGCTCTCAAAACAAAAAGGAGGGAAAACACACACACACAAACTGACAAAAGTTCACGAAAGACACACACGATAACCCGAATTAGCAGCTTTTCTCCAAACCGGTAGTCATTCAGCTATCCTAAATGAAAACAGCAGCAGCATCTATTTTATCTACTTTCTATTTTAAATAAAAAAAAAAAACAGAAAGCAGAATGGGCAGCTATTCAGGTGACCACACTATTGGAGACCATAGACAAGTGGCCATAACAACATGTAACATTGAGAAACCGCAACAGAAGTACCGCCTTAGAACGGTCAGTAAAAGGTTACTGGGGACTAGTTTAATTGGATCTAAACCCTCGCCTTTTGCTTCTGCAGTGGTTCAAATCATTTCGATAGCTGTTTGATCCGCATGAAGGATTCCTAACCTATCTTTGGATGATCATAGGAAACAAGCATATCACGAGTAAGACCTATGATGAATTAGAGATGAGGACTCGACAGAAACAACGTACAGCGACATCTGGAGAGCCAACACCACTGAAATACCGGAGCAAAATAAAACCACCAGTTGAACCCCGCATGGCCAAGCAGCACACAAGGCAAGCTCCAGCCCGAACCAACTTAATTAAATAGTTTTATGTCGACTCCATCATTGAGTTTGATGTCCGACCAAACGGCGTGTTGTAAAAGGGGGTAGCGAAGTTATTAACCATGACTAGGTAAACCACTAAACAAGCAGACTGTAGCAATACATCCAATACGTTTGTAAAGTACAATAATTTTCTGAACTATCAGAAAAAAAACAGCCCCACTTACATTATTTTCTTTTTTTTTTTTGAATTTCTAGCTCAAGTCACCATAAAATTCTGGTTCCGATAGCCCTGTTGTAAACACGAATTTTTAATCCGACCTTGAATTTAAAGACCGATTAATATTGTTGGCGAAAGAATTTTGGAAACTCTTTTCGAAGTCTGTGATACCAGTAGCCCTGTTGGAGAAGTTTAGCAGTGGACATTGCAGTCAGTGGAATGACTATACAATCTTGCATACCGAGTAAGTTGAAAAATGTAAACCCCGTAAGAGGTTGAACGGGAGGTTTTCCATCAAATGCGAAAAAGAAGCATTGCAGTTTTTATGCTTCTTTTTTTCTTTTTTATATGTTCATGTTCACTTCTTTTAAAATCACTGTGCGTTGTAATTTCCTATCCTTGCATTTGACATTCATACATACGCCCTGCTTAAATATTTCAGAACATATCAATATATTGGCATTTTACAGAATATTTTTTCTATAAGTTTAAACATATTTTATTGCTGATAAAGTCAAATACAAGCATTTTTTCCCATAAGATTAACACAGTCAAACAAAATCAATTCTACATTTTATGATGAAGTGAACTTGCGTATCTAGAAAGTCTACCATACAGATCTTTAGCTAGCATGCAGGGATAGATGTCTGAGGCGATAGGCATATTAAATGCCTGCATGCCCATTTGAATGAACACTAATTCTCAAACAGATAGCCCCAGCATAAAAGTGTTAACTCTGTCAGTCTGTGTGAGGCATGTGTCAGACCAAGAAAAGGAAAAACGTGGCCGAAAGTCAGACACTAGTAATAAATCTTCAGAAAATGCAGTCAGCCGAGCAGGAAAGTAATTATCATGTGATAAGAATACTTCTTTCTGAAAGCGAAATCATTTAATGATCAGATAAATGAGCCGCGACACGACAACACCTACAAAGTGGCACGTGCGCCAAGCAAAGACTCAGATCAGCCTGGGCATCCGCCCTGTCTGATCAGAGTCTTCGTAGTCCGCATGTAGCTAGCTTAGACCCTTAGCTACCCTTTCAGTGCACCGCAAAAACACTGATCAGAGGATGCCCAGGTTGATCTGAGTCTTTGTTGACGCACATGCCACTGTGTTGATTTTCTCGTGTCGCGGCTCAAATGGTTTTGTAGGGTATTGCTGGAGCTAGGAATACAGACTGCTGATGCAGCAATAGAATCAGTGTACAGCTGTTGTCCAAGCAGCAGTACCATTGACATTAAATACAGTCTACATGGAAACTTCTGACTGTAAATAATCCTGACAGCTTTCCAGCCTTTCTAAACTTGTCATGGTAGCTTTACTGGCACTCTTTCAAATTGCAACAGTAGAAAGAGGTTCTGTTTTCAGAGTGTTATCAACGATCCCTCTAGGAGTAGGTTGTCTGCACCAAGGCTTAACGCACTTAATGCAGATTTCTTATTGTCCAAACATTGAAAAGTTTGAAGTCAGTCTAGCCTTCCGGAAATGGAATGAATCAAAGCAGTGAAAACTATTTACAGGCCAAAACTGAATCACTCTCCTGTCCTATTAGAAAGACTTACTTTATTTCTGTTTCACATATTGGTATTCATTGGAATTACTTCTGATCAGTCAGTGTTATTATGTAGAGTAGAAAAGCCCAACCTTAAATATTATCATTTATGAAACACAGATTACGTTACAAAATTAACTGTTAGCAGGTATGTGAGAAATAGAGGATCTTACACGAGTGGTCATTTCATATGAAATTTATGAAACGAGCCTTCGGCGAGTTTCAGTAATTTCATATGAAATTACCTCGAGTGTAAGATTCTGTTTATTATATGACCCTTTAAAATGGGACTTTAGCGCCTTCAAACTGAACAGTATTTCAATAAGAAAACGCATTGCTGACATGGACGTTGTCAATGACGTCACGTTTACACGCCAAAGTGTTATTACACGTTGGTCATACGATTTTTATGACACGACGTTATCCACTGAGTAACAGTGACGTCATATGATAAATTTTTGGAACATACGACCAGAAAAAGGTACATTAAATAGAAACTAACGAAAATGTGTAACTCTAGCCTACCAACCAAACAGATGAAACTATTATGCTGTAAATTTACCTTGTAACCCCAAACATTTCATTAATGACCCTTAAATTTCATTCTGCAGTAACTCTGTCACAAAAGTCCCTTTTCGCAAATACATTCCAAAAAGAAATTAAAACTGAAGCCACAAATCAGTCTGTGCAAATGTGCAAGTTGATATGAGTATTTACTGCATGGACTTGGTTTAACCCATTGCATTCTGGGTATTTTTGTCCTTTGCTGAAATTGTCGTCTGCATCAAAAATCAAGAATATTTTGACAATATTGGTCTAACCAACTCTTGTAGAAATAATGTCTAGGCAGCAAACAGTTTGGATCTTAGATCCGGCCCAACGTTTGTGGGGCCTGATCTGGATCCAAACTGTTAGCCCAGATACCCCTAAAGGGGTATCCCGAAAGGAATGGGTTAATGTCCCCTTCCACGCAACGCCAGTCTACTGTTTTATCTATTCACACATCTGCAAGCACCTTCCACTAGAAATGAGCTCACTTCAACATCATTGACCATTCTTGGCCTGGGTTCATTTTTCTTGTGGACAACGGCAGAGAAGAGCACACGTTCTTTTGAGCAAGTACAGCCTGTACAGCCGGTTTCTTGGCTACAAATAGAAAAATAATGTTATTATTTCGCCACAATTTTTATTCCCCGCCGTAGTGGAATGGGTTCCATCCGTCTGTCTGTCCGTCCGTCCGGTTTTTCATCTGATTTCAGAAAACTTTCAGAATATTGCTGTCACTACATGACGTGGACCGTGTTATATTTGGGGTCACGATAAGACCCTTTCTACATGAGTTATGGTCCTTTATCTGTAAATTTGGCCAAATCTTGTGGTCGCAACTACTTTTTCAATTTTAGACCAATTTTTATCAAACCTACAAGATATTGTTACCACCAACAGACGTGGGTCATATTTTATTGGAAACATGATTGGACCTTTCTGCCAGAGTTTCGACCCTTTGTAAGTCTGGTCAAATCTTGTTTCCGCAACTCCTCCAATTTTTAACCGATTTTCATCAAACTTTTAGGATATTTTTCTCACCATTTCACGTTGATCATAATTTATGGGAGTCATGATTGAACCGCTTGCTGAAGTTACGATCCTTTATTAGTCTGGTCAAATCTCGTCGCCACAACTCCTTCAGTTTTCAACCGATTTTCACCAAACTTTTAGGATACTGTTATCACCATTTGACGTTGATCAAATTATATTGGGATCATGATTGGACACTTACTGTCAGAGTTATGACCCATTGTAAGTTTGGAGAATTTTCAGTGTTGGCGCAACTCCTCCATCAGTTTTCAACCGATTTTCATCAAATTTTCTGGATATTGATGCTCACCATATTTTATGGGACTCATGATTGGACCCTTCCTGAGTTATGGCCCTTTGTAAGTCTGGTCAAATCATGTGGCTATAACTTCTCCTTCAGTTTTCAACCGATTTTCACCAAACGTTTAGAATATTGTTATCACCATTTGATTTTGATGTCATGATCGGACCTGTTCTGCCAGAGTTACTAGTAAGCCGCTTGTTACCTTTGTAGCCGCAACTCCTGCTGCAGTTTCCAACTGATTTTCAACACACTTTCAGGATATTGTTATTACCATTTGATGATGGTCATATTTTATTGGGGTTATGAAAGGATCCTTTCTGCCAGAATTATGGTCCTATGTAAGTCTGGTCAAATCTTTTGGAAGCAACCCCTCTTTCAGTTCTCAACCGATTTTCATCAAACTTTCAGGTTATTGTAATCACCATTTAACATTGATCTTATTTTATTGGGGTTCTGATAGAACACTCACTTTTAGAGTTATGGCCCTTTGTGAGTCTGGTCAAGTCTTGGGGCGGCAACAGATGATTTCTGTCAGAATAATGGTCTGTGATAATCACTCAGCTTGTAGCAATGACTGCTTTCAAACTTGAATATCCCCATACTGACATGTTCATACGTCGGGGGACATTTGGCCTGTGGCCTTTCATACTAGCTGATTCGACGTCACATGCCGATGATGACCTATTATTTAAGGAATGAATTTCATTTTTCTGAGGTTTATCGAAGTGTAAACTACATTGGGTCGCGTGCAAAGTGAATGAACCCCGAAGGGGTTCATGTAAACTTTGCCAGTGACCCAGTGTAGTTTACACTTCGATTAACCTCAGAAAAATTAAGTTCATTGCTTATATTTACATTCGTTTCAATCAAAACCATGATGAAAAATCTTATATTAGCGCTTAAAGTTGCAGCAGTAAAACATTTATACGCAGTTTTTCTGGTAACAGCGGAACAGCGTCAATGACATCATAACGTCGCCGACGTCCAATCATATTATAGAGAGTCATTGTTTATTTTGACGTCATTTACGTCGCGTGTCCCTATGTAATTATGGGAATGTAAACTACATTACGTTCCCAAGGTTTCCTATAGGGCTTTTCAGTAAGTGCACCAAGAATGTAAATATTTAATATTATCTATTTCCGCTGACGCCATTTCCCTAAGGTTAAGTCGCTTAGAGAGTATTCGTCGCGAGATAAAGTTTTGCCGTTTCATTAGCTGTAATCGCAATTTTAGTCGAACAAATTATTTCAGTGACTATGTCGCCAAGTATCAAATTATGACCATAAAGATACTTAGAAATTTTGACATGGCTGTCTAAAAATTGTAGTCTCTATCGTGTAAGGTAAATGGTGAACGGACGGACGACAAACGGCGATGGATGACCATCCCTTACGTACAATGAGCACTAAATGTGCTTAGGGAACTAAAACAAACGATGAATTACACTTAATTCAGCTCATCGTTCTTGAAAATATACAAGGGAAGATATCTCACTGAAGAAAGTGTAACGAATGGTGTCATGGCTTTAAACGCATGCATAATTTTATTTTGAGTTGTCGATTAAATCAAATAAGTGCATACTCTGAAATTTCTGTTACTACCTAAAAATTTAAGTTATAATATTGATTCAAATACACGGAAATACTCTCATTATCATACCTGATACTGAAGGACCCCCCTATTTTTTACATGTCATAATTAAAGATGTCAATATTTACTTTAAATTCTTTTGAAGACTTTCGGCGTGAAGCAAATAGTCTTGACTTAGAAAGTTTGGTTTTAGCGAGTCCTTTCGACTAGTTATTAATGGGTATACGTTGGAACACAATGCTTTGTTTAACTCATGACCGTTTCTTGTCACTGAGTTCTGTGTATTCTACGAGCCCACGCATTAACAATGCATTCCAAAGTTTCGGATGAGGCTAACAAGGTTTGTTTTTTCATCAAGGAGGTCATAAACAGTCACTCTGACAGGCCACAAATAGTTTTTTTACTATCTAATAAATTCAAATTTTGTTTTGACGCGTCCTTAGTATTCTGAAAAAAACGTAATTTTTCAAGTGTATTTTACGAGTCAAGCCAAAGTCACCCAGTATATAAACAAGAAAGACACCTATTGCCTGTCGTAGAAAGGAGACAACCCGTACTGGTCATTGGACAACTATCGCAACCCTTAACGAATATCTTCGTAGAAAATAAGTTTCACGTTTCATAAAATTATTTTACGGGACGTATTATACGGGACAGTAATTCTGAGTAGTACAGGAATGGACCCAGCAAGAAGCTTATACACTCTTAAAAAGGGCACATTGTCTTATTCATTTAAAAATTTACACATGAACGGCCAATCGGAAGCTGAAAAAGATTGAAAACACGGGAGAAATTTTCATTATTTGAATTTTTCATATTATGATTTCATGATTCAAAAAAATATTCATTTAGTATTTACCTACTTCTTAAACTGAATTTGATATGTCCATATATGCGCTAAATATTTTCCACTGATTGTATTGGGCAATTAAAATGAAACACTAATGCCATCTGGTTTTTTTTTTAGGCAATAAATCGACGTCCGAGCAGTCCCGTATAATACAGAATTGTGTCCCGTAAAATACAGTTACATTTAATAGCAGTTTTTTAAAGAAAAATCGTTCCGACAAACCTGAGGATTAGAAATTATGTTTTAAATTAATTATAATATATGACATTTGTGTCTTTATTCTCTGCCCTAGACTGAGTAATCTGTTCTCTTTATCTGTAATTTTAATTTGTTTTCTTGGAAAATTTGGTTAAATTTCAATTCTGCAAAAATAAATTGCCTAATTCGCAATTTATATGGCGCTAGAAATGATGTTCTTCTGCGGTTTAGTTATCTATAAGTGTTATATAAGGGTTCTTTTCCTCACAAATTGGATATTTTCTTAGTGGGATGACTGGAGAAATTGTGCGATCAAATACAACATTAATGTCCCGTAAATTACAAACTTAAAACAAGTTTCACTGCCTTAATTAATAAGATGATTTTATGGTAATATTTTGTCATATAACAGCATAGTATATATACAAGTCAAAGATGCTCGACTTTTAGATGCATGTATCTTGAAATATTCTTGTCGGAAAGTCTCATATGACAACTATTGAGATTTCAAGTTTTTCTATTTAAGAACTGAGAAAAAGAACTTGAAATGCAAAGCAGTACTTCTGACATAAAAAAGCAAAGCAGTACTTCTGACATAAAAAAGCAAACAGGCTGGCAAATTGTAACACAAACACTTCTCTGTGGTCAAACATAGAACTTGTTCATGTAACAATATCGCATTTAACCATTTATGTTAACATTTGTATCTAAACACAAACAGTTCACTATCACATTTTAAGATCGTGTATTTTACGGGACAGTACAGAAGACATGAATAGCAGTGTAACCATTCTAGATGCTCTATAAAGCATATGCGTTTTATACAGACAGGTTGCAGTTTCAAAGTTTAAAACAGGAGTTTTCCTTGAGGATTTCAAATCTTTAACTTTATGTGTTTTGCAGGAATAGTTTTCTTTCATGTTAGTTAAGTACAATGAGGTCGTATTGCTTCTTTTTGGTAGAGGAAGAGCATTTTGCTTTTTCAGAAATAACAGAGTGAAGATTTCTAGAGCTCATTTTCGTCCTAAACAAAATCACTTGCCTTTTCGGTGGATTATACACTTATACTGCCAGTAATTGCTTCAAGTCTATAGATATACACGACTCGTAGAATACTCGAGAGAAAGTTTAGTGCCTTCACGTTGTCTCTCGTTATCTGAATTCACCTGATATTTACTGTACAATACTTTAGATTTAGCTTCGTGAGATACCAAAGTTATGAAATGTCAGTGAAATATCTCTATACGACTTGCTTACTTTTTCGATTTTTTAACCACCCAAAAGCTACACTTTCTTGAGAATCAGTGATCTACCAAAGCCATTTCATCTCGAAACCTGTATTTATCTGGTATATAAATTTAGCAGACAAAAAGAGGGCGCCATATTTGGGAAAGTTCATTAGCAATAATACGGTATTTTGCAATTTTACCTGCAGTGATGTTTCATCAGAAACTGCTTGTAATTCTTAAACTGTAGTATTGTCCTGATAGATCCATCTATGCCTTTCATAGTAGTTGGAGCCGCTTGCCATTCAACCCATCTTAACATGTAAAGAAAAGGATACATGTATACTGTAGGGCGCATGGTTACACATCCATGATTTTCGCCATTTTTGTTTTACAAAGGGGAATACTTTTGTTATACATGTACGTAGTTCTCCCAAAAAAGGGTACAAACTAACCAGAATCCCGCGGAATACAGTGTCTCGCCTATCTGCTCATTGTCACAAAACAGACCTAAATGCGAAAATCGACCGTGAGTTTACGCCGCCGACGTCAACACCGGAAAAGAAATACATGTATAACTGAGCCGCGACACGAGAAAGCAAACTGGTTCTGTGCCCAGCGCAGACTCAGATCAGTCTGGACATGCACTTAAAGGGTAGCCAAGGGTCTAAGCTAGCTCCATGTGGACAACGAAGACTCTGATCAGACTGGGCGGATGCCCAGGCTGAACTGAGTCTGCGCTGGGCACACAACCACTTTGTTGCTTTTCTCGTGTCACTGCTCAATATGCCTTCTCTTCTACTAGACGAAGATGAGACAATTATCTTCACAACCATAAATATGTACATTTTACATGAACAATGATCAGAAAGCTCCTTTAGCAGCAGTCTGCGCTAGTGGCTTAAGGCAATGGCGTCCCCAAAAACTTGGGTCGTCATGATATAATTTAAAAATAACATCGTTCTACCATTCTCGTCGGAGGAGCGGCTGTAGTGTAGTGGATAACACTCCGGACTACCCATCCAGGGGTCGCAAGATCGATTCCCCGCTTCTCCGGTCTTTCGGATGAGACTCTAAACCGAGGTCCCGTCTCCATATGAGCTCGTTGTTGGTGGGACGTTAAACCCGAGTTCACTCACTCACTCACTCACTCACCATTCTCGTCGGATACTCATCAAAGGCGATGCAGTCCATATCAAAATAGCAAAAACAAGACTTACGATTTGCAGCATCCATGCAGTATGTAGCGATTCATTTGCCTCTTTTTTCTTCGAAATTGAAAGAATTCGCAGTCAAAATTCAACCGACAGAAGTTGTTAAGAGTATGTCGTTCCGTTACATTTGTTCTGTTGTAGTAGTACGAATCAATATATCGTTCGAATAGTTGTTCCTGCTGGTCTGACGTGCGGAAGAAGCCCGGGAAGAGTGAAGTTATTGTATCCTCATTTAGTTCTTCGTCACCTCTGTCTTCGAACATTTTTGGACCGTTTTCATCATCTCTGATAAGTTTGAAAATTACAGTAATTATGCTAAATATGAGGAGATCTTACATATAGTTCAAATGGGTACACTGTCTGGAAAATCAACTCTGCCATTTTCATTTTTGCCTTCTTTCAATTCGGGGTCAACTTTGAAAGAAAATAAAATCTTACCATTAAGAGAAGCCACCAGTTTGGAAGGGCTTGGTCATCCATGGAAGCCAACAGGAAGTCACACTATTTTTTTTCCTTTGTAAAATTGTGGAAAAGCACCGAGGCTTATACATTTGCCTTGACTGAGTACTTGCAAATAATAATGGCTAAGTAAATTAGACAAAGCATATTTAAAATATCTTCGGGGTAAATTCTAGCTTTACTCTCTATGGAATTAAAATAAGCTTCTTAGTGTCATGGAATCACCACCGCCTCCTAGATTTCCCGGTCACCACCAAGCTAAACACATATGAGCCGCGACACGACAAAACCAACAATGTGGTTGTGCGCCCAGTGATGACTAAGATCAGCCTGGACATTCACTCAGTCCGTTCAGACTCTTCACTAAGCGCTTTAAGGGTAGCTAAGGGTCTAAGCTACATGTATGCGGACAGCGAAGACTCAGATCAGACTGGGCGGATGCCCAGGCTGATCTGAGTCTGCGCTGGGCGCACAACCACATTGTTGGTTTTGTCGTGTTGCGGCTCATATTCACATCCCTTGAGAGGTTTTGCTAGGAAGATTAACATGACCTGCTGGGCTTCTTAAATCCATATATTCCGTCAAATGATATTACCCACCATTAAATCTTTCTGCAGGATTTTTAAATACAGCTACGACCTGCCGTATTCTCTGCTTATTCAGTTAGACAGAAAATTGGTTGGTTGGTTGTTTTGGGTATAACGGCCCTTTGAGACAGTATTTCAGTCTATATCGGGCCGTCTCCCAAAGAGAGGGAGAAAGAAGAGAGAAATGATAGACGAGAGAAAAAATGTCCAAACAACCCCCACCCGCACCTACTGCTAGCACAGTAAGCCCTTGCCCTACTACTATTCAAATAAGTAGGACGCCCCGGCACTGAAAGTTACACACAGCACCTTCGCACCACCGACCACCCCCTAGACAGAAAAAGAATGAGAAATAGAGAGAGAAGATTTTATCAGTTCATATAAACAACAGTGAAAATTTTCATCTACCGAAATTCTGAAAGTGTACTATCAGTACCCTCACTCCCATATAGCGACTCTCTCTTTTACAGTTTGGCAAACAGATAACAAGAAGGCCATGAGGCCCTGATTCACTCCCCTGAGTTCAGGTATGACGATGCATCTGTTCTGAGCTAATGTGAGCAGGCATCCATCTAGGATCACAGATCAAAGCTTTATCATATGACGTCGCATATGAGTGTAATAAAGCCATGCATTAAAGCGATAATCAACAAGTGGATTAAATATGCAAATTACGTCTTAACGTTATGTATTAACGTCCATAAAATGTCGCGTTTGCTAATGGCGAAATCGTGACGTTTTAATGCAAGATTTGCTAATCAAATGCGATTTTAGTGTCATGTGATAAATAGAATCTTGCATTCGTGCTCCTGTATTATTTGATTTATTAAATTTGTTTGGGAAAACCGATAAGATGCTCGACATAGCCTCGCGTCTTATCTTTTTCCCCAGCTCGTCTAATACATTCAATAATACATGTCAATGAGCACTCATGTAAGTTATCTTGATCATGTGCCCACAACCGTCATTCTAATGCACTTACAAATATAACGCGACGTCTGATTGGATAACGTCAGATATTTGCGACAGTATATTCTACGATATACTTCGCAAGCCCGACGTCATTAAGAATCGTCGCTTCTCACTGAATGACGTATGGTTTTACGCAGCTGAAAGCGCTTGCTATGGTTGCAAAGTAGCACACTGTTAAAGGTGAAAATGTGAAAAGTGCATTAGAATAGGGATAATTGTATTGAAAATTGACATTTTGGGAGGTAAATCATCGGTTTTATGGTCGCAAATTGCGTTGTACGGCTCCGCTGGCGCGTCGCCGTAAAACGAAATTTCCGACCATAAAGCGCTCGTATTCCATGCATGGACTTATGGGCATCCAGATTTGGACAACGATTAGGCTAAAAGCTCGAACAAATAGGCCTAGGAGAGATGTTCAGAAAGTTATGTCAGGATGTCATATTTTGATACCCTTCATAAAAACAGAACTTCTGACAGCAAACATTTATAAAGCTCTAATATGTCTGGAGAACTCTGCAAACACAGTGTACATTTTCTAAAGGATACATCTGTGTCCTGTAATAGCCGCGGAAATTAAATTTAATCGAGGTTCCATACTTCCCCTAAATTTAGATTATCTGCATTAAAATGTACATGTAGTACCGAATTCTTGTAATAAAAACAAATGTATAGTTATTAAAATCTTCTTAAGAAGAGCCTTTGCATAGTCCAATTCGAAATGGTCGAAAAATTAACTGATATAAAAAACGAAGCTGCTACAATCTTCAAAATGCCACTTGGGTAACTTCGATAAGAGAATTGAACTGAACTGAACTGAACAATCTTCAAAATGACGTTGTCATCGATTTCAATAACGTCATATGAACTGCGCATTGCTTTACAACGAATGAATTGATAACGTTTGCTACCTTTTTAACTTTTAAATGAATGCTGAAGGCAACGAACGACTAACAGCTGACAAAATGATTTTTGACTTGAATGACACAATGAAAATAAACTCACAAATGTCCTATGAAATTAGCCATGTGGTATAACTGGGACCAAATAAAATGCGTTGTAACTCAAAAAGAAATTGACTCTTTGTTTAGTGTTTGGTACATGTATCAATGTAAATGCAAAATATAGTGCTTTTAATACATGACCTATAGCATTTGTCCCCAGCGTGCCGCTTAACAAAGAATGAATCAGAACTTTCCGAACGCCCCTCGTAGTTGCCGAATTAATCCGAATGAAATTTCTCAGCATGCAATAGATCGTTGCAGAAAGTGTCGATTGTTTGCGACAATGCTACAACCGTAAGAACACGTTCCTCTGACCCAGCTCATGCTTCAACTTCAACTTCATACCCGTACAGAAATCTCACGAAAATCATGTATTCCCTCGTCAATTTCATTATGGAACTTGATCGACAACAATCTGAGAGAAATAAGCACACTTACAAGTTTTAAATTGAATACTAAGAAAATATACACGAATGTTTCTGCAACTCCAAGTTATTATTCGTATGGCTGTAGATACATATCTGTATTGCATGCTAGACTACGTAACAAATGTAGCAATCTAAATTTCGATCTCTTTACAAACTACTTAACACTTGACCCTATCTGTTCCTGTTCAAATGAAACAGAAGATGCCGAACATTACTTCTTTCGATGCCCAAAATACACTACGGAGAGGCTATTGTTATTTAACGCTACAAGAAATTTTCACCCTCTCAGTACTGACACTGTATTATTTGGTAAACCAGACTTGGGTACTGAAAATAACATAATTCTTTTTAAGGCTATCCATAATTTTATTAAGTCTTCAAAGCGGTTTTAAGACTAGTTACAGCTATATATATAGTCGGCTGGTATATGCATACATGTATATGTATACACTTTGCCACCATCGTTTTCAATTCCCACCAAGATTTGGCCCGGATCACCTGACAAGACTCCTTTGTATAGCTAGGTTTTTTTTTCTTATTTGTTACTGTTTATAGTTATGTTATGAATATGTTCACTTGCTGTCATTATTATGCTTATTTATATCTGTTAATGTATGATGTAGGGGGCGGGCCGTAACTAATGTTGTGAGAACTTGTGGCCCAACCCCATTGCTTGTCACTTATAGCAATAAAATATGCTTAAACTATGCTTCAACTGAGCCAGTGGCTTTCAAGAACATGTAAATATGAGTCATCTTGAACAAAGATTTAAAAAATACGCTTGATCCATTGGTTCTCACGATCTCCATGCACTTATTGAGTTGACTACACCTACCAGTACAGTAGTAGGGCCATAGTTTAAAAAATACCTGAGTTCTCGCCACATCAGAATTCCAACCAGGGCTGCTGTTGTGACAAGCGAAACCACTGTTATCCCAATCTGCAACGATATTAGTTTACTAAAAACAGGAATAAAATATCCTGAGAATGATTATTTGTTTGAGAAAATCTGAAGTTTCTGTTGACAGAATTTCAGTTTGTAATGTCATTAAAAACTGGCGGAGAATGGCATACATTGTTGGCCATGCTCCGGAACAAATGACGTCATATATCTGTTACCATAGCAATTTAGAGTTCATATTTATGTCTAAGTGACGTCATCGAGACGCACAACAGTTGGTAGTTCCATAGTTGTTGTAGTAAGCGAGCTATGGCGTCATCTTATAATTTGAGGGAGTACGCCATGCTCCTCTCAAATCATAAGTGAGGTGCTACCTGTAATTCATTTAATGGAAAACTGTGACTTTCTTAAACCTGTAATTCATTCTCAAAACATTTAATTCCATGTGTAAAGGGAACCTGTTCATGTAGAGATAACTCATACTAAGAATAACTTTCTCCCATTTCACTGGGTGGCTTCTGTTAGAGGAAAGAATTTGCTCTCTGGAGGGACATTTGAGCCACGACACGAGAAAACCAGTCTGATCAGACTCTCCGCTTGGCACTCAAAGGGTAGCTAAGGGTCTAAGCTACCTTCAGGCGGACAGCGAAGACTCTGATCAGACTGGGCGGATGCCCAGGCTGATCTGAGTCTGCTCTGGGCGTACAACCACATTGTTGGTTTTCTCGTGTCGCGGCTCAAAAATTTTTTCGATTTCGAAAAAAAGGTTTCCAACTGTAAAAATGGCAGTAAACATGGAAGTACATACATTCACCTTACAATAGTACTAGCTTGCATAAGCATGGCATCATAGAAATTACACGCTTGGGCAAAATAGTGAAAACCGACCGCTATGGCTAGATATGTAAATAGCATCAAGTTAAATGATATCATCTCCAAAACCAGGGAGCCAAATGAGCTCAACTTGCATATAGCTCTGCGATAAAGTACCTTCAAGACAGCGAAGATTATAATGCAATAACAATTAAGATTGCTTTATCCCCATATATGTGAATCGCTTAAATGACTTTTTCACCCAACCCCCTAGCTGGCCGATTTGTTAGGAAATGGCGTCCAAGTTCGCTGCTCTGACCCGAAAACCTTTAAACTACCTTTCTCTTCTCCGAGCCGCTTCTCTGGTCTTTGGGATGAGACTTTAAACCAACCGAGGTCTCGTCCCCACATGACCTCGTTGTTGGTGGGACGTTAAACCCGAGTTCACTCACTCACTCTTCTCCGAGACGCAAGGCCTACTGAGCTGGATTTCCTTATAGATCATTATTGATTCATCTACACGGGAGCAAATATTGTTCTGCTGAAGTTGTTTCCCTCAAAAAGAATTGTTACGCTGCTTATAATGATTTCTGTCACTTTCCTGGCACTTTTAAACACTTAGGACCGTCGGACACTCAGGGACCTTACAATCGGTCAAAGCATGAACGTTTATCCGTACACCTTAGACAAAGACAGTGAGGTATATCAAGCCCGGATCCAGACCACCACGTACTGATGGGGCTCTGGATAACTGGTGGTGCTGGAAGGTGCCGAGTTGTATATGTGGGAGGGGGGAGGGGGCGGGTGTGAGTGGGGCTTGAAACTATATGACATATTTAGGGATCGATTTGATGAGAAGTTTTGCTAATGTCTTTTTGGCTTGAAATATATGTTGTGATATTTCATTAGAATCGCCTCCGCGAGGCGATTCTAATGAGATGTCACAACATATATTTTAATATAACCAGGCCCAGGTGGCGGGGCTCAAGCCCCAAAGCCCACCCCCTGGATCCGGGGCTGTATATCTTCTCAAACACTGAGACATTAGGAATGCAAAGTATGTGAATTCGCCAAAGCGCTATCGACAGATTAATAAAATAGTAATAATACAAAAGTGAAACATCTTACCAGAATCTTTGTCGAGTCACATTTCGGCCGTTTTGTTTCAGGCTCGTCTCCTATACTGAAATTCAGTTAAACTAGAATATGTGTTTATGAAACACTATGCCCCCAGCAGTATGTTTGCCTTTAAAGAAGGTTCATCCCATAATATTTAGATGTCAGACAGGGGTATTAATCGGTTCATCCCTATCTTAGTCTAAAACTGTATGCCAATATAAGGAACACAGCTAAAGCGGTTCTTCAGACATTTTGTTCACAAAGTCATTCCTATAGCTTGTTCCTATACAAAATGCCTATGTCCAAAAAAAAGGAATAACTCAACCAAAAATTATTGAAATAAGTTAATCAGATCATCTTCACCTTGGCTCAAACCTGTATGCCGAATATAAGGATGCTAACTTATGCCATTCTTCAAATATTTTGTTCATATGCTTGTTCCTATACAAAATGCCTATGTCCGAAAAAGGGGGAAAACGTAACCAAAAATTTATGAAATATGCTCAAAAGTAAATGAGGTTATCTACACTTTGGTCTGTAACTGTTTGCCAAATGTCTGGATCCTAGCTTAAGCGGTTCTACAAATATTTTGTTCACAAGGTTGTTCCTATCTAAAATGACAAAGGCTCAAAAGGGGTATAACTCCTGAACGACAAGACCAGGGGAGGGAAAAATACGGGTCCGCTTATTTTTCATGTTCATACCACGTATAAAATTTCAAGTTTCAATCTTTCATGATTCTTGACTGTATATTAGGGTACCTTTGTACCATAGGCTTCAATGCACAAAGTCGAAAAAGGGGCATAACACAGTTAAAAATTTACGAATTGTGTTCAAAAGTTTATCAGATCATCTACACCTTGGGCGATGTCTTCCCACAAAAATCATGATCCTAGCATCAGGGGTTCTTGAGATATTTTGTTCACAAGGTTCCATAGGCTTACAATGCCCTAAGTCGAAAAAGGGGCATAGCTCGGTCAAAAATTCACGATTGTATTTTTCGAAAGTTAATCTGGTCATCTACATCTTGTGCATTGTCTTCCCACAAAAAATCATGATCCTAGTATCAGGGGTTCTCGAGATATTTTGTTCACAAGGTTGCATAGGCTTACAATGCACAATACACTAAGTCGAAAAAGGGCATAACTCGGTCAAAAATTCACGAATATCTTTTAAAAGTTAATCAGGTCATTTACACCTTAGGAAATATCTTCCCACACAAAATCATGACCCTAGCAGCAAGGGTTCTCGAGATATTTTGTTCTCAATGTTTCATAGGCAAAGTTGATAAAGGGCACAACTCTCGAAATACATGACTGGCGTAAAAAAGAAAAAATACGGGTCCGCTAATTTTTTCATGCCACATATAAAATTTCAAGATCCTACATGTAGCGTAAGCGATTCCCAGCTGCTATAAAGTGTTACGGATGGACGGACAGGCCCAAACCAATATGATAAATAGAAAACCATGATATCAAGTTTACAATCTTTTGATATCAAGTTTATCAAGCTCGACCAGAAACATGTCGTACTGGCTCGGCAAGCCTCGCAATTCCTACGCTGTTTCTAGTCTTTCCTGATTAACTTGATATCAAAAGACACTAACACGGTATTCTCTATACAAAACGATTACGGTAATTCTTTTCGTGTCTAATTTTATTTATTTTTTATTTTTTTCATTTTTGACGGAATATTCCAGGCATGATTTCCAAAAACGTTAAATGGTCAACGAAGCATGAATGTAATCTTTCCATCTTCCTCTCGGCCTAATGCAAACAGCTCTGGCACAAAGACTAACTACAAAATACTCTCTTTACGCTGGACTCCCTGATCTATACCGAACGCCAAAGGAACGCCCACAAGTTTATATTTTTACGGCACTGTTACTAGTCAATTTCAAATTGATCACCGTGCAGACTACGCTTTTCATCCAACCAATGAAGCCTTCATGAATTTAGTCTTGATTAAAAGTTATCTCACTTTCTCGAAAAACAGTGAATTCTATTGCAAGAGTTATCTTCTCAATGGAATAAGGCATATTGTGTTGTGAAATGCTCTCTGATATGCATCTGGTAGAAAAACGCTAAATTTATTTGAATGGTTTGGCTATTTACTAAACGACAGCGTTTTGAAATCGGTTAATTTTCAAATTACCTCCCTTCGCATTAAACATAGAGTAAATCTTAAAGACCGAGATCGCCACTGTTTTGGCTTGACGCTGCAGATTTTTTCATTAATGATTTACCGTGCTGTGTTTCATTACAATATGACTACTGATACATTGGCTTTCCTCTTCTGTTTGAACGAAACAGAGTTAGAACCTTTAATAGAAACCCCTATGTTAAAGTGAAATGCCTGTTCACACTTTCTGAATACGCGACTGTGGTTGTGTTGTGTTTCAAGAACCAAAAACAACCCAAGACCAAATTTAGTTATTGTATATTGTCTTCAAATCCAGGGATATACAACTACAGGTAAATCCCGATTTCGCAGTTGAAAATGTGACCTCTTAGACATCGTCTGTCTTCTGCAACTTTAATTTTTACCACATGCCAAATTGTGGGTTCTCCATTTACAATGTAAAAAATATTGACTGTTTCAGACACTCTTTTTCTCCAAAATACATGGACACGTCAAACTAACAAGACAAAAAATGGTAGCAGTAGTCTACTCTTGCATTTGTTTTGTATACTTAACAGGCGTTCCTTTTGGTGTTCAGTATATATTAAATATATCAAAGCGTTGCCTATTATAGTAATAAACCATCGTGTCATGCTGGATGTAAGTAGGTTATGCAATTTGGTTACGGATATAAACTTTTACTACCTGTTGTGAGTAAGGAAGCCTGATATATATATTATGACTTAGTATAAGTCAGTCAAATATTTTTTTCTCTCAAACTATGTGGTAATAATATGAATAAGCCTGTTTCAGTCGACTGACTCTGACGGTTCATTGAGACAGTAATTCTCTCAATATCGAGCAATCATCCAACACCCAGAAATAATGAGAAAAGAGAACACAGAACTACTGGCGGTCTATTCTGTGGTTTCACATTTTACAACTATTCCACTATGCACACAATGTTGAATCAAAACTGAATCAACATTGATTTAACGTTGAATCTGCGTTGATTCAATTAGAATTATTAAAAATTAATTCTTAATTCTTATATTTACACTTGATTTTAAACTATTACTGTGTCGTTTTTGTGGTAATTTAGTGTAGAATGTGCAAAATATTTATACCAAAGAAAAGTTACTAATGACATGTTCGGCCATAACGTTTAATCATGAGCGAGCACTCGCTTGCAGGCAGGTAGGACCTGCAATTCAAAGCTCCGAAGGAGCTTTGATAGAGCGGGAGCTTTATGGTAGAAGATTGGTAAGGCATATTTTTACCTGTAAGATACATTACTTTCAATGGAATTTCTTTCGCTACGACACCCACGGAAGTTATAATTAGACTGGTTCGAATAGAAATCAACGAAAAATTAAGAAATACGGGGCATACAGTCTTCCTGTCGCTACGTTACGTGATGAGATCAAACGTTCCCTTTGAGAAAAACAAGATGGCGTCAACGTTAACCGCTTCTGTGATCACACAAAATGCAAGGAGGCTGAGCGTTGGCTGAAATTAAAAGGAAACTAGAGGTGGCAGTAAGCATGGCTTACTAAATACCCCCCGCATTTAACAGTTAGGCATGCATGTTATGACAACTACAAGTGCACATCTATATACCAATATCTGTTCACATGTTCACATATTTAATATCAGTCAAACGGTTTAGGAGAAGTAGCAACAACAAACTCTGTTTACCAAGACTACAAAGGGGCACATTAACAAAGCTGGAAAACCCTTTTGAGAAAAACAGAGCAATATGTGCCAAGTCTTTCTTCTACTGTATCTGTGCACCAATTCTGAATAAAATGGAAGTGAAAATGGCATAAAAAAAACTTCAAACTATGGCAAAACATATAAAAAAGGGACATAACTCATGCAAAAGGGTTAATGTACATCTTCATTCAAATATGTGTTTGCACACTTAATTTCAAGAAAATCCATCAAATGGTCTTGGAGTAGTAGCGATAACTAACTTTTCTTACGAAAACTACAAAGGGACATAACTCAGCAGGAAAACCTTTCCAGAAAAACTGAACAATATGTATCAGCTCTTTCCATATGCTGCATCTAGTAACCCAATTTGAATGAAATGGAAGCAAAAAGGCAAAAACCCTATAAAATAGGGCAAATATTTCAAAAAGGGGCATAACCATCTAGGAGGAGTTGCGAAAACAAACTTATTTCACGAAAAATACAAAGGGGCATAACTCCGCAATAAAAACCTTCCTGGAAAAAATAAAAAATACGTATCCACTATTTTCTTATGCTGCATCCATGGACAAAATTTGAAACAAATCGGAGCAAATTTAATGCAAAAACCCTATAAAATAGGGCAAAAATATCATAAAGGGGCATAACTCAGGCAAAAAGGGGCAGAATTTAAATTCAAAACCCTAATGCACATCTCCATACCAATATCTATTCACATACTTAATTTCAAGCAAATCCGTGAAACAATCTAGGAGGAGTTGCGATAACAAACTTATTTCACGAAAAATACAAAGGGGCATAACTCCGCAATAAAAACCTACCAGGAAAAATTGAAAAATACGTATCCACTATTTTCTTATGCTGCATCCATGGACAAAATTTGAAACAAATGGGAGCAAATTTAATGCAAAAACCCTATAAGATAGGGCAAAAAATATCATAAAGGGGCATAACTCAGGCAAAAAGGGGCAGAATTTAAAATCAACACCCTAATGCACATTTTCATACCAATATCTATTCACATACTTAATTTCAAGAAAATCCGTGAAACCATCTAGGAGGAGTTGCGATAACAAACTTATTTCACGAAAAATACAAAGGGGCATAATTCCGCAATAAAAACCTACCAGGAAAAATTGAAAAATACGTGTCCACTATTTTCTTATGCTGCATCCATGGACAAAATTTGAAACAAATGGGAGCAAATTTAATGCAAAAACCCTATACAATAGGGCAAAAAAAATATCAAAAAGGGCCATAACTCAGGCAAAAAGAGGCAGAATTTAAAATCAAAACCCTAATGCACATCTTCATACCAATATCTGTTCACACACTTAATTTCAAGAAAATCCGTCAAACCATCTAGGAGGAGTTGCGATAACAAACTTATTTCACGAAAAATACAAAGGGGCATAACTCGGCAATAAAAACCTTCCAGGAAAAAATGAAAAATACGTATCCACTATTTTCTCATGCTGCATCCATGGACATAATTTGAAACAAATGGGAGCAAATTTAATGCAAAAACCCTATAAAATAGGGCAAAAAATATCAAAAAGGGGCATAACTCAGGCAAAAAGGGGCAGAATTTAAAATCAAAACCCTAATTGCACATCTTCATACCAATATCTGTTCACATACTTAATTTCAATAAAAATCTGTCTAACCATCTAGGAGGAGTTGCGATAACAAACTTATTTCTCGAAAATTCAAAGGGGCATAACTCCGCAATATAAACCTTCCAGGAAAAATTGAAAAATACGTATCCATTATTTTCTTATGCTGCATCCATGGACAGAATTTGAAACAAATCGGAGCAAATTTAAGGCGTTGCGGACGGACGGACGGACAGAAAGACGGAAGGACAACGTCAAAACAGTATACCCCCCACAAACACAGTTTGCGGGGGGTATAATAAAGCGCTGTAGAAAGGGAACTGAAAAAGTATAGCCCGTTTTCCGAAGGGATAGATAACTAGGGGGGGAATTTGTTTCAGACAGTTTCTCATCAGTTTGTGGACGGGGTTAGCAGCTGTGGAGTTGCAATGCTTTTATTACAAAGGACCTGGTATGATAAGGCCCATATTTAGCCCCCAGAAAACTCATTTTACAAAAGTCCTATATATTTCGATGATAAAAATGTATTCGTAGGAAAGTTCAAACCTTGAAGGTAACAGCAAACACAAAATTAACCAGTTCTTGCAAAAAAAAAATATGTTTTTGTCTTGAACATACCTAAACCCCAGCGGATTCTGACTAAAATTATGAATTTGGTAGCTTTTGCGGCTTTCAAAATAGATGAGCCCAGCCTCCAGCACATTTTATATTCTGTATACAGACAAAGTTTTAACATATTTACATGCGATGAAAATATTAAATGTGCTGGGGGCTGTATGTTTATTTAAAAAATAACTTTATGCTTCCAAACTGGCAGTGTTTGGAACATTTTTCCTGTTTCCTCATCATAACAATGCCCATATCTCCGCTCATAATAAACGTATGTTGTGGGTATTCATTTTCTTAGTTAGAACACAAGGAATAATTTGGTATACATTTCATTTTGATCTGTTGGAATTTTTCGGTAAGCGTCTCTGGACTTGCAAACGTGAGAGGTTAGGGTACCTGAAGAGCCTTGTGCTGTGCACAGGTAATAAGCGGTGCTATCAAACGTATATGCATTTCATCAAAAGCCTATTACATGTATTTAGAGCTTTAAAAAGCTATTGTAAATGACTTATGTCTTCAAAGGAAAATGTATTAAACTCAAATTTTCTTGGAATTTTCCTTCCTAGTATTGAAACAACATAGGCATGTCAGAAATCATGTAATTCTGAGAATGAACAAAGATGAAAAATATTATTTCTGCATGTTCCTATACGCACAAATAATAAGCAATATAAACCGTGCAATTTAAAGAGAATGGAATGGGGACCCTTATCATACCAGGTCCTTTCATACGACAAAAAAAAACATTGTGAAATTGAATCCAGACTCTTACAATGAGTGGTCAGATCAGGGTCTACACTTCGATCACGCATTTTTGCCCGAAACTTTATAGTTAACATGATAGCAGCCATAGAGAGGTTTTATCATACCACCCACACATTGTAAAGAGCGATGTGCTCGCCCATAGGCAGTGCCTATTTTCATATTAGCCGTCACCATGACGTGGCGTTAATTGATAATTGCGTATACCAGTCAAGACGTTTGTTTACCTTAGACATCGCTTGACGACAACGTCACATGCTCAGTTGTCGTTCATCGGTGTATGAAGCTATTTGGTCTAAAGGGTTTACTTATGTGAAGTCAGTGGAAAGTGTAAATATTGTTGCTTTAACGTTGTGTGCCTCCTGTGTATTTTTCTCGGTGCTAGAGAAGGACAGCGATATAACCCAGCAGGAACACAGCAATGAATAAACATTGAATCAACGTTGATTCAACATCATGATGTTGAATCAATGTTCATTCATTGTGTGCCCAGTGGGAAGCTTGTGGCATCCCTGGAATTCGTTTCATTCATTTGATAAGTTCACTCATGAATAGTGTCATTATTTTTGTTTCTTGGTTCTAGGGGATCCAGCTTTATAAATCATATTGTTTGATATCACGTTTAAGGTCTATGGGAAAGAGGAAACGGAAGGAACCGACACATAGAGGATATTCCATGAGTGCCCATGTATTATTGAATTTATTAAACGAGTTGGGGAAAATGATAAGATGCGAGGCTATGCCGAGCATCTTATCGGTTTTCCCGATCGCGTTTAATAAATTCAATGATACACGAGCACGAATGCAAGATTCTATTTATCATATGACTCTATAATCGCATTTTATTAGCAAATTTTGCACTAATTCCCTATTAGAAAAAGCAACGTTTTTATGGACATCAACGCATAACGTTACGACGTAATTTGCATATTTAATTCACTAGTGGATTATCGTTTTTAATGCATGGCTTTATTACACTCTCAGATGCAACGTCATATGATAACATCATTTAGCACATCTCGCCTTAAACACCAAGGAAAAAGAGGTAAAACGGTACGGTACACAAAGTAAAACAAGGCTCTCCAAAAGCCACGACATCAGCTCTTTCCCTGCAGATGGCCTCGAGGCTTTTCTCAAAATTGTTCCCCTCAATCCAGTAATTTATTACTTACAGTTCCGAGGCGATGCTAATGGAGTGGTTTATCAATATTATTATCGGGGTGGTTGGGGGTGGGGGTGCTTTACTCGATTTTACGTGGCCACAATCGGGGTCCTGGATACTAGGGTGGCTAATAAACTTATGATTTAAACCGAAAACTTCAAAGAAACATTTAAAACATCTATTTTTACCTATTTCAACTATTTAATAACAATAAAACAAGACATAAATAATGACAGGCCTTCAATGCTAGATTAAGGACAAACAATAATAAACTACAACAGAAGCACCGCCTTGGGAAGCTCAGAACTACTAAATCGATTTTACATGACCATAAATCTACCCGCAAAGGAAGGAACTTACTCCTTTGACAGCAGGGGTGGTTGTGGTCGGGCGTTGGTGCTAGGTAACTTTCAGTGTCGGGCGTCCTACTTATTTGGATAAGAGTAAGACCTACTGTACTTGTAGTAGGTGCGGGTGGGATTGTTTGGAATCTCTCTCCTGTCATCTCTCTTTTCTCTCTCCCGCTCTCTGGGAGACGGTTCGATATAGACTGAAATACAGTCTCAAATTATACAGCGGAAGCAGTCAGCCATACAAAAAGCTGGTCTGAGAAGTTATAGTTACCACATGGCATTAGGCTTACCTGCTTGCTACGCCAATTACAGTTATTATGGTACTTATTCATTAGAGTTAGAAGATACATAAAACTAACCTTTGAGGATACAGTGACTCTTCGTAGGATACGGCAAACTGGGAACGCACTAGAATCATCCTTTTTAAACTCGTCGAGATACGAGCCTACTGATGCAACCAATTTCAAATGCTTAAGACAGCTGGTTTACTTCCTATATATACCCGATGTAGGTAAAGTAGTTTCCAAATAGTAACACCCACTCAGTGAGAGAAGAAAATGGCCTTTCGCATTAGCGCTCTAAATCTAAATCGTGTCAAATAAAAATACTCTTTTGGTTATAATGCGACAGTTTGCAGGTCACGTATATGCAGATAGATTCACCTTGTGGCTCCTGGTACATGTAGTAAACCCCCCTTGTCCTACTGTTATCCAAATCAGTAGGACGCCCCGGCACTGGAAGTTACATGTATACCCAGCACCATCGCACTACCCGACTACCCCACAAACAAAAATAAAATAAATAAACCTGGGAAGCGATATCCTGTTTGTGTACATGTGTAATGCGCTTAACTCATAATAAACGCATTTACTTAAATTCCCTAACTATACAAGTTATTATGCCCCAAACATCGGAGAGGTGTGAGGACATATTGGTTTGGGTCTGTCCGTCCGTCTGTCTGATACCCGCAAGACCCGTAAGAGATAGAGGCTTGATATTTTATACAAATGATCAGTATAACAAAGAAGCGAAAACGTGTTTTCTTTTTCCTTTTTCCGCGGAACACACATTTTTATAGTTATGCCCCTCTTTCGACTTAGCCTGTGGAACCTTGTGAACAAAATATCTCAAGAACCCCTGATGCTAGAATCATAATTTTTGTACAGGATGACATTGCCCAAGGTGTAGATGACCTGATTAACTTTTGGAAAAAAGTTGTAAATTTTTTACCAAGTTATGCTCCTTTTTCTACTACGTGCATTGTAAGCCTATGGAACCGTGTGAACAAAATATCCTAATAACCCCTGCTGGTAGGATCATGATTTTTGCAGAAAGATATTGGCCAAGGTGTAGATGACCTGATTAACGTTTGAAAAAAAAATCATAAATTTTTGACCGAAATACGCCCCTTTTTCGACTTAGTGCATTGAAGCCTATGGTACAAAGGTACTCTTACATACGGTCGAGAACAGTAAGAGCTAGGAATTTGGAGTTTATACACATGATCAGTATGGTAAATAAGCGAACACTTTTTTTCCGCCGGTCATGTATTTCCAGTATTATGCCCCGTTTTCGACTTGTGGAACCTTGTGAAGAACCCCTGGCCTTAGGATCATGAGGTTTTGCAGGATGACATTGCCTAAGGTGTTGATAACCTGGTTAATTTTTAGAAATTAGTTCGTAAATTTTGATCGAGCTATGCCCCTTTTTGACTTTGTTCATTGCAAGCCTATGGAACGTTCCGAACAAAATATCTCAAGAACCCCTGATGCTAGGATCATGATTTTTTGCAGGGAGGCATTGCTTAAGTAAATTTTGACCGAGTTAAGCCCCGTTTTCGACTTAGTGTATTGAAGCCTATGGTACAAAGGTATTCGTCCATATGGCCAAGAATGGCAAGAGCTAGGAACTTGAAACTTTATACATATGCTCAGTATGGAAAATAAGCGAACACGTGTTTTTTTTTTCTTTTTTTTTTCTGCCAGTCATGTAGTTCCAGTATTACGACTCTTTTTCAACTTAGCCTGTGGAACCTTGTGAACAAAATATCTCAAGAACCCCTGGTGCTAGGATCATGCGGTTTTGCAGGATGGCATTGCCTACGATGTTGATAACCTGATTAATTTTTTTAGAAAATGTTCGTGAATTTTTGGCCGAGTTATTCCTCTTTTTTGACTTAGTTCATTGCAAGCATATAGAACCTTCTGAACAAAATATCTAAAGAACCCCTCATGATTTTTTGCAGGAAAACATTGCTTAAGGTGTAAATGACTTGATTAAATTTTGAAAAAATTCGTAAATTTTTGACCGAGTTAAGCCCCTCAAATTTTTCGACTTAGTGCATTGAAGCCTATGATACAAAGG
The DNA here is from genome assembly GCA_963989385.1 of Ctena decussata. Classification (NCBI taxonomy): domain Eukaryota; kingdom Metazoa; phylum Mollusca; class Bivalvia; order Lucinida; family Lucinidae; genus Ctena; species Ctena decussata. The sequence goes on along the minus strand of OZ022498.1, from coordinate 33,928,703 downwards.
TACCCTAACATATGACCAAGAATGGCAAGAGCTAGGAACTTGAAACTTTATACATATGATCAGTATGGAAAATAAGCGAACACGTGTTTTTTTTTTTTTTGTTTTTGTTTTTTCGCTTTTTCTGCCAGTCATGTATTTCCAGTATTATGGCTCTTTTTCGACTTAGCCTGTGGAATCCTGTGAACAAAATATCTCAAGAACCCCTGTCGCTAGGATCATGATGTTTTGCAGAAATATATTGCCTAAGGTGTAGATGACCTGTTTAACTTTTGAAATCAAATCGTAAATTTTTGATTGAGTTGAACCCCTTTTTCGACTTGGTGCATTGAAGCCTATGGTACAAAAGTACTAACATTATGTGATGAACCTTCTATGGAGGCAAGCATATGGTTCGGGGCATAGTGTTTCATAAACACATTTTCTAGTCAATAATTCTTTCTTTCTTTTATTACCATTTTAATAGAGCGTAAAATAAAAATTAAAACGGACGCGGATAATGAAATATCTTGAATCTGTTTTTCTTCGGTTGAAGTACTAAACTGTAAAAATAAAAATCCGGGTTTAGTATTAATCAGTGAAGTTCATCCAAGAGTATTGCGTGCACCAATAAAATTGCAAGCAGTACTTTGAGTCGGACCCCATTTGTTTAAATGTTGATAAACACTGTCATGTATTAATAATTATGAAAGGGACCACTATTCAAATGTAACCAGCCGAACCGTTGCTTGGTTGTTTGTTTTAGAAAACAGCTCCTAAGGACGGGCATTTTAGTCTATTTCCGGGGGTCTCCCAGAGAGGGAGAGAAAGAAAAGAGATGCAGTGTGCTAAGAAAAAACAAGAGCTCCGCTGAGCGGGGCAATAGACACCCGTTGGGACTTAAAGTTGGAAAGACAACAAGAGATGACAGAACTTTTGTCACTAGCTCAAGGCAGATATAAAACTACAAAACAAACGAAGCTTAGTATGTAATTCCTAGAAAAATTACAAAAGGGCATAATTCCATTAGAACTGAAAGTAGGGTCATGGTTCTTGTTCTCTGCATATCGTCTGATATTTGTACAAACTTTCATGAAGAAATGTTAAATGGTTTTCAAGATATGGAGCAGACACGAAATTACTACACTGTATATGAAAAATACAAAGGTGCATAATTCCGTTAAAACTAAAAGTAGGATTATGGTTCTTTTTCTCTGCACGTTGTCTGATGATGCTTCATATTTGTATAAACTTTTATGAAGAAATCTTAAACGGTTTTCAAGATATGGAGCAGACACGAAATTACTATATGAAAAATACAGAGGTGCATAATTCCGTAAAAACTGAATGTAGGGTTATGTTGTTTTTTTCTCTGCACGTTGTCTGACGCTTCATATTTGTATAAACTTTTGTGAAGAAATCTTGTACGGTTTTTAAGATATGGAGCGGACAAATGATGTTACCTTTTGAAATTTGACCTCTAAGTGTGACCTTGACCTATGGTGGACATTGTTGAAATTCAATTTCTGCAAGTTGCCTTGATAAGGTGAACATTGGACTCAAGTTTCAAAAAAATTCTTTCAAGAGGTTAAGGAGATATAAAGTGGACACTAATTTAATGCAAAATTACAATACAAAAATACAAGGGGCATAATTTTGTTAAAAGTTCCAGTAGGGTTTTGGTTCTTTTTCCCTGCACATCACATGATGGTGCTTTATATGTATATACACATTCATGAAGAAATCATAAAGGGTTTTCGAGATACGGAGGGACACGAAGCTTATGTGAAATTACTATACGAAAAATGCAAAGGGACATAATTCTGTCAAAACAGAATAGGTTTATGTTGTTTTTTCTCCGCACACCTTTTGATGGTGCTTTATATTTATACAAACTTTCATGAAGAAATCTTAAACGTTTTTTTAGATACAAAGCTTATATGAAATTAATATAAGAAAAAGGGGCGTAATTTTGTCAAACGTGAAAGTAGACTTATGGTTCTTTTTTCTCTGCACATTGTCTGACGGTACTTTATAATTATACGAACTTTCACGAAGAAATCTTAAACGGTTTTTGAAATATGGAGCGGACACAGGCTTATATGAAATTACTATATGATAAAAACAAGTGTGCATAATTCCATCAAAAATGAAAATAGGGTTATGGTTCGTTTTCTCTGCACATCGTCTGATGGTGCTTTATATTTGTACAGACTTTCATGAAGAAATCTTCAACGGTTTTCAAGATATGGAGCGGACACGAAATTTTACCGTTTGACCTTTGACCTCTAAGTGTGACCTTGACCTTTGTCGGACATCATTGAAGTATAAGTTCTGCACATCGTCTTGATAAGGCGAACATTTGACCCAAGTTTCAAAAAAATCTTTCAAGGGGTTAAGGAGATATGGAGCGGACACGAAAAGTTAGCGGACAGACAGACAGACGGACGGACAGACAGACAGACGGAAAGACGGAGGAGGTCACAACATGATACGACCCGTCTTCGACGGGCGTATAAAAATCCAAACAACACCTATCCGCACCTACTGCAAGCACAGTAGGCTCTTGCCATACTATTATCCAAATTAGCAGGACGCCACCGCACTGAAAGTAACCTAGCTCCATCGCCCGACCACGACCATACCCCAACACAGCCGTCCCGCTTTCTAATCTGACCGACAAGGCCACTGTTTTCACATTTTGATATAACGCAGTATTTAGGCGGATGGTCGGGTAGTGGAATGGTGCTGCGTATAACTTCCAGTGCCGGGGCGTCCTACAGATTTAAATAATAGTAGGACAAGGGCCTACTGTACTTGCAGTGGTTGCGGGTCGAGCTTGAATGGACATTTTTCTCTCGTCTATCATTTCTCTCTTCTTTTTTCCCTCTTTCTGGGAGACGGTCCGATATAGACTGAAATACTGTCTCAAAGGGCCGTTAAACCCAAATCAGTTAATCAGCCAATCAATGAATCAATCAGCCAGGTGCCAATATTTGTATATTTTGTTCCATTCACTGATACGATATCGGCCGTTAAACATGGCCAGTGAAACAAAGGATTGCTTTTCGTCTATCAGACTAACCTGAAATGCCATGCTGTAATTCGTTAGCGGTTTTTGAAAGAGAAATCCGGCAAGGGTATTCATTGCGAACTGGGAGATGTAAACGGACTTTCTGGGTCATCATAGGTACAAGTCAATTTCCGGGTTGGCGAATTAAGACAGTCCTTAAAAGCTGAAAGCAGGTCTGGACACCTACTGGATGCTACTGATGGAATGCACAGTGCATTTTGGTTTCATACATATTTCGGGTGTAATCACCGTTTAGGTATGAGCAAACTAACAGCCGTTGGGACAAAAAAATTCCCTAGTTATGAACACGTGGTAACAAGAGCACCAGTGAGCAGAACACCGTCAAAGTGGTTGATGTAGCAGAAAGATATTTTTTCATGTATTTCAACAGTATATAAGACCTGGTTCCATTACTATGTACCAAAATAAAACTCAAATTATCTTGTGGGTAGCACCTTGTTTCCCAAGGCCAAAGCAGTTCAGAACGCAATCTTCGTCTGGCAAGCCAGAGGGATACATGTAATTCTGTAGAGCTTTTTACCTAAAGGGACCGTAAAAATTTGGAAGTACATTGCAACTTGCTTGACCAACTGAGAATCGCAGTCAGTGAACAACGGTATGGTTAAATCTATGAAGAAGAATTTTTTTTTCTTCGGCGTCCATGATTGCAAGGTTTCAATGACTAATGTGGAACGAAACAGGTACATGTATAACATGTATAAAGTAAAAGCCCATTCCTCCTATTAGCAACACTGGCATGAAGTGATTAATTTTTGTTCATTTACTTTAAAAATTATCCAGGTCCGATCAAAATGTCAAGGCAGTGGTAGAAGAGTTGATCTAAGTTCTTCAGTGCTGGAATGATGGCATTGCAACACCGTTCTTACAAATATATATTACTGCTGGATGATTACATAGAAACAGAAGAGGTCAGTCTCGACCGGAAGTAAGCTAGGCTAGCTACTTCTTAACTCGCCCTCGTACAACTGAATATTAAGAATTGGATATTTGTTTATTAGAGGTGTGTTACGAGCCGCTGTAACGAAGTAAATTGACCCCCATAAAATAACGACCCCGGTCATTATTCTATATGAAATGTAAGCCCTTTTCTATAGAAAACTACTCCCGTTAAATAATAATGTAACAATGACCCCCTCGATGATGTCTAAAATATTGACCGCCGGTCTTTATTGTTAAAAGAATAAAAGCCCCGATCATAATTGTATGATGACTCCCCGCCCCACCGGTCATAATATTATGACGTGATTTGAAAGAGGCGGTTTACACAAAACTGTTAGAGCTGTAAAAAAAATCAAAAAAGTGTGTTATTCCATGGAATTTTGGACTTTTTGGACTTTTGGTAACTACTATTATGACTTTCCTTACTTATGTCGGGTAAAAATGATGACAAAACGCCTGTTAAAAAGCGGAGAAAAAAACGTTGTAGAAGGTCTAGCGAGGCACATGTGAAGGAACTACATTCAAACATGGCGGCGGCCGGAGCGGTGTCTAAAAATGCGAACAAAGCGAATAAGGAGCAACCAACAGTATCTACTGGGCAAGCTAGCTCTTTAGCGAATGTTCCAAGCTCAAACGTTTTCCAACCACCTAAATTAGACTTTCCTATGCACTTTCAACCACCGCCTCCGCCCGGCCCTTACTGGCCACAGCCGCAGCAAATTACAAGTACACATGAACTGACAGCAAATCTTGACCATATTATGTCAAAACTTCAGAAACTGGACTCAGTAGAGGCCAAGCAGGCTAGTATTCTGTCGAGGTTGAGTAGTATTGAATTAAACATATCTGAAAACATGCGAAAAATTGAAAATACGGACAGAAAGGTGACTGATATTGAAACAAGCCAAAAGTTTATTAGCGATCAATACGAGGGCGTGGCAAAATTGACAATTGTAAACAAGCAAGAACTACACAAAGTACAGGCTGTTGTGAAAAAGTTGTCCGACGAAAATAAACTGTTGACCACTGAGAACGAAACTTTAAAGAAGGATAACGTGTCTATGACTGAAGATATCCTTGATATAAAATGCCGCTCTATGCAGGACAACTTGGTATTTATGGGTATTCCCGAGCATACTGACCCTCATGCAGTTCCCACTTACGTTAACCAGATGGAAATTAATTTTTCGCAACAGGCTGAAGATCCAGATCCAGATCAGGCACAACCCTCACAACAAGCGACTGCACAAACAACATTTGCCCGTGTCGTAGCTTCTGGTGAGGACTGTGCATCCAAAGTGCTGGAATTTTGTGAAACTATTCTGAAAATTGATGACGCGCGAAACAGAATTCAGATTGATAGAGCCCACCGTATGGGCAATAAAGTGCCTGGCAAGATACGTGCAGTAGTGGTGAAATTTAAGGAAACCAAATCGAAGATGATCGTCAAAGAAGCACTGAGAAATATTAACTTGAAAGAAAGTCCATTTGGCGTTTTTGACCAGTACCCAAAAATTATTCAGGAAAGAAGGAAAGCATTGATTCCTGTTATGTTGCAGGCCCGCAGAGCGGGCAAATCAGCGTTTTTGGTGCGCGAAAAATTATTTGTTAACAATAAACCATTTACACCCAGCTCCGACTAGGGGCACGCAGAAGAGTGTGTAAACGAACTTAACATTTTGTCCTGGAATGTCGAAGGACTAAAAAACCTCATTGAGTGATCAGGACTTTGTAGATTTTGTGCAAAATTTTGAACTGATATTTTGTTGTGAAACATGGCCCGGATCACCGTGAAAATGGATGACATATTTTTGAGCACCGAAAAGTTTTTGGCGAAAGACAATGGACAAGTTGGATAAACCGCTTCCCAATGTGATTCCCCAAACTCTTCTGGATTGCATCAACGTTTTAGACAAGAATGACCCGACAGTTTCATGGAAATTAACCAAAAACTCGAAGGGCTTCTCACTAGCGGTCAGGATTTTTCCCGCCAAAAATGTCACGCCATTGAAGGACGGTCATACTGCTTTTGGACGTCAGTCAGTAATTCATCAGGACAACTCTACCGATGACTTGCCATTGAGGAAACCAAAGCGGAAGAAGAAATCCCCATCTACCGTCGCTAGGGATCGTTCCAGAAGACAGAGGTTTCGGAAAAAGAAGAAATCTGCCCAAACTTCTCCACTGAAAGCCCAGCAACAGCCAGCAGAGACCATTTGAGAACAGGATAACTCCTTTCAATCTGAATTGGATACCTCTGCAAACTCTGCTGTTTGTAAAGACAGCGCCAGTCGTTTAGATTCTGATGATATATCCAATCAAAGTGATTTAAATGAACTGGTTCACTCTTCTGATAGTTCTTTTGTTCTGAGTGTGGAAAAAGAGTTAACATCCCAGGACTATTATACTGAGCCGGATGATAACACTCCCAATTACTGTGCAAAGTGTAAAAAAGCTGGACAGACAGATAGCCTAAAACGCTGCACTGGCTGCAAATTTATTAAATACTGCAGCAGAGAGTGCCAAGCTGGACATTGGGCAGTCCACAAACAGCTCTGTAAGGCCATTCAGCGTCTTCCTAAACTTCAGTAATCTCAGCATTTGATGTTGGAAGGTGTCTGGTGGTGGTGTTTATTTACTTTTCAGTGATTGACTTTAATTTCTTAGTTGTATTGGTGGTGGGCTGGATATATTTTAGTGTGTTGACATTTACTTTTATATTCAGCGGTGGTGGATTACCCCCAAAGTTCTACTCGTTTATGCGAGGTGTGCCTAAAGAGGCAGAATTTATACAACAACAACAACAACAACATGGCAACGCAAAGATGATTCTTTTGCTTTGCAAGGGTATGACTGTGTTGAAATTCCTAGAAGAGAATGTATTATAAATAAGCCGAGAGGAAAGCGCGGGCATGGAGGTGTGTGTTTGTTTATCAGCGAAAAAATTAGCAAGGGCGTGCATGTACAAGAAACTGACGATAACGGTTTAATGTGGGTCAAGATATGCAAAGATTTTTTCCGTATGGAAAATGATATTTACATATGTTTTATATACATACCATAGAGCGATTCTGTATATTTCCAAATGCATGATATAGGCTTTTTTGAGTCTTTAGAAATAGGCATCAGAAGATATTCAGCATTAGGTAAGATTGTGGTAGCTGGCGATCTTAACTCTAGATGTGGTAATAGGCTTGATTATATACAGTCTAATGTTAGTTTTGATAAATATATGCCTACGGTTGATAGTAATGATATATGTACGGAGCAAGCTAATTTGGAAGAGCGGATTTCTTGCGATAAAACGACTTAAGAATTGTAAATGGACGCGCTGGTGAAGATGCTGGCGTGGGGCAGTTCACATACTTCTCAGCGAGGGGAAATAGCTTAATCGATTATGTTTTAATGTCTGAGACCTTGTTTCCTTATATCTCAACGTTTATAGTTCATGATTTATATACTTGCTCACCACATGTTGCAGATCAGTCTGAAGGTAACTTACGCAATGGAAAGCGAGGATATCAACTGCTCAGAAACAAGTAAATTGGTTTGGGATGATTTAAAAACTGAGGATTTTAAAAATAAAATGACGTCAGAGGTTGGTGCATTAAATAACATTGTTGACGACTTTCTCGGCCTTAATATTGATATAAACTCCGGAATTGATAATTTTGCCGATATACTGTACTCTCAAGCTCATAGTGTATACGGCGTTTCGAGGTCATTCAAGCGGAACAAAACAAAGCCGAGCCGTAAATTTAAAAGTCCGTGGTATACGCAAGAGAGCGAGGTAGCTAGGCGGGAGCTTAAAAGTGCCAGCAGGGCTTATAGAAAATATAAATCAAACGAATGTCTTACTGCACTTATCGAGAAGCGTCGAGTATTTTGTAAAACGAAACGTTTAGCGAAAAGGAAATATTTTTCTGACCAAAAGCAATTTCTTCACCAAACAGCAAAAGTGCAGCCGCAAAAATTTTGGGATGAAATTCGCAAAATTCGAGGAAAAGATAAGAGCTCTACAAACCTTACGCCAGACGACTTTTACAATTATTTTAAAGATTTGTATTCATCTAGCGATGTATTTCAAAATGAAGATGTCGAAAATAATTTACAAAGCGGTGATCTGAGCAGAATTAATAGATATATATCGGAACTGGATCGTAATTTTAGCGTTAAAGAGGTCGAAACGGCTATAAGTTTGTTGAAAAGACGAAAAAGCCCAGGTGCAGATGGGTTAATTTCAGAGATATTTTTAGAAGCTAAAAGCATTCTATCACCTATTTTATGCAAATTATTTAATTTCATATATGATAATAGCACATATCCAGAGAGCTGGGCGAAAGGGATAGTTGTTCCAATTCCAAAAAAGGGATATAAGAATAACGTTAATAATTACAGGGGGATAACCTTGACAAACTTGTTTTCAAAAATATTTTCTAATATCTTAGATACTCGCCTACGTGCATGGGTTGAAAATTATAATCTTTTAACAGATATGCAATTTGGATTTAGACAAGGTAAAAGTACAATAGACTGTGTTTTCATTTTACATTCTATTAGTCACAAAATTATTACAACCGAAAAAAGAAAAATGTACTGCGCTTTTGTAGATTTTAAGAAGGCGTTCGACCTTGTATATAGAAATGGCATTTGGTATAAATTGTTGGTATCTGGTGTATCCTCAAAATTTGTAAGTATGATGCAAGCTATGTATAATGCAGTTAAAACATGTGTTAAAGTTTATGGTTACCTGTCGCAACACTTTGAGAGCTATATGGGAGTTAAACAGGGTGAGCCATTGTCTCCCCTGCTATTTATTTTATTCATAAATGATATGTCAAGCGCAGTATTCGATGAGACGGCAGACCTAATAAGTTTTGATGAACTCCAAATATTTTTATTATTATTTGCTGATGACACAGCTATTTTTTTCATATACAGAACTAGGGCTACAGGCGTTGCTTCATCGAATGGAAGCATATTGTAAAACCTGGGGTATTACTGTTAATACTGATAAAACTGTTATTATGCTTTTTAAGTCGGGGACTAGATCACAAAATGCAGAATTATATTATGAAAAACATAAGCTAAAACAAGTAACGAAATTTACATACCTAGGTGTAACACTTTCTGCAAATGGTAAATTTTATCAGGTGCAGAAAACTTTGGCTGAGCAGGCTACAAAAGCATTGTTTTCCTTAAATAGTTTATTTGAAGCTGTTAATTTACATATACGCGAAAAAATTAAATTATTTGATGTAATGGTGCAACCGATATTGAATTATGGCTCAGAGGTGTGGGGGTTCCACTCTGCCCCAGATATTGAGCGCGTTCATACACGTCATGTACTAAATTTCTTAAACAGGTTTTATGTGTGAGACCACAAGCTTGTAATGATGCTGTATACGGTGAATTAGGGCGGGTACCATTGAGTGTGGTCAGGAAGACAAGGATATTAAATTATTGGTTTAAAATTATGAAAAATCCGGGTTCTCTAATTTACCAAGTGTTCCAAGATCAAAATATTGAAGGAAATGATAACGACAGTTGGTCATCTAAAGTACAGTCCTTGCTTTCTGAATTAGGGTTTGCATATTTATGGAATGACCAGAATGTAACTAAACTGCAATTAAAATGTATGAAGGAAAGAATTTACGATCAGTATTATCAGTCATGGTATGCAGCATTGAGCATATCAAGAAAATTGTCAACATATATTACGTTTAAGACCGAGATCGGAGAAGAAAAATATTTAAGTTGCATTGTGAATCCGAAATATTGTGTTGCACTTACTAAACTTAGAATATCAGCACATAAATTGGGAGTTGAGGAGGGTCGATTTAGGAATATTGAAAGAAATGAACGTTTTTGTACTTTTTGCAATATGAGAGCTGTAGAAGATGAATATCATTTTCTACTGGTTTGTCGATATTACTATGAAATTAGAAATGGTTGTTTACCTAGATATTTCTGCTCTTGGCCAACTTTATACAAATTCAAATTGCTGATGTCTTCTCAACAAACTGGTGTTTTAAATAAACTCGGAAAATTTATATTTCTAGCTAATCAGAAAAGACAAAATACATTCTAATCCTTAAAATTCTATAACACGCGGATATATGACGTGTGTGCGCAAACTTATGCGCACCGGCGTCCACATCTCTGTTGGCATGTGAAAATGCTGGTTGTGTTGTGCAGGATGCGTGTGTGCACGTGTGCGTGTGTAGTATGTACACACGCGCACGCCTACATGCGCGCACATGTGTATATGCGCGCGCATGTGTACACGCATTCTGTCAATACACATTATTACTTTACATTGATCGTTAGAGAATCTTAGGATGATTCTTACCTGACTCTTTTTTAATCCTTACGTATTGGTGTAATATTGTTTGAATGGTATTTTATCCTGTTTCACGAAAAACGTTCATTCATAGTCTAACGGTCTTCTATCCGGGATCAATTAGAATATTTAGGTGAATGTTATGCCTCGTGCAGGCCGTGAAAGCTTTACCTGACTAGTTACCGGCTTATGGTGGCATGAACCGACCAAAAAAATATGAATGAGGGTAGCTTTTCACTGGGAAAGCAGTGTTCAGTCAACGCTGGATCATAGTGAAGAAACTGCGTACTTGTACTTCCACAGGTGTGAACCAATTTGGTATACACGGGTTATATGGGAAAATTTCATAATCCCTTAATAATTTTTATTATTCTAAATATAATTTTACATCACAAACGGTATCAGAAAGTAAAATTCTTCATCTTTAATATCGTGTTTTAATTTTGATTCTAGCACTAGTACAAAATGGTCTTTTTTGGGTGATTATCTAGATGTATATAATTTAATTAAACAAATAACAAAATCTCTGTAAAACAACTATGGCACACAAATTCGACCGCTTATTTAGAATCGAATTGATACAAAATGTTACGCATCACAAATGGATCAGAAGAGAAGAAAGAATATATTTTTATCTGATGTAATTTTTATTAGTCTAGCTAAATGATAAAATGGTCTTTTTTCATTATTTGTTCAAATTTTAATTAATGATTTTTGTATGCCGGTCGTTTCCGTGCGTTTCCGTCAAAACTTCGGCGAAAGACGACGCGGCTTTAGTTAATAGCCTTGGGCGAAGATATATGTATGAAGAGTATGATACACAATTTATGACTGGATATTGTAGTAATGAATTTTCAAGTAGGTAAATTATGCAAATGTAGGTTCATCCAGCCTGCTTGAAAATAAAAGATGAAAGAATATTTTTTTTTTCTGGTTCAGAGCTGCCCTATAATGTAGAACAAACAAAGTTTTTTGATGTAAGAATGAAATTGAAGCCGTGCGTCCGAAAAATAATTGATGCAGACATATTCAAATTTCAGTCTTCGATCCGGTCTAATTAGCTTTACATGAAGACGAAAAGTCGATCGGCAAACTTCTTTAACTTGTGAAATAATTTATATCACTGGTGCCAAATTGAAAGACAATTATCTTATGATTGTCTAATGCCAATTAGTAAACTAATGTCGGTGTGTTTCGAAATTGAGCTTTTACACAGTAGTTGCTCATAAACGATTGTTTTTGCGAGGCAAAGAGTCACACTAAGTATCTCTCTCTCTCTCTCTCTCTGTCTCTCTCTCTGTCTCCTCTGTAATCATTTGTCTGAATTCGCCTTAAAATCAGTAGTATGTTAGCAAAACAGTTTTTCTACTTCTGTTTATTATGAACTATATGAAATTGTATTATCTAGTTGTCTTTACATTAACAAGCTCATAATTTATTTATTGTCATTTTTTTTTCTTTTTTTATTTCTTATTTTTTATTTTTGTAATGTTATTTTTCGGTATCTTTTTTTTTTAATTTATTTTTATTTCTCAATTTCTTTGCAAGGAATGCCTGCTTTGGTACATAAGAAGAATATTTGTTGTTTGGGTTTGAAAATAAATATTCGGCGGACTTTAGATGAAGTAGAGTTTTCTTCGTAACAACCAGAAAATTGCATACTTTTGTAGCGTTTTGTTATTTTTGTTTGTTGGTGTTTTTTTTTTTTTTTTTTTTATTCACAGACGGTTTTCATGTTAACACTTTTTTGTTTTCTCATATGTTTAAAGTGAAAATACTTTAACAAGGCTCAAATTCGATTATTACTCTTTGTCGATTTATGTAACTGGGGTATTCATCGTTAAATAAACAATACAAATGACACGGCACGCGTCCACAGTACTGTGTCGCAATAAATGAGCCATGACATGACAAAACAAACAAAGGGACATGTGCGACCAGCGATGACTCAGATCCGCCTGGACCTTCGCCCATTCTGATTAGAGTCTCCGCTATGCTCTTAAAAGGTAGCTTAGGGTCTAAGCTACCTACATGCCGACATCGAGGACTAATCATACTTGGCGGATGCCCAGACTGATCTGAGTCTTCGCTTAGCGCACATGCCACTTTGTATATTGTGTTTTGTTGCGGTCAAATATATATTGTCTAAAGACGACGAAGGCAATATGAGAAAAGACCTTTTTCACATTGTTTCCGCCCATGCGCTTAACACTCAAGTAACGCGTCTTATCTCGATAAATGGCGAGATTTTACAAACATGGGGTAAATGAAACGAATGATAATTTACCTTTTATTTTCTTATTATTACATTGAAATTAATAGTGTGAATGGCTCGAGATTAATATATAATACTCAAAACTATATGTCAGAGCGCGTACAAAAAAATCTTGAAATAACTGATGATGGTTGGATGATTTGTGCTTTTACGTCCTGTTCAACAGTATTTCAGTCATATCAAGACGACGGCAGAGTGATTATGAAAGGCTGTGTGCAATGGAACCCCTTTTACCGTAAAAAAGATTCTCACCTCAAGCGGGGCTCAAACCCGTGTCCGCTTGATCAGTAAGCAAGCGCCTAACCCACTGAGAAACCAGGACTACTCTGAAATAACTGTTTTAAGTTGAAATGAAGGAATTAAAAAAACAGAAGTTTTATCTATCTACTTTGAAATTAAGACATCAAATATAGAACATTTCTTTATTTCATTGATTAACCCATTTTTGCCCAGTGGAATGTTTTATCCCTATCAAATGAATGTGTCCATTTCTCAACTAAGGGGTGTCTGGCTTAGTTTATTCTGATCATTTTTATAGGAGAAATACCCATTTGTGTAATGCAAACAGTGTAGAGCCTGTTAAGACACCGTGTTTTCCTGCGTCTGATCTTGGTCTACACTGTTTGCCTATGTTCTATATATAAGACGCCAGGCATTAATGGGTTAATTCGTTATCACCTGGATACTTCATATACTCTTCGATTTATTTCTTTCTTTATTTTTTTCACCGAAGTACAAACTTAAAGAAATCATATTGTTTGTTTGTTCGTTCGGTCGGTTTGAAGTTTCACCTACGATACGAAATAGAGACTCAAATAATGAACTAATCCTTTAATCAGTTGAGTTGTAAGACTGACTCGTGTATTGTACCTACCCATTCTACCGAAATTAGATTTTAGATTTTTCATCAACTGACTCGGGAATGAAATTCAGTTAAAGCCATAAAGTTCAAATTTTTATCATGACGGAGATAAGAGTATTTAGCCTTAGGGATTAATTTGACACCTGCGATTATCGCCTGCTGTCGTCTAGTTTCGGAGAACTGCCGAAGGATATCCGGAGATTCTACCTGTATAGCTGTAAGAAATCAATGGTCAGTATCAAATACGAATATTCTGCCAGATGCAGCCTTGAATCTGGGTTGACTCAGTATTGATTCGACGTTGTTTGCCGGCAGAGTCGAAACAGGGTAAATTCGTTTGTTATTATTGCTATGAATGCAGAAAGGGTTAACTTCTTGTGTAGAGTTTATTATGATGTCATACTCTTCTCATATTATCACAGAATTGTATAAATCGCCTTGGGTTGAAGGGCGATAAACATGTCTATGTTTGAGCCTGAATAAACTACTTGACTTGACTCTTCATGAAGCAACGATGTCTTTATTATAGACTCGATCATGCTAGCTTAACAATTCAAAGAAAATGTTTAGGCGTTTATACGGCATATAAACACTCCTGGGCGGAGCCATTTTATGATGATGAGATGATGCGAATTGATTTAATTATGGAAATCGTTTTGGAAATTTATTGTGCAAAGTGTTTCATAGATTATATCGGCTATCTTACAAAGAGAAAAGATATCCTTTGAAGGGCAAACTAAGCTTGTTAAGCCCATGGCTAAATTATGTAAGCTTTTGATGTACTGAACACGCACGTGACAACAATAAGTGGCATGGCCTGATTTGCGGACGATGCAAATGGGCAGTCTCAGTGGTGATTGACGTCCACTTATGAAGTATGCAAATTTGTAAATCTGTAGAAGTGACAGTTAAAAAATACGTCATAGCTGCTTTCTCTAATTCATTCAGAAACTAAAGAAAACATGATTTTGCTGGGCGGATCAGTAATCAAAGTGTTCGGACTTTAAGAATGCATCGAAATGAAGGAAACATAAAAGGTGAGTAGTTTGTTTTATAAATCCGAACCCTGCGCGACAAAATCACAGCATTTGTATGAAAAAGAATCTATGATCCTGCTGCGTGGATAAATTCCCAAAGTGTTCGGACTGTAAACACAACACCTCATAACTTAAAGTTTCGTTGCTGCGTATTCGAATATCTGCTTTTCTGTTCAGAGTTGTTTCCCTGGAAGCTCCAGGAACATGTATCTTCTGGCACTGAGCTTGATCGTGTCTTCAAAATCGGAGAAATAATTCCTGTGCAGCCTGTGATTGATACCAAATACTACACAAAACAATGACCACATTTACTATTACAATCTTTTAAGGTGTTTGGGTACACCCGCGTATATTTTGCAAAGGGAAATAACTTGCCTCAAATCCTGTTTTCATGTCTCTTGCAAAATGAGGTCTGCTACTCTAGGAAAGAACTTGCTCCTACAAGAACATTTATTTCTGTATGAATTAACCCCTCTTGAGAGATAAGTAAAAATGAAAATGGCAGAGTTGCTTCCCCTAAAAGTGTACCCATTCACTTTAATATCATATACTGCATTGCTTAAAACTAGCTTGTATATAGTCAGCCAGCTTATTTTTCTTATATATATTATATATATCCTTTTTTTGTTTTAAATTTCTCCAGGGTCTGTAAATCATTCATGCGAATCAATTAAAATAAACGGATGCGCAGGCTGATAAAAGTTTGACCTGGTCGCAGATCTGTAATGCAACATCCATTGATCACAAATTCAAACAGTATACCCCCACCCCCTTTTTGTGGCTCAGAAACTAGTGAAATATATTCCTGCTGATGTACTCCCATTGTATTCTTATTTTTCTGCATGGACCTTAACTGACAGTTTTAGGCAAAAAGCAAGCTTTTGAGATGAGATGCAGTATTCAAAGGTCACTTAACTTCTCTTAACAAAACCAGAAATTCCTATATCACAAAGTATAAAAACCCGAGGAGCACACAACATCAAAACATCAAAACAATATCCAAGCAATGCCATTTTTTAATACGAAGTTTGTTTTAAAGATTGTCTCCCTCGTTTATTCCATGTTTTAACAAAATTTCTCATGATTAACCGTACAAGTTTTGAGAAATGCATGTTTCTTCGATAAATGTGGAATGAAAAATAATCTTCAAATTAGAATGCAAATTACCTATTTCCTCACGGCCTGTAACAATATCGATATTGACCACGTGTGTCATGTGATCATGTACAAGTATTTTTTTTGTTCGTGCATGTGATTGTGACTTATGAATAAATTACTTTTGTCCAATAATGCGATTTCGAGCGCGGTCTGCGATCGTTTAAAAAATTATCTTCTTTTTGTGTTTAAAGTCACTTTTATCAAATATTATTATCTAAACTCAATTAAAATGTATAGTTAGACTATGTCGGAGGTATTACATGAAATATTTCATCAAATCATTTTTTATTATAATCAAGGGAGTAAATCTTTGAGCAACAATTGGCAAACTGTTTACAAACGGTATATTGTAACAGTTTATCAATACTTATGCATGCAAGGAAAGTGTCAGAAACGTGTCTTTTACACTTCCCTGACCAGAGTAACTTTCGTCTGCAATGCCATTCAAGTAAGTCGAGTCTAATGATATGACACAATATGTCATATCTTTCTTGTACATGTTTATGCCATACAGAATTTTGCGTCCGATCACTGCTGTCATGATGGGTTTCTCCCTTCTGAAACAATCCAAGAAATCTGGATCCGTCTCATAAGATGGAGGTGGTCGGGTCGGGCGATGGTGCTATAACGACATGGTCTCACGCAAAAACGTCACGAGAGAACTCAAGCGTAAACACGGCCGCTTATCTCCGTCAGCACAACACCGCGTTGTGTATAGGAAAATGTGCAGGAGATTTCCGGTGGTTCTGCAGGCGATTCGAAAATAAAGGTCACGAAAGGTAGGTGTCTCGGTTTAAAAGGGATAAATTCTTTTCCAGCGTAAAACAAAAGAAAAGGAAAATGCCATGCAACCCTTCAATCGTTTTTCTATGAATACGAGTCTTGATTGAAGCCAGATTCTCAGTTATACAACAGATTTCCATTTTTTCCCGGAGCGAGGTGGCCGTTTTGTTGACATGCAAACATTTCAAATTTGCATTTCTGAAGTCGCCGAGTATTTATGTTTTCATCTATCACCTGTATATTAAAGGTCTCTCATATAAGTACCAGTTACGAGCCTGAACAGAATTTGCTACCTTCCATCAGCCCAGATAATGAAAGTTGTTGTGGAATTCGTGATCCAGGAGATCGGTGGTGCTGAAGGCGATAGGTGGCGGTGCAGGAGAATGTTTTATGTTGTGCCACCAATGACCGTTTTTAACTGTTTTATAACGTAAATAATGTAGTAGCATGGCATGGTACAGATTCGCACAGCTTTCAGATTCGTACACTTGGCCGTACAATGCCTCTGCTGCATTAAACATGCTAATTAAAATGAAAATAACGACTCAAGCAATCAGGGGATTGAATTATCAGTCAATCATTTGCACTGGAAAGCTTCTGTTAGAACTAAATGGTACGAAAGTAATGCTAGTTTGTCAATTGGGTACTTACATTCGTCCCACTTTTTTGTTTAATTACATTGTGCACACGGCCACCAATCCAGCTCATTCATCGCATATACCAATGGGGCAAAACTTTCTGTTTCTTATTTTTGAGACCAAAATTCGATAAAACAGGCAATGCTATGCGATGGGACATTCATTGGAATTTTGGATACAGGTTTTGGTTTATAAAGAATTTTATGCTTGATCGTTTGAAATGCTTTGTAGCGGAGAAAAGGGCACTTTATCCAACTTCAACGCAGATTCTCCTTTCAGTCTGTGATCCAGAGCATTACTTTTAAGGTATGTTGTAGGTCGAAATCAAGGTTATCGCACAGCATTGTCGGGTTCAAAAAAGTGGCTACTAACAAGAAAAAAAAACAATTTTATTGAATTCAAGGTCCATCTCATTCATACTGCAAACAATGAGTGAGATAGACCTTAAATTCTATAAAAGCTTTAAATTTTCTTGTTAGTGAATAATTTTTGAAATCCGATAGTGCGATGTGATTACCTCGATTTCGACCTACAACTTACCTTAAAAATAATGAAGTTGACGAAAGTGCCATTTTCCACACTTCAAAACATTTCAAACCGCCAAGTATAACATCGTTTATAAAACAACACCAGTATCCAAAAGTCCAATGGATTTTCTCATCGCATACCATTGCCGATATCTGATTTTAGTCTTAGAAAGAAGGAATAGAAAGGTTTGCCCCCATTGGTATATACGATGAATGAGCTGGATTGGTGGCCGTGTGCACAATGTAATTAAACAAAGAAAGTGGGACGAATGTAAGTACCCAATTGACAAACTAGCATTACTTTCGTACCATTTAGTTCTAACAGAAGCTTTGCAGTGCAAATGATTGACTGATAATTCAATCCCCTGATTGCTTGAGTCGTTATTTTCATTTTAATTAGCATGCTTAATGCAGCAGAGGCATTGTATAGCCAAGTGTACGAATCTGAAAGCTGTGCGAATCTGTACCATGCCATGCTACTACATTATTTACGTTATAAAACAGTTAAAAACGGTCATTGGTGGCACAACATAAAACAATCTCCTGCACCGCCACCTATCGCCTTCAGCACCACCGATCTCCTGGATCACGAATTCAACAACAACTTTCATTATCTGGGCTGAAGGAAGGTAGCAAATTCTGTTTAGGCTCGTAACTGGTACTTATATGAGAGACCTTTAATATACAGGTGATAGATGAAAACATAAATACTCGGCGACTTCAGGAATGCAAATTTGAAATGTTTGCATGTCAACAAAACGGCCACCTCGCTCCGGGAAAAAATGGAAATCTGTTGTATAACTGAGAATCTGGCTTCAATCAAGACTCGTATTCATAGAAAAACGATTGGAGGGTTGCATGACATTTTCCTTTTCTTTTGTTTTACGCTGGAAAAGAATATATCCCTTTAAAAACGGAGACACCTACCTTTCGTGACCTTTATTTTCGAATCGCCTGCAGAACCACCGGAAATCTCCTGCACATTTTCCTATACACAACACGGTGTTGTGCTGACGGAGATAAGCGGCCGTGGTAAATTAAATATTGTTTTCCACAAAAACTACATATTTTAATCAGTGCCGGGGCGTCGTACTAATTTGGATAATGATAGGGCAAGGGACTGTCCTTGTAGTAGGTGCAGGTGATGGTTGTTTGGATATTTTTATATATAAAAGCTATATATTTTATAGCTACGGTTGTCAAAACCGTTTTGCGGAGGTCTTAACATATCTCTGGTTTTGTAAGCCTACGCTACGCGCTCTACATTTTGAAACAGAGAAAATAGTTCTGACATTTCTGTATAGTTTCGAAAATCCAGCCCATTGAACAAGGCAGAATGATTCGTCATAATCAATGTTGATTGATTTATTCAAATTGAAAATAAAAAAAAGCTTCAGTTTGCGACTTTTAAAAATCAATGTTTATCCAAGCGGTCAACGCGTATAAATACATTACGTAAATTATTCGCCGATGGGTGAATACAAGTTGGCTTCTCTTTAAAAAAGAATCCAAAGCAAAGATCTACTGTGCTATGCAAAGCATAGTTTAAGCCGACTGATTGTACTGACGTGTCATTAAGGATGAGATTACTAGGTTGTGGCTGCTAGGCAGTGTTGTTATGACTTTCATCTTGTCAGACTAATCAAACTGAGCAAGAAAAAGACAACAGTCATCATTTTATATCTTACAGATGACTGCAATTAAAAGTGATCTTTTGCAGATGGATGCAGTGGATATTTAGTCTTTTGCAGAGTGACTGCAGTCAGCATTTAACCAGTTTAGACAGACTACGGTCGCTCTTTTATTGTTAGGAGTCAGTGAAGAGTCTTTCGAGGTCCGCCAGGAGTATTCCGTTACGCTATATGCAGTAAAAAGCTTGCCTAATGGCCTTTCCAGGTTAAATTGAAACAAATGTAGAAAACCGCGAACATGCAGTCAAGACAACTTAAATTTACGCACTAAATGCCAACAAAGCACTTCATAAGTATTGCTGTACTGCTGTTTACCTATAAAGCGGCTATTGCCAGACCAAGGCACAGTGGCCCAGCCTAAATGATCCATTGGCAAACACACACAAGAGTCAGTTTCCAATATAACTCAGTTTGTCAAATGTCAACATTTTGTGGATATTTAATTATCCTGTATTTCTTCCTAATGCTCACCTTGCGGTATGTTGAGTCCCGTGAATAAAACAAATGGGTGAGTGCACATGCCTGCACCCTTGCTACTATTAAGAATAACAAACTTCATTTTCAACTGTACAGATATTAAATAGGGAATAGGGACTCTGACAAGGTCATCAAAATCAATTTCTGGTGAAATTTGCAATGGAGCACCGTCTACAGTCGAGAAGAAGTTTGCCTCAAATATGATTCAAACCTTGACCGTATTACGTTTGAGAAGATAAGGCAACGTTTATTGAACAAGTAACAGGGATGAAGGAAAATGCCAGCACCATTTCTTCCACCCATTCAATTCAAAACTGAAACCAATCACAATAGCACCCAAACTGTATAAAAACAACACTTTTTAGAACATTTTTTCTTTGCTTAACAATTGTGATTTCTGGTATTCAATAAAATAATCTGAATATTTGACAAAGCCCTACTGTTTTCTAAGAGTTTATCTAAATTTTATCCCGAAAAGCTAGCTGATAGAATGGTGTGCCTCTGTCATCATCCATTATATGTCTGTGCTTTAACTTTTTCAGAGCGTCTCCTCTAAACCATTGGAATAAAATGCCCGCCTTTCAGTACTTTCAGTACTTTGATTTCCCTCGTCTATCATTTCTTTTCCTTTCTCCGTCTCTAGAAGACGGCCAAATAAGCGCATGGCCGTTTAATTACATGTAATCCATTGATGCTCAGTGGAATGTTCTGCCGTATCAAATGGATAGGGTATTTGTCAATAAAGGGGTGTCAGGTTTAGTTATTATGCCGCCAACTTCGGAGAAGTTGAGGGGGCATATTGGTTTGAGCCTGTCCGTCCGTCCGTCTGTCCGTAACGCTTTTTAGCAGCTGGGAAACTCAAGAAACACTTATGCTAGGATCTTGAAATTTTATATGTGGCATGTACATGAAAGATAAGCGGACCCGTATTTTTTCTTTTTTATACGCCCGTTTTAAAAAACGGACGTATTATGGCATGCCGCTGTCCATCCGTCCGTCTGTCCGTACGTCCGTCAACATTCCTGTGCGCACCATATCTCAGAAACCGTTTGAGATATCTTCATGAAATTTTGTAGGCATATATATCAGGATGGGGCAAAGTGTCGCGTATAGTAATGGTTGCTCCCCCTTTCTTAGTTTCCAAGTTATGCCCCTTTGATTATTTTTCCCTACTAGTCTTGTGCGCGCCATAACTAGATAACCGTTTGGGTTATCTTGATGAAACTTCATAGCAATGTGTATGAGGGTCTGATGATGTGTTGTGTATAAGAATGGTTGCTCTCCCTTTCTTCGTTTTGGAGTTGCATCCCTTTGAATAGATTTTATAGGCTATTTTTGTGTATACTAATCTTGTGCATTCAGTTACTTAGTAACCATTAGGAATACCTTGAGGAAACTTTATAGCAATGTGCATGATCACAAGACGGTGTGTCACATATAAGAATGGTTGTTCCCCCTTACATAATTTTAGAGTAACCTCCCTTTGATTAGTTGTTTAGCCTAACCCACTTCCCCATAACCCTTTGAAATATTTTAATGAAAATTTTAAGGAATGTGTATATTAATAGGGCAATGTATCTGAGCAAAAAATAACAACTCTGGCTTACTTACTTCCTGAATTATCTGCCCTTGCATCAATTTCCGTTTTACTATGTAACTCCTTAACCGTTGGAAATATTTTAACAAAACTTTATGGTGATTTGTATATTGTCAAGGGAAAGTATTGTGACCAAGAGATAATGAAATATCTCCCTTGTTTGACTTTGGCATTTCTCAACTTTTGAGCTGCTTCACCCTGGAAGCTGTTTTTTGATATACTAATAGTATTTGATATGTAAGATGTTTTGATAACATTGCAATCATTAATTATGGAGTTGTTTCCCCTGTTTGTCTGCCTGTCCATCCTTCCATAAACAATCTCGTTTATTCTGTAACTCCTTCATGACACTGAAACGGGCGTATTATGCGCCGCTTGCGAAGCTCTTGTTTAACCGGTCACGTATTTCCAGAGTTATGCCTCTTTTTGGACTTAGTCTATGGGACCTTGTGAACAAAATATCTCAAGAACCCCTGATGCTAGGATCATGATTTTTTGCAGGATGGCATTTCCAAAGGTGTAGATGACCTGATTAACTTTAGAAAAAAAATGAAATTTTGACCGAGTTATGCCCCTTTTTCGACTTAGTGCATTCTCAGCCTATGGAACCTTGTGAACAAAATATCTCAAGAATTCCTGCTGCTAGGATCACGATTTTTTGCAAGAAGACATTGCCTAAGGTGTAGACTACCTGATCCAGTTTTGAAAGACATTGATGAATTTTTGACCGAGTTATGGCCCTTTGTTAACTTAGTGCATTGAAGCCTATGATACAAAGGTACCCTTACATAAGGGCAAGAACTGTAAGAGATTAGAACTTGAAAAATTATATGCTGCATGAACATGAAAAAAAGCAAACCCGAATTTGTTTTTTACTCTGCCGGTCGCGTCATTCACAGGTAATGCCCCTTTTTCATTTTTGTCATTTTATTGCAGGAAAATCTTGCCCATGGTGTAGATGACCTGATTAACTTTGAGAAACAAATCTTATCTTTTTGACTGAGTGAAGCCCCCCCTTTTCGACTTAGTGCATTGAAGCCTGTGGTACAAAGGTACAAGCATTACGGGATGAACCTTCTTTAGAGGCAAGCATATGGTTGGGGGCATATTGTTTCTTAAACACGTTTTCTAGTTTTTATCAGATTCTATTTTGTTGTAGGGAGAAATACCCATTTGTCTAAATGGAACGACTATTATATGGTAAAAATACGAAAGAAAGGTATATGTATCTAGTTGTTAAAGACACATTGCTCACCAAAATGCTGTTGTTGTATTTCAATTCTCGTATTGACGTTCTCCCCGCACCTCAGCGGAACGAATCCATAGCCGCAGTAACGGGGCGCCGAGCGTCCGTCCTCATCGAAGTCATTCTCTTGCCGCGACAATAGGGAGACTCTTCCTGGAAGCACACAACACGCTGGTTTCTTCTTTTTTGAGCAACAACGACCCTTGTTAGGGCCACACCGTCAGTACATGTCAGTACATGTTCGCCGCCAGGTGACTGGGTTGCCACGTGGCGTTACCGCTCCTTCACCACGACGAGCTCTGTTCTGTCCAAATTCCGAAGGAGCTCACCAAAATGCAAAATATGCCTGAGCTTAAATCTCGACTTTAATAAATTATTTTTGTAATAGAAGGAAAATTACTCTATCTGATTTAAGGATACAAATTAAAAGCGTTTTCATTAGACCGCGGAAAAGAATTTATGACAGTACTTTATTGCTCAATTTAAGCGGCAGAAATTTTACTTTACTTGCCAAGCACTGATTAGACGAGAGGTAATAAACAGCTTTGACGCTGCTTCTCTTTAACAGCTGAAGTGTCGTAAAACATGTCTGCCATAAACAGGTCCATCACCAGTCTCGTCAGTTTACTGCCTGTCTGAAATTGCACTATGAAGAGTACCCTATCCACACAGGGTATAATCGATTCCGCCAATTTTCGCCTCCTGCAGAGACTGTACATCATATTTAGCTTCCGCCGAGACTGTCCGCGAACTCTTGCTTCCTGCAGAGACTACTGTCCTCGAGAAATGGCTTCCTGCCGAGACTGTCCGCGTGATTCTGCTTCCTGCCGAGGCTCTCGGCAGGAAGCAGAATCACACGGACAGTCTCTGCAGGAAGCCATTTATCATGTACAGACGACTCGGCAGGAAGCAAGAGTTCGTGGACAGTCTCGGCGGAAGCCAAATATGATGTACAGTCTCTGCAGGAAGCGAAAATTGGCGGAATCGATTATACCCTGTGATCCATGTGGATTACTTGTATGTCCTATTAATTTGGATTACAGTAGGGCGGGGCCTACTGTGCTTACGGTAGATGCCTTTGTTTGGATACTTTTTCTCTCGTCCATCATTCCTCTTCTTTCTCCCTCTGATTTGGAACATTGTAGGGAAAGGGCCTGCTGTGCTTGCGGTGGGTGCGGGTGGTGGTTGTTTGGACATTTTACCTCTCTCCTATCATTGCTCTTCTTTCTCTCTCTCTGGGAGACGGCCCGATATAGACTGAAATACTGTCTCAAAGAGTCGTTAAACCAAAACCAGTCAATCAATCATTCTCTCACTCTTTACGAGACGGCTCGATGTAGACTGAAATACTGCCTCAAAGAGTCGTTAAACCAAATCAAACCAACCAACCAAGAGATGTAAAAACGTTATTTAATCCGGTTATGTATTGCATTTATTTTAATACATATAGCAATCTGATGTTTTAGAAGTGTAACCAATCATGTAAAATGTGTAACGTAGATAACAGTTACAAAAATTCAAATAAACAACCAAGATCTTTACAAACCGGGGTTTGAAGATTTGTAGTTTAGTCTCTCCCTAATGTATTCTATCATGCATTTTCAAACCTCGCATTTACAGGAAGAACTGATTGACACGGTTTGAATAAGTGTAGGCCTATGCTGCACTTGCCAATCAGTTGAAACACGAATGAAAATTTATTCTGTAAGAACTCATATAAATTTGACGAATGATTGCTAGACAAAGATAAAAGTTCAAATGGTAGATAGTTGGTAGAATTTTCTGACTGTGATTATACTTAATCTTAAGTAGCCAAACGGCTAATACATAGTCAAAATATTGAACTACGAGTACATACATTATATGTCTTCAAATAATCATAATATGAATAAGTTCTTAGTAAGATCTTTTGGAAGCAAGGACTACACCAAAGAGACGAAAATAGCAGACTCGGTTTAATTGAATCTGTTCATGACCAGTAATTGAATGCTACACTGGCCCTGTCTCCTAGCACCGGATTAAGCAGAACTCTATTTTAAGAATTACGCCTAATGAACTCATTGATCCTAAAAGACCAGGGGCCGTATTCATAAAGCCACTTAAGTCGTTGCTATGCTGTTGCTAAGGCTAAATGTATATAAAGGAGATTCCCTACAACTATGAAATTTGTTCTGGAGGAACAGTCTTTGTAAGACTGTTCCTCGAGAGCAAATTTCATAGTTGTAGGGAATCTCCTTTATAGATATTTAGCCTTAGCAACAGCATAGCAACGACTTAAGTGGCTTTATGAATACGGCCCCTGAAAATAGTTTGTTGGAATTTGAATGGAAGTCCGTCAGGCAGTAGCATTGAGTAACATAGTTGTAGTTTGTATAGAATTTTTATTGAGCTCTAGATAAGAGGGAGTATTTGATGATAATTAAGGATAATTTTTCTTATTTCTCATTGAAACCATATGTTGTGACCCCTCATCTGAACCGTCTCATCGAGACGGTTCAGATGAGGGGTCACAACATATGTTTTTATTGCAGAATTACTGAAAATTATCCCGAATTATCACCAAATACTTCCTCTTATCTAGAGCTCTGATTTTATTCAATTTCGATGGTTCCAGGGTAAAATTGTGTATAAAGGGTCTGTTCCGGCCCGCAATCTGTAGTTTTCAGTGGTTTATTTTGTACCTAAGTATAAAATTCAAATACATGTATTATATTCTGTAGAGCTTGAATAGTTCCAACATCTTGAAAAGGCACATGGGGTCCCTACAGATGACGTATTTTGCTCTCACTCTTTTTAAATATACAACCATGGCAAACATTTAAATCAGATTCAGCAGGTAAATAATTGAGCCACGACACGAGAAAACCAACAATGTGGTTGTGCGCCCAGCGCAGACTCAGATCAGCCTGGGCATCCGCCCAGACTGATCAGAGTCTTCGCTGTCCGCATGGAGATAGCTCAGTCCCTTAGCTACCCTTTAAGTACTTAGCAAAGACTCTGATCAGATTGGGTGGATGCCCAGGCTAATCTGAGTCTGCGCAGGGCGCACAACCACATTGTTGGTTTTTTCATGTCGCGGCTCAATTATAATTGGTTTGTATTTAGCTTTACTAACATGTTTACCGTGTGCCTGCTGAGCAGTAGTCAACGTTACCCATTTGTATAGCTCTCGTCAGTTATACAGCAGCATATCACTGATGTGAAACTAAACCAATAGCAAATCTTTTAATTTAGGATTTTTAAGAACTTAGAAGCAAAGAATAAAACTTAGAGTTTCCCCATCATCTGTCTGTTCCCGAGCTTTATTTGTCACCATCATATTACCAATTTTTTTCCACGTAATTTTCATACCCGTTGCTTATTCCATAATGTTTATTATCAGTGAAAAAAATGTTAGGAAAGACTAATTACAGTCAAAGAACTTTTACTACATATATTGCTTCATTGTTTGTTTGGATATTGCCAAAATGCATCATCTTTATTTGTTATGTCTTGGAAAGGAAGGTGTTGATTAGCAAAAGGGCTACAATGATATGTGTGTTACTTCAAAATGATTTCAAAATGACGACTTAAGCAAATTCAAACAATAATTCTAGTTTATGGCTTGTCGATCTGTTTTTATTAATACAACAACCCTTCCTAACGTTTCCGCGTATTGTTCGGCGATCTGCTTTTAGTCACGCCTAACAGGGTACTATTGTTGAACTTCTTTCACTCCAGCATTTCAGTGTTGCCTTGCTGATGAGTGCTCATTTTGTTTGGTCTCAACATTTCATCTTGATTTATTTTTACTGTAACGTTTTGATCCATCGCTAGGTTAGAAATCCTTCACATGTGTGTTTATAGAGCACGCCAAGGGTACACGCGTGTAAAACCTGATAAATTCCCACAGTAATTCATATATCACTGACAGTTCCAAGGTGGTACTTGTTGTTTTTTATTATTATTGTCATTGTTTGTTGGCTTTCTATTGTGCTGTGACTTTTTGTGCATTATTTAGGGGAGTCGAGTGGCCATCTACTAAGAAAGAGCTGGCCTCTTGGCTTTTTGCTTGTCTTGAAATGCTTTCTTCTAAGAAAGAGCTGGCCACTTGGCTTTTTGCTTGTCTTGAAATGCTTTCTGCTAAGAAAGAGCTGGCCTCTTGGCCTTTTGCTTGTCTTGAACTGCTTTCTGCCTCTTTTTATGGCTTTTCTTTTCCCATATGAGCCGTGACACGAGAAAACCAACATAGTGGCATGTGCGCCAAGCGCAGACTCGGGTCAGCCTGGGCATGCGCCCAGTCTGATCAGAGTCTTCGCTTTGCGCTTAAAGGCTTGCTAAGTGTCTTAGCTAGCTGAATGCAGACAGCAAAGACTCTGGTCAGACTGGGTGGATGCCGAGGCTGATTTTAGTCTGCGCTGGGCGCACATGCCACTTTGTTGGTTTTCTCGTGTTATGTTTAGGATAGGGTGGAAGTCGATTGTGTCGATTCCTGATCATTGCCTTCTAGGTCGAGTCTGGTAACTTGGGACAGCGGGTAAATTCGGACATACATTGCAAACAGTAAAAATCCAGATGAGACTGCTCATAATGAGCCGTCTCATCAGGATTTTCACGGTTTGTACAGTTACATTTGTTTTGATTCCTAACAACTGACATATAGAGGAAACAATTGGACTGTCCGAATTTACCTGCTGTCCGAATTTACCTGACTTGACCTGAATATCCTTTGATGATGTGCACTTTCTTCCAATATCTCTACATGAATGAACTGCCATACGAAATTGCCTCAGAAATATAAATGTTCAATCTAGCATAAAAAATGAACACGATCTTCTCAATTTAAAGATGTCTATTAAAAACTGCAAAGTTTCTAAACGGTTTAAAGTCAATGTAAGGCTTTTAATCATTTTAAATGGAAAATAACATGCTTTTTCGTGAAGAAAAATTAATCGACAATTTCAGTTTTTTGCATAAAACAGTTTGAGAGATACGCACATTTTCTAGTCATAATATAGAAAATAAGAATAGAGATATGAGCCACGACGCGAGAAAACCAACAATGTGGTTGTGCGCCCAGCGCAGACTCAGATCAGCCTGGGCATCCGCCCAGTCTGATCAGAGTCTTCGCTGTCCGCAGAGAGGTAGCTTAGACCCTTAGCTACCTTTTAATCGCTTAGCGAAAAGTCAGAGCGAACCAGGCGGATGCGTAGGCTGATCTGAGTCTGCGCTGGGCGCACAGCCACATTGTTGGTTTTCTCGTGTCGCGGCTCATATTATGTGAAATGACTGGAAGATATCTGCTGTATACGTGAAAGTTGCATCCGTAATTCCATTACATCACGCTCAACGATCATTTATTTTACAGTCGATGCAATAAATGATGCAGATTATAGAAATTAGACTCTTATGATGCAGTGACTTGCTGTTTTATTCTAACGAATGAGATTAAAACTTTAATTTCCTCAAATGCGCATATTTCTCTTGCAATAGCCGTTGATATAAGAAAAAAAGTGCCATATAGCTTCTACTTAAAGATCAAAACTGAATTAAAGCAAATATCTGCTTAGTCTGTTCCGGGTTTGCTGTACACAAATCAAGTTATACAGGTCCAGAGATTGTTAACGCTATCAGGGAAAATTCTGGATAGGCGGCATCGATTCACAGACTGATCAGAATTTCCCCTAATACCACATACCTTCATATAAATTCACTTGTAAGAATTCGGAGCTCCAGGTAAGAAGGGGTATTTTTACTAAGCTTTCCGTAAAAACATGCTATTGACCTCTCATTAGAACCGCCTCGCTGGAAAATAAGATATAATCTTTGAATTATCCCTGTTACCCCTTCTCATATGGAGCTCTGGTACATGTATCTAGTCTTTGTGTCGTACACCTCTAGATATTTTTGACTTATAGATGGTACTTAATAAACAAACAGTAATTGTAACTTTTCATTACTGTTGACGCAAGTTTTCGAATGATACAAGGTACAACTACCAGGAGACCAGGAAATCCGCGCTCGGTGTACCCTGAGTTGGAAAAGTTTGTTTATCATATGACGTCGCATCTGAGAGTGTAATACAGCCATGCATTAAAAACAAAAATCCACTAGTGGATTAAATATGCAAATTACGTCGTAACGTTACGCGTTGACGTCCATACAAACGTCGCGTTTCCTAAAGCCAAAGTCGTGACGTTTTCGTGCAAAATTTGCTAATAAAATTCGATTTTAGTGTCATATGATAAACAGAATCTTGCATTCGTGCTCATGTATTATTGATTTTATTAAACTCGTTGGGTAAAAACGATAAGATGCTCGGCATAGCCTCGCATCTTATCTTTTTCCCAACTCGTTTGATAAATTCAATAATATATTAAACTCGTTGGGGAAAACGATAAAATGCTCGGCATAGCCTCGTATCTTATCTTTTCCCCAACTTGTTTAATAGCGAACACACGAAGTATGTTCGCTTTACTGTATCAGTTTTGGTCCTATATACTTAGGCAGATAAAATGTGTGGTAACGATCATGGTTGCGGCCATCTTGGAGAACCGGAAGTTCGAAAATTATCGCGAGACTAGTCACGAACCAAGTGCTCTAATCGATTTTTTTACGAGTCCACAAACTTATTTTTGCAATCACTCTATAAAGGAAATGTACATTAAATATTTCTAGCTACAATAATTCTCGTTTTTGTTAATTATGTTCGTAGAAAGGATACCTCAAACTGTTAACGTATTGTCGTCTGCTCGTGACCGGAACTTAGTCTAGCCCGGAACTGAGTTCATAGGTAAAACCCCGTACCGTGGCGCGTCATGTGAATTAGAAACGACGGCGCACCCGAGAGCGCACCAGAGAGCCCACCCAGGTTAGAATGGAGAAGGAATGGTGTGTTTGGCCAGTGTTAACAAGCCATTTGATTAAAAAGTTGATTTCTACGACTATTTTTAGTAAAATAATCATGACACAGCCTTAACATCTATATTGTAGTCCATTTCAATTATCTTTGGAACTGAATAAATAACAATCAGATACACAAACGAATTCTTTGATTTGGTAATCAAAGCAATAATCATGAGTACACACAGTGTGAGTACAATTTTAAACACCATATGATTTAATACTCAGAATTACACTAATTATCTGAAGTGTCTCTCAGCTGCGGGATATAAGGACTGCTGAGAGAGGGCAGCAGGACTGACTTCCAATATTATTTTGAAGACGGTTGAATCCCTGCCTCTTAATGGTGCAGATCGCTGAGGAAAATGTGGACTTCCAGATGATTAGTGCACCCCACCACTGTCACAAAGCAGCTTAATATTGTGACGGGAGACCATAAGGACACCTTAAGAAAGCGAGCCTACATATGTTTCCATTCTATCTGCATACCGAACAAGTCTGCTATGGTTCTTTCTTAATGTGCACTGCGGTTCTTCTTCGACTTTTAAATTCAGACTCTAATCGATACTGGCATGACGTTCAAGCCTTCAAGCCCGTCTTAAGGATTGCAAAACCAGCCGAATAAACCCTATAAGGTGTATTTTATTTTCTTTCTTTTCTTTTTTTTTTTTCGTTTTTCATTTCATTCTTTTTCTTAAACTTTTTTTTCTTTATTCTTTCTTTCCTACTATGGCCACCTTTTGGGAACAAGCTGCTCACTCGGTTGGCCATATGTTCTCTGTATCTTGATTATTTGTAATCTTAGTTGTTTCCAACTATGGTTTGAGGGCTGGATTTGGATTTTGATTGTTTCAGTTCCTGGTCTTTGCATACTTTTTACTTTTACTCCAGTGCATGACCCCGTTGCTGATGCCCTTTCCTGCACAATGAGGCTCATGTCGCTCATGGGTCCTGGTGGCTTAGCAACGTCTTCAAATCAAATCAAATCAGTTAACTGTTCTTAAATCCAGTTACAGGGCTGACCCCAAGTACAGTACAAAACATACAATACATAAAAACATTCGGTACATGCAAGTGATGGATTTTCTGACCATGACAATGTATGGCTTACTTACTATATAATGTTAAAGTGAAACATCTCCAGAGGAAGCAATTCAGGCATCCCATCTCTGTGTCCCCTCCATCTCAATACCAGCTCCCTAAGAAAAGAATTTGCCCCCATTCATTGAATTAAACGCTTTCCCCTACAGAAGACCCACCTGGAAGGGCTATGCCTCCCTAGGAAGCAAAAAAGAAATCAGAAAAGCTGCCTACTTACGTAAAAGTGGCGAAAAATATTAAGGTGCACCACAGTTAGTTGCACCAGTAGTAGGAGGAGAAAAATCTGTAAAGAAAATTTCGTTGAGCGCCCCGACCGGGGATCAATCTCACAACCTCAAGATTATAAAGCAAGCACACAACCACTAGGCTAAAAGGTCCGGACCAATTAGACTAGTCAGTTATACACTCTATATACCTAAATACATATTTACACATCACTCATTGGCCGTACTACTACACTCCTCCATCCTACCAAAGAACATTTGTATCAAATGTTAAGGAAATGAAATTATAATCCAGGTTCTTTTTAACTCTGCAGCCATTGTTTCGCCCTTAGGCTCCAACGGTAATCACCCTGGTCACAGCACCGCGTACTGTAGTAGGAGAAAAAACTGTAAAGAAAATTTCGTCGAGCGACCCCACCGGGAATCGATCTCACGACCCCAAGATTATAAAGCAAGCACACAACCACTAGCCTAGAAGGTCCGGACCAGTTAGACAGGTCAGTTATATACTCTATATACATATTTACACATAACTAATTGGCCGTACTACTACACTCCATTGAAAAGCTGATGTTTTTTCACACCTTAACTGTTAAAGTATCTGAGTGATAACGATAAGGTTAATGAGACTACCCTCAAGGAAAGCAGGTTGGCAAACCTAGACTCTGTGACTTCAAAACTAGTGTCAACGCCCAAAGGAAAGAATCTGCTCCCTTTAGAGCAAATTTCCTCCATTCAGAGTGGAACCCAGCCACCCACCCACACAAATAAAAGTGGCCACACTGCCAACTTGAGTGCCAAGGTAAACATGCAAGAAGACACATAAGTTGACTCTCCTTTGTAAAAATGGCAGAAACTTGCGCACACAGTATAGTTGCCTTATTTTAGGGCAGCATGGATATCACACGAGCTGCACCTGTCTCTCAAGGATGTCACCATTACCATTATAGCATGATACAGTTTGCTAATCCAGGTGAGTGCCACTCGGGCCAATTTGACCCAAACTACAATGACAAGGTGGTGCCTAGGGTAGCACTTCACCCCATCAAAGATCTTCAAGGACCGTAAAGAGTGTGTTCGCACAAAGGCAGTGCCTTAATTTCATATTAAATTCAATTATACATGAGCACTCATGTAAGATCCTCTATGTCAGGGTGACTGTCGGTGACTGCTTTGTCGTTGAAGTCGGCTGTGGTCAAACCGCTACGCGAAACTAGACATGGTGGACAACATACGTCACAATCATGTGCTAATCTATAATTCTAAATAAACGAAGTAACGCATAAACTGCAAAATTGGTGGCATTTTCAAGCGTAATTTCTATATTGGTTCTTTCGCATATTGCTATCATTGATAATTTCGGTTAGCTTGTGTTTTAGTTTCACGTAGATTTAAAGAATTTGGGAATTAAATTCGTCTTTCATTTTAAATTCTCCCAAGTATTTTTCTAGAAACTTCGACTATTGGTCGATTTTTTTTTTGTCAACAATGGGTGCGTTCGAGTGAAATTATCGTGTACTCGAATACACGTTTTAGATTAATCCGGCCGTTTCGGTTCTGCGTCGTTATATCGGCGCGCTGCTCCAAATTTAGGAGGTTCTAATGCAAAAATCCGACCCATGAACGTACGTCATTCCCCATAAATAAAGATTTATTTTTGTATTTTTGCTCATATGTCTAAACGGATGAAGAACTAAATGGTCATAGTCCCGACGGCCCTGGCTCGAAACGACCCATTTTCTTCCAGAACGATAGTCAATACGAGTAGCCAATCGAACTCGCCCATTGAAGAATAAAGCTCAACGCACATGGTCTTCGGACACATGGCGCCAAGTGTGTGCGGCTATGGTTACGTACCGCTGAGCCACTTGGGGAACGTCGTTAGGAGAATTCAAACTGAACTGAACTTTCGAAAAGACAAAAATTAAAAATGTCTAAGGTTATAACACACATGCGCCAGGTAAGAAAGGGCATTTTTCCAGTGAAGCAGACAAATCAGTTTCAATGATTCAACGAAGCTAAATAAGCCTTTAGTCTTCAGAGGGTTTGAATATTTTCCCCCAAAACGTTCCAGGACCCAATTTTTCCAGGAAAAAATACCCAGGACAGGTCACATAACCAAGTTTGCAAACATTTATTATGGTAAAAAAAATCAAAAATCTTCTCCCCCAGAACCACGCCAGGCCGCGTAGCGCAATCGGTAGGGCACCTGACTCATAAGTCTGAGGTCCTGGGTTCGAAACCCGGTCTGGCCACATACTTTCATTTCTCCTTCCGCTGATTCAAGAAGGGCAGTTGTCAGTTACTGGCGAAAGTATGTGCACTTAGTACTGGTTAACCGCTTAGGAGGTCTAAGCCTGCCCAGGAATAGTGTGGTTAGGTTAACTGACCGTCCCGACGTGACCTTAGCTGTTTACCGTGGACGTTAAGCATCAAATCAACCAATTCTCCCCCAGAACCACAAATCCTATGATCTTGAAACTTAGCATGTCGCATCAAGGACTCAAAAGCTCAACAAAATTTATATAAATGATGACCCTGGGATGACCTTGATCTGTTTTACGGCATGGTCAACTTTTGAGTCACTTAGGTTTTTCTATAGGAAAAAGTGAAAAAAGTTGATTTTTTTTTAGAAACAATGCAGTCTGCTACCTGAAAGTCTGTAGATGCAGTCAACTAATTAGGTAAATGAAGCTTTAGTGAGTATTCATGGTAAAGGTCATATCTTCACCTGGGCCTAAGGCCATTTACATTGAAAAATTAAAACTCGCTTTTTTTATATAAACTTGACCATCATGAAATATTTCCGCGCTTACGCGGGCTCTGTTCTAGTAGCAATAAATAACATGAGCCGCGACACGACAAAACCAGCAATGTGGCATGTGTGCTGTCCGCATGAAGCTAGCTTAGACCCTTAGCTACCCTTAAGGTGGTGATTCTTTGTGTATATACAGAAATCTGAATAAAACCATAAAAAAATAATGTATCTCCCTGAAAGTTAGCAGACTTCTTTTGTTTTTGTTGTTCTCTACAGATTAGAATACAAAATAGAAGGACATGCTCTTTTAAAAAAGTGTTTTTATATTGAACGATCAATGGGTAATATTCTGCGCAGAAATCTGAAAAATAAAATTCGCTTTTGAAAATGTACTTAGCTCTGAAGATACTTTAGAGCGTCCTAGCAATTATTTGTTCGAACTCTTTCTCAAATTGTAAGGTAGAGCAGGTAAAACAGTAGCTTTTTCTCAAATGTCTGACCATGTATATAGTGCATGTATACTGGTTGCATTCAATTATACAGGTAATTCAGTTATACCTTTATCATACTCACAGTATAAATATTACATTATAATGACCAAGACATATGTGTTATTGAAATCATTCAACCTTGAAAATAGACTCTACTGTGTATTTTAGACAAATATTTGGACACAGGCTAAAGCTTTTTGTCGCACCTGCATTAACTGGGGCGATATAGGCGTGCAAGTTTCCGTCCGTTCGTCCATCCGTCAGTTCGTCCGCTCGTCAACAATTCACAGTGAGTGTCTTGTGAGCGCAACTCCTCCTGCACTTTCTGGTCAATCATTTTGAAACTTCAAAGGTGTTTTGGCCATGGTCTGTAGATGTGCATATTGTTTGCACATGATTCCCAGATGAATTTTTGCCACTTTTGTCACATGTTAACTTAGTCATTTTAGACCATAAACCTGCCATAGTGGCTGTCTTGTGAGCGCAACTCCTCCTACACTTTTTGGTCAATCATTTAGAAACTGTACAGATGTTTTAGGTATGGTCTGTAAATGAACATATTGTTTGCACATAATTTCCAGATTAATTTTTGTTATTGTTTTTACATGTTTAACTTAGTCAATTTTTAGCACAATACCTTCCATAGTGGGTGTCTTGTGAGCACAACTTCTCCTACATTTGTTGAACAAACCCTTTGAAACTTCACAGATGCTTTGGCCATGGTCTGTAGATATGCATATTATTTGCATATTATTTCCAAATTAATTTTTGCCACTTTTTCACGTGTTTACTTAGTCAATTTTTCACACAGTACCTTCCATAGTGGGTGTCTTGTGAGCATAAGTCCTCTTACATTTGTTGGACAATCCCTTTGAGACTTCACAGATGTTTTGGTCACATAATTTCCAGATGAATTTTTTGCTGCCTTTTTACATATGTAACTTTGTCATTTTTGTCACACCTGCTTTTGTCACACCTGCCTTAGCATGGGCGATATAGTATTCAATACCAATTGGAACTCATGTGTTTTAATCCCCGCAGGTGCGACACGGCTTTCGGCGGATTTCTTGTTTTTATATGCAGAGCCTGATAGTATGTTAAAAATTGAAGAAAAAAAATAGTTGCTAGGACGCTCTTTATAATGCATTAATTTATGTTCAGACCTAATCACATTTTCATTAATAATGGACATTTTTTATATTTTTGCGCAGAAAATTACCCTTTGATCTTTTCTTATATAATTTTTTTTAACATCAACAAATTCTGCATTTTGGGATTTTGAATTGTGAGAAACAACATAAACACTTTAAAACAGCAAAAAGTATATGAAGATTTTTTTGTTTTCATAGAATAAGAGCATTAATATCACATATTTACGAAACCAATGCGTTTTGTCAGTGTGCTTACCGTCCAAACAAACACCATTATGCAATGTATATATACACATTTGTCTTTTATACAAATAAATGTTTTAAAATCAGTCTGTTTGCTATAGATCCAGTTGTTTCCGCAAATTGTGAACAGTCTGACCTGCCTGCGCATGCGATAAGGCTAGTATAAGTATGTGTAGCTAGCAAGTGCATATGCATTAGTTATTGAAGATAACGTGTGCCCCAAGATGAATGGTTTCATCTTCATTGGAACCTACTGATCGTGGTTTTTCTCGCCCTGTTCATAGGGGTCGGCTCTTTAAGGTATATCTGCTCACTTGCATGTTGTTTTTTTTTGTTTCGCCATTGTTACAAAAGGGAACCATTTTTGTGACTTCCTGTCTGCTTTCATGGAGAACAAAAATTTCTTAAATGGGGTCTAGTCTTAAGAGAAATAGTGTGCTCCTATGTGAGTCTCATTAAGAGGGTTGCTAAACTAAGGATGTATATACAAACACTTTAAGTAAGATTTTCTTATGTTTCGCGTCATGTGGAGATAGAAAAGAGCCGCGACACGAGGAAACCAACAATGTGGTTGTGCGCCCAGCGCCGACCTAGATCAGCCTGGGCAGCCACCCAGTTTGATCAGACTATTTCTGAAGTGCTCAAACGGTAGCTAAGGGTCTAAGCTACCTTCATGCGGACAGTGAAGACTCTGATCAGACTGGGCGGATGCCCAGGCTGATCTGAGTCTGCGCTGGGCGCACAACCACATTGTTGGTTTTCTCACGTCGCGGCTCAAATGTCTGTAGACAGTGTAAGCAAATTATTTTTATTGAATAAAAATGTTGTTCTTATCTCGTATAACTTGATATCACGTTATTTGTTCCAGTCAACGGAATCAAAATCTAATATTATGTATGTCTGTTGAAAATGTAGCGTTACTTTATTTCATCTTATTCTTTTCAGGAATGAACAATGAGTTGTAAATATTGACAAAATTGGTGTTGCTACTGAAATAATAACAATAAAAAAACTAGATGAATACGCTGACACTATATCATTTACAAAACAGCAAAACAGCTGTGTCGGTAATGAACAAGAAAAAAAAGAGTTTGTTCATTAAGTTACTGAAATATCAAGTAACTTAACGTGCATCAAAAACTTCTGGTATAACCCACTGCATTCTGGATATTTTTGTCGTCTGCTGAAATTGTCGTCTGCATAAAAAATGAAGAATATTTTGACAATATTGGTCTAACCAACTCTTGTAGATATGAAGTCCAGGCAGCAAACAGTTTGAATCTCAGATCAGGCCCCACAAACGTGGGGCCTGATCTGGATCCAAACTGTTTGTCCATTAAGGGGTATCCCGAATGGAATGGGTTAATCAATTCCAATCTAAGGTCTGGAGATCAAGTATAATTCTACGTTGCTCAAAATATTTAACCCACGTTTGTGGGGCCTGATCTGGATCCAAACTGTTTGCCCAGAAAGGGGTATCCCGAATGGAATGGGTTAAACAATTCCAATCTAAGGTCTGGGGATCAAGTATAATTCTACGTTGCTCAAAATATTTAAAGGAGCACTACATGTATATACAATTTTCATGAGTATCTCTCTACATTAAACTCTTTATCATTAAAACAGTAAATAGGTAGGGATACGCAGTAAAATCGCGGCGTCTGTCCAGGGTCTACACTATTTGTATAAGACAGTGGGCATGTCTCCTTTTTAAAAAATCAAATAAAACTGATAAAAAAACTAAACCAGACACCCCTAAACTGACATATAGATTGATTCATTTAATAAGGATAGAGCAGTCCACTGGGCAGAAATAAGATAAGAATTTGCGAAAAAGAGCAGATTATGTCGCTTACACTTTGCTCCTTGTTAGAAAGGAATCAAACATGGTTAGGTCAGAGTGATCTCCCTTGGAGGTGTATCCATATGCCACCCAACCATCGCACTATTTTTTTTTATCATACAGCCAATTTTTACCAATAAATGTCACGATATGTCTGCTCACTGTGCATCATAAGCCCAATAAACAACTGATGGACTGATACACGGCTGTCAAATTCATAAATATTGCTTTAGTAATGGTGTCGTTACTTCCTGAGACAATCTCTGTCAGACATCGCATGATTGTCATTTTGAAGTTCTGCAAACTTATATTTGAGGCTTCATAAGAAACGAAGGGTGAATATAATATGTTCTATACATGTAAAAGGGTTATCCTTTGGAAGCAAGGATCACACCACAGAACTGAAAACTGTCGAGTGTACAAGTTTTCTGAGCCAGACTAGCTAGTTTCGGCCAATTAGGCCTCATCAGTGACCTCTATCATGGGTGTGAGGTGTGGATAGAAAAATCCGTCACTCGGGATCACTGTTCGGCATCACTCGGCAGCCACTCGGGATCACTGTTCGGCATTACTCGACAGCCACTCGGGATCACTGTTCGACATCACTCGGCTGCCGAGTGATGCCGAACAGTGATCCCGAGTGACAGATTTTTCTATCCACACCTCACATCCATGATAGATACACGTTATATGATAGTAACTTGATCTGGCGTACTGTATCACGTCGAGTTGATGAGCTCTCATACCAATGATGAGCAAGCGTCTCGGGTGATCCGATGGTATGAGCTCATCCACTAAATGTGATAAAGTTCGCCAGATCAAGTAAGTATTATAATAATGTGTATTTAACAAATGACGCGCCTAAAGCCAGAACTCAGAAATAGCCTCGTTTTAAGGGATAGTGATACGGATTCAGAAAACTTCAGTTTGATACGGCTCTCCGTATCAGATTGCTAGAAAACAGGCAGTTCAAAGGGTGTATCATTGATAGGTATATGAGTACGCCACGTTTTGTTTTAAGTTCAGAACTTGTTAAAATGCGCAATTCTAGTGCTTTAGAGGTTTCAGTTTAATTTTGAAATAAGGCGCCGCTTTCAACGACCGCCATTCGGCTCATTACGTCAACGACTGTCGTGCGTAAACTGACGTCATTTTTGCCGTCTTCGAGACGTCATCATCTAAAAAACCAACGTCACTTGATGACGCAGATACGTGACCTCCAATACAACCAATGCAATGAATGCTCGTGATTTTTATTCAGTCCTGGGTAAGAACACCTGGGTAAGATAAGATTTTCTATCCCAGGTGACAAGAATGGCATTTCCTATCGGGTGTGAAAGAATAATGTATATACAGACAGACAAATGTCATACAAGACTATAAGGCTTGACCCTGAAGTATGCACACACCATGTAGAGACCTGCAGTATCTACAGACACGAAACAAAGGGCCTTCCTTTTGTGGCTGTAGTTTCCGGAGGCTCCCTTTATGATGTAAGCCGCGACAAAGTGGTTGTGGGCCCAGCGCGGACTCGGATCAGCCTGGGCATCCACCCAGTCTGATCAGATGTTTTGCTCTCCGCATACTCTTAGCTACCCTTTTAGCGCTTAGCGAAGAGTCTGATCAGACTGGGCGGATGCACAGGCTGATCTGAGTCTGCGCTGGGCGCACAACCACTTTATTGTTTTTTTCGTGTCGCGGCTCATGTATGCAAACAACAAATGCTCTGATCAGTCTGCGCAGATGACAGTTTTTTCATGTGTCTAATTCTTTCTCTCTTTTGACCAATGGAGGCCCAAATGTAATAAGCCTAGCACTGAGCTAACCATATCTAATAACTTTGTTTATTCTTTATTTGCACATCCGGTTGGTCGGGCAGAGACTCAATGATGGGTCCGAGATAAGGCTATTTTGTTGCGTTGGTTGGGGCCGGAGCTTGCCCTGTCTTTTGCTTGCTATTCGGGGTTCAACTGATAGTTTTCATTTGCTCCAGTATTTCAGTGGTGTTGTTGGACACCCAAGGAATATCCAGGTGTAACATAACGTTGTTTCTGTCGAGTCTTCATCTCTGTTTCATCATAAGTCTTACCCATGATTTGTTTGTTTCCTGTGATGATTCATTGATGTGTAAGGAAACATTCATGCGGACCAAGCAGTTAACTAAATGTTTCGAACCACCACAGAGATAGAGGGCGTGGTTTGGATCCAGTAAAACTAGTTTAAGTCCCTCAGTAATCTTTTGCTGACCGTTCTGTTGTGGTACCTGTGTGTTACATGTTGTTATGTCCACTCGTCTATGGTTTCTTGCAGTCTGGTTACGTTAAGAGCTGCCCATTCTGCCTTCTGTTTTGTTTTGTAATTTAAAATAAAAAAATAGATAAAATAGATGTTGCTGCTGTTTTTAATTAGGGTAACTGAATGGCTATCTGTTTGGGAAAGAGATGCTCACTCGGTTGAGCGTTCGTGTTCGTGAACTTTTGTCAGTTTTTTTTTTTGTGTGTGTTTCTTTCCCTTTTGGGTTTAAGAGCGGGATATGGGATTTGATTGTACGTATTAATTCCTGATCAGTGCCCATCTTTTTACTTTGAAAATTGAAAAATAAAAGAAAATATGAACGATCTTGAAGAATGTTCAAATGCCCTCAAATATTTTCATGTGCTCATTTAGCAGACTGTATCTACAAACTGTTCTATGATTGACTTCAGACGGTTCAAAGATATATAATGTTTTATTTTGTTTGCTCATAAAAAACGTAAGAAAGAAAACTTGCCTCTTCTGTCAAAGATCAAAGGAAAAAAACCTAGGGACATCGTTACAGTATATAGAGTTTGAAGGAAGTATACCACTTTTCAATGTCATCGGCCCTTTGGTTCTGGAAAAAATTACCATATATAGACATGACGGCCATGTTGGTCATGTAATCACAACAGTCCTTTGAATCTGAGGTCATTTTGTCAACCCAAGAAAGATTCGCACGAAATGTTGCTTCAATCGGCTCAGTGTCAGAATTTTTGGAGTCCATTAAATATGAGTCGCTTTGGTCAAAGATAAAAGGATGATGGGTTCTCACAAATCTTCATCTAGTTGAAAGTATATACCTGATTTAATGGTTCTAAGAAATTTCATGTTACAACTTTCTCTCACATAAATGCGATAGGAAGAAACTTTGTGCTTGTCGTAAAAAGATCATTTTTAACCCAGTTTTCATTTGAACAAACCTAACAGTATTGAGTTCCCAATGATATATATATATATATCAGATTTCAAGGCCTCTGCAATGTTTTTTTTTTTTTTTTTGTTCTGAAGTAAAGTTTTCAAAGAATTTTAACGTATAATGGGTATGGCGGCCTAGTTGTTCATGTAACCAATACCCTTTGAATAGCCTTTGCTATATCATTAGTTTCATGGAGGATGGAGAAGCTGATTTGTAAAGGGTTTTACTATATGCGGGCGTGACGGCCATGTTGGTCATGTGACTAAGACCTTTTGATCAGACTTTTGTTCCCCCAATCTACAAAGGTTCCATATTTGATTTGGTTTCAAGTGGAGGAAAAGTCGATTGAAAATGTCAAAGGACAGACGATAGAGTCTGCCTTAATCCAATAAGCTGTCCAGGGGCTTTCGGCTCAAATGAGCTAGAATATAAAGTTTCAGGTATATTATATGTGCCTCTCATCATACACATTTTAGTCAGTTGACCTTACAGAAAGTTTAGAAAAGGCACACATTCAATGACCTTCAACATGACTGAAATAAATTTACCTTAGCTGACGACATAAAATGTAATCGGATCAGTGTAATTTGTTTTAACAGCGCGTGGTTGCTGAAGCCATGCTAATACCGTTTAAAAAACTCAGCCAAACATTTCGAGGGTATGCTTAGCATAAAAGCATTCGGAAATACAAGGTTTTGGTAAAATAACTATGTGTGTTTTACCATGAATGAAGACACTTTTAGTGAAAGTAATTCTCGAGAAAATTAATTTAGATTCCTTTCAGTGGGGCTTTTTTATTTTAAAGAACTAATTATTTGTTCCCAGGAGGAGATTTTTTTTTCCTTTTTGGAGAAACTCCCATTCTGGATAGACTTCGTTATAAAGAGAAGGAAACGACCTCACCAATGCAGGGTCGTAACTAGGGGTAATTGCGTGTTACGCACAATTATGTTTTGAGTCCCTTCAGTGCAAAATTTAGAGTTCAGCCCGAAACTGTTTGCAGTTACTAGTGAATTCTTGCAGTCCAATTTACAAAATTTCAGCATCATCAACTATGCAGGTGCTTGTTGAAATTTTGTCAATTTGACAAAATTTCACTGATACGCACCTGCATATTTGTGTACTTGCAATGGCGTTATCTTCCTAAAAATGGTGGACCATCATTTACGCGTGTTGAATTACTTAACTGTGTTTTGCGTTTTTTCTCTTCTTTACTCGCTCAGTAAAGTGCACAACTGTTCTAAATGAATGTTTCAGGAACACATTTGGCATTGCTTTATGTACTCTTATTGCAAAACAGTTGCTAGGTGTACAGCCTATGTAGGCCGACCAAGTCGCCACTCCTTTGCCTACGTTTTGATGTAATGCTTGCTGTACATCGCATTTTGTCCCGTCTAATGTATAGTATACCACATAATTGAGCCATGACACGACAAAACCAACAATGTGGTTGTGCGCCTAGTGCAGACTCAGCTCAGCCTGGGCATCCGCTCAGCTTGACCATACCCTTCTTTAAGTGCTCATAGGGTAGCTAAGGGTCTAAGCTACCTCCATGCGGACAGCGAAGACTCTGATCAGACTGGGTGGATGCCCAGGCTGATCTGAGTCTGCGCTGGGCGCACAGCCACATTGTTGGTTTTGACGTGTCGCGGCTCATATTGTTTGCACTGAAATTTCACTTTTACCTAAAGCACGTTTTACACAACATACACTGTATTTTATTCATCAACAAGAAGAGATTAATATTTGCCCTTCTACAGAAATGTTTACAAGCCACGTAAGGTGCATTTTGTGACGAAATTAGACGCTGAGTTTGTTGTTAACAATTATGTTTTAGACAATGAAAGTCGCCAAATGTAATCGCTTTTGTTTGAATTTAGTCTGCAAATTTGTTTGTTATCAAACGCTTGTTTTATGGAAGTTAACAACTATGCGACAACAACCATGTTGTCGTATGGCTGAAGTCTATGTACATATTTTATTCCATTTTCGCATTTGTTGAAAGGCTACCATAATAAAACTGGCTAGAAGGAAGTCTTCTTGTTTCAAAAGCAACTTGTTAACAGAATATTCGCAGAGTACAGAATAAATTAAATTCCATTTCGCAATAAGTTAATTTGTTACGCTGAAAACTTGGTAAAGTAAAGCCTTATAATGTGCGCTGGAGGCAG
This sequence comes from Ctena decussata, assembly GCA_963989385.1. Taxonomy (NCBI): domain Eukaryota; kingdom Metazoa; phylum Mollusca; class Bivalvia; order Lucinida; family Lucinidae; genus Ctena; species Ctena decussata. Next base: position 33,885,982 of record OZ022498.1, on the reverse strand, counting down.
AGTAAAATTGGAACTTCGATTTTTCAATATTATAGTATCTCATTACAGTCACAGTCTTGCTGCCGGTGGTGTAAATGTCTCAAATGAAATCAGTATAAACTTCTGTTACAAAACGTTTTTGGAGGACGGCATGCTAGGTTGTACTCATATATTTTATTATATACCTATCAATGATACACCCTTTGAACTGTACGTTTTCTGGCAATATCAAATATCAAACTGACGTTTTCTGAATCTGTATCACTATCCTTTAAAACGATGCTATGTCTGAGCTCCAGCTTCAGGCGCGTCATTTTTTAACGTGCGACGTGGAAACGAGAACCAGAGAAGCGTGACTAGTGACGTAACGTCAACAAACACGTCAAAAATGGCGCGCCTCGATTGCTCAATCGGTAGCGTTTGTCTAACGACTAGCTACATACCTCTGCTGCGCAGGTTCGAATCCGGGTCGATATATTAGCGCTGGCAAGTATGAATGGTTGGCTGTTCCCTAAGGTATATAATAAACAAATTATTATGAAAGTAACTTGATCTGGCGTACTGTATCACGTCGAGTTGATGAGCTCTTACCATCGGATCACCCTCGACGCAAGCGTCTCGGGTGATCCGATGGTATGAGCTAATCAACTCGACGTGATACAGTACGCCAGATCAACTTACTATTTTAATAATGTGTATATATCATACAAATGACAATCATTTGTTTTTGAAGCTTGCCATTTGCTGTTATATAGAATGAGTATGTATTAATGTCTTGAGATACTGGGAAGACATTCTACTGACGCTTTCTAGTTAAGGTCAAGAATACGTAAATGACTGGCGCAATTAATTACGTGCGTCGCGAAGGACGTTACGTCACGAAATACTTCCAAGTCAGTGTAATTTTCAATATGGCGGCCCCATCGGACATTCAATAATAACGTCAAACATTGGGAAAACGGAGTTATTGTCATTGTTTATTCAAGCCCTTTGCTGATATTGCAATTTACTTTTTTTTACCTGTATGTTTGAAGTTATTTTATCAACATAAGTGTATTCATACAAAATTAATGAGAGAGAGAGAGAGAGAGAGAGAGACAGACACACAGACAGAGTTTCATGTGTGTAACAATTTAAGCTGGTCGGTTCCCTCCCTGCTTTCAGGGCTCACAGGACTTTTCAGACACACATAGGAAAGGCGGAGCCCATCTTTCTCCTTTCCCTGTGTTATCCTTTCCTGATTTGAAAAAGCTGCTGGCTTGACAAAGAGACTTTTTCAGTCGCTAGTTGGCCGACTCCGGATTCGAACCCGCAAACGTCATAACCGAACGTCCGCGGCGCCGGTGGGATTGTGCATCCGAAATAATTAATAAACCAAGTAAATGTATGCCAGCTGATTTTAGAGCTTCATGGGATCGTAATGTAATATTTAGGGGAGGCCGGGGATAGTTGATGCACGGGGCAAGTTGATGCAGTGGGAATAAATAGACAATGACGTCATTATGGACATCAGAAATGACGAATTAATAGAGGATCTTACATGAGTGCTCATGTATTATTGAATTTATTAAACGAGTTGGGGAAAAAGATAAGATGCGAGGCTTTGCCGAGCATCTTATCGTTTTCACCAACGAGTTTAATAAATTCAATAATACAGGAGCACGAATGCAAGATTCTATTTATCATATGACACTAAAATCGCATTTTTTTAGCAAATTTTGCACTAAACCGTCACAATTTCGTCATTAGAAAACGCGACGTTTTATGGACGTCAACGCATAACGTTACGACGTAATTTGCATATTTAATCCACTAGTGGATTATGGTTTTAATGCATGGCTTTATTACACTCTCAGATGCGACGTCATATGATAAAAGTATTTATTGACAGTCGCCATCTTTTCCTGAAGTTTTGCGGAATTTGAACAATAAATGAGAATTTGGTGAAGAAAAGTTCATTTTTGACACATCTAAGTAAATTTATGGTATTTTGCAATTTTTCGTTTAGCGCGCTTTGTTTCCGGTTGTTCATAATGCTTTTATGCACACAGGTCGAGAAATCTTTCATCTTCAAAACCATACGCTCTTCTGAAGGAAAACTTTGTGCATTAATTGTCTACTTTGCTGAATGTCACGTGGGGCATGGTTGGGGCAAGTTGATGCAATGAGCATGGGGCTTGTTGATGCACCATAGAACCCTACTGTAATGCATGAGCTGTTCACAATATTTGGATCGACTTGATCCCTAACTGATGTAGAACTATGTACAATAGTTTAAGCATTTCGGATTTGTTGTATTTTAGAACACGATGTATTTTATCATATTCAATTAAATATATAATAGCATTCTAGCCATGTAACAGCAATTTCCACAATTTACATGTGCGCCCAGCGAAGACTCAATACAGCCTGTGGATCCGCGCGGTCTGATCAGAGTCTCTGCTGTGCACTCTATGGATAGCTTAGGACCCATACCTTTTCGTGTGGCCAGTGAAGACTCTGACCCGAATGTGACGATGCACAGGCTGGACTGAGTCTTCGCTGGGCGCACATGTAAATTGAACGAATTGCTGGTCCCCGGCTTAATCTAGTATAGCAGCTATGTCAGTTAAATGATATTTTCCCATTTAAAATGTTCTAAAGTTTCAGAAATAAAATAGAACGTTTTGATCGTTTTATCGTACAATTATACATGTAGGCCTATATTTACAAACATCCCTTCTAGAGTCTTTTGCTGGAGATAACTTAAATGGCTAAAATATTTTTGGTAAATGCCTCTAACTGAACAGAAGGAAACCCTCAATGGTCCATTGAAACGGACAATTTACTGTTGTATTCGTTTCATGAACTTGTTAAGGCAAGAAAAAAATCTGTACATGTATCCACTTGCCCTAAGCGTTGCATCAACATGCCCCACTACTGGGGCAAGTTGATGCATTCGACTTGCAAAAGAAAACTACTTTAACGGAGGGAAAATAAACCAAAATTCAAGGATTACTATTTGATTTTAACTGCAGAAAAGACAGAGCTTTTAGTATATACAAAGATGATCCATATTGGGCAGTCCGATCACGAGATATATGCAAAAGTCTAAAAAGTGCATCAACTATCCCCGGTCTCCCCTACTATAATGCCGATTTTTGCGATTTAAACATATGAACACATATCCTTTCTGGACATCGAAAATTTTGTTTTGATTACAAAATAAGAATGATACATTATTTCTTCCACTTGTTGTATGCCGTTGCCAAAGATATAGCTGGCCTCTTACTCACACCGCCCCTACGGCTACTACGCTACAAGAAGTCTTTATCTTTACCTATCCCGTCGACGGTGGATTTGGAAGCTGACCTTGTAGCCATGGTAACTTGCCATCATCTCGATATGACTGAAATACTGTCCAAAGGTCAATTTTATCTGACTACCATGAGCCACACCGACAGAACACGAGTCGTCAGAAATTATGATACATGCACATAGATCAGCCTGCGCATACGCACAGACTAATAAATCTCTTCGCTGTTCCTCACGGAATCATTGTACCAGAGGACAAGGTTGGGCGGGTGCGCACACTGATCTGAGCGTCCGCTGACCGTATATGCCTCAAAGAACCCATTTTATCATGGCACGGCGCATTTTGTAATTTAGGGTAATGCAGTTAATCAGTCGTGTCGGCTGCAATAACAGTAGTAAAGGGCGTCACGCCCTTTACTACTAATAACCATATTACTGTTAGAAGTATGCTTGCAATTTTTACTTATTTTTGTCTAAAAGAGTCTGAAAAATAAATTCTTTCTCTTAAGCCTCGTTCACGCCACCAAAGTTTCTTTGTCACAGAATCTTTAACAAAGAAAGTTTGCCAAACATTTTGCGTTAACACGGAGCACATTATTTGTTAAAGAAAAATGTGGCATGGAATCTTTGTCAAATAAACTTTGGCAAGGAAATATTTGCTGCTGTGTTCACACGATCGAACATTATTCGTCAAGTTTACCTGGACAAATAAACTTTGCCCCTGTGAACGGCCAATCATGCCAGCTTTTCTTATCTAAATATTCTTTGTTCAAAATCAAACCGATTTGATTATGAGCAAAGTTTTTGTGCTTATCTCCATAGCTAGTTTCTCTGTTACATATTCTATGGCAAATTTTCTGTTCACACGGGCAAATTTTGTTTGTCATAAAAACTTTACCATATAAATTTGGCAATGAAAATGTGGCATATTTTTTCATTCACACGAACAAATTTTACTTTTCCAAACCTACTTTGTTACAGAAACTTTGCCCGTGTGAACGAAACTTAAGGCGTTCATCATGCAAACCCTGTTAGTCCTCATCTTTCCGTATTCTCATAACGCCATTAGCATGTCTTATTACGTCGCCAGTAAACGACTGCAACGTCGCTTATAAATGACGTCGCGGAATGGCGTAAATTTATACATACCTATGCTTGCTTAGCAAGCGCTACTTGAAAAACGAACTCGGTAGTCAAGGACTTTTCTTACTTTATTTTAATCGACAGATCCTGTGACATCAAATATCAGTTTTTGAAAAAAATCTATGTACCGGTAAACAAGCTGTATACGTTTAACTTTTAAAATCTGAGTTTTTTTCATCGCATTCCCATTGCCTTCAATGGAAACGGCCTCAAAATGTCATGTTTTTCAATCTGATCTAGCGACTAAACGAACTCGGTGACCCATCTTTTTTATGGCACAATTCGATGTAACACATGAAAATGCACCCCTGTGCAAAATTTAAAAAAATTCTATGTATGTGCCATTTACGTATTCTTGACCTTAAAGTCTCTATAGTTTTCCCAGTGGTGAAAATGACTAAATGAGCCGCGACGCGACAAAACCAACAATGTGGTTGTGCGCCCTGCACAGACTCAGATCGGTCTGGGGATCCACCCAATCTGATCAGACTCGTCACTAAGTGTTCAAATGGTAGCTAAGGGTCTAAGCTACCTTCATGCGGACAGTGAGGACTTTGATCAGACTGGGCGGATGCCCAGGCAGATCTGAGTCTGCACTTGGCGCATAACCACATTGTTGGTTTTGTCGTGTCGCAGCTCAAATACAAATCATAATGAAAAGCTGTTCAACTGTCACGTCACGTTCTGTGATAAGATGTGGGTTGATTATGTAACTAGCTAAAAGTAGATGGAACATGTAACTGCTTCACAAAATACAATAATTGCCTTCTCTGACTTTATCCAGCAATGCAATACAAGCAAAACAAGACCATATGAGGCTGCCCCAGGCCTGTATGTTGCATTTTACTTTTTATGTAAGTTAATGATATCTAAAGTGGTTGATTTACCTAAAGTAGTTAATTGTAGTTGCAAACAGATAGATAAGCTGAACCGGTTTGTATCTAAACATGACTTTATTCCAAACTCATGTTTTAGTTTTTAGTTTCAATGTGGCTAATCACGGCCATTTACAATGTCTGTAAAACTGTAGTGAAAAGCTTGTAGCGATACCTCACAATAAAGCATTACATGAATTTATACCGCCGAAAGAGCAAGGGCGGCTTTAATTCAAAGCCTTTTATTTTAGAACAGGACTTAAACAAAACCTCAGCCATAAAGTCTTTATAAGATCTAAGAATTAGTTCAGGAAACCAGATACAATCTCTCGTAAACAGTTGGTCACTGCATCAATGCTGATGCATTGAAACTAAGTATTAGGCTGCATGTATATAATTAATGTAACTCCCCAGTAGCCATAATTCTGACAGTTCTTAAGCAGTTCTTGTGTTGAAGTTACCCTTTATTAGACAAAGTCTGTTTTTGAAATTGTACTGTTCCGTTTGGTCTTCTTTTTGTCCCCTGGTTGGTTTGTGATTCTGACCTTTTTCTTGGTATCTTCATGCATTCAATCTTTAAAAAAAGTAAACAAAAGCGCAAGAGTACACGTATGGGAGGTATTAAATTGATAATATGCAGTTTTTGAAAATAATAATGATAATAATTATACAAAACAAAAAGAAAGAACGAAAACGCGATTTTTAATGATATAAAATTACCGTTCTTAAAGCTTATATTGCTTCAAAGAACGATCATAGTAATTCTGAGCATAGATCTATCAACAACACCAAGTAATGACTGGTTCATTTATATCGAGGATGAAATGCCTTGGTCAATGATAAAAGTATTGATCATTAATGAGCCTTGACACGACCAAACCAATAATGTGGATGTGCGCCCAGCGCAGACTCAGATCAGCCTGGGCATCCGCCCAGTCTGATCAGAGTCTTCGCTGTCCGCATGGAGGTAGATTAGACCCTTAGCTACCATTTGAACACTTAACGAAGAGTCTGGTCAAACTGGGCGGATGCCAAGGCTGATCTGAGACTGTGCTGGGCGCACAACCACATTGTTGGTTTTGTCGTGTCGCGGCTCATTTTAAGATGGGAAAAGTAAGGAGGAAAATTCTCAGGGACTGACACAATTCAACTCCAGATCCAACCCTAGACACCATGTGGGAAAGAGATAACACAAAATCAGTCATCACCAAAAACAACACCAGCGGCGGCCACGTGAACATCCCCCACCCCCACGAAGACGGCCAACGGGCCAGCTCGAACATCACAAACAATATATGAGCCACGACACGAGAAAACCAACAATGTGGTCGTGCGTCCAGTGCAGACTCAGATCAGCCTGGGCATCCGCCCAGTCTGATCAGAGTCTTCGCTGTTCGCATGAAGGTAGCTTAGTCCCTTGGTTACCTTTTAAGCGCTTAGCGAAGAGTCTCTTCAGACTGGGCAGATGCCGAGTCTGATCTGAGTCTGCGCTGGACGCACAACCACTTTGTTGGTTTTCCCGTGTCGCGGCTCATATCAGCAACAGACACAGCAACTAACAACACACAAAACAACCAAGAACAAAAACAGAACCGCCGCCTGGGACGGCCAGTAATGAAACCACTGAGGAGGGGGGGGGGAGACCGACCTGCGGACGACCAACGCCCGCCCCCTGCCCTGCCTTGGTTCATCAGATAATTATTTGTTCAACACAACAAAAACAACCACCGCCAACCACACAACAGCCCCACAAAAAGAACAGCACCAACCCCGAAGATAAGAACAAATTATACGTAAAACATTAAACATCTATTTTAAACTATTTTCAAATTTAAATTGCTAGGGCTAGCCTCCTTAACATAACAAACCATACACCAAAACAGTCAAAGCGACAAACACCACATAAACGTCCGCAACTTTCTGCGCCACCTGGAGTAATGTGTGAATTCAGTTGGATATTTGCGGCCAGCATAGAAAATACGGGTGCTGTTCGAAAATGTAAAAATGACCGCTCTGTTTTACTTCCTATTTCAATAAAAATTATATCAGTGAAATGCTGTATAATTGTAGTTTTCGGAATGAACACGGAAAATTTTCATTTTATGAAAGAAAGAGACATATGCGGGTAAAAACTTTGATCAACGCAGTAAAAATGTCATGATTTACTATATATTCTGTACATTTTGAGGGTAGTCAACTTAAACTAAAAAATGACCGCGGTATTTCTTACGCAATCTTTTCAAAAATTATATCAGGCTGTTTGCAAATTAATGCGGTTTTCGAAATGAACACGGAAAAATGGATTTGAATATAAGGAAAAATTAAATAAGAAGGAAAAGATGACTTGCCCATATCTCGTAGTGTATTTCATTACCTGCTCGATTCGCGAATATCGATTATCGATTTTTAAACAGTTGCGTGGAAAGTTATCCATGCAACTGAAACAACTAAGAAGAACCAAACTGACAGAAATGGCGCCTTGGGACGACCAGCAATGAAATTACTGGAGGGGTGTGTGTGTGTGCGTGTGGGTGGGTGGCCGGGGGCTTATACTGAGATTGTAAGCATACGCCAGAACAGAGCAAAATATATGTTTATAGCTCGCCCAGAAATTAAACCAATGACTTCCAAACGGTTGATAGGTCACTATGGAAGTAAATATCAATTCTCGACGCACTTGTTATATGGACTACATGATTTATTCGAAACTTCGAAATTGACCGTTTTGAACAAGAAAAATCGGCTTTATTGTTAGATTAACGATCTCATGCCAAAAGGTTGAGAAAGGGTTATTGTTACCAATCATATAATTGAGCCGCGACTCGAGAAAACCAACAAAGTGGTTGTGCGCCCAGCACAGACTCAGATCAGCCTGGGCATCCGCCCAGTCTGATCAGAGTCTTTGCTGTCCGCATAGAGGTAGCTTAGACCCTTACCTACCCTTAAAGCGCTTAGTAAAGAGTCTGATCAAACTTGTCGGATGCCCAGGCTGATCTGATTCTGCGCTGGGCGCACAACCACATTGTTGGTTTTCTCGTGTCGCGGCTCATATTATGTAGGTCAAACATCCAAATGAGACTTTTAGAATATTACTTTCATGATAAACGATGTTTCTATATTGTTTGGAAAAGTGAAACAAGTGACATGTCCAATCTAGCACAATCGCTTAAAAGTGAAAACCTTATTGATTTCGGGGATGATCGGGTCGGGCGATGGTGCTGGGTAACTTTCAGTGTCGGGGCGTCCTACGTAAGGGTCTATTGTACTTGCAGTGTGTTGGGGTGGGGGTGTTTGTTCTCTCGCCTATCATATCTCTTCTTCCTCCTTCTCTCAGCCGGACAGCATAGCGCGGTCGGTAGCGCTAGAGGTCCCGGGTTCGATACCCAGTCCGGCCACATACTTTCAGTTCTTCTGTGGCTAATTCAAGAAGGGCAGTTGTCAGTTACTGGCGAAAGCATGTGCACTTAGTACTGGTTAACTGCTTAGGAGGCCTAAGCATGCCCAGGAATAGTGAGGTTAGGTTGACTGACCGTCCCGACATGACCATAGCTGTTTACCGTGGACGTAAAGCAACGAAACAAAAACAACAATCCTCCTTTTCTCTAGCAAACGACCCGATATAGATTGAAATAGTGTTTCAAAGGGCTGTTAAATCCAGAACAACCAACCGATCTTAGTAATTTCATATTTGCTGATATGGCGGGAGCTCAGAACCTTTATTCTATAATGTGCAGAAAAGAAAACTTCGGTCATAGAAAAAACCGCTTTGAAGATATTGACCCCTAAGCGTATTTACGAGATTAAATGTAAACCATATCTTGAAGTCGTTTTAAGTTTTTATTTTAACATGATTGAAATGTTTAATTCATAATTCGTGGTAACGTTTTACTGCTGCATCAAAACATCAGATTTTGAAGTAAACCTAGAAAAATACTCAAGATCAAAAATTTTTAAGACAACTTTAAGGAGCCGACTATATCACAGAGCAAATGCATCTATCGACAGTTTTTTTTATACAATTAGTTTTTAGTAATACAATTTCCCTTGGCAAAACTCCGGGGTTACAACAGAACCACTATGAGTTCGCGCGTCAAATTTTCAGCAATAATAAACTGTATTCTGAAATTGTCATAATCTGGATTTTGCTTCAACATACTGATATTTGACAAACCAACTTGATAGATCGGGGTTGTCGGGTGGTGCAATGGTGCTATGTGTTACTGCCAGTGCCGGGGCGAACTACTGATTTGGATAATAGTGGAACAAGGGCGTACTGTGCTTGCAGTAGGTGCGGGTTGTTGGGCATTTTTTTCTCTCGTCTATCATTTCTCTCTACTTTCTCCCTCACTCTGGGGGACGGCCCTATATAGACTGAAATACTGTCTCAAAGGGCCATTAAACCCAAATCAATCAATCAGTAAAAACTTGATAGACTATGCATGTAGAAAGTTTTTTCTATCGTTTTCTATGACAAAATGCCATTATACTTTGCAAGAAAATGACATAGTAAGGAATGCAATGCCATTCTTGTACTTTTAACACCGCCATATTACTACCAATCTAACAAGGAGCTTTCTACTCACAGCGTTTTGTATTCGACCTTTTATTCTGTCCAGTTTTGATAAAAATATCAGTAAAACATTCTTTATTCACAAGCAAATTTATCGTTTATGTAGATGTGAATGGCAAAAAGTATATTACGCGTATGTGGAGTATTTTCCTGCAAAAATGAGCTGACCAAATTATCTGGAAAAAATGATCGAAGTCAAGGGAGTATAGATCAGCGGATTATTTGGCCGGTAAGTAAAGCTTTACTATAAATGTATACTCACGAACAGCAACATAAAGGCAAACTAGCTGTCTGTCACCCAAATAGATATGAAATTAAACATCTACCATGAATTGTACAATGTAACGTAACATCACTGGAACAAATACGTAAGAACACATTTTCGATTATAAGAATGAATTTTCAGTCACGAAGTAATTTACAAAGCGCAACAATAATAAGCTTGACCTAAGCTCTTATCCAGAGATATATAAATATATATGAAACATTTGTTTCAAACATCTGCTCCGGAATTGTGTAAGCTGGTCAAAACTAAGTCAGAATTGAGCCGCGACACGACAAAACCAACAATGTGGTTGTGCGCCCAGCGCAGCATCAGATCAGCCTGGGCATCCGCCCAGTCTGATCAGAGCCTTCACTGTCCGCATGGAGGTAGCTTAGACCCTTATCTACCCTTTGAGCTCTTAACGAAGAGTCTGATCAAACTTGGGGGATGCCCAGGCTGATCTGAGTCTGCACTGGGCGCAAAATCACATTGTTGGTTTTCTCGTGTCGCGGCTCAGATTGAGATAGTGTGACTTAAGGTGTATTTATTTACAGTCAAGTAATGCAACTCTGCCATTTTATTTTTTGTCGCCCTTCCCAGTGGGGTCGACTCTTAAAGGAAAGAATTTGCTCTTCCTTTAAGAGTAGACTCCCTCAAATGTAGACTCCTGACACCCGTACTGGGACGTCTTGGGTCGGGCCAACCTTGGTTTAACTAGTAGGTTGCTTCTGCTCCGGAATTTTAGTGTGGCTATTTCTGTGAATCCTCATGTTCGTTGATCTCAGTTTTAATTCTGATTTCTATGCTTCTGAAATATTACATTTATGCGCTATGAAATCTTCCACGCATAACAAACAGCTTTATGGCATGGAAAATGGCTGTTCACATGGCTGCCACTAGTGATGTCTTTGAAGGTGACCAACTTTGTGTTGTATTTTTCCCACAGGGTCTGTTGTGTGGGATCTGGGATTGAATTGTGTCAGTTCCTAATAATTTTCCTCTTTACTTTCGTCGTCCAGGGGAGCAAACAGAAAGTCACAGAGGTTGTTCCCCTTTGTAACAGTGCCGACCAAAGCATGGCGGTTACCCATATACCATAACAACGGCATGCACGCGAACTAGGCTGGTTTATGTTTGTGTGAAGGCATGTCTGGATGTACACAATTTGCATATGACTGAAAAATGTATAGTTATGGTGATTTCACGTAGATTAAGGACTTCTATGATTAAGGCGAGGATTTTCCCCATTAGGGCCGGCGCGACAGGTCCGAATTTTCAAAGTTATAAAGTGGGCAAATTTTTCTTAGCAGAGCTTCCACAAATATGTAAACCGTATGAAATCAGACCATTTGTGATCCAGACCCAAAGACATGGGAAGATAATCCAGGCTGACCCTACCTACCCTAAATTAAATGTTTTTGCACACCTCATTTTTTGAGGTAATAAAAATATTGAAATCAGTCATTAATTCTATAAATTTTTTGTCATGAATGCATGCTAAATACACGCATAAAACAATACAAAGCAATGATTTTCTTCTTGTTACGCCTGATTGGCATCTAACCATGCAAAACCATAGTTATACTTCCAGTCAAAACGGCCAAATTAGAACGCTTCACTATAACTAAAATACAAGTACTCCCCCCCCCCCCCCCCCCCCGTGACCCAGCATTTCCTTCATGCAGCAGACTTATGCGATGCAAATACGCAATATGTATGAGTGGGAAGCTGGGTCACGGGGGGGGGGGACGATACTCAGTAAGCCAAAGAAGAAGAATGGTCAACAGTAGCACTGTGATCTTCAAGGATTATATTGTGTACCATGACCTTGAAATGAGGTCAAGGTCACATACATATAGTCAAAACTATCCAGTGTTGTCTGTTATGTAAGTAATGTGAGTCAAAAAAAGGGTGAAATGTATACAATAAATCATTATTTCAACGATTAGTCTGAGGATAATTTATCTCAACAATGACGTCAACATCAACGTATGTTTAACGTACTTTGCATGGACACAAACACTTGAAAATTCATTTGTCATGCAGGTTACATGTCATAGTCATAAATGCAAAGCAAAAGTCTGTGATCCCTTTAACTTTTTAATCATGGGGCAAATTCACGCCTTAAACATAGAAGTCCTTTGCGGTAGTACTCAATAGAAGAAAGGCTGATTAAATTTTACTCTTCCCAGCTAATGTTTCAAGCCACATAGTATGTATTTGCGATCAGATTGAAGTCAGCATTCAGTGCAAAGAACTCATTAGAGGCAACCGTTAGGTACGGCAGACATGTCTCGATCACCCAGCTTCACTAATACTGTTAAAAGAAATAACTACTTTGCAAACTCTGAATTCATTGCAAATAATGTCATTTAAGGAAACCGTTTTTGCACAGAAACTGTTACTGCACCAATATAGTTCAGAGAAATAAGTATTTTGCCGAGTCTGAGCAAATAATGTCATTTAAAGCCACTGAGTACTTCTCCATGTTCTTTTGCGATAGTTTGCAAAGTTAAGGAAAAATAAATTTTGACTTCATGTTCTTCCCTGGATAAAGAAGTTCTTTCAAATGGAGTCTTCTCTATTTAAAAAGAAAAAAAAACAGGCTCTAAGAGAAGCAAGTTCTTCCCTTTAAGAGCTGACCTCCATTTAGGAGGAAAGAAAAAAAGTAGCAGAGTCCGCCCCCTCCCCCCCCCCCCCCCCCTTCCCTAAGTGACCATTTACCGTCTGTAAACCCCTTGGTATGACAGATACGACTTGATTACCTATGTTTACCAGTATAGTCATGAGATATAACTATTTTGCCAAGGCATGCAGTGCAGTAGCCTAACTTTGCAAAATATTCATCGGCATACTAATTTAGGCAAAGAAAATACTAATTTTAAAAGGGAGACGAATCACAAAGGGAGGCAACTGATCTGCCACCTTTTGAATAGTATTTCCTCCCTCTGATGGCAACATATCTAAGGGGAAGAACTATGAAATTTTTAGTACTGCCTCCTTTTTCAACAAGTTTTTTTTCTGCAGAATGCGTTTCCCTAATTCTGAAAGACTTTTTTTTATATAAAAATGGCTATGTCTTTTTCATGTGACGTCACTCAAAAGAGCACCATATCGACACTTGATATTTTGAAGACTTTTTTTGCGCTATCAGACCAGGAGTGCCAATTTCGAAAAATGTGACCTTTTTCAGTAGTATGCTTTTGAGACTTGATCAGTCCACCAGAGTTTTAAATTCTGGACCCCAAGAAATTAAAATTCTTGTGAACAAATCGATTTGATTTTTAAAGAACTTGATTTAAATTTATACCTTCAGATTTGTAAAGGAGAGAAGAAAACAGGGGACATTACAAGCTCCGATACAGAAGGAGCTAGTCTTACAACACTTCGACGAATTGGTGCGATGTCTCTTATAAAAAGGCCTCGGTAGCCGCGACAGGATCGTTATGTCGTCGACAATTTCGACAGAGATGTCATCAGAAGGACGGTCCATGAGATGCTGCAGAAAGAGGGAAGAGCACCAACTAGCCAATCAATATTAGCAGCAGGAAAAATAAATCTTTTCCTGCCAAAGTGGACTTCCTCAGAAAGATTTTGAAAGCGCTTGGTTTCGTTTGGAGAAGATATGTTCTGATGGAAAGAAATGACCTGGCAAGAAAACTCTCCGGAAAAAAAACCATTCAGAGAAGAAAGGACGCACAATTGTATACATCGATAAAAAAAACCTAAGTTAAAACCAACCACAGAATATAGAAGTGTTGTCAGTCGAAAGAGGTTAATGTAAAGATTCAAACTTCTAAAGGGGACTGAGTAGTATACGCCGGCACCAAGAATGGTTCAAACCAGGTGTGGACTTTCTTTTTAAGGCCAAGCTCTCATCTTGAGATCACCACTTAGAGATGAACAGTGCAAACTTCTTGCACGCCTGCTTATCTCCTCAACCACAACAACTTGTGAATATAACAATATTAAGGGGATGTCCGGTTGCGCTGAAGGTGACTAAAAATTGGGATGACACAAAGGCGAGTGAAACGGTTGAACCGGGCTTTGTTGCGGTTGCATTTGTTTTATGTTCGGTGCTGTTTAATTTATTGTGTTCTCAGTTTAATCCTTCTATCATAAAAATAGAAAATAGGTAAAAATAATTGTTAAATGTTTTTCATATAATTTACTTAGTCCGTTGTAACCCGTCTGTTGGTCTAAATTATTTAGTTCAATAAAGATAGCTGAGTTGCCATCTATTTGGGAAAGAGCAGCTGACTCGGCTTATCACTTGTAATTTATTGTTTGTTGGGATGTCTTTGTCAATCTTTCACTTTGATGTTGGGGATAGGGTTTGGGATCTGATTCAGTCAGTTCCTGAAGTGTAGTTACTCTTTAAATTTATTCTTGTCCTACGTCAAATCTCAAAAATCGGTGAATGTCTTGCAACCCTCTATTCATTTCCCTATAGGTGTGAGTCAACCCAGAGTCTGTGTTTTATTGCAGAAATCCGTTTTGTCCCGGAGTAAGGGTAGTCAATATTTTGCCGTCTTGACGGCATGCGAACAAATTGGATACACATCCATGATATTGTCAAGAATAAATGATTCCATCAATCACCATATCTTTAAAGGGCTGCAAGTTTAATGCTCTTAACCAACCGAACTGTATTCATTAGCCGAGAAAATGAGCATTTTGTTGAGTTTTGTAATTTAGGGGATCGGTAGGTTGTGATTGAGAAGATTTAGGCAGGTTCGGTGTTTGTCCATTGCAAGTGCACAAAGTGGCTTGGTACTCCAGATTGGTACCCCACAATTAGTCGCGTTTGTCGTCCTCGTATCCGTCTATATAATCGTATATTCATATATCCATCCCTATCAGATGAATTTTACCATTGAACTCCTGACTTACCTTCCACTTGTCATATGGTAGATTCGTCGGTCGTTTGATATCTCAAAGGAAATGTGGTAGTATATTGTACAATACTGTAATCATGGTAATATGTATAATTAGCTATGACAATAATTGATTTGATGCTTAACGTCCTCGGTAAACGGCTATGGTCATGTCGGGACGGCCAGTTAACCTAATCACACTATTCCTGGACAGGCTTAGACATCCTAAGCAGTTAACCAGAACTAAGTGCACATACTTTCGCCAGTAACTGACAACTGCCCTTCTTGAATCAGCGGAAGGAGAAACGAAAGTATGTGGCCAGGCCGGGTTTCGAACCCAGGACCTCTGAACCCAGGCTTTCAAATTTATAGAAAACGTTGTTTTTTTTTTGTTTTTTTTTTCCAGCAAGGTGGGCTATTAGATGTAGTCACTGAATAAAAAGTAATAACGGCAAACAAGCATAACTACTAAACAACTGCAAACGCTAATGACTTTATTATGTTATATGGTATTAGAAAAAAATGATCATTCTTGTAGACTGTTCATTCAACCATGCCTTGTATGTTGCAGACCCCAAACTTTATGAGATTTTAACATTAGTGCGCCAACCCCAAATTTCAATTGCTTAAAAATCTTAGTTACCACCACAAAGACTAAATTAGTTAACAATACAAAACAAAATTGATAAACATGATATTTATTACAAACCAGAATGTGTCAGCCTGAAGAACTGATGTCTTGAATAAGACCTATACTTCTGAAAAGGTTGTAAAAATCCCATCTAATTTTGCGATTTTGGACCCCTTGGTCAAAAGAATTAACAAAAATTACAGAAAATGGCAGTAAAACGTAATATTGTAACTAGAAATTATTTATCACATTCCTTTCTTAATAGTCCACCATGCAAATGATTTACTTACCGATTATGAAAAATGCAATTCTCAATAATTTCCGGTCATACTCTACATCTTTGATACAATGTGAAAACAACATGGACCACAGGGTATAAACCAGTCCGCCAATTATCGCTTCCCGCAGAGACGGTCCGTCGTATTTGGCTTCCGCCGAGACTGTCCGCGATCTCTTGCTTCCTGATGAGACTTCTGTACTTGATAAATGGCTTCCTGCAGAGACTGTCCGCGTGATTCTGCTTCCTGTGGAGGCTCTCAGCAGGAAGCAGAGTCACACTGACAGTCTCTGCAGGAAGCCATTTTACGAGGACAGTAGTCTCTGCAGGAAGCAAGAGATCGCGGACAGTCTCGGTGGAAGCCAAATATGACGGACAGTCTCTGCAGGAAGCGAAAGTAGGCGGACTGGTTTATAGCCTGTGTGGACATGAATATTGTACATGTATCTCCGTCTTCCCCTGTACCAAGCCTAAATCTATTCTGAAGATCTGGGATTATGTGAAAAGTAAAGTTGCTGTCATGAACATGTCTTCAAGATCAAGGATGTCCCGAATCTTACACAAGATGCTATTGAAGGCACGCAATGAGGTGTATTAGAAGTCTGTTATTGAGATGTAGAGAGAGTCGACATATCCCGCTGTGGAGAAGTTTGATTGAAGTAAGCGAGGAGGAAGGAACCTTCGAAGCTTCTGAATCCAGAGGTTACTCCGATACAGATACCGCCATTGAAATTTAATGTTACAGTATTGAAAATCTGAGAATTAATAAAATGAACGCATGAATCAAAATTATCAGTAATCAGGTGCTCAATCAACTGCGCCATTAAACAATGATAAAATTACATGCATGTTAAAATCAAAACAGTTGTTGTTGTTTTGTTGCTTTCCGTACATGGTAAACAGCTGTGGTCATGCCTGTACGGTCAACCAACCTAACCACACTATTCCTGGGCAGGTTCTTAGCGGTTAACCAGTAATAAGTGTAGGTATTTTCGCCAGTAACTGACCAATGCCCTTCTTAAATTAGCGGAAGGAACAACGAAAGTGGCCGGACCGGGCATCGAACCCGGGACCTCTTGTTCTTGAGACAGATGCGCTACATGAATACCTCAGTACCTCTACATTTCTTTATGTTGCCTTGTTTTGTTCTGACAGCCCATTTTATTGCGTTCCTCCCCAGCCTAGGCCACTGAAAACCTCTGAAGATTATTGAAGATTTGTGGCTACTGAATGGCCTGTCATTACTGTGGTGCCAGCTCATGTTGCTGGAAGACCTCTGAGGTAACAACCTTCTACGTTTATCAGAAAAACACTTTACAAACTAAGGTACAGTTCAAGCCATTGTAAAGTGTTTTTTCTGATAAAGCTAGGAGGTTGTTACCACAACCTCCTAGCTTTATCAGAAAAAACACTTTACAAACTAAGGTACAGTTCAAGCCATTGAAAATCTCTATTTGAAATTAATATAATATCAAAATGACTTTGCTAAAATACAACAATAGTGTTTGCGCCTAATAAAATTCTGTAATGCAAATATTTATGTTTCAGAAATTATTTACGTAACATATACTCAGTTCCCCCGGACCTCACAAATGATAAACAACAGACATTGCTGCAACAGTTTGTAAAATTTAATGATGTTTGCCCTTGAAATAATGTCTGGTGATTCTGCACCACTTAGAGCCTCACGCGTAACGTATATAACAGCTCAACATTCTGTGTATTTTGATACAATTGTATTTGTTTTGTTTGCTTGTAAAAATATAATGGTTTCTTTCATTGGTATCAATAAGATGCTTTCGTTCCTCAAAATAAAGTATTTTATTCATTTATGTCCTATAAACGACCTGGTAACGTAAGTAAAATTAACTCTGGTCACTCTGCGGATACAATTGTTTTTCTGTAGAGAATAACAAAATACCGTTTCCACAACGACTTGATTTCTGTTTCTATGTCAATTTAGATGAAAATCTATCAATAGTAGACATAATTCATAATAATGATGCGGTAACGTAAATTACTGTCATGAAAGAGTAATCTATGGACAAAAACTGCCCGATTATTAATGTTTCGCAAATATACTATAGTATAAAACTTTTTTCAATGTGTGAGGCGATTTTTTTTTTGTTAGCGCAAAGTCTATAGTAGTACACGACAACGGGTACTTTAGTAAAATTGACTGTTTTTTACCGCCATTTTGAAAGTCGTCGACCATCTTGAAAATGGTGGAAATGTGGCCACGGTTATTTTTTAGTTGCCACACAGCAAATGAAGTTTTCTGCAAAAGATGGTGCTTGTATCACTTTTTGAACTATTTCGTCGTTTTTGGCCCTAATGCCCTACACTGAGGAGGTTAGCAGGAAGATCCAAGCAGCCATTGGAGAATATGATGAACTCCTGACGCTGGTCAAAAAACGGAAACTTCGGTGGTTTGGCCACGTCTCAAGGTCTTCTGGTTTAGCAAAGACAATTCGTCAGAGCCAGTGAAAGGTAAAAGAAGAAGAGGTAGACAGAAGAAGAGGTGGGAAGACAATATCAAGGAGTGGACTGGAATGGATTTTGCCAGCTCAACTAGGGCAGCTGAAGACAGGACAAGGTGGAAAGGGATTGTTTTGAAGTCAGCTGTGGTGCCCCCAACGACCTAGTAAGGTTATGGGATAGAATAGAATAGAATAGAATAGCCCTACACTGATCGTGAATTTTCACTTTTGATTCATTAACAGAATTGCTTGAATTTTAAGCAAATAGTAGAGACACTGATGGGACGTTGCGTGATGCGGCGTCTGATCTGGGTTTGCTATGTTTGCCCGTGTCCCATTTATTAGAATTCAACTGCTAGAGGACAAACAATGAATACTGAAGTGAGGTAGTTAAAAGTGAGCCACCTCATCTGGATAAACGCTGTTAGCAATACAACTATTTTGATTTATGGTGTTTTAAGGGCTAAAACAAGTTTAGTTAAATTTGAGAACGAGCCGTCTGAAATGCAAATGTGTAACCAAAATAAAAGCAAAATGACTAGGCTTGGTACCGCATTTTGAGCCATAACCCGTATTGCATTGTTGCATTTTTTATACCGATGTTGCCAGTACAGCCGGAACGTAGCCCTGATATCACTTACAATAAAATGCAGCGTCTGGTGCTTGAGTACAAACAAAAATGGAGAAAACAAATTGATGTACATACGATAAAAACGCAAGGGGCATGTACGTAACTTAATCATAAAACGCCTGGCAATAATAGAGGGATACATGTGGTAGTCACAGTCGATATTGCCACATCTAAAATGATGTCAAAGCCAGACGTCAATTTACGTCTGGATGACTTAAATAGCATAAACCAAATTCCGAATATTTACATGTTCTTGTATCTATCAATGGCTTTTAACTCAAATCTTAAAATACCGCCACATTTGCTCAGACATAACTGTCGGAATAACTAGGGTGATACAGTAGCCCAGTGGCCACACAAAAATGAAACAACGTTGAACGTGTTTTTATTATTATTCCAACATTACACATGATACAGATGACATAACTGACAGTTTTACCTTCATATTTCATAGTGCAGATTATATTTTACTTTCGTCCTTTGAGATCAGAAGATATATTCTGAGAAATCTGAAATTTTGGATTGGTTTATACTCATATTGTAAACCATTGTTTTATTTATTATTTGGAACCTTTTTGATACTAATCAGTCTTTGAATCGACTGTCCAATTAAGAACAAAACATCACAGTATGCTTTTCTCTGGTTTCGTCACCAGATATTGTCAGGGTCACTGAAGAGGCTTTATTAGCCGAAACTACGTAGTCTGGCCCATGTTCCTTCTTCTGAATATATTCTCTGCTCTTGAAGGAACTCTTTACGATTTTAATTTTACCTTCATATTTCAAGTTTAGATATAAATGAACCCCCCTTTTTAAAAGGAGAGCACAATCTGTCTGTTAAAGTGTTTGAAACGCGACAAGACAAAACCAACAATGTGGCATGTGCGCCCAGCGATCACTCTCCATTCACACATTCCGATCCGTGCCCCGCCGAAACAAGCATGGTAGCACTAACTTAAACTCTTTTCTAAAAAGGTCACTCATCCAAGCGTACAAAAATGGATTATAAATCGTGGAACTCATAGCTATTACATGTGCTAAGAAAAATGTAAATGTAAAATAATCAAATCCAGAAGTATATTCCGTAACAAGAACAACCATATTCAAAGGCAACCAACAAAGAACGAAAATGGTTACCATGGCAATTAACATTTTATTAATCCTTCGTTTTCTTCTTATTTCCATTTCATCTCTTTCTCTACTGGCTGTCCCGCTACCTATACGTGTTTTAGATCGTCTACGCACAGCAAGAGACACTTTAGCATAGCAGTAGGTAATGATGCTGCAAGGCACTATAAACTGTAAAACGAGACCAGTAACTGTGAATAATTGTCTAGCCTGGCCTCCGGGCCAGTCTTCTATGCATAACAATGCCCCACTATGCTCCGTGATAGTCTGAAATATTCCAAGCTGAAGTGAGATCGACACCGATATAATCCAAACTGCCACAATCATGAGAAGACAAACGCATATCTTCATCCGGGGCTTGAATGGGTAAACGATACCAAAGTAGCGATCGACGGCTATGGCGGCTGATGTCAGGTTCGATACATAGACGAAGATGCAAAGTGACATTGGTACTATGTGACACAAAGCGTCTCCAAATACCCACGTGTTAATAAAGAAGGCGAGTGGGGTAAATGGAATGGCCAGCATGCACATCATTATATCTGAGACAGCGAGGTTTGTTATGAATATGTTAGTTATGGTCTGCATCGCTTTATTTCTCATCACAACGTATACTACCAAAGAGTTCCCACTTATTCCTATCAAAAATATGATTGCATAGAGTGTAATGAAGACACCGATCATTGGAGGGGTTCTCATTATCTCAAACTCATATTCATCAGTCGCGATCGCTGAATCATTCACTGATACCGTAGTAGCCTCTAGTAGGGCACCTAATGTATCATCCGCCATGCTGGTACCCATTGTATACCCTCGTGTCACAAAATATGATTAAGCTATTTGTTTAAAATATGTTCCTTCGATCAAGCTACTTGTTTAAAAATATATTCCTTCAAAACACTCTCAACAAGTCTAGCTCTTGGCAGATTCGCTTTGAAATCAGTAGTATATTCCAATGTCTGTCATGTCTTGTTGTCTGTCTTTCCAGAATATGCAGTTATTCCTCATTGTTGCACCTTTCTTATTTAACCATTACAATTAAATTTCTTATTTCGCATTTACATTTAGAACTTCTTTGGGAAACACTCACGTTGACTTAGCGAAGCTGTAAGAAACTTGAGTTATAAAATGTAAAATCGCATAAACATCTCATTAGTTCAAAAATATCTGAGCATCTCTCAATATATGTGTCCCAGACACACAAAAGCAATCCTTTCAAAGGTTTCCTGTTGGGTTATGCCATAAACTATGTATGCTGTCGAAAAGAGAAGATTTTATCTTCTGTTTCTGACAATCACGTGCTTTGTGGTATTTCACTGATCAAAATGCCAAAGACATATTACCATTAAAATTTAATGATAGTTTCTCGGCTCCGGCTCCGACATGTTCAATAGCCAGGGACGTTCTATGTATTAATTATTTACAGGATATTTGTATTATTGGTCGCCTGTGCATTTTAATATCTAATATTTGTAACAGTGCCCGGTAAGCTTCACTGTAGTGCTGTTATACTTGTCTTCCTATCAGAACCCTCTTCGCAACGTTTAGACCCTGAAACAAACAAAATTGAGAAATTACCGTCGAAGAACATATCTTTAGTATTGAAACTTACATGACTGGGCAGTTACAAGTAACCCGTTTATTTTATCGTATTTCCATTCTCGTAACAACATTCCCCACGCACCTCAGCGGAACGTATCCATAGCTGCAGTAACGGCGCGCGTTTGTCCGCCCTTAAAAATCAAATCTAAAGAATTCCTTCAAGAGCAGAGAATACATTCAGAAGGAGGAGCATGGCCAGACTACGTAGTTTTGGCTAATAAAGCCTCATCAGTGACCCTGACAATATCTGGTGACGAAACAAGAGAAAAGCATACTGTAATTTCTTAATTTTAATTGGGCAGTCGATTCAGCGACTGATTAATATCAAAAAGGGTCCAAATAATAGAAAAGAGATGATCTAGAATAAGAGTCTAAACCAATTCGAATTTCAGATTTCTCAGAATATACGAATATGTAACCTGTTTATTCCTTGTGGATTGAATGCTTATGTATTGGATGAGACGTTTTCTCATTTAAGGGGTGCCTCGTTTAGTGTGTTCTCATTACATGTATTTTTATTACATTTTAAAGAGAACTGGCAAAAATTTCACTTGTGCACAAAGTGTAGATCCTGATCAGATACCGCGGTCTGTGGCGTCTGATTTTGTTCTACATGTTTTGACAATGTCCCTATGATGAGACAATTAATAAAGACTCTTAGCCCCGGGTCCAGGGGTGGGCTTTGGGGCTTAAGCCTCGTTACCTGGGGATCTGTGTAATGCAGGAATGTAGGTAATAAGAAGCCACTAATAATTAGATCTTATATTCATTATGGTTAGATTGAAATATATGTTGTGACTCATTTGAATCGTCTCGCCGAGGCGATAACAACAATATTTACACTTGCCACTGACTTCCCATAGGTAAACCTTAAAGTACAACTGGCTTCATACACCGATGAAGGACAGTTGATTATGTGACGTTGTCGTCAAGCGAGGTCTTAGGCAGACAAACGTCTGGACTGGTCCCACTAATTTGGATAATAGCAGGGCAAGGGCCTACTGTGCTTGCAGTAGGTGCTGGTCGGGGTTGTCTGGACGTTTTTTTCTCTCGTCTATCATGTCTCCTTTCTAGACGGCTTGATATAGACTGAAACACTGTCTCAAAGAACCGTTAAACCCAAACCACCCAACCAAATTCAGAATTATTTACAAATTCATCTCTCAATTCTAACAGAAAAGTCTCTCACACTTACAGTCTTTATTACAAAATGTGCAAGCACGTTCTCCGACTGGTGTTTCTTATTTATCATGCATCTGCTCCAAAATTCACCTGATAATAAGGGTATAATAAGATGATGTGATATCATGTGAATGCAGCTCTGCGCATGCGCGAATGTAATCAGGCGATGCCTTTAGAAGCGCTCTGAAGACGATTGGCTATATACCGACGTTTTGTCCTGATAACAACGTTCGATTGGTTAAATAACGTCAAAATGCATACGCGGCGTCAGCAAGTTCGAACAAAACTGCGTCTGCTTTTCATTTGTTTGACTCTCTTCACGCCTTAAAATCTTCTTATGATGCAAGATAAATAGACAACCATGTAAATTGAAAGAGTAAATACACTTCAGGAGCTGACTGAATCAGATCTCAAACCCTATTCCCAACATCAAAGGGAAAGATTGACAAAGACATCCCAACAAACAATAAATTACAAGTGATAAGCCGAGTAAGCAGCTCTTTCCCATACAGGTGGCAACTCATCTATCTTTACTGAACTAAATAATTTAGACCAACAGAAGGGTTAAAATGAAAACACCTGAAGTTAAACAGCACCGAACATAAAACAAATCTCGCCATTCCGACGCTGTTTATGGTCTCGCCTGATAAACTTGATATCAAAAGACATTAACATGGTATTCTCTATTTGTTGAATACTGTTGATCGGCGCCGGATGATTTCCTGTCTTTGATAAGGCCAGCCGGGTTTCAACTAGCGGTTTTCCTTGACACCAGACTTCAAATGTATCTGTGTCTGTTGAGTCCTCATCTTTGTTTCATCAAAGTAATTTATTACCGACCGTTCCTAGGCGGTGCCTCCGTTGTGTTTTATCGATGTTGTTTTTGCTGTGTCCGCTACTCTGTAGATCTGTAGTCTTGCCTCGGGATGCCGACCGCTTGCGTCGTGATGCCGAAGAATGATCCCAATGGCGGATTTTTCTGTCCACACTTCATACCCATGATAGATATTTTTTCTTGCACACAATTTGGTTTTCAGGGAAAAACTTGCTAAAGTGTATAACTTTAGCACTTTAGAAGTTCCTGATATGCCTTGATAGACACCAACGACTGCCGTTTAGCTCTTTATGGCAATAGCCAACATGGCATAAGCTGTCTTAATTTTCCGTCCTCTTGACGTCATCACCTAAAAACCAACGTTACTTGACAATGCAGATGCGTGAACTCCGATTCAATCAATGCATTAACTAACCGTGATTTTCATCCGGTTCTGGGTGAGAACACACGGGCGGTATACGAGTTGTAGGTACACGCGCGGACATCCTTGTCTGGTGTGCAAGAATATAAGGATCTATCATGAGTGTGAAGTGTGGATAGAAAAATTTGTCACGAGGGTCACTGTTCGGCATCACGAGGCTTGCCGAGTGATGCCGAACAGTGATCCCGTGTTACTGATTTTTCTACCCGCACCTCACACCAATGATAGATACTTTTTCTTGCACACCACGTTTTGTTTTAACTTCAGAAAAGCTTAAAATGCGTAATTCTAGTGCTTGAGAGGTTTCAGTTTGATTTTGAAAGAAGGCGCCGCTTTCAACGACCGCCATTCGGCTCTATACATAAACGACTGGCGTGCACAAACTGACGTCATTTTACCGTCTTCTTGACGTCATCATCTAAAATGCCAACGTCACTTGACGACGCAGGTACGTGAGCTCCTATGCAACCAATGCAATGACAGCTCGTGATTTTTTTCTGGTCCTGGGTCAGAACACCAGGGTAAGATAAGATTTTCTATTGAAAAGATTGGCATTTTCTATCCGGTGTGCAAGAAAATATATTTATTTTGGTTAAGGCTTGCTTTGAAACCAGCTACCTGGGAAAGAGCTGTTTATTTTGTTATCCGCTAATACGGTCTTACTATCTGTGTTGTTAATGTTACCATTTTTTCGATAGGTGTCGTGGGCGGGAGGTGGAATTTGATTTATCATGTATCTGCTGCAATTCCACCTGATTACAGGGCTATGGTAACATGCAGCTGTCTGATCAGGGACTGCACTAGTTACCATTGCACCTGCATCTTAATTGCTAAATTTTAGGATAGTCACGGTAATGATTTTTGGTGTCCAAACTTTAACATTTTTTACGGTATAGTGCAATGGCCTAAGAGTCAGATCTGAAGCTAGACTGCATTATGAAAAATCCTTAAGTGGCAATGAGTATGTCTGACCAAAGATATTATATTACAAATGAGCCGTTATTAATCAAGCAATAATTCTTTTCCCTTTGGGCTTTTTAAAGACAGGACGGGCAATATGAAGTCATCTCCGACTGTAAGAACAGAACACATACAGAGAGACGCTGGCACGGTGTTTTGCCCTAGTCTAGTCTCTCCCATAACCTTGCAAGGTCGGTTGGACAACACATAATGCCTTTGCTAAATCTCTCCGCCTGGACTACTTTTCAGCTGCAAAGTTGTTCTGGCAAAGTTCATCCCAATCCTTTTTTATCCCCCGACCGAAAGGTTCGGGGGATATAGCGATGAGCCTGGCGTCCGTCCGTCCGTCTGTCCGTCCGTCCGTAAACACTTTCTTGTCCGCTCTATATCTTGAATACCCTTTGGAATATTTTCATGATACTTCACAGTTATGTAGAACAGGTCATGACGATGTGTCGCGTACAAGAATGGTAACTCTTGCTATTGTACTTTTTGAATTATCTCCCATTTGGTGATTTTTGGCAGATTCGTGTCCGCTCTGTAACTTGAATACCCTTTGGAATATTTTCACGATACTTCACAGAAATATAGAACAGGTCATGATGATGTGTCGCGAACAAGAATGACAACTCTTGCTTTCTTACTTTTTGAGTTATTTCCCCTTGATAGTTTTAGGTGTGATTTTTTGGCAGATTCGTGTCCGCTCTATAACTTGAATACCCTTTGGAATATTCTCATGATACTTCACAGATATGTAGAACAGGTCATGACGGTGTGTCGCGAACAAGAATGACAACTCTTGCTTTCTTACTTTTTGAGTTATTTCCCCTTGATCATTTTAGGTATGATTTCGTGTCCGCTCTATAACTTGAATACCTTTTGGAATATTTTCATGATACTTCACAGATATGTAGAACAGGTCATGACAATGTGTCGCAAACAAGAAAGACAACTCCTGCTTTCTTACTTTTTGAGTTATTACCCCTTGATGGTTTTAGGTGTGATTTCGTGTCCGCTCTATAACTTGAATATTTTTTGGAATATTTTCATGATACTTCACAGATATGTAGAACAGGTCATGATGATGTGTCGCGAACAAGAATGACAACTCTTGCTTTCTTACTTTTGGAGTTACTTTCCTTTGATGATTTTAAGTGTCCGCTCCATAGCTTGAATACCTTTTGAAATATTTTCATGATACTTCACAGATATGCAGAACAGGTCATGACAATTTGTCTCATACATGAATGATAACTCTTGCTTTTAGACCTTGTGAATTATTTCCCTTTGGTAGTTTGAGTTGCTGTTTGAGTCTCTGCTCCATAACTGTATAACCCTGGCCAGCTCCAGAATTTGAATAACCGTGAACCATTTAGAATATTGATGATCATGCTGTGATATCTTATCAGTGTTCCTAACTCTCTCTTACCCCTCCACATTCCCGTGCCCCCTCCCGCACCCCCCCCCCCCCTCCAAAAAAAATTTTTTTTTTTCCAGATTTGGATTCTTTGTCCAAATTCACTTACTAGAGAGCTCAAAATTAGGTTTGTAGGGCTTGTACTTTAGAAGTTATTCACACATTTTGAAAATTGAATGTATCGTATGCTATACATTTGTGTATATGGTGGCTGTTTGAGATATTACCTCTTTTTAGCAGTCAAGCATACTGTTTTAGTCTGAGTGTTAGATAATCATGCATCTGTTAGCAGTTAATGTCAATCAGAAGTATAAAAGAACGACAATATATTACTAATATGTGTTTTGAAGTGCACCCTTTTTACCAAGGCCCATGGGGGTCTTAGGTCGGGGGATTTGCCTTCTCCTCTGATGGCTATTTTTTGATATTGTCTTCCCATATCGTCTTCCATATGCCCCTTCCCCTTATTTACTTCACTGTGTCATTAGCTGTGCCTTGTATGTCGGCAGATTGTCTGTGCTCAGCCATGTGACCTTGAGATAATTCAATACCACCTTAGTTTCGTGTTTTGATCATGACCATGTTATGTCTCCAATTGCTGCTGGGATCTTCTGATGACATCTTTATATAATTTAGTGACGCTTTTCTGGAACAAGAGGTTCAGGAATCTTCGGCAACATTTCATCTCAATACCTCTGTCCTTTCTTTAACTCAGCTCTAGTTTCACATTTGATCTAAGGGGTCAGTTGCCATCTCTCCTAATGGACCTCAAAGAGGGTTGTGGTGGCTTATGCAATCATTTTTGGCTCGGTGTGGGACGCCTGAGTTCGTGAGTTAATAATATGTTAGCGTCTCTTACCTGATGTCTGTGACTAAGTACTGTGTCTCGCGGAATGCGTCAGTGAGTGTGGCTCGGAGAGGGCTTCTTGTTGCCTGCCGAGATCTGCGCATCACCGTTTTTCCTCCAAACTCTTGGGTTAAGCGACACTGAAGAAATCAAATACAGAAACGCGCGTCTGTTGCACTAAATTTGGTATAGTAAAGTTTTTGTTGGAGACATTGTCCGAGACAACTGCTCCAAGATATTTGAAACTAGTCACCGTTCCCAATTTACGTCATTTTATTTGGATCTCGTTGGACAGTATTGTCGCTGTTTGTCATCAGTTTGGTCTTCTTAGCACTTATCTCCATTGCATACCTCGTACAGGTTTGTCGAGACTTTTCACCAAGGCTTTTAGTTTCTGTACCTCCTTAGCAAGAGCATCAATGCCATCGGAAAACAGCAGATTGGTAATAGTTAAGCCGCCTACGCCAATACTCCCACCTACTCTTTCAGAGCATTGGAAAAATCCTTTCGAGGAAAAAGGTTGGACAGAGTGGCCGAGAAAAAGCCTTTTTCATCATTGAGTCAGTCAGGCTTGGGTTTAAAAGAAACGGTTTTGAACTCGTATAAGAAGCATTAGCTTTGCAGCAATTTAGACCTACTGTATGGACCGAAATATTTAGCCAGCATGAAGTAAAATTGGTATTACACGCCGTTCTATCCAAACAAATTCTGATGAGTTTATGAGTAGGATAGTGCAAGATGCTACATGTAATCGTATAAACATCGCCTATTCGGACCTTAGAAATTTTAATACGCATACGGCTTTTAAAATGTGCAGCACTAACTATTGGGCGCATCACGTCCCGACACCGCTGATGTGATCCTTAAACAGATTTGCGGTCAAAGGGCAATAACTAAGCCTAGCCGAGAATTTCTCATGTAAAAACAAACGAATACGACTTTTTGCAAAATATTGATCATAATGTGACGAAAACAGAACGGTTAGTGAGCAACTGTGGATTTTCAATAAGATTAATATTCACGAACTGATTTGTACAAATCTGAAAACTTGCAGATTGAAATATTTATAAATTTATAAACAGTTTTAAAATATACAGACTAATATACTAGTAGATAAAATAATACTTCCCTACACCTGATTTTGAAATTTACGGACTAATACAGATAAATAATACTTTCCTTTACATGATAGATTATATTTTTGTCAAATGCATTGGCGATATTGCTCGCAACAGCAAATATCACCTGACATTTGTCCTTTCTGAGATATTTAAAAGCGGAGTTTCACTTTGTGAACTGCTTAGAAATTATGGTTGAAATTTATATAATACCAATTTACTTAAACTACCAGACTGACTCCTCGGAGAAAATATTTTGCAAAGAAATGCTATTGTATTTAAGAAAGTCGATTGTATTAGAGATTGTCATGTCTTGCAAGTGAGTGAAGGCAATTAAGGAATTAATGCTATTTTTTTCGGGTCACGAGCAAAGTAAGTGAACCCCGAATGGTTTTACGTAAACTTTGCTCGTGACCCGATGCAGTTTATACCTCAGTAAACGTACAAAGTAACGCTTATTCCTATATTTATATTATTAATAAACGATGCTTTTCATCAATAAAAGGGTAAACAAAAATAAGAATTACACATATAAGCATCGTTTTAGAAACATTACTGGCCGATTTTTGCTTTAGTTTGGTACAGCTGCATTGCCACTGCCTACCAGTTAAGTCCATCTTCTGCTGTAGATATCACGTGCAAGTTGTCACTCAATGTTTGCTAGTCATTCAAGTACATGGCATGTTGTAGAATCCAAGTGCTAGTTAGTGAGATGACCTGTCACTCAAAACCATGTGGCACAATGTAATTATTGGCTAGTAAACAGCATTGACCCCCGCATCACTTAATGGCTTTACAGAGAGCTTTGCACTGAAAATGTAAATATAATGAAAATATGTGGCAAAAATAGAGGTGTTTGATAGAGACTTTGTCAAAATGGACGAAACATCATGGCGGTGTGTAGATTCATCTTGAAATCTCGTGATACTTTTCATGTTTAAAAAGAAGTTAAAATAAAATATAATAGTCAAAAGCACCCAAAAGAAAGCAACATAAAAGTGCATATTATGATCACATACATTCACTTTTCCCATTCGTAAAAAATGTCTCATTATCGTGCATCGAATATTGTCTGGCCTTAAAAGCGAATCTTCTTAGATTTAGAGCATAAAATTGTCAGATAGATTTCAAAGTAAATTGGATTAATTTGTCTGCTGGGATTGGTCTGGTGTAAAACAAGATTGTACAACGGTCATAAAACATAAACCTGTTACGTCTTGGTTATATATTACTATATATAACAAATTGCTGGTACAACCCTTAACTCTCTCAGAAAATTCAGTAATAAAATCTGCAACAATCAGTATTCCAAAGCGGGACATATAAATGCAAAATACCAACTTCCAGCCAGCAACATACTGACATAAACAAAGCAGGGTAAAAGGACAACTGTAAAGAACTAATACACAGAGAATACCATATTAGTGTCTTCTGATATCAAAGTTATCAGGCCAGCCCAGGAACACGTAGAAATGGCTCGGGGCGATATCAAAAGAGACAAACGTTTTTTTTTTCTATTTATCACGCATCATTTAAACGGTTTTAATGCATTTAAACGCTTCAAAAACTGAAATGAACGCAGTTTTGTCAGACCTTGCTGACGTCGCGGTATGTTTGAAGACGTGATTCTGACGTCATTTAGCCAATCGAAAGTTGTTTTAACGACCAAAGTCAAACTGTAGCAAGTCGTCTACAGAGATTGCTTCTAAAGGCACTGCCTGATATCTTTCGCGCATGCGCATTTCTTAAGTGACATGATATCACATTGTTCCTGGCCCACTACTTCAATTTTTCATGGTATATAGTAGGTGCCGAGTCGTGAAAACTCCTGTCTTTAGGTGAATGGATACACTTTCAGGGGCTGAAACGATGTTTTATTTTTGCTTCAGAAGGCCCGATATAGACTGAAATACAGTCTCAAAAGGCCGCTAAATCCAAAACAACCAACCAACCAACCGTTCTCAAAATGGAGAAATTTTGAAATAAAATAATTTGCTTTTTGAAGGAGAAATTCCTTATTTTGAAAGGGCTACGTAGTCCAGAGAAACAAACTGGAAGAGAAACGTTGCCCCCTCTGTAAAAACGCGCCAACTCTTTTAAGCCGCGACACGACAAAACCAACAGTGTGGTTGTGCGCCCAGCGCAGACTCAGATCAGCCTGGGCATCCGCCCAGTCAGATCAGAGTCTTTGCTGTCCGCATGGAGGTAGTTTAGACTCTTAGCTACCCTTTAAGCGCAAAGCCAAAACTCTGATCAGACTGGGCAGATGCCCAGGCTGATCTGAGTCTGGGCTGGGCACACAACCATTTTGTTGGTTTTTACGTGTCGCGGCTCATATTTGCCTTTGTATAAACAGTGGAAATGCGGAGATGTACCCCGGCTGCATGACTTAATCTGCGCACGCGCAGTCAGTAATGCCTCCTGACAGTTTCTCATTACACGACTCAAACAAAAGTAAGGTTCACTAAAACTATGCTGAAGCTATAGAACTTTTTCAGACCTTAGTAGTATCTTCTTATCTAGGACAAACGCCAACCTCAGACACCATAAATGAGCCACGACACGAGAAAACCAACAATGTGGTTGTGCGCCCAGCGCAGACTCAGATCAGCCTAGGCATCCGCCCAGTCAGATCAGACTCTTAGCGTTGCGCTTAAAGGGTTGCTAAGGGTCTAAGCTACCTCCATGCGGACAGCGAAGACTCTGATCAGACTGGGCGGATGCCCAGGCTGATCTGAGTCTTTGCTGGGCGCACAACCACATTGTTGGTTTTCTCGTGTCGCGGCTCAAATAATTTTGTCGCTGCATAATCTGAAACCAGTAAACAGGAAACACAAAATAGAGGTCCACAGAGATAACTATTGTCTATTAGCTTCTTCTTGAGTCTTGTTTACACCAATTGTCTAGCAAGATTACTTCTGTTAATTCCGATCTTTCATAGACGTAACTAGAAAAGAACCAATTCAATTTTCTGTCATACTATCAATTTGTATGCCAAACTTTCTTCATTTGGGATTCTTTTATATGTACAGAACACTGGACCTTTCAGTACCATATATCCCCTAATTAATAGGACAGACGTGCCTTTGCAAACATTGCAGCCCCAGATCGGACAGTCTGATCTCAGGATGCACTGTTTGTAGTTCCGACAGCGGTATTTTGACACAACGATGGCTAATAAAATAGACAGGTTCAAATTCTGGGACAATTTACTGTAATTGCTAGGCATCCAAATATTATAGGTAATTACGAAATGCTTTTTAGGAAAATTAAGATTTTTTGTTATATTGATAAACCAAATGATTATTGAAGAAATGCATCTAATCAGGAAGTCAGGGATGCCTGACAAATATATGACATGATTAATTGTTAGATGAATCAAATATATTGGTCAAGAACCACGTAATATTGTGGGTCATCAGTGATTAATCAACCAAACCACAGTGTTTCTTTCCTGCTACGACACGAATAGAACATGACTTGTGCTGATTCTGTTTGAATGAAGGCTTAGGTTTTGTATCATTTAGTCGAATATCTCTTGAAATATGCAGAGTCAATGTATCAGGGTACATTAATCTTTCTCTATACATATAATGAAAGCCCCCTGTTGCCTGGTCAAAAGCATAATTCCGACGTGTCGTTCATGGCATAGACTTATTACCGGGAACGCTCTACGATATATATGTATATTTGTTGGGTTGAACATTATACAGTTTTATTGAAGTGAGGACCAATGTTTTATGTTTGCTGGTCAATAACACTGTATATTCGCCGAAATAAAGGTCAATAACTCTCTATGATATGATAATGCTAAATGCAATTTCCTTTAATATTTATGACGGTACTACATGGTATTTTCTTGCACACCGGATAAGAATATCAGTTTGATTCTCCTGTACCTACATGTACAAATCTTATCTCACCCATGTTATCTCACCCACGACCGGAAAAAAATCACGAGCATCCAATGCATTGGTTGTATTGGAGGTCACGTATCTGCGTCGTCATGGGACGTTGGCGTTTTAGACGATGACGTCACGAAAATTGCAAAAATGACGTCAGTTATGCACACCAGACGTTGCAATCGGAACACCGCTCGGCCAATTCCGTGAATCAACCTCGGATGTATGACGTGGGACTACTTACGTCACACGACTGTTGTTAGGAACAACGATATAAACAAAGATGGCCGCACTGTCGCACCGAGTAAATAATAAAATGAGAAGAAGCAAATATATTTTCTGTCTCGTCATTAATACTTGACTATTTTGTTTTAACAACAGCAAAGCATTAAATGAATGTCCGTGCAACAGCTGAAAAAGGTCGCAGGTCGAGAATGAATTATCATTCGTAGACCTAGATCTTCGGCTTCGGCGTATACTTTCGGCCGAACAATAAAATGTTGGATTTTGCTGCATATTGCTCCGCCGTACATACGCCCGAGCATTCGGAACTCCTCGGCCAATTCAGTGAATCAGACCTCGGGCGTATGTAAGGCGGAGCAATATGCAGCAAAATCCAACATTTTGTTTTTCGGCCGAAAGTAGGCCTATACGCCGAAGCCGTAGATCTCTATGTCTACGAATGATAATTAATTCTCGACCTGCGACCTTTTTCAGCTGTTCACGGACATCCATTTAATGCTTTGCTGTTGTTAAAACAAAATAGTCAATTATTAATGACGAGACAGATAATACATTTGTTTCTTCTCATTTTATTATTTACTCGGTGCGCCAGTGCGGCCATCTTTGTTTATGTCGTTGTTCCTAACAACAGTCGTGTGACGTAAGTAGTCCCACGTCATACATCCGAGGTTGATTCACGGAATTGGCCGAGCGGTGTTCCGATTGACGCCCGAGGTCTGATTCATGGAATTGGCCGAGGAGTTCCGAATGCAGACGTTGACGTTAAAAACCGAATGGCGGTCGTTGCAAATGGCGTTTTAGATGATGACGTCACGAAAACTGTAAAAATGACGTCAGTTATGCACACCAGACGTTGACGTAAAAAATCGAATGGCGGTCGTTGCAATTGGCGCCTGTTTTCAAAATCGAATAGAAACCTTTCAAGATCTCTCAAGCACTAAAATCACGCATTTCAACAAGTTCTAAAGTTAAAACAAAGCGTGGTGCAAGAAAAAGTATCTTTCATGGGTGTGAGGGGTGGATAGATTGTTTTTGGTTTAACGCCCCTTTCAGACAGTAAATCAGTCTATATCGGGCCGTTTCCCAGAGAGAGGGGGAAATAAGAGAAATGATAGATGAGAGAAAAATGTCCAAGCAACCGCCACCCACACCTACTGCAAGCACAGTAAGCCCTTGCCCTACAATGTTCCAAATCAGTACTAGTCTAGGATGCCCCGGCAGTGGAATTAATACACAACACCATCGCACCACCCCCCGGGGTGGATAGAAAAATCCGTCACTTGGGATCACCGTTAGGCATCACTCGAATGCCTCGTGATGCCGAACATTGATCCTCGTGACAGATTTTTCTATTCACCCCTCACACCCATGACGGAATTAACATAAATATATATGTAACGTTACGTCACTATAATCCAAATGATGTCAGCATAAAAGTAATATTCATTGACTGACCTGGACTTCCAGGGCAAGGGCCCACTGTGCTTGCAGTAGGTGCGGGTGGGGGTTGTTTGGACATTTCTTCTCTCCCCTATCATATCTCTTTTCTTTCTCCTTCTCTCTGGAAGACGACTCGGTGTAGACTGAAATACAGTCTCAAAGAGCGATTGAACCCAAAGCAACCAATCTGGACTTCCAGGTCACCCAGTAATATGGGGTACCATTTTTTAAATCAGGCCAGCATCGAACTTCAAGTCAAATATTTACTAAATTTATCCAAGCATTATGTAACAATATGCCATCAGTAAACTTTAACAAAATCCAAAAATTTCAAGTCCGTTACCTTGACCTCAAGGTCAATGGGCGAGAAAGGGGTAGTACTCTGTGAAACTTCGGACCGATCTCTAAGTCGAAGTGTCTAAAGAATCCATTCATTGGCTACGAAGATACGTCTAAAACATCGGATGCGGACACTGACGCCAGGACGACAACAATACCTCATCCTGAACTGCCGATAAAGCGAGCTTAAACGTAGATTAATTTCCTCTTTAAACTGTCTTTTAAAACGAAAGTGCCAGACTAATGAGTCGCGACACGAGAAAACCAACAAAGTAGTTGTGCGCGCAGCGCACTCAGATCAGCCTGGGCATCCGCCCAGTTTGATCAGACTCTTCGCTAAGCGTTTAGAAGGTAGCTAATGGTCTAAGCTACCTCCATGCGGACAGCGAAGGCTGTGATCAGACTGGGCGGTCGCCGAGGCTGGTCTGAGTCTGCGCTGGGCGCACAACCACTTTGTTGGTTTTCTCGTGCGGCGGCCCTAATGATTTCAACCATTTTGTTTGTTAACCTCTCTGAAGTAAGACACACATTAATCTTCAGCAAGCATCGCAGGAGCCCTCAGTCTGCCTTATTTCCTTGTTTTTTGAATTGCATACCGCATAAGTCGATATTTTGTTTAGCAAGCCGGAAATTATTAAACAGAGGTTCCTGCTATATGGCCATTTAAATGAGCATTATGTGCATGTCAACTACATTTTTAATCTTTGGAAAATCTTTGCACTGATTCAATATCTTTTTAAGATAAAATAAATTAATGAACTAAAGAACGAGCCGCGACACGAGAAAACCGACAAAGTGGTTGTGCGCCCAGCGTAGACTCAGATCAGCCTGGGCATCCGCCCAGTCTGATCAGAGTCTTCACTTTGCGCTTAAGGGTAGCCAAGGGTCTAAGCTAGCTTCATGCGGACAGCGAAGACTCTGATCAGACTGGGCGGGTGCCCACGCTGATCTGAGTCTGCGCTGGGCGGCAAAACCACTTTGTTGGTTTTCTCGTGTCGCGGCTCAAATGACCTTAAAGGCCCTGTCACACTACAACGTTTCAGACAACGTATGCCAACGTATGAAAAATTTATCCAATACGCTGGCATACGCTGGAGATAAATTAAAACATCAAACAGCAGCCGGTTTTGGAACGCACACATAGCGTATTGAAACGTATAAATAACTTATTCACAACTTATCCCTAGCGTATACATAACTTATACAAGCGTATAACAGCGTCTTCCCAGCGTATCTGTAGCGTTCTCGTCTTATGCCGAACGCATGCACAACGTTAGTCTAACTTACGCCGACCTTATGTATAGCGTGTTGGAGCGTATTTCGACGATCAGCTGTAAAGCGACGGCTCTCTACAACTCTTTTTATTGTAGTGGACGTTGATCGATGGACATGCCTAAAGAACGAAAATAAGAGAACTTTGCAGGTAGCAGCTGACCACCTGCATGCCTACCGTCGTCCCAATTATCACCCGACTGCCGTGCCTACGATGGTAGCCAACCTCCCTCTCGCGCAGACTCCAATGCCTCTTTAGTGGTATCCGTGGCGGCATCTGCAGCAGCTGTGGTGGCATCTGAAGTATTAACCCCCTCTCAAGCCTCAAAACGACAAGCAGAAGCGGTCCAAGAAGATTCCTTATTTAAAAGTGATGAATTGCTGATCTGTATCCAATATATATAGCTGAAGCCCTGGTCGCTGGCGGATATGTTACCTAAATACGCTCAGTGCGTTCGTGATACGTTGAATACGTTCTAAGGTCGTCAGGCATAGGTTGGATACGTTCTGGATACGCTGGGTATAAGTTACAGGTACGTTACCTGTAAGTTAGAAATAAGTTACGCGTACGCTCCACAATGACCCTGCTGGCTGCCGACCTATGTCAACGTATGATTAACGTATAAGTTACGTGCATGAACGTACGCATAACTGACCTGTTGCGTACACCAAACTTATGACTAACTTATAAACAATACGTCGGCGTACGTTGAAAATTTTATGCATGCACAAAATTTTGGGCCGCATTCG
Organism: Ctena decussata; assembly: GCA_963989385.1. Taxonomy (NCBI): domain Eukaryota; kingdom Metazoa; phylum Mollusca; class Bivalvia; order Lucinida; family Lucinidae; genus Ctena; species Ctena decussata. Next base: position 33,849,504 of record OZ022498.1, on the reverse strand, counting down.
ACGTACAACAACTTATACCAACGTATTTGAGCGTACTCGTAACTTGTTCATAACGTACCCCTAACTTATTCAACGTACACCAGCGTGTTTACTAAATTTCTCATACGTCGGCATACGCTGATGCTATACGTCACTGTGTGACAGCCACATTAGCTATCCTGAGCCGAAAGCTCCGGGCAGCTTGTAGGATACGCAGGTTCCGTCGTCTGTCCGTCCGTCGTGGTCCATACGTCCGCCCTTCAAACTTTTCAAACGATTACCTCTGAAGCCGCTGGACTTATTGGCACCAAACTTTATAGTTAGCCTACAGGGACTAGGAGAATGAAAATTTATTCAAACAGTCCCGATCACACGACCACCTCGCGCATAGTGTTAAGATAAATTCTAGATGACCTTGAAATTTGGTTTATAGCAATGAGAACTCGGGCACTATCCCGTCAAATTTGCCTCCTGGTGGTGTTGTATGAGAAAATGCTACAACGTAAGATTTCGTGAAAAAGTTGAGTATATTTTTATAAGAGTAGGTACACAGTCAATCGGATGTATACGTGAAGATTTTGAGTACCAGAGGTCTAGGTCGTTCTTTGGCCAATTTCGTTTTTATTAAAAAACTGAAACATATTCTCCTCTAAAGCGACTGGGCCGGTTGGAACCTAATTTCTTACGGAGACTCCTGGGGTCTGGGGAACAAAAGCTTATTTGAATGGCCCTGATCACATGACGAACATATAACCGCCACGGCCATGTATATGGTAGAAACTTTCACCAGTTCATGAACATGATGAAGGCATTCGTAGTAAACCGAACGAACAGCTCTTTCCCAGACAGGTTGGTATGCACCAACCTTACTAATAAAGTGCACCTCGTATAATAGATGAACGGAAGGGAAGTAACATGAACAAGAGGTACAGTGAGGAACCACAACAAAAACACCGTCTCAGAACAGTTATACATTACTTGGGGCTTAGACCATGTAGGCCGATTTTTTTGTTTTTTGTTGTTGTTGTTGTTTGCCGGGAAGGGGGAGGGGCAAATCCTTACTGTAAGCTTCCGTAATTGTTCGAAACATTCAGTTAGTCGCTCTGTCAGCGTGTATTTCCTATAAATTACAAGAAACACACGGAACGCATTTTTACCTGTACTTAAGGACAAAAGTTCTGAACGGATGTTTAAGAACATCCGTGCAGAACTTTTGTCTTTAAGTATATTTTCTTTTTTAAATCACATAACAAAACAGAAAGCAAAGTGGGTAGCGCATTGCTATAAAACTGTTGATACCCGGTCACAAGAATAAGTAACAGTGACAAACCATGCAACACCTTGGGATATCTCCTCCACAGCCACTGAGCCTACTGATGAAGAATAAGAACAAGAAACAATTTGTTTGGTTGAGGGCATATGACTAGGATGAAACTTTGTATTAATGTTCTTAAGGACAAAGTTCTGCACGGATGTTAACTTACCATCCGTGCAGAACTTTTGTCCTTAAGTATACTTGTTTGTGCAACAAGAGCTGTGGAATCAGTGAAAATAGTTAAGAAAAAACGGTTTGGTGAAATTTCAATGCTGTTGTTTTGACTGATAAGACCAGGAGCCTGCAAGCTGATACTGATCAGTATGCAGATCCGCTAGTGCCATGATCTGCATTTCAAAGGCGCAACAATGTCTGTAAGTTTTCCGGATGCGGAAGGGCGGATATCTCTACTGAACTCTCGGGTCATATGAACTTAAATAACATCACCTGTTATTGTCAGGCCACCTGTTGACCAGGGTTTTTAAGACTACGATTTGAATGTTTTCAGTTTAATATGCTTTACACAAGGGAGCAGAACTATTGTACAACCTACAACATTTGATTCAGACTCTAATTAAAATTATGCCTAATAAAGGCATTGTACACCCGAGCGCCGTAATTTCATACCAAAATAATCCCTGAAGACTCGATCCAATTAGTGTCTCTCTTTACAACCTGTTGTTTGTGGCTTATAATCCAGGAGAATTTGTTTGATATATGGTAAGTTTTCTAAAATATAAGAAACAGTCGAATATCAAAGTAAAGGATCATTTTTTACATCAAAGTCAAAGGGCCATTTTCATACTGATATAAGATAGGTCTATGAAACGGCAGTCAACTCAAGGAAATAAACATTCGGAGAATCTGAAATTCTTAACAATTTTGAACCTGAAGCTGTTTCCTTTTCCTATTTTTATTTAATATAATGCATTTTTATTTCAATTCTGGATATTATTTTGTTCGTCCCGACCAGGCGATTTTCCATGTCATTACTCCATAAATAAAAGACACAGCATTAGCCAGTTATTATCATAATGCTCAACACAACATGCACTAATACATGTAGTATAAAAATATGAGGCCAACGGGCCACAAATTTCACCAGATCTCTAGCCCAAAAGTGATATAACATTTGTACAGGCTCAAGACTGGTGTCACATTTGTACAAGCTTATACAAAATATACAACTTCGAAGTCTCAGTCTGACAGTGATAAAATATATCATTATTTTCCACATTTTGCTTTCCGTTGCAGCAAAAACAGATAACTTCTAAAGGATTTTTTGCTACTTTTACCTTTTATTTGATATGGCCACCGATCAAAATATGCAATACGCAGATGAAACATTGGGCTGACAGAAGACCACTCAAGGAAAGTTTCTAAAACTGTATGGTCAGAATAATGAAACCCATTTTTTGTTTCATTATAAGTTGCCATACCAACCATGTTCTTTGAACAATGACAATGGAAAACAAAAATTCTGTAAGGCTAATACGATTAGTATGTCTATTAAGTCTCTGCCTCAAAGATCAAAGGGTTTCTGAGGAGATAACATAAGGTATTTTTTTTCTATTTGCAGTTTGGTTTACATGGTAATAATGAAAATGAGCAGTGGGCATAAAATCATATGGTTGATAGAAGACTACTCGAGAAACATTTCAATAAAAGTTATTGCAAAATATCTGCATGCAGTAGGTGCCAATTCACCATTACACGTATGAGTCTCTAAGTTGGCTTTTGGTTGGTTTATTTTGTTTAACGGCCCTTTCAGACAGTATTTTAGTCTATATCTGGCCGTCTCCCAGAGAGACGGAAAAAGATAAATGATAGATGAGAGAAAAAATCCAACAGCCCCTGCCCGCAGTTGTCCTAGCTAATATCAGCAAGTTTGATGAAATTACGATAAAAACATAAAGTCGCTATGCCCGGGATAAGGTCAAATAAGATGTTTATTGAAACACTCAAGGGCAAGTAACTCCATGGTGAAATGTACAATATAGCCGAATTTCAAACTTTTCAGAGAACTTATTCATGTCCTGGTTATATCAGCAAGTTTGGTCAAGTTTCAATAAAAAATAAAGTTGATATGACCAGGACAACCGTTTCCCCATTCTTAGGCTTTAAGAATGTTTTCGGTCTTCAAATCTGATCTGCCAAAATTCAAACTCGTCAGAGATGTTATGCCCATCCTGATAATTCTGCAAAATTGCAATTAGAAAAAAGATAAGCCTTTCTGTTGTCATGGCAACCAATCGAAGGCAATGACTTGATAAAATTCATATGGCTGGTAGAAAACTACTCAAGGAACATTTCTGTAAAACTTTAGGCAAAATATCTGCACTAACAGAAAAATAAATGCCAATTGGTACTTATCCCAGTATAAGTCTATGGAAACTTCAAATTGCCATAGCAACCAAGCACATAGGCAACAAAAAAATAAAAAATTATATAGAGACTAAGGCCCGATTTCACGTCGCACTTAGTACACGGATTAGCATTCGGAACACCAAAATTTTACATTGCGCCTTTCGGTAAAGTAGAGCACGGACTTGTTAATCTGAGTTATAACTGTGGCGTGAAATCGGGCCTTAATATCATTAATATGTATGCGGAGACTCTTCTTCATTTCCCTCATGGCTTCCGGGAAAATATTTTTTATTTTTCTTTTATGAAAGTTTAGCCTTTTGGTTGCAGTGGCAACCAAAATCGGTGATTTTGACGAAATTCACATGGATGGTAGAGGACTACTCCAGGAACATGTCTGTAAAAATTGTCTGAATATTGCAGTAATACAGAAATAAATGCACTTTCCATTTTTCGCAGCACAAGTTAATGCAAACTTTCAATGCCATAGCAATGAAACCACGCGGGCAACAGTGATAAAAACATTGTTTATGTAGTGGCTATTGTCATGAACATGAATGCAAAGAATCAGCTTCCTCCCTTCATATGGTTTCTGACGAGGACTATTTCAAGAAACATTTCTGTAGACAAAAATTCACATAACTGCAGTGAGATATAAAAAAAATTGCCCATTTCCATTTTTCCCATTATAAGTCAATGAAAACTATAAGTTGCCATAGCAACCAAACTGCTGAAGCAAGTGTCATGAAAAACAGAAATTCTATAGAGGCTAGTACTAAGATTTTTTCTATTACGTTTGCGCTTTATCCGCCACATAGTTTCTGCGATTGATTAATTGATTGATTGATTGTTTTGGGTTTAACGGCCCTTTGAGACAGTATTTCAGTCTATATCGGGCCGTCTCCCAGAGAGGGAGAAAGAAGACGAATGAGACGAGAGAAAAAATGCCCAAACAACCCCACCCGCACCTACTGCAAGCACAGTAGGCACTTGCCCTTCTATGTTCCAAATCAGTAGGACGCCCCGGCACTTGAAGTTGTACACAGCACCATCGCACCACCCGACCATCCCCCTATTTTCTGCGAAGATGATTTGTTTTATATTTTTCCTATTTTTAACCTTTCGGTTGCAATGGCAACCAGAAAAATTGTGCAATTTGCATAAATTAAATAAGGCTGGTTGAGGACTACTCGCAGAATATTTCTGTAAAAGTTTTGTCAAAATAGCTGCAGTGACATAGCAATAAATGCAAAGGACTTCTTCGATTAAGGCGAGGATTTTCCCCATTAGACCGGCGCGACAGGTCCGAATTTTCAAAAGTATAAAGTGTGCAAATTTTTCTTAGCGGAGCTTCCACAAATATGTAAGGCGTATGAAATCAGATCATTTGTGATTCAGACCCAAAGACATGGGGAGATAATCCAGTCTGACCCTACCTACTCTTAATTCAAGGTTTTCGCATACCTCAATTTTTGAGGTAATAAAAATATTAAAATCAGTCATTCATTTCATACATTTTTGTCATAAATGCATGCTAAATACATGCATATCACAATACAAAGCAATGATTTTCTTCTTGTTACGCCTGACTGGCATTTAAACATGCAAAACCACAGTTATACTTCCGGTCAAAGCGGCCAAAAGAGAACGCTTCACTATAACTAAAATACAAGTACTCCCCCCCCCCCCCCCCCCCCCGCGTGACCCAGCATTTCCTTCATGCAGCAGACTTATACGATGCAAGTACGCAATATATATGAGTGGGAAGCTGGGTCACGGGGGGGGGGGGGGGGGGAACGATACTGAATAAGCCAAAGAAGAAGAATGGTCAACAGTAGCACTGTGATCTTCAAGGATTTTATTGTGTACCATGACCTTGAAATGAGGTCAAGGTCACATACATATAGTCAAAAGTATCCAGTGTTATCTGTTATGTAAGTAATGTAAGTCAAAAAAGGCTGAAATATATACAATAAATCATTATTTCAACGAACAGTTTGAGGAAAATTTACAATTTATCTCAACAATAACGTCAACGTCAACGTATGTTTAACGTACTTTACATAGACACAAACACTTGAAAATTCATTTTCCATGCAAGTTACAAGTCATAGTCATAAATGCAAAGCAAAAGTCAGTGATCCGTATAACTTTTAAATCATGGGGAAAATTCACGCCTTAATCGAAGAAGTCCTTTCCATTTTGCCATTATGTCAATGGCAATTTTAAGTAGCAATAGCAACCAAAATTCTTGAGCAATTGCCAAGAATGCAGTATTTCTATAGAGGGCAGTACTTTCTTTGAAAGCTGAGCTTTATTGATTGCATAGTTTCTGAGGAGACGATTTTTGAATATTTTTTCTATTTTTAACCATTCGGTTGTCATGGCAACCAGCCAACTAGTGCAATTTACATCAATTTCATGTGGTTGATAGAGAACTACTCAAGAAACATTTTTGGTTTTGTAAAAATATCTGCAGTTACAAAGCAATAAATTCAAATTTTCATTTTTCCCATACAAGTCAATGGAATCTTTAAATTGCCATAGCAACCGTACTTCTAAAGTGATTTAGAAAAAAAAAACAGTTTTAATGATCCCCCCTGCCTTTAGATGCTATATATGAAATTTGGTGACAAAGCCTTGTAGTTTCAGAGGAGAGGTCGTTTGAAAATGTTGACGGACCACGGATGCCTGCCTATACTATAAGCTCACCTGTGAGCCTTCTGCTCCGGTGAGCCAAAAAGAGCAGTGGGCAAAAAAAACAAAAAAAAACATATGGAAGACTTCTCAATGAACTTTTCTATAATTTTTTTTTTGTCAAAATGTCTGCAATGGCTTAGAAGCCATAGCACCAAACTAAAGGCCGATTTTCATTAAAAAAAAAAAAAAAAAAAAAAACTTTCAGTCCCCCAGCCCAAAGATGCTGCAAATAGAATTTGAGCCCAATCGGCCCACCGGCTTCAGAGGAGATGCTGTTTCAAAGTGTTGAAGACCTACGACAGTTGACGACATACGACGACGACAGACAACTGCCTATCCAATAAGCTCTCCCGGAGCTCCCATCCGTCCGTCAACAATTACGTCGACCCTAGCGTCGACCCTAGTGTTTAAGTCCATTTCTCGCAAACTATGATTTCTACAATCATCAAACCTGGGGTAAAGGTTCTCCTAAGAATGTTCTCGGGGGCTGTTGCTCTTATTTTTACATACGACGACGACAGACAACTGCCTATCCAATAAGCTCCCCCGGAGCCTTCGGCTATCATCTCTCTAAGTCAAAGGGTTTAAAAATTGACAAAAGCCCAAGTCGAAAATGGGACTCAACTCCCTAAAACATAAGGCAATCGCAATTTCAAAAATCACAAAAGAACCTATAGGGGAGAGTCGGGTAACTTCGGACAGGCGGGTTAATTCGGACATATAATTGCAAACAGTGAAAAACCAGATGAGACGGCTCATAATGAGCCGTCTCATCAGGATTTTCTCTGTTTGGCCAGTTCATTTTTGTTTTAGTTCCAAACAACTGACATATAAAGGAAACAATGTCAGTGTCCGAATTTAACCGCTGTCCTAAGTTACCCGACTCTCCCCTAAAATCTCAAATCAGTTTTATGAAAAATGTGACAGCACTTGCGGACACAAGTTATTGGTCATATCGTCCCCGATAAGTCAGTGATAGAGCGTAGGCCTCGGGAACGGGAGGTTGTCAGTTCGAATCCCTGCCGCACCATACCCGAGGCGAAAAAAATAGTACTATGAGCCCCCTAACTTGACCAATAAGATCAAGTCATCCGGTAGGTATAATTTGATACTGGATACTTGGTTTGTCACAATAAAAACTCCTCATAGCTATATTGTCTGTTTCTAATATGCGACGTTAAATAAAGCTTCTTTATCTTAACTTGTGTCAGCAAGAGCCATAACTCCGTCAAATTCTGCCCGATAAAAATTGGGGAGAAACATGAAGATTAAACACCGTCAATGTTGGCCGTCTCAAAGCGGTTCTTCTGTGACCATACCTTTGTGTTTGTTATTACATATTTACAGTTTGAGCCGCGAGACGAGAAAACCGACAGAGTGGCATGAGCGACAAGAGAAGACTCAGGTCAGCCTAGACATCCACCCAGTCTCATCAGTCTTCACTGTCGGCGTGGAGGTAGCTCAGACCCTCAGCTACCCTTAAAGCGCACAGTAAAGACTGATCAGACTGCCCAGACTGATCAGCGTTTTCACTGTCGGCATGCAGGTAGCTCAGAACCTTGGTTACCCTTTAAGCGCACAGTGACGACGATTAGACCAGGCGGTTGCCTAAGCTGATCTGACTCTCCGCTGGACGCACATGCCACTTTGTTAGTTTTCTCGCGTCGCGGCTCATTTTTTCCTAGCCTGCGACTAGCAGAAGCGACACGTAGATATTACTTTTCTGACGTCGTTGTCGGAGGCAAAAACTTAGTGTCGAGTTTTCTGGTTAACCCTTAGTTCATTTTGTGACAATGCGTAGGAAAGTGGGCCATATCGTCCCGCGACTTATGCTGTTACACGTTTAGATTCCAATGCAACTTCTTTCGGTGTCAAAGCAAGGCTGCATTTGTCATTTCGTTTCCTTTTCTCGAGATCTTCATCTTTACGTATATTCCATTTTCGTCGCACCTGCTTTAGCAAGGTGCGATATAGGAGTTCACTTGTCCGTCCGTCCGTCAGTCATTCCGTTCGCCCGTACGTCCGTCCGTCGACAATTACGTCGACCCTAAATTTCTCGCAAACTATACTCAACCGAATTAAATACGCAACACCTAATTTTTTCCAGTATTACATAGCTCCTGTCATATGTAGATCATTTTCAGTTTAATTTCTTAACTCAACAGGGATTAACTTTAACTGTCCCAGAAATTCAGTTCTGTTGATGAAATGGTTCACGCTTGAGACAGCATTACCGATAGCTACCCGATTTTCAAAAGTCTCAATTAGGGATATGTCTGCCAAGGTGCTTGGAATGTTGAATGCTTATATAAGCCTGCGATTGGAAGCCAACCATTTCCATTACCACCCATCAATGATTTTTAGACTTGTAGAAAGAGTTCGACGCACTTGGGAGACAACAGATTATCATAGACCCAGCGTTCGATGCGATGTATACATCCTGTCTCGCGTTAGTTCTCCATCTTTTTTAGACTTTTGAAAATCGGGTAGCTGTCGGTAATGTTCACTAAAACGTGAACCATTTCATCAACAAAACTGAATTTCTGGGACATTTAACATTAATCCCTGTTGACTTTAGAAATTAAACTGAAAATAATCTGCATATAACATGAGCTATGGAATATTGGATAAAGTAAGTGTTGCGTTTTTAATTCGGTGCAGTATATGATACAATCATTAAACCTGGCATAAAGTTTCTTCCTAGAATGTTCTCGAGGACTGTTGCTCTTATTTTTACCCTTGACCTATATTTCATGCTCTGCTGACTTTGTAAAACCGCCCATCAACAATTACGTCGACCCTATCGTCGGCCCTAGCGTTTAATTCCATTTTTTCGTTCGCGAATTATGATACCTACAATCATCAAATCTGGCATAAAGCTTCTTCTTAGAATGTTCTCGAGGGGCTGTTGTTCTTATTTTTACCCCTGACCTATATTTCATACTCTGTTGACTTCGTAAACCATCCGTCAACAATTACGTCGACCCTAGCGTCGACCCTAGTGTTTAAGTCCATTTCTCACAAACTATATCTACAATCATCAAACCTGGGGTAAAGGTTCTCCTAAGAATGTTCTCGGGGGCTGTTGCTCTTATTTTTACATTGACTTATATTTCATGCTCTGCTGACTTCGTAAAATTTTATATTTAAAATAACGTCAACCCTAGTGTTTTAGTCCATTTCTTAGGACTGTGATACCTAGAATCATCTATACACCCGTTTTGAAAAAACCCGGATGTATTATGTCATGACGCTGTCCGTCCGTCCGTCTGTCAACGTTCTTGTACGCCCCATAACTCAGTAACCCTTCGAGGTATCTTCATTAAATTTTGTAGGAATATGTATTAGGTTGGGGGGAACGTGTCGCGTACAAGAACGGTTGCTCCCACTTTCGTAGTTTTCAAGTTATGCCTCTTTGATGATTTTCCGTCAACATTCTTGTACGCCCCACAACTCAGTTACCCTTTGAGGTATCTTTATGCAATTTTGTAGGAATATACTGAAAGGATTTAAAAACTTCCACCCATTAATTTTGAATATATCAAAAATAAATGCAGCTACGTCCACCAAAATTTTACAACGCGACGTTCAAGAATGGTTGCTCCCCCTTTTTCCTAGTTTCCAAGTTTAGCCCCTTTGATTAATTTTTACCGACTAGTCTTGTGCGTACCATAACTAGATAACTGTTTGAAATATCTTGCTGAAACCTCATAGCAATGTGAATAAAGTCCCAAAGATGCGTCGCGTATAATAATGGTTGCTCTCCCTTACTTCGTTTCATAGTGACGTCCCTTTGCCTAGTTTTTTAGGCTATTTTCGTGTAGATTACTCTTGTGCATACCGTAACTTGGTGACCGTTTGAAATATCTTGATATAACTTTATAGCAATGTGCATTATCACAAGACAATATAAGAATGGTTGCTCCCTCTTACATAATTTTGGAGTAACTTCCCTTGATTAGTTTTTAGGTTATTCCCATTCACTCGTTATCTCCTTAACCCTTTGAAAAATTTTAGTGAACTTTGCTGGAATGTGTTTTATAATAGGGCAATATATAATAAGCAAGAACCACAATGCTAGTTCCCCGGTCTGGCCACATACTTTCGTTTCTCCTTCCGCTGATTCAAGAAGGGTAGTTGTCAGTTACTGGCGAAAGTATGTGCACTTAGTACTGGTTAACCGCTTAGGAGGTCTAAGCCTGCCCAGGAATAGTGTGGTTAGGTTAACTGACCGTCCCGACATGACCTTAGTTGTTTACCGTGGACGTTAAGCATCAAATCAACCAACAACCAACAATGCTAGTTCACTTATTTCCTGAATTATCTGCCCTTGCATAAATTTCCTGTTTATTCCTGTAACTCCTCAACTGTTTAAAATATTTTAACGAAACTTAATGGTGATGTGTATATTGTCAAAGGAATGTATTATGACAAAGAATGGTAACTCTTCTTTGCTTATTTTGTGAATTATTTCCCTTATTTGACTTTGCCATTTCTCAGCCTCACCGCTCCACCTTGGAAGCTGAGTTTGGGTATACTAATAGTATTTGATATGTTAAATATTTAATGTTGCAGTCATTAATTACAGAATTGTTGCCCCTCTTCATATGTTTGTCCATCGTTTTGTAAACAATCTTGTTAATTGTGTAACTTCTTCATGACACTAAAACGGGCGTACAATGCGCCGCTTGCGAAGCTCTTGTTCTAAGAATGTTCTTGAGGACTGCATGTTGCAATTAATTTACCCTTGACATATATTTCATGCTCTGCTGACTTTGCAAAATTTAACACCCAAAATTGTGTCGGCCCTAGCGTTTTAGTCCTTTTGTCTCAAAGTATGATACCTTTAGTCATCACACCCGGCATAAAGTTTCTTCTTAGCATGTTCATGAGGGATGTTGCAGTTATTCCTACCCTTGACCTATATTTCATCCTCTTCTGACTTAGTAAAATTTACATCCAAAATTGTGTTGACCCTAGCATTTTTGTCCATTTCTCATACACGTTCTTTTAACTAAAGTCTTTACTACTGTGGAAGCGCAATGCAGGTGCGACATAGCATTCCGCGAAATTCTTGTTTATAATCTGATCTCGAAACGTATCAATTTGCGTGTTACATCTAATCAGAGAATTTGCGTCTTTCGTTTTATCAGAGAATGGAGTTGCAGTATGTTGATGGTTCGAAATATTTTCTTTTTTAAATACACAAACTGGATTTAGATTTGCAGATCTGGGGCCGTATTTATAAAACGACTTAAGTGGTTGCTATGCTGTTGCAAAGGCTGAATTTCTATGAAAGAGATTCCTTACAACTATGAAATTTGCTCTGGAGCAAACTGTTCCTCAGACCATTCCTCCAGAGCAAATATCATAGTTGTAGTGGAATCTCCAATATAGATATTTAGCCTTAGCAACAGCATAGCAACGACATAAGTGGTTTTATACATACGGCCCCTGCACTACTGCAAAAGTTCTAAACCGAACTTCAGCTGAACATTTTCTCTTTCAGTACGAAATTTCATTATCATATATCATTCCATGCTATAAATGATCTGCTCGGGGTTGACGACTAACATCCATTATATAAGAGTTAGGATATAAAGTCAAGATTATACGCTTGATTGGACTACGTCTATAAGATACCAAATATACAGCTGAACAAGTTTGACCCTTGCCATATCTTATAATGAAGCCTGTAATAACGTCTATAAATCATACGAAACAAATTACCCAGAATTTTACTTTACTTATCTTAGACGATGGCTGGAGATAACAATATATGTATAAAATAAAAAACGGGAGACAGTATTCATTGCTCGGACTGTTTGAATACCTACATACCATCTTTCACGAACTCGATGTGTCGTGGCGGAAGGGGACAACCCCACTTAATTGGATACAAGAAGGTTGTCAGCTGTAAATGCTGCTGGCTTTCAAACAAATGATTTCATTTCGTAAAAGTGTCCGACTTTAGGGAAAATTGCAATTTTGACAGGGTATGTTGCTCTGATTCAATCTTATTCTATACATCTCGACGGAAAGTGCACAATATTATATTTTGTAAGGCTTAGTAAACGTGCTTTTAGGGATATGAGTTTTGATATGATTATCTATACCTTGCCAAAAATATACCATTCAGATCACAAACAGATCAGATGTTTTGCTGTTTCTGATGCCTTCAATATTCTTCCTATATTATAACAGCCAGTCTCTGACTCAGAAACTGGAATCAGTAACATTAAAACATGCAAAATATTAAAGGCACCATTAATAATGTAGATAATGATGAACAATGGCGAAAATAAAATATTTCACCTGAGATAGTCTATTTCTAGCAAAGGTAGTATAGCAAAACATAGTCAAAATCAACGGACATATTTTTACAGGGGTGTACCCTAGCCCATCCTTACCTACCACTGACGAAAGAAAATGCATCGTATTGTCATTTTTGTACATCAAACTTGAAAAGTAGGTTCTTTTATTGTATTTTACGCATTTAAAATATTGTTGAACATGTATGGCGAGCAACTGTGTGCCAAAATGCAATTCTCAATAATTTTGAGGTATACTCTATCAATTTAAGTGAAAATTTCACAGATCTAAGTCCTCCTATGACCTTGAAAATGAGGTCAAGGTCACCCAATATGATCAGCTCTTAAGCAAGTCCTAGTAATATATCCATGCAAGTTCGGTGAAATTCCATCAACTGCTTCATGAGATATTGTGGATACAAGAAATTGTCATCTAAGTCCTCCGTTGACCTTGAAAATGAGTTCAAGGTCATCATAATATAATCAGCTCTTAAACTTGTACCAATTATGTATCCATGCAAGTTTAGTGAAATTCCATCCATTGGTTCAGAAGATATCGTGGGTACAAGAAATTGTCATCTAAGTCCTCCATTGACCTTGAAAATGAGTTCAAGGTCATCATAATATAATCAGCTCTTAAACGTGTCCCAGTTATGTATCCGTGCAAGTTTAGTAAAATTCCATTCATTGGTTCAGAAGATATCGTGGGTACAAGAAATTGTCATCTCAGTCATGTCAGTCCTCCAGTGACATTTAAGTTTAGTGAAATTTTATCAACTGGTTCATGAGACACTGTTGGCACAAGAAACTGTCATCAAGTCCTGCAGTGAGCTTGAAAATGAGAGCTAATTATATTTTGGTGATCTTGAAAATGAGGTCAAGGTCACCAAAATATAATCAGCTCTTAAACTTGTCCCAATAATGTATCCATGCAAGCTAGGTGAACTTCCATCCACTGGTACAGGAGATATCGTGGGTACAAGAAATTGTTATCTAAGTCCTGTAGAGACCTTGAAAATGAGGTCAAGGTCACCAAAATCTATTCAGCTCTTTAACTTGTCTCAATACTGTATCCTTGCAAGTTTGGCGAAATTCCATCCACTGTTTCACACTGTAAAAATATCTGTAGATTTTACGGTAAAATAACTGGAAACCAGCTGCCAGTTTTTCCCGTTATTTTTACGGGCATTTGCCTGTAAGACATTGTTGGAAAGTCAAGAAATGGAAATTTATTGTAACTTGGTGCACTCAAAAATAACTTTATATTGCTGAAGGTTATCTCACCAAAACGACACCTGCTCAATTCTGTCCCACTCTGCTTGATGATTCCTGCAATTTTTACGGGCGCCCGTAAAAACAACGGTAAAAGGACTGGCAGCTGGGTTGCCAGTTATTTTACCATAAAATCTACGGATTTTTTTACAGTGCAGGAGATATCATGCATACAAGAAATTGTCATCTAAGTCCTCCAGTGGCCTTGAAAATAAGTTCAAGGTCATTCAAATGTAATAAGCTCTCAAACTTGTCCCAATGATGTATCTGTGCAAGTTTGGTTATTTTCTATCCATGGGTTAAGAGATACCGTGCATACAAGAAACTGTCACGCCGACGCCGCCGTCCGGGATCCGCACTGAAAACAATGTGCCCCCCCCCCCCTGCCACGCCCCGTCTCACCTTTGGTGGAAGATATAAATATTTGACCCTAGTTTTAAAAAATCTTTTCTGATGTATATGCGATTTGGAGCGGACACGAACATTTCATGGACGGACGATGCCATGACATACGCCCCGTCTTTCGACGGGAGTAGTTCACTTAATAAAAATACTCCGTTATTCCAAACATAAATGAAAGCATTCTTTACTTGTCAGACATTGTTATGTTTTCCACAGAGAAAATGACTGCTTTGTGGATGTCTGATTTCACATCTTGTTAGAAAACTGACTGTCAAAATAAAAGCTGGTATGCTAGCCGCGCAAGCTAAAACACTACCTTATGCGTGTGCAAAATGCGAATTTCTAATCGGTACAGGCGGATAGCTTGCCCTTTAAATTCTACAAGTTCTAATTATTATTTAACCGAAAATCACATTCTTTAACGGGATTGCATGCACGTTCTTGTCAGTCATGGCATGCGCATTTCGGACATGTCATTGCACGGGATTGCCCCCGACACGATTGGCTTCTGGCAGTAATTTGGAATATTGCATTTTACAATAACTTTCAAAACAGTCTAGCTATTATGCCTTTCAATGACAACTACGATGCACAGACATCATAAATCAATGAGTATTTGTCATGAAAAGACAAACTGGAATAGCACGTGTCTCTTATTCAGAACAATGCTTTCACGGTTTCAACGTGTTGCCAAACTCTATCATCGTTTTCATGTGTGTGTTTTTTTTTTTTTTTGTTTGTTTTTTTTATCTGGCGAATGACTCACAAACTTACTTAAAGGGCTTTATGAACGCTTGTGAGTGGTTCCTCGGACTTAACACTTCGAAAAAGTCATCAAAATAATAATTCATTTCTTATAATTACAAGTTTGTCATTGAATACATATGTCACTGACATTGTAAAATTTAGGAGCCAGCGGAAGGAAAATAGTTCCGAGCCTCCTGCTCAAGGAATTTATCAAAGTGCAAAACCATTGCATTGCCCATGTCACACCGAAATCGGCCTTTACTCGTACATGTACAGCAGCACAGACTGATCAGTCCACTTTATGAGCAGAGAGGACTGGCTTAAATGCATGGGTGCACTGTCTGCTCTTCCTGTTCGATGGGCCTACATGACATTGTTTCAACTGTAGCTATAGTACCGGCCCCTAACAGTCAGTAACCATCCTAATAGCCATGGTACTGGTCCCTTTTGGTCAGAAAATGTCCTTATATAGTTATAGAACTGGCCTGTAACAGCCAGTAGCCTTCGTTACAGCTACAGCACTGGTGCCTAATGGTCAGTTTCCTTTCTTAGAACCACACAACTTTTCCTAAACATTCAAAAACCTTCCTTACAGCCACAGTACCTGTCCTAAAAGTCAGAAATCTTCCTTAGAGCCATAGTGCAAACCGCTAACAGACAGTAATATTCCTTACAGCCACAGAAATGGTCTCTAAAGGTCAGTAACCCATCTGAGTACTGTCCGCTCACGAAAACATTTGAGCCTCGACACGAGAAAACAAACAAAATGGTTGTGCGCCCAGCGCAGACTCAGATCATTCTGGGCATCCGCCCAGTCTGATCAGAGTCTTCGCTGTCCGCATGGAGGTAGCTTAGATCCCTAACTACCCTTTAGGCGCTTAGCGAAGAGTCTGATAAGACTGGGCGGATGCCCAGGCTGATCTGAGTCTGCGCTTGGTGCACAACCACTTTGTTGGTTTTCTCGTGTCTCGTTTCTTATTTTCACAGTACTGGCTCCTCTTAGGTGGTAACCTTCATAATAGCCACAGTACTGGTCCCTAAATGTCAGTAACCTTCCTTTTTACAGCCACGGCACTGGTGTTTACAGTCAGTAACCTTCTTTATAGCCATATTAATAGCTGCTAATAGGCAGCAATTGTCCTTACATTCACAGCATAGTTTCCTAAAAGTCATTTGAGCCGCAACACGAGAAAACCAACAAAGTGGCATATGTGCCCGGCAAAGACTCAGATCAGCCTGGGCAGCTGTCAAGTCTAATAAGAGTTTTTGCTATCGGCATGGAGGTAGCTTGGACCCTAAACTACCCTTTAAATGCACAGAAAAGACTCTGATCAGACTGGGCATTCCGTTTAGCCACGGTACTGATCCCTAACAGTCAGTAACCTTCCTAATAGCCACAGTACTGTCCGCTCACGATAACATTTGAGCGGCGACACGAGAAAACCAACAAAGTAGTTGTGCGCCCAGCGCAGACTCAGATCAGTCTAGGCATCCGCCCAGTCTGATCAGAGTCTTCGCTGTCCGCATGGAGGTAGCTTAGACCTCTAACTACCCTTTAAGCGCTTAGCGAATAGTCTGATAAGACTGGGTGGATGCCCAGGCTGATCTGAGTCTGCGCTGGGCGCACAACCACTTTGTTGGTTTTCTCGTGTCGCGGCTCAAAATTTTCTTATTTTCACAGTACTGGCTCCTCTTATGTGGTAACCTTCATAATAGCCACAGTACTGGTCCCTTAATGTCAGTAACCTTCCTTTTTACAGCCACGGCACTGGTGTTTACAGTCAGTAACCTTCCATATAGCCATATTACTAGCCGCTAATAGGCAGCAATTGTCCTTACATCCACATCATTGGTTCCTAAAAGTCATTTGTGCCGCGGCACGAGAAAACCAACAAAGTGGCATGTGCGCCCAGCAAAGACTTAGATCAGCCTGGGCAGCTGCCAAGTCTTATCAGATTTTTTTCTATCGGCATGGCGGTAGCTTGGACCCTAAACTACCCTTTAAATGCACAGAAAAGACTCTGATCAGACTGGGCGGATGCCCAGTCTGATCTGAGTCTTCACTGGGCGCAGATGCCACTTTGTTGGTTTTGTCGTGTCGCGGCTCATTTACCTTTCTTATAGCTATATTACTGGGCCCACTACCCCTGGCTTTTCAAATTTGTCTCAGTATATTTACAGAAAGAACTTTTGTCACAAGGCACACATGCGTTTGTTTCTCCGACCTTATTTGACTGTTAAATGCATGTTTTGACAGACAGGTTGCGACAGGTTAATGGCGAAAGCTAGACATTATCTGCGCACCAACCATCTGCCCATTAGAAAGAAATTAAGTATCCCAGATGCAAGTGCGAAATAACCGGTATCAATTTTAGTAACTCCTGTTACAATTAGTAGTCTCACTTATAAACTTTTCTATAATTATGAAGCCTAAAGCATCCGCTGAAAGTCGCAATATAGCAAAGGCTTCGTTTTATTTGATTTGTTACACGTAAACGGATTAAAAGGCCAAAGTGGTAAGGAAGCTATCTCGTTAGGTTTAATTTTCTGGTAAATTGTCTATCCCAAGAGGCTAAAACTGAAATTAGTTCACTGAAACGACACCACAGGCAAAGTTTCTTTTTGATTATATCCGAATTTTCTTGAGATTTTAATTTGCAATTTGCACTATACCAGTGGTATACATTGCATGCGTGTGCTGGTGTATATAAGCTGCGAAACGACCAAACCCAACAAAGTGGCATGTGCGCCACGCGAGACTAAGATCAGCCTGGGCATGCGCCTAGTTAATCAGTCTTCGCTCTCCGCTGAAAAGGTTGCTACGTCAGACGGACATCGAAGACTGATCAGACTGGGCGGATCAGTAACCTGCCCTATAGCCACGGTGCTAACTGCTGTGATTTTTCTAATAGCTAAAGCACTGGTCCCCAACAGACAGTAAACTTTCCTTAAAATAGGTATTTGGGTATACGTCCACATTTTTCGGTCATTTTTGCAAAGGGTAACAACTTTTATGACCTCCTGTTTACATCTCTGGACAAGGAAACCTTTCCAATAAGTGCTCTGCTTTTAAAGAAAAATATTTTACTCCTCATAGAACAAATTCTTTCACTGAATTATTGTCTCCCATTGATAGAAAAGCAAAAACCAAAAACGGCAGAGTTGCTCAACATCATTAAAACATTGAATTATACCTGTAATATTCCGCGAGGATGGACCTGACGCATCACTATCCTCCAGAAGATAAAAATTAATACGCCTATATGTTTACTCATCTGTATTCCTTCGCGAAAAAAGTAAGCGAAAAAATGAAACAAAAAAAAAAACATTTGGTCCCGTAGCTCACCTGAGACTTAACTGTCAAGAGACCCAATTTGTCATTTCCCTCATTTGTTTAAAATTTTAAACCAGCGGTTTTAGAGGCGTACAATTTTATTTTTGCAATGTCAGTGGCCGGTACAAGGTTCAAAGAATGACCGTCACCTTTGCTGGCCTTATGTCTTCATCTATTAATTTAGTTAACCAAAATTGCCAATTATTGTATCTGGGCAAAAAAAACTACCTTGAAATCCACTGTTTAAGCATGTTCCCATATAAAGCATAGAACCAAAAGTGGCCTCACCATGAATTAGTTCAAGGTCAATGCAGGGTTATTATTTGTAAAAATAAAAAAAAATAAAAAACTTTGTAGGGCCCAAGTACCCAAGGCTACACATATGTTTCAAGTCATTGGCCTTTTGGGTTTTGGAGAAAATTTAGATTTTTTAAAATATTTTTACTATAAATGGGCCATCTTGGTCACGTGACAAAGACAATGTCAACAAACTTTGGCATCCCTGACCAGGTGCAGCTCCTTTTAGAATTTTGGATTCAATCGCCCCAGTAGGTTCAAATATGTTACATAATGTTTACGGGCGACAGAATCTCAATGACCTTGAACAAAAGTCAAAGACTGACCTTGACCTTAAACAAAATAATTTCTTAATTTGCTTATTTAGCTAACCACATGTACCAAATATTATTTCAAACGACTTCTCCTCTGAAACCGCTGGGTCGATTGTAACCAAATTTCATATCTAGCCTCCATGGCTCATGGAAACGAAAAGATGTTCAAACAGTCCTGGTCACATGACCAACATGGCCGCCACGACTATTTATGGTAAAAACCTATAAAAATCTACAAATTGACAAAACCAACAAAGTGGCATATGCGCCCAGCCCATACTCAGATCAGCCTGGGCATCCGCCCAGTCTGATCAGAGTCTTCGCTGTCCGCATGGAGCTAGCTACGTCTTAAGCGAATAGCGAAGAGTCTGATCTGACTAGTCGGATGTCTAGGCTGATCTGAGTCTTCGCTGGGCGCATAATGCCACTTTGTTGGATTTGTCGTGTTGCGGCTCAAGTTATCTTAGTTTTCACGCATTTTTTGAATCCTTATAGCATCTTTTATTACAGATAGACAGCATTTCATTGACTAAATAGAAGATAGTAGTAGTATTTCAATTCTCATATCGACGTTACCCCCGCACCTCAGCGGAACGAATCCATAGCCGCAGTAACGGGGCGCCGAGCGTCCGTCCACTAAATAGAAGATACTTTTATTATTATTGTTTATTATTCAATGTGAATTTCATCCACTTGCAGTGTGGCATATTCTTATTCATGAATGGCGATTCAAAGACATGTGTTATTGCAAGACAAAACATGTTTTCTTTTTTATTCACTTTACCGGGGTGATATAAAATTCAGTAAGATTATTTATCACACAGAATTAAAACATGGAAAGGCGAGTCATTTAACTACTAAACAACAAATATTACAGTGACAATATGTTGTTTTTTCTTGAACTTTCATTTCACTGAAATATAGTTTTGAAAAATCAATATGTGCATTATTTCAACAAAACTCGCAGGCATATTACATGTAAATTGTGTTACAAAAATTATTGTTAAACTGCGTAACGATAATTTTATATTTTCCAAAGAATAAAAGAAAAGTGTAATAAAAATAATAACAAAAATATATAAAAATGATAATATTCATTATAAAATTGAAATAAATTGAAATGAACAGAACAGGAAAATAGTTTTGATAAGTAAATAGCTAATAATTAACAAAATGTGAATGTTTCTCTAGTTTAGCTGGGCATGTCATAATTAAAATTGCCAGATGGTAAACCAGTCACGAAACTCATCTGCATATTTAAGGCCATACGGCAATAATTATTGTGTGCATTAATAACCCAGCGGGTATCACAACAATAGGCGTCAAACCAGATCTCCAATACCTACAAGACTTAACGCTATAGCGTTAAGTAGATTAAGTATGCGTGAAAATAATTAAACAGGTGAGATAGGCGTGTCTGTACGAGTCAGCATTAAACGACACAAGCCTACTCGCGTATGTCGATCTAATCATAAAAGCCCAACAAATAGATATAATCTCACAAATATTTAACCAATTATCAATCGGTTGCCAGCAGGAGAGCATTCCTACCTGATAAAATCAGTCGATAAAAGAAACGACGTTTGGAAATCTGTATCACTATTTGACAAGCTTACAACACTTGAAGATGGGAATGGAAAAGTTTGAGATGTACGCACAACTCTACGAGAGCCAACGCCGCTATCAACGGGCATGCGACCAGATGGTACTGCTGAACAACAGGCTAACAGCGTTAAATCGACGTTACAGTAACGCCAAACTCGATGACCAGAAGATCTTCCGTTACAGACTGCGCATGCGTGTACTTGTTGTGGAGGGCATGCTGTCAGCTTACTGTAACTACGCATGTCTTAAGAAGAATGAAGTTTTGGACCTCCGTTTTAAACTCTACGGTGAAGATCCATCCGACGGCGAGACTTTGTTCGACAGCTTCTCTCCCGACGACGACGATGACGTCAGTGATAACGATGAGCAATAAGATACAACGCGGGTGAATCGAAAAAATGACTTACATGCTAAGTCATAAAAGGCCCTGAACTGGGCCATACAAATACCTAGAAAGAATGCCTTATAGATTGTTGCCTTTATCATAAAATGCCCTTCATATGCTGGGCATAGCCCTACATTCCGGCTGATCTAGGCATAGTTTAAAACCTAGAAAGGAGTGGAATTGAATGGACGATCCGATCTAGATTCTATTGGCTCCAATTTGCTCACACAGCCTTGGATGGTGGTCTTACATGAAAGAATTTGCTCCCTCAGAGGGAGCAAATTCTTTTCTATAAGAATGCCATCCCAAATTAGTAGCATGAAGTGAAGGAGACTGTTCCATTCAGTTCATTCTATTCTACTTCATTCCATGTTTTAATCGCTGCCATTGAGCTGCCCATATGTGCAGTCTGTCCATAGCATGAATAGTCTGTCCAGACTCGACCTCGCGGAATTTGAAACGGAACCTATCCATGCCAGCCTTGATCAGACTGCGTATATGCAGTCTGTGCATGCACCCGCTCACGAGGGGTGGTCGGGTCGGGCGATGGTGCTGAGTAATTTTCTGTGCCGGGGCGTCCAACTAATTTGGATAAAAGTGGGGGAAGGGCCTACTGTGCTTGCAGTAGGTGCGGGAGGGTTTTTCTTATATTCTTTCTCTCGTCTGTCGTTTCTCTTTTCTTTCTCTTTCTCCCCCTCTCTGGGAGACGGTCCGATATAGATTGAAATACTGTCTCAAAGGACCGTTAAGCCCAAACAACCAACCGTTCTGCTTTCAACGGTCTGTCTCGGCAATGTATACATCACGATTCGATACTGACATTTTTCAATTTACAAATAAATTTTGTCTCGAACCGGCTCATTTTTATATCCATCCCATCACACACCCGCGCGGACTTTTATGTAACACCTTCCGTCGTCCGAGCAGCCACGGTAGCTCAGTGGCCTAAACGCTGATTTGCTGGTCTAGCGGTCCCGCATTCGATTTCCCGCTTTTCAGCCGTAAACGGGATTTTATTGCACACAGCCTTTCATTATTACCCATATCGTCCTGATATGGATAAAATACTGTTGAAAAGGACGTAAAATCGGAAGTCTTCCATCAATCCGTCGTCCATGTATTCTGTTCGTCCATTACTAACGAATTACTTATCTGTCTTTCCAATTTACAGGAGTTGGTTCACGAACCTGCCGAATTGGCCCTGTAAATCAGCAAAACTTGAACTTGAATGTCGCCTAACCGCGTCGGTAAAGTGCTTTCTTGTGCGACCAGCACCTCTATGTTTAGGAACAGTGCTTATTTTGCAGTGATGACCCCGATTTCTTGTGTTGTAGGGTCTTAAAATGGGTTAAGGTAGTCAAATTATGAGGATTTTTGCGCATTTTCGCGTCTTTGATCGTATTTTACCTTCTATTCTATTTCTATTCTATCCCATAACCTTATTAGGTCGTTGGGGCACCACAGATGACTTCAAAACAATCCCTTTCCACCTTGTCCTGTCTTCAGCTGCCGAATTGAGCTGGCAAAATCCATTCCTGTCCACTCCTTGATATTGTCTTCCCACCTCTTCTTCTGTCTACCTCTTCTTCTTTTTCTTTTCACTGTGCCCTGAAGAATTGTCTTTGCTAAACCAGAAGACATTGAGACGTGGCCAAACCACCTTAGTTTCCGTTTCTTGACCAGCGTCAGGAGTTCATCATATTCTCCAATGGCTGCTTGGATCTTCCTTCGAACCTCCTCATTGGTTATATGGTCCTTGTACGAAATGTTCAGTAACCTTCGGTAGCATCTCATCTCAAAGGCCTGCGTTCTTTTCTCTAACTCTGCTGTCAAGGTCCACGATTCACAGGCATACAGAAATATGAAAATGACAAGGAAGCGCATAAGTTTCACCTTTGATCCAAGAGATATGTTGTTATCTCTCCAAATTGGTTTCAGCTAGGCAAGAGCTGAAGTGGCTTGTGCAATCCTTGAGAGAAACTCCTGTTTTGAGCCATCATCTTTTTACCTTGGGCACAGCCCAATCATAAAACGAGTTTTTCACAGGAATGAGATTTTCTCTCAAGTCTATTTGCTGATTTTTAGAGCGCTAAAACAAGGAGACGACAAAATTTACGTCAGCATAATTTCGAAAAAAATTGTTCAAGCTTTATTATTTTTAGAATTCGAAGAAATGAGGGCAAACGTCGTACGTCCAGATGAGGCGGCTCAGCATGAGCCGCCTCATCTGGATCAACGCTGTTTGCAAATGCAAGTAATTTCATTTTTAGCGATTAAATGAATTTTAATTAAAAGTATGACAAGGAAAACAAGGTGTGCCCCAGTTACGTTCCAAGTGGGCACACAACGCTGCGCAACGTTGATAAAAAAATCATGTTTCAACGCCATGTGGCACAAAGAAACAACGTTAATTTAACCTTATATCGTCGAATCAATGTTGAATCCACAGTGTTTGTTTCCTTCTGACAAGTGAGGCTCCGTACTGTCTTCTTTGCCGTACAGACTTCCCTGATATTCCAAAATGAAATTGTTCATATTCAAAGATACACGAGGAAACGATTACGGTAAAGATTTTTCGAAGACTCCATGGTAATCCGTAAACTTTTCAGTTTGGGGGACAGACGTGGCTATGCAGTGTAGGCCCAGATCGGAATTCGATCAGTTTCATGTTCAACGGTTTATTCTGTTAAGGGTCTAGGGTGCTTCTCAGTTTGGTTTGGTTGTTTTTTGGGGGGCCTAATGACGCTTTGATTCCAATAATTATTGACAGTACATGTATATCACTCTATATAGAACTGTCCTCAACATGGTAAAGAGAGAGGAGAAAAAAAAAACTAATGTCGCATCTGCTGCAACCGACGTAGGCCCTTACCACATGCAGCCACACTGCTGAAATGTGCTGTGCTTGCAGTAGGTGCCAGATAATCGATTTGATTTGATAGAGATACTGTCTCACATGGCTGTTCAAATGTGGCTACTTATTCTCCGCCATTTTTACAAAGGGGGACAACTTAGTAACTTTTTGGTTCCCCAAGATTAGATTAAACATATTTTATTGTACCATATAGACAAAGGGATTGGACACAAGTTATACCAACATTAGCTAGTCCTCTCCCCAAGATGAAGCCCTTCCAAAATTGGTACTACTCTTATAGGAAAGAATTTACTCCCAAGTTGGAAGGGATGAAAAATGGCAGAGTTGTTTCCCCTGAAACTGCACACATACACCGTAAGTCCGCCAGTCAGTGAATCAAACGCCGTTCTGTCGGCACAGATATGCACGCTGAGCTAAGTCTTTGTCATATGACATTTTCTCTTCCGGCATATCGTATGCGTTTATAATAGTGCTTATCCCCGAAAGGCAAAGACCTTTTTCGGTTTCTTATACCTTAAAGTCTCCATGCATCCTACCGAGTGGTTAAAAACGTCAAAATACAAATCATTATGAAATCTATACAGCCTTCAGAATTAATGAAAATATTTCGGTTGATGTGCTTTTTGGTATCATATAACTGGCAAAAAAGAAGGAACAAGGTGTTTTGGAAAATGATAAGTCTCTCCACAAAAATACGGTTTTTGTCTCTGGTTCCCCGTTAAGCAATGAAATAATGCAGCCGCGGCACAATCAATGGGATCCTTGCCTAATATTTTTGTACATTTTATTTTTATCAACTGTTAAACGCCTGTACCTTGTATTTTTATCTCCTGTACCTTGTGTTTTTACCATGAAATTAAGGCTGTGAAATCGAAAGTAGGTCATTTTAGTTGGCAACTAAAATGACCTAGTTATTTTTTTTCAAATCTAATTTATGGTAAACTCAAGGGTGTTTTGATTCTTCAAAGCTGACCAATCACGATAATAATCAATGGCGAATCTGTAGTGAGAAGTTTGCAGCGATACCTCACAATAAAATACTTCATGCTGATAGAGCTATGGGGCCTTTAAAAAATATTATCATATGACGTCGCTGTTATTCAGTGGATAACGTCGTGTCCTAAAAATCGTATGACCACACGTGTAACAACACTTTAGCGCGTACGCGTTACCTCATTGACAACGTCGGTGTCAGCAATGCGTTTTCTTATTGAAATGATGTTCATTTTGAAGGTGAAAAAATCCCATTTCAAAGGGGCATATGATAAACAGAATCTGACACTCGATGTCATTTCATATGAAATTTATGAAACTCGCCGAAGGCTCGTTTCATAAATTTCATATGAATTGACCACTCGTGTAAGATCCTCTATGTATCGACCGTTATATTCATTTCGTATTTGGTGACGTCATATTCATTTCATATTTGCTATCTCCATAACATTTCCTTTGATACGGAATATCCAAGCGTCGGGATCAGGCCCTTGGATGGAACTAGTGTTCAATAATCAGGACTCAATTTAGCGGTGGTTACTGTCGTGGGTATATGTGACCCCGCTCACTTGCTCTAATTTTCACGAATTCTGTTCTACTGATGTTGGAGGATTTTGTATGCAAAAAGCACACGATGTCTTCAGATTTGTGATTTTGCCGACATTATGATATTGCGGGCAAAACAATAAGGCGGGCATTATGACTTTTGCAAAAAAAAGCGTCTTCAACTTAAAAGACAAACAAATACAGACATCGATTCTTTTTTTCTTTTTTTTTCGGACAGAATGCTCTATTATTGAAAGATAAGGAGCGAACAAAGCGGAAAAAGAAAAAAAGGAAGAAAAATGATTGAAAACACAAAATAAGGTAAAAAATAAAACTGGATTAGCAGCCTGGGCTTAACAGAGATACATTTCAATATATGCAGAGACTATTTCATTTATATTGAGCATAGGTGGACGCGAACAGAATAAAAATATCAACGGACATCCCGTAAGCAGTGACCCGGGCGATGCTCAAACCATAGTGGTGAGAGCCCACTAAGAGTCGGCGCGACCACGACCTGCTAAACCACGACCTGCTAAATTCGAATGTTAGCAGGGCTGGCTGGCTTGCATGCGTTCATGCGTGCGTGTATATGTGTTTTTGTTGGGTTTTTTTTTGGTGTGCAACAATTTATAAGGTATTCTTTCTAGGAATTTGTGTGGCCCGTTTGAAGGGCCTTTTATGACTTTACGCCATGTTTTATTTGCTGAAGGAGGATCACTGCTCGTCTTCATCGTTTTGAGAGAAACTGCTAAAGATGGCTTCGCCGTCGGATGGGTCTTCGCCGTAGAGTTTGAAACGGAGGTCCAAAACTTCATTCTTCTTCAGACATGCGTAGTCACAGTAGACTGAAAGCATGCCCTCTAGAACGAGTATACGCATGCGCAATCTCAAACGGATTACTTTCTGGTTGTCGGTTCTAGCGCCGCAGTAACGCCGATTTAACGCTGCAAGCCTGTTGTTCAGCAGCATCAGTTGGTCGCACGCCCGTTGAAAGCGGTGTTGGCTCTCGTAGAGTTGGGCATACATCTCAAACTTTTCCATTCCCATCTTGAGGTGTTGTAGGTTGATCAAGTAATGATAATCTGTCTTTTCTATCTTTCTATCTGTCTTCTGATTTTATCTTGTATTCTTCCTGGCAACGGGCAGGTAAATGTTTTACGTTGGTAAGATCGGAATCTATTTATGGACTTAATAAGATTGTCTGAACAATCGGCCGGCCATTCACGAACAGGCTTGTCCGCTTTTGATACTGAGACATGAAACTCGCTTTGACAAGCCAATCTTACCTGTTCAATTAATTCACGCCTACTTATTCACCATATCATTAATTCCTTTAGATAATCGAGTTACGACATGACGCCTTCTGTTATGACACCATCTGAGTTATTGATAAGCACATAATTATTCAAGTATGGTCTTAATTATGCAAATGAGGTCCGTGACTGGTTTACAATCTGCTGGTCAAAATTATGACGTCTGCACAAAACAAACAAAATACTACAATTAAATATTTATTTGTCAAGTATTATTTTTAGCCGGTAGAACAGTTAAATGGGCCGGTGCCAAGCTGCTCGTGCGAGATGGAAACGTCGGGAATTTCCGGGAAGTAACGGAATAGGCCGAAGGAGAGCTACGCATAATTGCGTGGAATATTAATGGTCTTCTTAGAAAAATAACTGATGAAGACTTTATTGAATACATTCGATCATATGACATTATATTACTATGTGAAACTTGGATTAGCCAAAAAAATACTATTGACCTTGACATTGAAGGATACGACAGTACGCATATTTTTGGACAAAAAACACCAGGTGTAAAAAAAGGCCGCCAAAGTGGCGGTATTTCTGTGTATTTTCGTAAAGCATTAAAACCACATATAACAGTTATTGAGCAAAATGACTTTGGAATAATTTGGCTTAAAATAGATCGCGCTTTATTTCATTTTGGTGAAGACATTTACATCTGTCAAGTATACATTCCACCAATTTCCTCGAAAGTTTTATTTGATAAAGATATTGATTTTTTTGAAGAAATTGAAAAAGGTATTGAAAAATACAGCAAAAATGGAAAAACGTTTATTGTAGGTGATTTAAATTCGCGCACTGGGCGCTTACCTGATATACTGGAATCAGATAGATATCTAGACGCTGAAGTTGATGATAACGATATGTTTTACGATGATGAATTCTATCGTGACGATATTTTAAAAGATCGCAGAAATATGGATAACATAGTTGATAATAACGGACGAAAATTAATTTCCCTATGTAAAGCCACAAGTCATATCATAGCAAATGGGCGCTTACATAATGACACTGAAGGGAAGTTTACGTTTTGCGCGTCACGTGGGCAAAGTGTGACTGACTATCTTTTATTAAACATGTTTGACGCACTTTCTATTTTTGATTTCGATGTTCTAGAATGGAATAGTTTTTCAGATCACGCAGCAATATTCTTCAGTTTTGAAACGATACGCATTAAAAAGCATCAGCGAGTCGATCAAAAGACAGAGAAAAAAATATTTTATGACGATACTAAGGCCCCTGCTTATAAGAATTTGTTAAAACAAAATATAAATAAACTCAATGAGAGCATTGCATCTAGTGAAAACATAGACACAAAAACGGAAATCTTAACAGGCTTTTTACACGAAACCGCAGAACATATTTTTGGCAAAAATGTTACGCTAGACCAAACGAAATATGATGATAAACACAATCAAAGCGATAAACCGAAATGGTTTGATGAAAGTTGTTATATATCAAAGCAAGAGTTTAAAACCGCTCGTAATTTGTTTTCACGTAATAAATCAACTGAAAATAGAACTTCATTCGTAAAGGCCCGAACAAAATATAATAGAGCTCGTTACAAGGCCAAGAAGCGCTTTAAATATAATGAAGGTAAAAAACTTGAAAATATTGCCAAAAAACAACCTCGCAAGTTTTGGAAGTCCTTAAAAAAGTGTTATAAAAAGCCACATACGGGAAATAATGACATCAAACTAGATGAATTATATGATCATTTTAACACACTATTAAGCCAGGAACCGGAAAATTTTACAAACGATACAGATCTTGGCGATGTTCAAGATGACGACTTAAATAAAATTATAACAGAGCAAGAAATTAGACAAGCAGTTTTTAAGCAAAAAAATGGAAAATCTTGCGGACCAGATGATTTATCAGCAGAATTAATCAAAGCATCGTTTGACATTATATCGCCATATTTAGTTTCAATTTTCAACGACTTGTTTAATAATGGGCAGTATCCCCAGTCATGGGGTCTAGGATATATTGTCCCAATCTTTAAAGGAGGAGATCCTAAATTACCAAAGAATTATCGCGGTATTACACTTAACAATATTTTGGCAAAAATATACTCGCAAATCTTATTGAACCGACTTACGTCATGGACTGAAAAATATGAAAAAATTTCGAATTGTCAATTTGGATACCAAAAAGGCAAGAGCACCACTGACTGTATTTTTATATTACATTCAATTATACTGAAAGTCTTAAATAACGGCCAAAAACTGTACAGTATATTCATTGATTATGAAAAATGTTACGACAAGATTAACCGTCTTTTTCTTTGGCAAAAACTAATAGCTGAAAATGTCAGTACGAAAATGACGACAGCCATAAAAGCTATGTACTCTTCTGTACGGTCGGCCATTAGATATAACGGCGTAACATCAAACTACATCAACTCTTACTTAGGGGTAAAACAAGGAGATCCCAGTTCCTCTCTTCTTTTTATGATGTTCGTGAATGATATAATAGCTAATATTAACACCGACCTACAAGGTATCTTTTCAATTGATGAGATTCAACTATTTCTAATTCTGTATGCAGATGATCAAGTTTTGTTTTCAACATCACCCACAACTCTCCAATTAATGCTTAATGACATTGAAACATACTGTAATGCATGGAGACTCAAAATAAACGTGTCAAAGACAAAAGTTCTAATCTTCGAAAAGGGAAGTCGGCATACAAATTATGATTTCTATTTATATGGAGAAAAACTAGAACTTGTAACATCCTTTAAATATCTTGGAATTTATTTTTTCAAAAATGGCGGTTGGTATAGGACCCAAAAATGTATAGCCGAGCATGCATCTAAAGCCATGCATCGACTTTTTTCTGTATTTAGTCATTATGAATTCAGCACCCAAGAAAAATGTAAACTGTTTGATACTCTTGTATCAACAGTACTGAATTATTCTTCAGAAGTCTGGGGTTTAAATGAAAGCAAAGATATAGAAATTATTCATACGAAATTTTTGCGTAAAATTCTATGTGTTGATAAATCAACCAACTTAGCGGGCCTGTACGGGGAATTAGGGAGAGTTCCTTTACAAGTGTTAAGAAAAATCAATATGTTTCGTTACTGGATTAAACTACTACATTTAGACAATAGTAACATAACAAAGCGAATTTATCTCCTTTTGAAAGAAGACGCCGATAACAATATTACATATAAGAACCTGAATTGGGCTCACCAGATAAAAAATATGTTAGAAACCTTAGGCTTAGGACATTTATGGCAAAACCAAGAAATAACCGACATTTACTTACCTACGATAAAACAACGGATACTAGATCAGTATTATCAAAGTTGGTATAGTAACATTAATAACTCGCAAAGGCTCTCTGCATATAGCCGATTTAAACATTCTTTTAACCTAGAACCGTACCTTGATATCATATATGAAAGAAAATACAAAATCGCTCTTTCCAGATTCAGATTATCGTCACATCGGTTAGAAATTGAAAGAGGACGTTATTTAAATATACCCCGAATAGAAAGAAAATGTAAATTTTGTTCACAAAATACGCTCGAAAATGAATATCACTTTTTGCTTATCTGCCCGTTGTATAAAGATCTTCGCAAAAAATTCCTTAAAGCTTATTATTGCAGCTGGCCAACGCTAAACAAGTTTGACAGTTTGATGACGACAACCAATAAAATTGAAATAATAAATCTGGCAAAATACGTATACTTCTCAATGAAGTTACGAAATAGCATTGAAACTTGATATATATATATAAAAAAAAAAAAAATAAATAAATAAACGTTCTTCCAACTGTATCTTTTTCTAACAGCTCTCTTTTGTATGTTATTGAATAACACTCTTACAATTACTTTCTATGTTCTTTACACTACTGTTTCATGTATATGTAGGCTAGAAGCATTGTGTTTTGCTTAACTGCCGAATAAATTTGTTTGTTTGTTTGTTTGTTTGTAATACTAATTATAGTAGTAGTAAGAGTAATAGTCGTAGATAGTTGAAAAAAATGTTCATTTTATACTTAGCAGTGAATTCAATGCATAAAAGTGATATTGTCTACAGTGAAAATATATCGTATCAATTCACTAGTGACTAATACGATTCATATTTTTCACTGAAGCAAACCGCGACTCTTTTTTTTTTTTTTTTTTTTTTGTCAATTTTTGGCTTAATATCTTTCCGAAAAGGTCTGAATCCACCGTTGTAAATACAATCACCGCTTTTCGAGGGTTTGCGTTCCAACTGGAAATATAGCGTTCTTGTCTGACATTATGCTACGGTTGTCAGCACGTTAATTCAAGCAAATGACGTCACACTTTGACGTCACTTTTTGAGGTGGAATTTCGCTTATGTGCTTGCGACGCTAATCCGACGGCATCTGCAAGCGGCTTTCTTATATCGCCGATTTCATTTTATTCGTTCACTAAAATGACATGAACCATTTCTATGTGCATACCACTAAACCTGCTGAGCCTAGCAAAATTAGGGAGAAATGACTAGGAAAAAGATTATTTTTGAAGGGGTCTGTTTTCCCTTTTTCTCTTAAACAGATAAAATAAAAGAAAATTTACTTTTTCCTCGGTAAATGCCAAAACAGTTTCATCTCATATGTTGAGTATATTAGCAATTTCACAGCACTCGTGAGATGAAATATATTTGGTTTTCACCTAAAAAAGAAAAGTGAATATCCTCTATGCATTTTTTTTGTTTGTTATTTTACGGCATTGTTCTCTATTCTATATTCTCAAAGATCTATATTATTACAAATTTCAAATTCCAGACTTAAATTCATTACAGTTAGCTTAAATGTTCATGTAATCCATTATTTCTAAGATTACAGTCAACTCTCGATATCTCGAGGTCAAATTTCAGCCCAAACTACTGATATTTTTAAATAAATTTTCTGGTTCCAGAAAATTTACTTTGAAATATCAGTAGTTTGAGATAACAGGATTTGAAATGTAAATAAAAATAGGAAATATATTCTTTGATATAAGAAGATATTTTGAGATATCAATGCTCGAGATATCAGGAGTTGACCGTATTTAGCATTTAAGGCGTATTGGGACACCTCCATGAAGTTTTGCCGTCATGATCTTTCCTAAGGGGGCAACTTTTCTGACTTCCAGTTGCTTCCCTGGATAAAGTAGCCCTTTCAAATGGGACCTTCTCTTAAAGGCGAAAGTTTGCCACTAAGGAAGATTTTTTTGGGCCCCAGTAAGAAGGGATGCAAAAATGAAAATGTCAGAGTTGCTACCCGGCTTGAAAGTGTGCCGATTCACCTAAGGCAATTTAGGCTTTCCTGTTTCAACGACCATAATATGAGCCGCGACATGAGAAAACCAAAAAAGTGGTTATGCGCCCAGCGCAGACTCAGATCAGACTGGGCATCCGCCCAGTCTGATCAGTCTTCGCTGTCCGCATGGAGGTAGCTTATACCCTTAGCTACCCTTTAAACGCTAAGCGAAGAGTCTGATCTGAGTCTGCGCTGGGCGCACAACCACATTGTTGGTTTTGTCGTGTCGTGGCTCAATTATGTTGTTTTGTACTTTTTAAAATAAACTGTGTTGATTAATATGTTTCCGAAAATGTCTTTTTTTCTTTGAGAGGCGCGGGGGTCCGGGAGGGGTCTTTTGTTATATCTTAGTCACGTCATGCAGACAAACTTTCTGTTACGACCAGAACTTACCCCCTAGAGATTATCTGTTCTTTTCGCAGGGGTATGTACATGCATAATACCATGGAAAAGTATTCATCATCAAAGTTACAAAGGCCTCCTACTAGTATTCTGGCGATTAATGTGGGATGCCGGTCGAATAAGGTGTGATGTCGGTGGGGGTAAACATCTAATTTTGTTTTAAAAGCAATTTCTAGTTCTTCTTTGTTTTCGTTTAACCTAATTAAAAATTAAGCGAATAATTAAGACAAGCTTAACAACAGAGTTGATAGATTACTTGTAATTTTAGGGCCCTTTCAACTGTATTTCAGTCATATCGAGCAAATGGAAAGGGGGTCATGAAAAGCTGTATGCAACAGAAACGCGAATTTAGAGTTGGAAAGAATTCCGCTTTCAGAGGGATTCGAGCCCGGACGCCAGCTAGGCAGGCCAGAGCTATGGGAATCCTAAATAAATAAATAAATAGATGTAAATAAGGGGAAAACGCCGTAAAATCTGAGACGACTGTATCTACATGTTGTACCGTGTCAGTGTTCTTGCCGTTTTATTTTAAATTACTGATACAAAGCAGGCATGTCTAAAATCATGTTAGTCTTAGGATTCACGAAGAAGAAACATAATTTCTGTATGAGCCCCTTTACTCAAGTGATAAGCAAATGTAATTTTAAGTAAAGATGACGGGGGCCGAAAATAGGCCAAATCATTCCGGGTCCTTTACCGATTTTCAGCCGGGCCATGACTTCGTGCAACAAAGGTGACCCTTTACTTGGCTCACAGGATCTAGCGATTGCTTATTTAAACAGACAATACTCAGACCATACTGCAAGGATGCACGGGATGCTAACTGCGACAATCAAAGAGGTTTTCTTTCTAGTTATTTGTAGGCCCTTTCGGACCATGTGCAGGCCTTCATTCAGGCCTAGACTTTTTAGGACGAAATGCAACTACAATTCGTCATCAGTGATTTCAGTGTCTTCAGATTCGTCGTCTTTCGCCATCTTGGACCGTAAATCTAGAATTTCATTTCTCTTCATGTCTGCGTAGTGGTAATATGTCTTCACCAGTCCTTCCGCCACCAGCATACGCATGCGTAGAGGAAACCGGAAAGTCTTGTAGTCGCTGGATTTTGCCGACAGGTAGCGCTTCTTCATACCACGAAGTCGGTTGTTGAGTAGCAGAAGTTGGTCACAGGCTCTGTTGAAACGGCGCTGACTTTCGTAAAGCTGAGGATTCATCTCAAAAGTCTTCATAGTTGAGCTAGCAGATACAATATAATTGTTGTCGTGAAACTCGAATGACTGAGCACACGCGTGCTCAAACTTAAGTACTGAATTATCAGCTTGGCTCCGCCCCAGAGTGCCTCGTGTCATAATCACCGAGCTTGTAAGGAAACGTCATTATCTCAAAATGTAACAGCATATGTTAATTATGCTGCCATTATTCAGCTTCTCGTTAAACGCTCTGTTAGCTGGCTTACTTAGCCGTGAAACTCTGACAGCAATCATTATCTAATTAATTTAATGGTTCCATTTTAAAACTAAAATTATAATAATCGCACAGCTATTCATATCTATCAGTGCGATTAATATCATTTTAGTTTTAATTTTTTGTATGTTGGAAACAAGTTAACAAACACAATAAACTGAACAAACGTCATCATTATTATTATTTATCTTTTTATAATAATTTATTTTCCATTTTTTAAGAATTTGGCATTTTAAAAAGTGCATGGTCAAATACAGAATAAACATATTCGCAACGATTTTTTGTTCTGTTACAAAAAAGGAACAGAATAAGGTGAAATGCGCAGCCCCGGATCCAGGGGACGGGCTTTGGGGCTTCAGCCCCGCCATCTGGGCTTCTGGGTTATGTATAATATGTAGGCATCTAAATAAAAGTATCTGATGATAGCTTGAGGTAATACACGTGGTTAGATTAAAGTATATGTAGTGACATGTCATTAGAATCGCCTCGGCGAGGCGATTCTAATGAAATATCACGACATATATTTCAAGGGAAAAATGACATTATCAAAAATTTTCATCAAACTGATCTCTAGTTATGTCGTGTATTTTGAAGCCCCCTCTCCCCACATACATCTCGGCACCTCCCAGCCCCACCAGTTATCCAGAGCCCACCAGTGCGTGGTGGTCTGGATCCGGGCCTGACGCGTATAGCCTCATTATAAGTTCAGGAGCGCAATTTGATTTGCGGCAGTGATATTTCCTTGTATGAAAGAATTATGCCAGAATTTTATTTTTTTCCGAGACCATTTGAAGTAGACCTGTCGATAAGGCTCATTATATCCTGCTGAACTGCTTGTAAAGCAGTCGCAGCCCAAAAGATCATATTAAGCAAGCCAGAAGGTATTTCCCAATAAAACTATGATCTGTTTTCATTATTTGAAAAATGGAAATACTGAACAAATAAATGGCTAAATTTAGACGCAGCTGCCTGTCAGTTTTTGTCGCACCTGTGTTAGCAGGGGCGATATAGGCGTGCAAGTACCCGTCCGTTCATTCGGCAACAATTCACAGTGGGTGTCTTGTGAGCGCAACTCCTCCTATACTTTTTTGCAGATCATTTTGAAACTTCACAGATGTTTTGGTCATGGTCTGTAGATGTGCATATTGTTTGCACATAATATCCATATTAATTTTTGCCACTTTTTTCACGTTTAACTGAGTATATTTTTTTATGTAATACCTTCCATGGTGGATGTCTTGTGAGCGCAACTCTTCCTACACCTTTTGGCCGATCATTTTGAAACTTCACAGATGTTTTGGCCATGGTCTGTAGATGTGCATACTGTTTGCTTATAATTACCAAATTAATTTTTGTTATTCTTTTTCACATGTTCAACTTATTCTATCTTTTACATAATACATTCCATGGTGGGAGTCTTGTGAGCGCAACTCCTTAATTTTTTGGCCAATCATTTTGAAACTTTACAGATGTTTTAGCCAGGGTGTGTAGATGTTCGTATTGTTTGCAAAGTATTCCCAGATTAAGTTTTGCTTATTCATTTTCTTTTCAAATTTAACTTGGTCAATTTTTCACACAATACCTTCCGGGTTTCTTGTGAATACAACTCCTCCTACACTTTTTGGTCAATAATTTTGAAACTTCACAGATGTTATGGTCATGGTCTGAAGATGTGCATTTTGTCTGCACATAATTTCCAGATTTTGCCTCTTTTTTTTTTTTTTTTTTTTTTTTAAGTATCATTTTTGTCACGGGTGATATAGTTTTCACTACCAAGTGGAACACCTGTGGCGGATTTATTTTTAGCCAAAATTTAACAACTGTCATAAGTAGGCAAAATGAATGTTATTAATTAAAGGCAACATGTGCACAGGTACTTCAAAATGTCCCTTTCATCATCTTACTATTGACGCCCTAACAAAGAGGGCAATATGCCTGTTACTTGAAAGTTCAGATTAAGCTTTCAAGCAGTAAGGGCCATGGTGATAAGAAACGGTAACTGTTATGAAAATGTAAAAGGAACTCATGTTCAGACTAAGCACCAGCCATAGGCTGGGTGCTACAAATTTTGTGGCAACTACTGAGTTTATTTTTGTATACAGTCAACACTGGATATCTCAAAGTTTATCCCAAACTACTGATATCTCAAAGTAAATTTTCTGGTCCCAGAAAATTTACTTTGAGATATCAGTAGTTTGGGATAACAGGAGTTATACAGTCAACACTCGATATCTCAAAGTTTATCCCAAACTACTGATATCTCTAAGTAGATTTTCTGGTCCCAGAAAATTTACTTTGAGATATCAGTAGTTTGGGATAACAGGAGTTTAAATGTAAACAAAAAAATAGGAATTTATATCGAAATATATTCTTTGACATCCTAGGGAACTTTGAGACGACCGTATTCAAGGTATTGAGAGTTGACTGTAGTTGTCTGATCAAAAAAGAAGTAAAGAACAAATTAATGATGGAAAATGTGCGTGACTTCAGAACTTATCTTCCTTATGTACATGTATTTGGCTTTGAAATTAACATCAGTAAAAAGTAATCTTGGTGGAAAGACTAGAAATGTAAGAAAATCGTTCTTACATCTGCACTGATCAGGCTTCAAGGTATTGAGAGTTGACTGTAGTTGTCTGATCAAAAAAGAAGTAAAGAACAAATTAATGATGGAAAATGTGCGTGACTTCAGAACTTATCTTCCTTATGTACATGTATTTGGCTTTGAAATTAACATCAGTAAAAAGTAATCTTGGTGGAAAGACTAGAAATGTAAGAAAATCGTTCTTACATCTGCACTGATCAGGCAGTGAATGACAGTTCAGAAATTTTCACTGTTTTTTTTTTATCATTTATCCCATTGACAGTAAATAGGAACTTTAAGTATCATATCAGTGGCAGAATAATCTACCTGAGAATAATCTATCAGCAGCTTCAGGAAAGTGCTGATAAAGCATTTCTGCAAAATTTCAAAAGTGTTTTGTTCATGCTCCATGTATATCATACTGATAATGCAAAGACTAGGGTGTGTGTGTGTGTGGGGGGGGGGGGCAAAAAAATCTCAGCTGGATCTACCCTGTTTTCAAATTCAACCAGTTTCAAGTGTTAAAGGAACATTAAATAATGACAAGTCATTGTCTAAGTTAAATGTTTATTATTTTTCAACATTTTGGCAAATGTATCACTCCATACCCTGAGGTCAAATGTGCATTTTGTATCACTGTGACTGTAACAGATTATTAGATTATTATCACAGTTTGGGTAAAGTCGGGTAAATTTGGACAGCAGGTAAATTCGGACAGTCACATTGTTTCCTTTATATGTCAGTTGGTTGGAATTAAAACATAAAAATAACTGGGCATACACTACTGTAACAGTGAAAATCCAGATGAGACGGCTCATGTTGAGCCGTCTCATCTCGATTTTCACTGTTTGCAAAGGTATGTCCGAATTTACCCACTGTCTGAAGTTACCCGACTCTACCCTATCACAGTTAGCAGTAAGTATTCATTTGGCTATAAGACAAAAAGACACCAAATACATAAACCAGTCTTGTATCAATTCTGCTACAAGATGGGTTTTTTCTCTTTCCAAAACAATTCCAAAAATCTAGAGCCATCTTATAAGACAGATCTAGATTTTGGGGATTGTTCTAAAGGGGAAACCACGATCTTATGACTGAATAAATGGCATAACAAATTAACTGTACCATGAGAAAAGGTACTTCACTGCAACTAGGAACAGAAACTCATTCTGTGCAGAACTGTAGGTTAAGATAATGGTTCTGAACCTCTGGAAATCAATATACCATGTTAATCCTATTAAATGCCCAAGAGACAGTGCATTTTACGAAAGGGGCTTGAATGATCTCATGATCATTCTGGGACAATTCTTACATACTTGTCCATTTCCGGGATAATTTTTCTTATTTCTCAGTACAGTCAACTACCAATATCTAGAACATTGATGTCTCAAAATATCTTCTTATATCAAAGAATGTATTTCCTAGTTTTATTTACATTTCAACTCCTGTTATCTCAAACTACTGATATCTCATCAAAGTAAATTTTCTGGTACCAGAAAATTTACTTGAGATATCAGTAGTATGGGCTGAAATTTGACTTCGAGATATCGAGAGCTGACTGTATTAGCATAATTAATGAGGATCTCTTGAGGCAGCTCTAAAGAGAGATCACAGCATGCTTTTTTTTTATGGAGAATTAGCAGAAATTATCTTAGAATTATCTAGAGCACTGGTCTACACTGATAAGCATCTTTTTTTTAATCACTATTCACCTCCTCAGGAAACAGAGAGGGCTGACGCTGTGCAGGCTAATCTGAGACTGCTGTTTTCTTCCAATAAGCGCCTCATTTCTAATAAATGCTCCTCTCCTCCCCTCCCCCTCCTCTTTTTTCACCCAGTTCTGAAAAAGTAAATGGCCAAATACATGCGCTATCAAGATTAGCTCCAGACCATCCAAATGTGTTTGTTATTGCTCAAATTTTGTCCTGAGACAGCCTTTTAT
This sequence comes from Ctena decussata, assembly GCA_963989385.1. Classification (NCBI taxonomy): domain Eukaryota; kingdom Metazoa; phylum Mollusca; class Bivalvia; order Lucinida; family Lucinidae; genus Ctena; species Ctena decussata. The sequence goes on along the minus strand of OZ022498.1, from coordinate 33,811,077 downwards.
AGGACCCTTGAACTGCAATGCTCCTATGGTGTTTATTAGAAGAAATACAGCATACAATACAGTACAGATACTTTTTCTGATGGCACAACTTGGCTAACATTAAACAAACACTTATTAAATTAATTAACAACTACTTTATACATGTATTAAAGCTATCATATAAGAGTAAATTTTGTAAAAATGAATATTAATAAATATATCAATGTTCTTCCAACTTATACTTATTAAAGCTTGATAAATAGTTTTAACAGCACAGTCTAAGTAATCAGCACATTAAATGTATTTTAATTTACTAAACATTTTGTATTGTTTTATTCAAACAGCTAGACAACATTGAAATGAAATTGTATCAATACTGCATGTATACTTAAAATATTAACGAATATTTTTTAGGGGAAACAACTTCAGCCATTTCATTTTTGTTCCCTTTCTAAATGAAGGTCAACTCTTAAAGAAAAGACCAAAAACTATATACCCCCTATATACTTCGTATACCGGGGGTATAAAGAGAGCAAATTCATTCCTTTATGAGTAGACCTTATTTCAGAAGGGCTACTTAATTCAAGGATGCAAACAAGACCTGTCAGTAGGACAGGATGGCTTGCCTGACAGCGCCTTGCCCATCACCTAAAAAACTTTAACATAAAACTTTAACATTTTGCTAACTCCAACACCGCCACCGCCAACGCCGCCGCTGACGCGGGGGGGTAATGCATTAGCTCTTCCTGAACATTCGTACAGGCGAGCTAAAATTGTTTCCCTTTGTAAAATGGTGGGATAAAACATGGGGCATGCCCATATACCTTTAGTTGTATATATACACCTCAATGATTTGGCTGCCACTTCTAAAAGGGAGATAACTTCAACAGTGAAGATTTAAGATTTTGCTTTCCTGGCAGGAGAAGCTCTCCAAATTAGGGGATGCTCTTTAAGGAAAGAATTTGCTCTCAGAGAGCAAATTCTTTCAATAGAGAGTACCGACAGGTAGACAAATACTTCCAGACCAAAGTGATTTCCCTTGAAAGTGTATCTATATAGCTTTATAATAAAGACAATTTTATATTTGAGGATATATACTGCTCAAAATAATTAAAGCAGCACTGTATATAATTTCGCTAAATCTCCATATAAAACTCTTTATCATTAAAACTATTATATAGGCTAGGCATCAATGTCTATCTGTTGACACTGATGCCTAACCTACCGTATGAGGGTAATTTTTGCGGGTTCAAATTTTCACGGCCGCAGGTTAATGAAAAAACTGGCTCAAATGAAAAGTACCAGACTTTACCGAAGCAAATAAAAACAAAATATATGAATGCTGTGTCTACTGATGATACTTTGTAAGAAACAGGAAATTATTTCGCAATTTTAATATTCGCGGTTTCTAAATGACCGCGAAATGCCGTGAAAAATGGAATACCGCGAAAATTATCGCGTATACAGTATAATAAGTTTTGATGACAATGAGTTTTATATATAGACTTATGGAAGTTATACACAAGGCTCTTATATTTTTTTTATGAGCATTGTATATAAATGCAAAACTATCTTACATTCCTGCAGGAGTGAGCAATTAAAAATCTCATGTTGGAAACTGGTAACAGCCCATACATCATCTTTTCAGATCATATGAAAAATCTTTGTTTAGTTCACTCTAATAATGCTAATAGTGGTTTAGAGATCAAATGTTATTGCACTTGTTATTTTGTTATTTCTACAAAAAAGTGTCTCTCTAATTTTCTATAAAATATTTGAGCCGTGACATGACAAAACCAACACAGTGGCATGTGCGCACTGCAAAGACTCAGATCAGCCTGGGCATCCCCCCAGTCTGATCAGAATCTTCACTGTGTGCATGGGGCTAGCTTAGACTGTTAGCTACCCTTAAAGCAAAACAAACTCTCTGATCAGACTGGGCAGACCCACAAGCTGATCAGAGTCTTCAATAGGCGCACATACCACTTTGTTTGTTTTCTCATGGCTTGGCTCATATGTGTCTCTATGTCTACCTCTAATGTTAATTTGCTTTCTGTTAAATTGTGCATTTAGCATTCATATTCTATTAGAATACATGTCCAAAGATTGTAGATCAGGGTCTATCGGTACTCTGTTTGCCATCACTTCATGAATAATCCCCTCCCAGATCCAATAAGCTTGTCCAGATTTAAGGTGAATGGTTACATCTAGGTAAGCAATTCCACCATTTTTCTTTTTGCCTCCCCTCTCAATGGGGGTCAACTCAACTCTAAGGAGAAAGAATTTGCCCCTTAGAAGCAAATTCTTTCCTTTAAGACTTGATCCTAACACAGTAAGGAGGCAGAATGAAAATGACAGAGTTGCTTCCCCTGAAAATATACCCATTCATCCTAAAGGAAAAACATTTATGGTAAATATAACATACAGCAATATGGTAACCCACAATTGTTCTAATTAATTCTACAATTGTATGCATTCATTTAAGGAGAATGGGTACACTTTCAGGCAGAGTAACACAGCCATTGTCATTTTTTGCCATCCTTCTCAATGGAGGTCAACTCTAAAAGAAAAGAATTTGCTCCTCTAGGAGCAAATTCTTTTCTTTAAGAGTAGACACCATTTTAAAAGGGTTCTGTCCTCCAGAGAAGCAAACAGAAAGTCACAAAAGTTGTTTCCTTTTGTAAAAAAAAAAGTTGTTTCCTTTTGTAAAAATGGAAGCAAAACATGGAGGTGTACCCATGCAAAAAACTTAATATTTAAAGCTCAGGTTAATAAAAACTTTGGCACATATATGGTATTGTTCCACTGAGGGAAAATGTGGTTACAACAAGACCTGTCAGTGGGACAGGATAGCTCGCCTGACAGCCCCTTGCCCATCACCTAAAAAACTTTAACGTAAAACTTTAACATTTTGCTAACGCCGCTGCCAATGCCAACGCCAACGCCGAAGCCTGGGGTAGTACAGTAGCTCTTCCTGAACTTCGTTCAGGGGAGCTAAAAAATAAAACCACACAACATCAACAATCAAAAACACAAAACAGGATTTTGCAGTGATAAAAGATTTTAGCTTAAAGCACAAATGCACAAATATGTGCTTTAGTCTGAAATTCTCTGACACTGCAATCTAACTTGGTTGAGCTCTAAGCAGACGTTTATTTTTTTATCAGACATTTTCATTTTTTTGGCCAATCTATTAGCAATATCTTTACCTTTAAAGCGCCCCCCAAAGAGCAGACAAAACTTATGTCTGAAAATTTCAGAACAGTTTTCATCAAAGCTAATATCAGATTAAGCATTTAGAGATTACAGGTCAAACAGTGTAGCTCCAGATGAGGTGGCTCATCACCTGATCTAGATTTATGCTGTTTGCAAATTGAACTATTTTCATTTTTTTACACCTAGTGTCAATACAAATTTTACTATAGTGAACTGACAGTTGTTTCATGATGGAATAATGAATGGTCAATATTCTGGGTGTTCTCCCTTCCACATCATCACTTCGTGTCAAGAGTCTCTAAAAGGTATGAAATTATCGTACAATATCAATGCTACTTAAAATTATCCATTCTATTAAATACATCACAGTATATAAAATTTTTCATGCTGTCTCAATGTTCAGCAGACAACCAGACAAGAATTTCATAGAACATGTTGTCTTGCCTGCCTGTTCATTGTCACGAAACAGAGCTAAACCAAGAAATTTACTGACAATTTTATGCTGCCGCCACTGCTGCTGACACCAGAAAAGTAATACCTATACCTATGTCTCGCTTCTGCTAGTAGCAGGCAAAACAAAAATAGAGATTAGTGGCTATCCAATGAACTGTTTCCCGAGATTCTAAATTTTAACAGATCTTCGTTATATGTATAAAAACAAACTAGTCATATGTCCAAAAACTATAACAAGAAACCCTATTTAAGACTTATGTAAACTATTATATTTCTTCTAATAAAAACTCCCTCTCTAATAAACATCCCCGCTTACTTTTTCTGTTAAAAAAAAGGTTGCCATACTCAACCAAGACTGCCTTAAGCTTGCCAAAATTTGAATTTGTCACAGTCATTTATTGCCAAAATTGTCTCAAGAATATCATTTATTGGTTATCCCCTTGGGGATAACCATATTAAGTTAGGAATTCGTACTCGATTGTAGTACGACGTTTCCTTTTGCTGAAATAGGTCCCACTATTTCCCGGAACTCCCACATTTGGCACACCCAGCCCGGCACCTAGCTGCAACATTCCCGCCAGCATCGCCAATGCATGATCTTTATAGCTTTTCTGAAACACTTATTTTCACCCTATACAGGAAATAACCCGAGAGTTCAGTTAAGCTACCAAGAGCTGTCGTTAAGAGTACAGATCAATAACAAACAAGCTGTACTCGATTATGCGCTGTTTGGTTTCACTAAATGCGGGTCCCACTATTTTCCGGTATTCGCTCCCATATTTCGGCGCAGCCAGCTGCAGGGCTCCTCCAAGCATTGCGAAGGGATGAGCTATAAAATTTGTCCTCGTACTACAAGCATCTCACCTAATACAAGCAATTACTTAGGAAGAGCTGTCACTAAACAGTACAGGTCACCTAACAAAAGTTAATACATGTAGTACAGAAACTCACCTGTTACAAGCAATCACTAGACAAAAGGAAAAGCCGTCAAACTTGCCACTTACCTACAGCTTCAATAAAGTCCAAGAATACAATAAAATTAACTTGTATTGCTGGCAATTTTCTACTTTACCACGTGCATCCTACATAGATTTATTGCTAAGGGATAACCTCTCAAGCTTTTTCAAAATCTAAACTTGTAAGATTTGTAAACTGTTCCCCCCCCCCCCACCCCTCTCTCCAGCACTTATCAGAAGAAATACAATATTATAAGCAACACTGGGGCTGTCTGGTCACAGCATGCCCAGCTGAGCCATGTCATACAGAAAGAGTTCTTTATATGTGAACAGAAAAGACTCAAACTAGTCTGTGAATCTGTGAAGTCTAGCTAGGGCTGTCATTTTGCTACTGTAGATTTTCAGGATACATATATGGTGCATGCCAACAGCAAAGGCTTTGACCAGCCTGCGCATCAACATTTGCTGTTGGCATAAACCTTATGCACTCTTTTTGCATGTCACAGGTAATTTTCTTAAAAAATTCTGCATGTAAACTGAACAAATTCTGACCAGACTGCATATGCAAAAACTGTTGAGAACATACTCACTTTGTCAATTTTAGATACAGTCAACTCTTGATATCTCAAAGTCAGTAGTCATCCCAGACTACTGTTATCTCAAAATTTCTGGTACCAGAAGATTTACTTTGAGGTATCAGTAGTCTGAGGTAGCAGGACTTGAAATATAAATATAAGAAATGTGTCCAAACTATATTCTTTGATATAATAGGGTACTTTGTGATATTCAGTGTTCCAGGTATCGAGAGCTGACTGTACATACCTTATATTAGTACAGAACACAATACATTTCAGCAACATATAAATAAAACATGATTAACAATGTACAGGAATAGTTATGAGAAATGTACAGGAATGACTATATATAAGTTCAAAATCCACGAAGGTATATAACTGTGCTGCACTATATTTACAAGTGCATGATAGGCTACAAATTAAATTTTTTGAATAATTTAAAAAAAGAATCCCATCCAACAATTCTTTACACATGTCACAAGCCAGCAGTATGCAATTATTGTACCTGTGGGAAGTAAGCAGCAAAGTTTTTACAGTGTAGAACCAGATCCAAGTAAAACTGTTTGCCTATCAACTGATCTATCTACACTGTATGCTCTGGCACTTTGGGTAAATCAGTTTTAATAGTACATGTAATCAAAGAGAATTTTCCTAATTCTTAAACTTTAAAATGCCAAAACAAGCACACAACAAAATTTACATCTGCAAAATTTTATATAAGTTTCATCCAAGCTATGTTATTTTGAGAGTTCAAAGACTATAGTGCAGACAGTGTAGATCAAGATGAGGTGGCTCATTATGAGCCACCTCATCTGAATTTATACTGTGTGCAAATGCACCTTTTTTCAATCGGTAATTTGTAGCTACAGATCATTATCTTTCAATGTAGCCAAAAAAATTCAAATGACCATTTTTTTTCTCAGTGTAGAAAATTCCCAATGTGGCAAAGTTCTCTCAATGTGGAAAAGTTCTGTCTTGTCTATGATGAAGGGAACAGCACAGAAAACTGAACATAAATTGGCTTCTTCAGATTGGTCAGCTGGACAACCTGAAATATACACAAGAATATTAGGTCTATCAAAAATAAAGGAAGATTAGAAAATTGTGTCTGTAAGACACAGATGGGCCATGACACAACAAAACTAACAGTGTGGTTGTGTGCCCAGTGCAGACTCAGATCAGTCTGATCAGAGTCTTCGCTGTCCGCAGGGAGGTAGTCCAGACCCTTAGCTACTCTTTGAGCACTTAATGAAGAATCTGATCAAACTGGGCGGATGCCCATGCTGATCTGAGTCTGCACCGGGCGCACAACCAAATTGTCACGGCTCAGATGATGCCCTTACGCTATATAATGCCTGTCCACCTAAAATAATTATGGTAACCATCCTAAAAACGAGCAGTTTGGTTGAACAAATTGACGCAGTAAATGCATCCAAAAGAAGCAGATGGAATGGCAAACAGTGCAGACCTTGATCAGACTGCCCTTTAAGCTGCACTATTTGCTCAGATCTATCTGTCCTAATAATTAGATTTTTTTTCTGTATGTCAATTTTTTTTTATGAGTAAAACTTTCTGCAAGGCGAAAACACCTAAAGAAATTCACAGCCAAAAAAACTCAAAGGAAGATACAATTTCAGCCATCTAATTCAAGAGGCCATTAAGTTAATGGTATCTATTTAATTCTTCTTCAATCAATTTTATAGCCAGATTAATGGACTTCAGCATCACAATGCATGCAACATTTAATATTGTTTGCCCATAATAAATACTGGTCAATTTACTGTGAGGACAAATGCAGAATTACATAAAGCCACACTTTATTATTTGAGCCACAACACGACAAAACCAACAATGTGGTTGTGCCCCCAGCGCAGACTCAGATCAGCCTGGGCATCCGCCCAGTCTGATCAGAGTCTTCGCTGTCCGCATGGAGGAAGCTTGGACCCTTACTTGCCCTTTGAGCACTTAACGAAGAGTCTGGTCCAACAGGGCAGATACCCAGGCTGATCTGAGTCTGCGCTGGGCACACAACCACATTGTTGCTTTGTCGTGTCGTGGCTCATTTCAAATGTTACAAAAGCATGCAATCTTCTACAGACACTAAACCTAATCATTCTGTTGGGACTGCCGAGAAAATTAAGGTTGGAATTTATTTTCTGACATACTGGGACATTCGACTAAATGAAATTAGTCATGCCAAGTGAAAACAGAGCTAGAAATTATCTTAAATATGAACATCTGCCACTGGAAATCTTGAAATTTGCAGACATGCATTGCTGCTAAAGCAGACAAGAATTCTGTGGAAGGTAGTTTCTCAACCATCAGAAAATAATATCCCTTTCTAGAGCTGTCTGAGAGCTGGCATCCAACCAGTCTGATCAGAGTCTTTGCTAGGCACTTACAGGGAGCTAAGGATCTAAGTTAGCTCCATGCTGACAGGGACAACTGATCAAACTGGGCAGATGCCCAGGCTGATCTGAGTGTTACATGCCACTTTATAGGTTTTGTCGTGTTGCGGCTCAATTATGTCAGGCTAATGCTAGTTGCACGGCAGACAAAAACATGCCATTGCAAGGACTTAGCCAATGTGATACAAAAAAGTATGTAAAGTGTTAAAAAAAGCCAATGTTTGAAAAAGTACCAAAAATGTTTTGTCAATGTTTCATCATACTAAGATTACAAAAATATGAGGACAAACAGTGTAGATCCTGATAAAACAGCTTATTTGATCTACACTGGTAGCAAATTCAACTATTTTCATTTTTGGCACTTTAAGTGATAACATCCAATGATGCAACAAACAGCCTCATCCAAATTTGAAAAAGGGGAAAGTTCATACCAGAAAAAGATGCAATGTCAAAATATTAAGAGTAAATGCCTAAAGAAAAAACATAAAAAATTTGATTGTACAAGCCAAACAAATACCTTAGGCAGACAAGACTTGAAATGAACAAGATAATTAGCTGACGTTTTCGTAATTTCTTCCTGACATTATATTGACAGAAGAAATCAAACAAACAAAAACATCTGTCTGCCCTTAACATCATTTGTCTCAGCATATTCTGTACATCAAATTGAGCCTAACATGGTCATTAAGTATAGGGACATAAGTACAGGAGCAAACAGCGCAGACCAAATCAGTTTGGAGGTTTCCGAATGTTTCCTCTTGTTGGTAAGGAGATTCTCTTATCAGATGGATGGATGAGTTGCAATTTTAGTCCTTTTCAACAAGGACAATTAACTGGACCCTGGAGGGTGACAATAAAGATGGTATGCAATGAAACTTCTTTTGTGGTTGAATATATTTCCCCCTCCCTTAGGTCAATTGAACCCAGGACCACTTGATCAGCACCCACAGACTCAGAATATTTCCTTCTTTATCTATGCAGGAGCAGACTCTTTCCTTTAAGAGTTGACCCCCTACTAAAAAGGGAGACTAAATTACCACTGCGAAATTGTTCTAGAACTAACATAAAGTTCTTGAACGTTCAAAAACCTTTGTTGAACCTTTAGAACTGTTCTTGAACTGATAAACAGTTCTTGAACTGTGGTTCTGGAACCCGAATAGTTCTTGAACACTGGTTCTAAAACTATAAGATCTGAAGAACATTTATTAGAACTAAACCAGTTCTTGAACTCATTTGCAAGTTCTAGAACTGTTGGCCAACATTCAAGTGGTTCTTGAACAGTTGTCACAAAATCACAAAAAGTGAAAAACTACCATAGTTTTTTAACTGACTTGTGGGATCTAGAACTTTTGTCCTATCATAAAAAGTTAAAATTAATGTTCAATCATCAACACCTGACTGGAAGCTCTGAAAAACCTGGTTCTAGAACTGTACTAGAACTGAAGTTAAAGTAGCCTCCCTTTAGATTTAAGTAAAAAAATCTAGTTATTTGATTTAATTACTTCCAAACAATTAATTATTCAAAATATCTAAGTAGACAAGAAAACAATTAACACCATCTATGTTTCCACCTATACAGAACTTACAATTTGGCAATTTTAATTAAAATTTGACAACAACACTTTGAATACCCATTAGTTATGATTTTTTCAGAATATTATATACAAAATACAACAGGACAATATCAAATAATATGGGATATGCCTATAAGGCAGAGGGCCTGGAGACATTCTGTCTATCATTATAGATGGACACTCTTGGCATACTATGTCATACAATGTAAATGACATGCATTGAGAATGGGATGTATGCATTCAGTTAGGTTGTTACACCCCTGTGAGGAATTCAAGAAATCATTCTAGAACAGTACTAGTTCTAGAATTGTTCTTGAACATGAAATGGTCGTTCTAGAAATTGAAGTTCAAGAACTTTCTCTGAAGTTCTTGAACTAGTTCTTGAACCTGTAGAACAATTTCTCTGAAGTTCTTGAACTAGTTCTTGAACTTGTAGAACAATTTCTCTGAAGTTCTTGAACTAGTTCTTGAACTTCAAGTTCTAGAACGGCCATTTAATGTTCAAGAACAATTCTAGAACTAGTTTAAGAACTGTTCTAGAACGATTTCTTGAATTCCTCACAGGGGGGCAAAGAAGCAGAATTGCTTCCTTTGAAGTGGCCCATCACCTTTATATTGCTTATCAGAGGTATTTTGGAAGTGACCAATTTACTACACTTTAGACTCCAAATAATGCCCCCCTTTAGCAAAAATGCAATGCCCCCGGTGTGTTATATAGAACAAGTCGCCCAAGGGCAACGATCGCTCACCTGCCAGAATATGCTCAGGTCAAGTGGCCAAAATGTAAGCTTTGGGCTCAGGTAGGCTAATAAACAGGCTGCAATTCTATAGGGTTGGATGGTGAGTGTGTAAACTGTTCTACTATGGCCACTTCTATAAAATCACTAAATGACCTTGACCTCTAGTATTCACAGAGGTTGAAGTTGACTGAATTTTCATATCACAGAGCTCAATAGCAACAGAAAAATGCACTTTTTCATAGTGGATTTCATAGAAGAAGATTTTTTAAGGTTTTTACAATATATGGGCATGGCGGCTATCTTGGTCGTGTGACCTGGGCCAAATATATAAACTTTCGTTCTCTTATCCTGATAAGTTTCTATATGAAATTTATCTTCAATCGGCCCAATGGTTTCTGAGGAGAAGATGTTTGAAACTGTTGACACCCAATGGACAAATGACCTTGGGACAAGGTCACTAAATGACCTTGACCTCTAATATCCTTAGGTGTTGAAATTGACTACATTTCCATATCACAGAGCATAATGGCGACAGAAAATGCACTTTTTCAGATTTTCCCTTTCAAAAGCCTAAGGGACCAAATTTGACCTTGCCAAAAATAGGTCAAGGTCAACCCAAGGTCGTCAGTAGTACTGGAGTCCAAGATGCTACATACCAAGTTTCAAGGCAATCGACTCAGTGGTTCTGGAGAAGAAGATTTTTATAGGTTTTTACCATATATGGGCATGGCGGCCATTTTGGTCATGTGACCTGGGTCAAATATATAAACTTTTGTTCCCCCATCCTGTTAAGGCTCCATATGAAATTTGGCTTCAATCGGCCCAGGGGTTTCTGAGCAGAAGATGTTTAAAAGTGTGGACGACGTCGCCGCCGCCGCAGACGGACCATGGCTATACTATAAGCTCACCTTGACAAGTGAGCTAACAAATGACCCCCTGGGCATGGCCAATTTGAGCCCCAGGGGCATGGGTGGCAGGATTTTAGTAGGGGAGCACTAGACATTGATACATGCTATATATATTAGCTAAGGGCCTCATGGTTTCAGAGAAGATTTTCCCATTGTAAGTCTATGGGAGCTTATGACCCAGGGGCGTGGCCAATTTGGGCCCGAGGGGCATGGTTGGCAGGATTTATGTAGGGGACCACTAGACATTGCCACATGCTATATATATAAGCTCTGCGCCTCATAGTTTCAGAGAGGAAGAGTTTTGAAGATTTTCTCATTGTAAGTCTATGGGAGTTTATGACTCCTTGGGTGTGGTCAATTTAGACCCTTGGGGCATGGTTGGCAGGATTTATGTAAGGGACCACCAGACATTGCTACATGCTACATATATAAGCTCTGGGCCTCATGGTTTCAGAGAAGAAGATTTTAGAAGATTTTCCCATTGTAAGTCTATGGGAGCTAATGTCCGCTGTGGCATGGCCAATTTGGACCCCAGGGGCATGGTTGGCAGGATTTATGTAGGGGACCACTAGACACTGCTCCATGCTACATATATAAGTTCTGGACCTCATGGTTTCAGAGAAGAAGATTTTTGAAGATTTTCCCATTGTAAGTCTATTGGAGCTAATGACCCTCGGGGCGTGCCCAATTTGGGTCCCAGGGGCATGGTTGGCAGGATTCATGTAGGGAACCACTAGACACTGCTACATACCAAATATATAAGCTCTGGGCCTCATGGTTTCAGAGAAGAAGATTTTTTAAGTTTTTCCCATTATGAGTCTATGGGAGCTTATGACCACTGGGACATGGCCAATTTGGACTCCAGGGGCTTGGTTGGCAGGATTTATGTAGGGGACCACTCAACATTGCTACGTACTATATATATAAGCTCTGGGCCTCATGGTTCCAGAGAAGATTTTTGAAGGTTCTTAGGCTATATAGCTATATATAATCAAATGACCCCCTTTGGGTGTGGCCAATTTGAGCCCCAGGGGCATGGGTGGCAGGACTTTAGTAGGGGAGCACTAGACATTGATACATGCTATATATATAAGCTATGGGCCTCATGGTTTGAGAGAAGAAGATTTTTGAAGATTTTCCCATTGTAAGTCTATGGGAGCTCATGACCCCCGGGGCGTGGCCAATTTGGGCCCCAGGGGCATGGTTGGCAGGATTTATGTAGGGGACCACTAGACATTGGTACATACTAAATATGTAAGCTCTGGGCCTCATGGTTTCAGAGAAGAAGATTTTTGAAGTTTTTCCCATTATAGGTCTATGGGAGCTATATGTTGCCATGGCAACCAGAGTTCCAATCCAATCTGCCTTTAAACCAAATGCAGTCAATCCCCCACCCCAACAAGAGGCCCAAATGGGCCTGATATCGCTCACCTGGCTATTGTGCAACGGAACCATTCTGATACAAAATTGGTCCAATTCCACTGAGAATTTTTCATTTTCACATTTTGCTACTTTTAGTAACAGAGGCCAACTTGCCTGGTCTTTATATATTTACTTTTGAAACACCTCAATGCAAGAATCATTTTGCCACAAATTTCATCAAAATCCATTCAGGGGTTACTGAAATATTGCCAGTTTCATGTTTTGTGCTATTTTTAGTAACGGCAGATGGCGGCCATCTTGGATTGCTAAAATGCAAAAAATCGAAAAGCCTTCATGCAAGGACCATTTTGACACAAATTTGGTCCAATTCCATTGAGATTTTCTGATTTTCACATTTTTCTATTTTTAGTAACAGAGGCCAATATGACTGGTCTTACAGTTAGATATTTTTGAAACATCTCAATGCAAGAATCATTTTGACACAAATTTCGTCAAAATCCATTAAGCGGTTACTGAGATATTGTCATTTTCATGTTTTGTGCTATTTTTAGTAACGGCAAATGGTGGCCATCTTGGAATGCCAAAATGCAAAAAAATCGAAAAAGCTTAATGAAAGGACCATTCTGACACAAAATTAATCCAACTCCATTGAGATTTTCTAATTTTCACATTTTTCTATTTTTAGTAACAGAGGCCAATACGACTGGTCTACAGTTAGATATTTTCTAAACATCTCAATGCAAGAATCATTTTGACCCAAATTTCATCAAAATCCATTCAGCGGTTACTGAGATATTGTCATTTTCATGTTTTGTGCTATTTTTAGTAACACCAGATGGAGGCCATCTTGGAATGCCAAATTGCAATTAATCAAAACGACTTCATGCAAGAAACATTCTGACACAAAATTGGTCCAATTCCATTCAAGGGTTCTTGAGTAATTGTCATTTTTATGTTTGTGCTATTTTTAGTAACACCAGATGGCGGCCATCTTGGGATGCCAAATTGCAATTAATCGAAACGGCTTCATGCAAGGAACATTCTGACTCAAAATTGGTCCAATTCCATTCAAGGTTTCTTGAGTAATTGTCATTTTTATGTTTGTGCTATTTTTAGTAACGGCCCCCATGGTGGCCATCTTGGATAGTCAACTGGCACAAAATTGAAATAATTCCATTCAAAAACCAATTCTGACCAAATCTGGTCAGAATTGGCTGCATTTTCTTTATTGACATTTGAGCAAAATCGGCCTTGTTAACGCTAAGTAGGTCACTGTGACCTAATTCCGTTATAGATTTTTTTTATTTTTACAATTTTTAATATCAAGGTCCCACTTATGTTCCATGCAAACTTTCAACCAAATATACCAAATGGTTCTGGAGAAGAAGTTGATTTTGTTGTTTTTGCTATTTTTAGTAATGGCAGCCATCTTGGATTCTTGACCTGACCCAATTTTACAATTTTGAAACCCTGCAGTCTGGTCATGCTCCATGTGAAATTTGAGATCTATGGGCTCAGTGGTTTTAGAGAAGAAGTTGTTTGAAGTTGTTTAAATAGGTCATTTTTTGACATTGGCATTTGAGCAAAATTACACACGTAAACAGAAAGTAGGTCACTGTGACAAAACTACGCTACAGATTTTTTTCATTTTTACAATTTTGAATACCAAGGTTTCACTGATGTTCCATGCCAAAATTCAGACAAATATACCCAGTGGTTCTGGAGAAGAAGTTTATTTTGTTGTTTTTGCTATTTTTAGTAACGGCGGCCATCTTGGATTTTCAACCTGACCCAATTTTACAATTCTGAGACCCTAATGTCAGGTCATGCTCCATGTAAAATTTGAGAACCATGGGACCAGTAGTTTTACAGAAGAAGATGTTTGAATATTTGTTTTTAGGTGTTGACGGACGATGCACGGACGCACGACGCACGCCGGACGCATTGGTATGACAATAGCTCACTATGGCCCTTCGGGCCATGTGAGCTAACAATGCTACACATAAAATTTGATCAAGATTGGCCTGCTGGTTTAGGAGATATTGATGTTTAAAGTGTGGACGCCGACGCCGACGACGACGGACGACGGACCAAGGCTATACTATAAGCTCACCTTGACAGGTGAGCTAATAAATACCCTATTTGCCAATGGTTAGAAGACAGAAATTTTCCACCCTCCAAAATGACTCTATATAATCAGTTGTACAAATTCTGATGTAATCTTTTTTTTTCCTTCCAAAATCTAGATCCACTAAAATGGAATAAACAAATAAATGCGGTAGGCACATTAAGATCTCTGTGTCCTTCTTTTTGGTATTTCTCCTATCCATGCCCTGACATCTGACAGGTTAATTTAGGCAATAAAAACCAAAGGACACCAAATAATTAGATAGAGAAAGTACACAGAGTTAACTGGATGAACCCTATAGATGGCTGACATCCTTCCTCAAATTAAAGACTTTTTATAGATACAGCAGCTAGTAGTTTCAGGACTGAATTGCACTGATTTGCTCTAGCTAATTAAGCTACCTATTATGGCAACCACAAACTTTCTCACAAGCTAACTCTTGGTGCTCAGTTGGACAAACTCTTGTGTCACAGACATGGAGAATTGTAATGACATTTATGGGAATAATTTTCTAACCTACATAGTATTACAGTAAACTCTCGATATCTCAAAGTCAAACTTCAGCCCAAACTACTGATATCTCTACGTAAATTTTCTGGTACCAGAAAATTTACTTTGAGATATCAGTAGTTTGAGATAACAGGAGTTGAAATGTAAATAAAAATAGGAAATAAGGTCTTTGATACAAGAAGATACTTTGAGATATCAGTGTTCTAGATATCGGGAGTTGACTGTAAAAGTATATGATGTGGATTGAATCTGACTTGTGTAGGCAGTTTTAATGTGCATCCACAATATGGTGGAACAGACCCGCTGTAATCTCAAACACCTAACACCTGAAGCACTGGAAATTCGTTGTTGTTGTGTTTTTGCTTTACATCCACGGTAAACAGCTATGGTCATGTCGTGACAGTTAGTTAACCTAGCCACACTATTCCTGGGCAGGCTTAGACCTCCTAAGTGGTTAACCGGTACGTACTAAGTGCACATACTTTCACCAGTAACTGAAAAATGCCCTTCTTGAATCAGCGGAATGAGAAACAAAAGTGTGTGGCCAGACCAGGTATCACACCCGGAACCTCTGGCTTATAAGTCAGACGCGCTATCGACTGCGCTACACGGCCTGGCTGGAAATTTGTAAACAGCATGGATTCAAATGAGGTGGCTTATAATAAGCCACCTCATCTGAATCTACACTGTTTGTCCTTTAATCTTTTGCAAAGCCTGAATGGAGCATTTTTTGAAATAATGCGGACATAAATTTTGTCATCAACTTTTTTTGCCCTTTGAGGGCTACCTCTTTCATGCTCAATACCGGGAAGTGACCTCTTTCATATTAAGAGTTGTGTTGTATGAGCTCATTACTTGTCCTGTGTTTTTGTGCAGGACTTTTGGTTAAAATGCAAACAAGAGGGCCATGATGGCCCTGGATCGCTCACCTGAATATCCTGTGAACTTAACCTCAGAGACATCCATATGACTGACAGAGTTTCACAAAGATTAAATGGTAAATGAACCCTTTATTGTGTACCTAAGGTTTTTATAAGATTTAACCTAATGACCTAGATTTTGACCCTACATGACCAAGTTCCAAACCTGGTCTAGATTTCTTGGATATGAACATTCTGGCAAAGTTATCAAAACTGTGCCTTCTAGAGTGTACACAATGTTTTTCTAAGGTTTAACCTAGTGACCTACTTTTTGACCCAACATGACCAAGTTGCACCCTTGGTCCAGATTTGTTGGAGACAACCATTCTGACAAAGTCTCATGAAGATTAGAACAAAACTGTGTCCTCAAAAGCGTTCACACTGTTTTTCTAAGAACTGACCTAGTTTTTGACCTGACATGGCCCAGTTTCAAATCTGGTATAAATTTCATGAAAGTAAACATTCTGACAATGTTTCACGTAGATAGGATCATAACTGTGCCCTCTAGAGTGTACATGAGGTTTTTCTAATATTTGACCTAGTGACCTAGTTTTTGATCCCACAAGACTCAGATTCAAATTTGGCCTAGATTTTATATAAATAAACATTCTGACAAAGTTTCATGAAGATTGGATCATAACTGTGCCCTCTAGAGTGTGCACAAGGTTTTTCTAAGATTTGACCCAGTGACCTAGTTTTTGACCCCACATGACCCAGTTTCGAAGATGGTCTAGATTTCATTAAGATAAACATTCTGACAAAGTTTCATGATGATTGGATCATAACTGTGCCATTCTAAGATTTATTTCTATTTTTAGCTCTGGCGGCCATTTTGTTAAGCGGAGCGGAACCGTCTGAGCAATTTTTGGTCAGAGCCATGAGTAAAACATTTCTGTGAAATTTTTTTGAAATCGAGCCATTGGCTTTAGAAACGATGATGTTTAAAGCTTTTTTCTATTTTTAGCTCTGGTGGCCATATTGTTCAGCGGGGCAGAACCGTTTGAGCAATTTTGGTAGAGGGTCTCCTAAGGAACATTTCTGTGAAATTATTTCAAAATAGGCCCAGCAGTTTTGGAGGAGTAGTCGTTTAAAGGTTTTTCTATTTTTAGCTCTGGCTGCCATATTGTTCAGCGGAGCGGAACCGTTTGAGCAATTTTGGTAGAGGGTGTCCTAAAGAACATTTCTGTGAAATTATTTTAAAATCGGCCCAGCAGTTTTGGAGGAGAAGTCGTTTAAAGGTTTTTCAATTTTTAGCTCTGGCGGCCATATTGTTTGCGGAGCGGAACCGTTTGAGCAATTTTGGTAGAGGGTCTCCTAAGGAACATTTCTGTGAAATTATTTCAAAATCTTCCCAGCAGTTTTGGAGGAGAAGTTGTTTAAAGGTTTTTCTATTTTTAGCTCTGGCGGCCATATTGTTCAGCGGAGCAGAACCGTTTGAGCAATTTTGGTAGAGGGTCTCCTAAGGAACATTTCTGTGAAATTATTTCAAAATCTGCCCAGCAGTTTTGGAGGAGAAGTCGTTTAAAGGTTTTTCTATTTTTAGCTCTGGCGGCCATATTGTTCGCGGAGCGGAACCGTTTGAGCAATTTTGGTAGAGGGTCTCCGAAGGAACATTTCTGTGAAATTATTTCAAAATCTGCCCAGCAGTTTTGGAGAAGTTGTTTAAAGGTTTTTCTATTTTTAGCTCTGGCGGCCATATTGTTCAGCGGAGCGGAACCATTTGAGCAATTTTGGTAGAAAGTCCCCCAAGGAACATTTCTGTGAAATTATTTCAAAATAAGCCCAGCAGTTTTGGAGGAGAAGTCGTTTAAAGGTTTTTCTATTTTTAGCTCTGGCTGCCATATTGTTCAGCGGAGCGGAACCGTTTGAGCAATTTTGGTAGAGGGTGTCCTAAAGAACATTTCTGTGAAATTATTTTAAAATTGGCCCAGCAGTTTTGGAGGAGAAGTCGTTTAAAGGTTTTTCAATTTTTAGCTCTGGCGGCCATATTGTTTGCGGAGCGGAACAGTTTGAGCAATTTTGGTAGAGGGTCTCCTAAGGAACATTTCTGTGAAATTATTTCAAAATCTGCCCAGCAGTTTTGGAGGAGAAGTTGTTTAAAGGTTTTTCTATTTTTAGCTCTGGCGGCCATATTGTTCAGCGGAGCAGAACCGTTTGAGCAATTTTGGTAGAGGGTCTCCTAAGGAACATTTCTGTGAAATTATTTCAAAATCTGCCCAGCAGTTTTGGAGGAGAAGTTGTTTAAAGCAAAAGTTGACGCCGGACGCACGACCGGACGACGGACAAAGACCGATCACAATACCCCACCTTGAGCACTTAAAAACTTAGATGTCATTCAGATGCCATAATCTGTAACAACTGAATTATAAGAAAACACACCTGGCCCAGACTTTTTGTTTGTGTCTGAAATTAGGCTTCTCTTGTATTCCGCTATAAGACAGGTTTTTCCCCTGTCCAAACGATTCAAAAATCTAGGATTGTCATGACATGGATCTAGATTTTTGGCACTGTTTTAGAATGGAAAAAAAACTTTTGAGGAGAACTAATACAACTGATAATACAACTGATTAATACTTGTATCCAGTCATTTTACTCCCAATATCTCCAACACGTATATCTCTAAGTACCTTTTATATAAAAACTAGAAAATTGTGTCTGTAAGACACTAATGATGCCCCCGTGCAGCGCCTGTCACATGATATGTATATATCCACAAAGCAACTACAAAGAATCCATTGAAAACATAACCTGCCATGAAAAAAAACTGCCCAAAATGACTAAGTTAAAAAGGCTGTGATTCTGTCAAAATTAATTCTAGACCTATCGATATGCCTCATCATATCTTCAAATATGTCCACCATATGTAGACAAGGTCTGAAAAAGATCCATTGAAAACTGTGGAGCAAGTTGATAACACAAAATCCATAACCTACAATGCAAAATTTCCCTAGAATGACTAAGTTCAAAAGGCCATAATTCTATCAAAATTAAATTCTAGCTCCAACAAAAACCCACATGCACATCTTCAATATGTCCACAGCATGTATGCAAAGTTTGAAAAAGATCCATTGAAAACTGTGAGAGGAGTTGATTACACAAACTCTATACCCTACAATGCAAAAATTTGCCTAAAATGACTAAGTTCAAAAGGCCGTAATTCTGTCAAAATTAATTCTAGGTCCAACAAAAATCCACATGCACATCTTCAATATGTCCACAACATGTATGCAAGGTTTGAAAAAGATCCATTGAAAACTGTGGGAGGAGTTGATTACACAAACTCTATACCCTACAATGCAAAAATTTGCCTAAAATGACTAAGTTCAAAAGGCCGTAATTCTGTCAAAATTAATTATAGGTCCAACAAAAATCCACATGCACATCTTCAATATGTCCCCAACATGTATGCAAAGTTTGAAACAGATCCATTGAAAACTGTGGGAGGAATTGATTACACAAACTCTATACCATAAAGCGTGACGAACAGACAGACAGACAGGGGCAAATCTTAATGCCCCCTGACTATCGTCACGGGGGCATAATGCCCCCTGACTATCGTCACGGGGGCATAAAAAAATTTGGTTTGGGCACATTCTCTATTTTTCATTTACATTTTAAATCTTATTTCAAACTACTATTATCTCAAAGAAAATTTTCTGATTCTTTTCTGGGTCCAGAAAATTTACTTTGAGGTGTCAGTAGTTTGGGATGAATGTCCACTTTGAGGTATCGAGAGCTGACTGTTTTTTCGGGTGATTTTGAAAGTGAAACTATTCTTGGAGCTGAATTGTAATTTAGTGGTATGGCTCACTTACTATATGTAACTATGAAAGACTTGCTGATCAATCATTTAAAACAGAGTGCACTTTAAAACAGGAGACAGAACTTTGAAAATACTAGCTAAAAATAACTGTGGCAATAAGACTGCAAAGAAATGCACTCTAAGATTTAGAGATTTTTTTAAATGACTGAACTGTGCACTTTTCCTTGTACATTTGGAAAAAGACTGTTTTTGAATTCTGGAAGTTTTCAGTAAAGCATAGTCACGTACATGTTAAGTTCATTCCAAACACTGAATAGCTGATAAAAGTGAACATTTCAGTCAGCCTGAGTTTGTAACCAACGACTAGGGATTACTGTAACTATATTATGTTCCCTGTCATGGGACTAAAGATAGTCCCTTCAAAATTTTGGATAAATTTGTGGCCATGGGTATCAACTTTCACAGTTTTGTTGATTTTTCCTATAAAACTCTTTTCTTGTGGTGACTTAAATAGCATGCACACTTTGACAAGACAAAATTATGAGAAACATGAAAATTAAAAACCTGCAACCATTTGTTACTGCAACCATATGTTCAATTCTGGAATCGCAGTTTATATAAACCTTAAGAGTTCACTTATTCTGCAATAACCTTCTGTCGTTCTTATTATGTTAGTGTCAGAAATGGAGATCACCATAGCTTTCATCATACAAAGGTACCTTCTCCATCCATATTTTCAGAAGTTCGAATCAGGCTGCACTTCTACATTCGAGGGCCTCATGGAAGATTAGCTGTTACATAAATTTATGTATTTGCTAAATGTTGTAACCCTCCATAAATAAAGTCTTTACTTACTTACTTGCTATTAAAGTCAGCACGATACTGGAAGAATAAACTAGTAAATTTTTACGTCTGAGGAATAGTTTAAAACATGAAATGCAATGGAATAGAAAGGAAGGGGCTGGCATGGACTCCCATTTCATTCCACTAATCTGGGGCAGCACTACAGGAAAGAATATGCAGCCTCATAGCACTCTTACAGGCCTCTGAGGCAGTAAATTCTTTCTTGTAAAAGTACAACCTCACGCTCTGAAAGGAAATAGCTCTGAAAGGAAATATTGTAGCTAATGGAATGTGGACTAGTCCATTCCAGGTTTTAAACTATGCCCTTGTCTGAAGCCCTAGCTAACTTTTTCTATAAATAGAAAAAAATCTAGCTCTCTTTGATTGGATAGGACACAGAGGCCATTATAATGCACTGGTTCAGTAGTTACTCCAAACATTAAGACAGACTGTCTGAATAAACAGTGTAGAGCCTGATCAGATTGTTCCATATGAGCAGCCTCATCAAGGTCTGCACTACATAATGATAATGCAGACATGACAGACCTGTTCAAGTTTCATGATCAGAAGGTCAACTGCGTAAATGGTTTGGGTATCCAAAGGTATAGGGCAATTACGGTAAAGAAAGTTTAAACATGGCTGCCATACTCTATAAGGTTAATTTGTAACCATAATTATATTAACCCTTAAAGACCAAAAAAGGAGACAACAACATTTACGACAAAATTTATGTCTGAAAAATTTCAAGAACTGTTCTGTCCAAGCTATATCATATTGAGAATTCACAGCCTAGATGGCAAAAAGTGTAGATCCAGATGAAGCGGCTCACTGTGAGCCAACTCATCAGATTCTGTATCTATGCTGTTAGCAAATTCAACTGTTTTTATTTTTGATTTTTTAAGTGTCAAGTATTAGAACAACAGAACCAAATCCTGTACTTTGGAAAACTTTTGTGAGGCCTAACTTTTGTGAGTTAGTGATGAAAGAAGTTTATGTATTTGCAAAGTTTTTATTTCTGCAGTTCTCATACTGATCAGGCTATATGGATTTTGTAACAGTTTTAGTTTGTGATCAAATATCTGGCTGTATTTGCCAGAGATGTATTTTTGCAAAAATATTGCTCCAGTAAATGCATGTATTGCCAGAAATGTTTCTTGATTTTTGAACTATAAATATCCTCCTGGGCCCAGTAGTTCAAAACTAATGAAGTTGCTAGTTAATGAGATATCAAAATTTTAAACCTACTATATGCAAAAAAGCCTCCAATTTTTGCTGAAAAATTGTGAGAAGCTTTTGCAATGTTAATAAAGTTTTATTACGACAACAGCTTTCAAGTAGTAGCCTTAATTTCATACTTTAAAACATCATGCTTCTCATTTTCCAGCTGCACCTAGAGTAAAAGATGTATTTTGGGTTGTCAAATCATTTTCACAAGTTAAGGACGATATCCTTTACGAAATTCTATTAATACTCTTGTTATACCATAAAAATCTAAGTATTGGGTCAGATAAATCTGAGAAAACAGTACAGGCACAGACCAGACTGCTTAGGCCCTTCTCTGTTTGCCATTCTATAAGTATCTTTTCAACACATTACTGCACTGGAAATCAACAGTTCCATTTTTAGGACAAGTATGGTAAATATTTTATGTGTTTTCGTTTTTAATGTGCCATCATTCGCGGGATACTGTAAGTATCCTGCGAATTACTGGCACATTAAAAATGACAAATGACTGATTGTGCAAGGTGGTTCGTGCCTCCTAGTGCATGAACTACAACATAATACAACAGAGACATAGGCAGTATTAAATCAAACTCTGTTTTCAAATTTACTAAAATGGCCACCATGATCCCAAAGGACCAACAAGAGTTCCACCTAATGGGGTGTCTCGCCTGTGAGCCCACTGTCACAAAACTGGCCAAGCTAAATCTGAACAGCTTGCACCATCTCCAACGCCGAAAAAGTAATACATGTCTCACTGCTGCCAGTCCCAAGTGAGACAAAACCTATAAACTGCACTATGATAAAGTAGCTTTGGAAGTCTTTTTTTTTTCTTTTTTTGGTGAAGAAAGCAAAATATCATAAGTTCATCATCACTTATTTAGCGTAAAGAAATGTATAAAGAGCTCTGCTAAATTCCATGATGATAATTCCAGATGACACTGAAATGTTTCTGAAAGAAACTAGCTGACCCTGACAGGCGAAACTGGTGCTCAGTATTCATGCACTAATGTTTGCAAATGAAGCACCCTGTTTTTATACTGCGGTTTAAATTACCATAAAATCTTAAGAATAAGGAGACCTGAAGCACCCTGTTTTATACTGCGGTTCATATTACCATCAAATTCTAAAAATTAGGACACCTAAAATGATCACCGAAACTGCCCGAATATGGAATATGTTGTTTTTAAAGTGCATCAACACGTCAAAAAGACGCATATGAAATGGCAAACAGTGTAGTCCCTGATCAGACTGCTCCTAAGGAGCAGCCTGATCTGGGTCTGCACTTTTTGCTCAGACCTATCTGTCCCAGTACTTAGAATTTTTATGGTATAGCATCCTTGATACACTGTATCTCTCTTACTGCAGTAATTGTATTTAATGAAAAATCAATTCAACAGCTACAAACACAGTGATAGCTAGACAAAGACCTCCTGAGAAAATTGTCATCCAATTTTAAGTGTACATCTTAACTCCCCCATGTACATTACAAACCAAGAATCTTAATACCACAGTCTAGTTCTTCACAATATTACATATCAAATGTCCCCACCCTCTTTTCTTAGTTTCCTTAATCATTCCTGGTTATACATTTTGAGGACTATTCTAATGGCTAAAATTTACAAGTAAACAGTTACACAGCAGCACACCAGCAAACAATAATGTATAGTTGACCCCCCCCCCCCCCACAATATCTCAGCTGCGTTCAAGATCACCATTCACACTCTGTTTCACATTTTCCCTGACCTTTTCCTGGTTTTTCCCTACTGATGTTTTCCAATTTTCCATAACCTTTATGGATCAAAAAGGTGATTATTGAATTCCTTCTTCTTGCAGGGAGTTTGGAAAACAGTGAAGTTCCTGATGAAACTGCACTCAAGAAACTGTTCATGGATCATGTTCTACACTGTTTGCTCAGCAATGTCAGTCTCAATATGGGTATATTTTCAGGGGAAGCAACTGTCATTTTCATTTTTGTCTCCCTTCTAAACAGAAGTCAACTCTTACAGGAAAGAATATGCTCCTTTAACAGCAAATTAAAGGGAGCAAATTCTTTCCTTTATGAGTACACACCTTTGAAGAAGAGTTTCATCAACCAAGGAAGCAAACAGGAAATCACCTAAATTGTTTCCCTTTGTAAAAATTTGGAAAAACATGGATGTTTACACATACACCTTAAGTTAATAACGGTAAATACAGTACCATCTTCAAACACCCCGTCTTACCTCTGACTTGCTTGTCTTGTCTCCAAGTCCAAACTTGTGACTTTTAATCCCTGTAGTATGGATCTGGTTCTCCTTCTTACTGACGTACTGGACAGTTATACAGTAGCGCACATCACGGTCAGACCTCATTGAGAATGTGTGTCGCTCACACTGCCGGAAACTCAGAATGGGATCACCTGGCTTCAGTCTCTATACAGTGAAAAAGATAATAATAAACCAAATAAAGTTTGAGGCAAGACAGATGGATGATATCTTGGGATTTCATATCCTTTTCAACAGTATATCAATCATATCAGAACAATAGGAGGGTGCGTGCTATATGGATCTCTGTTTATAGTTGAATAGATTTCCACCTCCAGCAGGATTCAAACCCAGACACCTAGCTTAGCAGGCCGACCTTTAACCTTCTCATGACTGAGCTACTGGGGCTCCTCAAGTAGGAAACAGTCACTATTTGCACATCTACAGGTGGGTCACAACTGAAGTATATTTTACCTCATTACAATTCTAAACACCCTTTAGCAGCTAAGGATATTCACATTTACTGCAATGTTGGTGACTGAATGCACAATCTGATCAGAGCCTTTGCTGTTTACACATGCCATATGCACTCTCTTTGCATTTCATGGTTCAATTGTTCTAGACCAATATGAAACTCATGCAACTAACATCGTCAACAAGAATCAAGAAATAATGTGCTATCAAATGCATCCCTCTGAAAACTTCCAGATAATCCTATTAATCTGAAGTGTTCAAAAGAAGCCATATTCATTTCGGTTGAGCCATGATCAATTACAGATGATGTCAAGGAGAAATATTGGCTTGTTTGTTTGAAAACCTTAAAATAGAATTCTGATTTCTATTAATCTATAATGGAGGCATATTGCAGTATTGTAATTTTGTAATTCATTCTGTGCAGTGAAAAAAATCTAGAAATTTTAATTTGTGTGATTTATAACAAAATTCAACTAAATGCACATTGCTGTCAGAAGGACTCGGTGCCAGGGGTCACAACTATGAATTTGTTCCACTCAGCCTACTGGAGAACATCTATAATTGAGCCACAACACAACAAAACCAACAAAGTGGCATGTACACCCAGCAAAGACTCAGATCAGCCTGGGCATCCCCCCAGTTTGATCAGAGTCTTCCCCCAGTTTGATCAGAGTCTTCCCTGTTGGCTTAAAGGGTAGCTAAGTTTCTAAGCTACCTTCATACCAACAGCAAAGACACTGATCAGACTGGGTGGATGCTGGGCACACATGCCACTTTGTTGGTTTTGTCCTGCCGTGGTTCAATTATGAGATTGGAAAACAACAACACATTGCTATTATCATCCAACCTTTTGTGTTACACTACCCCAAACAACAGCATACTACGGTTATAAAGCACTTGCTAGTATATTATCAAACCAATTGAAAACTGAGGCAAGCATGAAAATGGCACAGGTGCTTCCCCTGAAAATGTACCTTTTTTTACCATAAAACTTTAAATGCCAGTGACGAAAATAACTGAATTTTCAAAAAGCTTAGATCCTGATGAGGTGGCTCATTTTGAGCCACCTCATCAGGATCTATGCTATTCGCCCTCCAGTCTTTGAATTATCAATATGATATAGCTTGGATGAAACATTTTTTTAAAATTTGCAGGGGTAAATTTTGTCGTCTGCTTTCTGGCACTGAAAGGCTTAAGCAAGGCGCTCCAATAACAGCTCTGTATTATTAAAAAGTTTGCCAGGGGCATTCAGACCTCCATTTGAACTTGGAGTGGGAAATTACACTAAACATTTGCTATATGATCAAATTTCCCATGTTAAGCCCATCCCTCCCCGCCTTATGATTAAATTTCCAATGGTACTTCCATTCCTCCACTCCACCCCTTACTCAACCCACTACTGCACCCCCACTTGAAAAACACTTGCAAGTACTTGATCTTTATCTTACCTGTAAATAAAAGGAATACAGTCCATCTCTTCTTCCAACAGCCTTCAGTTCAAAGTGGAAACCATGGATGGACATAACTTCAGAGTGGTATAGTGGCTCCTGAAGCAGAAATAAAAAATGCCTTTGAACATCTGTAATTGTTTTTTCTTTCTTTTTTTTTTTGTTTTTACTCCTTCATTAATGTCTTTGTGTGTGTGTGTGTGTTGAGAGGGGGGGTCTTCATTAATGTGTGTGTGTGGGGGGGGGGGGGGGGGGGGGGGGGAGTGGTGCAAAACCAACAATGGCAGAGTTGCTTCCTCTGTAAGTGTACCCATTCACCTTAGCAAAGGCTGTCATTAGAGTGCACCTGTATCGAAAGCATATCTGCAACTCCAGCTTCAGATTAACAATACACATTGATCTACTTATGTCTTTTCGACTTTGAGAATGATCCTATTTCATGATATCAGGTTATTACATGGATTCATGTTAGAAAATTTCCAATATCGGCAGCCTTTCCTTCTCATTATTTGAATCAATCAGGGCAAAAGGTATATTATGGCATATTTATGAATAAAAAAAGATGAACTTCAATATGGCCATCTAATGGTGTCTGATCAGCGTCTTCTCTTTTTATTAGCTCTGAATTTGTACTTTTATAGTGCAAATGGAATGCACATGTATGGCAACAACTCAATTTCAACATGTGTACAATAAACAGCAAACAAGAACCTCTGTAACTCCTGTGCCTTGTGCGATGAGCCACTTTCTGGCGCAACGAAATTCACGAAGCATGTTAATGACAAAGTGCCTGCCAGTTTAAAAACAACATAAATCATTAGTTTAATTTAGAACCGAGAGCCACTTCTGACATATATATTAATCTGAAAATTTATTGCGGGTTACAAATGGCTTCTCACAAAATATATTGCATCATTCTCCCAATTTTGAGATAATCATGGTTCTAAATTATATTAACTGGGAAAAACTACCTTAATCTCTAAGCAAACAGTACAAACCCAGACCAGACTGCACATTTGTGCAGTCTGGTCTGGGTTTTTCCTCTTTGCTTTTACAATTTTAAAGATTTAAATAAAGAATGTCAGACAGATAAAAGATGAACCCTGATTGGAAAGTACAGATCTAAACATTGGTTTCAGATGATGATGCCTGTTAATGAGTAAAAACAAAGTACTCTCGGCAGTTTTTCACATTTATCAAATTATTCAAATTGAGAAGCCACTTTCTTCCATAAATATGACATTACCAGAGAGATTTCTTTCACCTTACACCTCTCGATACAAGTTTGTAAATCAGGCTTTAACAGCAACAACAAATTATAACCGAGCAAAATATTTACGCTCAATCATGTTGTCAAGAATACCAATAGATTCTAAATAACTAATGGCAAGTTTGAACTATTAGATATGATGTTTTGACCTTATTTTGTAAGGAGAACATTATTACTGTTCATCAAAAGTGCTGACAATATTTTAGATTTCAAATAAATTCTGATAGCTCAATATGTGTTACATCACTTTATAATGCTACTACAACAAGACCTGTCACTGGGACAGGATAGCTTGCCTGACAGTGCCTTGCCCATCACATAAAAAACTTTAACGTAAAACTTTAACATTTTGCTAACGCCGACGACGCCAACGCCGACGCCAACACCAACGCCAACTACGGGGGAAGTACAATAGTTATAGATCTTCCTGAACTTTGTTCAGGCGAGCTAAAAATGCCTTAGTACATGATAGCAAATACTGTTCTCATTTCCAGCCTGTTTAAGGTGTATGGGCCCAGCACCATATTTTTGTGTCATTTTTACAAAGGGAAACAACTGTTGTGACTTCCTGTTGGCTTCCTTGGCCAACAAAACCCTTCCAAAATAGGGTCTACTCTTAAAGGAAAGAATCTGCTCCTATAGAAGCAAATTCTTTCCTTTAACAGCTGACCCCTATTGAGAAGTTAGGGGAAAAGAAATTGACAGAGTTGCTTCCCTTGAAAGCAAATCACTTCCCCTTAAGTTGCAAGTATTAGGAGATAACAAAAAGTGTGATACGCTGTGCATGTTTCTGAAAGAGTCATAGCATTCTTATTGCTTTTCAAATAAAGCAAAATTTCCCTTGAGTGACATGCATGCATCTGTTTTATAAGTTGCACAACTCACAGGGGAAATAAAAATGTTTAAACCTCATTTTTTTGGTTTCCTCATTGAAATTTCTCGCTATTTTAGGATTCTACTTTAATGCAAGGTATTTTGTGTCATGAAATCCAACACTTAAAGTTCATGCAAATAGCACAAGTTTGTGATTACATTACTCCCAAGCATGCCAGAAAACACCTAATATCTTTGCCCTTGAAAATGCAGAGCAACATTGATATTTGAGCCTCGACACGAGAAAACCAACAATGTGGTTGTGCGCTCAATGCAGACTCAGATCAGCCTGGGCATCCACCCAGTTTGATCACTCTTCTTTAGTGCTCAAAGGGCAGCTAAGGGTCTAGGCTACCTCCATGCGGACAGCGGAGACTCTGATCAGACTGGGCGGATGCCCAGGCTGATCTGAGTCTGCGCTGGGCACACAACCACATTGTTGGTTTTCTCGTGTCGTGACTCATTTCATCCATCTCCAGCCATGGGAAATCTTACTCTTCCACAGTTCAAATTTCTGTAACAAACCAGCTATCATAGCCCTTGATCAATCATCTGCGTTCTTAGGATTTATTTAGGCTAAAAAGGTGTGGTTGGGTTGAGCGATGATGCTGGGTAATTTTTGGAGCGGAGAACCTATTAATTTGGGCAATAATAGGGCAAGGGTCTGCTATGATTGCAGCAGGTGTGGGATAGTATTCGTTTAGATATTTTGCTCGTGTCTAGCCTATCTTCCCTTTCTTCATGCCTTACTCTTAAAGGAAAGAATTTACTCCCCTTGGGAACAACATCTTTCTTTTAAGAGTGTCCCCTGCCCCCACTCTTTCCCAGTGAGGATGGAGATAAATACTTCTTTGCATGGATTAGCTGTCAAGAAAGTTTTCCTTTCTTCTTGAGCAGAACATCTTTATTTTCTAAGCACTGTCAAAGCCATCAATTTTTAAATTCCCTTACTTAACAAGTACTTTCCAAATTTCCCTGACCAATCACAAAATTCTCTGATTTTTCCCTAACCTGGAAAATATTTCATTGCCACAGTCAGGGAAAATCATCTGGAAAATATTTCATTTTCCAGATGATTTTCCCTGACTGTGACAATTCTGATATCACATCCCGTTTGGTCAGTGCATGTGCTACTTACATCATCAATGATGAATCCTTGTCTAACAGCTGCTGTGTTGAAATTCTTCAAGAGTGACATGTCACCTCCTCCTTGTAGCTGAAATATATTGAAACATATTGGCTTCTTCAAATATATAGTATGCAAAAGGTCAATCTAATCAGATTACGATCATTAATGCTTCAGGGAACACATTAAAGGGTTTCCCTTAGTCACCTTTTAATCAGATAAATGTTTTACAGCCTAGAAACCGCTGGTATTTGATAATGGAGTAAGTGAAATCCATTTGAAAACATCATTCTATGTTCACATCAGGTCATGAAATACTTAGAATTGTCGCTGAAAGAGAAGGGCAATGAGGCTATTCTGTGGTATCATATTCATCATCTGCACATCATCAATACTGTTATGTTAGCTATACTTACAGTGTGGTAATGCTGAGAGAGCAGGGCAACGAGGCTATCCTGAGGTAATATATTCATCCTCTGCACATAGTCAATATTGTTATGTTAGCTATACTTACAGCATGGTAATGCTGAGAGAGCAGGGCAATGAGGCTGTCCTGAGGTAATATATTCATCATCTGCACATCGTTAAATCTTGCTATGTTAGCTATACTTACAGCATGGTAATGCTGAGACAGCAAGGCAATGAGGCTATTGAGGTAATATATTCATCATCTGCAAATCGTTAATACTGTTATGTTAGCTATACTTACAGCATGGTAATGCTGAGAAAGCAGGGCAATGCGGCTATCCTGAGGTAAAATATTCATCATCTGTAAATTCTAATACTGTAATTTGAGCACCGACATGACAAAACCAACAAAGTGGCATGTGCACCCAGCGAAGACTCAGATCAGCCTGGGCATCCGCCCAGTCTGATCAGAGTCTTCACTGTCTGCATGGACATATCTAAGACCCTTAGCTTCCTTTTAAGCACAAGCAAAGACTCTGATCAGACTGGGCAGCTGCCCAGAATAATCTGGGTCATTGCTGGATGCAAATACTGCTTTGTCAGTTTTCTCGTGTTGTGGCTCATTTAGCTATACTTATAGCATGGTAATGCTGAGAGAGCAGGTCAATGAGGCTATCTTGAGGTAATATAGTCATCATTTGCACACTGTCAATACTATTATGCTAGCTATACTTACAGCATGGTAATGTTGAGAGAGCAAGTCAATGAGGCTATCCTGAGGTAATATATTCATCATCTGCATGTCCTGAATATTGTTTGCTGAAATACAAAATATTTGAAAGAAAATTAGGTAGACATGGTTAAGTCAAAACTTCAGAAAGATAAACTCTCCTGCCTGTTTAAACAAGCTCCAGGCTGCATTATACTACTAGATATGCAAACCATATTGTTAAGCATAATGTTTTCCCAAGTCAAATATTTTCAAAAACTGTGGACACATGGCACCATTTTGTAAGCTGAGTGTGAATTTAAAAGTATATTTTGCACTATGCATGCATGCCAATTCTCACTAAATGAGATGGTTCTTTCACTTAATTTGCTCTTCTGTGAACCAATTGTCAATGATTTCCAAATCTCACTTCCTTTCCAGTAAGAAGTTCTGGCTTAGTTCTTAAAACCTGTGCCGCAACTCGAGAAAACCAACAAAGCGGTATGTGGGCCCATCAAAGGCTCAGATCAGCCTGGGCATCCGTCCAGACTGATCACTCTTTGCTTTGTGCTGAAAGGGTGGCTAAGGGTCTAAGCTAGCTCCATGTGGACAGTGAAGATGCTGATCAGACTGGGCTAATGCCCAGGCTGATCTGTGTCTTTGCTAGGGGCACATGCCACTTTGTTGGTTTTGTAGTGACATGACTCATATGAATGGGGTACCCCATCCAATTTCACATTTTAAACAGAACGTATTCAGAACCGCAAACTATTGTACAGTCTAACCTGTCTTAAGGGGCAACCAAGAGGAACACAAAAATTGGTTGTATAAGACAAGTGACCCCTTAATACAGATTCATTTGCACTGTATTTTAGTTCAAGAGTCCCCAAAATGTGGCTGCTAAAGGCAGGTGATCCCTTCATAGACAAACCCCTTAAGACAAGTTTGACTATCACCAAATAAACAGGCAGACCTGTTTGGATTAGTTAAAGGACATGTTTGTTAATGCCTTGCTTAATTTTATCAAGTCTCATTTAAAACTTGTCAGAAAAGAAACTTATTTATAACTTTTATATATAAGCATTTGCATACTGTCAAATCCTGGTACTTATTGTAGGATGTATTTGAAATTTATAATTCATAAAACATTGTTTTTAAAAACCAAAACTCTTCAGATCTCACAGACTGCAGCTTAGAGCCCTAAGACATGGTATGACTGTTACAACTCCATTTAAGCTCTGTTTATTCCAAATTGTTAAAGACTTCATTTGATTCAAACAGGTCTAGGAACAAAATTTGTTTAAATTCAACATCTTTACTGAGGCTTCATGACGTCATATAAATCACTGAATTAATTTGTCTATTTTTTGCTTATTTTGAAAGAATTTTTGTATGCCATTTAGTCTGCACCAGCAGCTAAACTTTCTCAATATTTTTAAAACCAGCTTTCACGACCCAGTTGTTCAACACTAATGACATCAATAGTCAATAAGGTGTGACATTTTCAAACATACTGTATGCTAAAACAATCTTTTTTTTGCCAAAAAATTGTTTGCAGCCTTTGCAAGGAGCTTTTGCACTCTTCTGCAGTGCAAAAGTTCCTCCTTTTTATTCAGCAAAAATACTGGTAAACTTGATTTTACCTGTAACTTAAAGATCTTTCACAAAGGACTTCGATTAGCTAATGGTTCTTTGATCAACTGAGCCAAAAACTTATTTACTGGTACGTGTAGTTGTTGTTTTATTGCTTTACTTCCACAGTAAACAGCTATGGTCATGTTGGAATGGTCTGTTAACCAAACCACACTATTCCTGGGCAGGCTTAGACCTCCTAAGCAGTTAACCAATACTAAGTGCACATACTTTCGCCAGTAACTGACAACTGCCCCTCTTGAATCAGCGGAAGGAGAAACGAAAGTATGTGGCCAGACCGGGTAGTGAACCCTGGAATCGAACCCAGGACCTCTGGCCCTTCAGACAGACACGCTACCGACTGGGCTACGCAACCCGGCTGTCTTATCCTGCAACATGAAGGGACTGAATGAGGAAAAGTTAACACTTCAAGCACTAAAAATGAAGACAGTTCAATTTGCAAACAGTGTAAATCAGTATGAGGTGGCTCATGATGAGCCACCTCATCTGGAGCTACACTGTCTGCCCTCTAGTCTTTGAAATCTCAATACAATATAACATAGATTTACAATTTTTCAAAATTTTGCAGACAAAGTTTGTCTACTTTTTTGGCGCTTTTAGGGCTAAACCTGCAAAATAAATTACTTACTGTCTGTCACACCATGAAGTCTCACTGTTGCAAACAAAGGGGCATAAATCTGACCATCATCTCGTTCAATGAAAGACATAGTTTTTGGCAAACTGAAAAAGAAATCCACTGTTAAGTTATATAAAGATTTACAGTAAAACTTCAATGGTTCTAACCAGCTTTGGACCATGAAAATTAGTTCCAGCCAAAGGTAGTTCCAGCCATCCAGGGTTAGTTTTTATATAAATTGACCTCTATGGACCCAAGAACTAGCTAGGCAGGGTAAACAAGCTATCAGGGTTCAAACCATCAAAGTTCTACTGTATCAACAATGGTTTCCCTTGTTCTTGTCGGCATAATAGTGTATGACAAAGGATGATTTGGTATCTAACAGTTTTGCACAAGAGTGTTTTATTCATTCAGATTCAATAGAGATTACTGTATCTACTTATAATTAAAAACTCCAACATTGGCAGCACTATCATAAATTAGCCAATAATAACTTAACAAAGTCATATGTCAAGGGTTCTTTAAGTCTCCAGTACAAATAAGATCCAGTGTTTAAATAATTTTGCTGAAAATCTGTGATTTTTATTTTTATTTGTTGTTGTTGTTTTTTCAGCAAAAAAATGGCTGCGTTCAATATAATATGTTTGAAATATAATAAATATGCATATAATACATTTGAAAAGATAAGGTCTCATTAACTAACAATGTAGCTAGTTTTGAAAAAAATTCGCCTTGTACCTTACCTGTTGAAGTATGAGAGTACAGTGCTATGTGAGGGCATCAACTGTAGATGTGGGTTGAGCTGCATAAACAACCAGTAAGCCAGGGTCTTATATACAGTGTACTCGTTCAACACAAACAACCTGCAAAGTAGGAATCATAGCAATAGACACAAAGCAAATTTGATGATACATCTGGTGTATTTTTGTCTTGCTTTCTAGAGGGGGGAAGACCCCATCATATAAATGACATTGTCATCAAAATCTCATCTCATTTGGAACTCTTTACTGATGCATTGTGCTGTACATTGCATTTTTATCACATATTAAAAGTTAATGATTTCAAAAGTAAGTTACTCTGACAGCCCATCATAATGACCCAAATACTTTGTAAACATATTTATTGTAAAATTAAAGATGTTTTATTTGTTTAAAGCTGGACTAGTCACTTACGATGTTGACAGTGTGGTAAAAAGCTTGCAGTGATATCTTATGATAAAATAATAACATGGATTCACACCACTGGGAGAGCAATGGAGACTTTAACCCTTTTTTGGCCAGTGGACTTGTCCATTCTTATCATTCAGATAAACCCATTACTAGTTTTAGGGGTTTCTGGTGAATATTTTCACTTTTATTGTACTTTGCATAGAAATTCCTGTAAGCAAACAATGTAGACCCTGATCAGATGCCACATTTTGCGGCGTCTGAACTGGGTCTGCACTGTTTGCATAATGTCCCCAAAATGGGTATCCGGTCTAAAAAGGGTTAAAGACTTTCCTTGTTTCACAAAAATGGTTTGATTCTGTGCAAAGAAATGTCACAGTCAAACCACACACTTAACAAATCAAGCCTGATCTTAAAACTGAAAATGGCCATGATGGTACTAGAATGTTGAATCCTTGGTTTGTAACAGCTGCATACCTGTTTGATTTAAGAACTTTTTGCATCAAATCCATGGGCATTTCTCTCAACTGTATCTGGCACGACAACTGAAACAGATAAAAGTTAAGGGTCAGCAACTTGAAGTTTATATAAAGATACCAGTAACACAAAACAGTTTTTTTCTTATAACTACATGTCCTCTGTCATGTACAGCCTGTTGGCGAGATTCAGTAAAATGTCTTTCCGTCTTTCACTACTGACATCTTGGCTTAAAAATTGTCTAGCTTCAGGAAAATATGTCACAGTGACCTAGTTTTGTGGCAGATAATCTGGAGTTGTTGGGCACATGCGCTAATAGGGTCTCAATGGACCAATGCTTTAGAAAACGGAAATACAAGGCAGAGATTGTTTTGTGGAAGGTGACCTTGAGCTGTTGGGGGCATGCAGGCATGGGTGAGTTTTAAAGTCCTGTCACTGTGACTTACTTACTCTTGTGAACAATGACCCCATTTCTGGTTTTAAAGCACTGTCCTTTAAATCAGCTTCCACAAGCCTTAGGCCTTTGAAGCTCCATTAGTGCATATGACCAAAAGCTGCAGGTCATCAGTCATAAAACTATGTCACCATGATCTACTTTCCTGAAACTCAACCCAGAGCTCAAATACTCCTCCAAGTGATACGTCTAAAAACAACTAACCAGTCCATTGCAAAATCCAACCTCAATTGAGCATTATACACTCTTTGTGCAAAATTTGTTTTAGAGGCATGACTACACCATAATGACATACCGATTTTGGTGGCCATTTCTGCAGGTTGGACAACTTTGATAGGAGAATCCATTCTCCATGGTTACACTTAAGGTGAATGTGTCCACTTTCAGGGAAAGAAAGTCCAACATTTCAATTTTTGCATCCTTTCTGAAGAGAAGTCAACTCTTACAGGAGAAGTCTAGAAGCACATTCTTTTCTTTAAGAGTAGATTCCATTTTTTGAAAGGCTTAGACATCCTGATTGTTAGACATCCTGGTTGTCAAACAGGATGTCACAAAAATTGTTTTCCTGTATAAAAATGATGGAAAACATGGGTGTGTGCTCATACATCTTATGAGAAAGAATTTCCTCTCCATACTGAGCATCCTCTTCTTCAAGTAGCCGTCTATGAGAACAGATGCAACAAATATTTATGTCTAAATGCTCTCCCTTGGAGGTGTATCTGTATACCATATTTATTCAGTTATAAGATGGGTTTTACCCATTCCAAAACAATCTCAAAGATCTAGATCCATCTTGTAAGATGGATCTAGATCTTTGAGATTGTTTTGGTAGAGAAAGACTCATTTTATAGCTGAATCACTCAAGACTGATTTACATATATGCAGCAATTTTGGAAAGATAAACCCCCGTCTTATAACCAAATAATTACCTTATCTTAAAATTTCTTACCTCTGGGATTAGGTTCAGCTCCAGCCATCTCTCACAGGCCAGCACAATCTCTTCCTGTTGATGCTGCAGAATAGTAAACATGCAATCAAAAGATAACACGCCTGAACCATGCAAATACAGATTTCAACAATAGGTAACTTTTCAGGGCAACAACCCTACCATTTTTGTCTCCCTTCTCATTAGGCGTCAACTCATTAAGAAAGAATTTGCTCCACAAGGAGCAAATTCTTTCTTTCCTTAAAGAGTAGTCCCCAAATTAGAAAGGAAAGCGAAAGTTGGTCTTTGTAAAAATGGCAGATTTACCCATAAGCCTTAGAGTCTAGTTTCTAAATGTCAATATTAAGATGAGGAAATGCTCAGTGGTTACATGTCCTACAGTATGATAAGGGCCTGCACCATTTGCCATTCAGCGAACAGTCTTAAGTAGCATCACTTGATTGGATAAATGGACATAACCCAATTCAAAGATTGACCAGAATTCCTCAAAACACTATATTGCAACTGTCTTGCACTTTCACAGTTGAGTTCATGGTGAGAAGAAATTGTATGCAAGGGTGAATGTACATGGGTACATGGAAACAAATGAGTTAAAAGGTATGGTTTATGGAATTCTAGAGGTCAAAATTTCATGGTCAGCAGACATTTCACTGAGCCTGAAACAACTTAAATTTTCCTTGACTTAGCTCTGGCCTCTAGGAACTCTTACTGAGGGTTCTGTCAATATCTATCTTCACAAAACTAATTTAAAAGACCTCCTTACTCTAGAAGCCACAGCGTGGTACTTGCAGACTGTTCTGTATGAGATATTCTGTAGCATCAACTTGCTGCAGCTGAAAATAAACATTTATGATATGTTCTTAGCACAGGATTTCTTGTCAGTATCAATATGCTATTTCACAGTTCTCTATGTCAGAGGATTTATTTCCTCCAGGGAAATAAATCTCTGTAATTTGGTTACTTTCCCCATAATATTCGAACATTTGTTCTCAATGTACAGTCGGGTACCAGCTTTTAGACCTACTTTCCCAAGCTTTATCTTTCAACTGTAGATGTAGCTATAACAACAATGAGGCTTGAGTTACCTTTTATGATCTTGAGAAAACAACAGATGCAGCAGTACAAAATGTCAAGTCTATAACAAACTTTGGCATATATTTCTGGTGACTGTGTGAAAGTGAATGATTTTTCAAAATTCATCTGTTTGGGATTGCATTGGCATTTATCCCACGCACTCTGCAGTGTGCTGTAAGGAACTTTTCATGCAACTCATAGCAGACTTTCTTTGAGCCTTGGACTGTCAGGACCAGTAGCTGTACAGACAATGATTGTAAAGGCATGATGCAGTTTCTACAGGCCAGTAAATTATACTTATTATGACAAACCAAAGGTTTTTTTTAAAAAAAATGGCTGTCAAAACAATTCCATTTCTATGTATTCTTTCACGCTTTTGTGTACAGGCTTTCAGAAGGACCACTGAAATCATAAAAACAGATGAAAATATTCTTTAGATGTAAAACATACGAACGCAATATACAGTTTATTGAATTGTCACATTTACAATATGGGATTTATTAAACTTCGGAAGTTTAAAGATCCAATAAAGAAACTCGTCCTTCAGACTCATTTCTATATCAGGTCTTTAAACCACCCTTTGTTTATAAATTCCATATTTAAACAGGGATGATTAAAAACACTATACAGTAATTTGATAAAACAAAGAAATACATCATACTGTAAAAATTCTAAATATTGGGGACACCTATAATAATTTCTGAAATTGTCACAAAATGAAACAGTTCAGTTTACAACGTAGTAATGCATCCAAAAGACACAGATGGACTAGAAACAGTGTACACCCAGATCAAACTGCTCCTTAGGTCTGATCTAGGTGCTCCTTTACAAGCAGTCTGATCTGGGTCTGCACTGCTTGCTTAAACAGGCCTGTCCCAACACTTGATAACCTTGATTAGGAGTATTTGATGATAACTGAGTGATTGTGATTCTCATCTGAACTGTCATCATACTCAAGTGAGCTGAAAATACATCATATCTGTTGATTTCTCTCAAGCTGAGATACATTTTTTGCACTAGTGGTTCATGGAAAGAAGTCACTACTTTAATGCTATCCTATACTGATTTTTACGTAGTATCATATGACACCTTTTCCTTGCAACTTTCTTTACAGAATTTTTTACCTTGCAAAATAGTGTTGGTATTCATGTGCAGATAACCAGATTTACAGTTAAAAGCCATTTCTACTTTGTAATCAAAAACCTGTTTCAACAGGCCAGAAGTGGTTTTTCTGGTATAAATTAAACTCCTTTAAGCAACATGCCTTCACAGCAAAACTTGAGTGCCTTTTCAAGTGTGCTTGCTTATGCCTTAGAGCACCAAGGAGCGTACAACAAAATTTACTAAATTTTGTCCAACCCATATCATATTGAGAATTTAATATTAAAGAGGACAAAGAACGTAAACTGAGATAATGGAGGCTCATTATGAATTGCCTCATCTGGATCCACACTGCTTTCAATTTCAACTATTTTCGTTTTTGGAACTCTAAATGTTAAGGCAGGTAAAAATGAGCTTTAATAGTACATAATTATAAAGCATTCGTTATCCATTGGTTAAGCGTTGGCCTGCTGATCTAGTGGTCCCGGGTTCAAGCCCCGCTGTAGGCAGAAATCTTTTCAATGATAAACAGGGTTCCATTGCATACAGCCTTTCATTATCACCCACCCATCGTCCTGATATGACTGAAATACTGTTAAAAAGGATGTAAAATTGCAAGTCAACCATCCATCCAAAATATTTCTGCCATCTGAGTATGGTACTTAATCAAGTCTGTTTCTTGTATACTTAAAAATCTCTACACTATCAGCTGTACAGAAAACAGAACATAATATGGCATGCAAGTTAGTTCTAGAATGTGACTTCTAAGATGTGTTAGTTCTGTTTATAACAAAGTACATATCCATCATGCATAATGAATGTCTGCCTAACTACAGCAGTCCTACAATATGTGCAAAACTATAAGTAGCCGAAGACCAAAACCAGCCTGAATCTGTGTCATACCCATGCAGTCTTGCTCCTCCCTGATAATGACCACAAACTATTGTATGTGTATATGGGTCACCAAAAATGACACACAAAAGGAATACAGGCTCTCTTAGCCTTATTGGACTCAGAACGGCCAAAACTCTATGGAGGTTTGGCTGTTATGAGCGCAATAGGGTTAAAGACATTATACCCCTTAACTCACTGCATTTTAGTTGAAGGGACTCCAAAAGGTGGCTGCTAAGATAGGTCACTCCATAATAGAATGACCCTTTTAGAAAGGTTTGAAAGTAAAGGCTATAAGACAAGGCCGTTCCCCTCCAAGACTCTTTTTTCCCTTCCAAAACAAGATGGCGCTAAGATTTTCTGGGGTGTTTTGGAGAGGGCAAACCCCATCTAACCCAAATGATACAGTAATAACTTTTAAGAACTGTTTCATGGAAACTCTGAAAGCTATTAGCAGATGCATGGAACCAAAATGCATCTCTCAGACCAGACAAACCAGAAGATTTTCACTGTCCCAATGACACAACCACAGAAAATGTTGTGTTAAAATAAGTTCAGGACTGCTTAACTGGGTCTGTTCTGATACAAGGCTGGTTCTGAAACTGAAAACACGTTCTGAATGAGCAGAAACTGATTGTATGCAAGTATATGCTGTAGCAACTGAAAAATTTCTCTGTCAAAAGAATATTCTTCTACTTCTAAATACTTCAGTAAAATGAGATATATAATTTGTCCGATTTTCATGAAATTTGCAACAAACTTTGTTTTATTTATATCTTCAATTTTAGCCTATTCGTATTTTAGTGAGTGTTTTCCTATTAAACTAGAGTTTGTTCAAATTCATACTTGTTCTAAATGAAAAATTTGTGATCATTTTCTCTTATTTTCTATAAAAAATATGCTGTTCCCCTGCTTCCAACAAGCTCAAAAGGACAGTTCTAACTGATGCATACTTTGAAGACACATGTTGCTGTGCAAGACCTAAATTTCTTTTTTGGATACACTTTTTTTGCAAATAAAATACTTTGCTAGCCATATTATACTAGTCTAACAAAAAGAATATATCCCATATTACTGAACATTCTGTGTATACATAACTATTATATGCTTCATATAAATACCTAATAAATCTCCCATACTCTCAATGTTATACTCTGTATAAATTAAACAGAAAGGATTTCAGGCAAATAAATACACCACCATACTTTTCCATCACTTTTGCAAATGCAGACAATTATTAGGATTCAGTATTGCTTTCCTGGTAATAGGAGTCCTCACTCAAATAGGCTCCACACCTCAGGAGTGGAAAATTCCACTCATCCTCTTGCCATGACAAATACCTCATGCTAGGGAGCAAGTGAAAAATTTGACTGCTTCTGGTGTAAATTATTAACATCACCACACAATTCGTCATGCAGACTGGTTGAAAATTGATAGAATTTTTCAGCTCTGGATATGATTAAGTGTTCAATGGCGATTTTTTTTATATAATTTTCATATATTAATGCATTTTATTTTTTTATTATTATTATTTTATTTTTTCCTACATGGTTTTACTGATGCCCTACAATATATATTTTGTGAAAAAATTACTGTAGATAGAAAAATATTTACTAAAACAAAACTATCATAAAATGCTTTAATAAGGTAATAAGGCCTTCCTAAATCCAAAGAAACTTTAAGAGAATGGCAAAATTTAAACTTGAAAAATGTTTTGTTTAACATTAAATCACAAAATTAAGGTTGCTAGCCCCAGCATTTGGCGATTTACAACCTCTTAATAACTGGAACAGTTGGAGCCAACTCACAAGGGACCATTCGCCTGAACTATTATAAGTTACTTACCCTTTGATAAGAGCCTTAAACTGTAGTATACAGGCTGCTGCCAGGACTCCAGCAACCTGTTCAACATCAACATCAATGTCGTCATGGTAGAGATTGCCCAGACAGATAGCCATAGCTGAAAATAAAATATCATCATCGTTTCTTGTAAATTACACTATTAAACAGTAAAATACCTTAACCAATATATGTGTAACAAGGTTGGTTGGTTGGTTGATTTGATGCTTAACGTCCACGGTAAACAACTAAGGTCATGTCGGGATGGTCGGTTAACCTAACCACACTATTCCTGGGCAGGCTCA
This sequence comes from Ctena decussata, assembly GCA_963989385.1. NCBI lineage: Eukaryota > Metazoa > Mollusca > Bivalvia > Lucinida > Lucinidae > Ctena > Ctena decussata. The sequence continues at coordinate 33,770,424 of OZ022498.1, read as the reverse complement.
GACCTCCTAAGCGGTTAACCAGTACTAAGTGCACATACTTTCGCCAGTAACTGACAACTGCCCTTCTTGAATCAGCGGAAGGAGAAATGAAAGTATGTGGCCAGACCGGGATTCGAACCCAGGACCTGACTTACGAGTCAGGTGCCCTACCGATTGCGCTACCCGGCCCAGCTTGTGTAACAAGGTAACTCTTATATTAACCGCAACATGACAAAACCAACAAAGTGGCATGTGCACCCAGTGAAGACTCAGATCAGCCTGGGCATCCTCTGCCCAGGCTGATCTGAGTCTTCGCTTAGTGCACATGCCACTTGTTTTATCGTGTCATGGCTCACATAAGCATTACATTCCGTATCTTACTGAGGGCTATTGCAGGAAAAACGACCTCGGGGGGAAGACGGCAATCGATATATTTTTCTATGGGCATTTGGTCTGGACACGTTTTAAATTACATGGGACATTGTTTTTTTTACAAAATCTAATTCTGCTGGTGGTCGGTCAGGGTGAAAAACTTATTCTACAGGTGGTTGCTACTGCACTCGCCGCTCAAAAGTGAAAGAAGAAACTGCATTTGTGTAGGTTTTCAAAACAGAATGATTCTTACGTTTTTTACACAAGCCGAGAAGTTCCGACTATTGATATGGCTGAGGCTATACACACGACCGGCGTGCTGATAAGCTATTCGCTCATCCGTCATGCAAATGAGGATTCTTACCAGCACTACCGTCTGGGGATAAGAACCCTTACCCACATGACTGTGACCAAACTATCTTTCTGTGATGTTTTAATGTGTGTGTTTTCTTATATATCATAAAATGATTTTCTCTTTACCATTTCCCTTTTAGGGTCTACTTGGAGTAGCCTGTTGAGTCTTTAATTTATACTTGTGTTTTATTTGTATTTTTCAGATTAGATCAGTGATAGTTACTTTGAAATATACTATTAAAATCAATCAGTTAAATGAAGCCTTCAATGAGTTGTGTATTTCTGTGTTTTTTACATCCTTAATAACACTTGGCTTCTACTATGCGTTATTTAAGTTGTTACTGAAGACTTGGTATGAGTTAAAACTGCATAAAGCTTTCTAGTTTTAAACCACTCTAATACTCAAACTATGCAAACCCTATGGGAAAATCAAATTCTAGGGGTAGTTTCCAGAATCTGTAGGTGATTGAGCCTTTGGAAAATTAAAATCTAGGGGTAGTTGGTATATGAAGCTTCTTTATTATGCAGGTGGTGGGTCCCAGGGGAAAATTAATTATATGGGTGGTGGGGTAAAAAAAAAGTGCCCCCCCCCCCCAAGGTCTTTTCTGGAATAGCCCTGAATAAGATTCTGTTCAAACCTCTTAAAATCATTTGCTTTCTTTATACTTTGCAGTTTTTATCAACTCCTACACTATAATTGTATAATAACTAAGTCACAAAAACTTCTACCCTTACCATGAACTTTGAATCGATACAGTCCCTTTTCTAAAAAATGATTTTCCATATTGCTAAAATTACTGCTGATTAACAAGATGTTGGAGGACAGATTTTGAATTATTTATTCACGATGGCAAAGCAAAAGTGAAGTAATATTCACATCTGCCTGACAACACATGCTAATCAGGGATAATTTACCGGTAAGAAAAAGTTATTTAGGTTTTAAAATTGTACAGAATGAAAATGCACGACTACTGTGACTATTTCTAAAGGACTGTTTTGAGGCGTATGTTGACAGAACTAAATTTTACATCTGATGTATCAAGGTATAAATTTGCACACTGAGACATTAGCCATGTGATTAATCACAAATTTTCACAAAACACTGGTTCCAATATGCTCAGTAGGGAAAATGTTAATGTCATGTTAGCATATGCTATATCAAGAGTCCATAGGAAAGCATTGTACAGATCAAACTTCAAAGGAATAGATGGCAAATGAGCATTAATGTTCATTTGCCTTACATCCATTTGTAGTTTAGCCTCAATGGAAGCCAAGACATGATAGCTTTATATCCAAAATAGCATTATTAACCCATTATAATCAAGCTCTTCTGTACCTGTTTTTGTGACATCTGGGTCTCTTATATCCATCTTTATCACAGTCACATTGTTAATCCTCTCCTCGGAGGTGAAGGAGGGATGATCAAGTCCCTTATAATCATCTTCCGCCTCTCCATCATCAACACTCAGTCGGTTACTCATCTCACGATACTCATTACTGAAAAAATCATCCTAGTGCAGTTAGCTAAAACTGACTGACTAGATGGCATGTAAGCCTACCCAATAATAATATGTAGCAAAATATGCTCTAAAGAAACTGTAATTTTCAGAGAAAGTAAACAATTTTACTGTTAATTGAATGAAGGTTTGACATGTATTAGAATAAAATTCAATTACTCCTTTTTTGATGTTTGACTTTGTTGCATATCTCAACCATTTTAAATGACCTGTGCTTCATATTACTGTGACAGTGTGACTGGACTGGAACACATGGGTCTGAGCAAACAATGCAGACCCAAATCAGATTGCTCCCAAAGGAGCAGTCTGATCAGGGCCTACATCATTTGCCATTCCATCTGTATCTCTTGGATGCATTGTTTCATTGTGAAACAAATCTGTTCCATTTTTACAACAATTATTGTAATTATTTTAGGTATCCACAATTTTCAAATTTTAACAGTATACAGCACCTGTAGAAATTACTCTTCTTAATGTAATTATCCAATGTTTCAGATGCAGCACTCTTGTAGTACAGCTGAGGTTTAGGATCATCTGCCCCTTTCAGAAGGTTTGTGAGGGTCTCAGACTTCTGGAGGAAGGGTCTGTGTAGCTCCCAGTCCATACCCAGACACCGCAATAGAGTATCTGAAGAAAAAGTAATACACTAGTTAAACTGTTAAACCAGATAATGGGTTTAAAATTTTTACTTCATCTTTGCACATTTTCAAATTATCTTTTTCTTTTTTTTTCTTCTTTTTTTTCAAAAAAAAAAAAAAATAGCAACAAAAATCAAGCATACAAAACTGCATGTAACTTTGAGTTATTAAATAAACAGTCCCACTGTTCCAATTAAATGTGAAGATCACACCCTCGAAATTGAACAATTAAAATCTCACCATTTCTTCCGTATTCAGGATTTGATTATAGAAGGTCTTTACTTTTTTTTCTTTTATAGTTACTAGGCTGTAGAATTTCACTTTTATAGTTATTAGGCCACAGAATGTTACAATTAAATGTACATACTATTTTCAATATTTCATTTCTGTAATTCATTTATTAATTTGTTTATTTATGTTTTTTGTTTTTTTACTTGAGGAGTAAATATAATTTCTTTGTAGATTTCAGTTGTATTAAAAGTCATATTCTTGTGTCTGTTGCAGTAAATATCAAGCATTATCATTATTATTTAATTATTTGTTTGTTCATTTATCCTTTTACAAAGCAAGCATTAATAAAATGTCGTAGGATCATGACATGGGAACATGAATTTCAAGTCTGATAGGAACTGTTAATGATATTAAGTTGCATGCAAGATAATTACTTATTTTATGGTGTGGCCTAACAATACAATATTTATTACAGTCAAGGTTAATGGTTACACTTCTATGGGCAGCAACGCTGCCATTTGCCCTTGCCAATGGGGTCAACTCTTAAAGGTAAGAAATTCCTTCTCTAGGTGCAAATTCTTTCCTTTGAGAACTGGACCCATTTTGGACAAGGTTTGTCATTCAGGGAAGAAAACAGGAAGTTACAGAATTTATTTACCTTTGTGAAAATGGTGGGAAAATAGGAGGTGTAGCCATATTCCTTAACCCCAAATGACTCAGCACTATCAGGGCTTCAGAGGAATACAATACATATTCAGCTATAACACAGGCTCTTTTTCCCTCTAAAAAAATCTAGATCTATCCTACAAACCAGACTAGAGCTTTGGAAGGTAAAAATATCTTAAAGCAGAATTAATACAAGACTGATTTACATATTTCAGGTCATATTTGGAGGGCAAAACACCATACCTTATAATCAAATATACATGGTACTGGATGATATTTCTTTGACACTTTTCTTTATTTCTTTATCAAAGCTATGTTTTCACCAGATACTCCTGGGTGACACCGTTTAAAATAGAGAAAAGTAACATGCTCTTATGGAGAATTAACAGAAAGTAGAAAGTTTCTTTGAATTATCATCAGATAATCCTTCTTATCTTTGCCCTTCTAACATGCAAAATGCACGATACAGACATTAGGTTATTTACAATGACATTACCACAAACTGACAGACTGAAGCCAAATACTATATAGAACTGCTGATAAGGAATTCTGGGATAATATTTCTTTTTTTCTCCAACTACACAAACAGTGTTTCTTCTAATCAAGACCCCATCTCTAATAAATGCCCCCCTCATTTTTTTCTGTGAAAAAGGGGCCAAATTCCACCTAGATCCAGAATTTGTAAGTTATTGACCAAAGTTTGTTGACATTCATAGGACTTGTGAATTGCAATGCTCAGAGGGAGTGTATTAGAAATACACTATGTTGTGACTCCTCATTAGAACAGTGAGGTGGTTCTACTGAGGTTTAGATGTTTTTCTGACAGAAATATCCCAAAATTATCAACAGATATAGAGAATACCATGTTTGGGTCTTTTGATATCAAGTTTATCAGGTGAGACCAGAAACAGCGCAGGAATGGCGAGGCTTGCCAAGCCAGTCCAGTGTGTTTCTAGTCGAGCCTGATAAACTTCATATCAAAAGACACTTACATGGTTTTCTATTTATCATGCATCATATGAAGATTTTATGGCATAAAGAGTGGCAAATAAATGATAAGCAAATGCAGTCTAACTTGCTGACGTCGGGAATGCATTATGATGTAAGTAGGTGACGTCAACCAATCGAATGCTGATATCACGACCAACATCAGTATGTAGCCAATTGTCTTCAGAGGTCACTTCTAAAAGCATCGCCTGATAACAGTGGCGCAAGCACAGTTCTAAAGTTACATGATATCACATCATGTTACCATATCCCTGATATCAGGTGAATTTTGCAGCAGATGCATGATAAAATCCCCATCAGTCCTACAGCCACAATAAATTACTAATTATGGGTATCTATACTAAGGCCAGGTGAGCTACAAATACATTTTGCTAGATCTACCACAATGATTAAGGTTATATACTACTGAATCATAAATGCACAAACCATGAAAATAATGAATTGAAACTGGGCCTACAAGGCTATACACCGAACCAAACCCTGAAAAAATACAGTGTATCAAATAGTGAGCCTAGCTTCACATGTTGAATATACCGTTACTGGCTTGCTATAAATGGCCTTATGAAATACCACCAGAGGTGGAGATTAAGAAATTTACTGGTGATGTTTCTTGGAAATCTATCAAAACATATGTTGTGACCCCTCATTAGAACCATCTTGCTGAGACGGTTCTAATGAGGGGCCACATTATTTGTTTTCACTGAGAAATAAAAGATATCTCAAAAATATTAACAGATAATATCATATCTCCAATTCTGGTCACTAAACTGCTGAGACAGAGATGCTGGCACACAGCAACACTGATTACCTCGCCAGTGTCATTTTACTTACTACCTGTCAGTCTCTAATATCTGACAAGTGTTACAGAACATTAAAACTTTAGTCCCAACAGAACAATTTTCACAAAACAAAGAAGTTCTTTGCTTTGCCTGTGCCTTTCCCTGTATATGTGCGGAGCTCCAGACAAGTGGATATCTACAATAACTTGTCTTATTTTTCATGAAAGCAGAAGTTGTGGCCCCTGACTAAGGCAACTGGGTACAAGTTGAATCTTTTTTCCACCATTTTTACAAAGGTCAACAACTTTTGCTCTTATAGGAGTTAATTCTTTCCTTTAAGATCCCCGTTTAGAATGGAGGCAAAAATCTTCCAATTAGAGAGTACCCAGCCACCTTCCAACAATTTGAACAGCCTGAGAAATGTGTTTCTATCAGTGGTCCTCATGCAAGTTTCATGGGGAACAAACAGAACTTAGCTTAGAGTAATCATCAAAACCCTGTCATCTGGATGGATGGATGGCTTGTGATTTTACGTCTTTTTCAACAGTATTTCAGCTATATCAGGATGATGAGACGGTGATAATGAAAGGCTGTGTGCAATGGAACCCTGTTTATGGTAGGAAAGAATCTCACTTCAAGCGGGGCTTGAACCCGGTCCGCTAGATCAGTAGGCCAGGGCTTAACCCACTGAGCTACTGGGGATCCTTGTCATCTGGAGGTCTGATATATAACGGACATAGTGTAACACTGAAATATTGTAATCTCCCACTTACCATCTACACACTATCCCAAACAAATAATTTGTTTGTCACTATAAATTTCAGCAAGTTTGCATGACTTTCTATAGTTTCTTCATAATAGTACTGTGAAATTCTAAAGCATTCATTTATGTGATTAAATAGGGACCTTATTGTAAGTGCCAAAAGATAGGGCTTAGATCAGCCTGGACGCCTGTGCAGTCTGATCACAGCCTTTACTTTCCATGTATAATCTATATGTGCAAGAGAGTCTATTATAAGGATCCGCCTAGCTTGTGGGAATGAACGTAGCTTCTGGTCCCATTTGACTGATGCCTATCACAATGATCCTGTGATTATGAAGATCCTGGGGCCGTATTCATAAAGCCACTTAAGTCGTTGCTATGCGGTTGCTAAGGATGAATTTCTATAAAGGAGATTCCCTACAACTATGAAATTTGCTCTGGAGGAACAGTCTTTGTAAGACTGTTCCTCCAGACCAAATTTCATAGTTGTAGGGAATCTCCAACATAGAAATTTACCCTTAGCAACAGCATAGTAACTACTTAAGTTGCTTTATGAATACGGCTCCTGGTGTTTCCTTTTAAATGGAGTACTAGCAAAGTTTCTCTGTACTTCTGTGACAAAACTATCAGAGAAATAAGTGCAGATCCAATCAAAGAAGCAATCTGATCATGGTTAGCCCTGTTTCCCATTCAGCAAATATCCAGTCCTATGGCGAAATGTGTTTGTTTAAACTCAAAATAGGTAGAGCCCAAAACAATGAATTGTGTGAGTTGCAATACGTCAAAACCATCAAAAAGGCATGTGTGCCCAGCAACGCCTCAGATCAGCCTGAGCATGTGCAAAAGCTGAAAAGAGTATTTGCTGTGCGCTTAAAGGGTAGCTATGGGCTAATCTAGCTCCATGCAAACAGCAATGACTCTGATCAGACTGGGTGAGTGCCCAGGCTGGTCTTTGTCTTCCCTTGGTGCACATACCAATTTGTTGGTTTTGTCGTGTCGCAACTCAATAATGCTTTTAACACTTTGTTAACGTGTCCAAACACATGCCAACACTGTGGCATCTACTTTCACAGTCCCAACAAAAAGGACTAAGTTCAAAACTGTGAGAAAGTCATGCAAACACAATGCATGGATTCCTATCACCAGTACAATGTGCATGACTACTTACCACATGGCACTCTATTTATCCCTGTTAAAATTCTTATATGGTAAGTTGATTTCAAAGCAGGAATAGTACTTTACCAGAATATGGGGGTGTTCTTTCACTATACAACTTCCCAATATGGGACACACATAATTTGTAGTTGGATATTCTTAATTTGCTTTTGGATAACCAACATTTTAAGAGCTGTTCCATGTAACCACCAGAAAATGGTGGCCACGCATAGTCACAGATATTAATCAAACCATTATTTTTGGATAGATGGACAAAAACGATACATTGAAACTTCACTTTGTTTTTCAAAATTTTTCTTCGTTTCCATGGAAACGGCACAACAATTTGGAAAAATTGCATTTTCTTGAAATAAGGGACAAAGTCAATTGAAATGGTTATACATAAGCCATTATAATAGAAATCTTCAATTGTGTGTAATCAATTTGTAGATAAATAATAGACCTTTCATTTAAATGTGTTAAATTCCTAATTCTGACCCAAACAATTGATTTATATAAGGCAAAAATCAAAGGTAGTGCCTTGAAATAGCTCTTATGGTGGGTCTGGAAAATCGTGTAGTAAAGAAAAAGCCCACAAAATTATTGGATGAAATGTACTTATTTTCGTAGAAGTGGCATTTAAGTCTCATGAAATAAAAAATCTCGGTGGGCACTCTAGAAACGCATGTATAACGGACACGGTAAGATCGTGAAATATTGGTGTGCAACCCTAAAATGAGTATATTGATTACTTCCCTTGAAGCTCTTTTGTGTAAAAAGTAAAAGGTAACTAACAGTAACAATAATGGCGGAAAATTCAATCATCGTCGGAAAACCCAAAATAATGATCAAATAATGGCATGTTTAATAACAAAAATTGGATCTACATCTTGTACAAATCCTGATTTATTACAATTGCGAACTTTAAATGTGGAAATAGCAACATCAATTCTTTCGGAGCTCTGTTACTTGCCGACCGCGGTAACATTTGATTTCTTTGTATACTATGTTCGTTTCATTTAAAAACCGCGCAACGAAATTTGAAAGATCGTAAAAAGAAAAAATATTGCGAAGTACCAGCAATATACACAAACCATGGAAGCTGCGTCAAGAGGCCAATAGGAGAGAGGCACATAACGACCGCAGTCTACCAAAGCATTGCTAAAACAGCTGGTGTTTTTCTTCCTGTTGGAACTGGTAAGTTTACTCAGGCTCAGTAACAATAACATATGGCCACTGCACCCACCAATTTCCTTTTCTAGTTAGCAGTGTTTTGAACACCAGTCGCTTTGTCAGGAATCATGAAATGGCTTTAAACCATGTTTGACACAATGGATGCAACAATTTTCCGGTCAATCTCACAGTCACAGCCTTTCGTAAGTCTAAGATTTTCTTAAATATTATCGTACGAAAATCTTAGCCAAAAATTGCGTTTCACTAACGTCAAGATCGTAAGAAAATCTTAAGTTTTGTCGTAACTTTACGACAGGGGGGTGGCTGTCTTAAGTTTACGAAAAAATTGTAAGTGTCATGACGGCCTCCTTGTTCAACACTCGCTTCAGATGAAAAATCTGTGTTTCCACCTACCGCGAACATTATTTGTGAAAATTAACAATCCGTTTGTTTGTATCTTAACTGTAAATTAGGTTTCGGAAGCGATTAATGGGACGGTACTGTACCTGACGTTGCCAGGCAATCGATTTTGATCGATGTAAACAAAACGCGGTAAGCATCCTAAAAATAATGAAATTAACTCTGTTGATGCATTCTCATGATTCTTGTACAAGATTTTGAATGCTTTAAGTTTTCTCAACGTCGCTTGCATTTTAATCTATGCATTTCCGACGATGTACAGTCCTGCACAAGGTCAGTGCATTACGCAGAAGTGGGTGGGGGAACTGTGCTAATGTTGCACGAAAACGCACCTTAAACCGTGTGTATACTGAGAAAATGTTATAGTAAGTACATGAATCAGCCTGCACATTTGCGCATGAAACGAATCAGAGCTGCCGAGTTTCATTTAGAGGCCTCTGCATAGGAGTAGAAAGGGGGTTAGCCCCCCTTCCCCATAATTTTGAAATGCATGCCCCCCCCTCCCCCCATGATTTTGAAATGCATGGCTGTCCCCCTCAAGCCCTGCCCAAAATCGCCCCAGAAAGGTTGCCCTAAGGTTTGCACCTCCTCCCCCCCCCCCGCCCCATAATGCGAACCTTTCTAGCCCTATGCCACTGCTCTCTGTCACTGACAATGATAAAAGATGTGCAGGCTGATCTGACTATTCCCAGTCTTTACACAGTCTTACTGGGCCTCAGGCTCCAGTTCATATAGGTATCATGGAAAAGTGCTTTATATGCGGCTAAGGATACCACATGAAGGATACTAAGAAATTGTATCATGCAGCTAAATACAATGTAGCAACAGTTCTTTGAGGGGCAGGTCATCCTTAAAAATTGAGTTTGTTTGCAATTGTCATAAATCAGGTGTGGGTTGGTTGGAAACATATTTTTTTCTGTAAAAATTGTGTTACTTTGCAATTGTTTACTCAGGCTCTATGGGATGATTGGAGATAGTTGGAGATAGTTTGCCAACTTAAAGAAAAAACTATCTCCAATCATCCCATAGAGTCTTCAATGTAGAAAACATAACTTTAAACAATCCTACCTACCCGGTAGGTAGGATTGTTTAAAGTTATGTAAAGTAGGTTGTTTAAAGTTAGGTAGGATTGTTTAAAGTTATGTTTTCTACATTGAAGCGGGTAGGTAGGATTGTTTAAAGTTATGTTTTCTACATTGAAGAGTAATTTGTTGTAACTATGGTAGCCTTCAAAAACAGTTAATGTCAAGGACAACTTTTGTAATCAACAAGGCAACAACCAATGTTTTTTTTGTTTTGTTTTTTTCATTTTAAGTTAATTGACAAGGTATTTCAGACTCAAAGACTCAAACTGTACTGGCAATAAAAATAAAAAAAAAAAAAAAAAAAAGTTGTAGAAAAGTACAAGAAAAGTAAGTGTGGGTAGGTCTACAAGGATTTATGACACGTTTTTTTTTTTCCCATTTTGGCTGATGATATCAATAATGCCATAGGAAGTGCCTGCCATTATGGCTCTGATTGCTTCAAGCTAAGTAAATATTTGTAAAATTCACAAGAATTTGTCTTCAAATATATCCCAAATGAGGTCAGAGCTTAAAATGTCAAAACACAAGGCCTAAAATTAAATTCTAATTGTAAGCAATTGCCTGCCTGCAGATAGCAAAAGAAAAACATTTTGATAAAATACAATCATATAAATCTGGCAGGAACCCATTAATATCAATACTTGGCAGCATAGAGCACGTTTTCACATAGCGAGACTGTAGGTGCTGTTCATTGGCAGATCCAAGATATGGGTTATGGAGTTTTCCTAGGTTACAAATCTGAGGAGTCCTTGCAGTGGGGCCCTCAGTTTTGTAATTAAGTGTTCCAGTCAGAAAATTGAGGGTCCTAATTTCATATTATCTTAAATACTTCTTTAATTTTGTCCAAAGCAGCTACAAGAATATTTTTTTTAACAAATATTTTGGGATTTATTCTGGAAAATTGATACTTCAGTTATTCCCAGTAACTGTATCCATTCTGATGCCAGAATTAATATCCTCTATTTATGCTGTAGTCTAGCTTTGGCTCAGTCCCAGAAAATCCCACAAGTTTTTCTGGGAGCCCGGAAATAATTTGGAGAGTAAATGATACAAAATCCTGTGTCAGGAAAAGCATAGGACATGAATTCTGAGAGTGAAGTTACTGAAGTTTTTTAGGTCTGACAAGTCTGAAGTATAATTTTTCCCCATTGTGTTATGAATGCCATTTGAATGAAATAACATCATGTGGTTGAATGAGCATACAGCACAATATGATGCACACGGGCTCAGAACTGCAGTGAATGAAGTCTGATGAAGTTTTGCAATGAGATTTTATGGAGTAAAGTGAGGCTCCTGACCTACTTTTGCAAAAATAAGTTATATATATTATTTTTCTATTTAATTTTTATTTATTTATTTATTTTGAAAGAAACATGACTGTGCTGGTCTTGTCACAAGTCTTTTTGTGTGGTTGGGTGGATTGCAAAAAATAAGTGAGGTTGTAAGTGAGTGGGGAAATTTTGTGAGGATCTGTCTAATTTGGTGAAAGCTAGCATCTGAGTTTGCCAAAATATAAAAAAAAAAACTTCTTGTGTAGATATGGAGAATTAATGAAAGAAAAAAAAAAGACTTTTCTTAAACTGATCCTAAAATGACTGGTAATGTTGATTTCTTTTATATCTGTCAATGCTCAAATGTATATGGTGGCATGTACATTTGAACTGTTATGATGACAGAGCTGAAGCTGAAAGCTTGTAAGAAGATTGAATGATGATTCTGACACTTTTTCTTATTCCTCCATAGAAAATGTACCTGAGGGCTTTTCACTTGCATAATTTGTATAAAAAAACAAAACAACAACAAGAAAAAAAATAAAAATAAAGAACCAGTAATCGTTTTTTACAGGCCTTATACTGGCAAAGGTTTTTAAAGCATGAAAAAATTTCAGTGCCTGAAAATGAATTTTAAAATTAAAAAAAAAATAATGGGACAATTTAAACCCATAAAGGCCTGAAATCAGACTCAGACCTGACAAACATAAGGCCTGTTTTCAGTACATAACTGCTGCTGAATCAACAACATCACAAGGTAAATGTTTGAAGAGATGGGTAACCGTTGATCTAACTGAAACATGCTACGTTAGTAACACAACAGTTAGATTTTCTGTATATCTGAGAAGAATCTTTCTCTGTGTGTTATATGCGCTAGTGTTCAAATGCTGCAGAACTTGATCAACTTTCTTCTATCACAGACATTAATTTTGTAAGTATTGAGACTATTTTTTGTTTGTTTATAGATGAAATTCCATAAAAAAGATTTTGTTTAACTCGAACCATTGCACAATTTCTCAGTGTCCAGGATTTTTTTATGGGAATTGGTTAGAGATGACCGACTCCTAATATTGTAAATCATTTCAAAGTTCTTTCAGTGATTATATTGCTGGTTTTGACAAAACTTGGATTTATGGATATTGGTAATGGGCATCAGATTACCATAAAATTTCTTAGTATTGGGACAGATACATGTAGGGCTGAGAAATCTGTGAAGACCCTGATCATACTGCTGAGCCATTTGCCTTTCCATCTGTATCTTTTGGTTTCATTCTTGCATTGTAAAACTATACTGTTCCATTGTTAGTATAGACTGCAATACTTATTTTAGATGTCCCAATTGTTAGAATCTTTATGGTATATATTTAAGTGTGTTTTGGCCAGTAGCACCATTACTATTTGGATTATCTGAGGGAAAGTTCACAGAAATGATCACATTGAGATAAGCACTCTGATACTATCAGCTTTTGGACTGACAATATTATCTGCCCCTGTCACAAGGGCTACTATAGATGTCAAAAAATTAGTTTTTGGCTTGTAGTTCCTTTAATACTATGACTGTGGAATATCTTGGTTCTTGTTTAACTTGAACCACAGCACTTTTTTTCTTCATGGGAAAGCATTAGGATAGTTATTGACTGACACTGAAAAAAAATTCTTAACTTTGATTTGAGTACATTTGTATACATGACTTGTTATGGTATTTTATAACCCATGAGCATCAAATTACCGTAAAAGTTCTTAGCACTGGAACAGATAGGTCTGTGCTAACTGTACAGACCCTGATCAGATGGATACTTTAGGAGTCATTTGCTTTCCCATTTAATGCATATTTTGATTATAATGCTACATTGGAAAAGCAAACAGTTTCATTTTCAGACAATCTCAGTATTTTATTGAGGTGTCCCAATTTTTAGAATTTAATGGTATATTTTTAAGTGTTTTTTGGGTGAAGTTCCTTTACTATTTGGACTATCTGGTTGAAACCTTCCAGAAATGATCACATTAAAGAAAGCACTCTCTTAATATCAGCATTTTGATGACTGGGGTTATCTGCCCCTTCCACAGGGGCTATATACATGTCCATAAATTAAGTTTTGGCTTCTGTCTCCTTTATTTTTCAGAGTATCTTCCTAAACATTCACACAAATGATAAAAAATAAGTAGACTTTCTGGAACAATCAGAATTTTGTCTGACATGGCAGCAGTCCTCTCCCCCTGGCAGGAGCCCCAGGAGCTCAGTGGTTTAAAAGCTGGTCTTCTGATCTAGTAGTACCTGTTCAAATCTGGCTGGGGGTGTAATTCCTTCCAGCCATTGCTCACAGCCTTTCATCATCATCTTCCATTTATCCTGATATGACTGAAATACTGTTGAAAAGGAAATACTATATCCACATGGTCCTGTTTTCAGGTGCCCTGTTGCTTTGGTAAGTCCATCCTGGTGCACTCTTCAATATTGTCTTTCCACCTTGTATTCTGTTTCTGTCTCTTAGTCTTTTTGCCTTTCACTGTGCCCTATAGAAGCGTCTTTGCTGGGGATGTAGCCAGATCACCTTCTGACCAATGTTGGGTCAGAGCTCCAGATAAGAGGGGGTATTCAGAGGATAATATTTCTCTTATTTTTCAACCAAAATGTACGTTGTAGAATTAGAACTGTCTCGGGGAGATGATTCTAAGGGTCACACCATATGATTTTATGGAGAAATATGGAAAATTATCCCAAAATTATCCTCTTTACCTATTTTTTATGTGGAGCACATGAAGTGTGTCATATTCTCGAATGGCTGCTTGGATCTTTCTGAGAATATATCCCCATTAGTTATGATATGGTCTTTACAAATCACAGTTGTTCATGTAGTAATCTTTGGTAGCATTTTATATCAAAGACCTGTGTTCTTTTCTCAAACTCTGCTGTCAAAGTCCATGATTTACAGGCATATAGAAATACAGATACAACAAAACAGTGTATCAGATTCACCACACTCTGGGCATTGTCTTCAGCTTTGTTAGAGCTGCAGTTACATGTGCCATCTTTGAGAGAACCTCTGGTTTTGAGCCATCAACTCCCAAAACTGGATTTTGGCCTGTAATTCTTTCACTTTTTAAAATGTCTTGGTAAAACTTTGCAGATATGATCAAAGAAAGGTTTTTGTTACATTCACTTTTTTGTCAGATGGGATTATTTGCCCTTTGCTGTGTAGTGGGCCATAGAACATTTGATGAAACTTCACAGATGATTGAAGTAAGATGAAGTATTATAGGTAAGCATACTGTTTAAATCAGAATTTTGGCTGATACGGTTATCTGTACCTACTATGAGGCTCTCTGCAGGTCCCAAAAGTGATGTTTGGCCTATACCTTTAATGCTTGGAATATCTTGCTGAAACATCTCTAAAATTAGCTTTATGTTCCACAGTTAGCATTTTATCAGACTAGGTTCTCTGCCTGTCTTGTAGGATATTTCTGCAATATATTTTTTCATTTCTCCATATTAATCCTATTAAATGCCCCAGGGGCATTGCATTTTACAAAAGAGGGACACTGTTTAGAGAATGAAGAGTGACAAAAAGTGGTTTCTGTAAACAGGGTTAAGTAAGAATATTAGCTGACAGTGTCATCACATATAAATGCTTGATGGACAATGATGGGCTGAACATAAAAGGTATTAAGGCTTCCCATTGCCTTTTGGCCATAGGGGCTGTGGGGGTTTAAGGCCATCAACATTACATCAAAGTTTTGCGTTAAACCTCTTTGGCTTGCTCATATGTCTGTAACCACATATCAGATTCTTTCCCTACTTGATTCATGGTATCACTATAGCAATACATTTGATCTAAACTATCTAAGCCACTAGGTTGGGCCCTAGGGTGGGGCCAGGGGTCACTAATTAGGCTTTAGGCATTTACATTATGTCAAAGTTTTATGTTAAACCTTTCTGATTGCTCATATCTTTGTAACTGCTTTTAAGATGTCTTCCATATTTGGTTCATGATATCTCTGTAGCATTGCTTTTGTTGTGGATTCAAAAGCTGCTGGGTCAGGCTCATGGGTGAGGCCTGGGGTCATGATAACTAGGACTTAGCCATTTGTTGTGTTTTTTTGGCTTGTTTTAATATACCTGAATGTAACCTAATGATGCTTGACTGGTTTTTGTCGAGCCCGCTTGCGGTGAGCGAGACATAGTTGTTACAACTTCAGTTGGGTGTATGTGCGTGCGTGTGTTAGTCCGTCCCGATTTGTCCGGGCCATAACTTCTACATTTACTGATGGATTTCAAAATAATTTGGCATATTTGTTCTCCTTGATGAGTAGAAGTGCCATTTGAAACATTTGTTCAGATAAGCCCAAGGTCAAGGTCACACTTGATGGTCAAATGTTAAAATGGCAATAAATTGAGCTTGTCCAAGCCATAACTTCTACATTTACCGATGGATTTCAAAATAATTTGGCACAATTGTTCTCCTTTATGAGCAGAAGTGCCATTTGAAACATAACACAATGAGTCAGTACTAGCTTAACCTTTTAGTTTAAAGACAAGTCTGTTGTGAAATACTGAGCTTCTGAATCTACTGCCGACATTGAGATCAAAAGCAAGGCCAGTGCATGCATATTAACATTTCAGATGTAAATCATAATGTGTAGACAATGGTCAAAACTTGACTTAAATTTGACTTCGTCTTACTGTGACCTTGAAACAAAGATCAAGGTCACTAAACTATATCACTAGTTCACAGTCTCCAAGTGGTGAACCCATGTAAGCTTAATAATAATCCATCATTTGGTTCAAGAGATAGGATAAAATATATTAAATCAAAAGTATCAAAATTACTGAAAAATAGACAGTTTCTCTGAAAGAGATACTATAGAAATAACAGTTTACTTTGAAGGGTAGAAATTGAGAAAATATTTCACCCAAGACATTATGTTAACTTATAAAGGTATGTATGTATGCCTGTCGTAAAATCTGAAAGAGAATTAGAGCTGATGATATGACTCCCGTGGTTCATGCTGATTTACCCCACCTGCTTTAATAATCCTGTTATTCCAAAAGAAGTGCTTACGAAGCTTAACCTGTGACTATCAATTCAGTATATAGCGGACACTGCAGGCTAATTATCAGCTGAAAATAAAGCATTTTGCTCTTGGGCATCAAAAGGGTCAAATAGCCATTCCCCCCCCCCCCCCCCCCCCCCTCCTCCCAGGACATCCCCTTTTGAAAAATCATATAGACACTATTTCCAGCATTCTGGGCATTTTACTATCTTGATTTTCTCTGCATCTGCTTTATTGCTTGGATAATATATATCAAGCATAGCTAGATCTATTTTCTCTCCCCCCCCCCCCCAATCCCTTTCTCTTTTATTTATTTTTATTTATTTTTTTTTTGGGGGGGGGGGACTTGTAATACATATGATTATTCAGTTGTAAATGCAAAAAAAAACATATATGCCATAAGCTGTGAGATTGGGTAAAATTTCTAAGGGAGATCTGATAAAATTTTTGTTAGATTTTTATATAATCATTAGGCATTTAGGCATCTCATATGTAGTTTAAAGCTGTATTTAGCTTTATTTAGTCTCTTTATAGACACAGTTGAGTTTGATTAATGTTTATTTTTTCAAATACTGAATTGTATGATTATCTCAAAATTCTGTGAGATTTGAAAAATCTTCTGAGAATCAGCTTTCAGATGAGCTTAAGTTTGTTAGAATATATCTCACAGTATGAGATATGACATGTATGAAAATATAAAAAGAATTGTGTTGTTTGGTAACTAAGGTGTCCTGTATCAATTTATTAAAGTCAGTAAATGCTAATTGATCATCACAGATACACAAAATGCATGTTTACTTAACAGACATCAATAATGACTATTTAAAAAAACGATTGATGTTTATCTCGCGTTTGCAAGTATATTCAGTGGGTGGGGTAATCAGACACACATTTTATTCATAAGAAGCAATAGTTGATATCAATTTTGTAAAATGTCACAAAAATCATCACGGTATCTTTCTTAGTCCAAGATATTCATTTAAGACCTATTTCAATCAACTTCCATCATTTGTACCATACACTTGGTTATTTTGTTCTTTCTTGTATCCATGGTTACGACAGCATTACATGATCTACTGTAAGCAAAATGAAGAAAATGATGTTTTATATCTTCCCTTATCATTTGCTTGGTGTATCAGGCATCAAGCATGAGAATAAAATATGATTTTAGGATATCCACAAATTTGCATGTATTTTTCAGTGGGTGGGGTTATCAGACCCACATTTAATTCATCATAACTTCATAGTTAATATCGTCCTTTTCATTAAATGCCACAAACATCATTCTTTTATCTTTTCTAGTTCAAATGCTATTTGTTTTAAATTACATGATACCAATTCTATTCATTTTCATCATTTGGGCATTAATATTGTATGTTTTGTTCTTTCTTGTTTCCATGGTTACGACAACATACCATACTAGTAGTCAACATAAGACATATTAAAAAGAATGATATTGTTGTTTTTTCTTTAATCATTTGCTTGGTGTAAAAGTCATCAAAAATGATCATAAAATGCAGCTTATGGTTAGTCGCATTTTTGCATGCATTTTCAGTGGGTGGGGTATTCAGACACACATTTATTTCATCAATTTATCTTAAAACCATTATTTGAAGCTTTTTAAATGATCTGTTTCTCTAAACCATTATATTTTTGTTCAAATATTCACTCTTGTTATGCATTTAATCGTGAAATATGGTTTTAGGGCAACAACAGATGAATTACAAAACTTTTAAAAACTGCATTAGGGGGTTAATATACAAGCTTATCAAATTTTCACCTATGAAGTGCCCAACAAGATTATACTTTTTTTCTCTTAAGTTGGTATTATACTTGAAATAAAGATAAATGTCTACTCTCAAATACGTGGGCCTTTCAAAACAATGGATGTTGAATTATGCCCTAAAATTAGACGTTCGGTAAACTTAGAAAATGGTAAACCCCACCCTGTTTGACACACGCATAAAATAAATATGTTAAATGGTAGACTGATGAATACAAGCAAAGTATGCTCTCCAAGCCTAGGTTTTTCATACATTTTATATTAAGAAGTGCTTCAAAATGACAGTGCCATGAAATAAATTGTCAAAAATATAGATTTTTCAATAAAATTACAGAGCAAATTTGTTAACAAAAAGCATAAAATACTGTTCTGTGGTTGCCATGGCAACGGGTAAGTTTTCGAAGATAACAGATTTCAAAAGTTTGTTTTTGAGTGGTCCTCAACAATTTCTGAAAGTTTCATGAAAATCGGTGACTATGCGTGCCGGGCCCTATTTGAAATTTTCTGGTCCTTACATGGAATAGCTCTTAAGTTGTGTAATCACAGAATAATTTATGATTAGGCAATATTCAGCAAGATATATCCATAACTCGATCTACGGATAGTCATATGGATATCTACTGTGTTAATCTTGATTTTGTGATTTCCGAATTTGATTTATGATCATCCAAAGTTCAATTTTTGGATATCCATATACCTGTATTGCATTTTCGAAATAAAATCATTTTGAATATTGGATATAAATCAAAAGTATGGACATCCTAAATAAGGAATAAACATTCTGAGATGATGTTGAGCTTTTCCATCATTAAGCATATAGGAAGCGGCGTCATGTGAAAATTTGAGATAAACATGTTTCGCAGCTTGCACATTATGGGACTTGATGACACTAGATGTAAATGAATTTCATTTTTCTGATGTTTATCGAAATATAAACTACAATGGGTCGCGTACAAAGTAAGTGAACCCCCAAGGGGTTCATGTAAACTTTGCTAGCAACCCAATGTATTTTATACTTTGATAAACACCAGAAAAATTAAGTTTTTTGCTTATATTTACGTTCTTTTCTATCTATTAATTGACCACAAGTTTGTGATAGGGCTACAGTTGAAGCAGAAAAATACATTTATACCCAGCATCAACGACGTCATAACGTCGCCTAAGTCCGATCAGATTGGAGAGAACCGTTGTTTATTTTGACCTCACTTAACCTCATGTAACGTCGTGTGAACCGATCTAGTTATTGAAGTATAAACTACATTACGTTTTTATGGTTTACCATAGAGCTTTTCAATAAATGCACGGATAATGTAAATATTTACTTCTGTCAACATCCATCTTAAAATAGTCCAATAGAAAACATCGAAATATCTTTACATTTTCATCCTGTATAATGTTAAGAATTGATATAATTTTACCTTACCAGTAAAATTATCACTGATTAACATGTGTCAGGCAGACACGAATATTAATTCACTTCAGCTTTGCCATAGTAGATTAATATTTTGCTATCTGCCCTCCAACACCATGTGTTAATCAGCAATAATTTTAAGGAAAGAACTATTTCTTTAATAAAAGAGCACTCCACACTAGACTATTTCTGTTTCGATACATAGGAATATTTCACGAAAAATATATTCAGTTCAAACATTTCTACAGTAAATTTTACTATGTGAGTCGTAAGCTGTATACATTCAGAGGAAGCATCTCTTCCATTTGTTTATGGCTCCCCTCTTAATAGGCGTCTATTCTTACAGGAACAAAAACTGCTCCCTTGCCAGCAAAATTCATTCAATCCTTTCAGCATAGACCCATTTTTGGACGGCTATGTTGCATAGGGAAGTAAATAGGAAGTCACAAAAGTGGATGAGAAAACATGGAGATGTAGCCCCCTTTTCTCTAGTTATGGGTCTTGCATGATATGAACCAAAGTAAAATACACAGAAAGGAATAAGGACAAAAAGTATATTACCTGGACCCAGATTATTCTTGCTTCTCTTTGAGTGGTATAGGAAAATGTCTTTAGGTGTTACTGGCCTGGCATTATGGGGAACAAATTTCTTCAAAGGTGATAAAGTTCTTGCCCTGCAATAAAACAAAATAGTAACTAGAATTGTTTTCCTACGAAAAAACAGATGTCTCCCCCCTTTTTGATGTCAAAAGGATCAGTCATTAAGACGCCAAGGAAAAAACAATATGTTTCCCTACCCTGAAGCAGGGATTCATAATAAGTAAAAAGTATAAATGCAAGAGTTATAGTTGTTATGCTCTGCATGTCATGTAATGTTGGCTGATATTCATATTTAGTTTTTGTCAAAAAATATAAATGCAAGAGTTACAGTGCTCTGCACGTCGTCTATTTATATGTTGACTGATATGTGTATGAAGTTTCATGAATATAGCTTAAACGGTTTTCAAGTTATAGAGCTTAGACGACTGAGACATGATTTTGTGAATGACAAAGTTCCAAGGGAAATAACTCAAATAGTATAAATGCTGTGCTCTGCAGGTTGTCTAGTGTTGACTGACATTTGTATGAAGTTTCGTGAATATAGCTTGTCCGGTTTTCAAGTAATAAAGCGATTGAGACACGATTTTGTGACTGACAAAGGTCCAAGGGAAATAACTCAAGAAGTATAAATGCAAGAGTTATGGTTCTTGCACTATGCAATTCTTCTAATGTTGATTGATATTTGTATGAAGTTTCGTGAATATAGCTTGAATGGTTTTCAAGTTATAGAGCAGACACAACTGAGACACGATTTTGTGACTGACAAAGTTCTAAGGGAAATAACTCAAATAGTATAAATGCTAAAGTTATGGTTCTTGCATAATGCACGTCGTCTGATGTTGATTGATATTTGTATTAACTTTCATGAATATAGCTTGAATGGCTTTAGAGTTATAGACGGACTCGACTGAGACGCAATTTTGTGATGGACAAAGTTCCAAGGGAAATAACTCAAAAATTAAAGCGCCAGAGTGCATTCTGCACGTCGTCTGATGTTGACTGATATTTGTATCAACTTTCATGAATATAGCTTGAATGGTTTTAAAGTTATAGACGGATTCGACTGAGACACAATTTTGTGATGGACAAAGTTCCAAGGGAAATAACTCAAAAAGTATAAATGTCAGAGTTACCATTTGTGCACTCTGCACATCGCCTCATGTTGATTGATATTTGTATGAAGTTTCGTGAATAAAGCTTGAGCAGTTTTCAAGTTACAGAGCAGACACAATTGAAACATAATTTTGTGATGGACTAAGTTCCAAGGGAAATAACTCAAAAAGTATAAATGCCAGAGTTACCATTCTTGCACTCTGCACGTCCTCTCATGTTGATTGATATTTATATGAAGTTTCGCGAATATAGTTTGAGCGGTTTTCAAGTTATAGAACGGACACGATTGAAACACAATTTTGAGATGGACTAAGTTCCAAGGGAAATAACTCAAATTGTATAAATGCCAGAATTACCATTCTTGCACTCTGCACGTCGTCTCATGTTGATTGATATTTATATGAAGTTTCACGAATATAGCTTGAGCGGTTTTCAAGTTGTAGAACGGACACGATTGAAACACAATTTTGTGATGGACTAAGTTCCAAGGGAAATAACTCAAAAAGTATAAATGCCAGAGTTACCATTCTTGCACTCTGCATGTCCTCTCATGTTGATTGATATTTATATGAAGTTTGGCGAATATAGCTTGAGCGGTTTTCAAGTTATAGAACGGACACGATTGAAACACAATTTTGTGATGGACTAAGTTCCAAGGGAAATAACTCAAAAAGTATAAATGCCAGAGTTACCATTCTTGCACTCTGCACGTCGTCTCATGTTGATTGATATTTATATGAAGTTTCGCGTATATAGCTTGAGCGGTTTTCAAGTTATAGAACGGACACGATTTGTGACAGACAGACGGACAGACAGACAGACGGACGGACGGACGGACAGACAGACAGACGGACAGACGCCCGGGGAAAAACAATATGTCTCCCGACCCTGAAGGGGGGAGACATAACAACATACGTCAAAGCACAGATGTCAGAATTGCTCATTTGACAGCCACTCTGAAGAAATTCTGGAAGCTTTTCTATGGTTATTAAACAATTAAGAGACAGAATTGGAACACAAGAATAGGAGTCCATGTGGTGCATACAAGCATTATGATCCACATATACAAAGACAGGACTCTTCAAAAGGTGAGAAATTATCAAACACCTCACAACAATTTCTGACCGGCAAATATATATCTAGCAACATCAATACAGATCACTGTAATGAAGTGTCTGCAGATTTAGCAAGTATGTTGTGGTTAATACTGGTAATAATGAGTCCAAAACACCTTATGGGTACCACATCAATTAGATATTAGGTTATGTCAATGTTTGTAACATTTTAATTATGCAAAATATTTACCTGTTTACATCAAGATGTCTGTTGAAAAAATGAGTGCTATGCCATAGATTGTCACCATCCTTGGACAAACAGTTTTCATATAGCATTTTGTTGAAACTTAATCAGAGCTTCAGGTATGGGGCCTAATGATAATAAATCTCGACAAATCATATGGTTACTCTTATTAAAACTGCATCACTAAAAGACTCACAACATATTTCTTTACGGATATTTTTTTTTAATAAAGAATACAATTTATCTCCGCAGCTGTGTTCATTCCAGACCCCGCCATTGACACAGATGTATCAGTTCTGGCACAGAAAATTACCTGCATGTGGGATAAATGGGCCCTAAAAAAATATGTTACTTGAAACTACTGCTGTGTGCATCTGAACAGCTTATGCAGCAGCTAAAAACAGCTTTAGCTGGCCTGTTTAATCATTATTCTTTATCCTTTGTAAGATTCTTGCTCTCAGTGGATAATCAGGTCTCTTGCTTTGCTTCACAACCAATCATATTTCTCATTATATATAATTTAACTTTCAGAATTTACCTATAAACTTTGGCTGGAGCTGAGGCTGGTACTGGTCCTGGTACAGACTGACTGACCATCTCCGACATCTCACTTGGTCCAACTCTTGGAGCTGCAGACATGTGAAATTGACGATCCTCGGTCTGACGGAACTTGTAAGCCTTGCTTACATCAAGATTCATATTAAGCTGGGGGCTTTCAGCTACAAAATTTTAAGGTTTTTAGTTCTAACATAAGAAGCAACATGCCAGAAACATATCAGTAGTTTGTTAAACTTGTTTACTTATTAAAGACTTTACTCCAATGGCAAGTAAAATACAAAGCTTTCTTGATGCGTAGCAAATATTGGGTATACCCCATGGTTTTCCACCATATTTACAAAGGGAGACAACTTCTATGACTTCTTGTTTAGTTCCCTGGATGATGAAGCAGTCCAACAATTGGGTCTGCTTGTGCAGTTGTTGATTGCAATGTTGTTAATTTGACAAAATATCTGCATTTGTATTTGCATCCATGGCAAAAAAATACTGTAAATGTATTTCTGAGCAAAACCACATCCACAGGTTATTTCAAGTTTAAATGTTTAAGGGGATGTATGTACCCCCCTGACTTTTAGTTTTTTTTCATCTATCCTCATCAGGACTCCTAGAGCTCCTACATATGAGCCGCGACACGACAAAACCAACAATGTGGTCGTCCGCCCAGCGCAGACTCAGATCAGCCTGGGCATTCACCCAGTCTGATCAGACTCTTTGCTAAGCGCTTAAAGGGTAGCTGAGGGACAGAGCTACCTTCATGCGGAAAGCGAAGACTCTGATCAGACTGGGCAGATGCCCAGGCTGATCTGAGTCTGCGCTGGACGCACGACCACATTGTTGGTTTTGTCACGTCGCGGCTCATATAAAATTGTTACAGCAATAAAAGCTATGGTATAGTACAGAAAATGTTTTAAAATCTTGTTCACCTCATCCCTCTGAAATACCATGGAGATTTTTTTTAGATTCTTTTTACCACAGGATACTCTGAGGAATTGCATACTGTGTAGACACTGATCACACACCTCCTGAAGAAGCAGTCTGATCTGCATCTAGACTAGTTGCTAAGGCTTTTTATTTTTTGACCTGATGTCCAAAGTTTTAAAATATTTACCATGGACATGGATTTGTACAAAGTTCCTACTTGTTATGATGCTAACAACAGTATTTTCCAAAACTTAATGTTCATTTTCTTTCTTTTTTTTAATATTTACTGTTCAGCTCCCTACCGGTTATGATACTGACTAGAGTCTGGTTGTAGGGCATGCTGATAGACTTGATTGCCTGGGCACTTCCTAGAAGATCGCTACCCAGAGACTCTGGTAGGCGCCATCTGTTGGTCATCCCAACCTGCCTGCGAACACGACATCGTGGGGTAACTGGATGCTGCAAAAAAGACAACAGGCTGTCACCCATTTACCGTGTTCTCATTTGCCACTAAAACATGCATTTAAAGTATTGGGACAGATAGGTCTGAGCAAACAGTGCAGATCCAGATCATACTGCTCAGGAGCAGTCTGATCAGGGACTACATTGTTTGCCATTCTATCTGCATCTTTTAGACACTTTACTGCACTGAAAATATACTCTGTTCAGTTTTTAGGACAATTATGGTAATTCTTTTCAGTGTCCCAATTTCTTTTAAATTTTCTACTCTATAACTGCATCCAATCAACAGAGCCAAGTTGTGACACAAGAATTCCGCGGAATGCGGTGTCTCGCCTGCTGGCGCTTTGTCATAAAACAGAGCTAAATCAGCAAAGATGTATGCATGAACCAAGTTTCTTGGCTCTAGCCCTAGTTTCTGAGAAAGACCTAAACGTGAAAACTTGACAAAAAATTGCAAAGTCAGTCAACCGTAAAATGTTGGTAAAGACTCAATACTGATGATGACTTTCAGCTCTTCTCTTCCAGATGAAGGCATGACCCAAGTTCCATGGCTCTAGCCCTTATAGTTTCTGAGAAACAGACCTAAATGCGAAAACTAGACGAAAAATTGCTAAGTCAGTCAACCGTAAAATGTAGGTCAAGACTCAATATTGATGATGGATTTGAGATTTACTCTTCCAGACGTAAGCATGAACCAAGTTTCATGGCTCTAGCCATTATAAATTCTGAGAAAATGACCTAAACATGGAAACTTGACAAAAAATAGCAAAATCAGTCAACCGTAAAATGTAGGTCAAGACTCAATATTGATGATGGCATTGAGATCTACTCTTCCAGATGTATGCATGAACCAAGTTTCATGGCTCTAGCCATTATAGTTCCTGAGAAAATGACCTAAACGCAAAAACCTGATGAAAAATTGCAAAGTCAGTCAACCGTAAAATGTAGGTCAAGACTCAGTATTGATGATGGCTTTGAGCTCTACTCTTCCAGTTGTATGCATGAATCAAGTTTCATGGCTCTAGCCATTATAGTTCCTGAGAAAATGACCTAAACGCAAAAACCCGATGAAAAATTGCAAAGTCAGTCAACCGTAAAATGTACGTCAAGACTCAGTATTGATGATGGCTTTGAGATCTACTCTTCCAGATGTATGCATGAATCAAGTTTCATGGCTCTAGCCCTTATAGTTTCTGAGAAACTGACCTAAACGCAAAAACCCGATGAAAAATTGCAAAGTCAGTCAACCGTAAAATGTAGGTCAAGACTCAGTATTGATGATGGCTTTGAGATCTACTCTTCCAGATGTATGCATGAATCAAGTTTCATGGCTCTAGCCCTTATAGTTTCTGAGAAACTGGCCTAAACGCAAAAACCTGATGAAAGTTTAGCCGCCGACGCCGCCGCCGCCGACACCGGAAAAGCAATACCTATGTCTCGCCTCTGCTTCGCAGGCGAGACAAAAACCTGCCGAATATCAAAATGTAGATCACTTTACTTTGGCATCTTTTTTCTTTGTGAGTTTCTTGCTTTGTATATTATTAATATTTTTTGGGGTTTATGAAAGTAAAAATCAGTAGCCTTTTCTCCATTATATTCAGACAGGTCATACAGAGACCTTGGTTTTAGGTCTCATCCAAAATGCTGGAGGAGCCATGCCCATCACTATACCCCTAGTGTAGAAATGTTGCAAGTGTATCTGATTCCATTAAACAGTGGTGAACTGCTGCCCAGGGCCAGTGGATTTTGCATGTCATCTGTTCTGAACAAGTGGATAACAAAAATATTTACTCAGGCCTGAGTTACTTAAAAGTATTGAGTGGTTGTTATTAACTTCTTAACACTACAAATATTTAACTTCGAGCTAGCAGCAAGTGAAAGTAAACTTCTAGGTCATGAAAAGCCTCAGAATAATATTTCTTTGACCATACCCATGGCTGTTTGTACACACAATAAATAGTTTTTGGAGTTAATTAAGGGAAGCCAAGTAGTAAACAGTGAAGGCTCCAATCAGACAGCATGCATGGACACTGAGATTATTCTTAAGTGTCTACATACGTCTTAAGGTCCTGTTGGTCTTAAGGTCCTGTTGGCGTTGCCCAGTCCCATTTATAAAGATCAATAAGATCTTTTAACAATTCAATACTAAGGTAAATCTATTTATGCTATATTCTATCAATATACTATCCATAAAATTCTAAAAATTGGGACACCTAAAATGATTACAATAACTGTCCTAACAACTGAACAGTTTGGTTTTTCACTGTGCAGTAATGCATCTCAAAGATGCCGACAGAATGGCAAACAGTGTAGGCCCTAATCTGACTGCTCTTTCAGAAGCAGTCTGTTCTGGGTTGAGATCTGCAGTGTTTCCTCAGACCTATATATGTCCCAATATTTAGAAATTTTATGGCATGTAACTAGACACTGAAGTGCATTAATAAAGTCATGTCAAGAAAAAAAACTCAAAACCTAGGCTCAACACTTTAAGCACCAGTGACGAAAATAGCAGAATTTGCAAACAGCGTAGATCTTGATGAGGCGGCTCATAATGAGCCACCTCATCTAGATCTACACTGTCTGCCCTCTAGTTTTTGAATTCTCAATATAAAATGTCTTGGACAAGGCATTTTTTTGAATTTTTGCAGACGTAAATTTTGTCGTCTGCTTTTTGGTGCTTAAAGAGTTAACGGCCCCGACCAGCTCATGCAAGTGTTTTGTCTATTTATGTCAGGCAGAAAACTAGGCAATATATCTCATCTTGATATTTTAACCCTTAAAGCGCCAATAAAGCAGATGCCAAATTCACGTCTGCAATATTTCACAAAATGCTTTGTTCAAGCTATATCACACTGAAAATTCAAAACTAGAGGGCAAGCAGCGTACATTCAGATCATACTGCTCAACGTGAGCTGCCTCATCCAGATCTCCCCTGTTGTAAATTCAACTATTTTCCTTTTTGACACTTTTTAAAAGTGTTTTCTTTGCCAGACTGTGAATGAATACATACTTCAAGTGATAGAGCATGAATTGTCCACCTGCTCTGAGAGATAACCCACGTGTTAGCGAGTAGATTATCTGCTGTAAAGGCTGACAAATCATGCTCTATCTCACTTATCGCATGATACTCACTGTACAACTTGCATGTTGCTAGGTATCTCTTGCTAAAGATTTCGGTATCTAAGGATCATGCTATAAGACATATTTCCATTTGACTGCCAATTAGAGATCACTGTAATAAGACACCAGAAAATCCCTGATGATCTAATACTGACTACCAGTATGAAAGGAAAAGCTGCTGTCAATATAATTGAGCCACATCATGTGACTTTAAAAAATGTGGCATTGGTGAGAAGCAAAGGCTCTGATAAGACTGCAGTTAAGTGCAGTCAAATCAGGGCCTTTGCTTGTCACATAAGCCATCTACAGAAGTGACCAAAGCCATACATACAGCCAACAGTGAGATCTCTGATTATCCCATATGAATGAGAAGATTATCTGAATACCACAACAAAATTGCCACATTGTTGGAAGTCACGATGTGGCTCACATGTTCTACTATAGCTTCATACAGGATGAGTATGTACTGATGCAGCTGGTAGGGTTTTCTAATGATGAACTCTATTTTCAAAATGACTCTAAATGAAGTCAATGCTCCCAAAGAACCATGCACTATGATGAAGTACATTAATATGTTTTATGGCGCTTAACTTCA
This sequence comes from Ctena decussata, assembly GCA_963989385.1. NCBI lineage: Eukaryota > Metazoa > Mollusca > Bivalvia > Lucinida > Lucinidae > Ctena > Ctena decussata. Next base: position 33,742,099 of record OZ022498.1, on the reverse strand, counting down.
GCTGCAGCGAAGACATGAATTCTGATTTTTTTTTTTTTTTTTCATCTTTTCTAAGGAATATAATGCCAAAGAAATGAAAACAGCAGACTTGGTTTCAATGAGTCTGTTCATACCCACTGACCAGAAATGAAATGTACAACACCCGGGTCCCCATTATGGCCTCTTGCACCAAGTTAAGCAGAACTCTACTTTCAAAATTAATCAAAATGAACCCAATGATCCCAATGGCCATATGTTGTGAAGAACTCTCAAAAGATTTATTATCACCCCCTCGAGCGACTTCCTCTGAGCAAATGCTATTGAGGGTTCAAAGCTCATTTTCAGTGCTCATCCTAGAGGGTGATAAGGGAGAAATAGTCTCCCTCAACTGGCTGACTTTTCCCTATTTTGAGCTGAGGGAGAAGTGAAAATGTATATAACATATAGGGAAATCCAAAATTTGTGCCAAAACTTCTCCCCCAAGTCCTGAAAATGTTGCAAAATTTCTCCCTGTCTGAAAGCTCTAGGCTGACCCCTGATTTTCATGCAAAATTAAGGTGAATGGATACACTTTCAAGATTAGAGGGCTATTACGATACTTACTCTGTCGGGGATCCTACCATCCACCACTACGCCCATCAGCGCTGAATAAGGAGCATCTTGAGTTGCCCTGAAAGAAAAATACTGGATTATGATACATCAATTTTTACCATACATAACCCAACTGCACTTAAAACGACCAAAACTCCATGGAGTTTTGGCCGTTCTGAGTGCAATAGGGTTAGATTACCATTACTCACTTACAGACAACTTCAAGAAGGCTGTCATGCAATACATTTACCACATTTCTTCTCATAAGTGCCCCCTCTTTAATGAGCATCCCCACTCACTTTTTCTATCAAAAAAAAAAAGTAAAAAAAGAAGGGAGCCTGATTCCATCCAGATTGGCTTTAGACAACCAAAATTTGTTTTTATTGCCATCAAAGCCCTGTTATGTTAAAAATGTCCATTATAAGCCATGAGGGAAGAATGAAGAATGAAATAACATTTTATTTGCTTGCTTGTTTGTGTGATATAGTGTTCTATTAAATAATTTTCTGTATGGAGCTGCAAGTTTTCATGTGGAACAGCAATATATTCATTCAAGGAAGAGTCAGCCTCATGTTCCATATACTATGGTAAATTCTCATTTTATAGTTGGAACAGTTAAAAAATAAATGCTGATCGGGGTGTTCCAACTATTAGAAATTGCTGGTCATGAAATATTTAGTGTTTGAACTATTTGAATTGCCGATTTCCGGGGGGAAAACGATCTCATGTCATGTTGCAAACTATATCTCATACCTCTCAGTATTAAATAGGTCCTCATTATGCATGTATTTCATTCTCTTCATCCTTTTTCAATATTCCAAATAAAAGTTCCGAAAGAAAGGAAAGTATTTCAACACATTTACAATGACCTAATATGTGATTGTTAAACACGTCAGGTAGGTTTGTCAGTGCCCTGGCTATTTATTCATTGCAAGCGGCCTGCTTTAAATTCACGGGCTTCTATTAATAACACACACAGTCTAATTCTGGAAGATGCGGTCCTTTTGATCTTCACCATTTCTGTCTGTCCTATATTACGTCCAAGGGTGCAGAAATATTGGCAACGTGTCATGAAAAAGGTGCCGTATTACATGTGCGAACAGCAAAGCATATTCCAGTCTGCGCATCTGAAAATGATTATTGTGCAAACTATCGGTGAATCCTGGAGCTTTGTAAGACTAGCCAATGTTTCCAAATGCATGGTATGATGCGGTGTTTGCTGTTTGGATGTGTCCTGAGGCCCTTTTGAGATGCACATGTTAAGTTTGTTCCGTCAAAGAAGAACCATGTTAAGTTTGTTCCGTCAAAGTAGAATCAGCTTCATGTTCCATGATTTTATTAGTATTAATATACTATTGTGAAGAACAGAATTGACATTCAGAATGAAAATGAATAAATCCGAAACTAGGGCCAAGCATAAAAAATATTTTGTTTGCAGTTGTTGACCAAGGATAATTTCTTAGGGTAGGTAGGTCGGCTTTCTTTTTTTTTCCCTGCAAAACGTAAAAGCAGTCCAAATACTACATAACATTTTCGATTATTATTAATTACCCATACTACATACAAAGATAACAGCATTCTACATGATGAACAAACCTAATTTACCCACAAATAGAGTACCCATGATGTGCTTGTGGAAAGGCAACCAGTGTAGACCCAGATCAGACTGCTCCCCAGGAGCAGTCTGATCTGAGTCTGCACTGTTTGCTCAGGCCTGTTGGTCTTACTATTTACATTGATCACAGTAAATTTTCCATTTTCAAAAAGAAAATAAATCTGCTCCCCCAAATGGCAAAAAAAAAAAATTGGTTTTGGGTGGGTAGGTACATGTAGGCAATTGCATACAAACAAAATTTTATTTTTGGCCTAGTTTGTGAAAACCATTTCTCATGTTGTGCTGATGTTTTCTTCCAATATTTTATTTTCTAAACATGCTTCTTAGGAAAAATATAGTCCACGTGCAAAGCTGTGGCAAATCAACCAAAGTCATAATTGTTTCTTCTAGTATCTTATTTTAAGTAAGCCTTGAGAAAGTTAGCATACATTACATTCTAACATTTTGTTGACTGGCAAAAGTATGTGCACTTAGTACTGGTTAACCGCTTAGGAGGTCTAAGCCTGCCCAGGAATAGTGTGGTTAGGTTAACTGACCGTCCCGACATGACCTTAGTTGTTTACCGTGGACGTTAAGCATCAAATCAACCAACCAACCAACTTATCTTATCTAACGCTAATGTTATTGCTGTTCCATCTTTAGACACCCCATTGCTCTATCAGAATAAAAAATTTTGTCATGAGGTATTGCTGTAAGCTTCTCACTACAGTTTCGTCATTGTAAATGAACATGATTAGCCAGCTTCAAACAAACAAAACATCCTCCTGTTTCACATAAAAACGGTTTGAAACCTTATTTGGGTCATTTGAATTGGCAACTGAAATGACTTACTTTTGATTTCATTATAAGTTGAATAAAATGGTAAAAATACAATGTACAGGCATGGAGCCCCAATCACTATCCCACAGGTCTATGTTTACATAGCATTTTAGACGGGAAATCAGAACAGAAAATTGTATTTTGTGTCCAGAGTGATTAGTTATTTTCCAAAAAACTTGTTTTCCCTACTTTTTGCCAGGTATATGACTCAATATATGCACATCAACCCACAGTTTATTGCCAAACATGAAGGTGGAACAGTTTTTTACAATGATTTGTGTTTAGGGCTGGTGCAAGTACTTGTGTGTCCGAGTTTGGGTTGGGTAGTCCATTTACCCACCTACAAACATTTCTACCTGTTATTATTATGTACTGTGCAGTGATCTCCCCAGAAATTTCAGAAGGCATGTCACTTTTAGCACAAAAATCAGATTTTGACTTGTTGATCAATTTTTAAAATCCTTGATATAGCAATATTTTGTCAAAATTAGCCTAAATTTACATTTTAAAGAATTTATTGATGATCCGAAATGCATTTAAAACAACTTTACGGGCTAAGAAATGAAAATTATAGCACTTTAATATAATTTTTTTGGAAATTAAGGCATGTTGCAAAGGTAATTTAAAGAGGAAGGCATGTTGCAAGCGACATGCCTTAATGGTCTGGGGAGATCCCTGCTGTGTAAATACTGTATTTCAACATGTTCAATTGAATTACAAGCAAGTAAAGCAATTTTAGTGGGACTGTCTTGATAAATTGCGACCGCATATTGCCAAACCATACAGGCAGAGTTCTACATTTTCATACCATTCCCACGCACATGTGTACAAATGACAGATACCTTACTTATTATTTTGGTCTAACTGTATATTTTCTAGCTGGGAAAATGATCAAAATGCTATGAAAACGGGAACCTGGGTATTTGCAAGTAATAAGGAATCGGGTACACGGGTACAAAACTCTACCTGTCCCAGCCCTATCCCCTATTTGAGTTTATATGTTTTTACCACTATAGGACTATGGAGACTTTAAGTATGTGCTACGTATATTAGTTTTCTATTATTCAGCCTGTTTCAGGTTTTCCCTCAAAGTCATCCCAGGTTTCTTTGAATCTGTATGTCTGCAAAGTATAATTTCAGTATCTTGTTGGTTCAAGAAGGTTAGCATGTTATGGCATGTAAATGTCTTGCTTTCAATTAGGGCTGGCTAATTGAATCCAAAATGGTAGTCGATTATCAGTCCGGTCGTTTCAATAATTAACCAATTAGTAATCGCTGAACGAGGCAAATTGAAAATGGGTACTCTATGTTTAGAAGCTTCGGTGGCACAGATTTGTGCTAAAACATTTTGACAAGGTACACTAACAAACAATACAGTTGATAACTATTCAAATTATCAATTACCTTTGATTAAATCTTGTCTTCTGATATGCCAATCCACGCTAATTGGCTTCTTAATTGGCAGCTGATTGGCAACAAGCGACCATCCTGTTCTATTCAGATTCAGATAAGCAACCCTCGGTAGTTGGTAGTACCTACTTTCAGTACAACTACCGGCATAATATCTATCGAATTGCGTGTTAATAAGGACCTAAATTCTAATCTGGATTAAAATTATCAGAGAGGCTACTGAACTGATAAAATGTTCCGGGTTTTGCGCAAAACAATAACTTGGTCGTCTGAACTGACCAGAACAGAATGGGTTTATGATATTCGTTAAAACCTATTCACCGTATCACAAATACTCTTCAACGTTTCCGGTTGGTCTCTGAGACTTCCGTTTTCCTTTGGAAGGAAATAAGAAGTGAATAACGAGAGAAATTTCTGATATTTTATTGCAGAAAGTGACAGGACATCTTCAGCAGATAATCGATTACTTAATTTCGTCGATCGATAATTGTTTTTGTTTTGCTTATCGACCAATTAACCGATATTTCGATTAATCGTGCAAGCCCTACTTTCAATGTAGTCAAAGTTAATGCTAGCATTATTGCTATTCCGCCTTTTAGTATGTGTTCTGCCAATTAGTATATCTTGGGCATTCTGTCTGTTTCATGCTTTAGTTACCACCTTGTTTCTTGTTTCTTGTTTCTATATCTTCACCTCCATCGTTGGACAACCATACAATACTTGTATGTGTAACACATTATATTCTTCTTTAGTAAAAGTCAACTTAACTATTTACAGTTCTTAAAATTGTGGAGGGCGATAAAATAATAGTAATATCCATCACCATTATCATAAGCTGTATATACACAGTTCACTATACATTTCTGACATATACATCTGTACTTCGTTTCCATAACTTCACGTATCACTTTGGTAGCCCGGCCAGTAAGTTATATCTTGTCACATGCAACGCATAGATAAGACGTCTATTATGAAATTCCAAATTTGATAGATCCTGTACTTTATATCTTCTCCTCTTGACGGTATCATTCAATAAAAATGAGCAATCTATAATTATCCATATTTTTGTTTCCGTATCCAAGTGAATAAAACTTTTTCCAGTCAAATTCACATATGCCACACCAACACAGTTGAGGATTGGATTTCTAGTACTCTCGAGTGCAGAACACTCCAGCAGATAATGCATAACAGTTTCACTGCCTTTATTACAAAGAAGACATGTAGGGTTAAATTAGTAGGACACCCAGGCACTAAAAGTTACCCAGCAACGTTGCCCCATCAGACCACCCACATTCTGCTCAATCAGTAGAAAGGCAAAAAAAATGGCCTACCAATGATAAAAGCCAAACAGTCGCCAGCGGCTATATTGTTAATCTTCCCCTTTTACAGAATAATACGCACAGGGAAGAATCACGGTCAGACACACACTCTCTATTCTACTGTATGACTGCCGAAGACAGTTGCACTTTATTCCGTTATAATACGGGGAAGAATGACGATACAGCTTCGCCAGATTTGTTTCGTTTCATAGCCAGTATCAAATTTTTTGAGAAAGCTGATACTTGTTTGAGTCTTGTTGTTGTTGACCATTCTCCACCCGCTTTGGTTTTTCAGAAACATTGATTAACCGCTCAATTAATTTTGTGACTTGAAGAACACCTACCTTGGATAAGACAGAGTAGCTTTAGGAGCTGATGGGGGTAATGAAGGGAAATATGAGGAGGGAATTCTAGGCTGAACAAACATTCCCGAGTTAGACGTGACTTCTGCCATTTTCTGTCAACTCGGTTCCCACCGAATAACTCACGTAGGTTGTGTGAAACCGTTTAAGAAAATAGTTCTAAACAACAATTATGTGGCCTTTGTGTAATTGTTTCTTTAAATGATTGATTCGAACACAGATTTCTCTGAATTTTGTAGCTATTATATTTATTGCCAAAAACAAACAAAAATTTCTCGTCGAATAATTTAAGCGTATTAATTTTGGGGCAAAATACAGTTGCTATGAACGCCAAATATGGCGGGAAAATACACGTGTATAAGAAGACTAGCCGTCCAACAATCGTGCAAATGGCTAGTACAGGACATTCCTTCTTACTTTATAAGAAGACTCGGAATGGCGTCCGCACATATAAAAGATAACTAAAAAAGCAATTCAACCATGGTCTTTCTAAGGAGTAACCTGAAAATGTGTCCCAACATGTAGAAAGACAGCATATATTTTGGATTATGGAGCTAGCTATTAGGGACGAGTCATTTATTATCAGGTGTGTGTGTGGGGAGGGGGGGGGGGGGGTAGGGGGGGGGGTACATTTTTACATTTTCATATGGTTCACCAACATTTTTCCGACCCCCCCAGTCCCACCATAATTATTTTTCCGACCCCCCCAGTGACAAAATATTTTTTGACCCCCCCCCCCCACACACACACACAATCCCTCAATCCCAGCTACCCTTCACACACACGCACACACACACACACACACACACACACACACACACACACCATATTACATATTTTATGTCAGACTGATCTCAATCAAACCTGTATGAAACACAAAGAACATTTTCTTATTCTAACAGGTTAATTAATCATGGTCGGTTTAAACTTTGTCTGCATTTCTTTGCACTTTCTTCTGCTTATGGCCATCCAGAAATCTATTGTCGAATGCTTAATAATTATAACTTTTAATAATATTAATTGGGCCGCTTAGGGTGGCGGGGGTCTGGAGCACAGCCCCCAGAAGCCTCAGTTGTTTTGCTGATGAAATGGTACCTGGAGAGCTGATATCACAAACGCAGGCATTAAACTAATCATCTAATGTACTTGACATGATTTTATAGACACCTTTAAACTGTTATTCTAGCAAATCAATGAGAAGATCTGTTTTTTGATATGAAGCTGCCCAAGTTTTGTATATCATTTCCATAAATGTCTATAAGAAAGTTTATAGTTTGAAAGAAAAGAGTCTGAAATTTTAGGAGTGATGGGGTGTCTGGGGGATTCACCCCCAGATGCTGAGACATTTTTAAAAATGAAGACTAATGGAAGAATTGTGACCCCCGCCCAATATGCGTAATAAATTATATGAGCCCCCCCCCCCTCCCCCGTGCTCCGAGGCTTATTGATTTCCGACCCCCACCCCCAGGACATCACAAAAAAAAAAAAAAAAAAAAATCTGCCCCCCCCCCCCCCCCCCCCCCCCACCGCTAAATGTACACGGCCCCCACCTGATAATAATTATAATGACTTGTCCCTTATTTGGGAGTTTTCATATCCGGAGACTACAAATCTAGAGAAGAAGGCTGTATCTCTAAAATGTTGGTTGATTTGGAACTGTCATCTTTGAATGGCAGACGCAGTATACTATGAACCGTCTGATTTTCTTATATAAAGCGGTCGAGGGGTTGGTCACGCCTATTCCATATGAGGATTTTTAAACCTATTGGCCAAAAACGACTAATAAGGGCAAAGAAATATTCAGATTCTCAAAGGAAGACGTACATGTCACAGATCATGACATGTGTCTAATAGATAAGGCCAAAACTGAGCAGTACAAACATTCTTTTTTATTAGGACTACTGTACAGTGAAACCATCTTGACAGTGATAGAGTGCATAGCCCCAGATCCAGGGATGGGCTTTGAGGCTTCAGCTCCTTTTGATACCTTTTGATACCTTTTGATGATAGGGAAAATTTGTAAGCCCTGGATGGCTTATTATTCCCTTCGATGTCAGGTTTCTCGTTGTCGTCGGTTCCGGTTGATTGTGATTAGTTGTACTTAAGAAAAACTAGTATATATCGGTTATGTCGTATCTTCTATCCAACCATAATTTGTCAAGTTTGGTTTTGAATTCTATTACTGTCTTTGAATTAACTATATCCGCAGTTAAACTATTCTACACTGGGACATTTCTCAAGGCAAACGAATTTAATCTTACTGACTTGTTGGCTCTAGGTTTACTCAGTTTCAGGTTGTGGCCTCGTAACTGGGTATTTTCAGCAAACGAGAAGAATTCACTCATGTCAATATCGTCAATTTTATGTATAATCTTGAACACTTGTATAATATCAAATCTTTTACGTCTATAATCCAATGTAGACAGATTCAGTTCAACTAAACGTTCGGGAAGAAAGTCATGTAAGACCACACGAAATATTATATTACCCTATATGTGTATCAATCTCCATGATGTATGTATGTATATGTATATATATCTCCATGATGTATGTATGTATCTATGTATATATTTCCGTGATGTATATATGTATGTATGTATGTATGTATGTATGTATGTCTGTCTGTCTGTATGTATGTATGTATGTATGTATGTATGTATGTACACGTGCGTATGTATGTATGTATGTATGTATGTATGTATGTATGTCCCCTTCATCTCCTAGTCTCCGAGTCTCCGAGTCTCCAGGTCTCCAAATCATCAGTGTATAGGTGTATGTATTTATGTATGTCCCCTTCATCTCCTAGTCTCCGAGTCTCCGAGTCTCCAGGTCTCCAAATCGTCAGTGTATAGGTGTATGTATTTATGTATGTCCCCTTCATCTCCTAGTCTCCGAGTCTCCGAGTCTCCAGGTCTCCAAATCGTCAATGTATAGGTGTATGCATATATGCATCTATCTTTAAACAGTCTCCGAGTCTCCAGTCCCCGGGTCCCCAAACAAATAGTATCGTGTGTGTCTGCACATTCATATCACCCTGTCTGCAACAGATCCCTGTATATTACGTACGTCTATATATAGCATCCCCTACATGTACAGTCCCCGGAGTCTCCGACAACGTATTTGTATGTTTATATCTAAAGTCCCGAGTCTCCAAGTACAATTTGTGCCTGCATTTTTATATCCCTTGTCTCCAAAATATTATTGTATATGTACGTACATATGGGATCCCCAAAATATACAGTCCCCTGAGTCTCCAACATCGTTTTGTATGTTTACATCTAAATGTCACCCTCGCATCCATACGATGTGTGTACAGTATACTCGGCACGGCTTCTTTGTATTTATATTTATGTTCATGTACTGAACACTATTGATAACAGCTTCTGAACAACTGAAATGTACCTTCTGGAGGCACGCGCAGGCGAACAGCTGGAAGGACGAACAGAGAGAGAAAGAAAGAGAGAGAGAATCGGCCTATAACATTTCAGTATCAGAGGAGCTCCACGTACATAACTTAAACAGGTGACTAGTACATATAAACTTACATACCAACAGAGCAACGTTAAAGTGGTAATTTGTGGCAAATACAAAAATCTGAATAAAACCATAAAAAATTAATGCATTTCCCTGAAAATTAGCAACTTTGCACAAGTTTACATCTTTACTTACCTTCGAGGGCGGGTTCATTATGGCTTAGCGCAAACTCTCAGTTGGATTTCCTACACGAAACAGACCCAAAAAATACTTTTTGAAAATCATACTTGTTATTTATTTATGTAAGCATCTCCACAAGTACCCTTTAACCTGGTTAACATGTATTCACCGTCATACCAATATCTAGTATACTGAACGACAAAAGAAACCAGACACTTAATGTTGGTAAATTTTCTTGCAGAGGAGATCGGGTATTAATGAACCACAATTTTATTTTTGTAGGCTTATAATGTTTTTTCTGGGAGTATACAGTTTTCAAGTATCTAGGAAGAGCAGTTTTTGGGCTATTTGGTCTTCAGAAATCACCTCTTATTCTGTTCACCAAATAAGACGTGAAGAAAATAGTTTTTTCGTCAGCCATTTGATAATGGTAAATTTATCATTGAAATGAGTCTATCGGAATTTTGCGCGTCTATCACTAAGGACGAAAATGACATTAACTTATTCAACCAAACGTTATCCTCCTGATTCTTTCATCCCGTAATTCATCCAGCCCCGGTCTCCCTATTAAATTCAACCACAGTGCATTTATATTCTCCCTTCCAAACTTGCACCATTGAAGCTGAAGACGAATTGAGCTTTTTGAAACAAACTTGCAAGGTTATATGTACACGCACGACCCGATGAGTTACCCCTCAGATTTTGAAGCTTTCATTTTTTTAGGCTCAGTGACGTTTTAAAAATTTCTTTGCTATCATAACGATGTTTTGAAACAAGTTAATTACAATTCTTGATAATTTGCATTTAAGGGCTGCCCAGTCATATTGGAAAAATAACATTCCGCTCAGCGGCCAGGTGCACGGGAAATTTTACGAGATATATGAGGAAAATTTTTCTGATTCTACAATATCTTTTAGCAGAAAAAAAGCTATCATGCCAGTGCGAACGGATCCACATTACTGATTATCTTAGCTTTATAACAGTGCATTTTGCAATTTTTGTCTTTATATGAAAATGGTCCTCTTTTAGAAAAAAAAAGAAAAAAAAAAAAAAAAAAAAAAAACACCCACTAAATGCAATAGATATGTACGGCTAGGAAAATATGTTTCTTTTAATTTGGTGTATTTCCTAAGTTTATTGAAGAATGCGCAAATAGTCTTGGGCCCCCGAGTGCACAAAGAGGCGTAAACTACGCCGGCGTAGATTACAAACGTTTGCGCAACTAAGTCCGTCATACGACTGTATTTAAATCCAAGTGCACAGAGAGGGCGGACGTCAGGCGTAGTTGCGACTGGGGTGCGACTAGGCGTAGTGCTCTCTTATAAGATAAGCACGTGTGTTTCATGAACGATTTTTAAATACCCGTTATGATAAGAGCTGTGTCAGGTATAAACGTTGATTAAGGTACTTTGGGAACAGCCAAGATCCAAACTAGTCTGTGACTCATGAATTGAGGTAGTTCCTTCCCTTTGTACCTACGGAATCCTCAGGATCTATGCATAGTATTTTCAGATTGCACACATGCGTAGGCTAGTCTGAGCATTTGTTGGTATCATAAAGGAAGAGGCGCCGTTTTTGCTTGGTACGTTCACTATTTGCAAGATACATTTTACACTGTTGTTGTAATTTCTATAAAACAGATGTTCATAACAACATATTTTTGCAACGTACATGTACTTTTGAATTAAAACAGAAAGGAAAAAAAAAAAAAACAAAAAAAAAAAACTTTGAAGATTATGAAATATTGAATGTTAGCTACGTAGAAGGACAATTCTGAGATCTAGATTTTCAAATGTATCAACGAAAAAAAATATGGAAGGAAACACAGTCGAATTCGATGCAGCTTATCAGTCAGGTCCAGCGACTAATGGTGTGGTAAACCGATCATATAGCACTATGTCTTAATAGATATCAAATGGATAGGTTCTGTCTCTGATTATCTTGTCCCTTTTTAAAACTATAATGTAATTCATCCATCTAGTGTAACATTCCAGCCATATCTAAATGCAGCAAAAGCTGAATAATGTAAAAGGAATACGCAGCGCCAATGTCACGTCTACTATCTAGCAGACGTGAGTTTTGAAGCGGTTTTCTCTGATTCTCAAGAAAGTGTAACTTTTGGTTGGTTAAAATTTTGAAAAAGTAGACAAGTCATATAGAGATCGTTCACTGTCATTTCATAATTTTGGTATCTCTCGAAGCTAAATCTAAAGTATTGTACAGTAAATATCAGGTGAATTCAGACAACAAGAGACAACGTGAAGGGACTAACACCTCTTTTCAGTATTCTACGAATCGTATAGACCAATAGACTTGAAGCAACTGCTAGAAGTATAAGGGTATAATCCAGCGTAGAGGCAAGTGATTTTGCTTAGGACAAAGTTGAGCTATAGAAATCTTCACACTATTATTTCTGAAAGAGCAAAATGCTCTTCTTCTACCAAAAAGGAGCAATACGATCTCATTGTACTTAACTAACATGAAATAAAACTATTCCTGCAAAACACAGAAAGTTATAGATTTGAAAACCTCAAGGAAAACTACTGTTTTAAACTTTAAAATTTCAACCTGTCTGTATAAAACGTATATGCTTTATAGAGCATCTAGAACGGTTACACTGCTTTTCATGTCTTCTGTACTGGTTCGTAAAATACACGATCTTAAAATGTAACAGTGAATGGTTTGTGTTTAGATACAAGTATTAACATAAATGGCTAAATGCGGCATTGGTACATGAACAAGTTCTATGTTTAAACACATATAGGTGTTTGCGTTACAATTTGCCAGTTTGTTTGCTTTTTTTATCAGCAGTACGGCTTTGCATTTCAAGTTGTTTTTCTAAGATCTTTAATAGAAAAACTTGAAATCTCACCAGTTGTAATATGAGACTTTCCGAGAAGAATATTTCAAGATACATGTATCAAAAATCAAACTTCTTTGACCTGTGTATACTTTTTTGTTATATGACAAAACATTACCATAAAATCTTCTTATTACGCCAGTTAAACTCGTTTTAGATTTGTATTTTACGGGACATTAATGTTGTATTTTATCGCTCGATTTCTTCAGTCTTCCCACTAAGAAAATGTCCAATTTGTGATGACAATAGCACTTAAATAACACTTCTAGATAACTAAACCGTACTAGAACATCATTTCTAGCACCATATTAATTGCGAATTAGGCAATTTATTTTTGCAGACCTGAAATTTGACCAAATTTTCCAAGAAAACGAATTGAAATTACAGATAAAGAGAGCACATTACTCAGCCTAGGGCAGAGAATAACGACGCACATATTATAATCAATTTAAAATATAGTTTCTAATCCTCAGGATTTGTCAGAACGATTTTTCTCTAAAGAACTGCTATTATATGTAAATGTATTTTACGGGACTACTCGAACGTCGATTTATTGCCTAAAAATAGACCACGGTGCATCAGTGTTTAATTTTAATTGCACATTCTCATCAGTGGAAACTATTCAGCGCATATATGCACATATCAAATTCAGTTTCAGAAGTAGATAAATATTAAATGAATATTTTGATGAATCATGAAATCATAATATACAAATTAAAAAACTGAAAATTTCTCCGGTGTTTTCAATCTTTTGCAGCTTCCGAATGGCCGTTCATGTGGTCATTTTTAAATGAATAGGACAATGTGCACTTTTCAAGAGTGTACTAGCTTCTTGCTTGGTCCCTTCTTGTACTACTCAGAATTTCTGTCCCGTAAAATACGTCCCGTAAAATAATTTTATGAAATGCGAAACTTATTTTCCACCAAACATATTCGATAAGGATTACGGTCGTTGTTCAATGACCAGTAGGGTTGTTTTCCCTTCCACGGCAGGCAATAGGTTTCTTTCTTGTTTATATACTGGGTGACTTTGGCTTGACTCGTAAAATACACTTGAAAAATTACGCTTTTTTCGGAATACTAAGGACGCGCCAAAACAAAATTTGAATTCAAAAGATAGTAAAAAAAAAAAAAATTTTGTGACCTGTCAGGGTGACTGATTATGACCTACTTTGTGAAAAAAAAACCTTGTTAGCACCATCCGAAACTTTGGGATGCACTGTTAATGCTTGGACTCGTAGAATACATACAACTCAATGACAAGAAATGGCAATGTGTTAAGAAAAGCCTTGTATTCCAACGTATACCCATTAGTACTCCGTAATAGCAACCTTTTCAAGTAAAGCATATTTGTTTCACGCCGAAAGTCTACAAAACAATTGAAAGTAAATATTGACATCTTTTATTATGACATGCAAAAAATAGGGGGGTCCTTCAGTATCAGGTATGACCATCTGAGTCTTTCCATGTATTTGAATCAATATTATAACTTCAGTGTTTTAAGTAGTGGCAGAAACGTCAGAGCGTGCACTCATTAGATCTAATCCACAACTCAAAACAAAATTATACATGCCATAAAAAGCCATGACACCATTCGTTACACTTTGTTGAGAATCTGTGTTTTAAGACTAAGTTTACGGCACGTCTCGATTGTGCACACCGATTAAAATTCTGTACTTTTTTACGACGGACGAACGTCGGGGTTACGCTTGCGTCTGCTTTCTGCACTCCGCCCCTGTTTGTAGGTGAAAAATTATTTTTCTAATCGTAAGCGTCTGTTAGATTCCGTTAAATTTAACGAAAGGTATTCGGCTTAAATACGTATGACACTTGTTTGGTATGTGCGCCCAGCGGAGACTCAGATCAGCCTGGCATCCGCCCAGTCTGATCAGAGTATTTGCTGTGTACTTAAACAATAGCTAACGGTCTAAGCTAGCTCCATGCGGACAGCGGAGGGTCTGATTAGACTCGGTGGATGCCCAGGCTGATCTGAGTCTTCGCTGGGTGCACAAGCTACTTTGTTGGTTTTGTCGTGTCGCGGTTCAAATAATAATGGAAGCGTTCACATTGGCCATTTTCAGTGTCAATCTATACCACTTGTCTATTTTATAGTTATTTTTATATAATGGAACTGTATGACAATAATAGAAAGAAAGAAAGTCTCAGAAATCTTTGAGATTTGCGGCTTTATTGAAATGAAATTGGCAAATGCGCTCGATTAGGCAGTGGCTTCAATAATTGCTAAGACTAATAACTTTGAATAGCATTAATTGCCCTGCAAACAATTATAATTCTGTGGAATTATCTGCACCATTTATTCAGATTAAGAGATCCAGATAGGTTGTTGAGGTGGTGCGCCGTTGAGACGCTGGTTGCCGCCCCTCATTAGAGCAGCCTCTAATGTGGAATTATTGAGCAGCCTCTAGTTAGGAATGCCAACCCGTATTTATGAATCCTTCTTTGGAGCCCTGCATGACTGTGTTCATGTTTATTCATGTGTAGCTAAATATCGGCAGCTTTTTTTTTTTTTTTTTTTTTCGGGGGGGGGGGGGGGGGGATAGTGCCTTATTAATTGTTTGTGAACGGTGAAGACCTGGTAAGTAGCCTGCTCATTAGCGACTGTTGGGTTATCTGATTAGTCTGTTTCATGGATTGTATTTACAGACAGAGAACACTCCTGCCACATTCTGAAGGAAGAAGGAAGCTTGCAGATAAATGAAGTTTGCCCTTCTTGGACCGAAACTAAAAAAAACTCACATTGGCGTTTCTAATGTTATTTGCGCTGCTACACATAAACCAGTCAACTTGCAATTAACGACTTCATGTGGAAATCACTATTAATTATCAGTCAACTGGCAATAGCGATTTTACGTTAAAATCACTATTACAATTTTATTTATTTTTTTTTTTTTTATATTTATTTACAATATTTAAAGAGGGTAAAACACATTTAGCCATATGACTAGTCTACCACGTGGCCCTCTGTACATGTAACACCTTAAAAAAACAAAAAAAAAAACATAAATATATATATATATATACAATATAAACAAATATGAACAGATAAAACAACAGCCATTATATCACATTGTCTGATTGAATTATTAGTCATTTGTAACACAGACATGCACCTCATGCATCTCTGTACGAAATCGTGAAACATTACGGGGACCGGAGACACAGCGACATGTGGCGGAAACCTATGTCCAAACAGCATGTCCCTGGCTCCAGCCGACGAAGTTCCCCGGCAGAGATGCAGACGGTACATATCTATCTGGTATTATACAATAAAATCATACCATGTGATAAAATGAACTTGTAGACACACAATCAGAGGGCGCGCTAAAACCCCTGATTAAAAAGTCTAAAAATTAACCGTTGTACCTAAGAAATCAATGGGATGTTAAAACGTATACAAAAGTATTGTTCAGGTAAAAACAATCAAAGTGCATGTGAAATATTGTTTCTACAAACGTTCTTAGTGAGATAGGAAGCGAGTTCCATAGTCTTGATGCCGATACTGAAAAAGAACGATCATATAGGGAGGTACGTGATCTAGGAACCGCCAGAGAACCATTGACCGATGATCTTAGATGACGCTCGTGAGTTTCCGCCACTGGTTTTAACAGTGAGCCGATGTATTCCGGCGTTAATCCATTCAGAGCTTTGTAAATAAAAACGGCTTTATTGTATTTCAGTCGCTTGTGAACTGGCTGCCAACCTAGCTCCGTAAACATAGTTGAGGGTGGTGTATTAAAATCTGCGTGTAAAATGATGCGGGCAGCGCGTTTTTGTAGTTTGAGTATCCGATCTAGATTTGCTGATGATGTTCCTGACCATGTAATGGACCCATGGTCGATTAGAGGCAATAATAAAAATTGGTAAAACTTCTTTAAAACTTCTGTTGAAACATAAGCAGCCAATTGTCTTAGAAGGGATATTTTAGATGAAATCGCAGAGCAGAGGTTGTCAATATGAGCCGACGAAGTGATATGTTTTATAGCCCTTTGGGTTATTCAGCTGGTATAATGGGGTTTGAATACCCCGCCATATTTTTATTCAGTATTCTTCTACCTTAAAGTTTCGTCTGTCTTAAGTTAAATTTCAAATTAGATCTCTGCGATGTGCACAGTGTTTATCATTCATTTGGTTGGTTCCCAGATATATTATGTTGACTGGCAATAGCGATTTCAACGTAAAATGGCTATTACCAGTCAACGGTCAATAATGATTTTAACGTAAAATGGCTATTGCCAGTTGACTGGCAATAGCCACTCCGAAAAAAGAAAGTTACCCTGGAGAGTCAATATTTTATTATAACTAGGTAAGAACATGGCTAGAGTTTGTTGTTTGAACATTATTGTGGGCTCATTTTATTGGTTTAGGTGTTAAAGGTAGGTTCCTGTACTTTGGGATGCATCATAATTTTGATGATCGTTCATCCAAGTTGTTGGAAAGCACTTATGAAAGGGAATGAATAAGTTTCACTAAAAAGTGTAAATAAAAAAATATTAGAAAAGTTGTTTTGCAAGGTATTTCCTAACTCTGCTTCGCACACCAGTTAGCGCTATTTTTAGTTCGCCCCAAAAATAGATAACGCAGCTGAGGTCATGCTGCATTGCATTTTGGGATAGTTTTAACCCATCCACCATGCCAGGACCTCTAGGAGAGCTCACAACAAGGGAAAATTGACCTTTGGAGAATGGCATCAGAAATTGCGCACTTATAGACATAATAAACATAATTATTTTTAGAACTGGAATTCCAACGCAAGAAAATAAACCAAAAGGGAAAACGGCTATTTTCTTCAACATCTGACGAGTTTCTCAGTAGCAACAAATTCAGAAAAATAAGAGAATTCAATACTGCTCAGAAAAAAGACGAAATAATTTTGTGGACATAATTGTTATCGCTAGTACAGGAACCTACCTTTAAAATTGGCCATAAACTGAAAGAACATATAATAATACGATTTTTGCATTTTTTTTTTATATTTATTCATCATGTGAGTAAGTCAAATGGCCACTTACTTACCCATATGATTTATTTCAATTCACTTTATGCTTATTTGTTGTGTGCAAACAAAATCCAAGTTACCTGAATGTGAAACACAGTCTTTTTAAGCTTTATAAATAAACGTTTGCCACGTAATAAATGTGGGGATAGCGGTAGAGTTTGTTCATTACAAAAGTAATACGCATGGTGAACCCTACTTATCTTTTATTTTCTATTTGCTGAAAAGTTCTTCTCGGGAAAATAACTTGTTTGGTGAGAATCTCAATGTAGGGTGTTTCTGAAAGGTCCAAAATATAGGAGACAGGAATATATTTTTTAAGGATTTTTCGGCAGGCGACTAGCGTTGGCTTTGCAGTATTTTGTTTCATCTTGAAATGCAAGCTTTTGGGTGGTAGGAGTATCGTTTTGACTAAACAACGTTATAATTAGCTATATAAAAGTCGTCATTTAATTGATATTAACTACGAGGCTTGTTTGGTGTGTTTTTTCGGGAAAGCAGTCTAGGGCGGTAGCTTTCCATTTCAGCTCTTTTGAAACTTAATACGGTGACATATGTTTTTTTTTCAAGATTGATGAGCCAGTAAATGATATAATATTCATACAGTATTTTATGCAGTTTTCAATACAGGAAGTATTTGGTAGCATACGCCTTTATTACGAATAGGAATACGGACCTGATTATGGTAAATTTGTCTGTAAACCTGGGGGCCTTCTCAGTTTGATATATCGGTCTTATTATAGACTCGACCATGCTAGCTTAACAATTCTATGTCTATACTTAGTTTCAAAGAAAGTGTTTAGGCGTTTATACGGCATATAAACACTACTGGGCGGAGTCATTTATGATAATGAGATGATGCGACTTGATTGGATTATGCAAAGCCTTTTGGGCATTATTATGCTAAGAGCATGTCATAGCTTATATCGGCAAATCAAATAAAGATATTTGATATCTTAAGCCCACGTTACACTTTTCAATTTATTTGATCAAATACGGATTGATTTATGTTCATTCAAATTATTTGACAGTGTAACACCCAAACCAAACAATCTTAATTGCATTTCAAGTAAGATAAAAAACCATTCGATGGCGATAGAATGGGTCCACAAATATTTTTGACAAGCGGCTGATAAGGATTTAATATACGACCTGCAACAATCCTGGTAAACGGCGAATTTCTGTCAATGAGGGCTATGAATACGGTACTTTTTATAGTAAAAACGTCTTTTTTCTGACATTCACACAAACGCAGCCATAACTATAATATTTTAGCATTCCAGCCTTTTTAGAGAATAATGATGCACCCACCAAGTTTGATGCTAAACATTTGACAGTGTATCATGAATATCGGACTCAACATTTCATTTGAACAACAATAAACATAGAAAATTTGACCAAACAAGCAACACAGTGTATCATGAATGTTTTAGCAAATATTTTCTTGACAGGCACCATAAATTAAGAACATTTTATCAAAGAAGTTTGATAGTGTAACATGGCCATTGTGTCATTTGAAAAACGGCAAACTATTATTTTTATGTTCAGATACGTTTCGTTTTTGCCAATTTTGGTCTTAATGCACATCACACTTTTGACCAAACTTAGTCTGTAGGAATCAACGGATCTACCTTTTCGAAACGTGTTTATTCAAATGATGCAAATGGTTTTGGTAAAAAAGAAAAGCAGATCTAATCATATCTGCAACGCTAAGACATCTTCTCATGAATGCTATTATGGAGGAGCCATCCCTAGCATAGTGGACTTTTTTTCTATTTATAGAGCAAAAGTGTATTTGAAAGAGGGAGAGAAAGCTAGTTATGTGAGAAGTGTTCTTTTGTGCTCCAAGTTTACCAATACTACACCATACACCAGAACAGGGAAGTGTAAGAGACATGTCTCTTACACTTCCCTGACAAGAATAACTTTCATCTTAAATGCTATTCAAGTAAGTCGAGTCTATTGATATGACACATTGTGCCATATCTTTCTTGTTTTTAAGGCTAATTTAGAGTAAAACTTATTTTGTGTAATGTACAAAACTTGACACATTGAAACATTGCGATTAATTTTAATGAATCCAATTTACGACATGTTAAGTGTCGCATTGCCAGGCATATCGGCACGGCAGCTCCTTATTGGCCCTCGGGACTACTGGCCGTCGGACCAATATAGAGCTCTCCGGGCGGATATGCTTGGCAACGCGACAATAGACATGTATTAACCTCTAAATCATAAAAATCGTACGACCACACGTGTAATAACAGTTTGGCGCTTACATGTAACGTCACTGACAACGTCCGTGTCAGCAGTGCGTTTCCTTTTTGAAATAATGTTCATTTTGAAGGCGATAGAATCACATTTTAAAGATCAAATGATAAACAAAATCTTACACTCGTGGTCATTTCATGTCAAATTTATGAAACTCGCCAAAGGCTCGTTTCATAGATTTCATATGAACTGACCACTCGTCTAAAATCCTCTATAATGTCGTTGTGCTTGAATATTTGACGCAATGTCGTCCTGCTTTATTCATCCTCTACACGTACTTTTGCCCTCGTTCTTCGACCTCGGGCTAGGATAATTTGGGAAGAATATGGTCTTTTCAAATTAAAAGTCCATTTCACGTATTTTCTAAATTTGAAAAATAAATACTATTCACAAGCATTAATTCTTTGTTCTCCCTTATTGTTATGAAAGGAATTTTCAAACCCATGCCGGCGGAACATGATCTCAGCGAGGTCAATTGTTTTTCATGTTTCATAAAATTCTTCTTTTTAAACCATCCTCCTCTAAAATTCGTTTTTCGTTTAGCTGAATGTAATTATACCATTTTCTGCCCGTAAGATAGTTCAGGAGTAAAGCTATAAAATCTGACATTGATTTATTGGCCTCTAGACACGGGTTATTCACTGATAACACCTGCAGTTAGGCTCATCAGCCGGATTCAGATTTGAATGACCCATTTCACACATGATTATGGAGATATTTATTACAACTTTCATGGTGTATGGATCTGTGATTTGATCATGGGAGTCACTTCCATATGGAAGAATGTGCCGCTGTAATAGTCCCTTTTTCTAAACTGAAGAATGCATCAATAGGTCATTATTTTTGGATGGCTATACATAATAAGGTTTTTTGAGAACCTGGAATCAAAAACATGAACATTGTTGTATATCTCAACATGCCAAAAGTGGAAATGAGCCAATTCCCTGCTGACATACATTTTGCTAATATAGAGCTCTCCGGGATATGCCCACATTTGTAGCTTTACTTGTTTGTTCTTTTTTTGGAGAAAGAGGCAAAGTAAATTGCTCCACACAATATGGATGGGGAAAATATTTTGGCTATGATTTATGAATAGGTGTGTATTTGTAAATACCGTATACATGAATAGTGTGGGTTATAAAAATCTCCAGCGGCACACCTGTAGACTTATGCAAGCACACCTGTAACCTGTCAAATATCACGGGCATCTGAAGTTTCGTCCTAGCCCAAGAACTAACCTTAAAATTGGCTGTAACGCCCAACAATGCATCTAGCGAGCGTATCGAGAAGAGTATGGAACGTTCCGTACTTCCTAGAGAGGAGCCCCGGTAGCTTAGTAGGTTAAACGCTGGACTGTTGATCTAGCGGTCCCGGAGTCGTGCCCCGCTGTGGGTGGTAATCATTTCAGTCGTAAACGGGGTTCCATTGCACACACCCTTTCATTATCACCCACCCATCGTCCCGATACGACTGAAATACTGTTTTTCTTTTTTTATTATTATGGATTTTTTTCTTTTCTTACTATATTTCTTGTTAAGTCACGTAATGGAGAATATATTCCGGGAAACCTGGAACGTTTCATAACCTGCTTGTTACGTTCGCTATAGACGCATTATTTGGCGTTACAGCCACTTTTCAGGTTCGTTCTTAGGCTAGGATGAAACTTCATATACCCGTGTCAAAGACCAAGTGAGCCCTCCGGGGATTAGGGACGCTTATATGTATTTAGTATTTAGAATGTTGAAAAGTTGCCTCAGCATGAATGACTTATTTCTTGTTCAGTAGTATTTTAGTTCTTTTTATATTCCGGCGCCCAGATAACTCACTCGGGAAGACATTTGACCAACGACTAGCTATATATGAACACATAATTTGACATATGAGCTGCGACACGACAAACTTTGTAACCAACAAAGTGGCATATGCAGCCAGCGAAGACTCAGATCAGCCTGGGAATCCGCGCTTAAAGCGAAGGTAAGTGTCTAGCTACCTCCGATGACTCTGATCAGACTGAACGGATGCCCATGCTGATATGAGTCTTCGCTGAGCGCACATGCCATATTGTTGCTGCTCATATATCAGAGTTATACATCATAAAATGTTAATGGGCTGTTGTAATCACAAGAAAAAACAGCCAAGGCCGCGAGACTGCGGGAGATAAGTGTGAAAAAGGTCTATTAGTGAGGCATCAGAGAGCCAAATGAAAGTGACCATCCATAGCATGAAGATCATATAACGGCGTACAGGCTGATCATTTATATTTTTTTTTTGATTTTTGTGTATGTGCAGGCAATCGCTAACAGTGCCGTGTGTTTCCCAAGGCAACTGATATAGTTCGTGTTGAAATCCAGGCGATCTGTCAAATTTTTAAATTGTCTGGAAAAACATGAGAACATTATAGACTACCATCGGACTGCAATTCAGTCTATCTGTCTGTATTCCTACATATATACCTAAGTATCTACCAGTATACCTGCCTACCTACCTACCTGAGATCTGTACAACTTGCCTCTCCACTCGATCTTTCATTGTTCCAGAAAACCGGGTTTAAATTGATTATAATATGTGCGTCGTTATTCTCTGCCCTAGGCTGAGTAATGTGCTCTCTTTATCTGTAATTTCAATTCGTTTTCTTGGAAAATTTGGTCAAATTTCAGGTCCGCAAAAATAAATTGCCTAATTAGCAATTAATATGGTGCTAGAAATGATGTTCTAGTATGGTTTAGTTATCAAAAGGTGTTATTTAAGTGCTATTGTCATCACAAATTGGATATTTTCTTAGTGGGAAGACTGAAGAAATCGAGCGATAAAATACAACATTGATGTCCCGTAAAATACAAATCTAAAACGAGTTTCACTGGCGTAATAAGATGATTTTATGGTTATGTTTTGTCATATAACAAAAAAGTATACACAGGTCAAAGAAGTTTGATTTTTGATACATGTATCTTGAAATATTCTTCTCGGAAAGTCTCATATTACAACTGGTGAGGTTTCAAGTTTTTCTATTAAAGAACTTAGAAAAACAACCTGAAATGCAAAGCAGTACTGCTTATATAAAAAAGCAAACAGACTGGCAAATTGTAACGCAAACACTTCTCTGTGTTTAAACATAGAACTTGTTCGTGTACCAATACCGCATTTAGCCATTTATGTTAATACTTGTATCTAAACACAAACCATTCACTGTTACATTTTAAGATTGTGTATTTAATGGGACAGTACAGAAGACATGAAAAGCAGTGTAACCGTTCTAGATGCTCTATAAAGCATATACGTTTTACACAGACAGGTTGAAACTTTAAAGTTTAAAACAGTAGTTTTCCTTGATTTGATTGGTTGATTTGATGCTTAACGTCCACGGTAAACAACTAAGGTCATGTCGGGACGGTCAGTTAACCTAACCACACTATTCCTGGGCAGGCTTAGACCTCCTAAGCGGTTAACCAGTACTAAGTGCGCCAGTAACTGACAACTGTCCTTCTTGAATCAGCGGAAGGAGAAACGAAAGTATGTGGCCAGACCGGGATTCGAACCCAGGACCTCTGACTTACGAGTCAGGTGCCCTACCGATTGCGCTAACCGGCCCGGCTAGTTTTCCTTGAAGTTTTCAAATCTATATCTTTCTGTGTTTTGCAGGAATAGTTTTCTTTCATGTTAGTTAAGTACAATGAGATCGTATTGCTCATTTTTGTTAACAGAAGAGCATTTTGCTCTTTCAAAAAAAATAATGTGAAGATTTCTATAGCTCAACTTTGTCCTAAACAAAACCATTTGCCTCTACGGTGGATTATACTCTTATACTTCTAGCAGTTGCTTCAATTCTATTGGTCTATACGACTCGTAGAATACTGAAAAGAAGTGCTAGTCCCTTCACGTTGTCTCATGTTGTCTGAATTCACCTGATATTTACTGTGCAATACTTTAGATTTAGCTTCGAGAGATACCAAAATTATGAAATGACAGTGAACGATCTCTATATGACTTGTCTACTTTTTCAAAATTTAAACCACCCAAAAGTTACACTTTCTTGAGAATCAGAGAAAATCGCTTTAAAACTCACGTCTGCTAGATAGTAGAAGTAACATTGGCGCACCGCATTCCTTTTACGTTCATGAAACACACGTGCTTATCTTATAAGAGAGCACTACGCCTTGTCGCACCCCAGTCGCAACTACGCCTGACGTACGCCCGCTCTGTGCACTTGGATTTAAATACAGTCGTATGATGGACTTAACTATTTGCGCATTCTTCAATAAACTTAAGAAATACACCAAATTAAAAGTAACATATTTTCCTAGCCGAACCTTTTCGCACTGGTATAATACAATATGACTTTTAGAGTAAATTCGATTTTAATGGCCTAAGATTTGCTAAAATTTGATAGATGTCCTTCATATTTATTGCATTTAGTGGGTGTTCTGTTTTTTCCTAAAAGAGGACCTTTTTCATTTTAAGACAAAAATTGCAAAATGCACTGTTATAAAGCTGAGATAATCAATAACATGGACCCGTTCGCACTGGCATGATAGCTTTTTTTCTGATAAAAGATATTGTAGAATCAGAAACATTTTCCTTATATATGTGGTAATATTTCCCGTGCACCTGGCCGCTGAGCGGAATGTTACTTTTCCAATATGACTTGGCAGCTCTTGAATGCAAATTATCAAGAATTGCATCAAATTGTTTCGAAAACATCATTATGATAGCAAAGAAATTTTTCGAACGTCACTGACCCTAAAAAATGAAAGCTTCAAAATCTGAGGGGTAACTCATCGGGTCGTGCGTGTACATATAACCTTGCAAGTTTGTTTCAAAAAGCTCAATTCGTCTTCAGCTTCAATGGTGCAAGTTTGGGAAGGGAGAATATAAATGCACTGTGGTTGAATTTAATAGGGAGACCGGGGCTGGATGAATTACGGGATGAACGAATCAGGAGGATAACGTTTGGTTGAGTAAGTAAATGTCATTTTCGTCCTTAGTGATAGACGCGCAAAATTCCGACAGACTCATTTAAATGATAAATTTACCATTATCTAGTGGCTGACGAAAAAAACTATTTTCTTAACGTCTTATTTGGTGAACATAATTAGTGGTGATTTCTGAAGACCAAATAGCCTTAAATAGAGCCGAAAAACTGCTCTTCCTAGATACTTGAAAACTGTATACTCCCAGAGAAAACAAAAATAAAATTGTGGTTAATTAATACCCGATCTCCGCTGCAAGAAAAATTACCAACATTAAGTGTCTGGTTTCTTTTGTCGTTCAGTATACAAGATATTGGTATGACGGTGAATACATGTTAACCAGGTTAAAGAGCACTTATGGAGATGCTTACATAAATAAAAATAACAAGTATGATTTTCAAAAAGTACTTTTTTTGTCTGGTTTCATGTAGGAAATCCAACTGAGAGTTCGCGCTAAGCCATAATGGACCCGCCCTCGAAGGTAAGTAAAGGTGTAAACTTGTGCGAAGTTGCTAATTTTCAGGGAAATGCATTAAATTTTTATGGTTTTATTCAGATTTTTGTATTTGCCACACATCACCACTTTAACGTTGCTCTGTTGGTCTGAAGTGTATATGTACTAGTCATCTGCTTAAATTATGTACGTGGAGCTCCTCTGATACTGAAATGTTATAGGCCGATTCTCTCTCTTTCTTTCTCTCTCTGTTCGTCCTTCCAGCCGTTCGCCTGCGCGTGCCTCCAGAAGGTACATTTAAGTTGTTCAGAAGCTGTTATCAATAGTGATCAATACATGAACATAGATATAAATACAAAGAAGCCGAGCCGAGTATACTGTATACACATCGTATGGATGCGAGGGCGGCATTTAGATGTAAACATACAAAACGATGTTGGAGACTCAGGGGACTGTATATTTTGGGGATCCCATATGTACGTACATATACAAGAATATTTTGGAGACAAGGGATATAAATATGCAGGCACACATTGTACTTGGAGACTCGGGACTTTAGATATAAAAATACAAATACGTTGTCGGAGACTCCGGGGACTGTACATGTAGGGGATGCTATATATAGACGTACGTAATATACAGGGATCTGTTGCAGACAGGGTGACATGAATGTGCAGGCACACACGATACTATCTGTTTGGGGACCCGGGGACTGGAGACTCGGAGACTGTTTAAAGATAGATACATATATGCATACACCTATACATTGACGATTTGGAGACCTGGAGACTCGGAGACTAGGAGATGAAGGGGACATACATAAATACATACCCCTATACACTGACGATTTGGAGACCTGGAGACTCGGAGACTCGGAGACTAGGAGATGAAGGGACATATATAAATCCATACACCTATACACTGACGATTTGGAGACCTGGAGACTCGGAGACTAGGAGATGAAGGGGACATACATACATACATACATACATACATACATACATACATCGACGATTTGGAGACCTGGAGACTCGGGGACTAGGAGATGAAGGGGACATACATACATACATACATACATACATACATACATACATACGCACGTGTACATACATACATACATACATACAAACATACATACATACATACATACATATATACATATACATACATACATACAAACATACATACATACATACATTCATACATACATACAAACATACATCATGGAGATATATACATAGATACATAGATACATCATGGAGATATATATACATATACATACATACATCATGGAGATTGATACACATATAGGGTAATATAATATTTCGTGTGGTCTTACATGACTTTCTTCCCAAACGTTCTTTGTAAGACAGTCCTCTAAATTCCGGCACCAATCTGGTGGCTCTACGCTGGGCATTCTCTAACACTTGTTTATATTTCTTTGTTGTAGGGTAGAAGATTAAGTTCCCATAGTCCAAATGAGACCTTATTAACGATTTATATAGGGTCAAGAATAAGTTTTTGTCCATGAACTTGAATTTCCTCTTGATTAATCCGATGATGCGGTTAACCTTGTTGACTGTGGTATCAATATGTTCGTCAAATTTTAGGTTCGTCTTAAACAACACCCCTAAATCTCGCTCTGAGTCTTCTTTTGATAACTTATGATAATTGTTCTGATCGTCAATCATGTAATATTCATATTCAAATTGACAGTTTCCATAGGAGACAATTTTACACTTTTTGAAATTGAAACCCAACAACCATTCTTTACTCCACCGGCACAATCTATATATATCTTCTTGCAGTTCTTTCAAGTCCGCTTCAGATTTAATGTTCTTGTACAATTTGCAATCATCCGCAAACAACTTGCAAACATTTCCTACCACTCCTGGGAGATCATTTATGAATATGATGAACAATACAGGTCCGAGTATCGATCCCTGGGGAATACCCGATAATACATTAGTCCAGTCCGATGTTTTGCCCTTAATTACTACTCTTTGCTGTCTTCCATTTAGAAAGTTTTTGAACCATTCAAGCAGAATTCCTTTGATACCATAACCTTCAAGTTTTTTAATCAGTCTCTTATGCGGTACACTGTCGAAAGCCTTTCTAAAATCCACGTAGACCGTGTCTACTTGGATACTATCATCTAAGGCCTCCGTCCACTCATTCATGACTGTTAAAAGTTGCAAAATAGTACTTCTATTTCTCCTGAACCCGAATTGACTGTCTGATAACAATTTGTTAACCGTTAGGTGATTTACAATTTCTTCTCTCACATTTTTTTCTAATAGTTTACAAATGACAGAGGTCAATGACACTGGCCTATAGTTCCCAGGATCTTGTTTATTTCCTTTTTTAAATATACATGTGATATTTGCCTTTTTCCAGTCATCAGGAACATCACCACTTGATAATGATTTATGAAAAATGTCAGTTAGAGGGAGGTAAATCTCATCAGCACACTCCTTCAGGAAAAAAGGGTGGCAATTGTCAGGTCCACATGATTTGGATACATTCAGTGATTTCAATTGTTTCAATACTTTGCCAGCATTAATGTCAATCTGAGTTATACAATCCTCATCTTTCACTTTCTGCTCAAAATCAGGTAATTCAGAGTTCCCTTCAACTGTGAACACTGAAGAGAAAAAGTCATTCAATACATTTGCCTTCTCCTGATCCTCAGATCTCAATTCTCCATCTTTGTCTTTCAAATCACCAATAGTACTCTTACTATTAGTTTCCTCTTTGACGTGGCTCCAAAACGATTTAGGCGAGTTTTTTTATACTAGCTGCCAGTCCCTTTTGATACTTCTTCTTGGCATATTTCACTGCTTTAGTCACACTGTTTCTGATTTTACAATAGTTTTCATAGTCCGTATAACTATGACTATAACTGAAACGTTTCCATGCATGATATTTTTTCTTTACCTTCCTAACACAATATTGATCCATCCACTTTGGCTTGTTGAAATTTTTACAAGTCTTTCTCACAGGAACAAAGTTATTTATACAATGTTGAATTTGCTCCATAAAAAAGTTCCACGAGTCTTTAGTATTCATATCCCTCATTACATTCCAATCAACTTTACTCAGATAGTCTCTAATTTTCCTATAATCTGCTTTGTAGAAATTAGGTCTCTGTTGATTTGCCTCTTCTTTTTCAAATTGACATGTAATAT
This sequence comes from Ctena decussata, assembly GCA_963989385.1. Taxonomy (NCBI): domain Eukaryota; kingdom Metazoa; phylum Mollusca; class Bivalvia; order Lucinida; family Lucinidae; genus Ctena; species Ctena decussata. The sequence continues at coordinate 33,713,596 of OZ022498.1, read as the reverse complement.
TGAATAATATACTGTTATGGTCACTAGCCCCTAATTTATCTCCTATTGTTAAGTTCTCAATTATCTCCTCTTTGTCTGACAAAACTAAATCAAGACAGCTTGGTTCCTGACCGAATCTATGCCTGGTGTTTGACTGTACATGTTGATACATGAAATTGTCCCTCAAACATTCTATAAACTTGAAAGCTGGGTGTGTTTCATTACTATTCACTGACCAGGACTCCCAGTTTATTTCAGGAAAGTTAAAATCTCCAACAATAACAGTGTGTTTAAAGTTCTTTTACATTGCTTTTCCGCCATTTGGGCCTCTGTGTTATTTATAATATGTAGGCCTCCAGATAACAAATGAGTATGTATTTCAGTAATTCGATAAACATATCACGGGGCGCGCGGTGTTGAATCGATTTTGAGTCGACGTTGGTTCAACGTCAAAACATTGAGTCAGCGTTGATTCAACGTTATGTGCCTGCGTCAAATCAACTCTAAATCTAATGCACTTACGAAAGTAACGTGACGTCTGATTGGATGACGTCAAAAATTTGCGACAGTATATCCTGCGATATACTGTCGGAAACCCGACGTCATTACGAAACGTCTCTTCTCATTGGCTGACGTCTGGTTTTAGGTTGCTGAAAGCACTTGCGATGGTAGCAATGTAGTACACTTTCAAAGGTAAAAATGAGAAGAAGTGCATTAGAATGGTGATATGTTTATCGAATTACTGAAATACATAATTTCTTCTATCTTTAAAAGCTTTCAGAACATATAATGCTAAATTCTTAATTGTTTTTTCATTAGTTGAGGTCATGAGTTCAATAAATTTAAACATGTTAGGTCTGCTTTAAAAATAACTACTGATATAAAGTCGCCTTAAAACAATATATCTTCTCGTACATTGTAATACAAAATGGAATTCATCCTCAATTAGATTACATGTTAGACAAAGACGTTGGTGTATAGGAACTCTTTCAGGTTTAGCCCATCTACCGACTTCAATTTCAAGTCTATGAGAGGAAGTTCTTAGCCTAGTTAATGCATGTCTAATTTGTTCGAATTTGACAATGTCAAGATATGGTTTAAAACCGAAAATATTAAAATTCCTATAACATAAAGCCCTGCTCGAATCATTTAGGCGAGAATTCCAGTTTTGTATAAAGGTATCATTCAAACGTTGTTTTACTAAGGATAAGAATATTTTAGGATTAGAAACAGACTGATTTAACCATACTTCGTTAAAGCCTAGCTCACATAAAAGATTCCTAACCTGTGATGCCCAGTTAATTTTATTAGGATACCTTTCTATATCGGAAAATAAACAATCATATGCAATTCGTGTGTACTTAACAGTACTAGTTTGGGTTACTTTTAGCCAATGTTTAATAGTGTTGAGATAATGTTTATTTTGAAAAGACGTTCTCCCTAATCCGCCATAAATAAAATCGTTCTGCGTACAACGTTTTACTGCTAAAAGTCTTTTACAGAATTGAAGATGAACTTTTTCAATGTCTTTTCCCTTATTGAACCCCCAGATTTCAGAGCCATAGAGCCATATATTTTTCGAGGCAAAAAAGATATTATCAAAAATTCTCTTCAAATTGATCCATAACTATGTCATATTTTCAAAATCCGCGCCCCGCCCCCTCCTGTTCCACCCATACCCAAACGCACACATACATCTCGGCACCTCCCAGCCCCACCAGTTATCCAGAGCCCCACCAGTAAGTGGTGGTCTGGATCCGGGCCTCGTGCATGCAGAGAAAGTTGCGGGCTTTAGATCTGCCCTCCATCAGTGTTACTAACATTTAAAGCGCGCCTTATCGGTGTGCTGATGCTAATCCAAGCCCTACACCGCATAGAAACAGAAACAGATACATGTAGTAAGAGAAAAAAACTTACAAGCGGATTTATACAATTTCATAAATAATGACAATAGTAATAAACTGAATCTTAAAATCCAGATAAAGCAACAGGCCGGATTGCATCAGATCTCTGCTTCTCATACGTAACTGGATGTCGCTAAAGGCCCAATAGCTCTATCAGTGGTAAAAACGTCTAAACACAAATCATTACGAAAAGGTGTTCAGCCATCACGTTTGGTGATAAACTGTGGGTCGATGTGCATATACTGATTCATATAATAGGCTAAAAATAGGGGGAACATGTTTTTAGAAAATGACGAATCGGTCACTGGAGGACTTAGATGACAATTTCTTGTATCCACAATATCTGCTGAACCAATGGATGAAATTTTATCAAACTTGCACGGATACATCATTGGGACAAGTTTATGAGCTGATTAGATTTTGGTGACCTTGACCTTATTTTGAAGGTCACTGGAGGACTTAGATGACAATTTCTTGTACCCACAATATCTCCTGAACCAATGGATGGAATTTCACCAAACTTTTTTTTATACATAACTGGGACAAGTTTATGAGCTGTTTAGATTTTAGTGACCTTGACCTTATTTTAAAGGTCACTGGAGGACTAATATGACAACTTCTTGTACCCACAATATCTCCTGAACCAACGAATGGAATTTGGCCAAACTTTCATGGATACATCATTTGGACAAGTTTAAAAGCTGATGACATTTTGGTGACCTTTACCTCATTTCCAAGGTCAGTCACTGGAGGACTTAGATGACAGTATCTTGAACCCATGATATCTCGTAAACTAATGGATGGAATTTCACAAAACTTGCATGGATACATCATTTGGACACATTTAATAGCTGATTAGATTTTGGTGACCTTGACCTCCTTTTCAAGGTCACTGGAGGACTTAAATGACAATTTCTTATACCCACGATGTCCCCTAAACTAATGGGTGGAATTTCACCAAACAGCATTGGGACAAGTTTACGAGCTATTTAGATTTTGGTGACCTTGACCTTATTTTAAAGGTCACTGGAGGATTTAAATGACAGATTTTTTGTACAATTTCTTATACCCACGATGTCCCCTAAACTAATGGATGGAATTTCACCAAACTTTCATGGATACATCATTGGGACAAGTTTACGAGCTGTTTAGATTTTGGTGACTTGACCTTATTTTAAAGGTCACTGGAGGATTTAAATGACAGTTTTTGTACCCATGATATCTCTTGAACCAGTAGATGGAATTTTACCAAACTTGCATCGGATACATTTGCAGGACTAGCTTAAGAGCTGATCAGATTTTGGTGACCTTGACCTCATTTTCAAGATAACAAGAGGAGTTAGATATGATAAATTTCACTAAAATTGATATGTCTCATTAGCCTTTGGCTTGATTTGCACTTTACTTTCATAGATATTCCTTTGGGACAATCTCAAGAGTCTACTATGTTTTAAAAACCTTGACCCCATTTTCAAGGTCAAAAGCTAAACTTACAAATGCATATTTTTTCTCTCTTAAATGAGTTATTCCTTGAACCAATTGATGGATATTCATCAGGCTTGCATGGATATATCCTTTGACAGGTTTAAGACGTGTTTAGCAGTTGGTGACCATGACCCATTTTTCAAGGACATAGTCTTATACGTAGGATATCTTTAGAACCAGTGGATGGATTTTCTCCAAACTTGCATAGATATTTTATTTGTACAGCCTTTTTATTCATTAGAGGGGATGGGAACTGGGCTTGTGGGGGGGGGATCAGTTTTTCTCCGAAAAACATTTCTAGTTTTTATAATTTTTCACTGTCTTTCTTTACACTCAGTCTTTTCACGGAATAAGAAATGCTTAAGCAATACTCAGCTCATGTGAACTCGCATGCATGTTTTTGTGTTTTGTGTATGCGTATACTGCAACGAACGTTTACCTTTTTAGCGTTTTCGGCGCGAAATAGCCTTTTTAGTGCTGATGTGCCGTAAAACCAATATTCCCTATGTTCTGATGAAACTCTTTCTGAGTCTTGGAACCGCATATTTTAACTTGTTGCACCTTTTGATTTTAATGATAGTAATTGTACCTTTTCCGAACTGAATGCGACAGAATCGCATTTCTATTTATTTCTTCGTCGCTATCCCCAAAAGTTTGGAAAATATATATGTAACCAAGCAACGGACCCCTAATCCCAACCCCCCTCACCCCACAATCCAAACACACACCTCTTAGTACACACTTAACGACGCAATGCGAGACCGAGCATCTAAGATGATTCATTGTTTACAAAGGGAAACTACTTCGTGAGTTCCTGTTTGCTTACCTGGACAACGCTACTCTTCCAGAACAGAAGAACGGAACAGAACAGAACTTTATTTTGTATAAATATCTCAGGCCACTCGCAGGTGGCATATGAGAAAAATATACACATCTCTAGCACAATAACAACAATGCCAAAATGGGAACTACTCTCAAAGGTAAAGGGTTGCTCCTAGAGGAGCAAATCCTACCTATAAGGGTTGATCTCTTTTTGACAAGAGTAGTAAAAGTGGACATGGCAGAGTCGCTTTCCCTGAAAGATACGTACTAAGCACGTACCCCCACTGGCCACACAAGGTTGAATCAACCTTGATTCAACGTCACGACGTTGAATCAAGGTTGATTAAATCTTGTGTGCCTGCTGGGACCCCTTTTATTTGCTCTGTGTGAATAGTATGTACTGGTTATGAATAAAGCCAATCGTAAAGATCTTTTCAAAATCGCAGAAATGATTTTTTAGCGTACAATATACCAAAAACGCCGTGGTCGAGTGCCTTAAGAGACGCTCGGGTGCAGAAAGTCGCCGGAAGGTCGTGATATCGAGCACGGGCTTCGCCATCCGACTACTGGAAAACTCTGTCAACCCAGCAGCTTCAAATCAGGGAAGGATAAGGCAGCGAAAGGAGAGTGATGGGCTCCGCCTTTCATCTGCTGCGTCGAAAACACAGTAGGCTATGGGAAACCTTTACCTTTTATGCCAAAACTATGTGCAGGCATAGCCATTCTCATTCAAATATCTAAACAATAACAATAGCAAAGGCATTTCAATGAATTTTAAATTTGTACAGAGAAAAAAATATATGAACAACACTAAGAGACTGAGTACCATTGACTTTTATCCTTTTCAGAACATAATTTTACCCTTACCCTGCTTTGGCTAGTCCGCAAAGTTTAAATGCTGTATTGCTAGAAATTTACTCGTTTATTTTGGATTAACACCTATTATCAATCATTTTCAAATTACTTGATAAATCACACCGCCAATTTTCGCTTCCTGCAGAGACTGTACATCATATTTGGCTTCCGCCGAGACTGTCCGCGAGCTCTTGCTTCCTGCCGAGACTTCTGTACATGATAAATTGCTTCCTGCAGAGACTTCCGCGTGATTCTGTTTCCTGCCGAAACAGAGTCACGCGGACAGTCTCCGCAGGAAGCCATTTTTCGAGGACAGTAGTCCCTGCAGGAAGCAAGAGTTCGCGGAAGTCTCGACGGAAGCCAAATATGATGTACAGTCTCTGCAGGAAGCGAAAATTGGCGGACTGGTTAATACCCTGTGTAAATGAACGAGGACAGACTCGGTGCCAAGAGGTGAGAGTTATGGACTCATTCTTTTGAGCCTCCTGGGAACATCATTATTAGAATTAGAAAAAAAAACAAGCCCATTTTCGTATTAGAAACACCTTATTAAATAAAGCTTTTTAGTTGGAAGAAAAACGCCCATTTAAACTTAAAACACTTAAAAGATAATAATAATAATAATAATAATAAACCCTGCTCTTTCTTAAATTATTCTTAATTTTAAACGCAACAATTTTACCGATAAATGTGCTTTTTGGTGTTACAATGCCATTTATTTATGATATGAGTAACTGCAGAGGGATGCATGCTCTGCTGACTTTCAATATCAATTCATGCGCCCAAAACTTTTGAAAGAAAATTCTATTTATCTACATAGACTAACAAATAATATGAATCAATATTACTTTAATAAATCGATAAGTCACTAATTTGAAATACCAGCGATTATGCGCATCTAAATCTCCTACTAGTAGTTTTATATCTAAAAGTAAACTAATTTCAAGTGGAAACTATTGACTGTAGTTTAAAATATTGGATTTATCTGACCTTAAGACAGTAATTTCCTAATTTCTATACTGTGACAATTGTTTTTCAAATAGTTTAAAGATGTGAATAAGGGATATATACTGTCAAGCATCGCTCAAAAATAATTTTACCACCAAAGTTGTATCTTTGCTGCTATGATTAAAGAAGAATTCTAACAGCTCTAGAATAACAAAACATTCTTTCGGACGTTGGATAGAGATTCTAAACATAATTATATTGTGGACGAGTCTGAATAAACACAGGGTATAATCGATTCCGCCAATTTTCGCTTCCTGCAGAGACTGTACATCATATTTGGCTTCCGCCGATACTGTCCGCGAACTCTTGCTTCCTGCCGGGACTACTGTCCTCGAAAAATGGCTTCCTGCCGAGACTGTCCGCGTGATCCTGCTTCCTGCCGAGAGCCTCGGCAGGAAGCAGAATCACGCGGACAGTCTCGGCAGGAAGCCATTTATCATGTACAGAAGTCTCGACAGGAAGCAAGTGTTCGCGGACAGTCTCGGCGGAAGCCAAATATGATGTACAGTCTCTGCAGGAAGTGAAAATTGGCGGAATCGATTATACCCTGTGATAAACAAAGTGAGTTTTATACAGGCTGATATATTGTCATTATGTGAATTCTAATCATGGCAAAAGTGGTTTCCAGCAAATTTGGAGAACGCCAGCTGGTACAATTACCGCCTGTTAATTTTTCCGGCACCAAATCAGCGGCTGTTCCAACCCTGGCCCCTCGCCAATATCCAGATGAACGGGCAGGTCAGGGTGACTATACTGATAGGACAACTTCTTCAGTTATGCCACCACAATATGCTTATAATCCGGGCATCGCACCGACCAAAGATGTCGGTAATTCATGGATGGGTGCGCCACGAAGACCTTTCACAGACGGTAATCTAGTTAAAGAAACCTATAGACCAGACGTTGAACAGTTTAATATGGTTCAAGCTAACTACGGGCCAAATGGTCCTTACCTGCAGTATACACCACAGGCACTTGGTCAGATACAACCGCCCCCGGGCCAGATAAACCAGACTGCCAGTGCAATGCAACCAGATCAAGGCGGCCAAGAAATTGCGCCTTATCAAGGCCCGCCTACTTCAAGTGCTCCGCAAGCTGACGTTAGTCCGGGTCAACCAGCAGACAACTGCGCACAAGGTCAGTGTGCAAATCCCCGCGAGAAGCATATATACTACGGTCCAAACGGCGAAAAACTTCCCGGTCCTCCGCCGGGCTTCCCGACTCCGAGCTCCAGACCTACAACTGAAGTTTACAACCAAAGAGACTTTGTCGTGGATGCAGTGCTTGAGTTTGGACGAGTGAAAACAGTTACAAACCTAGACTATAGTGTGCAGTTCCCTAAGTTACCGGATTACCTGCTGCGACATTTACAAAGAAAATACGGACAATTTGAACGAACCGATGCTCGAATAGCTTGTCGGAAAGGAGAATTTCATGTACATGGAGTGCCGCGTATCCAGATGCCACGTCACCCAGAGTTCCCTTTGCCTCCGCCATTTGACCATCTCGCCGAACCACGATACTATGGCACACCACAAGCTATGGAAAGAGCATACCCCTTTGAAAGAGACCGGGGTTACAGTAGATATGACGTCACAAGGACCGCTATAGAAGATCCGATAGATGATCTGAGATGGCACCCATCTGGACAAAGAGCAACCACGGTTGCTCCAAGGACACGCGATTTTTAAAACTGCTCAGCCTATAAACTGGAATGAAACATCTCCGATTCAATCACTCATGATACGATTCATGTCAGTCTTTTTTTTTTTTTTTTTTTGCTTGCTGTTGATTGCGGTTAACTCTTAATGGAAAGAATATGCTCCTAAGGGAGCATATTCCTTCGATTTAGAGTTAACCCCAATTCCCTAAAGGAACTCTTTCCTTTAGGAGTAGAACCCTTTTCGGAAGGACTCCCTCTTCCAGGGAAGCAAACAGGGAGTAAAAAAGTTGTCCCCTTCTGTAAAAAGGACTGAAATCATGGAAGTGTCTTCATTTACCAGTGATTCATTCCATTCCGACAACCGTACTAGCATGGATCGTATCAGTCTGGGTTCTAAGTGACAAACGGACTAGCATGAATCATATATGGTCATATATTGACTGGTATTCGGGATATGTTTGACTCGAATGTATGATATGATGTTCAGAAATGATTTCTGTTAGTTTAGTCACCAAGCAATTTAAATGGTCTACCACTGTCAAGTTCTGCAATTGAATGGAAGGATGACGTGCGAGTTTACGACCTTTTCAACAGTATTTCAGTCATATCGGGACGAAGGGAGGGTGATAATGAGAGGCTATGTGTGTAATGGAACCCCGTTTACAGTTGAAAAGATTTCCATCTCTAGCGGAAATCGATCCCGGGACCGCTAGATCAACAAGCCAGCGCTTAACTCACTGAGCTACCGGAGCTCCCTACTGAGCTTTGCAATAATGGAACACATGCACGCCTGGTAACGCGCAATTTCATTCCCATTCAGCCACTGCAAGTAGTTAGCTAAAATATAACAATGCTGTTCGATTCGTATGTATTTGAAGCATATATGAATACAATAATTGATTTGAAGAAAAAGAACTGGTGGAACGAACACGAAACTCGTGAAGGTGGTCAAATAGAAATTTCCGTTTAGCCACTTTCACGAGTAACAGTTTATATTTTGAATTTTGTACTGATATGCTTTACATACATGAGAGTTGTATAGCAATATTATATTCTGGTGACTATTTGCAGAGGCTTTCGTCGTTAATTTCTGAATGGGGGTAGAATTCCGCGTTTACCAGGCGTGCATTTTCATTTCATGTATTGAAGAGTTTTTAGCTTTTAAGGGAGTTTACCAAGAGTATTATAATACAATTGTATTTTCTGTGTTAGCTACGGCTATTAGTCTAGGATTAGGACAGAAGCAGCGCATTAAACATTGCAGACGCATATCAGACAGACAATTCTCCATAGTGGTAAAAACGTGTGAACATTAAAATCATTATGTAAGGCGGTTCAACCTTCATGCTTATGGGATAAAGCATGGGTTGGTGTGCATATCTGGCAAAAATAGAAAGGTCGGGGGTGGGGGGATGTTATTCAAAAACCACAAACTGCTCCACAAAGTACTATTAACTTGTCTGGTTCCCCATCGAGCAATGGAATATAAACAAAAGTGGGACAACGAACAAGGCCATGCCTGTACATTGTACTTTTACCAAGTTTATGATATCAAAAGTAGGTCATTTCAAAACCTTTTATGTGAAACTCAAGGAGTATCTCTTTGTATAAATTTGGCTAATCATGGTCATTTACTATGACCAAACTGTAGTATGCAGCAATACCTCAAGATCGAATATTTCATGAATTTATACGTCCATTGATAGAGCAAGTGGGCCTTTAGTCGGGCAATTATGACATTATGGCAACTGCAGGTTGGGTGGATGACTTGTAGTTTTTCAGCCCAACCAACAGTAAATCAGCCATATCATGCCGATGGAAGGGCGATAATGAAAGGCTGTGAGCAATACAGTCTTGGTTGCTATTACAAAAATCCACATTTGGCAAGATTCGAGCCTGGACCGCTAGCTTAGCAGGCTAGAGTGGATGAGATATACATGTACATATTCTATAAAAAAAAGGATTTTTCCTTCTCTAGAACCCCAAATATCTAAATCAGTCTTATAAAATTCTGCTAAATTACAAGTTTTCCCCTTCCAAAATGATACCTAAAATCAAGATCTGTCTTATTAGATGGATCTAGATTTCTGGGATGAATTGGAAGGGAAATCCTCCATCTTTTAACTGAAGAAATATGGTATATGGTGGAAACGCCAGCATCATGAAACATTTAGCCAACAAATTATTATTTCATGTTACAGTCATTTCAAATATTAAATATAGTTATTCAGTCTGATTGACTGCCAGTCAATCAGACTGAATATCTATATTTAATATTTGAAAACCATTAAATATATATTTTTTTACTTTTAATTTTGTAAAATTTAGTGCCAACTAATGATCAATATTACTGTCAGAGAAAGTATGAAATGTAAAGAAAACATTAACCCATTTTGTTTGTTTTTCTTTCATTTTTTAGGTTCTTCTTTTCTTTGTCACCTTGGGACTGCATTTGCGAGCTACATGAATGATTAGTTTTTTGACTAAATTGCATTTACTTCTGTAAATAAAGTCTAATACAACAATTCCACATCCAAATTTTCCTGCACTCCACCCTACTATGATTACTATCACAAGAGGGCCATGAAGCCCTGAATCGCCAAAGGTCAAACTAGGGTCATCATTTGAACAAACCTTATAGATTGCAACTGTCAAAATATGAGAGATTTGGTTAAAGGTCAGAGAATGAACTTGACCTCTATTACTCAAACAAGTTCAATTACTCATTAAGTTGATTGTAGTCATCAACTTTTGCATCTTCTACAAGTTCCATGAACTCTTTAATATATTTAAGCATTTCCCATATAAAAGACCAGAAAGAAAATTTGACCTTTCCATAAAAAGGTCAGGTCAATCCAAGGTCATCATTTGAACAATCTTGGTAGTACTCGAGTACCCAATGCTAGCTACAAAGTTTCAAGGCCATCGGTTTATTGGTTCTGGAGAAGATTTTTAAAGATTTTTACCATAAATGGGCATTGTGGCCATGTTGGTCATGTGACCTAGACTGCTTCAACATATTTTAGTTCCCGCAAGCCCTGGAGGTTCTAAATGACATTTGGTTACAATTGGCCAAGTGGCTTTTGAGGAGGTTTGAAACTGTCGAAATATGAGACCTGAGTGTAAGGTCAAAGGATGACCTTGACCTCTTGTATTCATAGATCTTATGTGCTCATTAAGATGACATTATACCATTTTTTAGGCAAAAATCTACAACAATTTCCATGAAATCTTCTAGCATTTTCCCATATAAAAGCACCAGACAGCAATTTTGATCTTGCCATAAGAAGGTCAAGAACAACCCAAAGAAATCATTTGAACACCCTTCATAGTACTTGAGTACCTGATGTTACATACCAAGTTTAAAAGCCATGGGTCTCATGGTTATGAAGAAGAAGATTTTTAAAAGTTTTTGCCTTATATGGGCATGGCAGCCGTGTTAGTCACGTCATCATACCCAGATTAGTTCCTCAAGCACTGGAGGTTCTATATGAAATTTGGTACAGTTGGCCAAGCGGTTCCAGAGAAGTTGTTTGAAAATGTGGACAGACAAACAACGGCAGAGCTAGCCTATCCTATAAGTTCCCCGGGGCCTTTGGCTCAGAAAAGCTAAAAAATCTTCATTTCATGCCATGAAATTATCAAAATTTCACTCATGCACCACATTCATTACAATTTCAATGTTTCTATAACACTTGACAAAGATCTATATGGAATTCATTGCAAAAGAGTAAATTTCCTCTGCAAATTCACCACCAAAAGGTTAAAAATAATTGCTCATTATGCTTTGAAGTACCAATCTTAATGGTAAGAAAACAAGTGAAGACATCATCTGTAACAGTAACAATTTATTTGAATTATTTTTCGCACATAATCCTTTATCATTCATAGATACCAACTTTAAGGTGAATGGGTACACATACAGGGGAAGCAACTCTGCCATTTCCATTTTGCCTCCCTCCTTAAATAGGTAAACTCTTAAACACAAGAATTTGCTCCTCCAGGAGCAAATTCTTTCCTTTAAGAATAGAACTCTTTTTGGAAGGGTTTCTTGCTCATACAAGCAAACTGGAAGTCATAAAAGTTGTTTCCCTTCAAAAAATGGTGGAAAATATGGTGATGAACTCATTCATCTTAAGGTGTACAGATACATCTCAAAGAGGGAGATCACTCAGATCTTTCAGTCCCTTCCCATTGGAGTATTCCTGAAGGAAAATATCTGCTCTAAAAATAGGCATAGATTCAGACAGCAAATAAGCTTAACCCTATTGCACTCAGAACAGCCAAAACTCTATGGAGTTTTGGCTGATCTGAGTGCAATAGGGTCAAAGAGATAAAATCTCTTCATTCAAGTGTATCTTCCATTGCAGAAATGATTCAACATGGGAAGTAAATACTATTTTGTTAAAAATTATCTCCCTTGTAAAAATGGAATCCAGAGATGGATGGACGCCTTGAGATTTTATGTCCTTTTCAACAGCATTTCAGTCATATCAGGACTATGGGCGGATGATAATGAAAGGCTTTATGCAATGGAACCTTGTTTATGTTCGAAAAGATTTTCACCTGAAGCGGGACTCGACCCAATAAACACCTGATCAGCAGGCCAGTGCTTTACCTACTGAGCTACCAGGGCTCCTAAAAATGGAATCCGAACCATTACAGTGAATGCACCTTTTTTGCAACTACAAGTTTTTATTCTGTCATATTTACAAAGGAAAATACGGTCAACCCTCTTTATTACGGCACTCATTACAACCCCAAAAATCTTTATAGTCATTTTGATATGCATGGAATGGCTATATTGTTCTGAATGTGCATTCTTTACAACAGCAAAATCAGTTTAAAGGCAAAATATTTGGGAACAAATGCTGTCGTTGTAAAGAGGGTCCACTGTAACATGTGTGACCTGTTTGCTTCCCCGAACAACATGGTCCTTCTGTTAGGAGCTAATTCTTCCCTATTGAGTTGAGATCCTATTGAGAAGGGAAGCAAAATTGAAATGGCAGAGTTGCTTCCCCTGAAGCTGAACTGACACACCTCATGTTTTTCACTATTTGTGCAAAGCGGAAAAACTTTCGTGCCTTAGAGGAGGTAAAAAAGCAAAAGGGTAGAGTTGCTTCCCCTGAACATTTGAGCCGCGACATGACAAAACCAACAAAGTTGTTGTGTGCTCAGCAAAGACTCAGATCAGCCTGGGCATCCACCCAGTCTGATCAGAGTCCTTGCTGTCTGCATGGATGTAGCTTAGACCCTTAGCTACCCTCTAAGCACTCAGCCAAGAGTCTGATCAGACTGGGCAGATGCCCGGGCTGATCTGAGTCTTTGCTGGGCGCACATGCCACTTTGTTGATTTTCTCTTGTTGTGGCTCATTTATCCATTGACCTTCAATACGCTATGCCACCACGATAGGTGCTTTAGGGAATAGGCAAGTCGTGACAACTCAAATCAGCCTGCACATTCAAGCAGTCTGATCATACAAATCCCTGTTTGCACCAATGGGATGTCATAGAAAGAATTGGCCTTTTCATGTCCTTTCCAACAATATTTCAGTCCTACCAAAATGCTGGGAGGGTGATATGAAGGGCTCTGTGCAAAGAAGTGCCATTTAGGTTCAGACAGGACCTTGCCTCCAGTGGGAGACAAAGCCTTTACGATTTGACACCCATTGAAAAGGGAGGCAAAAATGAAAACGGCAGAGTGGCTAGCCTTTAAAGTTATGCCCTTAATTTTAACTTTACAAATCCAGCCACTGGAACTGAAATGGGCAAGTTAACTTCGATGCAAAGTCCTGTTTTACATAACATCACTTGACTAGAAAAGGTTTTTCTTCATGGCGGCATCAGTCCCTTCTTCACATGTTGCCTTTAGTCTCCCATCTTTGTTTATGTTCAAACCTTCAAAAGAATATATGGGTACCTCATGGTATGACACAGGTCAGCCTGCACATATAGGCAGTCTGTTAAGAGTCTTTGCTTTTCACCTAGGCAATCTAGTGAAAAGTGATGCATTCAAATATTTACAGTATCAGAGCTCAAGATAGGGGATATTGAGGCCAATTCAATGATAATTTTTCTTATTTCTCAAAGAAAACATATGTTGAGGCCCCTCATTAGAACTTGGCGAGATGGTTGTAATAAGGGGTCACAACATATGTTTTCATTGAGGAACAAGGAAAATTATCCCTAGATTATCTCTGTTACCCCTTCCTATCTGTAGCACTGAGTCAGTATGCAAATAGATAAAGGTCCCTTTTCATCCAACATCAATCATAATGAAACAATTTACCTTGCCGTAAATAGGTGCCCATCTATTTTTTCCGGCCATTCTTATACAGGGGAACATTTTTTGTGACTTCCCATTTGCTTCCCTGGAGGACATAGCCTTTCTAAAAGGGTTTTCTTTAAAAGGAAAATGCCAAACAAAATATTGTGCATGAATATGCTTTACTTATGAGCCACGCCATGACAAAACCAACAAAGTGGCATGTGTGCCATGTGAAGACTCAGATCAGCCTGAGTCTTTGCTGTTTGCCTATTGGGCAGCTGCAGGTCTAAGCAAGCTCGATTTGGACAGCGAAGACTTGTGATCAGACTGGGCCGATGCCCAGGCTGATCTGTGTCTTCGCTGGGCGCACATGCCACTTTGTTGGTTTTGTCATGTAGTGGCTTAATTATAGTCAAGTCAAAGGTATATTTTATATTTTGCTAACATGCAGGAGCTTGAATTTCAAGGTGGAATGGAATTGGGTGTTGATCAGGCAAGATTACCATATTAATCCTATTAAACGCCCCCTGGGCATTGTATTTTGCGAACGGGAAATTATTTAGAGCCTAAACTAGTGAATAAATCGCTGCCAATATAAAGAGGATGGGTACACTTTCAGAGGAAGCAACTCTACTATTTTTGCCCACCTTCTCAGTAGGGGTCAACTCTTAAACGAAAGAATTTGCACCTCTGGGAGCAAATTCTTTCCTTTAAGAGTAGACTCAATTTCAAAGAGCTACCTTATCCAAAGAAGCAAAGAGGAATTCATGCAAGTTAATATAACATTATTTTTGGAAAAGAGGCAGGGGATGTCTATAAGAGCAGTGGCGTTTATTAGGATCAATACAGTACAGAAATGCTCAAGCTGACTTGAATCTTTGCCATATGGCAGCTTCTGCTGCAGAACTCTGCAGGCTAGGATGCCAGTACAGAAGGAAGAGCTTAGGTCTCAAATATCATGGACATTCTAAGTAACTTAACAACATACCCCCAATTCAGTTTCTTTTTCCTTTTCTCTTTGGCTTTGTGATCTTCTTCCTAAAAAAACATAAAATCAGTGATTTTTTTTTTTCTTTCTTTTTCATATCCTTAACATGACATGCAACACAACTAATAGAATTTTATCAGCTTCTCACTGCCAGACAAACACCAGATGGCCGTGGCCTCATGTCGAGCCCGTTGGCGCTTTGACAGTAGTGAAAATGCTTTTTTGTGAAAGTAGGTCACAGGGACCTAGTTTTGTTGGGGGTGACCAGGAGTGGTAAGGTGCAAGCATTGATGGAGTTTCAATGTTTTGGGGCCAATGAAAAGAAAGATATGGGGCTGACCTCGAAAACTAAATATGTGGTACTTTTTCGTGAAAGTAGGTCACAGTGACCTAGTTTTGTTGGAGGTTACCTGGAGTAGTAAGGTGCATGCACTGATGAAGTTTCAATGTTCTGGGGCCAATGAAAAGAAAGATATGGGGCTGACCTCAAAAATTAATTATGTGGTACTTTTGCGTGAAAGTAGGTCAAAGTGACTTAGTTTTGTGAGAGCCAATTAGCATTTCTGTGGGGCATATTCTGATGAAGTTTCAAGGTCCTAGGGTCAACAAAACTCAACTTATGGCTGTAAACAGACTGGTGGACAGACGGATGGATGGACATACCAACACCAAACGGGCGACTATGACTCGCTGACCGCAAGCGGGCTCGACAATTAAACAACAAGAATTCTGTGGAAGGCAATTTTTCACTTGTCTGGGCATTGTCACAAAACAGAGCTAAACCAGAAAACTTGACAGAAGTTTATGCCTTTGTTGGAAAAGTAATATCTATGTCACTTCTGCTAGTCATAGGGGAGACAGTAAAATCACAGTTTTTTTCTGTAATCTTCTAAAGACCGAAACGCATAGACATTAATAAGTAAGTCAATCTAACCGCTGATGATTGTTGGCTCTGTTTTTCCCCTCTTATTTTGATTCTTCTACATAATTAAAAGTTGATTTTTGGTCATGACAACATGTTCAATTAAAAACAAAATGTTTTTCTTTGCTTCAGAGTTCAGACTATGCATACTACATTTTGTGACATAAGAGTGTGCTAAGGGTATATGTATCATAGTTCACTTCCCAGATTAGACTGAATATGAAGGTAAGTCTGGTCTGGGTATGAGACATTTCTTTATGCCTCGTATAGGTGCACCTCCATGTTTTCTGCCATTTTTACATTGCGGAACAACTTTTGTTACTTATGTTTGCTTCAATGGACATGGTAGCCGTTTCAAAATGTGGTCCACTTTTAAAGGAAAGAATTTGCTCCTAGACGGGCAAACTCTTTCCTTAAAGAGTCGTCCCCCATAAAGAAGGGCAGCAAAATATGAAAATGGCAGAGTTCATTTTTTTTTTATTAATGTGTATTCATATACTTTAAGATAGGATTTTACAGTGGATGCACTTTACATCAACCGCATTAATTTATTTCCGAACATTTTGACATGAAACTACTTTTGCTGTTATTAAGAATACATGTATATTTTTTTAATGATGAAAATCCATTCCATGCATATCAAAATGACATTATAAAGAATTTTGTTGTTGCAGTGAATGCCATTTTAACACTTTAAGCACCAGTGACCAAAATAGCATTATTTGCAAACAGTGTAGATCCTAATGAGGCGGCTCATTATGAGCCGCCTCATGTGGATTTACACTGTTTGCCCTCTAGTCTTTGAATTCTCAATATGAAATGTCTTGGACAAGGCATTTTTTTAATGTTTGTAGACATATATTCTGGTGTCTGCTTTTAGGTGCTTAAAGAGTTAAAGAAGATTGACTGTATAAAAGTAGTTACCTTCTTGCGCTTGAGAAAATCTCTAGCGGCCACTGCCTCAGCAATCTTTACTCCAAACTGAAAAAGCACCATAACAGCAAAAGATAATACATGTATCTTTATCTGATTATTCTGAGATAACAGAAACTATAAGAATCAACCACATGTTTGAGATATTTTTGTTTGCTGCAGACCTCTGTCGATGTAAAAGACCAATGAGGTTCCTAACATCAACCAAGTACCCAATCAAATGTTAAGCACCAAAAAAACAGGTAATTGAATGTTGCTCTTACTTTTAACTTTTATCTGCTATTTTATTTTCTACAAAACTGCTATAGTTATTTTTCACTGACCTCACTCTATTATAGGAAAACAATAATACAAACCTTCATTTTGCTGTCAATCAAGTGTCATAGCGAAGAATTTAATCTCTTTTTTTTTGTGAAGCCTCACCACATTTTGAAACCTTTAGAGTGGATTTGAGTAATTGATTTTAAACAGCCATTCTACAGAGCAAGCACCAAATTTCGGGACTTTATCTTAAATATCAATTCGATGACACTTCACCTTTTACAGTTAGCCCCTAGAGTGCACTGTATAACTCTTTGACCAACCGTAACTTTAGCAGAGTCAAACATTTTCCAGTTGTTTTTGCAAATATATGTCCTACAACATCCCG
Organism: Ctena decussata; assembly: GCA_963989385.1. Classification (NCBI taxonomy): domain Eukaryota; kingdom Metazoa; phylum Mollusca; class Bivalvia; order Lucinida; family Lucinidae; genus Ctena; species Ctena decussata. The sequence goes on along the minus strand of OZ022498.1, from coordinate 33,696,120 downwards.
GTAATTGATGATATATGCAATCATAAATTTATTCCATTCCAGAACAAAAAGCAAAATTTTAATTTTCAGGAAGTGTCTATTTTGAGAGTTTCTGCAGATAAAGCATAATCGGAGTCACATGCTCTGCATACACAGGAGTGGATATCTTTTAACTCTTTTTGACGAAAACCATGTAAGATGTCAGTGTTTATTTGTGTGTAAGTGTTGTTTGGTTTTGCTCACAATGTTCCTAACAAACAAGAAAGTAGGATATGGGTTTCTAAATTTTGGGGTTGCAATATTTAACGGTTAACGGCAAAGCCACCATAGGCCAAAATATTTTGCATTTTCATCAAATCATAGACAACTCATTATACTTGCATGTACTAAAACAAGAACCGTTTAAATCTTGTAGAATGTGAAGAATGGTTTTTCAAAGTAATGCAAGTCTGTTATTTTAAAAATACGCCACCCCTATTGTGTTTAAGGTGCTGTAAAAAAGAAACCTTTCGCCGAACTTTTTTGAAACTTCCATGGAAAGCTAGTGAATGACAACTAATTACATTCGCATTAAGCATGCATGCCCAGATTCACAAGAAGTATCTTAGGCTCAGAACTTCTCAATCATCCCTCGTATACAAGATAAAATGATTGGTTCTTTGAAATTTTACTGTTAAAATGAAATGGACTAGCCAAGGAAAAACAATACCAATGTCAGGACATTAACACTTGACCTGAACAAGAAAATTTGCCTCAGAAACATTCTAGTACATTTTTGCATGAGCAAATACTGAATAAACAACAGTGTTAGAAATAAGCAATTGCCCAATTGCCCGACACTTGTTAGAACTGCGTCAGACAACCTAAGTTTCCATGTAGGGTACCCGACCAACAACCTGGAATTTTGGTCTGTTTGCCTTCTAGTTGGATCTTTTTTTCGGTCATTCAGTTCATTTTATCGGTAATGATCTGGAATACTGAATCTAATGTGTTTTCTGATTGGCTGCTTTAGAATATACACTGGCCAATCAATATCTTTGTTCATCTTTTTTATTGGGATGGACACAAGTAGGGCATTGGATTTTTTTTTTCTATATTTGAACCAATAACCAGAACCACCTCCCAAAAAATCAAAAACAGACCATTCCGAGGCTGAGCAAAAGGAAATCAAGAAGCATTGCTAGCAATCCAAACTGAAAAGAGGGTTTCAACGCAGTAGGCTGAAGAATTTCAATGGCTTGAAACTGCAGAACATGCCGTTGACATGGGCATGACTTGCAAAACTTGCAAGCAACCTTTCGTCGGGCGCTTTTATTTCGAGTTCTTTTTTTCTTAAAGACTCTCTGACAACACATGAGCAGTCTGAAATTCACAAATTCATGCTACAGACAATGCTGCTATTACACCAAACTTAAGAAAATCATGTAACATGCTAACATTAACACTACAGGTACAGGTAGTTGTCAATTGACATACTTACTATAAAATTCAAGAACTTACCAATATAGTCAAAATGGTTATGTGGTCACCTCTATTAATGGGTCACTTATCTTAAGCAGCCACCTTTTGGGGGCCCCTCGAACCAAAATATAGTGCAACTGAACCTGTAATAAGGGGCCACCTGTTTTAAGCAGCCAATATTAATGTTTCCCTTAGGTGAGCCCTTAAAGCAGAGAACAGGCAAAGGTAAAGATTAACAGTAGATAAACTGTAAGCTGAAAAGCAAACAGTGCAGGCCCTTATCAGAATGCTCCTATTCTGATCTAGGTATCCACTCTTTGTTCAAGTTTTGTTCCAAATAATTCATTAGTTACAGTGGACCCTCTTTACAACGACAGCATTTATTCCCCAAAAAATTGACATTAAACTGGATTTGCTGTTGTAAAGAATGTATATTTAGAACAATTTAGCCATTTTGTGCCTATCAAACTGACGTTATAAAGAATTTTGCTGTTGTAAAGAGTCGTTGTAAAAAGGGTTGACTGTATTATGTAGTTCTGAAGCTCAACCTTACATCTCTGGCAGCCAACGAGTCACTCAGAGCCTCGGCTGTATAAAGGTCTCCTCTTTCTATTGCCTCACTGACCCTGGCCTCCAGCCCTGACTGAGGAGCCGAGGTGGAAGGTGTTGACTGATCCAGGTGCTGATTCACATTGAGATACTTTTTTACCTCCTGCCAGCTTTCTACTTCACCAGAACTAGAAATTGACATAAAGATTTGTGAAAACAATGCAAACTAACATATTAAGAGTTCTAGAAATGGGAATAGCTGTTAAGCAGTGTATTTTACAACATACCCGACTTGCCTCATTTTAATACTGTTCATTGATTTCTGACCTTATGCATATAGAACGTATTCGTCTATAGCCTTTTTGGTGTGAAATAGCCTTTTTGTGCTAATGTGCTGTAAAACTCAAATCATCCACTCACTCTAAAAGTTGGAGGAGCCTGAGTAGCTCAGTGGGTAGTGCTGGCCTACTGATCTAGTATCTTAGTCTGCACAGGGGTCCACAGTTTGATTCCCCAAGGAAGAAATATTCTCAATGGTAAACAGGGTTCCATTGCACACAGACTTTCATTAGCACCCTACCATCATCCTGATATGACTTATTTACTGTTGAAAAGGACATAAAATTGCAAGAGATCCATCCATCCATCTAAATATTGGGTCACAAAAATAGTCACTATAACCATCCTAAAAGTGTAGACCCTGATCAAACTGCTCCTTTTGGAGAAGTCAGATTCAGATCTGTGTCTGCACATATACGAAGGGGCATTCATTTAATGTTGTCATTGGGGTTCTACAGGGCGCGTTATTAATCCCATTCAAATTTCGTTTACTTCAACCCTTTGAAGTATTCTTCCTTGACGGAAACACACTTTTCAAGTCTCGAAATCCATTCTGTAAAGGCAGAGAAGTAGGCCTTTTTAGGTATACCCTGAAGACACTGGTAAATTGCACTACCAAGTGCACTTCGGGATTCATAAGAATGACGAGTAAGGGATTTCTTAAGTAAAGGAAACAGGAAAAAGTCGCAGTGACTAAGGTCTGGCGAATAAGGTGGATGAGAGAGCTGAACTACATTTTTCCTCTTTCAAGAAGTCTTAGACAAGAACATACTTCTGAGCAGGTATGTTGTCATGGATATGACACAGACCTCTTAAAGCTTGTTTTGTTTTTCAGTTTGCATACAGTAAGGGTTGAGTTTCTATGACTGAACCAACTTGAACTTTCAACAACTTTTGAAAGACTGAACGGATTAGACCGAAATTTCATCCTATTACAGAAAATCACTCCCCCGTGAAATCACCCTAGTTTCCACCTGCTCCTTACAGCCACGTGGTATGGTGGGCCATTAGTGACACAATTAAATGAACGACCCTCGTACATCCCAGTACTAAAATTTCTGGATGTGGCTTGGAAAGGTAAATTGACAGCAATTCACTAAAGGCACGTACGGAAAACCAAACAAACAGCTCTTTCCCAGACAGGTTGTCACTGACCCAATGTATGGTATATCTTTGGTTACCTGGGAACTTTCTGTTGTTGTGTTTCCTCTTTTGGTACTGACAGCCTCTCTGAAGAGTTTATAGGTGGACCAAATTTCACATCATGCTCTCTTAGAATATCTTTATCTTCATCATGGGTCAGCTCATTCTGGACTGAAACATGTCAGAGCTACAGGTGAGATGGGGCTTGATGATAAGTTTTGGATTTTTTTTTTTTTTACTGTAAAAATTCTGAACTAGAAAATGTGTTTATGAAACACTATGCCCCCAACCATATGCTTGCCTCTACAGAAGGCTCATCCCATAATGTTTAAGTCAGAAAGGGGTTTAATTGGTTCATCTACATCATAGCTTGTAACTGTATGCCAAATATAAGGAACATAGCTTAGCGGTTCTTCGGATATTTTTTTCACAAAGTTCTTCATATAGTGTCTTTGTATACAAAATGCCTATGTCCGAAAATGGGAAAAATTCTGTCAAAAATTTATAAAGTGGGCTCTTAAGTTAATCAGGTTATCTATACCTTGGTCCTAACCTCCATGCCAAATATAAGCATCCAAGCTTATGCGGTTCTTCAGATATTTGTTCACAAGCTTGTTCCTATACAAAATGCCTATGCCCAAAAAAGGGGAATAACTCAGCCAAAAATTTACGAAATAAGCTCATAAGTTGATCAGGTTATGGGCACCCTAATCTGTAACTGTATGCCAAGTATCAGGACTCTAGCTTATGCGGTTCTTCAGATATTTTGTTCACAAGGTTGTTCCTATATAAAATGACAAAGTTGAAACAGGGGCATAACTCCTAAATGACGAGACTGGCAGAGGAAAAAATATACAGGTTCGGTTATTTTTCATCTTCATGCAGCATACAAGATTTCAAGTTCCTATCTGTTATGGTTCTTGACCGTATGTAAGGATACCTTTGTACCATAGGCTTCAATGCACTAAGTTGAAAAAGGAGAATAACTCAGTCAAAAATTCACAAGTATTTTTCAAAAGTTAATCAGGTCATCTACATCTCAGGCAATGTCTTCCTGCAAAAAATCATTATCATAGCATCAGGGGTCCTCGAGATATTTTGTTCACAAGGTTCCATAGGCTTACGATGCACTAAGTCAAAAAAGGGGCATAACTTGATCAAAAATTCACCAATTTATTTCAAAAGTTAATCAGGTCATCTACACTTTGGGCAATATCTTCCTGCAAAAAATCATGATCCTAGCATCAGGGGTTCTTGAGATATTTTGTTCACAAGGTTCCATAGGCTTACAATGCACTAAGTTGAAAAGGGGCATAACTCGGTAAAAAATTCACCAGTATTTTTCAAAAGTTAATCAGGTCATCTACACCTTGGGTATTGTCATCCTGCAAAACCTCATGATCCTAGCACCAGGGGTTCTTGATATATTTTGTTCACAAGGTTCCATAGGCTTACGATGCACTAAGTCAAAAAAGGGGCATAACTTGGTCAAAAATGCACAATTTTTTTCCAAAAGTTAATCAGGTCATCTACACATTGGGCAATGTCATCCTGCAAAAAAACATGATCCTAGCATCATGGGTTCTTGAGATATTTTGTTCACAAGGTTCCATAGACTAAGTTGAAAAAGGGGCATAACTCTGGAAATACATGACCGGCGGAAAAAAGAAAAAATATGGGTCCGCTTATTTTTCAAGTACATGCCACATATAAAATTTCAAGATCCTAGCATAAGCACTTCTTGAGATTCCCAGCTGCCAAAAAGCGTTACGGACAGACGGACGGACAGACGGACGGACAGGCCCAAACCAATATGCCCCCTCAACTTCTCCGAAGTTGGGGGCATAAAAATTGGGACACCTACAATAATTACCGTAATTGTCCTAAAGTTGAACTGTTTGGTTTTGCAGTGCAACAATTTGTCAAAACGATGCAGATGAAATGGCAAACATTGAATACTCTTAACAGACTGCTCCTTGAAGAGCAGTCTGATCTAGATCTTCACTGTTTGCTCAGACATATCTGTCAGAATAATTAGTGTTTTTATGCTACTCCAGCTTTAATAATAAGGCCATTCTTTTCCAATGAAGCAGAATGAAAACAATTATCATCACAAGTTCAAAACCCAATTTTATCTGAGTTTCCAATCAATTTGCCAATTTTTAAAGAGTATCTCGAAGTTACTGACAGCACTAATTCTGATCCAATACCTATGCTGCAAATGTCCATGGACTGATTTTTGTGAAAAATGGAAGTTTGGCAAAAACCTTGTAATTTTTCAAACAGATGAAAATCATGAATATTTCAACCACAATTGAAAACAACCATTTTGTTTACGAAACTGAATGTCTTACAAGGTGACCTGTTGGAAAGCATCAGTTTTAACTCAAGTTTATGAGATTTTATAGACTTATAGAAAAATGCCTCAATTTCAGAGAATTCGAAAATTGCCAAAAGTTCTTCCATGGAAATGATTAGGGCATCAGTTCTATTGAATTTCTTGTTGTCTTAAACTTCGATCCTTCTTCATAATGCTGCATAAGAATGGAAAATTCTAGGCCGCTGGCGGTCAAATTTATGGGCCGTTGAACGGGGTATATATTGTAGTAATGTCTGTGGGAAAATAGCAACTGCTCCTTTAAATATTTTGAGTAGTGTATAAAGCATGAAAATAGCTCATAGATGTGCATGATTTAAGTTGTACTAGTACCACCAAACAAAATTACCTTTTTCTAGAACAGACTGCTTCAAAACTTTAATTCGTTTCTCTGTAGATCGTTTTGTAACTGTGTCTGCTCTTTTCTGTAAAGCTTGAAATCTCTGCAAAGAAGCATCCAGTCCGTCAAGTTAAAACGTAGGATCAAGGAATTTATACGTTATAAAATCTGTGATTGTTTTACACATGATCTCTCAATGACAACAGTGATCAATACAAACTCAGTGGCACCTGTTTTTACTCAAATTTACAATGTTTAAGTATGCTTTAAGGAATGTAAAATCATGTCCTTGACTAGATGTGCTTAATTGTCAAGTTCTAACAGAAATAAAGGAGTCTGAGCAGTGCTTTGATACAAAACCATTTCTTAATTTTGTTAATTACTTGCATGTGTATGTCATAATAGTTATAGGTATGTATATGGCATTATTTTCTTGGTTACTGAAGTACAGTTAAATATTACACCAGCAAAAATGAGTAAGAAGGCAATTAACTACTATACTACAAGTATTTCAACCTTTTGGCACTGTCATCACATTATACATAGTAACTTCATTACATGAAATAGCAGGTATTGCCAGACAACAAAATGGCCTTATTAGTACCATATTTTTTTTTGGTTACCACTTAATACAAGACATGTTTTCCCGTTCCAAAAGAATCCCAAAAATCTAGACCAATTTTATTAGATGGCATCTTGGGCCTAGATTTTTTAGACTGCTTTGGAAGGGAAAATCCCATCTTATTACAGAATTTCATATAACTGAAAGTTCTTGGTCAGTAAACTTAATCAGGTTGGGGACACGCTTCAATTGATCTACAGTAGATCAATAGGTCTTTTTTAGATCAATTGATCTACCAAAATGCACCGAAATGTGTATTTTAAGCACTGTGCATGCCCACCATTTAAAATTGCAAAATTCTTCAATGGCTGAATTGTTACTTTAGATGATAGAAATTTATAAGTGTGATCAGATAAAATTATTGTCAGGGAAATTTTTGCAGAAAAGCATTTTTGGATTGATACATCTGCTAATTTTCGAAATTACTTGATTTTTCTGACAAGTGATTTGATATGCTAGCTTTTTAAAGATTTATTGAAGCCAACATGAGAGCTGTCATTTTGGTATCAACAAGCACTGATTTAAGCCATTTATTTTTCTAAAAATTCTGTTTTTAGCATTTAGAATCGGAAAATAAAGTGGACATTCTGACTTGGACACTGCATTCGACGAAAGTGAAAAATTCTGGCCTGTTTCACTAAAAAATGATTTTTGAATTATACGATTGTGTGTTCATCCTTTTTCTTCCCAGGTTTGGACCAAATTATCTTGGTTTCAGACTTAAATAGTATGCAAATGAAATGTGCAAAATTTGGATATCTCTTTCTTCAGACTAGTGCTGTAAATTTTTAGCCTGGTGCACTGTATGCATATTGCTGATGCATAATACCAATTTCCACTACTTGTTTTTAAAGGCGAGGGCTAGTGACAACCGGTTGTCAGCAGCCTCACAGGCTAGAGACAACCGGTTGTCACTAGCCTGTTAGGCTACTGACAACCGGCTAATATATTAAATGTGCATTTTAAAGGACAGGAAGCATTGGTTCATTGTAAAAACATCACAATAATTCTCAATAGGATTATGCTTTATAAATCAAGCTATATATGAATCACAACAACAAAATATCTGCAGATAAAAAGCAAACCATATGGAGAAGAGATATCTTCTAAAAAATAGATTTTCCAAGGGAAGTAACTCAAATCATACTATGTAAGGGAACTAACTCAAAATACTGCTTGCAATTTTCTCTGAAGTTTATGTGCTAATTCTGTTTGCACAATTGCCTCCATGATTCCTGTATTCATATTGTGAATTTGAAGTTTATTTTTCCTAGTGGATAGAATCAGTAAATAAACAAATTTGCTTGACTGAACAACAGGTATATAGCTATAGGGAAGAGCACGTAATGATTACTGTAAAATTTATGTAAAATATTTTTTCCATTAAGATAAAATTTAATGTAAAATTTGTATGCTTGTGATGCATAAATTCTTTTAGCTATTTCTATGAATAACTCCATGACTTCTAGACAATAATAATGTAGATAAAAAAAAATAAAAAAATTTACATCTGATTTGTTTAATAGGTTCTTGCTTTCTACAGTCAACTTAAAACTTGATCAGAGTGAAAACAAATATCAACAAATATAATAGTAATACCATGAAACTAATATGCTTAAAATATCTTGAGATTTATTTGAAAATAATAGGATTTATAGCAACTGGTTGTCAGTAGCCTGTGAGGCTAGTGACAACCGGTTGTCAATAGCCACTTCCTAATTGGCGTGTACGCCATATAAATTATCTTGATAAAATGTGAATGTGATAACAAGAAATCCTGATGTAGAATTCATTATGCATTGACAGAAGCAGGAATATAATTCATTATTCATTTGGATAATTGCTCTTTAGTAACAAAATGACAGCTTGCATGCTTGCTTTAACAAATAATTTTAAACAACCAAGCATAAGAAACAATTTATCTGAAAAAATGAAATAATTTCTGAAATTAGCATATAAATTAATCAAAAAATACTTTTTTAGTTTAAACTTTATTTTATTTGTATAAACATAAATACATTTACAAACATTTCTGAAACACAATATTTTATACAAATGGGATTCAGAAGAAAATAAAAACAAGAGCTGTCGCCTGACAGCATAGCTCGCCTGAATAGGTGCTTGCCCATCATACAGTCACTATGGTGGTGTGCACTGCTATGCATAAAACTTCAGGCAAGCATGTCCATAATGACAACACATTTATAAACAAAAGCTATCTCAGAAATGTCTTAAAATAAAATTAAAATAAGAAAAGAATCACAAGAAATTTCAAAGTCCATGAGCTTGAGGTCAAAGAACTAAGGGGGTAGGGGAGGAGTGGGGTAGGGGTGGGGGAGGGAGGCTGGGATGTATCAAACATTGAACCATTATCTAACATCAACGCTAGAGGATTGTGACTGACGACATGGGCCAGGCGCTCCTCGGTCTTGCTCATGCTGGTTCCAATCGGACATCCTCGCCGATATCTTCGATATAGAGTTTAATTCAGGATACGGAATTGGCCGAAGTGTTACGATTGATGCTGGTTCATGGCTTTCTTTCGCAATTTTCCTAACTAGTTTCTTCCAATAATATGGATTTCTTCAGAGGATTGTCACGATTCTGGTGAGCTGTGTTTTTGCGCTGTTTATATACCATATCGGGGGGCCGTTGAACAGGCCCTTTTGGCGCCATTGCGCCTGCGTGGATGGCCATTGTTGTACAGGCCCCCGGGGGCCGGTGGGCGTGTTTTGCGCCTCTCGCCAGCCCTCGGGGGCCGGTGGCGTTGCTATCCGCCATTGTAGGCGTGTATGGCGACGTCGACCGGCCCCCGGGGGCCGGTGACGTTGATATCCGCCATTTTCTTACTGTTGAGCGTGACGCTTGGTTCAGTGTGTTTATTTCCTGTTTTTAGGAGATTAAAAATGGCGGATCGTTGTGTGGAGTCCTGGCCGTTACATGCAAATGCTTTGAGCTATCCGCTTGGTTGCATGTTCATGAATAAGTACTGGAACGGGAGGAGACATAAATGTGAAAGTGAGTGGCTGACAAGCTCCAGTCATTATCTAACATCAGTCCAAGTACATGTATAAGTATCAACTGAGTCCATTGTGGCACTGTGAAATTATGTCTTCATAAATATAAAACTTTAACCAAAATTCAAAGTCAATAACCTTGACTTCAAGGTCATCCAGTGGGGTAGTGGGGTAAGTATATAGTGTTTTGTAAAATCTAAAAAAAGTGTCTAACATCAGTTCAAGTGTAAACTAAGTCTCTGCCAAGCATTATGAATCAGTATGCAATTAGAAAACTTTAATAAAGACCAAATTTCATAAGTCCCTGACCTTGACATCAAGGTCACTGAGCGGGGTTGGGGTAGTACTGTGTATAACTTTGGACTAATATTTAACTACAGTGCACATATAAAAAGAATTCATCTATGGGTTCATGAGATATGTTTCTTTAAAAAACTTAAACCAAAACATTGAAAAAATAAAAAGACAATTTTCTAAGTCCATGACCTTGACATCAAGGTCACTGAGGGGGGTGGGGGTGGTACCCTGGAAAACTTTGGACCAATATCTAACTACAGTACAAGTATCAAAGGAATCCATCCATGGGTTAAGGAGATATTGGGCTATATAAAACTTTAACCAAAACATCCAGTTAAAAAAATCCCAATTTTCAAAGTCCATGACCTTGACATCAAGGTCACGGAGTGGGGTGGGGGTGGTACCCTGTTAAACTTTGGACCAATATCTAACTACAGTGCAAGTATCAAAAGAATCCATCCATGGGTTAAGGAGATATAGGTCTTTAAAAAACTTTAACCAAAACATCCAATCCGGACGCGGACGCTGACGCGGACGCTGACGCCAGGGTGACAACAATAGCTCTTCCTGAACTTTCGTTCAGGCGAGCTAATGACTGGAGTTTGCTATCATCTTGCTAAACGCATCCAGACCCTATTACAGTGTAAAGGACTGCAGTAAGGATTCAGAAGACAGTCATACCTATGTCTCGCTTTTCTGCATTATATAGCGGAATTAAAAAAGGATGCTTTTTTGCAAAAAATTCCCGACGAAAATTTTATCTGATTACACTTATAAATTTCTATTATCTAAAGTAACAAATTACAATTCAGCCAGAACATTAGTCAAAAGAAAATGTAGATGATGTTGCGCATGTTGCTTCAGAAAACTATCATTCGATTTCTCGACCGGAATTTACCTCCATATGGGGGCTGCAATTATGAATAAACAGGAAGTTTGATCGATTTCATGGTTGCTATTCTCTGTAGACATTCTTATTCACAAAACCTGATATGTGTATGTAAATAATTTTAACGTTCGACCGGATGTTGAAAAATAAGACCTGATGCAATCGTAATACTTCGGTCAATTCCATAGGCGAGGATGTCCAATTGCTGCGACGTTGACGGGTTACCATAAAAAAACAAATCCTGCATCGACATAGAACAGAATAGAATATACGGCCCTTCATTAGGGCTACAGCGATGCTCGCCAATACATTACATTACATTACATTAGGCTAATGGGGGAGATTATACGGGCGATGCCCCTTATGCCCCATATCTGGTTGAAGGTATCGATCCAGTCGATTCTTGAAGCTGTTACTTTAGATAATACTTAGAGAATCTACAACAACAACAACAACAAGATTTATGCCTCATGAAACCATGCAATAGGCAGTGCCTATTTTCATATTAGCAATCACCACTGCAGCATTACACACATATATATAAAGATTTCACTTTACCTCCCAAGCTTTCTCTGAAATGTTCTTTGGCTTGGTAGATGAGGGGTCCTTGTCCTCTGTGTCAGTAGTTTTCGCGGTCACTTTCGGCACCAAGTCTAATCTATGTTTTGGCGAACTGCTTTCCAGATCTGTAGGCACTGCAGCCATAAAGCTTTTGATTTTTATCTGATTCAGTCCTTTTGCAATTTACTGTAACGATCACGGACGAAAAAGATGCAGAGGGTGTACTTTTTATAGGGCGCTGCCATTTTTTTGCTATTGATACGGTAGCCGGTTAAATAGTCTCACTAACTGTTAGCCCGGTCGCCGGATGATTTTCTCTCCAGGTGACTCTATCTAGGACATCACTTATGCCTAAGACCAGAGCAGCAGTTCATTATCATGTTTGACAGAATAGAGAGGCCCCCAGCTTTTTTGCAGCTGTGGGGAATGACCATAGGGGGCGTCTCTCCTTGCAGAGGATGCTTTTGTTTGAGGGGGGGGGGGGAGCGGCTCTGGTTAACGTCTAGATCCTGAAGACAGTGCACCTTTTAATGTCATCCCTGCAAATGAAATCAGTGAAGCGTGTTCGGACACCAGAATTCTAGCTCGTGACATTTAGCATCAGAGGCATATGCACCACGCTTACCTAGGCTACCACGCTTTCATGCACACTATCAACTGAGCCGCGACACGAGAAAACCAACAAAGTGGTTGTACGCCCAGCACAGACTCAGATCAGCCTGGGCATCAGCTCAGTCTGATCAGACTCTTTGATATACGCTTAAAGGATAGCTAAGGGTCTAAGCTACCTCCATGCGGACAGCGAAGACTCTGATCAGACTGGGCGGATGCCCAGGCTGATCTGAGTCTACGCTGGGCGCACAACCACATTGTTAGTTTTCTCGTGTCGCGGCTCATAACTGTTTTTGATGGAGCTGGGGAACACGCTCTTAGTTTTGGAGAGCTGGGGAGCACTGAGAAAATATTGTTTTCTCAACTGTTTTGGCTTCTGGGGCCTTTTGCACCAGAACCCCTTTACAATTTGATTTTACCAACTGTTTTAGTTCTTCTTTTTAGCCGGCCGCTTTGGGGTTTGTTTTTGCGAACATCATAAGTTAGGAGGTTATGGTAGGAGATTCTCAGTAAACTTCGCTAGCATCTCATCTGAAAGGCCGGCCCTCTTTTTGCGGTACGAGATTCACAGGCATATAGAACGATTTATATAACAAGGGAGCGCATCAGTTTCACTTTTGATCAAACAGGTATGTTGTTATCTCTCCATATTGGCTTCAACATGGTAAATTTGTGCCGCGGTAAAAAAGGTATACATAATATAAAGGTTTCCCAAACCTAATAGCGTAAGGGCAGTGGGGGTTAGAGACCCACTGTACCTTGGGCACAGCAGAAGAAAGGCGGAGCCCATATTGCACCCCTCTCCTTTCGCTGCCTTATCCTTCCCTGATTCGAAAAAGGTACCCATTTGCCGCTGGATTAACAGACAGAGTTTTCCAGTCGTCGGATGGCGAAACCTGGGCGCGATCTCACGACCTTCCGGCGACTTTCAGCACCATACCCCGAGTCACTCTAACCACTCGACCACGGCTCCTCCGCGGTGGCGTGCTCAATCATTGACAGAACCTCAGGCTTGGAGCCATCATCTGAGACAGATGCTCTAAGGTGTTTGAAACATGTCACAGTTCCACACTTCTGTCTGTTTACCTTGGGCTCCTTTTGGATGTCATTGGCGCTGTAATGTTGTAAGGTTTTTCTTTTCAGCATGTATTTAAGGAATGAATTTCATTTTCTCTGGTGTTAATCGAAGTGTAAATTACATTGGATCACGAGCAAAGTGAATGAACCCCGAAGGGGTTCATGTAAACTTTGCTAGTGACCCAATGTAGTTTACACTTCGATAAATATCAGAAAAAATAAGTTCATCGCTTATATTTACATTCGTTTCAATCAAATTTTTCATGAAAAATTTTATATGAGCCCTACAATGGAGGCAGTAAAACACGTACACGCAGTTTTATCTGACGTGCATGACGTCATGACGTACATCAGATTGCAGAGAGTCAGAGACTCATTGTTTATTTTGACGTCATTGACGTCGCGTGTCTCAATGTAATTATTAGAATGTAAACTACATTACGTTCCAGTGGTTTACTTTAGGGCTTTTCGGAAAATACTCCAAGAATGTGAAAATTTAAAGAATGAATTTTATTTTTCTGGGCCCGGTTGTTCAAAACTAACGACATCATTAGTTAACGTTTCGTTAAAATTTCAAACTTTAATATCTGAAATACGCCAATATTTTTTGTTGAAAAAATAAGAGATACTTTTGCAGTGCAAAAGCTTCTCTCATTTTGTGAACAAAAAATATCAGTGTATTTGCTTATAAAGTCATAAAACACTTAACAAGTTGACCTCTTAACGGGCTCGTTAGACTATCGATGCTTTGAACAACTGGGCCCTGGTGTTTATCGAAGTATAAACTACATTGGGTCGCGTGCAAAGTAAGCGAACCCCGAAGGGGTTCATGTACACTTTGCTAGCGACCCAATGCAATTTATACTTCGATAAACACCAGAAAAAATAAGTTCATTGCTTATATTTACATTCTTTTTTGTCTATTTTTTACCACAAATTTGCGATAGGGGCTACACACACCGGGTAGGCGGCAATCCTGAACATCACGGCAATCCAGAACGCGGTTCAAAAAAACTTAAGCGGCTGTTTAGTGTGGGCTGACAACACCTCTCTTTTGAGCTAGAAGAATGTGTTAAAACTTAAGGTAACTATTTCACGATTTTTTAGATATGTTCAAAGATATGCCTCACGAATTTTGGTCGTTGAATCCTTATTAATTTGCATGCAGTTTAGGCGTAAATGCACAATTTGTGATTTTTAAACCCCACAAACAACAAAATAGACCAAAATCCTCAAGTTTGATACATGTTGTGATCGTTTTCGCGATAGTCAGATAAAATTGAATGTGTTCTGGATAGACTGTGCGTATTCAACTGACTCTGTCTTGGTCACAAACGAAGTTACATCGATTTGAAAATGACAGGGTAGAAAACGGTGGCAATCGAAAACGATGTTCATGGCAATCGCCTAACGTCAAACAACCATTTGACAGACAATCGATGAACATTTATACCTTCAGCAGTTTTGATTCGTCTTTTTTCATACAAACGCAACCAAGAATCAGTAGAATGAGTTCGTATATTTCTTTCTTTATTTATTTATACAAAATGCTCCAGGCATGAAACATTAAACACATGTACACTTGGGATAAATACGTCAGATGTCCTAGTATTGTGGTAAATGTTGTTTCCAAAACTAATTAACTTCTGGAATCAACATGGGATAAATACGTCAGATGTCCTACTATTGTGGTAAATGTTGTTTCCAAAACTAATTAACTTCTGGAATCAACACAATAAAACACCAAACTTATTCAACCATCAATATTTTGACCCATTAGGCTAATACTCCTGTACTCCTGATAAATGGCCCTTGTAAGGTTCTCTCAAAACATAAGCTGTGGTTCTCATCATAACTGCCCTATTGAGACGGTTAATGAGGACCAACCATGTATGCTTTTAGTGAAAATTATAGAAAATAATATTCAAATCTGCAGACCCCTACTTTCTCTGTACGTTACAGGAAAATGTGGGCTAGTCATTAATGTAATGTACTGCTTGTTTTGTAGGACAATCGATTCATTTGTATTCTCGTTTGAAATTCAAACTTAAGAGACACGTATCAGGTACCCGTGAATAGCATAGAATTCGCCATTTGACGTGTATGGTGTCGCCCAGTGTGGTACTGGCTAGTATGTGGTTTGCCATTTATGAGCCCCATGCATTGAATACAATTCCTACACGTGAATATGTCATTCCAAGGCATGATATTCTAAATTCAATCATGGTATTGCCAAGCATGTTACTGGCTTGCATGATTTTTTCCCCTAAAATATTCGAATCACATGTATGGTATTGCCCACCATTGTATTTGCTAGCCTCTGATCACCATTTGACTACTTCAGTGCTTAGTATTGGTCAGCCTAGTATTGGCTAGCACAAGATTTGTCATTCGACGAATCCCATGCATGGTATTCAAATACCATGCATGCAATTACCATCCATGGTATTCAGTAGCATGTGGTTCTTCATCCGGCAAATACCATGCATGTTATTCGATCCATGCATGACACTGCCTAGCATGGTATCGGTTAGCACGGGGTTTAAAGTTCAACGAACTCCATGCGTGTTATTTGAATCCCATTCTTGGTATAGCTATGCATGGTATTAGTTAGCATGAAGTCACTCACGATTTGACGAATCCCGTTATTGGCTTGCATGTGTTCCATGGTGGAATAATTATGCATAGGATGCTGGCCAATACCATGCATGTAAATCGTCAAATGGTGATCGTAGGGTAGAAAATACGATGGTGGACAACACCATGCATGGTATTCGTCGAATGGAAAATCCCGTACTTCCAATACCATGCTGGGAAAACCATGAATGGGATTCGAATACTATATATGCACGGGATTCGTCGATTGCCAATTCCATGCTAGCCAGTATGAAACTGGGCAATGTTATGCATGGCATTCGAATACCATATACATGGGATTCGTCGAAAAGCAAACAAAATGCAAGACAATACCATACTTGGCAAACTCCCCAATAGGACTTGAATAACATACCTGGGATTCGTGAAGATGCAAATCCCATGCTAGCCAATACCATGATGGACAATATCATGTAAATGATTCGAATATCATGCGTGGAACTCGTCAAACTGCTATCTCAAGGCTAGTCTATGCACGGAATTGCCCAGAATGGTATGACTAGCATAGGATAATTTGTCAGTTGACGAATCCTATGCACAGAACCCAATCCCATGGGAAGTATTGCCCAGCAGAATTGTGGGTAGCCCGGGGTTTGCCATTCGAGGAATGTCATGCATGGTATCCGAATAGCATACATGTATGTGTTATGCCCAGTATGGAATCGGGTTTGAATACCATGCATGGGTTTAATCAAATGGCTAATACCATGCTAGCCAATGCTATGCTTCATGCTTGACAATACTTTGCATGAGATTTAGATACCATACATAAGATTCGTCGAATAGCCAACACGTGCTTCCCAATAAGGTAGTGAACAATTCCATTTTGGAATTCGAGTACACGTACCATGCATGGGATTCATCAAATGTCAAAAAGCAAACATACGACCCAATGTCATGCTGTTCATTCAAAGTCCATGCATGGATTACATCAAATGACTAATCCCAAGCTAGCCAATACCTGGCTAAGCAATACTACGCATGGGATTTGAATACTGGTATGCATGAGAGTTGTCGACTGGCAAACTCCATATTAGCCAATAACAAGCTGGGCAATACCATGCAGGGGATTCGTCGAATGGTGAACCCCATGTTATCAAATACCATGCTGGGCAATACTATGTATCAATTTCGAATACCATGAATAATTTATGGAAAATTGACCCGATACTCAGTGCGGGCGCAAAAATCTAAAGAAAGAAAATAACTTTTCATATAAAATTTGGGGCTAGAGGGGACGCTGAGACATATTTACACGGAACCATATTGGCCGATTTCACCATTGTTCGTTCTTAGTAGTAAAATAAAACAAAAACCAAAATGACACCAACCTTTGTTTATCAATTTTTCGGCCTGGAAACTACCCCGTTATGTCCCGTATGTGGCTTGGGAACAAAATTACGTTAACACAATTTTGTGGTAGTTCCTAGGTTTACCACCCGTGAATAATTACAAGGGTTTCCACAACAAATCAACATCAAGAACAACAATTTCAGCGACAAAAACCCATATAAAATGTATTTGAATGTTTCCAGGCATAAATCTTCTTCAAGACATACTAGGGGCGTTCGAAAAGTAATGCAAATTACGTAATTTCTCGGTAACCAATATAAAAACAGAACTTCTGATTGCAAAAACACATAAAGCTATGATATGCGTAGGAAAGTCTGCAAACACGGTGTATTTTTTTAAAAGGGCGCATTTTTATCTTCTTTGAAAGAGGTATACCCTAAAGACACTGCAGAATTTGAGTTTAGTAGGCCGTAATTTATATATCGTCAGTCTTTGATTTGTTTTAGTTTTGCTACTTAAAGACAATGCCCAGGCAATGATGTCCTGTAAATATCGCGGAAATTATTTTTAATCTGGGTTCCATACTGGCCTGGGAATATGGATTATGTAGTAGCAAATTCCCCATTTCTACCAAAAATTAAATGATTTCGTAATGAAAACAAGTGTAGTAGCATTCAAAATCTTGTCAGCAAGAGCATTTACATGGGTCAACGAAAACATGTCAATAAATTCAAATTAATGCCAAAAACGAAGCTTCTATAAGCTTTTGAAAATGACGTTAACGTATATTTTAATAACGTCATAAGAATTGCGCATTGCTTTGCCAGGAATAAATCGATAACAGTTGCCACCCTTCTAACTTTTGTATGAATATTGTAGGCAACAATGGACAAGCAACTGACAAAGATTAATTTTGTATTTGCAATGATATTTGACTTGAATGCCCAACACTGAAAAGATTTTATACATGAAATTAGACCAGTGGTATGACAGGGGCCTAATAAAATGCGTTGCAAGTCAATATGGAAAGGTGTCTTTGTACAGCGTTTGGTATCATTGTAAATGCAAAATGTAGTGTTTTCAGCATATGCATAGCATTTGTACCCAGTATTCCCCTAAACAAAGTTATGAGGCCATTTGCATTTCTTTTCGAACGCCCCTCGTGCATGGATTTCAATGCAATCTCGTGTCTGTTAGCAGAAACACTCAATCCTGAGGATGTATGTCATTAAATGCAAAATAATGCAGCCTATTTTAATCTAGAAACAGTTTGATTTTACAGCATTTTCGTCATCGATTGCCATGCCCTGCGTTAGTCGATTGCAACCGAGTTTAGGAAAAGACGTTTTCGATTGCCAGAAATTTTCACCCTCGCATTTTCATCCCCCTCCCAGTATGGTCAAAAGTTAACTTAGAACCTAGAACTTTTACAGGTGTTTAGGGAAGACATTCAAGTATATCAGAAGACTATGCTTTATTTAATTTGACCTTGAATAATTTAGAATATGAGCCAGAAAACCGAATTGGCCAGTCTAAAATTGCATGGTTAAGATGTAATTAGGCACTGCGACAATTAGTAAAGACCTTGTGATGTAAATTCTTTTTGAGGGAAATTTTCAGACATACTGCTTTAGATCCGTAGTAAATGTTTTACCAAAAACCTTTAGATTAAATGAAATAAAACATGTTAAACTGAGTTACCCTAAACAATCGCGTAAAATTTTGACCCGCGTTCAGGATTACCGCGAGTGTTCAGGATTGCCGCCTACCCGGTGTGCTACAGTTGAAGCAGAAAAAATCATTTATACGCAGTTTTTCTGATGAAAGCGGAACAGCGTCAACGAGGTAACAACGACGTCATAACGACGCCTACGTCCAATCACATTGGAGAACCGTGGTTTATTTTGACGTCACTCAACGTTGCGTGAACCGATGTAGTTATTGAAGTATAAACTGCATTAGTTCTAATGTTTTACCATAGGGCTTTTTAATAAATGCACGGATAATGTAAATATTTCCATTAATATATTGTGCAGTTTTATCGAGACTTTCCGCAAAAGCTTCTTGTTTCTGTTTCTCCTCAGCAAGAGTATCTTTGTCAGCGCAGTTTGGCAACAGTTCTGCATTCTATCCAGATCTTTCAAAATGTTTTTCCAGAGCATCAGATGTGACCCTTTCGAGGAAACTGAAAGAAGTTGAAGAGTTAGTGTGTGTGACAAAAGGCATCACTGTTTAAACTCAGCCGTTAATCTAATCTATTCTCATGGGCTGCGTATGATCTGGACTGCTCTTGTAACCTTGTCGTAGAGATGCTCCATGAGACGCACTAGATTGGTATTGATATTTTACTTTCGCAAGGTGGTCCATAAGCCTATCAAAGGCGCTTTCGAGATCTATGAAAATATGGTACAGATTTTGCTTGTGTTGAGGGTTTTTATTACATTGGATTCTGATGCGTCTTCCCTCTCTGAACACAACATGTTCTGCAGCAATTATCTCATTATCTTGGGTTTAAGCCTTGCAAAATGACTATTGGTAAGACTTTGCTCAGGCTGATGAAGCTAACGGTACTGTAATTCTGACAGAGCTTTAGGCTCACCGTTTTAAGGAGTATAGTATTCAGCGACTGTGTCCATGGAGTAGGTCATTTTTTCTGTTTTCCCGATAGTGCTACAGACCTTTTATAAAACATTGATCATGCCCTCTTCGCCTGAATGAACAAGTTTTGCCGGTAAATTTTCTGCTCCTGCCTCCCCCACCCACCACACCCCTCCCACTTTTCCAAGTTGCTACTGTTTTAATCTTTTTCCAGTCGGAACACCTCGGCCAATTCCAGAATCAGACCTCAGGCCTGATTCGCGGAATTGGCCGAGCTGCGTTCCGACTGCATCTTCTCGCTGGTGCTGGTGAGTCGAGGATACGTTAAGTCTTACAGTACTCACAAAATTAATTACAGTTATATTTTTGCTGAATAATTATGAGGAGCTTTTACACTGCAAAAGCTCCTAGCATTTTTTCCGGCAAAAAATGGCAGTGTTTTTCCGTATAATACGTTTGAAAATTTAATGTCTCGTTAACTAACGACGTCGTTAATTTGAACAAACCGGACCAGGAATTGTATTGTCGCCACAAGACAACTCTCATGAATGTTCTGAGCAATATTCTGTCAATCGGCTGAGAATCTTTGGTTCTTTTGTTACACACTTCAAAGACTTGCCCTGCATAGTTGTGGATCTAATCACATCTATCTTCTATTCTAACACAGTGCGCCTATAGAAGCAATGGAAAGTTTCCGTGTTTTATTCTGCAACAATTCACTGTTTCGGAGCGCGTGTGTCTAATTGCTGACGTCACTGGCATTACTGACGTAATTTTGTGACGTTTTGAGATGTTAGACGGTGTAACGTCTCTTTTTCTTTCTAAAATCGCCATAAAAACGTTCATTTACCTTAGATACAGTTAAGAATATTGGCGGGAGCATGAACGCGCTGGCTGGAAGGTTGGGAGAGTTTCAATGAAAGGATTACTTTTACAGGGTTTCTGAGTGTTAGAATGGAAATAGTTCAGCTCTAGCATTGAATTGTTGAGTAATAATTCACTGTTTGTCGGTCAGTTGTAAGTAGACATATCACTCGCGCTCCGCGCTCGTGATATGATCTACTTTACAACTGACCTCCAAACAGTGAATTATTACTCAACAATTCACTGCTAGAGCTGATCTATTTCTTAAACAAGTTGTTTACAAAAGATAGAATTGTATGCCCTTATCTAGTAAGAGGAACCAGTAATGTTGCAAGAGGCGGAAGAGGCAAAGTGCTAGTGGTATACCGATTAATCGAGTTACTTGATCATTAATCGTTTGTAGCAAATAAGTGACTATTTAGGCGATACATCGATTATGTCGAATTGTGATCGATTAATCGATCACAATTCGACATAATCGATGTATCACCTTTAAAAAAAACAAAAAAAACTTAGTCATTTATCAGGCCAAAATACTAACAAAATGTATAGATAGTGGATACCTTGCGTGCGCAAATCCTCACAGGGTTTTGTACCGACCATATTGTAACTTTGCAGCTGTTTTTGACATGGTCTGAAAATTTGCATGAGTTTTTGTAGAATCTCCAGACGAACTTTCGTTTTTACACTAAGTTTGCAATTTGAACTTAGTAACTTTTCAAGGTCAAAGTGTATAGACAATGGGGATCTTGTGTGCGCAACTCCTCATACAGTTTTGTACCAATCATTTTGAAACTTTACATGTGTTTTTTGACATGGTTCCAAAATTTGCATGTGATTTTTTACCGACATTCCAGTTATTATTTTAATATGTTTTCATTTTGAACTTAGTCATTTTCAGGCTCAAACACAGGTACTACCAAACACATAGACATCGGGTACCTTGTCTGGGCAACTCCTCATAGGGTTTTGTACCAATATTTTCGAAATTTTGCAGCTATTTTATGGTCATGTTCTGAGAATGTGCATGTGGTTTGATATATTTCTCAAGTTAAGTTTTTGTCCCTTTCTTATGTTTTGAACTCAGTAATTTTTCAGGCTTCAGTACTATTAAAGTGCAATGGTCATGTGTACATTGTATGGGCTACTCCTCACATAGTTTTATGTCAGTCTTTTTGAAATTTTGCACGTGTTTTGCCATGGGTTGTGAGCTAATTTGCATCTGATATGGATATGAACTCTCAAAATCAATTCCTATTACTATTTCAAAAAATTAAACTTATTCAGTTTTCGGGCTTCGGTTAAACCCTTTAAAGTATAAAGTAAGTGCATAAACAGTCTGTACCTAATGTGTGCAACTTCCAACAGAGCTTTATATTTTCTTTTAATATTTTGCACTTGCTTTATGGTATGAGAGATTGTATGTGATCGTGCATTTCCATATTTTCTTTCACAGGCGCGGGACATAAATACATCGAAGTTGCTTGCTACCATTGAGTGTATGCACATCGGCAACCCAAGAACGTTTTCACGAAACCAGGTTGCGGTCAATAGTCAAAGAACATACTATTCAGCAGGTACTTACAGTTTATTCTACACAATAATCAAAAATAATTTTTAATTTCTATATGAATATTTATTATACATGAATACTCGAAGATAAAACAGTTTCAAACTGATATTTGCTAGGATTAAATTACACCGACAGCGACAGGCCTAAACCACGTTCTGAATCCAGGGGCGCATCCCCGAATTTTGGATAGGGGGTTCAAATTAGATGAGGGGGGGGGTTCGATTTATGCAGTTTGACCATCTTTTTTTCTGAAATTCCCCATGAAAATAAGATAATTTGGGCTGAGAAGGGGGTTCGTATGAACCCCGCGAACCCCTCCCCCCCTGGATCCGCCACTGGGATCATATGTGGATAGAACACACTTTTTAGAAATTCCCAGTCTAATAGGGCATATGCAGTTAGCCCAGAAAAATCATCTAACGTTGTCTATATAAGGTGTATAAGTGTACGCCTCTATATTTGGTCCGCAATTTTGCAAAGGGAACAACTTTTGTGACTCCCTGTTCGTTTCCCTGAGCGATGAAACCCATCTGAAATAGGGTCTTTTAAAGGAAACAATTAGGGTCGAGTCGGGTAACTTCGGACAGCGGGTAAATTCGGACATACCATAGCAAACAGTGAAAATCCAGATGAGACGGCTCATCAGGATTTTAACTGTTTGTCTAGTTAATCTTGTTTAAATTCCAATTAATTGACATACAAAGGAAACAACGTCACTGTCCGAATTAACCTGCTTTCCGAATTTACCTGAACTGACCCTACCCGACACAATGAAGAAACATTAAATAAAGTAGGTAATACATCTATGTACACTATGCCAACTTTAAATACCAACATATCACAGATCATTGTTTTTTCGTAACAGTGTCTTTTTAAACTACGACGAAAAATCTTTATAATTGTATACTCTATACAACCATACCTAGCACAGCACAATATAAATACGCCTGGCAGTAACTGCATCAAACATATTTCGCTCAACGAAAGGATATATTGTGATCAGCAAATAGAAAAATATATACATGTACACCATGCAGTAAGCACGTAGAACACATTTACTGAACGGAATTCTATAACATAGTCAACAACTAATACACCTAATTTTGAGGTTTGCGTTAAGTAAACTTACAAAGCCCTGTTCATGAAGTTTTCTTAACATTTTATGAACTTAAGGTTTTAGACCTTTGATAGCAGAAATATAACAATATTATGCCTTTGATCGTATTTAGCTATAGATGGATGGATGGATGACTTGCGATTTTACGTCTTTTAAAACATTATTAGCAATTATATCAGGACGATGGGACAGTAATAATGAAAGGCTGTGTGCAATGGAACCCCGTTTACGGTAGGTAAAATTCTCGCTTCAAGCGGGGCTCGAACCCTGTCCGCTAGATCAGTAGGCCAGCGCTTAATCCACTGAGCTACCGGGGCTCCTATATCTATAGAACGTGTCATAAAAATGAGACACTCTGCTAAAGTCTACGTATTTACTTGTACTTTAACAGAATGTCTTATTTTTTGTGAAAAGTTCTATATATTAAATTCTTCCCGTATTAAGGAACCTAGACGTTTCACATATACAGTACAATAGAATTAAAATGGTCATAATCAAGTAATTTATTACATTTTTGATTTATCAACTTGTAGCCAGTATGAAAATGGTACAATATGTTTAAAAAAAACCAGAGGACCAGTGGTCCTGTCACTCACCTGACACCTGGTCCTGGTATACATTTAATTAAATGCTTTTATACATGTATATAGCCCCAGGGCAGGGACAGACATCCCCTGGGGACAAATGTTGAGTCCCAATGCTATATACACCAAGCCACAAGGTCACTGGGCCTTTGGTTCTGGACAAAGATTTTTGAAGGGTTTTTATCATATACATGTATGGGCGTGGCGGCCACCTTCCTCACGTGACCATGACCATCTGAACAAACTTTGGTTCCTTTGACCCAATGAAGCTCCATATGAAATATGGCTTCAATCAGCCCAACGGCTTTAGAGGAGATGTTTGAAAATGTTGACAACCGAGACAATCTCAGTGATATTGAACAAATGTGATCTTTAGTAATAACATAACATCTTCATTTGCACATTTAGCTAATCATATCTACAAAATATTAAACCTTAGACATAAATAGTTTCTGAGAAATCCACTGTTTAAGAAATTCCCATATATAAGCACAATGTACCAAAGTTGACCATGTCATAAATAAGGTCAAGGTCAACTTATAGTAATCATTTGTATAAACTATGATGGGCCAGAGTGTCCAATGCTACAATCCAGTTTCAAGGTCATAGGCCTTTCGGGGTTTCGAGAAAAGAGACTTTTGAAGGGTTTTTACCATATATGGGCGTGGCGGCCATCTTGATCATGTGACCAAGATCATCTGAACAAACTTTGGTTTCTTTGACCCAGTGAAGCTCCATATGAAATATGGCTTCAATCAGCCCCAGTGGTCTCTGAG
The DNA here is from genome assembly GCA_963989385.1 of Ctena decussata. NCBI lineage: Eukaryota > Metazoa > Mollusca > Bivalvia > Lucinida > Lucinidae > Ctena > Ctena decussata. The sequence continues at coordinate 33,671,397 of OZ022498.1, read as the reverse complement.
GAGAAGTTTGAAAATGTTGACGGGTGAGAGAATCTCACTGACCTTGAACAAAGATCAAAGAATGACCTTTAGCGACATACCATCTTCATTTGCTCATTAAGCTAACCATATAAACCAAATATTAAACCCTAGATTTAAATAGTTTCTGAGAAATCCACTGTTTAAGCATTTTCCCATATAAAAGCACAGCATACCAAAGTTGACATTGCCATAAATTAAGTCAAGGTCAATGCACTTACAACATTTGTATAAACTAAGATGGGCCTGAGTCCCCAATGCTACATACCAAGTTTCAAGGTCACTGGGCTTTTGGTTCTGGAGAAGATTTTTGAAGTGTTTTTTCTCATATATGGACGTGGAGGTCATGTTGGTCATGTGACCAAAACTATCTGAACAAACTTTGGTTCCTTTGACCCAGTGAAGCACAATATGAAATATGGCTTCAATCAGCCCTAGTGGTCTCTGAGGAGAAGTTTGAAAATGTTGATGGGCGAGAGAATCTGTGACTTTGAAAAAAGGTCAAAGAATAGCCTTGATCTTTAGCAACAAAATATCTTCATTTGCTCATTAAGTTAATCGTATATACCAAATATTAAATCTAAGACTTAAATAGTTTCTGAGAAATCCACTGTTTAAGCATTTTTCGCATATCAAAGCACAACGTCCCAAAGCTGACCTTGCCCTAAGTAAGGTCAAGGGCAACACACGGTCATGATTTGTATAAATTACAATGCTACATACCAAGTTTCAAGGTCACTGGCCCTTTGGTTCTCGAGAAGAAGATTTTTGGAGGGTTTTACCATATATGGGCATGGTCATCTTGATCAAGTCACCAAAACCATCTGAACAAACTTTGGTTCCTTTGACCCATGAAAGCTCCATATGAAATATGGCTTCAATCGGCCCAGTGGCTTTAGAGGAGAAGATGTTTGAAAATGTTGCAGGCGAGAGAATCTCACTGACCTTCAACAAAGGTCAATGAATGACCTTGGCCTTTAGCGACATAATATCTTCATCTGGTCATTTAGTTAACCATATAACCAAATATTTAAATAGACTTAAATAGTGTCTGAGAAATCCACTGTTTAAGCATTTTCCCATATAAAAGCTTAACGTACAAAAGTTGACAGTGTCATAAATTAGGTCAAGGTCAACAAACGGCCATTATTTGTATAACCTATAATGGGCCTGAGAGCCCGATGCTACATACCAAGTTTCAAGGTCATAGGCCTTTTGGTTCTGGAGAAGAAGATTTTTGAAGGGTTTTTACTATATATGGGCGTGGCGGCCATATTGGTCATGTGACTCAGACCTCGGGTTTCATTCCCCTATCCCACTGAGATTCCATATGAAATATCGCTTCAATCGACTCAGTGGTTTCAGAGGAGAAGATGTTTGAAAATCTTGACGACGGACGGATGGACAGAATGACCTTGACCTTTAGTGACGTAATGTCTTCATCTGATCATTTAGTATACCATATTTATAGGTTATTGAATTTATATTGGGAAATATTCGGCATGAGTTCATATGGCGAAGGACGCACGAGCTTGCGAGTGCGTCTCCGCCATATGAACGAGTGCCGAATATTTCACAATATAAATTCAATAACCTTTTTATTATATACCTTTGATATTAGTCTGCTAGTTTCACCAGTGCTCTCTACGTATGAAATAGAAATATTATATCGGTATAGCAACCACAACTTGTTTTAAATTTGAAATTACATTATGCCATTGTGTGTCTTCATACACGCTAAAAGCCACGCCTGATGGCCGAAAATACAAATGACGTTACGTTATCGGACGTGACGTCAGTAAACAAACGTTGACGTTTTCAAGAACTGGGCGCCATTTTCGAGTCTTACTCTCAGAAGCTCAGACGAAAATCTCCGTTATTATCGCAGAATATTAATTAAAAGAGCGATGGATCAAAGGTAAATTATACTTAATTGTCTTTTTATGTAATTTATACACCGAAACCGACACTGGTGTCATTATTCTACTCGTTTTTGAATTGCAGTCGACGACAAAATGGCCGCCAAACTTTTCTTCTTTCAAAACAAAAGTAGTTCTTGAGAACGTGACTCCTTAACTCCGTGCAATATGCACTTGACTCCGTGCAATATGCAGAAAATATTGCACGGTTACTCTAATGTAAAGTGAATGGGGAACTTTTTAGGTATATAATAAATATTAAATATTGTACCTTAGACTTGAATAGTTTCTAAGAAATCCACTGTTAAAGCATTTTCCCATATAAAAGCATAACATGTCAAAGTCAACGCACAGTCATCATTTGTATAAATTATAATGGGCCTGAGTGCCCGATGCTACATACCAAGTTTCAAAGTCACAAGCCTTTTGGTTCTGGAGAAGAATTTGTTGAAGGGTTTTCACCATATATGGGCGCGGCAGCCATCTTGGTCATGTGACCCTGACCCTGCGAATAAACTTTCGTTCCCCCATTCCACTGAGACTCCATATGAAATTTGGCTTCAATCGGCCCAGTGGTTTCAGAGGAGAAGATGTTTGAAAATCTTGACGGCGGACGGATGGACGTTTTGACCCTGACCTTTAGTGACATAATAGCTTCATCTGGTCATTTAGTTGACCATGCATATATACCAAATATTGAATCTTAGACTTATACAGTTTCTGAGAAATCCACAGTTTTTAAGCGTTTTTTAAAAGCCTAACGTACCAAAGTTGACAGTGCCATGAATTAGGTCAAGGTCAACGCACGCTCATCTCTTGTACAAACCATCATAGGCCCGAGTGCTCAATGCTACATGCCAAGTTTCCAGGTCATGGGCCTTTTGGTTCTGGGGAAGAAGATATATGAAAGGGTTTTATCTTATAGGGGCGTGGCGGCCATCTTGGTCATGTGACCCAGACCCTGCGAGCAAACTTTCATTCCCCCTATCCATGGAGGCTCCACATAAAATTTGGCTTTGATTGGATTAGCGGTTTTAGAGAAGAAGACCTTTGAAAATGGTGGACGGACGACAGGTGCATTGGTATACTAAAAACTCACCTTTGAGCCTTAAGGCTCAGGTGAGCTAAAAAATAAAGAATAAAACAAATTAAAACAACATATTATATCTCTCTTTTTTTTACATGTGACACGACTGGCCTACTTTCAAACCACATTAGTCCAGTTCTTAACAATATCGTTTTATTTATCACATGTATGAAAATTTAAGATAACTCACACTTATTTGAAAAAAGAAAAAAAAAACTAAAAAAAAAAAAAAAAACGTTTTTCGCCAAAACAGTATTTACCAATTTGGTCTCAAATTAAATTGCAAATCAAGAGAAAAAAATCTGTGCAAGATACATTGTTGTTACTTTGTTTCATGGTATTGTCGTTTATGTTTAATTATGTCCATTCTATGTCCATTATAGGCCATCTTCGATGGGAGGTGACCGGAAGTTCTCGCAGAAGGTTTGTCCGTGTCAAATCAATCAAAATAAATATGCAGCAGTAAAAATACCCCTTCTATGGTAATATCAACACCTCGTAGCAAATTACTCATTAATAGAAAATAGCTTTAAAGGTGCGAGAATGAGTTTTCCTCCCTCAGCCTAGTTCAGTACCATCCATTATCCATTATCACTTAGAATTTTCAGAACGATATCCAGCTTTTGTCTATATGGCGCATGTGTACATCTTCCAGGGTGAGGGGATAGTGTGCAGCGCTGACAAAGTTTAGGGTCAGGAAAATGGCATTCTAGTAGGAAAAGGGTATATCTTCACAATGCTGATGAAAACGCTGTGATTATGGATATTACAAACCAGATTTCATCGCTCAATGATCACTAAAATTCAGTTTATCATATTTATTTGTTCCTTTACTAGACTAAAGAGGAAAGAGGTATTTTTTCATAGAACACAGCAAAAAGAGGTACTTTTTAATGGAACACAGTGAAACACTTAATTTTGTAATTTTGCAGAAGTAAAGTTTTCCGTCTGCTTTTTTGCGCTTTAAGGGTTAAACAGAACGTATACAATTTGAATTAACAACAGCGCCTGGTTCGTTTTGTTTCTGTTGAATTAAGAGTAATTTTTCAAGAGAACCATGTTCATATGCCATTCTTTTTCAAAGCTGCAGTAAGTCTAAAAAGTCAGTGTCAATTTTTATACCTGAAAGAGACTGATATGATGAACCGAGCCTCGATGTGATTAAACAGCATTAATGACTGTCCTACTCACATGCACAAAAGGCTCAGAACAAGCAGGGTTTGCCTTGTCAGCAGAAGGACATAATAAAATTCAAGAGATGAACTGCACTTAAATTAGTCTGTGTTTAAGCATAGACTGGTAGTCTGGGCGCGTGCTGCTAGCCAGGGCACGTGCTGCTTACATATCTCATCCATTAACCAGTATATTGGTTTAAACAATGTCTACATATGGTACATTCAAAGTACAATTTTCATGAAAAGGATTTGGTCGAAAGCTCATAGCGTGTATAGACCATTTCCAAACCAGTATATTGAATTATCATGTTTGATATTTACATTTTCGGTGCAAAGCTCTGGGTAAACCCATTTAAGTGATGCGGGAGTCAATGTTGTTTACAAGGCAATAACTACATTGTGCCACGTGGTCGAAACTTTCGACATGATTCTGAACTTGTATTTTGAGTGACAGTTCGCCTCACTAAATAGCACGTGGAATCTACAATATGCCTTGTACTTTAATGGCTAGCAGACAGTAAGTGACAACTCGCTAAGCCTACTTGCATGTGAAATCTACAGCAGGGGTGGATATTACTTGTTGGCAGTGACAGTGCGGCTGTTCAAAAAAAAAAAAAAAAAAAAAATAAGCAAAATTCGGCCGGTCAAGTTTTTAAAACGATTCTTATATAAGTATTTCATATTTTGTTTACCATTTTATTGATGAAAAGCATCGTTTGATAATATAAATATAAGGAATAAATGCTATTTTTTAACGTTTACCGAAGTATAAACTACATCGGGTCACGAGCAAAGTTTACGTAAACCCCTTCGGGGTTTACTTACTTTGTTCGTGATCCGATGTATTTGTTTGAAGAAAATGCAGTTTGTGTATCGCAATCCTTTGTTCAAGCATCGGTGCTGTTATCCACTCGGGTTGGCAATGGATAAGTAGTCATTGACTTCATAGAAATACAAACATCAGATTTCAATTATGGCTATCTTTATCAAAACTGAACTTAGGTCAGCAAAAGTTCTGTTAGCTAGTTTGGCTTTATTTTAATTGTTAAATTTCTTATCCTTTTATTTTTCCAAAGTTTGTCAAAATTGTTTGTTCCTTAAGCATTTCCTTTTAGTTTCTCAGTACTGGAGTAAAATTACTTTTTGGCTCAAAAGTTGTCTCCCTTCTTGTACAGAGAAATCTGTCAGTTTTTCGAATGATCCCGCCACAGAACTGTTGTCTTACTTATATAGGGTAAGGACCCTGACAAAGCAGCCAATCAAAACAGGGAAAAATGTCATATGATTGCCATCTGACCTTCAATCCACCAATCAGATGCCAGCCAGGAGACACACATTCTGTCAGAAATCTTTCAATATGGCCGCTCTGTCAGTCCGGTTGCAGTTGTTTACATACAGATTTCAATGGTTTAAACCTAAAATAAAAGATCTTTCTTGGATTGTACTAATTCTAAGGATTAATTAGATGCTGTAAGACCCCTTTAAGGTAAGGAAAACATCCTCTTTTTGATGGAATACAGCATTCAGAAAATCTGTCAGGGGACAGATTTTCTGACATTTCAAGGATCGCGCTTCTGAAACTTTTCTGTCACCCAAGAAAACTACACTCACTTATATCTTTCCTAGGCTTTCTATATATCAAACAATAGGGTTTCTTATAAGGTTTTGGACTGAGCAGGTCTAAACAGTCTCCAAAAAGGCTCTGAGTTGAGAAATACAAAACAATCTCGAGAGACGCTCAAAGATGTTCGCAGTGATAAGGCAAAAATATAGTTCGCTGTCAGAAGCTGATTTGCTTTGAGACCGCGAACTTCCAGCAATAAAGCCTCCTCCTAGCATGACTACCGAACAAAAATTTAGATCTTTCTCAACTCAGTGACACTCCAGACCACAGGAGTAAAAGTTAGCATTTTTGGCTTAGCTTAGCAAAGGAAAGATACTAGTGTCCGTGTGTAACCTAATTCCGGAATGGCTTAACACTGGTTTGACTGAACTAAAACTCTTAAACAGAAACAGTAATAGCCACAGATATTACAGTGCCAAGCTGACATGCAACACAGGACCCTCCTCCCTCGGGGTACATCTATTAACACCTGCATGGGTGAAAGGTAGAAAGGTAAGTATACATTGTGTAGTCTTATATTGGTTAAACTTGAAAAGAAAGACATGAACAAAAAAAAAAAAAATAAAAAAAAAAGAAATATAATAAAAATTCTAGTACCATAAACTAATTATAGAGTGGTTCTTTTTTTAAAGAAAATTCTATAACTTCGACAAATCACTATCGCTAGTTTTCATATTTTGTTTCAACATTTCCCGCCGAATATTTTTTAAACTAAAGAAATTCACGTTTAAAGCTTAGAGCTTCTTGAATATTTTGGCGAGCTTGGGCTGAAACTCGTTTTTTTTTTTAGATTCGTACAGCCTTCTTTATGAAAACTATAACGTGTTTTGTGGAAAGAGAAAAATGATACCATAGAATTTTCATCGAATATTCTCATTCATCTAGAGCACCTCATTGCCACCGTAAAAACATACACAGAAAAGTATTTCCAATATTTCTTAAGGTGGTGATTTATGGTAAATGTAAAAATCTGCATAAAACCATAAAAAAGTAACGTATCTCCCTGAAAGTTAGCAGACTTCTTATTTTCGTTGTTCTCTACAGTTTAGAATACAAAATAGACTTACATGCTGCTTAAAAAAGTGTTTTTATAAGGAAAGATCAAAGGGTAATTTTCTGCGAATAAATCTGAAAAAATAATATTGTTATTGAAAATTTACGTAGTGCTGAAGTTGCATTATTGCATAATGAAGAGCGTCCTAGCAATTATTTATTCCAACTCTTTCTCAAATTGTAATGTAGACCAGATGAAAATGGTAGCTTTTTCTCAATGTTCAACCATGTACAAAGTAAATGTACACTGGACGCATTTATTAAATATAGGGTAGGCAAGCATACCTATGTTAACACCTACAATATAAATAATACATTACTGACATGGTCAGTGGTGTGTAGATGAAATTGTTCAACCTTGTTAAAATAGTATCACCTGTCTCACCTGTGTGTTTTGGCAAAAAAATTTGGACACAGACTGCATCTTTTTTCATCTGCTCAGCCTGATAATGTGTGAAAGAGTTTGAAAAAATAATTGCTAGGACGCTCTCCATTATGTAACAAGGTTCTCTAAGCACTAAGTACATTTTCAATAATGATATTATTTTTTCAGATTTATTCGCAGAAAATTACCCTTTGATCTTCTCTTATAAAAACACTTTTTAACATTAACAAATGCTGCATTTTGGTATTCTAAATTATGAGAAACAACATAAAGAAGGCATCTGCTAAGTTTCGGAAAGATCAGTGTTATTTTGAGTATTTTATGCAGATTTTTGTCTTTGTCCCAAATCAGTGATTATCACCACCTTAAACGTACACACATTGCTCAAATTTGTTTTGCATTAATCATCGTGACAGAAACGAAATATCATTTATATCCTTTCAGTAGTTTTTGACTGTACTCGTTCTTGGGAAGGTCATTTTCATGGTAGTGTAACAGCAATTTTTCTAAATCATCAAACAGTTCATTGTTGTTCAGCGTCAATTGGGAGCCCTGCAAAAGAAAGCATATTCTCACCAGCCCCGGATCCAGGGGGTGGGCTTTGGGGCTTTGGGGCTTTGGGGCTGCAGCCCCGCCAGTTAGCCTCTGTGTTATGTATAATATGTAGTCCTCCAGATAATAAGAAACATCTGATGACAGTTTGAGAAAGAAAAATTCAATGTGGTTAGATCAAAATATTCAAAATATATGTTGTTAAATCTCATTAGAATCGCCTCGGGGAGGCGATTCTAATGAGATATCACAACATATATTTCAAGGTAAAAATATATAAAAAAATTCTCTTGAAATTGAACCATAATATGTCATATTTTCAAGCCCTCTCCCACACACAACTACGTTTCGGCACCTCCCAGCCCCACCAGTTATCCAGAGCCCCACCAGTACGTGATGGGCTGGATCCGGGCCTGCTCACAGATGTCAAATGTTCAGATAATGGTAGGTTTTGAGAATAACTTTTGATATAAATAAGGCAGCAGTTTGAAATCTGACGAAAACGTCCGAAAGAACATCTAAGCCCAGATATTTTCCTAAAAAAATATGATTATAAAAAAACAAACAAAAAAAAACATACACTCAAATTCAAAAAGTAATTCAATATATGAAGCGGACCTATCAATACCCTTCGCAAATCAATTATAACAATACATGCAAATAAATACAGAAAAAAAAACACACGAGGAAGCAGGACAAACGAAACCAAGCAACAGGCCTAAGGACGTACATGTATGTAAGAATGGCTGACTCACGGACAACCAACGGTATAACATAATAACACTCAACTGTCGTGCGACGACTACTCAACCTGTTTTTAAAAAGAATTAGTTTCAATACATTGCCCATTCGAAGCAAGTATTACCTTTTGTTGAATCTGGAATTCTTTTACACCCAAGCTTGTTTGTACTGACAGCACCTGTAACAAGATCAACAGATGTATATGAGGTTACTTTTTTGTTTGGCAAGTCTGTCTAAATACAGTTTTATTAGTAAAGAGCTATCGTAACAAAAAAAAAAAAAAAAAAAAAACACAACAAAAACAGGCATTAAATTGACAGCAGCGAAGGTCGTGAACAAGTTATAATTATGCCTAAACATCCTATTCAAAACTACCAGAAAATGTGGATTTTTTATACTGTTTCTCTTATCAATTTAGCATTAATGAACCGCGATAAGAGAATACCAACAGAGTGGCATGTGCGCCCAGCTCAGACTCAGATCAGCATAGGCATCAATTTCATACGGACAGCGAAGACTCTGTTCAGACTGCGCGGATGCCCAGGCTGATCAGAATCTTCACTGGGCGCACATTTCACTTTGCTGGTTTTCTCGTGTCAGGGCTCATTTGTATTTCGCATTTCTTTTTTTTTTCAGTGTCTCTTCTGTTCGATGTTGGCCACTCTTGTTTACTTTTCGTCTTTATTTTTCTGTATTTGAGATCATATAAAAAGATTATGTAGAAAAAGGTATTCAAACGCCACCTTCATAATAACAAACAGTTTAGGTCCTGAAACATGTACCACAGACTCTGATAAACCGCCAGAATCTGATCTCCCATGTAGGCATATACATGTATAAATAATCATTACCGAAAATAATCTGGCGTATGCATTATAATTGTATATACACAGGAGCTTAGGCCTATAATAAAATAGCTGTGTTTCCACTAACATGCTGAAAAAAAAATCTTGTCGGTAGGTAGGAAAAACTTATTTTTTTTATTTTATTTTTTTTATTTTTTCTCCCGAACAAAATAGGGTCGGGCCTGTATTTTTTATGTTTTTTGGTTTTTGTACATGTATTTTGTTGATTAAACTATATTTTGAGACTTGTACTGTATATGATAGTTCATCTTTGATGCTCGAAAAAGTCAGATCTGTATTTTGGAAGGTACTAAATGCCAAAAACTACAAAAAGGTAGTGAAAAACCAAAATTACTCTGGGAAAATGCAAAGACGAAACGGGGTAGGGTCGGAAAATGAAAATGGTAGGGTTGGTGTTTTAATTTTTATTTTGTTCTTTTATTGGTAAAAATAGCAAAGTCGTGGGGTCTGATGCAGGGTCGGTCGGGTTAGTGGAAACACGGCTCTTTTTTTTTTAGGCCTTACTTGTATGATTTCTTGAGAAAAACTAAGAGTTCCTACTATGCTTGTTTTACTGCTGCTGTTAAGAGGAATAAAAATCTTGAATTAAAGAGTAACCCCTGAGTATTTCCGAAAAACTAACAAACAAAGAAGGATGATAAATAAAAAAAGATAATAACAAATAAAAGCAACGCATTTAATTGATTGTTTCTTCTGTACATTTTCAAAACATCTGAGAGCTCTGCAATAGAATTAAAATGACCGGGTTTAGTCCACAGGGTTTTAAACCAAAGACATGGAACCGACTATGATTATTAACCAGCTGCCATACTTTACTAGCCACACAGATTTAGTCTAAGTTAAAAGTTCAAAACGCCTTAGCATTGATACAGAGTTGAAAAATTTGATGACCGGGAAGCACCTCAGTATCAATGATAGGCAAAAGGTTGTTCGCCGTATAATGAACTGTATTCATTTCAATATCAGTTGATTATTTGAGCCGCGACACGAGAAAACCAACAAAGTGGTTGTGCACCCAGCACAGACTCAGATCAGCCTGGGCATTCGCCCAGTCTAATCAGACTCAGTGCTAAGCGCTTAAATGGTAGCTAAGGGTCTGAGCTACATCCATGAGGACAGCAAAGACTCTGATCTGACTGGGCAGATGCCCAGGCTGATCTGAGTCCGCGCTGGGCGCACAACCACTTTGTTGGTTTTCTCGTGTCGCGGCTCATTTCATGTATGCAGAGTCCTTGCTTGTGTACATGGTGTATCTACTTATCTTTGATCAGCTTTATGAATATGAAAATAGGCACTTCCTACTGACGAGCACATCGCTCTTAACAGTGTGTGGGTGGTATAGTAAAACCTCTCTATGGCTGCTATTATGCTAACTCTTAAGTTTCGGACAAAAAGCGTGGCTGAAGTGTAGACTCTGATCTGACTTCTCATTGTACGATTATGGATTCAATTTCAAAACGCCTTTTTGTCATATGAAATTTGTAATAATATTGTTGCAACTCAACAGCTGCGAACTCCGTCTGACAAACTGATGAGAAACTGTCAGAGATCTTTACCGTCGGAAAACGGGATATAACTTTTTTGTCACTTTCTTCTCTGCGGCGCATTTTTTAAAATTCACCCAACGCTCAGCCTTCTTGCATTTTAAAAACTGACAATGTAGTGGTGGTTAACGCTGACGCCATCTTGTTTTTCCCAAATCGAACGTTTGACATCATTACGTAACGACAGAAAGACTGTATAACCTCTATTTCATATTGTTTTGTTGATTTCTACGCTCGTTTTCAAACAGTCTAATTTTGGATGATAACTTTCGTTTTGGTGTCGTTGCGAAAGAAATTCTATTGAAAGTAATGTATTTTCAAGGTAAAACTATTTCTTACAAATCTTCTACCATAGAGCTTCCGCTCTTCTAAAGCTCCTATGGAGCTTTGAACTTGCAGGCGCTATTCGCCTGCAAAGCGAGTGCTCGCTATAAACTGATCTTTTTCGGCAGTAGCTGGATTATGCTACCTTAAATAAAACAGTCCAATACGTACTCAAACGTGCATGTCAAATATCTAGAAAGACTTAATTCAGACTGTAAGCATCTGAAAAGGCTGGCAAGGAACAAAAGCAATACAACACAGAACACTGGGTCGGCTATTCTTTAACGGGAGCATTTTGTACATTAAAAATTACTTTTAGACACCCATCATAACAAAAGAATTTATTAAAATGAATCCATGACAAAAACTAAGGGTTGACGCCGTTCCACATCAATGCCACCAGCTAGGGATTCCAATGGCGTGGTCACGGCAGAAACATTATATAAAAGGGCAAAAGAAAAATGCACAGGTGTCAACATACCTTCTTATTGGGATCTTGTCTTCCATTTCTAAGAAGGAACGTTCCGTCGGGTCGAGAAGCCAACATTCTACATGGAAAAAATAGGTCATGTGCAGATAAATGTAACCGCAGAATTCTGATATTTGAATATGTTAACGCATTTAAAAACATTTTAGCGTCACGAAACAGAAGGCTGAAGTGGATCTAAGCCATTCTCCTGGGCTCTATAGTTATAAGAGTTGCTTATCAAACCTGGAAACAAGGAGGTTAACTGATCACAATTCTTATACAATTTTGTCATTTCTCCATAAAACATATGCTTTAACCCCCTCATTAGGACCGTCTTGCCAAGACGTTTCTAAAGAGTGTCACAACATTTTCATGGAGTAAAAATTAAAGAAATATCTAAAAAGAATTAATCAGATTATCGCCTAATGTCCATATGTTCTAGAGATCTTCTCAGTTAAGCTGGACCATTTGCTTTTAATTTTGTCTCTCGTCTTTTCTTTTCTTACCTCACAAAATATTTCCCAGCAGGCACATAACGTCAAAAAGACGTCGTACTGACGTCAATACGACGTCATTTTGACGTCATATGTCTGTTGGGTTTGTTTCCTTTCCCCTTTAAGTAGTTTCCAACTATCAATAGACTGAATTACGAGTATCAAGATATACAAGAGTTGTGATTATAATTTAAATGCTGATCTGAATTATGATACCCTGGTAATAATAATAATAATAGTAACAAATGGGACATAACAGTGTGTTCATAATTGAGCTGCGACAAGTGGCATGTACGTCCAGGAAGACTCAGATCAGCCAGGCCATCCGCCCAGTCTGAACGGATTCTTCGCTGTCCTCGTGAAGGTAACATAGACTTTTAGCTACCCTTTCAGCGCAAAGTAAAGAATCAGTTTAGACTGGGTGGATGCCCAGGCTGAATTGAGTCTTCTCTGAGCGCATTTTTTTGGTTTTGTCGTGTCGCGGTTCAATTACTGAAACATGCTCAAGGTGTAAAAGGGTAAAAAGGTTTTTTTTCTACTCACTCCCTGGCGCGGTCTTTGTTGTTACTATCAAAAAGATAACTTGCCGGCGTGAACACCTGTAATACATATCACAAATATTAAATTTGTTAGGAAACTGAATTATGTCAAATGACAGATGTGATCGGCCGAGGAAAGGGACACAACATGTTCTGCGAAACGCTAATATGCATCCACATCGTGTTTGCGCCGGTTAGGGACAAAAGGCTTCAACGCAATCTTCTTTATGGTGAATGGGTACCCTTTCAGGGGAAGTAACTCAAACAGTTCCATTTTACCTCCCTTTTTAACTGGAATCCACTCTTACCGGAAAAAAATGCTCCCCAAAGATCAAATCCTTTCTTTAAAGAGTTGAACCCATTTTTGGAGGGCTATGTCATCCAGGGAAGTAAGCAGGAAGTCATAAAAGTAGCACCCCGCAGCCTAAAATATTTCAATCTATCCTCGGTATATACTGATTGTATGTAACATATTCCTACACAAACGGACTTAGACATGAACCAATAGCTATGTCATCACCGAGAAATATAGACCAAGGTCAAAATATGGTCCTGAAGTGTCTGGAATCAATCTTAAGGAGGAAGCATATGCCTGGTTTGATGACTGACGGTCTTGCTGCTAACCAGAAATACAACTGAACGCTGTGGTTGACAAAAATGTCAAAGTCATCAGACCGTTTGCTATAGGTCAAGGTCATAAAAGAGTGCTGAAGAACAGTTTAGGGAGGAAACATACGCCTGGTTTGATGGGTGAAGGTCTTGTCGTTAATCAAATATAAGGTTGACACACACCAAAAAAAAATGACAAAGTCACCAAACCGTAAATTACAGGTCAAAGTCATAAATAGTGCTGACGGACAGTTCAGGCAGGAAACATATGCCTGATTTGATCACTGAGGGTCGTGTTCTTAATCAGATATAGAGTTGAACAGATCAATAGGGTTGACGCGAGATATGACAAAATCATCAGGCCGTGTAATATAGGTCAAGGTCTAGTATAGGGAGTAAGCATATGCCTGGTTTGTTAATTGAAGGTCTTACTGTTAGTCAGAAATGGAGATAACAGCTAACATGGCTAAGGCTGGCGCAGCTGTTATACATCTATATTTATGTAGGGAAGTTACCTGAATATAGCTGGAAAACGCACAGTACACTTTTGCAAAACACCAATGTTTACATCAGCACTTCGCCAAGATAACGCACAACAATTATTCTGCTGGTATAAATATCGCACCAGGTTAACTATTTTTTCAAGGAGGTTACGAAACGAAAAAGAGCTGTTACGAAACGAAAAAGAGTCATAGTTATCAAACGACCTGGTGACCAGGTCGTTTGGTAGCTATGACTCGTTTTCGTGTCGTAACAGCTCTTTTTTTTTATTTCGTAACATACTTGAAAACATAGTTAAGCAGGTGTGGATATACCTGAGGTCGCAAAGGCTTTTTCGCCACCAGTGGTTTCGTAGGTTCGGTGTCCTCGTAGGTGAGTGACTGTCTCTTTGGCATGTTTGATTTGCTGGTTGGAATAGGTAACGGGACAGGTGGTCGATCTGTAGGGCTCGTGGGTTTGTTTGGCGAAAAGCTTTGCCTCCCTGTGTTCAGGGCCATACCTACAATAAATCAGTAATTTTGCTTACACTATTTCAGAATATAAATACTACCAGTCATGTTGCACAAGATATGCTTTTATAGACCGGCAATCATTATGAACTGCTCGTACTTCCGTTACCATAGTATCTTTAGGAGGTTCGTACTTTCTGTTTTTACATACTTGCAATGTACTTCAAGCTTGATTCCTCTAATGGTATGATACGATTATAATCTTAAAACCCGGATTTAAAGTGAAATGGTGACATAAAATCCTGGTATCAACAACTGAAGTCGTCTTTAGAAGAATGAGTTCACCTCCATGTTTTCCACACTTTTACAAAGAAGGGCCAGGGGCCGTATTTATACAAGAATTCTGCAGAATGCTATGTCGCACCTGCCTTGCTCTTAGTTAAGTAATTAAACAATCCAAGAGACCAGCTTAAGAAAACATTTTATGCCATATCTGATGATTGTACGTGGGTTAGTTTGTGAGAAATGTACTTTAATGCTAGAGTACATTCAGATGTGGATGCCAGGTTGACCTACAAATTTCCAAAGCCAACAGAGCACATGAAATATACATCAAGCATAGAGCTTTGATGCTTCTACCATTGTGTTTACAGAAAAATGGACTTAACTGCTAGGGTCAATGCCATGTTTGATGTAAAATTTTACAAAGTCAGCATTCCTTGAAAAAAAGGTAAAAGGCAGAAGGAAGTGCAACAACCCTTGAGACAATTTATGAAGAAACTTTTTGCCAGGTTTGATAATTCTAGGTATCATACTTTGAGAGAAATGGACTTAAATGCTAGGGTTGATGCAATTTTTGACGTGAAATTTACGGTAGCTGTAATTTTTGACATGAAATTTACGAAGTCAGCAGAGGGTTAAATATAGGTCAAGGGTAGAAAAAAGTGCAATGCACCTTGAGAACATTCTAAGAAGAAACTTCAAACCAGGTTTGATGATTCTAGGTATCATAGTTTGAGAGAAATGGACTAATACACTAGGGTTGAGGTAATTTTGGACATTGAATTTTACCAAGTCAGCAGAGAGTGAAATGTAGGTCAAGGGTAGAAAAAAGTGCAACATACCTTGAGAACATTCTAAGAGGAAACTTTATACCAGATTTCATGATTATTGGTATCATAGTCTGAGAGAAATGGACTTAACCACTAGGGTTGAGGTAATTTTGGACATTAAATTTTACCAAGTCAGCAGAGCGTGAAATATAGGTCAAGGGTAAATAAAAGTGCAACATACCTTGAGAACATTCTAAGAAGAAACTTTATACCAGATTTCATGATTGTAGGTATCATAGTTTGAGAGAAATGGACTAAACCACTAGGGTCGAGGTACCAAGTCAGCAGAGTGTGAAATGTAGGTCAAGGGTAGGAAAAAGTGCAACGTACCTTGAGAACATTCTGAGAAGAAACTTTATACCAGATTTCAAGATTGTATGTATCATAGTTTGAGAGAAATGGACTTAAGCACTAGGGTTGAGGTAATTTTGGACATTAAATTTTACAAAGTCAACAGAGCGTGAAATGTAGGTCAAGGGTACAAAAAAGTGCAACATACCTTGAGAACATTCTAAGAAGAAACTTTATACCAGATTTCATGATTGTAGGTATCATAGTTTGAGAGAAATGGACTTAACCACTAGGGTCGAGGTAATTGTGGACGGACGGACGGACACTTTATACCAGATTTCAAGAGTGTATGTATCATAGTTTGAGAGAAATGGACTTAAGCACTAGGGTTGAGGTAATTTTGGACATTAATTTTACAAAGTCAACAGAGCGTGAAATGTAGGTCAAGGGTACAAAAAAGTGCAACATACCTTGAGAACATTCTAAGAAGAAACTTTATACCAGATTTCATGATTGTAGGTATCATAGTTTGAGAGAAATGGACTTAACCACTAGGGTCGAGGTAATTGTGGACGGACGGACGGACGGACGTACGGACTGACGGACGGAATGACTGACGGACGGACGGACGGAAAAGTTAACTCCTATATCGCACACTGCTAAAGCAGGTGCGACAAAAACGACTTAAGTCGTTGCTATGCTGTTGCTAAGGTTGAATTTCTATGAAGGAGAGTCCCTACAACTACGAAATTTGCTCTGGAGGAACAGTCTAAAAAGACTGTTCCTCCAGAGCCAATTTCATAGTTGCAGGGACTCTCCTTCATAGAAATTCAGCCCTAGCAGCAGCATAGCAACGGCTTAAGGCGTTTTATAAATACGGCCCCGGTTTTTTTACCATGTGTGCTTCTCTGGACAACGAAACCCTTCCAAACTGGTTTCTACTCATAAAGGAAATAATTTGCTCCCAGGAGAGCGAACTCTCTTTTAAAAGTGGATTCCTAATGCCTATTTAGAAGGGAGGCAAAATGATGAAAATGGTAGAGTTGCTTCCCCTTCAAGAGAACCTATGTAACTTTATTTCTAAATTAATTTTAGCGACATTTTGCATGCACTTAGTTTCGCTAAAATAAAACTCAAAAATTTTGCCAAATAATATTACTAATTTCTTAATGAAACAACTGACACACTACTTTATACCTGGGAGCTGGACACGGCCCGCGGGTAGATGTTTAGATTTTGGTGATGCAGGTGTGGGCGGATGTCTAGATCTGGGTGATCCAGGAAGCGGCTGATGAAAAGTACTTTCATCTATATCATTATAACATTCGTCTTCTTGCAAGTCTTCTTCGTCTTCCAAATCGTACTCAGATTCTGGCTTCTTTGTCCTAACTTCTCTGGGACTGTTCGATGGCTTAATATCTGCAAGAAAGATTATACTGTATAAGTGAAATACAAAAAACACTAAACGGTACGAAAAGAGCCGCGACACGACAACACAATCAAAGTGGCATGTGCGCCCAGCGAAGACTCAGATAAGCCTAGGCAGCTGTCCAGGCTGATCTGAGTCTTCGCTGTTAGTATGGAGGTAGCTTTAACCGTTAGCTACCCATAAAGCACACAGCGAACACTCAGATTAGGATGTGCGCATGGTGGCCAGGCTGATCTGAGTCTTTGCTTGGCGCGCAAACCACTCTGTTGCTTTTGTCGTGTCGCGGCTCAAATATTTGCGAAATTAATCACACTTTGTTTATCACTGCTATGAGGAACTGAAACATAGGACCACCTGGGAACGATTAGTAGGAATACTACAGGGTGTGCATGTACAACATTGAACTTTCGCCACTATCTTGAATTTAGGATTTATGCAAGAAATCCGATCCATGTTACCAGTTCTACACATCAGAGCTGCTTTGTTTGTGTCATAAGCACTGGCTGGGAGCATACAGTACAAGTGACCCGTAGTACCGATCTGTATATAGTGAACGCATATTTGTTCCAGTTTGTCGGGTAAAGTTTCAGAATTGTTTATTCTTGTGTTTAAGAAGCATTAAGTGTGGGTAGTACCGACAGTTAGACATACATAGCTTTACTTTTTTTCGACATGCCACCTTGATTTTTTTTGTTTCGATGTGCTTCATTTTTCACATTTAACTGAGAGAATCACTACTCTTCTTCCGATTTCCGTTTCGTATGTCGCCAACCCATACAGTCAGAATGGAGATGCTCTAACCTGCATGTCATGTGGTCACGTCTCGAGCTTTAAGGATATTTTTCAAGAGTAAATCTCTTAATAGATTATTAATCTATCTTAAAAAGGGTTAAGAGACATATTTTTCGAATCGAAACGTTGGATCAGTCGCTTTTCTGGTTATACACCAATATTTTTCACATGAAAGAAATAGATTTAGAGCAAACAATGAAACATCTAGCCATCTCCAAAGACGACCATGATGGAAACATAAATTGATAAAACTCTCCAACCAAGTGCTTTAAAGCCAAACAGTAAAATATCAATAAAAGAAAACACATTTGACGCAAACACATACTGCAGGTCATCACAACAGACAAGGATTTGTCCACTATACAGATCGGACTACTAGTCCCCCCCCCCCCCCCCCACGTCTATACGGGACACATGTACAGTACGCTCCCAATCAGTGATATGGCAGCCCTAAAAATCTCCCTATCTTTCCAGTCCTCGGGACTGATTTTTCAATTATTTGTTTTGTTTGGTTTTGGCTAGCTTGACCCCCTACCTGGGAAAAGAGCTGTTCATTTTGCTTTCTGCTCATGTTATCTTACTGCTTGCGTCGTTACTTTGTGTAACTATCTCCCATTGTTGTCGTGGGTGGAATGTGGAATAGGATTGAATGAGCTCCTGACCATTGTCCTTACACACTATTTTGAGCCGTAACATGACAAAACCAACAAAGTGGCATGTGCGCCCAGGGAAGACTCAGATCAGCCTTGGCATCCGTCCAGTCTCATCAGAGTCTTCGCTGTCGGATATCTTAGACTTTTAGCTACCCTTTAAGAGCAAATCAAAGACTTTGATCAGACTGGGCGGATGCCCGGGCTGATCAGAGTCTTCGCTGGGCACACATACATGTACCACTTTTTTGATATTGTCATGTCGCAGCTCATTTACCTCTGTCACCCCGCAAAATGTTATAAAAACGCAAATAACTTGAAAACGTTTTGCGTCGAATCTAAAAATTAATAAAAGTGCAAAATAATACAAATTCCTTCATCCCGCCAAATGTTTTAAAACGCAAAATGTTGTAAAAATTATAGCAACGCGAAATGTTATAACTTTATAACGTTTTGCGTCAAATCTCAAAACTAATAAAAATGCAAAATGTTATAAATTTCTACACCCCGCAAAATGTTATAACAGCGCAAAATGTTATCACAATAATAGAAACGCATAATGTTAAAATTTGTAACATTTTGCGTCAGATTTCAAAACTAATTAAAGCGCAAAATGTTATCAATTTCTTCACCCCACAAAACTGAATAAGAGTTAAAAATGTTAAAACAGTCAGAGAAACGCTAATGTTATAAATTTAGATCATTTTGCGTTGAATCTCAGAGCTACATTGTAATAAAAACGAAAAAAAAAATGTTATAAATTTCTTCAGCCTGCAAAATGTTGTAACATCGCAAATATTACAACAATTATAGGAAAGCAAAATGTTATACTTTTATAACACTTTGTGTTGCTATAATTGTCATAACATTTTTCATTTTTATAACATCTTGCGTTGTTATGCCTACCCTAACATTTTGCGTCTTTTGAAAATCCTTTAGGGATGAACAAATTTGTTTAACATTTGCTTTGAACCCACAGTCGTATGAAATTTGACATTCGACACAAAATGTTACTTTGCGTTATCATAATTGCTAAAATATTTTGCGTTGTTTTACCATTTTGCGGGATGACAAAATTTCTAACTAAATTTCTAATTGATATAAGGTTTGACAACTGACGCAAAATGTTACAATACAATAACATTTTGCGTTGTTATTATCTTTATTATAACATTTTGCGTTGTTATAACATTTTGCGTTTTTATTAGTTTTGAGATTCGACGCAAATGTTATAAAGATATAACAGTTTGCGTTCCTATAATAGTTATAACAAATTGAGTTTTTATTGTATTTTGCGGGATGAAGACATTTATAACATTTTGCGTTTTTATTAGTTTTTAGGTTCGATGCAAAATGTTTAAAAAGTATAACATTTTGCGTCCCTTTAATTGTCATAACTTTTTACATTGTTGTAACATTTGATGGATGAAAAAATATAACATTTGCGCTTTTATTAGGTTCGAGACACGACGCAAAATGTTCAAAAGTTATGTTTAGCTTTCCTATAATTGTTATAACATTTTGCTCTTTTGTAACATTTTGCAGGCTGAAGCAAATTATAACATTTTGCGTTTTTATTAGTTTTGAGATTCGATGCAAAATGTTATAAAGTTATAACATTTTGCTTTCCTATAATAGTTATAACATTTTACGTTGTTATAACATTTGGCGGGATGAAGGAATTTATAACATTTTGCGTGTTTACACTGTATTAGTTTTGAGATTCGACGCAAAATGTTATGAAGTCATAACTTTTTGCGTTGCTATAAATTTTAAAACATTTTGCGTTTTCATAACATTTTGCGGGGTGACATACCTCTCTATTGGACTGTTAGACACCACAACACGTGTTGAAAAGAGCGTGTTTTTATGCCTTTATAAGAAGGAGTATTTACAGACCCGGATCCAGACCATAACATACTGGTGGGGCTCTGGATACCTGATAACTGGCGGGGCTGAGAGGTGCCGAGAGCCGAGATATATTGGGAAGTGGGAGGGGAAGGGGTGGTTGGGCGGAGGGGAGGGGAGGGGGTGAGGCTTGAATATAAATGCAATAATAAGGGATCCATTTGATGAGAATTTTTGGTGTCTTTTTGCCTTGAAATATATCTTGTGAGATCCCATTAGAATCGCCTCACCGAGGCGATTCTAATGAGATCTCACAACATATATTTTAATCTTACCGGGTCCAGGTGGCAGGGCTGAAGCCCCAGAGCCCACCCCCTGGATCCGGGGCTGATTTAGCATAAAGGCAGCTATGCTTCGACGCTTAAAACCTGTCACGGCATGCTAAGTTAACGTTTAAAATATTTCAAAGGCTAGCCCATCTGAGCATGCAGTTACCAGTTTGTGAATGCAAACATTCTGCTGTAAACATGCACAGTTCCTATTCTCCTCGCCAAAAGTTGGCAATAATGTTAAAGCAAACAGCACGATATTACTGGAGATAAATACAATAGAATTCTAACTTTCTGTGGCTGTTCATGTGTTCTATTATCAACACAAATGGTAAATCATCGTTTGATTTGAATTCGAGTAACAACTGCACAAAGTGAGCAAAGATGTACATGTCCAAAAAACACATTTAGGGAAGATGAAAAAAGATTCATGTAATGCGATGTGAGTGACTTTTCTTGTACTCCAGTTTAATGTTTTGTAACGCTTAATGTTTTTGGCGAATACGAAATTACTGCTTGCATAATCATTAAAGCGAAGCCTTTTTTTCTCTCGAAAATGTGAATTTTGGGAACATATGTTTCTGTGCTCGCTTTGTGCAGTGCCTTCTAATATCAATTAAACTTTGGTGTTTGTACAATGCTTAGGCATTTATATTATTGAAAGAATGCATTTATGGTCATACGGAAAGTTAAAACTAAAGTATTGTGAGTTCTAATAATCCTGGGTCCAGGTTCACAATCATTCTTAAAGTTAAGGACCACCTTAAAGTTAAAGTGGAAAATTTCGCCCTTAGAAAATCTATATTTAAATCATATTGAAAACAGCAGTTTTTGCGTGATCACACTGACAACTGTCATAGAAATGTGATCCGAAAGAAAAATCAAATGCATTTAGTTGTTGTAAGCTTTTATTTACATATGAAATTTCAGACCTTAACTTAAAGGTCGTCCTTAAGTTTAAGGAATGATTGTGAACCTGGGCCCAGGTATATCTTTTAAAAAGATATGCTAAACTTTTGGCTAGGAGTATATATGCACTGAGGTAAGATTTTACAAGTGCATAACGGTGTACTAGTACATACCAGCGTCAGACGGAATCTTGGGCAGCGGTGGCAGGTCACGAACAGTCTTTCTCTTTGTTGATATTGCGGGCTTTACTGATATTCCCTCGTCACTTCCACCGCCATCTGAATGTAGACTTCCCCTGAAATGAAAGGATTAGAACTAATTTAGAACAAAGTTTATAGTGCCAACATTAAAAGCTATGTCGCCCTTCATCAGACATTTATTATGTGAGCCGCGACATCACAAAACCAACAAAGTGGCATGTGTGCCCAGCGAAGACTCAGATCAGCCTTGGCATCTAATCAGCCTGTTTTGAGTCATTGCTGTCCGCATGCAGCTAGCCTAGACCCTGAACTACCTCATAAGGGCACAGCAAAGAGACTGATCAGACTGGGCGGCTGCCCTGGCTGATCTGAGTCTTCGCTGGGCGCACATGCCACTTTTGGTTTTGTCGTGTCGCGGCTCATGGGTTCATGTATGTACCAAAATTATTGTCTCCTGTGTATACAGATACGATTATATTAGGTGAAATTGATGATATTGTCGCAAATAGTCGGCACTTTCCGCAACGATCTGTCAAGCATGGGAATTTTCATTCGGATGCTCTCGGCAGATATTCCTCTTTTTAGATAATACCTATAAGCCCATGCGCGAAATACGACACACGAGGAAGGAACTTACCGATTATCAGACTACAGAGGCGTACCTTAGCAGCAAGTGCTCGAAATATATGCACTTAAAAACTCTCAAAGATGGAGTTTTGATGACGATTCTTTGAATTTGTTCTTTATTTAACATAAAGTAGTCCTACAACTTTTTTAACCAAGAATTAAGTCACGCCATTTTTATACATGTATGACAAAAAATGAGCTTAATAATCGTCATGATACAACTTCCTTAGGCCGCGTTTACACGAGCAAAGTTTCTATGACAAAGTAGGTTTGCCACAGAAAAAATTGCTCGTGTAGATGCCAAAATATGACAATAATTTGCTCCGTGTAAACGCAAAATGTTTGTCATACTTTCTTTGTTAAAGTTTCTGTGACATAGAAACTTTGCTCGTCTAAACGCGGCCCTACACGAGCAAATTTTTCTGTGGAAAACCTACTTTGTCACAGAAACTTTGCTCGTGTAAACGCGGCCTTATTGTTAGAATTCTCGTCCGTCTCATGATATTTTTGTTGACGTGCACTGTCGCCTGCGGCGACTCGTTCACGCCCACAAAAATATCTCTCGATGGACTCGAATATCAAACAGTAATTGAAAATATCTGAAACTCTGAATGAATAAGATAAACACTTACTGTGAAAACTTGTGCGATTGATCTATAGATTCTTGTATGTGGGCAATCCATTCCTGTAATAATGTACAAGTGGAAAAAAGTTAAAGTTGTGATATGGTAAATACAAAACTGAATAAAAGCATACAAATTTAACGTATCTCATCGAAAGCTAGCAGACTTCTTATTTTTTGTTGTCCCTTTAATACACTTTAAAGTACAAAAGAGTGACATGCTGACTAAATACATTTTCAATAAAGGGTCAAAAGCCAAATTTCCCCCAAAGTATGATGTCACAAACTGGACATTAGATTTTATAAGAAGCCATGGCTACAAGTTGAGATATGACCAAAGAACATAATTCTGGCAAACATCTTACCATATGATAAACTGAAATACAGATATTGAATTCAAATTCCGGTTAAGTTTCATACAAACTTCAGATTTGCAGATAAAGAGCCATAACTCTGACAGAAAAGGTCCAATAATGGCCCTAACAAAACATGATCCGCGCTAAATTGTGATAATAATATCCTGAAAGTTTTATGACAATCAGCATCGGATAAAAATTGGAGGAGTTGCGAACACAAGATTTGATAGATCAACAGACAAATGCAAAGGACAGTCTTGTTATGACCCCAAAATTATGATCCACAACAGGTAGCGATATAAATATCCCGAAAGTTTTATGGAAATCGGATGAAAAGTCAGGGACAAGTTGTTGACAAAAATCTGACCACAGCTTAACAGTTAAAGGGCCATAGCTCTGTCTTCTTCGAGTCTGCACTAATTGCTCAGACTTATCTGTCCCAATAGTTAGGAAAGCTACGGTGTCATGCTGGTGCTAGGAGATTGCTGTATAATATTACATGTACTTGGTAGAGCTGAAATGTTGCAATATATAAGTTTGAACCCTTAAAGCGCCAAAAAGCAAACGATAAAACGTCTGCAAAATTTCAAAAAATGTTTCGTCCAAGCGATATCATATTGAGAATTCGAACACTAGAGGGCAAACAGTGTAGATTCAGATGAGGTGGCTCATTATGAGCCACCTCATCTGGATCTACACTGTTTGCAAATTTAACTATTTTAATTTTTTGCGCTTTAAGGGTTAAACCTGTCCCCAGAACACGAAGTACTCTATTTATTGAGTGCATTCTGTATCGAAGATTGTTTTTGGAAAAGTAAAGCGTCGGTTTTCATGGTTTTATGGTCGCAAATTTCGTTGCAAAGGCTATGTGTGAAACCGACGACCCCCCACCCCCTTCCCCACCGTGCCCCCTCCACCCCCCTGCCACCACCACCACCAACCCCAACTAACCATTCTGAGTGCAATTATCTTCTAAGTAAACGCAAACGTATGCGAGAAGTCATTATTTGCAATTTTGTATATTAAAATGATCCTTGATTAATAATAATAATTGAGTTTCATTTTCATTAAAGTCTGCATTGCCATACAGATATAAATTGCAGACTGATAAGCTTTAAAGGTAGCAGTTTTATAGGTTCATTCTTATTCTTGTTGACGACCCTTCTTAACAAATATATACAAGAGAAGCCAATCACGAAGCCCTAACTGTTATAGACGTTGTTGTTGTACTATTTCTCATAACGATGTTTCCCAGGGGGCTCAAGAAGACAAATCCAACTCGTAAGTTCTGGCACCGAGTCTGTATAGAACTATTACAGAACCATGACGTCATTTATATATGAGCCGCGACACGACAAAACTAACAAAGTGGCAAGTACGCCACGCGATGATACAGCTCATCTGGGCATCTGTTTACTCTGATCAGAGTCTTTGTAGTGTGCTTAATGGGTAGCTAAGGGTCTAAGTTACCTTCATGTCGACAGCAAAGACTCTGATCAGACTGGGCGGAAGTCTTCGCTGGGGGCACATGCCACTTTGTTGCTTTTGTCGTGTCGCGGCTCATATGCAAAACTAACTTCTATAGTGCAGCGGCAAGTTATACTCATCAAAACAGTGATGGTTTCTCAAACAATTCATTTAAGTTAAAATCACAGGAATTCTTGTTGTTGAGATGTACGTAGGAGTTCATGTACAGCCCCATGTTTTACGCCATTTTTACAAAAGGAACATATTTGGTGAATTCCTGTTTGTTTCCATGGAAGACGTAGCTCTTTTAATACGGGATCAGCTCATAAAGGAAAGAATTTGCTCGCATAAGAGAAAATTCTTTCCATTAAGGATTGACTACTATTGAGATGGGAAGCAAAAAACTGACAGAGTTGCTTCCCCTTCATCTTATCAGAACGTTCAACGCTGTGACAAATTTGTGCTGTGCTGCTATACCTTTCTCTTTTCATTTGTTTCACAGGCGAAAGTCTGCGGTGGCTTGTGGACATCTTCAGGTCGGACCTCAAAACAATGCAACATCTTTTCTTGGTCCCCGATCTCTTTCACACTAAAATGATAGAAAAGAGGACTGAAAGCAGATTTTTTTCAATGAAATACGCTCCTCAGTTTTCCATGAAAAATGTATCTGTTTGGCAGGTGCAGATAATTAGTCTTCACATCCGCGCAGTTTGATCAAAGCCGAACCTCTTCACATCTACGTATTCCATCTACTAGTCATATTGTGTATGGGTTCATGAACATGTGCATCTCTGTTCTGTCCGACATTTTTACAAAGGTAAACAAATTTCGTGACTACCCCACGTTTGCTTCTATAGCCGAAGTAGTCCTTCTTAACAGGTCTACTCTTAAAGAAATGAATTTGCTCCAGGAGGACCAAATTCTTTCCTTCAAGAGTTGACTCCCATTGAAAATGAAGACATCGCTTCCCCTGAAAGTGCACCCATTTACTTTTTGGAAAACTTGGACTATGATAGTCTGGGTTTTGCCACTTTCTGACTGAAGTGGCTGTAATCTTGCGGACCGGCCTTTCTGTTCATCTGTTATCATTTCACAGAAATATAATTCTGAACTAAAACAATCCCGTGACTATATACATGTGTATTGGTTCATTATAATAATTGCTAATTTTGAACAAGGAAGCCGGTTTAAGTAATACATGTACTCATACATAGTTTGCGTATAAAACAATTGAAAGGAAGTCTTAGATTTAAAAAGCAATTATTTTGTCATATTATGTGTGCTGCGAGTAAAATGTGACTTTATGCTATGTGCAAACATATACAGTATTCAGCCTGCGCGCTAATGTAAACTAGTAAGAGACTACACTTTTCAGGTTACTGAGTCACCAAGACACCAAACCGCCAATCTTAATTAATTAGCCGCGACACGACAAAACCAACAAAGTGGCATGTGTGCCCAGCGAAGACAGATCAGTATGGGCATCCGCCCAGTCTGATCAGAGTCTTCGCTGTCCGCATGGAGATGGCTTAGATCCCTAGCTACATTTAAGCCCACAGCAAAGACTCTTTTCAGACTGGGCGGATGCCCAGGCTGATCTGAGTCGTCGCGTTGCGCACATGCCTTTTTGTTTGTTTTGTGTGTTGCGGTTCAAATGAAAATATCAAGCCCTATAAAGCTTTTGTTAAAAGGTCAGTGGATGCATTCTCTTCACTTTTTTCACAAAAAAGAGACGACACTTGAGACTTCTTTTTAGCTTCCTTCAAAGATAAAGACTTACCAATATAGGGTATACTTATATAGAAATGATTTTTTTTTGCTTCTAAGCTAAGCCTTAAGACAGCATTTTTTTTTTCTTTAAGAGTTGACCCTCATTGAAGAAGGTGAGGCAAATATGTAAAGGACCTCTGACGGTTGTAATGTTAATTTGCCTATAAAAATAGTCAAAATTAAATTTTTGATATACCCATGAATTTCTCTTAAAATTTGTTGCTCTCAACTTCCCCTAACTGGCCATGAATTTAATTTCTGATTATTTTGCACATAGACTTCAATTTTTGGTGGAAAAAGCCAAATTTTGTAATTAAACGTAACGGAAACAGGAAAAGTTTTTTAAAGATACTTTTCCCCCCGTGCCTCAGCTAGCCACTTTGCATGTATGTGTGTACTATCATAATACACATTATATGTGAGTGCTTGCTGAGGCACCGGGGGGGGGGGGGGAAAGATAGTCTACAGCTGAAAAACTGAAAAAGTGGGTGGGGTACTTACATCCTTTATATCTAAAAATAGGCTAAAGTCCTTAGTACTGAAACAATATTGCATAATATCAGTAACAGTAGTGTGTACGTTAGTTTTAGCATACTTATCAATTAAGATTTCGATATCAAATGGACTTATTTTCAGAGACTGAAAAATTCACATACCCCTCTTGATAAAATTGGTCTATATTAGTCTAGAGGCATAATAATTTTTCAAAATCACTGTTAAAATGTCTTTACAGTACACAAGGCTACTTATTAATGCCAAATATTTCAACTTTTGCTGCCCGAGGAAGGTGCAGTAATTTGTCGAAAAATGGGCAAATGTGCATTGATACTGTCAGAGGTCCTTGCACAGTTCGTCTTCAGACTGTTCACGTATATACTAAGTGGGCTATGGGTATATGCCCTGCTCATTAAGTAAACACATGGAATCCTGAGAAGCTCAAAGGGTTAAGTGCTGGCCTGCTGATCTAGCGGTCCGGGTGCGATTCCTGCTGGAAGCGGAAATCGATTCAAACGTAAACTTAATTCCATTGAACACAGCCTTTCATTATCATCCTCTCATCGTCCTGATCTGACTGAAATACTGATGAAAAGGACATAAAATCACAAGTCATCCATCATCCATCCCAAATAGCCTCACCTTTCATAGACACTGAGTGAGAAAGCTGCCGATGGTGATTTGGAGAACTCGCTGCCGTAACAGTATACACAACCTTGTGATAGAATCACGAACTTCTGTCGCCCTAAAATAAAAATAGCCATCAGAGGAGATGGCAAATCCCCCGACCGAAGGCCCCCTGCGCCTTGGTAAACAGGGTGCACTTCAAAACCCATATAAATAGTATACTGTCATTCTTTTATGCTCCTTATTAACATTATCTGCTTAACAGATGCATGACCAAAACAGTTTGCCAAAATTGCTAAAAAGAGGTAAAATCTCAAATAGCAATCATGTAGACAATGTATTGCATATTATACATTCAACATTTCAAAATGTGTGAATAACTTCTAAAGTACAAGCCCTACAAATCTAATTTTGTGCTCTTTAGTAAGTGAATTTGGACAAAGAATCCAAATCTGTAAAAAAAAAAAAATTTTTTTTTTTTTGGGGGGGGACGCAGAAAAGTATTTAAGCAAGAGTTATCATTCTTGTATGAGACCAACTGTCATGATCTAATCTCCGTATCTGTGAAGTATCATAAAAATATTTCAAAGGGTATTCAAGTTATGGAGTGAACACTAAATCACACCTAAAACCATCAAGGGGAAATAACTCAAAAAGTTAGAAAGCAAAAATTGTCATTCTTGTTCGCGACACATCAGCATGACCTGTTCTACATAACAATGAGGTATCAAGAAAATATTCCAAAAGGTATTCAAGTTATGGAGCAGACACGAAATCACACGTAAAACCATCAAGGGGAAATAACTCAAAAAGTAAGAAAGCAAGAGTTGTCATTCTTGTTCGCGACACATTGCCATGACCTGTTCTACATATCTGTGAAGTTTCATGAAAATATTTCAAAGGGTATTCAAGTTATGGAGCGGACACGAAATCACACTTAATACCATCAAGGGGAAATAACTCAAAAAGTAAGAAAGCAAAAGTTGTCATTCTTGATCGCGACACATTGTCATGACCTGCTCTACATATCTGTGAAGTATCATGAAAATATTCCGAAGGGTATTCAAGTTATGGACCGGACACGAAATCACACCTAAAAGCATCAAAGGGAAATAACTCAAAAAGTAAGAAAGCAAGAGTTGTCATTCTTGTTCGCGACACATCGTCATGACCTGCTCTACATATCTGTGAAGTATCATGAAAATATTCCAAAGGGTATTCAAGTTACAGAGCGGACACGAAACTGCCAAAAATTCACCAAAGGGGAGATAACTCAAAAATTACAAAAGCAAGAGTTACCATTCTTGCACGCGACACATCGCCATGACCGGTTCTACATAACTGTGAAGTATCATGAAATTATTCCAAACCGTATTCAAGATATGGAGCGGACAAGAAAATGTTTACGGACGGACAGACGGACGGACGGACGGACGGACGGACGGACGGACGCCAGGCTCATCGCTATATCCCCCGAACCTTTCGGTCGGGGGATAAAAAGTTTATAATCCCAGGAGGCACATGACGTTGAAATGACATCGTACTGACGTCAATGCGACGTAATCGACGTCAGTGTGACGTCATTTCGTCGTCATGTGCCCGCTGGGATTCTGAGGCATATGGATGGTCATGGTTACACCTCCATGCGTATTGCTACCATTTTTACGTAGAGAAATGACTTAAGTTGGTGACTTCCTGTTTTCTCCCATTGACAAGGTATCCCTTCCAAAATGGGATCTATTCTTAAGGTAAAGAATTTGCTCCTCTATTGAGAAAGGAGCCAACATGACAGTGTTGTTACTCTGAACGTTTAAACAGTCAACTCTCGATATCTAAAAGTCGGAGTGCATCTCAAACTACTGATATGATCTCAAAGTAAATTTTCTGCTCCCAGAAAATTTACTTTGAGATATCAGTAGTTTGAAATTACAGGAGTTGAAATGTAAAGAAAACAATAGGAAATAGGGTAAAATATATTCTTTGATATAAGAGGGTACTTTGAGATATCGAGAGTCAACTGTGTTAATACACCTCCAAAGTGGATGTATTTGCCCCCTTCTCACAAGTAATTTGATAGTTTATATTCTTTCATTTCAGAGTAGCCTCACTTGGGATTCACCAACCAAGCAAGCCAATACTGTATCAGTTTAAGTCGTCCCCTCTTAAAATGGCAGTCAAACATCAGATATGTATCCATGAACCGTAAAATTAACATACTAAATTTTATGATATGAGCCGTGTGACCGAAACAACAGAGGTGTTTCTAAAATATATGGACTTAAACATAATATGACTGATAGAGCCGGTGGCTTGAATTCTCAAAGAGCCGTTAAACTCAAGATAATCAACAACCATCCTTTTTAGGGGACTTAACTCAAAGTGTACCAGTTTCTTGATTTGGGTACACAGTAATGTATACAGTAATAGCCCGAACAAAAATAATTTTCTATTCTAGTCAATAAAGTAGGGTGGGAAAATAAAAAAATGGTGGTGTTGAAACCTCACCAAGCAAATCTCAGGCTTGCTACCAGACCCTGAGGTTATAAAACTTTTTTCATGCTCAACTGAGCTGAGCATGAAATTTCTCTGCTGAGAAAATTTCATACTCAGCTCAACTGAGCAAGAAAACAACTTTACTTATCAGTAATTTGATATCTATTAGCAGGTAAAATTTCATGCTCAGCTGAGTTAATGAAATGTTGGCATTTTCATATTCATAAGCAGAGAAAATTTCATACTCAGCTCAACTGAGCAAGAAAACAACTTTACTTATCAGTAATTTGATATTTATTAGCAGGTAAAATTTCATGCTCAGCTGAGTTAAGTATGAAAAAAGTTTTATAACCTCGGGGCCTGGTTATTTATGTCTCATACTCGGCAAGCTCGCATTAGACTAAATAAATTGAAAACTAGCCTGAGAATACCATGTTTCGGCCGGCTTCAATCCCATCATAGATTCTATTACAAATAATTTCCAAAGTGAAAAACCACGCTACCATCCCGATATAAATCAAAGACCGTTGGATTATAAGTACGTGAGTTTTCGGCTATACTGATACTGTGTACTTACATTTCAATGAAAGCGAAGAAAACGAAGAAAATAAATTTTCCCTCTTGCCTCTCCTTCTTAGATGACCGTAGTACTGGTATCCAATTTTCAAAAGGTCTTGGGCCCCTTTATGAAAAATAAAAAGACTATATCATTATTCACATAACATTTTTCAATTCGTGACAAAATTAACCAAAAAAAAAAAATGGAATAGGAAAAGTGTGTCTGTAAAACACAGTTCATGCTCATCAGGTTCTGTAGCTGCCCCTTCCCTATCCAATTCTACCTTCCTTGCACAAATGTTTCATGATATGACTTGTTTAAACAATATTTGTTCATTTGAAATTACATAATTACATGAAAAGTATGATACGACAAAACTTTCGGCATTGGATAGTCCTAAACGCGACATTAAATGACTTGAGAATAACTATTTGTTTGAGAAAATCAGAAGTTTCTGTTTAAAGAATTTCAGTATGTAGTGTCATGGTAAAATTGGCGGAATTAGCAAGCAGTGTTTGCCATGCTCCCATATCAATGACGTCATAGATGCATGTATGTTACCATAGCAAATATGGAATTATCAACTGCTGTACTTAGAGCATGGCAAACACTGTTTGCCATGCTCCATCCAGTTTCCAATGGCATTACAAACTGAAATCCTTTCAACAGAAACATCAGATTTGCTCAAACAAATGACTACTCTCTAGTTAGGGGAGAGTCGGGTAACTTCGAACAGGCGGGTAAATTCGGACATACAATTGCAAACAGTGAAAATCCAGATGAGACGGCTCATAATGAGCCGTCTCATCAGGATTTTCTCTGTTTGGCCAGTTATTTTTTGTTTTAGTTCCAAACAACTGACATATAAATGAAACAATGTGAGTGTCCGAAGTTACCCGCTGTCCGAAGTTACCCGACTCTCCCCTATTTAATTCCATGTTCCTACGGATATTGGCTTACAGCTCCGAATGCTCTCAAAGTGGAGTAAACGTATGTAAATGTATACTTAATTTTATCGAAGGAGAGCAGTAAAGGCTTTACACTGCATTTTCTATTCAGCACTATGATATATCCATGTATGTTTGGAGAAAATCCAGCCGCTGGTTTAAAAGATATCCTACATAAAAGACTATGACCTTGAAAATGAGGTCAAGGTCACCAAACACTAAACGCATCTTAAGCCTGTCACAGTGATATACCCATGCAAGTCTGATGAATATCGATCATTTGGTTTAAGAAAAATATCATTTTCAGGTAGAACTTAAAATCTGTAAGTTGGCCTATGACCTTGAAAATGGGGCAAAGGTCACCAAAATATAGTAAACGCTTGGGATTGTCTTCAGCGTATATTTATGCAAGTTTAGTGGCAATGAAACCGATGGCTCACGAGATATTGCCTTTTTAGCGAAAATTTCACATATTTAAGTCCTCCTGTGACCTTGAAAATGAGGTCGAGGTCACCAAAACCTAATCAAGTCTTAATTGTACTGATCATATATTAATGCAAGTTTGGTGGAATTCCTCCATAAGGTTCAAGAGATATCGTGGGTACAAGAAACTGTCACGACAACGCCGACGCCGACACCAACGGGATCCACACCGAAACCAATATGTCCATCCGCACCTTTGGTGTTGGTGCGGGGGTGGGGCGCATAATAAAACGACACACATAATTGTTTCAATATTCAAGCTCGACAAAAATGCCGAAACTGTTGTACATGTAGAAGGCTTTTAGCGAGATCTCACAATAAAATATTGCACGAATTTATATATACCGCAGGGAGTTCAATAGGGCCCCTAATGACATCCGATATCTATCCAAATCTGTAACATCAGACAAATCCCATTCATCGTCTCGTTTTTGGCACATTTAATTGTTCGATGGAGAATTAGTGACATTTTCATCCGAAACGTGAAGTTTATATCTTTAATGTATGTTCGACCATGGGCGGACTACGGGGCTTACAGGTTGGACAAGTGCATGCTGCTTGCAGTAGGTGCGATTAGGGCTATCTCTGTTTGTATTTTACATTTTACTTTCTGCTATCTTCTTCCTTCTATCTGAGAGACGATTCCATTTAGACTGAAATTTTGTCTCAGAGGGTAGTCAGTCAACAAATCAGTAAAGTACATAGGGGTATTGAGAGAGAGAGAGAGAGAGAGAGGTGCGGTGGGGGTGGCAGGCCCCCAGTAACTTTGAAATGCATGGTGTCCCCCACCCCTCATTGCCAAATCAAAAATGTAGGTTGCCTATGGTTTGCCAACCCCGCCCCTGCCCAACCCCAGTATTGAGAACCTTCCTACGCCACTAAAGTAACAGATTGACTTACCAACTGTTTTATAAGGCTCCAGGATACATTTGAATGAGTTTGAACCGTCACTCATGGTTGATTACATGTTGCAGACATTTGGATTAAAGCTCTCTGTCTAGGGTTCGGTTCGAAACATTCTTTTTTAAGTCATCTGCTCACTTCGAAAGTCTTTAATCCATTCTGTACATTAGTAAAACAGTTCAGTATCTGTAACTTGTATTTTTATCCGACGATATAACAATATTCTTAAATCTCTACAGCGTCTGAGCGACAGCTAGCCGGAAAGTGATGGTAACTGATGTACTCGTTCGCGTGGGTCGAGTATGCTTAAATTCCTGTCGAAAACAAAAAATGCATCAAAATTATCAAAACAATGCCGACTTGTAAATATATATACATGTACATAATGTACATGTACCAACTATCAAATTAGCAAGTCAAGTCAACTATACCGATTAATCCAGATGAAAAATGAGCCGCGACACGAGAAAACCAACAATGTGGTTGTGCGCCCAGCGCATACTCAGATCAGCCTGGGCATCCGCCCAGTCTGATCAGAATCTTCACTGTCCGCATGAAGGTAGCTTAGTCCCTTAGCTACCCTTTAAGCGCTTAGTGAAGAGTCTGAACGGACTGAGTGAATGTCCAGGCTGATCTGAGTCTGCCCTGGGCGCACCACCACATTGTTGGTTTTGTCGTGTCGCGGCTCAAATATGTTTGAGGGTCCCTGGTGTTATTTAAACTCAGGCCAAGCTCATGCGACAACAACGCCAAACACAACGGTTGCCGTTCTTTTTACAATATGCTCCATCGCGTAAGGCTGTCCTTATCCCGCCTCCCCTTCCCCACACCTGGTTGACTATGTTTTCTAGGATGTTATGAAACGAAAAAGAGCTGTAACGAGACAAAAATAGTCATAGTTACCAAACGACCTGGTCATCAGGTCGTTTTGGTAACTATGACTCTTTTTCGTTTTTCGTTGTTTCGTAACAGCCCTTGAATATACATAGTTAACAAGGGGTGTCCCCTATCCCGAAACAACAATAGCAAAAATGAATGTCGGAATTATGCTTGCTGAAATGGCTAATGGAAACTGACGGCTGTCCTCTGGGAGGCAAAACAGAATGGCGGAGCTCTAGATAAGAGGGCGTATTTGGTGATATTTAAGGATAATTTTTGTTAATTCTGCATAAAAACATATGTTGTGACCCCTCACCTGAACCGTCTCGACGAGAAATAAGATGAGAAATAAGAAACATTATCCTTAATTATCATCAAATACGCCCTCTTATCTAGAGCCCTGCTGAGAATGCGGTAGATTTTCTTTCCCTGAAAGGATACCATTTCTCCTTAATATGACGTAAGGGAAAGTCATTGCTATGTATCGCTTTTCAAGTGTTCAAATGATATGCCTTTGCATCTACGGAAGGTCGTCTCCAATTTATATGCACAAAATTGCACGGTAAACATTTTCATTGTTAATAATGTTTAGTCACAACGATAGACAACAGCAACAAAAGAAGAAAAAAAAGTCTGCACACTTTTAGCAAATTGTTTCATTTACATGCGGTTTTAGAAGGCTGAAAATGATATCAAACGAGGCTTGGAGTCCTTTAAAGACACCATATCCAGTTTACAAACTCTTTTTCTATTGAATATTCTTAATCACTTCTACTTATTTGTCCGGAATGACATGATTTTGAATTTAACACCAGTTATGTGATATCGAATGACGATATTCTAATCCATTCCATTCATTCAATTTGGGATACCACTAAAGGGGTATCTGGGCAAACAGTTTGGATCCAGATTAGGCCCCACGTTTCTGAGATCCAAACTGTTTGTTGCCTAGACATCATTTCTACAAGAGTTAGACCAATAATGTCAAAATATTCTTGATTTTTGATGCAGACGACAATTTCAGCAGATGACAAAAAATTCCCAGAATGCAATGAGTTAAAATGAATGGGATGGGTACACTTTCAGGAGAAGCAACTCTTCAAAACACCCATATTGCCCCCTACCTCAATCAACATTTAAAGGAAATACAGAGCAGCCCCCAATTTGAAAGGGCTTTGTCATCCAGGAAACCAAACAGGAAGTCGAAAAACGTGTTCCCCTTGGCAAAAATGGGGGAAAACATGGAGCTTTCTTCGATATCTTATAATATTCGGACAGCCTGATAGTCTGTTGGTCCAGTACATGTAGCAAGTGTTAGAGTCGGTGGTGGACGAAGTTAAGCTTTGCAAATGAATTGAGAAACTAGATTAAAGCTCCACGTTTTTCCCAAATATTTTTGAAAAAAAGGCGAACAAGTTTTACGACTTTTCGTTGGCTTACGCGGACAAGCAATGAAACCCATTCAAAAAAAGGCTCTCCTGTTAATGTTTTTACCCAATTTGATAAGGAAGACAAACGTGTTTATGACAGAGTTGCTTGACAAATATACATGTACCATCTTTTTTATCTGTTTGTTTCTTTTTAAAAAGCTATTTACGGCAGTAAACACTTAGGGCATGTTTAGCTGAATGCAGTTTTCAAAGCAACTAAACTTATTGAGTCGCAACACAACGAAACAAACAACGTGGCATGTGCGTCCAATGACGACCAAAAATCAGCTTGGGCATTCGCCCAGTTTAACCAGTCTTCGCTGTCGGCATGGAGCTAGCGTAGACTCCATGCTAGCGTAAACCCATTTCGTATCCTTTTAGCGCAAAACGAAGACTCGGTTACCCAGGCTGATCTGAGTCTTAACTGGGTGAACATACCACTTTGTTGGGTTTGTCGTGTCGCGGCTCATTTATTCTAAAAAGTGAAACGAGGAAGTCGCCGCATTGAGCACCAATATTACCCATAATATTGTGACATCAAACTGTGACTACCCTAACATCGGAATAAATTGAGTTTTCTCTTTGGCACTGCGTCTTTACTTGCCGATGGAATAGCAAATAGTGTGGATCGTAATTAGACTGCTCCTTTTGGAGCAGTCTGATCACGGTCTACACCGTTTGCATGGGGATCCTTATCGGACTGCAACTTTCAAGGTCTACACTGTCAGTCTTGAAAGTGTTTGTAAATACGGTATTTCAATAGACAATAACGAAGTCGTCACGGTATTTCATTGTTTTTCTCATTTTTGTCGTGTACATTTGGGCAGGTCAAGTGAAGATCTTGTCAGTATTTACGCAGTCATGTTACAGTATACATTAAGTGTAACTTTTCCTTCATGTCCCCACTCCCCCCACCCACACCCCATCCCACCATTTTTTCAATGTGAGACAGCTTAAATAAATTATTGGAAGTAGAATGCTTCAAAACAATAAATACACCTATCATACATAAACTTATAAACAGTAACAGTGGGATGCAGATTATATTAGTCGTAAGACATTCCTCTCATTCCCTTTCAAGGTACTGTATTGCTTATAGTTTCTTATACCACCCTTACCAGAAAGTGCCAACTTTAACACAAAATATTTCGCAATGAGCAAGGTCTACACTGGTAAGGGTGGTATAAAATAGTTATACCACGGTTTGTCCGCCTGTGCGCAAGATAATCCACTCGCTAAAGCTCGTGGATTATCTCCTCGTACAGGCGGACAAACAGTGGTATAACTATTACATCCTTTGGAAGCAAGGAATACACCAAAGAAAAGAAAATTACTGTGAAGTAGACAGTAATATATGCTTGTGACAGGTCCTCGAAATAGGTTGCCAACAAACAGCAAAACACGTAAGAACTGTACCAGTCGCGGCCGTTATGGTTGCCATGCGCTGAATGGGGCATTTTCCAAACAGTTTATGTGAAGTTTAATTTTGTATAATCATTTGATGTAAGTATCGCAGAAGCAAAATGAAGACGAGACTGAGTGATGAATAAATTTGAAATATTATTAAGAAGAAGAAGAAGATAATTAAACGTCAAATAAATAAAATCTCTCTCAACCATCCTCTTCAACATCTTCCAAGAACATGATGGAAAGGTCAGCATAGGCGACAGAAACATTACTCAAGTACTTAAGAAACAGATTTTATTTTAATTTCTCAAAACGCACTCGGAACTGCCGAAAAAAAAGATCGGAAGTTCTTTTAGTGGTTGAGTCAGATTTGTTTTCAAGTTAGTACTTTAAGTCATTTTAAAGACAAGTGCGATAATTACAAAACTGGAAAACTACTTATTTTCAAGAACTAATTAAACATTTTACCTAAAATTAAAGAGTAACTACACTTCAGGAACTGACTGAATCAGATCCCAAACCCTATCCCCAACATCAAAGGGAAAGATTGACAAAGACATCCCAACAAACAATAAATTACAAGTGATAAGCCGAGTCAGCAGCTCTTTCCCAAATAGGTGGCAACTTAGCTATCTTTACCAAACTAAATAATTTAGACCAACAGAAGGGTTACAACAGACTAATGTAAGCAAATTATATGAAAAACATTTAACAACTATTTTTACCCATTTTCAATTTTTATCACAGAAGGGATAAAATGAAAACACAATAAACCAAACAGCACCGAACATAAAACAAATGCAACCGCAACGAAAGTACCGCCTTGGGACGGTCAGTAATAACTACTGGGGGGTTTAAACCGGTTTTACTGGGCCCAAACCTTCACCCTCACCCTCCGCCGCGGTGCTCACAATTAGTTGGTAGTTCGGTATTTTGGTAGTTTGGTATTTTAAAATTCATAAAGTTAACAGTTTTAGATGTGCACGTGGTTTGTTGTTAGTCATTTCTCTCTCTCTCTGGGAGACGGCTCGATATAAACTGAAATACAGTCTCAAAGGGCCGTTAAACCCAAAACAACCAACCAACATGACAGTCCTTAGTAAAACGGGCGTAAATGCGCGAAGATTAATAGTTTCGATAGTTGTACAATTACAGTTATTTTTTTTTTATCATGTTTTAGGTCTAGATAAGAGGGAGTATTTGGTGATAATTAGGGATAATTTATGTTAATTCAGCACAAAAACATATGTTGTGACCCCTCATCTGAACCGTCTCGACGAGACGGTTCAGATAAGGGGTCACAACATATGGTTTCAATGAGAAATAAGAAAAATTATCCCTCAATTATCGTCAAAAAACCCTCTTATCTACAGCTCTGTTATGTCCCGTCAAAATACAAGTACTAGTATAGACACCTCATCAGACTGTCTCTGTCAGAGGAAACAAATGAGGAGAAACATGTAAAATTATTCAGCGCTACGGTAACATGAAAGGGGATTTGATAAGTAGTTGCAATGGCCCTATAACATCCGTAAACGCTTTTGTAGGCCTACAGCAACCTTTCCTCAATCGATACGTACATGTGATATTTTAATAAGTTCACGTACATCATAGAGCATTTTCGAGTTGACAACTCGTGTTACTCGGGTTGAAATTTGGCGCATGCGTACAAAGGTACTCGAGTACTGTCATGCCGAACACTTCGAGTAAAGAACAAAATTTTTACCTGATGGGGGTTTTGAGTTAGGCAGATGCCCCTTGTGCCCCATGTCTTTTCTCGCAATTTTCTTTTAAAACTCAGGTGGTCAATATTCGCAAGAGTCAGGACTCACAAGAATTTTTAAATTGTAATGGGAAATTACAATTCTGAAGTCGTTACTGGCCCCGCTGTAAACCCTGCTGAATATGGCAAAAGCACAAGCAGAATAATAAAATCATCAGTATGATGAACATTCTTATCCCATTCTCACTATTATTTAACAGAAAAAGGGAAAATCATTGGCGTGTCAATGTGTCATTATGAAGGCAAAACCAAAGAATTGGCTTCTTTTACAGCGGAAGTTCACTTTCCGCCATCTTTAATCCAGGCTACCCGAGGTGAGGTGGGGGTTACGGTAGTCGAGTAAATACGAATATGTGCGCCGTACTGTGCTTGCGTATTGCGATTACTCGTGTTGTTCGGTCAGTAACTCTAATTACTCGAGTCACTCGAGTTGACATACCGAAACTGCTCAAAGGTGTGAATCCGTTTCCAAATAAACGTAGTCGTTGTGATCCAAATGGAAACACTGTAGTCGCTGTGATCGAAATGGCAGCAAATTGTAATAATACTATCCAAGAGGAACCAAAGGGCATATTGTAAGTTTTGTGGAAAACTTGGGTTCAGTGTAAACAGAGGATTAAATTATTTGAGAATGAATTAGAGGCTTGAGAACATCACACTTTCCCATTGTATGACTTTCAGGTGGCATCTCACTTATAATTCGAGAGGAGCATGGCATACAATGTATGCCATGCTCCTCTCTAATAATAAGTGGGATGACACCATAGATCTGTTATCATAGCAACTATGAAATAACCAAATGTTTTGCTTCGAATCTTGGCTGAATGAGGTCACGATGGCGTCACTTAGACATCAATATGGACTCTTAGTTGCTATGGTAATATATATATGACGTTATTGGTTCTGGAGCATGGCGACCAATGTATGCCATGCTCTGCCAATTTTTCAATGACACTACAAGCTGAACTTCTTTCAACAGAAACTTCAGATTTTCTCAAACAAATAATTATTCTCAAGTGATTTAATTCCTTGTTTGTAATGGAATTAAAATTGACTTATACCCCCATTCCACTGGACGGCGCTTCCACTGCGCTCCGAAATTTTTGACAAAGCGCCATGAATCGTAGCAGAAGCGGCAGCAGCGCAGGAGAAGCTTCTAGGTCGCAATGAAAGCGTATCAGAAGCGGCATGATCGCCGAGTCACGGCGCTTGTTTTGACTCTGCTCAAAATTTACGTAGCGGAAGCGCCGTGGACTCAAAGCGCAACGAAAGGTAGTAAGAACGTAGCTCGAAATTCATGAACGCAGCAGCAGCGGGAGCAACGCAGCACCAGCGCAGCGGGATCGTGCCGACAGCGCCGTGAGATTCGTCTGCGACCCAGCTACGCTTCTGCTACGCTCTTTGCGCTCCCGTTGCGCTCTTGCCGCTTCCGCTGCGACTCTATTATTTATGAATAGCGCGACCACGACGCTTCCGCTGCGCTCTCGGCGCTTTATCTGCGTTTCCTCTGCTCGTATGGCGATCTGGGCATGAAAACGCCGCGTTTCCACGACGTTTCATAACTCGATTCTCACGTTTCATTCAAGATGCAGGCTGCCAGGAGCAGGTGTTGGAATACCCTCTCCTGCGGCAAAGGCTGCGAGAAAATAGTCTCCTGACCAGGCCTGGGTGTGGATTTCGCCTTCTGCTTTTGACAGGGGGCCAAGCTCTTGTGCTCTGAACTGAGCCAGATAGGCGCCCTTTAGAACGCCGAGCAGAGGCCCCAGTTGAGCCTGAACAGCAAGGTCAAGACGAGTTGTTCGAAGTCACTAGTTCATGATTGCCGGCTGGGCCATAGCCACTGGAATTTTTATATTATCAATATTGTTTGAAGGCTGGTGGCTAACTTCTGCTGGACCCGATTCTCCGCCGATTTACATAGAAGCGGTTACAAAGCGCAACACAAGCGGAGCATGAGCGCAGCTCCGGCACTTAGGTCGTAGCACGATCGCAAATGCATCGTAATAAGCGTAGCTCAAGCGTAGCTTGAAATCCTTTGCCGTAGTAGCAGCGTATTAGAAGCGCCCTCGAAGTCCGTTGAGCGTGGCAGAAGCGCAGCTAAATCGCGGCAGCATCGTGACTAGCGTGGCGAGATCGTATTAGAAGCGTACTGGCAGCGTACTGGAAGCGCACAAGTTCCAAGTTTTGGAAAATGCCTACGCTTCTGCTGCGATTTCGAAAATTTTGGAGAAGCGCCATGATCGCCAAGAGCGCAGTCAAAGCGTCATCCAGTGGAATGGGGGTATAAGATCATGCATATGGGAAATGTGCACTACCGTATAACAGTGGCCAGGTGGGTTACTCTACTTAAGGGCGGCAGGGAGAACATTAATGATACGTCCCGATCTGGCAGGTCAGTGGCAACTTCATCTAAAAAGATATTGCGACTACACACTTCAAAGATGCTGCGACTATAAAGACACTTGTTGAGCATGTTGAGGAAGATGCTCGCTAACAGAATAATAGAGCTGCTTTGAACTATGCTGAAAACCTTTGTCTCAGTAAGGTTTGCGTCGGTGTGTGTCCTACGTGTTTACTCCAGAACAAACGCAGGAGTGTGTTGAAAACGCTTTACAAGTTCTCGTCACGCTCAAAGGCAGGGACCCAAAAGTTTTTAGAGAAGCTGTCACAGGTGACTTCACTTGCATGCATTTTATTAGCCTCGTAAGAACATAGAGAACAACAAGGTATGGCTATATATAAGTGACCCCTAATTGCTCGCAGAAGGAGGACCGTACAGCGGGTTATGTTTGCCCTGTCTTTTGACAGTGATGAAAACACGACCAGGGTCCCTGTGCATGAGTACTCTAGTGTTAGTGGTTAGTACACATCAAAACATATGCCACATACCCCATCCCCACCCGAGCACAGAACGATTTGTTCACTTTTCAACGTAGTCAGTCTGTAAGGGTTTGTCATCTTCATACTTTGTTTTAATCGACTCTTGAAAGCGTTCAAGAAGGCTATGTTACATCTTTTGTAATATGTCGACATACTATGAATAATCATTGAATAGCACATATGTACATGTAAGCGTCTGTGTTTCACAGAAAAAAGTTTTTAAGTTTTCGCCGTTACTTTTAATAAGAAAACTACCTCAAATCTGACCTACCTGCTGTTTTCATCAAAATCCCATTTGTCCTTGCAGTATACAAGGTAGATCTAGTTACAAAACCACAATAATTTCATTAACTTAAGAAAACTTGACTACATCTGATTAACGTTTATGACCTTAGTGTTTTAACTTACATTAACTTTAAAAACTTCCGGGTTTAAAAATAATCGTGTAAATAACCTGTCTTCACAACTGTAGTATTTGCGACAAGAGGTATACTCTTTTAACAGCTATGAATAAGGTTAAGAAATTTTATTTGAAAGAATCAGATAGCATAATGTGTTTTGAATGATAAATATTTGATTGGGCTCGTGTGTAAATGGACCTTATTGGGCCATACACCAACAAGAAATAATCAAATCGACCTGCATATCACGGGGTTAATACCAATTTGCCTACATGTGCTTTCGACCGAGTCAGTCAATTACCATACATGCAAAAGTGGCTGACGACCGAGACAATTGACAGCAGTATCAGATCGGTCGACAGCCATTAACAATAGTACCATTTACCGTTATTGATAATGTTTACGATCGTATTCTCGGTCGAAAGCCACTTTGTATAGTACAGACTCGGTCGAAAGCACAGGTAGCCAAATTATTGGTATTACCCCCCTGTATATGTGCTTTAACTAATTCATTTGTGCGAACAAACAGGGCTCTACAAACAGGGCTCTGTTTCCCTATTTCGCATACGCCGCAAGCTCTCTTTTTACGCAAAGCCGCTCAACGTGTTCACAACGCAACGGTATAATGCCGCGACACGAGAAAACCAACAATGTGGTTGTGCGCCCAGCGAAGACTCAGATCAACCTGGGCATCCGCCCAGTCCGAGCAGACTCTTCGCTTAGCGCTTAAAGGGTAGCTGAGGGTCTAAGCTACCTCCATGCGGACAGCAAAGACTCTGATCAGACTGGGCGGATGCCCATGCTGATCTGAGTCTTCGCTGCCCGCACAACCACTTTGTTGGTTTTCTCACGTCGCGGCTCATATGTTTTCATTCTCACGTGTATGATGGATGCATTTTTATACATCAGGCATAGGAAGTATGTCGTGGGTTATATAACTTTCGTTTTTTCTGTCCGTTCGTTCGTTCGTCCGTCCGTCCGTACCGTTCACATTTATATTAGAGTTTTATGTTAAGTTTGTATTTTTCAACTTACATTTCTACTTTTTATATCTGATGTTAATAAAGAATGATAGACGTCATCATGGATACTGCAGCTGAATTCAGGCCCCAAGGTTATAAAACTTTTTCATGCTCAACTCAGCTGAGCATGAAATTTTACCTGCTTATAAATAGCAAATTACTGATAAATGCAGTTATTTTCATGCTCAGTTTAGCTGAGTGTGAAATTTTCTCTGCTTATGAATATGAAAATGCCAACATTAGTTGGCATTTTCATATTTATCAGCAGAGAAAATTTCATGCTCAGCTGAGTTGAGCATGAAAATAGTTTTATAACCTCGGGACCAGATCAAGGTCGCAGGCTTAGAATGGCTTAAAAGTTTTGAGTTATAAGTTCGGTTTGTAGTCTTAAAATTGTGTATACGAGTGGCATAGGAAAGGTAAAGGTAGAGGCAATGGTCAATCCAAATACTGCAACGTTCATACAAA
This sequence comes from Ctena decussata, assembly GCA_963989385.1. Taxonomy (NCBI): domain Eukaryota; kingdom Metazoa; phylum Mollusca; class Bivalvia; order Lucinida; family Lucinidae; genus Ctena; species Ctena decussata. The sequence continues at coordinate 33,627,869 of OZ022498.1, read as the reverse complement.
CTTTTCTAGCAATACATGCAGTATTTTTATATGGTCACAGTAGCACGTGCTGCATGTGTAAAAATCCGTTTCCAAACAAACATAGTCAGTCATTTTGGCCAAAATGGCAACAAAATCATGAAAATACTATCCAAGAGCAGCAAATCGCGGAAAACTTGAGTTCAGTGCAATGGAAATAAACTTCCCAGCGGAACATGACGTAGTGCTGACGTTGATGCGACGTCATCACATCGCATCGACGTCAGTGCGACGTCATTAAGACTCATGTGCCTGCTGGGTTAGATCATGTGTATGGGGAATGTGCCTTTCCATAGGTGGGTTAGTCCATTTTAAAGGCCCCATTGCTCTATCAGCATGAAATATTTATCGTAAAGCATCACTGCAAGCATCTCACCATAGTTCCGTCATTGTAAATGACCGTTATCAGCCAACTTTAAACAAATGAAACACCATTGAGGGTAAAAAACAACAACAAAAAACATAATTTGGATCGTTTTAGTTGGCAGCTACAGTGACCTACTTCAGTTCAGTTCAGCTCAGTTCAATTCTCCTATCGACGTTCCCCAAGTGGCTCAACGGTACGTAACCATAGTTGCACACACTTGGCGCCGTGTGTCCGTCCAATACAGTGACCTACTTTCGATATCATCAAGTTAAATAGGGGTTGGTCGGGTGGTGCAATGATGCTGCGTGTAACGTCCAGTGCCGGGGCATCCAACTGATTTGGAACGTTGTAGGACAAGGGCCTACTGTGCTTGCGGTACATGTAGGTGCGGGTGGGGGTTGTTTGGACATTTTTCTCTCGTCTATCATTTCTCCTCTTTCTCCCTCTTTGGGAGACGGCCCGATATAGACCGAAATACTGTCTCAAAGCGCCGGTAAACCCCAAACAATAAATCAATGAACTTAAATAAAATGATAAAAATACAATGTACAGGCGCAAGGTCCCATTCAGTGTTCCGCTTTTGTTTATATTCCATCGCTCGACGGGGATCCAGAAACGGGAAACTGTGTGTTGTGAAGGCATGTTTCGTTTCTTTTTTTAACATATCCCCCTACTTTCTATAGGTTAATGACTTAATGTATGCACATCAACTATCCGTGTTTAGAAGTTTTCACCACTGGTGGTATTATGAATACTTAAGAATGGCAGGGAGAACATTGATTATTTGCCCCGTCCTGGCAAACCAGCCGCTACATAACGGTAATCTGATAAAAAAAGAAGATGCTGCGATAGTAAAGGTCCGGTTTTGGGCGGATGCTCTGTATACGGTAGAAGAGAGCTAATTTATCTTGCTTGAATTAGTCTCCATCTTTTCCATCTTTTCAGTTAAAAAAAAACTTGGACTCAGGTAGGTTTGCACTTGGTGGCACCCCACTTGTTGACCCCACTTTCTAGCTGTGTTCAAAGGCCTGGACTCAACAGGCTACCGAAGGTGACGTACCCTAGGTGTATGATCCTGCGAACGAAGAAAATAACATGATGTAGATAGGTGAAAACGTATTTAACTAAGGCGATGATAATCAACGATTTATGTTGAAAACAAAAATCTGCATATAATCTGAAACTACAACAAATTTTCTCAGAACTTTGCTTGTGCATTCTTTATGTTGTTTTACCCAAATAGAATTCAAATTGTGTACACTGTTGATTTTACAAAGTGTTAATATAAGAAAAGATCAAAGGGGTAATTTGCATCGCAAAAAAATCTAAAAAAAAAATAAGCATTATTATTGTAAATGCATTTTGGTCTGAAGGTTCCCCAATGCATTGAGAATAATATCCTATTTTATTGCATGTATTTCTAAAAATAGTAACTGTCAGAGAGTGGTTTTTCCCCCTTTCCCCCCGGAAAAATGGCTATAGGAAGGACGGATATATAGTGGATTGTCCGGACCTCATAGAGCCACTTTTCCCCCATAGTCCATTTTCCCCCACGGGGAAATTGACTATTAGTGAATTTTGTATGACTATTGGTATTTTGCGGAACGGAACGAAACGGACCGTAATAGAACAGAGACATTTCACGGAATTAATCGCATTAGACATGCATCGGTTTTTCAACGAAGGTAATAAACGTGATTAATTTCAAAAAATCAATATGCAAATTTAGCAACCGTATTTTTATAATAATCAATAATTACTAATTAAGAACTGAGCAAGGTGCATTTTCTTCCCATCGCAGATATTTATATAGGTACACATACGCATGCAAGCTTACAGGAAGATGTACGAACGGGTGTTTTGTCCAGTTATGTTTGATTTAGCAGGCAGTTTATTACATTGAAAATAATAATCGGAGGTGTGTCACGATGGGACTCGATCCCACGACTCCTGCATGAAAGGCGAACACTAGTCCAGGCACTCCGATGCGCGCACGAACATATGAACGCTTGTACAAACACAAAATTATACAAATTTATGCTCACAACCACGTACACTCATAGCCGTTTTTGGCTAACATGGAAAAGCGAAATGTATGCCTGTTTTCCCCGAAACAAAAATCAGACTGATGGACACATACATGCATGCGGTTCTAGCATCTGTTATCCATCGATGTTTTACGGACAGATACTCGTATTTTGTTTCAACTCACTATTATGATTGGAGAAGGAGCAAATTCCACTATGTAGCGTGTTTTTCTGCAATCATATTACCAGGGGGAAAATCCACTATAGAGGGGAAAAACGGCTATGCAAAAACACCTATAGTAGATTTTCCCCGGGGAAAATTGGCTATATAGTCATATTTCCGGGGGGAAATTCTACTATATAGCCATTTTTCCGGTGGGAAATTCTACTATGGAAAAATCATAGTCATTTTTCCGGGGTGGGGGGGGGGGGGAACTACTAGGGGGGAAAAGCTACTCTCTGACAGTAACAAATATATTGGATACGCGGTCCAGTATGGCTCATGATTCCTTTCCCCATACTGGCCTACTCGCACAGAGCCATATTGGTCCGCTCATTTAGCCATAGCAGCCCACGCATGCAGCCATATAGGCCTGCTCGTGCATTAGTTCTCTGTCAAAACCAAGATGGCGGAATGTAAACTGGAAAATTTGTACATTTATGGCTAGAGCGACTGGATCTACAATGTATTGATATAGGGGAAAAAAGACCGACAAGCAACTGCAAAACGGCTTGGGCAAGTTGTAGAGAAATCGAAAAGCCATGCCAGAATCACAAACAGGATTTGGCACCCGAAACTCAGACAGTAAGCCATTCCCTCTCAAAGAGACTGCAATGTAGGCCCTATATTGTCTGTCTATCTCTCTCTCTCTCCCTCTCTCTCTCTCTCTCTGTCTCTCTCTAAGACTGTTCTTTGTGAAGTCCTCTTTTTGTCTTTGTACTTCTAATTAAAATCTTAAAGAGTTCCTTCAAAAGCAGAGCAGACATTCAAAAGAAGGAACATGGGCCATACTTCGAAGTTTCAGCTATTCAAGCCTCATCAGTGACCCTGACAATATCTGGTTTCGAAACCCAAAGAACATAATACTGTAATTTCTTAGTTTTAACAAAACAGTCATTTAAAAGACTGATTAATATCGAGAGGATCCAACCCAGCAGGCAAATGACGTCGTAATGACGTCGGACTGACGTCGATGCGACGTCATTACGTCGCATCGACGTCAGTCCGACGTCATTACGACGTCATGTGCCCGCTGGGAAAGTGTTCTTTGTTGGAGAACGGTTGCGTAATGGCGTTACGTTTAGCAGAAGTACATTAGCACGGCGGCGATGTGTGCGTGCAAACTTTGCAACGTTACATAACGCCAAAAACAATCGAGTTGGCGTATCGTTCAAAATAGTTTCAGTTATTTCAGTCAGAAGAAGGATTTAGGGACAGTGCAGAATACATGTAATAAAAAGGTTGCGACATGTCCAGTGTCACATTGCAGGCATATCGGCCCGGCATCTCCACATTGGGCCTCGGGACTACATGTAACCTCTTATTATTTATGTTCAACTCTTTCTCACATAATCAAGTTGACCAGATAAAAAAGAAGCCTCCGTCCAAATTTTAGACAATATTACGTGGACAACACAGATGAGTCTACTTTTTCATGTTTTTCAAGGTTAAATTATTTCACTTACACACTGTTTATGGTCGCAGTAATGTATTTTTATACTGTATAAATTATACAGGTACACCTGCTAACACTAACTATATTTAATGAAATGTATCGGTTCATCAACAACATACATTGTTAAGGTGGAACCATACTTTTACTCGATTTTTGAAATATTCAGTTTTTGGCCATGAACAAAGCATTTTATAAATTTTCAAATATATCTGCACGCGAAACTGAAATTAAATTTTGGAAATGTTGTAATGCGTAGTCAGGTGTGACGTCTGGAAACGTGACGGTTTTGTAGTTTTGACGCCATTGGCAGGGTGCAGAAAACGCATCATTTTTAGTGATTCAGACGTTAATAATTAAGGGAAAAAATCAAATTTTATTTAAAATGTGCAGGCAGGGTTCTTGAAAGCTGTATGAAAGAAGTCTAACTTTGCTTCAATGATACAATTTTGTTACTACAAAACACATATTTCATATTTCAAAAATACTAAAAATCCTGGTTTGACATCGAATTTCGAAAAATCGGCTACTTAAGAAATGACAAAGTTTAGATTTTGTGTTCATGTTTGCATGTAGTTACCCTAGACCAATCAGCTAGCAGGTTTTAGTCACCAAATAGAAGTGACCTGTGTTTAGAAATATTTGGCACTTAGTGATACTACTAGACCGTGTCCATGTCGATCATTTTCTGGTACTTGTGGACCTGATCAAACCTGCACAAAATAACAATGATATGCAGCCAATAGAATATAACCATCATGACCTTTTCTTAAATGCTTCCGGAGCAAAAGCTAGAATAGACGGTTTTTAAGAAATCGTGTTTTCGAGATTCATACCGTTTTCCGGGGGTTACCCTTACTTGGTTCATCATAATTTTCAGGAAACTAGACTCGATCCATATAGTGCGAATGATGCAACGATAACATTTTGTTCATGCAGAGCATATACTGAGCGCTAATCTCTCGAATTTCTGTTTTCAGTAGTATTTGGAATGGTTTCAGGCCAAATCACGTGACCACCATATTTAGGAGCCTCGTAACCAAAATGACCGGCCAATGTCTTGCCTACATGTGTTAAAATATGAGCAAAGTCGGGTGAAGTGTAAAGAAATTATTGCTTTGGAGAAAAGGGTATTCTGTCATAAGAGCCTGATTTTGAAAATGTGTAGCAAACTAAGGGGTAATTAGACGTATACGAGGGGCATTTCAGAAATAGTGTAAATGATTCTGCCATTCCTAGGAATGTTGACCGAGTTTTTGAAATCTAAGTCTTGACTTTTAAGTGTACATATCTTCCAATGACCTTCTCTCCAAAACTCTGAGTCACGGGAATTTTCTTCAAAATATGCATTGACAATTGTTGTTAGGACAGAGACACTGAGTAGAAACAGACGAAATATTTATGCGAATATATTTTTTTGACATAAGACAAAATTTAAATATATTCAGCCTGTGTCTTTTTATTAGAAGATAATTTCTTTTTATTGTTTTGTTTTTTACATGAACTACTGCTACATGTACTTTGCAACTTCCGGCGTTAAGTTTGCATATGTATCATCCAGTTTCATAAGTCATATGATGCCAATCGAAACAAAACATAGTGACTTTATCATTTCAGTCATAAAATGTCTGTCATTTGTTGAAATTGGATGTAAATAAGTCAAACCCCACAATTTCTTGGTGTAATGCATTTATAATAACTTTGCATTCATAACCGCATAGCAGAGAGAGAAAAAACTCGTTTATTATGTTCTTTGTGTAAAATCTTGAAACGATTTCTGTATGACTTTCTTACTTTACATTTAAAGGACAGTATTACGTGTTTCTTCATTAAAATAGATCATAGTGTCATTGAGCAAACAGCGAAAGACTACAAAAGGCTTTCGATGAAAATGTACAGTTTCCACACCATTATTACGTATAAGAACGTGTTGTCATGCATAAGTGACTTAGAAATTCTTTTAACGCATACCATTCTAAAGCACTTTGATGTACCTTTCCAATGATATATCAAATGACTGTTTAAGGTCAACCAATAGGATGCTTGAGATCATTTACATTATTTCTGAAATGCCCCTCGTATGAGTGTAGTCATTGTATCGAAATAATCCTATGGTTAAACAGCTTTATATACTGGAAAAAAATATTAAAGGGTCAAACTTTTACCCTGCGATTTCTGAAACATTTCAAACATTTGGTAAAATTAATCATTTTTACCTTCCATTTTGTTCATTTTGCAAGTTTTATACGCATGAAGTTTGAATCAATAGCTTTTGTCCTGACCAAGTCCAGGCTTTAAGTCAAACTACCCCTAAAATGAAAGTTGTTTGAATTCCTGTAGAGAATTGATAGTGCATCAGTTAGGTCGGGCATAACTAAAATTGCTATGAGTTTTAAAATTGTTACAACTTCCTGACCTTAAAAATGATTAAATTTGATGACTATCGATCCTTTTTGCAAAAAAAAAAATCATGAATTGGCGAAATCGAACATTTTGGTGAATTTGTTTATTATGGACTTCTGACCACTTTGGTTTTGAGGGTAGTGTGAATTGAAGCCTAGACTTGTATGGCGTGACAAACGTTGCAATATTCTATCTGGTAAAATAGTTGTATTAAACATTTGCATGCTATATAGAGATATATGTTTACTATAGAAATATATATGTTTTCACAAAGGAATATATATTTGCTATATTAAATATATTCATATGCAAAATAAATATTTACTGGCAACAAAATATATTTAGTCACAAAAATATATTCATGCACAATAAAATATTTTTACAATACAATTTTCTTTTGTGATATAAAAATATATTCACTTGCAACTCAAATGTGTATCGCTAAAATATATTCATTGTAAGTGCAAAAATATTTATTTGGTAAAAGTAGCATTGTGGGATATGCTGTGACCTTGTAACAGTAGATTTCATTGGTTGAAACTAGTTACTGGACAATTCGTTCCTTTTCCGATTATTCTCGGTCTCTTCGCAAACGTAACCCGCTATTCTTACTGTTCAGTGGCTTGGTCACCTTGCTAATCGATACATTCGTTCCTGTAGTATTCCAAAGATGAAGCAAACTTCTGTCAAATAACGTTTGCGGGTGGTGTCGTGTTGATTTGGGTTCGTTAGACGTGCTAAAATGACCAAGGACCGAATTGACATACAGGGCTGGATGTAGAAGTTTCAAAGAGGCGGTTAGTTTAGGACAATTGGAGGACAAAAACAAGATATTTTCTAACTATTTGCCCCAAATCTCCATGAAAATGAAATATGTTTGCCACAAAAAGTGTGTGTGTGTGTGGGGGGGGGATTTAAACAACTCCACTGGCTCCCCTATGAATCCGCCCATGTAATAACAATTTTGAAGGATAATCGACTCATATTCTGCTATATAAGCATACTGTACATAAACCTTGTGACATCATTCATACTAGAGACATACCATATCAAAGACAACCTTACAACATACTTCATATTGTAGGTAAACCTCGGGTCATCATTCAAACAAACCTTACAATAGGCTAGGGTTAGATAGGATAGGAAATGTTGATGGCATGGGTTTGATGTGGTGGGGTAGGGTAGGTTGTGATTTGCGGGTTTAATGGGTGTATTGGGAATGGTAGGGCAGAGAAGGGTAGATTTGGGTAGGGTTGGGTTATGCGGGAGCCCTACCCCATTTCATGCGGTCCCAGCCCACCACACGCTACTCTCCCACTCTTCACCATCCTACCCGACCTTACTCTATATTTTTTATCCCGGATATTAGCACCCAGTCCGATATTTGTTTTTTGTATCCTATTTGTTAGCGCAGTTACTGTTATTGCAGTTATCTTAAATGGACACGCCATCCCGCCCTACCCTACCCTACCCTACCCTGCCCTACCTTACCCTACCCTACCCCTACATCTACCCTTACCCTTACCCCTAACCCTACCCTACACCCTACCCTACCCTACCCTACCCTACCCTACCCTACCCTACCCTTTACCCCTCTACCCTACCCTACCATACCCTTACCCTTCCCCCTTAACCCTACCCTACCCTACCCTAACCCTAACCCTAACCTACCATAACCTACCGCAGTTGCAGTTATCCTTAATTGATACACTTTCCCACCCCACCTACCCAACCCCAACCCACCCCACCTACCCAACCCCAACCCACCACACTCCGACCCACCCCACACCCCAACCCACCATACCTTACTCTATATCCTTTATCCCGGATATAAGCACCCAGTCCGATATTTGATTTTGTATCCAAATTGCAGTTTCAGTTATCTTAAATGGACACGCAACCCCGCCCCTTCCCAACCTTCTCTATACCCTACTTTACCCTGCCGTACTCCATCCCACTCAACCGCACCTATTGGTATGCTACCCTAACCTCTTTCATTGCAGTTGCACTGAGTTATCCTTAATGGATACACCTACTCACCTCAACCCACCCCACCCTGCCCCACCCCACCCCACCGTACCGTACCCTACCTTTTCCTGGCCTACATCGGCCCTCTCCGCCTCGCCCTGTTTCACCTCACTCCAGACCAACCCATTCAGCCCCCCATACCTGCCCCGCTCCACTGCATCTGTCAGTTTGTCTGTCTCTGTATACTGCCTTACGCCCTCTCCTACCTTACCCTACCCTAGTAGCCAAGACTACCCTCCAGTTTGTTTTCTCATTCCTATGTAATCAGCCGGGCCGGGTAGCGCAATCGGTAGGGCACCTGACTCATAAGTCAGAGGTCCTGGGTTCGAATCCCGGTCTGGCCACATACTTTCGTTTCTCCTTCCGCTGATTCAAGAAGGGTAGTTGTCAGTTACTGGCGAAAGTATGTGCCCTTAGTACTGGTTAACCGCTTAGGAGGTGTAAGCCTGCCCAGGAATAGTGTGGTTAGGTTAACTGACCGTCCCGACATGACCTTAGTTGTTTACCGTGGACGTTAAGCATCAAATCAACCAACCTATGTGATCAATGGATCAAGTGTCAGACAGCCAATGGAATTCACCGTTACAAAACCATGTCTCTACCCACAATGCTAATTTTACCCAATATATTTTTTAGCAAATAAATCTTAAATTTTTGTAAATGGACATAAATATATATATATATAAAAAAACTGTGAAAAAAAAAATATTGCAAATAAACATTTTCATTGCAAGTTAAGATATTTTCAAAACGCACATCTATATTTTTGAGAACAAATATGTTTATATGCAACAAATATTTATTTTGCAAATGAACAAATTTTTATATATCTCAAATAAATAATCTTATGAACAAATATATTGTTCTTGCCAGTCAATATCTTTTAGGCATGTAGATATATTTTTATATCTCAAATGAATATTACTTTGTGATAAATATAATTTTTAGTGCCAATAAATATCTTAATATAGATTGACTATATTACCACATAGAATATTGCAAAGTTTGTCACGCCATAGACTTGGCCAAAACAAAGGCTAAAGATTCAAACTTCATGTGTATAAAACCTGCAAAACGAATAAAATGGAAGATAGAAATGATTTATTTCACCAAATGTTTGAAATGTTCCAGAAATCGCAGGGTAAAATTTGACCCCTTAATACTTTTTTGAGTATAAGTGCATTTAGAAAAACGACGAAGTCTGTCCCAAGTCTGCAAATATATGGAAACTCATCAAACACTTTCGTTGTATACTTTTATGTGTATAGTTGTAATGATTATTTATCTACCTTTCTTTCAGAATTATAAAAGGTATCAGGTAAAGATTTCCCATAGCCTAATAGCCATAAGGGCAGTGGGGGCTAGAGACCCACTGTATCTTGGGCACAGCAAATTAAAGGTGGAGCCCATCTCTCTCCTTTCGCTGCCTTATCCTTCCCTGATTCGAAAAGGTACCCATTTATTGATAGGTTGACAGAGAGAGTTTTCCAGTCGTCGGATGGCGACTTTCTGCACCATAACCGAGTCACTCTAACCACTCGACCACCGCGCCGCTCTAAATAATTCTAACGGAAATCATATTAGTGAAAGTTGGCACCGGGGCCTTGCTCGATTGGGCTGTGCTCACAGTCGGGATTTTAGAACATCAATCGAGTGCTCTGGAGCAGTGTCCTGACACGGTGCGCACTGTTCAAAAACGAGAAGGTAGTTTGACAGAACAAATAGTCCAAACAAAATGGCGGACAAGCAGACGACACAGGAAAATATATGAAGAAGATATAGCTCTAAGCTTGTTTGATGAAATTTGAATTGTTTTCCCTTAAAATTCAGATTGTATCACCCAAAATGTCGTCAAACAGAAGTGAATGTGCGTTTCTCAAACGCCATCATATCATGATTGTTAAATATCCGTGCATTCCCCCTTTCCTGCTCATTTGGTATGCTCGATTTCGGAATTCTAATGGCCGTTCTGGCACATTGCGCACAGCCCAAACGAGCCCTGCCCAGCATACAAGGAACGCAAAATGAAAACGGCAAAATTGCTTCCCATGAGCTTTATTATCACGCTTTTCACCGTTTCTGTCACAGACCGGCTGCGCTGTCGGCGATATGCGTTCTGTGTGACAATGTGAAAAGGTGAAGAATTTTCCCATAAACACCCTTTAGCTTTTTGGCTTGCGGAGACCGCAAGCCAGTATGATACCGAGTTATTTTCGGAAGAAATGACGTCACGCTCATTCGGAAAATACCAGGAGAGTTGGCATATACTAAAATATGGAGTGGAGTCAACCTATGGAGCCGCGTGTTTTTTTCTAATGGTATTTTGGAGTGGAGATTTTGCGTGAACTTATCTGACTTAAAATGTCTGGACAAGAAACTATGCCTCACCATTTTCGGGCAATGACCAGTTGCAAAATGCAAAGGGGCATGTTCTAATTTCTCTCCTGGACTAGCCAGATTATGTGTAATAACATAATAGCTTGCTTGAAAGCATAATACTATGAACCAAGCTGGACAGGCCAAGTATACTTTGGGGAACAATAATTAAACATTTTGGGCATTCTGTATATTTATCCGAGTCAGCAGCATTAAGTCTTGGCAGTTTGAAAAAAAACCAAAAAAACACTCCACTCCAAGGCTCCACTCCAAAGGTTGACTCCACTCTATATTTAAGTATATGCCGGACGATTTGTTCTAAACTTTTTTGTACCTTCGCGTACGTCATAAAATACATACAATTTCGCCTGCTACTTTGCCTCGGTGCATTTCTTTATCCACATCCGACAACAGATAATGTATAGGATCGCCCACATGGTAATGATCAGACTGCCACCATTCAAAAAGTTAAGAAATTTTACTTTGCTAATTAAAAATTAGCAACAGAAACTGCACTAACAACTGGGTTCACTTGAATAAACACCTTATGAACAGTTCACTGTCTTGGCTGGGCAAGCCTTCCTTTTAAAAGGAAATTTTATTCCGCTTGATATTTCCTGGTATGCACCAAAAGAATGAAGAAGAATATTCAACTGATTTTATTAAGTATTAATATTAAACATCATATGACAGACAAACATACAAACATGTGAGTGCAACTCGCCTATTTTTTATCAAAATATATGGTTCATTTCAATATCTGACATAAACATCCTGGATGCAGTTAAAGACCTGGACTTTTGTCATTCGTAAATTATGTAATCCTTATCTAATCCAATAAACAGTCTTCTCTGGCTAGCCAGTCTTCTCTAGACCAGTGTCCCAGCAGTCTCTTTGGGGGCCCAAAATGGGGAAAATCAATAAAAGAGATACCTTGGCATCAGTATTCATCAAACTTTGACGTAGAAAAACATTTTAGATACAAATATTTTGGTAATGTTTACAAAATCTTTAATTCACATTTATCCTTTTTGACAATCAAAATTCATAATTAGAGAAGCCAAAATAAAATTATGTACTTTGTGGAAACAAAATATTGATTATGATAAATCCATAATTATCAAATCGCAGCCTAAAACCAACAAACTACAGTGTCACTTCTTCTAAAAACAAATGAACTTTGACCAATTCACTGTTTTCAAAAGGTGTCAAAAGCAACAACAAACATTGATATAATAAAAATAATCAATAAACTAATAAATTTTACTTACTGCAGCGAAATCATTATTCCTGCGAAAACTTGTAAAAGAATTCGGTCAATGACAAAATAAAAAGCTTTTTTCGTGCACTCTATCAGCAAAAACTCGTGCTGCCTACAGGTTTTCTCGTAGGTATGCACGGATTTTTGCTGCATATAGTGGATTCATTATGGGAGACTTTAATTGCCAGTCCTCCTGGTTAACTACCGTATACAAGATAGGGAAAAAGAAAAAAAATGTGGGAAGAAAAGCACATCTCTGATATCAATTTGGCTACTGTCTAACTTAAATTCTTTCTCTGTTTTGCATGTATATGAAAATGTTTTGCTGTATTATTGTTCTCCACGCATGCTTGTTTGTCCATATTTATATTTAAACCTCTGTTGCCATATTTTGTATGGAAAGAGTGAATAAAGAATATATATTAACGCTTCACATGTCACCAAACTGCTCAAAACACAGGTTTCACAATCTAATTAAATAGAAGTCTTTTTGGTCTCTGAAGTGATCATTGGAACAAAATTTCATCTTCAAATCTTGCATATTTTCTTCTTCTTGAGATTATTATAATGGCTAATGTGTTAAATAAATTACAGAGCAGTTGACTTACTTTACAAAAAATAAATAAATAAAAAATAAAGAGATTATATATAAATAAATAAGTAAATAAAATTTAAGAAAGTAAAATTAAAAATAACATATAAAAAATATACAAAAAATTATAGTAAGTTAGTTAGTGATAATACAAGAAAATATTTGTAAAATAGATTATTTTTTTTCTTTCTTCTTCAAGTTCTTTTCTTTTCTTTTTTTTTTCTTTGTGATTAATATTTGAGCATTTTGACTGATGCATGAATTTATCCCACTGGGGCCCCACAGGCAGACAGTGGTTTCAGCACTGCATTGTTTTATGACCCTAATAAATGATGTGATTAGGAGGTGCCTTTGATTTTCTTATCTCTTGTTTATTGGAGGGGGTTAGATTGGGGGGTCAAAATGATAGGACAAAATCCAGGCCTTTAAACAGAAACTTGATTTTTTTTTGTTTTTTTTTTTTGTTTGGCAATGTTATGTCACTGTCACTATTATATATAATAAGAAATGCCGAAAATAGTGTATGTATTTGAATAGACAGGCCCGTGCAAACAGTGTAGTCACAGATCTGACTGCTCCTACAGGAGCAGTCTGATCTAGGCCTACACTATTTGCCATTCCATTTGCCTTTTTAGACGAAATACTGCATCGAAAAACAACTTTTAGAACAATAACGGTAATTTGTCTAGATGTATCAATTTTTAGAATTTTTACAGTAGCCTTATGAGAGTGACACAGTTAGTCTTTGTCCCTGAAAGAAGGCGTCGTAATGTTGAATATATCAATTCGCATCTTTTCTATGGATTCCGACACACAAGGGCAAAGGCATTTCACCATCTTCAGTATTTCCATTCTAGTTTCTCTAAACCATACTACGTAAATCAGAGGGTCAACAATACAGTTAATGAGATTGGCGCAGTCAGCAAGATTCGCCACAAGACCATCCTCTTTCGTACCACTTGCAGTTCGGACAAAATATAATACCGATAAGCCTAACGTTGTGAACTGAGTGACTGTTGAATTAATCAGAACAAAAAATGACGCAACCGTTCCTTTGTATTGTCGTATTTGTTGTCGTGTGGTCATCTGTTTATCTCCTTTCTGGCGCAAAATTCTGTAGATCTTGATGTATGAAGCAAATGAAATTATTGGTACAAGAAAAGACACTAAAATAAAATAAACAGCGTATCCTGTGCCACAATTTACGGCCTTATTTCTGGCATAGCATATCAGTCCTCGTACCCCTACATATTGTAGAAAGCTAAAACATTGAAGTGTTACACAAATAATTCTGATGAGGCGATCTGTCACGATCCTAAGGTAGACGTACGGCCAGTTTAGGACAAAAAGTCTCTCTATAGCCATACCACCGACTACAATTTGAGCAGAGATTTGAAATCCTCGACATGTATGTACGATCATATACAAATCGGTATAGCTGAAAAACTTTGAAACACTCGAAAGAATCAGAAATAAGCTATCATAACAGAGCAGACACATTGCAAGAATCTTCGTTGCATATGGCGTCTTCTTGGTCCGGAAAATGCCCAACATAGACAGCAAACATAAAACTAATGACATTGACGATATGCAACAGTAGACAGCGACGAGGTAGAGAGGCAGAAATGGATTAAATGCAATCAGTGACATGCTGTTGTAGCAATCAGTGACATGCTGTTGTAGCAATGAGGCTGTTTGTCAACTGTAGATGGTCTGTTTACGATAGAGTGTCCGTTTACGGCAGGATGTCTTTCTACAGAAGGCTATCTGTTTAGCCCATGCTTATATTTAGAGTAGCTGTTCGGCCACCATCATGTCTGAAAATATATTGCAAACTGTTGTTTAGTTACCTTGGTCAAAATCAGAGGTCCCGAAATTGTAAGTCATGGCACCATCTAGCATGCATATTCTATTTTAACACAGAATTAAATGACATGAGGATAGTAATTTGTTTCAGAAAATCTGAAGTTTCTGTTGAAAGAAATTCAGTTTGTAACGGCATTGAAAAATTGGCGGAGCATGAAATTCATTGCTTGCCATGCTCCGGAACCAATGACGTTATATATCTGTTACCACAGCAACGAGGAGTTCACATTGATGTCAAAGTGACGTCAACTGACGTCATTCTGCCAAGGTACCATGCACAAAAGTTGATAATTCCAGAGTTGCTAAGGTAGCAGATCTATGGCGTCATCTCACTGTTTTACTGCTAGAAGATTGCTTGTAAGAGTGACTACAACTATTGCACTGACATACTGTCTCTTAAGTCCTAGACTCTAATATGGACAAGAGCCTCGGTAGCTCGGTATTTCAGTCCGCGCTTAACTGCTAAGCTAACGGTCCGGGTTCGAATTCGGCTGCAAAAAGATCGAATTTCTAGATCTCACAACTTTTATTGTTACATCTACATTGTAAAATGGATAAGTCACTGAGTAGCTCCCAAAACATGAAAACTCTACGCACCAATTACCGCACCACCGCGCACTCAGCATCCTGCGGCTGAAATAACAATCAGCTAAACCCTTATCAAGTTAATTTTCAGGTAAAAATAGTGTTTATGCCCATTTGAAAAATCCCTGAGAGCTCCTTCTAAAATCATAGAGTATGAACTGTAAAACAATTATATGGGGTGGTGATAAGTTTTGTAGACTTATTTTAGTCGAAGATATCAGAAATTCTCTTATTCAATGAATCATGTTAAACAAGATTTAAAAATTTGAAACCAAAACAATGACATCACACTACCCATACAGGACAATACAACAAGAAGAGACCTTTTCACATTGTTATCTCCCCTAATCTCGCGGCCTGTATCGCGTTACTTCGCCGGCATGGGGCAACGTTTGGACACAACAATATAAAGGACCTCTGACAGTTGTTATACAAATGGTCAAAAATGAACTTTTGGTATAGTTAAAAATTTTCATTGAAATGTGTTGCTCTGAACTCCCTATAATTGGCACGAAAATTATTTTTCGATTACATAGCACACAGGATTAGATTTTTGGTGAAAAAAGCAGGTTTTTATAATCGAATGTATGGAAAATAGGAAAAGTGTTATAAAGATGCCCCCCCCCTATGCCTCAGCAAGACACTTTACATGCATTTAGATACACATTAAATATAAGATATGAGTGGCAAGCTGAGGCACGTGGGGACGGGGGGGGGAGGGAGAAGATAGTCTACAGCTGAAAAAAAACCCCTGAAAAGTAGGTGGGGTAATTAGAGCAGCTATAGTGTTTTACTTCATTTTAAGCACATTTAACAAAAATGAATTCAGTGAATTTGAAAAAGCCAAAGATAGATGTATTATGGATGACTGAAAATTTCACTTGTCCCTCTTGCGAAAGTCAGTTAGAGTTAGACGGCAATAGTGATAATTGCTCTAAATCAACATCAAAACGTTTTTGTAATGCACATGTAAACCTGTTAATGCTAAAATCATAACCACTGGCTTCCCAAGGCAGCTGCAGTAATTTGTAGAGAAATAGGCAAATTTGCATGGAAACTGTCAGAGGCCCTTATAAGCTTTTTGAAAATAAATATATCGTGATTTCAGATTATTGTTGTTCAAATTGTTTACTGTTTAATATTTATTCATTGTTATAATTTGTATGCGTTCTGTTGTTAAAAAGGCAATAAATTGATAAATAGTGTACGTGAAGGGAAAATCTTGCATTTTCCATAATGCAGCATAGTTGATTTTTAGTTCAACTTGTCAGTGATTAATGATCAATAGTTCCAGCACCGAAATTATCAAAGGGAGTTTCAGAAGTTTTTGTTGTTGTTATTGTTTTTAACGATTTCAAAATTTTGGGAAATAAAAACTTCCGGTTTTAAGGTTAATTTTGTTTAAGTAGTACCGAAAAGCAGTGTCTCGGGGTACCGGACTCTGAGTCTCGTAGTCCGATACCAGAGTCTCGGAGTTCGGTACCGGACCCCGAGGTGATCCTACGAGGATTGTCTTCATTTCAATGTCCCAGTATGGGTAATATAATGTTTCAAATGGAAAGACTACACAGTACTCTTTAAATTCCTATGAGATATCGATCTGTTTTCGTATATCGCCATTTGCATAAGCGGAATTACGTAATTACCAAACATCATACTAAAACTGCCAAAACTGTAACGAATTACAAAGTGGGATCACAAAGTCAAAGTCAAAGTCAAAGTAGTTTATTCGGGCAAAAACATATAAATGTTCATCGCCCCATGTAGGCGGTTAGCAATAAACATTCATTTTTGTACAATATATCAAACGTAATAAATTAAACAAATGCAAATACATACATCAAACTGTCACAAATGCAAACATACATCAAACTACCGCTGTTGTCCCTGAGAGGAGCATGCAAATATATTAATATACCAATTCAGTAATTCTAACCATTTTTTCATATTTATGACACCTATAATTCAATAAATATAAAAATGAATATAAAATATATAAAATATATAAATTATATAAATTGTGTGTCTATATTATTCATTCGAAAAATTTTCCCTCCTTAGATTTGCACAATAGACAGTTGGTACTGTTAATAATGATATATTGTTCTCATTTTTTAATTGTTATTTATTTATATTTATTAAATTTTAAAATATTTATTTATTTGTCTATGTTTAATGGCGTTTGAGGTTAATGTCAATTAGCACTTTCATTGAAGTAAGCAAACTGCAACTGCATACGCATTGCTTGATTGCTTTCATTCCTGCTAATTGGTCGCCGACAATGACATCCGAAAGTTGGCTGTATGACTGTCTTCCTGTAATCCAGTCGAACTGTACAAATATACTAATTAACAACCAAATCATCCATAAAGTATATCCTCGGTGGCTTATCATCAAATTAGTGCAAACGAAAAATTTCTCCTTTCATTGATTGAGCGCGAAACCTGTTCATTGATCCTTCTGGTATGAGCATACGCCATGATATACTCACTATGGTTGTATTATGTACATGTAGTCATTTTGTTGTCTTTGTACAGTCAGTTTTAAACTGAGTTGGGTAAAATTATTGATATATCTACACAGAAGTGACGGGGGCGGGGTGTATAATTTATGATGGAGTTTCATATAGACTGGATAGAGCTGGTGAAAAAGTTATAGATTGGAGGTGTAAAAAAGGAAAGAAAGTAATGCGTAAAGCACGAATAAGAGTCTGTGGTTATTCATTCTAAGAATGGGCATTGTCATGCTGCGGATGAACGTCGCAACGAAAAGTGGGTTTTACGTGACAATGTAAAGTGAAAGGCCATTGACGATTTGACACAGAAGCCCACAAAACTAATTCGGACAGAGTTGGTAAAAATGACTTCAGAGGCAATTTCGCTTCCAAGTGACTTAAAAAAAAACATACACCAGACTGTGTATAGAAGCCGGAGAAAAATGTTACCTGTAGAGTTATCTGCAATTCAAGTCTGCTCTTAGGCCTAAGAGCAGACTTGAATTGCAGCTAACTCTACAGGTAAGTGCCCCAAAAAATTGCGCTTAATCGACGAGCAGGGTTTCTGAAATCTATACAAATTCCTGCGCTGTTTTGATGGCTTTGTTTCGCTGTTTTGATGAGCACTTTCGCTAATTTGATGAATCACCTCCACGGTAGCTGAAGTCAATGACTTTTTCACTGTCATGCTGACATCATGGCTCACAAAATCCACATCGGTCAACAATTTGAAGATTTCTTGGCTTTTGAAAGTGCAATTAATCGGTACCAAGATACAGAAAATGTGCCACTCTTTAAAAGAGACTCATGGTCGTCGGCAGCTGCAAAAGGCAGAGTTTCTAACAAAACATTAACGCAACTCATAACAAAACATTAACGCAGCTTTGCGTTACTATGAAGTCACCTACCACTCTATTCGCGGCGGGAATAACTTCAAGCCAAGAGGGACAGGAAAGAATGAAACGAGGTATTGTTGTTGTTTTATTGTTGGTTGGTTGGTTGATTTGATGCTTAACGTCCACGGTAAACAACTAAGGTCATGTCGGGACGGTCAGTTAACCTAACCACACTATTCCTGGGCAGGCTTAGACCTCCTAAGCGGTTAACCAGTACTAAGTGCACATACTTTCGCCAGTAACTGACAACTACCCTTCTTGAATCAGCGGAAGGAGAAACGAAAGTATGTGGCCAGACCGGGATTCGAACCCAGGACCTCTGACTTACGAGTCAGGTGCCCTACCGATTGCGCTACCCGGCCCGGCATTGTTTTATTGTTTAACGCCCACGGTAAACAGCTATGTTGTTTTATTGTTTAACGCCCACGGTAAACAGCTATGTTTAAGTCGGGCGGTCAGTTAACCTAACCACACCATTCCTGGGCAGGCTTAGACCGCCTAAGCGGCTAACTACGTGTAGTACTAATTGCATTCTGTTCCGTTGTATAATTTCTGCCACTTAAGGCACACCTCCTTCCGGGAGTCGGATAGTTTCTTAGAGTATCGCCAGGGGGACAAAAATAATGTACTTCCCATCACCTTATTTCCACTTTAAAATAACGTTTAACATTGGACTTGTGTGTACTGCGGCCACCTTCTCCGCTTAGGTATGCATGAAGGTTTCTTGTACCGTTCAATATGGAGGGAATGACATAGGCTTATTGATTGTCTCTCTAATGCCTTAATTCTGGTATTATGTTTCCCGATGGCTGTTTGTGTGTGTCCGTCCTTCGTACGTACGTTCATCCGTTTGTCTTTCTGTCCGTGGGCACTGCGTTTCCGTTGTATAACTGGAGTATCTATTGAGGGATTGTCTTCAACTTGAGATATTTCCGTGTTAAAGTAACAGCCACTAATGTACAGTGACTGTTTAACATACTACCGGATCCCGAGCCATTCCTCACAGGCGTGGCTCGGGATCCGGTACCGGACGCCGAGACTGGCGGGCTAGGGATCCGGTACCAGAACCCGAGACTCAGACTCTCAGAGTCAGGTACCAGACCCCGAGACAATACCATACCGAAAAATGCCAAATTTACTTCCAGTTTCTGGTAAAAAGATGGAAAATCTTTAGCATTTTTTAAAATCATTTTTTAAAAACGTTACCTTTAATTTATGAGTAATCGCAGTTTTGTCCTTTTTTGAACGCATGTATCCCTTTTCACATTATTTTATTTTATTTATTTCATTTAGATGTTACATAATTTGGAAACAAATAGTGATATCTAGTTTGATAAATACACAAACTGCATCTTAAACTAACAAAACTAAAGATGTTATCGACCCTTGCAAAAGCATGTTAACCATTATAAATTCACTGAAGGTGTGAAAAACTCGGCGCCAGGTGTGTGCATCTCTGGTTACCTGCCGCTGAGCCACTTGGGGAACGTCGTTAGGAGAATTGAAACAGAACAGAACAGGTGTGAAAAACATGTTTCGTGTCACCACACTGCCTATCGATGCTTTTCAAAACATTATATTATTGTCATTTAATTCTTGGATTGCTTATCAGCGAATTTTAAACTATAGTATTCAGATCTCTTTCATTTTCAAGGTTGTACTAGAGTGATTCCATGAGTATATCCCACTGGAGCCCGAGTGGCCTGCAGTGGTCATAGCACTTGTTCTATGACTCTAATAATGAGTTGTTTTATAGATGCATTTTATTCCTATTATCACTTATCTACTAAAGGGGATTCGACTGGAAAAGGTCAGTTTGATAGAGCAAAATCAAATGAAATGAAGAAATACTCTGTTTTCATTTATATCTTAAATTCAAAGTACATATTAATATCGTGTATTTTAATCTAACAATTTCAAATTTAAAACAGGTGTTTCAGTTTTTCTGACATTTACATCAGGATTTATACCTGTTTTTGAGTTGTGTGATGCTATATATATTTTTTCAAACCATTCATCCTGTTAATAACAAGAGGACCATTGGTCCTGTAGCTCACCTGTAGTCCATTCAGCCTCAGTACTCTAGGGTAAGTTACTCTAAAGCAATGGGTCAACTGGTTCTGGTGAAAAAGATTTTTAAAGGTTTTAACCATATATGGGCGTGGCGGCCATGTTGGTCATGTGACCTGGACATTTGAAAAAAATTTCATTCCCTCAAACCCCAGGAGGCTCTATATGAAATTTGGTTTCAGAATTGGCCCAGGGGCTTTTTGGGAGATGGTTTGATATTGTCAAAATTACAGAGTTCTTGGTCAAAAGTCAAAGAATGGCCTTGACCTCTTGTACTCATAAATCTTCATGTACTCATTTAGATGACTGTAGATACCAATTTTTAGGCATAAATCTTCAAAACTTTCCATGAAATCTTATGTTCTAGTGTTTTCCCACATTTGACCTTGCCGTAAAATAGTCAAGGTCAACCCAAGGTCATCATTTTGAACAATCTTGATAGTACTGTAGTTCCCAATGCTACATACCAAGCTTCAAGGCCATCGGTCAATTGCTTCTGGAGAAGAAGATTTTTAAAGGTTTTTACCATATATGGGCCTGGCGGCCATGTTGGTCATGTGACCTGGACCGTTTGAACAAATTTTCATTCCCCCAACCCCCTGAAGGCTCTATATGAAATTTGGTTACAATTGGCCCAATTGTTTTTGAGGAGATTGTTTGATATTGTCAAAATATGAGAATTCCGGGTCAAAGGTCAAAGAATGACCTTGACCTCTTTTACTTATAAATCTTCATGTACTCATTAAGATAACTGCATATACCAACTTTTAGGCATAAATCTTCAAAACTTTCCATGAAATCTTATGTTCTAGCATTTTCCCATATTTGACCTTGCCGTAAAAAAGATCAAGGTTAATCCAAAGTCATATTTGAACAATCTTGATAGTACTCGAGTACCCAAAGCTACATACCAAGTTTCAAGGCCATCGGTCAATTGGTTCTGTTGAAGAAGATTTTTAAAGGTTTTCACCATATATGGGCGTGGCGGCCATGTTGGTCATGTGACCTGGACCGTATGAATAAGTTTTCGTTCCCTCAACTCCCGGAGGCTCTATATGAAATTTGGTTTCAATTGGCCATGTTGTTTTTGAGGAGATTGTTTGATATTGTCAAAATATGAGCGTTCGGGGTCAAAGGTCAAAGAATGACCTTGACCTCTTGTACTCATAAATCTTCATGTACTCATTAAGATGACTGTAGATACCAATTTTTAGCCAAAATTTTCAACAGTTTTCAAGATATCTTATGTTCTAGCATTTTGCCATATAAAAGCACAAGGAAGCAAATTTGACCTTACCGTAAAAAAGGTCAAGGTCAACCAAAGGTCATAATTTGAACAATCTTGGTAGTACTCGCGTACCCGATGGTACATACCAAGTTTCAAGGCCATCGGCCTACTGGTTCTGGAGAAGAAGATTTTTTTAGGTTTTTACCATATATGGGCATGGCGGCCATGTTGGTCATGTGACCAGGACCGTTTGAACAACTTTTCGTTCCTAAGGACCCAGGAGGCTACATATGAAATTTGGTTAAAATTGGCCCAGTGGTTTCAGAGGAGAAGTCGTTTGAAAATGTTGACGGACGGACGGACGACGGACGACGGACGACGGACGACGACGGACGACGGAGCCTGACCATACTATAAGCTCCCCTGGAGCCTCTGGCTCAGGTGAGCTAAAAATCAAAAGAAAATAACATAAAGAATGTGGCTGTTTAATTGCAGAATTCGTATTTTAGGCGGATCATCAGCTCTAGTGATATTTGTAAAATAATGACAAGTCTTTATAATCTTTGATGTATAAGATGCAAAAAATAAAGATATGACTCTGTTGATAAGAACATAAATGATTAAAGCAAGTAAATTATCATCCATAACATATAAAGTCTCATAGGCGTAAAATCTTTTGCCCCATCTGTGTAAGCTCTCGCCAATTATCGGGACATAAAGCTTTACCTCATCGGTATGCACATGCGCTGAAACAATGTAAAAAAGGTCTAATGTCAAAAGACAATAAAGCGCGACTTTATGGGAATTTGATTTTAACAAGCGCAAGTTCAATATGGACAAGTGAAATGAGATCAACTGCAGTGTCGAAATAAACAGTTCTCCTAAGAATAATTCAAACCTCTTAAATATTGCAAGAAATATGACAATATCAATGAACAGAAAAATATAGGTCACAGTTACCCAGAAGTAACATGAAGTCAATCACGGTATCTGAATGTACCATTAATCCCAGTATAATAGAAGTCAATGCTTGATTGTTTTGCGTTTAACGGCCCTTTGAGACAGTATTTCAGTCTATATCGGGCCGTCTCCCAGAGAGACGGAGAAAGAAGAGAAAAGATAGACAAGAGAAAAATATCCAAACAAACCCCACCACATCTACTGCAAGCTTATTAGGCCCTTGCCCTACTATTATCCAAATCAGTAGGACGCCCCGGCACTGGAAGTTACACGCAGCACCATTGCACCACCCGATCACCCCCATAATAGAAGTCAACGAAGTTGTTTTAGACATATTGGCTTAAATCACTGCACCATGAAATATAAGTCACACAGACCTACAATTAGTAAGAGATCACTCACAGTGTCAGCCCAAACCCATAATCAATGGATAATGAAAATCCATTTAAAAGTGTTAGAAATATGATGCAAATCACTGGACCATGAATCATAGGTTGCACTGACCTAAATGAGTATGAAGTCACTCACAGTGTCAGCCCAAACCATGAAGCCAAGTATAATGCAAATCCATGAAACAGTCTTAGAACTATATGAAATAATCTCTGGACCATGAAATATAGGTCATGTTGACCATCAACTATGATGATATCATTCATAGTGTCAGTCCAAACCATGTAACGCAGTATGATGCAAATCCATAAAATAGTAATAGAAATATTAGACAAAATCACTGGACCATGAAATAGGGGTCACACTGACCTACAATCAGTATGAGTTCACTTATAAGGCTACCCCATTAACCGAAGTATAAGTATAATTCATGAAATAGTGTTATTAAATATGAGACAAACTCACTGGACCATTAAATATATAGGCCAATGTGACCAACTGTAAGTTTGAAGTCAAACATCAGGTCATACTGAATCATTATCGCAAGCAATCGTGTTCGTACATCTAACAGTCTTCAAACAATAAGGTAAAACCACTGGACCATGAATTATAGGCCACTGTGACATAGTGTTTGTTTGAGGTATAACTTTAGGTCATACTGAGTCATTAATCTCAAGCAATCATGTTCGTACATCAATTGTCCTCAAGATATAAGGCAAAATCACTGGACCATGAAATATAGCTCAACGTGATCTACTGATTGTTTGAGGTAAAACTACTTTTGGTCATACTTAGTAATTAAACCAAGCAATCATGTTTGTGCATCAAATAGTCTTCAAGGTATAAGGCAACATCACTGGACCATGAAATATAGGATAATGTGCCCTTCTGTTAGTTTGAGGTCAAACTTTGGTTCAACATGAGTCATTATCCCAAGCTATCATGTACATATCTCAAGCAGTCTTCAAGATATTAGGTAAAATCACTGAACAATGAAATATTTGTCATTGTGACCTGCTGTTAGTTTGAGTTCAAATATCTGGTCATACTTAGTCATTATCAAAAGCAATCATGCTTGTGCATCAAACAGTCTTCAAGATAGAATGCAAAAATCACTGGACTATGAAATATAGGTCAATGTAACCTACTGTTTGTTTGAGGTCAAACTATGGGTAATACTGAGTCATTATCCCAAGAATCATATTTGTAAATCAAATAGTCTTCAAGATATATGAGGCAAAATCACTGGACCATGAAATATAGGTCACTGTGACCTACTGTTAGTTTGAGGCTAAAACTTTGGGTCATACTGAGACATTAACTGAAGCAAAATCACTGGACCATAAATACAGCTCTCTGCCCGATATGCATCGCTGCTTTTAGATGCAGATCTTTCCTAGACATATCTATGGAGTAAGTTTGAGGACTCCATCCTGTGGTTACTAAAAAACGGAGCCGTGAAATATAGGTCATGGTCCGATAAGCATCGCTGATTTCCGTAGATCTTCCCCAGACGTACCTATTGAGCAACTTTGAAGACTCTAGCCCTTGTAGATGCTTGGAAAGTAAGCTCGACGCAACAGGTGAGTGTTTCTATATATGTTCATTCAACCGTGAAAAATTTGTCATGGCCCGGTATGCATCATTGGTTTCAGTAGACCTCTTCCAGACGAATCTATAAAGCAAGTTTGTAAAATCTTGCAATTGTGGTTACTTGTAAACTAAGCTAAACGCAACCGGTTTGTATTTTTTTCTATGTTTAATCAACCGTGAAATATAGGTCATGGACCATATGCTAACTGCTTTCAGAAGATCTTTAGCCCAGGGCCTGATATGCATCGCTGCTTTCTGTAGTTCTTTCCCAGACGTATCTATGGAGCAGGTTTGAATACCCTAGCCCTTGCGATTACTAAACTAAACGCAACAGGTGGATATTTTTACAAAGGCGCACGCGTGCGCGCACTAGACCTCGCACGCGCACTCGGATACACACGAAGGGTATTGCATAAGCCCGTCTTTGCTTCGCAAAATTCGCGCTAAAAACGGTCGCATCGTACACATCCCAAATAGCGCAGACCGAGATTACACAGCTTCTCGGAAATGTTTGATCAGGGTTTGTAGCATGTTTTTTTTTTTTTTTTTTTTTTTTTTAACATATTTTATTGCCATCTATACAGCAACTGGGTTGGAAATGTTTTCATCCATTAGTTCTTCAAAAGAGATTGTGGTGTTAAAGAACATTTCAGCCAGATCGTGTAGATTCCAACGAAGCATGTACCAGCAGCAAATGCACAGCTAAGATTGCGATATGCACCTTGTCTCATTACTGTTGTGGAGCCTAATAGTATGCTGATTTCCAGAACATATCGATAGCGCCAACAGTGGTGATCACACTGTAAAGATGCTCAGGCTGATACAAGTTATTGCCGGGCTTCAAATGATTCACATGACCTGGCATCTTTTAGAAACTGTCAGAAAATGCAAAAAGAAACGTGTTGGTAGAACTTACAACTTCTGTACCATATAAATTTCAGAACGAATAATCCAGTTTTATAATGAATTTTCTTGTTTAGAAAAATATAGATAAACAGAGCGTCATCAAACTTAGTCTAAAAACGACTGCCTAACAATAGGCGTCTGTGTGCAAATGGAGAGTAATAAAGCCTCGGCACGAGAAAACAATCAATGTGGCATGTGCGCCCAGCGCAGTCAGATCAGCCTGGGCATCTGCCCAGTCTGATCTGAGTCTTCGCTTTGCGCTTAAAGGGTACCTAAGGGTATAAGCTAGCTCCATGCGGATATCGAAGACTGTTCAGACTGGGCGGATGCTTATCTGAGTCTTGGCTGACCGCACATGCCACTTAGTTGGTTTTCTCGTGTCGCGGCTCATTTTGCACGCACCTGGGGTTCAGACTCAGACTATATCTGAAGCCATTAATCACGAGCTCATTAAAAGATCTTAATAAGCCACAAATGGTCAGTGGTCAGTTGAAACTGCTGCTGTAACTGTTTCAAATTAGCAAATCAATGCCTAGTATCAAATAAATAGAGCATAGGCAAAACCAGGGAATTGTAAGAGAAGGAATAGCAACAGACTAATTGGACCGATTAGCACTTATTAAACCCTGTAGAATCTTTATGGAGGGCAAGGGTCGGGTGCGACCTTTAGTTGAAGGTAAAATTAACAAAGGAGCATAGAAAATGCCGTTTTTCAAACAAAATCGGTATGCATTAAACCTCTGCGATACTTCTCACAGACCCATGAAAAAGTCACAAATGTCAAATATGGAACGAAGTATTCTTTTTATTAAATGAGATCGGGTGAATGCTGGCGGGTGTCAATTCATTAGTTTTACGCCAAATTGACTTCTGTAAAAAATCTTATTCACCCCTTTTTCTCCCGACATTTTTTTCACAAATTCATCATTATCCTTCCGGAATACTACTTTATTTCAATCCGATGCATTCGCAATGGTACTGCTCAACAGAACAATTGAGCCGCGACACGAGAAAACCAACAATGTGGTTATGCGCCCAGCGCAGACTCAGATCAGCCTGGGCATCCGCCCAGTCTGATCAGAGACTTCGCTGTCCGCATGAAGGTAGCTAAGACCCTTAGCTACCCTTTGAGCGCTTAGCGAAGAGTCTGATCAGACTGGGTGGATGCCCAGGCTGATCTGAGTCTGCGATGGGCGCACAACCACATTGTTGGTTTTCTCGCGTCGCGGCTCAATTTTTTTTTCACACAGAATCATCTGATCAGTCTCAATGGAAAGGTCTTTCCAAGGTTAAACAATTCATATTTTGAAGCACAAATAGCGCCATTCACGTCTTTGTCAATAGCAAGACCATCCATACTTAACTTGCCATCGACTATTTTGACTAAAGACGTTATGTTATTAAATAATGTGATAAATGTTTTAGAAGAGCCGACACGGATCACAAACACTTCTCAAACGCTTCTTGATCCAATAGTAATACAAAACAAGTTGGTTTTTTTTAAAAAGAATCCTAGAAAGGTCTGCTGCAGTGTCTTTTCAGTTTTGTAGCCGAGTTTCAATCAGGACCTTGTCAGCGGCATCTGCTGCATAAACTAAATGCATCTGCTGCATTGACTAAATGGTCATAAATGAATGCTTAAAACCGCAATGGAAGCCATTTACATTACCCTCTTCACTGTATACACAACAACCAATCACTTGCTAAAGCAGAATGGGTGAATGACTTGTGTTTTTACGTCCTTTTTAACAGTATTTCAGTCATATCAGGACGATGGGAGGTGATAATGAAATGGTGTGTGCAATGGAACCCCGTTTACGGATAGAAAGATTCTCACCTCTAGCGGCCCAGTAGCAGGGCCCGAACCCGTGACGGCTAGATCAGTAGGCCAGCCCTAAACCGACAGAGCTACCGGGGCTCCTGGAAACGGTATGGATCTGAAAGATCTCAGTACCAGGTGCGCGATTGTTAGCAGTCAATGGAGATGATAGTCCTATGGTCAAGTTAGTGAAACCTATACTATTTTACCCACTTCTTTTAACCAACAGCGTTTAGGTTTCAAAAACTTGAATACATACTGCTAATACATACGTGGACTACATCTATTCTGTTCTATTCTATTTCATCCATTAACCGTGCAAGGTCGCTGGGGCACCATTGATGACGTCGCAATAATCCCCTTTTGCCTTGTCGTGTTTTCAGCCGTATTTTCAGCCGCTTTCTAGTTGAACTGGCAAAGCCCACCCCTGTCCACTCTTTAATATTGTCTTACCACCTCTTGTTCTGTCTACCTCTTTTTCTTTTTCCTTTCACTGTGTCCTGTAGAATCGCCTTTGCTAAACCAGATGGCCTTTAGACGTGGTCAAACCACCCTAGTTTCCGTTTCTTGACCATGTCCGGGAGTTCATATTATTCTCCAATGGCTGCTTGGCAAAACACGTCATTGATTATGTGGTCCTTGTACTAAATGTTCAGTAACCTTCGGTAGTATCTCATCTCAAAGGCCTGCGTTATTTTTTTTCTAACTCTGCTGTCAAGGTCCACGATTCACAGGCATACTGCAGAAATACGGAAATGACAAGGGAGCGCATCATTTCCACCTTAATCCAGGAGATGGTTATCTCTTCAAATTGGCTTCAGCTTTGTTAAAGCTGCAGTGGCTTGTTCAATCCTTGAGAGAACTTTCGGTTTCAAGCCATCATCTGAAACAATGCTTCAAGCTTATTTGAAGCTTATTACGGTACCCAGCGTCTGCCTTTTGACTTGATCTCCGTCTGGATGCCATTGGCGATGTTTGTCATTAGTTTGGTCTTCTTAGCACCATCTCCATCTTATACCTTATGCTGAAGAGGGTGGGTGACAGGAGACAGCCTTGCCTAACTCAAACTGTTTTTATGAACCATTCTCCCGTGCTGCCATTCATCTAGACTGCATTTGTAGCCTTGTCGTAGAGCTGCTCAACGGTTCGAATTAGTTTTGCACTGATATTGTACTTCCGCAAGGTGGCTCTTACCGCATGTCCAAGGCTTTTTTTTAAAAAAAATCAATGAAGACATGTTATAGGTTTTGCTGATGCTGGAGGTACTTTTTACACAGGATTCTGAGTTTGAAGATTTGTTCTGTGGTGCTTCTTCCGGGTCCGAATCCAGCCTGTTCTTCGGCAATTATCTGTTCGTCTTGGGTTCAAGCCTGCTGAAGATGATTGTCAAAATAACTTTGTTCGAATGACTGATGAAGCTGATGGTTCTGTAGTTCTGGCATTGCTGTAGGTTGCCCTTTTTAGAGGCTGTAATAATTAGTGACTGAGTTGGTTTAAACAATATTTATTCAATGTAAATTACATAATTACAAGAAAAATACAATATAACATGGTACAGGATCTGACGGTAAGCGAAACGCTTGTATTAAAGTCATCTCCTGGTGACCATCTTGCAACATATATCCTCTTGCCGTTTAGTTAAAACCATAGTCCAGCTTTTGAAAGAATTGTTTGGTTGTATAATATAGGTGACTTTGAAAAGTTAAATGTTAATCTCGTCTACTAACTGGCAATTCCTCGAGCAAGATACTCTAGATAAAGCATGCGAAAGTTTACCTCTGTATTTATTGATCTTGTAAAGAAATGTATTCCATGTAAAGAAGTAACAATACGCCCTAATGATAAACTATGGTATGATTCTGAAATTCCAGAATATTCTAGAAAACGTGACGGATTAAGGAAATCTGCAATTAAAACTAGTAAAATTAATGATTGGCACAAATACAAACATTTAAGGAATAAAGTAAATAATCTTAAAAACATGCTAAAGAACATTTTTATAATAATCTTGAAGATTCTGTTTCGGAAGCGAATAACACAAACCCAAGACAATATTGGAAACTTGTAAAACATTTCATAAAGTCGTATAAAGGTGCTGAAATTATTCCTCCTCTTAAAACTAAATTAGACTCTGGTAAGGATGTCTTTTCATTTACTGATCTTCAAAAAGCAAATACTTTGAACGAATAGTTTGTTTCTATGTCAACACTAAATGACGATAATGTTACATTGCCAGTTTTTGATACAAAAACCTTGGATGTCCTTAATAATATTAATATTGAGGAATCTGAAATATGTGACGTAATCAAAGTTCTTATAGTTTTTAAAGCATCTGGTCCGGATTTGATAAGTCAGAAAATGTTAAAAATGACCTGTGTTACAATTGTAAAACCTTTACAGATATTATTTGATAGATCTCTTACTGAGAGAATTTTTCCCTCGTTATGGAAAACAGTTGTTATGCCTCTTTTCAAAATAGGTCCACCCGAACAGCCATCTAATTATCGCCCTATTTCTTTACTTATTACAGTTGGAAAGATAATGGAAAGAGTTGTTTTCAAACAATTGTTTAATTTCTTTCAGAGTAATAACCTTATTTATAATTTGCAATCTGGGCTTTTGCCGCACCATTCTATGGTATTTCAGCTTATAGATATTTACAATCAAATATGCAAGGGCTTTGATGCAAAACAATACACATGCATGGTTTTTGTGATATTTCTAAAGCGTTTGATCGAGTCTGGCATAAAGGGTTGATATTCAAACTTAAACAGAATGGAATAAATGGTAACTTATTAAAATGGTTCTCCAACTATTTATCTGAGAGAACCCAGAAAGTATTTATTGGTTCATCCTTGTCTGAGTCGAAAACACTCCAAGCAGGCGGCCCACAAGGATCTGTCTTTGGGCCTTTTTTTTATAATATATGTAAATGATATAGTTGACCATTTACTTAGTATAGCACGTCTTTTTGCGGATGATACTACACGCAATGTTCAAGATATTGTAGGAATTTTAAATCACGATTTAAGATTTATATCAATTTGGGTTAATCAGTGGTACAGTACAGACAACATTCAAACTACCCAGTGGATTTCACCGCTACCGCCACGGTAATTGAATGGTACCGCCTCGGGAATGCCCTGTGAATGACGCGGGAACGCCGCGGAACGCACCGCTGTTCCAGACCATTCCATTCCATCGGGACCGCTGAATGGAATGGTCACATGTAAAAGCGGATCATCAATTATTGGACGAAATAATTATTTATTCATTTTTCTGCCGTTGTCAAGTTTAGCAACTTTATATCATATTCGCTGATGTGTTATTGATTTCTAGAGTTTGTCTGTAAGTTGTTTTTTTCCTATTTGATTTTTTTTCTGCTTCTTTCTTGTATCACTCCTACTTATATATTTTTGTTGTTAGATATATTTTCGGCGAAATAATTACATTACGTATCACATTACACACTCTTACATAATACTTTCTCAAATGCAACGCCTCCTCAGAAGAGTTATCGATTGACAGTCAACAAGTTATTTTATCGATGTTGGTTCAATTTGCGTGATGTGTAGGTTTTCCTGGTAATACACACTCCAATTGATAATCGGATTATATCACCTGGCCCCTATTGTCAAGCCACGCATTCTTATTTTATTTTCCCATTAAGATCTTATGATAAATCATTATCATTATTATTCTAATAATAATAATAATAATAAAAATAATAATAATTATTATTATTATCATTATTATTATTATTATTATTACATCTGCTGCTTGTTTATTTTTTCAATTTACCGAATGGGCACAGTTATCATAAAAATAATCACATTTTATTTATTTAATTAAACAGACACGATACTCCATTATAGTAATAATAATAATAATAATAATAATAATAATAATAATGTTATTATTATTATTATTATTATTATCATTATCACATCTCCTTCTTTTTCTTCTTCTTTTTTCCAAATGAGCACAATTATCATAAAAACAGTCATGTTTTTTTCTGTCTTTATTAAACAGACATAATGATCTATGACCCAGAATGATCCAGTCGAGCATTTCACATCTCTCTCTCTCTCTCTCTCTCTCTCTCTCATATCACATAAAAATCACATCAAAATGGTAACTATCAATGTTTGTCTCCGTTTTCCTTTTAATTTATTTTTTATCAAAATTTACTCACCTTTTCCATCTGTCTCTCTTTCTCTCTCTCTCTCTCTCTCTCCCTCTCTCTCAGCATCATAATGATAACGACTCTTCTTATCTGCATTGTTCTCCGTTTGTTTGTTTTTCAGTTTTGCTCGAAAGGATCTTATCTTTCACAAAGTCTTTCTCTCTCTCTGTCTCTTTTTCTCTCGGACTTCTCTCTCTCTCCCTCTCTCTCTCTCTCTCTCTCTCTCTCTCTCTCTCTCTCTAACCAAATAGAATAAATCATTATATAATGTTTTTAATATACATATATTGCATGGCTTTGATCACTTATCTTCTCTCTCTCTCTCTCTCTCTGTTACACCCCGCTGTAAGCGCATCATAATGGTAATCACCTGCTTTTATCTCTATTCTTCTGCAATGCTTTTTTTCGTTTAGGTTTGATTGGTTATTCCACATTTTTACTCTCTCTCTCTCTCTCTCTTTGTTTTACACCCCGCTGTAAGCGCATTATAATGGTAATATCTTGCTTTATCTCTTTTCTGTGATGCATTTTTTTTTTCGTTTACGTTTGATCAGTTATTCCACATTTTTACTCTCTCAATCTCTCTCTCTATCTCTCTCTTACTGCCCACTGGAAGCGCATCATAAAGCTTATCACTTGCGTTATCTCTATTATTCTGCAATGCATTTTTCGTTTAAGTTTGATCGGTTATTCCACATTTTACCCCCCCCCCCTCTCTCTCTCTCTCTCTTACACCCCGCTGTAAGCGAATCATAATGGTAATCACTTGCTTTATCTCTATTCTTCTGTGGTGCTTTTTTCGTTCAGGTTTGATCAGTTATTCCACATTTTACTCTCTCTCTCTCTCTCTCTCTCTCTCTCTCTCTCTCTGTCAGTCTCTCTCTCTTACATCCCGCTGTAAGCGGATCATAATGATAATCATTTGCTGTATCTCTATTCTTCTGCGATGCATTTTAGCTCGCCTGAACGAAGTTAAGGGAGAGCTATTGTACTACCCCGGCGTCGGTGTTGGCGTTGGCGCCGGCGTCGGCGTCGGCGTTAGCAAAATGTCAAAGTTTTACGTTAAAGTTATTTATGTGATGGGCAAGGCGCTGTCAGGCGAGCTATCCTGTCCCTGTGGCAGGTCTTGTTTCGTTTAGGTTTGATCGGTTATTCAACATTTTTTACTCTCTCTCTCTCTCTCTCTCTCTCTCTCTCTCTCTCTCTCTCTGTTACACCCCGCTGTAAGCGAATCATAATGGTAATCACTAGCTTTATCTCTGTTCTTCTGTGATGCATTTTTTCGTTCAGGTTTGATCAGTTATTCCACATTTTACTCTCTCTCTCTCTCTTTCTCTCTCTCTCTTACACCCCGCTGTAAGCGCATCATAATGATAACCATTTGCTGCATCTCTATTCTTCTGCGATGCATTTTTTCGTTTAGGTTTGATCGGTTATCCCACATGTTTCTCTCTCTCTCTCTCTCTCTCAGACTTTCTCTCTCTCCCTCTCTCTCTCTCTCTCTCTCTCTCTATCTTACACCCCGCTGTAAGCGCATCATAATGGTAATCACTTGTTTTATATCTATTCTTCTGCGATGCATTTTTTCGTTTAGGTTTGATCCATTATTCCACAATTTTACTCTCTCTCTCTCTCTTTGCTCTCTCTCTCTGACCAGCCAAAAAGAGTGACAGATCGTTTATCTTCATTCTGATGTGTTTTATCAATTACTAATATTTTATTTTATATATATATATGATAATCATTTGCTGCATCTCTATTCTTCTGCGATGCATTTTTTTTTTCGTTTAGGTCGATTATCCCACATGTTTCTCTCTCTCAGACTCTCTCTCTCTCTCTAACACCCCGCTGTAAGCACATCATAATGGTAATCACTTGCTTTATACCTATTCTTCTGCGGTGCATTTTTTCGTTTAGGTATGATCCATTATTCCTCATTTTTACTCTCTCTCTCTCTCTGCTCTCTCTCTTTGCTCTCTCTCTCTCTCTCTGACCAGCCAAAAAGGGTTACAGATCGTTTATCTTCATTCTGATGTGTTTTATCAATTTATAATATTTTATTTTATATATATTTTGCATGGCTTGATCATTTATCCACTCTCTCTCTCTCTCTCTCTCTCTCTCTCTCTCACCCCGCTGTAAGCGCATCATAATGGTAATCATTTGCTTTATCTCTATTATTCTGCGATGCAGTTTTTCGTTTAGGGTTGATCCACTATTCCTCATTTTTACTCTCTCTCTCTCTCTCTCTCTCTCTCTCTCTCTCTGACCAGAAAAAATGGTTATAGCTCGCCATCTTCATTCTGCTGTGTTTCATCAATTTATAATATTTTATTTCATATATATATTTTGCATGACTAGATCATTTATCCTCTCTCTCTCTCTCTCCACCCCTCTCTCTCTTTCTCTCTCTCTCTCTCTCTCTCTCCACTTTAGTGCAGAAGCTAGTCCTGAAATGTATAACACTGTGCAGATAACACGTGTGACATCTGACATGGCGTGAGAATACGCGTCTTTGGCATCTAGAAATATACACAGTCTGGCTCAGGGGAATAATCCAGATCAGAATGTTGCTGAAAAACCAACCTGAATGAGAAATGAGAAGGCAAAGTATACTTTCCATGCGAATGAAAAAAGAGATGAGGTTGGTACTATCCTCTAATTTTTAGAGTGAATGGCCCAATATTAAGAGCAAATATTTGTCAACGGTAAAACAGAGGCCCCAAATGGGGAAACCGCATTCCATATTGGACGTTGTGTCACATTTACTGATAAAGTGTACACGCTATCCCTTCGCTGGAAAATGTGTGTGTGTGTGTGTGTGTGTGAGTGTGTAGCATCGGCCAGTGAGGGGGACCCGGGGAGGGGGCTGGCTAGCTTGAAAAACATATCTGAAGACGGGAGCGGGAAGGGGCTGGGGTTTGAGGCGTTTTCGGGGTCGTTGTGTGTCAAGCGTATTGAAAGTTAGTTCTTTATCCTACAATAAACAAAACTATGCTCCGCATCCCGTCGCGTCTGTTCTTGCTTTACATTACATAATCATTTCTTTTCTATAATTTTTATAAAGATGTTCCTCAGAAGGCTCAATGTAACAAATCCGTAGCAAAAATCCCCTGGCACCCAGTCTGTCCGTGTCGTGGTTTTAGTTTGCTGGTGCTCACATATTTAGCAGTCTGAGCAGTGTCATTTATGTTCACTGTACATTTCTTATGACCCGATTGAATGATGTTTCGAACTTGTCAAACAGTATAGACGCGCGGACTGATTACGGTCTTCACTGTTGGCACATATGCAAGAAGACCCCTTAATTGTGCAGTCAGAGAACCATTGCTTCTTATATTTTTTAAATAGCCATTTAGATTTAAACTAATCCCTTTTGGGCACTTACATTTTGTTTGTTTAATGCAGCAAGGCTGGATTAAGGTAAATGGGTACATTTTCACGGGCAGATAACTCTACTATTTTAACTCTCAAAGCAAAGAATTTGCACCCATAGTATCAAATTCTGTCCAGGAATAGACACCCTTTGGAAGGGACTCCTCCCGGAAAAAGGAAGGAAGACTGGATGTTGCTCCCTAGTATGAAAATGATGGAAAACATGAAGCTGTACCCATACACCTATTAATGTGTTTATACCTCACTTTTGTGTCACGTAAATGTCTACCTCAAGGCCTGACGCTGCATTTATCAAAATAGTTATTCTTAGTTTCAAATCTCTGCATTCCCTGAGACAGTTTCCTTAGAAACTGCAAGGAAACTACCGTAGTAAACTGGCCAAAGCTACTGCATCGCGCTATTGAACGGCCTACGCAGGTTGCCTAGGTATTGAAAATTGCACATGACCTGATCAGACGGTGCACCCTGATAAACAGTTAACCCTGATGGAAAGCAGGCATTTTCTACAACCGATTTAAGTCATGGCCAGAACATATGCGCTGACCAGATTGCATGTGCGAGTCGATTTTTCCATATACTGAATGCGCATGCGCTGGCCAGACTATGTTATTTGTCGACAACCAAAGACTGCGCATGCGTTGACCGTATAGCGCATGCGCGGGTGCATACGCTTTTTAAGTCATGGCCTGAACAAACTATTATACGCTGGCCAGGATGCGTGCAATGTCTAACAAAAAAGTTGTTAAACATTTTCTACAGTCGATTTCAGTCATGGCCTAGACAGATTCCGCATGTGCTGACCAGACTGCATGTGCAGTCCGAACTGCGCATACGCTAAATAGACTGCGCATGCTCTGGCTAGATTCATGCCGCTTATCTACAGCTACAGACTGCGCATGCGTTGACCATTCTACGCCTGCGCGGCCTGCATGGTACATTTTCATTAGTATATTCATTCGCTCATGCAGACTTACTGACGCACGCAGCGTTGAAGCGCTTTAACGTTGTATCTACGTTAGTTTAACCACTTGAGGGCGAATCAAAATTGATTCAAGAAAACCAACGATGGATTAAAGTTGTTTCAGCATTGTTTCAAGACTGAATCTCCTACTACACATACCCCCCCCTCCCCACCCCCACGACCCCCCCCCCCCCCCAATCGACAAAGTGCGCATATTGAAGTGAAATGAGGCTCACGTATGTTTCGGAGACACCTTGAAACAAAATGCTTAGGAAATCGTCAACCTATCCTCTTCCACATACGAGTTATCCGGCGATATTATCATTGCTGCGCATGTGCACTACTAATTTTTTATCGTGCAGATAATGCAGGGAACTCTAAAATCACTTATAATCTCCAACATCTTGTACTCAGACTTTACATGTGAGGTTTAAATTCTTCAAATTCTCAGATTATCTCTCTTTGAATTAAATATATGGCGTTTTTAAGGCATTATTATTGCTCAACATGTAAGTCTTTTCCAAAGTTTTTTCAAAAACATTTTTGTTAGGTCAGTTGTTTTCTTTGCATGGTAACAAAACTGGAAGATTTGTTGCGCACCCACTAACCGTTACGATTTCCAATTTCTATTGAAATCCCATTGATGGTGGCTTTTAAACCAGTCTTTGAAAATAGGATGGATGACTTGTG
Organism: Ctena decussata; assembly: GCA_963989385.1. Taxonomy (NCBI): domain Eukaryota; kingdom Metazoa; phylum Mollusca; class Bivalvia; order Lucinida; family Lucinidae; genus Ctena; species Ctena decussata. The sequence continues at coordinate 33,591,084 of OZ022498.1, read as the reverse complement.
ATTTTACTTCCTTTTCAACAGTATTTCAGTTATATCAGGACAATGGGAGGATGATAATGAAAGGCTGTGTGCAATGGAACCCCGTTAACGGTAGGAAAGATTCTCGCCTCGAGCCGGGCTCGAACCCAGTCCGCTAGTTCAGTAGGCCAGCGCTTAACCCACTGAGCTACCGGGGCTCCTAACAGTCTTTGTGAAGGAATCACAGTTCCCTGAGTTGTGGTTCAAATGGTGTCAATTTTCGATTTCTTGGCAGCTCTAGTGAAAGTTCGTGACTCCGGCAGTTGTCATGGCAACAAATGGATATTCATGTGTAGGATATGACACACAGTATATTAACACATACGGGTGTGTTTCAAGCAGTGATATAGGTCACTGTAGTTGATAGGGTTGAGTTAAATGTTGGGACACCAAATATCGATTTTACGTATTTATTTCAAAAGTTTACCATCCGCCGTTTATCGCTACAGTGCAAACCCTGATAAGACCGCTTCTACAAACTGGGTACAAACTGATGTTTTAGGGTATTACGGCACACTACGAACATTAGCTGGTGCATCTTCGCAGTGTGTCCGTATTTTCTCGCAAACTTCCAATGCCGTTCTGGCCCATTTCTGGCCCGAATTAAACCAGCCGTTGTTGCAAAGGACCGTCAATGCCTTTTATAGTAAAACAAATTGGCTACATTGTAGGTAGCCCCGCCCCTCCCCCCCCCCCCCACGCATCCCCGAAAAAAGTTAAGCAAGACCATCATTGAAAATTCTATTGCAATGCAGTCTCGTGTTGGCCGTTGGCAAAAACGGAATAAAGCTCTCCGCATGATTCATAGGTCACGGGTTCGATTCACGTGGTTCGATTTCGGTCGAGTACAGCATCTGGGTTTTTCTTAATTTATCACCATCTCACTCATTCCCTCATCGGCCCGAAGCGTGCGGGCGGAGCCTCGGTAGCTCAGTGGGTTAAGCGTTGGCCTACTGATCTCGCGGACCGGGTTCGAGTCCCGATTGAGGCGAAAATCTTTCCTATCGTAAACGGGGTTCCATTGCACACGGCCTTTCATTATCATCCTCACATCGTCCTGATATGACTGAAATACTGTTGAAAAGGACGTAAAATCGCAAGTCATCCATCCATCCGAAGCGTGCGCATGACCGAGTCATTCGTGCCTTCGAATTCGGATAACAGGGCCACATGTTCGAATCTAAACGTTCCTTCTTCATAGCACTCTGTCTTCGTCTTGAAATGACTGAAAAACTGATACAAAGGGTGTCAAACCCGCCTGCGCAGTACTGAAAAAAACATTATGAAGTGCTGGAAAGATTCGAACTGTACAAACCCAGACCGACCTGTACATATGTGCAGTCAGGATCATAGCTTTACAATATTTGCCAGTCACCAATCATATTTTTCTAGAAGCATCTTTAATTTGCTCGACCCGGTATCACACTCGACCTGGTCATCTAGCGGTCCCGGGTTCGAATCTGGCTGGAAGCGGGATTCTGTCCAACCGTAAACGGATTCCTTTGCAAACAGCTTCTCATCGTTCTGATACGAGTCGAATAAGTTAAAAAAAAAAAAAAAAAAAGATAAATCATGTCATTCATCTAGCATTGGATTTCAGGGTAAATATGCCCTAGTAGTAATATTTCAAATCTCATATCGACGTCCCCCCCCCCCCCCCCGCCACCTGCCGCGCCCCCTCGGCACCTCAGTGGAACGAATCCACAGCCGCAGTAACGGGGCGCCGATCTTCCATCCATAAAAATATGGCCCAGTATTTAGAGTAAGGATTGATATTAGATAATCCCGTAAATTTGACAGAATTGAGCCGCGCCATCACACAAACTGAGTAGAAAATGCGCCAAGCGAAGATTCAGATCAGCCGCGGAATCCGTCCAGTCTGATCAGAGTCTTCACTGTCGGCATTGAGATAGCTTTGACCCTTAGCTACCGTTAAAGTTCACAGCGAAATCTCTGATCAGACTGGACTGTTGCTTAGGCTGATCTGAGTCTTCCCTTGGCTAACATGCCTTTTTCTCGTGTCGCGGCTGACTGACAATTATTGTCCGTTACACAATGGGGCTCCATTCGGGGAAATGTGTCCGTTATGAATTGGGGTTCTCTTCGGGGAACTGTGAATATGTCCTGTCCTGGATAAACTTGGAGCCTTGGTTGGTTGTTTGTTTTGGGTTTAATTGCTCTTTGAGATAGTATTTCAGTCTATATCAAGCCGTCTCGATAAAGAAGAAAGGAGGCAGGAGAAAGACCATGAAACGAGATGTGGTAAATGAGAGAAACACTATCGAAACAGCCCCCACCCGCACCTACTGCAAGCACAGTAGGCCCTTGTCCTACTATTTATCCAAATCAGTAGGACGCTCCTGCACTGAGAGTCATCTAGCACCATTGCCCAACCACATCACCTCTCAGTGGCAGCACGTTGATGGTAGGTGATTGCCACGGTGATTGCAGTTACCCAACGTCGTCGGCGGTGCCAGCTTCACCAAACCGGCAAAGCTGTACATGTTCAAGTTTTACACAACATACGTGAAGAAGCGTACCTGATATGCTTTCAGGGACTGCACCCAGCGGCCACATGACGTTGATATGACGTCATACTGACGTCGATACGATGTCGTGACGTCACATCCACGTCAGTACGACGTCATTTCAACGTCATGTGCCTGCTGGGTGTTGTCTCCTTAAACAAGCACGACTTAACAAACAACGGTTTGGGGTTACCTTTTATCTATTTATTTATGTGTTTATTTATTGAGTTGTTGTTGTTGATGTTTTGTTGCTTTACGTCCACGGTAAACAGCTATGGTCATATCGGGACGGTCAGTTAACCTAACCACACTATTTCTGGGCAGGCTTAGACCTCCTAATATAAGCGGTTAACCAGTACTAAGTGCACATACTTTCGCCAGTAACTGGCAATTGTTCTTCTTGAATCAGCGGAAAACGGAACGAAAGTATGTGGCAAGACCGGGTGTCGAACCCGGGACCTCTGACTCTTGAGTCCGACGCGCTACCGAATGCGCTACACGGCTTGCCCTTTGCACCATTGGCCAAATGGACTGTGATCAGTCAGCCATCCAGCATGCACACCACATTGAATCAGCGTTGATTTAACGTCGTGACGTCGAAGTATGTTGCCCGACCGGGTATCGAACCCGGGACCTCTGGCCTTTGAGTCAGACGCGCTATCGACTGCGCTACGCGACCTGCCCCTTGCCCCCATTGGCCAGATAAATACAAATGAAAGGACTGTGATCAGTCAGCCATCCAGAATGCACACCACATTGAATCAACATTGAATCAACTTTGAATCAACGTCATGACGTTGAATCAATGTTGATTCAATGTTGTGTGCCTAATTGGATGCATGATCTAATTTCTATTTATATGATGCGGATAATGAGTATGCAATGCCTGAAGGCAACTTTTTTTTTCGTGACTCGACAATTATGTAACACAGTTGAAACACGTTTGCACCTGCGCACTGGGAGTCATTTGATGGTAAATATAAATTGATTGATTGGTTGATTTGGGTTTGAGACAGTAGTTCAGTCTTTCCGAGAGAGAGAGAAAGGGGAGAAACGATAAATGAGAGAAAATGTCCAAACAACCCCCACCCGCACCTACTGCAAGCACAGTAGGTCCTTGTCCTACAATGTTCCAAACCAGCAGGACGCCCCGGCACTGGAAGTTACACGCAGCAACATCGCATCGAAGGGCTCTATGCACTAAAACGCCTTGTAGGCTCGGACAAAATCTTGCCTCCGGCGAGACTCGAACACGCAACCCCGTGGTCTGGAGAGCTAACCACTCGGTCGCTGCATGACAAGTATGCGAACTACGCATTTCTAGGCCAGCATGTGGACAAAACCATGTGTATTCAGGATCAGTTTAGGGGAATCAATGAAGACACCACACTTTAGCAGACTGATCTTGGTGTGCACATTTTACAGTGAAGAACCTGGTCCTAACGGCATGGTCTGATCCAGGCCTGCAAAGTTTGTTATTTTCCTAACAAAGTTTCATCCCGTTTCTTTGCTCTAAGAGGTTATAGTGTGCCAATATTTAGAGTTGCTATTGATCACAGCACCCGTTATAATTGTTGAATGCTGCATGAAAAGGAAAAATAACAAAAATATATTTTATCGCAACTTTTGGAAATACTGCACCCAAGGTCCCAAAAGGAAATATCCTCACCCCCGCTTCCCCCGTCCAAGAAAGACAAACAAGACCATTTTTTTTCATTCCATTGGCAAAACACTTTAAAACAACACCATCTGTGTGCTCCATTTAAGGTCCCAATATTTAGAGTAAAATTGACCGGGTAACACAAGAGGCCAATAAACAATCATGAGCGACGGTATCTGTGCACCTATATCGATAGTGTAAGATATTGGAACACCTTAACGACTTCACCCTAAAAATTAGAGCAAATGGGGTAGGAGCGGGGGCAAAGACGCAGTTGTCAGTTTAGTGACATAAACGTACAGTTTTTTTAAAGTTTATCGATGGTCGGTTCGATTGTGAGACTCTTAATTTGGATAGTGATAGTGTTTTGGAAATTTGGATGTAAATACAATGCAGGAGTCTATTCCATATACATCTTCACTACCTTCCCAACTTTCTGATTTAAAATTTAATTCGTTAATGCCTAGCGTCCCATAACACACAAAAGAGCGCAAGCAATGAAGACGCCTCACAGCAGATGTCTCTGATCTTGGCGTCGCATCAGGGCGAACACATTTTGCATTCAACATAGAAAATTCGAGAAGTTAAACGTCAAATTAAGCACTCCTGATGTTGGAAATGGGCCCGCCCGTCTGTAAGGTAAAGGAGTATCCTAGGCACTAACGAGTCCACTCATCTTTCGGTAAAACAAAGCCATTTTTTGTTTTTATTACCGATTTTTTTCTGCTATCATAAAGTCTCTGAACGGACTGCGCATATGCAGAGCTAGGCGTAACATGCCGTGTTCGTGTAAACCGTTAGACCGACTTTCCTCGACACGGTGCAGATTTAAACTCTGATTGCGCGCTTCCGCACTGGGAACACTCGGCGGCAGGTGTGTGTAACTATGGTTACGTACCTCTGGGCCACTTGGGTAACGTCGTTACGAGAATTGAAACAGAACAGAAAAGAAATTTTCCCCAGGGCGGATATGATGCTCTCGTGGCTGTTATCCGTGACGATAAATCGAAGAAACAACAACACAGGGCGGATATGATGCTCTCGTGGCTGTAAGCCCTGATGGACTATCCGTCACGATAAATGGAGGAAACAACAACACTGGGAAATTAATATGACATACATACTCACAGACCAGCCTGTGCCCCCACCCGATCCTCATTCCCCGCCCCACGCCCCCTCCCTCCTCAAAAAAAAAAATAAATAAAAATGGGCATAGATGCAGTTTGCCAATCTAGTGTCAAATGAATGTCATAAACCAAAGGAAGTGTCTCCGGGTACGGTACCGTATCCCTTGACCTTGGGTCTCCAGGTACGGAACCGTACCCCGAGATTCGGGGTCTCAAGGTACGGAACCGTACCTGGAGTCAGTCCTATGAGGATTGGCTCCGGGTACGGCAGTAAGTTTTCAATACTGTGTATTAAGTAATTTTACCCATTTAATATATAGTCAATCCGTTAATAAAATTACTCCTTGTAAAAATTTCATTAAGTCGCCATCTTGCTAGGAAAAATAATTAATGAATAATGTGGTCAAAACGATGTTGTTGTTTTTTTGGCATTAGAAATAACACGACGGTTTCGCGCTAACACCAATAATTGTTGTTTTTCACACCTGTTTTGTCCAAATTAAAAATAAAATTCAACAATGAGTAACAGTTTTTATTCAATGGACGGACGAACGGCGCCCCAGTATTGCGGCTATGGATACGTTCCGCTGAGGTGAAATTCAATCAATTATATGGCTTTCTGTAATGTTAGTGATTATTTTTTTGAAGGGGTGAGGGGAAGGCGGGGACAGCTAAAACCAAATTTACAAAGACGCTCGTAATTACCGTAAATCCCTTCAAGTCGTGTGTCAGGGATTGTTAATTTGTCAGTGCATATACATGAAGTCATACGGTACATTTTCAGTGGCATTTAAAAATACTCATGATACATCTGGGCTGAGTATTTATAATTTGATGCGAGTTGACTTTTGGCAAGCTTATGACATAATAAGCCCATGCCTATGCCCATATAAGCCCAAGGCTATGCCCATATTCCTTCTTGTGAATGTATTCTCTGCTCTTGAAGGAACTCTTTCCGATTTTAATTATGATATGGGACGCGTTGACTGGTGGTAAGTTTTAAAAAAAATTGGGGCGAATTGTCTTGGTCCGAGATTTTGTGGGGCGAGTTGTCTTTGGTCCTAGCTGTCCTGATTCCCACAATGCGATATCTGTTAAAAAAAGCGATAATACCTTCATAAGCACACAAATAAATACATATAATAATGAATACTCAATGTTATTTCGATTAAGTTGTGCAACAACACTTGGAGAACTTCACTTGGCACACATGACTTGTTTGACGAAAGGCATATTTAAAAACGCTGCATGCGTTTTTTAGGCGCCTGTTTTTGGTCTACATTGCTTATCGAAGAAATATTAAAAGATGGATACTTTTTTAAAATAAGTGTAATTGTCTATTTGTGTAGATTATAACAAGATGATAGTTGTTTGCACTATTCAGAAGTCATTTTCTGCGTGCAATTAGCGGGCGATCAAATAATACACATCGGCCGTGTTTTTCGCAGTTTATGTACATCAGTCAAAATAACGCAAATGACGGACTTGAAGGTTATAATTTTCCTTAGCAAAATGACGACTCAATGCATTTTTTACAAGGAGTAAATTTATTAGTAGTAGTATTTCAATTCTCATATCGACGTTGCCCCCGCACCTCAGCGGAACGAATCCATAGCCGCAGTAACGGGGCGCCGAGCATCCGTCCGAGTAATTTTATTGATGGATTAACTATATTAAATAGGTAAAACTACTTAATACATATACAGAGTATTGAAAACTTACTGCCGTACCTGGAGACCCAGAGTCTCGGGGTACGGTTCCGTACCTGGAGACCCTGGGTCTAGGGATACGGTACCGTACCCGGAGAAATGCAGTATCTATTTTATTGTACCTTTGAAGCCTAGACAGCTCTTCATGGTTTATATTTCTTGATCAGACGTGTCCGTCCCAGGATTTATGGTATTTTTTTTAACACCACGATCAGACAGCTCGGTCGAATCTCTTCTGTCTGTCGCAGTATGTAGAACTTTACGGTACAAAAATTGTCAAACTGTCCTGTTGTCACAATACTTTTTTACGGAGCTTTAGATCCATCAAATTAGACTGCTTCTTTTATTCTATACATTTAAGGCTAACGTTTCGGAAGCTTTATATCATTGTGGACCACCATAATCAAACTGTTCCTGTACGTCTGTTCTCTTCAAGAAGGCATGCCAGTCCCAATGCTCGGGATTTACCGGTCAAATAGACCCTATGCGTCCATACAGCTCAGCTCTAAATAGTTTAATCTATATGGTTTGTTCTGATATATCTTAATCGTTTCAGCTTAACGGTACTTTTGAAGCCATAATCAGACCGCTTTTATAGGTCTATTATGTTACAGCAAGCATAATTTTACGCTTGAAAAACACATAGTCTATGTCCATTAAACATGCCCTTTCCCAAATCTTACACCTGATCACATGATTCTCTCATTGCAGTAATTATGATTGCGCTATGTCGAAAAATGTGTTCAGTGTCGCCTTTACCTGTATGAAAGATGTGAATTCTTATCTCAAATCTGAAAATTCCAATAATTGGTCTTTAGGGTGTTGTGTAATCAAAATTAAAAGATGTGTGGTAATATTGAAATACCTTGTCAGACTGTTCCTCGAGTCTATGCAGTTTATTCGTGCATGTCTTTCCCATTTTTTGCATTTTACGGTAATTTGAAGACCCTGACGAGACTGCTAACAGGGCGAGGCTTTACTCCACAACCGGATTTTTCTTTTGGACGAAACGAAAAATGGAATTAACCGGAATGGCGTTCCCAGAACAATATGGAATGATGGAATGGAATGGTGTGGAATGGTGGAATGGCGTGGAATGGTAATGCCGCGGTAATGGCGTGGGAATGATGGCTGATCGGGACCGCCCCTACCAGTGAATGGCATTATGGGAAGCTTTAATGTTGTCTGTACTGTAGGTAGATTTCAATCCTAATAAAACAAAAGCCATATTTTTTTCATGTACAGACATTGATAGGCCTAGTTTGTTATTTAATAATATTCCTGTAGCATTTGTTGAAAATTATAAGCATTTAGATTTAACTATCATCTACAATGGTAAATGGCACTCACATATCGAGAACATATTATGTTCGGCCTCAAAAATGTTAGAAGTGTTACGCAGTTTAAAATTCAAGCTGAAACGCAAAACGTTAAATCAGTTAATATATATCTTATTTAAGACCTTTGGTCACAAATGCATCAGTTGTATGGGATGGCTGCACGGCAGGTGAAAAGCATCAGTTGGAACGTTTTCAGTATTAAGCGGCCCGAATTGTGACGGGCTTGACACGATCAGTATCAATTGAAAATCTTATGAGCAAAATTGGATGGCTTCCATTGTCCGAACGTCGTAAATTTCAAAAAATTGGTAACAATCTTTAAAATATATAATGACACAGCACCAGGGTATCTTCGTAACTTGTTACCGCGAAAGGACTATGTATAACCTTCGCAGTGGAGAAAATATAAGTGTTTTAAGTAAAAGAACTGAGTTTTTTTCGAGATCTTTCATACCGTCTGGTATTGAAACTTGGAACAGTTTGCCTCCGTCTATTAGGTCGGTTGTCACTGTTGAAATCTTTAAATCTAGATGAACAGAACATTTATTTAGTATACCTAAAATTCCTAGATATTTCATTCTGGGTACTAGAGAGGAATCCATATATCATTGTCGTATAAGGAATAGGTGCAGCAACCTCAACAAAGTTCTATGACAATCACCTGAGAGATTCTCCTGTATGTGACTGTGGTATAGATATTGAGGATACCGAACATTATTTTTTCAGATGTGATTTATACATAAATCAACGGTTAAGATTTTTTCAGCTATCTCGAAGATTTCACCCGCTTGGGGTTCAGTTTATGTTGTACGGATCAGACCAGCTCTCAGAAGAAGATAATATTATTTTCTTTAGCTACGTTCATGCATACATTAACACACTGGTCTGGCATTCAACACAGGTAACGAAGACAACGTACATGAATCTTGCTTGTTCCGCTCATCAGGATAAGTTTGTTTCAGAAGTATAGTCTCACGGACCATCCGATCCCCGGCTCTTGAAATAGGAATCAAAAGTTTTACTGAATTCGTATGCATATTCAAGAAATGCTTGAAAACAATTTTTGGACTACAACATCTATGCAACGAATCGGTAGAGAAACATATTCAAGCACTACATCTATACTAGACGGAATTTCTTCAAAAATCTAGTCTGATTAAGAGGTATAACAAACTGCCGGGTCCGTAAGAATAATAGTTCGAAATTAATCTAAGAGATATGCGAAAAAAATCAAGTTTTTAGTACGTTGCCTTCGTTGCCTGTGATGAATGCCAGACCAGTGTGATTAAGGAAACAAAACGTTTCAGTTAACTTCTTTATTCTTGTATCTATTTCTGTTATAACGAAACTCCACATTACTATTCTTCTGCTTAATCGCGGGTTGTATAGTTTTCGCCTGCGCCTGTGCGCATGCGTTGGTTTGTAGGTCTGCTGTGTGTTGTTCGCTGTTTACTGCTATTGCTTTCCGTTGTAGTGGGTAGCTTGCAACCGACAGGAGAGGGCGTATGTGGACTTCCGTATGTCGTACAAATAATGAGATATATATTACAGTTGCTTTTTTTGTCTTTTCAGGTACCGCCCAATGAAGACGCTGTCAATTTGAAAAGGGGACATAGGACGACTAGACCATATATAAATCTGTTATTTATTTACTTATCTATCTATTTATTTTTTATTTCTTTTCTCTCTTATCAATCATTACTTTTATTATTACTATTATTATTATCATTATCATTTATTGATATTAGTTTGTTTTTATTATTTTACCATGCTGATTTAGTTACATTATTTACTGTTATTATTCCAGGTTTATTGATCTATATTACTTTTTTTTCTATCTCATTTATTAATTATTTACCATCAGTTCTTTTAGAGACAAACTTAAAACATCTCTTTATGATGTTAAAGATGTGTTCTGAGTGTTATAATTGCTTTCCAACTCGTTTTGTTTTTACATTCGAATTGTCTTTTGGTAAGCAGTATCAGTAAGTTCAAAATTATGTTACATGTATGTCATTGCCTATATCTGTTCTGTATAGCATTCTCATGGGGAGGACCGTGATTAATGTTGTTAGAATTTGTGGTCCGACCCATTTGTCAGTTGTTTTTGGCAATAAAATATGTTTAAACTAAGCGATGCCTATTACCGCTGCCTGGTGCCCATGATTTCCCAGGCACTAATAATCACGGCAGAAAAGGCTCCAATTCATTCCGTGTATTTCATTTTGTTTGCATCATTTCGTATCTGAATATTGTGCAAACAACGTCATACGAAAATCGACTAGATCATGTTCTAAGCACTATAGATGTACAATATTTCTTCTTCTAAAACAGAAATTTTCTGGAATATATCATGTGATCCTAATCAAAAATTAGAAAAAGCCCCACCACCCGTCCCCCCTGAAATGACGGCACAATGGTTCCTTAAAAATCACGTGTCCATGAATTTCAACATTTGTCTGTGACACCATAGATATCAATCATTTGCGTCGCATATAATGGACAGAAGCTGCTGATTTTTATGCATTCCCTCACAGAATACAACAGAAACAGACCCCGACAAAAACAGAATCCTGCGTTGTGTAGTTGACAAGATATGCAGCATGACTCACAATCCAGCAGAAACACAAAACTCATGAAAATAGGCCAGTTTCAATAGCTAGGTCTGTATTTCAGCTTATACATGTAACTCAACCAAATTGCATTATTTAACCATGTGCATGATATCAGTATAGGGAAGAGTCGGGTAACTTCGGACAGGGGGGTAATTTCGGACAGTGACATTGTTTCCTTTATATGTCATTTGTTTGGAGCTAAAAAAATCAACTGGCCAAACAGAGGAAATCCTGATGAGACGGCTCATTTTGAGCCGTCTCATCTGGATTTTCACTGTTTGCAATTGTATGTACGAATTTACCCACCTGTCCGAAGTTACCCGAATCTCCCCTAAAGATAAATGATTGTTCTTTTGACTGTTGCAAACCGTAATAAGCCAGCACGTCTGTGAGCAAAGTAATGAGTACAGTGACAGAACTTTTTGGACGATTCTCGAAGACACAAGTTTTCTTCATACATATAATAGGTAAGATCTTTCTAATATCTAAAAAGCCAGCATATCGTCTGTCAGCACGAAACAATTTCCTTATCATAAAACTTTAAGACTTTATCAAGACAGCTCCAGTGTTCTGAAAACTCTACGACTAAAAATTCATAGTGTTCTTTTAAAGTATTTGAATTCAAGAGTTGAATCTGTAGGAAATTCAGTAAAAGTCCGAACCAAATTGTAGCGTATATCACAATTTTTCAGTTGCCGTCATAGCTGGGCCGCGACAGGACAAAACCAACATAGTGGCATTTGCGCCCAGCGACGATTCTTATCAGTATGGACTCTTCCCAATCGATCAAAGTCTTCGCTGTTGGCATGGAGGGAGCTTAGACCCTTGGCTACCCTTCAAGCGCACAGCGAAGACTGATCAGACTGGGCGAATACCCAGGCTGAATTGAGTCTTCGTTGGGCGCACATGCCACATTGTTGGTTTTATCGTGTCGTGGCTCATTATATTTTTTAGTAGAAAAAGCAGCTGTGGGTACAATTAATAAATGAGCCGCGACACGAGAAAACCAACAATGTGGTTGTGCGCCTAGCGCAGACTCAGCTCAACCTGGGCATCCGCCCAGTTTAATCAGAGTCTTCGCTGTCCGCATGGAGGTAGCTTTAGACCCTTAGCTACCATTTGAACACTTATCGAAGAGTCTGGTCGAACTCAGGACGGATGCTCAGGCTGATTTTAGTCTGCGCTGGGCGGACAACCACTTTGTTGGTTTTCTCGTATCGCGGCTCAAATATATCAAATGCTAATGAATTTAAAAATAGCACACAAAACTAGTTGAGTTGACAGTTGTGACATTTTTTATCACATATTTTATTATTACTTTTCAACAAGTAATGCCAGAGTATGAAACTTGTCATGGTTATAGACAAAAAGCGCGCAACATGACAGTATATTTTTATTGTCACATATCTGCTTTGCTTCTGTCAAAAATACCAAGTAAACCAAGTAAAGGAAATACAGGATTTTCATTTAATCACCCTTTAAGTTAGCAGCAAAGACAATACTTGTACGTCCCAAACAATCAAAAAAAAAAAAAAACAAGAAAGAAACGAAATATATTCCGGAAGTATTCTGTTTCAAAAAGACAAATGTTGACTAATTTACATTACATGACAGGCTATATAACCTGACGTGTAATGTGAATTGGGCGAAGTTTGCCTTTCCGCGAAACTTTACCGGAATCTTATTAGCAAAATATCATTCTTACGTTAGGAACATCAGGTAAAATAAGTTTCAATATAGTCCCACAAAAATATATACAAATAAATTGCACAAATAATAGGTAGCCTACCATTATATATTACAGAGCTGATCTCTCACATCCAACAATGTATAAATATTGAATAGAAATACCTTATTTTATAGAAATATTCAATGCTAACATAACGTCATATACATACTATACCTTTGTCTTATTTCCGTTTAACGATTGAAGGTGGGTTATTAGCATCGTTTGCTGGATTTAAATGAAGAATAACGACAATGCTATTGTATTTTTGAATGCAATCCTAATAGGTGCTAGTATTTCATTCAGCAATCATACTCGTACATTTACACCACAAACTGGCTGATAATTAAGAGACATACAACTGTTGACATGGGCGTTGGCGCTTTCGTGCAATAACCTAAGACAGACTAGTCTAAAAAGGAATAGATTAAAAAAAATTAAGGACTTACTACTGGCTAAATGTTTAATGTTTGTTTCTGTTTTTTTTTTTGTTTTTTTTTGTTAAAGACCCAGGTGGACTAAACAGGCAGAAGTAGGTGGCTATTCTCAGTATGGACGGACGCACGGTGCCTATATTCTGCCTAGATAAGTACCTACCTATATATATATATATATAAGTCATTTTATACTTCGTTTATATATATATATATATAGCTATGCGACACTTCGAGATATCAGTGTTCGAGATAACGTGGGCTGATTGTAGTTAAATTATCCGCCCTTCCGTGAAACGTTCTCAAACACTCCAGGCAGTTTCTAGTTAGACACGACGAACTTTTACAGGGACTGCACACAGTTCACAGTTTCAATAGAACAACATCTGCCACGTGTTTGCTTTTTCACCGGTAGACAATCATCCATCAACTTCTGAGACAATCCGCCGTTGTAGGAGCACCTATGAAGAGTGTGATTTGCTTCCTCTAGTAACCTCCAATGTTGGGGATTCTGAACCATAAATTATACATTTTCAAAAAACAAATGCAATGTTCTTTTCAGTTTGCTATATCAAGCAACATATTCAGTCACACTGGCCTTACAAACCAATGAACCAGGGAAAGTTGTGCGTGAAAGTATATCCTTAAGGTGTTCAGCCAGTCCAGGGAAATAATTGCGGACTGATTCCTTTTTATTCAAGCCCAATGATCCTACCTTTACTTTATTAATATTCTATAATTGAGCCACGACACGAGAAAACCAACAATGTGGTTGTGTGCCCAGCGCAGACTCTGATCAGCCTGGGCATCCACCCGGTCTGGTCAGACTCTTTGCTAAGCACTTAAAGGGTAGCTAAGGGACTAAGCTACCTCCATGCGGACAGCGAAGACTCTGATCAGACTGGGCGAATGCACAGTCTGATCTGAGTCTGCGCTGGGCGCACAACCACTTTGTTGGTTTTCTCGCGTCGCGGCTCAATTTATGAATGTCTGCGCTAGAACTTACAAACCGTTGAATATCTTCACGCAACACAGCACAAATATAGAGCATCATCTGGTAGTGGACAGAGCACATGAACTGAAACTCCAGGCGATTTCCCAAAATTTTTTTACTGGTCAGTTGTCCCTTTACTATTTGTTATGTCTAGGTACACTTTACACAAATCATTGAAGTAATGGACGCTATTTTAAGCAAATCCGGGGATACAGTTGATTGGGATATGGGAGAGGGCGATTTTGGAGAGGAAAAGAGATCTGTTTTTGTTTCAAAATTAAACGTCTCCTTATATTGATTACTTAAATATAAATGAGCCGCGACACGACAAATCAACAAGGTGGCATGTGCGGCAAGCGAAAAATCAGATCAGCCTGGGCATCCGCCCAGTCTGATCAGAGACTTTGCTGTGCGCTTAGTGTCTAGCTACATGTATACCTCTATGCCGACAACGATGACTCTGATCAGACTGGGTGGATGCCGAGGCTGATTTGAGACTTGGCTGGGCGCACATGCCACATTGTTGGGTTCGTCTTGTTCATAATGATAATATCCAGGGTTTGGTTGGTTGTTTTGGTTTTAACGGCCATTTGATACATTATTTTCAGTCTATATCGCAGAGGGAGAAAAGTATATTGACAGACGAGAGAAAAAAATATCCAAACAACTCGCGCCCGCACCTACTGCAAGCACAGTAGGCCCTTGTCCTACTATTATCCAAACAAGCAGAACGCCCCGGCACTGGAAGCTATAACCAGCACCATCGCCCGACCCGACCACCCCCAGATATCACGGAAAGACCAGACTCACATAGCACAACCCACCTAAGCCCTGATCTGGGCCTGCCCTGTTTGCTCCTATCTGTCCCAATACTTAGAAATTTTACGGTAGTCGTAAATGGTAAGGCTCATGAATGCTTCTTAACAAGACTAATTCTGAGGTTAGAAAGGTGCTTGGGTTGCATAACAAGAGAAATTCTGGGGGTGTGAAAGGTGCTTGGGTTGCATAACAAGAGTAATTCTGAGGTAAGAAAGGTGCTTGGGTTGCATAACAGGAGTAATTCTGGGGGTGAGAAACGGCTTGGGTTGCATAACAAGACTAATTCTGAGGTGAGAAAGGTGCAATACTAATTCTGAGGTGAGAAAGGTTAGAGTCCTACTGTATCTTGGACACAGCAAATGAAAGCCGGAGCCCATCCCTCTCCTTTCGCTGCCTTATCTTCCTTGATTAGAAAAAGGTACCCATTTACTGCTGGATTGAAAGAGAGAGTTTTCCAGTCGTCGGATGGCGACTGTGAGCCGCGAACTCACGACCTTCCGGCGACTTTCTGCACCATAACCGAGCGTCCTTAACCAATCGACCACGGTGCCTATCTAAAGCCCCGTGCACATGTACAAATTTGCATATGTAAGTTTGCTTATATACAAATTTTGCTTAACATGTGCAAGAAGTATTTTTGCAAAGCGTACACATGATAAAATTGTCCAAGAAAGACCCAGGAGTATTTATGCCAAACACGATGAAAATTATAATTCTAGAACATATCCTTCTTTAGGTTTTCTAAAATATTGCTTTATTTTCGTCTAGAGAATTCGACAAAACAATGAAGAGTCATCTTCCACTTAATGATATGCAAATCTAAAATGTTTTGACATTTAGAACGCATGTTGTTAGGAAACTAAAAGCTACACAGATGGAAAATCGGGCGTTTTAGGGTGCAAAAGTATTCATTTGTAGGCAATTCGGTCATAAAACATTTGTAATCTGGTATGAACTTTGTTATATCTACAGTTTAGAAGCTGATTAGTGTCTACAATGCATTTCACAATTCCAAAATATGCTCAAAAGAGTAACACACTAATGCATTGAATTTGTTATATGACATTTTTTCAACACGTTATATCCCCACCCTAGCTCGTCCCATCCATATGCTAGACACAAAAACTCATTTCTAAGAATGCGAAAGTGTTTAAACAAAATATCTTTTTCAGAATGCTACCCATAAAACTTGTATCCTTTTTTATGGAAAATTTGTATCATTGTATGATTATTCACATAAAAGGAAGCGAGTAAGGGTAATTCACATATAAGGAAGTCAGAAAGGGTATAAGTGCTGATAAACGTTCTGAACATTCTTGAAATGTAATCAAAAGTGAATTCAAATCGGTCAGGAATAAAAGGAACATTGAAACAATGTCAGTTTGTCGTATAGTAAGAATAAACGGCAAATTCTTACACTGACAAACTTGAAGACTGAATTAAAAAATGTCGAATTAAAAATGTCAAATATCTAAACATAGGGTATGAGGACATGCCAGTTGCTATAAGCTTACAAAGAAATCCATGGCGAAACAAAAACAATTCAATATTAATATGACCTATTACAAAAACACTCACATAAGCAAATTCATTTTAGCGTACACTGAGTAAAATTTACATATATGCAATTCGAGATTTGCAAAAATAAAATAATTGCGTATGGAGTAAACTTTACTCAAGTGAGTAAACGCGTCGAGTAAGAGTCCAAAAACGTCTCGTCATGCCTGAATCATTGTTTACTGAGACGTTAAACCGCAGGTCAACAAGACGTCCGTTTGTTTATGTGTAAATGTCCGTCAGTCCATTCCCACCAGAGCGAGGCGTGCTTGCCTTTATATTGACTGAAGAAACTATAAGAGATTGCTAAGCAACACCATTGTATAACGTAATGTGCATACACAGTCAACCTGGGTTTCCTGTCATCAAAACAAAAATTCGTCATGTGACAACCGAATACTGCATACGAACCTGCATAGAAGCGGCAGGTTTTTGCTCAAAACATGAAGCAAGGTAAATTACGCTACATTTGTTTCCATTTCTAAACAATTATGAATATATAAAATGCTTTGCCTAGAAGAAATGGTTTATGGTTATTCTAAATATCAATGTGACAGAAGGTCATTAAAAACTAATTTTCATGGTTTAAAGAACCAGAATGTGACAGAAGGTCATTAAAAACTAATTTTCATGGTTTAAAGAACCCCACCTTACTTGTTTATACAACAAACAGAGACAATCAGGTGTACATGTCATCTACCTCCACTAGACACTTCATGTATATACTTATCAGTGGCTATCAGATAACTTTTGCGTGCTTTTAAATATGCAGAAATAGTGAGCTTGAAAAATAAATTTTGGAAATTTTACATTTCGGCTGTGTTAGATAACGGATTACACTATATGTTGGTGCAAAGAATCTATATTATGGAGTTCTTGATTTCCAAAATTTGACCAAATTCAAAGTAATATTTGAATTATTTTATAAACGTTACTTTTTCATTCAACAACAAAAATATTTTCTATGATATGCATATTTTATGACTGTTTCTGTAATTCAGAATTAAAGTGTTTATTGTTCTTGTTACACCTAAAAATACAAAGCATCCGTACATTTTAGCCACCAAGTCATAGTACCGTAAGGTACAACACCAGGTTAATATATCGATTACAATCTACAGTAAAAAAGTATCGTATCAATTCACTAGTGACTTATACAATTGATATTTTTTTCACTGTAGCAAACCACGGCTGTTGTTGACCACTTTAAGCTTAATTTCTTTCCGAAAAGGTCTGAAATGTAGCGTTTTTGTTTCATATTATGCTTTGGACGTTAGAACGTCAAATCATGCAAGCGAGGTTAAATTTTAGCGTCACATTTTGAACTGGAGTATTGTTTGCTTGCACGCGACGTCACTCAGACGACAGATGCAAGCGGCTTTCTTAAATCGCCGATTTCGTTTTATTCTTTCATTAAAATGACATTATAAACCATTTCAATGGCATACCAACTAAACGCGCTGAAACAATCAAAATTTACGAGGAACACGAAGGAAAAAAATATCTGTGAAGCGGTTTGTTTTAAGAATATAACGAAATTTAACTTTTTTCTTCGGTAAGTACCAAAATTAGTTATTTCATCGAATGTGTTAGAAATATCAGCAATTTGCGCACTCGTGGAATTGCTCATACTTTCAACACATTCTATGAAATATATTTGTATTCACCGAAAAAAGTAAATATCCTCTCTTAACAATTGACGTTATTTTTTCCGTCTTGTGTATACTGTTCCATGCAGCCCCTATGCTGGACAAAATTTTCTAACAGACGCTAAAATGAAGCAAACTCATAGGTAAGAATGGTTTTCCTTACATGCCCGGCATACATTTGCCATTGATTTTCAAGACTGAAGTATTTCACTAGTGATGGTAAAACACTTTTCTCTTGACATGAGTTTTTACATCGTAGCAATGTCAACGTCAAAATTAATTATATCTGAAGAAGAACAAACAAACATGGTTCGTTTTGGCGTCTCATAACATCAAGACGTCACATAACAGTTGGAACGCAGACTCATCACATTTGAGTAAATCATTTTCTGAGCGGTCGTCTACGCACAAAGAAATAATCCCTTTTTTTCGCCGGAAAAAAATGGCGGGAAATTTTGAACAGAAACAGTCCCAAAATAATGCTCGTTTGATAAGATATGCAGTCATAATTTTCCAACGGACCAGATCAGAATGAAATTTGATGTTTTGTTATTGAAATCAGACGCATATCGGTACCTCAATGCAGTTTGCACACCCAAAACAACGATCACAGTTTGACAACCGTTTTTCAGAAAAGTAAAACCCTACGACAGTACCCCAAAGTTATTTTGCAAAGAAAATTGTCCCAAAAACCAAATTAGATGCCATTATAACTGAACCGTAGTTCATACATTCGACCGTCTTTTAGCGTGGTATATCTTCGGGAGAAAGTCTATTTAGTTTGAAAATCGATAATGAAGTTGGTTATTTTTACATATACATGGCACGTGCGTTCGTCAACACACAGACATTTTTTCAGCTGGATCGACTTGAGGAGACCAACTGTTTCTTCATTTATAGTATAGTAAAGCTTGTAATCATTTAGCATACTGTGAATTTATTAAGATTTTGCGTTAGTCTGTCTGCCTGCGATTTTTGGGGCTTCTGAGTTTAGGCTGCACGCCGAGAACGAGAGAAAGCAAAACAAACACACTGGTCAACCACAAAGTTTGACAAACGAAAAAGCCACAAGACATGTCGCCCTATCTTCAGGTGACAACTCGCCCCAGATTCTAAGAAAACTCCCCCAGACAACTTCCCCCAAGATAACGCGCCCTACATTCTGAGACCACTCGCTCTTCTAAAGAATTCTGTCCCGAACGACGCCACCCCCCCCCCCCCCCCCCCCCCCATCCCCTCAACACACACGTACCATTTCAGAAGTCATCCAACAAAAAGTACGAGAGACAGCTTGTCCTTCCTCATAAATCTGCCAAAACCCTGTCCCGCTAGGCGCTAAGGGACCGACCATTTGATATTCTGGGGGGGGGGGGGGGGGGGGGGGGAGGGGGGGGGGAGGGCCTGGTATATTTATCAAAAAAAAATCCCTGTCTTTGGATATGCAAGAAAAAAATTACCTGGCTCATAAGGGGGTTCAAAAAAATAATCTGGCTTCAAAAGTAAGAGAAAAAAATAACCTGTCTCCACCCAAAATTTCGAAAAAAAAAATATAGTCTGCAGATAATTCCATTGGAATTGAGTTTTTATAAGCTCTCTGGCTTCTGGGGGCTGCGCCCCCAGACCCCCATATTTATAGTTATATTTTAATATTATCTACAATTGGTCTACACCAGCAGGCTCCCATGTGCATACATATACAAAAAAAATCCTATACAACATTCATATACATGTATCATTGATCTGCCACATTACAAAGTAAATGTTTCCACTAAAACTGAATTGCAAAAGAGTCACTAGCTTATGGGAGACAAAACCATTATGGCAAAATAAACACTCTAGAAGGCAAAAGTCCCAATATAAAAACCCTTATTTTAACCATCATTCCTAGTTTTTCTCTTGTTTCCAGTCTTAAAATTGCCATTGAAATTGGGAAATTGCTTTAGCTTCTGGGGGGCGTTGCCCCCCAGACCCCCCTTTCTTAACTTCTTAGCACATAACTTTCAGCCATTTTATTACTTGCCATTCATGTATAATGGGACTCTATCGGTAAGTATTTATCAAACTTTCTGAAGGACGGATAAAGCATGTTTGGGCATATATTGGGATAGAAAAAAAACTTAAATTCCTAATGTTAGCCCTAAAACTTTGCCAAAATAGCCCTAAATTTTGGCCAAAATATCCCTAATTTAAGGCCTATTTTTTTTGCCAAACTCATACAGGGATGTTTGTATCTGTACCTTATATGAAAAGAGTAACATGCACCAGGCACTGGTTTGCAAAAGCAAGCTAAGGCATGCCCTTCGCCTGGTTAAAGACAGCACACTGTTCTTTTTGCGAGAAAAAAAGGTGTAAAAAATACTGATGTGGGTAAAATAAAAGGATATTAAGATCAAGTAAACAAGGATCTGATAGTTTAGCTATAAAATAAAAAAAAATAACCTGTTTGAGTTAGTTTGTAAAAAAAACAAGTAGCCCAAAGGGCAACAATTGCTCACCTGAGAGACATTGTAAATCTATAGGGATATTCAAGAAGCTCAAGGGCAGCTAACTCCACAGTCAGTGGTCCAATCAGGCTGAAAATTAAACTCATCCAAAACATTATGTATGCCCTCATTTAATATATGCAAGTTTAAAAAGTATCCGATCAAGAGCACAATAGACAGAGCTGTCAAGGGCAGCTAACTTCGTAGTGGTTGGCCTGATCTAGCCAAAATTTGAACTTGTTTAAGATATTATGCATTTCCTCATTACCTGCAAGTTTGAAAAGGATCGGATCAGTAGAAACCAAGAAGAAGTGGCGACATTGATTTTTTGGATGATCAGGGCAGGTACTCCATAGTCAGTAGTGAGATCTAGCCGAAATGCTAGCTAATCCAAGCTTTTATGCATATCCTCATTACCTGCAAGTATGAAGAGGATCCGATGAAAAATGAAAATGTGATGAGGTTGTTTTCTCCATTGTACCACTATGGGATTTTTTTCAAACGCTCAAGGGCAGCTAACTCCGTAGTCTGTGCTCAAATCCGGCCAAATTTCGAACTCATCCAAGCTCTTATGTATGTCATCATTACCTGCAAGTATGATAAGGATCTAATCAAAAACCTTGATTGCAGCACCCTGAAAGTCAAACTTGCTCGAGATATTGTCATGCCCTACGTTTGTGTGAAATTATTTTAGAATCCGTTGAGAAATGTAGGTGCTAGAGCGATGACAAAGTTTTTCTAAAAATAGCAACAGTGACCTTGACCTTGGGCACAGCATCCTGAAAGTCAATCTTGCTTGAGATATTGTCATACCCTACATTTGTGTCAAGTTATTTCAAAATCCATGGAGAAATGAAGGTGCTAGGGCGATGACAAAGTTTTTCTAAAAATTGCCACAGTGACCTTGACCTTGGGCACAGCACCCTGAAAGTTGAACATGCTCGAGATATTGTCATGCCCTACATTTGTGTGAATTTATTTTAAAATCCATTGAGAAATGTAGGTGCTAGAGCGCTGACAAAGTTTTTCTAAAAACAGCCACAGTGACCTTGACCTTGGTCACAGCATCCTGGAAGTCGAACTTGCTTGAGATATTGTCATACCCTACATTTGTGTCAAGTTATTTTAAAATCCATGGAGAAATGAAGGTGCTAGGGCGATGACAAAGTTTTTCTAAAAATAGCTACAGTGACCTTGACCTTGGGTGCAGCACCCTGAAAGTCGAACTTGCTCGAGATATTGTCATGCCCTACATTTGTGTCAAGTTATTTTAAAATCCATGAGAAATGTAGGTGCTAGAGCGCTGACAAAGTTTTTCTAAAAATAGCCACAGTGACCTTGACCTTGGGCGCAGCATCCTGAAAGTCGAACTTGCACGAGATATTGTCATGCCCTACATTTGTGTGAAGTTATTTTAAAATCTGCTGAGAAATGTTGGTGCTAGTGCGCTGACAAAGGTTTCTCTAAAAATAGCCACAGTGACCTTGACCTTGGGCACAGCATCCTGAAAGTCGAACTTGCTAGAGATATTGTCATGCCCTACATTTGTGTGAAGTTATTTTAAAATCCGTTGAGAAATGTAGGCAATAGTGTGATGACAAAGTTTTTCTAAAAATATGTGATGAGGTTGTTTTCTCCATTATAACACTATGGGATTTTTTTCAAACGCTCAAGGGCAGCTAACTCCGTAGTCTGTGCTCGAATCCGGCCAAATTTCAAACTCATCCAAGCTCTTATGTATGTCATCATTACCTGCAAGTATGATAAGGATCTAAGCAAAAACAGTTGAGAAAACGTGATGACGCCATTTTCCCCATTATAACCCTATGGGATTTTTTTCAAACGCTCAAGGGCAGCTAACTCCGTAGTCTGTGCTCGAATCCGGCCAAATTTCGAACTCATCCAAGCTCTTGTGTATGTCATCATTACCTGCAAGTATGATAAGAATCTAATCAAAAACAGTCGAGAAAACGTGATGACGCCGTTTTCCCCATTATAACCCTATGGGGGCTATCTGTTGCAATGGAAACCAGAGTTCCGAGCTGATCGGCACCAAAACCTAATGCAGCCTTTCCCCCACCCCAATGATGCTTCAGATAAAATTTGATTGCAATCAGCCCACTGGTTTCTGAGATATTTATGTTTGAAAGTGTTGACGCACGCACGCACGCACCCACGCACCCACCCACCCACGCACGGACGGACGACGGCTCGACTCCCATCCTATAAGCTCACCTCTGAGCCTTCGGCTCAGGTGAGCTAATAAATTAGCTTCCACAAGGAGAAAAAAAAAGAAATTGTTTCCAGAGGCCAGTGAAATAAAATGTTGTGTCTCCATCAAGAATACCAGCCCCACCCCCCCCCCCCCCGAATATCAAATGGTCGGTCCCTAAACCATTTGATATTCTTGGGTGGGAGTGGGGGATTGGGGGGAGGCTGGTATATTTTTCGAAAAAAATCCCTGTCTTTGGAAGAAAACATATGCAAGTATAAAATAAATCAGCTCATAAGGGAATTTCAAAATATAATCTGGCCTCAAAAATCAGTGAAAAAAAAAATAACCTGGCTCCACCCAAAATTTCCAAAAAAAAAGAGTCTGGGCCCTGCACTTTTGGTGGGAAGATAGCAACTGCCTACCTACCCACCAAAATTCACCTTACCCTTGAGTCTGGACCCTGCACTTTTGGTGGGTAGATAGCAACTGCTTACCTACACACCAAAATTCACCTTACCCCTCCCTCCCCCCGCCCCCCCCCCCGCCCCCCAAAAAAAAAAAAAGATGGCCACTTGGAACACCCTAGATCTATTTTTTTATTTAACGGCACATTTGCCGTGATCAACCTGCATAGTGAGACAAAAAGGTCTGAGCAAGCAGTGTAGACCCAGGAGCAGTCTGATCTGGGTCAGCATTTTTTCCTTAATACCTGCACATTTTAGGTACTTCATTTGTGGGTGATATAGATATGTTCAAAATGTAGGATGCTGTTATCTTAGTATTATGGGTAATTACTGTAACTGTGTGTCACATTTTTTGTAGAACTATTATTTGTTTTTGTTGTTTTCATAGTTTGCAGGGATTAAAAAGAAAGCCTACCTACCTAAGTACTCTCCAAAAATCCTAGTTAATAGGCAACTGCAAAGAAAATACTTTTTATGATTGGCCTGTGGCTGAGATGGGAGGAGGGAAAAGGGGCATGAAGAAATACATATTCTATAGAATTAAATGCCAAAAGTTATGTTTTAGCTTAAATCTCATAAAGAAAATTAAAAGGCTCATATTGAAGTTATATTAATAGAAATGATACCATAAACTGAAAAATAAAAAAATAAATATATTTCCTGATTAATTTAATCCATCTTAAATGTTTGCAGCTTCTGACCAAAGCCAAGAAACTTGTAATTACTAATCAGTCATTAAGTTACTAGAGAGAAAAGCTTGATGACAGACATTAAATGATGAGTCATGACTGTAAAGGGATGCAGTTTAGTGCAGTTGAATGAGAGGTAGCCCCTTCCTGTCTATGCCCACCCCCAAACACACACACACACACACACACACACCAACCTATTAAAAAGCATTTTCACAGAGGATTTTATTGGCCAAATATTTAGGACTTTATTATGCTAGCAAGCTTTTTTATATCATTATAAGTGCACAAAATAATGAATGGGGCATGCCCTGCTAACTGATGGACCCTGCACTTTATGTGGAATGTTGCATAATGCTGTTTGTCCTTCTACAAGTCAAGACTATGTTAGAATGAAAACAATTACACAGTTCCACCATAATTGTTGCACCAGCATCAATGGGCTTCATATTAACACCTGTTGTGCCCTCTCATTAGAAGCACTTCTGCAAGAGCATAGATGGTTCTATTAATGGATCACAACAAATGGTTTTTAAGACAGAATTCCCAGAATTGCTATCATGCTCCAGCTGAGTCTTTGTATAATCATTATCATAAAACCATCACTTGTGCAACTGTCTCCAGATTTTTTTTCTTATTATGTACATATGTTATAATTTATTTTGGCTATTTATTTATTTATACTTATAGGGAAAACACTGAAGGGCAATGTCAGACTGCATGTGAATATAATAATTTGATCAGAGCTTTATACATTTAGAATACCTATATAGTACTAATTTGTTCATTTGAAAATTGTGTTAAATTTTAATTTTTGATCAAAAGCAACTGTGATGAGACACCACAACATACTGTACATTTTACTTGAAGAGAAATGATAAAGAATAACTCCACTTTGGCTCACTAGATATTGGCCTATTATTTTTCTTGTTTAATCATGTTTATATCTTACCATTATTCAACTTAGAGAATAGATTACCAAGTCCTGAGCCTTTGCCACATATTTAATCAAGTTTTCTGGTTTGCTGGACAGCTGTGCTTTTTATTTGTTTTGTTTTTTGTGAGTGCGACTCAGAATCATATTAGAGAACACATAACATTGAACTTAAATTTTGAGAAATTCTCCATTCTCAATGAAAAGTTAAGGTACCATTCATTATAAATTATATAATTTTTGCATGAGATTTGCCCCTACTGACAGATTTCCATGAGATTTTTGGCAACAGTTAGAGCAAATCCCTCAAAAGATCACTGAGTATATAAACACACTGTGGCATTTATTATATGAACCAAGGGCATTGCAGAGCTGACAGCCCCCACCCCCACCTGATGAGCTAGTATTTGACACACTTGGCATTTCATAATAAATATGTATTTTATTAAATCCCTGGTTTCTTCTTAGGAAGAATCAATAAATTCTTGTTATATGTTTACACTCTTAAAAAGGGGATAAACAACTAACAAGTAAATATATATGTTGTACCCCCTCATTAGAACTCCTCATTAAGGTAGTTCCACAGAGGGCCAAAACCTATAAAATGCATACTGCAATTTTAATGCTCAAAAGCTCATTTAACAGTACATATGCTGCTTCTCAATGTTGGCTGAAATTATATGGAGTGTAAAGGAGTGTATAAGTATGTATGGCCAAGTTATTTTCTAAGCTTAAAGTTGAAACAAAATCTTCATTACTGCAATTGTCCTACCACTTTCACCATCTAACAGTGTGTCGAAATTGCTGGGAAAATCAAATAGTACTGACCCTGATTAGACTGTTGTTTTGATAGTACAGTCTAACCCAGGTCTACACTGCACTTTTTAATCAAGGATTTTAGTCAATGAAGTTTTGCAAGTATTTGTTATGGCTAAACATCTATTATATTTTGCTTAGTTTTTCATGTAAAAGAAAGGTTAAAAGTTGTGTGCGTGTGTGTGTGTGTAGGGGTGGGGGTTGGGGACGGAGGAAGGGTGGAGGAAGAAGGGGTGGGGGTAGAGGGGCCTTAAGTTGGGTAGGGTGATCGTGTGAGTTGCAGGAGAGGCTTTGAAATATTGGCACGTGCAGGATTATTATTATTTTTTTCTAGCAGTCCCTCTGATTGTGACCACAATGTACTGGTCTTAATAACTTATAAGCAAGTAAATGCGAAGTTTGAAACAGTTGACGCAGTTCTATAATTGCGTCACAACTGTCATAAATCGATCGATTTGTTTACAGTATGGTGTAGGCTACTGATCAGAATTCTTTTCCCAATCATTCTGAAGAATGTACAGAAAAAAATATTGTTGTATGTTGAATAACTAGATGCGTTCCTCTTCGTGTGTCGGATTTCAGGATTCAAGAACATTTCGGTAATGTTTAAATTTATTACAGATTATTTTGCCGTCTATCGATCAGGTAAAAATCCGCCATTAATTTGAGAAAATGAAATAGGGTACCTAAACATTATTTTGCAAAGGAAATTGTCCCAAACACCGAATTACTTAATTTTTATAATGGAGAAAGGGCAGACACCATGGTTTTTCATGGCATATGTCCGCCGACGGCAGAAAGTCGATTTATTTTGAAAATTGCTGTTGAAGTTGGCGGATAAGAGTCGTCTTTACATGATCACGTAAAACGTTCGATTGCAGAATATCTCGGTGTTTAGCTCTGCTCTTAAAGGCATAGAGAATTAAATTAAGATGTAAGGAATAAAACCATATCTTATTTTCGGCTTTGTGTAGCTTGATTCGCCGACAAAGCATCACTGAAATTGCGACACGTTCGTCGATTGAATCCGAGTCTGAGAAATTTCGAACGTTATTTCGTTGCTATCTGTATAAAAATATCACTCCACCATGGATACGCGTTCCCACTGTAATGTCACATAACATCTTCTAACCGAAATACATTTTTCCTTCTCTCGATTGCATTGTTTTATTGTTTCCCTCTTTTAAATGAAAGAGCATTGCAAAACAGTGTGTAACAAATAGAATATCGCAACTGCGCTTCCTTGATATTAAAAATATCAACCCAGGAATGGTTGAAAATCGAAAAAAAAAATCGCCCTGCAGTCTCAAAGCTTACCGATGACCACCATTTCTTCGTGACGTGTAATAGCAAGGGAAACACAGGTTAAATTCTCTACTATATACCTATCAATGATACACCCCTCGAACTCTCCGTTGTCTGGGTAAAATATGCAGTAATGGGTGTATCTTCTACGGGTCAAAGTGAAAATTAAGCTGAACGGAAAGACATATATCTCATCTTTGAATAAAAAAAATCGTAATTTAATTTATTTAGAAGCAAGCCTACAGTAGTGGATTTTGTTTTATTTTAAGGCAAGGTTGACTCACTTTGATCCAGTAATCCAGTACTCAACATTCATTTAGTTAGGTCATTTTTATCATTTTATTAGTTAGCAAGATTATAAGCATATCGGAGCAGGGCCTTTATTAATGGAAAGTGTCCTCCGGCAAGCCTGGGGAAATACGATATTTGCATACAGTGTCACCTACGTAATTCCATCGACCAGCGGGGTTAAAAAAATGGTAACCAAAACTCCAACTGCCCGATTTTGAAGCCGTCGTTGTTGAAATCGATCGCAATTTTCTACCCGACTGAAAGGAATTATTGAATAAAGGTCTATCCTACATTTGGTGATGTGGCCGCGCATATTCAAAACCACTTTCGATAAAGTTAGAAACAACGTGTGATTACTATCTTACGTGTTTCACTACTGTCAGTGTGATTCTTATCATATGGTGTTATTCCTATCAATGTACTTTCCCTGTTATTTCTACAAAGCAAAAATTGTAGTTTAGAAGAACAATTTTCCCATGCCTTCTACTAATTAAAAAAGTTGTCTTCTGCCACAAAAACGACACAGAATGCATAATCTGGCTAAAACCCTATACAAAACGGCGTGGCTTGACAAATGTGTGATTCCTACCGCGAGGCAACGACTCATTGTGAACTGAAAATCAGGAAAACGGGACCTTTCTACCAAAAACTAATCGCAGCGGAGAGAAGCTAGTTTCAGTCCGGGTACTTTCTACAAGAAGTTACATCTGAAAGCTGTCACAACCAAGAAAAATAAATCAAAACATACCCTGAATCGAAAGAAAACACCGTTAAAACGTGTGAGATTACCACGTGTATCACGTGATTGCCCACCTTGTCCAGGAGATCGTTAAATATAGACTGAAACACTGTGACCAACTGCCGTCAAACCGTGGCCAACCAACCCTCCAGAATGCTGGATACATTCATGCAATACGAAGATGCCAGTATTTTAGTTTTCTCCCTTAACTTTTCAATAATTAACATTTTACAAACGTTTCTATTCAGAGCGAGTTTTACGCCGGTATATTCCATAAGCTTGCACAAAGTCATCTGGGCATCGAAGATGACTCGGCAACAATCTATTTCCACCTTGTCCTTCTTCACACTTCAGTGCCCAAGCTGTCCTTGCAAGCTCATCCATATCCATCTTCAATATTGTCTTCCTTCTCTTCTGATCTCTGCTTATTCTTCTTCCTACTTTCAACAAGCCTCGTAGGATGTCTTTATTTGGCCAAAAAGCTTGAGCTGTGGCCAGACTAACTAACTTTCCGTTTCTTGACAGTGGTAAGGATTTTGTCATGTTCTCCAATGACTGTAGGAATGTTCCTATGATGATTCCCATTAGGGTCAAGTCGGGTAATTTCGGACAGCGGGTAAATTCGGACATACAGTAAAGCCAGAGAAAGACTTGACACCCTTGTGCAACCCAGTTGCACATGAGTTGCACTACACCTGAGCTAGCTTTGAGCATTGAGTTGCACCCCATTCTCAAACCGTAGTGCACCTGAAGTTCAGAGCTCAGATTGAACCTTTACACCTACTTTTATGATTAGCCAGTCATGGAATGGACAAACAGTTTGTGCACTACCCAGATCATCTTTTTTTTTTTAAATTTTACTGCAAGAGTAAAGAAAATATAACAATATTAAATTTGTATTGGTTTTAATTTTCTGATGTCTTTCTTTTTTTTTTTTCTTTTTTTTGCAAAAGTGAAAATTATCTTAGTTTGTGTATTTTTCGTCTTTTTTTCTGTCTTTCATTCTTTCTTTGAGTATTTTTAGAAGACAATTAAAATAATGCACATACATGTATGTTAATTTATTCTTAATATAACAGAAAAAAATAAGCTGTTGTAATAATCTATTTCAAGTAAAAGAGAAGCCATGTGTTGTAAGCTATTAACTATCAACTTTATTTTAAACAAAATATAAGAATTTTAAATTTGTATTAGCGTTAATTTCTGATGTCTTTCTTTTTTTACTTTTATTTGCATATGTGAAAATTATCTTAATTTGTGTATTTTTCTGTCTTTAATTCTTTCTTTCAGTTTTGAGAAGACAATTAAAATGATGCATATCACCTCATTTATTCTAAATATCATAGAAGATGATTAAAATATTATAATAATCTATTTCAAGTATCAGAAAAGACATGTATTGTAAGGTATTAAACTATCAACTTTATTTTATTCTTTTATTTGATCTTGAATCATGACAAAACTAACACAATGAGTTGTAGATCAAGCATATTCAAAGGTAAATCTGTTTGTTTGTTCTTAAATCTACTTTCATAACCCTTTTGAATCTTAGTTTATTGTACTGTTGTTTTAACAATAAACTCTAAAACTGAGTAGATACATGTATTTCACACTTCTGCGGCGTCTTAAGTAAACAAAGTCAGAAATAAATTAGCCGCGACACGAAAAAACCAACAATGTGGTTGTCGCAGAATTGAAATGTATGGATATGAATTCATAGACTAGAGGGCAAACAGTGTAGATTGGATGATGCTGCTTATTATGAGCCGCATTATCTGGATCTATGCTATTTGCAAATTCCGCAGTTTACGTTCTTTAGCGCTCTAGATGTTTAAAAAAAATAGATAAGAATTCACAGACTACATAGAAAACAGTGTAGATCTAGATGAGGCTGTTCATTCAATTGGTTATGAGCCGCTACATTAAGATCTACATTCTCTGCAAATTCAGCAGTTTTCATATTTTGTTTCGCGCTTTAGATGTTAAAGAAATGGATAAGAATTCAAACACTAGAGGGCCAACAGTGCAGATCTAAATAAAGTTGCCCACTATGAGCCGCCTCATCAGGATCTACACTATTTGAAAATTCAGCTATTTTCGTTTGTTCGCGCTATGTTAAAGAAATGGATAAGAATTCAAAGACTAGAGGGCAAACAGTGTAGGCTTATTATGAGTCAGGATCTACGCTATTTGCAAATTAAATTTAAACAAATTTGATCAAATAATGTCATCAAAATATAAAAACGTAATTTTGAACCTATCGAAATATATGTATTTTTCAAATAAATTAAGAAATGAATTAGATGAGTAAAAATGCATGTAAAAACTGTTTTTTCCCGATAATCAATTGCAACCAAAGCTTCTCTTTTAATTACAAAATATGTCTATGTTCATTTCACTACTGTTGTACCATGGTAGGCTAGAAGCAATGTATTTTGCTTAATTCTGCTGAATAAAGTTTGTTTGTTTGTATAAGAAGTGTGCCGACACTTCGCTTCACACCCTCAGGCTTATCAATAGTTGACTCCGGTTGATAACAAGGTTTCATCGACTATTATGAAAAAGGGTTGGTGTTTTCCGAACACTCTTAGTTAAGATTTAAAAAATGAGGGAAAGAGAAAACAAATGGAAAAAAGAAGGGGGGGGGGGGGAAGTAAGATTCATATTATGCTTGTCGAAACAGTGGTCCGGCCATGGCCGGTCCGGATCAGCCGCGACGGCCTTGAATACAGTTTGAATTGGTGGTTTTGATTGATTGATTGTTTTGGGTTTAACGGCCCTTTGAGACAGTATTTCAGTCTATATCGGACCGTCTCCCAGAGAGAGGGAGAAAGAAGAGAAATGATAGACGAGAGAAAAAATGTCCAAACAACCCCCACCCGCACCTACTGCAAGCACAGTAGGCCCTTGCCTTACAATGTTCCAAATCAGTAGGACGCCCCGGCACTGGAAGTTACACACAGCACCATTGCACCACCCGACCACCCCCTGAATTGGTGGTAGTTAGTCTAAGTGATAGGAGAAGAATCAGATCAGATTGCTCTGTGAGCACCCTGGTCAGAGTCTACTCAATTTGCAACCCATTACGACATATAATGCAACAGGAATATTTCCTTTCCACGGTGACTACATCTGATACAGAGAATTAAGATGTCTGTAGATTTTTTCATTTGTATTATTTTTTATACCTTATGTCTTAATGCGGACTAGTGGAGGGATAACTTGCTTTAATCATTAAACTTATTTCCTCAAGCTGATTATCAATGATTTTCAAAACATATGTTTCACAATCTAATTGAAGTCTTAGGGATCTATGCAGCGAGCCTTGAAACAAACTTTTACCTTTACAAATTGCATTGGTTTTCTTGGGATTATTTGAAAATTGTAAATTTATTAAATTGCAGAATATTTCAACTACTAAACCAATAAATAAATAAATAAAATAAAAATAAAAATAAAATAAGGAATTAAAAAGCTGATAATATTAAAATTGAAAATTATAATGGCGAAATATGTAAAATGGTAAAAAGTAAAGTAAGTACGATTTGTAAGTGATATACAAGAGAATATTAATATATTATATATATCAAAATTTCTTTCTTCTAAATCTCCTTTTACAGTTCAATTCTATTTTTCTATTTATTTTATTTTGTTTGCATTTTCTCCTTTTTAATTTTTATGTTGTTTTTCCCAAAATATATGGTTCTGATCTCCATTTTTTAGGTTTTACTGGACTGATTCATGAATATACAACACCGGGAACCCTGAAGCTGGCAGCGGTCTCAGCACTTTAATATTTTATGACCCTAATAATGAGGAGATTAGAGATGCATTCGATATTCGTATTACCCGTTTATTGGAGGAGATTCCATTATGGGTTAGAAGAGCAAAATCCAGACCTTTAAGTACACAGTAATCAAACATTTACACAAACAAGAAATCTTCTTGCCCAAGGATACTTGTATTGACAGATGCCTTATTCAAATCCATCTCATTCGAGCCGCTGCGTGACAGATCCAACAAAATGACTCAGCAAAGACTCAGATCAGCCTAGGCATCCACCGAGGCTGATCAGAATCTTCTCTGACTGCATGAGCACAGCAGAGACTGATCAGACTGCACGGATTCCCAGGCTGAAATGCGTCTTCGCTTGGCGGATAGGGAATGTCATGGTTTTGTCAGATAGATAATCAGTGACTATAGAGTTGTAATGATATAAATTTATATATACAAGTCCACAAATTTCTGTAATTACTTCGGAAATAGTGATAGAGATAATAAGCCAAATTATTATTGTGTAACGTTTAAATAAATATATTGAAATATAAATAAATAAACGGGAAGAATTAAATACACCGCGTTAAGCAAGCTCTTCCAAAACATCAATATACTAAAATAAACATATTTAAATGAGCATTACTAAACGAGGTGCCCTGCAATAAATAAGGTAACAATTAGATAAATACTTACCTGAAACTTACTTCTGTCTGGCTGTCATCTTCTATTGTCTTATAACAACAAAAGCATTAAAGAAGTGTGTTGGGAATAACGCATTATATACATTTAAATATTATGGCACTTCTCTCTCCACCTACTCATAATTATGTCACTAGGAAAAACTGTTGACCAATTAAAGAAAGGGGTATTAGAAAAAATCATTGTTTGCGCACCTTTAAATTACTTTGATAGAATGTTCTATCTAATGTAATTATCCCAACCTTTTACCATTATTTTTGATTGATTGGTATTCATTAATAAATAGATGGTGATTACAGACTTCAAATGACATAAAAAGATCAAATTTGATATGTTTGGTTAAATAAAAAGACGGAATGAATTAGATAAATAAAAACAAAGTAAAAAAGAAAAATCAAGAATAAATGGTGTCTTACAATGTTGAACTAAGAACTGTAGAGTAGGTTTATAGCAAATATACTGAACACGAATGTGCACCTTGAATTCACAGGTAATTGCTGAATTGGAAATTTGTCTAGTGCACTTGGGTCGCAAAGTCGAGTGCACCTGTGTCTCTGAGCTTACTCAAAGTCATGTGCACACCTCTCTCTGGGCTAGTGCACATCAGTTGCACTTTATGTCAAGTTTTTCTCTGGCTTTACTGTACCACTGCAAACAGTGAAAATCCAGATGAGACGGCTCATAATGAGCCGTCTCATCAGGATTTTTACTGTTTGTCCCGGTTAATTTTGTTTTAATTCAAAACAACTGACATAGAAAGGAAACAATGTCACGGTCCGAATTTACCTGCTGTCCGAATTTACCAGACTTTACCCTTCTCAACGACTTCAAAACATGACATGCCTAACAAAGCTGAAGCCATTTGAGACATCTATTGGATCAAAACTGAAACCGAAGCGCTTTTATTTGTAAGGGATCTATCCTTCTTTATGCCTGTGAATAAAAGACCGCAAACCTCTGAGAGTTCTGCGCTTCTGTCAGTTTTATCGTTAGCTCCCTTTGGATGCCACTGTTTCTTTTTTTCGCCAGTTTGCTCTGTTTTGTCCAGAGTCATGTTCTTTGGCAATTAAAGGTCCCATTGCTCTATCAGTGGCAAAAGTCATGAGACATTTTATAGTTAGGTATCGCAGCAAGGCTCCGATTACAGTTTCGTCAGTGTACGTCGAACTGTGATCAAACAAAACACCATTAAGTTTCACGTGAAAAGGTTTGAAAAAAAAGGATAGGGTCATATCACTTTGCAAGTAAATGACTTACTTTCGATGTCATAAGGGGCTGGTCGGAAGGTGCGATTGTGATGTGTGTAACTTCAGTGACGGGGCGTCCTACTGATTTTGATAGTAGTACGGCAAGGGCCTACTGTGCTTGCAGTAGGTGCGGATGGGTTTTGTTTTCACAGTTTTACTCTCGTCTTTCATTTCTCTCTTCTTTCTCCCTCTGTTTGGGAGACGGCCTGTTATAGGTTGAATTACTGTCTCAAAGGGCCGTTGAACCCAAAACAGTCAATCAATCAATCGATGTTTTAAATCGCATTGAATGGCAGGGAACAGAAAAAGCTGATATAAATGTCATACAGGTCAAATTACATAGTTTGATTGATGGTCAATAGCTTCGGTAGTTTTTATCAAAAATCTGTGATGCGCTGCCTTAATAGAAGAATTTGACTGTCGCTGCCTTAATAGAAGTATTTTTGACCTTCACTTACAGAGGGATTTTCCCGGGGATCCTGTCTGTAATATTTTTAACCAGTGAATCAGCCAATCAGAATAAGCCTTTTATCAGAGTGTGTGTGATTGCTGACGTCTGTGTGTACTAACCAATAAATGCATGTATAATATGCATCAAAATGCACATTGCGCACTTTTCAAAAGTCACCGCCATGATGCTGTTGATTCCTGCTGTGTGAAAGATTTTCATAACCTTTCTCTAACAGATTGCTCTTTCAACATGCATATTTCTTTGCCAGGTATGTTCTATTTGTTCTGTGTATATGTCGATGTGTCAAACCTAAATGTAAACAAATGTTTTTGACACATTCAATGAGGTTTGTCAACTCATGCTTGCTTCAGTCAGAACAAAGAAAGTATTTACTCTCTGGTTTTATTCCTCGGCATATAAGTATATTATGAGCTCGTAAATATGCCAGTCTGCATATTTACCATTTATTTTGAATAGTAGCTTAATGCACAACATGCATATTGAAGGTGTACACACTGTGTTGATAGTCAGCTGATTTGTTTTAAGTAAGTCACATTTGCATATTGAGTTTCAGTCATGTCTGTATTAGATTAAAGGTTGTCTGTCTGTCTAAATGATTGCATATCTGTCAAAGATCTGTAGCTGTGTTTTAATTGTAACTTTGATAGATCTACCTGTAATGATAGATGTAGCTCAGAGTGTAACTATGAGCAGTTACAGTGATTGATGAGTTGTTAGCTACTGTAACTCATAGGTGTAACTCTTAGCTTCAAAGTGTAACTAATGGTAACACTAAGTTTAGCTATATTCGTGTCTATCATTGTGTGTTTTAATTTCTGGGACACCCTTTTTGTAAATACATCATCATCAACACAACTAGACTTGTCCTTTGATTTGCTCTACCATATCATCTCTGACAATGGCGCCCAACTAAAAATCGGACCAGAGAGAGACTTTCTTCTGTTTTCTAAGGGTGTACCTGTTCCTATTCTACATTTTCATCTACAGTATTATATCATCATATTATTGATATCTACTATTGTCATCATGGATGCTGTGAAGTGTTCTACATGTAGATTGCCTTATGTGTGATCCTGTGGAGTAATATCTATGTATTTGTGATATATCAGTATAAAATGGCCATATTGTGTGCAAGCTTGCTAGCGCGTTAAACGTGTTTATATATTATATTAATTAAACGCGTTTAAGTCGTTTCTACAATTTCAGTGTTTACGGTCTAGACCAACCAGCGCGACCGCATATAATATTATGAACTAGACCAACGTGGTCCAGCATATTTGAGTTCATCTCATTGACTTGAAGTGTCAACTTCATATTTACAGACACCTGATGGAATTCTATTCTGACTTATTTGTTTAAATTGTTTTATGTGCTGTTTTATGTGCTGTCTTTCTTCTTTTCAGTGTTTACTTGTATAGTTTATTATACTACATGCAGTAGGTTGGAACAATATTTGTGTGATCAACCACATAATTGTTCACATAAATAGAGTTATTTTCTGTGATCAGACAGCGCCTGTTCACAGAAAAGTACAAAGAGATCTCTATCAGTCCATATATAATATTTGTTATCATAGTGTCATATATTTTCATGAATTAGATACATGTAGTATAAATATTTCATCAGCTGTTACAGTAATTTTCTTGCATGAAATTCACTGCTAACATTAACTTTATTTCAGCCTTCAGTATGTGTGCAGAGTGAAAGGTTTGTTTTATCTTCAATTGCATTATTTTTATTTCATAGATCCTGTGATATTTCTTTGTGCCAAAATGGGGGTATTTTTGTGTCCAGCTGGCAAGTAAGAACCAGAAGATATTTGTAAGTTGCATTCAATATTTTTCTTTGTTGTTGTTGTTGTTACATTTGCATATCATAGTTGTTCTTTTGTGTTTGTAATGACAACAACAGGTAAACTACAAAAATATGTTGATAGGCCAATAGTTTTTCATGGCAGATTGAAAAAACAGCCAATTCTCTTAGCAGACAGTAAAGGAAATTATTTAAGAAACCTTGCCAGTGATATTTATAAACCCTTTTGCCATATTGAGTTTGAATGTAGGGGAGGTGCCAGGTTTGCAGAATATTATTATTGGCTACAGAGAAATTTAGCCAGAAAAGTGCAGCAATTTGGTTCATTAGTTTTGTATATTTTCCTAGGCACCTGTGATTTGACTAGTATCACTCCATATTCTAAAACTACTTCAAGTTCTAGAGTGAAAAGATGTATTCAGTTGCGTCATAGTGATGACAATACTGCACTTTCATATTTGAGACATCAGATTGATAATTATTGTCAATTTGTTTCAAATTTTCCAACTGTTGAAATTGTCTTTCTTGAAATTCCCCCCTACAGTATTCAAGAATGGAATAAATATCAAGGTCATCCAGATCCTAAAAGTTTTCTTTCTCAAGACTTAATCTTGTATGAAAGAATTTCAGTAATTAATGAGTATATTAAGTCTATCAACCAGCATAATTCTGTTAAGTCACCAAGGTTTGATGAAGATTTAAAAAGGACTAGGAAATCACAAGGTGACAGCCACAGGAGAACCAGTCTGAATTTTTCCAACTACAAGGATGGCATACACACTAAACCGTTGTTAGCAAGGTGCTGGATGAAAAGAATATTGTTACGTATTTTGGCAGATTGTGCTTAGATTCAGACTTGTGTTTCTAACTGACTGGTACTTGTTGTGACAGTAGGTATGGGCGAGAGCCAGATCACTTGCACACATGTATTTTGTTAGTTTTGGAACTTTGTCTGAGTTTTGAGCACTGTCTGTCCAGAGTAACTACCCACATCTTGCTGACAATTCTTTTTTGTGGCCAATTTGCATTTGAATTTAGGCTGTTGTTCTGTTGCGGTTTATATTTTCAAGTGAATTTGAGTTTGTGTTTCAGTTATCTGAAATTACCGTAGTTTCCGGTGTATAACACGCAGCTTTTTCAATTTCCGTAATTTCCAGTGTATAATTTGCATAGCATATTCATTGACTTCCTGTAGTGGTAACATTGTCTATTTTACACAGATTCTTATAGTGCAGAGATATTCTATCATTATTTTGTGAGACTTACACAATAAATAGGTACAATGGCTGGGAAAGATTCTTCTGATGAAGGCCTTAAACAAATGATTGACCAGATTGAATCTGGTAAAGAGTATAAGGTTGTTACTCATCGTGAGTATGAGCTTTTATTAGCTCTCAGTGGTAAAAAGGGTGTAACTGGGACTACTGGCAAGGAGGTAAATAAACCTCCAAGTGCTAGTGGTACTCAAAATACTAGTACCCCAGTTGCAACCAAGGATCAGGATATTGTACGGCCCAAAGCAAATTTTACTTTTCAAGGGATGTCCCCCATACAAAGGTTACAACTATCTAATACTCCCCAACAACCAAATGCCTCTTATATAGCACCATCTTATAGTCAGCCCAAGTTACCATTATTTAGTGGGTCTGAAGAACCGCCCAAAGGGGAAGTTACCTATGAAGTCTGGAGTTATGAAGTTAAATGCCTCCAAAAGTCCCCCTATTTAGAGCAGCACCACCTTTTATATGCCATTAGAAATTCACTTAAAGGCTCTGCAAGAAGTTTACTTGTACCCTTAGGGGAAAATGCCACTGTGACTGACATTTTACATAAACTCGATGGTTTTTATGGGAATGTCAGTTCCAGTGAAACTTTAATGCAGTGTTTTTATTCTGATTTTCAGAAAGATAAAGAGTCTATTGTTGAATATGGCTCAAGATTAGAGCAGACTCTTTCAAGAGCAATGAGGGGAGGACTTATTGATCCTGTTTCTAAGGATTCTATGCTTAGAACAAAGTTTTGGACAGGTTTAAGTAGCCAGTCTCTTAAACATTCCACCCGGCACTTATTTGATAGTGTAAAGGACTTTCAGTCATTATTGCGGGAAATCCGGAAGGTGGAACAGGAGGAGGCCAGTGGCAGTCGTACTGCTGGAAAACCAAAAGTTGTTCAGCAGCATTCGAGTCAGTCTTCCAGTGAATCTGACACTGCTCAACTTTTGAGGCAGATGAACCAGCTTATGGACCGTATGAAAATTATGGAAGATAAGCTGGATTCACAACAACAGTCCACTGCTACTGCCACCAATACACGTAATTTTCAGCCTCAGCAGAGGCAGCACCAGTATAATAGAGGCAGAGGCAGAGGTTATGGTCGAGGTAGTTATGGCCGTGGTTATAGTTATAACACAAATAATCAGAATTTTAGAGGTGGTTCTTCCCGTGGTGGCAATCGTGGTGGCGCCAACGGCCGAGGTGCCAACCGCGGTGCAGGCACGGGGGGTAGCCAGCCTTTAAACTGACATCTTCCTCTGTTGTTGGGCAAACAGAGGAGGTGCACAGTTCTGATATTAGGTGTAGCCCAAATGATAATGTACGAAATTCTTCTTTGTTTGACAGAATCGTAGGTTCTTCAAATGAAGGAGAAATTTTCGTAAATGGTGTGAAAACATCTGGATTGATCGACACTGGGTCGATGATTACCTCTGTTTCTGAAAGTTTTTACAGTTCTATGAATCCTGTTCCTGAATTGCATAGCTTAGATGAATTCGGTTTATCAGTTCAAGGTGCAACTGGTAAAGAATTGCCTTTTAAAGGGTATGTGGAAGCTGAAATTTCAGTTCCATTTTTATCAAATAGTGTTTTTAATATCCCTTTACTAGTGGTTCCTCAAACTGAATATAATTCCAAGGTTCCGGTGATTATCGGAACAAATTTGATACGTCTGTGTAAGACTGAAAGTTCCGAAAGTGAAGTGCCGGTTGAATGGCAAACAGCTTTTGATTGTTTAACTGGGGATACAATCCCAGTGAAAACAACAAATAATTATGCAATACGCATTGGCCCAAATGAAGTAAAGACCATACATGGTATTGCAAGAAAGTCATGTGACTTTGAGACGGCTATTACTGAACATGTTGAATCCTCATTGTCAGGGAATTTAAACATTTGTCCCAGGGTCGTTTCTTTGAAATCATCAGGTAATACGGTACGTGTTCC
Source organism: Ctena decussata (assembly GCA_963989385.1). Taxonomy (NCBI): domain Eukaryota; kingdom Metazoa; phylum Mollusca; class Bivalvia; order Lucinida; family Lucinidae; genus Ctena; species Ctena decussata. Next base: position 33,551,747 of record OZ022498.1, on the reverse strand, counting down.
GGTCCGGGTGTGTAATCTATCAGCACGTGCTATAGATATACCACCTAGATCATTATTATGTAAACTGAACAGTGTTTCAGTTCTTGATGCTTGGACTCCTGAACCTTCACAGAAGTCAGGAAATACGTCCAATGTAAAAACTCTTGAAGAGTTAGGTGTTTCAGTTGACACCAATAATTTATCGGCTGAACAACTAGTAAGAGTTAGACAAGTTCTTGGTAACTGGTCCCATATTTTTTCCACAGGCCCTACTGACCTTGGAAAAGCCGATATAGTTCAGCATGAGATAAAGTTAAAAGATAATACTCCTTTTAAGGATCCGTACCGTAGAATCACACCTGCCATGTTCGAAGAAGTTCGTCAACATTTGAAAGAAATGTTGGAAGCCGGTGCAATTAGGCCATCACAAAGTCCTTTTTCTTCCAACGTAGTGTTGGTAAGAAAAAAGGATGGTAGCCTTAGGTTTTGCATCGACTTCAGTAAGTTAAATAGTCGCACCGTCAGGGATGCATATACACTTCCTCGTATAGACGATACGATTGATACCCTGATTGGTGCGAAATATTTTTCTAAGTTAGATCTTAGGAGCGGATATTGGCAGGTGGAGATGAAAGAGGAAGATAAGGAGAAAACAGCTTTTTCTGTCGGCAATCTCGGTTTCTTCGAGTGTAACCGCATGGCCTTCGGTTTGACAAACGCTCCTGCAACGTTTCAGCGTTTGATGGAACGTTGCATGGGCGAGTTAAACCTTAGGGAGTGTCTTATATTTTTAGACGATATTCTTATCTTTTCGGATACATTCGAAGAACACATTAAAAGAATTGAGGCAGTATTTAGTCGGTTGCATGAGCATGGCTTAAAGCTCAAACCGTCTAAATGTGAATTTTTTAAGTCTAGTGTCAGTTATCTTGGCCATGTGGTCAGTGCTGACGGTGTAGAAACAGACCCTGAGAAAATCAAAGCATTGTGCGAATGGCCAGTACCCCATAATGTTAAGACTTTACGTTCTTTCTTAGGGTTTACTGGTTATTACCGCCGTTATGTAAAGGACTATGCTAAAATAGTTAAGCCATTGAATGACCTTCTTGTAGGTCATCCCACTAACAAACATGCGGTGGCAGAAATGAAGAAGAAGAAGAAGAAGGTGTCACCCTGGCAATGGGGTCCAGCTCAACAATATGCTTTCGATACATTAAAGGAAAAGTTAAGTTCCCCTCCTGTTTTAGCATATGCTGATTTCAGCAAACCTTTTATTGTTCATACTGATGCATCATCTGAAGGGCTTGGTGCTGTTCTTTACCAGGAACAAGAGGGCAAAGAAAGAGTGATCGCATATGCTAGTCGAGGACTTAGGCATAGTGAAAGAAACTATCCGGCCCATAAACTTGAATTTCTCTGTTTAAAATGGGCAGTAACGGAGAAGTTTCATGATTACCTATATGGTAATCAATTTCTAGTATGTACGGATAATAATCCGCTTACATATGTCCTGTCGTCCGCAAAATTGGACGCAACTGGCCATAGATGGCTAGCTGCACTTAGCACTTTTAATTTTTCATTGAAATATAAGAGTGGCAAGTCCAATAATGACGCCGATGGTCTTTCCAGGCGGCCCCATCAAAATAGTGAATTATTGCCAGATATTATTCAGGCAGTTTGTGAAGCATACACTGTGAACAGGAATAATTGTCCATATATGGAAAATCTTGTTATCACAGCTGCTCCAGAAGTTGTGGAATCTGTTGATTCTACAATTAGTGATTCTTTCGGGAATATTTCTGATGTTACAGACTTGAGTTCTGTGGATTGGACAAAAGAACAGTCAAAAGATCCTTATGTGGCAAGAGTTGTTACTTTTGTTAATAGTGGTATTTTTCCACAAAAGGATGAATTAAAGACTGAGCATCCAGATGTCGTAAAATATTTACGGCACTGGAAAAATTTGTCTTTAGAGAACGGTATTTTATACCGTCATACTGTTATAAACAGTGAGAGAATTAAACAGTTAATTCTCCCCAGTCACTATCGTGATCTTGCATTGACACATCTTCATGACAAAGTGGGTCATCAAGGTCAGGATAGGACTTTGTCCTTAGTAAGAAGTCGGTTCTTTTGGCCCGGATTTGAGGCTGATGTGGAGCATAAGGTCAGGAATTGTGAACGATGTATAAAGCGTAAAACAATTCCTAGACCGAGTGCGGAATTATTAAATATTGTTAGTACACAGCCTATGGAACTTGTCTGTATTGATTTCTTGTCTTTGGAAAGGTCCAAGGGTGGGTTTGAAAACATTCTAGTTATAACGGATCATTTTACCCGTTATGCACAGGCCTTTCCAACAAGGAATCAATTAGCCAAGACAACAGCAAAAGTACTTTTCGAAAATTTTGTTGTCCATTATGGCTTCCCTGCTCGCCTACACAGCGACCAGGGAAGAAATTTCGAAAGTAACCTTATCAAGGAATTATGTTCCTTGGCTGGTGTAGATAAAAGCCGCACTACGCCATACCATCCTATGGGTAATGGTATGACGGAGCGTTTCAATCAAACGCTTTTAAATATGTTGGGGACCCTGGAAAGTCACAAGAAGGACGATTGGAAGTCATACGTGGCACCTCTCGTGCATTCTTATAATGCCACTCGCCACGATAGTACTGGCTATTCGCCATTCTTTTTAATGTTTGGCCGACATCCTCGACTAGCAGTCGATGCATATCTAGGTCTAGATTCATCAGAGGAACCAGGTAGCCAAAGTAGAGAGCATTATGCAACCAAATTAAAGAAACGGTTGCAGTTTGCTTACAAAGTTGCTTCTAAGGAAGCTGAGAAATCAGCCGAGCAACATAAAGCTCACTACGACAAAAAAGTCAGGGAATCGACCTTGGATATAGGGGATAGGGTTCTCATCAGAAATGTTGGCCTGAAAGGCAAAAACAAATTAGCAGACAAATGGGATAAAGACCCATATGTGGTCATAGATATTCCAGATAGGTCAGTGCCTGTTTTCCGGGTTGGAAAAGAGTCTGACAGTGGTACGGTGAAAACCCTGCATAGAAATATGCTCCTGCCATTTTCATCAATTCCAAGCACTTCACAGGTAGATGAGTCATTGTTGTCAAACAAAACTCAGAAGCCACCGAAGAAGATGCAGAATGGCAGAAGCTCGCCAGATGTTTCCTCTGACAGCTCGGAATCAGAGTCAGATTCAGATATTACCCCTAGATATGTCATTCCTCAAAAAAGGAATAAAACTACTGTTGGTAGAGGCATATCTGGTGGTAATATTAACAATAGGTCTGGAAATTCAGTTTCATTTATTTCCAGTGAGCCAGATTTGACTGCTTCTCGCAGCAGATCTGGCAGTGCTGCACGGCATAGTTCTGTTGATACTACACGTAGTACCAATACTGCTTCTGGTGTTAGTGAACGGTCTGCTAATACCCTATCTCCTATAGCTGTTCAACCACCACGTCGTTCTGCGCGAACAAGAAGGCCACCTGATAAGTATAGTGAGTGGGTCAGTAATCAGCTGACAGCTATAGATTCTGATTCCACTCAGATTTGGTATGTGTAATGTTTTTATCTTGATCTCGTGTTTTTTTCCATCTTCTGGTGTATATAGCAGGGGAGAATGTCATAGAAATATCGTGTTGTTTCCAGTTTTCAGAATGAATTGTCTGTTACAGCTGTCAGATTTGTCTGGATAAATTATATGTTACAGTTGAATTACTGTCACATTTACTTGATATAAGTTGATTCATGTACAGGTTACTCATTTCCTGTACTATATTTTCGAAAAAAGGACTTTTACGAGTACTTGCAAGTTGCATAATCTTGTTCTGTTTACATGATGTTTCATGTTTTGGTATAGTTGGTTAATGACTTATATCGGGTGTTTAATGTCAGTTATGCGGCATCTTTGTGGGCTGTGCATACAATTTTTGTCTGAATATCGGAGTTCTAAAAGTGTAAATAATTTTAAGAAATGCCAGGAGACATTTTCCTCAGCAGGGGAGAATGTCATACAGGTCAAATTACATAGTTTGATTGATGGTCAATAGCTTCGGTAGTTTTTATCAAAAATCTGTGATGCGCTGCCTTAATAGAAGAATTTGACTGTCGCTGCCTTAATAGAAGTATTTTTGACCTTCACTTACAGAGGGATTTTCCCGGGGATCCGGTCTGTAATATTTTTAACCAGTGAATCAGCCAATCAGAATAAGCTTTTTATCAGAGTGTGTGTGATTGCTGACGTCTGTGTGTACTAACCAATAAATGCATGTATAATATGCATCAAAATGCACATTGCGCACTTTTCAAAAGTCACCGCCATGATGCTGTTGATTCCTGCTGTGTGAAAGATTTTCATAACCTTTCTCTAACAGATTGATCTTTCAACATGCATATTTCTTTGCCAGGTATGTTCTATTTGTTCTGTGTATATGTCGATGTGTCAAACCTAAATGTAAACAAATGTTTTTGACACATTCAATGAGGTTTGTCAACTCATGCTTGCTTCAGTCAGAACAAAGAAAGTATTTACTCTCTGGTTTTATTCCTCGGCATATAAGTATATTATGAGCTCGTAAATATGCCAGTCTGCATATTTACCATTTATTTTGAATAGTAGCTTAATGCACAACATGCATATTGAAGGTGTACACACTGTGTTGATAGTCAGCTGATTTGTTTTAAGTAAGTCACATTTGCATATTTAGTTTCAGTCATGTCTGTATTAGATTAAAGGTTGTCTGTCTGTCTAAATGATTGCATATCTGTCAAAGATCTGTAGCTGTGTTTTAATTGTAACTTTGATAGATCTACCTGTAATGATAGATGTAGCTCAGAGTGTAACTATGAGCAGTTACAGTGATTGATGAGTTGTTAGCTACTGTAACTCATAGGTGTAACTCTTAGCTTCAAAGGGTAACTAATGGTAACACTAAGTTTAGCTATATTCGTGTCTATCATTGTGTGTTTTAATTTCTAGGACACCCTTTTTGTAAATACATCATCATCAACACAACTAGACTTGTCCTTTGATTTGCTCTACCATATCATCTCTGACATATTGTGGAGCAATTTTTCATTTTTCTAAAACACATTCCAATTTATCGTCAGTTGTATGGCTCAATATATGCACAACGACCCTCATTTCATCGCTACTGAAACGTGGTTGTTAGAACGCTTTCAATTATGGTTGCGTTTAGAAGTTTTTACCTGAAGCAGGATACAGTGACATTAAAGAACAGAATTTTCTCCACCAAGGGGAATGTTTTTCTTTGCTCCACCAGGGGTAATGTCTTTAATTAAAGCCTCTAAGTCCAACCAATGGTAGAAATTGTCGGAACAGAAATCATTATAAAACTGGTACAGCCTTCAGAATTGATGATAATATACTAAGAAAACTTCCACTTTTTATTGCTGGCTGCTGATCCTTTCATTCGTGACATTGTTTAATATTTCACGACAAAATGCTTGAAACTTATCAAATTAAAATACTATTATATGCAGTTTGTTCCAATCATTTACTTCAAGAATATTTACACTTGCCACTGACTTCCTATAGGTAGACATTTTAGAGCATCTGGCTTCATACACCGATGAACGACAACAGATTATGTGACGTTGTCGTCAAGCGACGTCTAAGGTAAATAAACGTCTTGATTGGTCCACGTAACGTTTGATAGACGCCACGTTATGGACGTAACGTCAGGTGTTGGTGACAATTTCGTTTTCAAGCCATCTTTATGATTTTCCCCCGCTACGGTATATCTAACGGACGAGGAAACATAATAAATTTTATACCATTTAAAAGGTTATTTATTGAGTATTTGGAAGATTAAAAGAAAATCTTCATTTATGTGACATAAAAATAAATACAGCGTCTTGAAACACCAAACAACGTCAGGTTTTACGCTGTAAAACGTTGCAACGCACTCGCAATGCAAATAAGTTATTTCAGCTTACATTGCAAACCAGAGCTCAAAAACCAACAAAATTTTCACCGTCGATGCGAGTGAAGTAATGTAAACTAACACCGGAACGCCAATAAGTTTAGCCTTTCCGTCTAGAAGAAAATTCAAGATTTAGCGATTCAAGAAAAACGTATACTTTAGAGTTTCGGCACTAAGAAACGGTACCCGACGAAGATCAAGGGACCACTAATGAACAATACGCAGCAGAAGAAGAGTAGAACATTTACGAGCATACAATACCTATTTGGAATTTTTGAGGTTTGAAATCAGACTTCGGAATGTATAATCTGATTTAAAGTAATACCAAATTTTCCAAATCTAGCGGTTTTGTCCGCAACGCCAGATTTCTTTATTTTGCATACTGGGTGGCATTTTCTGAGCATAAAAATCATATCGAATTTTAATATAAAGCAAATTTAAATCAGACAGACATGAAATACCTATTGCGAATAATTCTTTGCCAGGAATGTTTTTGAAATTTATTTCGGACAGCCGATGCAATTTACGAATAAGCAAATCTAGCGGTTTTGTCCGCAACTGTATTTGACGTTAGTTACGTTTTATTGAAATCAATGGTTGGATGGATGACTTGCGATTTTATGTCCTTTTCAACAGTATTTCAGACATATCAGGACGATGAGAGATTGATAATGAAATGTTGTATGCAATGGAACCCCGTTTACATTTAAGAGATTCTCAGCTCAAGCGGGGATCGAACCTGGGACTGCTAGGTCAGCAGACCAGCGCTTAAACTACTGAGCTCCCGGGGCTTCCTGTATATATTGAAATCGAGCAAAATCTTAAGTTGTCCCGAAAATTAATATCTTCCGGTATATTCTGCTAGCAGCTGCAGCTGGCAATTAACTTCACATTTAATGAGTATTTATTAGGAAAATTTGAAGAAATTTGATGAGGCCGTTGCAGTGAATTGACAAAAGAGCTCAAAATCTGACGCTTTCTGACGTTACGCATATTGTCACCAACATCTGACGTTACGTCATGGCGACGGCTGTTTAACATAATGGCCAAATGCGTTGTTACTATCTTTTCTCCGACGCATATTTTGCATATTCTACCTTAAATCACCACAAAACAGGATTGGAAGGGTCTAAAATAAAGTGTAAATAAAAGAATAGAAATTTGATTTTTCAGCTTTCATCGTTTGACGAGGCCAGTGGTCGTCGCCAAAGTTCTACGAGAAGCGCTTCATGGAATTTTAGCCCCGCCCACTGGCTTTATCACACGATGAACGCTGAAAAATCAGATTTCAATTCTTAAAGGGAAATCACCCTATAAAAACTGCCATTGAAATTTTGTTGAAACTTCACACAGTGGTAGAATATTATATGCTAAGTGAAAATATGAAATAAAAAAATGGGGTCATCGTACTACTTTTTGAGATAATGCAGCGCCATCTATGTGCCTGTGTGAAACATGACTATGTCTATTACGAACACTTTATCCGAGAAAATAGATGACCGATCGTTTCGAAATAAATATTAATTAACTCCTCTTTCTTGTCTCTTTATTTGCCTATCAAAATTGTTCTCGTCGTATGTCTCATTATATAGGTTATTTTCAGTTTTTAGATTCCCGCCATTTCCCATTATTGGTTAAAACGTGGAATTTCTTCAATATAAAAAGTTCCACAATTGAAATGTTTATATACTTTTGATATAGTAAAGGAATGATCCACCTCGTGCAAATAAGCAAATAAAAAATATAGGTCATCGACCAAATATTCGAGTTACGGAAGGAAAACCACTTTTATTTCGTGCAGTTTTCATATAAGCGCGTTGACGTCAGTGTTTTACGCGTTGACGTCGCTTTCTCTTTGGCGCCATCAACGGCCATATGGATAGCGCTTTCGATGCTTTTTATAGCAATGCAACCCTATTCAATTTCAGCAAATGCTCTTATGTCCTGAACATATTGTCTATATGAAATTGTCGCCTTCAAAATTTTCTCGTATGCAGACAACACATTAATGAGAGAAATTCCAAGGACTGAAACTAGGCAACATGCTCAATGTTATTTCTCATAGAATTTCGAACTTTTTTCTTGGTCTAGATTATATCACTTTTATATCTGGTGAACAAGTTTATGTGCTTGGACCCGGCCACTGCCCGACATGTATTTGCACAGAAACATCGGCAAAGCTTGGTCCGTGGTGCATGATTTCAATTTATCATTTAATGCTGAGACCAATTTCGGACGATGTGCATTTTGATAATTTTTCCCTGTTCGCATCAACAATCTATGAATCCTGTGGAAAGTCTAGGGCGATTAGTGAAAAATAAGAGTGTCGCCGCCTAGCCGTTGTAAAATTTGTATCTTACGAGAATAATATGATATGGCTGATCGTCTTATGTCACTTGTGTTAAATCTTAGAAGCAACTATTCAAAAATAAAAGAAAAAGACAAAACATAATTACCATAACGACATGAGCTAACAATAAAAGCTCAGATCAGCCTGCGCATTTGCTCAGCCTGATCTCCGTTTTCACTGTTTGCATGGGTATTTCAAGACTCAAGTCCTTATTTGTATTTATACTTGCATCAACTCATAACGAGATTCAAAACGCGATTGCATTTTTCTCAGCCTCTCTTTACCTGACAAATAATTCCGAAAATTTTACACACTACCCGCCAAAAAAATTGGCGCTCTTTTTTCCGTATAAAATTCTTCAGCCCTATTTTTGTCGCATTTTTTTTTCAGGTTTACATATTTACCAATTTTTCTGTCGCAAAACACTTATACGTTTGTTTCAACAGAGAGCCCATGTTGTCTTCGAAAGTGACGTTAACGTTTTAGCGTTACGGCAAACGACGTCATGATAACCATTGCAAGAAACAATGACGCTGCGTAAAATGTATGCGCACGAACATTGAGGCGATTTCCCTTTAAATGACGTCAGTAAAAAGGCGTTACGTCTCTGAAACGCATAAGGCACTGACGGCGTTATCTTACGCAACACTCTTTATGACGATTTCTTTCTGTCTTAACATTGTAAGGTCATCCACGTTGGTTTGCAATTATAATGGCAGTTGATGCTGTCGCACACAATCTATCACGAAGACGGCACCGACGTAAGTTTTCAGTCTCAGTTAACTTCTTTTCTGACGGTCTTGAGCTTCCTGTAAACCGTACACGCCGCCTGAGATTGTAAATTGCCGTAAATAACACATAAAATGTCTTGCGATGTCACTTTTCGAAATTTCAGCATTTAACTGGCCCAAAACTCTGCACCTGTTTGCGATGTTCAGGCGCGGTAGGACAATTAATTCACAGACCAAGTTCAAACTTTTAAAATTCAAGTTGATATTTGTGAGAGAAATGTTTCCTCAGAAAATTGCATACATGAAGTGGTTCATCTGAATGCAAACTGTACTAAGAACACGAGGAGCACGTGCTCATTCCTGTCAGATTCGGTTTAATGATTTCAAATTCGGGATATTGACATAATCAGGTATAAGAGAATATATGTTAAAATTTTCGGTGGACGTAGCTGCATTTATTTTTGAGATATTCAAAATTAAAATCAGTGTTAAAATCGCCTAAATGCAAATCATTACACAAGAATTCCGCGGAATGCGGTGTCTCGCCTGCTAGCGCTTTGTCACACAACAGAGCTAAATCAGCAAAGATGTATGCATGAACAAAGTTTCTTAGCTCTAGCCCTAATAGTTTCTGAGAAACAGACCTAGACGTGAAAACTTGACAAAAAATTGCAAAGTCAGTCAACCGTAAAATGTAGGTAAAGACGCAATACTGATGATGACTTTGAGCTCTTCTCTTCCAGATGAATGCATGACCCAAGTTTCATAGCTCTAGCCATTATAGTTTCTGAGAAACAGACCTAAATGCGAAAAACTTGACGAAAAATTGCAAAGTCAGTCAACCGTAAAATATAGGTCAAGACTCAAGATTGATGATGGCTTTGAGATTTACTCTTCCAGACGTAGGCAAGAACCAAGTTTCATGGCTCTAGCCCTTAAAGTTCCTGAGAAAATGACCTAAACGCAAAAACCCGATGAAAAATTGCAAAGTCAGTCAACCGTAAAATGTAGGTCAAGACTCAGTATAGATGATGGCTTTGAGATCTACTCTTCCAGATGTATGCATGAATCAAGTTTCATGGCTCTAGCCATTATAGTTCCTGAGAAACAGACCTAAACGCAAAAACCCGATGAAAAATTGCAAAGTCAGTCAACCGTAAAATGTAGGTCAAGACTCCGTATTGATGATGGCTTTGAGATCTACTCTTCCAGATGTATGCATGAATCAAGTTTCTTGGCTCTAGCCTGAATAGTTTCTGAGAAACTGACCTAAACGCAAAAAACCCGATGAAAGTTTACGCCGCCGCCGCCGACGACGTCGACACCGGAAAAGCAATACCTATGTCTCGCTCCTGCTTCTCAGGCGAGACAAAAAAGTGGTTTCAACATTGACGAACGATGAAAAAATGTGGGTTAGTGTGCAGTACGTCAAATAACTGACAAAAAAGTAGAGAGAAAACGTAATTTTGAAAAACTCTCAAAGCGCTCTTTCCTTTTTCTGGTTTCTTGTTGAGCAATGCAGTATAAACAAAGGCAGGACAATGAATGACGTTCCTGGCTTGTACCTGGCTTTCATCAGGTCTAAGATAGCCATAAATTTACAGACAGTCTGTAAATATACAGACTGTCTATAAAAACAAAGATCTTTTAGTCTGTAAATTTATGGACTTGCATATACAACGAGAATTTATTTTCTCAGACGAAAAATCCGCATTCCGAATTCAGGTACACGTAATTCGTCATGGTCGAAAGAAGGTATGTTCGATATCAACTTTTCTAGATTTTCGTGCTAATGTGGATATTTGGCAAAGAAACCTGCTTACGCATCTGCAGCGAAATTCTATCATTATTTCATACCAGAGGACGAAAATTTTAAGTAGGCGTTTTCGTTGTACATGTAACATCAACTTTCAGCTGCGACGCCATCCTGGTTTCAGTCAGACTGTGTAACAGTTTTATTACATGTTTATTTCGACTGCTGAGCAAATAAGGTCATGCAAGTTTAAGCTTTCAGCACGCCCGTTTACCATGTATCTGCATGGGCGTAGTCATACCTAATACTGTGTTGAAGCCGATTGAAATATTTTCAATTTGAGATATTTGTCTGGATACATACCTTTGCAAGAGAATTCACTGTAATATGATAAACCTGCTCCTTTCTTATACATGTACATGTACATGTATGTGGGCCATGCGAGCCAAAGGAATAAATTTGCTCTTCTTTTATTTCCCATTCTGAAAAATGGCCTTTTGAAAGAGTCGCCCTCTCCGCACCCTCCCACTCCTATTTATTTAATATACCTACCTACCCATCTTCAATAGTCAATGGTACTAAGTGCACTTTGTTCCTTATGTACCATTGGCTGATGGCCTGTTCGTCAATAGAATTTACCACTGCTCCATTTCATTGGATGCGAGCAACTTCCATAGGATTCAGTCAAATTATTAGTAACAAAACAATTTCCGCACTCGAGGCGCTCTTGCTGAAAGAAAAAAAATCGTGTTTACTGTGAAGAAATTAGCGAAATCATCATTTTTTTAACAATTCAGCGAATAGCTGTGGGACAACTGTATTTTGGTTTAAAGATATTTTATGTAGTACAAGCAGCATTGTTACAAAACAGTACAATGTACAGTAATATGCTACATGATCTAAAGGAAAGATCACAAACAAGCGGCAAAACATGCACTTCCGTACCAGTGGCGGTCATCACGGTTGCAATTTGCTGAATTATGCATTCTCCAATAATGTTACGTGTATTTAAATTATAAATAATCATTTGCATTGAATGAAAGTGTCGTGTAGGTCAAGCTATGGCATGTGAAAACGTTCAGTATACAAATACTGACGATCTCACTATAAGAGTGAAACATCATAGTCCCCAGGAAAATAAATTATGTTGGTATGAGGATACCAAGTGGAAGATTGTTTATCGTTTAACCCCATTGGTTGCGATTTGAAGCAATCCATTTTGATGCGGTCCTATTTTATTTATAAAGCAATTAATACGAATGCGCGCGAAAATCGAAAATGGACGCAATGGTCTCCAGCAAGTACACCTGAGAACTACCCAGCGGGCACATGACGTCGAAATGCATTGTACTGACGTCAATGCAACGACATCAAGTTGCATCGACGTCATTGAGACGTCATTTGAAGGTCGTGTACCGCTGGGTACTCTCTTGCACCATAGAAAAGTCGTCTGATATAACGATAAAATAATATCAAATCAGATTAGTAATGGGGCCGCCGTGGCCTAACGGAAAAAGAACGCTGACTCGGGCATCGGCGGCCCAAGCTCTGCTTACGGAAGTTCACGTGTGTAAGTGTTTCTTTATTATCCCGAAAGCTCCGGTTTTCGTCCACCTTGCAATCGGCTCAATATAAATGAAATACCGAAAGTCACAACAAAAAAGTAAATAAAACAATACAAAATAAGATAAGTCGGTGGTGAATAGAAATCCGGCAACAAGTCGTTTCTATTCACATTTTTCTTAGATTTTTTTTCTTCAGAAAATGCCTCCAAAGAAGAAATGTGGTTGCCTTCGTCATAATGACATAAACAACGACAGTTCTCCGGTTTCAAATATAGAGACGAGTGAAAAATTAAAAAAGGCACCCTTGTCATACCTTTCTTCAACAGGACCTTTTGAAGGTCGCAACAAATTTTCATGTAATGCCTGCTATCAGTTTGCACTTGAGAAATCAGGTTGTGAGAAGTATACTCTAGGAGAACTGTGCTCTATGATTTCAGATGACAATCTAAATGAAGAACAATCAATGTTTTCATCCCAAGCTTTTGGGAAAAAATAGAAACGCTTTATCTCCCCTCCCTTTTCAGCATACTATGGGAAATATCAAAAACTTAAATGCTGAGGAAGAACTGGCTCAAATAGACAAAAGTGTTCTCAATTTCTTGTCGTCACTAGCATCTGACGAAGATAACCAAAAAGTTGAATTTTTTGGATTATATGTGCTATTTTATTTCGTAACGGGAAGCAGAAAAGTTCTCGCTTCGCTAAAAATATTCTCCTGCTGGAAGTTATTCCACAGTCATGTCGTTACTGTCTAAGACATTTGAAGCTCAAAATGCAACTCCAATAAACCAAGACTTTTTTTATATTTTTCGAGAATAACCAAATTATGGCAAGAAGCTGGACTGAACAGTTTAACTGTAAAGCGCTTATAAGCGTAATTACTATTCTTGCCTGTTTGGTTCCCCCAACAAGGAGCCAACTCCAACAAAATCCAGCTTTGTCTCCCTGTCAGTGGTTAAACCAAACAAACACTGTTAATACTGACAACACAACAGATGCTTTGTTTCGGACAGAAAGAAACTATTTTGTGAAAAATATGCTCGAAGAAATGTGTTTTGAAAATGACAAGGACGAGGGTCTAAAATGCAAAAGATGAAACACGAAGCGAAACAAACCTCAACAAATGGTACCTAAATAACATTATTATTTAAGACTTTTCCTATCATTGAGTGTTGTGGAAACTTGACTTGAAATATCCTTTCGGCAGCAATAGCGTATTTTTACCTAACTGCTGACAATGACCTTTTGAACGACTCTCACAACCTAATATATTCTTGCATCCTTTTAATGTTGATTTTCTTGTATATTCCAGTACCTTAGCAGCTTTGCATGGTCGTAGTATCAGTTCACAAATACATACTGGGAAGACACTAGACGTTTACTAAATTAAATGTTGAAAAAACTTGAAATTTTCACTTGTGAAAATCGACCTTTACTGTGTCTTTTTTAAAAACGTCCTATGATCTTACCAAACAAGCAGGATCAAAACCAAAACATGGGATAAATGCGGAACAATAAAAAGGAAAGTAAGAAGACAGAAAAAGAAATTAGAAGAGAGAACGATCTGTAGCAAAGTCGAAAATGTCAAAATTAAGGCTAAAATATTCAAACTCACTTCCTTTTGCAGCGATTTTCTTGAAACCCCCGGCTGTCAAAAGGATATGGACACTACGGACCAACTGAAACAAGATCAACTACAAAATTGTAATAAACAGCTATTGCGGGAATGTAACGAAACTGTTAAATTTCATGACATACGGCAATATCGCTGAAGTGTAAAATATAGGATTCAGTGACCTATAAGTGATATGAGGTGCGTCACTGTATATGAATATAACATTACACGAAATATGATACAAGTCCGTGAAACAGTCATATATATTGGGCAAAATCAATGGAGCATGAAAGGTCACATTGACCTACAATAAGTATGAAGTCCACTGCATTTAGTTTTCCTTCCCAAAATTGTCAACAATCACTTAAATTAAGTCAGTTGAACTTTGCCGTCAGTTATAATATTGATGACGTCACATTAGCGCCCTGTTTATGTTGCACCATGGTTATTATTCCTGTTTGGCGTTTACAGTCCTACATTTTCCCCAGCTCAGCTTCCACACAGTGGAAGTAAAACAAACCCATGTGCCTGTAAATCCCCATTTGATTATTGGTATTTGAGGTCAAAGGTTATGTTTATGCTGGGGAAAGTGTAGTACTGTTTACACTAGAAACACTTCAAAACTGAGATTCTTAATCCTAATAAAAACCACCTATTCAAGCGAGATAGTTACATCGGTGTATTTATAGAGTTTTGCGTTCTTGCTTGCAGTTCATCCGAGATAGTTATTATACCGGATTAAGTATCCCGATATAAAATCTTTAGTGGGAAATAGGTATATATTCAATGAACTTAAAATGAAGGTCATGAGCCTATATGCATCACTGCATTCATTTGCTAATGTCGAAATGCTTTTGTATAGAAAGTTTAAACATTCTATCCCTGTTGGTAAACTCAGCTAAACCCAAGTGCTGCACCATTTTTTTACGTTAAATTATTCATGAAACACAGGTCATGTCCCTATATGCAACACTACGTTCAGTTGGTGTTGCCCAAGATGTTCATGCGTTACAAGTTTGAAGAATTTATCAGAATTTATTAATTAGAAAATCAGCTAAACACGACTGTGAATCTTTGGTACACGTACACGTGGACGCATACAAAGGGTATACCCACCTCCACCCATTTGTTTTGCAAAGGTGTGCTTAACATATGACAAAAAGTAAATTCTTGTATTTTATGCAAGTCAGCGTTCTCACTTGGACAAGTTTTTACTATAATGTATATTTTCCAAAGGTTGTTACTTAGGTTCCATTTGTTGATACTATGCAGCAATAATGTATTGTAGATGCATATGCTAAAGTACAGTCCCATGTTAATGGTAAAACAGAAGTTAAGGGGCTTGATCCCTTAATGGTCAATCCGTGTTCATTCAAATCTCTGGAAACGGTGCTTGATGCATTAATTGATGGAAATGAAAAAGAGTTGGTAGCTGTTAGCTGTGAGGGGCTGCCGTATAATCTTTGGATAAATGATAAATAATTACTTTATTTGCCCGTCATGCAAGAAATTATCCAGGAAAAATGTTGAATTTGAAACACATGTAAGAATACATCCAGTAAATGACATAGACGCATGCAAAAATATGGTCCAATTTTGCTTCTACCCGGTTTCGGACATATAGAAATAAAATCAGTAAAGGCTTTGGTCAAACTCTTGTGGAATGTTGTGTTGAAAGAGTTGACATTAATGTTTGGATGGAAATCATTGAAAGCACTCACATGTTGTGAAAAATATACAGATCACCACAAAGCCTGGCAAATGTTACAAATTCTTTTCAAAGGTAAAGTTGATAGACCAATATTCATTAGAACAGAGCAATACATACGCTATGGCAAAAGTTTAGCATTAGACTACTCAATCATATTTGGACAACGTTGAACCAACGTTAACGCAACGTTCATGACGTTTGGAAAAGGCATCGGAAAAACGTTATTAGAACATCGCTTGTTCACCGATTTTTATCAAGACTGCCGGCAAACCATATACTTTATTCTAACTTTCTGTGGTGAAAAATGCAGTCTGCGATCAGCAACAATTATTAAAAAATGTGAAAACTTTCACAAAATTTTAATTAATTTTGGGAAGCAACTGTACAAAGCAATGGCAGACACAGATTAACTAATTTTAACATTTTGAAAAGCATCTTTACAATACATGGTAACTGATATGCCTCTTACATGAATTTAATGTTTAGCAAATACAAAGTTATCTCATTATTTTCTTTACAAAACATTAAGATGAAAGATGTTGAGGAGCCCCTGTAGCTCAGTATGTTAAGCGCTGGCTTGCTGATCTAGCGGTCACGGGTTCGAGCCCCGCTGTAGAGGGAATCTTGTCAATGATAAACGGAGTTCCATTGCACACAGCCTTTTATTATCACCCACCCATTGTCCTGATATGACTGAAATACTGTTAAAAAGGACATAAAATCGCAAGTCATCCATCAAATTTTCCATCCATCTATGGAACATGTTTAAAAATTAAATAATGAATAAATGCATTTTTGTACATACAAAATTTTAATCTTCCCTAGCTTTAAGCAGCTCTTTATTCTTTTCATGCTTTCACCTTGCCTAATTATTGGTATTTATGACAGATGGCATTTATCTTCACACTATTTGACAGATTTTATCTTCACACTATTTGTTAGCTAAAAATTGCCATGTACAAGTGCCTTTTTACTATATGTTCACGATTATTGAATATCTAATTATACTAAATGCGAAAAAACGAAAAGACGAAAAAAAAAAAAAAAAAAAAAAAAAAAAAAAACGGCATGCGAAAAGACAAAATAACGCCATTCGAAAAGACGCCAGGCTTAAAGATGAAAAGACGTCAGGTCAGGTAAAAAGACGATTAAATGAAAGTTTCAAATGGCGCATATTCCTTCTTTTTTTTCGGGAGGGGTGGGGGGGGGTGTTGGAGGTATTTCGCACTGATATTTCATCTTTTCATGTGGCGAGTTTCGTCTTTTCGTCTTATCGCATTGCGTTAATTTGTCTTTTCGCATGATTTTTTTTGGTTTGCCATGGCGTCTTTTCGCGTGGCGTCTTTTCGCTACTAAAAGACAAAATGGCACAAACCAGTCACCATATTTAAAGATACCCAGAATTGTTTGGATATCCAATATAACGTTTTGAGATTTCACCCAAAAATTGCATAGTCGCAATCATTTTGACATACATGTATATATGTAGGACTCACATCGAGGGCCAGTCCCTAATCGAGGGCCGATTTTCACAACGGGGGCCGAGTGCATCGCAGATCGAGGGCCGATTTATTATTCCCACATCGAGGGCCGAAATTTCCTCCCAGATCGAGGGCCGATTTATTTTTCCCACATCAAGGGCCAAAATTGTGACTAACGCGCGACAACGTCGCGTTGTTTTATGTGGCGTCTATGTATTTGGCGCCGTAACGTCACGCTCAAAACAAACTTTCAGCTACTCAAGATGGCTGCGACCACAGGTTGCCTGAACGAAAGTTCAGGAAGAGCTATTGTTGTCACCTTGGCGTCAGCGTCGGCGTCCGGATTGGATGTTTTGGTTAAAGTTTTTTAAAAACCTATATCTCCTTAACCCATAGATAGATTCTTTTGATACTTGCACTGGAGTTAGATATTGGTCCAAAGTTTAACAGGATACCACCACCACCCACTCCATGACCTTGATGTCAAGGTCATGGACTTAGAAAATTGGGAGTTTTTGGGACTGGATGTTTTGGTTCAAGTTTTATAAAACCCAATATCTCCTTAACCCATGAATGGATTCCTTTGATACTTGCACTGTAGTTAGATATTGGTCCAAAGTTTTCCAAGGAACTACCCCCACCCCCCTCAGTGACCTTGATGTCAAGGTCATGGACTTAGAAAATTGTCTTTTTATTGATTGGATGTTATGGTTAAAGTTTTTTAAAGACACATATCTCCTGAACCCATAGATGAATTCTTTTTATATTTGCACTGTACTTAGATCAGAGTACTACCCCAACCCAGCTCAGTGACCTTGATGTCAAGGTCAGAGACTTAGGAAATTTGGTCTTTATTAAAGTTTTCTGATAAATGCTTGGCAGAGATTTAGTTTGCACTTGAACTGATGTTGGACACTTTTTTTGAGTTTTTACAAAACACCATATACTTACCCCACTGGATGACCTTGAAGTCAGGGGTCATCGACTTTGAATTTTGTCTGAAAGATTTGGGTTAAAGTTTTATATTTATGAAGACATAATTTCACAGTGCCCCAATGGGCTCAGTTGATACTACTACTTGGACTGGTGTTAGATAATGATTCAAGGTTTTGATACATCTTAGCCCCCCCCCCCCCCCCACCCACCCACCTCCCCAACCCCAGCCCTTAGTTCTTTGACCTCAAGCTCATGGACTTTGAAATGTCATATGTCATGTGGATTATTTTATTTTTATTTTATTTTAAGACTTATTTCTGAGATAGCTTTTGTTTATAAATGTGTTGTCATTATGTACATGCTTGCCTGAAGTTTTATGCATAGCAGTCCACACCATCATAGCGACTGCATGATGGGCAAGCACCTATTCAGGCGAGCTATGCTGTCAGGTGACAGCTCTTGTTGTAGATACCCCCTCGCATATTTCGGCTTCGCAAAGTATTCTAAATGCAAGTATCAGAGGGAAAAAGATAATCGCCACCTTTTGGACAGTCTTACCTGTGTATCTGTCTCAGTTACTGTTTCGAAGACTATTGCAGTACTGATTAATAGCACAATTTTCAATCCGTTTTCTGCTTCTTAGAATCTAGCAGCTACTTTCGGTTCTGGCTCATCACCAAGCAGTGACGTCACAGGTGCACGTTCCACAGAGCGCAATTTGGTCAGTTTGAATCTGGCCTCTAGTCGCTTCCATTGTTGGTAGCTTTGGCGGATGTGTACGGACTACTGTCTGAAATTTCATGACTGTGACTTCTATTCATAAACTAGTCTAATAAACTGACGTAACTTCGATTTTATTTTTTGATTGGTCTCCGTTACGTCTTATTGCCACTGATTCATTCCTATAGTGAAAATTTTCAGGCTGTCAACTCCATCTATATCATTTAGTATTTTGTACACCTGTACCATGTCCGCTCTATCTCTTCTCCGCTGCACATCTTCAATCGATATTGCATCCTTTTTGTAGAGAGGAGACCATATGCAAGTGGCATATTCTAAGTGTGGACGGACTAAGGATTTGTACAGGTTCAGAAACATCTCTTTGTCCATAAACGTGAATGTTTTAAAAATGAGTCATAACAGTTGGTTGGCTTAAGAGACTTTGCTGTTTATGTGATCTGTGAAGTTCAGAGACTTGTCGATGATGACTCCCAGGTCTTTTTCCTCGTCAACTTTCTCAATGGTAACTGTACCCTCGGCTGCTTTCATATTATAATTTTGGTTGATTAATTTTTCCCGATATGTAAATGGTGGCATCTTGTAAGATTAAAGAACAATTTCCACTTTTCGGCCCAAGCCACAGCATTATCTAAACTACTCTGTAGACGACAGACACGTTCGATATTAGCAACTCTACTTTTTTTTTAGTCACCCGCAAACAGTTTGATACTCGCTTGAACTACCTCTGACAGATATTGATGAAAATGACTAAAAGAAGAAGTCCTAAAAAACTAATCTGAGGTATTCCCGAAAACACTGGTTTAAAACCTGAGGAGCTTACATCAACCACAACTCTCTAGATTCTACTATTCATAACGAGTTCGGAGTTCCGTACTGCGCATGCGCAAACTCAGATTTTGCTCTCGGAGATCAGAGGTCACGGATGCCAAAAGCCGTATACGCCAAGCGTAACACACCAATATTTAGGCTAATATTTCAGTTTATAAACAGTCCCTGTCTATTCTGCCTTGCTAAAATAATGTGACTATCCATTTTCGTTGAGTTGAAAACAATTTTCAATCATATCAATGATTTTTAATCATGAACATTCAAAATTTCGTGCAAATTCTTTAGTTTTCCACTTAAAATACCAACGTTTTCTACTCCCGTCCAAAGTTTCCCTCTAATTCTTTCCTTGAATTCTTGCTATTTTCCTTGCCTGATTTTTTTTATCTAAATAACTATATTCAATTAATACGATGAAAGTGTTTATTATATATATTTATTTAGACCAAAATATCATATTTTCAAGGATAACAAAATTTTTCATTTATCCTGGCCTGTATTTAAGAAATTAATTCACTACCTGACACACCCCATCACGGCCGAGTGCGAAACCGGATCGTCCCGGCAATTTTATATCTAAAAAGTATATAAAAGTAAAAAGTATGCAAAGACCAGGAACTGAAACAATCAAAATCCAAATCCAGCCCTCAAACCATAGTTGGAAACAACTAAGATTACAAATAATCAAGATACAGAGAACATATGGCCAACCGAGTGAGCAGCTTGTTCCCAAAAGGTGGCCACTCAGCAACCCAAACCGAACAAAAAATCAGGGATGTCCAGTTGTCGCATTTTTTTGCGAATTGAATTCCAAAAAATGCGAATGGTGTTTTTGTGAATTGAATGCGATATTCCCGAAAGATCGCGAAAATTTTGCGATATTCCCACCTGGCCTCAGATTATTTTGCTCCGTAATGAGCCTCTATTTATTTGTGTGAATAATCAACAAGCTAGTACTGTTTATACAAAGAGCGCATATATTTGGGTGATTGTGACTCGGGTACCAGTACACAGTATTGAAATCACTCAACCAGAGCGTGACAACATGGTGGAAAGTATTTATCATGCTCCTGTTAACTATCTGTTTCTTTGAAGAAATGCCGACAAGAGCATACATGTGATGTCTCCCGAATCATCCGGGAGTCTCCCGGAAATGAAGCCCATAGATCTCCCACGCTCCCGGAAGTATTCAGAATCTCCCAGATGCTGGATTTCCCTGGCATAATTTTTTCTGTATCGTCCATTTTGCGGTAACTACTTACCCGGCGGCTAGGTAAAATGATTAACTGTCCGTGACCTTATTACCTAAAAGGGTGCAATATTGGTCGTGTCATTCGGAGGGGTATTCGCTGATAAGGCCCAGCAAGGTGGTAAATTGGCTAGCGCATTAGTGAAGGTACCTGTTCTAACTGTAATAACAGGTAACTTTTACTGACAGTAAATGACTTTTATTGCGTCACGGCTGTAAGCATCGGCCATTGTTTCTGTTATGGATTTGCACGAATGCAATAGATAGATGCAAGTGCCGCCAATGGACAATGATTCCATATCTATTTTTTCAGTAAACATGTCAGATACGTTATGTACAGTCATCATAAATATCGATATGCAAAATTTGCGCACGCTGATCAGATCATTATTTTATGAAATCATCACAGGTGCCAGCAATTTATTTTTGTTTTGTTTTATGAAAGTCGGTTTGATCACTTTAAGAATAATTTCCCGCATTTTGCTATCCAGTTCCCGCCGATTCAGATGCATCGTATGTGAAACGAGAACCAGTGAATTTATAAAAAAAATGCAGCTATATTTGTTCTTAATCTAATATTCAACGAAAAAAGACATGTTTAATGATAGGTATGTTCATCAAAGTGTAGAATATATCTCGGTTTTCAGATAAACAGATTTTGAGGTTTAAACAAGTATCAGCTTTCATCAAAATAACTGGAACAAGTCTGACCCATCTTTGGATGTTTATATTGAAGGTTAGGGAAAAGTGGGGAAGGGTGATGGTTTGAGAATGCCAGACTCGAGCCTTTGTGAGATAATCATTATATGTACACAAGCATTAGCTTAATAAATGGTGAAAATCCAAGATGCATAAAAGAAAATTAACAGATGCAGAACCAAAGAAACCAAAAGCTGCTAGAACAATATTTTCATACTTCAGCATTCCACCTAAAGGGTACTCGAAACTCTTTCTTTCTTTCTGTCTTAGACACCTTGAGAATTGAGCAATATGCAAAGAGCTGCTTTTTTGAGGTGAGGTAATAGTGAAGTGACTTTAAATGGCCACATTTTCTAAAAACAAAAAAAAGAAAAGACTGTTGATGAAACTTTGAAGAAATCATGTGTATTGTTATTGCTTAGTTCTTGCAGAAGGAAGCAAGCTAGTGGTAGGGTTAATATTGGATAAGGTCTTAATGAGAAATCACCAATTTTCAGCAAAGGAGAAGAACTAAATAAGCATACGCTTTCGTTCTAATCCTACTGATCATGAATATCATTTCTGTGTATATGTATGATATTGTTGAAATAAAATATGTTTAAACTAGTTTTCAGCAAATTTAAAAGGAAAAAAAAGGAAGTTACTTAATTTTTCACAGCTAAAGACATGAGTAATGTGGTATGTGTTACAATTTAAAGAAAGATTATAATTGGCAAACATTTTAGACCCTGATCAGAATGCTCCTAAAGGAGCAGTTTGATCTGGGTCTATGCTTTTTGTCTAGTACTGTTTGGATGAACACAAAGAATTGAGATATTATAATGATGCACAATGGGGAAACAAGCTCTTCCAGTTAAGAATTCCAAGAGCTAGACTAAATTGGAATAAGTAGTTTTATAACGGTGCCGCGCGCCAATATGGCTGACCTTAAATTGTGTTTTTGCTACAAGAAATTTTACTTTTGCTACAAGACAAAATGATTTGGACACCCCTGAAAAATAATAAGAACATACATAAGGTAAAACATCACAGAAACTCTGACACCAAAAACAGGCAACAGAGAACCACAACAGAACTACCGCCTTGGAACGGTCAGTAATGAATTACTGGGGGGCTTAAATCGATTTTACAGGCCCAACCTTACCCTAAGTTTCTGAAGTGGTACAAAACATTTAGTTGGTTGTTTGGTGATCATCAAAATATTAGTTCTTATATCTGGCGATTTAGAGGGGAGTCTTAGATTTAAAATGATACCATTTTTTTTTAAATATATGAACTAAAGGTCGAAATATTTAGGAAATATCTGACCAGGTCCCTCATGGCCGCGTGCCATCCCGGATCGTCCCGGAAATTTTATATCTAAAAAAAGTATACGAAATAATCATCAAATTATTATTTCTTATATATGGCCATTTAGAAGAGAGTCTTAAATTTAGAAGGGTACCAATTTTTTGTAATATATAAAATAGAAGTCGAGATATTTAGAAAATATCTGACATGGTCAGTCATGACCGCGTGCCTTCCCGGATCGCCCCGGAAATTTTATATCTAAATAAATATACTTAAATGTCCTTATTAAGCTATTTTTTTACATAGTCAATTAGATTGGAGTCTTATCCTTACACTTATCCTTACTGATACCAAATTTCTCTAATTCCATGCTGTAGAAGCAGAGATATTAAACCGTATGCATCATCACTCCCTATATCCCGGATATTATTGTCCCGGATATTCCCGCCGAATAGTAGGCGCCCAGACTAGAGGTCACGTTCAAACTGACCAAACTTTGCTCCGCGAGCGTATGTGTGACGTCACTACTTGGTAATCAGACAGAACCGAAAGTAGCTGCTGGAAGCAGAAAACGGAATGAAAATTGTGCTATTATTAAATACTGCAACAGTCTTTGAAACAGTAACTGAGGCAGATACACAGGTAAAGGGCCGTATACACTATCATTTTTTCTTGTACAAGTTTATTGTACAAGAAAAACTGACCAAGAAAAAGTGACAATGATGAGGTGTATACACGTAGCAAGAATTTTACTCTGCTGTGAAAATTTTTTTGCGGGAAATAACACAATAGTAGCAATGGAGACAGGAAGATTATGTTGCATTTGTTTTGTGCATTTTATGCATTGTGATTTTGCGAAGGAGATTAAGCACCAGATACAGACATGTGTGGTCGCGAGATTGGTTACTGCGGAGACAGCAGCATAGTGCTTATCATACACTTCTACAGGAGCTTGACCGTGAAGATCCTGGTGAATATGCAAACTATTTGCGTATAAACAAAGAAACCTCTTGCAGCAATATTTCCCCGCCAAATATTGGCCATGTGCTTTTGTTTACAATGCTGCTGCTACAAATTCTCTTGCTTTTGATTGGCTATTTGATGGCAAGTTTGATAAGTTATCATTGAAAATAGGACGAGTTTGAATATGCAAACTATTTGCGTATAACAAAGAAACCTCTTGCAGCAATATTTCCCCGCCAAATATTGGCCATGTGCTTTTGTTTACAATGCTGCTGCTACATATTCTCTTGCTTTTGATTGGCTATTTGATGGCAAGTTTGATAAGTTATCATTGAAAATAGAACGAGTTTTAGACTTGCCCAAGTCTGTAAATTAATATTCCATTTTATTATTTTTCAACGTTTTGGAAAAGAGAAAAGAAAGAAAATGTTCCTGTTTAAAACTGTGTTAAATTTATAGACTTGTAATCATTGAATGAACCTATTCACCCTAAGTAAAGATGATTGTCAGATATAATTGGGATGTTTGTTTAGATAAGGTCTGGCCTGGCTGCAGAGCTTGTTATCTTGATTTATTGCTGGAAAAGGTGTAAGCTTGAATATTTTGTTAAGTGGGGAAAACCACAGCATATAAATATCGTTTTGAAAAGTTCATGTTCACTTCACTTCTTCAAAGAAATTTTTCAAAGTTTCACAGCTTAAACCAAAGACAAAAACCAAAAAAAAGTGTGTGTTATGTGGAAGCAGAACAGAAGTCAGTAACTATAGAAAGAAATTATTCCGTGGAATCAGAAAAAAATCAAGAATATTGTTTATTCATTAAAGAGCTTCTAGTTAGTAGTATTTAATATAATCCACGACAGATTTTCACAAGAACGTGTTCCGACTTTTCACATACACTATCATATTTGTTTTTCTCTACAGTTTAGAATACAAAAAGAGTGACATGCTGATTAAACAAGAGGGCCATAAGGCCCAAAGTTGCTCACCTGAGTAAAAAAAGGTCAAAGGTCTTACTAGGGTCACCATTACTTACCTGATAGTTTGAAACTTTAAAGATATAAGAGACATTCGTTAAAGATCAAAGAATGCATCTGTTCTCTTTTACTCAGAAATCTTCATGTACTTGTTTAGTTGACAGTATTTACTGGCTTTTGCACCAATGTCTTCAACAAGTTCCTTGAACTCTTATTTTCTAATAGTACAAGAAAACAGATCTGCCCTTGTCGTAAAAAAAGTCAAGGTCAGTCCAAGGTCATCTTGAACAATCTTGGTAGTACTCTAGTCTCCAATGATACATTTACATACTAAGATTCAAGGTCATCCATTATTTGGTTCTGAAGAAAGAGTTTTAAAGGTTTTTACCATATATAGGCATGGCAGCTTTAATGCTCATGTGACCGGCCTAGGAAAACTTTTGGTCCTTTTATATGAAAATTACAATTCGTCCAGTGGCTCTCGAGGAGATGTTTAAAATTGTTGAAATACGAGAGGCCTTGGTCAACGGTCTAAGAACGACCGTGACCTCTTGTACTCAAAAGTCTTCATGTACTCATTTAGATGACTGTTTATGCCAATTTTTATGCCCAAAGCTTCAATAGTTTCCATGAACTTTTATGTTTAAAAAAGTACTTTCCCATATAAAAGCACCAGAAAGTAGATTTGATGTTGTCATAAAAAGGTCAAGGTTATCTCATGACCCTCAATCAAACAATTCTGGTAGAACTCCATTACTCAGTGCTAAATACAAAGTTTCAAGGCCATCAGTTTTTTGGTTCTAGAGAAGAGGATTTTTAAAGGTTTTCACCATATATGGGTGTGGCTGCCATATAGATTATGTGACCTGGACCGCTTGAAGAAATTTTCATTTGCTCAACTTCCTAACATGCCAAATATCAAGCATCTGAGCCAAGTGGTTCTGAACAAGAAGCCTGTTGATTGTTTTCCTACATGTTTTCATGGTTCAAACCCAGGACCCCTGGGGTGGGGCCACAATTTGAATACTCTTGGTAAATTGCCAGTAGGCAATGCTACATACCAAACTTTCAAGCATCTCAGCCTAGCAGTTGTGGAGAAGATGATTTTTAAGTACGTTTTATTTTCGAACCCCCAAACCCCCTGCTGCAGGGGCGTTTAGGACCATGGGGCCACCATTGAAAAAAACTTCGTAGAGATCTACCAGGCAATGCTTCATACTAAATTTCAAGCCTCTGAGCCTAGCGGTTTTGAAGAGGAACAAATATTTGAATATTTTTTTCTATGTAGTTCTTTGATTCAAACCCAGGACTCCTTGGGGTAGGTCCATTTTGGGCCCTGGGACCACCATTGAATAAATTTGGTAAAGGACCACTAGGCAAGGCTACATACCAAATTTCAAGCATCTGAGCCATGGTTCTGAGGGAGAAAATTTTAGAATAGTTTTCTATGTATTCTTTGGTTCGAACCCAGGACCTCCTGGGTCAGGGCCATTTTGGATCCTTGGGCCACCATTTGAACAAACTTTGTAGAGGTCCACAAGGCAATGCTTCATACCAAATTTCAAGCATCTGCGCCTAGCGGTTCTGAAGATTGATAATTATATTTTTTTAAATATTTCTGTTATGTATGTCGAAGGTTCAAACTCAGGACCCCCTGGGGTACGACCATTATGGACCCTGAGACTCCATTTGAATAAACTTGGTAAATGACCTCTAGGCAATGTTACATAACAAATTTCAAGTATCTGCGCCTAGCGGTTCTGAAGATATAATAATTATATTTTTTTAAATATTTCTGTTATGTATGTCGAAGGTTCAAACTCAGGACCCCCTGGGGTAGGACCATTATGGACCCTGAGACTCCATTTGCATAAACTTGGTAAATGACCTCTAGGCAATGTTACATAACAAATTTCAAGTATCTGAGCAAAGTGGTTCTGAAGAAGATTGTTCTATGTGTTTTAATGAATCAAACACAGGAACCCCTGGGGCGGAACCTTTTTACATCTTGGGGCCATCATTTGATCAAACTTGATGAAGGACCACTAAGCAATGCTACATACCAAATTTCAAGCATCTGCGCCTAGTGATTCTGGAGAAGAAGATTTTTAAGTATATTTTAATTTCGAACCAAAGACCCCCCGCCGCAGGGCCATTTTGGACCCCAGGCCCACTATTTGCACAAACTTGGTACAGGTCCATTAGAAAATGCTTCATACCAAATATCAAAGCTCTAGGCCTAGCGGTTTCAGAGATATCATTTAAAGCAAATTGTTTGATGACGGATGACGTACGAAGCACAACGTACGACGGACACAGACTGATCACAATAGTATGGCTCAGGTGAGCTAAAAAAGTAACAAGATTTTCTGTTGTAATGCCCAAAATCACAGTACTGTGATTCCCCCAAATATTTGGTTATAAATGTCTGGGTAAATAGTACAGACTCTAATCAGAGTCAACATTGAGCAGGCTGATCAGGATTTGCCTGGTTTGACATCTTTTAAAATCATCCCCTGACAAAAAACAAGCGCTTGGTTCAAAAGTCTGAATATTTTTAGGCTTCTTTCACCAGTTGATAACTGATACAAGCAGGTGAGTGGTTTATTTATCATATAAACATTGACTGCAGACGCTAATGCTGTTATCAACAAACGGGATATTGTTACCCACCGACTCGATGCTGGTCGGTGAAATTTTCAATCTCTAAAAGACCCTATATTCAGAGAGAACTTCTAAAGGGACTTTCACATATTATTTCACTTAAAGGGACTTTCCTGTTCGAAAGTAAAATTTAGATAATATAGGGTCTTGAGAAAGTCTAAACGAGTTTCTATTCATCAGTTTTTCTTGTACAATAAAAAAACTGATCATTTTCTGCTGTATACACCATCAAATTAAATGACAGTTTTTCTTGTACAATAAACTTGTACAAGAAAAAATGATGGTGTATACGGCCCTTAAGACTGTCCAAAAGGTGACGATTATCTTTTTCCCTCTGATACTTGCGTTTAGAATACTTTGCGAACCCGAAATATGTGAGGGGGTATCTACAAAAAGCGGGTGGGGTGTTTCCATCCTTTTCGATACTTCGTATCTCATTATAGAAGATGCGATATCTGGCCATATTCGAGGCTACTGTGTATTTTTGAGGCCCCAAAAACGTCAAATGCCTGTGCTGCGACTAAAGCAAAAAAGGTTCTGTTGACTGAAAAACATACAAGATGTCAGGGTGAAGAGATTTTATTCTTCGGCAAAAAGAGGTATTACTATAATTCTCATAATCGTTCATCAGAATTTGTGTTCTAGTACTATTCTAGTTCTATAACAAACAGCTCATTAAAATGAAACGCATTTATAAATACGACAAGGCTTATCAGACCACAGGCGCTTGAAGTTCTATGCTCAAAAAACCCTCAAAACCCTTCACACTTGACGCAGTCTATAGGTCATTTCGTAAGAAATGGCCAGGTATGCAAGCAAAAATGCCGCGATTTTTTGACTGCTAAAACTGCAAGTTAGAAACACCCCAACAAATGCAAACTTCTTACCTGTACACATCGTTTCAAAATGTATCTATAAACATGATAAATTTGTTCAGTTATGGTTAATGCGGTGCTGTAATCCTGAATTCAAAATTTGCCAGAAAATACAGACGCCATTACGGTGTCCAGCTTCCGGTTTACTGTGCTGCGCCAAAGTTGAGCATGTGCTTGTCCGCTTTGAAATTCACTCATCAGCGAAATCATTCAATTACTCTTTTAGATATGACCAATGTCGTTGTATATCACCGTTTCCATGCATTTACAATATCAGGCTTGTTCTAATTTCGATCAAAACGTTTCTAACGAGTGAAAACTTGAAACAAACATGATGAAAATGACGTCATGACGTTCGTGTCATCAACGTCAAAACTACGCAGTAACGTTGGCGTAAAATTTTCATATGTTGACTGAGGCCTACATGTACTGACTTTCCGAACAACAAAGATGCAGATCAGCTTGCACATCGGTACAGTCTGATCGTTGATTTTGTTGTTTGATGATAGGACAGAGTAGGAAGCTGTACGTTTAAGAACATCGTTATCCGCAGAATCACTTCATTTTTCCCGTAATAGAACCTGATGACGTTGCTGTGCGACGTTGATACACCGGGAATTGGAGACCGTAATGGAGTCGAATACAAGCTTTCACACCTGGACATTTCTTCAAAATGGTTCATAGCCTAGATGTTTAGCGGCATTGAAATATGTTTCATAGCATAGAACTTCAAGCGCCTGTGATCAGACCATAGGATATTGACGCTCGCCCAACACAAAACCATTCAAAGACCAGTAACAACCAATATTATTATACAATAATGTACAGTAAGCCTCAGCAGCCTTTGTATTGCTTTCATGGATGCAGTGTCAATGTCCTGTGATCAGACATAAAGTTTAAATTAAAGTTCAAATTTACAGAAAGGCATGGGTAGGATTCTGTTGGGAACAGTGATTTCAAACAGTGCACTTACACTATCAGACGATGAGCAAATGCCTATGACACAAACTTCAGTTGAAACATTTAATGTATGCTATTGGATTGCCTAAGCCATTAAAATCAGAAAATGTTACAGCCTCAGAAATTTTAACTAGCGCTGATTATTTTCATTTCTACTAAAACACACACTCACGCACACCTAAGCCAAAATATATAATACTAGTAACTGACCGCCAAAAGATATAATAAATGAGCTGCAATGCGCAAAATGCTGCTTTTGACATAAAAATGCGAGTAATAAAGACTAAGACCAGCTTGCACATCCGTATAGTCTGATCAGAGTCACTATTGTTTGCAAACACAATATGTGGAACCCGAAACACGAATGCTTTAGCTAGACTGCACGAATTCACAGGCTGATCTGAGTCTTCCTTATTTATATATATACTAATCAGCCTATTTCGCCTGAACGGCACATTATTGTCTTTACTGTTGAATAGGGAACCACTTCGCGCCAACTGTTTTAAGATGGTGACCATTGAGATTCAGAAGATGCTGGAACAGTCATCAGTAAAGGTAACGAACGGTCCAAACGACATAGCTGCTTTTGCTTCATTCTGTGAATAACTAGTCAAGGAGCCACCTGACCGGAATAAAACCTAATTGGATCAAGCAGGTAGGTGCCAGTCACGTTTCCACAACCATCAGTCACGTCTCATCGCAAGCAGTGCCATTGTCAGCATTTAGTGCTGACCGTGTGTAGTGACTTTCAGCAGTGAGCAGTGATTCAATTAGCACTCCGCATATAACATATAACAAACACATACGTCGGCACGGAGAGAAAAGTATGCAATAATTTTGCAAACAGCTCAGTCACATAACCGTGCTTTTGATCACGACTCGCATAGCCTACAGAGATCGGTATGGAACGCAAAGACTCCGATCAGACTTCACTGATGATAGATTACACCCTCATGACGTGTATTTAGTGTGCATCAGTAGTGTATGACGATAAACCTATCTAGTGGCACGCGCGAACAGTATTTCAGTTTATATAGAGCCATCTCCCAAAGAGAGGACGAAAGAAAAGAGATATGATAGAGGAGAGAAAAATGTCAAAACAACCCACCCGCACCTACTGCTAGCAGAGTAGGCCCTTGTCATACGTTTATCCAAATTAGTAGGACGCCTAGTTTACGGAAGAAGTAGCTGAACCCGCTTGAGATCTGTTAACTATTGATATTGTTTCCAACTATTTTCGTTTCAGGAGAGGAAAGTCAACCAATGGTGAAAAGAAAAAAGACGAATAAATAAAGATTGTATATAGATAGAGAAGTTATATAACGACATATACTTAGTCAAAAAGTAACGATACCAACTATTGGCAATATTTTCTAGGAACCCAGTGCTTATTGGAGTTAACTGAGGCTCATGTATGTTTGAATTGACCATCGACGAATTATATCTTGTCCCACGCCAACCGACTGAACGGAGAGGGCGTATTCGGCGGACAGTGAAATCGGCCCTCGATGTGGGAAGACTTTGTCAGAATCGGCCCCCGATGTAGAATCGGCCCTCGATCTGGGAATTGGCCCTCGATTAGGGACTAACCCTCGATCTGAGTCCAACATATATGTCTTATGGGTAAGCAAAAATCAATTTATGGATATCCAAAAATTGACTTATGGATATCTATAAGTAATTTTTAGCTCGCCTGAACGAAAGTTCAGGAAGAGCTATTGTTGTCACCACGGCGTCGGCGTCAGCGTCGGCGTACGGATTGGATGTTTTGGTTAAAGTTTTTTAAAGACCTATATCTCCTTAACCCACGGATGGATTCTTTTGATACTTGCACTGTAGTTAGATATTGGTCAAAACTTTAACAGGGTACCACCCCCACCCCACTCAGTGACCTTGATGTCAAGGCCATGGACTTAGAAAATTGGGAGTTTTTTCGACTGGATGTTTTGGTTAAAGTTTTATAAAGCCCAATATCTCCTTAACCATGGATGGATTCCTTTGATACTTGCACTGAAGTTAGATATTGGTCTAAAGTTTTCGAAGGTGCTACCCCCACCCCCCTCACTGACCTTGATGTCAAGGTCATTGACTTAGAAAATTGTCTTTTTATTGATTGGATGTTTTGGTTAAAGTTTTTTAAAGACACATATCTCCTGAACCCATAGATGAATTCTTTTTATATTTGCACTGTAGTTAGATCTACAAAGTACTACCCCAACCCCGCTCAGTGACCTTGATGTGAAGGTCAGGGACTTAGGAAATTTTGGTCTTTATTAAAGTTTTGCAATGGCATACTGATTCATAATGCTTTGCAGAGATTTAGTTTATACTTGAACTGATGTTAGACACTTTTTTGAGATTTTACAAAACACCTTATACTTACCCCTCTGGATGACCTTTAAGTCAAGGTCATCGACTTAGAATTTTGTCTTAAAGATTTTGGTGAAAGTTTTATATGTATGAAGACATAATTTCACAGTGCCACGATGATGGGCTCAGTTGATACTAATACTTGGACTGATGTTAGATAATGGTTCAGGGTTTTGATACATCCTAGCCCCCCGCCCCCCCCCTACCCCTCAGGTTTTTTTTTACCTCAAGCTCATGGACTTTGAAAATTATTTTTTTTTTGGTCCTTTTTTTTTTATTTTAAGACTTACTTCTGAGATAGCTTTTGTTTATAAATGTGTTTTCATTATGGACATGCTTGCCTGAAGTTTTATGCATAGCAGTCCACACCACCATAGCGGCCGTGTGATGGGCAAGCACCAATTCAGGCGAGCTATGCTGTCAGGCGACAGCTCTTGTTTGGATATCCAATATCTTTTTGATGTTTGAATATCTATCAGTTGATTTATAGATATCCATATTTCGATTTTAGGATGCCCAAACGTAGGTTTATGAATAATCCAGTATTGGTCTTAATTTGGAAATGTCCAAAAGTAGAATTATGTGTAAAGCAAATAAATCCATTGATCAAATATTATACATCCGAAATTCAAGATGAGTATTGGCTCTCCTTGGATCGAATAACGGATACCGTAAGATCGTTTGATTTCCATAATCTGAAAAAAAGGTATAACAGCACCTTATACTATGCTCAATTTGAGTTTTGGACATCTAAAGTTTATGTAACGGAAATCCAAAAATCGATTTATGATATCAGACCTACCAGATTTTTGACTAGTCATTATTGGATTTATGGTTAGCCATATTCTATTTAAAGTTACCAAGACTTTAATGATGTATATTCAATGTTAATTATGATCTGGTGATATCCCAAATTTGATTCATGGACGTCCATAAACATTTTGTTTTTATTTTTGGATATGTATAAATCAAATTTTATATCACAAAAAGCAGAGAAATATCGGATATAATGAAATCGAATTATGGGTATCCAAAAAATTTGATTATGGATATAACGGTATCCATAAATAAGGAATAGATAGTACAATGGAACCCATAAAAATGCACGTTCAGTAATTTGTCAAATATATTTGATTGTTTTGGGTTTATCGGCCCTTTGAGACAGTATTTCAGTCTATATCGGGCCGTCTCCCAGAGAGGGAGAAAGAGGAGGAATGATAGATGAGAGAGAAAATGTCCAAACAACCCCACCCGCACCTACTGCAAGCACAGTAGGCCCTCGCCCTACAATGGTCGCCCCGGCACTGGAAGTTACACACAGCACCATCGCACACCCGACCACCCCCTGTTAACTTTACCATTGTAAATGTTATAGCCAGCTCTAAGGCGTTACTTGAACCATATGCTGAACACTGTAAACTGGACAGAGTTGCACCTTCTGTCCTGCAGTTTTGGAGAAGTCGTTTAGAGGTTTTTCTATTTTTAGCTCTGGTGGCCATATTGTTCAGCGGAGCGGAACCGTTTGAGCAATTTTGGTAGACAGTCTCCTAAGGAACACTTCTCTGAAATTATTACAAGTTCTTATCAGCAGTTTTGGAGGAGAAGTCGTTTCAAGTTTTTTTCTATTTTTAGCTCTGGCGGCCATATTGTTCAGTGGAGCGGAACCGTTTGAGCAATTTTGGTAGCCGGTCTCCTAAGGAACATTTCTTGAAATCATTTCAAAATTTGCCCAGCAGTTTTGGAGGAGAAGCCGTTTAAAGGTTTTTCTATTATTGGGCCTGGCGGCCATATTGTTTAGTGGAGCGGAACCGTTTGAGCAATTTTGGTAGAGAGTCCCCCAAGGAACATTTCTGTGAAATTATTTCAAAATCTGTCCAGCAGTTTTGGAGGAGAAGTCGTTTAAAGCAAAACTTGACGACGGACGACGGACAAAGACCGATCACAATACCTCACCTTGAGCACTTCCTGCTCAGGTGAGCTAAAAAATAAAAGGATGGATGCCACCTGCAGTACCAACCAAAGACAGATTGAGACGAGTGTGCAGGAATATAAATGATATGAAGGAGCTGAAATACTGTATTGAAGGAAAGCTTGGAGAGGAGGAGTATGATGATTTAAGGGTATACTTCAGGTAATTTGGTGTTTATAATACTTCCACTTTCTGTGGCAAAGGAACTTTGGTTGTGCGAACGGGGGCTTATTATTACAACAGACATAGCAGCAAAGAACACATAAAACAATCAAGGGACGACCAGAAATGAAATTACTGGTGGTGTTGTAAGGCGGGAGGGTGGTGGGGGAGGGGGGAGGGCTTTACCGGTTTCAGTGCACGTCTTTCCGGTCTGACGATACTTCGAATGAACCACAGAGATTCGTACTATATGCACGGAGTTTGTCGCCGCTATTTCTGGTTTCAATATTTCCCGAGTGATTTTTTTTACTTTATCCTTCGTCAAGGTAAGAATCGGTGAGTTTCCATCAAAGTGTCGTTAGAATCGAAAAAAAAAGTGAAGTGGCAAACGATGAACATTCATTTATAAAAATCAAAAGACAAATGATACTGTAATTACCCGGACTAAAACAAAGAATCACACATATTCGTTATTTTTAGTGCGGCATCGCATGGATAAAAAAATCCAATGAAATAAACAAATACGATAATAATAATAATAATAATGATAATAATAAGTGATTTCCATCCTGTTATCGGTTAACGTTTCTGTTGGTATGCATATATTGCACATCGTCATTATTTAACTGATTTCTGTATATATGTCATATCTATACTATGCAAAATATATTTAGCAAATTTTTATATATTGCAATTTTTCTCATTACTGAAGCGCAACATTGAGCGAAATTAAATTGAATTGAAAGGAACCGTATTTGGGGCTTAAGATACCATGGGATTACAGAAACCATCTTTAAAAACGATATTGGGGAAAAGCAATAAGCGCGGAAGGGGTCATTAGCCGAAATTCGCACCCATTGAAAAGCAACACAAGAATTCCGCGGAATGCTATGTCGCACCTGCACTGCACTTCCACAGTAGTCAAGACTGTAGTTAAAAGAACTTGAATGAGAAATGGACAAAAATGCAAGGGTTAACCACAATTTTGGATGTAAAATCTTAGGTCGTGAGAAATAGACTTAAACACTAGGGTCAATGTAATTTTGAATATAGAATTTTACGAAGTCAGCAGAGCATGAAATATATGTGAAGGTAAAAATAAGAGCAACAGCCCTCAAGAAGCGACGGTTTGACAAAGTCAGCAGAGCATGAAATATAGGTCAAGGTAAAAATAAGAGCAACATCCCTCTAGAACATTCTAAGAAGAAGCTGTGTGCCAGGCTTGATGACTGTAGGTATCATGGTTTGCAAGAAATGGACTTAAATGCTAGGGTCGACATAATTGTTGATGGACTGTTTTACAAAGTCAGCAGAGCATAAAATAAAGGTCATGGGTAAAAATAAGAGCAACAGCCCTCTAGAACATTCTAAGAAGAAGCTTTATGCCCGGTTTGATGATTGTAGGTATCATAGTTTGCGAGAAATGGACTAAAATGCTAGGGTCGACGCTAGGGTCGACGTAATTGTTGATGGACGGACGTAGCATAAAATAAAGGTCAAGGGTAAAAATAAGAGCAACAGCCCTCTAGAACATTCTAAGAAGAAGCTTTATGCCAGGTTTGATGATTGTAGGTAACATAGTTTGCGAGAAATGGACTAAAATGCTAGGGTCGACGTAATTGTTGACGGACAGACGTACGGACGGACGTACGGACGAACGGAATGACTGACGGACGGAAAAGTGAACTCCTATATCGCACCTTGCTAAAGCAGGTGCGACAATAAAAATGGTAAGCATGTGATTTTTTGTACGGTATTTCTCAACATTTTCATGCTCAGTTTTCTTGTCAAAGCTATTGATTGTGTAAAAGATATGGTTAAGCTTAACAACTGACGAATCTTAGCATACGCCATTGACGTTAAAACGTGTTAATTCGTTCCAATGTGTAATGATTCACGGGTGCTTCAGTTCAATGCAGAATCAAAACCCGAGAAAAACAATAGGCTAAAATAAAAGGTCACACCATGATTAATTTAACTGTGAAGTTTCTTCATTGAAGTTTAACGTAACTGTGAGAAAATGATGACGTTAGTCTGAGACAAATGACTTATGCTCAATAACCGGGAAGAATTTTCTTTCTGAATTGTTTACATAATCATATTGGTAGCTACCAAACAATCATACACTCAAAAGGGATTAAAAAAATACCGATTAGAAACAAGTTTTTAAGACGATAACGTAAAAACAAGGGAAAACGTCAATTTTTCGAACTTTGTAAGCCTCATACTCGTAGCATATTCAAATGTTTTAGAGCGGTTTCCTTTATTTTAACAGCAAACCAGCTGCCTCATTATGGTTGTGTCTTTTGTACATGATCATAAATGTCGTTCAGAAACGATGGTCATAAAACCTGACGTCACGATAGTTCAAACGCTACAACTGAGCAATCTTGATTCTTTTACCTGCCAGTCCATCTCGAATGATCGGCCTTTATATCTTTATGCAGTAAAATGACAATAAAATCCTAATATAGTGGAAATGACACATACAAAAAAATTGCTATATTTATTGTGCATAGTATATGTATAACAAATGAATAGTTTACCCATTCATACTTATGCATAATGGTATGCAATGTCAACCATATGTTTGTAGTAATTACCTTCACATGCTGTTCCTTTGAAAATACGGCCTCTACTGAGTCAAAGTATTCATCTCTGATTATAATTCTTAGTGCGATTCCAGTCAGAACTTCCAACACAAAAGCCGGAGGGAAATATAAGACATGGATCCTGACAATTCACAAATAATTTTAAGCTAAGTCTGTGCGATAGGATATACCTGAAGCAACTAAATTGAATAAAAGGGTAGGTGCGAGAGGTGAGGGGCAGAATTTCGCAAACGTAAATGGTTAACGGGAAATAATACGAATTCCAGTGATTACATAACAAAATACGGTGCATGTCTGTTGCAAATATTCATTATGCATTTACGCGTGAAACTCACAGTAAGTGTATTAAAAGTTACTGAAATGAGAGCTTTGCTCAGTGAATTATAATATTCTGTCTTAACTGTCCTGTACGTCCCGTTCGAAAATGGTTTCCGTTCGAAATCTTTTGACAACATTGGTGTATTGAATTCAAAATTTAAACACAGGTATATAATTATGAAATACAGGTCAAGTTCGATGTTGGGTAAAATCCGTCTATTACTGTGGGAGTTATGGCCCTTTTTTGACTTTATTTTGTATGAAAAAATGGTTTTCGTTCGATATCTTTTGAAAACATTGGTGTATTCAATTCATATTTTATACACAGGTATATAATTATAAAATACAGGTCAAGTTTGATGTTGTGCAAAATCTGTCAATTATTGCGGGAGCTATGGCCCTTTTTTGACTTTATTTTGTATGAAAAAATGGTTTCCGTTCGGTATCTTTTGAAAGCATTGGTGTATTGAATTGCTATTTTATACACAGGTATATAATCATAAAATACAGGTCAAGTTCGATGTTGGGCAAAATCCGTCGAATATTATGGGAGTTATGGCCCTTTTTCGACTTCATTTTGTATGAAAAGCTGGTTTCCGTTCATTATCTTTTGAAATCATTGGTGTATTGAATTCATATTTTATACACAGGTATATAATATAAATACAGGTCAAGGTCGATGTTGGGCAAAATCCGTCGATTATTTTGGGTGTTATGGCCCTTTTTCGACTTCATTTTGTATGAAGAAATGGTTTTCTTTCAATATCTTTTGAAAGCAATGGGGCTTTGAATTCATATTTCATACACAGGTATATAATCATAAAATACAGGTCAAGTTCGATGTTGGGTAAAATCCGTCTATTATTGTGGGAGTTATGGCCCTTTTTCGACTTCATTTTTATGAAAAAATGGTTTCCGTTAATTATCTTTTGAAAACATTGGTGTATTGAATTCATATTTTATACACAGGTATATAATCATAAATTACAGGTCAAGACTAAGGTCGATTGAGGGTACAATCCGTCTTTTATTGTGTGAGTTCTTGCCCTTTGTCGACTTCATTTTGTATGAAAAAATGGTTTCCGTTCATTACCTTTTGAAAGATTAGTGTATTAGATTCTTATTTCATACACAGGTATATAATCATAAAATACAGGTCAAGTCCGATTTAGGAAAATTCCGTCAATTATTATAGGAGTTATGGCCCTTTTTCGACTTTATTTTGTAAAAAAATGGTTTCCGTTCATTATCTTTTGAAAAGATTAATGTATTGGATTCATATTTTATACACTGATGTATAATTTATAAAATACAGGTCAGGTTTAATTTTTGCTTTTGGAGTTATGGCCCTTTTTCAACTTCATCTCATACAAAAATGGTTTCGGTTTGTTAGTTTTGAAAAATTACTTGTTTCCGGGCTACTTCTTTTGGAAAGTTGCATGACATCCATTCTGTGATAAGATACAGAATGTTATCACATATCACAGTCATGACCCCCCCCCCTCTCCACAAACACACACACACCCACTTCTCTTGATCCGAGAAGCACAAAACATCTGCCTAAGGAAAACAATAAAACATGTACCACACAAGTCTGCCTTTGTGAACCTAGTTATCCTATATCGTACAAGTGCCAGTACCTTAGAAAAGGCGCCATCTTACTAAGGGCACTAGGCGGGGGCATCCGTATCCTATGTGCCCATTCTAGTTAATATGTATAAAACCGAAATTTAACACAATTTCGTGTACAATTTAGTCTGGTATACATATAGCATCAAATTAGTATCAGACACTTATATGATTGACACTTCTAAAGGCTCATGCAAGTTTTAGTGTTCCTTTTGACAAAAACTGTTGAGGCAAGAAAAAAAAACATGAACCGAATTTCTTTCGGGCAAACCGATTTGCATTCATTTGGTGCAAGTTGCATGGTTATTACAGTCGTAGCTTTGCGATGATTTTTTTTTTCCAAAAATTCCTGTAAATACACTGATTTGAACGGCAACGTCACTTTGTGACGAATACTTTTGTCATTCTAATCTCAAAATGTTTTGGCGTCCAGACTCTTTAAACTGGCCTCGCCGTTTCCAGATACATGTACCAGCAATGTTTCATTTAACATAAAAGCCCTGTTCATTACCTGTATATCGATGAATAAGAGTTTTACCGTTACTTTACTATACAGATAATATGTCCGACTTTATTTGCAATAAACGGATACTATTCCAATTAACAGAACCGTAAATAATTATTTTACGCTGTATAAATAACGGAGAATTTGCAGTATCAATTACACATCATCGATTATCCACTATGAAAAAATCCCGTTATTCATGCTGTTCAATGGGTATACTGTGAAAAAAAAGTCCTATGTTATTCCTGCTGTCCGATGGGTTGTATAAATATATCGGCCATACGTTTGTGCATTTGAGTGTCCTAGAAGGGTACCCATATCAGTGATTCTTTTAAATTAGCCACTGTCGATATGAGCGGTCGCATGCATCGTAATGTTGTAGTAAGTTAAAAGCAAACGCTTACAAAATATCAGTATTTACCTGTTTATATTCTTTAAGATACACTCATATGAAGACTAAATTCATATGAGCTACCGGACGACAAAACCAACATAGTGGTTGTGCGCCCAGCGCAGACTCAGTTCAGCCTGGGCATCCGCCCAGTCTGATCAGAGTCTTCGCTGTCCGCATGGAGGTGGCTTAGACCCTTCGCTACCCTTTAAGCGCTTAGCAAGAGTCTGTTCAGACTGGGCGGAGACCCAGGCTGATCCGAGTCTGAGCTGGGCGCAAAACCACTTTGTTGGTTTTCGTGTCGCGGCTCAATTATGTTCAATCACTCAAACCTCGGTAAAAGATAGAGCAGAAACACATGTAGACTACCATGGGAAGCCGCAAACATAAACCACAGCCGACATTAAAGACAGAAAGACGGAGATGTTATTTTATATTTACATTCTTGGAGTATTTACTGAAAAAGCCCTATATAGATTAAAACGAATGTTTATATAAGCAATGAACATAATTTTTCTACTGTTTATCGAAGTTTAAACGACATTGTGCCACTAGCAAGGTTTGCATGAACGTTCACTTTGCACGTGACCCAATGCAGTTTACACTTCGATAACCTCAGAAAATGAAATTCATTTCTTAAAGGCCCCATTGCTCTATCAGCATGAAATATTTTATCGTGAAGTATCGCTGCAAGCTTCTCACTACAGTTTCTTCATTGTATATCATCGTGATTGGCCGGCTTTAAAAAATTAAAACGTCCTTGAGTTTCTCATAAAAACGATTTGAAAAAATATCTAGGTCATTTTAGTTGGCATTTACATGTGTAGTTGGCAACTAAAATGACCTATTTTCGATTTCACAAGTTTCATAACATGGTAAAAATACAAGGTACAAGAGGTAACAATACAAGGTACAAGAGGTAACAATACAATGTACAGTTGTTTAATAGTTGATAAAAATACAATGTAAGGCAAGGATCTCATTCTTTGTCTCTCTGTTGTGTGATTTAATTGACCAACGGGGAACCAGAAACAAAAACCGTATTTTAACGGAGAGACTTGTCACTTTTATTCAAAATACATTATTCCTTCATTTTTTGCCAGTTATATGACACAAAAAGCACAGCAACCGACATATTATCATCAATTGTGAAGGCTGTACCAATTTTATAAGGATTTGTGCTTCGACGATTTTTACCACTGATAGGACTATGGAGACTTTAAAAACACAAATGACAAAACAAACATTTAGTCTATATAAGTGCATGTCACTACTACGAAGCTGCATTGTAAATCGGTTTGATGCATGTAACCTAATTTTAATACATGTATGACAATATAACAGTTGGATGGTCACAAAGCAAGCCTAAACCAAACACAAGTACATGTATACTGGACAAATACATGTATATATATACAAATGAAGAGATAAGCATTTGTCAATTTGTTACCTAAGCGTTTTCGCCTTCATCAAAAGTTTACAAACAATAAAACTAGAAATACTAAGCACAAGTATTTACATTTTGAAACAGAAACCTGAAACGAAGATAGAGATGATTCCAAAAACAAAATTGAACAAAAGAGTCCCCCTAGCGGGGTCCATGTAAGGCATGTTATAAATTACGCCTATATGTTATGCAATTGTCTTGAAAATGCGCAAATATACACGGAGCTACAACAATCAATAAAACACGAATATGTACAAGTGTCAGGTATCGTTGTGCTACAGCTCGAGAAAACGTGCAACTGTATTACAATTGACGTTTGTTTGATGGGTGCATGAAGGATTATAAGTATCTATCATGGGTGTGAGGTGCGGATAGAAAAATCCATCACGAGGGTCACGGTGATGCCGAACAGTGATCCCGAGTGACGGATTTTTCTATCCGCACCTCACACCCATGATAGATACTTTTTCTTGCACACAACGTTTTGTTTTCACTTTAGAACTTGTTAAAATGCGGGATTCTAGTGCTTGAGAGGTTTCTAATTGATTGTAAAAGAAGGTGCCGCTTTCAACGACCGACATTCGACTCTTTACGTCAACGACTGGCATGCAAAACTGACGTCATTTTGCCTACTTCGTGACGTCATCATCGAAAAAGCCAACGTCACTTGACGACGCAGATACGTGACCTCCAATACAACCAATGCATTGAATGCTCGTGATTTTTATTCGGTCCTGGGTAAGAACACCTGGGTAAGATGAGATTTTCTATCCCAGGTGAAAAGAATGGCATTTTCTATCCGGTGTGCAAGAAAAGATTGTATGGGGGAGAGAGAAAAAAAGAAACCGGCACCTGCTGCAAGCGCAGCAGGCCATTGACTACCGCCTCAATAAAAGAAAAGGTTCGTGGTATCTACGGCCAAAGAACAATGATAAAACAGAGGCAAAAAGAAACGTCCCTTACCTACTGCAAGCATAGTAGGCACTAGTCTGTCTATAGGGCCGAGTCGGATGAATTCGGACATACCATTGCAAACAGTGAAAATCCAGA
This sequence comes from Ctena decussata, assembly GCA_963989385.1. Lineage (NCBI taxonomy): Eukaryota > Metazoa > Mollusca > Bivalvia > Lucinida > Lucinidae > Ctena > Ctena decussata. The sequence continues at coordinate 33,509,953 of OZ022498.1, read as the reverse complement.
CGAGACGGCTCGTGATGTCTCACCAGGATTTTTACTGTGTGCCCAATTAATTTTGTTTTAATTCCAAGCAACTGACATACAAAAGAAACAATGTCACTGTCCGAATTTACCTGCCGTCCGAATTTACCTGACTTGACCCTAGTCAATATCGGAAGGACACTCCAATGCCGAAAGTTTCACGACATCCAATCAAGTGTCCTCTGAAGGGTATATATGATGAGTTAAACGGTCCTATTAGGCAGTGCTGCAGCTTATTTCTGATCGTTTTACAGAGAGGGGATGGGGATGTGAAATGGGATAGACAGGCGGATTTAATCCAAACAACCACATACAAGTACAGCTGGCCTTTGTGCGATATCACCCACGTTTGTTAGACCGCCCGAATGTTGTTTGTAGTCTACGCCTTACATAACAGAGACAAGGTATCTTCTTTTAAAAGAGAAACAAGATCTCGTCTTTTAAAAGAAGCCAAATGTGGGCCGCAGCAGTGTTCAGAATCTGGACGGTACTCTAATAAATTAGGGTTTTATCGAAATGGTAATGAATACTATCGTTTATAAAAATAGCATATTTACCAATAACAAGTAGTTCCATTTGACGTTTCATTTGAATCGCCTTGATGGTGTGACCCTAACGACATGCCACTTCACATGCTGTGGCGTTATATATCCACTAAATCATTGCCACTCGCTAAGTTTAAAAATAATCAGTCAAAATTCAACCACTTGAGCTAAATTAGACTGAAAGGCAATACCGCTTTTGTTGGGACTGCTAGATCTAGAGGCTTGCGCATCGCTGAGTGAGTAGCACTCCCGATCACGGGGTCCTGTTGTTTTCTATGTTTCGGTGTACCCTGCTGGCAGTCCAACAAGTTTCGCCCCAAAACAAATAAAATTTTTGAAAATGGTTTTATTGATTGATTGTTTTGGGTTTATCGGCCCTTTCTGACAGTATTTCAGTCTACATGTGTATCCGGCCGTCTCCAAGAGAGAGGGAGAAAGAAGAGAAATGATAGACGAGTAACAAAAAGTCCAAACAACCCCCATCTGCACCTACTACATGTACAAGCACAGTAGGCCCATGCCCTATAATGTTCCAAATAAGTAGGACGCCCCGGCACTGGACACAGCACCATCGCACCACACGACCACCCCATCTGAAAATGGTAAAAATATCGACAGGTCTGTTTTCTGCATCGATACTGCAAACACGATGGGCTAGATACATGTAAACTGTAATTACTTCAAAATTGAGTATGGACTGTTGTTGAGGGATTCCAGCCCTTAACCCTCAGCAATGATGACAATACGGATAAACCACAAGAGAAGCACCGCCCGAGGAGCCTGACCAAAGACAGGAAAATTTATGCATCAACCTGTAATAGTAGCGTTAGTCCAGAGCCATCTTCTGGTGCGAGGTCTGACCCGTCGGCGCGAAAATAAGGAGGGCAGGAACGTTTTCAGCCGTGATGGGTTATCGACAAAGCATGCAGCCTTTCAAATAACATGCGTAATAGCATCCATTTTTTACAACGATTAGCTATCAGATGGTGTTTATGGGAAATAAACAGATGTTAATTCATATTTTTCCACGAAAGTCAATTTACTCTGTTGTAGGTGAATTTCTTCATGTTTTGTGTTTGGACTTGCAACGTTTTACCTGTGTGTTTTGACCTCGAGACTGTTAAAAGAACACAATCCACAGGATACACAAATTTGAATTAATTTGATACAACATTGATTCAACGTCATGACGTTGAATCAAGGCTGATTCAATATTGATTCAACGTTGTGCGCCTGCTGGGAGAACACTGTCAGAATATTTTGAAGTTAAAAAAGTGACATGGTCGGCAGTGCCTACATATTCCAACAACAAGCCAGCTGTTTTAAATACGTAGATCAATGTGAGGAGAAAATTACTTCCTTTTAAGAAGTGAACCCAGCTGAAAAGGGAGGCAAAAATGTATGCCAATGGCAGAGTCGTTCCCCTTGAAAGTGCACCCATTAATCTTAATTAACTTAACAGAGAATAGAATTAAAATTTGTTCCTTTTTATATGTGTATGCATTCAGTGTCACAGAACTAGACTCTTCGACAGGAATCATAAATGAGCCGCGACACGACAAAACCTAGAAAGTGGCTGTGCGCCAAGCGCAGACTAAGATCAGCATGGGCGTCCGCCCAGCCTGATCAGAGTCTTCGCTGTTTGCATGAAGGTGGCCTAGACGATTAGCTACCCTTTAAGCGCACTGCAAAGACTTTGATCAGGCTGGGCGGATGCCCAGGCTGTTCTGAGTCTGTGCTGTGCGCACATACCACTTTGATGGCTGTTTCGTTTCGCGGCTCAATTTTGCTTTTCACAGCTAGCTGCTGCATTAAATTGACTACAGTTTGTTTTAGAAAAGACAGAGGACAATAAGTCAGAACGGTCGTTAATGAATTTTAAACAAACAATATTGCACAGCCTGCATTGGCAACTGAAAGAATTGGCGCAATTCGGATCGTAAAATGCTCGTATAAACAGCTGCAACTCAATTTGTTAGAGTTTAGATACCGTATTATTTAACATAGCCTAAGCAGTCATTAAAGTAATTATATCGATTAATACTACAGGTAGAAAATTAAAGAGAGAAATGCCATGAAAATTACTCCCTGGAGCCATTGAAAGATAACTGATCAGCCGACCGTTATGTATAAAATATGTATTAAAACAACTGACGTCTATACTATGGTGGAATTGTGAATTAGGAGCGTTTAAAGAGTATTGGGATTTTGATGCGCGGTTATAGCAAAACTTGTGGCTCGGTATAATGCGACAGCCTTATTTACTACTGAATAATTAATATGTTGTCATCAACATACGGTGGAACAGAAAATTGAGCTTTTAAAATGGAGTCGTATTTGTGCTGATCGCGATTTTTTAGAAGCAATTTGAGGATATGTTCTAAGTTTTACAAGGAAAAGAAAATGAAGTAAAATTCAAGCCAATGTTTTATTGGATGTAATTTTTGTGACACAAATAATTGGAATAGTTAACAGCTTGTATAAATAAAATCTAGTTCAGCTGGATTACATATTGTTTTGACTGTTCGTACGTTGTAACTTGAATGTGGGCGTGATCGGATCGGGCGCCATATGATAAGGGCCTTGCCTTGAAACGATGAGGTTAGTAGATTGCTTCTTAGAATAGAAAGAACAAGCTACAGTTAAATCTCGATATCTCGAAGTCGAACCTCAGCCCAAACTACTGATAAACTACTGATATCTCAAAGTAAATTTTCTGGTACCAGAAAAATTACTTTGAGATATCAGTAGTTTGAGATAACAGGAATGGAAATGTAAATAAAAATAGGAAATATATTCTTTGATAGAAGAAGACACTTTGAGATATCAGAGTTCGAGATATCGGGAGTTGACTGTACTCACAGATAAACCAGTGGAAAGCATTGAAAGAACACAATTGTGTGTCACCAAACTTCAGTACAACCAGCTTATCGGTAGACAAAATCATGCGGTGCCGATTGGAAGCCACTGAAATTTGAATGGTTGGCCAAATTTATGGCGGAACAAAACATTATAAAAGTAAAAATCTAATACAGTCAACTCTTGATATCTCAAAGTCTAAGTTGAAATCAAACGTTTGAGTTTGAGATTGCACGAGTTTAAATGGAAAAAAGTGGTCATTTCATATGAAATTTATGAAACGAGCCTTCGGCGAGTTTCATAAATTTCATATGAAATGACCACAAGTGTAAGATTCTGTTTATCATATGACCCTTTAAAATAGGATTTTAACGCTTTCAAACTGAACACAATTTCAATAAGAAAACGCATTGTTGACAAGGACGTTGTCAATGACTTACCATGCACGCGCCAAAGTGTTATTACACGTGTGGTCACACGAGTTTAATGACGATGTTATCCACTGAATAACAGCGACGTCATATGATAAAAAAGTTTATGTCATCACAGGAAAAGCCATAGTCACAAAACCAAAAGCATAACCCACCGAATAAAGGAAGGCAATCGAGTAAACAAAACATCACACATTTGATAATAACCATCTAAATCAACGTACATGAGCGATGGAATTTGAAGAAACCGGGACGATATATGGAGTCCCAAGCTAAAAGATCAGCAATGATCAGGGTTTAGTATAATCAAATCCCACACACCGCCCTCAAAACTAAAAGGGAAACACACACACACACACACACACACACACACACATTGGCAAACTTTTAAGTTCACGTAAGACACGCACGGTAAACCGAATGAAAGCTCCTTCCCAAACAGGAGGTCATTTAACTACCCTAATTGAAAACAGCAGCAACATCTATTTATACCTATTTTCTGTTTAAATTACAAAAGACAAAACAGAAAGCAGGATGGGCAGCTGTTCAGGTGACACTATTGCTCAAGGTTATAGACACGCGGACATAACATCATGTATCATTGAGCAACTACAACAGAAGTATTGCCTTTGAACGTTGTATCTTTAAAATGTTATCCTGGGTAATGATATCGAGAGAAGGACAGTTTAGTTGGCAACTAACATGACCAAGACCTTTTTTTCAAACTGTTTTAGGAAATTTAAGAATGTTTTTCTTTTTTTAAAAATTTGGCTAACCACGGTCATTTGTAATGATGCCACTATGGTGAGAAGCTTGCAGCGGTACCTCACGATAAGGTATTGCATGCTGAAGAAACAATGGGGTATTTAACAGAGAGCGAATAGAATCGTATAATACGGCACATATGCCTAAAACTGATTCAAATAAAATGAACAGCCATAAACAAAAACCAAAACTCTCATTTTACAGATCAAATCGGTTTTCGTGAAATGTGTGATTAAGCTCTTAGGTATCTTCAAACTTCAGTCGTTGGCCGGGCCGCGTAGCGCAGTCGGTAGGGCGTCTGACTTATAAGCAAGAGGTCCTGGGTCCGATACCCAGTCCGGCCACTTTCATTTCTCCTTCCGCTGATTCAAGAAGGGCAGTTGTCAGTTACTGGTGCAAGTAAGCGCACTTAGTGCTGGTTAACCGCTTAGAAGGTCTAATTAAAATCTTAAAAAGTTCCTTCAAGAGCAGAGAATACATACAGAAGTAGGAACATGGGCCAGACTACGTAGTTTCGGCTAATAAAGCCTCATCAGTGACCGTCCCGACATGACCATAGCTGTTAACTGTGGACGTTCATTAGTAACACAAAACAACAGTCATCGTCCTGCACTTTCAGTTTTGAGTGTCACTGTTTCATAGTACCTCTCTCAAAATTGCTAGTTTATTGCGATCTCTTTCCAGTGTAAGGTATATGGTCTAAATACTACAGGGTGTTTAAAAAAAAACGTGGACGTTTTTTTAAATGGCTGTATCTCCTTTATTTGTCAAGGAAGCTATTCAACATTTTGTTTGGGTGTAGCAAAGTGATACTCTTTCAAACTGGTAAAGATTTTTTAGAAAGTGGTATTTAAACCGGAAGTGAGTCCATAATGACGTCAAATTGTACTTATGACATATCGATGTCAGTACGACGTCATTTGGACGTTATGTGCCTGCTGGGACTTTGCTTCTCGACTTCTAAAGCGCTTTGAGCTACAAAGCATTTTGGCTTCTATCACTAGCTTCATCAACGGACGAACAAGCGTCGAAAATTAAGACTTTACAAGTATATATGTCCTACCTTAATCGGAATCTGTTTAATCCAAATTTCTAATTCCAACCAACAACGAGTAACGTCTAGACCGCGTGGCCCAGTAACCTATTGCACGTGAATCTCGAAAGTGAGTAACATTTATTTATGTCAGGTATTTATTTACACATTGTTTATATTTGCTGTAAAGGGTTATAGTTTAGAGAAAGATCATACAACTCTATTTGTACATCTTAATCCATTGATGCGTGGAGCCCCATTAAGACGACATAGGCCAGCAGTACGGACTCATATCCGATGCCGCAAATGTGGCATCCGATCGGGGTTCATTCTGTTAATAAGGTCGAACATTCAGTTACGATGCGCGAAGAGGAAGACTAATGTAAACGCGATCAGCAGGGCCTCGGACCGGCCTGTGCATTGGAACCGTCCCGAGGCCTTTACTGTTCGCACATACCGTGTATGGATCCAGGTGCCTGAACCCAACTTAACACAAGTCCATTGATTGACATGAGTAGCCACATTTTCGCGCAACGTAGCTCAGATAATTGTTATAATGTATAGTTGCACATTTTAATTGGATTCTCAGGTTTAATTTGGAATTTCTTATATATACGATACAAATATCAGACTGTTTCAGTCTAGTGAACTTCTTCAGGAGGGGAGGTGTCTCCCCGGGGGTCGGTTGTCTGGACGCGTCTTTTCCCGTTCGCCCGTGCCATTGCGGATTCTTGGAGTTGACACACTCCTAGAGTTCGCCCGAATTTTGAAGGCCGCGAAGACTGGACCGCCAGCCGACTGACATCGCGGAGATGCATCCCTTTGATGGTCGCAAATTAGAAGCTGATGATTTAATCCACTAACGGCAAACATATGTAGAAGATGTTAAATAATTTACTTCACCCCCCCCCCCCCCCCCCCCCCCAATCATTATCATTATTTTTCGATTTGTCTGTTGTTAAAACGTGCGGCAGGGTAGAAATATATAGTAAATACCCGGTGGGCACGCGGCGTTGAGTCAGCCTTGATTCAACGTCTTGGAATTGACTCAAGGTTGAGTCAATGTTGATTCGAATCTGCGTGCCCGCAGGGTAAACTTTAGCAAGATCCACCATATATGTTGTTATTATTACAAGATGTTTAGTAACTATCATGTCCGAGTAAATCTAATGTATTTATTTCCTCATATGTCTGTACAGATCTGAGAGTAATAAAGTGTATGTTCGTTCGTTCGTTCGACATCAAGTTTTGTCGTCCGTACTGTCGAAAACACAAAATGGCATTAAATGAAAAAGAACATAGTTTCAGAAAGTTGTCAAGTCTGCATTATATGGAGACAGGGGTTTAAAATACATGTATCTGAAATAATGGAAGAAAGTCTGGAAAACAAGAATTAGGTGGTGTTATGGGCTTTTATGATATGGTTAGAACTGGGTGTTGAAATGGGCTGTTCGTGGTGAACCCCGAGAGTTAAGCAGGGAAAGAGAAAATAGCAGACCAACAAAAATATCGTCAACATTCATTAAAGAACTTGAAATAGAAATGTTCTGAATAGCATTTTATCCATTTCGGTTAAGTTTTTTTTTTGTACAAATTTTTCTTATTTAGCTGCAAAAGTTCCATACTTTGACATCATTTTTGTTCATTTTTAATGAATTTGAAGATAACTTTGTGTTGGCCTGCAACTTCCCTGCTAAGCTGTCCCTTTTCACTTTGAAGATCATATTTTCACTCATTTCTTTGAACTGTTCAGAATATCCATTATCTGAGACAATATAAACCCTTCTTTTCGTAGAATGTAAGCCCTGAAAGTCTCTGAAACTTAGTTTATTTCGCTTCAGGACAGTTTATAGTGCAGAAAACAGGAAATGTATTTCTGTATTCGTTTAAGGCGCGGTAGCCGAGTGGTAAGAGTGGCTCGGCTATTGTGCAGAAAGTCACCGGAAGGTGGTGAGTTCGCGGCTCACCGTCGCCATCCGATGACTGGAAAACTCTCTCTGTCAACCCAGCTGAAATGGGTACCTTTTTCGAATAAGGGAAGGATAAGGCAGCGAAAGGGGAAAGATGAGTTCCGCCTTTCATCAGTGTGCCCAAGATACAGTGGGTCTCTAACCCCCACTGCCCCTACGGCTCTTAGGCTATGGGAAACCTTTACCTTTACCTTTTATTCGTTTAAACGAAAAATTAAACTATATTTGCGTCTAGCATGTTGAAAAATGTTTGTAAACAGCATATTGTACCTTACTGTAATCATCATGACTTCATGCCATAGTTATGTGTAATCAATTCTAATAGTATCCTTATTACAACTAGCCATTCAGGATCATTTTACAGTATCCATTGTTTCAGGAGATGACTTACATATAAGCGTTACGCATACTGTCAACCTGTATTGATTCTCTGTATTGTTTATATGTATGTACAAAATCTTTGAATAAAATATTGTTTAAACCAAAACAGGAAATGATGTCATAAATAAAAGGTTAAAACATTATGACGTCATTTCCTGTAAGCAGTGCCACCATGTAGTGAACTTCATTAATGCAAAGGGGTATTGCATTTACTACATCACACAAAAATTTGAACACTTTTCTTGACAAATAAAGGAGTTACAGCAGTTGCAAAAAAAAGTCCACGTTTTTAGACACCCTGATGACGTATATCTTATTATCTTCCACTTTTCATATTTTCTTCTCATAATAATCATATGTGCAAGGCTGTTGAGTATATTTGAAAAGACTCCCCCTAAGAGGCTATTCTTTTCTTTTCTAGTACTCTTTCATTATTCCCTTCAATCGTGTCCGAAAATCTTAGCATATCATCTAAAAACTCTCAATTTTATCTTTTAGCCATACAAAACTGCCAGCAATATGCGTGTCTTCTGACGGCGGTTTAACTTTCTTTCTACATGTACTCATATTGATATTACACATGTGCTCTAATTGATATTTAGCTGACGTGTCTCATTATTCTCGGCATTTATATTTTTCAAACCTCTATCATTTGTCTCGGCATCGCAGTAGGGTCCACATACGTCTCCCCAGTCTGCCTGTGCATCCCTTCGAACTTAAGCATTCCAGTCCCTTGTACAACCAGAATGTCCTTCTTTGGTGTTTGGTCTATGACTTCATGGAGTTGTTGGTAGAAGTTGTCGGCGTAATTGTTTTCGTGTCCTGACGATTGTCCAGAACTGTATGCTGGTGCAAGTGAAAGGAACTGCTCTCTATCAGATTGAGACTAGTTTGCTGGAGACTGGTTTGCAACCCGAGACAGCACTCACCATGTCAAGTAACCAACCTCATATTCGTGTCTGTCCTCTTCTCCACTAAATTAATCCTTGTGTCTGTCATCTGTTGACTTCTCACCAAAGTTCTTCCAGCGCACCTCACAGAGCCCAAGTATGTTCCTGGGGTACCTATCCATTTCATGAGTCAGCTCTTTGAATTTCCCTGCAGGCCTCAGAGTCCTCACATTCCATGTTCCTTCTTTAGATTTTCTCCCTCTCTCTAATTATCTGGACCGTTGTGGCACCAGTTGTAAACCTATCACCTACAGCCTGGCGTCCAACGGCAGGCGCGGTCATTGTTAACCTGGCCTGCCACCGATCCGGTATTGAGATCTCATTTGTCTGTCTGTCTGATCTAAGTTTTGTTTGATTAATTTCACCTACCCGCTCCCGCCGATAAAAACACTGTAAATGAAAATTTATGACATACAAAGGACCTCTGACAGTTTCAATGCAAATTTGCCTATTTTTCGACAAATTACTGCAGCTTTCATGGGAAGCCAATGTTGATGATTTTAGCATTAACATGTAGACTTATGCATTTTAAAGAAGTTCTGATACTGATTTTGAAGAATTTGAAGAAATATCATGTCTGCAGACTAACTTGTGCTGACTTTCTTAAGAAGGGTAAGTGAAATTTTCAGTCATCCAAAATACATCAAATTTTCGATTTTTCATATTTACCGAATTCTATTTTGTTAAACATGTTTAAGATAGAGGAAACACCATATCTGCATTATAGCATACAATAATATGAAATAGAAAAAGTATATAGCCTTATTTTCATATGCAGAGGGTCTAGTTACCCCACCCACTTTTCAGTTTTTCAGCTGTAGACTATCCTCCCCCCCCCCCCCCGTGCCTCAGCTTGCCACTCACATATAATGTGTATATTGACAGGACACACATGCGTGCTAAGTGGCTAGCTGAGGCACGGGGGGGGGGGGGGGGGGGAAGCATCTTTATAAAACTTTTCCTGTTTTCCATACATTCAATAATAAAAACATCCTCTTTACACCAAAATTCTCAGTCTGTGTGCTTCGTACCCGAAAACTTGTTCTTGTGCCAACTATAGGTAGTTCAGGGGAACGCATTTCAGTGGAAATTTTGAAGTATACCGAAATTTCATTTTTGACCACTTTTATAGGCAAATTTACATTACAACTGTCAGAGGTCCTTGTACATTATCTAAGTACAAGTAATTACAAAAGCAAGAGCATCAAGCCTACACACACACGTATACGGCCACGCACACATTTTCTTGGTCTCTAAAACAGTACAATACCGAATTTGCCATGTCTCATAGGCACTTTGTAAAATAATTGTCAGCCTCATTGGAGATAGGCCGCACCCTCTGAACCCAGCTTGAGCGGCTGTGTACGCTTTTTCCATCCGTTGTACTGTCTACTTGATGTTTTATTTTTTTCAGCTCATCACGTTTCATATAGATATATCTGTCATCCAGAAGATGGATTAGATTCTACCGCCCTCTTCTATCTATGTCCCGTTTTCTATGGGAGATGTTGAATTCTTCCATTGCCTTCTTTTTTAGCTCAAAAGTTGCAGCCTTTAACGCGCTTAACCGTAATTTGAATAATCCGTTAGAATTTATGTTATCCTCATTGAACCTGGTGTACTTCACTGCAGCTACTCTTGAAGGAGAGCACGGCATTCTTATGGGCAGTTTAAAGCTTAACTATCGTAGTGCATATTGTATGTTTTCTCGCTCTTTGGGATTATTTGGCTCATTTTGAGTTGGTCTGGAAATAGAGTTCCGCTGAAGCCGAGGCAAGGAGCGGGCGGTAGAGAAACATTACATTACTGAACATGAAAACACTCAGTTAAACCGAGCCTGCTATTTTCGTTTTTTTTTTTTTTTTTTTCATTCGTTCCTTGTATTTCTGAATTTATCATTTATTCATTTTAGTGCATTGCAGCTTATCTCAAGCAGACAGTTTTGCATTAATTTGTTCAGTCTAAAGCATTTTTCTCCCAAGAAAACATCTCCTGTAATATGAAACAGATGAATAATGGAACAAATGTATCAGCATTGTGTGTTCTTAGAAAAACATCGTCAAGTTACTTTTCAAGAAAGCTGACAATGACAATTATTTTCGCTTGTATCCATTGAGCCGCGACATGACAAAACCAACAAAGTGGCATGTGCGCCCAGCGAAGACTCAGATCAGCCTGGGCATCCGCCCAGTCTGATCAGAGTCTTCGCTGTGCGCTTAAAGGATAGCTAGGAGTCTAAGCTACCGCCATGCTGGCGGTGAAGACTTTTAATTAAGACCAGACTGATGCCCAGGCTGATCTGAGTCTTTGCTGAGCGCACATGTCACTTTGTTGGTTTTGTCGTGTCTCAATTTTTTCCTCTGTGATAAAGTTACAGGAGCTGTTATTGTTTTCAGGCGAATGGATGCATTTTCAGGGGAAATAATCAGCCATATTCTTTCAGCTCATTTTACAATTCTTCAATCTAACTACAAGCAGCTCCAGCTTGCAAGATGTATTATCTATTATTCTGAAACTTTTTATCTGATATTCATTGTTATTGTATAAGTTTTGCGAAAGCATATTACTCGTTTTTACCCTTTAAACCTAATGATTGAACAAGTACAAAGGTTGCTGCAGGATGCGGCAAAAGATAATGCACGCCGCAAGAAAGATGCTTTTCAATTTTTGACGATGGGAAATATCGAGCACTGGCCCTGCATCTAAATTTCGTAGTTCAGTTAAACATGTTTATTAACAAAAATGTCAAAAAAAAAAAAAAAACACACACAAAAAAAAAAACAACAACAAAAAAACAACAACATACTTTCATGGAAGGGGGTAGACATAGTACTGTGAAATTTTGGACCAATATCTATCATGTACCAAATGTGAACTAAGTCCATCTCAGGGTTTCGAAGTAATAAGGTCCTAAAATCTTTGACGTAAGCCTTTAACGTAAACATTTTAAGTACATATTTATAGGTTATTGAATTTATATTGAGAAATATTCGGCACGAGTTCATATGGCGAAGGACGCACGCGCTTGCGAGTGCGTCTCCGTCATATGAACGAGTGCCGAATATTTGCCAATATAAATTCAATAAACTTTTTATTATATACCTTTTTCTTTAATCAGATAGTTTTAGTAGTGTTGTCTACATAAGAAATCAAAATAAATATCGGCATATCAAGCCACAATTTCTTGAAATTTGAAATATCATTATGCAGTTCGGTGTCTTCATACGTGCTAAAAGCCATGCCCGACGGCGCGAAAGTGAATATGACGTTATAGAATCGAAGGTGACGTCAGTAAACAAACTTTGACGTAAACAAGAAGTGGGCGCCATTTTCCAGTTCCACTCTCTGCAAATCTTTGGAAATTCTCAATTATTATTCACAGACTATGCCGTAAAAAAATTGACAGATCAAAGTAATTGTCTTATATGCAATTGATACAGCGAAACCGACAGTAGTGTCATCATTTTACTAGATTTTTGATTGCAGTCGACAACAAAATGGCTGCCACACTTTTATCCTCTCAAAACAAAAGTAGTTCTGGTGAACGTGACTCCTTAACTCCGTGCAATATGCACTTGACTCCGTGCAATATGCAAAAAATATTGCACGGTTACTCCAAAGTAAAGTGAATGGGGATCTTTTCAGGTATATAATAAATGTTATTATTATATACCTAAAAAGATCCCCTATTCACTTTACATTGGAGTAACCGTGCAATATTTTCTGCATATTGCACGGAGTCAAGTGCATATTGCACGGAGTTAAGGAGTCACGTTCTCAAGAACTACTTTTGTTTTGAAAGAAGAAAAGTTTGGCGGCCATTTTGTCGTCGACTGCTATTCAAAAACGAGTAGAATAATGACACCAGTGTCGGTTTCGGTGTATAAATTACATAAAAGACAATTAAGTATAATTCACCTTTGATCCACCACTCTTTTAATTAATATTCTGCGGTAATAACGGAGATTTTCGTCAGAGCTGCTGAGAGTAAGACTCGAAAATGGCGCCCAGTTCTCGTAAACGTCAACGTTTGTTTACTGACGTCACGTCCGATAACGTAACGTCATTTGTACTTTCGCGCCATCAGGCGTGGCTTTTAGCGTGTATGAAGACACACAATGGCATAATGTAATTTCAAATTTAAAACAAATTTTGGTTAATATACCGATATAATATTTTGATTTCATACGCAGAGAGCACTGATGAAACTAGCAGACTAGTATCAAAGGTATATAATAAAAAGGTTATTGAATTTGTATTGTGAAATATTCGGCACTCGTTCATATGGCGGAGACGCACTCGCAAGCTCGTGCGTCCTTCGCCATATGAACTCGTGCCGAATATTTCACAATATAAATTCAATAACCTATAAATATTGGGCCTTGACGTTAAAGTCATCTAGAATTAGTGGGGATGGTAGCGTTGGGAATCAGCTAAAAGTTTATGGTCGCCTTTCGAGGATTACTGTAGTCAGTTTATGTAAATACGTCTTTCCCTTTAGGTTTCTAGCTCGGGATATGAGATCTCAATGTATATATTTGTTCCTGATCATCGCCTTTACTCTGAAAAACCGACCGACGATCGACTTATAGTAGACATACGTGTTATATAGGCCTATCGTTCCATATTTCAGCCTTGAGCTTACAGCAGGATTTTTTGTTTTCATCAAATTTCTAAACGTTTCTATTGCCACCACATTTTACTTTGCATACCCAGTCTATAAAGGACCTCTGACAGTTTCAATGCAAATTTGCCTATTTTTCGACAAATTACTGCAGCTTCCATAGAAAGCCAATGTTGATGATTTTAGCATTAACACGTAGACTTATGCATTATAAAGAAGTTTTCATATTGATTTGAAAAAAATATCACGTCTGCAGACTAATTCTCACTGACTTTCTCAAGGGGGGTAAGTGGAATTTTCGGCCATCCAAAATACACTAAATTTTCGATTTTTCTTATTATAGTATTTTATTTTGTTAAACAAGCCTAAAATAAAGTAAACACTACAACTGCATATAGCATGCAATAATATGTCGGTAAAATGTATGCTAGCCTGATTTTAAGATGCAATGGGTCTAATTACCCCACCCACTTTTCAGTTTTTCGGCTGTAGACTATCATTCCCCCCCGTGCCTCAGCTTGCCACTCACATATAATGTGTACATTGACAGTACACACATACATGCAAAGTGGCTAGCTGAGGCACGGGGGGGGGGAGTATCTTTATAAAACTTTTCCTATTTTCCATACATTTAATTACAAAAACTTGCTTTTTACACCCAAAATCTCAGTCTTTGTGTTTAATAACCGAAAAACTGTTTTTGTGCCAAGTACAGGGAGTTCTGAGGAAAACATTTCAGTGGAAATTTTGAAGTATTCCAAAAGTTTATTTTTGACCACTTTTATAGGCAAATTTACATTACAACTGTCAGAGGTCCTTACTCTAATAAACATATTCTGTCCTTCATTTTACGTAACTTTACCTAAAATACTTTATGAAAATGAAAATATGTTAATTTTAATAGAATTTTCTTTTTAGTCGACTATTAAAATCAGCCATGAGTGTAAAAGCGAACAAGTGTCGATACGCTGTGCCCAAGATACAGTAGACTTCTAATCCCCACTATCCCTACTGCCACTTGCCTATGGGAAATTTCAACCTTTTATATGAATAATTTGTTGAAATTTCGGAAATGCACGAATAATGCAGACATTAGACAGAAAGAATTTTTAAGAATACCATAGGCTTTGTACTATCTGCAAATACAACCATATCTGAAAGCTGCGAATCTGAAGACTATTGTTTCATGTAGGAATATACTCAGTGGAGGCTACGGATTTAAGTTCTGAGCATAAAATAAGTATTAATTTACTTCAAATACTCCAACATGTCTAATAAAGAACGAATTTGTAGAGCCAGTATGACCATGGCATCTACACGTCGTTGGGCTCGGGAAGTTCGGAAGGTACGAAACGATTCGGCGGTGCGGTACTGTATTTTACCCCATCTGGTGCGGTGAGGTATCGGGTTTTAGTATCGGTGTGCGAAAGGAGTTACAATTCATATTCGCTTTACAGTTTAAAATCCTTTTCAAGTTTAATAAAGATTTTAAAAGTTTACCTGATAAAATAATGTTATTGCAAGTTAAACAGTATATTTTATGTATTCCCCTTAGTTGTTCAGCTCAGAATACAAAATATACTGAACAAAAAATCAGGCTATGAACCGAAAGGAATATACAGCATTTTCCGAACTCCAGTAAAATTTCCAAAGTAACCTTAATATGCACGGGGCTGATGCGCCGTGCAATAATGTACATTTTCTATGACGTCACTTCCTGTACAAAATTGATATACATGTATATAGTAACGTGTTTAAAACTTGGTTTCGACGTCATCTTAACGATATTAAATTTATCATTATATATGAGATATAAAATTAATACGTCAGGCTTGTTTTCTAAATAGATAATCTTATATTAGAAGTCAATGTAGATTTCTCGAATGAGGGTTTTTTTCTCATTACAGAGGGACAGATGAAGGGAGTATTTGGCAGTATTCTCCATAAAAAGTATTTTATGGTTAATCATTAGAACCACCTCGACGAGGCGGTTCTATGGCAAACCATAACATTATTTTTAAATAAGATAAATACATAATACTGTAAAAACTCAAGGGCAATAACTCATTGCTTACTCAAGCAATTCCGACAAAACATAAGATGCACCAATGTGATATGGTGGTACATATTTAGTATAAGTTTCATAGAATTCTATTCATTGATTACTTAGTTACGGTTAAATTTGTCAATCATAAATTGATTCAAGGGCAATAACTCATGCAATACTGATGCCCTTCTGAGGAAAATTTATGTGCATAACTGTATTATAGTGATGCATATTCAGTTTGTTTCATGAAGTTTTGATAATTGGTTACTTAGTTATGACTCATTTTATTAATTTTAAATCCATTGAAGGGCAATAACTCATGCACTACTGAAGCCCGTCTGATGAAACTTCACGTGCATCAGCGCGTTATAATGATATATATTTGTTTTAAGTTTCATATAATTCCGTCCAGTGGTTACGTAGCTATGGCCTACCGCATTATGGTGATACATATTCAGTTTAAGTTTCATGAAGTTTTGATAATTGGTTACTTAGTTATGACTCATTTTATTCATTTTAAATCCATTAAAGGGCAATAACTCATGCACTAGTGACGCCCTTCTGATGAAACTTTATGTGCCTAACCGTGTTATGTTGATACATTTTCAGTTTAAGTTTCATGAAGTTTTGATATTTGGTTACTTAGTTATGACTCATTTTATTAATTTTAAGTCCATTAAAGGGCAATAACTCATGCATTACTAAAGCCAGTCTGATGAAACTTCACGTGCATCAGCGGGTTATAGTGATATATATGTATTTAAAGTTTCATGAAATTCCGTCCAGTGGTTACGAAGTTATGGCTCCGGACGGAAGGACGGACAGACAGAAGGACGGACGGACAGACGGACGGACGGACATGGAGAAAACTATATCCCTCCGCCTTCGGCCGGGGATAAAAACTAGGGATGATGATAAAAAATAAGTTTTTTTTTTAGGATTTTTGCCTTTTAGAGTGTTTATTTTGCCATAATGGCTTTGTCTCCCATACGCTAGTGACTCTTTAGTGGAAACATTTACTTAGTAATGCGGCAAATCAATAATATATGTATGTAAATGTTGTATAGGACTTTTTTGTAAATGTAAACGCATTAGGGGCTGCTGGTGTAAAACAATTATAATAATAGATAATATCAAAACATTACTATAAGTATGGGGGGTCTGGGGGCGTAGCCCCCCCCCCCCCCCGGAGCCAGCGACATTTTAAGAACTCTGCAGACTATATTTTTTAAACTTAGGTTGGAGCCAGATTATAGTTTTCACGTATTTTTGAGGCCAGATTATTTTTTAAATCCCCTTTATTTTTTTCTTGCATATCCAAAAACTGAGATTTTTTTTGAAAAAATAAACCAGCTCCCACCCCCACCCCTCCCCCTTCCCCCTAAAATATCAAATAGTTGGTCCCTCAATTGCGCGTCGGTGGGTCGGGCAGCAGACTCAATGATGGACCCGATATAATGCTATTTATTTTAGTTGGTTGTGGCAAGAGCTTGTCTCGTCTGTTGCTAAGAATTCGGGGATCAACTGCTGGTTTTCGTCGGCTCCAGTATTTCAGTGGCAGTGCTTGACACCCAAGGGATCTCCAGGTGTTGCAGTACGTTGTTTCTCGGCTTTGATTCATCACAGATTTTATCCGTGATTTATTTGTTTCCTGTCATGATTCATTGATGTGTCAGGAAACCTTCATGCGGACCAAACAGCTAACTTAAAGTTTCGAACCACTGCAGATGCAGAGGGCGATGTTCTGATAAAAACAAACAAGTTTAAGCCCTCCAATCCCATCCCCCCCCCCCCCCCCACCGCCACCCTTCCCCTTCCCTCGTATTCTGTAAGTGGCCGTTCCAAGGCAGTACTTCTGTTGTGGTTGTCCGCTTGTCTGTGGTCTTCTAGAAATATGGTCACTTGTATAGCTGCCCGCTTTGATTTCTGTTTTGTTTTATATTCTAACACAGTGTGCCTTGGCAGCGATGGAAAGTTTCCGTGTTTTATTCTGCAACAATTCACTGTTTCGGAGCGCGTGTGTCTAATTCCTGACGACACTGGCAATGCAGACGTTATTCTATGACGTTTTGAGACGAAAGACGGTGTAACGTCTCTTTTTCTTTCTAAAATCGCAATAATAACGTACATGTACATTTATCTGAGGTACAGTTAAGAACATTAGCGGGAGCATGAACGCGCTGGCAGGAATGTTGGGAGCATTCGAATGACTACTTTTTCAGCGTTTTTGAGTGCTAGAATCGAAACAGTTCAGCTTTAGAATTGAATTTTTCAGTAATAATTCACTGTTTGTCGGTCAGTTGTAAGTAGATGTATCACTCGCGCTCCGCGCTAGTGTTTTGATCAACTTTACAACTGACCTCCAAACAGTGAATTATTACTCAACAATTCACTGCTAGAGCTGATCTATTTCTTAAATCTAAAATACAAAACAAAAAAACAACAAAAAACAACAAAAAAAAAACGTGAAATAGATGTTACTGTTGTTTTCAGTTGCGGTAGTTGAATGACCACCTGTCTGGCAAAGAGTTGTTCATTCGGTCTACTCCGCGTGTCTTTTGTGAACTTTTGTTAATTTATATACTACTTACCGATTTGGTTTTAAGGGTGGGGTATGGGATCTGATTGTATTAGTTCCTGACCTTTGCCCATCTTTTTACTTATGATCGTCTGTCAGAGGTCATCCTTATTTTTTACGATTATCCTTAGCTACATGTACCCATATATTTTAATGCCAGTCTTCACTGTAACTGGTGTTAAGTGCCGTGTGGTGGCCGTTAAAAGATTTTCCGTACTCCATTTCATCATAATGCAGATTATTTTCTTTTCTGACCCTTTGCAAGCATCAATGGGCTCATTCCTAGTCAGTTTAAGAATAGAATGGCGCTGAAGCCAATGCTCGATGCCATTGTTACATTACTTCACATGAACAAACTCAATTAAACCAAGTCTGCTGTTTTCATTTCTCTTCTGCGTTCCTTGCTTGCGAAGGGTCTCATTGAGAATTTATTTCATAGAAAGTAACAATGGTAACACATGTTTCAAGTGTTTGTGTATACATGTACCTTATTTATTATCATCTGTTTAGCAACTTCTGGTATGAAGTGTGTGCATGTGTCGTCCAACTTCATCAGTTGCATGCCAATCATATGAAAAATAAATAAATAAATAAATAAATAAATTAATAAATAAATAAAAACATTGTAGACAAAATGTTCGAAAATAAAACGTGCTGTCAATTGTTGAAAATAAATGTAAAAAAGAAAATAATCTAACTTATCAATAATTGCTTTTACAACACCATTGCATTTATAACCACATAGCAGGGAAAGAACCCCGTTTCATCTGTAGTATTATCTTCATCACATTTTGGAAATGACATGTTGCACAACATAGTTACTTGAAATTGAAAGAACCTGTAAATTATAACTTTGTTAATACCATTGTTCCACTAAGCTAATTGTATGCACCTTGTGTCTTGTACGTTTTTCTCAGTGACCGATTCTGGGCATATGGGCTCATGAGATACTTAACCGCCTGACATCGTAACTGCCTAACGCCTACGATGGATGTAATTCTAGTATTATCATTCCAGTTGTTGTATATGTGGATTAGCGTTACATCAAAGAAAAGAACGCAGGCCTTTAAGATGAGATTCTACTGAAGGTTACTGAACATTTCGTACCATATAACCAATGAGAAAGTTCGCAGGAAGATCCAAGTAGCCATTTGAGATTATGATGAACTCCTGACCTTGGTCAAGAATCGGAAACTGGTGTGGTTTGGCCACGTCTCAAGGTTTTCTGGTTTAACAAAAACAATTCTGCAGGGCACAGTGAAAGGAAACAGAAAGAGAAGTAGACAGAAGAAGAGGTGAGAAGACAATAAAAAGGAATTGACAAGAGATGGATTTTGCTAGCTCAACTAGGGCAGCTGAATACAGGACTAGGTGGAAAGGGGTTGTTTCGAAGTCATCTGTGGTGCAAGGCTACGGGATAGGCTAGACTAGATGCACCATTCAAGGAATAAGGGGATCATATCGAATGTGAAAACAGTAAAAACTAAGGACAGTCGCAGTCTAACCAGAATCTTTACTTCCAAGGTATATTTAAATTTTGCTCGCGAAGAGAATAGAATGTCCTCAAGCATGACTTTTTATACATACTATAAATTTGGCACCTTTTCTAGCGCAAGACTTTCAATAATGTACACCAAATGAGCTGCTTGCAGTTGCAATAATTAGTTAACGACAACAAGCCGATTTTATGCGTTGGAATCGATACTATATGCAGTTTGCTTAGCTGTCATGTATGAGGTATTATTCTTTTTATTCTTTTCATTGATCGAAGTGTGATGAGACACTATTGCATTATACTTGCAAAACAGATTTTATATTGAGTTTTTGACTTTCATCGGCTGATGAAGCTAGTCGGAGGAGCTTAAATTCCATCTTCATAACGGATTTTAGCCCATCACCTGAAGAACGTCGAAAAGTTTTTATTTAAACTTTTACTTTAAATCATATGTGCTGCGAATTAAAAAAAAACGCAAATTAATTGAAACCCTTAACATTCAAAGGTCGTGTTAAGACCTGGTGTCGAACAGCTGCACTGTGTATAACTTCCAGTGCCGGCACTGATTTGGAACATTCTAGGACAAGGGCCTACTGTGCTTGCAGTAGGTGCGGGTGTGGGTTGATGGACACTTTTCTCTCCTCTATCATTTCTCTTCTTTCTCCCTCTCTCTGGGAGACGGCCCGATATAGACTGAAATACTGTCACAAAAGGCTGTTAAACCGCAAAACAATCACTCAAAAATAATAAACAGCTGTAATCATAGCAGGACATCATTCAAACGTCAGATCGCTGTTATTACGAGTACACCTACAGACCATAGTAAAAACGCCAACAAGGCATTCCAAGGCGTGCTTCTATGGTGGTTTGCCTTAATATTGTCATTGTTTGTCGGATTTCTTTTAGTCTTTGACTTTTTGTACAATATTTGAATAACCTAGTGGCCATCTGCTGGGAAAGAGCTGACCTCTTGGCTTTTCGCTTGTTTCTTTTGCGAAGATGGGAGGGGGGGTATAGTTTTGTCTATGTCCGTCCGTCCTTCCGTCCGTTTTTCCGTCCGTCCTTCCGTTCATCTGTCCGATAATTAAGTAACCACTGAACGGAATTTCATGAAACTTAAAACAAATTTATATCACTACAAGGCGATGACGCACGTAAAGTTTGATCAGACTGGTTTCAGTAGTGCATAAGTTATTGCCTTTGAATTGATTTAAAACCAATAAAATGAGCCATAACTATGTAACCTATTATTCGAATTTCATGAAACTTGAAATAAATGTGTATCACCATAAGACAGTTGTGCATGTAAAGTTTTGTCAGTTGATTGATTGTTTTGGGTTTAACGACCCTTTGAGACAGTATTTCAGTCTATATCGGACCGTCTCCCCGAGAGGGAGAAAAGTGAGACATGATAGACGAGAGAAACAAATGTCCAAACAACCCCCACCCGCACCTACTGCAAGCACAGTAGGCCTTTGCCCTACAATGTTCCAGTTCAGTAGGACGCCCCGGCACTGGACGTTACACAAAGCACCATCGCATCACCCGACCACCCCCAAGTTTTGTCAGAATGGCGTCCATAATGCATGAGTTATTGCCCTTGAATCCATTTAAAATTGACACATTCAGACATACCTAAGTAATCAATGAATGGAATTCCATGAAACTTATATGAAGTATGTTTTACCATAACAGAATTGTGCGTGTCAAGTTTTGTTAGACTTGCTTCAGTAATGCATGAGTTAATGCCCTTGAATCACTTTCAAATTAGACAAATTGAGTCATAACTTAGGGCGCGTTTACACGAGCAAAGTTTCTATGTCACAGAAACTTTAACAAAGAAAGTATGATAAACATTTTGCGTTTACACGGAGCAAATTATTTGTTAAAGAAAATGTGCCATAGAATCTTTGTCACATAAACTTTGGCAATGAAATATTTGCTGCAGTGTTCACACGACCAAATATTATTCGTCAAAGTTACCTGCAGCGATGAAACAAAATCTTTGTCACATTTTCAACGCTTGTAACAATGTTCTTTGTTACATAATCTTTAACAAAGTTCTCCGTTTACACGGACAAATTTAATTTATCAAAGTAACTTTAACATATTTATTTGTTAAAGAAACATTGTCATATTTTGGCATTTACACGAGCAAATTTTTCTGTGACAAACCTACTTTGTCATAGAAACTTTGGTCGTGTAAACGCGCCCTAAATAACCAATGAATGGAATTTCACAAAGCTTTCACAGTTATGGATCATCATAAAACGACAGTGGACATCAAGTTTTCTCATGATGGCGTCAATAATGCAGGAGTTATTGTCCTTGATTTGAATTCAACTACACAAATTAGCCATACATGTAACTAAGGCACCACCGAACAAAATTTCTTCGAACAGGATATGAATATGTATCATCATAGTGTGGTGATGCTGGGGCAAATTGTTTAGAACGGCCTCACTTATTTAAAATTCACTGGCTCAGTTGTAACTAAGTAGTCAGTGAATGAAATTTTGTCAAACTTAAAATATGCCATAAAAAAATCAGCCATTTTCGGCGGGGGATATAAATTCAACGAATTTGCTTGTTTCTTGCTCATTTGATGTTTAGGAAAGGATGTGATAAACGACTGTATCGGTCTCTGATCGTTGCCTTTTCATCAACATTTCATATTGAGCCGCGACACGACAAAACCAACTTTTGGTCATTTTTGATTGATTGATTTGTTGCTTTACATCCACAGTAAACAGCTATGGTCATGTGGGACGGTCAGTTAACCTAACCAAACTATTCCTGGGCAGGCTTAGACCTCCTAAGCGGTTAACCAGTACTAAGTGCACCTACTTTCGCCAGTAACTGACAACTGCCCTTCTAAAATCAGCGGAAGGAGAAACGAAAGTATGTGGCCAGACCGGGTATCGAACCCAGGGCCTCTGACTTATGAGTCAGGTGCCCTACATTTGGTCATCATTTAGAGGAATGTCATAATAATATACACTATTTCTGAAATGCCCCTCGTCGATTATACAAGCATGTGAACCTTATGTTAAACTCTCAGAACACTGATGTGAAATCAGCATGCATTTTAATACTTGATGTTCTGTAGAAAATCTACGTCCTGATATTATTGATCATACATTGAGCCTGTTAACTCTTTCAGCGCACTTTGCAAACAGCGTATATCCAGATCAGCCGGCTCTTAAAAGAGCCGTCTGATCAGGATCTACACTGTTTGCCATTCAAATATGAACTTAAAAGGCCTGATTTTATGAAAAATGTCTTTAGATTGTTAAAATTTCCAATTACAAATCTGTCGTCTGATGATTTGAGCAGACGAAAATTTGTCGTCTGAAAAAATTGGCGCCGAAAGAGTTAATTAGTTTTATGTTTTAGAGATACATGTATACGGCTTTGTTCATCCGAAAATATTTTACAAACTGCGTTTTTCGCCAGGAGCTATTTTACTTTATTTCCCAGATGCAATTCAATAATTTTGTCTTAAAGCACTGTTAATTTCCGAGCTGATAAACATTTAAATAAGTGTTGGAAAATCAAACAGTGTCTTGGGTTTTATCTGATAACTTATACTGCCATCTAAATACATTTTGCAAATTCTATAGGTAAACAATAACAATTACATGGGAACCAACTCTGTCATTTTAATTTTTGTCTCTCTCCTAGATGGGCAAGTTCTTTCCTTTACGAGTGGACACCTTTTAGAATAGCTTCGTTCTCCAGGAACACACGCAAGTTGTTTCCCTGTTGTAAAATGGCGGCAAAACATGGTAGTGTATTCATACATCTTCATTTTGCAAACCCATTTCAAAAAACAAAAAAAAAAACAAAAAAATGATTCGTCAAACTTGAAGTCGCGATTTCCTTAATGGTTCTAGGCACTGATTAAGGTCACAATAATATCTTGCTTTTTTATTTTGCAAAAATAAGTTCATCGCAAAATAGATACATGTAGTTGCGAATGTTTCAAGATTAAAATAAAAACAGTTGACTCTCTTTAACCCAAACACTGATATCTCAAAGTACCTCTTATATTAAAGAATTTAGTTTGGGTACATGTTCTATTTTTCTTTACGTTTCAGTTGTTATCTCCAACTACATGTATTTAGAATTAAATTTTCTGTTACTTTGAGATATCCACAGTTTGAGACTAACTTCGACTTTGAGATATCGAGAGTTTGTGGTATTTAAATTATAAAGAAATCTATGTTTCATGTTATAAAACGTAAAACAATTATTTTTTTTGGCTCTCCCAAAATGCCAAATAGACATAAAGTGTCCTCTTTGTGGCCCACATGATTTCTCATTGAGGCACAATCTACATGAAGTATCCTCCTACTGACATGTTATGGCAGTTTTCAGTTTTTCGAAAAATCTGACTGTCTGAAGTGTTTCTCTTTTTAGACTGAATTAGACAGGATAACGGGTTTCTCCGCCACTAAAGTGCAGGTGGACAACGGTAATTTAGCTTCAAAGCAAACCGTCTTGTCACAAACTTAACGGCACCTGTCAGCGGTATTATCAACATAAAATCACCCAACACGTGGCAATGCTCTTCAACATACGGTGAAATCAATCGAACAATAATAGTCAAAAAGGATAAGCAGTCAAGCCCGACTGCGTAAATAATGCTCTATAAAATGAGAAAAGGCTTTGTTATTATTATTATTTGATAGAAAAGTGCACAGTTCCTGGTGGTTAAAAACGGCGGTGATAGTTAAGGATGAAACAATCTGCAAGTATAAGACACTCAGGCAATAAAGATAACAAGAGCCGCGACACGACAAAACCAACAATGTGGTTGTGCGTCCAGCGCAGACTCAGATCAGGCTGGGCATCCGCCCAGTCTGATCAGAGTCTTCGCTGTCCGCATGGAGATCGCTTAGACCGTTAGCTACCCTTTGAGCTTTTAACGATGAGTCTGATAAAACTTGGCAGATGCCCAGGCTGATCTGAGTATGCGCTGGGCGCACAACCACATTGTTGGTTTTTTTCGTGTCGCGGCTCACAGAATTCGCCGCCCGTGCCACCGGAGATGTCACTTTAATTGAGTCGCGACGTGAGAAAGAAGTACCTTTAGACATGGGCAAATAGCGAATATTAAGAACAGCCTGCGCTGTTTGATCAGATCAGTGTGTTCGCCATTTGCTGGAGACCTCATTTATTGCTGATCGGGAACAATATTTTGCTAACATTGCATATGCGCAGGCTGATCGAATAATCATTATATACGTGCAAAAGTGTCTGTCGTCCGAGACAGTCTATAAAAGTATCTACTCAGTCGACTGGTATTACGACCGAATTGTTGGTCGACGGACACTTTGCACAACACTGGATTGGTTGCCAGCAAAAGTAAACAGTATAAATTGAAGAAAAAGTTTGAAGTTGTAGGGCCCTTTGCTGATGATTGGATTATAAAGTAACAATCCAAGGAGAGTCACGAACTTGGCTGGATTCGATACCCCGACTTCTTCATTATGAATAAAGAGCGTATATATTTTACCCGTCGGGGAAGACGACTAGCCTTTTGGAACGCTATTAAAAGATCTGCGTGTTATGTGTATCTGCGCAGTTTACTGTACAGTCTGGTCGTGGCATGCACCGTATCATTCGTCTATCCTGCAACATGTGCCTATCATGAGCATGCTGTTTTTACATATAGGCTTGTTTGGGCAACGACGCGGCTTGAATCCAAATGATGTCATTTTAATAGGGTCAACAATTTAAGAAAATTCAGAAAGGGATGTAAAAATGAACATGGCAGTGTTACTTCCCTGAAAAGTGTGCCCATTCACCTTAAGACAGGTCGTTCCCGATATCGCTTGAGGCAAAAATACCTGAAATGTACTTTACAAAGGGTATTATAATCAATATCGTAACTGAGTGGAATTAAGCTTCCAAAGGAATGTTTTGTGATGTCAGAATTAATACTTTTTAAGCCATGCCACGCTTTCTCTCTCTCTCTCTCTCTCTCTCTCTCTCTCTCTCTTTCTTTGAAATGAATGATTAGTGAAGTTTCAAGCGAAGCCAAAGTCTCTCTTTCTCTCAAAAACTGAATGACACAAACTCTTTCTCTTTCTCTCTTTTTTCTCTTGATTGTCAGTACAACGACTTGTCATACGAAATAAACTCGTCTGTGGCAACTAAAGCAAAAGCAATTTTGTCTTGTCAGCGAGCCCCCGGCTTAGTGGTAAAGTGTTGTGATTCGAGTCTCGCCCGTGTCACGTCGAAATGCCGCGCTCCCCCCACCCCCAGCTGGCACATAGCGTCCAATTGACGTCATCCCGACGTCGGTGTGACGTCACAATGTCACAGCGACGTTGATATGTTCTCATTTTGACGTCGTGACCTGGTGGACCTGTTCCGCTACCAGAAGGTCAGTTTTCTCCCGTGCCTACCGATGGACTAGATATATGAGAAATACTCTTGAAAGAGCAGTTAATCCATACCATAGCATGTCTTGTGCATTCTCCTGTTACCGTCCGATATTACTGAGCTGCAACAAACAAAATGGATGCTTAACGTATCTGCTAACACACAAGACTCAAACCAGTCTGGATCAGTGCTGTCTGACCACAACTTTGCATAGTGCCTTCAGTTTCATCAAAATCCATACATGGGGTGTATCAGACTGCGCCGCTACGCAGGCTTATCTGAGTCTGTTTTTGTCGAGTATGACATAAGCACCGTTTTGCATACATCATTGGGGCTGAACTTCGCCGAAAACAGCTATTTAACTGCGAAGAATGAACTCAGCCTGAGCTTTCACTCAGTCTGATATGAAGTTTTGCTGTTGGCAAAAATGCGAACAACGAAGGCTCTGTTCAACCTCAGACAGTGCAGGAGTACGCCATTGACGTAGTTTCGATTCGGTATTCTTCTCAAAAGGATCGTCTTTTTTGAAGAATAGAGGTTGCTTTCCTGGTGAATTCTTGCCTTTTAGTGTCGTCTCCATTTTCGTCATGGCATTGTTTAACTCGTATGCCCACATTAGGGTGTTGAAAACCAACTCGTGGATAAAAAACTGTGGAAACCGATCATGAGTGAATATGGTCTAATTACAGCGGCAGAACTCGACCTGTAAACCACACAAACCGTCAATCTGCTGTCTCGTAAGAGACATGACCGTCGAAGCTTTTGGCAGGAACATGTATGTTGAGGCAAACAATGTACTTTGAGTCAGAAAACATTTTAAAATAATTCGATAATTCTGAGTTATTTTTCGTATTTGTCAACAAAATACGTCGTGACCCCTCGCCGAGTCATTTTGACCCCTCGTTAGAATCGTCTCGCAGAGACGGTTCTACTGAGAGGTCACAACACATGCTTTTGCGGAGAACGGAGGATAATTATCCCTCGATTATCCCTATTACCCCTACTTATCTGGAGCATCACTTCATAGTTATTTGATGGAACTCTTTCTGCGACCTTCGTTTCTGTGCATCTTCTGCTGAGACACTAACAAAGTCAAGGTCGCAATAGGCAGGGATGATGGTATTGTATAGATGCTATTTTTTTTTACCAAAACTACTTAATAACTGAAGGGCCAAAAAATGCTACCCAGCTGTATACTCAGTATTCATATATTGTTTCGAAGTACAGAACATATCATTAAATAAGAGGTTGGCTATGACTGTCGTCTATAGTAGGCTAGTGGCATCATTTCTCCAGGGTCCGATTGTTTAAAACCAACGATGGCGTTGGTGAACGAGGCGTAAGATTTGCAAAAATATGATATAGGCTTTCGAAAAAACTTTGCTGCTCTTGATGAAAAAAATCTGACAAGCTTTTCAAAAGTTATTCACATGTTTTTCTTTTTGGAGCAACACTCTTGATGTTACCGGGATGCTTTGAACCACCTGGCCCTGGACGTAACCCAGCAGGCAAGAAATATCGAAACAGCGTCATATCAACGTCAATACAACGTCAGGGTTCGAGGTTATAAAACTTGAGAATAATCTCAAACTCAAAATAAAGCACACTGATTGGCTGCTTCCGAGCAAGCAGCCAATCAGTGTGCTTTATTTTGAGTTTGAGAATATACTCAAGTTTTATAACCTCGGGGCCTTGAATAGTTACATTGAGATCAATACGACTGTGTTTCAACGCTATGTGTCTGCTGGGAACTTGACAGTGAGCATATATCTGCATGTAGTAAGGATCACAATTATATCTACGGCATAACTATGTAAAGTTAGTTCGAATTTTCCTCTTTTGTTGTAGCTATAACTAATTTCAAATGGTGGTGAAAAATGCTCGCATTTCATGATAATGGGACCCCCAAGCTCAAGCATGAACCGGGACAAAATATAAAGGGGTTGTTAATCTTGCCGTACGTAAAAAATATGTGTCGAAGTACAAATGTATCAGTATCTGAGCAGCGCGACGAGAAATATAAAGCTGAGACTGACATATCAGCCCACTCATATTTGCTCTACATTTTCCTTGACTCTCAAATGAGGACACGAGTAACGCTGACAAGACAGGATGATCTGAGTCTTCGCTGTTCGCACATGTCCTAATGCACTCCCTTGATTATACTTACATTCAGTTTGTAATCCGAAATAGTTTACGAGTTGTATGAGTTTAAACCAACTTATTTCAGTTCATGGAGTGAAAATTAGCAGAATATTTGCGCTTGAATAATGAAATTTATTAGCTTCATCCATTCTGAACAAAGTGTTATGTCTGTCTTGTAACGTATAATCCCAATTTAGTTATTTTGTTCTGGCACCATAAGATTGTACTGCTAGGTACTCTATGTATACAAAAATGATTCAAAGCAGCTAAAACACCTGCAACGCGTGATCACTTTTCGTGTTTAATATTAATTATTCATTAATCATAGCTTAGTTGTCTGCAGTTTTTTGTGTGGCATATGGCCGAAATCCCTCTTAAGTATCAGAAGGTCATTTTACATAATTGACCTGTCAATGTTATACATATATTAATGTGTTCAACCGTAAGAAGCTGACTGGACTTTTATCACTAGTTTATTACCTATTAGCTCACTTTTTGTGTATTTAGTTAGTTATTTATTACCCCAAATGTTTCGTAATACGATACATTTCAAGTATCAAATAATTGCATATGATGCAAACTGATTGAAAAGAAATCGTTCATGTACCAGTTCAAACGTAGTTTTTTGTTTGAATGAACAGCCTAAAAATCAGCTTTGGGCAGGTACAGGCTTAGCCGAGTCCCTGCCGTTCGTTGATGTCGCACAATCGTCTTTCTCGTGACATCAATTATGAACTAATTCGAACTAACGTAACAGCGACGAGAGTCCTTGTAGCGAAGAAACAAGATGGATGAGCCGGAACAAAAGTGAAATTTTTCGGTATGGGTACAGGTGATATCAAATTACTCTCAGAAGAATTTCAGCAATAACAAAAGGCCGTACAAAATACATTATAAGATCAACTCTTAACCAAAACAAACTGGCCAAATAATGTGGATCCAGACAATACGGTTCTTCCCAAATGGATTTGAAGTCTAGTTCTTTTGTTGTGTGCAAAGAACATTTACTGACCGTTCCAAGGCGGTACTTCCGTTGTGGTTCTTCAATTTTACGTGTTCTTAGGTCCGCTTGTCTGTGGTCTTCTAGCAATATGGTCACCTGTAAAGCTTCCCACTTTGCTCTCTCTCTCTCTCTCTCTCTCTCTCTCTCTCTCTCTCTGTATGTGTGTGATTTATAATAGAAAATGGGTAAAATTAAATGTTACTGTTGTTTTTGATGACCGCCTATTTGGGAAAGAGCTGTTCACGTTAGTGTAAAGAAACCATAATAAATAAGACGATGCAACATTGGGAATAACATCACCTGAAACTGAACGTTAAAACGAATGGGGGAATAGGGAAGGTAAAGATCAGCCAGCGCTTCCGCGCCGTCTGATTGCTTAGATAATCTGATACTGGGGAATAAAAGTGAGGATTCAGTTTGATCACTTTACACAGATGTGAACGCCGGGATGCATACCGTGATGGCATAGCTTGCATTTTCAGGCGAGGCCTATCATATCGCGAGTGTGTTGTCCATAGTCGAAGTCATCAGTTTAGCTGCATGTAGTCATGCATCAAGAGGTTATTTTTTTACTCTGGGTTGACAAAATTTTTCAATCGTTGGCCGGGCCGGGTTTGAAGCCGCGACTTTCTGTGCAATAGCTATGCGCTCTAACAAATGGACTACGGCGTGACACACAAATCACTAGAAAACTGTGCAGTCCAAAAGTCGGTAACTCTGGTAACACACGTTGGTTGGTTGTTTTGAGTTTAACGGCCCTTTTAGACAGTATTTCCGTCTATATCGGGCCGTCTCCGAAAGAGAGGAAGAAAGAAGAGAGATGTGATAGCGTGAGAAAAATGTCCAAACAGTCCCACCCGCATCTACTGCAAGCACAGTAGGCCCTTGCCCCACCATTATCCAAATCAGTAGGACACCATGGAATTGGAAGTTATACCCAGCACCATCGCATCACCCAACCACCCCGGTAACACACGTGAGAGTCGTCAGGCTAACAGTAATGCTTTAGCTGTTGTGCACAAAACACAGGTTTGTCCGAGTCACCAATGCCCACATATGCCCTAACGCCCTTTCACGCGTCGGTAAAAGGGGCGATGGGAAATTAGCGAGCTGCCCAGTCTGGGATTAGACTCTGCATTCGTACATGAATCCCGGGCTCGAGACGCGTTGGAAGCAGGTATCTTTACAGTCATAAACAGCCTTTCATTATCACCAACCCATCGCCCTGATATTGCTGAAATCATGTTAAAAAGGGCGTAAAATCGTGATTCATCCACCATCGACAAAAATTAATAGGTTTGATTTTCAACACATTAATCTAATAAAGGTAGCAGATCCGAATTTGTTAGCTTGTCAAAGCAGCTAAACATCTTTTCAAGCGCAGAAATTGATTGACACTTCCGGCTACTAATTACATCTCTCTACCGTTATATTGTCATGTGTACTCAATACAAGAGTCACAGGTCTTTGAGATGTTACAGTTATGTCTGTCACTGACCCGTTAAATCGTCTAGAGAAAGTAAACGTTGTAGACGCACAGATTTCGTCTATTTATGAAATTTGCCATATGTCATTATCTTATAAAGGGCACTCTTGGTGATCTATTATGGTTTTGACTGTGAGCTAAAATATAATGAAGTGCCCTTCTAGTGACTTGTTATGACTTTTTCACATTTTTAATGGTCCAGTATGGTTTTCTCATTAAACCAAAGTACACGGGCATGAAGTGTGCTTTTGAAGTGTCCTTTATTAGCCCGTAAGGCTTTCAGTTATTAGCTCATCTGTCAAGGTGAGCTTATAGTATAGCCATGGTCCGTAGTCCGTCGTCCGTCGTCGTCCACACTTTTAAACACCAATATCTCCTAAACCAGCAGACCAATCTTGATCATATTTTATGTGTAGCATTGTTGGGATGGGGGATTGACTGCATTAGGTTTAAGGGCAGATTGGGTTGGAACTCCGGTTGCCATTACAACATATAGCTCCCATAGACTTATAATGGGAAAAACTTCAAAAATCTTCTTCTCTGAAACCATGAGGCCCAGAGCTTACATATTTAGTATGTACTCATGTCTAGTGGTCCCCTACATAAATCCTGCCAACCATGCCCCTGGGGCCCAAATTGGCCACGCCCCAGGGGTCATAAGCTCCCATAGACTTACAATGGTAAAATCTTAAAAAATCTTCTTCTCTAAAACCATGAGGCCCAGAGCTTACATATTTAGTATGTATCAATGTCTAGTGGTCCCCTACATAAATCCTGCCAACCATGCCCCTGGGGCCCAAATTGGCCACGCCCCAGGGGTCATAAGCTCCCATAGACTTACAATGGTAAAATCTTAAAAAATCTTCTTCTCCAAAACCATGAGGCCCAGAGCTTACATATTTAGTATGTATCAATGTTTAGTGGTCCCCTACATAAATCCTGCCAACCATGCCCCTGGGGCCCAAATTGGCCACGCCCCAGGGGTCATAAGCTCAATAAATATAGACTACAACGGGAAAATCTTAAAAAATCTCATTCTCTGAAACCATGAGGCCCAGAGCTAACATATTTAGTATGTACCAATGTCTAGTGGTCCCCTACATAAATCCTGCCAACCATGCCCCTAGGGCCCGAATTAGCCTCGCCCCGAGGGTCATTAATTAGCTCCCATAGACTTACAATGGGAAAATTTAAAAAAAAAAAAAAACAAAAAAAAAAAAAAAAAAAAATGAATATCGAGTGCGCCACGGATAAAATACATGTTTATATCCCTGACAATTTATGATTTAATTTTGATGTTGAATGAACTTTTTTGTGTCTTGGAACTTATTGGATGATGGATTTAAGTATTTGGATTGTGACCAGTGAGTAACTTTTGAATAATAGACGGATAATGTGCTCTTTGATGACATTTTTATATAGCTGTTGATTGTGGCAATATTGAAAATTACCCCTAAAGACACTCTAAAATAGGTTTATATATTTAATCCGGGTACCAGCTTAGTGCAACTACATACTCAGTCGTTACGCTGGTTTCATATAAAGGGGCGCCGATGGGGAATCTCTAGAAGTGCAGCGTATTTGCGACGGGCACTGGCAAATTGTAGTGGAAGTCTGCGTTCGATTTACAACATTAGTAACGAAGAGCGTGTGTTGAAGGCTTTGTGGTGGAGGCTGGGATCAGTAGCAGTGTAATTACTGTAAGGTGTGGTTCAATAATTTGAAATGGGAATCGACATAGTACAGTGGAGGCATAGTATTGGCACGTTCTCTCAGCCTGTAAAGACAAGATGTAGAGTTGATACCCTGCGGGTTGGAGGTGTTTGCCTGTGTATACGCATCTTGCTGTTCCTATTATTAGCTGCCGAGTGTATTGAGACTAATCCAGGTCCACCAACAGGTGGCAGTTCAAATAGAGGTGGTTCGGGTCGAGGTCGTGGGACTCCAAGTTATGAAAATAGTCAGCGGTCATTAAGAAGTAGCTCTAATTCTAATAGTCAGTATAATCAACAGAGTCAACTTAATACATCAACTGGGGAACCACAAATAAATGCATGGTTTGGAAGTCCTGGCTCAGCGAATCAAGTAAGTTCTCAGCAAGGAGTAAGAAGGAGCGATGAAACTAGCATAGAAGAACTTAAATCAATTATGCTAAATGTACAAGGTAGCGTAAGAAATATGTAACATAGGTTCAATCAGTTTGAACAATCCCTTAATCAGGTAAAGGAGTCCAATCAGAGATTAGAAGAGAGTAATAGAAATATGAATAGTTCAATACTGTCACTGAATAAGAGAGTTGAGACTCTAGAGAAAGATTTGAAAATTAGTCAAGAAAAGTGTGAACATTTAGAAGCTCAGTCAAGAAGAGAAAATTTAAGGCTATATGGTGTTGACGAGATGCAAAGTGAGACTTGGGAAGATACTGAAAAAACAGTTAGAGAGTATATAAGTAAAGATCTCGGCATGGATGATGCAGATGTTATTTTCGAGCGCGCACATAGAATACCGAGTAGGGAAAAACCTCGTCCAATTATTGCTAAGTTTTCATTTTACAAGGATAGAGACAGGGTAATCAAAACCTACAGACAGAAAAGAAAGAACCTAAGACAATCCGAATCTGGTGCTCAGCAAGAGATAGTGTCCGAAGAAAATGAAAATGCTGATCCTGAGAATGACCATGATAACGAATTTCGAAGAGATATACACATCAGCGAGGATTTTCCCTCGAGAGTAATGAAAGCTAGAAATGACTTAAGACCCTTCTTGAAGAAAGCGTTGTCAGAGGGCAAAGATGCTCATCTTAAGTATGACAAACTGATAATAAATAGAGACGCATATATCTATGACAGTGAAACAGAAGGACTGTCCTTAGTAGAGAAATAAAATTGTGGCCGAAGCCCAAATGCAGTAAAAACCGCTGAAAATAGCCATGTACAATCAAGGTTGCGGATTGGTTGTTGGAATTTCGAGGGTTTAGCGAAACATGAACATAATCTTGACTTCATTGAATATGTTAAACAGTTTGATATTTATAGTTTTTGTGAAACCTGGGGCCATGCCTCAACTATATTTGATGAATTTATTAATGGTTTTAAAGCATTTACCAATATACGATCGAAAAGAAAGAAACAAGGTAGAAATCCGGTGGGGTCACAGTTTTTGTAAGATATAGTTTAACAGCAAATGGTAATGTAAAGAGGGTGTTTTCAGAGTTCAAAGACTGTGTTGTCTTACTTTGTAAAGGCTGTTTGTTCAATAAGAAAAATGATATTGTTATGATATTTCCCTTTGTTTCTCCCGAGGGTTCACCTATCTATAACGAAATAGATGGTATAAACGGTATCGAAATCCTTGAAGATTACTTGTTACAAATAGTAATGAGATATCCGGATGCAAATTTATTGGTAGCTGGTGGTTTAAATGCTAGATGTGGTAGTCTGCAAGATATATTAATTGATGATAATATTGACCATATTTTTGAAGGAGAAACAGCATATGAAAATGATAATTTTCAAATGAAAAGAAACTCAAAAGATTTAACACAGAATTCGTTTGGGGTATCTCTAATTGATTTATGCAAAAGTTTTGCGATTCATATTATAAATGGTAGAATGCATAATGACACTGATGGTGAAATTACATGTACTGCAAACGATGGTTGCAGCGTTGTCGATTATTTTATTGTATCCAGTAATTTATTTTCATATATATCAGATTTTGAAGTGGGTGATAGGTATGAATCAGTGCATTTTCCTTTACATTGTACATTTAACTTTGATGATTCTAAAGGACTACGTGCATTAATGCCAATTTTTGCCCCCCATCTGAGGTCAAAATATGAAAGTCGAGATAAAAGTATTTTATCGTATGATTTCATTAGACCAATACTTCTAGTGTTCCAATTCAGTTTCAATTTGAAGCTAGCTGTGCATTATGTACGGAAAAATGGCTGCTGAAACAGGCTAAAACCATGGAATTAGTCATTTTTGCTCAATTTTTAGTCATTCAATTTACAAATTAGAATAGAGCACAACCTTTAACCAAAAACTCCTTTTTTAACATATGATGTATATTGCTATAAATCACATCATATTGAAAGATTTTGTTGGTTAATGATTGTGCTCATGCTTAATTCTTAAAAAAACTGAATTCTGCAGACAGCCGTTTGCCTATAGTTTGCCTGTAATAAACATGGTGAAATGTTTACCTGGCGGTAACTGGCCTTTCAAAGGCAGAAGAACTAAGATTTAAATGTGATTTTAAGTAAACCTCCACAAATTGAATTACCCTAAAATGTTACCACCTTTCAACAAATTACAGTAAATATCCTAAAAATGTTGCATTGATTGACTTATCCTAAAATTGGACCTAGCACAGTTCAGGAGCTATCTAAAAGTAGCATTTTGTAAAAAAAAATAGTCTAGCCTCTGAGCAAACTGTTCCAAATAAGAAGCAGTCTTATCAGGGTTTGTACTTACTGCTTAGGAATTTTTATATCAATATTAATTAAAATTACGGTACCTTGCTTAACAGACTTACTTTACTGATCATGGCGCCACTATTCCAGAGCTTGTTGTTCAAAGTTTTAACATTTTGTTGGATATACCTACATGTTTATAAAGTACAATGTAGGAAGCTATCTTTTTCTTCATTAACCTGAACAAACCTACGATTCTATAAGTAAAATCAATAAAATGATTTGTAATGGTGCATACTGACAGATGTCAAGCAGAAATTGACTGATTTTAAAGTCAGCCAGCAAATGTCATTTCGGTTCTTAAAACTGAGTGACACATTTCAGCACAGATATAGGCTGAAATGGACAGCAAAACATTTTTATTATCATGTGACACTATATTTATGATAGTAATCAAATTTCTAATAAAAAAACATAAATAAGTTCTTTCAAGAGCAAGGGAAACATTAAAAGACTGAAGGTGGATCAGAGTACAAGGGAGCAGGGGATTACTTTTACCCCCGCCACTGCCTCTGCCTAATCAAAAGAAACAGAAAAATTTAATGCAAATCCAATATAAGTTTTGATGTCTGTGACCTTGACCTTAGAGCAGCAGTAAAAATGATGTCAACAAATCAATTTCAATTTTGCTCTACATGTTGATCAAGAGGCTTTATTCTTGTATACTGACACTAATAATAGCAATCATATACAACGAATGCCCAAGTCCTAATTATTGATCACTGGCCACACCCAGGGCCCCAACCCCGGGGCTTTTATATCCCTTGTCAAAACAACGCCTACAGAGATACCGTGAACCAAATATGAAAAGAAGCTGACATGCAGTATACGAGATAAGAGCAACCAAAAACTTGTTTAACGCAAAACTTTGAAGGAAAAAAGACAGACGAACAGACGGATGAACAAATACACTAACAAATGGCCAAACAGACAAAAAGACAAAATTTATATATCCAGCAAATAGTTTGTATGCTGGATATTTAATTTAACTCATTCAAAAAGAAAAGTATAATTACATGCTACAAACATATACACGACAATGTAATTTTTCTTGTACAGAGAATGGCATAAGGGTCATAACCTTTGACCTCATTTTGTCCCCATATATAATGTCTGTCACCAATTTCCTTATCAGTTTCATTTAGGGGAATAACACAGCTATTATTCATACCAATATGAGTCACTTTGGTTGGGGGCCATTTTTGGGCCTTAATGCACGTAGTCCTTTAACGAAAAAGAAAATGACATGTTTTGTTCTGATGAGATGTTTCAGAGATATACATGGAAAGAAGACAAGAAGTCTCAATTTGTTGATAATTTTAAAAGCTTATTCACAGAACTAAGAAGTAGTTTAATTAACACGATTGCTAATAGCCTAGATGAGGGGTTAAGTATGATAGTAAACTTATATCAAAATGCCGCTAAATGTATGACAAGTAATTCGTCTAGACAAAAAAGAATACAAGAGCCTTGGTGGGACAGAGATTGTGAAATGTTAAGGAAGCAGAAATATATGTTTTTGAAGAATGTTCCGTGGACAAAGTACAGTACAAAATCTAATCAACTATAAAGAAATAAGAAATAGGTTTAAAATTTTATGCCGTAACAAAAAGTCAGAGTTTCAACGTAAAAACAGAAACGAATTAGTTAGTTCACGAAAAGATATGAATTTGTTTTGGAAAACAGTTAAAAAATTCAAACCTAAAAAGACCGATAAAGTTGACATATCATGTGATCAGTGGTACAACCATTTTAAAAAATCTTCTTCATGATGATGAGATAGTTGATCGGTTTGAAAATTTAGATGATAATAATAATAATAATAATAATAATAATAATAATTTGATTGATAATTATCTAAATGAACCATTTAATATGGATGAACTTACCTCAAGTGTTAATCAGTTAAAATTAGGAAAAGCAGGTGGACCTGATGGTATTTTGTCGGAAATGATAAAAAGTACTTTTGGTATAACAGCGCCAGTCTTGTTGTCTCTTTATAATAGGATTTTTGAATCAGGGATATTCCCTCAGCCATGGGGCAAAAGTATTTTATGTCCATTATATAAAGCTGGCTCTTTAGCAGATCCAAACAACTTTCGAGGTATATCTCTAATAGATGTTTTAAATAAAGTTCTTACCGGAATGATGCACAACCGATTATATAACTGGGCTGAGGAAAGTAAGAAAATAAGTGAGGCCCAAGCTGGATTTCGTAAAGGATACTCTGCTATTGATAATTTGTTTGTTTTAATGTCTATGGGCCAACAATATCTTAGCAAAAAAGGGGGTAGGTTTTATTGTATTTTTATAGATTTTTCTAAAGCTTTTGATAGAGTAGATCATTTAGAACTTTTTAATTCTCTTAGGCGGAAGGGTGTAACTGGAAAATTTATGACATTGCTTGTATCAATGTATAGTCAGTTATGTTCATGTGTAAAATTCAATAATCAGAGCTCTACAAAATACTTCACATGTAACATAGGTACACGTCAAGGATGTAAATTAAGCCCCATCTTATTTAGTTTATTTATCGATGATCTTATAGATGATTTAAAACAATCTGGAATACGCGGTATACAAATTACAAATGATGGTGAGGAGATTTTAGCTATAGCATATGCTGATGATTTTGCTGAAGTGAGCGAGAGTGTAAGAGCTCTTCAAATGCAAATTGATATTACATCACAATTTTGTGATAGAACAAAGATGAAAGTGAATATGTCTAAAACAAAGGTAATTGTGTTTAGAAATGGCGGTTTTCTTAGAAATACGGAGAAATGATTCTTTAAGGGTGAAGAAATTGCAGCTGTTTCAATTTATAAATACATGGGTTTAAGTGTGACCCCAAAACTTATATGGTCAAGGGCAAAAGATACATTAGCAATACAGGCAAGGAAATCTATTCTGTCATTACTTAAGATACAAAATAGTATTGGGTATTTGAATTTACAGATTTATTTAAACTTTTTGACACTACGGTAAAACCAGTTTTGTGTTACGCTGCAGAAATTTGGGGGTTTGAATATTCTGAAATTATTGAAAATGTTCAAGACAAATTTTGTAAAAAGTTCTTAAAATTACCAGCTTAAACATTTCATGCATTTGTTAGAGGAGAATGTGGCAGATATCCTCTATTTGTTGATTATGCTACTAAATGTATTAAATATTGGATAAGGCTTACTAGAATGGATAAAGATCGATATCCATATCATTGTTATAAAATGTTAAGAAATCTTGATAATGTAGGAAGAATTACTTGGGCTTCGAAAGTACGTAATATGCTATTTCGATATGGTTTTGGTTATGTTTGGATACATGAAAATGTTGGCGATGTTAATACTGTTCTGAAAATATTTAAACAAAGGTTAATAGATTGTGGAAACCAAGAATGGCGTATGAAAATCAATGATTCTAATAAGGCACGGTACTACAGATATTTTATGGATGTTCTTACAATTCCAAATTATATTCATAATAAGATTCCATTAAAATTTCGCATTGCTTTATCTAGATTGAGATGTTCTGTACACTCATTAAGAGTTGAAACTGGTAGACATAATAATATACCTTATGAGGAAAGGCTATGTACCTTATGTAACAGACATGCAGTTGAAGATGAGCTACACTTTTTAATGCATTGCTCTGCATACTCAAATCTAAGGTTGATATATTTACCACAATTGACTGATACTTATTCTGATCTAGCAACTTTTAATAGGTTAATGAATTCTAGTGAGTTAGATACACAAAATTTGTCTAAATTTATTTATAATGCCTTTAAACACAGGAATGAATTGACGATGGAACCATAAGAAGCGACTATGAATTTAACACAATATTTTATTTAAATATTGTGTTAAGTTCTCATAACAGGGGCTTGCAAACTTGTTTTGCGCATTGGAGTTATTATGTAAAAGTGTGCATTTATTTCTTAAATTTTATAATGCAACTACAAACGCTGCATTTATTACCAAATACTATATCTATTATTTGGTTATGATACGGTGTACAATACAGTGAACCGTTTTTTATGATGTTTATGCTCGGTGGTATATTTCATGTATAAATGAAAGTTAAATATATACCGTATATAGAACGTTATGGCACTCGATGATAACTGGATTATAAAATGTTTTGTATAATGGGCCGGTGGCCTGAAATACTGAATGAAATTGTGTTTGTTTGTTTGTTTGTTAATTTTAAAAATCTTCTTCTCTGAAACCATGAGGCCCAGAGCTTATCTATTTAGTATGTACCAATGTCTAGTGGTCCCCTACATAAATCCTGCCAACCATGCCCCTGGGGCACAAATTGGCCACGCCGTGAGGGTAATTAGCTCCCATAGACTTACAATGGGAAAATTAAAAAAATCTTCTTCTCTGAAACCATGAGCCCAGAGCTTACATATTTAGTATGTACCAATGTCTAGTGGTCACCTACATAAATCCTGCCAACCATGCCCCTGGGGCCCAAATTGGCCACGCCCCGGGGGGTTATTAGCTCCCATAGACTTACAATGGGAAAATTAAAAAAAAATCTTCTTCTCTGAAACCATGAGGCCCATATTTTATATATATAGCATGTATCAATGTCTAGTGATCCCCTACTAAAATCCTGCCACCCATGCCCCTGGGGCTCAAATTGGCCTCGCCGCAGGGGCTCATTTATATAGCTTAAGAATCTTCAAAAACCTTCTTCTTTGGAACCATAAGGCCCAGCGCTTATATATATAGTATGTAGCAATGTTTAGTGGTCCCCTACATAAATCCTCCCAACCAAGCCTCGGGGGTCCAAACTGGCCAATCCCCAGGGGTCATAAGCTCCCATAGACTTATAACGGGAATAACTTCAAAATTCTTCTTCTCTGAAACCATGAGGCCCAGAGCTTACATTATTAGTATGTACCAATGTCTAGTGGTCCCCTACATAAATCCTGCCAACCATGTCCCTGGGGCCCAAATTGGCCACGCCCCGAGGGTCATTAGCTCCAATAGACTTACAATGGTAAAATCTTCTTCTCTGAAACCATGAGGTCCATAGCTTGTATATATAGCAAGGATCAATGTCTAGTGATCCCCTACTAAAATCCTGCCACCCATGCCCCTGGGGCTCAAATTGCCACACCCCAGGGGGTCATTTGTTTATATATAACTATATAGCTTAAGAACCTTCAAAAATCTTCTTCTCTGGAACCATGAGGCCCAGAGCTTATATATATATATATATATATATATATATATATATATATATATAGAGTTTGTAGCAATGTTTAGTAGAATCCTACATAAATCCTTCCAACCAAGCCTCTGGGGTCCAAACTTGCCACTCTCCAGGGGTCATAAGCTCCCGTAGACTCATAATGGGAAAAACTGAAAAAAATCTTCTTCTCTGAAACCATGAGGCCCAGAGCTTATATATTTGGTATGTAGCATATCTAGTGGTTCCCTATATGAATCCTGCCAACCATGCCCTTGGGGCCCAAATTGGCCATGCCCCAAGGGGTCGTTAGCTCCCATAGACTTACAAAGAGAAAATCTTAAAAAAAAATCTTTTTCTCTGAAACCATGAGGCCCAGAGCTTACATATTTAGTATGTAGCAATGTCTAGTGATCCCCTGCATAACTTCTGCCAATCAAGCACCTGAGGTCGAAACTGGCCACACCCTAGGGGCTTGTTTGTTTATATAGAGCTATATAGCTAAAGAACCTTCAAAACACTTGTTCTATGAAACCATAAGGCCAAGAGCTTATGTATTTAGTATGTTGCAGTGTATAGTGGTCCGCTACAATATTCCTTCCAATCAAAACCCTGGGGTCCAAATTTGCCTTAGAATTGCAGCCTGTTTATTAGCTTACCTGAGCTGGAAGCTTACATTTTATAACTCAGGTGAGCGGTCGTTGCCCTTGGGTTACTTGTTCATTATGGTCTTCTCAGTGAGCCAAATATACATAAAGTGCCCTTAAATTGACATATTACAGCTTTCTCACACAGCATGAGATCAGCAAAAAATTAGCAAATATACTCGAAAAAAATATTAAAGGGTCAAACTTTTACCCTGCGATTCCTGGAGCATTTCAAACATTTGGTAAAATAAATCATTTCTACCTTCCATTTTGTTCATTTTGCAAGTTTTATACACATGCAGTTTGAATCTATAGCCTTTGTTTGACCAAGTCTAGACTTTAAGTCAAACTACCCCTGAAATAAAAGTTGTTTGAATTTCCATAGAGAATTGATAGTGTGTCAGTTTGGTCGGGCATAACTTCTAAAATTGCTATGAGTTTTATAATTGTTGACCATAAAAATGATTAAATTTGATGACTATCGGGCAATTTTACAAAAAATCATGAATAGGCGAAATCGAAAATTTTGGTGAATTTGTTCCCTATGGACTTCCGAACACTTTGATTTTGAGGGTAGTGTGAATTGAAGTCTGGACTTGGTCAAGGCAAAGGCTTTAGATTCAAACTTCATGTGTATAAAACTTGCAAAATGAATAAAATGGAAGGTAGAAATGATTTATTTTACCAAATGTTTGAAACGTTCCAGAAATCGCAGGGTAAAAGTTTGACCCGTTAATATTTTTTTTCGAGTATAATACTTATGTTGCGCAGACAATGTCATGATGTTAAAGTGTATAAAGTTTCAACACTGAAGATCTTTTTTTTTTGTCTAAATGCAGCAAATGGGCGTAAATTTGGCTATTGCCAAGATAGCGCGAAAATAGGTGAAGGTCAGCAAACATCAATGCTGTTGTAAAGTCATGACGTATACATCACAGAGGGTTTTTAGTCGCTGAGAAATGGAAATAGTGAATGAAAAACAGGTCAAGGTCAAAATGGTATGTCAATGTCATGATGTAAGCTTGTAAAGTGTTTCATCACAAACGGTCTAAAAAGGGAGTTAAGCGCAGTGGGAGATGTAATTTTAGCTATTTTCAACAGAGCGTTAAAACTAGGCCATGGTCAGCAAACGATACATTGTTGCTGAGACAATGTCTTGACGTATGCTTTTATCATGCATCTGCTGCAAAATTTGCCTGATAACAGGGGTATAATAACATTATGTGATGTCATGTCACTTCAGAACTGCGCTTGCGCGAATGTTATCAGGCGATGCCTATAGAGGCGATCTCTGAAGACGATTGGCTACATGTATATGCTGACTTTGGCCATGATAACAGCGTGCGATTGGTTAAATGACGTCAGCGACTTACGTCATAACGCATTCGCGACGTCAACACGTTTGGACAAAACTGCGTTTGCTTTTCATTTGTTTGACTCCCTTTACGCCGTAAAATCATCTAGTCAGGGAATTGTAAGTGAGTGTGTCTTATGCTTCCATGATCTAATAATGCA
Organism: Ctena decussata; assembly: GCA_963989385.1. NCBI lineage: Eukaryota > Metazoa > Mollusca > Bivalvia > Lucinida > Lucinidae > Ctena > Ctena decussata. The sequence continues at coordinate 33,467,392 of OZ022498.1, read as the reverse complement.
TGATAAATAGAAAACCATGATAGTGTCTTTTGATATCAAGTTTATCAGGCAAGACCAGAAACAGCATAGGAAAGGCGAGGCGTGCCGAGCCAATCCGACGTGCTTCTGGTCGAGCCTCATAAACTTGATATCAAAAGACACTATCATTGTATTCTCCATGTATAACGTTTCACCAAAATAGGTCTTTAAGTCTTTGACCAAAAGAGCAGTGGGTAAAAATTGTTGATGGCGACAACAACAGACGCCGCCACCAATGACGCCAGACATTTTTCTTGTGTCGCTCGTGCTTCCTAAAGCAGTCGCAACAACAAATACCATACGTTGTTGCTTCTCATTGGATTAAACCTATATTTTATGTTACAATGTCTGTTTTCCTTGAAATTCAAGATTTTTGCGGGGAGAATTCTCAAATATCTGATATTTTATGACAGCTCCAACAGACTGGCAGAATGAATTTAAATCCAATATTGTTACTACAATAAATCTAAACATTGTGGCACAATAAGTAAAAACTATAGTCGTTCTGATATTTAAATGAGTTGATGTACATGTATTATCAAGCGATGTGTCGAAATTCTGACTTGATGGCAAACACTGAATCTCCTTACAGAGCAGGCTGACCTGAGTCTACAATATTTCTTCTGACACGTGCACGTACGTGCATGTCCAAATATGTATGTTCATTATGGTATTTTCTCATTTCAGGAGTACGCAGGTGAAGATGGTTTGAAAGATAATTAATTTTTTTCTGTGATAGCCACAACTGCACAATGGCTGTTCTTTTGTTTGGTATCGTTGTCCTTGGTCTTGTATGTAGAGCCTATGGAACTCAAATAAGTAAGTTACACAAAATAGGCCGCGACACGACAAACCAGAAAAGTGGCATATGCGGCCAGCGAAGACCCAGATCAGCCTGGGCATCTGCCCAGTCTGATCAGAGTTTTTGCTGTCCGCATGGAGCTAGCTTAGACCTTTAGCTACCCTGAAGCGCACAACAAAGACTCTGATCGGATTAGGCGGATGTCCAGGCTCATCTGAGTCTTCGCTTGGCACCCATGCCACTTTGTTGATTTTGTCGTGTCGCAGCTCAAAATAGTGTGTGGGTACACTTTCAAGAGAATCAATTCTTTCATTTTCTGTTTTGCTTCCCTTCTCAGCGGGGGTCAAATCCTTTTGGGCCCAACTCTTAATATCCTTTTGGAAGGGTTTTGCCCTGCATGGAAGCAAACAGAAAATCACATAATGTCCGTTTTGGTAAAATGGCGGAAAAACATAGCTAAGTACTTGTACACCTAAACAATGAAACCACCTGTCCGGTAATGTTGGCTGAGAATTTCCTCTTTGACCTATTGTCGACAGAAGTATATTTGAGTTTGATAAAGGTCACTTACTCGCAGTCATTTCCCCATCAGGCCAAACTAACTAAAATACTGTTGATTAGGCCGAAACATTCTTCTCATTTTGAGTGAGTCAAATTACTGTTGGTTCGATTTGACAGAGTGACGTTTGAGTCCCAATTATTATAAGCTGCTGCACTTGCTCATGAAACAAAAGGGTCAACTTGAATAAAAACCTATAATCTGTAAAAGTTCCTAAGATTATTTTGAGTAAATGGCTACCTTTTGCAATAAGTTCGTATCGCCTGAAGGTGACTTTGGTAATAGATAAGGTACTTCAATTTTAATATTTTCTTTCCTGTAGCTGAGCCATCTATTCATTAGTCTATAGTCATATCCTCGGGTGAATTGATCAAACCATTGACCCCAGGGAAAGTAAAAGGTTGTAGTCACGTTTGAACGTAACCTCAGACATAGCTAGCTCCTGACCGGGCAGTATATGCATATTGCCCTGTCACGACCTTTCTGGTGTGTAAGGTAAAATGAAGCTTCCTCAGGTAATGGAATGTTTTTTTTACTGGTCGGGTAATAAACTTATTTCATGTTTCAGGGGCAACACTCAAAACTATCGGCCCTCCCAATACACTATCACCCTTAACATATTATGCAATAGCGTATCAGGTTGTCCAGGGTGCTATTGGTGACTTCTGTACCCCATAGAAATAAAAGTTATATATTGCTGCAATTTGAAATTCTGGCATTACTGTTTTCTAACGACTCCCGTTTTTGTTACCGTATGCTGAATGTGTGTGCCTGGCTAAGGAGTTCAGAGATGGGTTTTATTGCGCCGATCTAACAACTTCAGAGATGGGTTTTATTGCGCCGATCTCACACCTTGTTAACTATGTTTTCAAGGATGCTGCGAAACGAAAAAAGGCTGTGACGAAACGAAAAAGAGTCATAGTTACCAAACGACCTGGTCATCATGTCGTTTGGTAACTATGACTCTTTTTCGTTTCGTCACAGCCCTTTTTCGTTTCGTAACAGACCTTGTATATACATGAATAACCAGGTGTGGATCTGTGTCCTGCCAGTTGTCCTGCTGGTTGTGCAGGTAACTACAAGTTCAATAAAGTCAATACTATTTATAGTAAATGCAGTAGGACAATATGTCATAAGGGAAATTAGATTAACGTATTTATAGTTCTCATCAATTAATTTTTACGCGCTTTTCATTGAAACATAACATGAAGTCCATGTTTACCAGAGAACATCTGTTCGTTTGTTTACAGGCAGCAAGCACAATATCAAGATATGATGGTACTGTAAATGACTCTAACGAAGGCGCTGTAAACGTTGTCGTTGCAGGCGTGTTATTTAAGGTCATTTCTGCTATCATTTTTGTTCCAGCGAAGTATATCTACTGCAACCCAGAAAAGTTGATTTTTTTTCTCTAATACCGAAACAATGGACTTAATGTGAATTACGCCGTACAGATTCAAGTAAAGATACCTATGCAGTTAAGTCAAGCTTAATATTGTCCAATGAAACTTCTTTAAATATTCGCTGAATTAATTTTCACGTGCTGAAGGCGTGCCGAAAGCCACTTAAAACACGTCGAAATTGGTGATGGATGCAGTATTTTACTTGATTTTGAGGTTTATTAGAAGTCTAGCATATCATCATGCACACACGATAGACGGATATGGATATTGTGTTATAAACATTTTGGTTGTCAATGCTGCATAACCGAGAAATCACGGAGGAGAGGTCAAACATGGGCGGTTATGCATTCGATCTATAAAAAATAATAATAAAATTGACAGCTTTCAAGCAGGTCTGATTTCACCTCCACGGCTCCAGAAAAACGTGCAACTTACTCTAGGAAATCCTTTCTTAACAGCTCCATGATTAGCAATGCACTGGTGTTTCAGAAATAAATAGTACTTTGATGAAAACATCTGCAATCTCCCATAATGTGTCGTGGTGAAAATGTTTTAGGGTTATTCAATAGAGGGCACACGCACAGTTTTGTGAAACGCCCCTTGCTGTTCAGTAGTGAAAAAATAACAACGAGCAGGAACAGATGCATTATGAGCCGCGGAACGAGAAAACCATCAAACTGGCATGTGCGCCCAGCGCAGACTCAGATCAGCCTGGGCATCCGCCCAGTCTGATCAGAGTCTTCGCTGTCTGCATGCAGGTAGCTTAGACCCTTAGCTGATCTTAGTCTGCGCTGTGCGCACAAACACTTTGTTGGGTTTCTCGTGTCGTGGTTCAATTGTTATTCGTATATCATATCCCACCTACGACATCAAACGGGGAGTAGTAACATGTTGTAGCTACACATGTAGTAGATGTTTGATAATGTTGAAGGGCGACAGAATCTCAGTGATCTTGAACAAAGTTCAGAGAATAATCTTGACCTGTAACAGAATATTGTCTCCATCTGCTTATTTAGCTAACCATATATGCCAAATATAATACATGTACGTAGACTTAAATGCTTTCCGAGAAATCCATTGTTTAAGCATTTTTCCACATAAAAGCATAATATACCAAAGTTGACCTTGCCATAAATTAGGTCAATGTCAATGCAGGGTCATCAGTTGAACAAACTTTATAGGACCTATGTCCCCAAAGCTAAAATGCTTCAAAGTTTAAAGCTCGTTGGCCTTTCGGTTCTGAAGAAGAAGGTTTTAAAGTTTGTTTATTTAATCATGTATGGGCATGGCGGCCATCTTGGTCATGTGACCAACACCACCTGAACACAAATTTTCGTTCCACCGACCTAGGAAGGCACCGCATGAAATATGGTTTCAATCGGCTTAATTGTTTTAGAAGAAAAGTTGTTTGAAAATGTTGACGGGTGACAGGATCTCAGTGACTTCGAAGGAAGGTCATAGAATGACCTTGACCTTCATATTATTACATTATGTCTTCATTTGCTATAAGACCAAAGGTCCTGTGGTTATATTTTGGCAAATTAGATATGGAAGTGGGATTACGCGTTTACCAGTGGTGTAAAGTTTATAGTGTGTGCAAAGAGTAAATAATTAAAAAAAAAAGAAAAGAAAAAACGACTGTTAAGCAACCTAGTCTACGTTCCTCCTTTTCTCATGGCATTCCCAAAGTGCTTGCTACATGTATTTATGACCACGTTGGTTTGGTATTCATACTTCGCATGTTTTACTCAAATATTTTACGTGCTCTTTACTGTTTTGTAGCCTGTGAGTCTAATTGTTGAAGTTATTGGCAAGTACGGACGGTTTTGTGGCGTTTTAATAGTGAACCTTGACATTAAAATTAATGTTGTAACGTCTCTTTTTCACTATGGTATTGCCAGAAAAACGTACATTTATCTGTGATGCAGTGAAGAATATTTGCGGGATCATTCCCACGAAGACGAAATGGTAGGAGAATTTGAGGAAAACTGCAAGTAACTTTTCAGCATTGTTAAGTGTTAGAATCTAAATAGTTCAGCTCTACGTAGTACTGAATTGCTGAGTAATAATTTACTTGTCTGTCTCTTTAAGTAGACATATCACTCGCGCTCGCGACACGAAAAAAAATAACAGTGTGGTTGTGCGTCCAGCGAAGACTCAGAACAGCCTGGGCAGCCGCCCAGTTTTATCAGACTCTTCGTTAAGTGCTCAAAGTGCCCAGGCTGATTTGAGTCTGCGCTGGGCGCACAACCATATTGTTGGTTTGTCGTGTCGCGGCTCAATTATATGATCGACCTCCAAACATCAGCGTATTACTCTACAAGTCATTGCTAGAGATCGTCAATTTTTTAATTAAAAAAGTAATTATCAGCGTTGCGTTCCCATTTAACAGTCTTTATATTTAATCCACATATCAGTGATTCTTAGAATTTCAGTAACAAACAGCCCTGTAGTTTATTTACTGAAGACATTAATTACTGCTTGGCGTGCAAAGAAAGAGTACAGAGTTCAACTTATTAATGATTCTAGTCGTATATATGTTTAAATCAATTGTTGCCTTGTGGTACGATTGATCGGGAGTCTGCACACGTTAAGTTGCATATACAGTTCGCAAAAAGTAGGGGGTATCTTAAAGAAGCTAGAAACATCGACGATTAAGTTTAATACATGTTTTATATATTGATGGAAAATTATTGAAGCGGTTCATGTGACCTACAAATGTATATGAGCCGCGACGTGACAAAACCAACAAAGTGGTTGTGCGCCCAGCGCAGACTCAGATCAGCCTGGGCATCCGCCCAGTCTGATCAGAGTCTTCGCTGTCCGCATGGAGGTAGCTAAAAGCCTCAGCTACCCTTTGAGTTCTTAACGAAAAGTATGATCAAACTGGGCAGATGCCCAGATTGATCTTAGTCTGCACTGGGCGCACAACCACATTGTTGGTTTTGTCGTGTCGCGGTTCATATAGTGCACACAGGGCTATGGGCTCTAAACCTTACGTCTCCATTCCGAAGCCACGCCTACTTTAAACAGGTGTGCAGTACGATAAAATCACGGACTTATAGTGGGATATTCAACACGTGTGATTTTTTGTGAGACAATGTCTCGTGCTAAGTTGTCGTTATGTATAGGTGACTTGTGAGTGACATTCTGGGTTTTGCTCGGAATCATCAATAACAGTCCACATCGGCGAAATGATATCTATTAAACCCGCAGATTGTTTGTTTTTATTCTTCGCGGTTTAGAACCAATGATACTTTGCTATACCTTATTACGATATTTACATTGTAAGGCCCATGCAAATGTCAACACTCATCTTACAAAGGACTTGTATAGGCTGTCCATTAAGTACTTTTACAGAGCATGAAACATGACAACTGAGCATGGAAAAAATATTTGTAGCGTGTTAATGATATATTGTTACAGAGCTGGATTTGTATGAAATTTGCATGTCGACGTCTTGCCTTATAACGACAAACTTGTAAACATAACTGAGTGTTGTTTTCGTGTATAACAATTTCAATCTTATCTTATTACTTTTGTAATGATGTATGATGTTTAATTTCTTCAATGTCTTCATATCCCTTACTTTTTTTGACTAATATATAATCAGTCCATTGCTTATGACATAAATTTCATTTATTATGAAAACAAAGCACAGAGATGACTCGATATTTCTGCAAACTAAAACGTATCTCCAGGCATTATACCGTACAGATATGAACTTTGAATGACTGATTGTTCTCTTTCCATCATGTATATCAGTCATAAAAGCTTGCTTCAAAGGCAGAGAGGACACGTCGAAGAAAAAAAGATCATAAGTGAAAATGCCACTATATGCAAAGTGCCCAGCATAAAAGCCTTGTCCTTTATTTTATCTCTTTTGTCACAAAAATTAATACTTGTTAAATCAATATATTCATCTAATTGCACTGGAGCTACATGTATGACCCGCACATAAAGAAGCAATATCAGCATTTTTTTTTATTCTCGTTAACTTTTGTACCATACATGGGAATGGTGGTTATTTTGTTTATGTGAAAATTACCATTTAAAATGAATCTTTGTTTCCTGTGCTATATAGGGATCAAACATGGTTTTTCATTCATTAACGTTTGCAAGGTCCCGAGGGAGAAGTTGAAAACCGAGGCCAAAGGCCGAGGTTTTTAACATCACCCGGTGGACCTTTTAACCGTTAATGCATTGAAAAGACTGTTTGATCGCTATTATTGCAAAAATTCAACTACAATGCTATCAAAAAAACAACGAAAATGATGGCGCACTATTTTTAGGCCTCATCGCCATTACATTGCTGATTTCTACACGCACTATGAATGTCTATAAAAATCCTCGTTTCAGGCCATAGTCAGCTATCGTGAATTTTTGTGCAACCTTTAGCAGCATTACACAAGTCATAATTATGTTCATCAAAGTTTTCACTCGATGTCGTTTGCACTTTCATTTTTACAATATCCGGATTTGTGTAACTCTTCCGTTAAAGTCTTCAATGGATATCTTCAACTGCAGAACAGAGCTGTTACAGGAAATAAACAGCATGACTCAAACAGAGTATGCGATCGACATGGAACACACCGGAGTAATTATAATACTCACACTTATACAGAAGAGCGAAATTCAAATTCTGACCGCAATACAGCCTACAGATACGGATACCATAATCAGTCAGGTACATAACCTTTAAAAATTAAAAAAAATATAACTTGAAGCAGTTATAATTTTTGGCAACTATAGCAAAAGTAACCTGTTCAAGTTAAAGTGACTTTTTTCATCTTCATATTCTGGAGTTATAGCAATTTTTATGGACATGTGGGTAATTTTCCCTGAAAGATCTCTTACATAACTTTATGACTGAGTAATAAAATTCTGTACGCATCGTCTAGAAATTGGTACGCAAGGCCCTTGAAGATCAGGAAATTAACTTCTTTTTTAACTTAAAACAGTTATTTTTTGGAGATTGCAAATCTGACCTTGGCCTAAATAATTTCAGACATAACCTAAATAAGTTATTTTCTACAGCCTCACTTTGAAATCAGTGGTAAATAGGATAATTTTAACTGCTTCAAGTTATATTTTTTTTAACTTTTAAAGGTTATGTACCTGACTGATAATAGTTATGATCGAAGCGATCAGAGACGAAGATACAGTGATGCAGCACATAATGGTCGCAGATATGATAATAAGAGGAAATCACCAGCAGGCAACAGCCACTACTAGTACAAATGTGGGTTCTGGAAAGTTCGCGGTTGGAGCCGAAATAGTCAGTCTGATAATTATTTTCTCAGGTCAGAATGTTTAAATACACTTAATCTTGACATAATCGGAATAGCTGAAACCCATTTAAAAGGAAATGAAACGTTAACTTTGCCTGGATATACTTGGTTCGGACAGAATAGAAGAAACATTCACACAGAGGCCAAGAAAGGCTCAGGAGGTATTGGTTGTTTTGTAAGAAATAGTGTGACATAATCTTTTAATGTCAGTATTGTAGCCGATTCATCTGAAGGAATCTTATGATTGAAATTCAGTCCTTTTACCGACGAAAAGCCTTTCTATTGCTGTGTTTGTTATTTACCACCCTCAGACTCTACCAGAAATATTGATCATGGAGATTTCTATGATGCGCTTCTTTTTCATATTCACACTTATTGTAAGGACGATTTCTTTTATGTTTGTGGAGACTTCAATAGCAGATGCGGAAATCTCGAAGATTACATTGCCGGAGTTGACGAAATACCAGAACGAAACGTGATAGACTTTACCATTAACAAAGAAGGAGAGCGATTTTGTGAATTCCTTATTGATTCAAACTGCTGCATTATGAATGGCGGCAACTTCAAGAAAAAGATTACACTTTCATTGGTACACAGGGTTCATCTGTGGTTGACTATTGTGTCATTCCCTATGAACATATCCATTTATGCCGTGATTTTAGTGTGATTACTGCGGCTGATCTTGTAAATGAGGCAGGCATCCAAAGCAGTATTGACTGCCAACAACATATCCTGACCATTCATTGCTAGTTTGGACAATATTAGTTGAAGGAAAGATGATTAATCATAATGAGGTTAAAGAAGCTGCAAGTTTTGATATATTTGAATGCAATATCCCACCAGAATTTTTACGTGACAAAGTAAATATTTTAAATGATTATATCCAATCAGTTGAACAAGACGTTAATTCACAGAATGAGTTAGATAATATTTATTCAAACCTCATGGGAACTATCAAAGAGGAAATGTACGATTCACTATCACATAAGACAATAAAAGTACAGTTAGGTGTTAATAATAAAAAGCGAAAGGTTAAAAAAAACCTGGTGGTCTGAGCACTTATCTGAGTGATGGAATAACCAGTGTGATGCAGAGAAAGCCATGCTTAGATGTAAAAGCAAGGACCGTAAACAGCTAAGGAAAAATTTTATTGACAAAAGAAAACACTACAACCGTGAGGTACAACGCTCAAAACGAAAATTTTTAGTGCAAAAACAAGCAGATATTGATGATCTAGAATTTAAAAACCCAAACCTTTTCTGGAAGGAAATTGGTAAAATCGGAATAGGTCAAGAGAGAAGGAAAATAATCCCTATGGAAATAATTAAGCCGGATGGTACAACAACTTCCAGATGAAGTCTTAAGAAAATGGAAGAATGATTTTGAGACGCTACTTAACCCAAGAAATAGAAATACGAAAGATATGCAAGATTTTGATAAAACTAGTGATAGAGAGATTGACAGTCCCATATACTTTGAGGCGCCAATACAAATCGGTGAAGTAGAACAAGCGGTTAAGCGTCTAAAATTGAATAAATCGTTCTAGGGGACATTGGCTGGGATCCAGTGGTATCCAAACAGTGGAAGGTAGTTATAAGCTAGTGGTTTCGAATGCAGACAATGGATGAAGATCGTATAAACTTAAAGATTTATAAATGGTCTGAGCGCAGTTCTGGTAGGAGCTGTAAAAACTGGCATTACAGAGTTGGAGCTCTATTAGCAGAATCTGGTATCGACCTACGATCTGTACACACTAACCTTAGAAATATTTCAAACCAAATTTATAAATATCAGGTAGATAAATTTAAAGATAAGTGGTTAAATGACGTTAATAGAGTAAACGCACGTCAGGACAACGGGAAGAATAAGCTACGTTTATACAGATGTTTTAAAAATGAATATAAAACCGAAAATTACGTCAGATGTCTAATGCCTCGCTGTCATCGGAGCTCATACTCCAAATTTCGGTGTGGAGTGGCTCCAATTCGTATTGAAACGGGAAGATATGAACGTTTAGCTTTAGAGGACAGATGTTGTTTTCACTGTGTAAACCATATAGAGAACGAAGAGCATGTACTCTTGCATTGTCCTTTGTACGAAGATTTAAGAAAAGTATATTTTACTAAAATATCAGAACAACAGTTTTTGAATCAGTTTAGTGGCGTATGAGGAGAGCATAGCTCGATTTTGGAACCTCTGTGGCTTTGAACAAAAATTAAAGAATAGCATTTACCTTTGACAACCTTATATCTTCATTTAGTTGACACTAGGGGAGGGTCCGGTAACTTCGGACAGCGGGTAATTTCGGACATTGACATTGTTTCTTTTACATGTCAGTTGTTTGGAACTAAAGCGAAATTAACTGACCAAACAGTGAAAATCCTGATGAGACGGCTCAACCTGAGCCGTCTCATCTGGATTTTTACTGTTCGAAGGAGTTCTATAATTAAGGCGAGGATTTTCCCCATTAGACCGGCGAGACAGGTCCGAATTTTCAAAAGTATAAAGAGGGCAAATTTTTCTTAGCAGAGCTTCCGCAAATATGTAAACCGTATGAAATCAGATTATTTGTGATTCAGACCCAAAGACATGGGGAGATAATCCAGTCTGATCTTACCTACCCTAAATTTAAGGTTTTTGCATACCTCATGTTTTGAGGTAATAAAAATATTGAAATCAGTCATTCATTCCATAAATTTTTGTCATAAATGCATGCTAAATACACGCATATAACAATACAAAGCAATGATTTTGTTCTTGTTACGCTTGATTGGCATTTAAACGTGCAAATCCATAGTTGTACTTCCGGTCAAAGCGGCCAATAGAGAACGCTTCACTATAACTAAAATACAAGTACTTCCCCCCCCCCCCCCCCCCCCGTGACCCAGCATTTCCTTCATGCAGCAGACTTATGTGATGCACATACGCAATATATATGAGTGGGAAGCTGGGTCACGGGGGGGGGGGAACGATACTCAATAAGCCAAAGAAGAAGAATGGTCAACAGTAGCACTGTGATCTTCAAGGATTATATTGTGTACCATGACCTTGAAATGAGGTCAAGGTCACATACATATAGTCAAAATTATCCAGTGTTGTCTGTTATCTAAGTACTGTGAGTCAAAAAAAGGAAGAAATGTATACAATAAATCAGTTTTTCAACGATCAGATTGAGGATAATTTACAATTTATCTCAACAGTGACGTCAACGTCAACGTATGTTTAACGTACTTTACATAGACACAAACACTTGAAAATTCATTTGTCATGCAAGTTACATGTCATAGTCATAAATGCAAAGCAAAAGTCAGTGATCCGTACAACTTTTAAATCATGGGGAAAATTCACGCCTTAAGCATAGAAGTCCTTTACCCCCATGTCCGAAGTTACCCGACTCTCCCCTATATTTCAATTTATATACCACGGGATTGAACAGTTCACAATATGGCCACTTTCCTGGAAGCAAAGTTGGCCTTTCGAAAGTTCCCTATAGTAATCACCTTGTCCGTCCGTCTGTCCGTCCGTCTGTCCGTCCGTCAGCTTTTCGTGTCCGGGCCATAACTCTGAAACCGTTTGAGATATTTTCTCGAAACTTTGTACAAATATAAAACATCATCAGACGATGTGCAGAGAACAAGAACCATAACTCCACCTACATTTTTTACAGAATTATGCCCCTTTGTTATCTTTCCGTCAGCTTTTCGTGTCCGGGCCATAACTCTGAAACGCTTTGAGATATTTTCTCGAAACTTTGTACAAATATAAAGCATCATCAGACGATGTGAGGGAACAAGAATCATAAATCCACCTACATATTTTACGGAATTATGCCCCTTTGTAATTTAAAGTATGGAAATCGTGTCCGGTCTGTAACTTTGAAACCATTTGAGATGTTTTCTTGAAACTTGGGACAGATATAAAGCATCATCAGACGATGTGCAGAGGACAAGAATCATAACTCCACCTACATTTTTTTACGGAATTATGCCCCTTTGTAAATTTTAGTATGGAAATCGTGTCTGGTCCGTAACTTTGAAACCGTTTCAGATATTTTCTCGAAACTTGGTACAGCTATAAAGCATCATCAGACAATGTGCAGAGGACAAGAACTATAATCTTTTCTACATTTTTTACAGAATTATGCCCCTTTGTAATTTATGTCTGGAAATCGTGGATTGTCTGTAACTCTGAAACCGTTTGAGATATTTTCTCAAATTTCGGTACAGTTATAAAGCATTATCAGACGATGTGCAGAGAATAAGAACCATAACTCCACATGCATCTTTTATGGAATAATGCCCCTTTGTAAATTTATTTCTGGAAATTGTGTCCGGTCCGTAACTTTGAAACCGTTTCAGATATTTTCTCGAAACTTGGTACAGCTATAAAGCATCATCAGACGATGTGCAGAGGACAAGAACTATAACCTTATCTACGTTTTTACAGAGCTTTGCCCCTTTGTAATTTTATGTATGGAAATTGTGTCCATCCACTCTGTAGCTTTAAAACAGCAAAATAGGTTTTCACAGAAGTTGTTACAAATATAAAGCATATCAGACAATCTGCAGAGAATACGAATTGTAACTCCATCTACATTTTTTTTACAGAATTATGCCCTTAGTAATTTTTAGTGTAGAAACTGTAGCCAGTCTATAACTTTAAAACTGAAAGGTTTTATTGTTATCTCCAGTTGGTGACACATGACTTAATGCCATCAATAGTCCCATATAAAGGCGGGGCCCTATTAGTTAACATGTTTCTAGTTCTATTTCTGTGTGCCATAGAGGTTCCATACACAATACGCTTTCCAACAGCCCTGTTGCTTTTGAGAAGAAAACGTTTTAATTTTGTAATCTCAGTGATATTGGATAAACGCCAAATAATAATCTTGATCTTTTATAAACTTTTTACTTCACTTGCTCATTTAATCCACTATATAAATCAGACTTAAATAGTTTTCTATGGTCTTGTCTATGGTCTGTAGAGTTTATCTGTGGTCTCAAACAAAATTGACACGTGTTCAGCTGTCCATTCTGCTTTCTGTTTTGTGGTTTAAAACATAAAACAGGTGCGGATGTATGTCATTTGAGTCATTTTGAAAATAGAGTTCCGCTTAAGCCGGTGCTAGGGGGCGTGGCTGGTGTCGCACATTATATTATTGGTCATGAACAGACTTTTAAACAGACTCAATTAAACCGAGTCTGCTATCTTCTGTTCTTAAATGTAGTCCTTGCTTCTAAAGGATCTTACTTATTTCATTACTAGTCATGAACAGACTCAATTAAACTGAGTCTGCTATTTTCTGTTCTTTGATGTATTCCTTGCTTCCAAAGGATCTTACTAGATCTATTCAGAACTTATTTATCTTCACTGCAGCTGGTGTTTGTGCCGTGTGGCGGCCGTAAAACGTATCCCCGTACATCATCGTAGTGTAGATTATATTTTCTGGTCCTTTGGGATCATTAAGTTCATTTGAGTTATTTGAAAATAGAGTTCCGCTTAAGCCGGTGTTAGGGAGCGTGGCTGGTGTCGCACATTATATTATTGGTCATGAACAGACTCAATTAAACCGAGTCTGCTATCTTCTGTTCTTAAATGTAGTCCTTGCTTCTAAAGGATCCTACTATTCAGAACTTATTTCAATCAGGGTGCATGTAGCTGAATGATCAACTGTTTTAGGAAAGAGCTGTTCATTCGGTTTGGATTTGACTGCATAAATTCCTGATCATTGCCTGTCTTTTTACTCTTCTTTTTTAGAAATCTACAATTCAGGTGTTATACCTTATAAAAGCAGAAGGAACAAAGCTGACCTTTCCACAAAAAATAAAAGGTCAATTCAGGGGTCTACTCTCACTCGACATAATTTGCTACCCCTAAAACGGAGCAAGCTTTCCAATTCAAAGTGGGCTGCCTTTGAGCTGAGGGCTGTTATAATCTTATCACAAGAGGCCAGTACTAAACACCAAGTATGGTTTCCTTTAAAGCCTAGGCTATATGACGGAAAAAATGCAGGTGTAATCATGAAACCAAACTGGGTCAGTTCGACAGCGGACTCATAAAAGGTGATGAAAAGTGTGTAAACGAACATCGATATTAACAATCAAATGCTTTTTTAATAACGAGAATTACGTATAGGACTAAGAGAATTAATTTTCATATCCCTAGACAGTACATGAATCAATGTTTCACGCCATTTCCTATGTATTGTTGCTGATCAGCTACAGATTAAGACTTCGATCGGCTCTTTGTACAGGTATTAGTATACTTGTGTGATTATAGCTTCGTTTCAAAAGTTTTTAAACAGCGAATTTTTTCGCGTCGCAGACGCGTATACTTTCGATATTGTTCCACGTTTCACAAGATTTCATTGGTCAAATAACACGTATGTCAAAATTTAACCAATAATATCAAAGGTCAAGGAATACTTAATCTTCAGTTTTTCCCGTCGCATGCACTGTTAATACTAGCGCTCTGTCATATATTAATTCAAAATGTTTCTCTTGTTGGTAATTTTACAATAGAAAACAGACGCAGATATTCAAAACTTTCTTTTTTTCGACGTAGATCTACTTTCGATTTCTACTTTCGGTTTAATACACACAAATAAACAGTGCACCATGTTGGTAACTATTTTGAAATCAGGTCAATTTCAAAATTGGCCGCAGTCCAATTTTGAATTCCAAATTGGACAGCCCAATTTTGAGATAGGTCATTGTCGCTACCCAGTGTCAAAATTACGGTTGCGGATACCTACCGACATAGCTCACGTGAGTCATATTCAGGACAGTTATTGTCAGCTCTTCAACTAGAGACATATTACAAAACACACTTCCATTTAATCCGCGACGATGATCTGTTTTTAAAGATTTTTCTTGTTTCATGTCATTTTCACTTTAGTTTTTCAATATAATTTAGATCCAGAACTTTTTTCCCTTGTCGAAACTAAGAGATTACAACGTGCTAATGTTCTCCTTTCAAGCAAAGGTTGTTATTGGCTTGTGGTTTCGGCCACAAGCCAGTATTCATGTCGTTTAGTGATACCGAGTTATTTTCGGAAGAAATGACGTCACGCTCATTCGGAAAATACCAGGAGAGTTGGCATATACTAAAATATGGAGTGGGGTCAACCTATGGAGTGGCGTGGTTTTTTGGAATGGTATTTTGGAGTATTCTGGACAAGAAACCATGCCTCACCATTTTCGGGCAATGACCAGTTGCAAAATGCAAAGGGGAATGTTCTAGTATCTCACCTGGACTAGCCAGATTATGTGAAATAACATCATAGCTTGCTTGAAAGCATAATACTATGAACTAAGCTAGGCCAAGCCAAGTACACTTTGGGGAACAATAATTAAACATTATGGCCATACTGTATATTTATCCGAGTCAGCAGCATTAAGTCTTGGCAGTTTGAAAAAAAAACCCACTCCACTCCAAGGCTCCACTCCAAAGGTTGACTCCACTCTATATTTTAGTATATGCCGGACGATTTGTTTTTGTACCTTCGCGTACGTCATAAAATACATACAATTTCGCCTGCTACTTTGCCTCAGTGCATTTTTTATCCACATCCGACAACAGAAAATATATAGGATCGCCCACATGGTAATGATCAGACTGCGCAAAATGCAGTCTGATAGGTACCTTTGTTGGTCGCATATGGCATAAAGCAGGATTCTTTTTGGCATGTTTCAAGGGAGGTAATACTTATATAGTTTGCAACAAGTCTTCGTTAATTTTGTATTACGCAGTACACTAGTTTCTTAAAGGTAAAGATAATTTTTAAACAACATAATAAATATACAAATTTGAACGTAAATAATTACATGTCAGAGTGATAGCCAGCAGAGTGTATATATTTTTGAAAGCTTGACGTATTACTGTATATTGACCTTTCACTAATAAAAAATAAATAAATTATATTAAAAAATTTGATTGAATCAAGTTCAAATTCCTTAACAACGTGTTCCTTGTGGCTGAACCAGCCCTTTGGGGAACGTCGTTAGGAAACTGAAGTTCAACATACACGTTACCTCCTATCAACATATGCAGAATTACTGCGTCAACAATCAACATTATTTTATGGGCAAAAAATAACCATGTTAAGTCCTATTACATGGAGTAAAATATGATGAAACCTAGAGTTGAAGTCTATTTCCAATATTACATAAGGACATGCTATCTCTCGCCTGTTTGCGCATTGTCACAAAAACCACTCAACCAAAAAACGTTAAGTATACGACACCGGCACCGACGGTGATAATGCCGCAGACACAGGAACAGTAAAGTAATACACATGTATATCTACTGTCACACTATCTAGCCATCTTTATTGATAAGTCAAGTGATCGTATTGTTTTCTAAGTTTATTAAAGTTTAACATTTCCGCAACTACTAACTACCCAGGTTCATAGTAATTCAAATTCATTGTTCTTCTTAATTATTTCCTGGTTACACCATAAACCCAATCAATAGCCAAAATCCTAATCCCAAATCTCCCGAGCGCGATGCGCTTCTGTTTTATATAATCAAAGGTCATGCACTTTATTATCATAAAGTTCAAATGGCAATTTCCATGGTAATATTGCTTACGTATTGCATGCTAGCTCTATGCCTAAAGTGTTATTACCCAATAAGTTCACGGCATATACCGGAATCGCTATTTCTTGGAAATTATACATGAGCTTGCTCAAATTACAGTCATGAATCATCGACCCATTTAGGCTACTTGAAATTATACTGGTTTCTTGAGACAGACCAAGTGCAAAGAGTCCGAAATAAAAAATTGCTGAAAATCTAATTACAAGTGCACTCTGTGACAGACCTTCCCTTCTTAAGATTTTATGGAATTTTTATAGCTTTCAGATTTTAAACTGCCTTACACAGTACTTTTAATTCATATAGAAACTTACATATCTTACTAAACAAGAACTATCCCGAGTCTATCACAATAATATTGAGAATAATTAAAATTAAAAAAGCATGCATTGAGATTACTCTTTATGTTTAATACACTTTGAAAGTCACTGTTCTAGCCAACTGCTCACTGCTTTATAATATGCTTACTAGTCTTATATTATTCAAAAGTCCATTAAGTATGAATGAACAATCTTCCCATGCACACAGTCTGACTATAACTAAATTCATTCTGAAAGTTTTAAGCACTGTCAAAGTTTAGAATTCTTCATTGCCATCAGTCTTTAGCCTTCAGTCCACCCAAGTGTCATACGGTTGTTTAGAATATGACACACAGGCACGGTTGTCTTGAATGCCTGTTATACTTGATGTTTTGTACCGACAGTCCCAAATTCTGGCAGCTATCTCAGTATTAAGAACTGTCCCAACGATAAAACATATCATCCTATGTTGTCGATGCAGTTTGCATTAAGCATATACTGCTACTTCAGCATGATACAGATATCTTGATCGGTATCTCCCACTTGAGTGATATATGTTCACATAAAAGAAATATTGTGTCCAGGTAACTTTTAATTCAGGAGAAAGTCTGGCAAGTGTCCATACAGGTAAGCAAAATAAAAGAGAGTTTCCCAGAATTAATTCACAGGTTATCTAAGCCTTGATAATGATACATCTAGTTTCTGATGTAAGCATAAGAAAGTTCCCACGGCTTCTTACAGTTTCACTGAAAAAAAAAGTTCCAGCAAATATTTCCTCAAGGTTACTAAGTCACACTATATACATGTCCTCTATATATGACACACTGATTAAATACGGTTACATATGTCCACACTGGTAAACTATATTCTAAATGTCACTCTTTATTTACAAGTCACCATTGCCATTATAGGCATCAACTCTGTAGTCTCAAGTTCCTTCGAAATGCCAGCTCAAGGCATCTTCAAAAGTTCCTCCTGTCATCATGACATAATTACGTCCATCAACGTAATCCAACGACGATATCCTATCCCCCTCGTCGTTATCTCATGTCGGGAGTGATGGAAATTAACCATCTTCGAACAAACGTATGTCCTCTGATCTCTGTCAGCTCCCTGACCTTCAGAAAGGCTTCCTTGGATTGGCCTTCACTGGAAAAACTCAACACAACAAAACATGAGCAAAACATAGAGGCTTGGCAACATCATATGCACACATTGCATATGTGACAACGAAATGCAAATCTAAAACAAACAAAAGAAGTCCAACAGATTCAACACTGCCCAATAATGTTCAAAATGTAAGAAGTGCCAACAACCTCAAAAGTACATCACAAAACAAAAGTGAAAATCAAGTACAGATCAACCTTGACCTAGCTCTCCTTGTTTTGCCCATTCAGGTTAAAGTAACCTTACTCAAAATTTCAAACTCATTCAACACAATTATACCCTTGGCATATAGCCAAACCATAAGGTACCATATGCATCAATTGATGCTGCGAACCAAACGCACCAGCTGCTCAAAGCTGACATCAACATAATGGTCCTTATACCGCATTTCATGATGCATACTCAATGCATCATGCAACTCTTTAGTGCCAGTTCATATTGGTGCAGGAAAAAACATCCTAAAGTAAACTTAACCTTTGACCAAAGTCAACACCAACCTAACAGGAAAGAGTTGAAAATAATTCTTTTCAATCCACACACCTAACAACGAAAGTTGCAGAGAACACACCTTATGTATGTATGAAGCAATGACTCAAAGCTTCACACAATCATATATCTCTACACAGCGAAATAAGTTAGGTCACAAACACAATATACATTCATACCGAAATACCAAGTTTGCATGAACCCAATAATGGCATATCGCCAACTTAAGTCTTAGCAAGCTGTTCTGTCTTTTTGGCAGAATACCAACCTAATCACAACCCTAGAAAAAAATACTTCCCAAGATTTTCTAGAAGCGCCTTGGACCATAGCCAATTGTCCATAAACCATGCCGAATAAATTAACCAATTTCAAAAGAAAGAAGACGCAAAAACATACCCAAGGTCAAATAAAACCAAGTTATATCCTGCATAAAAAATCTCAAATTAATTTGTCTCTTTTAACAATAGCCTAGGTACAGAAACATCTTATAAACGAGAAGCTGTAGTTTAACTAATATGCAAATCAAAATAGACACCAATTTCATCCATCTAAACATGCAAGGACATTTAATACATATTGTCAACCTCCTGTTTTGACATGCATGATGTGCATAAGTAAAACCAGTAGATGGCCTTACCTTGGATTACTTCCAGGTCTTTGCTGACATCAAATAGAATTGGAAGTCCTTCACTAAGGTGTCCAACAATGTTATGTGTCCTCACAACTGTCCATAGAAAAGTCCAAAACATTGTCATCACAAAATTAATGTCCAAGTTAAGATGTCCCAAATAAGAAGATATCCAGATATCCTAGGTCACGGCAACCAAAAGAAAGATGGCTGTCACACTATCTAGCCATCTTTATTGATAAGTCAAGTGATCGTATAGTTTTCTAAGTTTATTAAAGTTTAACATTTCCGCAACTACTAACTACCCAGGTTCATAGTAATTCAAATTCATTGTTCTTCTTAATTATTTCCTGGTTACACCATAAACCCAATCAATAGCCAAAATCCTAATCCCAAATCTCCCGAGCGCGATGCGCTTCTGTTTTATATAATCAAAGGTCATGCACTTTATTATCATAAAGTTCAAATGGCAATTTCCATGGTAATATTGCTTACGTATTGCATGCTAGCTCTATGCCTAAAGTGTTATTACCCAATAAGTTCACGGCATATACCGGAATCGCTATTTCTTGGAAATTGTACATGAGCTTGCTCAAATTACAGTCATGAATCATCGACCCATTTAGGCTACTTGAAATTATACTGGTTTCTTGAGACAGACCAAGTGCAAAGAGTTCTTAGTCCGAAATAAAAAATTGCTGAAAATCTAATTACAAGTGCACTCTGTGACACTACCTAGTTTCTGCTAGTAGCAGGCGAAACTAAAATATTATCTGAATAGAAAATAAATCCGAGCAGATCAGAAATCCATCACTATGATGCATGTTTGTCAAGAACCTGCCCACATGCTTATGACGTATAGGGGAGACCGGGGCTAGTTGGTCCGCGGGGCAAGTTGGTCCGAGGGCGTTTCCTCTAAACTGAGAAAAGTTATGACGACAGTATATGACGCAAAGGAATCTTTGATCACGTTACACTTACTGAAGAGAACAAGATGACGATCGGAGAAAGCATATAAAATATTGAGAAAAAAAACTGATTTTGTACCAAACAAGTAACTTTCTTGCACCCTAATATTTTGTATTTGTATTTCCTGTATATCAAATGACCCGCTAATGTTATACATTTCCTGAAAGCTTATCACCTTTGGTATTCAATCGTGCATATTTTCTGTTTCCAAATTCAATGGCATTTCGGTCATGAGTGAAGATTTACAGTGCTGTATGGTCGGGGTAAGTTGGTCCATCTGCGATGGGGTAAGTTGGTCCGTCGGAAATTGCCATTTTCCGAACGAAAAACTACAGAATAAGTTAGAAAAATGATTAGATATTAGTTAGCCAATGCGAAAATAATACTAGCAAATGAATATTAACCTCCGCATTTGAAAAAGTGCAATTTTCGGACCAACTAGCCCCGGTCTCCTCCAGATGCACCCCCCCCCCCTTTTTTTTTTTAGGTTTCACAGGACTTTTCAGACACAATTAACATGACATAACAATAAGTGGAACATCAGAGTGAAATTTCGATGTCCAGATCAGTATGTATAAAAATCGCAAAAAATGCTGCATTTATAATAAATGAGACAATGTGATCCCATGAAACTCTAAAAATCAGCTGTCAAACATATTCTTGGGTTAACCCTTTGATTGCCAGCGGACCACTTTTGGGCAAATGTATGTTTGCAATAAAACAGGCGTCTTCTGCAAAAATATACTCTTATATAGAAATTTATTGTAAAATAACAATACACTTGCGAAGAAAAAAAGAAGACTAGTATACGACTGTTTTTCTTATAATATCGACCCCACAAAATAACATCGAATCGGCGTCGAAACCTTTATGTGACTGAGGTATATATTATCAGTGGAAAACATAGATGTGCACTTTTTCAAAATAGTTTCATGCTATTTATTTTTATGAAAATATATTTATCCTAGGATTAGATTTATTTTCGTTCTTACTTACCCCGTCGGTCCAACTTACCCGCTGTCCGGACCAACTTACCCCGATAGCGGGGTAAGTTGGTCCCGTTGACCTCGTCTCGGAAAACGGCTATATTTATCAGAATCTGTCATTTTCCGAACAAAAAATTGTAAAATGAGTTAGAAAAATGATTATACTAGTTACACAATGCGAAAATAATACTATTAAATGAATGTTTACCTCAGCGTTTGAAAAAATGCAATTTTCGGACCAACTAGCCCCGGTCTCCCCTACAGTAGTAGCAGAAAGCCAATAACTATAATCAGCTTCACAACACCGCATAACTCTATATTAGGCTACCTTTGCTAGTGTCGAGATTCCTGTATATGTGCACAGTTAGGCCTACTGGTCGCAGAAGCTAAATGTGACTGACTTTCACGGCGTATTGATGCTTTGCATCAATGTTTTCTTGTAACAGTCTCCAATGTTGCCTTTTAATTTCACCTATACAAATGTACAGAGAAATATTTAAACATGTCGACGATTTCCTTAGATGAACCTTTACTGGGCTGACGATGTACATACATCCATGAACAACACGCAGTCATGCAATGTTACGCTTAAGCGACGTCGCGGATTATTCGACGTCACGGATTATTCGATAAGTTGATTTGGCCGACGTAACGTTTGATATACGTCATGTCATAGTGACGGCTGTTGAACGTCATTACCAAACACGTTGGTAAATAGCTGTTCTTCGTCCTTTCCTTGGCGTAAAATTAGCCAGAACTTCACAAATAAGTACCAAAATTGATGTGAAAACATAAATGTAAGAGATAAATTTCATTTTTCGGAAGTTCATGGAAGTATGAACGCAATGGGTTCCGTGCTTTGTTGTTCCCAAATGTTGTAAAGCAAGCAAGTTATTATCTCAAACAATAGTAGCATGCATTTTCTTCTCAGAGTGTCAAAATTTCCTTCTAGTCACTTTCACTGATGCTACTAAAACCAAAAATATAGTTCAGTGAATATATATTTGTTGTCTTCTTTTAATGCCAAGTTCAGATGTGCCAAGATTCCACAGACACAGGTTTGAAACAGTCTTTCCTAAAATATTGATTCAAACTAAATGTGACTTAGCAGCCATATAGAACAGACTTGAAATTGGTCCATATAGTAAATTTCCTTGAGACATGCCTAACGGCTTAAACGTTGAAAAACTCTCTCTCTCTCTCTCTCTCTCTCTCTCTCTCTCTCTCTCTCTCTATGCGCGATTACGTGTGTGTGTATGTGTTTGTGTGATTTGTCGCTTAACGTCCACGGTAAACAGCAATGGTCAATTCGGGACGGTCAGTTAACCTAACCACACTATTCCTGGGCAGGCTTAGACCTCCTAAGCGGTTAACCAGTACTAAGACCGGGTTTCGAACCCAGGGCCTCTGACTTATGACTCAAGAGCCCTACCGATTGCGTAACACGGCCCGTGTGTGTGTGTTTAAATATTTCCTCAATCTGTTTTTCAAATAAAGTCTACACTTGTTTTTACATCACACCTGTAGGTAATGCCACCATTCAAGAAGTTAAGAAATTTTACTTTGCTAAATAAAAATTAGCAACAGAAATTGCACTAACAACTGGGTTTACTTGAATAAACAACTCATGAACATTTCACTGTCTTAGCTTGACAAGCCTTCCTTTTAAAAGGAAATTTTATTTTAGGTTTTAGGCAAGTGTATGAAACTAAAAATCGGACCCTGGTTTTACATGAGCCGCGTCATATGACTTCCATCCATGTGGCAATTTCGTCATGTGATATTCAGACCATCCTTTTCATTTATACAGGGTAATCAGAGACCTCACTGTTGGCTCTATTGCTTGGGTCACTTCCATAGATAGCTGATGTAACAAGCAAAGGTACTGATCAGACTGCACTTATGTGCAGTCTGATCAGAGCCTGTGCTTGGCAGCTATGCCACAATGTTGGAAGTCACATGACGTGGCTCAACTGTCATATACAATTTGCACGAATTCCCATGTGAGGTTTTAAACACACCGAGGACGGGATAATGTTAGTTCTGTCTGATACAGGCAATGGTTAGAGGGTCGCAAACCTGCGTTTGGCCATACACCACAATAATCATTTACACGATAATGAAAGCAAAATAATTTCGGCTTGAACTGATGAGGAGAGCTTGGAATTAAACACTCTAAAGTGATCACAATTGAGCCGCGTCAGGAAAAAACAACAAAATGGCAGGTGCATCCAGCGAAGATTCAGATCAGTCTGACCAGAGTCTTTGCTGTGCGCTTAAAGGGTAGCTAAGGGTCTAAGCTACCTCCATGCGGACAGCGAAGATTCTGATCAGACTGGGCGGCTGATCTGCGTCTTCGCTAGGCGCACATGCCACTTTTTTAGTTTTGTCGTGTCGCGGCTCATATTGCATGCAGATGTGTTATAAATGGGTCAAACTCATGAAACACCTGCAAAGAAAGTGTTTTTTTTTTTTTTTTTTTTTTTTTTTGTAACAACAGACAAACAAAAGACTCCAACGTCATTCTTGTGCTGCTAAGCTGAAGCTGTTTCTGCCTAATATAAAATGAAAAGTGTTTTTCATGGAATATTCGTCAAATTTTGAAATAGCTTAGAGAGGGAATTTTACTGTCGCATACATAAAATTACTACCACAGTGTAGCTGCAAGGCTTTCACTGGCACAAAAATAGTCAACATATTATTTTAACATTATTTAAGAAACGCCATTCACAATATCTATGTGCTTCTAGTGATACCTCACGGCTGGGTCTTTTATAACAAAATGATATACGAAGGTAACGCATTTTACATTACCTATACAGATCAAATTATATTTCATATTTAATATTAATGGTTCAGACAAAATGGTATTGCGCATATGAACAATAAAAGTTTCAGGCTATTAAGCACTGTATTGAGTCTTTTAGATGACAGTAAAGGTATGTAAGCAGAACTGTCAAATACTCAGGGGATGTACGTTTCAACCATACATGTATTCACGAGTGATTCCGCACTTTTCAAGTACGGTGATTCGGGCGTACTATACTGTACCCTGACTGATTGTTTTGTCGCTTTGGGACAATATTTCATTATGTATCGTACCATTTGCCAGAGAGGGGGTTACAGAAGATAAATATTTGGTAGACAAGAGCAATCAAATAATTACACTATATATAAAACACTGTATAAATTGATGATCTGATCCCGTTTTCAAGGTCACAGGTTAACATTTGCTAGAAATGTAATATTTCTAGACTCAATGGATGGATTTTGGTTAGACTTGCATGGTTTTATGATCTTGTTCTGCAAAAATGGGTCTGAGTCTTAAATCAGTGGATGGACTTTTTGCTTCCTGTTGTGTTTTGTTATACAAAGAAGAATATATGTGTAGAAACAGATGGTATGAGTATTTTTTGTACATTGTTCTTTTTGTCCATATTGGTGCTTTTGTTGGTATAGTGTGTAGGTACCGGTAGTTTGGGTTGGGTTGAACCATTTTAGAAGCAAATAACGAGGTTTGGATCCGGTAAAACTAGTTAAGGCCTCCCAGTAATTTTGCTGACCGTTCCAAGGCGGTACTTTTGTCGTGGTTCCTCAGTATTACACGGTGTTATGTCCGCTTGTCTATGGTCTCTAGCAGTCTGGTCACCTGAATAGCTGCCTAATCTGCCATCTGTTTTGTTTAAACTTAACATAATTGAGCCACGACACGACAAAATCAACAATGTGATTGTGCCCCCAGCGCAAGCTCAGATCAGCCTGGCCATCCGTCCCGCCTAGACTCAGAGTTTTTGCTGTGCGCTTAAAGCGTAGCTAAGGGTCGAAGCTACCTCCATGCGGACAGCGAAGACTCTAATCAGACTGAGTCTGCGCTGGGCACACAACCACTTTGTTGGTTTTCTCGTGTCGCGGCTCATATATATTTTTGCCCTATAAATATTTGGTGCGCCGTCCTCTATGTTTATTGCACAGCGCCGTTTCTTGGATGTTTCAGAACTAGTGCTTTATTGACGTAAAAAAAACTATGCTTTAAAAAACCTTAGGCTACAAACAATTTTATATCCATATGATACATGCACTTATCATGTGATCATTAATTCATCAGGAATCTCCTAAGCTGGAATAAGCCAGCAGCGTATGTTTCAAGAGAAACAGCAAAATAAAATATTTGTAGCAAAAAAAGTAACCAATACAATTGGACAGTTTAATGAGGGAAATATCCCCAGTTTGTCCGCCGTCGTTTTTTTTTATGTTACGTAATCTGTTGAATGAGCAGTGAAAATCTTAAAAAGATTAAAGCAGTTGAAATTGGTTTGGACACTGCGCGTTTGTCTTAAGTTTCCTTTATTTCTTGGATTTTGCCTCGCATGAGCGCGTCTCAAGAAAACCTGCTTTCCGATGGACGGATACACCTCTCTTTTTCCGCCATTTTTTGAATCTTGAGCGCCAGAAAAGAAAAAAAAAATAGACAAATTAAAAAACAGCGTTGATCCAGATGAGGCTGCTCTAAATAAGCCATCTCATCTGGATCTACCCTACTTGCCCTGTAGTCTTTGAATTGTCAATATTATACAGCGCGGAAGAATTTGAAATTTTGCAGGCGTGTTTATTTTGTCCTCTGCTTTGATTATTATTATGTTTCTGTATTTCTTTTTTGTTGTGTTTTTTAGGGGGTTGGGGGGGGGGGGGGGGGGAGGGGGCGCGCTTCAGAAATTCTAGAAGGTGCCAAGTTTTGGGATTTACTTTTTGCGTTGCCTCCAGGTACCTATGGTGCCTGGTAACGTAAAGAAAACAATCAGTCTATTTCTTTTTTGTTGTGTTTTTAGGGGGTTGTGGGGGGGGGGGGGGGGGGGGGGGAGGGGGCGCGCTTCAGAAATTCTAGAAGGTGCCAAGTTTTGGGATTTACTTTTTGCGCTGCCTCCAGGTACCTATGGTGCCTGGTAACGTAAAGAAAACAATCAGTCAGTCGGTCAGACTTATTGTTTGCCACAAAGACGACCTAGTCATTCATTAAGGGTGCCCCTAAAGACAAGCTACCGGAGACAGCAAACTTTATACTTCAAGAGAATATCCCAATGGAAAGGGAGGTAACGTCATAAGGCTCTGAAAATGTTGTCTTACGGCATGGCCGACTGGTTAGCGCTATCGGCTTCGGAGTACGAGGTTGCGGGTTCGAGTCCCGTTGGATGCGATATTCTGTTTGAACCTAATCAGCACTTCATTGCGAACTGAGCCTTTCATAATCATCCTCCACCCGTCTTGATATGACTGAAATACTGTTGAAAAGGACGTAAAATCGCAAGTCATCATCTTTAAAAGCTGCACATACGGCATTTCACACATATTATACATTTAAGCACGAAGTGTGCATGCATAAAGATATGGCTTAAGGCAGTTCGATGTTGCGAAAGAACTGAAATTCTACTAGCAGATCGAACGTTTATCATCAGTATGATCGAGAACAATGCATTGAAAATGGTGTGAATTATTGATTTCTGTGATCTCGGGGGATCTGAAGCTAAATGCATTCAGACTAAAGCAAGGTAATTAAAACAGAGGATTACTGTCAACAGCTTTTATGTTTAAATACGTTCATTAAAAAAACGTATTGACTGAAATGAACCGGATTTCCAAGGCAGGAAAAGGTGAAAGTGGGTCAGAGTCCATTTTTAAAAGAGATTTTTAGTGAACCGACTCCAAGAGTCATTAGCTTCTAGCAGCAGTTTCACTGTCGGTAGCAACTGTGTCGCAATATCATTTTCGCCACCTACCCCTCTTTTAAAGACACATGGATACAGTTTCAGCAGAAGCAACTCTGTTATTGTCTTATTTACCACCCCCAACACACACACACAAACACACACACACACACACACACACACACACACACACATACACACAAATTCATAAAGAGATCTAAAATATAAGAATTTGCTCCTATCCGTTCCATTTTGGAAGGGGTTTCTCGTCAAGGCGAGGAAACAGGAACTCTCAAAGGTTTTCCTCTTTGCATAAATGACTACAAAAAAACACCGATGTGTACCCTCACGTCTTACACCTAAAACTTTCTACTTATTGTAGGAGGTTGGAGGAGTTTCTTGGGTCTCAGTGATGATCTGACGTTGGTCGGGCTAATCAGTGGGAACGCGTATCCATGGCGGAGTGATATTTTTATACAGATAGCAACGAAAAAACGTTCGAAATTCCTCAGATTCAGATTCAATCGACGAACGGGTCGCAATTTCAGTGCTGCTTTGTCGGCGAATCAAACTACACACAGCCGAAAATAATACACGGTTTTATTCCTTACATCTTAGTTTAATTTCCTAGTTCTCTGAGATCCGAACTGAACACCGAGATACTCGGCATTCGAGCAGTTGACACGATCGTCGAAAGACGACTTTTTAAGTCAACTTCAAAAGCAATTTTCAAATAATTCGACTTTCTCCCGCCGGCGGACATATGCCATGAAAAACCGTGGTATTCGCCCTTTCCCTGTGACAAAAATCAAGTAATTCGGTGTTTGGGACAATTTTCTTTGCAAAATAATCTTCGGGTACTCTACGCAATTTGTTGTTGTTGTTTTCAACAAAATGGCGGACAACAGTGTTTACATCACTGGCCCGGCTATGCATTTCAACGTTTGCGACAAAATCGAGAGAATCATTATTCCATGTATTGCTAGAATACCAAGCGCGATTAAATTAAATATGTTTATTACAAATACAATGCATGACAGAAGTCTATCTTTATATTTTATTCACAAATAACCACAATTCCATACCCACCCGCAGAGTTTGTAAACAAGGAAGCTAGCTCAGTAGTGCTGGTTACGTCATGAAATTGTGACGTAAACAGTAAATTGATTGTATTACTGATATTAACTTGTGAGTCGGCTGACAGCCAGTGTGCCAATATTTCAAATGCTATATCGCGCGACCCTGTTTGAAAAATTATCGCTACACCACTAAACAACTATTCAATTAAGACAGCACGTGAAATTTCACTTTGGGAGAGAAAACTTAATGGGTCCTACATCTGAAGGATCAAATGGAATGGTTGTGCAGGCCGTACACATACTTTTGCCAAGGGATTAGGGGCGGAGGGTAAGAAGGTGTGGCTGGAACGAATTTCAGTGTGAGTGGGGAGGTGGCGGGAGGGGAGGGGTGCCCTAGGGTGGTGGGGGGTTGGGGTGGGTTGAAGGGGGTAAGAAAATCCAGATTTTAAGGACACTTTTAGAGCTTTAGTTTAGGGGTGTAAACTCGCTTTCTGGCAGAAAACTGCATGTTTTTTATGTGATTTGCTCGGTTATGGGAGGTGCACCCTCCGCTCTCCGTCGTACAGGCCCGGTGTGCTGGTTGGTGAGAGGAACGGGGAGGCGGAGTGGGTGGGGGTGGTTAGGGGGAATCGACTCTGTCGCCTGGCAGCTTTGACAAGTCTGCACCTTTTCTCAGGTCAAATATAAAACAAATATCGAAAAGTATGTGTATGTGTGTTTTTGGTGTGATGTCATCAGCGACAACACGCGGAACAGACACGATTACAAAGATCTACAAATTTGTAATTTCCTCATTCTAGAAATCGTATGAAAACTCAACCCATTCTAGAGTCTGAATCTACAAACCAAACATTGTTTGCAACTCTTGTTCGGCTCATACCGACTCCCACAGTCCAAAGAGTCTCGGTAGCGCAGCTGCCAAGTGGAGTCTCGCCGGTAAAATTTACTTGATCAGTCGACTTTCTCTTTAATAAATGTCGACTCAAAATAGGTTAGGCCCTATAGCATTCATGGGGTGATAGCCAATGGACTGACATGGAATACAGAAGTATTAAAGGCCCAGCAGACATTCAATGCTGAATCAATGTTGGGAGTCAGTGTTGAATCAATGTTGAATTATTCATTGAATTGGACTGAAGCCTCAATACTCCATTAACAAATTCGCAAAAGTTTTAGCCTATTTCTAGCGTTTTCGTGAGTGCATTTGCACTTTCGATACAAAGTAATATGATATAGAGACAAACACTTCAGATCTTGATCGGACTGATCCCGAAGCAGGATCTACGCTGTTTGTCATTCCATCTGCATCTTTAGACGCATTACTGCCGTGAAAAACCAAACATCAGTTTTAAGACAGTTATGCTTAATTCCAATCTTTAGACTTCGGACTACCCATCCAGGGGTCGCAAGATCGATCCCCCGCTTCTCCGGTCTTTCGTATACTTTAAACCGAGGTCCCGTCTCCATATGACCTCGTTGTTGGTGGGACGTTCAACCCGAGTTCACTCACTCCAATCTTTAGAGACTTTATGGTACGTCAGCCAGTTCAATATAAGGGAAGTTACTTCTCAAATCACTATTATAATTCTTTCTACACGAGTTTCTTCCCATGTGTTGCCAAACACGGTCTCCTTTTTTTCCCTTACTGAAGAGATTAAAAGTGGGGGCTGAAGAGATATACAGCATACTGTATAAGTGAAATTTTCACATATGTAGACTAAATCCTCCGAAGATCTTGAAAATAAGGTCAACGTGATCAAAATCTATTATGCTCTTATGTTTGTCCTAATGATATATCCATGCAAGTTTGGTGAAATTGGTTCAAGAAATATTGTGGGTACAAGAAATTGTCATGTTGACGCAGACCACAGAAGGTCAAGTCTAAGGCCTCTTGTGACCTTGAAAATGGGGTCAAAGTCACCAAAACCTAATCAACTTTTTAGACATCTTTACAAACCAAGGGTACTAAGACCACTATGCAATCCAAGGGTATTAAGACCACTTTGTTCCATACATACATAAGAAACAAAGTGGCCTTAGTACCCTTGACTTGCAAAGATGCTATTTGGCTTGTCCAAACGATATATCCATGGAAGTTTGGTAAAATTTGACCCACTTATTCAAAAATATGGCAGATACTTACTGCCTTGTGCACAGAAACTGACTTCCCTTGGGTTTGGTTGGTTGATTTGATGCTTAACGTCCACGGTAAACAACTAAAGTCATGTCGGGACGGTCAGTTAACCTAACCACACTATTCCTGGGCAGGCTTAGACCTCCTAAGCGGTTAACCAGTACTAAGTGCACATACTTTCGCCAGTAACTGACAACTGCCCTTCTTGAATCAGCGGAAGGAGAAACGAAAGTATGTGGCCAGACCGGGATTCGAACCAAGGACCTCTGACTTACGAGTCAGGTGCCCTACCGATTGCGCTACCCGGCCCGGCTGCGACTTCCCTTGGGTAAACCTGTTATAGCAAAATGTTGAGAGTCAGTGTTGAATCAATGTTAAATTATACATTGAATTGAATTGAAGCCTCCATATTCCTTCAAGTAAAATTACCGAATTTGATGAAAAAAGTGATTAAAGTGCGATGAAAGTGCGATAGATCCCGAAGCAGGATCTACGCAGTTTGTCATTACAACTGCATCTTTTAGAAGACAACTTGTCCCACTTTCAGAAGACAACTCGCCCCATATTCTCAGACACTCACCTTACTAGAATATCTACGTTCTTGTCCCCGATGCAGAACACAACTCGCCCCCTCCCCCCACCCCTGTGCCCCCCCCCCCCCCCCCCAAAAAAAAAAAAGGAAGAGCTTCGCCGTGACCCTGGTTGTGAATGGGTGGGCCTTGGTAAATACATTAAATACCCAATGCACTTCAACGATAACCTGGTACACCCAGGGGCTGAGCAGCGAGGTTTTGAGGGTTCTGCAGCTGCAGAGTAATTATCAAACTGTGGCTGGGAGGCATGCTAAAATCATGCATTAATGCTTATTAGTATTTGTTGTCCCCTTTAGGGACCGATCATAGGTTAGCTTGCATTTGCAAACCAGTGCCTGGAGCATGTTACCCTGTTCATCTATGGTACAGATGCAAACATCCCTGTATGCTTTTATTCGCACTTTTGAAAGTTTGATAAATACCAAGAGCCTATCACACAAGTGTAAATACTTATTGATAGAGTCACATTATAAATGAATGCAAGTTAATAAATGGCTAAAGTTCTTTGCTAAGAAGTTAACAAAGGAGGTCTAGGGGGCAACGCCCCCCCCCCCAGAAGCCAAAGCAATTTCCCAATTTTAATGGCAATTTTAAGACTGGAAAAAATAGAGCAAAACTAGGAATGATGATAACAGAAATAAAGGGTTGTTGTTTTTTTTAGGAATTTTGCCTCCTTTTAGAATGTTTTTTTTTTTGCCATAATGGCTTTGTGTCCCACAAGCTAGTGACTCTTTTGCAATTCAGTTTTATTTAGTAGAAACATTTACTTCGTAATGCGGCTGATCAATAATACATGTATGTGAATGTTGTATAGTTTTTTTTTGTAAAATGTATGAACATATGATATGTGTATGGGGGTGTGGGGGGGGGGGGGGTGCTGCTGGTGTAAAAAATAAATTGTAGATATTAAACATTACTAAATATGGGGAGTCTGCGCCCCCAGAAGCCAGTGACATTTTAAAAACTCAATTCAAATGGCATTATCTGCAGACTTTTCTTAAGAAAGTTTGGGTAGAGCCAGGTTTTTTTTTTTCATTGTTTTTCGATGTCTGATTTTTTTTAAATCCCCTTATGAGCTAATTTATTTTTTTTTTCTTGCATATCTGCATATCCAAAGCCCCCCTCCGCCCCGCCCCCCCCCCCCCCCCCCCCACACACACACACACAGAATATCAAATGGTCGGTCCCTTAGCGCCTAACGGGACAGGGTTTTGACAGATTTATGAGTAAGAGCAAGCTGTCTCTTGTATTTTTTGTGGGATGCCTTCTGAAAGGGTACGTGTGTGTTGGGGGAGGGGGGGAGGGGCGGGGGCGTCGTCCGGGACAGAATTCTTTAGAAGGGCGAGTGGTCTCAGAATGTGGGGCGCGTTGTCTTGGGGGAAGTTGTCTGGGGGAGTTGTCTCAGAATGTGGGGCGAGTTGTCACCTGAAGGAGGGGAGGGGCGACTTGTCTTGGGGCGAGATTTTTGTGGGGTGAGTTGTCTTGGGGCGAGTTGTCCGTAATTCGACTTAAGCATGTAGGTTTCACTTGAAATATTTATTATCATTCCGCTTGCTCTTTCTTGTTCCACTATTAAAAAAACAGCCGGTCAATCACTCAATGTTTTTCGTTTGTCAAACTTTGTGGTTTACTCGAGTACCAGTGTGTTTGTTTTGCTTTCTCTCGTTCGTTCTCGGCGTGTAGCCTAAGGGACCGACCATTTGATATTCTGGGGGGGGGGGGGGGGGGGGGGCTGGTATTCTTGATGGAGACACAACATTTTATTTCACTGGCCTCTGGAGACAATTTCTTTTTTTTTACCTTGTGGGAGGAGCTAATTTATTTTTTTTACAAACTAACTCAAACAGGTTATTTTTTTTGTTTTAATTTTATAGCTGAACTATCAGATCCTTGTTTACTTGACCTTAATATCCTTTTATTTTACCCACATCGGTATATTTTTTTTCACCTTTTTTTCTCACAAAAAGAACATGGTGCTGTCTTTAACCAGGCCAAGGGCATGGCTTAGCTTGCTTTTGCAAACCAGTGCCTGGAGCCATGTTACTCTTTTCATCTAAGGTACAGATACAAACATCCCTGTATGAGTTTGGCAAAAAATTAGGCCTTAAATTAGGGATATTTTGGCCAAAATTTAGGGCTATATTTGACAAAGTTGTAGGGCTAACATTAGGAAATTAAGTTTTTTTATTCTATCCCAATATATGCCCAAACATGCTTTATTCGTACGTTAGAAAGTTTGATAAATACTTACTGATAGAGTCACATTATGCATGAATGGCAATTAATAAAATGGCTGAAAGTTATGCGCTAAGAAGTTATCAAAGGGGGGTCTGGGGGGCAATGCCCCCCAGAAGCTAAAGCAATTTCCCAATTTCAATGGCAATTTTAAGACTGGTAACAATAGAGAAAAACTAGGAATGATGATAAAAATAAGGGTTTTTATATTAGGACTTTTGCCTTTTAGAGTGTTTATTTTGCCATAATGGTTTTGTCTCCCATAAGCTAGTGACTCTTTTGCAATTCAGTTTTAGTGGAAACATTTACTTAGCAATGTGGCAGATCAATAATACATGTATGTGAATGTTGTATAGGATGTTTTTGTAAATGTATGCACATGTGTGCCCGCTGGTGTACACCAATTGTAGATAATTTTAAAATATTACTATAAATATGGGGGTCTGGGAGCCAGAAGCCAGAGACATTATAAAAACTCAATTCCAATGGAATTATCTGCAGACAATATATTTTTTTTTTAATTTTGGGTGGAAACAGGTTATTTTTTTCTCTTACTTTTGAGGCCAGATTATTTTTTTGAACCCCCTTATGAGCCAGGTTATTTTTTTCTTGCATATCCAAAGACAGGAATTTTTTTTGATAAATATACCAGCCCCCCCCACCCACCCCCCCCCCCCCCCCTCCCCATAATATCAAATGGTCGGTCCCTAAATTCAGAAGCCCAAAAAATCACAGGCAGGCAGACTTACGCAAAATCTTAATAAATGCACAGTATGCTAAATGATTACAAACTTTACTGTACCATAAAAGAAGAAACAGTTGGTCTCCTCAACTGGCTCAAGTCGATCCAGCAGAAAAATGTCCGTGTGTTGACAAACGCACGTGCTGTAAAAATGACCAACTTCATTATCGATTTTCAACGTAAATAGACTTTCTCCCGTAGATATACCTCGCTGAAAGACGGTCGAATGTATGAACTACGGTTCAGTTATAATGGCATCTAATTTGGTTTTTGGGACAATTTTCTTTGCAAAATAACTTTGGGGTACTGTCTTAGGGTTTTAATTTTCTGAAAAACGGTTGTCAAATTGTGATCGTTGTTTTGGGTGTGCAAACTGCATTTAGGTACCGATATGTATCTGATTGCAATAATAAAACATAAAATTTCATTGTGATCTGGTCCGTCAGAAAACCACACCTGCATATCTTTTCAAATGAGCATTATTTTGGGGCTGTTTCTGACAAAAATTTCCCGCCATTTTTCTCCGGCGAAAAAAGGGATTACTTTTTGTGCGTAGACGACCATTCAGAAAATGAATTACTCAAATGTGATGAGTCTGCGTTCCCACTGAATAGGGGTTTACCTGTTGGACTCTATTGCTCGAACGTTTCAGTGTTGTTCTTGCTGTTGAGTGCTCATTGTTTCATCTCAGTATTTTATCTTGACTTTTTACCCATTACCGTATTAGAAGTCCTTCGCACGGAGCGGTTAGCTTGTATGTTTATGAACCGCAATAGAATCCAAGGTGATATTTATGCGCATGTGAAATCGATTTAAGCCCGTCGGGAGTTTTTAACTGACTGTTCCAATGCGGTGCATTTGTTAACCATTGTTGGCATTGTTGGCTTTCTATTAGTCTTTTTATTTTTCTCGGTGTAGCCGAGTAAAATTTCACTTTTGTTCCACATTTCACAAAATTTCATTGGTCAAATAACGCATATGTCAAAATTTAGACAATAATATCAAAGGTCAATGAATATTTAATCTTCATTTTTCCCATTTCACTGCACTGCGTGAATACTAGCACTCTGTCAGATGTTCATTCAAAATATTTCTCTTGTTTGTAAAGTTACAACGTCAATCTTATCAAAAACAGGCGCAGATATTCAAATCTTTGTTTTTTCAGTGTAGATCGACTGTTGATTTTGACTTCGGTTTAAGACACACAAACAAACGTTGCATCATGTTGGTAATTGTTTTAGAATCAGGTCAATCTCAAGATCGACCGCGGTCTATTTTGGAATTTCAAATTTTACAGCTTAATCTTGAAATAGGTCATTGACGCTAATCAGTGTCAAAATTACGTTTGCGGGTGCCTACTGACATAGCTCACTTGATGCATAGTCATGAAAGTTATTGTCAACTCTTCACCTAGAGACACATTACAAAACACACCCTCATTTAATCTGCTCCGATTATCTTTTTTTTAAGATTTCCTTTGTTTGTATATGACTTACAACACGCAGCCGTCTGCTGAGATGCTGAGAAAAGGCTGACTTTGGCTTTTCAGCTCCACACGAGTGTACTCCACTTCGAACACACGGTCAACTGCTGGGAAAGAGCTGACTTTGATTTTTCAGCTGTACTCGTGTGTACTCCGAAAGAGCTAATCTCATGTGGGACCCTCCATTTTCAGTCTGGGATATTTCCTTTGTGGTCTTGGGTAGAGTCGGGTAACTTCGAACGGCAGGTAAAGTCGGACAGTGACATTGTTTCCTTTGTATGTCAGTTGTTTGATATTAAAACAAACATAACTGGGCAAAGAGTGAAAATCCTGATGAGACGGCTCATGATGAGCCGTCTCATCTGGATTTTCACTGTTTGCAATGGTATGTCCGAATTTGCCAGCTGTCCGAAGTTACACGACTCTACCCTAGTCGTGTCTGAATGATAATGGTTTCGGTCTGTCCGCAATGGCTGCTAAGGGCCCATTATAATTTTACTAGTTGTCGCGATTGTATCAACAGTTGGCACTCCCGTGTAATTAAAAGGTAGAAATGACATAATTTCGATCCTTTCTGCAACGAAATATTTTTGCAATGCTCAGATTAAACAAGAAAAATCTTTAAATAAAGAAAATCGTCGCAGATTAAATGGAAGTATGTTTTGTAATATGTCTCTAGTTGAAGAGTTGACAATAACTTTTCTGAATATAAATCAAGTAAGCTATGTCGGTAGGTACCCGCAACCGTAATTTTGACACTGGGTAGCGACAATGACCTATCTCAAAACTGGGCTGTCCAATTTGGAATTCAAAAAATGGACTGCGGTCAATTTTGAAATTGACCTGATTTCAAAATAGTTACCAACATGGTGCACTGTTTATTTGTGTGTGTTAACCGAAGTAGAAATCAAAAGTAGATCTACGTCGAAAAAAAGAGAGAAAGTTTTGAATACCTGCGTCTGTTTTCTATTGTAAAATTACCAACAAAAGAAACATTTTGAATTAATATATGACCGAGTGCTAGTATTCATAGTGCATGCGACGGGAAAAAACGAAGATTAAATATTCCTTGACCTTTGATATTATTGGCTAAATTTTGACATACGTGTTATTTGACCAATGGAATCTTGTGAAATGTGGAACAAAATCGAAATTATACGCGTCTGTGACGCGAAAAAAAATGATTTAGTTATGTATAGGATAAAAATCAAGAATGAGCAAATCTGTCATCAATCTTGGTATCTTGAGAAAGTATGAGAAATGCTGTTTACACTTCTGAGAAACAGACTATAACTGCACACCTATTACTGTGCTGCTACTATATGTATTCTGGGTATAGTATGCTTCAGAAACGATTTGCATTTGATGACTTTGCAGATATGAGAATTCAAAATCACTTTGAATTGAGTGGAAATGCTGCTTAACTTCTGATGATTTATATATTATTGCTGAGAGAAGACACTACAATTTCTCTAAATCATAAAATACATGTGCGCCTGAAAATAAGTTTGTTCAACAGTCGTCAGTCGCCCAACCCCCTCCCCCGCAAAAAAAACACAAAAGCATATGATGAGCAAACTTCGTAGATGTATAAACAGATTAGATCGCTACCTGTAGGGGCGTTCAAATCGATCGGGTCTGCGGTTTGCCATTCAGTTAACAAGTTCAGTAGATTTTTCTTTATATAAGACGGTCAGGGTCTCATAATGCTTAAAAGAGTTACTTTTACCAGAAGTCCTGGTCTAGGTGACTTTGGATGAGTTCTGTTCATTATAAAAATAAAAACCAAAACCGTAGGCTGTAATGACATACCAAAAGGACTATGCCGGGTCGGTTGTAATGAGGGATCACAATATTGCATTTACGGAGAAGTGAAAACTATCCAAGAAATATCTCGGCCCTGTTGTCCAAAAGTTAGCGAAGTGTATTTAAAGACGTACTGTACACTAAAGTGGCGAGTTTGCAATGCCAAAAGCTCCTGCAGGTTTTTGTTCCAATAAAAAATACTGAGACAGTTGATTTTACGTAAAAAAGAAAACGAAACGATACTTTGAACAACTGGGCCCTGGACTTCTCTATTTCAGCACCATTTTGTTCTATTTTTAGTTACAGTGATTGACAGTCAGCTTGCGGAATATAATCCTTATCTAAAAGACCTACTGACTCCAAATGCTGGCATTAACACGGACATGAGCGTCATCGTATCAAACGAAACTCAAAGTATCCAGACTTTGGAGAAAGGTAAGGAGTGTTTGTATTGTACAGTATTTTCTGTGAGTGGGAAAGGGGATCTGTTATTTTCATTTTTGCCTCCCTTCTCAATGGTGCCAACTCTTACAGGAAAAAATGCTCCCAAGAGTAGACATCATTTTGGAAGGGCTACATTATCCAGGAAAGCAAACAGGAAGTCAGAAAACTTATTTTCCTTTATAAGAAGTCTGGGAACATATGGAAGTATACCCATACACCTCATGTCTGAAAGTAGTTGTCAAGAGAGCAAGCTTGCATTTCTTAAGCATAGTGGGGTCTTCCAATGGGTAACAGCTTTGTTTTCATGCTTAGTCACATAATTGAGCCGCGACACAAAAAACCCAACAAAGTGGTAGTGCGCCCATGGCGGACTCAGATCAGCCAGGGCATCCGCCCAGTCCGATCAGACTCTTTGCTAAGGGCTTAAAGGGTAGCTTGCAGACAGCGAAGACTCTGGTCAGAATGGGCGGATGCCCAGGCTGATCTGAGTCTGCGCTGGGCGCACAACCACTTTGTTGGTTTTGTCGTGTCACGGCTAATATATTCGTTAGTGTATGAGTATTTCTGTCTGTTAGTAATGTGCTTTAAGAGCCGGGATAGTAGCTCGAATCTTCTTCGACCTTTGGCAGTTAAAGTTCATAAATATACTGGAAGACGAAACTGATAAATTAGAGCATTATTTCAACATTAAGTCTGGCGAAGGGTGACTTTCTGGCAGTTAATACATCAAAGTTAGTCTGGGGGCCGTCTAAAGGAGATCCTTATATAAGATAGACAGAAAAAAAAAACACGAATCCTCTATGTCATAAGCTAAAAATTTTTTCTATGTTCTCAAAATATTGTTAGCTCATAGATTAAAAAAAGATCATCTTCTCCTCTGAAACCACTGGGCCGATTTAAGCCAAATTTCATATGGAGTCTCAGTGGGATGGGGAACGAAAGTTTATACCCGGGGTCTGGGTCACATGACCAAGATGGCCGCCATGCCCATATATGGTAAAAATCCTTCAAAAATCTTCTTCTCCAGAACCAAAAGGCCTATGACCTTGAAACTTGGTGTGTAGCATAGGGCATGCGAGCCCATCATAGTTAATACAAATTATGACCTTGCGTTGACCTTGACCTAATTTACAGCATGGTCAACTTTGGTACGTTAGGCTTTTATACTGGAAAATGCTTAAACAGTGGATTTCTCAGAAACTATTTAAGTCTAAGGTACAATACTTGGTATACATGATCGACTAAATGACCAGATGAAGATATTATGTCACTAAAGGTCAAGGTCATTCCGTCGGACCATCCGTTATCAAGATTTTCAAACATCTTCTCCTCTGAAATCACTTGGCCGATTGAAGCCAAATTTCATATGGAGTCTCCGTGAGATGGGCGAACGAAAGTATATACCCGGGGTTTGGGTCGCATGACCAAGATGGCCGCCATGCCCATATATGGTAAAAACCCTTCAAAAATCTTCTTCTCCAGAACCAAAAGGCCTATGACCTTGAAACTTGGTATGTAGCATCGGGCATGCCGGCCTATTATAGTTTATACAAATCATGACCTTGTGTTGAGCTTGACCTAATTTACAGCATGGTCAACTTTGGTACGTTAGGCTTTTATATGGGAAAACGCTTAAACAGTGGATTTCTCAGAAACTATTTAAGTATTAGGTATAATACTTGGTATACATGGTCAGCTAAATGACCAGATGAAGATATTATGTCACTAAAGGTCAAGGTCATTCCGTCGGACCATCCGTCATCAAGATTTTCAAACATCTTCTTTTCTGAAACCACTGGGCCGATTTAAGCCAAATTTCATATGGAGTCTCAGTGGGATAGGGGAACGAAATTTTATACCCGGGGTCTGGGTCGCATGACCAAGATGGCCGCCATGCCCATATATGGTAAAAACCCTTCAAAAAACTTCTTCTCCAGAACCAAAAAGCCTATGACCTTGAAACTTGGTATGTAGCATCAAGGATGCAAGCCCATCATATTTTATACACATCATGACCTTGCGTTGACCTTGACCTAATTTACGGCATGGTCAAATTTGGTACGTTAGGCTTTTATACTGGAAAAACGCTTAAACAGTGGATTTCTCAGAAACTATTTAAGTATTAGGTACAATACTTGGTATACATGGTCGACTAAATGACCAGATGAAGATATTATGTCACTAAAGGTCAAGGTCATTCCGTCTGACCATCCGTCGTCAAGATTTTCAAACATCTTCTTCTCTGAAACCACTGGGCCGATTGAAGCCAAATTTCATATGGAGTCTCAGTGGGATGGAAGAACGAAAGTTTATACCCGGGGTCTGGGTCACATGACCAAGATGGCCACCATGCCCATATATGGTAAAAACCCTTCGAAAATCTTCTTCTCTAAAACCAAAAGGCCTATGACCTTGAAACTTGGTATGTAGCATTGGGCATGCTGGCCCATCATAGTTTATACAAATGATGACCATGTGTTGACCTTGAATTAATTTACGACATGGTCAACTTTGGTATGTTAGGCTTTTATATGGGAAAACGCTTATACAGTGGATTTCTCAGAAACTATTTAAGTCTTAGGTAAAATACATGGTATATATGGTCAACTAAATGACCAGATGAAGATATTATGTCACTGAAAGGTCAAGGTCATTTTGTCGGTCTGTCCGTCATCAAGATTTTCAAAACATCTACTCCTCTGAAACCACTGGTCTGATTGAAGCGAAATTTCATATGGAGTCTAAGTGTGATCAGGGAATAAAAGTTTGTTCTCAGGGTCTTGACCTAGATGGCCGCCATGCCCGTATATGGTAAAAACCCTTCAAAATCTTCTTCTCCAGAACCAACAGGTGTATGACCTTGACACTTGGTACGTAGCTTTGGGCACTCAAGCCCATCATAGTTTATACAAATGATCGTGCATTGACCTTGACCTAATTTATGACACTGTCAACTTTGGTACATTATGTAGGCTTTTATATGGGAAAATGCTTAAACAGTGGATTTTTCAGAAACTATTTAAGTCTAAGGTGCAAAATTTGGTATATATGGTTGACTAAATAACCAGATGAAGATATTTTGTCGTTAAAGGTCAAGGTCATTCTTTGACTTTTGTACAAGGTCATTGAGATTCTGTCACCCGTCAACATTTTCAAACATCTTCTCAGAGGCCACTAGGGTCAATTGAAGCCATATTTCATATGGAGCTTCACCGGCTTAAAGGAACCATAGTTTGTTCAGATGGTCTTGGTCACTTGACCAAGATGGCCACCATGCCCATATATGGTAAAAACTCTTCAAACGTGTTTTTCTGGAGAACCGAAAGGCCTATAACCTTGAAACTTGGTACCGGTATGTAGCATTGGGCACTCAGGCCCATATTAGTTTATACAAATGATTACTGTGTTTCATATATTATGGAGCTTTAATACTGGGTCAAAGAAATCAAAGTTTGTTCAGATGGTCATGGTCGTACGAACATGGTGGCCGCCACACCCATTTATGATAAAAACCCTTCAGAAATCTTTGTCCAGAAACAAAGGCCCAGTGACCTTGTGGCTTGGTATATAGAATTGGGACTTAACATTAATCCCCAAGGGAGGGGGGTTATCTGCCCCTGCCCTGGTGCTATATACATGTATAAAAGCATTAAAATATATACCAGGACCAAGTGTCAGGTGAGCTACAGGACCATTGGTCCTCTTGTTGTTTTAACAGGATGAAGCGTTACTTGCTTTTTTTTTTGTTGTTGTTGTTTTGTTTTAAAGATATATGAGCCGCGACATAACACAACCCAACAAAGTCGCATGTGCGCCCAGCGAAGACCGCGATCAACCTGTACATCTACCCAGTCTGATCAGAGTCTTCGCTGTCTGCATGGAGCTTGCTTGGTCCGTTAAGTTCCCTTAAAGTGAACAGCAACGCCTCTGATCAAACTGGACGGATGCCCAGGCTGATCTGAGTCTTTGCTGGTTTTACATTCCGCTTGTTGGTTTTGTCGTGACGCGGCTCATATGTGATTTTACTATTTCAGTTTGCCAAGAAGTAAAGGCTGGGGCGTTAATTTTGCTTGACATGTCGTCTCCTTCAGTCGGACCACTAATTAGATCGTTTGCACGTGCACATGGACTGGTTGTTATTACTGTCATGGATGACTCTATCACACTACCGATTGACAAGACAGACGAATTTCATATAAAAGTACAACCACCAGGGACCGCCATGTTGAAAGTCATCTCAAGCATTGTCAGTTTTGAAAAATTTAATAAAGTTGCTGTTCTTTACGATAAAAGTTTCGGTAGGTGTATGTATCTTTAAAGTATTTCTTTGCATTTCTTTTCAATTCTTACGCGAAAAACAGCAAATATCAACAGCTAATGAAAATGAATATTTGCATTAATTCTGTCATAATGCGTAGAGATTGGGCAAAAAGTATAGTACAGGTTTATGGACCTCTTGATGGCATGTACTTTGGTATGATATTTGTTTAAGTATCTCAACGGAAAGCAGAGCAAAGTCTATTAAAGTGAATATCTGAGAGCTATAAATTTTACGTAAAAAACGTCAACCCATCACATTTTTACGACGTCATCGGAAAAGGAATTGTTTATTTCATTCTCAAAAGAAAGTCAATTAGTGAGTCACAAAAGACTTAAGTTTTTGATGGTAGATTGTGTGGCTAGAAAACTGATAGTTTTGGTTTTGTCCTATTCTACCTTGACTTTCCATTCTTCTATTATTCACTCAGCTCCTGCAATACTCAATACTTTGCTTCCTCTAAACTTTGCTCGTGACCCGATGTACTTTATACTTCAGTTAACGTTAAAAAAG
The DNA here is from genome assembly GCA_963989385.1 of Ctena decussata. Classification (NCBI taxonomy): domain Eukaryota; kingdom Metazoa; phylum Mollusca; class Bivalvia; order Lucinida; family Lucinidae; genus Ctena; species Ctena decussata. The sequence goes on along the minus strand of OZ022498.1, from coordinate 33,425,140 downwards.
AACGTTCATTCCTTAAATATTTCGGAATTTTCAATGTTTATATTATTTACGAGTTCAAGCTGATGATTGGGTACATTTACACATTTTTCTTTTTGTTTCTTGCAGCTCTACATCACACTCCCCGTAATGTGATAAGCGGAGTTTTATCTCACCATATTTATCATGAAATAACACGCAACGAGACTATGATGAGAGAAGTCTTTCTAGAATTGGCAGATTTGGAGATTGAAAATGTATTTGTGATAGGTGCTTCCAGCAGTGTGGACTTTATTCTGACTAAAGTAAGTGTATAGACTTTGAATAATGAGCTTAAATGAACCGCGACACAAGGAACTAAAAAAGTGGTTTGTGCGCCTACCGCATACTCCGATCAGCCTGAGCATCCGCCCAGCCTGATACGAGTTTTCGTTGTCAGCATATATGTAGCTTAGAACCTTAGCTACCCTTTAAAAATCAAAGACTCTCATCAGACTGGGCGGATGCCCAGCCTGATCTGAGTCTGCGCTGTACGCACAACCACTTTGTTGGTTTTCTGGTGTCGCGGCTAATTTTTTTTCTCATTCATTTTTCGGAATATCATATAGTCTGATATTTGCCTACAGTGCATGCCATTCTCAAAAATAAATAAATTAATAAATAGACGAATAAATAAAATAATAAATGAATAAATAAGTCGTGTCTTTACAGGACAAACAACCCATTGGATATACAAGTTCTAACAACGCTAGTTTATTCGACGTTGTTATTAAATTCTATTCATGCTCAGAGGCTGTAGGAAGCACCATCAGGGCATTTTTTTCACAGGTTTATTTGACTTGATAATAAATGCATTATTTTTTGTGCAAATATGAAATCTGTAAATGCTTGAGGCCACGTATTAAGTTCAGATTATCTTACTTCTGCTCTGTACGTCTATATAAATACAGACTATCCTATTTCTGCTCTGGACTCTAATTAAGTACTTACTATCCTATTTCTGCGCTGGACGTCTAATTAAATACAGACTATCCTGTTTCTGCTCTGGACATCAAATTAAGTACAGACTATCCTATTTCCGCTTTGGACGTCTAATTAAGTACAGACTGTCATATTTCTGCACTGGACTCTAACTAAGTACTAACTCTTCTATTTCTGCACTGGACGTCTTATTAAATACAGACTATCCTTGTTCAGCTCTGGACGTCCAATTAAGTACAGACTATCATATTTTTGCTCTGGACTGTAATTAAGTACAGTCTATCTTTTTTCTGCTCTGGATGTCTAAATAAGTACAGACTATCCTACTTCAGCTCTGGACGTCTAATTAAGTACAGACTATCATATTTTCTGCTCTGGACCCTAATTAAGTACTGACTATCCTATTTCTGAGCTGGACGTCTAATTTAGTACAGACTATCCTATTTCTGCTCCAGAGCAGACAGGTTGTCCTTAATTAGACATCAAGAGTCATTTACAGGTTTATTTCAATTGATTATAGTAACTTTTTGTGTAAAAATGATACCTAAAAGGGTTTCCAGAAGGTCGCGTTTCTAATTGCTACATGCATAGACGTCCGTTGTTATTTCATTTACAGACAGAAAGGTTTGAAGGTATATCGATAAGCTGTGCGTCCACTCCATAACTTGCTATTTTCTTGCTGAATGATTATACCACTGCAATCGGGCATTACCATGGCGTGCTGTTAAGTCTGGATGCCTTGACCTGGCCCAGAGGTTATAAAACTTGAGTACATTCTCAAACTCAAAATAAAGCACACTGATTGGCTGCTTCCGAGCACATACTCGGAAGCAAACTCAAAATAAAGCACACTGATTGGCTGCTTCCGAGCACATACTCGGAAGCAGCCAATCAGTGTGCTTTATTTTGAGTTTGAGACTATTCTCAAATTTTACAACCTCGAACCCTGATGCCGCGTTCACGTAGCCGGTTGATAGCTGTTTGTGAGTTTATAGGGCGGTTGTGCGTCCCTGTAGTCGCAGATTGATGACGGTCCCGTAAATACTGAAACCGGATATTGCTATCTTTTCCCCGTGTGGTCACACGACCCCTACTGTGACGAGGCAGATTGTCAAGATGATATGAAATTAAATGGCGGAACAATCAGAAACGCCATTTTACCTGTCTGTTGAAATTTGTCTCATAATCGCTTCACGGTAGACCGCTTGCAATGGAAGAGTCGAGAAATAGCCAATTGCGAGCGTCTTGCCTACAACATGCCAACAGCCCGCCCACGACTTTGCTGGTTCAGTCTAGCCATAACCAACGACAGCAAACAAAAGAAACTGGCTGGATCGTCCACGATCACATTGATGTTGTTTTCGAAAACGTTGTGCACGTATACCGCATGCTTTTCACCAAAAGCCTAATTCGATACATGTGTATGGTTTGGCAATAGCCCACTTCGAATCAAACTAGAGTACCTAACATAGTAGTATTTTGGCATGCGCACTCGCATTACCAATCGAACTCCAAAAGTTGCTACATGTATAATAGTAGATTGTCATGAAAACGGAAATAAATACTGCATTTCGTTGCCTTTTCCGTACATGTAGCCTTTAAAAACGATACTGTATAGCTTAAATGATGATGTATGCCCTAAAATAATTGTATGAACTAAGATCCGGAATATAAAAGACTTTATTTTTACCGAAACATCCTGTTCATTGTATGGTCGTCGCCTAAAAAGGAAAAGAAACAACTCAGTAAAACAAATACTTGTTGAACATCCACAAATCGCGAGAGCCTTCGGCGGCCGCCATCTTGCTACTAGAGTAACGGCGGTCCAGACCTCGGTTGATCTTTGGTAAGTTCATGACGTCATTTTGGTAGCTATATGTGTACCATATCGCCCTTTAATTGGAACTTAAGCATAGTTCGATTCGAAATGGGCCAATGATGCGTAACATTTTAAGTGACTCTAGAAGCCTTGGATTCATAAATGTAGGTGTATGTTTCAAAACTATGCAAAAAGTTTTTCGAAGGAGCATGGCGTTACACAACGCCGAACCTTTTCGTGCTTTGTTAAAAGTTTGGTTCAGTTTATGATGTTCTATTCGTTATAATTGCAGGCGAACAAAAACACAGATATCAACTCTGAAGAAATCAACTGGTTTGTGTTAACTAAGGTATGTTACTTAGCTGTATGACTTGCGTCTCTTTCTTTATTTAAGTACATGATTTGGTTGTAATGCACTCGCCGCTTTTCTTCTGTTATATGACAGAGTTTTTTTTTCTTCAAAAACAATCAACAGATCTAGATCCGTCTTATAAGATGGAACTCGATCTTTGGGATTGTTTTGGAAAGAAAAAAAAACAATATTTTTTAGCAAATTTCGTAAGATTGGTTTCGGTATTTTGGTCGTTCTAGAGAGGGGAAATCCCCGTCCTGTAGTCTAATAAATACGATAGCAAATGCAAAACCTCAAGTATTCAGAAAACATGTTGTTGTTTTTTTGTTGTTGTTTTTTTTAAGTGTCGAATACACTTAAATGTGTATGCCTACTTTTGTTTGAAACAATTTGTACAAAAAAAATAATCGTATTACCATTTCACTTTAAATTTCAGGATAAAAAGGGCATACATTGAAGCTAACGGACTGCTAGCTTTTTGGCATATTCGACTGGACGTTTCGTGCTTTACGATTCTTAGCGTGAAGCACTTTTTTCTATAGAAAAAAGTCCTTCATTCTGTGAATAGTGAAGCACTGGGTGCTCCGTGCGCCACAATTCTTAGCGTAAAGCACGTTTTCAATAGAAAAAGCACTTTTTCTGTAGAAAAAGTACTTCACGCTAAGAATTGTGAAGCACGAAGAGCCAAGGCGAATACGCCTTATTTTTGTATTTTTCTTGCAGGATGTCAAAGTGACATGTGACGGTTGTGAGAGAAAAACTCGATTTGTTCTTATAGAGGGAGACTACACGTTTGCACATATGAACACATATGTTGGTTTCATGCGGAGGGAGATTTACAAATGGTTTCTCAGTCTTAATTTAAAGGTAAATATGCTTTATACTTAAAACTTAAAAATGGTTCTAATTCTGGCCTACGGTTTATTGTGTAACGTGCGTCTGAAAATTGTGATGTTACTTTGAAACAGAACTGGTCGAAGTGTGAAACTTTCGAAACTCCCCGAACTTAACTTAATAGGCAATTTCCCTTGACTCAGTAAAATTGAAATGGAATTTATTTTCCAGTTACCTAAAAACGGGTTTCATTTCTGTAAGGTAAAAGCTACTTGGTATTTTTATTCAAATTACAACTGTAAAATATGTGTGTGTGAATGAGTGAACTCGAGTTAAACATTCACCAATTCAAATGTCAAATGGAAACTAAAACAGTCAAACGACCGATTGAGTGGGGAATCAAACATCATCTGACGCCTAGATTTGTAGCCAAGTGCATTATCAATACACAGGCATTTGACGTTTTTTGGGTCTCAGGAATACACCCAAAACGTCAAATGCCTGTGATCAATAGACCACCACAGCTTCTTATTTAAATTAAGAAATCTTACTGAATTTTTATAAGTTTCTTTCCCTACGCCGTTCCTCAATGCCAAGTATATGAGGTAAATCAGTGTTCCGTATAAAAAGCGACAACAAAGATAATCTTTTGATAATTTATGACATTTGACCATAAAAGCAAATGTACAGGCCCTGCATTAGAACCGTCTTACTGAGACAATTCATTCTAAAGAGGAGTAATAATATATCTTTTCGTTGAGAAATCTCCTAATTATCCTCTAAACCCTTCTTTATTTCGAGCTCCGGTGTACAATTTTACTCTTTTTTTTCAAACAGGTGGACGAAGCATTTGCCTACGATATGGTACGCATTTTAACGGGACACATTCCTAGTGATCTGCCCTTAGTTCTGACATCTAACTGCTATGAATATGGGGCCATAAGCAACGAAACTATTTTGAATGCCGAGGCAATAGTCAACAGCCTCGCCAATGTGAGTATGATCATGAGCGGCGACACGAGAAAACCAACAATGTGGTTGTGCGCCCAGCGCAGACTCATATCAGCCTGGGCATCCGCCCAGTCTGATCAGACACTTTGCTACGCGCTTAAAAGATAGCCAAGGGTCAAAGCTACCTCCAAGCTGGCAGCGAAGAAAAATTTGGAACTGCACTGGGCGCACAACCACATTGTTGGTTTTGTCGTGTAGCGGCTCAAATGTATGACGAGTTGGATCAAAATTTATCTACGTCAGATTGCAAATTTTGGCCAGACACGAATTGAATACGGTCAAACCTCGATATCTCAAAAGTCGAAATTCATATCAAATACTGATACTTCAAAGTAAATTTTACTTTGAGATACCAAAAGTTCGACGTTACAGGATGTGAAATGTTGAAAAATAGGGAAAATGTCCAAACAATAGTCTTTAATATAAGAGGGTGCTTTTAGAGATATCAGTTTTTGAAATAACGAGAGTCAGCTGTTACTGTAACAGTATTGTTCACCAGCAGTTTTGCATAGCCACTAATTCCACAAATAACGTAAATCATAAGTAGGCTGTCTTAAGTTACACCAAGATAATGTATACTGAGAGGCGAAAGAAAGTATACAGATAACGTCTTGATTTTCCTTCAGATGTCTTCGCATCTGATAATACCATGGCACTGTTGATAAGTACAATCAATTTCACATAATTTGCGACAATTTTTAGAACAATCGGCAAAAGGATAAGGAAATAACGTGGTTTTAAACAGACAAGGGGTCTAAGTCGACACTGTCGCTGGAGTAGCTCCCCTTTAAACATACACTTTGGACAATAGAGATTAATTCTGTGCATTTTTATGCATTACATCGAAAATCGGATGAAAGGTTTGTAAGGACATATCAAACTCTCATATGAAAAATTGGGTAAAGTATCAAATCTTCGTAACAAGAAATGATGTATTTCGCGTCTTCTGGTAGCATGCATTGAATATGCATTGAGTTCTTGTGGGAAGTTTATTTGCAATTTTCTTTCAAACAAACAAGTCAATGAGGATTTTTTCAAGTGCATACAAAAGCAAGAAGCCAAACAACAATTTACCGAAAATTTCGAGTCAAAACTTCTAATACCGGGTAAGACAGAGAAACATTTAATTCTCTATACTTTTAATTAAAAGGAAGATAATTTGAGACATGTAGCATTTCTAACTATGGTTGAAAAAGTTTGGCGGGGGTTTCAGTTCAGATGACGATGTGGTTTTCATCACAGGCATTAGCGCTAGACATTCGTGAAGTGCAAAATGCTATTTGTCTTGTGCAAAGCAAGTTTGGATTGGAACTGCTAAATTTGAATTAAGGGCCTTAACTCCATTATTAATAACCGCAAAGCAATTTGTGTTTATGTTTAGCCAAGCTAGACGTTTGCCCAAAATGGCATTATTTATATTTCAATGCAGCCACTTACTCGAGACCCAGTATTCAAAATAAAAAAACTGTATACTTTCTATTGCCTCTGAGTATATATCAGGGGTTATGCATGCTAAATTCGACGTAGTTTATTAGTACATGGAAATTTTGATCATAAGATATGAATGGAATTTCAGCTTCAAAAAAAATTGTTTCTTTGGTTCAAAGCTTTAAATGGACACATAATGGCATATACATTTTCCCCACTTATTTTACATGATGTGAGCGTTTTTAAATTTATTTCCGAAGTGATAAACTCTGCCAAAATATAGACAACCTTCTAGTTTTTGAATTATACCTTACTACATACTAGACACTAGTGATTTGACACAGCTAAAATTTAGCCGGGCCGCGTAGCGCAGTCAGTAGCACGTCTGACTCAAAAGCTAGCGATCCCGGGCTCGATACCCGGTCCGGCCACATAGTTTCGTTTTTACTTCCGCTGATTCAAGAAAGGCAGTTGTCAGTTACTGGCGAAAGTATGTGCACTTAGTACTGGTTAACTGCTTAGGCGGTCTAAGCCTGTCCAGGGATAGTGTCGTTACGGTAACTGACCACCCCGACATGACCATAGCTGTTTACCATGGACGTAAAGCAATAAAAGAACAACAACAACTGAAATTTGTGATCGAGCATCGATTCATGAAAATAATCGATTATCAAGTAAACATCGATTAATGAAACTGTTAGTAGTCTATTTAGAACAAACATTAAGTTTTGTCCAAGACGTAGTCCCTTGCAACATTTTATTGCGTCTCGACTAGGAAGGCCATACAAAATGCTGAAATCATTTTCCATGGACTCCTTAGTCAAAATGCAACTGTTACAACAAATTATGAACAGAACAGAACATACCTTTATTAGATCTCAGGTCATAGACATGGCATATGAGTATGCTGACCTTGCGAACCCGAAGCTATGAAGAAACATTAAATAAGCAATTTATAATGCATAAACTGGACCTAACAGTATATACATATTTAAATAAATGAAACATCGATTATGTCAGATTGTGATCGATTGACCACTCATTTGCTGTAACTCGATTAGTCGGCAAATCACAAGTAGACATGGTGTGTATATGGTAATAAGCAAATAATGCATACTCCTCGCGATCACCTGATCACCTCTCCTTTTAGATCCCATGGGGAGGATCGTGGTCGGGCGATTGTGTTGGGTAACTGATAGTGCGTCCACTTTTAAATTTGGGAAATGGTAGTGCAAGGGCCTACTGTGCTTGCAGTAGGTTCGGATTGGAGTCGTTTGTGGACATTTTTCTCTCCCATTTCATATCTCTTTTCTTTATCCCTCTGTCTGGGGGACTGCTCAGTATAGACGTAAATGCGGATTCATGATTTTGGAACAATGATCTCTTTTACATCCTACATTGCAGGTGACCTACGGTGGTGTTTTTGGAGATATAACTCATGATAGTGACGGAATAAGGCAGAAAATTAAGCTTAATATTAAACGGCTGGAGTTTTCCAAGGGACACCAAGAAAACGTCGAATCGGTATGTCATGGTTGCAATGTGTTTACAATTTATTTTCTTATATGGATGCAGATTTCTATTGTCCTTAAGGGTCGAGTCCGGTAATTTCGGACAGCAGGTTAAGTCGGACATACCATTGCAAACAGTGATGAGCCGTCTCATCAGGATTTTTACTCTTTGTCTAGTTATTTTTTTGTTTTAATTCTAAACAACTGACTTATAAAGGAAAACTATGTCACTGTCCGAATTTACCTGTTGTCCGAATTTACCTGACTTGACCCTACCGATGAACAAATCAGAGCCGCTTTGCCAAGGTGGACAAATCGGTCACGATCAATTGCTGATAATTGTAAATATCTTATGTTTCAAAAGAAAATAATCCCAGATTAGGTATCCTACTTAATGGTAATAAAACAGTTATAAAATCAAGGTTTACGAGGCCGATTTCAATTTCGCAAAAAATAAAAAAAATAAAAAAAATAAATAAATAAAAACAGTTACCCCGTACTAGTTTTATTTATCTGAAGCGACATTCACTGGTTTATAAAATGGAGCCATTTATCAGGATACTTCGGAAAACTGACTATGAGGTAGGATACTTCAGAAAACTGATCGTGAGGAAAGATACTTCAGAAAACTGACCATGAGGTAGGATACTTCGAAAAACTGACCATAAATTAGGATACTTCGGAAAATTGACTGTGAGATAGGATACTTCAGAAAACTGACTATGAAGTAGGATACTTCAGAAAACTGACCATGAGGTAGGATACTTCAGAAAACTGACCATGAGGTAGAATACTTCAGAAAACTGACCATGAGGTAGGATACTTCAGAAAATTTACCACGAGGTAGGAGACTTCAGAAAACTGACCATGAGGTAGGATACTTCAGAAAACTGACCATGAGGTAGAATACTTCGGAAAACTGACTATGAGGTAGGATAATTCGGAAAACTGACCATGAAGTAGGATATTTCAGAAAACTGACCATGAGTTAGGATACTTCGGAAAACTGACTATGAGGTAGGATAATTTGGAAAACTGACCATGAGGTAGGATATTTCAGAAAACTGACCATGAGTTAGGATACTTCGGAAACTGACCATAAGGTAGCATACTTCGGAAAACTGACCATGAAGTAGAATACTTCGGAAACTGACCATGAGCTAGGATACTTCGGAAAACTGGCTATGAGGTAGGACACTACGGAAAACTTACCATGTGGTAGGATACTTCGGGAAACTGGCCATGAGGTAGGATACTTCGAAAATCAGGCCATGAAGTAGGATACTTCAGGAACAGGTACATGGCTTCCTTTTATAAGGAAAGCATTTGGTATAGATAAATAAAGGACAAGTCAGTGCGGGGTAACTGCGCTTTACAACATTTAATTGGAGCTTTAATGGCCGCGTTCGCACGAGCAAAGTTTCTATGTCACAGAAACTTCAACAAAGAAAGTATGCCAAAAAATTTGCGATTACACGGAGCAAATTATTTGTTAAGGAAAATGTGACATAGAATCTTTGTCAAATAAACTTTAGCAATGAAATAGTTGCTGCAGTGTTCACATGACCAAATATTATTTGCCAAAGTTACCAGCAGCAATGAAACAAAATCTTTGTCACATTTACCACGCCTATAGCAAAGTTCTTTGTTATATAATCTTTAGCAAAGTTCTCCGTTTATACGGACAAATTTAATTTATCGAAGTAACTTTACAATATATATTTGTAACTGAAACATTTTCATATTTGGCATTTACACGAGCACATTTTTCTGTGGCAAACCGTCTTTGTCACAGAAAATTTGCCCGTGTAAACGCAGCTTAAGACCCGAAATATAACAGATTTTCTTGTTTGTCTCGTGATTATTTTCTTTTGAAACATAAGTTATTTACCGTTATAATCATGTGTTCATGACGTATCTTACCCACCTTGTTTGGTCTTATCTTAATTATTTCTACATTTATAACAGAGAATTTAGTTATTTGAGAATAAACTATAGATTTGAGAAAAATCACACTTTTCCATTGTTTGGTAGTATCTCACTTATAATTCGAGGGGAGCATGGGATACACTGTAATTCGGGAAGAGCTTGGCATAAGGTGTATTCCATGGTCCCCTCGAATTATTACTGAGATAGATCTGTTACCATAGCGACTATGAAATTACCAACTGTTGTGCTTAGTACCTTGGCTTATTGACGCTCCTTAGACATCAGCATAAACTCTTAGTTGCTATGGTAACAGATATTTGATTTCCGGAGCAAGGCAAACAGTGTAAGCTATGCATAGCCAATTTTTAGTGACATTAGAACCTGAAATTCTTTCAACAGAAACTTCAGGTTTTCTGAAACATATAGTTATTTTTAAGTCATTTTATTCCGTGTTATGTATGGAAATATTTGTTTCCCTCTTTCAGGGCGATAATCATAGAGGCGAACATTCGCATTCCATATTTTAGTAGCGGACCCATTATGGGAGAGTCTTATAGATGTTAATAAATTGTATACTTCTATACAGTCAACTCTCGATAACTCGAAGACGGTTTACCTCAAACTACTAAATTCTCAAAGTAAATTTTCTGGCCCAGAAAATGTTCGTTGAGGCGCCAGCAGTTTGAATGAACAGGAGTTGAAATGTAAATATAGGAAATGTGTCTAAACTATATTGGAACTGTGAGATACCAGTCTTAGAGATAACAATAGTCAACTGTATAAACTGTATGCCCACTTTCCTGAATTTTTTTTTGTTGATCGGATACGCACTTGGTTAACTATGTTTCCAAGGTTGTTACAAAAAGAAAAAGAGGCAGTTACAAAACGAAAAAGAGTCATAGTTCCAAATCTAATTGGCCATGGTGGCTAAAAATTTTTAGGTCGTTTGGGAACTAGGACTCTTTTTCGTTCGGTAACAACCATTGTTTATACATAGTTAACCAAGGGTGGGATAGAGAGTGTGTGGAACAGCGTAATGTATTCGTTTTACATAAAAATTCCGAAATTGAATGGAAGAGCATGTTTCAGTAGCAAAAAGGATACAGTATGACTGATAAATCTGGGAACAATTGATTAAGGCTCGCTTGTTTAAAACAAGTTGTTCATTAACGAACGTTTGCGTTTTCAAATGTATGTACGCAAAAACAGTGCCACGTTTGTCGAAAAATATGAAGAGCTTTTTCAGTGCAAATGCTCATCATATTTTTTATTTCGACAAAATATATGCAAACTCCATCTTACGTGTACTAGAACATTTATCGAATCCGTGAGTAACAAATGCATTTAGCTAACGTTTCTTAAACAACCTAGCAGGCACGTGACGTCAAAACGACGTCGTATTGACGTCGATGCGACGTCGTCACGTCGCATCGACGCCAACACGACGTCATTTCAACGTCGTGTGCCCGCTGGGAACTGTGCCCTGTTTGTTTGATGATTCATTTGACTTTCTTCCAGCTTGGCCTTTGGACTGAAGAAAATGGTTTGAACGTTACCACAGACTCTTTAATAAAGGAGAAATCACGGAAGAGTTACAGAGTTGTTGTTATACCAGAGGTGTGTAGATTGTTATTTTAAAATTCTTAGTATTGGGTTATTCAGGTCTAGGCAAACAGTGCAAATCCAGGTCAGTTTGATCAGGGTCTACAAAGTTGCCACTCAGTCGGCAGTTTTTGAACGTATTACCGCATAGTAAAATCAAGATGTTTAATTTTAGGACAATTATGGTAATTGCTAATGGTGTCCAAATTACATGAATTTAGAATTTTATGGTATCCGGTTCACGGCAGGAATAGGTTTAGGTCCAGCTTAAGAGAGTTTTTGGGATACGTGTATACATGAGATCTGATCATACGCCATACAAAGTATGGGTGTGGCCTTAAAAGGAAGAGTCACGACACATTTTGTATTAGATAATAAATAAGTTTTATCATGAATGCCTCATCGTATCAGGAGCTCTTCAAAGGGCTGACATTTTATGAAGGGAATTTGATTAAATCATGGATTAGCCGTTTATTTAAGAAAATCACGTTATGGCAAATATGACGAAACTGCTTCGGCAAGTAAATAAAATAAATAAATAAGAAAAGAATATCTATAAGTATGTGTTTATCTAACAATAAATTTCCTTTGCCACACTTATGCAGACCTACGTAATCGTAGACTTTAACGATTTTAATTAAAATGTCATGAATTATACAAACATGGCTGCTAAGTATTATTCCTGAGTGACCAAAAGATATGCTGTTTACAAAAATAACGTCCTGACTATGTAATATGTATGCAGCCGGATTTGAAACAATTTGCATGCATTTGCAAGAAAAATGAGACGTACAGTGCTGATATAGAATAATGTAAACGTTTAAATAAGTACTCGTAATACGGTGCATATTTACTTCCTTTGACAACTATATATGAAATGTGATCGAGCGTCTTACTTTGTAATTTTTTCCGCCTGATGCTTTTGCCAGTTAAAAATACATGTAAATTTAATTCGTATTTCTGCAAATAAGCATAAAGGTGCCACCTCATTGTTATCGCAACGCCAGGCCGACGCAGATCTGAAAGTGGGGGTCGGGGTGGGGGATGGAGGTAGGGGTGGGAGCTCACAACCTGATTTCCTGTATGGAGATTGTACAGAAATTAGTTTATGTGAATCCACGTTTATGTGGAGCTCTGATAATCCTCAGACCTTAACGCGCCAAGAACGCAAACGACGTCGTCCAAGGGCAATATTATATTGAAAGAGAAACAGGGTCTGAACTTAACCCTTTAAGCGCCAAAAAAGCAAACGACTAAATTGACGTCCGCAAAATTAAAAAAAAAAGTTTCGTCTTAGCTATATTGTATTGATAATTCATAGACTAGAGAGCAAACAGTGTAGAATCAGATGAGACGGCTCATTATGAGCCGCCTCATCTGGATCTACACTTTTCGCAAATGTAACTATTTTTATTTTGGTGCTTTAAGTTTTACTATTACATTTTATGTATATTTTCTTTCAGTACAAACCTTTCATCTACAAAGACCTAGTGAGTGATAATGGAACTTCCCCCGAGTACACGTACAGAGGCTTCTGCATAGATCTGTTTAACAGAATAGCCGAACAGCTCGACTTTACTTACGAAATTTACGAGACACCTGACAGTTTCTTTGGCTCTTTGAACAATGACGGAAATTGGAATGGGGCTATAAATGAGCTCATGGAAAAGGTACGAGACCTATCTTTTTGCAGTAAATACCATAATATATTTCATTCACTGTAAAAAAAACATTCCGTATATTTTACGGTACAATAACTGGCAAACAGCTGCCAGTCCATTTCCCGTTTATTTTACGTGCGCCCGTAAACATTTGCAGGACTCGTCACGCAGTGTAGAGTAGAATGTGATAGGTATTGTTTTGGTCATACAGCCCTTCAACACTATAAAGGTAATTCCGAGTGCGACCAGTTAACAAAGCCCTACCGTATCGAGATTTCCACAAATGTAATACGGGCAGACGAGCGTAAAAATAGCGGGAAATGGACTGGCAGCTGGTTGCCAGGTATTCTACCGTAAAATCTACGTATATTTTACAGTGTTGTCGGGTGCTATGCTTTCTACTTTTATTATCACAGGAGATGAAGATGTTAATGCTATCCACGAAAAAAATGCCATATAGGTTTCAGTCGCACCCATCTTGGCACATACGAATTTGGTACATGTATCTAGTTGCAAAAGTTAGAGTGAAATAAAATCATACATAGGTTTTATGTAACTTCGTTCTACTTTACACGTGGCCGTTACTGAACATTTTGTCTTCAGACAGAATGTTTTGTATGGTAAGCACACAGTTTTAGCTTAAAGGCCCTATTGCTCAATCAGCATGAAATATTTCATCTTGAGGTATCGCTGCAAAATTCTCACTAAAGTTTCGCCATTGATTATTATCGTGATTGGCCGGCTTTGAAAAATCAAAACTTCATTGAGTTTACCATAAAATAGATTTGAAAAAAATAACTAGGTCATTTAAGTTGCCAATTAAAATGACCTTTTTTCGATTTCACAAGCTTTATTTCATGGTAAAAACACAAGGTACACAAGATAAAAATACAAGGTACAGTTGTTTTACAGTTGATGAAAATACAATGTACAAAACTGTTAGCCAGGATCCTACTGATTGTGCCGCGGTTGCATTATTTCATTGCTTAACGGGGAACCAGAGACGAAATACCGTATTTTTATGGACAGTCTTATCGTTTTACCAAACTACCTTGTTCCTTTTTTGCCAGTTATCTGATACAAAAAAGCACATCTACCGACTTATTTTCATTAATTATGAAGACTGTACAGGTTTCATAATGATTTGTATTTGGACAATTTTTACCACTGGTAGGACTATGGAGACTTTAAGCGCTAGCGTTTCTGAAATGTGTCTGACAGGCAAACCAAAGCATTTCAGAAAAAGAAACTAACGTTACTTCTAGTACGAAAGTCTTCGTTTTTTTTCTCTGTAACCAAGCAAACACATCCCACAGGCGATTATTCATTCACAAACAGGACTTCTATAGACGTTTGAATTTTCGAAGTCAAGGAAACCCACATAGAACATAAGAGGTATCCACAAAGTTAAACGATAAAAAACTGAATATAATTCAGTCGACAGTGAAATTATATTTTACATATGGTAATGGTTCGCTTGCCATTGTTTCTCCTTAAATATAAATGGTATTTACTTTCAGTTCACTGCAGAAGAAATTCAGTTACCCCCCAGCAAACAAATTGCATGTACTTAGAGGATACAGGTAACACGCCTGGTAAACTATCACAGGTACCTCCGGCGGAGGTACCGATAAAAAGTTGTGACAGGCATCTGGAGCTGCCTGTGACTGCCAAAAAAATGAAAACAAACAGTAGGTATTCCTCTTTTTTGACAAAATATAAAATAACCAGGGAGTTTATTAAAAATCAAAAAGTGCTATTCGACCCTTATATACATAAAGTTTTGTCACACATCATATCCCCCAGAACTTTCCATATTAACCAAAGATATGACTTTTGAAGTGGCTTTGATGTCAGCCCACAGTACTCAAAACATAAAGAATTCGGCCGTTTGTGGTCTTAAATGCAGTGATCTTGCATACGAATCTGTTTATCTCGGCACACTGATGTTAAGGTAACCTCCTTGCCCAAGTATAAATGTCGATTGACTACAAATAAGGCTTGATTTTTCAAAACAACAGCTGGAGGGGCCTGCAATGGTGTGGAGGTGCCTGTGATGTAAGCAAATATAGTGAAATCTGAATAGTTATAATTGCAGTTGGAAATAGTGACATCTTCTCTAAACCACTGCCTGGAAAGAATCATTCATTCAACGGCCCATTAAGCTATCATAATGCGTATATCATGAAATTCCATGTTAAAATTCCTAAAACACCATCTCAAAGAGTTATTGCTCATTTTGTTTCCGCTTCTGTTAGTCAAACATAGACGAATTTCACATAGTTGCTGAAAATTAACTGCCTAATTCAGTGTTAGAATTGTTATGAAATGTGCGCTTAAATAAGAGTCAACATTTTGTGAATGGTGATGACTGTGATCGGGAGGTGCTGCCTGTGAGTCATTCCAACTCGTTAGAAATTGTCGTGGTCGCACTTCATGCCAGCTACACGCATGGTGTGTCAAATGGGTCAAAATTGCCGATGCCCGTCAACAGGCATACACGTACAGGTATCTATTTGGTACCTCATATGCGTGTCGCTCGCATGTGTCGTATGACGCTCGCAGTATGTGTTAACTTTGTGGTAACTGGAGTGATAGGTGCTACAAGTGATTCAGTCTGGCTAGTTTTGAATTGTTGGCACTAAACTCCAAATACATCATCGGCAGGTGACATATTCTCAACATTACACCTTTTAGTATGTTGAGGTGATCGGAATCTTGCTGTAAATTATGTGTATTTCAAAGTCTCCGAATAGCCACTGCATCAAATTTGGTAACAAAAGAGTACTTTTACTACATAAAAGTCATCTTCCGAAACATTGTTATTATTGCAAACGTTTCGAGTAGCTAGCATGGCGTGTGACCGCGACATTTCTAGCGATTAGGAATGACTAACAGGCAGTCATCACCATTCACAAAAACGTTGCCTCTTATTTAAGCGCATTTCATAACTATTCTAACACTGAATTAGGCAGTAAATTTTCAACAGCTACGTACAACCCGTCAATGTTTGACTAACAGATATGGAAACAAAACGGGCAATAACTCTTTGAGATGATATTCTTTGGATTTTGGATTTCTGTTGTGAAGCATCAATGTTGCGCGTTCTTATGTCCGCTTGTCTGTAGTCTTCTGGCAATAAGGTCTCCTGTACAGCTGCCCACTTTGCTTTCTGGTTTGTTTTATAATTCAAAATATAAAATAGGTAAAACAGAAGTTAGCGTTGTTTTCATTTGGGGTAGGTGAATGACCACCTGTCTGGGAAAGAGCTCTTTATTCGGTTTACCATGCGTGTCTTTTATGAACTAGTGTCAATGTATACTTACTCCCATCTTGGTTTTGAAAGCAGGATGTAGAATCTGATTGTATAAGTTCATGTTCATTGTCTGTCGTTTTAGCAAAAATATACTTGATATTCGCACTGAGATAGATTATTGCGACGTTAAATGAACGATTCTTTCAAGGCAGTGGTCTAGAGATGAAGAATATCAATATTTGCAGCCGCAATAAACCTTCAGATTTTCGCTATATTTTCTTACATCACAGGCACCTCCATTCCGTCACAGGCACCTCCAGTTGTGTTTTTACAGATCCAGCCTTATTTAGAGTTTATCGGCATTTATATTTGGGCAGGGAGGTTTACTTTTCGTCAGTGTGTCCAGATCAACGGATTCTTATGCAAGAAAAGTGCATTTAGGACCTAAAACAACCGATTTGTTCTTGTTTCGAGTCAATGTCGACTAACCTTAAAGCCACTTCAAAAGTCATATCTTCCGTATATATGTAAAGTTCTCGGGGATATATTGTGTGACAAAACTTAATGTATATAAGGGTCGAATAGCATTCTTTGATTTTTAATAAACTCCCTGGTTAAAATGTATTTTATCAAAAAAGACGAATACCTACCCTTTTTTGTTTATTTTTTGACCGTCACAGGTAGCTCCGGATGCCTGTCACAACTTTTTATCGGTACCTCCGCGGAGGTACCTGTGATAGTTTACCAGGCGTGGGTAACTGTACCCAAAGATTGCCTATCTTTTTCAATACTGCGACTCATCAGCGGGGCAGTACGATATACGTTCCCAAATGACAATATTCAATACAGTTGAGCCGCGACACGAGAAAACCAACAAAGTGGTTGTGCGCCCAGCGCAGACTCGGATCAGCCTGGGCATCCGCCCAGTCTGTTCAGACGCTTCGCTAAGCGCTTAAAGGGTAGCTGAGGGAGTAAGCTACCTCAATGCGGACAGCGAAGACTCTGATCAGACTGGGCGGATGCCCAGGCTGATCTGAGTCTACGCTGGGCGCACAACCACTTTGTTGGTTTTCTCGTGTCGCGGCTCAGTTATTCTTAACTATGAACTTTTTTCATTTCATTTTTTGCACCCAAAGGACGCGCTTTCAGCAACTTTAAGTCAGTCGTCACTAATGAAAAATGACATTTATTATGACGTCGGATTTCCGACAGTATAGTATGTACGGTGTACCGTATTTCAGGATTATACTGTCATAAATATCAGATGTCGTGTTAAGTACTATATTAAGTGCATAAGAATAATATTTTATTGCAAATTTCAGCGTGCGGATATTGCTGTCGGTCCAATATCAGTGATGTCAGAAAGAGAAAACGTCATCGACTTCACAGTGCCTTTCCACGAGCCCGTAGGACTTACAATTCTCATGAAGAAATCCAAGTTTGAATATTCGCTTCATAAGTTTCTGAGTGTCTTGTCGCCCAGTGTTTGGGGCTGTATTGTAGCATCATATTTTTTGTTCAGTATTCTCATGTGGCTGTTTGACAGATTTAGCCCTTACAGCTACCAAAATAATCCGGGGACAACGAAAGGGCCAGAAAAAAGAGTTTTCACTCTAAAAGAGGGGATATGGTTCTGCATGACATCATTAACTCCACAAGGTATACGCGATTATAAATGGCTTTAAGGTGGTGATTTATGGTAAATGTAAAAATCTGCATAAAACCATAAAAAAGTAACGTATCTCCCTGAAAGTTAGCAGACTTCTTAGTTTTGTTGTTCTTTACAGTTTAGAATACAAAATAGACGTACATGCTGCTTAAAAAAGTGTTTTTATAAGGAAAGATCAAAGGGTAATTTTCTGCGAATAAATCTGAAAAAATAATAACGTTATTGAAAATTTACGTAGTGCTAAAGGTGCATTATTGCATAATGAAGAGCGTCCTAGCAATTATTTATTTCAACTCTTTCTCAAATTGTAATGTAGACCGGATGAAACGGTAGCTTTTTCTCAAATGTTCAACCATGTACAAAGTAAATGTACACTGGACGCATTTATTAAATATAGGGTAGGCAAGCATACCTATGTTAACACCTACAATATAAATAATACATTACTGACATGATCAGTGGTGTGTAGATGAAATTGTTCAACCTTGTTAAAAAAGTAACACCTGTCTCACCTGTGTGTTTTGACAAAAAAATTTGGACACAGACTGCATCTTTTTTCATCTGCTCAGCCTGATAATGTGTGAAAGAGTTTGAAAAAATAATTGCTAGGACGCTCTTTATTATGCAACAAGGTATTCTAAGCACTAAGTATATTTTCAATAATGATATTATTTTTTCAGATTTATTCGCAGAAAATTACCCTTTGATCTTCTCTTATGAAAACACTTTTTAACATTAACAAATGCTGCATTTTGGGATTCTAAATTATGAGAAACAACATAAAGAAGGCATCAGCAAAGTTTTGGAAAGATCAGTGTTATTTTGAGTATTTTATGCATATTTTTGTCTTTGTCCCAAATCAGTGATTATCACCACCTTAATTGGTGACTCATGATTTAATGGATGATTGGATGACTTGCGATTTTATGTCATTTCGATAGTATTTCTGTCATGTCAGAACGTTGGAGGGTGATAGTGAAAAGGTTGTGCGATGGAACCTGCGGGAATCAATCCTGAATCGCTAGATGAGCGGTCTAACCCACTGAGCTGGACACATGCAGAAATCAGATAAATGTGGGATTGGATGATTATTTTGAGGTAATAGAAAACGTGTTACACCGTCATTAGGACCGCTTCTTATTAGAACCGCCTCGATTAGGGTGATTCTAATGACGATAATAACGTAGGTTTTGAGTGAGGAAAAGTGTCCAATATTATTCGCAAAATAACTAGTCATAATAGAGGCGCGAGTCGAGTGAGTTGAAATGCTCGGTTATTGTGCAGAGGGCCGTGAGTTCGAATCCCGCCTTAGGTCGGCTCGCGACTAGAAAACTCTCTTTTAACCGAGTAGTAAATAGGTACCTTTTAGAACCGGTAGGCTCAGATGCTTGAAATTTGGTATTTAGCATTGTCTAGTGGCCAAGTTCGTTCGAATGGTGACCCAAATGTTAAAAATGGCCCCACGTTCAAGCATCCTGGGTTTGACCCATAGATATACATTGAAAAATTTAGAACCTAATTGGCTCAGGTGCTTGAAATTTGATATGTAGCAGTGCTTAGTAGACCTCTACCAAGTTGGAACAAACTGGATAGAGGTTTACTAAGCACTGCTACATATCAAATTTCAAGGGGGTGGGAGAGGGGGGGGGGGTGGGGCCGAGGGCTTGGGTTCGAAAATTCGAAAATAAAATAAATCTAAAAACTTTCATCTCCAGAACCACCAGGCTAAGATGCTTGACCATTTATACATGTATGTAACATTGCCAAGGTTTGTTTATACTCTATGCCAAGCCGCTAATGGAGCACGCATGGGGCATATAAAGAAACGGTGAGGTTGTTCTGAAAATGAGCTGTCAATTGGTATCATCACTGACAATCATCATGCCTGTATATTTTAAACACTACAATGTGTTACCTTGAAGTGTTCAAATGACCTGTACGTGAAGTATGACAATAGTGCTACTGCAATTACTCGGACACCTAAAATGATTAACCTTATTGTCCTAAACGTTTTTACAATGCAGTTACATGTCCAAAAGGTGCAAATGGAATTGTAAACAGTGTAGACTCTGATCAAACTGCTTCTTTTGGAGCAGTCTGATCTGGGTCTGCACCGTGTGCCCAGACCTACCTGCCCCTGGTTAGAATTTTGACGGAGATTTTCATAATTTGCTGTTTCCAATGATAAAATCGATTCCCATACTGCAGGCTGTTCAAATACTCGCTTTAATTCATTTGAACAAAATATTTATTTGAACAGAATATCAATAAATAACCAATTGTTAGTGTTTGGCTTCGGTAATTAATTGTTATATACATGTACTTATATAATTATTCCATTCATTCTGTCCTAATTAAGCTGGCTACGTACACTATCGAAGCAACTCCGTTTCTTTCTTTCCTTTTATGCCCCCGCCGAGAAGTGGGGAGGGGCATATAGTTTTGCCCTTGTCCGTACTTCCTTCCGTATGTACGTCCGTCCGTACATTAATCACCCTTTGTAGTACTGTTCTTGTCTCCGCAACTCCTCCTACAGTATTTAATGCAGAGATTTGAAACTTGCAACACAGTTCAGACATGCATTGACCATTGCATAAAGGAAACAGAACTTTGATTCAAGTCTTTATTGCAGAATTGTGTCCCCTAAATAACATATATATTTTAACCATTTTTCACACTTGTAGTAATGTTTGTGTCTCCGCAACTCCTTCTACATTATTTAATGCAGGAAGTTGAAACTTGCAACATAGTTCAGATATGCTTCGGACATGCATAGAGGAAACAAAACTCTTATCTAGGTCATTATGGCAGAATTATATCCCCTAGAATGACATTTATATTTTGACCATATTTAACACATAGTAGTACTGTTCTTGTCTCTGCAACGCCTCCAATAGTATTTAATGTAGGGATTTGAAACTTGCAACACAGGTCAGACATGCATTGCACATGTGCGTAAAGAAAACAGAATTTTAATTTAGGTTTTCATTGCAGAGTTATGTCCCCTTGAATGACACACATATTTTGACCATATTTCCATGACTTATATACAAACTCACCTTTTGTACTCGCCATAGCGGCCTCATTTATTAACCGATTTTGATATTACATCACAGTCATATTGGATATGACAATACCTCGAACAAATCTGCGTTTCAGGTTGGTAGTATCAAGGTCAAGGTCACAGTTGCTTTTTTCAGAAAAAGACTGCGTAAAGACTTAACTCTGCGATATCTAGACTTTAGTGTGTAAAAACCTTTACTATGTCATTTACATTGTAAAGACTTTACAATACCATGTCTAGTATTTGTAACTAAAGGATACTCTACTATGCCATATGTAGACTTTGTAAAGCCTTTACTATCCGTATCTAGAGTTTTTAAAGACTTGAATATGGAATAGCTAGACTTTGTAAGGATTTAATATACCATATCAACACTTTATAAAGACTTTACTATGCTATTTCTAGACTTGACCAAGCAATATGTAGACTTCGTGAATGCTGTACTGTGCCATACCTAGACTTTCTAAAGAAATTGATCCTTTGCATGTACATTAACAAACTCAACAACCGGCTTGTTACGTTGAAACAACATCGTACCAACGTCGATTCAATGTTTGTATCGACGTTGCTAAGACGTTGAATTAATATAGTGCGCTTGCCAGACAATCTTATTTTCCATATTTTAGGAGGAGGAGAGGCGCCCAAGGCAGTGTCTGGGCGGCTAGTGGCTGCAACATGGTGGCTTTATGGTTTTCTTTTAATTGCATTCTATACTGCTAACCTTGCCGCTTTCTTAACCGTATTCCGGCTAGAAACCCCTATTACCTCCCTTGATGACCTATCTAAGCAACAGAGCGTGCAGTATGGTCCAATGAACGGCACAAGCGCTTTGGTATACTTTGAAAGGATGAAGGACATTGAAAACCAATTCTACAGGTAAAAGTGTTCATACAGCTGGAAAGAATTCTCAAAAATAGAAAACTTTAATTCGAAACTTGTGAATTAATGCGTGATTGAGTAGGTATGGCATAATATATATGTAATTCAAGTTTACTGTTCGCACGCCACATAAGAAATGAATATTGTGGAATTTTAATACGCATCGGGGGTCGGATTTATAAAACCTCTTAAGTCGTTGCTCAGCTTTTTTATGAAGGAGATTCCCAATAACTATGAAGTTTGCTGTGGAGGAACAGTCTTTTTCAGACTGTTCCTTCACAGTAAATTTCAAAGTTGTAGGGAATCCCCTTCAGAGAATTTTAACCTTAGCAACAGCATAGCAATTACTTAAGTCGTTTGATAAATACGGCCCCTGATGCGTATTAAAATTCCACAATATGCATTTCTTATGTGGCATGCGAGCAGTAAACTTGAATAACATGTATATAATGCCATACCTACTTAATCACGCATTAAAAATATACTCACTGGTCATTTCACCAGTTTCAAATAAAATATTTTGCCTAAATTTCGTTAGATATTATATTTTCATATCTAGATTGCGGATGACAGTTCATAAAAATGTAAAAAGTTCTATTACGTATGTGTTGTTCGAAACACTTTATGCACGATTTTATCTATTCATCAAAATGTCTTCATGTAAGAATCGACCTTTCCCTGGAGCGCTGTAAGATATCCAGCATCTGATATTATCAGATATTATGATTCGTATACTGCGTGCCATCAACACGTCATGTCGTTCATTGCGCTAGTCAATGTGGTATCTATAGATCTCACTTCATACAGATTAATCCTGGATTAATCATCTCGGTGCATGTTTTAGTTATACAACGAATGCTAAGAATAACACATCTGAGCCGCGACACGACAAAACAAAATGGCAGGTGCGCAAAGCGGTGACTCAGATCAGCCTGGACATCTGCCCAGTCTTACATGTATCAAAGCCTTCGCCGCCGGCATGGATGTAGCATAGACCCTAAGCTACCCTTTAAGCGCATATCAAAGACTCAGATAAGATGGTCAGATGCCCAGGCTGATCTGAGTCTTCAGTGGGCCCGCATGCCACTTTGTTGGTTTTGTCATGTCGCAGCTCATTAACCTTGTGCAATGCAATACTTCAGCTTTGACATCATTTCATTATGGCTGTTAATGTCAATGGCTGGAGATACAATGCAAAAGTGGTCCTCCTGAGGAGTCACGTGAGACAATAGAGAAGAAGAAATATTTCGGAATTGTCCAGTTGAATCTCTAAAGCCCCTACATGGTTACAAGGTCATTTTGCTTACTCATTGTTGTTTTCATTCAGGTAGCCTGATTTCTGATCCTGAGTGCGTTCTTACTTTGTTTTTAGAATTTGGAAAGATATGAGCTTAAACGACAGTCTCAACCCAGTAGAGCGAGCGAAGCTAGCGGTGTGGGATTATCCTGTGAGTGAACAGTTCACAAAATTAATGGACACTATGTTTGTACCGAACGATTATAGTGAAGCTGTCAATATGGTGAAGAGCGGGACATTTGCATTTATAGGTAATCCCAGTTTAAGGTGTTTGGATACACTTCCAGGGGAAGCAACTCTGCCATTTTTATTTTTTTCTCCCTTCTCAATATGGTCTACTCTTAAAGGAAAGAATTTGCTCCAAAACTAGAAATGGACTCATCCCAATGCTAAGAACACACAGGTCCACCGGTATATAAAAAACTAAAAAAGAATGAAATAAACATTATTTTGAGCTTTAAAAGGGTGTGTGTTTTAGCCAGAGTACCATTTTCTAGGAATACATTTTATTGCTTCAATAAAATAACCAAAAATATTAAGCATTTACTAAACCATATTGTTGAAAACATTGTTCAAAAGAAGAATTAAAGGCCTATTATAAGCAACAAAACATGTTCTGCACAGTTGAGGAGTGACATTTCAGATGATCTTATCATTGGCCTTTCGCAAGAAGCTAACCCTACCAATACGGCCCATGCTGACCTCACAAGCTATGGGGTTAACCCTTCAAGCGCCAAAAAGATGACGACAAAATTTACGTCTGCAAAAATTTCAAAATATGTTACACCCAAGCTATATCATATTGAAAATTCAAAAACTAGAGAGCATACAGTGTGGATCTAGATGAGGTGGCTCATAATGAGCCACCTCATCAGGATCTGCACTGTTTGCAAATTCTGTCGTTTTCATCACTGGCGCTTTAAGTGTTAATACATGTAACATCATATATACTGGTTTGACTGAGGATAACTTGCTTTTTACTTTTAATTTGGCTCTTAGCATGCTTATTGCTTCAGGTTTTCCTGTACGTAATAAAAATCTATTTTTCATTTTTTATCAACCTTAAAGCCTCACTTATAGCCAAAGGTATCGTAATTCTGATCAATACGAACGTGAATTTGCGATTTTTTCCTACTTTAGAAAAAAGTAATGATTTTTTAAGCCCTTCGAGACTACAAGAACTTGTTATTTTTGCGTGACAAAGGTATATTGGAAGGATCATGACTGAGATAAGCAACATGCTAATGGAGTATAAGCATTGCTCAATCTTTACATGTACTACGACGATGAAACTTATACTGGTGTCGGAGAGCCCAGGCAAAATATGAGCCGCAACACAACAAACCCAACAAAGTAGCATATGCGCCCAGTGAACACTCAGATCAGCCTGGGCATCCGCCCAGTCTGATCAGAGAATTTACTGTCTGCATGAAGCTAGCTTAGACCCTTGCTACCCTTTAAGCGCACAGCGAAAACTCTGATGCCCGGATGCCCAGTCTTATCTATGTCTTCGCTCGGCGCACATGCCACTTTGTTTGTTTTGTCGTCATACTTTCACATAACAGACTAGTGCTGATCAGGGTTTACTATTGCTTCTTTGTTTTTCCGCCAGCATTGCGAGACACTAGTAATTGGTCTCAGTCCAAATTTTGTGATCGAGCATCGATTGATGAAAATGGTCCATGTACATGTAAATATCGATTATTAACTGTTAGATAAACACTGAGAGTTATTCTCTTGCAAGTTCATAGTGAATGCTTAAAGCATTAGACCTTATATATAACCTCTGTCGAATTTTGCTTTAACGACTGATTTCCGTCTGATTACATGATCTGCATAAGTTAGAGAACAAGTGTACATTTGCAGCCTGCGCCAGTGTTTCATAGTATCTGATACACTTTCAAATCGTTACCGCTTCACTAATATTACAGATATCAATACACTGTTTACAACAAAATAATCAACAGACACCACCATTTGATATGTAATGTAAAAAGTGGAAACCTTGAAGTCATGACGTCATACATGACGTCGTCAAAATGTTATTTTTCAAGATGGCGCTGTCCAGGGAAAAGTGCCAGGACATCCTGCTGCTCCTGGGGCAGCCCTGGCTACTGTGTCTCTGGTCTAATACACTTCTGTACTTCTCCAATCTTTTCAGTACTATGTTAACTTGCAGTCTGGTATTGTCTTCGGTCTCCAAGATAAAGAACTCTCAACCATCTGGTTACAAAAATCATGGATCAGCTTTCGTAGTACAATTTCATGATTCCCTGGCACTTTTCCATGAACAGCACCATCTTGAAAAACAAACACTTTTGATGACGTCATGTATAATGTCACGACGTCATTGTTGCTCATTTTTTACATTGCATGTAAAACGGAGATGTCTTTTGGTCATTTTGTGGAAACAGTGTATTGATATCTGTATTATTAGAGAAGAATAATAATAAGGACTTCTTCGATTAAGGCGTGAATTTTCCCCATGATTTAAAAGTTTTACGGATCACTGACTTTTGCTTTGCATTTATGACTATGACTTGTAACTTGCATGGAAAATAAATTTTCAAGTGTTTGTGTCTATGTAAAGTACGTTAAACATACGTTGACGTTGACGTTATTGTTGAGATAAATTGTAAATTTTCCTCAAACTGTTCGTTGAAATAATGATTTATTGTATATATTTCACCCTTTTTTGACTTACATTACTTACATAACAGATAACACTGGATAGTTTTGACTGTATGTATGTGACCTTGACCGCATTTCAAGGTCATGGTACACAATAAAATCCTTGAAGATCACAGTGCTATTGTTGACCATTCTTCTTCTTTGGCTTATTGAGTATCGTTCCCCCCGTGACCCAGCTTCCCACTCATATATATTGCGTACTTGCATCGTATAAGTCTGCTGCATAAAGGAAATGCTGGGTCACGGGGGGGAAAGTACTTGTATTTTAGTTATAGTGAAGCGTTCTCTTTTGGCCGCTTTGACCGGAAGTATAACTGTGGTTTTGCATGTTTAAATGCCAGTCAGGCGTAACAAGAAGAAAATCATTGCTTTGTATTGTGATATGCATGTATTTAGCATGCATTTATGACAAAAATGTATGAAATGAATGACTGATTTCAATATTTTTATTACCTCAAAAATTGAGGTATGCGAAAACCTAGAATTAAGGGTATGTAGGGTCAGACTGGATTATCTCCCCATGTCTTTGGGTCTGAATCACAAATGATCTGATTTCATACGGCTTACATATTTGTGGAAGCTCCGTTAAGAAAAATTTGCACACTTTATACTTTTGAAAATTCGGACCTGTCGCGCCGGTCTAATGGGGAAAATCCTCGCCTTAATCGAAGAAGTCCTTTGAAAATATATCAGATGTTAGAAAACACCCTGTTTACTAAGAATAGTATAAGCATACTTTTCAAACATCTTTGTCTTTGACAGATGATGCAACGAGAAACAAATATGAGTGTTTGATAGACTGTGACGTAGAACAAATTGGGGAGGAGTTCAGTCGGAAACCATTCGCTTTTGCTGTACAACAAGGATCACCACTACGATCTCAAATGTCACAAGTGTAAGTTTCAAAGGCCATTTAAACAAGTATACTCCCTCATATTCCATTCTATAACAATTACATAATAGTGAACCAAAATTAAAGCATGCAACAAAATTATCAAGACTTGTGCAAATTATCTTCAACAAAACACCTTTGCTAGTCAGAGTAGTCAGAGACGATATATCAGAGCATACTCTTGTTGAATATTCACGAATATTTTGTCGTTATAAATTGATTGACTGCTGAAGGCGTTTCTACTTGCATGATTGAAATTTTGTGACTACGTGTAGTGGATTCATCAGCATAAAGACTGACCTCATTATGATTTAATTCCATGCAGTATGACGAACAGACACTGTATGGGCAAGCTACACCGTAAGAAATTGAAACCACTGAATCCTAGTAGGAAACTGAAGCCCCGGTACCTCAAGAAGGGCAGTTGTCAGTTACTGGCGAAAGTCTGTGCACTTAGTACTGGAGGTCTAAGCCTGCCCAGGAATAGTGTGGTTAGGTTAACTGACCGTCCCGACATGACCATAGCTGTTTACCATGGACGTTAAGCAACAAATCAATCAATCAAAAACCTCAGTAAGTTTAGCACTGGTCTGCAGATCTAGCGGTCTTGTGCTCGAGAACCGCTAGAGGCGGAATACTTTCCAGTCATAAACGGGATTTAATTGCATACAGCCTCTCAATATCATCTTTATATTATCCTGATATGACTGAAATACTGTTAACAAAGACATAAAGTCGCAAGTCATCCATCCTGCCTGCATGTGTTTGTCAGAGTTGTGAGCCTCGACACCACAAAACCAACAAAGTGGCTATGCACCCAGCACAGACTCAGATCCGCCTGGGCATCCGCCCAGTCTGACCAGAGTCTTCGCTGTCCGCGTGAAGCTAGCTTAGAGCCTTAGCTACCCTTTAAGCGCTCAGCAAACAGTCTGATCAGACTGGGCGGATGCACAGGCTGATCTGAGTCTGTGTTGGGTGCACAACCACTTAGTTGGTTTTCTCACGTCGCGGCTCATGTATGAAACGCACTTGGTTAACAACCAATGTAAAATGGTAATTTAGAGCATAAGCCAGAGCTGTAGAATATTTCATCGGTGTTGATTCTATCCCATGGGCACACAATGCTGATTCCACGTTGTGTGCCCGCTGGGACGGGATATTGTTTCAACGTTGTGTGAATTCAAGGAATACTGTCCAAAACAGTACATGTTGTCAATTTTGCATTGTTTCCGTTCGGCTAATGTAATTACGAATGTCTTTATGAAGGAAGGTGTTTACTTATCATTTCAGAATGTTGGAGCTAATTAACAACAGAGTGCTTGAAGAGTTAACTAATACTTGGTGGGATTCAAACGATCTGAAAAAAGAATGCCCTCGAATTGAAGACGAAACCGATGGCATCAGCATCAAAAACATTGGTGGAGTTTTTCTTGTGATCGTGATAGGAACTGGCCTATCATTAATTGTTCTAGTAGCAGAATCTTACTATTATAAAATCCGCCCCGAGCGGGAAGCAAGAGCCTATAATATAAACCGAAAAATGCGACAGCATTTGAACGGTGTTGAGTCAGGCACCAGCCTTGACACACTTAATACGCATGCTATAGGCAATGGCTCAACTGTGACCTTAGATACCATGGATACGAAAGTTGAAAATGGTGATTTCAGTTATTTTACTTATGGATCTACTAGTAATGGAATAAACCATAGAGGATACGCTGATGATCGACACAAAGACAATGATCGTTACCAAACTGCAAAACTTTGATATTATCATATTGATTTATATTTTGTTTTACACGTTCACGAGACCTATTTCAAGGGATAAGTGAGGATTAGTGAAACATCTGCATGACCGAGTGATAAATGTAAGCGCTGCCGACTTTGAACTACAGGCTCTCTGGCTTGAGTTCTGCTGAAGGCGAGATTCTGCCTTCACATAATCGGCGCTCAATTGCCCAGGGCCCTTTATATTCAACCTTCCATTGTCCAGATATGACTGAAATACTGTTGAAAGTGCTTTGAACCGCAAAATCATCCAGCCATCCAGCCATCTTAAACTAAGCCATGATAGTATGGCAGAATGCTATTAGCAGATCAATCTGTATGTACTGATCAAAGTCTTCAATCAGTTACACTACATGTATATAGATTCATCAGGTTCGATAGACTGTTACTGCAGATGTGGAAAAATCTTATAAGACTGCATACCTGTGCAGATTAATCAGGGTTTTCATTTGTCACATGTCTCATAAGGCACCATTTCCGTGGCATGCTTAAAGATGTTTCTTTTTATAGAGTGAATGTGGCCGTTGTTGAAAGACATGTTTCGCGATATAATGGTGAATATACATGTTTTTTCCGGCAGTTTTACAAAGGGGAACAACTTTTGTCATGTCCTGTTTGCTTCCCTGGAAGACGTGAAGGCCTTCCAAAATTGTCTAATCAAAAGAAAAGAATTGGCTCCTTGGGAGCCAGTTCTTTCCTTTATGGTTCGACCGCAATTGAGAAGAGATGCAAAACTGAAATTGGCAGAGTTGTTTTCCTTGAAAGGGTACCCATATGTCTTTATGTCTCTAACTTTGAAATGTTTGAGAATAGTGACAATACGAGTTCATCTGTTCGTATATACAGCCGGAACACATAACTCCAGAAAACAGCAAAGACTAAGTCCTAGATTTGCAATCATTATGTTGAAACCATCTTCGTCATTTCGTATAAATTGCGCTTGTTATTACATTGGGTTCGACTGATTGGAATCTACATTCTATTGGTTTGAAGACCAGGGTCATACTTGATTTAACAAATTCAGAGTACACTGGCTACTCCAGAACATTGGCTTAAATCAAGTAACACGGAGTACTCCAATACTCTTGATTTGTGTGCACGGAGTACTAGTACTCCAGTACACTCTCATGTAAATCAAGTGATGTTGTGTTGTTATTTGATAAAAAATCGACAGAAAGGGGGTATAAAATACAATATATGTCATTCTGCACATGCTCTACGTCATTCTGCATTATCACACATTAATCTGAGCACATATTTCCGGATGCTTTTTTATTCGGATACCAAGAGGATCTCTTTTTGTCAATTGAAAAGTGACTTCATGCACGAACTATATTTTTAAAAGGACTAGCTTTCGCTGTAAACATGGCTCTCTGAAATGCTGTAAGTATAGCAAACTCTTTGGCGAAATAAATCACAATAGAAGGACAAACATGTTTAGTCGACGTGTGTGCGAAATCCACAAAATATCAGAAGTTGATTGTTATGTAGTAAGATTCTTCTGTTGTTAACACAACTGATCCATCTAATGGTTGTTTGGAGACTTTGAAAAGTGCAAGATTTACAGTAAGATTCCGAGCACTCCACCAAACGGAATGGTGTTACTTTGAAAATACGTCACGTTCTGTTGACGTAGGCTGTTAGGAGTGAAACTGGTAGTGAAGACATATACATACATGTCGAAGATGTACATACTGCAGGTGCCAGAAGGTGCAAGTTATGGATTGTTTCCGTTGAGCCTGCTGAAGAACATCGTTTTAAGAAACCCAGTTTGAAGCATCTCGTGTGCTAGTCAAATGCAGGACAGAATCTGTTACATATACCTGAAAGTAGCCGATGAATATAAAGCCGAAAACCAGGAGAGGTTTTAATAAAATACTTCTGATATCTCATTACGTCTGGAATAATCACATCAGGCAGTTAATCATTTTTAGTCTAGAGACTTCTGGACTTAAAGCACGATTATGTATGATATATGTAATGATGTTTACGCATTTCTTCTATGTCTCATTGCGTCATATGCTAGGGTTATTGTTTCATATCACCAGTGGTATGATTAGCTTTCAGTTATGATGAATTAATGTCATGGTTTTCCATCAAACTTCATCATTCGGTCATCACCTGCCATCTTACGGTAAACATTTACTTAGATATGCCACTAAAAATAATAGGTGGTATATAAGCTATTGTTCAAAAACTGTCATATTCGAAGATTTCCAAAATAAATGAATGAATGTGATTAAAGTTACGGGTCATAGATCTGCTTCTGTTGCTGACTGTATGACTGTTTATGGCTTATTCAGAAAATTACTTGTTGTCTGATTTGTTAAACGTTCTTTGTGTGACTTAGCCATGGTTTACATAGAATTAAGGTTTAATTAGAATATTATTAGGCATTCGTCTTCACAGTAGTCCTAGAAATTATTAAGCATTGCATTCTGATTCTCCATTGCCAGCTATTGATACGAGGGATGATTATTAAATAATGGCAACACTTTGTAGATTAGCAGCTTCATATAAATAAGTAACCCTCATGTAACACCAACGATTGTATTCCTAGCTTTCATAGTCATGTTTAAAATTGAATTTTTTTAACGTGTTACTATATGACGTAACGTTTGTGCTGGGTACGGCGTGTGAAAATTAATTTGGGTAAGAATTTGTTTGTATTAGGTTTATTATGTAGAGAATTTAAAAAAAAATTGAAAATGTAGGAACACCTTCCATTCAAATTTGGTTTTGGCTTTGCAAAACAAAACACATATAATGATTGATTATGAAAGTGATCTGAAATCTGGTTTCAATTAAAGCAGGAACAGGGGTCCAATCATTGATTTTAGGGCTTTTGACTTTTTATTCCTTAATGTTCAGTATTATGCTGAAGTTTATTGTTTGGCTGTCAATTACAAGACCATTTTGTTTCTTCCTGCTATACAAGTCTCACAGGACTCTGCTTGTTTAAGTGCAATGACGTCCTAGTTTTGGTCCCTCAGGCTCAAAGTCGGCGAGAAATGCCACTTCTTGCTCGATCGAAAGCCTTTCACGATCTGTATTTCTGCCAGGTTGGAAAGCAAGTCGTGAAGTTTAGTATCTATGAATTGCATCAAGCCCTCACACCATCAAGAACTCTGATCCAGTCTTTATTTCTTATCAGCAGCATTATCTGTATTAAAATTTGCAAAAAAGTAGAGACTAACCCTGACAAGTTTAAGGCATCGTTGCCATGGCTAAGATATTCTTAAACAATACTTTTATGCTTGCCTCTAAAAATCGTATATCTCAATATTGCCCTATAACATAGCCAATGAGTTAAATGCCAGTAGTCACTATTTAATGACCACCCTTCATTGTTTCGAGTCACATCCGGAATGTCACTCAAAAGTCACCAGATAGTGTATAACTGACCAATGCAACGACAACTTAGCACGTGACATAGTCCCACAAACAAACAAGAGGGCCATGAGGCCCTGAATCGCTCACCTGCGCAAGTGGCAAAGTGGCTTTTTCTTATGTCTGAAATTGCCAAAATATGAGTTTTGGATCAAAAATCAAAGAATGACCATGACTTCTTGTACTCATAAATCTTCATGTACTCATTAAGACAACCATACATAGCATTTTTAGGCCAAAATCTTCAAAACTATCCATGAAATCTTACGTTCTAGCATTTTGCCATATAAAAGCCTGCCGCTAAAAAGGTCAAGGTAAACCCAAGGTCATCATTTGAACAGTCTTGGTAGGACTAGTATTCCATGCTACTTAACCAAGTTTACAGGCTATTGGTGTATTGGTTCTGTAGAGGAATAATATAAAAGGTTTATACCATAAATGAGTATGGTGGCCATGTTGGTCATGTGACCTGGACCGTTTGAACAATTTTTTGTTCAATCAAGCCCTGGAGGCTCTATATGAAATGTGTTTACAATTGGCCCTTTGGCTTTTGAGGAAATGTTTGAAAATGTCAAATTATGAGAGATCTGGGTCAAAGGTCAAAGAATGACCATGACCTCTTGTACTCATAATTCCTCATGACCTAATTAAGGCGACTATATATTGATTTTTAGGCCAAAAGCTTCAAAACTTCCCATGAAATCTTATGTTCTAGCATTTTCCCATATTTGACCTTGTCATAAAAAAGGTCAAGGTCAACTCAAGGTCATACTTTGAACAATCTTGATAATACTGGAGTACCCAATGCTACATACCAAGTTTCAAGGCCATTTGTCAATTGGTTCTGGAGAAGATTTTTAAAGGTTTTTACCACATATGGGCATGGCCTCCATGTTGGTCATGTGACCCTGACCATTCGAAGAAATCTTCGTTCCCTCAACCCCTGAAGGCTGTTTATGAAATGTGTTTACAATATGCTCAGTGCCTTTTAAGAAGAAGTTTGAAATTGTCAAACCATGAGAATTCAGGGTCAAAGGTCAAAGAACAACCTTGACCTCTTGTACTCACAAATCTTCATATACTCATTAAGATGACTGTATTATCCAATTTTTAGGCCTAAATCTTCAAAACTTTCCATAAAATCTTATGTTCCAGCATTTTCCCATATTTGACCTTGCTGTAAAATGGTCATGGTAAACCCAAGGTCATCATTTTACACATTGGGTTATCATTTTAAACAATCTCGATAGTACTGGAATACTCAATGCAACATACCAAGTTTAAAGGCCATCTGTCCATTGGTTCTGGAGAAGAAGATTTTTAAAAGTTTTACCATATATGGGCGTGGCAGCCATGTTGGTCATGTGACCAGGACCGTTTGAATTGAATTTTGTTCCCTCTAACCCTGGAGGCTCTATCTGAAATTTGGTTACAATTCGCCCAGTGGTTTTTGAGGAGACTGTTTGAAATTGTCAAAATATGAGTTCTGGGTCAAAGGTCAAAGAATGTCCTAGACCTTTTGTACTTATGAATCTTCATGTACTCATTAAGATGACTGCATACTCCAATGTTTAGGCCTTAATCTTCAAAACTTTCCATGAAATCTTATGTTCTAGCATATTCCCACATTTGACCTTCTCGTAAATAAGGTCAAGGTCAACCCAAGGTCATCATTTGAACAATCTTGATAGTACTTGAGTACCCAATGCTACATACCAAGTTTCAAGGCCTTAGGTAAACTGGTTCTGGAGAAGAAAATTTTTAAAGGTTTTCACCATATATGGGTGTGGCGGCCATGTTGGTCATGTGACCTGGACCATATTAATAGATTTTTGTTCCCTTAACCGCTGGAGGCTCTACATGAAATTTGATTTCAATTGGCCCAGTGGCTTTTGAGAAGATTGTTTGAAATTGTCAAAATATCAGAGTCTGGGTCAAAGGTCAAAAAATGACCTTGACCTCTTGTACTCCTAAATCTTCATGTACTCATTAAGATGATTGTAGATACCAATTTTTAGCCCAAAATCTTCAACAGTTTCCAAGATATCTTATGTTTTAGCATTTTGCCATATAAAAGCACAAGGAAGCAAATTTGACCTTACCGTAAAAAAGGTCAAGGTCAACCCAAGGTCATAATTTGAACAACCTTGGTAGTACTCACACACCCAATGCTACATACCAAGTTTCAAGGCCATCGGCCTATTGGTTCTGGAGAAGAAGATTTTTTTAGGTTTTTACCATATATGGGCATGGCGGCCATATTGGTCATGTGACCAGGACCGTTTGAACAACTTTTCGTTCCCCCTTCCTCTGGAGGCCACATATGAAATTTGGTTACAATTGGCCCAGCGGTTTCAGAGGAGAAGTCGTTTGAAATTGTTGACGGACGGACGGACGGACGGACGACGGACGGACGACGACGGACGACGGAGCCTTACCATCCTATAAGCTCCCCCGGAGCCGCTGGCTCAGGTGAGCTAAAAATTGTACGTTTTCAATGCCCCACAATAAGCCCGTGATTTTACCTGCATTTTATGAAAAGATGCATACATGAGCCGCGACACGAGAAAACCAACAATGTGGTTGTGCGCCCAGCGCAGACTCAGATCAGCCTGGGCATCCGTCCAGTCTGATCAGAGTCTTCGCTGCCCGCATGGAAGTAGCTTAGTCTCTTAGCTACCCTTTGAGTACTTAACGAAGAGTCTTGTCAAACTGGGCGAATGCCCATGATGATCTGAGTCTGCACTGGCGCACAACCACATTGTTGGTTTTCTCGTGTCGCGGCTCACATGTTCAAAGTAGGCGTGGCTCTGGAATGGTGAATTTCTTTCAACAGACACTATGACAGAACTTAATTTTGAATCTAACATATAAAAATGTCAGTAATACCGGTATGCATCTTTTGCAACTACCGGTATATTAGTGAATGTGGGCTAGGGTATACCTCTGAAAAATTATGTTGTTTTTGTTTTGTTTTAACTGAGGTTTGCTATACTACCTTCGCTGGACACAGACTTTCGGAATGTAAACAGTGTCTGTTGTTCACCATTGACCTGAATGAAATATTTCTGTCGAGATATTTTAGACAATCATGTAAAGTCTCATTACCTAAAATGCATATTTACTAAGCCCTACGATATATGGGTTATTTGCAGTTTTCATCAAGATGTATAAGATAAGAACGAGTCAGAGCAACATACCCTCAGGAAACATTTCAGCTTGTGCCCCTTTCCAAAATGAAGTAATGTGTTTGAAAGCTAGCAACGTCTATAGCTGACATGTTCATATACATAGTACAAATTCCTCTTTACATCGCCACAAGGACAAATAATATTTGTGGATCAACCCACCAAGAAATCAGTGTTGATTCAATGTTGTGTGCATGCAGGGAAATTATGAGTGATACTAGTATGCATAAAATTTCATAACGGAATGCTGTTTAAGAAATAGATCAGCTCTAGCAGTGAATTGTTGAGAAATAATTCACTGTTTGGAGGTCAGTTGTAAAGTTGATCATATCACGAGCGCGGAGCACGAGTGATATATCTACTTACAACTGACCAACAAACAGTGAATTATTACTCAACAATTCAATGCTAGAGCTGAACTATTTCGATTCTAACACTTAAAAACGCTGAAAAAGTATTCTTTTCATTCAAACTCTCCCAACCTTCCTGCCAGCGCGTTCATGCTCCCGCCAATATTCTTAACTGTATCTAAGGTAGACGTACGTTTTTATGGCGGTTTTAGAAAGAAAAAGAGACGTTACACCGTCTAACTTCTCAAAACGTCACAAAATTACGTCAGTAGTTGCAGTGACGTCAGCAATTAGACTCGCGCGCTCCAAGACAGTGAATTGTTGCAGAATAAAACACGGTAACTTTCCATTGCTTCTATAGGCGCACTGTGTTAGAATGACTAATGAAACAAATATATAAAGTCTATACATGGCGTGTTAGCTCCTATGACTTATAACTACTTTTTTCGCTTTGCAAACAATTCTCAATAGTTTTCAGAAATACTCTATACGTTAAAATAGAAATGCTTTATGTGAAAGGAACACGTGTGTTATGGTCATTTTGGCCCCCAACTATGGTCAAATTACGAGTCATTGCATGTTTTATAGACCAAATACTGGTAATGTTTCATTTCGGTTTAGTTTGGCTCTTGCCATGGAATAAATATAGTTATAAAATAATGGCTTCTGAAACAGGCTAAAATAATGAAGTTTGTCTTTCTTTTGTCAGCTCTAGGTTTTCGGCTGAAAAAAGAAATAGAATTGAGCACAGCCATTAATAAAATCCGTTTAACATGTGCATTGAAATGTATATTGTAACAGTCTACATCATATTGAAAGAACTTGTTGGTAAATGATTGTGCTGATACAAGTACTTGAAGCTTAAAATATTGCTGTATGCATGTAGGATTTTCACTGCCTAAGTAAATGTCTACTGCTTTTATACATGTGTGTATCGTATAAATTTTTGAAAAAATATTGTTTAAAGCAAGTCTTAAACAACTGAATTCTGAAGACAGTTTTTTATTACCTATACCGAATTCACTTTCCCAAGCAAACAGCTGTTTAGTCCGTGATATCAAATACACTAACTGGTAGCTACTTCTTCGATTTTGAAATAAAATACATGTATTCCCTGCAATAAATATTGATGACATATACACCTGGCATTCTGGTTTGGTGGCCATCTTTAGACCTTAATGCACGTAGTTCTTTATGTCAATAAAATTTACTGTTTGCACAAACTAAGATATGGATGTTAAATAAAGACAATAATTCGTTATTGGTGTTCATGTATATTCAGCCCATAAAAGGCCATGATGCAGATGACGAAATTTACGAGTGCAAAATTTCACAACATGTTTCTTCCAAGCTGTATCATCTAGAGAATTCAAGTACTACAGGGCAAACAGTCTATATCCAGATGAGGCAGCCCGTCATTAGCCGCCTCATCTAGAACAACACTTTTTTCAAATTCAACTGTTCTCTTGTCTGGTACTTTCAGTGTTCAAAATATTAAAACCGACTGCTTGTGAAATTTGATTTTATGACAAGAGGAAATGCACATAACCTGATTAGACTGTATGTGCAGCTGTATAAATATGTACTTCAGCATATAAGCCCCACTGATCCTGTCTTGCCCTGCTTCACCGAGTTTTCACTTTTTATGATAGTTAGTATGGTGCACAGAGTGAGTTTGATATACGTAGCTGCATGTTTTGTGATACTGTTATATAGAAGGTTACGTATTTCATTATTGGTCCCCATCCCAACTAACTTTCCTCGTAAACAACACATTTTTATGAAGGGATGGCCAACAATTTATATTCTTAGATCATATGGACAAAGATAACATGGGTTTCACCATAGGTGCACTATCATCCCGGTGATATACATGTTTCGGTCGACCGAAAACTATGGCTATTGACAAGGCAATACGGCTTCCGACAGTAATTTTCATCCGGGTAGGGCATTTTAGGTCAAGTTGTGGGTCAGCTATAGATAGATTATAAATTTTCTTAATCAGCACATATGTCTATAAAAAATCTATACTAGCAGAAAATACGTCAATCGCCCATTATTTATCACATAGAGAAAGTCAAAATGGAGTAGCTAGCCATAGTTTAATACAAACAAGCTACAGTAAACTGTTGTGTATATATGTATGAAATACAAAACCTAAGAGACCAAATCAAAAGTCTCATTCACTCACAACACGGAATTAATTGACTTGTTAACAAATGTTTGTTTTAGAAAATCTGACAAATCTGAAAACGAGAAGTAACTGCTGAAAGAATTTCAGTCTGTAATGGCAATGAAAAGTTGGCGAAGCATGGCAAACGCTGCATGTCCTCGCAGACCTGGCTTATGTTCCATTACCAAAGCAACTAGAAGTTCATATTGACGTCGAAGTGATGTTATCGAGACGTCATTTTGCCAAAAAACTTAGCACACCATTTGGCAATTCTACAGTTGGTAGCTACTAGTGCAAACAGCGTTTGCCATGCCCCACTTGAATTATAAGAGAGATGCTACCTTCCA
Organism: Ctena decussata; assembly: GCA_963989385.1. Classification (NCBI taxonomy): domain Eukaryota; kingdom Metazoa; phylum Mollusca; class Bivalvia; order Lucinida; family Lucinidae; genus Ctena; species Ctena decussata. The sequence goes on along the minus strand of OZ022498.1, from coordinate 33,387,052 downwards.
TTTATACAACTGGAAAAGCAAGATTTTCAGCGCAACTTTGCGGAGCAAAATCAGGCTTACGTAATAGCCTTCGTGTGCGTCCGAGTTAACATACATGTGTGCGTGTACTCTTATGCACATTAGCAACATTAATAAAGTGGGTGCCTAAAATGTTGAAACATTCTTTAAGGGGAAACCAAAAGGTACCCTTTTAACCCGTTAATGCCTCATGGACATTTCTACCTACGTTCCATGTCGAATATACTGAGTGGATGATTTGAATTTTACCAATAAACTGCTATATTTAATGCAAATTTGTAGGCCCTGACTACATGCCGCTACTACATGTATAACGTTTGCCAAGACACCTTTTGAATGGACAATACGAAATTACGGGTTACTAGTGGCCAGTGTCTATATAAATCATGGCATTTAAATAAGTGTACTCAAATTCATTTTAAGCTTCTTTCAGTCCGGAACATTGTGAAACTTTTCACAGATGTCGTTTTAAGACGCGTTAGTCATTAAACTGTCACCATAAAGTCTAACAAAAAGACACAGAACAAAATGAAGACAAAAGGTTTTAAAATGAATAAGCTTTATTTTGGTATATTACATGTGTTAAGATGTCATTGAAAAGAGGCGTCATATTTAATTTTGGTGAACAAACTCTTATAAAGGTACGTATGTACAGAAATAACTTACAAATTTATCTATAAGACTCAAAATGTCAGTGTTCCTTACAAGGGGAATACCTGTGCCTTTACTTTTATCTCCTAGCAGGTATTGGTTTGAACTTTAAGCTTAGATATATTTTGCAAAAGAAGCAGTATTTTTATTGTTTGCATCAAAACTATACCGATTATAAATTTGTATGATAAATGAGAAGTGTAATACATGTAAATAGTTTTTACAAGACAAATACGTAACAAAACCATATCATATAAATGTATGCGGCCAGCGCAATTTATATCCCTAAAATATCTACATTATATGACAAAGGCTAAGCTTAATGAATGCTCAAGCAAACATAAAGTAACTGGTGTTCAAACGCAAAGCTTTTGTCCTATGCACGGTAAGTCGTACCATGTTAATATACCAATGTCATAGTGCATCTATTGTTATATTGTTAAGTACTTTTTTAGGAAAACTGACAATATTTATTAATATTGAATATGCTACATGTATGTACTAAATGAGCAAATCTCGCACGAAATGACATTTTGTATCTAGATCTATTATGTTACGTACTGCATGAGTACAACTGGTACAAAACACCCATTCATATATTTTGTTATGTAATATTACACTGATTCTCAAGAAAGTGTAACGAATGGTGTCATGGCTTTAAAGGCATGTATAATTTTATTTTGAGTTGTCGATTAAATCAAATAAGTGCATGCTCTGAAATTTTTGCTACTACCTGAAATATTTAAGTTATGATATTGATTCAAATACACGGAAATACCCACATTATCATACATGATACTGAAGGACCCCCCTATTTTTTGCATGTCATAATTAAAGATATCAATATTTACCTTAAATTCTTTTGAAGACTTTCGGCGTGAAGCAAATAGTCTTGACTTGGAAAATTTGGATTTATCGAGTCCTTTCGACTAGTGATTAATGGGTATACGTTGGCACACAATGCTTTGTTTAACTCATGACCGTTTCTTGTCACTGAGTTCTGTGTATTCTACGAGCCCAAGCATTAACAATGCATTCCAAAAATTCGGATGAGGCTAACAAGGTTTGTTTTTTCATCAAGGAGGTCATAATCAGTCACTCTGACAGGCCATAAATAGTTTTTTACTATCTATTAAATTCAAATTTTGTTTTGACGCGTCCTTAGTAGTCTGAAAAAACGTAATTTTTCAAGTGTATTTTACGAGTCAAGCCAAAGTCACCCAGTATATAAACAAGAAAGACACCCATTGCCTGTCGTAGAAAGGAGACAACCCCTACTGGTAATTGGACAACTATCGCAACCCTTAACGAATATGCTTCATAGAAAAAAAGTTTCGCGTTTCATAGAATTATTTTACTGGACGTATTATACGGGACAGTAATTCTGAGTAGTACTGGAATGGACCCAGCAAGAAGCTTATACACTCTTAAAAAGGGCACATTGTCTTATTCATTTCAAAATGTACACATGAACGGCCAATCGGAAGCTGAAATACATTGAAAAATGGGAGAAATTTTCAGTTTTTGATTTTTTCATATTATGAAATCTTGATTCAACAAAATATTCATTTAGTGTTTACCTACTTCTTAAACTGAATTTGATATGTCCATATATGCGCTAAATATTTTCAACTGATTGTATTGGGCAATTAAAATGAAACACTGATGCACTATGGTCTATTTTTAGGCAATAAATCGACGCTCGAGCAGTCCCGTATAATACAGAAATGTGTCCCGTAAAATACAGTTACATTTAATAGCAGTTCTTTTAAGAAAAATCGTTCCGACAAACCTGAGGATTAGAAATTATGTTTTAAATTAATTATAATATATGTGTCTTTATTCTCTGCCCTAGACTGAGTAATCTGTTCTCTTTATCTATAATTTTTATTTGTTTTCATGCAAAATTTGGTTAAATTTCAATTCTGCAAAAATAAATTGCCTAATTCGCAATTTATATGGCGCTAGAAATGATGTTCTTCTGCGGTTTAGTTATCTATAAGTGTTATATAAGTGTTATTTTCCTCACAAATTGGATATTTTCTTAGTGGGAAGACTGGAGAAATTGTGCGATCAAATAAAACATTAATGTCCCGTAAATTACAAACTTAAAACAAGTTTCACTGCCTTAATAAGATGATTTTATGGTAATATTTTGCCATATAACAACATAGTATATACAAGTCAAAGATGCTTGACCTTTAGATGCATGTATCTCGAAACATTCTTGTCGGAAAGTCTCATATGACAACTACATGTATTGAGATTTCAAGATTTTTCTATTTAAGAACTGAGAAAAAGAACTTGAAATGCAAAGCAGTACTGCTGACATAAAAAAAGCAAACAGGCTGGCAGATTGTAACGCAAACACTTCTCTGTGGTCAAACATAGAACTTGTTCATGTAACGATATCGCATTAAGCCATTTATGTTGATATTTGTATCTAAACACAAACAGCTCACTGTCACATTTTAAGATCGTGTATTTTACGGGACAGTACAGAAGACATGAATAGCAGTGTAACCATTCTAGATGCTCTATAAAGCATATGCGTTTTATACAGACAGGTTGCGGTTTCAAAGCTTAAAACAGGAGTTTTCCTTGAGGATTTCAAATCTTTAACTTTATGTGTTTTGCAGGAATAGTTTTCTTTCATGTTAGTTAAGTACAATGAGGTCGTATTGCTTCTTTTTGGTAGAGGAAGAGCATTTTGCTTTTTCAGAAATAACAGAGTGAAGATTTCTAGAGCTCAACTTCGTCCTAAACAAAATCACTTGCCTCTTCGGTGGATTATACCCATATACTTCCAGTAATTGCTTCAAGTCTATAGGTATACACGACTCGTAGAATACTCGAGAAAAAGTTTAGTGCCTTCACGTTGTCTCTCGTTATCTGAATTCACCTGATATTTACTGTGCAATACTTTAAATTTAGCTTCGTGAGATACCAAAGTTGTGAAATGACAGTGAAATATCTCTATATGACTTGCTTACTTTTTCGATTTTTTAACCACCCAAAAGTTACACTTTCTTGAGAATCAGTGAATACACGTCTGAGTAGAACTGGCATGAAATTCCATCGTGTATCTATTATGTTATGTTTTACACGAACGCGACTTTTTGCATCTTTTATTACAGGAGTACGACAGATATTCAATATATTATGCAAATGTGTTATTGTCAAAAAACTTTAATTGTATGAACTTGCGCTTAAGTCTATGAAAACATAAATAGGTAATCAAATAATGGTATTCGAACTTTACCAATTACTTGCGCATCTTTTAGACTGTCTGTGTCAAAAAATGGGTATTGTCATAAAATTGCAATATGATGATAAATGGTGTTTCCAACAATGATATAATAGTACTTGAACAAAGCGTCACAATGTCTTTGTTTTTTCTTGTGCTTAATTTTGTAGTTATGGCAAAAAGGCAAAAACACACGTGTGAAAATAATAACTGTAGTATCGTAATGAAATTAAATAATGTTATGTAATGAAATAAGGGACCAGTCTTTTGGGCACACAATACCACTTTGATGTAATATGTCGAAAATTAAGTTGACACTGTCCGTTTTTGATGACAAATTATGCTGACATCCCATATAAACGTTTCTAGGAAATAGAGAAATAGAGAAGGTCCAGTGGTTAGGCTAAGCAGTCGATTTGACTACCTCAAAATAAACAATTATTACAGTAAATGGGCAATAACGGGTAATACCCCCCCCCCCCGCCGTGTTGCTTGAAATTGTGGGTTATTTGCCCCTGTGCCCCCCCTCCCGCTGCCACCAGGCTATATATATGTATAAAATAATGATAAATGTATATAAACTCATAAGTTATTTAGAGTTTTGTTACTTTCACCTGAAGATAGAAGTAATAAAAGCTTCGTGGGGGGATCAAAATTTGGCCCTGCCTTGCAGTCACATCTATGTATCAAATCACTAAAAATGTATATAATTAGAGTGGAAATTGCTTTATCAGAAGCTAACAACATGTCATAAGATTAATGAAGTGTCCTGTCATGACAAAAACTTTGATCCATACGGTTTGGCTGCCCCTGCTCTGGAAGTAATACGGAGAAAAATATATCAGGGAAAAAGTCGACGAGTGAAATAGGTTTGCAGTGGCGGGTTACGCGCAGTCATTTGCGATGCTTTTATTGAGTTTAACTTAAGGTGGTGATAATCACTGATTTGTGGTGAATACAAAACTCTGCGTAAAACAAAACACAACATATCTTCCAAAAATTAGCAGATGCTTTCTTTATGTTGTTTTACACAATTAAGAAATGCAAAAGTGCCTGATTTGTTAATGTTGAAGAGATTTAAATTTGGAAAGACCAAAGGACAACCAGCTGCGCAAAGATCTAAACAAAAAAAACAACCATTGTTATCTTGAAGTCTGAAGAATCTTTGATCCACTTAGAAGAGGGCTCTAGGAATTATATTTTCCATCTCTTTAATAAATTTTCAGATTGAGCAGATGAAAAAAGAAGCAGCCTACAGGTTTCCAAATTTGGATAAAATAATGAAGAAAACACAGGTCAGATGAGTCTACATTTTGCAAGGTTAAATGCTTTCATTTACACATCTGTGTTGATCACAGAAATGTAGTTTTTACACTGTATGTATGATCTGCCAACCCTATACTTAAAGAATGCAACAAAGATACATGCACCTTATACGTGGTCGAGCATTTGAGAATATTGTTTCGTCTGTTAAGCCTTACAATTTGAGAACTTCATGGGAAAAAAAATAATTATTTTATATGATTTTTGCGCAGCAAAAGACACTTTGATCTTTTCTCATAAAAACAATTGTTAAATAAGCATGCCACTCTTTTATACATTCTAAACTGTAAGGAACAACAGAAATAAGAAGTCTGCTAATTTTCGGGGAGATATGTTTCACTTGCATGGTTTTATTCACACAATCACCACGTTAACTGCTGTAACTCGTTCATTTGGTCAAGGACGCTTATTAAAAAAAAATGTGTCAAAGTTATGCTTCTGTGCAGAGAAAATCTTCTAATGCACGATAGCTTATCAGCTGATAACGATCTCATAATGACGTCAAGATTTTTGTAGCTTCATTCCGACTTTCATTTTTCTTGCTACTTCTCCATTTTCACCATAAATACGCCAGTTCCTGGCCAAGTCAGACTTCAATGTATTTAGGTTATTTCAAATTTTTGTTCCTGCAGTATCTGTTGCTGAAAACGGTATAAAACTAACTTTTTGTCTCTACAGGGCATTTTTGCAGTCTTAGCACGTCTCAGCGTAGGCAGGAAATGGTGTCAAATAAATAAAGATGATGTTATTATGACGTCACTTCCTGATGCATATTTTGGGTGGAAACCTGGTACGTGAAAGGGCGTATCACTTTGCTGTATCACTTTGCTACGACAAATAAATGTACAAATAAATATATAAAGAATAATGTTTCCTTGATAGTTAAAGGAATTTAAGCTGTTCAGTGTGTTATGATAAACTCTGTATTTGTTTTGGCAATGATATGCCAGTTCCTGGCTCAGTCAGACTTCAATGTATTTAGGTTATTTCAAATCCTTGTTCCTGTAGTATCTGTTGATGAAAACGGTATAAAACTAAGTAATTGGTAATGTTCGAATACAATTATTTAGATACTTATTTAATATAATGGCTACCTATTACGATATGTTCTGTATAAATAAACGGGCTACCTATTATTATGTTTTATTATATGACCACGATGTAGAACATAATTTGGCTGATTTGACGTCACGTGCAGGTCAATATTTTGCCATATTCACCGGATAGTCAGTGAATATTACTTTTACGCTGACGCCATTTGTATTTTCATGACTCAACGTTGCAGCTGCATTAATGTTATAGGCTAAACTCCGCGAGAAAATGCCATATAGTACCGTAATATCTGTCGAAGGAAACTGTATTTAGAGTTTTCATCTTATAAAACATTTATTGACCTTTATTGCGGTGAATATGCAGTTTTATTGACCTGCAAACATAACATATTGATCGACGCGAAGCAGAGTCAATATGTAGTTTGCCGGTCTATACAACTGCATATTTACCTCAGCAAACGTCAATTATGTTATCTACATGGGTAAAACTGGCATGAAACGATATGGTTTACTTCGAACGTAAACACTCATCCTAAAAATAACAATGGTATGTAATGTTATGCCATAAGCATAAAACGACTGTAAAATGGTCGAAAAGAAGTAGGGTAAGTCGCCCTTAAGTCGAACTTGCCCTTAAGTAAGTCGAACAAATTAAACTGATAACAATAATATTTCAACTTGGTGGGACATTACCTTTTAAGATACCAGACGTTACTTTAGTCTATGAACAATATGCATAAAAGACTCCCAAATATAAAACATGCATTATTATACGACTAGCGGTCGTCGCAACGCATCCCTCTCGAGATGTTTCTAAATTTAATGATGTTGATTTTTATAAATTTTGTAAAATACTTGATATTATGCAGCAAAAGGAGTCTTAGTTTACCAAATTTAACATTTATGTTAAACTAATCCATGGCTTCTCATTTCTCGAAAAGATAACTACAATGTATTTATTGGTCAAAATAAGTAAAATCAACAAATTTTTTCACAATTAACACATACCTATGCTTCGTCATTGAGTCGAGCACTGATTCGCCATGAAGTCGAACACGGGCATACAGTTTCAGAGACGATTAACTCACTGTAACACTAGCAAATACATTCAGTCACAGACTAAATGCACAAACGAATGAAAATTTAGAAACAGCTCGAGAGGGATGCGTTGCGACGACAGCTAGTCGTATAATAATGCATGTTTTATATTTGGGAGTCTTTTATGCATATTGTTCATAGATTAAGGTAACTTCTGGTATCTTAACAGGTAATGTCCCATCAAGTTTAAATATCAATGTTATCAGTTTAAATTTGCTCGACTTAAGGGCAAGTTCGACTTAAGGGCGAGTTACCCTACATTAATTGCATATACCAAACGACTTTGGAACCAAGTGACTCCAGTTATATATAACTTTGATGACTTTGATGATGCTCAGTTAATTTCGGTTAATAATGATCAAAGAAGCTTCGACCAATAAAAGTTATACATTGATTATACAACAACAATTCAACAAGAAATGTAAAAGTTTAAATACACAGGATACACGTTATTATATAAATAAATACTTTCAATTATGAGACATACACATCTTATGCCTTCAAATGCTAGCAGATCCTATCAAAACTTACAAGACACGATTCATGTCAGTTTACGTTTAGAAAAAAATCAACAATACGATCCATGCCAGTCAAATCATCAGACTGGCATGGTTCTTATGAATGATTGTTCTTACTGGCAGGAATTGTGTCTCGATTGTTCTAAATCGGGCCTTGAGGTTATAAAACATGAGTAAATTCTCAAACTCAAAATAAAGCACACTGATTGGCTGCTTCCGAGAAGATGCTCGGAAGCAGCAAATCAGTGTGCTTTATTTTGAGTTTGAGATTATTCTCAAGTTTTATAACCTCGAACCCGGATCTATTCACACTGGAAAGAATATGATGATAGAGATGAGACAATTAATATGGCATGTCTGTCGCTGGGTCGACTGGATCATCGTTTTAGCATCGCTTTGTAATCACCGAAGAAGTGTTTTGGTACGCATCGGAAAAACTTGAGCTGAAGTTGAGATAAAACAGAAAACAGTTGTTAATGATCATACATAATAAAGCTACAAGAACATTATGTTGACAAAAATTATACACTGCGACAGATCTGAACAGGAAATAATTATCATATCTAAAAAAGCTACATGATCATTATGTCAACAAAAATTATTGTTACAGATTTAAACGGTTTCAGCACATAAGTGGTCAATAAATACTCAGACCAGTTTCGCATCCGCCCCCAGCAGGCACATGACGTTGAAATGACGTCGTACTGACGTCGATGCGACGTGATGACGTCGCATCGACGTAAGTACAACGTCATTTCGACGTCATGTGCCCGCTGGGCAATATCTATTCAGAGCCTTTCTATCTACACACTGTATTATGCATGAAATATACGAATTTTATTTTACAGGCAAGCACTGAATGCTGACTCTAGATAAGGTAGGGTATTGTCGATTAACGGGGGCGCCGTGGTTAAGTGGTTAGAAAGGCGCTGTGGTCGAGTGGTTACAGCGACTCGGTTATGGTGCTGAAGGTCGCCGGAAGGTCCCGGATCAAACCCGGGTTCGCCCATCTGGCGACTGAAAAGCTCTGTTAACCCAGCAATAAATGGGTACCTGCTTAGAATCAGGTAAGAATAAGGCAGCGGAAGGAAAGGGATGGACTCCGCCTTTCATACTGATGCTGTGACCAAGATACAGTGGGTCTCTAAGACCCACAGGCCCTACGGCCGATAGTCTTTGGGAAACCTTCACCCTTTTGTCGAGTATTACGTACTGCCTAAAACATACGCGATGGCGCAGAAGTAAATCGCCATTAGAATCGTTCTAGAATAATCATTTATGTGTATGGGTGTCCATTTTTCCCCGCCCATTTTACGATGCCTCCTGACAACCGATACCGATAGGCTCTAACACCTACTGCCCTTATGGCCATACCGCTAGGGAAAAGCTTTAGTTTAACTCTTTCGGCGCCAAATTTTTCAGACGACAAATTTTCGTCTGCTCAAATCATCAGACGACAGATTTGTAATTGGAAATTTTAACAATCTAAAAGACATTTTTCATAAAATCAGGCTTTTTAAGTTCATATTTGAATGGCAAACAGTGTAGATCCTGATCAGACGGCTCTTTTAAGAGCCGGCTGATCTGGATATACGCTGTTTGCAAAGTCGCATTTTTGCGACTTTTGCGCCGAAAGAGTTAACTTTTTAAAATACTTTGATGACAGAATAACTACGCACATATATCTCTAATATGCTGGGTGGAGACCAGTGCAGACTGGTATAAACCTGGTTGAAGTGTTTTTCTCTTGGTTAAAGCAGTTTCACAGAGTTGTTTTTTTTTAGCCTTTTTTTTTGTCGCATGGGGATAATAGTATAATAATAGTATAACTTTATTAGCAAATCGGCATGCAAATACATTGCCTTTGGTTATCTACATGATACAAAATGACTAACACATCTTGCAGTGCAAATACAAATGTAGTAGTACTCATATTACATACCCTGCAGTCAGCTGGCGCTGTAAGAACCTCGTTTCAGCGTTGCTGACGTTGCAGCAACGCTGAAACGACGTCGAAAAAAACGCTCACACGACGTCAGCTGACAGCAGTTCATTAAACAAGAAAGTTAAGAAAATTTCCATTCTGAAAAAATCACATAAACGTTCAAGAGTTGAAGTGAGAAAGGAATGCATTATCAAAAATAACTTAAGCGGTTAACTGGAGCTAAGAATGACTGATCTTACTTTATTTGCTGATACAATAAACTTTGAAATATTGTTAGAAATTTTAGATGTTTTATTTTTCATCAAATTTTCAAATTTTTGCAGGTTTGTGTAGTATAGTATACAGCGCAGGAGCGAGTTAAGGCGGTAATATATGTGTGATGACTTTAATTTTCTGGCTGACAATTCCTGATATGGATAAGTGTTCTTGGACCAATTGCAACCAATTATGAAACGACAGCCAGCACAACTAGGGCAACTGAAAACCGGACCAGGTGGAGAGGAATTGTTGTGCGAAGTCATCTGCAAAGTGGTGCCCCAACAGCCCTGCACTGTTATGGAATAGGGGATAATACTTCATTGGTACGTGCTCGCAGTGACTGAGGCAGCGATTACTTAGTTATTGAATTTGAAGAATACGAACTGCACTGCTGAGCTGTTGAACAATTCGCAAAAAAATAACAATAGGATACTCTTTACAAAATATATGCATAGATACTTAACAAATAGCGTTTTGAAAAATATTTTTGTCCACTGCATACATACCTCGTCGAAATATCCCATAAAGCCCACACAACCACTTGAAGACCCAATAACCATAGGACTGTTTGTGCTAGCCATACCAGCGTCTGCAAGATAATTATGATAATTTTTGTATTTTAAGCATTTATCAGAAAAACATGTTTTATCTCAAAAATGTAACATGTAACAGTCAGTTGTACTGACATCGTGTTTGTATTATGTCCGAGCTCAAACATTTAATTGCACCAATATGCAGATTCTTGATACGGTCTTATTGAACTTTCGGTGAAATCGAAGGAAAGATAGATAAAATTTTAACTTGCAATCTAATGATATGCCTGGTAAACAGTAATAAAAAAAATCAAGCTTCTGCTTTAGCCAAAATATGACAATGTTATTCAACTCACATACATTTGTGATTGAGCCGCGACACAAGAAAACCAGCAAAGTGGTTGTGCGCCCAGCGCGGACTTTGATCAGCCTGGGCGATCGCCCAGTCTGATCAGATTTTCGCTTTGCGCTTAAATGGTAGCTAAGGGTCTAAGCTACCTTCATGCGGACAGCGAAGAATCTGATCAGACTGGGCGGATGCCCAGGCTGATCGGAGTCTGCGCTGGGCGCACAACCACTTTGTTGGGTTTCTCGTGTCGCGGCTCATATGTATGTAAAGCATATCTATGTACATTTTTTATTATTATTATTATTATTATTATTTTTTTTTTTTTTTTTTTGGGGGGGGGGGGGGGGGGGGGGTCGGGTAACTTTCAGTGCCGGGGCCATATAATACTTTGAAAGACAGCAGGGCAAGGGCTTACTGTGCTTGCAGTAGGTGCGCGTGGAGTTTGTTTTAATATTTTTTCTATTGTCTATCATTTCTCTTTTCTTTCTCCCCTCTCTCTGGGAGACAGCCCGACTTAGACTGAAATACTGCCTAAAAGGACCGTTAAACCGAAAACAACCTACCGACCAATACTTTTACTCCAGCCGAATCTGTGTATCACTCATTGCTAGTCAGCTGTGCATAGGGCCTGTAGACCATCTTAATTCCATTATGTATTGTTAATTTTGACTTACGTGTTTTAACGGATGCCGAAGGCATGTTGTCCACTCTCATAGTCATCATTGCTCCGTGCTTGGCAACCCGAATGAAGTGAGGCATCCCTGGTTTCTAGGAAAAAAAGGAGATACATTAACTTAATGCAACACTATCCTGCCAGGCATACCATGTTGAATCAATACTGAATCAACGTTGATTCAACATCATGATGTTGAATCAATGTTGATTCAATGTTGTTTCAACGTTGTGTGCCCACTAAGTATTGCTCTAGATAAAGAGATTGTCAAATGAGAATTGCGCGGTCATTTACTTGTGTTCTTTTCGTTTTTCATAGAGCGGGTGCGGAGAGTATAAATGATCCCCCTACTTTGGCATATAGAAACTGAGTTACGAGCCCCTTAATTTGGCTTTAATATCTGGGATGTCTTTATTTTCGCCCCCCCCCCCCTCCTTGAAAATTCCCTTAAATTCACATCCTCTAACAGGCTCCCCTTTTCAACAGTCTGCGCACAGGCCAGCTCTAGAACCACCTCACCAATATGATTTTGTTACGCCAACACAGCATGTCGTTTTGGATACACAATACACAGTTCCGAGCCACACCCAGAATATCACTCAAAATCACATGATAACGTATACCTGGCCAATGCAACGACAACTTAGCACGTGACATAGTCTCACAAACAAATCGCACGTGGTCAGTATCCAACATAAGTCCGTGGTTTTACCTAACAGTCAATGGAGGGATGTATACCTGTTTAAAGAAAACAAACTAACACCACTTTTAATAAACTTACCATGCTTTGCAAGAACAGAACGCATCGGAAATGCATGATGCGCCAACTGCCATGTGTAGATCATGAGGGGGCTGATTCTTTGCCATAGATCGCAAACATTTAGCAGACACTAACTTTTGTCATTTATTTTTCCGCCATCTTTGTGTAAGCTTGTGAGACGTAGTAACAGTAACTAAGCAGGCGGAGCTTAACGGCTATTCTCGAAACTGTGTATTGCCTGCTTGGTTTACTCATTGTTCTCCCAGTGACATAAAATCAACGTTTGTTGTTATAGTTTCGTCATTGAAACTGACCGTGATTGGTCACCTTTTAAGTTAAATACATAAATCATATTTTGAGTTTTTCATAAGAATAGGGTGAAAAATTATTTAGATCATTTTATAGCCATCACTGCTCTCCCAGTAGTATGATTTCCTATAATATTTCATCGTGAGATATCACTGCAATTTTTTATACTGCAGTCTCATCATTGTAAATGATCATAATTGGCTAGCTTTAAACATTCAATTACAATATACTTTACTAACAAACAATAATAATTATAACAAAAAGTACTAACCACACCCATGACAACGAGTTCCACAACTGATTTATCCTTCATACGGAAATACCCTTTCACAAGACCTTCTATTGGTAAATATGTTATTCTGTAAGTATATGCATTCTTTTTCCAACTGTTAGATATCAAGGCCACCTCCCCTGTGAAGACTTGGGTCATAAACTCGAAACACATGGCCCACTGACTGTTCATGTCCATATCGTTCATCATCCATATAATTATTCGACCTGAAGTGGAAAATAATGGGATCATATTTAGACATAGCGCCGCAATCGAGTGGCCGAGCGCTACATGCAGGCTCCTTTGCATGAGGTTTTGTGTTCAAATCGCATGCTCCTACGACTACGAGGGTCATCCAATAAAGAGTGGAACTTGTTTGATATTTTAGGAACCCGACCCCGTTACTTGGGAATTTTACCTTTATTTGCAAGACCAATATCTAGCCTCCTTGTAGTATATGCTTCATAAAATATTGCCGACAACTTATTCGGCTATGGTTCGAAACGTAAGGCATCAGCTACATCATTGGCCGGGCTTTGCTTCATAATAAAATCACACAGGCAGGAATTGAGGTCTGGCATTTATCCAAATAATGATATCCGAACATATTTTGACATTTTCTTTATTTGGTTGCATTACGTTTTAATTTTGCCCATACCATTCGGACTATACATTAGCCCATTGACGAATGGTTGCCAAGCAACCAGTCTATTCCAGGAAATATGACTGTAAGTACCATGTACGATGTTCTGTTGCTAAGCAACACAAAGCGCATCAACCGTGTGTTTCCCCAAAATGTGCGTTGTAATTTATATGACATGCATCACTATTTAGTGTTAAATGTTTACCATCATGTAAAACACTTATCTCACCCCCAGTTATAATGCTCAAATTTTGCAATTACTTTCAAATTTTAAACTAAAATTCCTAGCATCTTTAACAATTTCAGTCTTACATGGGTTATTTTCATAAAGTATGATTCAATTATATTAAGGTATAAAACAAAGTGTTTTTATTTTTAAATAATAGGAGGGTTCCAGTAACCATGGCAACCAATTTTACAAACCCGGCCAAGAGCTTTCCCCTTGTCTTCTGTCGTTGCTAAGCAACGAAAAATCAACGGTAAAAAAAAAGTCTGGGATAAATTGTTATATGCGCTTTAAGATATGCCACGTACTTGTTATATTTTCGATATGAAAAACATATATAGTCACAAACTATAAATAAAGTCCCACTCTTTATTGGATGACCCTCGTAAATGACTCACTCGGTCCATATACATGTATCAGTAAAAATGGGTACATGTACTTGACTCGAAGTACATAAGGATATGCGCAGGCCCCGCCTTTATATGCTGAGTCCAAGAATTTAGTTTGAAGACATTCTTTTATCGTTGAACACACAAACAAACATTGGGGTTCTACGAGACACCTTGGCGTTTTCATCAAAACAGAAAAAGTAAGGGGGAGTAACAGCCGGAAGCACAATCTTTTTTTTTTTCACATTTAAAACATTATTTACCCATTTGTGCCCAGTGGAATGTTCTATTCTTATCAAATCGATCAGTCTAAGTTTTACTGCGTCTTTCAAGAGCAGCTAAATCATTTGTTAGGCTGTATACATGTACGCCCCTTCTCCCTTGCACGCCCCTTCCCCTCCCACTAACGCTGGCTTAAGCGGTACTTCCATCATAAGCTAAATGGTCCCAAGGGAGATAATGTCTCAATGATAAGCGTCTCCTAATCCTCGTAAACCTCAGCCTCGTAGACCTCAACCTCTAATGGAGCGACCGGAATAAGAAGTTTGCCAGTGGCAAACTTCTTATTCCGGTCGCTCCATTAGAGGACTTGAAATATACGAAGTTTGTCGACTGGATACTTACCTCCCTTGCTGAAAAGTGCCGACTTCTGATATATGGAGACAGCAGTGTTGGCGGCCTGTGGGGCTTTGTTGTACTCTTCCAGAAAATCACCGTTGTAACCAAAGTGAAACATTGGTGCACAACCTAGAAAAAGATAATTATAACGAAAATCAGTCGAAACCAGTGTAGATCAAGAAGATGGAAACCAGAGTGAGAAGACCAAACTGATGACAGACAGCGTCAATGGCATCCAGGGGGAGATTAAGGTAAAAGGGTAGAAGGTGGGTACAGTAACAAGTTTCAAAAACATTGGAGCAGTTGTCTCAGATGATTGCTCAAAACAAGCAACTTCAGCTGCCCGATTTGGAGAGAGCAGCGTTTGAAAAAAGAATGCATGTCTTTGAGATGAGATGCTACCGAAGGCTACTGAACACCATATAGCCAATTAAGAGATTTGCAGCAGGATTCAAGCAGCAATTGGAGAATATTATGAGCTACTGACCTTGGTCAAGAAACGGAAACTAAAGTGGTTTGGCCACGTCTGAGTGTCTTCTGGTTTAGCAAAGGCCATTCTACAGGGCACAGTGAAAGGAAAAAGAAGAGGTAGGCAGAAGAAAAGGTGGAAAGACAATATTGCGGAGTGGACAGGGATGAACTTTTCCAGCTCATATAGGACAGCTGAGAAAAGGACAAGGTGGAAAAGGGATTGTTTTGAAATCGGCTGTGGTTCCCCAACGACCTTTTTATAAGGTAAGGAGAATAGGAAAATTGCTACAAGGTTTTCGCTACAGTTTCATCAATATAAATGTGATTAGCTAACTTTGGACAAATGAAACACCCCTGAGTTTCACATTAAAAGGCTATAAAAATGATTTGGGTCATTTTAGTTGACCCTCCTAAATCTAGTTGAAGTGGCAAAAATACAATGTACAGGCTCGGGCTCATTTATTGTTCCGTATTTGTTTGAATTGCATACTTCGACAAGATTAGATTAGATTAATTAACTTCGACAAGATACCAGAACACGATTATTTATAGTCATATTTTGTGATGCAATCTGTCATTTTTGTCGCACCTGCTGTAGCGAGATGCGATATAGGCGTCCGGTTTTCCGTCCGTCCGTCCGTTAGACTTTCCGTCCGTACGTCCGTCCGTTCACAATTTACGTCCCTAGCATTTAAGTCCATTCAAAAGACTTATTCTCTGAAACCACTGCATCCATGGTTCTCAAATTTTTCATGCAGCATAATCAGACTGCAGGGCTTCAGAGTGGGAAAATTCAGCCAGGTTGAGAATCCAAGCTGGCCGCTGTTACTAAAAATAGCAAAACCAACAAAATCAATTTTTCTCCAGAACCGCTTTTGTATGAAACATTAGTGGAACCTTTGTATTCAGAATTATCAAAATGAAAAAAGTCTGTAGTGGAATTAGGTCGCAGTGACCTTACGTCGACCCTAGCATAATTTACGTCGACCCATTAAAAGCATTTAAGTCCATTCAAACGGCTTATTCTCTCAGACCACTGCACCCATGGTTCTCAAATTTCACATGCAGCATGATCAGACTGCAGGGCTTCAGAATTGTAAAACTCAGCCGGGTCGAGAATCCAAGATGGCCGCCGTTACTAAAAATAGCAAAACCAATAAAATCAATTTTTTCTCCGAAACCGCTTGGTATATTTGGCTGAAATTTTGTGTGAAACATTAATGGGACCTTGGTATTTAAAATTATCAAAAAAAAAAAATAATATGTAGCGGAATTAGGTCGCAGTGATCTTAGGTCAACCCGAGCATAATTTACATCGACCCTAGCATTTAAGTCCATTCAAACAGCTTTTTTCTATAACCACTGCATTCATGGTTCTAAAATTTCACATGCAGCATTATCAGACTGCAGGGTTTCAGAATGGTAAAATTCTGCCGGGTCGAGAATCCAAGATGGCCGCCGTTACTAAAAATAGCAAAACCAATAAAATCAACCTTTTCTCCAGAACCGCTTGGTACATTTGGCTGAAATTTTGTATGAAGCATTAATTGGACCTTGGTATTTAGAATTACCAAAATGAAGAAAATCTGTAGCGGAATACGGTCACAGTGACCTTACGTCGACCCTAGCGTATTTAACGTCGGCCCTAGCATTTAGTTTTTCATGTGAAGGCACATTGCAGGTGCGACATAGCATTCCGCGGAATCCTTGTTCAAAATCATGTTCACTCTGTTGCTAGGATTCAATCAATGTACCTCAACCACATTTTAACACAGCTGAAACGTGAAGATTGAGACGTCTTTGTTACTGGTATATCTATGGAGACTTTACGTACCTTTTCTAAAATGCATAAACATGAAGACTGTGTGTGCCTTATCATCAATTTACCCATTCATGGACATTAGACTGATCCAAATTCAAAGTCTCAAGTATTTGGGTGGGTGGGGTGGAGTGAAGTCTACTGTAAAACTTTAGAGGGATCTCGACACATTCTTTCTAAATAATGAATTTGAGCCGCGACACGAGAAAACCAACAATGTGGTTGTGCGCCCAGCGCAAACTCAGATCAGCCTGGGCATCCGCCCAGTCTGATCAGAGTCTTCGCTGTCCGCATGAATGTAGCTTAGCCCCTTAGCTATCCTTTAAGCCCAAAGCGAAGATTCTGATCAGACTGGGCGGATGCCCAGGCTGATATGAGTCTGCGCTGGGCGCACAACCACATTGTTGGTTTTCTCGTGTCGCGGCTCATTTGTAAAAAGTTTAGAGACGACGCAGTCCATTTCAGGTACTATGAAGTGAAAACAAACGACTTGCCTAAAATCACAGCAGGAAGAGTCATATTTTATATTTAGGAATAAATACTTCACTCCAAAAATTAGTTTTTTCATTAATTTCATGGTGTTGAAATTTGATTTATGTGTTTACCGTGATGATTCATTGACGAGTTAGAGGGTTATCATGCGAACCGAACAACCAACTAAATGTTTTGTACCACTTCAGAAACTGAGGGTGAGGTTGGGCCTGTAAAATCGATTTAAGCCCCCCAGTAATTCATTACTGACCGTTCCAAGGCGGTAGTTCTGTTGTGGTTCTTTGTTGCCTGTTTTTGGTGTCAGAGTTTCTGTGATGTTTTACCTTATGTATGTTATTATTATTTTTGGTTCGGTTTGGGTTGCTGAGTGGCCACCTTTTGGGAACAAGCTGCTCACTCGGTTGGCCATATGTTCTCTGTATCTTGATTATTTGTAATCTTAGTTGTTTCCAACTATGGTTTGAGGGCTGGATTTGGATTTTGATTGTTTCAGTTCCTGGTCTTTGCATACTTTTTACTTTTATAATCCCTTTGCTCAATACACAGCCTTTCATTATCATCCTCCAACTGGCTCATTATAACGAAAGAGCCGTGACAATTCTAAAAAGTCCCTCATAATAGCAAACATTGTAGACCCTGGTTAGACTGCTCAGGCTACTTTTTAGCTCTGTGATCTGGGTCTACAGTGTTTTACCAGTTACTTCTGTCCGACGTTCTAAAGTATGTACGGTAATTGATCACAACGGACCTTTAACACTCTGAACACAGTTCACTGAACATTGGTATTTTGCAACCAAACAAAGAAAACCATGCTGTTTCTTTTATCTGTCAATCGCCCTTTCAATGTAATGGACTGGTCCGTGTTCACAGATGGAAAAGTCAATATCGTATTTAGGGGTAAAGCGTTTGTTATTATTATGACCCACTTCTGAAGAATGGAATGATCTCAACTCAATGGTGGAACAGTTAATGTCTGATATAAAGGGGAGAACGCTAGCATCGAAAGTATCAGCACCCCTTTTCTTAACAATGAGCGTGTTAAAAATTTAGAGATGGAAGAGTCCATTTCATATTGTTAGGGAGAAAGATTTCCTGGACTGAACAGACAATCATATTCTTCCCCCTTTTCAAAATAATGGACCAGACCAAATTCAATAATGGAAAAGCCCATTACATAAATTAGGGATGAAAGTTTATCTTACCTATTCTGAATAATAGAACTGCCCAAAATTAAATATATGACGAAACCTTTTTAAAACAATGGATCTACCCAAATTCACAGGTGAAAGCTTCATATCGTCGCTCATTTTCTTACGGACTACCAAGAAGCATGGAGGGGTCAATTTCAGATACATATGAATAAATAATAGACTAGTCCCAACTCAAAGATGGATTTAGGGGTAACAGCTTATAAATTACTTGAACGAGAAAAGAAAACCTGAATCAACCATGCACCTGACAAGTTCTCAAACAGAGTTCACATCGATCATTTAAATCAGGTTTGACACAGATTTTAATGCCGCTAGTATACAACGGGACAAGAAAGGGCTGAGCAATGCTTAAGTGAAAATCTCCGCTGACCGGCTTCTTCAACTCAGGTTACGATCATAGCGTACTCACTCAGCATTTTCATCGACAACGAATCAGTGAGTGATGCTCAGAAAATAAATCACACGAGCCTGCTACAGAGCAGATTTGGGTAACCTCTTCTGTTCTTCGGCAATGAAAGAAATGGAATATAATAAATTCTATGGTGACCCCCCTCAAACTTTTGGTGAGAGCCTATCATACAGTCTGACAAAACCTACATGTAGCGACTGGAAGTCTCCATAGTACTACCAGTGGTAAAAACGTTTAAATAAAGGCAACCTTCACTGTTCGCGAAAAAAAATGAGGGTTGATGTTAATATATTATTTGGAAAAAGTTCAGGGAGCATGCTTTTGAAAACTAGCAAGTCGCTTTCCTTTTCTGTTTCCCCATCAAAAAATGCAAATTAAACAAAAGCGGCACAATTAATAGAGCGCTTTAATTGTACATTGTATTTTTATCATTTTATAATATCGAAAATAGGTCAGGTCATTTGCCAAATAATAAAACCTAGATCATTTCTCAACATTTTTACGAGAAACTCAAAAAAGTTTTGATTAATCGCGGTCATTTAAGATAGAGAAACAGAAGCGAAAAGCTTGCAGTGATACCTTACGATTAATTATTACAAGAATGTATATATATCACTGTTAGAGCAATGGGCATTAAAGGCCCAGTTGCTCTAACAGCATGAAATATTTTAGTTAGGTATCATTGCAAGCTTCTAGCCACAGTTTCACCACCGTAAATGACCGTGATAAGCCAACTTTAAACAAATGAATTATCCTTCAATTTCATATAAAGTTCAGAGGTTTGAAAAAAATATTTGGGCCAATTTAGTCAGAGACTAATAAAAATACAGGTGTGGACCCAATTCATTTTCCAGCTCTTATTTATATTCTTTCGCTCGACAGGGAACCAGAAAAAGGAAAATTGCATTTTGAAGAGCGATTTGTCGTTTTTTTTTTTGTTTTTTTTTTCGGAAACAAGTTCTCCCTCCATTTTGTCAGCTATTTATGGCAGTATATGCTTACCAACCCTCATGTTATCAACAAAAGTACAATTTAGAGAGGTTTTACCACTGGTAAAACTATGGAGGGTTTATATTAGATCGTAATGGTTATGACATTTCACCTCGAATCCGGGACCGCTAGATTAGCAGGCCAGCGATTAAAACCTGCTGAGCTAGCGGTGCTCCCTCCCCAGGATTTCATCTGCATCTTTAGGACGCATTAGTGCAAAGCAAAGCCAAAGTTTTTCAGTGTTGGACAATAGTAGTAAAGGGCCCTTTACTACTGACAATTTAGGTGTCCCAATTTTCGGAATATTTACGATAACTTTTGTTGAGAAAGGAGCGCTTTGGCGGTTTTAAGGTGTCCCAACTATTAGAATGTTACGGCAGAAATGAGCCGCGACACGAGAAAATAAACAAAGTGGATGTGCGCCCAGCGCATACTCAGATCAGCCTGTGCATCAGCCTAGTCTGGGCAGAGTCTTCCGTAAGTGCTTAAAGGGTAGCTTAAAAGGTCTAAGCTACCTCCATGCGGACAGCGTAAACTCTGATCAGACTGGGCGGATGCCCAGGCTGATCTGAGTCTGCGCTTGGCGCAAAACCACTTTGTTGGTTTTCTCGTGTCGCGGCTGAAATGACAACTTACTTTCATGGTGATACTTTCCAGGTATCACCCAGTCGCACGTGCAAATATGAGGATTAAACCAGAGCCCCTTGGGACATGTCATCGGGGTAACACTCTCATATCCATCCCATAAATAAAACATATGAGGTTGACCTGGAAACGGCATCGTGGTCCCGGCAAAACAAGCTGAAACAAAATTTGCGTATAGTTACATGTATTAGTACAGCAGTCTTAAAGACCACCTCTCAGTAAACACCAATAAAAACCCTGTACAATTTCCTATACTCTGAATAAATATTTATGAATTCACTGATCTTGAAACAGGTACAGTCAAATCTCGGTATATTGAACACTGATATCTCGAAGTGTATTCTTAAATAAAAGAATATAGAAAGGATACATATCCTATTTTTGCTTATATTTCAAATTCTGTTAACTTAAACTACTGATATCTCAAAGTAAATTTTCTGTTACCAGAAAATTTACTTAGATACACAAGTAGTTTTGGAAGAAGTTCGACATTGGGATATCGAGATTTAACTGTATCTATCCTTGCATTAATTGTAAGGCAAAATCACGGTCTTATTGTGGGACATTCAACACCTGCGATTTGTTTGTGGGGCTTTATAATACGCGAAGTTTTTGTTGCATTGGTCAGTTATACACAATCAGGTGACTTTTGCGTGACGTTCTAGGTGTAGCTCAGAATTATCAATAAAGACCAAAGGCCAGGTAAATCGTTCCCAAATACACATTTACCCTGAATGCTATGTGATGCATGCAAGGTATATCAGAATTTGGCAATAAATCTGTTAGTCCAACTGATAATAGTCATAAGAGCACTTTTGTGCTTACATGATCCTGCATGACGGGTCTTTGTTGGTACATTAATTTTATGTATATGCAAGTAAAACTTTTTCAAGTGTGGTCCAGATACATGTAACACAGCATTTAAATAAGAACACATTTGGTAAAGACCAATTCATCGATTCCCATGACAAGTATGACTGTATATTATATGCAAATACACTGCTAAAAATATTTAAAGGAACAGCAGGTATTTTTCCATAGATGTTACTACAACATATGCCCAGTTTAACGGCCCATAAATTTGACCGTCAGTGGGCAAGAATTTCCATCTTTTTTTGAGCACTTTTAAGAGGAATCAAAGTTTGAGACAACCAGAATTTCAACACAACAGATGCCCTGCTCATTTCCATGGTTCAAGTTTTGCAATTTTCTTATTTTCTGAAATTGAGTAATTTTGCTGAAGTCTATAAAATCTCATAAACTTCAGTTCAAAGGGATCTTCTCAATAAGGGTCATCTTGAAAGACATTCACTTTCATAGACAAAATGGTTCTTTTGGTTTTGGTTGAAATTTTTACGCTTTTCATCTGTTCTGAAAAATTGCAAATTTTTAGCAAAATTCCAGTTTTACTTAAATCTGTCCATGGACAAGGGCAGGGCAAATATTAGATCAAAAACTGTGCAATCAGTAGCCTTGCCCCTCTTTAGAAAAATGGTAAAATAATTGGAAGATCCGTGTCTTTATCGATCGAAAGTATATAACCTCAAAGTGGGGATGCGTTGCACTGTTGTCTATAAAAAAATATTAGGTGTTCCTTGAAATATTTTGAGCAGTGTATTTGAATACAAGAGAGATGAGGCTGACATGGAATTATTTTCTTCCCTACACAAAGGGAACTATATGTTTGTTCACCTTTGTATAGTTTTGTCATGTTTTCATTTTTGCATCCCTGGATGATAGAATCGATTCAAATTAGGATCTGCTCTTTAAGAGAAAATAAAAATGCTCCGACAGCAGCTAAAGCACATCTGGCAGTTACAGTCGACTCTCGTTATCTAGAACACTGTTACATGTATATCAAAGAAATTCTTATATCAAAGTATGCAGTTCTGTGTATTACTGTATTTAAAGAAGATTCTCATCAAATTAATTTTTATGTGTAGACAAAAAGATAAGCTGCAACACATTTCACAGAGTGAAACCGGCAGGGTTTATCAAGAATTTTGCATACAAAAGAATATGAGTACTCATACGGAGATATTTTTATCTGTTTGATCAAGGGAATTAAGCGTGTCATTTCCGTAAAATAGCCTAATCCTTAATCGCAGTTATTTCCCCGTTGACCGCTGACAGATCATCGATAGGATATACCTTCAGCGGGCTAATTTACCTGTATTTTCCGGCCTGCTATCAAACTGAATGGACATGGTATTACTGTACTTTTGTTTATGGAGACATCAAATGCAGAATACAAACACTGCTTCTTTAAAGATCCAATCTAAAGTCATGTATGGTATTTGAAGAAAGACAGACAATCAAAATTTTCGAACAGGTTGCTATACGATTGATATGGTCGACCTACGCCCGCAGGTTTGGGATAAATGCGGACAAGTACCAAATTGAAGCAACAGCGCAGAAATGAGCCACGACACTACAAAACTAACAAAGTGGCATGTGCGCCTAGCGAAGACTCAGATCAGCCTGGGCATCCGCCAAGTCTGAAATGAGTCTTCGCTCTTTGCACGGAGTTAGCTTAGACCCTTATATAGCATTCAATCGCACAGCGAAGAGTCTGATCAGACTGGGCAATGCTCCGGCTGATCTGAGTCTTACCTGGGCGCACATGCCACTTACAATGTAACTATATGATACATGTTACTGGGTTAACACTTACGATGTAGTATTCCTGTCGGTTGCGTACATGTTGGATCGGGTAGACAGCCTTGCTTGATGGCGTTGAAGGCGAACCCACTCGGGCAAATACCGGGTATAGAGCGATGTTTTGAACATTTGTAGTAGCCATAGCATGTCTGTGCATCTGAGTAACGGCGGCCGCTTGGAAGTCTTTTGCACGGATCTGAAAGTCATTGCTCACAAGGTTGAATCAGCTTTGAATGAACGTAGATTCAACGCCATTACATTGAATTACTTAGCAATGCTGGCCCCGAGGTCATAAAACTTTTTTCATGCTCAACTCAGATGAGCATGAAATTTTCTCTGCTGATAAATATGAAAATGCCAACTAATGTTGGCATTTTCATATTCATAAGCAGAGAAAATTTCATACTCAGCCAAACTGAGCACGAAAACAACCGTACATATCAGTAATTTGCTATTTATTAGCAGGTAAAATTTCATGCTCAGCTGAGTTGAGCATGAAAAATGTTTTATAACCTCGGGGCCAGGATTAATTTCATTTTACTGGCAGAGTAAAATCTCAAGAGAACTGACCCTACAGTGGGAACGCAGACTCATCACATTTGAGTAATTCATTTTCTGAGCGGTCGTCTACGCACAAGGAAATAATCCCTTTTTTCGCCGGAAAAAAATGGCGGGAAATTTTGAACAGAAACAGTCCCAAAATAATGCTCGTTTGATAAGATATGCAGTCATAATTTTCCAACGGACCAGATCAGAATGAAATTTGATGTTTTGTTATTGAAATCAGACGAATATCGGTACCTCAATGCAGTTTGCACACCCAAAACAACGATCACAGTTTGACAACCGTTTTTCAGAAAAGTAAAACCCTACGACAGTACCCCAAAGTTATTTTGCAAAGAAAATTGTCCCAAAAACCAAATTAGATGCCATTATAACTGAACCGTAGTTCATACATTCGACCGTCTTTTAGCGTGGTATATCTTCGGGAGAAAGTCTATTTAGTTTGAAAATCGATAATGAAGTTGGTCATTTTTACGTATACATGGCACGTGCGTTCGTCAACACACAGACATTTTTTCAGCTGGATCGACTTGAGGAGACCAACTGTTTCTTCATTTATGGTATAGTAAAGCTTGTAATCATTTAGCATACTGTGAATTTATTAAGATTTTGCGTTAGTCTGTCTGCCTGCGATTTTTTGGGCTTCTGAATTTAGGCTACACGCCGAGAACGAGAGAAAGCAAAACAAACACACTGGTCAACCATAAAGTTTGACAAACGAAAAAGCCACAAGACATGTCGCCCCATCTTCAGGTGACAACTCGCCCCAGATTCTAAGAAAACTCCCCCAGACAACTTCCCCCAAGATAACGCGCCCCACATTCTGAGACCACTCGCTCTTCTAAAGAATTCTGTCCCGAACGACGCCAACCCCCCCCCCCCCACCCCCTCAACACACACGTACCATTTCAGAAGTCATCCAACAAAAAGTACAAGAGACAGCTTGTCCTTCCTCATAAATCTGCCAAAACCCTGTCCCGCTAGGCGCTAAGGGACCGACCATTTGATATTCTTGGGGGGGGGGGGGGGGGGGGAAGAGAGTGGGGGATTTGGGGGGGGGGGGGGCTGGTATATTTTTCGAAAAAAATCCCTGTCTTTGGAAGAAAGAATATGCAAGTAAAAAATAAATCAGCTCATAAGGGGATTTCAAAAAATAATCTGGCCTCAAAAATCAATGAAAAAAAAATAACCTGGCTCCACCCAAAATTTCCAAAAAAAGAGTCTGGGCCCTGCACTTTTGGTGGGAAGATAGCAACTGCCTACCTACCCACCAAAGTTCACCTTACCCCTGAGTCTGGACCCTGCACTTTTGGTGGGTAGATAGCAACTGCTTACCTACACACCAAAATTCACCCTACCCCCGCCCTCCCCCCCCCCCCCCCCCCCCCCCCAAAAAAAAAAAGATGGCCACTTGGGACACCCTAGATCTATTTTTTTTTATTTAACGGCACATTTACCGTGATCAACCTGCATAGTAAGACAAACAGGTCTGAGCAATGTAGACTCAGGAGCAGTCTGATCTGGGTCAGCAATTTTTCCTTAACACCTGCACATTTTGGGTACACCATTTGTGGGTGACATAGATATGTTCAAAATGTAGGATGCTGTTATCTTAGTATTATGGGTAATTACTGTAACTGTGTGTGACATTTTATGTGGAACTATTATTTGTTGTTTTCATAGTTTGCAGGGATTAAAAAGAAAGCCTACCTACCTGCTCTCCAAAAAATCCTAGTTTATAGGCAAACAAAATACTTTTTATGCTTGGCCTGTGGCTGAGATGGAAGGGGCATGAAGAAATATATATTCTATAGAATTAAATGCAAAAAAGTTATGTTTTAGCTTAAATCTCATAAAGAAAATTAAAAGGCTCATATTGAAGTTATATCAATAGAAATGATACCATAAACTGAAAAATAAAAACATTTTTATATTTCCTGATTAATTTAATCCAACTTAAATGTTTGCAGCTTCTGACCAAAGCAAAGAAACTTGTTATTACTAATCAGTTATTAAGGTACTAGAGAGAAGAGCTTGGTGACAGACATTAAATGATGAGTCATGACTGTAAAGGGGTTCAGTTGAATGAGTGAATGAGAGGTAGCCCCTTCCTGTCTATTCCCCCCCCACACACACACACACAATTTCCAGTTTAAACATTAAGGATTTTTGTCCTAAAATCGTTGGTGATTTTTTATGGTTCTTGTTCTCAGCACATCATCTGATGATGCTTAATAATTGTAGTAAAGTTTGATAACTTGTCTACAACGGTATTAACATTTAAAAAATTACACGAGTTCCACACTAAAAATTCCAAAGAATGTAGATGCATTGTGATTATTTTTTTTTCTGCAAATTATCTGATGATGCTTAATTTTAAGAATTGAAATTTGATTTTTCAGCATTCCGTGCATGACGAACCAGTGGTCGTACCTAAACTTTTATAAAGCCCAAAGTGCTTCTAGAATTCTAGTGACGTCTTCTGTTTTGGTTTTTTTACACAAATTTTAGTTATTGTATAATTTACACTTTATTTTAAACCCTGTCTGTGCCATTTTCGTGCTAATTTAGCATAGACTACTATAATGTGCTTAAGTATTGGGACACTTAAAACCATTAACTTTCAGTTAGTCCAGAAAGGAAAATTAATGTTTTTAGGTGTCCCAATATTTAGGATATTAGAGGTGCCATAGCCGAGTAGTTACAAGAGAGGCGCCGTAGTCGAGTGGTTAGAGTGACTCAGTTATGGTGCAGAAAGTCGCCTGAAGGCCATGAGATCACACCCGGGTTTTGCCATCCGACGACTGGAAAACTCTTTCAACCCAACAGTAAATGGGTACTTTTTTCAAACAAGGGAAAGATAAGGCAGCGAAAAAAGAGTGATGGGCTCATTCTTTCATCTGCTGTGCCCAAGATACAGTAGGCCTCTAACCCCACTGCCCCTACGGCTATTATGGAAAACCTTTGCCCTTTTTTATTTATATTTAAGCACAGTAGGATTTGCAAAACATGGGTCAGCAAGATACCGCAAAAAGTGTTTGAGATGGGGACATAGGACGTCAAGTTAGTAACGACGTGTTGGGACATATTGTTAAAAAGCCGTGGTCGTGAAGCGGCATCAGTTGAACGTTACATGGAACCATCAAGGAGTTTGTTTATCTTAGATGTACCTTGATGAAAGCGTCACATGATCAATTGTCGTTCATTGATGCATACAGCTAAAATTTTGCTCTAACAGGTTTACCCAAGGGAAGTCAGTTTCTGTGCATAAGGCAGTAACTATCTGCCATATTTTTGAATAAGTGGGTCAAATTTTACTAAACTGCCATAGATATATCGTTGGGACAAGCCAAATAGCATCTTTGCAAGTCAAGGGTACTAAGGCCACTTTGTTTCTTATGTATGTAAGGAACAAAGTGGTTTTAGTACCCTTGGATGGCATAGTGGTCTTAGTACCCTTGATTTGTAAAGATGTCTGAAAAGTTGATTAGGTTCTGGTGACTTTGACCCCATTTTCAAGGTCACAAGAGGCCTTAGACTTGACCTTCTGTGGTCTGCGTCAGCATGACAATTTCTTGTACCCACAATATTTCTTGAACCAATTTCACCAAACTTGGATGGATATATCATTAGGACAAACATAAGAGCATAATAGATTTTGATCACGTTGACCTTATTTTCAAGGTCTTAGGAGGATTTAGTCTACATATGTGAAAATTTCACTTATACAGTATGCTGTATATCTCTTCAGCCCCCACTTTCAATCTCTTCAGTAAGGGAAAAAAGGGGACCTTGTTTGGCAACACATGGGAAGAAACTCGTGCAGAAAGAATTATAAGTGATTTGAGAAGTAACTTCCCTTATATTGAACTGGCTGACGTACCATAAAGTCTCTAAAGATTGGAGTGAGTGAACTCGGGTTGAACGTCCCACCAACGACGAGGTCATATGGAGACGGGACCTCGGTTTAAAGTATACGAAAGACCGGAGAAGCGGGGGATCGATCTTGCGACCCCTGGATGGGTAGTCCGAAGTCTAAAGATTGGAATTAAGCATAACTGTCTTAAAACTGATGTTTGGTTTTTCACTGCAGTAATGCGTCTAAAGACAAACAGCGTAGATCCTGCTTTGGGATCAGTCCGACGAAGATCTGAAGTGTTTGTCTCTATATTATATTACTTTGTATCGAACTGCCAAAATGTACTCACGAAAACGCTAGAAATAGGCTAAAACTTTTGCGAATTTGTTAATGGAGTATTGAGGCTTC
Organism: Ctena decussata; assembly: GCA_963989385.1. Classification (NCBI taxonomy): domain Eukaryota; kingdom Metazoa; phylum Mollusca; class Bivalvia; order Lucinida; family Lucinidae; genus Ctena; species Ctena decussata. Next base: position 33,358,642 of record OZ022498.1, on the reverse strand, counting down.
AGTTCAATTCAATGTATAATTCAACATTGATTCAACACTGACTCCCAACATTGATTCAGCATTGAATGTCTGCTGGGCCTTTAATACTTCTGTATTCCATGTCAGTCCATTGGCTATCACCCCATGAATGCTATAGGGCCTAACCTATTTTGAGTCGACATTTATTAAAGAGAAAGTCGACTGATCAAGTAAATTTTACGGGCGAGACTCCACTTGGCAGCTGCGCTACCGAGACTCTTTGGACTGTGGGAGTCGGTATGAGCCGAACAAGAGTTGCAAACAATGTTTGGTTTGTAGATTCAGACTCTAGAATGGGTTGAGTTTTCATACGATTTCTAGAATGAGGAAATTACAAATTTGTAGATCTTTGTAATCGTGTCTGTTCCGCGTGTTGTCGCTGATGACATCACACCAAAAACACACATACACATACTTTTCGCCGGGCCGGGTAGCGCAATCGGTAGGGCACCTGACTCGTAAGTCAGAGGTCCTGGGTTCGAATCCCCGTCTGGCCACATACTTTCGTTTCTCCTTCCGCTGATTCAAGAAGGGCAGTTGTCAGTTACTGGCGAAAGTATGTGCACTTAGTACTGGTTAACCGCTTAGGAGGTCTAAGCCTGCCCAGGAATAGTGTGGTTAGGTTAACTGACCGTCCCGACATGACCTTAGTTGTTTACCGTGGACGTTAAGCATCAAATCAACCAACCAACCAACCACATACTTTTCGATATTTGTTTTATATTTGACCTGGGAAAAGGTGCAGACTTGTCAAAGCTGCCAGGCGACAGAGTCTATTCCCCCTACCCCCCCCCCCCCCCCTCCGCCTCCCGGCCCTCTCACCAACCAGCACACCGGGCCTGTACGACGGAGAGCGGAGGGTGCACCTCCCATAACCGAGCAAATTACATAAAAAACATGCAGTTTTCTGCCAGAAAGCGAGTTTACACCCCTAAACTAAAGCTCTAAAAGTGTCCTTAAAATCTGGATTTTCTTAACTTTCTTACCCCCTTCAACCCACCCCAACCCCCCACCACCCTAGGGCACCCCTCCCCTCCCGCCACCTCCCCACTCACACTGAAATTCGTTCCAGCCACACCTTCTTACCCTCCGCCCCTACCCCTTGGCAAAAGTATGTGTACGGGCCTGCACAACCATTCCATTTGATCCTTCAGATGTAGGACCCATTAAGTTTTCTCTCCCAAAGTGAAATTTCACGTGCTGTCTTAATTGAATAGTTGTTTAGTGGTGTAGCAATATTTGTCTTGCTTTAATTTTTCAAACAGGGTCGCGATAGAGCATTTGAAATACTGACACACTGGCTGTCAGCCGACTCACAAGTTAATATCAGTAATACAATCAATTTACTGTTTACGTCATAATTTCATGACGTACCCAGCACTACTGAGCTAGCTTCCTTGTTTACAAACTCTGCGGGTGGGTATGGAATTGTGGTTATTTGTGAATAAAATATAAAGATAGACTTCTGTCATGCATTGTATTTTTAATAAACATATCTAATTTAATCGCGCTTGGTATTCTAGCAATACATGGAATAATGATTCTCTCGATTTTGTCGCAAACGTTGAAATGCATAGCCGGGCCAGTGATGTAAACACTGTTGTCCGCCATTTTGTTGAGGGAGTGACTATCGGCACGACCGTCTTGCGGATAAGAATCCTTATCGGCACGACGGTCTTGCCGATAAGAATCCTTATCCGCAAGACGGTCGTGCCGATAAGAATCCTTATCCGCACGACGGCGGTCAGATATTCTATAGACAAAGTTGCAATCATTCTGAGAATTTTTATTATGGTATAATAATATAATTTCATTTCTGTTTGTAAATAATTGTTCTTAAGTATTTGAGTCACAACACACAATGTTAATTTCAATTATTTTTCTTATATTTCATCATGGAAGCCTTTTGACTGTCGAATATAGAGCCGGCGAATAATTGCGAAAATGCGAATTATATATTTCAACATCAGTTGCTGAATACTTTTTATCGGGTCGGATGATCAGGTTAACGTTTAAAACAAGTTTATTACAGTAATACACAGTCCGATGTGGGTATGACAACAGCTGTATATTGAACATTTGACATTAAGTAATTTAGATCTAAAACAATCAACATTTGACTATCGGTGGCCGTAGCGCAGTGGCAATGTGCGCCGCCTTGTAAACCTGCGCCCCGGGTTCAAGACTCCACGTGATATTTTTTTTTATTTTATTTTTTTTTTATTTTTTTATTTAAATAAAAAAATCATTTGTCGCATAAAGCATTTGCCAATTAATAGTTTATTTTGTTTACTGACATTAACTTATTTCAAACAAATCTTTGACCTTGACAGACAAGCTGAATCAGGAAAATATTTTATTGTGACCTGCTTGTGTCAGACTTTTTTCCCCAGCAAAGTTTTTGTCAATATTGCGTTTACGGCCTAATTCCGTCTCATGCCAATCATTTTAAATTTATAAATTTATAATGTGTGTTACCAATATAAAAATTGTTGAAATAAACCATTGATTTGAATTAGCAATAGAAACTAATCTTTGATTTTGACTGACAAATTACTGAAAGAAATCTAGACTAATAAATCCTTTTAGGAAAATATCGAAACCTATTAATAAATAGCATTACATAATGTAAATGTATTATCGAGCAAAATCAAATTTATTGTAACAGACTTAACTGATATAAAATGAGTCAAAAAAATCCTTGCCCTTGTCCAACAAGTGAAATAAATCTTTGACCTTGACCGACAAGTTAAAGACAGTTAGTCTGATAAATCATGCCTAACTTTCTTTTAATAACTTGTCGGTCAAAGTCAGTTCTGACTTGTCTGATAAATATTGTCAGATATAACTATTGTTGGGTTGCACTTATTAGTTGTTGTTTATTTATTTATTTTTTGAAATCTCAGGATTTGTACATAAGCAGAACAAATAAAATTTCTTTAAATTAAAAAATGGTAATTAAACCAATTTTTCAGTGCTAACTCATACTGTCATTCTGACTGAATACGTTTTAACATACATATGTATAAACGATACAACCTGTGCACATCGAACTGGAATATGCCCAAAATAAGATTGCCCCCGTTAGCGGTAAAGCTGGGTGCCGGTTCTCAGACGTTTTAACAACTTAAAAGATGGCCATAAGATGCTTTTATACCATTTTAAAGTTATTTAACATCCTCCATATGAATTGCTGACACGGTGTTGTATGAAACCATTGTAAGAAAGACCATCGCATCTGTAATGGAGTATCTGATCGCCGTCGTGCGGATAAGAATTCTTATCCGCACGACCGTCTTGCCGATAAGGATTCTTATCCGCACGACCGTCTTGCCGATAAGGATTCTTATCGGCACGACGGTCGTGCCGATATCCTCGGCCTTTTGTTGAAAACAACAACAACAAATTGCGTAGAGTACCCGAAGATTATTTTGCAAAGAAAATTGTCCCAAACACCGAATTACTTGATTTTTGTCACAGGGAAAGGGCGAATACCATGGTTTCTCATGGCATATGTCCGCCGGCGGGAGAAAGTCGAATTGTTTTGAAAATTGCTTTCGAAGTTGACTGAAAAAGTCGTCTTTCGACGATCGTGTCAACTGCTCGAATGCCGAGTATCTCGGTGTTCAGTTCGGATCTCAGAGAACTAGGAAATTAAACTAAGATGTAAGGAATAAAACCGTGTATTATTTTCGGCTGTGTGTAGTTTGATTCGCCGACAAAGCGGCACTGAAATTGCGACCCGTTCGTCGATTGAATCTGAATCTGAGGAATTTCGAACGTTTTTTCGTTGCTATCTGTATAAAAATATCACTCCGCCATGGATACGCGTTCCCACTGCTATTTTATCAATAAATCTACAAGCTGCTTATTGCAGGGGGTGTGGGTTCATATTCTGTTATTCCTATTCTCTGGTTAATCATTTTCTTGATGCTTTTGGTTGGTTGGTTGTTTTGGGTTTAACGGCCCTTTGAGACAGTATTTCAGTCTATACCGGGCCGTATGCCAAAGAGAGGGAGAAAGAAGGGAGAAATGATAGATGAGAGAAAAAATGTCCAAACAACCCCTTACCCGCACCTACTGCAAGCACAGTAAACCCTTGTCCTACTACATTTCAAATAAGTAGGACGCCCCGGTACTGGAAGTTACACGCTGCACCATCGCACCACCCAGCCACCCCCTTTTCTTGATGCAAGAAAGAGCATGTCTTTTCTCCTCATCTATGATGCACAATGTCTTCAATATTCCAAAATATATCATTCAATTCGTAATGTAATTTGCACCAGTATAATATCTATTACATGAATGCACAACAAAAACAAATTCGTGAATGCCTAAGAAGCAAAACAATATATATAAGCATACATACCCCACAAACAGTCCACATCTTCTGCCCGCAGACATTTGTGTCCATTGAAAAACGTTCCCACTGCGCATGTCTCCACGAATGACTTTCCTGCCTTATCACAGTGCAAATACTGATTACAAGAACCAGGAAATGGGTAGTAGTTCCAACCACCTTTTATCAACTTTATTTTACAAATTTCTGAAACAAAAGAATGTCGAATTGGGCGTGATTTAGGTAAATGGGGACAACTCTTGGAAGTAAAGTCTTTCTTTAAAATGCTGATCCCATTCTCATAACAGGTAGGCGGCTGTCGAAAACGCTCGTGCAATCGACGAACGCGGATCAAAAAACGTTAGAAACAGCGTTTTCGATTACAAATTGTCACAAATTTGCAATCAAAAAGGCTGTTTCTTATGTTTTTCGATCCGCGTTAATCGATTGTTAAGAGCGTTTTCGATTGCCCCTACCCGGTGTGATTCTGAAAGGGCTACAGCTTGTTGGGAAGCAAAAAGGAAGTCACAGAAATTGTTCCCTGTGTTGTAAAAATGGCGGAAATCATGCAGGTGTACATTAATACCTTAAACGGGCAAAGAGGGTGCTTAACGCACATATGCAAACAGCAATAGACACACCAGCCTGAGTATTCTCGTAGTCTGATCTCAACTTTCACTATTCTAACACATTAAGGTCGAGTCGGGTAACTCAGACAGCGGGTAAATTCAGACATACCACTGCAAACAGTGAAAATCCAGATGAGACGGCTAATAATGAGCCGTTTCATCTGGATTTTCACTGTTTGTCCAGTTAATTTTGTTTTAATTCCAAACAACTGACATATAAAGGAAACAATGTCACTGTCCAAATTTACCCGCTGTCCGAATTTACCCGACTTTATCCTAAGTACGAGTCTAGACACTAAGGAATCGAAGTCTCGAGCTAGACTTCACGGACTGACAGACATGTTTTGGTCTTCGCATTTCGCACATACGTTAATGCAGACACATTTTTGCGTGATACGGCTAATTTACATGTAATAGTTTTTACAAATCGGGAAATCTAGCATTTTTTCAAGAGAGAGAAAACTCGTTTACACTATTTCGCGCTATATGTCCCTAGTTTACAACTGTTGACTCTTGAATTGGAACTGTCATATCTAGGCTGTAGTGGAATATCTCATATTGCAGCGAGTGTCAATATATGCGATAAAACATGTCTATTTTGTTCTTTCCTTTTAATTTCACAGAAAGGTCCAAATTGAACACAATGGGCTAGAAGTGAGTATTGTCTGGTTTCAATTTTGACTACTGTAATTCTGTGCTAGTGCGCCGAATTGTAGCATAAATATCAATTTGGTCATTTATCACGTTACATTTGTACATGTTTGTGCCTGCCGAACGGCATTCTACTTGTTTCGTGATGGAAAGAAAAGTCTGGTTATTCCAAAATCAGCCTTCACCAATACACTTACCATCAGTGGGTGATTTCTTTTCTACAGTCATTTTTTTCTTATATGTATTAGGTTTGGCGTAAGTGTCTGTAATAACGTGTGTTACTGCTTTCGAAGAAATCATAGGAGCTTGATCAAAGTTGTTTTGCATACTAAGAGCCAGGCGTCCTGCCAAATGTAACTTCGTAGTATCATCATCCTCGTCGTTAGAAAGATCTAAAAGTTCTTGGCACGTAGATAAACTTGCATGTAGAATTAGAATGCAGCATAGCACTGGGTGCTTTCGGAGTATCATAACGCTGTCTCTGGAAGTTAAGAAAATGATTGTTATACTGGACGTTAGGGAAGAGTCAGGTAACTTCGGACAGCGGGTAAATTCGGATAATGACATTGTTTCCTTTATATGTCAGTTGTTTGGAACTGAAAAAAAAAATTGACCAAACAGTGAAAATCCTGATGAGACGGCTCATTATGAGCCGTCTCATCTGGATTTTCACTGTTTGCAATGGTATGTCAGAATTTACCCCCATGTCCGAAGTTACCTGCATGTCTACCCTAGTTAACAAGTCTATGTAATCTTATTTATAAAGACAGTTTTTTTTGCAATACCGAAATGAGTAAACGATGTACCGGGCCTTTTGTGTGCAAAGAAGCGTAAATTTTATTAAACGTGCGAAGATTTGAAGTAGATATTTAAATGTTTTAAACATAATACATGTATCATAACAATGCTTCCATCTCCAGAAATGTTAGCAGGCCAACTTTATGGCACAGTTAGCTGAAATTAGCAGTGACTTAGGGCCTCCTGTGCTTACAGTGGGTGTGGTCGAGGCCTTAGGTTTTGTGGACATTTTTTATCTCTACTATTGCATCTCACCATTCTTTCTCTCCCCCGCCCCCTCTTTCTCTTTGGGAGAATACTCAGGAAAATACTTTTTCAAAGGGCCGTTAAACCCACACGAAACAACCAACAAACCGAATTCTGCAGAAAAATGGCACAATATTGCTAGTTTTGATTGATTTGAAGCCATTTCGGTTATTCGAACAACAGAGTTGTCCTACTGAATATCTCGAGTTGGAAACCTTTTTTGTAATATTAGACTTCTATGATATTTGTCTTGGACTCGATTTCGATTAATTTTCATTTTAACTTCACACATTGGCTTCACCAATTTTCGGGCGAAAGAACGAGCCAAGTGCCTGTGGTAATTAATATATAAATACGTCTCAAAAATTTAAAAAACTTCATTATTTTTATTTATATTTTCTTCGTCTTCTTTTTATAGTCATTACAGAATCAGTAATATATTGTGACGCTGGTCCAAATAAAATCGTTTACAGAGAACTAAAACAGTACAAACATACTGTACCTACCCTTGTAATTCCGTTTCTGGTGGGTCCAAAAGTAAGTCACCGGGTAAATGGACCAAAGCGAATAAAACACAAAAGTAATAAAAGTCCAATAAGTATAGTTTTATGACTTGAAGCACCACCTGACCTGTTAAGTTTGCATGTAAACAAGATCCATGCAATACACTAATTGACCAGTTAGGTCGCGCAGACAAGACATGTCAAGTTAGACAATCATGACTTCTTAATATGTTTTGACAAATTGATTATTAGTTGTCTTAAACTAATTATTTCTATGATATGTTTGCCTAATGACTGTAAACATTTGGACAGTTGTTTCTGATCAAACAGTGTAGATACTGATAAGACTACCTCTAAGGGTCAGTCTGACCTGAGCCTACAGTGTTTGCAATGTAGCCGACAGCTTATTTGAAGAAAGCAGAAACCTCCATTTGGAGGTCTGCCTTTACAGGCAAGAAATTATAGAACAGAACAGAACAGAACAGATTAGAAAGCTTGCTATATTTACCGTAAAATTCTGGAAACTGGGACAACTAGAACTATAATTAGGGTAGTTTACCTTACAATGGATAACAATTTGCTTTAGCAAGGCAGAAATGCAGGGTGCAGATGGACTAGAAAACATCTTCTGAATTATTAGAAGCAGTCTGATTAGGGTCTGCATTGTTTGCGCAGACCGATCTGTCCCAATAATATAAATTGTTACGGTAATTACAACAGGTATACATAGACATTATAAGACACTCTTGTAGCATCTGAGAGTGACTATTTGTCTTGTGGACAGCCTGTTACAGCATAACCATGTACGCATTTTCAGAATTGGTCACGATTTTTACTGTTGGAAAAGGCATATGTACTGTCGTCTATAAGTGGTTTGATTTCTGCTAGGAATTATTACAACCATTTATGCCAAAAAGACTGAGTGCTGTTTTGTGTTCTATATGTACATGGCTTGCTTCGATATAAAGATTTCAGATTAAGAGAAAATGAAGGCGTATGAGTCCCTGAAAGTCACCTTGAATGGGCTTAACCCCAAACTGAAGAAACAAACGCTGAAGAGCAGCAGCTTGGGTTCAGAGCCGGCAGGAGAACCACAGAACAGATCTTCAACGTATATATACCTTCAACATCAGCAGAATGTGCACCATGACTTCATAGATTTCAGAAAAGCATTTGACAGGGTATGGCTCGCAGCATTATGGACCACCGTGCGTAGTACAATATCAATGCAAATCTGGTTCACGCCATTGAGCACCACCATGGCAGGGCTTTAAGAGCAGTTTAAAAATTAGCACGGGGCAAAGGTTCAAAGCATGAGCTAGAGATAAGAAAAGATGCCTTTTCCTTCACCATCCTCTTCAACATTTTTCTCGAAAGAAATATGCCTGATTTTGTTGAAGAACTGCATAGACAGGAGAACTACATGTATTAACAGTCTGTGATTTTCAGCTGTTTTCGTAGACAAATATGCGTGTCTATGAATACAGCTCCTGCTGCATAAATTATGAAATGACAGTCCCAGTACCGGAAGGTACAATATGTTTAGCCTTCGTCCGTGCGGAAACACTACATCTGCGATCTTAAAAAGTATTCAAGATAAACTTATAACACTATGTACGTGTATACATGACTATAAGCGAATATCGACAGGCACACAGTGAAGACCCTGATCTGAAATCGTGTCAAGGACTCTCAGTATTTTCGCTATGTAATTCAAGGCCAATAACTTTATAGTTACTGATATAATTTTGATTATGTAATTTGCACATGCATTGCCGCACAGTGATGCTATATGATTGTAATATCACCCGACTGCTCTTAAAAGGAAGCTACGATTCTTTCCTCAGCGGCGGACACATTAAACAACAGATTGCCGAAAAACTAAAACTATAACATTCATTATGCATGTTTCTACTGTCTCTGCAATCATTGGTAGTTGAAAGTCTCTACAAAACCGGCACAAGGTATAAAATGGAGATACCACACTGATGCAAAACAGCGTCAGTTGCATCCAGAGAGAGATCAAGGTAAAAGCACAGAAGTATTAAAACCGTAACGAGCTTCAGATACATGTACTCTGGTTTTATCACCAAACGTGAAGGTTGCACAGTTTTTCATAATGATCTGTGTTTAGACGTTTTTACCACTGGTTGGATTATGGAGACTTGAAAGTAATTACTTTAATTTCTCCAGATAGAATGTAACTATTATTATTAAAGCACTTCTTTGCACCATTTTCAATATCCTGATCATTACTATACTTTTGCTTTATGTACACAATATGATGTCTAAGAAGTGCGAATTTGATAGACAATGTGTTTCTGACGTCTAGTCATAATGGCGCTCTTGACACATTGAGCTAAACGTTAACTAGATGAAATATTCTCATTTATCCATATTTGTTTGTCTCTGCTCAAAATATTTAAAGGAGCGTAAAATATAAGTTCTATAGACGACAGTGCAGCGCATCCCCAGTTTGAGAGTACTTTCCTTTCGATCGACACACACATTAAATTTCTGATTTTTTTGCCAAGTTTTCATAAGGAGTTGAGATTTTTGATCCAGTATTTATTCTGCCCATGTACATGGACTGATATTTGTAAAATGGAATTTTAATCAAAAATTGCATTTTGTTCAGAACAGGGGGAAAGCATATAAATTTCAACCAACATCAAACAGTTTTTATTATCTGCAACAGCCCCATTCTCACGGTCACGGTGCTGGTCCCGGTATCGCCCGGTGAAGAAAAGCTGATATACCTCGATGATCCGGGACATATTTCCTAAAAAAATAAATTGCGTTCTCACATTACCGACGTTCGACTATGTATCCCCGGTCTAGACTTTTTTTTTTTTACATACCTGGACATTTAACCCTATGTCACCGCAGCTTCACCGTTTTTAACCGTGCTGGAACCGGGATCATCCCGCGCGAACAGCGTTTTACATGTACCGGAACTGACCCTAACGAAACGAGGATCTACATGTACCTGCCCTAACCGTAGGTGAAACGCCCTTTTCCGGGTACAAACGGGGCCTCACCGGCTGATAAACCGGCTTATACCGTTTCAATCCCTGTCTCAACCGGTACGAAACGGGACTACACCGTTCTTCACCTGAGCTCTGCTGGCCCAAAGCCGGGGTTCAACATCACGCCGGAATGCTACGTTTTATCACGGTAGAGGGAGGGAAGAGACCCGGACCTGCTCCGAAAATCCCAGAATTGAACCGGTTTTTGATACTTTCCGGTGACTCCCAGTGACTCCCGGTTGTATTTAAAACAACCGGGGCTGTTAGCCGGATCAACGGGGTTCATCCCGGATCAATCAGGATATTCACGGTGCCGCCAGGGATGTTCTCCCGGTTCGACAGGGTTTCCCCTGGGTCACCTACCGGGACTTACCGGGGACGCCAGACCGGGACAGTGAGAACGGGGCTTTACAAGGTGACTCGTTGGAAACGATAACTTTTAACTAAAGTTTCTGAAATGTTATAGACCTCGAGAAAAGTGTCTAAATTTCAGAAAATTCGAGAGAAAAAAATGCAAAATTCGTTCCATGGGACTAAGTAGGGCATCAGTTGTATTGAAATCCTTGTGGTCTTAAACTGAAAATGCTGTCAAAGAATGGACGAAATTCTTGACAACTGGCAATCGAATTTATGGACCGTTGAACTGGGTTTATGTTGTAGTAATATCTATGGGAAAATATAAGCTGCTCCTTTAAATATTTTGAGTAGTGTATATTGATACACAAAAGGTTTGTCCTTTTTACCATGTTTAGTTGCCACATGCTTAAGATTTAATTCAAGTCGTGTATTTCAATTCTCGTAACCACCCCTCCCCCCGCCCCGCACCTCAGTGGAACGTATCCATAGCAGCAGTAAAGGGGAGCCGTTCGTCCGTCCAGTTACTCCAGGTCCAAAGTCCCAAACGTATACGTGCCTATGTGTATTGTTACACTTACAGGGGAAGCAACTCTGCTATTTGAATTTTTGTTTTCCTTTTCAATAAGGGTCAGCTCGCAAAGAAAATAATTTGTCCTCCATGAGAAATTCTTTTCTTGAAGAGTAGTAGTCCCCTTTTAGAAAAAAGCTGCATCATTGAGGCTAGCAAACAGGAAGTACACAGCCTTTCATTATCATACTCTTATTGCCTCAATATGGTAGAAAATCAGATTCTATGGAGAGGGCCGTAAAACTGACTGTCGTTGTTTCCATTTTCATAACGATGGAAACAACAACAACAACAGTTTTTCGGCCCTCTCAGCAAAACTCAATCATACTGAGTCAATGCGAGGAAGATAATGAAAGGTGGTGTACTTCCACAGCCTTTCATTATCCTCTTCCCTAGAACGGGCGGTAGTGTAGGGGATAACACGCTGGACTACCAATTAAGGGATCGCAAGATCGACCCCCGCTTCTCTGGTTTATCGGATGAGTAAACCAAGGTCCCGTCTCCGTATGACCTAGTTGTTGGTAGGACGTTAAACCCGAGTTCACTCACTCACTATCCTCTTTCCAATGGCCGTATAATTATACTGTAATTATTTGTCGTAGACATATCAGAGCATGCATGATCTGCATCCGGGTTTTTATTGTATGGGGGATAATAAACACAATCTACCATTTGTGAAAAGAAACAGTTTTAAAATGACGTTTTATGAATATAAACTTTATTTTGGTTTCGTTTCCTTTTTAATTTAATCGCCGTTATTTGCGGATAGACGTGTTTTATTCAATAATAACGAATGACGAAAAGTGTATTTGCAAATTTCATGACCCGTTTGAGCAGCCGTAAATCAGGCGCATTCGAGTTTTCCAATCGTGTATTTAAAGGTCTAGTATGAAAGCCATAACCGCACTGCGCTTCCGATCTGCCGCGCCAGAAATCAGTTTTCTTTAACAACTGATGTATTTCTAACTACAATTACAAGGAAACAAACAGTGCTTCCACTAGTGGAAGTCTGGGGGTCTGTGACTTCTAAAACTGAATGCCAGGAAGTCAGTGACTTCCAATTTTTATCATAACCTACCATTTATAAAGTGAATATTGACTTAAATAATGAGTTAAATTTGTTGTAATAATGGTATTTCACCCATTAATGAAGGGGAAAGCAATATAAATATGGACATTCTGGAAGAAACCAAGTCTATCCTTCAGCATCACTTCCAAATGACAAACCTTGGAAGTCATATGACTTCCTGATTTTGATGGTTAGTGCTAGCACTGAACAAAATACAATGAGAACAAAAAAACTACTTTTCGAAGCTGAACAAAAAATCAGACATACCCCTTATCTTTTTGAATTTGTATACTAAGTCATCATAAAGTTCTGGTTCCGATAGGCCTTCATGTGAAAGTGATTTTAACCTGACATTGAGTTTTGAAACCAATTGCATCGGCGATAAAATTTTCTAGATAAGGAATTATTTCGATGCAGGCTTATTAGGCCATGAGCCAGATATGGTTTACCTCCCCCCCAGGGGGAGTTTTGTAGACCATACTTTTCTTAAAGTCCAGCATCTTAGAAGTATTTTGCAGCATGTTAGCCCTCTGGCGAATGGGGCGTTAAGCTATAACAGCCTGTTACATTACGTTACCCATTAAAATATTTAACATAAAATAAAAAATATAAAAAATTATAAAAAATAGAAGTCGCGATCCTATGTTTAAAATTATAATGTAGTCTAATAGAACAATCCAACAGCTAAAAGTTATGATGTTTGAAACATCACTTTATCTTACATGGTGTAATATACGTGACATTTTTCTTTACTGTCCATTAAAATTGCAATTTCCGTCCAAAATACTTTCTTTTTGTAAGTTATTCCTATAACATTAGCCCTAATGTTTGTTACTGTGTTAAAGAAAATTTATTGATCTTTTAAGATCTGCAAAAATTATTGTCCTATCTTGTATATTATGGGAGAAATAGGATGTTGAACACAGTACCCCCATATGAATGTTCCATATTACAATTATCACTTTCCGTATAATTCAAGCGCTTGAACTAAACTATTGGAATTGAAAACAACAGTAAAAGGTAATATTGAATATGCCAGCCTATTTAAACAGCAAGGAACAGTTCAACAATATTTTGAATGCATTTTAGTCGGCCATAATGATCGATTGTGTACGTTACCTAGGGCTACTTTTGTTAAAAACATATAATTTGAAGATACAATCATTATATTTTCTTTGGTAACAGTTTCTTCAAGAAAGAATCTTCTAATGTAAGAGAAAAAATGCATTCTGGTTTAATTTCTATGATAAGTTATTCCTAGTAGTAACGTAAATAACATTAACATTTAAAATATTTTATTATAATACCTTTAATCAAGTTTTCTTCCACTGTCACATAAAAAATAACAAATATAAGTCTGGGTGTTCTTATGATATGTTGTGTACTTAGACCTATCAACACTTCTCTCAGTTATTACTTTTAGGGATTCATGAGGTGTGTTTTATACGTGATTAAACACAGTTTACTTCAAATTGTAATGTTAAGGGCATTGACATATTCTGCATATGTAAAACGGGTTTTGCTGTTTACTTTGTTATTATATTAAAAATAAAAGTATTTCATAATGGCATTGCCCAGTTTGTTTCTTTTACAAATTGTACATTTGCGTTCTTAAGACAGTAACACACCTGAATTTTTGTTATATACAGCTAAAAAAATATCAAAAAAAAAAAATAACTTTAGAAAAGATAAAACCGAAGCTATTAAAAGCCAGCATTGATTTTGCATATAGGGCTCGAATAAAAAGATATGCAATCAGTTTGATACCATTAAAAGCTAAGCGATTTTGACGTGTTTAGTTTTAAAGTATAAAACAATCAGTAATCAACAATGCAAAATAGAGTTCCACCTTGTTTATTGACAGGATTTGTTATAGCCTTTACGTGCACACTGAAAGACTATAAAGCAGAACAGTTAACCTGAAGTTTGAAGGCTTAAGTCAAAATACAGTTCTGCATCAAAGCTAATGTAGATATTTGCTGGCAGCGTATACTTACTTTTGTAAGACTATCGTATATTTTACGTTACCAGAGGAAACAACATTGCTGAGTTACAGTTATGAAACAAACAAACTTTTGAAAATGATTAATGGTAGTGTCAATACATTGCTTTACTTAGTTCATTTATGTAACTAACAATTATGTGTCAACCAGGAGTTTGGGAGAATAGTATCAGATATATTTAATAAGGAAAAGAGACACTGGCAGTTTACTAGTATACTGTAGCAATCTATGAATGCTATGTTTATGATGATCTATATTCCTATGCTTTTCTTTTTTGCTCTTTAAAGTCTAACTACATTCAACCATATCCTAAAGAATCTAACTACATTCAATCATCTCTTAAAGAATTTATTCACTAAAGAACATAAAGACACGTTTAGTTGGGCAAAAATGTTTTTTTCCCAGGGACAGTGTTCCAGTAGCTCTGCACACATAATAAAATGGCAAATGAAAATGACAGAAAATGTTTGTCATCGCTGTTCGGATATCTATGAGCAAATCTTAGCTTTTCTCCTTCAGAATGTATTTGCCTACACTGTAGTTATATGCTTTGCAGCATAATATTGAGAAAAAAAAGACCCCCCCCCCACACACACACACAAAAAAAAAAGAAAAAAGAAAGAATTAAAGACCAAACAAGTAACGCATACAACATATTTATCGGGAGTATGAATTCTTCATTTCCGATATCCTTAACTAGTAATACAGTATTTCTGAAGAGCAAATAATCAAACAATAAAAATAGTGCATACCAATACATGCCAAGGAAGGGCTAACCTAAATAACAAACTGCAGTTGATCTCTGTGACCTTGTATTACCATATTGTTTACTTTTTAGCAATAAATATAGTTGTAAACTGCTTATTTATGATATCTTACTGCTTATCAAATCATCCTTGTCCAAATATGTTAAATACTGTTAGAGAATAAAGCCCCAATTTAAGTTGTTACATTATTGAAAATTGTCTGACTGAAATTTGTATTTCGTAACACCTTTAGTCCTTGATAGTAACAACAAGTGGGAATAAAACCATGGGGTTTGCAAAATTATTTGACCAGTTAAATATTTGTAACAACATAATAAAAAATAGAACTCCTGAACAGGCTGAAGACAGAATGCTGTATGTTTAATAAAGTATGTCACTTTCTATAATCCTTAAATTTTCACATTGTTAGCATTTTGTAATGTATTTGATGACAGGGAGCTGCATAAACGGATCACGTAGATCACAAATTAACATATAAGTTATGATCACGGGAGCCACACATATTTGCTAACTCATGTAAAGCAGTTACTGTGCAAAGAGGCTCATGGCTGACGATTTGACTGACAGCATAGGAAAATGGTGTTAGTGCATGCCGGCAGAGTTGGTACTTCTTTTGATTGCCTCGGCTGGTAGTCAAAGTTGCATATTTGTGTGTAGGGTAATTGAATGGCTCAACCAACAGCACAGGTAGCGAAATTGGTTTTATCCCCATCATAACGAGAACCTAAATATTAATCAGTTGCAGCATATTCCAACTTATACTTACTTCATTTAATGCATAAATTAAAAAAAAAATCATTTTTATGAAGTCACTTTTAAGTAAGACTGAATGGAAGGCAAAGTCGAACTGCTTCAGCTGTAACAATCTATGTGCGACCCGTGACAACTCTTGTGTATTTCAAAGAGCTAAATTTGCCATCTGACTTCCAGTGGTAAGCTTATACTACAGCAATGAATACTTCATGCCGCCAGGGAACTAAAATTTTGATAACAGATGACTCACAAATCTTATTCCTCGACAAATTACAATTATGTAACGTTATGTTACTGTTAGATTGCTTTTCAAATTGACCCTATTAGATGTTTTTTTGTGGGTTTTTTTCATAGTTTGAAGACACATAACATTGACATTTCTTCATGTTTACATATAAAACAGTATCTACTTAAGACAAATTAAAGATAACATTGGAATATAAAATGCAGCTGATGTTGGCTTTCTTAGCTTTTCTCGTCATTTTGTAAGTTAAGTTCTTCAAAAATAAGATAGTTTCTGTCCCCATTTAATGTATCCACTGCTAATTTAACTGCTGCCTAACTTATCTAAGCTGGGCATGAATCAAAGAAGATTGATGGAGCACGTATAAACTTCAGTCCACCAATTCAGCGATTTAGTCTTATTCTGGTTGTTTTTTTTGTAATATTGTTGTGGTTATATACGTTACGTATTTATCGTGACTGCTGGCGAGTTTTGTAAGACGTTAGTTTTTTTTTTATACTAGAATATTGAAACAGTCATATATATGATAGTAACTTTTCTCTACACTTAAATTCTTAAAATTTGCTCCTTATATTACATGTATTTAGACATTGAAGGGGAAAAACGTCAAATGCAATGTAAACTACGTTATACGGGTTAGTCAACTTATCCTTGACAATGTCAATTACTTTGAAACAGCGATTTATGCACTAGCACTGAGACAAAACCCAACATAATTTAGGGCGAATACTAACATGTGTATAACAATGCGTATCTTCTATTATAACGTAAATATGTAAATTTGGGTAGTGTAATTGACGTTGACGTCATACGTTAACGCCCCAACGCTCAGAGGGCTAACATGTGTCATTTTGTTTCTTATACAATGTAGTTTCAGAAAATCATAGGGTACAAAACTCCCCCTGGGGGGGGAGGGGGGTCTATGGTCAGCTCAAGGTCTATATCTTGATACTCATTCGCTCAATTGCACACACGCTCACTCACTCACAAACTCACGAATTCACTCCCTTAGCAATTGGGCCAAACGAAGTCAGGGAAAATCATGAAAATATGAGGCAGAAAAGCTAAGAAATAGACTTTTAATAAGTGTTCCCCCGGTTACAGCTAGCTCCTGGTAAGGTATCGGTATTTTTGCAGTTCAGTCATGCCATTAAATCTTACTTGTGGCAAATAAACTAGGATATCGAAGTTTTATGAAAATGAGTAAGGAAAACATCAGTTTTGGCCTTGGTGCCGCATGGTTATATATCTATGCGCCAGTCATTTGTATCCACACAGCCCACCTACAGAAATTGAATTTTTACATTTCAGAGACCTGTGATGATTAGCTGATGGTAACAACCTTGCTCTTATTTCGACCCTATACTACAGAAAATCTCACAGGGTAAAGGACCCCAATTTTAAAACTCCGACACTATGGAAACAATTAAAATATAATTGCCCTGCACCTTGGTCCGGCTATCCCAGCGCCATTGTATTATTGTAGGCCCGGAACGTCCCGTTACCATAGCCTAGCTGCAGTTATCCGTTGAGGGATTATTGGGTTGCCCTTTATATTAATTCATGTTTTGTCCACCATTTTGAAGGAGTTCTTATTAAATCAACAACCCAACAAACTCTATTCGTTTATTGTGTTTCCGTTCATTCCTGGCACAGCCCATCTTCGTAGGTTGAGGCGAGGATGCAAATGACAGCAGGCCGAATTGACTCGGACGAGTTGAATGGAGGCCGAGTTGACCCAGGAGCCGTGAAGACCCCAGGCTTACAGAAAGCAGGCCGAGTTGACCCGCTTCTTCCATGAATACTATCGTCAGACAATAGTTGTAATCGAACTCGACCAAGGCTGATCACGATAATCCTCTTTCGGGAATTCATGTTTTGTCCTTGAACAAGACACATTTACTTTACAAAAGTACTGATAATACCCAGGAAGCGGTGGATCCGTCCTGACATGACTAAAAAGATGTTCTTTAAAAACGAATTTCATCTTCGACAATTATCTTTTTTAAAGATGTTTCTTGTCCTTAAATATGATCGATATCTTGTCCAAACTTAAGAATGGAAGAGTCTATTTCACAGTATGGGGGGAGTAAAATGGCAAACAGTAAACACCTTGATCAGACTGCTCTTGAGTAGTCTATTCAGGGTCTATATTGTTTGCTAAAGCCTATCTAATACCTACAGTATTACAGTATGCATGGTACCTTAGCCGTGACACGACAAAAGTGGCATAAGCGCCCAGCGAATACTCAGATCAGCCTGGGCAGCTGCCCAGTCATATCTAAGTCTTTACTGTGTGCTTATAAAAGGGAAGCTAAGGGTCTAAACTAGCTTATTTGGACAGCGAAGACTCTGACGGGCTGAGCTGAGTCTTCGCTTGGCACACAAGCCACTTTGTTTTATCGTTTAACACTCTGAACAGAGTTCACTGTTGGATTACGCAGCCGAACAAACAGAAGCTCTCTGCAATTTACCCTTTTGAATATAATGAGACTGGTTATTGTTAAAAGACGGAAGAGTGAATATATTCGTATCATTATTACCCTTTTCAAAATGGAATGATCTCATCACAATGATGGAACAGTCCATGTCAATTATTAAGGGGAGAATATTTACATCGAAAGGATACAAAACTGTAATCAGCACCCTTTTCTCAATAATAGGCTTGTCCAAACTTGAGAATGGAAGAGTCCATTTCACATATTTGGGGTGAAAAATTACCCAGAAGGATCAAGGCAATCATGTTGTTACAAATGTACCCCTTTTCAAAATAATGGACTAATTCAAATTTAATGATTAGTCGATTTCGGTCATCAAGGGGTGAAAGGTTATCTTACCTCTTTTGAATAATAGAACTGCCCACATTTTAAATCTGGAAGGGTCGATTTCTGATATCTAGGAATGACAGCTTATTGAAATATGTAATTATATGATGACCCCTTTTCCAAACAGTGGATCTGTCCGAATCGAAATATGGAATAATCATTTTCAAATATTTAGAAGTGAAAGCTTATAAGGAGTTGAGCAATTATATCACCCATTTTCTTACTAATAAACTCGTCCAATAAGCATGGAAGGGTCAATTTCAGATACTAATGGTTGAAAAAATAGACCGGTCCCAACAAAAAGATGAATTGGGGGTGACAGCTTAACTTGAAAAGTTATCTTACATCTTCATGCTCATGGCACACCTGATTAGTTCTCAAACTGAGTTCACCTTGGTCAGATAAGTTATGTTTGAGAGGTGAGCGATGCTCAGTGAGAACTTTTCCAACTCGGTTATGATCACAGTAAACTCACTGGGAATTTTGGTCGACAATAAATCAGTGAGTGACATTCATTACGTGTGACAAAATTCAAGGACTCAATGAGTAGTCTGAAGCTATTGCTGTTAGTATTTAGAAAGAGAGAGGGAGAGAGAGAGAGAGAGAGAGAGAGAGAGAGAGAGACATATAAGCCTTATCCAGAAATAAGAGGAATGAAAAAGATACTATGATGGATAAATAATAATAATCGTAAGCACTTCCAATGCTACTTGAAAGCCAAATTTTATATATATGAATACAAGGTCGATCGACGTCTTGAATATATATCAATCTTTGACATTCTGATACTTCAAATGATTTCCATTTGAGTCGCAACATGATAAAACAAACAAAAGGGCATATGCGCCCAGCGAAGACTCAGATTAGACTGGGCTACCCGGTCTGATCAGAGTCTTCGCTGTGCGCTTAAAGGGTTGCTAAGGGTTTAAGTTAGCTTCATCATCGCGGAAAACGAAGACTTTTGTCAGACAGGGCTGATCTGCGTCTTCGCTCGGTGACATAACATTCTGTTTGTTTTCCCGTGTCGCGGCTTATTTAATAAAATCCGAGATATCCTTTTAATATTTGGTGTCTAGAAAACATGCGTCCGGCATAAGTGAACGCAGTAACTAACATAAACTCGGACCAGCCTGTGCATCCGTGCAGTCTGTTCAGTTTTCCATGTTCGTATCGCCAATATTGTGATAAAAATTTCATGTTAGAAGGCGAAAATTCTGACCAATCTGAATTACCTTCGGTGTCGTACCGTGATTACCAAAAGCAAATTTTCGCACAGCTTACCCTTATAATGGTTCAATAAACGTTTCTACGTATTTTAGATAAAATGGCGCAAAACAATTGTTTTCGTTTATGTCACGTCCACTTACGACTGACATGTGCTTGTGGAGGTGTGATGACAGATAATATTGACATACTTGGACATAATCGTTACGATCTGATACATAACTTACAGGACAATTTCACAGGCGTGGTTTGCTCAGTCGGGACAATAGTCCGCCATATCCATTCCTGATTTATCCTGGCGTTATGAAATCCTGTGGAACATTCTAATTGTTTAATTTTTCGTAAAAATAAAATAAATACATAAAGTTTCCGTCAAAATGCAAAAAATATAAATACATAAAAGTCCTTCCTAAGAATTTTTATCACCTCTATATATCTATGGACGTTACTGAAATATGTTTTTGTACAGAGGGTAATAATAAGTTTGTTAGAAATGACAGACCAAAAATTCCTTTGATTCCCAAAACTATTTCGATAGATTTATAGGATAATGTAGATTACTAAGCTTATGATCTGCTGGTTTATCAAACTTAACATGCTTAAGACCATTCTTCAGGGAAAAGAAGAGGTAAACAGAAGAAGAGGTGGGAAGACAATATCAACTGTTTAAGCCCCGGTGACGAAATAAGCAAAATTTGCAAACAGCGTAGATCCTGATGAGGCGGCTCATAATGAGCCGCCTCATCTAGATCTACACTGTTTGCCATCTAGTCTTTGAATTCTCAATATGAAGTGTCTTAGACAAGGCATTTTTTAATTTTTGCAGACGTAAATTTTGTCGTCTGCTTTTTGGTGCTTAAAGAGTTAAAGAGTGCACAGGGGTGGGCTTAGCCAGCTCAACTACATGTAGCTGAGAACAGGACAAGGCGGAAACGAATTGTTGCGAAGTCATCTGTGGTGCGCATCGACCTTGCAATGTTATGGGATAGAATAGAAAACAGAAAGCACCACCAGAGCTTCGTCATACAGTCTGTTCGGTCGGAAATCTAAACGGGGTCCCCCATATTTAGTGAGAAAACAAGATACCTTTAGTTTATTATTATTATTTCTTATTATTAATTTGAAACTTACCTAGGTATATCATAATTTTTCATAACAGTTAGGCTTTGCACTCAAAGTTTATATGCCAGAAAGGACCTTTAAAGCTAGTATCTCACTGGGATGCGACAACTGGCGACTAGTTTGAGACAAAGATTTGCGATAAAATCCGCGACTTTGCGACATTTTTCATATTTGGGTTTCACTGAAATTGTGATTACGCCATATTCGCGAGTGTCGCGCGAATGTCGTACGATTACCGCACAAATCTTGCCCAAATTCGCCTGGAGCTCGCACACACGTCGCGCGACAGTCGCACGACGTTCGTAAGACATTCGCGCGACGTTCGCACAATGAAATTGCGAATATATCTCTCGTGCGACTGTGGCACGATACTCTCGCGAACGTAGCACGGCCGTCGGGCGAAGGTCGTGCAAAAGTCGCACGATGATTTTGCAAGAAAATGAGAACCTATTAACATTCCAGCAATATTTTAATCATCAGGCGTCAGAGAGATGGATCTAATATGAGGTGGTTCAGCCAGAACTCAGCCAGAACTCAGCCAGAACATTCTGGTGGGCATCCTTCCATGAGTACTGTGTCTCCCTCTCAACGCCCTGTTTCTTTTTCTTTCTTGTTTCGGCCGTCTGAGAAACCGTGGAAGCCCCCGAGCTCTCATCGTCGGAGGGTACAGGAGCTTGGATTGTTTCGACTTCCTCTGTTGTGGTTTCAGGACCGGATGCAGTGGCAGCCCTACCCCTATCTCGCCCCTTGCTGACTTTTGCTGGCATGATGCTCGTGTTGGAAATGAATGAGTACAAACTATTTGCGAACAAGCTAGTTCTGACGAAATGCCGTCAGAGAAGTCAAGCCACATTGTGACAGTCCATCTCTGGGACGACATTTATGTATCAGCAATGTAAAAGATTGCACTGCTTGGGCTGTTCTTAGAGATGAAGTCGTTAGTTTTCAGAGAGCTAATACTTGTTACAGTCGAGACAAATACTTAAAGGCCCCATTGCTCCATCAGCATGAAAAAATTTATCATGAGGTATCGCTGCAAGCTTCTCAGTATAGTTTCGTCACTGTAAATGACCGTGACTAGCCAGCTTTATACAAATAAAACATCCTTGAGTTTAACATAAAAAGGGTTTGAAAAATTATCTGGGTCATTTAAGTTGGCAACTAAAATGACCTACTTTCGATTTCATTACGCTAAATAAAATGGTAAAAATACAATGTACAGGCGTGGAGTCCCACTCACTATCCCGGCAATGTTTATATAGCATTGCTAGACGGGAAACCAGAACAGGAAACTATGTTTTGTGGAGCGATTTATTTATTTTCAAAAACTTGTTTTCTCTACTTTTTGCCAGTTATATGACTCGATATAAGCACACCAACCCATCTTTTATTACAAAACGTGAAGGTTGAACCGCTTTTTATTATGATTTGAGTTTAGACGTTTTCACCCCTGATAGGACTATGGAGACTTTAAGTTCTTTATTATAATTATTTATTTTGATCTTTTGATGGGGATTTTATGGCCAAAATTTTCAGATTTTGGCCTCATTCTAAAAACTATAATGCAGTGAACTGAATAGTTACAAATATATTAACTGTATAAAAGTAGCAAAAATGCGAAATCAGTGGACATTGAAATATGAGTCAAAATAACCTGGTAATATCGGTAATTGCACATTGCTGATGTACTAAACTATCAAGTTGCTACCGTAACAGGCAATCTATTCATCTATCTCCTACAAAAATCTATACCCGAGACTAACAAGACTGGGGACGTACATACGCACACGATCAAGTACACATACGCAGACAATCTGAATACAGTATACAGAGACTGACTAGAATTATAGGGTAATCGGGCACTAGAGGCACGTAGCGATTAGCTTATTAGATAATGAACGTAAATCATTCTTTTGTAGTACCACTCTGTCTTTAGACAAAAAAATGCAGAATTTCCGGGAATTTCCATGTGCACCTGGGTGGCACGGAATATGCCTAATATGTTTTAAGCATTTGATCAGAACACAGGAATTTGACTTTTTAGTTTGAGTTTCATATGAAAATTTCATCAAAATGACGTACAACAGAAAATGATCGTCTAAACACTTCTTAAAAGTTGCGTACAGAGGAAAGCGTATTTATATTATAAAACTTCACCGCAAA
Source organism: Ctena decussata (assembly GCA_963989385.1). NCBI lineage: Eukaryota > Metazoa > Mollusca > Bivalvia > Lucinida > Lucinidae > Ctena > Ctena decussata. The sequence goes on along the minus strand of OZ022498.1, from coordinate 33,335,334 downwards.
GGGTGGGGTATGATACCCTGATCAAATCAGATTTCCTGTACAGCACAGGCACTTGTTTCTCAAGAGGAGCTATAAGAGTAAGGGCATTTTTGTGTTGCAAGAGAGGCAATAATAGTGGGGATATGTTTATATGAAACAAGTGCTGCACAGGTAAAACTATGAAAAAAAAAATTTCAATCAACTGACTAGAATTCCCGAACATGCATTTTCTATTCTGCTGCACAATAATAGTATATGACTCAAATAATGGTTTTCGCCAAATAAGCACTTCATGTTAAAACCCCAAAAAAATGGAGTATCTGTGTTGCAAACCATATTTATTTATTTACTTACTCAGTATATATAGTTCGTTTCGGTAAAACACGTGCATTCTGGTGCGTTCCCGTATTTTCGTGTTTTTACATAATTTGTTAGTGTAATTTGACATTGCGTATTATATATCATTTGTCTTCATCTATAGACGTACATTCTACCGCTAAGAGGGCATTTATGGGATTTTAACTCCCAACGCGGGTATTCTCTATCGCTGGTACGGATTACACATTTTACCTACTTTGAATTCGACTTTTTGTGTTTATAGTCTCAACCAGGTCAGACTTAGTGAGTTTGAAATGATTAGTCCTATATGTAACTATTTCGATGCCTTAACATTATTTATTTTGCTTGTACGTACATGTTCAGCCATTCATAAAATTCGCGGATGCGGATGCGGGTTACACTTCTTATCTATTCTCCATTCTCGTTCCGGTATTTCTACGGACCGAATCCAAAGTACTCATTTCCTTTAATACTTGCGCATCTAGATCTAGTCCCACGTTACAATTAATAATTGTAACCTACATGAGACTGTTAACAGACAGGTTTTAAGTTTTCTTTCTCGTATAATCGATTCTTTATTCATCAGTAAGCAATTAAAACACCAAACGCATCACATAAAAAACTTGGACTCATATTCACGCTATGTAATCACGTGACCAAACTGTACTACGACAGATGCTGCTTTGGTAACCGTACTGCTTAATTGTAAAGGAAAATGGTGGTCACGCGCTTTGTTGTGACGGTAAGCTGGTTTATTTCTTGTCTAATTACTTCAAAATTGAAATGATTTACATCGAGCAAGTGGTATCAATGAATAATCTACTTTGTACTTTGACAACTAATCTGTGAATACGGTATTTAAGCGACAATCTGAAGAAATCTGCATCGGCCATGTGCTTCAGTTTGTTGTCATCTCAAATATTTGTGTTTTTACTCGATTTATTATGTTATTTTTGAATGATCACATATGTATTATTCGTCATTTATACTGATGTTTTGTAAAAATACTGGTATTTATTACGTGAAATGAACAGGGGGCCGTTTTCATGTTTTGGTTAATGTACTGCTTTTTGTTGTGATGAACTGCTTTTTAGGTATTACATTCCATCAACTGTACTGCTTTTCGTAAAACGACGTATCACAGTTTAGGACTTCAGACTACCGTATCGGCCTGAAAATTAAAAAAAAGGTCAAAATACAGTCAAACTTGTCTTAAGGGGTCACCCAAATGAAAACTAGCTGCTTAAAACAAGTGACTCCTTAACACAGGTTCATTTGCACTGTAATTTGGTTCAAGAGACCAAGATAAGGTGGCTGCTAAATGCAGGTGGCCCCTTAATGGAGGTGACCACATAAGCAAGTTTGACTCTAACAGCGATTCGCCTCGACTTGAGCCTTAAAGTATGGTTAAAGATGCCTATGCTGTACTGCCTCTGCACTGCTCTCCTTAATGAGCCACCGTTGCTTTATTTAAGTACTTCTTATAATGGCAGAACTGTGTGAATATTGCAGCCTATTAGTATTTTGTATGCTAGGTCTCATATCTTTCTCACTCCATATTTGCTAGAGGCAAAACGTTCTACAGGAGTTAAATTCCTGTTTATATTGTGAAGAAGGAGGTTCATTCAAGTGCTGAGGCCCTAGCAGGGGGGGACGTCAGTGTTCCCTAGCTCCCTTAAAATAATGCCCAAATCTCCCCAGCTCCCCGAGTTTTTTTTAGATACTGAAAGGGCTCTCAATCATATATTCAGAGGTGAAAGCAAGTACACACCATTTAAATGCCTGTTTCGGTCTTATTTAACAGGAAATTTACAAAATGGTCTCTTCGCGGCACACCTTGTCTGCAAGTGTTTTTGCACAGATATTAAGCCAGTTGTTGGCTCTGCTGGGCTAGGCTCATAGTATAGTTCCGTGGTTCAGTGTCTGTCAGCCGTCCGTTCATTTTAAACATTTTCAAATGATATATTGGCCCTTAGTAATCGAAATGTAACATCTGTGGGATGGGGGAGTAATACGTTCTGATTCATGCCAACTGCTACGTTACTTCGGTTGCTATGGCAGTTAAAAGTTGTCATTGGCTTTAACGGGACCGCTAAAAAATATTTTTTTTGTGTGCTCTTACAGCCTTTGTATTGCGGATATAATAATAGATAAACATTTCTTCAGTAGTGCCCTATCAATAATTTGCTTTTTGTGCCATCTGCTTGAACTTCTGCTGCTATACAGCTGGAAAAGCAAACGCTTCATAGAAATGCCAAGTATAACATAAGCCTCTGCAAACATACTTTTACTAGACTTGGAGCAACTTGTTTCAGAACTTTGCTTGCTTTGCTTATGCAACTTGGTTCAGTAATTTGCTTGCTTTGCTTGTACAACTTAGTTCAGAACTTTGCATGTGCAGCTTGGTCCAGAACTTTGTTTCCTTTGCTAGTGCAACTTGGTTCAGAACTTTGCTTGTGCAACTTGGTTCAGAACTTTGTTTCCTTTGCTAGTGCAACTTGGTTCAGAACGTTGCTTGTGCAACTTGGTTCAGAACTTTGCTTGCTTTGCTAGTGCAACTTGGTTCAGAACTTTGCTTGCTTTGCTAGTGCAACTTGGTTCAGACATTTGGTTGCTTTGCCAGTGCAACTTGGTTCAGAACTTTGCTTGCTTTGCTAGTGCAACTTGGTTCAGAACTTTGCATGCTTTGCTTATGCAACTTGGTTCAGAACTTTGCTTGCTTTGCTAGTGCAACTTGGTTCAGAACTTTGCTTGCTTTGCTTGTACAACTTGGTCCAGAACTTTGCTTGCTTTGGTTATGAAATTAGGTCCAGAACTTTGCCTGCTTTGGTAACCCGAAGCGCCTACTGACTTTCAGTGGGCTTTTGCGCTCATGACAGAGCAGAACTGCTTGCAACTGTTGATTTACAACAGAAATTCTTATTCAAAACCAGTCTAACCAAGTGGTAAGTATCTGATTCTTATAGGAGGGAAGTACAAACTGTGCTAGAAAAGGGCAGCCTTCTGTTGCTGATATATAGGATCTAAATGCAATGATCTATTAATTGTTAAAAGCAATTATTCTGCAAGAGTCCCTAGTGTTGCACATGCATAACAGAGAATGTGTTTAGAATGGATATTGAGGTCCTGTTTTTCAGTCAAGATTTTTGCAGGTGCATGGCAGTTAGACATTTCGTATCGCTAGAACATAGGAATGTACTATAACAGATGTAAATAATTCATATAAAGGGGGGTCTGGGGGCACAGCCCCCAGAAGCCAAAACAATTTAGAAAATCACATTCTGATAGACAGTGCTCCCCAGCTCCCCAAAATTCAAAGCTTGCTCCCTAGCTCCCTGAAAATAATTGCAAGTGCTCCCCAGCTCCCTGAAAATAAATGGCTTTTCTCCCCAGCTCCCCAAAACCACTGGGAGGGCCTCAGTGCTATAGGCTATGTAGCCCTAGAGCATATACATGTACATACATGCAATATCTTTTTCCTGATTGGCTACGAACGTGTGGTTACGAACGTGTTGCTTTACCTGTTATATAATGCACTGAAACAAATCGATAGCCCCCACCCTTTCAGGTCACTTCATGTAGGCGTAACCATATCAAACGTATATTTTCGAGTGTTGCTTGAGTAGATGAAGAAAAGTTTTACTCCTTACATGAGGGGTGCCCATAAAGGGCAACGTGAACTATAATTGTTTCTACCATAGACTTCTATAGTGACCCCTACTCCCTTTGACAGTGTACCGCCCTTTATACAATGTTGCTTCACTATCCAGATTTGCCCTTATTTTAAGCTAAAATGTTAATCAGCAAGACAAAAAAGGAAAACACCACCTTTCCCAGCAACTTTTGACACTTACAGGATGTTGACATTCAACTACGACTATCCATGAACACATGCACTAACACATGCATCATCGCATGTCACCCTATACTAGTATACTTACAGCAATACTTAGTACTGTAATCTGTGAATTTTAGGTATTTTGCAGTTTATTCTGCTTTATTTGAATCACTTTTGGTCATTCTGTAGTCGCAGTAACAGACTCCTGGAAACCAAAAATGCAGTTCAGTTGGATTTGTTTCGTGCTAGGAAAGCAGTTCACTTTTTCCCACGCAAAATCCTATTTTTCTCATAGAATATTAACCTAGTCAAGCTAAACTCTATTCAATTTGGAAAATGCACTTTCTGTTGCACCATAGGAAGACTTTTCTCTGTCTTTTTTCGTTGAATGTCTAGGTAAAAAAATACTTTTTTCGTACAACAATCGTGGTAAACGACTAACTCGAACCCGATAAATTGCGATATTCTTATTTGTTTTCCATCCATTCAAAATGACACCTCTGCTGCAAGAACCAACATATGTGGTGTAATTATTTGTGCAAGAACTTTCACCTTTCTGGCTATATTAGAGAAAGAATTCTTCAAAATACTCACATGGTGCAAACGCCGTTCTGCGGAAGTCGTCCCAATTAAGCAGTACGGATACCAAAGCAGCATCTGTCGTAGTACAGTTAGGTCACGTGATTACATAGCGTGATATTAATATATAGTCAACTAAAAAACATATATGTCCGAGACACGTGGGACGAAAATACGAACCATTCACGACACTTTTGCGACATTGCGAGTAATTTAAGATACTCGCACGATACTCGTAAAGCTAGTATCTCACTGGGATGCGACAACTGGCGACTAGTTTGGGACAAGGATTTGCGATAAAATCCGCGACTTTGCGACATTTTTCATATTTGGATCTCACTGAAATGGTGATTACATGTACGACATTTTTGCGAGTGTCGCGCGAATGTCGCACGAATGTCGTACGATTATCTCACGAATCTTGCCCAAATTCGCCTGGAGTTCGCACCCACGTCGCGCGACAGTCGCGCAACGTTCGTGAGACACTCGTGCGACGTTCGCACAATAAAATTGCGATTATTTCTCTCGTGCGACTGTGTCACGATACTCTCGCGAACGTCGCACGACTGTCGTGCGAAGGTCGTGCAACAGTCGCGCGATGATTTTGCGAGAAAATGAGAACCTATTGACATTCCAGCAATTCCTTAATCATCAGACATCAGGAAGATGGATATTGTGTTTTATCATAAAATATGGGGTGGTTCAGCCAGAACTCAGCCAGTTTATTCTGGTGGGCATCCTTCCAAGGGTACTGTTTCTCACTCTCAATGCCCGATTTCCTTTTCTTCCTTGTTTCACCCGTCAGTGAAACCGTGGGAGCTCCCGAGCTCTCGTCGTCGGAGGGAACAGGGGCTGGGACTGTTTCGGCTTCCTGTGGTGGTTTTATGGCCGGGTGCAGTGGCGGCCCTACCCCTGCCTCGCCCTTTTCTGACCTTTGGTGGCATGATGCCCATGTTGGAACTGAATGAGTGCAAACTGTTTGCGAGAAACATAATTGTCCGAGTCACGTGGGACGAAAATACGAAGCTTTCACGACACTTTTGCGACATTGCGAGTAATTTAAGACACTCGCACGATAGTCGTAAGATATTCGTACGAATGTCTCACGACGTTCGCGCGAAAGTTACTCAGTTTTATTTGCTCGCAATTTAGTCGCGGAAGTGTCTTATTTATGTCGCAATTTGATCGCAATAAAGTCTTATTTATTTCGCAAATTTTTCGTGTTCACGGTCATTGCGACTCGCCGGAAACTAAATTGCGATGGGTCTGCGACGTGTTCGCGACACCCGCGATGACTTTGCGACTATGTTGCGACTATATTGCGAGAAATTTTGTCGCATAAAAAAGTTTTACATGTAAAACTTTTTTGTGCGACAATGCGAACCGTTTGCGCCAGTTTGCGACTCACGCGAGGATATTGCGAATCCCCGCGAACGTTTCAAGACAGTTTTGAGACTCATCCGCGAATGCAATTCGCAATCAGCCGCACACTGTCGCATCCCAGTGAGATAGGGGCTTAAGGCAGTTGTATGAATGTCTCACGACGTTCGCGCGAAAGTTACTCCGTTTTATTTGCTCGCAGTGTCTTATTTATGTCGCAATTTGTTCACAATATAGTCTTATTTATTTCCCAAATTTGTCGTGTTCACGGTCATTGCGACTCGCGGAAACTAAATTGCGAAGGGTCCGCGACGTGTTCGCAACACCCGCGATGACTTTACGATTATTTAGCGACTATACTGCGAATAATTTTGTCGCTCAAAAAGTTTTACATGTGAAACTTTTTTGGTGCGACAGTGCGAACCGTTTGCGCCAGTTTCCGACTCACGCGAAGATATTGCGAATCCCCGCGAACGTTTCAAGACAGTTTTGAGACTCATCTGCGAATGCAGTTCGCAATCAGTTGCAAACTGTCGCATCCCAGTGAGATAGGGGCTTTAGGTGACTAGGATGTAAAACCATGGCTTATAGAACTCAAGATTGTTTTTATGCACTATGGCATGTGAACATCATACTTCACAGGATATAATCGATTCCGCCAATTTTCGCTTCCTGCAGAGACTGTCCGTCATATTTGGCTTCCGCCGAGACTGTCCGCGAACTCTTGCTTCCTGCAGAGACTACTGACCTCGACAAATTGCTTCCTGCCGAGACTGTCCGCGTGACTCTGCTTCCTGCCGAGGCTCTCGGCAGGAAGCAGAGTCACGCGGACAGTCTCTGCAGGAAGCCATTTATCATGTACAGAAGTCTCGGCAGGAAGCAAACACTCGCGGACAGTCTCGGCGGAAGCCAAATATGATGTACAGTCTCTGCAGGAAGCGAAAATTAGCGGAATCTATTATACTCTGTGTACTTTCTTTAAAAGAAATGAGCCACACCACGACAAATCAACAAAGTGACATGTGCGCCCTGCTAAGATTCAGATCAGCTTGGGCATCTACCTAGTCTACCTTTCGGTGCACAGTGAAAACACTGATCAGACCGGTCGGATGCCCAGGCTGATCTGAGTCTTCGCATGGCGCACTTGTCATTCGAGTTTTGGCTCGAAAACATTTTTTTTCAACAAATGCTTTCTCCTGTCGGTTTCACGTGTGCAGTGTCATTTTTTTTAGTTTTATTGCAGCTATCAAGTTGTTTTCAAAACTGTACGGAACTTCAATGTCGTATTGTTCAACAACACGTGCCTGAGAAGCTGCCTTAATTTGCATTACATGTACATGTATATCTAATGTAAAACATTTTACAGAAGCAACCCGGAAAATTCGGAATTTTATTATTCTTTTATGTGTACTGAGTATTTTAAAATCATTAGAGCATTCTCATTGTTGTAAAGAAAATAAGCATTTTGTCTATAATATAAGCAACAACAACAACAACAACAACAACAAAAAAAAAAAACAAAAAAAAAACCGAAACGATAAACATCATAATTTATTCAAACTCAACTTTACGTGCCAGAGTCAACTTGGCATATCACGTCCTTTTCTGAGACATACGCAATAATTGAAGAAAAATTGTTTATGCTCTACACAAGTAACATTGTCCCTAATACCTGCACCTCCCCTAAAAAGTGTCCCTTACTTCTTCTCTAAAAAAGATTTCTTTTGGCTTAAGCCGTATAATCTTAGTATTGACCTTCATTTCAAGTACTTCATTGGCCAATATAAATACACCCTGGATTTTGATGTTAGAAGCTTACTTTCGCTTTTTCTCTCTACTTTCAGTTTCATTTGACTGTTGGCCTATAAACCTTGTCGTGATGAATCTAGATATTTCGGTCCAAATCGCTTTTTGCCAAAGAACATTTCGCCTGTTATGTCACTCATGTAAAATATAAAACTAACAAGATAACTTGACACAGAAATCGAATTAAAATCTTAAACCGTTCCTTCAAGAGCAGAGAACGCCTTCGAAAGAAGGAACATGGACCATAGTTACACGAAATTAAGTAATTGTTGCTGGCTTAGTTGTTGATTTTGTTTTGGAACTGCGACAATTTTAAGGCATTATGTGAGGCGGTCAGCCAACCAATCCTCATTGTTATGTGCAACGTAGACAGACCTCAATCAAAATTCAACAGCATTTCCGAAATCGAAACCCCAACACCAACAACAAATATGCATATCAACATGCGCATTAAGGCCCAATTTCACGTCGCCGATAAACCGAAAATTAAGGCCGTTGGATGCTTATCTTCATAGATAATCTTAGGAATGGATTTCACGTGCAAAATTTATTTTTCATTGTGAATAAAATGACAGATTATTTCTAGCTTTGAAAAACGAAGGATTAAGGACTGACTAACCTTGATTCTGTTGTGGAACAAGCGCTAGTTCACCACGCCTCAGAAGCGTAGCGGAGGTAGCACTACTTCTGGATATATCACTCTTTAGTAGCGCAACGGAACTGGCGCTACTTCAGATGGCATTCCACTTTTAGTTGCGCTGCGGAACTAGTTCTGTAGTATATCAGATGGCATCCCATTTAGTAGAACAGCAGAACTAGCTCTGCTTCAGAAGACAGCATCCTTCAGCAGTACAGCGTAAGAAGATGTTTGTATGAGGACAGAGATAAAGACTTGTGACTTCTGAAGTACAAGTAGCACCAGTTTCGCTGCGCTTCTGTAATGTCTTCTCTACCTAAGAGTGAAATACTCTGAACTAGCTCTAGCTAAAAAAAAGCGGATGTTACCTGGAGTGGCGGTTTTTTCGCCGCGATACTTATATAAACGTACTTTTTACCAAATATAGAGCAAAAAGACGCATCTTTCTGTATTTGAATCCTACTGTGCCGCTGAATCTCAAGCTGTTTATAGAAAAATGAAATGGCAACGTCTCGGTAGGCAGCGACCGAACACTTATTGATGCCTTGCGCGAGACACAGTAGCTTCAGACTCAACGTATTTTAAAAGTAGCGAGATCAGGCGGCCCCCACTAAGCACCTTCCACTAATGCGCCCCGAAGAAGGCGAGAGACAAGAGCACTAAAGGGTGGTGTCTTCATAATGGTGCTACACTGGCGCTCACGTATTTGTACACATTCAAAACGCGTCGGGGACGCAGTTGATGCGCGCGGGATACGCGGTAATTATGAACGCGAATATTTTAGTAGCCAATGAAAATTCGTTCTCAGTTTTGCGTATACCGCGAAGCGACGTGTGCAACGCGCATTTTATGCAAATTTCAAGGACCCAATCAAAATTGCGCACATGATACGGGTAGTGACGTAGTCCTTTGCGTCTCAACGCGCGCGTACGGGAACCAATCAAAATCGCGTATTGAATGCGCATTTTAGGGAGGTCAACTTTAAGTAAATCATGTGAAAGAAAGAGCCATTAGTCTACATCAAGCTTGATGTCGAATGCTCATTTGGTCTTACTTGAACCATAACGGGAAAGAAAGAATAAAAGAAGCCTAGAAACTCGACCGGCAACTCAAAACTACATGCGACTGGGACAGTCCCATGACACTTCGCTATTGAAGTGGAAATAGCCTAAATCGCACTCTTCAGCCATAAATTCCTTTCGTATCAGAAATTAAAATCGTGGAATCTGAAATATGGAAAATAAGTGCCAGGCGGCAGTCACTTTGAATCTTAAAGAATTCAAGTCAGGGTGGGGGGATAAAAACCTCTGATCAGTGACCTATAAATAGCAGTGACCTGGAGGGCTGATTGGAGTTTTACGAGAGCATGTATGGCGTCCATACTTCCGGTTGGAATGTAATAGGTTTTCGTGACCAGCGATTTGGACAGATATTTGTCCATTTTGAGGTGGTAGTCAGTATAGTCTGGCGTATTAATAGTAATTGTGTCTATATGCTTCTTTGACAGAACTAGTCATGAAGCAGTGGATGTTTTCATTGCTTTTCAGTGTAGCCTTTGTGGCTTTCAAGATTCGTGCTTGTTTTGGTGAGAAGGACTCGCATTCTGGCAGTTTTCACTTATACCCAGTGAAGCTGAGTTACAGTGGTAAGTCCTACTGTGAATTACAGATGTTTGATAATCTGCCACACTTGATGGGATCATGTTTGTGGAATAATATGAGAAGGTTCAAGGATTTTCAGAAATCCCCTAGAAAATTGATCTACTTGTACCTGTTCTTCATCATTATTTGCAATTCATGGGATACTGAACTCAATCCTGGTCCTACATCCCTTAGTTCCTCACATTTCCCATGTGGTGTATGTGAGGCCAGTGTTGGTTGGGACGACCGGGCTATAGTTTGTGACACATGTAATAAGTGGTATCACATTGACTGTCAGGGTATGGATTCCAATATGTATTCAATTTATAATCAGTCCCTGGATAGGAGTTTGGCATGGGAATGCCTGAACTGTGGCATGCCAAACTTCTCAACTTCTTTGTTTGACACATTAGGCCTGATTGATACGAGTAATCGTTTTGATTCCCTCTCAATTCCTGACAGTCCAATTCCTACTGATCTAGGCACACCAACAGCTACTTCTTCCCCAGTTGGTCTGCAACAATCAAAACCCAAGCCAGGCAAGAATTCTGTCTTAAATCATCCACTTCGAATCCTGATTATGAATTGTCAGTCGATTAAAAATAAGAAACCTGAACTTCAGACCATTGTCGACACAGCCAAACCTGACATTATCTTGGGTTGTGAATCTTGGCTCTCTCCAGACATCGCCAACTCTGAAATATTCCCTAATGGGTATGATGCCATTAGGAAAGACCGGGCGGGTGATGCTCATGGGGGGGGGGGGGGGAGTTTTTGTTTGTTTTAAAAAGGATTTGGTTTGTATTGAGGTACCAGAACTTGAGACTGAGTGTGAACTTGTTTGGGTTAAACTTCAAATTGTTGGCTGTAAAACTTTGTATCTTGGCTCCTTCTACCGACCTCCAGATATCATTGATCCAGAGTATTTGGATCATCTAAATGCCTCTCTAGGACGAATCATGTCATGTAAAAACTCTCATGTCCTTCTTGGAAGTGACTTCAATTGTGGGGACATTGATTGGAATAAGTTATATGTACCCCTGGGAATGCCCAAAAGGCAGGTGCAGTCCCAATTAGTAAACATTGTTCAGGAGCACTGCCTCTCTCAAATGGTTGATATCCCTACAAGACAGGAAAGGACCCTAGATATCCTTTTGACTAACAACCCCACCCCTGTCACAAGAATTAAGGGTATGCCACCAATTGGTCGAGCTGACCATGATATTGTTTTGGTGGAATATGACATAAAAGCAAAAAGGGTCCTTCAGTCACCACGGAAAGTTTTCTTGTACAAACGGGCTGATATGCAAGGTCTTAGAGACCATATGCTTGCCTTTGCAGACCGTTTCATGTCGCAGAACTTTGCTCACGTTGATGTTAATGAGATGTGGATTGAGTTTAAGACGGTCTTACTAAATGCAGTAAACAAGTTTATTCCTTCTAAAATGACGAAAGGAAAACTTGGCTATCCATGGATAGATGCACGCATTAGGGCATTGATTAGGAAAAAAGAAAAATTGTACCACAAAGCTCGCAGGGCAGATAACGAGTCCCTGAAGAGTCGTTATAAACGACTCAGAGCTCATGTCCAAAAAGAAATGCGTGATGCCTATTGGAGGTATGTTTCAGATATCTTCAATCCCTCAGATACAGACACTAATATAGAAGACTGTATCCAAAATGATCGGCTGAAAAAGTTTTGGTCCTTTATGAAAAACTTAAGAAAGGATTCCACGGGTGTGGCCTGTTTAAGGGAAAATGGCATGTTGAAAACTGCTAATAAGGACAAAGCAGACATATTTAACAGACAGTTCGAGTCTGTATACACCCGGGAACAAGTAGGTGACCCCCCATCGAAAGGACCAACCCCCTACCCAGATATTGAAGACTTATACATTGACCCTAATGGGGTCAAAAAACTACTAGACCGTCTTAATCCCCATAAATCTTCAGGTCCAGACGACCTAAGTGCACGTGTGTTAAAAGAATGCAGTGCTGAAATTGCCCCGGTCCTTGCCTGCATTTTCAACCAGCCCTTGGCCCAGTCTAGAGTACCAGATGACTGGCTGCAAGCTAATGTGGCTCCCATTTACAAAAAGGGAGAAAAATATGACCCTGCCAATTACAGGCCGGTCTCCTTGACTTGTATTTGCTGTAAGTCTCTTGAGCACATTCTCGTGAGCAAAATCATGCAACATCTATCGGACCATAAGATTTTAGTTGAGTCTCAGCATGGCTTCAGAAGTGGTAGGTCATGCGAGACTCAACTGGTCCAGTTCATTCATGATTTGCAGGCAAACCTAGACAGAGCCAATAATAAAGGTCGCAAACAAACAGACCTCATTATTATGGACTTTGCGAAGGCTTTTGATAAGGTCCCCCATAGACGATTGATTTATAAACTGGAGTACTATGGTATCCGAAATGATATCCTCCGGTGGATCTCTGCCTGGCTATCTGGAAGGACACAAAAAGTTGTCCTGGATGGTGTCTGTTCAGACCCTCTCCCCGTGTTGTCTGGCGTCCCCCAGGGTTCTGTTTTAGGGCCCATCCTGTTCTTAATCTTTATTAATGACCTGCCAGACAACATAAGCTCCACAGTCCGCCTTTTTGCTGATGACTGTGTACTCTATAGAAATATTAGACGGTCCGAAGACCAACAGATACTCCAAGATGATTTAGATAAATTGGCACTTTGGGAAGAGGCATGGCTCATGAAATTTAATCTTGCCAAATTTCACTCTATGAGGGTGACTAGGCATCCCCCCCAAAGCAAATAATCCATGGTTATTGTCGGACGGCCCGTTGTATCTGTTGAGTCCTCGTCTTCGCTTCTTCATGGTGTTGAAATTTGATTTATGTGTTTACCGTGATGATTCATTGACGAGTTAGAGGGTTATCATGCGAACCGAACAACCAACTAAATGTTTTGTACCACTTCAGAAACTGAGGGTGAGGTTGGGCCTGTAAAATCGATTTAAGCCCCCCAGTAATTCATTACTGACCGTTCCAAGGCGGTAGTTCTGTTGTGGTTCTTTGTTGCCTGTTTTTGGTGTCAGAGTTTCTGTGATGTTTTACCTTATGTATGTTATTATTAGTTTTGGTTCGGTTTGGGTTGCTGAGTGGCCACCTTTTGGGAACAAGCTGCTCACTCGGTTGGCCATATGTTCTCTGTATCTTGATTATTTGTAATCTTAGTTGTTTCCAACTATGGTTTGAGGGCTGGATTTGGATTTTGATTGTTTCAGTCCCTGGTCTTTGCATACTTTTTACTTTTATACATTGCATAACCAAGTCCTAGAGAATGTATCGTCAGCCAAATATTTAGGAGTTGAAATTACGGATGACCTCGAGTGGGGTCAGCACATTAATGAAATTACCAGTAAGGCTACTAAGACTTTGGGTTTCCTTCGTAGAAACTTGACTTTTGCATCGAAGGAAATCAAGGCTGCTGCATATAAAACTCTAGTCCGGCCCAAATTAGAATATGCAGCGCCAGTTTGGATGCCCCATCACCAAGCTGATATTAACAGAATAGAAAAAGTACAGAGGACTGCTGCCCGTTGGACCTGTAGGCGCTGGCGCAATCAAAGTCATGTGGGAGAAATGTTAGAAGAACTCCAATGGCCAGACCTGCAGGAAAGACGACAGCAGGCTTCTCTGTCTCTATTCTACAAAATTCATAATAATCTTGCCATTGTAGATAAGAATAAGTACCTATCTGAGGTCGGTGAAGGGAGCATGAGAATTAGGTCCCACCCATTCCAGTACCACCGTCCAAACGCTTACACGGACGGTTTTAAGAATTCTTTTTTCCCCAGGACAATTGCAACTTGGAATGGCCTTACAACCGAAGCTGTCTCTTCGGAGACAGTTGATGGGTTTAAGGCCAAAATTTAATATCCTAGGGTAGAGCAGGGGTTAGGCATGGGATGCCTGCCCCTGAGGACTTCTTGTAAATAGTTTTAATCTGCTGGTGGCTATGTCACAAATTCATTTATTTATTTTTTTTATTATTTTTTTTTTTTTGTGACAACTTATGCGCCACACCAAAAACCTGTCATCATGGTCAAAATTGACCGAGGACAGTATCGATAGAAAGAAAGAAAGAAAGAAAGAAAATGTTTGGGAGAGGAGTGGTAGGTCACTGCTCTGATCAACATGACTTTGAAACGGTTGTCTCCAGGGCAGTGTCCTCAGCCCTATCCTATTCATTGTAATAATAAATACCCTTGATGATGCTGGCGGGGGGGGGGGGGGGGGGGGGGGGGGGGGAGGGGGGGGTGCAAACCTCTCTCTTTCTCAGTTTGCAGATGACAGTGCTATCTGGACCTACCACACCTCTCCCAAACATGCTGTCGTAAAACTCCAGTCAGCCCTCCAGACAATCGAGATATGGTCCACGCTCTGGGGCTTCAAAATACCCACTATTAAGACAAAGGCTATAATTTCCTCTTAAAAAAAGACTTAATATTGAATCACTTTAAAAACTCTCCCTTTTTGGGACAGAAATAGAATTTTGTGACCATATCACCTTCCTGGGTATGATCCTAGATAGCAAACTAACATATGGGGTCAGCATATTAAAAATCTGATTGAAAAATGTAACCATGAGGATGGTTTCAGGCACCTCCTATGAAGCAGATAAAAAAATCCTATTGACATTATATAAGGGCCTAATCCTCAGTAAAAGTTGATTATGGTGCGCAAGCTTATAACTCGGCACCCAAACATCTACTCTCAAAGCTCAAGACCTCATCCAAAACAACTTAGCACTCCGTATTGCTACGAGGGCATACCACTCCGCCCCTATTAATGCTTTAGAAGTTGAATGTGGAATTAAACTCCTACAGCTGAAGGTGCCGGGCAGCGTAGCGCAATCGATAGGGCACCTGACTCATGCCAGAGGTCTTGGGTTCGAGAACCCGGTTGGGCCACATACTTCGTTTCCCCTTCCGCTGATTCAAGAAAGGCAGTTGTCAATTATTGACCACCGGCATTTACAACCATACCAAACCCTCAAAACTGGACGTTTATCCCCTAATAAATGAAGCAGTAACCAAAAAATGGCAATCCCAATGGACCAATAGCAACAAGGGCCACACCTTCCATTTCGTCAAACCAAAGGTTAAACTTCAATGTGACGTATATAGTCTCAATAGACGTTTCGACATAGCCTATTCCGGACTAAGGCTAGGACACTGCGGGCAGGGCTGCCTTCACTACAGTAACCAGTCTGCCCTATGCCCCCACTGCAGTGATGCAGAAGATCTCAACCATATCTTCTTTGACTGTGTGGCCCCATAACAATCAAAGGCGAGACCATAGAATCCACCATATTCAAGTTAGGCTATCACACAATAGACCTGAGACTGCTCCTGTCTCCCCCATAGAAACATGCAAATACAATACAGAAGGCAGTCTTTGAATACCTAGACAAAACCAATATCATTGCCAGGATATAGATAGATTCCAATACAATAGGGAAAAAAATCCCCCTAATTTTCTTTAATTCCAGCCCCTGTTGCTAACCACCTACCAAACCCATTTCCCAAAATCCCTGGATCCACATTAATACCCTACTAAGTGCAATGCTCATGACAAAAACTCCCATTACCCAGTAAAAGCCCCAGAACCCATCTGTACGACTACAATCTGACTTTCCCTACGGTCGTATAAATGACTTTTGTCTATTGACAATAAATGCTAAAATTAATGTGTATCCAACCTCCTTAACCTCACACCCAGGCTAAGTTACCTGGAAACTAAATGAACCAGAATAAGGTTCAGCACATTTGCTCCCTAGAAACAGCAAAAAGAAACTGCCCTCTTTTCCCGTCAATCCGCCATAAGAGATAAGCTAATAATACTCTCCATTTCTTCCCCACCCCCAAATTAATGTGTATCCAACCTCCTTAATCTCACACCCAGGCTTAGTTACCTGGAAACTAAATAAACCATATAAGGTTCAACTAATTTGCTCCCTAGAAACAGCCAAAAGAAACCGCCGTCCTTTTTGAACAACCCGCAATAAGAAATAAGCTACTGTCCCTGTGTCTATTAATAATATTCTCCATTTCCCTTCCAAAAAATAATGTGTATCCAACCTCCTTAATCTCATACCCAGGCTTAGTTACCTGGAAACTAAATAAACCTTTATAAGGTTCAACTAATTTGCTCCCTAGAAACACCCAAAAGAAACCGCCGTCCTTTTTGAACAACCTGCAATAAGAAATAAGCTACTGTCCCCGTGTCTATTAATAATATTCTCCATTTCCCCTCCAAAAAATAATGTGTATCCAACCTCCTTAATCTCATACCCAGGCTTAGTTACCTGGAAACTAAATAAACCATTATAAGGTTCAACTAATTTGCTCCCTAGAAACAGCCAAAAGAAACCGCCATCCTTTTTGAACAACCCGCAATAAGAAATAAGCTACTGTCCCCGTGTCTATTAATAATATTCTCCATTTCCCCTCCAAAAAATAATGTGTATCCAACCTCCTTAATCTCATACCCAGGCTTAGTTACCTGGAAACTAAATAAACCATTATAAGGTTCAACTAATTTGCTCCCTAGAAACTGCCAAAAGAAACCGCCATTCTTTTTGAACAACCCGCAATAAGAAATAAGCTACTGTCCCCGTGTCTATTAATAATATTCTCCATTTCCCCTCCAAAAAATAATGTGTATCCAACCTCCTTAATCTCATACCCAGGCTTAGTTACCTGGAAACTAAATAAACCATTATAAGGTTCAACTAATTTGCTCCCTAGAAACAGCCAAAAGAAACCGCCGTCCTTTTTGAACAACCCGCAATAAGAAATAAGCTACTGTCCCCGTGTCTATTAATAATATTCTCCATTTCCCCTCCAAAAAATAATGTGTATCCAACCTCCTTAATCTCATACCCAGGCTTAGTTACCTGGAAACTAAATAAACCATTATAAGATTCAACTAATTTGCTCCCTAGAAACAGCCAAAAGAAATCGCCGTCCTTTTTGAACAACCCGCAATAAGAAATAAGCTACTGTCCCCGTGTCTATTAATAATATTCTCCATTTCCCCTCCAAAAAATAATGTGTATCCAACCTCCTTAATCTCATACCCAGGCTTAGTTACCTGGAAACTAAATAAACCATTATAAGGTTCAACTAATTTGCTCCCTAGAAACACCCAAAAGAAACCGCTGTCCTTTTTGAACAATCCGCAATAAGAAATAAGCTACTGTCCCTGTGTCTATTAATAATATTCTCCATTTCCCCTCCAAAAAATAATGTGTATCCAACCTCCTTAATCTCATACCCAGGCTTAGCTAGCTGGAAACTAAATAAACCATTATAAGGTTCAACTAATTTGCTCCCTAGAAACAGCCAAAAGAAACCGCTGTCCTTTTTGAACAACCCGCAATAAGAAATAAGCTACTGTCCCCGTGTCTATTAATAATATTCTCCATTTCCCCTCCAAAAAATAATGTGTATCAAATCTCCTTAATCTCATACCCTGGCTTAGTTACCAGGAAACCAACTAAACCATTATAAGGTTCATCACATTTGCTCCCTAGAAACAGCAAAAAGAAACTGCTCTCTCCTCCCAGCAATCCACAATTAGAAATTAGCTACAGTCCTGTTGTTGACTAATAATATTCTCCATTTCCCAAAATATTAGAACACTTAAAAAAACTCCCATGAAAATACAGGACCCTAAAAGTTTAAATATGCAATATATTTTGGAACCAACTAAACCAAGATAAGGTTTAGAACAAATGCTACAGTCCTAGGTCCCAAAAGGAATTTTTACCCTACCTCCCTCCCTCCCAACAGAATTAAGCTACGGTCTTCTCTGAGACCAACGGTCGCAATTCATGATGTAACCCAGGCAGTCTCAATTACTCATGAGGGCCACAAAAACATGAGACAACTGCATTCCAGATCACCCTCAATCTCTTATCCCCCACTGCCCATTGCATTAGTTAATAAGGGAATTTGCTCCCCACCTAAGAATTTGCTCCCCATTCCCCCCCTAGACCTGCCCTGGGCCCAGCCAGGACAGGGGGCTTGTTCCAGCAGAACTAGCAAAGTGAAGTCTGATGGAGGCCTGCAGTTCGGGGAAGATGCATTATGGCTTGAAGTGCATGTGCCTCTCACACGGCTGGTAATGTCGTAAGGGGCGATCAAAAGTTATGCATATTAAATCCTTACGAGAGTTTCCGGACATGAGCAACGGGAGCGAACTACTATGGTAACCGCTACGTAAGTACCAATATTTTATCTGTTTTTACTGCTTCGCAACATAATATAGGCAAAAGGAGAATGTGATTCCCAACAATAATCATTTCTGCACAAGAAACGAAAGAATCAGACGTCTGACAGTCAATAGCTGACGTGTAATCTAGGTTCTCCCATATATGGTGTAGCCGTGTAATCAGTTTTCGTGGTTGTTTTCACAGGTATTCTTTACAACAAATGGTCTAAACTGCTTTATGGTTGTAAGTTATTGTATTCTTTCCCCACTATCTTTCAAGCAAAATCAACCAGCGTTAACTTTTTGGTGCCACATTGTTACCGCGACGAGCTTTTGGTAACTATTACCCCTTACGACATCGGATGCCCCTATCGAGACGATTGCCCATTACGAGACGAATTATTGCAATACCACTGGGGCAAAAATAATGATATTTTTTTTTTATAATTAACCATCTGAAATGAGACATTTAGTTTTTGTGGGTGTTGCCCGTGTTACAAATCAGGTCAAACACTTGCAAATAAGACATTTCAATGAGAAAAAAAAAATCATAAAAGATAAGCCTTACAGCCTCAGTAGATATCTAAAAACTATTCTCATTATAACTATAGCTCAGTCAAAAGCTGTAATTCTCTGTCAAAATCCGTTTTGCTCAGGACCGGGAGGTCAGGGGTTCGATCCTCTCCCGAGTGTGTTGTTTCCTTGAACAAGAGACATTTTCTCCCCAAAAGTACTGGTAATACCCAGGAAGAGGTGGCTCCGTCCCAACATAACTGAAAAATTGTTTACCGGGACGTTAAACAATAATCAAAAAGTTTCGCCATCACAAATTCCAAAAATAGTGGTTGGCTATTTACTGTGATTCTAATTTCCAAGCCATGGAAATATATCACCTCAACAGCCACAGGGTGATTCTCGTACCAGTTTTTAACCGGTTGCGAGCAACAATACTGTCTCTGTTTTAAATAGTCCCATTTTATTATGTTATTTCGAGCTAATGCACTAGGCATTTGTAACCTGCCCTGGAGCAGGGCGGGGATAGAGCAGTGCAGAGGAAATACCATAGGTTTCATATATATATAGGTAAGCATGGCAGTGCAATGACAATATAACATAATGCGGGGGGGGGGGGGCGTCATATAACAACTAAATGTCCCCACAGTGCTGGGCTTTTAGCAGGGATCAAAAACACTGTTACTCACTGGGACTGGGAGGGCCATGGTTACAAGTGACTAGGTAGTGCATGAATGCTTGTAAAATGGGATGATTTCAAGTGTCTTTGGAGTTTGAATAATGCTCGAGCGTTTTACCAAGACCCATCAACAGAGACTTTAAGAGTATTCCGTTGGTTATTGGATAATCAGAACATAAACCAAATTGACCCGTAAGGGGTAACCGACCCGTAAGGGAGAGTCGATCTCGTAAATCATAATTTTTTCCTATTTTTTGAAATATCAACCTTTATAAACCGAATTTTAATGACTTTCTATTAAGACATAAAAGTATTCGTAGTTAGTATTTTTGTCTCACTAAACATATAAATTTACGCCTAAAACACGCGTTTTCAAGGTCAAAACAGATAAATCAACAACCCCCCTCATCCAGGAGAACTGGATTTTTAGACACACTCTTTTGTCATAAACCTCTGTGACCTCTTTCGATTGCGCAAAAATGCTAATTGTTGGGAATAGCATTGTCCAATTTTGGAATATTTACCTGAGAGCATCATAATAAATGATAAATTCGCCTACGTGACATGTTTGTTGTTTGTTGTTCGCTCCCGTTGCTCATGTCCGGAAACTCTCGTAAGGATTAAATATGCATAACTTTTGATCGCCCCTTACGACATTACCAGCCGTGTCTCATGCCATGCGTTTCCAGAAGCCCTGAATTGTATTGCTAAAGCCAACCCACAGTGGGTCGCGAGGGCTGTGTGCATGGGAAGTGATTTATGTGGATCTGTGCACAAGTCCATTTGAGTTCTATCCCATTGCTACTTAATGTTTCTGGAAGTTTTTGCTCCCCACCAAAGATTTTGCTTCTCCCTTTTTCTGAGACATCACCTGCCCAGGACCCAGCACAGGTCCACTTCGGTGCAACCCCACTAACACATGAATCTGGGCAGTCTTTTGCACCCGCCCCCCTCCCCACCAAAGAATTTGCATCCCATCCAAGAATTTGCTCCTTGTTCCCTCCTCCTCCTCCCCCTTTTGTTTCCTCCATAGAACTGCCTTGGACCTAGCCAGGACAGGGGGGCTTGTTGCAGCTTGGGTCTAACTTCGGTTAGAAAACCAAGTTCTTCTTGTAGAGAGTCAGGTGTTTTTTCTTGCCGGGGTTCTCGGTTTTCAGTCACCTTGATGATCATACATCTCTGGCCCCATATGCTGAAAATTTTTGCAGCATTAAATTGCTTTCTGGAAATCAAGGTTTATCTTGGAATGTACGTTACTATTTTGCCTTCAGCCAAAACTACATGTTACAAATGAAATATTCTTAAACTTTATTTTGTTTACTTTTACTCTGTGTAGAGGATATCTGTTTCGATTCGGCACAGATTGCTCTGCAATAAGGTAATCCGAAGAGAACCCACTTGTCTGTTCAGACTATACCATTTCACATTTAATGCAAGTTACTTCGTAGTAAAATAATGTTTTTGATTGGGTGCAAGTTACTTTGCAGTAAAGTAAATGCAGCCTGCTCAAATGTTAACATGACCTAAACATGCCCGAGGTCAGTTCAAAAATAAATTTTAATGCGGCTTTGCTTCAGTTTGCTGTTTAGACAGGACTTTTAATCCGAAGTAAAAGTTAATTCGGATTCGATCCAAGGTACTCTGTAGGATTAGTTTAATTACTCCGAATTAGTTTTTAATTCGAATAAGATTTGCTAGTCTAAACAGTTAATTCAAAGCAAATTCTGATTCGATTCGGATAAAAACACTAGTCTAAACAGGATTATTGAAGGTATAGAAAATTCAGGCATGCGAATGTTTTTACATTGTCTCAAAGGCAAGGATAATTGCTTATTTTTGGCCTTGGTTGTGGAGAAAACTGGAGTACCTGAAGAATACCACCAACCTTCCTGCAGAGACTGTCCGAGTGATTCTGCTTCCTGCCGAGGATCTCGGCAGGAAGCAGAGTCATGTGGACAGTCTCGGTAGGAAGCCAATTTTCGAGGACGTACAGAAGTCTCTGCAGGAAGCAAGAGATCACGGACAGTCTTGGCAGAAGCCAAATATGATGTGAAGTCCGCTGAGACTGTCCGCGAGTTCTTGCTTCCTGCAGAGACTTCTGTACATGATAATTGGCTTCCTGCCGAGACTGTCCGCGTGACTCTGCTTCCTGCCGAGAGGCTCGACAGGAAGCAGAATCACGTGGACAGTCTCTGCAGGAAGCCATTTATCATGTACAGAAGTCTCGGCAGGAAGCAAGATCTCGCGGACAGTCTCGGCGGAAGCCAAATATGATGTACAGTCTCTGCAGGAAGCGAAAATTAGAGGAATCGATGAGAAATACCCTGTAGTATTGTTTAAGTCAATATAATAGTCTGGGTCCAAATTTCACTGGTCAGTTTAATTCTTAGCGAGGGTTACCGTGTGTGTTCTGGCCCAGATAAGTTGTGACTTTTTCTTTTTTTTTCTGGGCTTAGAAGTTAAGAAAAATAGAAGTTATGTATAGTTTCTAAGCCTAGAAGTTCTATTATAGAGTTAGTCTAAATAGTAGTTAATGAGTCCCATTGAATTCAGAAATCGAGACGTTACGAGTTGTTATGTAAATATTGACCCAGATAATGTGGGACTACTTTATGGTTCCCGTCTTCTGCGCATCGATTCGGTCAGATTCCCGGTAGAGAGACCGAGACAATATTTAATTAACTTAGTAACTTATATTGTTTTAAGCTATCTTAAAACTATTTTAATTAGGCCAACGTACAATCTGCGGTTGTACGCGTATTGAACAAGTCATGAATATTCATGTTATCATCGTTTGCGTCTCCCGCGTCGAGACGCGTCTAGTCGCGTCTGATGCGCGGTTCTAGGTGATACGCACGCAGCACGCGCATGCAACGCGGTACGAACGCGTTTTTGGTGTACAAATACGTGAGCGCCAGTGGCAAGTTACCTTGTTCGACCAAAGAATGATACATGTATCTCTTGAGGCAGCCCTAGTTCTACTGCGATATGCGCATACCAGACCCTTTGTGAGACAGTTTTACATAATTTGTTACGTGAAAGAATAACCAGCTTGGCAAAACCATGGTTTTGCTGAATCATGTAGATTTTGCACACGTGAAATCGATTTAAACCGCGGTTTTATGGGCAGTTTAGCGAAGTTGCCACCGCAGTTTAAATCACCAAGAAATAATTCGTTGACGTGAAATTGGGCCTTAATGTGCTTTAGATCCGGTATGATGCCGTCTGACTGGGGGAAAGGAGTTATTCACCCAATTCCAAAGTCCAGCACGGCAGATCATAGGGATCCGCTGTCTTATAGGGGTATCACCTTATCAAACTCTATGTATAAGATTTATTGTCATGTGTTAATCGAAAGACTGACAAAATGGGTTGAAGCAAATGATATAGTACTTGATAACCAAAATGGCTTTCGTAGCAAACGAAGTACGATAGATCAAATCATGTCTCTTGTTAGTATTATAGATACAAGAAAAAAAAATAAGCTACCAACATTTGTGCCTTCATTGATTTTAAGAAGGCGTATGATTACATTAATCGAAGTGTTTTGTGGGAGAGGTTGCAGATGGTTGGTGTCAGTGGGCGTATGCTCTCAGCTATTCAATCTTTATACATGAACGTTATTGCTTGTGTCCGAGTTAATGGTATGGTCACTGACTGGTTTACACAGAGTACAGGCCTAAGACAGGGCTGGCCGCTGTCACCAATCCTCTTCAACATATTTATTAATGATTTGGCATGTAAAATTCAGGCTATAGGTAAAGGTATAGATGTCAACAATGAGAAAGTCAGCATTCTTTTATATGCCGATGACATAGTTTTATTGGCTGAGAATGAAAATGATCTGCAGTGCATGTTAAATGTTTTATCAGTATGGTGTGGTCAAAATGATATGAGTATGAACTGTACAAAAAGCAATATTGTCCATTTTCGCCCCCCTTCTCAGAGAAGAACTGCATATGTATTCACTTGCTGTACTGAAAATTTAAAGATAGTTGATAGTTACATGTATTTGGGATCATTGCTGCATGAATTTCTTGAATATAACATAACTGCTAGGACTGTCGCTCAGAGTGCCAGTAGGGCACTAGGTTTACTTATTGCCAAATCAAAGGCCCTTGGTGGTATGCCATATAAAGTTTTCACAAAGTTGTATGATGCTATGGTATGGCCCGTTGTTTCGTATGGAGCAGCGGTGTGGGGTAATAAAACATATTCATGCATTAATGCAGTACAGAACAGAGCAATGTGCTTCTACCTTGGCACAGGTAAGTATTCACCCAAAGCCGCTGTTTCTGGAGACATGGGCTGGCAGCCTCCAAATATTAGACAGTGGAAGGCGGTATGTACTTACTGGTACAGGATGTCAGTCATGAATGAGTCAACATTAAATAAGCGTTTATTCCTATGGAGTAAATCAAAAGCAAATCGATCTTGTAAAAATTGGTATTTCAATGTTAAAGAAATGCTTTTTAGTTTGGACCTAGACAGATTTACCACCGGCTCATTTGAGTGTAGTAAAAACTATTTTCTATCACATGTAATAAATAAGCTAGAACATAAACACCAGGTTGAGTGGTAAAATGTAATCCAAAATGATACTGGTAGACGGGGGCAAGGTGGCAATAAACTTAGAACATATAGTTTGTTTAAAACCACCTATGGTGCTGAGCCATACTGCCAGTTGTTTATGCCGTGCATTGTCAAAATTTCGATGTGTGGTAGCTCCACTACGCCTAGAAACTGGAAGGTTTGTAGATCAGAGAATTTGTCCCACGTGCCATAGCTCAGTTGAAGATGAAAAACATGTTTTATTGTATTGTCCATTTTATGCGGATATTAGAACTATTCTATTTAGAAAAGCATGTGAAGTGAGTGCTAGTTTCGGTAATATTTCGGAACATGAACAGTTAGTATTTTTGTTCTCCTCAGTGGATATGACAAGAGCATTAGCAAAAACCTGTTATCAAATATTGCATAGAAGGGCTTCTTTTTTATATAAATAATATTTCATATCAGTGCTGTAGATAGGAGGGGTGACGGGGATGCTTTTCATATTTATCTATAGAGATACATGTATATCTTGTGACCCTTCAATAGAACCGTCTTGGGGAGACCATTCTGATGAGGGGTTACAACATGTGTTTGCTTTGGTGGTGGGAAGAGTTGTCTTCAAATCATCCTCGATATCCCCTCTTATCTTTAGCTCAGTACATTGATTGTTTTATGCATATGACATTACATTTTTATGGACTTGTATTTTAAGTAGATGGGTCTCCATGTAAATACAGGACAAAAGTAAGTATATAAAAAACAAACAAATAAAAACAAAGAGCAAGACGCTTAAGTTCGCACTAGAGTTGGTCCTCATTTGCACAGTATGGGCGCTTCAGGTGCACAATTCAGGAAGTGACTGTGTTGTGTGTCTCAAGAGCTCAAATGGAGCAATTTCATGTGGGCTTGGGTTTGACTCAGGGGCATAGCCAGACCTATCTATGTAGCTGAATGAGTGCACCTCGGTGACAGATCACTCTAATATGGAAGCTTCCACCCCTTCCACCATTTTTACTAGAGGGAACAACTTTTGTGGTTTCCTTTCTTCT
Source organism: Ctena decussata (assembly GCA_963989385.1). Lineage (NCBI taxonomy): Eukaryota > Metazoa > Mollusca > Bivalvia > Lucinida > Lucinidae > Ctena > Ctena decussata. The sequence goes on along the minus strand of OZ022498.1, from coordinate 33,310,097 downwards.
TCCCTGGAACGAGAATCCCTTTAATTGGGAGTGGGCTCTTGGGGAGAAGGGGTTGCTCCTGTATGAGCAAATTCTTCTCCTTCGGAGTTGAACCCTGCTGGAGGGGGAGGCAAAGAGTGGCGGAGTTGCTTCCCTTGGGAGTCTATCAGTTCATCCCAGAAGCAAACGGAAATCTGATTTTGAAGGCTAAGCTTTCAGGCCTCCTGGCTGTGCCCATGAGACAATGCTGCAGTTGTCTCCCTTGTGTTATCAGTCATGATGTAATGGTAGGTAATGAAAATAGATTTAAAGGTTCAGTTGAGACTGTTATATATAAAATATTCCTTATGTTGATTCATAGCTGCACTGCCCCATAGTCCTATACTCTACTTCTTAAGGTTTTGACACAGTGTGATTGTGTGGATATCGCATTTCTACAGTGAGTGTGGACTGTCCGTACAACCGGGGAGGTGGGTATTTATACTGTTATCCTGTGCATACTGTGACTTTTTAACCTTCTGCTTGGTCTGGATGGTGGGACGGTCTTGAGCGGAAAAGGAAGACCTGTATTGCTTGATGATATTATTTCTAATTCTGAACAGTTTTAAATTGGGAAAAAAGTCATATCGTATATATGGGGGCTCTATATGGGAGGGAGTGCTTGGTGATGACTGGGGACTGTTTATGTTAGATCTGTGGGGAGGCATATATTGTGGCCCCTCATCTGGGCTGCCTTAATGAGACGGTTCAGATGAGGGTCACAACTTTCTGCCGGAAATGGGGAAGATTATTCCTTATTGTTGTCAATTGCTCTCACCTTTCTGGACCACCTGTATACTATATGCTTTTATTTCTAGAAAAATATTTTAATCATTGTAGGTTGTACAGCTGAAATAGTCTCTTATAATTCTATCTAAGAATGGCATGGTTCTGTTCATTATCTTGTATCATTATTTTATGTATATGTATTTTATGTACCATGATGAGACTTAAATAAACAATAAACTGCGCATCCGTACAATCTGATCAGCACATTCGATATCTTACATGTACCTGACTTATATTACAATACACATTTCTATTTAATCTAAGCCGTTTATCTTTTTCTAAAGATATTTCTTGTTTGTTTTATGTACGAGATGTAGAATTGTATAATTTGAATGTTTTAACCCATTAGTGCCTATCGTCCATAAACAGGACATGGACAAACAGTGCAGACCCAGATCAGATGTCGCAACACGCGGCGTCTGGTCACGGTCTACACTGTATACATCTGCATAAAACAAATACTAGGTTTTTCTCCCTAAAATGAAATGAAATAAAAATGATACAAAAAATAATATGAAAAAAATAAACTAAACCAGACACCCCTTAATTGACTAATGGTCTCATCAATTTGATAACAACAGAATAGTCCATTGGGCATTGATGGGTTAATAAACCAAGTCAGTGAATGTTGTATGTGTAATTTTTTTCTCTCTATTACGGTGTGATGTATGCATTAAATAATAGGCTTTATCTTTAATAACTGGCCTGTCGGTACATGTATCATATAAAAAACTTAGAAAGCCTTTTTTAAATTTTATCGCCGCCAATATTAATTGGTTTCTAAATTCAGAGCCGGATTGAAAACTTTGAAAGCCTGTCGGAACTAAATTATTTGCTCCTTGAGAGCAGATTTGTATTCTTATGCGTGACTCCTCGAGAGAACGAAGGCAGGTAATAGTCCCGATCAAAATTATCTTTCTTGTTAGAGTTTCTATTAGCTTAACTGATTTATTATTTGGAATCCGATCGCGTTAATCGAGCAAGAATTTGTGAGTTCGATTTCGCTTCAGGTCATGTTGTGCCTCGTCTAGCCTCTGGATTATTTCATTCCGCCACCTCAACCCCCAACTCCAGTCCCCCGACACACACATACCAATTACAAACATCCCGATGTAAAAGAAATGCCATTAAAATATCGTTAACTATCCAATCAGTCTTTCAAACATAAGTGCTCCAGAGGCGTAACTGGAATAGAAGTAATTGTTATTAATGTTCTATAGTCATCTCCCTTAGATTGTCTCAAACAAGGCTGAAAAATCTAGGATCGCACGATTTGTGTGGATTTTGCTATCTCCTATTTTGATTCCGATCTGACATTGTGCTCAAATAGATAAAACCACTCTGAGACTCAGTGGTCGCACCAAGATTGGTCTTTGAAAATGACAAGTACATGTAGTTGCTCCACCAGTTGTATCCTGTGATCAGTCGTACAACTACACGACTTGGCGAACGACCGGTCGTGAAGTCATTTTAATTTTGTAAAGTATAGACGTACCCCGCAGTAATGTCTTTTAAATGCAGCAAATGTTTCAGGAAATTAAAGTGGAAGGGTACATCACCATGTATTGCCACCTTTTTGTCGCATCTGCTTTAGCAAGGTGCGATACTGGAGTTCACTTTTCCGTCTGTCCGTCCGTCAGTCAGTCATTCCGTCCGTCAGTCCACAATTACCTCGACTCCAGCATTTGAGTCCATTTTTAGATACCTACAGTCATGAAAGTGGTATAAAAGTTCTTCTTAGAATGTTCTCGAGGCTTTTGCAATTTTTTACCCTTTACCTATATTTCACGCTCTGCTGACTTCGTGAAATTTCACGTCCAAAATTACATCAAACCTAGCGTTTTTTGTCCATTTCTCCCCAACTATGATAAATGTACCTACGACCATTCAATGTGGTACAAACTTTCTTCTAAAAATGTTCTTGAGCCATGTTGCACATATTTCTGCTCTTGATCTATATTTCACGCTCTGCTGACTTAGTAAAATTTCGCATCCAAAGTTACATTGGCCCTAGCATTTAAGTCCATTTATTTCAAGTAAATGGGGTTCCATTGCACACAGCCTTTCATTATCATCCGCCTATCGTCCTGATATAACTGAAATACTGTTGAAAAGGACGTAAAATCACAAGTCATCCATCATCCATTTCTTTCAAACTATGAATGATACCATTTCTCTTTGAAGACTATGCGTATTATCATCAAACCTGGGATGGAGCTTCTTAGAGAATCGCCTTCTGGTTTACTTATAGAGGGAAACCTCTTTTATCATTTCCTGTTTGCTCTCCTGGGTGATGAAATGCATTTTAATCCTTGCCAGTTTGCTAATACAGACAACATTGTTGTGTTATTCCAGAACACTGTTATTTCAGATTTTTTGTGGCTCTCATCGATGTGTAAACGCCGGCGAATCTCTCACAAACTGAATAACGCCCAAAATCCACAAAAATAAATTCAGTTACTTACAACTCCAACACGGTCATTTTTATCTGAACATTTTCAACTATACCGAGTATTTTTGAAAATTGCTGCAATGAAAATATCCATGTACGTAGGTCCCGGTTTCTGGTTAAGGAATTTGTCAAAGTATAAACACCGTTTTCTGTACGCTCTTGACCAATCAAATTGCGCTAAATTAGCAGTAGAAAGTTGACGAGGAATTATAAAGTAGCACATTTACGTTTATGAGTACATCTCCATGTTTCTCACCATTTTACTAAGATAGCCAACTTTTGGTTTCAACAATTTTATTTAAAAAAACTATCACACAAATATAGAGAATAATAATCAGGATTTGGTCGGAAGCTGTAGCCTTGTAAAGACTATCTCCCAACTTCTGAGATTTTCTGTTTGTTTTCCTGGACCAATATAGGGTATACTCCTGAAGAAAAATAATTTCACATAGGCAAGCAAAATCTCCTTTGAGTCGACCCCCATTTAAAAGGGAGTAAAACTGAAAATGAAAGAGTTGCTTCTCCTGAAAGTCTACTTATTCGTATTACTGATTTGATAACGGATGAAAGATCTACGTTTTCAACCTTTAAAGTGCAATTAAATATAGCTTGGATGAAACATTTTTAAATTTTGCAGACGTAAATTTTGTCGTCTGCTTTTTGACGCGTTAAGCAGGGCCGCGTAGCGCAATCGGTAGGGCACCTGACTCATAAGTCAGAGGTCCTGGGTTCGATACCCGGTCTGGCCACATACTTTCGTTTCTCCTTCCGCTGATTCAAGAAGGACAGTTGTCAGTTACTGGCGAAAGTATGTGCGATTAGTACTGGTTAACCGCTTAGGAGGTCTAAGCCTGCCCAGGAATAGTGTGGTTAGGTTAACTGACCGTCCCGACATGGCCATAGATGTTTACCGTGGACGTAAAGCAACGACTCAATCACTCAATCAATTTGACGTGTTAAGGGAAAGACTCCGTTTCTATCAGGATCCATAGGATCCCTAGACTGGCATGCAAACAGAAAGACTCTGATGAAAATTGCGCGAATGCGCTGACTGATTTTAGTCTCAGCTGTTCGCATACTAGTAAAATAAGGTCACTTTACATACATTTGATGAGCCGCGACACGAGAAAACCAACAATGTGGTTGTGCGCCCAGCGCTGACTCAGATCAGCCTCGGCATCCGCCCAGTCTGATCAGAGTCTTCGCTGTCCGCATGAAGTTAGCTTGGACCCTTAGCTACCCTTTAAGCGCTTAGCGAAGAGTCTGATCAGCCTGGGTGGATGCCTAGGCTGATCTGAGTCACAACCAAATTGTTGGTTTTCTCGTGTCGCGGCTCATATGATGAATGCAGCTAAAACATGAAGCAGACGCTAAATGTTAAACTAAAATTACAAGTTAACAAAAAGGTACGTAGATTCGCATCAAATGGCACTTAGGATGAGACCATATAGAATGTTGCATACAAAATTATTGTCTGGACACGAAAAAATGCTTCGTTATTTTCACACAGTCTGTGCGTTTTGTTTTCATATTTTAGCTTGGTAGCGGACTGTACATGTAGCTTTTGGCAAATGTAGGTAGCCATCGGTACAGTACGTCATGTAGCATTTAGCAATCCAGTCGGGTACCGATTTACCACTGCCCTAAGTAAACATTGTGCCGCTCTGCTGAGCAATTTGTTACTTGATCTCAAACTAACTTTCAGCACCAGAAAGCCCAATGCATATCGCTGAAATCCGACTGCTATTGCTAACATCAGCTTAGAACTGATATGCATGTACTTCTGCACGTGAATGTGAATAATTTGAGCCGCGACACATCAAAACCAACAAAGTAGCATATGCGCCCAGCTAAGACTCAGATCAGCCTGGGCATCCGCCCAGTCTGATCAGAGTCTTCGCTGTACGCTTAAAGGATAGCTGGAGGTCTAAGCTACCTTCATGCCGACAGCGAAGACTCTGATCAAACTGAGTGGATGTCCAGGCTGATCTGAGTTTTCGCTGGGCGCACATGCCACTCTGTTGGCTTTATAGTGTCGCGGCTCATTTGCTTTTAACAGAAGTGGTTGAGACGCATAATCGAAAGCAGCTACATGGACTCATATAAAGTGAGATTTTCAAAGGAATTGTCAGCCTAACGAAGTCGTATGTCAAGGATTTTTTAAGTCTAACAATACATATAAAATCAAGTATGCTTAATTTTTTTGCGAAAACAATGAATGTGCAAAAGCTCCTCATTGCATTTTTTCTCGGCAAAATGGCAGTGTTTAGGCATAAAATGCGCCTGACAAAAATAGCGTTAGTTTCATACAACTAAATCCTGGTGTTCTACTGAGTCTGGGTGATGATAGTACAGATCCATGTTGCAGTTGCAGCAGTCTTCTTCTTTCGCTCCTTATCGTTGCTTCCACAGGCACATCGCGACTACTGAAAGCCTAGCATAATCATATATGCTTTCGCACTAATTCTCTCACTAACTCAGAATTCCTGACCGCCCTTAGTTGATACATAGAATTGTGACCCGCGCATTATTTAAAGGAAAACAAATCCAAGTTTTCCCATACAGAATTCCACAGGGACAGTTGTGATTCGGCAGCGGCCTGCATAGCTTCGTAGTCTAGGCCTGGAGCTGAAATACAGAACAGAGCAAAATATTTACGGTGCCGCTATGACCCTAAATATTCGGACAGACAGGTCTAACCAAACGTTGTAGACCGTGATCAAACTGCTCCTCAAGGAAAACGGAAAAAATATAGAAAAAATTGTGTCATTTGGAAAATAGTAGGGCATGGTAAGCCCCCCAGTAATTCATTACTGACCGTTCCAAGGCGGTAGTTCTGTTGTGGTTCTCTGTTGCCTGTTTTTGGTGTCAGAGTTTCTGTGATGTTTTACCTTATGTATGTTCTTATTATTTTTGGTTCGGTTTGGGTTGCTGAGTGGCCACCTTTTGGGAACAAGCTGCTCACTCGGTTGGCCATATGTTCTCTGTATCTTGATTATTTGTAATCTTAGTTGTTTCCAACTATGGTTTGAGGGCTGGATTTGGATTTTGATTGTTTCTGTTCCTGGTCTTTGCATACTTTTTACTACTGTGCTTGCAGTAGGTGCGGGTGGGTTTATTTGGCCTTTGATTTCTCTCGTCTGTCATTTCTCTTTTCTTTCTCCCTCTGTTTGGGAGAAGGCTCGATATGGACTGAAATACTGCCTCAAAGGACCGTAAAAACGCAAACAACCAACCAAACAAAAATGAACCTTCGTTTTCTCGCTTTTGTATGATAATTCATGAATTCAACGGATAATTAGAAAAGAATCTCTATTTTATTGAGATAATCTTGAAGCCTTTTGATTGACACATAATAGACAAGTTTTAAACTGCAACATGTGTTTCAGAGTGGTCTATTGGTCCAGTGGCCCAGTGATTCTGCCTTTTTTCTCGAAAACTAATAGAGGAATATACACCATATTTACGGAAAAGCCAAAATTATAATCACCCGGTTATCTGATGTATCTGCCATCATATTCGGAACAGCATTTCGGTGCGAGATGGAAACTGGCAATAAGGGACCGACCATTTGATATTCTGGGGGGGGGGGGGGGGGGGGGGGGGGGGGGGGGGGGGGGGGGGGGGGAGCCGGTCGTAGACGCTGGCCTGGCAGCCAATTTCTTTTTTTTCACCTTGTGGAAGCTAATTTATTTTTTTTACAAACTAACTCAAACAGGTTATTTTTTTTATTTTATAGCTGAACTATCAGATCCTTGTTTACTTGATCTTAATATCCTTTTATGTTACCCACATCAGTATTTTTTACACCTTTTTTTCTCACAAAAAGAACATGGTGCTGTCTTTAACCAGGCGAAGGGCATGGCTTAGCTTGCTTTTGCAAACCAGTGCCTGGAGCATGTTACTCTTTTCATCTAAGGTACAGATACAAACATCCCTGTATGAGTTTGGCAAAAAATTAGGCCTTAAATTAGGGATATTTTGTCCAAAATTTAGGGCTATTTTTGCAAAGTTTTAGGGCTAACATTTTCTATCCAAATATATGCCCAAACATGCTTTATTCGTTCTTTAGAAAGTTTGATAAATACTTACTGATCGAGTCACATTATACATGAATGGCAATTAATAAAATGGCTGAAAATTATGTGCTTAGAAGTTAACAAAGGGGGGTCTGGGGGGGGGGGGCAACGCCCCCCAAGAAGCTAAAAGCAATTTCCCAATTTCAATGGCAATTTTAAGACTGGAAACAAGAGAAAAACTAGGAATGATAGTAAAAATAAGGTTTTTTATATTGGGACTTTTGCCTTTTAGAGTGTTTATCTTGCCATAATGGTTTTGCCTTCCATAAGCTAGTGACTCTTTTGCAATTCAGTTTTAGTGGCAACATTTACTTAGTAATGTGGCAGGTCAATGATACATGTATGTGAATGTTGCATAGGATTTTTTTGTAAATGTATGCATATGCGGGCCCGCTGGTGTAAACCAATTGTAGATAATATTAAAATATATCTATAAATATGGGGGTCTGGGGGCACAGCCCCCAGAAGCCAGAGAGATTATAAAAACTCAATTCCAATGGAATAATCTGCAGACTATAATTTTTTTTTTGAAATTTTGGGTGGAGACAGGTTATTTTTTTCTCTTACTTTTGAAGCCAGATTATTTTTTTGAACCCCCTTATGAGCCAGGTTATTTTTCTCTTGCATATCCAAAGACAGGGAATTTTTTTGATAAATATACCAGCCCCCCCCGCCCCCCCCCCCCCCCCTCCCCCCCCCCCAGAATATCAAATGGTCGGTCCCTAAACACTTGAAGATGAGAGTGATCTTTATTTTACGAATCACATTTAGCCATATATTATATTGAAAACTGTGGCAATTTAAGGCGATTATCTTCGGCACATTCCCATGTTCCGTCATTTTTAACTGCTTTCCGAAAGCACCCGAACGAGGTCAAAATGAACTAAGGAACAGGCAGAAAGGGCAAAAATGAATAAATCAGTCAATATAAATAAAAATACAAACTAGGATAAACCTAAAGCTACAAACGAGCAAGGCATGTAATGCGGATTGCATGTTTTATGTGCTGGTAACAATTTCGAGAAATGTCGACTTATAGTTTCTTATAAGAAACATTTTGGAAGCATGGCCATCTCAAGGATCTAAGGTTAAACTTTTGCGTTCCCTTGTCATTTCCATATTTCTGTATGCCTGTGAATTGTGGACATTGACAGCAATGTTAGAGAAAAGAACGCATGCCTTTGAGATGAGATGCTACCGAAGGTTACTGAACATTTCGTACAAGGATCATGTACCCAATAAGGAGATTCGCAGAAAGATCCAATCAGAAAACAAGACTGGACAAGGATGGACTTCGCCAGCTCATCTAGAGCAGCTGAAAACAGGACAAGGTGGAAAGGGATTGTTTCGAAATCATCTGTGGTTGGTTGGCTGTTTGGGTTGAGCGGCCCTTTGAGACAGTATTTCAGTCTATATCGGGCCGTCTCCCAAAGAGAGGGAGAAAGGAGAGAGAAATGATAGACGAGAGAAAACTGTCCACACAACCCCCACCCGCACCTACTGCAAGCACAACAAGCCCTTGTCCTTCTATTCAAATTAGTAGGACGCCCCGGCACTGGAAGTTACACGCAGCACCTTCGCACAACCAACCACCCCCCGTCATCTGTGGTGTCCCAACGACTCTGTAGATTATGGGATAGAAACGAATAGAATAGGAGGTACGCATGAGAAAAACAACAATAGCACACTCCTGTAAAACACCTATTTTTGTCGGTTACTACATTTTGGCGATATTGGCGGTTAAACCAAAGAGCGCTCAAATATAAGTCCGCCAATATTACATAGATTTAATACATGTACATACGCACGTCATAACGGGAGTTCAGATAAAAGGAATATTTGATGAGTATTTTAGATTTTTAAATACATTTCCATTTAACTATAAACTACGCCAAATTTAGCATGCACCAATATGTCATTTGTCTTTAAACCGCGGAATTTTGTTACCGCAGATACACCGCAAGTGTTTTACAGTATTTTTTAATTGAATTTGTCCATGTGAAGTAATGTACGTGTGATGCTGCAACACTGCCCTTGTCCTGTAGCTTTTGATCAGCAATACTAACAATAAAATATGTAATCATCATTCCACTGTGACAAAAGTAATTGCTTACACGGAGGTTGCGCTGATGTTTGATCCCCAGCATCGGGAAAGCGCTAAGCGGCGTTCCAGAGCGACATACATCTGCACAAGTACATGTAAACTTTCTTTTACTCTCTGTTTGATTATACATGTACTACCGGAGCCAACGGCTCAGGACAATTGTGGCCCCCATCTGTCTTTTCAATCAGGATTGAATGCAAATAATAGCAATATAAATTTGAAAATAACTGCACAGTAATGAGAGTTCTTATTTAAGCTCATTAGTATCTCATTAGCTTTAATGACCTATAACCGAGGTGATCGATTCAGTTTTGAATCGTAAATGCATATGTTTAGATGTGTGCCTACAACTCAACGGTAATTCACCATTTCATGAAAAAATAATATCCAATCTCAAAGGAGGTTGCTCTTAGACAACTTCTGCACACACACACACACACACATACACACAATTTTCAAAGGAATTCAACAGCCGGAAAATCAAATCCTATGACCCTTATTTTTCCATCTTTGTAAAATGTCACCTGTCAGTATTATATGCCTTCCAATAATACTAGGCCGGGCCGGGTAGCGCAATCGGTAGGGCACCTGACTCGTAAGTCAGAGGTCCTGGTTTCGAATCCCGGTCTGGCCACATACTTTCGTTTCTCCTTCCGCTGATTCGAGAAGGGTAGTTGTCAGTTACTGGCGAAAGTATGTGCACTAAGTACTGGTTAACCGCGTAGGAGGTCTAAGCCTGCCCAGGAATAGTGTGGTTAGGTTAACTGACCGTCCCGACATGACCTTAGTTGTTTACCGTGGACGTTAAGCATCAAATCAACCAACCAACCAAATCCAATAATACTTGGAGCGGCTGTAGCGTAGTGGATAACGCTCCAGACTACCTATCCAGGGGTCGCAAGTTCGATCCCCCGCTTCTCCGGTCTTTGGGATGAGACTTTAAACCGAGTTCCCGTCTCCATATGACCTCGTTGTTGGTAGGACGTTAAACCCGAGTTCACTCACTCACTCACTCACTCCAATAATACTTGGGGGTGGTCAGGTGATGCGATGGTACTTTGTACAACTTCCAGTGCCAGGGCGTCCTACTGATTGTGAACATAGTAGGGCATGCGCAAGGGCCTACTGTGCTTGTTGCGGGTGCGGGTGGGGGTTGTTTTGGACACTTTTTTTTCTCGTCTAGCATTTCTCTTCCTTCACCCTCTTATGGCTGACGGCCCGATATAGACCGAAATACTGTCTCAAAGGGCCGTTAAACCCAAACAATCAATCAGTCAATAACATCAAATAATTCCTAAAATAATTAGAAAAAAATCTTTATTACATGTAGCAATATGCATGTATTCGTATCCTCAGCTGACTACATTTATCACATGTGCATGTATATAGAGCTTTAATAATGGAAATCATAAAATAATACAGTTTTATAGACTGACCAACTTGCAATTAAATTTTCAGCGAGGTGATCAAAATTTGGTTGAATAAAAGAGCTAGAATCAATATACTGTATTAAATCTACAACATTTGTATTCCTTAGGACTTCGTGATCAAAATAAAAACGATTTGTTCATATATATTTACATTTTCAGTGCAAAGCTTTCTGTAAACCCATTTAAGTGATGCGGGATTCAATGTTGTTTACAAGTCAATAATTACATTGTTCCACGTGGTTTTGAGTGACAGCTCACCGCACTAACTAGCACGTGGAATCTACAACATGCCATGTACTTGAATGGATAGCAAACATTGAGTGACAGCTCGCTACGCCTATCTGCACGTGAAATCTACAGCTGGAGATGAATTTTACTGGTAGGCAGTGGCAATGCGCTGTTCCAAACTATAGCAAAATATGACCGGTAATGTTTCTAAAACGATTCTCAAATGTGTATTTTTTTATTTTTGTTCATCTTTTTATTGATGAAAAGCATCGTTTAATAATATAGATATAAGGAATAAACGTTATTTTTTAAACCTTTACTGAAGTATAAACTACATCGGCTCACGAGCAAAGTAAGTAAACCCCGAATATAAACTACATCGGCTCACGAGCAAAGTAAGTAAACCCCTTCGGGGTTGGGGTTTACTTACTTTGCTCGTTAGCCGATGTAGTTTATACTTCAGTAAACGTTAAAAAAATGCATTCTTTCCTGAAATAATGCTCATCGTTGGAGAAGAAGCTACAGTAGAACTTCATTGGCTCGAACAGGCTTGGGACCATGAAAATTAGTTGCAGCCAAGGGTAGTTCTAGCCAACCAGGGTTAGTTTCCATATAAAGTGACCAATAGGGACCAAGAAAAGAGTTCTAGCCAGGCAGGGTGAAAGAGCCATCAGGATTCGAGCCGTTTAAGTTCTACTTGTACTTTAATATGATTATCTAAAGGAACGTTGCGAGCAAAATATCAAAGGAAAGTAATTTGAAGAACATTTCAGGTGCATATACCAGAGATGTCACAGAATAATCAGACACCAATATATGTTGTGTGTTGTGGGCATCTTAGTGCAGAATATTCAGAGTCTTTCCTTGGGTTCATTGGGCTCATTCTGTATTAGGTTTAAAACAGACTTACGCTGAAGCTTGGGCAGTGTTGAAAAATCACATTTCTTCACATGAACAAGTTAAACTGTGTTTGCGCTTTTCGTTTCTCTTCATTCCAGAAAATCTTCCTTTAGAATTTATTTCAAAAACAGTGTTTGAAGTTTCCAATTTCTAAATTTACAGGAATTTATTTTGAATCGTGTTTCATTTTACATGATTCTTTTGAGACATTTTAACCTTTCAAATGAGTACACGTTTACTCCAACTATAGCTATAAAGATAAGTGCAATGAACTAAAATTAAAATCATGATGATCTGAAACTTTCATTAAAAAAAAAAGAGGAAATAATTTGTCAACAAAGATAGGTGTTGTTTTTTCTGTCGCTTTTTATTTACCAAAATGTGGTTTCTTACCAGACTAAAACAATATTTTATTTATTAGTTTATAAGCACAAAACAATAAACTGTTTATGATGATGTAGTAACAAGAAGAGCAAAGGTCATGCCCAGCATATTTCACATTTTTTCGACAGGTAGGAACAATAATACAAACTGATTATAATTGTTTTACAAAATTGTTATCAATAACATATCATATTTCTTACGTTTTGTCTGTGTAATTAATCTGTCATGATAATTTGTCAACATCTGGATCTTTATTGCTGTCATTCCTATTAAGGTATTTCCCGCCATTTTTAAAGGGAGTCAACTTTTGTGACTTCCCGTTTGTTTCTCAGAACAGGGAATCCCTTCCAAAATGATGTCTACTCTTAAAGGAAAGAATTTGCTCTTACAAAAGCAAATTATTTCCCTTAAGACGCGACATCCATTGAGAAGGGTGGCAAAAATGAAAATGACAGAGTTTCCTTCCCTGAAAGTGTACCCATTCACCTTAAATTATACGCGTTGTTTTCAGTTAAAGACTGTGGGTTGTTCACTCAAATGACTTCATAAGAGATTGAACGAATTCTGCATGTTATGTTTTACTTCCTGAATTATATTGTTTCAATACTTAAGAGAGAAAAATACAGCCGTTACATTAATATATAAAACACTGATAAATAATATAGAAAAAAAAAATCCTATTTTTTTTCTATATTACTTATTTACATTTCATATATATACTAAAGTACATGTATATATATCCTTCATAAACGAATTAATTATTAGACTGTAAGCATACTAGTTTATGTCTTTTACCAAGGGGAACGAATTTAGGCAAGCGAAATAACTATTTTACGGTGTGAAGCAATTTCAATTTTTACTACAGCAAGGAATGGGTCTCAGAGAAAACCAATGAAAAAATAAAGCTTTCCATTAATATTGGCAATAGTAGGGCAAGGGGCTGGATTTTTTGCTATTTTTCTCTTGTCCATCCTACATCCTTTCTCGAGAAGACGGTCTCATGTAGACTGTAATACTGTCTCCAAGGGCCGTTAATTCCAAAACCACAAAGCAACCAATTCATTTCATGATATATGTCAAAAGAAGGTTAATAATCTACTGGTAGTTACACGTACACGTACAAGCTCTAATTATAGTTATTAAAGGTTAAGATAAATGTAACTTGTACGTGTAACCAAAATAAATGCGGCAAATTATTTTAGATGGTCAAGGTAATTATAGAAAAAAGCTATCTGCATTACTTTCCGTCCATGTGTATGTTTGTGGGTTAACATTATCTCATCTGTACCAATTGTTTCGGTCGGTTTTTGTTGAAACTTAACGTTCTAATTATTTTGGTGTCAAATAGAAAGCATACAGGCCGGTCGACCAATATCACACCCGGCAACCATATTATATACACCATTTTTTTCTAATACTTGCACTAATAATTGCACTATTACACAGGCCCATAGGTTTACGGGAAAAGACCTGGCATCTGGCTGCCAGACCTTTCACCATAAAAAGTACGGGATATAACTTTAAGTTTTTGATATGGAACGCGATTGCATTGTGTAAAAACTTTGCTTTAAATCCGCATTTGATTTCGTTATAATCAATATACAAACAAACGCGAAAACATCTTTTTACACAGTGGAGTCAGTTTCCATCTTAAAAAGTTATGGTACTATCCTGTACTTTTCACATTAAAGGAACACCCTTACTATCGTCAGTTCACTACCTGCGCACACTCATTTCTTCTCCACCCTCTCCGGTTTTTTCCCGAAAACTTCCATTGATTACAACGACCAACAGAATCCCCGGTGTCTTATGCTTTTTTTAAATCGATTATTGGTAATGTAGCCCATACCCACCCATCTAACAGTATGATTTCCGCATTCTAATTGGAACATAAATGATCCCGACCAGCTTTCCCAACTCAAATGGACGGGTGCACGGCGCCTCGTTACTGCGGCAATGGTTTTGTATCACTGAGGTGCGTGTTGGGTTGGAGGGTGGAGTCGTTACGTGAATCGAAATACACACACTTCCTAACTCAGTCCCATTTATGATGGGTTAGCGTGTGTTTTAGTTTCACGTAGATTTAAAGAATTTGGGAATTAAATTCGTCTTTCATTTTAAATTCTCCCAAGTACTTTTCTAGAAACTTCGACTATTGGTCGAATTTTTTTGTCAACAATGGGTGCGTTCGAGTGAAATTATCGTGTACTCGAATACACGTTTTAAATTAATCCGGTCGTTTCGGTTCTGCGTCGTTATATCGGCGCGCTGCTTAGCAAGTCCAAATTTAGCAGGTTCTGATGCAAAAATCCGACCCATGAACGTACGTCATTCCCCATATTTTATTTTTGTATTTTTGCTCATATGTCTAAACGGATGAAGGACTAAATGGTCGTAGTCCCGACGGCCCTGGCTCGAAACGAGTAGCCAATCGAACTCGCCCATTGAAGAATAAAGCTCAGCGCACATGGTCTTTCGAAAAGTTGGACGGACACACGGCACCAAGTGTGTGCGGACCGCTGAGCCACTTGGGGAACGTCGTTAGGAGAAATCAAACAGAAATGAACTTTCGAAAAGCTTAAAATTAAAAGTGTCTAAGGTTAACACACATGCGCCAGGTAAGAAAGGGCATTTTTCCAGCGAAGCAGACAAATTAATTTCAATGATTCAACGAAGCTAAATAAGCCTTTAGTCTTCAGAGGGCTTGAATATTTCCCCCAAAACGTTCCAGGACCCAGTTTTTCCAGAAAAAAAATACCCAGGACAGGTCACATAACCAAGATGGCAAACATTTATTATGGTAAAAAATTTCAAAAATCTTCTCTCCAGAACCACGCCGGGCCGCGTAGCGCAATCGGTAGGGCACCTGACTCATAAGTCAGAGGTCCTGGGTTCGAAACCCGGTCTGGCCACATACTTTCGTTTCTCCTTCCGCTGATTCAACAAGGGCAGTTGTCAGTTACTGGCGAAAGTATGTGCACTTAGTACTGATTAACCGCTTTGGAGGTCTAAGCCTGCCCAGGAATAGTGTGGTTAGGTTAACTGACCGTCCCGACATGACCTTAGCTGTTTACCGTGGACGTTAAGCATCAAATCAACCAATTCTCCCCCAGAACCACAAATCCTATGATCTTGAAATTTAGCATGTCGCATCAAGGACTCAAAAGCTCAACAAAATTTATATAAATGATGACCCTGGGATGACCTTGATCTGTTTTACGGCAAGGTCAACTTTTGAGTCACTTAGGTTTTTCTATAGGAAAAAGTGAAGAATCTTTTGTGTGTGTGTTTTAGTATGGCTATCGATGTTCGTTACATTGTTACTGGGGTTCACGATTGAAGCTTTGAACCCCCCCCCCCCCCCCCCACACACACACACATACACCATTGCAGTTAGCCTGATAAGTATTTTAAAGTAAAAACAATCCCGAAATCCGAGAAACTGGCAGAAGCAACGTTGCAGTCAGTTCCCTTAAATAGCTGATTGGTTGGTTGTTTTATGATTTAATGGCTATAAGAATTTCAGTCTATATGGAGCCGTCGCCCAGACAGAGAGAAAAAGAAAAGAAAAATAAGTGATAGATCGAGGAAAGAGGATGCAGAAAAAGCAGACAACCCCCATTCAGCACCTGCTGCAAGCACAGCCTGTCCTTGCCTTACTATTCACTCTCCTGTTATTCCGGTTTACCATTGAGTAATGCACAAATGGAATGGCAACTGTGTAGATCCTGGTCGAACTGGTTCCTAAGGAGCAGTCTGATCT
Source organism: Ctena decussata (assembly GCA_963989385.1). Lineage (NCBI taxonomy): Eukaryota > Metazoa > Mollusca > Bivalvia > Lucinida > Lucinidae > Ctena > Ctena decussata. Next base: position 33,293,950 of record OZ022498.1, on the reverse strand, counting down.
CGGTATCCACTGTTTTTACATACTTATCTGCCCGAAAACTTAGGATATTTACGGTATACATTGTAATAGACCTGCACAATTCCACAGTTGGCCGATTTCATCATGAACAAAACAGAGTTATTGAGTGTACATCTACATTAAAATTGCTGATACACGTATAGAAATGGCAGACACACGAGTACCTACGTTTTGGTATACAGTCATCTCTCGATATCTCGAACACTGATATCTCAAAGTACCCTCTTATATCAAAGAATATAAGTAGGACATAATTCCAATTTTTCTTTACTTTTCAACTCTTCGTATCTCATACTACAGATATCTCAAATCTCAAAGTAAATTTTCTGGGACCAGAAATTTTACTTTGAGATATCAGTACTTTGGAATAAAATTTGACTTTGAGATATCGAAAGCTGACTGTATTTTAAGAGCTTCATGTAAAAGACTGACACCGATTTTCACTGTTACCCTATATCGGGTATCGAGTGTAGTTGAAAAGAAGTCTATATTTTTGAACATATTTTTGGTTGTTTTCATAAAAAAGCCTGTTAAAATGACAAACAACACTGTACCAAAGAAAGATGAAATAATGGAATCAGCCTGGAGCAACTTTATGGTCAGGTGTGAATCTGACATTGTTCCTGAACTAAAATAGTAGTAGAATATATATACCTGCTTCTGTTTCTGCTCTAGCACCTTCAGCTGACTGTGTCGACCCAGTGGATACATCTGCTACGTGACTCAAAGAGGAGGATGTGACTGGTTTAGCCGCGGTGGTAGCAAACCCATCTGATGGTGCTGACATAACACCTCGTTCGCCGGTTGGAGAAATGTATTTTGTACCGATGCGCGAATCAGTTGCCTTTTCAGATTTGATTGTCTTCTCTCGGTTTACAGTTTTATCGATATTTTGACTAGAAGATTTTATCGATGTGCTTGTAATATTGTCGCCTATAACACTGTTGGAATGATTTTCGTAGTGTTTACTTTCTGTGGATTTTCGCGCATCTCTCTGTTTACTAGCTTGCTTAGCGATTTCTAAAAATACTGATTGCATATGTTTTTCTATATTGTCACTTCCAAAATGATTCAAGTGTTTACTTTTCCTTTTTGGAGTTGACTGTATTTTTAATAAATCAACGTGTTCATGTAAAACCTTTAAGTTTTTATCCTGTGTCTTGTTTGTACCACTAAGAGACATCCTGTTCTCTCCATTTTCAATAATGTTTGTTTTGTCTAAATTTGTTTTAATTTTTCTACCCATGCTATCAATTAACTGTTTCGTAGTACTCAAAGAGGTTTTTAGACCTTTATCTTCCATAGTGACGGTCACTGACGATTTTTCTTTACGATTCGGTAAAATTCTATTTTCCGCAACTCCATTTTTCTGTACTTTAACATTTTCTGTAACTGAACTGTCCTTAAAACTTTGGATTGCATTTTGTGTTTCCAGAGTCTGCCCTTGTGTTTTCTTTGACGTTTTCGTTTCACTATGTTTTGTGTTTATATCACCTACCACTACAGTCTCTAAGCTTTGTTTATCTTTGATAGCAGCCGTGGGGGCAGATAGCGCTTGCAGTAAACCAGCATTTTTAGTATCATGATTTTTAGTAATGAGGACGGTTTTATTTTCTACAGGTAGTAGCTTTGTCGTTCGAATTATTCCAGTGTCAGTATATACATCGACGGCTTTTGGATACTTTTCCGACATTATGACTTTATCGCTAGTTGATGTTAGGGTTGCCGAGTTTTCAGTGAAAGCAGATACTTGTGGCTTTTCAAGTATACGAGAAGAGATAACAGCTTGTGTATCAGATGCAGGAACATTTTCTGGTTGTGTAATGTCCGAAAATACTTTGAATACTGGTCGATTGTCAGGATTCTTGTCAAATGATTTTGGAAATGTATCAAAAACAGATGATGCTTTAATGATGTCTTTTTGTAGATTGTCTGCTACCGTTTCTTTAACATCGCTATTTGGTGGTAAGATGGCGGGGTTTTCAACAAAAGATGAACTTATCACTTTTGGTTTCTTAAGTATATCAGAAGCGGACGCTGTTTTGATAGTTTCAAAATTTGTTTTGTCTGCAAAATTTTGACTTCGACTGTGTATTTGAACGTTCCTTCCCCGCATTTCCTTTAAAGATTTTGCTTCAATATGTTTTGTACTTTTGTCAATTACCTTTTGTAAGTCTAAGTTTTGTTTTGCTACAATATTTACAACAGGGTTAAATTTGGCTTTTATTGAATCAGGATTCTTTACAGCTGACATTTTAGTGACAGTGACTTGTTTATTTTCGAGGGTCTGAGGCTTTGCTGACCCGACAGTTTCAGTGCCAGCATTCATATCAAACGATTTAGGATACGTATCTGAAATAATGTTTGTGTGGCTTGTTTGTGTTAATGTGGCCACGTTTTCAGTTAAAGCAGTCTCTGCTAGCTTCTGAAGTGTATCAGTGTCAGATGATGCTTTGATATTTACGGGTAATTTACTATCTGCAAAACTGACGTTGCCTGTATCCATTTTAGCTTTCGTTCCGTCATTTTCCTTTAAGATCTTAGCTTCAGTTTGTTTAGAACTTTTTTCAGTAACCGCTGGTGCTTCTAAAGTTTTGCTTGCTTCAACAACCACTCTGGAGTCGGATTGTGTTTGAGGATAGTCAGCAACCTTAGATCCTGAATATTTAGTTGCAGTGGCTAGTTTATTTTGTACAGCCTTCAGATTTGCTGCACCGACAATTCCAATATCAGCATTTATATCGACTGGCATTAGATACTTGTCAGACGTAATGGATGTATGGCCTGTTGGTGCTAGATTTATAGAGGTTTCATTAAAGGCTGTCACTGCTGGCTTTTCAAGCGCATCAGAGGCAGACGATAATTTTATTTTGCCCAGATGTATGCTGTCCGTAAAAGGATGGTTCGCATCCTCTATTTTACCTATTCTTGTCTGTTTTTTCTGCAAAGACTTTGGTTTAGTATTATTTGCATTTTTGCCGAATACCGCTGACGCTACTAAATTTTTTCTTGCTTCATTATTAACAGCCAACTTAGACGATGTTTGTTTTAACTCAGTTGCCTTAACGTCTAAATTTTCATTTGCGGAAGCTTGTGTAGCTTTTATAGACACCAGCGTTTGTGGATCAACAATTCCGGTGTCAGCACTTATACCATTTTGTTTAGGAAATACGTCTGACATAATGGTTCTATGACGCGTTGGTGTTGTAGCGGCTGAGGTTTCATTAAAATTCGTAAATATTGGTTTAAAAAGTTCATCATAAGCGACTGATTCTTTTATATTTTCAAGTAGAGTATTACCTGTAAAACTTTGGATTAGGATGTCTCTTCCAACATTCATTCCCTGTTTTTCCTTAAAAAACTTTGTCTTACTAGGTTTTATACTTGTACCAGTTTCCGTTGGTATCTCTAAATTATGTCCAGCTTCAATATTCGCACCAGGGTTAAATGAAGTTTGCATGAAATAAACAGAGTCAAGATTATTTTCTGTGGTTTGTTTGTTTTCGGCAGGTTTTAGCTTTGCTGCTCCGACAATTCCAGTGTCAACAGGTATATCAACTAGTTTAGGAAATACGTCTGACATACTATGTGTATTGCTGATTGGTGTCAACGCGGCCGAATCTTTAAAAGTGGCATTCTCGACTGATTTTTGCAGTACAGCAGATGCAGGGGGTGCTTTATTATGTCCTGGTCGTGTATTGTCTGCAACACTTTGGGATCTGTTCAGCAATTCCAAATTTCTTTTCTGCTTTACCTGTAAAGATTTAACTGCTGTATGATGGGTAAATTTGTCAGTCACAGATGACGTCTCAAAGTTTTGTTTTGCTATATTATTAACACCAGAAGTAGATGGCGTTGGTATTAAATCTGCAGTTCTATCATCTAAAATTTGATACGTGGTGATTTGTTTATTAGCTTCAGTTTTTAGCTCTATTTCTTTGACAATTTTAGTGTTAGCATTTTTATTGACTGGTTTAGAATATATTTCTGACATTATGGCCGTTTGTTTCATTGGTGATAAGTTAGCCGATGTTTCAAAAGATTCAGCTACTGCTGTTTTTTCAGGTATATTAGCAGTGTTGGGTGTCCTTATATTTTCAAGTAATTTATTGTCTGCAAAACCATGGACTATGTTGTGTATTGCAACATTTTCTCTATTTTCTCCCCTTACACGCACATTTTCAGTATTTTTTGTACTTTTGCCATTTACTGTTGGTATTTTCAGAAATTGTTTAGCTCTATCATCAACACTAGGATTAGATGACATTTGTTCCCAACTAGCAGCCTTAACATTTCCATCTTTAGTTCCTGTGGCTTGTTTACTTTCTACATTCTTCAGACTCTCTGTCCCGACAGTTTCGCTAACAACATATTTATCAGATGGTTCAAGGTGACCGGTCGACAAAACGGTACCGTACTTGGTTGATGTTAAAGTTGCCACATGTTCAGATTTAGTTAAAGGAGATTGTTCAAGTATTCCAAAAGTGGTTGATGCCTTCACAGGCACTTTACTTTTTATTCCAGTTTGGTCAGTGGGATCAACAGTGGCATGAGTTAATATCGCTTTTTCATTCAATCTTGATTGTTTCGTATATGATTGCTTTGTTGCTGGTGCACTGGTGATTGTACGCTGGTTGTTATCCAATAAGATATTCATTTTCATATCACCGAGACCTTTTTGTATCTCAGACATTTTCATTGCGTTTGGCACCGGTACCTTATTGTTAAGACTTTGTGTGCCACTCATTACAAGTACATATCTATTGCCAGCCTGCTGAGAATTAACTGCACGTTTATTGTTAAGTACTGGCATATGTGAAATAAATGCTGCATTATTGCTTTGGGGTGCGGAAACAGCATTTATCAAATTGACCTTAACTTGCTTAATTATATCAATAGTCCTGCCAGCTTTAATATCGGTTTTTTTTGCATTACTGCCTAAAGGCATTTGCGATTTCGGTGCCTGTTGGGTCATTATAGTAGGTTCTAAATACGGGCTACTGATTTTTCCACTGTATCGTATATCTGTTTTTGCCACATCAGACGCTTGTAAGTACGTAGGAACTTCTTTAGTTTCAGATATTGCATCTATCAAATGTGCATCCGCTTTTTTATCAAATGGAATGTTGCCTGTTCTTGCAGGGATTAGATAAGGTTCTACTCTGATATTTTGCTCCAAATTAGCAGCTTCTTTGTTTTTTAAGCTACTCTGTGATTTAGGGACTTTACTATTTTCACTTCCTTGTATGGTTGTTTGTCTTAGATAAATATTTTCTGCTTGTTTCCCGTTGCTTCTCGTCAATTCATGTATATGTACCGAATTTCTTTTTAATCCTTCTATTGTAAGAGCGATACCATTCTTTCGATTTCTATTAGTTCTCTCCATTGTAACTGTTCCTTTTCGCTTTAAGCTCTGGTTTTCTTCAATGATTTTAGTATTTTGATTTCTTTGTCCTGTCTTTTTACCTAGATTACTAATATCAGATCTTTTTTCAGATTGTCTCATCAGTTTATTCTCGTTTATTACATTTCTTTTTAAACCTCTGATTGGATTGTTAAATAATGTTTCTCCAGCAACAAGACGTTTATCGTTTGACGATGTATTCCTACTTAATGAAATGACTTTTTTGTCTTTCACTGAAGATTTGTTTTGCACCATCTTCTGTTTACTTTTTCGTGTAGGCCCAGCCTTTTGATTTCCGTGTTCATTAGGCAGTTTAAATGGCATAGTCATATTCCATAAATTTTTACCCTGACTTATGGTGCTTTGATCTGAAACTCTTATTATTTGCTTTTCTTGTTTTGGTTGCACTACTTCCAAACCAAGACTTGAGACTTCCCGAGGAGGACCCAGTGCTGTTGAATCATTCCAGAGCCCTTTTCTAACATTTCGAATACTCGGTTTATTGATCCTAGTATTTTCCGCCCCATGTCTTTGTCTTTCTGGTCGGATTTCTGTTAGATAATCAATTAGCGCATCGTTACTAAGAGCCGTAGAATGAACATTTACTTCTGGTTGTCCCCTTGGACTAATTCGACGAACTGATATGCTGTCGGCACCTAATGATTTTGCTAAATTTCTCACTCTTACCTTCGTACCCCTATCCAAATTTGGTAAAACTGTTTCTTCTGTTACTGTATTTCTATCAGCCAAATCTGCGTAATCGATTGTATTTCGATCAACAACTGAATTTAAATCATAGTTGAGGAGATCAGGGTCCATATACGAGACCCTACGGCCTGCAGACCGTTGTATATCAGAACTATATGGGAAATAGTTTTGCTGACTAGATCGGTCAAAAATATTTCTATTCAGTGAAGACCTTCGTATGGGTATGGGATCTCTGTAGTGGCGTTCACTTGTCATGTGCGGCGTTTCTAGTCCATATCTATTTATCCTTGACCGATGTATGTACCCCATTTCACTCGTCTCAGAACTAGGCACTCGTAGGTTTCCATAGCCAGGTTCAGTATACGATAGCTCAGGCCTGATAACATTTTCTGTCCGATCAAGTCGAGCCGGTTCTAGATGACTCCTATATCGCCGTAATCTGCTTCCACCCCTTTGTCTATGGCGCCTAGAAGGAACAGCACCTAAACCATCTGAAATTCGCGCAGTTCGATAATTTCCCAGTGCTCTTACTGGTCTTCCAGTATAACGGTCGGAAGTTCGGAAACGTGGTCGATCACTGTAGCGTATATAATTCATTCTCTGTTGATCTTGGTATATTCTTGAATCTGCAGGAGCTCTATGAACATATTGACGACTTCGACCTATAAAATATGAAAATTATTGTAAGGTAATTTGTGAGCGTTAAAAACTCATTTATGCCCAGTGGACTAATCAATCCATAGAATATTTCACTAATGTTGAACCGATCGTTAAGTAAAGGTGGGCGAAAAGCGGAGCTCCAGGGGAAAATCACCTAAGCAGAACAATGCTTTCTCTCTAGTGCGTCCGGTCGAGACTCGAACCCACATCGGTGAAAGAGCTTATGCTAGAGAGTCGGCGTTCGTACTCACTTGCCATAGAGACCCGCCATATTTTTTAATTTATAAAAGGATTTATCACAAACTTACGAAGTGTGGCGTGAATCGGCTTATCGGATTTGCATGGATCGTATAAATACAATACTTGTTTGTAGAAAAGACTAGCCTGAACCTTATCATGACTAGAGTTGGTTCGAAACGTTTGCTTTCGAATCCATAATGTAACACCGCATGTCCAGATAACATCAATAAGCTGCGATTTGATGATTATGATGAGAAAAGTAAAAAGTATGCAAAGACCAGGAACTGAAACAATCAAAATCCAAATCCAGCCCTCAAACCATAGTTGGAAACAATTAAGATTACAAATAATCAAGATACAGAGAACATATGGCCAACCGAGTGAGCAGCTTGTTCCCAAAAGGTGGCCACTCAGCAACCCAAACCGAACCAAAAATAATAAGAACATACATAAGGTAAAACATCACAGAAACTCTGACACCAAAAACAGGCAACAGAGAATCACAACAGAACTACCGACTTGGAACGGTCAGTAATGAATTACTGGGGGGGGGGGGCTTAAATCGATTTTACAGGCCCAACCTCACCCTCAGTTTCTGAAGTGGTACAAACCATTTAGTTGGTTGTTCGGCTCGCATGATAATCCTCTAACTCGTCAATGAATCATCACGGTAAACACATAAATCAAATTTCAACACCATGAAGAAGCAAAGACTTTTAAACCATATGCTGTAAGCCCTGATGCGGACAGCTTCAGGTGGCTCTGCTCGAGCCACATAAAGGTGTTTTAATTAGGGCTCAGAACATATGGTTAGTCTAATTAGGGATCAAAACACGTTTTTATGGACAAATAACAATCCCTGATATGTCATCATAGTCCACTCTTATCCAGCGCGCTGACAATATATACTCAAAAAAAAAAAAAAAATAATAATAAGGGGTCGAACTTTTACCCTGCGATTTCTGGAACATTTTAAACGTTTTGTAAAATAAATCATTTCTGCCTTCCATTTTATCAATTTTGCAAGTTTTGTTTACATGAAGTTTGAACCTGTAGCCTTTGTCATGACCAAGTCCAGGCTTCAGTTCACACTACCCGCAAAATGAAAGTGGTCAGAAGTCCATAAGGAGCAAATTCACCAAACTTTTCGATTTCGCCAATTTATGTTTTTTTTGGCAAAATTGCTCTATAGTCATCAAATTTAATCATAGTTAAGGTCAGCAAGCTGTAACAAATTTAAAACTCAAAGCAGTTTTAGAAGTTATGCCCGACCAAGCTGTAACAAATTTAAAACTCAAAGCAGTTTTAGAAGTTATGCCCGACCAAACCGACACACTATCAGTTCTCTATGGGAATTCATACCACTTTTATCACAGTGGTAGTTTGACTTAAAGCCAGGTCATGGCCAAGACAAAGGCTATAGGTTCAAACTGCATGTGTTCAAAACTTTCAAAATGAATAAAATGGAAGGTAGAAATGATTCATTTTACCAAAGGTTTGAAATGTTCCAAAAATCGCAAGGCAAAAGTTTGACCCCTTATTTTCTTTTTTAATATAATTTAGTCGCGACACGAGAAAACCAACAAAGTAGTTGTGCGCCCAACCCAGACTCAGATCAGCCTGGGCATCCGCCTAGTCTGATCAGAGTCTTCGCTGTCCGCATGGAGGTAGCTATGATCCTTAGTCTGATCAGACTGGGCGGATGCCCATGCTGATCTGGGTCTGCGCTGGGCGCACAACCACTTCGTTGGTTTTCTTGTTTTGCGGCTCATATATTACCTGAGATTGAAGAGATTGGAACCCGACGTCTTATGGGTAGACTAGCTGTGTTATATAGCACCCCAATAACAATGACGGTGATTAGAGGTACCACTTGAAGTTCCACCATCCTGAAGTGAATGAAAAAAATTACGTGTATGTTCTGCGCAATGTTAGAATCGGTACAGTTCCGTAATTGTACTGCGCATTCAAGGAATCCTCATTTTTTTGCGCTTATTGGAGATTCTTACCTTGCGCAGGGCAGTTCTGAAATTGTGTCTGTGCAAAGAGGGAATCGAGACAAAGTGAGAATACTGAAATTGTGCTTAACTTATTCGTACATTTGTGATGTTAACAAAGTTGTCATTGAGCATTATTTGTTATCGTACATTGCATCTAAACGCGCAAAATCAATGACATAGTAGTTTCATTTTATACCCAAACAAATACCGCGTTTGCTAGTCCTGACCTGAACCTATACCATTTGCAAAAATCCATAATTTGTGATGCTGTGCATGACAGAATTAATAATGTTCATTTATGCGAAAGTACTCTAGCATGAACTATTGTTGCAAGCCAAACTTAGAGCATTGACCCAACGGATATACAATTAAGATATCCAAAAATGAATAAATATGTATGTAAATAGAACACGTATATATTCTTTAAAAAGAACAAATGCTTTTATAGATTCAGATAACTTATTCAAATACTTATAAATCGATTGTCTAAATATAGATATCAAATTAATATAACAACACTTACACAAACGTGACATTAAGTATTTCGCCAAAGTCAGTTTAAGATTCCATTGCACTTTTCTGGGAAGGCCTACTCAACAGTCAAATCAAACTACAGATTAACAATTTGTAATGTATACAGCTAGTCGACAATGTAAAGTAAAACGTTAGGCACTAATCAGGAATAAATACAATCGACTCCTCCATCCCGCTCTCAAAAACAAAGGGGTGAAGATTTGATTGATTGATTTGTTGCTTAACGTCCACGGTAAACAGCTATGGTCATGTCGGGACGGTAATTAGAGAATGTGAAGAACACCAACAAAAATTGACAAAGTTCACCAAAGACATAAACGGTTAACCGAGTGAGCAGCTCTTTCCCAAACAGGTGATTATTCAGCTACCTTAATTAAAAACAGCAGCAACAACAATTTTACTCATGTTTTATTATAAATAACAAAAACAAAACAAAATAGAAAGCAAAATAGGCAGCTATTCCGGTGACCAGACTGCTAGGGAATAGACAAGCGACCAGGACAACATGCATCATTGAAGAGCCACAACAGAAGTACCACCTTGGAACAGTCAGCAACAATTACTGGGCGGCTTTACCTGTTTAACGGATCCAAACCCTCACCCTCTGCTTCTGTGGTGGTTTAAAACATTCAGTTAGCTGTTTGATCTGCATGAAGGTTTCCAAAACTATCAATGAATTGTCACATTAAACAAACAAATTACTGATAAGACCTATGATTATCGAGATGGGTGGGGACTCGACAGAAGCGTGGTACAAGTAATGCGACACATGGAGATCCCTGGGGTGTCAAACAGTTGAACCCCAAATAACAAAGCAACAAACAAGGCAAGCTCCGTCCCCAACCAACTAAATTAATCAGCTTTATGTCGGGCCCGTCACTGAGTCTGATGCCCGACCATCCGGTGTGCAATTAAGGAGGAAAGCAAAGTTATTGACCATGATTGGGTAAACCACTTAACATGTAGAGTGCAGCATTACATTTATGTTATTTGCAATACGTATATAACGTATTAATTTTTTGAACTGATCAGAAAAATCAGACCTATTATCATTTTTTTAGAATTTATATATAGACTAAGTCAACATACAATTCTCCGATAGGCCCTGTGCAAAAGAATACTCAATCCAACCTTGAATTTAGAAACCAATTCATAGTGTCGGCGATAGACGTTTGGAATATAATAATAATACCAACAGCCCTTTTGGACAAGCTTAGCAGTTAAATACTTATCACGGGAATGGAAGTCAGTCACTTGATTAGACGTTCTATAAAAACCAAATAAGTTGAGAAATGTAAACCTCATAAGAGGTAGAACGGGAAACGTCATCATCCAAAAATGTAAAATTAACTAGTATGTCAACATCAAAGTCACCGTGTTTATTATATTTTTGGGTGAAGCGAATCCGTTTGTAATAGATAAATGTAAATCCAAAAATGGGGCTTCGGTAACGGCTGCATTAGCTTTATTTAAATGCAGCTCAGATAGATACTTTTGGTTCATCATGCCTTCAGAAAAGGATTATCAACAGTTAAAAGATTTTCTAGTTTTCAAAATGTAGAATTAAATGCTTCAATAATTTCAGATTGTTTATCATTAGAAGGAGAAGCCATGAAGTCTCTTTCAAAGCAGAATAAAAACAAATCAGCTACAGGAGGAGCACAATAAGTACCCTTCGGAATGCCAACAAGTTGTCGGTATAACTTAGTGTCAAATCTAATGTAAATTTTATCTAAAAGATACGTTAAGGGTTCACACATTTTTAACATGACCAAAGTTTATTGGTGTTCACAAGTAAAGAAAGCGTTTCTTTTGTTACAAGAAGAAAAGATGAGCCTTACCTTTGGAAAGTACACCTAGTTAAATGTATAAAATTTTCTTTGATCAAATTATGTGGCAAAGTGGTATAGAGTGTACAAAAATCATTATTTGACAAACTGGTGGCATAAAATTCAACTTCGATTTATAAATTACCTCACCAGAATTGTTAACGGAACAAAAGACATTTTTCTTGATCTTTCACAAACTTTCTCACAGAACATTGAGGCATGATTTTTGACAGCAGAGAGGCAAGATGTTAATTCTTCAGAGAGTTCAGTAGCAGTATAGGTCTTTTGCTGTCTATAAAACAGGTCATTTTGCAGATTTTCTTTTGTTATTACTGGTGATAAAATTGATTTTTTTCTCCACTAGTATTGTCAAACTAATACATAACTGGAAACTGACTTTCAGAATTTTATCATTTCATTTTTTTTGTCTTTGTCTGTTCAATTCTTTACAAAAATGTACAAAATTTTGAGCTAAAGTAAATGGGAGTACAATAATTTAATGTAATAGCTATAAGCAATGCCCATATATGCATCACAAACAAGAAATGTTTCTATAGATAAATTAATTCTATTCATCACCAATCAATTCTCTTCCCCACCAATAAATAAGTGACCTTCATTTTTACTCACATGAAAAGATTAACAGGTAATCAGGTGCCATTGAGTAACTCTGTACAATTAACTAACAATTGACATAGGTAAATATTGACCAGTTAAGGCTGTTACATACATAAACTTACTCCCTTGTAAAATACAGTTAAAATATCTTCTAAAAATGGGCAGTTTTCAAATGAACTTTTTAGTTTCAAAATATAATTTTGAGGAAAATTATAGATTAGTTATGTATAAGATAGACATTAAAGATGCGCTTTACTTCACAGTGATAGTTGTGGTAGTTTTAGAGATATTTAGCAAAATGACATGTTTTATAGACAGCAAATGGCCTATTCAAGAACTTGAGGTGGCAACAAATTGTGCTTTATACGTTTTTATGAAGCTTACTTAATCAATACATCGTAGGGAGTAAGCCCGGTCAGTCTCTCTTGCTTCTACCAATGTTTAATAAGTCGTAAAATTAATAGAGTGAATATCCAAACTTATGTGCAATTCACGAATGTTTGCCATACTGCAGCGACTTTGATGGCATATGTCCAGCGTTATGTGCCAAGCAGAATATCAAGTATAAAATGTATTCTTATAAGAGAGAGAGAGAGAGAGAGAGAGAGAGAGAGAGAGAGAGATTATAAACATTTTAAATATGAGTTCGGGTATATTTATAATGTTCATAGATCCTACGTTTATTATCCATTATAACACCATTTCACGAAGGCATTCACCGTTGATATTTTAAAACAGCGTCAGATATTTACTATGCAACATACATCGTTTGGTTTGGATAACAGTTTGATTAAAGCCAACTATTTTCTTGCAGTTCATTTTCAGAATTGTCATTTTGTTTCTTTTACAATTTGATGCGCCATTGTAAGAAAATGCTGGATTTTCTTTTCTGTGAACACTTTGAAAACAAAAAATTGATTTTTTGATTAGCATTTAGTATATCTCAGTAGCTATACCTGACAGGTATCGGTAGCCGAGTTAATCGGGCACTGACCGGTAAACATTTATTACCCCGACCAAACCAGATCTTTGCACGATCACTCGACCTTTAGTCAGCCAATACCCAATCACCTTCTAATAGATTCTCGAGCGCTTGGCTTCTCAATTTCTACTCGAAGTTTTGGACATGTCCAAAATGTTTGAGTATGAAGCAGGAGCGAGACCGAGCTAGGTAGACCATCCCGACCACTCCTTCCGAACGAGCTCGACAAGTCTCCGATCGATTGATCGGGTTGGATTGTGTTGTGGGTAGCTTCCTTTAGATAAATATTTATGCGACGATACGTCAAAAAATACTAGATCTAAGACAAAACGCATAATGATAAACAAATATTGACTTTTGTTGAGGTGGACGTATACTGTTTTTTAGTGAACAGTAAGCTTCATATTGACCGACGTGAAACGAAGGTTATATGAATCACCGAAGCAAAAGTCAACAACTGTGTTATTGTATAATAAGGATAATTTTAGTTGAAGGAGCTTTCATTTTAGTAAATTGGGCGTCGACTTTCGAGTGACGTTTCTTCACAAAACATGCGACATGAAGACGTTACATCACCAACTATGCGACATAAAGTAATGTGTACCTAACAGGATCAGCCTCTGTACCAATGAAATGAGTTTCATGAACAGCTTATATAATAACCGGGCATTTGTGTGAATGAATATGCCCATTCATTGTACATAACATTACCTGAAATGTATGACTACGATGTAAATCACGGCTTCATTTGTTTATCAACCTGCATGTTAAACTGTGTGTTACACCGTGGGCATATATTATTGATCTGCAATAAGCCACATCGTTCATATATATTAATAGGTATATTTACGTTGAAATGTTCATAGCTTTACCAACAATTCCAAGAGGTACGTTCACGCTTGCTTGGTTTACACCCCTCTCCACTTTTCATTTTATTCATTGCAGAGTAGAATCGATTGTGAAATGGCAAATATTTTGCATGCATTTTTTTATCCATACATTTAAACTTGTATTTCAACCAAACGAATCAACAATTTGTAGCGGCAACTTGTCCTTTGGGATCATTTGGCTCTTTATGAGTCCGTTTGAAAAAAAAGAATTCCATTGAAGCCAGGTTTAACAAGCGTGAGCAGTGTTGTAACAATACATTACTGCGCATGAGCAGACTCGAACCGAGTCTGCTATTTTCGTTTCTCTTATGTGTTCATTGTTTCCAGAGGACCATCAGATTTTACATGGACTCTGAAATCAGCAGGGTTAAGTCGGGTAAATTCGGACAGCAGGTAAATTCGGACATACCTTTGCAAACAGTGAAAATCCAGATGAGACGGCTAATAATGAGCCGTCTCATCAGGATTTATACTGTTTTCCCAGTTCATTTTGTTTTGATTACAAACGGCTGACTTATAAAGGAACTAATGTCACTGTCCGAATTCACACGGCTTCACCCTAGTAAGATGGAATAGCAATGCTTTGATTAGCAGGATAAATTTTTGATTGCTTGGAAGGGGTCTATAAAAATTATTTTGAACTATATTAACCTCTTTAATTGCAGTGCATGATGTTCTTAACTGCAGTGCCTGCGGTTTAGATATCCACCTTAATTTTAGAAGTGTCGTGGGAAAACCTATCGGTGTTCAAACCAATTAAGCAAACTCAAACGAACCTACGCACATGTACAGTCTTTTTCGGACATGCATACATGTAGTTCGCCCCGACACGTTTTGGACTTCTTGGAATTCATTTTGGTGTGGGGTCTGTCCAAGGCATTAGCAATCTACCTTAAGACACACTTTCTCACAACACAGATTGTCTTGTATATGTAATTTGGTGATAGAGGATACTAACATTTTGGCGGAATTAATTTGCAATTTAAAGGATCAAGAATTAGATCATTTAAGTTTACCAGGTCAAACATTGTGATGACTTGTACTTTTGGTTTGCCTTATACATTGAACATTTGCAGTACAAACAGCGCTCTCTCAGATCTGGTTTACAGTCATGATACATATTAAAACATGTACACATGTACATGTGTAAGGTAGCAGAGTGCGTTTCCGGTTGGGTTTAGATCCGAAGTAAAATTAGTTTATCTGACACACTTTTTATAACGTAAGGAACTCTGAGGAAATGATTCAGCACAAACTCCGCTTTATGCCGAAAGTCAACCCGAGATCCAACGAGTGTAATTCGGACACCGGCGTCAAGAATCTTGCCATCTAAAAAAGCTGAACGGATACGCTTTCAGAGAAAGCAACTCTGACATTTTCTTTTCTCTCTCTCTCAATGGAGGGCTTTTCAGTCCCTTTAGACCTTGTTTACTTTTGGTGTCAAGTGCCGCGTGGCGGCTGTAAATTAACTCCCACATTACTTTATCCTAATACGAAACAGTCAGAGGTTTTTCACCCCGCAAAACGGGCTATTACTATTTTTTTCTCTTTCTTTTCTGCGGCGCTTTCTATTTCCTTTTACTTTTCACCAAGTGCTCTGCCTCCTTGAATTTTGTGTACTGACCATGTAGTGATCTACTCACAGAAACGCTTAACGTTGATGCCATCTTGTTTTTCTCAAACTGAGCGTTTGACGTCATTACAAAACGTAGCGACAGAAAGACTGTACGACCTCTATTTCTTATTGTTTTGTTGATTTCTTGGATAGTAACTTCCTTTCCGTAGATGAAATCTGATTGAAAGCAATGTCTTTTCAAGGTAAATGTATGCCTTACCAACCCTCTACCATAGAGCTTCCGCTCTTATAAAGCTCCTAGCTTTAAATTTACAGGCGCTTGTCGTCTGCAAAGCGAGTGCTTGCTATAACAAATACATACATGTATCTGTTCATTCGCAGTACGTATCCTCAGCTGACCAACATCCTTTATAGAGAGCACTAGTTTTGCAGACGTGCCTGCAAATTAAAAGCTCCGTAGGAGATTTGAAAGAGCGGGTGCTCTAGGTAGAGGATTGGTCAGGCAAATTTTTACCTTGAAATTACATTACTTTCACTGGGATTTCTTTCGTAACGACCCCAATTTAGACTGGTTTGTATGCGAGCGTAAAAACAACAAAACAATGAAAAATAGAGGCGGTACAGTCTTTCTGTCGCTACGTTACATAATGACGTTAAACGTTCGATTTTAGGATTACAAGATGGCGTCAACGTTAATCACTTCTATGAGTCGATCACTATAAACATGGTCAGTGCCCAAAATGCAAGTAGGCTGAGCGTTGGGTGAAATTTAAAGGAAACAGAAAGCGCCACAAAGAAGAAACTGAAAAAAAAATCACAACCCGTTTTTCGAGGGAAAAGATTTCTAACAGTTTCTCATCACGGAGTTCGCAGCTGTTGAGTTGCAATTATTTTATTACTTTTATACGACAAAAACGCGCTGTGAAAATGAATCCAGAATCGTACAACAAATAGTCAGATTAGGGTCGACCACGCATTTTTGACCAAAACATTATAGGAAATATGATAGCAGTCACAGAGAGGTTTTATCAAACCACCCACACACTTTAAAGAGCGATGTGCTCGCCTATAGGCAGTGCCTTTTTTCATATTAAACAGTCACACGCAGGCTTTATTGTTGTATAATGAGAAAAACAAAGAATAATAATGAGCCGCGACAAGAAAAAAAAAACGTGGCATTTGCGCCACGCAAAGACTCATTTCGGCCTGGGAATCCGATCAGTCTGATCAGAATCTGCACTGTGTGCTGAAAGGGTAGCCAAAAGTCTACGCTATCTCCATACCGACGACAAAGAGTTTGAATAGACTAGGCAGATGCCCAAGTTGATCTGAGTCTTTGCTGGGTGCACATGCACTTTGTTTTGTCACGTCGAGGCACAAATTTAATTTACTCTTACAGACAAACAACAACCAGACATGTAGTCTGGTGGCGGATTCGAGAAAAGTGCTCTAGAAAATGAGTTTGTGGGCACTTTCGCGGCATGATGGGCAACCATGCTAAAAATACTTACCGATATGTCCTCGTTTATTTTTTGGCGGTTGCCAACCCTGACTGGCCATTGTGTACCGAATAAATGAGGTCAAAGGTCATTAAGTGCAAAAACACGAAAAACTGCTTAGAAAATGATTATTGTACATTTGAGGTATAAATATCACCGCAGTTAAATGCTGAACATATTGAAAACCTCATGCGGCAATAGTAAAGCATACTTGAACAGTTTCTGTTCGTTCAAACTGTGTATATGTCCGTCCGTACACCTGTTTTTCTGAATGTACATGCATTCATAGAGCTAACTTTAATATTTTATAAATCGGGAACTGCACTGCATAAATATATGAACAACACGTTTCAATTTAGTAAATCATACCTTTATAAGCAAGATATCATATATTTCTAGCCCAACATTTACATTCCAAATAGTTGGCTTCATTAGCATGTGTTGTTTACAATATATAAATTGCTCACAGTTGCCATCTGAAATCTGATTCAGAAAAATAGCCATAAAATTATTTGTAACGGTGTTTACACATACAGATGCAAGAACTTTAAAAGTGTGAGCTGTGAAGCAGATAAAATTCAATGTAGATAAATCAATCGCATGTAATTAACGTTACCAAATTGGTAAACTAGTCATTTAAATTACTATCAAGCGATTCAATTAAATAGAAAAGCCTAGTATAAAGTATGTTATGTGTTTATAGATGTTTTCTTGTTTGTAAAGTTGACAGTAATTCATTTTACAAACTACTTTTAGACATATTATACACATCAGCATGATGTCGAGAATAGGTTTTCAGATATAAAGGAGTATTTTAAATGTACAATCCAGAATATCGAAACTTGTCGACCGACATTTTGAAATTCATTGCCTCATACTTTTGATTCTAAAGGGCATTGCTGATATACAAGCAGACTTGTTCAACTGCTGTAACATATACTTTTTTGTATAAGTGTTACAGCATCGCATGTAATTTATGTTAAGACAGACAGGTCTGTGGGAAACAAATAAAGTAATTCGACTCTAAGTATTGCTATTGCCCATATGACATGATGTTAGTCCTCGTCTGAATCACCTCTTCTATACATTTCTCGTGGGATTGATGACCATATAACTTGCATGGAAAAAAATATGAAAAAAACTACATATTATAAAAATCAAATGCTTTCATTTATAAGTACCCTGTCGTTAAACGGCTTTGTAGAGGCTGCTAAGGTGGCTCCCATAAATTCATCAGAGTATTGTTTTAGTTAGTTTTAATCCAGTGACTACAGAGCTTATAGAGGCTATCTGAAATAATGACAGATGATTCAGGTTGCATGAGGCGTGTTTTGCACTTTACAGAATTTCTCAGGAAAACATTAAATCAAACCTAGTCTGATGTATTCAAACCTTGTGCGTCATTATTACTTGAGAAGTTTCATATCATTCTGATTAATGCATTCGAAGCTGGTACATTTGCTCCTCACAACTAAGTCATCAAATGTTTTGTTTTGCATAGCCATGTAGTGAACTAAAACTGACTTCGTTAGCCTGTGTAGTTTACGTTATGGGAAGTGTTTAAATTTCGTACCTGAAATCTATTGAACTTTAAAAAGGGCATAACACTGACTTGAAACTGTGTCTGCATATGAATATGCAATATGTTGCTTACTATATAAATGCAAATGGAACCAGATGAATTAAGGAGGTGTGGGAGGGAGGGGTGAAAATTGTAAAAATAGCGCCAGCCATTCCCAATGGCAAGATTTATACTTTTTTACTCCAGCTATCTTAATACTACATTTGTCAACGGTTATGACATCATAAATGAATGAAACCAGTTATAATTCAAGGTGTTAATATATATAGACTGTATGTAGGGGTGAAAATATTATGGTCACACTACAAATCACTAAGGGTACTTAATCATCGACACAGTCTACTATGAAACATTTCTGAAACTGTTGTTCAAGCTCTCGTAACAACAAGACCTTTACTGTAGTGCAAGCTTCAGACATCCAATGGCCTACTGTTACACCAGCTCAAGTAACTCGTCTGAATAGGTTGTGATAACAGTCAAAGCATTTAGTGAAAACAGCAAAGGCGACTGCAGTGCGAGAGTACAGATCACGTTTGCCACTGCTGTGCTGGCTAAGCACATTACAAGAAATCTATGTTTTACCATCTCATGCTTCTACTAGTCATCTTGTGTGATTAGCATGCCAGTTCTGGCCACCAAAAACACACACCGGTATTTTTCTGTCGCACCGGTATTTGTCAAACTCAGGACATCTTTCTAAGAGAGCTAGGAACCAAAACTATATATACTTTTGTAGTACTTGTTTAGTGCTTTATAAAAAAGTTGCTTTTGATTTTCTAAAGGAAAGATAAACCCCCCAAAAGATCATTTGAAAAGTGATTGCCCATGGGAAAAATTGAATTTCCCGCGGGAAAATCAAGTTTCCCATGGGAAAAGTGCGTGGCCATGGCCAAACCGGATGGCCATGGCCCAACTTCTTGGCCATGGGAAAATAAATACAACAAAATTAATAAATGTATTTTCACTAACTTAACTAACTAATGCTCAATGCCCATCAAGGCCATACACATTTCTATTGAAAATAAACATTAGTAATTATTTTACAATTTTTCCAATGGGCAACATTTTTTCGGCCGCGGCCACTTTTCCGGCCATGGCCCACAAAAAAAATCCCATGGCCCAATATTTTTGCCCATGGCCATAAAAATTGCAACAAAAATGTGGCCATGGCCCAAACAATTGCCTTCTGACATTTAAATCAAAGGCCGTCTTGTTTAATTCATTATGTCTTATAATATTCTTTTCTTGACAGCCTTTGTTTAAGGTTAATTGTGACCCTTCATCAGAACCGTCTTGCTGAAATGGTTCTAATGAGGGATCACAATGTATGTTTTCGTTAAGAATTGAAAACATTTTTTAGAGGTTTCCCCTCTTCTTATTTGGTAAATTTACCATATTACCATAAAAATCCTATTAAACCCCCGGGGTGTTGCATTTTACAAAAGGGGGCGTTATTTAGAGCTTGAAGTGTAGAAAAGAAGCCACCGTCAAAATAAGTCTAGGAACAGTATTAAGGTGAATGGGTATACTGTTAGAGGAAGCTCTTTCATTTCATTTGCTTCCCTTTGCAGAAGGGGTCAACTCTTAAAGAAAAGAATTTGCTCCTCTGGGAGCAAAATCTTTTCTTTAAAAGAAGACCCCATTTCAAAGAGCTAACTAAATCTATGCAAGTTTATATAACATTGGTTTCGGAAAAGAGGAAGGGGGCGTTTATTATAGCAGGTATGTTCTTTAGGATTAACAGGTTGTAACAAAATCCCTTCATAAATGAAGACCCTAGAGGGATGACCAAGTCTTTTTTAAAAAAGCAACTGTTACCTTGACCTTGGTTCAAGAAGGCTGCAACCCGATTTTGTCATACTGTCCAACTGTGTGAAGTTATATCGAAAACAATCCATAAATAAAACTGCTACAGAGATGACAAAGTTGTTTGTTTTTGTTTCTTTCTAAAAATTGCAACTGTTATCTTAACATAGTCCTAGGATGTGTCCAAGATATTGTTGTACTGAACATTTGTGAGAAGTAATCATGTCAAAATCGGTCTGTACATGAAGGGGCTAGAGTGATGACAGTTATTCTAAAAACAGCAACTTTGACCTTGACCTGTGCTGAAACATCCAAATGGAATTTCAAAGTCCATGAGCTTGAGGTCAAAGAACTGAGGGGTAGGGGGTGCATTATGTATCAAAACCCTGAACCATTATCTAACATCAGTCCAAGTATTAGTATTAACTGACTCCACTGTGGCATTGTGAAATTATGCCATCATAAATATAAAACTTTAACCAAAATCTTTAAGACAAACTTCTAAGTCAATGACCTTGACTTCAAGGTCATCCAGTGGGGTAAGTATATACATGTAGTGTTTTGTAAAAACTCGAAAAAGTGTCCAACATCAGTTCAAGTGTAAACTAAATCTATGCCAAGCATTCTGAAACAGTGTGCAATTAGGAAACTTTAATAAAACCAATTGACCTTGACATCAAGATCTCTGACCAGGATTGGGGTAGTACTCTGTAAAACATTGGACTAATATCTAACTACAGTGCAAATATCAAAAGAATCCATCCATTGGTTCAGGAGATATGGGTCTTTAAAAAACTTTAACCAAACATCCAACAGATAAAAAGACAATTTTCTAAGTCCATGACCTTGACATCAAGGTCACTGAGATTGGGGGGCTTGGAAAATTTTGGACCAATATTTAACTACAGTGCAAGTATCAAAAGAATCCATCCACGAGTTAAGGAGATATGGGTCTTTAAAAAACTAACAAAAACATCGTCTAAAAAAAACTCCCATTTTCTAAGTCCATGACCTTGACACCAAGGTCACTGAGTGGAGTGGGGGAGGTACCATGTTGAACTTTAGACCAATATCTAACTACAGTACAAGTATCAAAAGAATCCATCCATGGGTTGAGGAGATATAGGTCTTTGAAAAACGTTAACCAAAACATCCAATGCGGATGGGACGCTGATGCCAGGGTGACAACAATAGCTCTTCCTGAACTTTCATTCAGGCGAGCTAAAAACTTGTGAAGTTAGCAACTTGAAATCTGACCATCAAATAAGAAGTTTTGACAATATACAAATCCATGCTGAATGAATACACCTGAATGTTTGTCAGCCATTTTTACGATGGAGAATATATTTTTGTGCTTTCTGTTTGTTTCCCTGGCCTATGAAGCCTTTCCAAAATGGTGTCTTTTGAAAAAAGATTTAGCTCCAAGTGGAGCAAATTCTTTTCTTACAGAGTTCATCCCCATTAAGAATGGAGCAAAAATTGAAAATGTCAGAGTGGCTTTCCCTGAAAGTGTATATCTTTACCTTGAGTCTTCAGTGTATCTTGAGTAAATATGTGCATATTCCTCTCTAAATTTGCCATTTGAACAGCTTTTGCCAAACTAACAAAGTTTCATGGTGTATGGTTGCACTTCTGTGTTTTTCAGCCATTGTTACAAAGAAATACAATTGTTGTGACATATTGTTTGCTTTCCTGGTCAAGGAAACCCTTCAAAAACTTGGTCTATGCTTGAAGGAAGTTTATGCTCCAAGGGCAGCAAAATACTTTTCTTCAACATTTGAATGTAGGAAAATTTGAAAATGGCAGAGTTGCTTCCCCTGAGGTCTAACTGAACTTTGATGTCCAGAAGCTGACCTACTTACAGCTACTAGAGATCTGCCACCTCAAACTCTCAAAAGTAGATCAGGTAATCTACCCTTCATACCTAATCAGTACACTAAATATCAAAGCCATAGCTCAAATATCAGGTAATCTACTCCTCATGCCCAATCAGCATATCAAACATCAAAGCCATAGCTTAAATCCTTGTTAAACATATCTTGCTAACAAGATGTTCATTTAATATTTTTAAAAGGGGCGTAACTCCAACAAGACCTGTCACCGGGACAGGATAGCTCGCCTGACAGCTCCTTGCCAATCACCTAAAACTAGAAAATTGTGTCTGTAAGACACTAATGATACCCCCGTGCAGCGCCTGTCACATGATATGTGTATATCCATAAAGCACCTACAAAGAATCCATTGAAAACATAACCTGCCATGAAAAAAACTGCCCAAAATGACTAAGTTAAAAAGGCTGTGATTCTGTCAAAATTAATTCTAGACCTATCAATATGCCTCATCATATCTTCAAATATGTCCACCATATGTAGACAAGGTTTGAAAAAGATCCATCGAAAACTGTGGAGCAAGTTGATAACACAAAATCCATACCCTACAATGCAAAATTTCCCTAGAATGACTAAGTTCAAAAGGCTGTGATTCTGTCAAAATTAATTCTAGTGCCATCAAAAACCCACATGCACATCTTCAATACATTCACAGCATGTATGCAAAGTTTGAAAAAGATCCTTGAAAACTGTGAGAGGAGTTGATTACACAAACTCTATACCCTACAATGCAAAAATTTGCCTAAAATGACTAAGTTCAAAAGGCCGTAATTCTGTCAAAATTAATTCTAGGTCCAACAAAATCCACATGCACATCTTCAATATGTCCACAACATGTATGCAAGGTTTGAAAAAGATCCATTGAAAACTGTGGGAGGAGTTGATTACACAAACTCTATACCCTACAATGCAAAAATTTGTCTAAAATGACTAACTTCAAAAGGCTGTAAATCTGTCAAAATTAATTTTAGGTCCAACAAAAATCCACATGCACATCTTCAATATGTCCATAACATGTATGCAAGGTTTGAAAAAGATCCGTTGAAAACTGTGGGAGGAGTTGATTACACAAACTCTATACCCTACAATGCAAAAATTTGCCTAAAATGACTAAGTTCAAAAGGCCGTAATTCTGTCAAAATTAATTCTAGGTCCAACAAAAATCCACATGCAAATCTTCAATATGTCCCCAACATGTATGCAAAGTTTGAAACAGATCCATTGAAAACTGTGGGAGGAGTTTATTACACAAACTCTATACCATAAAGCGTGATGAACAGACAGACGGACGGACGGACAGACAGACAGGCGCAAATCTTAATGCCCCCTGACTATCTTCACGGGGGCATAAAAACTTTAACGTAAAAACTTTAACATTTTGCTAATGCCGACGCAAACGCCAACGCCGGGGGTAGTACAATAGCTCTTCCTATACTTCTTTCAGGCGAGCTAAAAAGAGCCACAAATGGGAAAAGATAAAAGTATGTGTCAGCTTTTTTTCAATGAGGAATCCATATATGCAATTTCAAGACCCTAGCTGAAAGGGTTCTGAAGTTACAGCAGGTATAAACAAGAGCTTCGCAAGCGGCGCATTATACGCCCGTTTCAGTGTCATGAAGGAGTTACAGAATGAACATGATCGTTTATAGAAGGATGGACAGGCATACAAAACAGGGGAAACAACTCTGTAATTAATGACTGCAATGTTATCAAAACAACACATCAAATACTATAAGTACACCAAAAATCAGGTTCCAGGGTGAAGCAGCTCAGAAGTTGTGAACCGCCAAAGTCAAACAAGGGAGATAATTCATAAACTCTTAGTAGCAATACTTTCCCTTGACAATATACACATCACCATAAAGTTTTGTTAAAATATTTCCAACGGTTAAGGAGATACAGAGTAAAACGGAAATTGATGCAAGGGCAGATAATTCAGGAAGTAAGCCAGAGTTGTGGTTCATGCGCATGATACATTACCCCATTATTATACACACTCCTACAAAGTTTCATTGAAATATTTCAAAGGGTTAATGAGTTATGGGGGAATGGGTTAGCCTAAAAAACTTATCAAAGGGAGGTTACTCCAAAATCAAGTAAGGGGGAACAACCATTCTTATATGTGACACACCATCTTGCGATCATGCACATTGCTATGAAGTTTCATCAAGATATACCAAATGGTTACTTAGTAATTGAATGCACAAGATTAGTATACACAAAAATACCCCAAAAATCTAATCAAAGGGATGTAACTCCAAAACAAGGAAGGGGAGAGCAACCATTGTTATACGCGACACATCATCAGACCCTCATACATATTGCTATGAAGTTTCATCAAGATATCCCAAACGGTTATCTAGTTATAGCGCGCACAAGAGTAGTAGGGTAAAAAATAATCAAAGGGGCATAACTTTGAAACTAAGAAAGGGGGAGCAACCATTACTATACGCGACACTTTGCCCCATCCTAATATATATGCCTACAAAATTTCATGAAGATATCTCAAACGGTGTCTGAGATATGGTGCGCACAAGAATGTTGACGGACGGACAGACGGACGGACAGACAGACGGACGGACGGACGGACTGACGGACGGACAGCGCCATGCCATAATACGTCCGTTTTTTCAAAACGGGCGTATAAAAAGTGTGTCTTATACACACACTCAGGCACGGACAAGCCAGAGGCAATATG
Source organism: Ctena decussata (assembly GCA_963989385.1). Taxonomy (NCBI): domain Eukaryota; kingdom Metazoa; phylum Mollusca; class Bivalvia; order Lucinida; family Lucinidae; genus Ctena; species Ctena decussata. Next base: position 33,269,017 of record OZ022498.1, on the reverse strand, counting down.
CTCCACCAACCTTTTTCAAAGTTAGGGGCTTAAAAATATCACGGTGAATGGATGACCTCCATGTTTTTCTGCCACTTTTGCAAAAGGAAATAGTTTGGCATCTTCCTGCTTGTTGCCCTGGACTCTATAGACTTTCAAAAATGGGGTCTACTCTTGAAGGGAAGATTTTGCTCCAAGGGGAGCCAATTCTTTTCTTCCAGAGTTGATCCCCATTTAGAAGGCAGCAAAAATTGAAAATGGCAGAGCTGCTTTCCTTGAAAGTATATCTGTTCACCTTGAGTCTTCAGTTCAAAAGTCAAGTTGGTTTTTGTAAGTCTGAAATTAAGGTGCGGATACCCACTTAAAATTTGCAACCTCAAATAGGTTTAACAAGCTTACAAATTCATATTGTATGGATCACCTGCATTTCTTTTCAGACATTGTTAGTAAAAAAAAATGTGCCTTCCTGCTTGCTTCCCTTGGAGGACTATGAAGCCCTTCCAAAATGTGGTCTACTCTTGAAGAAAAGAGTTTGCTCCATGGGGAGCAAATGCTTTTAAGACTACTCTAGAAAGGAAGGTTTTCTCCAATACACTATTTTCCACTTCAAACAAGAAGTTATGACACACAAAGAAAGGAAGGTTTTCTCCAATACACTATTTTCCACTTCAAACAAGAAGTTATGACACACAAACTCATAGTGAATGGATGCAAATCCATGTTTTTTTAAGCTATAGTTACAAAAGGGAAAATATTTTGTGCCTTTCTGCTTCCTTCCCTGGACTATGATCATAGCCCGTCTACATATGAAGGGAAGATTTTGCTCCAAGGGGAGGAAATTCTTACCTTTGAGGGATGACCTCCATTGAGAATGGAGCAAAAATTAAAATGGCAGAGTTGCTTCCCCTAAATTGTATCCCTTCACCTTTAGTCTTCAGTTTGAAAGTAGAGCTGACTGTTGTATGTCAGAAATTAAGCATACCGCTTGAAATTTGTCACTTCAAACAAGAAAAATTGACAAAACTTACAAATATCTCTTTCATGCTTTTCAGGCACTTTTATAAAGAGCAAATCTTTTGTGCCTTCCTGCTTGCTTCCCTAGACTATGAAGCCCTTCCAAAATGTGGTATACCCTTGAAGGAGAGATTTTGCTCCGAAGGGAACAAATTCTTTTAAGACTTTATCCCTAATGCAAATGGAGGAAATATTGAAAATGGCACAGAGTTGCTTCCAATGAAAGCGTACACCTTTAAACTGAGTTTACAGTTCAAACCTAAAGCTGACATTTTACAACAAAAAAAAGAGAAAAAAAAGATTCAATAACGTTTCATGATGAATAGATGTGCCTCCATGTTTTGAAGCCATTTTTACATAGAAGACATTTTTTGTGCTTTCCTGCTTCCCATGACTATGATGCCCTTCCAGAATGGGGTTTACTTTTGAAGGGAATATTTTGTTCCAAGGGCAGGACTGAAAATGGCAGAGTTGCTTCCCCTGAAAGTGTATCTGTCCACCATGAGTCTTCAGTCCAAATATTTAGCTGACCCTTGGATGTCCACAGTTGACCTATCCATATCCACTCGAAATCTGCAACCTCAAACAGCTGAATGGTTGCACTCCATATTATTTAAGCCATTTTTTAAAAAGAGATTTTTTTATGTCTTCCTGCTTGCTGCCCTTGACTATATAGCTCTACCAAAATAGGGTCTACTCTTGAAGGAAAGAGTAGGGTCTACTCTTGAAGGAAAGATTATACTCAAAAGAAGGCAAATTCTTTTCTTTAAGAGTTAAACTCAACTGCAAATGCAGGTAAAATTGAAAATGGCAGAGTTGCTTCTCCTGAAAGTGTATACCTTCCTCTTGGATTTTCAATTCAATAGTGAAGCTGAATTTTGACAAGAAATTTTCTGTAACCAAGCTTCATGGTGACTGTATTCGCCTTCCATGCTTTTCAGCCATTTTTGCAAGAGGGAATTTTTTGTGCTTTCCTGCTTGCATCCCTGATCTATGAAGTCTTTCCAAAATATGGGTCTGCTCTTGAAGGAAAGATTTTGTTCCGCCAGAAGCAAATTCTTTTTTTTTTTAAAGATATGATCACTGTTGAGAATGGAGCCAAAAATGAAAATGCCATTTTTACAAGGGGGATTTTATTTGTGACTTCATATATTTGCTTCCCTAAACTACTAAGCCCTGCCAAAATGGGGGTAAAGTATTGCTCCAAGGGGCAAATTCTGTCCTTGATCCCCAATGAGGATGGAGCAGAAATTGAAAATAGCTGAGTAGCTTCCCCTGAAAGTGTACCTCTTTATCCTTGAGCGTTCAGTACAAAAGTCTGGCTGAAATGTGGATGTCCAGGAGTTAACCTATGGACACCACTGGAAATTTGCCACCTCAGACATAAAGTTTTGATGAACTTAAAAGGTTCTAGGATGAAGGCATGCATTTCAACGCTTTTCAGACAACTTTTTTTCGGCGCGAATTTTTTGCGACTCCCTGTTTGCTTTCCTGGACTATGAAGCCCAAATAATGGGTTCTACTTTTGAAGGCAAGATTTTTCAACAAAGCTAACATATTCTTTTGTGTAAGAGTTGATCCCCATTGAAAATGGAAAAAAATTGAAAATGGCGGTCTTGCTTCTCCTGAAAGTATATTTCTTCACCTTTAGTCCTAAGTCCAACAATCTAGCTGAATTTTGGATACCCAGCAGTTGATCTATGGACTACACCTGGTAATCTCCACCTCAAACAATGTCTTGATATTTCTATGATGTTTTTCGGCCATTTTTACAAAGGGGTAACAATTTATGTGACTTCTTGTCTGCTTCCCTGCAAAGCAGCCCTCTCAAAATTGGGTCTACTCTTGAATGAAAGATTTTGCTCCAAGGGCAGCACATCCTTTTGTTAAAAGAGTTGATCCCCATTTGTCAATGGAGAAAGCATAATTGGCAGAGATGCTTCCCCTGAAAATGTATCAAAACCCCTTGGGTCTTCTGTCCAAAATCTAGCTGAATTTTAATGTACACGAGTTGTGCATAAGGACTAGCAACCCTGCCTCCTTAAACCAGAAGTTTAAGTCATTACAACGTATTATGGTAAATTGATGCATCTAAATGTTTCTCAGTTGTTTTTGCTTCCAAGGACTACGAAGACCTTCCAAAAAGGGTCTAATCTTGAACCAAAGGTTGTGGTCCAAGGGAGCAAATTTTTTTAACTTAAGATTTGATCCCCTTTGAGAATGGTGAAAATGTTGAATTAGCAGGTTTGCTTCCCCTCAATGTGTATCTCTTCGTCTTGAGTCTTCAGTCCAAACATCTAGCTGACTTTTTGGATGTCCACCAGCTGACCTAAGAACAGTCACTGGAAATAGGCTACCTCAAATGAGTACATGTAGTTTACATGTAGATAACTTGAATTACATGGTGAATGCATATCAATGTTTTTTCAACCATTTTATCATCAGAACAATTTTTTTCTCAATTGATAAATTCTATAATTTGACTTTTTTTTTTCCTTTCCGTACTGTTTCTGTTTAGTCTCCAATGGGCTTGGCTTCTTTCTCAGAGAAAGTTTTTGTCCACACTGAACGCAAGAGACATGATGGGCTGCAAAATAAAAAATAAAAAGTGGAAGGTACATGTATAGACACAAGGATTCTATGAAAGGCCATGTCTGGCCAGTCAGTGCAATGTCACAGAACTGAGCTAAACTAGAAAACTTGAAATTTCATGTCACTGACAAGATGCCAGAAAAGTAATTCCAACGTCTTGATACAAATATTTGAGCCACAGAGAAGGGCTGATACTAAGCAATTGGAAATGAGAACATGAAGCAAGTCCATGTGTTGCCAAAAGAACAATCAGTTCATAGAAGATGATGTATGCTTTTTCTCTAATTCCAGTGGACCAGACTTTCAGGTGCCATGTCCATCTGGTCACTCAGTCACTGTATGCTTCTAGGACCAGATATTCAGGTACAATGCTCATCTGGTCACTCAGTCACTGTTTGCTTCTGGGACCAGATATGCAGGTGCCATGTCCATCTGGTCACTCAGTCATTGAATGCTTCTAAAAGAACTTTCAAGTTAAAAGAAAAAATTGTAAGAAGCGTCATGGGTCTACCTTAGATTTCTTGACAACGCCTCTACCCACAAATGTGAGAATGTTAGACTATCTTTACATCTTAAAATGTACATGTCATAAACCATCGACCTTACTCACTAGACCTGAATACATGTGACTTCTTTTTTAATTCTGATGCTTAAACAAGAATTCTGCAGAATGCTATGTCACACCTGCATTATGCTTCCACAGCAGCACAGGGGTCAGCCTAAAGTTATCAGACAGGGAGAAGTTTTGCGACATTTTCTGAATTTCAGGGAGAAGTTTTATCCCAAATTTTGAAATTTGTATTTATAACAAATGTTGTCAGAAGACAACAAAGCACACCTTACAGCAGCTTAAATCTCAAAGCAATGGTGGTGTTGAAAGGCCCTGCTTCCACAGTAGCAGAGGTCATGGTGAGAAGAAAGTGAAAGAAATGTTTGCTGAAAAACAAGAGCTGTCAGAGGACAACAAAGTTTGCCTAATGGGAGGTTGACTCTGAAAGTTTGCCTCATGGGAGGTTGACTCTGAAAGTGATGGTGGTGTTGAAAGGGTCTAGTCCAGATGTAAGTGGGTGCAAAGTATATAATGACTACCATCCATATGTGGACTGAGAAATATGATCCAGTAAGAGAAGCATAAAATATAGGTTAAATCCATACATGGATGGCTATGTTAAAATGTTCTTGTACATATACAGGTACATTGTATAAGCCATACAGGGACTGAGAAATATCATAAAGTCATTGAAGCGTAAAAAAGTGTCCTACAGTTGGTAACTCAGAATCAAATGCTCTTATCCTGATGCAAGAGCTGACCAAATATGTTTAACCCCTTTAGCTACTCTGAAACTGAAATGCTTTACATACATGAACCTAAATTTTTTCAAAGTCTGTAGACCATGACAAGCAGGTAAAAGTCCCAAATTTTGCAGGCATTCAGATGATAATGTGCCATAAGTGTAAGTGTTATTAAATTTCAATACTCTAGGCTCTAGCCCTTATAAAGTGTGAGAAAAAGACCTCAACACAAATGCTTTATGAAGTTAAACAGCTCAAAGACGCGAATGCGAATGAGAAAGCAGACCCGATGATGAACACTTATGCATACTCTGATTAAAATGCCGTGGGGGATAGCATAAGCTCTCTTTGCTTTGCCAAGACATGCTCAAAACTTAAGAGAACTGGACTTATTAATCAGAAACATTATCATTTATTTACTTATTTTTCATGACATTCATTTATGAAATTTCAAAACCCTATGCTCGGTGGTTCTTGAGCCCAGCAGCTGCTAGTACTGACTATCAGTCTGAGGAAATAACTGTAATTATTGAGCCCGGAGTTATCACACTTTCACCAAAATATTTCACAGGTCAAGAAATACTAATATACAACTCAGCTTCTTAGGTCAAACAGTTTAGCAGTTGGCCCCATTCTCTGAGAAGGGAGGCAACAATGAAAATGGCAGAGTTTCTTCCCCTGAAGTGTACCCATTCCCCTTAAATTTGAACACAATGTCAGGAGAAAACATACCTTGTGCAATCAAGGCCATTGTGTGTCTGGATTTCACTTGAAAGTTTGTATAGAAGAGTACACCAGGATCAGACTATGCAAAGTATCAGACTTGTGAAGTCTTTGCTGATTGATACAGAGCATACTGCATCTTTTCCTTGAATTTCATGGGACATGTTTTACTTGAAGAGCTACCTACAGAGCAGTTTGCAACAACAGTGCAAGGGAAGTAACTTGATTTTCTCTGTGGAACAAAATTTGTATGATGGTACCTTGTTTTCCTGGCCTATAACTCTTCCCAAGTGTTAAGAAAAAAAATAGAAATGGTCTCTGTCAGTTGCAGAAATGCATGGAATGACCTGTTTCAAATATCAAAGTGATATCTTGTACCGTTTTGTTATTATATTCATTTCTGTGATTTCACATATGCACATAACTAGATTCCGTAAATTACCATTAATTTAGCACATTGACTTGCATGCAAATTTATATTTAGGTTCAAGTACAAACAGAATGATGCCCATGCCAAATCTGTTGACGCCTCCTGTCTCAGTCTTTAGGACAAACAAATTCAAACAGTTCTTGCATACTTTCACCATACCTTCATCCCCATCTTTTCCCGTGATACGTCCCAATTGTTGACTTGGGTATCTCAGTGCACTTTCAAGGTGGCCAATTTCAGAAAAAACTTTGGGTTGTTGCCTCTTTCTGAAAAAAAAAAAAAAAAAAATAGGTCCATTTTCAATGTGTTCAAACATCACTAATCATTAGGCTTGAGTTCCAATTCCACCTGAAACCAACAAAACAAGCTTGTACATCTTTTATAATTCTCACATGAGATACCTTCAAATAAATGAATAAGGATCTTGTTGTTTTCTTAGGAACTACTTACACCGTACCAAAACAATGTGATGTCAATGGTGGTACGCCACCTATTTATTTTACTCACCTAGAAAAACTACTATACCCCATAAACCAGCTTGCTAGGTCAAGCCAGGCCCTTGAGAAGTTGAAACCAGAGGACCATTGGTCCTGTAGCTCACCTGAGTCCATTCATCCTCAGCACTCAGGAGTAAGTAACTCTAAGGCAAATTGTACAATATGACAGAATTTTGAAGTCTGCTTCTTGAGAACATTTTTGTAAAACTTTTGTCAAAATATCTACGGTAACACAAAAACAAGAGGACCAATGGTCCTGTAGCTCACCTGACATCTTACTGTCAACAGACACATTTTGTTACTTCACTCATTTGTTACAAACCTTAAACCAATGGTTTTTGAAGAGTGCAGATTTTGATGTCAAACAAATCCAGTACAGCTGTGAAGTTCTACTGGTAACAAAACTGGTTAATAATGGCGGTCACTAGAGCACCTTGTTCTAAATTACATAAAAATAAACATTCTGAACAAAGATTGGATCAAAACTGTGCCCTCTAGAGTGTATTCAAGGTTTTCTCATATCTGATTTAGTGACCTAGTTTTTGACCTGACAAGACCCACTTACAAACCTGCCTCAGATTTCATAAAAATAAACAGTCTAAGTTTCATGAATTGGATAAAAACAGTGCCCTCTAGAGTGTACACAAGATTTTTCTAAGATTTTCTAAGATTTGACGTAGTGACCTAATTTTTTACCTGCACCGCTTTCATCTGAATAGCACCACTAAGGATTCTACGTGTACATGGATAAAGGGTAACGGTTTGTGTATATGTGATAACAATTACAGAATTTACATATCGTTAAACTGAACTTGAACATATGGTACACCGCCAACATAACCAGATATCTTAAGAGTCGTCAGTATTAGTCTATTTTAATGTACTTGACGGCGTCCTTGGAAACATCTAAATCTTTATACTCTAAATTCTGCGTATTCTTATGCAAACCAATATCAAGTACATACTATACGAGAATATTGTTTCATCATAATCAGCAACTAGTTTTAGACGTTGCTGATCAAAGACAAAGGAAACTTTGCCGACAGCACATGCGGTGTAATTGAAAAATTCTGCCAACTTGTTTGTCACAGAATAGGCTTACCAGGAAAGTCAGATAATTGCAATGACAGTAAAAATAGCCCCCGTGACCTTGACCTTAGCCCTAAAATCCTGAAATGCGAACTTGTCAAAGATAATGTCATACTAAACACTTGTGTGAAGTTAAATGAAAATTAGTCCATAAATGAAGGCACTAGAGCGATGACAATGTTTTTCTAAAAATAGCCACTGTGACCTTGACCTTGACATGCTGAAAAGTGAACTTGTTCAAGATATTGTCATACTAAACATTTGTGTGAAGTTTAATCAAAATTGGTCCATAAATGAAGTCGCCAGACCGATGACGAAGTTTTTCTGAAAAAGCAACCGTGACCTTGACCTTAGAACGCTGAAACACCAACTTGTTCAAGATATTGTCATACTCAAAATTTGTGTAATCCATCCATAAATGAAGTTGCCAGAGCGATGACAAAGTTTTCTAAAATTAGCAACTGTGACCTTGACCTTAGAACGCTGAAACCCAAACTTGTTCAAGATACTGTCATACTAAACACTTGTGTGAAGTTAAATCAAAATTGGTCTGTAAATGAAGGCGCTAGAGGGATGACAAAGTTTTTCTAAAAATAGCCACTATGACCTTGGCCTTGACCCAGATAGATGAAACGCAAACTTGCCCAAGATATTGCCATACTTATCACTTGTGTGAAGTTAAATCGAAATTGGTCCATAAATGAAGGCGCTAGAGCCATGACAAAGTTTTTCTAAAAATAGCCATTGTGACCTTGACATTGACCTTAGGAAGCTGAAACGCAAGCTTGTTTGAGATATTGTCATACTAAACATTTGTGTGAAGTTTTAATCAAAATCAGTCCAAAAATGAAGGCGCTAGAGGGATGACAAAGTTTTACTACAAATAGCCACTGTGGCCTTGACCTTGACCCCAGAAGGCTGAAACGCGAGCCTATCCAAGATATTGTCATACTAATTATTTGTGTAAAATTAAATTGAATTCGGTCCACAAATGAAGGTGCTAGAGCGATGACAAAGTTTTTCTAAAAATAGCCAGTGACCTTGACCTTGACTTTAGGACGCTGAAACGCAAACTTATTCAAGATATTGTCATAATCAAAATCAATCCATAAATGAAGGTGCTAGAGCGATGACAAAGTTTTTCTAAAAATAGCCACTATGACCTTGACCCCAGAATGCTGAAACACGAACTTATCCAAGATATTGTCATACTTATCACTTGTGTGAAATTAAATCGAATTTTGTACACAAATCAAGGCACAGAGCGATGACAAAGTCTATGGGAAAATATTTTATCGCTCAAGGGCAAGTAACTCTGAAAAGAATGATCCAACCTGGCCCAAATTCGAACTGGTCAGAGATGTTTTGGCTGTCCTGAATACCTGCAAGTTGCAAGAAATTGCAATCAAAAATGAAGAAGCTAGAGCCTGGACAACATTTTCCCCCATTATATATTTCATCGCTCAAGGGCAAGTAACTCTGAAAAAAATGATCCAACCTGGCTCAAATTCGAACTGGTCCGAGATGTTTCGGCTGTCCTGGATACCTGCAAGTTACAAGAAGTTGCGATCAAAAATTATGAAGCTAGGGCCCGGACAACATTTTCCCCATTATAAGTCAATGGGAAAATATTTTATCGCTCAAGGCAAGTAACTCTGAAAAGAATGATCCAACCTGGCTCAAATTCGAACTGGTCCGAGATGTTTCGGCTGTCCTGGATACCTGCAAGTTACAAGAAGTTGAGATCAAAAATGAAGAAGCTAGGGCCCGGACAATATTTTCCTCCATTATAAGTCTACCTTTTCGTTGCCATGGTAACCACAGTTTAAAACCAATCTGTCCCAAAACTATATGTAATCAATCCCCCACCCCAACCATGCTACACATAAAATTTGATCAAGATTGGCCAGCTGCTTTAGCAGATATTTATGCTTAAAAGTGTGAACGGACAACGTAAGACGGACCAAGCCTATACTATAAGCTCACCTTGTGAGCCTTCGACTCAGGTGAGCTAATAAATGCTAATTTACATTTTCCCCATTATACGTCTATGGAAACTTTAAGTTGCCATCGCAACAAACAACATGGACAAAAATAATAAAAAAAAGTAATTCAATAGAGGCTATTACTAAGATCCTTTCAGTAAAGTTTCAGGTTTATTGTCCAATTAGTTTCTGAGTAGATGATTTTTGAGTATGTTTTCTGTTTTTAACCATTTGGTTACAATGGCAACCAGCCAAATTGTGCCGTATGCATAAATTTCATGCCGTTGCTAGAGTACTACTCCAGGAAAACTTCTGTAAAAGTTTTGTCCAAATATCTGCAGCGATATAGCTATGAATGAAAATTTTCAACTTTCCTATTATAAGTCAATGGCAACTTAAAGGTAGGTTCCTGGACTAGCGATAACAATTATGTCCACAAAATAACTTCGTCTTTTTCTGAGCAGTATTGAATTCTCTTATTTCTCTGAATTTGTTGCAACTGAGAAACTCGTCAGATGTTGAAGAAAATAGTTGTTTTCCCTTTTGGTTTATATACTTTTGTTGGAATTCTAGTTCTAAAAATAACTATTGTTTATTATGTCTACATGTGCGCGATTTCTGATGCCATTCTCCAAAGGTCAATTTTCCCTTGCCGTGAACTCTCCTAGAGGTCCTGGCATGGCGAATGGGTAAAAACTATCCCAAAATGCAATGCAGCATGACGTCAGCTGCGTTATCTTTTTTTGGCGCGAACTAAAAATAGCGCTAACTGGTGTGCGAAGCAGAGTTAGGAAATCCCTTGCAAAACATCTTTTCTGATATTTTTTTATTAACACTTTTTAGTGAAACTTATTCATTCCCTTTTATAAGTGCTTTCCAACAACTTGGATGAAAGATCATCAAAATTATGATGCATTCCAAAGTACAGGAACCTACCTTTAAAGTTCAAACAGAAACAAAACTACTGGAGCAACTGCCATAAGAAACAGTATTTTTATAGAGGCTAGTATTAAGATCCCTTCTGTAAAGTTTGAGCTGTATCGGTCGCATAGTTTTCGAGATGATTTTTTAACAGTTTTTCAATTTTTCCGTTGCCATGGCAACCAGCCAAACTCTGCAATTTGCATAAATTTAATAAGGCTGCTTGAGGACTACTCAAGATACATTTCTATGAAAGTTTTGTCATAATATCTGCACCAACACAGCAATAAATGCAAATTTTCTATTTTGCCATTACAAGTCAATGGCAACTTTAAGATCTCATAGCAACCAAACTGCTAGAGCGATTGCCAAGAAAAACAGTACTTTTATAGAAGCCAGTACTAAGATACTTTCTGTGAAGTTTGGGCTTTATTGGTTGCATAGTTTCTGAGGAGATGATTTTTGAATATTTTTTCTATTTTTAATCATTCAGTTGCAATGGCAACCAGCCAAATTGTACAATCGACATAAATTTCATGTGGTTGATAGAGGTCTACTCAAGGAACATTTCTGTACAAGTTTTGTCAAAATATCTGCAGTGACATAGCAATAAATGCAAATTTTCTATTTTGCCATTATAAGTCAATGGCAACTTTAAGTTCCTATAGCAACCAAACTGCTGGAGCAATTGCCAAGAAAAACAGTACTTTTATAGAAGCCAGTACTAAGATTCTTTCTGCGAAGTTTGGGCTTTATTGGCTGCATAGTTTCTGAGGAGATGATTTTTTGAATATTTTTTCTATTTTTAATCATTCGGTTGCAAATGCAACCAGCCAAATTGTGCAATTGACATAAATTTCATGTTGTTGATAGAGGACTACTCAAGGAAATTTCTGTAAAAGTTTTGTCAAAATATCTGCACCGATATAGCAATAAATGCAAATTTTCTATTTTGCCATTATAAGTCAATGGCAACTTTAAGTTCCCATAGCAACCAAACTGCTAGAGCGATTGCCAAGGAAAACAGGAATTTTATAGAAGCAAGTACTAAGATCCTTTCTGTGAAGTTTGGGCTTTATTGGTTGCATAGTTTCTGAGGAGATGATTTTTTAACTATTTTTTTTCTATTTCTAATCATTCGGTGGCCATGGCAACCAGCCAAATTGTGCAGTTGACATAAATTTCATGTGGTTGATAGAGGACTACTCAAGGAACATTTCTGTAAAGTTTTGTCAAAATATCTGCAGTGACATAGCAATAATTGCAAATTTTCAATTTTTCCCATAAGGTCAATGGAAACTTTAAGTTGCCATAGCAATCAAAGTTCTGAAGTGATTTGGATAAAAGACAGTATTATTGGTTTCCCCTGCCTATAGATGCTATATATGAAATTTGGTTACAATGGGCCTTGTAGTTTCAGAGGAGATGTCGTTTGAAAATGTTGACGGACGGACAGACGACGGATGCCTGCCTATATTATAAGCTCACCTGTGAGCCTTCGGCTCAGGTGAGCTAAAACTGACAAATTCAAACAGTGGGGCACAACTTGGTGGCACAACTTGGTCATTTTTTGCCGGAATTTAAACCAAACTTTAAACCAAAACTTGGTTTAAACAAATTTTATTCAAGAATTTTCAGAACAACACATATATACATACAACAAATAGATCAGGATCTGATAGAAAGCTTTTGGCTGACATACATCATCTCCAGGAGATGATATATATACGCCAAAACTTAATCATCTTACTATATTTAATCCCAAACCTACATACCTACTGTCATGATCCTAGCTCAAATGGGTGAGATGACTTTCATATCCAGGAGATGACTTTCATATAAGCGATTTGCTTACCATCAGATCCTGTACCATGCTATGTTTTGTATTATGTCTGTATATGTAATTTATATTGAATAAATATTGTTTAAACCAAATGGGGGCTGGTGGTCGGGCAATGATGCTGGTTCCACTGCAAATGCATCCTTCTTACTTGGATAAAAGTAGGGCAAGGGCCTATTGTGCTTGCAGAAGGTGTGGGTGGGCGTTGTTTGGATATTTTTTCTCTCATCTACCATTCTCTTTTCTTTCTCCTCCTCTCTGGGAGATGGACCGATATAGACTGAAATATATTTTCTCCCCCACTGGATAAGAATATCCCTTTCTAGAGGTGTCTGTCTCGGCCTGCTATCTCAGCCTAGGCTCAAAAAGCTGTCACAAAATGCCAATCATTGCTATAGTACAGCCCAATTAATTACACACTTAAATTCAACAAATCAACTTGCTGCTAGCTGTCATGTAAATTGCATGCAAAATGAAATTAACAGCAAACAATGTGCATGAGGTGTCACTGTAGAGTTTTGATTAGCTGCCAGTCATGGAAAATTAGCTTGAAGTTTATAGTAATGGCCTCAAGAAGAAGTAAAGGTATTCAATGAATTTTCTGTTTTAGAAAATACAATGGGTGAGAAAAATAATCAATGATGGGGTTGAGGCCTCGACAAGGAAATCTCAGGCTTGTTTTCAGATTATTTAAGTCTTATGCTCGGCAAGCCTCGCATAAGACTTAAATAATCTGAAAACTTACCTGAGATTTCCTTGTCTCGGCCTCAACCCCATCATAGATTCTATTTGTCTCAAAGGGCTATTAAACCCAAAATATGCAACCAACCAACCTAGCTCAAATGTACTTAGCAAGATTTCCTTTTACTTTCAACAAAAGGGAGGTAACTTTAACATACAAGCCCGATAAAGTCAAAATACAAATTGTATAATTTGGTGGAATTAGAAACTCATCCATCAGTTAAGTTTGATCAAGTTCAAATATAAATTAAAGTTGCTGGCTTTCAAGTGCATCATACGAAAAAGTAGGAGAAAAGTAGGAGCTTCAGAGTTATACAAGAATTAAGGTAGTCTGAATGACAGCTATATCCCCGCTGTAGAATGACAGTCAGAGTGGTGGTAACTTTGGTTACATACTTAGAAGCAACTGCGTAGTGAGTGCAACAGTATTTCAGTAGGGGTGTAACAATACATCGGACTATCGATATATCGCAATAGTAACATTGGCAATAGTCACTATCGATAGGGAAAGCTGCAATGTCAATACTATTGGCAATAGTGTTTCCAATATCGCAATAGTTTCAATAGTATCTAGACATGCATTTATTTCTTGAAAGAAGTCTTTAGCTAAAAGAATAATAGAAATGCATGTGGATTCCAAAGAATGAAAAATAATATTTTCTTGTATTTTGAAGCTAAGGTGTGCATCTTGTGAAACAACAGTCATTAAACAATGCTTTTCAGCCGTAAATTTGTGAAGATACCAGATTTTGATCCAGAAAAGCTCAGTTTCTGAATAAAAAATCTGTCCCCAATAGTTATCGCAATGCATTGCAATAGCAACCTGCAATAGTAATAGTATCGCAATGGTACTTCTTGCAATGTCAATACTATCGCAATAGTCATTTATGGACTATCGTTACATCCCTATATTTCAGTCATTATAGGACAATGGAAAAGTGATTATGAAAGGCTCAGTACAGTGAAGCGCCATTTTGGTCTGCAAAGAATTCTGCCTCCAGTGGGATTCAAACTGGGTATCCCATGATCCAAAGTCAGGAGAGCTTTAACCATGATCCAAACTCAGGAGAGCTAACCATGGTTAGCTCTCCTGACTTTGGATCATGGGATACCCGGTTTGCATCCTACTGGAGGCAGAAATTGAATTCTTTGTGGACCTAAATGGCGCTTCACTGCACTGAGCCTTTCATAATCACTTTTCCATTGTCCTATAATGACTGAAATACTGTTGAAAAGGACATAAAACATCATGCCAGCCATCCATTCTTACCTTTGGTTGTTGAAAGGAAAAATCAGTTTAACCCTTTCCCTGTTACAGTCTTTTCTTGCTTTTGTGACCTTCACCTTGAGCCAGCATAAATGAGATGAGTTCTGTACATCTTCTCACCAAGAAGACATTTTACCTAAGTTAAAGAAAAATAATGTAAATCTCTATGGGGTAAAGATATTGAGCAAACATGAAATCAAAGGTTTAAACTGTTGACCTTAACCTGTGATCTTGACCTTGAGTCGGCATGGTTGAAACATAAGTTTTGCATACAGTCTCACTGAGGTGAACATCTGACACAAGTTTAATGAAAATCCTTCCATGGGTTTGGGAGATATGAAGCATTCAGGAAATCAAAGGCTCAAACTTGTGACGGAGGAGGGGACCATGTTGTTTCTCGATAGTGAGTAAAATCCAACACACAAGTATGACGGAACATCGAATACTCAACGCAGATATCGGCTCCGAAGTTAGCAATGCGCTTTGAGGTGGCGGATTTTACTCCAAGCCGAAAACACGCCAGACACTCGCTGACAGCTGACAATCGCAAGCTGGATCCAGGAATTTTGGATAGGGGGTTCAAATTAGCTGAGGGGGTTCGATTTGCGCAGTTCGACCAATTTTTGCAGAAATTCCACATGGAAATGAAATAATTTAGGCTGTAGAGGGGGTTCGTTTGAACCCCCCGAACGCCCTCTGGATCCACCACTGATGCACTGATTCAGTGGTATTTACAACCAGACTGGTGCATGCTGCCTCGTACTGTAGAAGTTTTAGTCAGCTCTTCACTCCAGAAGAATACGTATAACTACGGTGACCCTAACAAGGGTGGAACTCCTTAGTACAAGTTACAAGATGAAGTTTCAATGTCTGGGACCTTTGAAAAGAAAGATATGGGTTGATTCTTTTGAACACCGGATTTTCATATTCCACAGATACATAGATATGGCTGTGTCAGGGAAAACTCTGCGTCATAGCGATTTTTTATCTATTTTTACCTGTATATGTGGATCTTTTAACCATTTTGCTGACGTCACTTGCCTGTGATGCTTTATGCCCTGGGCAGTAAGTGACGAGACGGGTACATTTAGGGGTGGGTCGGAATTTTTTTGGTGATGTACTGGGGGGTCGGAAATCAAAAATCCTCAGAGCAGGGGGGGGGTCATATCTTTTATTAGGCATATATTGGGGGGGGGGGGGGGGGGGGGGGGGGGGGGAGGGGGGGGGGTCAGAATTCTTCCATCAGTATTCATTAATAAAAATGTCTCAGCTTCTGGGGGCCTCACACAGACGTTTGCGATGCTTTTATTTTTAACTCTAAAACTTAAACACTTTTCTTTGAAACACAAAACTTGGCCAAAAACAGATCTTTTCTTTGATTTGCTAGAAGACAGTATTTAATGCCTGCATTTGTGATATCAGCTCTCCAGGTGGCTTTTCATCAGCAAAACTACTGTGGCTTCTGGGGGCACAGCCCCCAGACCCCCGCCCCAGCGGCCCCACAGTGGCCCAATTAATATTACTGTATTAAGCATTCGAGAAAAAGGTTTCTGGATGGCCAAAAGCAGAAAGAAAGTGCAAGAAATGCTGACAAAGTTTAAACAGACCATGATTACAGACCATGATTAATTAACCTGTTAGAATAAGAAAATGTTCTTTGTGTTTCATACAGATTTTCATTGAGGTCAGTCTGACATAAAATAGGATATATGTAGAGAAGCGCGGTGGCTCAGTGGTTAGTGCACTTGACTCTGACGCCAGAGGTCGTGGGTTCGAGCCTCACCCAGGATGAAATCTTCCTATGTCCGAACGCATTTTTCTACATCATTTGCAGGGATGATGCTAACAAGTGTGCCGTCCTTCGGATCGGGACGTTAACTGGAGGCCCCCTGTGCAGGGAGAGTCATCCCCTGTGCAGGTTAAAGATCCCTACTATAGCTACATGGCTATATGTAGGCTTTCATCCTGCAACACTGGAGTGTACAAAAAGTACACCTGCTCATAATACTCTGAAAAGAGGGTGTAGCAGTAAATATAGAAAGAAAAGAAAGATATGGTGTGTGTGTGTGTGTGTGTGTGAAGGGTTGGAGGGTTTGGGGGGTCATACAATTTTTTGTCACCTATCTGGGGGGTCGGAAAAATAATTCTGCTGAGACTGGGGGGGGGGGGGGGGGGGGGGGGGGGGGGGGGGGTCGGAAAAATTTTGGTGAACCACTTGAAAATGTACCCCCCCCCCCCCCCACACACACACACACACATATACACCTGATAATAAATGACTCGTCCCTAATGAAGTAGAAGTAGTTCTAGGCAATCAATATAACCATAACACTAAAGTGATAAGTTCAATACATTTTTGTATCAAATGCTCAGACAAACTCTTAACATGCGAGGAAAAAAAAAATCATATGGCAATACACTTGAATTCCGGTGCAACTCGAATTTCGGTGCAATGTTTACATCTCGTAATTTCTCAGCTTACGAGAAGCTTTGGTCAACTATTTTAGGTGAAGTAGGTCACCACTTACTCCAGCTAAAAATTAGACCGGATAATCTGTTTCAGGTGCCATTTATAGAAATCAGCAGCTTAGTAGTTGTTGGGGTTCAAATTTTTCATTCATCTTTTTCAGCATAAAATGTCATAAAATTCCAAATGAATAGGCCAAAGAAAGGAAATTCTACCTGCATAACAGTCTGTTTGTCTGCAGACAATATTTAATGACGTCAGAAACGACATTTCTAAGTCACGTGACTGCCTAATTTACATGTAATAAGGTGAAACGTAGTCCCACAATTTCCCGCCATTTTCATTCCGGTGTTATATTAGATTTTTCCACTGACAATTTATCCTAAGCATGCATAAGATTTTTCTAAAAATGATGTTCATACTTCTATCCAAGAATATGTATACATACCAGAAACTAATATTGCTGCATCAAAATGATTATGATCATGTATCTTCAAATGAAATTTCACACAAAAATACTTTTTTTCTAATAGATAAATGATAAAGGTAAATTTCCTGACCAAGTCTCTTCTTTATTGTCAAAATCCAACTCCTCTTTTCTGTAGATGACTTCTATCCCAATTTGTTTATCAGTGTCTGACTGCCAAATAATCCCAGACATTTTTGCTTTTATCAATGTTTACATATACACCGAAATTTGAGGGGAAATCTATGTACGTTTGGAACTCTGACCTGACCTACTTTGAACTGAATATTTATCCCTGAGCCAGCCGGAGAACCACTGTTATATTATCATTTGGAAGTATAAAAGTTAAATTGGTTATACCCAAAAATTGTTACATGTTTAAATTTCAGACAAATATTTCTAAGCTGTTGAATTTTAAATATGGCCAAGCACCCGAAATTCGACCACACTCGGTTTTCGACGATGTCAGCAATTCCGAGATAAGCCCGGGAATTGCTATGGCATAATGCTACTAAAATGTAAACCATCTAAAATCAAAACCGTCATTAGGTGCATTCAACCAATACAAATAGAGTAATAAACTTAGGACCCGCCCACTTGTGCAATGGCTCCTTTGGGCAATGAACGAAATATTTTTCGGAGTAGGTCACGTAAACTCAATGTACTGCATATTTTCGGAGGAGCAAGAAAAGTATAAACCCATCTGCTAAAATCAGAAACACTGTGCAATAACATAACCACATTCTTTAACCGATCCTTTTCATTTCATGATGAATATTACGATACCGATTTTCTATCGTCGAAAACTGGGAGGTGTGGTTACCAAAAACTGACAGGTCATGTGATCAAATATGGCCTCCTCTGTCAACTCGCCACAAGTGTCGACAGAAAAGAATGCTCTGGTGTTGAAAAAGAAAAGACTGAATGGTCATTTAGATTTATAAGTTGGGCTCTGGATATCCAGTGTACTTTGAAATCACAACGGACACAATTTGATCGTCGAAAACCGGGAGTGGCGGCATACACCGGAATTCGAGGGTACCAGTATACTGTTGCGGGTTAATGTGCACTCCGAAGTATAGTACAAATCAGTAATACTAATAAACAGATAAATTATACTCACTAGTATATTCATCATCCTACGGGAAGTCATGTAACCGCTTGCTAATGCAATGCAGCTAGGAACTGTGAAAGCAATTTTCAAATAGAAGAAGACCAAACAACATTTTGTTCACATCTTTCCTTGGGAATGTAAATGCCGCGTGCCGAGACAGAAAAAGACCGAGACGTCCGAATGGTCACGTAGCCAACTCGGCCCCAGTCAACTCGGCCTCATGTCAACAATGATGGTATAATTTGTGTGGCTAGAATTGTTCAAACCAAACATTATTTTAACAGTTGTAAATGTAATTATTTCAGGTAGACCTTGGTTTTATTGAATTATCCCATTGGTAAAATCAGCTGAAGCATGAGGCATTTGGTGAATGATTGTCTTTGGACTTCCGCTAGATCAAGGACGTATCACCAGTAAACGATACCCAGCGGGCACACGACGTTGAAATGACGTAGAATTGACGTCGAATCGACGTCAATACGACGTCATTCTGACGTCATGTGCCTGCCTGATATGTTGATTCTTTTAAATACCGGATTTTCATGTTCCACAGATACATAGATATGGCTATAGGAAGGTGATGCTTTCCCGGGATGCTCATTCATCGCTTATCACACCTCTGTTTTATAGCCTAGTCCATATCTGTGTTGTTGTTTTTTTATTAGTTCGGAATATTTATTGCCAATGTTAAACTCCATGATATACGAGTTTGCCCGGGCCTTGGGTACTTTGACCACTTTCTCAACTTATTAAAATTTAAACTTTAATTCATATTGATTCGTTTTACTAAAAGAATTATTGATGCCTCGTGTTGCCAAAGAAAATCAAGTTTGCAAGTTGCAAAAGTCTAACCAGTGAATAGTGTGACACAAAGGGTATAGCCTACTAACTCAGTTATTTATTTTTTATTTTATTTTTTTTTTTTTTTTTTTTTTTTTTTTGGTGTTGTTGTTTTTGTTGCTGTTGTTTGCGAAGTGACATTCAAAGAAATTTAAGCCATGATGGAACAGAGCTATATTATTCATACCTTTTGTAAATATTAAACTGTCAATGTTTCGCAAAATTTTGTCTACCATAAAATTTCACAATTTTAGCCTTTACTCAAGTTTTCAAAAACAACAACAACAAAAAAGACCTGTAGCTGTCGTTAGATAAATTGGAACATGACAACATTACAATATATGTTTCTCATATCTGATATAACTTGTTGAATATTCATACTAAAATCATGTAGGCAGAAACGAAATGAATAGTATGTAAAATATCAAAATTAAATTTGTCATATTATTTTTAAGCATTAGGTCCGTACGTAAGGATAAAAGAACATACATGGACTGTTGATTTCCCCTTAGGCAGGGTTATAAAGTCTCTTGCATTAATGATAATTCCCTTGGTAGGCTTTGTGTGTTTATTGAGACAGAAACTCTTAAATTTTGGGCACCTCTAGGAAGAGAAAACTGGTATGTTTGACTGAATAATACCTTAGTGGTCGTTTATTGAAACATCCTGTTCAGAAAAAAGACGTCCTAGGAGACTTGTAACTCAAATATATAGGTATGAACCAGATAACAGGAAGTCAACTATCCAGGAAAAAGGAAGAATATGGTTATAAAGAGATCGTAATTGGATCAGACTCAAAAAAGACTCAAATGGAACTATTTTTAACCAGTTTTGCTCAAAGACTGTTTTTATATACAAAGTGATCATGAAAATATGGCAATGTAAATAGGTACTCGTAAATTACAGAAAGGTCTGAACAGCCTGTGCAGTCTAATCAGAGTTTTTCCTGTTCGCATGAACAGTCTTCGATTCCCGGAAATTAAAACAAAAAGCGAAAATAAGGATCCTGGCCAATTTACACAGATATGTGAAGACTGAATTGACGACCTACCCTGTGTACATAAGTTATGTCAACGGTGAGTATTCAAATCAGCTTGCAGAGCTCAAAACCGTAAATATAAAGTACTAGATTTTCAGTCTACGCAGATGTAATGGCTGATTTGAATATTGGTGTGGCACATTGGAAGTTTGTCGTCAATGTATTTGAGTCAGCATGCGCATCAGCATGCAAATCTTCATTTTCGCTTAAATTCGAATTTTTTTGAAATAAGGATATCACAAATTAAGGATGACTATAGGATATCCATAACTCGAATTATGGATATCCAAAAATCGAATGATAGATATTCATTAATAGGAAATAAATAGTAAAATGGTACCGTTTTCAAACACGGGGGTGGGGTGGGGCGGGGCGGGGCGGGGCGTGGGAGGGAGGGCACTGGGAATCTTACCACGCAAGCTGTCACTAGCAATAGATAGTGCCGAATAAAATTTTATATTTAAGATGATTAAGAAGATTTTAACATCAGGATAAAGACAGTTTGTGCATTAAATGAAAGGGCGTTGCTGATTTGACTGACTCCTAATTTAAAGGTGCTATAATCGGTACCCTGACCCGGGAGAACGATGTTTGTTTTTGTTTTTTCCAGTCTCAACGATATATCGGAACAAATCCATAAATAAGATGCACCTTCTGGCAAAGAGTTTGTCCGTGATTCGAAGAGGAGGACTACTGATTGATTGTAATAGCAGGGGCGTAACTAGGGGCAATTTCATAATACGCACAACCATGTTTTATTCTCTACTTCTTGAAGGGAAAGCTAGTATTTCAGCCACTTTGGTAATTGGTATTGAAATCTTGTCTAATTTATAAATTTTCAGCATGCAAATATGCAGGTGCGTTTTGAAATTTTGTCAATTTTGACAAAATTTCAATACGCACTTGCGTATTTGCCGTATAGGTAGCTACGCCCTTGTGTATGAAACTTTAATAAGTAACTTAGAAAAAAAAAAAAGAAAAATTTTGTTGCTGGCGATGTGCAAAAATGTGCTGGGAGACACTGGCAAAAGATACGCACCACGATCGGCAGGATTTTTTAGTGCAGTCTGATCTGGGTCTATCCTATCGTCCCAATATTTAGGGTTATTTCTATTCATCCTCTACTGATTTCGCACTATAAAAACAGGGACCGAATAGAAACTGTTCAAAAATTCCAGGGTGGATATGATGCTCTCGTGGCTGTTAGCCCTGGTGGACCATCCGTGACGACTAATTGGAAAAACAAACCGTTCAAATAGAGAGAGAACAGAGAGATAGAGTTGAAGTATTTGAAGTAAAAATCATCTTACCATGCTCGCCGACGTGGAATCATCCGAGTCCGGTTTCACTAAGCAAACTTAATCAGTTGCATGTCCTATTAAAGCACACACTTGGCGCCAAGTGTTTTTCCATTGTTCCATTAAACACACTTATTCAGGCGTGTGCAATATCATTTACCGCACACTACCGTAACAGATACGCTGCCAGGGGGCAGATTAGCGACAAATCAAACCAATCATATCACCGATTATATAATCACAACTCTACCTTCAGTTAGGACCCGCCTACCATTTATCACCAAAAAAGATACCATATCGCACAAACGTTGTCTGAGACTAGATGGTGCATTAGACGTTTGGGATGAGTACGTTTGCTATACGTTTCAGAACAGCCTTTGTCCGCTTGCTCGAAGTCTCGTTTTCTTTTGCCGGGTCCCGGGTCCAGACCCGTGTTTGCCCCTGGACGTTTTTTCCACATAGTCAGGTAAGTCTTATTCCAATCCATATTCCTTAGTTGATATGTGTGGACATTTGAATGCACGGATATACAGTAAAAAGCAAATTACTTTATAAGATTTTTTGATACAGCAGGTCTTAGTTATGCTCGAGTACTACTAACTCATTTTGTTTATTATAATAGACAACGATTTTGACATTGGGGAGGCGGATTTTTTTAAATACCCCCCCCCCCTCATCCGTACACACACCCTCTGCCCCCGCCCAAACTCCACTAACGCTCCAAAGTGAAAAAACGACGTATGAATTTTGATGTAGCATCACGTCATCGCAATGACACAATATTGCTTTCAGTTAGCGATATGGTTTTTGCGACACTCATAATTAGACCTCTCAATTGCTTGATTTTTTTTCCTTTCTTGTTTTGAATTTTTTTGAAGAAAATGTAAACCCATGAATCTTACTATGCTACGAACATAAAACACATCAAAACAAGCAGCTGATATCACAATTTGACATAATTTTTTTAGCCGGCGTATCACTAATTTGCTGGCATCAACCCGACGGCAGCCGACGGCAGCTGCAAGCAGATTTCTTAAATCGCCGGTTTTTGTATTCATTCATTAAAATTACACTATAAATTATTTTACAGGTGCAAACTGCGTGCAAACCCACTTTTGTACCCACCAAACGCGCTGAGCAAAGCAAAAGTAATGAAAAAATGACCAGTAAAAGTATTTTTAAGCAGTCTGTTTTCCGGTTTCTCCTAAACAGAAAAAAAAGATGTAAATAAAAAAAATATTCATCTCATGTGTTGAAAATATCAGCAATTTCAACCCATGAGAGGTAATATATTTGGTATCCCCTAAAAAAGTAAATATCCTCCATTAGTCAAGTCTGCTGTTTTACTCGCTAACAGTTTACTTTAAAGGCCCCATTGTTCTATCAGCATGAAAAAATTTATCATGAGGTATCGCTGCAAGTTTCTCACTATAGTTTCGTCTTTGTAAATGACCATGACTAGCCAGCTTTAGTCAGTTCCAGAAGTTTAGTTACTCCTTAAATTTACACAAATAAAACATCCTTGAGCTTCACATGAAAACGGTATGAAAACTTGTTTGGTCGTTGTAGTTGGTAACTATAATGAGCTACTTTCGATTTTATTAAATTGAATAAATGGTATAATTACAATGTACAGGCGTGGAGCCTCATTGGCTATCCCGCCCGGTATGTTTATCAACCCATTTTTATTACCAAACGCGAAGGTTGAACCGCGATTTTACAATGATTAGAGTTTAGACGTTTTTATCACTTACAGGACTATGGAGACTTTAAGATATAACAGTTCATTTCAAGGCATTTCTGCAGAACGCGTTTTTACACATCTGACTGTTAATCCCTCGATTAATAATTGAATTAGACAAGTGATTAACAGACGAATCATAGCGGACAAACATGTAGTGTAGCCGGGATGGTTTGGCTAGCGTACTGGTTCGTAGACGTACTGGTCCATACGGATATCCAAACATCTAGTTATGGATATTCGAACATAATTCTGGATATCATTTTGTGACGTCACAAATTAAAATATTGGATACATCGATGCCCAAAATGAAAGATAAGGAGCGCGCAGAAATCAAATGGCATTTGAAACCAATTTTTAAAGTTAACTGTAGCTATATGTAAAACGAAATTCGTAATCCCTAATACCACGTGACATACAGTGCAGACTCAAAAAGCGGTGTGACCAGGCTTAAATTCTGTGAAGTTCGAAAGCGTATGTGTGTGTGCCGCGGTTGGTTGGGGGGGGGGGGGGGGAATCGAATTGTGTCCGTACCAAATCGATTATACAATGAACTAGAATGTCATCCTATCTAAAAAAACAAAAACAAAACAAAAACAGAACAAACATAAATGCTAATTCTGAAAGAGGCCCACGCTGCACTCGTACGTATTGCATCACAGCTTATCATTATTATAGTCTTAATTATTTATATAAAAAAAAAAAAAAACCTCAAGCATAAGCCTTCAAGAACTTTACCATTTTACCGATTTTCACCTATCTCTGTTTCTATTCACAACGCGAAGGTAACGTCATGCAAAAACGGACCTCGAGCAATATTCGTTTTGGGAAAATCCCGATCAAGCCGCACATTTTCATTTTTGTATCATAATTGATGCGAACAGGGAACAGCCTGGTCAGACTGCGCGCATCTCATAGTTTCTTATTTATGAGAGTATAAATGATAAAAAGAAGACTGAACAGAAGGAGAAAAAAATCCTTTTATGAAACTTGAAAACAATTCCAGTGACTGGTATCATTAATTTATTGTACTACTCGCATTTTACAAATTATAATTTTCTTGGAGAATGACATTAACACCATAATTATAATTATGAAATATACATAAGCATTATGCTATTAGCATTTTGTTCACTTTCAAAACCTGTTACTTATGTAATTCTATTACAGTATGCCAATAAAATATAGACTAAACCATTTTTTTAATTTGACACAGGCACATAAAAAAGCAAATCCACACAAGGCGGTATATTATTTCTGATGTCTTGAATAAATGGACAAATCCATATAAAGGGTTTCTCTGTCGATTGTCTTATCAGCAAATCCAATAATAGACATCCGGCTTACAGCGAAATTTAAAATGACACGTGCCTGTTATGTTCCTTGTGAATTATGGAACACGAAGCGCCGACCAGACACTCCGTTTTCACCTGTTATGTAACCCAAGATAAACTATTAGGACATTACATTTATAACGAGTGACACTTCCTTTCAGGTTGATTTTTTTTCGTGATTTTGTTTTTAATTATGTCTGATTACAGACTCTATTAGCGGGACTGATAAGGAACATAGTGACAATTAAGTAGGCCTAATGTTCTCATACAGTGCCGTTTACCTCTCCATTTCCAGTATTAGAAGTTTTTCAAGTCTCATATCGACGTACCCCCGCACCTCAGCGGAACGGATCCATAGCCGCAGTAACGGGGCGTCGATCGTCCGTCCGTACATTTCCCGTAGCAAAATTTTGGCAGTTATGTGATGTGAATGGTTGCGCTTTCAGCTCTGCCATTTTTTTATTTTTGCCTCCCTTCGCATCGGGAGTCAGCTCTTAAGAAAGAAGCGCTAGCAGCGCGCTGTTGGGGGGGGGGGGGGGGGGTCAAAATATTAAAATTGATAACTGGATTCCCTTAAAAACGTACATCCTTTTCGTTATGTTAACTGTACTGTCTTGAAAAAAGTGCTCATTTAGTATAACCACTTATCACAACATTTTCATCAAGAGTTCCTTACCATTTTCCTGGCACTAAACGCACTGCCCAGTTAAAAAATACCATCTCATCGTTTTTTGGTGTGTGTTTCCTCCCGCCCCCCCCCCCCCAACCCCCTTTCTAGCCAGGTTGCCATTCTCCCAGTCTTTATCACCTGCCCCGAGTTAGTGAAAAATACATATCTACTGGTAGACCAAGAAATATGAGCCGCGACATGAGAAAACAAATAAAATGGCTGTGCACCCAGCGCAGACTCAGGTCAGCCTAGGCATCCGCCCAGTCTGATCAGTCTTCGCTCTCCGCATGGAGCTAGCTTAGATCCTTAGGTACTCTCTAGGCGCACAGCGAAGACACTGATCAGACTGGACGGATGCCCAGGCTGAGTTGAGTCTTCAATGGGCGAACAACCACTTGTTGGTTTTCTCGTGTCGCGGCAATTATATGCCTTCTCAGAGGAATGAGTTTTGATGACCCCATTACCACACACACACACACATTTTCTTTCTCGTTTGTTTCCGGCAAAAAACAACACACCCCAACGGCCTGTGTGGCTTTTACAAACTAATGACTGTATCATGCTGTCAAGCTAAAATGCCATCGGCAAAGCTCTGGTTATCAAATAGTCATACTGCACGGATAGGCATAACGAAGATACCATACGGATTCACGTGACAATCGAGGAACAGTTTAACTGTACACCTGCATTTAGCCTGAGGCGTTTTATTCAACCGTGTTCTATTGTTCCATTGGTGTGTTCATGAGAGTGGATTTTGTGTCTTGTGACAGCGGATTTAGTGATTTTGTTTGATTGTGCATGACTTTATCCTGTTTTAACTTTGTATTTTAACTTGTGCATTACTTTTGAAATGTTTACTCCGTAAGGAGGTGCGCCTTACACAGGCGGGAAATACGACAAAGAAAGAAAGTTCCATTCGAAGCGGGAGCAGAAGAAACTGGACGCGCCATTCTCAGAAAATTTGGAATTAAGACATTATTTCACAAACTGTGCTGTTAAACATTGAAGAGTTTTACATCTACTATCTCCATTTATATTCGAACCAACAACTGAAGATCTGAAACAGTGACTAGCCAAACCGAGTCTGAGTCTGTAATTTTACTCATGTAATAAAATTTCGCCAGGCTTCTAATTTCGCCAGCCTGGTATGTGATAGCATTTAGCTTTTAAGCTCAGCATTGTTAGATATTTTAGTAAGTGAGACTTCAGTTCAGTCCTGATGAATGATTCTGCTTGGACTAGCATGGACTCCGTCTGCGATACAGCCGGTCCGGCTATGGTCAGACCACTTTTTTTCGGCTGAGTATGCGGTACCATTATTATTATTATTTTTGTTTAACATGTCTTCAACAGTTACTAGAAATACCGGAATACACTTAATTACCGGAATATACCAAAATACACCGGAATATACCGGAATCTACCGGAATATATCAAAATACACATTTTTATTTACCAAAATACACTTAAATATTACCAGAATAAATGTAATATTATCCAAAAAATGTCGTTTAATGACAGATGCATGTACAAACCGGCAAGTGAATGACCCATACAAAGACCCTAACCAGCTTGCAATCTGCACAGTGATACCTATCTAAGTCCCATACGCTGGTCCATTTATTCTCACTACAGATGCACAACTAGCAATTTCTGAGCTGGAAATAGTTCTTATTTATCTATTCTTCCAATATTTAAGTTCATTTTGATAATAGAAATGTTTATTTTGGTGTATTCTGGTAGATTCCGATATATTCCGGTAATAACGTTTATTCTTGTAATTCTAGTAACCCTGTCTTCAAAACTCGATCAAAGCTCAGTTCAAAACGTGCTTCAAGGAATGACCACTGTTGGTTAATTGGTTGGTTGGTAACTTTAATGTTTTGGGTTTAACGGCTCTTTGAGACAGTATTTCAGTCTATATTAAGCCACAGAGAGGGAGAAAGAAGAGAGATAAGAAAGGTGAGAGAAAAAAAAATGTCCAAACCACCCCTACCCTCACCTATGGCAAGTAAAGGAGGCACTTGTCCTACTATTCTTCAAATTAGACACCTAAAGTTAATCTACACCATTGCCCGACTGCAGCCACTCCCCTGGAATGACCAGTCATCAATTCTCCTGCCGCAGAGTGTAAGATATAGTTTTAGTCACAGGTCTTGAAAAAAACTAGATTTTAAAACCAACACCTGCATAATTGGCCTTGTCATTATTAAAAGATTAGGCCAAGAAAAAAAGTCATGTTTCTGATGACCCGACCGACCCTTATGTTTTCCCAGCGACCCAAAAACTTTTTTCCAGATGTTGCCAAAACACCCTTCTGATGTATCCTATGTATTTAATTATGATATTATTATAAAAAGAAATGTTCCAAAAAAGACATAATGAAGGAAAGAAAACAAACTTATTAATCCTAATAAATGCCCCTGCTCTAATAAACGCTTCCGCTGCATATTTTTCCGAGAATAATGTTATATTGTAGGAATTCATGTAAGCTTTTCTGGAAGAGGTAGCTCTTTGACATGGGGTCTACTCTTAAAAGAAAGCATTTGCTTATAGAGGAGCAAATTCTTTTATTTAAGAATTGGCCCCTACTGAAGAAAAGGGAGGCAAAAATAGTAGCGCTATTTCCTCTAATAATAATAATAATAATAAAGTCTTTATTTCAAGAGGGTAACACAATAAGTACAAAACTAATCTCCCTTGCGGCCCTCAGATATTTACAAATATACAAAAAGTTGCACAAAATATACAAATGTCACAAAAGCTCTAAGTATTGAGACGGACATGTTTGAGTGTACAATGCCTCTGTAGATCCTACTGTCAAGCACGGACTTATAGTCAAGGTTTGCATGTTCTGCCAAATAAATCCTCTACAGGGCATGCAGACTTGTACACTGTCATAGACTGGCAGTCCATTACCAATGTTCTTATAAAATGAGGTAAAAGTCCCAATTCTTAGAGGTTTTGTGGCAATATCACAAAAACTGACAATTCTACTAGTGGAGGAAAAAAGAAAAAAAAAAGAAACTGCCAAAACAAAAGCAGCTTAACACTTTAGGCGCCAGTGACAAAGATAGCAGAATTTGCAAACAGCGTAGATCCCGATGAGGCGGCTCATGATGAGCTGCCTCACTTAGATCTACACTTTCGCCCTCTAGTTTTTGAATTCTCAATATGATATAGCTTGGACAAAGCATGTATTGAAATTTTGCAACAGCGCAGATCCCGATAAAAGTATAATCTCCATTCACCTTCATACTGTTTATCGGAGTTATTTTGACAAAGGTTGATTAACTACACTTTATGCTCTAAATAACACCCGCAACTTTCGTAAGAATGCAACAGCCCAAGAGTGTTTAATAGGATTAATATGGTAACAGGGTTTTCCCTCGACCTTGTAATAAAGGAGTTTTTGGGACCCACACACCAATTTTTCAAGGGTCCACTGCATAAAGTAAAGGCGATCGCTATTGACAACCGGTTGTCAATAGCGAATGTTCGCTATTGACAACCGGTTGTCAATAGCGAACGTTCGCTATTGACAACCGGCTGGAATATTGCCTATCAAATTAAGATGGGCCAGTTAAGATCTACTGAATTTTGAAAAAACAATTTGGTAACATGAATTTTATAATATATTTCACAAGTAAATGTGAATATGGAGATGTCAAGATACGACTCTAACAAGTTATTGTTTCATGCTTTTTGGAACTTTTATTTGAGCAGATATCAACATAGTATATGAACAGCAAAGGCATAAATGATGTTTTCTTCTATAGATAGTAGGGAGTACCAGCCTATGCCAATTTGGAGTTTTACAGCCTTTTCAACAGGCTTTTAGTCATAGCATACTCTTCAGCCAACACATTTGAAACTAGAAAATGTGTTTATGAAATGCTATGCCCCCAACCGTAAGCTTGCCTCTAAAAAAGGTTCATCCCATAATGTTTATGTCAGAAAGAGGTTTTAATCGGTTCACCTACATCTTAGCCGGTAACTATATGCTAAATATAAGGAACATAGCTTAGCGGTTCTTCACATATTTTGTTCACAAAATTATTCACATAGCTTCTTCATATACAAAATGCCTATGTCCGAAAATGGGAAAAATTCTACCAAAAATTTATGAAATAGGTTCAAAAGCTAACCAGGTCATCTACACCTTGGTCCAAACCTGCATGCCAAATATAGGGATCCTAGCTTATGTGGTTCTTCAGACATTTTGTTCACAAGATTGTTCCTATACAAAATGCCTATGTCAGAAAAAGGGGAATAACTCATCCAAAATTTTACAATATATGCTCAAAAGTTGATCAGTTCAACTACACCTTGGTCCAAACTTGTATGCCACATATAAGGATCCTAGCTTATGCGGTTCTTCAGATATTTGTTCACAAGCTTGTGCCTATAGCATATGTCTATGTCCAAAATAGGGGAATAACTTAACCGAAAATTTACGAAACATGCTAAAAAATGGCTTAGGTCATCTACACCTTTGTCTGTAACTGTATGCCAAGTATCAGGATCCCAGCTTGAGCAGTTCTTCAGATATTTTGTTCACTAGCTTGTTCCAATATAAAATGACAAAGTTGAACAAGAGCTGTCGCCTGACAGCATAGCTCACCTGAACTGGTGCTTGCCCATCTCACATGCATTTGTCGATATGGCTTGTACTACATAAAACTTCATGCAAGCATGTCCAAGTATTGTCAACATGTTTATAAAATCAATGACCTTGGCTCAAGAGTCACCCAGTGGGGTGGGGTAGTATTTTGTGAAAACTCAAGCCAATATCTACCATCAGTTCAAGTATAAATTAAATCCATCCCAAGCACTATGGAACAGATGCTATCAGAATATTTTAACAGAACCCCAAATTTTTAAGTCCATGACCTTGACCTCAAGGTCACTGAGTGGAGTGGGGTGGTATTCTGTAAAACTTTTAATCAATATCTAACTACAGTGCAAATATCAAAAGAAGCCAGTTATGAGAAAAGGAGATATATTAACTGAAAACTTTAAAGTGAGTGTGACCTAATTTTTGACCCCTAAGCCCCACCCAGGGTCTGACCCTGGGATTTAGTTTATGTAATGAAAGGTTATGCTATGATATACTTATGTTCCAAATATGAAAGGCTTCTTGTCAGTGGTTGCTGAGATATGAATGTTTGAAAAACTTTGTCACAAAACTTTAAAGTGAATGTGGCCAGATTTTTTACCCTAAGCCCCACCCCACGGTCAGACCCTGAGGTATAGTGTTATGTAATGAAAGGTTATGCTATGATATGAATATGTTCCAAATATGGAAGGATTCTTTCCAGTGGTTGCTGAGATATGAAAGTTTAAAAAACTTTGTCGTAAAACTTTACAGTGTGTGTGACCTATATTTTGACCCCTATGCCCCACCCCAAGACCTCACCCAGGGGTGTGGTGTTACAGAATAGAAGGATATGCTATTATGATTATATTTCAAATATCAAAAGGCTCTGGCCAGTGGTTGTTGAGATTTGCAATTTAAAAAAAAATTTGACGTAAAAAAAAAGTGTGACGTTCACGCCAACACCCATGCCCACACCAATGCCGACGTCAGAGTGACAACAATAGCTCCCTGTACTTTCGTACAGGCGAGCTAAAAAAGGGGGCATAACTCCTGAATGACAAGACCGGCAGAGGAAGAAAAACAATACGGGTTTGTTTATTTTTCATGTTCATGCAGAATATAAAATTTCAAGTTCCTATCTCTTACGGTTCTTGACAGTATGTAAGGGTACCTTGGTACCATAGGCTACATTTTTACTTTTCAATGCACTGAGTTGAAAAAGGGGCATAACTCAGTAAAAAATTTACTAATGTTTTTCAAAACATAATCAGGCCATCTACACCTTGGGAAATGTCTTCCTGCAAAAACTAGCATCAGGGGTTCTTGAGATTTTGTTCACAAGGTTCCATAGGCTTACAATGCACTAAGTCGAAAAAGGGGCATAACTCGGTCAAAAATTCACATTTTTTTCAAAAGTAATCAGGTCATCTACACCTTGGGCAATGTTATCCTGCAAAAATCACAATCCTAGCATTAGGGGTGCTTGAGATATTTTGTTCACAAGGTTCCTTAGACTAAGTTGAAAAAAAGGCGCATAACTTTGAAAATATGTGACCAGCAGAAAAAAATAAAACAATACAGGTTCACTTATTTTTCATGTACATGCCACATATAAGATTTAAAAGATCCTAGCATAAGTGGTTCTCGAGTTTCCCAGGTGCAAAAAAACATTACAGACGGATGGATAGATGGACAGACAGATGGACAGACAGACAGACAGGCCCAAACCAATATGCCCACTCAACTTCTCCGAAGTTGGAGGCATAAAAATGAAATTGATGACTATCAAAACTTGTCTATCAGATTCTGGAGTTTTGAAGCAATATCTATAGCAGAAAACATCATTTAAGCCTTTACTATTCATATACTATGTTGGTATTTGCTCAAATAAAAGTTAAAAAAAAGCATGAAATAAATACATGTTGAAGTAGTATAATGACATCTCCATATTCACATTTTCTTGTCAAAGATAAGATAAAATTATCATATTACCAAATTAGTTCTTCAATATTCCATAGATCTTAATTGGCCCACCTTAATTTGATAGGGAATATGCCAGCCGGTTGTCAATAGCGAACGTTCGCTATTGACAACCGGTTGTCAATAGCGAACATTCGCTATTGACAACCGGTTGTCAATAGCCACTTCCTAAAGTAAAGGGTCCTTTGCTCTGAAAGTTTTATAAATGTCCCAGTCAATTCCGAAAATCATTACTTTGTATTGTGCCAAGAATAACATAATTTTTATTAGAATTCATCACCTTGAATTGGTACTTGGGTTTTTGTTTTGGCAGTCCCAGTGGATGCATAAGTTTTTTTTCTGGGAGTCCCAGACATCATTCTGGGGGTCTGAGACTCACAATCTTGCGTCCGGGAAAACCCTGTGGTAATTTTGGACTTATTTCCCTTCATTTTTATTTGTCATTCATTTGCTTGTCGGGGGCATATCTTTGAAAGTATAAAGTACCTAAATGAAATTTTTTAATATATTATAAAAATAGAGGGCAGTTTTATCAGGATACCTATTTCACTATTGCGCACCTTCGGGGAGCATCCATCGGTTCTACCGATTCTCTTTGTTTTTTTATGCTCCCGTGATGACAGGCCGGGGGCGGGGCATTCAGATTTGCTCCTGTCTATCCATCCATCTGTCTGTCTGTCCATTCGTCAAACTTTGCAGTATTGAGTTTGTTTAATCAGCTTCTCTCACAGTTTTGTAATGGATCTTTTTCAAACTGTGCATACCTATTGTGAACATATTGAAGATGTGCATGTGCGGTTTTGATGGAGCTAGAATAAATTTTGACAAAATTATGGCCTTTTGAACTTAATCATTTTAGGCAATTTTTTGCATTATAGGGTATGGAGTTTGTGTACGGGGGGGTAATCAACTCCTTCCACAGATTTCAGTGGATCTTTTTCAAACTTTACATACATATTGTGGACATGTTGAAGATGTGCAGTGTTCTCCCCAGAAATTTCAGAAGGGCTGTCACTTTTAGCACAAAAATCAGATTTTGACTTGTTGATAGATTTTTAAAAGGAAGTGTCTCCTGCCAGCCGGCTGGCTGGAGACTTTTTGGTCTCCTGCCAGCCGGCTGGCACTAGACCTAAGTCTCCTGCCAGCCGGCTACTGGAATACTGATGAGAAAATTCCATTTTTCATGGCATTATGATGGAAAGCTATATTTTATTTCATTAAACATTTAGTTAACTAATTAAAACAATTTATTAACAAAATTTTCATTTTAGTCTGGCTCTCAGTATGTAAAATTGGAACATTAGATGGACATTAAACAATCTTAAAATTAGCTGGAGACCCCTCATACACTATCATTTGTTTATCATTATACTGCTTAATTTTCCTTATGAGTTTTGTCCAGTATACAGGTAGGTGTGAAATGCCCCTTTGATCTTAAAGTTTCAATGTGCACCAAATAAAAAGTTTTATGGTACACAAATTTACCAGTTGTCTCAAAAGCTGTTCCCTAAAGTTGCATTTTTGCAGTTCAGTTAGGCAAATTTGATTATCAACTAATGCTTTCTACCAGGAAAAATTTGCTACAGTTTCATAATATGAAACTACCATTATCATAAAGGCAATTATGCAAGCAGAATAAGCATATAGTGTTAAGTAGTAGTTTGAGTTAGTTGCCTTGAAAATATGATTTGAGTTACTTCCCTTGGAAAATCTATTTTTAGAATATCCTCTTATTTTTTGCTTGTTTGTTTGCATATATTTTGTTAATGTAATTATAATATTTATGTCATATTAACTTGTAAAGATACATTTGAATATACCTAAGAATTCTGTGTGATGTCACTTTATTTATTTTATTAGTATTTCAATAGCCGGCTGGCAGGAGACTTTTAGGTCTAGTGCCAGCCGGCTGGCAGGAGACCAAAAAGTCTCCTGCCAGCCGGCTGGCAGGAGACCTCGCCTTTTTAAAATCCATAATATAGCAATGTTTTGTCAAAATTAGCCTAAATTTACGTTATAAATAATTTATTGATAGTCCTTAATGCATTTACAACAACTTTACTGGCTAAAAAATGAAAATAATAGCACTTTACTAAATTTTCATTGGAAATTAAGGCATGTTGCAATGGTAATTTGAAGAGGAAGGCATGTTGCAAGCGACATGCCTTAATGGTCTGGGGAGATCCCTGATGTGCATGTAGGTTTTTCATGAGGCTTGGATTATTTTTTGACAGAATTACGGCCTTTTGACCTTAGTCATTTTAGACAGTTTTTTTTGCATTATAGGGTATGAAGTTTGTCATGTGTAATCAACTCCTTCCAGTTTTCAATGGATGTTTCTGTAAACTTCACACACATTTGTGGACTTGTTGAAGATGTGAATGTGGGTTTTTAATGGGGCTTGAATAATTTTTTGACAGAATTACGGCCTTTTGAACTTACATTTTAGACAACTTTTTTATGCCCCGGTGATGATAGTCAGGGGGCGTTAAGATTTGCCCCTGTCCGTCCGTCCATCTGTCCATCTGTTCATCACACTTTAGGGTATAGAGTTTGTGTAATCAACTCCTCCCACAGTTTCCAATGGATCTTTTTCATACTTTGCATACATGTTGTGGACATATTGAAGATGTGCATGTGGATTTTTGATGGAGCTAAAATTAATTTTGACAGGATTACGGCCTTTTGAATTAGTCATTTTAGGCTTTTGTTTTGCACTGTAGGGTATGGAGTTTGTGAAATCAACTTCTCTCACAGTGCTCAGTGCACAGGGGTGGGGGGAGTGACTCGGTCTTTGAAGGGGTACAGATGTGCCGCTGGAACTCTGAAAACCCACCCTATTCATGTATAACCCAAATACCTAAATATACACCTATTAAAGTATTTTGTATCAAATTTGGGCCCTATTCATGTACAGTGCAGAAAAAAGTGCTTAGTCTAGCTCATGAATTTGCCATTAGGCCTTGAAGAAAATTCAAGAAATTAGTATGCTGAGAACATTTGTTGTCTTTGTAATTGATATTTGTTTCTTTTTGATAGCAAAGAACAGATAAGCTGGCTTTTATATACAGAACTTGGAGAAATAAGACCTATTCTTGTATATTAGTCTGTAAAATCATACCTATTGATGTATCTGGCAGATCAAAAAGTAGGGCTATTCCAGCGGCACATATACCCTGCTTTATAATGGAAGTGACCCCCTGTGGTTCAGTGGATCTTTTTCAGACCTTGCATACATGATGTGTAAATATTGAAGATGCACGGGTGTGGGTTTTTGTTGGAGCTAGAAATAATTTGGACAGAATTACAGCCTTTTGAACTTAGTTATTTTAGGCATATGTTTGCATTGTATGTGGTACTTAAGTACTTTTCTTTTCTTTTTTTATCTCCTCAAGCTTCTCCGATGGATTTTAACATCATAATCCATTTATGGATTTTCATGCTTCACTGACTCAGTCATAGTTCTCAGTTCCTATATGGAATATTGATGGCAATCATTACACTTGACACTCACATACAATTGGACAAGAACCTTTCAATACCACTATTGCTGTGAGAGTCAAGCTCCAGTAAGGCGCGCTTTGTTGTCTTCTGACAACTCTTGTTAGCACTATAACTAATTAAGATATGGAGTTTGTGCTGGTAAAGTTTTCAAAGGTAAAATTAAATTTATTCAAAATTATAGCATTTTGAATACAGCCATTATGACAGTCAGGCTAGACGTAAAGTGCTTTGAAACAATGTTTGTTGATAATGGGCAATTCAGTGATGTACAGTGCCCTATGACAGGCACTGCATGGGGGCGTCATTCGTGTCTTACAGACACAATTTTCTGTTGTTTTTAGCTCGCCTGAGCACGAAGTGCTCAAGGTGAGCTGTTGTGATGGATATTTGTCCATTGTCCGTCCATCCGTCCGTCCTTCGTCAACAATTTCTTCAAACGGCATCTCTTCCTCTAGACCAGTAAGCCAATTTCAAAATAATTTCACACATATGTTTCTGTTAAAGCCCTGAACCAAAATTGCTAAAATGGTTCTGCTCCGCTGAACAAAATGGCCACCAGAGCTAAAAATAGGAAAACCTTTAAACGACATCTCCTCTGAACCAGTGGCTCGATTTAAAAATAATTTCACAGAAATGTTATACTCATGGCCCTGAACCAAAATTGCTAAAACGGTTCCACTCAGCTGACCAAAATGGCCGCCAGAGCTAAAATTAGAAATCTAAAAATAGAAAAACCTTTAAATGACATCTCCTCTGAAGCCAATGGCTCCATTTCAAAATAATTTCACAGAAATGTTTGACTCATGGCCCTGAACCAAAATTGCTAAAACTGTTCCACTCCGCTGAACAAAATTGCCGCCAGAGCTAAAAAAAGAAATGCATCTTAGAATGGCACAGAGGGCACAGTTTTGACCCAATCATCATGAAACTTTGTCAGAATGTATATTTTAATGAAATCTAGACCGAATTTGAAACTGGGTCATGTGCGGTCAAAAACTAGGTCACTAGGACAAATCTTAGAAAAACCTTTTGTACACTCTAGAGGGCACAGTTATGATCCAATCTTCATGAACCTTTGTCTGAATGTTTATCCTTTTACAATCTAGACCAAGATTGAAACTGAGTCATGTTGGGTCAAAAACTAGGTCAGTAGGTCCAATCTTAGAAAAACCTTGTGTACTTTCTATAGGGCACAGTTATGATCCGATCTTCATGAAACTTTGTCAGAATGTTTATCCCTATACAATCTAGACCAAGATTGAAACTGAGTCATGTAGGGTCAAAAACTAGGTCACTAGGTCAGATCTTAGAAAAACCATGTTTACACTTTAGAGGGCACAGTTATGATTCAATCTTCATGAAACTTTGCCAGAATGCTTATCTTTATGAAATCTAGATCAAATTTGAAACTGGACCATGTCAGGTCAAAAACTAGGTCACTAGGTCAGATCTTAGAAAAACCATGTGAATGCTCTAGAGGGCACAGTTTTGTTCCAATCTTCATGAAACTTTGTCAAAATGTTTATCTCCAGCAAATCTAGACCAAGGGTGCAACTGGGTCATGTTGGATCTAAAACTAGGTCACTCGGTCAAACCTTAGTAAAACATTGTGTATACTCTACAGTGCTGGAAACTCGCAAAATTTATGTGGTGGCCCAAAAGCTGAACAGGCCCAACTTTCAGTGGCCCAAATTATCCACCACCTAAAGTTCCCATTCAATTTTTATTGCCAGAAAGATAAATTTGGGCCACTAAATGTAATATTTTGTAGATTTCTGGTGGCCTGAGACAAAAACTAGGAGCATTTGGCCACCAGGCCACTGGCCGTTTCCAGCACTGCTCTAAAGGGCACAGTTTTGGTTCAACATTCTTGAAAATTTGTCAGAATGATTATCTTAATGAAATCTAGGCCAGGTTTGGAACTGGGTATTGTCGGGTAAAAAAACTACCGGTAGGTCACTAGGTCAAATCCTAGAAAAACCTTATGTACACAATTGTATTTTGCATTGAATCTTCATGAAACTTGGTTAGAATGTGTATCTTCATGAAATGTAGGCCAAGTTTGAAACTGAATAATGTCTGATCAAAAAACTAGATTGCCAGGTCAGATCTTAGAAAAACTTTGTGTTCACTCTTGAGGGCACAGTTCTGATCCAATCTAAATGAAACTTTGTCAGAATATAGATTAGAAAGTGCAAAACTGCTCCAATTGAACCATCATCAAATAGATGATCTTCCATGTTATTTCATCATAATTCAGGTGAGCGATTAGGTCCATCATGGACCTCTTGTTTTATTTGCTTTTTGTTTGCAGATATTTTGTTGTTTTGATACATGTGTAGTTGAAAAGCTTGAGAGCACAAACCTTTTAAGAAGTCCAGCCTGTAAGACTGCTGACAACCTCACTAGCCATCGCCTTATATGGGCACTTTCACATTAAATTAGAGCAAACAGTCTCATAGGGGGGTGGGGGGGGGGGAGGGGTGAAAAAAAGTACCCTTATACATGGTTTTTATTTTTTTTTCCATATAACATATATAATGAATTTTACAAAAAAAAACTTTTTAACGCCAGATTATGACTGTTAAATTTTTTTGAGTGATTTGAACACAGAAATTGTGTATTTTCAAGACATTTTGAACCTTTTTTAGCTCGCCTGAACGAAAGTTCAGGAAGAGCTATTGTTGTCACCACGGCGTCCGCGTCCTCGTCAGCGTCCGCGTCTGCGTCAGCGTTCGGATTGGATGTTTTGGTTAAAGTTTTTTAAAGACCTATATCTCCTTAACCCATGGATGGATTCTTTTGATACTTGCACTGTAGTTAGATAGTGGTCTAAGGTTTAACAGGGTACCATCCCCACCCCACTCAGTGACCTTGATGTCAAGGTCATGGACTTAGAAAATTCAGAGTTTTTTTGGACTGGATGTTTTGGTTAAAGTTTTATAAAGCCCAATATCTCCTTAACCCATGGATGGATTCCTTTGATACTTTCACTGAAGTTAGATATTGGTCTAAAGTTTTTGAAGGTACTACCCCCACCCCCCTCAGTGACCTTGATGTCAAGGTCATGGAGTTAGAAAATTGTCTTTTTATTGATTGGATGTTTTGGTTAAAGTTTTTTAAAGACACATATCTCCTGAACCCATAGATGAATTCTTTTTATCTTTGCACTGTAGTTAGATCTACAGAGTACTACCCCAACCCCACTCAGTGACCTTGGTGTCAAAGTCAGGGACTTAGGAAATTTTGGTCTTTATTAAAGTTTTGTAATTGCATACTGATTCATAATTCTTTGCAGAGATTTAGTTTATACTTAAACTGATGTTAGACACTTTTTTGAGTTTTTACAAAACACCTTATACATACCCCACTGGATGACCTTCCACTTAGAATTTTGTCTTTTAAAAAGATTTTGGTTGAAGTTTTATATGTATGAAGACATAATTTCACAGTGCCACGATGATGGACTCAGTTGATACTAATACTTGGACTGATGTTAGATATTGGTTCCGGGTTTTGTTACATCATAGCACCCCCACCCCGCACCCCCCCACCAACCCACCCCCACCCACTACCCCTCATTTTTTTTACCTCAAGCTCATGCACTTTGAAATTTCATTTCATTTTATGTATTTTGATTTTATTTTAAGACTTATTTCTGAGATAGCTTTTGTTTATAAATGTGTTTTCATTATGGGCATGCTTGCCTGAAGTTTTATGCATAGCAGTCCACACCACCATAGCGGCTGTGTGATGGGCAAGCACCAATTCAGGCGAGCTATGCTGTCAGGCGACAGCTCTTGTTCACCTATGAAGCTACTAGGACTAATGTAAGATTTTCAGTAGGGTAAGTTGCTCCAAGACTTTGTTTCTATGTCAGTTTAATGTCCCCATTTTACTTTTCAGAACTTAGGAATATTGGCTGTTACAGCCTGCTGATCATAATGACAAGTCTTTGAAAAGTTTCACAGAAATGTATTTTGGTAGTCTTTTATCAGCCGGATACTCAGGGGAGCATTACACAATCTCATGGTCCTATTGTTTTATAATTTGACAAATATTTCTGTCTTTTTAAGCTATAAAAATAGGTGTACATATTTATCAGTAATAACTTTGGCATTCTTTTCTCCTTCAGAAAAAGCAAGTCATTTTTGAAGTTTTGACAAATTCCGTTGAAGACACTTCAGAACCTATTCCTGTTGGTGAGTAACTATTTGCTTTGAAACCATTCTTGGGACTACACTTTTCCGGAGAAACTCTAAAAGATGGACCTAAAATAATTACCATATTAATTGTCCTGTAAATGGAACAGTTTATTTATGCAATGCAATATTGAGTCAAGAGGATACTGATAGAAGGCAGTCAGTGTAGAGCCTGATCAGACTGCTCCTTTAGGGGCAGTCTTAGAGGGGCAGTCTGATCTGGGTCTGCACTGTAGACCTATCCACCCCAATACACAGATTTGAAGTTTATGTTTAGTAATTTATAATCCCTGAACATAAGTTTCAGACTGATAGCGGAAGAACAGGTACTCTCATAATGATTTTACCTAAGAGAATGAAGGGAACGAAATTTTACAAAGTCATCAGAGGGTGAAAAATGGGTGTAAGGTTACTTTTATTAAGGTAGAAAAAGTGCAACACTCCTAGAGAGCATTTAAAAAAAACCCAAAAAACTTTATGCTGGTTTCAAGTGGTTTGATGATTGAAGGCATCAGAGCTGGAGAGAACCTGACTTAAATCATGTAAATCATCACTTAAAGATCAACCTAATTTTGGATGAAAAATAAATTTACGAAGCAGAAAAGGAAAGCAGGTCAAGGGTAGAAATAAGACCAACATTCCTGTAGGCCATTTGAAGAACTTTTACACCTTGGGGTTTGACTATGCAAAGTAGTTAAATTATATAAAGTGACTTAAACACTATACATGATAGGGTTGATGTAATTTTGGACATGAAATTTTACAAAGTCAGGAGCACCTAAAATACAGGTCAAATGTAAAAATAAGTGTCAACTGAGAAGACACTTTGTGTCAGGTTCAAATACTGCACCTAAGTTTAAGATCCGTCTGGTACACGAGGACCCAACCCTCAATGTCCGCAAAGTGTCCAGATAGTGGCATTCAAGTTGGCCTTGCATGCCAAAGGGAACAACTGACTCAGTCTAGCTTCTGATGCAAACTTCAGTACTGGGTAAAGGTGGTGTGAAAATTCATACCAGGAACCACCCTTTGTCACCATTAGGCATATTAAGTTAGAGACTGAGTTGGTATCTCTCTGTCTGGTACTCGGGGACCCTATCCTCAATATCCCCAAAGTGTCCAGATGTTGGCATTCAAGTGGCCCTTTTAAAGTTTATGCCAAAGGGAACAACTGACTGAGTCTAGCTTCTGATGCAAACTTCGTTTGTGCATTAGCTACCACATTCATCCCTGGTTAACTATGTATACAGGGGCAGTTACCAAACGAAAAGGAGTCCGCTAGCTCCCAAACTACCTGGTCATCATGGCTAAACAAATTTGTTTAGTCAAGATGACCAGGTAGTTTTGGAACTGTGACACATTTCTATATGCCCGTTTGGAAAAAATGGAGGTATTATGGCATGGCCCTGTCCGTCTGTCCGTAAACATTCTTGTATGCGCCATAATTCAGTAAACGTTGGAATATCTTCATGAAAATTTTGTAGTCCTGAATATATATTAGGTTTGGGCAAAGTGTCGCATACAATAATGGTCGCTCCCCCTTTCTTAGTTTCCAAGGTATGCCCCTTGATTATTTTTTTTCCTGCAGGTCATGTGCAAGTCATAACTAGATAAACCCTTTGGGATATCTCGATGAATCTTCATAGCAATGTGTATGAAGGTCCGACGCTGTGTCATGACTGGTCATGATAAGTCATGATTATTGACCACTGGTCCCACCCAGAAGCCTGACCCTAATGGTTTTCAACCATATCAAAGGTAATGACATATAGGGAGAAAGTCTCTGCTATTGGTTGCAAAGATATATGAACAGTCTAAAAGATTTAATGCAAAACTTTGCTGTAATCTAAGTCTAATATTTGACCCCTGGCCCCACCCAGAGGCATGACCCAGGGGCCGTAGATATTTCACATCAAAGGCAATGCTACAGAGACAACATGAACCATATACAGTCACACCTGTCTTATGGGTTCACCCAAGGGAAGGACAAAAACTGGCTGCTTTAGACAGGTGATCCAATAATACAGGTTCATTTGCACTGTAGTTTGGTTTAAGGGACCCAGAAAAAGTGGTTGCTGAAGACAGGTGATCCCTTCATGGAGGTGACCACTAAGCAGCTAGGTTTGACTGTATAATGGAAAGTCTTTAACATAAGGCTACAAAGATATGACCAGCCCAGAAAGGGTAACACAAATCTTAGACG
This sequence comes from Ctena decussata, assembly GCA_963989385.1. Taxonomy (NCBI): domain Eukaryota; kingdom Metazoa; phylum Mollusca; class Bivalvia; order Lucinida; family Lucinidae; genus Ctena; species Ctena decussata. The sequence continues at coordinate 33,227,188 of OZ022498.1, read as the reverse complement.
TAACAGTTATCTTAAGCTTTCACAATTTTATACTTACCAAGTTACCATGATACGAAGATGGAAGCTTTTCCCTTCCAAAACAGTCTAAAATCTAGATCCATCTTATCTACACATACATACAGATAAATCTAGATACCTATTTGGAATTGCTTTGGATGGAAAAAACCCATCTTCCATCTTATAACAGAACTTTATAAGACTGATAAAGATAATGAGGGTCATTCGAAACGGAGGAAAACCCAGTTTTTATGACGGAATAAATAAGGTAAATTCAGCAAGACTTGCATACACTTACTAATCACCATGATCTCTGATAATGTGGAAGTGCAGTAGAGGTGTGACATAGCATTCCACAAAATTTGTTCATAAAAAAATAGATAGTATTCAGATGGTACTGCTTTGCAATGTATTGGATAGATGGCTTGCAGTTTTACATCTTTTCAACAGCAATCCAGTCATACCAGGGTGATGGGAGGGTGATAATTAAAATCTGTGTGCAATGGAGTCCTGTTTAAAGTGAAAGGTTTTCACCTTTAGTGAGAATCAAACCTGGAACCGCTAGATCAGCAAGCTAGTGTATATCCCACTAAGCTACCAGAGCTTCCTACTATTTTGCATGTCAGTCGCTTATATGTGATAAAAATGACACCACCATAGCTTTTTGTCTAGCCCTTGACTAGCAGAAACAAGACATAATTATAGGAATTACTTTCCTGGCATCTTATACAGTGGTATAAACTTTCAAGTTTTATGGTTTAGCAGTGTTCTGTGACATTGCACTGACAGGTGAGACACCACCTGTTGTGGAATATATATTTTTATACTTACCATTTTTTTTTCTTTTGCAGCCCATCGTGTCTTTTTTGTTCATTGTGGGTGAAAATATTCTCTGGGAAAGAAGTCCTTTGGAGACATAAACACCACAGGGAAGGAAAACATTCAGATTTGGAATTTATTGAATAAAAAATGCTTCACTTTGTAAAAACAGCTGGAAAACAAGAAGGTGCATCCATTCCTTATGAAACATGAAAAATTCTGATTTCCAGAGGATGTTCATAGTTCAACTGCTCAGCTGACTTTAAGACTAAAGACTCAAGGCGAAGAGATATACTTTCACAGGAAACAACTACTCAATTTTCTATTATATATGTTAGTTTGGAGAGCTTATATATCAGCAGAGACCTTGGTTATATCAAGGAACAAGAGGTGGTTGCTGTACTCTATTCAACACCCCATATGGAATCAGCCAGACACCACATGATTGTTTATGATACCCCATACATAAAACTCTGTAAATGGAAAGTCAAGTTATCTATTACATAATATTTTATCACGGTTGGACTTGGGCACAACCTCAGTAATTACATGAAAATTTCTTATTTCGATGTCAATCCTCAGACATTCCAATCTCAGCTACACTTTTGGACAGAAGACAAGATGAAGAGAAACACTTAGAGGGGAAGCAACTCTGCCAATTTCAATTTTTCCTCCATTTTCAGTGGAATCAACTCTGTAAGAAAGGAATTTGCTCCCCTTGGAGCAAAATCTCTCTTTCAAGAGTAGATTCCAATTTGGAAGGTTTTTCAAAAAGGAAATAGGAACTCACAAAAATTGTTCCCTTCTATAAACAATGGCTGATAAACATGGAGATGCAGTGGATCACTTTGAAACTGTGATGTAACATCAAAACTTCTTTGAGGGGGCAGATTTCCAGTAGATGTTCATAGGTCCAGTCTCTTGTAGCCAAAATACAGCTGGACTTTTGGACTGAAGACTGGGGATGAAGAGAAACACTTTCAGGGGAACCAACTCTGCCATTTTCATTTTTTCCCTTATTTTCATAGCGTATCTACCCGTATGAAAGAGTTTACTTCCCTTTGAGCAAAATCTTCACTTCAAGAGCCCTCATTTTGGAAGGGCTTTGTTATCCAGGAAAGAAACAGGAGGTCATAATAATTGTTTCCTTTGGTAAAAATGGCTGATAAATATGGAAGGGCATCCATTCATCATGAAACTTTGTACCTGAGGTGGCAAATTTCCACTGGGTGTCCATAGGTCAACTCCTGGACATTTAAAATACAGGTAGACATTGGACTAAAGACTCCCATGGGATGTACTCTTCACGAAAAGACTTTTCTTCCCTAGGAGCAAAGTTTTCTCTTCAAAAGTAGACCCCAGTTTGGAAGGTCTTAATAGTTCAGGGAAGTAAACAAGAAATCGCATAAATTGATCTTCTTTGTAAAATTGGCTGATAAAGATGGAGATGAATCTTTTCACCATGAAACATTTTAATTAGAGGTGGCAGATTTCCAGTGGTTGTCCATATGTCAGTCAACTCCCTGACATCAGGAGATTCAGCTAGACTTTTGTACTGTAGACTCAAGGTGAAGAAAAACACTGTCAGGGGAAGCAACTCTGCCATTTTCAATTTTTCCTCTATTCTTAATAGGCATCAACTCCTTAAGAAAAGAATTTGCTCCCCTAGGAGCGATGTCTTTCCTTCGAAAGAAATCCTATTTTGGAAGGGCTTTAAAGTCCAGGGAAGCAAACAGGAATGAGACAAAAATTGTTCCCATTTGTAAAAAGGGCTGAAATATAGCACAACATTGATACTTTCCTGGACATCCAAAGTTCAGCTGCCTTTTTGACTGAGACTCAAGAGGAGGGTATACACTTTCAGGGGAAGCAACTCTGCCATGATTTTCATTTTGTCTTCCATTTTCAATGATATTTACTCTTTAAGAAAAGAATTTGCTCCCCTTGCAGCAAACTCTTAGCTTCCACAACAGACTCCATAATGGACAGTTTACGTAGTTCAGGGAAGCAAACAAAAACTTACAAGAATTGTTCCTTATTGTGAAAATTGGCCATAAACATGGAGATCTAGCTGACACCATGAACTTTAAAAGTCTTGTTTGAGGTGGCAAATTTCTATTTTCTGCAAGTAAATTCCTGGACATCCAAAGTTTAGACCTTTTGACTGAACACTGAATGTGAAGAAAAACAATTTTCATTTTTTTTTCCATTGTAAATGGGGATCAACTCTTTAAGAAATGAATTTGCTCCCCTTGAAGCAATATCTTTCCTTATAGAGTAGACCACATTTTGGGAGGTCTTTATAGTTCAGGGAAGCATATAGGAAGCACATAAATTGTTTCCCTTCGTAAAAATGGCTGATCAACATGGAGTTGCATCCATTCGCCATGTAGCTGAGGTATCAAAATTTCCTGTCACTGTCCATAGTTTGACTCATGGACATCCAAAAGTTGGATACTATTTTAGATATGTGCAACACGGCCAAATTTGAGCTACCTTAAATCCAACTCTTCCTGATAGTGTGCTGAAAATTTGCTTTGATGTTTCAAACAAACAGAAGACCCACACAAATGCGTTTTGAACAGGAGAAAAATTATTTTTTGAAATTTTCAATCTTAGAAATTTTTAGGGTTACCGATAACACAATATGGCAACTTTGTATAATCAGCCCCTTCTCCAGTTTTTATACCCCCGGCATACGAAGTATGTCGAGGGGTATATAGTTTTTGTCTTTCCATCCGTTTGTCTGTCTGTTCATCCGTCCGTACGCAAGTTAACATTTGCGTTAAAGGTTTGTGTTAAGTTATTTTCTTTTGCTTAGAACTGTTATCCAGAGATTGTTCATAAGTGCTAAGTTTTACCACAGGATGGATATTGATCAGTGTGCATCACCTTGATGCTGCTGCTGGCCAAAGGTCAAGGTCATAGACTTAGAAATTTGAATAGTAGTTGCGTTAAGGTTTTGCGTTAAGTTTTTCTTTTGCTCTGTTTTTATACCCCCAGCATACGAAGTATGATGAGGGGTATATAGCTTTCGTCCGATGTCTGTTCGTCCATTTGTCTGTCCGTCCATCTGTCCTTCCGTCCGTCCGTAAGTTAACAGTTGTGTTAAAGTTTTGCATTAAAGTTTTTGAGATCTTATATTTTCCAAACCCGTGATGGGTTGGGTTTATATTTGGCATGGTGATAGATAATGGTCCAAAGTTTTATTATGTACCACCCCCACCCATGCCTATGACCTAAAGGTCAAGGTCACAGACTTTGATTATTCATGATAAAGTTTTGCGTTAATGTTTTTAAGATCTCTATATAATTCAAACCCTTTGATGGATTGGGTTTACATTTGGCATAGTGATAGATAATGGTCCAAAGTTTTATTATGTACCACCCCCACCCATGCCCATGACCTAAAGGTCAAGGTCACAGACTTTGATTATTCATGTTAAAGCTTTGTGTTAAAGTTTTTAAGATCTCTATATAATTCAAACCCTTTGATGGATTGGGTTTATATTTGGCATGGTGATAGATAATGGTCCAAAGTTTTATTATGTAGCACACCACCCATGCCCGTGACCTAAAGGTCAAGGTCATAGACTTTGATTATTCATGTTAAGTTTTGCATTAAAGTTTTTAAGATCTCTATATAATTCAAACCCTTTGAGGGATTGGGTTTATAAATGGCATGTTGATAGATAATGGTCCAAAGTTTTATTATGTAGCACACCACCCATGCCCGTGACCTAAAGGTCAAGGTCATAGACTTTGATTATTCATGTTAAGTTTTGCATTAAAGTTTTCAAGATCTCTATATAATTCAAACCCTTTGATGGATTTGGTTTATAAATGGCATGGTGATAGATAATGGTCTAAAGCTTTATTATGTACCACCCCCACCCATGCCCATGACCTAAAGGTCAAGGTCACAAACTTTAATTATTCATGTTAAAGTTTTGCGTTAAAGTTTTTAAGATCTCTATATAAATCATACCCTTTGTTGATGTGGGCTAATGTTTGGCATGATGATAGATGTTGGTCCAAAGTTTTATTATGTACCATCCCAACCAATGCCTGTGACCTAGAGGTCAAGGTCACGGACTTTGACTTTTCATGCTGAAGTTTTGTGTTAAATATTTTAAGATATTATATCATTCAACTTCTTCATTCAGTTTGGTTTATATGTCAAAAGTTTTATTTTGTACCACATTACACATGACTGTGACCTAGAGGTCAAGATCACAGACTTAGACATTTTCATATATGTTTTGTGTTAAAGGTTTTTAGATCTCATATCATCCAAATCTTTTGTTTGGTTTCATCCCCACACATGCCTTGACTCAAGGTGAAGGTCAAAGACTTGCTTTTCCATGATGAAGTTTTGAGTTAAGTTTAATTTATTAGCTTATTTTTCCCATCTTTTTCTATAGGACCTTTTGATGTGTGACTTTGTTCACCTCTAGGTTGCAACAGTCTTCATCATCTGGATGCTGCTGTTGACATAAGGTCAAGGTCACATACTTTAACAGTTGCATCAATGTACTGCTTTATTTCAGATATCCTTCAGTGGAACCTTTTGATATATTATTGGGTTTACTGTCAACTTGCAGCAGATTAGTTGACATCTTCTGTATGCTGCTACTGACCAAAGGACAAGGTCACAGACTTTAAAATTTGTATCTTATATGTGTTAGATTTTTGTGTTTAAAGTTTAATGCTATTAGGCGGTGGCACTGGCCGGGGGTAAAAGTGAGCCCCTGCTCATTTGCTCTAGTTTTGAAAGCTTCTATTGGAATTTGTTCAGATGTGCTTTGTGTTACTACAGAAAGGGTACATATTAATTTGCATCATCTGGATGCTGCTTCAAACCGAAGGGCAAGGTCACAGACTTGGAGATTTATATAACATTAGTGTTAAAGTTTTGTATTAAGTTGTATCTGTTTGCTTATATTTTCAATATATTTGAATAGAACCTGTTGATGTGTGACTAGGTTTACTGCAAGGTTGAAATAGTTTTGTTGACATTATCTGGCTGCTGCCGCTGACTGTAGGTCAAGGTCATAAACTTTGAAATTTATATTCCATTTGTGTTAAAAGTGAATTTTAATTTTGTATTGTCTTGATGGAACCTAGTGATATGTACTACATGGGCGTGTAAAGTTTATTTCCTGTAGGCGGTGGCGCTGACCGGGGGTATACGCGAGCCCCTGCTCACTTGCATTGGTGTAGCAATCAATTTGAAACTTTGTAAAGATGTTAGATACACACTTAAAAGGCCCTATTGCATTATCAATGGTATGAATTCATTAAAGATTTTATTGCAAGATATGGCTGCAAGATCCTTACTACAGTTTCATCATTGAAAATGGCCGTCATTAGCCAACTTCGAGTTTCACATAAAAATGTTGTGAAAACAGGTTTAGGTCATTTAAGCTGGCTAATAATTAAAATGAGCAACTTTATTTATTCCATGACAATTAAAATGACCAACTTTGGATATTATAAACTTGGAAACTAACAAGCACATGTCAATTCCTTATTCAGATTTGATGTTTATTTTCGGAATAGATTGATTACAAGAAGTACTAAAATGTGTTCTGTTTACTTCAGTATGTTTTTTTCTCTATTTTTTTAACTGACAGCTTAATTAATATTAGAAGGCAATTATTTGGGCCATGGCCACTATTTTTGAAAGTTTTTATGGCCATGGGAAAAATAGTTGGGCCATGGGATTTTTTCCACGGGCCATGGCCAAAAAAGTGGCCATGGCCGAAAAATGGTTGCCCATGGGAAAAATGTTAAAATAATTTCTGTTGTTTATTTACAGTAGAATTGTGTATGGCCTTCATGGGCAATGAGTATTAATGAGTTAGGTTAGTGAAAATACAGTTATTAAAATTGTTACTTTTATTTTCCCATGGGCAAAATTTTGGGCCATGGCCATGCGGATTGGCCGCGGCCGCGTAATTTTCCCATGGGAAACTTGATTTTCCCGCGGGAAATTCAATTTTTCCCATGGGCAAGCACTTTTCAGATTTGATTTTTGGGAGTTTATCTTATGATTAGAAAACAAAAAGTAACTTTTTTGAAAGGCACTAAACAAGTACTACAAAAGTATATATAATTTTAATTCCTAGCCCTCTTAGAAAGATGTCCTGAGTTTGACAAATACCGGTGCGACAGAAAAATACCGGTGCATGTTCAAATGTCCTCTGCCAGTATGCTGAAATACCACTGTAGTGGCAGCCATAAACGCACATCCTATAATGCTAATATCCATGTGTGGCAATACATATTTCGTAACGTATGCAACACTGCAGATAAGGCTTTACAAAGACGTCTATAGATAAAAGGGTACCATCTTAATCTACTTGACACGTCTGTAAACACTGTGATGTCAGGTCAGGCTATTGAAAGACATCAGCATATATCATGGTACCTACCTATGCCGCTGCCAAACCTGTGCATCGACTGTGGCACCTGCTCAATTTACCGAATTACCCCTAGAGATATGGTCATGGTATTTGTTCCTTTTATATTAATATGGGTAGAATTCAGTGCCAGACAGTGCATTGCCAGACATCTAAAAAGTCTGTGGTACCAGCACAGGGTAAGAAAAAAGGATATATTGACATGGATTTAGAGATTACGGTTACAACAAAGCCCCTTGAGAGTCATTGCTCTGTGTTATGTGATTCCATATTATATTCTGTCTGCACCTTTATCTCGTTCGACTACCTAAAAACACAACCAAAGAGACAGTTATATCTGTTCTTCAGCTAAGTTTGCTCTCTGTCAACACTGTAGAACAAGTTCAAACTCTGTCGATAAATTGTCACTTTCAATTATGAGTGCCAGCTGACTGACTAAAATACTTCAGAAGAGGCAAATGTACTGCCCCAGGCATCTACAAAATTGCTTAGACCATTGTTCAGCCTCTAATAACCAAACATCTATATTTAGAACATTGCATCGCCTCATCTGTTAAAGATAAAAGTAGATCTTTGTAGTGCCAGCTCGTCAAATGCTGTTTATACATGTTATATCAATGGCCATGTTTTTGGTTTATGATTTTTTTATTAGAAATGCCCGGTAACGTATGTAACGGTGTAATTTTCTGCATAGTTTGAGACACTCACATTTTTCTTTTTATTTGCGTTAATGTAAAATGTAAATATAAGCTGGTTTCAGTAAAATGGTAAATCCATCCGAAATATGTTTGTCCATTAAATTGGAGGAAAACAAATTCGGTAACGTAGGCAACAGTTTTACTCTATAGGAGATAGCTTATATGATTGTATAGAAAAGCAGCACGATGCTTTTCGTCAATAGCAAGATTAATATACATTTCAATATTCATTTGAATAAGAGGTATAGCAACATACTATTTCAGCGGATTGATATGGTAACGTATTTACATTGGCGATAGCTGTCAAACGCACCAAGTCAGATAGCAGAGAATGGTATCATGTAATGTTGTAATATATTTTTGGAAAAACAAAAAGTGTAGAAGGCCTCTCATTCAGATTGGTGGGGCAGGTCTATGGGCCATTGGTAACTCAAAAGACTGCTTTTAGAATAAATGATATAATAAGCCACTATACAAAGTGTACTTGATGACCTTTGACCCAGTTATGATTAGACATGACGTCGGCAATTTGGCAAAAGCTTTTGTGGTATGTTTACTTACTTCCTTTGCCAAAGCTGCCTCTCATTTCGCGAAAGTGCACATTAATTCAATAATTCACTCGCAAACTGGTATATAGAAATGCACCAAATGACCTTTGACCCGATTTTGACCTTATATGACGTCTGTTGAGCTGGCAACCGGGCAAAATGGTTTTAGGTAGGTTTGCATACTTCAATCAGCCAGGTTGCCCGTCATGCCGCAAAAGTGTCCACAAATCCACAATTTCACTCATAAACCACCGGACTAATGAGAAAGCACGGACTGACGGACAAGAGCAAATCCTTTTCCCAAACAGCATCTTCTAGTAAGCTTGTTTGAAAATGTCTATCTAGCTGTTTGAGGATGTGAAAGAACGTCAAAAGTGTCCAAATTATACAAATGTCTCACCTCGAACACTGTCAGACGATATGAAACTAGAAATATATGTCTTTGACCTAAATAGTGTGAAGTCACTCACAGTCTCGGACAGCTACCCAAGTGGAATGCAAATATATACTGAACAAAAAAGAAACGTTACATAGATAATTCATACATTTTAAGCCAAGGAACACTATTTTCAAATAATGCTACGTTATTCTCCCACGTGTCAGACATCAGACAACCTTATGAACTAATCGGTTTGCGATTTGCATAAAATATTACATAATTATTCCACTTTGATTTAAAACACCACTGACAATGTGAAACGCTCGATACGCATGCGCAAGGGCTTAAAGTTTTGCACTTTCGGATTTTCCTTGTACCGGCAATAAGAAATCCTATGAAACGTATGACACTTAACCAGCAGCTCAAAGAAATAAGGTGTTAAAGATAATGTGTCTTTGAAATTGTCTCCCTTGCAATTAAAAGTATAGCAAATCATTTACTCCGATTAACCAGTGCGTTTCAATAAAATTTTCAAGTTTAATTCATGGACCTCATTCCAGCTTTTCCAAACAATGGATCATGATGAAAAAGTTTGATCAAACTGGTTAATTGTCCGTTGTATATCATCTTGCATTGTCTATGGGAGTTTCAGTGCATAGCATGAAAGTCAGAGTCAAGTATCATGAAAAGCGATATTCCAAGCCTTGTACGTGCTTAAATGATCAACCCTTTGGAAGCGGCGACTGGACCGTTTTCGTAACAACTAATGCCTGATAAACGTCTCAGAAGTGATTCGCTTACATAGGCTGGCAACTTGAATGAATCACGGGTCTTAAAAAGGCATCTCAAAATAGCACTTTCAAATTCTGACACTTCATTGAATCAAACTGACCTGGAGACATTAATCTCGCAACTTATGTTGTGATATTCATCTTCCTAAATACAGATACTCTTTGGCAGTTAGATATAAAGTAAAAAGAAAAACGTGCATTGAATGTGCATGTTACGTTTCTTTTTTTGTTCAGTATATAATGTATTGTTCAAGCTATAGCTTATAAGCAAAATCTCTAAGCCATGAAATCACACCTGGTCAACTATGTTTTCAAGAATGTTACGAAACGAACAAGAGCTCTTACGAAACGAAAACAGTCATAGTTACCAAACGACCTGACCATCAGGTCGGTTGGTAACTATGACTTTCGTTTCGTTACAACTCTTTTTCGTTTAGTAACAGCCCTTGTATATACATATTTAACCAGGTGTGAAAAATGTAGGCCACAGAAACCAACGAAGACTACTAGTATGACAGGACCAGTTGCATTGCCATAGTGACTTACTATCCAAAGCATATACAGTGATGGAGATGTCGGGCAAAATCACTGGATAATGAAGTAAGGCCAGTCTGTACCACAAATAATATTTAATTACGTACAGTGTCAGACTGAACATTGTCCATCACCTCAAATATATTACCAGTTTATCAAACGATGCATAGTTAAGTTGTTGGGCAAAAGCTCTGGTCCATCAAGTATTTGTACAGAAATCAACAAATACTATGAGGCCATGGCCGTGTACAACTAAAACACTGTCTCAGGAATGATGCAGATCAAAAAACAGTACCTAAGATACACGGCATAATCACTGACACATGAAATATTGGTCTCAGTGACCTACAAATTCCGTGAGGTCAGTTGTAAAGGCGGCATGACGCACTTTCAGAATAAGATTCAAATCCGTTTAACATCGTTGGTGATTTCACTAAAAAAATCACGAAACCTTGTAAAAGAGTTCACAGTCACATAACAAACGCAACTGGGTAATAAAATTGGGTAATTGATTTGCATGCAGTGCATGCTCCGATCGGGTCACCTCTTTTGAATCTGCCGAATAACTGAAGTTAAACGGCAATATCAATCAGATTCGTTAGAAATTAAAAACGTATACGTGATACGGCTTCAAAATTTCTTTCATATCCTTGAAATCTATTATAAGAAAAATCATTCTTGAAACATTTTGTTTTTCATGAGGCTGTCTATCCAGATAAAAAACAAAATTAATAAACGATCGATTAAACTTGACACAGTTAGACCGTAAACAATCAAAAACTACGCATTTTGGATAAATTATCTTGTGGGTGTGGACCGCGATAATGGCCCTCAAATCATGTACAAAAAGCGAAAACTTTGATCAGCCTACGTAATAGCGCAGGCTGATGAGAGGTTTCCTGTTTCTAACGATCCTAAGATTGATGTTGCATATATGAAATACCCTGATCAGGTTTCGCAGATACGCAGACTGCTATGAATCTTCGCTGTTCATTCAGGCTAAAACATACCTTTTCGCCTTAATTTAATGATGATATGATGATACACCACAATTAATTATGTGTTACCAATGTCAAGGGCAACTGCTTTGTAATAGTTTTCAGCGTTTTTTTATTATTATTTTGATTAAAGCCTACGTGGTTACTCCGAAAACAAGGAAGCGACATATTTAGAAAATGATTTATTTGTATTCTATTTTATTTATGATACATGCTAAAACGTTAGACGTATTTAGACGTAATGTTCACAGAGAAAATATTCAATTAGATGAAATTACAGGTTGTATACACTTGTAACTTAAGGTTTTTGTTGCCTACTTGTTGAGTGAATGATAGCAATTTTCATACATTTTAGTAATAACTTGTACGATACAGTCTCCAAATTCAGCCCAGTTCGCAGTCATATTCCACATCTGTATCGCCTCCCGGAAGTCATATTTTACAATTGCATCGCACCCCGGAAGTCGAAACACACATCTGCATCGCATCTTTGAAGTCATATCACACATCTGTATTAAACCCCAGAAGTCATATCACAAATCCATATCGCACTCCGGAGGCCATATTATATCCCAATTACTGGCGAAGCATGATTATAATGTCCAAGTCTGTTTCCATCCGAAAATTCAAAATTCAATGTTCTGCGGATAGTAAATAGAGATTATTATATGGTAATTTTCATATCATACCCCGTATCAACCCGACACTCCCATATCAGCCCGACACTCCCATATCAGCCCGAGGGCCGAAGACCCTAGGGCTGATATGGGAGTCGAGGGCTGATATGGGAGTCGAGGGTGGATATGGGGTATGATATGAAAATTGCTATATCATAATCTATTTATCATATACTTTTATTGTGACCAAATTTTTCCAGTTTGATAAATGCAATTTTTTTCCAGTTTGATAAATGCAAATCATGTTTTTTAAGACTTTTCCAAGATGTGGCTTTTTCGCCCTAGGGATGTTATGGGTCAAGTGGGGTGTGATACGGATGATATGGGGTTTCTTCCTAGGGAGGGATATGGGTTTTGGTTATTTTTGGAGTGATATGGCCTTCGAGATATAGGTCACGTGGGGTGTGATACGGATGTTATGAGTTTTTTTCCTAGGGAGTGATATGGGTTTTGGCTATTTTTGGAGTGATACGGCCTTCGAGATATGCAGTCCTGACTTGAGCATGAAAGTCTTGCCTGCATAGCATATGTAAAAAGAACGTATTTTCTAGTAAATATATAATAAGTCAAAATAAAGTAAGCCTGTTCGACTCATATATGTAAAGTATATTTGTGCAAAATATCTGCTTTGAAGTAAAAGGACTGGCGGAGTTACCACAAAACTCCTGAAAGTGGCCAAACCAAAACTTCAGTTCGGACACTTTAAGGAGAACGGGCATTTTACATATACATAAGTCGAATAGATTGTTATACTTTGGAAATTCACTTGAAGAAACTTGAAATTTTTATCTGCAAGTGGGAATGGAGACATGCGGAACCATTTAACGAAACACTCATGATTTGTAAAACGAAAGGTAAACAGTAAGAAACTGTGCAATTTCATGAGCTGGTTAAAAGCACTGGGCCATGGAAAGGAGAACGGCCATTGGGAAAACTGGGCTGTATATAGTGCAAGTTTTGTTTCAGTCAGCAAGAGCAAAATATATAGTTAATGGATTTCAATGTAATTTTCCATACCCATATCAGCCCTTTGGCCCATATCAGCCCTTTGGTCCTCGGGCTGATGGGTATGATTTGCAAAAATGTCATAAACTGTAGTTATTTATTCAGTGATATGGTTACTTATTATTCTAACAAATGCATGCATAATTCATTTGATACATATTTTGGAATAAACGAAATAGGCCAAAATTTTGATATTCTACTGTTGTTGTTTTTTCTTCTAAGTAAATAATAATGAGCTCTAATATTTAATCAATGTCTAATGTCCATCTTAAAACTTTGATATCTTAGTGACAAAGTTATTTTCTTTTCGTTGAAAATACTCCTCGTCATTGTCCAGAAATAACACGTTTTCAGATGTGTAAGGCTTTTCAGTTCTAATGGGACATCAAAGAACGCGTTCTTAAATGCAACTAGTCAATAAACACATCATTAATTTTCATTACTTTATATTGGTCTACACCATTTAAAATCAGAATAATTTAATCATGCATTGTTTATGAATGAAAGCTTTGCCATTAAAGTGTACTATTCTTGGTAAAATATGCATAATTTACAGTCATTATTCAAAAGTCTGATTCAGAATGACAATTTTTTTGGCACATTGAGGGTGATCTTTATTTTTTTTGTCGCACCTGCTTTAGCAAGGCGCTAAATAGGCGTTCGGTTATCCGTCTGTAACAGTGTCCGTCCGTCCGTTCACATTTGCGTCTGCCCTGGTAGCGTCGACCCTAACATTAAGTCCATTCAGGTCATTTTTTTCTCTGTAACCATTGAACCCATGGTTCTCAATCTTCACATACGTGAGCATGATCTTACTACAGGCTTTCAAACTGGTTAATTTAGCCAGGTCGCTAATCCAAGATATCCGCTGTTACTAAAATAGCAAAATCAACAAATCACCTTCTTCTCCATAACCACTCGGTATATTTGGCTGAAGTTTTTACGTGGATCATCAGTAGGAACTTGGTTCACAAAATCGTAAAAATGAGAAAAATTTGTAGCGGAAGAAGGTCACAGTGACATACTTTCTGGGTGCTGAAATGACGCTATCTCAAGAAACACTGAACATGTTTAGCCAAATTTACTCAAATCTTTCAAATTATTAAGTAAGGACCATCCATGAGGACCGCCCGGTGCTGTTCCAAAAATAACCGGAACTTTAAATATGTAAATATCTCAAGAACACATGAATGGATTTGGACCAATTTTGTGTTAGAGTAATTCTTGCATGAAGCTGTTTCAGAGTTATAGCAAATTGACCATCCGAATGGCCGACATCTATACCGCTACTATAAACTACAGTATCTCAAGAACCGCTGAGTAGTTTTTAACAAATTTATGTCAGAATGGTCCTTGGATTAAATTCTTTCAATGGACCATCAAAAATTGCTACCGTTACTAAAAAATGAAAAACATAAAAATGAGAAAACCTTTTAAAAGAACATCTGAATGGAATTTGGCCAAATTTGATCAAAACCATCATTTGCGTGACTGTTTGCAATTTTATTCAAACCGATACCAACGAATTTATTCAAACTGACAATCTAAGATGGTTCGATTCTAGAACTTCCGAAAAAGCATAAAAAGTCGTAATAACTCTTAAACCCTTTAACTGATTTTGGCCAAATTTTATTTGGGTGTAAAGATGGCTGTCATTAACATTCGAATGCGGAAATCCTCAAGAACCCCTGAATGCAATTTGACCAGATTTGGTCAGAATCACCCTGATATTGATATTTTGCAAATTGATGCAAAATGACCAGTTTGTAGTTGAGCCTGATCTGTTATAGGTGTTATCCTACTCTTTCTTTTTAAATAGTTTTCTTATAAAGATTTTCCTATATTTGCATTTCCTTTTAAACTCCGGAGAGTCGCCATGGTTACAGTGACTCGGTTATGGTGCAGAAAGTCGCCGGAAGGTCGTGAGTTGGCAGCTCACGGTCGCCATCCGACGACTGGAAAACTCTCTCTGTCTTCCCAGCAGTATGGGTACCTTTTTCGAATCAGGGAAGGATACGGCAGCGAAAGGAGAGAGATGGACTCCGCCTTTCATCAGCTGTGCACAAGATACAGCGGGTCTTTAACCCCCACTGCCCCTACGGCTATAAGGCTGTGGGAAACCTTTACCTTTTTTACTTTAAACTCCAATCGACATTCTAATTCTAATAATAGCATTAGTATACATTGCATCAACTGTTTTAGCGTTGTGCACTCCTTGAAACAGCATATTTCTAATAGCAAATTTAACAACAACTAAAATTCGGTTGATACTGCCAAGCACATATAGATGTTAGATGTATAGTTGAGCCTGATCATTATAAAAGAAATGATGGTTGGATGAATGAATCGCGGGTTTACGACCCTTTCTACAGTATAACATCGGTATAGAGCCAATGAAATTTTGATAATAAAGAATGTTGGCAGTGGATAAGGTTTTCATTTCCAGCGGGATTCGATGGATGAGGGTCTTGCGATTTCACATCCTTTCCATCATTATTTCAGTCGTATCTTTCAGTCATATCAGGTCAGTGGGAGGGTAATAATTAAAAGCTGTGTGAAATGGAAGCCTGGACCTCTGTCGAGTCAACAAAATTGTGATCATGAAAGAATGCGTGCAAGAGAAGAGATTTCCATCTCCGGAGGGATACGTTGGGTGAAGGATTTCCGATTTCACATCTTTTCATACTACATTTCAGTCTCATCAGGTCAATGTGAGGTCTTATGAACGGCTGTGTGCTATAGAGCCCCGGAACTCTGGCTTCACAGGCCAGCCCTGTAACCAACTGAGCTATATAGGCTTCTCACAAAAAAGATTTTCAGGTAAGTATAAAAGTAATTGACTCGGATCAGTGAGACCCTTCCTTGTGTTGTGTGTACATGCTACGATCTACACGATATTAGCCATTTCCCTTTTGTCTCCTTTTTCAATGGAGGTCAACTTTTAGCGGAAAGAATTCGCTTTTCATGGAGTAATGTATTTCCTTTACGGTGTTGATTTGTGGTATATACAAAAATCTGAATAAAACCATAAAAACTTATCGTATCTCCCTGAAAGTTAGCAGACTTCTTATTTTTGTTGTTCTCTACAGTTTAGAATACAGAATAGAGGGACATGCTGTTTGAAAAAGTGTTTTTATATGAAAAGATCAAAGGGTAATTTTCTGCGCAGAAATCTGAAAAATAAAATCCGTTCTTGAAAATGTACTTAGCTCTGAAGATACTTTGATCCATTAAAAAGAGCGTCCTAGCAATTATTTGTTCCAACTCTTTCTCAAATTGTAAGGTAGACCAGATAAAATCAGAAGCTTTTTTTCAAATGTCTGACCATGTATATAAGTGCATGTATAGTAATTGCATTCATTGATACAGGTAGGTCAGTTATACCGATGTCATACTCACAGTATAAAAATTACATTACAATGACCAAGACAGGCATGTTATTGAAATTATTCAACCTTGAAAATAGACTCTTTATTAGTCGAAACTACGTAGTCTGGCCCATGTTCCTACTTCTGTAGGTATTCTTGGCTCTTGAGGGAACTTTTTAAGATTTTAATTTTACCTCACTGCAGCTGGTGTTGTGCCATGTGGCGGCTGTAAAACGTCTCCCCATCCATCATCCATAGTGCAGATTATATTTTATTTGCATCCTATGAGATCAGAGGATAGATTCTAAGAAATCCAAAATTTGAGATCGATTTAGACTGTTATGCTAGATCATCGTCTTTTATATAATTTGGATCCTTTTGAAACTAATCAGTCTTTTAATCGACTGCCAAATTAAAATTCAGAAATTACAGTTACTTTTTTCTGGTTTCGTCAACAGATATTGTCAGGGTCACTGACGAGGCTTTATTAGACAAAACTACGTAGTCTGGCCCATGTTCCTACTTCTGTATGTAGTCTCTGCTCTTGAAGGAACTTTTTAAGATTTTAATTCTACTGTGTTTTTTAGACAGATATTTGAAAACAGGCCGCACCCTTTTTTATGTGCGCAGCCTGATAACGTGCAGCAGAAAATGGAAAAAATAGTTGCTAGGACGCTCTTCATTATACATTGATTTAACTTCAGACCTAGTCATATTTTCAATAATGATAGTCATTTTTTAGATTGATTCGCACAAAATTACCCTTTGATCTTTTCTTATATAAATCCCTTTTAACATCAATAAGTCCTGCATTTTGGGATTCTGAATTGTTAGAAACAACATAAAGAAGGCATCTGCTAAGTTTTGGGAATATCTATTGTATTTTCGGCATTTAATGCAGATTTTTGTCTTTGCCCCAAATCAGTGACAATCACCACCTTTAGATTAGGTCTGACTTAGGAAAGTTTTTTTTTTTACCCAGGGAAGCAAAGCAAATAAGAACCCACAAAACCTGCTGTCCTCTTTAAAATGGCGGAAAACACAGATATACCCATATACATAAGCCGAATAACAAAGGTCAAGAACGAGCAGCAGGTCGGTTACTTAATGTACAATAACCAAACTGTGTAGAAGTACAGGCTGAGAAACATGAATGAGTACTTGTCATATGGTTCATTTTTACATTGCACATTGCAGTAGCAGCGCCACTTGAGTATAATTTAAAACGGTAAAAAAGAAGCTAAATCAACATTATTCTAATTAGTTAAAAGCTGTCACGAAACTTATTTATAAATGGAATAAAGCTTTTGCTCAGATTTTCTGTTTGTGACATTTACAACGGCGGGGGCTGGCCGCATGTTGTAGCATTTTAATATTTGTGTTAGCACAAACACCCCTCACAAATTGGCAAATGCCAAATAAAATGAACCGAACTGCCTCACATACGCTTGTACGGTTTGCCGACATAGCATCTAAACGTTATAGATAACATTCGTCAAAACCTTCCTCCGTTAGGCTGCGTGAAAGCGTTTGCTAGTTTGGAAATAAGTTGTCACCACATGCCACCTTGTCTGATTTCCCATGTTTTGGCGGGAATTAATTATGACATACAAGTATTAAATATGACAAATTTCTACTATAAAGGGCATAAAATAACAATTACCGAGTTAGATTATGTTAACAGGTGTATACTCCTACAACTGCTACGGATTTCCCGAAACTGTACAAAAACAGCTTTGTTGCCATGATTACGTCAGAAATTGGAATAATTTAACATAAAATATATATCATATGTCAGAATGACACCTCTTGGCGATGGTCCAATAGTGAGGTACTACCAGAAGTATTAAACGATTATAATTACATCTGGAAAAGCCAAATTCAGTAAAGTTTAACCACGCAATGTTCAAGATTTTTGCCCAATTTACACCCAATTTCAGATCATTTAGAACCCTGAGTGTACATGTACCAGATGCTTTTGTTACATTTATTCATCCCTCAATGTTTATACAAATAGGCTACAAGTCTTATTTATTTAACGTACTACTGTTCTTATCAGGGTCCTCGTTGCGCTTTAAATGGTAGGAGAGGGTCTAAGTTACCTCCATGCCGACAGCGAAAACTCTGGGTACACAAGACACTGCTAGTTTTGTCGTGTCGCGGCACATTTGCTACAGTAAAAACCTAACAACACGACGAATTACAAGATCATCAAATGTAAAATGTTCAGCTCTCGAATGTGATTCTATTTGCGTCTACATAACTTCTCCATATAGCATTAAGATGAAATATTAGTTGCCGTAGGAGACCTCTCGGTTCACTTTAATGATCCTCGGACGCAACACCAGTGTCGTCGAAGAGGTTAAATTATGACTACTGTCTGGTTTGAATTTTAACGATAATTCTTGTAATAAAGCAAAAAAGGAAAATACTAATCCAGTTCAAAAGTTTAGTTCTGAGCATTGTGATAAAAATGTGGCAAGTATATAAAAAGCAGTCCAGTGAGAAGCATGCCAATGCAGGGTCCATATGTGCAAACTTTCTGTTGCAGCCCTTGATTCTACAAGCACTGAAGCTGATGCCTTACAGGCGAGTTATATATAGTGTTGGTGTTGTTCCGACAGAAATGTGTATTAATCAATAATCAGTAAAGTGAAAAGATACCGAATAGACTTGAACTAATAGAATCAGATCCCATATCCTGCCTTGAAAACGAAAACGGGAAGAATATACATACATTGACAACTGATCACGAAAGGCACGCACAGTAAACCGAATGAACAGCTCTTTGCCAGATAGGTGGTCATTCAGCTACCCCAACTGAAAACGCCACTCATACAACAGGTGAACGGACGCACCGACTCGGCCAACAGAAGTAAGGCCTTGGAATGGCCAGAAATAAATTACCGGGGTGCTTAAATATGTTTTAATAAAACCCCTCACCCTCAGTTTCTGCAATGGTTCAACACAACAAAAAAAAATGTCACCCATACAACAACTCTACGTTTTGTTGAAAGAAAATTTGACATTTTTATCGGTGAATCACTTAGATTTAAGGTTTTCGTTTGGTAGTTGAGGGAGAAAGTTTATTATAAATATTATAATAGCTGACAAAATATTAATTACCATAATTTTAGTCGTGCTCCTGGCGCACGTGTTTTGACAGTACCAAGGGCATAAAATGTTTTACATAGGTTTGTTATCCTCCGATTCCTATAACGATGTTCCCTAGAAGACTTAAGGGAACCAAATTCATAACATGCTACTTTTGGGGCTTCATTCGAAGAAGAGAGTAATTGTGTTGCATAATTCTGATAGCAGGGTGAACGAGATAAACTATTTGATAAAATAAAGGTGTATCTTCGCTAGTGGAACGAAGAATATCAGCAATCTAAATGATTGTTTATATTTTATCATGCATCAGCTGCAAATTCCACCTGATAAAAGGGGTATGATAACAAATTGTGATATCATGTCACTATAGAACTGCGCTTGCGCGAATGTTTCAGAAGCGATCTCAGAAGACGTATGGCTACATACTGACGTTGGTAGTGATTACACTGTCCGATTGGTTAAATGACATCACCGACTAGCGTCATAATGCATTCGCGACGTCAGCAAGTTCGAACAAAATGCGTTTGCATATCATTTGTTTGCCGCTCTTTACGCCGTAAAATATTCTATTGATGCATGATAAATAGAAAACCATGTAAGTCTCTTTCGATATCAAGTTTATCAGGCTCGACCAGAAACACGTGGGACTGGCTCGGCAAGCCTCGCCAAACCTACGCTGTTTCTGGTCTCGCCTGATAAACTTGATATGAAAAGACACTAACATGGTATTCTCTATGTATCTATATAACGATAGTTTTTCTCCTTAAAAAGAGTATAAAGTATATTGGACTGTGGGGAACACGTTCTGTTTGTTAACTATTGGTTCGTGAAATTAGATGGCTCTTTAAAATTCTCGACAGTATACATTTCATGTAGAAATAGCATATAATCTCAGTATGACACTGTCAGAACGTCCGAGTATTCGTTAATTAGGAGTATGATACTGGATCAAACAGACTATGTAAATAATAGAAAAATATCTTCTTGCTCTGCTTGACAGATTATAACAATGTATCAACTTTCTGTCAATACAGGACGTTTACTGAATAAGATATTATATCAAATCTTACCTTTCAGTGTACCTCAGCCTCTCCAGTTGTTCCAAGGTCAATATGCGTAATAATTTGTCTCTCTGACCATCTCAGTCAGTCAGGAAATGACGCAAAATGTTTGGCAAAATAATTTGAAATAAAATATGAACACAATTCAAATATATTCATGGTTCAAAAGAACCATATTAATTGATTTCAGTGAAAAGTGGCTTTACGTTCTATGTGTTTCCACTATACATAACTCTACGGATTTCAGATCATTTGGAGAACAATTCAATTATATAGCTATGGCCACGGTCCTGAAGAATAACAAAACGTTTAAATATTATGTCTAGCCCCATGTTTGTTTGAGTATTTTTATCTTTACGTAGGGGATATGATATTGCTTACTTGATCCGACTCATTTGAATTTTTGACTATTAACAAAGGTCCTGTGCTAATGACAATGCCTAATTGAGGGATGAGTTTAAATTATCATAATCTAAATTTAGCAAACTGTATAACTCTGCTTTATACTGCGAATTCAGTAAGTAACGATAGAGTAATTGTACATTTATAGTCTTACATCTATGCTCTATTGTCGCAAGCTTTTCACATCGTTTTAACGCCAGAGACGTTTTAAATGGAACCGTTCCATGTGCCGTGTTAGAATTGGCTGAAATCTCCACACAATGGTCTTTCACACTCAGGTGTAAGAAGATAATCTTCAATTTTTATCTAAGCTTCCGTGGGCATATTTCAGTGGGACTGATTTATTAAAAAATGAGCAGTTTATCGTTGCTTAAAATCATCAGAGGAGAAAACAAACAAGTAAACCTGTAAAACATTTACCTTTATCAAGCTGATTTCAAGTAAATCGCGCTTCTTATAGAACCTTTGTTGAAGACTACACATATCTCGCCAAGTTTTATTAAAAGCAAAAACAGCTATAATTGCGGCTATGCACGGCCCGCACAGTCTGCCCTAGAGGTAGAGGAAAAGTAATATTTTAAGTGCGTTTCGGTAAATTCAGGTTCGATCCGGTGTTTAATGCGTTTCGATGATTCTTTTGGCCGCATTTTGAGGGTGTGGTGCATAGTGACCACTGAAAAACAGAGATTACTACCTTGTTGCGTATCTTGGAGCACGGTTTGAGCCACTCAGTGATTTATTGCTGACCGTTTCGAGGCGGTACTTCGTTTGTGGTTCCTAACTATTACTTGTTCCTATGTCTGCATATCTCTTCTAGCAATGTTCGCTTTTTCTCCTGTTTTGTTTTGTAATTTAAAACTGAAAATAGGTGAAAATGGATGTGTTACGAATGGCTGGTTCTTGTTGGGCATACTAGTAATTTCGTTAATCTAATATGTGAATAACTTTTCTGGCGATTAAATTGAACTATTGCAAAAGCTAAGGGTGGGTGTTGGGATCATGTAAAACCGCCTTAACTCACCCAGTAATTTATTTCTGACCGTTCCAAGAAGGCACATTTTTTGTGGTTTCTTACTTTTACTTGTTCTTGTTGTCCATGGTGGTGCTTTCGCTCCCCTGTTGTGTGAGCGGTTAGACTATATAACCCAATGTAGGCATAACAACAGATGTATTGCAAACCCGGTCATACCGGCCACGGAAAGATATGAACAGCAAATCCGTATATCAGCTTGTGAATATTCGAAGGAACAAGTTGCTGATAGTCAGCTTCGTCTGATGCAAACACTAAATTTGGAAGTTGCAGGAACGGCCAAGTCTGAAATGACTCATTGTTTCCGCCGTCTACAACTGCGGAAATGGTATGAAAATAAGTCATATTATATGCATTTTTCATCTTTCTTACAGCATTTTAGTCTACAGTGATACATCATATACACATTCTTCCATACATGTATTTGTGTGTCGCTTAAAATGGTTTCTCAATACACGAGCCAGCACCAAAGACGCGCATAAATCTCTGAATCTATACAGCCCAAACAGAACTTGCGTTGTTTGCAGTGACCGTTTATAGGGATCAATAGACTGTTCATGTTATGACTGTCAGTCTGTGCAGTTTGACCTGTTTTTGTTGCTAGCGCTTGCGGTAAGGCAGTTTTTCATATATTGAGAGCCTTTATTATTCCGTTTCCGCCCATTTATTCCTGATCAGTTTGAATGTTTAATATACACAATCCATCAGAACATTTTAAGTTCAAATATGTATCGTCTCATAAATTATTGTCATTTATATGATATAATTTAAGAAAAAAATAAATAGCTCATCTACGCATTTGTGTATTTTATTTTGGAAACAATAGTGTACACATATTTATGTACAATATATTGAACACAAATATGCTTATATGAGCCGCGACATGACAAAACCAACAAAATGGCATGTGCGCCCAGCAAGGATCAAATCAGCCTGGGCATCCGCCTAGTCTGATCAGAGTCTTCGCTGTGCGCATAAAGTGTACCTAAGAGTCTAAGCTACCTCCATGACAGCAGCGAAGACTCTGATCAGACTGGGTGGATTCTCTGGTTGACCTGAGTCTTCGCCGGACGCACATGCGACTTTGTTGGTTTTGTCGTGTCGTGGCTCAAATATACATTCTTCCATATCTGTGTATCTCTTGAAATGGTTCCTCAATACACAAGCCAGCTCCAAAGACACCATGGATCTTTAATCTATACAGTCCGACCAGAGCCTTCGTTGTTTTCATTCAGTTAAATAGCTCATAGGGATTAACAGACTGTACATGCTAACAGGTATAACTCTGTCAGTCTGCGCATCTGATCTGTTATCTTTGCTGCTAGTGCCGCGGTGAGGCATATTTTTATATATTGAAAATTCCGTTTCCGCCCATTTAAGCCTGATCAATTGGAATGTTTAATATACACGTACAATCCATCAAATCAATTTTAGTTCAAATATGTATTGGATCATAAATTAGCATCATTAATATAATGATATAAGTTAAAATAATGTACATGTAAATAGCTAATCTTCTCATTTGTGTATATTATTTTTGAAACAATTGTGTCTATATGTTGTCATTAAGAGGTTGGCATTTCTGTTTTTGTATTTTTTATTATCATTTTAGGTGTGAGGATATACTTAAACTGAAAGTATTGTTGTATATATTATTTATTTACTTTTTACACAGCATGGAATCTGAGAAGCAGCAGATAGCGTCACACACAAGGAGTTCTCTTTGTTGTCGGAGACACACTAGCACACTTTCAACAGAATCTTAATGAATTTGGACACAAACTTTGGTTTTGCTTCTTGGGCAATTTTGATTTACTTTCATGATGTCATTCGTCAATACTTTTAGAACAAGTATTAAAACATGTATTGTTTCTCTTACATGACGAATCAAGGGAGAGTAATCTTGAGCTTTTTCTCAGAGAGGCCAAACCCCTTGCTTCAAAAGTTACTTCCATTGAAGAAGGAATTGCAATTCTGATAAAATCTCGTTGCAGAATGGCGGTCAGATTATGAAGGGATATTGATAAACACCAAGCCATGCCGTTAAAAACCTGCATTGAAGCATATTTGAGCTGCGCTTCCTTCTAACATGCACGCTCTAATCAGAACATTGACAGTTTGAGAGTCCTTTAAATCACAATATGAGCCGCGACACGACAAAACCAACAATGTGGTTGTGCGCCCAGCGCAGACTCAGATCAGCCTGGGCATCCGCCCAGTCTGATCAGAGTCTTCACTGTCCGCATGGGGGTAGATTAGACCCTAAGCTACCATTTGAGCACTTAACGAAGAGTCTGGTCAAACTGCGCGGATGCCCAGGCTGATCTGAGTCTGCGCTGCGCGCACTACCACATTGTTGGTTTTGTCGTGTCTTAAAATTTTATCTTAAATTTAATGTTTTAAAAAGCGCATCTTAGTTACATGCCGAAAGACACAATTTACATAAAACTTTTAAACAGTTTTGTCAAAACAGAAAATCAAGAGAAAGAAGGTTATCGTTGCTGTTGAGAAGTGGATTTAACATCATAGTAAACAAGATTTCAGTCATGTCGAGATGTAAAATCTGAATTTGTAGGACTACAAGTAGTTCTCGGCCTGCGATAAATGACACACAGGTCTAGCAGCTCTGTCGCAGAGGCAACAGGCAGCCAATCTATTTCGCGAGCCCGATGGGCGGGGTAAAAGAAAAGAAAAAAAAAAGAAAGAAAGAAAGAAAAGAAACGAAAAGAATAGAAACGAGAAAAACTATGTGGGTGGATGGGTACATGTATCTGTATCAGGCTTAATCTTTCCATAAGGATGAGACCGTCAAAGGGATCGAAATATCATAATTTCATCATTATAAGTATTATTGTTTTATGTTTTTTGTCGTCAGAAACTAAAACAAACCGCTGGCAAAACTGACCAATAATCAGATTTATTTTCTCGCCAATTCTTACGAAATTTGACCTAAATATCAGAGAGCGGGAAAAAGACTTATTACAACGAAAAGGAGCAATTGAAAAAGTAAATTGATTTGATCTGAGAAAAAGCAAATGAAAATCCACATTCAATTTGTTAAAAAATCAAAAAAAATCTTTCCATCCAGCTCCTTCGTATTGTTATTATGCTGATAAATATTAAACACAGTGATGACAAAACCGGCTTCAGAGAAGCTCAACACCTCTACAGGTCCTGGGATATGGACATCGATATCACATTCCTAATATCGATTACATGTAATGCCTATCGCTCCCCGGCTCTAAGGGAAATAACTGCATTCACATTAATACTCGCTCCAGGTAACAGGCAACCAATACTTAGCGCGAATTGAAGACATAAGTTCCAGTTGTGGGTCTAGATTTGTTGGATTGTTTTGGAAAAAAAATCTGTATAATAGTCGAGTTAAACACGACTGATTTACATAGTTTGGGTTCTTAAGCCCGTCTTATAATTGAAGAATTATGGTAATAAATGATTGTGGAAAGGTTATCATTAGATGCAACGCAATATCCTTCAAACAGAATGAATGAAACAGGGGCATCAATGATGTATTTCTCCCTCGCCATTTCCATTTAAAACATGTTTACTAAATTTCGTTAGATTATATTAGATTAGATTATAATATTTAAATCCTGGTTAAAATTCTTAAAATGTTTTGGTTTAGGCCATGATAATTATTAATCAGAATTGATTAATTGCTTTATTTATTACTTTACGTCCACGGTAAACAGCTATGGTCATGTCGGGACGGTCAGTTAACCTAACCCCACTCTTTCTGGGCAGGCTTAGACCTCCTAAGCAGTTAAATAGTACTAATTGCACATACTTTCGCAAGTAACTGACAACTGCCCTTGCCCTTCTTGAATCAGCGGAAGGAAAAACGAAAGTATATGGCCAGACCAGGACCTCTGACTTAAAAGTCAGGTGCCCTACCGCCTGCGCTACGCGGCACGGCTATTAATCAGAAAGATAGAGTCAAACTGTATAATTTATGCAAACTAGAAAAGGCGTGAGCCAGTAAGAAAATCAATATAAGGTCTTGCGATCACGGTAAGATACCCAGGTTATTTTCTATTTCCTTTACAAGACTTTTACGTTATTCGATTTTATTTGGACCATTCACGCGATTTCGATAGCGGGCTGCGATTCTTCCAGATTTGCAATATTTATTGTAAAAACATATTCTGCCGAAATGTTATGCCTTCACACAATGGCTAATAGTCAGTTCGGACTATTTCAGGCTGTCAGGTAAATGCTTCTTAAACACAGTTTTCATAGTTTAGCTTTAAAGAGAAAAATCAATTATAATTGCTCTGTAATAAGGGCACAAAATGGCATCATGAGAGACATGCCACATTATGCAACCTCTCAAAAGGTATACAATTAACTTGACCTTGAATAGACATTATTGAGATTTTTAAGATAGATCACCTGAATTTCATATATTAATGACCTGCAATTTATTTGATTTGACAGTGAAATATTTAGCTGAAATTCCAAAGGACACCAAAGGAGAAAACGAAAATGATTTTCTTTGTAATCCGTACCGACAATCTTGGTTTTCACATCCGCTGATCTGGCTGATTTTGATTTGGAAGTAAATCAGAACTCTCAGGGAAAGCAACTCTGCTATTTTCATTTTTGCCTACCTTTTCAATGGGGGTCAGCTCTTAAAAAAAAAAGGAATTTGATCCGTTCCTATCCTTAAGTGCAGAGACCATTTTGGAAGGCGTACACAGAAAGTTGTTCCGCTTTGTGAAAATGGCAGACAAGAACATGCATGTATACCCATAAAGGGTTCAAACATGTTTCTTCATGCTTTAATATTTGCCAGGTCCTGAAGTGGCAATTAAAAACTGAGGCCAATAGCCGAGGTTTTCAATAGCCCCAAATCTTAATGCAATGAAAAACCATGTTTGATTGTTAGTATTTCATAAACTACAATATTACAAAAATAACGAAAATATTTGTGCACCAAACGGCCTCATCTCCATTTTTGCTGATTTCCACACGCTATATGCTTTCTATAACAATCTTCGTTATAGGCTCTGGTCAGCTATCGTGAATTTTTGTCTAACCATTAGCAGCAGTTCACAAGTCAAAATGATTTTCCACCAACGTTGTTCCACTCAATTTCGCCTCCTCTTCCATTTTAGTTTACAATTTTCATATCTGCATAATTCTTGGATACAAGCCTGCAACTGCAAACTTACGACTTGCTTCTGTATTAATGGCGTATTGTCCTGAGTCTTGCATATGAAAAGCTGCAAAGCTGATCATTATCAGCGCGTGAATCGTCTTGTTCATACAGAAACATGGTTTTGTGTCCGTTAAAACATGCCTGTACATAGTGCTTGACACCGATATTTTTGCAGTTTACACCTTTATGTTACAGTTTTAATTTCGGATCCGATTCTATTATTGTTTGGATAGAGAAATTTCAAAAGACTGTAAAGATGGCCGCAATGGTGGCGTTTTCAATTTTCATCCCGCATAGTTTGAGCTAGTTTGACATACTCGACAAGTGCATATTAATTGGAACATGTTTGAAATATTTAAATGATTCGTTAAAAATCTTTGCAGGAGAAGCGCACACGCTGGCATAAAAAATGTGCATATCAAATGGTGATTAACTGGTGGACAGGAATGATAGACAGATATATGTCAAAAAATAGCTGCGTAATAGCTGTACTAGTTTCCCCGCATGCAAAATAAGGAGTTGGATAGTTTAATCTTTGTATACACGACATGTAGGCCGATTTATGTTCGCAGAAGTATCAGTTCGAGACATTGCGGGAAACTGCGCGTGACAGGTAACAACTTTCCAAAATATTTGCAGGAACTATCAAGCAGGGTAGGATAGAAAAGAACGGGTGTTGTTTTGATTACATTGATCTTCAATACTATAAAGGTATTTTCGAGCGGGATCAGTTAACATATCACTACCATATCGTATTTAGACAATGTGTGACAGGCAGATGCCCGTAAAAATAACGGGCAATGGACTGGCAGCTGGTTGCCAGTTATTCTGTCGTAAAATCTACGGAAATGTTTTACAGTGTAAAGGACACTAGATAGGCGCTCGCTGATAGGTTTAACTTTGCAAATAATAAAGGAATCAAGCGTGTACATGCTGTACATGCTGCTTTGTGACGAAGTAACTGAAAAATGCAAAAATGCAAAATCTGCTTTTTTTGAAAACCAGGCTAAACATTGTCAGTGTATGAGGAGCGTCCAAATGTTTCTGGACAGATGGAAATATGTCCATATACAATTGTATAAACAGATCTGTGATATTTTTCGTCAGTGCAGATATATATCGTCAGTGCAGATATATTAAGAAAAGCTGTCAGGAAATAAGTTGTCGCAGTTTCCCGCAATGTCTCGGAACTAATTCCTTTGCGTACGTAAATCGGCCTACTTATCGTAGAATAGACATAAAGAATGGGTTGCACCAGTGTAATCGATAACCATTTTGTCGCTAATGAAATCTCGATCGACGCAAAGAGGTTGCAACGCGGTCACATATGAGATGAAGAATTATATTCGAAGGTAACCCTCTCCATACGGTACATTTAGCATCAAATATTGCGCGCAGAATGGCAACTTTGCATCTCCCTTCTTCACCTGTCTGTATCTTGGTGGGTTGTGCTTGTGTTTGATTCCGATGTCATTTTCATTTTTGCCTCCTTTCATAATGGGGGTAAGCTCTTGAAGGAAAAATGATACTCTAGCAGAAACGCTTTCCTTTAAGAGCAAACTCCTTTTTTGGGAAAATTTTGTCTTCCAGGGAAGCAAACAGGAAGTCATGAAACGGCTGACATAGACGTGTATCCATACATCTTAAGGCAGGTGCGGCTTGCCTCCGCAGAACCTTGTCTGCGGAATGCACATCGTTGATTAAATGAACTAAACTTTCACACAGCGTAGGCGTTCACTATGTTATCAGGTTGATCTATGTTGCTCCCATATTCCTCAAGACAGTATCCTTGTAACTTGCCTCACTAAGAGTATATGTTTAATGTTTTATATTTTATTATTATTACGTTAGGGTCAAATTACTTATGATTAAGTGCAATGATTTTTATTTCAATAAAAGTCGCAGTGATTAAAACGTGCAAATTCATATTACCATTACGCACTTCCTATAAATATGCTATGCATAGTTTGTGTGATTTATATATACCAAGCAGGAAATTCCAGTAAAGGCTAGATGTAAACAAACAAGATAGACACATGAGCCACGTCATGTGACTTCCAACAATGTGGCAATCTTGCCATGTGATATTCAAACCATCCTCCTGTTCCACACAGGGTAATCAGAGACCTCATTTTGGCTTTATAGCTTGGTTCACTTCCACAGAAGGCTTATGTAACAAGCAAAGGCTCTGATCTGCACATAAGTGCAGTCTGATCAGAGCCTTTGGTTGTCACCAATGTCACATTGTTGGAAATCACATGATCTGGCTCACATGTAACAGGCAGATTGGTCATAAAAAAGTCGTAGTAAGCTCACTGAGCCAAAACTGCTAGGTACATGTGTATTAGCTCTTAATACAAGTTCTCTGAAACTGCAATTTTAAATTACTTGAATAACGGAAAAACATTGCCAACGAAATTTGTATCAATTAAGCCAATCTTAACCAATCTAAATTTGGTCGTGTTATTAGAAAATGACAGATTGGTTAAGATTTGCTTAATTGATACAACTTTATCCAAGCTTAAACTGCTTCTGATAGCTTGCCTTTACCCGACTATCATAGGATGAAAAATAGTGACCCTAAAGTTTTTATATTTGTTAAGTTTAAGGTCGGGATATAGGGTCTGATTATATAAGTTCCTTAGAGCAAAGAACACATTCGAAAGAAGGAAAATGATCCATACTTCAAAGTTTCGGCTACTCATGCCTCATCAGTGATCCTGACATGATTTGGTGATGAAAGCCAGAGAAAACATATAGTGACTTCTTAATTTTCATAAGACAGTCGATTCAGACGGATTAGTAACAAACAGGGATCCAAATAGTAAAAAAGCGATGACCTAGAATATGAGTCTAAATCAATCAAATATTTCTGATTTCTCAGAATATATCCTCTGATCTCAAAGGCTAAAATTAAAATATACTCTGCATGTACGGGGAGACGTTTTGCGACCGCAACACTGCACAGAACTAGCTTCTGTGAAGTCAAATCTAAAAGAGTTCATTCAAGAGTAGAAAACACAGTCGAAAGAGGGAACAAGGGCCATACTACGAATTTTCGGCTACTGAAGCCTCATCAGTTTACAATATCGAAAAATAAGTGATCAGAACCTTACTACGAACTTGAGTGAACAATGTAACTTGATACACTGGAAAACCGAAAGGCTCCAGAAATACAACAGTATAGGTTCCCTCGTCTCATTGCTTTAACAATTTAGGATATAGGTCCAAACTATTGGAAAGGAATTGCAAACTCAGGTTTGGCGGACTTTTATTTTGGTCTTTTTAGCCACTAGTGCAAATATTGTTACCACAGAATGTGAATATTTTCAAGCAACTTTTTTAAATTGAGCCGGTTTTAAAATGACTCTCTCGTGACATGTACTCGATGCCCATAAAGACACCTGAAATGCTATTCTACTCTATTGCTAATAGAAGAAAGTAAGAAAATGAAAACATCACAGAAATTTGCACTCTTAAACTCCAACCAGAGGTATAACTACAGCAGTGTAAATGCCAGGTATTTCCAGTCTGCTAAAACTCAGTTTTGGCGGACTTTTATTTTGGCCTTTTCAGCCACTAGCGCAAATATTGAGTTTACCACAATATGTGAATATTTTCAAGCAAACTTGTTTAAATTGAGCCGGTTTTAATATAACTCTCTCGTGACAAGTACTTGATGCTCTTAAAGACACCTGAAATGCTATTCTATTCTATTGTTAATAGAAAAAAGTAGGAAAATGAATGCATCACAGAAATTTGCACTCTTAAACTCCAACCAGAGGTATGAATACAGCAGTGTAAAGTTCAGGTATTTCCAGTCTGCTGAACATGTGGAAGAAATTTCCAAAAAGTATTCGCTTTAATCGTATTTTATTGTAATATTCATAGGGAATGGGACTGGGCCACAAGTTCTCACAACATTAGTTACGACCCTTCCCCATCACTATAACAACAAATGCTTAAACATCACATTGTACCAGTTAACGAAGCTGGCAAAAATCGTCTTCACCAAAACATACTACTCATCGAAACTAAATCATATTCCTTGCCAATCATGCCATCGTAATTACCCTACACACAGGGACAGATTTGCCAGTATCATTTAAATTACTTAACAAGCAATAAGAGCATTTATAATAATTTAATATCGCAAGAGTCAAACAAACATCTACCAGAATGGCAAGCAGTAAGGATCCCACCGGTTTGCCAATACAGAGCAGTCTGATCGGGGTCTATATTGCTTACTAATGAAGCACTTACTGTCCCAATGTGCGCTGACACCATGGTAGGCAATTAAACAATAGTAACGAATCATCCTTAAGAACATCAATGAGGTTACATGATTATCTAATACTAAAAGAACTGAAAGGAAATATTAAATAAGACAGAAAGAATAAAGTAATTCAGTTTGTAAGACTGTAAAGTAAAGACTGAAGAGCACAAAGCTAGGGAGAAATAAGATAGCACTACAACAACTCATCATAAGGCATGCAATGGGAAAATAATAAGAGAAACAAAATAGTCAAGTAATAACAAAAATAGCAACAAATAAATGAAACTATAATAATAATCATATTCATCGTCTGGGATTTCAGCAAGAAGAAGCATCCACAATATTTGTGAACATATGGTAGTAACTGAAATAGAACTATGTAATTAGATATTGTTAAATCTTCCAGAATCTATGATAAAATTTTGGACAGCATTAAAAAAAAAATGTCATTGTCATATCTGTCTTCAATAGTATTTAGCAAAGAATCAATGATGATAAGATCTTTTAGATTCTAGTGATTTATCTTAAAGAAATCTTCATTTAAGTCTCTGATGAATATTTTTTTTTTTTTTTTTTTTTTTTGCGAATAATCAGTTGCTTTTGCAATATTGAGGTTGAGGTTATTGAAAAATATTTACATCTGCTGTTCTGGGACTATAAAACAATCCGAACATATAACTGACACTATCTACCTTAATTTCAACCTAAATATGTTCTTCACAAAAGATTTCGAGATCTGCACTTCTTGTGTGTACAAGTTGAGAGTTTAAGTATATCATAACTCCTCCATCGTGGTTGTTTCTATCTGTTCTGTAAGGTTCATCAAAGGTGTCTGATAAAAATAAAGATTCATTACTAATTTGTTGGAAGTCACGATGTGTAAAGCATTAAATATTAAAATATAAAAAAGTTGTCCTTGGCATAATATGATATGTTTCAAATGCTTCTTATGTTCAACTGTAAAATAGAAAGATCTGCAACAGAATTATTTGGTCCTTGGTTTTGCTCAGTATCAAAGGCCTCTAACAGTAGCATAAACAAAACAAAGAAAAAGTGGTTATTGCATATCTATTCACTGAACAATGTGGCTAGTAAACAGCAGAAATTATGAAAGTAAAACAAGTATTTAAGTAAGAATAAAAATGGTAACCTCACATAGCTGTATGTGTGGCACCGAAAGTGGCACTGTCAAACAGTCTTGTGGAGACTTACCACTGATCAACTGATATACTCATGGATTGTATTGTTAGCTATCAACAGAAAGTCCTCACAACCAAGTTGTCAGCACCACCAACCCACTGGTTCCCCTTACGATGAAGGAAAAATAATATTAATAAGACAGACTGAAGAATAATCCTGTTCATGATCTATCAGAATATGTCACAGTTATTGGAAAACTTCTGAAAGTTAGAAAAAAGCACATTCTTGTTAGTGTGCATATATGTGCACACATGTGCAGGTACATATACATTGTACATGTACATGTACACCCGTGCACATTCAAGCTTATGTAAAAATTGCATAGGACTACAGATGGTATATACATATACTTAATAAACACACGTGCAACTACCTATGTGTCTGTACCTAAGAAATACCTATGTATTTTGGATACTACTTTAAGAGATTCAAGCCTTCTCGAAGTTGTACCTTCACCGCACGACACCTTTGCCGGTACATTGCTACTAAGAGGTGACCTCTAACCTTTGCCATGAGTATTTTCCCGTTTTGTGAGACTGCTCTTTTACTGTATCTGCCACATCAAAGTCCATAAATATGTCTCCCTCAGCCATCTTATTGAAATCAATACGACACAGTTGAGATATGTAAACAAAACAGTCAGTACGTATACGTGTGTCTATGCAGTCTATGCAGCTCACACTTCAGTAAACACAGTACAAGCCAGTACACTGAAATATGGCAAAGACTCACCTAGAGCAATAAAAAAAACTGTATTATTCGAATTAATATCCGAGAATGATAAACAGAACGTCCCTCGAAAAGTCTACATGGAAATTATGATTTATAACTAAATATGCATTTCCAACAAAGAGTAACCCCGTCCTGTCCACCATGACCACCTGACTTTTCCCGATAGGTATTAACCTAAAGTGCTACAGGAGGTCTCATGTCACATCAGCATTCTCTCTTGGTCGGTAAGTAGATTGGACAGATATAAAGTAACATCAAAAAAGACGAATAAGAGCATTACAGCTCTTTACCCCTATTCATTTTTTAAATCAATGTTACTACATTCAACATAAAACAGAGTCGTTTTAACGTGCGTCATATTATTTTTGTCATATGACGTCGCTATTATTCAGTGGATAACGTCATTTCATAAAAATCGTATGACCACACGTGTAATAACACTTTGGCGCGCACACGTAACCTCATTGACAGCGTCCATGTCAACAATGCGTTTCCTTTTTGAAATAATGTTGAGTTTGATGGCGTTAAAATCCCATTTTAAAGGGTCATATGATAAACAGAATCTTTCACTCGTGGTCAATTCATATGAAATTTATGAAACTCGCCGAAGGCTCGTTTCATAAATTTCACATGAAATGACCACTCATGTAAGATCCTCTATATCTTTTCATTCAGCTCCTAATACATCTTACACAATAGTTGAACGAAATGAGTAATATGGATAAAATCAAGTAGCAGTGAGGAACCACAACAGAAGCACTACCTTGGAATGGTCAATTACTAAGGTAGGGGTGAATGGGGCAGAGAAGTGCGGTTGAGGGCTTATCGACTTTACGGAATCCCAACATTCTCTAAAACTACTTAATTACAAGGATCCACATAGACATTACTTCGCAGAACCTTTGCTGTCCACTATTAATACTGCACTGGGACATATTATATGCAGAATAATAATTATTTGAAGCAAACTCATTCTTTCATTATTTGTACCGGAAAATATAGAGTCAATTCGATTGGAAATCAAAGTTGTCTTACAGCTGTTGTTGTCAGAATTCATTTTTCATTATTTTTTGTTAACAGTTATCATCCCTCACTACCGGTTTATTTTTCTTTCGTTTGAATTTGGACATGCTTGAAAAAAAAGCAATAGATACGTGATCTCTTTTCATTCTCGTATCCGATGATTTAAGGCGATAATAAATCATAAAAGGTTCATAATACTCTTCTTCTAGAGTAAGTGATGGATTCTGTCCATTTACGTATAGGTTAGAGGCTATGAAGAGAAATCTTCGCAATTAAGAACCTGAAGCGAGCGTAGCGAGCGGAAGGTTCTTAATTGCGAAGATTTCTTTTCATAGCCTCTAACCGGCTTAGTGTTTGCCCCAGATAATAAACTGATCATGGTCTGTCCTGTTTTCCAACATCTTTCAGATAAACGTTTTTGAGAGATAATTTGTGTTTAAAAAAATAAAAATAAAGAAAAAAAATAATGATAAATCAAAAAAATCCCAAAATGACCACTCTCCAATGTACTTTGATTATAGTAATGATGCAACCTCAAAACATGATGCAATATCATGACAGTCCCAAAATAGCTTGGAGAGGAGGGGCTTAATTAGAATACTGCTTTTAAATTTTTTGTCATGCTGTCATTTAGCTTGGAGAGGAGGAGTATAATTAGAATACTGCTTCTAGAGTGAGTGTCATGCTGTCATTTATGATTTGTGTTCAGATGACTTTGCACATTCCCATTCATTCAGTTTTTGGAGCTCAAACATGGCAGGTCACTTTGATTTTCCTTTGTTGAATGAGGATTATTCTCATCTCTTTACACAAATCATAGTTATTTGATTTGTGTTACGAGATGCATCTTATTACAGAGGAACATATAAGAGGAGTATTTTGTGATAATTTGGAATTATTCTTATTTCTCCATGAGAAACGTATGTTATGGATATTTATTAGAACTGCCTTTTCGAGGCAATTCTAACAAATATTTACAACATGCTTTAAAACAATGCTGTGGGTACCTATAGAACTGCCTCGTCGAGGCGATTCTGATAAGTATCCACATGTTTTTACAGTATGTGTTTATTTTAAAAATAATGTTATGGTTTGCCATAGAACCGCCTCGTCGAGGTGGATCTAAGGAGTAACCATAAAATACATTTTTATGGAGAATACTGCCAAATACTCCCTTCATCTGTCCCTCTGTAATGAGAAAAAACCCTCATTCGAGAAATCAAATCAATTTGACCTGTCATGTTGAAGCTATTTTTAGACGTGACAAGCCACAGAAGACTGTACATTTCTGATCACTTGAATTTTCAAGTCTTCAGTAGATTTATTGGTGAAGACTCTCTTCATGGATAAGTGATGAGTCTACACCAATAAATCTATTGAAAATTTGAAAATTCGGGTGATCTGATTGGTTTATTATCTGGGGCAAACACTAAAATACAGAATGAAGTTGATATATGATATGAAAGGTGTTAAAGCTTTAGCAGTTGTTGATAAATTCAGTAAAAGAACTGACAGCTTAGCGAAAAAATATAATAAAATGGACTAAATAAGTAAATGTGCAACCAGAAAATGGGAAACTGAACCATTAATTAGCACCTAATTACATTAAGATCTCCATCAGTATCATGCTGTTTTGCTTATTAATCTTCATGTCTCATTTGCGTTGCATCAATGCATCACAATAAATCATTCTTTTTAAACTTAAACAAATATCTCTCCATGCATTAGGCATGTTGTTATGTTGCAAAAACAAAGGACCAACAAATCTGCATTACAGTGGGTATTAATGGAGGCTTGCAGTCTTTTACCTCCACTGAATTATTCATGAGAACGAGCTGTGTGTAATCGCCAGCGGAACGTTGTCTACTTTGTCTTTTCTGGGATAGACACATACATTATTTCAGGTGCACTTTAAACGTCATGACAGACCAAATAATATCGCGAAATCGTTTGAACTGTTAAGTACACTTTTAGAATAGGCAATTACATCCCGTTACTGGTGACAGGTGGCAAATAGGAAAAGGCGATATGAGCCGCATCACGACAAAACCAACAAAGTGGTATGTGCGCCCAGCGAGGACTCAGATCAGCCTGGGCACCTGCCCAGTCTGATCAGTCTTCGCTATCAGCATGAAGCTTTCTTACACATTTAGCAACCCTTTAAGCGTATAGCAAAGACTCTGATCAGATTAGGCGGGTGCCTAGGCTGATCTGAGTCTTCGCTGGACGCACATGCCACTTTGTTGGTTTTGTGATGTCGTGGCTCATATAATGAAGGAAACTACATTGTAAATGGTTACGAAAATAGTCTTCCTATCTCATTTAATGATATCTGGACTATGAATATAAGTATGAAAATGTTGACCTTGGATTACTAAGTGATTCTTTGTTAAACGCCTTTTGGGTCAATACAAGTGCAACATGAATCGGTAAAGAATATGCATTAGACTAGAAATACCAATGCAGACACTGAAAACCAGTACGCTGGAACAATTTTATCTGGAAATGTACTGTTTTTAAATACGTATACAATTAAAACATATCTCATGATAAGCCAATCATTGTGCGAGATTTAACAGCCTGTTAATAAGGTGTCCCAACACATGCAGCTAATATGAGTTAATATGACATATACTCAACAAAATAAGTTTAGGGCCACTTAACTAGAATCCCAATATATGTTAAATCTGGTCGAGTTTATGAACACGACCATTCAAAATATGGATATTTTAATGTACTTTTCTTTGAGAGATATCTAATCTGAACTGTAAATTTTAGTCAAGAAATTAATTAAAAAAAATTGTATAAAAGTGTTATTATCCAAAAATTAAAATAATATCTATGGGAATGTTTTGGTGTTCTGACTTTACGTTGCCAGAGAACAGCAGTGAACATTAATTTAAAAATAAAATTGCACATATTTTCCCAGAGAAACTCTCATAAGATTTGTACCGTCTATTAAAGTGTAAAGGCCAAACTTTGTCTTTCGGAGGGCCACACTCTATTTCTAACTATATATTATTTACTTAAACTAAAAAGAAACATATATGCCTGGATTTACTTTACATAACTGTATCCTGTCAATAAAAAAAGAAAGTTTTCGTTCTATAAAACATATTTTTGGGGTAAAACTTCCTTATTTTCAGAAATTCCAAAATATCCCAAGCTACTGACCAGATCTTGTTAGTGCCATTGACTCCTGGTAGATCTTGATAATGCATGAATTCTTCAATTATCGACAAAAAGTTGCATAGCGATATTCTTGCCCACACATTTACTAGAAAATTGTAAACTTGAAATACAACGTTAAACTCAGACAGAATGCAACGTCTCGCCCTTTACTTATTTAGTTGTCTATATTTTAGGGTGAACGGGTAAAGAGGTGATCAGGTGTGCGTATCTTCATTAATATAACAGGTTCATCTTATTAAAGCGTCACGTTGAAGTTCTAGGTCTTTGTTACACGTTTTCTTGATCAAGTGCAAGAGCGTATTATTGACCTTAATTACCTGTGACAGTGTAATTATGTCACTATTCTAAACAGATGTATCAAACCATGAACCCCAGTTCAAATAAGTCTGCTTTTTACTTATAGCGAAAATGTACCCAACACGAGGACGGACGTTGATTTCAAATACATAAGATAGTTTATCCCTGTGACATTAGGGATATGAGCCGCGACACGACAAAACCAACAATGTAGTTGTGCGTCCTGCCTAGACTCAGATCAGCCTGGGCATTTGCCCAATTCGATCAGACTCTTCGTTAAGTGCTCAAAGGGTAGCTAAGGGTCTTAGCTACCTCCATGAGGACAGCGAAGACTCTGATCAGACTGGGCGGATGCCCAGGCTGATCTGAGTCTGCACTGGATGCACAACCACTTTGTTGGTTTCCTCGTGTCGCGGCTTATATTCATTGAACAAATATACATACAGCTCAGCCGGTACTAAATCTTTCTATAACAGTTCTGAAACAAACGAACTAAGCTGTTTTGTTAGATCACAACGTTTATTGCACATAACATAAGGTCCAGTTTACGTGATGTTACATAGAAAACATAATGAACTGAAGATCAAGATAAAGCATTATAATAAAGGTGTGGCGTAAATAATATTCACGCTTCTTTTCAATGTCAGCAACATATGACTGACACGGAAGTAACATGTGATTGTAACTATATTAATGGCACATGAGAATTTGTATCCAAACCATTTATTCTTTTTGTAACAAACCGTTCATAGAGCCAACGCTTTTCATTTTATCACTCATTCTGAAAGTATTATATCTTCATGGAATAGAAAATAAGTGCTGATTTTAAGGTCAGGAAATAATTCAGCATATATTTAGTATTTTCGAATAGAAAGAGAATACGAAAGCCTTGTCTTTAAATGACCAACCTCAAGCTTGGACGTTTAAACCAATTCAATCTTTTCCACTGGGATTGCCGGGCCGGGTAGCGCAATCGGTAGGGCACCTGACTCGTAAGTCAGAGGTCCTGGGTTCGAATCCCGGTCTGGCCACATACTTTCGTTTCTCCTTCCGCTGATTCAAGAAAGGCAGTTGTCAGTTACTGGCGAAAGTATGTGCACTTAGTACTGGTTAACCGCTTAGAAGGTCTAAGCCTGCCCAGGAATAGTGTGGTTAGGTTAACTGACCGTCCCGACATGACCTTAGTTGTTTACCGTGGACGTTAAGCATCAAATCAACCAACCAAATCCACTGGGATTAAATGACAGTACTCACCATGACGGCAAAGGGAAAATTAAGACGAAAAGGCACGCTGTAAATAGATCAACTACTTCACTAAACGATTTGTCGAATGAATTAAAGTAAAATGGTTGACACTATATGCTTTCGTTTTCAAGTTCTCTACTTGAGTTCTACGTGCTTAAGATACTGAGGCTAATTAATTCTACAATAGAAATCATCCATTGTATGATGCTGCACTCCTGACTTGATGTTATACTCAACAAGCTCTCCGTCCATTTATCTATTCTTAAACCTATCACAAGAGGCATTCTACAAAAACGTCTTATAAACATAAAGGAATTGAATTTATTGACTTACATAGTATCTTTAAAGGTGCATCCGGAATTTCATTCATACCTACTTATTTCCACAATCCTGAACCACCAATAATTTATTATAATAATAACAATTAAAATCTTAAAGAATTCCTTCAAATGCAGAGAATATATTCAGAGGAAGGAACATAGGCCAGACTACGTAGTTTCTACTAATAAAGTCTGATCAGTGACCCTGACAATATCTGGTGACGAAACCAGAGTAAAGCGTACGGAGTTTTCTTAAGTTTAATTATGCAGTCGATACAAAGACTGATTGGTATCAAAAAGGGTCCAATATTAATATGAAAGACGATGATTTAGAATAAGAGTCTAATCCAATCTAAAATTTGAGATTTCCGAGAATATATCTTCTGATCCCAAAGGACGAAACTGAAATAAAATCTGCTCTATGGATGATGTACGGGGAGATGTTTTACGGCCGCCACACGGGACAACACCAGCTGCAGTGAAGTAAAATTAAAATGTTAAAGAGTTCCTTCAAGAGCAGACGATACATTCAGAAGAAGGAACATAGGCTAGACTAGGTAGTTTCGGCTAATA
Source organism: Ctena decussata (assembly GCA_963989385.1). Classification (NCBI taxonomy): domain Eukaryota; kingdom Metazoa; phylum Mollusca; class Bivalvia; order Lucinida; family Lucinidae; genus Ctena; species Ctena decussata. Next base: position 33,187,302 of record OZ022498.1, on the reverse strand, counting down.
AATTTAAAGAGTAACTACACTTCAGGAACTGACTGAAACCTAATCAGTGACCTTGACAATATCTGGTGACGAAATCAGAGAAAACCGTACTGAAATTTCTTATTTTCATTTAGACAGTCACTACAAAGACTGACTGGTATCACAAAAGGTCAAAATAACATAAAAGACGATGATTTAGAATAAGAATGTAAACCAATCTAAAATTTCAGATGACTCAGAATACATTCTGCTGCAGTGAAGTAAACTTAAATCTTAAAAGAGTTCCTTCAAGGGCAGAGAATACATTCAGAAGAAGTAACATAGGTCAGACTACGTAGTTTTGGCTTAAAAACCACTATAGTTTCAACTATTCCAACTTGTTTCTGACCTTGACATCCAGTTTCATGATACGGTAAAGATTCGGAATTTATTTATTTGGCAACAGGTCATGTGATAACTGGAAATTTGAAAATCATTTCAGATTCAAGAATTCGTTAAATAATTTATAATGCCCATGTCACACACACATAACGGTTTGAGCGTATAGTTGTGGATAAAAATCCACAGTAATCCGCAGAATTTGTGGGCGTGGCCTATTTTCTTGATTAATTTACGGATACAGTTACGTATAGATGCGTATGGCTAAGGATAATTGCGGATGTCGGTTGTCAGATATTTTCCCTTTGAATCAATACGATGAGAGATGATACGAATATACACGTACTACTTACCTTCCATTACCTTCTGTTTCTTCTAGATGCGGAAAGATGTTGTTGATGCTACGAATGACCCGTTCCTATATGTCCGGTTTTATTCGTAATAGTCCGTATTGCATCTACGGATGGCCCATCCGTATCTGTCCGGTGTTATTTATAAAGGTCCGTATTGCATCCGTAGGGTATGTAACTGTCCGTATCGTATCCGTAGGGTCCGATTCCAAATTTTGAAAAGTTTCAAAATTCAGGCGTGGACGAGTAAACCGTATTGATCCGTAACAAAAGGTAACTGACGGCATTCATCTGCATTTATCCATATATGACTCGTATCAAATCCGTATCTTATTCGTATCTTATCTGTATATAAACCTATCATTCCGCAGCCCAACCAAAGTTGAGGACTGATACAGTTTCACGCAGATCGTTACCTTCAATTACGGTTAGTTACGGGTCTCGTTCGGAGTGTTTAAGGACTTTTACCTTCAGATACGTTTCTATACGGATAACTTACATTCCAATACTGACAGATACTATTTGGTGAGGATAATTGCGAAAAGCTAATCTGACTGGGGCATTAGTCCGTAACAATACGCAGAAAGAGACCCGTTACTAACCGTAACAATCCGCATGAAAACGTAACGTTTCACAAATTTTTGGGTGGACCGCGGAACGAAAGGTCGAGATACGGAGTAGATACGAATTTGAAAGGTATAAATGCGGAAAAATGCCTTCAGTTACGGATCATTATGGTTCAGTCGTCCGCGCCTGAATATTTAAACTTTTCAAAATTTGATGGCATATCCTGCGGACCTTGCGGATACCATACGGATACGATACGGATTCGATATGGAGAGAGACCACGCTCACAAATTGTTAGCATCTTCATTATAGTAGGTACACGTATTAAATTTGATTCATAACGAACAAATGTTTTACTATCCTATCAATAGTAAACCAAATGGACACAAGCTTCACGTTGTGATAACCCTGTGTCAACAGTTTACAGGTGAGGAACCTGCCTCTTTCAACAAAGTCTTGATTTTTGAAATGGGCTCTAGCATAGCGGACTAGCTGAGAGACATAAAGTCCGTATGCAGGTGCCGAAGGGATATTACTACTCAACAAGCCGCATAATAGGCAACGATCGCTCATCTGAGTTACAGCATGCATTATGACCAAGACAATGTCAAATATGGGCTATTTAAGTGCTCAAGGGCAAGTAACTCTAAGGCAAATAATACAATATGGCCAAATTTCAAACTAGTCTGGGGTTTTATTTCTGTCCTTATTACTGACAAGCATTATGAAGTTTCTATGAAAACTTGGTGACAACTTCTGCAGATTTGTTTTCGTGTTTAGCAATAAAGCTCCAAATTAATAAATGACCCCGGGTGTGCCCAGATTGGACCCCAGGAGCATGGTAGGCAGGTATTATGTAGAATACTGGTAAACATTGCTACATACCAAATATCTTAGCTCTCGGCTAAATGGTTTCAGAGAAGAATATAACTGAGGATGTTTTAGCTACAAAGTATAGAAACAAATGACCTCCCCCACCCCAACCCGCACCCCCCTTGCTTGGCCAGTTTAGACCCAATGGGAATGATTGTCAGGATTTATGTTGGGACCAGTAAACATTGCTTCATACTGAATTAAGCCCCGGGCCTCCTAGTTTCAGAGGAAAAGATTTTTGAAGGTTTCGTTTAGCTAAAAAGCTTAAACAAATGACCCCACCCCTCCCCCACCGGTATGGCCAGCTTAGACCCAGTAGCAGGATTTATGTAGGAGACTACTTAACATTGCTGCATACTAAATATATAAGCTCTGGGCCTCATGATTTCAGAGAGTTGAATTTTTTAAGGTTCTTTAGCTATACAGCTCTATATAAACAAATGACCCCCCGGGATGTGGCTAATTTGGACCCAGGGGCTTGATTGGCAGGATTTACGTAGAAGACCACTAAACAGTGATGGATGTTAAATGTATAAGCTCTGGCCTTTACAGTTTCATAGACCTAAATTTTCCAAGGTTCTTCAGCTATATAGCTGTAAATTAACAAATTACCCCCTTGGGCGGGTCCAGTTCGGAACCCAGAGACTTGATTGGCAGATTTTATGTCGGGGACCACTTAACATTGCAACATACTAAATGGGCCTCATGGTTTCAGAGAAGAGATTTTTTTCAGTTTTCCCATTATAAGCCTATGGGAGCTAATGGCCCCAATTTGGACCCCAAAGGCAAGGTTGGCTGGATTTATGTATGTGACCACTGAACGTTGCTTCATACTTAATATGTTAGATATGTAAGCTCTGGGCCTCATGGTTTCAGAGAAGAAAAATTTTGAAGGTTCTTTAGCTATACAACTCTTTATTATGAAATGACCCCCTAGGGTGGGACTGGTTCGGACCCCAGGTCATTGTTGGCAGGATTTATGTAGGTGGCCAATAAACATTGCTACATACTAAATGTATGTGCTCTGGGCCTCATGGTTTCAGAGAAGAAGATTTTTAAGCGTTTCCCATTATAAGTCTATGGGAGCTAATGACCCCTGGGGCATGGCCAATTTGGACCCCAGGGGCATGGTTGGCAGGATTTATGTACTGTACAACAAAACATTGCTAATTACTGAATATCCAAGCTCTGGGCCCCATGGTTTCAGAGAAAACGATTTTTGAAGGGTCTACAGTTATATAGCTCTATATAAACGAATGACCCCCTGGGGATGGGCTAGTTAACACCCCAGGAGCTTTATTGGCAGGATTTATGTAGAGGACCACCAAACTTTGCTAATGCTAAATATATAAGCTCTGGGCCTCATGGTTTCAGAGAAGAAGATTTTCTGAGTCTATCCCATTATAAGTCTTTGCTCAGCTTATAAACTCAGAAATGACCCTGTCGCAATAAAACAACAACCTCATACTATTAGCCGATAGCAGAGCACCGTGACTAGACTACGATTGCAGGGCACTGTGACTATGGGCGTTTATTTTGATATATTTTGTGACATAATGAAATATAGGCTACGGCCAGTTTCGAGTAGCACAATAAAGTGAGCATTTGAACATATACTTTATATAACAGAGCGAACTATAGCCTCTGAATAACAAATAGCCAACAAACTTACAAACAACCACTTCACTGAGAATCACGACGTCCAGAAAAAACAGAGTCTGAAACCTGTGTCCAACAACGCCTTTTTTTTTTTTTTTTTTTTTTTTTTTTTTTTATAAAGGCTCAGTGACTCTCTCAGTGGGGTGTGTTGGACTTCACACCGCATGTAAGCTTCTCCTCTATTTTAAAACTTTATAACAGGAACTTTAGAAAAGAACTGTCCTGTTCGAGGTGCTTGCTAGAACTGACAAATTCACGACCCTATCTTATGACACTCAAAAGCAAACCATACGATTGGTTACCTATACAAAACAACTGAAAAACAACAATACCGTTTACACTCTACTCAAAGACATTACTTTTCCGCTAAACTGTCGTAACGCGGAAAAGTGATAAGTCTTTGCTCAGCTTATAAACTCAGAAATGCCCCTGTCGCAATAAAACAACAACCTCATACTATTAGCCGATAGCAGAGCACCGTGACTAGAACCATTTCAAAGTTAGAGAAGTGTGAAATATGTTTAACTAGATGAAACAGTTTATATAATATTATAAACCCAAACTTTGTGAAACTTTAAGCCGTTTACAGAGATTGTCATCAATATAGCCATCTTTGGCAAAATCAGTTTTCCATCTGCCGTGTCTTTTTAGACACCTGTCACTGACATCATTATTGGCAGCGGTAGATACCCCACCTGATCTTAAAGAATGAAGCCCTATATCAAGATTAGGAGCTATTGACTTGAAAAGCGAAACAATACATTCTTTTGTACGTGTATAACTTAACTTTTTATCTTTACTAATCAATTTACTGACTGAATGCGACTTATTCACTGCTTTAAACAAAAAAGAGTTGGAACTGACGCCAAGTTTTGCTAATGACATGCAACGTTTTAACATTTTAACTGGACATGCTGAAGTATGACCCTGACTTAGAAGAACCTCGCAGCCATGCCTATATTGATCGGTCTTACTTTTAGGAATAAACAGCTTCCTCAAACGATATGTCAGTACATCTAATATTACTCAGCTCATCATATCTCAAAAACCCTGAAAAAGCTGTAGTAATCATACACAAACTTCTAACAGTACATAAGTCTTCTGAATGGGAAAAACTGTCACAAAGTTCAATAATTAAATCAGACGAAACTGGGTCTTTCTTCTGACATGGTTTCTTAGCAGTTCTTTTTGCAGATTCAAGGATGTTCTTGACAAAGTTATTATCCGTCAGATCTGTAAGCCCATTAATCTGATGAGCCCATTTAATTCCATAAAAAACACCGGAAACAGAATGATATGACGTCGTAGAGTTTAGTAGATCTGATAAGTATAAAGCGACGATAATAGGGGAACCAGGAAGATCCTTGTAATTGTAGATAGAACAAAAGTTTTTCCAAGAATTAAAAGCGTAATTATACTATTTAAATGTTGAGGCACTTTTTGAGCACAATTAATTTTTACACAACCCTTCAATTCGTACATCTGAAACGTCAACTGCACCGGCTGATCGTAACTGTTCTGTAACTCGCTCTTTAAGCCCTATTCCTGAAAAATAAATGAAAAATGTACATTTAAGTACATGGCAAAGCATACAGGTAGCTTCTAAAATCATATGTTCGTTCAATGTATCTTTTTGCTATCAAAAAGCAATTTTTAAGGCTATCAGTTTAAATTTTAATGGCTTAGATGCAAAAACGCCATTGTTTTCTTGTCCGCCTAAAATGATATTTTCTTGTGGCAAGATCCTGTGATCTTCAACAAAATCTTTGAAAACGCCATTGCCATTACAAATCAAAGGCCAAAACGGTGCTGACTGCCACATTGGAACGATCAGTGTTCCACAAGCCTTTTCTAACACAATTTTATTCAAACAACTACATATCAGTTTTGGAGGTGGAACCCACCAGTTCAGTTCACCTGACCATGTTTGTGTCATAGCACCTACCCCTTCACAACCAAGACACCAGTGCTTTGCGTTAAAACGAACACATTTGTTATTCAAATTTGATGCAAATCTGTCAATACTGAATTTGCCCCACATTTCATTTAACTGTATGAAAACCCAATTTTTAATCTCCCAGTCGTCATTATCAAACCAACTACTGTATTTGTCTGCAAGTTTTAAAGCTTCATTATCTCTGGATATCCACTCTGGGAACAACTTTATGCCCTGCCCTTCACAAAATTCGTTTACTCGCAAAGCAACCTGGTGTAAAAGTGGCCTTTTACTACCCTTCATTAAGGCAGAACGCACATTTCTGTTGTCACTATAGATTTTAACAGACTTCTGGCAAAGAACAGGTTCATTACTTTTCAAAACTCTCTCTACGGAGGCCACTTCACGCCAAGTTGAACTCTGAAGCATTTCAACTTTGCTCCAACAGCCATGTACTATCGTGCCTTCAACTAAGGCGCCCGCACAAAGGGCTAAATAACCACCATAGCCTGTGCCAGAGGCATCACTGAAACAATCAATATCACACTTCTTTGGCTCAAATATAGCCTTACCCTCTGCGTTCAAACTTTTGACATTTCTTCTCCAAAATTTCAACTCCTCAATAGCATTCTGATTTACATATACATATGACTCCCAGCCAATCCTAGAGTCAATACACTGGTATAAAAATCTGGTCTTCAGACAAACTAATACACCTAAAACATTCTGTAAAGAAATAATCTGACCTACAACTGAAGCTAAAAACCTCACAGGAATAATCTGCACACTGTCAGCCTTAAGCTGAAAAAACAAAGAATCAATAGCATTTTCAATTCTTGTTATCCGTTTTTCTGTTGCGAAAATTCTATTCGAAATCATATTCCAAATATATCCTAACCATATGGCATGCTGTTTGAGATCCCAGTCACATTTCTCTTCTGAAATCAAAAACCCCAAACTGACTAGAGTGTTATGAACGCGACTGCTCAACCGTAGGGCTTTGTCCCTGCATGTATGACCCCTAGCCCATCATCCAGAAACAATACAACTTTATGCCCCTGTGAACGAAAATAACGAATAGGAAGGACATCTCATCAGCTTGGAGAAAATAAAACCTGCAGTGGCTAATCCAAAAGCTAAAACGTTAAAAACGTAATAATGAATACCGTGCAAGTCTTTCCAAGAAAATTCTAAATACTGCCTATGCTCAGGAAATATTTCTATGATGTGATATGCAGATTTTAAATCGTATGTGAACAAGAATTCGTGATTTTCTAAACAACTCCCTTGCTACAGAAACATCTTCATATTTATGTTTGAATTTTACCAAATGAGGATTAAATGTGTCTGCAATCCAGTACTAATCTGGCTTTACCTGATTTTCCATAAGCCACTGTTAACGGATAGACAACAAAGGGTACCTGTTTTACTTAAGTTATACATCCTAAACTGAGTAAGCTCTGAATTTCACTACATACTAAAGAAGGGTTTTCCCTAGCGGATTTATTAATGCTAAGAACCACAGTACACGGCAAATCTTTAAAAGGCAGTTTATATCCATTGACAATAATATCTTTTATATACCGGTCAACATGTATTTGCTCCCATACCTGTACACATTTTCTTAAACGGCCTACAGGTGTGCTATTTTTAGACTGGCCATCACCAATTATAGATAATTGCGTAGAGGCACCCAACGGGGTGCAGTTGTATGATGTATTGACTGAATTATTCAACTCATGCATATTTAAAAATTTTACTTATCTTATCAGTGGACTTTGCAGCACCATTCCCAGACAAGCATTCAAACTGCCAATGACCAGGTTTACCGCAACCGAAGCAAAGCCCAGGTTTTCTTCCTCTACCGGCTCTGTAGGAACTGATGGTATTAACAGAGTTGCCCTGCTGCGTAGATACTGACGAGGCAGCTGTAGCTGGCGGGGGATATGGCTGATTAGGTCGGTAACGACGCATCCTATCAAACTTGCGTTGCTTCGACTTTCTTGAAGCCCTGGTTTCAGCTCGCATAATACGTTTCTCATCCTCAGAATCTGATGCCAAAGGATTGACAGAATACTCTTTAACGACAGACCAGCCTAACTCACTAGAATCTGCTAGGCGAATAAGTTTTTGTCTATTAGAAATTAAATCCAAACCTTCAGAAATACTGCTACTGGCTGCTCCGGCATCTCCATTATTGACCGAAACGTCAGCGTCACGTAATTTAGAAGAAACTTTGACGTTGAATTTAAACTGATCCTCACAATTTTGCGTTTAAAAACATAACTGTCATTAGATAAAATATCCTCCTTTATCTTGCTTAATTGCGAATCAGCAATGTTTTTTCTGAGCCGTCGTCATTCTGTCCTCTAACGAAGCAAACTTAGAAGAAATTAGAGTGTCTATCTGAGACATTAACAGATTATTAACGCCGCCGACAGCCGACGGAGCTTCTGCGGAAATCCATAGCCACAACTTTAGAAAAGAACTGTCCTGTTCGAGGTGCTTGCTAGAACTGACAAATTCACGACCCTATCTTATGACACTCAAAAGCAAACCATACGATTGGTTACCTATACAAAACAACTGAAAAACAACAATACCGTTTACACTCTACTCAAAGACATTACTTTTCCGCTAAACTGTCGTAACGCGGAAAAGTGATAAGTCTATAGGAGATAATGACCCCTCGGGTGTAGCCAATTTTAACCCCAATGGCTTGGTTGGCAGGATTTATGTACGTCACAACAAAATATTGCTAAATACTAATTATTTAGGCTCTGGGTCCCATGGTATCAGAGTAGAAGATTTTTGAAGGTGCTTTAGGTACATCGCTCTATATAAACAAATGATACCCTTGGGGCCAGTATGGACCCTAGCGGCATGGTTGGTAGGATTTATGCAGGGGATTGCTAAACATTGCTACATACTAAATATAGAAGTTCATAGTCTCATGGTTTCAGAGAAGAAGATCTTTTAAGACTATGGGAGATAAAGATCTCTTGGGCGTGGCCAATTTGGACTCCCACGGCATGGTTGGCAGGATTTATGTACGTGACCACTAAACATTGCTACATACTAAATATGTAAGGTCTGGACCTCAAGGTTTCAGAGAAGAAGATTTTCGAAGGTTTTTGCTATATAGCCCTACATAAACAAATGAACCCCTGGGGTTGGGCCAGTTGGGACCCCAGGGGCATGATTTGCAGGATTTATGTAGGGGACCACTAAATATTGCCACCTACTAAATATACGAGGGGCGTTCGAAAAGTTTTGCAAATGGCCTCATGACTGTTTAGGAGCACGCTGGGTACAAATGCTATTCGTGCACTAAAAGCACTATCTTTTGTCTTTACAATGATACCAAACACTAAACGAAGACTCTTTTCCTTATTAAGTTACAAAAAGCATTTAAATAGGTCCCAGTCATACCACTGGGCTAATTTATGTAAAATCTTTTCAGTGTTAGGCATTCAGGTCAAATATCCTTGAAAATACTAAATTAATCTTTGTCATTTGCTTGTCCATCGTTGCCTACAATATCCACGCAAAAGTTTGAAGGATGGCAACTGTTATCGATGTATCCCTTGCAAAGCAATGTGCAGTTCTTATGACGTTATTGAAATTTACGTTAACGTCAGTTTTGAAAGCTTGTAGACGCTTCATTTTTGGCATTAATTTGAATTTATTGACAGGTTTTCGCTGACCCATGTAAATGCTCTTGCAGACAAAATTTTGAATGCTAACACACTTGTTTGCATTACAAAATCATTAAATTTTAGTAGAAATGGAGAAATTACTACTACATAAAGTACAGATAATCCATATTCCCGGGCAAGTATGGAACCTAGATTAAAAAATAATTTCCGCGATATTAATAGGACAAGATTGTCTGGACATTTAACTAACAAAGAAAAAAATCACATACTGCTGATATATAAATTACGGCCTACTAAAGTAAAATTCTGCAGTTTCTTTAGGGTATACCTCTTTCAAAAAAGTTAAAATTGCGTCCTTTTTAAAAAAATGCACCGTGTTTACAGACTTCCCTACGCATATCATAGCTTTATGTGTTCTTGCAATCAGAAGTTCTGTCTGTATGGTGGTTACCGAGATATTACATCATTTGCAAAACTTTCCGAACGCCCCTTGTATAAGCGCTGGGCCTCATGGTTTCAGAGAAAAAGATTTTTCAGTTTTACCATTATAATTAAGACCTTAAAGAGTTCCTTCAAGAGCACAGAATACATTCAGAGGAAGAAACATGGGCCAGACTACGTAGTTTTGGCTATAAAAGCCTCATCAGTGACCCTGACAATATCTGGTGACGAAACCAGAGAAAAGCATACTGTAATTTCTTACCCCTAATTGGGAAGTCGATTCCAAGACTAATTGGTATCTAAAAGGGTCCAAATAATATCAAAGACGATGATCTAGAATAAGAGTCTAAATCAATCTAAAATTTCAGATTACACAGAATATATCCTCTGATCTCAAAGGACAAACATAGATATAATCTGCACTATGGATGGTGTACGGGGAGACGTTTTACGGCCGCCACACGGCACAACACCAGCTGCAGTGAAGTAAAATTAAAACCTTAAAGAGTTCCTTCAAGAGCAGAGAACACATTCAGAGGAAGAAACATGGGCCAGACTACGTAGTTTCGGATACAAGTCTGTGGGGAAATAGTGACCACTGAGGCGTGGCCAATTTGGACCCCAGGGGCATGGTTTGCAGGATTTATGTACGTGATAACTAAACACTGCTACATACCAAATAAGTAAATTGTGGGCCTCATGGTTTCAGAGAATAAGATGTTTGAAGGTTCTTAAGCATTATAGCTTTGTATAAACAAATGGGCCCCTGGGTTGGAGCCAGTTTGGATCCCAGGGGCCATAATTGGCAGGATATATGTAGGGGACCACTTAACATTGCTACATACTAAATATATAAGCTCTGGGCCTCATGGTTTCAGAGACGAAGATTTTTCAAGTCTTTGCCGTTATTAGGGTATGGGAGCTATATGTTGCCATGGCAATCAGAGTTCCAACCTGATCTGCCCTTAAACCTTATGCAGTCAATCCCCCCTCCCAACAATGCTACACATAAACTTTGATCGAGGCCAATCCGTTCAGGAGATATTCATATTTAAATATGTGGACGACGACGGACGATGGACCAAGGCTATACTATAAGCTCACCTTGACAGATGAACTAAAATGTAAAGTTAACTGTGGGAAAATTGAAGTCGTCCCTCTTATCATAAAGCCTAGTAACAATCTTTGCATTGTCAATATAGAGATAACAAACTATGAGACAGAGGAACTGGACTCTGTGGTATCTTTAATTTCAAGTTCACATGGATAGATGCGGTCAAATTATTCAGAGAAAGAACATCATCTATGTGCCTCTAGGTGGAGTTCAATTTGCAAGGTGTTTATTACCCGCCTTTAAGAGCCCTTGTATTGAACTCCGCCTCATACCCGTAAAGAAACAAGTCGGCAAGTAAGGGGGCGCAGTAAGTGCCCACTGGAATGCCAACTATCTGTTGAAAAATCTGTCCTGTAACCTTCACGTAAATGTCATCGATAAGAATTTCCATATAAACTGTAGCATTACATTGAAGTTTTATCCAATACGTTTGTAACGTATGATAATTTTTCAGAACTGTTAAGCCAAATCAGCCCTACTTATATACTTTTCATTTTTGTTCATTTTGTCTAAGCCACAATAAAATTATTGTTCCCTAGACACTGCTGTTAAAGAGTTTTAATCACACGTTGATTTTAGAAATCAATTCATAGTTTTAGCTTATGATACCGATAGCCCTGTTCCAGAAGTTTAGCAGTTAAAATTTTATTACGGGCATTTAAGTCAGTCACCCAACTAGACACTCTAGCAAACTAAATACGTTGAGAAAGAAAAAAAAACTTTTATGGGACACTGGGCATAAATGGGTTAAATACATGTATTTTACTTACGCCACGAGGCGGTGCTTTATGCCATTTCCAAACAACAAACATGTCATTTACACATGTGAACATTCTATGCTCTTTTCCTGAAAGGCACAAGACATTGACAAAAATTCCACAGCGACATCCATGCAAACTGACGTTAGTGCGACGTTGATTCAACGTTCTGTGACCGTTGGATTTACTTTGCGTGCGTTTTTCTGGGTTTCACCATGTAGGACACTTTTTACATGACGCAACGATTTAAAGAACGATTTATTATTCAAGAACAATCCATAATTCAATGTCATCTTAAACTTGGCTTTCATTACGTTTGCAGAACAATCAAAGTAAATCACGTGGTTAAGGAAATGTATTAAATAACGAATAGTTCATGTGATCAGAATACGTCAGTGCAAAATGGTCCTTCAGGGAACATGTTTTTACTGTAACGAAGGCAATACCTAAGCTCGTGCATCTTAACTGTCTGGCTATTAATAAAACCTGCTCTATATAATTGACCTTTCCTCCGTCCATAGCAGCAAAAACTCAGATGTATGTGAATATGCAGTTTAGCTTTTGCCTGATGTTCACCTAAGCACAAATTACCTTTAAGCGGGTCCCGAACTGAGCTAGTAAATCATTTAACTTTCGTACCAGATTAACTCATAAAGTCTGGCCGCTAAAGCTAAGTTTTGCACGCATGCCTGAGTTAGTTACATGTAGGTACATTATAATGAACTCGGAACTATCTGTGAATTCAGAGACAGCTAAACAAATAGGTTTTAAAGTAACAAATGTTTCCCTACAGCTCTTGCTTTAGCAATTTTGACACTTTACGTTTCTTCTACATATATTTTGTGTAGAAACTACAATGGAATTTAAAAACAAAGAAATCTACAAAGAACAACTTCTCACCGACCACTTGCTTTGACTAGTGTCATTTAGTATATTTGTATATCGTATCCGGACGTTACTGACTTATGTTTTAATAAGTACAGCCAATCGGTCATTAACACATTATGAAGATTTGAGATCAAAACGCCCATCATTTGTTTTCCTGGCAACAATGGATGCACAAGTACCCCCCCCCCCCCCACCCCTTTTGAAACCACGCAAAGACTGGGGAAGATCTTAGCATTGTGACTGAATTTGCGAATTTTATGATAGAGTGATGCTTAACCTTTCCTTCTCAAGTTCAGGTTAACATTTTCTACATATTCGCACAAGTAAAGGAATATGCTGATTAGATCCCGAAAAGTGGTTCTGCCCGAATCATGACAAACTGCTAAAACATTGTGGGTTTTGGAAACGGGGGTACATATATCTTTATACTAATAAGAGTTTAAAGGCCCCATTGCTCTATCAGCAGGAAATATTTTATTGTGAAGTATAGCTACATGCTTCTCACTACAGTTTCGTCACTGTATATGGTCGTGATTGGGCGACTTTAAAATATTAAAAAGTCATTGAGTTTCTCATAAAAACGATTTAAAGACTATCTAGGTCATTTTAGTTGCCAACTAAAATGACCTACTTTCGATTTCACAAACCTTATTTACATGATAAAAATACAAGGTACAGGCGATAAAAATACAAGGTACAGGTATTTAATAGATGGTTTAAATACAATGTACGGCAAGGATTCCATTCATTGTCTCGCTGTCGCATTATTTCATTGCTCAACGGAGAACCAGAAACAAGACCGTATATTTCATGGAGAGACGTGTCATTTTTTCAAAAACCTCTGTTTCTCCTTTTTTGCTAGTTATATGACACGCAAACGCACATCAACCGACATTTTACCATCAATACGGAAGGCTGTACCGGTTTTATAATGATTTTGTGCTTCGATGATTTTTACCACTTATAGGACTATGGAGACTTTAAAGTGTTACCTGATTATTTTTACGCATACGCCTGTTTCATTAACGATAAAAATATATATTCGATAGTACTTACAGTTTTGCAGAAAAAAGGGATATGTTTAAGTGGTCGGTAAGAAGCTAGTTCTAGTAATTCTTCAACACGAGGCAAACATTCGACATTCTGAAGTCTGTGTTTTATATTTAGCCATTGAGGAACGTATCAAACGCCTGCCCAGGGTCAAGAAATGATGGACGGGTGGATGACTTAAAGTCTCCATAGTCCTATCAGTAACAAAAATCGTCAAAATACAAATCATTTTGAAATCTGTACAGCCTTTAGAATTAATGAAAATATTTCGATTGATGTGTTTTTTTTTATATCATATAACAGGCAAAAAAGACGGAACAAGGTATTTTGGAAAATGATAAGTCTGTCCATAAAGTTAAGGTCTTCGTCTCTGGTTCCCCGGTAAGCTAGGAAATAATGCAACCGCGGCACGAACAATTGGATCCTTGCTTAACATTTTTGTTTTATCAACTGTTAAATGTCTGTACTTTGTATTTTTATCTTCTGTACCTTGTGTTTTTACCACGAAATTAAGCTTGTGAAATCGAAAGTAGGTCATTTTAGTCGGCAACTAAAGTGACCTAGTTATTTTTTCAAATCTATTTTATGGCAAACTCAAGGATGTTTTGATTTTTCAAAGCCGGCTAATCACCATGATAATAATCAATGGCGAAACTGTAGTGAGAAGTTCGCAGCGATACCTCACGATAAAATATTTGATGCTGATAGAGCTATGGGGCCTTTAAGATTTTTAACAGTGTTTAGTCATATCAGGACGATGAGTGGGTGATAATGAAAGGCTGTGTGCAATAGAACCCCGTTTACGATTGAAAAGATTCCAACCTATAGCAGGGCTCAAACCCGGGACCGCGGAATCAGCGGGCCGTTTTAACCTACTGAGCTGCCGGGGCTTCTATCAAGGCATGAAAACTAAAGTGATTTTGATACATCTTAATGTCCTCTGGTTGAGCAAATACGATTCAATAGGGCACAGTGAAAGGGGAAATAAACAGTTAGGAGTAGATTTCGGAAGACTATATTCAAGAGTGAACAGTTACGGATTTCGCCAGCAGAACTAGGGCAGTTGAAAACTAGACCTAGTGGAAAGAATTGATGTACAATCATATGCGGTGCTCCGACGGTATTACAAGGTTATCGGATAGACTCGACCAGACTAAGCCTCTTTAATTATACCATATATTTTGAGTTGTTCGAGAACTAGATCATGTGGAGGACAGTCAAAGGCTTTGCACAAACCCATTAAAGAAGCCCCAAGATACTAATGAATGACCCAGGCCTGTTTGAGTCTTCTACAATACCCGACACCATTGGGCTTAGAAAATCATGAAAATGTTATCAAAATTGACACAAAGTTGGATCTTTCAAGTGTTAATTAGTGTCTTCGGACCACAATGTCACTTTTTAGGCGGGCTGTAAGCCCGTCTATAGCTACGGTTTTCAAAACGGTTTTGCGGAGACCTTAATATATCTCTGTTTTATAAGCCTACGCTACGCGTTCTACGTTTTGAAACAGAGAAAATAGTTCTGACATTTCTGTATAGTTTCGAAAATCCAGCCCATTGAACAAGGCAGAATGATTCGTCATAATCAATGTTGATTTATTCAAATTGAAAATGACTTCGGTTTGCTACTTAAATCAAGGTTTATCCCAGCGATCAACGCGTATAAATACATAACGTAAATTATTTGCCGATGGGTGAATACAAGCTGGCTTCTTTAAATAAGAATCCAAAGCAAAGAATTGCTGTGCTATGCATTGCATAGCTGAAGCCGACCGATTGTACTGACGTGTGTACATCATCTGAAGTGGTCCTGGCATCTAAACTGGCCCTGGCCTCTATTTTGGTCCGAATCAGCCTCTAAAATGGTTGCAACTTGCATCTACTATGGTGCGCTAAGCTGACTCTAAAATGGCCCTGAGTGTTAAACGTAAATATATACAGAATCAGTAGTTTTCGGCCAAAAACAGCTTCTCACGGCCTAACACAGGTTCGTTTATATCCAGGCATTTTCAAAAACATTATTCACGTAATTTAATGTTGTAAAATGTGGACAGTGAAGAATGTGAAACTTAAATTATGAACTGTGAAGTGTGATAGATGTATGGATGACTTGCGATTTTACGTCCTTTTCAACAGTATTCCAGTCATACAATGACGATGTAAGTATGATAATGAAAGGCTGTGTTCCATGGATTGATTTGTTGCTTAACGTCCACGGTAAACAGCTATGGTCATGTCGGGACGGTCAGTTAACCTAACCACACTATTCCTGGGCAGGCTTAGACCTCCTACGCGGTTAACCAGTACTAAGTGCACATACTTTCGCCAGTAACTGACAACTGCCCTTCTCGAATCAGCGGAAGGAGAAACGAAAGTTTGTGACCAGACCGGGTTTCAAACCTAGGACCTCTGACTTATGAATCAGGTGCCCTACCGATTGCGCTCCGCGGTCTGGCTAAGGAACCCCGTTTGCGGTTGGAAATATTCCCGCCTCCAGCAGGGTTCGAACTCAGGACAGCTAGATCAATAGGCAAGTGTTTAAGTTATTGAGCTACCGGGGCTCCTGATAAACACAGGGCCTTTAGGTGAAAGTAGAATACATGTACCCCAGGGACATGCACTGGGCCTATGAGTGACAGCAGAGTGCAACCGGGAAAAACCTTGAGTATATAGGTAACAAAAGGGTTTGTCAGAGATAGGCACCGGGCCTATAATTGACAGTAGAGTATCCCAGGCCCAAACAACGTGCCTTTAGGTGATAGTAAAATATCGAAGGGACAAACAGTGGGCATAGACATATGAATACCATAGACAGTCATATAAAGCTTCGATATAATCGAGTGGAGTACCATAGGAACACACGACTTATAGGGACAGGCACTACGGGCTAAAGCTGTCCTTTAGGCGACTGTAAAGTAACTTAGGAGCATATCATCCGTGGTCTTTAGGTGATAGCAGAGTACCACAGGGACAGATACCGAGCCTATACTATCATCTTTGACATTTAATATTGCGCCTACCATTTCAAAATGACCTTATGAGAAGTTTTAATGTTTACCGAATATTGGTTTGATAATTTTACAAGTTCAGTGAGGCGACTGCGGCTGCAAGTGGGGTGTGGCGAGGGGCGGAGGGATGGGAGGGGTTGGAGTCACTAAAGGTATGGCTTGTGATGGGGAAGAGAACATTACAGTACACCGACTTTATTTTTAAGATCAATTAGTTGTAATCCATTTTTGCTGCCGGTTGTCTAAGGAAATACTGATACGTTATTATTATTATTATTATTATTATTTCGTTTTCATTCGTTCATGGGGATAGACTCGGATGCCCAGGCTGATCTGAAGCTGCGCTTGGTCAGATTTTCCATTATTATCCAAAATTATTTATAGAAGGCATAACTGTCGCATAGTTATCGAGATCATTTTAGATGTTGCTTATCGAACCATAATAGATGCCAGCCGGGACCAGTTTAGAAGCTGGTTTGGACCAAAATAGAGGCCAGGACCAGTTTAGATGCAGAACCACTTTAGATGATGTACAGACGTGTTATTACTAGACTGTGGCCGCTAGGCAGTGTTGTTATTGACTTTCATCTTACTGACTAATCTAATTGTACAAGAAAAAGACAACAGTCATTATTTTATATCTAACAGATAACTGCAGTTAAAAGTGATCTTTTGCAGATGGATGCAATGAATATTTAGTCTTTTGCAGAGTGACTGCAGTCAGCATTTAACCAGTTTAGATAGACTACGGTCGCTTCGGTGAAGAGTCTTTTTGGTTCGCCAGGAGTATTCTGTTACGCTATATGCAGTAAAAAGCTTGCCTATTGGCATTTCCTGGTTAATTTGAAACAAGTGTAGAAAACCGCGAACATACAGTCAAGACAAAGCACTTCATAAGTATTTCTGTACTGCTGTTTACCTATAAAGCGGCTATTGCCAGACCAAGGCCCAGTGGCTCAGCCTTAATGATCCATTAGCAAAACAGACAAGAGTCAGACTCCAATATAATCAGTCTGCCAAATGTCGACATTCAGTGGAGAATTAGTTATCCTGTATTTCTTCATTATGGTCACTTTGCGGTATGTGGAGGTCCATGAATAAAAAAATGGGTGAATGCACATGCCTGCACCCTTGCTACTATAAAGAATAACAAACTTCATTTTTTAACAGTACAGATATAAAATGGGAGTCTGACAATGTCGTCAAAATCAATTGCTGGTGAAATTTGCAATAATGCAAGCACCGTCTACAGTCGAGAAGAGGTTTGTCCCCAATATGATTTAAACCTTGACCGTGTTACGGTTGAGAAAATTAGGCAAGGTTCATTGAACAAGTAACAGGGATGATGGAAAATGCAAGCACCATTTCTTCCACCCATTCAATTCAAAACAAACCAATCACAATGCACCCCTACTGTATCAAAACAACACTTTTTAGAACTTTTTTCTTTGCTTAACAATTGTGATTTCTGGTATTCAATAAAATAATCTAAATATTTGACAAAACCCTACTGTTTTCAAAACGGATTTTATCTCAATTTCATCCCGAAGAGTTAGCCTATGGAATGGTGTGGCTCTGTCATCATCCATCATTTTTCTGTGCGTTAACATTTTCAAAACGTTTCCTCTAAACCATTTGAATATAATGCCCGCCTTTCAGTACTTTCAGTACTTTGATTTATAAATGCAGTGTTTAGAAATCCCGGGGAGGGGTGAATTATCTACATTCAGATTTAGAGACAGAATATAAGTTTATATCAAGCCGTCGCATAGAAAAAGGATGAAAGAACAAAACATTGGACAGACAGGGTTAAAAGACCCTAACAATCCCAATCCCGAACCTATTGCAAGCCGAGAGACGTTTGATTGATTGATTGATTTGATGCTTAACGTCCACGGTAAACAGCTATGGCCATGTCGGGAAGGTCAGTTAACCTAACCACACCATTCCTGGGCAGGCTTAGACCTCCTAAGCGGTTAACCAGTGCTAAGTGCACGTACTTTCGCCAGTAACTGACAACTGCCCTTCTTGAATCAGCGGAAGGAGAAACGAAATTATGAGGCCAGACCGGGTTTCGAACCCAGGACCTCTGACTTATGAGTCAGATGCCCTACCGATTGCGCTACACGGCCCGGCTCGAGATACGTTTGTCTTACACCGGATCAATATTAGTAGGGTATCAAAATATCGGAAGTACGACGGCTGCTGCCCCTAGGCCTGTAACACAACACATTGAAATGACTATAACTTATATTGAGGCATGCACAGCGTACTCTCATATTTTAGGGCCCCGCCAGACAAAGTCGGCGGAGGCCCTATAGTAATCACCTTGTCCGTCCGTCTGTCCGTCCGTCTGTCCGTCCGTCAGCTTTTCGTGTCCGGGCCATAACTCTAAAAAGGTTTGAGATATTTTCTCGAAATTTTGTACAAAAATAAAACATCATCAGACGATGTGCAGAGAACAGTAACCATAACTCCACCTACATTTTTAACGGAATTATGTCCCTTTGCTGTCCGTCCGTCAGCTTTTCGTGTCCGGGGCATAACTTTGTAACCGTTTGAGATATTTTCTTAAAACTTGGAACAGCTATAAAGCAACATTAGCCGATGTGCAGACAACAAGAACCATAACTCCACCTACATTTTTACAGAATTATGCCCCTTTATAATAATTAGTATGGCAATCGTGTCCGGTCGGTAACTTTGGAACCGTTTGAGATATTTTGTCGAAACTTAGTACAGCTATAAAGCATCATCAGACGATGTGCAGAGGACAAGGACTATAACCTCATCTACATTTTTTCAGAATTATGCCCCTTTATAATTTGTGTCTGGAAATCGTGTCCTGTCTGTAACTCGGAAACTGTCTGAGATATCTTCTCGAAACTTAGTACAGTTATAGAGCATTATCAGACGATGTGCAGAGAACAACAACCATAACTCCACATACATTTGTTGGAATTATGACCCTTTATAATTTTAGGTATGGAAATTGTGTCCGTGCCGTAACTCTGAAACCGTTTGAGATATTTTCTCGAAACTTGATACAGATATAAAGCATCATCAAACGATGTGCAGAGAATAAGAACCACAACTCCACCCACATTTTTACAGAATTATGCCCCTTTGTAATTTCAAGTATGATATTGTGTCAGGTCTGTAACTCTGAAATCGTTTGAGATATTTTCTCGAAACTTGGTACAGATATAAAGCATCATCAGACGATGTGCAGAGAAGAAGAACCTTGGCTGTAAATTTAAATTTCGAAATTTTGCATGCTCTATAACTTTGAAACCGTTTAAGATATTTTCACGAACCTTAATACAAGTATAGTGCATCATCAGACGATGTGCAGAGAACAAGAACTGTAACTCTTACTCCACCTACATTTTCTATGGAATTCTGCCTTGTACTTTTTACTATGGAAATCATATCTGCTTTATAACTTTAAAACTCACTAAGATATGTTCATGAATACTTTGCACAAATATAAAGCATTATCAGATGATGTGCAGAGAATAAGAATCATAACTTCATCTACATTTTTACAGAGTTATACCCCTTTGCAATTTTCTATATAGAAATCGTGTTAGCTCTATAACCTTAAAACTGTTGAAGATACTTTCACAAAATTTGGTACGAATATTAAACATCATCAGACAATATACAGAGGACACGAACTATAACTTAGCCTATATTTTAAAGAACTTTGCCCCTTTGTAATTTTGTGTATGGAAATTGTGTCCATCCACTCTGTAGCTTAAAAACAGCAAAATATATTTTCACAGTTGTTACAAATATAAAGCATATCAGACAATCTGGAGAGAATAAGAATTGTAACTCCATCTACATTTTTACAGAATATTCCCTCAGTAATTTTAGTGTAGAAACTGTAGCCAGTCTATAACTTTAAAACTGAAAGGTTTTATTGTTATTTCCGGTTGGTGACATATGACTTAATGCCATCAATGGTCCCATATAAAGGCGGGGCCCTATTAGTTAACATGTTCTACTTGATATTTGTTATTTGATGCTGTTCTTCTCTTGCTACGTATTTTCATGTCGAATTTTATCGGGATATGGTGCATGTCTTCTCCTTCACGCGTCTTGGATGTCTTATGGTTTGTGAGTATGGCCTTTCAACGAAAACATAATCTATATTTCTGCGTTAAACATTCAAAATGTAATACTATTTGGTGTTTATTATACGAATGACCTTACATCTATGAATGCTTACAGAAAATTTGGTTTGAATCGGCTAACTGACAAGAAGGAAATAGAATTATTTTATCTGAATTCTTCACTAAAATCCCTTGCTCGGCCTCCAGTGAGTGGGGCCTGATAAAAATGTTTTTGCATACTACAGAACATAAGAACACGTAACTGTATGCTCATATTAATCTAAAAGTAGGACTGTATGCGTGCTCTCCCAACACAGCATTTGCAAGAAACGCAGCAAAGCCCCTTCCCTGCCCGTGGGCCCTATACACACTGCGGCCAAATACGTATTTTATATCATTTATATTTATCCCTAAATTCCAACATTTTTTTTTCGTTAGAATCGACTTATTTATGTATTTTTATTTGTTTATTTATTATTATTATTTTTCTCTTATTTTGAGACTCTAGGTCTCTGGGTACCTAAGTTCGAAATGTTTATGCATGTGTTGTTATATTATCCAGCCATGCCAACCAAAAATTTTATTCCATGTTCCCATTGGTAAGATGTGGCAGTTGACTGACTGACTAACTCAACGAATAAACAATGGGATTTTTTTGGCAAATTTGAGAGACATTGATGCAATGTAACGCCGCTTAGTTTTACTCCGACGCTTATTGTAACCGTCGACTTGCGGCGCGTATTGCTAGCCTTGCTCGGATAAACTTAGCGGCGACCATGTCAATCAGATAACGATATCCACTTTAAATTTACTGTAAGGCTTGTGCATGGAATTACGTCAGACACCACTGAATTATGTTTTGTGTCTTCTCAATTTGAAGAGACCTGTGAGCTACATGTACAAGTGTGATATCGACAACCACTCATACTTTGTGCATCTCTATCTCAGAGAGTCTGAGTTTATTTCCTTGGTGGGACTGTAGGTCAGATCTAGGATTCCTTTGAAAATACTTCCTACCGCTTTCTGTTTTGCGCACTGCTGGTGGACAATTTGTCCCCGAGGATATCATCCACCCAGTTAGTTAGTGTTTCAGTGTTGATTCTGGTTCTCTACCATTGGGGTCACTACTTAAATACTGATTTAAAGTAACCTTATTCCATTTGATGTATATCTGGTAAAAAATTTAAATTATTCTAAAACTAATACAAGCTTGCCATAGCGACAAGAATCTTAGCTGAGTTTGGCTTCCATTCTTTGAGCTGTTTTTGCTTTTTACAGGTTCTTGCTGCATCGGACATCTCTTTCCTGATGCCCTTGTCTGTCGCTTTTCTCGAGACACAGGGGTTGAGGTTGCTCGATGGGAAACGCCTGCGCTCGCGAGTTAATACGTGGGTGTCTCTTACCTGATGTCTGCAGCTGATGTGTCCCGCGGAATGCGACAGTAAGTGTGGCTCGGAAAAGGATGCTCGATGCCTGCCGAGACCATCCCATCATCTGTTTTCTTTCAAATTTTTGGGGTTTAGCGACACTAATGAAGTTAAATACAGAAACAGTGCGCGTCTGTCGCACTGAAATTGGTATGGATACGTTTATATTTAAGACAGGTCAGAAAGTGAGACATCATACATGTAAATGATATTGAAGTGAAGAGCTGTATGACAGTTTTCGTGGTCGAGTGATTTTGCTTTATATCGTGAAGACCAGCTTAAGGATAGTGTCAACTTTAGGATATTGGTGCAATGTTGTGCAAAGGATGCCGCTCAAATATATGACAAAATTAGGGATTCTGTGTGAATTATATGCTTTAATGATTTATGTAATTTCGTGAATACTAACTGATGGATGAATGGCATACTAAGTGTCACACATATGAAATGGCCGTCAAGCAAACTATTGGACTGTAAAAGACCTGCAACTCTGACGCAAAAAGATTATGATGTCAATTTTAAATCTCACACCTTTTTAAATTATGATTATTATCAAAAAGTCTAAGGATCATGAAATACGATCGGTGTGACCATCCAACAACTTTTGTCACTGGATTTATATCTCAAAAGGAAAGGTGATATTCATCTAAATAGAAACTATTCGAAAACCTTGTTTTTATCACATAGCTGTACAAAAACTCATCCTTGTATCAATGCAAAAACATTCACAATCTGCTTTAAAAGAAGGGTACCCTCACCCTAATGGCAAATTAGCAGATACAACTCAATAGCAAGTTAAGGTATGTCTATTATCGCTGCATGGTGCTACGATATCTCAGGCACTTATAAATACATCGAAAATAATCTCCAAGTTATTCTGTCCATTTTAAAGAGTTAACAGCATTTTCGTAATCTCAACAAAATGCAAACAACGCCATACGAAAATCGACTAGGTCATGTTCGAAGTACTAAAGCTTCATAAATGTATACCATTTCAAACTCTGAATCATTTATTTACTGTAGTAGATCATGACAATGTGATCTCAATCAAAATTAAAAAAAAAAGTTTCCTAAAATGAAGGCATAGTGGGTCCTTGAAAATCACATGATTGTGTATTTCAACATATTTCTGTGACACCATAGATATCAATCGTCTGAATCGCTTATAATAAACAGAGGCCGCTGATTTTATGTAGTGTCTGTCCCAAAGAATGCAACAGACAGCAACCGTGAACATTTCAGAATCCTGCGATATGTAGTTGACGAGATATGCAGCATAATCACAAACCAGCAGAAAAATAAAAATAGGCCAGTGTCAAATACTGAGTCTATATTTGGGCTTTTAACTCAACCAAATGTCATTTTTACCATGTACATTATACATGTATCAGTATAAAGATAAAAGATTGGTCCTTGATTGTTGTAAACCGTGGTAAGCTATGACGTCAGTGAGCAAACTTATGAGTCCAGTGACAGAATTTTTTGAATAATCCTCGTAAAAACTATATACAGCTGCTGCTGTAAATTGAATTTTATGAAGAGCATACTTTGGCATAAAGGAAGTTGGTTTAAACGATATTTTATTAACTATAAATTACATACATATACTTTAATACAGTTTCAAAAGTATCAGAATTTGACAGTAAGCAAAATGCTTATATATAAAGTCATTTCCTGGGAGGTTGTCAAAAAGATACAAGCAGCCATTGGAGACTATGATGAACTCTTGATCATGGTCAAGAAACGGAAACTAAGGTGGTTTGGTCACGTCATCTCAACGTCTTCTGGTCTAGCAAAGACGATTCTACAGGTTATTGTGAAAGGAAAAGAAAAAGACGTAGACAGAAGAGAAAGTGGAAAGACAATTATTTATATTAAAGGTGGACAGAGGTGGACATTGTCAGTTCAACTATGGCAGGTGGAAAGGGATTGTTTCGAAGCCAACCATGGTGCTCAAACGACCTTGTAAGGCGTAGGATATAAAGGATGGAAAACTTTGGCGTATGACAACGCCACAAGTTACACTTAATAAAGATAAAAGAACGCTTTTGCCTATCGTATTTCGCATTAATGCGCATCGACTACTGTTCAATTTGTGATTGTGGCAGCAATAGATGCAGGTACACAAATGTATGTATGCAAATGTACCTTTTCCAAAATTACAGACAGATGTGCGTTTCTGTTCTTAACCTTTTCAGTGTCGCTAAACCCCAAAAGTTTGAGAGAAAAAAATATGATTGGCAGGTCTCGGCAGCCAGCACCAACATTGCTACTTACCTCGAGTGATTAAACAACGCGATGCAACATGCGATTTTTGCCACCATGTTAATAGTAACAGACTTTTAGTTACGCTATTGTTTGGCGTTTCCTTCTACGCCGAACAAACAGTGGTATTGCCAGTATTAAAATGACTTACTTTCTGCTCCTGCTCTGATCTCTACAGGTTCAGATACAAATGACTTGAAATACCGCGATATTTATTCTAACTGCACCTGTGTCCGTTTGGTATTTTAAACATGTACCAGCGCTGAAAAGGGCCATTGCAGCAATAACAAGAAAAATCTTTAAAAAAAAAGATAATCGGCGCAGGTTAAACGGAAGTGTGTTTTGTTATATGTCTCTAGTTGAAGATTGGATAAGTAAGCTATGACAGTAGGCACCCACAACCGTGATTTTGACAATGGGTAGTGACAACGACCTATCTCAAAATTGAGCTGTCCAATTTGGAATTCCAAAATGGACCGCGGTCAATCTTGAAATTGACCCGATTTCAAAATAGTTAACAACATGTTGCACTGTTTGTTTGTGTGTATCAAACCGAAAGTAGAAATCGAAAGTAGAGCTACGACGAAAAATTATATAAGACAGAGTGCTAGTATGCACAGTGCAGTACGACGAGAAAAAACGAAGATTAAATATTCATTGACCTTTGATAGTATTGGCTAAATTTTGACATACGCGTTATTTGACCAATGGAATCTTGTGAAATGTGGAACAATATCGAAATTATACGAGGCTGCGCCTCGAAAAAAAAGAGTCGACTATTTATCACATTCACGCAAACCAGCACTAATGGACTGACATAGCGGAAATAGGTACCTTATGGCATGTGTTAACAGTGAGGACTCAGACCAGCCTTTACATTGGTGGAGTTTGATTAGGATCCACCCGTTTCGCACACACTATCTGTGCATACCGGTGAATTAAAAACATAAAAGGTAAAGACTCAGAATGCTGCGCAGAATGATTTCAAAAGTATTCACTTTATACACATTTCACGCGATCAATAATTGTTGACTTATAATAAAGGAAGAACAGGACAAAATCTGTGGTGAAACAATTTAGCGTCAAACGTTCAGTCTATTGTGAATCACTTAATGACTTTCTAATGCGCATTAAATGTTTCCTAGTTCAATAACGTCGGGAAAATATGATGGCTTGACGTCTTTATGCAGAATTTATAGCGCCAGATATCTTTATTAAGCAACATAGTTCTGCAGTCACTGAATGCAGAATTTATAGCGCCAGATATCTTTATTAAGCAACATAGTTCTGCAGTCATTGAAAATATTGAAATAAACTCTATACCTACTAGATGTCACTAAGAGGTCTAGAAAGTAGTGCTATAATTTCTGCCCAATCCCTAAGCATTTAGCGTGAACTGACGCACACATGGATTTTTCATTTGCTGTTCAAATTTTTCAATTTTAACGTAAAAATTAAAAAATGGGGAAAACGTGTACAAGAACTATATATCGGATTTTGTGATATTCTAATAAAATGTGATATAAAGAAAATTAATGGAATGATATACCGTAAAAATATTTCTCAAAGAAGATTTTTAGCTCACCTGAGCCAGCGGCTTTGGTGGTGCTTATAGGATAGGCAGGCTCCGTCGTCCATCCGTCGGCCGTCCGTCAACATTTTCAAACGACTTCTCCTCTGAAACCGCTAGGCCGATAGTAACCAAATTTCATATAGAGCCTCTAAGGGGCGGGGGAACGAAAAGTTGTTCAAACGGTCCTGGTCACATGACTACATGGCCGCGACGCCCATTTATGGTAAAATGGTAAAAACCTTTAAAAATATTCTTCTGCAGAACCAATAGGCTGATGGCCTTGAAACTTGGTATGTAGTATTGGGCACACGAGTACTACCAAGATAGTTCAAATTTTGAACATTGACTGACCTTGACCGTTTTTACGGCAAGGTCAAATTTGCTGTGTTGATCTTTTATATGTAGAAAATGCTAGAACTTTGAAGATTTCATGGACATTATTGAAGCTTTTGGGCTAAAACTTGGTGTATACATTGATTGAAATGAATACATGAAGATTTGAGAGTACAAGAAGTCAAGGTCGTTCTTTGACCTTTGACCCATGTCTCTCATATTTCGACATTTTCAAAAATCTCCTCAAAAGCCGCAGGGCAAATTGTAACTTAATTTCATATAGAGCCTTAATGGGCTGAGGGAACGAAATTTGTTCAAACGGTCGAGGTCACATGACAAACATGGCCGCCATGTCCATTTATGGTAAAAACCTTCAAACATCTTCTTCTGCAGAACCAAATGCCTGATGGCCTACAAATTTGATATGTCGCATTTGGTACACTAGTACTACCAAAATTGTTCAAATGATGCCCTAGGGTCGACCTTGACCTGTTTTACGGCAAAGTCAAGTATGGGAAAATACTAGAACATAAGATTTCATGACAAAGTAAGAACACTTTGACCTAAAAATTGGAATATACAGTCGTCTAAGTTAGTACATGAAGATTTGCGGGCACAAGAGAACAAGGTCATTCTTTGACATCTGACGCATGCCTCCCATATTTCGACAATATCAGACATCTCAAAAGATACTGGGCCGATTGTAGCCAAATTTCATGCACAGCCTTAAGGGCCTGAGGGAACGAAAATTTGTTCAAACGGTCCAGGTCCGCCACGCCCATATATGGTAAAAATCTTTAAAAATCTTCTTCTCCAGAATCAGTTGACCAATGGCCTTGAAACTTGGTATGTAGCGCTACATACACAAGAACTACTCAGATTTGTTTTAATGATGACATTGGGTTGGGCTTGACCATAATTAAAGCAAGGTCAAATATGGGAAAATGTAAACATAAGATTTCATGAAATGTTTTGAGGGCTTTGGAATAAAAGTATGTAAATACAGTCATCTTAATGAGTATATGAAGATTTGTGAGCACAAGAGGTCAAGAAAATTCTTTGACCTTTGACCCAGGTCTCCCATATTTTGACAATTTCAAACACCTCCTCAAAAGCTACTGGGTCAGTTGTAAGCAAATTTCATACAATGCCTCCAGGGGCTGTGGAAACGAAAATTTATTCAAACGGTCCAGGTCACATGACCTACATGGCCAGCATACTCAGGCGAGCGATTCAGGGCCTCATGGCCCTCTTGTTTTCTTTAACCCTGTTCAGATAACGTCGTATCATTTAACGTCAAATTGAAAGGGGCGCGAAGAGTGGTTTCAGATATATAATTTGTTTCCGATAAAGCACTCATGAGTTTTTCTAGAGAAATTAAAATCTTAAAGAGTTCCTTTAAGAACAGAGAAAACATTCAAAAAAGGGAACATAGGCCAGACTACGTAGTTTCGGCTAACGAAGCTTCATCAGTGACCCATACAATATCTGGTGACGAATCCAGAGAAAAATATACTGATTTTTTTAAATTTTAATTGGGCAGTCGATTCAAAGACTGAATAGTATCAAAAAGGGTCCAAATAATATAAAAGACGATGATCTAGAATAAGAGTCTAAACCAATCTAAACAGCAAACAGTGCGAACGCGTAAGGGGTTCAGTTTTGTGCGTAGATGTTTCTTCTAAAGTACGTGATGTCGCAGATAAAGGTTTCGATTACCTATACGTCACTTACACGAAAAAGGTAATATGGTAAATATGAGCCTCTTTCAGAACCTCTTAAGGGATTTTTTCTTTCCGATATTTATCAGAATAGAAATTGAAACAAGAACATTAAAACGGAAATCGAAACAACAAATATTTCGTTCAAACGACTTATTATATCGTTTAAACGACATATTATGTCGTTTGAACGATATAAAATAGAATAGAAATTAAAACACGAAAACCAGAGTGGAAATTATATCAAGAAAAACAGAAAAGAAATGGGAACAAAAAATATGTAATTTAAACGACTTATTATCTTCTTTCCATTCCGATATTTATAAGAATAGAAATTGAAACAGGAAAATTAGATCGGAAATAAAAACAACAGATATTTCATATAGAGCTTCCAGGGGTTGAACGAATGGAAATTTGTTCAAACAGTCCAGGTCATATTACCAATATGGCCGTCATGGCCGTATATGGTAAAAACCTTAAAACAAGCTTTTTCTTAAGAACCAATCGACCGAGGGCCTTGAAACTTGGTGTGTAGCATTGGGTACTCAAGTTCTATCACGATTTTCAATTTATGATCTTGGGTTGTCACTGACCTTTTTTACAGCACGCTCAAATATAGGAAAATGCTAGAACATTAGATTTCATGGAATGTTTTGAAGATTAAGTCCTAAAAATTGGTATATACACTCATGTAAATGAGTACATGAAGATTTATGAGTACAAGAGGTCAAGGTAATTCTTTGACCTTTGACCCTGAACTCTCATATTTTGACAATTTCAAACTCCTTTTCAAAAGCTACTTGGCCAATTGTAACCAGGTTATGGTAAAAACCTTTAAAAATCTTCTCCTCCAGAACCAACTGACTGGTGGACTTGAAACTTGGTGTGTAGCATTGGGTACTCCAGTAATACCAAGATAATACAAATAAATGATCTTGGGTTGACCCTGACCTTTAAGGGCATGGTCAAATATGAGAAAATGCTAGAACACAAGATTTTATGGAAAGGTTTGAAGATTTTGGCCCAATATAGTTCAAATGATGACCTATAGTTGACTTTGACAATTTTTTTGGCAAGGTCAGATTTGCTTTATGGTGCTTTTTTATGGCAAAATGGTAAAAATAAGAGTTCATGGAACTTGTAGAAAATTTAGGTCCTGAAGTTAATAAATACAGTCTAGTAAATGAGTACTTGAAATTTTTAAGCAATAGAGGTCAAGGTCATTTTTGTCTTTAACCAATGACTGTCATATTTTGACAGTTTAAACTATCAGGTTTGTTCAAATGATGATTCTAGTTTGACCTTTGACCTTTTTTACTCCGGTGAGCGATTCAGGTTCTCATAGCCCTCTTGTGTTTTATGATATGTGACAATAATAAACTGCAATCGTATTGGGAAGATTATTGCCAGACTGCACTGAATAACAGTGTGGTCTAAATATTTGCAGCGCGCAAATCTCTGAAAACTCTTTTGGCTTGTTTATATCTAACTCGAAAAATGAGACGGGGTATGCCTTGAAGAACTTGACAGAGAAGTACGCTTATTAAGATCAGTTCGTGCAAAGGGACAACGTACTTTAATATCCGAATAGTGCATGGCGTGTAGAGCATGAACAAGACAACGCAGTTGTGGATATGTACTGCCGTATTTTTTTCGGCTATAAAACGGTGTTGTTTTTTTTTACATCTCTGGAATAACCCAAAATGTCTAAATCAGGCTGATGAAATGCTGCTTTGACATACGTTTTTACCTTCTTAAACAATCTTAAATCTAAAAGACGGATCTAGATTTTTTTTAATTGTTTTGGAAGGGAAAATCCCCGTCTTATAACCGAAAAAATAGGGTAACTATGGACTTTACCTATGAAATTGTGCATTAAGCAACGTAATTACTCATATGGACTGTTTGCAATGTGGAATGTGATTGAATCAATTTCTCCGCATTTTCAAATTTACCAAGGCAAGTAGTTATTGTTCATCGTAGTATGGACATGCGCAGTTTAAATGTAACTAAATCTAGGCTTATATTGACAGTTATTTGATTCGATCCGATGATTTTCAGAGACAGAACATATATTTCTAGTCGTATATAGAAACAATAACTAGAACCATTATCAAAACATATTTGTCTTTAATGTCACTTCAAAGGAAATGGGACATATGTCATGAAATGTGAACTGTGAAAATGACATGACTTAATTATACATTATTCACACATTAGCCATATTACTAAATCACATTATACACCATTCTAGATTTATACATTTATAACACGAGCAAGAGAATTTAACGTGATTGTTTATGTAAATGATATACATGACATACAAAAGGAGCTCCACTAAACGAGTTACAAACTTTCATAGTGTCTGCAGACCAAGTGTCCATTTATGCACTCGAAACAAATAAACTTAACATGTGTATTAAAACAATTCAGTATTTCCACTTTACTCAAAAATTATAACATTTAAAATTGCGGCAAAATTCACATATAGTTCAATGTTATTAAATGCACATTCTTTTTACATGCAAAATCATGAGACAGATAAGTGCTACTCGTAAAATTTTTTCAGGCTAGAATATCACTCATTATACATGTATAACTTCATACTGAGAAACTTCTCTGTTACCACAAACCATTCGTTCACTTTCACCTATAGCCTTCTATCCTACATTTATAAAATCAAACCAAATATTTTCATGCGCTTTAGCGGAAGCATATTTAGCGTAGTTTTCAGTCAATATACTATCCTGTAAGTCGGCTACATTGGTTAAATAAACAACCTAGCGGGCACACAACGTTTAAATAACATCACGAAGTTGAATCGACGTTGGAACAAAGTTGTGTCATAATGCCATAGATTCAGCAATGAAAGAACGTTTTATAACCGATATCTGTCGGTTATATGGTAAAACTAAGCTGATAGCCTATATCAATACTAGGGCTAACGTGCACGTTGACGTCATTAGAACTTCGATGTCACAAGCTAATTTCCAATTTAGCATGCCACACGTCGTTGGTAATTTCATTGCCAAAGAATTTAGCTTCAATGAATGCAATTAGTGCAAACAATTCCGATGATATCCAACCTCCGAAAAGGCTATATGGGTCGTGTTTCCAATACAGAAACATAGGCCTTTGTTCAGGAAGAAACAAGCACTACGAAACGTCTACTTAGACCGAGAAAAGTACGAAATTAAAACTAGTTGCTTTGAATTTTACTGTAGATTAGGGGCCGTATTCATAAAGCCACTTAAGTCGTTGCTATGCTGTTGGTAAGGCTGAATTTCTATGAAGGAGATTCCCTACAACTACGAAATTTGCTCTGAAGGAACAGTCTGAAAAGACTGTTCCTCCAGAGCAAATTTCATAGTTGTAGGGAATCTCCTTCATACAAATGTAGCCTTAGCAACAGCATAGCAACCACTTTAGTCGTTTTATGAATACGGTCCCTGGTAATAAGTGGATTCTGACCTGATTATATACTACGTTTATATCAAGCCTCGTACTACTAGTATCCAGCCTCGCACCATTCCTCGAAAAGAGATATTAGCCCACGTACCTCAGTTAACGTTTATTCTGCAGTCCGAACGAAAAATATAGACAAAGGGTAAAATGTGCACATTAAGCGCCGTTACTTGGAAATACAAAATTTTATCAATCACCATCGCTAAATAGTTTGCACAACTAATTATATTTCGTTACTCAACCACAACTGGAGTTATTTTAAAATGCATTCCCTTTTAAAGTGAATAATTTTCCAAGGTTCTGCCAAGCAGTTAAACAGTATTCTAATGCACTTAGAAATATAACGCGACGTCTGATTGGATAACGTCAAACATTTGTGACAGTATATTCACATTCTGTCGCAAACACGACGTCATTATAAAACGTCGCTTCTCATTGGCTGACGTTTGGTTTTACGCTGCTGCAACCGCAATGGATGCAAAGAAGTACACTTTGAAAAGTGAAAATGAGGAAAAGTGTATTGTAAAACGGTATTCGCGATCATTAAAACGGGGATTTATCTCCCCAAATGACAATTTTCAATATAGTTATCCCCTAATTGAAACAACATTTAATCAACGTTGCAAGACAGCAATATTGTGCGTCAGCTGAACCAGCAGTTGTGTTGTCTTCCAATGCAAAGCCACATTAAAAATGAAATTGAGCCAGATCACGATAAAAACATTTAAGTGGCATATGCGCCAGCAAAGACTGAGATCAGCGTGGGCATCCGCCAGTTCGGTCAGAGTCTTCGCTGAAATGTCGCTTACACCCATAGCTACCCTAAGTAGCACAGCGAAGTCTCTAATTAGACTGGGCGCACGTGCCACTTTGTTGGGTTCGTCGTTTCGCGGCCCAAATGAGAAACATAATAATTTTCCTAGGTTATTATTCTAGGGCAGATAAGTGACAAGCAATATTGTCAGTCAAAGACCTTACAGGACCTTTTATGTTTTACAAACTAGTAGTGACAAATTAACACCTACACAAGATATAAAAGGTGTTCATAAATTATCAATCTAACAGCCCATAATTGTCAAACATTGTAGCATTTTACGAAACACGCCTGATATATAAATATCTTGGCAGGTTTTTGTTGAATGGTAAGAAAAAACATAGATCCACAATTTTTACATAATACAAACTGATAGAGACCCTTCAGGTGCCCAAAATCAAAAAAAGTTTAATTTGCAAGCAGTATAGATCCAAATTAGGCGGCTCAAAACCAGCTGTCAAATCTTGGCCTATACTGGTTGCCCTCCAGTCTGCAAATTCTCAGTATGATAGAGCTTGGAGTAAGCTTTATTATTCTCTCTTTTCTGAAATTTCGCAGACGTAAATTGTATCGTCTGCTTTGGGGTTGAGCTTTAAACACATTATATTTAGCGATAGTCGCTTAGCAGTTTGCTATGTCACTGGGTTCAAGATAAAAGGTGCTTTCTGTTCGCATATTGCTTTTTTTATTTTGTCTGCGACTTTTTAAAATAGCGGCATGTTTTTTTTTCCACATAGGTTTTAATGAAGAAAGCCATGCCTGCAAAAATCATAATGGTCATAGTTTCTTTATTGCTCTTTTATTTATTTATTTTTTATTTTTTTATTTATTTTTTTTATTTATTTTTTTTTTAATTAATTTGTTTTAGTGGGGAGTTGACTGCTGACAAGAAATGTCCACAGCCAAAACAATCTGCGGGACGAAAGGCGTTGAAAGGCTGAACCAAAAGCGGGAAAACTAAAATATGTGGCAATGCAGACAGTTCGGGATCTTCTTCACTTTCCACCTAGATGCGCCATTAGTCCGTTTTTTCTTATACGTTTGGCAATGAAGGGTTGGCACTAGAAGAGATAGTATAGAGCAGTGTTAGCTCCTTAAAGTACATGTATGACATACTTAAACATTATACAAACTATTATCATTGAATAAAACTTAATTTCACACATTCGCATTTATATACTACTATTACACACAGAAAGAAAGAAAAATAATTTACTTATATGAATAGTTCAATAGTTCAAGAAATTAGAATCTTACAATGCGTTCATTTTACATACATTCGACAATTTGCTGAACACGGAGACTAGGACTGAGACATGGGTGGAAATCTTATACATGTTTTCAGATTGTCTTATGCATGACTCTGTCGAGGCAGAGCTGTTAATCTGGCCTCGAGGTTATAAAACTGGAGTACATTCTCAAACTCAATATAAAGCACACTGATTGGCTGCTTCCGAGCACATGCTTGGAAGTAGCCAATGAGAGTGCTTTATTTTGAGTTTGGGATTATTCTCAAGTTTTATAACCTCGAACGCTATTTGCTTCACTGTCTCAGTACCAGTTCTCTCGTATGGCAATTATCGCCCTTGCTAAAATCGTACAAAACAGACAGGCGAATTAATAAGTGTAACTGGTCTCACTGTCCCATGGTAAAACATACAACTTTGAACAATTCTAGATGTTTCCCTAACTCTTCAGTCTTGCGCATGCCCATGGAAGATAAAGGTTCTGTCGCAGTTTCTCAACCTGTCATTTCACTTTACAATGTACTACTGTCTCTCTACAAAAATGTCCTTTTCCACTTTCTGAAGTCTCCTTTTTCTAAAGGAATATTCAGTTCTTTACCTCTTGGCTATACCACTGATTCACACATATGATCAACATATACGTGTCTGGTTCTGGTTTTGACCGTGTAATAGCATTATCAGCCTGGAGTATCCAAGTCTAGAAAACTGCATGTGTTAATACACAGTGTGTACCTAAGTGTAGGTTACGCGTAAAATTTAAATCAGCCTAGGAGCCGTTTCGTCTGACGTATTCATGTTCTCCTCAATCGTCGGCCACGTCTTCTTTGAGTTCTATTCCGTCTGACAACATTCTTTAACGCTACCGCATTCCTTCTCCGTGTCTCGGGAGTCAGAAAGTATGACCCCGTTGCTGTGAGATTATAGTCACGTAAAATAGTTTGAATTGTCAATTTAGGTAACCCTGTTGCGTCCTTTCCACTTGATTTTGCTGCTGAATCTGGCGCACGTTTTTTTGTTGGGATTTCTACTTTTGCTGCACTTGATTTTCGACTTGCTGCACTTGATTTGCGACTAGCTGATGAGCTCCCCGGCACTCTCGTTCTCTTAACGCCGCTAGATGCTACAAACTCGCTGGCCCTAGGAAGACTAGGAACAACGACTCGAGAAGAAGGGGCTGTTCGTACAGATAGAGAAGATCGTCGAGGAGTACGTTGTACCTGTTGCCTTTGCGCCGTTTGCCATGCATCGATAGGCAGTGTTAACCTGCTATAATCTCCTGGTCTTGTGGTTACAAATCGATACGAATCTGATGGTGACCTCGTTTGCAATTGTTGTCGACGTGACAAACGAGAGGCACCGGTTCTAGTCGGTCGGGATGGCAAGCGAACCGTGTTTGTGTTAGCGTACTGATACTGTGACCTACTAGCTCTTGGTGCGACCTGAATGCCTAAATCTCTGAAGCGTGGTGACAAGCTTTGTTGCTGAGCTCGCTGATAGATACCACTCTGTAAGCCTCGTATTCTTGCTTCTAATCCAGATCTTCTTGTGTACTGTCGAGGTCTCACAAACGAAAGTCTCCGTGTCGGTATCGTTCGTCGATCGCTTGCTATTCTGTATGATCCTATTCTTCTGGGTACTGATCGCGTCTGGCTTGAAACGCGTCCCGGGTATGGCACTCCGTGATCTGTGTATATATCGGCCTCGGGGTCGGGATTAAAATAAGTAGATCCTTGACCAGTGAGTGCAGTTTGACGCACATAGGGTGCTGATTCTCCTGCCATTGTATATGGTACGCCGGCAGCTCGGTCATATGTACCATATCTGGGCTGACCCGTTGAAAGAAAGGCTTGACAGATGATAGTCAGTATCGTTGGTAGTAAGAATTTTGCCATCTCTGCTGGTATCTGCAATGAAACAAACACGCCTGATTAAGCTGTTTTGGCACGCCTCCATATTTCCCTACAAATTTACAAAGAGAACAACCGAGAGGGTTGTTGTGTGAGTTGCTATATCGTGCTTTGGTTGAACCACTGCAAAAGTGAAGGGCGAGGTTTGGATCTAGTAAAACTAGTTTCAGTCTCCCAGTATTCTTTAGCTGATCATTCCAAGGCAGCACTTCTGTTGTGGTTCCGCTGTGTTACATGTTGCTATGTGCGCTTGTTGCTGCTGATTTTAATTAGGGTAGCTAAATGATCACTTGTTTGGAAAAGAGCTGCTCATTCGGTTAACCGTGCGCGTCTTTAGTGAACTTTTGTTCATTTTGTGTGTGTGCTTCTTTCCCTTTTGGTTTTTAATGCGAGATGTGAGATTTGATAGTATTAAATTCCTGATCATTGCCTATCGTTTTGCTTTCCTGTTTTCTTCCCTGAATGATGGAGTCCTATCAAAATGGGGGTCTAGTCTTGAAGAAATGAATTTGATCATAGGGGAGCAAATTGTTTGCTGAATGAGTTGACCCCCACTGAAAATTGAGGCAAAATTTAAACTTGCAGAGTTGCTTTCCCTGAATGAGGGCAACATGGAAGATTTGAGAGCCACATGGAAGATTTGTTTTAATAAATGAGCCGCGACACGAGAAAACCAACAAAGTGGTTGTGCGCCCAGCGCAAACTCAGATCAGCCTGGGCATCCGCCCAGTCTGATCAGAGCCTTCGCTGTCCGCATGAAGGTAGCTTAGACCCTTAGCTACCCTTTAAGTGCTTAGAGAAGAGTCTGATCAGACTAGGTGGATGCCTAGCCTGATCTGAGTCTGCGTTGGGCGCACAACCACATTGTTGGTTTTCTCGTGTCGCGGCTCAAATGTGTTTTACCCTCAGAAAATAAAGTCGAAAATGAAAGTGCAAGCATTTACCTTAACAATAATGAAGAATCGCCTTCTTGTTTTCAGATTCCTACATCGGTTAGTACATATGATATTTCAAAGTTTCAATTTATATTCATATGCTGTATATGAATAATACAAGCTGAGGGAAAACGCTATAGCTGCACTCCCTGTTTTTTTTTTCAATTTCATATAACAGTTCAGTCATCCCTCGATACCTCAAAGTCGAAACTAGACTCTTTAAAACTTCTTATATCTTAAATGAATTTTCTGGCCCCAGAAAATTTACTTCGGGATACCGATAGTTTGAAATAACAGGAGTTGATATGTAAAGAAAATTTGGAATTGTGTGTCCAAACTAGTTTTTTTTTTATATAGGAGGGCACTTAAAGACAGCAGTGTTTGAGATGACGAGAGTCAACTATATTTGCCGGTCCATTTTAGATGAAAGCATTATAAAGCACCGTGTGCAATGCTTTCCAATATCTGCATGCACATTTTTTTTAAAAGAACAAGAATAAATACATATTATAGTCCAATTTATTGAGACATTTAAATCGGAAAACATTTGCGAATGACTTGATATTCGGTACACTCTCTGGCTTAACGACAACACACTGTCGTCCTTTATCAGTGCAAAGAATCGAATCACTTATTCGACAGCTCGGGAATATGTTAACACATATTTACAAAAGAATATTAGTTCTTGAAACAGTTTCTTAATTTATTAGTTTTTACAAGTGTTGGTTAGTTGATAATTAAACTGCATACATTTTACAAATTAATGAACAAATCAATTATTAAATGGAAATAGTTTTATTGTTTTGTTCTGTTTTGTTTCTTAAAGGTGGAAGAAATAAATTACACCTCTGAGATATTTGCCGAAATAAAGATATGTATGCATCGAATAATTACTTCAGAGCATGATAATCTTATTAAACTAAAGCGAAATAACAATATTTTTTACCTTATGTAATTATATCACTATTTTCTGATGAATGCGTGGAGCGTTCGTAGACATTAACA
Source organism: Ctena decussata (assembly GCA_963989385.1). NCBI lineage: Eukaryota > Metazoa > Mollusca > Bivalvia > Lucinida > Lucinidae > Ctena > Ctena decussata. Next base: position 33,149,827 of record OZ022498.1, on the reverse strand, counting down.
AGTCCTACTGCTCAGCGACTTACTGGTCTATCAAATGTAAGTTTTTTCAGAAAGAGGTTGATTTAAATACAGCAATTAAAACGACTGACATTTAATATTAATGAAATAAAGATAAAAATAAGCGGTGAAAAATGGCGACATTTTTATCGCTTATTATATGAGTGAGTGATTTTTACATTTCAGGCTGAATGATTGATGTTAGCAAAATATAATGAAATATTTGATGATATGCTTAACGTATCCATGTAGGTCTAAATTTGAATCATAACTAGGATGTTAACGTTTTGTTTATGGCGCTACTTTAATGATGAATTGGCGTAATCCATTTTACGCGTTTCCGGCAGAAATTATAACATGAAAGAGTGATGAATCGTGAAAATTGACTAAATTCCTGCATTTTACAGGTCAAATATACATATGCATCTGATCGTATTCATGTCGGCCGCGGACCAGTGAACTTGAACTTTCATTACACCAGAGCTGTTTCAGAGTACCGTTATCACACAAGAAAGCCAGTTAAAAGACTTGTGAACTGCCCGTCTTCCTTTAAGATCAATAATACGTATGTTGTATCAAAAACTTACTCAGACTGCTTACCCTTAAACAAATGAATCTAATAAATACAATAGTTATATGCCTGCAGTCAAATCCTTGCATGGACAGAAAGAAAAAAATTCGACTTTCGCTTTCATGATTTATGATTTTCAAGCTTTACTTCATGCTCGGAAAAAATTTATTGAAAGAGAAAGTGAAGTAAAGCTTGAAAATCATAAATTTTAAATATCTGCGGAAGATGGTTTCTCGCCTGTCTGCGCATCCTTACAGACTGAGCCAAACCAGAAAAGTAAAAAGGCAAAAACCTAACTAACGTTTGCGCCGAAATAGTAATACAAGTATTTTTATCTTTCGCTTCTACTAGTCTTTGGCGAGGCAAAATAATGTAATTACTCCACTTGATGTTTTTGTTCAACCGTTAATCAGTAAACTTAATAAACTCAATCTTGAATTTATTTATTGATTGATTGATTGATTGATTGAATAAATGAATGAATTAATGACTGACTGACTGATTCACTGACTAATTGACTAACTGATTGATTTATTTATTGTTTGATTGACTGATTTTTTGATTGATTAATTGACTGACTGACTGATTAATTGACTGATTGATTCACTGAGGCTTGATTAATATATTGATTGATTTTGTGATTGATTGATGATTGATTGATTCGCAACTTCTTTCTATTAAGATTTGTCGCCGTTTAGAAAGGATACAAAATTGAAAATGGCAGAATTTCTTCCCTTTCTCCCCCCCCCCCCCCCCTCAAAATGTTCAGATTTACCTTAATTTTCGAAGAACAACCACAGTGCAGTGCCTACAGAATTATCAAACTGATGACGCGTTTTGCTCTTGCGTTTCAGTGTTCTTGCTGTTGAGTTGGGGTGGTCGGGTAGTGGGATGGTGCTAAGTATACCTTCCAGTGCCGAGGCGTCCTACAGGTTTGGATCATTGTAGGGCAAGGGCCCACTGTGCTTGGAGTAGGTGCGGGTGGGGGATATTTTGACATTTTTCTCTCGTCTGTCATTTCTCTTCTTTCTCCCTCTCTCTGGGAGACGGCCCGATATAGACTAAAATACTGTCTCAAAGGGCCGTTACACCCAAAACAATCAATCAATCAATTGCTGGTGAGTACTTATCTTGTTTTATCTCAGTGTTTATTACTGGGTCCGTATTCATAAAACAACTTAAGTGGGTTGCTATGCAGTTGCTAAGGCTAAATTTTTATAAAGGAGATTCCCTACAACTATGAAACTTGTTCTGGAGGAACAGTCTGTTTCAGACTGTTCCTCCAGAGCAATTTTATAGTTGTAGGGTATCTCCTTCAAAAACATTTAGCCTAAACAACAGCATAGCAACAACTTAAGGCGTTGTATAAGTACGGTCCCTGGTTTATATGTTTCTCTGTGCTGATCCATTGATTCATACGGACCGAATAACTTGTATGTTTACCTACCATATCAGCGCGATGGTTATGTTCATGTAAATCGATTCTTAAGCGCCCAGCACCCAAACCAAGAAACTTATTGCTGACACTTCCGAGGCGCAGTGTTTCTGCTGTGGTTTACTACTATTGAAATTGTTTGTCGGGACTCTATTAGTCTTTGGCCTCTTTGTACATCATTTTGAATAGCCTCGTGGCTATCTGGCAGAGAAAAACTGGCTTCTTAGCTTTTCGCTTGCCTTGTTTTGGTTTGTGTTCCGTCTTAATTGTTTTCTTTCTCATGCGGTGTTCGGGGCAAGATGTGGCGTCTGAGTGTGTTGGTTCCCTATAACATAATTCTCATCTACTTTGCCCTTAATGGAGGACTTAACCAGGTCAAGACAGGAACCCATATCGGGGATACAGTGTATATGCAAACAGTGCAGACTCAGTTCAGACGCCGCAGAACGCGGCGTCTTATCAGAGTCTACACTGTTTGCTTCCAGGAATTTATCTGCAAAATATAATCAAAATGAATAAAATCCATATAATTAGAAATGGACTCATCCCAAAGAATACGATAGACGAGGCCACTAGCCAACAAAAGTAAAAAACGCAATCAACCGTCAGATATTGTGTTTCGGGGACTAATAAAAAATCGTCGTTGTCAAAACTAGTTTCTGCTGATAAAGTGGGAAAATGAGCATGAAACAAAAAGCGCACATTACACGTCATGTAACCTTTTCCTGATCTGAGGTACTGTTATCTTTAAAACGTACGATGAAAATGAGCACAGAGCCAACTACAGCAATTAATGATTTAGCGGTACGATGGATGGCAGGGTTTTACGTGCTTTTCAAAAGTATATCAGCCATATCAGGAAGATATGGCGGAGATAATGAAAGACTGTATACAATGGAATCCCGATAACAGTTGAAAAGATTTCCGCCTCCAGTGCGACTCGAACCTGGACCGCCGCTAATAAAGCAGGGCAGCATTTAGCCCATTTGGCTACTTAGCAGTACAAAAATAAATAATATCGAAACACTTTACCAAGCGCAGAGCTTAAATTTCGTTATTTGTGCTCTAAGCCTAACTATTTTAGAGTTTTAAACATACTTAAGATCATAGAGTATTTCCCTCTTTGCACTTTAGTGTTGAGGTATTTGACGAAATACCTTTCACGTAATGAATGGCAGCTTATCAAAAGTGATATGTTGTAAGGCGTTCCTTTTCTGCATGACAGTTTTTTTTCATTCACGTCACGAAAGAAAAAAGAACGTGAAAAAGTTGATATTTGAGGTGAAAGGTACTCTTTCAGGGAAATCAACTCTATTATTTTCAAGTTGCCCCCTTACCTAATGCTGGTCAATTATAAAAGGAAAAAAAATCTTCCCTTTTGGGTTTATTCATCGAGGAAAGTACATCGAAATTGCTGCCATCCTTTGCAAAATTGGAGGAAGATATGAGCCGCGACACGACAAAACCAACAAAGTGGTTGTGCGTCCAGCGCAGCCTCAGATCAGCCTGGGCATCCGCCCAGTCTGATCATAGTCTTCGCTGTCCGCATGGAGGTAGCTAAGACCCTTAGCTACCCTTCAAGCGCAAAGCAAAGACTCTGAGCAGACTTGGAGGATGCCCAGGCTGATCAGAGGGTGCGCTGTTCGCTGTGCGCACAACCACTTTGTTTGTTTTCTCGTGTCGCGGCTCATATGGAGCTGTATTCATTCACCTTAGGCAGGAACTGTTTCTTTTATAACCGTATTGCGTTTGCAGGAAGTTATTACATACATGTATAAAAGATAAACATCGTATTGAGCTCCAAGTTTATTTTTCAGCGACCATCAAAGCGTCACAATATTAACTTTTACCTTTTACTTTCTTAAAGCAAAGGCAGAGTTTCAATACTTCTCAACAATTCAAACGCCTGTACTAAATGCATCGAATCGATGTCTAACTTTGGACTTAGAAATCGATTCACGTTTTCTATTAAAACCTTACTAAGTAAACTACATGATCTCGTCTCATTTCCTTATCTTTTTTCTTATCTCTTCCTTATTCTTTTTTGCGTCATTGATTGTTTATTTACTCTTCCCCTCGGTGTCTTTGGTTGGCTACTATCTACGATTTTAACATGACATTGACGTTTTGTCATAGAGCGTTTAGACAGCGGCGTCGTGTGTGAAGAATCACGTTGCTAGTGTCGCTGAATGCAAATTTCGCGCCTCTCTGTCGACGCCCGCCTCAAAGTAGTCCTTTGGAAAACGTTGCAATATCTTTGCATTTTCGTTCTCTACAATGTCTGCATTGAAATATTTTTTTCCGTATCGTTGATTTACACATGTGTTGTTGGGTAGAAACGAATATTAATTCACTCCGGCTTTGCGGTCTGGAATACATGTAGATATTTCGTGATCTGCCCTCCAAAAACACGTATTAATCGGCGATAATTCACGGGTAAGGAACAATTAATTATTTACTGTGGCATTTCCGTGGTATCATCAGTATCACATTATGTGTCGTGTTTTTTCAAAGAATTATTCATGTTTTTCTTGCTTAAGAATACCAGAATATTTAATGGACAACCTGCTCTGATAAGGAATTATGTGTTTTCTATTACTAAACCTACTGTATCGCGTGATCCGCAGAACATACGCAGTTCGTTTAAAAAATAAACGGACATTCCGAGCCGCGACACGACAAAACCAGAAAAGTGGCATGTGTACTCAGTGAAGACTTAGATCAGCCTGAGCATCCCCCTGTTTGATCAGAATCTTTGTTGCGCGCTTAAAGGGTAGCAAAGGATCTAAGCTCATTGCGGACACCATAAGACCCTGATCAGATTACGCAGATGTCCAGGGTAATCTCATTCTTCGCTAGACGCTAGACGCACAGGCCACCTTGTCGGATTTGTCAACGCGGCTCATATATGTCTTTCCGCCCTTTCGACAAAGGAAAACAACATATTTGTCTTGCCATGCGTTTTCTCAGAAGAGAAAAATCTTTCCTTTAAGAGCTGATCAACACTGAACAAGGACAAAGAATGTTACAGGTGCTTTTCCTGAAAGTTTACACATTCACCTTTAAAATTGAACTGCACATGCCCTGATCAGACTGTGCGTTTGTCGAAGTAAGTCTGGATATGCGAATTTTGCATAAGTTTAAGGAAATGTGTTTTTAGCACGCGGGTTAAATACAATTCGTTTTAAAGAATCTCAAATGAATTCGTATGTTTTATGGACTTATCAGTCACAGTCTTGGTGAGAATAAGAAACCTTTTGCATTAAAGGTAAATAGGCTTCGACAACTGAAAAGGTAGCATGGGTTGAAACAGCTTATATATATACTTCGTAGAATAGAGATACCAGTTCGCTGCATGTCTGAGGGAGGGAAGTGAGTGGTCATTTCTAATAGAGCAGAGACATTTTTTCTTACAGTGAATCTTTCAAAAGTTTCAACGGAAAAATTGGAGCAGGCAACGCAGGCAGATGCTCTCGGAGTCGCACATATTTTTCCCGACGTATTCGTATAACAATACAAAATATATCGAAACTATGATATAAAGGCCATGTACCTCAAAATAGTTGCGAAGAGCATTCACGTACCATTTAATTACAAATTTAAAGAGTAACTACACTTCAGGAACTGACTGAATCAGATCCCAAACCCTATCCCCAACATCAAAGGGAAAGATTGACAAAGACATCCCAACAAACAATAAATTACAAGTGATAAGCCGAGTCAGCAGCTCTTTCCCAAATTGGTGGCAACTCAGCTATCTTTATTGAACTAAATAATCATTTAGACCAACAGAAGGGTTACAACAGACTAAGCAAATTATACGAAAAACATTTAACAACTATTTTACCTATTTTCTATTTTTATTATAGAAGGGTCAAAATGAGAACACAATAACTTAAACAGCACCGAACATAAAACAAATGCAACCGCAACGAAAGTACCGCCTTGGGACGGTCAGTAATAACTACTGGGGGGTTTAAACCGGTTTTACTGGGCCCAAGCCTTCACCCTCACCCTCCGCCGCGGTGCACACAATTAGTTGGTAGTTCGGTTCGTAAGGCGGTACTTTCGTTGCGGTTGCATTTGTTTTATGTTTGGTGCTGTTTAATTTATTGTGTTCTCATTTTAACCCTTCTATAATGAAAATAGAAATAGGTAAAAATAATTGTTATATGTTCTTCGTATAATTTGCTAAATCTGTTGTAACCCTTCTGTTGGTCTAGGTTGTTTGGTCCAATAAAGATAGCTGAGTTGCCACCTATTTGGGAAAGAGCTGCTGACTCGGCTTATCACTTGTAATTTATTGTTTGTTGGGATGTCTTTGTCAATCTTTCCCTTTGATGTTGGGGATAGGGTTTGGGATCTGATTTTCTACCGCTAAGAAAGTCCCAATGACTGTTGAGTATTACTCTGTAACTGAATCTTCTCACGTATACTACTCAAAAGAAGTATTGCATCACCTTACTTTTTTCCATAGAACTAATGCAAAACAGTCATTTTTTACCTTTTTAAAAGTTATATAACACATGATTACAAGTTTTGTATGAATAACAGTCTTACGTTTCTGTATTATAAATATGAAAAGTTTGGTCTTCTATATTCAGTTCCGTCAATCTTGGTAAGCAAAGGCTTTTAAAGAGTAAAAGCCTAATTCAGGATTTGTTATATGGTTTGTCAAGAGCCATTACAACTAGTCAGTCAGAAACGACTTTACACCCGGGAAGGCGTCATTTCTTTCCTCAATTTTGTCAGGTGTTTACAGACACATACGTGTGTGAGTTATATCTTGATCCAAAAGAAATGTCAGGGCTGTAACAAATATGTGCTGGCAATCACTGTCAAATTCGATCAGTCCACTAGATGATTCGGTAGAATAAATTTTGCACGCTTGTTCAAGTTCACTAAGCATAACGCTTTGTTATTGTACCTCTTGTCACCACATTTACTGTCGTGTATGACAGACAGACAGACAATATCTTTATTACACTCAAGTCATATAAACATGACATATGAGGATTAACATAGTATCTCTGAGATTACAAGTAGACGACAGTAGTGAAAGTACCAATCTTACGATCAACTGAAAAACGTCCCGAAAGTGTCATGTTTCCATCAGGTATGCAACATTAGCACATCTAAGTGTTGCATACCGGATGGGAAGAGGACACCCTCGGGTCGAGGGAGAACATGTGAATAAACATTTCCCCAGAACAGTTTTGATGTGGTCATACATCTAAGATATAAAGGGTTTGAATGGGTGACTATAAAGGCACTCCCAGCAAGCACACAGCTTTGACATCACGTTGGCTCAACATTGGCTTCAAAGCTGTGTGTCAAAGCATTTTATGCTAAGACTAGAGTGTGGCCCCGGCATAATTTTAAGCAGCATAAAAGCAGCAAATCAAATAAAGTAATAGTGTTAATTTAACAGTTGCAGAATAGATGACTAAGTACTCAGCAGGCACACAATGTGTATGAAAGACGTACTATGTTTATACAAAAAAAGTAAGAAGGAATGTGCATTTTATTAAGATAATGATATTCTGCCCGCAAGGAAGCTCCGTTTACGGTGTGACGAATTCCGCCGCCGCGGGATTCGAACTAGGTAAGCCAGGTCTTAGCAGACTGCGTCCGCTTAGCAGACTGCGCTTATTTTCGCGAATATCTCTTGGCTCGTAAAATAAAACATGTCACGAATATTGGAACGCTTAAATTCTAGGATGTAAACTGCAAAGTGCAATGTTAAAAACGTCGTATCAACGGTGATGCACTCTAAATCTAAAAGCAATATCGTGTCAACATAGACATTAATACGTTCTTTCAGCGGGTTTGTGCCCGTTGGATGTTTTGCCGCAACTGCAATACTTGAGACATGCTAAAATAATGCTATTGATACAATTTCTAGATAATCGGTGTAAAAGCGAAGCATCAGATCAGCCTGTGCATTCTCCCTGTATCATAATCAGCTTCTTTCCTATTTTATACTTGATTGATTCAGACATAACACATTGTTGGGCCCTTTTTATCACTTGAAATGGGCAAAAAAAACAAAAAAACACAAGCCTGTACATTCTGTACGTTCGAAAAGAAAATATTTGGATCATGAGGACATGCTGTCGTCTCCGTTCACATAGAGGATATTTGGATCATAAGGAATATACAAAGTGAATTTGGTCACGCAGGCTGTAAACTTCGCAAGCAAAGGGTGCTAAGTCCACTTTGCTTCTTATCTTGTTTATTACGTAAGGAACGAAGTGGGCTTCGTACACTTGCCTTGCGAAGATGACAGGCCTTATGATCATACATGAAGATCAGGAGATGGGCTGTACATGCACTAAGATAGCAAGTGCGAATAGCGAAGACTCAGATAAGACAGTACTTGCATCCTTATCTATGAACATGTATATAGCAAACCATAACGCAATGCTCTTTATTTCGTTACTAAAAAAGCGAAACTTATTGAAAGTGTGAACAAACATGACTCAGGTCAGTCTGTGCATCCTCGCAGTTGATCTGGTAAGTTTAAATAGTAAATGATTGGCGTTGCCTGAAAAGATACCTTATTGGATGTGCGAAAAGGATATGATAATATCATGTGTATCTGATCAGTCGTGGGTGAAGCGCCGGCCTGCTGAACTAGCGGTCCCGAGCTCGATTCCCGGATGCGTTCTCGATCATAAACCGGGTTCCATTGCACAGAGCCTTTTATTATCACCCTCCCAACGTCCTGATATGACTGAAATACTGCTGAAAAGGACGTACAATCTGTCCCTTTTTAATCGACGTTGTACAAGGACAGGTTATATGGCTAGCCACGTGCGTCTATTGGTGTCCAGATGTTGCATAACTTAACATTGTATTTGCAAGTTTTGCTACAGCTAAATAAGTTTTGTTACCGGTGAGTGAGCAGCTTGTTTGTCCTGTGCCCCTTTTTGTACAATAGAAAAGTCTAGGGGAAGGTACAAAGATAACTCCGCCCTGACATTTCTTTTGAATCAGGGTATACAAAAAACATAAAGCAAAACAGAGGCATACCTTTCTTGTATACCTCTTGGAAATAAGTTGATATAGCATTATGTCTATGGGAAAATATATGGTGAAGCAAAACTTCTTTTGTGTAGTATATATTGTTTTACTGTATCATAAGCATAATTTTATTTATTGTATTATGCCAGCCCGTCAGCTCACGGGATCGTATAATTTCTATTGATATGTAGATATTGGCAAGGAACACTGCTGGTGCCGTATATATACACCTCGTATCAGTGTCTCGCCACATCACACTTAAGCCGATGTAATCGAACAGATGTAACAATATTTTGCATTTGAATGACTGTCAAAACAACAACAGTGTGGACTTTCCCTTTATACTTAGTAGAAAAAAAGAAACTTCTTGCAGCTTCCTATTCGAATAACAAGTTCAACGACAGAGAAGGGACAGAGAAGGCAGAGGTACCGTAAACATTTAAACAATTGGTAAACCCAAACAAATTACCGTAATCGACATCTATAGCAGTTTTGTTTTTGAAATGCAAACGTTGTAGGCCTGATCAGGCTGCTCCAAATGACTGGAAATAACTGATGCTTACTAGCCAATATTTGTGCATACTGTTACAGCATTTATTATGGTCGACTATCGGGCGAATATTCGAATTCTGAGTATTTCTTGCCGATATTCGAACGCGTAATGTCACTTACAACGTCCATGTCAACAATGGGTTTTCTCATCCATATAATGTCCATTTTGAAGGCGATAAAATCACATTTTAACGGGTTATATGATAAACAGAATCTTACACGAGTGGTCATTTCATATAAAATTTATGAAACTCGCCGAAGGCTCGTTTCATAAATTTCATATGAAATGACCACTCGTGTAAGATCCTCTATTTCTTTAATAAGATAAAGGCTTAGACATCTATGACTCTGTAACTGAAAGACAACTCATCGCCATGTGATTTCACGGAAATGCACTAGGTACTATATATAATCATAAGAAGCGCGTTTCTTCGCATCGTCGGGTAAGCATAATTGTTCAGCGACACGACACATGGTGGCATGTGCGCCCAGGCTTATCGTAGTCTTTATTGTCCGCATGGAGGTACCTTAGACCCTTAGATACCCATTAAGCGCTTAGCAAAGAGTCTGATCAAACTGGACGGATGCCAAGACTGATCTGAGTCAGCGCTGGGCGCACAACCACTTTGTTGGTTTTCTCGTGTCGCAGCTCATATCATCATTACAAGCGTGTTATTTTGCTGAAGTTTCGTTCGCACTGTCGGGTAAGCATAATTAAACTTTTTTTCCATCGTAGAATCCTTAAGGAAAGCTTGGCCTAATATTTTAACCTTGTCTGTCAAATACTCGTCCAGATGTTTCAGTTGTAACAAATGAAACCGCAGTATTTGCAATGACATGTCATAAAAGGAAGATACACGCGCATCTGACATAATTAATGACAGTGAACCGATACAAGTGATAATTATGCTTGTTACGAAACAAAAATGTCTTCAAAAGTATTAATCTTCCATAATTGACTGACGGAAACAAGGTGTAAGGGCAGATAAAGTGTGACATTGAATCGTTTGTGTAGGTTAGTGTGTTGGTTTGCATTCCAGAAGAAAATAGTAATAGTTTGAGCCGCGACTCGACAAAACAAACAAATTGGCACATGCGCCCAGCAAAGACACAGATAAGCCTGGACATCCACCTAGTCTGATCTGAGTCTTTGTCGTCGGCATGGCGGTAGCTTGGACCATTTGCTACCCTTTCAGAGCACAGAGAAAACTCTGTTCAGATTGGGCGACTGCTCCTTCGCCGAGCGTATATGCCACTTTGTTGGTTTTGTCGTGTCGCGGCTCAGTTATTAAACGTCTCCTTACCATAAAAACTGTAATCATTTAGATGGCAGCTGTTTGCCATCATCCAGTTTACGCTCAGTTCCTTAATGAGAGTCTGATCAGGGGTATATACCGTTCGCAGCACAGCAAATAGTTAAAAACTAATCGGCCAAGTGTCTTGTCCAAAATGCAAAAATGTGGAAGCACATAACAGCAATGAGTAGCAGAATGACTAAACTGTCCTAATAAGTTCACGTCTTAAAGCACTTGATAACCTGCATACATGTACATGTATGATGTACGTGCATTTGTCAAATATTTGCGTCACGAGATTAATAAAATTTGGTTTTGATGCATTTATGGATAGAGTACAAGGGCAGCAATTTACGTCATATTGCACGTGACCTACATCATTTAGCATATGACAAATTGTTCAAACCACACCTGTTTGGACAGTAATCTATTCGGAAAGACTATTTGCACCAAATGTATTCACAACTTGTACTTCTCCATAAAGGTGAGCTCCAGAAATGTCATAGATATCATAAACATTTTGACCAAATACATCACAATATAAAGTAATCCATGTTTGGTCTAAGCGTTAGCGAATTCAACCAAATTTTAGGAAATAGTCATTTATATGTAACATATCCTTAAAATACTTGGTGCACTTAATGGCCTTTTAAAGACTTTGAAAAGTGCAAGACAAACGGAAAATGTCGTACACTTGACCTTACGAAACGGTGTACCTTTGAGCACATGTCACATGCCGATGACGTAAGTTGTCGAGCAGAAATAGCTTAGCCCTAAAATAATGAACACGCACTCTCACATACAAGTAAATTCAGTTTTATGTTATGGGTCATTCTAGCCAATCTGAGAACAATGTAGCCTACAATGAAAAGTGAACGTTTGCTTGTAAACGCTGACCGTTATAAGATTATGTTTCCAAAGTAAGACAAAAGAATAATAATCATATTGAGACCAATCACTGGGTTAGTTTGCTATATCTATTACTGATTTAGAAAGAAAAAAATCCTTTGAAACCAAAGAACCAGAAACAGCAAACGATATATTCAGAATGCAGTATCGGGCATTATTGGCTTGCCGTTTCGGCGGCAAGCCAGTATTCAAGTGGTTTAGTGATACCGAGTTATTTTCGGAAGAAACGATACGTCACACTTAGTCGGAAAATACCTGGAGAGTGTGTACTGCAGTGTTTATATATAGCAATAGCGCAAAGCATTAGCTTTTCCAAAAATCATGCAGCGGCGTCGCGAAAAATAGGCCTTAGGGCATATCGCATAATCTTACTGGTCAGAGCAGCCGGCACACTGTCCAGCCCCGGTGCCTTCATGGGATTTGATCAGTCTTTTTCGGCATAAATATTCTTCATGATGATCCATGATGCAGACATCTTTCATGCTGAGGATAGACTGATAAGACTGCGCATATGCCGGAGTGGGCTGATATGTGTATCTGTAAAAACTGAAAGAGCAGAGTTCAAATTTATTGTTTAGATTTAGAAACAAGCGCTTTTGGCGATTTTCTTCTCTTATCACATTAACTGAAAAAATGTATTCCATCTATCTAGAGTTTATAGTTTATTAAAGTCTCATTTTGGTGTGGTGTACAACATCACAGTACATACATCATATAAAATACACCAAACCATTCTGTACAGAATTATAAGAGACTATGTACATCATGCATTACATATAGATTTATCTTATCACCGCGGATAAAGGCTCCACAAAGGTAAAAATAATAATAATAATAATAATAAAAAAAAAAATACAGCGAACATTGAATATTTTTCCACTTACGTGGCATTGCATCCATGGTGCCAGAGTACAGTCACTTCCTAAAAACTACACACTGGAATCAATGGTTTCCCCCTCCTCAGCCACACGGCGCATGAATTTACCAAAAGCGGCACAGTCAGGTACAGAAAACATGTGGCGGAAACCAATGTCCAAACAGAATGCCCCCCCCCCCCTGCACCGACTTTGTGCACCGTAATACATGCTCCGTGAGGATGAAAAGGGGAAACACTTTGGGAAAAAAAGTCTACTATGTGGGGAAAAAATCAGACAGTTAAACGAATAAATATTGCTGGAAATAAACAGAATTTCCGCCGTGTGCATCCAAGATACGCATTACAATAAATGTGAGGCTTAATTGCTTTTTTGTAGAACTGACCGTGTTATGTATGTAAAAGTCGGTAATGTCGGTGAACACTCAACGCTTACGCATTGCAACAGGCCTTTCCATGGCGCAAAGCGATATATTATGTACACATTTTTAGCATCTGATAAATTTCCTTTTGGCCATCAACATGTTCATGAATAGCCTGAACAATGATACAGAAAAAGGGAACAATTCAGAATTGTTAAAATTTGAAACTGTAGGGGATTCATTGACAGCTTTATGACAAGGGAGGGGTTGGTCGGTTGGTGCGATGATACTGGGTATAACTTCCAGTGCCGGGGCGTCCTACTTATTTGGATTATAGTAGAACAAGGGCCTACTGTGCTTGCGGTAGGTGCGGGTTGGGGTGTGTGGACATTTTTCTTACTTTTATAACACTCTCTAATGTTGCCTTCTTAGTTCAGCTATACAAATGTACAGAGAAATATTTACACTCAACGATGATTTCCTTAGATGAACCTATACTGGGCTGACGATGTTCATACATCCACGAACAACACACATTCATGCAATCTTACGAGTAAGCAACGTCACGGATAGTTCAAATAAATGATTGGCTTACGTAACGATTGATATACGTCATGTCATAGTGACGGCTGCTGTACTTCGTTACCAAACACGTAACTATTATTCGTCCTTTGCTTGGCGTTTAATTAGTCAGAACTTCACGAATGAGTAAACAAAATTGATGTAAAAACATAGCATAAATATAAAGATAAATTTCATTTGTCGGGAGTTCATGGAAAAACGAACGCAATAGGTTCCGTGCTTTGTTGTTCCCAAATGGTGTAAAGCAAGTTATTGTCAAAACAATAACAGCATGCATTTTCTTCTCAGAGTGTCAAAGTTTTGTTCCAGTCACTGCCACTGATGCCACTTAAACCAAAAATAAACTTCAGTAAATATTAATTTATTTCATCTTTTGATGCCAAGTTCAGATGTGCCAAGATTCCATAGACATGGGTTTGAAACAGTCTTTCCTAAAATTTTGATTCAGACTAAATGTGACTCAACAGCCGTAAAGAAAAGACTTGAAATAGGTCCATATAGTTATTTAACTTGAGGCATGCCTAAAACGGCCGGCCGAAACGTTGGAAAACTTTTTTTTTTTTTTTTTTTGTTATTGTGTGTGTGTGTGTGTGTGTGTGTGTTTTCTCAATTTGTTTTTCAAATAAATTCTACACTTGTTTTTACCTTACACCCGTGGATAATGCCACCATTCAAGAAGTTAGAAATTAAATACTTTGCTAAATAAAAGTAAGCAACAGAAAGTGCACTGACAATCGGGTTCACTTCAATAACAACTCATGAAAATTTCACTGTTTTAGCTGTGCAAGCCTTCCTTTTAAAAGGAAATTTTATTTAGAAATTAACACTACCTGCTGACGACCCACTTGCGGGTACAGCATTTTATTTCAGAACAAGATTCTAGTGAACTTTTCAGCATCAAACTGTTCGTTTGCACAAGTGGCTGGTAGACGGTTCATATGGTTTGTTGACCAATAAACTGTATTAATATATTATCAGGTCCTTGAGCATAAGGACTTTTTCGCGACAACAGTATAAAGTATTCCAACTGTAACTGCAACTTTTGTGATTTTCTTCAACTTTCTACTTGACAAGGAAAAAATGGTAAGAAACAGGCCGGTGCATGATTTGCCGACGCCTAGCGTAATAGTTAGGGATGCTGCATTTTGAGGTGTATATTTTTAAATCAATAATGTTATAATGAAATGCCAACGGTACAACAATCAAATATACCAAGAGAAAGGGCAAACACATCATGATGTTAATAAAGTAATAATAAGCATGCCAACGAGACAACAACCAATGGTCCCAAGACGAGGGGCAAACATCATGATGGTAATAAAGTAATAATAAAAATACCAATGGCACACCAATCAATGGTACCAAGACGAACAGCAAACACCATGATGCTAATAATAAAAGCAATAATACAAATGCCAATGACTTCAACCAATCAATGGTACCACGACGAAGGGCAAACACACGATGATGTTAATGCATATTTATGAAAATATTTACATTCTTGGTGTATTTACTGAAAAGCCCTATAGTAAACCACTGGAACGTAATGTAGTTTACATTCCAATAATTACATTGAGACACGCGACGTCAATGACGTCAAAATAAACAATAGCTCTCTACAACCTGATTGGACGTCAGCATCGTTATGACGTCATGCATGCCGATTTGCTGTTAGCAGAAAAAAACTGCGTGTACATGTTTTACTGCTTCAATTTTAGCGCTTATAGAAAATTTTTCATGAAAGATTTGATTGAAACGAATGTAAATATAAGCAATGAACTTAATTTTTCTGATGTTTATCGAAGTGTAAACTACATTGGGTCACGTGCAAAGTTTACGTGAACCCCTTCGGGGTTCATTTACTTTGCACGTGACCCAATGTAGTTTACACTTCGATAAACCTCAGAAAAATGAAATTCATTCCTTAAAAAAACAATGACAAACCAATCAAAGGTACCAAGACGAGGGTTTCAATATTGACATACCCTTATGAAATTAATGCAACAGGTGCACATTTTTGTATTTTTCAGTGTCGCTAACCTGAAAAGTTTGATGATAAAAAAGCTTATCCACACTCAACGTAGTTATAATCAAGACATACTTAAAAGTTATTTTTAGAGGTAATATTTATAGAAGCTGATACTTTATGTACATGTAAAAAAGGTATAGTCCGTTTGCTCCCAAATGCAAACGGCATCCCCAATATTTTCTCAAAATTGGTGAGAGGTAGAAAATTTTCGAATCGCTCACTCTTAATTTTCATCCTATACATAACAAAATCATAATTTTGCAGAACTGTGAGGTTTTTCATAAAAAAGTTTCTATACAAAAACAGGGCCTAAAATATGTCATTTTCACCTCTAATTACAAGGGAGTAAAAGTTGGCTGTTGGAATTCCCGTTTAGTTTACCTGTTAGAGCATGTGACCCATGTATGCTATCCCTAGAACAAAATTTGCATAATTAATTGAAATTTTATTCTAAATCCATTTTTTCTACTTTTTGTTTCATCCATAAATTATCAAATTTTAAAACATACAATTTTTACTCGCAAAATAATATAATAGTTTAATATTTATTTACAACATATTATCACCTGACCAGTGATACCATGCGTTACGCGTGCGGACAGGTGAATACATTTTACTATTTCATTCATATACGCCCACACCTGTAGTAAACAACGAGTTTACGCTATTGCCTATCAACAATATTTTGGCTGTTCCATCAAGCATACGACGCCCTTTAGTGAAACTGCTCAGTTTTTGCATTAAAGTCAATGGAAAATATTTTACAAAAGCATCCAAAAATTTGGACTTTCCGTATTCTGTTATGTATAGGTATAGGAATCATTAGGACATTGGAACATTTGATGGAACTTTCATCGTTTTCGAGAAAATAAGCAAAACCCCGTTTGCACTTGGGAGCAAACGGACTATGGTAAAAACAGAGCTATGGCCACGACATAGCGCATTTTATTTAGCAGGTCCGCTGTTACCTTTTCTAGTGCCACTATTTATTTCTGCTAATCTAATTACCGTCGGAATCCCTGTGTACTTGGTCCCAGCTGCTTGTGTATCTTTGTGTGGCAGCATCCACTGACTGCTTCTTCTGCTGGGTACCGGCCTGTATTTAAACTCCGTGTTTGCCAGGCTGCACCCTTTTCCGATCCAGTGCGCTTGCAGGGAACACAGGGACCTACAGCATTGCTCTAAAATTTTGAGACCACGTGGCGGGACGTTTCATGGAAATTTACAGTTTTTCCCTAGCAAACGGACTATAAAAGTTAATTATAAACTTTCTAAAATTTAGACTTGGTCTCTGTGTTTAAAACACAGTGTTGGACACCTATATTGTTCATTTTAAACTACGGAAACCTGAGTAATTCGGAGTTTTTAAAAACTGGGATAAACGGGCGTGAGTATGGCATTTTCTAAACCAAATATTTTGATAATCGGACATTCTTTTGTCCGCCGCTTGGAAGATGATATTAATTCTCCCTACAAGCCGCATTTTCATTTAAATTTTGGCTTGGAACAGTGCAGTACCTATTTCGTTCATGAAGGCGGATGGAAAATAACTCTAAATTATGATTCAATTCTACGGGAGGTTCAAACTATATGTTCTACTGTGCCATCCCACTTCGCAGCCGCGATTATTCAGTTAGGCGGCAATGATCTTTGCTCAAATGAATTCAGCCCCTTAGAAATTGCCAGTAAGCTTGACGATCTGGCCCTATGGCTTCAACAGGATCGGAATATTAAAGTAATTTACATATGTGAACTGTATACCCGTCCACGTCCGAAATTCGTGAGCCCGGACAAATACGAGACACGCCGGACTCAAACAAATATGTACCTATCAACATTGTTGGAACACTCAAATCATGTCAAATTATGGAGACATAGGAGAATTTTCCACAGCCCAAACAATACATTCGCTAAGGATGGGACTCATCCCAACTGGCTCGGCATGAAAAAATTCTATGAATCTGTGAAGCGTGCTGTTATTCTCGCAACCCAAGAGGCTCAGTCGATTTAGCTAAGTAAGTGTGTGTGCGTGTAGATATACAAACACATATATTTATATAACAAATAATAACAAGAAATCTGCTGTGTGGAAAAATATGGAAAGAATCCATTGAATGAGGTTTTCCTGTCTATCATAGTATATGGCTTAGTCTCGTTCCATAACTTGAACGCTTTGATATTCGTATATCATACTTAGCACATTGTGCAATAATATAAATTCTGCTGGGTTCTTCTCCGGGTGTAGCATTTGCTATTTAGCCCGCTTTTGGGTTTAGCGACATGTACATGTTTATGCAGCTAATTAGCCCACTTTTAGAGTATGGCTGTATCAGCCAGCTTAGACTTTCGACTCATATCGAAGCTTTCTGATTTTCAGGTGTAGCATTTGCTATTTAGCCCTCCTTTGGGTTTAGCGACATGTTCATGTATATGTAGCTAATTAGCCCACTTTGGGTTTGGCTGTATCAGCCATCTTAGCCCTGTTTCTTTATTGAGTATAGACGGTTACTGCGCTGCGGCGTATTATTGGAATTCTATACCTTTTGGCTGTAGCTATAAATAAACGTGTAAACTATGAATAAGGTTCGTTAGCAGATAAGCAGCGAAACGAAGCTAATTTTAGCTCCCTGGGAAGTAGGGAGTTTGTTTACCTTGTACTCCAAATACACAAGCTACTGCGTCAGAAGTACATTATAACCTAACTCCAATTAACGTGTCATGGATTAGGTTTAACTCTCGAATTCTCACAGTACATGCATAATGAGTTACAAACATGAACTGAACAAACGATCACAAATGATTTTAATTTTTGAAGGGATCGATTAATAATAGATAAATAATAATAATAATAATACTTGTAATAATAATTCAATAATATTACATGAGTTTGATTTTGTCGAGGGATAGAATAATTAAGTAATAAATAAATAAATAAATAAATAAATAAATAAATAAATAAATAAATAAGTAAATGTAATACACATACATAACTATATACAGAGCGCCTGTATTTAGTCGACCAATCAAATTTCAACACATATGATTAAAATAAAATGATGAAGCATATGTATTATTAATAATAATAACAATAATGAAAATAATATATATATTTATATAAATATCTAATAAATAAGTTTATATATAAAAAAAAAAAAAAAAAAAAAAAAAAAAAAAAAACAATAAGGAGCCTTATGAATTTTGCATACGCTATTAATGAAATTGACAAACGAAAAATTAATCTAGTTAAACAATTTTTGATCAAATTCACATGAAATATGCAGCTAAAAGAAAATGTTTGAAGAACACTTCACTCAGAACAATTCATAAATGATAGCACATGCACTAAGGAATAAACTGACAAGTGATTATTGAATTTACGAATGGGAAACAACGAATAATCAAATAATCAATGAATATAATTCTAGCTAAATAATAAATAATTAAAATAATAATAATAATAATAATAATAATAATAATAATAACAATCGGGAACTAATAATAAAAAGTGCGGCACCTCTCAATATTTCAATAAATAGATGATAAATAGATAAGTAAAATGATGGTAATAATAAAAATTGTACTATAATTAAAAAAAAAAAAAAAAATAAAAATAAATAAAAACACACATATATATATACAAATATATGTTATATGATTGTCTTTTCATTTATACACATAAGTATCAGCCACATAAGAAATAAATACATAATTAAATTGATTGATAAATAAATAAATAATAATAAATAAATAAATGGATAAATAAATAAAAATAATCATTAAATAAATTTACTAATTGATAAATATATCACACTAAATTAAATATATATACATATAAACAAATAAGTAAATAAATGAATAAATTGATTTATCCATACGTTAATGATTAAACAATTTATATAAGGAAAGGGAAAGAGAAAGAGGAATCATAATATTTATGTTATAAACAGATAAATAAACATACAAAACACCTAACACAGTGTTTAATGCGACTGTGCAGGAAATGATAAAGTAGTTAAAGAAAATACTTAGCGTTGTGCTCCACTTTTCGTTGCAGGAGATGGGACCGAAGAGAAAGTCAAGGACCCAGAATTCATCACCAGACATAAGGTCAGCTAAAAAGAGACGAGTGGCAACAAAGGCGACCAAGACACATGTTGCCACAACGCCAGAGACAAACGAGAGTAATACAATAGATGTGGAAGCACTCACAGTGCAAATTACGAAACAGGTTACCGAGTCTGTTTTGACTACTCTACAAGAATCAGGACTGCTGGCGAACAAACCCACAGTCACAGATGCGGAAACAACACAAGCACACAAAGGTGATGGACATTTGAGCATACAACCACAACATTGTTACTCAGAAAGCTCGCAGCCAAATAGTGTTAATGACCTCATTTCCTCAACGTCATCGTCAGAAAAAGGGGAAAAATCCTTCCCAAATAAGCAAAAATTCGTTTCATCGCGAATTCCTTTGCATGCTACTGTATCCTTAAAGAAAAAAGAAAAAATCTGGTCTGGGGATTTCATTGATTTATCAACTTTGCAAGATGATGACGTTGAAGATTTGACTTTCAATATCCGAACGGGAGCCGTTAGTTCTACCACATCATCCAAAAAGAAATTCATTTCTATAGAACAATGGACCGATGCCTTTAATATCTTTTCCTCCGTATACCGTCTTAAATACCCTGCCGAAGCGGAGGGGCTCTGTTCTTACATGGGATTAATTAGGCAAATCGCCGATAAGAACGGCTCTTGGTATTATTACGATACGAACTTCCGTCGGCTTAAGAAATCCATGAACCTTGCTTGGTCCGACATTGAGCACGAGTTGTTCATCATTGCGATGACTAAAAAGCAGCAGCCCTTTCGTTCCGGCCGGGACCACGACACAAATAAACGCGCCAATAACCGCGTTAACAAAACACGAAACCACAGAAGCTGCGATAAATTTAATAAAGGAACAACCTGCGCAGGGTGCAGTTTCCCACATGTATGCGCGGTCTGCGGAAAACCCAACCACCCCCAGTTTAAGTGTTGGTCCAGAAACAAAACAGATGGTGCAACAGATGAACAATCAAACACAAAACCTTACGCCAACGAACCCAAACCCGCAAAAGCAGGTCAAACAACCACCACCCATAACAGTAAGTGATCTGCCTACCCCTGTTAACTGGTATAAACTTAAATTTTGGCTTAAAGGCTACGACAGCGTGAAATTAGAAGAGCTTATTTCAGGTTTCAGATTTGGTTTTCGGTTAGGCTTTACGGGACCAAGATTTGCACGTGACGGCCCAAACTTGCAGTCTGCGTTATCGAATAAAGAAATTGTGAACCAAAAAATCCAAGCCGAACTACGGGCAGGCAGGATCGCTGGACCATTTAGAGATAAACCGTTTAAAAATTTCAGAGTTTCTCCCTTAGGCATAGTTCCCAAAAAATCTCCGGGTGAATATAGATTAATTCATCATGTGTCCTGGCCTCGCTCGACTGACTCGTCTGTTAACGATGGCATATCCCCTGAATTTGCCCATGTTAAATATTCTGGCATTCAAGAAGCCATAGCAAAGGTTAAGATAATCGGAAAAGGTTGTTTTCTAGCGAAGACTGATATTAAATCTGCTTTTCGCATTGTGCCGGTTCATCCGGACGACTATGAACTGCTTGGTTTCTACTGGGAAGGATGTTACTATTATGACAAGTGTCTAGCATTTGGGGCCAGTTCTAGTTGTAGAATTTTTGAGCTATTAAGTTCAGCTTTGGAATGGATTGCTATTCATAAATTAGGCTGCAAAGCCATGGTCCACATCCTAGATGACTTCTTGTTTATTGACAAAACTTATGGCGAATGTATGCAAATTCTTGGGGCGTTTTTACGAATGTGTAAAGCTGTCGGTGTTCCAATTTCAGAGACTAAAACATTTCCAGCCCATACTACAATGACTTTTGTTGGCATCTCGTTGGATACACTACGCATGGAGTCCAGCCTACCATTGGACAAGCTCTCAAAAGCAAAAACCCTTCTGTCAAATTTCCTTAGCAGACAATCTTGCAAACTAAGAGAACTGCAATCATTGACAGGCTTTCTGAATTTTTGCTGCTCGGTTATAACATGTGGTAGAGCATTTTTACGTCGGCTAATTGACCTTACGATAGGGGTACCTCAGCTTCATTTTCATATTCGTTTAACAAAAGTGGTGAAAGCTGATCTCCAACTCTGGCTCTCATTTCTCGAAAACTATAATGGCAAGTCCATGTTCATAAACGACAAATTCCTCAGTAACGAGACACTTTGCCTGCATACAGACAGCGCCAAATCTTTAGGATATGGAGCCGTGTATAGTAACTACTGGTTTTACGGTCCCTTTCCGTCAGAATGGAAAACATTTAACATCACATTTCTAGAGCTTTATCCCATAGTTGTAGCTGTTCATATATGGGCAAAAATTTGGAAAAATCACAGTATTTTGTTTTTCACAGATAATTTAGCACTGGTCTCTATCATTAATGGTCAGACGTCAAAAGACCAAGACATCATGAAGTTGCTCCGTGTTCTTGTTCTCTCGTGCATGCAAAACAATATTATATTCCAAGCTAAACATATTTTAGGCACAAGTAATGTGTTGGCAGACAGCCTTTCCCGATTGCAGGTACGGAAGTTTCGACAATTAAGCCCAAACAGCAGAGCACAGCCGGAGCAGCTTCCCCTGCATTTGCTACCAGAGAACTTTCTGAAGACATCAGGTTACTGCTGAGTTCAGCGGTTGCCCCAAGCACCACAGCCACGTATAGACGAGCTTGGAAAACGTTTAATGACTTCAGCACGATCGTGTATGCACAGGTATTGCAGCCGCCCATTGATGTTAGTGTTATATGTGCATTTATTGCCTACCTTCAACATAAAGGGTACTCCCCTAAAACTATGTCCACTTTTCTATCCGCAATCAGCTACTCCCATAAAATTCTGGATCATCCGGATCCTACATCAGCCTTTATTGTGAGCAAATTAATAGCTGGGGCATATCGCATTAGACCGAGCTTTGATACTCGCTTTCCAATTACTGTCGCAATTTTAGATCAAATAGTTAGAGCTGTAAACCACACAACTGATGGAATGTACGATCAATGTCTGTACAAGGCAATGTTCCTGTTCGCTTTCAATACATTTGCCCGTATTGGGGAACTTACATCTCCTGGAAATAACGTCTTGCAGCTCAAAGACATCATATTCGAGGGCGAGAAGCTTAGCCATTCAGTTACAGTTACATTTAACAACTTCAAACATAACTTGTGCGGCAAACCTCATACTATCAGTTTCTATGCGGGTCCATCTGAAATTTCAGCCGTGCTAGCGTTAAAAAATTTCTTACAAAAACGCGGTCCACAACCAGGTCCCTTATTTTGTTCTGTGTTAAATCAACCTTTACCGCGGTCAACTTTCGATTCTCAGCTCCGCCGTTGCTTACGGTTTTGTAATTTAGACACCAAACACTATAAAGGACATAGTTTTAGGATTGGGGCTGCGACATATAGGGCAGAACAAGGGGACAGCGATGCGCAAATTCGTGCTTTGGGAAGATGGAAAGGAAACGCTTTTCTTCAATATATACGCTCCAGCAACAGATAGGCATCTAACACTAATAATACAGTGAACTGATTTTAGCAAGTACATCTGGGTGGTAAACCTGCCTGCATTGGCCGACGGGTCTTACCATTACGAGACGGCTGCATAGGCCGCTTTCTCCTTTTTTTCATACATACCAATACATTTCCTATGTCAAAAATTACGAGACACCCATAGTTTAACTAATAACCAACGGCTTCCGTTCGATTACCTTTGAATCTAGGTGATAAATACATTCAGTTGTGCAAATCTGTGCTTAAAACTGCACGCCGTGCAAAGTGAAAAACAAGATAAGACAATGACATTATCATGGAATAAAGAAACTCTATCTAGTCTGCATTGGCTGACTAGGTTTACGCGCTGCGCTGGCTGCTTATAAATTTATGTTTACATGAGTAATCACTACTGGTATGTTTAGTCACCCTCCAAACTCAGACACCAACAAATATATATATAAATATAAACGGATTAGTTGATTCTCTTTTTGATGGGGTAACCGCCGCACCATAATCCGCAATTGATTTCAAGTGGATTTTGGTGCTGCGGTATGTGGCGATATTTACCCCATCAATAGGTTTTTCTCAAATACGCTCTGTTTATCAGTGTTTTATAGTGTCTGAATATTTACTGTTGAATTTAGAAATATTTGGTCAGCATACAATCATAAATACCGATACAATAAAGTATCCTTTACGCACGCACTTGTTCTTTGTTTTTGGAGGGTGATCATGTTAAAACCGGAAGTTCTCGGCCCCTTATGATTATCTGTTAGGGTCATAAGGCTCAGTGAAGTTCCAGTTCGATGCAACATTACCATATATTATATGCTTTTGTCGTATGAGGCTTAGGGCTGGCGAGATAAAAACAGAGCTATGGCCACGACATAGCGCATTTTATTTAGCAGGTCCGCTGTTACCTTTTCTAGTGCCACTATTTATTTCTGCTAATCTAATTACCGTCGGAATCCCTGTGTACTTGGTCCCAGCTGCTTGTGTATCTTTGTGTGGCAGCATCCACTGACTGCTTCTTCTGCTGGGTACCGGCCTGTATTTAAACTCCGTGTTTGCCAGGCTGCACCCTTTTCCGATCCAGTGCGCTTGCAGGGAACACAGGGACCTACAGCATTGCTCTAAAATCCACCGCCTCCCCTCCGCCTCTAAATGTTAAGACTTTTGACATGCTTACGCAATTTTAACGGACATATCCTAGCCATTTTTAAGGGGCGATATTTACCCCATCAATAGGTTTTTCTCAAATACGCTCTGTTTATCAGTGTTTTATAGTGTCTGAATATTTACTGTTGAATTTAGAAATATTTGGTCAGCATACAATCATAAATACCGATACAATAAAGTATCCTTTACGCACGCACTTGTTCTTTGTTTTTGGAGGGTGATCATGTTAAAACCGGAAGTTCTCGGCCCCTTATGATTATCTGTTAGGGTCATAAGGCTCAGTGAAGTTCCAGTTCGATGCAACATTACCATATATTATATGCTTTTGTCGTATGAGGCTTAGGGCTGGCGAGATAAATGTAACTGTGATTCGCATTGTATAATTATGTGTCCTGACCGTTCTTCCATTAGAACGACCCGATATAGACTGAAATACTGTCTCAAAGGGCCGTTAAGCCCAAAACAACCAACCAACAAACCGAACTCATCCGCGGTGACCTTCATCTGATGGACTCGTTCACTTTTAAAGTCTTGGGAAAAAGAAGCCATGAAAAGGCGTGAACAAGCGCATACAGACAAAAACCAACGTGGTGGGAGGGTGTTTTTCCGAGGTTATCATAGAATCACATAGCTATAGCTAAAGGAAACTTCAAGCCCAGCGCCCTCCTAACTTATATCACAGCCACGGAATGATATCAATTCACGGTTTTATCATCATACGTCAGCGGGGGTGTGAACACATCCACTGAAACCTTCATCTGATGCACTCTTTCACTTGTAAAGTATTGGGAAAAAAGAAGCCATGAAAGAACTTAACTTCTGCAATATAACCACGAACATTTCCCCAAGACTCTATTCCCAACTATCATTAGTAGCTGTTTTACATAAATGTATTCTATCTCCCTTCTTCCTTTCCAAGGTTATCAAGGACGGACAGCGCGCGGGAGCTGGAGGTTTCCAGGCTGTCAGATGGGAATGCCTTGAACTGCCGCAGGGTTTCACTCTTACTTTCTATTAACTACAACTTAAAATACAACAACCAATATATGAGTGAAGGATACTGTATTGTGTCAAAAGATTCTTAAGATTCTTATGATAAGAGAGAAATACATATCTTCCGAAGCATCATCTGCCACAAACCGCAACACTGTAAATAATCTGTCAAACCTGGCGTACCATCAATTTTACACAATATGCGCCTGATGGCATCACACAACCATGATAACAAGAAAAACATATCCTCCAAAGCATCATCCGCCACAATCCATAACATTGTAAATAATCTGCCAAACCTAGCGTGCCATCAACATTGCAAATAGGCTGTGCTAATCCTGGCGTTGCCAACAATATTACCTACTTAGAGCCTGATGGGGTAAATTGCTGCCACAAACTGAAGTCCCAGCACCAAGCGACCATCCTTGAGCCGAGGGTCGGAACTGAGATTTACCCCATCATTACCTTTATTTGTCGGAAAACCCTCATTTATTGTCCCCCGCCTTTTCGAAGAAAAGCGGAGGGACATAGTTTTCGGCATTCCGTCCTTCCGTCCTTATTTCCGCGTCCTTCCGTCCCCCTAAAGTAGTAGGTACCTTGTGTGTGCAACTCCTCCTACAGTTTTTAGCCGATTCTTTCGAAACTTTACAGCTGTTTTTGTCATGGACGGAAGATATGCATGTGGTTTGAATATAATCCTGAGATTATTTATTGCACTTTTTCCACAAGTTGAAATTAGTCATTTTAGGCGTTTGTACTATCAAAGTGACTTGATAGTGGGTACCTTGTGTGCGCAAATCCTCCTACAGTTTTATGCCGATGCCTTTGAAACTTCACAGGTGTTTTGGTCATGGTCTGAAGATATGCATGTGGTTTGGATATAATCCTCACATTATTTCTGTCACTTTTTCCACAAGTTGAACTTAGTCATTTTTTATGCGTTTTTACTATCATAGTGACTAGATAGTGGTTACCTTGTGTGCGCAACTCCTCCTATAGTTTTATGCCGATTCCTTTGAAACTTCACAGGTATTTTGGTCATGGACTGAAGATATGCATGTGGTTTGGATATAATCCTCACATTATCTTTTATTACTTTTTTCCCAAATTGAATTTAGCCATTTTGCATACATTTTTACTATCAATGTCAATAGATAGTGGGTACCAAATACATTTTAATGACATTTTTTGTTTTCATTGACATGTCCCTTAATTGAAATAAACAATAATGGCGGGGGACATAAATTCTTTGAATTTGCTTGTTTTAATTATTGTTTATTGTTTCACATGTCCGACGTTAAATACAGATTTATGTATCGCGTATCTTGTAAAACAGGCTATCAATTAAGCAATGTGTTTTCGTTCTAATCCTATGAACTTGTATGTTGAACTGTGTATGTATGTTGTGAAAAGGAGAAATAAATGTATAAATAAACATAGGACAACAAAGTGACGTGTTCTGTTGTCCGCTTGTCTGTGGTCTTCTAGCAATAGGGCATCTGTATAATATCCCCTATGCTTTATGTTTTGTTTTAAAATTTAAATAAGAAAATAGGTAAAATAGATGTAACTGTTGTTTTTATTGGGGTAGCTGAACGACCACCTGTTTGGAAAACGCTATTCATCAGTTGTGAGTGTCTTTCATGGACTTTTGTCAATTTGTGTATGTATTCCTCTCCCTTTTGGTTTTTAGGGCGGATAATGGGGTCTGATTGAATTAGTTCCTGGTCATTGCTTATCTTTTTACTCTACAGATTGTCTTGTTTATGTAAACTTTGTTATTGTTTGTCTTTTACAATCATGTTTGTAGTTTATAACCACTCATTGTCTGTCGTCAACATTCCTGTCAAAATAATGTCAAGCTAAAACCATTTGTGAGGACAAATTAATTGATGAAGTACGTAATATTAACCATGATAGTATTAAACCAGAGGCTCATGATAAGTACATGTACGCGTCTTCGGTTTCGCAGTCTTCCTTTTTCTAAACTGCGAACACAATTCGTAGAATTCTCTACTAATCACAAAAATTTTATCCAAAAGGGGAATAAGAGAATGCACTTGTCGATGAGTCGCTTATTATGCCGAGTCATCATTACGTGCGTCAGTGGAAAGATTCAATTATTAGAATGTAAAATGAGCCGCGACACGAGAAAATCAACAAAGTGTTTGTCCGCCCAGCCAAGACTCAGATCAGTCTTCGCTGTCCGCATAGAAGTAGCTTAGACCCTAAGCAACCCTTTAAGTGCTTAGCGAAGAGTCAGATCAGACTGGGCGGATGCCCAGGCTGATCTGAGTCTGCGCTGGGCGGACAACCACTTTGTTGGTTTTCTCGTGTGGTGGCTCAAATACTACTGCCATCAATCACATCACACAAATGAAGAGGAACTGTTATTTTAGGACTAAGGAAATGCAAAAATAAAATGCCTACAAACAAAAATTTTGTAATTGCGAAATTGAACACTAGACATTGCTCCTGTGTGCACAGCTTCGCAATATTACATTGATTAAACATTAAGCGCTCTTCGAGGGCTCTTGTACTTTATCATAGCTCCGAAAACATTAATTAAGAGTATACATCAAAAACGTACATAACGAATCTTTTCTTGGTCTCACAAATGAGTACATGTATTTATAAAACTGTTGGCAAGGTTGCAGACCCTGAGAGAGCATTTTGATCTATATTTACAATACCTGCTAAGAAACTTGATTTCCTGTTTCCGACCATGGACAACGTAACTCTTCTAAAATGGGGTCTCCTAAAGAAGCACATTCTTTTCTAAGGACCCATCGGGCACACAACGCTGAATCAGAATTAAGTCAACACTGATTCAACGTCATGGCGTTGAATCAAAATTGATTTATGAAATAGATTCTTGCTTACAGTGATTTGTTGCCCAATATATCACTGAAGCATCAAATCAACCAACCAACCAATATATCACTGGTTGGAGGTAAGTCGTGAAATGGATATATAACGAGCGCGAAGCGCGAGTGATATAACCGACAACCAGTGATATAGTGGGCAACAAATCACTGTTCGCAAGAATCTATTTCGATTCTAACAGGCAGGAAACGACGAAAACGCAAATGTTTCCTTCAGATTTTTCCAGTTTTCCGCCATAATTACATGAAGAAATCCCGCTTACAACTTTGACTGTTACAGAGGTGTTTACATGTATTTCGTAAGTTTTTGATGCGAGACAACGACGTTACACTTTATCCTCATGGAAATGAAAATAGACGTCACCAAACGAATCAAAATAATGTCTGAGTGGCGATATATAACGTCAGGCTAGTCCGCCCTGTGATTTGTCATGCAATAAATTACTAGATTTTACAATTGGCTATATAGGCGACCAGTTCTAGAATAAACATTGAATCAACGCCGTGTGCCTACAGGGGAGTTATTCCATATTGAGAAGGGAGGCAAACATGGAAATTGCCAAAATGATTGCCCTGAAAGTGTATACTACCAGTATAAACTGATCCTTTTGAAGAACTTAAATTTTAACCCTTTCCTAATTTATTTCAAATTTATTCATAAATCTCAGGTTTTGAACATGTAAAAAATAGGAGAATCTATATTAAAATGCAGATGGTGATAAATCAGCAAAAGAAGTATACATGTACAGAAACATCATACTGGCCCAATGATATTTTATGCATACAGACACATGAGTCCACACACGCGCTCTTGTGCAGACATGTGCATATACATAAAATACACACATGCTTGAGCACACATGTGGACGGACACACAGGAGTATGTATGCACACTGCTCAAAATGCACGCACACACATGTATGCCCGTACGCATATGCGTACCATTATCATATTTAGAAAATAGAGGTACCATTTCTCAACATCGTTCATTACAAAAGAAAACTGTGTCGTTTAAATGCACAAACCATAGACAGATCCTTGAAAACTTACTACGGAGGCAACAGGGAGTTGATATAAATCTATCTACTGGACACACAACGTTGGGTTAACACTGAATAAACCTTGATTCAACGTATTGACCCTTAAGCGGGTTACATCTAAAACTGGAACTTCTGTGCTGTGTACATGCCGAAATAAGAAATGGTTGAATTTTTTCCTTATAAGAAAATCTACAATTGTGAGATAAAAACAATAACAGAATGTCACAGTTTATCAATTAAGAACAGACATAAGTTGTTCAAACGAACCTGGTATTGTCAAATATAATTTATTAAAGTGACAATTATAACATGTATATGTCAAACCGTTGACCTTTCCAGGCCAAAGCTACATGTAGACACGATGGTTCCTATTATATCAATAATACAAACCTGAACTGATAAAAAATAGCACTATCGCGCCAGTTATGCTATCAAAATCAAAGAGCCAGACATATTAAGGATTAAACTACAACAAAATAGTACTGAAAATATCAATAATAAAAATGATTGAACAAAAATATGGAAAAAAATGAAGGACAAAAAAGAAATATCACGGAGGATGAAAAAGATAATAATTATTGAAACTGTGCACTTTACTGATTGGTTGTTAATGTCCCTGTTTGTTTTTAGCTCACCTTAGCACGTAGTGCTCACGGGAGCTTTTCTAATAGGCAAGCATCCGTCGTCACTCGTCCGTCGGCTGTCCGTCCATCGTGTAAAAGTTGTTCAAGCCATGTTGAGTCTTTAAAAACATGGCCTCCATGGGCGGGGCTAATTTTCCCTGTATTTCTATTTAGAAATCTTTAAAAACATCTCCTTGTCTTGTAATTTTGTTGCTTTTATCCTGATAGGCACATACACTTTGAAAACTAACCTGCAGCTGTCAACCACTAGCAGTCACCACCCCATCTCTGGCAGATACAGCTATACAAGCCATG
Source organism: Ctena decussata (assembly GCA_963989385.1). NCBI lineage: Eukaryota > Metazoa > Mollusca > Bivalvia > Lucinida > Lucinidae > Ctena > Ctena decussata. The sequence continues at coordinate 33,119,537 of OZ022498.1, read as the reverse complement.
ATGCCACTGTCAAGCACATACTCCCCCCCCCCCCCCCCCCACCCCCGCTATCACCACTCCAAGGCATATGAAGTTGAGCGATGTAGGGCCATGTATGTCTTTATTTCTTTTTCTTCTCATGCTGTTTCAAGAGATAAGGATAAACTAGTAGGAGCAAATTCATTCCCTTAAGAGAGCCTTGATTTCCTTGAAAAATCAACAGGAAGTCCCATTAGTGCAACTTGTTCCCATTAGTGCAACTTGAGGGCATTTATTTTTGTTTTCTATCATACATGTACACTTTCTTACGATCATGCGTTGCGGTATTTGAAAGCTTCGTAGCTTTTGCTTTTTGATTCGTATTGAAAACAAAACTTTCCTATTTGACTTGAATGCCTCTACTCCTCTCCCAACACCCCAACCCCTTCCCACCCCTTATTTGATAAGAAACATAACTTTATTGTATAAACTGACAATTTATATAATAAGTACAATAATCATGACAATGCTATCTGACAGAAAAAGTTTATAAAAGAATCTCTGCAAATTTAAAGAGCAACCACACCTCAGGAACTGACTGAATCAGATCCCAAACCCTATTCCCAACAACAAAGGGAAAGATTGACAGATCCCAAAACCTATCCCCAACATCAAAAGGAAAGATTGACAAAGACATCCCAACAAACAATAAATTACAAGTGATAAGCCAAGTCAGCAGCTCTTTCCCAAATAGGTGGCAACTCAGCTATCTTTGCTGAAGGGTTACAACAGACTAAGCAAATAATACGAAAAACATTGAACAACTATTTTTACCTATTTTCAATTTTTATTATAGAAGGGTTAAAATGAAAACACAATAAATTAAACAGCACCGAGCATAAAACAAATGCAACCGCAACGAAAGTACCGCCTTGGGACTATTCCGCATATAATGAGTGACTTCCTTATTTCATTAGCTGATACACACAAACAATTAGTAAAAAGCAAACTTGTCATAAGAACAACTAGTAACACTGTCATATGAAAACAAAATATGCTGATGTTAAGATGACATAATTATTACACTAAAGCGCGTCAGGAGAAAGATATGCAAACAGCGAAGTATCGGAGAAGACTTTGCGTCAAGGCTCTTTGATCAAAGCTTTCTGTGTCGATGTCAATACTCTTTGATTCTTCAAGAGGAAAATGTGGAAACTAAGACACCGACCACGATGTGCAGTCAGATTGGACTCTTGAGTTGAAATATGGTTTAAGATATGTTTTAGAGCGTCGTAGCTTTGTTATTGTGTGGTGTAATTCTTGTTCGATGTAATAATCATACAGGCACAAACCTCAAAAACCATAAGTGATGTAGCACAATAATCACACAATGATTATACGAAATACGAAAATGGAACTTGTTTCTAAATTGGCATCGAAATGTTCCACGTGCGTGCATCTTGTTCTAGTACAATATGACAAAGGTCCATTCATTTACATACATTTTGTCTGTCAAAGCGGCAATATATAGGCTCTATATTTTTTTCATGGAGAATCAATTACTTTTCATGGGCATCAGATTTCTGTACACCAGGGTTAATGTCCTTTCTTTTTCTTCTATCCGCCATCCCGTGTCAGTGTGAAGAATATACAGGAACTAATTCTTTCCATTAAGAATTTATCCCAACTGAGAAGGAAGGAAAAATGAGAATGGAAGAGTGGCTTACCCTGAAAGTCACCCATACATGTCACCCATACATCTTTTTTCTCCAATATAACTGTCTCCTACAGATTGAAACCTTTCAATTTATCACTTACATGTAGAAAATGCGAATGTAAAAAATCAAAACTTTTGAGCCGCGACACGACAAAACCAACAATGTGGTTGTGCGCCCAGCACAGACTCAGATCAGCCTGGACATCCGCTAAGTTTGACAAGACTATTCGTTGAGTTCTCAAAGGGTAGCTAAGGGTCTAAGCTACCTCCATGCGGACAGCGAAGGCTCTGATCAGACTGGGCGGATGCCCAGGCTGATCTGAGTCTTCGCTGGGCGCACAACCGCATTGTTGGTTTTCTCGTGTTGCGGCTCTTTTAATGAGGTACATTACCTCTGTGTGTGTTTAGGTTCGAGTCCACATGCACTGTTTTGCAAGTTTGATAAGGTCAACGCTTGAAGTGCCACTCTGCAACCACTGACCGCAACCCTTATATGTGACATTGTCTGGCATTTTGAGCCTTATGGAGCGAAAATCGGAAGTTTTGTTTTTAACATTATCATATTTATTAGTGCTTCTAGAACAGATTTTGAGAAGCACAAAGAAATAGCGCTAAGGTTTACTGCAAAAGCAAACAAAATTCACACCCACCGATTTTTTGTTTTCATTTCGCTGATTGGATACAATTTACATAGTAGCTGGATAAACCATTATAACTCTGGTTCATGACATCTCTTTTCAAAGATCCATAATGCGAACATTCTTAAAATTAAAAGAGTGTAGATGAAGAAAATTAAACACGCCGATAGAAATGTTGACTCACTCTTTTCAGGTGACGCCTTAAAATTTATTAGTCAGTGCGCGAAAATACAATTAATATACGTGCAAGTTTGATGACGTCACTTTCACTTCACGTTTCGTGACGTCAGCCTCGCACCTCCACAAGGCTCAAAATCCCAGGCACTGTCACATATGAGCCGCAACACGAGAAAACCAACAAAGTGGTTGTTCGCCCAGCACAGACTCAGATCAGCCTGAGCATCCGCCCAGTCTGATCAGAGACTGCGATGTCCACATGGAGGTAGCTTAGACCCATAGCTACCCTGTAGTGAGTGAATGACGAAGTGTCGCGTACAAGAATGGTAACTCTTGCTATTGTACTTTTTGAGTTATCTCCCCTTTAGTGATCATTTGGCAGATTCGTGTCTGCTCTGTAACTTAAATATCCTTTGAAATATTTTCATGATACTTCACAGATATATAGAACAGGTCATGACAATGTGTCGCGAACAAGAATGACAACTCTTGATTTTTTACTTTTTGAGTTATTTCCCCTTGATGGTTTGGCTGTGATTTGGTGTTGTTTTCATGAAAACCCTTTGAAATATTTTCATGATACTTCACAGATATGTAGAACAGGTCATGTCAATGTGACACGAACAAGAAAGACAACTTTTGCATTCTTACTTTTTGAGTTATTTCCCCTTGATGGTTTTAGCTGTGATTTTGTGTCCGCTCTAAAACTTGAATACCTTATGAAATATTTTCATGATACTTAACAGTTATGTAGAATAGGTCATGACAATGTGTCGCGAACAAGAGTGACCACTCTGACTTTCTTAGTTTTTGAGTTATTACCCCTTGATGGTTTTGGCTGTGATTTCGTGTCCGCTCAATAACTTGAATTCCCTTTGAAATATTTTCATGATGCTTTACAGATATGTAGAACAGGTCATGATGATGTGTCGCCAACAAGAGTGACAACTCTTGCTTTTTTACTTTTTGAGTTATTTTCCCATGATGGTTTTAGCTGTGATTTTGTGTTGTTTTGTTTCCGCTTATAACTTTTAAACTTTCTGAAATATTTTCATGATACTTCACAGATATGTAGAACAGGTCATGATAATGTGTCGCGAACAAGAATGACAACTCTTGCTTTCTTACTTTTTGAGTTATTTCCCCTTGATTGTTTTAGCTGTGATTTCGCGTCCGCTCTATAACTTGAATACGTTTTGAAACATTTTCATGATACTTTACAGATATGTAGACCAGGTTATGACGATGTGTCACGAACACGAATGACAACTTCTGCGTTCTCACATTTTGAGTTATTTCACCTTGATGGTTTTAGGTGTGATATCCTGTCTGTTCCATGACTTGAATACCCTTTGAAATATTGTCATGATACTTTACAGATATGCAGAACAGGTCATGACAATTTGTCTTATACATGAATGACAACTCCCTCATTCATACCCCCCCCCCCCCAAAAAAAAAAAAAGAAAAAAATCAGCTTTGGATTCTTTGTCCAAATTCAGTCACTAGAGAGCTCAAAATTAGATTTGTAGGGCTTGTACTTTACATTTGAGATGTTGAGTGTATCATATGCTATACATTGTGTACATGATGGCTGTTTGAGATTTTACCCTTTTTTTAGCAGTCTGGCATACTGTTTTGGTCTGAGTGTTAGACAATCATGCATCTGTTAAACAGATAATGTCAATCAGAAGCATAAAAGAATGCCAATATATTACTTATACGTGTTTTGAAGTGCATCCTGTTTACCAAGGCACAAGGGGCCTTTGGTCGGGGGATTTGCCATCTCCTCTAATGGTTATTGTTTCATCTCATGGCACACTGTGCGCGGATTTCCTGACTTTAATGGAATGACAAAATTGATCGGTTATGTCACGGTCCCTGTGAGAGTTGAACCCATGAGCCCCTGCTTGAAACGCGAACACTCAATACACATGGTCAGGCGCTCCACTTGTCTAGTTTCGATCTTATGATTATTGGTTGAAAAAACACTTACCATGGGTCCCATAAAAGGGACATTGGCAAACAGTGCAGGGGCCGTATTCATAAGTCGTTGCTATGCGGTTGCTAAGGCTAAATATCTATAAAGGAGATTCCCTACAACTATGAAATTTGGTCCAGAGGAACAGTCTTTGTAATACTATTCCTCCAGAGCAAATTTCATAGTTGTAGGGAATCTGCTTCAAAAAAATTTAGCCTTAGCAACAGCATAGCAACGACTTAAGTCGTTTTATAAATACGACCCCAGATCAGGGTCAAATTACTTGTATAAAACAAATGGGTATTTCTCCTTAAAACACTCGTAAAATAAAAATGAGAAAAAAATAATGCATATGAACTCTTCCACCGCACACTTTGGATGAGTCCATTTGCAACACGAATGCTGTATTCCTGTAGATCCCAGTGTTCGTAGAGAAAAAAGTTACCGATTAGGCAATCTCGGATATCGTAGGCACGATTATTAAAGATCACGGATTTGTTATGTATTTTTCCTTTTATTACTATATTACACATACTTATGTTCGAGAGAAATTAATAATTTTGCACATTCATGCTGACCGCCAAAAATCGCGAAATAAAGTACACTGCAAACATATGTACAATCTATTTCTGCGGTGTCTAATCTGGGTCTACATGAGGCGCTAGCGGCTAAGCATGAATGGGTAAACGACTATATAATATCGGAAGGATATAGAAAAGATGTAAAACTATAAACTTTAAAGTGAAAATACTCTTCAAGTAACTATACTGTCACATTCAGGAGTTGTTTCACTTTGCCCCTGCAATGCAGCTGTTTATAATTTGAATCCACAGAAACGAAAATAGGCATACCGTCAAACACCGGCAAATATCGTGTTTTGCTGTTGCCACGTCGGCAACAGCAAAATTCGATATTTTACGGTGTTAAACACGAGGAGATAATTCACGATATTCGAAGGTTTTACTGGTCTGTTGCTACGGTTCTAAAACCTTGCTTATTGGACTTACCTTATCAGTTTTGCACTGGGCACGTTTGGCATAATTACTTGGGTGAACCCGAGCAATACCCAGGTATTCCTGAGGGGATCCCGAAGATAGGTCTATTTACAGCCAATGGTCAAATGCAATATCACAAAATTGATTTTCCCATAGACCTCAGTGTGATTTCATTTGGAAATTATATTTTGGCACTTCTGTTGAACGGATTACAACTATTTTGGTACTGGTAGAAAGCTAAATGAACAAGCAAATTCGGTAAATTTATATCCCCCCTCCTAAGTGGCCCTGATTTGTTTATGGCTTATTTTATGTTACATAAAATTTCGTTCACTGGCTACTTAGTTACGGCTGAACTTGTGGATTGTAAATAAAATCAAGGGCAATAACTCTGGGATAAGTGAGGCATAAGCTGAAGCTGTTCTTAAACACATGTCTCAGCATCACTGCACTATGATGATACATTTTTAATTCAGTTTCAAGAAATTTGTTTACCGATACCTTAGTTATGGCTAATTAGTGGATTTTTAAATCATTTCAAGGGTATTAAATCATGCACTACTGAAGCGATTATGACAAAACCTAATATGCCCTGTTGTGTCATGACAAAACATAATTATTTCAAGTTTCATGAAATTCCAACCATTGGTTACTTAGTTGTGACTCAATCTGTTGATTTTAAACCAATTCAAGGGCAATAACTCAATGCTTACTACAGCAATTCCGACAAAACGTGCACCAATGTGATATGGTGATACATATTGAGTATCAGTTTCATAGAATTCTAATCATTGATTACTTAGTTATGGCTGAATTTATCAATCATTAATTGATTCAAGGGCAATAACTCATGTACTACTGATGCCCTTCTGAGGAAATTTTATGTGCATAACCGCATTATGGTGATACATATTCAGTTCAAGTTTCATGAAGTTTTGATAATTGGTTACTTAGTTATGACTTATTTTATCAATTTTAAATCCATTAAAGGGCAATAACTCACACACTACTAATGCCCTTCTGAGGAAATTTTATGTGCATAACCGCATAATGGTGATACATAATCATTATAAGTTTCATGCAGTTTTGATAACTGGTTACTTAGTTATGACTCATTTTATTAATTTTAAGTCCATCAAAGGGCAATATCTCATGCACTACTAAAGCCAGTCTGATGAAACTTGACGTGCATCAGCGCGTTATAGTGATATGTATTTGTTCTAAGTTTCATGAAATTCCATCCATTGGTTACTTAGTTATGGCTCCGGACGGACGGACAGAAGGACGGACGGATGGAAGGACCGACAGAGAAAGGGACAGACGGACGGACGAACAGACGGACGGACGGACATGGAGAAAACTATATCTCGCCGCCTTCGGCGGGGGATAATAATGCATGCAATAGATTTGTTTTATTTCAGTTGTTTCACATATGTTTAAACAGCATGACTTTAATTTCTACCTTTGAGTTTTTGGTCCATTTTTTCCCGACATCGCCATCAACGTCAATGGAAACTTGTTGATTTCAAAATTTACGCTTGGTTTGGCAAACTGTATCGTAATACTAACGGGACAGAATTTAGATCTGTAAACAATTTATATTGCATTTTTCATTTAGCTGTTCAACCATAATAATTAATGTATGCCTGGCCTCGGAGAACTGCCGAAATTATTTTTTTGTAAACATATAAATGCACTAACGTCTATGGGAAAATATTTTTGTGAAATTACTTTTGACCCCTAACTGTAAGTACCTTCGGGGGTCCGAGTAAACCGTGGTATGGCTCGAGTTAAGCAAAGTAAGTATGCCAAACATACCCATTGAAACCTAAACAATGAAATTTATATGTGGTTGAAACTTTTATGGTTCGAAAGTAAGCGGTAAACTTGGGTTTAGACGAAGAGCGTTTATTGGAAATAATTTGGTACTGTATCATTTAACTTTATGAAGTAGCAAAGCATGCTTGTGAAATATGTTTTCAGATTGTTAACGATAAGTTCTCATGTTTTGGCTATAAGCACGAAGTCGTGTGATTTTCATTGAAAAGCAAGTAAATTTCAAAGTGCAAAGTAGTGATTTGTCATTCGAGCCAAAGACAGCTTCGAGTAAGGATAGACATCCCCCACCCACCCTTTAAAATCACGAGTGATACTAGAAATAAGTTGATCGGGAGATTAAAAAAAATGTTTATTTAGTTGAACCAGAGGTATGCTTGAAATCCATACATGTATAAAGAGCTTTTGAAGAAAGTTAACGTAATTATGGTGTTCCGCATGCGTTTAATGGTTATATAAAAGGAATTCAATCTGCGATTTCTGTATAGGCCTAATAGGGAAAGCATTTTCTGAAGTACTTTTCGGTCTGTCTATCATCTGATTTGTAGAATACATATAAGAATATCGTAATTCACTTTCAGCGATTACGTATTTATAATATAGAGATTCTTTGATGAGAGGTCATCGAATGGTTCATTTGAATCCAGCCTTCTACATGTACGATACCGCAGGAGAATGAAGTGAGATAGATGGAACAGTCATCGTATTCAGTTTGGCAGTTTGTGGCTTTTACAGGCAAGTAAAAAGAACAATAATAATAATAGTAATACACTGAATTGATCATGGAATAAAACATAAAATTACGAATGAATAACCGAATGAATACATGTATATAAACGAATAAATTAGTTTTTAAATTGTGTATTTAAAAGATATACTTGGTATGCATTTGCATTTACATCAAGGATAATTTGTTGTTTTTTAGTTCCATATCTTAAATCATTTATCTCAGTTATAGATATCCTGTACATGTGTAGGTGTCAGTATACTTGCATGTATTTACGGAATTCAAAAATGTTAACAACGGAAATAAAGGAAGTCTGTGATTATTTCAGTTTTCATGTCAGCTTATGTAATGCCAATGTGGTTGACGGAAATACCAAATGAGTATAATTGTTTTAGTCTATTTTAGGATGCATTATTTAAAGAGAAAAAAGTACAGTCTCGAAGAGTTCATGGTTCTAAGACATGCTTTTAACAGTCGGTACTTGGTGGATCCACTGGGGTTTCTATGGTGCCGGGGATTCGGCCTGCTTTCTGATATTTCAGTTGTACAAAACGTCGCTCGAAATAAATCGAACAGTTGTCTGTTGGCATCTCCAAAAATGATGCTTGTTATATCTGGTGTGCAAGAGGTGTTAAGACTTTTTGCATTTGAGTTGTTCTGTAAATGCATTCGTGTTGGGAATTTACGAGGCTGTAATAAGTTTTGATACAATAACGTAGTAAGTAAGCAGAGTGCAGCGGCTTGGTTTGTTAAAATATTTCGATAAAATATAAATGATTTAAAATATGTTCGGTTGAGACAAAGTCGAGTAAGAACATAACATGCAGTACTAAAACCTTTTAAATCATCTGAAATTACACACTGTACCCGTTACTATTAAGTCATCAGAGTGGGGTGTTTTCCCCTTCCAAAATGACTCAAAATCTTAGTAATTTTGCTATTAGATGCTTTACTTGTCAAATATAACTCACAAAAATCGACAGTTGTGGAGTTCTGTTAGAGGGAGAAACGTCTTATAGCCGAATAATTCCAACTCCGCTTTTTACTTTAAGTTAGCGCAATTCGATTGGAAAAGAGCGTACAGAAAACGGCGTGTATACTTCGATAAATCCCTTGAACCGGAAATCGGGAACTACTTGGACTATTTTCTTTGCGACAGTTTCTAAAATACTCGGTATAACTGACATCTTTAAGATAAAAATGACCGAGTTGGGATTATAAAAAAAGATTTTAATTTTTGTGGATTTTATGGATGTGTAAACGCCGGCGAATCACTCATAAACTTTACATAAAGCCCCTCGGGCTTTATTCAGTTTGTGAGTGATTCGCCGGCGTTTACACATCGATAAAATCCACAAAATAAAATTCATTCCTATATGAAATACTGAACACCTTAATTATGTTCCACCATCTTTGCACAAGAAGACAACTTTTGAAGTGTTGTATTTGCTTTTCTGTCAGAAGACACCCCACTCAACAGAGCCCCTGTGCTCAATAAGACAGGGTTACAGGGAATTACTTTCCACATATTCCAAACACTCATTTAAACTGTCTTGTCGATATGATTGTAATGGGGGGGGGGGGGAGGGCGGCAAATTTTATCAGTGACAAATGATACAAATTAATCCAGAATTATTCTGAAACCCCACCTTATCTGCATCTCTGGGGATCAACTCTACAAGGAAAAATATTTCATGTGGAAGCAAATTCCTTGTTTTATAGTGTTGGCTTCCATTGAGGAGGAAGCAAGAACAAATAAAAAAGCAGAGACTTACAGTCCCTAAATGTGTATTTGTCTTATTGGTTTGATTGGAAATCCAGAAACTTGAGAAAGTGAGAAGAGCCGTCCAAAGAGAACATTATGCTCAAGAAATGGTTGGGTAGACAGTGATAATGTCCTTAATGCGCACATCTACAAATTAAGTAAGCCAGGGTTAAAATTCTAGTCAGGACCCGACACACAATGACATTTAGGTGAAGGTTGTTACGAAATGGATCTAATCGTCGACTATGTAGTCGAAATCATTTTAATCCTTTCAATCAGTAGGGCTACAGTTTTTAGGACAACTGTGGTAATAAACATTTACGGAAATTGTGGCTACGTTATGCATGGGTTGTTTGTGAATACCTCTCGTGGACACCGTATTGCATGATTTTAAGGTGAATACCTGCACGAGTCTTTTGATTGTGGACAGCGTGTTGCATGATTTTAATGTGAGTACCTGCACGCTTATATTCGAGTCCCATGATTTAAATGTGAGACGCATACTATTTATACGCCTATCTTTTATTGAAAAGTTAGACGTGGCTGTTTAATTCTTATACTGAGGATGTTATATTGTTGTGTGCCCAGATTCTGAGTTTAGACCAGAACGGTAAGATTTTATTATATTTATTTAGAATAGTTTGGCTAAGAATGAAAAATGTGACTTCTGATTGATATGGTATGATTATATGTGTCGACTGATTTGATTTTGTTGACAGTGATCAGGCTGTGCATATGTCGACCAATTGTGTTTATACTGACCATGCTGCGCATGGTATTTGTATATTAGGAAGTTTTGTAAATTACGGAGATAGTTTATATCACTGATTTTGGTTGCAATGATGTGCGTCTATTTGACGTCCAGTGACGTCAGTTGCATTCATGTTATTTATGTGACGTCAGTTGCATTCATGTTATTGCGACGTCAGCACTTTTTATATTAGCTTCACTGGTGTGCATCTATTTGACGTCCAGTGACGTCAATTGCATTCATGTTATTCATGTGACGTCAGTTGCATTCATGTTATTCATATGAAGTCAGTTGCATCATGTTATTGCGACGTCAGCATTTTTTATATTAGTTTCACGTATACGTGGCCTATAGAAGTAGATTGATTTGTCATGGAACTAATTTATGTACTCGTGACGTCAATTGACGCCATAGCATGCACCGCATTAAGGGTTTTTTCCATAAGTTATAATGGTAACATTTGGTCGTCATGCGTTTGATTTGCCTTCATTAGACGGCGTCATATGGTATAACATCATTGATGTCATGATGTCAGATCAAACGTTATGATCCCAAATGTGTGAGAAACGCTTATTCAGCTATTATATTCTATGGCAAATGGTATTACGCTTAGTTTAAAGAAATGAATTAATACATATGCGAGTTAGATTTTGGTCAATCAATTTAATGTAAATAGGTCATTGTTTAGATTATTCATGTTTTATGTGGGGATGTCATGGTAATGCCTGTTGACGTCAGTATACTTCTTGACAATGTTTGACGTCAGATCCTTCGACGCACATGCGTGGTAGGATCTACGTTTCTTCATTGGCGGAAGTGGTAAGCACACTTTTAGCTTTACATCGTGAGCGCGAGTCGTGTCTAGTGACACGGCTGGCGTGTGCACGTTATGCTCGGCATTCGCCGAGGGCGTTGTATGGTATTTCCAAGACAGGCCCAAGTCTTACGTATTATTATTATGTAGTCACAATGTATTAAGTGTAAGTTCGTTATTTTTAGGCACATCAAGTCCGGCAGTCAGCTGTTAGGGCTTAGAGCCACGTCTCACCTGGAGATTCGATATACGTCTCCAGGTTAATACCAACCCGGGTAGAGGCAGTTACAACGCCGTTTGTGCATGGTTCCTAAGCAGAGGCGGGAAGCACAAAATGTAGGCGGAAGTGGTTAGCACAGTTTTGCCAGATTCTGTGATAAGATCTGAAGGTCACATCAAGTGTGGGACAGTGTTCGTCCACTAAGGTGTGTTAATATATATAGACTGGTCCCTGGTACGATCCAGGGAGCGACCAGTATATAATCGTGCACGTGTTAATATAAGTTGGTGTTCCTCATGATATATGGACTGGCCCATGACATGATCCAGGGAACGACAAATTGAAGTCTACCAACATAAGGCCTTGTTTTTTGTATGAGCTCAAACTAACGTTTTTTTGTCCTTTGTGTTTTCCTTTAGTTCATGGCGCTGAGCCGAGTACGGTGTTGACGTCAGACGGTAATCTATTTGCGTATTGTACGCAAATCGATTACAGATTTGAAACAAACACCTTACTTGGGCCAGCGACATGAACTAATATGTGTTGTATATTATTGTAATTGTGACAGTTGTAAATTGTATTGTTGTATATAGAATTTACATTATATATAAACTTCAAAACTTCTAACGTTGTTAGAGTTTCCTTGTTAGTGTAATACACTGGTAGATAACCCTTTAACCGGAAGTCACCCTCCGCCGTCCTGGCGACGCATAAGGCTCTACACCCGTGTCGACCGAGTGTAAAACCTTCTGCGTAACATGGTGTCAGAAGTGGGATTTGATTTCCGGTTAATATCTGCCAGTGTAACACATTGACAATATATACAGAATCTAGGCACAATTTTGTCAGACATTTTTTATTTATTATTATTGACTTTCTGATTGTTCTTTTCTAAAGGTGACGTAAGGCTGTGAATTTTAGGGGACCAATTTTGCCACTAAATTCTTTGTAAATGTAACCTACACTCAATTAAGGTCAACTATCCTTATTCCCTGCGTGATGAAGTGCGATAGCCCATGCATTAATTTGTGATAGAATGTAACAGGTTGCATATCTGAGTGGGGAAACTGAGGTATATAGACCTGAATTGTCTTGGCACGGATGATACATATTTAGTTTTAAGGTCCGGTTGAGTACCTTGGCACTGCTGTTGCATGACAATCTGTAAGTTTATTAACTTAAACGTTTTATACGTTGTGTCGTAACCGTTACTGAGGTCCATTTTATGTCCTGATTTAGTAACGTAGGTCACCCGTAACGTTATATAATATCGTTACAATGAATTAAACCTAATAGCAGAATCTTATGTTTGATTTACCGTTGGTATCTTATAAGGTTTTGTAATGTAGGACGTACAGTTGTCGTGTCAGTGTTAATACGTTGCGTTACATACGTTACGTTTGTATATCCGATACGCTAGATCAAGTTGGGCGTAATTGTAATGTGGGTTATTTACGTCATCTAATTACGTCATCTAATAGTGAAAAGTAATTTTCGGCAAAGTCAACGTCAGTTTATGACGTCATTTCCGGTCTGTTATGAACGTAACTTTAATGGCTACGTCCAGATCGCGAGTATACTAATTAATCAACGTTTTAGTTGGATTAGTTCGTTATTATTATTGTTAACGTTTTAGTTAACGTGTGTGACTATAAGTGAACGTCGGTTTCAGTTAAGTTAACGTGAGCATTACGTTAAGCGTCATGGATCAGTTAGTTAAGACGGGAAGGGAGTTAGGTTATGAAGGGCAGGCGTTGCAGGAATTTGTAAGGCAACAGCAAGAGACTGAGAGGGCAGAAAGGCACGCGGTAAGGGCACTTGATAAAGAAAAGATTGCGCAGGCCGATAAAGACAGGGAAATCGAGTTAGCGAAGATCGCGGCGGAGAAAGAAAAGATTGCGCAGGCCGATAAAGACAGGGAAATTGAGTTAGCTAGGATCGCGCAGGCCGAAAGAGATAGGGAAATTGAGTTAGCTAAGATTGCGGCGGATAGGGCGACGGAAGAAGCTAAGATTGCGGCGGATAGGGAAATCGAGATGGCGCGAATTGAAAGCATAGAGCGGCAAGCCGAGAAAGATAGGGAAGCTAAGTTGTCTCAAGTCGAAAGCGATAAGGAAGCGAAAGTTGTCGAGCGAAGTTGAGTTAGAAAAGTTGAAGTATAGTTTTGAATTGCAGCAACGCGAGTTAAAGAATCAGATAGATTTGCAGAAGGTAACGTTTAGAGTTGAATTAGAAAAACAGAAGGCTGAAAAGTTAGCGCATGCGCGAGATCCCAAATTACCGTATTTTGATGAAAGTAAGGACAAAATGGATAGTTACTTATCAAGGTTTGAGAAATACGCGACGGCGAATAAATGGGATAAAAACGTTTGGGCTGCATATTTAAGCGCATTACTTAAAGGTCGCGCGCTTGATGTTTATGATAGATTGTCGGTAGATGATGCAGCAGATTATGACAAGTTGAAAGATGCGTTGTTGAAGAATTTTGATATGACTGAACGCGGATTTAGGAAGAAATTTCGCTATGATAGGCCTGAAAAGTCGGAAACGTTTATTCAGTTTAGTAGTAGACTTAGGTCGTATCTTAATAAATGGTTGAAAATGGCGAAGATAGACCAGTCTTATGAATCTGTTTGCGATTTTTTCGCTAGAAATCAGTTTTTAGAATCTTGTAGTAAAGAACTGTATGTTCATTTGAAACCGAAAACATTCACGAATCTAGGTGAGATGGCTAGGGAAGCAGATTTATTTGCAGAAGCACGTGGCGGTGTCTACGCTTGTGTTAATAAGGGGCAGCGTGATAGTAAGGGCGTAACTCAGAGTAGATCTGATAATAAGCCGAGTGCGAAGCCAGAGATAAAATGTAGTATTTGTGGTAAGGGACATTTAACATATAAATGTTTTAAGAATCCCGATAGGAAGCAAGCATATAGTGCGGAGGTGGTTGCAAGTGCAAGCGGATATAGTGGAAATAAGGGGAGTAGTTATGCACCGAAAGATGAGACACAAAGATCACAGAGTAAGAGCGATACTGTGCAGACGAAGGGTAGTAATTCAGATCGTGGCCGTGGTCGGGGTTATTCCCGCGGACGTGGTCGCGGTGGCGGACATCAAATGAGTTTTTGTAAAACTACAATGAATAGGTCTCATGAAATTGAAGGTCTCTATAAGAGTAAGGAAGAAAGTCCACTAATCAATGATAACGTGGATAGGGAAGGTGTCTGTTACTTTTTAAGGTCGCGATTACCAACAGCGCAGGGTACGGTTAATGGTAAGACTGTTGTAATTTTAAGGGACACAGGTTGTACTGGGTGTGTCGTTCGTAGAAACTTGGTTTCTAATAATCAGTTACTTGGTAGATAATCTGATGTAACTTTGATTGATGAATCTACCCAAAGGTATCCCTTAGCAATGGTTGACATAGATTGTCCATTTTTCACAGGAAAAACTGAGGCATTGTGCATGGAAGATACATTGTATGACCTGGTTATTGGAAATATTGACGGGTCAAAACTTCCCGATATGTCCCATTTTGCAATGGCGGCAGTGACTAGGTCACAAGCAAGGTGAAGAGGTCTATAGGAAACTTAAAGTTCCTGATCAAATTATTGCTAGTGATAAGGAGGCATTGAAGCAGGCCCAAGTTGTTGACCCTAAATTGAATGGCATAAGGCAAAGAGTGGAATCTGGGAATGTGACTGTTAGTCGTGGATTGAACCGAGGTGAAACTAAGTTTATCCGAAAGAAAGATTTATTGTATAGGCAGTTTACTAAGGGAAACAAGGTCACTTTGCAACTTATTATCCCTGAAGGTTTTCGTGAAAAGGTGTTAAGATTGGCGCACGAAACCTTGATGTCAGGTCATTTGGGCATAAAGAAAACTATGGATAGAGTGTTAACTGAGTTCTTTTGGCCTGGAGTTTGTGGTGATGTGGCAAGGTTTTGTAAATCTTGTGACATATGTCAAAGGACTATTCAAAAAGGTCGTGTCACTAAGGTTCCTTTAGGAAAGTTGCCACAGATTGACACACCATTTAAACGAGTCGCTGTTGATATAGTTGGACCGATAGAACCTCGTTCTGACAGGAAATCCCGCTATATGTTAACAATGATAGACTATGCGACGAGATATCCCGAGGCGGTAGCGTTACCCGGCATTGAAACGGAACGCGTAGCCGAAGCGTTAGTTGAGATGTTTAGTAGAGTTGGCATACCTGATGAAATGTTAACAGATTGCGGAAGTCAGTTTACTGCTGAGGTTATGAAAGAAGTAAGCAGGCTGTTATCACTCCAGCAGTTAACCACGACGCCGTATCATCCTATCTGTAACGGTCTTGTAGAGCGTTTTCACGCGACGTTGAAGCAAATGCTACGTAGGGTGTGCGCAGAACGTCCAAAAGACTGGGATAAATATCTCCCAGCACTACTGTTTGCAATAAGGGAGGTTCCGCAGGAGTCATTAGGGTTTTCTCCGTTCGAATTGTTATACGGACGTAACGTTAAGGGCCCTATGGCAATATTACGTGAATTATGGTCTGAAGAGGTACAGGATGAGCAGGTTCTGTCTACGTACCAGTACGTAATTGAGTTGAGAGAACGGTTAGAGCAGACGTGTAAGCTAGCACATGATAATTTACAGAAAGTACAAGTAAAGCAAAAGGCTTATTATGACAAACGCACTAGGTCGCGTAAATTTAACGTGGGAGATAAAGTACTGTTATTACTGCCAACTGACAGTAATAAACTGTTATTGCAGTGGAAGGGTCCATATGAAGTAGTAGAGGTGGTGAATAGAATGGACTATAAAATCGACGTCAATGGTGTCGTGAGTACATATCATGCTAATATGCTGAAACAGTATGTCGAACGTCGTACTGTGCCGTCACATTGTTTATTGTCGACTGAGACTACAGAGTCGGTTGATGACGATGGTAGTGATGAATTTTCTCTTGATGATTGTGCTTTTCCGATAGCTAAAGAGCCGGAAACTTATAACGACGTCAGTATTTCAGATACGTTAGCGTCAGAACAACGTATGGAGGTTGAAGCGTTGATTAAACAGTACCCGGATGTACTATCAAGTTTACCCGGTCGAACTGATCAAATACAGCACGATATCAAACTACTCACGTCAGAACCCATACGGACGAAAGGTTATTCTATCCCGTATAAGACGCGTAACGTCATGGAGACGGAGATACAGGATATGTTAGATTTAGGGGTAATCGAGCCGTCGATTTCACCGTATTCATCTCCTGTTGTCCTAGTTCCGAAGAAAGACGGATCAGTTAGATTCTGTATCGACTTCCGGAAGCTTAACAAAGTGACGGAATTCGATGCAGAACCTATGCCAAATATGGAGGAGGTTATCAATAAAATGTCGGGACATAGATTCTTTACAAAGATGGACCTGAGTAAGGGTTATTGGCAAGTCAGTCTTACTGAAAGGTCTAAACCTTTAACGGCATTTGAAACGCCTAAGGGTTTATTCCAGTTTAAAACTATGCCCTTCGGTTTGGTCAATTCGGGAGCCTCATTTTGTAGGTTAATGAGAATCATATTAACCCTTTAACCGGAAGTCACCCTCCGCCGTCCTGGCGACGCATAAGGCTCTACACCCGTGTCGACCGAGTGTAAAACCTTCTGCGTAACATGGTGTGAGAAGTGGGATTTGATTTCCGGTTAATATCTGCCAGTGTAACACATTGACAATATATACAGAATCTAGGCACAATTTTGTCAGACATTTTTTATTTATTATTATTGACTTTCTGATTGTTCTTTTCTAAAGGTGACGTAAGGCTGTGAATTTTAGGGGAGCAATTTTGCCACTAAATTCTTTGTAAATGTAACCTACACTCAATTAAGGTCAACTATCCTTATTCCCTGCGTGATGAAGTGCGATAGCCCATGCATTAATTTGTGATAGAATGTAACAGGTTGCATATCTGAGTGGGGAAACTGAGGTATATAGACCTGAATTGTCTTGGCACGGATGATACATATTTAGTTTTAAGGTCCGGTTGAGTACCTTGGCACTGCTGTTGCATGACAATCTGTAAGTTTATTAACTTAAACGTTTTATACGTTGTGTCGTAACCGTTACTGAGGTCCATTTTATGTCCTGATTTAGTAACGTAGGTCACCCGTAACGTTATATAATATCGTTACAATGAATTAAACCTAATAGCAGAATCTTATGTTTGATTTACCGTTGGTATCTTATAAGGTTTTGTAATGTAGGACGTACAGTTGTCGTGTCAGTGTTAATACGTTGCGTTACATACGTTACGTTTGTATATCCGATACGCTAGATCAAGTTGGGCGTAATTGTAATGTGGGTTATTTACGTCATCTAATTACGTCATCTAATAGTGAAAAGTAATTTTCGGCAAAGTCAACGTCAGTTTATGACGTCATTTCCGGTCTGTTATGAACGTAACTTTAATGGCTACGTCCAGATCGCGAGTATACTAATTAATCAACGTTTTAGTTGGATTAGTTCGTTATTATTATTGTTAACGTTTTAGTTAACGTGTGTGACTATAAGTGAACGTCGGTTTCAGTTAAGTTAACGTGAGCATTACGTTAAGCGTCATGGATCAGTTAGTTAAGACGGGAAGGGAGTTAGGTTATGAAGGGCAGGCGTTGCAGGAATTTGTAAGGCAACAGCAAGAGACTGAGAGGGCAGAAAGGCACGCGGTAAGGGCACTTGATAAAGAAAAGATTGCGCAGGCCGATAAAGACAGGGAAATCGAGTTCGCGAAGATCGCGGCGGAGAAAGAAAAGATTGCGCAGGCCGATAAAGACAGGGAAATTGAGTTAGCTAGGATCGCGCAGGCCGAAAGAGATAGGGAAATTGAGTTAGCTAAGATTGCGGCGGATAGGGCGACGGAAGAAGCTAAGATTGCGGCGGATAGGGAAATCGAGATGGCGCGAATTGAAAGCATAGAGCGGCAAGCCGAGAAAGATAGGGAAGCTAAGTTGTCTCAAGTCGAAAGCGATAAGGAAGCGAAGTTGTCGAGCGAAGTTGAGTTAGAAAAGTTGAAGTATAGTTTTGAATTGCAGCAACGCGAGTTAAAGAATCAGATAGATTTGCAGAAGGTAACGTTTAGAGTTGAATTAGAAAAACAGAAGGCTGAAAAGTTAGCGCATGCGCGAGATCCCAAATTACCGTATTTTGATGAAAGTAAGGACAAAATGGATAGTTACTTATCAAGGTTTGAGAAATACGCGACGGCGAATAATGGGATAAAAACGTTTGGGCTGCATATTTAAGCGCATTACTTAAAGGTCGCGCGCTTGATGTTTATGATAGATTGTCGGTAGATGATGCAGCAGATTATGACAAGTTGAAAGATGCGTTGTTGAAGAATTTTGATATGACTGAACGCGGATTTAGGAAGAAATTTCGCTATGATAGGCCTGAAAAGTCGGAAACGTTTATTCAGTTTAGTAGTAGACTTAGGTCGTATCTTAATAAATGGTTGAAAATGGCGAAGGTAGACCAGTCTTATGAATCTGTTTGCGATTTTTTCGCTAGAAATCAGTTTTTAGAATCTTGTAGTAAAGAACTGTATGTTCATTTGAAACCGAAAACATTTACGAATCTAGGTGAGATGGCTAGGGAAGCAGATTTATTTGCAGAAGCACGTGGCGGTGTCTACGCTTGTGTTAATAAGGGGCAGCGTGATAGTAAGGGCGTAACTCAGAGTAGATCTGATAATAAGCCGAGTGCGAAGCCAGAGATAAAATGTAGTATTTGTGGTAAGGGACATTTAACATATAAATGTTTTAAGAATCCCGATAGGAAGCAAGCATATAGTGCGGAGGTGGTTGCAAGTGCAAGCGGATATAGTGGAAATAAGGGGAGTAGTTATGCACCGAAAGATGAGACACAAAGATCACAGAGTAAGAGCGATACTGTGCAGACGAAGGGTAGTAATTCAGATCGTGGCCGTGGTCGGGGTTATTCCCGCGGACGTGGTCGGGGCGGCGGACATCAAATGAGTTTTTGTAAAACTACAATGAATAGGTCCCATGAAATTGAAGGTCTCTATAAGAGTAAGGAAGAAAGTCCACTAATCAATGATAACGTGGATAGGGAAGGTGTCTGTTACTTTTTAAGGTCGCGATTACCAACAGCGCAGGGTACGGTTAATGGTAAGACTGTTGTAGTTTTAAGGGACACAGGTTGTACTGGGTGTGTCGTTCGTAGAAACTTGGTTTCTAATGATCAGTTACTTGGTAGAGAATCTGATGTAACTTTGATTGATGAATCTACCCAAAGGTATCCCTTAGCAATGGTTGACATAGATTGTCCATTTTTCACAGGAAAAACTGAGGCATTGTGCATGGAAGATACATTGTATGACCTGGTTATTGGAAATATTGACGGGTCAAAACTTCCCGATATGTCCCATTTTGCAATGGCGGCAGTGACTAGGTCACAAGCTAAGCAAGGTGAAGAGGTCTATAGGAAACTTAAAGTTCCTGATCAAATTATTGCTAGTGATAAGGAGGCATTGAAGCAGGCCCAAGTTGTTGACCCTTAATTGAATGGCATAAGGCAAAGAGTGGAATCTGGGAATGTGACTATTAGTCGTGGATTGAACCGAGGTGAAACTAAGTTTATCCGAAAGAAAGATTTATTGTATAGGCAGTTTACTAAGGGAAACAAGGTCACTTTGCAACTTATTATCCCTGAAGGTTTTCGTGAAAAGGTGTTAAGATTGGCGCACGAAACCTTGATGTCAGGTCATTTGGGCATAAAGAAAACTATGGATAGAGTGTTAACTGAGTTCTTTTGGCCTGGAGTTTGTGGTGATGTGGCAAGGTTTTGTAAATCTTGTGACATATGTCAAAGGACTATTCAAAAAGGTCGTGTCACTAAGGTTCCTTTAGGAAAGTTGCCACAGATTGACACACCATTTAAACGAGTCGCTGTTGATATAGTTGGACCGATAGAACCTCGTTCTGACAGGAAATCCCGCTATATTTTAACAATGATAGACTATGCGACGAGATATCCCGAGGCGGTAGCGTTACCCGGCATTGAAACGGAACGCGTAGCCGAAGCGTTAGTTGAGATGTTTAGTAGAGTTGGCATACCTGATGAAATGTTAACAGATTGCGGAAGTCAGTTTACTGCTGAGGTTATGAAAGAAGTAAGCAGGCTGTTATCACTCCAGCAGTTAACCACGACGCCGTATCATCCTATCTGTAACGGTCTTGTAGAGCGTTTTCACGCGACGTTGAAGCAAATGCTACGTAGGGTGTGCGCAGAACGTCCAAAATACTGGGATAAATATCTCCCAGCACTACTGTTTGCAATAAGGGAGGTTCCGCAGGAGTCATTAGGGTTTTCTCCGTTCGAATTGTTATACGGACGTAACGTTAAGGGCCCTATGGCAATATTACGTGAATTATGGTCTGAAGAGGTACAGGATGAGCAGGTCCTGTCTACGTACCAGTACGTAATTGAGTTGAGAGAACGGTTAGAGCAGACGTGTAAGTTAGCACATGATAATTTACAGAAAGTACAAATAAAGCAAAAGGCTTATTATGACAAACGCACTAGGTCGCGTAAATTTAACGTGGGAGATAAAGTACTGTTATTACTGCCAACTGACAGTAATAAACTGTTATTGCAGTGGAAGGGTCCATATGAAGTAGTAGAGGTGGTGAATAGAATGGACTATAAAATCGACGTCAATGGTGTCGTGAGTACATATCATGCTAATATGCTGAAACAGTATGTCGAACGTCGTACTGTGCCGTCACATTGTTTATTGTCGACTGAGACTACAGAGTCGGTTGATGACGATGGTAGTGATGAATTTTCTCTTGATGATTGTGCTTTTCCGATAGCTAAAGAGCCGGAAACTTATAACGACGTCAGTATTTCAGATACGTTAACGTCAGAACAACGTATGGAGGTTGAAGCGTTGATTAAACAGTACCCGGATGTACTATCAAGTTTACCCGGTCGAACTGATCAAATACAGCACGATATCAAACTACTCACGTCAGAACCCATACGGACGAAAGGTTATTCTATCCCGTATAAGACGCGTAACGTCATGGAGACGGAGATACAGGATATGTTAGATTTAGGGGTAATCGAGCCGTCGATTTCACCGTATTCATCTCCTGTTGTCCTAGTTCCGAAGAAAGACGGATCAGTTAGATTCTGTATCGACTTCCGGAAGCTTAACAAAGTGACGGAATTCGATGCAGAACCTATGCCAAATATGGAGGAGGTTATCAATAAAATGCCGGGACATAGATTCTTTACAAAGATGGACCTGAGTAAGGGTTATTGGCAAGTCAGTCTTACTGAAAGGTCTTAACCTTTAACGGCATTTGAAACGCCTAAGGGTTTATTCCAGTTTAAAACTATGCCCTTCGGTTTGGTCAATTCGGGAGCCTCATTTTGTAGGTTAATGAGAATCATATTGTCCAATCTCCCAAATGTTGACAGCTTTGTTGATGACATGTGGATATTTACTGAAACATGGAAGGATCATGTGACGTCATTACGTCAAGTATTAGATCGGCTCAGGTCGGCCAAATTGACGGCAAAACCATCTAAATGCATGATCGGATATGGCAGTATCGAGTGCCTTGGTCACAATATCGTCGGACAGACGGTACGACCGCAAGAGGACAAGATACAGGCTATTAGAGATGCTCCTCGTCCATGTACGAAAAGACAAATTAAATCTTTTCTGGGATTAGCTGGGTTTTACCGTCGTTTCATCCCAAATTTCTCATCCATAGCTTCTCCTCTGACTGATTTAACTAAACGGGATAGACCTAATTCTATCAAAGATTGGCAAGATCAGCATGAAAGGGCATTTCAAACCCTGAAGAGTAGGCTCACGTCTAGTCCTATTCTTCGCTTACCTGTTTTTCAAGAAGGTAACCCGTTTGTACTCCGAACAGACGCTTCAGACGTTGGTCTTGGAGCTATTTTGCTTCAGGAATTCGAAGGTGAAGGTCGTTTGCCGATTGCTTATGCTAGCAAGAAATTGTTACCTCGGGAAAAGAACTACTCTGTAATGGAGAAGGAATGTTTGGGTATTATCTGGGGTGTTGAGAAATTTCGTAAGTACCTGTATGGGGCGGAGTTCCTACTTGAAACTGACCACAAACCTTTGTCCTATATGCAGACAGCTAAGGTGCTCAATCCCCGAATCATGCGTTGGGCCATGAAATTACAGCCGTACAGATTCAGGATCGTTGCTATCCGCGGCCAAGATAATTTGGGGGCGGACTACCTTAGTAGATAGTTTGGCCACGTTATGCATCGCACCGTTGTTGTGTATATAGCTAGTTTTCCAGTTTTGACATAGCCTACGATTCGATCGCATTTCGTACTATTTCAGAAAAGAAACATTGTTATGTTTTTTTCTCCCTAAGGGGAAACCTATGTTACGAAATGGATCTAATCGTCGACTATGTCGTCGAAATCATTTTAATCCTTTCAATCAGTAGGGCTACAGTTTTTAGGACAACTGTGGTAATAAACATTTACGGAAATTGTGGCTACGTTATGCATGGGTTGTTTGTGAATACCTCTCGTGGACACCGTATTGCATGATTTTAAGGTGAATACCTGCACGAGTCTTTTGATTGTGGACAGCGTGTTGCATGATTTTAATGTGAGTACCTGCACGCTTATATTCGAGTCCCATGATTTAAATGTGAGACGCATACTATTTATACGCCTATCTTTTATTGAAAAGTTAGACGTGGCTGTTTAATTCTTATACTGAGGATGTTATATTGTTGTGTGCCCAGATTCTGAGTTTAGACCAGAACGGTAAGATTTTATTATATTTATTTAGAATAGTTTGGCTAAGAATGAAAAATGTGACTTCTGATTGATATGGTATGATTATATGTGTCGACTGATTTGATTTTGTTGACAGTGATCAGGCTGTGCATATGTCGACCAATTGTGTTTATACTGACCATGCTGCGCATGGTATTTGTATATTAGGAAGTTTTGTAAATTACGGAGATAGTTTATATCACTGATTTTGGTTGCAATGATGTGCGTCTATTTGACGTCCAGTGACGTCAGTTGCATTCATGTTATTTATGGGACGTCAGTTGCATTCATGTTATTGCGACGTCAGCACTTTTTATATTAGCTTCACTGGTGTGCATCTATTTGACGTCCAGTGACGTCAATTGCATTCATGTTATTCATGTGACGTCAGTTGCATTCATGTTATTCATATGAAGTCAGTTGCATCATGTTATTGCGACGTCAGCATTTTTTATATTAGTTTCACGTATACGTGGCCTATAGAAGTAGATTGATTTGTCATGGAACTAATTTATGTACTCGTGACGTCAATTGACGCCATAGCATGCACCGCATTAAGGTTTTTTTTCCATAAGTTATAATGGTAACATTTGGTCGTCATGCGTTTGATTTGCCTTCATTAGACGGCGTCATATGGTATAACATCATTGATGTCATGATGTCAGATCAAACGTTATGATCCCAAATGTGTGAGAAACGCTTATTCAGCTATTATATTCTATGGCAAATGGTATTACACTTAGTTTAAAGAAATGAATTAATACATATGCGAGTTAGATTTTGGTCAATCAATTTAATGTAAATAGGTCATTGTTTAGATTATTCATGTTTTATGTGGGGATGTCATGGTAATGCCTGTTGACGTCAGTATACTTCTTGACAATGTTTGACGTCAGATCCTTCGACGCACATGCGTGGTAGGATCTACGTTTCTTCATTGGCGGAAGTGGTAAGCACACTTTTAGCTTTACATCGTGAGCGCGAGTCGTGTCTAGTGACACGGCTGGCGTGTGCACGTTATGCTCGGCATTCGCCGAGGGCGTTGTATGGTAATTCCAAGACAGGCCCAAGTCTTACGTATTATTATTATGTAGTTACAATGTATTAAGTGTAAGTTCGTTATTTTTAGGCACATCAAGTCCGGCAGTCAGCTGTTAGGGCTTAGAGCCACGTCTCACCTGGAGATTCGATATACGTCTCCAGGTTAATACCAACCCGGGTAGAGGCAGTTACAACGCCGTTTGTGCATGGTTCCTAAGCAGAGGCGGGAAGCACAAAATGTAGGCGGAAGTGGTTAGCACAGTTTTGCCAGATTCTGTGATAAGATCTGAAGGTCACATCAAGTGTGGGACAGTGTTCGTCCACTAAGGTGTGTTAATATATATAGACTGGTCCCTGGTACGATCCAGGGAGCGACCAGTATATAATCGTGCACGTGTTAATATAAGTTGGTGTTCCTCATGATATATGGACTGGCCCATGACATGATCCAGGGAACGACAAATTGAAGTCTACCAACATAAGGCCTTGTTTTTTTGTATGAGCTCAAACTAACGTTTTTTTGTCCTTTGTGTTTTCCTTTAGTTCATGGCGCTGAGCCGAGTACGGTGTTGACGTCAGACGGTAATCTATTTGCGTATTGTACGCAAATCGATTACAGATTTGAAACAAACACCTTACTTGGGCCAGCGACATGAACTAATATGTGTTGTATATTATTGTAATTGTGACAGTTGTAAATTGTATTGTTGTATATAGAATTTACATTATATATAAACTTCAAAACTTCTAACGTTGTTAGAGTTTCCTTGTTAGTGTAATACACTGGTAGATAACCCTTTAACCGGAAGTCACCCTCCGCCGTCCTGGCGACGCATAAGGCTCTACACCCGTGTCGACCGAGTGTAAAACCTTCTGCGTAACAAAGGTAAAGTTTTCCCGTAGCTTGTGACCCTCCAAGCAGTTGGTGTTACAGATCCGCCGTATCTTGGGCGTACCGTGCCCATTCCTCCCCTTTCGCATCCGTTAATTGTCCCTGAAGAAAAAGAGTAATCATTTAATGCTGGGTTGACAGAGTTTTTCAGTCGTTGGCTGGCCCGTTCGGAATTTGAACCCGCGACCTACTTCACATAGACGAACGCCTGTAACCCAACTAACGATGTTTCACACATTCAACTAATTATGCTTCGCTAAACTATTTTAAATGAGTAAAAGGTGATAGCGTGACTAAGAGAACCAATGTGACAAACCAACAAGAAAACATTTTTGTTTGTTTATATTTACAGCACCGAAAATCTGGATTTTAATTTCATAGCTTATATACAAATGAAATCTTTTCGAAAACAAGCCTCAGGGTGGCTCGGTGCACCTTGGGGCGCCCTCAGTTCGCCGGGGATTTGCAACAAGATGAAGTTAGTAAGCCAGAATTTTTATTGTTAGTGCAACAAATTGTCTTAACCAGGAACACATTGCGTTTGAGGTCTTTAAAGAATAAATGAAAAACCTACGTACCAAAGAAAGAAAGGCAAGAAATTCGCAGAGTAAGTCCACTGGATATGGTGGCTGGTTTGTGCCATTTCGTCTTTTCGCCGCGAAAAGACGCCACGCGAAAAGACGAAAAGACGCCATGCGAAAAGACGAAAAGACGAAATAACGCCATGCGAAAAGACGAAAAGACGAAACCCGCCACGCGAAAAGACGAAATTTCAGCGCGAAAAGACGAAAAAACGCCATGCGAAAAGACGCCATTTGAAACTCTTAATTTGTCGTCTTTTCGCGTGGCGTCTTTTCGTCTTTTCGTCTTTTCGCCTGGCGTCTTTTCGTCTTTTCGTCTTTTCGCATGGCGTTATTTCGTCTTTTCGCATGGCGTTATTTCGTCTTTTCGTCTTTTCGCGTGGCGTTATTTCGTCTT
This sequence comes from Ctena decussata, assembly GCA_963989385.1. NCBI lineage: Eukaryota > Metazoa > Mollusca > Bivalvia > Lucinida > Lucinidae > Ctena > Ctena decussata. Next base: position 33,093,208 of record OZ022498.1, on the reverse strand, counting down.
TTCGTCTTTTCGCGTGGCGTTATTTCATCTTTTCGCGTGGCGTTATTTCGTCTTTTCGTCTTTTCGCGTGGCGTTATTTCGTCTTTTCGTCTTTTCGCATGGCGTCTTTTCGTCTTTTCGCATCACATGTTTTGCATTAAGATGTATCAATAAATCCTATTCTAAATGCAGTTAATACTTTGAATACTTAGACAGGTGTTTCTTTTTTAAACTGTGTAGACCCTGATCAGAATGCAGTCTGTAAAGAAGTGTACTAATCACGGTTTGCAGTTTTTGCCGCTAAACTGTTCTTTTAAGAACATTACCAAAAATATGAGGAAAGAAGTCATTATGGTATTTCTACTGAACGGGCAGAAAAGAAAATCAGCCGTCCTAATGTTTTGGTGTAAAATACTCCAAACAATTTTCATCCTATCTTAATTTTGATCTTTATCTGTCTAAAAGATTAACCACTTGTTGACCATGTAATCTCTCTCAAACTATGGAAGACGAAGGCGTCTATACAAACATTGAGACATTGTTGCACTTCGCTGTAAGTGTTATGATATGAAAAAATAATGATACAGTATTTTCCCTAATTTGACATACATTTAACTGCAGCTAACCCAAAATTTGAACAAGTTTATAGTTTTCTAAAGACATGCCAATCGCAGACAAAGCGGAGCCTGAATAAGACTTCTCTTTGGCTTTCGCATATGTGTCCCAATATATAAGAATTTTATATTGAAAATGTGCCCCTTCCGCCATTTTTACAAAGGGGCACAACTACCGTTACATCCTCTTCAAGTCTTCTTTAAACGACAGGGATGGATTTTGCTAGCTCAACAAGGGTAGCTGAAGACAGGACTAGGTGGAAAATGAGTGTTGTAGAGTCATCTGTGGTGCCCCAACGACCTCACAAGATTATGGGATAGACTAGACTAGACCAGCGGTTGCAGTCAGCTCGACCCCCCCCCTTCTCCACACACACACACACACACACACAAACACACTCACACAACTCGCCTCAGTGGTCCTTCAGATGTGACTCTAAACCGCGAGGCCATGTCTTCATATGGCCTTAGCATTGGTGGCCCATTCTCTCGATCTCTCAGTTTGAACAATAATATTGTAACACAGTTTACTCAGAAAATACATTAAGTAGTAGATTAGGTGCTAGCATTAAGTAATAAATTTGGACCATGTTACCATTATGATCCTAAATCCTAGGACATATTTGTCCTAGGAAAACAGTGGTCTGGTCAGGCTCTGCATTGGTAACCATTCTACGTATGTTATGATACAGCTCGATATATTAAAATCAACTTGTTCAAATTAAAAAAAAAAAAAAAAAAGAAGAAAAAAAAAGAAAAGAAAAATACGGTTATTTTTACGTAGGATGCATGGAGACACAGGCTTCAACATAATCGTATCTATGCTTAAGGTCAACGGGACCACTCTCAGGGGAAGCAATTTTGCCTCCTTTCTTAAGGAGGGTCAGCTCTTGAAAGTAGAATTTGGTCCTCTGGGAGCAAATTCTTTCCTTGAAGAGTAGAACTACATGTATTTAAGAATCTAACTTTCTGTTTGCTTCACTTTCCTATCTTGGGAAGCAAATAGAATGTCACAAAAGTTGTTCCCCTTTGTAAATATGACAGAAGGGGACAAAATGTTCAATATTAGAGAGATCTTTCTTGGAGGTGTATACATTCAGCTATTGATTGATTGATTGATTGCTGTATTGCTTAACGTCCGCATTAAACATCTATGGTCATGTCGGGACGGTCAGTTAAACCTAAACACACTATTCCTGGGCAGGCTTAGACCTCCTAAGCGGTTAACCAGTACTAAGTGCACATACTTTCACCAGTAACCGACAACTGCCCTTCTTGAATCAGCGGAAGGAGAAACGAAAGTATATGGCCAGACCGGGTATCGAACCCAGAACCTCTGACTTATGAGTCAGGTGCCCTACCGATTGCGCTACGCGGCCCGGCATACATTCAGCTATACAGTCAAACCTGCTTATGTGGTCACCTCTATTAAGGGATCACCTGTCTTAAGCAGCCACCTTTTCTTGGTCCTTTGAACCAAAATACAGTGCAAATGAAATGTATTAAGGGGTCACCTGTCTTAAGAAGCCACTTTTTGTCCTTCCCTTGGGTGACCCCTTAAGACAGATTTGACGATATTTCTCAAAAATGCTTGCGACAACAATGTACTAGGTCTGCCTATGCTCCTTCATGCGTAAATTTGCGTCTGCTAATTTTTAAGTCAACATGGCTCAGATTTTTTAATCAATAACTGTAATTATTGCCGACCCCATATTAATATTTATAGCTATCCTTTTCACTTTTAACAAGTTTTATTTTTCTGTCGGATAAAATAGAGTTTCATTGGCAAATCCCTTCTAATTTTCATAAGACTGCTGCTTGACACTGATTATCTTGATTAGATCTGTGTTTGATCTCAGTCAACAAGGCATAAATTTGTTATTCAATCTAAACGGTACCATACTGACCGAAAACGTTGCCGACCCCAGTGCACGTTAATTTTATAGTCTATCCTTACAATTTTTAGCTGTCAAAAAGATATATTAAAAAGCATTTCATTGGCAAATTCTGTGATCAGACTGCTTCTGTAGCTGCGTTTGCAGTAGTCTGATATGAGTCTATATTGTTTACTGAGACAAACTGTCTTAGTATTAGGAATCAATACAGGAATCAATACAGTTATCAATAGAAGAGTATTTGTGTGTCGTTATTTCGTCTTTTCGTCTTTTCGCCTGGCGTCTTTTCGTCTTTTCGCTTGGCGTTATTTCGTCTTTTCGCGTGGCGTTATTTCGTCTTTTCGCATGGCGTTATGTCGTCTTTTCGCGCCGAAAAGACAAAATAACGCCATGCGAAAAGACGAAAAGACGAAATAACGCCACGCGAAAAGACGAAATAACGCCACGCGAAAAGACGAAAAGACGAAATAACGCCACGCGAAAAGACGAAAAGACGAAATAACGCCATGCGAAAAGACGAAATAACGCCATGCGAAAAGACGAAAAGACGAAAGACGCCAGGCGAAAAGACGAAAAGACGCCACGCGAAAAGACGACAAATTAAGAGTTTCAAATGGCGTCTTTTCGCATGGCGTTTTTTCGTCTTTTCGCGCTGAAATTTCGTCTTTTCGCGTGGCGTCTTTTCGCATGGCGTTATTTCGTCTTTTCGTCTTTTCGCCTGGCGTTTTTTCGTCTTTTCGTCTTTTCGCATGGCGTCTTTTCATCTTTTCGTCTTTTCGCGTGGCGTCTTTTCGCGGCGAAAAGACGAAAAGACGAAATGGCACAAACCAGCCACCATAGCTTGAGTTGCCATCAATTTCTTAATCATAAAAAGCCGCGACTCAAGAAAACCAACAAAGTGGTTGTGCGCCCAGCGCAGATTCAGATCAGCCTGTGCATCCGTCAAGTCGGATCAAACTCTTTGCTACATGCTTAAAGGGTAGCTAAGTATCTAAGCTAGCTCCATGCGGACAGCGAAGACACTGATCAGACTGGGCGGATGCTCAGGCTGATCTGAGTCTGCGCTGAGCGCACAAACACTTTGTTGGTTTTCTCGTGTCGCGGCTCAATTATACATACGACTTAATTGCACAACCCACAGGTTTGCACTATAATCACTGTGTGAGTCCGTCCGTCCGTCCGTCCGTTATCAGTTAGCAAAAACCGTTATCAGTTAGCGAAAACGCTAATAACTCTTGAATCGCATGGGATATTTTGACAAAATTTTGCATACTTATACATGTCAACATTTTCTAACGACTTGCATGCATAACAACCTTATTTGATGGACGAGGCTTTCATAACTCTTGAACACCGTGGAAAATATGGTTCAAATTTTGTATGCTTATGTATTTTAACATAGTCCAGCCACCGGCATGCAAAACAGTGACGAGGCTTCACCGAGCATCAATTTGGCCGGTCGAGCTTTTTTATTGAAAATGCTCATAACTCTTGGACCGCTTGGAATATGTGCTTCAAATTTTGTATACTTATGTAATTTAAATTGCCCAGCCACTGGTATACAAAACAGTGACGAGGCTTCACCGAGCATCAATTTGGCCGGTCTAGCTCTTTTATTGAAAATGCTCATAACTCTTGGACCGCTTGGTATATTTGCTTCAAATTTTGTATACTTATGTAATTTAACTTTGCCCAGCCACTGGTATGCAAAACAGTGACGAGGCTTCACCGATCATCAATTTGGCCGGTCGAGCTCTTTTATTGAAAATGCTCATAACTCTTGGACCGCTTGGTATATTTGCTTCAGATTTTGTATACTTATGTAATTCAACATTGCCCAGCCACTGGTATGCAAAACTTCTTACTGCACAACCCGCAGATTTGCACTATAATCACTGTGTGAGTCCGTCCGTCCGTCCGTTATCAGTAAAGCGAAAACGCTTATAACTCTTGAACCGCATTCTATATTTTGATAAGATTTTGCATACTTATACATGTCAACATTATCTAACGACTCGCATGCATAACCGTCTTTTTTGATGGACGAGGCTTTGCTGAGCACAAGTTGAAAATTTTACGGTCAAGTAGTGAAAATGCTCATAACTCTTGACTCCCGTGGTATATATGGTTCAAATTATGTATACTTATGTATTTTAACATTGTCCAGCCACCGGCATGCAAAACGTGTGCACTTTAATCGCTGTGCAAGTCCATCAGTCTGTTTGTCCTTCCGCTGTATTCAGTGAGTGAAATTGCTCATAACTCTTAACCACATGGTGTAGTTTGATAAAAATATGCATCATTCTACAAGAAATGACCAATTTCATTTCCATACATTCCTTCTGGCACCAGAAACTGATTATTCTACATTCACCACGGGCTGTGCACATTACCATCAGTTGATTACGTTATTGCAATTTGTTAAGAGGAATTAAGTGGACGAGAATACAGTGGTGCATGTAATTGTACTCGACACACTCGATTGCCAAAATCACTTCGCAAAATATTTCAAACTAAAACCAAGAGTCATGTGGACATGGCCAATCTTCCAGCAGAATCGAACTTTTCTGACGAAAAGCGACATTTTATTTGCTGCCTAGAACAGAGTTAGTGCTTTGTTCGTTAGGCAGTCTGTCCGTCTGGCACACTTCTGTCTTGCTAATGAAGTTGTACATAGCACTTTCTCTCAATTTCCTCTGCTGTTGTGTAAAGTTTCTAGACACACCGTTACAAACTTCTGGAGGTATGTCTCCGATAAAAGTGTTATATTAAAGGCATAATACCTCAAAAGTGGGTCATACTTAGGGAAAACACTCTCTCCAAATGTCTTCTATCAATGTGTAAAATGTGGACTAAATCCCTTAACAGCTCTTGATTAATTGTTATAATAACTACCGTAAAAGTGGTAAAGGGAGATTTTTTCAAAAATTAGGCAAGGTATTTATGGTTAAAAATTGCGTTTGACTTGTATGTCCTATGTCTTTGTATGCAAATTGAGGGAATTCGCTACAAAACTTTTTTAGGCGGAGCTATGATTCTTAGCTGAATTTTATTTAGCTAATTAACTGATTTAATCCTATCGTCCTATAATTTTCTTATATAAAGGGACGCTTGCAAACCGGTAGACCTAGAGTAGACGCCGCGGTCTGTCCGCCTGATCAGGGCCTTCATTGTTGTCTTTAAATACAAGAATTGCTAGGGTAAATCTATACTAAACACCAAATCAGACACATTTCAAATTGGAAATAATGGAATTGGATAATCCACTAGGCATTGATGGGTTAATTATCTTATGGAATCAATCAAATTATATAAAAGAAAAACAGTACGATTTCCAAAGTATGCTCCTTCAAACTGTGGTGCAATAGTCGTTTAGAGAAATGTCAGCGACAGAACCACTATTTATTTTAGTACTCGGTATGTCGTCACCGATACTGTCAGCTAAAGCTGTCTCATGGCGACAAAGAACAGGCCCCGAGGTTATAAAACTATTTTCGTCGTGCTCAGCTCAGCTGAGCATGAAATTTTCTCTGCTAATAAATATGAAAATGCCAACCAATGTTGGCATTTTCAGATTTATTAGCAGGGAAAATTTCATACTCAGCTCAACTGAGTAAGAAAACGACTGTACTTATCAGTAATTTTCTATTTATTAGCAGGTAAAATTTCATGCTCAGATGAGTTGAGCATGAAAAAAGTTTTATCACCTCGGGTTCAGGTCAGATTACAGGTAGTAGAGTCAAAAATCTGTTGTTTTTTTTTTCAGGTTACTGGGTCACAAACCTTAGATTAACTCAAGTATTGCACGAGCTATTGCCTCAGCGGGCACACAACATCGTCCCATCTACATCAGTTCGACGTCTTTATGCCGTCATGTGCCTGCTGGCGATCGAAGCACCGCTCACAGGCGGTGTTCCGATTGGCCTGCTGGATGCTGTCCTAACAACGCTACATACATTTTGGAGAGATGAGATTATATCTCTTGAATCCAATCTTAAACTTATGCTCTTAACGAAGACTCAACTATAGTTTAGTGGCGAAAAACAGTACCACCGTACAACTTATTCTTAATTCTGCAGAAAAAGACAGTTTTAGCACATGTAATATATTTAAATGAGCCGCGACACGAGAAATCCAACGAAGTGACATGTGCGCCCAGTGAAGTCTTAGATCAGCCTGGGCATCCGCCCAGTCTGATCAGAGTCTTCGCTGTTCACATAAAGCTAGCTTTGACCTTAGTTACCCTTTAAATGCGCAGCAAAAACTCTGATCAGATTGGGTGGCTGCCAAGGCTGATCTGAGTCATCGCTGGGTGCAGATACCACTTTGTTGCATTTCTCGTGTGGCAAATAAAATTACAGACAACCTGCCTATCTGTGAATTTTACATGCAGCTAGGACACCAACATTAATTCCGCGGAATTCCAGGCAAATATATTTAACATAAGCAGGTATAGCAAAACAACACTTCTCACAAGTTCGTCAGTTTCTTTCGCGGCAGGGATATATACTCGAGGACTTTAAAAACGCCTCATCCCAAAATGTGATATATTTTGGTTATTCCACATTTCAAGTTGCTAAATATGACTAGGTTTTATTGGAAATAGTAAAACTAATCTAGTTAAAGAAATTGTAGGAACTTATGTCATGCGTGACGGCCTTTGCACTTTATGGGCCAACGACACTGCCCCTGCATTTCATTGACACCTTTTTTATGTCACAGCACTTGAAGTCGATTCCAGTTTCACCCTGAAAGATATCCTACAGGAAAAACACCAATATCTAAGCCGCCATTGCCTTATGTGCTGTCAGACAGGCGAAATCGAAAACTGGAACATATAAATTAGGATCTCAAAAGAAGTGATTTTCTGGAAAATTACGTAATTTGACGTTATGCACTGCACATGCAGTATTTGATACAAGCATCTTACTGATTTACTTCCAAATCAATGGGTACTTTGACATCAACACAAAACGTCTACTTTTCAGCGTAGTAAATGACGTCAAAGTCATCTATTCCATTCTTAACGGACTCTAAAATTGACATTTAAACTACTCGTGCCTCTAGAGTAGACCACTGTAAGCCGTAAAATACTGCTTATTATGAGTGAATTTATTGCTGTCGGTTTCCAAGTTTGCTGCCATTTTTGAAATGTCATTATTGCATATCACAAGCGTTTGTTCACATCGCTTCAATTAAGAAACTGTTGAAATATAGTGGACGACAGGAACCACGCTATACTCCGATGAGCATTTGGACAAAGTATTATAACCGCTTTACTGACAATCTCACATTTTAAAACACCCTTTTATCTTTGTCGCGTGTATTCTACATTTTAAATTCCAAAATTGTACAGATGACTATCTCATGATTTTGATATCTGTATGCAGTTTTATTTGTCATTAGTTTTATTGTAGCTGATACTAAAACAAATGCAATAAAACCATTTCTTTTAGGTGAGGCGTTTTTAAAGTCCTCGAGTATATGAGCCGCGACACGCCAAAACCAACAAAGTGGCATGTGGGCCCAGCAAAGACTCAGATCAGCCTGGGCAGCCGCCCAGTCTGCTCAGAGTCTTCGCTGTCGACATGGAGTGAGCTTAGACCCTTAACTACCCTATAAGCGCACCGCAAAGACTCCGTTCAGACTGGGCGGATGCCCGGGCTGATCTGGGTCTTTGTGGGGCGCACATGCCACTGTGGGTTTTGTCGTGTCGAGGCTCAATTGTTACAGCTGTACATGTACTGAAACGTATCGTACAAAGCAAATACACATTGTTGAAGCAATGTCTTACATGTATCAACATTGATGAAAAGTCATTTCGTTGAATCAACGTTGATATGACATTGCTTCACCATTTAAATGCCGCATTTGCGGCGCTGGTCTGGGTCTACACTGTTTGCCAATGTCCCTTGGTTTAAACAGTATTTTATTCAGTTAAGCTACATACATATATACAAATACAAATCATTTCAATGTAGGATCTGACGGTAAGCGCAATGCTTGTATAATAGTCATCTCCAATGTCCCTTTCATGGGGCTCCAGGTATTAATGGGTTAAATAGACACGAGTTGTCCCACAAGGCAACATTCTTATTGGGTTATCAGGTGAAAACAACGGAGACCGATCAGATTGCGAATCGTTCTCATCGAAGTATCATAATCGAAGAATCAGTTTATCGTGCTATGGATCCTATGGCATCTACAAAGCGACAGCACGACTGCGCCTCGCGAGAAAGGGACATTAAGGCGTGTGCGTACATTGTGCTTAAATCAGCCTGCAAAGCTGCACAAACGGTCCAGAATCCTCACTCGTCACTTTTTGGATTTGCCAGGTATATTTTATGTATACGAAAAGAAAATTCTCTGATCAGACTACTCGGATGCACAGGCTGATCTAATATTTGCCTGTTCATACTGGCCGCAAGCTACCTTTTCAGGCGACGCCGTCAATTCTGATGCTTAAATTCTGAACTAAGCATATGCAATCTTACCACGAATTTAAGGCTTAGCACTGATTTATATTGGTGTTCAAAAATAATATAATTTGTAACTGGTGTTTGGAGCCCCGGTAGCTTAGTAGGTTAAGCGCTGGCCAGCTGATCTAGCGGTCCCAGGTTCGAGCCCCGCTGTAGGCGGGAATCGTTTTAATCGTAAACAGGGTTCCATTGCACTTAGCCTTTCATTGTCACCCACCCATCGTCCTGATATGACTGAAATACCTTTACATGTAAAAGAGACGTCAAATTGCAAGATATCCGTCAATCTATTTGAAACTGGAGTGCTTTCATTCCTTCCTAATTGAAATCCATTAGTTACGTTTGATTCAATCGCAATACTTTCTCTATTTCATTATCCTGTACCAATATAAAATATTTGACTTGCCAGAGTGTTACTAAGGTTTCTTATTCGACGAAGTTACTGATCAGACACACAGCCTCCTTATTCTCTGACATACAGTGGAAACGCATCGCTATAGTGGAGTGTTTTTCTTTTTAAACAAGTACCCCACTGGGCACACACCATTGAATCAATATTTGATTCAACGTTGATTCAACGTCATGACGTTGAATCAATGTTGATTCAACGTTGTGTGCCTGCTGGGGTAGCAACCCAAAAACGTGAGATTTTTTCTGAAAATGTAGATTCAACCAATTATGAAACGAATCAAACTACACACAACCTAAAACTATACATGATTTATTCCTTACGTCTGAATTTAATTCTTTAATTCTTTATTTCTCTTAGAGCAGAAGAAGAAGAAAAACAGGTCCAAGTAACCCGAAGCCATCGTAACTTTAAGAATTGCGACTTATTTTCGTCCTTTGGGATCAGAGGAAATATTCTTAGAAATCTGAAATTTGAGACTGATTTAGACTCTTATTCTAGATAATCGTCTTTTATATTATTTGGACCCTTTTTGATATTTATCAGTCTGCCCAATTCAAATGAAAAAAACTAGAAAATGTTTTTATGAGCACTATGCCCCCAACCGTATGCTTGCCTCTAAAGAAGGTTTATCCCATAAATTTTAGGTCAGAAAGGGATTTTAATCCGTTCATTTACATCTTAGCCTGTAACTGTATGCCAAATATAAGGAACATAGCTTAGAGGTTCTTCAGATATTTTGTTCACAAAGTTATTCATATAACTTCTTTGTATTAAAATTGCCTATGTTCGATAATAGGAAAAGTTATACCAACAATTTATGACATAGGCTCAAAAGTTTATCAAGTTATCTACACCTTAATCCAAACCTGCATGCCAAATATAAGGATCCTAGCTTATGCGGTTCCTCAGATATTTTGTTCACAAGCTTGTTCCTATACAAAATGCCTATTTCCGAAAAAGGGGCATAGCTCAGTCAAACATTCACAAATAATTTTTAAAAGTTAATCAGGTCATCAACACCTTTGGCAATGTCTCTCTGCAAAAAATCAGGATCCTAGCATTAGGGAGTCTCGAGATATTTTGTTCACAAGGTTCCATAAGCTTATGATGCACTAAGTCGAAAAAGGGGCATAACTCGGACAAAAATTCACCAATGATTTTCAAAAGTTAATCAGGTCATCTACACCTTTAGCAATGTCTTCCTGCAAAAAAAATCACAATCCTAGCATCAGGGATTCTTGAGATATTTTGTTCACAAGGTTCCATAAGCTTATAATGCACTAAGTCGAAAAAGGAACATAACTCGGTCAAAAATTCAGATTTTTTTCAAAAGTTAATCAGGTCATTTACACCTTCTGCTATGTCTTCCTGCAAAATATCACAATCCTAACATCAGGGTTTCTCGAGATATTTTGTTCAAAAGGTTCCATAGGCTTACAATGAACTAAGTCGAAAAAGGGGCATAACTCGATCAAAAATGCATTTTTTTAAGTTAATCATGTTATCTACACCTTGGGCAATGTCACCCTGCAAACAAATCATGATCCTAGCATCAGGGGTTCTTGAGATATTTTTTCATAAAGGTTCCAAAGACTAAGTCGAAAAAGGGGCATAACTCTGAAAATACGTGACTGGCGGGAAAAAAGAAAAAATACGGTCCGCTTATTTTTCATGTTCATACCACATGTAAAATTTCAAGATCCTAGCATCAGGGGTTTTTGAATTTCCGAGCTGCCAAAAGCGTTACGGACGGACGGACGGATGGACAGACGGACGGACAGGCCCAAACCAATATGCCCCTTCAACTTCTCCGAAGTTGGGGGCATAATAACAGTATGTTTTTCTCTGATTTCGTCACCAGATATTATTAGGGTCACTGATATGGCTTTATTAGCCGAAACTACGTATTCGGGCCCATGTTCCTTCTTCTGTATGTATTCTGTGCTCTTGAAGGAACTCTTTAAGATTTTAATTTTACTTCGCTGCAGCTGGTGTTGTGCCGTGTGGCGGCCGTAAAACATCTCCCCGTACATCATCCGTAATGCAGATTTTATTTTCGTCCTTTGAGATCAGAGGATATATTCTTAGAAATCTGAAATCTGAGATTGATTTAGACACTTATTCTGGATCATCGTCTTTTATATCATTTGGACCCGTTTTGATATTAATCAGTCTGTGAATCGACTGCCCAATTAAAATTAAGAAATAACAGTATGCTTTGCTCTGGTTTCGTCACCAGATATCATTAGGGTCTCTGATGAGGCTTTATTAGCCGAAACTACGTATTCTGGCCCATGTTTCTTCTTCTGAATGTATTCTCTGCTCTTGAAGCAACTCTTCAAAGATTTACTCCCTTTATAATAATAACATGAATGATTTGATGAAAATTTTCATGCAATACCTCCGACAGGGTGTAACTATACATTTGAATTAGAGTTTAGATAATAATATTTGATAAAAGTGACTTTAAACAAAAAGTAAGATAATTTTTTATACAATCGCGGACCGCGGTTGAAATCGCATTATTGGACAAAAATGATTTATTCATACGTCACAATCACGTGCACGAATAAGAAAAATACATCTACGTGATCACATGACACACGTGATCAAAATCGATATTCTTACAGGCCGTGAGGAAATAGGTAATTTGCATTTTAATTTGAAGATTATTTTTCATTCCACATTTATCGAATAAGCATGCATTTTCTCAAAACTTGTACGGTTAATTATGAGACTATTATATATAGTCTAACGGAATTTTGCTAAATATTTGTTTCTGAAAACATAAAATAAACGAGGGAGACAATCTTTAAGATTTTAATTTTACTTCGCTGCAGCTGGTGGTGTGCCATGTGACGGCCGTAAAACGTCTCCCCTTACATCATCCATAGTGCAGATTATATTTTATTTTCGTCCTTCGAGGTTAGAGGATATATCCTTAGAAATCTGAAATTTGAGATTGATTATTGTTATTCTAGATCATCGTCTTTGATATTATTTGGACCTTTTTTTTATATTCATCTGTCTGTGAATGGACTGCTCAATTAAAATTAAGAAATAACAGTATGCTTTTCTCTGGTTTCGTCACCAGATATTATTAGGGTCACTGATGAGGTTTTATTAACCAAAACTGTGTAGTCTGACCCAAGTTCCTTCTTCTAAATGTATTCTCTGCTCTTGAAGGAACTCTTTGAGATTATGATTAAGTTTCGACAATAAGACAAAAGTCGGTAATATTTCTGATGGCCGGATGCTTTCGTAGTGTCATCGTAAATAAGCTGTCGTAACTGCCCTCTTCCGATGGCGTCGACCAAAATAGATTACAGTACACGAGACAGAAGAAGACTTCGGCACTTGCATTCCGATGGGGAAGAAGTTTTCATTATCTAAGGCTGACATTACAAAGTGGTTTTAACAGGGCTAGACAGACCCAACCAGTACACGGGCACTTTTAAGGGTTTTATGTTGAATACTCCAGTGCGTCCCAGACTAGCAGATAGGCATGCAATTTCATGAAAATCCTTGTGCTAAATATAGACAATAGTAACACGTGATAAAAATCATCTGCCCATGCGCAACATAACGCTGTTAAGGTCAAGCTATTGCTGTATAGAAACAGGCTTATCATAACAGTATGCGGACAGTACGCGGATTGAGGAATGTAAGGCCCCTACGGAAAATAAATGTATGTATTGTAAAGTAGTAAATAAAGTTTCCTTTTAAAAGGAAAGGCTTGCCAAGTTAGCGCTCATGTAGTTCAATGTTTAGGTATTTTGTGGTTTATGGTTTGTAGTCTTGGGAGATGGTATCTTACTTGGAGACACTTTCTTCATTTAAAAACGTCCACAACTGTAGTAACAATGGGGTTACGCTACATTCTGGTTGTTCTGACAATCATTTGATAACCTTTAGTAAAAAGGTCAATTTTTGTATTACTGCTATTGAAAAATATTTCATAAAAGCATTTAAAAATATGGATTTTCGTATTCTGTTATGTATCGTTATATAAGAAATTTTAGGACATTAGAAGATTTACTGGGAGTTTCGTCCTGTTTTTTTTTTTTTTTTTTTTTTTTTTTTGCGAACTAAGCAGAACTGTGTTTGTACTTTGGAGCAAATGGACTACACATAACTGGTGAAGTGTAATGAAAAATAGTCCAAAGGGTATTCAAGTTACAGAGTGGACAACAAAATGTTAATGGGCGTACTAACATACGGACAGAGACAGATGGACGGGAATTTGATTGCTATATTCCCTGAGCCGTTCGGTTTGGACAAAGTTATGTTCATTATTAGATCGTCAAGTCTTGATGTTGAAAAAATACATCTTACGTTGGAAAAGTTCTTTTACAAGTCCCTTACAAGACGCACATGCCACTTTATGGGTTTTGTCGTGTCCAGGCCCACATAATCCCCTCCCCCCCCTTATTAGCGAGGCGATTCTAATGAGCGGTCACAAATCATTTTAAGCAGAAATATAAAAAAAATTCAATGAGCGTTTTAACTCCAGGAAATATAGATCTACGTGGCCAGCCTTCCTTGCTTTCAAAGGATCTTACTTTTCAGACCATATTCATCTTCACTGCAGCTGGTGTTTGTGCCGTGTGACGGCCGTAAAACGTCTCCCCGTACATCATCACAGTGCAGATTATTTTTTATCTGGTCCTTTGGGATCATTGAGTTCATTTGAGTAATTTTGAAAATAAGCCGGTGCTAGGGGCGTGGCTGGTGTAGCACATTTCATTACTAGTCATGAACAGACCCAATTAAACCGAGTCTGTTTTTTCTATTCTTTGGTGGGTTCCTTGCTTTCAAAGAATCTTACTTTTCAGAACATATTTATATTTAATTTAAATAAATCAAAAGAGCCTACGATAGCCTAGCGACAACCCCTGGCTAGTCGTGAAGATGCGATAGTACTCGTAATGAGTTGGTGCCAAATTTTACGATTGCTTCCAGTCAGTCGATTTTTCTTCTACGACAAAGTTACGATGACCTTATCATCATCGTAAGCCTTACGACGGGAAACCTGATATCCCACATACTTAAAAGAAAAACAGAATATGTTCACTCTTTATTCAGAAAGCAAGCTCAAAGAAAAATAATTAGTACCAATCTTTGAAAAAATGTGAAAAAAATCAGTTTATATGTGACGAAATTACCAAACATGTCCTCATGATTTAATTAGACATCGCTGCACAATTCACAGTAAAATACACAAGTTTGAATACTTCTCATATATAGGAAAGTCAGGTAACTTCGGACAGCGGGTAAATTCGGACAGTGACATTGTTTCCTTTATATGTCAGTTGTTTGGAATCTAAACAAAATTAATTTGGCAAACATTGAAAATCCTGATGAGACGGCTCATTATGAGCCGTCTCATCTGGATTTTCACTGTTTGCAATGGTATGTCCGAATTTACCCGCTGTCCGATATTACCCGACTACACTCTACTAGTAAAACACATTTTGTAACTTCCAGTTTGCTTCCCTGGAGGGAAAAGCCCTTCCCGCATTGGGTCAAATCTTCAAGGATAGAAATTCTCCATTCGGAACTCCTCGGCCAATTCCGTGTGAATCAGACGTTGATTCACGGAATTGGCCGAGCGGTGTTCCGATTGAAATTTCTCCTCTAGGAGCTATTTTGTTTTCCTTAAGAGTTAACCCGCAGTGGGAAGGGCGACAACAATAAAAACGGTAGAGTTAATTCCCCTGAAAGTGCATCCATACATCTTAATGTCATTTATTTAAACTTAAGGTAGTTCGTTACCTTTGTCGCATTTCATGAAAAAAATCGCCGACATCAGGGAATTTGATGAGACTTGTTCTGATCGTTGTCTAACATGTCTAGTGTTTTTAACTGTATTCATTTGTTGTGTAGTTTATTTTATTTCACCATGAAGCGCCACCTAGCGGCAGTATGTTATTTTAGAGAAAATCCGCCTTCATAGGGTTACAATTTTGTAACATTTAGGCCAGCTCCTTCGCAAATCTTCTCTTTTAACACCTATTTATTGCTTGTTGAATTACTTCAATTTTTATTTTGGTAAAGAACCAAACAGAGCTAAAATTAAAACCTTTACCATAGTAACCAACATTATTTTGACGTTAGGAAAGTGCTACCCTTCACAGATTAATGCGAGTTTATCTCAGAAAAACGCCCGGTAAGGCCATATAAAAATGTCACTAAAATGCTCTTTACAGAGGTACAAAACAGGTTTTGAAATAAAAAGAGGAGGTCATCGCGCAAAGAATTGGTGAAAAATCGGACTTTAGCGAAAAATTGCAAGAAAAAAATAAAGCTGCGCGTGCGACGTCACTTTGAAATATGTGTGACGTTGTTATTAAATTTCTGATTTTGTTGAAACAAATTCAGACAAAATTAAATTAATACACCTCCAAATTGTCTGCCTTATTATATAAAGGGAAGTTTAGTGACTTACTGCGTGCTTTCTTGGATGAAGTAGCCCTTCAAAGATGAGGTCTACTCGGAAATCAAAGAATAAAATGACGCTGAATCAACGTTAATTCAACATTGATTCAACGCTGTTTGTCCGCTGACTAACCGCTTATGAATCGGCCGAGAAGAAGCATTACACCGATGACGAAGAAATTTTAATTATTGTAAGTAAAAATTCTCTAGTTTCAATTAAAAATAAAAACGTTACATACAATATAAATGAGTACAATCTATAAAAGTCACAACAAATTATATCTGGCATATTGACAAAATTAATCATGCCCCGCACATACGAGAGACATCGCGAGCAGTAAGTTAATTCGGTCTGTGGATCATTGCAGACGGACAAGTGTTGACATTTTCAGCTGTATATATTTTCATGGGTTCATATATTATTTATATTATCAGCAAAACAATGTGCAGATGCACAGGTTGATCTGAATCTTCCCTGTCTTAAGGTGCCGTTTCACTCGACGCCTAACATACAAAACATCCTGAGTAAACATAATCTAAATATAAGTGAAAATAAAATAATTCTATAAAATGAAATCTTTTCTGCATAATCAATTACAATATGAATCATAACAAACGCCCCTGCTCTAACGCCCCCTGACTATTTTCTAAAAAATGTTATATTAACTTGCATGAAAGCCTGGTTGCTTCTCCGATAGCGGTTGCTCTTTGAAACAGGGTCTACTGTTAAAAGAAAGAATTTGCTCCTAGAGGAGCAAGAATTTGCTCCTAGAGTTGCAAATTCTTTGCTTTAAGAGTTGACCCTTACTGAGAAGAAGGCAAAAAAAATAGTGGAGTTCGTTCCTCTGAAAGTATTTCCATTCACAGTTACTGCTTATTGAAGGTATTTTGGCAGTGGCTGATTTACTACACTTTAGACCCTAAATAACGCCCCATTTCCAAAAATGCAACGCCCCGGGGCATTAAATAGGAATAATACGGTAGTTTGGGGTCCGAGGGTACTGCAGATAATGTGAATATTTGGGTGAATAGGTAGTTTTCAGGGTGTAGAAATCTGCCTAATTTATTTCGCCACTTTTCTCAATTCGAGTTAACTCTTAAAGAAAAGAATTTTCTCCTCTAGGAAAATGGCGGAAATATTGAACAGGTGTACCCCCTCTGCTTACGTCGTTGTTGTTGTTTTGGGTTTTACGGCCCTCTGAGACAGTATTTCAGTCTACATCGGGCCGTCGCCCAGCTGAGAGAGGGAGACAGAAAACAGAAATTACGAGAGAAAAATATCCAAACACCCCCATCCGCACCTACTGCGAGGCCCTTGTCCAACTTTTAGTCTAATTAGTAGGACGCCACTGCGCAATGAAAGTTACCGAACACCATTGCCCGACCCGACCACTCCATCAGCTTTCGTAAACCCCGAAGTACAGAGAAACACGTTCTATCAAACAGTGTTCTTGTAGACATTGGCGCGATGAGAGTTACACGTGAATGTCTACAACTCCATATTTCCCAACCATTTTTACAAAGGGAGACAACTTTTGTGACTTCATGTTTGCTTCGCTGGACAAAACTTGGATCTACCCTTAAAGGAAAGAATTGCTTCAAGAGGAGCGAATGCTTTCCTTGAAGATTTGATCCCCATTTTAAAGGGACATAAAAATGAAAATGAAAAAGTTGCTTCTGCTTCCCCAGAAAGTGTTCCGATTCATATAAAATTGAGCCGTGACACGACAAAACCAACAAAGTGGCATGTGCACCCAGCGAAGACTCAGATCAGCCTGGATATCCGCTCAGTCTTCTCTATGCGCTCAATGGGTTGCTAAGAGTCTAAGCTACCTTCATGCTGACAGCGGAGACTCTGATCAGACTGCGTGGATGCCCAGGCTGATTTGAGTCTTCGCTGGACGCACATGCCACTTTGTTGCTTTTGTCGTGTCGCAGCTCATTAATACTTTTTGCTACTTTTTACCCTATTAACTACACAAAACCTGGAGAAAAATAAAGTATTGCATTACAAAACAAGACTTGTCAGCGTACAGGAAGGCTCGCCTGACATACTGTCTTGAACATCACCATGGTAAAGTGGTACCGGGAGTGGGACGCCAAGGCCGACGCCGTTGTGACGGCAATAGCTCTTCCATACTTACGTACAGCTGAGCTCATTAATAAAATATTCATGCCAGTTATGAAAACGTAAGAGCAAAACAAGTCCAATATGGGATTATCTTACGTTTATCTTTCATCTAGGTCCAAGGCAATTTACTTCAGAACCATCAGAGGTCCAAAGTTTATTATAAAACACTGACCTTAACTCTAATTTGTCCGAGGGTTTCTTTTTTTACAGTATCGAGTCATAAAAAGCGAGTTTCGAGTTATAAAAAGCAATCGGGTCATAAAAAGCGAATATCGAGTAAGAAAAGCGAGTATAATAAAGACCCACACCTGGGCATTCGATTAAGGTGTATGGGTACACTGCTATAATTGAGCAGCGACACGACAAAACCGACAAAGTGGCATTTGCGCCCAGCAAAGACTCACATCAGCCTGGGCATCCACACAGTCTGATCAGGGTCTTCGTTGTCCGCATTGAGATTCTAACCTAAAAGCGCACAGCGAAGACTCTTTATCAGATGGGCTAATAACCAGGCTGATCATGCTGTCTTGGCTGGGCGCACATGCCACTTTGTTGGTTTTGTCGTGTCATGGCTCATATGTATCTATCTGTCAGTGATTTATTTACAATTTTGCTGCCAAAGAATCTTGGGACCCCGCTTGGGACTCAGTAGGTTTATAAATTCAGTGCGTCCTACAATAAAACCATGATTCCACAGCACTGAATTTTAGTGAGTCTTGGGACTCTCAACAATATAAATTGTGAGGGGAAGATTTGAAAACCGTATTTCTTCGTTTATAAGATGGAGATTTTTTCCCTTCTAACACGATCCCAAAAAATCTAGACGGATCTAGATTTTTTGGGATATTTTGGAAGGGCAAACCCCATCTTATAGCAGAATTTCTTAAGACTGATGTAGATGTTTGGGGTCAATCTAGAGATGGAAACCCCCTGTACATGTTTTATAGCCGAATAAACGTTATTTGAAACGGCGGGACTCACAGGTAACAAAATCACTGATCTGCTGATACCTCTAATACTGTTCGAATATCACCACACTGCAAAAAAAAAAAACGGTAGATTTTACGGTAAAACAACTGGCAACCAGCTGCCAGTCCTTTTACCGTTATTTTTACGGGCGCCCGTAAAAAATTCAGGAATCATCAAGCAGAGTGGGACAGAAAAGAGCAGATGTCGTTTTGGTTAGATAGCCCCTCAACAATACAAAGTTACTTTCGAGTGCGCCAAGTTAACATAAACCTTCCATTTCGTGATTTCCAACAATGTCTTACAGGCAAAAACCCGTAAAAATAACGGGAAAAGGACTGGCAGCCGGTTTTCCAGTTATTCTACCGTAAAATCTACAGTATTTTTTTACAGTGCAGTGGCAGGTTATGATTGAGCCGCGAACTGACAAAACCAACAAAGTGGCATGTGCGCAAAGTGAAGACTCAGATCAGCTTGGGCATCCGTTCGTCCGGTGATGCTAGTTAGTGTGACTGTGACCCTGCGAGGCTTGCACGTTATACAGCTGTAGAACGTTAAAAATCGAACAGATTTATGTGCATACAATACCATGTTTTTTTATGCCGTATTAGGTTATTTCTATCCTCCTGGAGTGCACATTGTAAAATTCAGTTTTAAGAAAAAAGAAAAGTATTATAGACATTTCCACGTTAAAATAATAGAAACATCTATTTCGAGTATACAGTAGAGAATTGATCAGACTACGCAACGTTTCAAAAAATGACAAAAAGTTTATAACGTTACGTGTCGCTGACGTTCGTCGCTTAATATATTTTTTCTTTCAGATGAATTTTTCATTAATACTTTACGCGATCACCCTATATTTTTATTTGCGTTTCTTATTCTACGAAATCCGCTCTTTATTTTCGTCGTAATTTTGTATAGTGTCGCCAGGCTCGTTTTGGAGAAATGTCTGCTTCAACAGTTGAAGGGTTCGAACTTTTATAGCGTCAAAAGAGATACAGGTGCCAGGATTTAACGTTTTTAAGTCATAAATGCTGCTCTTCACCATCAAAATGTATATATCAAATAACAGAGAGATTAAAACACTGTTGATTGAGTGTTCTGAAAACAAAATCCGTCAGGGAATACGCAAGCTATGGTACAAAACGTTAATCTTTTGATAAGAAAAATCGTATTACGTTAGATGGCGCATTAATATTAAACGAATACAGATTCCTCAAAACAAATAATACCATCAAAAGTGTAACATGTCAGAGTATAATTCAGGCAAGTTTCATCAAAATCCAAGGTATTTCGATTTTTTACCCATGACGTCGCCAAAGGTATCGAACTACGTTAAAAGCCAATACTACGACTAACCAAGAAAATCTAAAACCGTAAAACCCGACTTTATTCTAAGAATCCACAAATCTTAATTTAAAACGATATTAACAAAGCACTCAAAATGTCACACAAATAAAATACAATAATATTCAAGACATTGTCTATGATTGAGGAGTTATTCGATGATTGCATGTCAGTTTCCATTGACCACATTTTGTTTGTCTCTAATTTATTTGCGATCACGAAACATCTATTTCTATCAAATATAAAAAAAATATCGGCATGACACGATGTTGTCATTCTGTCCAGTTGATTTTCTTTAATGCTCAAAATTGCAGGTAACCATGCTAAAGATCTGACCCATTATAGCAGCTAAATAGAAATATGGATGATCTGCGGTTTTAAGGCCTTTCAACAGTGTTTCAGTTATATCGATTCAACGGAATGACAATAACGAAAGGCCGTGTGCTACGGAACCCCGAATATGATTACCAGGGGGTGAGGTGCCGCAGGAGTCGAGGATTAAGTGTCAAATCTTATAGTCTCTTGGCAAATTAGACGTGAGGCAGTGATAAACATGCGACTTATACATATAAGCATAATACCGAAGCAATGTTTAAAAATTTAGTCAACGATGCCTATAACAAATTGAAATATACAGGACGCTATACAATCACACGTCTATGGTATTGAATTATGAGAGATATTCTCATCAGAAAATTTTACTGATTCGACTGACACTGCCTCGTTTCAAACTGACAACATGCCTCAAACCTTTTCTAAATCTGGGATCCATAATTCCGTAAAGAATAGGATTGATCACACAGTTAATAAAGTACAACCTCATGAAGAAGATAAACACAAGTTTTCTTGGCGATGTCATGTTCCATAATACGGTCCTGTCACTGACAGTGACCGACAGAAGTACCAAATGAATTGTCATTGTTACAGTGAAAATAGATATCAAGAACAGGACCATTTTCGTTTTACATCGGTTTGCAGTGTTGCTAATTTGACCGACTGAAAAAAGGTCCAAAGAATTATGTGAGATACTGGAGAAAGTGCTTCGACGTAGCTTTGACAAGCTAGTAGATAACGACTGTCGTTGCCGCCGAAGGGTTTCCAATGAAAACTGTGATCCATGCATGGAAAAGCTGTTTCTTATCGCAATTTTCTTTGTGGTCATAGACCATTTAAATGACCTTTTATTGATGCTACCACAGTTTTCTGATATCGGAGTTTCAGTTTCATTTGAAGTATCAATAGAGCTTTCTTTCTCATCTATCTTATCAAAGGGTGTTATTGTAATCGACTCACATGCTGTTTCCTTAACATCATCCCATAGTTGTGCAGGGAAAGCCTCCACTTCATTTCTTCTCCTCTTATACAGTATGCTGTCCAAATAAACTTCCGTTCCTCCTGAAAAACGTCGACGATAGCATCTTTGAACATGAGCACTGAAATCACTATGTCGGCGTACAGAAAGCTTACTTAGAGAGCTACATTCGGAAGAAGCTCTGCGTACGAGGTCCGTGCTAAGTGTTTTAATCAAAACTTTTCTGGCAATCGCAACATTTAGAATACATGTTACAAGAATGATCAAACCAACAGGAATAATAAAAGCACAAACAAAGTATACATATGCAAAGCTGCAGTCATATTTGCCCATTCCATCGCAGGCTGTTACTGCAAAACTTTGATTGTTTTCAGAGAGTTCCATAGTATATAGACCAGATATCTTTATAACTGGAGATGAAATTACAAGAGAGACCAACACAAAACTTATACACATTTTCAAAGCTAATGATGTATGCATTTGCCATTTTAGAGGGCAGCATATTTTTCGAGATCTGTCAAAGGCTAGAAGTAAGAGTGATAAAGATGAGCTCCAAACTGTGAATGCATGAAAAAACGATTTTCCTTTGCACACCCATTCATTGTCATAATTAAACCAGACAAAGTATGAGTGTACTTCTGCTGGTAATGCTGTAATGCAGCTGATTAAGTCTATGAAAGCCAAACACAAAACAAAGTACTTTACATTGCTTTTTCTATACTTGTGGCTGTAAATGTATACAACAACAGAGTTTCCCACAATTCCTGCGAAAGCTTCAATTATTATAAATAATGTGATGGGAATATGATTAAAGGAGCTGTTGTAAACTGTAGAGTTCATAACACTTGCTGACCCGCTCATGATTGTGTTGAAAGTGTACTTTGATTACAAAATTTGCAGTATCGCTATGTATGTAAATGCGTTTTACATTTATTATTGCTCATTGTCACTCATAGCTCACTGTTCATTAACAGTTCAATTGTCACTCAGTCCTTCGTAGAGGCTTATTTGTGGAAAAAAAACTCACACCTTTCCATGAAATCTACTTTCCGAACATGGTGAGCTAGACGTTAAAGAAACCATCCTTGGTGGTTATTCGTCTTTCTGTTCTGTTCTGCACATTTTATTGTAATGGCTTATCTTCCCGAGGAACACTAAATCTTTCCAGGAAACGCTGTTTTTCGCATTCACCTTTTTAATCCTGGTAATCGCTATTTGTATTTGGTGCATAAAGGGCGAAACTGTCATTTATTAACACATCTCCTAGGCATTTAAGAACTTGTTGTGTAATCTGTTTGTGTAACTCAGCAACTGTTTCTAATTGGCATCAATTCCTTATCACATCAATAATTTTCTGGTGTAAATTTTGTTTAAATATTTCTATATATGTGGTATTTTCTTTCTTATATACTCATTCATTTTTCGTTGCTCCAGAATATTTTTTTAGCATCGTTAATTAATTTTCTTATTAATGACAAACTTTTGGTCGTGGATTGTACTTGTTTTAGTTACTTTTTGCAATACTTAAAAACAGCTTACGCAATTTGGTGTTATAGCTGGCTGGTCACTCCTATCCTATATATGTCAATGTTTCGTCCATTCCTGTTTAGTAACAACAGTCAAGAACATGTGAGCCGCGACATGACAAAACCAACAAAGTGGCATGCTCTCCCAGCGAAGACTCATATCAGCCTGGGCATCCGCCCAGTCTGATCAGAGTCTTAGCTGTCCGTTTTTAGCAAGCTTAGTCCCCTCGCTACGCTTTAAGAGCATAGCAAAGACTATGGTCAGACTAAGCGGATACCCAGGTTGATCTGAGTGTTTACTGGGCGCACATGCAATTACGTTGGTTTTGCCGTGTCGCGGCTCATGTGTGTATGCTTCACTCTTATAATGTGACAAAGCCAGGCAAGAAACCAAGCACATCAGTCAGGACCAGATGTTGTTTTACGTCATCTTCTATAGAAATAGTCTTAAACATATCAACCAGACGTCTTTTTGGTAGATACAGCGGATCTTACACTCGTGGTTATTTCATATGAAATGACCACAAGTGTAAGATTCCGTTATCATATGGCCCTTTAAAATCCTTTTTTTTTTTTTTCCCCTTTCAAAATGAACTGTATTTCAATCAGAAAACGCATTGTTGAGACGATGTTTGTCAATGACGTTACATGTACGTTCCAAAGCGTTATTATTACACGTGTGGTCATACAATTTTTATGACACGACGTTATCCAATGAATAACAGCGACGTTAAATGAGAAACTTTTGTTACAGACAGAACGATCTCTTAAGTTGAAAAACAATCTTTGCGCTTAAGAATTGTATCGTAAGATGAAATACACTAAGGCATAGATATTAGAGTTAATGCAAAGGTCCGGGTAGCTCAGTGGGGCCTGCGTTGGCCTACTAAGTTAACGGTCTGTGTTCAAATGCCGTTTTGGATCTCTTTTAACCCTAAACAAGGGTCATTTCACACAGCCTTACATATTGACCCTTTTATCGGCTCGATATAACTGAAAATCTGTTTAAATGGTCGAAAAACTGCGCCATTTATATATCTTAAGTGTTCATTTAGAATTGCATTAAGGTCAGGGTGATCTAAAAAAGTCATCGCAAACTAACAAGCCGTCCCTAGTCTACCAAGTGGTTAATTATCTCTTCACTGGATTTTCAAAACGATGATTACATGTAAAAAGATAGGCAACGATCAGGAATTACTACAATCAAATCCCTCATCTCGCCATCCAAACCAAAAGAGAAAGGGACACACACACACACACTCACACACACACACGCACACACACACACACACTCTTGCGAAGGAATCACTTCCACGCTGTGCGAGGAGGACAACGCCACGTGGCAAGCCAGCCACATAGCGGCGAAGACCTCCTGACGCTGTTGCCCTAAAGAGGACCGTTGATGAAAGATGGCTCAATGGTTGGTGTACTCTGCTGCCGAAGAGGAGGACCTGTGCCTGCTGTTTTGGCAGGTATTTTATCTTCAACCTATTTTCACGGACTGAGCATTGGAGCCTGGGACATTTTGCAATAGTCGGAATTGACTAAGTCCTGCAGAATTCCTTTGTCAGTTCAATTGATCGATTGCTCTAAATTCTCTATAACTTACGGACTGCTCAATGCTTTACTGCACGGTCCGGGCAAGGTGTGATTGCTCGCCGTAGTGGTAGCCTTCACGTGCTTTATATTGCCTGGATAACCGTTAAAAATGCACAAACACACACACACACACACACACACACAAAAAAAATTTGACAGAAGTTAACGAAAGACATGCACAATAACCGAATTAACAGTTCTTCCACAAACAGTTGGTCATTCATCTACCCTAATTGGAAACAGCAGCAATTCTATTTTTATCTACTTTCTATTTAAATTACAAAATGAAACGAAACAGACAGCAGGATGGGTACCTATTCAGGTGACCACATTGCTAGAAACCAGAAACAAGCGGACATAACATAAATGACAACATGTAACACTGAGGAAGCATAACAGAAGTACCGCCGTGGAACCATGAGAAGTAGGTTACTTGGGAGGGGGGAGGGCTTCAACTGGTTTTACTGGATCCAAACCTTCGCCCTCAGCTTCTGCAGTGGTTAGAAACATTTAGTTAGCTGTTTGGTCCGCATGAAGGTTTCCTAATAACCCATTGATGAATCAGAACAGGAAACAACAAATCACGGACGAGGCATAAGATGCATTAGAGATGAAGAGTCGACAGAAACA
The DNA here is from genome assembly GCA_963989385.1 of Ctena decussata. NCBI lineage: Eukaryota > Metazoa > Mollusca > Bivalvia > Lucinida > Lucinidae > Ctena > Ctena decussata. The sequence continues at coordinate 33,067,877 of OZ022498.1, read as the reverse complement.
ACGTATTGTGATACCCGGAGATCCCTAGGCTGTCAAACAACACCACTGTTCTTCCTGTTGGTTAGTTGGTTGGTTAGTTCTTTTTTTTGGGTTTAATCACATGAAAAATCAACAACAAAACAATAAAGTAAGATTAAAATAAAGGAAAAAGAAAATAGAAAATAGATTTGTTGGCCTTTCGTTTGGCGATGTACGTATAAAGAAAGTTAACTATCTGCCATTCCATATTTTGATTAAGTTAAGACACGTAAAATACAGGCCGTTTGACGTACTTTTGTCTCTTGTAAGCTTCAATGTAACTTATCTGCACGACAGATACATTCTAGGTCATGAAAGATACTATCGAGAAAAAAAAATTAAATCAAACGGTAGGCGTAAGTTGACACTTTGAGAGTCCATTGTAAATATTGAACTGTACGTCTAATGGAAATGGTATCATATAGATAATACATGAGTCCCGAAAGTGCTCCAGATAAGAAGGAGCAACATAGCTAAACAATAAATAACAAAAAAATAAAAAAATAAAAAAACAGAAAAAAAAAACGAACAGTGCCTGCTGTGTCCAAACAGGGCATGTATATTATATTTTGGGGCTCACACAGATACTTCATCAAGTAAATTGCGCTCAGCCTGATCAGACTGTAAATGTGCGCAAGCTGACTTTGGTACATGTATTTTGATTAGACCTTCCGAAGAGTTATATTTGTCTAAAGTGGGTGAAAATAATTAGTAAACAAACCCTTTTTTACTTCAAGAACTGTATCTTTGTTATTTCAGTAACTTCAGATTTTTGTTCCTAGATTCTTTAACAACAAGCAAATTTGCTGAATTAGTGTCCCCCGCCTTTGGTAAAAAGAACGGAGGATGCATATTCCCAAAATGTACAATGTCGTCCAAAACAATATGAGGACATGCACACATCAAGTACCCGTTGTAAATGCAATTTGATAGATTAGAACTAGAAATACGACTAAGTTTGAAATCCATGAAAAGTAAGTAAAAATCATCTGGAGATTCTACAAAAACCATAAGCAAGCTCTCAGACCATGTTAAAACACCTTCACAGTTTCAAAATGATTGGTTCAAAATCCCACGAGGAGCTGCACACAAAAGGTATCCACTGTCTATAGATTTTGTTAGTATTTGGGCCGAAACATGAAAGAGTGACAAAAATTATCAGACTGTAACCTTAAAGTCACATGCACATCTAAAGCATCGAAGCAGCCTGCAAAGTTTCAGAATGTTTTATGCAAAACTGTGAGGAAGTTGTGCACACTAGGTATTTAATATCATTAGGTCTTCAGATGTGGCAAATGGCTAAGTTCATAAAGTAAAAATAGTCGTAAAATATTATCGATTGTTTAGAGGGTTTCCGATTGCCGTCTACCCGGTATTTTTTAGGTGTTGCTCGGAAAGGTTATTATTTAATAGTTTTTCAATTGCTTGCTCAGTTGTATAATGTTTGATAATCCACTACGTTTTGCCATGAAACCTTATTGTAAGTGAGGAACTACGAGTGCCAGCTGGGACTTGTAGATCGACAAATCTGACTTCTTTATCAACAGCTGCGCGGATGCTCCCGCCATCTGCTGTGTACAGTCTGCCCATGTCTTTGACGGATTCAAAAATCATGTATATGCTATTGACCCTGGCATTCGTCCTGAGAAAAATATTAAATTAAGTCGTCAATCATACAATAGTCTGAAATCGAATTAATCCTAATATGGGCCGCGACACGAGAAAACCAACAATGTGGTTGTGCGCCCAGCGCAGACTCAGACTCAGTCTGGGCACCCGCCAAATGTGATATTTGACTGACATTCTTCACACCGGGTAGGCGGCAATCGAAAACGCTCAGGCAGTCGACGAACGCGGATCAAAAACCTTTAGAAACAGCGTTTTCGATTGCAAATTGTCGCCAATTTGCAATCGAAAACCCATTTTCTAATGGTTTTTGATGCACGTTAATCGATTGTTTAGAGGGTTTCCGATTGCCGCCTACCCGGTATCTTTTAGGTGTTGATCGGAAAGGTTATTATTTAATAGTTTTTCAATTGCTTGCTCAGCTGTATAATGTTTGATAAGTCAATTTGTTAAATCCACTACGTTTTGCCATGAAACCTTATTGTAAGTGAGGAACGACGAGTGCCAGCTGGGACTTGTAGATCGACAAATCTGACTTCCTTATCAACAGCTGCGCGGATGCTCCCGCCATCGGCTGTGTACAGTCTGCCCATGTCTTTGACGGATTCTAAAATCATGTATATGCTATTGACCCTGGCATTCGTCCTGAAAACAATAGTAAATTAAGTCGTCAATCATACAATAGTCTGAAATCGAATTAATCCTAATATGGGCCGCGACACGAGAAAACCAACAATGTGGTTGTGCGCCCAGCGCAGACTCAGACTCAGTCTGGGCACCCGCCAAATGTGATATTTGACTGACATTCTTCACACCGGGTAGGCGGCAATCGAAAACGCTCAGGCAGTCGACGAACGCGGATCAAAAACCATTAGAAACAGCGTTTTCCATTGCAAATTGTCGCCAATTTGCAATCGAAAACCGATTTTCTAACGGTTTTTGATCCACGTTAATCGATTATTTAGAGGGTTTCCGATTGCCGCCTACCGGGTATGTTTTAGGTGTTGCTCGGAAAGGTGAATTATTTAATAGTTTTTGAATTGCTTGCTCAGTTGCATAATGTTTGATAAGTCGATTTGTTAAATCCACTACGTTTTGCCATGAAGCCTTATTGTAAGGACGCGTTTACACGACCAAAGTTTCTATGACAAAGTAGGTTTGTCACAGAAAAATTTGCTCGTGTAAATGCCAAAATATGACAATGTTTCTTTGACAAATATATATGGTAAAGTTACTTCGATGAATTAAATTTGTCCGTGTAAACGGAGAACTTTGCTAAAGATTATGTAACAAAGAACATTGCTACAAGCGTGAAAAATGTGACAAAGATTTTGTTTCATCGCTGCAGGTAACTTTGACGAATAATATTTGGTCGTGTGAACACTGCAGCAAATATTTCGTTGCCAAAGTTTATGTGACAAAGATTCTATGGCACATTTTCTTTAACAAATAATTTGCTCCGTGTAAACGCAAAATGTTTGTCATACTTTCTTTGTTAAAGTTTCTGTGACATAGAAACTTTGCTCGTGTAAACGCGCCCTAAGTGAGGAACGACGAGTGCCAGCTGGGACTTGTGGATCGACAAATCCTTTATCAACAGCTGCGCGGATGCTCCCGCCATCGGCTGTGTACAGTCTGCCCATGTTTTTGACGGATGCAAAAATCATGTACATGCTATTGACCCTTGCATTCGTCCTGAAAAAATATTAAATTAAGTCGTCAATCATGCATACAATGGTCTGAAATTGAAATCGAATTAATCCTAATATGGGCCGCGACACGAGAAAACCAACAATGTGGTTGTGCGCCTAGCGCAGACTCAGATCAGTGGGCATCCGCCAAGTGTGACGAGAGTCCTCGCAGTGCGCTTAAAATGTAGCTAGGGGTCTAAGCTACCTTCATGCGGACAGGGAAGACTCTGATCAGACTGGGCGGATGCCCAGGTTGATCTGAGTCTGCGCTGGGCGCACATCCACTTTGTTGGTTTTCTCGTGTCGCGGCTCATGTGGCAGTTAATATGATGTACAATCAAAAGTTTTCGGTTAAATGTGTTCCAGTCATTTATGAGTAAGTCTAATAATCCAATAATCCAAAGATTTCGGAGTTCATTGACCTCATCTATCCATGTGAGTCCAGTGATAAAAAGGTTGTTACTAGGCTTTACAACAAGAGTTGGTTGGTTGGTTGATTTGATGCTTAACGTCCACGGTAAACAACTAAGGTCATGTCGGGACGGTCAGTTAACCTAACCACACTATTCCTGGGCAGGCTTAGACCTCCTAAGCGGTTAACCAGTACTGAGTGCACATACTTTCGCCAGTAACTGACAACTGCCCTTCTTGAATCAGCGGAAGGAGAAACGAAAGTATGTGGCCAGACCGGGATTCGAACCCAGGACCTCTGACTTACGAGTCAGGTGCCCTACCGATTGCGCTACCCGGCCCTCTACAACAAGAGGGATGACTTCACTTTTCCCATTGTTACCTTTCGTTTTTGGAGTAGCAATATTCTTTCGGTACATGCATACGGAGTTATGTTTCCCAGCTAGTCCGCTATGCTAGAGCCTGTTTCAAATATCAAGCCTTTGTTGATAGCGAGAAGCTACTGCCACGTAGGCTGTTGACACAGGGTTATCGCGAAGTGAAGAATGTGTCTTTATGGGAGACACCATGACCTCGTTGATCCCTACAATTCAGCTGTTTCTTAATTTATTTCCGATTTGATTGCCTCGGCCAAAGCCTAGTAAGGCTTTCAAATACCGGACTTTTCACTTACTTTTTACACAGATACATAGATAAAATAGGCAAGTGATGATTACTACTCGTGAGCACGTGATCACACCTCTTTTTTCGGGGTCCATGTCAGTGTATCTACAATATTCCGGAATCGTCAATGTTACCGGGAGGCTTAACCGTTTTATGGTCGACCAACCCTCGCCCTTTGTTCTGCCTGGGTTCATCAGATATACCTTGCCAATGCAACGACAACTTAGCACGTTACAAAGGCTCCCAAACAAAATTGCAAGTGTCCAATGTCCCACATAAGTTCGTGATTTCACCTTACAGTTAATGCAGGGGTGTAAACCTGTTTGAAGTAGGCATGGTTTTTGGAACTATCCATATCAACTCCGTTGAAAGAGAGACGCTACTCACCAATGAATTGTTGTCACAGGGTTATCGGACAGCAAAGTTCTTGTAGGCCATTAAAAAGCTCTGTGGCAGACCTCATACTTTCGTCGCTGCCCACAATGTAACCGGTGCTAAATATATGAGCCACGACACGACAAAACCAACAATGTGGTTGTGCGCCCAGCGCAGACTCAGATCAGCCTGGGCATCCGCCTAGTCTGATCAGAGTCTTCGCTGTTCGCATGGAGGTAGCTTAGACCCTTAGCTACCCTTTGAGTACTAAACGAAGAGTCTGGTCAAACTTGTCGGATGCCCAGGCTGATCTGAGTCTGCGGTGGGCGCACAACCACATTGTTGGTTTTCTCGCGTCGCGGCTCATATTATGGCAACGGCCAAAACATGATCACCTTTCAGTTACCTGACTTTCGTCTTCATTGTCTATTCCCTGAGATACAAAGACATGGCGGTGTAATATAAAAGGCGGGCGATGCTCACTACTACTGATCACACATGAGTAAAAGGCCATGTCGGTTTCTGTTTTAAAGAGTTTCGATTTTGTCCATGTCCCGGCCAGTTGGATCCGCTAGGAATCTTTGGTACATTTAAACAGTTTGTTACATGTGACTTACCCTTCAATGCTGCAACTTAGGGTAGAGTCGGGTTACTGCGGACAGCAGGTTAATTCGGATAGTGATATTGTTTTCTTTATATGTCAGTAGTTTGGAATTGAAAAACAAGAGGGCCATGAGGCCCTGATCCGCTCACCTGAGCAATTGGCAAAGTGGCTTTTTCTTATGTCTGAAATTGTCAAAATATGAGTCTAGGGTCAAAAGTCAAAGACTGACCATGACCTCTTGTACTCATAAATCTTCATGTGCTAATACGCATTAAGACAACTATATATACCATTTTTTAGACCAAAATCTTCAAAACTTTCCATGAAATCTTATGTTTTAGCATTTTCCCATATTTGACCATGCTGCAAAAAAGGTCAAGGTGAACCCAAGGTCATCATTTGAACAGTCTTGGAACTACTCTAGTACTCCATGCTACTTACCAAGTTTCAAGGCCATAGGCATATTGGTTCTGGAGAAGAAAAATATTAAATGTTTATACCATAAATGGGTATGTCAGCCATGTTGGTCATGTGACCTGGACCATTTGAACACATTTTTGTTCCCTCAACCCCTGGAGGCTCTTTATGAAATGTGACTACAATTGGCCCTTTGGCTTTTGAGGAAATGTTTGAAAATGTCAAAATATGAGAGATCTGGGTCAAAGGTCAAATAATGACCTTGACCTCTTGTACTCGTAATTCTTCATGACCTCATTCTTCATGACCTCATTAAGATGACTGTATATACCAATTTTTAGGCCAAAATCTTCAAAAATTCCCATGAAAGCTTATCTTGTAGCATTTTGCCATATTTGACCTTGCCATAAAAAGGTCAAGGTCAAGCAAAGGTCATAATTTGAACAATCTTGATAATACTGGAGTACCCAATGCTACATACCAAGTTTCAAGGCCATCGGTCAACTGATTCTGGAGAAGAAGATTTTTAAAGGTTTTTATCATAGATGGTCATGGCGGCCATGTTGGTCATGTGACCCAGACCATTTGAAGAATTTCTTTTCCTCAACCCCTAAAGACTCTATATATTTGGTTACAATTGTCTTTTAAAAAGAAGTTTGAAATTGTCAAACTATGAGAATTCAGGGTCAAAGGTAAAAAAATGACCTTGACCTCTTGTACTTATGAATCTTGATGTGCTCATTAAGATGACTGCATTTTCCAATTTTTAGGCCCAAATCTTCAAAACTTTCCATGAAATCTTATGTTCTAGCATTTTCCCTTATTCGACCTTCCTGTAAAATGGTCAAGGTCAACCCAAGGTTATCATTTTGAACACTCTTGAAAGAACTGGAATACCCAATGCTTCGTACCAAGTTTCAAGGCCATCGGTCAACTAGTTCTGGAGAAGAAGATTTTTAAAAGTTTGTATCATATATGGGCATGGCGGCCATGTTGGTCATGTGACCTGAACCTTTTGAACAAAATTTTATTCCCTCAACCCCTGGAGGCTCTATATGAAATTTGGTTACAATTGGCCCAGTGGCTTTGGAGAAGATTGTTTGAAAATGTCAAAATATGAGAGTTCTGGGTCAAAGGTCAAAGAATGACCTTGACCTCTTACACTCATAAATCTTCATGTACTCGACTGCATTTACCAATTTTAGGCCTTACTCTTCAAAACTTTCCATTAAATCATATGTTCTAGCATTTTCCCATATTTGACCTTGCAGTAAAATGGTCAAGGTCAACCCAAGGTCATAATTTGAACAATCTTGGTAGTACTTGAGTACCCAATGCTACATACCAAGTTTCAAGGCCATCGGCTTATTGGTTATGGAGAAGAAGATTTTTAAAGGTTTTTACCATATACGGGCGTGGCCGCCATGTTGGTCATGTGACCTGGACAGTATGAATAAATTTTTGTTCCCTCAACCCCTGGAGGCTCTATATGAAATTTGGTTTCAATTGGTTCAGTGGCTGTTGAGGAGATTGTTCGAAAGTGTCAAAATATGAGAGTTCTGGGCCAAAGGTCAAAGAATGACCTTGACCTCTTAAAGTCATAAATCTTCACATACTCATTAAGATGAATGTAGATACTGGTTTTTAGCCCAAAATCTGCAACAGTTTCCAAGATATCTTATGTTCTAGCATTTTGCCATATAAAAGCACAAGGAAGCAAATTTGACCTTGCCGTAAAAAAGGTCAAGGTCAACCCAAGGTCATAATTTGAACAATCTTGGTAGTACTCGCGTACCCAATTCTACATACCAAGTTTCAAGGCCATCGGCTTATTGGTTCTGGAGAAGAAGATTTTTAAAGGTTTTTACCATATATGGGCATGACGGCCATGTTGGTCATGTGACCAGGACCGTTTGAACAACTTTTCGTTCCTAAGGTCCCAGGAGGCTCTATATGAAATTTGGTTACAATTGGCCCAGCAGTTTCAGAGGAGAAGTCGTTTGAAATTGTGGACGGACGGACGGACGACGGACGACGGACGCCGGAGCCTTACCATCCTATAAGCTCCCCCGGAGCCGCTGGCTCAGGTGAGCTAAAAAAATAACTTGGCAAACAGTGAAAGTCCTGGAGTTTCACTGTTTGCAATGGTATGTCCGAATTTACCCGCTGTCCGAAGTTACTCGACTCTACCTTAGCAGGCATAAACTTTGAACGGAATGCATATCGATATTATGTCATGCTTTATAATACTTGCCATAATTGTGTCAAACAAGCATAAGCACAATATAGGGCCCAGACTCATCTGCACACAGACAAGACTCAGACTACTCTGTTCATCTATACGACTTTGCAGGAGTAACCAACAAAATGCATGAATGGTGAATAACAGTAAAATAACACACTCCTTTGCTACCCCTTTTTCAACTGCATGACGATGAGACCGGCTTAATACTAAATAATGACACACTCCTAAAAACTGAAAATATTACAGATGGTTGGCACTCGTACAGAAATGTCTTTGTTCGGGCGTATCAAGGTCCAGGCATTTTTATGGCCCCGCCACGAAGTGGGCAGGGGCATATAGTTTTGCCCTTATCCGTCCGTACGTCCGTAAATGCGTCCGTCCGTCACACTTTATAGTACTGTTCTTGTCTCCGCAACTCCTCCTACAGTATTTGACGCAGGGAGTTGAAACTTGCAACACAGTTCAGACATGCATTGAACATGTGCATACAGGAAACAGAACTTTGATTAAGATCTTAATTGCAGAATTATATCCCCTTGAATAATATACATATTTTGACCATATTTCACATATGAGTACTGTTCTTGTCACCACAACTCCTCCTACAGTATCTGATGTAGGGAGTTAAACTTGCAACACAGTTCAGACATGCATTGAACATGTGCATAAAGGAAACAGAACTGTGATTAAGATCTTAATTGCAGAATTATGTTCCCTTGAATAACATAAATATTTTGACCATATTTCACAATTTAGTACTGTTCTTGTCTCCACAACTCCTCTTACAGTATTTGATGAAGGGGGATGAAACTTGCAACACAGTTCAGACATGCATTGAACATGTGCATGAAGGAAACAGAATTTTGATTTAGATCTTTATTGCAGAATTATCTGCCCTTGAATAACATAAATATGTTGACCATATTTCACATTTGTAGTACTGTTTGTGTCTCCACAACTCCTTCTACAGTATTTAATGCAGGAAGTTGAAACTTGCAACACAGTTCAGACATGCATCAGACATGTGCATAAAGGAAACAGAATTTTGATTTAGATCTTTATTGCAGAATTATCTGCCCTTGAATAACATAAATATTTTGACCATATTTCACATTTGTAGTACTGTTTGTGTCTCCACAACTCCTTCTACAGTATTTAATGCAGGAAGTTGAAACTTGCAACACAGTTCAGACATGCATCAGACATGTGCATAAAGGAAACAGAACTTTGATTTAGATCTTTATTGCAGAATTATTTTCCCTTGAATAACATAAATATTTTGACCATATTTCACATTTGTAGTACCGTTTGTGTCTCCAAAATTCCTTCTACAGTATTTAATGCAGGAAGTTGAAACTTGCAACACAGTTCAGACATGCATCAGACATGTGCATAAAGGAAACAGAACTTTGATTTAGATTTTTATTGCAGAATTATTTTCCCTTGAATAACATAAATATTTAGACCATATTTCACATTTGTAGTACTGTTTGTGTCTCCACAACTCCTTCTACAGTATTTAATGCAGGAAGTTGAAACTTGCAACACAGTTCAGACATGCATCAGACATGTGCATAAAGGAAACAGAACTTTGATTTAGATCTTTATTGCAGAATTATTTTGCCTTGAATAACAAATATTTTGACCATATTTCACATTTGTAGTACTGTTTGTGTCTCCACAACTCCTTCTAAAGTATTTAATGCAGGAAGTTGAAACTTGTAACACAGTTCAGACATGCATCAGACATGTGCATAAAGGAAACAGAACTTTAATCCAGGTCCTTATGGCAGAATAACATCCCCTTGAATGACATACATATTTTGACCATATTTCACACTTTGTAGTACTGTTTTTGTCTCTGCAACTCCTCCAATAGTATTTGATGTAGGGATTTGAAACTTGCAACACAGTTCAGACATGCATTGAACAAGTGCATAAAGGAAACAGAACTTTGAGTCAGGTCTTTATTGCAGAATTAAGTCCCCTTGAATAACATACATATTTTGACCATATTTCCATAGCTTATATACAAGCTTCCCTATTATCCTCGCTCTAGCGGCCTCATTTATTAAGCGATTTTGGTATTACATCACACCTTTATTGGGTATGACAATACCTAAGGTTGGTAGGATCAAGATCAAGGTCACAGTTTCTATTTTCCAGAAAAAGTAGGGCATCGCTCCGGTGCTTTTTTTATAGATCGATTTTGGTGTAACTTTACATAGATGTTAAGTATTACAATATCTTGAATAAATCACCATTTCAGCACCGCAGGTCCAAGGTCAAGGTCACAGTTGCTATTTTTAGAAAAACTTTATCATCTCTCTATATCCTTTATTTATTGACAATTTTGATGTAGCTTCACCCAAATGTTTAGTGTGACAATATCTTGGACAAATTCATGATCCAAAATTTTAGGGTCAAGGTCAAGGTCACATTTGCTATTTTTAGAAAATACGTTGTCATCCGTCTGGAATGATTTTGGCATAACTTGACACAAATATTTAGCATGACAATATCTGGGACAAATTTGCGTTTCAGCATTGTAGGTCCCAGGTCAAGGTCACAGATGCTATTATAGGAACATGTAAATCTTTGTCATGGTTCTAGCACCTCTATTTATGAACTGATTTTGATATAACTTCACACAAATATTAAGTATGACAATATCTTGGACAAGTTAACCTTACAGGGTTGTAGTTCCAAGGTCAAGGTCACAGTTGCTATTTTTAGAAAAACTCAGTCACTTGTAGCACCTTTATTTATCACCTTTAGTGATTGTCTAGTTTCTTTCTTTGTTTTGTTTTTGTTTGCTCTGGACTCGGACAGCTTTTATCCTCAACTTTACCTGATCTAATCACAGTGTTTTGAAGATTAATTATGCCTAACTGATAAGCTGGGAGGATTCTACGCCGAAAGAAAACATACTTGTTTTGGAGTGCATCAGAAGTAAATGTGCGACTTCATATTTAGAGTTAAAGTTTTATTACTGACCTTCTAAGCCGGTTCGTCTGTTGTTGGTTTCTAAGGCTGTGTACTGATCATACCGTCAGGACCTGATCATACACCTTGCCATGAAGTTTCATCAAGATATCCCATTCGGTTATCTAGTTATGGCGCGTACGACTAATCTGGAAAAGACTAATCAAGGGGCATAACTCGGAAACAAAGAAAGGGAAGCAACCATTATTGTACGCGACACGTTGCCCTACCCTTTTACACATTCCTATAAAATTTCATGAAGATATCCCAAACAGTTACTGAATAATGGCGAGCACAAGAATGTTTATGGACGGATTGACCGACGGTCAGACGGACGGACGGACAGTGCCATAACATAGTAGGTCCGTTAAAACAACAACAAAAAAAAAAAAACGGGCGTATAAAATTAGAAAATATAAATTTTATCAATAATGCTGATTAAGAGCAAAACCAAAAATCCTTTTGAAATACTGCAATATATGATTGTTTTACCGCTTTTATAGACAAACTTACGATGACATAATAAATCCACATACACAGACACAATAAATATTTTTACATATATATCTGTACAATGTTTACAGTTATATTCGAACATGATGGCATTACTTTGTCGAAGTGTAAGTCAGTTACCGGATTCGTGCTCATGGTGCATGAATTGGAAAGACCTGATGCATGAATTGGAAAGACCTGGGGCCAGTTTCACAAACGGTCTAAGCAAGAACTTTTGACTTAAGTTATAACTTAAGTCGAAAGTGTATACTTACGTGGTTTCACAAAAAATCTTAGTTGAAACTCTTTGCTTAGATTTTGCTATAAACTTAAGTCAACCAGCGAGGTGACTTAAGTTCTAACTTAAAATGTGTAAGGTAGATATGCTGATGATAGGCTGTCATAATTCAGGATATACCACAAAATGCGTTTATAAATGAAGACTGTTTTGTTCATTCGTTATGCGCCTCGAATTCTTACTTGTATTTTATGTTGTATTGTAACCTATATAAGCGGTTCGGAACACAAGCAATTTTGCTACTGCACGTCCAATGTGGTTTCTGATCCGGCTCATCTTTACACTGTACATGATAGGGTTTGATTTCGTCCTCCTTCAGTCTTCTACTGTTCGTGTGCCGAAAACCCTATGTTCTGTGATTGTGGCCATTTCTGGGTAAATTCACAGCTCTGCCACAGCTGAACCGAAGCTACTTAAACTGTTTACATGAGTCATATAGATGAGTGCTTCTTAAGGTGGGGAAGACAGGGCTCGGACAGGACCCATTTCCTGCGGCACTGAGTGCTTACCAGGTGGCAGGTAAAACGGTAAGTACATGGCAGCCCTGGGCCCCAGGCCTCTACATTCAGGACGTTTTCTCACGACACGGCCGATACGTTTATGAAAGCCTTATACGAACGCATTCGTATATGCACAGTGATGTGTGTCTCTTTTTATAAAACAATCAATTAAAAGACATCATCATCATCATAATCTCTCTCTCTCTCTCTCTCTCTCTCTCTCTTCTCTCTCTCTCTCTCTCTCTCTCTGGAAGGGGTGTCGTTTGGGGTTGTTGGTAGCGTAAAAGTGTCAGCGAATGAAAATGACTTTATCATGTGATCGGACTCTACCATATAGTACCCTTTTCTATATTCATTTATATATACACCTGGAGACAATCGGAAAACACTTGACTCTCAAGTTACATAGTTAAATAAAAGCAGAATCAAACATTAGAGAGAAAAAATGGAGAGCTGAAAGAAATTGTGTGTCCGTATGTTTTATTTTTGCTCATGGGAAAACAGCTATCGAAATATCATCTCCGTCTTTCTGCGCCTGTCAGTCATGCAATGCATGTGTGTGTGTCGGTGTGTGCATGCGCTCGTGTGTGTGTGTGTGTGTGTGTGTCGGTGTGTGCATGCGCTCGTGTGTGTGTGTGTGTGTGTGTGTGTGTGTGTAACTTTATACTCCGATAAGCGTGCATTTGAGTGTATGTGCATGTTTAGTGCACGCCCGCACGCAATTTATGTACGTGCTTATTTTCATGTATATGTGTGTTTGCGTTTGAAAATGCATAAATACCAGCTTTGGCGAAAGGGAGAATTTCCACCGAAAAGTTCGTGTTTTATATTCATATTTCCAAAAGTAAGGCTAGATCAAATTTGTGTGTGTCTCTTTTGTATGCTTGTCCCTCTTTCTATCGATACGAAGAAATTATAAACTAAACCTGCACGCAGGTTCCATGTAGAGTGACGCCTAACCTGCGACTAGTTGATTGTTTTGACCTTAAAGACCAAATGTCGACAGTTTCGTCGTATCTTTGTCATACTTATGTGCGAGTTTGTGGATGGTCTGCATGATCATTCGTGCGTAAATGTTTTTGTACGTGCGTGCCTACATAAAAGTGCATATTCTAGATCGAGGAATTCAGCTATGATGAGAGTGGGGAATGCCAAAGTCCCACAAAATTCTCCTGTAGCCATGTTTCGGTGGAGTACAAGAGTTAGGTGAAGTGAGGAAGTGTCTATCCGATGTAGGTATATTCACTAAATAGTCGACTTTCATTTAGGAAGCAAGAGCAGTGCTCCAGATAAGGAGGGGTAACAAAGAAGATTCCGAGATATTTTTCATTATTTATGAAGGAAAACATATGCTGTGTCCGTTATTAGAACCGCCTCGGTAACACGGTTCTAATGAGGGGTCAAAACGTATGTTTTTTATGGAGAAATATTAAAAATCATCCCTAAATTATCAGTGCTTCCCCTTCTTATCTGATGAACTGAAAGAGGGATCCTACTTTTTGGCACTGACCATTGTACACACTGCTGATAACGGCTAGGCTAAAGATCTCAGCAGTTCTAAGCATTTCTTTGTCATTGATCAAGTTTTCGACCAGACAACTCTATCACTTCCGCACTTACTGTGTCTGCCGCAACTGAACGAGGCATAAACGATTGGAGATTTAGTTGGTTGGTCGTTTTTGGTTCAACGGCTCTTAGAGACAGTATTTAAGTCTATATCGAACCGTCTCTCAGAGAGAGGGAGAAGGAAAGGAGATAGGAGAGAGAATGCCCGCCCGCACCTACTGCAAACACAGTTGGCCCTTGCCCAACTATTATACATATCAGTAGGACGCCCCAGCACTGAAAGTTACCTAGCACCATCTCCCGACCACGACCATCCCCAAAAGGTTTGGGAAGCATAGTGTTCAGTAATGACAAACATGTCAGGAAACTTCGTATACTCCGTTTAACTTTAGGATGCATGAAAATTAGGGAACACACTCAAAGCAGTACCATATTAAATTAAAGTACCGAAAATAAATAATAAAAAAGATAAAATAAAACAAACTGACAAAAAATGAATGGGAAAAGTGGAGATTCGAACCCGTAACTGTCTGTGCTAGAGCGCAAAACGCTATCCACCACACCACCGCCTCAGGTACGTCATCATGTTGTTTTGGTACATACAAGTATATTGCAGACTTTTAACACAGCTAAAAATAGACTCCTAAAAATAGACAAGACTTAAGTCAAAACAGACAATTAAGTTTTTGCTTAGATGAATTTGTGAGACGGCTTAAGCTCGAACTTAAGTCATTCTTACTTTTTTACTTAAGTTATAACTTAAGTTGTAACTTAAGCACAAATCTAAGATATGTTCATGAAACTGGCCCCAGAGGTCTTTCCAATTCATGCCTCCCTCACACTCATCCGGTAACTATTACGTTATGGTCAATTAAGATACCTGTACATAGTTACTGTAATAGTCAAAATCAGGGAAGATAAAAGATTGTGTTACTCAAAAGCTACTGGAGCAATTTTGATCAAATTTCACAAAAAGATAATAAACAATTTATGAGAAGAGGATTTAGATTCCTATCTCAGGAGTGAAGATCATTTTCCTATGTCAAATATCAGTTAAAAGGGCCATTGGGCATTTGTTACACAGTGTGACATTTCTTGTTTTCTTGCCTTCGAGGCACCTTGCGTCAAAGTCAACAATGGAACGATATTACTGGTTCAATTTCTATAAATGATTTTATGAAGATTTAAACAGTTTAAATGCGGCACTATTATCAACAGAAACCCTGTCACATTTAAGATAGCCTCAATATTAATTTGTCTAAAGAAATATTAGCGTTATTAATTTTTTCGACTTTATGTCAGTTTAAGACATCATCCTTTCCCGACCACCATACCATGAATAAAACTAACGCTCAGGCCTATTGTTAAGGACTGAATTTCATTTTTCTGATGTTTATCGAAGTACAAAACTACATTGGGTCGCTTGCAAAGTAATGTTAACTTTGCTAGCGACCCAATGAAGTTTACACTTCGATAAACACCAGAAAAATTTAGTTCATTGCTTATATTTAAGTTCTTTTCTATCTATTACTTGACCACAAATTTGCGTTAGGGGCTACAGTTGAAGCAGAAAAACATTTATACGCAGTTTTTCTACTAAATTTTAAAAAGCGGAACAGCGTCAACGACGTAACAACGATGTCATCACGTCGCCTACGTCCAATCAGACTGGAGAACCATGGTTTATTTTGACGTCACTTAACGTCATGTTACAGCGCGTGAACCGATGTTGTTACTAAAGTATAAACTACATTGCGTTCTAATGGTTTGCCATAGAGTTTTTCAATGAATGCACGGATGATGTAAATATATTCAGTATATTCAGGTAGTTTAAATGAATTATTGATGCACAGTGGGAATCTGATATCAAAAATCAGCTTGTAGCATTTTAAAAGTCTGATTTAAAGAGCAAGGTTATCGTTAGTTGTGAAATACAACATTTATTTTAGAGCTGCTTCAAAATAACAGGCTTGCATTGTGCAAACTAATCTATAGTAGTTAAGGTAAATGTTTACAGCTCCATTTTTTCTGCCATTTTTATAAAAGGAACAACTCATGTGTCTTCATGTTTGCTTCCCTAAATGTCAAAGTCCATCATAAATGGGGTTCTACACCTAAAGGAATTCAATTATTTTTGGACCCTCAAGACGGTTGTTCCCATATACATGTATAAGGGAGGCAAAAATGATAGGAGCAGAGTATATTCTCCTTAGAATATGTCTATTCATCTTAAACAAACCTTGAAAATATTTCTGTTTCAGACGAGAAGGTCGACATGCCAAGTCTTGTCCGGTTAAGATGAAGTAGTCTTCCTTTTCTCGGATCCTTTTCTCTGCATCTATTCACTGAGATCTTTAGCGATAAGGACCCATATGCGTATCGAGAATCAATGTTAGAAAATATATATGTGTGCATTTTCTGGGAAACTGCATATTAAAAACTAATGTCCCATTGGTTCCTCAGCGTTGCAAAACTGATTCAGGAAATCTAGAATTTTGACTGCGTTGTTTTACATTTATTTTACTGATCTACATCAAGGAAGGGCGTATTGTAATTTTCATAACAGCATAGATATTCCTATTGATTGTTATCTTGGAAAAATTCTTGTTTACTCTAGTTGCGGGCGTATGATTGAAATTATGTAGATGTATAAATAACGCAATCATGCAGCGTTGTGTTTCTTATCAGATATTGGTCTTTTGCATAATAAATATTTAATATTTATTTAACATTCCGAGAAGAAAAACATCCGCTATAATATTGAGCTGCGACACGGCAAAACCAACAAAGTAGCATGTGCGCCCAGCGACAACTCAGCTCGGCCTGGGCATACGCCCAGTCGGATCAGAGTCTTTGCTAAGCACTTAAAGGGTAGCTTAGGGTCTACGCTACCTCCACACCAACAGCACAGACTCTGATCAGACTGGGCGGCTGCCCAGGCTGATATTTGTCTTCGCTGGGCGCACATATGGCTTTGTTGGTTTTGTCGTGTCCCGTCTCATATGTTAAATATAATTGGTAGATAACGAAGAGAGAAAACATTAGAACGAAAATAAAAAAAATAACATTGCTCATTTTGTTCTAAATTTAGCATAAATTGGCTTATTTAATACTAACATGCATAACATTTACGTCGGAGGCAGAACCATTACAGTCTGTTGTTAGCCTATACATCGATGCTCTTGCTGAAGAAGCGCAGGAAATGCAAATCCTAGTAAGAAGTCTGGACAAAACCTGCGTAAGGTATAACATGGTGGCGGGTTGGTAGGGTTGGTCGATGGTGCTGAGTAGCTTTCAGACTCGGGGCTTCTTACCATTTTGGTCTATAGCAGGACAAGAGTATGGGTTTCGGGTCGCTTTAATTATTTTTTTCTCCCGTCTATCCTATCTTTTCATTCTCCCCCTCTCTGAAAGACGGCTTGATATAGTGTGAAATACTGTCTAAAAGAGCAGTCAAACCCAAAACAACCAAACAAGTAACCATAACATGTAAGCAGGTGCTGAAAAGACCCTACTGATGACCAACAGTACCAAAGGCATCCCAATGAAGGTCAAGGTGAAAGGAAAGACGTAAGGAACGGTGGCAAGCTTCAGTTCCCAGAAGCGGTTGTCTCAGACGAAGGTTCCAAACCGAAGATTATATCAAGTATCGAACAAGCCACTGCAGTCCTAACAAAGCTAAATACATTTTGGAGAGGCTAGCATACCTCTTTGGTGCAGGGTTAAGCAGATGTGCTCCACGAAGACTCAAACAGGTTTTTGAATATAGCAGTTTAGCTAGAGCATCATTTTTTGTCTGTAGACTGCTCAAGATTCATACATGGTGTAGGAAGAGCAAAAACTCTGATCAGGTTACGCGGATGCGCAGGTGGGCGTGCGGTTTGTTGTTCGCATACGATATAAGCAACATTTTTTCCTGTTGCGGATCCATTTTTGATGCACTTGAGAGTCCTCTTCTAGACTGCACACTTGTGCTAAAGTGTCTGGTATCTCTTAATCGCACATTTTATAAGGCAATATGGTGACGCTTTTGAGTCCCAAAATCCAAAATAAGCAACCCTTTACAATGAAATACAAGGTCAGACTGGGAAATGGCCATATTCAACTATTATAAAGTTCTTAAATTTTCATCCTTTATTCTGTCTCATTCAGTTCCCCATAGTAATAGAAATCTTGGAGCCAAAACATTATTAGACTTTATTTGAATTTATATAAAATGAAATGCATTATATTCTCTTGTCTTGGAAATCTTTATCCCGACTTAACACCTTGATACAGAAGAAATACTAGATCACATAATAAGCTTACATCCTATTCTATTACAGATATACGCCCTAAATATTTCTATTAACTTCCAAATTTCTTAGGAAAAGCTATATCCTATGCATGATAATGATCGCTTGTAAAAGTACTTTTATCTGTCTAATTTGTGATTTGTGATAGTCACTGGAAACAGAAAAATTTAAGAAAATAAAGTGAAGACTGGATATGCCCTACAATCATAGTTAATCAGGTTAAAGTTATATAATGAATAATGTCAAGACCTTTCTTTGATCGTCTTCAGACAGTTATTGGCTGATTTGAACGGATTAGAGGTTAGTTCTATTGTTAAGTTATTTACTCCACCAATCATAACATTCAAAGTGTGCTTACAGAAACGCCTTTTTATTACATTGTACCACGTGGTAGTCAGTCAATTTGTGACGACAGAATATTCACGAATATTCAAGAAAGGTATGTACTGATATATCGTCTCTGCCTCCGTAACAAAGACGTTTTTGTTAATGATTGTTTGTACAAGCCTTAATTGTGTTGCATACAACTAACCAGTTTCCTAATTTTGTGATTATTTCGTTATGAAATACGAGGGAGTATACCTTTAAGAATTCCTTAAAACCCGCTTATTCTATTCTATTCCATGCTATTCTAGAAGTGAAGTTACGATTATCTTTGTAATATCTCACCTCCTTTGCAGAACAGGAACAGTTCAGGGATAATTGTCCATATTTCTCTCCGAATACATATATTGTGACCCCTTAACACAACCGTCTCAGCGAGATGGTTATAATCAGGAGTCACAACATAAGATTAAATGGGAAATCTAGAAAATTATCCCTAAATTATTCCTCTTACCCCTTCTTATCTGCCGCTCCGGCAACTTACTTTTGTGGGGATAGGGCAGTTGTGAGTTACAGGCGAAAGTACATGTATTAGTATGTGCGCTTAGTACTGGTTCATGGCTTAGGAGGTCTGACCCGACATGATCATAGCTGTTAACCATGGACGTATTAGAACAACCTTCTTATCTGGCATACAGATGATGCGAATGACACAGTTCGTGAACACAAATCAAACTAGTACAGAAATATAACTGCCGTAACAGGGAAACCCAAAGGAAAATTGTTCAGTGTTGAAGAAAACAGGAACTTTGAGAAAAACACAACATTTCACTGTGACAAAGTTCAAAATACTGACTTACGATAAAACTGTTCTGAGTTTAGATAGTCAAATCTGTTGACAACTGAACATATCCATAGCTTTGTTAGAAGATATTCAAAGAAAAAGACTTCGTAACAAAAAATTCAACTGACAATGTCGATATGGACTCGGCTGAGTCATGTCGAAGAATGAAATGCAGCGGGCAAAATCCCGCGCGTTACAAAATCGGCACATAGCATGCGCATAGTTATGCACCATGCGACATTCTCAACCAATTAAAATATGTTTCTTTGTTAAACTAGACCGAAGAAGAGTACTTATATAAAGCTTAAGGAGAGCCGCATTCCTTACTTAAAATTAAGTATTATGTTAAGCATAATATATAACTGATGATGTCTTGCTTGAGTTTCCACAGAACTTTCTATTTCAAGAACTACCCTGTTTGTGTTATTTATGTTACACTTGATGTATGTGACTACTTTGTCTCGCTGATTGCGTCAATTAATACATGTATGTGCTCAAAGAGGGATGTGATTTGTCTGCGAGACTTGCCCATAATTTATTTTATCACAAAACTTTTAGGGCGGATGATCAGAAACCACAAGGTTCGCCTACAATTTTATATGGGCGAAACTCGAGGTTGGCGACAATTTGCAATCAAAAACGCTGTTTCTAAAGGTTTTTGATCTGCGTTAATCGATTGTTAAGAGCGTTTTCGTTTGCCGCCTTCCCGGTGTGGTACTGTGTTTGAAAATTTGTATTCGCCCATGATGGGAATTTGACTGATAAGTACTTTGAAGTTACTGCGTTTAATCCGTGCATCTGGTCTGCCACACTTACTAACCCATTATTATCATATGGTATAAATAGAAGACCTGAGGTTGTATCTTAATCCCTCTAATTAAAGCTCCGCATTAGGGTTAACTTAGAGGACATTTCTTATGTATAGTGTCTGAATAAATTTAGTAAGCGTCACGTGAAAAGGCATCCAAAGCAATCTGCATATACTAAATGATAAAATCAATCTGCACAGCTGCTGAATCTGAACAGTCTTCAGAATCTGAATAGTCTTCAGATTCTTTAGGATTTATGGACGGCACATGCAAATGGGAATATTCTGATCAGACTGCTCAGAGGCGTAGGATGACCTGAGTTTTCCATGGCGTAAGGTACATTTTCACGCAACACTTCATTTTTTTCTGTGAGCGCGTCATGATATCTCGTGAAGAATGCAAGGTTCGTATCTTGTGGACCCTCAGTCAACGTTATCTCAACTTAAAAAACAATATATAGAGGATCTTACATGAGTGCTCATGTATTATTGATTTTGTTAAACGAGTTGGGGAAAAAGATAAGATGCAAGGCTTTGCCGAGCATCTTATCGGTTTTCCCACCGAGTTTAATAAATTCAATAATCCAGGAGCACGAATGCAAGATTTTATTTATCATATGACACTAAACCCGAATTTTATTAGCAAATTTTGCACTAAAACGTCACGATTTCGCCATTAGAAACCGCGACGTTTTAATGGACGTCAACGTATAACGTTACGACGTAATTTGCATATCTAATCCACTAGTGGATTATCGTTTTTAATGCATGGCTTTATTTCACTCTCAGATGCGACGTCATATGATAAATATGTTTATTAGCTGAGCTGCGAGTTGCAAAAAAAAAATATGTAGCAACTGTGAAAACAGCAGAGTCTCAGACCAGCCTGCGCATCCGCGCAGTCTGCTCAGAGCTTTTGCTGTTCGCTATATCATATATGGACCGTAAGATGTTTGCAGGCACAAAACGAAGGCTCCACCAATTCACAGGTCGGATGTAGCCTTGCTGTTCGTAAATACCATCAACCTTTTAGGCGTGACGCCGCTCACCATATCAAAAGCAGTTGCAACAAATGCACCGCAACATGACAAAACCAACAAAGTGGCCGGCATGTGCGCCTAGGCATACAGCCAGTCTGATCAGAATCTTCGCTGTCAGAATGGAGGTAGCTTAGACCGTTGACTTCCTTTTAAGCGCACAGCGAAGATTTCGCTGGGCGCACATGCCACTTTGTTGGTTTTGTCGTGTCGCAGCTCATGTCTATTGCCACTGACATATCAGAAACTTCGTAAACAGCTGCGTGCTGAGTGTTGAAAACAACAACAAAACGACAACAAAAAATAGGATAAAACCTTAATGTCCATGAAAAGTTTTGGTATGATAAACATATAACAGAGGAAAAACAAGAGCTCATCATTTCTCTCACAGGAATTAAAACATCATGGAAAGCATATCAAGTAATATTTCAAACAACCGTCACTTGAGTTGGTGAAGATTTTGAACTTCGGTTCCGCACTATTTTCTTTATACGAATTATTTCTTTAAGGCCTTTTCTAAATCTAGGATCCATCAAACCATATAGAATTGGATTAATGACACAGTTTATGAAATAAAATCTCCAGAATAGAAAGAACACAACCTTTTCACTCTTCGACAATTCTTTTAGTATGCTTTCCCTGTTGGCAACCTTTGACACTAAAACAAGATAAATTATTATAGTAACGGTAAAAACAGTTGTGAGGATAAGCATTATCTCGGTTTTTCGCTTTAAACGCAATGCTCGTACTCCACGTCTTACTGACGTACGACCATGGCCATCTTCTGCCATACTGTTAACTGATCTTTCTGATTCTGAGATTCTTCTGCGAGTCACTGGACTGTGCCAAAGAGAGGTTGGAGTAAGAAATTTTCTTTTAGGATGTTTAAGTACTATAGAGCCTGAGGAACCGGAGCTACTACACGATCTTGGTCGCCTTAGTTCACACTGTATGTCATGGGTATCGTTTTTCACAGCACTAAATCCATTCATAAAGGACTTCGATAGCTGATGCTCCACTAATGAGTAATCCTGGATTCCAGTATGTCCATTTAATTCTGATAAAGTCTCTAATGCTTGACAATCTCTATCAATTTGCCTGTTGGTCTGACAGACGTCCATGTTTGCTGATAAACGGCGATGGATAAATTTGCAGGTGCAGAATGATTCGATATCGCTATGACGTCTTCGTAGACGTCGGAATGTACTAGTGTCATTGTGGATGCCACCGCCTTCCTCGAGCTGATGCAGCGGCATATTGTTAGAATTCTTTGCAGTTGGAATTTTTGTGAATATTGTTCTGGCGATCAGAAAATTAAAGATGTAGGTCACACAAATCATAAAGACAACTGGAATCATGTATGCAGCAATAATAAAAAGAAACGGATAAATTCCATCTGCGTAGAAACCTGATTTTTCACATATAGTTACAGTAATGTTTTGGCCTTTTGTTTCATAAATATAGCTTTGCTTTCCCCACAGTATAATAACAGGCATGGATATAATTCCAGAGATACTGACCGATATAATACAAGATCTAAACGCCCAGGAGGGTTGAATCTGCCACTCAAGTGGTCGACAGATTTTCCTGTATCTGTCATACGCCAATAGTAACAAAGCGAATGCCGAACTCCATACAGTAAACACATTGAAATATGACTTGATTTTACATATCCACTCATGCTTGTAACTGTACCAATGAATCTGAGAAAACATTTCTCCCGGTAGGGTTGTCATACAACTTGTTATATCTATCAAAGCCATGCAGAGAACGAAGTATTTGAAATTACACCGCCTGTACCGTAATGTATAGATGATAATTATTAACAAGTTCCCGATAATCCCAAGAACAGCTTCTATTCCGATCAGTATCGTCACAGGCCATACAGCTTGTTTCATTTCATTACTAAGGTCCTCCGCCGTAACTTTTGTAACATTTGAATTAAGAGTCAGGTCATTTGCAAATTTCAAAGAATCTGACAGTCTCTGGTTTGTAAGTCCACACCCAGTCATGGTGTCTGCATTATGGTTGTATCATATTGGCATCCCTTATGATGAAAGCAGTTCATCTGTCTGCAAAAATAAATCTGTTAATTCCTCTCCGTGTTAGTCTGGGTGTCAGTTGCAATAATGGAATTGCTAATTGCTAGCTTTTACACTGTTTGACAATGAAATATTTGAATCTAATTGTACTTGCGTATAAATTGTCCTTCTGATTGTCTATCTTAAAAGGTATTTGAGTGATTCCACACGCGACTGTCTACATCTCAGAACCGTATTTTGCTGAAAGGACAAGAAAGAAAATGATTTCCTGTTATCAAAGACGCATTTAAGAATCAATTATCTGGGCCGCCACACGACAAAACCAGCAAAGTGGCATGTGTGCCAAGCGAAGACTAAGATCAGCCTGGGCATCCGCCCATTCTGATCAGAGTCTTCGCTGTCCGCATGGAGGTAGCTTAGACCCTTGCCAACCCGTTAAGCGGAAAGCAAAGAATCTATTCGATCTGAGCGGATGCCAGGCTGAGTCTTCGCTGTGCGCTTCTGACACTTTGTTATGTCGTGTCGCGGCTCGATTATTCCATTTTGTCAGATTGTACTAGATATGCGACCACATATCGTAATGCTTGTCGATACGTCTTTACCCTGAATGTTTAAACATTGCAGACACTGATTAGACTGTTTCTAGGTCAGGCAACCAGGGGAGCAGTCTTTTCAGTGTATGCCAAGTTAACCAACAGTTTCGTACAAACTAAACTCAGGTGACATAACTGGACTGGATTTAAGTTCATGCGGACTACATTTGTATGTGAACTCAGACAAATAAGTAAACAGGTAGGCAATGACCAGGAATTAATCAGATCCCATATCCCGCACTTAAAACCAAATGAGAAAAAACGTATGTTCATAAATTGACAAAAGTACACGAAAGGCACGCACCGAATAAATATCTCTTTCCCAAACAAGTGGTCATTCAGCTACCCTTATTTAAAACATCATTAACGTCTACTTTTAACTATTAAAATAAAACAGAAAGCAAAGTGGGAAGCTATACAGGTGACATATTGCTAGATGACCATAGACTAGCTGACATAAGACAATGTAATTCTGAGGAATCATAACAGAAATACCGCCTTGGAACGGCCAGTTACAGATTACTGGGGTTTTAGGTGCTTAAACTATTCTTTCCTGGACCCAAACCTTCGCCCTCTGGCTCAGTGGGTTAAGCGCCGGTCTATTAATCTGGCGGTCCGGGTTCGAGCCCAGCTTGAGGCGAGTATCGTTCCTATCGTAAACAGGGTTTCATTGCACACAGCCTTTCATTATCATCATCCTTATATGACTGAAATACTGTTGAAAAGGACGAAATATTGCAAGTCATCCATCCGCCTAGCTCTCCCTCCGCTTCTGCACTTTAATAGATGAACGATTTTGGTCAGAACTTTTCATTGCACTCAGAATGTATGGTTTTACTCTGATTTACCTGAAAGCATTCAACCTAATAACCCTGCTTTTATTCAATTTGCAAATTGCTTAATATTAATGGTCTGCTGCTTCGGGGAATTTCATATCTTTAACTCTTTAAGCACCAGAGACGAAAATAGCAGAATTTGCAAACAGCGTAGATCCTGATAAGGCGACTCCTCATGATCCGCCTCATCTAGATCTACACTGTTTGCCCTCTAGTCAATATGAAATATCTTCGAAAGGACGTAAATATTGTCGTCTGCTCTTTGGCGTATTAAGAGTTAATAGTAAAATACGCAACTAACAAAGGCTAAAATAGATACTGTTATCTTACATGTACAGTTTAGGACTCGCCATGGTATTAAAGATAATTATATACTCTTATTCTGGCTCCTTAATGATTCATGACTTTGAATCAAGGTTGATTCAACATTGTTTCAATTTGTGCCTGTAACCTCCTCTCTTACATAAGCGTGTATGTAATGCAAAGCACAACTAAGACTCGTCGCTATAATCCTCAAAGCGTAAAACAGGCAGACGGCAAAATTTACGCAATTCTATGCTAATTTTCAAAAATATATTGGTCAAGCTATATTATAATGAGAATTAAAAGATTAGATTACAGTGTTGATTCAGATAAGACAGCTCATTAGAAGCCATCTCGTTTGGGTCTGCATTTCTTGCAGATTCATACATGTATATTACATGTACATGTAACGTTTCTTTTTTTCTTTTTTTTTTTTTGGGGGGGGGGGGTGTTTAAACTGTTATATCTGCATTTATAGTCTAGTTATGATTTATTTATGGGTTAGGTACCAAACAGCTAACTAACTATTTCGAACCACCGCAGAAGCAGAGGGCGAGGTTTGGATCCAGTAAAACTGGTTGAAAAGCATCCCTCCCCACCCCACCCCAGTTTCTTTTGCTGACCATTCCAAGGCGGTACTTCTCTTGTGGTTCCTCAGTATTACAGGGTGTTATGTCCGCTTGTCTATGGCCTCTAGCAGTCTGGTCACCTGAATAGCTGCCAATTCTATTTTTATTTTGTTATTCAAAATAATAAGCTTGTAAAAATAGATGTTGCTGCTGCTTTTAATTAGGGTAGCTGAAAGACCACCTGTTTGGGAAAGAACTGCTCATTCGGTTTACCGTGCGTGTCTTTCGTGAACTTTTGTCAATTTTGTGTGTCTGTGTGTGTGCGCGCTTCTTTCCCTTTTGGTTTTGAGAGCGTGATGTGGGATTTGATTGTTTTAATTCCTGATTATTGGCTATATTTATATACTTTTCAATGCATTTGCAAGTGGGCGGGGAATATTGCTGTAGCAATACCGCTTATCATATATATGGTTAGAAAGAGCAATAATTTTGGCAACCTCATAATTTTCACTTGAAATCAAGTTAATTGTTCTTTTAGAAATTTGCTTTTAAAGGCAACGCCAGCAATGTTTTAGCAAATTTTGGACGATGTTACCATTTACGCCAATGGAAAACTACACTTGAGAAAAGTTTGTTGAAGTTCAAACAGTTGCAGTTTGACTATGTGTAGGCTTAGGGCAAGCTAAAAACTATTGTATATTACAGAAATCTTCTAGGTTTTAAGCATGCAAACCTGATTATAAATACTTGAATATAACTGTCATGTTGCACATTTCTTGCACATTTGCAAATGCACGAAAGTCAATGGAAAATAATTTTTGGGGAAATACTTTCGACACCTGACTGTACATTAACGTTGATTTAACGTCATGGGTAACGGCGGTACATGTACCCAATCAACTCAAGTGATAACAACTAAATTCCGTAGTAGCATCTGTTCAGCTTAAGGCATATTTCTTGAACTCCTTGTTTATTTGATTTTTATTAAAGTTCGACTTCGTGTTTAAAATGTTATTATTCTGGTAAGTATTTGGTTACACAATATAAATAAATATTGAAGTCAGATGTCTGTCTTGGTACATTTCTGTACAAACGTAATATCATGGTTCTCTGTTACATATAGTTACTCACAATGCCCTTCCTAGCGAAAAATAATGAAAGAGAATAACGGCTTAAGGTGTTGATTTGTGATAAAAAATACACAAATCTGCTGAACCAAACCATAAAAAATTAACGTATCTCCCCAAAAGATGGCAGATTTCTGATTTTTGCTGTTCTCTACAGTTTAGAATACAAAAAGAGCGATATGCTGTTTCAAAAAAGAGTTTTATAAGGAAAGATCAAATGGTAAATTCCTGTTAAATAAACCTAAGAATTAACATCGTTATTTAAAAATGTATGTACGAAGATCGTCCCAGCAATTTTTTTCTAACCCTTTCTCAAATTGTGAGATACATGTAGACCAGATTAAAACGGTAGCATATTCTTAAATATTCGACCATGTATTTTATAAAAGTCGATGCCTGTTTGAAATCACTTATGATCCCAGATTATCAGATATGTTTCTTGCCAAAACTCAACATCTGCCTTCTTTATGTTATTTCAAATAACTCAGAACTCCAAAATGTCTGACTTGTTGATGTAAAAAAAGTGTTTAGTGTTTATATAAAAAAAAAAATTAAAGGTATGAGGTAAACCCTAAAGATGCCCCTACCCCACACCAGAGAATTTAACATGGTTTGCGTATCATGAAATTGCCATCCCCCTAACCAGAATTCAAAAGCCATGATCAGACATGACTTTGGAATGAGCAGATTCAAAATTACTCTTTTATATGGAAATCTTTCAGGCCAAGTATTTTGTCAGCTAGACTTTGAAACATCTTAAGACAAAAATGACTGGGCCGATCCAGAAATTATCAAATGAGATGAGCACAAGGCGTTATATATTACGCTAATAATTTCTTACTGTCAGTAAGAAATTATTGCGTATTATATCACGCCTTGTTCACAATAATATTCCCACTTGGAAATTTAAGAAAAAAAATTATAATAACACTAAACTTTTGCAAATGGCTCATCAAAATAAAGCAATGCTGTTTGTCTAGGTAAAGCATATTAATACAAAATTTTGGCATTATAAAATATAATGTGGTGGGGTTATCACAAAACTTCCGGAACTTCAGTTTGGTCACTTCCGGAAGATAAAATATGCGATAACCACCAGTTCTTTTACTACAGAGCAAATACTGTGCATAAAGAGGCTGGAATGTATCCTTTTTGGTCGGGTCAAAACACATCTGAAACCATAATATATCTTTTAGAAAGTATTTCAAATTTGGTACTAAGTTATACAGACAAATAGTTGGCATTCCGTTGGGTATTTATTGTATTCCTCTTGTAGCTGATTATTTTTATTTTGCTAAAAGATTTCACAGCTTTTCTTTTTAATGATAAACAAGCTGAATTAAAGCATTTAAATTCTACTTCCAGACAGCTAGACGATCTTTATAATATTGACAATTCTTATTTTGAAGGCAGAGTGAATCGAATTTATCTACCTGAGGTCCAGTTAATAAAGCTAATGCTTCAGAAACCAAAACCGCATTATTGGATTTACATTTATCTATTTCAAACGTTTTTTTTTATCCAACAATTATGACAAACGCTAAGATTTTGATTTTTGACATAGTAAATTTTCTTCTTCTTTTTTTTTTTCTTCTTTTTTTTCTTCTTTTTTGGACGGTGACGTTCCCCGTTCTACCGCTTACGGGATTTACATTTCTCAACTTATCTGGTTTGCTAGAGTGTCTAGTCATGTGACTAACTTCAATGCCCGTAAAAAAATCAGCTGCTAAATCTCTCTAACTAGGCTATCGGTATTATAAAATTCGAAAAGGTTTTTCAAAATTTATCGCTGACACTATGAATTGGTTTCTAAATTTCAAGGTTGGCTTAAATACTCTTTTGCAACAGGGCCTTTCGGAATCAGAATATTATGGCGACTTACTATATGAAAACAATTAAGCAAATTCGATGAATGTATGCCTTTAGATTATAATCCACAAGCCACTTGCATGTCTAGACACCATCTAAGAGAAGCTTGCATGTCATTAAAATAATTTATGAAAAACTGTAAAAGCACTTGCACACACAAGGTACCTACTCGATAGGTCTTCCAATGCCGATAAAATGAATAAGTTCGAAAAAGCATAAAAGGGGGTGGGGGATGCGGTTGGACGATGGTGCTGGGTAACTCTCAGTGCTGGGCGTCCTATTAATTTGGATAATAGTAGGACATGGTCTTATTGTGCTTGCAGTGCGTGCAGGTGGACGTTGTTTGGATATTTTCCCCTCTTCTGCCATCTCTTTTCCTTCTCACACTCTCTTGGAGACGGTTCGATAGAGATTGAACTACTGTTTCAAAGAGGCGTTAAACCCTAAACAGACAACCAAACAAACGAAACGTAGTAAAATTATCATAGCATAATACATAAGTCCCATGCATATTAACAGACCATGAAAAAGAAGCCCGCAAAATTTCAGACTGATGCGTGAAAAACTGTTGCAGGAGCTGTGCACAAAAATAACTACCCAAAAAGGTTCCCACGGCCTAAAATATCTAAGTTTGCAAAGCGAAGACAGTAATAAAAATTACCCTAGCATATCTTGTTAGTCATAAGCATATTTACAGACCATGAAAAGTCTGCAAATTTTCATGAAAAACTGTAGGAGGAGTTGCGCACACAAGGTACCTACTCCAAAGGTCCTCTCATGCTAAAATAGATTAAGTTCGCAATGTGAAAAAAAAGGAATAAAAAAATCCGCGAGCATAACCCTTAAGTCACAAGAACATTTACAAACCATGATAAAAAGCCTGTAGAGTTTCAGAATCATTCATCAAAAACTGTAGCAGGAGTTGAGCATACTCTTCTGATGCTTAAAAATGACTAAGTTCGCAAAGTGAAAAAGTTGCCCCAAAAATCCGAGCATAATTTCTTAGTCAAATACACATTTACAGATCATAAAAAGAAGCCTTCAAAGTTTCGGAATGAGTCATCAAAAACTGTATGATCAATTACGCACACAACATATCTACTGTAAAAGGGGGACGGAACCCTGGAATCACTAAACCACGGAAGGTCAGAAATACGGAACGCTTAATACTACATGTATGCCCCCTCGCTTTTCTTCGAAAAGGCGGGGAACAAAAATTGCAAGTAGGGCTGATTTTTTTCTCAATTCAGGAAAATTATCATACGTTACTAACGTATTGGATATTACATGAATGTATAAATGCGCCGCGACACGAGAAAACCCAACAATGTGGTAGTGCGCTCAGCGCAGACTCAGATCAGCCTGGGCATCCACCCAGTCTGATCAGAGTCTTCGCTGTCCGCATGAGGGTAGCTTAGTCCCTTGGCTACCCTTTAAGCGCTTAGTGAAGAGTCTGGTCTGACTGGGCGGATGCCCAGGCTGATCTGAGTCTGCGCTGGGCGCACAGCCACATTGGTGGTTTTCTCGTGTCGCGGCTCAAATGTCATGCTGCAACCTGCTTATTTAGTATTTAATCCAATTATGGTTGATAACTGCTTCTCTCTTTAGTTTCATCCCGTTGGTCAGACATCAGACACAGTGATGGACCCGACATAAAGCTATCTATTTTGGTTGGGTACGGCGCTTGTCTTGTCTGTTGCTTGGTCATTTTGGTTTTCAGCTTTCTTCTTTCTATTTTTCAGTAGTGTTGTTGATTTCAGTGTGTCGCAATACGTTTCTGGTGAGTCCTCAGCCATCATAAGTCATCCTTGGTTTGTTGTTTCTTGAGATAATCAATCCTTCATGCGGACAAAACAGCTTACTCAATGTTGCAAACCACGATGGCGAGGGTTTGGATCCAGTAAAACTACATGTAGTTTAAGCGCCAAGTATTCTATTACTGACCGTTACGAGGCGGTACTTCTGTTCTGGTGGCAGTGTGTTACATATTGTTAGTCTGCTTGTCTATGGTCTCTAGCAATATAGCCACCTGATGTATGAGTTGCAGTTTTGTGATTGGGGTGAACCATTGCAGAAGTAGAGGGCAAGGGTTTGGATCCAATTAAACTAGTTAAAGCCCCAAGTAATTTACTATTGATGGTTCCAAGGCGGTGCTTCTGTTATGGTTCCACATTGTTACTTGTTCTGTGTCCGCTTGGCCGTGGTTCTAGTAGTGTGGTCATCTTGTGTAGCTGCCCATCACGCTTTCTAGTGTGGTCATCTTATGTAGCTGCCCATCATGCTTGCTAGTGTGGTCATCTTGTGTAGCTGCCCATCACGCTTTCTAGTGTGGTCATCTTGTATAGCTGTCCATCACGCTTTCTAGTGTGGTCATCTTGTGTAGCTGCCCATCACGCTTTTCTAGTGTGGTCATCTTGTGTAGCTGTCCATCACGCTTTCTAGTGTGGTCATCTTGTGTAGCTGCCCATCACGCTTTCTAGTGTGGTCATCTTGTGTAGCTGCCCATCACGCTTTCTAGTGTGGTCATCTTGTGTAGCTGCCCATCACGCTTTCTAGTGTGGTCATCTTGTGTAGCTGCCCATCACGCTTTCTAGTGTGGTCATCTTGTGTAGCTGTCCATCACACTTTCTAGTGTGGTCATCTTCTGTAGCTGCCCATCACGCTTTCTAGTGTGGTCATCTTCTGTAGCTGCCCATCACGCTTTCTAGTGTGGTCATCTTGTGTAGCTGCCCATCACGCTTTCTAGTGTGGTCATCTTGTTTAGCTGCCCATCACGCTTTTTAGTGTGGTCATCTTGTGTAGCTGCCCATCACGTTTTCTAGTGTGGTCATCTTGTGTAGCTGCCCATCACGCTTTCTAGTGTGGTCATCTTGTGTAGCTGCCCATCACGCTTTCTAGTGTGGTCATCTTGTGTAGCTGCCCATCACGCTTTCTAGTGTGGTCATCTTGTGTAGCTGTCCATCACGCTTTCTGTTTTGTGTTTTTTTTAATTTAAGAAATGAGCCGTGACACGAGGAAACCAACAAAGTGGTTGTGCGCCAAGCGCAGATTCAGATCAGCATGGACATCCAGCCAGCCTGATCAGACTCTTCGCTAAGCGCTTAAAGGGTAGCTAAGGGACTGAGCTACCTCCATGCGGACAGCGAAGACTCTGATCAGACTGGGCGGATGCCCAGGCTGATCTGAGTCTGCGCTGGGCGCACAACCACTTTGTTGGTTTTCTCGCGTCGCGGCTCAAATAGAGAATAGGTAAATTGAGTGTTTCTTGTTTTATTTTGTTGTTTTTCTTTTGTATATATGTTCTCGCTGTCCTTACTGATGCTTTTGTTTGTCTGATGCATGAGTGGTGGCTTTGTGGTAGGGTTGGACCATCGCAGAAGCTAAGGGCGAGGGTTTGGATCCAGTAAAACTAGTTTAGGCGTCAAGTATTCTATTACTCACAGTTACGAGGCGGTACTTCTGTTCTGGTGTTTCTGTTTTACATGTTGTTAAATCTCTTGTCTATGGTCTCCAGCAATATGGCTATCTGATGTATGAGTGGCGGTTTTGTGATTGGGGTGAACCATTGCAGAAGTTGAGGGCGAGGGGTTTGGATCCAATTAAACTAGTTAAAGCCCCCAGTAATTTATTATTGACGGTTACAAGGCGGCGCTTCTGTTATGTTCCCACTGTTACTTGTTCTATGTCCGCTTGGCTGTGGTTCTAGTAGTGTGGTCAGCTGTACAGCTGCCCATTCTGCTTTCTGTTTTTTTTTTTGTTTTTTTTCGTAATTTAAAATAGAAACAAGGAACAAAATAAATGTTGCTGCTATTTTCAATTAGGGTAGTCGAATGACCCCTATATGGGAAAGAGCTGTCCAATCGGTTTACCGTGTCTTTCGTGATTTTATCTATTTGTGTGTGTGTGTGTGTGTGTGTGTGTGTGTGTGTGTGTGTGTGTGTGTGTGTGTGTGTGTGTGTGTGTGTGTGTGTGTGTGTGTGTTTCTTTCCCTTTTGGTTTTTGAGGGCGGGATGTGGGAATTTATTGTATAAATTTCGGACCATTGTCCATGGTTATACTTTTCAAACATACAAGTCGAATAGCCTTGTTATAATTCGGATAACTATTTGCAAAAAATAAAAAGGATAAGTAATGGAAATGTGCGTTTACCAGATGTTATTATATTGTTCAACTTCATTTTTTTTAACTAACGTCAATTTTATTCAAAACAAGTGTCTGTGGCTCTTATTAATGAGCCGCGACGCGAGAAAACCAACGATGTGGTTGAGCGCCCAGCGCAGACTCAGATCAGCCTGGGCATCCGTTCAACTTCATATCTAGATCAAGGCTTTCGCAATTATAATGCTGATTTATATACTAGCATTAGAAATAAGGTAACAGCCATGCAGCAAGGCAGCACGTTCAACTTCAATATTTTGAACACGATCTCACAGTAGGATGCTACTTAAATTACAGTATTATCAGTTATGATTATTAATATTTAATGCAAATAAACAATTTGAGCCGCGACACGACAAAACCAACAAAGTGGCATGTGCGCCCAGCGAAGACTCAGATCAGTCTGGGCATCCGCCTAGTCTAATCAGAGTCTTTACTGTGCGTTTTAAGGTAAGCTTACTATCTAAGCTAGCTTTATGCGGACAGTTAAGACTCTGATCAGACTGGGCGGCTGCTGAGGCTGATCTGAGTCTGCGCTGAGCGCACATGTCACTTTGTTGATTTGTCATGTCGCGGCTCATTTGATGACAACTGCACTGGAATCTGATCTTCACGTTGTTCATTGTTCTGTTTTTATCTGCATGCTTCTCTTTGCAAGGAAAATGGTTGGTCATTCTCGATATGATAGCAAAGCATGCTCAGAATATAATACAAGGAAATTCAAAACTTGTTATCACAAAAATCTTTTGTTAATTATGTTTATTATTATCTGAGGCGCGTAATAAGAAATTGGACTTAGGGAACTATGAAACCCTTTCAGAAGCACTTCTTAAACAGATAAGTTCTGAATAGTAAGATCCTTTGGAAGCAAGGAATACATTAAAGAACAGAAAATAGCAGACTCGGTAGTTTAATTGGGTCTGTTAATGACCAGTAATGAAATGTGCGACACCAGGCACGCACCGGCTTAAGCGGAACTCTATGTTCAAAATAACTCACGTAATCTCAATGATCCCGAAGAATCAGAAAATATAATCAGCATTATGATGATGTACGGGGAGACGTTTTACGGCCGCCACACGGCACAAACACCAGCTGTAGTGAGGTTAAATAAGTTCTGAATAGTAAGATCCTTAGGAAGCAAAGAATACATCAAAGAACAGAAAACAGCAGACTCGGTTTAATTGAGTCTGTTCATGACCAGTAATGAAATGTGCGACACCAGCCACGCCCCCTAGCACCGGCTTAAACGGAACTCTGTTTTCAAAATAACTCAAATGAACTCAATAATCCCAAAGGACCAGAAAATATAAGCCTCTTGGAACCCGAATTCTATTGAGACTTACTTGGTAAATTGAAAGACCGTTGGTAAGAAATCAATGTAAGGACCGCCAGATAATGCCGCAATTAATGCTAGAATCAGTCCACATTTATTTTCCTTGACCTGTTGAACAACTTCAGGATATACTTTCAAGCATAAAGTCCCATTGTTTATTGTTTTCTCAAAAGGCTAGTTTGACTGAACATTCTGCTTGCTATAGCAAACTGAAAAGGGTCATGCATATGCTTCTTGAAACTGTATGGTTAGTTCAAAATCCCCAACACTGGAGGTAACTAGAGGAACCAAATCACATGCTTCATAGGTGCCCCTGCAACGGCAATTTTCTCTGTTGACAGGTGATTGTCAACCGGAGAAAAGCCAAACATGTACATGTAGAAGATCTTGCCCTGTTATATGTAAAACTGTTTTGAAAAATGTCTGTCTTGCCTCGGAGAAATAAGGAAAAAAGGCTGAAAATTGCCTCGGTAGTTCTGAAAAATGTTTCATGTAAGGATGGATATTTGAATAAAAAGAATATTTTTAGCGTTTTTGAGTGTTATAATTGTAATATACTGTTCAAAACAAGTAAGGAATATTATAACATTTAAGAAAGCAGAATCAAGAAAAACAAGTAAATGAATGTTAAACTGTTATTATTCATAAAACAAATATTCATAGAGACATTCAATTTGAATATTGATACGTTTAATGTGACTTAGAGTAAATTGAAAGTAGACAAGGCGTCGACACCCAAATTTCGCACGAATCCAGCAGAGCAATGGCTGATCATTTTTATGCAAACTTTATTAAGACAGACGTCTTATGCCTCAGTTAACAAGATGCAGAGACCGTTTTCATGCGGTTCTATCACAGGCCAAAATGGGAGGCGTAAACGATGCCATTGCGTGGTGAATTGTCTTACCAATGGTAACATTTGCAAAGGCCCTACACATTAAATAACTTAGTAAAGCCTACCAAAGTGGATGTTTTCAGTTTGGAAAATTATGAAGAATTTAAATATTTACAGAATCTTAAGATCCAAAAGATTTTTTTCTTTTTTCGCCAATGCGAAATTGAATCGTCGACCCCATTGCCCTTTATGTGTTCCTATAGGTCACGTGACCTGCTGTGACAGATTCTGTTTTTATAGCTGAATATTGTCACTTGAATAGTGCTCTATCAATAAACTGTCTAACCCAGCCATTATTATTTATTTTTGTACTCGCTTCTATGTCAAAATATCCCCTTCTTTTGGTGAGCAGTATAGTTCAGCTCTAGCATTGAATCGTTGAGTAATAACTCTCCGTTTATCGGTCAGTTTTTAGTAGTGTAATCTTACTCGCGCTCCTTGTTCATGATATCATTAACCTTACAAATGATCACAAAGCAGTGAATTATAAATCAGAGCTATCTATTTCTTAAATAAGGTGTGATATTAAGGCCCAGTAAGGGAGAACGATCATTTTAGGATCAGTATGCCAATTTTCACTTGCTCGGATTTTAGGTTTGTTTTATGTCAGCTAAAAGGAACACCGTCACATATCAAAATTAAGAGCTTACTGTTTTTAAATTCTGGTTTGAAGTATAGGGACAAAGGTTATTAAAGATGGTGATCTGTGGTAAATAAGACCACGAAAAGGTAATACACCGTGCCAAAATAGGATCCAAATTAGTAACAAGCTAATGATAAAGGTTTTATATGAAAAAAAAACGTACTTTGCGGCACATGAAATCATGAAATAAATATATAACCATCTTTTTGAAAATGCATTCAGATCTGAAGATACTTTAGAGTATTGAAAGTAATGTCCTATCAAATATTTTCTCCGGCCATGTTTTGTCCATGAAAATTGTTGATAAATGGATGCATTCATTTGAGCCGCGACACGAGAAAACCAACAATGTGGTTGTGCGCCCAGCGCAGACTCAGATCAGCCTGGGTATCCGCCCAGTCTGATCAAAGTCTTCGATTTGCGCTTAAAGTACAGCCAAGAGTTAAAGCTAGCTCCATGCGGACAGCGAAGACCCTGACCAGACTGGGCGGATGCCCAGGCTGATCTGAGTCTGCGCTGGGCGCACAACCACTTTTTTTATTTTCTCGTGTCGCGGCTCAAATATAGTTAAATACATATTATGACACATACAGTATAGAAACAACATTATTGTGACCATATCGATGTGTACGTGAGATTCTGTATATAATATAGTCTAAAATTTGGGGAAAGACTGCCTTTTTTAATCTGTTCAACCTGATAATAACTAAAATATTTGAAAACAACTGATAGGACATTACTTTCAAAGCAGTGGAGTACCTTAACACCTAATTGCATTTTCAGTAATGATGTTACTATTTTTAGACTTTTGTGCAGCAAATAAATATTACCCTTTTCACCTTTTCTTTTATAAACCGTTCTTATTTTTAATCAAAACGTCACACATTTAGGATTTTCAATTTATAGGATTTGATTGATTGATTTGATGCTTAACGTCCACGGTCAAAAGAATTTGTAGGAAACAATATAAAAAAGACACCTGCTTTGTTCTGAAAAGAGCTGTTGTATTTTCAGCATTTTATGCAGAATTTGTATTAACTACAAATCCGCTATTACAGTATCACCGTAATCTTGAACGAATAATTTGATGCAAAACAGAACTTCAAAATGTACTTTTCCTACTTTTTGTTTTATTTTTATACGTTCCTCGAAACATTTGCCCTCCTTGTAATTTTTGCTCTGTTTTAAAGTTCTCAAGTAATTCAAATATCCACTGGAAAGTTGGTGATATTTTTTATATGTTGTTGCCAGCATACATAGCCTTTACTATTCAATACGTACAAAAGTTAAAGTTTTACCGTAGCCACTGAATATAATCGTAACCGAGACTTGAAATTCATTGTGACGTAAATGCAAGCAAAGAACCCGCTTGATAGTTCATAAATCATAAATAAATGGCATAAAAATTCTCTTACCCGATGCTCATTGTCTACTTCCGTGTCACTGTCCTTATTGTATTTTTAGCATAAAACAATCATTTACGAACACTCCTTTACTTGTTATTCTAATGTATGCATCTAATTCCAATAAGTCTTACATTTTCTGTCTGTATTTGCTGTCAATTCCAACTCCTGCCTTCTATCACGTTATTATTAATCCACTGAGAACTAAGATTGGCTAGTGATTCACAAACTCTGTGATTCTTATCTTTACCGAATGTCTAATACGAGCTCATAAAGAAACAAAACATGGTCCACTTGCCAGAAAACATAAAAAAATAAGCCGACCCTCCTACACTGTGCATCATATAAAGTGCTATACTATAAATCGTCAAAGTTTTGCGAATGCTTATCTTAGAGAAATGTCGTTAAAGGACAAACTCGCACTATTTGTCATATTCATAATGGTTCTGTGGATTGATATATGCCCTAAGTAAACTGAAGTGATTTAAAACTTCCACCCATTAATTTAGATTATCTCGAAAATAAATGCAGCTACGTCCATTGAAATTTCACAACATATATATTCTCTTATACCTGATTATTTCCATACATGTATCTCGAATTTGAAATCGTTCAACCGAATCGGTCAGGAATAAGCAAGTGCTCCCCGTGTTCTTCGTACAGTTTACATACAGATGAATCCTTTCGTGTATACAGTTTCTGAAGAAACACTTCTCCTACAATATCAAATTGAATTTTAAAAGTTTGAACTCCGTCTGCGGCTTTATTTGGCCTACAGGGCTATAATATCGCACACTGGTGCAGAGTTTTGGGCCAGTTACAAGGCTGAAATTCCAAAAAGTGACGTCGCGAGACAATTTTATGTGTTGATTACGGCAATTTACAATCTCAGACGACGTGCACGGTTTACAGAAAGTTCAAAAGACCATCCGCAAAGCACCTTACCGCGATTAAAACCAGAGGTCATGGCGTCAACTTACGTCGACGACGTCTCTATGATAGGTTTTGCGCGACAGAATCAACTGCAATGATAATTGAAAACCAAGGTGGATGATGTACAATATTAAGACAGTAAGAAATGGCTTAAAAGAATGTTGCAAATGATTTACGCCGTCATCGCCTTATGCAGTTCGGAGACATAACGCTCTTTCACTGACGTCGTTTAAGTAAATGGTACAAATAAACTGTGTAATCTTTAAATTTTATAAGTTTCAAGCATTTTGTCGTAAAATATTAAACGCTGTCATTAGTGAAAGAATCAGCAAGTGGAAGTTTTTAAATCCTCTTAGTATATTTTGCGATAGTTTTACTTCGAAAATTTAAAAGATTTCGGAGTATTACGCCAATATTTGAAAGCAATGGTAAATTGTTAATTTAATTGTGAAAAAAAAAATCCGAAGATGCCTTCGGATGGCATAGGATACAAATAATATCACTGACAAAGTACCGCGAAATGGCTTGATCTTGGTTGAGGTTAATGTAAGAGTGTTGAAAAATAACACAGTTACTTCATGACAGTATTTGTTCCAAACTTCACGTTATACAAGGTTGGACACTGGAAAACAAGAGTTGCCACAACATTTGCGAACAACACAGGCACAGATACATGTAAGCCTGCGCAGCATTTTTCTTATTGCCTTTGCCGTTGCGAACAGCGTTAAATAAAGAGTGTATTACAGTATGTGTGGACACCAAAACTCAGCTCAGCCTGTGCATCCTACCAGACTATTTAGAGTCTACAGTACCGATATAAAAGATCTTAAGACTTTTTGAATTCTGGAGAACATACAACTTGTTAGGTGCAAAATCCGTCCAGATTGCTTGATTTGGATACCTTGCAGTCAGTGAAAGCCTGAGTTTTCCTACGGGGACGTCGCGATAAACTGGATATTTGAATAACCTTGCATCAGCGTGAACAAAAAAAAAACAAAGTATTTATGCGAACAATGAAGACTCGTATCAGACTGCGCTGATCCAAGACTTTCCTATTCGCAATATTTCATAAGGTACTATTTACGCCATGCTGCCCATTTCTTGATTGGAGAGATAAGAGCAGTTTGTGTTCCTAGCTATGGCTTTTCTGTGGTTTGGCATTGTTTCATTAGTGTACTATGTTTAATCTGTTCTTGATAATTATTTCCTGTATCTGTATGTTTACATAATTATCTACACGCGGAAGATCAAAGCCATTGAACCTGGCGTTTATAGTGACAACAAGGTAGCTATACGCGAACCCAATGGAATGGTGCCCGAGTTCTCTAAACGGAGGCTTTCAATCTGAAACATAAACACCCTGTTTATTGAATAACAAAAAATGCAAAGAAGAAGGAAAGTTAGTAGAAGTTTACGAATTTTCTTTACAATAGGTAACACTGGCTCTGCGCGAAACTGTTCGTAGCTATCTAGATGCAATCCGTACTGATAAAATTTACAATGAGAGAAAACTATGAGAGAAGAAAATGGCAATGGAAATGTCTCGGCAGGCAACGCATCCCATTTTCTTACCTGCGAGACAGAGTTTGTTCTAATTTTAGCAATGCTGGAAAATTCTGTCTTGCCCATGGGCTGGGACAGCTCACACGAGCTTGAATTCTGCGTATCAATACTCGCTCAATGAAAAGCGATAAGCCCGGCTCGGCGATTCAATACATGTACTTTATGCATGATTTTTTAGAACAATGAATTGAATTTCCTCAAAGAAATTCATTCTTTATAAGCCCATCATTATCTGTTTCTAAGTCTTTAAATCGAAAAAAAAAAAAAAAAAACACCTCCGAAATAGTCAATGTTTCTCGCAAAAAATCGGAGACCAATGATTTGTCTTCCTGCCACACTTACTGACGCAACCCGCGAGGCAGAGCGCTGCAGACATCAGATAAAATAAAACCACATTAAAACTCGAAATCATAAACGTCCTCCTGCAAGCAACCTATGTTTCCATGACCGACCAAGGGCATCAGAAATCACATGTTTGATGTAGGAATAATTCATTTGCCAAAATAATTCATTAGTTTTTGCATAACAGATTAATTGCGAAACAAGCGTTCCAAATGCCAGTGCTGCTCAAACAAGGAAAAGTTGGTAATCGAGAATTTTATTTCACCCTCTAAGTCTAGTAAACAATAGCTTCGTTTGAGCGGGGCAGTAAACGCTCGATTATTGATATCACCCTCTCGTAAACAAAAGTTTCGATGCGCGAAGCAGTAAACGCCCGTTGGGATTTAAAGTAGGAAAGGAAACAAGAGATGACATAACCTTGTCAGAAAAAGAAATTTTTCATAGTGAGGCCAATATGAAATCACAATAAAAGTTATACAAAAGATCATAATTCTGTCAAAACTTCAACTAAACAGAGTCTCTGCACATTTAAGGAATGAATTTCATTTTTCTGAGGTTTATCGAAGTGTAAACTACATTGGGTCACGTGCAAAGTGAATGAGGGGTTCATGTAAACTTTGCTAGTGACCCAATGTAGTTTACACTTCGATAAACATCAGAAAAATCAAGTTCATTGCTTATATTTACATTCATTTCAATCAAATCTTTCATGAAAAATCTTACATAAGCGCTAAAATAGAAGCAGTGAAACATGTACACGCAGCATTTTTGCTAACAGCAGAACAGCATGCATGACGTCATGAAGTCGTTGACGTCCAAACAGGTTGTAGAGAGCCATTGTTTATTTTGACGTCATTGACGTCGCGTGTCTCAATGTAATTATTGGAATGTAAACTACATTATGTTCCAATGGTTTACTATAGGGCTTTTCAATAAATACACCAAGAATGTAAATATTGTCTAATAGTGCCTTATGTTTATACAAAGTTTGAAATCAAAATCGTATGCAGTGTAAAATTAAGGGAGCAAACATGAAATCACTGCAAGAAATATACAAAGGGGGATGCTTCAATCAAAATTGAAAGTAGGCCTATGGTTCTTTTTGTTTCTTTACACATCATCAAATAGTGTTTTATATTTGTGCGAACTTTTAAATCTTAAACAGTTTAAAAGATATGGAGCAGATACTAAGTAATACAAAATTAATTTACGAAATATAAGAATGGGCATAATTCTATCAAAACGGAAAGTAGGGTTGTGGTTCTTTTTCTCTGTATATCGTCTGATAGTGCTTTATTAGCTCAACTGAGCCATAGGCTCAGAGTGAGCTATTGTGAACAGCCAGTGTCCGTCGTCAGTCGTCAAGAATTTGCTTTAAATGACATTTTCTCTAAAACCTCTAGGCTTAGGGCTTTGATATTTGGTATGAAGCATTGTCTAGTAAACCTTTACCAAATTTCTTCAAATAGTGGCCCGGTGGTCCAAAATGGCCCTGCGGCGGGGGGGGGGGGGTCTTGTGTTCGAATTTAAGATATACTTAAAATTCTTCTTCTCCAGAACCACTTTGGACAGATGCTTGAAATTTGATATGTAGAATTGCCTAGTGGTTCTTTACCAAGTTTGTTCAAATGATGGCCACAGGGTCCATATTGGCCCCGTTCCCAGGGTTTAAACTATAGAAATACTTTGAAAAATATAAAAAAAATCTTCTCCTTCAGAACCACTTGGCACAGATGCATAAATATTTCGAATGTAGCATTGCCTAGAGGTCCTTTACCAACTTTGTTCAAATGATGTCCCCAGGGTCCAAAATGGCCCGCCCCAGGGGGTCCTGGTTTTGAACAATAGGACTATATAGAAAAATATTCAAAAATCTTCTTCTCCAGAACCGCAAGGCTAAGATGCTTGAGATTTTGTACGTAGCATTGCCTAATAGTTCTTTTCCAAGTATCTTCAAATGGTGGCCCCAGGGTCCAAAATGGCTCCATGGCAGGGAATCCAAGATTTGAACCAAAGAAATACATAGATAATATTCAAAAATCTTCTTCTTCAGAACCGCAAGGCTCAGATGCTTGAAATTTGGTACGTAGCATTGCCTAATAGTGTTTTACCAAGTTTGATCAAATGGTGGCCCAAAGGTCCAAAATAACTCCGCGGCAGAGAGTTCTAAGTTTGAACCATGGAAATACACAGAAAAATATTCAAAAATCTTCTTCTTCAGAACAGCTTGACTCAGATGCTTGAGATTTGGTATGTAGCGTTGCCTAATGGTCCTTTATCAAGTTTATGCAAATGATGGCCCCAAGTTTTAAATGGCCCCGCCCCAGGGGGTCCTGTGTTTGAACCATAGAAATACATAGAAAAATATCCAAAAATCATTTTTCTTCAGAACCACTTGGCTCAGATGCTTGAAATTTAGAATGTAGCATTGCCTTGTAGTCCTTTATCAAGTTTTTAAAAAATGATGTCCCCAGGGTCAAAAATGGCTCTTCGGCAGGGCGTCCTGGGTTTGAATCATAGAAATACATAGAAAAATATTTTTCTAAAAATCCTCTTAAGAATCACTCGGCTCAGATGCTTGAAATTTGGTATGATGCATTACCTGGTTGACGCCTACGAAGTTTATGTAACTGGTGGCCCTGGGATCCAAAATGGCCCTGCAGGGGTTCTTGGCCCGAAATTAAAATATACTTAAAAGTCTTTTTCTTAAATTAGAATCTCTTAGTGCAGATGCTTGAAATTTGGTATGATGCATTGTCTAGTGGTCCTTTACCAAGTTTGTTCAAATGATGGCCCCAGGGTCAAACTAGAAAAGTGTGTCTGTAAGACACTAAAGATGCCCCCGTGCAGCGCCTGTCACATGATATGTATATATCCATAAAGCACCTACAAAGAATCCATTGAAAACATAACCTGCCATGAAAAAAACTGCCCAAAATGACTAAGTTAAAAAGGCTGTGATTCTGTCAAAATTAATTCTAGACCTATCAATATGCCTCATCATATCTTCAAATATGTCCCCCATATGTAGACAAGGTTTGAAAAAGATCCATTGAAAACTGTGGAGCAAGTTGATAACACAAAATCCATACCCTACAATGCAAAATTTGCCTAGAATGACTAAGTTCAAAAGGCCATAATTCTGTTAAAATTAATTCTAGTGCCATCAAAAACCCACATGCACATCTTCAATACATTCACAGCATGTATGAAAAGTTTGAAAAAGATCCATTGAAAACTGTGAGAGGAGTTGATTACACAAACTCTATACCCTACAATGCAAAAATTTGCCTAAAATGACTAAGTTCAAAAGGCCGTAATTCTGTCAAAATTAATTCTAGGTCCAACAAAAATCCACATGCACATGTTCAATATGGCAACAACATGTATGCAAGGTTTGAAGAAAGATCCATTGAAAACTGTGGGAGGAGTTGATTACACAAACTCTATACCCTACAATGCAAAAATTTGCCTAAAATGACTAAGTTCAAAAGGCCGTAATTCTGTCAAAATTAATTCTAGGTCCAACAAAAATCCACATGCACATTTTCAATATGTCCCCAACATGTATGCAAAGTTTGAAACAGATCCATTGAAAACTGTGGGAGGAGTTATTTACACAAACTCTATACCATAAAGGGTGACGAACAGACAGACGGACGGACGGACAGACAGACGGACAGACAGACAGGGGCAAATCTTAATGCCCCCTGACTATCGTCACGGGGGCATAAAAAAGCCCCCCCCCCCAGGGTCCCTGGGTTTGAACCATAGAAATACATAGAAAAATATCCAAAATCTTCTTCTTCAGAACCATTTGGAAATGGTTGCAAACTATCAGGTTTGTTCAAATGATGACCCTAGTTTGATCTTTAACCTTTTTGCTCAGGTGAGCGATGCAGGGCCTCTTGGCCCTTTTGTATTTGTATGTACTTATATGAAGATATCTCAAACGGCTAAAAGATATGAAGCGGACACGAAGCTAGATGAAACTATTATAAGAAAATTACAAAGGGACACAAATCCGTTAAAACATCTGGAGCTTAAGCCTTCAAGGCGCGCAAAGTAGGATATTCGGTTACCTGTTACCTGGAGCGAGTATTAATGCGAATGCAGTTATTTCCCTTAGACCCGCGGAGCGTTAGGTATTAATCGATATTAGAAAGGTATCTCAGGTGTTGTACAGGTTTATCAGCATAATAACAATACGAAGGAGCGGGATGGGGACATGTTGAATTTTAATAACTTTTAATAATTTTTTTCTCAGATAAAAACATTTTTTTCCTGATTGCTGATTTTCGGTGTAATAAGTCTTTGAGTGAGTTTCATCGGATTGTTTTAGTTTCTGACATCAAAAACATTTAACAAAATATTTTTAATAATGAAATAATAATAATACATTTCGATCTCTTTGAGGGTTTCATCTTTATCCACACACCATAGTTATATAGGAGCAGCTGCAGTGTAGTGGATAACTAATACTAGTATGAATAAGCTGGGAAGTGGGGAGGGAGCGTGGGGGAGAGGGCTTGAAAATATGTGACATAATTAGGGATCAATGTTGTGAAAACTTTTGATATTGTTTTTTTTTTTTTTTTTTTTTTTTTTTTTCCTTGAAATATACGTTGTGATATATCATTAGAATCGCCTCGGCGAACACATTAGAATCG
Organism: Ctena decussata; assembly: GCA_963989385.1. Lineage (NCBI taxonomy): Eukaryota > Metazoa > Mollusca > Bivalvia > Lucinida > Lucinidae > Ctena > Ctena decussata. Next base: position 33,023,396 of record OZ022498.1, on the reverse strand, counting down.
CCTCGCGTAGGCAATTCAAATGAGATGTCACAACATGTATTTTAATATAAGCAGGCCCAGGATGAAGCCCCAAAATCCATCCCCTGAATTTATACGGTTTTTTTTTTTTTTTTTTGGGGGGGGGGGGGGGGGGGGGGTGTGCGAAAAGAAATAAAATGATAAATTACTGATTTATACACTTAAATCACCAGAAGACGTTTTTTTTAATTCATATAGATTTCTGATCTTCATTGTCGTTAGCAGGTGTTTTGAAATTACAATGTTTTGACAAGACATGAGACCAAATTTGTTTTTCACACTTTTCGACAGGCGGCGTGTGCTCTTGCTTGGCTGGTTGAAAATTCAGTAATATAACCCCAAAAATGAGCTTAAATAATTGATAACAGATTTTTAATCAGCTTGAATAGTTTTAGCATGGAAACAAACCAGCAAATATACTTGAGCTAATTTCTGGTGTCAAGCAAATCTGACGGACTGAAAATAGAGGCAACAAAAAAGGTCTATAATCGGCAATGTCGGTCCAAAGCAATTATGAACTGTATGAAAATAGCAAAGACCCTGATCAGCCTACTCATCTATTTACATGTAAATTTACATCTATATGCTGTGACCAAACAAACAGATTCTAATCAGCCTACGCCGCCATGTCTATATAAGTGCTATAGTCTGATCAGAGTCTTCACAACTTATACAAGCTAGCACAACAAATCGTGTATTATAGCTAAAACTCTGATCAGTCTGCGCAACAATGTGTATGCAGTGTTGTAGTTTGATCAGAATCTTCACTACTTACACAAGCAAGCGCAAACGTAAGAAAACACCAAAAAAAAAAAAAAAAAAAAAAAAAAAAAAAACTCTGGTCAACCAACGCAACCATATGTATGTTAGTGTTGTAGTCTGATCAGAGTCTCTACTACTAACATAAGCTAGCGCAACAAAACATGTATAAATAGCAAAACTATGATCAGTCTACGAAAACATGTGTATATAAGTGCTGTAGTCTTATCAGTCTTTTCACTACTTACATAAGCTACTGCATCAAAACATGTATAAATAGCAAAACTCTGATCAGTCTACGCAACCATATGTATGTAAGCGCTGTAGTCTGATCAGAGTCTTCACTACTTACATAAAGTATCGCAACAAACATGTATAATAGCAAACACTCAGATCAGTCTACGCAACCATGCGTATGTAAGTGTTGTAGTCTGATCAGAATCTTCACTACTAACATAAGCTACCGCATCAAAACATGTATAAATAGCAAAAACTCTGATCAGTCTACGCAACCATGTGTATGTAAGTGCTGTGGTCTGATCAGAATCTTAACTATCTACATAAGCTAGCGCATCAAATGATGTATAAATAGCAAACACTGTTTCCTATCACATGGGGCGACTTGTCTTTTATTATTGAAACATGCATAACTAGCAAAAACTCTGATCAGTCAAAGCAACCATATGACAGGATTTACGTGTAGGGATAAACACACGAATTATAATTCGGCTTTAACAACCTTTGACACCTGTGTATATTACCCGGCGCGGCACCTATAATTATTATCTGTGTACATGTCAATGGACCACAAAACGACAGCAATAATCATTAATATTTATGGTCAAAGTTTGAACAATCTGAAATCGGAAAAATTAGCTTGGAAAAAAAAAGTAGATAGATCAGAGGAATATGCGATATTAAAAGACCATGTTTTAATAGCTTATCCTTCAACATTTACCATTTAAGCATCTAATATTGTTAGTATCTTTAATAAAGTTATGCTTACTTTTTACATTATGCTTAACTTTCAGCGAGGAGAAGTATGAATACTATAAAACAATCTGGCAAAAAATGATACTTTAGTATCACGCTGTATTTTCGATCGTATTTTCCTTACTTTAATTCCTCAGTGCTGTATCATGGTAAAATTCTGGAAAAAATTTATCATGGGGTATCGCTGTAAGCTTCTCATTACTGTTTCATCACTGTGAATGACCGTGATGAGCCGGTGCTCGGACATTTCGGCCACGGACATTTCGGCCTAGGACGTTTCGGCCTAGGACAGTTCGGCCACGGACATTTCGGCCACAGAAATTGTCAAAGGTGGACATTTCGGCCTTTATCCAAAAATTACTTTTTATAGTTTAATTAAGTACTCAAATGAGTAACTTAAAGATAGTCTTAATGAAGTCCAATGATTTGTTGTTGTTCTGATGATGTTTTATGGATCTTCAACATCTTCAAGGTCATTTTGAGCATTTCAAGGCAAAAAAACACTGTGAACAACTATTTCAGCTGCTTTAACAAGGGCCTTATATGATATTTGGTTAGGTGTTTTGTTAGGTAATAGCCCTTAAATACTTTTAAAGTCATTTTGAGCATAATCTGGCACATATGCCATCGCTACTCATGGCCTAGGGTGGCCTTTATCATTGATGTGATGCCAATAATAACTTTATATGCAAACATATGGCTGATGAATCTGTGATGCACTCATTTTTGACTTTAAGAGATATGATTGGAGTTATTATGGCTTAATCACAAATTTGAATTGTGCCATGTGTGCAGAAAACCATCTATGTAACTTTAAATGGTTTACAGTAGCATATTTTCATTTGCCCATTTTTTCAGATTTGGCCGAAACGTCCATGGCCGAAATGTCCGTGGCTGAACTGTCCATGGCCGAACTGTCCTAGGCCGAAATGTCCGTGGCCAAAACGTCCGTGGCCGAAATGTCCTACATTCGATGAGCCAGCTACACACAAATAATATGTTCTTGAGTTTCTCATGAAAAGGTTTTGAAAATAGATTTTCGTCATAGCTGGCACCTAAAATGTTCTATTTTCGATATCATAAAGCTGAGTAAAATGGTAAAAATACAATGTACAGTCATGAGCCTTGAACGTTTGTCCTGGTTTTGTTTATATTGCATCTCTCAACGGGGAACCAAACACTGAAACTTTTAACGCAGCCATTTGTCATTTATCATTTAAAAAAAATTCCTATCTTGCCAATTTGTATGACTCGATTTATGCAAATCAATCCACATTTTATTACACATGTCGTTTACTGTCACCTCCTTTATGAATAAGGAGTTTGGCAAATTAGCCATTTAATTAAGAATACCATGTAATGGTTTCTAAAGATTCTACCCTGGGGTAAACAAGCCGCAGTATTACTCAAATAAATTTCTATCAAAACCGTAAGTGCAAACATGAGCAATTACAGCATGATAATCGTCAAAATTTAGATTATGTAATTACTTGTTTATAAAGTTTTATTGATTAGCTTATAAAGGGATGATTTGAACTACAAATAGTCGAATAACGGCCTTTTGATGTTTGATTGTCGCGTATAAGACATGTGACTTTCTTTTCCTTTTTTCTTTCTTTTCATTTTTCTAGCTTTTTTCTTTCTTAACCCGATTCTTCATCCGGTTATTAAAGCATACCTCAAATATATGAAACAAAACACGAAAATTAAGAAATGATGTTCAGTAAGCCTTTGCGCAACATAGCCGGATTTGGACTTAAACTATTTCGTAGACATACGAGCGAGGTTTGTCGAAACGAGAATTTCTCTATGTTTAGACACAAATGGAAGATACTTATATTTTACTTATTTCTTAATGAATTACATCAGTTTAAACCTTATCAAAATTTCTCTATGGTGATAACTTATAAAAAATTTACAGACAATCCGATTATTTCCAAATTTAAGGCTAAATGTGGCTTGTCATGCATTTTCTACAATATGTACGTGTATGATTCCATTTGATTAGCTTCGAATTTCAAAAGCCGATGGAAGATACAAAACATAAAGTTATTTTAATTATTTTTGCATCACATTAACAAGGAAAGAATATACTCTATGAATATAACTTATAAAAAATTATCGTAATATCAAATATGTATTTAATATTACGTTTTACATTAAATTTCTATTAAATTGTGTACAGAAGTCGGCATTACTAGAACAGGTAAGCGCTCGGATTAACCCGTAAGTCGATATCGGTAATTTCCGCCGTATTGAAGCATTAAGTGCCCTATGACTGAAGGAAAGGTTGTGGTTCTTTTTCTCTGGCCATCCTCTGATGATACTTTTATTTATAAAACATGTATGAAGAAATCTTGAATAGATTTCGATATATGGAGCGGACCCGAAATGTAGCCTTTTGAACATTAACCTCTAAGTGTGACCTTTGCCTTTGTTGGACATTGTTTAAATGAGTTCTGCACATCGACTCGACAAGAAGAACATCTGATTAAAGTTTCCACAAATTTTTCAATGGGTTAAGGAAATATGGATAGGACACGAAGCTAACACAAAATTACAATACGAAAAATACAAAGGGGCATTATTACATCAAAACGAAAAGTAAGATTATGGTTCTCTTTTTCTACACATCATCCGATAGGGCTCTATACATGTATTAAATTTTGTGATTACATTTATGGAGAAATCTTAAACATATAAAAGATATGTAGCAGAAAAAAAGCTTAATGAAATTACTGTAAGAAAATACAAAAGGACACAATTCCGTTAAAACTGCTAGTAGGGTTATGGTTCTTTTTCTCTGCATATCGTCTCATGGTGCTTTATATTTGAACAAACTTTCATTAGAAATGTTAGAACGGTTGATGGACGGACGGTGGGCACGACATAATACGACCCGTCTTACGACGGGCGTATAAAAGTCGGTCGTAAATTTTCCAGTGTACAAGTACATGCAATAACCCAAAACGAATAAGGAAGACTGTTACATGTATCATGTGAGTCAATTTCTTTCACAAAAGGAGTTTCCTCAAGAGCATTTAGATCGGGGTTAGTCACTGTATTCCGGTACGAGATATTTCTGATAATTTATGTTATAATAACTTCTTAATATTTGTTTTTTCTGTTTTAGCAGACGACAGAAAAGATTAAACTCAATGTTTCCATACAGGCAGAATTCTCTGTATATCGTCTGATAGTGCTTTATTAGCTCACCTGAGCCATAGGCTCAGGCTCGAGCTATTGTGAACAGCCAGTGTCCGTCGTCAGTCGTCAAGAATTTGCTTTAAATGACATTTTCTCTAAAACCTCTAGGCTTAGGGCTTTGATATTTGGTATGAAGCATTGTCTAGTAAACCTCTACCAAATTTCTTCAAATAGTGGCCCAGGGGTCCAAAATGGCCCTGCGGCGGGGGGTCTTGTTTTCGAATTTAAGATATACTTAAAATTCTTCTTCTCCAGAACCACTTTGGACAGATGCTTGCATTTGATATGTAGAATTGCCTAGTGGTTCTTTACCAAGTTTGTTCAAATGATGGCCACAGGGTCCATATTGGCCCCGTTCCCTGGGTTTAAACAAAAGAAATACTTTGGAAAATATCAACAAATCTTCTCCTTCAGAACCAGTTGGCTCAGATGCATAAAATTTGGAATGTAGCATTGCCTAGAGGTCCTTTACCAATTTTGTTCAAATGATGTCCCCAGGGTCCAAAATGGCCCGCCCCAGGGGGGTCCTGGTTTTGAACAATAGGACTATATAGAAAAATATTCAAAAATCTTCTTCTCCAGAACCGCAAGGCTAAGATGCTTGAGATTTTGAACGTAGCATTGCCTAATAGTTCTTTACCAAGTATCTTCAAATGGTGGCCCCAGGGTCCAAAATGGCTCCATGGCAGGGAATCCAAGATTTGAACCATAGAAATACATAGATAATATTCAAAAATCTTCTTCAATCTTCAGAACCGCAAGGCTCAGATGCTTGAAATTTGGTACGTAGCATTGCCTAATAGTGTTTTACCAAGTTTGATCAAATGGTTGCCCAAAGGTCCAAAATGACTCCGCGGCAGAGAGTTCTAGGTTTGAACCATGGAAATACACAGAAAAATATTCAAAAATCTTCTTCTTCAGACCCGCTTGACTCAGATGTTTGAGATTTGGTATGTAGTATTGCCTAATGGTCCTATATCAAGTTTATGCAAATGATGGCCCCAAGTTTTTAAATGGCCCCGCCCCAGGGGGTCCTGTGTTTGAACCATAGAAATACATAGAAAATGTTTTTGTATTTTTCTCTTTTTCTACACATCATCCGATAGGGCTCTATACACGTATTAAAATTTTGTGATTGCATTTATGGAGAAATCTTAAACATATAAAAGATATGTAGCAGAAAAAAAGCTTAATGAAATTACTGTAAGAAAATACAAAAGGACACAATTCCGTTAAAACTGCTAGTAGGGTTATGGTTCTTTTTCTCTGCATATCGTCTCATGGTGCTTTATATTTGAACATTTGAACAAACTTTCATAAGAAATGTTAGAATGGTTGATGGACGGACGGTGGGCACGACATAATACGACCCGTCTTACGACGGGCGTATAAAAGTCGGTCGTAAATTTTCCAGTGTACAAGTACATGCAATAACCCAAAACGAATAAGGAAGACTGTTACATGTATCATGTGAGTCAATTTCTTTCACAAAAAGAGTTTCCTCAAGAGCATTTAGATCGGGGTTAGTCACTGTATTCCGGTACGAGATATTTCTGATAATTTATGTTATAATAACTTCTTAATATTTGTGTTTTCTGTTTTAGCAGACGACAGAAAAGATTAAACTCAATGATTCCATACAGGCAGAATTCGACAAAGCAGTGGTACTTTTTCTTTTGAATGTATCTTTCGAATAAATGTCAGCCATAAATGTGGTTTTTGAACTCCTGAACAAACTTGTTGGAACAGTAAGTATAAACAACCTCTAGCTGAGTCGCATCTCAGCGCCTTTTGAATACTGTATAGTATTCAGTTAATTTCCTGTAAGTTTTAAGTGTTAAGCAAAATCAGGAAAAATTGCTATGACAACCTAGCTACATGTGTATCGCAAACGAAAGCTCTTGTACAACTACCAAAATTTCAATAACTATTTTAACCTCAAGCCTCATCGCTAATAAAAACCAAGTTTTTATAATTTACGAAAGGTCCAGAAAAAATCGTTTTGGTCTGTAAAAAAAGAAATATGAGGTACTGGCTAAACTGAAATCAAGAGAAAGTTTGGTTGTCTGTATTTGATTTTACAACCCTTTGTTCCACATTAGACCCCAAGTTAGTCAAAGATCAACTAAAGGATTTAATTTGAATTACTTTTCCAAACAAACGGTTATACTCTTTAGATTGGAAGCAACGTTAAAACAGCTTTCTTTACGCGAGGGGTATGATAAGTAAACATTGTGGTCTTGTCCGAAAGTATACTGAATAAAAATAAAAACGAGAGACTTTTTATTTCATAAATCCGGCCAAACTAGCAAAGAGTTCATGTTGGTATGGGTTATTTCGGGTTAGACGGACATCTGATTATTTAAATCATACAATTCTTTACTTCATGTCTGCCTTGTCCAGAGTTATTCAACATATTCCTATGTTAATAGGATACGATGAAAAACAATTCCAGTACACACGGAAACCACTTTAAACTCTTCTGTTGATCGTAATTACGCTATGATAGGCAAGTTTTAAGTTTCGAAACTTTCACATTATCTCCCCTTGACTAAATCCTATACAGACCTTTGAGATGCCATGGTTACTATACCTATACCTGTTCTTTTTTCTTCTTCTTCTCGTCGTCACTATTTGGTTTACTGCCTTGAATACTCCATGTCCTCATTATTTCATTAACTTTAAAGCCATTTCATTAACTGTCATAAAGATGTTAATGTGCAGTGGAAGTTCCATTGTCCTAAATTGTAGTTTTCCGTCTGGTCCTACGGTCTCATAGTTGACCGTGCTTTGGCAAATATTAGCTAATGAGTCCATACAGATTAAAAACATCAAGGCACTGCCAACATAATTGTCTCCCTCGTTTATTTCATGTTTTCAGAAACAAATATTTTCACAAAATTTCGTTAGACCATATGTAATAGTCTCATAATTAACCGTACACGTTTTGAGAAAATGCATGATTGTTCGATGATTGTGGAATGAAAAATAATCTTCAAATTAAAATGCAAACTAGATGTTTGTGTTTGAAACAAAAATAGATGTCTCACCCCTCCCCCCCCCCCACCCCACCTCTCCTCACCCCTCACCAGGAATGTAGATGGAGTTATGTTTCTTATTCTCTGAACATCAACTAACCATGCTCTGACATTTGTACCAACTTTGGTGATTCTAATGTTACAGAGGGGAAAAGATCTCCATGCTGAAATGATACAAGGGTAGATACAGGCACCAACTTAAAATTAAAAGGTGCATAATTCTGTGAAAAATGTAGGTGGATGTAGGGTTCTTTTCTCTGCAAATCTTCTGATGATGGTTAATATTTGAACCAAGTTTTTGTAAAAATGTCTTCAACGGTTTTAAAGTTACAGAGGGAACACCATTTCGATACTGAAAAATTACAAAGGGGCATAATTGCATTAAAAATGTAGGCGGAGCTACCGATCTTCTTTTTGTGCACATCATTTGATGATACTTTATAATTGTACAAACTTTCATGAAAATATCTTTAATTAAAGCAAAATGTACTATTTTCAATGTTCAACAGGGGTAACTCCAAAAAATCCAGAATAAATGTCTTGTTTCCTTCACGTCTGTGTAAAGTTTCATGAAAATATCTCTAAAGGTTTTTAAGCTACAGTGCACATGCATCTTGTTCTCTGCACACCGTCTGGTGATGCTTTATATTAGTATAAAATTTGATGAAAATATCTTTTACAGTTTTAAATTTATAGAACAAAAATGATTTCCAGACAAAAATTTGCAAAGGGGCATAATTTCATAAAAAGTGTAGATGGAGTTACAGATCTTGTTCACTGCACATAGTCTGATGTTTTATATTTGTACCAAATTTCACAAAAATAACTCATATAGTTTTAGAGTTATGGAGCAACCATGATTTCCATACTAAAATTTTCAAAGTGACGTACATGTAATTCTGTAGAAAATGTCAGCATAATCTCGGTTTCTTTCCTCTGCCCATCAGGTCATGATACTGTATATTTGTACCAACTTTTGCGAAAACATCTCATATAGTTTCAGAGTTATGTAGGGGACTCAATTTTCATGATAAAATTTACAAAGGAGCATAAGTGGAGTTGCGAATCTTAATCTCTGCACATCCTCTGATAATGCTTTATATTTGTACTCAGTTTCATGAAAATATCTTCTATAGTTTTAGAGTTATGGAGCTGACATGATTTCCATACTAAAATTTACAAAGAGGCATAATTCCATAAAAAATGTAGGTGGAGTTATGAGTTTTGCTCTCTGCATGTCTTCTTATGATGTTTTATATTTGTACCAAGTTTCGTGAAATTACCTCAGTCGGTCACAGAGTTATTGAGTGGACACGATTTCCATACTATAATTTTCAAAGGGGCATAATTCCATGGAAAAATTTAGGTGAAGTTTTGTTTCTTGTTCTCTGCACATCCTCTGATAATGCTCTATATTTGTATTAAGTTTCATGAAAATATCTCATATAGATTTAGAGCTATGGAGCGGACACAATTTCCATACTTATATTTACAAAGGAGCATAATTCCATTAAAAAAGTAGGTGGAGTTACGGGTCTTGCTCTTTGCATGTCTTCTGATGATGCTTTATATTTGTACAAAGTTTCGTGAAATTATCTCAATCGATTACAGAGTTATTATACGGACACGATTTTCATTCTAAGGGGGAGACATGATTACCTTTTTCCTCACGGCCTGTAAGAATATTGATTTTGACCACGTGTGTCATGTGATCATGCACAGGTGTTTTTCTTATTCGTGCACGTGATAAGGACGTATGAATAAATTATTTTTGCCCAATAATGCGATTTCGAGCGCTGTCCGCGATTGTTTATTTTTTATTTATTTTTTTCTGTTTAAAGTCACTTTTATCAAATATTATTATCTAAACTATTTCAAATGTACAGTTAGACCATGTTGGAAGTATTGCATGAGGTATTCATCACATCATTTTTGTTATTATTATCAAGGGAGTAAATATTTAAGAAGATTCCAACTAATTTACATTCGGTAACTGTTCGGTACTGAGCATAGAAAACAGAAAAGTAACCCGGCTTTTTGACACTTAAAAAAAGCCAAAAAACGCTTCTGTGAAAGAATCTTGAATTTCGTGCAAGCGTGATACTAGAAAATAATTACTTATTCCTGAATGCAAATGTTTTTAAGCCTGATCTTTTCTTGACTACAACAGGATGAAAGACAAAGACTCTCAAGTTTTTATTTTTGTTTAGTAATTGTGAAACACTCACCCTTTTCTTGTACAATGTTAACATAAGATCTGGCACCAGCTTATTAAAAGATTGTGGATATTCCGTTAGTTACAGATTTTACACCTCTGGTCTGAGACAGACTTCATATTGTCCCTTTCTAATGATAAACTAGCTAAACAATTGTAGCATTTATTTCTACTTCAAAATTATCTAAACTCCTAAATATCACTGAAAATTACTTTGATTCTCTTGTCAACCTGATGTATTCCAATAAACTGCAGTTATATGAGACAAATTCCTCCGATACCGAGGCCCTTACATTTGACCAAATCAAACGCTCATGTTCCTTCAAAAAGTAAGACAAATGTGATGATTTTGATCTTTATATTGTTAGTTTCCCATTTTCAGACTGTAACCTGCCTCATTTTAAAGATTGGTTTTTCTAGTTCTCGTTTTGCCTCATGCAATGTCAAGTTATACTGATGCGCTTTTGTGCAGAAGCTATTGGTTTTAAATGCAAACTAGGAAAAGCCAAATCCGATATCGCCCTATGTGCGTCTGATCTGGGTATACACTGTTTGCAAATGCCCATGATATGAAACACTAAAATCTAATCAGTTAAAGGATGTAAATTTTATTACAATTCATTTTTTTGTTTCGTGAGTTCTTGCTTGTTCTAAACTGTCAGCGTCCTATACATTCTTTATCAGTTGACAATATTATAGATCAAACAATATATCAGAAACAAATACTATTGCATTACACAGACAGGCAATACTTAACAAATATTAACTGATAAATTTCCTATTTCTCTGAGTTATAAGAGTGAATGTAGTCTAAGATTTCACGATGTCACGCAAGATATATCTTCGGATTTTTATAGCAACAAAAATCGGTCGTTCAATGCAAATCAAGCCCATAGGGAAAGAAAGTCAGTCATGGCTTCGATTATGTATATTTCATAAATCTCTTGATACGGATATTTACGTTATTTTTATGGCTTTCTCATACAAAGCAAATGAAAGGTACATGTATGTCATAAGAGGTGCTATGTACAGAGAGTATATGTATTTAAAATCGCTGTCAATTTTTATTTTCTATGGCTTTGTAGACAAAGTGTCTACATCAGATAAAAAAAATCAGCTGCTCTAACTCTGAGAATGCAAGAATATATGATTGGCCGTCGGATATATTAGGACGCAGTTCTAAGCGTACTTTGTGATGAAAACTATATAAAAAGATTGCTTAACGTGGAATCTTGCTTGCATGTTTCCTTTAGTTACCTGTACACTTTGCTTTCGGTTATGACGACCCCTTCTTTGACAGAATGCATATTGAAAGTAAAATAATAGTGACATTTGTGCTGACGTTCTTAGTGACGTTCTTGGTCCAAGTTGGAGTATAACGTTTAGATGGCAGCTAACAAAGTTTACACGATTCCAGCGGACTTACGACAAACTGGTTTTTATACTGGGTTGAGAGTTTCTCTAATACGATAACGATCACTCAGCGATCAAAGATATTACGAAGATCAGACTTTAGCGAATATGGTGAATAACCAATAACGAAAATGTATGACACGAGAGTTTTAAATCTGCGTAAGATGGCCTTTTATCCGCATTCGAATCAATATGCGCCGCCACACGACAAAACCAACAAAATGGCATGTACGCCCAGCGAAGACTCAGCTCAGCCTGTGCATCCGCCCAGTCTGAGCAGAACCTTCGCTGTGCGTTTAAAGGGTAAATAGGAATCTAAGTTACTCCATGCCAACAGCGAAGACTGTAGTAAGACTGGAAGATGCCCAGGCTGATCTGAGTCTTCGCTGGGCGCACATGCCACTTTGTTGGTTTTGTCGTGTCGCGGCTTATTATGTTTCAGCAATTTGCTGCCCTCTGCATCGGTGTACAAAAGAAATTTATCAATGCTCCAATACAGTTGAGTACGGTACCGACGAATACTTTCTGCTGCAAACTACTTTGCAGCAGACCGTTCTTTTGCTTTATAGGCAAATGCTTATTAAGCGGTCATATTCCCCCAAAATACCCTATTACGTTTTACCGAAAACGTTTGTACGCGAAATAGAATTGAACAAAATGAGTTGGCAAGCGGGCCTCAGCTCAAAAAAATGGAAATTTGAAACCAGTTGTGACCTTTTGCACTAATGTAAGTACATTTAAGTAGGATAACTTTTTCAACGTCTGTTCTTAGCAGACCTAGGTCTTTTCCTGTGAAAACTGTTCATATCTGTGCCCCCCTAATACTTGATTTTGTTGGACTTATCACAACCGTTCTGGCTCGACAACAGTAAGTCAAGAAATACACTTAAAAACGATATTTACATGTATTTTTTTACGTTTATCAATTTTCTAGCTGCAATCAGCCTGTTTTCTCATGCGTATATATATTGGTGATCTTCTTTTCAATGAAAATCGAGAGCTTTAAAACATTATAAAACATTATTGTTAGGACGAATGGGGGGAGGGGAGAGAGAGAGAGAGAGAAAGAGAGAGAGAGAGAGAGATAGAGAGAGATTTAAGACTGTTAAGATAAATTATGGATTTTGTAATGCTTCTCCATAAGCATGGAATTTAACACAATATGCCTATTAAACGCCATATTACATATTAGTACTATCAAACCTAGCACTAGAACCGCCTTTTCTAATGCTACATGTGTATAGACCCTACCAAAACCGACAGAATCAAGAGACCTTTGAAAGTGCCGTCCGAACTGTCCACTGATAAAACAGCTGTCAAAAATAGTGGACTCCACATCAAGCTCAAAAGAGGGAGCTGTTGAAAACCTAGAACGAAGGATGATGCTTCTACGGCCCCAAGAGACTTGGCAATTGTTAAATAAATGCAATGACAAACACAAATGTAAGCGTCACTGAAGTGGGGCCAAACTGTTTTATCATTTCCAGTTTGATACATAATCGGATACCTTTTTCATTAGTCTAATTTGGTGACAGCATCATTATCGTAAAACATATTTGATTCCAATATGAGAAAAACGAATGAAAAGATATGAAGGATCCTTGACTGTCGATAATCCGATACTGTCAGAGTTGACTGTATGTCTTGTCGATATAATTTTCTAGCCACATCTGCATAATGAAATTGGACAACTGCACACACTATATTATATGAGCCGCGACGCGACAAAACCAACAATGCGGTTGTGCACCCAGCGCAGACTCAGATCAGCCTGGGCATCCGCCCAGTCTGATCAGAGTCTTCGCTGTCCGCATGGATGTAGTTTAGGCCCTAAGCTACCCTTTGAGCACTTAACGAAGAGTCTGATCAAATTTGGCGGATGCCCAGGCTGATCTGAGTCTGCGCTGGGTGCACAGCCATATTGTTGGTTTTGTCGTGTCGCGGCTCATATATAAAAGGTCTTTAGCTTTTACAGTTTAACAGGCCAGACATCACCTCGGATACAGTTGGAAATACAGTAAGTGATAACAAAATGCATATCTTGAGCGCAAGTTGCAGTATGAAAACATATGACCAGAACCATTAAGTTTCTGACCAAAATAGACAATATCTGTACAGCGAACGATCTGTTCTGTTTGAACAAGTAAGGGGCAAAAGAAGGCAAAAGACGTCGCCGTTTCCCAACATTCGTGTTCCTTGATTATTTACATTTTTGTTTTCTCTTTCGGGGTCATGGGTGATTTGTGCTATGCGGTTGTTGCCTACCCTAGGTATCCTTTCTTATCCCTGGTCAAATATTTATATATACAAGGTCTGTTACCAAACGCAAAAGACTCCTAGCTCCCAAACGACCTGGTCAAAGATGACCAGGTAGTTTGGGAACTATGACTCTTTTTCTTTTCGTAACAGCCTAAGAAACATAGTTAACCTGGTCTGTTTTTTATAATTTCTTTGTTATGTACATTAATAGGTGGAAGAAAACATTTGCAGGGTACCTGTGTAAGTAACTCTGCCATTTTCACCTCCCTTCTGAGTTGGAGTCGACTCTTAAAGGAAAACAGAATGCATTCCTGTGAGCAAATTCTTTCTTCTAAGAAAGTGTCCCTTTTGAAAGGGTATTTAGCATAGAGAAACAAACAAGAGGTCATTAAAGCTGTTTCCCTTTGTAAAAATGGCGGGGGAAAACAGGGAGGTATAGCTATACACCTTAATGGCACATATTAAAGGCACTTTTAATGCATTTTCTTAGTTGATTACTTAAATAACTCGGAAGTGCATTTGTCTTGCAAATTCAAATAGGATTTGTCGCCTAAATGGAAATAATCGAATTGCACTAGAACAGTACTATAAATAAAACAGAAGTGCAAAATTAAAACGTACTAGATTGCCATAAAATTGTTATTGCTTTTTACCCGTTTGTGTTGCGAGCTAATCGTCCAGCCAGTTTGCTCTAGTCTAGGGCAGAGTCTGGTAGCTTCGGACAGCGGGTAACTTCGGACATACCATTGAAAATAGTGAAAATCCAGATGAGACGGCTTATCAGGATTTTCACTGTTTGCCAAGTTAGTTTTGTTTTTCTTCCAAACAACTGACATATAAAGGAAACAATGTTACTGTCCGAATTTACCTGCTGTCCGACTTTACCTGACTTGACCCTATATGTCTTTGGGGCGTTACAGCAGACTGCAACAATCTCTCTCCACCTGGTCCCATTTTCAGGTGCTCTTATTGTGCTTGCAAAGTTCTATAGTACATGTATTGTCTTCGTGTCTCTTCTTCTGTCTGCCTCTTCTTCTCTTTCTTTTCAGCGTGTCTTGCAGGATTTGATAAGCCAGATGACCTTGAGGTGTTATCAAATCACAATGAATTCTAATAGATGCTTGGATCCTTCTGCGAACACCCTCTGGCTCAGTACTTAGTTACATGTACATGTACATGGTCCTTATAACAGATGTTCAGTAACCTTGGGTAGAATCTGATCTCAAAGGACTACGTTCTTTTCTCTGATTCTGCTGTCAATGCTCACATTTCACAGGCATACAACGATTCATATAACAAGGGAGTGTTTTAGTTTTACCTATGAAGTTGTTATCTTTCAAAATTTTCTCAGCTTTGTAAGTGCTTCAGCGCCTTGTGCATTCCTTGATAGAAACTTAAATTTAGAGCCATCATGTGAGACTTCAAATTAATGAGCCGCGACACGACAAAACCAACAATGTTGTTGTGCGCCTAGCGCAGACTCAGATCAGCCTGGGCATCCTCCCAGGCTGATCAGACTCTTCACTTAGCCCTTAAAGGGTAGCTAAGGATCTAAGTTACATCCATGCGGAGAGCGACGACTCTGATCAGACTGGGTGGATGCCCAGGCTGATCTGAGTCTGCGCTGCGCGCATATCCTCATTGTTGGTTTTCTTGTGTCGCGGCTCATTAATTTAGAGCCATCAAGTGAGACTTCACATTAAAGTGAATGAGTGCACTTCAGTATTTATAAGCAACTACGTCATTTTCATTTCTATTTCTTTATTTAATATGGACCAATTCTTAAAGGAAAGGGGGAGGGTTCGGGCTATGGTGCTGGTTATAACTTCCAGTGATGGGGCATTCTATTTCTTTGGATAAAAGTAGGACAAGGGCCTACTGGGCTTGCAGTAGGTGCCGGAGGGGGTTGTTTTGAATTTTTTCTCTCATCTATCATTTCTCTTTTCTTTCTTCCTCTCTCTGGGAGACGGCCCGATATAGAGTGGAATACTGTCTCAAAGAGCCGTAAAACCCCAAAACAACCAACTATCCAACATAAAAGAAAGGAGCAAATGATTGCCTTTAATAGTTGATTTCTAGGAGCATTTATGTTTCCTTTAATAACTAATCTCTTTTAAACGGGCGAGGTCGTCCAGGGAAACAAACATGAAATCACGAAAGTCGTTTCCCTTTGAAAAAGTAGCAGAAAAATATGGACGTGTACCATTTATCTTAAATAGAGGATCTTACATGAGTGCTCATGAATTATTGAATTTATTAAACGAGTTGGGGGAAAAGATAAGATGCGAGGCTTTGCCGAGCATCTTATCGGTTTTCCCCAACGAGTTTAATAAATTCAACAATACAGGAGCACGAATGCAAGATTCTGTTTATCATATGACACTAAAATCGCATTGTATTAGCAAAATTTGCACTAAAACGTCATGATTTCACCATTAGAAAACGCGACTTTTTAATGGAAGTCAACGTATAACGTTACGACGTAATTTGCATATTTAATCCACTAGTGGATTATCGTTTTTTAATGCATGGCTTTATTACACTCTCAGATGCGACGTCATATGATAAATGTAAATCTTGAAAGTGACACAATACTCTAAGACCAGTTCATGGACGCTTCAGACAACCTCAAGCTGATTTTAAAATTACTTGCAATGTCGTGTATATTGGTATTGTGTACTTTTAGAGAAAATTGAAATTGATGGCGAAAACATCAAGTATTTTTTTTTCAGTAATCATTATCAGTCTGTCTGATAGATGCAAGTGAGTTCCAAAATGTCTTGGAAAGGAAGTATTTTGAAAAATACTTCGAATGAACAAAGTGTATTTATATTAATACCTTTAGACATTAATTCAGTATTATTTACCTATCTAAATTAACAGCTAGTTGAGCTGAAACAGATAAAGTATTGTAAAAATGCAGTGATCAGAAAATGATACAATCAGTTTTCATATCCCACCCAAGACACCAAATGAGAAATAGTAGGGGAGAGTCGGGTAACTTTGGGCAGGCGGGTTAATTCGGACATACCACTGCAAACAGTGAAAATCCAGATGAGACTGCTCATAATGAGCCGCCTCATCAGGATTTTTACTGTTTGATCAGTTATTTTTTTTAGTTCCAAACAACTGACATATAAAGGAAACAATGTCACTGTCCGAATTTACCCGCTGTCCGAAGTTACCCGACTCTCCCCTAACATATACTAACAACACTAGTAGTAAGACAATACGGGCAGATAGCAAACGATCCGGACCCTTCTAATAAGGCCTAAAAATAGCCGCGTTTCCACTAACCCGACCGACCCTGCTTCAGACCCCCCCCCCCCCCCCCACCCCCGACTCTGCTATTTTTATCAATAAAAGAACAAAATAAAAATTAAAACACGGACCCTACTAGTTTCAATTTCCGACCCTACCCAGTTTCATCTTTGCATTTTCCCATAGTAATTTCGGTTTTCACTATCTTTTAGTTGTTTTTGGCATTTAGTACCTTCCAAAATACAGATTTGACTTTTTCGAGCATCTGAGATGAATTATCATATACAGTGCAAGTCTCAAAAATACAATTTAACCAACAAAATACATGTACAAAAACCAAAAAACATAAAAAATACAGTTCCGACCCTATTTTTTCGAGAGAAAAAATAAAATAATAAAAAATGTTTTTCCTGCCTACCGACCAGATTTTTTTTCAGCATTTAGTGGAAACATAGCTATTTTTACGCCTAAACTAACCACATTAAGCACTTATACGTGGACCAATTTTCTATTAATATATATGTATAAATATAAACATGTCAGAATGAAAGAGAACAAACATATTTTTTCGAAGACCTCAGATAAGCGGACACAAATAACAATAACACAGATAAACAACAATGAAAGCACTGCCTTAGAACGGTTAGTAATACAATGCTTGAGCGTGTTTTATCAATATTTTTTTTTTATTTTATTTATACAATATTTATACATAAAATATATAAACAAAAATTTGTGAGAAGGGACCTTAATTTTATTTTGCGGATGTCCAATTCTACCCGTTGTTTCAATCATGATATACGAGGGGGGATTGAAAAGTTCTAAGCTCCACTATGTTTTGAAACCTTTAGAGTGGATCTGAGTTATTTATTTTAAACGGCAATTCTATAGAATTACGGAAATTTATCCTCAATATCAATTAGATGACACTTCACATTTTACAGTTACCCCCATGAGTGCACTGTACAACTCTTTGACCGACCATAACTTTAGCAGAGTCAAACATTTTGCAGTTGTTTATGCAAATATGTTTCCTACAGCACTCTTGTAAGTGATGATGTATGCAAACAAAAATTTATTCCAATTCAGAATAAAAAGCAAAAAATTAATATTTAGGAAGTATTCTGCAGATAGTGCGCAATCGATGTCGCATGCTCTGCGTGCACAGGTGTGGATATCTTTTAACTCTCTTTGACAAAAGTTATGTCAGATGACAATGTTTCTAACAAACACGAAAGTAGGATATGGGTCTCTTAATTTCAGGGTTGCAAAATTTAAGGGTGGACGGTTGAGATGTCAAAATATTTTGCGTTTCCATCAAACCATTGACAATCATCATATTTAATATGGATCCTCTATGGGTCGGAGGTATTTTCGAAGGGTTATGCTCACATCATCAAAATGGCCTTCATGTCCATATGTGCTACAAACTTGGCTTCATGATCTCAGAAGATTGCCTGCTCATATTATCTCTCTATCTGAGAAGAGATTTATAGTGGATTATACACCAACTCAGGTGAGCGATAAAGGGCCTCATATAATTCGTTTGACAAGTTAGCAACCATCGAGAGGGACCAGTGCAATATCACAAGAAAAGAATAAAGTATATTCAATTTGATTTATATTTATTATCAAATAAGATAGTCTAGACTGGGAATCTGGAAATGAAATAGATTTAATTATTCTTCTGCTAGGTAACCTTTATATACCTAAAGTAGGAAATTCATGTCTGATTCTAGCTGCTTCCAGTAATTAGACCATTTAAACCCCTTCCTGAAATGCTGCCTGGATCTGACAACAATGGATCTCTGACATTGTAATGTAAATTTGTCTGTAAACGTAGTCAAAAATAAACTTTAAATATACCCGAGAAGTTCTCTTGAAATTGCACTCAACTTCCCATAATTGGTTTTAAATCTGTTACTTTTTTTATCACAGAGACTTCAATTTTCGATGAAAAGACCAGATTTTATAATTCAATTGAAATAGCAATACATTTTAAAATTACCTCTCTCCAAGCTAGTCCCACCACTTTGCGTGTATTTATGTGCTGTCATGATATAGGCCTATATATCATACGATAATGGCATGCTGAGGCAGGAGGTGTGGGACTGGGGAAGGAGAGAGAGAGGGCCTGCAGCTGAAAATCTTAAAAGCTGGTGGCTATTACAGCCGGTATATTGGTTTAAACATATTTTATTCGTTTATAAATCTAACATACATACATATATATAGTTTACAAAACAAGAACGAAAAGCTGTGTGCTTATAGAGTTCTTCTCCTTAATATAATACAAATGTATACAGTATGGCTGAAATTTGTTTACAATTTCAAATATTAAACCAAATTTTATCTCTTTATTCTGGTAGAAAAGTAATAACAAATAAAGCCCTGCTTATCAGAAAAAACAATAACTTAGTTGGAAATAACATTATAAGCCTGCATATTGAAAAATGGACAACAAATCTTATATATCATGTAAAAACTGTTACATGATATTAGCTATTGTATTGTAGTAGTAGTTTTGTTGCTTTCCGTCCACTGTAAACAGCTATGGTCATGTCGGGACGTTCAGTTAACCTAGCCACACTATTCCTGGGCAGGCTTAGACCTCATAAGCGGTTAACCAGTACTAAGTGCAAATACTTTCGCCAGTAACTGACAACTGCCCTTCTTGAAGCAGCGGAAAGAGAAACGAACGTATATGACCGGACCGGGTATCGAACCCGGGACCTCTGGCTCGTGAGTCAGACGCGCTACCGAGTGCTACGCGGCCCGGCTGCTATAATTGTATTGTCTACATGAATTTAAGTATATTTATACAACAAAATCAATACATATTTTCATGGTCCAATTTAAAGTTGTAATCCTTAAACGGCACGTAGCAGATATACAAAGCTTGTGTCTGTTGTCATCTAGAATTATTTTTCTCTGCAGGGTAAAACTTTAGTGCAATATAACTGTTTAGAAATAATCTTAGAAACTTAATCAATGGGAAATGGCATGAATTGTTTGCATCCAAAATGCGTGTGAACTTGAAAATGTCACTCAAAGAGAAATGATGAACGGAACCCTTTCATTCTCTTCGAAAAACATAAACTTCGACGATCATTTGCGATGTTAAGGCTAGCCCGGTGACCACCTACATGGGAAATGGCTGTTCACATGGCTGCCGCTGGTGTTGTCTCTGGTGGTGACTAATTTTCTGTTGTCTATTTCCCACATGGTGTCTTAGATGGGATCTGGGATTGAACTGTGTCAGTTCCTGAGAATTTTCCTATTTACTTTTACCATTTTTACCATGCACAAATAAAACTTCAGAAATCATGCGAAATAGCGTGACGTACATAGTATATCATGTCCTATACATCCGCCTGCGTTAACGTCAATGTATTCGGCTGCGTTAGCATACCATGTATTCGACTGCGTTTATTTCCTATGTGTCCGACTGAGTTGTTATGAAAGGGCAAACCTTGTTCATTTCATGCAGGTCCGCAAAGAAATTCATGAAAGAAAACGAAACGTTTCTGTTTACATATACGGAGAAAACGTCAGTTTATAATTGTTCTGGAAAATCAATGATGTTAATTTAAAACAAAACAAAAAACAAAAACGTTCCATAATTTCACTCTCTAACATGCTTCATTTGATTATTTTAATGGCTTTAGTACTGATGGACATGCAATATTCGGATTAATTTCTTAATAGTTACATGTAAACCAATGAATTAAATGACTTTAGAATAATTATTTGTTTGAGAAAATCTG
Organism: Ctena decussata; assembly: GCA_963989385.1. Lineage (NCBI taxonomy): Eukaryota > Metazoa > Mollusca > Bivalvia > Lucinida > Lucinidae > Ctena > Ctena decussata. The sequence continues at coordinate 33,002,466 of OZ022498.1, read as the reverse complement.
AAGTTGCTGATGAAAGAATTTCAGTTTGTAATGTCATAGAAAAACTGGCGGAGCATGATATACACTGTTTGTCACGCTCTGGTACCAATGACGTGAATATCCGTTATACAGAAACTAAGAGCTCAAATAGATGTCTAAGTGACATCATGGAGACGTCATTCATTCTGCCAATGTACTAAGCACAACAGTTGGTTATTCCATAGTTGCTATGGTAACATATCTATGATGCATCTCACTGATAGTTCGAGAGGAGCCTGGCATACAGTGTATACCGTGCTTCTCAACTGTATGCCACCCTTCTCTCGAATTATAATTTAGATACTACCTGAAATTCATACAAAAGAAAAGTGTGATTGTCTCAAACCTATAATTAATTCTCAAATAGTTTAATTTCTGTTGAAAATGCATCACAAAACCTTAGTTTATATGAAATTTTCCTTACTTTATAACAATAAAAGATTCGTACAAATATAAAACATGATCATTAGGACATATTATATTGTGGTGATCATCTGTCTGTGCATTCATCTGCCCATCAGCTTCTCTCCTGTCTATTAACTTTGTCTGTTCCATATCTCCAAAAGACTTGGAACAATTTTCTTAAAACCTAGATCAAATGTTCAGCCTATTAAGATGATGTGCAGAACTCAGATTTTAACAATGCCTGACAAAGGTAACAGTCACACTTAGAGATTAAAGTTCTATAGGTAATATTTTGTGTCTCTCCATATCTATAAAATTGTTTAAGATTTCTTCATAAAAGTTTGTAAAAATACAAGGTGTCATAAGGCAAAGAAAAACAACCATTAACCAACTTCTAATTTTGACATAGTTATGCCCTTTTTATGCTTCTTATAACGATTTCATGTCTTCGCCCTAAATTTAAAACTGTTTAATACTTCACTTCAAAACTTTGTACGAACATAGGGACTTACAGACAATGTGCAGAGACAGAAAAACATTATTTTACTTGCAGTTTTGACAGAATAATGGTCTTTTGTATAAGTTTTATAGTGATTTAATATTATGCCTTTCTACTTAAAATTTCCGTTACTGACTAAATTCTGATCTTCGATTGTTTCCTCCCCATCGGGTGTATATTAACCCGCACTGCGGAGCTCTTGTTTAAGAAGTTAAAGCCATTTATCTTGCAAGTTAAGAAATAAAACATACTGGTGTTTGAGAACCTTTGGACCAATTTTATTACAGAAAGTTTGCCATATTTAGCTTAAAATAATAGAGCATAACCAGATCTTTTGTTTGAAAGTTTAGAAAAGAAAGCGGAAACATGACATTATTTGCTGTTGAAAACGAGAAAAAATGCTTTATGCTAATAAATATAAGGAATGGAGAGGGACTGTGTGAACCATCTTTTCTTTTGCAATTGTAACTGTAGTTTATGTATGAGGTTACAGCCGATATGATTTACTTGTATCTAGAGGTCATAAGGACATACCATATTAAAAGAAATTTAGGAAATTCAATGTGGTCTAAAGCTAGACGTCCTATTAATCACATAACATTTTCGACTCGTTATACATGTACCTGAATGGTGTGAAATTTTATCGGATTTTCGCTCCTGTGATGAAAATAGTTCCTGATGTTCACCTTTTTGAAGTCAAAGTCATCCCATTTTGCATTAGATGGAGCCATTAGGTGTAGACGAATCCAGAAATGGGAGTACGATGTCAATCAAAAGAATTTGCGTTTTGAGATTTTATAGATAAAGCTGATCAAAATAAATACATGTGGGTTATTATCATATAGAGTTAATTAATCGTCCCATTTAAAATATGAGACTTATAAACCGAGGGCGGTTTAAAGATCCGATAAAGAAACCCGTCCGTATCGGATCTTAAAACCTCAAAGGGTTTATAAATCCCATAAAATGGGACGAGTCAATAAACTGTATATACCATTCATATGTCCTACAACTAAAGTATATTTCCATCTGTTTTTATGTTTTCAAGAGTTGCTCTGAGAGCCTGTACACAATAGTGCGAAAGAATACAAGAAAGTGGAAATAATATGACCGCCATTTTGTTTTCTGAAAGGTCCAAGGTTTGTCAAAATAAGAATAATTTACTTGCCTATGGAATCTACATCATACCTTTACAACCGCTGTCTGTACGGCTACTGGTCCCGACGATCCAAGGCTCGAAGAAAGTCTCACGGCTATGAACTGAATGATATGTTTCTTGTAGTACAATGCGGGGCGTGTGTGGTAAACGACAATGCAGTCCTACATAAAACTGACGATTCGTAAAATTAATCAGTTGAACACGCCAGTAATATGTACCAAAGTTTGTTATAGGTTTGAAATTTCGTAATTTAGCGGCTGTTGTTTTCTCAATATTATAAAAGGCAACTTTGACGTGTTTTTATAGCTTCAACTGCAGTCGAAAGATACACTTTGAAAAGTAGTTCTAAAAGCCGGTATCCGGCCGTACATCAATAACCGATCTCTGAGTATTATGGAGAAGGTAACCATTCTACACGGATTTATTTCCCTAGAGGAAATACGTCCTGTCAGAGACCTAGTATACGATTTCTTTGCTAAAAATGTAATATCATTAAATAAGTCATCTAATCCTCTCAGAGACCTGGGAAATAGCATATTTATGTTGGCAAGAAATCCTTGTACTTCTTTGCTAAGAATGTAATATTATTAAACAAGTCATCTAAATATCGAAAAGTTGAGTTGAATGCCTCAAAAACATCAGAGGGGGGGGGTATGGTCGGGCGATAGTGCTGGTTATAACTTCCGGTGCCGGGGCGTCCTACTTACTTGGATAGAAGTAGGGCAAGGGCCTACTGTGCTTGCAGTAGGTGCGGGGAGGGAGTTGTTTGGATTTTATTTTCTCTCGACTATCATTTCTCTTCTTTTCTTCCTCCCTGTCTCTTGGAGACGGCATGATATAGACTTAAATATTGTGTCAAAGGACTGTTAATTCCAAAACAACCAACCAACCAATCAATAACATCAGACTGACTGTCTTGAGAAAGAGAAAGCTGTAAGTATCTTTAAATCTAAAAAAATGTTACAAGTGGTGCACAATTTGTACTAGTCGGAATAGCCACAATTTGTCTGTATAATTAAATGCAAAATCTAAAGTATATACTATATATACTCAACAGCAAAAGAAACGCATATTTTAGTGTCTTGTTTTGCCTCATTAAATGTAATGATATTTTACTTTTAACTTAGTACTGAGATTTGCCTATACGTGGCCATGAGTTGGTGATTCTTCGCAGGATGCACATGCCACTTTGTTGGTTTTCTCGTGTCGTGGTTCATGTGCACTTCTAAATATGAACAGTCAAGGAAACTATACGTGGTTTAGTATATCTTTTTGATACAACTAGATACCCACAATGTATGTACAAACATTTCAGTCCGTTCCCTGAAACGTCTAGAAGAGGAATGGATACATAGTGTATGTACTGCATGTAATAGTGGATAGAAAGGTCCAGGGTATGCCACAATCACAAACCGCAGCCAACTCACGACACCTAGAGGAAGAGAAAAGGGACAAACACATGCGCACAAAACAAACAAATGCACAAGAAGCAGAACAATCAGCTCCCTTCCCCAAGCGAGGTGATCAAAATGCTAAACAAACACACATACGAGAACAAAGAGCAAAAGTGCCTCATTGTTAAAAAACACAAAGCAACATAGAATTAAGAATTACATCGGGACTGCCGCCTTAGAACGGCCAGCAGCATAGACTACCAGGGGATTTAAAATGATTTTTTACTGTCAACAAACTTCATCCTTGGTCCCGAGAATAATACTACACGAGAAAACATAAAAACATTGAACATCCATTTTACCTATTTTATGTATTCATCACAAAAACACAGGAAACTAAGTGGGCAGCTATACAGGTCGCCATAAAGCTACACAGAGTTAAGAACAACATCGGGTCTGCCGCCGTATCTAACGGCCAGTAGTACTGATAAACTACCGGAGGATTTAAAAAAGTTACTGTCGACAAACTTCATTCTGGTTCCGATGCAATTCATAGCACAAAATACATACATGTAAAAGGTTCAGTTCGCATAATGGCTCCCTAATATAACCAAAGCGCCATAGCGACGATATAAAAATCAAATTGATTACTATGATAAAACAAAGAAAAGCACTCTTGGCTTAAAGGAAACCATTAGTTAAACCACAAAGGGCCAAATCAAAGACAAATCATCAAGCCCCAACCCACTCGTTAAAGCTTTATGAAGAGGCCGTCATAGAGTCTGAGGCCCGAACCACTTCAAAACTAGGCATGCAGTCTACCGCAAGCTTCGATCAGGCGAAACGCTAAGATAATAGACTGACTGTAAAAGTCACTTTATTTATTTTTCTTTTTCTTTTTTCTTTTTTTTTTCTTTTTCTTTGCTATTGACAGTTTACTGTAAATAACCATTTGAGGGTTTCTACGCAATTTAGAGTTAACTGCAAAAAGCCATTTCAACATTTTATGCTATTTACAGTCTATTAGATGATTACACAATGCACAATATCATTGCGCTTTACAATAAAAAGCTTAAGAAAATGATTAAGTTTGAAAAGCTTATGCACTATATCTTGTATTTCACAGCAAAAGCCACAGAAAATAATTAAGTTTCAAAAGCTGTTATTTTGTCACAAAATTATATTTCAAATTAAAACTTTTCTAAGCAGATGTTTAGTACCGTAGAAATTCTAGAACTTGGGACACCTAAAATGAGCCGCGACCATCAAAACCAACAATGTGGTTGTGCGCCCAGCGTAGACTCAGATCAGCCTGGGCATCCGCCCAGTCTGATCAGAGTCTTCGCTGTCCGCATGGAGATAGCTTTAACCCTTAGCTACCCTTTGAGCACTGAACGAAGAGTCTGATTAATTTGAGCAGATGTCCAGGCTGATCTGAGTCTGCGCTGGGCGCACAACCACATTGTTGGTTTTGTCGTGTCGCGGCTCAAATAATCACAGTAATTGTCCTAAAACTTACATAGTTAGGTTTAACAATGCAGTTATGTGTCAAAAAATGCAGATGGAATGGCAAACAGTGTATACCCTGATCAGATCTGAGTCTGATCTGGGTCTGCACTATTTCCGGCTGATCAGGAGTAGTCTGATCTGGGTCTTCACATTTGCTCATGCCTATCTGCCCCAATATTTATAATTTAGGAGATGACTATTATACCTAGGCGATAACTATTATACAAGCATTGCGCTTACCGTCAGATCCTACATTGAAATGATTTGTATTTGTATATCACAGTATCCGAACTGACTGTACCCTCTTTTCCGGCTTTCATAGCGGTGAATCGAGGGTACAAAATTCGCTTGTAACCAGTAGTCGGAAATCATTATGTGTGAGATTTTATCCGGAGTCTGCTGCGTCATTTATAGTTATTCAGCTTCGAAAATGCAAAGAGGTAAGTTTAATATAATTTGCTCTTCGGTCTTTTACTTTATTACCCTGTACAATGAAAACCTCATGGCCGTCACAGAAATTTTATTCCGAGCTGCTTAATTTAACACGAGTTTGTGTCGTGCAAAACCTAGCTATCATCCTATTATCAAAACTAACAAACTGTAGATTGATAACGCCTTCCGTTTATTTTAAAGATTTTTTACAAAACATGTAAAAAAAAGGCTCAAAATGGTTTTAGAATCATGCCAAGGGCGATTTGAATACTGTACTAATTACTACCCACCCATACACGACATTGTACAGGGCAATAAAGTAAAAGACCGTATAGCAAATTATATGAAACTTACCTCTTTACATTTTCAAAGCTGAATAACTATAAATGACGCAGCAGGTTCCGGATAATATCTCAAAACATAATGATTTCCGACTACTGGTTATAAGCGAATGTATGTACTCTCGATTCAACGCTATGAAAACCGGAAGAGATTGTACAGTCAGTTCGGATACTGTGTATATATGTATGTAGCTTAACTGAATAAAATACTGTTTAAACCAATATTTATAATTTTACGGTATCACACTGGTAAATCAATTCGCATTGGTGCTTGTTGCATTGTGCTGGTGTTCTATTGTATTTTATTCTATTCTATCCCATAACCTTACAAGGCCATTGGGGCACCACAGTTGAACAGTTGACTTCGAAACGATCCCTTTCCACATTGTCCCGTTTTCAGCTGCCCTAGCTCAGCTGGCAAAGTCCATTCCAGTCTATTCCTTAATACTGTCTTCCCACCTCTTCTTCTGTGTACCTCTTCTTCTCTTTCCTTTCACTGTGCCCTGTAGAATCGTCTTTGCTAAACCAGAAGCCAAACAACCTTAGTTTCCGTTTCTTAACCAGGGTCAGGAGTTCGTCATATTCTCCAATGGCTGCTTGGATCTTTCTGCGATCCTCCTCACCTTGTACGAAATGTTCAGTAACCTTCGGTATCATCTCATCTCAAAGCCCTGCTGGTGTAGACTCTGTAAAGTGCATGGTTTTCTTAACAATTGTTTTCACACTACTCGCACGGAAGGTCGATATCAGTTTCTAAATGATATTCGAAACTTGTTTTCTACGCCCATGGGCAGAGACAATTTTAGCGATCGACGGTGACCTGACGTGACTTTTCATGTTTTATTGTCCTCTTATTTTAGAGAGCTTCATCTACGTAACTCGTGGAAACACTGACAAAGTCGAAATCTTTAGACAAACAAACACGGACCTCTAAACAGGGCTATGATCAAGTGGAATCCAATACATCCGCCATGTCTATGTATCTGAGGGAATAGTCAGTTTAGTTGTGAAGGCCTGACTATGCTTTGGTCATGGCCATCAAATCGAAAAATAAGTATACTGTACGAATCCATGAGCTAATGACCGATGTCTTTCACATAACTTTAAGGCCCTACCCACTGTTACATGGCTGATTTCTCGAAACACTTGCTTCACCACACGTCAACAAGTTTGCCACGGTAAGATGAAAAGCATCAATTTTGCCCTTTTCACTGACAGATAAACTAAAACTAGTAAAACCTGACTGATGCAATGTATGGCTCCCAACGTTTAAAACCACCTAAGAATCAACATAAAATTGAATACTCGTAAAGCAACGTGTGTCCTTACGATAAAAAATGTTTTAATCAACCAAATATCTTTTGGTTTGCTTGTAGGCTTGTATGACCCATGACTCTGTATGGGTATTCTGCGTGGTGTCATAGTGTACTGATCGACATCTTGTCTCCATTTACAGAGAATATATGTACCTCCGGTGACTCGGACTTTTTAATATATGTTTATGCAAAAACAAATATATTTAGCGTCTGTAAACGCAAAGTAAAATTAGACACGACTTTTTGTCGGCTTTTCGTTTCCTGTCTTAGAAAACTTCCATTGATTTTCAGAATTATAATACATTAGCTTGTTCTAGAAAGGTCTTCAAACGTCAGACACAGCTTTTATTTCTTAATCAGTTTCTGTTTTTCTAAGATTGCCATCTATTTCAAGGCTTAAGCTGACAAATTCGACTACTGAATTTCGCTAAATATTCGGCCATTGCAATCAATTATTCGAACATTACAACCATTTATTTAAAATACTCTTTTAACTTTTAATTTAGCCTAGTCTGTCAGTTCTCCCGGGAGATGCTTCATAAAGCTATAGCAAACAGTGTGGACCCTGATCAGAATGCTAGTAGCATTCTGATCAGGGTCTACAATGTTTGCTCAAGCATACATATAGGGTAAATTCTGCAGTATTTAACCTCCTTATTTGCGTTTTTGGTAGACTAACAGATTAACCGTATTTTAGCAGCAGCTAAATGCAAGACAGGAACTCTTTTCTTTTTTTCAGAGGTAAGGGATTGATGTGCTTTTCACTCTGCAGTGAAACGAAGTTGATAATCAGTGAAAATTACGATTTTATTTCACTTTCAGTATCAAAAACATGACCTATTATAAATTCTCGCCTTATTTTCTTCCAGAACGGGTTAAAATGAAGGCTGCTTGTCAGAAAATATGCTACAGACTACAGTGCCACGAATTGACCACTGACTTTTCTTATTGAGCTCACGTAAACTTTAAGTATGCAACCACAAACCGAATACAGTTGCCAGCGGCATTCTTTCTATACTGATTTTTTTTTATATAAATTCAGTATGATGCTACAACATAAACTTGCCGGGCCGGGTAGCGCAATCGGTAGGGCACCTGACTCGTAAGTCAGAGGTCCTGGGTTCGAATCCCGGTCTGGCCACATACTTTCGTTTCTCCTTCCGCTGATTCAAGAAGGGCAGTTGTCAGTTACTGGCGAAAGTAAGTGCACTTAGTATTGGTTAACCGCTTAGGAGGTCTAAGCCTGCCCAGGAATAGTGTGGTTAGGTTAACTGACCGTCCCGACATGACCTTAGTTGTTTACCGTGGACGTTAAGCATCAAATCAACCAACCAACCAACAACATAAACTTTTATGTTCGCAACCACAAACCGAATACAGTTGCCAGCGACATTCTTTCTATATTGACTTTTTGTTATTCATTCAGTAAGATGCTATTGCGTACCATTTTCTAGGTTCATCCAATATGGTACCTACAAGACACCAAACAATTCCAAGTGGCTGAGAAAAAAAACTGAATAACACTGAAAGCACCAAAAATCGAAAATACAGTCCACTCGCGATATCTCGAAAACTGATATCTCAAAATACCGCTTATATCAAACTATACTCGTAGTTTGAACATATTCCTTATTTTTATTTACATTTCAACTCCTGTTATCTCAAACTACTGATATCTCAAAGTAAATTTTCTGGGACCAGAAAATTTACTTTGAGATATCAGTAGATTGGGATGAACTTCGACTTTGAGATATCGACAGCTGACTGTTGTTGAATTTGCTAATAGCTTAGATACAGTTTAGGCAACGGAAAACAGGATCTATACTTAAAGGAAAGAATTTGTTCTCTTAGAAGAGTAAATTCTTTTCCTTAAAGAGTTAAACACATTTAAAAGGGGAGGTAGCATGAAAATGGCACAGTTGCTTTCCCCGAATATTTACCTATTCAATATGTAAGATCTGCAGTATGAAGAAAGACCTAACTGCAGAAAAGGTTGATAACTATTACCACCCGACATAACACTGAAACGACATCGTATCGAGATCGGTGCAAGGTCGACGTCTATAACAAAGTACGGTTTCAACGTTGTATATACCCGCGTGAACAATTAAAGCTTATTTACCGTAAAAATCTACATATTGGGACAGATAGGGGTATAAGCAGACAGAAGATCCAGATCAGACTGATCCTGTTTTGCAATTTCACCTGCATCTTTTGGACGCATTCCTCCAATGTAAAACCAAACTATTCCGTCCATTTCAGGGCATTTGCGATTACCGTAAAATTGGGACAGTTAGGTCTGAGCAAATAGTGCAAACCTCAAGGAGCAGTCTGATCAGGGTTTACACTATTTGCCATCCATTTGCATTTCTTGGACACATTACTGCACTGTAAAACCAAACTGTTCCAAGTTTAGGACAATTCTGGTAATCATTTTTGGTGTCCCAATATTTAGAATTTTTACGGTATCATTTCAGGTGTCCCGGTTTTTAGCTCACCTGAGCCTTTAGGCTCATAGGTGAGCTTATAGTATAGCCAGGCAACCGTTCTATTCTATTCAATCGTCCATCGTCCGTTATCAACATTTTCAAACATCTTCTCCTCTGAAACCACTGGGCCAATCGAAGCCATATTTCATACGGAGCCTACCTAGGTTGAGGGAACTAAAGTTTGTTCGGGGTATCTGGGTCACATGACCAAGATGGCCGCCACGCCCATATACGGTAAAAACCCTTCAGAAATCTTCTTCTCCAGAACCAAAAGGCCGATGACGTTAAAACTTGGTATGTAACATCGGGCATGCGGACCCATCATAATTAGCTCACCTGAGCCGAAGGCTCACAGGTGAGTTTATAGTACAGGCAGGCATCCGTCGTCCGTTGTTCGTTCTTCGTTCGTCCGTCGTCCGTCAACATTTTCAAACGACATCTCCTCTGAAACTACAAGGCCCATTGTTACCAAATTTCATATATGGCATCTATAGGCCGGGGGGGGGGGGGGGGGGGGGGGGCAATAATACTGTTTTATCCAAATCGCATCAGAACTTTGGTTGCTATGGCAACTTAAAGTTTCCATTGACTTGTATGGGGAAAATTCAAAATTTGCATTTATTGCTATGTCACTGCAGATATGTTGACAAAACTTTTACAGAAATATTTCTTGAGTAGTCCTCTATCAACCACGTGAAATTTATGTAGATTGCACAATTTGGCCGGTTGCCATGGCAACCGAAATTCATGAAAATAGAATATATTCAAAATTCATCTCCTCAGAAACTATGCAACCAATACAGCTCAAAGGATCTTAGTACTAGCTTTCTTGGCAATTGTTCTGGCAGTTTGGTTGCTATGGGAACTTAAAGTTACCATTGACTTAAAATGGCAAAATAGAAAATTGGCATTTATTGCTATGCCACTGCAGATATTTTGACAAAACTTTCATAGAAATCTGTCTTGAGTAGTCTTTAACCAGCCTTGTTAAATTTATGCAAATTGCGCAATTTGGCTGGTTGCTATTGCAGCCAAATAGTTAAAAACAGAAAAATATTAAAAATCATCTTCGCAGATACTGTGTGGCCAATAAAGCTCAAACTTTACAGAAAGAACCCTAGTACTAGCCTCTATAGAATTACAGTTTTTCATGGCAATTACTCCAGCAGTTTGGTTGCTATGGCAACTAAGAGTTTCCATTGACTTATAATGGGGAAAATGGAACTTGGCAATTTTTGCTGTCTCACTGCATTTATTTAGACTTTCTTTCTACAGAAATGTTTCTTTAATAGTCCTCGATGTTTCATATGAATTTTCTCCAAATCGCTGAATTTGATTGGTTGCCATGGCAAAATATAGGGTAAGTTTTCAAAAAAAAAAAAAAAAAAAAATCTTCTACTCAGAAGCCATATGAGGGATGAAGCTGATATTGTGCAAACATGTTGATGACAGAAGCGTCTAAACTAATTTTGTTTTTCTTCCAATCCCATAAGAACTTTGGTTGCTATGGCAACTTATAGTTTCCATTGACTTATAACGGTAAAAGTGAAGCCATGAGGAGGATGAAGCTGATACTTTGCAGACATATTAATAACATTAGCCTCTACCTAAAGTACGTTTCATATTATCATTGCCCATGTGGACTGGTTGCTATGGCAACTTAAAGTTCCATAGACTTATAATGTGGAAAGTGGACATTTGGTATCTATTTTTGTGTTACTGCAGATATTTTGACAAAAGCTTTACAGAAATGTTCCTAGAGTAGTCCTCTATCAGCCATATGAATTTTGCCCAAAGACTTGATTTTGATTGGTTAACATTGCAACTGAAAGGCCAAATTTTCAACTTTTTCATTTTTTTTTTTTTTTTTTTTTTTTTGCCAAAGATCTTCTTCTAAGAAGCCATTAAGGGGGGATAAAGCTTATTTTTTGCATAAATGTTTGTGATATTAACCTCTATATAAATGGTGTGTTTTATTGCTGTTGTGCATGTTGTTTTGTTTCTGTGGCAATTTAGTTTTTCCAACATAACCTCAGTGCTCAGGTGAGCGATATAGGGCCATTGGCCCTCTGGTTATATTTTACAGCAGTTCTCACTCACACTTACTGCACTTCCAATTATCAATATTGGCTGCGAAGTCTGTTTACTCCAAAGGTCGAGAGCAATTAATATATCTGCAAAACCTAGACAACAGATAATTAATTGCCAGTTGTTTATTGCTTTGAAGCCACAATTTTCATTTGACATTATTATACACCGACCTAATTGGAAACTTTAAATGTTCCTGATAAGATCTCGACTCTGAAGGTCTTATTATTGCGTTTACCATTTTGAATTAACCACCTGAACTAATCTAGAGTCTTGAACAATAACAAAAGTTTCTTCTGCAAATACGTAGAGCAATTGGTTTGCGTGGGCGATTTATGTTTAGTGGTCAAGTTAGTATCTGTGTTCTAAAGGTTACTTATATGATGTACTGCGCGTATTGTTTTGTTATGCAAAGTTTTCCGCAATAAACTTTAAGGTCAGCGCACGCACGGATGGTGAGGATTCACCTGTTTTATTCTTGAAATACCGAAATTTGTTCTCATACGCACTGTTTTGAACTGTTAACAAACCTAAAGATGTAAGTATGAAGTCAATGCAATAAAAGCATTTTTTCACAGGTGCAAAATATCTTTGACAAAGTGGGATTTGCTCGTGTGAATAAATTTCACATTTGTCACACTTCCTTTGCCAAATTTTTGTGGTAAAGCTTATTTGACTAACACATTTTGTTAGTATGAACACAATGTTTGCCTTGAATATGTAACGAAGAAAAATGCTATAAGATGTGCTCAAAGTCACACCAAGTCGGATTGATTTTGAACTAATGGAAATGTGGAATAAATTTTCGTTCACACGGATAAATTGATTTGCCCACGCGGCGGCAGGTAGCTTTGATGAGAAATCTTTCTTAATGTGAAAACTGCTGCAAATATTTCTTTGCCAAAGTTCATATAGCAAAGATTCTTTGCCATGGTTTTCTTTGGCAAATAGTTTTCCCTGTATGAAAACTTTCTTTGCCATAATTTCTGTAACAGAAACTTTGCTCGTGTGGTCTAAATTTTACATTACGGCGAAAATTTATCCTCGAATGGACTACAAAGATGTCTTCATTGTACAGTCCTGGCAGGCACACAACACTGAATCACTGTTGATTCAGCGTCACAGCGTTAAATCAATGTTGATTCAATTTTGATTCAACGATGTGTGCCCAGTCACCGGTGCGATGTTTCCGATTTAAGGTTTTGAATAGTGTGTTGGTACATGTACACAGTTTGAGATATCAGTGTTTGAGATAAAGACAGTCAACTGAATATCTTTGCTGCTATGTAGGTATGGCTCCAGCAAAATGACCTGTCGTGTGTGACAAGCGAAGCTTCTGTTCAGTCTGGGCATCTCCACTGCTTGCTTTATAGCTTTTCAAAAATCCATGGAGTGTGTGTGCAATCCCTTAAACTCAAGGATGTAAAGATTGATAGGCGTCTTTACTGATCGCACAGGCCATCGGAAGCATTTTGCTGACCTTCTACTTGTTCTGGAATTCATTTCAAAGCCTTAATGGAATTTTATCCGATCAATCGCCCTGTTCATTGTCTTTTTTTTTTTTTTTTTTTTTATGGTCTTTTTTTTCTTTTATTTAGCTCACCTAAGCCAAGAGCTCTGGATAAACTTACAGATTAGGCAGTGGACTGTCTTCCGTCCGTCGTCAGTTTTCAAACGACATCTCATGTGAAACTACAAGTTCCGTTCTAACCAAACTGTATATGTGGCATCTATAGGATAAGGGAACAATAAGTGCTGTATTTTATGACAATCGCTCTGGTACTTTGCTTTCTATAGCAACTTAAATTGGCCATTGAATTTCAATGGGGAACTTGAAAGATTGGCTCTAACAACTGCTTTAATAGGGCACACATAATGACGAATTTTCTTTGATAAGCCTCTATCAGTCATAAGGTTTTCGTGTCAACTGCTTCATTAGCTTAATCGCCATAGCAACCGAAATGCTGGAAATGGTAAAATGACCCGCAACACGAGAAAACCAAGAAAGTGGTTGGGCATCCTGCGCAGACTCAGATCAGCCTGGGCATCCACCCAGTCTGACCAGAGTCTTCGCTGTGCGCTTGAAGGGTAGCTTAGGGTCTAAGCTACATGTAGCTCCATGCGAACAGCGAAGACTCCGATTAGACTGGGCAGATGCCCAGGCTGCTCTGAGTCTGCGTTGGGCGCACAACCACTTTGCTGGTTTTCTCGTGTCGCGGCTCAAATACTTAAAGAAATCAACTCCTCAGTGGCGACGAGTCTGGAAAGCTGAAACTTTACAGAAATGTTCTTTGCACGACCTTGTACATAAATACTGTTTTTGAAGTTGTTTGGTTGCTATGGCAGCTAAAAGCTTCCCTTTACTTTCAATGGGAAAATGAAATTTCTGAGCATTGTAGATATAATGACAGAAATCTTTCGCAGAGCTATTCCTAAGGTAATCTTCTATCAGACATATGGTTTTTATGGTAACTGCTTAAATGGCTTGGTTGTTATAACAACCGAAATAATAAAAAAAAATGCATACTATTTTAAATAGCCATAATGATGGGAAAAGTGAAACTTTGCGGAAATGTTGTTTGAATAAGCCGTTACAAAAATGTGTTTTTCATGCCAATTGGCAGCTTAAAATTTCCGTTCACTATATATCAATTGGAAAATTGAAAATTGCTTTAGCATTCAAATCGTTTACAGACCTCTAAGACATTTGTTTTTGCTAACCTCTTAATTTGCTTGGTTTCATCGCAACCGAAATTTAGAAAATAGATCTAGCAAATTATTTAAGAAAAAATAAATTCTCTGTAGCCAAAAAGTTGGAAAAAGTGAAATTCTGTAGAAATGTTCTTTGCATAAGCCCCTAAAAACTATTGCGTTAAATACTAATTGGTTCATTAATTTGGCTGTTAAACCAACTTAAAACTGTCATTTACTTTCAGTGGGAAACTTGAAAATTGGCAATCACTGCTTTAGCAGTGCAGATATAATGATAGATCTTTTACATTAATACATGTTCCTTATACAGTCCACCATTAGACATATGATGTTGGCTGCAGCTTCTGGTTTTGCGTGTATCTGTTGAGGTGGGTTCTCAGGGAGCGATACAGGGCCCCATGGCCCTCTTATTGTTCTTCTTCTTCTTCACATAGTACTGTTTATGATATCGAATGTAGGTCATTTTATTTGTCAGCAAAAGTGATCCATATATATTTCTAACATCTTTATGAGAAAATCAAGAGTGTTTTGTTCCTATCACGGGCATTTACAGTTGCATAAGTGCAACGATACTTTACGATACCATGATGCATGATGATAAATTTACAGCAGTTGGGCAGCAGTCACGAAGGAATGTATATTTTATGTCATTATAATGATGTATACGACAGTGATGTCTCGTTTCCAAGGCGCCGCTGAAGAAACTGTCACTATAGCAACAACAAACGTAGTTGTTGTATCGTTTGAATTTTAAGTGCCATAGATATATAATTCCAACTTAATTTTCTATTGCTAATTTAGTGCAATTTGATTGGTCAAGAGGTTACAGAAAACGGCGTTTATACTTCGATAAATCCCTCGATCCGGAAATCGGAAACTTCTTGGACTATATTCTTTGCGACAGTTTCAAAAAATACTCGGTATAGCTGACATTTTTAAGATAAAAAAGACCGAATTGGAATTATAAGAAATGAATTTTACTTTTGTGGATGTTATGGATGTGTAAACGCCGACGAACCACTCACAAACTTAACATAAAGCTCGGGCTTTATTCAGTTTACCCCGGCGAACCACTCACAAACTCAACATAAAGCCCTTCGGGCTTTATTCAGTTTGTGAGTGATTCGCCGGCGTTTACACATCGATAAAATCCACAAAAATAAGATTCATTCTTATAATAAAAGCGAAAAGATACTGACTGAATCCAAAATCAATTTTGCTTCATTATGGTAGAAAAACTTAACAGGTTTGAATTAACTTTTTTTTACTCGTGTCTATACAGTACAAAATATGGGAACTCTTTTTTCACTCCCTCCTCAATGGGAGTCAACTTTAAAAGAAAGAACTTGCTCCCTTGTCAGTAAATTCTTTCTTTTAACAGTAGATACCTAAAAATATGAAAGGCTTTCATCGTCCAGGGAAGCAAACATGAAGCCATAAAATCGTTTTCCCTCTGTTAAAAAAATGCATGGTGGTAAACCTGTATACCCTTTTCAACATATAGCTTTCACAACAGTGCATTTGAGTTACTGGAACTACATTCCAGATTATTCTAAACACTTTTTACTGTCATTTTGTTTCCATTAAACAATGCCGCATACATTCCGACTTCCGTTGTCAATAGGCTAGGGTGGGTCGTAGGCACTGGTGCAATATTACATTACTGCATTTGAGCATACTCAAACCGATCGAGTCTGCTATTTTTGTCTCTCTCGTGTGTTCCTCGCTCCCACAGATCCTTCCTTCAGTATATATTTCCACAGATAACCTTCGTCTCATTATACTGCAAAGTTCGATTTTAGTATTAAAAAAGCAAGGATATTGCTTCCTACACAAATAGTTTTATAGCATACTCTATTTTGTTAATCACTGCTGGACACCCAAAAGTATTACTTCAGGCATATACTAAAATATGAGGACGCTGTACATGTTCACAGTATCCGAACTGACTGTACCATCTCTTCCGGTTTTCATAGCGTTGAATCGAGGGTACAAAATTCGCTTGTAACCAGTAGTCGGAAATCATTATGTTTTGAGATTTTATCCGGAGTCTGCTGCGTCATTTATAGTTATTCAGCTTCGAAAATGCAAAGAGGTAAGTTTAATATGATTTGCTCTTCGGTCTTTTACTTTATTATCCTGTACAATGTAAACCTCTTGGCCGTCACAGAAATTTTATTCCGAGCAGCTTAATTTAACACGAGTTTGTGTCGTGCAAAACCTAGCTATCATCCTATTATCAAAACTAACAAACTGTAGATTGATAACGCCTTCCGTTTATTTTAAAGATTTTTTATAAAACATGTAAAAAAAGGCTCAAAATGGTTTTAGAATCATACCAAGGGCGATTTGAATACTGTACCAATTACTACCCACCCATACACGACATTGTACAGGGCAATGAAGTAAAAGACCGAATAGCAAATTATATTAAACTTACCTCTTAACATTTTCAAAGTTGAATAACTATGAATGACGCAGCAGGTTCCGGATAAAATCTCAAAACAGAATGATTTCCGACTACTGGTTATAAGCGAATGTTTGTACTCTCGATTCACCGTTATGAAAACCGGAAGAGATGGTTCAGTCAGTTCGGATACTGTGATGTTGGGTACAATCACTTACTTATACAATAAATATGAAACCGTTATATGAAATATGAGTTTATAGATGCAGTAACATTACTTCTGGATCAACCCTCGTACGTTATTTTTCATCAAAACTGGTGAGTTTGAAAACAGACATTGTAACTCTGAAGTACCAGTTTTGAGTATCTAGAACTAACGAGTCAATACCCACCCAATTACCAGCTACAAATGTATTAACCCCCTAATAAAACGACATTGCTTACACAACCAAATATGTTTTAATTACTCCTGTGCGTGGATTATCTTTTTTGACCTTTAGCAGAATAAGTTTATTTGTGGAAGACTTCCATAAACATACTGTTCAAATTCCCTGACTTTTCGCCGGAGTTCTTTCCGCGTTTTCCTCGCCTATCACAGAATTCTCTGTATTTTCTCTGACCTGCAAAACTTATTTTTCCATATGAACCGCGACGTGAGAAAACCAACAAAGTGGTTGTGCGCCTAGCGCAGACTCAGATCAGTCTGGGCATTCACCCAGTCTGATCAGACTCTTCGCTAAGCGCTTAAAGAGTAGCTAAGGGTCTAAGGTACCTCAATGCGGACAGCGAAGACTCTGATCAGACTGGGCGGATGCCCAGGCTGATCTGAGTCTGCACTGGGCGCACAACCACTTTGTTGGTTTTGTCGTCTCGCAGCTCAATTATCATGATTGCTACATGTATAAGAAACCGGAAGAACAATTTGTGTGCCACCACATAAGGCTGGTTCTTAGCCACTTTTATGTATTTTGATTGGTTTCTGCAAAGTCTGTATTCTGAGCAAGCCTTTGCTTTCACCGAACTAGACAAAATATTGCAAGCCCAAGAATATATATTTTGCAAACATACTGCGCAAATGCGCACGTTGGTATGGGCACAAGCATTTAGGAGACGCTTTCTGTGTCAAGGAGGAGCGGCTGTAGTGTAGTGGATAGCACTCCGGACTACCAATCCAGGGGTCGCAAGATCGATCCCCCGCTTCTCCGGTTCTTTCGGATGAGACCCCCGCTTCTCCGGTCTTTCGGATGAGACTTTAAACCGAGGTCCCGTCTCCATATGACCTCGTTGTTGATGGGACGTTAAACCCAAGTTCACTCACTCACTCACTCATTCTGTGTCAAGGCCTATATAGTAATTTAACTTATCTTGTTGCCACCAATCCTATGACATCGAAAACAATTTGATTTTAAGTTAGGAGTGTCGGAAGCGAACAGTTGCACTTTCTTGACATAATGATTGCTTTGTGTCTGTGGCAGATATTAGGCCGAACTACGTTCAAAAGTGATCAATAAAATTTTTGTATATTTGTTTCCAATTACGGAGTGGCTATTGCCAGTCGACTGTCAATAGCGATTCTACGTTAAAATCGCTATTCATAATTGACAGTTGACTGGTAATAGCCATAATACGTTTAAATCGCTATTGCCAGTCGACTGGTAATAGCGATTTTAACGTAAAATCGCTATAGCCAGTTGACTGGTAATAGCGATGGCTACAAAAAGCCGCTATGGCCAGTTGACTGGTAGCAGCGCAAATAATATAAGAAACGCTAATGCCAGTTTCTTAAAGTTTTGGTCTTAGAAGGGCAAATTCTATTTATCAGCAAGCTTCCTTGTTTAAATTCACTGTTGCACTCTCATTTATGCATATACAAATCACAGATTGCTTTATAATTACGCTTTTTCTACAATCATTCGAACTTCTAAGTCTATAATGAATGGCCACGATTTCATATATTTTCATTCCATCAACAAAGAAGTGATGTTACTACCTGTGTTGGATAAGCCTTGCATCTCCGCGGTCTTTTCGGAGTCTTCCATGTTATCATCAACAGTCTACTAATTTTGTAGACTGTACAGAGTTAAAGCGAGCCATCTGGTCGGTCTGTGAAGATGCTTAGGCTGAGATGCTTATAATGACCCCTTTTTGGCGTCATGATTAGGCGACGGTTTCGTTTGGACTGATCTGCTGTTTCCTTTCCTACTAAAATCCCTGTTATATTGCCCCGCTCAGCGGAGCGTTTAGTATGGTATCAGAGTACTTTAACAAAACGCCAAATTTCTAAGTCCATGAACTTTACCTCAAGGTCAATGAGTGGGGTGGGGGTGCTACTCTGTGAAACTTTGAATCAATAACTAACTACAGTGCAACTATCAAAAGAATCCAATCATGAGAAAAGGAGATATATTTAATGGAAAACTTAAAAGTGAGTGTGGCCTAATTATTGACCCCCCCCCCCTACGCCCCACCCAGGGTCTGACCCTGGGGTATAGTGTTATGTAATGAAAGGTTATGCTGTGATATAATCATGTTCCAATATAGAAGGCTTCCTGGCAGTGGTTGCTGAGATATGAATGTTTGAAAAACTTTGTCGCAAAACTTTAAAGTGAATGTGACCTAATTTTGACCCCTATGCCCCACCCAAGGGTCAGACCCTGGGGTATATGTCATGTAATAAAAGGTTATGCTATGATATGCTTATGTTCCAAATATGGAATTGTTCTTGCCAGTGGTTGTTGAGAAAAAAATTAACGTAAAACTTTAAAGTGACGGTGACCTAAATTTTGACCCCTATGCCCCACCCCAAGACCTGACCCAGGGCTATGGTGTTACAGAATAGAAGGATATGCTATGATATGATTAGTTTCCAAATATCAAAAGGTTCTGGCCAGTGGTTGTTGAGATATGAAACTTTAAAAAAAATAACCTAAAACTTAAAAGTGTGACGCCCACGCCAACGCCGACGCCAAAAGTGACAACAATAGCTCCCTGTACCTTCGTACAAGCGAGCTAATAACCAACTAACTGGTAATAGCGATTCCATGTTAAAATGCCTATTGCCAGTCGGCTGTTAATAGCGAGTTTAACGTAAAATGGCTATTACCAGACCTATTGTTTTAGTACGGTCACTGATCTGTCCGAGACCAATATCCTCGACGTACAATCACATCCAGCATTTGAATTACTTCGACATGCGATTTAATACATCCAGTATTTGATGTATACTGGTATTTGCACTCGAGCAGATATTGGCCTCTAGCAGATATGGATGTTGTTTCCCATTTTATTTGCCATGTACCCCTCTGATCTTTCAGGCTCTATAAGCGCTAAAAAAGCAAAATTCAAAATCTAAGTCTGCAAAATTTCAAAAATGTTTCGCCCAAGCTATAGGCTATCATATTTAGAATTCATAGAAACAGAGAAGATGGGGCGACTCAATATTCACGCCTGCAAAATTTCAAAACCTGTTTCGTCTAAGCTAGGCTATATTATAATGAGAATTAAAAGAATAGAGGGAAAACAAAGTAGAGCTTAAAAAACCGCCTCATCTTGACCTACGCTGTTCGCAAATTCAACTGCTTTCATTTTAGTGTCAAAGTAGATAGTACATAGCAAACGGTACACTTGACAAGTCATATATAGAATTCCATAATGCAAGGTTTTGTCACAGCAGGTATCATAATACAGAGTTCAGGAACATTGGGTTATATGTCTTTGACACAGAGGAATTTGAGATGCCGGTGCACCTGCTTTTTTGTCATTTACAAAGGTGAATTACATATGTGACTTCATGTTTGCTTCCCTTCATGACAAAATGAGATCATCTCTTAAAGGAAAGAATTTGCTCCCAGAAGAGTTGACCCTATTTGTCTCAGGGGAGTCGTCCTATTTGTGGAGACAAGAAAACACCAAACTGACAGAGTTGCTTCCCCTGAGAGACGTTCTCAGTTAAGCTGGGCCATTTAGCTATTTATTTTGTCCTTCGTATTACATTTCTTTGAATTACATAATAATGGTTCTGATTACCCTCTGACAAGTAGCCCTCTGTCTAAAGAAGTAGTTGAAAGTACCCAGACATAAATGCGTTTTGTTAGACATTTTTAACACTGGTTCGAATATTGATACCCTCGTTAAAAAGGCGACGTTTTTAAATGTCGCAATATTGCCGTTGCATAGATATGAACGCCGCACGGCTAAAAAAGATAAACCACTGCTTAAAATCGAGTTCCATTATTAAATTCAGGAGATTTCTTACATATTTCCCCGCTTAAACAATATCTAAAGGGTAGTTTTTGCTACGAAATGAGACTGGGAACTAATGTCGCAAATTTTATGTAACCTACGTCACAGCGGTAAATTCATGATACATGTGTTAACTAAAATGGCCCGGCATCATAAAACTTACAAGATCACACGGAGAAATATGCGTTCTTCAATATTTTATATCATTTGTGCAAATATGCTCCATTTTGTATAATTTACTCGACTTCAAAATACATTACCCCAGCATTTTTCAGTAAGAATGTAACCTTACGTCACGGGCTTTATTTAAAACTGAGCAAAGCAATCGCTATGAAAATCATATGCAAAATCCTGCCTAGTAACAGCTACAAGATGGTGTGCTTAGATTTCATGCACTGAAACATTTAATGGTATAAAAACGTTAAAAAATGTGTACTGTAACCTACGTCACACGTAACCTACGTCACAACGTCACTAAGACCACGTTTTGAAAGCGTTGACGTCATTTGAGTAAGCAGCGCTTCATAGAAAATCCCTTTCTTCCAAAAAAAAGCAAAGAAAACCATTTTAAATTGAAACCAGCCAAAATAATCAAATGTCAGTATATTAGTAAATGTGCAATGCTACGCATGTCAAAGCAATCGTATGCCACATCGTCCTTCAGCGTATCTAAATAACGTCATAAAATACGTCATTTCTAATTGTTAGGGTATGTCTCTAATTATGGTTGGTATTCCATAATCTAAAACTATTATCTGAAAATATTTTAAAGCTTTGAAGCAGATATCATGAGCATTATGGTAGTAATTTTTTCTTGAATTCTGGCATGGTTGGATATATGGCCATTTTTGTCCGCGAATGGCCCAGCTTAACTGAGAACGTCTCCTGAAAGTGTATCCATTCAGGTGGCACTATAGTAAAACAATCCCCATAGCTCACAGTGCAAAATGGGTCAAAGTCAATGCACTGCCAATTTTCTCCTGGTCTAAACTTACCAAATTGAGGCATGGCATTGAATAGACAACAGCTTTACCCACCAGTAATACCTAAAAAAGTTGGGGGTTGAGCGGCATATTTTTGATTTATTGTACTTTCAGTTCTGGCAGGCCTAGTTCGCAGTAAATAAATCTCGAAACTTTCACTGGCACCCCTTGTGTATTTTTCAACCCTAACAAAAATGTAGTAAAAACAGCTTTGTAAATAAACTCCATTTTTTATAATAATAAATAAGCATAACATTCAGAAAAATATTCAACTTTCATAATAAAACCAATCAGGGGCCTGCAAATTTTCATTATACTCATTATGCTCTCCCCAAAATAGGCGGGGCTTGCATAATGAGCATTTTTTTTACTGTAGTGCAACCTTCACCTTAAGTCATTACAACCATAATGTATCTGAGTGACATCATGAGTGAGGAGGAAACATCAGTTTCAGGATCTTGTATAAAGATCAATGTCTCAACAGATACAGAGCTTCAGCTAGGTGTATGGCCTTGCAGACCAGCATAGAGAAAGTGTCAAACTCCTACAATACAGCATCAGGAGGCCCTGGTAAGCTGTTTAAAAGTGCGTGGGTGCACTTCCGAGTTTTTCTGTCATTTTTGCGAAGGGGTTCAACTTTTGTGACTTCCTGTTTGCTAGAAGCGCCTCGTATACAAGTGGTTATTGCTCCCAACTTTGGATCACAGGGTCGTAGATTCGAGTCCCGCTGAGGCGAAATTCTGTCTAAACCTAAACGGTGGTTCATTGTACAGAACATTTCACAATCACCCTCCGATCGTCATGGTATAGGCATAACAAATGTAAGTAAAACTGCTACGTCATCCAGCCACTATCCAGGGTTCGAGGTTATAAAACTTGAGAATAATCTCAAACCCAAAATAAAGCACACAGATTGGCTGCTTCCGAGCATGTGCTCGGAAGCAACCAGTCAGTGTGCTTTATTTTGAGTTTGAGAATGTGTTCAAGTTTTATAACGTCGGGGCCTATTTTTGTTTCCCTGCAGGACATAGCCCTTTCAAAACGGGGTCTATTTTTTCAATAAAATAGTTTGACACTCATTGTGAAGGCAGGCGAAAATCAAAATGACAGTGCAGCTTCCCCTAAAGGCCATTCATTTGAAGTCATTACATCTATATTGTATGTGAGAGATGTCATGAGTGAGGAGAAAACATCAGTTTCAGGATCTTATATACAGGTCGTTGGTTCGTTGAGTTGATGCTTAACGTCCACGGTAAACAACTAAGGTCATGTCGGGACGGTCAGTTAACCTAACCACACTATTCCTGGGCAGGCTTAGACCTCCTAAGCGGTTAACCAGTACTAAGTGCACATACTTTCGCCAGTAACTGACAACTGCCCTTCTTGAATCAGCGGAAGGAGAAACGAAAGTATGTGCCAGACCGGGATTCGAACCCAGGACCTCTGACTTACGAATCAGGTGCCCTACCGATTGCGCTACCCGGCCCGGTTATATACAGGTCAATGTCTCAACAGACACAGAGCTTCAGCTAGGTGTATGTCCTTGCAGAGCAGGATACTGACAGTGTCAAACTCCTATGATACAGCATCCAGAAGGCCCTGGTAAGCTGTTTTAAGGTGCATGGGTGCACTTCCATGTTTTTCTGCCACTTTTTTTTACTAAGGAATTTAACTTTTGTAACTTCTTGTTTGCTTCCTTGGAGGTAGATGCCGGGACGCATAGCGCAATCGGTAGGGTACCTGACTCATAAGTCAGAGGTCCTGGGTTCGAAACCCGGTCTGACCACATACTTTCGTTTCTCCTTCCGCTGATTCAAGAAGGGCAGTTGTCAGTTACTGGCGAAGGTATGTTCACTTAGTACTGGTTAACCGCTTAGGAGGTCTAAGCCTGCCCAGGAATAGTGTGGTTAGGTTAACTGACCGTCCCGACATGACCTTAGTTGTTTACCGTGGACGTTAAGCATCTAATCAACTAAAATCCTTGGAGGTAGAAAACCTTCCAGCATGGAATCTATTCTTTAAGAAAAAGATTTGAGGAGCAAATTCTTTTCTTTAAGAGTTGACCCCTACTGAAAAGGGAGGCAAACATGAAAATAGCAGACTTGCTTCCCTTGAAGGTGTAACCATTCACAGGGACAGCCCTTTTGAAGTTACCAATGCAGCATGAAGCATAAACCCCTTTAGCTGGTATGTTGGTAATGGAATTATGGGGTCATCCATATCTGCATGGACAAACACTAATTGCCCTCACAGACTGGAATTAAGCCGCATCCTGCAAACAATGTGTCTAACGCATTTATGAACAGCGAAGACTTAAACTGCTCTGTGAGTCCTTGCAGGCTAAACTGAGCCATCGTTTTATGCTTGTAGATTCCTGAGGGTTCATAAATGTACAGGATGTGTGTGAACAGTAAAGGTTTTGATCAGAATGCGTAGGCTGGTTTAAGCCTTTCCTGGTGGCTATAAACACTATTTTTGCCTGTGGGGTTGAATTGGTAGTGAAATAGCATGATGAACAATAGCTGTCACCTGACAGCATAACTCGCCGAAACTGGGGCTTGCCTTAAAGGTCAATATGGGAGTGTGGCTTGCACTACACAAAACTTCATGCAAGCATCATCATGTTAGCTTTATGATAACATTCTATACAAATGACTTTTAATTTCAGGGTCACCCAGTGGGGTGAGGGCAGAATTTTGTAAAAACTCAAGCAAGTAGCTAACATCTGATTAGGAATACTTTAACACAACCCCAAATTTCTAAGTCCATGACCTTGACCTCAAGTATGGTTCTTTGTAACAATGTCTGCCAAACTATGGTAACATAGCTTCCAAATATGCACTTTAAACAAGGAAGAAAATATGTCTCTGAATCTTTTTCTGGCAACACACGCTTTGAAATTTAGAATACATATTAACTTCAACTGGAACATTTCCTACTTTCGATGCCAATAATTCATACATAAAAAAACTTAACCACAAATGGTTTATGTTGTACCATGAAACTTCCAATATTAAGTATTGGAGACAGAAGAATCAAATGTCTAAAGTTAACTGAATTTTCTTGTTAAATGTGATATGCTTATTTAGTTTCTGATTCAGTTTTAGTTTTATTGAATAAAAGTGTTTTTTTCTTGGTACATAAAAAGATGGAAACTTTATCAAATGCTGTCTATTTTGGTTTGGAATGCATGTCATCATCTGGGACCTGTTGTACAAAGCGTTTTAGCTTAACAAAGTTGTTGGTCAGGGATTCGTCAAGTCTTCTAGTACACATAAAATGAGCCGCGACGCGAGAAAACCAACAATGTGGTTGTGCCCCCAGCGCAGACTCAGATCAGCCTGGGCATCCGCCCAGTCTGATCAGAGTCTTTGCTGTCCGCACGGAGGTAGCTTAAACCTTTAGCTATCCTTTAAGCGCTAAATGAAGACTCTGATCAGACTGGACGGATGCCCAGGCTGATATGAGTCTGCGCTGGGCGCATAACCACATTGTTGGTTTTCTCTCGTCGCGGCTCAAATCAAGTGTATTAGGGTAATATAAAATTGAAAGACTGGCAAACAATGCAGATTGGCAAACAATGTTAACTGGGAAACACTGCAGACTAGCCACACTGCAGACTGGTAAACACTGCAGACTGGCAAACACTGCAGACTGGCAACACTTCAGATTGGCAAACACTGCAGACTGGCAAACACTGCAGACTGGCAAATACTGTAGACTGGCAAACACTGCAGACTGGCAAACACTACAGACTGGAAAACACTGCAGACTGGAAAACACTGTAGACTGGCAACACTGCAGACTGGAAAACACTGCAGACTGGAAAACACTGTAGACTGGCAACACTGCAGACTGGCAATTCATTGATTTGATGACTATATCCACGGTAAACAGCTAAGGTCATGTCGGGACGGTCAGTTAACCTAACCACACTATTCCTGGGCAAGCTTAGACCTCCTAAGCGGTTAACCAGTACTAAGTGCACATACTTTCGCCAGTAACTGACAACTGCCCTTCTTGAATCAGCGGAACGAGAAACTAAAGCCTGCGGCCAGACCAGGTTTCGAACCCAAGACCTCTGACTCATGAGTCAGGTGCCCTACCCATTGCGCTATGCGGCCCGGCCTGCAGACTGGCAAACACTGCAGACTGGCAAACAGTGCAGACAAACCACACTGCAGACTGGCAAACACTGCAGACTGGCAAACAGTGCAGTCTGGCAAACAGCGCAGACTGATTAACAGTGCAGACTGGCTAACACTGCAGACTGGCAAACAGTGCAGATAAGCCACACTGCAGACTGGCGATCACTGCAGACTGGCAAACACTGCAGACTGGCAACACTGCTGACTGGCAAACAGCGCAGACTGGCAAACACTGTAGATTGGCAAACACTGCAGACTGATTAACACTTGGTGTTGTGTTATTGTTTAACGTCCATGGTAAACAGCTATGGTCATGTCGCGATGGTCAGTTAACCTAACCATACTGTTCCTGGGCAGGCTTAGACCTCCTAAGCGGTAAACCAGCACTTAGTGCACTTGCTTTAACCAGTAACTTAAAACTGCCCTTCTTGGATCAGCGGAAGGAGAAATGAAAGTAAGTGGTTGGACCAGGTATCGAACCCAGGGCCTCTGGCTTTTAAGTCAGGTGCCCTACCGATTGCAGACTGGTAAACAGTGTGAATGGTACACTGCAGACTGGCAAATACTGCAGACTGCCAACACTGCAGACTGGCAAACACTGCAGACACACTCTAGACTGCTCTGCAGAGGAATTTATTCTGGGTGTATTCTCCTTATGAATGCCCAGCTAGTTTAAGGTGGATGGATATACAATTCATTCAAATATATAGATATTTATTCAAAGGAAGACAACTTTTGTGAACTGTTTGCTTCCCTGGACGACAAAACCCTTCTAAAATTGGGGTCTCCTCTATATGGAAAGGATTTGCAGATTCCTTCCTTTATGAGTTGATTCCTACTGAGAAGGAAGCCAAAAATAAGGCAGAGTTGTTGCCCCATTTATCTTCATCCAAATGCAGTGACAAGAATTCCATGGATTGCTATTTGCATCAGCTCTAAATAACTATTTGGCCTGATTTTGCGTCAAAGCTTATACACAGATTATCATTCAGAACACCAAAATCTTACAATGTGCCTTGCGGTAAAATAAATCAATGACTTGTCAATATGAGCTCTTACTGTGACATGAAATCGAACTTAAGAGTCTGGAAACAATGACAGCATATTCCTCACCTAACAAAAATAAGTTTCTTAAAACTTGGTATGGTGGCATGTTGACCTTGAAATCAACATTGCAACTCTTCCTAATTACACAGCCTATAAAATTTGGTTCATAGGTTCAAGAGATATTTAATATGAAAAGTTCTCTTGTAACCTTGAAAATAGGATCAAGGTCGTCTCTCAGGCTTGTGCTAATGCTGAATCCATGCAACTTTGGTGAAAATTCAAAGTCTGTCAATAGGTCCGGGAAGTCTTTGAAATTCAGTCCTGTGACCCTGAAAATGGAGTCAAGGTCACCACAACCTAATAATCTCTTAGGCTTGTCCAAATGAGTAATCTATACAAGCTTGGTGAAAATACATAATCTATCAACAGGCTGAAGTTCAAAGTCCTTTAGTGACCATGAAAACAGAGTCAAGGTCAGCAAGCCCTATCACCTCAAAGAATTGTCCAAATGGTATATCCATGCAAGTTTGGTAGAAATCCACCCATTGGGGGTTCATAACATAGATGCTCTTAAATGCTAGGGTTGAAGTAAGACAACAAGTAATCACATGACCTTGAAAATGGAGTCAAGGTCATCAAAACCTACTGAGCCACTGATATACCCATTTTTCTGGAAAATGAAACCTTTCAAAGGGGTCAGGTTGTTTTTCCTTTAAGATTTGACTCCCCATTGATATGAGAGGAAAAACTGAAAATGGCAGAGTTGCTTCCACTGAAAATGAACCCATTCATCTGGCAGCAATTTTGTGGAAAGGACCTGTGCCTAGATAAGCTTTAAATTTACTTTGGTTCTGATATATTTTACCTAGGGGCCTTCTATACAGTACTATTAAGGCATGACAAACTGTCCCTGGGACAGGCCACCTACTTTCATTTCCCCTTCTGCTGATTTAAGAAGGGCAGTTGTTCAGTTACTGGCAAAAGTAAGTGCACTTAGAATTGGTTAACTGCTTAGAAGGTCTAAGCCTGCCCAGGAATAAAGTAGTTAGGTTAACTGACCGTTCCAACATGACCATAGCTGTTTACCATGGACTTAAAACAATAACACAACAACAACTGTCCATAGGGTCAAACAGAAAAAGGACAATTTTTTAATGTTGTTTTTCCTTTTATTTCCCATTCTTCATTTGTTTCCATGGCTTCATGTGTTTTCAAAACAGATGTGAATGACACAAAATATGCAATTTAAGGTGGACGATCCCGGAAGAACTCTGTTCTTGCTTGTTTAAAAAACAAACAGAGTTATTGTTCATCATCAAATCGACTAACTGTGGAGTAAATACAGTTATAATATACACTTACAATATCTACCGTAAAGATCCTAAGTTTTCGGGCACATAGGTCTGTACAAACAGTGGAAACTGAGATCAGACTGTTCCTTAGGAACCAGAATGATCAAGATCTTCACAGTTTCCATTCCATCTGCGCATTTTTGTCGACATTACTCTATGGTAGAACCGAATAACAGGAAAATAAATAATAGGGCAAGGACCGGCTGTGCTTGCAGCAGGTGCAAAATTTGGGCAGTCTGTTTTGGGGATATTTTGAACTTAAACATTGTTTTTCTAGGAAACGAAACGGTGAAATGTTTGTTTTTTTGTTTTATTTTTTAACATACGACGTAAGTTTTACTAAAATAATACGCATAAGCATGCCCCATCGATTGATAATATTTTTCATGACGTTTTTCATGAAATTCAATTTTCTTGCATTTTTCAAAGAATGTAAAAATATACTTATTAACAAGAAAACTGCAATTTTGTGTTATCAGTTTGTTTCAAATATCATATATTACAGATTATATGATTTGCTGAAATGAAAGTGCATTCATGTGCTAGAGATATGAATTTTAATGGAAAATGTTTAAAAATAATATGTAGAAATACAAAATATTGTTTATTAGGAAAACAAAACGGTGAAAATTGTTTTTTTCTTACCCAAATGTTTTATAGCTCTTTGGGTTATTTAGACGGTATAATGGTTTGAATGCCCCGCCAATATTTCTATTCAGTATTCGTCTACCTTAAACCTGAATAAATACACTCTACTTCGATACACATTTTTCATTCTTCCATAAAGTCAGTCTCAAGATCTGCTACTCTGCATGGTAAAAAATATGTTGGCTCATGCAAACAGCTAAGATACTACTAAGAATGCAGTTCTGAGCAGCCTGACAAGATTTAAAGTGTATGGGTACACTGCCATGCTTTTTCAACCTTTTCTTTAAAGGGACACAATCTTTTTGCCTGTGTGCTTGCTTCCCTGGACAAAAATGCCCATCCAAAGTGGGCTCTACTTTTAAATGAAAGAATTTGCTCCTAAAGCAGCAAATTCTTTCCTTTAAGAGTAGACCCCATTGAGAAGGGCAGAAAAGATGAAACTGACAGACATATAAATTGTAGATATGTATTATGTATAACAAACATATACACTGAAAATACTACAAATATGAAATACACATAGAAAACAAAGCGAAACCTAACTGATAATAAATATATGGCACTACAAGAAATAATGATACAAGATAAACAGAATAAATAAAGCCTATGTTTTTATAAAGGTAAAAAAGGTAAAGGTTTCTTATTTTTGCAGTTTTTCATATAAAACTGCAAAAATGTCTTTCTTTTTTTTAACTTTATAATTACATGTATATACTATGTAAAACCTCTCAAAAAAGACAACCTCATCCCAACAGCCAATTTTATCATCCCTAAACAGGTGTTTAAAGATTTTCAACTGTATTACAAACATGCATTACAATATCTGCATTGTTCACATGTTCAAGCATGGTGTTAACATTTTCTACATTGTGTGTACAGAAAGCTACAAAGTGTGAAAGGATAAATCACATTGCTAATGTAATGTCAGGCCAAGTAGTGCCTTGATTATGTCAGATGAATGATTGACGTCTGTTGAGATCTACCTTAAAAGGGTTTTTTATAAAACATCACATTTTCCTTCTGTATAATGTTAGAATCAAAATGCATGTACATGTATTTTTTTCCTTACCAGTTTTATCACTGATTAACATGTGTTGTCAGACTGATGCAAATATCCATTCACTCAGGCTTTGTGGCCATGAATTAATATTTTGCAATCTGCCTGCCAATATCTTGTGTTAATCAGCAATAATTCACCTGTGAGGTAATTTAGTTTCTTAAATAACAGCATGAAAATATATATTGATATAAAACAAATAATCAGAAATTCCTGAGTGTGAGTTTCACCATGCGCAATTAACAAAGCAATTACTTACAAAAATCAAATGAATGAGCACATGCCCAATATTTACACACATGGACGGTGCAAACAGTGATTACTCAGATCAACAAGTAGCAAGATTTATACAATACAATAACACAATACAGTACAATACAATACGGTTGTTTTTATTCACTCACTCCATTTCTAGACAATGGCAATATGAGAATAGAATGAAATGACACATTTTAATTAGCGGAATTTTTTTCTTTTCAATGTTTAAGGAGTTAAGGTGTATGGCTACACTTTCAAGGGAAGGAACTCTTCAGTTTTTTCATCTGTCCCCCTTCTCAATAGGGGTCAACTCTTAAAGGAAAAAAAATTGCTCCTCTCAGAGCAATTCTTTCCTTTAAGAGCAGACCCCTCTAGAGGAAGGGCCGAGCTTGTTTGAGGTGACAAAATGACAGAAACACTGTTCTTGTGGAAATGTCATTTATATGATAAATGACGATATTCTTAGATATACAAGCAATGACAAGAATGATATAGTATTAAACCCAAAAGGTGGGCCTACAAACTGCCACAAGCACCAATCTTACGAAGGACACTTCACAAGATTGTGCCGCTCCACCCAAGCCTTCCCTGTCAAATGACGACTTATCTGACAAGCCTTGCAATACAAGAAACAATGAAGCAGACTAATTTAAACAACTGGGCCTTGGCCTTTAAGACCAGTTTGTATGCACCTGTCATTCCCAGTTCTAAGGGTTATTTGGTATGTACAAAGTGCTGATTCTTATCATCTTATGTATTGTTACTGTTTAAGCTAAATAAGAATTTTCAATAACCAAGGCAAAAAAATTGTAATACCGTTATGATCCTAAATATTCGTACTGACAGGTCTGAGCAAACATTGTAGACCCAGATCAAACTGCTCCTAAAGGAGTCTACTATGTTTGCCATTCACTAAGCATCATTTAGATACATTAACATGTGTAAATTCCACTTTCTAAAACAATTTTAACAATAATTGTCCGACTTTCGGGTGTCCCAAATTTTAGGGTCAATACAGTAATAATGCTTTTTAGCTTGAAATGTCAGAAATCAGGTTAAATGTCTGTAATTCTTGCAATCTACTGTCTTTTTCTAATTCATTGTTTCATAGCTCCATATAAGCACAAATTTGGGACTGGGGGTTCTTGTAGCTTCTTTTCCGATTTTGCCACAAAAAAATGTATACAAGTCATGTATAGTCAACTCTCGATATCTCAAAGCCGAAGTTCTTCCCAAACTACTGATATCTCAAAGTAAATTTTCTGGAACCAGGAAATTTACTTTGAGGTATCAGTAGTTTGAGATAAAAGGAGGTGAAATATGAAATAATTACAGGAAATGTGTCCAGAAAATTTACTTTGAGGTCCAGAAATTTACTTTGAGGTATCAGTAGTTTGAGATAGCAGGAGGTGAAATATAAATAACAATAGGGAATGTGTCCGAACTACATTCTTCCATATAAGAACATATTTTGAGATATCAGTGTTTGAGATATAAACAAATGACTGTATTGCATAGTCTCACTTAATCAGGTGTATAGACTGAAATACTGTCTCAAAGAGCCGTTAAACCCAAAACAACCAAAGAACCACGCATATATTCTTAATGTTTTTTCACCATTTTCACAAAGGGAAATAATAACTTTTGTGAGTTCATATTTGCTTTCCTGGTGGACAAAAATGCCAGAGTTCCTTCCCCTAAAGTGTACGGATTCTCCTTAATAATATCTGTTGCAAATATAATGAAGCTCTATGCAGCAAAACAGGATCCATTCCCCTGAGGCTCTTTGAGAGCTCATTATAGAACTGGACGAGATAAACACACAAAACAATTTCATGCCCAAAAATTTTGCCAGTCTGCAGCTCTACTTTTCTTCCCATAAAACTGCTCTTTTTTGTCTTAAGCTTTAATTTCATTTCCATTCTCAAATGGGTTTTATTTTAGTCTATAATGTAGTTTTATCATTCCAGCCTTTCTTTTAATTGCAAAGTTGCACTGTTTGTGGCATCTTGATATTGTAAGCTTACCACCTCCTGAGTTTCCATAACAGATTCTTCCATTCTTAAGGTCTCTGCGTAGACCACCATGTTTTCTGCCAACTTTTGAAAGGGGAACAACTTTTGTGACTTCCTGTTTGGTACCCAGTAGAATTAAGCTCTTTGAAAATGGGATCAACTCTTCAAGGGAAGCAAATTCTTTGCATAAAGATCTGATCCCTATTGAAATGGGGACAAAAATAAAGTTGCAGGAGTTGCTCCCCCTGGAAGTGCATCCATTCACCTTAATTAGTTTTTTTCTACTGACTCTGATAGACCACTTTATAGTAATAAATATATACAAACAGACAGACCCTGATCATACTGCTCCTCATGAGCAGCCTAATCAGCATCTTTTCTCATTACAAACAAATATCTTTTTGCCCCCAACAAGTTTTATGTTTATATCTTTTTGCATATAACATGTTAAAGTTTCTATCTCTTGTCTAACTCTGAAAATATACCATATTTCAAATAACAACAGCCAATGATTGAAGAGCATATTTCTGTTACTAAGGCTTGGCTTACATACTTTGATGCCAATATTCTACCATGCGTAATACAGTCGAACTTCAATGGCTGGAACTGCCAGGACCACCGAATAAAGTTCGAATGATCGGTAGTTTGAGCCATTGAAGACCAACACAATATGATCCAACTTTATATACTATGTTTTTCTATCATAACAAACAAATATCTTTTTGCCCCCAACAAGTTTTATGTTTATATCTTTTTGCATATAACATGTTAAAGTTTCTATCTCTTGTCTAACTCTGAAAATATACCATATTTCAAATAACAACAGCCAATGATTGAAGAGCATATTTCTGTTACTAAGGCTTGGCTTACATACTTTGATGCCAATATTCTACCATGCGTAATACAGTCGAACTTCAATGGCTGGAACTGCCAGGACCACCGAATAAAGTTCGAATGATCGGTAGTTTGAGCCATTGAAGACCAACACAATATGATCCAACTTTATATACTATGTTTTTCTATCATAACTACGACAACTTCCTGTATTTTGATCGGTCACTCCTTGAACCTTACACAGAAACATAATATAATTTTATTTACAATATAAAAAGATCAAGATAAGCATGGATGTAGCAAACCTGATGACCTATACTTGTAATCGGTACATGTAGGATCTACATTTAGTCCAGTCATTAAACTTGGAAATGTTTTACAAGGAAATAGGTGCGAGCCATCGGTGTTTTTTTACATAGAAAATGGTTTCTAGGGACCAGACTTGGGGTTCGAGGGTTCGAGCCATCGTTGTTCGAGCCAAGTGTGGCATGTGTAGTTAAAATGAATAGGGATTTTGCCGGGATTGAAAAGTCAATCCGACCAAAACATGGTGTTCGAGCCTTCCGAGTTCGAGCCAGTGAAGTTCGACTGTAATATACCAAGAAACAGAAAATACTATGACCAGATTACAAATATCAATTTACCCTTATGTGCTTAAGTATTGGGACACCTAAAATAATAAATTTTCCATTTGTCCCAAATGGAAAATTCATTATTTTTAGGTATCCCAATATATACACACATTACAGGTACCTCACAGAATGAAGATGCCTTGAAACTGTCAGCACTGAGGCTCCTCGGGGATAACCATATTAAGATGGATTTCGTACTCGATTTGTACGCCATTTCCTTTTGCTAAAATACAGGTCCCACTACTTCCCGGTACTTCTACATTTGGCACACCCTGCTATAGGGTTCTCGCCAGCATCGCTAATGCATGATCTTTATAGCTTATACTTTATTTCACCCTTTACAAACAGTTACCTGAAAGTTCAGTTATCACTTAACAGTACAGATCAATAATAAGTTCTGCTTGATTAACGCTAAATACAGGTTCCACTATTTACCTGTATTTGCTCCCATAGAATGGCGCACCCAGCTGCAGGGTCCCTTCCAACATTGCTAAGACATGAGCTGTAAAACTTATCCTGAACACTTCATCTAGCATCATACAAGAATCTCACCTTATACAAGCACTTGCCAGAGAGTACAGTCCACTTACGAAGAGCCATTACTAAACAGTACAGGTCATCTAACAAAAGTTAGTAGCACTTAAGCTCACCTGATACAAGCAATCACTATCAAAAAGAAAAAGCTGTCAAACTCGCCACTTACTTACAATTTTAACGAATCTAAGAATACAATAAAATTAACTTGTATT
The DNA here is from genome assembly GCA_963989385.1 of Ctena decussata. NCBI lineage: Eukaryota > Metazoa > Mollusca > Bivalvia > Lucinida > Lucinidae > Ctena > Ctena decussata. Next base: position 32,967,732 of record OZ022498.1, on the reverse strand, counting down.
GCTGCCAATTTTCTGCTTTACCACTTGCATCCTATAGATTCATTTGCTAAGGGATAACCTCTCAAGCTTTTTCAAAAGCTTAACTTTACTTGTGAGCTTAAGGTAGGACTAGGGCCTGCTGTGCTTGCAGTATGTGTGAGATAGGGTTGTTTGAACTTTCCTTTTTATCTTCCCCCAGCTTGATATAGACTGAAATAATGTCTCAAACAGCTGTTAAGCCCAAAACAATCCGCAGACTGTGCAAAATAAAAGCCAGTTACAAGTGCTTCTGACAGCAACTAAATCATTATGATTTTGTTACGAATTAAGTGTAAAAAAGCACAGCATTCACATACAGATTCATATACTTTAGGACAAAAGTTCTGCACGGATGTTAATTTAACATCCGTGCAGAACTTTTGTCCTTAAGTATAGTTTATCTGTAGCTCTGACAGTCTAGCTGCAGTGTGATTCAGCGTAGACTATAATTAAACTGGTTGCCAAATTTGTCTCTCACTTTTTTAAAGTCTATTTTGTCCATGTCTGCATTAACCCTCTTCATAGTGGACCTGAAAAACATAAAAGGCACCTGGTACATTTTAATATGAGCCGCGACACAAGAAAACCAACAATGTGGTTGTGCGCCAAGCGCAGACTCAGATCAGCCTGGGCGTCCGTCCAGTCCGATCAGACTCTTTGCTTAGGGCTTGAAGGGTAGCTAAGGGTCTAAGCTACCTCCATGCGGACAGCGAAGACTCTGATCAGACTGGGCGAATGCCCAGGCTGATCTGAGTCTGCACTGGCCGCACAACCACATTGTTGGATTTGTCGTGTTGCGGCTCATATACTGTAAACTGTAAAAAAATTATAAGTATTGAGATACATAGGTCTGGGCAAATTGTGTAGACCCAGATCAGACTGCTGTTATTATTTCCTATTTATTATATAATGAAAATGTAGTATGCAGATTTTAAAGAAAAGCTGTTGTTTAGATAAAAAGTTTACTCAGGTGTCAGCAGTGACCATAAAATTACATAATATGCTAGTTCACAAAACATGCTCAGTACAAACCAATAAACAACAAGTGAGCAGGGGCTCACGTATACCCCCGACCAGTACCACCGCCTAATGAAAGCAAACTTTAACACGAAAGTTTAATGCAAAAATGTTATAAAAGAACGAATTCAAAGTCTGTGACCTTGACCTTAGGTCAGCAGCAGCATCCATATAATGTAAACTAGTATAACTGTAATATAAAATTAGTCATGAATCACCAGATTCCATTTAAATAAATTTATAAGAACAAGCAAAAAAAAAAAAAACAAACAAAAAAACACACACATGGCTGAGTCCTAGTTATTGACCCCTGACCCCACCCATGAGCCTGACCCAGAAGTCCCTATCGAAAGTAATGCTATAGAGCTATCATAAATAAAATATAGAAGATATTTGCAATGCATTTACAGAGATATGAGCAATCTAAAAGGTTTTTTCACGAGCTTTCCAATGATAACAAAATCAAGAAGATCGAAGCAACTTTAGTTGAAAAACTTTTAGATTGAAACTTTGACTCAAAACTTTGACATAATGAAAATGCCTAAGTCCTAATTATTGACCCTTGGCCCCACCCAGGAGCCTGACCTAGGGCATAGACTCTTCATATTAATGGTACTGCTTAAGAGATATCATGAACCAAATATGAAAAGAATTTGACATGTGGTTAAAGAAATATGAATAATCAAAAAAGGTTTAACGCAAACCTTTGACATAATGAAAACCCCTATGTCCTTATTATTGACCCCTGACCGCCACCCAGGGGCCTGACCCAGCCGTCTAGATATATCAAATCAAAGGTAATGCTATAGAGATATCATGAACTAAATACGAAGAGATTCTGAAATAAGGTTACAAAAATATGAGCAATTCCAAAAAGGTTTAACACAAAACTTTTACGTAAAGTTGACGAATGGACAGACGGGCGGAAGAACGGATGGAATGACAAAAACTATATACCCCCTGACATGCTTTGTATGTCGGGGGTATAATAAACCATGAACATTTGTATAAATAAACTTTTTAGTACATGAACAGCTGTTGAACCTCAAACTTTCTTACAACATACAAACAAGTTGTAATAAGAAAGAGTTACTTACTTTTTGAATATTTTAGCCTCCAGCCTATGCCTGCTGGCATTATTTGCCTCTGTGGTATCTGTTAAGTTGGGATACATCCTCTTCTTAGCTTTCCCCTTCCCTTTACCCTTGTTTTTCTCTTTACTCTTTCCTTTGACCTTTGACCTCAGTGACTCAAGGTCAAAGTCTAGATGAGGGTCATACTGTTCTTCAGATGCTTCTGTATCCATGGAGACAACAATATTACTGTACAGTAGACATTTTAAGTATTTGGACAGATAGGTCTGAGTAAACAGTGCAGACCATGATCAGACTGCTCCTAAGGAGCAGTCTGAGCAGAGTCTACACTGTTTGCCTTTCCATCTGCATCTTTTGGACACAATACTGCATTGTAAAAAGCAAACTGTTCCATTTTTAGGACATTTAGGAGCCCCGGTAGCTCAGTGGGTTAAGCGCTGGCCTACTGATCTAGCGGTCGCGGGTTCGAGCCCCGCCAGAGGCGGAGTTCTTTCCATCGCAAACGGGATTCCATTGCACGCAGCCTTTCATTATCATAAGCCCATAGTCCTGATATGACTGAAATACTGTTGAAAAGGACGTAAAATCGCAAGTCATCCATCCATCCATCTTTTAGGACATTTACAGTAATTTAGGGGATAACTGTACTCAAAATTGTCATTTGGGGAGGTAAATCGTCGGTTTTATGGTCGGAAATTTTGTTTTACGGCGACGCGCCAGCGGAGCCATAAAATGCAATTTGCGACCATAAAACCGACGATTTACCTCCCCAAATGACAATTTTCAATACAGTTATCCCCATTCTAATGCACCTTTTCACATTTTCACCCTTCAAAGTGTACTACTTTGCACCCATCGCAAGTGCTTTCAGCAACGTAAAACCAGATGTCAGCCAATGAGAAGCGACGTTACTTAATGACGTTGGGTTTGCGACAGTATATCGCAGAATATACTGTCGCAAATTTTTGACGTTATCCAATCAGACGTCGCGTTATATTTGCAAGTGCATTAGAATATGTTTTATGTGTCCCAATTTTCAGAACTTTTACAGTATTACCTCAAATATTGTGAAAAACTTAGCCAACAAGGGCAATTATTCTCAACCCGAACAAGTTATTTTACTATCTGGCAACTGAGAGTGGTAGTTGGGGTTAAGATGCCTTGGAAGTTTAGGCTTTGGGGCATTGTACTTTTGGGTGATATTTCCCTGTCTTACATGGACTGGCTCATGCCAACTAATAAACTCAATATCAACTTTTTAATCAGTGGCCTGAAATAAACTTGAGAAACATAGTATGCTTAATAGCTGGTCTAGAAAAATGGGTACAAATACATGAAAACATGGTCAATTAATTTTTCTTACAGAACACAAACTAACATGCAGCTTGCCTGTTATGTCACATGTGTCAAGTTTGCTAACAACATCGAACTACAGCTTTTTGCGACATCATTAAAATTCAGTAACAATAAAAAATCTATGATCTGCTGTCAATTACCGTCAAAAGTGCTTGCATGGCTGTTTTCTTTATTTACATTGACAGCAGAAATATTTAGTCAAAAATTGAATTTGTCCTGCTGCTAATGTACGACAGAATTTCTTCTATAAGCTGAAAGCTCATCCTGAATATATGAAATCAGGAGAAAAATTAAACCTGTGATACCTGTATGGTCTTCAGGTTCTGTCTTCACTAATCTTGCTATATCAGCTGGGTCAGTAGGCTGGCCTGTTTCATCTCTCCCTATTATTTTACCATGAAATGGACACTGGAATGAGAATAAAATGTACAAGTATATGAAAACCAAACCAACATAAGCCTTAAAGTGCCAAGGAAGCAGACAACAAAAAGTTTGCAAAATGTTGAAAATATATTTGATCCAAACTACATCATATTGAGAATATAAAGACTACTGAGCAAAGAATGTAGCTCGAGACTAGTCAGCTCATTAAGACAGAGCTCTAGATAAGAGGGAGTATTCGGTGATAATAAGGGATAATTTTTGTAAATTCTGCATAAAAACATACGTTGTGACCCCTCATCTGAACCGTCTCGACGAGACGGTTCAGATGAGGGGTCACAACATATGGTTTGAATGAGAAATAAGAGAAATTATCCTTAATTATCATCAAATACTCCCTCTTGTCTAGAGCTCTGTAAGACCTGCCTCATCTGGATCTATACACTTTACAAATTCAAGTTTTCATTTTTGGTACTTTGATCTTAACTTGCAGGCCAGTATGGCTACATAAAATGAGTCCTTTCAAGTCATTCAGATTGCTTAATACCATAAAAATTTCAAGAACTGTGCCAGTTAGATCTGAGCAAACAGGGATACAGACTAGCAGTCGCCCACTCGCCCACTGCGAGTATAAAATCAGCTGGGCGCCTAAAATTCAAATGACAGTCGCCCAGCTTGCGATCGTCAGCTGTCGGCTGTTTTTGGCTTGGAGTAAAGTCCATCACCTCAAAGGGCATTGCTAGCTTCCGCGCCGATATCTGCTTTGAATATTCGGTGTTCCGTCATACTTGTGTGTTGGATTTTACTCACTATCGAGAACCAACATGGTCGCCTCCTCGTGATGGAAGATAGATTTGACAGCTCAAAATCTTAACCGTTTATAAATTTTTCGCGCTTAATATGGCGATACATTGCTAGTGTTTAACACCCAGTTGCTAAAAGGAAGCCAAACCCTGAAGAAAGGAGGGTTTACTACAAAGCCTACGGAAAGGGCGCAATTCTCGCGCAGATCCTGAACAAAAGATTCTCACGTTTTAATTGTGGGCCCCTAAATTTCTGGTTGGGCAACTAATTTTCAGTTTTTAGGGGCCCAGCTTGCTCCTATGAAAAATGAATTAGTCTGTATCCCTGGCAAACAGTGCAGACCCAGTTCAGACTGCTCCTAAAGGAGTGTACACTGTAAAGAGGCACTCTGATGGAAAAGAGCAGTCTAATCAGGGTCTACACAATTTGTCATTCCTTCTGCCTTTTAGATGCATTATTGCACTGTAAAACCAAACTGTTCCATTTTTAAGACAATTATGGTGGTTATTTTAAGTTTTTTGAATGTATGTGTTTAATATTCAACTGAAAAACAGTAATATTTGTGATCACAAGGACCCTTTTTGACAAATGAAGAAGAGAAAGGGGTAATAAAGGAAAACAACTTGATTGTTTCTCGATTTCAAGTTACTGTAAACAACTACACACAGCTGTCATGATAAATTAGGCAGCATTATTTCACAAACCTACCTTCTCTCTATCCATCCTCTCACACAGTTTACCACTAGGCAGTGGTGCCCTACACTTCCACTTGATAGGTTCAAACTTCCCTGTATATGACATTGTCCTAGTAGTGAGGGCAGCTATCTGTAGTGAGGGGTCCTTTTCCACCTCATCACTACTGGTCCAAAATCTTCTAGCATCTTCATATCTAAAATGAGTCACGACATGACAAAACCAACAAAGTGGCATGATGGCCTAGCGAAGACTCAGGTATACCTGGGTATTCGCCCAGTCTAATCAGAGTCTTTGCTGTTGGCATGGAGGTAGCTTAGACCATTAGCTAGCCTTTATCTTATAAAGTTTGTGTTCAATCCTTTTTGTGAGAGCTACAGTCAATGACCTCTTATCTGGTCATTTTTATTGATAATTTCAACATACAACTACACAATATAGGAATGTATTCCACCCTCCTTGGGGTTTTGCCTAAAACAGCTACAAACAAAAAGACACATGACTTGATGATAAAACTCGAAAACAATTTCACAACCACATATACAAAACATTAAACAGAGCTCTAGATAAAAGGAGTATTTGATGATAATTGAGGGATTTTCTTTTTTATTTCTCACAGAAACCATATGTTGTGACCCCTCATCTGAACCATCTCATCGAGATGGTTCAGATGAGGGGTCACAACATATGATTTTATGCAAAATTAGCAAAAATTATCCCTAATTATCACCAAATACTCCCTCTTATCTAGAGCTCTGATTAAAGATATACTTCATTATAAATTCATCACAACTACTTTTTCTACCGTTTTCAGTTTCAGGCTTGTACTTTATCAGTGTCACTCAACAAAACCACAAATGGTGCAACCTTATTCCTTAGCAAGTCAGGTACACAGATTACCCATCTGGGAAAGCTATAGGGTATTAACCGAGGTGATCAGAATTTATTACCATACACTGAAATATGCAGGTGCATGTTGAAACTTTCTAAATTAATTAGAGCTGATATGAGGGGATTATCTGATGATACTTCTAGAATATTTTATCTTATTTCTATATTAAAGAGATGTTTTGACACTTCATTAGAACCGTCTTGCTTCAACGGTTCTAATAAGGGGTCAAAACATTTGGTTGAGTTGAGAGATAAGAAAATTATCCAAAATTATCATCAGATAATCCTCCTATCTCCAGCTGTGCTTAACTGACAAAATTTCAATATGCATCTGTGTCTTTGTGTATCTAATAGACGTTTCTTTAGAAATGATTTTTCCTTAACCGTGAATTATTGCAGATTAACACATGTTGTTGGAGGGCAGATCACGAAATATTAATTCACGACAGGTGCAGGCCGGAGTGAATTAATATTTGTATCTGCCTGATAACACATGTGTTAATCTGCGATAATTTACCAGTAAGGAAAAATTATTTCGATTCTAACATTATACACAGCATGGACATTGCGATGCTTTCTAATGGACTCTTTTGAAGCTGACGTATTCAAAAGTTAAGATGTTTACGTCCGACTACATCAAGGCGCAAAATGTGCACGCCGAGTGTTAACGTGATTTATCACAAATTTTCACATGGCGCCGCTTTCTATAGGCTCAATGGGGAAAACGTTAGAATTGTCAGTCAACGTCAGTAGAATCAATCAATATATGACTTACTGGACAGCTAAAGGAGCTTCTATCTTATCTGGGTTCTCCCAGTGCTCTAAGTCCTTCCCAAATGGGATCACAGGGGCCTTTTCTAACAATCCTTTCTTCTGAGGGTCTACTGGAGGAGACAGGTCAGTGTTGGGCTCCTGTTTTATTGTGACAGCTGGCTCTGTGCTGTAAACATATAGAATCTATTACAGTATTGCGAAGCTATAAACTATGTATCCGCAAAGGTGGGGTACTGTATGTTTTTTTAACAAGAAATATGCTGTGAACCTCAGAAGTAATGGAAGGGATCACAAGGCTGTTTTAAGCTGAAATAGAACAAACATAAATTTTCAGTTTTCTGGTCAAACAACTTATCATCAAAAACTTCAGTCTTTAGTGAATCACTTAATGACTTTCTTTTGTCCTTTTGTTTGTTCATCAGAGGATGCTTTTTAAGGATATTGGCAAACAGTGCAGGCCCTGATTAGACAGCTTTTTATGTTTGAATTGTTCAGACATTTCTATCCAAATATTTGGGTAAATGCAGAATGCTGATGTACTGAACGGGTACAGTGCCAAGTTTTTCCCCTTTTCTTCAAATGGAGACAACTTTTGTGAATTCCTCTTTGTTTCCCTAAGCAACAGAACCTTCCAAATAGGGGTTTAATCTTAAAGGAAAGAATTTGCTCCTACAGTTGCTTCCCCTCAAAGTGTACTCATTCACCTTAATTTAAAGACATATTATATCTCCAGTTAAAACTGGTCCAACATCTCTGCTAAAATGAGCACCTGCCTGTCACAATATTATATCAACATACCAACCTTGTAGTAGCTTGGACTTTATCCATCAGTTTTGTGACATTAGATTTCCATGATGTTGGGTCTTTAACATCCTCTTCCTGCAGACGACAATTCAAACTCCAGTAGCTTGGAGTTGTCTTCCCCTTAACACCTGGACTGGTTACACTAGCTGACTTCTTCAGACTGGTTTTCTGCTGAGTGGGTACAGAAACTTGACTGGTTTCACTGGCTGTCTTCATCAGAGTGGGTTTTAGTTGAGTATGTAGTCCACTCTGACTGGTACTACTGGTTGGTTTGTTCACATTGCTCTTCTGCTGACCACCGATTGCTTTGTTGGCTAAAGCTTTCAGCCTTGCAGTGTTTGATTTAGACCTGGACTGTTTTGATTTAGACTTGGACTGTTTTGAGGTAGATGGCACTGATTCTGAAGCTGATTAAAAGAAACTTTTCATAATCAAATGATTCATGTAAAAGTGTATTGGTATACTGCCTTGTTTTTCCTTTTTTTTTTACATAATGAATCCCTTTGAAAGGGGTCTTATCTTAAAAGAAACCACTTGCTCTCCCAGGGAATAATTTGCTCTTACAGTGCAAATTCTTTCCTTCAGGAGTTGGCCCAGTATATTGGTATACTGCCTTGTTTTTCCTGTTTTTTTTTTTTTTTTACTTAATGAATCCCTTTGAAAGGGGTCTTATCTAAAAAGAAACCACTTGCTCTCCCAGGGAATAAATTGCTCTTACAGTGCAAATTCTTTCCTTCAGGAGTTGGCCCCCATATACAGGGACTCAAGAAAGAAAACAGTAGAGTTGCTTCCCTTGAAAGTATTCTAGTTTCACCTTAAATACCCTTTCAATATATCAGTTTTGAGAAAGCATTGAAAGTATTTCTTTTCTTGCAGAATTTTTAAAATATTCCATATGCAAAACTGAAATAAAAGCAGATCCATGACTTCTTTCTGGTTCTCACTTGTATACAATGTATGTGTAGAATTTAGTTTATGCAACAGATTTTATACAAATAAAATGAGCCGCGACACGAGAAAACCAACAATGTGGTTGTGCGCCCAGCGCAGACTCAGATCATCCTGGGCTTTCGCCCAGGCTGATCAGACAATTTGCTAAGCGCTTAAAGGGTGGCTAAGGGTATAAGCTACCTCCATGCGGACAGCGAAGACTCTGATCAGACTGGCAAGATGCCCATGCAGATCTGAGTCTGCGCTGGGCGCACAACCACATTGTTGGTTTTCTCGTGTCGCGGCTCAAATATGTTTAAACTAACCTCCATGAAGCAAATTTTTATCATCAAGACTCTCTTTAAACTTTTATCATCACAGGAAGCCTTTATCATTTTGATCATATGTTATACACTTCAGAAACTCCACTTCAAGTCTGATTTCATATATTTTTTGTGATTCTATACATGAAAATAGCACTGATGCAAGGGCAGATAATTTTTATCTAGTACACTGTCTGTGTACAGTCTAATTTCCCATGGCACAGATGAGAGTGTAGATACTCACCAGCCTGCAGTCTGACATGTTCTGGCACATCTTCTTCATATCCTTCCTTCTCTACCACTTCTTCAAAATCATCATCTTAAATAGATAGATAATATGAGCCGTGACGCAAGAAAACCAACAATGTGGTCGTGCGTCCAGCACAGACTCAGATCAGCCTGGGCATCCGCCCAGTCTGATCAGAGTCTTCGCTGTCCGCATGAAGGTAGCTTAGTCTCTTTAATAGCTACCCTTTAAGAGCTAAGTGAAGAGTCTGACCAGACTGGGTGGATGCCCAGGCTGATCCGAGTCTGCGCTGGGCGCACAGTCACGTTGTTGGTTTTCTCGTGCCGCGGCTCATATATTGATACATAATGCAGAGTGAATGTCAAATCATCAAAACCTTTAATCCAATATGGTTGATGTTCAAGTACCAAGTTTGTTTGGTTATAAAATCCTCCCCACACCCTCTCACCCACCCCGACCCCGACTCCCCACCTTTAAAATAACATTCAAAGTCTAGACATGTAGATTTTTGTGATTGTTTTGGACAGGAGAAAACATCTAATAGCAAAACTAATAAAAGTTATTATTTAACATATCTGGTGTCATTTTGGGAAGAAAAAACTCGTCTCACGACTAAATGAATATGGTATATTGCTCATCTGCTCACTCATGAATAAGATGAGTATTTTTTTCTAAAGGAAGAAAAGAGAATAAACTTGTCTAAGCATACAAACACTGACAAGTGAAAGCATGTTAGTTCTGACTTAATTATGAGTGTTTTAATTGAATGCTGTATATGATAAGGTACCTTTAATGGAGTCGCCAATCGGTTTCTGGCCTGTCGGTGCATTGTAACAAAACAGAGCTAAACCAGAAAAACTCAGTACAAAGTTTATGCCATCAAGACAACAACAACACCAGAAAAGTAATACCTATGTCTGGCTTCTGAAAGTCACAGGCAAGACCAAATTGTAATTGAAATTCTAAATCATCATCAAAGGCCATCATTTTTGGTACTAGCTTCTGTTAAAAGAATTTAACTGTCAACAGACCTCCAGATAAGATGAGTTTTTGAGGATAATTCAGAGATAATTTTTCTTATTTCTCGATGAAAACATACACTGAAGCGCCGTTATAACGCGGGTGTCGGGAGACATAAAATAGAACCGCGTTATAAGTGATCACGCGTAATAACGATCTTCACAGAAATACCCCACCCACTAATGAAAAACCCCATGTTTACATGTTCGTAGCGCTTATTTAGCCCTTACGAGGTAGATAGACATGTTTACTGCTTACCTGACACAACGAAAGTCATCGCTGAAGTAAGCTTTCAGTCCCTATGTTCTTACTTATGGTGAAAAATGCGCTGCAAAACGGTTGAAAACCATTTACAAAGTGAAAGTACAATCGGAACACATCGGCCAATTCCGTTTCCTGAATTAAACCTATATCGACGAGGATGTCCGATTGAGCGAAAGTAGACTTGTTCGAGTTAATTCCCTTGTATATACACTTGCAAAAAGGTACCTTCGGACGAATATAATATACTTGTTTGCGCGAGTACTGACGTCGCTTAAACAATTTCTAAGCAGCCTACAGATAACCAAATCGGGTATAAGCTTTTTTTTTTCCATTTATAAAATTCTTTTGTAATGTTTTCTTTGGAAGTAATCAGTGACTGCTACGCACAGCCTTTTTTCCTGAGCGTCGGCTTGTGTATTGTGTATGAGGTGACCTTCGCTAATTGGTGACACGTGATATGCGCTAATTATCGAAGTCTTTCACACCTTGGCAAGACAACCGACGCTTTGACTGTCTGTGATAACTTTTGACACTCTGTTGATTAAAATTCTGTAAACAACCCAATTAACTTTTAATGGTTACTTTCTATTTCAATGTCGTGAACACCGACGGAAACCGCCGAAAAATCCGCGATCTGTAGAAAAAAATTTGGGAGCCACAGGACAACCGCGTTATACTGATTTCCGCGATATATCGGTCCGCGGTATAACGGCGCTCCAGTGTACATTGTGACCCTTCATCAGAACCGCCTCTGCGAGACAGTTCTGATGAAGGGTCACAACATATTTTTTATGGAGAAATACGGAAAATTATCCCTCAATTATCCCTGTTACTCCCTCTTATCTGGAGCTCTGATAATACCTGAGTCGCTGTCTTGATCCTCTTTATCAGGATTTCCCAGCACCTCCAGCTCTATGCACTTCTTCATAGCTTCTTCTAGTCTAGTTTTCAGGTCACTGGTACTTTTAATATCTTCTTGCTTGGCACGGTTTGATTCCATTGTCTAAAAGACAGGAAAGAAGTAAACTTCAATGGCTGCACTGGAGAATCTTAACATGAAAATTTTAAGTAATGGGACAAATAAGTAGAGGAACTACATAAGTATTATTGCTTCGGTTCTGATCCTTATACTTGTAGACTACAAATGTATATGTTTGTTGTCATGTTCTTTTCATGAAATAAAATATGTTTAAACCCAAATAAGTCTGGGCAAACAGAGCAGAACCAGATCAGACTGCTCTTAGAGTCTGATCAGGGCCAAAATTGCTTGCCATTCCATCTGCATATTTTGCATGCAATACTAAACTGCATTGTAAAACCAAACTATTCCACCTTTAGGACAATTGCAGTAATTTTTATTTACCTGTCCCAAAGTTTATTATTTTAATGTATTAGTCAGCTGCCTATAAAACAGACTGTAATTTCTGAGCAAAACCAGTATTCTGTCATAGTACATGTACTCATACAGCATTGAAATCTGAAAAAAACATGATACAGGAGCATAAATGCTGATTGTTCTCCATTTACACTATTTGTATTCTTTTTTTAATAGAAATCTAGAGATCATCAAAATATTTCTGTATAAGTGTATTCTCAGATTTCATTCATGGTGAAAGTCCTCAGCAAAGCAGTAAGAAAGGGCTATAGCATACCCATGAAAAAGATACATGTACCATATTTAGTCAACCATGTAAATATATGTCAGATTAATTCTCTTTTTTCCTTCCAAAACAATCCCCAAATCTAGATCTGTCTTAAGTACTCCAAGACAAATCCAGATTTTGGGACTGTTTTTGAAGGGAAAAAAATCTATCTTATAGCTGAATTAATATGGTGCTTTAATAATCAGAGCTATCTTCGTAAATGCCACCTGGAGCTCTGTTCCCATACCCTTTGAGCACTAATACTTCTAAAGAACGGGGGCCAGTTGTTCAAAGCATCGTTAGCCTAACAAACTCATGAAGAGGCCAACTGGTTAAGTCTTTTATGACTTTAAAGCCAAACACACAGATATTTTTGTTGAAAATATGTGAGAAGCTTTTGCACTGCAACAGCTTCTCTCACATTTTTTTCAACAAAAAATATTAACATTGTTAGTTTTGAACAACTTGGCCCTGATGTTGAAAATACAAAACAAATATAGCAAATTTAAAATCAACATCAAATGCACAACTGGCGCAAACAAAAACATTACTAAATGAAATACTGAAGCAAGTGAGCAGGGACTCATCAAACAGATAGTGAAGCAATAACAAACCCAGGAGTAGACTCATATCGAACTGTTCCTCTGATATAAGACTTTGTAAACAAGAATATTATGCATAATAGAACCAATACAAACTTAGCCAGAAACTTTAACCTTGACCTAAGGTCAGCAGTAGCATCCAGATGATGTTAACTGATCTGCACGAACCTAGTAGTGAACTTAGTCACATATCATAAGGTTCCATCAAAGGATTTTGGAAATAAATGCAAAGGATACCAGTTTAATGCAAAACTTTAAACTTAATGTTAATGGAAAGACATATGGATGGAAAGACGAAAACTATATACCCAATGACATTCTCAGTATGTTGGGGGTATAATATACAGTACCTGAAGCCATTTTTTAACCTGCCCAAGATACTTTGTTTTCACCAATCTGTACTGGTCCTTTAAAGTATGAATAATATCCTTGTTGTCTTCAGTTTCCTGTAGTTTGTCTGTATTATCTACAGTCACTGAGATCTGATAATTTCTTGATCCCAGTCCATAAGCCTGGGCAAGTCTGGAATGATTATCTACATCTTCAAAGTCACTATCACTTTCTTCTGAGTCTTCCTCTTCTTCTGAATGATTCTTTAAACCACCGTAAGAATCTTCAATATTTTCACAACCACCTTCTGCATCTTCAATATTATCACATTCTTTAGTTGTTTCAAGTACAGGGTGTGATAATACTGAGATAACTGAAGACTCTACAGAGCCTTCAGTTACTTCAGTATTATCACTCTTTTTATTTGTTTCACTTTGGCTTGTTCTACTAGAAACATTTATGGCTGTCTTAACATTCTTGTTGGTTACTTCATTATTCACGCCTGAATCTATTTGACTTGTTTTACTAGCACCATGATTTAAACCCAAACAAGCAATTTCATTAACATTTGTTTCTTTATCGGAGTTTTCTTGAACCTTAGCAGTTGCATACTCTCCATTCTTCCCGTTAACATCAGTACTTAAATTACCATGACTAGAATGACATTTTTCACATTTTTCTTGATCCCTTGATATTCTGTTACTATGATCCCCTGAAGAACTACTAACACCTAGTTTAGTACTAAACTCAGAATTATTAGTAGCATCAGTTTGGATTGTATCTCTGAGTTCTGAATTTGTGGCACTGCAATTAACAGACGTGTCAATATCTGATCTCACTCCTTCTGTTCTAGTCTTATTGTTAAGAAGATGTGTAGGCTCCTCAGGAATCTCAGATTCAGGTATAAAGAACATGTCAGGGTGAGGTAGAAGCAGCTGGATACAATTTTCTATCTCTTTTAGACACAGCTCTATATCTGGCGACAAGTCTGAAGAAGAAATGGACAAATACACATGTATCTTACAGGGAATTTGATTCTCTTGGATAGAGCAATATTTACATGGCTATAAGAGTTTGGCTATGGGAGTTTCCTCCTTCAAATATTACCTGAAACATGAAAACCAGTCTTGTGCTTCAGCTAAAAGATGGGTTTTTTTTCTTCCAAAACAATACCCAAAATTTAGATCTACATGTATCTTGTAAGATGGATCTAGATTTTTGGGATTGCTTAAATATGGTACCAGATGCACTTTGACAAAAAGTTGTGTTCACCACATGTGACACTCTACTCTAGATAAGAGGAAGTATCTGATGATAAATGAAAATAATTTCTGTCTAACTTTGGTGACTGCCTGTATGATTCTCAGAAGGTTGAAGCCATTCTAAAATGGAGTCTACTCTTAAAAGAAAAGAATTAAGACTTGACCCCGATTGAAACAGGAGGCAAAATCAACATGACAGAGTTGCTTCCACTGGAAGTTTACCATTTCACCTTAAGAATTAGCCCCCAATAAAATGATTGGCCCAGCGGTTTTGGAGAAGAAAACCTTTGAAAATGGTGGACGGACAGACGACGGACGGACTACGGAGCATTGCCATACTAAAAGCTCACCTTTGAGCCTTCGGCTCAGGTGAGCTAAAAAGACTGAAACAACCTGGAAACAACTTCTTTTTCTGCTACTGTGATGTTATTTGACTTGAAAGACAAAAATGTAGTTGTCTCCCTTTGTGAAATAACAATATGTCTAAATCCCCATCATTTTAAACACACCTATCTGTTCGACATGTACTTTTTCCAGCCTCATTAATCTGTTCTCCTCCAGTTTTCTCTCTGTCTCCTCTTTCTGTCTTCTTTCCAATGCAATTCTAGCACTCACAGCATCAAAATTTACCTGAAGTATATCACAAGACATGCAAGCTTATATAGGGGTCACTTTTTCAGCAGCCATCTTTTCAAGGTTCTTCAAACCACAATACAGAGTAACTGAGCCTGTTTAAGAGAGCACTTGTCTTATGCAGCCACACCTTCAGAGCTCCAGATAAGAGGGGTTATAGAGGACAATTCAAGGATAACTTTTCTTATTTCTCATAGAAAATATATGTTGTAACCCCTCATTAGAAATGTCTTGATGAGACGGTTCTAATGAAGGGTCACAACATATGTTTATATGGAAAAATAAGGAAAATTATCCCTAAATTATCTGTTACCCCTTCTTATCTGGAGCACTGTCCTTGTATAAAACATGGGTAAACAAGACTTCCAAATAGGGTGGTCATCTGGGTGTCCTGCCTGTGAGTGCATTGTCACAAAATGAGCTTCACCAGAAAGCTTAACAGAAGTTTAGGCCACTGACACTGAGAAGTAATACCTATGGCTTGCTTCTGCTAGTAGCAGGTGAGGGTATGAAGATAAAGGTGTCCCAAAGCCTTGTGGTCATAGAGTCAACAGATTATTAAAGGCCCAAACTTATACAAAAGATGGAGCCCAATCCTCTCCTATCGCAACCACTTAACTTTTCCTGATTTGAATCTGGTGGCCAGTTACTGCTGTGTTGACAGAGAGAGTCTTTCAGTCAAGGGGCCTGGGAAATTCAAACACTCCACCTTCTGCGCCGCAGTGGTGCACTCTAACCACTCAACCATGGTGCCTCTCCATGAGTGACCCTTATTAAAGGTTTGACTGTACTGTAATTATCATATTTTTAATTCCTAACTGATCCTCTAGGTTTTGAACAAGTTGGGTTTGCTATTCAGGCATGTGTCAAAATTATCATCTCAAATCTATACTGGCAAACAGTCTGATCTGGATCGACACTGTTTTGCTTAAGGTAAATGGGTCCGCAACTCTGTCACCTTCATTTTCGCCTCTATTTTCAATTTGGGTCAACTCTTGAAGGTAGGAATTTCTTGCTCTAGAAGCAAATTATTTCCTTTATGACTAGACCTCACTTTGGAAGGGACTTGTCATCCAGGGAATCAAGAAGGAAGTCACAGAAGTTGTTTCCCTTTGTAAAAATGTAGGAAAACCATGAAGAGCACCCATGCTCTTTAGGCATTTTTGTGCCAATTAATAAGGTCACTTCAGTATATCAATTCAACGAGCTACATTCATGTCAATTTCTTGTCTTAGTATCCTGCATGAGACAGTCCCACAATTTTATTGTCTAATAACAAGACAACAACATCTGGAAGTCCCATTCACCATTAAGATGTATGGGTACACTTTTATGTTTTTCTGCCTTTTTTTACGAAGGGAAACAACTTTGTAACTTCCTGTTTGCATCCCTGGATGAATCATTATTGATAAAGCTCTTTCAAAATGTGGTCTCCTCTTAAAGGAAAGAATCTTCCTTTAAGAGCTGACCCCCACTGAGAATGACGGCAAAAAATCAAAATGACAGGCTTGCTCCCCCTTAAAGTGAAACTATTCTATATACATTGTTCAAATGAAGAACATTTTCACCTCCAGCAAGGTCTTCTTTAGAGTTTCCATTCCAGTAAGCAGATAAGGAGATTTTACTTCATTTCTTCTAATAATACCTCCCTCTCCCTCTTATAAATGCCCCTCACTTTTTTGTGCAAAGTGGACAAAATTCCATTAAAATTGGCTTTACACTACAAAAATACATCACTTATTGCCCAAATTTTTGTTTTCAACATGTTGTTTTTAAAGTTTGTGAACTGCAAGCCCCCAAGAGGGTTTATAAGAGGAACTCCAGTAGGCTTCATAGGCTTGTTATCATAACTATTTCACAATATGAGCCGCCAATCAAGATAACCAACAGAGTGGTTGTGCACCCAGCGTAGACTCAGATCAGCCTGGGCATCCACCAAGTCTGATCAGAGTCTTCCTTAAACACTTAAAAGGTAGCTTAGGGTCTATGCTACATTCTTGCGGACTGCAAAGACTCTTATCAGATTGGGCAAATGCCCAGGCTGATCTGAGTCTGCGCTGGGCGCGCAAGCACCTTGTTGGTTTCCTCATGTCACAGCTCAATTATGCATTCTTACCTTCTTACATGACTTGAGGTAGTGATAACCCAATGCCAGCTTCTTGTAAGCCTCTCCAAACTTCTCAAACCACTGCTGGATACATTTGTAAGCTTCACTCTTCAGTGTGGTGGCTGCCTGCTTTGGAGGGGGTAGGGGACAATCTGGATCAATTTCTGCAAGGCAGAGCTCCAGATAAAGTGAGGTTCAAAGGATAATTTAAAGGTCATTTTTCTTATGTGTGAACAAAAACATATGTTGTGACCCCTAATGAGGGTCATAATATATGTTTTACTGAGAAATTTACATGTATATGGAAAATTATCTATTACTTATCCCAGTTACCTCTTGCTATCTGAAGCTCTGGCAATGGTATGAAAAAATAGATTCACAAGCAGTTCTTTCATATTGTGATGAATACATGTTCCCATATATTGCAATATTTGAGACCCTTTTTGGGGAAAGCAATGTAGACCCAGACCAGTCTGATTAGGGTCTGCTATGCTTGCCATTCCACTCACAACCCCGGATAAAACAAGAGTCGTCAGAAGACAATGCAGTGCGTCTAATGGGGATTTGACTTTCACTATTACATAGCAACATGAATCTAAACAATATTGGAAAAGACGTAAAACCAGTGTAAAATATATGTCTAGGTTATAGCTGAATGGCTCAAGTGAGTTCTTCCCTTTCTATGCAAGACTTAATCAAGTATCATGACAATAATATAACCCTATATGTATGAAGATACATGTGTATTACAAAGTCAGCCAGCCCTAAAATATAGGTCAATCTGAAAAGGAGTGATGGTGTTGAAATGGTGTCATTGTCTAGACATGTGTGTGTGCCAGAAATCATGACCCTAACACACACATGGACTGAAAAATATCATGCAATACACGTAATATATACATGTTATATGCATTTGTAAGTATGTTATCATGAAAGTTCTGAACAAAGACTAAACTGTTTACAACCTTAGTGCAGAGCAACAGATATGGTAATATTTAAGAAATCATTTTTCCTTACCCGTGAATTATCGCAGATTAACACATTATTGGAGGACAGATCATGAAATATAATTCACGAGGGCCTCAGGCCGCAGTGACTTAATATACGTATTTCCCCGACAACATGTGTTAATCTGCCATAAGTTACTGATAACGAAAAATTATTTTGATTCTAAAATTATATATGATCATATTACAAGGATATTGTGACATTTTCTAATGGACTCTTTTCAGGTTGACATCACCAGAAGTTAAATGTTTATGCCCGATGTCATCAGGGTGTGCGAAATGTGCATGCCGAGCGTTAACAACGTGATTTATCACAAATTTTCACACAACGCTGCTTCCTATAGGTTCAATGGGGGAAAAAGGTTAATGTCGTGTTAGAATTGGTGATAACTGGGGACAATATCTATTTAGATACCTCTCAATGTTTTCTGCAATATTTACAAAAGGAGACAAATTTTGTGATTTTCTCTTTTCTTCCTTGGAAATGGAACCTTTCCAAAAGAATTCTGCACATTGCAACAAATAATGCTAAACTAGAAAACTCAATAAAAGTTTTCGCTGACTATGACACTGCATCTGCTAATTGCAGGAGAGGCAAAAAAAGGGATCTAATCTTATAGGAATGAATTTGCTCCTACAGAAGCTAATTCTTTCCTTTAAGAGTTGACCCCTCTTGAAGGGGCAAAAATGAAAATGGCAGAGTTGCTTCCCCATTCACCGCAAATCTGCATGAAAATGTGATACGTTGTAACCACTCGTCTTAACTGCCTATTGAGCACAGCGTCGGTCAGTGGGCTAAGCACTGACCTGCTAAGCCAGTGATCTGGGCTTAATTCCTGCTGCAGGTAGAAATCTTTGCAACCGTAAACAGCACACAGCTTTTAATTATCACCCTCCCAACATCCTGATATGACTGAAATACTGTTGAAAAGGACATAAAATTGCAAGCTATCCATCCCTCCATCTTACCAACAGCAAGCTCTAGCAGAGTTTGAAAGTCTTCTACAACCTTTTCCCTGAAGGCATGTGATCTGTTAAAGAGCTCATCTATCATCTGGAATGTTGACAGTCTGATCTCTGAGTGGTCCTTCACCAACTGAACCATTAGAAGGTCATATGCATGTCTTACATAGGCATCAGAGGTCCTGAAATGAATTGAGTAACTAAGGAACAAAACTACAAATAAGGATAGGTTACAATGGGACCACTTATAGGCATAGCAACACTGTCATTTTCAAATTTGCGTAGAGGAACAATTTTTTTCTCTTAAAGAGCTGACCCCTTTTCAACACTGTCATTCATATTTGCCTTGAGGAATATTTTTTTTTCTTAAAACATATTGAAGAGCTGCCCCTTTTGAGGAGGGAGGCAAAAAAGAGAAAATAGTAGATTTTGGCAGTGGACGATTTACTTCCTTTAGGCTACAAATAATGCCCCTTTTTATAAAGTGCAATGCCCTTGGGGTGTTTAATAGGATTAATATGGTAAAAAACACAGCTTCAGAGGTTTTCAGTTTACAACAATAGATGATATACACCAGTAGAATATATACTGAGTATATTGATACTGACAAATGTATGGGCTGATCTGAGTTTTCATAATTCATTCACTTTTCATAAACTGCGTCTTAAAATTAACAGGGTCCAAGGTTATAGCACACTGATGTGCTCGGAAGCAGCCAATCAGTGTGCTTTATTTTGAGTTTGAGAATGTACTACAAGTTTTATAACCTCCGGGCCTGATGTATGAATACCTGCATATTCTTTTAAACTTCTTCATCACTTCTGGTATAAGTACTGGTTTTCCTGAAGTTGTCAATAGCTCCATCAAACTGGACATCTGCTGGCATATTGTGTCATCTAGGTCTTCACTGGTGGGGGTCTTGGATGATGCCATTGTCAAATGGAAATATTCTCTATCCACTGCAGCAGAGCTCTGGATAAGACAGATTTTTGGTGATTTAAGCACCCCAAATGCAGACAAGAAAATTAAATCTGCTAATTTTCAAAAATAAATCTTGTATGAGCTATATCATGTTGACAACGTGCCAACGGAGCCGTAAAACGTAATTTGCAACCATAAAACCGACGATTTACCTCCCCAAATGACAATTTTCAATACAGTTATCCCAATTCTAATGCACTTATCCCATTTTCACCTTTTAAAGTGTGCTGCCATAGCAAACGCTTTCAGGGAGGTAAAACCAGGCATCAACCAATCAGAAGATGACTTACATATAAGCGTTACGCTTACTGTCAGATCCTGTTTTGATTCACTGTATTATGTATATGTATGTATAAAATCTTTGAATAAAATATTGTTTAAACCAACCAATCAGAAGCGGCAATACGTAATGACGTCCTGTTTCCGACAGTATATTGCAGTGATCCAATCAGACGTCATGTTACATCATGTAAGTGCATTAGAATCATGTTTATGTCCATTTCATTATTGGTGTAAACTGCTTTCAATCACAACACTGCTCGGCCGATTCTGTGAATCCCCACTCGGACGTATGTAAAGCGGAGACTTTTGTTTCAAAATGCAACATTTTGTTCACTGGAACAAGTATATACTGAAGAGGTAGCCCTATGAGTGATAATTAATTCCCTGCCTGTGACTTTTCCAGCTATTGCACAGACATTCATTTCTTGCTTTGCTGTTGGAAAAAGAAAATAGTCAATTACTGATGCCGAGACGGAAAATAGATTTTTTTTTTTTTTTATGATTATTATTTATTCAGAGAGACAGTTGCTGTCATCTTTGTTTATCTGGTTGTTCCTAACATCAGTCCTGTGATTTAAGTAGTCCCACGTTATACATCCAAGGTTGATTCACAGAAATGGCCAAGTGGTGTTCCGATTAAACTGCTTAATGTCTTGCAATTTTTTACTGAATATTTTGGAAAGATTTGGCTTCCAAACAACCACTTTGGCTTTGAAACAGAGTAAAGATAGATATTTTCACTTTCAACACAACCACTTTAATAATAAATTTCTGCTGAAGCATTCCCCAGAAGTATTATTGCTGGAATTGCAAAACTGTCAGAATAGAGTGAGTGGGTGCAGATTTGTAGTTTTAAATGTGTTTTACAGTATTATTCTTACACATGAGAATTACAGTTTTATATGTAAGAGTCAACATAAAGCACAGTTCTTGTTTGTTTTGAAAAGCTAAAATAATATCTTGCTTCGGTACCTGGCTTGGGGGCTATCATAAGTCTGCTGCTGGAAAAGATGTGATTTTTTCATAATAAGGTATGCAGATTCGTACACCACTATATTTGCAGATCAAGACAAAAGCCAGATGAAGCAAATTTAAAGAGTGACTACACTTCAGGAACTGACTGAATCAGATCCCAAACCCTATCCCCAACATCAAAGGGAAAGATTGACAAAGACATCCCAACAATCAATAAATTACAAGTGATAAGCCAAGTCAGCAGCTCTTTCCCAAATAGGTGGCAACATTACTTTGAACAAAAACCATAGATCTATTTAATGAAGATGTGCAAAATGTCAAGGTTGTCCGGTCCATAGAGATACCTGAACGCACCAAAAACACCGGAACGCATTTGTAATTACCGGAACGCACTATTAATACAGGTTTTCCCGTACAGATATTGGTTTTTGGGTTAAGTATCAAGTGCTTATAAAAAATAAAGTTATTTGGTTAAAAGCATTATCTGAGCCATGTTTTGTTATACAAATTCAACTTTGTGTTCTCAGTGGGACACTACTTGAGCCTGTGCTACTTTCCATTTCAGTGTCAAGGATCATAAAATACATTCAAGACAATTTATTTTACATCTATGATGCCTTGAATAATTAACAAGTGCATAATAATGATTCCTGACCCAGCAAAAAGTTTTTTTTACAGACACCAGAACAGACACAATTCTGCTTTACACACACTCTCTGTCTCTATTCCTGAACAGGAGAGCATTTTTACCAGAAAACTGAAACTCTTTCTTAAGTTGTATATCAAACTGAAAACCTAATTTACTATCCTCTGACTAATGACATACGATAATATTTCAGTCTTAACACCACACACAAGTAAAGGAAAACCCTACTTTTTATAGTGTGTTCCGGTAATTACAGGTGCATTCCAGTGTTTTGGTGCATTCTGGTATTTTTATGGACCCAAGGTTGTCTATCAGTTAGAAAGTATGATTTGAAGCACTCTGTCTCAATACAACTGATGTTATGAACTGAACAGAATGAGTCAGCAAGCAGGACTCAGCTCAGAAAATGGAAATTCAAAAATAGTTGTGTCATTTTACACTACAGTATCGTCGATGTATCCAACTTCGTTATGCATAAAACTTCGTTAGGTTTCGTCATCTTCCTGTCCCGCACGTGAGGTCAAGGCCACCACGTGTATCTTTGGTAAACATTGAGCTCGAGAACTGTCAAAGTTGTTTGGCTGTTTTCCAGTGCACTATGCGTTTCAAGCAAGTAAGTACTGAACAATCAAATTCTACAAGCTCAAAATTAACAATTCTCACTATTACTTTTTTTCTCATGGTGCTAAAATACCCACAATTTCCTACATTTTCAGTTTTTCACTTTGTTTGCTGAACGCATCATTCGGATGACTTCTATACAGGGTTCAAATCCAACACCCATCAAAAATTTTTTTTAGGCCAAGCCAATTTTAAATTCAGTTTCATGTCCCTATCCTTAGACTCAGAAATGGAAAAAGTGATCTCCTTTTAAATGAATACACACTGTAGCATGATTATATTTCAGCAGTTTATTAATTACTATGAAAATTTTTTAACAAACAATAGAAAAGCTTATAAACAGAGTAAAGGCAACATGCTGGATGGAAGTAACCTCAACCAAACAATCAAAGAAAGTAATTCCCCAAGCAGGCCCCTCTACTGACGAATCAGAGATTGATGAATCTGAAAAATGTTGTGTTTGCTCTAAATACACCCCTGATCGAGTCAGAAATTCATTGGACATAAAGTTCACCAAGTGGGTACAGTGTGCAAACTTGGAATATAAGCACTGGGTCCACCTTATATACTGCACCCCCTTGAGAGCTGTGAGGAGAGACAATGTCTTTTACTGTACTTACTGCCCAGAAGTCACCCCCCACCCCCCCCCCCCCACCACCACACGTGAAGAGTAACTCTCCCCATTCAGATTTGTAAAAAGTGTTAACTGTTTTTAGTTGGAAGTATTAATTTTTGAATTTGTTAAAATTGTTACTGTTGGACTAAATAAATAGAGAGTACAGTCAAGGGATGATGGTACAAAAGATGGACCCTGGCACTGATCTGAACCAAAAGTAATGGTGAGTAAAGAAATAATGTCTTACAGTTTTATTTATTCTTTTTTTTATTATTATTGTTTTTGGTATAGTAAACTTAATTTGGAAAATCTTACAACGAAAAAATAATAACCTTGGCCTGATTTAAGCGTGGCTAATTAGCATAAATGTCAGCGCATGCGCCCTAACGAAGTTTTATGCACTTCCCTTTGTTTACAAGATGGCAGACACGCTAGCCGAAGCGTTGAAAACAATAGAAATTGGAATCGCAGGGTCATTATTTTCGCCATTAATGTTGCGAGAGGTACTGATTCATCGGGTAATAGTGGATTAAATTGTGGCCGCCATATTGTTTATTGCCGAGGCGAAAACCACGTATGCTCTTAGGGTACCAAAGTTTCATGCATCGAGGATATATGTAGCGTCTGAAGCACAGATAGTTTCCGATGATAATGGCAGATAGAGTCCTGTGTGAAGCACGATTAGCCGCTGATAGAGTCTTGTGCCAGGCGCATGTAGCATCCAGTGCCATTGTAAAAGGTAAAACAATCCGATTTTCTTCAAAAAGGAGATATTCTTTCAACTCAGAGCCTTACAAAATTTTAAATTCATTCATTAGGGTCAAACTTATCCAACCGATCTGTTTTCTTTCTATTGCGTTCGCAACTGAGGTACTCGGACAAAACGGACCATGGACAAAACGGACCAGACAAAACGGACCATGGTTAGGACAAAACGGACCACGTTTCGGGACACAACGGACCACGTTTCAGAACCAGACAGACTTCTCTAGAAGACAATCCAGACCATTAATTGGTGCCAGTCAAAATATTAAAGAGTATATAATTACCAAAAAAAAAAAAAAAAAACAATTTTAAGTGACAATCATTTGACTACTGTTCATGACCTCAACTACCTTTGATTGTCGCAACTATCTGATTGAGTTAATACGTTGATAAAGGGGTAATATTTTTTTATCTTTTAAGCATGCAAATTGCTATTAGTGTTGCAACTAAAATGAAATATGCTTTCTCAAGTTCGGAAGGTCTGAACGTGGTCCGTTTTGTCCTTAAACGTGGTCCGTTTTGTCCTGAACGTGGTCCGTTTTGTCCCGAACGTGGTCCGTTTTGTCCCAAGCGTGGTCCGTTTTGTCCGTGGTCCGTTTTGTCCGTGGTCCGTTATGTCCCTAATTCGCAACCGATCGGCGTTCAAAGTGGACACACTCTTCAAAATTGTCAAATCTTGACCTTCATTCCAGCTTGTAGAATTTAAAGTAAGTACGAATTAGGCATAACAGCTATAGATACTGGAAGACACGGATGTCTGATGTTCCGTGCACCTTATGCCCCATAAGAAAATGTGTTGTTTACAATTATATTAGAGTTTATTAACACCCACCCTTACCTCGTTTTCCATTTTGGGACGGATAGAATCCTAAACTAACGCAAATAGACTCCGAAATACACAGATAGAGTCCAGTTTTCACAGATAGCGTCCGATATGGTTATGCACCGTGTCTTTTTTATTTCACAACACAAGTAATTTGTATGGAGCTATCTGCTCTCAGCTCGTGTCCATGACTGTTAATATGATCGTCGTGGGAGAGACAAAAGATGTGGGAAGGAATAGAAACCGGGACCCGGGACCAAATTCCGGGACCGAAATCCGGGACCAATTTTCGTTGGCATTAAAATTGTACAAAAGATGCTAATAACGAGCTGAAAATTGGACCATAAGTAGATTATAGTCTCTTCTGAAAAATGCATATAAAGATTTTATACAACTTTAGATATTTATTAAAATTTTAACAAAAATACAGGACCACGTCGAGCTTTTTCGACCCGGGACCAGTTTTTGCGGGAGTGACGATGTCGAGCAAATCTCAATTTTTTCCTACAGAAACATTTTAAATCCCAATTTTTTCACATTTCGTCATCTGTAAACATACCAAAGAAGATAAAAAATTTAAAAAATATGAAATTTATCCGTAATTTTTGCGAAAAATTCGACCCGGGACCAACCCGGGACCAAAATCGTCATTTGTTTATTGTGCGATGTTGACGACTTGACTCCAGCTTCTAGTCGTACCCGTGCAACCCACTACCAGAACAGCTTTTTCCCACGCACAGTCACAACATGGAACTCACTGCCATCAGCTATTGCTGACGCCCATGACTTGGTATCTTTCAAGCATGGGCTATCCAATATTAAGTTCTGAATCTGCAGTCGGCGCCAGCCACAAGTAGCTTCCTAAGGATTCTCTAGAGCTGTGCCGGTGGGGCGCTTATGCCCCTTAGCGGCCACCGTAGCCGGATTGGTCTGAGATGAAGGGTGAAAACGTGGCTGGGCCAAACCTTCTCCAACTTTAATCTGTCTTTTATCTATCCTGGTTCTTCTTACTTTTCTACCATTCAATTCCAACTTTAGGCCTAGCACCACCACCCGTTGCATAATAGTCAAGCGTGACTGTGCCAACGTACCATGTAGAATTTTTAACTTTCTTCTATATTATCGTTCAAAATCTCATTGTTTTACTTTGTGTCATATCTGTAGATGCCACAAAAGACGAAAATGCAAAAATTTTAAAATATATCCCTTATTTTGAGAGAAAACCTACCTGGGACCAAATGGTCATTTTCTGCGGCTTAGACATTGTCTTGGTACGTTGCCATAGAATCTGAACATTCCACAAAAGCAGAAATTGATCCGCTTCTAGAATAAATGAGGAATGCTCTTGGGTGTGTGAAAAGTGTATGAAAGAACATTTCTTCAATGTCGAATGAATATAGGTTCTGTTGGGATGACGATACTAAAATAAATATACTATTCAGGCAGCAAATAACCTTTTCAAAAACCATATTTCATAATTTTGTCCCGAGCTGGTCCCTGGTTAAATATGCCTATCAGCAGACCTTACCAAGACAAAATTAGACAATTGTTATAGTTTTGGCATGTTTAGAACCTTGCACAAGGTAAATAAGGACTATCAAAAAGTTATTCCTTATCAAAAATTAAGAAATACATGACATCGTCAGCTTTTTAATGACGACTTTGGTCCCGGGCAGAGTTATTCGTAGCATTTTGGTTAAATATCTCGATTTTTTTTTTTTCATTTCTATTTCTTTGGCATCTCTACATACGAGTAAATGTAAAACTGATGGGATTTTAAACGTTTATAGAGACAAAAACTGAAATTTCCTTCACATCGTCTACGAAACAAATGACGATTTTGGTCCCGGGTTGGTCCCGGGTCAAATTTTTCGCAAAAATAATAGATAAATTTTGCATTTTTAAAAAATTCAATCTTCTTTAGTATGTTTACATATGACGAGATGTAAAATAATTTGGGTTTAAAATGTTTCTGTAGGAAAAAATTGAGATTTGCTTGACATCGTCAATACCGCAAAAACTGGTCCCGGGTCGAAATTGCTTGACCTGGTCCTGTCTTTTTGTTAAAATTTCAACAAATATCGAAAGTTTTATAAAAATCTTTATATGCATTTTTCAGACGAGCCTATAAACTACTAATGGTCTAATTTTCAGCTTCTTATTGGCATGTTTGGTACAATTTAGGGGCCAACAAAAATTGGTCCCGGATTTTGGTCCCGGGTCCCGGGCGTTGGTCCCGGTTTCTATTCCTTCCCAAAAGATGTGAAGGCTGCAATGATGAAAAAAATTAATGCATTTATTCATGCACTAATCTTAAGCATGAAAGCTGTGGACTTGGAAATTCTGCTCTGTTTTTAGACCTCATAGAAGACTTTAATCTTGTACAGATGGTCACTGAACCAACCAGATATAATAATATTTTGGACTTATTTTTGGCGACAAATCCTACCCTGGTAACGCAGGTAAGCTGCCAAGCTGGCCTAAGTGACCATGGCATGGTCTCAGGCGAATGCATTTTAAAACCCTCAGTCCAGAAACAGAAACCTCGCAGGGTCCAGCTTCTTCGGAAAGCGGACTGGCCCAAGCTCAAGTCCCTAATGGCTGATTTCCGTGATAAGTTTATAGCTGACCACATTGGCAAATCAGTAGATACCCTGTGGTCTGAATTTACTGCTGCACTGGACAAATTCTCTTCACAGTGCAAACTAATGCGTGGCAAATCCTCCCTTCCTTGGATTACACTGGAAATCCGCCGAATGATCCGAAAGCGTGATCATCTATATAGAAGTTTCAAGAAAACTGGAGACCAAGGCAAACGAACCCAGTTTATTAACCTTCGTAAAGCCGTTAAAAGCAAAATAAAGGCATCATTGGGCTTAGCGAAGGAACCCCAGGCTGTAATACCAAGAAATTATTTTCTTTCTTAAAACACTCAAGGCAAGACCATCATGGCTCTTCCCCGCTGAAACATGACAATGACCTTATTACAGAAACCTGCATGAAAGCAAACTTACATAATCAACAGTTTCAGTCCGTCTTTACCTCCGAGGAACCATTATCAGTGTCTAGACTTAGCTATGAAGGTTTGATTAAACCTGATGGGCTACCCCCTGATGTCCTGAGCTCCACCCCTGCCATGGAGGAGTTCAGGATTTCTGTGGAGAGCATCCTGAAGCTTCTAAAAAATCTAAAACCTGGAAAAGCTTCCGGTCCAGATAAATTAAAACCCCTTTTGCTGCAGGAATTACGGGATGAGATTGCTCCGATCCTACAGATAATTTTAGCAATCTGTCCAGTCAGGTAAGCTTCCTGCTGATTGTTGCCGAGCTCTAGTGACACCAATATTCAAGAAGGGAGACAAGTCATCGGCTGCGAACTACAGACCGATCTCCCTCACATGCATACTCTGTAAGGTCCTCGAACATGTAATGGCTACTTACGTGGTCAAGCACATGAATTCTCATGACCTACTGTATGACTTACAGCACGGCTTTAGAGTGAAAAGGTCATGTGAAACCCAGCTTGCCATGTTGGTGGAGGACCTTGCCCGAAATGCAAGTGTAGGTAAACAAACTGATTTGATACTGCTGGATTTTTCAAAGGCTTTTGACAAGGTTAACCATTCCAAAATCCTTTGGAAACTTCACCAATATGGAATCAGAGGCAAAGCACTAGGCTGGAGTCGCGCATTCTTAGGTAATCAGCCACAGTCTGTGGTCCTCGAGGGTCAGGAATCAGAATCGGTCCCAGTTGCATCAGGGGTCCCTCAGGGCTCTGTCATGGGCCCGATTTTGTTCCTCATATATATTATGATTTGCCTGAACAGATAGTATCCCAGGTCCGACTATTCGCCGACGACACGGCCGTTTACCTCACCATAGAGGGTGAGAATAGTGGCCAGGTGCTACAAAATGATTTGAACAGTCTGTCTGTGTGGGAGTCCAGGTGGAACATGGAGTTTAACCCCTCGAAGTGCCAGGTGGTGGGAATCCGGTGCGCTTCGGCCTTATTCCCGTTCGGCCTGGGTCGTTTCGGCCCGATTTCCGGGGTGAGTCATTTCGGCCTAATTGGGGTGGGTCGTTTCGGCCCAATTTCAAAGGTGGGTCGTTTCGGCCCGATTTTATGGGTGAGTCGTTTCGGCCTAAATGGACAAATATGATGATTGAATTAGAAATCTTCTATACATAATGTTTTAATAACAAATTGTTCTTTATGAAATTATATTAAAGTTACCTGTTCCACAAAGACGATGTTGCCACCCCTCGCAAGCATCACACGAAACCGCATGTTGACGCCCAGTCACCACACGATCACAGGCAATAAATAAAACAGACATAATGGCAAATAGTAACGAAACGACTTACAAATACAGAACATAGTAATGCTATATTTTCAAAGGCTGTGATACTAGGTTCAGTTCAGTTCACTTCAATTCTCCTATCAACGTTCCCCAAGTGGCTCAACGGTACGTAACCATAGTTGGACACATTTGGCGCCGTGTGTCCGTCCAATGATAGTGGGGTAGTATTTCAATTCTCATATCGACGTTGCCCCCGCACCTAAGCGGAACGAATCCATAGCCACAGTAACGGGGCGGATGATACTGGGGTTCAGTTCAGTTCAGTTCAATTCTCTTATCGACGTTACCCAAGTGACTCAACGGTACGTAACCATAGTTGCACACACTTGGCGCCGTAGTAGTAGTATTTCAATTCTCATATCGACGTTGCCCCCGCACCTCAGCGGAACGAATCCATAGCCACAGTAACGGGGCACCGTGTGTCCGTCCAAATGATACTGGGGTAGTAGTATTTTAATTCTCATATCGACGTTGTCCCCGCACCTCAGCGGAACGAATGATACTGGGGAGAATTTCTCCGAGTATTTATACCTCGTCTTCGGCGTCGTCGGCGCGTAAAATAAATTTCTCCAGACAATAAAAATCCGATCTCTTCTTGTCTTTGGCAATTAAAGAACTCTTTTCTCTGTAAAATCCCGCCTTTCAAGAACTTATTTACAATGAAATAATTTTCACACCTCTGAATCAATAAGCAAACAGGGTAGTTAAAACACTATGAAAATAGGTAATTAAAGAACCAGTGACAGTAAAAACATTACTAATTGGCAACCGATAAAGATAATTAGGCATTAAAGGAAAATTAGAGATTAAATGGAAAACAATTGATGTAACAATGGCGTGTCTCGCCTGTCATCGGATAGATAGATAGATAGATAGATAGATAGATAGATAGATAGATAGATAGATAGATAGATAGATGGATGGATGGATGGATGGATGGATGGATGGATGGTATGGGATGGGATGGGATGGGATGGGATGGATGGATGGATGGATGGATGGATGGATGGATGGATAGATAGATAGATAGATAGATAGATAGATAGATAGATAGATAAACAAATTTCATGTCTACAAATTTCCATGTCTTTTTTAAAGTAATCATTATTTTTCAGAACTGGTTTTAAATTTTGAAGTCATCTAACTTGATTTTGACAGTGACTTATACAGATGATAATGTATCAACTTGCTAGTTCTGTTTAAACTTCACAACTGTTGCTGAGCAATACTGATTTTTGGAATTCCACTATACGCTTTGGTGACTTGAATTATGTTGGGCCTCGACACGGCTGTCATGCGGATAGTCTCATTAAACTGGTGAAAAAATGACTTCCTCAAACTGGAATCAAGAAACAAAAAACAAATTAAATGAAAAAGTCACTGCAAATATGAACGATCTTGGTTCTCTAGTTCGACATGTTATTAGAACTTCAAAATCAACTGATGTAAGTACCTTAAGACGGCTTAAAGCGCTTGAAGCTTCATAATTGTGCCAGGTCACTTAATACATCTGTAACAAGAGGTAGAGACTCTAACAGGAATTAGAAACAACGACTATGGCTAAAAATAGACTACTGATGATATAGTTTGACCTTCACATTGACTAAGGATAGAAAGAAAACCCTTTATTCAAAACAGTTATCAGAAATGTGTCCCCTTAGTTACCTGTATAAACAAAGTAAACATGAAAATACAACAATATGAAAACAAAGCAATTTCCTCAATGAAATTTATAGCCTCTAACCTAGAGTCTGTTTTACTCAATTCCGGTCTGTCGGTTTCTTCATGTTTTCTTTTAGTTATTTCCATCAGTGTTACATTTGAAACAGACTACACATGTTACTACTAGGTTGTGACCCCATCTTCCATTCATAAAATCAGCTGCAAAACAGTCAGAAAACAAGTGCACTGCGCTTCTTTGCGCCAGCCTGAATCGTTCAGAATCTTTAGGAAATGCTTTCAATACAGAAAATTGCACATGGCAGTGACCTTGGAATGCATTGGAACTTATCATGACAAAATTTAAATTTTCAAACTCGCAGAATTCAAGCGTAATATTTATCTGGCACTTACCTGCAGATATTCCCGCTAGATATAAAATACTCTAAATCAGAAATTCCATTAAAAAATCATGCAAAACAAGATATTTAGCTGCACTTCCGGTTCGCATTGTTTATTTCATTTTTTCTTTGTGACCTCTGTGACCGAGAGAGCGCCTCTAGCGGCAATTAGAAGTTACTACAAGAGGAAACTCCTTGAAGCTAAATAAACCTCGTTCAAGATTAAACATCAGGCAGAACTTCTTCAGTCACCGAATAATAAATACATGGAATCAACTTCCAAAGCAGGTTATAAAAAGTGCTTCAGTGAACGGATTCAAAAACACCATTGACAGACATTATCAGGAAATATATGGGGTTTATAATGACTCAGTCACTTCTGCACTTAAGAGTGTGGCCACAGGTATAACAGGTATAACAGGTACATAGCATTCGCCCCTCTAACATTCAACCTCGTTTTCAATTAAGGTAATTTCAAGGAGTGTTAAACTCTTAGAACGTTCCACAGTCAAGTTTCACAGTAGATACTTTGCAAACTGTCAAAGTTTGGAATCCTTACATCAGAATTCAGCGATTTCATCTCTTTCTTTTTTGCCTCTCTTGTCATCCTAGTCTATAAATTATCTATCTATCTCTCGGGACTGAAGACGATCATTTTCTGATCATTACCACAGGTGTGGTGGGTGGCTAAATTTAGAATTTAGCTAAAGGGAAAAACAAACTTTCAGGGTGGGCCATTAAAACTATTTACAAGAAGCAGATCAGAGGCATGCTAAAACACATGCCTCTGGACCGATAATCTAAATAAGGGCCTTAAACTCCTCAGCGGTCTTGGCAGAAACCGCCGAAGAGGGAATACTATTCCATACAGGAATAGTCCTGGGAAAAAATGAATTTTTCAGGGTATCACTATATGCAAGGTATCTAGTGTATCCACATCTTTGTTTGATACCACAGCTTCCTTAGAGGTATCTAACAGATTTGAGACTTTATCATCCCTGTCCGAACCTGATAGTCCGGTACCAGACTAGGCCCCCCCAATGCAGTTAAACAGGTCTAGGATGGCCATACCCCCCCCCCCCCCCCCCCCCCCCCCCCCCCCCCCCCCCCCAGTGCAGTTAAACAGGTCTAGGATGGCCATAGACTCTCTTTAAATTTATAGATATTTTAGTCTGTAAATTAACAGGCTTGCAGAAATCAGTTCTAAAAAATAAATCATATAGGATATCCAGATACTGCCATTCTATGACGTTTCGTCAAATTCAAACTGGCAAGGATTCCTATAAATATTCCTTTTTTACCCTGGCAACTGTCCAGTGGAATGCCCTTCCGGAAAATGTTGCAACTTCTCCAAGTCTTGACTTGTTCAAGGCCGCGGTTGGAGAGTTGCAGCATCCCAAACCCTAACCATAAAAAGCCTGTTTTTACCTAGGTTTTGTATCTGTTTTTAGACCCTAAAACCAGTTTTTTTGTTTGATCAGTCCATGATGTGTGTGTTTTATGGCTCTCATCCTTTGGCACTATATTTTTAACCTGTCATCTTTATGTTACCTCACTGTCATCCTTTTAATCAATTCTCTTTCACAACATGATGCGCAGATCCTGCCAAGTATGCTCGCGAGGGCATAGGCAGTATACGGAGATAGATAGATAGATAGATAGATAGATAGAAAGATTGATAAAATCTATAGTCTCTGGCTTACCTGCCTGTTTTCATCACATTATGGTTGATATTTTGCAGAAGATTGCATGCATTTTCTTTCGTGCTTTATTCTTTCATCATAAGAAAACTGAAATTTAATCTAAACCAGACACAGTTCTTTTCCTTTGACCGCATAAACAGTCTAAGGGAACTTATATGAGCGGTTTCAAGGCGTTTCGTACCAAAAGCAATTCGTCCAGTGGTAAGTGATACCCAATATGCCATTGACACATTTCTATGTCTCAAGTCAAAATGGCGATGCTTCACGTGACTGGCAGTCTTGATTTAGCAATAGAATAATAATTTGCAGTTATTTAACTCATTTTTAACTGACTCTGTTCGAACACAATGGCATAGCATGATATGTTTAAAGAAATGCATAAACATTGATGATGTGTCGTTAGCAGGAGCAACATGATCATCATCTGCATTCATGCTTATGTTATTTCACCCAAATTACATTCAACATTACAGATATCAAAATGTGTTTTTAATGTTAAGCACTGTTTTTCACTATGCATGAGCCCAAATCCGTAAATTTAAAGACTAAAATGTCTTTAAATTTATGGCTATCCTAGACCTGACAAATCTAATAATTTGACGTTAACTCGAAATTTATTTCTTAATTGGTCTCTGGGTATTTCAGAAAAAGACAAAATGAAATAAACAATACCTGGAGTGCAATTCGTTGCTCTATTGTCATCCCAACAGGTACACAATGTTGAATCAAAATTGTCATGACCCTGAATCAATATTGATACAATGTTTGTTCAACATTGTGTGCCCAGCGGGATACTTCAAGCCTTTCTGATCTTTCCCTTTTTTATGTTGGGTGAGTGTTGAGAGTAATGGTTCCCCAGTGGGTTAATCCAAGCATTTCTGACCTTTCACAGACCTGCTTGTCTTTTGTTCATGTTAAACCTGTCTAAAGAAATTTTAGCAATTATCATCTTACCATGTGGGAGGGTAGTGGTCGCCTTTCCAAGGTCTTGGCCATGCACTTAATTAAGTTAATTAGTAGATGTAGATTGAGGATACTCTCAGTTTCTTTATTTGTTGTGGTGGAGCAGTAGTGGGTTCCTTTATTTCATGTCCTTGTTAACAGAGCTCTAGATAAGAGGGCGTATTTGGTGATAATTAGGGATAATTTTTGTTAATTCTGCATAAAAACATATGTTGTGACCCCTCATCTGAACCGTCTCGACGAGACGGTTTAGATGAGGGGTCACAACATATGGTTTCGATGAGAAATAAGAAAAATTATCCTTAATTATCATCAAATACACCCTCTTATCTAGAGCTCTGTTGTTAACCTAAGTTCATGTTAGATGTCGGGGAACTTATCATGAATAGTGCTTATTTTGTTTCCTCTTTCTGTAATACATTATCACCCCTGGTTAAACATGTATATATAAGGGCTGTTACCAAACAAAAAGAGACCCTAGTTCCCAAACTACCTGGTCATCGTGGCTAAACAAATTTGTTTAGCCACGATGACCAAGTAGTTTTGGAACTATGACTCTTTTTCATTTTGTAACAGCCTTGGTAGCATAGTTAACCAGGTGTGATTATGCCCTAGCCAAATTTTGGTGGAGACTGGCTGCACTGTTTTTCCTTTGTCTCTTTATCTGGAGTTATGGTACATGTACATTTATTTTTCTATATTTTCAGCTTTTAGCTCAAGCAGCAAAGAACTTCGCTTCACAAGAATCAGTAATTAACAACTCAGAAGAGGTGAGGCAACTCTTAATCACTTTTGTTGAGGTTAAGCGTTTGTCAAGGCTCTCAGTGGCAGACAGAAATCTGGCCATTGAGATGTTAAGCATGGCTGCCCAAAGCTGTTTGTGGCTGGCTCAATAATACATGTACTAGATTCATGTTTGATTGGCCATATAAAGACTACAGTGTATTCTTTTTAGCCTTTGAGTATATTACCAGGAGTAAATATGGCTGGGTGAGGATCTTTTAATAGTGATCTTTTTTATTCTTGCTTTTTTTATTATTATTTTATTTTATACATAAATCTGGTGTCATGCAATGATCCCAGAATGTTTGCCCAGGTAATCACCTTGTAGATAAGACCAGTTTAGAAACCGAGAAAGCAATTTCAGACCCTACTCGGTCAGAATTTGTTACCTTCATGCAAACACTTGTAGTAGTAGTTAACAAATAGGGTATTTTTAGAATTGGTAAACAAAGGGCTTCATGATCAGTGATAATCACTGATTGATTTGTGGTGAATATAAAAATCTGCATAAAATGCTGAAAATACAATAGGTCTTCCCAAAACTTAGCAGGTGCCTTCTTTATGTTGTTCTTCACAATTTAGAATTCCAGAATGCTGGACTTGATGTTAAAACAGGTTTGTATAAAGAAGATCAAAGGATAATTTTCCATGCAAAAATGAAAAAACAAAATAACAATCATTATTGACAATGTATTAAGGTCAGGTTCTTTAATGCATTAAGAAGGGTGTCCCAGCAATTGTATTTTCCAATTCTTCCACACATTATCAGCTGAGCAGAAAAAAAGAAGCCTGTGTCCAAATATTTGTCAAAAACACAGGGTACCGTAATCGACCCATTTACTGCAATTGCCTCTATAACCACACACAAAGGCCATTTCCGAAAAAACTGCACAAGTGCACACTACTTTTCCTTTTGAAACTCTCACAAAACCCAACAACTTACCATATTGATTACTGTTTCAACAGTGAAATCAAGGCATTCATATCATTTTCTGTCCCTTATAAAGTATAACACAAGGTATTTCCAGTCATACTGTATGTTGCTTCTTTCCAGTAACCCTGCATTTAACTGTTCTGGGTGTGCGGTTATTAGATACATTTAAACCACACCCTTTTGTTGCAATTTTTAAATAGTTAAGCACATGGTGCAGTAAACGGGTCGATTACGGTAGTCTGTTTTTCAAGGTTAAACAATTTCATTCACACACATGCCTTGGTCTCAGTAATGTAGTATTTGTACTGTATGTGTTATATAGATATAGTTGCCTTCTCTGTATTTATTGAACTCATACAGTGTGTATGCACCATATACATGGTTGAACTTTTGAGAATAAGCAACTGTTGTCTTCTGATCTACCTTACAATTTGAGACAGAGTTGGAACAAGTAATTGCAAGGATGCCCTTGTTAAAGCAATAAAGTACCTGCAGAGCTACATGTAAGTACATTTTCAACCCTTTAAATCACCAAAAATGCAGACAAAAATACATCTGCAAAATTTGAAGAAAAAAATGTTTTGTCCATGCTGTTCAGAAACTAGAGGGCAGGCAGTGTTGATCCATTAATCGCTGCCTCATCTGGATAGGTGCTGCTTGTAAATTCATCTACTTCCATTTTTGATACTTAAAGTGTTAATATTGATATGTTTTATTACAGACACTGAAGAAGATCGGCCTGATAAGATCTCAGTTTGAGTTCCAGTAAGTACATGTTTATTTGAATGGCAGCACAAGAACATAGTAATAATTGAGCCGCAACATGACAAAAGCAACAAAGTGGCATGTGTGCCCAGCCAAGACTCAGATCAGCCTGGGCATCCGCCCAGGCAGGTCTGAGTCTTTGCTTGGCACTTAAAGAGTAGCTAAGGATCTATGGTACATTCATGCCGACAGCAAAGACTCTGACTGGGAAGATGCCCAGCTGAACTGAGCCTTCCCTGGGCACACATGCCACTTTGTTGGTTTTGTCGTGTCATGGCTCAATTATATTGAGTTAGAATCCGGTGACAAGGGAATACACTGAATGTCACTGATAATAATTCTGGGATAGTTATTATGCTGCCCAAGAGGTGTCACACTTTTGTTAGAAGCATGTCTTTGAAAGTATTAAAAAGATTAAACACTGACAGAGGGCCATGAGAATAGGTGCAAAATGCATTGGGAACCTAACACTATCACTGTGACACAAATAATTACAGAGTTATCTCCTTCCTACTTTTTGCTGTAATATGCTTCTCTACAAGTATTGAAGGGATTTAAATGAAAGTTGATGTGCTGATAGATGGCAATGAGTAGAAATACAGAGCAAGAAATACTTAGTAAGAGCCATAACATTGTAACAGGTAATTACAGGGTTATTGCCCTTTCTATTTTTTTGCTATAATATGCTTATTCGGAGCATATCTCTAAACCTATTGAAGGGAATTATATGAAACATGACACATGGATGGATGGATGGATTTTAACGTCCTTTTAAGCAGTATTTCAGTCATATCAAGACAATGGGAGGATGATGATGAAAGGCTGTAGGCAATGGAACTGACACACTTATGGAAGTGCAGCCCACAAGAAACGTAATCCTGTTGAGAGGAATATTGTCCTTCCCGCTTTGATCTTATTGAGACAAGATGTTGCAAACAAGAAAGACAAGGCTCACTGCTTTAGTTTTGAGCTATCTGCCCTTACCACACCAACTTTCTCTGGAACATAGCTCTTTAACTGTGTGGAATTTGTTTATGAAACTTTAAAGCTGGTTTTCGCTTATCATGAACAAGGAATACAGCTCTGGCTATAATTTTAGTTTTTAAGTTATCTTTTCTTGCATGCCATTACTCATGAACAGTATGGGATTTAGCCGTAAAACTTCAGAACTAGATTCATCTCATTAGGATGATCTGTTGCAGTCAAGGAAAATAGCTCTTGCTATTCTAATATTTTAGTTGTCTGCCTTTGCCCCTAAACTAAGACAGCATCATAAGTGCTAAACCATATAGAATTTAGCCATTTTCATTCACAGATGGGTATATCATATCTAAAATAAAGTGTTGGGAACAAGGAAGATAACTCACCATTTAAGTAGTTACCTTCTGTTGTCAGAAATTTAAACCACTCATTTTAAAATCTTATTTTACCTGAGGCACTGTATTCAGAGCTCTACATAAGAGGGAGTATTTGATGATTACCCTACCGTGCTTAATTATTGGGACACCTAAAACATTTTCTATTTGGAATAAATGGAAAATTAATGGTTTTCAGTGTCCCAATAATTAAGCGCTTTAAGGTACTGAAATTTTCTTGTTTACCCCTTGAAATTATATGCTTTGACTTTTTATTTGTCATTTGAACCATGTCACTGAGGTGAATTGAGATGTTGGATCACAATGTATGTGTTGATGCAGGTTTAACTGAAATTATCCCGTTATGTCCCCAAATAATTCCTCATATAAAGAATTCTGCCATATACTTTTTGCTTTAGTCATTGAATTTTCTGTTTTCAATTTCAGGCAGGCCGCTATAGAAAGAAGGTAAGATGGCACTCATATACACATTTGGTTTAAACTTTTTCATAATAATATACAAAAGCGAAAATATAAAATGCATGTTTAAGTGCATTATACAAATAGGATTCAGAAGAAAATCCAATGGCTTTTATAAATCTGTATTCTAATTTGCAATTACCAATAAAAGCGAACAGCATGTGATTTGAAGCATGCATTTGCAGCCAACTGTCAGTGTCTCACCGAGCCAACATTGACTCAACATTGATCCGTCATGACGTTCTGTGCCGATTCAGCATTGTGTGCCTGCTGGAAAGCAACCATACACACATTTGGATCTTGCCCCAAAAAATGGTTAATGATCAGCAGCTATGCATAATACTCCCATGTAAAGCAAACTGTTGTACAGGAGGCAGTGTCAGTGGCTGTTAAATATAGGGTTGTAAAATTTGCTTTGTTTCCACCTTTTCTTGATAGAAGAACTCATTTCTACAATGGAATTGTTGACATGTTTGCGATGTATGCAATTCAGTGCTACAACTGCGAGTTCATTGACTGTCATGCTGCATACAAGTCTTGCTTTGTTTTAAACAATATTTATTCAATGCAAATTACATAATTACAAGAAAAGTACGATATAATATATGGTACAGGATCTGACGGTAAGCAAAACGCTTGTATTAAAGTCATCCCCTGAGAGCTCAGGAAGTCTTGCTTTGTTTATAACCCCAAGTTATAAAATCTTGGCACTACTGTTTTCTTGCAGCGTTTTTGTAATGAGTCTAATGGGTACACCTCTCATGTTTTTCAAGCATTTTTTCGCTGGTAGACAACTTAGGTAGCTTCCGTAATGCTTACCAGGAAGACGAAACCACTTCTAATGGGGTTTTCCTTTTGGAGCAAATTCTTTAAGAGTAGACCCTCATTGAAAAGCGAGGCAAAATAAAAATGAGAGTTACTTAAGGCAAAAGTGTATCCATTGGCCTTGATATCTGTTGTATTAACTTGTGGGAGGTTTATAATAATGACATATTCACACCAGGTAGGGGGAAATTGAAAACGCTCTTAACAATCAGTTAAAGCAGATAAAAAAAACACGCTAGAAACAGTGTTTTCAATTGCAAATTATTGCCAATTTGCAATTGAAAATGCTGTTTCTAGCGTTTTTTGATCCACGTTTGTTGATTGCGCCAGCATTTTCGATTGCCGTCTACCCAGTGTGATATTGGCACAGTTTAATTTTGGAGCCTTCATAATTTTAGATGTCTAGCTGTATAAATGTGTTAGAAACTATGGAAACTATTGATAGACTTTCATTTTTGTGATTTTTATCTTAACTAACAGTAGAGCCAAAATAAAGTTGCTTCCAAACTTAAGTAATATCATACAGTGCTTGAAGTTTCTAAGTGTGCCGTTAAAATTCTAAGTATTGGATTTGGAATAGATAGGTATGAACAAAAAATGCAGAGCCAGATCTGACTGCTCAGGATCTACACTGTTTGCCATTTCTCTACATCTTTTGCATGTGTTACTGCTTTTAGAACCAAACTGTTCCATTCTAGGACACTTACAGTAATTACCGTAATGTGCTTATATATTGGGACACCTGAAAATAATAAATTTTCCATTTGGGACAAATGGAAAATTTATTCTTATAGGTGTTCCAATACTGAAGCACATTAGGGTATTTCAGATTTCCAAAGTTTCTAATTTTTTATCATATATTTTTTTTACAGTATGTCAAGTATTGAAGATATTCAAGACCAGCTGAAGACTATACAGAGATGATGATGATCTTATAAAAAAAGCTTTTAATTCCATGACTATTGTGAAGTAAAAGTCATCTTATGGCCTGTATGCTTGCTGTGAAATACTGAGAACGTTGAAGTATTAGCTTTCAATATGGATAAGCTGGATAATACACAGCAAAGCAAAACAGTCAGGCTACAAGCAGAGTAGCCAGGAGCTACATCTTACATGCAGAGCATAGCAGATGCTTCTTGTAAGGGAGTTAAGTTGTCCTATCATGCTGTCAGTCATGGAGTGGCTGTCCAATACATTTGTGCAACAGTGTGAAATATGCCTGAGCTGTACCAAGTAAATCAGAATCGGGCATTTATGACATGGATTCAGTCTACATGTGAGGGATGATATGAATTATTTATCTATGCTCCAGATGAGAAGGTGTAATCGGGATAATTTAGGGGGAATTTCCCTTATTTCTCCATAGAAACAGAATTTGTGTCCCCGCATTAGAATCATCTGACTGAGATGGTTCTAATGAGGGGCCACAACATGGTTTTTTTTAGAAATAAGGGAAATTACATGTATCTTAAAATTATCTTAAATACCCATCCTTGAGTTCAGGGAGGTTCCTATAAGGGAGAGTTTTGATAATAATTTTCAGACAATTTCTGTCAATTCTCTTTAAAAACAAGTTGTGTCCACCAATTAGAACCCCCTAGCCCGGCTGGCTCTAATTAGGCGCCATAACATGGTTTTTTGTGGGGGGGGGGGGGGGGGAGGTTTATAGAGAAGAGGAATTATCTTAAAATCATCACCTAAACCAAGCTATTTCCAGAGTTCTGTATAAGTGTTACCTGGTTTATTTGAAATATGAAGTTCATGTGTGTGAAAGTTGAAGAAGTATGGATGTCGTTGTGTTGTTCATGTAAATGTTAACTTGGAATATCTGACAAATAAATGTCATGTATAATATTCTAATTATTGTAAACCTGTAAAGAACAATTAAGAAATGACTCCAGATATCTAAATCAGTCTTGCGTTAATTCTGTTTTGATAGCTTTTAAGGTGAATGGATACATTTTTAGGGGAAGCAAATCTGCCATTTAAAAATTTGCCTCCCTTCTAAATGGTGGTCAGCTCTTAAGGGTAAAATTTTGCTCCCAAAGGAGCAAATTCTTTCTTTTAAATGAGCCGCGACACGACAAAACCAACAATGTGGTTGTGCGCCCAGCGCAGACTCAGATCAGCCTGGGCATCCGCCCAGTCTGATCAGAGTCTTCTCTGTCTGCATGAAGGTAGCTTAGACCCCTCGCTACCCTTTAAGTGCTGAGCGAAGCGTCTGATTGGACTGGGCGGATACCCAGGCTGATCTGAGTCTGTGCTAGGCGCACAACCACATTGTTGGTTTTCTCGTGTCGCGGCTCAAATATAGACCCATTTGAAAGAGCTTTTTGTTGCCCAGGGAAGCAAACAAGACATCACAAAAGTTGTTTATCTATGTGCAATGGACAGAAAAATTTATACTCCTTAAAGACCCACAATCCATGATAGATTTAGTTGATACATTGATATAGCCGAAGTTTGTTTTACAAAGGTCATTTTAAAAATGAAAGTTCACACCATACAGGAATAAAACTTTATTAGAAAATAAGCATAATTTACATATTTATTTCCGATTAAGCACACTAAGGTAAGAAAACACCGTCAACAAATACTACAAGTTGGAAAGTCATGATTTCAAGAAAAACATAATAATCTTAGTATCTTAGACCCAGGTGATGCCCTGGAGTTTTGTGCATGCTGTAAACACTCAATAAGGTTTTGATACTGAGTACCTTAAAAATTTATTTGAAAATTAGCATTTGCATAAATTATTTCTGATTAAGCACATTAAGGTAAGAAAATATGTAAGTTGTAAAATCATGATTTGTAGAAGATAAATAATGATCAGAAAATCATGTCTGAGACATAGGCAGGCCTCAGCCTAGAGGGCGATTTAGGAGAATTAGTCCCCCTAAGCTGGCTGACTTCTCCCTATTTTGAGCTGAGGGAAATCCATAATTTGGGCCAAAACTTCTCCCTCAAGCCCTGAAAATTTCGCTAAACTTCTGCTTGTCTGAAAGCTCTAGGCTGAACCCTGCATAGGTGATGCCCCCTATATTTGATGCTTGCTATAAACACTCATTAAGATTTAGATACCATTCTTAAGATGAATGGGTACTCCTGCATGATTTTCAACCATTCTTAGAAAGGAGAATAACTTTTGTGACTTCCTGTTTGCTTCCCTGGATGACAAAGTCCTTCCATAAAGAGGTCAGCTCTTAAAGGAAAGAATTTGCTTCTAGAGGAGCATATTCTTTTTCCTTTAAGAGTTGACCCCATTAAGAAAGGAGGCAGAAGTGAAAATGCAGCCATTGCTTCACCTGCAAGTGTACCCATTTACCTTAAACCATCTACAAAGCACAATTCTTGCTTTCTAATAATCCATTCAAAACCTATTCTTTCTATTAGAGATCTATAAGATATGGCATTTGCAAGAATTTGGAGGAGCGCTTTGTTTTGCATGACTGCGCAGTGTCACAGAGCTAAGCTTGAAAACTTGATGAAGTAACGAGAATTCTCACACTGGTCTGGCATTCAACACAGGCAACGAAGGCAACGTA
Source organism: Ctena decussata (assembly GCA_963989385.1). Taxonomy (NCBI): domain Eukaryota; kingdom Metazoa; phylum Mollusca; class Bivalvia; order Lucinida; family Lucinidae; genus Ctena; species Ctena decussata. The sequence continues at coordinate 32,925,087 of OZ022498.1, read as the reverse complement.
CTATAAAACTTGATTGTTTTCGCATATCTCTTAGATTAATTTCGAACTATTATTCTTACATAACCGGCAGTTTGTTATACCTCTTAGTCAGACCAGATTTTTGAAGAAATTCCATCTATTATAAATGCAGTGCTTGAATAAGTTTCTTTACCGATTCGTTGCATAAACGTTGTAGTCCAAAAATTGTTTTCAAGCATTTCTTAAATATGCATATGAATTCAGTAAAACTTTTGATTCCTATTTCAAGTCAAGAGCCGGGGATCGGATGGTCCGTGAGACTATACTTCTGAAACAAACTTATCCTGATGAGCGGAACAAGCAAGATTCCTGTACATTGTCTTCGTTGCCTGTGTTGAATGCCAGACCAGAGTGATTCTGCAGGAAACTGTCTCTTCTTTGTCTGCACATTGTCACAAACACAGGTAAACCAGAACAGCTGACAAAAGCAGACCTTTAGATTAGAGGGAGTATTTAGTGATAATTAGGGATAATTTTTGTTACTTCTGCATTAAAACATGTTGTGACCGCTCATCTGAACCGTCTCAACAAGACGGTTCAGATGAGGGGTCACAACATATGGTTTCAACAAGAAATAAGAAAAATCATCTTATCAATCATCAGAACTGATACTCCCTCTTATCTAGAGCTCTGGACAAAAGTTAATGCCCCAGGCACTAGAAAAGCAATATCTTTGTCTCCTATTCTGCTAGCTCCAGGGAAGACAAAAGTGCTGAAATTCTGTAAAGGTATTGTTTTTGAAATTAGGAAACAAGCAATGACACAACAAAACCAACATTTGATGTGGCATGTGCACCCAGGGAAGACTCAAATCAGCCTGGGCATCTGCCCAGTCTGATCAGAGTCTTCACTGTGTACCTAAAGCGTAGATCATGGTCTAAGCTACCTCCAAGTTGACTGCAAAGACTATAATCAGACTGGGCAGCTGCCAAAGCTGATCTGAGTCTTCCCGTTTTGCACATGGCACTTTGTTGATTTTGTCGTAATGCAATTAACATATCATCTGTGTGAAATTATACAATGGACCCTTTTTTACAACGACAGCAATTGCTCTTTAACATTATGATGTTAAACTGAATTTGCCGTTATTAAGAATGCATATTTCGAAAAATACAGCCAATCGTGCATTTAAAAATGACATAACAAATTTTGCTGTAGTAATGAATGCCGTTGTAAAGACGGTTGATTGCAAATCATTCAAAAACTGCTGAAGAATTTTTTACCAAAATTTTATTTTGGTCTCAAAGTAGGAAAGAAAACCGTCAGTCTGAGTGAAAGGGAACTCGGAACTACATTTAGCTGCATTTGCAAATGCAAGCACTGATATCTAAAAGTATCCTCATATTTCAAACTAGAAAATGTGTTTATGAAACACTATGCCCCCAACCGTATATTTGCCTCTAAACAAGGTTTATCCCCTAATGTGTAAGTCAGAAAGGGGTTTAAATCGGTTCACCTACATCTTAGCCTGTAACTGTATGCCAGATATAAGGAAAATAGTCTAGCGGTTCTTCAGATATTTTGTTCACAAAGTTATTCATATAGCTTCTTCGTATTGACTAAGTCCAAAAATGAAAAAAATTGTGTCAAAAATTTATGAAATAGGCTCAAAAGTTAATCAGGTCATCTACATCTTGGTCCAAACCTGCATGCCAAATATAAGGATCCTAGATTATTCGGTTCTTCAGATATTTTGTTCACAAGCTTGTTACTATACAAACTGCTTATGTCGGAAAAAGGGGCATAACTCAGTCAAAAATTCACCAATGTTTTTCAAAACTTAATCAGGTCATCTACACCATGAGCAATGTTTTCCTGCTAAAATTATGATCCTAGCTTCAGTTGTTCTCGAGATATTTTGTTCACAAGGTTACAGAGGCTTACAATGCACTAAGTCGAAAAGGGGCACAACTCGGACAAAAAATCACGAATTTTTTTCAAAAGATAATCAGGTCATCTATACCTTGGGCAAAATCATCCTGCGAAAAAAACACGATCCTAGCATTAGGGGTTCTCGAGATATTTGTTCACAAGGTTCCATAGGCTTACAATGCACTAAGTCGTAAAAGGGGCATAACTCGGACAAAAATTCACATATTTTTTTCAAAAGTTAATCAGGTCATCCTGCAAAAAAAACATGATCCTAACATCAGGGGTTATTGAGATATTTTGTTCGGCTTACAATGAACTAAGTCGAAAAAGGGGCATAACTCAGTCAAAAATTCACGATTTTTTTTTCAAAAGATAATTAGGTCATCTATACCTTGGGCAATGTCATGGTGCGAAAAATCACGATCCTAACATCAGGGGTTCTCGAGATATTTTGTTCACAAGGTCCCATAGGCTTACAATGCACTAAGTGGAAAAGGGGCATAACTTGGTCAAAATTCACGATTTTTTTTTCAAAAGTTAATCAGGTCATCTGCACCTTTCGCAATGTCAGCCTGCAAAAATTTATGATCCTAGCATTAGGGGTTCTTGAGATATTTTGTTCACAAGGTACCACAGACTAAGTCGAAACAGGGGCATAACTCTGAAAATATGTGACCGGTGGAATAAAAGAAAAAATATGGGTCTGCTTATTTTTCATGTACATGCCACATATAAAATTTCAAGATCCTAGCATAAGCGGTTCTTGAGTTTCCCAGCTGCCAAAAAGCGTGATGGACAGACGGACGGACATGCCCAAACCAATATGCCCCCTCAACTTCTCCGAAGTTGGGGGCATAAAAATATAATCTAGATACATTTCCTACTTTTCTTTCAATTTTAACGTCTGTTACCTCAAACTACTGATTGCTCAAAGTAATTTTTTTCGGACTGGAAAATTTACTTTGAGATATTTCGAGTTGACCGTACTGCTGTTTTGGAAAAAAATTCTGTGTGTTCCAGTAACTATGGCCAAAATGTTTGGTCTTAAGGTCTGATATATATATAATCTGCTAAACTTTTAATGAAATGATGGTTGGCGGAAGCTGATTTAACAAACTTGCTACCCTGCATCATGGAATGTATAAGTTCAAGAAGTAGGAACATTGTCTAATACATGTATATTATTTTTAGATTATGTACCATATATCTGTGACACAAAAGCACTTTTTCGAACAGACTGATTAATGGCTGTTGGAAGAGTGAGTGACACAAATTCACTTTGCTCTTTTTCAGCTTAAACCAGCTATTAACTTGTTTGTGATCCAAAGCTGTTGAGTCTAACTAATTTGACTGTACTCAAAAGAAGATTTATGCACAGCATCAGTATGTCTAAAACATAATTGAGCCACGACACGAGAAAAAAAAAGTGGTTGTGCGCCAGGGCAGACTCAGATCAGCCTAGCCATCTGCCCAGTCTGATCACATTCTTCGCTAAGCGCTTTAAGGGTAGCTAAAGGTCTAAGCTACCTCCATGTGGACAGCAAAGACTCTGCTCAGACTGGGCAGATGCCCAGGCTGATCTGAGTCTGTGCTTGGCGCACAACCACTTTGTTGGCTTTCTTGTGTTGCGGCTCAATTTTACACAAATTACAACTGAATGGTTCAAACTTTTACATGATAATTTACATGATCTACATGTACTCAAGTATGTTTGTTATACATTACTCAGTAATTTAGTGAAAATGAATGTTTGTTGTTTAAAAACTTATTTTATTCCAATCATCATTTTAATAGTGACCTGTTATTCACTAGAGGGTTATTCCTTGCAGTTCACCAGTAATCCAAAAATTGTAAGTAAATAAGCGAAATAGTGAAATAGCACAAAGAAACAGAAAACATTATAACATACTGCAAAATAGTTAACTGTCAAACAGGTGAATGAATAAATTTTTAGACAACAAAAATATATTGCAATGTTTGTGGCATTTATATAAATTAAAATCTATAAGAGTTCCTTCCAGAGGGGCCTGTATAAAATGCAGCTTTTTGTGCAGCTATATAGAATATATAGGAAAAACGCAGCCACTATAGAAATGGTAGGGAATGCAGCCAATATAGACATAGTAGGAAAGGGTGTTAATAAGCCTTTTGTTTGCTGTAATGACTGCAGATATAGTCAAAAAGTGCAGTTGCTTGAGGGGAAAAATGGAGTTGATATTGTCTTAAGCATTTAATACATTCTGTTTTGTTTGTCACATAATATATACACCTCCCCAAAGGTTTGGCATATTTCATTTCTGTATGTCCTTTGTTACAAATTCTGCAGAAAATTTTCAAACAAATAAATGACGATTCAATTATGGATTTTGGAAAGATGGAATACTTGAGTATATGCTTCTTGACATTTATCCCAATATATCAGGCTGAAGAATTTTGGCGGGCTGACTTCTTCTTGTAAAATACTATTTTCTTTTTCTTATTTTCTGCATTTAAAAATGTTGGGTCTGAGTTATTAAGACAATAAACTAGGCATTTTAATTTTACATTTAAAACAACACTTAATCAGCCTAAAATCAGAATTTGTAAAGAAAATATTAAACTGCTATTCTCTGGTAATGGCCTATATCATATCTTTGACAGTTTGATAATTGTTTAATTCATTTTTCTGTTATTATTATTATTAACTATAATAGTATAATTACTTATGCTAAAAATGTTAAGATTAATTACCATATCAATAACTATATGTAAATGTTGCTTACCAAAGTATGTCAGTGGAACATTGTGTATTAATGAAAAATGATCAGTACACCAATGATAACCAACAAAATAAATAAAATAATTATGATCTAACTCTCTGGATGAAGTAGCCAGATAAGGTTCAGAAAGAGCTAGTCGACCGGTGTATTCTGCGCCCGAATTAATTAATTATTTGGTTTGAAATAGACATATGATAAACAGATGGTTTATAATTTTTAAAATAAGAAATGGCATAAATATATGCGGTAATAAACATAAGAACAGGTTGCAGTAATTAAATACTTTATTATCATTTGTTTCTTTTGTATTTCATTTTCATTTCGCAATATAGAAAATGTATTTCTCTTAGGATCAGTTGGCAGTAATTCTAAATTTTATTAGTAATTCTTCTTCGGAACAGAGAAGCTTTCATTTTCTTGCAAAATAAATGCATGTGGGAGCTCAATAATGACTCTTAATGTATCTGTGTACATAAAATACATGTTGCTCTTCAAACAATACTTTAAATAGTTTGTTATACAGGTAATTATCTGACGTGTGCCAGAGAGTATCTAGGTGTGAAAACAGAACAGTCAAACACCACTGGGGTTTTGTCAATCAAAATGGATACAGTAGCCAATCAAATTAAATGATGCTACTATAATTGTTGTGTACTAGTATGATGAAGTATGATGAACTCTTAAACATTTAATTATTTAATACTGTTATCAAATAAATTTGTATTACTGAAATAACGCCAAATGCTAGTGTATCAACATGACCAAAGGCTGGAGTATATTACCGTATTTACTAAATAATTATGGTAACATACTAAATTAATTTAGTAGGAAACTGTAAAAAAACATTACAGCTTTTAGTCTGATATTTTATTTGAAAATTTCTGAACCCATCAATATTAAACAATCCTTACGGCCATCCAAAGGTCAAGATTACAGACTCTGAAATTTCGTGAATGAAAGTGGCATTAAAGTTGTATACGCTGTTAGTATAATTCCTTATATTTCTGAAATTGAAAAACCAAACCTTTTGACTAGCTCTGCTGTGGAGTTTGATAAAGATTGTCTGACTGTTCATCTGTCTGTCTAGCCATTAAGCGATTACACTGGCCGGTAGCGTATGTAAGCCCTTACTCACTTGCTCAAAAATAATTTCTATAAACATTGCCATCAACATAGCTTATAATTACGGTTTATAGGTCTAGTGTAAAACATATGGAATATGACGAAACAGCTTCATCTTAAGTGAAGATTTTGATTTTGGGAAGAAGGCTTAATGATAACAGAAAAAGAGAACTAATGCAGTAGCTTTTTTTTCATTATTCACAGTTTTCTTTTCTTTCTATATATACTGCTACACCCTCTTTTCAGAGTATTATGAGCAGGTGTACTTTTACACTCCGGTGTTGCAGGATGAAAACCTAAATATAGCTATGTAGCTATAGTAGGGATCTTTAACCTGCACAAGGGATGACTCTTCCCACACAGGGGGCCTCCAGTTAATGTCCCGATCTGAAGGACGGCACACTTGTTAGCATCATCCCTGCAAATGATGCTAGAAAAATAGGGAGACTTCGCCCTGGGCGGGGGTCGAACCCACGACCTCTGGCTTCAGAGTCAAGTGCACTAACCACTGAGCCACCGCGCTTCTCTGCACTAACCACTGAGTCACTGCGCTTCTCCAACAAGCGCCAAACTATTTTATGATCAAATTACGTCCATCAGTCAAACTTTTAATTTTCATTTATATCTAAATTCAAATTATGTCTCCCCCCTTCAGGGTCGGGAGACATATTTTTTTCCCCGGGCGTCTGTCCGTCTGTCTGTCTGTCCGTCCGTCCGCCCGTCTGTCCGTCTGTCTGTCTGTCCGTCTGTCTGTCACAAATCGTGTCCGTTCTATAACTTGAAAACCGCTCAAGCCATATTCGCGAAACTTCATATAAATATCAATCAACATGAGACGACGTGCAGAGTGCAAGAATGGTAACTCTGGCATTTATACTTTTTGAGTTATTTCCCTTGGAACTTAGTCCATCACAAAAATGTGTTTCAATTGTGTCCGCTCTGTAACTTGAAAACTGCTACAAAATTGTGTTTCAATTGTGTCCGCTCTGTAACTTGAAAACTGCTCAAGCTTTATTCTCGAAACTTCGTACAAATATCAATCAACATCAGGCGATGTGCAGAGTGCACAAATGGTAACTCTGGCATTTATACTTTTTGAGTTATTTCCCTTGGAACTTTGTCCATCACAAAATTGCGTCTCAGTCGAGTCCGTCTATAACTTTAAAACCATTCAAGCTATATTCATGAAAACTCATACAAATATCAGTCAACATCAGACGACGTGCAGAATGCACTCTGGCATTTATACTTTTTGAGTTATTTCCCTTGGAACTTTGTCCATCACAAAATTGCGTCAAAGTCGAGTCCGTCTATAACTTTAAAACCATTCAAGCTATATTCATGAAAGTTCATACAAATATCAATCAACATCAGACGACGTGCAGAATGCAAGAACCATAACTTTAGCATTTATCTATTTGAGTTACCTTAGAACTTTGTCAGTCACAAAATCGTGTCTCAGTTGTGTCTGCTCTATAACCTGAAAACCATTCAAGCTATATTCATGAAACTTCATACAAATATCAATCAACATTAGAAGAATTGCATAATGCAAGAACCATTACTCTTGCATTTATACTTCTTGAGTTATTTCCCTTGGACCTTTGTCAGTCACAAAATCGTGTCTCAATCGCTTTTTTTCTTGAAACAGTCAACATAACATGACATGCAGAGCATAACAACTATAACTCTTGCATTTATACTTTTAACTTATTATGAATCCCTGCTTCAGGGTAGGGAAACATATTGTTTTTCCCTTGGCGTCTTAATGACTTATCCTTTTGACATCAAAAAGGGGGGAGACATCTGTTTTTTCGTAGGAAAACAATTCTAGTGTAAAATATTGATGATATTTCTGAAAAAAATAAAAGTACTTTCAATTTATGCATAAACTCTTTTTCATATTTGAATAAAAAATAAACAAAAAATAAAATAAATGAAAAAAAATGAATAAATAAAAAATAAAAATAAATAAATAAAAACAGCCACTGTCCTTTTATGATTAAAATTACCTTTTTATATTACATCACATTGCTTTCTATTTCTTTATCAGCTGTGTTCAAAATAAAATGTTCAAAGTAAAATCAGTTTCATTTTTTCCGTTACATGTAAAAGGAAATTGCAAAGTTTCAAACCATATCTACGTCTGAAGTCAGTTCACACTATTTAACAATCAACAAAAAGCCTATTAAAACCCTTTCCCACTGTGTCTATATTCGCTGCATTCCCTTCCATTTCTATAGTGGCTGCGTTTTTCCTATATATTTTATATAGCTGCATAAAAAGCTGCATTTTATACCAGCTCCTTCCAGAGCAGAGAACACATTCAAAAGAAGGAACATGGACCATTCTTCGAAGTTTTGGCTATTGAAGCCTCATCAGTGACACTGACATGCTGTGGCAATGAAAGCCAGGGCAAAACATACTGTAATTTCTTAATTTTGATAAGGCAGTCAGTTCAAAGCCTCATTAGTATAAAAAGTCCAAATTAATAAAAAAAAAAAACGATAGTAAAGAATATGAGTGTAAACCAATAAAAAAATCTGGCCCCAAGGTTATAAAACTTTTTTCATGCTCAACTCAGCTGACTATGAAATTTTACCTTCTAATAAATAGCAAATTATTTATAAGTACAGTTGTTTTTTGCTCAGTTTAGCTGAGTATGAAATTTTCTCCGCAGACAAATATGAAAATGCCAACTAATTAGCTCGCCTGAACGATGTTCAGGAAGAGCTATTGCACTACCCCCGGCGTCGGCGTCAGCGGCGGCTTTGGCGTCGGCGTTTGCGTTGGTGGCTGCGGCGTCGGCATTAGCAAAATGTTAAAGTTTTACGTTAAAGTTTTTTATTTGATGGGCAAGGCGCTGTCAGGCGAGCTATCCTGGTCCTGTGACAGGTCTTGTTTTTCTCTGCTTATGAATATGAAAATGCCAACATTAGTTGGCATTTTCGTATTTATCAGCAGAGAAAATTTCATGCTCTGCTGAGTTGAGCACAAAAACGTTCTATAACCTTGGGGCCTGATTTCTCAGAAGGAAGTGTCTCCGGGTACGGTACTGTATCCATAGACCCTGGGTTTCCAGGTACAGAACCGTACCCCGAGACTGGGTCTCCAGGTACGGAACCGTTCCTGAAGACAGCCCTATGAGGATTGGCTCCGGGTACGGCAGTAAGTTTTCAACACTATGTATTAAGTAGTTTTACCCTTTTGATATATAGTTAATCCAGCAATAAAATTACTCCTTGTAAAAATTTCATTTAGTCGCCATCTTGCTAGGGAAAATAATTATTGATAATGCGATCAAAACAATGTGTTTATTTTGCATAAAAAATAACATGACGTTTTCGCACTCACACCAATAATTGATTTTCACACCTGCATGTTTTGTCCAAAATAATAATAAATAAAACAATGAGTAACAGTTTTAATTCATTGGATGGACTGCGGATATGGAATCGTTCCGCTGAGGTGTATTAAATCAACTAAATGTCTTTCTGTAACGTTAGTAATTATTATTATTTTTTCTTTGAGGGCTGAGGGGGTGGCGGTGGGAGCTAAAACTAAATTTACAAAGACGCTCGTAATTACCGTAAATCCTTTCAAGTTGTGTGTCAGGGACTGTTATTTTGTCAGTGCATATACATGAAATCAGACGGTAAATTTTCAGTGGCATCTAAAAATTAAAAATCAAGATACTCATGATAAATCAGGGCCGAGTTTTTGTAATTTGGTGCAAGTCGACTTTTGGCAAATTTATGATATGGGACGAGCTGACTTGTGGTAAGTTAAAAAAAATATGAGGCGGGTCCTGGGCCGAGATTTTTGTGCATGGGGCGAGTTGTCTTTGGTCCGAGTTGTCCTGATTCCGTCAGTGCGATGTCTGTTGAAGTGATAATAAACTGCATAAGCACACAATTAAATTCTCAATGTCATTTCGATTGAGCTGTGCAACGTACAACACTTGGAGAACTTTACTTGGCGCATATGACATGATGTGTTAAAACCGTTTGACGACAGTATTTCATTGCCCCGAAAGGTAGGTCTATATTCAAAGTAAAAAGTATGCAAAGACCAGGAACTGAAACAATCAAAATCCAAATCCAGCCCTCAAACCATAGTTGGAAACAACTAAGATTACAAATAATCAAGATACAGAGAACATATGGCCAACCGAGTGAGCAGCTTGTTCCCAAAAGGTGGCCACTCAGCAACCCAAACCGAACCAAAAATAATAAGAACATACAGGTAAAACATCACAGAAAGTCTGACACCAAAAACAGGCCACAGAGAACCACAACAGAACTACCGCCTTGGAACGATCAGTAATGAATTACTGGGGGGCTTAAATCGATTTTACAGGCCCAACCTCACCCTCAGAGTCTCGGGGTACGGTTCCGTAGCTGGGTCTATGGATAATACCCAGGGCCTATGGATAATACGGTACCGTACCCGGAGACACTTCCTTCTCAGAATATATCCTCTGATCTCAAAGGACGAAAACAAAATTTAATCTGCACTATGTATGATGTATGGTGAGAGTTTTCGGGGCTGACACATGGCACAACACCAGCTGCAGTGAAGTAAAATTAAGACCCATAAGAGTTTCTTCAAGAGCAGAGAACGCATTCAATTTGAAGTACACTAATTTTTTTCAACATGCCAATTTTGAGAGTATAATTATATTGCAAAGAGTGGACCAAAAGTAGATTCAAATGTATATAACTGATACATTAATAGTGAATGGGTACTTCTCCACGGGAGATCACTACGAGATTTAGACATTTTTCCCCGATTTCACATGGCCTAATTAGTAATTTTTAAACATGTATGAGAGTGCCTCCACGTTTTTCTGTAATTTACCAAAGGGAGACAATTTCTGGGACTTGTTTGCTTTCTTGGACAACCCTCACCCCTTCCCCCTCCCCCTTACAACAAGGCCTGCCCACAAACAGCTTCCCTGACAGTACGTTGCCCATCATATAAAGAGCTATGTCCCTTTCTGGTTTGGCGTTCACCGTGGCTTTTCCGTGGTGCTGTTTATTTTAGTACCGTCTTAGCTTTAGATGTCCCTTTTCTATTTGGTGTCCAGAGCAGGATACGGAATTCAATTGGATCAGTTCCTGATCATTGCCTTTTTATCTTCTTTAAACTTAACATCTTTGGGAGACAATAATAGCTCTTCCAAGGCCGTCGTCGGTGGTCCATCCGTCCATAAATAATTATGGATATCCATATATCGAACATGGCTATCTTAAAATAGGAAATAAATTGTCAAACTGCACCCCAAAGACCTCGCCTCTGAAAATCCATACAGCTTCAAAAATGTCAACAGTGAAGAGGTTCATTTTTTAGCTCACCTGAGCACAAAGTGCTCAAGGTGAACTATTGTGATCGATATTTGTCCGTCATCCGTCCGTCCGTCTGTCCATCCGTCCGTCAACAATTTCTTCAAACGACATCTCCTCCTAGACCAGTAGGCCAATTCCAAAATATTTTCACACAAATGTTTCTGTTATAGCCCTGAACCAAAATTGCTAAAATGGTTCCGCTCTGCTGAACAAAATGGCCGCCAGAGCTAAAAATGGAAAAAAACCTTTAAACGACATCTCCTCTGAAGCCCATGGCTCGATTTCAAAAATGTTTCACAGAAATGTTTGACTCACGGCCCTGAACCAAAATTGCTAAAACGGTTCCACTCCGCTGAACAAAATGGCCACCAGAGCTAAAAATAGAAATCTGAAAATAGAACAAACCTTTAAAGGACATCTCCTCTAAAGCCAATGGCTCGATTTCAAAGAAATGCTTGACTCATGGCCCTGAACCAAAATTGCTAAAACGGTTCCACTCCGTTGAACAAAATGGCCGCCAGAGCTAAAAATAGAAAACCCTTTAAACGACATCTACTCTGAAGCCCATGGCTCGATTTCAAAAATATTTCACAGAAATGTTTGACTCATGGCCCTGAACCAAAATTGCTAAAACGGTTCCACTCCGCTGAAATAAATGGCCACCAGAGCTAAAAATAGAAATCTGAAAATAGAAAAAACCTTTAAAGGACATCTCCTCTGAAGCCAATGGCTCGATTTAAACAAAAAATCACAGAAATGTTCGACTCATAGCCCTGAGCCAAAATTGCTAAAACGGTTCCACTCCGTTGAACGAAATGGCCGCCAGAGCTAAAAATAGAAATAAATCTTAGAATGACACAGAGGGCACAGTTTTGACCCAATCATCATGGAAGTTTGTCTGAATATTTATCTGAATGAAATCTAGACCAAGTTTGAAAATGGGTCATGTTGGGTCAAAAACTAGGTCACTAGGGCAAATCTTAGAAAAACTTTGTGTACACTCTAGAGGGCACAGTTATGATCCAATCTTCATAAAACTTTGTCTGAATGTTTATCCTTATACAATCTAGGCCAATCTGAAATTGAGTCATGTGGGGTCAAAAACTAGGTCACTAGATCAAATCTAAGAAAAACCTTGTGTACACTTCAGAGGGCACAGTTATGATCCAATCTTCATGAAACTTTGTCAGAATGTTTATCCCTTTAAAATCTAGGCCAAGATTGAAGCTGAGTCATGTAGGTTCAAAAACTAGGTCACTAGGTCAGATCTTAGAAAAAACATGTGTACACTCTAGAGGGCACATTTATGATTCAATCTTCATGAAACTTTGTCAGAATGTTTATCTTTATGAAATCTAGACCTAATTTGAAACTAAACCATGTCAGGTCAAAAACTAGGCCACTAGGTCAGATGCTAGGAAAAAATGTGAATGCTCTAGAGGGCACAGTTTTGTTCCAATCTTCATGAAACTTTGTCAAAATGTTTATCTCCAACAAATCTAGACCAAGGGTGCAACTGGGTCATGTTGGATCAAAAACTAGGTCACTAGATCAAACCTTAGAAAAACCATGTAAATGCTCTAGAGATCACAGTTTTGGTTCAATATTCATGAAACTTTGTCAGAATAATTATCTTAATGAAATCTAGGCCAAGTTTGGAACTGGGTATTGTCGGGTCAAAAACTACCGGTAGGTCACTAGGTCAAATCATAGAAAACCATTGTGTACACAATTGTGGCTTTATTTTGCATTGAATCTTCATGAAACTTTGTCAGAATGTGTATCTTCATGAAATGTAGGCCAGGTTTGAAACTGAATAATGTCTGATCAAAAACTAGATTGCCAGATCAGATCTAAGAAAAACATTTTGTACATTCTAGAGGGCACGGTTATGATCCCATCTAAATGAAACTTTGTCAGAATATAGATTAGAAAGTGCAAAACTGCTCCAATTGAACCATCATCAAATAGATGATCTTCCATGTTATTTCATCATAACTCAGTTGAGCGATTTAGGTCCATCATGGACCTCTTGTTTTTTCTTCCTTTTCCCTTGTTTCCAATACTTATAAAGTATCTGGAACTGAATGACCATGCTCTTTTTTCCCAAGAAACCATTAACCCGGTCAGTAACCTGAGAGAAACCTATTCTGATTGGATGATTCTGTCAGGTTTCCTATGCTTTAGACTTAGCAAATAGAGCATGTTCTATTTCACCGGTCTAAGACATTGGAGTCATTAAACTAAGAAATAGCAGTGTTTATACACAGGTTTTGACATTTATACACAGGTTTTGACATACAGGTCTAAAACATGTATGTCAAGACAGCCCGTGTAAACGGCCTCTTACATTGGCCCAACGTTGGCATCCAAAGTTGGCCCAACCAAACTAACCACCTTAAGCCAACGATGGCTCAACATAGGCATGCTATCTGGGTAGCAAAGAAATAACATGTGTGCAGGGGTGCAACTGAACCAGCCTGACTTTGCGCAATTGATTATCAGCAGAACTACCTGAGAATGACATTCAGATGATGGTACAATTAACGGAAACAATAACATATCAATCATTATTTTGAGATAAAAAAGTAAGCTGGTCTTCATAATCTTGTACCATTACATGTTATCTACCACAGATCTGTCCATTAAGCCATTCCACAGAGTGTACTTATTTCATCTATTATTTTAATTCATATCATTATTCATCTATCATACAGGATTAACAAGGGCTTCGCAACCTGGGCATAAAACGTCCATTTTAATGTCATGTTAGAAGAGTTACAGAGTGAAAAAGACTGTCTACAAAAGGATGGACAGGCAAACAAACAGGGACAACAGTTCTATAAGTAATGACGGCAACATTGTTTAAACATTTAAGACATCAAATACAATTAGTATAACAAAAATCAGCTTTCAAGGTGAAGTGGCTCAGAAGCTGAGTAAAGCTAAAGTCAAACAAGAGAGATAATTCATAAATTTAATATACTAGAGTTACCATTTTTGGTTTAAATACATTCTCTTGACAATATACACATCACCATTAAGTTATGTTAAAATATTTCAAACGGTAAAGGAGTTACATGTTAACATGAAATTTATGCAAGGGCAGATAAATTCAGTAAGTATGTCAGAGTTGTGGTTCTTGCTCAGGCTACATTGTCTTATTATTATTATACACATTCCTACAAAGTTTCATTATAAAATTTCAAAAAGTAAGGAGATATGGAGTGAATGGGAATAGCCTAAAACTACTAATCAAAGGCAAGCTACTCCATAATTAAGTAAGGAGGAGCAACCATTCTTATATGTGATACATTGTCTTATGATCATGTACATTGCTGTAAAGTTTCATCATAATATTCCCAAAGATTACCAAGTTATGGTATGCACAAGGTAAGTATACACAAAATTAAAAACTAATCAAAGGGATGTAACTCTATAATGAAGGGAGAGCAACCATGGTTGTACACGACACATAGTTCTGTCTACATCCACACTGCCATGAAGTTTCATCCAGCTATCCCTAACTGTTATCTAGTTATGGAGCGCACAAGACTTGTAGGGAAAAATACAATCCAAGGGGCATAACTAGGAAACAAAGGAAGGGGTGCAGCCATTCTTATACGTGACACATTTTCCCGACCTTATACATATTCTTTCCAAATTTCATGAAGATATCCCGAACGGTTACTGAGTTTAATGGTGCGCACAAGAATGTTTACAGACAGACGGACAGTGCCATGACATAATACATCCATTTCTTCAAAACAGGCGTATAAAAAGTTAAAGAATTAGTACTAAAAATTAGCTTATCACAGTCTCTCTATATTTCATGCCTGTGCCACCGGTATATTGATGATACATAATGTATATAATGCTATTATTCTGCAGTAAGCCCTGATCATGAGGAAAGTAAGTCTCAATTTATAGAAAAATTACACAAGACTGAATGGCATATGTTTGGTAATTTTTGTAGGATAAACTCCTGCCTTATACAAATACATAACAAAAGTCTTTTTTTTTTCTTTGCTGAAAACATGTTAGGAGATTAAAGTCTTTATAGTTTCAGCAAAGAGAGAAGAAAAAGAATATAAACACACTTGATTTGTAGTACTGATGAACTTGAACGAATCCTTGAATAACAACTTCGTTAAGCCAACAATGCTCTAAACAAATGGGTTCTGTTATCACAACATCAGCAATATTACGTACCGGATAAAAGAAAACGAGACCTTTCACAGGGACAGGATAGCTCGCCTGACAGCGCCTTGCCCATCACATAAAAAACTTCAACGTAAAACTTTAACATTTTGCTAACGCCAATGCCGACGCCGTGGGTAGTGCAATAGCTCTTCCTGAACTTCGTTCAGGCGAGCTAAAAATGAAGCAAAATATGCAAATTTTTAACAATCCATGCATTCATTATCTCTTCCTATTTGAATGCAATAAGATATTCTGGGTAAGCCTGTGTGTCGTTGAAGATGATAAACATTGATGGATTCTGTACATTATTTACCACCGAATCATATAGGGAATGCGAAGATGCCCCTGATGGCTTCTGAGGCGGACCTCTCATTCCACTTTTGCCCATAACAAATTCACCCGTCAGCACTTTTGCCAGATACATCCGCTTTATACCAGTAGGATCTGGGCGTGAGTAAGTATTCTGACAGGAATAGCTGGCGTCAACAGCAAAGTAGACACCATCTCCAAATACAGTAGCTGTAAACAATAAAGAAAAACGGTTATATTTATGACCTGAAATAGACCATAGTCATATAATGACAAATTCATAACACATTTGAACCATGCGCCCTTGAATAATTTTATACATGTCTAAGAGCTATATCGGCATTTTGTCAAACACTATGGCTCAAGTGATTATATACGGATACGATGTGTATACATACGTTCCCAGTCGATGCTCACCACTTCATCTGAATCTCAGATTCGTCTCTGTTCCCAATTACACTATCTATGCCAGATTTTTATCCTCCAGTCTGTAACCGGTTCTTTATCTTTCCGACTGTGTGCGATATTTGTTTTGTGAGATTATCATTTTAATATGAGTTCTGACTTATGATTTTATTTTTCGAGGTGCGCGAAAAAGGCAGCTCCCGGGGAAAACCACCTTACCTTCCGTAAGCAGAACTTGGCTTTCTCCCATGTGTGCGACTGTGGCTTGAACACACCGGTGAAAGACCTAATGTTTAGGAGTAATCCACGGAAGCCAGACATCTCATGAACCGATTGATCCAGCTATGAATCGGGTAGTAACTGGAATTTTTAAGTTCGGGTATATACATGTCGATGAGAATTGGGTAAACAGAAAGGATTGAAAATCTGGTAACAGATTGGAATTGACGTCAAATCGGGTAAAATATCTCGGGTATGGGTGAGGGATAAGAAATAGAATATCTCGGGTATGGGTAAGAGGTAAGAAATAGACGGTCTTGGGGCGCCGAAAGGTATCGTTTATGGAGCTAATGGGGAACCTTGTAAGGGGGAAGTGGACCATAAAATGATGCTGCGGAGAGATATGAATCAGGTATGAGTACAGATCAGGGATAGGATCAAGTTGAGTGACCGGTTAGATTTTAGTCCTATGACACATGGGTATGGTAGGGTCGGGTGATGGTGCCACGGCACTTTCAGTGCCGAGGCGGCATACTAATTGGATAATGGTAAGGCAAGAGCCTATATGCTTGCAGTAGATGTGGGTGGGGGTTGTTTGGATACCTTTTCTCTCGACTGTCATTTTTTCTCTCCCTCTCTCTGGGAGACGACCAAATTAGACTGAAATACTGTCTCAAAAGGCCGTAAAACACAGAACAACATCAACAACTTATATAATACATCGCATGTTCGTATGAAGTGTATCTTATACCATGCTTAGGTACTGATCTATGAAATAACTCATCATATAACATTTTATTAATAAATATCAGCCATGAAAAGACAACTTCTATGTGTAATTCAATGAACACAGACGCTCATGCGAAGTTCGTTTAAACTCTTTCCTGAAATAAGAGCTTAAAGAGCCTATATAGTAATAAAAGCCAATGCATCACAACATCTGTGAACAGAAGCTTGTCGCTGATGTTATATGTGTTAAGGTAAATGATTCAATCATAAATATAAGCTGACAAAACAACTTCTTCTGTCAGGTTAATTAGTATCTTTATAAATATAATGAGATAGGTAGTTCTACATTAAAGGCAAACGATTATATTCCCAGGACAAGCACTTCTGCCATTTTTACTTGCTTTCAAAAGTGGGTCCACTCTTAACGGAAAGAGTATTTGCTCCCCTATTTAGAGCTGATCTCATTTTGGAAGAGCTTTCTTGTCCTGGTTAGCAAATGCAAGTGAATGATTTAAGCAACTAAACATGAGGGTGGAGTCGATTTTAAATTGATTTATATTTAGGCAATTTTAGCAATGAAAGCACTATGGAGAGTGTAGGAACATACCATTCTTTCCACAATAACTTCTGTTAAATCCGTAAGCATTAATACTGTCCACAGCCTCAGGCGCTGTTCCATGCCATAGAGTTCTTTCATTCTGAGTGCCTGATTTATTTTGCTGGTCTAGAAGTTTCTTCTTAGCCTGATACTGCTGGTACAGGGTCAAGTTCTGGATACGATCAACCTTCATAAAAACGCATATGTATAGATTATTCATTTTAATCAGGACATTTTCTGTAAAAATCAGGCAGCCTTATTACATCGATTCAATTCCATGTCCCTTGCTCTGGCCGCTCACTGTCTACCCTGAAACAGTATGAAGTTTGCAGCTAAAACTATAGAAAGTGAGCAGGGACTCATGTATTCCCCTGACCTTTGCCACTGCCCAACTAAGTCCTAATTATTGAGCCCTGGTCCCATCCAGGGCATGACCCAAATACTTAGATACATGTATTTCATATCAAATGTAATGGTATGCAAATATCAGGCATCAATAAGATTTGTTTATGAGCAATCAAAAAGGTTTAACGCAAAACTTGGACATAGCGGGTCCTAATTACTGACTCCCCGGCCCCACCAGAAGCAAACCCAAATGCTTCTAAAGACATTCCATATCAAAGGTAATGCGACAGAGATATCATGAACCAAATACATGTATTAACATAATCTTGACATATACCCAAATATGAGTTAAAGATATGAGCAAAAACAGAGGGTGTATAGCAACACTCTGATCTAGTATAAGCCCTAATCATAGATCCCCGGACCTGCCCAGAGGCCTTACCCCAATGCTAAGGCATTTCATATCAAATATCATTAACCAAATATTAAAATAATCTGACATGCAGTTAAAGAAATATGACCAATCGAAAAGGTTTAAGGCAAAACAATGATGAAAACTGAGTCCTACTTATTGACCCCCTTGCCCCACCCACGGGCCTGACAAGGGGTCTGAGATATTGCACATCAAGGGCACTGCTACAGAAATATCAGGAACCAAATATTAAAAGGATCTGACAAGTTGTTACAGAGATATGAGCAATACAAAGGTTTACTGTAAAACTTTGAGGTAATTTAAGTCCTAACTATTGACCCCTGACCCTACTCAGGTGCCTGCTCCCAATGTTTAGGCATTTCAGATCAAAGGCAATGCTACAGAGCTATCATTATCCAAATATGAAAAGAATCTAACGTGGTTACAGATGGCAATCCAAAAGGTATAACACAAAACTCTCACCTAAATTAAGTCCTAATTATTGACCCCTGGTCCCACCCAGGGGCCTGCCCCAGATGTTTAGATATTTCACATCAATGGCAATGCTAAAGAGATATTATTAACCAAATATGAAAATATTCTGACCTACAGTTACAGATAAAAGGTTAACGCAAAACTTCGGCGTAAAAGTTTACTAAATAACGGATGGACATACGAACGAATGGACAAATGAATGGAAGAATCGACAGCATACCAAAAACTATATACCCTCTACCAATATTCGTATGTCGAGGGTATAATAAATAATGATCAGGAACTACTATAATCAGATCCCATACCATGTCCTCAGAACCCAAAAGGATAGAAGTATATACATAAACTGGCAGCAGTTTACGTAAGACACACATGGTAAACCAAATGAACACCTCTTTCCCCAGACAGGTGATCATTCAGATATCTAAATTAAAAAAAAAAAAAAACTAGAGAAAGTGAGCAGCGGCTCATGTATACCCCGACCAGCGCCACCGCCTAATGAAACCAATCTTATACATGGTATGAACCTAGAAGTAAACTTAGTCACCTATCAAATGGTCCCATCAAAGAATATTACAAAAATATCAGCAAAGAGTACCAACTCAAAAGAAACTTTTATTGTAAACGTATAAGTCTGTTTCCATGACCTTTGTCAGCAGCAGCATCCAGATGATGTCAACTAATCTGCATAAACACATAGAAGTAAATCTAGTCATATATCAAAAGGTTTCATCTAAGGATGTCTGAATACAAATAAAGAATGTAAACTAAACGCAAAACTTTAACACAAATATACATGTCTGTGACCTTGACCTTTGGTAGGCAGCTATAAACCTAAAAG
The DNA here is from genome assembly GCA_963989385.1 of Ctena decussata. NCBI lineage: Eukaryota > Metazoa > Mollusca > Bivalvia > Lucinida > Lucinidae > Ctena > Ctena decussata. The sequence goes on along the minus strand of OZ022498.1, from coordinate 32,905,412 downwards.
TAACCTAGTCAAATATCAAAAGGCTCCATCATAGTATGTTGAAAATATAAAAGAAGAATATAAACTTAACAAAACTTTAACGCAAATGTCAGCAGCAGCATCCAATGATGTCAATTATTGTGCATGAACATAGAAGTATACCTAGTCATATATCAAAAGGTTTCATCAAATGATGTTGGAAATATAAGCAAGGAATATAAACTTAGCGCAAAACTTTAACACAAATATACAAATCTGTGACCTTGACCTTTGGTAAGCAGCAGCAACCAGATGATGTCAATTACTCTAAATCAACCTTAAAGTAACCCTAGTCAAATAGCAAAAGGATCCATCACAGGTTATTGGAAATATAAAAGAATGTAAACTTAACGCAAAACTTTAATGCAAATGTTTAAGTCTGTGATCTTGACCTTAGGTCAGCAGCAGCATCCAGATGATGTCAACTATTCTGCATCAACCCAGAAGTATACCTAGTCACATACCAAAAGGTTTCATCGAAGGATATCGGAAATATAAGCAAAGAATAAAAACTTAACGCAAAACTTTAACGCAAATGTTAACGGACAGACGGACAGATGCACGCACGAACGAACGGACGGACATATGGTTGAAAGGACGGAAAGAAGAAAACTATATACCCCTCGACATACTTCGTGTGTCGGGGGTATAAAAACACTCACACAACAGGTGCATAAAAACACCGACAAAGACCACAAAAACAATTTAATTTAAAAACAATCAATAGCAGAAGAACTGCCTAAGAATTAGTAGTGGGGTTTAAACTTATTTAAATGGATCCAAACTCCCACCTTCAGCTTCTGCAATAGTTTGAAACATTAAGTTAGCTGTTCGGTCTGTGTTCAAGCATAAACCAGTGTAACGAAATACTACTGCACTATTGCCATAAAGCCGTTTGTGAAGGTGTCTTTACAATTAAAATCTGAAGTCCAACTCTAAAGTGTGACGCCCACGCCCACGCCAACGCCCACGTAACAACAATAGCTCTCTGTACTTTCGCACAGGCGAGCTAAAAATCTTACTCACTCAGCTGAGTCGACTGACATCCACATAAGCGTCCAGATTGTTAAAAGCATTACCAGGAATAATTCACTAATATTAAGCCAATCCTTACTCAAACCTGGGTGAAAACTAGAGATCTTTCGGAAAACACTTGACATAGAAATATACTTTCTTACGTGTACGCCTGCTGAGGATCGAACCCACAAAGGCGAAAGCCTTAATGTTTTAAGAGTTGGTGCTCTTAACTACTAAGCCACTGAAGTCTGTACGTCCACACAAATTCTAAACAATAGCGAGGGCATCAGACTACAAATTAAGAAGAGCTGAGAAGTGGACATTAACATTTACCTTGGTTATAGTGTAGCTTCCACGGCTGGTGGTATTGAACAAATTGACAACTGTGGTATACTCTGAATCAGAAGGTTGCAGGGTTACCACTTTCCAATTTTCTGTTTTATCAATGGTGGTCCAAGTTGTTGGTACTTCAACAGCGCTGTCTGCAAAGGAACAAAAGAGTTGGTGGAACAGGTGGCTATTCCCGAATTTGCTTACTTGTGGAAAGGTGGTATATTGTGTATAAATACTTCACTTCTAAGTGCAATATAATTTATAGTAAACTAGATTTACGTTTCTGAGACTAAATCAAAATATCTTATACCACCCCCACACACACTTGCCTACCCCTCAAGTGCAAAGGGGGACTAAAACCCGCTTCACTGGAAGTCACATAAATGCAGGCTAATTATTCTTGTTCTCTGTCAATTGTATGATATGCTTTATACCTGCAGCAAGTTTTATTTTAAAGATTCAGCAGTACCCATTATTTCAATATAAAACATTAACAAGGGGACAAATATTCCCAGAATAGTGAGAGGAAAGTTATGACTCTTGTGTGCTCACTTCGTTTGATGATGCTATATTTTTGTACTATGTTTAATGAAAATAGCATCCTATTCATTGATTTTAAAGCTACATGGGACGGCATTATTTCCATATGAAGAATTAACAAAGGGTCATCATATTCCATCAAAGATAAGTAAAAGTTCTTGTTTTCTGCTCATCTGATGATGCTATATACTTGTACTGTACCAAGTGTCAGGGAATATCTTCAAGCGTTAAATTTATGACATGGATACGACCTCCACATAAAATAAACACGGTGGCATATTCTGTCAAGAAAAGGAATGGAAGTTTTGTTCTTGTTCTCTGCACAGCACTTGATCATATACGATATTTGTACATGGAAAATGCTTGAACCTTTTTTTCAAAGGAAATAATTTCTCCAAAAATAGGAAGGAGTTAGTTCTTCCTCAGCGAATCCCCTGAATAAGATACATATTTGTATCAAGTTTCATGATTTTCAATGCTATGGTGCAAAAAAATGGTTTTACCGCCAGATCCTATACTGAACTGATTTGCAAAGCTGTATATGTGTGTAGTATAGGTAGGAGATGACTACCATAAAGGCATGCTTACCGTCAGATCCTATACTGAACGGATTTGTAAATATTATGTATGTAGTTTATCACGACTAAAATAAAGTTTAACCCCCCATACAAATTTTCAAAACTTATCAAAGGGGCATAACTCTGTAAAAATGGGGATAAACTTCTTTTCCTCTATACATCGGCTGAGGTGATGTTTGTATATTTGTACCAAGTTTCATGAAATTAACTTCAACTGATTGAAAGTTACTAAGTGGACAGTATTTTGAGGTGAACAGGTAGACAGACGACCTATGTTTTGGCAGCCATCATTGAGTGGTAAAAAAAAACAAGAGGGCCATGGTGGCCCTGAATCGCTCACCTGAGCATTAATCAGTTCACTGGCTCTGGTGAAGATTTATAAGAGTTTTTACCATACATGGGAATGGCGGCCACCTTGGTCATGTAATCAAGATCATTTGAAGTACTTTCAATCCTGTGGCCCATGCAGGCTCCATATGAAATTTGTGTTCAGTCTAACCAGTGGTTTCAGAAATGTTTGAAAATGTTTATGGATGGATGACAGAGGCAGTTAACACCAATACTGTAAGGCTCAGGTGAGCTAAAATGGCAGAGTCGCTTCCCCGAAAAGTACCCGTTCATGTTAAGTTCCTTTGATGGATTTGAACTAGACTGAACTAGGCGAACACAGATGAGAGAATGGTAGCATCATCTCACTGTGGTGAAATAAATGTTTGTGGCTGGCATCATTGCAGTGTTAGTTCTGTTTCTTGCAGCATAACTTTATTTAGATTTGACCTAGTGACCTTATTTTTGATCCGACATGACCCAGTTTTAAACTTTACCTAGATTTTATAAAGATAAACATTCTGACAGAGTTTCATTAAGATTGGATCAAAGCTGTGCCCTCTAGGGTGTACACAAAGTTTTTCTAAGATTTGACCTAGTGACCTAGTTTTTGACCCCGCATGACCAAGCTTCATACTTGGCCTGGATATTGTGAGGATAAACATTCTGACAAAGTATCATGAAGATTGGATCAAAACTGTGCCCTCTAGTGCGTACACAAGGTCGTTCTAATATTTGAACTTGTGACCTAGTTTTTGACCCGACATGACCTACTTTCAAACTTGGCCTAGATATTGTGACGATAAACATTCTGACAAAGTTTAAAAAAAAGATTGGCTCAAAACTGTGTCCTCTAGAGCGTACACAAGGTTTTTCTAAGATTTGACCTAGTGACCTGGTTTTTGACCCGACATGACCCAGTTTCAAACTTGTCTTAGATATTGTAAGACTAAACATGCTGACAAAGTTTCATGAAGTTCGGATCAAAACTCTGACCTATATAGCGTACACAAAGTTTTTTAATATTTGACCTAGTGACCTAGTGTTTGACCCGACATGACCCAGTTTCGAACTTTGCCTACATTTTATAAAGATAAACATTCTGACAGAGTTTCATTAAGATTGGATCAAAGCTTTCCCGCTAGAGTGTACACAAGCCAAAGTTGACTGACGGACTTCCAGACATCCTGACGTCCGGACGTACGACGGACATCAAGGTATCTGAGCATTTGCTCAGGTGAGCTTAAACTGGTCAAAGTACCAACGAACGACAGAAAAATGTACAGATCTGAAATATTTTGATACACAAATGTGGACCCCCAAAAGTAAGTGTGACCAGGTACTTGCGAATAGTGAGCATCACCTGCCTATAAAAGTCCAGATTATAAAGGGTAGCTTCCATGTTCTTTATGGTGCGTATCTACCTTAAACATCCAATGGACAAGAAGCTTCTTAACTTTAGAACGCAATAATTTTTAACTGTCTTTCAAAATGATGTCTTATGTAACCACTGTACCACTGTTTCTAAATATGAACTCCCCCGCCCCCCGACCCCCATAAAAAATAATCTTTAAATTAATACAAGACCAAAACATAAAATTTCGTCTTTAGTTCTGCAAAACTACAAAAGAAGTTTCCTGGGAAAGGCCACACTCAAAACGGAGTCCATCCGCTACGACATTAAAAGAAGAGCAGCCAATCAAGCAAATTATTTGTCCAGGAACAGCATATTTTATGTAACAGACACTTCGTCTAACAAGGGGATCTGCAACAGAAGAATCGCAGATGATATTAAGCTGTGTAAAACTGGTTTAATAAACCGGTTTTATGCAGCTTAACATCACTTGATTCATGCACACTTACTTACAACGCTGCAATCCGGGCCATGCCCCTTTGATATAAATTGTGAAAACGGCTATGTTAAGTAACTATAGATGCAATCAGGAACTGATACAATTAAATTCCACATCGCATCCACTACTTAAATCTTTTAAAGGTAAACAATATAATGATAAATCCCATCCCACCGTTACTAAAGTCCATCTGAAAGTTCGATTATTTAGGGTCCGGAAATGCCTCATCAATTATGCTCCTGTAAATGTGTTGGCTGTAAGTGTCTATAAAACATGGCTTGGAATTTCATTCTATAAGAAAACAATGAATGAATATAAGTGGTAGAAGAAGTAAGAGGGACCATCTTCTAATACAGAAACCTCAGGCTAATAATCAGTAAATGAGACAACTAAGCCAAACTATCATTTCCGTTTACCTTTGATCAGATCCCGCCTGATGACTTTTACAGTGTCCTCTTTGTCATCAACTGGGTATTCTTCCATTGCAGCGAAGTCAACTATATATGCGTAACCTTCAATATCTTTGAACTGATGGCTGGGCTGTTGGTCTTTGAAAGCTTTTTCAATCGAGTAATTCAGGAGTGGAGTATACTTAACTAGGTTTGGTCCTACTTCAGTAATCTCAATAAAAAACCACTGTACTATATTTTTCAGCATATCTGCATGATTTTTCACCAGTTCAAAACGCTCAATTCCTCGCAGAAATCTAAAATATTAGACAGAACAGCAACTCATCAATATATAACACACAGAGAAGTACGAAGGAAAAATTTGGTTCTCTTTCCACCAAAACACGCCATTCTCATGTCAACTGGCTAGCTTTTACAAAGTTGGAGAAGTCTTTGAGAAAATATATTAAAAAGGGGGGGGGGGGGGGTGAATGACGGCAAATAGGACACGCAGACACCGGGAGTTGACCAAAGCAAACACGCAAATTCGTTGAATCAATATCCCCGCCAAAGTGACTCCGAACTGTTTATATACAGCGAGGCAAAAGAAAGTTTACACTCTTTGGATGTATATATTTTACTCATTTTGAGCTCAGATCTGATATGTTGCATGGATCTTTGTACACATGGTACATCATTAAGGTATAGTAAAACTGACACGCTTTACTAGAGGCGAACGTACATGCTAGTTGTGCATGTTTTCCACGTGCAGCAAATTGGACAATACGAGTTTGCTGTAAATTTGTACTTGAAATTTAGGCTTTTGTCCTAAACATTCCACAACGCTTATGTTTAATTTGCACAATGGCACAGCACTAGCACTCTGTGACAGACAGAAATTAAACAACGCTTGTGTTTAATTTGCACGATGGCACAGCACTAGCACTCTGTGACAGACAGAAATCATACCCGCAAAAGAAAAAGAGTGTATTTTATTCAGCAAGTAACTAACCGCTTTCAGCGGTCAGCCTATACTGACTTCTGTCTGCACTAAAAGCATCGCCGTCATTTAAATGAAATGCTTACATTGTGGTTTGTTCAGAAAAACAGCCGAAAATTCAAATGCTGACTTTACAGTATAATCATATTGTTATATATATGATGCACGTGAAAAGCGGGCAAAACCAACATGTACATATACTTTCGCTAGTAACGCAAGTTATTTCATAATGAACTTACTTTACAACAGCGTTATATTTTATGGAAAGATACATCTTGTAACAAGAGGGCCATGAGGCCCTGATCCGCTCACCGGAGCAATTGGCAAAGTGGCTTTTTCTTATGTCTGAAATTGTCAAAATATGAGTCTAGGGTCAAAAGTCAAAGACTGACCATGACCTCTTTCACTCATAAATCTTACTGTGCTAATAGGCATTAAGATAACCATATATACCATTTTTAGGCCAAAATCTTCAAAACTTTCCATGAAATCTTATGTTCTGGCATTTTCCCATATTTGACCATGCTGCAAAAAAGGTCAAGGTGAACCCAAGGTCATCATTTGAACAGTCTTTGAAGTACTCTAGTACTCCATGCTACTTACCAAGTTTCAAGGCCATAGGCATATTGGTTCTGGAGAAGAAAAATATTAAAGGTTTATATCATAAATGGGTATGGCGGCCATGTTGTCATGTGACCTGGACCATTTCAACACATTTTTGTTCCCTCAACCCCTGGAGGCTCTATATGAAATGTGACTACAATTGGCCCTTTGGCTTTTGAGATAACTTTTGAAACTGTCAAAATATGAGATCTGGGTCAAAGGTCAAAGAATGACCTTGACCTCTTGTACTCATAATTCTTCATGACCTCATTAAGATGACTGTATGTACCTATTTTTAGGCCAAAATCTTCAAAAATTCCCATGAAATCTTATGTAGTAGCATTTACCATATTTGACCTTGCCGTAAAATGGTCAAGGTCAAGCAAAGGTCATACTTTGAACAATCATGATAATACTGGAGTACCCAATGCTATATACCAAGTTTCAAGGCCATTGGTCAACTGGTTCTGGAGAAGAAGATTTGTAAAGGTTTTTACCATATATGGGCGTGGCGGCCATGTTGGTCATGTGACCTGAACCGTTTGAAAAAAAAATCATTCTCTCAACTCCTAGAGGCAAAATATGAAATTTGGTTACAATTGGCCCAGTGGCTTTGGAGAAGATTGTTTGAAAATGTCAAAATATGAGAGTTCTGGGTCAAAGGTCAAAGAATGACCTTGACCTCTTATACTCATAAATCTTCATGTACTCGACTGCATTTACCAATTTTAGGCCTTACTCTTCAAAACTTTCCATGAAATCATATGTTCTAGCATTTTCCCATATTTGACATTGCCGTAAAAAGGTCAAGGTCAACCCAAGGTCATAATTTGAACAATCTTGATAGTACTTGAGTACCCAATGCTACATACCAAGTTTCAAGGCCATCGGTCAATTGGTCCTGGAGAAGAAGATTTTTGAAAGTTTTTACCATATATGGGCGTGGTGGCCATGTTGGTCATGTGACCTGGACCGTATGAATAAATTTTTGTTCCCTCAACCCCTGGAGGCTCTATATGAAATTTGGTTTCAGTTGGCCCAATGGCTGTTCAGGAGATTGTTCGAAATTGCCAAAATATGGACGTTCTGGGTCAAAGGTCAAAGAATGACCTTGACCTCTTATACTCATAAATCTTCACGTACTCATTAAGATGACTGTAGATACCGATTTTTAGCCCAAAATCTGCAACAGTTTCCAAGATATCTTATGTTCAGGGATTTTGCCATATAAAAGCACAAGGAAGCAAATTTGACCTTGCCGTAAAAAAGGTCAAGGTCAACCCAAGGTCATAATTTCAACAATCTTGGTAGTACTCGCGTACCCGATGCTACATACCAAGTTTCAAGGCCATCGGCCTATTGGTTCTGGAGAAGAAGATTTTTTTAGGTTTTTACCATATATGGGCGTGGCGGCCATGTTGGTCATGTGACCAGGACCGTTTGAACAACTTTTCGTTCCTAAGTTCCCTAGAGGCTGCATATGAAATTTGGTTATAATTGGCCCAGCGGTTTCAGAGGAGAAGTCGTTTGAAATTGTGGACGGACGACGGACGGACGGACGACGACGGACGACGGAGCCCTACCATCCTATAAGCCGCTGGCTCAGGTGAGCTAAAAATTCAGACCTGAGCAGTGTATAATTTGAAAAAGACGGGTATTTAAAAATGCATACTTTCTTTTGCCTCTGCGTGTATGATTTTCGCTTGCTACTGAGAGCTTTTTCATCGTGCAAATGAAACGCAAACGTTGTGATTTGTTTAGAACAACAACCAAAATATTATATGCAGATTAAAAGCAAACTCGCATTGTCAATTTTGATGCACGTGAAAAACGTGTTAAACCAGCATAAACGTACAAAGCCCTAGTCAGGCGTTTCAATCAGTAATTAATCATGCATAATTCCATTCATGAGCAGTGAGCAATAAGTAAAATATGGGCATTCAAAAAGTGTATACTTTCTTGTCCCTCTGAGTATAATTTAAGTTTCCCCAAAATAATCGTTCTCTGCTCACATACTTAATCTTGTGGATTTTAAATCAATTCAATGGAAACAACTTGTAATTAGTTAGGCAATTCTGATGAAGTTAGGTCTTTTTGCCTCTGAGAAAATGAGCTAAACCAAGTGGGAAAACACTGTTGATGACAACAACGATATCGACGAAATCAACAACGATGGCGACTACAATGCACTACGATGACGACCTCAATGCTCGAAAGTGACCCCTATGTCGCTCCTGCTTGTTTAAGTAGTTGCGACAAAAAAACCTCCCACGCGAGCTGCATAAAGTGCGGCTCATAGGATGCGGCAGTCGATGACTGATAAAAGAGTGCAGTCTAAACGGGTGCATTGACACAAACAAACATACAGTTTACCCGATTTTTCTTCACCAAGATACCTGCATGCAGATATTCAGCTGTTTGAAAGCTCCTAAGTGATGCTACTAAATGATCTTCTGAGGGAAGGACATGAAAGTAAGCATGGGGAAATCATCGTGACCTCCTTTTATGTTTTCAGCCTTACTTATTAGCTTTATCAGTAAAATCCATGACGTTCTTGGAAATACCAGCCATCTTTAAATATTCCTGATTCTGTTGGATTTCCAACTGTATCTGCTGTCCATTAGCCATGGCGCGCAGCTCTCGAACCTATAAAAATAATTTATTAAGAGATATTGTATACAGCTGTCTGCATAGTGCCATACTGCTATTATCCATACTATTTCATTGCCTTCATTTATTTGATGAATACTCGGACTGTTCAAACTGAAATTTTTAACCATGCTGAATGTATTGACTTCTACAATGTTTTATGCCATTTTCATTTAAAATAAAATAGGTAAAATGTCATTTTATATTGAACTTAAATAATGGTCCTTATTTTACAGTAGCTCTAAAATAAAGATGTGATGCCTTCAATTTACTTGATCATCCTATTGAAAAAAAAACTATTCTAACAAGGTAAGATTGATGGATGGACGGATGACTTGCGATTTTACGTCCTTTTAAACATTACTTCAGTTATATCAGGACGATGGGTGAGTGATAAATGGTCCTTATTTCACAGTAGCTCTAAAATAAAGATGTGATGCCTTCAATCTACTTGATCATCCTATTGAAAAAAAAACTATGCTAACAAGGTAAGATGGATGGATGGACGGATGACTTGCGATTTTACGTCCTTTTAAACATTACTTCAGTTATATCAGGACGATGGGTGAGTGATAAATGGTCCTTATTTCACAGTAGCTCTAAAATAAAGATGTGATGCCTTTCATAGTTGATCATCCTATTGAAAAAAAAAAAACTATGCTAACAAGGTAAGAAGGATGGAATGGACGGATGACTTGCGATTTTACGTCCTTTTAAACATTACTTCAGTTATATCTGGACGATGGGTGAGTGATAAAGAAAAGCTATGTGCTATGGAATCCCGTTTACGGTCGAAAAGATTCCCGCCCCTAACCAGGCTTGAACCCGGGACCGTTAGATCAGCAGACCAGTGCTTCAGCCACTGAGGGCTCCCTTCCGAAAAAATTAGCATATTTCTCAGCAATGATCTCAGAGAAGTTTGGCCTGATACGCTCATTGCTGCGAAGCATATGGCTGTGACAACTACTGCTACCACAATAGTAGCGCATGAGATTTACCGACAAACTAATATTTTTGTATCAAGAAAGACAATGCCCTTAAAGATTGCTACCCAAGGGTAAATAATATCCCCTTCAATCATTCAGTTGTAAGATATGAATTTTACCTGATCTGGAGTTAACTTTTCAATGATCGAGTCCTTCATGACTTTATCCAGGAGGTCTTGATCGATCATTTTTTCTAATCTTGTAATTGCGTCATTAATGCTTCTCATCGATAGTGAATAGAATATAAATCGAACAACATTCGGGTCTTCAGTGTCATGACGAAAAGCTAAATAAGTGAAAAAAATAGGAAGGGAGCTAACTTCGTAATTACTAAAGGTAGGGTTATAGTTCTTAAGCTCTACACTTCGTTTTATTGCCCTCTGTCAATGTACAAAATTTCATCTAGTTTCCTTCAATATTTACAAAAAATATGCTCCGGACAAACAAAATAAAGCAAAAAGTAAGAAGGGAGCTAAATCTGTAATTACTTATGACAGAGTTATGCTTCTGGTGTTCTGCACTTTCACCCATAGCCCCCTATCAATGTGTGCAGTTTCATTAAGTTCCCTTTTATATTTTTAAAGATATACACTGGACAATCTTAATATTGAGAAACCTGGAAGGGGAGCTAACTTCGTAAATACTTGTGAAAGGGTTACGGTCCTAGTGCACTGCACTTCTCTTATTGTCCTCTATCAATGTGTGATGTTTCATTTTGTTCCCTTAAACACTTTTGGAGATATGCTTCGGACAAGCAAAGGAAAGGGAACTAACTTTGTAAATACTTATGACAGGGTTACGGTTCTTGTGCACTGCACTTCCTCTCAATGTCCTCTATCAATGTGTGAAGTTTCGTTAAGTTCCCACTAATACTTTCAGAGATATGCTCCAGGCAAGCAAAATATTGGAAAAAAACTGGAAAAGGAGCTAACTTCGTAAATACTTGTGATAGAGTTACAGTTCTTGTGCACTGCACTTCTTCTTATTGTCCTCTATCAACGTGTGAAGTTTCATTTAGTCCCCACTAATACTTTCAGAGATATGCTCCGGACAAAAGTGTGATGGACGGACGGACGGACAGACAGACAGACAAAGCGGCAACTATATGCTCACCTTTCGGGAAGCATAAAAATTGGCACCCGACACTCTTTCCTGAATGTCTGCAGTAGGGCCCACCATGGTTTAACTGGTAGGTTTCTTCCGCTCAAGAATTTCAGTGTTGCTATTTCTGTCCTCATGTTTGTTATGCCCCCGAAGGAACTTCGGGTGGCATATTAAAATCGCACCGTCCGTCCGACTGTCCGTCCGTCCGTCCGTCCGTCAGTCCATCCGTCCGTTACAAATCGTGTCTCAGCGATAACTTTAATACTACTGAAGCAAATTTGATGAAACTTCACGGAAAGATATAGCATAATGTGAAAGTGTGTCGCGCGCATGACTCAGGTCCCTATGCCCAAGGTCAAGGCCGCAATTGGGTCAAAAGTCAAATTGGGTCTCAGCAATGACTTATAAACTACTGAATCAAATTTAATGAAACTTCACAGAAAGATGAAACATAATGAGAAGGTGTGTCGCACATAAGATCTGGGTTGCCAGGCTCAAGGTCAAGGTCACAATTAGGAGTCAAAGGTCAAATCTCGCCTCTGTGATAACTTAAAACCTGCTGAAGCGAATGTCGTCAAACTTCACCGAAAGGTAAACCATAATGAGAAGGTATGTTACACACAATATTTATGATGCCAAATCCAAGGTCAAGGTCACAACCTGTGGTCAGAGTTCAAATTATGTCTCGGCAATTACTCGGAAAAGTACCAAAGCAAACTTTAAAGAAAGATAAAGCCCTGAGAAGATTTGCCATGCACAAGACATAGGTTCCCACACCCAAGGTCAAGGTCATAGCCAGAGGTCAAAGGTCAAGCCATTGATCTTCAGTTACCTAAAAACTACTGAAGCAAACTTCATTAAACTTCATGAAAAGGTATAAAACAATGAGTGAATATGTCACCAACAAATTTTGGTTTTGTTGCTCAAAGTCAGGGCTCAGAGATCAAATCATGTCTCTGAACTGACTCGGAACCGCTGAAGCGAATTTCATCAAGTTTCACTAAAAGGTAATGAAAGGTCATGATAATGTAAAAAAAAATAAAGTATAATGATAAGTTACGTAAGGTGCAGCATTTAGGCTCCTACACTCAATGTCGAGGACACAATACAGTTTGGTTAGTGGTTGAATTAAGTCCCCTTGAATCCTCTTAAACTTCCAAAGTGCATTTAAACGTTATAGAAAAGTAAAACGAAATGAGAATGTATATCATGTGCAAGACTCAGGTTCTATACCCTAGGTTAAGGTCACAACTAGGGCTCAAAGTTCAGTTTAAGGGGCCTTCGGGGGCATTTGTTACACACTGTAACATTTCTTGTTTTATCCTAATTTTCAATTGTGATTTCTATGTTCCTGAGATATTACTCTTACGGGCTAGGAATCTTCCACTCAAACCGAACAATTAAGTGTCTGATGAAACCAAAGCAGAACCAAGGGCTCGACGGCAACCGGTTAACCACCACCACCACCACCACCACCACCACCACCACACACACACACACCATTAGTTTCATTGCTGACTGTCCCAAGGCAGCGCTTCTGTTTTTATTCTTCTTGGTTGTTTTGTGTGTTGTTTGTTGTTTTGTATGTTATCGATATAGTGCGTGTGATGTTAAGGCTAGTTCTTAATTGAAAACACAAACAGATAAAAGAATTGTTGAAGGTTTTTCGTATAAATTGTTCTTATTGTTGTCATAACTGATGCTTTCGTTGGTATGTTATGTGGGTGGTAGCTGTTTTGGTTGAGTTTAGCAACTAAGTGTCTGACAAACTATGGCAGAACCAAGGGCGAGGTTTGGTCGACCATATACTTGCTTAGCCCTCCTCTCCCCCCCCCCCCCCCCCGCACCCAAATTAATTTCATTACTGGCCGTCCCAAGGCGGCACTTCTGTTTTGGTTCTTGTCGGTTGTTTTATGTCTTGTTTTTGGCTATGTCTATTATTGATATATTGTTCATGATGTTAAGGCTAACCCTCTGGGAAATGGCTGTTCACAAGGCTGCCGCTGGTGATGCCTTTTTGTGGTGACAAATTTTGTTCTGTCTTTTTCTCACATGGTGTCTTGAGTGAGAACTGGGATTGAATTGTGTTAGTTCCTGAGAATTTTCCTTCTTACTTTTGTGTAACCAAATGTTCGACGTTAAATTTGTTAACAGCGCCGAATTTAACTGCCACCTTATCCATCATAGATCTCAATACATCACTTTGGTCTACGGTGAATATACATTAACTCAACAAATGTTGGCAGCCTACAAAGATAGCACACTTAACACAGCCTAATAAAACCACATATGGGTGTGTTATGCAATCTTAACCTTTGTCTACCAGTCCATGCCTTTTTACACAGAACTGATTCCTTATAACATCACATCTAGTGCACAATTACATGTACTTTTTCAGAAACGCCTTTAAACTAAAATCTTAACGACTTCCTTCAAGAGCAGAGAAAAAGAAAACATTACAAAGAAGGAATATGGGCCATACCTCTAAGTTTCGGCTATTCAAGCCACATATAAATGAAAGAGTTAACATAACGCTGACAGAAGGACTAATAAAAGGAAACCAGAGATAGTCCGGTATCACTGACTTAATTTACTTTAGGCTTTTGAGAGTATATACCATACTTATTACTTGAGCCTTTTGACATACATCATGCGTAACCGCATATAAGCATGCCAGCCATCTTGGTTATGTGGCTATAATCATTTGAACAAAATTTTATTCCCAGTGCATACCGCAGAGCCTCTATCAATTGGTGAAGTCGACGGATGCCTGCCTATATCATATCGAGGGGTCAGCGCAATACTGTGATAACTAACTATTTTTCACGAATTCACTTTTTTGCAGTTCTGAAAATTTGATGGTCAAATACACATTCTGTGAAAATATTAAGATTTATGTTTTTGCAAAAAAAGCTTTTATTCCTAATTTAAGAATAGTCCAAGTGCCAAATGAGCTAAATCTTTAGCACAAGACTAGTCTAACTACAATGATAGGAATTTTATTTTTGAGGGCATGCTATGAATAAATGGCTAAGTTTTCAGTTTACCAAATTTAGATACAAATTATCATATTCTTTAATTGACTATAGCTTTATGTATAGTGTTTTCCTTCAGTTTAACATATTAAGATACAAATTCTCATATTCTTTAATTGACTATAGCTTTATGTACAGTGTTTTCCTAACACTCTATTACTTAGTTTTTCAGTAGTAAAACATGGAATATTTTCATGTCAAAATATTTTACTCATTTTTTCTTAGTGCAAGACTAGTCTATCTTGAGATAGACTTGTACTGCGCTAATAAAAAAAAGGATTTTAAGTTAGCATAGTTTTGCACTAACAAGAAAAAGTTACACAAGCTGTTCTTTTTAAATGTTTAAAGTTCTTAAAAAGCTGTTCCACAGCTCATGCTCATTGTGGTGGTACATTCAAACTATAACAAATGTTGAAATTTGTTTTATAATGCACTTATTTTGAAAATTGGGAAAAGAAGTCTATCTCAATTTAGACTAGTATTGCACTAAACTTTTCAGCGCAAAAGTAGTCTAAGTCACAACAAGACCTGTCACAGGGACAGGATAGCTCGCCTGACAACGCCTTGCCCATCACATAAAAAACTTAAACGTAAAACTTTAGCATTTTGCTAACGCCGACGCCGCCGCCAACGCCGACGCCGACGCCGACACCGGGGGTAGTACAATAGCTCTTCCTGAACTTCGTTCAGGTGAGCTAGAAACCTAATTTAACAAAGACAGATTAATAAAATGGAATGATGTATGCATTTCTTCCCATTTTTTATGTAAATGCGTCAAATTTCATAGGAATATTTTTGTTTGTGTACTGTAATAATTAGTTTTTTGTTTTCCTGAAAAGTTTCAAAATATGGAGTTAGACTAGTCTTGCACTAAACCCTCGATATGCTCATCTATGAGCGATAGACTTAGGTGAGCTAAAAGGATAACAAAAATTGAGGCCATATATATTTCAATAAAATCACCTAGTCACTCAAAGCACAAAAATTCCACAGAATGCGGCGTCTCGCCTATCTGTGTATCGTCACAAAACAAAATGAGCAAAAAGTATGCAAAATCTATGTCGCAACCAATGACGACGATGAAAACCCAAGCAAAATACTTAGCGGCTAGTCTCAGGCAAGACAAACATGGTACAATTCAAATGGATATCCTGTTGACAATAACCTTCACAAAACTGCCTGACAACCCTTGCATACAGACGGTTCAGTATCACATTCTGTAATTCGTAAAGACAAACTGCAGATGAAATATTTGAATTGCACTGGATGCAGCGTCTGAACTGTTCCGGGATAATTTGGAAACTTTTCTAGAGATGTTTTCTCCAAGCATTTCACGAGATGTGAACGCAAGTAACGCAAGTCAAATTTGGCTTTTGAAGGATCCTGTCCATCACATATACGCTTCATATACGCAACAGAAAATAATCCACAGTCATAACTGTTCCGCTGTTTTTGAAAACGAGGCATTTCAATAATCATAGGTTCATGGTTCGGCCACGACGCTAATTTGACTAGAAGTTGTATTAAGGACTTCGAAACTCGTCTGTACAACCAATCGTAGATTCTGATGACCCCCTTATTACATCCCAACTGTTGTTGCAGTCAGCCAATGATTTCCTTCTGAATTAAAAAACTTGTATCCAAGGATTTTTAAGTTGACTAGTATTACACAAACATCCGGAAAACCGTCAATATTTGGATGTGTTTTCTTCAATATTGACATTGCCTGGTTTATATGCACGTCTTCAAGGCAAATTCCGTGCTATTTATTCGATGCAAACCTCTGATGTTTGGCCCAGACCGCCTTTGTGAGTGTGAAGCTTCATGAAGAAGAGAAAAATCAATATTAGATTAAGTGTCTTTTTCTTCATTTCAATCTAATATGATTTTTCTCTTTAGAAGACACCCATAGCTCTGCTGATGGACTATCACAGAAAAAGAAATATGCACTGATTTCCATCTATTTGGAAACCTATCTTTTCTAACTAACCTGGGTTTCGCATGCAAGCTACTGTGCCGTACCTTAAATACTGTTTTCAAATACAATGTAATCACAGCATACTACAAAGACAGTCACGAGGTTCTGACTCACTTGCCTGAGTTGACGCTTGACGATGCAGCCTACATTCTGTTTACCAAAATTCAAGGTCACTTGCCATTTGGACGGACAAAAAAATTAAAGATTTTTTTACCATGGATGAATGATGCCGCCATGTTTGTCATATAACAACAACCTGCTAAACAACTTTTTCGTTTCCCCGAACCAATAAAACTTCTTGTAGTATCAAGTTACAATAAGCACATTGCCAAGACAGGAGAACATATTTCAAATTGTTGTAATTTGGGTGACCTTGGTTGAAATTCAAAAAAGTGATCGTCACTTCTGGTACTGTACTCATTAAAATGAGAGTATAACCCTGATCTAATTATAAAGTGTTAAACAATTCCCAAGTAATCCAATTCTATAGTAGTTTCTCATAAGCAAATTTGACCATGCCTTAAATGCTGGAGACAAAGCAGGGGCATCATTTATTCAAACGTGATAGAACACGTGTCCAAGTTTTAAGGCCATCGATCTTTAGATCCTCGGGAAAAATCCTAACAGCATCTTAAACCACATTGTGAGTTAACTCGGTTTTAGCGTCCCACCAACACATAGGTCATATCGAGGGTTGAAAGGTAAAAGGTGTTAACTGCAGTTTTGCTTATTTTGAGATAATCCACTTTTTCGATATTACTAATTTTTAAAAATCCAGGCCATATTTATGGGTAAAAATTTTGGTATGCATTTGTACATCTGGGCATTTCCTATGTATTTCAAAATAATTTATTGAAAAATATTATGTATTTATGTCCAAAATTTAAATATTTGTGTGATAGGTGTATCATCAAGGTTTAGAAGTTTTCAGGAAAAAGGTGATAAGTGACTTTAGCACCTTTACTTTTTCATAATATGCCAGGTAAAAGGTGCTAAGTAAAGTTAGCCCCTTTTACCTGCAGAAAAAACATTTGTTGGCTAAAAAAGTAACAGGATGACGCTATTAATTCATAAATTGCATATATTTCCTGTATCTACTGCACTTATCGCAGTTTCTATAAACAGACAGGAGATTATTGAAATGACCATAATACATGAAAAGAGCCGTTTTCTGATAAAATCTGCCTTCAGGCCTGTGTGACTGCGCATTCTCAGCACAATTTCTCCATCTGGTCATAGCATGCACAGTTTTACTTTTTGACAAAGCAAAGGTTACCTTTAAAGTCTGGGTAAAATTGCACATTCCCTGACCCAACTATGGATCTGGGCAAGCGGATCTGAAAGAGCATGTTCAGTTCACAGTCAGTGTCCGCCTCATTTTCACTGGCGGCTAGTAACAGCAATTTGTCATTTAGTTATACCAATCCCAGTGACTGAAAGTAGCCATGGTACATTCTGGAATTGTTCCTGGAGGGCATAGTGAAAGAAAGTCTGTCTTTGTTGCTTTTAGAACACAAAATTTGCCTTTTTGCCTTTATATCTCGGCTTAAATTCAAACCCGGCCATTATGTTTGGTCTCCCACTTGTATTTGCAAGAGCTGCCCTCGCCTCTTTGAACAATGTAGCATTAAATGACTGTATACATGTTGTTTAGGAGCAAACTATTTTGGAAATCCCTTCTTACCTGGACCCACTTCAGTTTTAATGAGTTTATCCTATTTCCTTCGTTGTCAGCTTTCATATTTTAACCTTTTCTTTATTGGACTTCTTCAAATTCATAAATCCTACCTATTTGAGAGGAACTACAATGTAAGACTTGCTTTTTCTTGCCAGGGTTATAACTTTCCAATTGAGAGAGCATGTAAAAACCCTGATAGGTTTCTGGGCATGTTCAATGGTGGTATTGAATAGAATGACACCCCATTTCTTAATGGCCACTCTCAAAAAATGTTTGATTGGTGTATTTTATTTTGTTGTCTCTTTTGAAGCAGTGCTTCAAATGAAAAGCAACAAACTGATTTATCGGATTTGCCCTCCACATGTATCAGAATGTTAAGTCACTTCTTCAGCCTTTGAAGTTGCTACTAACAAAGAATTCAGATGAAGAAGGAAGTAAGAGCCAATTTCACATGGCTCTCGCCATGCTTGGTTTTCATCCCATAGGTAGCATGTGGTGTTGCTGCTTCCTGAGATGGAAAGGAGAGATCGTAGCAAAACAGTTTGCTTTTGAAGTCGAATAATAACACATAATAAGTAGCATCAGACTTTGATCTCTTTTGTCCTTTCTATTTTTTTTTTTGCATTTCTTTTGTTCCTGATCTTTATCATGCTCTAATTTGAGACTGATATATAACTTTCCTGCCCTTTAGAAATGTTCACAGTGATTGCACACCTGGCTCTGGTCCTTTTTTGGGTACAAGAATGATATGTTATAATCATCTCAGAAGGTATTTCTCTACATATGTTTCCCTTTACAGGCTTTCTACGAGTTCTTTTGCATTTTTTCTTCATAAAGAGAAAGCATCCGGTGTATATATAAAGATCTAAGGTTGATATTTTTGTCGTGTTCTGGTGGGTGTAATGAGGATCAATTGTAAGGAAGCTTCGAATATGTTCATGAACAAAGGTAATATAGCCCTTGACCTCTGGAGTTTTATTTGCTAAGCTTGTGACCCAGTGAGTCTATCCATGCCTGTGAAGACATCATTTTTATTTGCATAGTCAGCGGTCTTTTCAACAAAAGTTAATGTTTTCAGAAACAAATCCTTGCACACCCAAAATTTTCTGTCCTACTGTCAAGAGAAATAACTGGGACACTGACTGTTTCCTTATGCTCAGAACTTTTTTTTCCTTTAGGCTCATTTTATTTCACGAGTACATGATGAAATGGCTTTGTTTAAAATGGTACCCTAATCCTCAGTTTCAAATATTTTTGTCTCTGCTCTTCTTTTGTCTTCTCTGAAAATTTCAGCATGAATCAACAGACTACTTTGCTGGCTGTATAAGTTTTGCCAAGGTTTCGAAATTCTCCTTACCCCTTGCTGTTTTCTGACCTGCGACTTTCGTTCATTCTGTTGAGCAGTTCTTTTGCGGGATAGCTTCTTATGTTTAGGATTTTAATAAATAACATCTTTATGCAGTGTTACTTGTGGAATTATACTAGTAATGTTTGACTGTTGAGAGGGTGTTTTGATTTCCGTTTGAAAATTACATGACATTGTCTGTTTGGTTGGCTTTCGAACTCAAGGATGGTGCAAGTGGTTTAAACGTATTTTTTTTTCAAAAATCACATGGTAGTAACAATATTGTTATTTATCATATGACGTCGCATCTGAGAGTGTTATAAAGCCATGCATTAAAAACGATAATCCACTAGTGGATTAAATATGCAAATTACGTCGTACCGTTATACGTTGACGTCCATTACAATGTCGCGTTTTCTAATGGCGAAATAGTGACGTTTTAGTATAAATTTTGCTAATAAAATGCGAGTTTAGTGTCATATGATAAATAGAATCTTGCATTCGTGCTCCTGTATTATTGAATTTATTAAACTCGTTGGGGAAAACCGATAAGATGCTCGGCAAAGCCTCGCATCTTATCTTTTTCCCCAACTCGTTTAATAAATTCGATAATACATGAGCACTCATGTAAGATCCTCTATATATACATAAACATAATGGGATGAGAACGGAAGCAATGGCTTATCTCTGAATTTGCTCACGAGCTTCTTCCATTTGATCTCTCATATCACTGAGGTTTGCTTTTAGGACCTTATATTCGTTTTCGACAGACAGCATTTTCTTCTTATCAGCATCACAATGGTCAGTACCATGTATTTCCATGTGAGCAATAAGTATGTCTGGCTAAATATCAAATACAGACTGAAAAGGTCTGCTAGAAAAGACTTTTATAGGGCTCTAAAACTGTTTGCTAAACATAATGATATGAAGTCTGACATTTCATCATTTGAAACAGTCATTATCAATCATTGCAACACACACTTCTTAATCGTGCTTGGGCATCATGGCCTTTGTAACATTAACGAAACATCAGTGGTGAAAAATGTTTTCCTCTAAGTTCTACCACTGTCTGGATCGTGATCCGGCATGTCCTTTTTAGGAAACGGAACAGACCACCAAAAATGGTGGACCGGTTTACACAAGCTAAGAAGGTGCTTCGTTTTATCGAATTTTCTGACTACATATCGTACAGATCATTCATACAAGCCACATGGGCGATCGGAGAATACATTTCTACATATAGGCAGGCAGTGATATTGTGCAAAGTATACACACTCACTTGTATTGGCATATTTTTCAAGTCTGTTATTGTGCAATTTTAATTTTTAGTGGTGACCCAAATATTTTCTTGACATTCCTATGAAACGTTATTCACATTATTTTGCATTTTTTTTTATAAATTACAATGCCCAATTCAATTCTCTCTGACCCAGAAAACTACTGAGTTTAAATCTCTTGGCTGGTTTTTGAGAAGTATTCGTTTTTATTTGCCATGTAATTTGCATTTGTCACCGGCACATACTCGCTAGTTCAACACAAATTATGCGTCTGTGTACATGAAAATGTCAACGGAACAGCTCGCAAAAAATCACTAAAATGTCAAAGGATTTCGCCACATTACTGCCTGTTTGATATGGAGAAATATACTCTTCGTTTGCTGATATGGCTAGTTTGACTGATGCATACGATACATAGTCATAAAATTCGATAAAACGAAGCATCAACCTAATGTGTGTAAACCGGTCCGCCCTATTTGGTGGGCTGTTCCGTTTCCTAAAAAAGGATGTTCCGGATCTCAATCCAGACAGTGTCTATGCTTTCCTGACTAGACATGAATTCATCTGGCTGATGCAAGACCGTTGCAAGTGAACAGTAACCATCAGCAGGAACTGCATGGCATTTCATCAAGTGACTTGCTAATAGTATGCCAAGTTGAATGGTGTGATACTCATCTAAATATTTTGTGATCTTTGATCTATTAAACACAGTTGAAATGCATTCTCAACAACGTTATTACTGGACTTATTTTGAACGTTGTTGTAATTTTTTAACAGTTGATGTTTCTAGAGATTCTTTTGTTCTGGTTACATCTGTATTCTCTGTTTCATTATTGAACGTTTTATTTGTTACTTCATGTTTTGGTTCCTGCTTTTATATGCTTTCTCTTAATATATGCTTCCTTCTTCATTTCCAGTTTCTATTAAAAATTTCATTTACTTACCATTTTTTGTTTTTAGTGCCAGACTCATGGTCAGTATGAGCCTGCTTGACTTATACTGCAGATTATGGACTGAACTTAGATGGTGTAAATTCGCTGTTTCTGATAGTCTGTTTTTCTTTGAACATTATGAGGAAACTTGTTTTTATTCAACTTCCTCTTCTGCTTGATTGCGAAATGTGTATGTATCTAGCAAAAGCCAATACAAATCAGGTGCTGTCATTACTTTTTCTTTGGTCTGTCAGTAAGACTAGAATGACTTTCTCCCTTTTTTTTCTTCAAAAATGTTTTATAATGTTTCAGCTAGTTCACTCTCTTTTATACTGCTTTAAGGCTAAATTGTCTCTTTATTGTCACTGTTTTAAAATAAGGTAAGGTCAGGAGGGAGGAGGCTTATCCAGCAGTTTGAATTCTAATGGTAACTATGCATGAAGTTAGCTAATTACAATGCATGCAGATATTTACCTTGATTATAGCCCCTGTTGAGTTTCAGTGTACTGATAAACTTTTTCAGGAAAAAGGCTCTAACCGTACATAGCACCTTATACTTGCCAGAGATGGAAGTTAGCACCTTTTACCAGAATAAAAATATGTACTTTGTACTTAGCACCTTTTACTTTTACCATTTTTGGTAAATAAACAGTTAAATTAATGGATGGCAATTTTTTTTATACATAGCTTATATCATGTAGATTCCAAATATGAAGTTAACTCATTTTTTTCAAAAATGTTAGTTAGCACCTTTTACCTTTCAACCCTCGATATGGAGACCTGAGCTCGGTTAAAATCTCACATACGAAAGACCGGAGGAGTAGGCCACTAACCCTGAGACCTCTGATTTGTATTCAAGTATATTATCCACTACACTACTGCCACTCCTCGTAATACGTGGCAGCCAAGTCGGTCATCTGACCAGGATCGTTGAACAAGCTTTTGTTTCCCCAGCCCCTGGATGCTCCATATGAAATATAAATTTAAACATCTAAAGAGGAATAACAAGAGCTCCGCAAGCGGGGCAATATACGCCCGTTTCTGAATGATATTTTTTGCTCTGTTTCATCCTTGTCTACATTGCTATCAAGTTTATCAAGACATTCCAAACATAAAGTAATCAAAGGGATGTAACTAAAAACAAAAATAAGGAAGGGGAAGCAATTGTTCTTTTATTAGACATACTGTCTCAACCTAATACACATTGCTATAAAGTTTCGTCAAGATATTCCTTACGGTTACTTTGTAATGACTTGCCCAAGAATAGCCTTAGAAATTAATCAAAGGGATGTAACTCCATAAATAAGGAAAGGGGAGCAATTATTCTTATATAGGACACATAGCCTCAACCTAATACACATTGCTTTAATTTTCATCAAGATATTCCATACGGTTGCCTACTTATCGCTTGCATAAGAATAGCCTAAGAAAATATTCAAAGGGAGGTTACTCCAAAAATAAGTAAGGGGAGGCAATCGTTCTTATATGTGACATATTGTGTCAACCTAATATACATCACTATCAAGTTTCATCACAATAGTCTAAAGGGCTAGTTAGATATGAGGGGTACAACTATAGTCTGACAAAATAATCAAAGGGAGGTTACTCAAAATCTAAGTCAAGGGGAGTAACCATTCTTGTATGAGACATGTGTCTTAACCTCATATACATTGGTATAAAGTTTCATCATGATATTCCAAAGAATAACCAAGTTATGGAATGCTAAAAAATTGCCATACTAACTGCCATAGTCGAGTTTTTTCAAAGGGCTGTAACTCCGCTAAAAATCATCGGAGCAAAATTTCCGTATAATATGCGCTACTCCACATCGTAGTCTTACTATTCACGAAGTTTCAGCTTCTATTCTATCTATTCTATTCTATTCTATCCCATAACCTTACTAGGTCGTTGGGGCACCACAGCTGACTTCAAAACAATCCCTTTCCACCTTGTCCTGTCTTCAGCTGCCCTAGTTGAGCTGGCAAAATCCATTCCAGTCCACTCCTTGATATTGTCTTCCCACCTCTTCTTCTGTCTACCTCTTCTTCTTTTTCTTTTCACTGTGCCCTGAAGAATTGTCTTTGCTAAACCAGAAGACCTTGAGACGTGGCCAAACCACCTTAGTTTCCGTTTCTTGACCAGCGTCAGGAGTTCATCATATTCTCCAATGGCTGCTTGGATCTTCCTGCGAACCTCCTCATTGGTTATATGGTCCATGTGCGAAATGTTCAGTAACCTTCGGTAGCATCTCATCTCAAAGGCCTGCGTTCTTTTCTCTAACTCTGCTGTCAAGGTCCATGATTCACAGGCATACAGAAATATGGAAATGACAAGGGAGCGCATAAGTGTCACCTTTGATCCAAGAGATATGTTGTTATCTCTCCAAATTGGTTTCAGCTTGGCAAGAGCTGAAGTGGCTTGTGCTATCCTTGAGAGAACCTCCTGTTTTGAGCCATCATGTGAGACAACTGCTCCAAGGTATTTGAAGCTGCTTACAGTACCCAGCTTCTGCCCTTTTACCTTGATCTCCCTCTGGATACCATCTGCGCTATTTGTCATCAGTTTGGTCTTCTCAGCACTGATCTCCATCTTATACCTTGTGCAGGTCTGGTCGAGACTTTCAACTAGAGCTTCTAGTTCCTGCTCTTCCTCAGCAAGAGCGTCTATGTCATCGTCCAACCGCAGGTTGGTAATATTTCTGCCGCCTATGCTAACCTTTCCGTCATGTTCTTCCAGAGCATCAAACATGATCCGTTAGAGAAAAATGTTGAAGAGGGTGGGTGACAGAAGACATCCTTGTCTTACTCCAACTGTTGTTCTGAACCATTCTCCTGTGCTGCCATTTATCTGGACTGCACTTGTAGCCTTGTCGTATAGCTGCTCAATGGTGCGAACTAGGTTTGCATTGATGTTATACTTCCTCATGGTGGCCCATAAGGCTGCATGCCATACCCTGTCAAAGGCTTTTTTGAAATCAATGAAGACATGGTACAGATTCTGCTGATGTTGGAAATACTTTTCACACAGGATTCTAAGGTTGAAGATCTGTTCTGTGGTGCTCCTTCCTGCTCGGAACCCAGCCTGTTCCTCAGCGATTATCTCTTCGGCTTGTGGCTTAAGCCTGTTCAAGATAACTTTCAGCATGACTTTGCTTGAATGACTGATGAGGCTGATGGTTCTGTAGTTCTGGCAGAGCTGTAGGTTGCCCTTCTTAGGGAGAGTAATAATCAGCGACTGAGTTCATGGGGTAGGCCATTCTCCTGTTCTCCAGATACTGTTACAGACATCTGTTAAAACATCAATCATGGTCTCCCCTCCAGCTTAAACAAGTTCTGCTGGTATATTATCAACTCCGGCAGATTTTCCCTTCTTCAGTGCTGCTACTGCAATCTCAACTTCCTCACGAAGGATCGGTTGTTGATCTTCTTCTGGGGGCTGACTGCAGTCCAGAACCGTATTGTCACCATCAGTCTCATGGTTGTATAATTCTGAGCAATATTCTGTCCATCTGCTGAGAATCTCTTGTTCTTCTGTAAGGCATTTCCCAGACTTGTCCTGGATAGTTGTGGATCTACCCTGTTTCTCTGAAGTTAGATCCTTCACCAGCTGGTATGCTTTCTTGCTGTTGTTTTTGTTCAGGCAAGTTTCGATCTCCTCGCACTGACAAGCTATCCAGTCCTCCTTCGCTTTCTTCACTGCCTTCTGAATCCTCTTGTTCGCTTCCCTGTATTATTCTGCTCCTCCTGCTTCATACCTCTTCTTCTTCAAATGTCTCCTCTCATCACAGAGGTCGAGAACATCTCTAGTGACCCATGGCTTTTTCCTGCGACGTTCCTTCCCAAGTATCTCACCGGCTGCATCAGTCACTACTGTATTGTAGGTGGTAATCATGGTATCTATGTCCATGTCATCATCCCTCAGACCAATGAGTGGTGCAAATTTTCCACCTATTGTTGCTTGAAAAGTGCATGCCACCTCTGGGTCCCTTAGCTTCTCAAGATCAAACTTCGGTCTTTGCTGGGTTGGCTTTCTAGCCTTCTTCAGACGAACTCGGAAGGTCATCATGACCAGGTCATGGTCACTTCCTATGTGTGCTTCAGGAAAACTCCTTGTCCTATGGATGTTGACTCCTGATCGGAAGCGCTTCCTCACCAAACCATAATTAATTCATTAATTGGATGAAAACTGTAGGAGGAGTTATCCGGAAACAAACACCCGAACAATTCTAAGTAAACGGCTGTAACTCCGCTAAAAATCATTGGAGCGTAACCTCGAAACGATATACGCTGGTCCACCTCATAGTCTTATTATATACCAAGTTTCAGCTCGATCGGATGTAAACTGTAGGAGGAGTTATCCGGAAACGAAAAGTTTACGGCAGACGGACGGACGGACGCCAGCGCCATAACAATATACGTCCCGTTTTTCAAACGGGCGTATAATAAAACAGAATAAACGACCAACATTGGTGGAGTAGACTTCTTTATTGATCAACTAGTTTCGGTAAATTATTACCTTCTTCAGGATAGCATGACCTACAGTTTTTCTACTGAAGTACAATTTAGTGGATTAGGGTGTCACATGACGTCGGCTAAAAGAGACTCTCTATTGGTGACGTTACCAATGACAACGACGTTAAAGAAGCTAAGAGTATACAAAACATTAGTTAGAAGTTAATAAATTTAATCAGTGGCGTTGAAGGGGATGATGTAAAGAATTTTGAAATATGAGTGACCTTAGTCAAAGATCGTAAAATGACAATGACCATTGGTACTGTAAGAGCTTGACTTCACACAAGGTTTTTATATATACTTTCATACAAAAATCTCAAATATTTCCAAGAGATCTAATATTATAGTATTTTCACATATACAAGCAAAAGGGGCAAAATCGATCTTGTCGTCAAGTAGACAATGCCAGTCCAAGGTCATCGCGTGAAAAAAGGAAATATTTAAACACCTGGAGCTATTTGATAATTGATATATATTATGTGTTAAGAACATTCACCAATGGTCTTTCAGTTCAGGAGAGGATTTTTAAAAACTTTTACCATATAAGGGTGAGACAAAGTTGTTTACCACAAGTCGAAAACGGTTTGAAGAAGCTTTTGTTCCTTTGACCCAGGAGGATCAACACGAAATTTGTTTCCAGTCGGACAAGCGGTTTTAGAGAAACTCTCCTGAAAATGTTGACAGACGTTTGAGGCTGCGTACCCTGCAAGCTCCCCCAGAAAGCCCAGGTAAGCTAAAAGCAAAAGTGCTGATGTCAATTTTTTTAACGTCGGATAAAATTTAGTGCGTTCAACAGTCGTAGTGTATTAAACATGAATACTCTTTCAGAGGTACTTTCTTTAAGGTCGACCCCCGATTATGAAACTTCATATTAATCAATTCAATGGCTACAGAAGAATAACAACTTGAGTCAGAACAGACATTTCAACTTCTTATTATGAGTACACCCTGTTAGTCCCTTCGTCAGCACATGCAAGGCGATTCTAATGAGATATCACAGCAAATATTTTAAGGCCAAAAAGACATTATTGAAAATTCTCATCAAACTGATCCCCAATTGTGTCACATATGTTCAAGGTCCCCCACCCTCCAACGCACACACGTATACATCATGGCACCTTCCAGCCCCGCCAGTTATCTTAAGCCCCACTAGTACGTGGTGGTCTGGATCAGGGCCTGCATGCAGATAATGAAGAGCAATGTTAAATGAATTGTATCATGCAAAAAGTTGCTTAACAATTTTTGAAAGGCAACATTCACACGTCTGCAAATCTGTGCCGCTCTTCATTTTGTGCTTGTAGATTCCTCAGGGACTTTACATGTATACAAAAGGTGAAAACTAACAGCAAATGTTCTGACCTAACTGTGCAGATGTGCAAGGTTGCTCTTAGCCTTTGCTGCTCGGTAAAATGTTAAGCGCCCATTTTGTGTGTCAGCTGATAAAGGTATACCATGTTACTCATTCATAGCATTAGGTAACAAAATAATGATCATTTAAGAAGCAATCTGAGGTATCATTACCTTTGGGCCCTTTAGAGAAAAATGGAGAATATATATAATCTCGTTTCAGACCCAATTCAATCATCCATTTACCATTTACAAGAGGCCCAAATGGGCCTGATATCACTCACGTGGCTATTTTGATACAAAACTGGTCCAATTCCACTGAGGTTTTCTAATTTTCACGTTTTGCTATTTTTAAGTACAGCGGCCAACATGACTCGTCTATATTTAGTTAATTTTGCAACATCTCAATGCAAGAATCACTTTGCCACATACATGTGTATTTCATCAAAATCCATTCATCGGTTACTGAGATATTGTCATTTTCATGTTTTGTGCTATTTTCAGTAATGACAGATGGCAGCTATCTTGAAAAGCCAAAATGCAAGAATTCAAACAGGCTTCATTTAAAGACCATTCTGACATAAAATTAATCCAATTCCACTGAGATTTTCTATTTTTCACAATTTGCTATTTTAAGTAACAGAGGCCAATATGACTGGCCTATATTTAGTTAGTTTCGAAATATCTCAATGAAAGAATCATTTTGCCACAAACTTCATCAAAATCCCTTCAGCGGTTACTGAGATATTGTCATTTTCATGTTTTGTGCTATTTTAGTAACAGCAGATGGCGGCCATCTTGGATTAGGAAATTGCAATGAATCAAAGTGGCTTCATGCAAGGAACATCCTGAGACAAAATCGGTCCAATTCCATTCAAGGGTTCTTGAGAAATTGTCATTTATATGTTTGTGCTATTTTCAGTAACGGACCCCATGGTTGCCATCTTGGATAGTCAACTGGCACAAATTTGAAATGATCCCATTTAAGGACCATTTCTGACCAGAATCCATTTATATTTTCTTGAGATGTTGACATTTGAGAAAAAAACTGGTCTTTTTAATGCTAAGTACTGTGACCTAATTCCGCTATAAATGTTTTTGATTTTTATAATTTTTATTCAAAGGTTATTCATGGGTTCAGAGGTTTTAGAGCAGAAGTTGTTTGAAGTTGTTTAAATAAGTTGGTTTTGGACATTGGCATTTAAGCGAAATTACACTAGTAAAAAGGAAGTAGGTCACTGCGACAAAACTCCGTTACAGATTTTTTTCATTTTTACAATTCTGAATACCAATGTTCCACTGACATTTCATATTAAAATTCAGACAAATAAACCCAGTGGTTCAGGAGAAGAAGATGATTTTGTTAATTTTTGCTATTTTTAGTAACAGCGGCCACCTTGGATACTCGACCTGACCCAAATTTACAATTCTGAGACCTTGGAGTCAGGTCATGCTCCATGTGAAATTTGAGAACCATGGGTCTAGTAATTTTATAGAAGAAAAAGTTTGAATAGTTTGTTTTCAATTGTTGACGGACGACGAACGACGCACGGATGCACGACCCACGCCGGACACTTTGGTATGACAATATCTCACTATGGCCCTTGGGGCCAGGTGAACTAAAATGATGGCCAACTGATAGCATCACATACAATCTAAGCTAAACAACGGACCAAGGGAGCTAGTCTCTGATGCTAAGTACGCACTTTTGGTAGTATGTTTAAACATTTCTGATGCTAAGTATGCACTTCTGGTAGTATGTTTACACATTATTTAGTACGTTGCTCCTCCTTGTCACATTTTATCAATATGCAGTCCTATAACAACTGATGAAAACTGCACATAACATTCCCTTCTTCGTATATATTTTCTTTTCGGCCGGGTCGAGTATACACTGCTCACCACCTGCGCTAACACAGGCATCAAAATATTGATTCCATTCTTGATCATGTTAGGTCAATATATATTACTTTTTAAATTTTACTTAGTAACAAATTCAAAGCTTAAAATGCTGTCATTTTCTTGTTCTACTATATGCTTATCACGTGAGTTTTGTTACGCAGACATTACATCAACAATCACAGTTACAACCCTTCTGGAGCAGCCAATTTAACCGTAGTTATCATTAAACTGAACATGTGATTATGGAGATCGAAAGCTCGTTTAAGTTAATATCTAAAAGTGATCTACTAACCTGCATCGTCCCTACTGCTACAGTATGATACATCAGATCGTCTCGATGATCTTCTCGTTTTGCGTCCACCACCTTTCCTATTCTTCTTTTCAACTTCAAAAGCCTGAAGAATATGGTTACTCGTTAATATGCAAAAAGAGAACTCTGTTTCGTTAAGTGAGTTTGCAGAGAATTCATTTATCTAGCCACACCGAAAACAGCATTAAAGTCCTAAGGCTCATCTAGGTTTTTATGCAAAACAGTTCTGAAAATGGTCAAATGCATATGTATACGCAAAGAACATAAGGGTCAGCCATGGCTGATGGTGACCGCGTGTTTGTTGATTTATTTTGGATAAAATAATTTTGACCATGAGCCACCCTAAAAACTCTTAATGTATGTGGGATACTTACTTCTTCTTCTGGCAGGCGTTTTTCTTCATAAGGTCAAAATCGCATTAGGAATTCAAATAGATTTTAACTTTGCTTCACTGCAGCTGGTGTTGTGCCGTATGGCAGCCGTAAAATGAAAAAAAAACGTCTTCCAGTACATCATCCATAGTGCAGATTATATTTTTTGTATCTTGACAGCGGAGGATATATTCTGAGAAATTAGAAATTTATGACTGGTTAAAACACATACTCTAGATCATCGTTTTTATTCATTTGGCGCCTTTTTGATACGTACCAGTCTTTGAATCGACTGCCTTATCAAAATCAAGAAATTTCAGTATGTTTTTCTCTGGCTTCCGTCACCAGATCATGTCAGGGTCACTGATGGGGCTAAATAGCCGAAATTTCCAAGTATGGTTCTTGGTCCTTCTTTTGAATGTGTTCTCTGCTCTTGAAGGAACTCATATAGATTTTAATTTTATGCTTTCTGTGTATAAAATAGATTAAAATTAAATCTACAATTTCCTTCAAAAGCATAGAATGCGTTCCAAAAATAACAGCATGTGGCATACTTCGAAGTTTCGGTCATTGAAGCCTCAGCAGTGACCCTGACATGATCTGGTGACGAAAGCAAGAAAAAAATAAACTGAAATTTCTTACAATTCGGGATTACTCAGACGAGACTAGACACACAATGAGCTGCTCAATATTAACTTCAGATCACTCGTTCAAAAGACAAACTCTCCCTGTCTTTAAGCTTAATCCGATTTGATGCTATAAGTTCGCTATGTGTCGGATTTAAGGTTACAAGTTCGCTAAAAGTGGGGGAAAATAATCTGTCATGATCCAGTCCGAATAGGATCGAAAACTTGCATCCTCAGTGTCGGAATTTCAACCATAGGACTCGGAAAGCCTCATATTCTGGTTAAAAAATGAATCCTCCGGTGAAAATTCCCTATCCTACATGGTCACAGACTCTTATATTCCGTGTCAGCAAGTACCTAGCCAATACATAACTAGAAACACGTTAACTTATAGGGCCCCGCCTTTATATGGGACTATTGATGGCATTAAGTCATATGTCACCAACTGGAAATAACAATAAAATCTTTCAATTTAAAGTTATAGACTGGCTACAGTTTCTACACTAAAATTACTAAGCACATAATTCTGTAAAAATGTAGATGGAGTTACAATTCTTATTCTCTGCAGATTGTCTGATATGCTTTATATTTGTAACAACTTCTGTGAAAATATATTTTGCTGTTTCAAAGCTACAGAGTGGATGGACACAATCTCCATACACAAATTTACAAAGGGGCAGAGTTCTGTAAAAAATATAGGCTGAGTTAAAGTTCCTGTCCTCTGCATATTGTCTGATGATGTTTCATATTTGTAACAAGTTTTGTGAAAGTATATTCAACAGTTTTAAGGTTATAGTGCCAACACGATTTCTATATAGAAAATTACAAAGGGGTATAACTCTGTAAAAATGTAGATGGAGTTGCAATTCTTATTTTCTGCGCATCAACTGATAATGCTTTATATTTGTGCAAAGTATTTATGAACATGCCTTTGTGAATTTTAAATTGATAAAGCAGACGTGAAGTACAGGGCAGAATTTCATAGCAAATGTAGGTGGAGTTACATTTCTTGTTCTCTGCACATCGTCTGATGATGCACTATACATGTATTATGTTTCCTGAAAATATCTTGAACGGTTTCAGAGTTATAGAGCGTACTAGATTTCCAAATTTAAATTTACAAAGGGACATAATTCCATAAAACATGTAGATGTAGTTATGGTTCTTGTTCTTTGCACATCGTCTGATGATGCTTTATATCCTTACCAAGTTTCGAGAAAATATCTTAAACGGGTTCAGAGTAACGGACCCGACACAATATCATATTTAAAATTACAAAGGGGCATAACTCCGTAAAAAATGTGGGTGGAGTTATGGTAATTATTCTCTGCACATCATTTGATGATGCTTTATATCTGTACCAAGCTTCGAGCAAATATCTCAAACAGTTTCAGAGTTATGGCCCGGACACAATTTCCATATTTAAACTTATAAAGGGGCATAATTCCATAAATAATGTTGGTGGAGTTATGGTTCTTCTTCTTGGCACATTGTCTGATAATGCTTTATGAACGTACCAAGTTTGGAGAAAATATCTCAAAAGGTTTCAGAGCTACGGACCCGACACAATATCATACTTAAAATTACAAAGGGCCATAATTCCGTAAAAATGTAGGTGGAGTTATGGTTCTTGTTCTCTGCACATCTTCTGATGATGTTTTATATCTGTACCAAAGTTTCGAGAAAATATCTCAAGCGGTTTTAGAGTTACGGCCCGGACACATATTCCATACTTAAAATTATAAAGGGGCATAATTCCGTAAAAAATGTAGGTGGAGTTATGGTTCTTGTTCTGTATCTGATAAAGCTCTATAACTGTACCAAGTTTCGAGAAAATATCTCAAACGGTTTCAGAGTTACAGACAGAACACAATGTCTAGACATAAATTACAAAGGGGCATGATTCTGTAAAAATGTAGATGAGGTTATAGTTCTTGTCTTCTGCACATCGTCTGATGATGCTTTATATCTGTGCCAAGTTTGAGAAAATATCTCAAACGGTTTCAGAGTTACAGACCGGACATGAGACCCCTACTAAAAATTACAAAGGGGCATAATTCCGAAAAAAAATGTAGGTGGAGTTATGGTTTATGTTCTCTGCACATCGGCTGATAAGGCTTTATATTTGTACAGAGTTTCGAGAAGATATCTCAAACCGGTTCAGAGTTATGGCCCGGAAACGAAAAGCTGACATACGGATAACAAAAGGACATAATTCCGTAAAAATGTAGGTGGAGTTATGGTTCTTGTTCTCTGCACATCGTCTGATGATGTTTTATATTTGTACAAAGTTTCGAGAAAAATATCTCAAACCGTTTCAGAGATATGGCCCGGACACGAAAAGCTGACGGACGGACAGACAGGCAGACGGACGGACGGACAAACAAGGTGATTACTATAGGGCCTCCGCCGACTTCGTCTGGCGGGGTCCTAATGAACTCACTGAATAAATTAAAGCTGTTTTAAATATTTGTCGTACACCCGTTTAGGAAATCTGAAAGAAAATACTTTACATTCCACAGATAGCCTGCAAAATATTAGCTCTGTTGGCCATAAATGCGCTTTCTGTAAATATGAATATAAAACAAATATCATATAAGATGATAATACGTACATTCATTGTGGCAGAATCTTTATGATAGACAACAAATTTAACTTCAGTCACAGATGATGTATGGTGTTTGTTTTCGAACTTTCCAATTGCTGAAAACATTTCTTTAGCAACGATATCACGTGGGAATCCAAACTGTCCTGTTCCAACTGCTGGGAAAGCAATACTGGTTGCTTGTCGTTTATCAGCTTCCTGAAGGCAGCTTGACATCAGTTTGTGTAACGCCTGTAACAGGTATTATTCTTAAATTGATTCACACACAGTGATGAGTTTTAATATGTTGCTCATACGTTCTACATGCAGGATCTCCCACATAGGCTGCTCATAAATATCGGTCATTGTTTAAAGCCTCCAATATCAATAAATCTTAACAAGGCGAGAATTTTTGTACATGATATATAAAACTTTAAAAATAAAATGTACATATCGCATATATCATAAAAAATGGGCAGTGCTCCTGATAAAAAGGGGTCACAGAGATAATTTAAGTATTAATTTCCTAAAAATGTTTTCCATAAAAACGTTTTGTAATCTCTCTATAGAGACGTCTCATCGAGACTTTTTTAATGAGGGATCACACCATATGTTCTCGCTGAGAAATAAGAAAAACATCTTTGAATACCCTTCTTATCAAAGTTTCATTTATGTTTTTGAAGACTTTTGACAATATACATGCATGACGGCCATCTTGAACATGTGACCACGACTGTTGGAAATAATTGCAGTCGGACAATGCATGGAGGTCCTAAATGAGATAAGGCTTCAATCAGCCCAATAGCTTCAAAATGGTGTCCGATAACAGATGACAGAAGCCTTTTTATACTCCTGCATTTGGCGCAGATGAGTTAAAATACATAGGTAATATCTGTGTGACTTATAAAGTACTTGGCATAAGCTAGCTCTCTATTTACCTGTATTGCTTTCTCACCACCATCCCAGTTCATTAATGATCCATGAAGCACATGTCTACATTTTAGATTTCCTCCAATAGAAACAGCAATTTCACCATCTCCGAGACCTTTGGGGTAATTTTGGCTTAAATCCTGTTGTATGGAATTTCCACCGGCTTTAAGTAATGAAGCTGACACGGCTCCGATTCTTAAATCCAGGTTCTTGCCAGTTGTATTTACAATTATGTCAACCTAAAGACAAATATAAAACATGCTGCACAGGTAAGCATAATTGTCTTTAATCTACATGTCTTTAAGGGGACGACAACTGATTAGAAGGTATCCGCCTTTAAAATGTGCTTACTTCGATTCGAACATTGTGGACCTCATAAATTGATGTAAGGTTTATCACGTTTTCTGAAGTGTGAAGCGAAGAAGGGCAGGCTATGTCATCCCTGTTCAGCGGTTGCGTTTTAACTATTTCACGGAATAGTTAGACACAAGGGTAATGTCATCAACTTACATCTGTCGTTACCTATCTTTAAGTAAGGGGTATCACTTAAAGTTTTCATGCTCGTCGAGCAAACAGTTGTAAACAAAACAACAGCAAACAATACAGACACATATAAGCACATCAGACAATCTGCGAGTTTATCGGTAATCAGTTGCAAATGATTATGCATAAATCTAAAACAACCATGCATCTTTCCCGCAACTGGGATTCTATGTAAATACACGTATCTTGCATGTCCTTTAAAACGCAGCCGTATTAAAGTCTTCGCTATTTGAATTACAGGTGCTTTGCATTAATTTTATACCTATGCAATTTTTTCATAAGTCTTAGCATACCCCAAAGTGCATTCTAGATACGGCTGAAAGTCTGTGTTGTCCAAAAATCTTACACTTACCGTGGGAATAAATAAAGGGACACTGGTTAGGATTCCAGAAAATTTCGCTATATTGAATATTGCGGAGAAGATATTTTGCAACCTATTAAAGTTATCTTATTTATATTGACAAGTGCTGAAACGCTTCCGAGTAGTTTTGTCGTTTTTTGTGGTGTACAGGAATATGGTAATGAAAAGCCGAGATCGACATTTCAATAACAGATAGCTAAACATGTTACATATAATGAATATTCGCATACATTTCTTTTCTGCATGCAAATATTTAACCTTAAAAAAAGCAAGGCGGGACCGTTTTTCAGAAAATTAGCATAGGTCCAGTGCTAGAAACAGCTCCGCTTGCTTTTGAAATTTAATAAACAGAATATCTCTATTTTCCCGTCTGCAACCTATTTTGCAAACATACTTATCATAGCATTTCGCTTGCGGTAAGTCACTGATAATTGGAAAAGTGACGTGACGGAAGAGAGGGGTGGGGTAATTTACTCCAGTTTTCCTTTAAAAAAGTTTAAATTTCGATTTGTTTGCTTTTTTCATGTCCCGTCTTAATCATTTAACAAGATTGAACATGTGATTTCATTTGTCCTTTTTTTTTACTGCAAAAAGGTGTGAACAAACGCTTTCTAGTAGGTACACTGCTTGGATAAAAAATAGATAAAACTAGACATTTTATATATTTCTATGCAAGATTCTACATTTCTAAAAAACTCATTTTTGTGCTTTGCTAAAATAGTAACAGGAAGAAAAATGATAAATTTAAGAAAGAATAAAAGACAGCACCTCCGTTTCAAAGCCTGTAATACAACAAATAGGTATGTAGTAAGACGTATGAATCACTGGCATGGGCATACTGTGTCCACCCCTCTCTTCTGTCTTGCCTTCCGGTTGTCAGTGTAAAAATACCGCAAAAAGCATTCTTTCAATTGCTCACAAATTGGATAAAACAGGCATTCTATTTATCAAATATCTAAAGCAAGCCTAGTGGTTTTAACATCAGGATCTTTACTATTTGGCTCCGAAGTAGGTCTCCTCTAGCTCTTTTGAAGAGTAAATATTTTTATGCTGGAAGGATTTTTTCCGGGGTCTCATTAAATATAACATGTTTAAATATTTGTTATTGACATGTCGATCTTCATGTGCATCGCAAAATCGCCTTTAACTACGTGGAAGCATTACAGCACTTGTAAATATGGTTAGGATGACTTTAATGGGTTGCAAAATCGCTTCTCAGCAATATATCTATACAACTAACTATCCTGGCACCCTAAGCAGTGTCCCTTTATTTATTCCCACGGTAAGTGTAAGCTTTGTTGACAACAAAGACTTTCAGCCGAATCTAGAATGCACTTTGTGGTCTGCTAAGACTTACGAAAAAATTGCATAGGTATAAAATTAATGCAAGCACCTGTATATACGACTTATACATCAGGGACGACTCTGACATGAATATCTGTTTGTACTGGTAATCACTGTCTTTACTAATTGCTAATTGCTAATGGCACAAGACTTGTAACTCAATATATCCCTTTGTGGATTGTGAGACGGGTCGTACATGAATAGAATCCCAATGCAAAAACTACGGATGTTTTAGAATATACCGTTATTTGCAGAAATATTAAGATGACTCTTAAAGTGAAACAGAGTGTTTCAAATTTGTGTGTTGCTTATGATCAAGCTAAAACTTATATTTTATCATAGCGTGAACGTATCTTACAACGTAAATAACTATGACACCTCTCATACCGTTTCGTGATATCGATTTCTATCTAGCTCTAGATACCCCATAAAGTCTTCTGTCTACCTTTCAGTAAACATATAATGGTCTTGTGAATCCAGGAAGAAATCGATTCCTTTCCAGAATCCTTGTTTGACTTACTGCCGATTAATAAGCATTTACAGGGCATTTCTGCAAGACGAACTGCTTGTAGACACTTGTTTAGTTTTTCGATTTGCTTACAGTTTTGTTTTGTGCTTTCAAACAAGAAAAAGGTAAAAATCGACGTATGTTTCATATATTTTGTTTGTTTCATATATTTTGTCTGGCTTTTTTATGTTTGAAGTGTCGATTCTCCATCGGACTGGGTATGTCTGTTATCGAGAATGCACTGTTGAGCTGAGCAGTCCCTAATTTCTTCTTTCAGAGTAACAGATGGAGCTCAGAACAGGAAACATTTTCATACCATTACCATTACCTTCTGCTGACTAAGTTTCTAAATTGGCAACATTTGGCAAACAGAAATATGCATATAAAGAAAAAAATAGATAATCTCCAGATAGATTCGTAGAGCTAATAGTCGTTGTTATAAAACAGAGATAACCCCGAAAAATCAACAAAAGTCTAATGTCGGAAAAGTATTACCTATGTCACACATTCTGTAAGTCGAAGGCGAGACAACCAGAAAAGTTTATGCACAGCTGTCAAGTCAGTAAAACGAGCTAATGGTCACGGTTAGTTTGAATTTCCCTCTTCAAGGCTGTGTTCAGTCCCCCCAACCTTCACATGTATAAATAGTGCCCAGTCATCCATGTCCCCTGGGTTTTGAGAGAAACTGCCTATTGCTTTATTGTAAAATCCAAGTTTTTGGCAATGTGGGGCAAAAAACTGTAGCCTTTTACCCTGCTTCCAGATGTAAGTTTTACCAAGTTTTACAACTCTAGCTCTTACAGATCCAGAGAAACATAGCTGGTAAATCAGACTACATGGGGCAAATTTGTCAGGTCAGTGAAGCAAAGAATATAGGTCATGACCTAAAAGAGATGCGTTAATTTTCCCTCATCGAGATATCAGTATGATCCGTGTTATATCATGCCAGCCCTTAAATCTTAAGAGACCAGAAAACTTGACGCAAATTTGCCAAGTCAGTTAGGCGTAAAACATAGGTCATGAACTAATAGTATTGGTTGTGTTCAGATTCCCTCATCTAGATATGTTTGAACCAAGTTTCATGTCTCAAGCCCTTACAGTTCCAGACAGACAGGGCTTGACCGGGAACTTGACACAATTTTGTCAAAAGTAAATAGGAAAATTCTCAGGAACTGACACAATTCAATCCCAGATCCCACCCAAGACACCATGTGGGAAAAGACAACACCTAATTAGTCACCACAAAAGACATAATCAGCTACAGCCATGTGAACAGCCATTTCCCATGAAAGTGGTAATCGGACTAGCCTTAACATCACAAACAATATATCAAGAGCAGACATAGCAACAAACAGCACATAAAACAACCAAGAAGAACTAAAACAGAAGTGCCGCCTTTGGGCGGCCAAAAAAGAAATAACGGGGGCTTATTTGGTTTGCAGTTGCAACCAACCCTCGCCAAAGTCAGTGAGACATAAAATAGCGGTCCTAACCTAATACAAATAATTGCGTTAGGTGTAAGTAAATTTGTCGGCCAGTAAAGCGTACAATACAGGCCATGACCTAACAGTGTTGATTGGTTTCATCCAATTCTCTTTCAACAGCCGCTGAACATGTTAGTTTTCATTTTATATATCTCTTTTTTTTTCTTTTTTTTTTTTTTTGCTTTAGATTTTAGTATTCTTTCACGAGTATTTCATTTTTACTGAGCCAACCGCTTATCAAAGGTGAGCTTAAATCAAAGTGCATCAGATGAAACACACAACCTCTCGTTAACAGAAATTGATTTCTCACTAATGACATACCAGGCTCGAAAAATACAGTAATGGGAATCATAGTGAACAAAAGTTAGCACCCTAAAGCAGAACGCTACCGGCTCCTACACTGAACATGTTATAAACAGGGCCATTCCTGAAACGTAGTCTTTAAGAACCATTCTCTGTAATGACTTAAATTTTTACATAGGGCCGTGGCACGCATAGTCACCGATTTTGCTCACACTTTCCTATATTACTTATTGTGACACAAAAACAAGAAAACAACATCAGTTTCATTCCAAAGCATGTGCATTGCCATGGCAACAACAGCTAAATATTTTGGGAAACAATGTGCTAAAAAATGTCCTAAAATGGGCAATATTTCAACGAATAAATTAACTTTTAAATGCATGACAAGCTCTAATTTCTTTCTACCAACAAATAACTTGTTCACACTTAC
Organism: Ctena decussata; assembly: GCA_963989385.1. Lineage (NCBI taxonomy): Eukaryota > Metazoa > Mollusca > Bivalvia > Lucinida > Lucinidae > Ctena > Ctena decussata. The sequence continues at coordinate 32,866,216 of OZ022498.1, read as the reverse complement.
TTTAAAAAAGAAATTATTAAAAAATTATTTGGAAAACCTCTGTGGTCATCAGGCTCAAGCAAAGTAGGTGGGGGTTTCCATATATGGCAAAAATCCAATTTCACACATCTTTAAGGACATTTCTAGAGTTCTTGCGGCCTCGTCAATGTATGTGTGTACCGTCTTCCTACAGAACAGTGATCTGTCAATATGTTTCTGGAAAAACATGCTTGGAAAAGTATACTTCCTGAAGCGTTACCATAGCAACAATAAGTGTACCGTTGCAAAAAGCAAGTTCTTAGGGGCACAGTCCTTGGAATGTCAAATCATCATAGTTTATGATCGTATTTGTTTCTTAATTATGATACTCATTTCACAATATATATATCTTCTATAAACAATGGACATTTTGTTGGTTTCTCGTATCAAGGTCAAGGTCACAGAAACAATGAAAACTGCTAAAAAGCATATTGTTTTTCATATTATGTGTTCTGTATCAACCATATATTGCAGCAATGGCTTTGAACCTGGTCATTATCTGACATATTATAGAAGCTTGCAAATACACATATAGTTAGATTTACTCAGGAAGCTCCAAGTCAAAGGTCAAGGTCACCCAAACAAGAACAAATGCTACAATGCTACAAATACATATTTTTTTAAACATTTTGTGTCCTATATGAACAATAAATTGCAGCAATGTCTTTCTAGTTGGAATTTATTTAATAAATAACAAAAGCTTTCAAACAAACAACTTTCCTCCAGAAGCATCCGAGTTCAAGGTCAAGGTCAAGGTCACAGAAACAAGAAAAATACTAAACGTGCATATTTTTCTCATATTTTGTGTTCTGTATCAACAATATATTGCAGCAATGTCTTTGTACCTGGTCTTTATCTGACACATTACAATAGCTTTCAAATACACACATAGCTTGTTTCATTCAGGAACCTCCAAGGTCAAGGTGAAGGTCATAAAACAAGAAAAAATGCTAAAAATGCACACATTTGCAAAATTTTGTGTCATATATCAACAATATACTGCAACAGTGCCTTTGCAGTTGGCATACATTTAATATGTTACAAAAGCTTTAAAACAAACAGCTTTTCTTCAGTAGCCTCTAAGGTCAACGTCAAGGTCAAGGTCAGAGAAAGAAGAAAAATATGCTAAAAGTCCATATTTTTCTCATTTTTTATGTTCTGTATCAAAATACATTGCAGAAATGTCTTTGTAACTAGTCTTTATCTACTATATTACAATAGCTTTCAAGTACATATAAAGATAGTTTCCTTAAATAAACTCCAAGGTCAAGGTCACAAAAACAAGCGAAAATGCTAAAATGCACAGAATTTCGGTATTTGTGTCCTATATCAACAATACATTGCAGTCATGTATTTGTAGTTGGTGTTTATTTAGTAAATTACAAAAGCTTTCAAACAAACAACTTTCTTTCAATGGCCCCAAAGGGTGAGGTCAAGGACACAGAAACAAGAGGCCATGAGGGCCTGAATCGCACACCTAAGTTATTGGCCAAGTAGCTCTTACTTATGTCTGAAATTGTCAAAATATGAGTCTTGGGTCAAAGGTCAAAGAATGACCATGACTCATAAATCTCCATGTACTCATTAAGACACCATATATACCATTTTTAGGCCAAAATCTTCAAAACTTTCCATGAAATCTTATGTTCTACCATTTTCCCATATTTGACCATGCCGCAGAAAAGGTCAAGTTAAACCAAACGTCATTATTTGAACAGTATTGGTAATACTCTAGCACTCCATGCGACTTACCAAGTTTCAAGGCCATCGGTCTATTGGTTCATGAGAAAAAAGTATAAAAGTTTTATTTGATAAATGGGTATGGCGGCCCGGTTCATCATGTGACCTGGACCATTTGAACAAATTTTCATTTTCTCAACCTCTGGAGACTCTATATGAAAATTGGTTGAAATTTGGCTTTTGAGGTAATGTTTGAAAATGTCAAAATATGAGAGACCTGTGTCAAAAGTCAAAAACTGACCTTGACCTCTTGTACTCATAATTCTTCATGACCTCATTAAGATGAGTGTATATACCAACTTTTAGGCCAAAATCTTCAAGACTTCCCATAAAATCTATGTTCTAGCATTTTCCCATATTTGAACTTGCTGTAGAAAAGGACAAGGTCAATTAAACGTCATAATTTGAACAACCTTGTAAGAACTTCAGTACCCGATGCTACTTATCAAGTGTGAAGGTCATTGGTCAATTGGTTCTTACGAAGATTTTTTTTAAAGGTCTTTGCCATAAATGGGCATGATTGCCATGTTGATTATGTGACCTGGATCGTTTGCACAACTTTTTGTTCTCTCAAGCCCTGGAGGCTCATAAATGAATTTTGGTTACAATTGGCCCAGTGGCTTTTGAGATGATGTTTGAAAACGCAAAATATAAGAGACCTGGGTCAAAGGTCCAAGAATGACCTAGAATTTTTGTACTCATAAATTTTCATGTACTCATTAAAATTACTGTATTCACCAATTTTTAGGCCGAAATCTTCAAAACTTACCATGAAACCTTATGTTCTAGCATTTCCACATATTTGACCTTGCAATAAGAAAGGTCAAGGTCAACCTAAGATCATCATTTGAACAATCTTGGTAGTACTTGAGTACTTTATACTACATACCAAATTTCACGGCCATTGGTGTATTGGTTCTGCAGAAGATTTTTGAAGCTTTTTACCATATATCGGTGTGGCGGCCATGTTGGTCATATGACCTGGACCGTTTGAACAAATTTTTTATCAATCAACCCTTGGAGACTCTATGTGAAATTTGGTTACAATTGGCCTAGTGGCTTTTGAGGAGATGTTTAAAATTGTTGAAACATGAGAGAAAGAATGACCTTGATCTCTTGTACTCATAAATCTTCATGTACTCAGTAAGATGGCTGTCACACACCAATTTTTAGCCCAAAATCTTGAACGGTTTCCAAGATATCATATTTTCTAGCATTGTCCATATAAAAGCACAAGGAAGCAAATTTGGCCTTACCGTAAAAAACAGTCAAAATCAGGCCCAAGGTCATAATTTAAACAATCTTGGTGGTACTCGCTTACCCGATGCTCCATACCAAGTTTCAAGGCCATCTGCTTATTGGTTTTGGTGAAGATTTTTAAGGGTTTTTATCATATATGGGCGTGGTGGCCATGTTGGTCATGTGACCAGGATGTTTGAACAAATTATCGTTCCTAAGACTCCTGGAGCATGCATATGAAATTTGGTTACACTCGGCCCAGAGTTTCAGAGGAGAAGTCATTTGAAATTGTGGACGGACGACAGCCGTACGAGGGACAACGAATCCTAACTATACTATAATCTCCCCTGGAGCCTCTAGCTCAGGTGAGCTAACCAGAGGACCATTGACATTCACCCTCAGCACTCAGGGGTAAGTAACTGAAATGTAAATTGTACAATATGGCCTAATTTCAATTTTGACTGAGTTGTTATGCTTGTCCTAATTAATATTAGCAAAACTGATGAAGTTACAATAAAAAAACATGTTTGTAAAACTTTATACAGAAATAAATGCCAGTTTGCACTTTTCCCAAAACAAGTCTATAGAAACTTTAAAATGCCATAGTAATGAAACCACGTGAGCAACTATGAAAAAGAACAACATTTATGTAGTGGCTAATGTCATAAACATGTATGCAGAGAATCAGCTTCATCTCCCTTTATGGTTTTTGTGGGAAAGATTAATGAATATTGTTTCAAAAAATTTTCCTTTATGTTGCCATGGCAACGAATTGAATTCAGTGATTTGGACAAAATTAACATGAATCATAGAGGCTACTCAAGAAACATGTCTGTAGAAAAAAAATCCAAATAACTGCAGTGAGGTAGCAAAAAATTGCCAATTTCCATTTTTCCCATTATAAGTCAATGGAAACTATAAGTTGCTATAGCAACCTAACTGCTGAAGCAATTCCCATGAAAAACACTAATTCTAAGGAGGCTAGTTCTAAGATCTTTTCTGTAAAGTTGGAGCTTTATTGGCCACATATTTTCAGCAAAAATGATATTTTGATATCTTTTCTATTTTAAACCATTTGGCTGCAATGGCTTTTGGTTGGTTGGTTGATTTGATGCTTAACGTCCACGGTAAACAACTAAGGTCATGTCGGGACGGTCAGTTAACCTAACCACACTATTCCTGGGCAGGCTTAGACCTCCTAAGCGGTTAACCAGTACTAAGTGCACATACTTTCGCCAGTAACTGACAACTGCCCTTCTTGAATCAGCGGAAGGAGAAACGAAAGTATGTGGCCAGACCGGGATTCGAACCCAGGACCTCTGACTTACGAGTCAGGTGCCCTACCGATTGCGCCACCCGGCCTGGCGGTTGCAGTGGCAATCAGCCAAATAGTGCATTTGCCTAAATTGAATGAGGGTGGTTGAGGACTACTCTGGAAACATTTCTATAAAATTTGTCAAAATACCTGCAGTGACATAGCAATAAATGCAAATTTACTATTTTCACATTATAAGTCAATGGCAATTTTAAGCTGCCATAGCAACCAAACTGCTTAAGCAATTGCCAAGAAAAAACAGTACTTTTACAAAGGGAAGAACTAAGACCTTTCTGTGAAGTTTCAGCTTTATTGGTTGCATAGTTTCTGAAGAGATGATGTTTGAATATTTGTTTTCTATTTTTAACCATTCGGTTGCCAGCCAAATTGTGTAATTAACATAAATTTCATGTTATTGATAAAGAGCTTTTCAAGGAACATTTCCGTAAAAGATTTGTCAAATAATCTGCAAAGAAATAGCAATAAATGCAAATTTTCAATTTTTCCCATACAAGTCAGTGGAAACTGTAAGTTGCCATAGCAACCAAAGTTCTGAAGCGATTTGGATGAAAAACAGTACCATTGGTTCCCCCTGCATATAGATGCTAGGTATGACGGTAAGAATGAGCCTTGTCGTTTAAGCGGAGATGTACTCTAAATAAAGACCAAGCACAAAGACATTTTCTACATTTAATTTTGATGTCGAACACAAAATATTAACAAAAGGTGCATTTTTAGCATTTTTCTTGTTTTTATGGCCTTGACCTTGACCTTGGAAGTTTCTGGAGGAAACGAACTGTACATGTATTTGAAAGCTATTGTAATATTCCAAATAAAGACAAAGTATAAATACACATTATGTATTTACTGTTGATACCGAACACAAAATATGAATGTAAGGAGCATTTTAGCATTTGTGTCGTTTTTGTGACCTTGACCTTGACATTGTAGGTTAATGGAAGAAACAAGCTATATGTGCATTTGAAAGCTATAGTAATATATTAAAAAAAGGCCAAGTCCAAAGACATTTGCTCTATTAAGTGTTGATAAAGAACATAAAATGTGAGAAAAATGTGCATTTTAGCGTTTTTCTTGTGTTTGTTACCTTGACATTGACATTAAAAGCTACTGTAGGAAACAAGCTTTATGTGCTTTACAAAATGTAATATGAACAAAATGTGCATTTTTAGCATTTTTTTTTTGTTTTTGTGACCTTGACCTTGACCTTGGAGGTTACTGGAGAAAACAAGCTATATGTGCATTTGAAAGCTATTGACATATACTAAATAAAGGCCAAGTAGAAAGACATTATATAAATTTAGTCTTGATACAGGACATAAAATATTAACACAAATGTGCATTTTTTAGCATTTTTCTAGTATTTGTGACCTTGACCTTGATCTTGGCTGTTACTGGAGAAAGCCAGCTATTTGTGTATTTGAAAATTGTTGTCATTCACTAAATAAACTCCAAGTACAAAGACAATGCTGCAATATTTTGTTGCTAGAGAACACAAAAGTATAAGGAAAAAACGCATTTTAGCCATCTTTTCGTGCTTCTGTGACCTTGACCTTGACCTTGATTAGAGAAACCAGCAATATGTTGATATTTTATAAACAAGAGGGCCATGGTGGCCCTGAATCGTTCACCTGAGCATTAATCAGTTCACTGGCTCTGGTGAAGATTTATAAGAGTTTTTACCATACTAACATTTGACCTAGTTTTTGACCCGACATGACCCAGTTTCAAACTTGGCCTGGATATTGTAAGAATAAACATTCTGACACAGTTTCATTGAGATTGGATCAAAACTGTGCCCTCTGGAGCGTATACAAGGTCGTTCTTATATTTGACCTAGTGACCAAATTTTTGACCCGACACGACCCAGTTTCAAACTTTACCTACATTTCATTAAGATAAACATTCTGACAGAGTTTCATGAAGATTGGACGAAAAATGTGCCTTCTAGGGTGTACACAAAGTTTTTCTAAGATTTGACCTTGAGCCGACGTGACTCACTTTAATAGGGGGCTTAGATATATGGACAATAAACATTTTGACATAGTTTCATGAAGATTGGATCAAAACTATGCCTTCTAGTGCTTACACAACGTTTTTCTAAGATTTGACCTAGTGACCTAGTTTTTTACCCGACATGACCTACTTTCAAACTTGGCCGAGAGTTTATGAAGATAAACATTCTGACAAAGTTTCATAAAGATTAGATCAAAACTGTGTCCTCTAGAGCGTACACAAGGTTTTTCTATGATTTGATCTAGTGACCTAGTTTTTGACCCGACATGACCCAGTTTCAAGCTTGTCCTATATATTATGAGGATAAACATTCTGACAAAGTTTCATGAACTTTGAATCAAAACTGTGCCTTCTAGAGCGCACACAAGGTTTTTTTTAAGATTTGACCTAGTGACCTAGTTTTTGACTCGACATGACCCAGTTTCAAACTTGGCCTAGAGTTTATGGAGATAAACATTCTGACAATGTTTCATAAAGATTGAATCAAAACTGTGTCCTCTAGAGCGTACACAAGGTTTTTCTATGATTTGACCTAGTGACCTAGTTTTTGACCCGACGTGACCCAGCTTCAAACTTGTGGTAGATATTATGAGGATAAACATTCTGACAAATTTTTCATGAACTTTGGATGAGAACTGTGCCTTCTAGAGCGTACACAAGGTTTTTCTAAGATTTGACCTAGTGACCAAGCTTTTGACCCGACATGACCCAGTTTCAAAGTTATTCTACATATTATGAGGATAAACATTCTGACAAAGTTTCATGAACTTTGGATCACAACTGTGCCTTCTAGAGCTTACACAAGGTTTTTCTAAGATTTGACCTAGTGACCTAGTTCTTGACCCGACATGACCTACTTTCAAACTTGGCTGAGAGTTTATGGAAGTAAACATTCTGACAAAGTTTCATAAAGATAAGATCAAAACTGTGTCCTCTAGAGCGTACACAAGGTTTTTCTAAGATTTGACCTAGTGACCTAGTTTTTGACCCGACATGACCCAGTTTCAAACTTGGCCTAGAGTTTATGGAGATTAACATTCTGACAAAGTTTCATAAAGATTGGATTCAAATTGTGTCCTCTAGAGCGTACACAAGGTTTTTCTATGATTTGACCTAGTGACCTAGTTTTAGACTCGACGTGACCCAGTTTCGAACTTGTCGTAGATATTATGAGGATAAACGTTCTGACAAAGTTTTATGAACTTTGGATGAAAACTGTGCCCTCTAGAGCGTACACAAGGTTTTTCTAAGATTTGACCTAGTGACCTAGTTTTTGACCCAACATGACCCAGTTTCGAACTTGGCCTAGATTTTATAAAGACTAACATTCTGACAAAGTTTCATAAAGATTGGATTGAAACTGTGCCCGTTAGAGTGTACACAAGCAAAAGTTGACGGACGGACGTCCGGACGTCCGGACGGACGTACGACGGACATCAGGGTATCCCAAAAGCTCACCCTGAGCACTGTGCTCAGGTGAGCTAAAAACCAATTTACTATTAAGTGTATTTAAAAATTTAGGAACACATATATTTATAAGATATGATGATTTGACAATATAAGTATTATTACACTACATTTTGGAATTTTGCGACGGTCCACTTATTGTTGCTTTGGTAACGCTTCAGGAAGTATACTTTCCCAAGCATGTTTTTCCAGAAACTTATTCTTTTTTTTTTTTTTTTTTTTTTAACTTATTCTTGGAATGTTGCTTTGTTAGATGAAGCTGCACACGTATGCCGGTATGGCTGCAAGAATCCTACAAATAACCTTAAATCTGCCTTAAAATAGCCTTTCGCAATATAGCACTACCCCAACCCACTTTGCCCAAGCCTGATGACATTACAAGCATTCCAAATACAATTCGAGGTTTTGGTGTCGACTCAAGGTGAACAAGACATTTACATATGAGAAGCATTCAGAGTATGTCATTCTTTTTCTTATAGATAAAGGACAAGGTGCGCTAAGGGCGGTTTTCGGCCTATCCTTAGTTTTTGATAAAAAATTTATGAGCTGTTAAACAGAGTCTAACTAGATGAAAAACGAAAAAAATGAATGAATATCTTATTCCATCTTTCAGAGAGAACGATTTAAATACGTCAGGGGTTCAAAGATTTTCGGTGACGTTTCCGTCGCTTAACGTGACGTCGCGCGAATCACAACGTTATTCCGTGTCTTGCTGTTCGTAGTACATGTACATCCGATGTATTGTTAATATTGTTAAACTGTTAGAAATTAATCTAATTGTCTTTATTCTTAACAGACACCATTGTCGCGCGATATTTCTTTGTAGGTGATGACCGGACAGCTCGTTCCAAGGTTTTTGCCGCTGCTACATGCATCATTACACAGCAGAAGACAAAATAGAAAACGTTTGCAAAGCAATATATATACATATTTCATTTTAATAAGGATACACTTCATGAACAAATAATTCAGATACAAATGAGCCGCGTCGCTAAAAATAATCTTACGAGACATGCAGACTACGCATACCTAGGCCAGCCTGCTTACATGCACGTCCAGTCAGGACATGCACTTTACTGTTAAGCATAATTTGAAATATTGAATTCTGAACAGTGAACAGCTTGCACATGAATCTGGCCATGCAAACGCAGCTATAAAATCTCGTTTGTGCGATATGCCTTAAATGTAACAGCAAAGAATAACACACTTGCCCTGCACTAGGGAAACATATGGAATTCGAATAATCACGACAGCAGCTTGACCAGGACTTCCAGTGTTTAACCAGATAATATGCAAACTTTACAGACTAGGATCAGATTGTTTGACAAGAAAAGCTTCTTTTGGGTTTCTGTTGCAAATAAAGTACATTAAGTTACTGCATATACTGTAAAAATCCGTAGATTTTACGGTAAAATAACTGTCAACCAGCTGCCAGCCCTTTTACCGTTATTTTTACGGGCGCCCGTAAAAATGCAGAAATCATCAAGCAGAGTGGGACAGAATAGAGCAGGTGTCGTTTTTGTCAGACAGCCCTTCAACAATACAAAGTAATTTTCGAGTGCACCAGTCAACATAAAACTTCCATTTCGTTATTTCCAACAATGTCTTACAGGCAAACGCCCATAAAATAACGGGAAGTGTTTCCACTTATTCTACCGTAAAATCTGTACAATGTTTTACAGTGTATGGACGTTTCTAACACAAGGATGGACAGCATGACACAGCCGCTGTCTGGACAGTCAGCTAACAAGCATAGCAGAAACCCGGATCAGAGAGGCACGTTCAAATTCCATATTGTCTGGTTACATATTGTGTCCGAATACCAAGTGCATAAAAATTTCGGATAAATTAGAAGATATACAACTTGCATTAATTACAAAGTTCACTGCACAGTGCAGACACTGACCACATCTGTATAAAAATGTGCACGAAATGAAAAACTAAGACGTATACTATAGAGAGAGAGAGAGAGAGAGAGAGAGAGAGAGGTATTGATACTTAATGGGTAAACACACTGACTGTTGGTGTGGAGGTTGTTTTAACCTGTTTCAAACGTTAAAAAAGCATAATCACGTTTCATGAAAGCGAAAGTAGAAACGTTAAAAAAGTTAATGTTACAAAGATTCTGTGTCGCACTTTTTTGCTCCGTGTCAACGCACAATGTTTGCCAAAGAAACTATATGACCCCCGCCACTAAATCTGTATGAACTAATGGAAATTCCAGTAAGAGGCATTGCGAACTCAATTCAGCTTGCACATTCAAGTAGTCTGACCAGCCCTTTGCGGTTCCCATGATCATTCAGCAGGCCTGGCAGAGAGATGAACGAAGACTCTAAGCGAAATACATGATTACGCAAACCAATTTGAATTCACTATTATGACCAAGTACACTGTAAAAAAATGTAGATTTTACGGTAAAATACCTGGAAGCTGGCTGCCAGTTAATTTACTGTTATTTTTAAGGGCGTTTGCCTGTAGAACATTTTTAGAAATCACGATTTGGAAGTGTTTTGTTAACTGTCAGCACTCAAAAATACCTTTATAGAATTGGAGGGCTTTATGACCAAAACAACATCTGTTCTATTCTATCCTACTCTGCTTGATGATTCCTGCAATTTTTACGGGCGACCATAAAAATAACGGGAAATGGACTGGCAGCTGGTTGCCAGTTATTCTACCGTAAAAACTACGGATTTTTTTTACAGTGTATGTCACAAAGCAATACGAGTGCTAATGGTGAAAGCAATATTCCAGATTAGTTATCATCATTATTATAATTATTATTATTATTATTATTATTATTATTATTATTATTAGTTTATTTCAGTCTCATCATCATGGTGGTATTAACAATTTTGCTACCTATGCTCTCGACCGCTACGGTACACTGTAAAATTTTTTGTAGATTTTACAGTAGAATAGCTGGAAACCAGCTGCCAGCCCTTTTTCCGTTATTTTAACGGGCGCCCGTAAAAATTGCAGGAATCATCAAGCAGAGTAGGACAGAATAAAACAATAGTTGTTTTGATCAGATAGCCCTTCAACAATATCAAGTTATTTTCGAGTGCGGCCAATTAACATAACACTCCCATATCGTGATTTCCAACAATGTCTTACAGGCAAACGCCCATAAAAATAACGGTAAAAGGACTGGCAGCTGGTTGCCAGTTATTCTACCGTAAAATCTACGGAAATTTTTTACAGTGTACTATACAAAATAGTTGTCGACCGAGAATTCAGTGGTAATCATTACCAACAACAGTGATACTTTTGTAAATGGCTGTCGACCGAGCTGATACTGTTGTCGATTGTCTCGGTCGACAGCCACTTTTGCATGTATGGTAATTCACTGGCTTGGTTGAAAGCACAGGTAGGGAAATTGGTATTACCATCGTAAACAAGGTACATAAATATACATAGATATACATTAATAATGATGCATGATCATAAGCAGTACCATGCAATTTTTAAATAAAATTATATTTTTAGGAGAAGAACTAAATAAGCATTTACGTATGCTTTCGTTCTGATCCCATTGTTTGTACACTGCAAAAATAAACGGTAGATTTTACAATAAAACAAGAGGGCCATGATGGCCCTGGATCGCTCACCTGAGTATCCTGTGAACTTAACCTCAGAGACATCCCTGACAGTCAGAGTTTCACAAAGATTAAAGGAAAATGAACCCTTCATTGTGTACCTACGGTTTTTATAAGATTTAACCTAATGACCTAGATTTTGACCCCACATGACCCAGTTTCAAATCTGGTCTAGATTTCTTGGATATGAACATTCTGACAAAGTTATCAAAACTGTGCCCTCTAGAATGTACACAATGTTTTTCTAAGGTTTAATCTAGTAACCTACTTTTTGACCCAACATGACCAAGTTTCAAACCTGGATCCAGATTTGTTGGAGACAAACATTCTGACAAAGTCTCTTGAGGATTAGAACAAAACTGTGTCCTCTAAAGCGTTCACACTGTTTTTTAAGAACTGACCTAGTTTTTGACCTGACATGGCCCAGTTTCAAATGTGGTATAGATTTCATGAAAATAATCATTCTGACAATGTTTCACATAGATTGGATCATAACCGTGCCCTCTAGAGTGTACACAAGGTTTTTCTAAGATTTGACCTAGTGACCTAGTTTTTGACCCCACAAGACTCAGATTCAAATTTGGCCTAGATTTTATATAAATAAACATTCTGACAAAGTTTCATGAAGATTGGATCATAACCGTGCCCTCTAGAGTGTGCAGAAGGTTTTTCTAAGATTTGACCCAGTGACCTAGTTTTTGACCCCACATGACCCAGTTTCAAATATGGTCTAGATTTCATTTAGATAAACATTCTGACAAAGTTTCATGATGATTGGATCATAACTGTGCCCTCTGTGTCATTCTAAGAGTTATTTCTATTTTTAGCTCTGGCGGCCATTTTGTTCAGCGGAGTGGAACCGTTTTAGCAATTTTTGTTCAGGGCCATGAGTAAAACACTTCTGTGAAATTTTTTTGAAATCGAGCAATTGGCTTCAGAGACGATGATGTGTAAAGCTTTTTTCTATTTTTAGCTCTGGTGGCCATACTGTTCAGCTGAGTGGAACCGTTTGAGCAGTTTTGGTAGAGGTTCTCCTAAGGAACATTTCTGTGAAAATTTTTTCAATATCGGCCCAGCAGTTTTGGAGGAGAAGTCGTTTAAAGGTTTTTCTATTTTTAGCTCTGGCGGCCATACTGTTTGTGCAATTGTGGTAGAGGGTCTCCTAAGGAACATTTCTGTGAAATTATTTCAAAATCGGCCCAGCAGTTTTGGAGGAGACGTCATTTAAAGGTTTTTCTATTTTTAGCTCTGGCGGCAATATTGTTTAGCGGAGCGGAACGGTTTGAGCAATTTTGGTAGAGGGTCTCCTAAGGAACATTTCTGTGAAATTATTTCAAAATCGGCCCAGCAGTTTTCGAGGAGACGTCATTTAAAGGTTTTTCTATTTTTAGCTCTGGCGGCCATATTGTTCAGCGGAGCAGAACCATTTGAGCAATTTTGGTAGAGAGTCCCCCAAGGAACATTTCTGTGAAATTATTTCAAAATCTGTCTAACAGTTTTGGAGAAGAAGTCGTTTAAAGCAAAAGTTGACGACGGACAAAGACCGATCACAATACCTCACCTTGAGCACTTCGTGCTCAGGTGAGCTAAAAAAGCCACAGTGACCTTGACTTTGGGCGCAGCACCCTGAAAGTCGAATTTGCTTGAGATATTGTCATACCCTACATTTGTGTGAAGTTATTTCAAAATCCATGGAGAAATGTAGGTGCTAGAGCCATGACAAAGTTTTTCTAAAATTAGCCACAGTGACCTTGACCTTGGGTGCAGCACCCTGAAAGTCGAACTTGCTTGAGATATTGTCATGCCCTACATTTGTGTGAAGTTATTTTAAAATCTATTGAGAAATGAAGGCGCTAGAGTGATGACAAAGTTTTTCTAAAAATAGCCACAGTGACCTTGACCTTGGGCGCAGCACCCTGAAAGTCGAATTTGCTTGAGATATTGTCATGCCCTACATTTGTGTGAATTTGATTTAAAATCGGTTGAAAAATGTAGGCGCTAGAGTGATGACAAAGATTTTCTAAAAATAGCCACAGTGACCTTGACCTTGGGCGCAGCACCCTGAAAGTCAAACTTGCTCGAGATATTGTCATGCCCTACATTTGTGTGAAGTTATTTTAAAATCCATTGACAAATGTAGGTGCTAGAGCGCTGATAAAGTTTTTCTAAAAATAGCCACAGTGACCTTGACCTTGGGCGCAGCATCCTGAAAGTCGAACATGCTCGAGATATTGTCATGCCCTACAATTGTATGAAGTTATTTCAAAATCCGTTAAGAAATGTAGGCAATAGAGCGATGACAAAGTTTTTCTAAAAATATGTGATGACGTTCTTTTCTCCATTATAACACTATGGGATTTTTTTCAAACGCTCAAGGGCAGCTAACTCAGTAGTCTGTGCTCGAATCCGGCCAAATTTCGAACTCATCCAAGCTCTTATGTATGTCATCATTACCTGCAAGTATGATAAGGATCTAAGCAAAAACAGTCGAGAAAACGTGATGACGCCATTTTCCCCATTATAACCCTATGGGATTTTTTCAAACGCTCAAGGGCAGCTAACTCCGTAGTCTGTGCTCGTATCCGGCCAAATTTCGAGCTCATCCAAGCTCTTGTGTATGTCATCATTACCTGCAAGTATGATAAGGATCTAATCAAAAACAGTCGAGAAAACGTGATGACGCCGTTTTCCCCATTATAACCCTATGGGGGCTATCTGTTGCCATGGAAACCAGAGTTCTGAGCTGATTGGCAAAAAAAACCTAATGCAGCCTTTCCCTCACCCAAATGATGCTTCAGATAAAATTTGATTGCGATCGGCCCACTTGTCTCTGAGATATTTATGTTTGAAATTGTTGACGCACGGACGCACCCACGGAACCACGGACGGACGACGGCTCGACTCCCATCCTATAAGCTCACCTCTGAGCCTTCGGCTCAGGTGAGCTAATAACTGGCAACCAGCTGCCAGTCCTTTTACCGTTATTTTTACGGGCGCCCGTAAAAATTGCAGGAATCATCAAGCAGAGTGGGACAGAAAAGAGCAGATGTCGTTTTGGTTAGATAGCCCCTCAACAATACAAAATTATTTTCGAGTGCGCCAAGTTAACATAAAACTCCCATTTCGTGGTTTCAAACAATGCCTTACAGGCAAAAGTCCGTAAAAGTAACGGGAAAAGGACTGGCAGCTGGTTTCCAGTTATTCTACCATAAAATCTACAGTATTTTTTACAGTGTATCATGCTTAAATTGTAATCATGTACAGTTTATGATAAAATAAATATGTTTAAACTAAATAAAATTATAACTATTTCAGCTGTACAACATACACTAATTTAAATAACTTTCCATAAAATAAAAGTATATGGGTGGTCAAGACAAGAGAGAGTAGTTTAAAACAATTAGGGGCTACTTGACATCAATTAGGGGTTATGTTCCCCACTTTCCATGAAAAACATAGATTGTAGCCCCTCATCCGAACTGCCTCGTCGAGGCGGCTCAGATGAGGGGCCACAATATATGCTTCCCAAAGATCTAAACAAAAACGTCCCCAACCATCACTAAACACTCCCTTCCATCTACAGCTAAGATATACCGTATATAAGGTAATTTTTACGGTGTTCCATTTTTCGCGTAATTCGCGGTCACTTAGAAACCGCGAATATTTAAATCACGAATAATTTCCAGTTTCTTACAAAGTGTCTTCTGTAGACACAGTGTTCATATATTTTGTTTCTGTTTGCGCCGAGTGAACACGGATACTAGGCGATTTGCGACCAGTAAATTAGCGTGCGCATCTGTACTTACGTATCTGTTTGCACTTATCAACTTTTAGATTCCCGAGTATTCTTAGAGATACGCAGATTTGCGACATGTTGATCTGATGATCTGAATCTATTCTGTCTGTGCGTGCTATCAGGTACCTTTTCACTCGATGCCAGTCATATGGCGATTCAGACAGTAAACAACAACAGGAACAACGTCGCCGAACTTATACTATAAATTCGGTCATAATTCAACAGATGGATGATTGGATGAATAAATTGTTTCGTCCTAAACACTTCAACAGTTTTAAGTCATATCAAGTCGATGGTTGAATGGGCGCATGATGACGGGGATGACACAACCGCAGAGATTAGACGGCATGGGTCTGAATTCAACGACCTCTGGATAACATCTCTGTCTAAACGAATCATTTATTATACAAATGCTGCAAAAGGTAATGGTTATATGGGCAATTTTTGATACCGAGATGCACAGACTTCTTTCAAACCTAATAAATTTTAACGTATGAAAATAAATCTCACTGCATGTACAAAGTGGAAATAACCTGATAAGCCTGCGCATCCGCGCAGTTTGGGCAGTGCGTTCTCTTTTTGAATAAATGGTCGTTGAATCTTGCGACAACTAAATATTCTGACCAGTTTGCCCAAAAGCGCAGTCTGATTTCTGTGTATCCATCTTGTAAGGTCCATTTTCACGCGATGCCAATCAAATTCGCGAAGTTATTTTCAGCCTCAAAGATTCGCGTTGTGCATAGAGCTGTAAAAATTGACGAATCTAACCTTCAAAGCCGATCTCCATCTCTCTTTTTTTTTTTTTTTTTTTTTTTGGCCGACTCCCTCTCCCCCCTCGCCCCCAACTCGCTCATTTTCTCAGAGGAGACCCGGTAGCTAGGTTAAGCGCTGGCCAACTGATCTAGCAGTCCCGGGTTTGAGCCCTGCTGGAGGCGGAAATATTTCCTATCGTAAGCGAGATTCCTCTGCACTCAGCTTTCGTTATCACCCTACCACTGTTCTAATATGACTGCAATACCGTTGAAAGGAACGTAAAATCGCAAATCATCCATCTATCCACTCAAAACAAACTAACTTAAAATAATGGTACATGTACATGCACACATAAAGTATCACCGTTGTGTTCATTATGCAGTCTGGTCACGATATCTGCAAAGCTTTTAGCTTTTGGTGTTTACGAATACCGCGTTTGCTTCGTATATACACTCAGTAACGTTTCTAGGAGGCAAGTAAAGGATGTGAAACGATACTTGATGGCTTGACTGGGCACGACATATGGACTTGATGAAGCCCCCTCACTCTTTGCTAATTTCTGTTGCTGTTGTTGTTGTTGTTTTCATTAAATTCCTCAGACATGATGATGCTCAAACAACAAAACTGATGTTCAATATACATGTTTTCATAATTTTTTGGCATGGTTTGAACCAAATATGGATTAAAATGGTAGATCTAGAAACAAACGGTTAAACCTGCAATTTCACAGCAGCTACAGACAGAAAAAAGTAAAATTAGAGAATGATCGCATGCGTGTACCAAAGAGACCTTTTGATACTCTGTCGGTCACTCTCTTTCAACGATCTGCACAAAAAATCGAGTTGGTACAGCCATGCGGTCATATCTTTATTTTGCAAAACGTACCTGAATTTTTTCTTTTTCTTGCAAAAACCCGCAAAAATGGCGTCTTTGACGTTGTAAAATGACATCACGTAACGTCATGACGTAATTTTTGTGTGCGCACGCGATAGTCCTTATGTTGATACGTTCAGGGACGGTGGTGGTAATTTGCTGTGTCGAGTTTCATTTTTCCCGAAATTTTAGGCCGCTAGCAATACACTAGCGCACCTTGTCCTTTGTTAGAAATATGTCTATTTTAGTACAATTTTTACCTCAATTTCAAACAAAATATTCAACAGCCGTTGCCATGGCGTGGTTTTCTTGATTTGGTGTCACAATAAGTAAATAAGGAAAGTTTGAGCAAAATCGATGACTATGCGCGGCGCGACTTTTTAAGTGGCTACAGAGAATGGCTCTTAATACCTTTTCTCTGTAAATCAAATCCTACCTTTTCAAAAGCTATCTCTCCTTTGATAATCTCTACACTTATGTTGCCGAAACCGGTACTTGCATCCGCACCATTTTCATCCGATGATGACTCCCCTAACACAGAAATGACATGGTAGAAATAAAATTATCAGCAATGTACAATACGGGTTTCCAGTGCTAATAAACACATCGAATTTCAATATTCAAAGTCTGAACGCTGGCTTTGTGATCGTAATAATAATCTCTCAGACGAAAAGAGGTACATAAACTGAATAAATAAAAGCATCACAAGCGACTGCTTGATACCACGCCAGTGCAAACCTATCTCACTTTTCTCCTGAGTGACTTTTAAACATTTAAATGTGTGTGTTGAGAGGAGGGGGGGGGCAGGTTGGGGGCAGTGGGGGATGGGGGCGGGGGGTGCAGGGCCAAAGAAATTAACTTCCTTTTGGAGCATATTTTGATTCGTTTCTGCAAGAGGATTTTATAGTTTTATTATTATGTGTAAGGTTCAGAAAATTAGAGAATTTAGACCATGGGCAGGAGCAGATGACCCCTGAGGATAAAATTTTCATGGTTACACTAAGTTTTTGTTACTGTGATCATTTCTGTGGTTTCACTATAATATTCCAAAAAGTAAAGGAGTTATGGCCAAAACCCATTTTTCAGTTATTTACAAGTGCCATAACTTTGTCATAAATGATCGAAATTTACCCACTAACAATCCCAGGCCAGACATTCGTAAAACTAATGCACATGCAAAATTTAAATGAAAACAGTTAATAAATACTCAAGTTATTGAAAAGACACATGGACGGGCAACGTGAAAACAATACTCCGCAACTAAAGTGAGGCGGGGTATAAAAATGATTTTTCCATGAAGTCACTTTTCAGCTCATGGGTATTTAACAGATTCCATGTATAAAGCAGTCCCCTAGATAAAAAGGGGTAACAGGTATAATTCGGATTCCATATTTTTCTATTAAAAAAATACAATAACATATGTTGTTACTGATAATAAGAACCTCTCGCCGACAGAGTTCTATTGAGCGGTGACAACATATTTTTCCATTGAGATATAAGAAATATAACCTTCGATTTATCCTCAATACACCCCTTTGATCTAGAGCTCTAATACGAGGGTTGATCCAGAAGTTCGTGGACACCTTAAATAACTAAGAAATCTGAGAAGACCCATCGATGAAATGTTACATGCCCATTGCCATACCATTGGTAAACACACGTGTAAATTTTGAATCAGATATCTCAAACGGTTCATATATTACAACGCATTTTGTTCAGTTACCCTAGGTTGCGCCGCGCACGCCACAACGTCATGTTGACGTCTGATATATGATAGTGCTCGAAATACAAAGCTGATAAGATCCACCAAAGAAATCATGACACTAGAATCACAGTTTCAGCATTTATATAATACGAGGAATAGAGCAATAAGACAATCGCAGGTTTTCAATCAGGTTTTATAAAGCAAAACTTCTGCTATCGCGTAAACATTTCTTGGGCTCCGTTTTGAGGTGTAAAATCTATAATTACATCAATAAGTGCATCATTGCCACCCTGAGGTCCGAAAATATGGCTCGACATTTATTTTCAACACTCTTTTACACCGTATTTTCAAATGTTTATGTCTCATGATGCTTCGTGTAAAATATGATTTGTTTCTATTGGTTTTAGGTCTTTTTATGTCGACCTTTAGACAAACTGCTTGCGTGCAGACGTTGAAAAGACGTCACTTTTTCTTTCGTGTCAGAGGGTGGTGGTCTGTTTTGTTTGTGCAGAATGTAAAATGCCAATAATGAATATTCACATCGTTTGAAATTGGGAAATGCTACGTTAGTTCTTGACTGCAATTTTATATCGAAATTTTAAGGATAAAAAATATAATTATCTAATTATTTTAAAAGGAACATTTTGTATGTCCATCCCAAACTCTGGAGTGCGCCGCACAGACGGCCCCTGGTATATTCAAACATAGATGCCAAACCCAATATTCATTGAATTTACCTGATATTGTGAGAAATTATTCAGTCATATATAGAGAAGCATTGGTTAAGATTTGAAAAAAAATAACTTATTGCAGTTGTATTTTATGGACTGTGTCCACGAATTTCTGGATCATCCCTCGTATATTACATATGTTGTTTGGTTTGTTGTTTGGGTCTAATGGCTCTTTGAGACAGTATTGTAGTCTATAGCGAGCCGTCTCCCAGAGAGAGGGAGGAAAAAAAAGAGATGATAGATCCAAACAACCCCCTCCTGCACCTACCGCAAGCTCAGTGGACCCTTGCCCTACTATCATTCAAATCAGAAGGACACCCCGACAATTAAAGTTTCCCAGAACAATCGCCCGACCAAAGGTCCGAAACCACCCTCATATTAAATATAACAAGACTTCAAACCCATAAAGAACCAACATATACATCTGCAAACTTGCGAAAAAATGTTTCGTCTGAGCTATAGCTTACTGAGAAGGCTGGGAAGCAAACAGTGTAGATCCATATGAGACATCTTATAGTACGCCGACTCATCTGAATCACCGCTGTTTGCAATCAACCATTTTTATATTTGGCCTTAAAGGATTAATTACTCGTACCTGAAGACACGGGTTTACGTCTCGGCTTAGGCACAGGCCTCTGTACATATCCTTCATCATCCTCATCACTATTTTGATGACCAACATCTTGAGAAGCTGGCTGTACATTGGCAAACGTATCTTTCATTGCGTCTGTGAAAGCTTCAACTGTCATTGGTTTCATGTCAACCAGATACACATTCATTATTTCGCTTTCTTGTACTTCCCGGAAGAAATCTTTCACTGCCATTACGATAGTTTCTGTAGCTGTTTTCAGAGGAAAGCCATAATTACCACAACCAAGGGCAGGGATGGCGATAGAATTGGCATTTCTCAAAGTTGCTTGTTGCATGGCTTTGAAGACGGCCTCCTTTAAAATTTCTGTTTCTTTCCTTTTCCCATTACGCCACTGTGGGCTTGATACATGCGCAATAAACTGTGCCTGCAGGTCACCACCAGAACTCATGAAAACATCGCCCTCATTCAGTTTGCCATACTTCTTAACATAGTCCTGACATTCTTTAACTAATTCACTACCGCCTGAAGAAGAAATAACGCATTTTGGTGGAAACTTTTGAATAATGAAATGCAAAACATGATTCTCAGACATTCAGAACAATGGTAACGATCTTAGGTAATTCTGCCTTGATCATTGGAATGAGGTAATCTTTGAGACAGTAAATCCGCTCAGAAATGCAAAGAAACAAGTTTTGTATTGTGAGCACCTTTGGAAGCAAGGAATACCCGAAAGAAATGAAAACAGCAGACACGGTTTAACTGAACCAGTTCATGATCAGTCATGAAATATGCAACAATGGCCATGCCCTCTGGCACCGGCTAAAGCGTCACTCTATTTTCAACATGCCTCTAAATGAACTCAATGATCCCAAAGGACCAGAAAATAAAACCTGCATCATGATGATGATGTACGGGGAGACGTTTTACGGCCGCATCACGGCACAACACCACCTGCAGTTGAGATAAATAAGTTCTCTATCGTGACAGCCTTTGGCAGCAAGGAATACCCCAAAGAAACGAAAACAGCAGACTGAGTTAAATTGTGTCTGTTTACGACCAGTAATAAAAGATGCAACACTGGTCACGCTCCTTAGTAGGAGCTATGTAATTCACTTATTAAGTATGAGGAATTTTCAGTGCCCATATTAAACAATGATCGGAGCAAATCTGTACGACAAATATGGTATCATTATCGCACCAAGAGATGTAACAAATGAAATTTCATGTGCTATCCTGCTCTTTTTTTCTACAAATGCGTTCTTTCAAATAAAGGCTTCACTGACTTGTGCAGTGAAAAGAGACTAAATTTCACCAAGGTTGTGTTTAGAGTAGAAACCGGGGCGTAACTTATCACCAACAAGAGGACCAAATGGGCCTGATATCGCTCACCTGGCTTTTCTGCAACGGGACCATTCTGATACAAAATTGGTCCAATTCCACTGAGGTTTTCTAATTTTCACATTTTGCTACTTTTAGTAACAGAAGCCAACTTGCCTGGTCTTAATATATTTGTTTTTGAAACATTTCAATGTAAGAATCATTTTGCCACAAATTTCATCGAAATCCATTCAGGGGTTACTGATATATTGCCAGTTTCATGTTTTGTGCTTTTTTTAGTAACAGCAGATGGCGGCCATCTTGGAGTGCCAAAATGCAAAAAATCGAAAAGCCTTCATGCAGGACCATTTTAACACAAAATTGGTCCAGTTCCATAGTAATTTTCACATTTTGCTATTTTAAGACTAATTCCACCTAACCACCAAAAAATCTAAATAGGGGTCCGGCACGCATAGTCACCGATTTTCTTCAAACTTTCAGAAAATCTTCACAACCACATATTAACAAATTTTTGACAGTTCTTTCCTTCGAAAATTCAGCCGTTGCCATGGCAACGGCAAAATAGTATTTTCTGCTTAAAACAAACAAATTTGCTTTGAATTTTTTGTTAAAATCAACAATTTTGACTATTTAGTCCACGACAGTGTGACTATGTAGATCTTTTTAACATAAAAGATAAAAATAGAAGTATGTTTACATAACACACTTTGCTTGTATTTACCAGTGTACCATTTCACATATTTGTGACCCGTCGCGCGAAAAGGGACGAGTTGGGTGGATGACGTTGTTTCAAGAAATTACGAATGACGTTGACGTCATGATTTTATTAATTTCAGTCGCGCGATAAACAGGTGCCCGCATTTTGTCAATCATTTCAGGCTTTATTTTGGGGGGTTTTATTCCCGCCAGCCTGTCAAATATTTGACGTAAATAAAGTTGCGTCCCTAGGAAGAGTATTTAAGTTTTGATGCCGCAAAAATATGAGTCGAACAACAACTTCAGTCTAAGATTTCCTTTCCGATACTTGTTTTCTAAGCTTAGATGATGGTGATAAAGAGACCCCAGATTTAATTACTGATGTGAATAACATTTGCTATCCCACCGCAAGAAGTGATCACTTAAGAAGTTAACAGTAAAGAAAATGTCAGTGGTTTGGACAGTGATTCTGTCAGCAATGAAGTCGAGGGGTCATTTGGGACTGTACTTGAGAGACGGAAAGACATTGAATATGGTAAAGATGTGTCCGAGTTTTTCAAAACGGGATGTGGCTGCCAGTCTGTAAAAGCTAAGCGATTCATAAAATTATTTTGGACCTTACTTAACACTGTTGAATGAAATTGCCCACGAAATCTGCTGACTTGTCCGAAAAGTATTATAATTTGATTGATTGATTGATTGATTTGATGCTTAACGTCCACGGTAATTAACTATGGTCATGTCGGGACGGTCAGTTAACCTTACCACACTATTCCTGGGCAGACTTAGACCTCCTAAGCGGTTAACCAGTACTAAGTGCACATACTTTCGCCAGTAAGGGCACGTTTACACGAGCAAAGTTTCTATGTCACAGAAACTTTAACAAAGAAAGTATGACAAACATTTTGCGTTTACACGGAGCAAATTATTTGTTAAAGAAAATGTGCCATAGAATCTTTGTCACATAAACTTTGGCAATGAAATATTTGCTGCAGTGTTCACACGACCAAATATTATTCGTCAAAGTTACCTGCAGCGATGAAACAAAATCTTTGTCACATTTTCCACGCTTGTAGCAATGTTCTTTGTTACATAATCTTTAGCAAAGTCCTCCGTTTACACGGACAAATTTGATTTATCGAAGTAAGGGCGCGTTTACACGACCAAAGTTTCTATGACAAAGAAGGTCTGTCACAGAAAAATTTGCTTGTGTAAATGCCAAAATATGACAATGTTTCTTTGACAAATATATATGGTAATGTTACTTCGATAAATTAAATTTGTCCGTGTAAACGGAGAACTTTGTTAAAGATTGTGTAACAATGAACTTTGCTGTAAGCGTGGAAAATGTGACAAAGATTTTGTTTCATTGCTGCAGGTAACTTTGACGAATAATATTTGGTCGTGTGAACACTGCAGCAAATTTTTCATTGCCAAAGTTTATGTGACAAAGATTCTATGGCACATTTTCTTTAACAAATAATTTGCTCCGTGTAAACGCAAAATGTTTGTCATACTTTCTTTGTTAAAGTTTCTGTGACATAGAAACTTTGCTCGTGTAAACGCGCCCTAACTTTACCATATATATTTGTCAAAGAAACATTGTCATATTTTGGCATTTACACGAGCAAATTTTTCTGTGACAAACCTACTTTGTCATAGAATCTTTGGTCGTGTAAACGCGCCCTAACTGACAACTACCCTTCTTGAATCAGCGGAAGGAGAAACGGAAGTATGTGACCAGACCGGGTTTCGAACCCAGGAACTCTGACTTATGAGTCAGGTGCCCTACCGATTGCGCTACGTGGCCCGGCTATTATAATTTGAGGAGCTTTTGAAAGATATATAACAATTTTGTACATATAGCAAACTTAATCAATCTGTTGCATGTATGGGGTGGGGAATAGATGGGGGTGGGGAGAAAATATCATAAAAAAAGGAAAGCTGTACAGTGTGTTAGCAGCTATACAAGATACAAGCTCTTTTTTACGAATTTTCGGCCCTCTTAGGAGCACACATAGTGGACACATAGGAGCACACATACCATATATGTCCTGATTGTCTCTCATTGTGTTACATGGTAAGATAGCCGAGCGGTTTCGTCTGCTGGGTTGTTGATATGAGAGTTGTCCCGTGTAAGTTCGAATCTCAAGTTTTTTATTTTCTTCTTCCTTACTTTTTATCACTATATTCAATCTATTAGAAATCTTAATCCTCTATCTGCTAATTTGTATATTTATGTGACCCGAACAACATTATTTGTACACTGTAAAAATCCGAAGATTTTACGGTAAAATAACTGGCAACCAGCTGCCAGTCCTTTTACCGTTAATTTTACGGGCGCCCGTAAAAATAGCAGGAATTATCAGGCAGAGAGGGACAGTATAGAGCACGTGTCGTTTTCGTCAGATAGCCCTTCAACAATACAAAGTTATTTTCGAGTGCGCCAAGTTAATATAAAACTTCCATTTTGTGAATTCCAGCAATGGCTTACAGGCAAACGCCCGTAAAAATAACGGGAAAAGGACTGGCAGCTGGTTGCCAGTTTTTCTACCGTAAACTCTACAGATTTTTTTACAGTGTACGAGTTTAATGCTGCATAGGATGGCCTTAATGCATTGCGCGTCTGTTTCTGCCATCTTTTAGAACTTGGGTTACTTCATGTAAAGGGAAACAACTTTTGTGGTTCCCTATTTATGGCTTCCTGTTAGTTTCCCGTGGCGGCGATGCCTGGTCTACTCTGATTTCTTCTTGGAGGGACGAACAATGAACAGTACTGAAATTGATAGTACGTTAATTACCGTACAGCATACTGTACGGCATTGTGATGCACTGCACTGTCCGCCTAGAGTAGAGTAAAGAAGAGTAGAGCAGAGAAAAGTAGAGTAGAGAAGATAACCGAGTTAAGTAAGTCTAACTTACACACATCGCCTACCCTACACAAACCGATCTACCAATTCCTGCCAGCCAAGCCTCACCACGCCCAAGAAACATATACGACTCAAAGGAGACAAACACTAAACCAATATTTCACACTCACCTCAATCACAACTTATCCATTTAAGCACAACCGATCCCCTTAATAACAAAATTCAACAAAATGCCCATTTTCTTGGCAACGAATAGTAACAGAATATAGTTCGGTCAGGAAAGAACATTAACCTTAAGCCCTTTTAAGTTATGGTGATGGATGAAATCATTTACAATCGACAACTTCAGGAATCTCCAATATGTTCGCATGCCGTCAAGACTACCCTTGCTCCGGAACAAAACGGATTTCTACTGTTAAACATAGAATCTGGTTTCAAATTCGATTCACACCTATAGACGAATGAATAGAGGGTTGCATTCATGACATTTCCTGATTTTTGAGACTTGACGTTGGAAAAGAATAAATCTCAGTTCAACTGGTTCACTCACCTAAGGTTGTGTCATACCAATTTCTAGTCCCCTCCAGCGCAACCGGACATCCCCTCAATATTTTCTATTCACAACACGGTGCTGTGCTTCAGGAGATGCTAAGCAGGCGTGAACTGGTCCATATTTTTCTTTCCATTTTTTTTTTTTTTTTTTTTTTTTTTTTTGCGGAATGACGTCATGCTTTTCATTTCACTTTAAAACAGTCATTTCTATAATTTTCCAGGCATTTTCATTGAAATTTGGACTGATTTCATGCAAAAAAATGAATAGAAATAAAAAAAAATAAAAAATAAAAATAAATAAAAAATGCAAATACCATGTTAATAAGGTCGTGTAATGATTACCATGATTGAAAACCCAACTTTGTAGAGGAAAAGGTGGGGCATTACTCGAGTTCGCAAAAAGAAGTTCAGAATTAAGTGTCTA
Source organism: Ctena decussata (assembly GCA_963989385.1). Taxonomy (NCBI): domain Eukaryota; kingdom Metazoa; phylum Mollusca; class Bivalvia; order Lucinida; family Lucinidae; genus Ctena; species Ctena decussata. The sequence continues at coordinate 32,840,474 of OZ022498.1, read as the reverse complement.
ACCAAAACTGGTGAATGATGTTATACGAGTGAAATTTAGAATATTTTTGCCGATGCTGTTTACCAGACTGTCAGACTGTCCTACACGTTTCGTGAACACGGCATTATTTCACTGAATTTGTCTCAAAATATAGATGGTTACTACTCGCTAAAACCGCCCCATCGCCGGATGAGGCGATTCTAACAAGCAACTGCAATCTTTTTGGACCAAAAACAAGGAAAAATACCATCAGTTACCATTACCTTGTAAATACAAACGTAGAGTTTACGGTAGATTACGGTAGATTAACTGGAAACCAGCTGCCAGTCCATTTCCCGCTATTTTTACGAGCGCGGCCAGTTAACATAACACTTGAAGTCTTCCGAAAATGTCTTATATATAGGCAAACGCCTGTAAAAATAAGGGAAATGAACCGGCAGCTGGTTGCCAGTGAATCTACCTTAAAATCTACGGATTTCTCACGGTGTATTATTAGAATGACACTCTTCCAGACCCATGAAGCACCGCTTTTTATATTGTTTTGATAATGCTTACATAATGGAGCCGCGATACAACAAAGCCAACAAAGTAACATGTGCGCCCAGCGCAGACTCAGGTCAGTCTGGGCTTACGCCTAGTCTGGTCAGAGTCTTCGCTGACGGCATGAAAGTAGCATAGGCCCTTTGCCGTCCTTTACGCGCACAGCAAAACTTCTGATCAGACTGGGCGGATGTCCAAGCTGATCTGAGTCTTCATGTGGCGCAAATGCCACTGTCTTAGTTTTTGTTGCGTCGCGGCTCATATATGTTCATGTCACTTGACGATACATCAAAATGCTTATTTTATTATTATTATTATTATTTTATTATTGAAGCAGTGTTTGCTCTCTTCGTCATACCTGCAGGAAGTGGTCCTCGAGAAGCGTGATTTGGAACATTCATCCAGCAAACAAGCTTCCAAGGACGGCACACAAAACAAACAGTTACTTTATCTATCAGTTACAAGTTCTGAACGATTTTACTGTGCGACGTCACCACAACGTCATCAAAAGATTTGTGACGATTCATGACGGTACCTACGTTCTGCAGACAATTTGAACCCCAAAATGGCTAAGAATCACCAACATTTTGATATTTTCCGAATCCTCCTAGATTTGCTTAATCACTGAGACATAAAACTAAATTTCGCCATAGGACACCCAACTCGTCCCTTTTTGCGCGACGGGTCACATTTTTTTTTATTCCGGCTTCAAGCAGGGTGGGGTTTGCTGTTTTCCAGTTTTACTGCAAATCCTGTTATTTGACATTATTAAAAATCTATTATTTTAAAAAGCCAGCAGATTTTAGCGTAGTCACGTGTTGATATAAAAAGCACATTACCAGTTAAAGAGAATAAGAAAATAAAATTGATGGGCACTTCATAGTCGGAAATTTCTGAAGCTGGCAAATTTGACCACTGAAACAGCTTTACAACATTTCTCCACTTCAGTTGATGTTGTCCTTTTACCATATTTCATAATTTATTTCTTTACCAGACTAAATACTTGAACAAAATATTATGGTTTAAAGAAATACATCTTCTCCAAAGCTTTTCACAATGTTTCTACAAAGATCTGGTTAACTGAAATGGGACTGTAATTACCCCACCCACGTAAAATGCATGCAAAATTGTGAATAACCATAAACTGTATTTTATTGTCATTTTTATGTCTGTTAAACCAAGCAAATAAGTAAAGAAGATAGCAACATCGGCTTCTTTATTTTATTTATTGTGGGCCAAGTTGTATTGTCGTAACCATGGAAACAAGAAATGACAAAACGGACTGAACTCTATAAACATATTTGGCTCTGCATTGTTTTAATTATCACTCTGAAACAAAGCAATTATTTATCACACTGTCAACTTTCCTAAATCATCCTAGTAGATCAGTGTATAAACATAGATTCTAATATGCTTGGATATGTAATAAAAGGTCTGATTGGATAACGACAAACAGTTTTAAAAGTACATACATGTATGTATATTCTGTGATACACTTAGTAGAGCAAACTTGATGGGCTATCTTTCTGGGGGATGGTCTCCAGAGTGTAACATTTGTTTTTTTTTATCAAAATAACCTTCTGGGTCAGCAGTTATCAAATTTAGTGTTTGCCACCTTGGCAAACCTTGAATAATTCTGTAGCGGTCATTAATTTACGTTACCCCGTTAAATTTTGAATATCTGTAATATTCATTGAGGTCAATAAGAAATGTGTTTAAATTATATAAGTGTATCAAAAATAAATATTTTCTGTAAGAACTGTTGATATACTATAAATTAGGCTGCACAGAAAATGGTTCAGAACTTTGGTGTTGTTATTTTCGTTACAATGTATCATGGATATACGATATATCATGGACCCCTGGTAATATAACTTATGTTGTTGCATTTTTCATAGATCCTGTGAAAAATGTCCCAACATGTTCATTTCTGTAATTGCCGCCAATTAATATTTTTCTAACAAAACAAATTTGAGACCTCTAGCTTTTAAACAGTGTCATCTATGTAATGTTGAACATGGTTATACCTATTCTCTGTAAGTGACTGCAAAGTCATTTTTTCACACAGTTGTTCGTACAAAAATTGCTAATAAGCTACGTAGAACTGACGAATTGGACTTGTTTAAATAAGATCATGTGAAAAATGATATAACACAACGGTTCAAACATAGTTTTGACCTTTCGACACATAATTTCACCGAGGTAACGTACTTAACGGATCTAAATATTTGAGAAAAACGTGTGTCATTCACACCAGGAAAACACTCTAAAATTCTGACTTTAAACCAACGCAGTTGTGATAAATATCTTTATTGTTTATAGTGAAATGAAACTTTTGCATAGTACCTACTTAGACAGAAACGTATATTTACATGACATGCAAAGCTGGGATTGCCCTGATGTTCAAATGAAGCTTTCTTTAAATTAATCTGTACATGAAATATACTTTGTTTCATTGACATATAAAACTTTAAAGTTGAAACAAAACCACAAAATATCAAGAAACTTATCATAAGTGACAGTTTTGTACTCAGAAAGGTAACGTCTGCAACCTTTATCTTAAAAAAATCCCTGAGATTAAATATTGCTACAGCCAAATATATGTTAGTTTTATTATTTTGAGATAAAACAAACACGGTCACATTAAATTCACCCATTTAATGCTTCGTTCACACGAACAAAGTTTCATGTCGCAGAGACTGTAACAAAGGAAGTTTGTCAAATATTTTGCGTTTGCACAGAGAAAATTATTTGTTAAAGAAAAATCTGGCATAGAATCTTTGTCACATAAAGTTTGGCAATGAAATATTTGCTGCCGTGTTTACATGAACAAAGAATTCTCATCAACGTTACCTGGACAAACAAACTTTGCTTGTGTAAACGGCTAACTGTGCCACATTTTCTTTGTTAAATATACTTAGTTCAAATCAGACTGATTTGATTATGAGCAAAGTTTTCTGTGTCCATCTTCATAGCTAATTTCTTTGTTACATATTCTATTGCAACTTTTCTGTTCACATGGCAATGAAAATGTTGCATACTGTTTTATTCACACGAGCAATTTTTTCTATGACAAACCTACTTTGTTACAGAAACTTTGCCCGTGTAATCAAAGCTTAACTCATTGACAACCCCAAGGCAGAACATCAGTGCTGGTGTATCAATGTCATAGTTTGTTTTGTCAGCTTATCTGTCGTCTTCAAAAATTGATGTATTTCATCTGTATATTTTCTATCGTTCTGATGCATATTTGGTATAAATGGAAAAAAAGAAAATATATGAACATTTGTACACATTCCTAAAGCCTCGTTCACACGTCCAAAGTTTCTTCGACACAGAAACTAACAAAGAAAGTTTGGCAATATTTTGCGTTCACATGGAGCAAATTATTTGTTAAAGAAAAATGTGGCAAAGAATCTTTGTCATAAGCTTTGGCAATGAATTATTTGCTGCCATGTGCACACGAACAAAGAATTCTCGTCAAAGTTAACTGGACAAACAAACTTTGCTCGTGTAAACGGCCAACTGTGCCACATTTTCTTTGTTAAATATACTTTGTTCAAAACCAAACAGATTTGATTATGAGCAAAGTTTTCTGTGTTCATCTCCATGGTCAGTTTCTTTTGTTGCATAATATATGTCAAATGTTCTGTTCACACGGACAAATTTTGTTTGTCATAGAAAACGCACCGTATAAATCTGTCAATGAAAATGTGGCATACTGTTTCATTCACACGAGCAAATTTTTCTATGCCAAACCTACTTTGTCACAGAAACTTTGCCCATGTAAACTCAAACGTTCTGTCAATAAGCTTTTATCAATAACGATTGTGCCAAAAAAAAATCATAAAAATTTGAACTTCAAAACTTTCAAAGATTCATACAGAATCAATCTTAAACAAAGATGGGTCGAACAGAAGTGTAGGCCCTGACAGAAGATTCAGTAAAAAAACAACTGTGAATGTGAACAAAATTAATACTCCACGGGGAATGGAAGATTGTGCATACCATCTATTACCATTTCATCGCAGATTCTAGCTAGTCTACAACAGTCAAGTTGCTGTTGTACACACATGACCGGTTCACCATAATTAGAAAATACCAGCCCAGCACTGAGGCACACAAGGTTGAATCAACGCTGTGTGTCCAGGCAGATGAAACTGTATTATATTGCGATTGCAAAACCGACTATACGTATTCTAATTATGAGAAGGAGATTACCTTACTATATTTCAAAGCCGGTTGGATTAGGCGGATGCGACCGCCTGTGTAACAAACAAAAGACATTCCCCATAGAATAACGACGACCCCCCCCCCCCCCCCCACCCACACACACACACACATGCTCGGTCATTATTTTATAGAAAAGGTGAACTACTGACACCCATTAAAAAATAATGCCCCCCTCTCGATGATATCCCTAAAATATTGAGCCCTACCTAATTGATCACTAACTGACTCTTAACTACTGCAAGGGTTATTATAGCACGGCGCTTTTAGCGCCGTGCGTATTAAGGTAGCTTTGGAAATGTTGCTGGTGTCCGGAAAAGGCTACATGTAGTACTTACAAAATTCATGAAGAAAATTTGTTTTTGAGCTGTTCGCTCGAAGCATCTACAATGCTTTATCTACAAGAGGCCCAAATGGGCCTGATATCGCTCACCTGGCTATTGTGCAACGGGACCATTCTGATACAAAATTGGTCCAACTCCACTGAGAATTTCTCATTTTCACATTTTGCTACTTTTAGTAACAGAGGCCAACTTGCCTGGTCTTTATATATTTACTTTTGAAACTATTCAATGCAAGAATCATTTTGCCACAAATTTCATCAAAATCCATTCAGGGGTTACTGAGATATTGCCAGTTTCATGTTTTGTGCTATTTTTAGTAACGGCAGATGGCGGCCATCTTGGATTGCTAAAATGCAAATAATCGAAAAGCACTCATGCAAGGGCCATTTTGACATTAATTTGGTCCAGTTCCATTGAGATTTTCTGATTTTCACATTTTTCTATTTTTAGTAACAGAGGCTAATATGACTGGTCTACAGTTAGATATTTTTGAAACATCTCAATGCAAGAATCATTTTGACACAAATTTCGTCAAAATCCATTCAGCGGTTACTGAGATATTGTCATTTTCATGTTTTGTGCTATTTTTAGTAACGGCAAATGGCGGCCATCTTGGAATGCCAAAATGCAAAAAATCGAAAAAGCTTAACTAAAGGATCTTTCTGACACAAAATTAATCCAACTCCATTGAGATTTTCTAATTTTCACATTTTTCTATTTTTAGTAACAGAGGCCAATATGAATGGTCTACAGTTAGATATTTTTGAAACATCTCAATGCAAGAATCATTTTGACACAAATTTCGTCAAAATCCATTCAGCGTTTACTGAGATATTGTCATTTTCATGTTTTGTGCTATTTTTAGTAACGGCAGATGGCGGCCATCTTGGAATGCCAAATTGCAATTAATCAAAGCGACTTCATGCAAGGAACATTCTGCCACAAAATTGGTCCAATTCCATTAAAGGGTTCTTGAGTATTTGTCATTTTTATGTTTGTGCTATTTTAGTAACGGCAGATGGCGGCCATCTTGGAATGCCAAATTGCAATTAATCGAAACGGCTTCATGCAAGGAACATTCTGACAAAAAATTGGTCCAATTCCATTCAAGGGTTCTTGAGTAATTGTCATTTTTATGTTTGTGCTATTTTTAGTAACGGCCCCCATGGTGGCCATCTTGGATAGTCAACTGGCACAAAATTGAAATAATTCCATTCAAGAGCCATTTCTGACCAAATCTGGTCAGAATTGGTTGCATTTTCTTTAGATATTGACATTTGAGCAAAATCAGCCGTGTAAACGCTAAGTAGGTCACTGTGACCTAATTCCGCTATAGATTTTTTTTATTTTTACAATTTTTAATACCAAGGTCCCACTTATGTTCCATGCAAACTTTTAACCCAAATATACCAAATGGTTCTGGAGAATAAGTTGATTTTGCTGTTTTTGCTATTTTTAGTATCGGCGGCCATCTTGGATTTTCAACCTGACCCAATTTTACAATTCTGAGACCCTGGAGTCAGGTCATGCTCCATGTGAAATTTGAGAACCATGGGACCGGCAGTTTTAGAGAAGAAGTTGTTTGAAGTTGTTTAAATAGGTCATTTTTTGACATTGGCATTTGAGCAAAATTACACACGTAAACAGAAAGTAGGTCACTGTGACAAAACTCCGCTACAGATTTTTTTCATTTTTACAATTTTGACTACCAAGGTTTCACTGATGTTCCATGCCAAAATTCAGACAAATATACCCAGTGGTTCTGGAGAAGAAGTTTATTTTGTTGTTTTTGCTATTTTTAGTAACGGCGGCCATCTTGGATTTTCACCTGACCCAATTTTACAATTCTGAGACCCTGGAGTCAGGTCATGCTCCATGTGAAATTTGAGAACCACGGAACCAGTAGTTTTACAGAAGAAGATGTTTGAATATTTGTTTTTAGGTGTTGACGGACACATTCCGTGACGACGCACGACGCACGCATTGGTATGACAATAGCTCACTATGGCCCTTCGGGCCAGGTGAGCTAATAAACGAATAGTGTAGATACATATTAGACTGTGCATCCTTTGAGTCTTCCGAAGTGTGACGACTGTAGATCCAGATCAGCCTGAAAATCCGCGATGTCTTATCAGGGTATAAACTGGTCGCTGCAGCATCTTAAGTGCATCCTTTGATCTTGAAAGGAACAGCGCCGCCTTTGATCGAACCATATTACAGGGACGTTGACACAACTAGTTTTGACCCAGATCACTCTGCGTATCCGTACTGTCCGTTTTTGATCATGTGCAGAGTGATCTTGACCAACACTAAGTGAAATATGTAAAGGCAGATCTGCCTGTGCATTCGCGCAGTCTGATCAGGGATCAGGGTCTTCATTGTTTGTTCGAACCATTAATCGTTATTCTGTGGGGAGTTCACTTTACCTCGCGACAATGGCGTTCAGCGACCCTGCCGTCACCGACCACCACTCTCATGGTGGACATGACCTGGTTTATTGAATTGAAGAGATTAGTCGGACATGTGTCGCTGGCGGGAGTCGAACCTACGACTCCCTGCGTGAAAAGCGAACACCAAGCGCTTCACCGTGCGCACGCACAGATGAACGCTTGCAAAAACACACATATATAAACATACAGATGGAGAGAATGTCTCTTAATATGCGGATACGATTTGCGCAACGACGATGATGTTCTAATTCTCATAACAATGAGCCTAATTGGCTTAATTGGCACGTGCTGTGACGTAGCTATCAATCTAGTACGTCATACATCTCGTCAGTTGTTAGAGCAAGGGAGAAAACTCCACCCGCTACATTATTGGAAAAACGTTTGCTTATGATCCCAACTTGACGGGTCTATATTTGTTAATTTTTAAAACACCTCAAAGCAAGAATCATTTTGCCACAAATTTCATCTAAATCCACTCAGCGGTTACTAAGATATTGTCATTTTCATGTTTTGTGCTATTTTAAGTAACGGCAGATTGCGGCCATCTTGGAATGCCAAAATGCAAAAAAAATCGAAAAAGCTTAAAGAAAGGACCATTCTGACACAAAATTAGTCCAATTCCATTGAGATTTTCTAATTTTCACATATTTCTATTTTTAGTAACAGAGGCGAAATCACTGGTATACAGTTAGTTATTTTTGAAACATCTCAATACAAGAATCATTTTGACACAAATTTCATTAAAATCCGTTCAGCGGTCACTAAGGTATAGTCATTTTCATGTTTAGTGCTACTTTTAGTAACGGCAAGTGGCGGCCATCTTGGAATGCCAAATTGCAATGAATCCAAACTTCATGCAAGGAACATTCTGACACAAAACTGGTCCAATTCCATTCAAGGGTCCTTGAGTAATTGACATTTTTATGTTTGTGCTATTTTAGTAACGTCGGATGGCGCCCATCTTGGAAAGCCATATTGCAATTAATCAAAACGGCTTCATGCAAGGAACATTCTGATACAAAATTGGTCCAATTCCATTCAAGGGTTCCTTTTATGTTTGTGCTATTTTTAGTAACACCAGATGGCGGACATATTGGAAAGCCAAATTGCAATTAATCGAAACGGCTTCATGCAAGGAACATTCTGACACAAGATTGGTCCGATTCCATTCAAAGGTTCTTGAATAATTGTCATTTTTATATTTGTGCTATTTTTAGTAACGGCCCCAAAGGTGGCCATCTTGGATAGTCAACTGGCACAAAATTGAAATGATTCCAGCCAAGACAATTTCTGACCAAATCTGATCAGAATTGGTTGCATTTTCTTGAAAATATTGACATTTGAGCAAAATCGGTATTGTAAACGCTAAGTAGGTCACTGTGACCTAATTCCGCAACAAATTTTTTTTTTATTTTTATTATTTTTAATTCCAAGGTCGAATTAATGTTCCACGCACACTTTTAACCAACTATACTAAATGGTTTTGGAAAAGAAGTTGATTTTGTTGTTTGCCCCATCTTTGCAAACAGTGTAGATCCAGATCAGATGGCGTCTTAAGAAGCCATATGATCTGGATCTTCACAGTTTGTCATTCAGCTTTTGAATTGTAAATTTCATTTGGTTGATAGATAACTACTCAACAAACATTTCTGTAAAAGTGTTGTCAAATTATCTGCAGTGACAGCAATAAAAGCAAATTTTCAATTCTTCCCATACAAGTCAAACGGAACTTAAAGTTGTCATAGCAACCAAAGTTATGAAGCGATTTGGATAAAAACAGTATTACAGGTTCCCGCTGCCTATAGATGCTATATATAAAATTTGGTTATAATGGGCCTTGTAGTTTCAGAGGAGATGTCGTTTGAAAATGTTGACGGACAGACGGACAGACGACGGATGCCTGCCTATACTATAAGCTCACCTGTGAGCTTTCGGCTCAGGTGAGCTAAAAACAGGTAAATATAGATATTGCTGCTACTTTTATTTATGATAGCTGAATGACCACCTGTTTGAAAGAGGTGCTCGTTCAGTTTACTAGGCATGCTTTTGTGAACTTATATCAATTTTTGTGTGCGTGTGTGCTTCTTTCCCTTCTGGTTTTGAGAGCGGGATGAGGAATTTGATTGGTTTGACCATGTGTCATGACATGACCCTTGAATGGTTCGTGTATGCTCAAGTCTGGTGGTTCTGAAACAAATGTATAACAAAATATCTAAAATCTACATACAATTTTTCATGAACCTTACTCATGAACATATCCACATACTGACCAAACTTTGCCAGCCCCATATAGACTGAAAAATTAATACTGTCTCAAAGGGCCGTTAAACCCAAACATAACCAACAAACCAACGAACAAACTTTGCACAAGGAATGCCCTTAAAACAAGGCGAGGTGAGAGACATCAAGCCCATTAGGGCATCCTGTTTGAAAAAATGTTGCTTTTACGTGAACATGTTGGATGCATCGCTAATGAGGAGAGACATCATCTCCACAATCGAGTTAAATTGTGATGACTGTCAGGCTTGGTTGGATAGCATATAATGTAAAGCATCATATTGTTTGTGTGACCTGAACTGTCTGAAAAAGTTTTTTTCCGTCAACTTCTGGGGGCCCTCTATGAAAGTCGTTTACAATTTGCTTTTACGGGAATGTTTGAATTTCCGAGATATGAGAGGTCAATGGTCGAAACATGACCTTGACTTCTAGTACTCAAAAATCTTCATGAACTTATTAAGATGGCTTTATTTGCCAATTTTTATGCCAAAATCTTCAGCAATTTCTATGAAATCTTATGTTCTCACATTTTCCCATATAAAAGAACCAATGTGGCAAATAATGAAATTTGACTGTGCCATTAAAAAAGTCAAGGTACACCCAAGGTCATAATTTGAACACTCTTGGTAATACTTGGATATGCAATGCTACATACCAAGTTTCAAGGTCATTGGTTATTGGTGTGTCTGTTCAAATTCTTCTAAAGATCTCCCCGCAACCCCACCACCAACCCATCCATACCCCTGAAGCTCAGCGGTACGTATCCATGGCTGCAGTATGGGGCACTGTTTGTCTGTCCATATCAGTTTATTGGCTCTGGAGGAGAAGATTTCCTAAGGTTTTTACCATACATGGGCGTAGCAGTCATGTTGGTCATTTGACCGAGACCATTTGAACACTGTTTTGTTCCCACTGTTTTGAACATTGTTTTGGTCTATATGAGATTTGGTTACAATCTGCTAAGTGTTTTGAATTTGTGGATGGACCATGACAGACATTGGACATACGATGACGGACAAAAAAGCCGGAATATCCTATCAGCTCCCCTGGAGCCTTCACCACAGAGCAGCGAAAAAAAGCCCTACCCAACAATGCCTGATCAATAGCTTACCTTTGCTGGCCAAAACTTTTCCAAGACCTCCGGACAACGAAAGACTGTTATCAGCAGAATTCACCAACACGTCAACCCTTATCTGTGTCATTTCTCCTTCAGCTGAATAAACTGTTCTGTCATCATACGCCTCTCCAATGGCATGCAGTTTAAGTCCTAAATCAGGCACCTGACTATATGCCCCAGACATAACAGCCCTAAAGTCGCTGTCTTCTTCTTCATCGCTGCCTAATTTAATCACTACTGGATAAGCGTTCTCAACAGATTTTATACTATCTTGGCCTTTTTCAGACTCCATATGTAATGCCAGTCCTGGTCTGTTCAGAGAATGTTCTTTCTTTTGCAGCTGCTGGGCAAGACGAGTAACTTGTTCTTTGGCCAACCGGATACCATTCTCAGTACCCTGCACTGATATACCTTTAGAGTCACAATGTATCTGGACATAATGATGAGTTAGGTCTTTAGCAATATCAGCTAGCTTGTTGGTATGGTGATTCTGAATTAACTTTGCAATACTTTTATTACCTGACGTAAAAGTTTCATTCAAAATTGTGTGTTGCGCTAAAAAGCTTGCAACTGCTCCTGTCAAATCCTCAACTTTATCTGAAATTGCTGTTATGTAGACCTTAGAAAAATCTTCTTTCACACTAATTTTACAAAGTCCACTGCCTGTGCTATATATTTCTTTGAGTCTTTCCTGCCATTTCTGAGACGAAAAAATAGAAGCAGATGCTTTATTCACAGAGAGCGTTTTCTCTTGAACTGCATCAGTGATGGATTCCATACAAGAGGGTAAGTCTGACTCAGAACTACACACTGCCAACTTTAGATCAGTTGCTTCCCATACACCTACAAGTCTGCCTGATTTTAATTTTTTGACAATATAGTCTCTTACTGGTTTTGCCTGATAAAGGTCTATACAATTTTGAGAAATGCTTTCCTTCACCCTCACGGCAAATGAATTTGTTTTTTCATACATATCCACTTTAGCAGACTGAATATCAGCAACGACACCTTCAAAAGTCAATTCATTCTTATTCTGGTTGATTTTAACTTTCAGGTTGGTAAATTTTTCTTCCATTTTAACAGGATATTTTGATGCAAGTAGCATTCTAAGATGCAAGGGTTTAAGGTTTGAAATCGTTTGTCTTACGGTTTGCTTTCTTCTTTCAATATCATTAGTGACTTTTTTTATTACTTCTTCAATTGTTTTTGAAACAGCAGCAACAGTGTGACAATATCCAACCACTCTAATCATTTTTTCCTTTTTATCTACAAACAATGCTACCCCATCAGGATTTTCAATGCTTATCTCATGAAGTCCTGCTAAAACTGGCTCCCACCCCTCATCCCAGACTGGATGCTCCTTTAAGTCCAGCATTTTAACATAGTCTTTCATATTTTTCTCTACATTCGTCTTCCAGTCTTTCACCAGCTTTCTATAATCTGGGGTATTTACAGTTATCTCACATTCTACCACGATTGATGAACCTTTTTCAGGCCATAAAACTTTTGCATAACACCCTTCTAACTGTTTTTGCACTGCCGCAGTGCAACTATCAGTCTTTTTCATGAAGAGGACTACCTTCTCTTCTATGTCATCAATGGTAATAGCGTCACGGATTTTTAGCCTGGGCTCACTTCCATCACCTTGACTTCTTCCAAGCTTTTCTATATACACCTGAACTGTAAGGTCCTGACCCTCAAGCTTATGTTTCTTACGCAATACATCGTCAACAACTACAAGAGAGAAAAATGTGAAACATCTTTAGCCTAAGATTTTCGTAGGTTCCATCACATCTTAAGCCTAAAATTTTCTAAAGTTCCATAAAAACTTAATTGAGATTTTCCAAAGTTCAATACAAACTGTATGAAACTTACAAAAATGTTCGGCTGAAGTTATTAAGTGAAACAGTCACTAGATTGCCATTACAAAAATATGAGGTCTATGAGCGTCTTGTCTCACTCTCCTAGGAGCGGCTGTAGTGTAGTGGATATTACTCCGGACTACCAATCCAGGGGTCGCAAGATCACCCCCCGCTTCTCCGGTCTTTCGGATGAGACTTTAAACCGAGGTCCCGTCTCCATATGACCTCGTTGTTTGTGGGACGTTAGAGTTCACTCACTCACTCACTCTCCTTGGATCTTTATGATCAGCGACTATGTCAAATTCAGACATGCGTGACAGCTTGACAGGTCGATGAAACAAGACATCATGCCAGATACTTACATTACTGCACATGAACAAACCAAATTAAACCCAGTCTACGATCAATGTCATCTTTCTGATGCACGCCCCTTGCTTCCAGAGGATCTGATTTCAGAAAATATTTTGCCGTTGTCTGTCGCCTTGCTGGAAACGAAGGGGAATGAGGTGGTCCGATAATGCCTGCACTCACGAGATAATAAGTGGGCGTCCCTGACCTCATGTGAGTAGCTTGTGTGTCCCCGATTTACGTTAGTAAGTGTGGCCTGGAGAGGGATGCTTGCTGTCTGCTGAGACATGCCTATTACCCTTGTTTTCAAATTTCTGGAGTTTAGCGACCGTGAAAAAATTAAATGCAGGAAAGTGCGTCTGTCACATAAAATTTGCAATAGGTACATTAAAATTCAAAAGATATTTTATCAAAAACCTCAAACCTTTTTCATCACCAATTGAACAGTTACATTTCTGACAGCCACCACCCTAAGATATGATCCTGAGATCTGGATAAAAACTCTAGAAGAAAGGATCGCATAACAGGAAGGAAACTATTAGACATAATTTAAATGAATATTTGCAACATTGTTCGCGCCCTCTAGCAATGGCTCCAGCGGAATTTTGTTTCTTAAACTGACTCCTAATACGCCCAATGATCCCTAACGACAAAATCATATTTATTGTACAGCGTAAAGAAAGATGGGGAAGATATTTATTGTGCAACACGACACTTTAGTCATCTGCACTGAAGATAATGAATTCTGAAGGTCCTCTGAAAGCAATAAACGTTGCTGAAACAAAAAACAGCCGCGTCAACTGAGTCCATGGACGTGCATTTATGTACTCTGCATTAGTCAAATTTATTTTGAATCTGACTCGGACTGATTATACAGAATCTACACTAAGGTGATTTACAGAGACTTAAGGGTCACCATATTGCACTTAACACCAGCTGCGCTGAAGTTAAATTAATTCTGAAGAGCTAGAAGAAGCGAGAAACACATCAAAGACACGAAAAACAAGACTTGTTTATAACGGAGTCTGTCATGTGCAGTAATGTAATTTGCATAATGTCTCCCCCCTCCCTCACACTCCCGTTTTATTCGTCCTCCTACTACAGCACCAATGTTTTATCTGTGTTTGTGCTGGGTATAATAAAAGAAGTAAGTCGTAAGTCTAACAAGGCATCGCAAACGTCACAATCGCCTCGCACCAGACCATTCATCTTACTAGTTTCCTGCTCCATGGATACTCATTCTATAATGTTTTCAAATTTAATATTTAAAAATAGCATCTGTGGCCTTGATCTACACCACAGACCACTAAACGGGAATTTGATACTAAACGTTTGTGTGAAATTATATTAAGATCTGTCAACAGATGAGGGGTCCTGAGCAATGACAAAGTTTTTCTAAAAATAGCAACTGTGACCTTGGCCTTGGCCATTGAACACTGAAACGCTTACTTGTCCAAGATATTGTGATACTTAAAATTGCTGAGCAGTTAAATCAAAATCGAGGGCCCTACAGTGATGACTAAGTTTTTCTAAAATTAGCCACTGTGGCCATGACCTTGCCCCTTTACTGCTGAAACGTGAACTTATTGAATATATACTATGCAAAATAAATATAGCAATTGTATGTGCCAGATCCACCATATTTTATTTTATTGTCACTATATTGCTTTAATATACAGAGGCCGATGTCTCGAGATGGGCTCCCTTTTGTAAAAAATTCAAGAATGCTCAGTCGCAGCGTTCGAACTACCGTGACGTCAGTTTTTAAGACCATTGTATGTGAAGGACATTTTTGATCATGTACTAAAAGCCAAAACCATAATGACGCGGCTGATTTGCTGTTAAAGTAAATGAAAACGCTCTAAAACATTTGAATATGCTACGAGTATGAGGTTTACAAAGTTTAAAAATTGACGTTGTCTCTTATTTTTACGTTATCGTCTTAAAACATAGGTTCTAATCGGTATTTCTTGAATCCCTTTCGAGTGTATGATTGTTTGGTATCTACCAATATGATAACGTAAACAATTCAGTAAGAAAATTCTTCCAGGCTACTGAGCATAAGTCAAAAATCTTGGAGTAACGTCATCATTTTCTTCCAGTTACGTAAAACATCACTGAAGAAACCTCATAGTTAAATTCATCATGGCGTGACCTTTAATTTTAACTTAGTGTTTTTTTTTCTCGGGTTTGATTCTCCATTGAACTGAAGCACCCGTGAATCATTGCACATTTAACCGAATTATAACGTTTTGGCGTCAATGACGCAGTTATGATTCGTCAGTTGTTAAGCTTAATCTTATCTTTTACACAATCAATAGCTTTGACAAGAAAGCTGAGCGCGAAAATGACGAGAAAGACCGTACAAAAAAATCAAATGCTTACCATTTTTATGTTGCTCTCCAATGAGTGCGAATTTCTTCTAATGACCCCTTCCGCACCTATCGCTTTTTTCCAATATTAGTTTTAAAGATGTCTCCTGTAATCCCATTGTATCTTAAGCCCAAAATATGGTTCCCTTCCATGCAATTTAATTTCGCTCAATGTTGCACTTCAGTCATAAGAAAAAATGCAAAATATAAAAAATGCTAAATATATTTTGCATAGTATATTATTATACAAAACATATGAATCAAATTACATCAAAAACTGTCTATAAATAAAGACGTTAGAGTGCTGAAGACATTTTATTCTGAAAGAATAGCCACTACGACCTAGGCCTTGGCTCTTAAACGCTGAAGCGCAAACTTGTCCAAGATACTGTCATACTTAACATTTGTGTGAAGTAAAATCAAAATCGGTCCATAAATAAAGGTGTTTTTGTGATGACAAAGTATTTCTAACAACAGCCTCTGTTACCTTCCTGGACCTTGACCCTATTGCCTTGAAACGCCAATTCCTCTGAGGTAATGTCTTATCCAACATTTGTGTGAAGTAATATCAAAATCGGCTCATTTTTTTCTTCTTTTTTTTGTTCGGTTGAACAACTAAGTATATGATGAACAAAAGCAAAACAAAGGGCAAAGGTTGGTTGACCACAAACCGATTAAGGCCCCCACCCCCGACACACACACAGCAATTTCATCCCTGGCCTTCTAAAGGCGGCACTTCTGTTTTGGTTCTTCTTAGTTGTGTTTTATGTTGTTAGTTGCTATGTCTTTTCTTGATATATTGGTTGTGATGTTCAGGTTAGCCCGTCCACCACCTACATGGGAAATGGCTGTTCACATGGCTGCCACTGGTGCTGTTCTTGGTGGTGACTAATTTTGTGTTGTTTCTTTCCCACATGGCGTCTTGGGCTGGATCTGAGATTGAGTTGTGTCAGTTTTTCAGAATTTTTCTCTGTACTTTTTCACAAATGAGGAGGCTAGGGTCATGACAGCATTTTTCTAAAATAGCCACTACAACCATGACCTTAACCCTAGAATGCTGAAACACAAACTTGTCCAAGATATTGTCATATAAAACGTTTGAGTAAGTTTAAATAAAAATCAGTCCAAATATTTTGATGAAGTTGCTTGGGCAATGACGAGCAAAAAAAGCCACTGTGACTTTGATCTACTTGCATAATAAAAAGGCTCTTTTACACACACAGAGCTGCATATTGCAAAAATACAACTAAAATATGAATAAAATTATCTTCCTCAAAGGAAGGGCAGAAGGGTAAGGCCAAAAGGCAGAAGGGTAAGGCCAAAAGGCAGAATGGTGCAGCACCCTTCTAAACCTCTAAAGGGCGATCACTATTGGTACGAACGGGATAGATCCTATATGCCCTCAACAACTATGTTGTGCAAGCGGCTCAAAACAGTTGAAACGGAGATGAATGGACAGATGATAAACTTACAACTTTAAGTCTTTTTAAGCACACTTTTAGTAAAATCAGGATGATGGGAGGATGGTTATAAAAAGCTGTGTGCAACTACCTGTTTACTGATGAAAAGGTTTACTGATAAAACAATTTCCGCCTCAAGCGGGAATCGATACCAGGATTGCTAGCTTTTAAATAGGGTTGTCTACAATGCCATAAAACTATGGAAATCAAGCTGGGAGAAATAAGCTAAGTCATCATACTATAGAAGAGCCTTTTACAAGAACAATAATAGATCAACTAATGATTTACATATCACAGTAAAAATGAAATACAGTGGTCTTCCTAAGAGCAGTCCTTTGTTTTTTCAACCTGCAAAGATTGTCATTCATAGGTCGCACCCCACACACACACCTTCTCCGCTCCCATTCACTCATCTGCAAACTGACCACAAAATTTTAACACATACATAATGCAAATTTCCATGTCTGTGACTTTGATCTTTGGTCTACAGCTTCATGCTAATGACGTAAACCAATAAGTTGCGAACTAAAAGTTAACCCAGTCAAACATCCATGGACTCACTAGAGATAAAATCATGGCTGAACATACATCTGACTACATACTTTCACCATACTCGGTATAATGTGAGGATGATTTAAATCATGTGTACCCGTGTAGTCTTGAAAGTACACAAGACAGGTCCCACTCTCTTCTAACATCTTAACTTTCTCTATGTCTCCACCATTGCTACGGCGTTTGTTCTCAAAATACAACTCAACTGTATCACTGGAAACTGAGGGTCTCAGATTTGAAATTATTATACAGTTCGACATGCGAACTTTGGACACGCTTAGGTAACTTTTTTCCACAGGACGTTTTCGACAGACTTCAGCAAGACTTTTGCAATCTGTAATAAGAATAATATAAATAATCATCATATATAGAGCAGTAAGGTAGGGCAAAGGTGCCAAGAAATTTTTAGCATTGGGATTGTATACAGACATTGCCTATGGGCAGTAAACGGCCTGACGGGCTGGCAGCAAGTGCGAGATATTTTTTGTCATTCTGTTTCTATAATAATTCTAAGTTTTTGAGACGGATAGGTCTGAGTAAACAGTGCGGACCCAGATCAGTGTGCTTCTTAAGAAGCAGTGTGATCAAAGTCTACACTGATTGCCATTCCATCTGCATTTTAAACTCATTCTTTATTGCATCTTCTAAACGCATTACTGCATTGAAAATGCTAGCTGTTTAATAATAAGGACAGTTTAAGTAATTGTTTTAAACCTTCCATTTTTAGAATTGTACAGACTACACAGTTATTCTGTCTATCAAATCTTTCTCTGCCCCATTCTCTCTAAAGACGGCCAGATATATAACAAATTACTTTCAGAAGGAGCCATTAAATCGGCAATGATTAGTGAATATAAACAGTATCATAGTAGGCTCAAATGCCCCATTCTTTCTTGTTAGACTCTAAAAAGTAGCTTTATTGTTTGTGGTGTTTAAGGCTCTCAATTCTAGCTTATGTAGCAATATATATCACCATCTGTCTGTCCGTCCGTCTGCCTATCTGTCATAGACAAATCGTATATGCGTTATAACTCTAAAAGCGTTCGCGTTATTTCATTGAAACTTGGTACACATTTAAAGCACTGTCAGACGATGTGCAGAGAAAAAGAACCGTAACTCCACCTATATTTTTACGAAGTTATGCCCCTTTGTATTTTTTAAGTATGCAAATCGTGTTTGCTCCATTACTTTGAAACTGTTCAAAATATTTTTTACCATTTTTTGTTGCAAATATAAAACATGATTAGACGGTGTGCAGAGAACAAACACCGTAACTCCACCTAAATGTTTACGGAATGATGCCCCTTTGTAATTTTTAGAATAGAAATCATGTCCGCTCCATAACTCTGAAAAAGTCAAAGACATTTTCATGAAACTTGGTACAAATACAAGAGCCACGTAGACATGGCCAATCCCTTACCGAATCGAACTTTTCTAGTAAAAGTGAGCACTTTATGTGCTGCCTGGCACACAGTTACTGGTTTACACAATGGATCGCTTGTCTGCCTTGAACGTTTCTTCCTTGCATATCAAGGACTACTTATATACCAAAAATCAGCTTCCAAACTCAAACTCTTCAGATGTTGGAAAAATGCTAAAAGCTCAAGACAATATAGGATGACAAAGGGAGATAACGAAAACAATGGGGAATGCAGAGTTGTTGTTCTGGTATACTTTACTTTCGCTAAATGTCCGCTATCATTAAGTGAAGTTTCAAGACAATAGATTGAATACTTTTGTTCCAGACAAATGAAAATTGGCAAAGGCAGAAAATTCAAGTCAAAACATCAGCCAGGCAGATTTATGGTTTTTGTGATCGGAATAATTTTAATAATAGCTTATCCACAAAACTTTCCTTTTCCTCACTGTTCATGTGCAGTTTTCTTTTGCTCCAGTGTTCCAGTGGTGTTGCTGACGCCCGAGGGATCTCTAGGTGTCTAATCACGTTTTGGCTGTCGAGTCCTCACCCTTGCTTTATCACGGTCTTTTTGACTTGCAGTCCCGGCCGCAAGCCAGTATTCATGTGGTTTAGTGATTCCGAGTTATTTTTGGAAGAAACGATACGTCACGCTTAGTCGGAAAATACCAGGAGAGTGTGTACTGCAACGATTCGTTCTGAACCTTTTTTAGGGCCGAAGTTTAGCCAAAGAGATCGGAAAGCTCGTTCCGGTTTGAGACTGCATTTCTTCATTATTTTCTTCACAGACATAACAAACAAAGACCTCGTCCGATTTTGTCACTTTTTATCCATATCCGATTTACCTAATCTGCTAAAAATAACAGATGGAAACTTTATTATACTTTTGATAGTACATGTACTTTCTTTTTTTTTTTCTTTTTTTTTCCGTTAAAAAGCACGTTTTTCTTTTACAGCTTTTACAAGTGCCTTGAACCTGGCCACATTTCTTTTGCTTTTTATAAACTGATTGCATAAAAAAATGAAACTATGAATTTAATGCAAAGTATTTGGCTTTGCATCCTAAGAAATATACTAAACCTGTGTAAGAAACAGTGTTTATATATAGCTTAGCGCAAAGCATTAGCTTTTTCAAAAATCATACAGCGGTGTCGCGAAAAATAGGCCTTAGGGCATCGCATAATCTGACTAGTCAGAGCATCCGGCACACTGTCCAGCGCCGGTGCATTTGTGGGATCTGATCAGTCTTTTTCGGCATATGTATTCTTCATGATGCAGATATCTTTCTTGCTGAGGATAGACTGATCAGACTGCGCTTATGCCGGAGTGGGCTGATCTGTAAAACCTGAAAGAGCAGAGTTCAGATTTATTGTTTAAATTTAGAAACGAGCGCTTTTGACGATTTTCTTCCCTTATCACATTTACTGAAAAAAAATGTATCCCATCTATCCGCGTGTGTGGTTTATATGTACAACTGACCTGGTGAGGGATCGACCATTTGATATTTTGTAGGGGTGGGGAGGGGGGGGGTATATTTATCCCAAAAATCCCTGTCTTTGGATATGAAAGAAACAAAATAACCTGGCTCATAAGGGGGTTTAAAAATTAATCTGGCCTCAAAAGTAAGTGAAAAAAAAACTGGCTCCACCCAAAATCCCCCCCCCCCCCCCCCCAAAAAAAAAATATAGTCTGTAGATAATTCCATTTGAATTGAGTTTTTATGATGTCTCTAGCTTCTGTGGGGCTGGGCCCCCAAGACCCCCATATTTATAGTAATATTTTAATATTATCTACAATTGCTTTACACCAGCGGACCCCGCATGTGCAAACATTTACAAAAACATCCTATACAACATTCACATGCATGTATTATTGATCTGCCACATTACTAAGTAAATGTTTCCACTAAAATTGAATTGCAAAAGAGTCACTAGCTTATGGGAGACAAAGCCATCATGGCAATATAAACACTCCAAAAGGCAAAGTCCTAAAATAAAAAAAACGTTATTTCTATCATCATCCCTAGTTTTTCTCTATTGTTTCCAGTCTTAAAATTGCCATTAGAATTGGGAATTTGCTTTGGCTTCTGGGGGTCGTTGACCCCCCCCCCCCCCCCCGACCCCCCTTTGTTAACTTCTTAGCAAAGTACTTTCAGCCATTTTATTAACTGGCATTCATGTATAATGTGACTCTATCAGTAAGTATTTATCAAACTTTCTAAAGTGCGAATAAAGCATGTTTGGACATATGATTGAGCTAGAAAAGTCCTGAAATTCCTAATGTTAGCCTTAAAACTTCGCCAACATAACCCTAATTTTTAGCCCAAATATCCCTAATTTAAGGCCTAATTTTTGCCAAACCCATACAGGGATGTTAGTATCTGTACCTTAGATGAAGAGAGTAACATGCTTGAGGCAATGGTTTGCAAAAGCAAGCTAAGCCATGTCCGTAGCCTGGTTAAAGACAGCACCATGTTCTTTTTGTGAGAAAATAAGGTGTAAAAATTACTGATGTGGGTAAAACAAAAGGACGTGAAGGTCAAGTAAACAAGGGTCTGATAAGTCAGCCTATAAAATTAAAAAAAATACCTGTTTGAGTTTGTAAAAAAAATAAATTAGCTCCCTCAAGGTGAAAAAAAAAGAAATTGTTTCCATAGGCCAGTGAAATAAAATGTCCTGTCTCCATCAAGAATACCAGCCCCCCTCCCCTCCCCCTCTTCCCCAGAATATCAAATGGTCGGTCCCTTATGTATGTAAAAGTCGGTAATGTCGGTAAGTAAATAACGCATATGCATTGCAACAGGCATTTCCATGGCACAAAGCGATATATTATGTACACATTTTTCGCATCTGATAAATTTCCTATTGGCCATCAACAAGTTCATGAATAGCCTGAACTGGAAACCTCTTACAATGATATAGGTACAGAAAAAGGGGACAATTCAGAATTGTTAAAATTTGAAACGTTTGAAACTGTTAGGGATTCATTGACAGCTTTATGACAATGAAGGGGTTGGTTGGATGGTGCGATGATGCTGGGATAACTTCCATTGCCGGGGCGTCCTACTGATTAGGATTATAGGACAAGGGCCTACTGTGCTTGCAGTAGGTGGGGGTATTGTGGACATTTTTCTTGCTTTTGTAACACTCTCTAATGTTGCCTTCTTACTTCAGCTATACAAATTTACAGAAAAATATTTACACTCGTCGACGATTTCCTTAGATGAACCTATACTGGGCTGACAATATTCATACATCCACGAACAACGCACATTCATGCAATCCTACACGTAAGCAACGTCACGAATAATTCAAATAGATAATTGGCCGACGTAACGTTTGATAACGGTCATGTCATAGTGACGGCTGTAGTACTTCATTACCAAACACGTTGGTTAATAACTATTCTTCGTCCTTTGCTTGGCGTTAAATTTTTCAGAATTTCACGAATGAGTAACAAAAAATGATGTAAAAACATAGCATAAATATAAAAGATAAATTTCATTTGTCGGGAGTTCATGGAAATACGAACGCAATGGGTTCCGTGCTTTGTTGTTCCCAAATGGTGTAAAGCAAGTTATTGTCCCAAACAATAGCAGCATGTATTTTTGTTCTCAGAGTGTCAAAATGTTGTTCCAGTCCGTGCCACTGATGTAAAAAATAAACTTCATTAAATATAAATTTATTGTCTTCTTTTAATGCCAAGTACAGATGTGCCAAGATTCCATAGACATGGGTTTGAAACAGTCTTTCTTAAAATTTTGATTCAAACTAAATGTAACTCATCAGCCGTAAAGAAAAGACTTGAAATAGATCCATATAGTTATTTTCCTTGAGACACGCCTAATGGTCGGCCAAAGCGTTGGAAAACTGTCGTTGTTTTTTTGTTGTTGTTGTTTTGTGTGTGTGTGTGTGTGTGTGTGTGTGTGTGTGTGTGTGTGTGTGTGTACACGTGTGGTTAAATATTTCCTCAATTTGTTTTTCAAATAAATTCTACACTTGTTTTTACCTTACACCCTTGGATAATGCCACCATTCAAGAAGTAAGAAATTAAATACTTTGCTAAATAAAAGTTAGCAACAGAAAGTGCACTTATAATCGGGTTCACTTCAATAACAACTCATGAAAATTTCACCGTCTTCGCTGAGCAAGCCTTCCTTTTAAAAGGAAATTTTATCTTGATTTTAATTGTTGACCGTGATGACTCTCTGATGAATTAGGGGACCTCCATACGAACCGAACTACCAACTAATTGTGTGCACCGCGGCGGAGGGTGAGGGTGAAGGTTTGGACCCAGTAAAACCGGTTTAAACCCCCCAGTAGTTATTACTGACCATCCCAAGGCGTAACTTTTGTTGTGGTTGCATTTGTTTCATGTTCGGTGCTGTTTAATTTATTGTGTTCTCATATTAACCCTTCCATAATAAAAATAGAAAATAGGTAAAAATAGTTGTTAAATGTTTTTCGTATAATTTGCGTAGTCTGTTGTAACCCTTCTGTTGGTCTAAATTATTTAGTTCAATAAAGATAGCTGAGTTGCCACCTTTGTGGGAAAGAGCTGCTGACTCGGCTAATCACTTGTAATTTATTGTTTGTTGGGATATCTTTGTCAATATTTCCCTTTGATTCTGGAGATAGGGTTTGAGATCTGATTCAGTCAGTTCCTGAAGTGTAGTTACTCTTTAAATTATTAACAATTGCTATTGTCAATAGCTGTAATGGAAGTATTCTATCGTTCAGGTCTGCAAAGTTTTACATGCACCCTGATCAGTCTGTTCAGGCTGAATGACAACACTGATGATCAGAGTCAGACAGAATAACACCTGCATGTACAGCTGCATGTGTTTTTACTCAGTACTTCTGTCTATGATATTCAACTTGTTGTTATGTCAAGTAGTTGTGCATTCAACTTCAAAATATCTGCCTATGTAACATTTATAACCGTCCGGAGTGCAGGTGTCCATTTAATTCTACAGCTGTTTGTTTTCACACTTATCAGTGGACATCCTATTGAGTGAGCGTGTGCTCAAGCCTTGCTGAGTGATCATTCGAATCAGTTTAGTTGCAGAAGTCTAAAAGAGTAAATTTAAAATATTGAAAAGTTCCTTCTAGAGCAGAGAATACATTCAGAAGAAGGAACATGGGCCAGACTACGTAGTTGCGGCTAATAAAGCCTCATTAGTGACCTCTCTGTTCAAGCGTGACTTGCAAATCTTTGTGTGCATATGCATTTTAAGTCTATTCCTGCCAGCTATCGCCAGCACCACCATAATTCTATTGTATTTTAGTATTTCTTTCAAGTATTACATTTATTAGTTTTATGCAAAACTTAAGGACATTTATTGCTTGTCCATAAACACTTATTCTGAAATTTATAAAAAAATTAAACTTCTATTATCAGTTTGTCCTGCCTTCTTTGTTCTTCGTTTCCCCGAAATATCACTTTTCAAGCAGGCATATAACAGTTTGACTTATCACCGTTTCGGACTCGGCTGATTTTATGGAATTTACCCAAAGTACCATCAGCATTCAGATCTCATGCTGTTCTGTATGCACAACAATGCATTACTGAGTCTGCAAATTCATGATAATCCTACACTTGCAAATGTTACGTCTCAAGCCTGATTTGAGCCATGAGCAGCACCATTCACGCGCCTTGTGCTCTGGCTTTTGGTATGACCCTACCAACCAATGATTCTTCATGCCCGTCCGAGCAATGAGACAGCACCGTTTCGCGCCTTGGTCTCAGGCTCAGAAATGATCCCTTGCATGCACCGTTTGTACGGCTGCCTGGCCATGAGACAGCACCGATTCACACCTCTCCCTCAGGCTTCTGGGTTAAAACCTATCAATCTGTACCGTTTTGTGCCTGTTTTAAGGCCCTGAGACAGCATGGGCATGCCTCTCTTTCAGGCCGTCAAGGATCACCTAGCATTCATTGCAAGAGATAGCACCATTTCCGGCCTATATCTCAAGCCTCAAGGGTCCAACCTGTCATGCACCTTGGCACAAAATTTCCCAAGCTTTGCGATTGCACATTTCATGCCTTGGTCTCAAGCCTTATTGGTAGGTTCCACTGACTGTCAGACGGACAGTCATAGTAAGCATAGTTTCCAGCTGTCCGACTATTTGGGTTGATTTTCAGGTAATCCAAAACATTGCAAAGATACTTAGAAGTGAGCTGCTCCCAAGGCAGAGCCTGTACACTGCATTTACTTTAAATGCCACTGTGTGAAGTTTCAAGACAATCCTTTTTATACTTTTGTAGTTATGCTCCTGAAAGAAAAGATGGTCAATGGGTGATTCCTAGACTAGTTTAAATAGCGCTCGACTATCAACTACTAGACATTTCCAACTTAATCGGAATATGAATACGGTGCTGATAATGATAAATTTGACTGTAAACCTGGGGGCTTTCTCAGTTTGATTTTAAGGTCCATTCATAGTAAACCTTAGTTTGTGTAATGTAAGAAACTTGACAAAATGAATCAATACGATTTATTTTAATGAATGTTATCCATTAATTTTGGTAGCTTTTGATGTTAACTGTCTTTGAACAGATATATTTTTCCAAAATTCGCGGCAGCCTTCGTAAGACATGCAGATCACGGTACTGAAAATGCATTGATTTTACACTCATAAACGGAGATAAGGAGACAAAACTGATGACAAACTTCAAAGTAAACGGAGAGAAGTTTGAAATTTTGGCAATTTTCAAAGCCTTGGAGCAGCTGTCTTACATTCTTGAGCTCCGGACCTGAGGCTCTGTCAAAGATTGCACATGTCACTGCAACCTAACAAAGCTGAAGCAAATTTGGAGAGATAACAATTGTTCTTCTGGGTCAAATGTGAAAGTGATACGCTTCCTTGCCATACATGTATCCGCCTTATTTTGTGCATATAACACGTGACCCTTGGCTGCAGGATCAGAGAAATAAACGCTTGCTTTTGGGGTGAGAAGCTACCGAAGGTTTCTGAGAATCTTGTATAAGGACCACGAAGCTAATGAGAATGTTAACAGAAAGATCAGAGCAGCCATTGGATAACATGGCGAATTCTTAATCATAGTCAAGCAGCGGACACTGTCCACATCTCAATTGTCTTCTGGCTTAGCAAAGACGATCATTTAGGGTTCAGGGAAATGGCTCAGTGAAAGGAGAAAGAAGAAGTCGCAAACAAAAGAAGAGGTGGGCAGGCAATTTTAAAGAATGGAAGTGAATGGACATTGCCAGCACAATTAGAGCAGCTGGAAATAGGATCAGATGGAAAAAAGCTGCTCAAAGACCTTGCAAGGGAATTGGAAAAAATAACAGATCATAATAGGTAAGTGGTTGCATTTAAAAATAATTGTATTTTCGTAGGCTGGAGTGCTATTTGTGAACTGGCAGGAAAATGGGATTAATCATTTGATGCCGCAGACTGCATATGTGCCTAGTTTGAATATCGTCCGAGCCATTTTGTCATCGAGCATCCCATACATAAGCTGTATGTAATATTTTTACATTTCCATTTAGCTGATATCAGGTTTTTACAATGCGTGCCTATCTTGTCGAAATTGAAGACAACAATCTCTCACTGAATGAAAACTTGCATGTATTGTGGGGCCGCTATTTATATTGGGTAAGTCTCTGTTATCATGATAGAATTTTATTCAATATATGCTTTTTGAACGGAGAAAGTATAGCATTTTGTATCAGAAACAACTCATGCCAGTTTTCCGTCCGCAGGACGAGGGAAGGGGTTGAGAGAATTTGTCACTTGAACTCCCTACTGGAGACTTCAAACCTTGGATCCCTAATTTGACGGACCCCTACTCCCCACCACTTTTCATCCGCGGAAGCCGAATACGGGTTGAGTAGTCCTATCCGGGTTACTGAGTTTCTTGCTCGGGTTCCATTGCAACCCTTCTATAAGCTGGTCGTAGAGCATGCAGTTGCAGAACTGAAACTTTACAGAGTTATATCGTCCAGAAAGGTGATTAGAGACGCTGGGTTATGGTGCAGAAAGTCGCCGGAAAGTCGTATGATCGAACCCAGGCTTCGCCATCTGACGACTTGAAAACTCTCTGTCAACCAAGCAGTAAATGGGTATCTGCTCAAAATCAGAATATAATAAGGCGGCGAAAGGAGAAGGATGGGTTCCGCCTTTTATACGCTGTGCCCAAGACACAGTGGGCCTCTTACATCAACTGCCCCTACGGCTACTGGGCTTTGGGAAACCTTTACCTTTTTTATTGTCCATCTTGCGACATAATGTACCACCGCTTTCTCATTAGTACATGTATATGCAGGAACAGATTTTAGAGTAACAGCCCCCAGCAAGCACATGGCGCCGTAATGACGTCGTGCTGATGTTGATGCGATGTAAGGAAGTTGCATCAACGTCAGTGCAACGCCATTTCGACGTTATGTGCCCACTTGGCCCTAACATTTTGGACTGAGCCCACGGGCACATTTAGTTGAAATGATGTCATACTGAGTCGATAGGACTTCATCATGTCGAATCGACGTCAGTTTGATGTCATTTCGAGGTCATGTGCCTGCTGGGAGGAGGACTGTTCAATCACACTTGTATTATGTATATGTACCAATCTGTACAAACTATTTTTTACCTTTGAGAAAATCCCCCTGAAGCATATTATTTTGGCCCGATTCAGAATACGTATCCGAATCCGATTTTTAAAATTGGAATTATCAATTACTATACTAAGAACTAAGACTATCGGGTGGCGGATTCACACCGGATATATTTTGATTTCTAATAACATGGGTAGCCTATGGTTTAATGAGTTTCACTTCATTTTTGTGCCTTCCGTGGAGACAAATTTGTATAAACCCGAAGAATTTATTGAATAATAATAAATTTTATGAACTAAGTCTTCAATACCAAACGATGATGAAAACTAAATCCGCCCATTAAGATAATCTGTTACTCAAGCGCATCAAAAACCGTGCGCATTTCACCCTTGTGAATAGATATTCTGCGAAACTCTAAAAAGAATAGTATACCATGAGTTGGTTGGTTGATTGTTTGGGGCTTAGTTTAAACATATTTTATTTATAATTTTTCACAGCATATATATATACATGTATATTACAACATACAAAATAAACTAGGATTGACACGAAATCAAATTGCTTATTTGGTTCTCCTCCTAAAGGGGCTTAACAACCTTTGAGACAGTATTTCAGTCTATATAGAGCCGTCTCACAAAACAAAAGTCAGAGAAAAAGAAGATAACAGGGTTTAAATACGGTCAAAATATATCTCCCAGCCCACACCCGCGCAAGTGCAGCCGGTCCTTGCCCTTCTGTTTTCCAAATGACATGTAGTAGGGCGCTCCGACACTGAACCTTACTTATCACCGTCGCACGAATCGACGACCCCGGTTTACGATTAGCAAAAGCAGCTTACTTTCCAGTGCGAAGCGTCTTCTATACGGACATACCAATCTGTGTAAGTGGTATAACATATTTGGATTCATTTTATTCGATTCATATTCTTTATATCGTGCCATTGACTAGCTGCCCGGAACGAGAACTGACAAGACAGCCTATTCTGTGGCTACATCCGCAGTTTGCAGTCGGTTTAAGCTGCAGCGTGCAAGTTCCAGCCTGCTAAATAGTTTGTCTTATTAGGGCTCGTTTCGAGCAACTTGATATCTCAAAAGGCTGATCAAGATACTAGACAAGTAACTTAAATGTTTACTCTTTTGAAGTTCAGATACGATACGGGCCTCTGTGGCTTAAACATTAGGTATCTCACCGCTGTGTGTTCAAGCCTCGTCCGCGTACATGGAGAAAGCCAAGTTTTGCCTACGGAAGGTGAGGTGTTTTTACGCCGGATGCTCCGGTTTTCACCCACCTCTGCTTAACTGCTTGACAGAAGTGAAATATTCTTGAAGAGCCGTAAAACTCATGTCCTATCCTCTGTACAAAAGATACATTCTTTTTCATTCTTTCGAAGCAATGACAAAGACATGACGAGACTTTATCTGTGAACCCTCACAGAGACACTAGCAACGTACATGGAATCGAAGGATTGACCCTCTACCTCGTATAATTATCTTGAATAGTTCTGACGTTTGATTAACGAAAAAGGTAAAGTTTTCCCAAAGCCAGTTAGCCGCAGGGGCATTGGGGGTTCGAGGCCCACTTTTTCTTGGGCACAGCAAAAGAAAGGCGGAGCTTATTTCCTTCTTTTCGCTGCCTTATCCTTCCCTAATTCAAAGCAGATACCTATTTTCTGCTGGGTTGGTAAAGCGTGTCTTTCAGTCGTCGCATAGCGAATCCAGGGCGCGATCTCACGACATTGCGGCGACTTTCTGCACCATAACCGAGCATCTTCAACCACTCGACCACGGCGCCCACGGACAGACAAGAGTCTAATGTAGGAATTATTTGTAGGCATAAGAGAATTAACATATGAGGAAATATGTGTAAAACTAAAGCTAAGCTGTGTATGGTTAGGTCCTCTGGAAGCCAGGAATACACCAGAGAAACGAAAACAGCAGACTCGGTCTAATTGAATCTGTTCATTACCAGTAATGAAATTTGCACACCGGTCACTCTCCCTAGCACCGGCTTAAGCAGAACTCTTATTTTCCACATCTTTTGAAACGAACTCAGTGATCCAAAAGGACCAGAAAAGATAAGCTTCCAATATGATGATGTACGGGGAGAAGTTTTACTGCCGCCACACGACACAACACCAGCTGCAGTGAATTTGAACGACTTCTGAACAGTAAGATATGGACGGACACTCGGCGGCGGGTGTGAGCAGCTATGGTTACGTACAGTTGAGCCACCCGGGGAACGTCGTTACGAAATTTGAAACAACAACAACATGAGCAGTTACATCCTTTGGAAGCGAGGGATACACCAAAGAACTGAAAATAACAGACTCGGTATGTCCACAGTTTGTCCACAATTATAACAATGTCTTGACAATGACAACGTGTAAAAGGCTGAGAAGGCAACACAAAAGGAAAACAGTCGAAGGACGTTTTATTAAAAAAAAGTTGATAAGGTGATCTACCCCTTTACCCAGAATTTGTCGGAGTCGGAATGTGAGTCGGACGGATCAGGATAAATGGAAACTAAAAACAATTAAGTATACTTTCATGAGTCACAGTTTACCCTTCATAACTCATAGTTGGTAATTGTACCATACAAAGTGCAAAGTATAAATGTCTCCAAAACGCAAAGACGCATCAACAATAACGTTTGGTAATAAAGTGTGGGTTGATTTGCATATATTGAGTAAAGTAGGGAGAGCTTGTTTTTGTAAAATGACAAATTGCTCCAGAAAGTATAATTTTCTTCCCCATCGAGTGATTTAATTTAGACAAAAGCGGGATAATGACGCGGGGGGGGGGGGGTTAAGTTTGCTAATATAGATCATTAACTATCACAACCTTGACGCGATACCTCACGATAAACCATTCAACGAAAGAGCAATAAGGCCTCTAAAACGTTGATTTAGAACTGAGAAACTTCTCTGGAAAATAGGTTACATACATGTACTTATATGTAATGCCAATTATGAGGTATGAATTATAGAACCCATTCGTGTTTTAAGTTCTGAATATTAAGTACATTTTCATATGTTACAGATCATATTTCACTCTTAGGTGCCCCGATGCTTTCCCAGTAGATGAACCCATGCATAACTTTATTGCGAGATATGTCTTGAATCGTTTCACTACTGTTTTACTCATGTAAATGATCGTGATTGGACAAAACAAAACTCCTTCAGTTTCTTTAAAAATGTTGGAAACTTATCTGAATAATGTTACATGTAGTGAGCCTGTTTTCGAATATAAATACTTTGTTATATGGCAATAATATAAGGTACAGGAGGAAAATACCATTTACTGCCAGCATCCAGTAGCAAAAGACATGTTATTATCAAACGTAAATGTTGGCATCAAACCGTTGATGGGCATCTGCTTGTTTTCAGACATTTAAACCACTACGAGGACGATAGACTTTAGATCCATTTACAGTGGCGAATGCATATAAGCTCGAATCAGTGTGAAAAGCGGTTCAAATCTGGTGATAAAATGCGGGTTACTGTGCATATTAAGTTATATAATTGTCAATACTTCGGAAAAACTGAAAAATCTGTCCTCAAAGGACGAGTTGCGTTAAGGTGCGATAACGGCCCAATTTTTTTGCGAAATTTCAAAACGGAGTAATTGAAAAAATAAAGACAGTTTTAAACAGGCCAATCCTTATATTTTGAAGATCTGTTCATGTATTTTTGACTATCTTCCTAGAAATGCGTCATTTTTTGCCTCAATCTATCCTAGAAATGGCCAAAACAGCAAAAAGTGACCAGTTTGCGAACATTAACATCAGCGAAAAGTATCAGCGCAGGCGAGACCCAACTTAAAATTTTGACAAAAGGCGTCTTTTAATAAAACAAACATACTATCAAAATATCTACTTGGGTCTTGGCTGCGCTGGGTTTCAAAATTAACTTTTCCGAAAAAATTATCGCTCAAGTCGGCATGTCTACTTTTTAGCTACGGCACCGGCGGTGCGTTTGTTTACATCAAAGCGGCACGTTGTGTACACATGTAACCTCTTCAGACTGTTTTAAATCAGATTGTTTCGTCACATGTGTGGGACATTTTTATTGATGAGCGTTATTTATCATTTTGCTTTTGTTTATCATAAGTCAAAACGAAGAGAAATCGATAATCTGTAGTACTGTTGGTATTAAAGTTTATATACTTTAAAATAATGATCTATAAATAGATTCACGGCTTGGCTGGGCGGTTTGACCGACTGTTCCTTAAAGCAAGTTTCTTTTAAGTTGAGAGATCGATCCCTACTTGGGGCTCTATCTTTTTTTTTTTTTTTTTTTTTTTTCATGATGAAGCACACTGGTCTACCGCCCCTCGCAGTTTCCACAAATTCGCAAGGCCCATGCAGTTAAAGTAATGTCTTCACACTTAACACCAAAACAATGCTATAGGACCATGTCAAGAAGACCTACCTGGAAAACTGAAGACATAAAAACATAGGCGTAGAAAAAAGGTGTGTGGGGGGAGGCACTCCAGTACATCAGTAAATGCATGGCACCCCAACCCTCATGCCATGCCCCCTTTCCTTTAAACAATGGTTGTCTACGGTTTGCCGGGAGCAGCCCCTTCCCCCAATTATTTTGAAATGCATAGTGCCCCTTCATGCCCCCCCCCCCCCCCCGAAAAAAAAGAAAAATTGGTTGTTTACGGTTTGCAACCCGCTCAATCCTGCTCTCCCCCCCCCCCCCCCCCCCAATACCACTTTAAGAAATTATACGAAGTTCATGAAAAAAAATGTACCTCCTGAAATACATCAATCACATAAACCCAGCAGGCACATGACGTTGAAATGACGTCGTACTGACGTCAATGCGACATAATGACGTCGCATCGACGTCAGTACGACGTCATTTTGACGTCATATGCCCGCTGGGTAACCAGGGCTGTGGAAATATTTGAGAATTGCACTGATTGTACTTATCCTGGGACAAGTAAATGGTCAGGCTTTACTTGTCTAAATAAAACTTAACTTGTACCAATGAAATTACAGAAGTTGCATCTCTGTGTTATTCGGGGGAATAAATAAGGGAAGTATTTTGTGACATCATTTCGACAAAATTACCAGCTTTTCGTTTCCTCTTTCATAGACCTACTCTTAAAGGAAAGAATTTGATACCTCTGGGAGCAAATTCTTGAAGTTAAGAGTAGCATCTATTGGAAAAGGGTTTCAGAAACAGGGAAGCAACCCTCTGTTTCCAAAAGTAAGCTCCATTTAAAATATGGCAGTTGTATTCAGTCGACTTAAAAGAGATTTATATATATTTATACAGAATACATGGCATCTGTGATATATAACTGCATGATATACTTGTCTGTGGACAAGTAAATTTTTCACTTGTCCTTAGTAAAATGGGGCAACTAGGACAAGTCGGTCACAGTATTTCCACAACCTTCATTTTCCGTCCCATTGTCAATCGCAAAGACTTCCTTAAGCGTACGAAAACAGAAACGCATATACACGCTAACACACAACAGGACTGCAAGAAGCTTTTTTTCTCTGGGTGAGTCATTCTCTTTACAAAAATGTTCCTGTGTGGCTGGAATGAACAAGGATTCTTCTTCCTGCCCATACTGATGAATGCAAACACAGTTACCAGATGCGGCTGTGATTACACCTAAGGTAACATGTAAAAGTAAGTCGGACAGGCATTGGCGTTTTACAGAATGTCGTGATGTGAGCTTGTGTTAATTCTCATCACATGTTTCCTTTGAGTCTCTTTAAAATGTAGCTATAAATGCAATGAGAAGAGGCAAGCTTTGAGGTAGCTTTGCAATAAATATAGGGTAAAAATGATTAGCAGTTTTATTGCCCGAGGGAAGCCGTAATGAATATAGAACCACACTGTCCACCTGAAAGTTTGTTACAAATAATCCGATGGATAAGCAGAGCTAGCATGTTACAAAAAGGTACGCAGCCTGAAAAGGGTGCATGGGTATTAACCGTAGTGTCCGCATTTTTTACACGTAGGGACAAGTTTCGTGACTTCCTGTTTCATTCTATGGAATAATGATAATAATAACAATAATAAACATCCAAAATGTTTCTACTTTGAAAGGAAAAATTTGCTTGGGTTGGTGCAAATTTTCCCAAATTGCCCCGTTTTAGCAGGGTGGTACAAAAGAAAATAGAATCTATGGTGATCAGGACTTACCGAGGATAATCAAATATACTTAGGCTATGCTTGGGCGAATGTGACTTTTTTTTTATTTGAAGTTCAGTTTGAGAAAAAGCACCAAGCAGCATATGTGGAAAGCGAAAGGTGAGATGAGCTTATTCATTCAAGCAGTCCCGTCCAAAGTAACGCATGTAGTCATCGAAAGTGAAGGGTCTAGTCTGAATGAACTGCC
This sequence comes from Ctena decussata, assembly GCA_963989385.1. Taxonomy (NCBI): domain Eukaryota; kingdom Metazoa; phylum Mollusca; class Bivalvia; order Lucinida; family Lucinidae; genus Ctena; species Ctena decussata. Next base: position 32,806,586 of record OZ022498.1, on the reverse strand, counting down.
CGTAACTACAGGCAGATCCGAGTCTTAAGTTCGTTTTTGCACATAAGGTGCACAGAGGAGTGAAAAAGGTAAAGGTTTCTCATAGCCTAGTGGCCGCAGGAGCAGTGGCGGTAACAGGCCCACTCTATCTTGGGCACAGCATGAAAGGCGGAGCCCATCTCTCTTCTAGAGGTGTTCAAGTTGGTTACTTACCTGAGGGAAACAAGTAAGCGAAGTGTGCAGGGCCTCAGTCAATACAACATATATTAAGCAATATTAAACCATACAGTATATTTATGCAAGTTGTCTGTCATTATTGACAACACAATCAATCATTTTATCCATTTTCGGAATACCTGCTCGGGTACTAATTAATCTATCAATGGGCTATCATTCTCTCAAAGTAGGGCAATGGTAACTTCAGGGTGCCGTGACAACCTACGTTCTGGCCGGTTCATAGACGACCAAGAAAACAGAAGGGAAAATGGACAAAACCCTGCTTGTTTACACACTGAGCAGGCAACCAAGCAGTTGCCTTGTTCTCTGCTGATCTAGGTTTTATGGACGGACAAATGGACAGAAAGACAGGGTGGCTGATGGATGAATAACAATAATACACCCTAATCTGGTTGAATACCTGTAGGACACTAATAATGGATTGCCTTGTTGGATTTATTCTAAAAATGTAGCCGACAAATATCATCAAAATTAGAGGAGGTAAGTATCCAGTATCCATTTTTGATGAGGGTCGGTTTCCAAAAGCTATAAAAATTTAATCAAAGTGATAAATCATCAATATATTACTTTTTTATTTCCCTTTTTTTTTTTTTTTTTTTTTTTGTTAATTCGTTCAATCTTATCCCATTAATGGCCTCAGCAGTGTATTAATTAAGGTATTAAGGTATTCCCAAGTGAATTAAAAATTTTGTGGCATAAACATAACAAAATACTAAAACAAAATTGATTGATTTATTGCTTAACGTCCACGGTAAACAACTATGGTCACGTCGGGACGGTCAGTTAAACTAACCACACTATTCCTGGGCAGGCTTAGGCCTCCTAAGCGGTTAACCAGTACTAAGTGCACATACTTCGCCAGTAACTGACAACTGCCCTTCTTGAATCTGCGGAAGGAAAAATGAAAGTATGTGGCCAGACCGGGTTTCGAACCCAGGACCTCTGACTTATGAGTCAGGTGCCCTGCCGATTGCGCTATGCGGCCCGGCTAAAAAAAATAATAATCTAAAAAAATGAGTAAGATTGAAAATTTAAAGAGTAACTACACTTCAGGAACTGACTGAATTAGATCCCAAACCCTATCCCCAACATCAAAGGGAAAGTTGTTGCCATGGCAACGTCAATCATAACACGTTAATATATTAAAACATATCTGTGACTATCACATGTAAACATCAAATAACAGTTTAAACAAGTCAAATAAATAATAAAATGCAGAAATACTGCGAAATATGTTAAAAATGTTTTAGAAATGTGAAAGTTTTGAGGTTGTTACCATGGCAACGGCAACCATAACGCGCTTTAAATATTATGTAAATTATATATTCTTTAAATACTTCCAAAAATAGATATTACAAATCAAATCAAGAAAATCCAGCATGAAATACTGCAAAAAAAGTTAATAAAATGCTTTAAAAATGTGTTATTAGAAGTTGTTGCCATGGCAACAACAAATATACCATGCTTGTATTATTACTTTTTTCGGTAATTATTACAGTCATACATCCTATAATAATTTAAACATTTATCTTTTATATGCTTCAAAAGTTTTTATATTTGATTTACAATGGTGTTACTTTGACTATTTCTGTGTGTATTTTAGTTGTAAAAGTCTGAGTTATTGCCCTTTAGTACTCAGTAGTCTGACGTCATCATTGTCAAATATTCACGAGCATAAACACTCATAAATATTGTCATAGTTTAACTTCATAAATACTCGATGCGTAGCCCAGAGGAAAAAAAATGCAAATAAATTCTCCCCCACTCCCTTTTTTTACCCAAATTTCCTGCTTGCTACCACACATTACAAATGACAGATTTTCTCAAAAATGAGCATCAGTACAGGAATAAAAATTATACTTCTTTTAATTAGAGTTACCTAACTATTTTTTATGACAACAAAATTCATTTCTGACATGGGGCCAAAATCGGCCCTTATTGCACCTCACCCTTACAATTCCTTTTCTGGTTTTCTGTCTAGTAATGGTCCCTCTGTCTGTACATTGTATTTTTACCGCCTCATGGGGCCCTGTCCGTGCAATTGTATTTTTACCGCTTCATCCAAGTTATGATAGAATGACCTAAATCTTTTTCAAACTCTTTTTACGTGAAACGCAATCATGTTATATGTGTTAAAAGCTTGCTAATCAGTTCATTTACAATGACAAAACTGTTGTTAAAAGCTTCCAATTATACCTGATTATGATTTTATACCAATGATAAAGAAAGGGGACCTTTATCAAAGTGTGAAATGTAAAGTAGGGTGTGAAATATTATCAGGAACGTATGCAATATGTTTGTTAGTTCACGTCTCATATTGTATACTTCATATTTCACAACTCATCATTTAGGTTGAATTCCAGACCGCTCAGATCTCACACATTGTTTCATAAAGTGTGAGATATAATATGGGATTGCATTAAAGGTTTCCAACAGACTTGTGATCGTAGTGGCAGTGAGTGGGTGTTAAAGAACTCGTCTCTCTATATTCGTTGTCATAGATTAGTCAAATTACAAACTGTATACTGTTAAAAAAATGCAAATAAATTATCAAATAACTACGCGCCTGTAAAATAACGCTGTTACTACTTCACATCTTATACTTCATTTTACATTTTATATTGCAAGCTGCGATATATGACGCTTCAATAGTGAAGTGTGACGTGTACGTTTGGGCGGTATATGTTCAAGTTTCCATACTCTATTAGTGGTAAAAACGTCTAAATACAAATCATTGTGAAAAGCGCTTTAACCTTCACGTCTGGTGATAAAATGTGGGTTTATGTGCATATTCTGAGTCATAAAATTGCATAAAGGTAGAAGGAACATGTTTTTGGAAAACGTCAACTCACTCTACAACATATAATTTTCGTTTTCTGGTTCCCGTCGAGCTACGGAATATAATCTAGACATTGAGGTAGGCTCCACGCTTATACATTGTAATTTTACCATTTTTTCAAGTTTATGATAACGACAGTATGTCATTTAAGTTGCCAACTTAAATGACTCACATCAGTCCTCGAACGTTTAAAGTGAACTCAAGGATGTTTTATTAGTTTAAAAATGGCTAATCACGATCATTTAATGACGAGATTATTGTGAGAAGCTTGCAGTTATACCTCACGATAAAATATTTCATGCTGATAGAGCAATGGACCTTTAACCAGCTCTGTGCCAGAGGGCCACTTCAGTGACCACAAATAGTTCCAAGTTAAAATGATAGTAAATAACAATTCTTTTGAGGGAATCTGGAGCAGAATATTAGTCATAATGGTACCTGGTGTTGGTTATTCGTTTTATTGTGTTACAACAGAAAATAATGCTTTAAAAGTTTTACTGTTTTTATGACGTAACGTCCGGGAGGTTTGGCGCCAGTAGTGACGCGAAACGTCCCGCCATTGATGAGGGTTGTTTGAAAAGTTCTCTTCGTCCGTGCTCATATAAAGTTTACTTCTTTTGAGGCAGACACGCATGTAGAACAGCTCAAACATATATCCGTATTTGCATATACTGACAAAATTCGGCAAACCCTTAGCATGTTGTTAAAATTGAATGGTAAATCTTACAGTAAATAGACAAGTTTCTCTTTTTTTCAGCTTTTTTTTAGAAATTCAAGCGTGACAACGAATTCTTTCAGGATGTATGTAATAATAATCGTATTATTATTATTGCTATTATTCTAATCAGCAACTTGTACCAAATTTTGAAGAAACACATAATCCTACGTTTATTTTCTGCACAGTCTCAAACCACAGCCGCTTGAAGTTTAGACCGTGAAACGCTTCAAGATGTCAAACATTGGAAAGACCATATATCATTTAAAATTATTATTGTACAGTGTTGTATTGGACACTTTGGATGACAAGGTTTAGAAATGTTTCTAAGCTAGAACTTCAAGCTCCTGTGCTCAAACGCATTTTAGCTCGCGCACAGATGGTTGTTACGAAAATTTACATCAAACAAGCTGTTTACGTTCGATTTGTCGTCGCAAAGTTCTTCCAAGGGGCTCCAGGATGTATCAACTGGCCGCAAGTCATTCTGTCATCCTCTGCTAATTAAAATTAGCAGGCTAGAAAAGCGGCTTGGGTTATGTGCTATAGTGCAGAATGTCGAGGAATAAGTTCTCCATTGGGCCAACGGCTAATCAGCCCTGAAGTAAATGGATACTTATTCCAAGTAGGAGGAGATAAAGAAGAGCGAAAAGAGAGGCCTCCGTCTCTCGAATGCCGTGCCGAAAATACTGTGGGTCTCTAACACCGACTGCCATTACGATCCCAAGGCTTCAGGAAAAACGTTTTTTGTTATTTATTTATTTATTCATTTATTTATTTCCATTGTTTTGTAGAAAGTTGCACCATATTTTAAGTATCAGTATCAAATTGAATGAGGCCATCCAAATATTCCCCTCTTCCTGTTTTAGAAAAGTAGTGCTTGTTGTGGGCGCATGCTGGCAAATACATGTAACCATACTCCGCACTGTACGTGCTCGATCTGATAAAGGCATCAAAGGACAAAACTAACTTGCCGTGACTAGACAGGCTGTACTCTGTTAGGAATAATTTGGGCTTGAGGAATGAGTGGCCAAGGGTGTATCCCAGATTACTACTTTGTTGAAGCAAACATTTTCAGCTTTTAACATACACATAGTTTTCAAACTTGTTGTGGGGTTAAAGGGGGTGCAAAGTATTGAGAATTACACACATTTGAAGTTCGTGCGTCGATCGAGCAAACCTTGAGAGTATTATAAAGGGGCCCTAGGTAGATTATTTTTAGGCGGGGTGGAGGGGAGTGAGGAATTTAGGGCCTGGCCGGAGGAGAGGTAGCTGGTCCATGCTGCTTCTCCCCCATCGCCTAATCTAACACCAAATGCATACGCCTCCAAAGGAGATCACCCTAAAATGGATTTGTTTTTTCGTTTCACGTAGTGGGTGGATTAAACTTCTCTTAACTGAATGATTTTTCCAATATTCTCTGTCAAAAAAGTCTTCCTCGAAAAAAGGCCGCCATTTCCCAGTCTCACAAAAAATGGGTTAACCTATAAAGGAGAGGGTTTGGGAATGGGACGGGACGGGCACATATATTATTTTGCTAAAGATGTCTAAAATAGCCGACAGGCGCTAATGATCTACATGTAGCCATATACAATAAGATTTATGGATACAGTTCTATGTTTTTCCACTATTTTTTACACAGCCTAACACCTTTTGAAACTTTCTTTATGCCGCCTTGGATAAAGAGCTCTTTCTAAAATGGGCCTCTATTCTCAAAGGAAAAAAATCTTTTTGGACAAGTAGGTTTATTCGTTTAGGAGTTGGTCTCTGTTGGAAAGGGACGCAAAAAGACATTGAAATGTTGCTGGCGTTGCAAGTGCACCATTCACCGAAAAATGTTTAGGCCAAAGCCTCCTGGTCTCTTTCTGGCTACGCACCTGTCGACATGTATCACTCTTTGGTTTCCGGTGCGAATAGTAAGTAAGCGGGGCACCATCCCAGGCTTTACTACGCATGTCCTGATTAGCAATTAATGAAAAGTGAATGCTAGGAGTACTGAAATACGTTTAAATGCCGACTGACCACCCCTGTGAGAAAAACATGAGTGGTTCATTAATAATACATGAACCATTTGCCTGAATAGTCCATGAACAACAACTGGTAAAAAAAAAGAATAAAAAATAAAGATAATAATAACTACAATAACAAAAATTGAATTATGGAAATATTACCTTGATTTATTTTTACTTCTATTTATATCATTGTTATCTTTTTGTCTTTTTTTATCCTTTTTTTCTTTTTTGAAATCTGTAAAACTGTTAAGAGATGTCATGGTAACAAAAGATTTTCTCGCAAAACAATAAGTCACTGGCGAGGCGGGCACACATATGAAAATAAATTGACCACTGTAAATGTAATCTTGTGATCTCGGAAAAAATATAACAAGCCACGGCATACTTTCGTAGGTAGGAAGACCAGCTGCTGATAAAAGTGGAATATTCGAAAACAGATAGTCAATAGTCTGCTGTATTTCAGAGAGAGAGAAATATACCCATCGTGCCCTGATCTCTCTCTCTCTCTCTCTCTCTCTCTCTCTCTCTCTCTCTCTCTCTCACGCACGCACGCACGCACACACACACACACACACACACATTTGGTGATCCAAAGTTGATAGTTCAACCGATGATTCGATATGATGTTACCTGTACTTGGTCACATGGTCTTAATAGGTTACGCGCTGGCCGCCGCTATCTTGCGGTCCCGAATCCGGCTGAAGGCGGACTGCTTTCAACCATAAACGGGGGTCAATTGCGCCCTTTAATAGTAGCTCTCCCATTGCCCTAATATGACTGAATAATGTTATAAGGACAGTCATTCATCAATCTAAGAGCAGATGCCTTTCACATTCGAACTCGTGTAGCCGTTTGGCAACATATTGGAAGCAACAGGCAAGTTTGATTGTTGTTGTAGCAGTTGTTGTTGTTGTATTGTTAAACGTCTACGGTAAACAGCTATGGTCTAACAAAACTATTCCTGGGCAGGCTTAGACCTCCTAAGCGGTTAACCAGTACTAAGTGCACTTACTTTCACCAGTAACTGACAACTGCCCTTGAATCAGCGAAAGGGGAAATGAAAGTTAGTGGCCAGACCGGATATCGAACCCGGGACCTTTGGCTTATAAGTCAGACGCGCTACCGACTGCGCTATGCGGCACGGTTGCAAGTTCGATGATGCATACAGAGAAGGGTAAGTGTTTCATGTGGTCTAGTGATCCTATGGGAAGTGGGTGTTAGAGGCACACTGTATCATGGGCTCAAGATCACACCCTTGAGCGGCTGCCTTTATCCTTCTCTGATTTGAAAAACATACCTTTTGCCGCTGAGTTGACACAGTTTTTTCAGACCTGGCTAGTACAACGAAGATTCGAACCCGCATTATCCTCTATAGCCGCGCGCCTCGAATCCTCGACGACGCCTACTCTGTGCGGTAATAGAAGCTCATAATAATAAACATTTCATTATGTCGTATTTCTGGCAATGATCTTGGACATGCTTTGTACCTAAAACATTTTTGTAACTTTTCTATCGACCCACACTGTTTGCGCGCTGACACAAGTGACGTTACGGCAGACGCGCAACGTTATTTTGGTAAAATAAACATAAACAAGCGTAATTAGCCTGACGTCTCCGCGGCTTGAAATGACGTCTGGCACTGAAAGGGTTAAGCACAAAATGTTTAATAAAGTGCTATATGAACTTCTTCTCAGAACTGTGAAACGTAGAGTAGCAAAAATGCGGTCAACGAAAGTGTAAATCTGGTCGCCAAGGGAGAATTGTGAAGATAAGCATTCCACGTCACCTTGTTATATTGCTTCATTTTATCACCACGAATTACTATAAACTTGTAACGTTATGTAACGCATGTAACGTCGTATGAACCGATGTAGTTGTTGAAGTATAAACTACATCACGTTCTAATGGTTTATCATAGGGCTTTTCAATAAATGCACTGAGAATGTAAATACCAGTCAACACGCTTTTGTTGGTATTCTTTCTGCCGTACTTCATTACGAACAGTGTTCACCGATAATTTTAGTATAGTCGGATAGTCGATAGTTTGAGCTTATTTAAACTAGTTTACTAAGAAGCAGAGAGAGTTTTTGTTTTTATACAATGCACTTTCCGTAAATGTCGTCCATCATTATGTGTAGTTTCAACACACTCCCTTGACTACTCTTGGACTTATGCTCCAGACAAAGAAAATAAAAAACATAACGAAGGGAGAAAAATTAAAATAGTACGCCATGCAGAGTTATGGATCTTGTACATCGCACTTTCTCTAACTTTTTTGTCCTAATATGAAGTTTCAAGACAATCCAAGTTATTCTTTTGGAGTTATTCTTTGGACAGGAAAAACTGACAACTGGTGATAATTCAGAAAGTAAGCCGTGCAGTGTTACAATTCTTATACATTGCACTTCTCCTTACTGTCCTCTATCACTATATGAAATTTCATATCAATTCCATTTATAATGTTGGAGTCATGTTCAGGACACAAAAACTGACTAAGGGAGATAATTCAAAAAGTATGCCAGACAGAGTTACGCTTTTACGGTTCTTGTACACCGCACTTTTTCTTAATATCGTCTATCATGATATGAGCTTTCAAGACAATCCAATTTATACTTTGAGAATTACCCTCAAGATAAACGTGTGACAGACGGAAGGAGACCATTTCCTTGGCCTTTGGAGTGGGATAAAAGGTACCATCAGACAACGTGCAGAGAACATAAACCATTTTCTACGGAATTATGCCCCTTTGTATGTTTTAGTATGGATATCTTGTCCGCTCCATAACTCTGAATCCGTTTGAGATATTTTCACGAAAGTTAGTATACATTTAAAGCATTATCAGGCTGTGTGCAGAAAAAGGAGCTGTAACTCCATCTATATTTTATATCTACATTTTTGCTATGGTTCAAACCAAGGCCATTTTGGATCCTAGGGCTATCATTTGAATAAACTTGGTAAAGGACCACTAGGCAATGTTACATACGAAACTTCAAGCATCTGAGCCAAGTGGTTCTTCATATTTTTCTATGCATTTACATAGTTCAAACCCAGCACCCTGGGGAGGCCATTTTAGACCCTGGGGCCATCATTTGAACAAACTTGTTAAAGGACCACTAGGCAAGCATCATACCAAATTTCCAACATGTGCACCAAGGGTTTCTGGAGAAGACGATTTTAAAGTATATTATAATTGCGAACCCAAGACCCCCGCCCCAGAGCCATTTTGAATCCCAGGGCCACAATTTAAATGGACTTAGTAGGAGCCCACCAGGCAATGCATTATACCAAATGTCAAGCATCTGAGCCAAGTGGTTCTCAAGAAGAATTTTTTTTTCTATGTATTTCAATGGTTCGAACGCAGGACCCCCTGGGGCGGGGCCATGTTGGACCCTCGGACCATCATTTGAACAAACTTGGTATATGACCACTAGGCAATGTAACATACAAAACTCTAAGCATCTGAGCCAAGTAGTTCTGAAGAAGAAAATTTTTGAATATTTTTCTATGTATTTCTATGGTTCAAACCAGAACCTCCTAGGGCGGGGCCATTTTGGTAAAAGGACCACCAGGCATGGGAACATTCCTAATTTCAAGCATCTGAGCCAAGTGTTTCAGAAGAAGAAGATTTTTGAATATTTTCCCATGTATTTCAAGTGTTCAAACCTAGGACTCCCTGCATCAGGGTCATTTTGAACCCTGGGGCTACCATTTGAACAACTTTGGTAAAGAACTTCTAGGCAATGCTTCATACCAAATTTCAAGCATCTGAGCCTTCGGGTTCTGAAGAAGATTTTTGAATATTTTCTATGTATTTCTATGGTTCAAACCTTGGACTCCCCGCCATGGGACAATTTTGGACTTAGTATAGGACCACTAGGCAATGCTACATATCAAATTTAAAGCATCTGAGCCTTGCGGTTCTAAAGAAGAAGATTTTGAATATTTTTCTATGTATTTCTATGGTTCAAACCCAGGACCCCCTGGAGCGGGCCCATTTTGGACCCTGGGGGTCTGGGGCTGTGCCATTTTGGATCCTGGGAGCATCACTGGAACAAACTAGGTAAAGGACCGCTAGGCAATACTACATACCAAATTTCAAGCATCTGCATCAATTGGTTCTGAAGAAGAAGATTTTTAAGTAAATTTTAATTTCGAACCCAAGACCCGCCCCCACCCCCGCCGCAGGGCCATTTTGTACCCCAGGGCCACTGTATGAACAAATTTGGTAGAGGTCCACTAGACAATGCTTCGTACAAAATATCAAAGCCCTAGGTTTAGCGATTCCAGAGAATATGTCATTTAAACAAATTGTTGACGACGGACGACGCACGACGGAACGGCGCATGACGGACGATGGACACTGACTGTTCACAATAGCTCACCCTGAGCCTTTTGCTTAGGTGTGCTAAAAACAATTGTGCCAAATTATTTTGATATCCGTCTGTAAATGCAGAGGTGGTGTCTCGGACAAGCTCAAACTATGGCAATTTGTATCATTTGAACTTCAAGTGTGACCTTGACTTTGAACCTACCTTAACCTTAACAAGGTGAACGATTGTGCCAAATTATTTTGCAATCCATCCGTACATTTAGTGGTGATGGCCCGGACAAATCCGGACGGACACAAGCACGCATGCAGTCAGGGATGCAGTAATGCACGCACGCACATGTATCCAACTGAAGTTGTATCAATCTGACCCCTTATGGCCAGCCGTAATCTTTAAAAGTTACAGTGTACCCTAACTATTGTTAACTATTGTTATTCTTTAAGAATGGTGGTAAATCGTTACTTTTAATAAAACTCTTCATCAGATGGAGCTTTTCTAAAAGGAGTAATTTTGTGAGTTCAATTTTACCCAAAGTTTCAGTTTCTCGTAGCTTTCTTGTAAGAAAGACATGGGGGTATCTAAAAAAATTACCCAAAGTTACAGTTTCTCGTAGCTTTCTTGTAAGAAAGACATGGGGGTGTCTAAAAAAATTGCCCTAGAAAGAGCCAACTGCTGAGTACTTTAGAACAAATAGGAGGTAGTGTTCCCTATTGTGAACTTTACTTTTAAATAAAAAAGATATTTAGACCCGCTGTCAGAATGAAAAAGTCTTTACCAGTCTGATCTCTTATCAGTTTGTTTTTTATGGCTAACCGTAACCCTTACAAGTTACGGCTTACCATAACTATTGCATTTTTTATGAGTGATGGTAAATCGTAACTTTTATTTAAAGTCTCCACCAGATGCAGCTTTTCTAAAGGGTGTACTAATTATGCTTATTGTGAGTCTTATTTCACTCAAAGTTACAGTTTCTCGTTCTCATGGTCACTTTTATTTCATAACAGACAATCAACTAATAGTCAAATACACATTGTGAAAAAATTAAAGTTTTCTTTTTTCTGCAGTTCTGCATTTTATTCTGCAGCTCAGCATTTTTAGAGAGATTGTTCTCCACAATTCTAATTCCAAACTGCAATAAGCAGTTTAGGCCTAATAGTTTGAAACGTTATTTATGTAGCATTATATCTCTTTCTGTCAAAATTATACATATTTATAACTCTTATGCCAGAAGAAATAATTTCCGGTTCCGGTTGAGGAAAGTTGAAAAAGAAAAGATGCTGCAGAAAAATTGATTTAATCCTGAATAATTATCATTGGAGTAAGACAAGGATGTCTTCTGTCACCCACCTTCTTCAACATTTTTTCTCGGACGGATCATGTCCGATGCTCTGGTAGAACGGAAAGGTTAGCATAGGCGGTAGAAACATTACCAATCTGAGGTTTGCTGATGACATACACTCTCTAGCAGAGGAAGAGCAGGAACTAGAAGCCCTAGTGGAAAGTCTCGACAAAACCTGCACAGGGTATAAGATGGAAATCAGTGCTGAAAAGACCGAACTGATGACGAACAGCGCAGATGGCATCCAGAGGGAGATCAAGGTAAAAGGGCAGATGCTGGGTACGGTACTGGATACCCTAACAAGCTTCAAATACCTTGGAGCAGTTGTCTCAGATGATGGATGAAAACAGGAAATTCTCTCAAGGACTGCACAAGCCACTTCAGCTCTTTCCAAGCTGAAGCCAATTTGGAGAGATAACAACATATCTCTTGGATCAAAGGTGAAACATGTCACTTCCATATTTCTATATGCGTGTGAATCGTGGACCTTGACAGCAGAATTAGAGAAAAGAACGCAGGCCTCTGAGATGATATGCTACTGAAGGTTAATGAACATTTTGTACAAGGACTATACAACCAATGAGGAGATTCGCAGAAACATCCAGGCGGCCATTGGAGAATATGATGAACTCCTGACGCTGGTCAAGAAACGGAAACTAAGGTAGTTTGGCCACGTCTTAAGATCTTCTGGTTTAGCAAAGACGATTCTACAGGGTACAGTGAAAGGAAAAAAAGAGGTAGACAGAAGAAGAGGTGAGAAGACAATATAAAAGAGTGGACAGGGATGGAATTTGCCAGCTCAACTAGGGCAGCTGAGAACAGGACAAGGTGGAAATGGATTGTTTCGAAGTCATCTGTGGTGCTCCAACGACCTTGCAAGGTTATGGTATAGAACAGAATAGAAATATCTGTCCCCAATGTTGTATTTGATGTGAAATGACATAATAATTATCAGTGCATCATATTTGAATATTAGTTTTAGAGTTTGACATTGAATTATTGATTAATTGAAATGGCAGTGAAGCATGGCTGGTCAGCGTAAGAAAAAGGCGAACGTCAAACTAGAAATATTTTTTTACAAAAACAGATGTCCCCCCCCCCCCACCTGCGCTTTCCCAGCAGTATCATTTTCCCTAAATGATGTCAAGTTAAGACCTCTTGTGACCTTGAAAAAGGGTCAAGGTCACCAAAATTTAATCACTTCTTTTCTATCTCCCAGTGCAGTATCTGTGACATGTCGGTTCAAATCCATCCATCCATTTAGGAAATATGATGCAGACAAGGCATTTTTCAACACTCTTTGACTGCCTGTGACCTTGAATATGGGGTCAATGTCATTAAAATCTAATCACGTCTTTGCCTTCTCCCAGTGATGTATCTTTGACAGTTTGATTAAAATCCATCCGTCCATTCAGGAGATATGGTGCACACAAGGTATTTTTCAACACTGTCTGACCCCCTGTGACCTTGAAACTGAGGTCAAGGTCACCAAAATCTAATTAGTTCTTTGCAATTTCTCAATGATGTATCTTTGACAGTTTAGTCTAAATCCATCCATCCATTCAGGACATATGGTGCAGCCAATGCATTTTTCAACACTCTTTGACTTCCTGTGACCTTGAAAATAGGGTCAAGGTCACCAAAATCTCATCAGTTCTTTGCCATACCACAGTAATATATCTGTGCCAGTTTGATGAAAATCCATCAACTCCTTCAGGAGATATGGTGCAGACAGGACATTTTTCAACACTCTTTGAGCTCCAATGACCTTGAAAATAGGGTCAAGGTCACCAAAATCTATTCATTTCTTCGCCATCTCAAATTAATATATCTGTGCCAGTTTGGTGAGAATCCATTAATTTCTTCAGGAGATATGGTGCAGACAAGCTATCTTTCATCACTGTTTGACCTCATGTGACCTTGAAAATAAGGTCAAGGTCATCAAAATCTAAACAGTTTTCCCCCTCCCAGTTATGTATCTGTGCCAGTTTGGTCAAAATCCATGCATCCCTTCAGGAGATAGAGTGCAGACAAGAAGCTACGCCGACGCTGACGCCGACGCCGACAGGATCCACACCAAAAACAATATGTCCCCTTCCCCATGGTGGGGGGACATAAAAATGCTACAAAGTGTGTTGGTCAAAATAGTTAGAATATTGATGCATATAGTCGTGCTAGTGAGTCTGAATCAGAGCCTTATGCAGACTGTTGAACTGAGCCTTGTGCAGTTAGGTGGTCTGGATATAGCCCTCCAATGTGACATGTGCGACCATTGGTTTTGTAATGCAAATTGTTTGAAACTGAGCAGACAGACTTATCAAAAAATTGGTAAGAGTAAAGAATCAGAGGGTATTTTGTGGTTCTGCAAATATTGTAGGATAAGTTTTCCATCAACTCTCATAATTCTAGGCAGAATGTCTCAGATGGAAAAGAAACAAAAAAAAAACTTGAAGTATGGCTTAGTAAAATTGAGAAAAAGAATTGTGAGCATGATCAAGATATGGACATGATGGAAGTTGGTGCTAGTAGCATTCAGGGTCAGTCTAACATAAGTATTTCTGACATTGTTGGTGAGGTTTTGTTTGAGCTACAGGATAGAGATTCCAAAAAACTTAATGTTGTCTCTTTCGGTTTGGATGAGAGTAGTAATGAGTCATTGAAAGAGAGTAGTAATGATTCGCCAGATGCTAGGAAAGCTGATGACAAATATAGGATAGAAATAAAAAGTATGCAAAGACCAGGAACTGAAACAATCAAAATCCAAATCCAGCCCTCAAACCATAATTGGAAACAACTAAGATTACAAATAATCAAGATACAGAGAACATATGGCCAACCGAGTGAGCAGCTTGTTCCCAAAAGGTGGCCACTCAGCAACCCAAACCGAACCAAAAATAATAAGAAGATAATAAGAACATACATAAGGTAAAACATCACAGAAACTCTGACACCAAAAACAGGCAACAGAGAACCACAACAGAACTACCGCCTTGGAACGGTCAGTAATGAATTACTGGGGGCTTAAATCGATTTTACAGGCCCAACCTCACCCTCAGTATCTGAAGTGGTACAAAACATTTAGTTGGTTGTTCGGTTCGCATGATAAGAATTCATTCATGATGTCATGAGTCTGCAAGACATTCAGATTAGGGAAATCATTAGATTAGGTAGATACGAGGAGGGAAGTAGAAGGCTTAGACCTGTTAGAATTACTTTTGAGTCAGTTGGGGTTAAGCATAAAATAATTGAACGGTCTAGGACCAATGTGACAGAATCCAAACGAGAAAAGTGCAAAAACTTCTTTTTTAAAACTGATCTAACAAAGAAGCAGAGAGAAGAAGAATACAAAAGAAGGGTTGGGAGGAGAAATCGGAATGCTCAAAGGTTAAGAAATCAGGGTTCACAAAGAGAATCACAGATCAGACCCCCTCAACGTAGTAAAATACCACAGCCTACTAGCACTATGACACTCAGTAGTATTCAGAGCTCCCACACAAGTGGAGCAAACAGCCTCAGTAGGGGTCAGTTTCGGGGCTAAAAAGTCAATTAAAATCTAATGTAAATAGTTAACATTTAGTTCAACTGTTCTTGTTAAAGTTAATAATTCGTTTCGATCAGACGTTTTGAGTCTAGATTATTCCCCTCAGGAAGAAGGGGGTTCATTTGATCTGAGGAATCAGATGTATCAGACAAAGAATCAGACAGCATACCCATAGAAAAATTTTCAGGAAGTTCAGAGATGGACAGAAGTGGCAATTTTTCAGACAATTCAGACATGGTCGGAAGTAGTGACGACATTTCTTCTCATGTTAACTCCAGCAATTTAGAGTCTACTGAATTTTTAAGAGAAGGTTTTTTCCATTTATTATACAAATGATGATATCTTACTGAATAAGAGGGATGAGCTTGAATTTGAGATTTATATGAAAAAGCCATGTTTTATTGTTATAACAGAACTTTTCCTTAAACTGGTCATTCTACAGAAATAGACAGAGCTGAACTGAAAATTGATGGCTGTGCATTTATACAAGGTGCAACTGTAGCTAAAAGCAGAGGTGTTTGCGTATAGTATATATCCAATTTGACTGTGCAATTAAAGTCTTAAAGAGTGCAAGAATGCAAATTACTAAATTATTCTAAATTTGAAGAGTCATGCTGTAGTAATGTCAAATTGAATTCGAATGAAGATCTTTTAGCAGCAGTATATAGAGGCCCGTCAAGCTCAGAAATAAACTCAAAACAACCAGTGAACCTCATAAAATCAGCTATGAATTGCAATTTTAGCCATACAATAATTATTGGTGACTTTAATTTTCCATCTATTGACAGGAATGATTGGTCCACTCAACATGATGTAACTCTCTCAGAATATTTATTTTTGGAATGTCTTGGAGATTATTTATTGTATCAAGTAATCAACAAGCCTACTAGACATCGGTATGGACAGTCAGCAAACATTTTAGACCTTCTAATATTGGATACACCTGAAATTATATGTAAGGTGGAATATATAAATAACATGGGGGCGAGTGACCACATAACTTTGTTTATTAGTTTGAATTGTAAGCCCAATTTATATCACAGGGAGACAGCAATTAGAAATTACTTTAAGGGAGAATAATACTGTTAGGGAACATTTGTGTGCAGTAGATTGGAGCAGAATGAAGGGAATGACAGTTGATGACGGTTATGACTTTTTTATTCAAAATATTGAAAAAGCAGTGGAAAAGAATATCCCTTTAAAAACTGTTAATAATAAGAGAAAGAAAAAGAGGTGGGCTAACACGAAAGGTATTAATTAGCACTCTCCCTAAGAATCAGGTAGGTCCTATTGAAAAGGTGATAAGTTAATTTTTCAGAATACCTAAAATGTCTAGTGTATTTGTTTCTTTATGACAAAAAAGTCACAAAGCCAAAGGGAAAGTGTGATAATCACATCGTTGCCATGGCAACGGCCGATAGAAGTTTTTGCCTCAAGGAGCAGGATTTCTTATTTTTAAAACTGTTACGCAGAAAGTTCTTCACACGGTTGACACGGCTGTAGAGCCTTATGCGTCGCCAGGACGGCGGAGGGTCCAGTGTATCACATTAACAAGGAAACTCTAACAACGTTAGAATTTTTGAAGTGTTTATATATATGGTAATATAAACTCTATATACAAACAATACAATTTACAACTGTCACAACTACAATAATATACAATACTTATCAGTTCATGTCGCTGGCCCAAATTAGGTGTTTGTTTCAATCTGTAATCGATCTGCGTACGATACGCAAATAGATTGCCGTCTGACGTCAACACCGTACTCGGCTCAGCGCCATGAACTAAAAGGAAAATACAAAAATGTTAACTGAGCTCACAACAAAAAAATAAGGCCTTATGCCAGCTGAATTAAACTGGTCGCTCCCTGGATCCTACCATGGGCCAGTCCATATATTATGGGAAACACCCACTAATTCCATATCGCGCACGCACTAATATACTGGTCGCTCCCTGGATCGTACCAGGGAACAGTCTATATATTATAAGAAACACCTTAGTGGACGAGCACTAGTGATTTACACCGTCTCTCTTTCACCTCGGCAGCAATCACATCGACGACACCGGCCGACTTCGCCCATATATAGTACTTCCCGCCTTGGCTAGGAAACATGCACAAGCGGCATTGTAACTGTGCCTCTACCCGGGTTAGTATTAACCTGGAGATGTACATAGTATCTCCAGGTGAGACGTGGCTCTAAGCCCAAACAGCTGACTGCCGGACTTGAAGTGCCTAAAAATAACGAACTTACACTTCATACATTATAACAACATAATAGCAATACGTAACACCTGGGACTGTCTTGGATATACCATAGAACGCCCTCGACGAATGCCGAGCATAACGTGCACATGCAAGCCGTGTCACTAGATACAACTCGCGCTCACGATGTAAAGCCAAAACTGTGCTTACCACTTCCGCCAATGAAGAAACGTAGATCCTACCACGCATGTGCGTCGAAGGATCTGACGTCAAACATTGTCCAGAAGTATACTGACGTCAACAGGTATCACCATGACATACCCTGTATAAAACCTGAACGATCTAAACAATGACCTTTTTTACATTAAATTGATTTACCAAAATTTAACACGCATATGTATTAATTCACTACTTTAAACTAAGCGTATGACCATTGGCCATAGAATATATCCTTTCAATAGCTTAATGAGTGTTTCTAACACATTTGGGATCATTACGTTGGATCTGACATCATGACGCCAATGATGATAAATATGACGTCATCTAGTGAAGGCAAATCAAACGCATGACGACCAAATGTTACCATTATAACATATGGAAAAAACCCTTAATGCGGTGCATGCAATGACGTCAATTTGCGTCACGAGTATGTAAATTAGTTCCATTACAAATCAATCTACTTCTATAGGCCATGTATACGTGAAACTAATATAAAAAGTGCTGACGTCGCAATAACATGAATGCAATTGATGTCACATGAATAACATGAATGCAACTGACGTCATTCGACGTCAAATAGACGCACACCATTGCAACCAACATCAGTGTTATAAACTATTTCCGTAATTTACAAAGTTCCTAAGATACAAATACGCAGCATGATCATTATCAACAAAATCAGTCGATACATTTAATCATACCATATCAATCAGAAGTCACAGTTTTCATTCTTAGCCAAAACTATTCTGAATAAATATAATAAAATCTTACCCCTCAGGTCTTAACACTGAATCCAGGTACTAATAATATCATAACATACCACTTTGAATTTCAAGCCACGTCTTAATTTTCAATAATAATTTACGATTAAAAATAGTATGTATCTCACCTTAAAATCATGCGACTCGAGTTAACCATGTAGGTATTCACCGACAATCCATGCATGACAAATAGCCACACTTTCCGTAAATGTTTTACTACCACAGGTACCCGAAAAACTGTAGCCCTACTGATTGAAGGGATTAAAAAGAATTAAAACTTGGCATATTCGACGATCCGATGCATTTCGTAATATAGGTTTCCCCTTAGGGAGAAAAAAAAACATAACAAAATGTTTCTGTTCTTAAATAGTACAAAATGCGATTGAATTGTAGGCTATGTCAAAACTGGAAAAGTAGCTATATACACAACAGCGGTGCGATGCATAATGTGACCAAACTATCTACTAAGGTAGTCCGCCCCCAAATTATCTTGGCCGCGGAAAGCAACGATCCTGAATCTGTATGGCTGTAATTTCATGGCCCAACGTATGATTCGGGGATTGAGCACCTTAGCTGAGTGCATATCGGACAAAGGTTTGTGGTCAGTTTCAAGTAGGAACTCCGCCCCATACAGGTATTTACGAAATTTCTCAACACCTCAGATTATAACTTAACATTCCTTGTCAATTACAGAGTAGTTCCTTTCCCGAGGTAACAATTTCTTACTGGCATAAGCAATCGGCAAACGACCTTCACCTTCGATTTCCTGAAGCAAAATAGCTCCAAGACCAACGTCTGAAGCGTCTGTCCGGAGTACAAACGGTTTACCTTCTTGAAAAACAGGTAAACGAAGAAGAGGACTAGACGTGAGCCTACTCTTCAGGGTTTGAAATGCCCTTTCATGGTGATGTTGCCAATCTTTGATAGAGTTAGGTCTATCCCGTTTAGTTAAATCAGTCAGAGGAGAAGCTATGGATGAGAAATTTGGGATAAAACGACGGTAAAACCCAGCTAATCCCAGAAAAGATTTAATTTGCCTTTTCGTACATGGACGAGGAGCATCTCTGATAGTCTGTATCTTGTCCTCTTGCGGTCGTACCGGCTGTCCGACGAAATTGTGACAAAAGCACTCGATACTGCCATATCCGATCATGCATTTAGATGGTTTTTGCCCTCAATTTGGCCGACCTGAGCCGATCTAAGACTTGACGTAATGACGTCACATGTTCCTTCCATGTTTCAGTAAATATCCACATGTCATCAACAAAACTGTCAACATTCGGGAGATTGGACAATATGATTCTCATTAACCTACAAAGAGAGGCTCCCGAATTGACCAAACCGAAGGGCATTGTTTTAAATTGGAATTACCCTTAGGCGTTTCAAATGCTGTCAAAGATTTAGACCTTTCAGTAAGACTGACTTGCCAATAACCCTTATTCAGGTTCATCTTTGTGAAGTATCTATGTCCATACATTTTATTGATAACCTCCTCCACATTTGGCATAGGTTCTGCATCGAATTCCGTCACTTTGTTAAGCTTCCGGAAGTCGATACAGAATCTAACTGATCCGTCTTTCTTCGGAACAAGGACAACAGGAGATGAATACGGTGAAATCGACGGCTCGATTACCCCAAAAACCTAACATATCCTGTATCTCCGTCTCCATGACGTTACGCGTCTTATACGGGACAGAATAACCTTTCGTCCGTATGGGTTCTGACGTGAGTAGTTTGATATCGTGCAGTACTTGATCAGTTCGACCGGGTACATCCGGGTACTGTTCAATCAACGCTTCAACCTCCATACGTTGTTCTGACGTTTACGTATCTGAAATACTAACGTCATTATAAGTTTCCGGTTCTTTAGCTGTCGGAAAAGCACAATCATCAAGAGAAAATTCATCACTACCATCGTCATCAACCGACTCTGTAGTCTCAGTCGACAATAAACACTGTGACGGCACACTACGACGTTCGACATACTGTTTAAGCATATTAGCATGATATGTTCTCACGACACCACTGACATCGATTTTATAGTCCATTCTATTTACCACCTCGACTACTTCAAATGAACCCTTCCGTTGCAATACAGTTTATTACTTTAGTTGGCAGTAATAACAGTACTTTATCTCCCACGTTAAATCCACTCGACCTAGCGCGTTTGTAATAGTAAGCCTTTTGCTGTACTTGTACTTTTCGTAGATTATCATGTGCTAACTTACACGTCTGCTCTAATCGTTCTCTCAACTCAATTACGTACTGGTACGTAGATAGAACCTGCTCATCCTGTACCTCTTCAGACCATAATTCACGTAATATTGCCATAGGGCCCTTAACGTTACATGCGTATAGAAATTCGAACGGAGAAAACCCTTATGACTCCTGTGGAACCTCCCTTATTGCAAACAGTAGTGCTGGGAGATATTTATCCCACTCTTTTGGACGTTCTGCGCACATCCTACGTAACATTTGCTTCAGCGTCGCGTGAAAACGCTCTACAAGACCGTTACAGATAGGACGATACGGCGTCGTGGTTAACTGCTGCAGTGATAACAACCTGCTTACTTCTTTCATAACTTCAGCAGTAAACTGACTTCCGCAATCCGATAACATTTCATCAGGTATGCCAACTCTACTAAACATCTCAACTAACGCTTCGACTGCGCGTTCTGTTTCAATGCCGGGTAACGCTACCGCCTCGGGATATCTCGTCGCATAGTCTATTATTGTTAAAATTTAGCGGGATTTCCAGTCAGAACAAAGTATTATTGGTCCAACTATATCGAAAGCGACTCGTTTAAATGGTGTGTCAATCTGTGGCAACTTTCCTAAAGGTACCTTAGTGACACGACCTTTTTGAATAGTCCTTTGACAAATGAACAAGGTTTACAAAACCTTGCCACATCACCACAAACTCCAGGCCAAAAGAACTAAGTTAATACTCTATCCATCGTTTTCTTTATGCCCAAAAGGCCTGACATCAAGGTTTCGAGCGCCAATCTTAACACCTTTTCACGAAAACCTTCAGGGATAACAAGTTGCAAAGTGACCTTATTTCCCTTAGTAAACTGCCTATACAATAAATCTTTCTAACGGACAAACTGAGTTTCACCTCGGTTCAATCCACGACTAATAGTCACATTTACCAGATTCCACTCTTTGCCTTATGCCATTCAATTTAGGGTCAACAACTTGGGCCTGCCTCAACGCCTCCTTATCACTAGCAATAATTTGATCAGGAACCTTAAGTGTCCTATAGACCTCTTCACCTTGCTTAGCTTATGACCTAGTCACTGCCGTCATTCCAAAATAGGACATATCGGGAAGTTTTGATCCGTCAATATTTCCAATAACCAGGTCATACAATGTATCTTCCATACACAATGCCTCAGTTTTTCCCGTGAAAAATGGACAATCTATGTCAACCATTGCTAAGGAATACCTTTGGGTAGATTCATCAATCAAAGTTACATCAGATTCTCTACCAAGTAACTGATCATCAGAAACCAAGTTTCTACGAACGACACACCCAGTACTACCTGTGGCCCTTAAAACTACAATTGTCTTACCATTAACCGTACCCTGTGCTGTTGTTAATCGCGACCTTAAAAAGTAACAGACACCTTCCTTATCCACGTTATCATCGATTTATGGACTTTCTTCCTTACTCTTATTAAGACCTTCAATTTCATGAGACCTATTCATTGTAGTTTTACAAAAGCTCATTTAATGTCCGCCACCCCGACCAAAATCGCGGAAATAACCCCGACCACGGCCACGATCTGAATTACTACCCTTCGTCTGCACAGAATCGCTCTTACTCTGTGATTTATGTGTCTCATCTTTCGGTGCATAATTACTCCCCTTATTTCCGCTATATCCGCTTGCACTTGCACCTACCTCCGCACTATATGCTTGCTTCCTATCGGGTTCTTATAACATTTATATGTTAAATGTCCCTTAACACAAATACTAAATTTTATCTCTGGTTTCGCACTCGGCTGATTATCAGATCTACTCTGAGTTACGCCCTTACTATCACGCTGCCCCTTATTAACACAAGCGTAGACACCGCCACGAGCTTCTGCAAATAAATCTACTATCCTAGCCATCTCACCTAGATTCGTGAATGTTTTCGGTTTCATTGAGCGTATAGTTCTTTACTACAGGATTCTAAAAACTGATCTCTAGCGAAAAAATCGCAAACAGCTTCCTAAGATTGGACTACCTTCGCCATTTTCAACCATTTATTAAGATATGACTTAAGTCTACTACTAAACTGAATAAACGTTTCGGACTTTTCAGGCCTATCATAGCGAAATTTCTTCCTTAACCCGCGTTCAGTCATATCGAAATTCTTTAACAACGCATCTTTCAACTTGTCATAATCTGCTGCATCATCCACGGACAATCTATCATATATATCAAGCGCGCGACCTTTAAGTAATGCGCTTAAATATGCAGCCCAAACGGTTTAACCCAATTATTCGCCGTCGCGTATTTCTCAAACCTTGATAAGTACCTATCCATTTTGTCCTTACTTTAATCAAAATACGGTAACTTCGGATTTCGCGCATGCGCTAACTTTTCAGCCTTCTGTTTTTTCTAATTCAACTCTAAACGTTACCTTCTGCAACTCAATCTGATTTTTTAACTCGCGTTGCTGCAATTCAAAACTATACTTCAACTTTTCTAATTCTAGAAATTTAGTTTGGAAGGCATATATAATTAAGACATTAATAACAATAACACTAACATTTCCAGAACCGGAAAGAAGTAATCATATTTAGGAGGAGCACTATAAGCCAATACTGGTTTCCATCGCTCCGACAGCCAGTAGATAAGATAAGATAAGAAAATCCTGCTCCTTACCGAAATCTTTTATCCTAAAAATTTGACTACCTGAAAAAACTGTAATAATCATTCTTAACTAAATATTGTCATTTTACAGTAGAATAATGAGCACAAAAGATGCAGACAGAATGGCAAACATTGTGGGTTTTGATCAGACTGCTTCTCTATGTGCAGTCTGATCTGGGTGTATAACGTTTGTTCATGCCTGACTGTCCGAAAACTTTGGCTGATTACGATAAAATAGAAAACGAAATTTAGTCCACATTGGAATAGTAATATTCGACTAAACTATCATCGGGACATCGCTACTTATTTTTTGTTAATGATCTTTTGTTATTAAATTACAGAATGGTGGGGAAAAAAAATTCGATCATATTGCTCGCGCCTGGGTTCAGGGAAAGAATCGGTACACCTAAATACCAAATCTTTGGTCTATAATTGCTGCACAAATTTATTAAACTGTATACATGCTGCCCAGGACATGTTACGTGACTGACGAAATTGACAGGCATAAATGATAAGTATACAACATGCACAGACAGAAGCAACAATGAGAGATCCCTGTTTAAGTCAGAGGTTATGGTAAACCATGCAATTTGTCAGGTCACGGATAACTGTAACCTTTCAAATATAAATGTTACACCTGGCCGTAACTATTGGCATTTCCTGCAGAAGGGGAGCTCATTTCAAAAAAACGTAATCCCTTGTAACCAGAGGACCAATGGTCCTGTAGCTCACCTGACACCTTCTGTCAACCGACAAAATTTGTCATATTGCTCATATATTAAAACCAGAGGACCAATGGTCCTGTAGCTCACCTGACACCTTCTGTCAACAGACACAATTTGTCATTTCGCTCATTTGTTACAAATTTGTAACCATTATCTTAAAAGGTGTGCATATTTTAATTTTAAAATCTCAGTGACCTTGAGCAAAGTTCAAAATATGACCTTGACCTTTGATGACCTTGTCTTCATGTATTCATTTAAATAACCATATTTTCCAATTATTATATCTAGGCTTAAAAACATTCCGGAACATCACCTGTTTAAGCATTTTCCAACATAAAAGCATAAGATACCAAAGTTGACATTGCCATAAATTAGGTTAAGGTGAATGCGACGTCATGACTTGTACAAATTATGATGGGCCCAGAGTCCTCAATGCTACATACCATGCCACGAGGTCATTGTGCTTTTGGTTCTGGAGAAGTAGATTTTTGAAGGAGTTTGACCATATATGGGCATGTCGTAGACTTGAATGGATTCTGAGAAATCCACTGCTTAAGCATTTTCCAATGCATCAAAATCCACCTTGCCATAAATTAGGTCACAATCAATGCACAGTCCTGATTTGTATAAATTATGATGGGCCCAACTTCCAAATGCTACATACCAAGTTTCAAGGTCATAGGCCTTTTAGTTCTGGAGAAGAAGATCCTTTAATGGGTTTTACCATATATGGACATGGGAGTCATCTTGGTCATGTGACCCAGATCCTGGGAACCTAATTTTGTTCCTCCATCCCACTAAGACTCCATATGAAATTTGGCTTCAATCATGGAAGCGGTTTCAGAGGAGAAGATGTTTGAAAATCCTGACAACAGATGGACAGGCTGACAGAATGACCTTGACCTTTAGTGACAATATCTTCATCTGGTCATTCAGTTAACCATATATTCCAAATATTGTACCTTAGACTTGAATAGTTTCTGAAAAATCCACTGTTTAAGCATTTTCCCATATAAAAGCCTAACATACCAAAGTTGACAGTGTCGTAAATTAGGTGAAGGTCAACGCACAGTCTTCATTTGTATAAACTATGATGGGCCACAGTGCTCAATGCTACGTACTAAGTTTCAAGGTCATAGGCCTTCTCGTTCTAAAGAAGAAGATTTTTGAAAGGTTTTTACCATATATGGGCGTGGTGGCCATCTTGGTCATGTGACCCGGATACCCCCAACAATCTTTCATTCCCCCATCCCACTGAGACTCCATATGAAATTTGGCTTCACGCAGCCGAGTGGTTTCTGAGGAGAAGATGTTTGAAAATCTTGATTACAGAATAACCTTGACCTTTAGTGACATAATATCTTAAACTGTTCGTTTAGTTGACCATACAAACCAAATATTGTACCTTAGACTTAAATAGTTTCTGAGAAATCCACTGTTTAGGCGTTTTCCCATATAAAAGCCTAAGGTACAGAAGTTGACCTTGTCATAAATTAGGTCAAGTGCACTGCACTGTCATCATTTGTATAAACTATGATGGGCATGAATGTCCAATGCTACATACCAAGTTTCAAGGTCATAGG
Source organism: Ctena decussata (assembly GCA_963989385.1). NCBI lineage: Eukaryota > Metazoa > Mollusca > Bivalvia > Lucinida > Lucinidae > Ctena > Ctena decussata. Next base: position 32,781,241 of record OZ022498.1, on the reverse strand, counting down.
CCTTTCTGGTTCTGGAGAAGATTTTTGAAGGGTTTTTACCATATATGGGCGCGGTGGCCATCTTGGTCATGTGATCTGGATACCCCCAACAATCTTTCCTTCCCCCAACCTAGGTAGGCTCCATATGAAATTTGACTTCAATCGGCCTAGTGGTTTCAGAGGAGAAGATGTTTGAAAATCTTGACGATGGAGGGGCTGTCAGAATGACTATGACCTTAAGTGACATAATATCTTCAGCTGTTCATTTAGTTGACCATAAAAAACAAATATTGTACCTTAGACTTATACAGTTTCTGAGAAATCCACTGTTTAGGCGTTTTCCCATATAAAAGGCTATGGTACCGAAGCTGACCGTGTCATAAATTTGGTCAAAGTCATGGCATGGTCATCATTTGTATAAACTTAGATGGGCCTGAATGCCCGATGCTACATTCCATGTTTCAAGGTCATAGGCCTCTTGGTTCTGGAGAAAAAGATTTTTGAAGGGTTTTTACCATATATAGGCATGATGGCCATCTTGGTCATGTGACCCGGATACCCCCAACAATCTTTCATTCCCGTAACTTAGGTAGGATCCATATGAAATTTTGACTTTAATCAGCCCTGTGGTTTCAGAGGAGAAGATGTTTGAAAATCTTGACGATGGACGGGCTGACAGAATGACTTTGACCTTTATTGACATAATATCTTCAGCTATTCATTTACTTGACCATATATACCAAATATTGTACCTAAGGCATAAACAGTTTCTGAGAAATCCACTGTTTAGGCGTATTCCCATATAACCTAAGGTACAGAAGTTGACCGTGTCATAAATTAGGTCAAGGTCATCGCACGGTCATCATTCGTATAAACTATGATGATGCTACATACCAAGTTTCAAGGTCATAGGCCCTTTGGTTCTGGAGAAGAAGATTTTGAAGGGTCTTTAGCATATATGGGCGCGGTGGCCATCTTGGTCATGTGACCCAGACCCGGGGTATAAACTTTTGTTCCCCTACCCCACTGAGACACATATGAAATTTAGCTTCAATCGGCCCAGTGGTTTAAGAGAAGAAGATGTTTGAAAAGCTTGAGGACGGATGGACCGACGGAATGACCTTGACCTTTAGTGACATAATATCTTCATTTGCTCATACAGTTGACCATGTATACCAAATATTGAACCTTACTTAAATAGTTTCTGAGAAAAACACTGGTTAAGCATTTTCCCATATAAAAGCCTAACGTACCAAAGTTGACCATATCATAAATTAGGTCAAGGTCACCGCAAGGTCATCATTTGTTCAAACTATGATAAGCCCACATGTCCAATGCTACATACCAAGTTTCAAGGTCATAGGCAATTTGGTTCTGGAGAAGAAGATTTTTGAAGGGTCTTTACCATATATAGGCGCGGTGGCCATCTTGGTGATATGACCCAGACCCGGGGTATAAACTTTTGTTCCCCCACCCCATTGAGACTCCATATGAAATTTAGCTTTAATCGGCCCAGTGGTTTCAGAGAAGAAGATGTTTGAAAATCTTGACGACGGATGGACCGACGGAATGAGCTTGATCTTAAGTGACATAATATCTTCATTTGCTCATACAGTTGACCATGTATACCAAATATTGTACCTTAGACTTAAATAGTTTCTGAGAAATCCACTGTTTGAGCATTTTCCCATATAAAAGCCTAAGGTACCAAAGTTGACCAAGTCATAAATTAGGTCAAGGTCACCACAAGGTCATCATTTGTATAAACTATGATGGGCCCACATGTCTGATGCTACATACCAAGTTTCAAGGTCATAGGCCATTTGGTTCTGGAGAAGAAGATTTTTGAAGGGTTTTTAGCATATATTGGCGTGGAAGCCATCTTTGTCACGTGACCCAGACCCGGGGAAAAAAATTTCGTTCCTCCACCCCACTGAGACTCCATATGAAATCTGGCTTCAATCGGCCCAGTGGTTTCAGAGAAGAAGATGTTTGAAAATCTTGACGACGGATGGACTGACGGAATGACCTTGACCTTAAGTGACATAATATCTTCATTTGCTCATACAGTTGACCATGTATACCAAATATTGTACCTAAAGCATAAACAGTTTCTGAGAAATCCACTGTTTAGGCGTATTGCCATATAAAAGCCTAAGGTACAGAAGTTGACCGTGTCATGAATTAGGTCATCGCATGGTCATCATTCGTATAAACTATGATAATGCTACATACCAAGTTTCAAGGTTATAGGCCATTTGGTTCTGGAGAAGAAGATTTTTGAAGGGTCTTTACCATATATGGGCGCAGTGGCCATCTTGGTCATGTGACCCAGGCCCGGGGTATAAACTTTTGTTCCCCAACCCCACTGAGACTCCATATGAAATTTAGCTTCAATCGGCCCAGTGGTTTCAGAGAAGAAGATGTTTGAAAAGCTTGAGGACGGATGGACCGACGGAATGACCTTGACCTTTAGTGACATAACATCTTCATTTGCTCATACAGTTGACCATGTATACCAAATATTGTACCTAACACTTAAATAGTTTCTGAGAAATCCACTGTTTAAGCATTTTCTCATATAAAAGCCTAACGTACCAAAGTTGACCATGTCATAAATTAGGTCAAGGTCACCGCAAGGTCATCATTTGTTCAAACTATGATGGGCCCACATGTCTGATGCTACATACCAAGTTTCAAGGTCATATGCCATGTGGTTCTGGAGAAGAAGATTTTTGAAGGGTCTTTACCATATATGGGCGCGGTGGCTATCTTGGTCATATGACCCAGACCCGGTGTATAAACTTTTGTTCCCCCGCCCCATTGAGACTCCATATAAAATTTAGCTTCAATCGGCCCAGTGGTTTTAGAGAAGAAGATGTTTGAAAATCTTGACGACGGATGGACCGACGGAATGACCTTGACCTTAAGTGACATAATATCTTCATTTGCTCATACAGTTGACCATGTATACCAAATATTGTACCTTAGACTTAAATAGTTTCTGAGAAATCCACTGTTTAAGCATTTTCCCATATAAAAGCCTAATGTACCAAAGTTGACCGTGTCATAAATTAGGTCAAGGTCACAGCAAGGTCATCATTTGTATAAACTATGATGGGCCCACATGTCTGATGCTTCATACCAAGTTTCAAGGTCATAGGCCTTTTGGTTCTGGAGAAGAAGATTTTTGAAGGGGTTTTACCATATATGGGCGTGGTGGACATCTTTGTCGTGCGACCCAGACCCGGGGTAAAAACTTTCGTTCTTCAACCCCACAGAGACTCCATATGAAATTTGGCTTCAATCGGCCGAGTGGTTTCAGAGAAGAAGATGTTTGAAAATCTTGACGACGGATGGACTGACGGAATGACCTTGACCTTAAGTGACATAATATCTTCATTTGCTCATACAGTTCACCATGTATACCAAATATTGTACCTTAGACTTAAACAGTTTCTGAAAAATCCACAGTTTAAGCGTTTTCCCATATAAAAGCCTAATGTACCAAAGTTGACCGTGTCATAAATTAGGTCAAGGTCACCGCAAGGTCATCATTTGTTCAAACTATGATAAGCCTACATGTTCAATGCTACATACCAAGTTTCAAGGTCATAGGCCATTTGGTTCTGGAGAAGAAGATTTTTGAAGGGTCTTTACCATATATGGGCGCGGTGGCCATCTTGGTCATATGACCCAGACCCGGGGTAAAAACTTTTGTTCCCCTACCCCATTGAGACTCCATATGAAATTTACCTTCAATCGGCCCAGTAGTTTCAGAGAAGAAGATGTTTGAAAATCTTGACGACGGATGGACCGACGAAATGATCTTGACCTTAAGTGACATAATATCTTCATTTGCTCATACAAGTGACCATGTATACCAAATATTGTACCTTAGACTTAAATAGTTTCTGAGAAATCCACTGTTTAAGCATTTTCCCAAATAAAAGCCTAAGGTACCAAAGTTGAGCGTGTCATAAATTAGGTCAAGGTCACTGCAAGGTCATCTTTTGTATAAACTATGATGGGCCCACATGTCTGATACTACATACCAAGTTTCAAGGTCATAGGCCTTTTGGTTCTGGAGAAGAAGATTTTTGAAGGGTCTTTACCATATATGGGCGCAGTGGCCATCTTGGTCATGTGACCCAGGCCCGGGGTATACACTTTTTTTCCCCAACCCCACTGAGACTCCATATGAAATTTAGCTTCAATCGGCCCAGTGGTTTCAGAGAAGAAGATGTTTGAAAAGCTTGAGGACGGATGGACCGACGGAATGACCTTGACCTTTAGTGACATAACATCTTCATTTGCTCATACAGTTGACCATGTATACCAAATATTGTACCTAACACTTAAATAGTTTCTGAGAAATCCACTGTTTAAGCATTTTCTCATATAAAAGCCTAACGTACCAAAGTTGACCATGTCATAAATTAGGTCAAGGTCACCGCAAGGTCATCATTTGTTCAAACTATGATGGGCCCACATGTCTGATGCTACATACCAAGTTTCAAGGTCATAGGCCATGTGGTTCTGGAGAAGAAGATTTTTGAAGGGTCTTTACCATATATGGGCGCGGTGGCTATCTTGGTCATATGACCCAGACCCGGTGTATAAACTTTTGTTCCCCCGCCCCATTGAGACTCCATATAAAATTTAGCTTCAATCGGCCCAGTGGTTTTAGAGAAGAAGATGTTTGAAAATCTTGACGACGGATGGACCGACGGAATGACCTTGACCTTAAGTGACATAATATCTTCATTTGCTCATACAGTTGACCATGTATACCAAATATTGTACCTTAGACTTAAATAGTTTCTGAGAAATCCACTGTTTAAGCATTTTCCCATATAAAAGCCTAATGTACCAAAGTTGACCGTGTCATAAATTAGGTCAAGGTCACAGCAAGGTCATCATTTGTATAAACTATGATGGGCCCACATGTCTGATGCTTCATACCAAGTTTCAAGGTCATAGGCCTTTTGGTTCTGGAGAAGAAGATTTTTGAAGGGGTTTTACCATATATGGGCGTGGTGGACATCTTTGTCGTGCGACCCAGACCCGGGGTAAAAACCTTCGTTCTTCAACCCCACAGAGACTCCATATGAAATTTGGCTTCAATCGGCCCAGTGGTTTCAGAGAAGAAGATGTTTGAAAATCTTGACGACGGATGGACTGACGGAATGACCTTGACCTTAAGTGACATAATATCTTCATTTGCTCATACAGTTCACCATGTATACCAAATATTGTACCTTAGACTTAAACAGTTTCTGAAAAATCCACAGTTTAAGCGTTTTCCCATATAAAAGCCTAATGTACCAAAGTTGACCGTGTCATAAATTAGGTCAAGGTCACCGCAAGGTCATCATTTGTTCAAACTATGATAAGCCTTCATGTTCAATGCTACATACCAAGTTTCAAGGTCATAGGCCATTTGGTTCTGGAGAAGAAGATTTTTGAAGGGTCTTTACCATATATGGGCGCGGTGGCCATCTTGGTCATATGACCCAGACCCGGGGTAAAAACTTTTGTTCCCCTACCCCATTGAGACTCCATATGAAATTTACCTTCAATCGACCCAGTAGTTTCAGAGAAGAAGATGTTTGAAAATCTTGACGACGGATGGACCGACGAAATGATCTTGACCTTAAGTGACATAATATCTTCATTTGCTCATACAAGTGACCATGTATACCAAATATTGTACCTTAGACTTAAATAGTTTCTGAGAAATCCACTGTTTAAGCATTTTCCCAAATAAAAGCCTAAGGTACCAAAGTTGAGCGTGTCATAAATTAGGTCAAGGTCACTGCAAGGTCATCCTTTGTATAAACTATGATGGGCCCACATGTCTGATACTACATACCAAGTTTCAAGGTCATAGGCCTTTTGGTTCTGGAGAAGAAGATTTTTGAAGGGTTTTTACCATATATGGGCGTGGCGAACATCTTTGTCATGTGACCCAGACCCGGGGAAAAAACTTTCGTTCCTCCACCCTACTGAGACCCCGTATGAAATTTGGCTTCAATCGGCCCAGTGGTTTCAGAGAAGAAGATGTTTGAAAATCTTGACGACGGATGGACCGACGAAATGATCTTGACCTTAAGTGACATAATATCTTCATTTGCTCATACAGTTGACCATGTATACCAAATATTGTACCTTAGACTTATACAGTTTCTGAGAAATCCACTGTTTAAGCGTTTTCCCATATAAAAACCTAATGTACCGAAGTTGACCGTGTCATAAATTAGGTCAAGGTCACCGCAAGGTCATCATTTGTATAAACTATGATGGGCCCACATGTCTGATGCTACATACCAAGTTTCAAGGTCATAGGCTTTTTGGTGCTGGAGAAGAAGATTTTTGAAAGGTTTTACCATATATGGGCGTGGCGGACATCTTTGTCATGTGACCCAGACCCGGGGTATAAACTTTCGTTCCTCCACCCCACTGAGACTCCATATGAAATTTGGCTTCAATCGGCATAGTGGTTTCAGAGAAGAAGATGTTTGAAAATCTTGACGACGGATGGACCGACGGAATGATCTTGACCTTAAGTGACATAATATCTCCATTTGCTCATACAGTTGACCATGTATACCAAATATTGTACCTAAGGCATAAACAGTTTCTGAGAAATCCTCTGTTTAAGCATTTTCCCATATAAAAGCCTAACGTACCGAAGTTGACCATGTCATGAATTAGGTCAAGGTCACCGCAAGGTTATCATTTGTTCAAACTATAATAAGCTAACATGTCCAATGCTACATACCAAGTTTCAAGGTCATAGGCCATTTGGTTCTGGAGAAGAAGATTTTTGAAGGGTCTTTACCATATATGGGCGCGGTGGCCATCTTTGTCATATGACCAAGACCCGGGGTAAAAACTTTTGTTCCCCCACCCCATTGAGACTCCATATGAAATTTAGCTTCAATCGGCCCAGTGGTTTCAGAGAAGAAGATGTTTGAAAATCTTGACGACGGATGGACCGACGGAATGATCTTGACCTTAAGTGACATAATATCTTCATTTGCTCATACAGTTGACCATGTATACCAAATATTGTACCTTAGACTTAAATAGTTTCTGAGAAATCCACTGTTTAAGCATTTTCCCATATAAAAGCCTAACATACCAAAGTTGACCGTGTCATAAATTAGGTCAAGGTCACCGCAAGGTCATCATTTGTATAAACTATGATGGGCCCACATGTCTGATGCTACATACCAAGTTTCAAGGTCAAAGGCCTTTCGATTCTGGAGAAGAAGATTTTGAAGGGTTTTTACCATATATGTGCGTGGCGGCCATCTTTGTCATGTGACCCAGACCCGGGGTTAAAAAAACTTTCGTTCCTCCACCCCACTGAGACTCCATATGAAATTTGGCTTCAATCGGCCCAGTGGTTTCAGAGAAGAAGATGTTTGAAAATCTTGACGACGGATGGACTGACGGAATGACCTTGACCTTAAGTGACATAATATCTGCATTTGCTCATACAGTTGACCATGTATACCAAATATTGTACCTAAGACATAAACAGTTTCTGAGATATCCACTGTTTAGGCGTGTTGCCATATAAAAGCCTAAGGTACAGAAGTTGACCGTGTCATAAATTAGGTCAAGGTCATCGCACGGTCATCATTCGTATAAACTATGATGATGCTACATACCAATTTTCAAGGTCATAGGCCCTTTGGTTCTGGAGAAGAAGATTTTTGAAGGGTCTTTACCATATATGGGCGCAGTGGCCATCTTGGTCATTTGACCCAGACCCGGGGTATAAACTTTTGTTCCCCTACCCCACTGAGACTCCATATGAAATTTAGCTTCAATCGGCCCAGTGGTTTCAGAGAAGAAGATGTTTGAAAAGCTTGAGGACGGATGGACCGACGGAATGACCTTGACCTTTAGTGACATAATATCTTCATTTGCTCATACAGTTGACCATGTATTCCAAATATTGTACCTTACACTTAAATAGTTTCTGAGAAATCCACTGTTTAAACATTTTCCCATATGAAAGCCTAATGTACCAAAGTTGACCATGTCATAAATTAGGTCAAGGTCACCGCAAGGTCATCATTTGTTCAAACTATGATGGGCCTACATGTCCAATGCTACATACCAAGTTTCAAGGTCATAGGCCATTTGGTTCTGGAGAAGAAGATTTTTGAAGGGTCTTTACCATATATGGGCGCGGTGGCCATCTTGGTCATATGACCCAGACCCGGGGTATAAACTTTTGTTCCCCCACCCCATTGAGACTCCATATGAAATTTAGCTTCAATCGGCCGAGTGGTTTCAGAGAAGAAGATGTTTGAAAATCTTGACGACGGATGGACCGACGGAATGACCTTAACCTAAGTGACATAATATCTTCATTTGCTCATACAGTTGACCATGTTTACCAAATATTGTACCTTAGACTTAAATAGTTTCTGAGAAATCCACTGTTTGAGCATTTTCCCATATAAAAGCTTAAGGTACCAAAGTTGACCGTGTCATAAATTAGGTCAAGGCCATCGCACGGTCATCATTCGTATAAACTATGATGATGCTACATACCAAGTTTCAAGGTCATAGGCCCTTTGATTCTGGAAAAGAATATTTTTGAAGGGTTTTTACCATATATGGGCGCAGTGGCCATCTTGGTCATGTGAATCAGTCCCGGGGTATAAGCTTTTGTTCCCCCACCCCACTGAGACTCCATATGAAATTTAGCTAAAATCGGCCCAGTTGTTTCAGAGAAGAAGATGTTTGAAAAGCTTGAGGACGGATGGACCGACGGAATGACCTTGACCTTTAGTGACAAGGTCACCGCAAGGTCATCATTTGTTCAAACTATGATGGGCCTACATGTCGGATGCTACATTCCAAGTTTCAAGGTCATAGGCCTTTTGGTTCTGGAGAAGAAAATTTTTGAAGGGTTTTTACCATATATGGGCGTGGCGGACATCTTTGTCATGTGACCCAGACCCGGGGTAAAAACTTTCGTTCGTCCACCCCACTGAGACTCCATATGAAATTTGGCTTCAATCGGCATAGTGGTTTCAGAGAAGAAGATGTTTGAAAATCTTGACGACGCATGGACCGACGAAATGATCTTGACCTTAAGTGACATAATATCTCCATTTGCTCATACAGTTGACCATGTATACCAAATATTGTACCTAAGGCATAAACAGTTTCTGAGAAATCCTCTGTTTCAACATTTTCCCATATAAAAGCCTAACGTGCCAAAGTTGACCATGTCATAAATTAGGTCAAGGTCATCGCACGGTCATCATTCGTATAAACTATGATGATGCTACATACCAAGTTTCAAGGTCATAGGCCCTTTGGTTCTGGAAAAGAATATTTTTGAAGGGTTTTTACCATATATGGGCGCAGTGGCCATCTTGGTCATGTGACCCAGTCCCGGGGTATAAGCTTTTGTTCCCCCACCCCACTGAGACTCCATATGAAATTTAGCTTCAATCGGCCCAGTGGTTTCAGAGAAGAAGATGTTTGAAAAGCTTGAGGACGGATGAAACGACGGAATGACCTTGACCTTTAGTGACATAATATCTTCATTTGCTCATACAGTTGACCATGTATACCAAATATTGTACCTTAGACTTAAATAGTTTCTGAGAAATCCACTGTTTGAGCATTTTCCCATATAAAAGCCTAAGGTACCAAAGTTGACCGTGTCATAAATTAGGTCAAGGTCACCGCAAGGTCATCATTCGTATAAACTTTGATGGGCCAACATGTCTGATGCTACATACCTAGTTTCAAGGTCAAAGGCCTTTTGGTTCTGGAGAAGAAATTTTTTGAAGGGTTTTTACCATATATGGGCGTGGCGGACATCTTTGCCATGTGACCCAGACCCGTGGTAAAAACTTTCGTTCGTCCACCCCACTGAGACTCCATATGAAATTTGGCTTCAATCGGCCGAGTGGTTTCAGAGAAGAAGATGTTTGAAAATCTTGACGACGGATGGACCGACGGAATAACCTTGACCTTAAGTGACATAATATCTTCATTTGCTCATACAGTTGACCATGTATACCAAATATTGTACCTTAGACTTAAATAGTTTATGAGAAATCCACTGTTTGAGCATTTTCCCACATAAAAGCCTAACGTACCAAAGTTGACCATGTCATAAATTAGGTCAAGGTCACCGCAAGGTCATCATTTGTTCAAACTATAATGGACCCACATGTCCAATGCTACATACCAAGTTTCAAGGTCATAGGCCATTTGGTTCTGGAGAAGAAGATTTTTGAAGGTCTTTACCATATATGGGCGCGGTGGCCATCTTGGTCATATGACCCAGACCCGGGGTATAAGCTTTTGTTCCCCAACCCCACTGAGACTCCATATGAAATTTAGCTTCAATCGGCCCAGTGGTTTCAGAGAAGAAGATGTTTGAAAACCTTGAGGACGGATGGAACGACGGAATGACCTTGACCTTTAGTGACAAGGTCACCGCAAGTCATCATTTGTTCAAACTATGATGGGCCTACATGTCTGATGCTATATTCCAAGTTTCAAGGTCATAGGCCTTTTGGTTCTGGAGAAGAAAATTTTTGAAGGGTTTTTACCATATATGGGCGTGGCGGACATCTTTGTCATGTGACCCAGACCCGGGGTAAAAACTTTCGTTCCTCCACCCCACTGAGACTCCATATGAAATTTGGCTTCAATCGGCATAGTGGTTTCAGAGAAGAAGATGTTTGAAAATCTTGACGACGGATGGACCGACGGAATGATCTTGACCTTAAGTGACATAATATCTCCATTTGCTCATACAGTTGACCATGTATACCAAATATTGTACCTAAGGCATAAACAGTTTCTGAGAAATCCTCTGTTTAAACATTTTCCCATATAAAAGCCTAACGTGCCAAAGTTGACCATGTCATAAATTAGGTCAAGGTCATCGCACGGTCATCATTCGTATAAACTATGATGATGCTACATACCAAGTTTCAAGGTCATAGGCCCTTTGGTTCTGGAAAAGAATATTTTTGAAGGGTTTTTACCATATATGGGCGCGGTGGCCATCTTGGTCATGTGACCCAGTCCCGGGGTATAAGCTTTTGTTCCCCCACCCCACTGAGACTCCATATGAAATTTAGCTTCAATCGGCCCAGTGGTTTCAGAGAAGAAGATGTTTGAAAAGCTTGAGGACAGATGGACCGACGGAATGACCTTGACCTTTAGTGACATAATATCTTCATTTGCTCATACAGTTGACCATGTATACCAAATATTGTACCTTAGACTTAAATAGTTTCTGAGAAATCCACTGTTTGAGCATTTTCCCATATAAAAGCCTAAGGTACCAAAGTTGACCGTGTCATAAATTAGGTCAAGGTCACCGCAAGGTCATCATTCGTATAAACTTTGATGGGCCAACATGTCTGATGCTACATACCAAGTTTCAAGGTCAAAGGCCTTTTGGTTCTGGAGAAGAAATTTTTTGAAGGGTTTTTACCATATATGGGCGTGGCGGACATCTTTGCCATGTGACCCAGACCCGTGGTAAAAACTTTCGTTCCTCCACCCCACTGAGACTCCATATGAAAATTGGCTTCAATCGGCCGAGTGGTTTCAGAGAAGAAGATGTTTGAAATTCTTGACGACGGATGGACCGACGGAATGACCTTGACCTTAAGTGACATAATATCTTCATTTGCTCATACAGTTGACCATGTATACCAAATATTGTACCTTAGACTTAAATAGTTTATGAGAAATCCACTGTTTGAGCATTTTCCCACATAAAAGCCTAACGTACCAAAGTTGACCATGTCATAAATTAGGTCAAGGTCACCGCAAGGTCATCATTTGTTCAAACTATAATGGACCCACATGTCCAATGCTACATACCAAGTTTCAAGGTCATAGGCCATTTGGTTCTGGAGAAGAAGATTTTTGAAGGTCTTTATCATATATGGGCGCGGTGGCCATCTTGGTCATATGACCCAGACCCTGGGTATAAACTTTTGTTCCCCCACCCCATTGAGACTCCATATGAAATTTGGCTTCAATCGGCCCAGTGGTTTCCGAGAAGAAGATGTTTGAAAATCTTGACGACGGATGGACCGACGGAATGACCTTGACCTAAAGTGACATAATATCTTCATTTGCTCTTACAGTTGACCATGTATACCAAATATTGTATCTTAGACTTAAATAGTTTCTGAGAAATCCACTGTTTAAATGGACCTTAAGTGACATAATATCTTCATTTGCTCATACAGTTGACCATGTATACCACCAAATATTGTACCTTAGGCATAAACAGTTTCTGAGAAATCCACTGTTTAGGCGTATTGCCATATAAAAGCCTAAGGTACAGAAGTTGACCGTGTCATAAATTAGGTCAAGGTCATCGCACGGTCATCATTCGTATAAACTATGATGATGCTACATACCAAGTTTCAAGGTCATAGGCCCTTTGGTTCTGGAGAAGAATATTTTTGAAGGGTCTTTACCATATATGGGCGCAGTGGCCATCTTGGTCATGTGACCCAGACCCGGGGTATAAGCTTTTGTTCCCCCACCCCACTGAGACTCCATATGAAATTTGGCTTCAATCGGCCGAGTGGTTTCAGAGAAGAAGATGTTTGAAAATCTTGACGACGGATGGACCGACGGAATGATCTTGACCTTAAGTGACATAATATCTCCATTTGCTCATACAGTTGACCATGTATACCAAATATTGTACCTAAGGCATAAACAGTTTCTGAGAAATCCTCTGTTTAAGCATTTTTCCATATAAAAGCCTAACGTACCAAAGTTGACCATGTCATAAATTAGGTCAAGGTCACCGCAAGGTTATCATTTGTTCAAACTATGATAAGCTTACATGTCCAATGCTTCATACCAAGTTTCAAGGTCATAGGCCATTTGGTTCTGGAGAAGAAGATTTTTGAAGGGTCTTAACCATATATGGGCGCGGTGGCCATCTTTGTCATATGACCCAGTCCCGGGGTAAAAACTTTTGTTCCCCCACCCCATTGAGACTCCATATGAAATTTAGCTTCAATCGGCCCAGTGGTTTCAGAGAAGAAAATGTTTGAAAATCTTGACGACGGATGGACCGACGGAATGATCTTGACCTTAAGTGACATAATATCTTCATTCGCTCATACAGTTGACCATGTATACCAAATATTGTACCTTAGACTTAAATAGTTTCTGAGAAATCCACTGTTTAAGCATTTTCCCATATAAAAGCCTAAGGTACCAAAGTTGACCGTGTCATAAATTAGGTCAAGGTCACCGCAAGGTCATCATTTGTATAAACTATGATGGGCCCACATGGCTGATACTACATACCAAGTTTCAAGGTCAAAGGCCTTTTGGTTCTGGAGAAGAAGATTTTGAAGTGTTTTTACCATATATGGGTGTGGCGGCCATCTTTGTCATGTGACCCAGACCCGGGGTAAAAACTTTCGTTCCTCCACCCCACTGAGACTCCATATGAAATTTGGCTTCAATCGGCCCAGTGGTTTCAGAGAAGAAGATGTTTGAAAATCTTGACGACGGATGGACTGACGGAATGACCTTGACCTTAAGTGACATAATATCTTCATTTGCTCATACAGTTGACCATGTATACCAAATATTGTACCTAAGACATAAACAGTTTCTGAGATATCCACTGTTTAGGCGTGTTGCCATATAAAAGCCTAAGGTACAGAAGTTGACCGTGTCATAAATTAGGTCAAGGTCATCGCACGGTCATCATTCGTATAAACTATGATGATGCTACATACCAATTTTCAAGGTCATAGGCCCTTTGGTTCTGGAGAAGAAGATTTTTGAAGGGTCTTTACCATATATGGGCGCAGTGGCCATCTTGGTCATGTGACCCAGACCCGGGGTATAAAATTTTGTTCCCACACCCCACTGAGACTCCATATGAAATTTAGCTTCAATCGGCCCAGTGGTTTCAGAGAAGAAGATGTTTGAAAAGCTTGAGGACGGATGGGCCGACGGAATGACCTTGACCTTTAGTGACATAATATCTTCATTTGCTCATACAGTTGACCATGTATTCCAAATATTGTACCTTACACTTAAATAGTTTCTGAGAAATCCACTGTTTAAGCATTTTCCCATATGAAAGCCTAATGTACCAAAGTTGACCATGTCATAAATTAGGTCAAGGTCACCGCAAGGTCATCATTTGTTCAAACTATGATGGGCCTACATGTCCAATGCTACATACCAAGTTTCAAGGTCATAGGCCATTTGGTTCTGGAGAAGAAGATTTTTGAAGGGTCTTTACCATATATGGGCGCGGTGGCCATCTTGGTCATATGACCCAGTCCCGGGGTATAAACTTTTGTTCCCCCACCACATTGAGACTCCATATGAAATTTAGCTTCAATCGGCCGAGTGGTTTCAGAGAAGAAGATGTTTGAAAATCTTGACGACGGATGGACCGACGGAATGACCTTGACCTTAAGTGACATAATATCTTCATTTGCTCATACAGTTGACCATGTATACCAAATATTGTACCTTAGACTTATATAGTTTCTGAGAAATCCACTGTTTGAGCATTTTCCCATATAAAAGCTTAAGGTACCAAAGTTGACCGTGTCATAAATTAGGTCAAGGTCACCGCGAGGTCATTATTTGTATTAACTAAGATGTGCCCACATGTCTGATGCTACATTCCAAGTTTCAAGGTCATAGGCCTTTTGGTTCTGGAGAAGAAAATTTTTGAAGGGTTTTTTACCATATATGGGCGCAGTGGCCATCTTGGTCATGTGACCCAGACCCGGGGTATAAACGTTTGTTCCCCCACCCCATTGAGACTCCATATGAAATTTGGCTTCAATCGGCCCAGTGGTTTCCGAGAAGAAGATGTTTGAAAATCTTGACGACGGATGGACCGACGGAATGACCTTGACCTTAAGTGACATAATATCTTCATTTGCTCATACAGTTGACCATGTATACCAAATATTGTACCTTAGACTTATATAGTTTCTGAGAAATCCACTGTTTGAGCATTTTCCCATATAAAAGCTTAAGGTACCAAAGTTGACCGTGTCATAAATTAGGTCAAGGTCACCGCAAGGTCATTATTTGTATTAACTAAGATGTGCCCACATGTCTGATGCTACATACCAAGTTTCAAGGTCATAGGCCTTTTGGTTCTGGAGAAGAAAATTTTTGAAGGGTTTTTTACCATATATGGGCGCAGTGGCCATCTTGGTCATGTGACCCAGACCCGGGGTATAAACGTTTGTTCCCCCACCCCATTGAGACTCCATATGAAATTTGGCTTCAATCGGCCGAGTGGTTTCAGAGAAGAAGATGTTTGAAAATCTTGACGACGGATGGACCGTGTATACCAAATATTGTACCTTAGACTTAAATAGTTTCTGAGAAATCCACTGTTTGAGCATTTTCCCATATAAAAGCTTAAGGTACCAAAGTTGACCGTGTCATAAATTAGGTCAAGGTCACCGCAAGGTCATTATTTGTATAAACTAAGATGTGCCCACATGTCTGATGCTACATTCCAAGTTTCAAGGTCATAGGCCTTTTGGTTCTGGAGAAGAAAATTTTTGAAGGGTTTTTTACCATATATGGGCGTGGCGGACATCTTTATCATGTGACCCAGACCCGGGGTAAAAACTTTTGTTCCTCCACCCCACTGAGACTCCATATGAAATTTGGCTTCAATCGGCATAGTGGTTTCAGAGAAGAAGATGTTTGAAAATCTTGACGACGGATGGACCGACGGAATGATCTTGACCTTAAGTGACATAATATCTCCATTTGCTCATACAGTTGACCATGTATACCAAATATTGTACCTAAGGCATAAACAGTTTCTGAGAAATCCTCTATTTAAGCATTTTCCCATATTAAAGCCTAACGTGCCAAAGTTGACCATGTCATAAATTAGGTCAAGGTCATCGCACGGTCATCATTCGTATAAACTATGATGATGCTACATACCAAGTTTCAAGGTTATAGGCCCTTTGGTTCTGGAAAAGAATATTTTTGAAGGGTTTTTACCATATATGGGCGCAGTGGCCATCTTGGTCATGTGACCCAGTCCCGGGGTATAAACTTTTGTTCCCCCACCCCACTGAGACTCCATATGAAATTTAGCTTCAATCGGCCGAGTGGTTTCAGAGAAGAAGATGTTTGAAAAGCTTGAGGACGGATGGACCGACGGAATGACCTTGACCTTTAGTGACATAATATCTTCATTTGCTCATACAGTTGACCATGTATACCAAATATTGTACCTTAGACTTAAATAGTTTCTGAGAAATCCACTGTTTGAGCATTTTCCCATATAAAAGCCTAAGGTACCAAAGTTGACCATGTCATAAATTAGGTCAAGGTCACCGCAAGGTCATCATTCGTATAAACTTTGATGGGCCAACATGTCTGATGCTACATACCGAGTTTCAAGGTCAAAGGCCTTTTGGTTCTGGAGAAGAAATTTTTTTGAAGGGTTTTTACCATATATGGGAGTGGCGGACATCTTTGCCATGTGACCCAGACCCGTGGTAAAAACTTTCGTTCCTCCACCCCACTGAGACTCCATATGAAATTTAGCTTCAATCGGCCCAGTGGTTTCAGAGAAGAAGATGTTTGAAAATCTTGACGACGGATGGACCGACGGAATGACCTTGACCTTAAGTGACATAATATCTTCAATTGCTCATACAGTTGACCATGTATACCAAATATTGTATTTCAGACTTAAATAGTTTATGAGAAATCCACTGTTTGAGCATTTTCCCACATAAAAGCCTAACGTACCAAAGTTGACCATGACATAAATTAGGTCAAGGTCACCGCAAGGTCATCATTTGTTCAAACTATAATGGACCCACATGTCCAATGCTACATACCAAGTTTCAAGGTCATAGGCAATTTGGTTCTGGAGAAGAAGATTTTTGAAGGGTCTTTACCATATATGGGCGCGGTGGCCATCTTGGTCATATGACCCAGACCCGAGGTATAAACTTTTGTTCCCCCACCCCATTGAGACTCCATATGAAATTTGGCTTCAATCGGCCCAGTGGTTTCCGAGAAGAAGATGTTTGAAAATCTTGACGACGGATGGACCGACGGAATGACCTTGACCTAAAGTGACATAATATCTTCATTTGCTCTTACAGTTGACCATGTATACCAAATATTGTATCTTAGACTTAAATAGTTTCTGAGAAATCCACTGTTTAAATGGACCTTAAGTGACATAATATCTTCATTTGCTCATACAGTTGACCATGTATACCACCAAATATTGTACGTTAGGCATAAACAGTTTCTGAGAAATCCACTGTTTAGGCGTATTGCCATATAAAAGCCTAAGGTACAGAAGTTGACCGTGTCATAAATTAGGTCAAGGTCATCGCACGGTCATCATTCGTATAAACTATGATGATGCTACATACCAAGTTTCAAGGTCATCGGCCGTTTGGTTCTGGAGAAGAATATTTTTGAAGGGTCTTTACCATATATGGGCGCAGTGGCCATCTTGGTCATGTGACCCAGACACGGGGTATAAACGTTTGTTCCCCCACCCCACTGAGACTCCATATGAAATTTGGCTTCAATCGGCATAGTGGTTTCAGAGAAGAAGATGTTTGAAAATCTTGACGACGGATGGACCGACGGAATGATCTTGACCTTAAGTGACATAATATCTCCATTTGCTCATACAGTTGACCATGTATACCAAATATTGTACCTAAGGCATAAACAGTTTCTGAGAAATCCTCTGTTTAAGCATTTTCCCATATAAAAGCCTAACGTACCAAAGTTGACCATGTCATAAATTAGGTCAAGGTCACCGCAAGGTCATCATTTGTTCAAACTATGATGGGCCCATATGTCCAATGCTACATACCAAGTTTCAAGGTCATAGGCAATTTGGTTCTGGAGAAGAAGATTTTTGAAGGGTCTTTACCATATATTGGCGCGGTGGCTATCTTGGTCATATGACCCAGACCCGGGGTATAAACTTTTGTTCCCCCACCCCATTGAGACTCCATATGAAATTTAGCTTCAATCGGCCCAGTGGTTTCAGAGAAGAAGATGTTTGAAAATCTTGACGACGGATGGACCGACGGCATGACCTTGACCTTAAGTGACATAATATCTTCAATTGCTCATACAGTTGACCATGTATACCAAATATTGTACTTTAGACTTAAATAGTTTCTGAGAAATCCACTGTTTGAGCATTTTCCATTATCAAAGCCTAAGGTACCAAAGTTGACCGTGTCATAAATTAGGACAATGTCACCGCAAGGTCATCATTTGTATAAACTATGATGGGCCCACATGTCCAATGCTACATACCAAGTTTCAAGGTCATAGGCAATTTGGTTCTGGAGAAGAAGATTTTTGAAGGGTCTTTACCATATATGGGCGCGGTGGCCATCTTGGTCATATGACCCAGACCCGAGGTATAAACTTTTGTTCTTCCACCCCATTGAGACTCCATATGAAATTTAGCTTCAATCGGCCCAGTGGTTTCAGAGAAGAAATTGTTTGAAAATCTAGACGACGGATGGACCGACGGAATGACCTTGACCTTAAGTGACATAATATCTTCATTTGCTCATACAGTTGACCATGTATACCAAATATTGTACCTTAGACTCAAATAGTTTCTGAGAAATCCACTGTTTGAGCATTTTCCCATATAAAAGCCTAAGGTACCAAAGTTGACAGTGTCATAAATTAGGTCATGGTCACCGCAAGGTCATCATTTGTATAAACTATGATGAGCTCACATGTCTGATGCCACATACCAAGTTTCAAGGTCATAGGCCTTTTGGTTCTGGAGAAGAAGATTTTTGAAGGGTTTTTACCATATATGGGTGTAGCGGACATCTTTGTCATGTGACCCAGACCCGGGGTAAAAACTTTCGTCCCTTTACCCCACTGAGACTCCATATGAAATTTGGCTTCAATCGGCCCAGTGGTTTCAGAGAAGAAGATGTTTGAAAATCTTGACGACGGATGGACTGACGGAATGACCTTGACCTTAAGTCTCATAATATCTTCAATTGCTCATACAGTTGACCATGTATACCAAATATTGTACCTTAGACTTATGCATGGAGCATCAAATGCTAACACTTTTCGCAACAATCTACGAGTAAGGTTGTCCCCAATTAAATCACCAGTTTTACGCAAATACCCTAATCCGTTCAAAAGACCTAGTATGTATCCTAGCATTTCTAAGTGCAATGCCAAGAGTTGCAACTGTTGTGAACATTTATGTACCGACTCTACTATCACTTCATCTGTGAATGGTAGGACTTTTTCAGTAATTAACGATTCTGATTTGGATTGAAAATCAGAGAATCTGATATATGGTTTAACTTGAAACACACAGAACTGTAATATGCAATATGTTGGACAAACTTGTCGTAAGCTGAAGACTAGATTTGGTGAGCACTATCGTAAGATTTTAAAGGCTAAAAAGATAGATACTTTTCTATACCAACATTTTAAGCGTACTGGTCATTCTCCTGATAATGTTTCAGTACAAATATCTGAAAAGTTATCATATGATCATAATTCTTCTGCTCGATTCAATAACATAAAAAGATTCGAAACTGAATTAAAATGGATAAAATTATTGCAATCAGCTTCTCCACTTGGTTTTAACGATAACATCTACCATGAGGGAAATATCTCTAAAATGCCAGATTTTGATGTGTTTTCTCTTTTAGAAATTCGAAAACGTAAATCCAGATCTCATGGTATAAGACAAAAAGGAAATGATAAACGTAAAATATGTGCTGCCAAAAAATCTAACACTTCTCTTAATGATTTATCAACAAAATTATTGGAACATGGCCGACATGCTATGCTTTCAATTCTTAGTTCCCTACCCATTCCAGTCTTACGCAAATTGGATATAGAGGCTAATAGGTTTTACGATAGAAATCACCAAATGTACGAAGCGGCACTTCTAACTAGATGTTATACTCAACACGCTCTCCGTCCACTAATTGATTCTGAAATCAATCATAAAAGAAATTTCATTAAAATCCCTTTCATTAACAAAGGTATTGACTCTATAGATTTACCTAGTATATTTCAGGATAAATCTGTTACATCTTCCATACCTGATTATTTCCAAAATTCTGAACCGCCTATTATTTGTTATAAGTATAACAAACCGATTAGAAGTATCATATTTAATTTCAATAAACTTGTGCCTGATCTTGACATCGATGCTAATACTCCTGATTCATGAGATTGTAAAGATTCCAAATTTATTTACCCATCAGCAGGTCATGTTGTGACTGGAAATTTGAAGATCATCCCGGATTCTAGAATTCGTAACATTGTTTCTAAGGGTCCTAAGTATAGATTCCCTTCCCATATCGATTTCAACAGATGTAGGGAAGAAATTGCATCTGCATTAAATGATTTTGGTAATCGTTGGTGTAAACGAGAGGGTGTTGAAAGTAACGCTTTAAAGAAATGGAAACTAAGTATCTTTAATATTGTGGATAAACGTATAAAGTTTTATTCACACAATACTAATCTTTTACCTCCTAAGCCTAAATCTTCCTTTAGATATTTGAAGCAGGGTATCCAGGATTTTCATAGGAAGTATGTTTTGGTTCCTGCTGACAAGGCCGCAAACAACATTGTTGTTGTTTGTCGGATGCACTATATTAACACTTTGAAGCAGGAACTTAACGGCACCACGGCTTACGAAGAGACTTTTACAGATGAGAAGACTGTCGTTAATAGCCACTCAAATAATTTGCCTTTAAAGTTTGCTGTAAACGTTAAGGAACGCCAAGACAAACTTCCTACGATGTATTGGTTACCTAAGCTTCACAAAAAACCGTATAAAGCTAGATTCATTGCCAACTCTAGCTCTTGTACCACTACAGAATTATCTAAATTATTAACTTCTTGCCTCACTGCTGTGAAATCTCGTGTCATTTGGTACTATGAGACAGTGTATGAGAGGTCAGGGAAAAATATGTTTTGGTGTATAAAAAATTCTGGTGAAGTACTTAGTAAACTGAAGTCAAGAGGGTTCCGTGCGACTAGTTTGTCCACTTATGATTTTTCTACTCTTTATACCACATTACCCCATAATTTAATAAAGGAAAAACTTGTTGATTTGATTGAGAGGGCCTTCAAAAAGTTCTCCAAAAATGAAGATACCCTTTATATTGCCTGTAACGATAAGAAAGCGTTTTTCACTTCTACTGACCGTAAAATATATAGAGGATATAGTCTTTGGTCATGTCAGAATGTATGTGACGCCTTATCATATCTCTTAGATACCATATATTTACCATATATGGGCGCGGTGGCCATCTTGGTCATATGACGCAGACCCGAGGTATAAACTTTTGTTCTTCCACCCCATTGAGACTCCATATGAAATTTAGCTTCAATCGGCCCAGTGGTTTCAGAGAAGAAGATGTTTGAAAATCTAGACAACGGATGGACCGACGGAATGACCTTGACCTTAAGTGACATAATATCTTCATTTGCTCATACAGTTGACCATGTATACCAAATATTGTACCTTAGACTCAAATAGTTTCTGAGAAATCCACTGTTTAAGCATTTTCCCATATAAAAGCCTAAGGTACCAAAGTTGACAGTGTCATAAATTAGGTCATGGTCACCGCAAGGTCATCATTTGTATAAACTATGATGAGCTCACATGGCTGATGCCACATACCAAGTTTCAAGGTCATAGGCCTTTTGGTTCTGGAGAAGAAGATTTTTGAAGGGTTTTTACCATATATGGGTGTAGCGGACATCTTTGTCATGTGACCCAGACCCGGGGTAAAAACTTTCGTCCCTTCACCCCACTGAGACTCCATATGAAATTTGGCTTCAATCAGCCCAGTGGTTTCAGAGAAGAAGATGTTTGAAAATCTTGACGACGGATGGACTGACGGAATGACCTTGACCTTAAGTGACATAATATCTTCAATTGCTCATACAGTTGACCATGTATACCAAATATTGTACCTTAGACTTATGCATGGAGCATCAAATGCTAACACTTTTCGCAACAATCTACGAGTAAGGTTGTCCCCAATTAAATCACCAGTTTTACGTAAATACCCTAATCCGTTCAAAAGACCTAGTTTGTATCCTAGCATTTCTAAGTGCAATGCCAAGAGTTGCAACTGTTGTGAACATTTATGTACCGACTCTACTATCACTTCATCTGTGAATGGTAGGACTTTTTCAGTAATTAACGATTCTGATTTGGATTGAAAATCAGAGAATCTGATATATGTTTTAACTTGAAACACACAGAACTGTAATATGCAATATGTTGGACAAACTTGTCGTAAGCTGAAGACTAGATTTGGTGAGCACTATCGTCAGATTTCAAAGGCTAAAAAGATGGATACTTTTCTATACCAACATTTTAAGCGTACTGGTCATTCTCCTGATAATGTTTCAGTACAAATATCTGAAAAGTTATCATATGATCATAATTCTTCTGCTCGATTCAATAACATAAAAAGATTCGAAACTGAATTAAAATGGATAAAATTATTGCAATCAGCTTCTCCACTTGGTTTTAACGATAACATCTACCATGAGGGAAATATCTCTAAAATGCCAGATTTTGATGTGTTTTCTCTTTTAGAAATTCGAAAACGTAAATCCGATCTCATGGTATAAGACAAAAAGGAAATGATAAACGTAAAATATGTGCTGCCAAAAAATCTAACACTTCTCTTAATGATTTATCAACAAAATTATTGGAACATGGCCGACATGCTATGCTTTCAATTCTAAGTTCCCTACCCATTCCAGTCTTACGCAAATTGGATATAGAGGCTAATAGGTTTTACGATAGAAATCACCAAATGTACGAAGCGGCACTTCTAACTAGATGTTATACTCAACACGCTCTCCGTCCACTAATTGATTCTGAAATCAATCATAAAAGAAATTTCATTAAAATCCCTTTCATTAACAAAGGTATTGACTCTATAGATTTACCTAGTATATTTCAGGATAAATCTGTTACATCTTCCATACCTGATTATTTCCAAAATTCTGAACCGCCTATTATTTGTTATAAGTATAACAAACCGATTAGAAGTATCATATTTAATTTCAATAAACTTGTGTCTGATCTTGACATCGATGCTAATACTCCTGATTCATGAGATTGTAAAGATTCCAAATTTATTTACCCATCAGCAGGTCATGTTGTGACTGGAAATTTGAAGATCATCCCGGATTCTAGAATTCGTAACATTGTTTCTAAGGGTCCTAAGTATAGATTCCCTTCCCATATCGATTTCAACAGATGTAGGGAAGAAATTGCATCTGCATTAAATGATTTTGGTAATCGTTGGTGTAAACGAGAGGGTGTTGAAAGTAACGCTTTAAAGAAATGGAAACTAAGTATCTTTAATATTGTGGATAAACGTATAAAGTTTTATTCTCACAATACTAATCTTTTACCTCCTAAGCCTAAATCTTCCTTTAGATATTTGAAGCAGGGTATCCAGGATTTTCATAGGAAGTATGTTTTGGTTCCTGCTGACAAGGCCGCAAACAACATTGTTGTTGTTTGTCGGATGCACTATATTAACACTTTGAAGCAGGAACTTAACGGCACCACGGCTTACGAAGAGACTTTTACAGATGAGAAGACTGTCGTTAATAGCCACTCAAATAATTTGCCTTTAAAGTTTGCTGTAAACGTTAAGGAGCGCCAAGACAAACTTCCTACGATGTATTGGTTACCTAAGCTTCACAAAAAACCGTATAAAGCTAGATTCATTGCCAACTCTAGCTCTTGTACCACTACAGAATTATCTAAATTATTAACTTCTTGCCTCACTGCTGTGAAATCTCGTGTCATTTGGTACTATGAGACAGTGTATGAGAGGTCAGGGAAAAATATATTTTGGTCTATAAAAAATTCTGGTGAGGTACTTAGTAAACTGAAGTCAAGAGGGTTCCGTGCGACTAGTTTGTCCACTTATGATTTTTCTACTCTTTATACCACATTACCCCATAATTTAATAAAGGAAAAACTTGTTGATTTGATTGAGAGGGCCTTCAAAAAGTTCTCCAAAAATGAAGATACCCTTTATATTGCCTGTAACGATAAGAAAGCGTTTTTCACTTCTACTGACCGTAAAATATATAGAGGATATAGTCTTTGGTCATGTCAGAATGTATGTGACGCCTTATCATATCTCTTAGATAATATTTACATCAGATTTGGTAATAAGTTATACAGACAAATTGTTGGTATTCCGATGGGTACAAATTGTGCTCCTCTTGTGGCCGATTTGTTTTTATTTTGTTATGAAAGAGATTTCATGACTTCTCTTTCTGTTGATAATCAAGCTGATATCATTGAGGCATTTAACTCAACCTCTAGATATTTAGACGATCTTCTGAATATTGATAATCCTTATTTTGAAAGCATGGTTAACCAAATTTACCCACCTGAACTTAAATTGAATAAAGCTAATACTTCAGATACCGAGGCCCCCTTTTTGGATTTACATCTATCTATTTCTAACGGTTTTGTATCTTCTAAAATTTATGATAAACGTGATGACTTTGACTTTGATATAGTTAATTTTCCATTTTTGGATGGTGACGTTCCACGTCGTCCCTCTTATGGAGTGTATATTTCTCAACTTATAAGATTTGCTAGAGTGTGTAGTCATGTAGATGACTTTAATGCTCGTAATAAATGTTTAACTGCTAAACTTCTTCAACAGGGCTATCGGTATCATAAGCTTAGAAAGGCTTTTTCTAAATTCTATCGCAGACACCATGAATTGGTTTCGAAATTTGATGTCGGATTAAAATATCTTTTACACCAAGGCCTATCGGAACCAGAATTTTATGGTGACTTAGTATACAAAATCAAAAAGATTAAGGGTAGGACTGATTTTTCTGATCAATTCCGAAAAATAATAATACGTCACAAACGTATTGGCTATAATTTAAATGTTATGCGACAGTCTGCATGCTTAGTGATTAACCCAATCACGGTTGATAACTTTGCTGCACTCTTTAATTGCACACCGGGGGATCGGTCGTCAGACTCTATGATGGCCCCGACCTAAAGCTATATATTTTAGTTGGTTGGGACCGGAGCCTTTTTGTCTGTTGCTTGGTCCACCGGGGCTCAACTAGTGACCTTCTTTTGCTTCAGATTTCCAGTGGGGTTGTTTGGCAGGACAGGGATCTCCACCTGTCAGACGGCCCGTTGTATCTGTTGAGTCCTCGTCTTTGCTTCTTCATGGTGTTGAAATTTGATTTATGTGTTTACCATGATGATTCATTGACGAGTTAGAGGGTTATCATGCTAACCGAACAACCAACTAAATGTTTTGTACCACTTCAGAAACTGAGGGTGAGGTTGGGCCTGTAAAATCGATTTAAGCCCCCCAGTAATTCATTACTGACCGTTCCAAGGCGGTAGTTCTGTTGTGGTTCTCTGTTGCCTGTTTTTGGTGTCAGAGTTTCTGTGATGTTTTACCTTATGTATGTTCTTATTATTTTTGGTTCGGTTTGGGTTGCTGAGTGGCCACCTTTTGGGAACAAGCTGCTCACTCGGTTGGCCATATGTTCTCTGTATCTTGATTATTTGTAATCTTAGTTGTTTCCAACTATGGTTTGAGGGCTGGATTTGGATTTTGATTGTTTCAGTTCCTGGTCTTTGCATACTTTTTACTTTTAAATAGTTTCTGAGAAATCCACTGTTTAAGCGTTTTCCCATATAAAAGCCTAATGTACCAAACCTGACCGTGTCATAAATTAGGTCAAGGTCACCGCAAGGTCATCATTTGTTCAAACTATGATAAGCCCACGTCCAATGCTACATACCAAGTTTCAAGGTCATAGGCCATTTGCTTCTGGAGAAGAAGATTTTTGAAGGGTCTTTACCATATATGGGCGCGGTGGCCATCTTGGTCATATGACCCAGACCCGGGGTATAAACTTTTGTTCCCCCACCCCATTGAGACTCCTTATGAAATTTAGCTTCAATCGGCCCAGTGGTTTCAGAGAAGAAGATGTTTGAAAATCTTGACGACGGATGGACCGACGAAATGACCTTGACCTTAAGTGACATAATATCTTCATTTGCTCATACAGTTAACCATGTATACCAAATATTGTACCTTAGACTTAAATAGTTTCTGAGAAATCCAGTGTTTTAGCATTTTCCCATATAAAAGCCTAAGGTACCAAAGTTGACCGTGTCATAAATTAGGTCAAGGTCACCGCAAGGTCATCATTTGTATAAACTATGATCGGCCCAAATGTCTGATGCTACATACCAATTTTAAAGGTCATAGGCCTTTTGGTTCTGGAGAAGAAGATTTTTGAAGGGTTTTTACCATATATGGGCGTGGCGGACATCTTTGTCATGTGACCCAGACCCGGGGTATAAACTTTCGTTCCTCCACCCCACTGAGACTCCATATGAAATTTGGCTTCAATCGGCCCAGTGGTTTCAGAGAAGAAGATGTTTGAAAATCTTGACGACAGATGAACCGTCGGAATGACCTTGACCTTTAGTGACATAATATCTTCATTTGCTCATACAGTTGTCCATGTATACCAAATATTGTACCTTAGACTTAAATAGTTTCTGAGAAATCCATTGTTTAAGCATTTTCCCATATAAAAGCCTAAGGTACCAAAGTTGACCGTGTCATAAATTAGGTCAAGGTCACCGCAAGGTCATCATTAGTATATACTATGATGGGCCTACATGTCTGATGCTACATACCAAGTTTCAAGGTCATAGGCCTTTTGGTTCTGGAGAAGAAGATTTTTGAAGGTTTTTACCATATATGGGCGTGGCGGCAATCTTTATCATGTGACCCAGACCCGGGGTAAAAACTTCGTTCCTCCACCCTACTGAAACTCCATATGAAATTTGGCTTCAATCGGCCCAGTGGTTTCAGAGAGGAAGAAGTTTGAAAATCTTGACGACGGATGGACTTACGGAATGACCTTGACCTTAAGTGACATAATATGTTCATTTGCTCATACAGTTTACCATGTATACCAAATATTGTACCTAAGGCATAAACAGTTTCTGAGAAATCCACTGTTTAGGCGTATTGCCATATAAAAGCCTAAGGTACAGAAGTTGACCGTGTCATAAATTAGGTCAAGGTCATCGCACGGTCATCATTCGTATAAACTATGATGATGCTACATACCAAGTTTCAAGGTCATAGGCTCTTTGGTTCTGGAGAAGAAGATTTTTGAAGGGTCTTTACCATATATGGGCGTAGTGGCCATCGTGGTGATGTGACCCAGACCCGGGGTATAAAGTTTTGTTCCCCCACCCCATTGAGACTCCATATGAAATTTAGCTTCAATCGGTCCAGTGGTTTCAGAGAAGAAGATGTTTGAAAATCTTGACGATGGACTGACGGAATGACCTTGACCTTAAGTGACATAATATCTTCATTTGCTCATACAGTTGACCATGTATACCAAATATTGTACCTTAGTCTCGAATATTCCCATATAAAAGCCTAAGGTTCCAAAGTTGACCGTGTCATAAATTAGGTCAAGGTCACCGCAAGGTCATCATTTGTATAAACTATGATGAGCTTACCTGTCCGATGCTACATACCAAGTTTCAAGGTCATAGGCCTTTTGGTTCTGGAGAAGAAGATTTTTGAAGGGTTTTTACCATATATGGGTGTAGCGGACATCTTTGTCATGTGACCCAGACCCGGGGTAAAAACTTTCGTTCCTTTACCCCCCTGAGACTCCATATGAAATTTGGCTTCAATCGGCCCAGTGGTTTCAGAGAAGATGTTTGAAAATCTTGACGACGGATGGACTGACGGAATGACCTTGACCTTAAGTGACATAATATCTTCATTTGCTCATACAGTTGACCATGTATACCAAATATTGTACCTTAGACTTAAATAGTTTCTGAGAAATCCACTGTTTAAGCGTTTTCCCATATAAAATCCTAATGTACCAAGTTGACCGTGTCATAAATTAGGTCAAGGTCACCGCAAAGTCATCATTTGTTCAAACTATGATGGGCTCACATGTTCGATGCTACATACCAAGTTTCAAGGTCATAGGCCTTTTGGTTCTGGAGAAGAAGATTTCTGAAGGGTTTACCATATACGGGCGTGGCGGCCATCTAGGTCATGCGACCCAGACCCGGGGTAAAAACGTTCGTTCCTCCACCCCGCTGAGACTCCATATGAAATTTGGCTTCAATCGGCCCTGTGGTTTCAGAGAAGAAGATGTTTGAAAATCTTGATGACGGATGGACCGACGGAATGACCTTGACCTTTAGTGACAGAATATCTTCATTTGCTCATACAGTTGACCATGTATACCAAATATTGTACCTTAGACTTAAATAGTTTCTGAGAAATCCACTGTTTAAGCGTTTTCCCATATAAAAGCCTAACCTACCAAAGTTGACCGTGTCATAAATAGGTCAAGGTCACCGCAAGGTCATCATTTGTACAAACTATGATGGGCCCACATGTCCAATGCTCCATACCAAGTTTCAAGGTCATAGGCCTTTTGGTTCTGGAGAAGAAGATTTTTGAAGGGTTTTTACCATATGTGACCCAGATACCCGGAACAAACGTTCGTTCCCCAGACCTAGGTAAGCTCCATATGAAATATGGCTACAATCGGCTCAGTGGTTTCAGAGGAGAAGATGTTTGAAAATGTTGACGACGGACGACGGACGGACGGACGACGGATGCCTGGCTATACTATAAGCTCACCTATGAGCCTAAAGGCTCAGGTGAGCTAAAAACTGACACCAATGGTTTATAAGGAGAGCATACTTAATTTTTAGATCTCAGTGACCCTGAGCAAAGTTTAAAAATGACCTTGATTTTTAACGACATTTTGAGCATTTTCCCATATAAAAGCATAACATACCAAAGTTGACATCGCCACAAATTGGGTAGATGTCAATGCACAGTCATGATTTGTACAAACTATAATGGGCCCGAGTCCCCGAGCTACCATGCTACAAGGTCATTGGGCCTTTGGTTCTTGAGAAGAAGAGTTTTGAAAGGTTTTAACCATATATGGGCATGGTTGCCATCTTGGTCAATTGACCATGGCCATCAGAACAAACTTTGGTTCCTTTGACCAAATGAAGCTTCATTCGAAATATGGTTTCAAACAGCCCAGTGGCTTCAGAGAAAAAATTTATGAAAATGTTGACAGGCACTAGAATCTCAGTGACCTTGAACAAAGGTCAAAGAATGACCCTGACCTTTAGCAACATAATATCTTCATTTGCTCATTTTGTGAACCATATATACCAAATGTTATAACTAAGACTTAAATCATTCCTGAGAAATCCACTGTTTATGCTTTTTCCCAAAGCATAACATACCAAAGTTGGCCATATCGAAATTAGGCTAAGATCAACTTACGGTCATCATTTGTACAAACTATGATGGGTTTGAATGCCCAATGCTACATACCAGGTCATGTAACCCAGATACCCCGAGCAAACTGTCGTTCCCCCAACCTAGGTAGGTTCCATATGCAATTTGGCTTGAATCAGCCCAGTGGCTTCAGAGGAGAAGATGTATGAAAATGTTGACAAGCAACAGAATCTAGTGTCCTTGAACAAAGGTCAAAATAATGACCTTGACCCTAAGCGACATAATGTCTTCATCTGGTCATTCAGTTATTCATACTAAATTACTAAATTATACCTAAAACTTAAATAATTTCTGAGAAATTCACTTTTTAAGCATTTTCACGTACAAAAGCAGAATGTACCAAAATTGACGGAGTCGTAAACTAGGTCAAGGTCAACCTACGGTCATCATTTGTTCAAATTTTGATGAATTTGAATGCCCGATGCTTAACACCAGGTTTCAAGGTCATAGGCCTTTCGGTTCTAGAGAAGAAGATTTTTTAAGGGTTTTTACCATAACTGGCATGGTGGCCATCTTGGTCATGTGACCCAGATACCTCGAAAAAGTTTCGTTCCCCCAACCTAGGTAGGCTCCATATGCAATATGGCTTCAATCGGCTAAGTGGCTTCAGAGGAAAAGATGTATGAAAATGTTGACAGGCAACAGAATATCAGTACCTTGAACAAAAGTCAAATAACGACCTTGACCTTAAGCGACATAATGTCATCATCTGGTTATTCAATTAACATTATACCTAAGACTTAAACAGTTTCTGAAAAATCCACTGTTTCAGCATTTTCCCATATAAAAGCATAACATACCAAATTTTGACGGTGTCGTACACTAGGTCAAGGTAAAACGAAGATCATCATTTGTACAAACTATGATGGGCTTGAATGCCCAATGCGTCATACTAGGTTTCCAGGGCATAGGCCTTTCAGTTATGGACAAAACGATTTTTGATGAGTTTTTACCATATTTGGGCGTGCCGGCCATCTTGGTCATGTGACCCAGATACCCCGAACAAACTTTCGTTCCCCCAACCTAGGTAGGTTCCATATGCAATATGGCTTGAATCAGCTCAGTAGCCTCAGAGGAGAAGATGTATGAAAATGTTGACAGGCAACAGAATCTTAGTGTCCTTGAACAAAGGCCAAATAATAACCTTGACCCTAAGCGACAAAATGTCATCATATGGTTATTCAGTTAATCATATATACCAAATATTATACCTAAGACTTAAATAATTTCTGAGAAATCCACTGTTTAAGCATTTGCACATACAAAAGCAGAATGTATCAAAGTTGACGGAGCCGTAAACTAGGTCAAGGTCAACCTACGGTCATCATTTGTTTAAATTTTGATGAACTTGAATGCTTAATGCTACACATCCGGTTTCAAGGTCATAGGCCTTTCAGTTCTAGACAAGAAGATTTTTGAAGGGTTTTTACCATATATGGTATCGTAGCCATCTTGTTCATGTGACCCAGATATCTCGCAAAACTTTCGTTCTCCCAACCTAGGTAGGTTCAATATGCAATATAGCTTCAATCGGCCAAGTGGCTTCAGAGGAGAAGATGTATGAAAATGTTGACAGGCATCAGAATCTCAGTGCCTTTAACAAAGGTCAAATAACGACATTGACCTTAAGCGACATAATTTCTTCATCTGGTTAGTCAATTTACCATATGAGCCGCGACGCGAGAAAACCAACAATGTGGTTGTGCGCCCAGCGCAGACTCAGATCAGCCTGGGCATCCGCCCAGTCTGATCAGAGACTCAGCTGTCCGCATGGAGGTAGGTTAGACGCTTAGCTACCCTTTAAGCGCTAAGCGAAGAGCCTAATCGGACTGGGCGGATGCCCAGACTGATCTGAGTCTGCGCTGGGCGCACAACCACATTGTTAATTTTCTCGTGTCGCGGCTCATTTATACCAAATATTAAACCTAAGACTTAAATAGTTTGTGAAAAATCCACTGTTTAAACATTTTCTCATATAAAAGCATAACATACCAAAATTAACGGTGTCGTAAACTAGTTCAAGGTCAACCGAAGACCATCATTTGTACAAACTATGATGGGCTTGAATGCCCGATGCTACATAACAGGTTTCAAGGTCATAGGCCTTTCAGTTCTAGACAAGAAGATGTTTGAAGGGTTTTTACCACATATGTGCGTGGCGGCCATCTTGGTCATGTGACCCAGATACCCCGAACAAACTTTCGTTCCCCCAACCTAGGTAGGTTCCATATGCAATATGGCTTCAATCGGCCAAGTGGCTTCAGAGGAGAAGATGTATGGAAATGTTGACAGGCAACAGAATCTCAGTGTCCTTGAACACAGGTCAAATAATGACCTTGATCCTAAGCGACATAATGTCTTCCAAAAGCAAATATTATACCTAACACTTTACTAGTTTCTGAGAAATCCACTGTTTAAGCATTTTCCCATACAAAAGCATAACGTACCAAAGTTGACGGTGTCGTAAGCTAGATCAAGGTTAACCGAAGGTCTTCATTTGTACAAACTATGATGGGCTTGAATGCCCGATGCTACATACCAGGTTTCAAGGTCATGGGCCTTTCGAGGCTGGAGAAGAAGATTTTTGAAGGGTTTTTACCATATATGGGCGTGGCGACCATCTTGGTCATGTGACCCAGGTACCCCGAACAAACTATTGTTCCCCCAGCCTAGATAGGCTTCATATGCAATATGGCTTCAATCGGCGCAGTGGTTTCAGAGGAGATGTTTAAAAATGTTGACGACGGACGGGCGACGGACGGACGACGGACGGACGGACGACGGACGGACGGACGGACGACGATGCCTGCCTGTACTATAAACTAACCTACGAGCCTAAAGGCTCAGGTGAGCTAATGAAAACGTAATCTGTCTAAGATTGTGCTTTCCGGATTAGCAATATTGTAATTTAACTGTCTAACAACATGCTGTTACTCATATTTTTAATCATATTTTTATATTAAGGTTTGAACTTACCAATGTGATCCATGTTTATATCAGTTCTACAGCCATTTTGAAGCAGTAAATGGGGATGCTGACAGATAATCAGGGAGTCCACAGTAAACAGCAACAAGTAGTTTCAGAGGCATTCAGTTGGGATTGACAACTGACTCCATTTAATGTCCCAATAGTGGTTTTATTGTTAAAAATGATAAATATTTAGAAGTCATGGTAAACTGTAATTTTTAAAGATTACGGCTAGCCGTAAGAGACCAGACTGTGTACCAACTATGTCTCGCTCACTGCAAGCAGACTCGACAAAAAACACAAACTGAATGGAGACTCATTTATCATCGTAAAGAAATCGATGAAGCACATGCTTCCTGCTTTATACTTCTCCAGCAAGCAAAAAACACCCATTCCCGGCTCAGAATCAACGGTAACATCACACACATACCTGGCTCAGAATCAAAGGTGACCATTACAGTTCCCTCTTGTTCCCCGTACATAATCTCAGTTGGTGAAGCGCCACCATTCGCTTTAAGAAAGTTGAACAAACAGTCTTTGGTCGTTGAGGCAGTAACACCT
Source organism: Ctena decussata (assembly GCA_963989385.1). Lineage (NCBI taxonomy): Eukaryota > Metazoa > Mollusca > Bivalvia > Lucinida > Lucinidae > Ctena > Ctena decussata. The sequence continues at coordinate 32,748,248 of OZ022498.1, read as the reverse complement.
GTAAAATAAGGTCAGTTAAAACAGCAACTGACATATAATTCCGATAATGTATATCGAAAAAAAAGTTTATTTTTTACTCGTGAAAAAGAGTATATATATGTATATGAGCCAGTATCAGTGAAAACCGGGCTAAATGACATAAGTACAAAAAATTAACTAACTGCACCACTGAAAAGTATTAACTTTTCTAAACATTTCCTGAAAATTTGAGATGGTTACCATTATTTATTTCTGAGATATAGACTTTAAAAGCTAACAGGTAGTGCAGTTTCTTTATGTGACGTTATTAACGTCATGCACGTATGTTTTGACTACGTTTGTTTGAACGCACTTTCTGTGCTTGTTATACAAATTAACTCGGACAAAAAGTGTGTTTGCTCATTTTCAATGTGTATTTCATATTATACACTTGACAATTTGCATGACTTAACATTCTCTTTCAACTCTCTTTCAACTCTCTTTCAACTTTTTTTCATACCTTGATGATATTGAAATGACTGTTATTACTGTATTTCATGGAGGGGTTTCCCTTCAAAAATAATAAAAGCTAGAAATATCTTTAAAGAAAGTTAATCGGCTTAGATTAAATAGAAGTGTATATTGTAATATGTATGAGTCAGATACATGTAAGATATCGATTGTGCTGATCAGATTGCACGGATGTGCATGTTGAGATGCATAGTTGTTGTTGGTGTTTGGGTTTCGATTTCGGAAAATGCTGTAAATTTTGATTGGGATCTGTCTGTGTTGTACATAACAATGAGGATTGGTTGGCTGACCGCCCCACAAATAACCTTAAAAATGTCTCAGTTCCAGCACAACAATCAAGAACTAAGCCACTAACAATTACTTAATTTCGACTTCGTTTTCTGTGTTAAGTTATTTTGTTGGTTTTATATTTTACATGAGCGACATAACAGGCGAAATGGTCTTTGCCAAAAAGCTATTTGGACCGAAATAGCTAGATTCATCACGACACGATTTATAAGCCAATAGTCAAATAAACTTGAAAGTAGAAAGAGAAAGCGAAAGTAGGCTACTTACATCAAAATCCTGGATGTATTTACATTGGTCAATGAAATACTTAAAATGTATGTCAATAGTAAGGTTATTCGGCTAAAGCCGAAAAATCTAGAACTGCTTTATCAGAATTTAGGTACTGGTTTAAGAAAACCTCACCTCCTAGCTTAATGTCAAAAGGCTGATATAGATATGCGGGGTCATTCTAAAAAAGGTAAAGGTTTCCCATAGCCTAATAGCCGTAGGGACAGTGGGGGTTAGAGACCCACTGTATCTTGGACACAACTCGAGGCTTTAGTGCGAAACTAGTCTATCTGACATGTTATGTGAAATACATTTTTTTTTCGCCATTAGATGACATTATATGGTTCACATCATGTCAATAAATATCTTTATTATGCACTGATAAATTACTGAGAAAAAACATATATTTGTCCAACTAGTTCATTTGCATTTTGTGTTTTAGAACAGTGCGAAACTAGTCTATCTGCAAACTGCAGATAGACTAGTTTCGCACTGAAATTAATTTTGAATAAAATGTAAATAAGTAAGTAACGACTTTATTTATCGAGGGTAACTAGCTAGTTCATCTGACTTATTATATTGTCTCCTTTCTATAACTGAGCAGTGTTGAACCAGTGATATAGTTTTACTATAATTTTCATTTATTTACTCATATTTACTATTGTACGGACAATTCTTTAAAAACAAATGATGAAAGGACTTCATAAAAACTAAGTTATTTCAAAGTTCAAAGGACTAATCAAAGCAGATTTTAGAAGGATAAGCAATGACACATTATATCATTTTGTTTGAAACCAGATTTCTAAGTTTTGATTGTCCAATTAATGAATTTAGAGCTTTTTCTTTGCAGATAGACTTGTTTCGCGCTAAAGTCTTCACTTATCTAGACTAGTGCAAAACTAGTCTGTCTGATAGTTTATCTCATAGTAAGGTCACAGTAATATACAAAAATTAACCTGCTTTGATAGATATAAGACTGTTTTTAAAGTTTATATTGTATTCTACAAAATTGTAATAAATATCCAAAATGGTCCATTTTGCATTTCACCTTTAGTACTCCTGTATAGGCTCAAGGCTTGCCCTGTATTGGTTTTTTTTCAGCATCGCCATAAGTAGTCCTCTGTTTAATAATAGGCATTAAACAACCCTAAACCGTAATAAAATTTGTTATTTACTCCATTAAGTATATGTATGGCAAGATTAGTAAAGAGTATTATGACAAAAGAAATGTTTGTTAAGGACTTTTTTACTTTATATTGGGTGCAGAAAATCTAACAAAAAAAATAATTTGATGAAAAAAAGAAGAAAGTATACTTTCCAGACATAAACATATTGAAAATCGCTGCAGATGGGTCAAACAAAGTCAATTTCAAAACGGAATATGACCAAGGTATCTTCAGGAAAATGAATTTGTCGGGTCCTTTTAAAAAAACATTTGATGCAAAAACCATTGTGCTGGTAGACATACGCAACACTTTAATACAATGCATAAAAGGGGCCCTCATTGCATGTGTGACGAAATATGGCCCACATCACACTACAAATCTCGTCAGTAACTTTTTTTTCCCTCTTATAAGATGGTACAAATCAAACGTGCATAAGTTGGACATTGGCTGATACAGCCTGATAGGCCTTAGTGCATATGGATTTTATAAATATTTGCAGTTGGAACATATTTATTCTTAGAGAAGAGTTGAAAATACTTCCCAGTTTCTAATACATTTGCTATGCCCAAAGGTTTTGAAAATTCAGTATCTCTTCATGCCTCAGTTTTAGACAGATTTATCTCAATTTCAGAGTGCCAAATATGGCAAACAGAAAAGAGGCCCCTTTTAATGGACAGATGCAGTTATATTAATACATTACAGTTTTTTTTATTGTTGAAGTATTTTATTTGTTCATCATCACTTCTTTAACCCTTAAGGAGCCAATCACGACTTTTGCAGACGACATTCTAAAATATTTTTAAGTAATTTTCAGACAATTAAAAAAGGCTCAATATTTCTTGTGAATTCTATGCTAAGCAGAGGATTCACATGAAATATCAAGCCTTACCATGTTAATCCTATCAAATACCCCTGCTCTAATAAATGCCTCCTGCCTCTTTTCAGAAAAATAATTAATGTTATATTAGCTTGCATGAATTCCTGTTTGCTTCTCTGATTAAAGTAGCTCTTTGAACGGGTCTGTACTCTTAAAGGAAAGCACTTGCTCCTAGAGGAGCAAATTCTTTTCTTTAAGAGTTGACACCCAGCCCTACTGAGATGAGAGGCAAAATATAGTAAAGATACTACACTTTAAAGTATACCAATTCCCTTTGATACTGTTTATTAAAGGAATTTCAGTAGTAGCTGATATACTATAACTAAGGCTCTAAATTTTGGCCCCCTTTTGAAAAATGCAATACCCTTGGCTCTTCATTGGGATTAATACGGTATTTTCTTCGAAAAATGAAAAAAAAGTAAAATGTCATCTGCTGCATCTTTGCATGTCGCTTTAAGGATAATGATTTAAAATGTTATATAACTTCGTTAAATACCATCTTTCATGGAGCTATATAAAAACATAAGGTGATTTTTGGCATATCTAAAACAAGAAAACTCTTTAAAAAAGATAAACGGCGCAGATTAAATGGAAGTTTGTTTTGTAATATGTCTATAGGTAAAGTGTTGACAATAACTTTCATAAATTTGACTCAAGTGAGCTATGTCAGAAGGCACCCGCAACCATAATTTTGACACTGGGTAGCAACAATGATCTATCTCATCACTGAGTCGTCCTGTCTTGAATTCCAAAATGGACTGCGGTCAGTCTTGATATTGACCTGATTCCAAAACAGTTACCAACATGATGCAATGTTTGTTTGTCTGTATTAACCGAAAGTAGAAAATCGAAAGAAGATCTACAATTAAAAAAAAAGAAAGTTTTGAATATCTGCATCTGTTTTTGATAAAATTTCCATTTTAAATTTACAAACAAGAGAAACATTATGAATTATCATCTGACAGAGTGGTAGTATTCAAGGAGTGCAGTACAACGGGTAAAAACGAAGATTAAATATTAATTGACTTTTGATACTATAGGCTAAATTTTGACATGCGGACTATTAGACCGATGAAATCTTGTGAAATGTGGAACACAAGTGAAATTATACTCTGCTGTGCTGAGAAAAAAATGAATGGTAACTGTTACCTGTATTAGCCAGGGAAGCCACACAGTCTGACCTAGGCTTTTGTTGAATGACTTTATATTGGCAGTGTCCAATTCTATTATAATTATGCCTAAAATGCACTCTTCTGATGATACTGCAGTTAATACTGCCTTACTGCATTAAACAGGTAATGTCTAGCACACTTGTCTGTGCATTTGTTTTCCTTAATCCTATGATTCTTTCCTAGTTATTGTAATCTTTGGGAGAAATACAGAAAACAATTAACCATTTTTGGGGGTAAAGCATGAACTTAAAGCAATTAGCATCCTATAATCAAACCGAAACTTCATATGATAAATTGCTATGCTGATGCAGTTTGAGTACACACAACATATGTTTTAACAGAGAACAAGGAAAAATCATGTGTGACTTACTCCATTAACTACTTGCATGAAATGTGGTGCTAAGGAGGATCAAGGGTCCAGGCTCCAAACCATTTCTCATCTAGATGACAGTGGTCTATGAGTTGATGTTTTTTTTATTTGGGTTTTACATCCCTTTCCCAGAATATTTCACCCATATTGGGAAAGTAGGCAAAAACCGTAGTACCTGGGAAAAGCCACCTGACCTTCCATTATCAGAAATTAAATTTTTGGCTTTCTCACACTGAGTCAAGCCAGACAGTGAGCTCTTGATAATTAAGAGTCACAGAGCTCTTAACCACCAGGCTATGGAGGCCTGTGGTCTATGGGTTACCACAAATTTAGTCATCCCAGGTCTGTTTGAGCTGCAAATCACTGCCAAAATATCAATATTAAATGTTTATGGCCTGCAGTTAAGACTTGTTACAGTGTGTAAAGTTTGAAGCGCATGGACCAGTTTCATGTCCCACCATCAATCCATACAGAATAGCAGCGACTTGTAAATCGTTGAGCACAGAGAAAGACAGCGTACCATGTCGGCTGTTTACAAGTGACTTTCTTTTCAGAAATGGTGGATTTAACTGACAAATTAAGATGTTAGTTTTATCTAACACTTATCAGTATCCACCAATATATCTTAAAACACATATATATCTACATGTATATATATATATTTTGAGATGAAAATAATACCATGAAACTAATAATTTAAAATATCTTGGGTTTTATCATTTGAAAATAATAGGATTTATAGTAACTGGTTGTCAGCAGCCTCACAGGCTGGTGACAACCGGTTGTCAGCAGCCACTTCCCGTATCTTACATATGCCATCAGTGGTTTAATAAGCCAAACTTACAATATTTTTTTAAGTATGATGCCACATAGTCAAGCTGCAAACAGCACTTTTAAGGCAATATTCTTGACAAATTTAATTTTGCATGTCATTGATGCATCAGCATCTTCACCTAGTTAAATTTCTACGCTGAACTGACCAGAATCAAAGAAAAATTACAAATAAACCTCAGTGGGCGCTGTGGGATAACACGTGTGCCTGCTCTGGGAAAAGCCGTAACCCTCACAGAAAGGAATCTGCTATTACACAGTGACTTTGAAAATGGGTGGTGCTTGCAATAAGCCATTTTATGGTAGTGCCTTAAACATATCCATATTGAATTATATGTTTATTTCAAGATTTTATTGACCGCAAGTTAGAATAAACATCTCAGATAATACATGGTAAATTTCAAACTTATCTAAAACGTCAACAGTTCCAGAAAACAGTATGAGCATAAATTCGGGTGATAAATTTCTAAAGGTGTATATACTCTCCAAGGTATATCAAAACCAAGTTAAGTATAATGTTCAGCATGTCACCTACCTCCCTCTCCTTTTTATCATTTGAATCTGAAGTGACCTACCCCTTGTAAACAAACTTCATGCTCTCCTTGTTGCTCCATGCACAACATTTTACGGGTACACTGAGCTGTGTTCAACGCGTTTCAACGTAGCCAGTCAGTATGGGTTGACCATCAAAAGGACGTCTTAAGGATTGGAGAAAAGAAAATCTTATTCAGGGTTCCTGATTGTAGGTATATGCATAAATAACATTCAATACATGCAGTGGATTCATGGAATTCTTTTTTCTGTTATAAAAGAGAATTTCGGTTTTAGCTTGCACTGCAGTAGAAATGCCTAGCATATTCATCCAAACCGTTTTATGCTAACTATCCTAGTTCTTGATAACAAATCTATGATCTGTTTCAATTCTCATAGCTTACTTACATTTAAGGTCAAGCAAAAATAAAAATAAAATGCTTCAGTGCCGTAAGTTAATACAGAAAACCATTTGTTACGCCAATAATTAAGTAGAAAGTACTGTAAAGCAGTACCTACTGTGGTGAAATGGCTATTTTATGTAGTTTTCTTCACTAGATGAAAAATATTCTTCATAAAGTCATTATTTATTCCAAGCAGCATTGAAAAAGTTGGAAAATTAAGCAAAAACAGTTTTTTTTCCAAATAGACTAGTTTCGCGCTAAAAATTACTGTCATCACATTTGCATTTCAGTGCGAAACTAGTCTATCTGACAGTTATCTTTATTATTCAGATATTGTAACAGAAACTTGTTTAGAAAGTTTACACTGAGATTTTTTTTAAAAGAAATAGCTTGGTAGAGACACTGTTTCTTTCAAAGTATTGAAGAAATTATGTTTTTTGCTTCTCCTGTAAAATTCTGAAAAATGCAGTTAGACTAGTTTCGCGCTAAAGCCTCGAGCTGATGAAAGGCGGAGCCCATCTCTCTCCTTTTGCTGCCTTATCCTTCCCTAATTCGAAAAAGGTACTGCTGGGTTGACAGAGAGAGTTTTCCAGCCGTCGGATGGCGACGGTGAGCCGCGAACTCACGACCTTCCAGCGACTTTCTGCACAATAGCCGAGCCACTCTAACCACTCGGCTACCGCGCCGGGGTCATTCTAGATATAAACTAGAGCAAGTGAGCAGGGACTCACGTATACCCCCGGCCAGTGCCACCACCTAATATTAAAGCATATGTTACCAAACAGACAGACAGACAGATGGACGATCTATAACATACCCAGTGAAAGGACTATAGACAAATACCAAAGGGTTCCATTAAAAATTTGCAATAATAAAAAAAAGAATATACAAATTTAACATAAAATTTAAACACAAATTTACATAAAAATTTAATGTCTGTGACCTTGACCTAAAGTCAGCAGCAGCATCCAAATGATTTTAACTGATCAGTTTCCACCTAGCAATAAACCTTCTAACAAAGCAAAAAGTTCCAATCAAGTATACTGAAATATACGGTAAGCAAAAAGTACAACTTAACAAACCACAATGGTACACAAATTCCTACGTATCTGACCTTGACCTTAGGTCAGCAGCAGTATCCAGATGATGCAAACTAATATGTATCTCTCCTGTAGTAACATTAAGCACATAAGAACAAGTTCCAGTAAAGGCTTTCAGAAAGACAGAGCAAAAACAGAAACTTAACGCAAAACTTTAACGCAGCTATTGTACAAATTTCAATGTCTGTGACCTTGACCTTAAGACAGCAGTAGCAGCATGTAGATGATGCGAACTAATTAGTATCCATCCTCAGCTAAAATACTAAGAGCCATTGAACAAGGTCTGGAGAATTGAAGGAAATGAAAAAAACTTAACACAAAACTTTAACGCAAATGTTAATGCTATTGTACTAACTTCAAAGTCTGTAACCTTGACCTTAGGACAGCAGCAGCATCATGTAGATGATGCAAACTAATTAGTATCCATCCTCAGATAGAACATTAAGCATCATTGAACAAGGTCATGATAAAAGAAGCATACCAAAAAAACTTAACACAAAACTTTAACGCAGCTATTGTACAAATTTCTAAGTCTGTGACCTTGACCTTAGGACAGCAGTAGCAGCATCTAGACGATGCAAATTAATCAGCATCCATCCTCTAATAAAATAATAAGCATGTATGAACAAGCTCTTGTTAACAGAAATAGAAAAAAAAACTTAACGCAAAACTTTAACGCAAATGTTAACTTACGTACGGACGGACTAACGGACGAACGGACAGACGGAAAGACGGACGAACGGACGAACGGACGGACGGAAAGACAAAAGCTATATACCCCTAGACATACTTCGTATGCCGGGGGTATAAAAAAGAACAATTTTATAGCAGAATAAATTGAAATGGTTAGGAGGATTTACAGACATGTCAAAGGCTTGATAAGAATCATGTCTGGTTTGTAATGGTCCGATATGCAGGTTAGTGGTTAGTGGCGCCCGGTTCCCAACACCATGTTTGCAGTGTGAATAAAACTTCCAGCCAGAATAATTATTGCTGTTCATGAACTTGAACGTTAAGTACGACAGCTTGTGAAATGTCAAGGGATAACCAGTGCATTATGTCTTATGATAGTTTAATATTCAGATGGGAAAATTGTGTTTATTTTTGGTGTTGAAATTATGCAAGATGAACGTTAAGTACGACAGCTTGTGAAACGTCAAGGGATAACCAGTGCATTATGTCTTATGATAGTTTAATATTCAGATGGGAAAACTGTGTTTATTTTTGGTGTTGAAATTATGCAAGATACTAACTACACATACTCTGTTTCAGCCATTGCTTTTGTGACATAAATTATTGTTTTGATCTCTGTTTTTAAATTATAGCAGGAGATTTTCATGAAACAAGTTCCTCAACCTTACATATTACCACAAATGCAAGGCTTTAAATTTCTACAAGCAAATATATTTATCACAGAGCAATCACTGGATGAATGCACTCATACAGACTGGATATCCAGATGTACAACGAAACATTTGGAGTAAGGGAGACTCTATGAAAATTTGTATCATGGCCTACATTTTTTCCTTCGGTCTTTTTGTGCAATATTGGAATTACCATCAGACACAAGCATCTTACTGAGTAGGCGGGGCTTCAGATTCCCATTAACTTTACACTGAGGTCAATCCATAGCCGTGCTATAACTACAGTGCGGTTTATACACCATACATTTTCTACAGTGCATTCTGTCTCGGACAACACTGAAGCTGTCCAGTTTTATTTATTATCAAGACACCTGTTGTTGCATTGCTACAATAACGAAACTTAGTTGGGTAAACAGAGTTTTAGTTGCCATTTAAACAATGCAAAATCAGACATTATTCTATACAGTGTTCAAGCACAATGACTTAGAATTCATCATTTAATACAAATTTAAAGAGTAACTACACTTCAGGAACTAACTGAATCAGATCCCAAACCTTATCCCCAACATCAAAGGGAAAGATTGACAAAGACATCCCAACAAACAATAAATTACAAGTGATAAGCCGAGTCAGCAGCTCTTTCCCAAATAGGTGGCAACTCAGCTTTCTTTATTGAACTAAATAATTTAGACCAACAGAAGGGTTACAACAGACTAAGCAAATTATACGAAAAACATTTAACAACTATTTTTACCTATTTCCTATTTTTATTATAGAAGGGTTAAATGAAAACACAATAAATTAAACAGCACCGAACATAAAATAAATGCACCCGCAACGAAAGTACCGCCTTGGGACGGTCAGTAATAATTACTAGGGGGTTTAAACCGGTTTCACTGGGCCCAAACCTTCCCTCTCACCCTCCACCGCGGTGCACACAATTAGTTGGTAGTTCGGTTCGTATGGAGGTCCACTAACTCATCAGAGAGTCATCACGATCAACAATTAAAATCAAGAAAAGGCCATGATGAAGCAAGGATGAGGACCCGACAGCCAAAACGTGTTGAGACACCTGGAGATCCCTGGGGCGTCAGCAACACCACTGCCACACTGGAGCAAAAGAAGACCACCAGCCGCTGAACCCCGGTGGGCCAAGAAACAGAAAAACATCCGGCCCCAACCAACTAATATATAGCTTTATGTAGGGGCTATCATAGAGTCTGAACCCCGGACCCACCAGCATGCAATTAAAGAGGACAGCAAAGTTGTCAACCGTGATTGGGTTAACCACTAAGGATGCAGACCGTCGCATTATATCTATGTTATAGCCAATGCGTTTGAATCGCATGATAATTTTCTTAAATTGATCAGGAAATTCTGTTTTCCCTACGATTTCGCGTAATTTATATACTAAGTCACCATAAAATTCAGGTTCCGATAGGCCTTGTTGCAAAAGTGACCTTAACTCTGTAGTATATTTAGAAACCAATTCAAGGTGTATACGATAAAATTTAGAAAAAGCTTTACAAATTTGCAAACGAAGTAGACTGTAATGCGTCAAACCAATATTTTGAAGTTCAAAATTTCCTGCATTGTTTTGCTGAGGTAATTAACTTATCAGACAAGTTAAGAAGTGGGCTACAAAAGCATAAATATGTCAGACTTAATTATAGAAGCAAATTTAAACAATGTCACCTGCAGCAATAAACATTCTGGAAGAGACAGGCACGGGAGAAATGTCTTGTTTCTGATTGAACCATAAAGAATATTTAGAAAATTAACTGTATTGTAATTGATATAACCCGCCCCCTCGAAGGTTATATAAATTACTCGTACAATTCAATTACTCATTCTATAGACAAATTTATTTCACTCCACAAATATAGCATTAATTCTAATAACAACTTAGGGATAATTGCGAGGGTGAAGATGGCTAGATAACAATCGGCATTTGGGTGTACTACTGATACTGGTTTATGGTAGGGCAAGGCCTGCCTTGCTTGCAGTAGGTGCTCTACGGGGATTGTTTGTCGCTTATTTTTCATTCTCACCTAATCCATAAAAGAGGGAAGACATTTATTGGGAGAAATACAAAAGGCATTAAATCTGCAAAATGCATGACAGTATTGAAATTTTTTTCTTGCTTTTAGTAGTACATTATACACTTGTGTGCCTGGGCTTTTTCAGCGTATTTGGGAATGTTGCCCTTTCCCAAAACCTTGAGAATTTTTTAGATCTTTTGGGAATAAAAATTGTAGATCTATGCAAGTTCTAAACAATTGTCAATTCTGTCTGATTTTAAAGGAGTTTCCACTGGCAAAAGGGCCCATATTTGACACCTGTTAACATAAAGAAAATTCCGCCAGGCTTTTCAATAGGATTTTGAAAATAATAGTCCCTTACTGACATCTTGAGAAAAAGTACATGTCCCATGGTGCAGCTTTGAAGATACAGTTAAATTGAGTAATCTCTTCTTATCTCAAACACTGATATTTCAAAGTACCCTTTTAAATCAAAGAATAAACTCTGGACATATTTCCTAGTTTTCTTCGCATTTTACCTATTATCTTAAACTACTGGTGCCTCAAAGTAAATAATTTTCTTGGATCAGAAAATTTACTTTGAGATATCTAGCTGTAGTTTGAATTGACTTTGAGATATCGATCCAGTTGACTGTATTCTCTGAAGAAAAGGAGTGCCAAGCATAACAAATGGAATAAAGGGCTCCGATTAAGGAGTAAATGAGAAGCCTGGGCTGTTTATCACTTCTTACGATTTTGAAGGACTAGTACATCACAGAGATAACCAGTTTGACAGACATTTTAATTATCATATTGAATTGTTGAGATAGAAAATGTTCGTGAGGGGTTGTAGGACGAAATAAGCAAGCAACATAACTGTAAAGAAAGATTGATATATAATTGATACAGCTTCATATAAGGCCCAAAGCCCCTGCGGGTAGCTTCAGAATTTTCAGTATCTTGCCCAGACTAAGTTGCTGGAAATTGCTGCTTTCAAATGCCTAGCACTTCTGTAATAATTCAGAGACAAAAAATAATAGCAGGCACTCAGCAAGGAACACGTTCTCATGGACCTATATCAGTATGTTATGCATGGGTTGGTTGGTTGGTTGATTTGATGCTTAACGTCCACGGTAAACAACTAAGGTCATGTCGGGACGGTCAGTTAACCTAACCACACTATTCCTGGGCAGGCTTAGACCTCCTAAGCGGTTAACCAGTACTAAGTGCACATACTTTCGCCAGTAACTGACAACTGCCCTTCTTAAATCAGCGGAAGGAGAAACGAAAGTATGTGGCCAGACCGGGATTGGAACCCAGGACCTCTGACTTACGAGTCAGGTGCCGTTATGCATGGGCACCAACTTGTTGCATCTGGATGAACAGTGTGTTCGGGAATGCTTTAAATAATATCATGTGACATCGAGGGATGATTTCAACGCTTTCTTATATTAAATGGACTTAGACAAATTTTGAACATGTAAGAGAGAAAAAAAAAGAGAACTCTCCAAAGGTACCTTTTACAATAGCATTCTGTACATTTAGAGATATAGTTTCATTACATCTAGGGACCCCCACTGTTTTATTTCAAAATTTTGCTGTATTTGGGCTGTGATCAGATGTGAGTTTATGCAGATATCTGGGCCAAAATAAGCGAAGTGTTAAGAGGAACATAAACCATTTACAATAAATGTGAAGAGGGGGTACAACGTTCGATTCTTCAATAAATCAAAAAAATATTTTCCTGATCACTTATGCAACTGTGACCCTTACCTAAGACATTCAATGCAAAAATGCAAACTTGTCAAAAATATTGTCATAATTAAGATTTGTGTGAAGTTACGTCAAATTCATTTCACAATAAAGGCGATAGAACCAGGACAGTTCTTTTCCTGAAAAGCCATCTAAAAATCCTGCTATTTACATGCTTTATATTTTGTGTGAAGTTATATCAAAATCGGTCTATTGGAAACGGTACAAGAAGGATGACAAGGCGTTTTCTAAAAATAGCATCTTTGGTCTTGATCTTGACCCTAAAATTTGAATTGAAAACTTATCAAAGGTATTGTTTTATTAGACATTTGTGTGAAGTTATATCAAAATCTGTCAATGAATAAAGGTGCTAGAGCGATGACAAATTTCTCGCTAAACATAGCAACTGAAACCTTGACATTAGATCTACAATGCTGAAAGGCAAACTTGTCCAATTTTACAAGATATTGTCATATTTAACATTTGTGTGAAGTTATATTAAAATCGGTTGTTAGATAAATTTAAAGAGTAACTACACTTCAGGAACTGACTGAATCAGATCCCAAACCCTATCCCCAACATCAAAGGGAAAGATTGACAAAGACATCCTAACAAACAATAAATTACAAGTGATAAGCCGAGTCAGCAGCTCTTCCCCAAATAGATGGCAACTCAGCTATCTTTATTGAACTAAATAATTTAGACCAACAGACGGGTTACAACAGACTAAGCAAATATATGAAAAACATTTAACAATTATTTTACCTATTTTCTATTTTTATCATAGAAGGGTTAAATGAGAACACAATAAATTAAACAGTACCGAACATAAAACAAATGCAACCGCACCAAAAGTACCGCCTTGGGACGGTCAGTAATAACTACTGGGGGGTTTAAACTGATTTTACTGGGCCCAAACCTTCACCCTCAACCTCCGCTGCGGTGCACACAATAAGTTGGTAGTTCGGTTCGTATGAGGTCCCCTAGCGCTAGAGTAAAGACAAAGCTTTTTTTTTTCAACAAAAAAAACAACTGTGACCTTGACCTCAAGTGATCCTACCAACCTGAAATTCGAACTCTTGCAAAGTTGTTCATACTCAATATACCTGTGATGTTATATCGACATTGGTTAATAAATGGTGTCGTTAGAGCGATGACAGTTGGTGAACGTATGGTATACTTGTATACGCACCTATGTACATACATATGGGTCAGACCAAATATCGTCTCCGCAATTTCTTTGTGCGAGGGTCGTATTTTGGAAATAAAAAAGTGCACACGAAAGTGTCAACATTCAATACCCTGCCATTAATACTATAGAAGAACAGCACAATTTAACTTCCTATGCTACAAATATGGCCAAAATAACTTAGCCAACAAAGGGGACATAATTCCATAAAAAAATCTGAATCAAAATTTTGGTATCCTTTATGCACATGTCCGATGCATGTTTGAACTGTACGGTAAGTTTTTAGAGTCAAGCTGGTAAGGAAGAGTAGAAGACACAAAGAAAGGACCATGTAACATCCTATGCTTCATCAATGGGACGAAACATGTGGCCGCATGACGTCATCCGTCAAAGTTTTGATCGCGGCCATATTGATTTTTGAGTCCAAAAACAGATTTCTGCGGCAAGAATATTTCTCTATGTATTTGCTAGTAAGAGTTTTTTGCGCGTATGCTTTAAGTTAGTGTAACATTTTTGGTAACAGATTCATATTATATTGTTTTCTACTTGCAATTGCAACCACTTTGGAACGCATTTAAGGTAGTCGGATACTGAATAGAAATGTTGGCGGGGCATTCAACTCATTATACCAGCTAAATAAACCAAAGAGCTATAAAACATTTGGATAAGAAAATAAAATTCAGCGTTTTGTTTTCCTTAAAATAAAGAAAAACAATGTTTAAGTTCAACAAGAGCTGTCGCCTGACAGCATAGCTCGCCTGAATTGGTGCTTCCCCATCACATAGCTGCTATGGTGGTGTGGACTGCTATGCATAAAACTTCAGGCAAGCATGTCCAAAATAAAACACATTTATAAACAAAAGCTATCTCAGAAATAAGTCTGAAAATAAAATTAAAATAAAAAAATGAAATATAATTTCAAAGTCCATGAGCTTGAGGTAAAAAAACTGAGGGGGGTGGAGGGGTGGGGGCGGGGCGGGGGGGGCGGAGGCTAAGCTGTACCATCAACCATTATCTAACATCAGTCCAAGTATTAGTATCAACTGAGTCTGTCATCGTGGCACTGTGAAATTATGTCTTTGTAAACATAAAACTTAAACCAAAATCTTTAAGACAAAATTCTAAGTCAATGACCTTGACTTCAAGGTCATCCAGTGTGGTAAGTATAAGGTGTTTTGTAAACACTCAAAAAAGGGCCTAACATCAGTTCAAGTATAAACTAAATCTCTGCAAAGCATTATGAATCAGTATACAATTACAAAACTTTAATAAAGATCAAAATTTGCTAAGTCCCTGACCTTGACATCAAAGTCACTGAGCGGGGTTGGGGTAGTATTCTGTAGCTCTAACTACAGTGCAAATATAAAAAGAATTCATCTACGGGTTCAGGAGATATGTGTCTTTATAAAAATTTAAACCAAAACATCCAATCAATAAAAGACAATTTTCTAAGTCCATGACCTTGACATCAAGGTCACTGAGGGGAGTGGGGTGAGTACCTTCGAAAACTTTAAACCAATACCTAACCAATACCTAACTTCAGTGCAAGTATCAAAGGAATCCATCCATGGGTTAAGGAGAAATAGGGCTTTATAAAACTTTAACCAAAACATCCAGTCCAAAAAACTCCCAATTTTCTAAGTCCATGACCTTGACATCAAGGTCACTGAGTGGGGTGGGGGTGGCACCCTGTTAGACTTTGGTCCAATATCTAACTACAGTGCAAGTATCAAAAGAATCCATCCATGGGTTAAGGAGATATAGGTCTTTAAAAAACTTTAACCAAAACATCCAATTCGAACGCCGACGCGGACGCTGACGCCGACCCCATGGTGACAACAATAGCTCTTCCTGAACTTTCGTTCAGGCGAGCTAAAAATATCCCCAAAACAGCATACCCAAACTCTGCACCTGCTTCAAGCACAGCCGGTTCTTGCCCGAATATTTATTTTTCTGTTATTTAGGTTCTACCACAGAGTAATGCCTATAGCAATGCGCAGATGGGAAACTGTGAAGACCTTGATCATTCTGGTTCCTAAGGAACAGTCTGATCTCGGTTTCCATTGCTTGTACAGACCTATCTGCCCTAAAAGTTAGGATCTTTACGGTAGACATTGTTAGTGTGTGTGTGTATACTCGATTTAATCAAGAACAATAACTCTCTTTTGTTTCAACAATTAAAAAACAGAGTTATTCAGACTAAGTATACTTGACCAAAAAAAGTTAAGGATCAAATATTTGACTGAAATTTTTTATCGAAAAAAATAGTTTTTCAAGTGTCATTTTCTTCTGTTATATACAAATTTACATCTATTAAGGCTGCATGACGCATATTGGAATCCGATCACGTGACACACCAGCAAACATAAAAAAACAGGTATACCGCTAAAATGAAAGTAAAAACTTGAATTACCATAAAACGGAGTGTCCATTGTTTTTGTCTTTATCCATGCAAAATGATTTTCAGTTGTCAGTGTTACCTCTGAGGGCCTGAATAACTCCATGACATCTACTCGGTATGCTCCAGGTACTTCCTCAGAGGCCCATTTAGGGACGTGTTTGCCAATTTTTGCGAAAACAATCTGGACTCATCTGTGAAAAGAAAATGGGTCCAATGACTTAGTTGCCAATTTGCGTTACATGTTGCCCACTCTCGCCTGGCATTTCTATGGAATGGCTTCACACATGGCCTCATTACCAGCTTGCAACCGCGCAAATTAGCTGAATAAAGTCGATTAATCATTTAAATGGACAAAAATGCGCATCTTTGCAGTGGTATTGAGATGATCCAGTAGCTTGGGACGGAGACAATCATCCGTATGGACAAGTCTAGTCGATGGCAGGTTTTAAATCCGATTGAGCATTCTTGACAGATGATACAACACATCAATTCTAATCACCAGAGGCTTCAGTAAACTCATGGAGGGCTAAAAACCTTTCATGAAAAAATGGCAAACGAGTCCCCAAAGGAGCCTTTAGTGCTCTACTAATACATACCAAGCAGTTGCGATGCAGTTATTCAGACTTTCGGAGATATCGATGAGCCCTGGAAATGGTGTTGCAGGGATAAAAGCAATAATAAAGGACATTCAATTTTGTGGTGATGCTAATTTTCACTTCAGTATTAGGGGTATATCTATTTATTCGTTTCTACTGGCCTGTCACGTGATCCGATTCCAATATTTTTCAAGCAGCCTTGTGTCGCTTTAACAGGTGTATTGAATAGAAGTAAATTATTTTTGGATAATTTATTTTTCATGAAATAAGCTTCAGTCAAATGTTTGATCCCCAGCATATAAAGCCAACTTCTGTTAGCCACATAGTCCTATAGTGTAATCTTCGTTACTGGTGTCAAATTAAACAAGAGAATTACAAGTTGCTTGATAACAGGATTATTGTTGTTAATTTATTATAGCTTTACTGCATCTCATGCGTTATTTAGCTATGTGTAATAGTAAACCTTTTATGGAAAAAATGTATAAAAATCGCATCAAACTAGATATGGCGTAGTGGTCACGTGTTTCCCTACCCTGCACATATTGAGCGAAAGTATCAAAGTCATTAAAAGGGGCATAATTCTGCAAAAACAAGTTGTATCATTTTTTCTTGCATACTGAAGATGGAGTTGTCGAGACAAGGCCAGTACTGCTGTACATAAGGTACAGAAGTATGGTCAAAATATGGGAAGAGTTGTGAAGACACGAACACTGCTGTTGTACATAAGGCACGGAAATATAATCAATATAGGTATTACATACATGCAATAATGACTTGGATAAAAATTCTGTTTCCTTTATGCACATGTATAATGCATGTCTGAACTGTGTTGCTAGTTTCAATACCTGCATCAAATACTGCTGGGTGAGTTGCGGAGACACGAACAGTACTAGAAAGTGACGGACGAACGTACAAAGGTAAGCCTCCCATCTTATTTGCAGGAGCACATTAAGCTGTAGCCTTATTCCACATTCTCCCAGTGTCTTTATCAGTTAAACTTTCTACGGCCCGTTGACCAGCTTATTAATTCCTTCTAAAAATATATCCTGTTAAATTTTGTTTTGAAATTGTCAAATTAATGTTCAAAGTCTCAAGTAACCTGGAAAAGGCGTCAATGTCACTAAAAAATTCTAAGCTCTTAAGTTTGTCCGTATGATTAATCCATGCAAGTTTAATAAAAACTAACCTCAAAGTCAAGAGGCATCGTGCATATAGGACTGACCTTGAAAATCGGGTCAAGACTCACAAAACCTTCTCATTTCTTTCGCTTGTCCGCTTTGTAAACAAAATCTAAATTATCATAACACTACATAATGCAAACTATATAACTTACAAAAGTGCATTATATCTTGATGCTATGACTGACCTTCAATAATCAAACGGTCCCCGTAGGCTGGCCTTTGTTTTGGAGGCTTGTACAAAGACACGTTTAAATCCACTTCCTCTAGCTTGTGACTTCTCTTTGCTACTCGTTGTGCAACTGTTGTGTAAATGAAATTCATAAGAGAAAGTAGATGAAAGGCAATATCGCTCACCTGAGATTCAGTATCATGTTACATTTTTAACTCGAAGCATATCAGAATTATCTGCGGGTCTGTTCGAATATGGGCATCTTTGACAAGCAATGGGCAATTTTATCTAATATGACTAGTCCATGATCTCCATTCTGGCTGCATTTCGAGATTTATTGAATTTTACCCAGCCCGACGTTCTGGAAATTTCAATAAAGATCCAACAAAATATCAAATAAACTACAACAAGCATACATGAAATATTAACCCTTAAACAATCAAAGGCAATTAACTCTTAAAAGAAAACTCAAATGCTTGATTTCAATCTGGCCCTGGATGCTGTATTAATCTGCAAGTCTAAAGAAGATGTTATCAAATGCCAGTATGCTTGCCCTTGATAAGGTAATTATGTTCTTTTTCTGTATTTAAGGTCAAGTAACTCTAAAATTATGAAAAGGCACATCCAACTGGTTTTTTAAGCTTGTCAAAGATGTAAGGTCACTACTGACACCTGACTATCATTTTTTTTCCTCCCAACAATAGATTTCCTTCATAGTTTGCACATCTCTTTTGTGTTATATTACAGGTAAATTAAAAAAAGAAAAATGCCATGTTACCATCTGGTTTAGGAGTTACGCTATTTTTAAAATTCAGCTGTGTTCTCTTTTTAAGCCCAGTCTCAAAAACTCTATGTACATAGCAAACGCTTCTATAACTTTATCGGAAATGTAAATGAAACGTTTTCGTATGTTAGCAAGAAACTGACGTGGACTAATCAAAACTACAAAAACACAATCTTGAAGAATCGCAGTTTTATTTTTGATATCTCATTTTTAAACTGCAAATATTCACAAAATTACACCAGTTTTCAACAAGCATAAACTGATAATTCAAGTATTTAACATGCTTTCCAACAATAGATTTTTCTTATTTTTTTCAACAGAGACATCGCTATGTAAGTTGTAATGTTACAGAATACGAAGACAATCCACCGTTTAGTATGAGAGATATAACCCAATAATTACCCTTTCCCCCAAACAATTCTTAATCATGAAATCTTCAATATCTGAACTTTGTAAGGATATAAACTTATACCCCATCTCATATTTTGTTAAAATTGGATTCAGTTGGTTTTGTTTTAAAATATAAACTATCCAAGAACACAACCAGTTACAAAGGAGTCTAGAATTTTCGAAAACCCAGTATGATGTTATCCCACCCATCCACTGTATTATGGCAACTTTGGAGTATGCAAGCCCACTAAATGACCAAATTTTTATAACACACCAAAGAAGTATGCAACCTGCTCAGCGTTTTGTAAAATTGGAGCAAATCAAGCAAGCACTGTTGCCATAGCAACAAGATTTTGGGAGCTGAAATGTTGCTAATTTCGTGGCTTTCAAACGGGAACTGCAATGATTAGATATTTATATTAATTATGTTTCTAGTACTGTAGTGCGTACATCTAGACATCTTCAATTTCACTTAATAAAAGTTTTGCACCTGCAACCGCTTTGTACCCTGTTGTATCCATGGCAACTGGGTTCTCCCGGAGTCAGGTAATTTTTGTTTCTTTTGAGATTGCACATTTTTAAAGCAAGGATATTTTCAAGGTCAACAGCATTGGAATAGTCTGGTAAGATGACATTTATTACTGACATATTATTTTCAATAACGTTTCAACTGCGTGGCCCAGTAGTTAGCACTTCCGACTTCAGATCATTCGGTTACGAGTTCGCGACCTAATGGTGGCAAAATCCTGTTCGAACCTCAACGGTTCTTTGTTGCACAAACCCTTTAGTTTAAACATATGTTATTCATAATTTCACTCACATGCAACATAAGATATACACAAAAAATAGTTAATGGGATTGGAATGAAAGCAAAATGCTTATAGGATTCCTCTCCCTCAAACCCTTTATAATCACCCTCCCTTCGCCTGATATCTGATATGACTGAAATACTGTTGACTGATGAAAAGGAAGTCAAACCGCCTAGTTATCAGTCATCATCAGACCTTAAATAATGATTATGGAATGTAGTATCCTTCCTTCAAATATAAGAACCGCACCTGCCCCTTCTCATGGGACTCATGACTTTTTTTCAATCATGGTATCCCAGAATATGCTAAGTAATTGCTCAGTTTAAGCTAAATACACCTATTCAGTAGCATCAATATATACCCGGCGTATAATATAGGCTGGCCAACCTTCATTCAACATAAATTTTGGTGATCAGTATAGGTAATGACGACGTCAGCGAAAATACATATCACGTCACTGAGTGCTAACATGTCATCAGTGGCCACTGCTGTGTACAATCAACACGTGTTTTGAAAGCAATAAAATATATTTTAAGGACTCGGTTTGGACAAAAAGGGACGAGGTAAGTTATATGTATTGTTTGATTAATGATGCAATATAATTCTGTATTCGAGGGCATGGGAATGTTCAAACAAAATCAGCGTCTCCTTGGCCTAATACATGTTATGTGTCACAGATCAGCTTATTAAGTCACAAAATGGCAGAATATGTATACGTTAAAAATATTTTTGCCTGTAAGGACAGGCAATTCAACTTCGGATTTTTTTAATTTGCATGGTGCGCGAATCACTTGGTTTGTGTTGTTGTTGAGTCAGTTTCCGTTACGATGGTCTTGAAGAGGCCGAATCGTTTATCCCGCGTATCGTTGGTAAGTACAATATGTAGCGTGTTCGATTTACTACTCAGCTCTTAGCGGCGGTCAAAAGATCGTAACTGACAACTAAATAAGACGTGTTTTTTTTTTCATTTTTATAATAAAAAGAAATAGAACTACTATCTGAAATGGCGTGGTAACGACTTTTACAGTCTACCTTTGCCAGAAAGTGTCTTGAAACCGACATTTTATTTCTGCTACTGAGGTCGCATTCCCGGTTTCCAAAAACTAATCGAACGTTACCGATTATCTCCCTTGGTGACCTTAAGACATATTTTAGTTAACTGCTAATACGATGATGATCCGATCGAAAAAAAAATTGAGTCAGGTTCATAACAAAGTCTAATATGGGTTATGTCAGAACTAACGGATAGTAACTCTATGGTGAGGATCTGATGTGGCCACATGTCTAATTTGGATAAGATATTATGTGTGTCCTAAATATTCGCAAGTTTTGAGATGATCCGATCCTAAGATAAACGACTGTGTTTAGGACACAGTTCAATAATAGTCTTTCAAAGGCATGTACATGTACCTCATTGTAAAGGTCTTCAGACCTTTTCCACTGTGTTCACTTTACAAGCAGGGCATTTTAATCTGGTTCTGCATTTATTACTCCTAAATCTGCCATCGCCGGTGTACACAGAGCTTATTCAAGTGCTATAGGTAAGAGTTATTATTGCAAATTTTCACTGTCTTGAACAACGTACGGCGTTTTATTATTATTATTACTATTATTATTATTATTATTATTTGTTGAGCATTGCACATAATATCGAGCAACGAATGCACTTTTTGTATTTTTGTAAATATGAATCGCCCTACTACATCTTATTAACAAACTAAAACTAGAAAACAGCGTTTCATTCCCAAGTAGGTATTAAACAAGATGCTGCGCCGTACCTTAGTAAACACTAAGATTTGAAGCTGGGTAATTCTCTCTTGTTCTCAAGTTTTATGCATTATTCATGTTTGCAAATAAGAACAGTTTCACCTGATCTTATAAGTAAGCTAAATGGAAATCATTTCTCTGTAGCCAATGAAATGCAACAGCCATATAAGAATAAGATAAATTTGTACCTCAGCGCACACATGTGCTTGCTTTTATAGCAGGGACATGTACCACAACACATGTTGTGTTATTGCCATCCCTTACTGACCCTTCGGGCTGGGTGACTCATTCAGGCCCAGGCATGGAGGTAGGAGCGTCTTATTTCCTTCCAGCAGGACAATGACTTGCCAACTGCCTATGATATAAACGACACTCAAAGAGCTAAAATAGTTGGGCCGATCCCTTTCCTACAAGGACCCCCCTTAATCTAGCTGTTTTACCAAGCTGAGCAGGGCTCGCTCGGGCATCACCGGTACAACTTGACTCAGATTCGACTTCTATCCTGGCTGTAGACTTCCTCTATGAAGACTTCCGCTCAATGAAGCTGTTTTCACAGTTTTGTTTAATCTTTAACCGATCCTTCGTGAGGACGCTGAGATTGCAGTCTATTCTATTCTATTCTATCCCATAACCTTACTAGGTCGTTGGGGCACCAAAGATGACAACAAACCAATCCCTTTCCACCTTGTCCTGTCTTCAGCTACCCTAGTTGAGCTGGCAAAATCCATTCCTGTCCATTCCTTGATATTGTCTTCCAACTTCTTCTTCTGTCTACCTCTTCTTCTTTTTCCTTTCACTGTACCCTGAAGTATTGTCTTTGCTAAACCAGACGACCTTGAGACGTGGCCAAACCACCTTAGTTTCCGTTTCTTGACCAGCGTAAGGAGTTCATCATAATATTCTCCAATGGCTGCTTGGATCTTCCTGCGAACCTCCTCATTGGTTATATGGTCCTTGTACGAAATGCTCAGTAACCTTCGGTAGCATCTCATCTCAAAGGCCTGCGTTCTTTTCTCTAACTCTGCTGTCAAGGTCCATGATTCACAGGCATACAGAAATATGGAAATGACAGGAAGCGCATAAGTTTCACCTTTGATCCAAGAGATATATTGTTATCTCTCCAAATTGGTTTCAGCTTAGTAAGAGCTGATGTGGCTTGTGCAATCCTTGAGAGAACCTCCTGTTTTGAGCCATCATCTGAGACACAACTGCTCCGCTGCTTACGGTACCCAGCTTCTGCCCTTTTACCTTGATCTCCGTCTGGATGCCCAATGCGCTGTTCGTCATCAGTTTGGTCTTCTCAGCACTGATCTCCATCTTATACCTTGTGCAGGTTTGGTCGAGACTTTCAACTAGAGCTTCCAGTTCCTGCTCTTCCTCAGCTAGAGCATCTAAGTCATCGGCAAACCGCAGATTGGTAAGTTTCTGCCGCCTATGCTAACCTTTCCTTCATGTTCTTCTAGAGCATCAGGCATGAACCGTTCGAGAAAAATGTTGAAGAGGGTGGGTGACAGAAGACATCCTTGTCTTACTCCAACTGTTGTTCTGAACCATTCTCCTGTGCTGCCATTTATCAGGACTGCACTTGTAGCCTTGTCGTATAGCTGCTCAATGGTGCGAACTAGATTTGCACTGATATTGTACTTCCGCATGGTGGCCCATAAGGCTGCATGCCATACCCTGTCAAAGGCTTTTTTGAAATCAATGAAGACATGGTACAGATTCTGCAGATTGCAGTAGCAGCATTGAAAAAGGGGAAGTCTGCCGGAGTTGGTAATATACCAGCTGTACGTGTTCCAGTTGGCAGGGAAACCATGACTAATGTTTTAAACAGACAATGGTAACATGATCTGGAGAACAAGGGAATACCCCATGAACTCAGTCATTGATTATTAACCCCCCTAAATAGGGTAACCTACAGCTCTGCCAGACCTTCAGAACCATCAGCCTCATCAGTCATTCGTGCAAAGTCATGGTGAAAGTCATCTTAAACAGGCTATAAACCCCAAGGCGATAATCGCTGAAGTACAGACTCAATCTGAGAAACGGACTCAATCTGAGGAACTGACTCAACCTTCACAGTCCACTGCGAGTATATTGCACGCTCTTTGGCCTCATTCTGACTTAAAGTGTGTTTCAATGGTGATCTCTGATGGCTTGGTTGATGAAGTGTAACCTGTACCAATGCAGTGTTTATCTTGTACTGCCCTCTTTCCAGGACTCTCTGGGCGACTGTCAAATGGTAAAAAATAAAGAACAAAGACGTACTATGACAGACAACAGCATTAAGAGTTCTTACAATGGGCATGAGTGAGTCGATATATATCTCACCTGCAAAGATTTTGAGCCAACCAAGACAAAGACCAAATAAGGCAATGAGTGCAATGCTCTTTTCAAAAACCTAGCATCATTCAAAACACCGCTTGGTAGTCGGTTCGACTGATAGTACTGAATACTTTCAGGGCCAGGGTGTAATTGGTAGGGCTGGCTATGCTTGCAATAGGTACAGGATGGGGTATTTGAATTTGTTAACACTAGTCTCTTCTTCTTTCCTCACCCCGCCACTCTCTC
The DNA here is from genome assembly GCA_963989385.1 of Ctena decussata. Taxonomy (NCBI): domain Eukaryota; kingdom Metazoa; phylum Mollusca; class Bivalvia; order Lucinida; family Lucinidae; genus Ctena; species Ctena decussata. The sequence continues at coordinate 32,723,759 of OZ022498.1, read as the reverse complement.
TCTCTCTCCCTCTCTCTGTCATTATAACCATAAACAGATAATCGTAAACGCAAATGTTGTCGAACCTACAGGCAAATAAATGAACTAATAGAAAGATGGATGAACGGCATCAATGCAAAACCAAATCGTCCAAACAGTTGCATGCGAGGAATATTTTAAGGCGCGGCGGACATTTTTTTATTATTTCTTCATTTTTTTCTGCTCCTGGTTTTACGGTCATTTAATAGTAATTCTTTTATACAATCGACTTATATCAAAAGTGAGCAAAAACGGAATAAGAGTTTCCCCCAGATCACATTTGAGAAAATCAACTTCTGCTAACGTCGTTTCAGGGTTTGATCTTCCCTAAGCGTTCTAGTTTTTACACATCACTGATGAAAAGCCGGCTCAGTATAAGCGCACTATTTTCAAAAAGGCCACAAAGCCAATACTTTCCAATCTTTGCAGGAAAGAAAATGTGGAACTGCTGGTCGTCTACACTGATAAAGTTTTTTCACAACGTATGTAAGTTCTTGCTATCAGTGCAGCAAATATTTCTTGGCCAAGTTTATTTGATGAAAATTCTTCATTTAAAAATGCTTATTGTCTGGCAAGCTTTCTTCACCTTATAGGTTTCTACTTCAAAAAAAAATTTATGCGTGTGAACGAAGCCATACTTTGTGCTGGTATTAACAGCTGCATCAGATTTCAGGTGAGGATACATATGTGCAATTACAGTGTGCTTTTCTCTGGTTTTCGTAACCAGATATTGTCAGGGTCACTGATGAGGCCTGAATAGCCGAAACTTCGAAGTATTCCCCATGTTCTTTCTTTTGAATGTTTGCTCTGCTCTTGAAAGAACTCTTTAAGATTTTGATTCCATTTCTTATCCCTAGAAGTCTTAATACTAGCAGTCATAATTCCGTTCTTTTCTTACAATTTCCGTTTGTGGAGGCTTATTACAGCAAGGGAGCTTATGTTGAGCTTATGCCATGTGTGTACAGTGAACCTGCACATTTGGCAAACTGGCAAGATTCTTCACTGTTTACCGATTATTCACTGTTTATTATTTTGATTTTCTAGGATTCATAAAAGTCTCCGATCAGACTGTGCAGATGTGCAGGACGATCTGTGTCTTTCCTGTTCGCACAAGCAGTAAGCAATGCCAGTCGTATGAGCTATCATGGCATACTAGAATGAGTACAGGAATTGATACAGCTCTTGCGAACGTAACTCGACTACAATCTAGACATCAAAGAGAGGCTAGAGAGGAAACGGTTTTAACACCAGAAGTACTAATGGAAACTTTAAAATAAAACTTGAAGGCTTAAGTTAAGTATTTCATACCTTCTTCTGATGCAAATGTAACAAATGTTACATTTTCTTCTCTGGTCACCTCAGTTATCTCTCCACCTGAAGAACGTCTTTCAATTTCAAAATACATCACTAACATTTCTGAGTTAAGAATTTCCTGAGGTCCTCTAACTTCGATGGTGCACTGGGGAGCAGGCTCTTGAGGCATCGGATTGTCAACTTCACTTTGCAAAGTATGGCCATCCATGGCTGTTGGCAGCGTACCAGGTCCAGTGTGAACAGCTGAAATAAAACTAGAGCAAGTGAGCAGGGGCTCACGTATACCCCCGAACAGTGCCACCGCCTAATGAAACCACACCCTAATGAAACCAATCTTATACATGGTACGAACCTAGAAGTAAACTTAATTACCTATCAAATGGTTCCATCAAAGTATATTACAAATATCAGTAAAGTGTATCAACTAAGCACAAAATTTTCATGTAAACCTATAAGTCTGTTTCCATGACCTTGGTTAGCAGCAGCATCCAGATGATGTCAACTAATCTGCATGAACACATAGAAGTAAACCTAGTCATATATCAGAAGGTTTCATCAAAGGATGTTTGAAATATAAACAAAGAATGTAAACTTAATGCAAAACTTTAACGCAAATGTTAAAGTCTGTGACCTTGACCTTAGGTCAGCAGCAGCATCCGAATGATGTCAAGTATTATGCATGAACATTTTAGTAAACCTAGTCATATATCAAAAGGTTTCATAGAAGGATGTTGGAAATATAAGCAAAGAATATAAACTTAACACAAAACTTGAATGCAAATACACAAGTCTGTGACCTTGACCTTTGGTAAGCAGCAGTATCCAGATGATGTAAACTACTCTGTATGAACCTAAAAGTAACCCTAGTCAAATATCAAATGGTTCCATCAAAGGATATAAGAAATATTAAAGAAGACTATAAACTTTATGCAAAACTTTAACGCAAATGTTTAAGTCTGTGGCCTTGACCTTAGGTCAGCAGCAGCATCCAGATGATGATAAGTATTCAGCTTGAACCTGTAAGTAAATCTAGGCACATACCAACAGGCTTCATCAAAAGATATTGGAAACATAAGCAAAATTAAAAACTTAACGCAAAACTTTAACGCAAATGTTAACGGACGGACACAAACACACACGCACGGACGGACGAACGGACGAAAATCCTAAATTTGACAAATTTACTTCACTGCCTCCATTAAGTTGTGTGTAGCGGGAGTTAACAGTCTCCTCGTACTTCAATATTCTGCAGATTGTGGGTTCAGCTGGTATGTTTTATCCTCTATTTCAGTGGTGTTGTTTGACACCCCATAGATCTTCACACTACGTTGTTTCTTTCGAGTCCTTAATTTTGATTCATCATGGTTTTTATCAATGATTTTTATGTGTTTCCTGTGATGTTTCATGGACGGGTTAGGAAACCTGCCCATGGACCGAACAGGTACATGCAACAAAATGATTTGATCCATTGCAAAAGCTAATGGCGAATGTTTGAATCAAGTAATACATGTTAATAACAATTCTCTGTAAGAAAAATCAGAAAATTGCCATAGGGGGACAGCACGCTACGTCTCGGATTTTTTTTCATTCTTGTATGATTCAGAAATTACCCCAACTACACAAAAAACAGTTGTTGAATTTATGTTAGTCATCCTGTTGCCATGGTAACCAAGACAATTTGAGTCAAGCAAGAGACTCCAAAATCTAGGAGGAAAAAAAATGAAAAACTAGAAATGTTTTTCAGAGAAAAACTGATGTCCCCCCACCAGCCCATTTCCAATCCCCCCTTATGAATAAAACACCTGTGCAATTAAAATACTAGGCAAGTTTGGAGAAAATCCATCCATTGGTTCTAAAGATATCCTTCACAGATGACTATGTCCTTGCAAATGAAGTCAAGGTCACCAAAATCTAATCAGCTCTGAAAGTTGACCCAATGAAGTATCCATACAAGTTTGATGAAATTCCATCCACTGGTTCAGGAGATAGAGTACAAGAAATTGTCAGCTAAGTCCGCCAGTGACCTTGAAAATGAGGTCAAGTCAACAAAATTTAATCAGCTCTTAAACTTGTCCCAATCATGTATTCATGCAAGTTTGGTGAAATTCCATCCATTGGTTCAAGAGATATAGTGGGTACAAGAAATTGTCCTCTAAGCCCTCCAGTGACCTTGCAAATGAGGTCAAGGTCACCAAAATCTAATAGGCTCTTAAACCAGTCCCAATCATGTATCCATGCAAGTTTGGTGAAATTCTATCCATTGGTTTAAGAGATATTATAGGGTACAAGAAACTGTCATCTAAGTCCTCCAGTGACCTTGAAAATGAGGTCAAGCTCACCAAAATCTAATCAGCTCTTAAGTTTGTCCCAATGATGTATCTATGCAAGTTTGGTGAGATTCCATCAATTGTTTCAGGAGATATAGTGGTTTCAAGAAATGGTCATCTAAGTCCTTTAGTGACCTTAAAAATGAGGTCAAGGTCACTAAAATCTTCTCAGCTCTTAAACCTGTCCCAATGATGTATCCATGCAGGTTTGGTGAAATTCTATCCATTGGTTCAAGAGACATCGTGGGTACAAGAAATTGTCAGCTAAGTCCTACAGTGACCTTGAAAATGAGGTCAAGGTCACCAAAATATAATCAGCTCTTAAACTTGTCCCAATGATATATCCATGCAAGTTTGGTGAAATTCCATCCATTGGTTCAAGAGATATAGTGGGTACAAGAAATTTTCAGGCCATTTAAGTCCTCCTGTGACCTTGAAAATGAGGTCAAGGTCACCAAAATCTAATCAGCTCTTAAGCTTGTCCGAATGATATATCCATGCAAGTTTGGTGAAATTCCATTTATTGGTTCAGGAGATATTGTGCATACAAGAAATTTTCCCGCCATTTAAGATCTCCTGTGACCTTGAAAATGAGGTCAAGGTCACCAAAATCTAATCAGCTCTTAACCTTGTCCCAATAATATATCCATGCAAGTTTGGTGAAATTCCATCAATTGGTTGAAGAGATATCGCGCATACAAGAGTGGGACGCCGACGCCGACGCCGACGCCAACGCACCGGGAACTGCACTGAAAACAATATGTCCCCCCTCACCTTTGGTGGGGGGACATAAAAATAATAGCATATTAGTCTGGTCTATCCATCCATAGGTAATTCTTAGACCTCTGATATAGTCCGTTCGCTACCGCACAAACGGGTTTTGCTTATTTTCTCGAAAATGATGAAAGTTAGATTCAATGTTTTAATGTCCTAATGATTCCTATAACTATACATAACAGAATATGAAAAGTCCCATTTTTTGGATGCTTTTATAAAATATTTTCCATTAACTGTAAAGCAGAAACAAAGCAGTTTCGCTGAAGGGCGTCGTATGCTTGTGAGAACAGCCAAAATATTGTTGATAGATAATAGCGTAAACTCATTGCATACTACAGTTGTGGGCGTATATCAATGAAATAGTAAAATGTATTCACCTGTCTGCACGCGTAAGGCATGATGTCACTGGTCAGATGATACTATTTTGTAAATTAACTTTGAAATATAATATAGTTTTGCGAGAAAAAAAAGTATATGTTTCAAAATTTGATAAGTATGTTTCTACAACCAAAAAGAAGAAACAATGGTTTCAGAATAAAAATTCAATTTGTTATGCAAATTTTGTTCTAAGGATAACATACATTGGTCACTTGCTGTAATACGTAAGACTAAACGGGAATTCCAACAGCCAAGTTTTACTCCTTTGTAATTTAGAGGCGAAAATGACATATTTTAGGCCCTGTTTTCGTTATGCAACTCTTTTATGCAAAGCCTCACATTTCTACAAAATTATGATTTTGTTATGTATAGGATAAATATTAAGAACGGGCTAATCGAAAATCTTCTTCCTCTCACCAATTTTGAGAAAATACTGGGGATGCTGTTTGCATTTAGAAGCCAACGGACTATACAGATATTAGAACATATAATACCAACTTAACTCTGTATACAGAAACAAATATATATAATTATGTTTCACACCTAGGCCACAATGAGGGCACGAATAGGACAGAACTCGGCAAATTTTAAAATTTTGAAAAACTGGGATTTTGTCGTTCTTCTGAACAAAATTTGGTTAGTTTTGCAGAAGATGTTCAGAAAGCCCTTAATATATTTATAACCAGTAATACACCAAATTAGTAAATAAAAAAGAAACTGGATGGAGAAATTAATATTTGATGGTCATGGTCACAACAAGCAATTTCAAAGCTCCTATTTCTAAGCATGGTAAAAAACTTGGATTTTGTCATTGTTGTCCCAATTTTTGTTAAAGTAAACTGAAAATGATAAGAAAACCACTGCTGTATTTGAAAAGAGCAATGTATGCCCAAATTTAAAATAGATCACAAATTTCAAATATGAAGTTCAAGGTCAAGCACATCAAAGCTCTAATTTGAAAAACTGGGAATTTCTCTTTCTTTTGTCTCAATTTTTGTAAAGTTTAACTGAATTTGATACGAAAACCATTGTTATATTATAAAACAGTAATGTATCATTTAATGAAGCAAAACATGAAGCATATTAAAACATTCAAAAACAAAAAACACGGTCAAAATAAGCAAAGCTCCTATTTCTAAACATGAAAAACTTTGAATTTTTCATTTTTACCCCAATTTTTGTAAAGGTTGACTGAATATAATCAAAAAAACAACACTACTATATCTGAAAAGAGCATTATATCCTTTAATGAAGCCAAATATTAAAACAGATTAACGAATTCAAGTATGAAGGTGAAGGTCAAGCTCTGTCCTTGGCACTGCAAGTTCCTTCAACCTGAATAATGTCAGAAATTGAAGCACAGTTACTGTAAACTTTATATAGACTGACTGTAATTATTACTTACTTTATCGGACGAGAAAAGATCCTAATTTTCATGTACATGTAAAACATGTTATATATTTAAATTTCTTAATTTCGGTGACCTTGACCTTGAAAACTTGTTGCCTTGGGTAAACTGGTGTTGCTGTGATGAAAAGATTTATAATAAAGCTTTAAAACTGCATTTAAAACATAATAAAATGATATTTATAGCAATAAAGGTCGGGAAAAGGCACTAAAATAGCATACTTTAGCTATTTTAATATTGATCTTGAACTTTTGATTTGAATTTCTCTATCCATATTTTTTAATATTTTGCTTTTAGATATACATGTATTGCTTTTATGACCGTACTAGTGTTTGTCCTGACATCTCCTGTGCCAACTTAGTGCTTTGATGTTAAAAACATTTCTTTTCCAAAACGTTTCTGTAGGGACGAGAAAAGAACAAACACTCTTACGAATTTTCTTATTATTTATTCTCAATTTCTCTGCCTTTCTTCCAGAACAAACATTCTCCGTTTCCATAAAAGTAAGATTTTAATGCCATTTATGGTGGTTTTGCATCAAACCTGATATGTACACAAAAATACTAAAATCCCAGACAAAGCGTAACCAACATTTTTCCATGGTTACAGAGAGTTGATATTAAATAGCCACCAGTAATTTATTTGTGGCCGTTCCAAAGCAGTACTTCTGTTGTGATTCCTCCATGTTGTTCCTGTTGTCTGCTAACAATGTGGCGACCTGTATAGATACCCACTCTGCTTCATGTTATGTTTTGTAATTTAAAATAGAAGACCGGTAAAACAAACATTTCGCTTCTTCTAGCTATTCATGTTAATACTTTCGCTGGTCTGTTGTGTTGGTAATAAAATTTTGGTTGGGTTGAACTTTTGCTGAAACTATGGCCGAGGGGTTGGATTCAGTAAAACTGGTTTATGACTCAAAGTAATTTATGACTGACTGTTGAGGTTCCTCAGTGTTACTTGTTATTGTTGTCCATGTCGAGGCTTTTGTTTACCTGTTGTGTGAGTGTTTTTTTAGTTGGGGTGGCTGAATTACCACTTGTCTAGGAAAGAGATGTTTATTCGGTTCACTGTCTGTGCCTCTCGTAAACTGGTCTCACTTTTTTGTATATGCTTCTTTCCAGTTTGGTTTTCATCTGATTGTATTTGCTCCTGATCATTGCCTATTTGTTTACTTTTCATTTTCTTTGGGATCACTAAAGTGCTGGTAAACTTGAACTTCGAGTGCCACTTAAGCCGGTGCTGGGGGGGGGGGAGTGCATATGCAACCTTGCAATTTTTTATATGAAGTCTCAATAAAACTGACACTCCGATTTTCATTTTGTTTGTGTTCTTGATAATGGACAAATTTACAATATTTTTATTTATCATCAAACTGTTTTCCTTCCGCATTATCTTGCAGTTATACTGTCGTGTGCCTAACAATTTATAATTGGTAGCCGCAGAAAGAAGTGACGCTCGTTGACATGGTAACTGCCATAAGATGTGTTATTTGAATTCTTGGCCGAGTTCGCAGATTATTTAGAGCCTATCAACATATGTGCCATATCAAAAAAGCATGGCAGTAACACAACCAAGACACACAATCTCAAAAGCTATGTGGCCGGGCTGTTACCTAAGATAAAAAGCGGCTTCTATCTATCTACTAAGGATGTTCGGAAAGTTCTAATCGTGACGTTATATTTTGATAAGCACCATAAAGACAGAACTTCTGATAGCGAAACTAAATAAAGCTGTGATATGTCAGGACAACTCTGCAAAAGCAGTGTATATTTTCTAAAGGACATATTTTTGAACATCTTTGAAAAAGGTGTACCAAATAGCCACTGCAAAATTTTACTTTAGAAGGTCGTATTTCATTTATAAGCAGCCTTTAATTGTTTCGTCATTGCTACTTAAACACAAACCCTAGGCAACTGTGTCCTGTAAATATCGCGGAAATTATATTTAATCTAGGTTCCATGCTGTCCGGTGAATTCGGATTATCTGCATTTTATGTAGGTATCGTGATTTTGTAGCAAAAACAAACGTTTTAGCATTCAAAATCTTGTCAGAAAAAGCTTTTGCATGGTCCAAGTCGAAAATGCCGATGTTAAAATTATGGTAAAAAAACGAAGTTTTCACAGCCCGAGAAATGACGTTAACGTCCATTTCAATAACGTCATTAGAACTGCGCATTGTTTTGCAAGGAATGAATAGGACAAGTTTGCTACCCTTCTAACTTTTAAATGGATATTGACAGCAACGACTGACAAACAGCTGACAAAAATTCATTTTGTATTTACGACGATATTTTTACTTGAATGAAACACTGAAAATAAATTCACATATGGCTTTAACCCAGTGGTATGAGTGGGGCCTAATAAAATGCGTTGTACCTCAATAAGAAAATGTATCTTTGTATAGTGTTTGATATCTCTATAAAGGCAAAATGTAGTGCTTTCAATACATGAAAAGCATTTGTCCCCAGCATGCCGCAAAAGAAAGTTATGCGGCGAGAATCAGAACTTTCTGAACAACCCTCGTATCTTCGTATAATGCCTACGCCATCGAAAGCGTTTTTGGCTTTCTGTTAGTTCTTTTTATTAATCCTCAACGTTCACTAAAAATATTGATATGTGCCATCTGTTTTGAGTTTTGTTTATAAATATCGCATGATAACTGATGAACTCCTGTGAAAATGTATACTGTGTATGATCATAATTAGACAGAAGTTATTTTCTTAAAATAAAAATCATAAGGTAAATGATTCAAATCTGTTCTAGCCAGTTGCTGAAAAGACATGTTTTTTGTCATTTGAAGTCAATCAATCACTTGCATTTAGAATATAGGCGATGTACAGAGATAGTGCAATCTCATGCTGAAGTCAAGTAACTGATGATAAGGAGCCACATGGTGGCTTATGCAAATACTCACACTAAAGTTTGCTTATTACCATCTAAAGGTTTACGCTCTTCTGCCAACACCATTTCTTCACACATTTCCAGGCCCTGTTCCTTCTCATTTTCAAAGAACATTCAGCGATATTCTTCACTTGCGGATGGCGGGAGAATTCCTACCAATATTTTACTTGACTGTTCTTCACTTATACTTTTTTGCCTTGAAGGACCTTCACCCAAATCCGTTAGATGGTTATAGACCGACTATGATGTATATAATAAGTAATTTTCATCGGATGCAGAATGGCAGGTTTGAAGTAAGTTGCTTGCACTAGTATGTTGCTTGCGCGGAGCAAAAAAAATACATTTGTAATTCGTGAATATGCTGAAATTATAAAAGAAAATTGTGATTTTTGTGAGCCTTATAATATGTTTGCAAAGGCATCGTTGGATGAATATATTAACAAGTCGCCCAAGGGCAACAATCGCTCACCAGAGTTCCAGTATATGCTAATGTCAAATACACGAATTTTAAACAATCAAGGTAACTCTCAGTGAGATGAGAAGGCAATGATCAGGAATCGATACAACTGATTTACACAGCCTGCCGTAATCACTAAATGGGATAGGAAAACAAAACACAAAAGCAAACAAGACAAGAAACCAGAGGACCAATAGTCATGTAGCTTAACTGAGAACTTACTGTCAACAAATACAATTTTTCACTTTGCTCATTTTTCATGAATTTTAAACCAGTGGCACCAGAAGAATGCTTCTTGCAAACCGGTTAGAAAATGCCATTCTTTTTACCTGGGATAGAAAATTCTTATCTTACCCAGGTGTTCTTACCCAGGACCGGATAAAAATCACGAGCATTCAAAGAATTGGTTTTTTTGGAGGTCACGTATCTGACGTCACGAAAATGGCAAAAATGACGTCAGATAGTGCACGTTAGGCGTTGCCGTAAATAATCGAATGGCGGTCGTTGAAAGCGGCGCCTTCTTTCAAAATCAAACAGAAGCCTCTCAAGCACTAAAGTAATGTATTTTAACAAGTTCAGAAGTTAAAACAAAACGTGGCGTGCAAGAAAAAGTATCTATCATGGGTATGAGGTGCGAATAGAAAAATCCGTCACTCGGGATCATTGTTCGGCATCACTTGGCAAGCCTCGTGATTCCGAACAGTGACCCATGTGACAGATTTTTCTATCCACACCTCATATTCATTAAAGATACTTATTATATCTTAATTTTAAAACCTCAGTGACCTTGAGCAAAGGTCAAAGAATGACCTTGAACTTTGGTGACCATACGTCTTAATGTATTCATTAAGTTAACCATATTTTCCAATATTATATCTTGGCTTAAAAAGTTTTATGTGCAATCCACTATTTGATGATTCCCCATATAAAAGTATAAAGAACGAATGTTGACCTTGCCAAAATTAGGTTAAAGTCAATGGAGGGTCATTATCTGATAAACAGTTGCAGGGCCCCAGTCCTCAGTGCTTCCCTATATGGGATTGGCTGCCATCTTGGTCGTGTGTCCAAGACCAGCTGAACAAATTTCAGTTCACCGGACCAAGTGAGGCTGCATATGAAATATTACATTAACAGACCTAATGGCTTCATGGGAGAAGATGCTTGAAAATGTTGATGGACAACCGCACCTGTAGCCAAGAACAAGTTCAAAGACTAAATTTGATCTTTAGCAGCATAATATGCTCATCTGATCATTTAGTTAGCCACGAATACAACATATTATACCTTAGACCTCGATAGTTTCTGAGAAATCCTTTGTATAAGCATTTTCCAATACAAATGTATAACATTTTAAAGTTGACCGTGCCGTAAATAAGGCCAGGGTCAGTGCAGGGTCATCATTACGGTCATGTTATGGTCATTGGCCCAAGTTTTAAGATATAATGCTTTAAAGTGTTTTACCATATATGGGCATTGCAGCCATCTTGATCATGCAACCATCGCCATCTAAATACGATTTTCTCCTGACTCAAGGAAGCCCCATATGAAAAATGGCTTCAATCGGTCCAGTGGCTTTAGAGGAGATGCTTGAAAATGTTGATTAGCGGAAAAATCTCAGTGACCTTGAATAAAATCCAAAGAATGACTTTAACCTTTAGCAATATATCTTCATCTGCTCATTTAGTTAACCATATATATTAAATATAACCTTACACTTAAATGGTGAAATCCACAGTTTGAGCATTTTCCCATATAAAAGCATAACGTACCAGTTTTGACATCACCATAAATAACGTCAAATTGTTTTCACGGTCATAAATTATATAAACCATGATGGGCTAAGCCAAAAATGCGACATTACAAGTTTCATGGTCAATGGCCTTTTAGTTCTACAGAAAAAGATTTGTAGATAGCTTGTACTATATAAGGGCATTGCGGCCATCTTTGTCTTGTGACAAAAAACAATCTGAACAAATTGTCGTTCCCCTGACCAGAAAAGACTCCCTATGAAATATGGCTTTAATCGGTCCAGTTGCTTCAGAGGAGAAGATATTTGAAAGTATTGACGTGCGCCGAATCTCGGTGACCTTAAACAAAAGCCAATGAATGACCTTGACCTTTAGCATATACTATCTCCATCTGGTCATATAGTTAATCATATATACACCAAATATTATATACCCAGCGTCAATGAAAACGCATCAGTCTTATAATGTCATATTTGTTTTCTTTAATTCAATGATTTTACTATATCAACAGGATATAGTTATCACATCGAACCATCTACTTACGCCCATGATGTCATTTTGCCTAAAGGTACGCTGTGAGTGTGTGACGTAACGTAAGCTATGAAATCAAGGAAGACGGAGTTCTAACATAATTTTATATGGCAGAAATTCCCCGATGATGGATTTTGATAGACAGTAGATAGCCTATAAAATCGCCATAAAAAAGAAAACAAGATCGCCGAATGCAACAATGAGACTTGGATTCAAACCACACTATTTTTTCACGTTCATCAAGTAATGGACACACAAAGGTAGATTACGGTAAATTGGTACGTTTTTGCAACCCAAAATGCTGAGATCAGTAGTAGAAACTGAATTTCGGAAGTTTTGTGGGGTAAACGTCAACTATAAGCCAGGCCGAGCATGACGTTGCATGTATAACGTCACCCTAATTTACCGAACCCCGTAATAATTCCAAGCAGGAAAAATGGTTTTATGTCAAGAGACCCTCCAAAAACCATTTATTTGCAATCAGGTGTCTGGCAGAGCGAGAAATATGGATTTACTAGGCTTTAAGGTGGTGATATTCACTGATTTGGGGCAAAGACAAAAATCTGCAAAAAATGCTGAAAATACAACTGATCTTCCCAAAACTTGTCAGATGCCTTCTTCATGTTGTTTCTCATGATTAAGAATCCCAAAATGCAGGGTTTGTGGATGTTAAAAAGTGTTTTTATAAGGAAAGATCAAGGGGTAATTTTCTGCGCAGAAATCTAAGAAAATATATCGTTATTGAAAATATATTTGGTGCTAAGGGTACCTTGTTGAATTACAAAGAGCGTCCTAGCAATTATTTTTTCCAACTTTTTCTCACATTTTCAGGCTGAGCAGATAAATAAATATGTAGCCTGTGTCCAAATTTTTGTCAAAACACACAGGTGAGACTATTTTAACAAGGTCGAATAATTTCGTTTACATCTGTCATATAGTATCAGTAATGTATTATTTATATTGTAGATGTTATATAGGTATGCTTGCCTACCCTATATTTGATAAATGCGTCCAGTGTACATTACCTTGTACATGGTTGAACACTTGAGAAAAAGCTACTGTTTTCATCTGGTCTACATTACAATTTGAGAAAGGCTTGGAACAAATAATTGCTAGGACGATCTTCATTATGCAATAACGTTCCTTCATCAATACAATATTTTTTAATAACGATCTTATTGTTTCAGATTTCTGCGCAGAAATTTACCCTTTGATCTTTCCTTATAAAACACTTTTTTAAGCAGCATTAACCTCTATTATGTATTCTAAACTGTAGAGAACAACAAAAATAAGAAGTGTGTTAACTTTCCGGGTGATACGTTATTTTTTTATGGTTTTATGCAGATTTTTGCATTTACAATAAATCACCACCTTAAATGTGTTATTTGATATCGACAGTTTTCTAACACGTCAGTTTTGACGTGAAGCTTGATAGCACCGACTAATGAACTAAAATTAATTTGTAATCATCCTATCTCAATACAGTAAAATAAGGATTAACTAAATTATCTATCTCACAAAATCAAGTATTTTCCGAACAGTATGTGCCATAATATCTAAACTGGTGCGTGTTCATTGACGCTTATATACCTTAGAAATGAATAGTTTCTGAGAAATTCACTGTTTATGCATTTTTCCATATAAAGCATAAAGTGCCAAAGTTGACCTTGCAATAAATATTATCAAGGTCAACCTACGGTAATCATTTAAGCTAACTATGATTGGCTCGAGTCCCCATAGGTATTACAAAGTTTCTTCGGTTCTGAATAAAAGAATGGAAGGTTTTTAGCATATATGGGCGCGGCGGCCATCTTGGTCATGTGACCCAGAGTCCGCAAACAAACATCTGTTCCCCTGACCTAGGGAGGCTCCACATAAAAAATGACTTCAATCGGCCCATCGGATTCAGAGATGTTTGAAAATGTTGACAGTGGCTGGACGGACAAAGGACGATGGACGGACGAAAAATGCTTAGCTAAACTATAAGCTCACCTATTGACCTAAAGGCTCAGGTGACCTAAAAAGCCAAGAGGTCACCTCCTCCTAGCAGATGGACACAGGATATCCTAAATTATGTATAAAAAGTCAAAGACTAATAGAAAACCGATAACTAATGACAATAGTAGTCACCCACGACAAATTCGCCGCCTGGAAATTGCAGGTAAGATAAATTGCCCACTATTACAAGATTTCATGATTTAAAGCTGTCCGTCATGTTTAAGTTCAAGTATGATAAAAAATAAACAGAACTTTATCGAGAAAACTTCAAACAGGGACTCTTTTGAGTTTTTAATGCAAGTAACTCTATGGTAAATAGGCCAACTTCGCCCAATTTTATTTCTCAGGCCTTGTTTCAATCATTCCCCAGATTTCATACATGTCCAATCCATCCGCAATATTAGCAAATAGGCTATGCCCACGACAAGGTTAAACAGCATTCAAGGGCAAGAAATTCTTCAGTAAATAGTCATATCCGGCGAAATTTTGGACTTGTCCAAGAATTGCATATATTCTAGTTGTAAGTATGTTTCATGATGGCTAGATCAAAAGTAAATTGGTTATGCTAGAACAAAGTAAAATAAAGGCCAGTTTACCCCAAGGTAAATATGCCATGGTAGCTTATTTTGGTCCGCAAACGTTTCAAAAGATTTTATCTCTGTGCTAATTATCAACAAGTTTCATGATGATTTGCTAAAAGGTAAACAGGCTTTGTCTGGGACAATTTTAAATATCTTTTTTTCAGCACTCAAGACAAGATTTTCTTAACAATCATATCAATTATTTTTGCTTGTTGAACCATGAAGGACAGACATACTATTGTATACTGGACAAAAAGTTAAGGATCAAACATAAGACTGAAATTTTATATTGAAAAAAGTAATTTTCAAAAAACAAAACAAAAAAAAAACAGTTTCTTCTGTTGACTATATCTAGCAATGCTGAAGAACATTGCATGACAAATCTTGGAATCTGGTCAAGTGACACAACATCAGAAATGAATAAACAGGCTAAAATCAAAGTGAACACTGGCATCAACACAAAACTGAATGTCCGCTATTTTTGGCTTTATCAATGCAAAATCATTTTCAGGTCTCAGTGTGACCTTCAAGGGCCTGAATAAATGCATGACAGCCACTAGTTGTCTTCTGGTAAATCCCCAAATGTCCAATTAGGGACTCCTTTGCCATTTTTCACGAAAGGCCTGAATGAGCACTCTGAGTTTCAGACAGCCTCTCGTGATCAGGATTGGCGGTGCTCAATCGGATTATAAACTTGTGATCATATTGGCATGTCAATGCGGGCGATTGTTTCTATCGCTAGGTACTGATCCACCAACTCTGCCCTGTGATTCGATGATGTCACTGCCAAAACCTTCAGCAAGAGGTCTCGTAATTGGATAAAACATGTCATTCCAGTCCACACAGCTGCCAATCCAGATGTCAGACCATCCATCATACACTCTCCTCGAGGCATGTCATATTCCACTACACAGTTTAATTCATAGTCTGCACGACGTGTATCTGGCAGACGCCACACCCTTCACCCGTCATCGTGGATATCTACATACAAATCTGGACTCACAGGTGAAAAGAACGTGGGCCGAATGACCCAGCTGCAAATTTGTGTTGCTCTTTGCCGACTATCGCCTCGAATTTCTATGGAATTGCATCAATCCTGGCCTCATTACCACAATGCAGGTGCGCAGATTAGATGTATAATGTCTGTTTCTAACCGTTTTTGCTTAAACTGGCCGAATGAATCATTTAATGGACAAAAAAACGTCCTCACGGTGTTATTCTGAGGAACCAGTAGCTTTGGGCAAAGTAAATAGATGGGCAATGATCAGGAATTAATACAATCAAATCCCACATTCCGCTTTCAAATCCAATAGGGAAAGAAGCACATACACACAGAAAGTGACACAAGTTTACGAAAGACACGCACAGTAAACCGAATGAGCAGCTCTTTCCCAAGCAGATGGTCATTCAGCTACCCCAATACAGCATCAACATCTATTTTTACTTATTTTTTTATTTTAGGTACAAAACAAAACAAAACAGAAGGCAGATTGGGCAGCAATACGGGTGACCAAACCGCCAGAGACCATAGACAAGCGGACACAGCACAATATAACATCAAGGAACCGCAACATGAGTACCGCCTTGGAACGGTCAGCAAAAGATTACTGGGGGGGGGGGGGGGGCTTAAACATGTTTTACTGGGCCCAAACCTCGCCCTCTGCTTCTGCAGTGGTAAGAAACATTAAGTTAACTTATTGGTCCGCATGAAGGTTTCCTAACTCATCAATGAATCATCACCGCAAACAAATAAATCACGGTTAAGGTCTATGATGAATCAGAGATGAGGAATCAACGGAAAACGTATTGCGACACCAGGAGACCCCTGGGAAGTCAGACAACACCACTGAAATGCCGGAGAAAAAGGAAACTATCAGTTGAACACCGAATAACCAAGCAACAGACAAGGCAAACGCCGGCCCCAACCAACTAAATTAAGTAGCTTTATGTCGGGCCCATCATTGAGTCTGATGCACCGGTGTGCAATTAAAGAGGGAAGTAAAGTGTTTAACCATAATTAGGTTAACCACTAAACATGCAGGCTGTAGCACTACATTTATAGTATATCCAATACGTTCGTAACGAACGATAATTTTCCTGAACGGATCAGAACAATTGGACTTACCGACAATTTCGATAGGCCCTGTTGCAAAAGACTTTTTAATCGGACATTGAATTTACAAACCAATTCATAGTGTCGGCGAAAGAATTTTGAAACTGCTTTTCGAAGTTTATGATATCTATAGCCCTGTTGGAGAAGCTTAGCAGTTAATAGCAATTCTCTGTAACCACCAACCAAAGTTCGGCATGCATAGTCATGGATTTCGATGAAACTTTCTAATGTTTGTGTGTTGTTACACAAAACCAAATAATTGATACCTAGTTCCTTCTGATGCATGCCCGTTGCCATGGTAACGGCCTCCAAAGTTTTTGGCTCAAAAATTGTCAAAAAATAATGAAAAATTGCACTGTTTGAACTTTTATATAGGCTGAATGAAACTACATTTCATCTAAACATGAATTAGTTGAAGAAGTATAGGTCAGTTTGAGTGTAAGGAAAAACAAATATAATAGTTTTATAATTTCTTTAGTACTGCTCCTGGCTGCTAATGGTGGGTGGGGTATCAAGGTATCCAAAACCCCCATTTTAAGGCATTTTTAAGCGTATACCGTCATTTCGTCCGGTCAGTCTGACATATCTACATATCACTACAAACTAAAGGAGGACCTCAACTATTATGAACTGAAGAAACATGTTTGGGAAGTTACTTCCTTCTGACCGTAACTATGGAAACAATCAGTACCCTATATAAAAAACGGAAAAACATAACCCTGTAAAATATCAAACACTTTTACCATAAACAATGACATGCAGCATTAATTACATGTATAGTTGTTGTGAAAATATCAGACTTACATTAAGTAATATCCCAATACAAGGACTAGTACTGAGACTCTTTTAATATTCATTAAAGGGGCTCCGAAAGGGGTTTTAACAGGCTAATTTGCACCCCAAATGATTAATTTTCTCCATGCAGTTACAACCTCATAACTGTTTTCCTTTTACAAGTTTGTGAAAATATAAGCCTAAAGTTAACAGATACAAAATATGGTTATGGGGTACTCCTGGGTAATATGTGCATGACATTTAAGGGTCAAAAACGGGGATGAAAGGAGGAAATTTGACGAAAATGCCTGAACTGCTTCACGAAACAACCATAAACAGCACTGCATGCAAATATAATGGCTAAGAATCTGTCAGTCAAATGTCAACAGGTATAAATAATGACAATAGGGTGTACTGTTACAGTATTTATAGATCCTTAAGGGGTCAAAAAGGGTAAAATCTCCTAATTTGCCCCCCCCCCAAAAAAAAAAATCTCAAATATTCTTCATACTGCAACAAAAATACATTATCTATTACTTTAAACTGTTTAGAAAAGCATATATTGTAAATTACCAGATACAAAGTATGGTACTGAGATACACTTAGATTACAAATGGTCTAAAAAGGGGACAAAAAGGGGGACAGATCAAACAAAATCATGGCTTTCTTCACAACATAAAGTAGCTAAATGAAACACAAGTATTAGCTTTTGCGGATCGATAACTGGTAAATGCTGTCACCTATGATATCCCCACATTCTCAGACACTCGCCTTACTAGAATACAGTTCTTGTCCCAGATCCAGAGCACAGCTCGTACCAATTTTGTAGTCTTCGACTTGAAATTAAACTTGGACACTGGGAAGTCAAACAGCCAGGTTAGACTATGAATAGGTTTATTTCTACACAATAAGAGAATAAAACGCTGTTCATATACACACATCAGGTGGTTATGCCTATATTTACATCACCCACATCCATAGTTTCCAGCTGGTGCCACGAGGAGGAGTGACTAGGTCTTGCTATCACAAATGGCTATACTGATATTCAAATCTTAGTCTAGCCATTTTTGACAGCCATTTTCAGGTCGTTTTTTGTTGTTTTTTTATTAGTTCGCCTGAGCCGAAGGCTCACAAGTGAGCTTATAGTATAGGCAGGCATCCGTTGCCCGTCGTCCATCCGTCCGTCAATATTTTCAATCGACATCTCTGAAACTACAAGTCTTGTTCATTCAGTTCAGTTCGATTCTCCTATCGACGTTCCCCAAGTGGCTCAGCGGTACGTAACCATAGTTGCACACACTTGGCACCGTGTGTCTGTCCAATACAAGACCTGTTGTAACCAAATTTCATATATAGTATCTATAGGCTGGGGGAACTAATAATACTGATTTTTTTTATCCAAATCGCTTTAGAACTTTGGTTGCTATGGCAACTTAAAATTTCAATTGACTTGTACGGGAAATATTGAAAATTTGCATTTATTGCTACGTCATAGCAAATAATTTGACAAATCTTTTACAGAAACGTTTCTTGAGAAGTCCTCTATCAACCACATGAAATTTATATAAATTGCAGAATCTGGCTGACTGCCATGGGAACCGAATGTTTATAAATAGGAAAATAATACTAAAAATCATCTCCTCAGAAACTATGCAACCAGTATAGCTCAATCTTCACAGACAAGATCTTAGTACTAGCCTTTGAAAATACATTTTTCTTTGGCAATTGCTCTAGAACTTTGGTTGCTATGGCAACTTAAAGTTTCCATTGAATTCCATGGGAAAAAATGAAAATATGCATTTATTGCTTTGTCACTGCAGATATTTTGACAAATCTTTTACAGAAACGCTCTTGGAGTAGTCCGCTACCAAACATATAAAATTTATGTAAATTGCAGAATTTGGCTGGTTGCCATGGCAACCGAATGGTTAAAAATAGGAAAAATACTCAAAAATCATCTCCTCAGAAACTATGCACCCGTAAAGTTCAAACTTCACAGACAAGATCTTAGTACTAGCCTCTATGAAAATACCGTTTTTCTTGGCAGTTGCTTTAGAACTTTGGTTGCTATGGCAACCTCAAGTTTCCAATGACTTCTATGGGAAAAATTGAAAATTTGCTTTTATTGCTATGTCACTGCGGATAGTTTGACAAATCTTTTGCAGAAATAAACCTTGAGTAGTCCTCTACAAGCACATGACATTTTTGAAAATTGCACAATTTGGCTGGTTGCTATGGTAACCGAATGGTTAAAAGTAGAAAAAATATTCAAAATCATCTCAGAAACTATTCAACCCGTAAAATTCAAACTTCACAGAAAATATCTTAGTACTAGCCTCTACGAAAATGTTTTTTTTTTCATGGCAATTGCTCTAATAGTTTGGTTGCTGTGGCAACTTAAAGTTGCCATTGACTTATAATGGAAAAATACAAAATCTTCATTTATTGCTATATCAGTGTGGATATTTTGACAAAAATATAGAAATACTTCTTGAGTGGTCCTAAACCAGGCTTATTAAATTTATGCAAATTCTACAATTTGGCTGGTTGCCGTTGCAACCGAATGGTTAAAAATAAAAATTAAAAATAATTTTCGGAGAAGCTATATTGCCGATTAAGCTTAAGGCTGAGCAGGAAGGCTTGAGGGTACTGCAGTTGGTCATTGAGAGATCTTTTGAGCAAGTGCCGTCGTCTGGGGCAGAACTCTTTAGAAGGACGAGTGGTCTCAGAATGTTGGGTGTTATGGGGTGAGATGTCTTAGGGCGAGTTGTCTGTCGGGCGAGTTGTCACCTGAAGGTGGGGCGTTGTCTTTGGGCGAGATTTTTGTGGGGCAAGTTGTCTTGGCGCAAGTTGTCTTTGGGGTGAGTTGTCCATAATTCTCTATCAAAACTGGAAGTAGGGTTATGTTTCCTTTTCTTTACATATCCTCTGATGATGCTTTATATTTGCTCAAGATACAAGGAGCAAAGTCTTACCATTTTGTGCGTGGTCCTGGACCAAGTATTGAAGAATTGCTACACCTACAGTGTAAGATGATGGTTCAAAAAATTTAAGCACTTGACAGGGTGTGGCATGCAGCTTTATGAGCTACCCAATGTGGAAGTGAAACATCAATGCAAATCTAGTCCCTACCATTGAGCATCTCTATGACAAGGTCATAAGTGTAATTCAGAAGTACAGTACAGGAGACTGGTTCAGAACAACAGATGGTGCTGATAAGATCAAACTGAAGACAAACAGCGCCAATAGCAGCCATAGGAAGATAAAGGCAAAATGACAGAAGTTTGTAACTGTAACAAGCTTTAAATACCCAGGAGCAATTGTCTCAGATGATGGCTCAAAACCGGAGGTTCTCTGAAAGATTGCACAAGCCATTCCAGCTCTGACAAAGCTGAAGCAAATATGGAGAAATAACACTTCTCTTGGGTCAAGGAGAAACTGATGTGCTCCCTTTTCATGCATCCATATTTTGTATGCTTGTGAGTCATGGACAGTGACAGCAAAGTTGGAAACAAAAAAATGCAGGCCTTTGAGATAAGATGCTACCGATGGCTACGGTACATTTCGTACAAGGACCACGTAACTAATGAGGTAATGAAGATATTGTCGGAAGTATCCAAACAGCCAAGCAGAAATTTGTTTGCAGCAGGATTTAACTCCCTAAATGACATTTACTAATGCACTTTTTGGTTAGTTTCAACTTTCAGACTTCTTCGCACCCATTACAAGAACTTACATCACAATAAAACCAAATGTCATCCAAGGAGAAGTGATCTATCATTATGACATTCAATTTGGCTTTTTGACTGTATATCACAGGATATACTTGTGTTATCCAATTACACATCTCGTTACATTCCTAAGTGCATTAGAATGAAATCTAAAAGCAGTTTCAGTTACACAGAGTGCATATGTTGAATCAATGTATTAGAAGACCAAAATGCATCAATAGATTCGTGCTTTGAGAGGAAAAATTTGGTATGGGGCAGCTAATATGAGCATTGACTCGAAAGGGGAGATAAACAGCATGCCAAAGTAACCCAGTGACCTATATCAGTGTTATTTTAACAGATGCACTCCAAGCCTGTCATGATAATATCCATCCTCATCCATCTTTAGTGCAGATCTTTATATGATCTTATGATATACTGATATGGATCATATCATGACTGCTGTTGACAGGATCTGATAAGATTTCGATGTATATGGCACAGTATCAGGTTATACTGTCGCTAATGCTGCATTTTTATTGTTATCTCTTATGGGGCCCATCAAAGAAATATAAAGGGAATACCAAAGCAATACAATCAGTTAATCATTCTAACATTAAGAATATTATTTGAGTTCCTGTCCTATCGTTGGAGTGGAATAGAGTTCTTTAGATAAAGGCCTGCTCTTTAAGTAGATGGTTTTATGATGCATGCTGATAGGATTTACTTACATCTGAACGTATAAGGTGAAACACCATGTTTCATATTGGTCAACAAATGAGAGACATTTCAGAACTGTTATTCATTCAAACATGTTTTAAAGGGTCACCCTCATAAAAGAGCTCTTTTAGGAACGAATTCATTACTTGAAGAGTAGACCCCATTTTTAAGAGCTAGCCAAGTCCTCCAGGAAAGCGAGCAGGAGTTCATGTTGTTCCCCTTTGTAAGTTTATGGCAAGTCAATCTTACATTTTTTTTTTTGGAAAAGGGACAGGGGCATTTATTAGGAATGATATGGTAATTACTTATTTAACCAATTTTTGACTCCTTAAATGCATATAGAAAGAACCACAGGGCAGCCATGGTTATGGCTTTAATTCATTCATTTCATTTGATCAACAGCTTTTGAACCAGTGTACTTGTAACAAATATAGTATGCTGTTTTGTGAGAAATTAAAAATTTTTGTGCAATTGTCTGCATTTTTGACCCCTTTTTGGCCCCTCCTGGACACAAAAATGCAATTACTTTGATCCCCATAACATATTTCATGTGCCTTACATGAGACTGATGGTCGCCTTTATTAGTAACGGAAAATGGTTCAGATGCTATATGAAGAGTGTAATTACCGGGTAATTTTGCTGATTGTTTCCCCTTTTATGGCCCCTGAAGGTAATCTAACTAAAATAAAAGAGCACCCCATTGCCATGTTTAAACCACTTAATATCTGTCAAATGGTTTCTAAACCATTGTCATTGTATGCACTGTTGTAAGTTTTGTTTTATGAAGGAATTCATGATGTTTGGTCGATTTTCCCATTTTTTACCCTTAATTTGGACCCCAAAATGACCCCAGAATATTCCAATGCTACAGTTTATATCTGTTAACTTGGTTTAAACATATTTTATTCGTTTTTTAAATTGTAACATACATACATATATATATATACAATACAATCTTGGGATTAGAACGAAAGCGGAGTGCTTATAGAGTTCTTCTCCCTAATACAATACAACTGTATGCAGTATGGCGGATATTTGTATGTAACTTCAAATATTAAACCAAATTTGATTCTATATTTAGGTAGAAAAGGATTAACAAATGAAGCCCTGCTTGTCAAAAAAAAAATATATATATATATATATATATATATAATAACTTAGTAAGTTAATGCGAATTATATAGAAAAAAGGTATAAAGCTAGACAAATAAGAGTACAAGAAAAAAATACACATAATAATGATAAATACATGTACAAGTGACCAATGAGAAATCCACAAAACATAACAATTAAATAGGATAATGTATAAATATCTGTTAACTTCACACATATATTTTCACAACATATTAAAGAGAAATCAATAATTTGTTTTGCAGTTTTGTGATGAAAATTTGTTATTTTGGGGAAAATTAGCCATTAAACCCCCTTTCGGAGCCCCATGAATGATTTTTATGAGGACCCCGTTGCTACCCTTTGTAATGTTTATATTTTTTAAACTAAAACTGATATTTTTACAACTATTGTGCATGCAATAAATGCTGTATTTTGATTGTTTAGGCTAACAAATAAGTGATTTTGTGCACTAATGTGTTTTCTTGTTTTTGGTTGGTTGGTTTGTTGATTTGATGCTTAACGTCCACGGTAAACAACTAAGGTCATGTCGGGACGGTCAGTTAACCTAACCACACTATTCCTGGGCAGGCTTAGACCTCCTAAGCGGTTAACCAGTACTAAGTGCACATACTTTCGCCAGTAACTGACAACTGCCCTTCTTGAATCAGCGGAAGGAGAAACGAAAGTATGTGGCCAGACCGGGATTCGAACCCAGGACCTCTGACTTACGAGTCAGGTGCCCTACCGATTGCGCTACCCGGCCCGGCTCTTGTTTGTTTAATAGGATAGTGTTCGTTTCCATGGTTGCGGTAATAAGGAGGTAACTTCCCAAACATGTTTCTTCAGTTCACGATACTAGAGATCCTCCTCTAATATTCTGTCATGTGCTTATATCTCAGAGTGGCCGGCCGAAATGGTAGTACGCGCTTGAAAAAGTCCAAAAATTTGGGTTTTCGATACCTTAATACCCCACCCCAAATGAAAGGCTTAAAGCAGTACCAAAGAACTAACAAATCTGATTTATTCTTTCCTCTGAATTCTCATACTGATTCATATTTTGTCGATCAAAATGTTTTTTGGCTAAAGGTAATGTCTTCTATGATATGTAAATATTCGAAAATTGGAAAATTTCACTAATTTTTGTACTATTCTTTGGGCAAAATCTTTGGAGGCCATTGCCATGGCAACGGACACACAACAGCTGGAATCGACCATCGATTAAATGTTTTTTTGTGACAACAAACAAACCAAGAAAGTTTGAGAAAAATCTGAGACCATGCGTGCCGAACCCCCATTGTAAAATGTGAAATGGTTACAGAGAATTGCTATTAAAATTTCATTACGGGCATTGAAGTCAGTCACATGACTAGATACCCCAGCAAATCGAATAAGTTAAGAAATGTAAACCCCGTAAGGGGTAGAACGGGGAACATCACCGTCCAAAAATGGAAATTTTACTATGTCAAAATCAAAGTCATCGCGTTTATCATAAATGTTTGACGAAACAAATCCATTTGGAACAGATAAATGTAAATCCAAAAATGAGGCTTCAGTATCAGCTGTATTATCTTTGCCGACGCCCCAGGGATCTCCACGTGTCTCAACACGTTTTGGCTGTCGAGTCCTCGTCCTTGCTTCATCACGGCCTTTTCTTGATTTTAATTGTTAATCGTGATGACTTTCTGATGAGTGAGGGGACCTCCATACGAACCGAACTACCAACTAATTGTGAGAACCGTGGCGGAGGTTGAGGGTGAAGGTTTGGGCCCAGTAAAACCGGTTTAACCCCCCCCCCCCCAGTAGTTATTACTGACCGTCCCAAGGCGGTACTTTTGTTGCGGTTGCATTTGTTATATGTTCGGTGCTGTTTAAGTTATTGTGTTCTCATTTCAACCCTTCTATAATAAAAATAGTAAATAGGTAAAATAGTTGTTAAATGTTTTTCGTATAATTTGGTTAGTCTGTTGTAACCCTTCTGTTGGTCTAAATTATTTAGTTCAATAAAGATAGCTGAGTTGCCACCTATTTGGGAAAGAGTTGCTGACTCGGCTTATCACTTGTAATTTATTGTTTGTTGGGATGTCTTTGTCAATCTTTCCTTTTGATGTTGAGGATAGGGTTTGGGATCTGATTCAGTCAGTTCCTGTAGTGTAGTTACTCTTTAAATTTGTTTAACTGTAGCTCAGGTGGATAAATTTGATTCACCATGCCTTTAAAGTAAGGATTGTCAATATTTAAAAGGTCATCTAGATATCTAGATGTAGAATTAAAAGCTTTAACAATTTCAGATTGTTTATCATTTGAAAAAGAAGCCATGAAATCTATTTCGTATTAAAATAAAAACAAATCCGCTTCAAGAGGAGCACAATTAGTACCCATCGGAATACCAACAATTTGTTGGTGTAACTTAGTACCAAATCTAATGTAAATATTATCTAAAAGGTATGTTAACGCTTCACACATATTTTGACATGACCAAAGTTTATATCGGTTTTGGTGTACAGAAATAAAGAAAACGTTTCTTTCGTTACATGCAAGAAAAGTTTAACCTTCCCTTTGGAAGGTCCACTCAATTAAATCTATAAAATTTTCCTAAATCAAATTATATGGCAAAGTCGTATAGAGTGTAGAAAAATCATAAGCTGACAAACTGGTCGCACGGAACCCTCTCAACTTCAATTATTAATTACCTCACCGGAATTTTTAATACCCCAAAACAAATTTTACCTGACCTTTCATAAACTTTTTCACAGTACCTTATGACATAATTTTTGACAGCAGTGAGGCCAGAGGTTAATACTTTAGAAAGTTCGGTAGTAGTACAAGAACTAGAATTGGCAATAAATCGTGCTTTATACGTTTTTTATGAAGCTTGTGTAACCAATACATCGTAGGAAGCCTATCTTGGCGTTCCTAAACATTAACAGAAAACTTCAGTAGTAAAAGTCTACAATGTCCTTAAACTACCGAACTCTCTTTGTAGGCCCTTGTACCGCCAAGTTCCTGGTTTAAAGTGATGATGTAATGTAGCCGTCAAACAATAACAATGTTTTTTGCGGCTTTGTCTGCTGGAACCAAAACATACTTTCTATGAAATTCTTGGATACCTCGCTGTAGATGTCGAAAAGTAGATTTAGGGGTTTTTTTTGAGGGGGGGGGTAAAAGGTGACTGTTTTGCGAATAAAACGTTATACGTTTATCTACTATATTGAATATGTTTATTTTCCATGCCATTAAGGCATGAGGCTCAACATACTCTCGTTTACACCATCGATCACCGAACCCATTTAATGCAGATGCTATTTCTTCCCTACGCCATGGTTTTCTTCCCAAAGACTATGACGCGTATGGACAAGTCTAGTTGATCACGAGCTTTAAATTTGATTGAAAATGCTTGACAGATGTTACAACACACCAATTCTAACTGCCAGAGGCGTCAGGAAACTCCTAGAGAGCCAATTCAGGCATTTCATGAAAAAATGGCAAAACATACGGAGACATTTTTAGGTGTTTGATCAAGGGAATTAAGCGTGTCAATTGCGTAAAATAAGCCTAATCCTTAATCGCAGTTATTTCCCCCGTTGACTGCTGACATATCGATAGGATATACCTTCAGCGGGCTGATTTACCTGTACTTTCCTTTGTGGCATTAAGCTATTAGCCGATCGAAATACCTATAATATAGAATCTACTTGTTTTATATAGGACTGGGCAATTTGAAATTGATCAATTTACGAAGTCAATTGTTAACTTTAAAATTCAAGAATATTATTTAATTTATATAACCGTGCGTATTTTGCGTAATTATATCCGTTTTTATTTTGCACTTACAATTTGTGTAGATATACATGAGCAAGTAAAAATAATATAAAACGGGAACTATTCCTTAGCGTTCTTTTACGCATTGTCTAAGGCTAGACTTAGAATGATCTTTTTTTCCGTCTCGGACATTTGTTCGTGTTTTAGATCTTTTGCGACATTGCTGTGCGCACGTTATTGTTGTTCCAATGATGCTCCGATTGTAATTTGATCGAGCGCATGACATTTCCTACAATTTCACGTGTGCGCTCAATGAAGGCTCAGATCGGACTGCAAATGCACACAGTGTGACGATAGTCTTCAATGACCGCCTGAAGAAGCTTTCTGTTTGTAGCTATCCAAATTGCTCATAGCGAAGACTCAGTTCATACTGCGCGGATTCGCAGGCTGATCTGAGTCTTCGCTGGGCGCCAATGTATAATAGTAGGAAATGTCATGCGATGGCTCATTTCGTGTCCCCCTGTATGTAATTACAGGAGATATTAAACTTTTTAAGCAGCGAACACCAGTTGTGCTATCAGATGCGCAGTCTGATCTGCGCCTTTACTGCTTGCATGATAAAACCGGTTTTCTCATGACGTTGCTCAGCTGGTTAACGCAGTCATGTATGTTTCTCGACTGACATATTTGACAAGAGTAGATTTTATTCAATTATCGTGATGGTACAGTAAAAGTCGTATATGCAACTGATCTGTGTCTACGCCTGGCTGACATGCCAGTTTGTTGGTTTCTCGGGTGCTCGTTAACCCACTCATGAGCTTGCTATCTTTACCAGCATGTTATAATTCGAAGCATATTGTGTCATTATATGCTATAGAAACATGTAATATCTTACGCTTTGGACTGAAATTCCAAAGGTGGTTTTCCATGCTGCTAATTAATGCTTAAACTGTGTGCATATTTGACGAGGTAAAGATAAGAATGTGCGGAAAATACCGCCATTTTTTGACAAATGTAGGTATGACATACATGTACAACAAAGCAACTATTAGTAAACAAAATATTTACCCCTTTTCCGCATATTTTTCGCCGTCCGTAGTGAATAACCGTGATAGATAGATAGATAGATAGATAGATAGATAGATAGATTAGTCCTTTTTAAAAGTGAAATACACTACCCTTCTTTTTTTCTACTACTGCAGTCAGTATTAGTCGCCTAGGAAACTGGGTAAACAGTCATCACGGTGCTAAATGACAAGAGAAATACGGTTGAAACTTGTTTGAAACTTTTATTTATTTATTCATTTACTTTCCCCATACGTGTACACAATAAAGTTCTATCAAATTAACACGTAAACTGTGAATCGGTAGATTCTTTGATTTACATGACAAAATTACATATTTTGTTCTGTTAAATTAATTGCAGCGCGCTCCTTTAGTTTTTTTTTTTGTGACATTGTTCTATTTTCAAATTATTTTAATGAGATTTTGCCGACAACCAATTACTGGTCTGAAAACTGTGAAAGGCATGCCGACCTCTCACTAACTGCTCAAAATTAGCTCATAACTTCTCTTGAAAGGTATCTTACACCATTTAAGTGTTGTAAATATTAGAGTCAATCGGCGCCTCAGTGGAGACGCGAGACTAATCAAAACCAGTACTCTTCATGGGATTCATACATTGTATTCGTGAAAAGGGAAAAGTCTGATCAGGCTGCACGGATGCACACACTGATCTGGAAGACTCCTGCTCCCACATGTCGTTAGATACATTTTAACACGATTGGGCTTGACATCCGACTTTCTTTAGCCATACTTTAGAGTATTATCTTATAAGCTACAGCTTGATGATAATCAGGTAGGTGCGAAAGTACATCTTCTTTGACACCCGTTTACAGCTGTCATCGGTAATCTTTTTGCCTGAAGCAATTAACATGAGATCCAACATGACACCTGTTGTGGCTGTGCAAAACTGCGAGCTGCGAAAGTGCCCGGTTTTCTCTCTCTCTCTCTCTCTTTGTCCTCATTTCTTTCGCATTTACCCTAGGAAGCATTAATATTGGACCGGCGATGAGCTGCCATGCCGTTCCTTATCCGACGCTCTTGTTTAGTATACACTCTTGAAAATTCACATTTGTGTTTTAAAGAGATTTTTAGATATGCAGGTTTACTGAAATCAATTTTTATATACGGAAGGAATGATATTTGCTTTGAAACAGTTATGTCATCAGTTTAATGAAAGTGCTTTATGTTATTCAGATTGTGAAAAAAAATTAATTCAGTGCACTTGAGGCATTTGCCACTTGAATTTGAAGACGGTCAGTCTTTTATACCTTGGCAGTCTCTGCCTGCAGCAGTCAGCACAAAGTCCACGATGCGCTTGCGAGACAGATCAGGCTGCGCCGAAGTGCATGCTGATCTGAAACTTCAACTAAGATATTATTTAGTTATTTGTATTCAGCAAATTAACACACTTTGCAAACTTGTGCTTATCAGGCTTCGGCATGCTAAACATTAAGCGCTAATGAGACTCTGATCAGGCTGCGCCGATGCCCAGGCTGATCTGAACCTTGCGTGCGGAGATTCTTTGGATATTTTTTTTTTCTGATCTTTTTAATTGTACACAGCAAAAATACTTTACTGTGAGGATGGGCAGATAAGCGCTTATCAAGCTCGATGCTCACCTTTCTTTAGGCATTGATGAGCATATTTACTCCTACACTAAACAGAAATAAAGAAAAAAATATATCTTTTTTCAAGCATAATAGTGGTTAGTAGATTACATTAAGTCATTTACAATTAAAATTGTTGTCTAATCAAAATGTTTAAAGGTCCTAGTCGAAAAGGGATTAGCAGTCCCGCGTTACGTTCTTTTATTTAGCCTGCTTATTCGGGTTGCCTTTGATGCGTCGCTTTAACCCAGAAAAAAAGATGAAATAAATAAAGATGAAAATAAGAATTAATATAAGAAATGTTCTAATATTGGTTTCTTAAATAAATAAATAGATAAATAAGTAAGATGTAAGAGACAAATATTACTATCAGAATCCAGCACCTACATGCTTATATGCGGACTTAGAAAATTTCGCTGCTTATTCTTCTCTTTTGATGAAACGCCGTGGAACTTGACTTTCTGAAGGATTTGGAAGCAAGAAGATCAAAACTCACATTTATGAATTATACATCAATGTAAAGCTAAGAAAGCAATGGGAGTATTTATAACAGGAAAAAAGATCACATTTTAATAGAAAAAATGTTTTTGATTGTTAAAAATGAGAAACACTGCGTTTCAGCCAACTCTGCCTATCTCTTTTGCCTAGCTGCTACCCAGACTCTTTATACCTATAGGGAAGCAAGAAGATAACAAAATAATTTTATAAAATTTATACCAACACAGAGGTATTATACTTCCCTGTCTGAATATAACAGGAAAATTTTTTTAACTTTTATAGAATATGGATTTATATGGGTTTTAAATATTTTTCCCTATACTTTTAATGTAAAATATTGGACAGGTAAATCAGTTCACACCTTTTCACGGAAACGGATAATCTTCGGCTATTTCCGCCTCTATGATGTCGATAGCTGGACATGAGTCCCCAAATGAGCCTCTAGCGCTTTACCAAAAGAACACCGAGTAGCTGTCATCAGATATTCAGACCCCCAGAGACATCGATGAGCACTGGCAATGGTTTTGCATGAATGATGTCAAGAATCACGGACATTCAATTTTGTGGCGATGCCAATTATCACTTTAATTTTAAGGGTATATTTGTTTGGTGTGTCATGTAATCCGATTCCAATAGTTTTCATGCAGTTCTGTGCCGCTTTGAAAGCTGTATTGAACCGAAGAAAATTATTTTTGGATAATTTATTTTTCATGATTTAAGTTTCAGTCAAATATTTGATCCCTTACTTTTTTGTCCAGTATATTACATGGTGGATGCGCGACCTGCATTGCCACTGACTAGCCCTTGAGGCAGCGCAGTCTGGCTGGAACTTTGTTATTGTTACACATTTTTTACGTTTACTTGTGAAATTCTTGCTTGACTACCTATGGCGACTGGGCAGGTTTGGGTATCCACGGGTTGTAGAAGAGGGACTTTTTCTTAATATTATTATTTTTATTAGTCTTATTATCAGTGTATATCAGTTATATCAAACATTTAGCTTATCTATTGATTAAAGTATACTCAACAGCAGAAGAAACGCATATTTTTAGTGTCTTGTTTTGCCTCATTAAATGTAATGCTATTTTACTTTTAACTTAATACTGGGAGTTGTCTTAACGTGGCCATAGTTTCTGCAGCATTTTCTTGTCACAGTGCAATCCTTCGAAAAAGATTTGAAGATTTTTGTCAAAAAGGCAAAAATCACAAAATTCTGGCTCACAGTGGCAAAAAAATAAATTATCGATACGAGTTTGCTCCAAGTAAGTTCAGCATGATGTAACCAACTGGAAAACGGTATAAAACTTTTAAAAATTGATTCTTATACAGTTAAATTGCACCTGAAAAAATCTGCATTTTTCCAAAGTTTTTCGAAAATTTTGAAAACCGTCTGAATCATCAAATTTATAGAAAAATCTGGTAATTTGGGATTCAAAATGAGTAGGGCTATGGGGAAAGAACCCGTTTAAATCAAATTTTGGTTTGAAATCAGCACGTATTTTGCTCACTTCCGGTTTGAGTTACGAAATTTAAAAGCCGTTAAAAATGTTTTCCTGGAAAAAAATCTTGTCTTCCGAATCGCTTATCGTAGACTGCTCTTTATGATAAAGATGCTGTATGATTTTCATTCAATTTTGCCCAGTGATTTCAAGGATCCAGCGCCCAAACGTTCAATCTGTGGTTGCATTACTGGGAGGACGTACAGAGTTACTTCCCTTCGTTACATACTCCATTTGATTGTGACCACTTACCCTTTTATTTAACCCGAATTGGAAATGGATTCCAATTCGTTTTGCTGAAAAATCCACAAAATTTTCTTTTGCTTTCGCAAAACTTGCCTACTTTACTGGTTTTGCAGAAAGGGGCATAACTGTGTTTGTAACAAGTAACCAATGCTGAAAAATTTTTGATGTTATTTATGAGACATTATAGCGTCCTAGATAAAGAGGGCATCAGTTTGGGAGCCAGGCACAACTCAGTTCAGGACACTGATTTAACTGATCAGTATTTGTGAATTTTGAAATTGACCCCTTGATTGTTTACGCTTTCGTTATGCATGAATAAACAAATAAAATTTCAATAAGTTTGCAATGAAGTGTACACCATGCATTGATAATGTCTTCCCTGTTTTGCCAATTTCAGCAGATTTTCATTTTGACATAAAAATACCAAAAAGAAAAATATGCGTTATTTTTGCTTTTGAGTATATAATATTCTAACATTGATTTATGTACATTCCAGATCGACATAGATTGAAAATTACATGATTTCCTCTTATCCTATTTTCTCACGTATTTAATTTAATCTATTTCATTCATACTAGTATTCCATATCGAGAAACTCGTGCAAAGATGTCACCTTATTTATAGTCGTGTGATCAAGTGTGTAAATGGAGGCAACCATGTGTATTAACTCTGTCTAGATGGTATTCACTTTGTAAACTGAGCATGAGAATTGCGTTTACATGCCTTGTCTTATTTATTTATTCATTTATTATTTATTTACTCTTTCTCAAAGCTATTTACCAATGTATATAATTTAATTTACTTCTTCATTTACTGATGAAAACGGAATGCGTGATTGTATTGTTTCACGCTTTTCGTATCTTATAGATATTTTTCTGTTTGTTTTTGTCGTTGTTTTTTCCTCTGTTTTTAGGTTGACTGAATTCTTGAAGACTGTATGCATTTACTACAGTGAATTTTGCACCGTTTATTGTATTGAAAATGACTTTTCTCCTCCCCGTGGAGATCAAGGCTCGAAGTGGAAGTAGACTGTTTGTTGTTGTTGTTTTTTTTGTTTGTTTGTTGTTTTTTTTTCATGTAGGTGATATGCTTTGCTCATATTTTCTAAATCATATGTAGTGTAGGTTTTCGAATTTACATTTATGTGTTTTACAAATTTACACTAAAATAAGATTTACTTAGATATCGGCATCCGACTATCGTTGTCTCTTTTACTGAGAACACGCTTGGTTGCTTTTCAGCAGGCTCACAGTACTGAATCGGCATTTAATCGGCGTTGATGCAACATCATGACGTTGGATTAACGTTCATTCAATGTTGAATTGGCGTTGTGATACAGGCGAGCCACCGACGGTCGGCTGCAAATGTATGCTTAGGGGACCTCCATACGAACCGAACTACCAACTAATTGTGTGCACCGCGGCGGAGGGTGAGGGTGAAGGTTTGGGCCCAGTAAAACCAATGTTATCCAGTATCCAAATACTTTAAAGGAGAACCATGCTACACTGCATGTGTAAAAATTCTTCTTACGTAAAATTCACATACTTACATTGTTAAGATGTTTATAAAATCCACTGGAGGACGCTTAATATAACTCTGTGGTAAAATGACTGAATCCCCGTCGCCAAATAACTTATTCACACAGTACACATTTAAAACCTAACTTGATATAATATAGGCTCATTTCTTCAGCGCTTGCAACTTAATATATCGGGACATATGAAGATTGTTTAAGAGACGTCTACTCTGATATTCTAGATGATAACATTTGATATTGTATTATCTTAACCACCAGGAATGCAAAATCAAATTACATCTGCACTTTTTGTGAATTAAAATCCTCTTTTAGTGTAATCAATACAGAAAGGTTGTTTCAGTTCATTGGTTATGAAACGGTTTGAACAATTTTGGTATTATGTCACCCAAGGTATATTCCTGTGAAACTGTTTCAAAATCCGTCGTTTAAAGACTTATTTATATACTGACACAAACAGGAAACGTCCGCTTTACAATTGTGTCTCTGGATTGCAAATGCACACAGACATTTCATTCAAATGTTTTGTTTGAATAACGTTGATTATTCAACAGAAGTGTGCGCTGAACGGAAATCCGTAAAATGAACATCGACGACAATGACAATGTCGCAAGCGCCAGTGCCCAAATTTCGAAAGTCACAAAGTCAGTATCTCATTTGTTCTTCCCATTTCAACAATCACAGCTCATCCTAGCATTACTGAGCAGACACGCTGCTGAGATTAAATGGGTGCTGGATGCATTTTAAATTGTCACAGCCACTGGCATAAATCTGTCACGTAAAGTGACGTCACAAAACGTCGATCATGACAGTGCGTAGATACACGCAAACATTACCTTGTTGGTCCATCGCATTGGAAGTCAATGGCATACAATGTTGGACTACTTCAGAATTCATTTGTAGCCATCAGTAGCATTGTATTCAGTATCATTCAGCATTGCAAAAATTTGGTTACAAAATTATTCGATTACTTTTCTGTAAGAGGTGGGGTAATAAAAGCAGGTTTTAGTGCACCGCGATTTCAGACTTCAGCCTTATTTTTTATTTTCTGATGCATGTTGTTATAATTGTACACAAGTATAGTCAACTTAAACAAAAACGGTGTCAAAATGATGAACGCTTATGGAGAAACAGAAGTTCTAAAATCGTTATTAATTTAATATAAAGGGAGATAATCTTATAAATCAAAGACTTTTGGCTGCTTTCTCGTTCATTTAATAAGAGATTTTTGTTTTTAAAAGTTGATTTTTCGTTTGTCGATGTTTCTAACCCTGGTTTTACGCAAAACATTTCAGGTCTTGATAAATAAAATGCTGCCGAGAATGAAAAATGTTGTTTTGACATTAGGTTCGATAAATCTTGTTGCTATGAAGAAAAATTAAAATGGTTGCACCTGTATGTGTGCCTGATGTTCGGGACACATTTTATTTTATTTTTTATGGCTACAACTTTTCTGCTTTAAAAGATACAGAACCTTAGAAAACGGACGTTTCTTTTTTGTGTCAGTATATATTTATTTATTTACTTTTGGCTATGGCAGCCTTCTTGTTCAGCAGAACGGACTGATTTTACACTTTCGGTAGAAAATCACTCAAGGAACGGTCCTGTATTCAAAATCTGTTTACCCGTTTAAGAGAGGTCGTGTTAAGGTTTTTTCTATACTATGCTCTGGCGGCCTTCTTGTCCAGTGGAACGGGCCGGGCCGCGTAACGCAATCGGTAGGGCACCTGACTCATGAGTCAGAGGTCCTTGGTTCGAAACCCGGTCTGGTCACATACTTTCGTTTCTCCTTATGCTGATTCAAGAAGGGCAGTTGTCAGTTACTGGCGAAAGTATGTGCACTTAGTACTGATTAACCGCTTAGGAGGTCTAAGCCTGCCCAGGAATAGTGTGGTTAGGTTAACTGACTGCCCCGACATGACCATAGTTGTTTACCGTGGACGTTAAGCATCAAATCAATGAATCAATCAAATCCAGTGAAACGGAACAGTAAGTTTGGTAAATGGTCACCCAAGCAACGTTCCTGTGAAACTATTTTGAAATCCGTCCAACAGCTTAAAAGTCGTTAAAGAATTTTGATTCTACTTTAACTCTGACGGCCATTTTGTTCAGCGGAGCGGAACGCTTTGAGCAATTTTGGTAGCGGGTCACCCGGGAAACATTCCTGTGATACAAATTTTAAAACTGGCCTGCCCGTTAAGGAGGAGAAGTCGTTTAAATGTCTAGTCCATTCTAGCAGGGTTTCGCGTTTTTTTTATCTTTTTATGTATCTATTTACTTATTTATTTAATTATTATTATCATTTTTTAATTTTTACCTCTCCTTATTTTCTGCAGCACGACAGCAATAAGGTAAATTGTTGCAAAATAAAGATCCAACAAAATATACAAGGCATCGCAGGCGATACAAATCCCCTCGCACAAGACTACTTGGTGTGGGCAAACACTGAACTGGGGAATTTCATAACAAATATTATAGTTATGTGAATGAAAAAACAAAAAGCCTGTGATTGCTTAGTGACTGATTTGAGTTAAATGTCCCACTAACAGCTAAGGTGAGTCTCATCCGAAAGACTGGAGAAGTGGAGGAGCGAACCCTTGACACTTGGACTGCAAGGTCAGCACGCTAACCACTGCACTATACCCCACTCCACAAAAAGCCTGTGACCTTATTGTAAAGGTTGTATATGACCCTGACATTAACGTACAGTATTGTAAGCATTCATGGGATTACACTGGCGCTCACGTATTTGTACACCAAAAACGCGTTCGTACCGCGTTGCATGCGCGTGCTGCGTGCGTATCACCTGGTACCGCGCATCAGACGCGTCTAGGCGCGCCCTGACGCGTCTCGACGCGGGAGACGCAAACACAATGATAAAATGAATATACATGACTTGTTCAGTACGCGTACAACCGCAGATTGTACGTTGGCCTAATTAAAATAGTTTTAAGATAGCTTAAAACAATAAAACTCTTCACTGATAAGTTACTAAGTTGATATTGTCTCGATGCCTCTACCGGGAATCTGACCGAATCGATGAGCAGAAGACGGGAACCATAAAGTAGTCCCACATTATCTGGGTCAATTTTTACATAAAAACTCGTAACGTCTCGATTTCTGAATTCAATGGGACTCATTACTATTTAGACTAACTCTATAATAGAACTTCTAGGCTTAGAAACTATACATGACTTCTATTTTTCTTAACTTCTAAGCCCAGAAAACAAACAAACAAAAACAAAAGTCACTTATCTGGGCCAGAACGGATTTACACAACTTATCTGGGCCAGTACGGACAAATCCGGGCACACGGTAACCCTCGCTAAGAACTAAACTGACCAGTGAAATTTGGAGTTGAATGTTCAAACAGAACAATACCACAGGGTATACTCGATTCCGCTAATTTTCGCTTCCTGCAGAGACTGTACATCATATTTGGCTTCCGCCGAGACTGTCCGCGAGTTCTTGCTTCCTGCCGAGACTTCTGTACATGATAAATGGCTTCCTGCAGAGACTGTCCGCGTGATTCTGCTTCCTGCCAAGAGCATTGGCAGGAAGCAGAGTCACGCTGACAGTCTCAGCAGGAAGCCAATTTTCGAGGACAGAAGTCTCTGCAGGAAGCAAGAGATCGCGGA
Organism: Ctena decussata; assembly: GCA_963989385.1. Classification (NCBI taxonomy): domain Eukaryota; kingdom Metazoa; phylum Mollusca; class Bivalvia; order Lucinida; family Lucinidae; genus Ctena; species Ctena decussata. The sequence continues at coordinate 32,687,044 of OZ022498.1, read as the reverse complement.
CAGTCTCAGCGGACTTCACATCATATTTGGCTTCTGCCGAGACTTTCCGAATCCGAATCGATCTGAATTCGCTTTGAATTAACTGTTTAAACTAGCAAATCTTATTCGAATTAAAAACTAATTCGGAGTAAACTAATCCTACAGAGTACAGTACCTTGGATCGAATCCGAATTAACTTTTACTTAGGATTAAAAGTCCTGTCTAAACAGCAAACCGAAGCAAATCCGCATTAAAATTTATTTTTGAACTGACCTCGGGCATGTTTAGGTCATGTTAACATTTAAGCAGGCTGCATTTACTTTACTGCGAAGTAACTTGCACCCAATCGGAAACATTTATTTTACTACGAAGTAACTTGCATTAAATTGGAAATGGTATAGTCTGAACAGATGAGTGGGTTCTCTTCGGATTACCTTATATGCAGAGCAATCTGTGCCGAATCGAAACAGGTATCCTCTACACAGAGTAAAAGTAAACAAAATAAAGTTTAAGAATTTCATTTGTAGCATGTAGTTTTGGCTGAAGGCAGAATACGTACATTCCAAGATAAACCTTGATTTCCAGAAAGCAATTTAATGCTGCAAAAAGTTCCAGCATATGGGGCCAGAGTTGAATGATCATCAAGGTGACTGAAAACCGGAACCCCGGCAAGAAAAAAACACCTGACTCTCTACAAGAAGAACCTGGTTTTCTAACCGATATTAGACCCAAGCTAGAACAAGCCCTCCTGTCTTGGCTAGGTCCAAGGCAGTTCTATGGAGAAAAAAATGGGGGGGGGAGGAGGACGGAACAAGGAGCAAATTCTTGGGTGGGGTGCAAATTCTTTGGTGGGGATGGGGGGTTGCGAAAGACTGCCCAGATTCATGTGTTAGTGGGGTTGCACCGAAGTGAACTTGTGCTGGGTCCCGGGCAGGTCTCAGAAAAAGGGAGAAGCAAAATCTTTGGTGGGGAGCAAAAACTTCCAGAAACATTAAGTAGCAATGGGATAGAACCCAAATGGACTTGTGCACAGATCCGAATAAATCCATAAATCGCTTCCCATGCACACAGCCCTCGCGACCCACTGTGGCACACTTATGGCCATAATGCATCTTCCCCGAACTGCAGGCCTCCATAAGACTTAACTTTGCTAGTTCTGCCGGAACAAGCTGCCTGTCCTGGCTGGGCCCAGGGCAGGTCTAGGGGGAAATGGGAAGCAAATTCTTAGTTTGGGAGCAATTTCCCTTATTAACTAATGCAATGGGCAGTGGGGGATAAGAGATTGAGGGTGCTCTGGAATGCAGTTGTCTCATGTTTTTGTGTCCCTCATGAGTAATTGAGACTGCCTGGGTTACATCATAAATTGCGCCCATTGGTCTCAGAGAGGACCGTCGCTTAATTCTGTTGGGAGGGATGTAGGTGGGGTAAAATTACTTTTGGGACCTAGGACTGAAGCATTTGTTCTAAACCTTATCTCGGTTTAGTTGGTTCCAAAATATATTGCATATTTAAAGTTTTAGGGTCCTGTATTTTCATAGGCGTTTTTTAGTGTTCTAATATTTTGGGAAATGGAGAATATTATTAGTCAACAACAGGACTGTAGCTAATTTCTTATTGTGGATTGTTGGGAGGGGAGGGAACTTTCTTTTTGCTGTTTCTAGGGAGCAAATGTGATGAACCTTATAATGGTTCAGTTGGTTTCCAGGTAACTAAGCCTGGGTGTGAGATTAAGGAGGTTGGATACACAATATTTTTTGGAGGGGAAATGGAGAATATTATGAATAGACAAGGGGACTGTAGCTTATTACTTATTGCGGGTTGTTCGAAAAGGACGGCCGTTTCCTTTTTGCTGTTTCTAGGGAGCAAATGTAATGAACCTTATAATGGTTCAGTTGGTTCCCAGGTAACTAAGCCTGGGTGTGAGATTAAGGAGGTTGGATACACACTATTTTTTGGAGGAGAAATGGAGAATATTATTAATAGACAAGGGGACTGTACCTTATTTCTTATTGCCGGTTGTTCGAAAAGGACAGCGATTTCTTTTGGTTGTTTCTAGGGAGCAAATGAGTTGAACCTTATAATGGTTTATTTAGTTTCCCGGTAACTAAGCCTGGGTGTGAGATTAAGGAGGTTGGATACACATTAATTTGGGGGTGGGGAACAAATGGAGTGTATTATTAATAGACCAGAGGACTATAGCTTATTTCTTATTGCGGATTGTTGGGAAAAGAGGGCAGTTTCTTTTGGCTGTTTCTAGGGAGCAAATGTGCTGAACCTTATAATGGTTTATTTAGTTTCCAGGTAACTTAGCCTGTGTGTGAGGTTAAGGAGGTTGGATACACATTAATTTTAGCCTTTATTTTCAATAGACAAAAGTTATTTATACGACCGTAGGGAAAGTCAGATTGTAGTCGTACAGATGGGTTCTGAGGCTTTTACTGGGTAATGGGAGTTTTTGTCGCGAGCATTGCACTTAGTAGGGGATTAATGTGGATCCAGGAATTTTGGGAAATGGGTTTGGTAGGTGGTTAGCAACAGGGGCTCGAATTAGAGAAAATTAGGGGGATTTTTTTCCCTATTGTATTGGAATCTATATCTATATCCTGGCAATGATATTGGTTTTGTCCAGGTATTCAAAGACTGCCTTCTGTATTGTATTTGCATGTTTCTTTGGGGGAGACAGGAGCAGTCTCAGGTCTATTGTGTGATAGCCTAACTTGAATATGGTGGATTCTATGGTCTCGCCTTTGATTGTTATGGGGCCACACAGTCAAAGAAGATATGGTCGAGATCTTCTGCATCATTGCATTGGAGGCATAGGGCGGACTGGTTACCGTAGTGAAGGCAGCCATGCCTGCAGTGTCCTAGCCTTAGTCCGGAATAGGCTATGTCGAAACGTCTATTGAGACTATATACGTCACATTGAAGTTTAACCTTTGGTTTGACGAAATGGAAGGTGGGCCCCTTGTTGCTATTTGTCCATTGGGATTGCCATTTTTCGGTTACTGCTTCATTTATTAGGGGATAAACGTCCAGTTTTGAAGGTTTGGTATGGTTGTAAGTGCCGGTGGTCAATAATTGACAACTGCCTTTCTTGAATCAGCGGAAGGAGCAACGAAATATATAGCCAGACCGGGTTTCGAACCCAAGACCTCTGACATGAGTCAGGTGCCCTATTGATTGCGCCACGCGGCCCGGCGCCTTCAGCTGTAGGAGTTTAATTCCACATTCAACTTCTAAAGTATTAATAGGGGTGGAGTGGTATGCCCTCGTAGCAATACGGAGTGCTAAGTTGTTTTGGATGAGGTCTTGAGCTTTGAGAGTAGATGTTTGGGTGCCGAGTTATAAGCTTGTGCACCATTATCGATTTTACCGATGATTAGGGCTTACGTACTTACGTACGGGACAAAACCTATATCCCCTCGCCACTTCGTGGTGCGAGGGGATAAAAATAAATATACGGCAGGTGTAAGGTAAAATAAGATCTTTTTTACCTATTAAAGGACAAATTACCGTAAAGTGTAAATTCAAATCTGGACTGTTTTAAATATTGTCCTAAATTTTAACCCTGCTGTATTCATCTGCAGGTTTCATTAATATCTAATAAAATGTTGATGGGCTATGCCTGCGACAATGTCAATTGTGTGTGTGTGTGTGTGTGTGTGTATGTGTGTGTGTCTGTGTGTGAAACGACAAATATGGTTAAAGTGAATAATACCTGTAGTGAAACTGAAATATTTGAATCTAAGTTTGGCATCGTCTGTTGATCTGTATGACTTCGCATAATAACCGAAAAATAAGGTTATCCCTGCTAAAATCGCCAGTGCCACGTAAGTATTTTAATCCATTTTAATGACCTAGAATGCATCCTAGTATTTCGATGTGCAATGCCAAGAGATGTAAAATTTGCAAGCATTTATGTATTCGGCTACCGCTTTTGATCTTCGTATGGTAGGAAATTTTCAGTCTTTAGAATGGAAATCGAGACTCTGATGTATGTTAATTTGAAATACCAGAAACTGTAACATGCATTTTTTCTTAAAAACAAAACGTTTCGGCCAGAACTATTGCATAATAAAACAAAGGGGCATGAGGCCCTGAAACGCTCACCCGAGTGGAAAGGTCAAGCGTCAAACTATATGTAGGGTCATCATTTGAACGAACCTGGTCAGGTCAGGCAAAACCTGCTGCTGGAACCATTTAGTGCAGTACTACCTTTTGCATGTGGGCAGATGGGGCTCATCAACCTGGGAAGATGTCCTATCTAAGAGTTACTAGTCTGTAATTAAAACTAGAGAGGATAGGTGGAGCTCTTAACCTTGGCAGGCAATCCACCTAGGAGTTCAATGCTAGAATCATTGACCGGAAGTCTTCCTACAAGAGGTCAACGACCAGGACAGAACTCAAATCTAAGTCAAGTGTTGCAGTTAGATCCGAGCGAGCCCTGCTCTGCTTGGTAAAACAGATAGATAACGGGGGTCATAATAGGTAGGAATATGACCTAATCACTTTGGCTCTTGAGTCTGGTCTATATTAAAGGCAGTGGGCAAGTGAACGACATGATGGGGGGAAATCGCCATGAGTCTCCAAACCCGAAGGGTCAATCACTTGGCGGAAGTCTTCCCAGAGGAAGTCAACGGCCAGGGCGGAAGAACTCGCTGAGTCCACGGCCATGTGTTCGTAGCCAAAGCGAGCCATAAGTAATAGTGGATTTAAGCTGAAGTCCACATATATAGCCTGAAGAGGGATGGGCTCCGTCAGGCTGAACTCCGCCCTATAGACACACCAGACAACCATGAGAGTTATGGTGCCAATGCGTTTCTTGACAGCAATTCGCCCCAGGAAGAAGATCTACCTTCCTGAAGAAGTTGAGATTGCAGTAGCAGTGCTGAAGAAGGTGTAGTTGGCCGGAGTTGATAATATTTCAGCAGAACTTGTTCAAGCTGGCGGAGAGACCTTGACTGATGTTTTAACAGAGACCTGTAACAGGACATGAAGAACAGCAGGATAGCCTACCCCAAGGACTCTGTCGCTAATTATTACTCTAAAAAGGGCAACCTACAGCTCTGCCAGAGCTACAGAACTATATGACATCGCAGTAATTCAAGCAAAGTCATGCTGAAAGTCATCCTGAACACGCTTAAATTCAAAGCCGAAGAGATAATCGCTGAAGAACAGGTTGGGTTCAGAGCCGGGAGGAGCACCACAGAACAGACCTTTAACCTTAGAACCCTGTGTGAAAAGTGTCTCCAACATCAGCAGAATTTGTACCATGTCTTCATTGATTTCAAAAAGCCTTTGACAGGGTATGGCATGCATAATATGGGCCATCATGTGAAAAAATATCAGTGTAAATCTAGTTCGCACCATTGAGCAGCCATACGACAAGGCTACAAGGCTAAAGTGCAGTTCTGATGAATGGCAGCACAGGAGAACGGTTCAGAACAAGGCAAGGATGTCTTCTGTCGCCCACCCTCTTCAACATTTCTCTCGAACGGATCATGTCTGATGCTCTGGAAGAACATGAAGGAAAAGTTAGCATAGGCGGCAGAAGTATTACCAATCTGCGGTTTGCGTATGATATAGACGCTTTAGCTGAAGAAGAGCAACACTAGAAGCCTTAGTTGACAGTTACGGCAAAACCTGCACAAGATATAAGATGGAGATCAGTGCTGAGAAGACCAAACTGATATAAAACAGCGCAGATGGTATCAAAAGGGTGCAAGGTAAAAGGGCAGAATCTGGGTACCGTAACAAGCTTCAAATACAGATTAGTCTCTGGCCGGGATGAAGTCATAGATGACACCGCTTTAGTAAGCGTGGAAAGGCTAGTTTGAAACCAATTAGGATTTCATCTTCAGTGGAAAAGTCTATGCAAAATTCCATAGAAAATTGAAGTATGTGACAGGTTGGTATATTAAGGCTATACAGTAATACGTTGTATGCGTCCGCTATTAGTCTCTTGATCCTATATTTAAGAGCTTCCATATACCAGAGGCATAACGCTTTAGTTTCGTCTTCCAAAAATCCGATTCTGACCGCATATTTTGACCAAACATACAGACCTTCTGTTCGAGTCTCTGGAGCCCGCCAATTTGCGGACATAAAAAATCTTCAAAAGCAACGCCTTCAAGATTATTGCATGAACCTATTTACCAGTAGATGCCTAGCTTCCTATAAAATATACACTGGCCAGAAGTGTAGGCCCTGATCAGACGCCGCAGAACGCGGCTGCTGATCACGGTCCACTCTGTATCAAATACAGGAATATCTTAAAATTATAATTAAAATCAAATCTAACACCTCCTATAATGCGATGGACTAGACAATAGTGAAATGCACTAGAGTCCACCAGGCACCAGTGGGTAAGGTAGCTGGGTAGTAAACGATAAATAAAGTAAAAAAAAAAAAAGAGATAAATTAATATGGGCCACATCGCGCTAGGGGAAAGCGGGAGGTGGTAGTGGTGGTGGTGGGGAGGGGGTTCATCCCAAAAGCACATGAACATGGAAGCCTAGGGTCAGCCGGAGCATCCATGCAGGCCGCTCGGAGTTTCCCTTGTCCATAGTAACAATCCGTGGACACAGAAACCAAAAAGCGATAAGTAAACACTCCTGCCAGACCTAAAAAAAACAGTCGTGCACAAACTAAAGAGGCCTTCCCCAAGTGCCGTCGGTAAGGTCGCTGGGTCTACCTTGATTCAAAAGAAATGTCAGGGCGGTAACAAATATGCGCTGACAATCACTGTCAAATTCGATCGGTCCACTAGAAGGTTCGGTAGAATAAGTTTTGCACGCTTGTTCAAGTTCACTAAGCATAACGCATTGTTATATTGTACCTCTTTTCACCACATTTACTGTCGTGTATGAAAGATGTATCTATCTTGATACAAAAAAGTAAGAAAGGCAATGCATTTTATTGGTTATCCCCTAGGGGATAACCATATTAAGATAGGAATTCGTACTCGATTGTACGCTATTTCCTTTTGCTTTGCTTTCGCCGTTTCATACAGGTCCCATTACCTCCCAGTACTTCTACATTTGGCACACACTGCTACAGGGTACTCTAGCGGTCCCGAGCATGATTCCCTGAGGCATTCTCAATCGTAAACCGGGTTCCATTGCAGAGAGCCTTCCATTATCACCCTCCCATTGTCCTGATATGACTGACAAACTGCTGAAATGGACGTAAAATCGCAAGTCTTTTTGATCGACGTTGTACAAGGACAGGTAATACGGTAGGCTCATGCGTCTATTCCAGTGTTGCATAACTTTACATTGTATTTGCAAGTTTTGCTATAGCTAAATAATTTTTGTTACCGGTGAGTGAGCAGCGTGTTTGTCCTGTGTCCCTTTTTGTACAATAGAAAAGTCTAGGGGAAGGCACAAAGATAACTCCGCCCTGACATTTCTTTTGGATCAGGGTGTACTATAGTATAAGACTTCTGCCATTGCCCAGCTCTGACTCATAGAGCCCAGTTCCGAATCGCGTGACCTGAAGTGAAATTAGGATGCGCATGCTTGACAAAAACAAATTACAGGTATATTTCAGTAATGGGTCATGAATACATATCACAAGGACTCTCGACAAAAAATTAAAATTTTACCTACATTTATATAGTATATCTTTTAACATCGAACTATGTTCATTGATGTTATTTAAGATATGCTAAAAATGGTAAAGAAGAAATGGATGAAAAAAGGATAGATAAAATTGAGTTTAAAGTCCCTTTCAACAGTATTTCAGTCATCGATACGATGGAATGATAATGAATCGCTGTGAGCACTGGAACCCGCCATCGGTGGGGTTCGAACCCGATACATCTAGCAAAGGAGAAAAATGTATTCACTAAAATTGCCTTTATGTAGGGATATTAGTGAATTAGAAACAAACAAACCCTTTCACCGAAAACATTACATAATTATGACGGGCAAACACTTTAAATCATTTTACTATAGCTTCATTTCTCCAAAGTATGAGTAAAGACTACATTGTGGTGTCATATTATACGACTAATCAAAGTAAATGTGAATATCGAAAATAGATAGAGGGGCATAAAAGGGATCAATTCAGCTGCAAGAATTTAATCTGTCGTAAAATTTATATAATGTGCTCCTTCTTTCAGGTCCACGGGGAAAACTCTGTCATTTGAGAAACGAACTATAAAAATAAAATTGAAGATACCAGTTATTAAATATATCTCCCTTGGATGGATGGATGGACTGATCGATCGATCGATGGATGGATCGATCGATGGATGGACGTCTTTCAGTAGTATTTCAGTCTCGATGGACGTCTTTCAGTAGTATTTCAGTCATATCAGAACGAGGGAGTTTGGGGGGGGGGGGGGGGGGGGGGGGGGGGTGAGGCGGTGGTGATAGGGAACGGCTGTTATATTGCCCATGCTAACGCAGGTGTGATAAAAGCAGGTGTCCCGGTGTGTTTCAGTAGATAAAATAATTATACTTATTTTCTTCTGGGGGCGGGGGAGGCGGGGGCAGGAGTATGTCGGCAAATCGCGGGTTATTTCGTTAAAAAAACAAATAAAATGAAAATGAAAGTAAAAAAAAGATGGCTGAGTAAAACTAATAATCTAAAGAAATTAAAAATGAAAGTAACAATTCGCGGCTCTTATTTCACAGTTCTGAACTTAGACTTTTTGTAAGGTTTAACAAACAGTGAAAATATTCAATCAATAAGATAACTTACGTCTTTTGTGGTCTAACAAGAAATAATATCGAGTGACTTTTTGTTTAGTATGATACCCCACAACTTCTTCTTGTCTGATAAGCGTGCCTGATGAGCTACATGTACTGCGTGTTTCAAGTTCTCCCTCAAATCTCACTGACACACACCTGGACACTGTGTCTTCACGGCTGGAATATTCAAATATTTAGTAAATTGTCCAGTTTCATTCTACTTTCGTTTCCGATGGACTTTTCCACTGACTGGTTGATACCAGTTCCCGCATGCGCATATGGAAACAAAAACGAAAACAGAGGCGTAAAAAGAAAAACATACGGTGCTACTAAACACCGTGTGCATCATGCAACTGTGTGCTGAAGTCGATAAGTATTAGGCTATCTGTTTACATCAATACGTGTAAAACAACATGCCCGTACGCAGATGGGCACGGTGCGGAAGATGCAAACGCACCCCTAACTGGGCAATTTAATTCAAAATCATGCAGTTTTCTGTTCGGGCGGGCGGAGTTTGTTTGGGTGGGGTTGCTTCCTATTCCTCTAACTGTTAGCATAGGTATGGGCCGCTGGAATAGGTACACTTCTCTGCTCTGAGGTTATATGATAAGGTGTCTTTTTTGGTCGCAATGCATTTATATCCTTTCGACGACCAGAGGTTTCAAGAAAATCGCTAGTAAAAGGGGGCGGGGTAGAATGTTTGACCCTAAATTTTGACTTGCTTACTCGATGATTGAAATCGAAAAAACATTCGATAGGAGACATATTTAGCTTCACAATGTCAACTGACACTTATTTGTCTCATGACGTCAGAGATAACAGCGGAGGAGTCACCCTCCCAAGAAAGTTGCGCACGGACTTGTTTTGTTTTTGTTTTGTTTTTTCGATTTTGTAACAGATCTTTTCCCTCTTTTCGTCTTTTTTTTTATCTCTCTTCTTATTTTCCTTTTTATTGCGCGTTTATGCCATGTTTTTCTTTTAGCCGTGTTTGTTTGGTAAGATAAGAAGGTAGGTTAAAAAATGTCAGGGTAAAAGCCGAAATTCAGAAGTGAATTTTTCAAGTTTTTTTTTCGGCATTTGAAAGCGTCCTCCCGGTATGCATTTCAGAACTGATACTAAGAGCGTTCAAGGCCAAGGTTCTGGTATATATAGAGAAACCAAAATTAATAAGATGCCTGGATAAATGAGCTTGTGAGGGTCTTTCAAAAAGTCAGTGTCAGCAATTACGTCTGCATACGCTACGGCCGTCAAAAGAATATAGAATGTAAACAAATTTGAACGAAAAAATCTGCCTGTACACTTTTCAGACGATTTGCTATCAGAGCAACTTTAATTTTTATTTTGTCGATTTGTTTCTGGTTTTACTATACTTTATAGATAACCTTTCATTAATGAATAGAAAATCTACAAAAAGGACATAAGAATAAATTGATAAGGGACGAGTCATTTACCATCAGGTGGGGGCGGTTACATTTAGGAGGGGGCAAAATTTGGGGTGATGTAATGGGGGGAGGGGGTCGGAAACCAATAAGCCTCGGAGCAGGGGGGGGGGTCATATATTTTATTAGGAATACTGGGGGAGGATCAGAATGCTTCCATCGGTCTTCATTTATAAAAATGTCTCCGCTTCTGGGGGACTTCGCCCCAGACCCCCATCACTCCTAAAATTTCAGACTCTTTTCTTTCAAACTGAAAACTTAAAGACTTTTATGAAAATTACACACAAGACTTAGGCAGCTTCATATCCCAAACGTATATATTTTTATTGATTTGCTAGAAAGAAAAGTATGAAAGTGACTATAAAATCATATTAAGTAGATGATTTGTTCTCAATTAAATTTATATCTGCATTTGTGATATCAGCTCTCCAGGTGCCTTTTCATCAGCAAAACTACTGTGGTTTCTGGGGCGCAGCTCCCAGCCCCCAGCCCCCCAGAAGCCAATTAATATTGTTTACAGTCATAAACATTAAGCATTCAACACAGATTTCAGGATGGCCATAAGCAGAAGAAAAGTGCAAGAAATGCTGACAAAGTTTAAACAGACCATGATTAATTAACCTGTTAGAATAAGAAATGTTCTTTCTGTTTCATACAGAATTTGCTTGAGATCAGTCTGACATAAAATAGGTAATATGGTGTGTGTGTGTGTGTGTGTGTGTGGTGTGTGTGTGTGTGTGAAGGGTATCTGGGATGGGGGTGGGGTCATAAAATTTTTGTCACCTATCTGTGTGTGTGTGTGGGGGGGGGGGGGGTCGGAATAATATCCCCCCCTCACCCCCCAACGTGATAATAAATGACTCGTCCCTCTCGTCTCTAAATGCTTCCGTACGACAAGGTGCGTTCGAGATTTTAATCGCTGACTTGTAGGTATCACTATTCACCGAACTAGGATGATACCGCAAAGATTCGACTAAAATAGAAAGTTATATGCTAAGCAAGCTCCATACGCACAGTAAAGACTCTGATTATACTTGGCGGATGCTCAGGCTGATCTGAGTCTTGGCTCTTTGTTGCATTTGTTGTGTCGCGACTCATTTACGGACTGATTTCAATTTAACCGCACACAAGTATTGAGTGTAATATTACCCTAGAACAGCCTCTTTTTCTATTAATAGCAACTTTTCATATCAATTTTGTATTCAAAGAACCCAAGGCTTTGTTACTTTCGGCGATTATCTTTTTTAAAGATACTTCTTGTTTAGCAATGATAGTGGTCAAAGTACCCAATCATAATTCCGAACTCGTAGGTCATTTAAACATAGACAATTCCGGAATATTTTAGATACACAGACATAGACCTCAAAACAGAGGTGTGATCGGTTGCCCGCGGGGTAGTAAGCATCACCTGCCTATTATAATAGACCCGCCATATTATATATCTATGTATCTGTGGAAAAGGTCAGTGAAAATGAAAGTCCGGTATTTGAAAGCTTAACTAAGCTTCGGCTGAGGCCATCAAATCGGAGATTAGTTTAGAAACGGCCACATTGCAGGGATCAACAAGGTCATGGTTTCCCCCATAAAACTTTTTAACTGTCGACACAAGCTTTGCTTTATGATAACCCTGCTTCAAATTATATCAGTTACAATTTTCCAGTTGCGCATTATATCAATAGCCTACTAATTTGTCATTGCCAGCAGCAGGCCAATTGTCTTTAGAACTGGGTAGTTAAATTAAGTGTGTGTGTGTGTGTGTGTGTGTGTGTGTGTGTGTGTGTGTGTGTGTTCTTTTTACAATACGTTACAAACAATTGCGTTTTAAAATGATAAAATCCAGTTTTATAACTAAATAAACTTAAAGGAAAAACACTCACTAACAAGCAAATTGGGTCAAAATTGAAGATTTTAATAAAACATAGTGTTTGCCGAAAATTTCATGAAGATCGGACGTAAATTACGAAAGATATGACAGTTTATATAATTAAAATGCTGAGCTGGGAACCTGCAAACTTGTGAGTTAATGACGTCAAAAACTCTCAGAGAAAAATGAAAATCCTAAATATTTTCAGTTTAAATCATATCTAAAGTGAATGAGATTCATAATATATTTTTTAAACTCATAAAGGAACGACTTAGACAGTAAAAATATGCAATTTTTGCCCTTATTCAGAATTAAAATATTCATCACGCGACAGGGACTTTCAAAATGGCCACCTCCGAGACCGCCATTTTTAATTTTTTAAACCTTCATATCTTTCTTACTTTAAGTCCAATTTTTATGAAAGTTTCACCAAATTTAATTGCTTATCGAGTTCTACAATTTCATCTAGATTTATATCTAAGTGAGTGTTTTCCTTGAGCCTTTGTCATAGGGTGGAATAAAGCTTAGTACATTTTTCATGTGTTAGTCTTATTTATTCTGTACCCATTTCAATTCCCATATTTTTCCATACCCTTTCCTGGCACAGGCCCATATAAACTCTGTAGTTACGTATCCAGCCATGTAGATGTAGTAGGATGTCCAGTGTGAGTTTTGGTAGTATTCAGCCTTCTGGATGTAGTAGGATGTCTAGTGTGGTTTATTTTTAGCATTGTGTGCTGGTTTCATCTCACCTGTGTAATGGGTCAATGCACTTTGCCATTGGTCATTGACACAAACACAACTATCATTTACATTCATTGTTGTTTCCATCTTCATTAAATATATTTTTATAATATATTTACATGTCAGTAAAACATCTTTTGTTTAGTGTTTGTACATCTACATGTCCATGTCATTATTTTGCAGAAATACTTTGTATCTGAGAGTGAAATAGTGATGTTTTCTTTTATGTTGCAAGTTATGGTGGCAAGGCCAGTAACTCTTGTAGTAACTGTTGAAAGTAATTCATCTCACCTGTGTAATGGGTCAATGCACTGTGCCATTGGTCATTGACACAGACACAACTATCATTTACATTCATTGTTGTTTCCATCTTCATTAAATATATTTTTATAATATATTTACAGGCTTCATCTTCAATCGGAACCCTTTACTTTCTTGGGTAATAGTGGGTCATACAACAGGAACCCCTAGAAGCACCCTATAACACCTTCTCTCATTATTTCAAAAGGAATGTGTCTCAGATCCAAATTATATGATTAGGTTATAATTTTACTTCAAATGATATGAAAAGGTATGTTTTAGTTTCCGTTTTGGCCGTTATATGAATAGCGAGGTCTTCGCCTTCCAAGCGCCACACCCCTGTCACGAAATGCATAAGTACCAATACCCCCCCGCCCCCCTAACCCCAGCCCTCCACAAGATTTGCTGCCAGAAACTGAGTTTAAAAATCTTGAAATTGACAGAGCCTCCCATCCACCAACTACCCTTCCCCCGCACCCACCCCCACACCCAAATTCCCCTACCCAGCCTCCCTCACTTCAAACGTCTGCGTATAGTCCTGAACAAGTAATAAACAAGGTATTTTGAAAAAAAAATAAACAAAGATAAAGGGAAGAATAAGCAGAAGATGGCTGGTTCTCAGTTTCACACACAATACCATACTCGTTGTCAACTTGTGTAACAAATTTGAATATTCTACCTTGAACAGTTGTTGTGAAAAACGTAACGCCGAATTTCATTGCTCCATGCATGGAAAGAAAACTGAATACAAGAAAGCAGAAGAAGGCTGGTTGTCAATCCCAAGCTAACACAAATCCTTATCAACCTATATGCAAAATATGAGCAACCTAGCTTTCAAAGTTCAGAAAAATTTGATTAAAAACAGTGACGGGTGGAATAACGGACGGACAGATGCTAACCGGTATACCCCACTGTTTCAAACCGGTGGTATAATCATTCTGAGATTGGCCCCGTATCCGGTAGTGACACAGATATGGAGACTTAAAGCAATTCATTAAACGTTCATTTAAGAGAAATCTTTCCGAGTGATGGTTAGTAATAAGGAAATGTCATTATCAAAGACTAGTCTTGTCCATTCTATAAAGTCTAAAGGAAGAGGAACACATCAAAGAAACGACTATAGCAGGCTCGGTTTAACTGACTCTGTTCCTGTGCAGTTAAAGAAATGTTGCAACACTGCCCATGCCCTCTAGCACCGGCTTCAGTGGAAATCTGCTTTCACACTGACTCAAAATACCATAACCTTGCAAGGCCGTTGGAGCACCACATGACAATGGAACACTGTCAATCTCAAGTGGATATTGATTTCAGATTCCACAAGTCCATACCTGTCCTCTTTTCACCGATTCTTTTGACTGTCTCTTCGTCTTTTTCCTTTCAATTTGCCCTGTAGAATCGTTTTTTTAAGTGAGAAGACCAAACCTTCTAAGTTTTTGCTTATTGCCCATGTTCAGAAAATTTTTCATGTTCTATAGAAAAAAATCTGTTTGCTCCCAAATGCAAACAGCATCCTAAGTATTTCTCAAAATTGGTGAGAGGTAGAAGATTTTCGAATAGCTGATTCTTATTTTTTATTCTTTCCATAAAAAAATCATAATTTTGTAGAAATGTGATTCTTTGCACAAAAAAAGTTTCTTTACAGAAATTAATTAAAAGAGAGTTAAACTTGGCTTCTTTTAGACAAGTGCATATATTATTTTTAAAATCTCAGAGACGGTTAAAAGTTCAAAGAAAGACAGAGATCTTACCTGGCCCTTCATGTATTCATTTATTAACCATAATTTATAACTATCATATCTGGGCTAGAGAAGTTTCCATTACATCTACTGTTTAAGCATTTTCCCATATAAAAGCATGAGCCTGATAGGTTGCAACCATTTCCAAATGGTTCTGAAGAAGAAGACTTTTGAATATTTTTCGTTGTATTGCTATGGTTCAAACCCAGGACTCCCTAGGGCGGGGCCATTTTTTTCCTGGGGCCATCATTTGGATACACTAAGTAAACGACCACTGGCCAATACTACATACTAAATTTCAAGGATCTGAGCCAAGTGGTTCTTCATATTTTTCTATGTATTTCCATGGTTCAAAACCAGACGCCCTAGGGCAGGGCCATTTTAGAACCTGGGGCCAAACCCAGGACCCCCTGGGGCAAGACTATTTTAGACCCTGGGGCCCTCATTTAAGGACCACTAGGCAATGCATCGTACCAAATTTTAAGCATGAGCACTGAGGGGGTTCTGGAGGAGAAGCTTTTCAAGTATATTTTAATTTCGAACCCAAGACCTCCGCCGCAGGGCCATTTTGGGTGAGTGAATTCGGGTTTAAAGACCAACAACAACGAGGTCATATGGAGACGGGACCTCGGTTAAAGTCTCATCCGAAAGACAGGAGAAGCGGGGGATCGATCATACGACCCCTGGATTGGTTATCCGGAGAGTTATCCACTACACTACAGCCGCTCCTGGGCCATTTTGGATCCCAGGGCAACCATTTACATAAACTTAGTAGGAGTCCACCAGGCAATGCATCATACCAACTTTTAAGCATCTGAGACAAGGGGTTCTGAAGAAGAAGATTTTGAACATTTTTCTATTTATTTCTTTGGTTCAAACCCAGGACTCCCTGCTGCGGGCCATTTTGGATCCTGGGGCCATCATTTGAATAAACTTGGTAAAGGACTACAAGGCAATAAAACATACCGAATTCGAAGCATCTGAGCCAAGTGGTTCTGCAAAAAGAAGATTTTTGCGAAAAGCAAAATTGCACCATACCGAACTTTAACGGACATCCAGTTATCGACAACCGGCTTTAGAGCATATATTGATTTATAATGGGAATCCTCAGTTATTTCTCTTAACATTCACTATTATAATTATAATAACCATTATTATTCTTTATTTACATTACCTACTTTTATGGCATGAAAAAAGGTCTGGTGTATATGTATTTATTTATTTACTTATTTATTCATTATTGCTATAATTATTATTGACAAGATAATAAAACGAGCACATATAATTACACTGACAGGTGTTAGGTTGCATCCTTTTTCATCTAACAGTAAACCATATATTATGTAAATGAACTCTATCAATATCATGTATCTCCAGCCTCCCCTATCTCTTTTTCTCTCCATATTTTCTCCTCTCTTTGTGTCAGCTTTTTCGAGTTTCCATAGTACAAAAATGTAAGTTGCCATTCGCTATGATATCATGTTTAATTGTTACTTTGTTTTTTCTCTTTACTCTGCTCATATGTAACAATATGGTTATCTGAGCTTTTGTAAAAAAAAAGTCTTCTTGATTGTTGTTGTTTATTGTCTCGCCTGCGAAGCAGAGGCGAGACATATGTATTGCTTTTCCGGTGTCGTCGTCGACGGCGTCGTCGGCGTAAACTTTTGTCGAGTTTGTGCGTTTAGGTCATTTTCTAAGAAACTATAAGGGCCAGAGCCATGAAACTTGAGCCATGCAAACATCTGGAAGAGCAGAGCTTAAAGCCATCGTCAAAGTTGAGTCTTGACCTACATTTTACGGTCCACCGACTTTGCTTTTTTTCAAGTTTTTTGCGTTTAGGTCCGTTTCTCAAGAACTATAAGGGCTAGAGCCATGAACCTCAGGTCATGCATGCATCTGGCAGAGTAAAGCTCAAAGCCATCATCAATATTGAGTCTTGACCTACCTTTTACGGTTCACCGACTTTGCAATTTTTGTCTAAGGGCTAGAGCCATGAAACTTGGGTCATGCATACATCTGGGAGAGTAAAGCTCAAAGCTTACATCAAAAGTGAGTCATGACCAACTTGTTACGGTTCACTGATTTTGTAATCTTTTATCAAGTTTTCACGTTTAGCCCCCAGACTGTTTATCTGAATTTAAAAGGGCTAGAGCCATGACACTTAAGTCATGCATATATCTGGCCGAGTCTAACTCAAAGCTTTCATCAATACTGAAGCTTGACTTACTTTTAACGGTTCACTGACTT
Organism: Ctena decussata; assembly: GCA_963989385.1. Classification (NCBI taxonomy): domain Eukaryota; kingdom Metazoa; phylum Mollusca; class Bivalvia; order Lucinida; family Lucinidae; genus Ctena; species Ctena decussata. The sequence goes on along the minus strand of OZ022498.1, from coordinate 32,670,036 downwards.
TGCAATGTTTTGTCAACTTTTTTTGGCGTTTAGCTCTGTTTCTCAAGAATTATAAGAGCTAGAGCAATGAAACTTGGACCATGCATACAGCTGTAAGAGTAAAGCTCAAAGCGATCATCAATACTGAGTCTTGACCTACATGAAACATGGTTCATGCAAAGATCTGAAAGAGTAAAGCTCAAATTGACCGACGTTTCAAGGTCCTTCGCCTTTGCAACATTTGCCTCAAGTTTAGCTTTTGTTTCGTAGGAAAGATAAAGGTTAGGGACATGGAATGTGGGATATGCATACATCTGCAACAGTGAAACTGAAAACTGCCTTTAATGTAGCATCTTGGCCGAATGTAAGGTTTCACTGACCGTCAAAATTTTCAATGTGTTTACTGATTTAGCTCTGTTTTGTGACAAAGCAACGGCAGGCGAGACACGGCATTCCGCTGCATTCTTGTATTAATCAAACTAATTACAATATTTTGACTGTACAAGCGGCATATGATTCTGCATTATAAGACAAATCTTGGCATATGTGTTTGAAATATCTATGTCATTAACATTTTATTTCTTTTGGCATATAAAGAGAAGAACCATTAAAATGTATAGAATATACATGTATAGGTAAATGGGCATTTGGAACCTCTGTCAGTTTAACAAACCCTATCGTAATTTCTTAAAAAAATTATGCTGTGCAAACGGGAGCTGAAAGAAAATATATTTTGAACACGCTGATATAAATTTTATGATTTTAAAATGAGATAAACTAGTCCTTTCGAAAGTGGAATACACTAACCTTTTTTCAATTACTGCAGCCAGCGTTTGTCGCCTAATAAGTTGGTAAACAGTTATCGCAGTACTAAATGACAAGAGAAATATGGTCGAAACTTGTCTGAAATTTTTATTTATTTTTTCGTTTACTTTTTATTCGTTTATTTTCAATATGATTATATACGACCTAGTTTTATTAGATTAACACGTAAACTGTGAATTGGTAGATTCTTTGATTTTATTTCTATGATGTTCGATCCTTTAGTTTCTCTTAGTAAAATTGTTCTATTTTCAAATCATTTTAATGAGCTTTTGCCGACACCCATCTGTCTGAACTTATGAGAATAATTAGCCCAAAGGCGTTTCCACCTCTCTGTTACTGCTCAAAATTAGCTCATAACGCTTTTCTTTATTTCCATCTGGCCAAAATGCCTCACGGCAACATATATAAGACCGCGTCAAGCAACTGACTATAAGAAATTATATTTCTATGCTATAGATAAAATGTTTTATTTTATTTTATTTTCATAACTTTAACAAGTCCGTAAATTTAAAGCCCCGGTAAACCCCACTTTTTATAGTAACTACATGGTAAGATTTTATAACATGAAGTTTTGCTTGCGGCGGTTTATATTTCTGTTAGTTAACGTCTCATTTTCAAAAGTACTTAAAGGGAAATCACCCTATAAAAACTGCAATTGAGTTTTTGTTGAAACTTCATACAGTGGTAGAATATCATATGCCGAGTGAAAAAATGAAATAAAAAATCGGGGTCACCGTACCACTTTTTGAGATAATGCAGCGCCATCTATATGCCTGTGTGAAGCATTTCTATGTCTATTACGAAGACTTTATCCGAGAAATTAGATGACCGATCGTTTCGAAATAAAGATTAATTAACTCCTCTTTCTTGTCTATTTGTTTGAACATCAAAATTGTCATCGTCGTATGCCTCATTATATAGGTTATTTTCAGTTTAATATTTCCCGCCATTTTCCATTATTGGTAAAAACGTGGAATTTCTTCAATTTAAAAAGTTCCACAATTGAATTTTTTATGTACTTTTGATATAGTAAAGGGATGATCTACCTCGTGCAAATAAGCAACTAAAAAATATAGGTCACCGGCAAAATATTCGAGTTATGGAAGGAAAACCACTTTTATTTCGCGCGGTTTTCATAAGCGCGTTGACGTAACTGTTTATATGCGTTGACATCGCTTTCTATTTCTATTCAGCAATGTCCTTATGTCTTGAATCATTTAGTCTATATTAAACTTTCGCCATCAAAGTTGTCTCGTATGCAGACAACACATTAATGAGAGAAATTCCAAGGACTGAAACTAGGCAGCATATTCATTGTTGTTTCTCATAGAATATTCTAACTTTTTTCAGAGTCTAGATATCTGATGAACAAGCTCATATGCGAACATTGTATATTGGACCCGGCCACTGCCCGACTTGTATTTTCACAGAAACATCGGCAAAGCTTGGTCCGTGGTGCATGATTTCAATTTATCATTAGTGCTAAGACCAATTTCCGAGGATGCACAGCCTGGTAGTTTTATCCTGTTCGCACAATCGATGAATCCTATGGAAAGTTTAGGGCAATTAGTGAAAAATGTGACGTCGCGCACGGTATTGGGGCACATTCACGGACACATATGAAATGGGCTCTACGGAAGCAATGCTTTTTCGGATTTTATGCCATAAACTGTTTTGAAATCGTCAGTTGGTATTTAATTTATTTTCGGGTCAATAATAGTTGGTTTTGAGACGATGTAAATCCTAATGCGGGCGCAAAACGGTTGGGTTTTGCGCTAAAACGCGTGTAACTTTGTAACAAAGTCGGCATGGTGGGCATACTCGAAGGAATGCTAAACAGAAATGTCGAAGTGATTTTTTTGTGGAAATTTGCTTACGAAAAAGAGGAAATTGTCTAGATTAACTCCATATTCATTTTATTGTTTATTCTTCAACAATCGTCATCTTAAGTATTTATTGTTAAAAGTAAAAATGTGTAACTTACGCTCAAATTAACGTCAAAATTGCGGGGCTAGTTAATTTGGAGAGTATTTATTGTATCGGAATAAACAAATTTTGAAAATATTTGTATATGATTCAAATGCACTTATGCATCACTTATGAGTTATATAAAAATAATTACTTTTTCTCTACGGACACGGAAAGAAATTAAAAAATCCGCGGTCTTAATTTTTGTAACAAATTTCAAATTTGACACCAAACTCTTACACCTATCTATGTTATTAAGCTGATTTGGACAAAATACTTACAGCAATCTGTGCAAAAAGCAAATTTCCAAAATGTACATTATCTGTTTGTATTATCTGCTAAATTGGGATTAAATGCACTTGAACAATAAAATTGTTATGCGCTTTTACATCGGTCTTAAATTTTATAACGCGGCGTCAAATAAAGAAATTCAAACGTTACATGCATATGAAACCTTATAGTTATAAGTGGCTGTCTAGCAATTTTCAGGTCTGCGTCATTATAGTCTAACACGTCTTAAAGGTCAGCTCTGTGAAGCAAATAACTGTATTAAAAGGCAAAAATTTCATTGTCAAAAGTACCATTTTCTTTACAAATTGACCTGTATTAAGCAACCACTTGTCTCAAGCAAGCGGTTTTTGCACCTCCCTTGGGTACTTGCCTAATAAAGCAGGTTTGACTTTACACCAATATTTTCTCTTGCAATCGGAGAAAAATTTTCTCAAAGTTTGAAGCCAATAAATATATAAATACATGTATATTGTATTTCATCAGCAAAAAAATCTTTCTCCTGGCAAGATGACTAGAAGAAAGAAAAGAAACGGGAAAGGTGACGCAAGAGATATAATTCGTTCGACACGAAAACAAAGGATAGTATAGTATAACGAAATGAATTATCGTGAAACGGCTAAAAGCTACCGTGCAGGGATATAGTGTGGTTTATATTTGCAGCTTCCGATAGAAGTACAACAAACTCAATTCATATCGTGTTCATAAATGCAAATAGATCCGTCCTATACTGAAAAAGCAAATGAATAAGCAAAACTGTAAATAAATTCTCACTGATGTCGTCCTTACAGCATGTTTAAAGGATCGGACCGGGTTTCTTTTGTTTCCGTGGCGTGTTTGGTTTTGTTTCACTACATTCGGTATAAGACAGTCCAACCCCGCGATTATCATTCTCATAAGGCGAAAAAGTAGCCGCTTGACAGTTTGACGTTACGTTTTGTTCCCCAATACCGTGCGCGACGTCTATTAAACGAGTTTCGCAGCCTAGCTACGCTTCTCAGAATCATTCTGAAACTTTGCAGGGTTCATCTTCATGCTCTGTAAATGTGCATGTGACTTTGGGGTTATGGTCGAATAACTATCATATTTTTGCGTTTGGAACGTCGTAATTTTCAGGCTGCACGAGGAAGGTCTAGCAGGCTTGAAGACTGAGTTACTTCCCTTGGCAAGGCTCTCTCCGTCTGCAGTAAAAAATCTAACAGTTAATGCTTAGATCAGCCTGCGCATTGTGGGAACTTACCTTAATGACATGACCTAACAGTAAAAGCTATTAGCCTGCGCATTTGCCCTGGCTGAACTCCGCTTTCACTGTTTGCATAGGTATTTCATGACTCAAGCCAGGTTACCAAGTCCTTATTTGTATTTATGCTTGCATTTACGAGATTCAAAACGCACTTGCAGTTTTCACATCCTCTCTTTACCTGACAGATAATTCCTAAATATTTACACACTACCCCAAAACAATGGCCCTCTCTTTTCCGTATAAAATTCTTCAGCCCTATTTCTTTGTCTAGATTTATATATTTACCATTTTTCTGTCGCAAAAAAAAAAAAAAAAAAAAAAAAAAACTTAAACGTTTGTTTCAAGTGTCCATTTAGGTGCCATGTTGTCTTCGAAAGTGACGTAAACGCTTTGGCGTTACGGAAGACGACGTCATGATAAAGCCCCGGTAAACCCCATAAAAATATATAATACTAGTTTTACATATAAAGGTAGAAAATTAGATTGTGTCAAAGAGTATAAATATTTAGGTGTAACATTCTGTGCGTCTGGAACATTTTCGTCAGCTTCATCAGAACTGTATAAAAGGGTGCTAAAAGGAGTTTTCAAACTTAAAAGTATATTTGGTACAGATTACCCAAACGTTAATGTAGCTCTGCATATATTTGATCACACCATAAAACCTATTCTTACTTATGGATGTGAAATTTGGGCCTCAAACACTAAAACAGTTCGCAACTCCGACCTAACACTCAAAGATCTACATGCCGAGAAATTACATCTGAAATATTGTAAATACATCCTAGGGGTACATGCTAAAGCATCTAACTTGGCGTCTGTTGGTGAATTAGGACGCTTTCCTTTATATAATGACATTTGTGAAAATATTACTAAGTATTATTCTCGCCTGTTGCAAACGAATTCGGATACATTACTTGGTCAAACACTACAAACTAGTATAGATTTACACAATAAAGGTTTTAAGTCTTGGTATAGTGGTGTAAAACTTATTTTAAGTGGAGTAAATTTGGAAGACTACAATCTTGATCAAGTTAAAAAATAATCTGAAGAATAGATATATAAATGTTTGGTTCTTAAATTTTCATAAGGAGGCAGTGCGAAATCAGGGCAAATTGAGAACACTGTATTTATTTAAGTCTTCCTTTCAAAGAGAACACTATTTAGATACAATTACTGATGCAAGCAGGCGAAAATGTTTGACTTCGCTGAGAATTAGTTCTCACAAGCTACAAGTAGAATCTGGCAGATATATAAAGAAACCATTTTCAGAAAGAATTTGTAAATGTTGCAGTTTAAATCAAGTTGAAGATGAGAAACACTTCCTATGCAGTTGTCCCTTCTACGATTCCGAAAGATATATGTTTTTCAAATACATAATAGATTTAGTTCCATCTTTCAACACTCTTGATGATTCTGCAAAAATGATCTGGCGGATGACATGCGAAGATACTGATATTATTCAAAAACTAGCTGATTTTGTCTATAAATGTTTTAGCTTGCGCAATGTACGATAGTTACTGTGTTATGGAATGTTTGGTTTATCGGGCATATATATATATTCTCATTTGTCGCATGCCATCTGTCTATGATGGGAACCTTTCATTGGCTAAACATTTTGTGATTTCATATTGGACGAGTTCAACAATTTGTATTTTGCGAACCTTGCCGAGCAAAGTATATGTTGCAGTTTTTGAACTTGCCTAATGGATTTCATGAAGGGGGTACTTTTGATAATCTGCTTATCATGGACAGCTGCGTTGCATTTTAAAATAAGCATCGACATATGTTTCAATGACGTTATTTTCATACTGGACTGAGCGTTATTGTGCAGATGTCCTGTGATTATAATGTGTGAGTGGTAACGTGTATTGGTTAAGTCTATAATTTGTTATTGTGTGTTTACATGTTTTATCCAAAATTAACAAAATATTTGTTATTGTAATATGTATGTTCATGCAATTTATAGTTAATTCTATACCATGAAAATGGTCCATAATTGGCTAATAAATATCTTATCTTAAATATCTTATCTTGTCTGATAACCATAGCAGTTAACAATGACACTGCGTCAAAATGTATGCGCACGAACATTGAGGTGATTTCCCTTTAACTAAAAGCACTGCCATAGTTTGCCGAAAATAAGTGAGGAGCTTTTGCAAAAGTGCCTCATATTTTTCTTTTGACATCAAAAAACATTTGCTCAATATTTGTGCTATAAAACTGAATAGATCATTGACTAGCGACTTCGTAAAGTAAACGATGCTTTGAACAACTGGGCATAGGATGTCAATTGACAATCTGGGTTATAAAACTTGGGAATAATCTCGAACTCAAAATAAAGCACACTGATTGGCTGGAAGCAGCCAATCAGAGTGCTTTATTTTGAGTTTGAGAATTTACTCAAGTTTTATAACCTCTGGGCCAGGTCGGATCGTTTATAATTTCCTACTGCGATGAGTTGGTACACTTCATGGAAAAGAACTCTACCACCTGTTTTGGCTCTTTTTCCAATGGAGTCAACTCTTAAAGCCTTATGTGCAAATTATTTCCTTTTTAGAAATACTATGTCATCTTAGAAAGCAAACTATCGTCACAACAAAAGTTCTCCTTTTGTAAAACTACCGGAAGTACATGAAGCTATACCCATTCACATTAAGTTCAAACCTCTTATTTGTCTGAGCAAAATGCGCATGCGCTAACTGGTTGAACAGGGCGGGATCCGAAGGCATGTGCCGAGCGCGGTGCAATGCATTCCAGAGAAAATCTGGAGAGTACCTGCGAACTGCACATGGAATATCCAGCCTGATATGAGGAAGTCTTGTCGGGGCATGCTCTGTTTGTTATACAGTGCAGTGGAGGTTTTTTGATGTTTCGAAGTCTGATACTTTGACAGAACCAGAGATTATTATACAAAGGTCATTCTAAATATAATACTGACTCCTATTAGGAATAAAGTTTATTAGAAAAGTAGCATATACATTAATACTTTCTCATTAAGCACATTAAGTTAAGAAAACACAGTAAACAAATACTGCAAGTTATAAAATCATGATTTGTAGACGGTAAAAATGATCAGAAAATCATGTCTAAGACACAGGTGATTTCCTTATGTGTGATGCCTCCTATACAGATTCAACAAGGTTTAGATACCTTTCTTACGATGTATCGGTACTCCTGAATGTTTTCCCCATTTTTTACAAAGAGGAATAAGCTTTGTGACTTCCTGTTTGTTTCTCTGGATGACAAAGTCCTTTCAAAAAGATGGTAACTCTTAAAGGAAAGAATTTGCTTCTGGAGAGGCGTATTCTTTTTCCTTTAAGAGTTGATCCCCATTAAGAAAGGGTGCAAAAGTGAAAATTCCATCGATGCTTCACCTGAAAGTGTACCCATTTACCTAAACCTTCTACAGAGCTCAATTCTTGCTTTCTAATCCATTCAAAACCTATTCTTTCTCTTAGAGATCTATAAGATATGCTGCATTTGCAAGAATTTGGAGGAACATTTTGTTTTGCCTGACTGCGCAGTGTCACAGAGCTAAGCTTGAAAACTTGATGAAGCAGCGAGAGTTCTGCAGAAAACTGTCTCTTCTCTGTCTACACATTATCACAAACATAGGTAAACCAGAACAGCTGACAAAAGCAGACCTTTAGATTAGAGGGAGTTTTTAGTGATAATTAGGGATAATTTTTGTTACTTCTGCATTAAAACATATGTTGTGACCCCTCATCTGAACCGTCTCGACAAGACGGTTCAGATGAGGGGTCACAACATATGGTTTCAACAAGAAATAAGAAAAAAAAATATCTTTAATTATCATCAGATACTCCCTCTTATCTAGAGCTCTGGACAAAAGTTAATGCCCCTGGCACTGGAAAAGCAATATCTTTGTCTAGTATTCTGCTAGCTCCAGGGAAGACAAAAATGATGAAATTCTGTAAAGATATTGTTTTTGAAATTAGGAAACAAGCAAAGACACGACAAAACCAACATTTGAAGTGGCATGTGCACCCAGTGACGACTGAAATCAGCCTGGGCATCCGCTCAGTCTGATCGGAGTCTTTACTGTGTACTTAAAGGGTTGCTAATGGTCTAAGCTACCTCCATGTTGACAACAAAGACTCTAATCAGACTGGCAGCTGCCCAAGCTGATCTGAGTCTTCCCGTTGTGCACATGTCACTTTGATGGTTTTGTCGTGTTGCAATAAACATATGATCTTTGTGAAATTATACAGTGGACCCCTCTTTACAACGACAGCAATTGCTCCCTAACATTTTGATGTTAGACTGAATTTGGTGTTATAAATAATGCATATTTTGAAAAATAAAGCCATTCTGTGCATTTAAAAAATGACATAACGAATTTTGCTGTTGTAATGAATGCGGTTGTAAAGAGGATTGACTGCAAATCATTCAAATACTGCTGAAGATTATTATACCGAAATTTATTTTGGTCTCAAAGTAGGAAAGAAAACTTTCAGTCTGAGTGAAAAGGGAACTCGGAACTACATTTAGCTGCATTCGCAAATGCAAGCACTGATATCTAAAAGTAACCTCATATTTCAAAAACTATAATCTAGACACATTTCCTACTTTTCTTTCAATTTTAACTTCTGTTACCTCAAACTACTGTTTGCTCAAAGTAATTTTTTTGGGACCAGAAAATTTACTTTGAGACATCAGTAGTGTGAAATGAATTTCGGCTTTGAGATATTGTGAGTTGACCGTACTGCTGTTTTGGCCAGATTTCTGTGTGTTCCAGTAACTATGGCCAAAATGTTTGGTCTTAAGGTCTGATATATATATAATCTGCTAAACTTTTAATAAAATGATGGTTTGAGGAAGCTGATTTTACAAACTTGCTACCATGCATCATGGAATGTTTAAGTTCAAGAAGTAGGAACATTGTCTAATACGTATATATTATTTTTAGATTATGTACTATATATCTGTGACTCAAAAGCACATTTTCGAACAGACTGTTTGATGGCTGTTGGAAGAGTGAGTGACACAAATTCACTTTGCTCTTTTTCAGCTTAACCAGCTATTAACTTGTTTGTGCTCCAAAAGCTGTTCCGTCTAAACTAATTTGACTGTCTCAAAAGAAGATTTATGCCCAGCATCAGTATGTCTAAAACATAATTGAGCCACGACATCAGAAAACAAACAAAGTGGTTGTGCGTCAGGGCAGACTCAGATCAGCCTGGCCATCTGCCCAGTCTGATCACATTATTCGCTAAGCGCTTTAAGGGTAGCTAAGGGTCTAAGCTACCTCCATGTGGACAGCAAAGACTCTGATCAGACTGGGCAGAGTCCAGGCTGATCTAAGTCTGTGCTGGGCGCACAACCACTTTGTTGGTTTTCTCGTGTTGCGGCTCAATTATACACAAATTACAACTGAATGGTTCAAACTTTTGCATGATAATTTACATGATCTACATGTACTCAAGTATGTTTGTTATACAATATTCAGTAATTTAGTGAAAAATGCAAGTTGGTTGTTCAAAAACTAATTTTAACAGTTTCACCATTTTGCAGAACTGTTATTCACTAGACGATCATTCCTTATAATTCACCAGTCAGTGAAAATCAATCCAAAAATTGTAAGTAAGCGAAATAGTGAAATAGCACAAAATAAAAGAAAAAAAAGTACTCAAAACATTTATCACATACTGCAAAATAGTCAACCGTCAAACAAGTGAACGAATAAATTTTTAGATAGCAAAAATATATATTGCAATGTTTGTGGCATTTATGTTAATTAAAATCTATAGGAGTTCTTTCTAGAGCAGAGAACACATTCAAAAGATGGAACATGGGCCATTCTTCAAAGTTTTGGCTATTTAAGTCTCAATAGTGACCCTGACATGCTGAGGCGACAAAAGCCAGAGCAAAACATACTGTTATTTCTTAATTTTGATAAGGCAGTCGATTCAAAGCCTGATTAGTATAAAAAGTCCAAATGACTAAAAAACGATGTTGTAAAACATGAGTGTAAACCAATAAGAAAATTCTGGTCCCAAGGTTAATAAACTTTTTCATGCTCAACTCAGCCTTGCCGTGTAGCGCAATCGGTAGGGCACCTGACTCATGTCAGAGGTCCTGGGTTTGAAACCTGGTCTGGCCACATACTTTTGTTTCTCCTTCCGCTGATTCAAGAAGGGCAGTTGTCAGTTACCGGCGAAAGTATGTGCACTTAGAACTGGTTAACCGCTTAGGAGGTCTAAGTCTGCCCAGGAATAGTGTGGTTAGGTTAACTGACAATCCCGACATGACCATAACTGTTTACCATGGACGTTAAGCATCAAATCATTCAATCAATCATGCTCAACTCAGCCGAGCATGAAATTTTACATGCTAATAAATAGCAAAGTATTTATTTATAAGTACAGTTGTTTTCTTGCTCAGTTTAGCTGAGTAGGAAATTTTCTCTGCTGATAAATATGAAAATACCAACTAACATTAGTCGGCATTTTCATATTTCTCAGCAAAGAAAATTTCATGCTCTGCTGAGTTGAGCAGGAAAAAAAGTTTTATAACCTTCGGGCCTGATTTCTCAGAATATATCCTCTGATCTCAAAGGAAAAAAATAAAATATAATCTGCACTATAGATGATGTAAAAGTAGATGTTTAGCGGCTGCCACATGGCACAACACCAGCTGCAGTGAAGTAAAATTAAGATCTATAAGAGTTTCTTCAAGAGCAGAGAACACATTCAATTTCAAGTGCACTATTTTTTTCACAACAGGCTAATTTTGAGAGTATAAATAGTGGACTAAAAGTAGATTCAAATGTATATAACTGATATATTTATAGTGAATGGGTATTTCTCCAATAGATATCACTATGAGGTTTAGATATTTTTCTCCCTTTTCACAAGGCCTTACTAGTAATTTTTTGATTTCTTGGACATCCCCCTCCCCAAACCCCCTCCCCCTTACAACAAGGCCTGTCCACAAACAGCTTGCCTGACAGTCCCTTGCCTATCACATAAAGAGCCATGTCCCTTTCTAGTTGGGTGTTGACCTTGGCTTTTCACTGGTACTGTTTATTTTAATACCATCTTAGCTCTAGTTGTCCCTTTTCCATTTGGTGTTTAGGGCAGGATATGGAATTCAATTGGATCAGTTCCTGATCATTGCCTTTTTCTCTACTTCAAACTTAACATATTTGAGTGACAATGATAGCTCTTCCTGTACATTTGCATAGGCAAGCTAAAGAAAGGTCTGCTCTTAAAGGAAAAAATTTGCTCCCAGAGGAGCAAATTCTTTCCTTTAAGAGCTGACCCCGATTGAGACGAGACAAAAATGCAAATTACCGGGTTGCTTCCCTTGAAAATGAACCCATTCACCATAAAGAAAAATGAACCTTTTAACCACTATAGCGTTTTTATACATTTAACCCATTAATGCCTAGCGCCCCAAAATTGGGATATAGGGAAACAGTGCAGACCCAGATCAGACGCCGCAAACGCGGCGTCTGATCAGGGTCTACACTTTTTGCATACAACAAATGGGTATTTTCCTCAAAAATAAACTAAACCTGACACCCCTTAAATGACAAATGGACTCGTCCAATATATACAGATAGAAGAGTCCAGTAGGCATTAATGGGTTATGCATGTATAATTGCATGCGTTTTCTGTACAGAAAATATTTAAAAAAAATTTAAGCTGGCAAAACATCTGTGACAGTGAACGTAATTATTCCAACTGAATTTAATACAGTGAATAATATAAAACCTTCAGTGTCGGAAATGTACTGCTTCTTAACTGGTTGGAGAAGTGGGAAAGGCCAATGAAAACTGCTGGTAATAGGTAAAATGTAATGGAACAGTTTCAAATTCTTTGTCTTAAGTAGTTCTGTTGCAGTTGCGTGAATTTTGATACCCTCAGGGGTCTAAGTCACGGATCCTTCCCCCCCCCCTCCCCCGCCCAAAAGTAGTTCTGTTGCAGTTGCTTGAATTTTGATACCTTCAAGGGTCTAAGTCACTGAAATACTCCCCACCCCCCTGCAAATTCCAAATCTGAACAAATATCACAGCTCAGTTCAGATATCATGGGCCTACATGGAACATTTTTGCAAGCACCTGCATTAAATGTGATATCGGTGAAAAGTCAGATTAAGTAAAGCAGTTTATCGTTTGTACCTGGAAAGAAATAACATGACGGCCGGGCCGCGTAGTGCAATCGGCAGGGCACCTGACTTATAAGTCAGAGGTCCTGGGTTCAATACCTGGTCTGGCCACGTACTTTCGTTTCGCCTTCCACTGATTCAGGAAGGGCAGTTGTCAGTTAATGGCGAAAGTATGTACACTTAGTACTGGTAGACTGCTTAGGAGGTCTAAGCCTGCCCAGGAATAGTGTGGTTAGGTTAACTGACCATCCCAGCATGACCATAGCTGTTTACTGTGAATGTACAGCATCAAATCAATCAATCAATCAATCAAAAACATGACCTGTACAATGGCTCAACTGTATCAGCCTGACTCTGTGCAACTGATTTATCTGAAAAACTACCCAATATGAGTATGACCTTCAGAAGACGATACAACAGAAACAATGACATATAAACCCTAATACTGAGAGGAAAAAAGTCAACCAGAATCTTCATGATCTTGTACCATTACATGTTATCTACCACAGATCTGTCCATTCAGCCATTCCACAGTGTGTAATTATTTCCTCTTTCATTTTATATTATTATCACTACAGAGCTTTAGATAAGGAGGGGTTTAGAGAATAATTTAAGGATAATTGTTTTCTGAGTTCTCAATGAAAACATATGTTGTGACCCCTCATTAGAACCGTCTCGCTGAGACGGATCAAATGACGGGTCGGAATATAAGTTTATATTGAAAAATAAGGAAAATTATCCCTAAGTTTTCCCTGTTACCCCTTCTTATCTGGAACACTGTAGTATTCATCGATACAAGACAATGAAAGGCAAAGAGTCAGTACATAAATATGAATATATGTTTATATTGAAAAAAAAGGAAAATTATCACTAAATTATCCCTGTTACTCCTTTTGACAGCCTCTCAATATTACATGCTTGTGCAGTATTAAAGATAGATGTGTATGCAAGTCTATTAATTCAGCTAGTTTACGGCTATACAGTATTGCCAGAGAGACCAAACCCTACAGCAGTCTCGAACTCAGCAGGCCACCACTTAACCTAATGAGCTACTGGGGTTCCTATCGATAGAACATAGACAGGGCAGTTAGTGTTTTTTTCAATACGATAAATGCATAGCTGGACAGTCCGAGTCCGCAAGTTTACGGGGGTTTTTCAACAATGTTTTAGCTGTTTTGGGCAGATGCCCAATAAAGTAGGGTAAATGGAAATGCAGATTAAATAATCCAGGGACCTGTGAAGAACAAAACCATGTGTTAAATTTCAGGCCTCTAAATAAGGAGGCAAACAATACCGAAATTTCAGATTAAATGCTGGACCCGATTGTTTGACACCTACGGGCATTAGTTAAAGAGACATTACATTTTTATACCCCGCCACACGTTAGTGGCGGGGTATTATGTTTTCACGTTGGCCGTCCGTGTGTCCATCCGTCCGTCCGTAGTACGTACGTCTGTCCGTCCGTCCGCACTTCGTTTCCGTTCGATAACTTAAGTATTTATCAACGGATTTCCTTCAAATTTTGCATATGCATTTGTACCAAGAATGTCTCGCTTCGGATTGTTAATGGGCAAATTTCGATAATTTCTGACAGAGTTATGGCCCATGTCAATGCACAAAAAATGGTTTCTGGCCTCTCGTTCCTTTACTTCTTGGAGTATCATGATGAAACTTCACAAACATGATCGAAGTAACAACAGCTTTGTATGAGCACAGAAATTATATCATCAGGGATTATCTGCCCCTGCCCTGGGGCTATATACATGTATAAAATCATGAAAAATTCCATATAAAATCAGAGTTTGAAGCACTTTTTCTGAAACTTTCAGCAAATGATCAGAGTGATGAAAGCCTCCAGTGATGCTCAAATTTACCCATGGGAGTTATCTCCCCCTGTCCCCGGACTATATACATGCATGAAATAATGATAAAGTCTATATAAATTCATGTGTAACAGATTTTCAGAAATTTACATCTGATTAGAAGTAATAAAAGCTTCTTGTGGTGATTAAAATTTGACCCTTTAGGAATTATCTGCCCCTGCCCCATGGCCACATGTTTAAAATCACTAAATTTGTATTTGCATAGATTGGTAAGTGATTTTTCGGAAGCTTATTGTAAGTGATCAGGGTAATGAAGTGTTCTGTCATGACAAAGACTTTTATCCGTATTCCGTGGGGTTAGGATGCCCCTGCCCTGGGGTTATACAGAGAAAAAATAAATCAGGAAAAATCGGTGTGAAAAAGGTTTGCAGTGGCGGGGTATCACGCAGTCGTTTGCGATGCTTTTATTATACGTTTAATATGCAAAAAATCACTGCTATTTATTGCCGAAATAAAAGCATCGTAAACGACTGCGTAATACCCCGCCACTGCAAACCTTTCATAGTTTTTTTTGCATGATTTCATACTTGTATATAGCTACAGGACTGGGGCAGATAATCAACCTCCTTCTGATAAAATTTTAACCATCACTAGAAGCTACTATTGCTTTGATCATTTGTTACATGTTTCATAAAAATTCCATTCAGTTTTGATTTTATGATTTTATACATGTATATATGCCCGTGACAGGGGCAGATATCCCTGCTGGACTAAATTCTGGTTGTAAAATAAAGCTAATGTTACTTATATCCTTTCTGTGAAATGTCATAAAGATATACCAAAAATCTGATTTTATATGGATTTTTTTCATGATTTTACACATGTATATAGCCTTGTGCCAGGGCCAGATAACCCCTGGGGACAAAATTTTGATCATATTGCTTCGATAAGCTGTAGCAAGTTTCAGGAAAATCACTTTCAACCCTGATTTTATACAGAATCTTTTATGATTTTAGACATGCATATAGCCCCGGGGCAGGGGCATATAACCCAGGTGAACAAAATTCTGCTAACAACAGAAAAAATATATCATTTCAATCATTTCTGTAAAATTTCATTATGATATTTCAAAGTGTAAAGGAATAACAGACCGAAAACCACTTTTACGACACTGACAAGGGCAATAACTCTGTCACAAGATATAGAAATTTGCCCATTAACAATCCCAACCGAGATATTCCCAAGACCAATTCATATTCCAAGTTTGAAGAAAATCCTTTATTAAATACTCAAGTTATCGAACGGAAACGAAGTGCTCACGGACGGACAGACGGACAGACAGACGTACGTACGACGGACGGACAGACACACGGACAGCCAGCGTGAAAACATAATATCCTGCCACTAACGAGTGGCGGGGTATAAAAAGGTGGACACCTTTGCAGTGCATAAGCCTCATACAGTTTTCCAGTAAAAATATAAGCACACTTGATTTTATGAATACTTAAAAAGTAAATGCAGCCTTAACAAATGACTTTGTTAAGCAAACGGTTCCTTGAACAACAAGAACCCAGGCCTAGTGAAACAGGACCGAACTCGCAGACAGCATCAAAACTTGTCTTAACTTGTATTCTGCAGTAGCTGGTGCGCCTTTGACCCAGATCATGACTTTTCTCAGGCGTCAGGTGTTCTTGAGATACTTTGTTCACAAGGTTCCATAGGCTTACAATGCACTAAGATGAAAAAGGGTATTAACTCGGTCAAAACTTCATGATTCTTTTTATAAAGTTAATCAGGTCAGCTACACCTTGGGCAATGTCATCCTGCAAAAACTCATGATCCTAGCATCAGGGGTTTTTGAGATATTTTTTTCACACGGTTTCACAGGGTAGGTCAAAAAGGGGCATAACTCTGGAAATACATTACATGCGCAAAATAAAAGCATCGCAAACGACTGCGTGATACCCGGCACTGCAAACCTTTTTCACACACCGATTTTTCCATATTTTTTCTCTGCATAACCCCAGGGCAGGGGCAGACTAACCCCAGTGAACACGGATAAAAATCTTTGTCATGACAGGACACTTCATTACTCTGATCACTTACAATAAGCTTCCAATAAATCACTTACCACTCTACTCAAACACAAATTTAGTGATTTTAAACATGTGGCCATGGGGCAGGGGCAGATAACCCCTAAAGGGTCAAATTTTAATCACCACCACAAGCTTTTATTACTTCTATCATCAGATGTAAATTTATTAAAATATGATTCACATTAATTTATATAGATTTTATCAACATTTGATGCATGAATATAGCCCGGGGGCAGGGGGAGATAACTCCCATGGGGTAAATTTGAGCATCACTGGATTCTTTCATCACTCTGATCATTTGCTTTAAGTTTCAGAAAAATTGCTTCAAACTCTGATTTTATATGGAAATTTTCATGATTTTATATATGTATATAGCCCCAGGGCAGGAGCAGATAACCCCTGATGAAAAAATTTCTAAGCTCATACAAAGCTTTTGTTACTTCAATCATGTTTGTGAAGTTTCATCATGATACTCCAAGTAGTAAAGGAACTAGAGGCCAGAAACCATTTTTCGAATATTGACAAGTGCCATAACTCTGTCAGAAATTATCGAAATTTGCCCATTAACAATCCCAAGCGAGACATTCTTGGTACAAATGCATATGCAAAATTTGAAGGAAATCCGTTCATAAGTACTTAAGTTATCGAACGGAAACGAAGTGCGGACGGACGGACGGACGTACGTACTACGGACGGACGGACGGACACACGGACGGCCAACGTGAAAACATAATACCCCGCCACTAACGTGTGGCGGGGTAAAAAAAGAAAAAACTCAGGTTCGCTTATTTTTCATACTGATCATGTGTATAAAGTTTCTAGTTCCTAGCCCTTACCGTTTTTGACCATATGTGAGGGTACCTTTGTACCATATGCTTCAATGCACTAAATCGGAATGTGGCTTAACTCAAACACATATTTACGGGTTTTTTTTTCAAAAGTTAATCAGCTTATCTACATCTTGGGCAATATCTTCCTGCAAAAAATCATGATCCTAGCATCAGGGGTTGTCGAGATATTTTGTTCACAAGGTTCAATAGGCTTACAATGCACCAAGTCAAAAAAGGGGCATAACTAGGTCAGACATTCACGATTTCTTTTGAAAAGTTACCCAAATCATCTACACCTTGGGCAATGTTATCCTGCAAAAAGTCATGATCCAAGCATCAGGGGTTCTTGAGATATTTTGGTTACAAGGTTCCACAGGCTAAGTCGAAAAAGTGGCATAACTTTGGAAATATGTGACCCACAGTAAATAGAAAAAAATACACATATTCGCTTACTTTTCATACTCATGTGTACAAAATACCAAGTCTCATCTCTTACGGTTCTTGACATATATAAGGGTAGCAGACAGACCCAAACTAAAATAGGAATAAAAAATCGGCATTTTCACCTCATTTTCACCTCATACTTAGAATTTTTCAGAGACATTTCGGACTGAAAGCAAAATTCATGATGGTAATTTGATTTTATACCTAAATGTGGCTCGATCGTCAAAATACAAATAGTGGACATAGATGTGAACATCAACAACAACAATATCAACAAATGTTGTTTCTGCTTAGTACGGTAGTTATTACTTAGGACAATTATTAAAGACCACAGAAAAGTGGAACTGTTTATTCAAGTTCGCGAAGCAATGGAATACGTGTCCTACATACATGTAACTTTGAAGTTAACATGTCCCACATACATGTACCTATGAAGTTTTCAAGTACATTACATGTGGTTGTAGATATTAAACAGCAAGGCCTTGTTGTTCAAAATTAACTCATTACATGTGGTTGTAGTTATTAAACAGAAAGGCCCGGTTGTTCAAAATTAACTATGTCGTTAGTTAACCAGGCCTCTATTTTTAAATGCAAAAACAGTCAATTTTTGCTAAAAAATGTAAGGAGATTTAAGTCTTCATCTTTTCTTAAAAAATACAAGCCCACTTGTTTATTTTTTGTATATGCTGAAAGACTTAACGAATCCTTGATTAACAACTATGTTCATCTGACAATGCTCTGATAAACTGGGTCCAGTTTTCATCTCATCAGCGTTAAACCTAATAAGACATATTAGATAAAGGAAAATAAATGATAAAAAAACAGGGTCCAAGCATGCTTATCTCCTCCTATTTGAATGCAACAAGATAATCTGGGTAAGCCTGTGTGTCGTTGAAGATGATAAACATTGATGGATTCTGTACGTTGTTGACAACCGAATCATATAAGGCATGCGAAGCTGCTCCTGATGATTTCTGAGGCGGAACTCTCATTCCACTTTTGCCCATAACAAATTCACCCGTCAGCACTTTTGACAGATACATCCGTTTTATACCATTAGGATCAGGGCGTGAGTACTGAGTCTGGCATGAATAACTGGCTGCAACAGCAAAGTAGACACCATCTCCATAGAGAGTAGCTGTAAACAATACTTTTTTTATTAAAAGAAACTAGAAATGTGCCCATAGTACACAGATGCCCCCGCCTAGTGCCTTGAGTAAGGCGGCACCTTGATTAAGCTACTGACATTTGTACGATAAATAGGTTCATACAGGCAGACTTGTACAATATAAAAGGCCATGGGCCAAGCGTTGCCCAACGTTCGAAATGTAACACAAAGTGCAGCCCTTTATACAGTTTCAGAGTCACTGTATGGCCAAAATAGTACTTACTGAGTATTCCAGAACCTGGTAAGACACTAACTCAGTGGACCATAATAAATGTATCATCATGATCTAATTCTTGTCTATTCCTGTTGTACTTATGGATATAAAAGCTCAAACAAAATTTCAAGTTGCTACAATAATAGGATACCTAAAATCTACCTCTTACAAAAATCTTACCCTTGCAAAATTATCCCAAGTCCTAAGTCAGTGGACCATGACATATGGATCTTCGTGACCTGATTCTTGTATATGCCTGATGTACTGGTACGTATTAATGCTCATACATAATTTCAAGTTGCTAAAGTAATAGGAACCCTGAAATCTATCTCTGACAAAAATCTTAACCTAGCAAAATTGGCCTAAGTCCAAAGTCAGTGGACCGTGACATATGAGTCATCATGTCATTATGTTTATATTTCTGTTGTTTATATTTATATAAATACTCATACAAAATTTCAAATTGCTACAATAATAGGAACCCTGAAATACACCTCGGACAAAATCCTTAACCTTGACAATTTTGGCCTAAGTCCGAAGTCAGTGGACCGTAACATATGGATCATTATACCTTCATTCTTGTATATTCCTGTGGTACATATTTATATAAATCCTCATACAAAATTTCAAGTTGCTATAATAATAGGAACTCTGGTATCTACCTCGGACAAAAATCTTAACCTTGCAAAATTGGAGTAAGTCCGAAGTCAGTGGACCGTGACATATGGATCATTATATTACCTTCATTCTTGTATATTATTGTTGTACATATTTATATAAATCCTCATACAAAATTTAAAGTTGCTACAAAAATAGAACCCTGAAATTTTTGCAAATTATGGCCTAAGTCCGAAGTCAGTGGACCGTGACATATGAGTCATCATATCTTCATTCTGCTGTATATATTTTTATAAATCCTCATACAAAATTTCAAGTTGCTACAATAACAGGAACCCTGAAATCTACCTCAGACAAAATCCTTAACCTTGACAATTTTGGCCTAAGTCCGAAGTCAGTGGACCGTGACATATGGATCATTATACCCTCATTCTTGTATATTCTTGTAGTACATATTTATATAAATCCTAATAAAAAATTCAAGTTGCTACAATAATAGGAACCCTGAAATCTACCTGGGACAAAAATCTTAACCTTGACAATTTTGGCCTAGGTCCGAAGTCAGTGGACCGTAATATATGGATCATTATACCTTCATTCTTGTATAGACCTTTTGTACATATTTATATAAATACTCATACAAAATTTCAAGTTGATACAATAATAGGAACCCTGAAATCTACCTGGGACAAAAATCTTAACCTTGCAAATTTTGGCCTAGGTCCGAAGTCAGTGGACCGTGTCATATGGATCATTATACCTTGATTCTTGTATATTCTTGTTGTATATATTAATATAAATCCTCATACAAAATTTCAAGTTGATACAATAATAGGAACTCTGAAATCTACCTCGGACAAAAAACATAACCTTGCAAATTTTGGCCTAAGTCCGAAGTCAGTGGACCGTGACATATGGATCATCATATTACCTTCATTCTTGTATATTCTTGTTGTACATATTTATATAAATCCTCATACGAAATTTCAAGTTGCTACAATAATAGGAACCCTGAAATCTACCTCGGACAAAAATCTTAACCTGAGTCTAACAGGATCACGTACGGACAGACGTACGTACGTATGTAATAAAGTACACACGACCAAAACACTATATGCAGCTGGCCATGCCGATGGCGTGGGCATAATAAAAACGGTTACATTCTTAATTTGAAATTAGCATAGTCATATAGGAGGTTTTTTTATCGTGACACAGTTCGGGTTCTATAAATAGATTCTGGATAGTCCTGGCCGTCAAACTGGCCGAGAGATACTATGGAAAACGAATGTTTGTATGCCGATTTAATGTGGTGAAGTGCTGCTTTTAATAATCAATGGTGCAAATAAATAGTTTATATTAGAATTATGCATGGTAAACTAAGTTACCATGATTTCGATCTATTTAAGCATTTTTTGAAATTTTATTTGTTTATCATTTATTTATTTATCTATTTTAATTTTTTTTTTTTTTGATAAACACAACGTAAACTGCTATAAAGTTTCTCTTCTTCTTTTAAATGTTATATTACTACTTCTAATAATAATATTCCAGTGGCCAACAAGAAACATCGTCAACATCAGTCATTAAACTATGAAAGCGACAACCGGCCCGGAAATTTTCGGGACACTTGCAGGAATAGTCTTTCCAAACCGTATTTTTATCTATATATTTTAGTTTACCCAGCTCGTAGTTAATATACATTTTTTAAATAAACTTATTGTCATTTGTGCCTTTTAGCTCACCTGAGCACAAAGAACTCAAGGTGAGCTATTGTGATCAATATTTGTCCGTCGTCCGTCCGTACGTCGTCAACAATTTCTTCAAACGACATCTTCCCTAGACCAGTGAGCCAATTTCAAAATAATTTCACACAAATGTTTCTGTTATAGCCCTGAACCTAAACTGCTAAAATGGTTACGCTCCGCTGAACAAAGTGGCCGCCAGAGCTAAAAATAGAAAAAACCTTTAAACGACTATGCCGTGACAAACGTTGCAATATTCTATCTGGTAATATAATTGTCCAATATCAATATAATCAATCTATATTCAGATATTTATTGACAATAAAAATATATTCGTTCGTAAAAATCATTCTTATTTGTTACTTAAAAAATATATGCGTGTATTGTAATATACGTTGGCAATAACAATATATTTGTTCACAAAAATGTTTATTTGTGGTATAAAAATGTTTATTTGCAAAATAAATATTTATTGCATAAAAAATATATTTGTTCACAAAAATATTTATGTGCAAATATAAAATTATTTTAAGTCGCAATAATAATATTTATTGGCATTATTTTTTAATTCACAACAAAATATATTTAGTTTTATTGGCAAAAATCAGGGCAGAAACTCTTATACAACTTATCCATTTCAGTATAACTTTAACTGCGATTACCAGATGAAGCTGTAACATTCGTGATAACAGGACTCGTGAAAATTTTGGCGAGTGATTGTTTGGGTTTGACTTGTTTTACGTGTATACTGCTTTACCCTCATTTCTGAGTACTATGTGCAGGGCAGGGTAGGGTAGGGTAGGCATTAAGGATAACTGCAATGAAGGCGATAAGGGTAGGGTGCGTGGTATTGGTGCGGTTGGGTGGGTGGGGCGGGGTACGGTAGGGTAGGGTAAAGTAGGATGTAGGGAAGGTTTGGGTGGGGCGGGATAATTCCATTAAATATAACTGCAACTGCAATAAGGGGATAAAATCAAATATCGGACTGAGTGCTATTGTCTGAGATAGCAGATGTAGAGTAAGGTAGTGTAGGGTAGATGGGTTAGGATGGGGTGGAGTGGGGTACGGTAGGGTATCCCGGCACATCCTGACCCTACCCTGCTCTACCCTACTCTGCCTCCCCACACCAAACTATACCCACTCAACCCGCAAATCCGAGCCTACCCTGTCCCACCAAGCCCATGCTATCCACACTCGATACCCTACCTTACCCTATCCTACTGTAAGGTTTGTCTCTAGTTTGAATGATGACACACGGTTTACCTACAATATCACAAGGTTGTCTCTGGTATGGACGATAATGTAAAGTTCGTCTTAAGTTTAAATGATGTCTCAAGGTTTATGTACACTGTGAGTGGTACTGTACGGTTGTCTCTGGTATGTATGACAAAGTAAGATTTGTCTCTAGGTTGAATGACGTCGCAAGATTTTTCTGCAGTATGAATGGTGATGTAAGGTGGTCTCCGGTATTGACAAAAGTGTAAAGTTTATCTCTAGTATGAATGATGTCACGCGATTTCTTTGCAGAATGAACGGTGCTGTAATGTGGTCTCTGGTAAGGACTACATTGTAAGGTTTGTTATCTGCAATATGAATGGTGCTGTTAGGTAGTCTCTAGTATGGAAAACAAAGTAAAGTTTATTTCTAGCATGAATGATGTCAGAAGACTCAATGGTGCTGTTCGTTGGTCTCTGGTGTGGACGTTAATGTAAGGTGCGTCTCTAGTAAGAATGATGTACCAAGAACATCGGCAGAATGACGGCATTGTAAGGTTTGTCTCCTATATAAATGATGTTGCAAGGTTATATGCATTATGAAAGGTGTTGTAAGGTGGTCTCTTTCCCTCAGCTGCAGCGTCTCTAGTATGAATTATGGCCAAAGAGTATCTGCAATATGACGGCATTATAATGTTCTCCACCCAACCCTCCATACACCCTGCTTTACCATACCCAGACCACCCTACCATTCGAATTGCAGTTGCAGTTATCCTTATTGGATACGCCACTCCGTCACACCCCAAACCAGCCGTTCCTACCTACTCTATTCTACCCTACCCAGCTACACCCCTCCGTCCTAACCTTCCATACTATACCCTACCACACTTAGCCTATAACGTCCATCCTCCTTACTCTACCATATCCTATCCTACATCGGCCCTCTCCGCCCAGCCCATCTCATCCAGCCCTCCATACCAGCCCCGCCCCACTCCATCTGTCAGTCTGTCTGTCTGTTTCTGTATACTGCCTTACGCTCTCACATACATTTTCCCCTATCCTACCCTAGCTTACCGTACCATAAATTACATCCCCACTCCCCCCTCCCAATAACACCCACCAACATCAACTCTACCTTGGCCCATCCAAAACTACAACCACCCAACCTGCCCATAATACTCAGAATGAGGGTAAAGCAGTATTTGAAAACAAAACGATCCAAGCCAATCACTCACCAAACCTTTCACCACTCCTGTTATCCCGAAGATTATATTGCAGTTGCAGTTATACCATATGGACAATATGTGCTAGAGTTTCTGCCCTTGCTAATTTTACCAAGCATTTATTTTCAGCAAATAAATTTCAAGATTTTGCAAATAGATCTGTATTCTTTATTTTTTTATTTTTTATTTTTTTGTGTGGTTAAAAACATATTGCCAATAAATATTTTATGAGATTTAAAATATTTTCATATCGCACATTAATATTTTGTGAACAAATATATTTCTATATGCAAAAACATTTATTTCAAATTTATATTATTTAGTGAATAAATATATTTTTATTGTCAATAAATATCTTAATATAGATTAAATATATGAATATAGGTTGGTTGGTTGATTTGATGCTTAACGCCAAGGTAAACAACTAAGGTCATGTCGGGACGGTCAGTTAACCTAACCACACTATTCCTGGGCAGGCTTAGACCTCCTAAGCGGTTAACCAGTACTAAGTGCACATACTATCGCCAGTAACTGACAACTGCCCTTCTTGAATCAGCGGAAGGAGAAACGAAAGTATGTGGCCTGACCGGGATTCGAACCCAGGACCTCTGACTTCCGAGTCAGGTGCCCTACCGATTGCGCTACCCGGCCCGGCCTATTAATATAGGACAAATATATTAACAGATAGAATATTGCAACGTTTATCACGGCATAAACGACATCCCCTATGGCTCGATTTCAAAATAATTTCACAGAAATGTTTGACTCATGACCCTGAACAAAAATTGTTAAAACGGTTCTACTCCGCTGAACAAAATGGCCGCCAGAGCTAAAAATAGAAATAAACTAGAAATGTTTCTTGACAAAAACAGATGTCCCCCCACCTGCGCTATCCGAGCAGTATTATTTTCCCTAAATGCTGTCAAGTTAAGACCTCCTGTGACCTTGAAATAGGACCAAGGTCACCAAAATTTAATCACTTCATTTCCATCTCCCAGTGGTTCAAATCCATCCATCCATTCGGGAGATATGGTACTGACACACTCTTTGACCGCCTGTGACCTTGAATATAAGGTCAGGTAACCAAAATCTAATCACTTCATTGCTATCTCCCAATGATGTATCTGTGACAGTTTGATTCAAATCCATCCATCCATTCAGGAGATATGGTGCAGACAAGGCATTTTTCAACACTCTTTGACCTCCTGTGACCTTAAAAATGAGGTCAAGGTCACCAAAATCTAACCAGTTCTTTGCCATCTCCAAATGATATAACTGTGCCAGTTTGGTGAAAATCCATCAATTCCTTCAGGAGACATGGTGCAGACAAGGTATTTTTCAACACTCTTAGACATGCTACCTTGAAAATGGGGTCAAGGTCACCAAAATCTAATCAGTTATTTGCCATCTCCCAGTGATATATCTGTGCCAGTTTGGTAAAAATCCATCAAGTCCTACAGGAGATATGGTGCAGACAAGCTATTTTTCATCCTTCTTTGACCTCCTGTGACCTTGAAAATAAGGTCAAGGTCACCAAAATCTAATCAGTTTTCCCTCCGCCCAATAATGTATCTGTGCCAGTTTGGTCTAAATCCATGCATCCCTTCAGGAGATAGAGTGCAGACAAGAAGCTATGCTGACGCCGACACTGACGCGGATGCAGACGGGATCCACACCAAGGGGATGGGGGAGGACATATAATTTTAGAATCACACAGAGGGCACAGTTTTGATCCAATCGTCATGAAACTTTGTCAGAATATTTATATTAATGAAATCTAGACCAAGTATGAAAAACTTTGTCAGAAGGTTTATCCTTATGAAATCTAGGCAAGTTTGAAACTGTGTAATGTGGGGTCAAAAGCTAGGTCACTAGGTCAGATCTTAGAAAAACCTTGTGTACACTCTGTTGTGATCCAATGATTACGAAACTTTGTCAGAATGCTTATCTTTATTACCTCTAGACCAAATTTTGAAACTAAGCCATGTCAGGTAAAAAAAGCTGGGTCACTAGGTCCGATCTTAGAAAAACCATGTGAACGTTCTAGATGGCATAGTTTTGTTAAAATCTTCATGAAACTTTGTCAAAAGGTTTATCTCCGACAAATCTAGACCAAGGGTGAAACTGGGTCATGTTGGATTAAAAACTAGGTCATCAGATCAAACCTTAGAAAAGCTTTGTGTACACTCTTGAGGGCACAGTTTTGATTCGATATTCATGAAACTTTGTCAGAATGTTTATATCTATGAAATCTAAACCAGGTTTGAAACTGGGTCATGTGGGGTCAAAAACTAGGTCATAAGGTTAAATCTTAGAAAACCCTTAGGTACACAATAAAGGGTTCACTGTCCATTGAATCTTTGTCAAACTCTGTCTGTTGTACGTATGGATGTCTCTGAGGTTTAGTTCACAGGATACTCAGGTGACCGATCCAGGGCCATCATGGCCCTCTTGTTACATGTCTTTTTGTAAAACTGATCGGTAAAATAATGTGGAAAAGTTTGGGTGTTATTGGATTTAGACGCTGAGTGCTGATTTCCTCCACAACCCCGAAAAATATTTTAGGAACTTTGGTAACCTTAATGAAATATAAGTTGTTTTACTGGATTTTAATCATATAAATAATGCCCCCCTCCTCATATCCCCCTCCACCATGGTGAGGGGGGGGGGGGCATATTGTTTTTGGTGCAGATCCCGTCAGCCTCGGTGTGCGTAGCTTCTTTTAAGCACTCTATCTCCTGAAGGGATTAATGTATTTTGACCAAACTTGCACAGATTCATTATTGGGTGGGGGGAAAGAACTGATTAGATTTTGTTGACCTTGACCCCATTTTCAAGGTCACAGGAGGTCAGAGTGTTGAAAAACCTGTCTGCACTCTTTCTCCTGAAGGGATGAATGGATTTTATCCAAACTCACACAGATACGCACTATGAGATGGGAAAGAATTTCGTTTGATCTCTTTGCGGAAAATCAGAGTTAAAAGAGCCTACAGTCTTAATCAAAGCTGTGAACAAAGTCTGAGGCTGTTGTACCCACCGATATATACAAACAAGACCTGTCAGTAGGACAGGATAGCTCGCCTGACAGCGCCTTGCCCATCACCTAAAAAACTTTAACGTAAAACTTTAACATTTTGCTAACGCCGACGCCGCCGCTAACGCCGGGGGTAGTACAATAGCTCTTCCTGAACTTCGTTCAGGCGAGCTAAACAGGTACATGATTCTATCATAAATATAAGATAACAAAACCTCTTCCGAAATGTTAATTAGGATCTTAATAAATATAATGAGGTAGCAAGTTCTAAATTTAAGGCGAATGAATATATTCCCTCAGGAAGCATTTTGCCATTTCTACTTATTTTCCAAAGTAGGTCCACTCTTGAAGAAGAGGGAATTAGCTCCCCTATTAAGAGCTGATCTCAATTTGGATGACCTTTCTTGCCCTGGGTAGTAAACGCATGTAAGTGTTCTAAACAACAAAACGTGAAGGTGGAGTCGGCTTTTAAGTTGATTTACATTTAGGCATTTTTACCTATGAAAGCACTATGGAAAGTGTAGGAATATAACAATCCATCATGAGTGTCCATGTAGGATAGGGAAATCTCACCCGAGGGGTCGGAATTTCAACCAGGGACGAGGCTTGCCGAGTCCCTGGTTGAAATTCCGACCCCGAGGGTGATATTTACCTATCCTACATGGACTGGCTCATGATGGATTATTTTTCTCCCACTCTTAGCGGATTTTTTACCTAAAGTCATATTAGGCTTCAGAAAAGGAAAATTTGAACTTTATAACCAATGATCTGAAGTAAATTTTGAGCAGCCCAGTGTGTTTATCGGCCCCTAAAATGGGTGTAAACACAGTTTTCACCTCAAAATTAGACGGAAAACACGATATGTGGACTACTTTATGTTCCAGAGGGCGAAAACAAAATGCAACTTAGCCTCTCTTGTCACGCGCATCAAGTTTGCTAGCGACGTTTATAAGCGGTTTTAGTGACGTCATTAAAATTGAGTGACGTCACATACCCATGATCTGCTATCAAACGTCATCAGACATGCTTGCGTGTCCATTTTGTTCGTTCAAAATTAAAATATTAGTCAAAAAATGAAAAAGTATGGTTGCTGATATAAGAAAAATGTTGCCAGGTATAAGATAGAAATTTCTTATATGAGCCGAGAGCCTATCTTATATAGGCAAAGGTGGGAGAACATACCATTCTTTCCACAATAACTTCTGTTAAATCCGTGAGCATTAATACTGTCCACAGCTTCAGGCGCAGTTCCATGCCAGAGAGTTCTTTCATTCTGAGTGCCTGGTTTATTTTGCTGGTCAAGGAGTTTCTTCCTCGCCTGATATTGCTGGTACAGGGTCAAGTTCTGGATACGATCAACCTTCACGAAATAGAGATGTAACAAATTAATCAGTTTATTCAGGGATTTGTTTTTACAACAATTAGACACCCTGTCTTAAATTGATTCCCTGTCCCCACTGTCTATCCTGACAGGACACTATTTTCAGCTAAAAAGCGTTCGGTCCTTCACGAAATAGAGATGTAACAAATTAATCAGTTTAATCAGGGATTTATTTTTTTTTTCAAAAATTAGACACCCTGTCTTATATTGATTCCCTGTCCCCACTGTCTATCCTGACAGAACACTATTTTCAGCTAAAAAGCGTTCGGCCCGTGTGCGAACCTAAAAACAGTATAACGATATACTCTTATCATACAGCCTATTGTGAAGTTGTCTTTACAAGTCCAACAGAATTTGGAATATTCTTAATGTCGTTCAAATGCCATGCGCACAAACGACCACATGTTTTAGATCCCGGGAAAAAGCCTAACCTTGCAGAAATAGACTTTCTCACTTGTACGCCTGCCGAGGCTCGAACACAAGCCATGAAGGACTCAATATTTAAGAGTTAGGGCTCTTTTCTACTAGGGGACAGACGCCCGTACGTCCAAACAAACACTAAACAATAGCAGAGGACTCAGACTATCAACACAAAAGAGCTGACAAATGAACAGTAAAATTTACCTTTGTTATTGTGTAGTTTCCACCACTGGTAGTATTAAACAAATTTACAACTGTAGTATACTCTGAATCAGATGGCTGCAGGGTTACCACTTTCAAATTTTCTGTTTTATTCATTGAGGTCCAAGTTGTAGGTACTTCAACAGCACTGTCTGCAAAACAACAAAAGAGTTGGTGGAACAGATGGTTATTCCTGAAGTTGCATACTTGTGGAAAGGTGGTATATTGTGTATAAATTCTTCACTTCCAAGTGCAATATAATTTAAAGTAAACTAGATTTTTTATATTTCTGAGACAAAATCAAAATATCTCACCGCATCCACACACACACACACTTGCCTACCCCGAAAATACAAAGGGGGGACATAACCGCTTCACCGGAAGAGACATGAACAAATGCATGCTAATTATTCTTGTTCTCTGTCAATTGTATGATATACTCTATACTTGCAGCAAGTTTTATTTTAAAGATTCAGCAGTACCCATTACTTAAATATAAAACATTGACAAGGGGACAAATATTCCCAGAATACTAAGAGAAAAGTTATGACTCTTGTGCGCTCACTTCGTTGGATGATGCTATATTTTTGTAGAATGTTTAATAAAAATAGCATCCTATTCAACGATTTTAAAGCTACATAAGACGGACATTATTTCCATATGAAATTAACTAAGTGTCATTATTCCATTAAAACTGTTTTCTGAATTGATGATGCTATATATTTGTATGTACCAAGTATCAGGGAATATCTTCAAGCATTTAACTTATGACATGGATACGTTCTCCACATAAAATAAACACGGTGGCAAATTTTGTCAAGAAAAGAAACTGGACTTTTGTTCCTGTTCTCTGCACACCACCTGATCATGTATGCTATCTGTACAGGAAAAATACATGTTCCTTTATTCAACAATATGTAATTTATGAAGCGGAAAGTAATTTTTAAGTTCGAAATTAACAAATATACCAAGGGAAGTAGTTCCTCAAAAAATAGAAATGAGTTAACTCTTGCTCTGCTAATCCTCTGATTAAGATATCTATTCATATCAAGTTTCATGATTTTCAAAGCTATGGAGCTAAACAAATGGTTTTATCATCAGATCCTATACTGAACTGATTTGTAAATATGTATATATGTGTACTGTAAAACACATATATTTGGCGGTCACTTTATTTTGGCGATATTGGCGGAAAAGAAGAAAACCGCCAATTAAAACTTTTTCATGAAAGAAAAAGCTGCATTTGAGCATACATTTCACTCTCACCACCCACCCATAATATCAAAGCCAATTCACATTATATTGTGTAAGTACAACAGGAGCTCTCCATCAAACACGCCGGGAAAACAGACTGTGAAAATACTTATTTTTAAACATACCATTCTACTCATTACCCAAGCAGCCGAGTTGATTTAATCAGAAGCAACACAAAATCTATTCGCTATAAACAATTTTATTTATAAAGAGAAATGCACAACCATTTACTTGTCATCGCTGCATTCACAAGCATAAATGAAGAAATGTCAACCCAAACTCAGTTTGACCATTCCTCTATGGCAGCAAAAAAACCACTTGATTATCATTATTGTTAGCTTCTTTTTTTTAGAAATCACAAGTCCGCCAAAATAAAAATCCGCCAAAAGGTCCATTTCCAAAAACCGCAAAATTTTGCTGCCGCCAAATATAAGTGTTTTAAAGTAGTATAGGAGATGACTACCATATAGGCATGCTTACCATCAGATCCTATATTGAAAGGAATTGTAAATATGTATATGCATGTAGTTTATCGCGACTAAAATAAAGTTTAACCCCCTCCCCCCCCCCCCAAAAAAAAAAATAAAAAAATATCAAAGGTTATCAAAGGGGCATAACTCTGTCCAAACTGGAGATAAACTTCGTTTCCTCTGTTCATCGGCTCATGGTGATGTTTGTTTATTTGTTTCAAGTTTCATAAAATTAACTTCAATTGATTGAAAGTTACTACGCGGAAAGTATTTTGAGATGAACGGGTAGACAGGCAACTATTGCTTTGGCAGCCATCGTTGAGTGGTAAAAACATATAAGGTCAAAGTACCAACAAACCACAGAAAAATGTACAGATCGGAAATAATTACATACACAAATGTGGATCCGAAAAGGTAAGTCTGACTAGGTACTCGCGAACAGTGAGCATCACCTGCCTATTATAGTCAAGATTATAAAGGGAAGCTTCCATGTTCTTTATGGTTCATATCTACCTTATACATCCAATGAACAAAAAAAGCTTCTTAACCTTTAAAACGCAATAATTTTTAACTGTCTTTCAAAATGTTGACTTTTGTAATAGCCGTTTCTAAATATGAGCGCTCCCTCCCCCCTCCCTCACAAAAAATAACCTTTAAATAAATACAAGGCCAAAACTTATAAAATTTCATCTTTAGTTCTGCAAAAACCCCAAAAAAGTTTCTTGGGAAAGGCCACACTCATAGTAGAGTCCATTCAATACGACATTAGAAGAAGAGCAGCCAAACAAGCAAATTATTTGTCTCCAGAAACAGTATATTTCATGAAACACACACTTCGTCTAGCAAGACGAACTGCGACAGAAGAATTGCAAATGATATTTAGCAGTGTAAAACTGGTCTAATAAACCGGTTTTATGCAGCTTAACTTCACCTGATTCATTCACACTTACTTACAACGCTGCAATACAGGCCATGCCCCTTTGATATAAATGGTGAAAACGGCTATGTTACGTAACTATAAATGTACTCAGGAACTGATACATACACATTATTGTAATAGTAACTAGCTCTGGCGAACTGTATCACGTCGAGTGGATGAGCTCATACCATCGGATCACCCGAGGCGCTTGCGTCGAGGGTAATGCGATGGTATGAGCTCATCCACGAGTACGCAAGATCAAGTTATCGAGACGCTTGCGTCGAGGGTAATCCGATGGTATGAGCTCATCCATGAGTACGCAAGATCAAGTTACTATTACAATAATGTGTATGTATCAGTTTCTGAGTACGCAAGATCAAGTACGCAAGATCAAGTTACTGTTATAACAATTTGTTTATTATATACCTTAGGGATCAACAGCCAACCATTTATACTTGCCAGCGCTAATGCATCGCCAGATTCGAGCCTGCGCGGCAGGTATTTAGCTAGTCGTGAGATGGAAAAACGCTACCGACTGAGCTATCGGGGCGCGCCTTTTGGCGTGTTTGTTGATGTTACATCATTAATACCGTTTCTGTGGTTCTCATTTCTGCGATGCACGTCAAAAAATGACGCGCCTGAAGCTGGAACTTAGACATAGCCTCGTTTTAAGGGATAGTGATACGGATTCAGAAAACGTCAGTTTGGTATCAGATTGCCACAAAACAGGCAGTTCAAAGGGTATATCATTGAGAGGTATATAATAAAATTAAATTCAACATCGCATCCACTACTTAAATCTTAAAGGTAAACAAGATAATGATAAATTCCATCCCACGGTTACTAAAGTCAATTTGAAAGTTCGATTCTTTAGGATCCGGAAATGCCACATCAATTATGATCTTGTAATTGTGTTGGCTTTAAGTGTCTATAAAACACGGCTTAGAATCTTTCTATAAGAAAACAATGAATGATTGAATGATTTTTACGTTCCTATGAGAAAAAAAAGAAGAGAAGTAACTGGTAGAAGAAGTAACAGGGATCATCTTCTAATACAGAAACCTCAGGCTAATAATCAGTTAATGAGACAACTAAGCTAAACTATCTTTTCCGTTTACCTTTGATCAGATCCCGCCTGATGACTTTTACAGTGTCTTCTTTATCATTCACTGGATATTCTTCCATTGCAGCGAAGTCAACTATATATGCATCACCTTTTGTATCTTTGAACTGATGACTGGGCTGTTGGTCTTTGAAAGCTTTTTCAATCGAGTAATTCATGTGTGGGGTATATTTAACTAGGTCTTGTCCTACTTCAGTAATCTCAATATAAAACCACTGTACTATATTTTTCAGCATATCCGCATGATTTTTTTCCAGCTCAAAACGCTCAATTCCTCGCAGAAACCTGAAATATTAGACAGAATAGCAACACACAGGAGAGTATGAAGGAAAATTTTGGTTCTCTTTCCACCAAAACGCGCCATTCTCATGTGAACTGTTTAGCTTTAGCAAATTTGGAGAAGTCTTTGAGAAAATATCCTGAACAAAAGCGAAACGGCTACAAGAGATTTGTTTTTAAATTTTCTGTTTCGTGGAACACGAAACGGTTCAAGAGTAAGAACGCATTTTAAAGTTAAATAGAGGTGGCAGTAAGCATGGCTTACTAAATACCCCCCGCGTTTAACAGTTAGGCATGCAGCTTTGTCATTTAAGTTTTACATTAACACAGCATACATGTTATGACAACTACAAGTGCACATCTATATACCAATATCAGTTCACATACTTAATATCAGCCAAACGGTTAAGGAGAAGTAGTGACAACAAACTCTAATTTCCAAAACAAAGGGGCACAACAAAGCTGGAAGACCCTTTAGAGAAAAGCAGAGCAATATGTGCCAACTCTTTCCTTCCCCTGTATCTGTGCACCAAAGGAGGTGAAAATGGCATAAAAAAACTTCAAACTAGGGTAAAACATATAAAAAAGGGGCATAACTCATGCAAAAGGGGTTAATGCACATCTTCATACCAATATGTGTTCGCATACGCTATTTCAAGAAAATCCATCAAATGGTCTTGGAGTAGTAGCGACAACAAACTTTTCTTACGAAAACTACAAAGGGATATAACTCAGCAGGAAAACCTTTCCGGAAAAACTGAACAAGATGTATAAGCTCTTTCCATATGCTGCATCTACTAACCCAATTTGAATAAAATGGAAGCAAAAAAGGCAAAAACCCTGTAAAATAGGGCAAAAATATCAAAAAGGGGTATAACTCAGGCAAAAAGAGGCAGAATTAAAATCAAAACCCTAATGCACATCTTCATACCAATATCTATTCACATACTTAATTTCAAGAAAATCCGTCAAACCATCTAGGAGGAGTTGCGATAACAAACTCATTTCACGAAAAATACAAAGGGGCATAACTCCGCAATAAAACCCTTCCAGGAAAAATTGAAAAATACGTATCCACTATTTTCTTATGCTGCATCCATGGACAAAATTTGAAACAAGTTGGAGCAAATTAATGCAAAAACCCTATAAAATAGGGCAAAAAATATCAAAAAGGGGCATAACTCAGGCAAAAAGGGGCAGAATTTAAAATCAAAACCCTAATGCACATCTTCATACCAATATCTGTTCACATACTTAATTTCAAGAAAATCGGTCAAACATTCTAGGAGGAGTTGCGATAACAAACTTATTTCACTTTAAATACAAAGGGGCATAACTCTGCAATAAAAACTTTCAAGGAAAAATTGAAAAATACGTATCCACTATTTTCTTATGCTGCATCCATGGACAAAATTTGAAACAAATTGGAGCAAATTTAATGCAAAACCCCTATAAAATAGGGCAAAAAATATCAAAAAGGGGCATAACTCAGGTAAAAAGGGGCAGAATTTAAAATCAAAACCCTAATGCACATCTTCATACCAATATCTGTTCACATACTTAATTTCAAGAAAATCGGTCAAACCATCTAGGAGGAGTTGCGATAACAAACTTATTTCACGAAAAATACAAAGGGGCATAACTCCGCAATAAAAACTTTCTAGGAAAATTTGAAAAATATGTATCCACTATTTTCTTATGCTGCATCCATGGACAGAGTATGAAACAAATCGGAGCAAATTTAATGCGTTGCGGACGGACGGAAGGACGGACGGAAGGACAACGTCAAAATAGTATACCCCCCACAAACATAGTTTGCGGGGGGTATAAATACATATGTTAGGCCACTGAACCAGAGTATATAGCTTTAAAAGCCGTTTCAGATAAAACGAAAACGTTTCAAAGTGAACAGGGATACGATTTTCTCCTGTGCAAATATGAAACAGTCGAACATGCATTTTATACTTGATTTAAAAAAGGAGTTCCTGATACAATTGCCCTTATTTTGCCTCTTTTGCCTTTGGTAAACAATCAGCATACCAGACATATCAAAAGAGAAAGCACACATCAGTATGTGGTTTCATGTCTTTGAAAAATAGCGTTGACATGTCGTTATTTCTTCGACAACACAATAAGAAATCGTGAACAATGGAAACTAGAGCAAGTGAGCTGGGGCTCACGTATACCCCGGCCAGCGCCACCCCCTAATAATGCATTTAATACAAAGCTTTGACGTGGAGGTTAATAAAGACAGACAGGTGGACAATTTATAACAAACACAGTGAAAGGCCTATAGACAGAAGCTAAAAGGTTCCATTTAAAATTTGCATTAGCAAAAAAACATGCAAATTCAACACTAACTTTCAATACAAATTTACATGTGTGTGGCCTTGACCTTAAGTCAGCAGCAGCATCCAGATGATGTCATCAAATCAGTTTCAACCTAGAAGTAAACCTAGTAGCATAATAGAAGGTTTCATTTAAGTATATTTGAACTACAATAAAAAAAATATGAATATAAAACTTTAAGGCAAAGGGTATACAAATTTCAAAGTCTGTGACCTTGACATTCGGTCAGCAGCAGCATCCAGATAATGCAAACTAATTCCTTTCAACCTAGAAGTAAACCTAGTAGCATTGCAAAAGGTTCTATTCATGAATATTTAAAATTTAAGCATAAAATACAACTTAACACAAAACTTTAACGCAAATGGTATACAAATTTCTAAGTCTGTGACCTTGACCTTTCGTCAGCAGCAGCAGCCAGATGATGCAAACTAATATGTATCTATCCTGTACTGACACTAAGCACATATGAACAAGTTACAATTAAGCATTTCAGAAAAACAGAGCAAAAGCAGAAACTTAACGCAAAACTTTAACGCAGCTATTGTACAAATTTCTAAGTCTGTGACCTTGACCTTAGGCAAGCAGCAGCATCTAGATGATGCAAATTTGTCAGTTTCCATCCTCTACTAAAATATTAAGCATCTATGAACAAGTTCTGGTTAACAGAAGCAAAATAAAAAACTTAACGCAAAACTTTAACGCAAATGTTAACTAACACACGGACGGACTAACGGACAGACGGACGGACGGAAAGACGGACGAACGGACGGAAAGACAAAAACTATATACCCCTCGACATACTTCGTATGTCGGGGGTATAATTAATAAATTGGAAAGATAAAGCTTGGATATTCTATTTTTTAATAACAATTGTGAGTCACTGTTTGCTGTTTGTATCACTCTGGATGTAACGCTTTAGATCAGCAAAGAAATGCGCCTCTGCGCATGCACATATTTGGTGTATTACAAAATATGGTATAAGCAAATAAGGTAAGATAACGCTGTTATGAAGAGTATCAGATTCAAAATTTTATAGTCATTCTCTTGCTGAATGGCGCTACTAAAATGTTTATATCCAGGCAAAAAAGTATCGATGTATTAGTTACAGTCTTCTATAATGTAGTGTTTTCACTTTTGCTCAGTATACATTAACAAGAGCTTCGCAAGCGGCGCATAATACGCCCGTTTCAGTGTCAAAAAGGAGTTACAATAAACAAGATTGTTTAATGAAGGATGGACAGGCAGACAAACAGGGCAAACAACTCTGTAGTTAATGACTGCAATGTTATTAACACATCTAACACATCTAATACTATTAGCATACCAAAAAATCAGCTTCGAGGGTGAAGCAGGTCTGAAGTTGCCAAAGTCAAACAAGGGAGATAATTCATAACCTTAGTAAACTAGAGTACCATTCTTGATCATAACACATTCCCATGACAATATACACATCACCATAAAGTTTTGTTAAAATATGTCCAAGGGTTAAGGAGTTACAGAGTAAAACGGAAATTGATGCAAAGGCAGATAATTCAGGAGGTAAGCAAGAGTTCTGGTTCATGCTCATGATATATTGCCCCATTATTATACACATTCCTACAAAAAGTTTCATTAAAATATGTCAAAGGGTTAAGGAGTATGATGTGAATGGTGGAATGGGGCTACCCTAAAAAACTAATCAAAGGGAGGTTACTCCAATATTAAGTAAGATGGAACAACCATTCTTATATGTGACACACTGTCTTGTGATCATGCATATTGCTATGAACTTTCATCAAAATATTCCAAATGGTTACTACGTTATTGGATGCACAAGATTAGTATACACAAAAATAGCTTAAAAAATCTAATCAAAGGGATGCAACTCCAAAATGAAGATAGGGAGAGCAACCACTGTTATACGCGACACATTGTCGGACCCTCATGCACATTGCTATGAAGTTTCATAAAGATATCCCAAACGGTTATCTAGTTAAGGCTCACACAAGACTAGTAGGGTAAAAATAATCAAAGGGGCATAACTTGGATCCTAAGAAAGGGGGAGTGAACATTACTGTGCGCGACACTTTGCCCCATCCTAATGTATATGCCTACAAAATTTCATGAAAATATCTCAAAGGGTTACTGAGATATGGTGCGCACAAGAATGTTGACGGACGGACGGACAGAGAGACGGACGGACGGACAGACAGAGCCATGCCATAATACGTCCGTTTTTTCAAAACGGGCGTATAAAAAGGGGATTGAATGATGGCAAATAGGACACGCAGATATCGGGAGATGACCAATGCAAACACGCAAATTCGTTCAATTAATATCCCCGCCGATGTGACTCTGAACTGTTTATATACTGCGAGGCAAAAGAAAGTTTACACTTTTTGGATGCATATATTTTACTCATTTTGAGCTCAGGTCTGCAATGTTGCATGGATCTTGTACTCATGTTACATCAATAAGGTATAGTAAAATTATTTATTTAAATGCTTGACTAGAGGCAAACGTACATGCCAGTTTTGCATGTTTTTCACATGCAACAAAATGGACAATACGAGTTTGATGTAAATTTGTACTGGAAATTTAGATATTTGTCCTAAATATTTCAAAACGCTTGCGTTTCATTTGCATGATGACACAGCACTATGTGGCAGGCAAAAAATCATAGCCACAAATGAAAAAGTTGTCAGATGCGAGAAAAGATAATGTACACTTCATAACCAACCAGTCATGGCTCTAGTGTATTTTATTAAGCCAGTAACGAACCACTTTGAGCACGGGTGGGAAACTCCATAATCAGAGCCAAAGGCTCTGATAAGGAAATGCTGTGGCGGTTTTCCGGAGCATGTGTGGCTATGATTATACCGGTTGAAATTTGGCCAAGAAAAGGTAAGTTTCCCATTTGTTGTATAAACTGGTTTTTACGGCGTGGAATCTCAAACAAGACCTGTCCCCGTACAGGATAGCTCGCCTGCAGTGCCTTGCCCATCACATAAAAAACCTTAACTTAAAACTTTAAAGTGTGACCCCCTCGCCGACACCGACGTCGAAGTGACAACAATAGCTCTCTGTACTTTCGTACAGGCGAGCTAAAAAAGGAGAATGTAGTTCAATGCTCAGGTCTTTTAACTTCTTTTCTACGCTAAGGTAAGTTGTCATATGCGTATGCTTTTGTCTGAATCATTTGTGTCGTGGGGTGACAGAAGGCTAATTTACAGATAGGCAGCTAACAAT
This sequence comes from Ctena decussata, assembly GCA_963989385.1. Taxonomy (NCBI): domain Eukaryota; kingdom Metazoa; phylum Mollusca; class Bivalvia; order Lucinida; family Lucinidae; genus Ctena; species Ctena decussata. The sequence goes on along the minus strand of OZ022498.1, from coordinate 32,631,570 downwards.
TGCGTTGAAATTCCTGTTGAAATGATATAAACGTGAGAATTTTGGTGTTTGAAGAGCGTGCACTGATTGTCTGATCCTTCCCCATTCGCAAAAAGTAAGAATTGAAAGCAAATAAGAGAAATTGAAAATAAATAAACCGAGGCTCTGATTATGCCGAGCGGCTCTGATTATATCGGAAGGCTCTGACGTAGGACGGCTTCTTTTGTAAGAGTCGGTTTCTACTGCAGTAACTAAATGTTATAATCTTACTTTACCACAAGTTATATTTTCAGGAAAGATACATCATGTAGAAATTCAGACCTGAGCAAAGAATAATTCGAAAAAGACGGGTATTTAAAAATGCATACTTTCTTTTGCTTCTGAGTGTATGATTTCCGCTTGCCACTGTTTTCATCGTGCAAAAGTTGTGGTTTGTATAGAACAACAATCGAAATATTATATGCAGATTAACAGCAAACTCGCATTGTAAATTTTTAATGCACGTGAAAAATGTGTAAAACCAGCATAAACGTACAAAGCCTTAGTCAGGCGTTTCATTCAGTAATTAATCATGCAGAATTCCATACCTGAGCAGTGAAAAATAAGTAAAATATGGACATTCAAAAAGTGTATACGTTCTTGTACCCCTGAGTATAATTTAAGGTAGTGATAATCACTGATTTGGGACAAAGACAAAAATCTGCATAAAATACTCAAAATAACACTGATCTTTCCAAAACTTAGCAGATGCCTTCTTTATGTTGTTTCTCATAATTTAGAATTCCAAAATGCAGCATTTGTTTATGTTAAAAAGTGTTTTTATAAGGAAAGATCAAAGAGTAATTATCTGCGAAGAAATCTGAAAAAATAGTATCGTTATTGCAAATATACTTAGTGCTAAGAGTAGCTTGTTGCATAATGGAGAGCGTCCTAGCAATTATTTTTTCAAACTCTTTGACACATTATCAGGCTGAACAGATGAAAAGAGATGCAGTCTGTGTCCAAATCTTTTTGTCAAAACACACAGGCGAGACAGGTGAGACTATTTTAACGAGTTTGAACAATTTCATCTACACACCACTGATCATGTCAGTAATGTATTATTTATACTGTAGGTGTTAACATAGGTATGCTTGCCTGCCCTATATTTAATAAATGCGTCCAGTGTACATTGACTTTGTATATGGTTGAACATTTGAGAAAAAGCTACCGTTTTCATCTGGTCTATATTACAATTTGAGAAAGAGTTTGAATAAATCATTGCTAGGACGCTCTTCATTATGCAATAATGCACCTTCAGCACTACGTAAATTTTCAATAACGATATTATTTTTCCAGATTTATTCGCAGAAAATTACCCTTTGATCTTTCCTTATTAAAACACTTTTTTAAGCAGCATGTACGTCTATTTTGTATTCTAAACTGTAAAGAACAACAAAAATAAGAAGTCTGCTAACTTTCAGGGAGATACCTTACTTTTTTAATGGTTTTATGCATATTTTTACATTTACCATAAATCACCACCTTAAGTTAAGAAAAAAAAAGAAAAAAAATCGTTCTCTGCTTATATATTTAAAACTAATCTTGTGGATTTTATATCAATTCTATGGAATCAACTTGTAATAAGTAAGACAATTCTGATAAACTTAGGTCTTTTTGTCTCTGAGAAACTGAGCTAAACCAGTGGATAAACACTGCAAATGACAACACCAGCATTGACAAAATCGACAACGATGACAACTACAATGCTGGAAAGTGACCCCTATGTTGCTCCTGCATGTTGAGGCAGTTGCGAAACTAGACTGTGTCCATAGGACACGGATGCCCCCGCCTAGTGCCCTAAGTAAGATGGCGCCTTGTTTAAGGTACTGGCACTTGTAGGAAAACTAGGTACACAAAGGCAGACTTGTGTGGTACATGTTTTATTGTTTTCCTTAGGCAAATGTATTGTGCTTCTCGGATCAAGAGAAATGTGTGCGTATGTGGGGGGAGGGGGGGGGGGGTTGAAGAGATCAGATCTTATCACATTATCACAGAAATGGATGCCATGCAGCTTTCCAAAAGAAATAGCCCAGAAACAAGTAACAAGTAACTTTTCAAAAACTACTAAACGGAAACTTTTGTATGAAGTTGAAAGTTGAAAAAGGGCCATAACTTCAAAAGTATTTGGCGGATTTTACCCTAAATTGAACCTGACCTGTATTTTATAATTATATATCTGTGTATAAAATATGGATGCAATATATTAATCTTTTTTAAAGATAATGAGCGGAAACCATTTGACTGCACACAAAAAAAGTCGAAAAAGGGCTATAACTCCCATAATAACTGACGGAATTTACCCTAAATCGAATTTAACCTGTATTTTATGATTATATACCTGTGTATTAAATAGGAATCCAATACATATATCTTTTCAAAAGATAATAAACGGAAACTATTTTTTCATACAAGATGAAGTCGAAAGAGGGCCATTACTCCAACAATAATAAACGGATTTTACCCTCAATCGAACCTGACCTGTATTTTATGATTATATACTGGTGTATGAAATATGAATTCAGTACACCAATGTTTTCGAGAGATAATGAATGGAAACCATTTTTTCATACAAAATGAAGTCGAAAAAGGGCCATAACTCCCATAATAAAAGACGGATTTTACCCAACATCATACTTGACCTGTATTTTATGATTATATACCTGTGTATAAAATATGAATTGAATACACCAATGTTTTCAAAAGATATCGAACGGAAACCATTTTTTTCAAACAAAATAAAGCCGAAAAAGGGCCATAACTTGCAGAATAATAGACGGCTTTTACCCAACATCGAACTTGACCTGTAATTTATTATTATATACCTGTGTATACAGTATGAATTCAATACGCCAATGTTTTCAAAAGATATCAAACGAAAACCATTTCTCGTACGTACAGGATGCACGTACAGGACAGGACGTACGTACATACAGGACATACATTTTTAATGGTGGGGGCATAAAAAACTCCCACGCGAGCTGCATAAAGTGCGGCCCATAGGATGCTGTAGTCGATGAATGATAAAAAAAGCAGTCTAAACGGGTGCACTGACACAAATGAACATAAAGTTTACCCGATTTTTCTTCCTCAAGATACCTGCATGCAGATACTCAGCTGTTTTGAAGCACCTAAGTGAGGCTACTAAACGATGTTCTAAGGGTGGACATGAAAGTAACTAGAGGACATCATCGTGACGTCCTTTTATGTTTTCAGACTTACTTTTGAGCTTTATCAGTAAAATCCATGACGTTTTTGGAAATACCAGCTATCTTTAAATATCCCTGATTCTGTTGGACTTCCAACTGTATCTGCTGTCCATTAGCCATGGCGCGCAACTCTCGAACCTATAAAATTAAATTTGTTAATAAGGGATTCTGCATTCTGCCATTTTTCATACTATTTCATAGCCTACATTTATTTGATGAATACTCTGACTGTTCAAATTGAAAATTTTAACCATGCTTAATGTATTCTACGCTGTTTATGCCATTTTCATTTTAATGTACAAAAGAAAACAAGGGCTTCGCAAGCGGCGCATAATACGCCCGTTTTAATGTAATAAAGGAATTATAGAATGAACAAGATTGTTTACGAAAGGACAGACAGGCAGACAAACAGGGGAACCCACACTTTAACTAATGACGGCAACATTATTTAAATATTAAACACATCAAATACTATTAGTATACCAAATATCAGCTTCCAATGTGAAGTGGCTCCTAAGTTGAGTAATGCCAAAGTCAAACAAGGGAGATAGTTCATAAACTAGATAACTAGATATACCATTCTTGGTTCTAATACATTCCCTTGACAATATACACATCTCCATAAAGTTGTGTTAAAATATTCTAAACGGTCAAGGAGTTACAGAGTAAAAAGGAAATTTATGCATGGGCAGATAATCCAGTAAGCAAGCCAGAGTTGTGGTTCTTGCTCAGGATACATTGATTGATTATTACACACATTCCTCCTACAAAGTTTCATTCTAATATTTCAAAGGGTTAAGGAGATATGGAGTGAATGGAAATGCCTAAAAATAATAATCAAAGGAAGTTTACTCCAAAATTAAGAAAGGGGGAGCAACCATTCATATATGTGACACATCATCTTGTGATCATATACATTGCTATTAAGTTTCATCATGATATTCCAAACAGTTACCGAGTAAATGTATGCACAACATAAGTATATACAAAAATAGCCACAAAGAACGAATAAAAGGGATGTAACTCAAAAACGAAGAAAGGGAGAGCAACCATTGTTATACGCAACACATCGTTGGGACTTCATACACATTGCTATGAAGTTTCATGAAGATATCCCAAACAGTTATCAAGCTATGGCGCCCCCAAGACCTGCAGGGAAAATAAAACAATCAAAGGGGCATAACTTGGAAACTAAGAAAGAGGGAGCAACCATTCTTGTATGCGATACATTCCCCCTACCTACTACATATGCCTACAAAATTTCATGAAGATATCCCAAATGGTTACTGAGTTATGGCGCACACAAGAATGTTTACGGACGGAGGAAAGGGAGTTTACTCCAAAATTAAGAAAGGGGGAGCAACCATTCTTATATGCGACATATTATCTTGTGATCAAGCACATCGCTTTAAAGTTTCATTATGATTAAGGGTTAAGGAGATATGGAGTGAATGGAAATGCCTAAAATAATGATCAAAGGAAGTTTACTCCAAAATTAAGAAAGGGGGAGCAACCATTCATATATGTGACACATCATCTTGTGATCATATACATTGCTATTAAGTTTCATCATGATATTCCAAACAGTTACCGAGTAAATGTATGCACAACTTTAGTATACACAAAAATAGCCACAAAGAACGAATAAAAGGGATGTAACTCAAAAACGAAGAAAGGGAGAGCAACCATTGTTATACGCGACACATCGTTGGGACTTCATACACATTGCTATGAAGTTTCATGAAGATATCCCAAACAGTTATCTAGTTTTGGCATGTACAAGACCTGTAGGGTAAAAACAATCAAAGGGGCATAACTCTGAAACCAAGGAAGGGGGAGCAACCATTCTTGTACGCGACACGTTCCCCCTACCTATTACATATGCCTACGAAATTTCATGAAGATATCCCTAATGGTTACTGAGTTATGGCGCGTACAAGAATGTTTACGGACGGACGGACGGACAGCGCCACGACATAATACGTCCGTTTTTTCAAAACGGGCGTATAAAAATAGGTAAAATATGTTATTTTATACTGAACTTAAATAATGGTCCTTAAGTCACAGTAGCTCTAAAATAAAGATGTGCTGCATTCAATCTACTTGGTCATCTATTGAAAAACCCTTTTCTAACCAGGTAAGATGGACGAATGGACAATGGGTGGGTGCCAAAGAAAAGCTGTGTGCTATGGAACCCCATTTACGGTTGAAAAGATTCTCGCCTCTAGCAAGGCTCGAACCCGGGACAGTTAGATCAGCAGACCAGTGCCTGACCTACTGGGGGCTCCCTTCCAAAACGATTAGCATATTTCTCAACAATGATCTCACAGAAGTTTGGCCTGATACGCTTATTGCTGTTAAGCATATGGCTGTGACAACTACTGCTAGAATAATGGTAGGTCATGAGATTTACCGACAAACTAATATTTTTTCTCAAGAAAGACACTGCCCTTATACATTGCCATCCAAGGGTAAATAATATCCCCTTCAATCATCCAGTTGTAAGATATAAATTCTACCTGATCTGGAGTTAACTTTTCAATGATCGTGTCTTTCATGACTTTATCCAGGAGGTCTTGATCGATCATTTTTTCTAATCTTGTAATTGCGTCATTGATGCTTTTCATCGATAGTGAATAGAATATAAATCGAACAACATTTGGGTCTTCAGTTCCATGGCGAAAAGGTTCTATTTTGGTAGAGGGTTTGCCTCCAAAAGCACCTATAATAAACAAGACAGGTTTACAAGTCTAAATACTGACACATTTATACCTACATAAAATGTTATTGCAACATGCAAGGATTACTGTGGGAGCTATGACAAGTCTGTCCAAAGGCGACATAAAGCCGTATTAAGCCAAAGCCACTCTGTATGATCAACAGGTCACTGGTATTGAGCTGGGGTCAATTTCAAGCTGAGGTCAACTTTATTGGTATAGTTTGTCATCGGTACAACACAGACACAATTACAACTAAGAAATAACTTTATTTATGGATTTGATAATAATAATAATAATTTATCAATTTATTCATAATTAATTCATTATTCTCGTTATTATTTTTTTTTTTGTTATTATTTTGTTGTTGCCTATTTGTATAATTTACAATTATTTTCCGTCTGTGACTCCCTGCATGAAAGCTCATTATAATGTAGAAGACTGATAACTATACCAAATACACCCTGTCTGTAAAACTATTTTTTCTGCTTCCTTACTGAACGATTAAACATCAATATCATCCACAAAATAAATGTTCAATTTGCCCAATCCCACCCCTACGCCCTATGTGTTTTAATTGTAGGGATTAGGGCTGCATATACGCCAACATATGCGACTGAAGTCCAAACATGATACAACTAGAAAGTGTGTTTATGAAACACTATGCCCCCAACCGTATGTTTGCCACCAAAAGTGTCATACTTTAGATGTCTAAGCCTGAAAAGGGCACATTTCTGTCAAGTTTCACAGAGCTAAAAAAAGCCATCAGAGGAGATGGCAAATCCCCCGACCGAAGACCCCCATGGGCCTTGGTAAAAAGGGTGCACGTCAAAACACATATAAGTAATATATTGTCATTCTTTTATATTTCTGTTTGACATTATCTGTTTAACAGATGCATGATTATCTAACACTCAGACTAAAATAGTATGCTTGACTGCTAAAAAGAAGTAATATCTCAAACAGCCGCCATATACATAAATATATAGCATATCAAACTTTCAAAATGTGTGAATAACTTCTAAACTACAAGCCCTACAAACCTAATTTTGAGCTCTCTAGCAAGTGAATTTGGCCAAAGAATCCAAATCTGGAGAAAAAAAAATTTTTTTTGGTGGGGCGGGTTGGGCTGGGGTGGGGGGGGGGGTGGCGAGGGGTCAGAGAGAGTTAGGAACACTGATATCACAGCATGTTCATCAATATTCTAAAAGGTATTAGGTAATTACAATTGTGGAGCAGGCCAGGGTTATACAGATATGAAGCAGAGACTCAAACAGCAGCTCAAAATTCCATAGGGAAATAACTCACAAAGTATGAATGCAAGAGTTGTCATTCATATATGAGACAAATTGTCATGACCTGTTCTTCATATCTGTGAAGTATCATGAAAATATTTCAAAAGTATTCAAGCTATGGAGCGGACACCTAAAATAATCGAAGGGAAATAGCTCAAAAAATAAGAAAGCAAGAGTTGTCATTCTTGTTTGTGACACATCGTCATGACCTGTTCTACATATTTGTGAAGTATCATGAAAAAAATTCAAAAGGCATTCAAGTTATAGAGCGGACACGAAATCATACCAAAAACCATCAAAGGGAAATAACTCAAAAAGTAAGAAAGCAAGAGTTGTCATTCTTGTTCACGACACATCATTATGACCTGTTCTACATATCTGTGAAGTATCATGAAAATATTTCAAAAGGTATATGAGTTATAGAGCGGACACGAAACCACACCTAAAATGATTAAGGGGAAATAACTCAAAAAGCAAGAAAGCAAGAGTTGTCATTCTTGTTCGCGACACATCGTCATGACCTGTTCTACATATCTGTGAAGTATCATGAAAATATTCCAAAAGGTATTCAAGTTATAGAACGGACACGAAATCACACCTAAAACGATCAAGGGGAAATAACTCAAAAAGTAAGAAAGCAAGAGTTGTCATTCTTGTTCGCGACACATCATCATGGCCTGTTCTACATATCTGTGAAGTATCATAAAAATATTCTTAAAAGTATTCAAGTTATAGAGCGGACACGAATCTGCCAAAAAATCGCATCTAAAACCATCAAGGGGCAATAACTAAAAAATAGCCATCAGAGGAGATGGCAAATCCCCCGACCGAAGACCCCCATGGGCCTTGGTAAAACGGGTGCACTTCAAAACACATATTAGTAATATATTGTCGTTCTTTTATGCTTCTGATTGACATTAACTGTTAACCGATGCATGATTATCTAACACTCAGACTAAAACAGTATGCTTGACTGCTAAAAAGAGGTAATATCTCAAACAGCCACCATATACACAAATGTATAGCATAAGATATATTCAACTTTCAAAATGTGTGAATAACTTCTAAAGTACAAGCCCTACAAATCAAATTTTGAGCTCTCTAGTAAGTGAATTTGGACAAAGAATCCAAATCTGGAATTTCTTTTTTTTTTTTTTGTGGGGGGTGGTGCGTGAGGGGTCACGGGAATGTGGAGGGGTAAGAGAGAGTTAGGAACACTGATAAGATATCACAGCATGATCATCAATATTCTAAAAGGTACACGGTTATTCAAATTCTGGAGCTGGCCAGGGTTATATAGTTATGGAGCAGAGACTCAAACAGCAGCTCAAACTACCAAAGGGAAATAATTCACTGAGTCTAAAAGCAAGAGTTATCATTCATGTATGAGACAAATTGTCATGACCTGTTCTGCATATCTGTGAAGAATCATGAAAATATTTCAAAAGGTATTCAAGCTATGGAGCGGACACCTAAAATCATCAAAGGGAAATAACTCAAAAAGTAAGAAAGCAAGAGTTGTCATTCTTATTCGCGACACATCGTCATGACCTGTTCTACATATCTGTGAAATATCATGAAAATATTCCAAAAGGTATTCAAGTTATAGAGCGGACACGAAATCAGACCTAAAACCATCAAGGGGAAATAACTCAAAAAATAAGAAAGCAGGAGTTGTCATTCTTGTTCGCGACACATCGTCATGACCTGTTCTACATATCTGTGAAGTATCATGAAAATATTCCAAAAGGTATTCAAGTTATAGAACGGACACGAAATCATACCTAAAATGATCAAGGGGAAATAACTCAAAAAGTAAGAAAGCAAGAGTTGTCATTCTTGTTCGCGACACACCGTCATGACCTGTTCTACATATCTGTGAAGTATCATGAGAATATTCCAAAGGGTATTCTAGTTATAGAGCGGACACGAATCTGCCAAAAAATCACACCTAAAACTATCAAGGGGAAATAACTCAAAAAGTATGAAAGCAAGAGTTGTCATTCTTGCGTTCGCTACACATCGTCATGACCTGTTCTACATTTCTGTGAAGTATCATGAAAATATTCCAAAGGGTATTCAAGTTACAGAGCGGACACGAATCTGCCAAAAAATCACCAAAGGGGAGATAATTCAAAAAGTACAATAGCAAGAGTTACCATTCTTGTACACGACACATCGTCATGACCTGTTCTACATAACTGTGAAGTATCATGAAAATATTCCAAAGGGTATTCAAGATATAGAGCGGACAAGAAAGTGTTTACGGACAGACGGACGGACGGACGGACGCCAGGCTCATCGCTATATCCCCCGAACCTTTCGGTCGGGGGATAAAAAGTAGAAAGCAAGACTTGTCATTCTTGTTCGCAACACATCGCCATGACCTGTTCTACATATCTGTGAAGTATCATGAAAATATTCCAAAGGGTATTCAAGTTACAGAGCGGACACGAATCTGCAAAAAACTCACTAAAGGGGAAATAACTCAAAAAGTACAATAGCAAGAGTTACCATTCTTGTACCCGACACATCGTCATGACCTGTTCTACATAACTGTGAAGTATCATGAAAATATTCCAAAGGGTATTCAAGATATAGAGCAGAAAGAAAATGTTTACGGACGGACGGACGGATGCCAGGCTCTTCGCTATATCACCCGAACTTTTCGGTCGGGGAATAAAAAAATATGGTCTGCTTATTTTTCATGATCTATTCACATACTAAATTTCAAAACCCTACACCCAGTGGTTCTTGAGCCTGAGTACTGACTATCAGGAGGAATAACTCCGTAATCACTTAACCCCGAGTTACCTTACCTTTATCGGAATATTTTATACAGCAAGAAATACCTATTTACCAAAAGTCAGGTTCCCAGGCCAAGCTATTCAGAAGTTACAAAAATGCCAAATTCAACAAAAAGGGCATAACTTGCTTTTGACAGAATTCCCCCTAAGTTAATCAAGTGATTAACACCTTTGCATCCTATCTCAAATGGTATTCCCAGGATTTTGGGAACAATCTTTCATGTAATTTTTTTTTTAAAAAGGGGCATAATTCTGTAAATATATGGCAGGTGGAAAAGAAAAAAAATACTGTCTGCTTATTTTTTATGCTCTATCCGCCTTTTAAATATCAAGGTCCCAGCAGTTATTGTTCCTGAGAAACAGAGCATCCATTATTATGCTTTATACAGATGAGAAAAGGGAAATAACTCTGTAAATAGTCAATGAATTATAACGCAACGTCAGTATGATCAGCACATCAAATACTAATAATATACCAAAAATTATGGTTCTAGGTCAAATGGTTCGAAAGTTGGGAAAATGCCAAATTCAACAAAGGGGCATAATTCAGTCAATTTTTGATGGAATTCGCCCAAAAGTTAATCAGGTGATATACACCTAAGCCCTTAGCAGTATACCAAATATGAGCATCCAGGCTCAAACGGTATTCCCAAAATTATGGGAACAAACTTTCATGTGATTTTTTCCAAAAAGGTGCATAATCCTGTAAGTACATGGCTGACGAAAAAGAAAAAAAATACAGGTCTGCCTATTTTTCATGCTCTATCCACCTTTTAAATATCAAGGCCCCAACAGTTATTGTTCTTGATAAACAGACCACCCGTAATTATGTTTTAAACAGATGAGAAAAGGGAAATAACTCTGTCAATAATTAATGCATCATAACTCAACCATCATCAGAATGATCAGCACATCAAATATTAATAGTATACCAAAATTAGGGTTCTAGGTCATTTTTTGACGGAAATAGCCTAAAAGTTTATCAGCGATCTACACCTTAGCCCCTAGTAGTATGCCAAATATGAGCATCCTAGCTCAAATGGTATTCCCAGGATTTTGGGAACAACATTTCATGTAATTTTTAGAAAAAGGAGCATAATTCTGTAAGTACATGGCAGACAGAAAAGAAAAAAAAAATACAGGTCTGCTTATTTTTCATGCTCTATCCACCTTTTAAATGTCAAGGCCCCAGCAGTTATTGTTCTTCTGAAACAGACCACCCATACATAATTGTTTTATACAGGTGAAAAAAGGGAAATAACTCTGTCAATAATGAATGCATCATAACGCAACCACCATCAGAACGATAAGCACATCAAATACTAATAGTATACCAACAATTAGGTTTCTAGGCCAAACGGTTCAAAAGTTGGAAAAATGTCAAATTCAACAAAGGGGCATAATTCAGTCATTTTTTGACGGAATTTGCCCTAAAGTTTATTAGGTGATCTTCACCTTAGCACATAGCAGTATGCCAAATATGAGCATCCTCGCTCACACAGTATTTCCAAAATTATGGGAACAAACTTTCATGTAATTTTTCAAAAAAGGGGCATAATTCTGCAAGTTCATGGCAGACGGAAAAGAAAAAAAATAGGGGTCTGCTTATTTTTCATGTTATATCCACCTTCTAAATATCAAGGCCCCAGCAGTTATTGCTCTTGAGAAACAGACCACCCATTATGATGCCTTATACAGATGAGAAAAGGGAAATAACTCTTTTATTAGTGGATGCATCATAACGCAACCAACATCAGAATAATCAGCACATCAAACATTAATAGTATACCAAAAATTAGGGTTCTAGGTCAAACGGTTCAAAAGTTGGAAAAGTGCCGAATTCAACAAAGGGGCATAATTCAGTCATCTTTTGACGGAATTGGTCCAAATGTTAATCAGGTGAGCTACACCTTAGCCCCTAGCAGTACGCCAAATATGAGCATCCTAGTTCAAACTGTTTTCCCAGGATTTTGGGAACAAACTTTTGTTTATTTTTTTAAAAAGGGGCATAACTCTTCAAGTACAAGGCTGATAGACAATAAAAAATATGTGTCCTCTAGTTTTTGATAGTCTACCCACCTATGAAATATCAAGGCCCCAGCACTTACGGTTCTTGAGAAAATGAAGCGTTACGTACGGACGGACAGACGGATGGACGGTCAGGCCCAAATTAATATGCCCCCTCAACTTCTTCGAAGTTGGGGGCATAATAAAACCAGGCAGCTACTTATTTCAATAAAGTTGTTCTGCAACTATGAACGTCCTAATAATATGGACTACCTTTTATCGAACTCAAGGCTGCAGCCACCATTGATCCAGGCTTGTCCTTGCTAAAACTTTTGACTGCTTGCTTAAAATCTTTCATCATTTTGTCTTGATAGATTATGAAGATGATATCTTTCAGATGTGTGGGCGATTTTGATGCAAAACTATTGATTGCTGATAAAGCTATCTTTGCACTGTCCTTGGGCTTCATTTGCAGACCTGAAAGCAAAGTACAGATATGAGCTATTGTCGTTCATAATGTAATGAACGACAGAAAAGTGAAAATTTGAATTCGTTCGACCTTTATTCTTCTCATCAACTGACTGCAACCTAAAACAGAAGATGGCTATCCATCAAAAACAAAAACGAAAAAAAAAAAAACAATGCAACAGCGTCGATGTCATATTATATCGCCAGTTTCCAATAATATCAAAGAAGCCTCTTTTTGACGCCACAGACGTATGAAGTGGAGTATGAACTATACAAATATCTAGAGGTTCAAATACGGTTTCAAACTGAATATGTACATTTTAGAGTCTAACAGCCTCTGCTTTCGTTTTTGGTTCTGAAGCAAGATATCCGAAAATAAAATCCTCCACATCAGCATTATGCCTGGTCACTAATCTCCAAGTATATAACACAATCTAGGACGGATTGTAATCTGACAACACCGCCAAAGATCTGCAGAATCCTCAACTTAGACAGATGATTTAGCCAACGTTTTCATCATGTTAGGAAAAGCCGATACCTAAGTTATATCCACTTTAAATTTGGTAAAGATAAATTTACATACATATTAACAGTTTAATGGGTAAACATGTTAATGATAAAACTTTTAATGGTACCCTTTCAGGGGAAGCAACTCTTAACATTTTATATTTGGCCCTCCGTACACAATGAGGAAAAGAATTGGTGGAGAGAGAAGGCAGCTCATAACGAAAGACTTTGTTCCTCTAGAGGAAAATGCATTTCTTTCTTTTCTTCCATTTTATCCAGGGAAACAAACAAGGATTCAAACAAGTTATTTCCGAATGTAAAAATAGCCATCAGAGGAGATGGCAAATCCCCCGACCGCAGGCCCCCTGCGCCTTGGTAAACAGGGTGCACTTCAAAACGCATATAAATAGTATACTGTCATTCTTTTATGCTCCTTCTTGACATTATCTGCTTAACAGATGCATGATTATCTAACACTCAGACCAAAACAGTATGCCAGATTGCTAAAACGAGGTAAAATCTCAAATAGCAACCATGTAGACAATGTATTGCATATGATACATTCAACATTTCAAAATGTGTGAATAACTTCTAAAGTACAAGCCCTGCAAATCTAATTTTGAGCTCTCTAGTAAGTGAATTTGGACAAAGAATCCAAATCTGTAAAAAAAAAAAAAAAATTTTTTTGGGGGGGGGTCTCGAAAAAGTATGAAAGCAAGAGTTGTCATTCTTTTATAAGACAAACTGTCATGATCTGATCTCCATATCTGTGAAGTATCATAAAAATATTTCAAAGAGTATTCAAGCTATGGAGCAGACACTAAATCACACCTAAAACCATCAAGGGGGAAATAACTCAAAAAGTTAGAAAGCAAGAGTTGTCATTCTTGTTCGCGACACATCAGCATGACCTGTTCTACACAACTATGAAGTATCATGAAAATATTCCAAAGGGTATTCAAGTTATGGAGCGGACACGAAATCACACCTAAAACCATCAATGGGAAATAACTCAAGAAGTAAGAAAGCAAGAGTTGTCATTCTTGTTCGCGACACATCGTCATGACCTGTTCTACATATCTGTGAAGTATCATGAAAATATTTCAAAAGGTATTCAAGTTATGGAGCGGACACGAAATTACACCTAAAACCATCAAGGGGAAATAACTCAAAAAGTAAGAAAGCAAGAGTTGTCATTCTTGTTCGCGACACATCGCCATGACCTGCTCTACATATCTGTGAAGTTTCATAAATATATTTCAATGGGTATTCAAGTTATGGAGCGGACACGAATTCACACCTAAAACCATCAAGGGGAAGTAACTCAAAAAGTAAGAAAGCAAGAGTTGTCATTCTTGTTCGCGACACATCGTCATGACCTGCTCTACATATCTGTGAAGTATCCTCAAAATATTTCAAAGGGTATTCAAGTTACAGAGCGGACACGAATCTGCCAAAAATTCACCATGGGGGAGATAACTCAAAAATTACAAAAGCAAGAGTTACCATTCTTGCACGCGACACATCGCCATGACCTGTTCTACATAACTGTGAAGTATCATGAAAATATTCAAAACAGTATTCAAGATATGGAGCAGACAAGAAAATGTTTACGGACGGACAGACGGACGGACGGACGGACGGACGGACGCCAGGCTCATCGCTGTATCCCCCGAACCTTTCGGTCGGGGGATAAAAATTAGCGGTAAAAACTTAGAGTTGTGCCCATATACTTTAAATAGTTCAGGGTTTCCGTATAACTATACCTGTTCCTAGAGCTGGAAAGGCGATGCTCTGAACTTTTTTACTGTCTGCAAGTTGCAAGCAGTCCTCTATCACTTGCTTCCAGTCTGCTTCTGAGTCCTGAGCTACCACGTGAATAATATGTTGGCATGGCAGCCCTGGTGCTGATGTTATGGCCATTCGGTGATCCTTCATTTTAGACGCTGAAATTTCAATATAACATACGTAAGATCAAAACAGAATGTCTTTCATAATTACAAGAACCTTATACTGATCAAAGTATCTTACTTGACTCTATATGAAAAGGAGTGAGTGTGTGAACATGGAGATTTGTTTTACTATCTATATTCAGAGTAAGGTAGAGCAAGTGAAATAAATTTTACATAATATATTGATGCAAATATTGACAAACAGACAGGCAGACAATCAATCATATCCAACAATAGACCCAGACACAAATTAAAAGGTAAGATCACAAGATTTGGCAATAAGCAAGAGAATGCACACTTATTGGTAAAACTTTCACAGAATTATCACATAAAGTTCAAAGTCTTTAACCTTGACCTATTATCAGCTGCAGCATTCAGAGAATGTATATTAAACTGCTTAAAACTAAAATATAACATAGTCCCAATCAAACGCTTCCATTCAAGTACAGTGAAACTTCAATGGCTCGAATAGGTTAGGGACCACGTAAAATACTTCCAGCCAAAGGTAGTTCTAACCATCCAGGGTTAGTTTACATATTGAGCTCTAGGGGCCCAGGAATGAGTTCTAGCCAGGCAAAATAAACGAGTCATCAGAGTTTGAGCTATTGAAGTTCTACTGACAATTTAAGCAAACACATTCAAGTAAATGCAAAACTTTAATGCTAATGTAATACGAATTTTCAAGTCTTTGACCTTGACCTTAGCTCTGCAGCAGCATCCATATGATGCAAACTAGAATGTATCCAACATCCTGTACTAACACTAAGCACATCTGAACAAATACCAATTGAAACTTTCAGAAAAAAAGAGAAAAAGCAAAAAGAAAATAACACAAAACTTTAACACAGCTATTGTACAAAATTCTAAGTCTGTGACGTTGACCTTCGGCCAGCAGCAGCGTCCATGTGACACACACTGATCTGTATCATCCCTACAGTAACACTAAACACATATGAACCTGTCTCAGCCAACACTTTCATAAAAACAAAGTAAAAACAAACACTTAACGCAAAACTTTAATGCAATTTTAGTACGTAGTACAAACTTCCAAGTTTGTGACCTTAGGCCAGTAGCAGTATCCAGCTGACATAAACTGATCAGTATCAATACTGTAGTAATACTAAGCAACAATGAACCAGTTCATGTAAAGACTTTCAGGAAAACAAAGCAAAACCCAAAAATCTTAAAGTAATAGTTTAATGCAACTGTTGTACAAATTTCTTAGTCTATGACCTTGACCTTACGCCAGCAGTAGCATCCAGGCGATGCAAACAAATCAGTTGCCCCGCTCTAGTAACACTAAACACGTATGAACAAGTTCCAGTAAAGAATCCAAGGAAAACAGAGCAAAAGATAAAACTTAAGGCAAACCTTTAACACAAAAGCTAGCTAACGGATGGAAGAACAAACGGGTGAGTGGACCAATGGAAATAAAGATGGTCAGAATGATGAATGGTCAAACTGATGGAAAGGCAAAAACTAGATACCCCTCAACACTCGTATGCTTGGAGGTATAATAAGTCCTACTTATTAATGGCAAGTTTATGATTCAATCGAACAACTTGAATAATCGTGGCAGATAACACGACAGGATGATTCTGAAATAACTCTGAAAATGGGATATGCTTATGGAAAATTTCATAACTTAGTCCTCTTTTATTTCTGACAATGCCCGTCTCAATCTTATGTGGTTTCTTTGATGGCTGATTCTTCCAATCACAAATTCCAACTAGGTGGACATAAAAGTTAAAGAAAGCCCGCTTGTATTAGTCATGCTTTTGAACAAACAAACTCTTGAAAGTTACCTATTACAATTTTTTTAGTTTTCAAACTTGATTTGAAATGCTAATTTCATCAACTTTTCGTTTCCAACTTTTTGAGGTTAAAAAGTTTAATACAGAAATGCCATCCATCGCACTAAATTTGGTAAATTAAGTGGTACATGCCCTATTTCATCTACAGAACAGCTGAAAGATATAACAGTGGAATACAATTACCCTCATCAGTTTGCAGTAGCTACATGGCTGTGACAGCCCTAGACTTATGCCCAAACAGCAAGCTGTTCATGGCGTTGCCAAATTGAGTTAAAGGCGTCTCTTATGCCAGTTATATTCCTACCTTGAGCAGCAGCCTCTCTGCGCAACTTTTCTCCACCCTTCTTTAATAAGGCTTGTGCCACAGCCCCTGTAGCAAAAATCAATATGAGCAGCGACACGAGAAAACCAACAAAATGGTCATGCCCCCCATCGCACACTCTGATCAGCCTGGGCATCTGACAAATCTGATCAGACTCTTCGCTAGGCGCTTTAAGGGTAGCTCAAGGCTAAGCTACCTACATGCGGAGAGCGAAGACTCTGATCAGACTGGGTGGATGCTCAGGCTGATCTAAGTCTGCGCTGGGCGCACAACCACTTTGTTTGTTTTCTCACATCGCGGCTCAATTATAACTCAATTAGTTATTTCTGATGGAGCAGTTAAAAACGTGAAATATTGGTAAACGCAAGAACTACACATGCATATTGCTAGGGGAATATGGTGTTTTACACAAGACTTCAGATCACAATATAGTCAATTGCAGTTGTTCTGGATTCTAATTTTGAATAAAAGCTCTGGTGCGGAAATATAGCTCCCTTGCATTGGTGAATAGTTAGGACAGTGACTGTTGGTTCTGGTTTCCTTCTCATTTTTTCTGGGTTGATGCCCTGCGAATGTATCTGAGGTTGACTTTGTGAAGAGTAGATGTTTTCTAAAAACCTCGGTTTCTTCGAACTTTTTGGGGTTACAAGTGGGGTTGGGATTGGGACTGTGTGGTCACCGTAAAAAGTCTCCCTGCCCTTCATCATAGTGTAGATCTTATTTTCTAGTCCTTTGGAATCATTGATTCCATTGTAGAACTTTGAAAATATTTGAGGGTCACTGATGAGGCCTAATTGGCCGAAACTAGCTAGTCTGGCCCAGAAAACTTGTACACTCGACAGTTTTCAGTTCTTTGGTGTGATCCTTGCTTCCAAAGGATAACCCTTTTATAGAACATATTAACTTATATTATTTTAGTTGAAAAAAAAATATAAAAATATATGTGTTGCTTCCATGCGAGGAACATGAACACTTTGCTGAGTTGGTCAATACGTTTGCGATAAGACGAGTTTGGATGAATTAAGATTATAATGATAACTAAAAAAAAGGTGTTACCTCATACCGACCCAATGTTTCAGACACTGCAATTTTTTACATACGAGTCATAGTGTGCATTTGAAGATCAACATATCCAGCCCTTATTTAGTTGAGGTATCTCCACAAAGTTGAAACATTTTTCAAGAAATCAACTGGTTACTTCTTTTTCCGTGTGGTTCTGCCTGACAGAGATACCCATTCGGAACCCGTCTCATTGTAAGCAGGAACAATGCAGGTAATAAGTTATATATATATTTTGTAGTAAGTCTTTGGTTGATTTTATTTAATAACGTGATTCGTTTAATTTTATATATAAAATGTTAAATATTTTAAGTAAAAATTAATACATATATAATGTCTACTTGACAGGTAGAAGATTTTTTCAAATACAGTATCTATAAATGCTTTCCGACAGCCAGCATACAAAAAATTAAGGACCTTTTATTTTTTCACTTCTGCCTCGATGAAACACAACCGGGAAATAACGTTATGTAAATTAGAATAACAACAAGGATGAAACACAGAGCCTGTATACGTCTGTCGAACTGTAAGAAAGAGTCTCCGACGGCTGCCTATCACGTCCGGAGGCCTCTGTAACCTTTACAAAACGGTAAATAAAGGTACGATATCTATCTTTTGCTATATACCATTAGACGTATAGAGTTTATCATATGGCATAGCTCTTAGAAGCTAACATCAATATGAAGATATGACTTACAAAGTGAAAGTCAGCTGAAAGAACACAAAAACCTGAATCGCTTCGAAATGAGTTAAAATCGACCGAAGTTATATTCATTTATGTTTCAGTAGTTAGGATCTTAAAGGAGTATATAAGGCTCACATGGGCCTGTTTTCATATTTTAGTTTGACAAAATCATAACCAAGTATTTACCTCTAGACAAGTCAAGATCATCATTGGAGCTGTTCACTATGCAGTCAGCTTTCGATTCAGTAATATCTCCTTGTTTGACAGTGATAGTGATTCCGCCTATAGTGAGTAATCCATCCGACTTCTTCGACGGCACCTTCACCCATCCTTCACCATCTGTATCATATCATAGCACAGAATATATTCAAGCCTGGTAAACGTCTCAAAATTGGAAAAAACAAACTTAATTTCAATGCTTCTATAGCAGCAGTTTGTTTTTCTTTTGAGATTAAACCGCGTTTAAAGAGGTTATGTTACCCAGGAAAGCAAACAAAGTCTGAAAAGTTGGTCTCCTTTTCAAAAAAATAGCTGAAAATAGTTTTATGTATACGAATATATATAGGGAATTATTTAGTCCTTATGTTTGCAAATCAACAGCACAGCAGCTGTCTTAAAGCAATCATAGAACTTACATATCACTGATCCAGTAAAGCTAGCAAACTGCTTTTATGAATATGATCTGAAAAGTTATATAATCGAAATGAAGAAACCACATAAGGAATGAAAACAGCAGATTTGGTTCGACTGAGTCTGTTCATGGCAAGTAATGAAATATGAAACAATGGTCGCGCCCTTTAACACAGCTTCAGTAGAGCTCTGTTTTATCCATTTGGGGGTCCATCTCTCTGTTTAAATATTTGGGGTTTGTCAATTTTCACTGGATTAAAATTTTCGTATTTTGGCTAATTTTGAATTTAAAATGTCTCTAAGGTATTTTTAGGAACCCAAACAATCAGAAATGTCTCTAAGTATTTGTATGAACCAAAAGGACCGGAATATAGATATAGTATATTGAGAATTTTTACTGAGTTTCAGCCAGCATTTTCTACCTTTACGTTATACAATTGAAACTGCTTTGATATGCTGTTGGTATATTGGTCACTGAACTACAATGTGGCAACTTTGATAGCTGTCAGTCACCATACTGATGTTGACTGTCTCCCCTTTAATTGGCCAAGTACAAAATTTCAGCAAAATCACAAAATAAAATGAAATCTAAAATAAAATGAAATCTAAAATAAAATGTCTAAAAGAAAATGCTATAGAATGACAATATATTTAAAATTGTTTTTTAGATACAAAAACAACACTGTTGTACCATTAGTAACTATGTGTGATATCATTCTTATGTTTAAAGAAAATATTTTGTTTTGAAGAACAGCTAGGTTTTCTAAATTTCACCATATTCTTGGAAAATGGACTATTTTCAGCAGGGTGGGCTACTAGATGTAGCCACTGAATGAAAAGTAACGAAGACAGACAAGCTTAACTAAACAATTGCAAATACTAATGTTATATGTAACATGATATAAAAAAAATAAGATCACTCTTGTTCACTTTTCATTTCAATATGCCTTGAATTATGCAGAGCCCAAAATTTATGATGTTTTAACATTAATCTGCCAATCCCAAATTTCAATTGCTTAAACAAGAGGCCCAAATGGGCCTGATATCGCTCACCTGGCTATTTTGCCACGGACCATTCTGACACAAAATTTGTCCAATTTCAGTGAGATTTGCAAGAATCATTTTGCCACAAATTTCATCAAAATCTATTCAGTGGTCACTGAGATATTGTCATTTCATGTTTTGCGCTATTTTTAGAAATGGCAGATGGAGGCCATCTCGGAATGCCAAAACGCAAAAAATCAAAAGCCTTCATGCAAGGACCATTCTGACATAAATTGGTCCAATTACATTGTAATTTTCTAATTTTCACATTTTTCTATTTTAAGTTACAGAGACCAATTTGGCGGATCTATATGTATTAATATATATTTTTGAAACATCTCAATGCCACAATCATTTTGCAACACATTTTGTCAAATCCATTCAGGGGTTACTGAGATATTGTCATTTTCATATTTTGTGTTATTTTTAGTAACGGCAGATGGCAGCCATCTTGGAATGCCAAAATGCAAGAAATCGCAAAAGCTTTATGAAAGGACCATTCTGACACAAAATAAGTCCAATTCTATTGAGATTTTCTAATTTTCACATTTTCCTATTTTTAGAAACAGAGGCCAACATGAGTGGTCTATATTTAGTTACGTTTGAAACACCTCAATGCAAGAATCATTTTGCCACAAATTTCGTCAAAATCCATTCAGTGGTTACTGAGATATTGTCATTTTCATGTTTTTTGCTATTTTTAGTAACGGCAGATGGCGGCCATCTTGGATTGCCAAGTCACAATTAATCAAAACGGCTTCATGCAAGGAATATTCGGAAACAAAATTGGTCAAATTCCATTCAAGGATTCTTGAGAAATTGCCATTTTTATGTTTGTGCTATTTTCAGTAACGGCCCCCCTGGTGGCCATCTTGGATAGTCAATTGGCACAAATTTGAAATAATTCCATTCAAGGACCATTTCTGACCAAACCTTATCAGAATTCATTTGCGTTTTCTTGAGATATTGACATCTGAGCAAATTAGGTCTTCAAAACGCTAAGTAGGTCACTGTGACCTAATTCCGCTACAGATTTTTTGAGTTTTATAATTTTTAATTCCAAGGTCCCACTTATGTTCCATGCACACTTTAAACCAAATATACCGAACGGTTCTGGAGGAGATGTTGATTCTGTTGTTTTTGCTATTTTTAGTAACAGCGGCCATCTTAGATTCTCGACCTGACCTACTTTTACAAATTTGAAACCCTGCAGTCTGGTCATGCTCCACGTGAAATTTAAGACCCATGTGTTCAGTGGTTTTAGAAAAGAAGTAGTTTGAAGTTGTTTAAGTAAGTTGTTTTTCGACCTTGGCATTTGAGCAAAATTACACTCGTAAACAGAAAGTAGGTCACTGCGACAAAACTACGCTACAGATTTTTTTCATTCTTACAATTCTGAAAACCAATGTTTTACTGATGTTTCATGCAAAAATTCAGACAAATATACCAAGTGGTTCTGGAGAAGAAGATGATTTTGTTATTTTTGCTATTTTTAGTAACGGCGGCCATCTTGGATATTCAACCTGACCCAATTTTACAATTCTGAGATCCTGGAGTCAGGTCATGCTCCATGTGAAATTTGAGAACCATGGGTCCAGTAGTTTTATAGAAGAAGATGTTTGAATATTTGTTTTCAAGTGTTGACGGACGACGCACGGACGCACGACGCACGCCGGACGCTTTGGTATGACAATAGCTCACTATGGCCCTTCGGGCCAGGTGAGCTAAAAACTTAGTTACCAACACAAACACATAATTACTTTATATCACATTACAACATTGACAAAAATGATATTGTTCAACAATATTTAGCACAAATCAGATCGTGGTAGCTTGATGCAGCAATTTCTTGAATAAGACCTTTACTTTTGAAACGTTCTTGAAAATCCATCTTATTTTGCAATTTTAGACCCCTTGGTCGAACCAATTGACATAAATTATTGAAAATGCTAGTAAAAAAGTTAATAACTAGCAATTATTTATCATAGATTGATTGATTGACTTGTTGCTTTACGTCCACGCTAAACGGCTATTGTTATGTCGAGACGGTCAGTTAACCTAGCCCGGCAATTATTTATTACATTCCTTTATCAAAAGTCCACCATGCAAGTTGCTTCCTGAAATGACTAGGGCTAACCGAATATGAAAAATACAATTCTCAATACTTTCAGGTCATACTATACAGGTGCTTTGCATTAATTGTATACCTATGCAAGTATTTCATAAATCTAAGCATACCCAAAAGTGCATTCTAGATTCAGCTGAAAGTCTTTCTTGTCAAAAAATCTTACACTTACCGTGGGAATAAATAAAGGGACACTGCTTAGGGTTCCAGAATAGCTCGTTGTATAGATATATTGCTGAGAAGATATTTTGTAGCCTATTAAAGTTATCGTAACAATATTGACAAGTGCTGTAATGCTTCCACGTAGTATACCTGTATATACAATCAAGCCTCGGTATCTTAAACTTTCGACTCCTGGCTGTGATTTGGCATGGGAGGTTAAATCTTAGACTCAGAAGTTTAAATGCATAAACGTGTGCAGGTATCTTATCCCCCACTGAAGGCGGACGGATATAGTTTTCTCAATGTCTGTCCATCCATCCATCTGTCCATCCACCTGCCCTTCCGGAACCATAACTAAGGAACCCATGGACGAAATTTCATGAAACTTAAACAAGAAATGTTACAGTGTGTATCAAATGCCCATGAAGGTCCCCTTAAACTGACCTTTGAGCCCTAGTTGTGACCTTGACCTTGGGCATAGAACCTGCTGAATCTTGCACATGATATATATTCTCATTTCGTTTTACTTTTCTGTAACGTTTAAATGCACTTTGGAAGTTTGAGAGGATTCAAGGGGACTTGATTCAACCACTTACCAAATTGTGTTGTGTCCTTGACATTGGGTGTGGGAATCTAAGTTGCAACTTACAAACTTATCATTATACTTTTCTTTACGTTACCATTTTACCATGCTTTAATTTTTTATATTATTACCTTTCAGTTAAAACTTGATGAAATTCGCTTCAGCAGTTCTGAGTCAATTTATAGACCTGATTTGACCTTTGAGCCCTGACTGTGATCCTCACTTTGAGCAACAGAACCATAATTTGTTGTTGACATATTTGCTCTTTCATGAAGTTTGCTCCAATTGTTTTTTGGTAATTGAGGATAAATGGCTTGACCTTTGACCTCTGGCTATGACCTTGACCTTGGGTGTGAGAACCTATGTCTTGTGCACAGCAAATCTTCTCCTTAGGCAGGGACATAATATGACCTTTGACCGCAGATTGTGACCTTGACTCTGGGATCATAAATATTGTGTGAAACATACCCTCTCGTTATGGTCTACCTTTCTGTGAAGCTCGATGACATTCGCTTCAGCAGGTTTTAAGTTATCACAGAGGGGAATTTTGACCTTTGACCCCTAATTGTGACCTTGACATTGAACCTGGCAACCCAAATCTTATGTGCAACATACTTTCTCATTATGTTTCATCTTTCTGTACAGTTTCATTAAATTTGCTTCAGTAGTTTATAAGTAATCGCTGAGACTCAATTTTGAGACGTAATTCGACTTTTGACCAAACTGTGGCCTTGACCTTGGGCGTAGGGACGTAAGTCTTGTGCCCGACACACCTTCTCATAATGCTTTATCTTTTTGTGAAGTTTCATCAAATTTGCTTCAATAGTTTTAAAATTATCGCTGAGACACGATTTTGAGACAGAATTTGACCTTTGACCAAATTTTGGCCATGACCTTGGACATAGGGACCTACGTCTTGCACGCGACACACCTTCTCATCATGCTTTATCTTTCTGAGAAGTTTCATCCAATTTGCTTGAGTAGTTTTAAAGTTATCGCTGAGACACGATTTGAAATGTATGGACGGACTGACGGATGGACAGTCGATGGACGGTGCGATTTTAATACGGGGCATAAATTTATATATATCACTATAACCAGCTGAAGAACGTGAAGTTTCGACAGACTGGCTCCAGTACTGCATGCGTTATTGCCCTTGAATTGACTTATTATCAATAAAATTAGCCATAACTAAGTAACAAGACTATCAAAACCATATGAAACTAATACTATATATGTATTAACATAACAGGGTTATGCACATACAGTTTCATCAGTATGGCTTTGGCAGTGCATAGGTTACCACCCTTGAACTGACTTAAAATAAGTAAAATGAGCCATAACAAAGTAACAAATATGGTAACCAAAACTAAATGAAACTTAAATAAGTATCACAAAATTGCAGTTATGCATATAAAAATCATCAAAATGGCAACAGTAGGGCATCAGTTATTGCCCTTGAATCAATTTAGGATCGACAAATTTAGCTATAATTAAGTCATCAATGAATAGAATTCTATGAAACTTATATTAAATATGTATCACCATAACACATTGGTGCATCTTACGTTTTGTCGAAATTGCTTCAGTTAGCAGTGTGTTATTGCCCTTGAATTGCTTTAAAATCAACAAATTGAGTCATAACTAAGTAACCAATAAATAGGATTGGATGAAACTAAAATAATTATGTATTGCCATGGCACAGCACTGCACATTAAGTTTTGTCATAATCGCATCAGTAGTGTATGATTTCAGGCCCTTGTAATGATTTAAATTAGCAATAAGTAAGGTACCAGTGAACATTTTTTCTTGAAACTGATTTAACAAGATCTGTCACCGGGACAGGATAGCTCGCTTAACAGCCCCTGCCCATCACATAAAAAACTTAAACGTAAAACTTTAACATTTTGCTAGCGCCAACGCCAATGCCAACGCCGACGCCGGGGGTAGTACAATAGCTCTTCCTGAACTTCGTTCAGGCGAGCTAAAATATATCATCATAGTGCAGTGAAGCTGAGGCAAGTGTTTAAGAACAGCTTCAGGCGATGCCTCACTTATGCCAGAGTTTTGCCCTTTATTTAATTTACAATCACAAGTTCAGCCATAACTAAGTAACAAGTGAACAAAATTTTATGTACCACGCCATAAACAAATCCGGGCCACTTCGACAGGGGATATAAATTCACTAAAATCGGTTGTTTTATCTGCAGACATGATTTGACCTCCGACTCCAGGGCTCGACCTTAACATTCGGAATGGGAACATAAATATTCAACCGTTCATCTGACACTTTCTCATTAAGTCTTACCGTTCTCTGATTTTTTTTTTAAATTCGCTCCATTTGTTTCCGAGAAATAAGTGAGTCTAAACTTGACCTGTAACCTTGAACTTTGTTGGGAGAAGCTAAATATTATGCATCATACATATTCGCATCAAGCAGTATCTTTCTCTTAATTCAAATCTAATTTGCTTCTGTAGTGTTTGATTTAATTGACTCACGCATAATTTGCCGTTTGTCCCCTGAATGTGGCCTTGATCTTATGCATACAACCGAATCTTGCCGAAGGCATACCTACTTATAATGTTTTACCCTTTTGTGAAGTTCCATTTAATTCCCGAAAGTCAGAATTAGGATCAAAATTGTTTACTGGTGATACGTTCAAGGACATTCATTCACCATGACCTGTGATCAGGGAAGCTAGTCACTAGCTCTTACAAGAGAACTTAGTAACTGAATCCTCTGCACACTCAGCAGCAGAAATAAGAGAATCTTCCATGGAATTCCAATCTCTAATAGTCCCATCTCTAATAGTCTGTGGGAGAAACAGGACTTGTGAATGTCAGTCCCAGCCAATGGGATTGGAAATGCCAGGGAATAATGATTCCTGGTACGCCTACTTGGGGGTACAAAGTCATATATGGGTATACTTTCTGCACCCTTCAGACCTTTGTGAAGCATTATGAGTCTATTATCATTCCTTCTCTTTTTTAGGGATTCCCACTTAAGTTTCTCCAGAATGCCAGTCATACACCTAGTTTCTTATGTGTAATTTCCCGTACAAATCTAGCTGCCCTTTTCTACACCTTCTCAAGATCATCTTGAAGAAGTATACGTTGGGGTCCCAAACTGAACTATCATACTCCAGGACTGGACGCATCAGTCCCTTGTCCTGTGGATATGCTGCCAAGTTACGTTTGAGGAAGTCAAGGGTCATTTTAGCTTTTGTGCAAATATTGCTGACATGTGTGTTCCATTTCAAATCATTGGTAATGGTTATGCCGAGCCAAGATACTTGATAGTTTCTACGTCACTGAGGGCCGTTCCCTTTAAGGTATATGAAGCATAGATCTTCTTGGTCCATTCCCTTGTAACCTACATTATATTGCACTTGACCTGTTAGAATCTCATGCCCCAACTCCTTGCCGAACACCCCAAATGATCTATATCCTCCTGAAGTCATTTTGTAATCGAGGAGACACAATTTTGACCTTTGATTCATGATTGTAACCTTGATCTTGGCCATGGGAGCATAAAACTCAGATGTGTCCTACCTTCTTATTATGTCAACCTCGTTGTGGAGGTGGATCATATTCTCTTCAGTAGCTTTAGAATAGCTGTGAACAGAAGATCTGACTTTTGACTTCGATGGCATTGTCCCAGGGTGTATGACTTTAAATTTTGTGCATGACACATGTTCTGATTTTGACTTACCTTTCTGTGAACTCTGGTTGAACTGCCTTCAATATTTTCAGAACTATTGGGACACACTATCTGACACCTTGCCTATGACTGTGGCCTAGATTTTAGGCATGGGAACGTAAGAATTGTAAGCGACACGTCTAATCATGATTTACCTTTCTGTGAAGTTTCAATAAGTTCGCTTTATTAGTTTTTAATTATCGTGGACACACGACTCGTAACTGATGATGCGGTTTTAATATGTCACATGCAGTTCTTTTTCGGGGCATAAAAGAGATAAAATCAGATACTTTTAGACATGACAGATTCTGGTTGTTTAGGCTAAGCTCATATCTGTGTGGGAAAAGAAGAAAACTCCAACAACCGTCACTGTATCTTTATTGTATTTCATAACACTTTACAACTGAATAAACTGAATAGCAACAGTATCAGCAACACACATCAATAAAACGATGCTCTCCCTCAGTCTTTGGAATTGTAAAAATATCTCCTGCACAACTAATACATTTAAACTGGCATAATGTAAAACTAAGTATAAAATGGAAACATGTTATTCAATTTCATCAGCATAAATATCTGTACTGCATGACTGACGTCTGGCGAAAGCGGAGCTTAAACCAGGTGCATACCAAGGAAACCCAACTCAGCCAGCTTGGCCAGGCCGGGTAGCGCAATCGGTATAGCACCTGACTCGTAAGTCAGAGGTCCTGGATTCGAATCCCGGTCTGGCCACATACTTTCGTTTCTCCTTCCGCTGATTCAAGAAGGGCAGTTGTCAGTTACTGGCGAAAGTATGTGCACTTAGTACTGGTTAACCGCTTAGGAGGTCTAAGCCTGCCCAGGAATAGTGTGGTTAGGCTAACTGACCGTCCCGACATGACCTTAGTTGTTTACCGTGGACGTTAAGCATCAAATCAACCAACCAACCAACTCAGCCAGCTTGCGTTGAGCAGGACTTTCTCTGCTCTTGAAGGAACTTTTTAAGATTTTAATTTTACCTCACTGCAGCTGGTGTTGTGCCGTGTGGCGGCCGTAAAACGTCTCCCCGTACATCATCCATAGTGCAGGTTATATTTTATTTACATCCTTTGAGATCAGAGGATAGATTCTGAGAAATCTAAAATTTGAAATCGATTTAGATTATTATTCTAGATCATCGTCTTTTATATTATTTGGATCCTTTTGAAATTAATCAGTCACTTAGAATCGACTGCCCAATGAAAATTAAAAAAATTACAGTATGCTTTTTTATGGTTTCGTCACCAGATATTGTCAGGGTCACTGACGAGGCTTTATTAGCCGAAACTACGTAGTCTGGCCCATGTGTTTACTTCTGTATCTGTTCTCTGCTCTTGAAGGAACTTTTTAAGATTTTAATTTTAATTTTCGCCTTTACATTGTTCAGGGTTTATAGATTTTACGTAAAAAAGGAAATACTCTATCTGGGTCTTTCCTTTTCGCAAATGGAAAACTGTTGCTCAGCCATACAATTTATTTTCACGTTCTTTTTTGTAGATTTTCTATTCATTAATCTGAAAACCAGAAACAAATCGATGAAGTAAACTCAAATTCGCTCTGATAGCATATCATCTGAAACCTGTACAGACAGATTTTCTTATTCAAATTTGTTTGTATTCAATATATTTTAAAATTTGCTTTCATATAACCGAGACCCGTATCTAGGACATAGTTAACCTTACGGCAAAAAAATACTAAA
Organism: Ctena decussata; assembly: GCA_963989385.1. Lineage (NCBI taxonomy): Eukaryota > Metazoa > Mollusca > Bivalvia > Lucinida > Lucinidae > Ctena > Ctena decussata. The sequence continues at coordinate 32,602,749 of OZ022498.1, read as the reverse complement.
ACACACTTTTGAATTAGCGAGAGACTTTTTCCATCACAGTATAAATCTAGATTAAGGATGATTACATGTATTATGTTAAAACTGTGCACGTAAAAGAGGTATGCCAAACAGCCAAAAGCCAACACTTGCCAAGTGAAATGGAGAATTTCGAAAAACAAAGCTCAAAGAATTAGACTTCGCTTGGATTCACTTATTTTACAAGAATATGTTTCTACTCCTTCTTGGGGAACAACATATTTTTTTGTTTCTGCTCTTAAATGGCCCGAATTGTCCATCGAAAAGCAGCTTCAACTAACATAGTTTTACAGACAGAAAATCTGCCTTGCATAATTGTGATCCAAGCAATGCACTTTTGAGTGTCAGCAGGAATCAGTCCTTCATACTTGCAAAACTGGATGTAATGTGGGTCTGACGGGGTCGCTCCTAAGAAGCCACAGCATTTTACTGACCATAGATCAGGGAATGCTCGTTCCAATTCACATCCCAGAGAACGCTTGTGAGAAATGACCATCACACATCATCGACAATTTCTCAGCTCAAAAGCTTACAGTTTGCCTTTTCACAACTCAAAGATTTATTAAGAAGACCTCCTCTTACCCAACCCCCATTATCTCCGTTTCATTCAAAATGGAACAGACCGAGATATGGCAACAATGACACCTAAATAGACCATAGCACTGCGTAAGAGTTTTTGTCATAACTCTGTAAATTGCATTTTATTAGTACAGAATGCTACACATATATTCGTATGTAACACTATTGTAACCACACAAATATTTCTACCGTATTTATCACAGCTCTCATTCTCCCATTACAGTGTCATACAAAAGGAGTAAGACAAGAGACTTGATAATAATTCGATATGAAAAGATTATTTATAAATACAGATTTTTCGCGACAAACTGCATGCTTGGTGGTTACCCAATCAAGGTTAATACAGCTGGGTGAATAGCTTTGTTTACCTTTTCGACGGCACGATGGTGGGTCGGGCCATAGACGTTATGAAGACGCCAACCTAAATATTACTTAATAGTAACACAGAATCAGTCCTTCATACTTGCAAAACTGGATGTAATGTGGGTCTGACGGCGTCGCTCCTAAAAAGCCACAGCATTTTACTGACCATAGGTTCAAATTCAGATCACAGAGAACGCTTGTGAGAAATGACCATCACACATCACCGACAATATCTCAGCTCAAAAGCTTACAGTTTGCCTTTTCACAACCATAGAATACATTGAAAAATAGTCAAAAGTCTTCTATTTCAGAACCGTTTGCAATGAAGCATTGCCTGGTGGACCTCTACAAAGTTTATTCAAATAGTGGCCCATGGTCCATAATGGCCCTGCCCAAAAGGGGTCCTGGTTTTGATTCATAGAAGTACATAGAAAAATATTCAAACACAGTAGAACTTCATTGGCTCGAACAGGATTGGGACTAGGAAAATTAGTTCCAGCCAAGGGTAGTTCTAGCATCCAGGGTTAAATTCTATATAAAGTGACCTTTAGGGACCAAAAAAAGAGTACCAGCCAGGCAGGGTAAACGAGCCATCAGGGTTCGAGCCATTGAAGTTCTACTGAATGTTTTTCTATGAGCTTCATTGCAAACGGTTCTGAAATAGAAGACTTTTGACTATTTTTCAATGTATTCTATGGTTCAAACCTAGCACTCCCTGCCCCGGGGCCATTTTGGGCCCTGGGGCCACCATTTGAACAAACTTGGTAAAGGATTATTAGCCAATGCTACTAGTCCAGGCAAACTGGCGATTTTTTCACTAAACCCAAAACAAATTGCAACAAAAGCTTTTTTCGCATTTTCGTTGAGGACTAACATTCACATATGACATATCAAAAGTAGGATAAAATCGGATAATGCAAAATATATTTGTTTTTGCATTTTTACATGCGCCTATTTGCGTCTTAAATATACTAATTATTTGTAATCTTTTATATGACATAACACTATTGCTGTGAGTTTTATTTCTAAGAACCTATTCTGCCTGTGCCAAAATTGAATCTTGAAGCTTAAGATTGAATTTGAAATATTTTTTGGTCAATGTAAAGCCATATAGGTCTTACTTGAACGTTTTTCAGAGAAAAACTGATGTCCCCCCACCAGCCCATTTCCCATTCTGTCTAATGAATAAAAAGCCTGTACAAATAAAATATCTATGCCAGTTTGGAGAGAATGCATTCACTGGTTCTAAAGATATCCTACATATAAGACTATGTTCTTGAAAAATCGGTCAGGGTCGCCAACTGCTAAACATATCTTAAACCTGTCAAATTATTCATACAAGCCTGATGAATATCCGTCAGCTGGTTCAAGGTATAACTCATTTTGAGAGAATAAAAGAAATAAGCATTTGTAAGTAAGCTTTTGACCTTGAAAATGGGGTCAAGGTCATTAAAACACTGTAGACTCTTGAGGTTTTCCAAAAGGTATATCTATGAAAGTAAAGTGGAAATCATGCCAAAGGCTAATGAGACATATCAATTTTAGTGAAATTTAACATATCTAACTCCTCATGTTATCTTGAAAATGAGGTCAAGGTCACCGAAATCTGATCAGCTCTAAAGGTAGTCCCAGTATGTATCCATGCAAGTTTGGTAAAATTCCATCTACTGGTTCAAGAGATATCATGGTACAAGAAACTGTCATCTAAGTCCTCCAGTGACCTTTGAAATAAGGTCAAGGTCACCAAAATCTAAATAGCTCGTAAACTTTTCCCAATGATGTATCCATGAAAAGTTTGGCCAAATTCCATTCGTTAGTTTAGGGGACATCATGGGTATAAGAAATTGTTATCTAAGTCCTCAAGTGACCTTGAAAATGAGGTCAAGGTCACCAAAATCTAATCAGCTATTGTGTCCCAATGATGTATCCATGCAAGTTTTGTGAAATTCCATCCATTAATTTACGAGACATCATGGGTTCAAGATAATGTCATCTAAGACCTCCAGTGGCCTTGAAAATGAGGACAAGGTCACCAAAATGTAATCAGCTCTTAAACTTGTCCAAATGATGTATCATGAAAATTTGGTGAAATTCCATCCATTGGTTCATAAGATATTGTGGGTATAATAAATTGCCATCTAAGTCCTCCAGTGACCTTGGAAATGAGGTCAAGGTCACCAAAATCTAATCAGCTCTTAAGTTTATCCCAATGATATACCTATGCAAGTTTGGTGAAATTCCATCCACTGGTTCAAGATATATTGCACATATAAGAAATTGTCATCTTAGTCCTCCAGTGACCTTGAAAATGAGGTCAAGGTCACCATAATCTAATCAGCTCTTCAACATGTCCCAATGATGTAGCCATGCAAGTTTATTGTAATTCCATCCACTGGTTCAGAAGATATTGTGGGTACAAGAATTTGCCATCTAAGTCCTCCAGTGACCCTGAAAATGAGGTCAAGGTCACCAAAATCTAATCAGCTCTTAAGTTTGTCCCAATGATATATCTATGCAAGTTTGGTGAAATTCCATTCATTGGTTCAAGAGATATCGCGCATACAAGAAATTGTCATATAAGTCCTCAGTGACCTTGAAAATGAGGTCAAGGTCACCAAAATCTAATCAGCTCTTAAGTTGGTCCCAATGATATATCCATGCAAGTTTGGTGAAATTTCATCCATTGGTTCAAGAGATATCGCGCATACAAGAAACTGTCACGCCGACGCCGGGATCCGCACTGAAAACAGTATGTCCCCCGTCACGTTTGGTGGGGGGACATAAAAATGGTAGGAGCGGCTGTAGTGTAGTGGATAACACTCCGGACTACCAATCCAGGGATCGCAAGATCGATCCCCCATCTTGCGATCCCCCGCTTCTCCGGTCTTTCGGATGAGACTTTAAACCGACGTCCCGTCTCCATATGACCTCGTTGTTGGTGGGACGGTAAACCCGAGTTCACTCACTCACTCACGTAAAATGGTATAAATTACCCCACCCAATTTATTCTGCCTTGAAATCTGAAATGAAATTTTTAGGTCAGTAACTGAACTGCAACAAGAAATATGTCATACTGATGACTTAGCTTAGCATAAACATGCTTCAGTTTAGAATACTGATCTCTGAAGGCATGAGAAACCCGAAACAAAGGCACAAAGTGCAGAATACTACATGCAAAATAACACAAACAGTGCAACATACTTATGAATAGTCTTTGTAAATCTCCTCGGCAGGACTTATGAAGGGGACCACTAAACATTGCTACGTACTAAATATGTAAGGTCTGGGCCTCATGGTTTCAGGGAAGATGATTTTGTCGAGCCCGCTTGCAGAGAGCGAGACAAAGTTGTTACAATGTCAGTTCGGTGTATGTCCGTGCGTACGTGTGTGCGTTAGTGCGTGGGTGCATCTGTCCACAGGATTTGTCCGGGCCATAACTTCTACATTTATGGATGGATTTCAAAATAATTTGGCACAATTGTTCTCCTTGATGAGTAAAAGTGCCATTTGAAACATTTGTTCAGGTAGGCCCAAGGTCAAGGTCACACTTGAAGGTCAAATGATAAAATGGCCATAAATTGGAATTGTCTGAGCCATAACTTCTACATTATGGATGGATTTCAAAATAATTTGAGCTTGTCTGAGCCATTACTTCTACATTTACAAATGGATTTCAAAATAAGTCAACACAATTGTTCTCCTTGATGAGAAGAAGTGCAATTTGGAACATTTGTTCTATTAGGTCCAAGGTCAAGGTCACACTTGAAGGTCAAATGATAAAATGGTCATAAATTGAGCATATCCGAGCCATTACTTCTACATTTACGGATGGATTTCAAAATAATTTGACACAATTGTTCTTCTTGATGAGTGGAAGTGTCAAGTGACATATGTGTTTGGGTAGGTCCAAGGTCAAGGTCACACTTGAAGGTCAGATATTGTAACTGTCATAAATTGAGCTTGTCTGGGTCATCACTTCTACATATTTTCCTCTGTGAAAATTTGAAAAAAGAAGAAAATGCTGGCTAAGCATGTTTTGTGGCTTCTTTCTAGAGTGAAGCAGTTACTTAGTGTTGACATACTGATAGGTCACTAAAGCAAACAGCGGGCTCGACCAGTTGTCCCTGGACAACCTTCTAGTTTAAGAATTTTTCCCCATTATAAGTCTATGGGAGCTAATGACCCCTGGGGCGTGGCAAATTGGACCCAAGGCATGGTTGGCAAGATTTATGTATGTGACAACTACACATTGCAAAATACTAAATATTTAAGCTCTGGGTCTTATGGTATCAGAGAAGATTTTTTAAGCGTCTTTAGCGATATACCTCTATATAAACAAATGACGCCCTGGGGTAGGGCCAGTTTGGACCACAGGAGCTTGGTTCGCAGGAGTTATGGGACACTAAACATTGCTACATACTGAATAGATATATAAGCTCTGGGACTCATGGTTTCAGACAAGAAGATTCTTAAGTGTGTCCCATTATAAGTCTGTGGGAGCCAATGATTGATCCCAGGGGGTGGCAGGGGATTTGGATCCCAGGGGCATGGTTGGCAGGATTCGTGTACGTGACCACTAACCATTGCTACCCATTGCTACATACTAAATAATATGTAAGCTCTGGGCTTCATGGTTTCAGAGAATTTTTTTTGAAGGTTCTCAGCTATATAGCCCCTTATTAACAAATGACCCCTGGGGTGGGACCAGTTTGGACCACATGGGCATTGTTGACAGGAATTATGCAAGGGACCACTAAATATTGCTTCATACTAAATGTTTGAGCTCTAGGTCTCGTGGTTTCAGAGAAGATTTTTTAAAGTTTTTCACTTATAAGACTATGGGAGCTAATGCCCCTGGGGCGTAGCCAATTTGGACCCTAGGGGCATGGTTGGCAGGATTTATGTAGGTGACCCCTAACCATTGCTACATACTAAATATGTAACCTCTGGGACTTATGGTTTCAGAGAGGAAACTTTTTGAAGGTTCTTTAGCTATATAGCCCTATATAAACAAATACCCCCCCCCCCTGGGATGGGGCCGGTTTGGACCCCAGGGGCATGGTTGGCAGGATTTATGTAGGGGACCACTAAACACTGCTACATGCTAAATATATCAGCTCTGGACCTCATGGTTTCAAAAATGAACATTTTTTAAGTTTTTCTCGTCGTAACTCTGTGGGAGCTAATGATCCATGGGGGTAAAAATTTTGATCCCAGAGGCATGGTTTGCAGGATTTATGTACGTGACCACTAACCCTTGCTACATACTAAATATGTAAGCTATGGACCTCATGGTTTCATAGTGGAAAATTTTTGAAGGTTCTTTAGCTATATAGCCTATATTAAGCAGTGGGCCCCTAGGGTGGGGCCAGTTTGGACCCCAGGGGATGGATTGGTAGGAGTGATGTAGGGGACCACAAAACATTGCTAAATGTTAAATATATAAGCTCTGGGCGTCATGGTTTCAGAGAAAAAGATTTTTTTAAATTTTTCCCATTATAAAACTATGGGAGCTTTATGTTGCCATGGCAGCCAGAGATCCAATCTTATCTACCCTTTATCCGTATGCAGTCAGTCCCCCATCCCAACAATGCTACACATAAAATTTGATCAAGATTGGGCAGATGGTTAAGGAGGTATGTTTTAAAGTGTGGGAGATGACGACGGACTATGGACCAAGGCTATACTATAAGCTCACATTGACAGACGAGAAACAACCTTAAAGAACATCCCATATTTTAACATGAAATTTCCTATTCCACGACATTGACCTCAAAGCCACTGAGGGGGCAATGATGTAAAACGTAAGCATTAGTGAAAGTATCAACTTAGGCTATCAATGGGTTAAAGAATATGGGTGTTTTAATATAACCTATAATACCGAAAAGGTGGACATGGACGCGGGTGCAAACGCAGAGGCCAACACCGGGATGACAACAATAGCTCTTCCTGAAGGTCGTTAAGGCGAGCTAAAACAATGACTTCTTTCCAGAGTTGTGGGTGGGGTGGGGAGGTGGCTGTTAGGTGAGAAGGAGGTATAATTTGTAAATTTTGAACCAGAAAAGTAAACATTTTACCATTTGTGAATGCAAAAATGTCATGGAAGTCATCACCTAATATCCCAAAGCATGTCCAAAATATCTTCATATTTAACCCTCTAGTGGATTATCCTTTCAACACATGAAGTATTTAGCCAGGCCACATAGCACAGTCGGTAGCGCGTCTGACTCAAGAGCCAGAGGTCCTGTGTTCGATACCAGGTCTGGCTACTTACTTCCGTTTCTCCTTCCGCTGATTCAAGAAGGACAGTTGTCAGTATGTGCACTTAGTACTGCTTAACCGCATCGGAGGTCTAACCAGGCGTAAGAATAGTGTCGAAGGTTAACTGACCGTCCCGACATGACCATGGCCATTACCGAGGACGTGAAGCAACAAAACAACACTCTCAGATGTCCCATAATTTGGTAAATAGGAGTTACATCAAGCTGTTTTCTTCTATTGTTCTGTCACAGTCTTCATTTTAATAACATTGATTCCGTTTAATATCTTCATTACCACCCATATTGTCCATCTGAATAGATGTTATGGTAAAAGCAAAATTTGCATTGGTGGGTGGGGTAAACCAATAGTAATATACTATATGATCGACCGGTTATGCATAATCAGCAAATTTAATGGTAGACAAAAGCTAAAGAACAGTTTATAACTGCTTTATCAACGACTTCTGTGGATTTAACTTGTCTAGATATGATGTTTAGAAGTGGCTTTCCGACCAAAAGTTGCTGTGCAGTGGTTTAAATCCTTCGAAAACAAGACTTATTAAAAAAATCAAGTTTTGCAGTCTCCGATTTGGTCCTACTTTTAGTATGTTAAAAATGTATGTCTTAGGAGCTTATTACTGCAAAGAAACCTTTTGTTGCAATTTGTTGTAGGTTCTCCCACAATTTGACTGGACTATACATACTGGAATTCAAGCATCTAACCCTTGCAGTTCTGAAGAAGAAGATTTTTGAATATTTTTCTATGTAAGGACCACTATAGGCAATGCTACAAACCAAATTTCAAGCATCTGGGCCTTGCGGTTCTGCAGAAGATTTTTGACTATTTTTCTATGTATTTCTATGGTCCCAACCTAGGACTCCCTGCCTTGGGGCCATTTTGAACCCTGGGGCTACCATTTGAACAAACTTGGTAAAGGACCCCTAGACAATAAAACATACCAAATTTCAAGCACCTGAGCCATGTGGTTCTGAAGAAGAAGATTTTTGAATAATTTTCTATGTATTTCTACGGTTCAAACCAAGTACTCCCTGCCCCGGGCCATTTGAGCAAACTTGGTAAATGATAGTGGTCAAGGTACCCAAATCATAAGTCCGAACTCGTAGGTCATTAAACATAGACAATTCCGGAATATTTTAGATACACAGACATGGACCCCAAAACAGAGATGTGATCAGGTGCCCGCGGGATAGTAAGCATCACCTGCCTCTTATAATACACCCGCCATATCTATGTATCTGTGGAAAAAGTCAGTGAAAACGAAAGTCCGATATTTGAAAGCTTAACTAAGCTTCGGCTGAGGCCATCAAATCGGAGATTAGTTTAGAAACGGCCACATTGTAGGGATTAACAAGGTCATGGTGTCTCCCATAAAACTTTTTAACTGTCGACACAAGCTTTGCTTTATGATAACCCTGCTTCAACAGTTTCTGAGTGGGTAGCTTCCCTCTTTCAACAAAGTCTTGATATTTGAAACAGGCCCTAGCATAGCGGACTAGTTGAGAAACATAAACTCCGTATGCAGGTGCCGAAGGGATATTACTACTCAGAAATGGAAAGTTAACTATGGGAAAGTTGAAGTCGTCCCTCTTGTCATAAAGCCTAGTAACAAGCTTTCTATTGTTAATATAGAGATAGCAATCTAAGTATGAAGCAGATAAACTGGACTCTGTGGTATCTTTAATTTCAAGTTCACATGGATAGATGAGGTCAATATACTCTGAAATCTTTGGATTATTCAGAGACAGAACATCATCTATGTACCTGTAGGTGAAGTTGAATTTCTGTGCAAGGTGTTTATTACCTTCTTTTAAGAGCCCTTGTATAAACTCCGCCTCATACCCGTAAAGAAACAAGTCGGCAAGTAAGGGGGCGCAGTTAGTGCCCATTGGAATGCCAACTGTCTGTTGAAATATCTGTCCGCTAAACTCCACGTAAATATTGTCGATAAGAAATTCCAGCATTTTAATGACATCATCTTCAGAATATTTTGTATGAACCCTTAGAGTGGTCCTTAACAAAATATGTATCCATATACCCAAGAACAATGTATTTGTACCGACGATTTCCGTTTTTGTGAAAGAAACAATTGTTAACAATTTCTTTTAATTTAGATTTTAATTTGTCATGTGGTATTGTTGTATAAAGCGTAGAGAAATCGAAGGTTTTTATGCTATCTACTTCAAAAAGTGCTTGTGCTTTTAAACTTTCCAAAAGTTCTTTAGAATTTTTTAGGATCCACATCTGATTTACGCCACTTCTTGCGTAAGATAGATCACAATATTTCTGAAGACCATCCTTAACTGCCGTTAGGATTCTTGTAAGAATCTGAGAGAGAGACTTAGTTGAGCACTTAGCTGAACCCGCAATATATCGTTGCTTATATGGATCTTTATGTAACTTAGGGATCCAATACAGTTTTGGCAGATCAAGATCTTCCTCTGCTGTGGATATACCAAAGGAAAGTAGAACCGTCTTGTGGTTTCTTAGAATTTCCTCTTTGGCCAACGAAGTGCATGTATATGTAGGATTTCCTTCCGAAGTTTTCAAACCAAGCTCCTCTCTCAAGCAGTTGATGTAGTGTGTCTTGCAAACAAACACTATGTTGTTAGATGCTTTGTCTGCTGGAACTACGACATATTTATCATGGAGATCAGCTAGCTCAGCAGCGACGTCAGGAGTGTCTAAAACCGATTTACATCGGGTAGACATAGTCGCACTTAAGATAGAAATCTTACCTAAAGGACAACTAGGCAGTACTACAGACCAAATTTCAAGCATCTGAGCCATGCAGTTCTGGAGAAGAAGATTTTTAAGTATATTTTATTTTCGAACCCAAGGCCCCCTGCCCCAGGGCCATTTTGGACCCCAGGGCCACTATTTGAATTAACTTGGTTGAGATCCACTAGACAATGCTTCATACTAAATATCAAAGCCCTAGGCCTTGCCGTTTCAGAGAAGATGTCATTTAAAGCAAATTGTTGATGCCGCACGACGCACAACGCACAACGGATGATGCACACTGCGTGATCATAATAGCTCACCCTGAACCTATGGCTCAGGTGAGCCAAAAATCGGTGGAACCGATGGAGGCTCCCCGAAAGCTTGGAACAGGGGAATGGGTATTCTGGTAAAGGAGTGATTTTTGTGTAAATTAAATGTAATTTGAGGTGGGAAAAAATGTATTCCATACGTTTAGAGCTATGCTCTGGACATGCATAAAACTGAGAAAAAATAAGAAGGGAAGTAACTCCAAAATAACTTGGGACAGAATTATGCTTCTTCTGCTCTGCACTTCTTGTTATTGCCCTCTATTATCAATATGTAAGTTTTATTCATTTTCTCTTACATATGTATAGAGATATGCTTTGGACAAGCTAAATAAGTGCAAAAAATAGGAAGGGTGCTAACTTCGTAATTACTAAAGGTAGGGCTATAGTTCTTAAGCTCTACACTTCCTTTTAGTGCCCTCTGTCAATGTACAAACTTTCATTTAGTTTCCTTCAATATTTACAAACAAGAGGGCCACGAGGCCCTGAATCGCTCACCTGAACAATTGGCAAGGTGGCCTTTACTTATCATGTCTGAAATTGTCAAAATATGAGTTTTTGGTCAAAAGTCAAAGAATGACCATGACCACTTGTACTCATAAATCTTCATGTACTCATTAAGACAACCATATATACCATTGTTAGGCCAAAATCTTCAAAACTTTCCATGAAATCTTATGTTCTAGCATTTTCCCATATTTGACCATGCCGCAAAAAAGGTCAAGGTAAACCCAAGGTCACCATTTGAACACTCTTGGTGGTGCCCTAGTACTCCATGCTATTTACCAAGTTTCAAGGCCATAGGTGTATTGGTTCTGGAGAAGAAAAATATTAAAGATTTATACCATAAGTGGTAATGGCGGCCAAGTTGGTCATGTGACCTGGACCGCTTGAACAAATTTTTCATTCAATCAACCCCTGGAGGCTCTATATGAAATGTGTTCACAATTGGCCCTTTGGCTTTTGAGGAAATGGTTGAAAAGGTCAAAATATGAGCGATCTAGATCAAAGGTAAAAAAATGACCTTGACCTCTTGTACTCATAATTCTTTATGAACTCATTAAGACAACTGTATATACCAATTTTTAGGCCAAAATCTTCAAAACTTTCCATGAAATCTTATGTTCTACCATTTTCCCATATTTGACATTGCTGTAAAAGGTCAAGGTCAATACAAGGTTATAATTTGAACAATCTTGATAGTACTCAAGTACCCAATGCTACATACAAAGTCTCAAGGCCATCGGTCAATTGGTTCTGGAGAAGAAGATTTATAAAGGTATTTACCATATATGGGCATGGCGGCCATGTTGGTCATGTGTCCAGGAGCATTAGAAAATTTTTTCATTCCCTCAAGCCCTCGAGGCTCTATATGAAATTTGGTTTCAATTGGCCCAGTGGTTTTAGAGCAGATTCTTTGAAATTGTCAAAATTTGAGATTTCTGGGTCAAAGGTCAAAGAATGACCTTGACCTCTTGTACTCACATATCTTCATGTATTCATTAAGATGATTGTATATACCAATTTTTAGGCCAAAATCTTCAAAACTTACCATGAAATCTCATGTGCTAGCATTTTCCGATATTTGACCTTGCCGTAAAAAAGGGCAAGGTCAACCCAGGGTCATAATTTGAACAATCTTGATAGTACTTGACTACTCAATGCTACATACCGAGTTTCAAGGCCATCGGTCTACTGGTTCTGGAGAAGAAGATTTTTAAAGGTTTTTACCATATATGGGCGTAGTGGCCATGTTGGTCATGTGACCTGGACCGTATGAACAAATTTTTATTCCCTCAACCCCTGGAGGATCTATATGCAATTTAATTACAATTGGCCTAGTTGTTTTTGAGGAGATTGTTTGATATATGAGAGTTCTGGGTCAAAGGTCAAAGAATGACCTTGACCTCTTGAACTCATAAATCTTCATGTAGTCATTAAGATGACTATGTACCAATGTTTAGGCCAAAATATTCAACAGTTTCCAAGATATCTTATGTTGCAGCATTTTGCCATATAAAAGCATAAGGAAGCAAATTTGACCTTACCGTAAAAAAGGTCAAGGTCAACCCAAGGTCATAATTTGAACAATCTTGGTAGTACTCGTGTACCCGATGCTACATACCAAGTTTCAAGGCCATCGCCCTATTGGTTCTGGAGAAGAAGATTTTTTCAGGTTTTTACCATATATGGGCATGGCGGCCATGTTGGTCATGTGACCAGGACGGTTTGAACAACTTTTCGTTCCTAAGGTCCTAGGAGGCTGTATATGAAATTTGGTTACAATCGGCCTAGCGGTTTCAGAGGAGAAGTTGTTTGAAAGTGTGGACGGACGACGGAGCCTTACCATCCTATAAGCTCCCCCGGAGCCGTTGGCTCAGGTGAGCTAAAAATATGCTCCGGACAAGCAAAATAAAGCAAACAAGAGGGCCAACAGGCCCTGATTCGCTCACCTGAGCAACAAGAGGGCCATGAGGCCCTGAATCGCTCACCTGGGCAATTGGCAGCGTGGCTTTTTCTTATCATGTCTGAAATCGTCAAAATATGAGTCTTGGGTCAAAAGTCAACGAATGTCCATGACCGCTTGTACTCATAAATCTTCATGTACTCATCAAGACAACCATATATACCATTTTTAGGCCAAAATCTTCAAAACTTTCCACGAAATCTTATGTTCTAGCATTTTGCCATATTTGACCATGCCGCAATAAAGGTCAGGGTAAACCCAAGGTCACCATTTGAACACTCTTGGTGGTACTCTAGTACTCCATGCTACTTACCAAGTTTCAAGGCCATAGGTTAATTGGTTCTGGAGAAGAAACATATTAAAGATTTATACCATAAGTGGTAATGGCGGCCATGTTGGTCATGTGACCTCAACTGTTTGAACAAATTTTTATTCAATCAACCCCTGGAGGCTATATATGAAATGTGTTTACAATTGGCCCTTTGACTTTTGAGGAAATGGTTACCAATGTCAAAATATGAACAATCTGGATCAAAAGTCAAGAAATGACCTTGACCTCTTGTACTCATAATTCTTCATGACCTCATTAAGACAACTGTATATACCAATTTTTAGGCCAAAATCTTCAAAACTTTCCATGAAATCTCATGTTCTAGGATTTTCCCATATTTGACCTTGCCGTAAAAAAAGGTCAAGGTCAACACAAGGTCATAATTTGAACAATATTGATAGTACTCAAGTACCCAATGCTACATACCAAGTCTCAAGGCCATCGGTTAATTGGTTCTGGAGAAGAAGGTTTTTAAAGGTTTTTACCATATATGGGCATAGTGGCCATGTTCGTCATGAGACCATGACCTTTAGAAAAAATTTTCATTCCCTCAACCCCTGGAGGCTCTATATTAAATTTGGTCACAATTGGCCCAGTGGTTTTTGAGGAGATTGTTTGAAATTGTCAAAATATGAGAGTTCTGGGTCAAAGGTCAAAGAATGACCTTGACCTCTTGTACTCACAAATCTTCATGTACTCATTAAGATGACTGTATATACCAATTTTTAGGTTAAAATCTTCAAAACTTATCATGAAATCTCATGTTCTAGCATTTTCCCAAATTTCACCTTGCCGTATTAAAGGTCAAGGTCAACACAAGGTCATAATTTGAACAATCTTGATAGTACTCAAGTACCCAATGCTACATATCAAAACTCAAGGCCATCGGTCAACTGGTTCTGGAGAAGAAGATTTTTAAAGGTTTTTTACATATATAGGCGTGGTGGCCATGTTGGTCATGTGACCTGGACCGTATGAATACATTTTTGTTCCCTCAACCCCTGCAGGCTCTATATGAAATTTGGTTTCAATTGGCTAAGTGGCTTTTGAGTAGATTGTTAGAACTTGTCAAAATATAAGAGTTCAGGGTCAAAGGTCAAAGAATGACCTTGACCTCTTATACTCGTAAATCTTCATGAAGTCATTAAGATGACTGTAGATACCAATTTTTAGCCCAAAATCTTCAACAGTTTCCAAGATATCTTATGTTGTAGCATCTTACCATATAAAAACATAAGGAAGCAAATTTGACCTTACCGTAAAAAAGGTCAAGGTCAACCCAAGGTCATAATTTGAACAATCTTGGTAGTACTCGCGTACCCGATGCTACATACCAAGTTTCAAGGCTATCGGCCTACTGGTTCTGGAGAAGAAGATTTTTTCAGGTTTTTACCATATATGGGCATGGCGGCCATGTTGGTCATGTGACCAGGACGGTTTGAACAACTTTTCGTTCCTAAGGTCCCAGGAGGCTCTATATGAAATTTGGTTACAATCGGCCCAGCGGTTTCAGAGGAGAAGTCGTTTGAAATTGTTGACGGACGGACGGACGACGGACGACGGACGACGGACGACGACGGACGACGGAGCCTTACCATCCTATAAGCTCCCCCGGAGCCGCTGGCTCAGGTGAGCTAAAAATAAGAAGGGAGCTAACTCTGTAATTACTTATGGCAGAGTTATGCTTCTGGTGTTTTGCACTTTCACCCATAGCCCTCTATCAATGTGTGCAGTTTCCTTTTATACTTTTAAAGATATACACAGGACAAGCTTAATATTTAGAAATCTGGAAGGGGAGCTAACTTCGTAAATACGTGTGAAAGGGTTACGATCCTAGTGCAATGCACTTCTCTTATTGTCCTCTTTCAATGTGTGATGTTTCATTTAGTTCCCTTTAACACTTTTGGAGATATGCTCCGGACAAACAAAGGAAAGGGAACTAACATTGTAAATACTTATGATTCTTGTGCACTGCACTTCCTCTCAATGCCCTCTATCAATGTGTGAAGTGTTTCGTTTAGTTCCCCCTAATACTTTCAGAGATATGCTCCAGGCAAGCAAAATATTGGAAAAACTGGAAAAGGAATGAGTGAGTGAGTGAACTCGGGTTTAACGTCCCACCAACAACGAGGTCATACGGAGACGGGACCTCGGTTTAAAGTCTCATCCGAAAGACCGGAGAAGCGGGGGATCGAACTTGCGACCCCTGGATTGGTAGTCTGGAGTGTTATCCATTACGCTACAGCCGCTCCTCTGGAAAAGGAGCTAACTTCGTAAATACTTGTGACAGAGTTACAGTTCTTGTGCACTGCACTTCCTCTTATTGTCCTCTATCAATGTGTGAAGTTTCAGTTAGTCCCCCCTAAAACTTTCAGAGATATGCTCCGGACAAAAGTGTGACGGACGGTCGGACGGACAGACAGACGGACAGACAAAGCGGCAACTATATGCTCACCTTTCGGGGAGCATAAAAATTGGCACCCGACACTCTTTCCGGAATGTCTGCAGTAGGACCCACCATGGTTTAACTGGTAGGTTTCTTCCGCTCAAGAATTTTAGTGTTGCTATTTCTGTGAGTCCTCATGTTTGTTTGATCCTAATTTTCAATTTTGATTTCTATGTTCCTGATATATTACTCTTACGCACTTGGAATCTTCCACGCAAACCGAACAATTTAGTGTCTGATGAAACAAAGCAGAACCAAGGGCTCGACGGCAACCGGTTACCCCCTTCCCCCCCCCCCCCCCCCCCCTCCCCCCACCACCACCACACAAACACCATTAGTTTCATTGCTGGCTGTCCCAAGGCAGCATTTCTGTTTTTATTCTTCTTGGTTGTTTTGTGTGTTGTTTGTTGCTTTGTATGTTATCGATATAGTGTGTGTGATGTTAAGGCTAGTTCCCAAGGCAGCATTTCTGTTTTTATTCTTCTTGGTTGTTTTGTGTGTTGTTTGTTGCTTTGTATGTTATCGATATAGTGTGTGTGATGTTAAGGCTAGTTCTTAAATGAAAACACAAACAGATAAAATAATTGTTTAAGGTTTTTCGTATAAATTGTTCTTATTGTTGTCATAAATGATGCTTTCATTGGTATGTTATGTGGGTGGTAGCTGTTTTGGTTAAGTTTAGCAACTAAGTGTCTGACAAACTATGGCAGAACCAAGGGCGAGGTATGGTCGCCCATATACCTGCTTAGCCCTCCTCTCACCCCCCCCCCCCCAATTAATTTCATTACTGGCCGTCCCAAGGCGGCACTTCTATTTTGGTTCTTGTCGGTTGTTTTTTGTGTTGTTTTTGGCTATGTCTATTATTGATATATTGTTCGTGATGTTAAGGCTAACCCTGTGGGAAATGGCTGTTCACAAGGCTGCCGCTGGTTATGGTTTTGTGGTGACAAATTTTGTTCTGTCTTTTTCTCACATGGTGTCTTGAGTGAGAACTGGGATTGAATTGGGTTAGTTCCTGAGAATTTTCCTTCATACTTTTGTGTAACCAAATGTTCGATGTTAAATTTGTTAACAGCGCCAAATTTAACTGCCACCTTATCCATCACAGATCTCAATACATCACTTTGGTCTACGGTGAATATACATTAACTCAACAAATGTTGACAGCCTACAAAAATAGCACACTTAACACAGCCTAATAAAACCACATATGGGTGTGTTATGCAATCTTAACCTTTGTCTACCAGTCCATGCCTTTTTACACAGAACTGATTCCTTATAACATCACATCTAGTGCACAATTACATGTACTTTTTCAGAAACGCCTTTAAACTAAAATCTTAACGACTTCCTTCAAGAGCAGAGAAAAGAAAACATTCCAAAGAAGGAATATGGGCCATACCTCTAAGTTTCGGCTATTCAAGCCACATATAAATATATAAATGAAAGAGTTAACATAACGCTGACAGACGGACTAATAAAAGGAAACCGGT
This sequence comes from Ctena decussata, assembly GCA_963989385.1. Classification (NCBI taxonomy): domain Eukaryota; kingdom Metazoa; phylum Mollusca; class Bivalvia; order Lucinida; family Lucinidae; genus Ctena; species Ctena decussata. The sequence continues at coordinate 32,585,726 of OZ022498.1, read as the reverse complement.
ATCACTGACTTAATTTACTTTAGCCTTTCGAGAGTATATATCATACTTATTACTTGAAGCCTTTTGACAGCATACATCATGCGTAACCATATATACGCATGCTAGCCATCTTCGTCATGTGGCTATAATCATTTGAACACAATTTTATTCCCAGCGCATACCGCAGAGCCTCTATCAATTGGTGAACTCGACGGATGCCTGCCTTTATCATATCGAGGGCTCAGCGCAAGAATATGCTAACTAACTTTTTCACGACTTCACTTTTTTGCAGTTTTGAAAATTTGATGGTCAAATACACATTCTGTGAAAAAATTAAGATTAATGATTTTGCAAAAAAAAAAGCTTTTATTCCTAATTTAAGAATAGTCCAAGTGTCAAATGAGCTAAATCTTTAGCGCAAGACTAGTCTAACTACAATGAGAGGAATTTTAATTTTGAGGACATGCTATGAATAAATGGCTAAGTTTTCAGTTTAACAAATTTAGATACAAATTCTCATTTTCTTTACTTGACTATAGCTTTATGTACAGTGTTTTACTAACACTCTATTACTTAGTTTTGCAGTAGTAAAACATGGAATATTTTCATTTCAAAATAGTTTACTCATTTTTCTTAGTGCAAGACTAGCCTACCTTGAGATAGACTTATACTGCGCTAATAAAAAAATAAAAGGCCATCGGCCAAGTGTCACCCGACGTTTGAAATGTGTCACAAACTTCAGCCCTTTATTCTGTTTCAGAGTAAATGTATGGCCAAAAACAGAAAATATATATATTATAGAACCTGGTAAGCAAATGATAACTGAACATAAGCAAAGACATATACCCAATTACTGGGCCTCTTTATAAAATACTTAAGTTCAGAACGGGGCATATATGTGTAAAATCAGGTTACTGAAACTATAGGCCCTTACAAAATGACCAAAACATCAAAACTGTATACCCAGTAACAAAATAACAAGAGCCATAATCATGCTTATATGAATCTGATGAAAAATGAACAATGCATTTATGAAAATTCAGCCCATTAATATGAATAGTTCTGGAGTTATCCCTTTACCTTTAAGTGAAAGTCTATTATCTATGAAAGGGGAATAACTCGGTCACATATAATTTAGCACATCCTAACAATAATCAAAATAACCAATTTACCAAATGCTAATAGCATACCAAATTTCAGCTCTCTCGGTCAAACGGTTCAAAAGTTGGAAAAATGCCAAAAAACGACAAAGGGCCATAACTTTGTAAAATATAGGACGATTGAAATTCCAAAATCACATGCACATCTTCAGATCCTGATGAAACATTCTGCACAATTTCAAGTCAATCTGATACAAGATGTTGCAGGAGTTGCGGGGACAAGGTCTAAGTCAGCAAGGGCCGTAACTCCATTAAAAATGGCCGAAACAAAAATAAAAAACCACACGCACATCTTCATATCGTAAGAATACAATCTGTAAAATTTCAAATCAATCCGATGAAAGATGTAGGAGGAGTTGCGGGGACAAGATTTCGGAAGGTCTGAGTCAGCAAGGGCTGTAACTCCATCAAAAATGGCCGAAACAAAAATCGAAAACCACATGCACATCTTCATATCATAAGAATACAATCTGTAAAATTTCAAATCAATCCGATGAAAGACGTAGGAGGAGTTGCGGGGACAAGATTTCGGACGGACGGACGGACGGAAGGACGGACGGAAGGACGGACGGACGGACGGACGCACACACGGACGGACGAGGGTCATTTCTATAGTCCCCCTCCGCCTACGTCGGGTGACAAAAACAGTTTAAGTTCGCTTAGTTTTGCACTAACAAGAAAAAGTTACACAAGCTGTTCTTTTTAAATGTTTATAGTTCTTAATTATAAGAGTAACTACACTTCAGGAACTGACTGAATCAGATCCCAAACCCTATCCCTAACATCAAATGGAAAGATTGACAAAGACATCCCAACAAACAATAAATTACACGTGATAAATAGCTATTCCACAGCTCATGCTTATTGTGTTTTTACATTCAAACTATAAAAATGTTAAAGTTTGTTTTATAATGCACTTATTTTGTGAATTGGAAAAAAAAGGCTATCTCAAGTTAGACTAGTCTTGCACCAAACTTTTCAGCGCAAAAATAGTCTAAGTCACAAAAACCTAATTTAATAACAAGAGGCCCACGGGCCACAAAGCTCACCAGATCTCTAGCTCAAAATTGCTTTCAAAACTGCTGTCACATTTGTACAGGCTAATACAAAATATACTACCACAAAGTCTCAGTCTGACAGTCTGTTGAGTTGATAACAAAATATATAACTGTTTTCCATATTTTGATTGCAGTAAAATTTTCCCCATTGTAAGTCAATGCAACTCTAATTTGCCATAGCAACCAAACAAAAGAGCTGATTCTCATAAAAGAAAAACACATATTTTCACTTCCTCAGCCCAAGGATACTAAAGATAAAATCAGCTCAATCGGCCTAGTGGCTTCAGAGGGGATCATTTTTTAAGGGATTTTTTTCCTTCTTTTGCTTTATGGCTTCCATGACAACCAATAATAAAAAGGGAAGTGGACCAAAAACATGTAGCTGATAGAAGACTTCTCAAGAAACATTTGTATAAAAGTTTTGTCAACATATCTGCAATGGCTTGGCAGTAAATGTGATTTTTCAATTTTCCCCATTATAAGTCAATGCAACTCTAAGTTGCCATAGCAACCAAACTAAAGGGCAGATTTTCATAAAAAAACACAAACTTTCAATCCCCCAGCCTGAGTCTACTCCAGATGACAGCTGGGCCTCATCCGCCCAGTGGTTTCAGAGGAGATAGTTTTTAAGTATTTTTTTTACTTTTTGATTGCATTTTGGTTTCCATGGCAACCAATAAAAAGGCAGTGGGCCAAAAAAACATACAGATGATAGAAGACTTCTCAAGGAACATTTCTATAAAACTTCTGTCAACATTTCTGCAAAGGCTTGGCAGAAAATGCCATTTTTCAATTTTCCCCATTATAAGTCTATGGGAACTCTAAGTTGCCATAGCAACCAAACTAAAGGGCAGATTTTCATAAAAAAACACAAACTTTCAATCCCCCAGCATAAGGATGCTACAGATGAAATTTGGGCCCAATCGGCCCAGTGGCTTCAGAGGAGATGTTGTTTAAAAGTGTTGACGGACGACGACGACGACATACGACAGACGACATACGACAGACGCCGACGACGACGGACAACTGCCTATCCTATAAGCTCCCCCGGAGCCTTCGGCTCTGGTGAGCTAAAAACAGATTAATAAAATAGAATGATGTATGCATTTCTTCCCATTTTTTATGTAAATTATGTAAATGCGTCAATTTTCATAGGAATATTTTGTTTGTGTACTGTAATAATTAGTTTTTTGCTTTCCTGAAAAGTTTCAAAATATGGAGTTAGACTAGTCTTGCACTAAACCCTCGATATGCTCATCTATGAGCGATAGACTTAGGTGAGCTAAAACGATAACAAAAATATTGAGACCATAGATACTTCAATAAAATCACCTAGTCACTCAAAGCACAAGAATTCCACAGAATGCGGCGTCTCGCCTATCTGTGTATTGTCACAAACAGAAAATGAGCAAAAATTATGCAAAGTTTATGTCGCCACCAATGACGACGATGAAAACCCAAGCAAAATACTTAGCGGCTGGTCTCCGGCAAGACAAACATGGTACAATTCAAATGGATATCCTGTTGACAATAACCTTCACAAAACTGCCTGACAACCCTTGCATACAGACGGTCCAGTATCACATTCTGTAATTCGTGAAGACAAACTGCAGATGAAATATTTGAATTGCACTGGATGCAGCGTCTGAACTGTTCCTGGATAATTTGGAAATTTTTCTAGAGATGTTTTCTCCAAGCATTTCACGAGATGTGAACGCAAGTAACGCAAGTCAAATTTGGCTTTTGATGGATCCTGCCCATCACATAAACACTTCATACACGCAACAGAAAATAATCCACAGTCATAACTGTTCCGCTGTTTCTGAAAACGAGGCATTTCAATAATCATAGGTTCATGGTTCGGCCACGACGTTAATTTGACTAGAAGTTGTATTAAGGACTTCGAAACTCGTCTGTACAACGAATCGTAGATTCTGATGACCCCCTTATTACATCCAACTGTTGTTGCAGTCAGCCAATGATTTCCTTCAGAATTAAAAACTTGTATCCAAGGATTTTTAAGTTTACTAGATATACCAGTTTCTATTACACAAACATCCTGAAAACCGTCAATATTTGGATGTGTTTTCTTCAAAATTGACATTGCCTGGTTTATATGCACATCTTCAAGCCAAAATTCCGTGCTATTTATTCGATGCAAACCTCTGATGTTTGGCCCAGACCGCCTTTGTGTGTGTGAAGCTTCATCTAGAAGAGAAAAATCAATATTAGATCAAGTGTCTTTTTCTTCATTTCAATCTAATATGATTTTTCTCTTTAGAAGACACCCATAGCTTTGCTGATGGACTATCACAGAAAAAGAAATATGCACTGATTCCCATATATTTGGAAAACCTATCTTATCTGACTAACCTGGGTTTCTCATGCAAGCTACTGTGCCGTACCTTAAATACTATTTTCAAATACAATGTAATCACAACATACTACAAAGAGAGTCACGAGGACTCACTAGCCTGAGTTGACGCTTGACGATGCAGTCTATAGTCTGTTTACCAAAATTCAATGTCACTTGCCATTTGGACGGACAAAAAATTTAAAGATTATTTTACCATGGATGAATGATGCCGCCATGTTTGTCATATAACAACCTGTTAAACAAGTTTTCGTTTCCCCGAACCAATAAAGCTTCTTGTAGTATCAAGTTACAAAATGCCCACTGCCCAGACATGAGAACATATTTCAAATTGTTGTAATTTGGGTGACCTTGGTTGAAATTTAAAAAAAAGTGATCGTATCTTCTGGTACTGTACTCATTACAATGAGAGTATAACCCTGATCTTGTTATAAAGTTTTCAACAATTTCTAAGTAATCCAATTCTATAGTATTTTCTCATAAGCAAATTTGACCTCGCCTTAAATGTTGGAGACAAAGCAGGGGCATCATTTATTCAAACGTGATAGAACACGTGTCCCAAGTTTTAAGGCCATCAACCTTTAGATCCTCGGGAAAAATCCTAACAGCATCTTAAACCACATTGCGAGTTAACTCGGTTTTGCCGTCCCACCAACACATAGGTCATATGGAGACCTGAGCTCGGTTAAAATCTCACATGCGAAAGACCGGAGGAGTGGGCGACTATCCCTGAGACCTCTGACTTGTATTCAAGTATATTATCCACTACACTACTGCCACTCCTCGTAATACGTGGCAGCCATGTTGGTCATTTGACCAGGACCGTTGAACAAGCTTTTGTTTCCCCAACCCCTGAATGCTCCATATGAAATATAAATTTAGTCAGTGGCGTTGAAGGGGATGATGTAAAGAATTTGAAATATGAGTGACCTTAGTCAAAGGTCGTAAAATGACAATGACCTTTGGTACTCTAAGAGCTTGACTTCTCACAAGGATTTTGTATATACTAACTTTCATACAAAAAAAAAACTCAAATATTTTCAAGCGATCTAATATAAAAGTATTTTCACATATACAAGCAAAAGGGGCAAAATCGATCTTGTCGTCAAGTAGACAATGCCAGTCCAAGGTCATCACGTGAAAAAGGAAATATTTAAACAACTGGAGCTATATGATGATTGACATATATTATGTGTTAAGAAAATTCACCAATGGTCTTTCAGTTCAGAAGAAGATTTTTTAAAAACTTTTACCATATAAGGGTGAGACGGTGATGTTCACCACAAGTCGAAAACGGTTCGAAGAAGCTTTTGTTCCTTTGACCCGATGGCTCAACACGAAATTTGTTTCCAGTTGGGCAAGCGGTTTTAGAGAAACTCTCCTGAAAATGTTGACAGACGTTTGAGGCTGCGTACCCTGCAAGCTCCCCCAGAAAGCTCAGGTAAGCTAAAAGCAACAAGAGCTCCGCTGAGCGGGGCAATATACGCCCGATGGGGCTTAAAGTTGGAAAGACAACAAGAGATGACAAAACTTTTGTCAGTAGCTTAAATCTTCAATAATAAGGCAGATATAAAACTACAAAACAAAAAAAGCTAATATGAAATTCCTGGACAAAAATTACAAAGGGGCATAATTCCATCCGAACTAAAAGAAGGATCATGGTTCTTGTTCTCTGCATATCATCTGATATTTGTACAAACTTTCATGAAGAAATCTTAAACGGTTTTCAAGATATAAGCAGACACGAAATTACTATATGAAAAATACAAAGGTGCATAATTCCGTCAAAACTGAAAGTAGCGTTATGGTTTTTTTCTCTGCATATTGTCTGATGATGCTTCATATTTGTAAAACCTTTTATGAAGAAATCTTACACGGTTTTTGAGATATGGAGCGGACAAATAATGTTACCTTTTGAACTTTGACCTCTAAGGGTGACCTTGACCTTCGTCAGACATTGTTGAAATACGCGTTCTGCAAGTTGCCTCGATAAGATGAACATTGGACGCAAGTTTAAAAAAAATCATTCAAGAGGTTAAAGAGATATGGAGTGGACACAGATTCAATACAAAATTACAATATGAAAAATACAAGGGACGTAATTTTGTAAAAAGTGAAAGTAGGGTTATGATTTTTTCCCTGCATATCATCTGATGGTGCTTTATATGTATACAAACTTTCATGGAGAAATCTTGAACAGTTTTTGAGATAAGGAGCGGACACAAAGCTTATATGAAATTACTATACGAAAAATACAAAGGGGCGTAATTTTGTTAAAAGTGAAAGTAGGGTTATGGTCATTTATCTCTGCACATCGTCTGATGATGCTTTATAATTATACAAACTTTCATAAAGAAGTCTTAAACGGTTTTCGAGATATGGAGTAGACACGAAGCTTATATGAAATTACTAAATGAAAAATACTAAGGGACATAATTCCATCAAAAATGAAAATAGGGTTATGGTTCTTTTTCCCTGCACATCGTCTAGTGGTGCTTTATATTTGTACAAACTTTCAGGAAGGAATCCTATACGGTTTTCAACATATGGAGCGGACACGAAGCTTATATCAAATTACTAAAAGAAAAATACTAAGGGACATAATTCCGTCAAAAATGAAAATAGGGTTACGGTTCTTTTTCCCTGCACATCGTCTAGTGGTGCTTTATATTTGTACAAACTCTCATGAAGAAATCTTAAACGGTTTTCAACATAAGGAGCGGACACGAAATTTTACCGTTTGACCTTTGATCTCTAAGTGTGACTTTGACCTTTGTCGGACATCATTGAAGTATAAGTTCTGCACATCGTCTCGATAAGGCCAACATTTGACCCAAGTTGCAAAAAAATCTTTTAAGGGGTTAAGGAGATAGGGAGCGGACACGAAAAGTTAACGGACAGACGGAGGTCACGACATAATACGACCCGTCTTCGACGGGCGTATAAAAATGATGACTTTTTTTAACATCGGATAAAAATTAGTGACGTTCATCAGTCGTAGTGTATTAAACATGAATACTCTTTCAGAGGTACTTCCTTTAAGGTCGACCCCCAATTATGAAACTTCATATTAATTAACTCAATGGCTACAGAAGAATAACAACTTGAGTTAGACCAGACATTTCAACTTCTTATTTTGAGTACACCGTGTTTTTTCAAACATATTTTATTACCGTGTTAGTCCCTTCGTCAGCACATGCAAGGCGATTCTAATGAGATATCACAGCAAATATTTTACGGCCAAAAGACATTATTGAAAATTCTCATCAAACTGATCCCCATTTGTGTCACATATGTTCAAGGCCCCCACCCTCCAACGCACACACATATACATCATGGCACATTCTAGCCCCGCCAGTTATCTTTAGCCCAACTAGTACGTGGTGGTCTGGATCAGGGCCTGCATGCACATAATGAAGAGCAATGTTAAATGAATTGTATCATGCGAAAACTGGCTTAACGATTTTTGAAAGGCAACATTCGCACAAGTCTGCAAATCTGTGCCGCTCTTCATTTTGTGCTTGTAGATTCCTCAGGGACTATACATGTATACAAAAGGTGAAAACTAACAGCAAATGTTCTGACCTAACTGCGCAGATGTGCAAGGTTGCTCGAAGCCTTTGCTGCTCGGTAAAAAGTAAAGAGCCCATTTTGTGTGTCAGTTGATAAAGGTATACCATGTTACTCATTCATAGCATTAGGTAAGAAAATAATGATCATTTAAGAAGCAATCTGAGGTAACATTACCTTTGGGCCCTTTAGAGAAAAATGGAGAATATATATAATCTCGTTTCTGACCAAATTCAATCATCCATTTACCATTTACAACAGACCCAAATGGGCCTGATATCGCTCACCTGGCTATTTTGATACAAAACTGGTCTAATTCCACTGAGGTTTTCTCATTTTTCACGTTTTGCTTTTTTAGTATCAGAGGCAAACTTGACTCGTCCATATTTATTCATTTTTGAAACACCTCAATGCAGGAATGATTTTGCCACAAATTTCGTCAAAATCAATTCTGTTGTTACTGAGATATAGTCATTTTCACGTCGTGCTATTTTAGTAACGGCAGATGGCAGCCATCTTGGACTACCAACTTGCAAAAAATCATAAAGGCTTCATGCAAGGACCATTCTGTCACAAAACTGGTCCAATTCCATTTAGATTTTCACATTTTCAAATTTTGCTATTTTTACTTATAGAGGCAACTTGACTGGTCTATATTTAGCTACTTTTGAAAGACCTCAATGCAAGAATTATTTTTCCTCAAATGTCATCAAAATCCATTCAGAAATTGTAATTTTCATGTTTTGTGCTATTTTAAGTAACGGCAGATGGCGGCCATTTTGGAATGCCAAACTGCAAGAAATCGAAAAGGCTTCATGTAAAGACCATTTTGAAACTGAGGTTTTCTAAATTTAAAATTTTGCTATTTTTAGTAACAGCGGTCAAATGACTGGTCTATATTTAGTTACTTTTGCAACATCTCAATGCAAGAATCACTTTGCCACAAATTGAATCAAAATCCATTCATCGGTTACTGAGATATTGTCATTTTCATGTTTTGTGCTATTTTTAGTAATGGCAGATGGCAGCCATCTTGGAAAGCCAAAATGCAAGAATTCAAAAAGGCTTCATGTAAGGACTATTCTGACACAAAATTTAGTCCTATTCCACTGAGATTTTCTAATTTTCACATTTTGCTATTTTAAGTAACAGAGGCCAATATGACTGGTCTATATATAGTTACTTTTGAAATATCTCAATGAAAGAATCACTTTGCCACAAACTTCTTCAAAATTCCTTCAGCGGTTACTGAGATATTGTCATTTTCATGTTTTGTGCTATTTTAGTAACAGCAGATGGCGGCCATCTTGGATTAGGAAATTGTAATGAATCAAAATGGCTTCATGCAAGGAACATCCTGAGACAAAATCGGTCCAATTCCATTCAAGGGTTCTTGAGAAATTGTCATTTTTATGTTTGTGCTATTTTTAGTAACGGACCCCATGGTGGCCATCTTGGATAGTCAAATGGCACAAATTTGAAATAATCCCATTCAAGGACCATTTCTGACCAATTCTGACCAGAATCCATTTATATTTTCTTGAGATATTGACATTTGAGCCAAAGTTGTCTTTATAATGCTTAGTAGGTCACTGTGACCTAATTCCGCTATAGATTTTTTTGATTTTTATAATTTTTATTCAAAGGTCCCACTTATGTTCGGTGCTAACTTTCAACCAAATATACCCAATGGTTCTGGAGAAGAAGCTGATTTTGTTGTTTTTGCTATTTTTAGCAACGGTGGCCATCTTGGATTCTCGACCTGACCCAATTTTATAATTTTGAAACTTTGCAGTCTGGTCATGCTTAATGTGAAATTTGAGACCCATGGGTTCAGAGGTTTTAGAGCAGAAGTTGTTTGAAGTTGTTTAAATAAGTTGTTTTTGGACATTGGCATTTAAGCGAAATTACACTCATAAAACGGAAGTATGTCACTGCGACAAAACTCCGCTACAGAGATTTTTTTCATTTTTACAATTCTGAATACCAATGTTCCACTGATGTTTCATGCTAAAATTCAGACAAACTAGAAACATGGTTACTAATAGGGCCCCGCCTTTATGAAACTGTTGACGACATTTTAAGTCATATGTGCCAAACCAGAAATAACAATACCAACTTTCTATTATCATGTTGTTCCTTCATATTCAATATGTTGTTTGAAATTAAGCCTCTGGTAGTGTCATTAAGATATGGGCAAAATATACAATCATGATTGATTAAAACATGGGCAACAACTCTCTGAAGCAGGAAATTGATGTTACCATTCTTGCATTCTGCACACCTTCAGATCATCTAATGATGCTTTATATTTGTACCAAGTTTTATAAAAAAATCTTCAAAGGCTTTAAAGTTATACAGCGGACAAGATCTCCATACCTAAAATAACAAAGGGAAGATGTAGTTATGGTTCCTTCCTTTTCTCTGCACATTGTCTGATGATGTTTATAGTTGTACCAAGTTTTGTGAAAAATTAAACAGTTTTAAAGTTAGAGAGCAAACACGTTTTCTAGACTGACTGTAAACTACCAAGGGGAAATGTAGATGAAGTTACAGTTCTTATTCTCAGTTCACTGTCTGATGATGCTTTACATTATGTACAATCTTTTTGAAAATATCTTTGATGGTTTTAAAGCTATAGAGCAGACATGATTTCTATATTTAAAATTACAAAGGGGCATAATTGAGTAATAAATGTAGGCAGAGTTTGGAGTCTTATTCTCTGCACATCACCTGATGATGCTTTACACTTGTACCACCAAGTCTTGTGAGATATCTCTAATGGTTACAGAGTTAAAGAGCCGACACGATTTCTGTACTCAAAATTTCAAAGGGGCATAATTCAGTAAATAATGTAGGCAGAGTGATGGTTCTTCTTCTCTGCATACTGACTGATAATGCTTGACATTTTTACCAAGTCACATGAAAACATCTCTTAACGGTTTCAGAGTTATGAAGCGGACACGATTTCTGTACTCAAAATTACAAAGGGGCATAATTCAGTAAATACTGTAGAAAGAGTTATGGTTCTTGTTCTCTGCACATTGTCTGATTATGCTTTACATTTGAACCAAGTCTTGTGAAAATATCTTTATCAAGTCTCGTGAAAATATCTCTAACGGTTTCAGAGTTATTGAGTGGACACGAAATTTTACATTTGTACCAAGTCTTGTGAAAATATCTTTATTGCTTTCAGAGTAAAACGGCAGGTACGATTTCTGCACTCAAAATTTCAATGGGGCATCATTCAGTAAACAATGTAGGCAGAGTTATGGTTCTTGTTTTCTGCACATCTTCTGATGATGCTATACATTTGTACCAAGTCTTGTGAAAATATCATTATCGGTTTATGAGTTATGGAGCGGACACGATTTCTGTACTCAAAATTACAAAGGGGCATAATTCAGTAAATACTGTAGGCAGAGCTATGGTTCTTGTTCTCTGCACATCGTCTGATGATGCTTTACATTTGTTCCATGTCTTCTGAAAATATCTTTATTGGTTTCAGAGTAAAACAGCAGACACGATTTCTGTACTCAAAATTACAAAGGGACAGAATTCAGTTAATACTGTAGGCAGAGTTATGAATCTTGTTCTCTGCAGATCGTCTGATAATGCTTTACATTTGTACCAAGTGTCGTGATAAATATCTTTAACGGTTTTAGAGTTATGGAGCGGACACGATTTCTGTACTCAAAATTTCAAAGGGGCATAATTCAGTAAAAATTTTAGGCAGAGTTATGGTTCTTGTTCTCTGCATATCGTCTGATGATGCTTTACATTTGTACCAAGTCTCGAGAAAATATCACTAACGGTTTTAGAGTTATTGAGCGGACACGAAATGATGACGGATGGACGGACTGACGGACGGACGGATGGACAGACAGACAGACGGACGGACAAGGTGATTACTATAGGGCCTCCGCAAACTTCGTCTGGCAGGGCCCTAATAAACCCAGTGGTTCTGGAGAAGAAGATGATTTTGTTATTTTTGCTATTTTTAGTAACATCGGCCACCTTGGATACTCGACCTGTCCGAAATTTACAATTCTGAGACTTTGGAGTCAGGTCACGCTCCATGTGAAATTTGAGAACCATGGGTCCAGTAGTTTTATAAAAGAAAACGTTTGAATAATTTGTTTTCAATTGTTGACGGACGACGAACGACGCACGATGCACGGATCCACGACCCACGCCGGACACTTTGGTATGATAATAGCTCACTATGGCCCTTCGGGACAGGTGAGCTTAAAATGATGGCCAACTGATAGCATCACATACAATCTAAGCTAAACAACGGATCAAGGGAGCTAGTCTCTGATGCTAAGTATGCACTTTTGGTAGTACGTTTAAACATTTCTGATGCTAAGTATACACTTCTAGTAGTATGTTTAAACATTACTTAGTAAGTTGCTCCTCCTTGTCATATTTTATCAATATGCAGTCCTATAACAACTGATGAAAACTGCACGTAACATTCCCTTCTTCGTATATATTTTCTTTTCGGCCGGGTCGAGTATACACTTCTCACCACCTGCGCTAACACAGGCATCAAAATATTGATTCCATTCCTGATAATGTTCGGTCAATATATATTACTTTTTTAATTTTACTAAGTAACAAATTCAAAGCTTAAAATGCTGTCAATTTCTTGTTCTACTATATGCTTATCACGTGAGCTTTGTTACGCAGACATGACATCAACAATCACAGTTACAACCCTTCTGGTTGGTTGATTTGATTTGATGCTTAACGTCCACGGTAAACAACTAAGGTCATGTCGGGACGGTCAGTTAACCTAACCACACTATTCCTGGGCAGGCTTAGACCTCCTAAGCGGTTAACCAGTACTAAGTGCACATACTTTCGCCAGTAACTGACAACTGCCCTTCTTGAATCAGCGGAAGGAGAAACGAAAGTATGTGGCCAGACCGGGATTCGAACCCAGGACCTCTGACTTACGAGTCAGGTGCCCTACCGATTGCGCTACCCGGCCCGGCACAACCCTTCTGGAGCAGCCAGTTTAACCGTAGTTATCATTAAACTGAACATGTGATTATGGAGATCGAAAGCTCGTTTATGTTAATGTTAATATCTAAAAGTGATCTACTCACCTGCATCGTCCCTATTGCTAGAGTATGATACATCAGATCGTCTCGATGATCTTCTCGTTTTGCGTCCACCACCTTTCCTATTCTTCTTTTCAACTTCAAAAGCCTGAAGAATATGGTTACTAGTTAATATGCAAAAAGAGAACTCTGTTTCGTAAAGTGAGTTTGCAGAGAATTCATTTATCCAGCCACACCGAAAACAGCATTAAAGTCCTAAGGCTCATCTAGGTTTTTATGCAAAACAGTTCTCAAAATGGTCAAATGCATATGTATACGCAAAGAACATAAGGGTCAGCCATGGCTGATGGTGACCGCGTGTTTGCTGATTTATTTTGAATGAAATCATTTTGACCATGGGCCACCATAAAAACTCTTAATGTCAAGTGGGATACTTCATTCTTCTTCTGGCAGGCGTTTTTCTTCATAAGGTCAAAATCGCATTAGGAATTCAAATAGATTTTAACTGTGCTTCACTGCAGCTGGTGTTGTGCCGTGTGGCAGCCGTAAAATGAACAAGTAGCCCAAGGGCAACGACCGCTCACCTGAGTTATAAAATGTAAGCTTCCAGCTCAGGTAAATTAATAAACAGGCTGCAATTCTATAGGATTCGATGACCCCATGGGGTGTGGCAAGTTTGGACCCCAGGGTTTTGATTGGCAGGCTTTATGTAGAGGACCACTATTCACTGCAACATACTAAATACATAAGCTCTTGGCCTTATGGTTTCATAGAAGAAGTTTTTTGAAGGTTCTTTAGCTATATAGCTCTATATAAACAAACAAGCCTCTAGGGTGTGGCCAGTTTGAACCTCAGGTGCTTAATTGGCAGATTTTATGCAGGGGATCACTAGACATTGCTGCATACTAAATGTGTAAGCTCTGGGCCTCATGGTTTCAGACAAAAAGATTTTCGAAGTATTTCCCATTATAAGTCTACGGGAGCAGCATGGCCAATTTGGACCCCAGGGGGGGGGGGGGGGGGCATGGTTGGCAAGATTTAAGTTGGGGACCACTACACGTTGCTACATATGTACTAAAGAAGTTAGCTCTGGGCCACATGGTTTAAGAGAAGAAGTTTTTAAAGATTTTCCCATTGTTAGTCTATGGGAACTAATGGCCCCGGGGCGTGGCCAGTTTGGACCCCAGGGGCATGGTTGGCAGGATTTATGTAGGGAACCACTAGACATTGCTACTTGCTACATATATGCGCTCTTGGACTCATGGTACAGAGAAGGAGATTTTTTAAAATTTTCCCATTGAAAGTCTATGGGAGCTTATGACCCCCTGGGCATAGCCAATTTGCACCGCAAGGTCATGGTTGGGAGGATTTATGTAGGGGACCACTAGACATTGTATGCTATATATATATGTAAGCTCTGGGCCTCATGGTTGCAAAGAAGAAGATTTTTCAAGATTTTCTCTTTGTAAGTCTATGGGAGCTTATGACTCCCGGGGCGTGGCCAATTTGGACCCCAGGGGCATGGTTGGCTGGATTTATGTAGGGGACCACTAGACATTGCTTCATGTTACATATATAAGCTCTGGGCCTCATGGTTTCAGAGAAGAAGATTTTTTAAGATTTTCTCTTTGTAAGTCTATGGGAGCTAATGGCCCCCTGGGGTGTGTCCAATTTGGGCCCCAGGGGCATGGTTGGCAGGATTCATCTAGGGAACCACTAGACGTTGCTACATACCAAATAAATAAGCTCTGTGCCTCATGGTTTCAGAGAAGATTTTTTAAAAGTGTTTCCCATTATGAGTCTATGGGAGCTTATGACCCCTGGGGAGTGGCCAGTTTGGACCCCAGAGGCTTGGTCTGGAGGATTTTTGTAGGGGTTCACTAAACATTGCTACATACTATATATATATATATATATATATATATATATATATATATATATATATATATATATATAAGCTCTGGGCCTCATGGTTCCAGAGAAGAAGATTTTTGAAGGTTCTTAAGCTATATAGCTATATGTAAACAAATGACCCCCTGGGGTGTGGCAATTTTATCCCCAGGGGCATGGTTGGCAGGATTTTAGTAGGGGATCACAAGACATTGATCCTTGCTATATATACAAGCTATGGGCCTCATGGTTTCAGAGAAGAATATTTTTTTAAGATTTTCCCATTGTAAGTCTATGGTAGCTAATGACCCCCCGGGGCGTGACCAATTTGGGCCCCAGGGGCATGGTTGGCAGGATTAGTGTAGGGGACCACTAGACATTGGTACATACTAAATATGTAAGCTGTGGGCCTCATGGTTTCAGAGAAGAAGATATTTGAAGTTATTCCCATTATAAGTCTATGGGAGCTTATGACCCCTAGGGATTGGCCAGTTTGGATCCCAGAGGCTTGGTTGGGAGGATTTATGTAGGGGACCACTAAACATTGCTACATACTATATATATAAGCTCTGGGCCTCATGGTTCCAAAGAAGAAGCTATATAGCTATATATAAACAAATGACCCCCTGGGGCGTGGCCAATTTGAGCCCCAGGGGCATGGGTAGCAGGATTTTAGTAGGGGATCACTATACATTGATACATGCTATATATAAGCTATGGGCTTCATGGTTTCAGAGTAGAAGATTTTTTAAGATTTTCCCATTGTAGGTCTATGGGAGCTAATCATCCCTGGGGGCGTGGCCAATTTGGGCCCCAAGGGCATGGTTGGCAGGATTTATGTAGGGGACCACTAGACATAGGTACATACTAAATATGTAAGCTCTGGGCCTTATGGTTTTAGAGAAGAAGATTTTTTAAGATTTTCCAAATGTAAGTCTATAGGAGCTAATGACCCCCGGGGCGTGGCCAATTTGGGCCCCTAGGGCATGGTCGGCAGGATTTATGTAGGGGACCACTAGACATTGGTACATACTAAATATGTAAGCTCTGGGCCTCATGGTTTCAGAGAAGAACATTTTTTGAGATTTTCCCACTGTATGTCTATGAGAGCTAATGACACCCGGGGCGTGGCCAATTTGGGCCCCAGGGGCATGGCTGGCAGGATTTATGTAGGGTACCACTAGACATTGGTACATACTAAATATGTAAGCTCTAGGCCTCATGGTTTCAGAGAAGAAGATTTTTGAAGTTTTTCCCTTTATAAGTCTATGGGAGCTATATGTTACCATGGCAACCAGAGTTCCAACCAAATCTGCCCTTAAACCTAATGCAGTCAATCCCCCACCCCAACAATGCTACACATAAAATTTGGTGTTTAAAAGTATGGACGACGGACCATGGCTATACTCTAAGCTCACCTTATCAGTACATCATCCATAGTGCAGATTATATTTTTTGTACCTTGAAATCGGAGGATATATTCTGAGAAATTAGAACTTTATGACTGGTTTAGACACATACTCTAGATCATCGTTTTTATTCATTTGGCGCCTTTTTGATACGTAACAGTCTTTGAATCGACTGCCTTATAAAAATCAAGAAATTTCAGTATGTTTTTCTCTGGCTTCCGTTACCAGATCATGTCAGGGTCACTGATAGGGCTAAATAGCCGAAACTTCGAAGTATGGTTCTTGGTCCTTCTTTTGAATGTGTTCTCTGCTCTTGAAGGAACTCATATAGATTTTAATTTTAGATTAAAATTAAAATCTACAATTTCCTTCAAAATCATAAAATGCGTTCCAAGAATAACAACATGTGGCATACTTCGAAGTTTCGGTCATTGAAGCCTCAGCAAGGACCCTGACATGATCTGGTGACGAAAGCAAGAAAAAAATAAACTGAAATTTCTTACAAATAATAAGATATGGGATTACCCAGACGAGACTAGACACACAAAGAGCTGCTCAATATTTACTTCAGATCACTCGTTCAAAAGACAAACTCTCCCTGTCTTTAAGCTTTATCCGATTTGATACTATAAAATCGCTATGTGTCGGATTTAAGGTTATAAGTTCGCTAAAAGTGGGAAAAAATAATCTATCATGAGCCAGTCCGAATAGGATCGAAAACTTGCATCCTCAGTGTCGGAATTTCAACCATAGGACTCGGAAAGCCTCATATTCTGGTTAAAAAAATGAATCCTCCGGTGAAAATTCCCTATCCTACATGGTCACGTATGACAGACTCTTATATTCTGTGTCAGCAAAGTACCTAGCCAATACATAACTAGAAACAGGTTAACTTATAGGGCCCCGCCTTTATATGGGACTATTGACGGCATTAAGTCATATGTCACCAACTGGAAATAACAATAAAACCTTTCAATTTAAAGTTATAGACTGGCTACAGTTTCTACACTAAAATTACTAAGCACATAATTCTGTAACAAGAGGCCCAAATGGGCCTGATATCGCTCACCTGGCTATTGTGCAATGGGACCATTCTGATACAAAATTGGTCCAATTCCAATGAGATTTTCTCATTTTCACAGTTTGCTACTTTTAGTAACAGAGGCAAACTTGTCTGGTCTTTATATATTATCTTTTGAAACATCTCAAATATAAGAATCATTTTGCCAAAAATTTCATCAAAATCCATTCAGGGGTTACTGAGATGTTGTCAGTTTCATGTTTTGTGCTATTTTTAGTAACGGCAGATGGCGGCCATCTTGGAATGACAAAATGCAAAAAATGTAAAAGCTTTCATGCAAGGACCATTTTGACACACGACTGGTCCAGCTCCATTGTAATTTTCTAACTTTCATATTTTGCTATTTTAAGTAACAGAGGCCAACTTGACGGGTCTATATTTGTTAATTTTTTAAAGGACTCAAAGCAAGAATCAGTTTGCCACAAATTTCATCTAAATCGATTCAGCGGTTAATGAAAGTAAAAAGTATGCAAAGACCAGGAACTGAAACAATCAAAATCCAAATCCAGCCCTCAAACCATAGTTGGAAACAACTAAGATTACAAATAATCAAGATACAGAGAAAATATGGCCAACCGAGTGAGCAGCTTGTTCCCAAAAGGTGGCCACTCAGCAACCCAAACCGAACCAAAAATAATAAGAACATACATAAGGTAAAACATCACAGAAACTCTGACACCAAAAACAGGCAACAGAGAACAACAACAGAACTACCGCCTTGGAACGGTCAGTAATGAATTACTGGGGGGCTTAAATCGATTTTACAGGCCCAACCTTGAAATATTGTCATTTTCATGTTTTGTACTATTTTTAGTGACGGCAGATGACGGCCATCTTGGAGTGCCAAAATGCAAAACAAATCGAAAAAGCTTAATGAAAGGACCATTCTGCTAGAAAATTAGTCCAATTCTATTGAGATTTTCTAATTTTCACATTTTTCTACTTTTAGTAACAGTGGCCAATATGACTGGTCTACAGTTAGTTATTTCTGAAACATCTCAATGTAAAAATCATTTTGACACAAATTTCATCAAAATACATTCAGCGGTTTCTGAGATATTGTCATTTTCATGTTTTGTGCTATTTTTAGTAACGGCAGATGGCGGCCATCTTGGAATTCCAAAATGCAAAAAATCGAAAAAGCTTAATGAAAGGACCATTCTGATAGAAAATTAGTCCAATTCCATTGAGATTTTCTAATTTTCACATTTTTCTATTTTCAGTAACATTGGCAAACATGACTGATCTATAGTTAGTTACTTTTGAAACATCTCAATGCAAGAATCATTTTGACACAAATTTCGTCAAAATCCATTCAGCGGATACTGAGATGTTGTCATTTTCATGTTTTGTGCTATTTTTAGTAACAGCAGATGGTGGCCATCTTGGAATGCGAAATTGTCATCAAGAGAAACGGCTAAGAGAAACGGCTTCATGCAAGGAACATTCTGACATAAAATTGGTCCAATTCCATTCAAGGGTTACTGAGTAATTGTCATTTTATTTTTGTGCTATTTTTAGTAACGGCAGATGGCGGCCATCTTGGAATGCCAAATTGCAATTAATCGAAACGGTTTCATGTAAGGAACATTCTGACACAAAATTGGTCCAATTCCATTCAAGGGTTCTTGAGTAATTGTCATTTTTATGTTTGTGCTTTTTTTAGTAACGGCCCCTGTGGTGGCCATCTTGGATAGTCAACTGGCACAAAATTGAAATAATTCCATTCAATTACCATTTCTGACCAAATTTGACCAGAATTGATTGCGTTTTCTTGAGATAATGACATTTGAGCAAAATCGGTCTTGTAAGCGCTTAGTAGGTCACTGTGACCTAATTTCACTATAGATTTTTTCATTTTTACAATTTTTAATCCCAAGGTCCCATTCATGTTCTATGCAAACTTTCAATTAAATATTCCAAACGGTTCTGGAGAAGAAGTTGATTTTGTTGTTTTTACTATTTTTAGTAACGGCGGCCATCTTGGATTCTTGACTTGACCCAATTTTATAATTTTGAAACCCTGCAGTCTGGTCATGCTCCATATGAAATTTTAGACCAATGGGTTCAGTGGTTTTACAGAAGAAGTTGTTTGAAGTTGTTTAAATAAGTCGTTTACTGACAGTGGCATTTGAGCAAAATTACACTCGTAAACAGAAAGTAGGTCACTGTGACAAAACTCAGCTACATATTTTTTTCATTTTTACAATTTTGAATACCAAGGTTTCACTGATGTTCCATGCCAAAATTCAGACAAATATACCCAGTGGTTCTGGAGAAGAAGTTTATTTTGTTGTTTTTGCTTTTTTAGTAACGGCGGCCATCTTGGATTTTCAACCTGATCCAATTTTACAATTCTGAGACCCTGGAGTCAAGTCATGCTCCATGTGAAATTTGAGAACCATTGGACCAGTAGTTTTACAGAAGAAGATGTTTGAATATTTGTTGTTAGGTGTTGACGGACACATTTCGGGACGACGCACGACAGACGCATTGGTATGACAATAGCTCACTATGGTCATTCGGGCCAGGTGAGCTAAAAATGTAGATGGAGCTACAATTCTTATTCTCTGAAGATTGTCTGATATGCTTTATATTTGTAACAACTTCTGTGAAAATATATTTTGCTGTTTAAAGCTACAGAGTGGACGGACACAATCTCCTACACAAAATTACAAAGGGGCAAAGTTCTGTAAAAATATAGGATGAGTTATAGTTCCTGTCCTCTGCATATTGTCTGATGATCTTTCATATTCGTAACAAGTTTTGTGAAAGTATATTCAAGAGTTTTAAGGTTATAGAGCCAACAGGATTTCTATATAGAAAATTACAAGGGGGTATAACTCTGTAAAAATGTAGATGGAGTTATGAATCTTATTCTCTGCACATCATCTGATAATGCTTTATATTTGTGCAAAGTATTTATGAACATATCTTTGTGAGTTTTAAAGTTATAAAGCAGACGTGATTTCCATACTAAAAAGAACAGGGCAGAATTCCATAGAAAATGTAGGTGGAGTTACAGTTCTTGTTCTCTGCACATCGTCTGATGATGCACTATACATGTATTAAGTTTTCTGAAAATATCTTGAACGGTTATAGAGCGTACTAGATTTCCAAATTTAAATTTACATAGGGGCATAATTCCATAAAAAATGTAGATGTAGCTATGATTCTTGTTCTCTGCACATCGTCTGATGATGCCTTATATCTTCACCAAATTTCGAAAAAATATCTTAAACGGTTTCTGAGTAATGAACCCGACACAATATCATACTTAAAATAACAAAGAGGCATAACTTCGTAAAAATGTGGGTGGAGTTATGGTTATTATTCTCTGCTCATCATTTGATGATGCTCTATATCTGTACCAAGTTTCGAAGAGATATCTCAAGCGGTTTTAGAGTTACGGCCCGGACACATATTCCATACTTAAAATTATAAAGGGGCATAATTCCGTAAAAATGTAGGTGGAGTTATGGTTCTTGTTCTGTGCACATCGTCTGATAATGCTTTATAACTGTACCAAGTTTCGAATAAATATCTCAAACGGTTTCAGAGTTAGACACAGAACACAATTTCTGGACATAAATTACAAAGGGGGATAATTCTGTAAAAAAATGCAGATGTGGTTATAGTTCTTGTCCTCTGCACATCCTCTGATGATGCTTTATATTTGTACCAAGTTTTGAGAAAATATCTCAAACGGTTTCAGAGTTACAGACCGGACATGATTTCGCTACTAAAAATTACAAAGGGGCATAATTCCGTAAAAAAATTAGGTGGAGTTATGGATTTTGTTCTCTTCATATCGTCTGATAAGGCTTTATATTTGTACAAAGTTTCGAGAAAATATCTCAAACCGTTTCAGAGTTATGGCCCGGACACGAAAAGCTGACAGACGGACGACAATGGGGCATAATTCCGTAAAAAATGTACGTGGAGTTATGGTTCTTGTTCTCTGCACATCGTCTGATGATGTTTTATATTTGTACAAAGTTTCGAGAAAATATCTCAAACCGTTTCAGAGATATGGCCCGGACACGAAAAGCTGACGGACGGACAGACGGACGGACAGACATGGTGATTACTATAGGGCCTCCGCCGACTTCGTCTGGCGGGACCCTAATGAACTCACTGAATAAATTAAAGGTGTTTTAAATATTTGTCATACACCCGTTTATGAAATCTGAAAGATAATACTTTACATTCCAAAGACAGCCTGCACAATATTAGCTCTGTTGGCCATAAATGCGCTTTCTGTAAATATGAATATAAAACAAATATCATGTAAGATGATAATACGTACCTTCACTGTGGCAGAATCTTTATGATAGACAACAAATTTAACTTCAGTCACAGATGATGTATGGTATTTGTTTTGGAACTTTCCAATTGCTGAAAACATTTCTTTAGCAACGATATCACGTGGGAATCCAAGCTGTCCTGTTCCAACTGCTGGGAAAGCAATACTGGTTGCTTGTCGTTTATCAGCTTCCTGAAGGCAGCTTGACATCAGTTTGTGTAACGCCTGTAACAGGAATTATTCTTAAATTGTTTCATACACAGTGATGAGTTTTAATATGTTGCTCATATGTTCTACATGCAGGATCTCCCACACAGGCTGCTCATATATATCGGTCATTGTTTAAAGCCTCCATTATCAATAAATCTTAAAAAGGCGAGAATTTTTGTACATGATATATAAAACTTTAAAAATAAAATGTACATATCGCATATATCATAAAAAATATGGGCAGTGCTCCTGATAAAAAGGGGTCACAGATATAATTTATTAGTTTCCTAAAAAAAATCCATAAAAACGTATTGTAATCTCCCATTAGAGACATCTCATCGAGACAATTTTAACGAGGGATCACACCATATGTTCTCGCTGAGAAATAAGAAAAACATCTTTGAATACCCTTCTTATCAAAGTTTCATTTATGTTTTTGAAGACTTTTACAATATACATGCATGGCGGCCATCTTGGACATGTGACCACGACTGTTGGAAATATTTGCAGTCGGACAATGCATGGAGGTCCTAAATGAGATAAGGCTTCAATCAGCCCAGTAGCTTCAAAATGGTGTCCGATAACAGATGGCAGAAGCCTTTTTATACTCCTGCATTTGGCGCAGATGAGTTAAAATACATAGGTAATATCTGTGTGACTTATTAAGTACTTGGCATAAGCTAGCTCTCTATTTACCTGTATTGCTTTCTCACCACCATCCCAGTTCATTAATGATCCATGAAGCACATGTCTACATTTTAGATTTCCTCCAATAGAAACAGCAATTTCACCATCTCCAAGACCTTTGGGGTAATTTTGGCTTAAATCCTGTTGTATCGAATTTCCACCGGCTTTAAGTAATGAAGCTGACACGGCTCCGTTTCTTAAATCCAGGTTCTTGCCAGTCGTATTTACAATTATGTCAACCTAAAGACAAATATGAACTAGAAATTGTGTTTGTAAAACACTATGCCCCCAACCATATGCTTGCCACTAAAGGAGTCAAACTTTAGAATGTCTAAGTCTGAAAAGGAGTTACCTCATCTTTACTAAAATATTTAAGTCATGCAAAAACTACTGTTAAACCAAATATCAGCTTCCTAGATTATTAAGCATTTCAGAAGTTGGAAAAATGCCAAATTCAAACAAGGGCTATAACTCCATCAAAATTTTATGGAATTTTGCCAAAACTTAATCAGATAATGTACTATTCATATTATCTGATCAGTATACAAACTATCAACTAACAAGACATCCATCTCATGTTTATGAAGGGGCATAACTCCAAAATGGGTCATAACTAGGGGAAAAAAAACAATAAATGTCAGTTATTTTTCCATGAGGAATCCATACATATTAAATTTCTTAACTCTATGCCCAGTAATTCTAGAACCCAGTAGCAGCGTGAGTATTGAACATAATGGGAAGTAACTCCATAATGAATGAAAGCAGAGTTACCTAACCTGTACTAAAGTATTTAACTCACCAAGAACTACTACTACACCAATAATCAGCTTCCTAGCTCAAGCGGTTCAAAAGCTGGAAAAATGCCAAATTCAAACAAGGGCTATAACTCCATCAAAATTTTATGAAATTCTCCCAAAAGCTAATCAGGTAAACTACTCCTCATACCCAACAAGTATACCAAATATCAAAGGCATAACACAAATATTTTTTGAGATATCTTGCTAACAAGACAGTCATCTCATTTTTCTAAAAGGGGCATAACTCCAAAAAGGGGCATAATTCGGAAAAGAAAAAAAATATGTGTCAGCTATTTTTCCATGAGGTATACATATATAAAAATTTTCAGACCCTATGCCCAGTGGTTCTTGAACTCAGTAGCTGCATAAATACTGAATGTCAGGGGAAGTAACTCCATAATTAATGAATGCTGAGTTACCTTACTTGTACTAAAGTATTTAACTCATCAAGGACTACTACTATACCAAAAATCAGCTTCCTAGCTCAAGCGGTTCAAAAGTTGGAAATATGCCAAATACGAACAAGGGCCATAACTCTATCAAAATTTTACGGAATTCTCTCAAAAGTATATCAGGTAATCTACACCTCATACCCAATCGTTTTACCAAATATCAAGGCCATAGCTTAAAGACTTTTTGAGATATCTTGCTAACAAGAAAGTCATCTCATTTTTCTAAAAGGGGCATAACTCTAAAAAGGGGCATAATTCGGAAAGGAAAAAAAATATGTGTCAGCTATTTTTCCACGAGGAATCCATATATGAAATTTCAAGACCCTAGCTAGCAGGGTTCCAAAGTTACAGCAAACATGAAAAAGTGTGATGCACGGACGGACGGACGGACAAGCCAAAAGCAATATGCCCCACCAACTTTTTCAAAGTTGGGGACTTAACAATGCTGCACAGGTAAGCATAACTGTCTATAATCTACACGTCTTTAAGGGGACGAGAACTTATTAGAAGGTATCCGCCTTTAAAAATGTGCTTACTTCGATTCGAACATTGTGGACCTCATAAATTGATAAAATGGTTATCACGTTTTCTGAAGTATGAAGCGAAGAAGGGCACGCTATGTCATCCCTGTTCAGCGCTTGTGTTTTAACTATTTCACGGAATAGTAAGACACAAGGGTAATGGCATCAACTTACACCTGTCGTTACCTATTTTTAAGTAAGAGGTATCACTTAAAGTTTTCATGCTCGTCGATCAAACAGATGTAAACAACAATACAACAGCAAACAATACAGACACATATTACCACATCAAACAAACTGCGAGTTTATCGGTAATCAGTTGCAAATAATTATGCATAAATCTAAAACAACATGCATCTTTCCCGCAACTGGAATTCTAAGTAAATACATGACTGAGCCGCGACGCGAAAAACCAACAAAGTGGTTGTGCGCCCAGCACAGACTCAGATCAGCCTGGGCATCCACCCAGTCTGATCAGAGTCTTCGCTGTCCGCATGGAGGTAGCTTAGACCCTTAGCTACCATATAAGCACTTAACGAAGAGTCAGACCTGACTGGGCGGATTCCCAGGCTGATCTGAGTCTTCGCTGGGCGCACAACCATTTTGTTGGTTTTGTCGTGTCGCGGCTCATGTATCTTGCATATTCTTTTAAAAAGCAGCCTTATTAAAGTCTTTGCTATTTGAATTACAGGTGCTTTGCATTAATTTCATACCTATGCAATTTTTTCATGAGTCTTTGCATACCCCAAAGTGCATTCTAGATTCGGCTGAAAGTCTGTGTTGTCCAAAAATCTGGCAATTACCGTAGGAATAAATAAAAGGACACTGGTTAGGATTCCAGAAAAGTTCGTTATATTGAATATTGCGGAGAAGATAATTTGCAACCTATTAAAGTTATCTTATTTATATTGACCAGTGCTGAAACGCTTCCGAGTAGTTTTTGTCGTTTTTGTGGTGTATAGGAATATGGTAATGAAAAACCGAAATCGACATTTCAATAACAGATATTTAAACATGTTACATATAACGAATATTCGCACAAATTTCTTTTCTGCAAGCAAATATTTAACCTTAAAAGAGCAAGGCGGGACCGTTTTTCAGAAAATTAGCATAGGTCCAGTGCTAGAAACAGCTCCGCTTGCTTTAGAAATTTAATATATAGAATATCTCTATTTTCCCGTCTGCAACCTAATTTGCAAAAATACTTTCATAGCATTTCGCTTGCGGTTAGTCACTGATAATTGGAAATTTGACGTGACGGAAGAGAGGGGTGGGGTAATTTACACAAGTTTTCCTTTAAAGAGGTTTAAATTTCGATTTGTTTGCTTTTTTCATGTCCCGTCTTAATCATTTACCAAGATTGAACATGTGATTTCATTCGTCCTTTTTTGTTACTGCGAAAAGGTGTGAACAAACGCTTTCTAGTAGGTTCACTGCTTGGATAAAAGATAGGAAAAACTAGACATTTTATATATTTCTATGCAAGATTCTACATTTGTAAAAACTCATTTTTGTGCTTTGCTAAAATAGTAACAGGAAGAAAAATGATAAAGGACTTCTATGATTAAGGCGAGAATTTTCCCCATTAGACCGGCGAGACAGGTCCGAATTTTCAAAAGTATAAAGTGGGCAAACTTTTCTTAGCAGAGCTTCCAAAAATATGTAAACCGTATGAAATCAGACAATTGGTGATTCAGACCCAAAGACATGGGGAGATAATCTAGTCTGACCCTACCTACCCTAAATTCAAGGTTTTTGCATATCTTATTTTTTGAGGTAATAAAAACATTGAAATCAGTCATTCATTCCATTAATGTTTGTCATATACGCATGCTAAATACACGCATATAATACAAAGCACTGATTTTCTTCTTGTTACGCTTGATTGGCATTTAAACGTGCAAAACCATAGTTATACTTCCGGTCAAAGCTGCCAAAAGAGAACGCTTCACTAGTACTTCCCCCCCCCCTCCCCGGACCCAGCATTTCCTTCATGCAGCAGACTTATGTGATGCAAATACGCAATATATATGAGTGGGAAGCTGGGTCACGGGGGCGGCGGGCGGGAACGATACTCAGTAAGCCAAAGAAGAAGAACGGTCAACAGTAGCACTGTGATCCTCAAGGATTATATTGTGTACCGTGACCTTGAAATGAGGTCAAGGTCACATACATATAGTCAAAACTATCCAGTGTTGTCTGTTATCTAAGTAATGTGAGTCAAAAAATGGTGAAATGTATACAATAAATCATTATTTCAACGATTAGTTAGAGGATAATTTACAATTTATCTTAACAATGACGTGAACGTCAACGTATGTTTAACGTACTTCACATAGACACAAACACTTGAAAATTCATTTGTCATGCAAGTTACATGTCATAGTCATAAATGCAAAGCAAAAGTCAGTGATCCGTATAACTTTTTAATCATGGGGAAAATTTACGCCTTAAGCACAGAAGTCCTTTAAGAAAGAATAAAAGCCAGCACCTCAGTTTCAAAGCCTGTAATACAACAAATAGGGATGTAGTACGACGTATGAATCACTGGCATGGGCATACTGTGTCCACCCCTCTCTTCTGTCTTGCCTTCCGGTTGTCAGTGTAAAAATACCGTAAAAAGCATTCTTTCAATTGCTCACAAATTGGATAAAACAGGCATTCTATTTATCAAATGTCTAAAGCAAGCCTAGCGGTTTTCACATCAGGATCTTTACTATTTGGCTCCGAAGAAGGTCTCCTCCAGCTCTTTTTAAGAGTAAATATTTTTATGCAGGAAGGATTTTTTCCGGGGTCTCATTAAATTTAACATGTTTAAATATTTGTTATCGACATGTCGATCTCAGTTTTTCATTATCATGTTCATGTACATCGCAAAATCGACTTTAACTACGTGGAAGCATTACAGCACTTGTAAATATGGTTAAGATGACTTTAATGGGCTGCAAAATCGCTTCTCAGCAGTATATCTATACAACTAACTATCCTGGCACCCTAAGCAGTGTCTCTTTATTTATTCCCACGGTAAGTGTAAGCTTTTTTGACAACAAAGACTTTCAGCCGAATCTAGAATGCACTTTGGGGTCTGCTAAGGCTTACGAAAAAATTGCATAGGTATAAAATTAATGCAAGCACCTGTATATACGACTTATACATCAGGGACGACTCTGATATGAATACCTGTTTGTACTGGTAATCACTGTCTTTACTAATTGCTAATTGCTAATGGCACAAGACTGGTAACTCAATATATCCCTTTGTGAGACGGGTCGTACATGAATAGAATCCCAATGCAAAATCTACGGATGGTTTAGAATATACCGTTATTTGCAGAAATATTAAGATGACTCTTGAAGTGAAAGAGAGTGTTTCAAATTTGTGTGTTGCTTATGATCAAGTTAAAACTTACATTTTATCATAGCGTGAACGTATCTTACAACGTTAATGACTATGACACCTCTTATACCGTTTCGTGATATCGATTTCTAACTAGCTCTAGATACCCCATAAAGTCTTCTGTCTACCTTTCAGTAAACATATAACGGTCTTGTGAATCCAGGAAGAAATCGATTCCTTTCCAGAATCCTTGTCTGACTTACTGCCGATTAATAAGCATTTACTGAGCATTTCCGCAAGACGAACTGCTTGTAGACACTTGTTTAGTTTTTCGATTTGCTTACAGTTTTGTTTTGTGCTTTCAAACAAGAAAAATAGCCATCAGAAGAGATGGCAAATCCCCCGACCGAAGACCCCCATGGGCCTTGGTAAAAAGGGTGCACTTCAAAACACATACAAGTAATATATTGTCATTCTTTTATGCTTCTGATTGACATAATCTGTTTAACAGATGCATGATTATAATGACTAAAATAGTATGCTTGACTGCTAAAAAGAAGTAATATCTCAAACAGCCGCCATATACATAAATATATAGCATATGATACATTAAACTTTCAAAATGTGTGAAGAACTTCTAAACTACAAGCCCTACAAACCTAATTTTGAGCTCTCTAGTAAGTAAATTTGGACAAAGAATCCAAATCTGGAGAAAAAAATTTTTTTTTTTTTTTTGGTGGGGTGGGGAGGGGTGGGGGAATGAAGAGGGGTCAGAGAGAGTTAGGAACACTGATGAGGTATCACAGCATGTTCATTAATATTCTAATAGGTACAAGGTTATTAAAATTGTGGAGCAGGCCAGGCTTATACAGATATGGAGCAGAGACTCAAACAGCAGCTCAAAATATCAAAGGGAAATAACTCACAAAGTATGAATGTAAGAGTTGTCATTCATGTACGAGACAAATCGTCATGACCTGTTCCTCATGTCAGTGAAGTATTATGAAAATATTTCAAAAGGTATTCATGCTATGGAGCAGACATCTAAAATCATCAAAGGGAAATAACTCAAAAGTAAGAAAGCAAGAGTTGTCATTCTTGTTCGCGACACATCGTCATGACCTATTCTACATATTTGTGAAGTATCATGAAAATATTTCCAAAGGTATATGAGTTATAGAGCAGACACGAAATCACACCTAAAATGATCAAGGGGAAATAACTCAAAAAGTAAGGAGGCAAGAGTTGTCATTCTTGTTCGCGACACATCGTCATAACCTGCTCTACATATCTGTGAAGTATCATGAAAATATTCTAAAAGGTATTCAAGTTATAGAGCGGACACGAATCTGCCAAAAAATCACACCTAAAACCATCAAGGGGAAATAACTCAAAAAGTAAGAAAGCAAGAGTTGTCATTTTTGTTCGCGACACATCGTCATGACCTGTTCTACATATCTGTGAAGTATCATGAAAATATTCCAAAGGGTATTCAAGTTACAGAGCGGACACGAATCTGCCAAAAAACCCACCAAAGGGGAAATAACTCAAAAAGTACAATGGCAAGAGTTACCATTCTTGTACGCGACACATCGTCATGACCTGTTCTACATAACTGTGAAGTATCATGAAAATATTCCAGAGGGTATTCAAGATATGGAGCGGACAAGAAAATGTTTACGGACGGACGGACGGCGGACGGACGGACGGACAGACGGACGGACGCCAGGCTCATCGCTATATCCCCCGAACCTTTCGGTCGGGGGATAAAAAGGTAAAAATCGATGTATGTTTCATATATTTTGTTTGTTTCATGTATTTTGTCTGGCTTTTTTTATGTTTGAAGTGTCGGTTCTCCATCGGACTGGGTATGTCTGTTATCGAGAATGCACTGTTGAGCTTAGCGTTCCCTAATTTCTTCTTTCAGAGTAACAGATGGAGCTCAGAACAGGAAACTTTTTCATACCATTACCATTACCTTCTGCTGACTAAGCTTTTAAATTGGCAACATTTGGCAAACAGAAATATGCATATAAAGAAACAACATAGATAATCTCCACATACATTCGTAGAACTAATAGTCGTTGTTATAAAACAGAGATAACCCCGAAAAATCAACAAAAGTCTAACGTCGGAAAAGTATTACCTATGTCGCACATTCTGTAAGTCGAAGGCGAGACAACCAGAAAACTTTATGCACAGCTGTCAAGTCAGTAAAACGAGCTAATGGTCACGGTTAGTTTGAATTTCCCTCTTCAAGGTTGTGTTCAGTCCCCGCCCCCCCCCCCCCCTTCACATGTATAAATAGGGCCCAGTCATCTATGTCCCCTGGGTTTTGAGAGAAACTGCTTATTGCTTTAGTGTAAAATCCAAGTTTCTGGCAATGTGGGGCAAAAAAAAAAATGTTGCCTTTTACCCTGCTTCCAGATGTAAGTTTTACCAAGTTTTACAACTCTAGCTCTTACAGATCCAGAGAAACATAGATAAACCAGACTACACGGGGCAAATAAGTCAGGTCAGTGAAGCAAAGAATATAGGTCATGACCTAATAAAGATGCGTTAATTTTCCCTCATCGAGATATCAGTATGATCCGTGTTATATCATGCCAGCCCTTAAATCTCCAGAGACCAGAAAACTTGACGCAAATTTGCCAAGTCAGTTAGGCGTAAAACATAGGTCATGAACTAATAGTATTGGTTGTGTTCAGATTCCCTCGTCTAGATATATTTGAACCAAGTTTCATGTCTCTAGCCCTTACAGTTCCAGACAGACAGAGCTCGACCGTGAACTTGACAAAATTTTGTCAAAAGTAAATAGGAAAATTCTCAGGAACTGACACAATTCAATCCCAGATCCCACCCAAGACACCATGTGGGAAAAGACAACACCTAATTAGTCACCACAAGAGACATAATCAGCTACAGCCATGTGAACAACCATTTCCCATGAAAGTGGTAATCGGGCTAGCCTTAACATCACAAACAATATATCAAGAGCAGACATAGCAACAAACAGCACATAAAACAACCAAGAAGAACTAAAACAGAAGTGCCGCCTTTGAGCGGCCAAAAAAGAAATAACTGGGGGCTTATTTGCTTTGCAGTTGCAACCAACCCTCGCCCAAGTCAGTGAGGCGTAAAATAGCGGTCATAACCTAATAAAAATGATTGCGTTAGTTGTAAGTAAATTTGTCGGCCAGTAAAGCGTACAATAATGGCCATGACCTAACAGTGTTGATTGGTGTCATCCTATTCTCTTTCAACAGCCGCTGAACATGTTAGTTTTCATTTCATATATCTATTTTTTTTTTGCTTTAGATTTTAGTATTCTTTCACGAGTATTTCATTTTTACTGAGCCAACCGCTTATCAAAGGTGAGCTTAAATCAAAGTGCATCAGATGAAACACACAACCTCTCCTTAACAGAAATTGAATTCTCACTAATGACATACCAGGCTCGAAATACAGTAATGGGAATCATAGTGAACAAAAGTTAGCACCCTAAAGCAGTACGCTACCGGCTCCTACACTGAGCATGTTATAAACAGGGCCATTCCTAAAACGTAGTCTTTAATACCTTTTCTCTGTAAATCAAATCCTACCTTTTCCAAAGCTATCTCTCCTTTGATAATCTCTACACTTATGTTGCCGAAACCGGTACTTGCATCCGCACCATTTTCATCCGATGATGACTCCCCTAACACAGAAATGACAAGGTAGAAATAAAATTATCAGCAATGTACAATACGGGTTTCCAATGCTAATAAACACATCGAATTTCAATATTCTGAACGCTGGCTTTGTGATCGTAATAATAATCTCTCAGACGAAAAGAGGTACATAAACTGAATAAATAAAAGCATCACAAACGACTGCTTGATACCACGCCAGTGCAAACCTATCTCACTTTTCTCCTGAGTGACTTTTAAACATTTAGATGTTTGTGTTGAGCGAGCGACAGGTTGGGGGCAGTGGGTGGGGGGGAGCAGGGCCAAAGAAATTAACTTCCTTTGGAGCATATTTTGATTCGTTTCTGCAAGAGGATCTTATAGTTTTATTATTATGTGTAAAGTTCAGAAAAAAATCAGTTTAAATTATGATTTAACATAGATTGTATCATAATTTTATGCATGTATATACGCAGGGGCTATAACTTCCGTGGGGAAAAGTTCTGAACATCACATGTTGCTTTTATTGCTATGATCATTTGATGTAAAGTTCAGGAAACTGCTTCCAACACTGATTATATATAGGTTTTCTGATTTTTTGTTCATGAATTTAGACCATGGGCAGGAGCAGATTACCCCTGAGGATAAAGTTTTAATGGTTACACTAAGTTTTTGTTACTGTGATCATTTCTGTGGTTTCACCATAATATTCCAAAAAGTAAAGGAGTTATAGGCCAAAACCATTTTTCAGTTATTGACAAGTGCCATAACTTTGTCATAAATGATCGAAATTTACCCACTAACAATCCCAGGCCAGATATTCGTAAAACTAATGCACATGCAAACAGTTAATAAATACTCAAGTTAGTGAAAAGACAAATGGACGGGGGACAACGTGAAAACAATACTCCGCAACTAAAGTGTGGCGGTGTATAAAAATGATTTTTACATGAAATCTGTAAGTCACTTTCCAGCTCATGGGTATTTAACAGATTCCATGGATAAAGCAGTCCCCTAGGTAAGAAGGGGTAGCAGGTATAATTCGGATTCCATATTTTTCTATTAAAAAAAACAATAACATATGTTGTTACTGATAATAAGATCCTCTCGCCGACAGTTCTATTGAGCGGTGACAACATATTTTTCCATTGAGATATAAGAAATATAACCTTCGATTTATCCTCAATACACCCCTTTGATCTGGAGCTCTAACATATTACATATGTTGTTTGGCTTGTTGTTTGGGTCTAACGGCTCTTTGAGACAGTATTTTAGTCTATAGCGAGCCGTCTCCCAGAGAGAGAGGGAGGAAAAAAAACAGAGATGATAGATCGAAATAACCCCCTCCTGCACCTACCGCAAGCTCAGTGGACCCTTGCCCTACTATCATTCAAATCAGAAGGACACCCCGACAATTAAAGTTTCCCAGAACAATCGCCCGACCAAAGGTCCGAAAGCACCCTCATATTAAATATAACAAGACTTCAAACCCATAAAGAACCAAAATATACATCTGCAAACTTGCGAAAAAAATGTTTCGTCTGAGCTATAGCTTACTGAGAAGGCTGGGAAGCAAACAGTGTAGATCCATATGAGACATCTTATAGTAGGCCGACTCATCTGAATCATCGCTGTTTGCAATCAACCATTTTTATATCTTGCCTTAAAGGATTAATTACTCGTACCTGAAGACACGGGTTTACGTCTCGGCTTAGGCACAGGCCTCTGTACATATCCTTCATCCTCCTCATCACTATTTTGATGACCCACATCTTGAGAAACTGGATGTACATTGGCAAACGTATCTTTCATTGCGTCTGTGAAAGCTTCAACTGTCATTGGTTTCATGTCAACCAGATACACTTTCATTATTTCGCTTTCTTGTACCTCCCGGAAGAAATCTTTCACTGCCATTACGATAGTTTCTGTAGCTGTTTTCAGAGGAAAACCATAATTACCACAACCAAGGGCAGGGATGGCGATAGAATTGGCATTTCTCAAAGTTGCTTGTTGCATGGCTTTGAAGACGGCCTCCTTTAAAATTTCTGTTTCTTTCCTTCGCCCATTACGCCACTGTGGGCTTGAGACATGCGCAATAAACTGTGCTTGCAGGTCACCACCAGAACTCATGAAAACATCGCCCTCATTTAGTTTGCCAATCTTCTTAACATAGTCCTGACATTCTTTAACTATTTCACTACCGCCTGAAGAAGAAATAACGCATTTTGGTGGAAACTTTGAATATAAAATGCAAACCATGATTCTCAGACATTCAGAACAATGGTAACGATCTTAGGTAATTCTGCCTTGGTCATTGGAATGGGGTAATCTTTGAGACAATAAATCTGCTAAGAAATGCAAAGAAACAAGTTCTGCATTGTGAGATCCTTTGGATGCAAGGAATAAAACTAAGAAATGAAAACAGCAGACACGGTTTAACTGAACCAGTTCATGATCAGTCATGAAAAATATGCAACACTGGCCATGCCCTCTGGCACCGGCTAAAGCGTCACTCTATTTTCAACATGCCTCTAAATGAACTCAATGATCCCAAAGGACCAGAAAATAAAACCTGCATCATGATGATGATGTACGGGGAGACGTTTTACGCCCGCATCACGGCACAACACCAGCTGCAGTTGAGATAAATAAGTTCTGTATAGTGAGAGCCTTTGGCAGCAAAGAATACCCAAAGAAACGAAAACAACAGACTCAGTTTAATTGTGTCTGTTTACGACCAGTAATAAAATATGCAACACTGGTCACGCTCCTTAGTAGGAGCTATGTAATTCACTTATTAAGTACGAGGAATTTTCAGTGCCCATATTAAACAAAGATCGGAGCAAATATGACAAATATGATATCATTACCGCGTCCAAGAGATGTATCAAACGAAATTTCTTTAAGTCACTTGCTAACCTGCTCTTTTTTTCAACAAATGCCCTCTTTCGAATAAAGGCTTCACTGACTTGTGCAGTAAAGACAGGCTAAATTTCACCAAGGTTGGGTTTAGAATCGAAACCTGGGCGAAACGTATCACCAAACTCAACACAAGAAAGCCTTATATATAACTTGTAAATTACAATGTCCCGGGGCGTTCATTTGAAGAAATATGGTAATAGTCCAGGGGCATATGTCGTAAAAAAGGGGTCCCGTGAACATGAATGTTAATTTTATGCCCTTATCATAGTCACTTAGGACAGTCTTTTAGAAGTTGAAAAATGGTTGTTGCCATTTTTTCTTTCATCATTTTACCTAAAAGTTGAAAAATGGTTGTTGCCATTTTTTCTTTCATCATTTTACCTAGAAAATGGCCAAAGTAGTGGGTGGGGTAACATTGGCCTGAGTTGTAGAAATTGTTTCATGTCATAAATATGTCTTTTTGAATATTCCGCGACATAAAACGCAAAAAGTAGTCTTAAAATATTGGTCAACTGTCATGATATATTTACAACGTATGTAGCTGTAACCAAAAATTCGAATGAACTTTGAGAATTATACCAAATCGGTGAAATGAAGTTAATACATGTGGTCCTTAATGAGCATATGATATCACTTGTCTTTGAATCACGCTCCTCTTATCTTTGAAATAATTTCTTTTATATTTTGAATCAGTAAGGTTGCAGTTAGCAGTAGCAATATCAATTGAAGACAGAATGTCACATATTTCTAAAGAATTCCCAAAACACTTGTAAGAACAGCTAACGGCTGTTGAAGTTTATATTATGTCTTAAGATAAAAAGTGTACTAGTAAGCATGAAAAGCACCATTCTTACGTTCACTCTACTATAATAACATTTGTGTTTCATTTAAAAGGCATCGTAACAGCAACATTACGTTACATAAATGTAATGTGTCCGAGGGATAATAATCCAGGGTAATGTACAACACAAATGGGACCCTGTAGGCATATCTGTTAATTTTATGCCTTTATCATAGTTATCAAGGGCAGGCTCTTTGAAGCTAAAAAATCGTTGTTGCCGCATTATATTTCTATGTTTTACCTAGAAACTGGTCAACGTAGAGGGTGGGGTAACATTAGCCTTAACAGCAGCCGGCTGTTACATTTGAAGCGTAGAGAGCAAATAAATTTATAAACATGATTATGTTTTGTTTTAAATATCTTGATATATATATAAATAAACAAACTGAACTATTTTAAAAAGATGACATCCGTCCCGCAAGACCTGTAACGTATATCACTATAACTAAAAATAAACAATAAAATAAACAACCATGATCTGAATAAATCGCTTGATTGAATAAGGATGTGTTGTTTTTAATAAAGACATCCTGTCACATCTGATTGAATCATACCCATCTTTGAAAGAACTGCTTGTATATTTTGAAATAGATAGGTAGCAGTTAGCGGTGGCATTGACAGATTAAGAAAAACGCAACTTTTTTCTTAAGAATTTCCCTTAAATTGACGAAAATTGCTAATTGCAGATGATGTAGCCCTTCAGTGTTATTTTTTATGTCTTAAGTTAGCAGATGTACATCTAACCGTGAAGAAACATCAAGTTATATGTCTTTGAACTATAATAATATGGGGTTGTCCTGTACTTGAAAGGCAATGTAACAGTAACATTACGTTACGTGGTTGTAATCTATCAGGGATTGTTTTTGTTTTTTATTGAGAAAGCTCATTTCAAATGCTTCATTCTCAGATGTCAGAGAACATTTAACTTACCACTACTAAGATGGCGAAGCTCGCTATTTGATTCACACAAGAACTCATCAGGACACATATAGATCTTTACATCTGAAGCATGTAGAACTTTCTTAACATTTAATCTGACTTGTAGCAACATCACAAAACCCATCATTGAAAATTACATGCGACCAGGAAACTATGTATATATAAGTTGATATTAGACATAAGTGATTTATGTCTAGGTTTAGAACTGTCACACAGGTGATACCTATTTCCCTACCTGTGCTGTCGACCGAGTCAATCAGACAACCTACACGCAAAAGAGCCTGTCAGCTAAGGCAACTGACAGAATTATCGGTTCAGGTTACTGTTAATAACACGCTTATTGCTATGATGTCGATTTTATTCTCATTCAACAGCCCTTTGCACAGTTCTACCTCAAAAGGAAGATTGTGTTAAACCCATTATTATAACATACATGCTGCTTTGTAAACAACGTTACCCGTTTGTATTGCTCCCATCGGTTACACTGCTACATATTATTATCACTGTGACAATGGGACAATGAAAAACTATTTTTAATGAAACACAGAGTGTCTTATTATCGGTCTGTGCCCGACATGTATCGCTCAGTGTAATATTACCAAGATTTATTGGGTCAGGTAATACTGTACACCCTTGTCTGTGTTCGGATGCATTATCACACACAGGTAAATGTAACAAAAGTCTAACTTAACTTTGATCATTCAACTTTTATTATGTATATTTCTTCAATAGTTGTATTGATATTACCGCTGTATATGAAATAGCTGGACAAGGATCATTCAGAACAGCAGTAACATTTAATACATACTAAGTTTATTTCCGTGATTATTGCTAAGCTGCAATATGGTTACATGATCAAAGCCAATGAAATCATTTGAAAATCAAGAATTAAGGTTATTTGCATGATATCTACAGTATGCATTACTTGTACCATTTGCTTACTTGCTATTCAGAACTAATATATTACTGTTTGAGCATACAAGATATGAGAAATATATAAACTACTCAGTAAATGGTTGTTTTCGTTACTCGTTCCGTTTTCCTTCTCTTTGTTTTGTTATCGTGCAAAATAAAATTATGGTTCGATGAATTATTAGGACAAACTGGGATTCGCCAAGATATAACAGAGCAGCAATATCCTACATCAAAATTTAAAGAGTAACTACACTTCAGAAACTGACTGAATCAGATCCCAAACCCTATCCCCAACATCAAAAGGAAAGATTGACGAAGACTTCCCAACAAACAATAAATTACAAGTGATAAGCCGAGTCATCAGCTCTTTCCCAAAAAGGTGGCAACTCAGCTATCTTTCTATCTTTATTGAACTAAATAATTTAGACCAACAGAAGGGTTACAACACACTAAGCAAATTATACGAAAACATTTAACAACTATTTTTACCTATTTTCTATCTTTATTATAGAAGGGTTTAAATGAGAACACAATAAATTAAACAGCACCGAACAGAAAACAAATGCAACCGCAACGAAAGTACCGCCTTGGGACGGTCAGTAATAACTACTGGGGGGGGGGGGGGGGGTTAAACCGGTTTTACTGGGCCCAAACCCTCACGTCCCTCCGCCGCGGTGCACACTATTAGTTGGTAGTTCGGTTCGTATGGAGGTCCCATAACTCATCATAGAGTCATCACGGTCAACAATTAAAATCTAGAAAAAACCGTGATGAAGCAAGGATGTTGAGACACCTGGAGATCCCTGGGGCGTCAGCAACACCACTGGAACACTGGAGCAAAAGAAGACGACCAGTTGAACCCCGGTGGGCCAAGACACAGACAAACATCCGGCCCCAACCTGTCCTTTTACTTGCCATTTCGATATGTGGCTTAGAACTCTGTTGAACTCTGTCCCTCAGAAAATGAATTAATTGTTAAATCAAAAGGAAGCATAGGTTCCATGCTGAATCAATTCTTTTAAGAGACTGCTGTATATAACCATACTAGTAAGAAAAAGGGGGAGAAAACAGAATGGAAGTAAAGATAATCTTTAGAAAGTATATGTATACAGGTATTTTTATAGCTGTGATAGCCCGTGAAACAACTTTCTTTTATTCTTTTCCTTCTACTTATAATAATTGTGTGTGACATTGTACTCTTAAGGTCCCAACTAGTATATTACCTTTGTGAGATATAACCGTAGACCAGATATACCTATGTAATAAACTACCATGCAACGTTTTAACCCGGGGTTAATTTCTCGACTTAAGCTGAACAATAGTGTTCCCCTTGGTCACGTAAAATACGTGAAAGTCTTACGAACCTAAGTATTCTCTGTCAGCAAATGTTCGCGTTAGCTTTGTTAGGTAACAGTGTGGCTTCACTCTTCAAACAATTTGTATGTTAACTGTACCAGATATTTTCAATAATATTTTGAATTTCTGATTATTGGTAATGTTTGACTTACCAGGACCAGGACTATCACCAATCAGGTTTCACCTTCATCAAACTGACTATAGCACTTTATTTGGCACTTTTATACAAATCAAATGCTTGTTTATGATTACATATTTTCTTCTTTAAAGTAATAAGTCTGTTTTAGCAGTTTTTGCTTAATATACAAAGATGTCACGTATGTTACTGTATCAAGAATCGTAAATTTGAGTAGCTGGGCAATAACATAAAAAAAACTTTTGGTTTATGCTAAAACAAATAAGCAAACAGCAAAATCAGGTATGCCTGTTCTGAATCTGTCAAGTCTTTTATTTATTACGGTTAAAATATTCTTAGTTTCGTCACGTATAAAACACACCTCATGAAGCCCTTAAACCACTTGGTAATAAGGCTGGTAGCTCCAATAAACAGTATTCCATAAGAACTACCAGGATATTATTTTCATAAATGTTCTGTGAGAGAAATGACGTAATACTGGAAGTTGTATTATAATGTACTATGTTATGAGTTAAAGTTATTTACGTTACTACTTGTGGTAGTTAATGAAGAAAAACAAACTAAGCTGTATTTTCTGATACTTACAGATGATTCTATAGAAACAAACAAGAATAAAAATAAAACATAAGGAGCTACCTAGACTTTTCATGATTTTAACACAAATACATATATGTAACGTATATTATCGATCGTTACGGCCAAAGAGTCATTAGAAAAAATGGCAACATGTGTTTTTCCATTTTGTACCCACCACTGATGAAGTTAATATATGTTGCCAAAAATTAACACGAATGTTCATGGGAACGACATATGCCCCCGGACTATTTTCACCCCTCGTATACACTGGGGTTGTTACAAAAAACAAGAGCTGTTACATAACGAAAAACAGACATAGTTCCCAAACGACCTGGTCACCGTGCCTAAACATATTTGTTTAACCAGATGACCAAGTAGTTTTGGAACTAGACTTTTTTCGTTTCGTTTCGTAGCAGCATTATTTTCGTTTCGGAACAGCCTTGAAAACATTGTTAACCAGGTGTGAGTTTGAAGGGTGTCGACGGGCGCTGGATGATGACATATGGATCATTATTCCTAAATTATTGTGTATTCTTGTTGTTCTACAGCTCCGCAATTACCTATGACAAGAATAAGGTTCTTGCAAGGTGCATTTTTCTCAGATCCCTCTCTCAATGTATTAACTTACAGCAATGCCTTTAATTTATTTTATAGGTATGCTCCGGACACAAACATACTGCAAATGGCGAAAGGGAAATGCATCCGTAACTACTTGTTAAAGGGTTATAATTTTTGTGCATTGAGCTTCTTCTTACTGCCATCTATCAATGTGTCAACTTATGTTTAGCTCCATTCAAAACTTTCTTTTTATGATCCCGAGACGCTTCCTGCAGAAAAAAAGGTAGATTAATAGCTCCTCAAATAATAGTAATAAGATTATAGTACTTGCAGCTTGCACATCTTCTGATTGTCCTTTTAAGGTATCAAAGCTCATTTGATCTCAACCGCAACCCCCACCCCCACCCCGAAATAATAAAGATATTTTCGAAATAAGCAAATTTTTGCATATGAAGGGATGTAACATATAATAACTTGTGATAGGGTTAGAGTTCTTGTTTACAGTAATTCCTCTTATTGTATTCTGTCAAAGCTTATTATAGCAAACACTGTTTGGGAAGGGAAATAACTTTTATATTAACTATGACAGGGTTGTTTTTCCTCTCTGTCTTCTATCAATGCATCAAGTGATTCATTTGATACCCACCCACCCTCACAAACACAACCAGTACTTTCATTGATATGCATTGGGGAAGCTTATTATTGCCAATACAAGAATTCCACGGAATGCGGTGTCTCGCCTGCTGGCGCTTTGTCACAAAACAGAGCTGAATCAGCAAAGGTGTATGCATGAACCAAGTTTCTTGGCTCTAGCCCTTATAGTTTCTGAGAAACAGTCCTAGATGCAAAAACTTGACAAAAACATGCAAAGTCAGTCAACCGTAAAATGTTGGTAAAGACTCAATATTGACGATATAAACTAGAAACATATGGCTAACATTTCTGCATGTTTTTGTGGTTATCTGCCTACCTTCGTACATCGCTTCCTCCAGATGAATGCATGACCCAAGTTTCATGGCTCTAGCCCTTATATTTTCTGAGAAACAGACATAAACGTGAAAACTCGACAAAAATTACAAAGTCAGTCAACAGTAATATATAGGTCAAGACTCAATATTGATTATGGCTTTGAGATTTACTCTTCTAGGTGTAAGTTTGATGGCTCTAGCCCTTATAGTTTCTGAGAAAATGACCTAAACGCTGCAACGCCACATAAAATTGCAAAGTCAGTCAACCGTAAAATGTAGGTCAATACTCAAAATTGATGATGGCCTTGAGATCTACTTTTCCAGATGTATGCGTGAATCAAGTTTCATGGCTCTAGCCCTTATAGTTTCTGAGAAAATGACCTAAATGCAAAAACTCGTCAAATATTGCAAAGTCAGTCAACCGTAGAAGTAGATCAAGACCCAATATTGATGATGGCTTTGAGATCTACTCTTCCAGATGTATGCATGTACCAAATTTAATGGCTCTAGCCCTTAAAGTCTCAGAGAAAATGACCTAAACGCAAAAACTCAACAAAAGTTTACGCCGCCGACGACGACGACAACACCGGAAAAGCAATACATATGTCTCGCCTCTGCTTCGCAGGAGAGACAATAACGAAAGGACAGAAAGTAACATTAAAACTACTGGTGTCGCAATACATTGTTTCTGTCAAGTCGTCATCTCTGATTCATCATAGGCCTTATCCGTGATTTGTAAGTTTCCTATTCATTGGTGGATTAGGAAACTTTCATGTGGACCAAACAGCCAAATAAATGTTTAGAAGTAGCCCAGAAGCACTGGGTGATGGATGGATCAAGTAAAACTACTTTAAGACCCCAGTAATTTTTTGCTGACCGCTCGCAGGCAGTACTTCTGTTGTGTTTTCTCAGTTTACATGATGTTATTTCTGCTTGTTAATGGTCTGTAGCTGTCTGGCCACCTGTATGGCTGCCCCTTGTGCTTTATGTTTTGTTTTGTTTATATAACAAGAGGCCCAAATGGGCCTGATATCACTCACCTGGCTTTCGTATCCAAATGGTCCCCATTCTGATACAAAATTGGTCCAATTCCAGAGATTTTCTCAATTTCACATTTTGCTACTTTTAGTAACAGAGGCCAACTTGTCTGGTCTTTATATATTTACTTTTGAAACACCTCAAGGCAAGAATCATTTTGCCACAAATTTCATCAAAATCCATTCAGGGGTTACCGAGATATTGTCAGTTTCATGTTTTGTGCTATTTTTAGTAACGGCAGATGGCGGCCATCTTAGAATGCCAAAATGCAAAAAATAGAAAAGCTTTCATGCAAGGACCATTTCGACACAAAATTGGTCCAGTTCCATTGTAAGATTCTTATTTTCAAATTTTGCTATTTTAAGTAAGAGGCCAACTTGACGGGTCAATATTTGTTAATTTGTGAAACACATCAAAGCAAGAATCATTTTGCCACAAATTTCGTCTCAATCGCTTCAGCGGTTAATGAGATGTCATTTTCATGTTTTGTGCTATTTTTAGTAACGGCAGATGGCGGCCATCTTGGAATGCCAAAATGCAGAAAATCGAAAAAGCTTATTGAAATGATCATTCTGACAGAAAATTAGTCCAATTCCACTGAGATTTTCTTATTTTCACATTTTTCTATTTTTAGTAACAAAGGCCATTATGACTTGTCTATATTTAGTTACTGTTGAAACATCTAAATGCAAAAATCATTTTGACACAAATTTCGTCAAAATCTATTCACCGGTTACTGAGATATCGTCATTTTCATGTTTTGTGCTATTTTTAGTAACGGCAGGTGGTGGCCATCTTGGAATGCCAAATTGCAATTAATCAAAATGGCTTCATGTAAGGAACATTCTGACACAAAATTGGTCCAATTCCATTCAAGGGTTCTTGAGTAATTGTCATTTTATGTTTGTGCTATTTTTAGTAACGGCAGATGTCGGCCATCTTGGAAGCCAAATTGCAATAAATCGAAACGGCTTCATGCAAGGAACATTCTGACATAAAATTGGTCGAATTCCATTCAAGGGTTCTTGAGTAATTGTCATTTTTATGTTTGTGCTATTTTTAGTAACGGCAGATGTCGGCCATCTTGGAAAGCCAAATTGTAATTAATCGAAATGGCTTCATGCAACGAACATTCTGACACAAAATTGGTCGAATTCCATTCAAGGGTTCTTGAGTAATTGTCATTTTTATGTTTGTGCTATTTTTAGTAACGGCCCCCATGGTGGCCATCTTGGATAGTCAACTGGCACAAAATTGAAATTATTCCTTTTAAGGACCATTGCTGACCAATCGTACCACAATCGATTGCGTTTTCTTGAGATACTTACATTTGAGCAAAATCGGTCTTGTAAACGCTAAGTAGGTGACCTAATTCCGCTATAGATTTTTTTCATTTTTACAATTTTTAATCCCAAGGTCCCATTAATGTTCCACGCAAACTTTCGGCCAAATATACAAAATGGTTCTGGAGAAGAAGTTGATTTTGTTGTTTTTGCTATTTTTAGTAACGGCGGCCATCTTGGATTCTTGACCTGACCCAATTTTACAATTTTGAAACCCTGCAGTCTGGTCATGCTCCATGTGAAATTTGAAACCCATGGGTGCAGTGGTTTTAGAGAAGAAGTTGTTTGAAGTCGTTTGAATATGTCGTTTTTTGACATTGGCATTTGAGCAAAATTACACTCGTAAACAGAAAGTAGGTCACTGTGACAAAACTCCGCTACAGATTTTTTTCATTTCTATAATTTTGAATACCAAGGTTTCATTGATGTTCCATGCCAAAATTCAGACAAATATACCCAGTGGTTCTGTAGAAGAAGTTTATTTTGTTGTTTTTGCTATTTTTAGTAATGGCGGCCATCTTGGATTTTCAACCTGACCCAATTTTATAATTCTGAGACCCTGGAGTCAGGTCATGCTCCATGTGAAATTTGAGAACCATGGGACCAGTAGTTTTACAGAAGAAGATGTTTGAATATTTGTTTTTAGGTGTTGACGGACACATTCCGTGACGACGCACGACGCACGCCGGACGCATTGGTATGACAATAGCTCACTATGGCCCTTCGGGCCAGGTGAGCTAAAAATGAAAAATAAAAAAGAGGTCCAAGAGGCCCTGAATCGCTCACCTGAGCAAAAATGTTAAAGTCAAACTAGGGTCATCACATATGAACAAACCTGATAGTTTGCAACCATTTCCAAATGGTTCTGAAAAAGATTTTGAATATTTTTCTATGTATTGCTATTGTTCAAACCAAGGACCCCCTGGGGCGGGGCCATTTTTGATCATCTGGGGCCATCATTTGAATAAAATAGGTAAAGGACCAATAGACAATGCTACATACTAAATTTCAAGCATCTGAGCCAAGTGGTTCTAAAGAAGAAGATTTTTGAATATTTTTCTATGTTTCTCTATGGTTCAAACCCAGAACCCCCTTGGGCGGGGCCTTTTTTGACTCTGGGCCATCATTTGAACAAATTTGGTCAAAGACCACTAGGTAATGCATCAAACCAAATTTCAAGCATCTGCACTAAGGGGTTCTGGAGAAGAAGGTTTTTAAGTATATTTTAATTTTGAACCCAGACCCCCGCTGCAGGGCCATTTTGCATCCCAGTGCCACCATTTAAACAAACTTTGTAGGAGTCCACCAGGCAACGCAGCATATAAAATTTCAAGCATCTGAGCCAAGAGGTTCTGAAGAAGAAGATTTTTGAAAATGTTTCTATGTATTTCTATGCTTCAAACCTAGGACTCCCTACCCCGGGGCTATTTTGGACCCTGAGACCACCATTTAAACAACTTGGTAAAAGACTTCTAGGCAATGCTACATACCAAATTTCAAGCAACTGAGCCTTGGGGTTCTGAAGAAGAAGCTTTTTGAATATTTTTCTATGCATTTCTATTATGGGTCAAACTTTGGAATCC
Source organism: Ctena decussata (assembly GCA_963989385.1). Lineage (NCBI taxonomy): Eukaryota > Metazoa > Mollusca > Bivalvia > Lucinida > Lucinidae > Ctena > Ctena decussata. The sequence continues at coordinate 32,540,984 of OZ022498.1, read as the reverse complement.
CTGCCATAGGGCCATTTTAGACCCTAGGCCACCATTTGAACAAAGTTGGTATAGGACTATTAGGCAATGCTACATACCAAATCTCAAGCATCTCAGCCTTGCGGTTCTGAAAAAGAAGTTTTTTGAATATTTTTCTATGTTATTCTACGGTTCATACCTAGGACCCCCTGGGGCGGGGCCATTTTGGACCATTGAGCCATCATTTGAACAAACTGGGTAAAGGACCACTAGGCAGGGCTACATACCAAATTTTAAGCATCTGAGCCAAGTGGTTCTGAAGAAGAAGATTCTTGAATATTTTCTATGAATGTTTATGGTTTAAACACAGGACCCCGGGAGCGGGACCATTTTGGACCCTTGAGCCATCATTTGAACAAACTTGGTAAAGGACCACTAGCCAATGTTATATACCAAATTTCAAGCATCTGCACCAAGTGGTTCTGGAGAAGAAGGTTTTTTAAGAGCGGGATGCGGAATTTGATTGTTTTATTTCTGATGACTACGTTTCATGGCATGAACCTTGAATGAACCGTGTATGCTCAAGTCTTGTGGTTATGCAACAAATGTATTACAAAATACCTAAAACCTACAGACAACTTTTCATGAACACTTCTCAGGAACATATCCACATAGTGACCAAACTTTGCCGTCCCGATAAAGACTGAAATACTGTTTCAAAGGGCCGTTGAACCCAAAATAACCAAGCAGCCATCGACCAAACTTTGTACAATGAATGCCCTTAAAACATGACGAGGTGAAGACATCACACCCATTAAGCCATCCTGTTATTGAAAATGTTGCTTTTACACGAATTTGTTGGATGCATCGCTAATGACGACAGACACCAGAATCGAGTAAAATTAGAACGATTGTCAGGCTTGGTTGGATAGCATATCATATGAAGCACCATATTGTTCATGTGACATGGACTGTCTTAAAAAGTTTTCTTCCCTCAACTCCTGGATGCCATCTATGAAATTCGGTTATGATTTTGCTTTTTGAGGGAATGCTTAAATTTTCAAAATATGAGAGACCTGGGTCAATGGTCAAAAAATGACCTTAACCTCTAGTACTCAAAATAGTCAGGTGGCGGATTCGAGAAAAGTGCTCCAGAAAATGAGTTTGTGGGCACTTTCGCGGCATGATGGGCAACCATGCTAAAAATACTTACCGATATGCCGTCGTTTATTTTTTGCCGGTTGCCAAGCCTGACTGCCCGTTGTGTACCGAATAAACGAGGTCAAAGGTCATTAAGTGCAAAATCACGAAAAACTGCTTAGAAAATGATTATTGTACATTTGAGGTATAAATATCACTGCAGTTTAATGCTGAACATATTGAAAACCTCATTCGGCAATAGTAAAGCATACTTGAATAGTTTCTGTTGAATCAAACTGTGTATGTGTCCGTCCGTACACCTGTTTTTCTGAATGTACATGCTTTCATAGAGCTAACTTTAATTTTTCATAAATCGAGGACTGCACGGAATAAATATATGACCAACATGTTTCAATTTAGTTAATTATATATTTTTAAGCAAGCTATCATATATTTCTAGCTCAACATTTACATTACAAATAGTTGGATTCATTAGCATGTGTTGTTTACAATAGATAACTTGTTTACAGTTGTCATCTGAAATCTAATGCAGAAAAATAGCCATAAAATTATTTATAACGGTGTTTAAACATGAAGATGTAAAACTTTAAAAATGTGAGCTGTGAAGCAGATAAAATTCAATGTAGATAAATCAATCTCATGTAGTTTACGTTACCAAATTGGTAAATTAGTCATTCAAATTACTAATAAGCAATTGAATTAAATAGAAAAGCATAGTATCATGTATGTTTGGTGTTTATAGATGTTTTCTTGTTTATAAAGTTGACAGTAATTCATTTTGCAAACTACTTTTAGACATAAAATACACATAAGCATGATGTCAAGAATAAGTTTTCAGCTATACCGGAGTATTTATAAGTACAATCCAGAATATCGAGACTTGTCGACCGACATTTTGAAACTCATCGCCTCATGCTTTTGATTCTAAAGGGCATTGCTGATATACAAGCAAACTTGTGCAACTACTGTAACATATACGTTTTTGTATAAGTGTTACAGCATCGCATGTAATTTACGTTAAGACAGACAGGTCTGTAGGAATGAATAAATTAATTCGAATCTAAATATTGTTATTGCCCACATGACATGACATGTGTAGTTTACGTTATAGGAAGTGTTAATTATGTTAATAATGACTTGAAAGAGGGCCCCATGGAAGATTGGTTATACCAAATGGGTTACCCTCTCTAAATAAAGAATTTACTTACATACTTACTTACTTACTTACTTACTTACTTACTTACTTACTTACATTATGTTGGTCTTCGTCTGAATCGTTTTTGTAGACATTCCTCATGGGACTGATGGCCATATAACTTGCATGGAAAAAGTATGAGAAACTACCTATTATAAAAATCAAATGATTTCATTTATAAGTACCCTGTCGTTAAGCGGCTTTCTAGAGGCTGCTAAGATGGCTCTCATAACTTCATTACAGTATTGTTTTAGTTAGTTTAATTCAGTGGCTACAGAGCTTATAGAGGCTATCTGAAATAATGACTCAGCTGCTCCAGGTTGCATGATGCGTGTTGTACACTTTTCAGAATTTCTCAGGAAAACATTAAATCAAACCTAGTTTGCTGTATTCAAACCTTGTGTGTCATTATTTCTTGAAGTTTCATATTATTCTGATTAATGCATTCGAAGCTGATACATTTGCTCCTCTTAAATAAGTCATCATATGTTTTGTTTTGCATGGCCATTTAGTGGACTAAAACTGACTTCGTTAGCCTGTGTAGTTTACGTTATAGGAAGTGTTTAAATATATTGTACCTGAAATCTATTAAACTGTTAAAAAGGGCATAACACTGACTTGAAACTGTGTCTGCATAAATATGCATACGGTACATGTAAATTATTTAACAATGTGCTGCTTACTATATAAACACAAACGGAACCAGTTGAATCGCGGAAGTGGGGGAGGGAGGGGTGAAAATTGTAAAAATAGCGCCAGCCATCCCCAATGGCAAGATTTATACACTATTACTCAAGATATCTTAATACTACATTTGTCAACGGTTATGATATCATAAATGAATGAAACCAGTTATAATTCAATGTGTAAATATATATAGACTAGTATGTATGGCGAGAAGGGGTGAAAATATTATGGCCACACTACTAATCACTTAGGGGACTTAATCATCGACACAGTCTAGTTCATAACATTTCTGAAGCTGTTGTTCAAGCTCTCGCAACAACAAGACCTTTACTGTAGTGCAAGCTTCATACATCAAATGGCCTACTTTTACACCAGCTCAGGTAACTCGTCTGAATAGGTTGTGATAACAGCCAAAGCATTTAGTGAAAACAGCAAAGGCGACTGTAGTGCGAGAGTACAGATCACGTTTGCCACTGCTATGCTGGCTAAGCACATTACAAGACATCTGTGTTTTAACACCTCAGGCTTCTATAAGCCATCTTGTGTGATTAGCATGCCAGTTCTGGCCACCAAATGTCCTCTGCCAGTATGCTAAAATACACTGTAGTGGCAGCCATAAATGCACACACTATAATGCTAATATCCATGTGTTGTAATACATACTTCGTAACGTACGTAACACTGCAGATAAGGTTTTACAAAGACGTCTATACATAAAAGCGTACCATCTTAATCTACCAGACACGTCTGTAAACATTGTGATGTCAGGTCAGGCTATTAAAGACATCATCATATATCATGGTACCTGCCTATGCCGCTACAAAACCTGTGCATCGACTATGTCACCTGCTCAATTTACTGAAATACCCTAGAGGTATGGTTATGGCAGTTGTTTCTTTTATATAAATATGGGCAGAATTCAGTGCCAGACAGTGTAATGCCAGACATCTACATAGTCTGTGGATACAACACAGGGTAAGAAAAAGGATATATTGACATGGTTTTAGAAATTCAGGCTACAACAAAGCCCCTTGAGGGTCATTGCTCTCTGTTATGTAATTCCATATTATATTCTGTCTGCATCTTTATCTTGTTCGACTACCTAAAAACCACAACTATAGAGACAGTTATATCTGTTCTTCCACTAAGTTTGCTCTCTGTCAACACTCTAGAACAAGTTCAAATTCTCTCGACAAATTGTCACTTTCAATTATGTAGTTCCAGCTGACTGACTAAAATACTTCAGAAGAGGCAAATGTACTGCCCCATGCATCGACAAAATTACCTAGCAGATCATTGTTCAGGCTCTAATAACCAAACATCTATATTTAGAACATTGCATCGCCTCATCTGTTAAAGGTCAACGTAGATCTTTGTAGTGCCAGCCCGTAAGATGCTGTTTATAATATCAATGGTCATGATTCTGGTTTATGATTTTTTATTAGATATGTCCGGTAACGTATGTAACGGTGTAATTTTCTGCATAGTTTGATACATTTACATGTTTCTTTTTATTTGCATTAAGGTAAAATGTAAATGTTAGCTTGTTTCAGTAAAATGGTTGATTTATCCGAAATATGTTTGTTCATTAAATGGAGGAAAAAACTCGGTAACGTAGGCAACATTTATGCTCTATTGAAGATAGTTTAATTGATTGTATAGAGAAACAGCACGATGCTTTTTCTCAACAGCAAGATTCAGATATGTCTCAATATTCATTTGAATAAGAGTTATTGTAACATACGAATTCAGCAGATTGATATGGTAACGTATTTAAATTGGCGATAACTGTCAAACGCACCAACTTTGAAGTCAGAGAGCAGAGAATGGTATAATGTAATTTTGTGATATATTTTTGGAAAAACAAAAAGTGTATAAGGCCTCTCATTCAGATCGATGGGGCAGGCCTATGGGCTATTGGTAACTCAAAAGACTGCTTTTAGATTAAATGATATAGTAAGCCACTGTACAAAAGTGTACCTACTGACCTTTAACGCAGTTATGATTGAATATGATGTCGGCAATATGGCAAAAACTTTTTGGTATGTTTACTTACTTCCTTTGCCATAGTTGCCTCTCATTTCGCGAAAGTCTCTATTAGTTCAATAATTCACTGACAAACTAGTATATAGAAATGCACCAAATGACCTTTGACCCAATTTTGACCTTATATGACGTCTGTTGAGCTGGCAACCGGGTAAAATGGTTTTAGGTAGGTTTAATGACTTCAATGAGCCCGGTTGCCTGTCATGCCGCGACAGTGCCCACAAATCCAAAATTTCACTCTTAAACCACCGGACTAAAATCTTCATGAACTCATTAAGATGGCTTTATTTGCCAATTTTATGCCAAAACCTTCAACAATTTCTATGAAATCTTATGTTCTCGCATTTCCCATATAAAAGAACCATTGTGACAAATCTGAGTGTGCCATTAAAAAGTCAAGGTAAACCCAAGGTTATAATTTGAACTCTCTTGGTTATACTTGGATATGCAATGCTACATACCAAGTTACAAGGTCATTGGTTTATTGTGTGTGTGTGTTCCAATTCTTGTAAAGATCTCCCCGCACTCCCACCACCCACCCATCCCTACTCCTGCAGTTCAGCGGTACGTATCAATGGCCACAGTATGGGGCACTGTTCGTCCATATCAGTTTATTGGCTCTGGAGGAGAAGATTTCCAATATAAAAGTATCCATACCAATTTTAATGTGACAGACGTGCGTTTCTGTATTTAACTTCTTCAGTGTCGCTAAACCCCAAAAGTTTGAAAGAAAAGATCATGGACGGGTCTCGGCAGGAAACGAGTATCCCTCTGCGGTTTTTACCATACATGGGCGTAGCAGTCATGTTGGTCATTTGACCGAGAGCATTTGAACAATGTTTTGTTTCCACAAGCCCTGGAGGGGCTGTATGAAATTTGATTACAATCAGCTAAGTGTTTTCAGAGGAGAAGTTGTTTGAATTTGTGGATGGACCATGACAGACATTGGACATACGATGACGGACAACACAGCCTGAATATCCTATTAGCTCCGTGTAAAAAAAGTTTGTGATCGCAACTCCTCCTAGACCTCTTGACCGATTTTCTTGAAAATAAGTATGTGAACACATATTGGTATGAAGATGTGCATTAAGGTTTCCATTTTGAAATCCGACCCCTATTTTTTGAGTTATGCCCCTTTCTGATATTTTTGGCCCTAATTTTGGGGGGGGTTTAGTCGTTTTTGCTTTGATTTTATTCAAATTTGGTTCATTGATGCATCATAAGAAAATAGTTGACAGGACGGACGGACGGACAGACGGACGGAAGGACAACGTGAAAACAGTATACCCCCCTCAAACAAGTTTGCGGGGGGTATAAAAAAAAACTAGAAAATCGTGTCTGTAAGACACGAATGATGCCCCTGAGCAGCGCCTGTCACAGGGCAGTGTACATCACTGAACTGTTCAATATCAACAAATATTATTACAAAGTACTTTACTTCTAGCCTGACTGTCATAATGGCTATGTTCAACATGCTAAATTTTGTTCAAAATGCTAAATTTTGTTCAAAATGCTAAATTTTGTTCAAAATGCTAAATTTTGTTCAAAATGCTAAATTTTGAACAAATCAAATGACTAAGCTGAGAAAGGCTATTTTTTTCTTTTTAAGTTATACCTAGCTCCATCAATATGTCGACAACATGTAAGCAAAGTTTAAAAAAGATCTAACGAAAACCGTGGAAGGAGTTAATTACACAAACTCTATACAATCCAATGCTAAATACTGCCTAAAACGACTAAGTTCAATAAGGGTTCAAGTTCATAATTCTGTCAAAATTGATTCTAGTTCCATCAAAAACCTACATGCACATATTCAACATATACACAATATGTATGCAAAGTTTGAACAAGCAAATTCAATGAATTTATATCCCCCGCCGTTGTGGCACCGATTTCTATATGATTATTTTTTCATAAAATTTTGTTCACTTGCTATCTCATTGATTCAAGGGCAATAACTCATGCACTAGTGGTGCCATTCTGATAGAACCTCATGTGCATATCCACGTTATGGTGATACATATTCACTTTAAATTTCATGAAGTTTTCGTAATTGGTTACTTAGTTATGGCACATTTAATTGATTTTAAGTCAATTAAAGGGAGATAACTCATGCATTAATGAAGGCAGTCTGACGAAACTTCATGTGGATCAGCGTGTTATAGTGTTATATACTAACTATAAGTTTCATGATATTCCGTCCAGTGGTTACTTAGTTATGGCTCATTTAATTGATTTTAAGTCAATTAAAGGGAGATAACTCATGCATTAATGAAGGCAGTCTGACGAAACTTCATGTGGATCATCATGTTATCGTGTCATATACTTACTTTAAGTTTCATGATATTCTGTCCAGTAGTTACTAAGTTATGGCTCATTTAATTGATTTTAAATCAATTAAAGGGGGATAACTCATGCATTACTGAAGCCAGTGTGTCGAAACTATATGTGCATCAGTGCGTTATAGTCATATATACTTATTTTAAGTTTCATAATATTCCGTCCAGTGGTTACTTAGTTATGGCTCATTTCATTGATTTTATGTCAATTAAAGGGGGATAACTCATGCATTACTGAAGCCAGTCTGATGAAACTTCATGTGCCGCATTTATTTATTTATTTATTTTAAGTTTCATGAAATTCCGTCAAGTGGTTACCTAGTTATGGCTCCGGACGGACGGAAGGACGGACGGATGGAAGGAAGGACGGACGGACGGACAGACAGATGGACGGACATGGAGAAAACTATATCCCTCCGCCTTCGGCGGGGGATAATAACATCCACTGAAAACTGTGGTAGGAGTTGATTTCACAAGCTCCATACCCTACAATGCCAAAAAGCTGTCTAAAATGATTTAGTCAAAAAGGCCGTAATTCCGTCAAAAAACAATTTAAGCCCCATCAAAAACCCACATGCATATCCTCAACATGTCCACAATATGTATGCAAAGTTTGAAAAACATCCTCTGATAACTGTGGAAGTAGCTGATTACACGAACTCCATACTCTACAATGCTAAACATTGCCTAAAATGATTAAGTTGAAAAGGCCGTAATTTTGTCAACATTTATTACAGCTCAATTAAAAACCCACATGTACATCTTCAATATGTATGCAAAGTTTGAAAAAGATCCATTGCAAACAGTGAGAAGAGTTTATTACACAAACTATATCCCCTTTAAAAGGCCGTTATTCTTTCAAAACTTGTTCCAGCCCTATGCAAAACCCACATGCACATCTTCAATATGTCCACAATATGTATGCAAAGGTTGAAAAAGATCCATTACAAAATGTGAGAGGAGTTGATTACACAAACTCTATACCATACAGTGTGACGAACGGACGGACAGACAGATGTACGGACAGATGGACAGGAGCAAATCTTAATGCCCCCTGACTGTCGTCACGGTGGCATAAAAAGCCTACCCAACATTGCCTGATCAAAAGCCTACCTTTGCTGGCCAAAACTTTTCCAAGACCTCCTGACAACGAAAGACTGTTATCAGCAGAATTCACCAATACGTCAACCCTTATCTGTGACATTTCTCCTTCAGCTGAATAAACTGTCCTGTCATCATATGCGTCTCCAATGGCATGCAGTTTAAGTCCTAAATCAGGCACCTGACTAGATGCCCCAGACATAACAGCCCTAAAGTCGTTGTCTTCTTCTTCATCGCTGCCTAATTTAATCACTACTGGATAAGCGTTTTCAACAGATTTAATACTATCTTGGCCTTTTTCAGAGTTCATATGTGATGCCAGTCCTGGTCTGTTTAGGGAATGTTCTTTCTTTTGCAGTTGCTGGGCAAGACGAGTAAGTTGTTCTTTGGCCAAACGGATACCATTTTCAGTACCCTGCACTGATATACCTTTAGAGTCACAATGTATCTGGACATAATGATGAGTTAGGTCTTTAGCAATATCAGCTAGCTTGTTGGTATGGTGACTCTGAATTAACTTTATAATACTTTTATTACCTGACGTAAAAGTTTCATTTAAAATTGTGTGTTGCGCTAAAAAGCTTGCAACTGCTCCTGTCAAATCCTCAACTATATCTGAAATCGCTGTTATGTAGACCTTAGAAAAATCTTCTTTCACACTAATTTTACAAATTCCACTGTTTGTGCTATATATTTCTTTGAGTCTTTCCTGCCATTTCTGAGACGAAAATATAGCAGCAGATGCTTTATTCACAGAGAGCGTTTTCTCTTGAACTGCATCTGTGATGAATTCCATACAAGAGGGTAAGTCTGACTCAGAACTACACACTGCCAACTTTAAATCGGTTGCTTCCCATACACCTACAAGTCTGCCTGATTTTAATTTTTTGACAATATAGTCTCTTACTGGTTTTGTCTGATAAAGGTCTATACAATTTTGAGAAATGCTTTCCTTCACCCTCACGGCAAATGAATTTGTTTTTTCATACATATCCACTTTAGCAGACTGAATATCAGCAACGACACCTTCAAAAGTCAATTCATTCTTATTCTGGTTGATTTTAACTTTCAGGTTGACAAATTTTTCTTCCATTTTAACAGGATATTTTGATGCAAGTAGCATTCTAAGATGCAAGGGTTTGAGGTTTGAAAGCGTTTGTCTGACAGTTTGCTTTCTTCGTTCAATATCATCAGTGACTTTTTTAATTACATCTTCAATCGTTTTTGAAACAGCAGCAACAGTGTGACTATATCCAACCACTCTAATCATTTTTTCCTTTTTATCTACAAACAATGCCACCCCATCAGGATTTTCAATGCTTATTTCACCAAGTCCTGTTAAAACTGCCTCCCATCCCTCATCCCAGACTGGATGCTCCTTTAAACTCAGCATTTTAACATAGTCTTTCATATTTTTCTCCACATTCGTCTTCCAGTCTTTCACCAGCTTTCTATAATCTGGGGTATTTACAGTTATTTCACATTCTACCATAACTGATGAACCTTTTTCAGGCCATAATACTTTTGCATAACACCCTTCTAACTGTTTTTGCACTGCCTCAATGCAACTTTCAGACTTTTTCATGAAGTCGACTATTTTCTCTTCTATGTCATCAATGGTAATAGCGTCAGGGATTTTTAGCCTGGGCTCACTTCCATCACCTTGACTTCTTCCAAGCTTTTCTATATACACCTCCACTGTAAGGTCCTGACCCTCAAGCCTATGTTTCTGGCGCAATACATCATCAACAACTGCAAGAGAGAAAACAGTGAGAAATGCCAATCATTAAAACAACAGCTGCCCTTAACATCTTAAGCCTACGATTTGCCTACGATTTTCGTAGGTTCCATTCTCATCTTAAGTCTACGATTTTCGAAATTTCCGTACAAACTGTATGAAATTTACGAAAATTTTAGGCTTATAATGTTTAGTGAAACAGTCACTAGATTCCACGACCAAAATATGAGGACTATGACGGTCTTGTCTCATTCATCTTGGCTCTTTCTAATCAGCAACTTTGTCAAATTCAGACAGGTGTGATAACTTGACAGGTCGATGAAACAAGACATCATGCAAAGAACGTACATAACTGCACATGAACAAACTAAATTAAACCCAGTCTGCAATTGTCAATTGTCTGATACGCCCCTTGCTTCCAGAGGATCTGATTTCAGGAAATATTTTGCCGTTTTGTCTGTCGCCTTGCTGGAGACGATGGGGGGCGACTGAGGTGGTTTGATGATGCCTACGCCAAGTGGGCATCTTTGACCTCATGTCAGTAGCTAATTGTCCCGTGATATACGTCAGTAGGTGTGGACTGGAGAGGGACGCTTGCTGCCTGTTGAGACCTGCCTTAGATTTGGGCTAAAACAGTTGAAATGGAGATGAAGGGATAGAAGATTAACTTGCAACTTTAAGTCCTTTTAAACACATTTTAGTAATTTAGTAATATCAGGATGATGGGAGGATGATTATGAAAAGCTGTGTGCAACTACCTGTTTACTGATGAAAGGTTTACTGATAAAAAGATTTTCGCCTCAAGCGGGAATCGGTACCAGGATTGCTAGCTTCCAAATGAGGTTGTCTTCAATGCCATTAAACTATCGAAATCAAACTTGAAGAAATAAGCTAAGTCATCATACTACAGAACAGCCTTTTACAAGGACAATAATATACTGAGCAAAAGTGAAAACGCAACATTATAGAAGACAGTTTGTGAGTAACACAGTGATACTATTTTGCCTGAATATAAACATTTTAGTAGCGCAAGACATTCAGAAAAAAAATGTCAAAAAGATTCCAAATCTGATACTCCTCGTAACAGAGTTATCTTACCATATTCAATTTTAGCATATTTTGTAATACACCAAATATGCACATGCGCAGATGCACTTTATTTTATTGATCCAAAGCGTTACATCCAGAGTGACAGAAAAAGCAAATAAGAACTCACAATTTATTTGGACAAAACTAAGAAATTGAAGCTTTATTTTTCCAAATTATAAATTATCTCTCTTTGCATTAAAACTATAGCAAATTTCAATGTTCGATTATTCTTTGGTTTATCAATTTTCTAAATATTTTTTTCTCGTTGTTGCAGTGCAATAAATCATGCACTTTACCTATGGTTAATTTTAAGCAAAAGTGTCACAATTTGTGAGGAAACCACAAATCAATTCTGATGGGAATTTCCATTGCTCATGGTTTCTTATTGTGTTTTCGAAGAAATAGCGATATTTCAACATTAATTTTCAACATCATGAAAACACATATTGATGTGTCCTTTCTCATTCGATATGTTTGGCATACTTGTTGTTTATCTAAGGCAAAATAAGACAACTATATCATGAACTCCTTGTTTAAATCAAGTTTAAAATGCATGTTCGACTAGTTCGTATTTGCACAGCAGAAATTCGGACCCCTGTTCACTTTGAAATGTGTTCGTTTTATCTGAAACAGCTTTTACAGCTATCCTCTGATATCATGGCCTTCCAAATTTGTTTAACTTTAGAATGCGTTATTAATCTTGAACCGTTTCGGGTTCCACAAAACAGAAAATTTGAAAACAAATCACTTGTAGCGTTTTCACTTTGTTCAGTATGGATTAACTGATAATTTACATATCATGGTAAAACAATGCACTGGTAAAACAATGCACTGGTCTTCCTAAGACAAGTCCTTTGTTTTTCGACGTGCAGAGATTGTCATTTTACCTCCCCCCCCCCCCCTCCACCCATACACACGCACCTTCCCCGCTCCCACTCACTCATCTGAAAACTCCCCATAAAATTTTAATACCTATGTAATGCCAATTTCTAAGTCTGAGACCTTGACCTTTGGTTTACAGCAACGTGCAAACGATGTAAACCAATCTCTTGAAAACTAAAAGTAAACCCGGTCAAACATCTATGGACTCACTTGAGATAAAAACTAGAAGTGGCAGTAAGCATGGCTTACTAATTACCCCCCGCCTTTAACAGTTAGTTATGTAACTTTGTCATCTAAGTTTTGCATTTACACAGTATACATGTTATGACAAATACAAGTGCACATCTATATACCAATATGTGTTCACATACTTAATATCAGTCAAAAGGTTTAGGAGAAGTAACAACAACAAACTTTGTTTTTGAAGACTACAAAGGGGCATAACAAAGCTGGAAAACCTTTTTGAGAAAAACTGAACAATATTTGTGAACTCATTCCTTCTCCAGTATCTTGACTAAAATAAACCAAAAAATTTTGGCAATAAATGTCAAAAAGGGGCATAACTCAGGAAAAGAGGGGTCACATTTCAAAAAGGAAACCTTAATGCACATCTTCATACCAATATGTGTTCACATACTTAATTTCAAGAAAATTGGTCAAGCGGTGTAGGAGGAGTTGCGATAACTAACCTTTTTTACACAAAAAATATATATATGAAGGGGCCTAACTCAGCAGGCAAATGCTTCCAGGAAAAACTGGAAAACAAATGTCAACTATTTTCTTATGGTGCATCTATGTACCAAATTTGAATAAAAATAAAGCAAAAATGACTAAAATAAACCAAAAAATAAGGGCAATAAATGTCAAAAAGGGGCTTAACTCAAGAAAAGAGGGGTCAGATTTCAAAAAGGAAACCTTAATGCACATCTTCACACCAATATGTGTTCACATACTTAATTTCAAGAAAATTGGTCAGGCGGTCTAGGAGGAGTTGCGATAACTAACCTTTTTTACACAAAAAATATATATATGAAGGGGCATAACTCAGCAGGCAAATGCTTCCGGGAAAAACTGGAAGACACGTGTCAACTATTTTCTTATGGTGCATCTATGTACCAAATTTGAATAAAAATAAAGCAAAAATGACTGAAATAAACCAAAAAATTAGGGCAAACTAGAAAATTGTGTCTGTAAGACACTAATGATGCCCCCGTGCAGCGCCTGTCACAGGACATGTGTACATCCCTAAAGCACCTTTCAAGCACAAATGCTATTTACAAAGAATCCACTGAAAACATTTCACAAACTTTATAACCTATAGTGCAAAATGCAGCCCAAAATGACTAAGTTTAAAAGGCCATAATTCCTTCAGAATTATTTTTTTCCTATCATAACCAACATGCACATCTTCACTGTGTCCACAACAAGTCTCCAATGTCTGAAAAACAGCAAATGAAAATTGTGGGAGGAGTTGATTACACAAAGTACTTACCCTACAATGCAAACATATGCCTAAAATGACTAAGTTCAAAAGGCCGTAATTCTGTCAAAATTAATTCTAGCTCCAACAAAAACCCACATGCACATCTTCAATATGTCCACAACATGTATGTGAAGTTTGAAAAAGATCCACTGAAAACTGAGGGAGGAGTTGATTACACAAACTCCTCACCCTACAAATGTAAAAATTTGCCTAAAATGACTAAGTTCAAAAAGCCGTAATTCTGTCAAAATCAATTCTAGTTCCAACAAAAACCCACATGCACATCTTCAATATGTCCACAACATGTATGCAAGGTTTGAAAAAGATCCATTCAAAACTGTGGGAGGAGTTGATTACACAAACTACATACCCTACAATGCAAAAATTTGCCTAAAATGACTAAGTTCAAAAGGCCCTAATTCTGTCAAAATTAATTCTAGCTCCAACAAAAACCCACATGCACATCTTCAATATGTCCACAACATGTATGCAAGGCTTGAAAAAGATCCATTGTAAACTGTGGGAGTAGTTGATTACACAAACTGCATACCCTACAATGCAAAAATTTGCCTAAAATGACTAAGTTCAAAAGGCCCTACAATGCAAAAATTTGCCTAAAATGACTAAGTTCAAAAGGCCGTAATTCTGTCAAAATTAATTCTAGCTCCAACAAAAACCCACATGCACATCTTCAATATGTCCACAACATGTATGTGAAGTTTGAAAAAGATCCACTGAAAACTGTGGGAGAAGTTGATTACACAAACTCTATACCGTAAAGTGTGACGAACGGACGGACTGACGGACGGATGGACGGACGGACAGACAGGAGCAAATCTTAATGCCCCCTGACTATCGTCACGGGGGCATAAAAATGTCAAAAAGGGACATAACTCAAGGAAGAGGGGTTAGATTTTAAAAAAGAAAACCTTAATGCACATCTTCATACCAATATGTGTTCACAATCTTAATTTCAAGTAAATCGGTCAAGCGGTCTAGGAGGAGTTGCGATAACTAACCTTTTTTACACAAAAAATATATATAAAGGGGCCTAACTCAGCACTGAAACTCATCTGCGGAAATCGGAAAAATATGTATTAACTCTTTTCATGTGCCGCATCCATGGACAAAATTTTAAACAAATCGGAGCGAATGTTGCGGACAGACGGACGGAAGGACAACGTGAAAACAGTATATCCCCCTGAAACATAGTTTGCGGGGGTATTATAAAAGGCCATCGGCCAAGTGTCACCCGACGTTTGATATGTGTCACAAACTGCAGCCCTTTATTCCGTTTCAGAGTAATTGTATGGCCAAAAAACTGAAAATATGTGTATTACAGAACCTGGTAAACAAATAATAACTGAACATAAGCAAAGACATATACCCAATTACTGGGCCTCTTTATAAAATACTTAAGTTTAGAACGGGGCATATATGTGTATAATCAGGTTACTGAAACTTTAGGCCCTTACAAAATGCCCAAAACATCAAGACTGTATACCCAGTAACAGAATAACTAGGGCCATAATCCTGCTAATGTGAATCTGATGAAAAATGAACAATGCCTTTATGAAAATTCAGCCCATTAATATGAATAGCTCTGGAGTTCAGAATGATCAATTTACCAAATGCTAATAGCATACCAATTTCAGCTCTCTTTGTCAAACGGTTCAAAAGTTTAAAAAATGCCAAAAACGACAAAGGGCCATAACTTTGTCAATAAAAGCATCGTAAACGACTGTGTAATACCCCGCCACTGCAGTCCTTTCGTAGATTCTTTTCTTTTTTGACAGGAAGCTTATATTGTTTTAATGGTTTGTTGCAAGTTTCAGAAAAACTCTCTCAACCCACATTTTATATAGAATTTTTCATGATTTTATACATGTATATAGCCCAGGGGCAGGGGCAGATAAGTTACCCTGGTGGAAAAAATTCTGCTTGAAAAGAAAGCTTATTTTATTTCGATAATTTCTATGAAATTTCATGAAGATATTTCAAAATGAAAAGGAAAAACAGACCAAAAATCACTTTTGAGACATTGACAAGGGCAATAACTCTGCCAGAAGACATCCAAATTTGTCCATTAACAATCCCAAGCAAGATATTCCCAAGACCAATGCACATGCCAAGTTTGAAGAAAATCCGTTAAAAATTACTCAAGTTTTCGAACGGAAACTAAGTGCTCATGGACGGACGGATGGACGGACAGACGTACGTACGACGGACGGACGGACACACGGACAGCCAGCAGGAAAACATAATACCCCGCCACTATCGTGTGGCGGGGTATAAAAACAGGACAATTTAAAGTCCAAAATCACATGCACATCTTCAGATCACGATGAAACATTCTGCACAATTTCAAGTCAATCTGATACAAGATGTGGCAGGAGTTGCGGGGACAAAGTCTGAGTCAGCAAGAGCCGTAACTCCGTCAAAAATGGCCGAAACAAAAATCAAACATCACATGCACATCTTCATATCATAAGAATACAATCTGTAAAATTTCAAATCAATCCGATGAAAGATGTAGGAGGAGTTGCGGGGACAAGATTTCGGAAGGTCTGAGTCAGTAAGGGCCGTAACTCCATCAAAAATGGCCGAAACAAAAATCAAACATCACATGCACATCTTCATATCATAAGAATACAATCTGTAAAATTTCAAATCAATCCAACGAAAGATGTAGGAGGAGTTGCGGGGACAAGATTTCGGAAGGTCTGAGTCAGCAAGGGCCGTAACTCCATCAAAAATGGCCGAAACAAAAATCAAAAACCGCATGCACATCTTCATATCATAAGAATACAATCTGCAAAAATTTCAAATCAATCCGAAGAAAGACGTAGGAGGAGTTGCGGAGACAAGATTTCGGACGGACGGAAGGACGGACGGACGCACACACGGACGGACGAGGGTCATTTCTATAGTCCCCCTCCGCCTACGTTGGGTGAGAATGATGAACGTACATCTGACTTAACACGCCTGACAATCAGTCTCATGCGGAACCGGCGGTTAAGCAAAGCAATCCGTTAGATCAATTTCCGGTGACGCAGAAGAGGAGCCGAAAAAGGTAAACAAACGATAATCGTTCGTGTAATAAGACGATTTATTTTCTCAGAAAATATGCTCTTTAAAATATGAGAATGCTATTTTGCTGCCAACACATTGTTTTCTTTGTATGCCGAAGGATTTGCTGATGCGTTGTCTTGTTTTTGTCATTTTTATTCCCTCCTCCTGTTCTCCTGTACCTGTTCGTACTGGATTATACATGAGGTAAGCAACACATTTATCCGCTAAATCTGACATTTGTGTACATATGATCTGCAAATTAGACGGTGTGCGGATATTTTGAACAGAAAGTGAGGTATGTGATACCTTTACACTTTGCTAGAACCAAGAATTCTTTTGAAATGCATGCACAATTGGTCTCGAAAGCCTGGTTCCGCATGTAATCATCAAAAATAAGAAGAAAATAATTTCACAGATAATTTTATTTTCAACCTAATATGTGCAGTAAAACTGTGCCCAGTATAATTCTGGAGTTTCTAAAGTTGACAAATGCAGGTCTGGCGGCTAATATTTGCTTGAAACCAGACCGCAAGGGAAATCAAGAAACACTGCTTTGAGCCATTATATGTTGAACATTATGAATTGATTACGTCATTGGAATATCAAATGACTCCATATAATATCTGTTTAGCTTATTTCAACACTTTTGGTTTGCCTATTTTTAAGGTAAGTCCCCATGTCATTTTTTTCCTGGTTTCGCATGCGATAGCTCGGTTCAGCATTTGACTTCTTTCAAACTTCACAATTTCTTTTGCTTAAACGAAGCTATAAACGTCTCAAGCTATACATGGATCACTATTAAATTATTTATGCCAATACTGTTTTTTTCTGATTTGTCTTCTGATAAAAATAACCCTCGAAAACACTCATATGTCCTGCTTCAGTATCATAATAATATTTAAGTGTTTAATGCTACGCGTTGTAGTTTTCGACATCACCTCGAGCAATGACTTTTGACTTTGTTGGAGGCAATATAGCAAAATTATGGTGCACCTTGTCCTCTTTCGTAGCAAACGACTATTTAAGTTTTTAATGCTACTCGCTGTAGTTTTCGGCAACACCTCGAGCAATGACTTTTGACTTTGCTCGAGGCAATATGGAAAATACGGCGTGCATCGAAATGTTCTTATATAATGGCTTGCTACAAAAGCCAGGAGGTATCCGCACTTCACCGCACGAAATTTCATTGAGTATGAACATCGAAGGTAATGTTTCAGACTGACCTCCGCTGAAATATGTTGAAAACTAATTTGACTATTTTCCAGTAGTCAGTTTGCTGTTTTCGTGGTCTATAGATGGGTCACGGGTAAGATTTTTGAGTCTTGCACAGGTATTTCGGCTCTGTGAATGCATTTGTACGCTTTCCTTAAAAATCTTAGTAATGCGATAAGGCGTGCCCATATCATACACACTTTCAAATAATATATTTATAAAACTTAATGCTTTCATTACTGTGTGTGTATTTAAATTCTCGTAATGACGTTAAACCACACACCCCAGCGGAACGTATCCATAGCCTCAGCAACTGGGAACCGTTCATCCGTCCAGCTTTCGTTACTACATCTTTACCGAATCTAAAATATTAATAGTCAATTTGAAACTTAGGAGAAAGTCTAATTGAGATTAACCCTTAACCCCACGATCGCGTGAACTGTCAGTTTTAAGGGGTAGCCTGTCAGGAAACCCCACTTTTGAGACTGTCATATTCAGAAGGGAAACTGTTTTTTTACCAGAGCAAGGTTTTGCCTACATCACTGGTTTGTAGTTTGCAAACACTGAAAAAACGTTAAAATTTTTAACATTTTTTTTCAATACATCTTTTCAAGTGGCACCAGTTGATCCGATTTTCTGGAAAGTAGACCTCATCCATCTAAACTTTTTCTGTTGATAAATGTTCGGCAACAACACCGGGTCTCAGACAATCAGTCACTTTCCATTTCTAAAGCATATACATGGGGCTGATAACTTGTATTCTTTTTTAAGCGTCTTGGTCGGTTTCCGGTTGATTGTGCTAGGTCCGAGCATGGACGTCGATGGACCTTGATAACTTCCAGAACGGCAGCACACACCTTGTTGCAGCTGAGTGGATATATCAGTCAAATCGATCAGAGTTTGTGGCTTCTGAGGTATGGGTTCCCGCATGTTTAGGATCCCATGAATAACTTATGTGGCAGGTAAAGGGTTACTATGGATATACTGAGACCAAGATCATCTTACTTGACCAAAATTATCTGGCATATGTTTAGAAGTATTTAAACGTGCTTTTAAATTCAAGTGCTCAATCCCTTTTGAGCAGAATATAATTGTCTCCTTGTCAATTTCAATACTATTGACCTCGTGGTTTTCAAATTGACCACCGATAAATATTCGTTGAGGGCGTATTAACAAAAGCATGCATTTTCTTGAAAGTGAATTTTCAATGCGGTTATATAAGTGAAGTGTCTTGCGCATCGATAAGATTTCACAGAAAAATCTGCAAATGCACGCACAGGGCCGATTTATCTGTGCAGGACTATTTCCTTCTTTCGGTACTGAACTTGGAGAATAAATGTAATATACCAAACACCACTTAAAACTGTTCATATCACTTGGTCTCAACGTACAATTGTAAACAACTGATAGCATGACATTCTCCAATTTTTTGCAATACCTTTTCTTGAGAGAAAAATCTGATATGACTGAAATACTGCTGAAAAACGTAAAATCGCAAGTCATCCATCCGCCAGTTAAATTTTAGGCCCTTATAAACTTTTAAGAGTGGCTAGTCTCATAAACGATTTTATTCAAATGGTTGTCGTAAGAAAAACATGTCTTCCTGGCTACATTACCAGGTCAGACAAAACTAGATTATCTGCGAGAGAAGATCCTTAGAGTTGTAGGTTTAAAGATACAACAGCTTTTCAGTGCTAAACGAGCAGACCAAACTGTGTGAAGTCGCAGGTTGACCGATGTTTTCGTGGTTCATATATAAGTCAGGCTGCCTCGCAGCTAAATCAGGCACCCAAGCTCATTTGATATTCCATACATTCCAATGCTCAACCGAATATTCTCATGCGCAACCACAAAATTTTTGACAGGAGCCTCCCATTCCAATGCAAAAATCAAAATTTTGTGAAATCGTGTTAATTATTCAAATGTAATCTTAGACATTTTAATTCAGCATGCATTTAAAACCATTGAATCAGTAAACACCAAGTACTTTAGGGAATGGGATAAACTTTGTTCTGTTTTTTTTTTTTTTTGTTAAATCTCCAACTGCACAGACCCTACAAGTCTCAGCTGACATCTAACAAATGTTAAAAAAATCCAGCATAAAATTAATGTCATAAAACAGACTAAAATAAGCAGATTGATGTTGACACATTTCCTTCTATTTTTAATGATTAAATGCTGAACCAAAACATTTCGCCCCTTTCAACAATGATTTCAGAACAATGCTTGATACCTGGTCACTGAAACATCGTTGTTGATGACAGATATTAATTATTACATTGATATGCAATGATGAATTCGGATGCTTTTTGCTCGTTTTTGAGATCGAGCAGAAAATGTTGTTATTTTTTCTCCTGTTTTGTCTGACCTTGAACGTGTTGAACAGACATTTCGGAGGAGGGAACAAATATCAAGAAAACCGCGGAACCAATTACAGAATTATTTGGTGTGTTGAAGGAGCAATGTTTAAGGAACAAAATAGCATTCTTAGATTTTGGATATCTTTCCTATCATTCTGAAAAAACATTCTAAAATCTGACTGAGTAAGTATTGTTTACCTTTTTCGGCTCCTCTTCTACGTCACCGGAAAGCGATCTAACGGATTGCTATGCTTAACCGCCGGTACCGCATGAGACTGATTGTCAGGCGTGCTTAAGCTACATATTTTCGCCATACCCAGTATGCTGCGCTGATGATTTAAATCATGTGTACCTGTGTAGTCCTGAAAGAACACAAGACACGTCCCACTCTCTTCTAACATCTTTACTTTCTCTATGTCTCCACCATTGCTACGGCGTTTGTTCTCAAAATAGAACTGAACTGTATCACTGGAGGTCGAGGATTTCAGATTTGAGATAATTATACAATTGGAGATGCAAACCTTAGACACGGTGAGTGTACTTTTTTCCAAAGGTCGTTTTTTACAGACATCAACAAGCCTCTGGAAATCTGTAATTAAAAAAATATAAATAAGCATGTATTTCAACACAGTAAGGTAAAGCAAGGATGCCATGAAAGTTAAGATTTGGGGCTTCCTATAGTTACTGGCCATGGACAGACAAAGGGCTTGGTAAGCTGGCAGCAGGTGCAGGATATTTTAGTAGTATTTTTATTTTTGACCATGAACAATGTAAGTATTGGAACCGGTAAGCCAGAGCAAATAGTACAGATCCAGATCAGAAAGCTCCTTAGTAAGTTACCTGACCATGGTCCACTTTGTTTGCCATTCTATATGCATCTTTTAAACGCATTGCTGCATTGAAAAATAGCCATCTGTTCAAAATTTTAGAACCGTCACGGTTATAACTATTAAGGTGTCCCATTTTCTGGAGTGTTAAGGTAAACTTATTGATAAAATCTCTCTATCCTCTTTTTTCTCAAGACGGCTAGACATAGATCGAGAAACTACCACAAACAGCAATTTTAAAATCAGTTAGAAAACAATGAATATAAACAGTATCATAGTCAGACCAAATGCGTTATTCCTTCTTGTTAGAATATAAAGCTATGTGTTTTGACTTTTCAATGCTCTAAAAGGGATACTGCGCTGTTTTCTTCACTATAATCAAAAATATTCCTAATTAAAAGGTAATTATGAGAGAAACAGATTGCCGAAACCCCATCGAAAAATTCTAACCCAAACTGCAGTTATTGACTAAGATTATGCAAGTTAGATTTTATGCCGCGCCAACTTTTTGTTTTCTACAGCTTTTCTTGTATAATTTAATTTTGATTCCAGTTATTATTACTATAGTTTGATTTATAAAATGTAGGCGAGCTCTGCTGACAACCGGTTGTCACCAGACTTTTTGGACCAAAACCGTCTGCTGACAACCGGTTGTCACCAGACTGTTTGGACCAAAAATGTCTGCTGACAACCAGCCATATATTTTCTATTAAATGGTTTTATATAGGGTTTAATTTAACTGAATTTGTATTAATATGATATGTTATAAAATAATATAAAGCTTCTCATAGTTATGGCAAATGACCATTTTTACTTGCAGGATTCTTGCACTCTTGTCATTGTTTTACATTAATATGTGGACTGTTTGTACTTTAATGTATGGAAACCAATGAAGTTCAATATCTACACCATTATAAGCCTGAGTAAAATGTGACCCCGAGGGCAGGCCATTTGACCCCAAGGCCATAATTTTTTTTTGTTGTTGTTTTTTTTTTTTTTTTTTTTTTTTTATTTTTTTTTTGTGAAAATATTTTTTTATTTTACAAAAGAAAACATTCTTCCTTTATAGGGAAAAGAAAATAAAACAAGAGGGCCATGATGGCCCTGGATCGCTCACCTGAGTATCCTGTGAACCTAACCTCAGAGACATCCATATGACCGATAGACAGAGTTTCACAAAGATTAAATGGAAAATGAACCCTTTATTGTGTACCTAAGGTTTTTTTAAGATTTAACCTAATGACCGAGACTTTGACCCCACATGACCCAGTTTCAAACCTGGTCTAGATTTCTTGGATATGAACATTCTGACAAAGTTATCAAAACTGGCCCTCTAGAGTGTACACAATGCTTTTCTGAGGTTTAACCTAGTGACCTACTTTTTGACCCAACATGACCAAGTTGCACCCTTGGTCCAGATTTGTTGAAGACAAACATTCTTACAAAGCCCTATGAAGATTAGAACAAAACTGTGTCCTCTAAAGCGTTCACACTGTTTTTCTAAGAACTGACCTAGTGACCTAGTTTTTGACCTGACATGGCCCAGTTTCAAATCTGGTATAGATTTCATGAAAATAAACATTCTGACAAGGTTTCAGGTAGATTGGATCATAACTGTGCCCTCTAGAGTGTACACAAGTTTTTTCTAAGAGTTGACCTAGTGACCTAGTTTTTGACCCCACAAGACTCAGATTCAAATTTGGCCTAGATTTTATATAAATAAACATTCTGACAAAGTTTCATGAAGATTGGATCATAACTGTGCCCTCTAGAGTGTGCACAAGGTTTTTCTAAGATTTGACCCAGTGACCTAGTTTTTGACCCCATATGACCCAGTTTCAAAGATGGTCTAGATTTCATTTAGATAAACATTCTGACAAAGTTTCATGATGATTGGATCATAACTGTGCCCTCTGTGTCATTCTAAGATTTATTTCTATTTTTAGCTCTGGCGGCCATTTTGTTCAGCGGAGTGGAACCGTTTTAGCAATTTTTGTTCAGGGCCATGAGTAAAACATTTCTGTAATTTTTTTTAGAAATCGAGCCATTGGCTTCAGAGACGATGATGTTTAAAGCTTTTTTCTATTTTTAGCTCTGGTGGCCATATTGTTCCGCGGAGCAGAACGGTTTGAGCAATTTTGGTAGAGGGTCTTCTAAGGAACATTTCTGTGAAATTATTTCAAAATCAACCCAGCAGTTTTGGAGGAGAAGTTGTTTAAAGGCTTTTCTATTTTTAGCTCTGGCGGCCATATTGTTCAGCAGAGCGGAACCGTTTGAGCAATTTTGGTAGAGGGTCTCCTAAGGAACATTTCTGTGCAATTATTTCGAAATCGGCCCAGTAGTTTTGGAGGAGAAGTCGTTTAAAGGTTTTTTCTATTTTTAGCTCTGGCGGCCATATTGTTCAGCGGAGCAGAACCGTTTGAGCAATTTTGGTAGAGGGTCTTCTATGAAATATTTCTGTGAAATTATTTAAAAATCGGCCCTGCAGTTTTGGAGAAGAAGTCGTTTAAAGGTTTTTCTATTTTTAGCTCTGGCGGCCATTTTGTTTAGCGGAGCGGAACCGTTTGAGCAATTTTGGTAAAGGGTCTCCTAAGGAACATTTCTATGAAATTATTTCAAAATCGGCCCAGTAGTTTTGATGAAGAAGTCGTTTAAAGGTTTTTCTATTTTTAGCTCTGGCGGCCATATTGTTCGGTGGAGCGGAACCATTTGAGCAATTTTGGTAGGGAGTCCCCCAAGGAACATTTCTGTGAAATTATTTTAAAATCCGTTCAGCAGTTTTGGAGAAGAAGTCGTTTAAAGCAAAAGTTGACGCCGGACAACGGACGACGGACGACGGACAAAGACCGATCACAATACCTCACCTTGAGCACTTCGTGCTCAGGTGAGCTAAAAATAAACAAAAGAGGGGATGGAGGAAATTTCTGTATCTCCCTTGTTTCTGACCTGGCATTGAAAAAAGAACTTATTTTTCTGTTTTAATATTTTGGGGTTGTTTTCAGTATTTGAAATGTTTATAAGAATAGTTCTTATTAAATTCTTCTCTGATATCCTGGTCTAAATGTGACTCCTTTGAAAATTAAACTAGTTAGACTATACTATTTATCAGTAATTGGTATGGCCTCCAATCTTTATGGAATTCTACCAGTTTATTGTTTGATATGGAAATTTCCATATGTATCTTATACATCAGGTGCAATTTTCTCTTAAATACATCTAAAAGTAAAATTTGTTGATTGCAACGAGTGATATATATGTAATATTTGGCATATAATATTATAAATCTTAAGATTTCTGGAATATTATTTTTCGCTAAACCAAGGATAAAAAATTCCTCTGATATTTCACAATGTATATTGTATGATTTAAGCCACTGTAACAAATCATTTAAGAACTGATGTGTTTTGTTGCATAGCCAAAACAAATGTGTTATAGTTTCTTCATGCTGATGACAATAGTAGCACAACGGATCATTTTTTAACTTCATTTTGTAAAGCAGACTATTTGTCACAAGAATATTATGGTTAATTGATGTTTGGAACCATTGAATGGCAGGGTAGTTTGTTATGCAAAAAGGATCCTTGAAAATTTTCTCCCAGTCATCATCCTGTATGTTATATTTTTTGTTCCATGACCTGACTGCAGTTGTTTTTTCATCATTTTTATTCAAAATATTGTATATTATTTGCGCTCCTGTACTTTGTTGCAATATTGGCTGGATATGACATGGTATAAATGGGCTTTCAACATTTTGAGTTAATGTTAATTTTATTTTCTGTAAATACTTTTTTATTGAATTTATAACACCATAATATTGTAAAAAATTTACTTTTATTTTAGTTTTAATTATTATTTCTTGCTGACTATAGAAGTCTCCATTTTCTTTTATCATATCATTTATAAATCTGATTCCTTTACTATACCAGTCTTTATAAAGTATTTTTGCCCCATCAATGGTAATATTGTGGCTGTAGAATAAAGGG
Source organism: Ctena decussata (assembly GCA_963989385.1). Lineage (NCBI taxonomy): Eukaryota > Metazoa > Mollusca > Bivalvia > Lucinida > Lucinidae > Ctena > Ctena decussata. Next base: position 32,515,848 of record OZ022498.1, on the reverse strand, counting down.
CTTTTTAAAACAGATTCTTGTGTTTCCTCTAAGTTTTCCTTTAATTTCAATAGTGACACTAAGACATCTTGCCAAAAATGGTTTTTTAAATCTTTTTTTTTTTCTTCAACATATCCAGTATCTAAAGCTGTTAATTTTTCCAAACTAATGTAACTAGTGTTATAACTTTGCCATTTACTATTACTTACAATAAGTCTTCTTATCCAAGTTGCCTTTAATGCAGAAATAAATGCTTGCAAATTTACCATCTTAAATCCTCCTTCAAAATATTGTTTCACTATAACAGATTTTTTTATCTTTGCTTTTTTATTCCACAAAAAGTCATATAAGATATCGTTAATAGTGTTTAATACCACCGGATTGGGGTTTGGTAGAGATATAAATAGGAGATTAAAGACTGGTACTATTAGCGTTTTTATAACCGTTATTTTACCTACAGGTGATAAACTTCTTTTAGTCCACATATTTATGATTTTTTTTATTTGCTGAATTTTCGAAGCATAATTATCTTGTATCATTTTTTCTAAATCAGTGTTAAACTTAATCCCTAACAGCTTAAATGTGTCTTTACCCCATGAAAGTTTCCATTTTGTTTTTATTGACCTTATACTGTATTTTTCAGAACCTATCCATACAAGCTGAGTCTTATCAAAATTCACATTTAGACCAGATATCCTTGAGAATATTTCCAGCTCTGATAGTGTTTGATTGAGAGACTTTTCTGTGCCATCTAACATGATAGAGGTGTCATCCGCAAATTGTGATATCAGAAACTCTGTATCATTTACTCTGATGCCTTTAATTTGTTCATTTTTTCTTATTTTTGTTGCCAAGAATTCTGCACAGATTATGAAAAGATATGGGGAGAGAGGGTCACCCTGGCGACATCCACGACTAATACTAAAGAAGGATGATAAGTGTCCTGACTGTATGACTGCTGATGTTATGTTTTTATAAAATACTCTGATCCATTTCCTGAGTGATTCACCGAAGTTAAGGTGTTCTAGAGCTTTATGTAAGAAGTTCAAAGACAGAGAATCAAAAGCCTTTTCAAAATCTATAAGCAATATAAGTCCTGGAATGTTATGGTCATCTGTGAATTTCATAATGTCATATATAGTGCGTATATTTTCTACTATTGACCGCCCTTTAATAAATCCTGTTTGGTCTTTATTAATAATGGAGTCTAACACTGTTTTTAATCTATTTGCAATTGTGCAAGAGGCTATTTTATAGACTGTGTCTAAGAGTGTTAAAGGACGCCAGTTTTTTAGATATTGTTTGGGTTTATTTTCTTTAGGTATGCATGTTATTAACCCTTGCTTTTGAGAGACCGATAGTTCCCCTGATAAGTAACCATAATTTAAGGATCTAAGAACAAAGTTTCCTAAATGTATCCAAAACACTTTGAAAAATTCTGCTGAGAAACCACTGAGACCTGGACTTTTTTCACTTTTCATTGATTTAAGAGTTGCTGATATTTCTGTTAATGTTAGTTTTCCTTCTAGATTATCTGCTGGGTCTTCTGTTAATTTATTCATGCTGTTTTGTCCTACATATTCATTTAGGTCTATATTATCCAAAGAGTTGTCTCTGTTAGAGTACAAATGTTTATAAAACAAGAGGGCCATGAGGCCCTGAATCGCTCACCTGGGCAACTGGCAAGGTGGCTTTTTCTTATCATGTCTGAAATTGTCAAAATATGAGGCTCGGGTCAAAAGTCAAAGAATGACCATGACCACTTGTACACATAAATCTTCATGTACTCATTAAGACAACCATATATACCATGTTTAGGCCAAAATCTTCAAAACTTTCAAACAAAATCTTATGTTCTAGCATTTTCCCATATTTGACCATGCCGCAAAAAAGGTCAAGGTAAACCCAAGGTCACCATTTGAACAGTCTTGGTGGTACTCTAGTACTCCATGCTACTTACCAAGTCTCAAGGCCATAGGTGTATTGGTTCTGGAGAAGAAAAATATTAAAGAATTATACCATAAGTGGTAGTGGCGGCCATGTTGGTCATGTGACCTGGACCGTTTGAACAAATTTTTATTCAATCAACCCCTGGAGGCTCTATATGAAATGTGTTTACAATCGGCCCTTTGGCTTTTGAGGAAATGGTTAAAAATATCAAAATATGAGCGATCTGGATCAAGGGTCAAGAAATGACCTTGACCTCTTGTACTCATAATTCTTCATGACCTCATTAAGACAACTGTATACACCAATTTTTAGGCCAAAATCTTCAAACTGTCCATGAAATCTTATGTTCTAGCATTTTCCCATATTTGACCTTGCTGTAAAAAAAGTCAAGGTCAACACAAGGTCATAATTTGAATAATCTTGATAGTACTCAAGTACCTAATGCTATATACACCAAGTCTCAAGGCCATCGGTCAATTGGTTCTGGAGAAGAAGATTTTTAAAGGTTTTTACCATATATGGGCATAGTGGCCATGTTGGTAATGTGACCAGGACTGTTAGAAAATGTTTTCATTCCCTCGATCCCTGGAGGCTCTATAAAAAATTTGGTTTCAATTGGCCCAGTGGTTTTTGAGGAGATTGTTTGAAACTGTCAAAATATGAGAGTTCTGGGTCAAAGGTCAAAGAATGACCTTGACCTCTTGTACTGACAAATCTTCTGGTACCTATTAAGATGACTGTATATACCAGTTTTTAGGCCAAAATCTTCAAAACTTATCATGAAATCTCATGTTTTAGCATTTTCCCATATTTGACCATGCCGTAAAAAGGTCAAGGTCAACACAAGGTCATAATTTGAACAATCTTGATAGTACTCAAGTACCCAATGCAACATACCAAGTCTCAAGGCCATCGGTCAACTGGTTCTGGAGAAGAAGATTTTTAAAGGTTTTTACCATATATGGGCGTGGTGGCCATGTTGGTCATGTGACCTGGACCGTATAAATAAATTTTTGTTCCCTTAACCCCTGAAGGCTCTATATGAAATTTCGTTTCAATTGGCCCAGTGGCTTTTGAGGAGATTGTTAGAACTTATCAAAATATGAGAGATCTGGGTCAAAGGTCAAAGAATGACCTTGACCGCTTGCACTCGTAAATCTTCATGTAGTCATTAAGATGACTGTAGATACCAATTTTTAGCCCAAAATCTTCAACAGTTTCCAAGGTATCTTATGTTGTAGCATCGTGCCATATATAAGCATAAGGAAGCAAATTTGACCTCACCGTAAAAAAGGTCAAGGTCAACCCAAGGTCATAATTTGAACAATCTTGGTAGTACTCGCGTACCCGATGCTACATATCAAGTTTCAAGGCCATCGGCCTATTGGTTCTGGAGAAGAAGATTTTTTCAGGTTTTTACCATATATGGGCATGGCGGCCATGTTGGTCATGTGACCAGGACCGTTTGAACAACTTTTCGTTCCTAAGGTCCCAGGAGGCTCTATATGAAATTTGGTTACAATCGGCCCAGAGGTTTCAGAGGAGAAGTCATTTGAAATTGTGGACGGACGACGGACGGACGGACGGACGGACGGACGGACGACGACGGACGACGGAGCCTTACCATCCTATAAGCTCCCCCGGAGCCGCTGGCTCAGGTGAGCTAAAAATTCGGTTTCTTTCAAAATAGCTTTTTGTTCATTTAATATTGTTCCATCTTCTTTTTCGAGTTTATGCATTGTTTTCGAGATGTAATTATGTTTCTCAAGACCACAGAAATATTTTGTTGGCTTTTCTCCTTTATCAATATATTGTGCCTTTGATCTTATAATTTGTCCTTTCAGTTTTTCTTGTCTTAAATCCAGTAGTTCAGTTTTTAAAGCATCTATCTGTTCTGTATTTTCATTGATTATGTTATTTTCTAAATCTGCAATTTCACTTATTAGTTCTATTTCTCTTGTGTTTCTTTGTGTATTCTTATAACTGGCATATGAAATTGACTGTCCCCTACGTTCCATTAACAATGTTTCCAAAAATAACTGATCATTTATTGTAAATTGTATTTCATTATCAGGTATATTTTCTATTTTGTCCATATTATATACTGGCAGTGCATATTGTTGTTTAATTTCAGTTATTTTCCTATTCATTATATTAAGGTATTCTATGTCTGTTAAAAGTGAGTTATTGTGTTTCCAGTAAGACTTTCCATGTTCAAAATCTGTGAAACTGAGGCAAAGGCTAACGGCAGAATGGTCAGACCTATAACTTGATTCAATCTTACAGTGTTTAACAAATTGTACAATACTTTCAGAAGTCAAAAAGTAGTCCAACCTTGCCTGTTTTAGAGGATTTCTTTTTCTCCAAGTGTATCTTTTAAGTTCAGGGTTATTATCTCTAAAAGTGTCTATTGCATTTTTGTCATCAATAAATTTTAAAACTGTCTCTCTAGCCTTCGGATTATTCACACATTTATAATTAGAGCAGTCTTTTTCAGGATCTAGAATAAGGTTAAAATCTCCACATATGATAAAATCTGTATTCCCTATGTCATCAACCTTTTGGAACAGCTCTTGGAAAAATTTAGGGTTATCAGTGTTTGGTCCATAAATATTAATTAAAGAGAAATGTTGATTATGCATAGAGATATCAAGGATGATATAATTTCCTTGATTATCAGATATCTGATTATGAATAGTATAATTTACATTTTTATTAAATAAAATTGCTACACCTCTAGCATTAGATCTATAATTACTGAAAACACAGTCATTGTCCCAAAGGTTTCTTATCAGCTTTTCATCGCTATCTATAAAGTGTGTATCTTGTAAACAGTAAATGTCAAAATTCATGTTTTTTAAATAATCAAGCACATCAGTCAGTTTACTTATTCCCCCAAGACCTTGAGCATTATATGTAAGTATTTTTAAAATCAGCCATTCTTGTACTTCAGTGAAAAACTTTTCATATTTTGCCTAAATGTTGCCAGGTCAGTAGCAAGGGATACACAGAAGTAACAAAATACAATAAACAAAAAAAGTGTATACAACACAAGAACACAAACAAACATTGCAAGAGTATAATATGGTTTACGATATTTTGGATTTTTGCTTACAAAATGTGTAGAAAAAAAAAATATATATATATACATATATCCTCCAGGGCCATAATTTGAACAAACTAGGTAGAGGACCACTATGTGATGCTAAATACGGTACCAAATACCAAGGTTCTGCACCCAGTGGTTTTAGACAAGAAGATTTTTTTACATTTTCCCTATAAAAGCCTGTGTAAAAACGTGACCCTCAGGGCGAGGCCATTTTGGCCCCTGGACCATAATTTGTCAAGGCTGTAGGCCTTGTGGTCTCATACAAGAAGATTTTTTAAGTTCTCATTCCAGAACTCTATTTTAGCTCATTTGACTTAGTGCAATTGACTAGAACCATTTGAATAATTTTCAAAGAGGGTCAAATAAGGTTCATTCCTGCCAAGTCTAATCAAAAACCAATGGGCAGGATAGGAGACGATGTTCTTTGAAGCAAATTGTTGACGACAGAACAGGCCAACACTCGATATGACAGACAACAGATACTGACTGATCACAATAGCTCATATAGAGCCTATGGCTCAGGTGAGCTAAAAAGATTTTCTATGGATCAAACCTAGGACCCAATTAGGACAGGCCCATTTTGGATCCTTAGGCTACCATTTGAACAAACTTGGTAAAACACCTCTAGGCAGTGCTACATGCCAAATTTCAAGCATCTAAGCCCAGCTGTTCTGACGAAAGAAGGTTTTTGAATATTTTCCTATGTATTTCTATGGTCCAAAACCAGGACCCCCTGGAGTGGGCCATTTTGGGCCCTAGGGCCACCATTTGAATAAAGTTGGAAATGACCACTAGGCAATGCTACATACCAAATTTTAAGCATGTGATTCTAGCAGTTGTGGAGAAGAATATTTTTTAGTACATTTTATTTGGAACCAAAACCCCCTGCTGTAGGGCCATTTTGAACCCTGGGGTCTCCATTTGAACAAACTTGGTGAAGTCCACTATACATCGCTTTATACCAAATATCAAGCATCTAAGCCAGTAGTTCTAAAGCAGAAGATTTCAATATCAAAGCCCATAAGGCTAGGCCTAGCGGTTTGGGAGAAGTTGTTTAAAGCAAATTGTTGATGACAGACAACGCAAGACAGACATTGGACATTGACTTGTCACAATAGCTCACCTTGAGCCTATGGCTCAGGTGAGCCAAAAAAATCCCTGAATTCTAAAGTTTCAATTTTTTTACTAAATCAAATGCAGCAGCAATCTCTTCCAGCATGGACCACAGCTGATCAATTCTAGAACCTGGAGATGATAGGGAAAGGATGCTGGGGTCTTGGGTGTAATGGTGTAGATATTTGACTTGACTGTGCTCAATGACAAGAGCCATTTATGTTTCAGGCAGATAAGTAAAGATTATATGAATAAAATATGATGCACCAAATTTGATAAATGAATTAAGAGGCCTGATTCAGAACTAACTGCTAAACAAACATCTAATTGAGATATATACCTTTGTTAAAGATAAAAGTTTGATTTTCACAACTATTCTAGGATTTTATTGTAATAGGAGAGAGACCGTATAGGTATCATAATCAGGCGCAAAGGGTTTGGTTGGTTGATTTGATGCTTAACGTCCACGGTAAACAACTAAGGTCATGTCGGGACGGTCAGTTAACCTAACCACACTATTTCCTGGGCAGGCTTAGACCTCCTAAGCGGTTAACCAGTACTAAGTGCACATACTTTCGCCAGTAACTGACAACTGCCCCTCTTGAATCAGCGGAAGGAGAAACGAAAGTATGTGGCCAGACCGGGATTCGAACCCAGGACCTCTGACTTACGAGTCAGGTGCCCTACCTATTGCGCTACCCGACTATCGTCACGGGGGCATAAAAATAGCCAAACCCCAGAATTTGACTAAAAATTACAGTCTGTGAACCGTAAAAAGTAGGTTAACTCTCAGTATTGATGAAATCTCTGAGTTATACTTTGCCAGATGTATGCATGACCAAAGTTTCATGGCTCTATTCCTAATAATTCTTGAGAAACAGACCTTAATGCGAAAACTCGACAAAAGTTTGCAAAATCGGTCAACCATTAAAAGCAGGTTAAGACTTATATTGATGGCAGCTTTGGGCTTTACTCTCCTAGATAGTTTCATTGGTCTTGTCATTATACTTCCTGAGAAACAGAGCTAAACGCAAAACCTTGACAAAACATTTCAAAGTCAGTGAACCGTTGACATGTAGGTCAAGACTTAATATTCATGATAACTATGAGCTTTACTCTTCCAGCTGTATGCATGACCCAAGTGTCATGGCTCTAGCCCTAATAGTTCTTGAGAAACAGACCTAAACACCAAAACTCGACAAAAACTTGCAAAGTCTGTGAACCTAAAACGTACATCAAGACTCAATATTGATGATGGCTCCAAGCTGTACTCTTCCAGATGTATGCATGACCCAAGTTTCATGGCTCTAGCCCTAATAGTTTCTGAGAAATGACCTTAACGCAAAAACTCGACAAAAGTTTCGGCCCCTGCTGCCGCCGCCGACGACCCCGGAAAAACAATACATGTGTCTCTCTTCTGCTTCGCAGGCAAGACAACAATACCAGTTACTTCCAGCAATTTCAGTCATGTTGAAAAACAGTACAGTAACCCTTTAATCCAAGCATGTACCCATGTATCGTAATCGTCACTTCTCAGAAACAACAGCCTTCAAATAACAACCAAATCTGACCTATTTTCAAAAGCAGGTCTATATATCTATTTATCTTCAAATACAAAAGCCCAGGCAGTTTAGAGTGTTAAGCCCAAGCCTCCTGATTAGTGCTTCCGGTTCCACTCCCGCTGGAAGCGGAATTTCTTTTGATCATCGGCAGGGTTCCACTACACACATCCTTTTACAAACTCCCATCCATCGACCTGATATTACTCAAATACTGTTGAAAAGGATGTAAACTCACAGGTCATCAATCTGTCCATTTCTTGAAATATTCTACAAATATTATCTCTAGTCAGTGCTCACTCAGTATTTTTTTATACGCATTATTCATATTTAAAGGTCAGTTTTGAGGAAATATTTACAGATTAGAGACATACTGATCATCATAAAAACCCAAAGAAGCTCAAGTTTCATCTCTCAAGCTAGCACGACACACAGCTCACATACATACCTGGCTCAGAATCAAATGTCACCATAACAGTTCCCTCCTGTTCCCCGTACACAACCTCAGTTGGTGAAGCGCCACTCTTTGCTTCAAGAAAGTTGTACAAACAGTCTTTGGTTGTTGTAACATTAACACCTGTAAAATAATGTCAGTAAAAACAGCAACAAAAGTATAATAATAATATTGTGTACCGAATAAAAATTTTAAAATATATTTACACTTTTTGCAACAGAAATTTATCAGCTGTTTTTGTTTGCTTTTTTATGTTATTTCTTTCTTTTTCTATTTTTTTCTATCAGATGTAATCCTTTAAACTTAACCAGAGAGGATAAAAACACTTGAATTTGTAAGCTGTTTTTGGAATAACTTGTTTTAAAATGTCTAAAATATTGATTTTGGCTTGAGAACTAGAGCTCATGAATACCCCTGACATCACTGCCAAACCGTGGCCTTATTACTGGGCCAGCCCAAACAAGGGTTCTTGCCACAATGCTTTGCTTTTCAATATAAAAGGTAATATTGTAGAGATATCATGAACCTAAAATGGAAAGAATCCAAAATGAGATTACAGAAATTATACTGGGTTCATGCAAAAATTCTGGCTTCAAGATCGTCCTTATTTTTGTCCACTGGCCCAACCAAATGGTTTTACCCAAATACTTATATACTCAATATCGAAGGTAAAGCTTGTAATCACACATGAAAAGAATATGAATTGTGGATACAGAGACATGTGCAACGGAAAATATCGAACTCTGATATAAACAAAGTCCCATTTACTGACCCCTAGCCCCTAAACGGGCCCGACCCCTATGCTTGAGGTTTATATCAAAGGAATACTATAATGATACCATGAATCAACTATGAATAGAAACTTTATTTGGATACAGAGATATGAGCAGTCAAATAATTGTTTCATGAAGATATTCACTTAACCTATGTTCTTCGTGCAATTGCTAACTGCTGCTTCAATCCAGGAACCTTATCCCTATAGCTACATATTCCATGTCAAAAGAATGCAGTAGAGATATCATGATTAAAATACGGAAAGAATCTAATAATGCGAAAATGTTTAACACTAAACTTTGATGTAAAAGTCCACAATCAACAGATGGATGATCTAACCAACTCAAAAATAAAACAAAAACATGACCAGACAAAAGTCGGAATGATAAAAGTTATATATATAATTCATATGTCTGGGGCATACTTACTGGCAGTGTGACACATGGAGTGGGACACCGTTTAAACAATTCATGATAACTGTGAAAGTGGGTGTAACTTTTGGTTCGTTTATAAAACAGTCATAATCTTTTCTTGTTCATCTTAAAGTCTCCATAGTCCTATCAGCGGTAAAAACGGCTAAATTCAAATCATTGTAAAAAGCTGTTCAACCTTCACGTTTGGTTATAAAATGCGGGTTGGTGTGCATATATTGAGTTATATAACAAGCAAAAAGTAGAGAAAGCAAGGTTTTAAAAAATAAGAAATCGCTTCAAAAAATACAATTTCCTGTTCTGTATTCCCGTCTAGCAATGCTATATAAACATAGGCGGGATAGTGATTGGGACTCCACACCTGTACATTGTATTTTTACCATTTTATGAAATCGAAAGTAGGTCATTCTGGCTGCCAACTAAAATGACCCAAATAAGTTTTCAAACCCTTTTATGTGAAACTGAAGGATGTTTTATTTGTTTGAAGATGGCTAATCACGGGCTTTTACAATGACGAAACTATAGTAAGAAACTTGCAGCGATACCTCATGATAAATTTTTTCATGCTGATAGAGCAATGGGGCCTTTAAAGAAAAATAGACTTTCCAGGGCATGCTGACCTTGAACTCAGGTCAAGGCATCATGATCAAAACCAGCTCACTAATTTCTCTTAACAATTCATTCTATGAAAATTCTAGTTTGACAATTTAATGTTCTAAGTCGCAAGTGACCTGGAAAAGGCGTCACGGATACTAAAAACTTTTAAGCTTAAGTTTTTGGGTACAATTAATCCATGCAATTTTAATAAACTCTACCAATGTCGTGCATATAATACTGTGACCTTGAAAATTAGGTAAAGACTAACAAGAACATAGCATCTTTTTCTCTTGTCCGTTTTGTGAATGAAATATAAATTATCATAATGAAATGAAAACTATATAACTTACAAAAGTGCATTATAATACTGTCTAAAGCTTCTTTATGCCATGACTCACCTTCAATAATCAAACGGTTCCCGTAAGCTGGCCTTTGTTTTGGAGGCTTGTACAGAGACACACTTAAATCCACTGTCTCTAACTTGTGACTTCTCTTTGCTACCCGTTGTGCAACTGTTATGGAAAGGAAATACATAAGAGATATGTCGATCAAAGGCAAATATCGCTCACCTGAGAGTCAGTATCAGGTTACATATTTAACTCCATTAAGCATTAGTGAGCATTATCTGAAAGTCCAAATATACACATTTTTGACAATCAATAGGCAATAAACTCTAATATGACTACTCCGTGATCTCTATTCCAGCTGCAATTCGAGCTTAATTAAATTTTTTACCTATACCAATTTTCTGTAAATGTTACCAAAGATCCAACAAAATATCAAATAAGCTACGACAGGGATATGGGATAATTTAACCTTTTTAACAATCAACGGCAAATGACTCTTACATAAAACAAGAGGCCCAAATGGGCCTGATATCGCTCACCTGGCTTTTGTGCAACGGGACCATTCTGATACAAAATTGGTCCAATTCCAGAGATTTTCTCAGTTTCACATTTGGCTACTTTTAGCAACAGAGACCAACTTGTCTGGTCTTTATATATTTACTTTTGAAACACCTCAATGCAAGAATCATTTTGCCACAAATTTCAACGAATTCCATTCAGGGGTTACTGAGATGTTGTCAGTTTCATGTTTTGTGCTATTTTTAGTAACGGCAGATGGCGACCATCTTAGAATGCCAAAATACAAAATATTGAAAACCTTTCATGCAAGGACCATTTTGACACAAAATTGGTCCAGTTCCATTCTAATTTTCTCATGTTCATATTTTGCTATTTTAAGTAACAGAGGCCAACTTGACAGGTCAATATTTGTTAATTTTTGAAACACGTCAAAGTAAGAATCATTTTGCCACAAATTTCGTCTCAATCGCTTCGGCGGTTTATGAGATGTTGTCATTTTCATGTTTTGTGCTATTTTAGTAACGGCAAAAGGTGGCAGAATGCAGAAAATCAAAAAAGCTTAATCAAAGGACCATTCTGACAGAACATTAGTCCAATTTCACTGAGATTTTCTTATTTTCACATTTTTCTATTTTTACTAACAAAGGCCATTAAAACTTGTCTATATTTAGTTACTTTTGAAACATCTCGATGCAAAAATCATTTAGACACAAATTTCGTCAAAATCTATTCAGCGGTTGCTGAGATATTGTCATTTTCATGTTTTGTGCTATTTTTAGTAACGGCAGATGGTGGCCATCTTGGAATGCCAAATTTCAATTAATCGAAAAGGCTTCATGTAAGGAACATTCTGACACAAAATTGGTTCAATTCCATTCAAGGGTTCTTGAGTAATTGTCATTTTATGTTTGTGCTATTTTTAGTAACAGCAGATGTCGGCCATCTTGGAAAGCCAAATTGCAATTAATCGAAATGGCTTCATGCAAGGAACATTCTGACACAAAATTGGTCGATTTCCATGCAAGGGTTCTTGAGTAATTGTCATTTTTATGTTTGTGCTATTTTTAGTACCGGCAGATGTCGGCCATCTTGGAAAGCCAAATTGCAATTTATTGAAACGGCTTCATGCAAGGAACATTCTGACACAAAATTGGTCGAATTCCATTCAAGGATCCTTGAGTAATTGTCATTTTTATGTTTGTGCTATTTTTAGTAACGGCCCCCATGGTGGCCATCTTGCATAGTCAACTGGCAAAAAATTGAAATAATTCGTTTCAAGAACCTTTTCTGACCAAATCTGACCACAATTGATTGAGTTTTCTTGAGATACTGATATTTGAGCAAAATTTGTCTTGTAAACGCTAAGTAGGTCACTGTGACCTAATTCCGCTACAGATTTTTTTCATTTTTATAATTTTCAATCCCAAGGTCCCATTAATGTTCCACGCAAACTTTCAACCAAATATACCAAATGGTTCTGGAGGAGAAGTTGATTTTGTTGTTTTTGCTATTTTTAGTAACGTTGGCCATCTTGGATTCTTGACCTGACCCAATTTTACAATTTTGAAACCCTGCAGTCTGGTCATGCTCCATGTGAAATTTGAGACCCATGGGTGCAGCGGTTTTAGAGAAGAAGTTGTTTGAAGTCGTTTAAGTAAGTCGTTTTTTGACATTGGCATTTGAGCAAAATTACACTTGTAAACAGAAAGTAGGTCACTGTGACAAAACTCCGCTACAAATTTTTCATTTTTACAATTTTGAATACCAACGTTTCACTGATGTTCCATGCCAAAATTCAGACAAATATACCCAGTGGTTCTGGAGAAGAAGTTTATTTTGTTATTTTTGCTATTTTTAGTAACGGCGGCCATCTTGGATTTTCAACCTGACCCAATTTTATAATTCTGAGACCCTGGAGTCAGGTCATGCTCCATGTGAAATTTGAGAACCGTGGGACCAGTAGTTTAACAGAAGAAGATGTTTGAATATTTGTTTTTAGGTGTTGACAGACAAATTTCGGGACGACGCACGACGCACTCCGGACGCATTGGTATGACAATAGCTCACTATGGCCCTTCGGGCCAGGTGAGCTAAAAATCTAATCTAGCTTGATTTAAATCTGTCATAGATTTCAAGTATGCTGTATTCATCTCCAGTGATCTCTATTCCAGCTGCAATTCGAGCTTAATTGAATTTTTTACCTATCCCATTTTCTGTAAATGTTATTATTAAGTAACACAGATCCAACAAAATATCAAATAAGCTAAGACAGGGATATTGGATGATTTAACCTTTTTAACAATCAACAGCAAATAACTCTTACGTAAAAAATCAAATCTATCTAGCTTGATTTAAACCTGTCATAGATTTCAAGTATGCTGTATTCATCTCCAGTGTCACGTAGTAAAACGTCAGTGTGCTTTGCCAGTGATTAGGTTAATATGTGCTTTTTCAGCATTCAAAGACAAGTAACTCTAAACCAATGAATAACCCCATCCAACCTAATTTTGAGTGATTCGCAAATTACATGATGAGCTGATCGAAAGAAAATGGGAGAAATTAAGAGAAGAAAAGAGTGTTGAATTAAAGATAAACATTAAAACTCCTTAACCGTTCCCTGTTTTCAAATACCGTCAGTTTCAAATATCATTGTTGCATACAACGTATTCAAACAGTTCACTTGATACATAACACTTACTATCTTCTGCTCCAAAGGTGACATAAGCGAAATCCTCTTCCTCATGAGGCTCAAAGTTTTTTATAGAGCCACCGCCCGATCTCTTGGCGTTCTCAAAGTAATACTCCAGGGTCTCCAAGGACTTCATTTTTGAGATTCCCTTGACTTTAATAGAACAAAGTGGCTCCTCTTCCTCATCCTCTTGCTTGGGTTCTGTCATTGTGCACTTCTTCAGCGGTTCACAGAGAGACACCTCCACTGTTTTTCCTTCTATTTTGTGAGGACCTTTCTCCACAACTCTTCGAGCAACTGTAAAAAAAACAAGTAAATTCATTGAATTTATATCCCCCGCCAAAATGGCAGATTTGTTTATAGCTTATTTTCAGTTTGATAAAATTTTGTTCACTGGTTACTTAAAATATGACTGAAGCTGTGGACTTTAAATCAAGGGGCAATAACCCATGTATAAGTGAGGTCATTCTAAACAACTTGCTTCAGCATCATCTCGCTGTGATGATATATATTTATATCAAATTTCAAGAAATTTTGTTCATTTGCAACTTAATTATGGCTTATTTGTATATTTTAAATCAAATCAAGGACTGTAACTCATGCATTACTAATGCCATCATAACAAAACTTGATGTTATCTGTTATGATGATACATAATTGTTTTAAGTTTCGTGAAGTTCCGTTCACTGGTTATTCAGTAATGACTCAATTTGTCTATTTTAAACCTTTTCAATGGAATTAAATCATGCATTATTAGCAAGTCCAACAAAATTCAACATGCATCACCCTGTTATAATAATACATATTTAGTATAAGTTTCATAGAATTCCATTCATTGATTACTTAGTAATGGCTAAATTTGTTGATTTTAAATTGATTCAAGGGCAATAACTTATGCACTACTGATGTCATTCTGACAAAACTTTATGTGCACAACAGTTTAATAGTGATACACATTTATTTTAAGTTTCATGAAATTCTGATAATAGGTAACTTAGTTATGGCTCGCTGTATCATTTTGAAAGCAGTTCAAGGGAAATAACTCATTACTGAAGCCAGTGTGACGAAACTTCATGTGCATCAGCGCCTTATAGTGATATACATTTATTATACGTTTTATGAAATTCTGAAAATTGGTTACCTAGTTATGACTAATTTTATCATTTTGAAAGCAATTCATGGGCAATTACTCGTGCACTACTGAAGCCAGTGTGAAGAAACTCCACGTGCATCAGCGCACTATAGTGATATATATGGACGGACGGAAGGACGGACGGAGATGGAGAAAACTATATCCCTCCGTCTTCGGCGGGGGATAACAAGAACATACTCTATATACTATGACGCACTTAACATTTTAGATTGCTATACCAACTTTGACTGCTTTAACTATTTTTCATTATTAACGTAGCAGTATCTAGAAATGTAGGAGGATATAACCATATACTTTCTGTCATATTCAACATAATCACTCTAATGAAACAGTTGTTTAATTCAACTAGCTTCTAGTAAGATTCTGAAAATCTGATAACATCTAATGGAGGATTTGCTTCCTAAAAATTATAAGTCCATGGACATATCACTGGTTATCACGCTTGAAAAAAAAATTATTCCTTACAATGATGAAATATGATCAACAACGGATATATAAACTTTACTGAAATCCATTTAAATGCTGAAGAAGCTGCTTGTTCAAATTAACATCGACAAAATGATCATGAATTAGAACTCTGGCAGAGAGAATCCTAGTATGATGCTGACAAAATATGAGCCACTTCAGACGCTGGTAACAATGTCTTGAAATTGTCATAAACACTAGATGCCAACCAACGAGTTTCATCCATAACATGTGTGTTGCTGGACTGATCAAAAGCTATAAATCTGGCAGAAAAGGCCTAATGACAACTTTAATAAAACATAAACATAGTTTCCATGAAACTGCTTGTGCATTTAAAAGGGAATTGCGGCAAAATTATCTCCTTGCGATAATTCTGATGATGTAAGAAGAACTTCAAATGGTGATAATATCTTGAATGTTTGAATAAAATAAGATGAAAACTAAAGGGGTTGCAGCCACAATATTTGTATTGCTGGACATATCAAGACATGCAACTCTGGCAGAAAGAGTCCAGGAATGACCCAAACATAACACACAATCTATGATGGAGATAACAATTTACTAAAAATTTAGTTAAAACGTCCAAAAACTTAAGAAGTCTCGTAAATATTTTAAGATTATAAAGTTTCATCAAGATGCATTAAAAATATAGCTCCAGACATGCAGACAAACATCAGATCGTAAGTCAATAGAATGTTCAAGTGGCAGTAACTCTGTGCTCGAATCCAAATTTGCCCAGGGTCAAACACAAATAGAAGCCCCAGTAGCTTAGTGGATTACGGCCTGGTCTACTGATCTAGCAGACCAGGCTCGAGCCCCGCTTGAGGCGAGAATCTTTTCTACTGTAAACGCAGTTTCCTTGCACACAGCCTTTCATTACCATCGTCCCATCGTCCTGATATGACTGAAATACTGCTGAAAAAAAATGAAAAAAATCGCAAGTCATCCATCCATTCATCAATTACAAACCTATAATATTATGTACAAATTTCAACGTGATCCATTAATGAAATGTAGCTTCTACCGAGCGGGAAAGCATTACACAATATAAGCAAAGGGACATAACTCTGTATCTCAAAAGACCAAAAGAGCTCAAAACATTTTAGATATATATATATATATTTTGGTAATGTTTACAAAATCTTAAGTTCGCATCTTTCCCATTTCACAATCAAAATTCATTATTAGAGAAGCCAAAATAAAACAATATACTCTGGAAACAAAATATTGATAATGATATATCCATAACTGACAAATCACAGTCTAAAACAAAAGAAACAAAGTGTCAGCTCTTGTAAAAACAAATGAACTGTAACCAATTCACTGTTTTAAGAAAGTAAAATTAAAAACAACATATTAAAACTATATAAAAATGTTATAGTACTTAGTGAAAATACAAGAAAATATTTGTAAAAATACATTCAATTTTTTTTCTTTCTTCCTTAAGTTCTTTTTTCTTTTTCTTTTTTTAAACTCATTTTTCCTTTTTTTTCTTTAGCGTTTTTGATTTTTTACTCCTTTTTTTAAATAAATATTTGAGTTATCAGCAAATTCTATTTTACAAATTATAGTATATATTGTTCTGATCACTTATATTTTGACTGATGCATGTACTTATCCCACTGGTGCCCCACAGGCAGGCAGTGGTTTCAGCCCTGCATTGTTTTAAGACCCTCATAATGAGGTGATTAGGATACCCCTTTGATTTTCTTATCACTTGTTTATTGGAGGGGATTAATTTGGGGGGGTGGGGTGTCAAATGATAGAACAAAATCCGGACCTTTAAGAGATTATAACTCTTTACCATATAGTCGAATATTGCTCACATTCACTCTTATCCAACATCTCCGGCAATCAACAGTTCATCATTTTCAATCAGATCAATTTTGAATTGCAGCTTCTAGCATGCATACAAGAATTTCACACTGTAAAGGAATGAAAATTTTAAGCATTGTAAATAAGTTCCATCACAATGCCTTGAAAAAGGCAGCTTCCAGTGTTGAAGGAAATCTTTTTCCCATTGTCAGGCAAAGGAAATTTCAAGGAACTGTAACTCTTTAGTAACTAGTCTGACCTGACTAAAACTGGAACTTGCATGTCGAAAACGTGTCAGTATTATGTATCTATATCAAAGCTGATCACCGGCTCCTCAATTAGATTTGTAAAGGAACTGCCGCTTGCATAAAAAGTGGGGCCAAATATTTGTATTTTCACCCGCAGGCCTTTCGTACAAGATCAGCATGTTAAAGTGACAGATTCACTTGAATCGCCACATATTAAAATATTTGTTTTTGTATTTATTGTAGTTTATCTGAATTTTCAATTTCTTTTTTAAACTGTTTTTAAAGACTTTTCACTTAAGGATGAAAAAAGAATAATCAAAAGGGTAGCTTAGTGTGTTAGAACATTCATGGTAGGAAAAGTTTAGCAGACCTCTAAAATACAAGTGGATTTCATCAATACTGTGGGTTCTGAGCTGAAGGGTGGTAGATATCTTCAAACACTTTTCATGGTTTATAGTTTAGAATCTATAATGTTCTCAGAAATGCCATTTTTTCTTGACATGACCCGTACCTTCCTCCGTCTCAAATGTCATATAAGCCCTGTCTTCTTCATCGTAAACCTCAAACTGTACCATCGGCCCACCACCTGATCGTCTCTGGTTCTCAAAGTACAACTGCAATGTGTCCATGGACTCAATCTGAGAAACTGACTCAACCTTTACAGTCCACTGTGAGTCTGCTGCAGGTTCTTCAGCCTCATTCTGACTTGAAGAGTGTTGCAATGAAGATCTCTGATGGCTTGTTTGATGAAACGTAACCTGTAGCAATTTATTTTTTATCTTGTGCTGCCCTTTCTCCACGACTCTCTGAGCAACTGTCAATTGATAAAAATATAAAGAACAAAGAAAAACTATAACAGACAACAGCATAAAATGGGCGTGAGTGAGTCGATATTTATCTAACTTGCAAAGATTTTAGCCATATCAAGACAATGATCAAATAAGACATTTGAGTGCAATGCTCTTCTTAAAAACCTTGCAATATTCGAAACCCCACTTAGTAGTCAGCTCGGCTGATAATGCTTGATACTTTCAGGACTGGGATGCAATTGGTAGGCCCGGCTGTACTTGCAAAAGGTGTAGAATGTGGTGTCTGAATTTGTTTAAACTGCAGTCAAACTAGACAAAGTCCCCACTACATCCACCAAAAACCAGTCGGGCGAAGTTAAACCCAAGCCAAACTTCATCAAGTCCCCACTACGTCTATAAAAAATCAGTTGGACACAGTATAAACTTGTAAAATGTAGTACAAGCGCAGTAGAGACCAATAAGGACGTGATAAGGTGTTTATGGTCATGGTAGACGTTAAGTTTAGAACATGTTAAAAAAACTTAGTGAGGACGTGGCCCAATCAAAACGCAGTGAGAACTTTATAAGGACGGAGGAACCACAGCACTGACATACGTGTAATACCGAAGTAACATAAACCTAGTATGCACTTCATTGACGTATAGCAAGCAAATACTGAAATTATTTTTACTGGGTTGTCACAGCATTCACACTACGTCAACTTAATTCTAATCACAATCCTTTCACGCTTCCGTTAAGTCAGTGGTACGTTCAAGCCACGTTGTACAAAAAGCATCAGGTTGTAAACATGTTCTCTGAGTGCTTTACAAGTCAGTTGTGCGTGCACGTGGACATTAAGTGTTCACTGCGTGTATGTCACGTTCAGGGAATTGAATATGAATACTGGATCTAGTTCCTCACATCATCACTCGTGTTCCTGTGTTCCAGAATCATCTGTGTTTCTTAATGAACACACAAAATCAAAACCTTCTTCTTTAGTTTGCTCTGTTTTTGATGCTCAAGTTGTGCTTGTGTTTGTGGGAAGGTGGGGCAGATATAGAAGACAAGCAATATCTTGCTTGATGCCCCCTTGCCTGGTACTGTTTTGAATTTCTTCTTGGTTGTTTTATGTGCTGTTTGTTGCTATGTCTTTAATTGATACATTATTTGTGATGTTAAGGCAAGCCCGATGACCACCTACATGGGAATTGTCTGTATTAAGCAAGCATCTGCCTCAAGCAAGATGTCTTCGCCCTTCTTTAGGGTGCTTGCTTACTACAGGTTTAGCTGTATGCCCAAACAACCTTTCAA
The DNA here is from genome assembly GCA_963989385.1 of Ctena decussata. Classification (NCBI taxonomy): domain Eukaryota; kingdom Metazoa; phylum Mollusca; class Bivalvia; order Lucinida; family Lucinidae; genus Ctena; species Ctena decussata. The sequence continues at coordinate 32,496,547 of OZ022498.1, read as the reverse complement.
TTTTATGGGATAAAATATAATACAAATAGAATAGACAGCCTGGTGGCAGAGTAAAGAATGGTCAATCAACAATCATTTTTGAGTTATTCAGAATGCCTCCCAAGATTTTTGAAGTAATGCTTTGGGGCAAGATTTGGAGAAGTGTACTGAAGAACACTTACGAAATGAATGAGAATGTGGAGTGTGAGATATAGTATTTATAGGATCAGGAAGGATGTCATGATACCATAGTAAATACTTAACTAGAAACATGGTAACTAATAGGGCACCGCCTTTATGGAACTGTTGACAACATTTAAGTCAAATGTGCACTACGAGCTTTCTGTTATCATGTTTTTCCTTCAAATTCAATATGTTGTTTGAAATTAAGCCTCTGGTAGTGTCATTAAGATATGGGCAAAATACCAAATCATGATTGATTAAAACATGGGCAACAACTCTGTGAAGCAAGAGACTGATGTTATCATTCTTGCATTCTGCCGGGCCGTGTAGCGCAATCGGTAGGGCACCTGATTCGTAAGTCAGAGGTCCTGGGTTCGAATCCCGGTCTGGCCACATACTTTCGTTTCTCCTTCCGCTGATTCAAGAAGGGCAGTTGTCAGTTACTGGCGAAAGTATGTGCACTTAGTACTGGTTAACCGCTTAGGAGGTCTAAGCCTGCCAAGGAATAGTGTGGTTAGGTTAACTGACCGTCCCGACATGACCTTAGTTGTTTACCGTGGACGTTAAGCATCAAATCAACCAACCAACCAACCAATCTTGCATTCTGCACACCTTCAGCTCATCTGATGATGCTTTATATTTGTACCAAGTTTTATAAAAAAAATATCTTCAAAGGCTTTAAAGTTATAGAGCGGACAAGATCCATACCTAAAATAACAAAGAGTTATAACTCTGTTCATAATGAAGTTGTAGTTATGGTTCTTTTTCTCTGCACCATTGTCCGATGATGTTTATATTTGTACGAAGTTTTGTGAAAATATCTTCAACAATTTTAAAGTTAGAGAGCGAACAGTTTTCCACACTGTAAACTACAAAGGGGAATAATTCCGTAAAAATGTAGATAGTTACAGTTCTTATTCTCTGCTCATTGTCTGATAATGCTTTATATTATGGACAAGTTCCATGAAACATCTTTGATGCTTTTAAAGCTATAGAGCGGACATGATTTCTATATTCAAAACCTCAAGTGGCCATAATTCATTAACAAATGTAGGCAGAGATAGGATTCTTGTTCTCTGCACATCGTCTGATGATGCTGTACATTTGTACCAAGTCATGTGAAAATATCTCTAACGGTTTCAGAGTTAAAGAGCGGACACGATTTCTGTACTCAAAATTACAAATGGGCATAATTCAGTAATAAATGTTGGCAGAGTTATAGTTCTTGTTCTCTGCACATTGTCTGATAATGCTTTACATTTGTACCACGTCTCGCGAATATATCTGTAACGGTTTCAAAGTTATGCAGCAGACACTATTTCTGTACTCAGAATTATAAGTGGGCATAATTCAGTAATAAATGTAAACAGAGTTATGGTTCTTGTTTTCTGCACATCGTCTGATGATGCTTTACATTTGTACCAAGTCTCGTGAAAATATCTCTAACGCTTTCAGAGTTTTGGAGCGGACACAAGTTACTGCCCTCAAAATTTCAAAGGGGCATAATTCAGTAAAAAAATATAGGCAGAGTTATGGTTCTTGTTCTCTGCATATCCTTTGATGATGCTTTACATTTGTACCAAGTGTCGTGAACATATCTCAAATAATTTCAGAGTTATGAGCGGACACAATTTCTGTACTCAAAATTACAGAGGGGCATAATTCAGTAAATAATGTAGGCATAGTTATGGTTCTTGTTCTCTGCACATCGTGTGATGATGCTTTACATTTGTACTAAGTCTCATGAAAATATCCTTAACGGTTTCAGATTTATGGAGCAGACTCGATTTCTGCACTCAAAATTTCAAAGGGGCATAATTCGATCAATAATGTAGGCAGACCTATGGTTCTTGTTCTCTGCACATTGCCTGATAATGCTTTACATTTGTACTATGTCTCGTGAAAATATCTCTAACAGTTTCAGAGTAATGAACCAGACACGATTTCTGTACTCAAAATTACAAAGGGGCGTAATTCAGTAAATAATGTAGGCAGAGTTATTATTTTTGTTTTCTGCACATCATCTGATGATGCTTTAAATTTGTACTATGTCTCGTGAAAATATCTCTAATAATTTCAGAGTTATGGAGCGGACACGATTTCTGTACTCAAAATTACAAAGGGCCATAATTCAGTAAAAAATGAAGGAAGAGTTATGGTTCTTGTTCTCTGCACATCGTCTGATGATGCTTTAGATTTGTACCAAGTCTCGTGAAAATATCTCTAACGGTTTCACAGTTATAGAGCGGACGCGAAATGATGACGGACGGATGGACAGACAGACAGACAGATGGACAAGGTGATTACTATAGGGCCTCTGCAGACTTCGTCTGGCGGGGCCTTAATAAGCGAGTCATGCAATCTGAATAGTCATAGTGAGAACGTAATAAGAAGGGACGGAACATGGCATGTGCGTGCGTAGGTGCATTCTTAGAAATAAGAGGAAACATGTTCGACATAGTGAGAACCTGGCCGTGGCATAGCAAATACGTTGATTCAATGAAAACTGCACTTTTTCTGTATTCATCCTACTCGCACCACCTTCATCTGATTTCTCAGGAAGCAGTGCGTTCATTGTCTAGTGTGATGGGGGCCTTACTCTAGATTTTTCTTTTTCCCTACTCCCCACTCTCTCCCCCCTCTCTCTCTCTCTCTCTCTCTCTCTCTCTCTCTCTTGCTAGAAATACGATATTCTCTGACATGATAGCCATAAACAGATAATCTTTAATGCAAACGTTATCGCACATACAGGCAAATGAATGAACTAATGGAAAGATGGATGAACAGCATCAAATTAAACCAAATAGTCCCTGGATATTTGCATGCCAGGGATATTTTTTTGTATTTCTTTTTTTTATTATTATTATTTATTCATTTTTTTCAATTTTTTTTTGCTCTGGGCTTTTCGGCCCTTTCAGAATATTCCACTTATATCGACTTATATCAAAATTGAGCCAAAAAGGGAGTGCCAGGGAAAAGCAGTGACAGTCAGAGTGAATAATGAATAATTAAAATCTAAGTCTTCAAGAGCAAAGAATACATTCAGAAGAGTAACCCGGGCCAGACTACGTAGTTTCGGCTAATAAAGCCTTATCAGTGACCCTGACGATATCTGGTGACGAAATCAGAGAAAAGCATATGGAAATTTCTTAATTTTAATTGGGCAGTCGATTTAAAGACCGGCTTGTATTAAAAAGAGTCCAAATAATATAAAAGACGATGATCTAGAATAAGAGTCTAAACCACCTAAAATTTCTGATTTCTCAGAATATATCCGCTGATCCCAAAGGACGAAAATAAAACTAAATCTTCACTATGGATGATGTTTGGACTTCTACCTATGAGGTTCCAACCTCCTCCAGGTCAAGTCTGAGAAAATCAACTTCTGCTAACACGATGTTAGGGGGGGGGTCTTCTCCTGGCGCTCCAGTTTTCACCCACCTCTGATAAAAAGCTGGCTCAGTATAAGCGCACTATTCTTCAAAGGGCTGCAAAACTATCAGTTTCATTTTGAACCGAGTCTATGCTTGATAGGAAATTTAGCACCCTGGTCAATTACACGGAAAAAGTTTATTTGTACAGATAACTTTCATAACTTATATTAGTTCGTATAAAGCAGTGCAAAAAAATATTTCTTTGCCCAAATTTATTTTGTAAGGATTCTTAAATTTTGCTTAATGTGTTGCAAGTTCTTTTTACCTTGGTTTAAACAGTATTTTATTTTTCATTAATTACATACATGTAAATAATATTCAAATCAGTAGAATATAGGCTCTGACGCTAAGCGTGTTGCTTATATTAAAGTCATCTCCTTCCTTTACCTTATAGGTTTCTATCACAAAATATCTTGTGTGTGTCAACGAAGCCATTCTTTGATTTGGTATCTACAGCTGCTATATCATATATGCTATATCGAGAGGCCCCGTAGTCGAGTGATTAGAGTGGCTCGATTATTGTGCAGAAAGTCATAGGAAGGTCGTGAGTTCGCGGCTCACCGTCACCATCCGACGACTGGAAATCTCTCTCTGTCAACCCAGCATTAAATGGGTACCTTTTTCGAATTAAGGAAGGATTAGGCAGCGAAAGGAGAGAGATAGACTCCGCCTTTCATCAGCTGTGCCCAAGATACAGTGGGTCTCTAACCCCAACTGCCCCTACGGCTATTAGGCTATGGGAAACCTTTACCTTTTTATATCAGATTTCAGGTGATACTGCATATGTGCAACTCTATTTCTTACCCCCCTAGTGGTCTTAATACTAGCCGTCATCAGGCTGGCAGTTCTTTTATTACAATTCCTGTTTAAGGGTAACAGCAAGCAATGGTAGGTAATGACTTGTGCTGCATTATAATACACCTAATGCCATGTGCGTACAGTAATCTCAAATGAATCTGGTTTTTGACTTGCCAGGATTCATACCACGCCGATCAGTTTGTGCAGATGTGAAGTCTGATCCGTGTCTTTCCTGTTCGTACATGCAGTTAGCAATGCTAGTCACAGGAGCTATCATGGCATAACAGAATGAGTACAGGAATTAATGATACAGCTGTTGCGAATGTAACTCAACTACCATCTGGGCACCCAGAGAGGAAAGACAAGAGACAGCTGTAGCATCAGAAGTACTAATGGCAGCTATGAAATAAAACTTTAAGGTCTATGTTAAGTATTTCATACCTTCTTCTGATGCAAATGTAACAAATGTTACATTTTCTTCTCTGGTCACCTCAGTTATTTCTCCACCTGAAGAACGTCTCTCACTTTCAAAATACATCTCTAACATTTCTGAGTCAAGAATTTCCTGAGGTCCTCTAACTTCGATGGTGCACTGTGGAGCAGGCTCTTGAGACATCGGATTGTAAACTTCAATTTGCAGATTATGGCCATCCATAGCTATTGGCAGCTTACCGAGTACAATGTCTACAGCTGAAATATAAAGACAAATCTACAGTAGAGCCAAACTGTGTTGTTGGTCAATGAAAATCTTAATCTGACAAAATACATATATATTATTAATATCATTTCGTAGCAAAAGCAGTAAAGCACTATATTACATTGTTGTCTTAAATACTGAGTTTGATAGCGACTTTTATAGATTTCAAATTGACTGCACTGCCTCTGGTGTTAAGTGGTATGTCGGGTCGGGGCAGTATACAGTTTCCCCATACTTTCTTATGCTGCAAATTTCAAGTAAGCTGGTGGTTTTCTGTTACCCCTGTATTTCAATGGTGTTGTTTAACATCAAAGAGATCTCTCTAGGTGTCGCAATACCTTGTCTCTGAGGACTCTTATCTTTGATCCCTTTTTATATCCGTGATTTTTGTTTTTCGTGATAATTCTTCAACAAGTTAGGAACCATGCACGCAGGCCGTACAGATAACTGAATGTTTAGAATCATTACAAAAGCTAAAGTCGAGGGTCTGGATCCAGTAAATCTAAGCCTCTAGAAATTTATCACTACCGTATTCAACCCTTTTAGAGCACCTTGCGCAAAACATTTTCAAAATGGCATTAAATACTTGCAGTCGACTTTCTTTCTAATAAGCGCACATTTCAAAGAATTATTTGATATATAATTTAATGTTTAAAGCATCAGAGCAAAGCTGCTTATAGTCATGAAGGATAGAAATGCTTTGTAAACAAAAATTGAAAGAGAACCATAGTGTTTTCAGCACTTGTAAACAAGCAATCAATGGAATAAACCGGTAAAAATATGTGCCCTTATAATCATATGCCTAAGAAATTCCCATTACGTGTGCTTATTGGGCCATTTGCGCTAATTAGGTCGAATACGGTAGTTTACTGGCGGTTCCAATGCAGTACTTCTGTTGATGTTTCTCACTGTTGCTCTTGTGTATGTTTGTCTGTGATATGCTAGCTAAAGTGGCCACCTGAAAAAGCTTTCAACTTTGCTTTCCTCTTATGGTTTGTAATTAAAATGAGAAAATAGGTGAAAATTGATGTTTCAGGTATTCTGTTTATCTTGCTTTTGTTCAATTGTTCATGTTGATGCTATCGTTGCAGCTCATATTGTGTTATATGAAGAGTCTAAATAAAAGTGAAACTCCAAGTTTTATTCTTGTAGGTTTTCTATGATTCAAAGGAGAAACTTATAGATTTTTTTATTTGAGTCATAAAAGCAGTGTCCTTCTTTATAATCTGAATCTTTGTGTTCCACCTAGCGCTTGCTACCACTCACAGAGCAGTGACATATTGGACTGCAACTAATTCAGTGCTCCAGATAAGATCAGTGCTCTGATAAGAAAGGGTAACAGGAATAATTTAGGGATAATTTCCATATGTCTTAATGTTGTTACCCCTCATTAAAATAGTCTTGGCAAGACAGTTCTAATGATTCTAATGAAGGTCACTTCATATGCGTTTTCGTTGTGAAGTAGGAAATATTATATTTGAATTATCCCCAATACGCCTCTTATTTCGAGCTCTGAACTATGCTCAAATTATTATGATATATATACTGTACTTTTGTCACTGGTTCACTGCCACGAGTCTTTATAATGATAATCGTTGGTAAAAAGTAAGAGGTCACGCTTACTGACATGGTAGCTGGCATTAAACATGGTACCCAGGGTTTGGTCCAAGTTCGTAGATCATTTGGAGTCCAACAAAATGTGTGCATGGGAGATACGCAAACAGTACATACAATTTCAAAAACTATGTGGCCGGGCTGCTTCCATTAAAACGAAGCTGCCTGGGTTTTTTTTTCTTTTTTTGCTAACAAAACGAAAACAAAACATAAAATGCCCTATGTTGACTAAAATATTGATATATGCAGTTTGGTTTGCAGTTTTGTAATATGGATCGCGTGATAACTGATGAAATTCTTTGAAAATTTAAATGCATTATATCGTAATTTGATAAGGGTTATTCAACTGAAGTGATTCAATTGTTTTCAGCCACGTTGATAAGAAAGAGTCGTTTTGTCATTTGAAGCCAAACAGTCACTCTCATATACAACACAGGCGATGTACAGAGATTGTGCAATCTCATGCTGAGGTCAAGTAACTGAATATAGGGAGCAACTTGGTAGCTTATACAAATACACTTTAAGTTGTTAAGCTTATATATTTACCATCTGGATTTTCAAACTCCACTATCGCCGTATTATCTTCATACATTTCCACACTGCTCACAGGACCTCCGCCTCGCCTCTTCTCATTCTCAAAGAACATTGAGAGATATTCTTCACTTGCAGATGGCGGAAGGTTTCCTACCAATATTTTAGTTGACTGTTCTTCATTCATACTTTGTTGCCTTGACGGACCTTCAAAAGAATACAAATCCTTCATCCAAATCCGTTAATGGGGTATGGACTGACAATGATATATATATATTTATATATATATATATATATATAAAATGTTCATCAAATATATATATTATGACAAGTTTGAAGTATGCTGCTTGCACAGAGCAAAGGAGCATAATTTTATTGTTCATGTAATATATACTCGAGATTTAATAACTTCTGAGATTATAAAAGATAATTATGTCTTTTGCAAGCATTACAATATGTTAGCATCCTTGGACAAATGTAATAGTAAGTCCCCCATGGGCAACAATCGTTCACCAGAGGTCCAGCATATGCTCATGTCAAATATACGGTGTTTCAACCATCAAGCAACTCAAAGTATCTAATGCAACCAACAGCCTTCTAAGGGGATACAAATTTGTTTCCGTCAATTATCAGATCAAGCTAGATGTTTGTTTTTGAAACAAAAACAGATGTCTCCCCACTCCCCTCTCTCCCCACCCTCATCAGGAATGTAGATGGAGTTATGATTCTTAGTTTCAGAGTTATAGAGCAAACACGATTTCCATACTTAACTTTTCAAAGGGACGTAATTCTGTAGAAAATGTAAGCAGGATTTCGGCTCCTTTTCTCTGCCCATCAAGTAATGATACTCTACATTTGTACCAAGTTTTGCGAAAATATCTCATATAGTTTCAGAGTTATGGAGCGGACAAAATTTCCATACAAAAACTTACAAAGGGGCATAATTACGTAAACAATGTAGGTGGAGTTACGGTTCTTGTTCTCTGCATATCGTATGATGATGCATAATATTCCATTTCTTTTGATTCGATTATAAGTGTTTTAAGCAGAAATAGCATTATGACACCATACTATATCAAAGCCCCACTGTTCTCTGTGACAATACTGGCCAAGTGAAATGAGAACATCTGCAGTGTCAGACAAGGTTGGGCGGTAAATTCCACCCCCGGTATTTACCACTGGAATTTACCGGTATTTACCGGTCTGGAAAATACTCCCAAAGTGGCAAATACTGGTCGATTGAACTTATTCACTTTTAAATCATGCTAAAACCAAAACCAAGTTAACTTAAAATATTATATATATTCAAAACTAAATGACTTTATGATGTTTTAGTCAATTTTCATATTAAATATGTAAGTTTATCATCAGAAAGAATAAAATGTTTCACAAATTAAGCAGACTGAAACAGCCAAAACGTGGATCTAAGACAAAAAAATTGACAAATTCACAAGTATGAACAGTATCTTGATTCCAATTTATTCTTTGTCCTTAAACTCAACAGCATAAAATTACAGGTAAATTCGCCTGTGCACCTGGCCAGTCACCTGTGACACCCAATTTGCAAGACAATGTCTAAATTGTTAAAACAACAAGTTTTAAGACAATGTTTATTTAAGAGAGCAGAGTATTGCCTAGGGCAAGGATGGAAACAATAAGTCAGAATGCTAGCAGCTTATCTGTTTTATACAGAAGTTAGACAATTAGTCAAGGTGAAGTACACAGAGGTGTTATAGGTACAGCTTGAGCTACATGTATAGTATGGTTCAACTCATGAATACATATTTTGAAGTCAAATAATAATTTGTCATTTCACTATATGCTGATGTTTGTTGCTATAAACATTGTACCATATGCTTTATGCTGAATAAGCTATTGTATTTGTCTATAAATGCTGAGCCACTTGGGGAACGTCATTACAAGAATTGAAACAGAATTGTCATAATCAGTCCTCAAGTTGAACCATCACACATCATTACCAAACAAATGAGCACCATAAAGCCAAAAGATTCTATGTTGACCAAGAAAACAAGACCAGTGCCAGATGTATTGACTGCAAAACAGTAGTTTGTGCCAAAGCTCCACAACTCCATCCCCACAGAGAGAAATGTCCAGCTATGAAACAAGGCTATTTCTTATCCTAAAACAAAGTTCAAAATTTCACTGACTAGATAAACTATTTAATAAATAAGTTGATACAACTGTTAAACTTCAGTATAACTATTAAGTCAGTTGACCAGTATAATTGGAATACCCTTATGTATTTTGAAAGTAGCTTATTGTATAAATTCCAGGCTGGTCAATTGAATCTACCAGTATTTGCCGGTATTTAACGGTAAATACCACCGGCATGGAAAATACTCATATTTGCCGGCATTTTGCCAACCTTGGTGTCAGAATAATTAGTTCTCCTAAGAATAATTCAAACCTCTAAAATATTGCCAGAGATATGACAATATCAATGAACAGTGAAATACACGTCACGGTGACACAGAAGTAAAATGAGGTCAATCACTGTATGTGAATGTACCATTAAAACAAGTATAAGTGAATGAAATAGATTTAGAGATATTGGCTTAAATCACTGGCTTAAATCACTGGACCATGAAATATAGGTCACAATGACCTACAATTGGTATGAGGTCGCTCACAGCGTTAGCCAACACCCATAACCCAAGAATAATGCAAATCCATGTAAAAGTGTCAGAAATATAATGCAAAATCACTGAACCAAGAAATATAGGTAACACTGACCTACAATTAGTATGAGTTCATTCACAGTGTCAGGCCCATACCATCCTGTATAAGCAGAACAGCATAAAGCAAGATTTGTCAGACAATAAAGCGCAACTTAATGGGAGCTTGACTTTTACTAGCGCAAGTTTAATATGGCCAATAACCGCTAAATGAAATGAGATCAAATGCAGTGTCAGAATGAGACCTTCTCCCAAGAATAATTCAAACCTCTGAAATATTGTCAGAGATATGACAACATACAGGTCGAAGTGACCTAGAAGTAATTAGATCAATCACTGTTATTTAAAAAGTACCATTCCACCAAGTATAACAGAAGTCAATGAAATAATTTTAGACATATTGGCTTAAATCACTGGACCATAATATATAGGTCACAATGACCTACAATTAGTATGAGGTCACTAACAGTGACAGCCCACACACAAAACGCAAGTATAATGCAAATCCATGTATAAGTGTTATAAATACAAAATCACTGGACCATGAAATATAGGTCGCACTGACCTACAATTAGAATGAGGTCACTCACAGTGTCAGCCCAAGCCATTACCCCAAGTATAATGCTGGTGAAATCACTGGGCCATGAAATATAGGTCACACTGACCTTCAACTAAGATGGTATCATTCATAGTGTCAGCCAAACCATTTAACCCAGTATGATGCAAATCCATACAATAATGATAAAAATATAAGGCGAAATCAGTGGACTATGAAATAGGGATCACACCAACCTACAATCTGTATGAGGTCCTTCAAAGAGCTAGCGTAAACCATTTACCAAATCCATGATGAGGCAAAATCACTGGACCATACAATATAGGTCACTGTGACCAATTGTTTATTTGAGGTCAAACATCCAGTCACACTCAATCATTTTTGCAAGCAACTATGTTCGTAAATCTAAATGTCTTAAAGAAATGAGGCAAACAACTGGAACATGAAATATAGGTCACTGTTTCCTACTGTTTGTTTTGAAACTTTCGGTTAAACTGAGTCATTATCAGAAAAATCATGTTCATAGATCAAATAGTCTTCAAGATATATAGCAAAATCAATGGACCATGAAATATAGGTCAATGTGACCTTCTGTTTGTTCGAGGTCAAACTTTGGGTCATACCGAGTCATTATCCCAAGCAATCATGTTCTTACATCAAATAGACTTCAAAATATTAGGCAAAATCACTGGACAATAAAATATAGGTCAATATATCCTACTGATGAAAACCAAGATGCTAGCATGGGACATTTTCCCACAGTAAGTTTATGGTACCTTCTGGTTACCTTGCAACCACAGTTTTTAACCAAATTGTTCCAAAACATTTTATAGTCAATCCCCCAAACAAAACAAATTGAATCAAGACTGCCATTTTGAGATATTTTTGTTCGCAACTGTTGAAAGATGACAGACAATTAACAGACTAAATTTCCCCGCACATGGAAAGATAGGAGAACATATACACTGAAGAGAAAGTAGCAGGAGGCTGGTTCTCATTCCGATGATGCAACTAGTTGGTGTGAAGTTGAATATTAATAATATAAATATTCTACTTTCAACAATTACAAATGATTATTACAGAATTACCTCTGTCTTCTTGACTGTCTTGTCGTATGTGTGATTTTGACGGCACTGGCGTGTGTAAACAAACTTCAAGCTTGGCACCAGATAATGTATGCTCTCTTTCCACAACCTCTCTTGCCACTGCAAGTATTTTAAATTTTTGTATTTTAATGTCTTTTAAAGCCAAAGTGCAGTCTTATATTAAGAGCCACTGAGAACTATTTTGAGAGAAACTAATAAGAACAGCAATCAACTCATTATTTTAAACTTCCTAATTTGTCAGTGGTCACTGAAAGTAGAACATTCAAGAAAACAATTCAATAACTGTTCCAAAATCAAAGACTGCAACTGTGGCAAAACATGTAGATTTGATATGTCCGGCAATCACAATATAAATATCAGGCCCTTTTTTAAATCTCCCAACGACAGACATTGGCTGAAAAGAACTCATGTACAGATTACAGATCAGTGTTGTTTATTAGTCAATGCTATTATTGCATATTAGTGTAAAAAACTGATGATCATAAAACATTCAAGACGTGCACGCAGCGCTATCTCTATTCCAGCATGATCTCGACCTCTAGGTCACTGTTAGGGGTGGAAGTGGTACCGTGCAAAACTGAAGACACTGAAGACCATTATTTAACATCAGTGCAAGTATAAACTACAGTCAAACCTGCTTATGTGGTCACCTCCATTAAGGGGTCACCTGGCTTTAGCAGCCAATTTTTCCAGGTCCCTTGTACTGGATTACAGTGCAAATGAACCTGTATTAAGGGGTCACCTGTCTTAAGCAGCCAATTTTTGGGCTTCCCTTGGGTGACCCCTTAAGACAGGTTTGACTGTATATCCATCCATGGATTAAGGAGATATAAGGCTTAAAAAAACTTGACCCAGGAATATCCCAAAGTTTAAGACACAATTTTTACTAAGTACATGACCTTGACCTCAAGGTAATTGATAGGGGCATGGGTGGTAGCGTCAGTGCAAGTATTAATTAAATCAATCCGCAGATCAAGAAGACATGTCTTTAAAACACTTCAACAAAGAGCATCTCAAAGTTTAAAATTTTCTAAGCCCATAACCTTGACCACAAGGAAATCAAAAGGGGAGGGAATGGTATTATGTAAAATTCAGACCATAATCCACCATCAGTGAATGTATTAACTCAATCCATGCATGGGTTAAAGTAGTACATGTAGTTGGATTTAATAAAATTTCTGAGTCTGCGACTTGGACCTCTAGGTCATGTCCAGGAATAGGGATGGTGCTGAATAAAAATTCTAACCATTATTTATCACTATGCACCAACTATAATTTACATCAATCTACAGGTTTAGAGACTATGAGAGCTTTATACTTTAATGTAAAACTTTAACATAAAATCTCCAAGTCCGTGACTATGACCTGGGATGATGGGGATGGTGCTGAATAAAGTTTTGGACCAATATCTATCATTATTCCGAATATAATTCTAATCCAACGAAGGCTTAGAAACTATGAGAGCTTAAAAACTGTAGTGTAAAACTTTAACATTTTGCTAACGCTTACCAGAAAACGTAAAGTCAGCTGAGTGTTTCATTTTGCATTATTTGCATTACCATTTCAGCCACACATTGAAAACGTTTGTCACTGGTAATATAAAGACTCTGCTTATCAAAGTCAAGCCTGTCTGACTATAAAGTCGGACCACTGCTTGCTATACAGCTCGCTTTTCAAAAGTTAAGATAAGATCAGATTATAATCTGGATGATTAGAACAACTCGGAGCAGAATTTAGCTTGTAACAGACAAGCATGACAACAATTACTAATTTTGTGCACAGCATGTGTCTTTTTGCATGAAAATCCTTTGATCTGACAGAAACTCTCTGGCCATGAACAAAAACTGTGTTACCTATTTTGGCAGATGCTCAAAAGGGACTAGTTACATTCCAAACAGCTGCCCATAGACTAAGATGAGATGTTACACATTCTAATTCAAACAGATGTAAATGTCTGTGGTAAACATTCTTCCTCTAAAATTAAAGAATTCTATGGGTTTCGAAAAACGTATAGTCATATCCTACCTTCTTCAGTTTCAAATGTAAGGTAAGCCTCTTCATCACCTTCATTATATTCAATTGCAGTCAGAGTATCTCCCCCAGATTTCTTATTATTCTCAAAATACAGCTGTAGAAACTCTTGGGAGCACGACTTTGGCAGGCCATTGACTCTGACTGTACACTGTGGAAGTTCTTCAACTGGCGGAGGTTCATACTTTTCAACATCAAGTGTAACTTTAGCTATTTTAATGGGCTTCTTACTCAGTACAATTTGCACAGCTGAAGAAACAAATAAAGAGAAGAAAATACAGTCAGAGATCGATATATGCATGAGGAAACAATAAAAAGTATTCGATATTATCATCCAAGAAAAGCATCACAAACAACTACATAATACCCGGCCACATAGCCCTGTGTCAGGGGCATATAACTCCTGGGGACAAAATTCTGATCACAAAGGTAGCTAATATTACCCTTATAATTGTTGCTAGGTCCAGAAAAATTACTTTCAAGTCTGATTTTTTTTTTCAAGATTTTATTCATGTATAACATCCCATGGCATAGGCTGATAACCCTGGGTGGTCTTCACTTTACTTGTAACAGAAAGGTTATGTTATTTCAATTATTTCTGTAAAATTTCATCAAGATTTACCAAATGTCTAATTTTGTATAGATATTTTTCATGATCTCACACATGTATATAGCCTTGTGTCAGGAGCAGAGAACCCCTGGGTACCAAATATTGACCATGACAGGAAGCTTATACCACTTTGACAATTTCTTGCAAATTTTTGAAAATCCCTTTCAACCCCGATTTTATATAGATTTGTCCCTGATTTAATACATGTATGTAGCCCTGGGGCAGACAACCCAAGTGGACAAAATTTTACTTGTAATGGAAAGCTTGTATCATTTCAATCACTTCTGTGAAATTTCATCAAGATTTTTCAAAGTGTAAAGGAATTATAGACCAAAATCACTTTCAAAACACTAACAAGGGCAATAACTCTGTTTAAAATATTGAAATTTGCCTATTAACGATCCCAACCGAGACATTCCTAAGACAAATGTACACACCAAGTGTGAAGAAAATCCATTACCGAATGGAAACAAAGTGCTCATGTACAGATGGATGCACGTACAATGGATGGACTGACAGACACACGGACAGCCAGCAAGAAAACATAATACCCCACCACTAACGTGTGGTGGGGTAGAACATACTCAGTTATCGAACGGAAACAAAGTGCTACCTGACAGACAGACAGACAGACATACATACGATGGATTGACTGACAGACATGGACAACCGGCAGGAAAACATAATACCCCACCACTAACCTGTGGCTGGGTATAAAGATATTATTATCCAAAACTCTGAAAATGATCACAGTTCTGAAAATGATCACCTAAGATAACACTTAAGTGGGCAGTCTGTAAGGTTTATGTTCAAACTATACATTATTACCATTTATTGGAATATCACAGTATTTTTTGCAGGTACCATGGTATATATTTTGACACAATTTTCAATCCTTGGTCTCCGTTAGCATATATGAGCCGGGACACGAGAAAACTAACAAAGTGGTTGTGCGCCAAGCGAAGACTCTGATCAGCATGGGAATCCACCCAGTCTGATCAGAATCTTTGCTTTGCACTGCCCAGGCTGATCTGAGTCTTCGATGGGCACACATGCCACTTTGCCGGTTTTGTTGTGTCGCGGCTCATATGACAAAGTCACTTGGTGAAGATACTTGTCTCAAAGCAAAAGCAAGCTGCATATGCTCAGTAAAATCTGCACACAATCAGCGTCGGGTCAGAAAATGTGTTGAGTCAAATAACGGGCAATTCACTTTTCAAAATCTACCGCTGTTCCATTTTTAGTGCACTGTGCATGCCCTAAGCAGACTATGCATCAGTGCAGAATTTTAACATACATTTTTTTCAAAAGGCCTTGATTTACATGTTCTAAGAATACAATTTTTTATGCAATGTACACTAACTTTGATTATCAGCTGAATACAACACAGCTGTCTAAATTGTCATTAGGCTAGGTTGTTTCTTACTTGTTTTATAGTTTTACAGTTCTTTCAAAATAGTTTACTGATCAGTATCAGGCCATTCAATCATAATGGGAATGGTAGTGCAGAAGAAACATCACCGACACTCTGCAAGCATCTTGAGCTGTCTCAATGACTTCGGCTGGAATCAAAGATCATTATTAAGAAGCCAGTAGATATGAAGCACCAAATTTTAATATCATGCTGCATAATATGCCAGTGAACATAAGTGGGGAAGGGTTCTCTTGTGCAGAGTCTATTTTGTAATATAGTAACTGAACATACCATCTGAATCAACAAATTCTATCACAGCAGTGTTCTCTTCTCTGTCAATATCAATTCCTTTTATACTTCCACCATATTTCTCAAAGACAAGTCCTAAGTACTCTTCACCAACTGCAGCTGGCAGACCAGAAACAACAATCTTGTTGATCCGTTCATCTTCTATAACAACATAACTGTCCTGCCTAGACTGGTCAGATTTTGCAGCCTCTTCGTCTAAAAAAAATAATGGAAATGAAGGTAATACTGTGCTGTTCATGATTTTCATGGTAGCCTATACCTATCTGCAGGTCGGTAGGATTTTAATTTCCAAACAAGAAAAAAAAGCCATGGGGCTCTCAATTGCTAAAGAATGTTCATGCATGTCGATGTATCTCATACTTCAATAGTTTCAGGAAAATCTGATTTTTGGGGGGGGGGGGGGGGGTTTGCATTTTACAGGAATCAAATCTAATCTCTCTGTATAAAGGTCAAAGTTCAACCTAGGGTCATTATTTGAACAAATTTAATAGCATTTAGTATTACATGCTGTATACCAAGTTTCAGTGTCATCAGCTAATTGGAGTCGGAAACGATTTGAAAGGTTTTTACCATATATCTGGGTGTGATGGCCATCTTGGTCATGTGACCATAATGATTCAAAGACAGTTTATTTCCACACACCCATGGAGGTTCCATATGGAATTTGCCTTAAATATGCCCACTAACTTTGAAGGAAATGTTTGACATTGTTAAAATATGAGTGACCATGGACAACAGTCGAAATAGATCTTGCCCTTTGGTACTCAAAGAAGTCTTCAAATATAATCTTGTAGTTTGCTACATACCAACTTTTATACAATGGACTTCAGTAGTTTCTAAAACATTTAATGCTAAAGCGTTTTACAAACAAAGGACAAGGAAGCAAATTTACTTCAAACCTGGATCATTATTTGAACAAATTTTACAGTACATGATATCACCAGATGCTCTATACAGAGTTTCAATGTCACTGGTAATTCAGTTGTAGAGAATATTACATTTTGGCATGATGTCAATCTTGGTTATGTGATCATAACCATTAGAATAGACTTTCACTCCTCAACTTCATGGAAACTACATATGAAATTTGCCTTCAACTAGCCCAGGTATTTCAGAGGAGAACTGATTTGAAAATGTAGACAAATGGCTGAAGACTAACAATGGAGACGGATAATAGAGCCTGCCTATCCTATAAGCTCCACTGGATGCTTTGGCTCAGGTGAGCCAAAAGCAAATACAAATGGATTCATGACAAACATTATCTTAGAATCATCTTTAGCTACGCATCTTAACAGGAACTTTGAAATAGGGACTTTCTTGATCTGCGACAGACAGTAAGGTAAATGAAGACTCTCAGATGAAACAAGCCTCCCATTGTCATTTTTGCCTCCCCTCTAAATGGGCCTCAACTCTTACAGGAAAAAAATTGCGATTCTAGGAGAAAAATTCTTTCCCTTAAGACTAGACCCAATTCGAGAAGGGCTTGCAGGAAATCACAAAAGTCATCTACCTTTGTAAATACCGCAGAAAACATGGAGGTGTATCTATACTACTCAACTGTGGTCCATGTAAGTCACACAGATTTGACAGTATATTAGTTTTTTCGTATTTTTTTTTTATTCTAAACATTTAGTTACTGTCCATAACAGTGTTTTTATAACAGTATCTTTCACCATCATAAAAATAAAATTTGCATTAACATCCAATGAAATCTATACCTATACTTTTCTGTAATACTACGAGGGATGATCCAGAAGTTCGTGGACACCTTAAATGACTAAGGAATCTGAAAAGATCCATCGATGAAATATTACATGCCCATTGCCACACCATTGGTAAACACACATGTAAATTTTGAATCAGATATCTCAAACGGTTCATATATAACAATGCATTTTGTTCAGTTACCCTAGGTTGTGCGGCGCACACCACAACGTCACGTTGACGTCCGGTATATGATAGTGCTCAAAATGCGAAGCTGATAAAATCCACTAAAGAAATCATGGCACAAAAATCACAGTTTCAGCATTTATATAATACGAGGAATAGAGCAATAAGACAATCATAAGTTTTCCATCAGGTTTTATAAAGCACAACTTCTGATATCGCGTAAACATTTCTTGGACTCAGTTTTGAGGTGTATAATCTTTTATTTCATCGAATAAGTGCATCATTGCCATCCTGAGGTCCGAAAATATGGCTCGACATTTATTTTCAGCAATCTTTTTTACACAGTATTTTCAAACGAGTATGTTTCATGATGCTTCGTGTAAAATATTGTTTGTTTCCATTGGTTTTATGTCTCTTTATGTCGACCTTTAGACAAACTGCCTGCGTGCAGACGTTCAAAAAAACGTCATTTTCTTCTTTGATGTCAGAGGGTGGTGGTCTGTTTTGTTTGTGCAGAATGTCATGTAAAATGCCAATAATGAATATTCACATGGTTTGGTGGTGGGAAATGCTACTTTAGTTCTTGACTGCAATTTTATATCGAAATTTAAGGATAAAAAATATATCTGATTATTTTAAAAGGAACATTTTGTATTTTCCTGCAAAAACTCTGGAGTGCGCCGCACATACAACCCCTGGTATATTCAAACGTAGATGCCAAACCAAATATTCATTGAATTTACCTGATATTGTGATAAATTATTCAGCCATTTATAGAGAAGTATTGGTTAAGATTTGAAAGAAATAACTTATTGAAGTTGGATTTTATGGACTGTGTCCACGAATTTCTGGATCATCCCTCGTATATGAGGTACAAACTGAATACGAATGCCATTTTTTACTGTTTTACAACACATATAGTAAGCACAGTAACACACCAACTGCCTAAGCGTATTTGCCATTTTCAATAATACAGCAAAGACTGGACCACATTTCAATGTCCTATAAGAGATATGAATGTATCAGACTACTGGGAAGAAGCGCCTGATCAAAGACTGTGCTTGTAGATCAGAAAACTCGCTTTTCAGCCGTTTTCATAAAGGGTCACTGCTTTGCGCCTTCGCTTTCACAGGCAACAAAACCCTTATTAAAGGGTCTACTCTAACAAGAAAGAATTCGCTCCTAGAGGAGCAAATTCTTTCCTTTAAAAGTTGATTCACATCGAAGAGCCAGGCATAAATGAAAACTAGACAATCACTAAACGTGATGAATGCCCCCGCGATATGCCTCACTAGACGCGTAATGTGTTAAGACATTTTTGTGTGAAGTTATAACAAAGTCTGTCAATAAATGAAGGTGCTAGATGGATGACAAAGTTTTTTCTAAAAATAGAAACTGTGACCTTGACCTTAGATCTACAGCCATGAAAGGTGAAGTAGTGTCATACTGTCATGCTAAATATTTGTATCAAGTTATGTCAAAATCATTCCAGAGGGATGACAACGTATTTTCTAAAAAAATGCGAATGTGACCTTGACCTTGACCCTAAAATTCTGGATTGTGAACTTGTCCAAGATATTGTCGCACTAAACATTTGAGTGAAGTTACATCAAAATCTGACAATTAATAAAGGGGCTAGAGGGACGATAAAGATTTTCTAAAAATAGCAAACTGTGACCTTGACCTTGGACCTGCGGAGCTGAAACGGTAATTTATTCAAGATATCCTCATACTTAACATTTGTGTGAAGTAATATCAAAATCAAACCAGAAATAAAAGTGCTAGAGCGATGCCCAAGTTTTTCTGAAATAGCAACTGTGACCTTGACCTTGTTCCTACCAAGCTGAAATGCAAACTTGTTCAAGGTACTGCCATACCAAATACTGCTGTGATGTAATATCAAAATCGGTTAATAAATGAGGCCAGTGTTCTCCCCCAGACCATTACGGCATGTTGCTTGCAATGTGCCTTCCTCTTCAAATTCCCTTTGCAACATGCCTGAATTTCCAATGAAAATTTATAATAATTCTATAGTTTTCATTTCTTAGCCAGCAAAGTTGTTTTAAATGCATTAAAGATC
Organism: Ctena decussata; assembly: GCA_963989385.1. Taxonomy (NCBI): domain Eukaryota; kingdom Metazoa; phylum Mollusca; class Bivalvia; order Lucinida; family Lucinidae; genus Ctena; species Ctena decussata. The sequence continues at coordinate 32,476,619 of OZ022498.1, read as the reverse complement.
ATCAATAAATTATTTATTATGTAAATTTAGGCTAATTTTGACAAAACATTGCAATATAAGGATTTTAAAAATTGATCAACAAGTCTAAGTTCAATTTTTGTGTTTAAAGCAACATGCCTTCTGAAATCTCTGGGGAGAACACTGGAGGCCCCAAGTGTGATGACAAAAGGTGGGCTTGTATATAAGCCATGGAAATATGGTCAAAATATGTATGTAATTCAAGTGGACATAACTCTGCAATAAAGACCTGAATCAGAGTTCTGTTTCCCTTATGCACATGTTCAATGCATGTCTGAACTGTTTTGCAAGTATCAAATCCCTACATCAAATACTATTGGAGGAGTTGCAGAGACAAGAACAGTACTACAAAGTGTGAAATACAGTCAAAATATGTATGTCATTCAAGGGGATATAATTCTGACATGATGACCTGGATCAAAATTCTATTGTCTTTATGCACATGTTCAATGCATGTCTGAACTGTTTCGAAAGTATCAAACCCCTACATCAAACACTATTGGAGGAGTTGCAGAGACAAGAACAGTACCACTAAGTGTTAAATATGGTCAAAATATGTATGTCATTCAAGGGGGTATAATTCTGCCATAATCACCTGAATCAAAGTCTTATTTCCTTTAAGCACATTGTTCGATGCATGTCCGAACTGTGTTGCAAGTTTCAACTCCCTGCATTAAATACTGTAGAAGGAGTTGCAGAGACAAGAACAGTACTACTGTGTTAAATGTGGTCAAAATATGTATGCCATTCAAGGGGATATAATTCTGCAATAATGACATGGATCAAAGTTCTGTTTCCTTTAAGAACATGTTCGATGCATGTCTGAACTGTGTTGCAAGTTTCAACTCACTGCATCAAATACTGTAGAAGGAGTTGCAGAGACACAAACAGCACTACAAGTGTGAAATATGGTCAAATTATGTATGTTATTCAAGGGGACATAATTCTGCAATAAAGATCTGAATCAATGTTCTGTTTCCTTTATGCACATGTTCAATGCATGTCTGAACTGTGTTGCAAGTTTCAAATCCCTGCATCATATACTGTAGGAGGAGTTGCAGAGACAAGGATGGTACTACAAAGTGTGAAGGATGGACTTACGTACAGACAAGGGCAAAACTATATGCCCCTCCCACTTCGTGAAGGGGGCATAAAAATGGCAGTTGCTTCCCTTGAAAGTGTTCCTATTCGCCTAAAGCAGCAATGCATTATCTGATACTAAAATTCAATTTGCTTAAGTAGGCGCATACAGCATAATCACAGTCGCTCATTTGAACTCAAAGTTCCAAACATGAAATAGTTGAATTTGCAAACAGTGTAGTCCCAGACGAACTGGCTCATTATGAGCCGCTTCATCTGAACCTACACTGTTTGTCCTCTAATCATTAAATTCTCAATAGGATACAGATCTAGCTTGCATCAAATTAATTTTGAAATATTGCAGACAATAATTTTGTTGTCTGCTTGTTTGCCACTGTCCGAAAATCAAGGGCTATTATAACCAGGGTCTGGTTGTTCAAAGCACCACTAGTTTTATGAAGTCATTGGTAAAGGATTTCTTAAGTCTTATCGTACTCATAAAATCAAGTCAGTCAATATTTTTGCTGAAAAACTGTGAGGAGCTTTTGCAGTGCAAAAGCTCCTCACATATTTTTCTACAAAACATGGTAGTATTTTTGCATATAAGAGGTTAGAAAACATTTGCAAACATCTAAGATGGTCTCGTTAAATAACTATGCCATAATTTCAGGGTTTTCCCTCAAAATTTTATATTCTGGGACATGTCAACATGGTCACTGATTTTGAGGGACATTTGGGGCAATTTTGGCCATTCTTGGGGGACATTTACTCAAACAAATCAGAAATACACCAAAAGTGTGGAGAACTTTTATGTCTCCTTCTGAAAACTTTTAGGGTACAATTGGAGCAAAACTGGGCCAAATTTTGTATTTTTGAGGGACAGGGAAAACTCTGTTAGTTTTGAACAACCGGGCCCAGTACTATTACAACAGGACCTGTGTTTGCTCCATCAGCTGTATCTTGTCTCGATTCCTGATCTGTAGGACCTATGTCACCTTTCATATCAACTTTCTCTGGAAAAAAAAACACATGTAAAATCATGAAATTTAACAGTAGGTTCTTCTTTTAACATTATCAGCTTTTAAGGTGTATGGGTATACCTTAGTCTTTTTCCACTGTTTTTATAAACACTGTCAATTTTCCTAGCTTTCTGTCTGCTTCCCTGGATGACATAGCCCATCCAAAATGGGGTCTACTATTAAAGGAAAGAATTTGCTCCTGGAGGAGCAAATTCTTTCCTTTCAGAGTTGGCCCATATTGGTAAGGGAGGCAAAAATGAAAATGGCAGAGCTGCTTCCCCGAAAGTGTTCATTCTCCTTAAAGCGTGGGGCATGATGGACATAAAAACAAATTTCAAATTTCAAGAGAACAATCTGATATAAGCAGTATAATAGAAGACTGCTTCTAATTCCTACACAAGAGGCAGAAACATAGATGGGTATGTTTCAATCCAAACAGGAGGTCACTAAATTTTCATATTTTTTACTATTTCATCTAAAAGTGAAGAAAAATTTAAGGCTCTCCTAGAAATGATTGATTTAAAAGGTTACTTGTGAGGCCCTGCCCCCAACCTGGGTACGCTCACTACATCAGCTGATGAAATACACTTGTTCATTTCGACTACTGACAACAAGTCACGCTTTCTAGGATACTGGAATTTCTAAAGATAACATCCTATCCATGTTCTTATTTGAAGCTTAACTGAATATTCTGAAATATTATACTTTATTTTACTGGCTAACTCTCCAGAAAGCCAGTGTAAAAGTTATTTTATTTGTCTGTTACTCTTGTGTTATTTATACAATTCACACAGCACCACCAAGTATGTTAGTTTGCCTGCCTGCTGAATTACAAAGCAAGTTTATTAAAACTGATATGATTGGATGAAACCCCAGCATGTCAAACGAGTCGACTTTTTTTCAGATTACTTAGTGAGATATCCAAATAACATACATTTATCAGCATAGGACATTATTTATGACTTAAAAGCTGGGACAGGAATGCTTCTGGGAAGCCAAAATATATCAATCAAGAGCACTCAAATAGTTTAACACTAACCTTTCTCTATCTTCTTTTGTAATCTTCCCATATAGTCCTCTTGGTCCCCAACTGCTTTTGATGCACTAACACCTGCGTGGTCTCCTAAAATGATAGTAATCCAGGTCTAATGTTAATAGCCTTAATATTAAAACAAAATGATTGAGCGCAGAGTGCATACCCTAATCAGACTGCATTGTTTGCAGTTTGATCAGGGTCATTACTGTTTGCCAACAATTCTATAAAACGTTAACAGATTTGTCTGAATTCAAATTTAGAGAATTCATCACAGAAATGTTGAGGTGCACAAATATTCATTGTTATGATGGTATAACATAAGCTAAGCTTCCCCATCATTATACGATAATCAATCTGCTTACCATGCATCATGAGTAACATGTGATTTTTAAAACATGAAATTTTGTGTTAAAACGGATTAATTTTCTTTTTGATTTATGTCAGCCTTCAAACTGCTCCGCAAATACATGAGCCGCAACACGAGAAAACCAACAAAGTGGTTGTGTGCCCAGCATAGACTCAGATCAGCCTGGGCATCTGCCCAGTCTGATCAGACTCTTTGCTAAGCACTTAAAGGTTAGCTCAGGGTCTAAGCTACCTCCATGGAGACAGCGAAGACTCTGATCAGACCGGGTGGATGCCCAGGCTGATCTGAGTCTGCGCTGGGCGCATTACCACTTTGTTGGTTTTGTCATGTCGCTCACATACTTTGAGGAAGTCAAACCAACAGCATTTAGATGAAAGTGTTTGTCCACATATACAGATTATTGATTATAAGAGCTCTAGATAAGAGGGAGTATTTGGTGACAATTAGGGATACTTTTCATTAAATCTGCTTAAAAAGATACGCTGTGACCCCTCAACTGAACTGCCTCATCCAGATGGTTCAGATGAGGGGTCACCACATATGGTTTAAATTACAAATAAGCAAATTATCCCTAATTATCATCAAATACTCCCTCTTATCTAGAGCACTGATATTTCAACTATATCCATTCCAAGCACTGTAAAATGTTACAATAAGCCGCTATACCAACCTTTTAATCACCAAAAATCATACAACAAACTTTATGTCTGCAAAACATTAAAAAATGCTTCCTACAAGCTATATCATATTGAGAATTCAAAGACTAGTGGGTAAACAGTGTTGATCTAGATGAGGTGGCTCATTATGAGCCACCAAATCAGGATCTATCCTGTTTGCAAATTCAACTATTTTTATGCCCCCGTGACGATAGTCAGGGGGCATTAAGATTTGCCCCTGTCTGTCCGTCCGTCCGTCTGTCTGTCCATCAGTCCGTTCGTCACACTTTACGGTATAGAGTTTGTGTAATAAACTCCTCCCACAGTTTTCAGTGGATCTTTTTCAAACTTCACATACATGTTGTGGACATATTGAAGATGTGCATGTGGGTTTTTGTTGGAGCTAGAATTAATTTTGACAGAATTACGGCCTTTTGAACTTAGTCATTTTAGGCAATTTTTTTCATTGTAGGGTATGCAGTTTGTGTAATCAACTCCTCCCACAGTTTTCAATGGATCTTTTTCAAACCTTGCATACACGTTGTGGACATATTGAAGATGTGCATGTGGGTTTTTGTTGGAGCTAGAAATAATTTTGACAGAATTACGGCCATTTGAACTTAGTCATTTTAGGCAAATTTTTGCCTTGTAGGGTATGTAGTTTGTGTAATCAACTCCTCCCACAGTTTTCAATGGATCTTTTTCAAACCTTGCATACACGCTGTGGACATATTGAAGATGTGCATGTGGGTTTTGTTGGAACTAGAATTGATTGTGACAGAATTACAGCCTTTTGAACTTAGTCATTTTAGGCAAATTTTTACATTTGTAGGGGGAGGAGTTTGTGTAATCAACTCCTCCCTCAGTTTTCAAACAATCTTTTCCAAACTTTGCATGCATGTTATGAACATATTGGAGATGTGCATGTGGGTTTTTGTTGGAGCTAGAATTGATTTTGACAGAATTATAGCCTTTTGAACATAGTCATTTTAGGCATATCATGTTTTCATTGTAGGGTAAGTACTTTGTGTAATCAACTCCTCCCACAATTTTCATTGGCTGTTTTTCAGACATTGGAGACTTGTTGTGGACACAGTGAAGATGTGCATGTTGGTTATGATAGGAAAAAAATAATTCTGAAGGAATTATGGCCTTTTAAACTAGTCATTTTGGGCTGCATTTTGCACTATAGGGTATAAAGTTTGTGAAATGTTTTCAGTGGATTCTTTGTAAATAGCATTTGTGCTTGAAACGTGCTTTAGGGATGTACACATGTTCTGTGACAGGCGCTGCACGGGGGCATCATTAGAGTCTTACAGACACAATATTCTAGTTGTTTCTGGCACTTAAAAAGTGTTAAATTGATATTTCTGCTCAAATGGACCACTCCCATTTCTTTATAAAATAACAGTAAACTTATTTATAAATTTTAGAAAGCACAAATACTTTCAGACACACTGAAAACTCTTCATTTAGTGTGTGAATTAGCTGTTACAGAATATAAGTATGCTGTGGGTCTGTTTGGTATGAAAGTTATAAAACTTTAACACCAAATTCTTTTCGAAGTCCTGTACATGACCGCAAGGTCATCTAGCATGATGTTAAACTGTGGACCAGTATCTAAAGAGTAAATCAATCCATGAGTTAAGGATATAAATATAAACTTATCCAAAACTTTATGCTGCTTGCAGTGCTTTGCACACGGACAGTGAATTGTTATCTCTTGTTACCGACACTAGAGTGACTGCAATAGCTCTTTTTTTTTTATTGTACTACAAATTTTGCATCACAGTACTAACCTTTCTTCCTTGGGCTTGGAATAGGTTCCTTCAGTTCTGACATTTGTGGTTCTTCCACAGCTGCAGATTTCTGTGAAGTCCCTGCAGTGTTATCCGCATGGTCTTTGTGTTCAGGAATACTACCATTATATGGTGGTGGTGGACTTGAATGTGGCTGGTCATCATGCATCTGTTGTGCTATTGTGGTTGGTTGATACATCGGAAACATCCTGGGGTCAAAGAGAGCAGGTGGCATGTTTGGAAATTCCTGGACAGACTGATAATGACCTTCACCCTGACCATGAGCTTTGTCTCCCTCTGGGGACATATGTGGCATTGGAAATCCAGCAAATGGCACTGGTCCTCTGGGACCCATTACGAAAGGAGGATATCCAGGCATGAATTGCATCTGTGGAAACTGGCCTCTTGGTTGACCTTGATGAGGGAAAGGACCTTGAGCACGCATACCTGATTCACCTTGTTCTGGACTAGCTAGATTGAAATGCTGAGGGAGATATGCCTGAGGAACTCCTTGCCTCATGCCCTGAGGCACTGGTCCTGGGGCTGGCCCAAAAGGTGGCCGTGGTGAACGTTCAACATTCTGATAAAACCCTGACACCATCATCTGCTGTGGTCTTGGGGTCCTGTGTGGGGCTTTTGGTGGTACTGCTGGTCCTTTTGGTGTACTATCCATGGCAGAGTCTGCTGGAGCTTCCAACTGTAATATAAGAACACCATTCTATACTTAAAGACAAAAGTTATGCATGGATGTTAAATTATCATCCATGCATAACTTTTGTCCTTAAGTATATATTCACTAATCAGAGGCCCAGATGAGTATTTCATTATAATCATACCAACGTACATGCATGTATCTGGCACTCTATGACATGTTTATGATGTTGTATAGATTTTAAGTATTGGGATAGGTGGGTCTAAGTAAACAGTGCATACCCAAGGAGGTCTGATCATTGTCTACACTGCTTGGCATTCCAGTTGCATCGTTTGGACGCATTTCTTAATTGTAAAACCAAACTGTTCCCTTTTTATGACAATTATGGTAATCATTATGAGTGTACCCAATTTTATAAGTTTAACTGTATAACCTACTTTATCTACATGACAATTTAGTTCTATGCTCATTTTTTTATTTTATTCTATACATAAAAAAATTAAATACCCTAAAATGCTTAAGTATTGGGACACATAAAACCATCAATTTTCCATTTGTTCCAAATGGAAAATTGATTATTTTAGGTGTCTTAATATTCAAGCACATTATGGTATACCATACTTATTTAGCTATAAGCTAGATTTTTCTCCATAAAGTACCCAAAATATATAAATCAGCTGTATGCGTTTCACCAATTTGTTAGGTTTTCTCTTCCAAAAAAATCTCTTGTAAGAAGGAATCAGATTTTTTGAATCGTTTTAGAAGGGAAAAACCTCCATCTTACAGCTGAACAAATACGGTACATTGTCAAGGCGGCTCTAAAGAGGGGTCAGGATATGTGGTTATTTTTTTTTAAAGTTAGAGATATCACCCCCTAATTATCCTAAGAACTGCTGCTTTAATATCTACAGCTCTAAGCCCTTTATACCTTGGTCCATTCTTCTGCTATTTCACATTCAGTACTTCTTTCATATGTCAGGTCTAACCTCTTGCCATCTTTCTCCACAGTTACAACCTTTATTTCTTCACAAAGTCTGTCCACACCTGTAAATACATGTATATCCCATACTTTTAAGTATTCACTCTGGCCCCGAGGTTATAAAACTTGAGTACATTCTCAAACTCAAAATAAAGCACACTGATTGGTTTCTTCCGAGCATATGCTTGTAAGCAGCCAATCAGTGTGCTTTATTTTGAGTTTGAGATTATATTATTCTCAAGCTTTATAACCCAGGTAGTAATGCTAGGGCCTTTGAGGATGAGACTTGAAGCATGCTCGGCCATCTGCCAGAAAAAAGCTGACCTCTTGGCTTCTGGGTTCGAGGTTATAAAACTTGAGAATAATCTCAAACTCAAAATAAAGCACATTGATTGGATGCTTCCGAGCATGTGCTCAGAAGCAGCCAATCAGTGTGCTTTATTCTGAGTTTGAGAATGTACTTAAGTTTTATAACCTCTGGGCCTGGCCTGTCTTGTTTTTCCATTGGCGTACCATCTTTATGTTGTACTGTTTTCCTTTCCCACTTGGTGATTAGGGCAACTCCCCGCCGCAAGATATGCTAAAGGATTGTGTTTGTTCCTGGTCACTGCCTTTTCACATCCTTCTCCTAACTAACAAACCTCTCCATTTTTGTGGCGACAGAAAGATTTCATTATAAAAGGCATGCAATATAAAACTGACCAGAACTTTTCCTGTAAATCTTAGAAACTTCAAACCGGCCCCAACAGCTCAGTGGTAGAGCGTTTGCTTCAGGTAAGAGAGGTCGTGAGTTTGAATCTCAGCCGGGCCATACCAAAGGTGTAAAAAATGGCACTAGGAGCTTCCTTGGCTGACCCTCGCCTATAAAGGGAGGTCCCGGAAAGTTAAAGTTAAGTCATCATGTATTCCTCGATTTCTTTTCTTTGACTGGGCGGTGCTTATTTCTGACCTTACCTTCGACGAGTATATTTTCTAACTACAGCAAGTGAGCAGGGGCTCACGTATACCCCCGACCAGTGCCACCGCCTAATGAAAGCATACTTTAACACACAACTTCAATGCAAATGTCATACATGTACAAAATTCTAAGTATGTGACCTTGACCTTAGGACAGCAGCAGCATCCATATGATGTAAACCAGTATGAATAAACCAAGGTTGGCAAAAAGGCGGGAAATACTCATATTTCCCAGGACGGCGGGAAATACTGGTAATTCCCGGGAAATACTGGTAATTCCCGGGAATTACTGGGAAATTGGTCTCTCTCCACCGATAACGTTTTAAATACCGTAGGTTTTATTACAGCCATTAAACTATATATGCAAAGCAAAATATAATTAAACATCCCTTTATTTAAACATCAAAAAAGAGTACAGATAAAATATTGTCTAGATCTGCATATGCAATCAAGTTATTTTCTTATACCAACTATCCGAAGATGAGTCTGCATGTACAGTTGTCTCTGTCTATCAAAAAGCTGTTATAACACACTGATATTAAAAGAATCTACAGTAATTGTCACCTGTCAGTTGAATCAAGACAAATTATTTTTCACACCTTCAGTGGTATTTGGTCATTATTTACAATAGGAAGCATATGGTTAATAAGATAGATATTTACTTGAGAAGCCCTTGGAGAAAAAAGACATTACAGGATTTCATCAGGTAACCTTTAGATTACAATGTCCACACATCACTGTTTAATTAATTAGGTGACAAATTCAGGGATACATGTGAGAAACTGGAGTATGGTACACAATCTGTTTTGGTGAAGTAGTTGTGACTCTATGCCCAGCTTTGAAGACCTTCACAGCGGTTACTAGAAATACCGGAATACACTTAATTACCGGAATATACCAAAATACACCGGAATATACCGGAATCTACCGGAATATACCAAAATACACATATTTGTTTACCGAAATACACTTTATTTTGACCAGAATATAAATCATTTATTCATTTAATATTCGCTGCATGTAAATGCTGGCAAGAGACTGACCCCTACAAAGACCCAAACCAGCTTGCAATCTGCACAGTGATACCTATCAAATAACCATACATGGGCCCAATTATCTCTTCATACTAATAAAAAGAAGCTACTACTTAGATGGAAATGGTACTTATTTCATTTATTCTGGCAATAGTAAAGTTTATTTTGATGATAAAAATGTATATTTCGGTGTATTCCGGTATATTCCGGTAATAAGGTCGATTTCGGTAATTCTAGTAACCCCCTTCACAGGGTTCTGTCAAATTTTGGTATGAACAGATTAAGCCTACAGAAAGCTGTGGTCTTTAGCAGTGATAAACCAGCAAGGGTCAGCCTAGTGGGAGAAGTAGGAGAAATTGTCTCCTTAAGCTGACTGACTTCTCCCTATTTTGAGCTGAGTGAGAAGTCAAAGTGTATAAAACATAGACATGTATAGAAAATCCAAAATTTGGAATAAAACTTCTCCCTGAAATTCAGAAAATTTCGCAAAATTTATCCTTGTCTGAGAACCCTAGACTGACCCCTGAACCACTGTCCCAGGCAAAAAGGTTTAAGTAAAACTGCAGTTCAGTTTAGTATATACATTTGTTTGAGAACCCAATGATAATAAGATACAGTATTGAAACACCAGTGTTAAGTGATTAAAGAAAGGAGTTTACAGTCTGTTATTTTTATACATGTAAATAAGAATTCTAAAGGCAATTTTCTTTGAAGTTATAGCCTTTGACACAACCAAAAATCATCTGCTGTGTCCTCTAGCATGGACCAGTCCTACTAAGTAACAACCTTATTTGCATAATATGTATATAAGTGATAACAGATATGTGCTATCAACTTAAATTTAAGGAAATATGATAGAATATTTTAAGAAAAACAACTCTAAAATTTCATATTTCCCAGTATTTCCCACTTTGGCCAAATTTGGAGTATTTCCCAGGACGGTAATTACCGGTAATTACCACTGGGAATTCCCGCCACCGGTATTTCCCGGCCAACCTTGGAATAAACCTAGTCATGTATCATTAGGCTCCACTGAAGTATATTGGAACTATACGCCTAAAAACTACAGCATATGGCTAAGTCCTTGTTACTGACCCCTGGCCCCTTCCATGAGTCTGACCCTGCAGCTTAGGTAGTCCATAATGAAAGCAATGATGTAGAGATATCAGGAACCAAATATGGTGCCGGGCCGGGTAGCGCAATCGGTAGGGCACCTGACTCGTAAGTCAGAGGTCCTGGGTTCGAATCCCGGTCTGGCCACATACTTTCGTTTCTCCTTCCGCTGATTCAAGAAGGGCAGTTGTCAGTTACTGGCGAAAGTATGTGCACTTAGTACTGGTTAACCGCTTAGGAGGTCTAAGCCTGCCCAGGAATAGTGTGGTTAGGTTAACTGACCGTCCCGACATGACCTTAGTTGTTTACCGTGGACGTTAAGCATCAAATCAACCAACCAACCAAATATGGTAGAAATCTTCAATGCAGTTACATAGATAAGAGCAATCAGAACAGTTTAACGCAAAACTTTGACATAATGAAAATGCCTAAGTCCTAATTATTGACCCCTGGCCCCACCCTGGGACTTGACCCAGAAGCTTAGCTAGTTTACATCAAAGGTAATGCTATAGAGATATCATGAAACAAATATGAAAAGAATCTGATGTGTGGTAACAGAGATATGAGCAACCCAAAAAGGTTTAACGCAAAACTTCGACGTAAAGTTGACGATCAGACGGACGGACGAACGAACACACAGACCAACGGACGGAATGACAAAAACTATGTACCCCCTGACATACTTCGTATGTCGGGGGTATAAAAAGGTATAATGCGATAATAATTTTTATGTCACTAACGCAAAACAAAGCTCAACTTTACAAAAGGCACGGAATGATCGGAGATCGCACAACACTATTCTTTTTTTTTCTTTCAACCCAGCATACAGACAGCGTCCAAACAACGTTGTGACGACTTTGATGCAACATTATGAAATCGAAACAACCTTGTATACACGTCAATAAAACGTCATAACTTGGATCGACATTCCTCCGACGTCATTTTGACGTAGTGTGCCTGTATGGAAACTGTTTATCATTGCGATGACCGATAGCGTTTAACGGGTATTTTTAATCTGCCAATTATACGTAACAACTCATGAGCATGCTACTTTATCAATTCTTCATGTGGACTGCTCGATTTTGACATTGAATGGCAAGCCTCTAACAGCACCGCCCAGTCAACGAAAGGAAATCAAGGAGTAGGTATAATTTGTTACTGGATACCTTGTTTTTCACAATAAAAGCTCTACAGAGCTTATGCTGTCTGTTTCTAATATGCGACATTAAATAAAGCTTCTTTACCTTTTTTTTCTCAAGACCCATGCGGGTGTTGCCCCAATTACATTCCTCGACATTTCCTCACCCAAATTTCATTTTTCCCTGACCAAAACATCCTTTTTGCCAAAACATTTACATGACTAATTAAGCATAGGGATATTATAGGAAAATAATGTCCAGATACCATTTACTAATGACACTATTCAAGACAAAGCAAGTGGTTGGTAAGAAGTTGTGCTTCGTATATCATTTAGCACAAAATCAAAGCCTTGTATTTTCATTCCTTCTATTTTTTTTTTTTTTTTTTCTTTAAAATCATTATCAGACCTCAAACCGCCATACAGCCCTAGACTCCAAGATGTTTTTAGCCTGTTTTTAGCCTGTTTTTAACCAGTCTTGGGCCACTGGCCATGTGTATATAGTTTTAATCATCAGTGCGACAATGCTGGTTTCATCGGCTTTGCACTTTAACGGGAAGAAGAAGAACTGTAATTACAAAATTCCTCGACTTTTTGCTCAATTTTCAAATTCCACTGACCGATTACAAAGTTTCCTGACTTTTCCCTGTCAGACCTTGAAAAAAAAATCCCTGACTTTTCCCTGGCAGTGGGAATCCTGGGAAAGAAAATGGAAGTAAAACTAATAGCTGGTCATTTTGCTGCAACCTTGCCAACTTTTAATCTTGCCCCAAAAAAGCTGTAAGACACCAGAACAGCAGAACTCATTTCATTCTGGGTAAAACTTTGTGTGTGATAAATAAAAATAAAAAACACACAAAGGAAATTAAAACAAAAGTGAAACTTTTATTACTGAATCCGGAACTGGGACTGTGTTAGTTTAAAAAGTGGTAAAAGAAGTCAAACAATTGATCTACGCACTGGTTTTAAATCACTTTGTCAATTAAAAATCTGAAAAAAAATGAAAATTGATCATCTTTACGACACATTATACTCATATTATGAAGAGATAAATGAAATGAAAACGAAAGTAATACAAAAAAAAAAAAAGGTAAAAAAGGTAGCAAAATCTTAACAGTCCTGAATTTACACTTGTATAGAAAGGTAAACTTAAAAGCAGAGAAACTGTTTAAACAGCAATAAGACTCACTTCGTTTGTGGTCTAACAAGAAAACATATCGAGCGAGATTTTGTTCAGTGTGATACCCCACCACTTCTTCTACTGATATTTGTCTCTCTGATAATCCTGCCTGTTGGGCTACTGTGTGTTTCAAGTTCTCTCTCAACTCTTTTGGCACATTATCTACTGATACACAGCGGGACGCTGTGTCTTCACGGCTGGGCATCTTCAAATATTTGGTAACCTTTTGCGTTTCATTCTACTTTCGTTTTCGATGGACTTTCCACTTGCGCCGGGTGAATTCAGTTTAAGAGCCACGGATACTATTTTGCGCATGCGCATGTGATAAAACCATGGTGCTACAAAACACCCCATCCCTTAGTGACGTATATCGCCGATAGAAAAGCTGTTCAGAAGTCGATTCGAGCAATTGGAGTAGAACCGGGGATTATCGCACAGTGGGGTTCTTCGGACAGTTTGAAACCTCACGTTTTTCACCTAGTGAATGGACCGTCTCCTTCAGTGTGCCTGGTTCTTTCACGTCCGATGTTACGCTTTCACACACTATCAAGGCATACAATACCCGAGAACCAACCAGGATGCTGTAATCATATTGAATGAAACTTAGGCGGGAACATAATGCAATGGCTTCTCCGATTTGACAACAGTGAACTAAAGAAGCTAGATCAAGAGACACCTCCTGCCGTAAACTTGTCAAATTGTCTGCCCAGTTTTCAGCCCATATCTGTTACTTAAGATGCAATTTTATGCAGAAATATCATTCAAGAAACAATAAATTCATACATCTGACATGATTTCCGTTCGTTTATGCAATAACCTCACGTAAATAAATCTGTCAGATCTGTCCCTTCAAACTGGGGTTCATCGGACAACCGGACAACAAATTTTGTTGCTGTTTGTGATAATTCCCTACAGTCCCGGTCAGACCACAGTCAGACACTACTGCAAAAAATGTAGTAATGCGCCCTGCACTTCTTGAACTGTATATCAGCGAAGTATTATTTAGATAACTAGGTAACTGTCATTCAACTGTTAACGGTCTTTTACGGATATCCAAATAAGAGCTGGGACAGCTAAAGGGTGTCATCAAATAATCTATAAAGTAGTACGATGCATATATCTCATCTGGAACCGCATTAAAAAAATGAAACCGAAGATAGACTTACATGTTTGTTTAGAACTAATAAAAGAATTGATGCAGAGAGAGAAAGAAAGAGAGAGAGAGAGAACAAAACTCCAATTCAGTTCAAATGACAGTCATATGGATGAAATATTAATAAGGACTCCTGAATACGGGACACAGAACTTTATTCTGACGGTGAAGTAATCTGGAAAACTAACAGCAGAACCAGTTATAGATGCACCTAACCATGACGTTATATCACTGCGCCAGTCTACGGGTATAGCGTATGCCATTTTCCATTCCCCGATTGTAAATTTGCAGTTGGCAATAATGTGGAAATAAGAGAACTACTAAAATAATTGCATTGCAAAATACTACTACTACTACTATTAATGATAATAATAATGTTCCAAAAAGTGGTTTCTCCTCTGGCATAGTGTTGTGTCTCCAACTGTTCTTCAAATGGGACCTGCAATGACCTTGTGTACGTGTGACAGCGCTGTCTGATACACTGTCAGCTGAACGAGGTGAAGTTGCACTTACCCGTTGAAGTATTAGAACACCATCGGTAATGATACATAACGTTGAAAAAGAATTTGTAGGTTTTGGTAGACCTTTTTGCTCTTTGCGGTGTTTATGGGCCTAGTAACAAGTTGCTGGAACATGGGATTCAATTCAGTAGAGCAATTTCACTACCTTAGTCCGCTGGACACGTGCATCTGAAGGCTAAGGTAGTATTATTATTTCTAGGGATTCGGGTGTATGCCTTATCTGGTTATTTATGGCATTTACTTACCTACAAATGTGATTACAAACTAAGAAATACCCTTTAACTGTAATAACACTTGCTTATTTTCAGAAACAAAGCTTGTCCGATGAACCCGTTCAACTGTCTGATGAACCCCTCCACCTGTCCGATCCACCCCTCTAGCATTCTGTGACATTAAAACGTTCGTTAATCTGCTTTTGTGAGCTGTACTTGTAAGATTAGTGTCCCTTTGACTACAGAACCCTCAGCCTCCTCAGCCATTCAAGTAAATTCATGCTGAAATTCATCTTGAACAGGCTTAAACCACAAGCCGAAGAGATAATCATTGAAGAACAGGCTGGGTTCCGAGCCGGAAGGAGCACCACAGAACAGATCTTCAACCTTAAAATCCTGCATGAAAGTATCTCCAAAATCAGCAAAATCTGTACCATGTCTTCGCTGATTTAAAAAAAATCCTTTGACAGGGTATGGCATGCAGCCTTATGGACCACCATGCGGAAGTACAATATCTGTGCAAATCCAGTTCGCACATTTAGCAGCTCTACGAAAAGGCTACAAGTGCAGTCCTGATGAATGGCAGCACAGGAGAGTGGTTCAGAACAACAGTTGGAGTAAGACAAAGATGTCTTCTGTCACCCACCCTCTTCAACATTTTTCTCGAACGGATCATGTCTGATCCTCTGGAAGAACATAACGGAAAGGTTAGCATAGGCGGCAAAAACATTACCAATCTGCGGTTTGTCGATGACATAGATGCTCTAGCTGAGGAAGAGCAGGAACTAGAAGCCCTAGTTGAAAGTCTCGACAAAACCTGCACGAGTATAAGATTGAGATCAGTGCTGAGAAAATCAAACTGTGACAAACAGCGCAGACGGCATCCAGAGGGAGATCAAGGTAAAAGGGCAGAAGCTTGGTACCGTAAAAAACTTCAAATACCTTGGAGCATTTGTCTCAGATGATGGCTCAAAACAGTGGGTTCTCTCAAGGATTGCACAAGCCATTTCAGCTCTTACCAAGCTGAAACCAGTTTGGAGAGATAACAACATACGATTGGCGTTCGAAAAGTAATGCAAATGACGTAATGTCTCGTTAACCAATATAAAAACAGAACTTCTGATTGCAAAAACACATAAAGCTATATTATGCGTAGGAAAATCTGCAAACACGGCGTATTTTTTAAAAAAAGGGCGCATTTTTATCTTCTTTGAAAGAGGTATACCCTAAAGACACTGCAGAATTTGAGCTTAGTAGGCCGTTATTTATATATCGTCAGTCTTTGATTTGTTTTTATTTTTGCTACTTAAAGACAATGCCCAGGCAATGTTGTCCTGTAACTATCGCGGAAATTATTTTTAATCTGGGTTCCATACTGGCCCGGGAATATGGATTATGTAGTAGCGAATTCCCCATTTCTACCTTAAAATTAAATGATTTTGTAATGAAAACAAGTGTATTAGCATTCAAAATCTTGTCAGCAAGAGCATTTATATGAGTCAACGAAACCCTGTCAATAAATTCAAATTAATACCAAAAACGAACCCTCTACAAGCTTTTTAAAATGACGTTAATGTATATTTCAATAACGTCATAAGAATAGCGCATTGCTTTGCCAGGAATAAATCGATAACAGTTGCCACCCTTCTAACTTTTGTATGAATATTGTAGGCAACAATGGACAAGCAACTGACCAAAATTAATTTTGTATTTTCAATGATATTTGATTTGAATGCCCAACACTGAAAAGATTTTACATATGAAATGAGTCCAGTGGTATGACAGGGGCCTAATAAAATGCGTTGTAAGTCAATATGGAAAGGTGTCTTTGTACAGCGTTTGGTATCATTGTCAAGACAAAATGTAATATTTTCAGTATATGCATAGCATTTGTACCCAGTTTTCCCCCAAACAAAGTTATGAGGCCATTTGCATTACTTTCCGAACACCCCTCGTATCTTTTGGGTCAAAGGTGAAACTTATCTGTTGGGTCAAAGGTGAAACTTATCCACTCCCTTGTCATTTCCATATTTTTTATGCCTGTGAATCGTGGACCTTGACAGCAGAGTTAGCGAAAAGAACGCAGGCCTTTGAGATGAAATGCTACCGAAGGTTACTGAACATTACGTACAAGGACCATATAATCAATGAGGAGGTTCGCAGAAAGGTCCAAGCAGTCATTGGAGAAAATTATGAACTCCTGACGCTGGTCAAGAAATGGAAACTAAGGTGGTTTGGCCACGTCTCAAGGTCTTCTGGTTTAACAAAGATGATTCTACAGGGCACAGTGAAAGGAAAACGGAAGAAGAGGTAGACAGGAAAAGAGGTGGGAGGACAATATTAAAGAGTGGACAGGGATGGATTTTGCCAGTTCAACTAGGGCAGATGCAAACATGACAAGGTGGAAATGTTGTTGTGGTTTTGTTTAACGTCCACGGTAAACAGCTTTGGTCATGTCGGGACGGTCAGTTAACCTAACCACACTAATCCTGGACAGGCTTAGACCTCCTAAGCGGTTAACCAGTACTAAGTGCACTTACTTTCACCAGTAACTGACAACTGCCCTTCTTGAATCAGTGGAAAAAGAAATGAAAGTAAGTAGCTGGACCGGGTATCAGAGATGCTGTCAGGAATTTGGATTAAAGGGGGAATGCCCCAACACTTTCTTAAATTAAAGGGGGGTGGGGGGCACCAAGCCTTGGTATCAAACCCAGGACCTCTGGCTTACAAGTCAGATGCCCTGCGGCCCTGCGACAAGTTGGAAAGGGATTGTTTCAAAGTCATCTGTGATGCCCCAACGACCTAGTAAGGTTATGGGATAGAATAGAATAGACTGTGTTTTGGGTATACGAACCGGGATGTTGTCAGACTGAGAGGACTTGGACAATGGCGTCGTAATGAAAAATGAAAACGAGAAAGGCGTGAATGTGTCCGAAGTTTCCCGATTCTACTCTATGTGACTCGCGTCGTTAAAGCGAATGCGGTCCGCTGAATTCCCGGAAATACCTGAAATGATGACGTAATAGCGCTTTTCTGCAAATAAACAAGTAATAGGTTTTACAAAAAATCTGCTGCGCATACCTGTCCAATTCGCTCTCCGGAAGCGTACGCTGACAGGAAAGAAGAATAAGGTTTGACCACGTACCTTTACGTTAAAAATTTGCTTCAAATAGAAATGACAATGACAATGAATTTCATTGCGCTAACACATCCACAGTGAATGGTCATGTCAAACAAATAAAGAGGAGAGTCGGGTAATTTCGGACAGCGGGTAAATTCGGACATACCATTGCAAACAGTGAAAATCCTGATGAGACGGCTCATAATCATAATGAGCCGTCTCATCAGGATTTTCACTGTTTGGCCAGTTATTTTTGTTTTAGCTCAAAACAACTGACATATAAACGAAACAATGTCACTGTCCGAATTTACCCGCTGTCCGAAATTACCTGACTCTCCTCTACATAATTTTGACACATATGCTAATGCAAGATGGTCATACTTCCAGTGTAAGCGCTGTCTCTCGCGTATAAAGCAGAGATCTGTTGTATTTAATTTTCAAATGGACGGACGCTCGGCGCCCCGTTACTGCCGCTATGGATTCGTTCCGCTGAGGTGCGGGGGAACGTCGATAGGAGAATTGAAAAAACTACTAGATCTACTTTAATTTTCAATTTCACAATAATTTAAATGACACGAAACAATGTTGTGCAAATAAAACCAAACAGTTCAAACGCTGATCTTTCAGAAAAATATATGTGAAATCTGTTTGCGTATATACAGTGTTCAAATTACGCATATATTTAAACTCCGCCACAAATTAGTAGATAGTATTATGTTTTCACGCTGGCCGTCTGCCGGTGTGTCTTCCTATCCGGCCGTAGCGTATACGTCCGTCCGCTCTTCGCTTCCGTACGAGAGGCTAAACTGGGAATTTATTCAAATTTTGTTCAAATTTTTAATATGCATTTGTATTAGAAATATCTCGTTTGGGACCTAATGGGCAGGATTATGAATATTACTGGCAGAGTTGTGGCACTTGCCACTGTCCAAACAGTGTTTTCCCCCGAAATTTTGTTCTTTTATTTATTAATTCATTTATTTATTTATTATAATTATTGTGTGTAGTTTACTATTGGGAATATGAGCCGCGACACGACAAAACCAACAATGTGGTTGTGCGCCCAGCGGAGACTCAGATCAGCCTCGGCATCCGCCCAGTCTGATCAGAGTCTTCGCTGTGCGCATGGAGGTAACTTAGACCCTTAGCTACCCTTTAAGCGCTTAGCGAAGAGTCTAAGCAGACTGGGTGGATGCCCAGGCTGATCTGAGTCTGCACTGGGCGCACAACCACATTGTTGGTTTTCTCGTGTAAAAGTCACAGAAATGATCGGGGGAACAAAAGGTTTGTATAACAACCAGTGTTTTGACCATATCCACCCTGGGGTATTGGTGTTCTGTTCTGTTTCAGTTCTCGTAACGACATTTCCCAGGTTGCTCAGCAGTACGTAACCATAGTTGCACACAATTTGCGCCGAGTGTCCGTCAATCTTCAGTTCAGTTCAGTTCAGTTCAGTTCTCCTAACGACGTTCCCCAGGTGGCTCAGCAGTACGTAACCATAGTTGCACGCACTGCTTAGTAGTATTTCAATTCTCCTATCGACGTTCTCCCCGCACCTCAGCGGAACGAATCCATAGCCGCAGTAACGGGGCGCCGAGCGTCCGTCCAATGCTCACACTGCTTTTTTTCTGGGGAATATATAGACTGGACAAATTCTAATTTCTAATTGGTGACTTTTTTCCATAGAATTAAGTTTGCAAATTCAATTCGCCCATGCGTTTTCAAAACGATTTACTACAATTTGAAGCCTGTATTAAGAGATACACAAACATTCAAAGGGAGGTAATTTCAGTACTTCAATATAGCAGAAATTTCATGTTCTTATGATGGAAAACTGAAGTTACTTCTGAAATGTCATGATTTTCTGGGACTGGCAGTTTGATGCAGATTTTATGTTTTTTTTTTTTTTAAATTATTGTATGGTTTACAAACAAGGGGTCATAACTCCAATATTACAATAAAATTTGATTTATCGGTCCACCGATACTTTTACAGAGGCAACTGTAAATCGATGCACCTGTAATTTTATCGCTGCAGCTTTAAATTCTAAGTGTCAATGGACCGACGAAATATAGGTGGACCTAGAAAATAGCGGTCCATGTATAAAATTTATCGGTCCACCGATAAAGTTTACGGGTCCACCGCTAAAATTATTTTTTCTATACGCGGACCGGTATCGGTAGTTTTTAACCTTTTAGTACACCATACACAGGGGCTACTTGTCCTTGACCGGGGTTATATACATGTATAAAATCATGAACAAATATGTGTGAATTCATAGTGTAAATGATCAGTAATAATAGTTTCGTGTAATAGTAACACTTTTATCTGTCTTTGCCCTGGGCCCATATTGTACAAAATCATGATGAAAAAAAAACATCTGTTTTAAAATTCAACAGGGTTTGCAGTGGTGGGTAAGCCCTAGCAGGCGATTGACGTAGAAATGACGTCGAATGACATTCATGCGGCGTCTTTGAGTCGCATAGACGTCAGTACGACGTCATCATGACGTCATGTATCTGCTGGGACTTAATGCAGTCGTTTGCGATGCTTTTGTTTACAACCTCGTTAAGAACTCGCAAAAAATCGCCAGTTCTCAACACGGCGAACCTCGTTTAGAGATTTAACCCAGCGGGCACATGGCGTCAAAATGACGATGTGTTGACGTCAATCCGACGTCATTACGTCGCATTGACAGCATTACGACGTCATTTCAACGTCATGTGCCTGCTGGGAAGCGTTATGCAAATTCATGTCTGATCAAATCTGTGACATTTATAATATGTAAGAAATGCGTTTCCCCCTTATGGCAAATAAGTTTAACAACTCTGTATTGGTCAATTTGACGGGTCAAAAAAGATTCTGTTGGTTCAACGGTGTCACATGTGAACAACAAAATGCATATTGAGTGTGCGTATTTTATGTGCGCGAAGAACCGCTCGCAAATTCATTTTTCGGCAAGGCTCAGCCGAGTTTGATAACGTCGACGCTATCAGTCGAATTTTCGTAAACCCACGTACCCTTTCGCTATATGACCGGAAACTATTCATGTTTATATTCATTTATGGGGATAATGTTATGCACTGTTTAACTATATCATACTAGAAAAGAGCCCGCGCAAGCGCGAAAATATTTCATGATGGTCAAGTTTATGTAAAAAAAGCGAGTTTTAATTTTTCAATGTAAATGGCCTTAGGCCCAGGTGAAGATATGACCTTTACCATGAATACTCACTAAAGCTTCATTTACCTAATTAGTTGTCTGCATCTACAAACTTTCAGGTAGCAGACTGCATTGTTTCTAAAAAAAAATCAACTTTTTTCACTTTTTCCTATAGAAAAACCTAAGTGACTCAAAAGTTGACCTTGCCGTAAAACAGATCAAGGTCATCCCAGGGTCATCATTTATATAAATTTTGTTGAGCTTTTGAGTCCTTGATGCGACATGCTAAGTTTCTAGATCATAGGATTTGTGGTTTATAGGGGGGGGGGGGATTGGTTGATTTGATGCTTAACGTCCACGGTAAACAGCTAAGGTCATGTCGGGACGGTCAGTTAACCTAACCACGCTATTCCTGGGCAGGCTTAGACCTCCTAAGCGGTTAACCAGTACTAAGTGCACATACTTTCGCCAGTAACTGACAACTGCCCTTCTTGAATCAGCGGAAGGAGAAACGAAAGTATGTGGCCAGACCGGGTTTCGAACCCAGGACCTCTGACTTATGAGTCAGGTGCCCTACCGATTGCGCTACGCGGCCCGGCATGGTTCTGGGGGAGAAGATTTTTGAAATTTTTTACCATAATAAATGTTTGGCATTATGGTTATGTGACCTGTCCTTGGTATTTTTTTTTGGAAAAATTGGGTCCTGGAACGTTTTTTTTTTTTTTTTTTTTTTTTTTTTGGGGGGGGGGGGGGATATTCAAGCCCTCTGAAGACTAAAGGCTTATTTAGCTTCGTTGAATCACTGAAATTGATTTGTCTGCTTCGCTGGAAAAAAATGCCCTTTCTTACCTGGCGCATGTGTGTTAACCTTAGACATTTTTAATTTTTGTCTTTTCGAAAGTTCAGTTCAGTTTGAATTCTCCTAACGACGTTCCCCAAGTGGCTCAGCGGTACGTAACCATAGTCGCACACACTTGGCGCCGTGTGTCCGTCCAACTTTTCGAAAGACCATGTGCGTTGAGCTTTATTCTTCAATGGGCGAGTTCGATTGGCTACTCGTATTGATTATCGTTCTGGAAGAAAATGGGTCGTTTCGAGCCAGGGCCGTCGGGACTATGACCATTTAGTTCTTCATCCGTTTAGACATATGAGCAAAAATACAAAAATAAATCGTCATTTATGGGGAATGACGTACGTTCATGGGTCGGATTTTTGCATTAGAACCTGCTAAAGTTGGACTTGCTAAGCAGCGCGCCGATATAACGACGCAGAACCGAAACGACCGGATTAATTTAAAACGTGTATTCGAGTACACGATAATTTCACTCGAACGCACCCATTATTGACAAATAGTCGAAGTTTCTAGAAAAATACTTGGGAGAATTTAAAATGAAAGACGAATTTAATTCCCAAATTCTTTAAATCTACGTGAAACTAAAACACACGCTAACCGAAATTATCAATGATAGCAATATGCGAAAGAACCAGTATAGAAAATACTATACTGGAACGCTTGAAAATGCCACCAATTTTGCAGTTTATGCGTTACTTCGTTTATTTAGTATTATAGATACTCGATATTCGCACAGGATCCATGCTTTTCCTTTTTTACAAAGGGGATATTTTCAGACCGTCTGTTTGCCTCCCGTGACGACTTGGGCCTTTCAAAATGAGGTCCACTCTTAAAAGAAAGAATTTGATTTGCTCCTAGCAAAGCAAATTCTTCCCTTTTGGAATGGATCCCGTTTGGGAAGGGCGGTAAAATTGTAACGTAAGAGTTGCTTCCCTGAAAGTGAACCCATTTACCTTAAGAGTCATGAAGTATTGATTCACGCATAAGTATCGTGATGCTATATGTACAGGGGCCATTTTGCGGAACGAAAACGAATGGAGCAGAGACATTTTACGGAATAAATCGCATTATAAATGTTTGTTTCTCAAGGGAGGTAATGATGCGATTTTATTCCGCAAATTGACAAATAAATCTATTTTAGTAATCGATTACTTTTAAGTTATTGATGTGCATATCCCGTTCCGTTATGGAAGGACACTCGGCGCCAGGTGTATGCAACTATAGTTAGCCTACGAACCGCTGAGCCACTTGGGGAACGTCGTTACGAGAACTGAACAGAACAGAACAGAATTCCGTTCCGTTCTTGGAGACCGTCTTTACGAGAATAGGAACAACAACGATTCCCTTTCGTTCTGCCTAAATCTCGGGGTTAGGCTAAATCCCCTGGCAAATGTTCACAAGTAACAATATGGAGATTAAGCATCAGAAACACATATGGAGAAATTTCTTCTGTTTTACTTTTTTCTCTTGTTTGAGTATATTTGGCATCATGTAGACATATACATTTCATGGAAACATGACTAGAAAATACATATTATATGTATAAAAGTGTAAACCAACAATGCATGGCGTAATAATATTTACATTAGACACTTTTGAAACGAAGCGTCGGCATATATGCCGCGACACGACATAACCAACAAAGTGGCAAGTCGCCCTGCGAAGACTCAGATCAGCCTGGGCATCCGCCCAGTCTGATCAGAGTCTTCGCTGTCGACATGGATGTAGCTTAGACCTTATGCTACCCTTTCAGCGCAAAGCGAAGACTCTGATCAATCTGGGTGAATGCCCAGGCTGATCTGAGTCTTCGCTGGGCGCACATGCCACTTTGTTGGTTTTGTTGTGTCGCGGCTCAATATAAGTATCTATACCTCTGTAGTAGTAAGTCTTTTCTACAGAATCACGCCTGGTTAACTATGTATGTACAAGGCCTGTTACAAAATGTAAAAGAGTTGTAGTTCCCAAACGACCTGGTAATCGTGGCTAAACAAATTTGACCACGTAGTTTAGTAACTATGACACTTTTTCGTATCGTTACAGCTCTTTTTCGTTTTGTAACAGCCTTGGAAACATAGTTAACCTGGTGTGAGAATGTCTGATTTGGTTTTATCAAAATGCCTTGTATTTAACGCGGTCAGCAACATCTGATCTGGGTCTTCACTGGTTGCAAAGGTACTTTTTGAGGAAAGCTAGATATTCATGAGTTAATTTAAGGTGCATGTGTACATTTCTAGGGGAAGCATTTCTGCCATTTTCATTACTGCCTCCCTTCCAAAATAAGGTCAACTTTTAAAGGAAAGAATTTGCTACCTGTGTAGCAAATTCTTCCCTGTAAGAGTAGACCCCCTGATTGGAAGGGCTTTCTCATCCAGGGAAGCAAAAAAGATATCATAAATGTTGCCTGCCTTTGAAAAAAATGGCGGGAAAATGGACGTGTAGCCATACACCTTAAATATAGTAACAGAAAATGTATATTTCGGTTACAAACAGACAAAATGATAGTTGTTTTGATAAATATTTTGCAGTTTCTTCCAATATCAGGCTAATGCATGGTGGGCAACGTATGTCATGATCACGTGACTCTAACGATAAATGTCTCATATTGATAAAAATCACTTATATCTCAGATCTTACTACCCCGATTTTAATGTTGTAGAGTGCAGCTACCCTGTACTAATGTTTTTTTGTCTCTAGCAAATGACACATCTGGTTAACTGTGTTTCTAAAGCTGTTACATGTACAAAACGAAAAAGATGCTGTTACAAAACAAAAAATAGTCATAGTTCCAAAACTACTTGGTCATCGTGGCTAAACAACTTTGTTTAGCAATAATGACCAGGTTGTTTGGGAACTAGTACTCTTTTTCGTTTGGTAACAGCCCTTGTATGTACATAGTTAACCAGGGGTGAATGACATCACTTAAAAGTCCCATTGCTCTATCGGAGGTATAAAATTCATGAAATAATTTATCGTGCTGCAGCGCTGCAAGTTTCCTACTACGTTTTCGTAACTGAAAATGACCGTAATTTGCCAGCTTTGAAGATCTAAAACATCCCTGAGTTTCACATAAAGAAAAGTTTGAAAAACATCTCGGTCATTTTAGTTGGCAACTTAAATGACCTACTTCCGATATCATAACCTTGATTCAAACGGTAAAAATACGATGGGCAGGCATGAAACCCATTCATTATCCCGTTTTATTTGACGGGAACCAGGAAAAGAAATTGAATTTTATGGGGCAATTTGCCATTTTTCAAAAATAGCTTTCCCTCTTTTTAGCCAGTTATATGACTAAATAAAAACACATCAACCCACATACATAAGGATTTGTGTTTAGACGGTTTTACCATTGGTAGGACTATGGAGATATTAAAGTCTCCATAGTCCTATCAGTGGTAAAAATCGTCAGAGCACAAATCCTTATAAAATTGGTACAGCGTTCAGAATTGATGATAATATGTCGGTTGTTGTGCTTTTTGTGTCATATAACTGGCTAAAAAAGAAGGAATAAGGTATTTTGAAGAAAAAAAAATCAAGTCTCTCCGTAAAAATAGATTTTTGTTTCTGGTTCCCCGTTGGGCAATTAACTCGCACAACAGCGAAACAAGGAATGAGATCCTTGCCTTACATTGTATTTTTATCAACTATTAATGTACATTGTATTTTTTCTCCTGTACCTTGTATTGTTACCTTTTGTACCTTGTATTTTTACCATGTATTGAAACCTGTGAAACCGAAATTAGGTCATTTTAGTTGCCAACTAAAATGACCTAGATATTTTTTCAAATCGTTTTTATGAGAAACTCGAGGACGTTTTAACTTTTCAAAGCCGGCCAATCACGATCATATACAATGAAGAAACTGTAGTGAGAAGCTTGCAGCGATACTTAACGATAAAATATTTCATGCTGATAGAGCAATGGGGCCTTTAATGAGGTGAAGCCAGGCTACTTCAAAACAGCGACCTTTCCCTGACTATGAGATCGCTATTTCCAAGTATCCTGGTGAGTGACCTCATGTCATAAAACAATGACATTTGCTATAGACATAAGACATTATAACGTGGTCACTGCATTCGACAACATAAAAATCGGCCTCGTTAGACCGGAGATATATTGGTATAGATATGTCTGAGCGAACAGTGCAGAATAGGATCTACACTGTTTGCCATTTCTTCTGCATACTCTGCATGCAATACTACCGTTGTATTATCGAGCTGTGCCATTTTTAAGAGAGTGGTGGTAATTATTTTTGGTGTCTCAACTTTAAGAATTTTACGGTAGCTATTTTCTTACCCAGTTCGTACTTCGTGATTTATCGTTAGAATCACGTGATCGTGATGTGTTCATCGTGCTTTTCAGTATTCAAACCTGATGAGGTAATCTCTACTGAGGACACTTGTCTTATCCCAGCAGGCATATGACGTCGTAATGACGTCGAACTGAAGTTGATGCGACGTGATGACGTCGCATCGACGTCAGTATGACGTAATTTCGAGGTAATGTGCCTGCTGGGATGCAGTTACCTTTTCGATGTCCCCAAAACCAAATTATAGTGCAAATGGACCTTAGTACATGTAATAAGGGCCGCCACTTTTTGTGTTCTCCTTGGGTCGAATCCTTTACTACAAGTTGGACAGTGCAGTATTTGAACAAACACAATCGACCGTCCACGAGAATGGAACTTTTTACCATGTGTCAGACTACTCCCAGATAAGCTTCTAACATTAAAACAACGTCGTATTGATAATCGTCAACCTTACGTTATGACGATGCATCGACGTTAATGCGACGTTTTTCAGCGTTGTGGGACTGCTCGAAAGTAAACATATAATGCACCATAGTGTAATGACACCATTGTTACAGTTTTCGTATCACATGTAGGCTACGAAAAAATGTGATATTATTACATGTTTCTTGTTAAGCGTAGAAAAAGATATAACAATGTTGTTACATGTACATTTTACGTTGCAAGTTGGCCAGAGTTGTCACCACAGCGTCAGAACGAAAGTGTCTGCCCGTCCAATTTGTTCGGATCGTATCAGTTGGGAGAAACACATAAAGGACCTTTTCGGTTGACGAGTAATTTTAAGAAAATATATGATGCCAGGTAGATCGTTTTTTTTTTTTTTTTTGTTTGTTTTTTTTCTTTTGATAATCCAAAGGAACTATTTGCCAGTATATCACACTTTCATGGCTGTCATAGCCGGCTGTTTTAAAATGTTTTTATGTTTTTATAGAAGATGATAGTAAAAGTGATCCCAAATGACTTGACAAACTGATTTCGTAGTGTCTCAAGATTTTCTTGTTTTTTTTTTTGTTTTTTTTTTTTTTTTATTTTTGAATCAAAACAATAATCTAAGAAAAGAAAAAAGATGACACATATGAATCTTATATTTCGCTGCGTATACATATTTATTTGCTCAAAAGCTTCGATTGTGTTTTCAAAGATTACAAAGGTAAAACTCATAGAGTCATTAGAGTCGGCTCAATAAATCTGACAGTTACTTTTTCTGTTCCTCCCAACTCGCTATACGTGAAACCCAACTGAAAGAATCCCTGCAGGCACCTGACGACGTACTGACGTCGATGTGAAGTGATGACGTCGCATCGACGTCAGTACGACATCATTTCGGCGCCATGTGCCAGTTGGGATAGCTATGAGTATACACTTCCATTCCTACACTGTAATTACGGCATATTCTTACTAACCAGCAGACTCAAAAATAAAAAAAAATAATAAAAAAAAAAATAAAAGAAAAAAAAGAAATAACGTCGACGTAAGAACCTTGACACATCCTCATTATGTCAACGATTTGTACCTGATGAGTACAAACTGAGTAAAAAACAATACGACAATACGGTTGAAAGTATAATCATTGTTTACCATTATTTCCAAGCAGAATGACGTCAAGGCACTTAGTAATTGTAAGTCGTTTTATCAATGTTCCATGTCCAATCGAAATTACACTTTAAAGGCATAAACCCCAGCTGGCATACTATAAAAAGCATAAAAAACGTCGTATTAACGCTTATTTGACGTCATGACGTCACATGTACGTTGATACGACGTCGTTTCGATGTTGTTTTTTCAGCTGGGTTCCATACCGGGAATTCCACACTCGAATACAGCTGACTTCAAGTTAGCACTCCCATTTTCAAAATTAACAAGAATTTGCATTGAGTGGTGGGGTAAGTTTTAACATTTTGACCCGAGGCGACCACCGTCATGCAGGAAGAGTGTTTATTTCTGCATAGATCTGTTTCTTTAGTCATTTGCTATAGTAATGAAGTGGTTTTGCTCAGGTAAATTGGATTTTCAAAAATGGCTTTTCACAAATTCTGACGAAATGCTTGATTTTATGAATTTTAAAAATGAGGGTACTTGTGTTCATCGGCGCATCCAGGATGTGAAGTTAAGAATTTTGTCAATTTTTATAGGGTAAGTTAACTGACACATCTGCCTATTCGGGGATGTAAATAAAATTGCAACATTGTTTGGGGCTTTGAAGAAAACCGATAAAATGTAAGTGGCCGGTTAGAACTTTTGGCTAGTATATCTATAAAGCATATTTGACAACACTTTTTGTTTTGGAGTTTAAGAACTGGTCAAGTTATCACAAACTCTTGAAAATGGCCAAACCGGAATTTCGGTTTGGCCATTTGCAGGAGTTTTATGAAAACGCCACAAGATTATCTTTCACAAAGCTATTTTTGTACAAGTAACTTTCATACATAGAGGTCGAATATCATTACTATATTCTGACTGTCTGTCTGCAGGTGGGAATAGAATTGCGCGTTTAACAGGCGTGATACTCAAGGTGGACAACGTATGTCATGATCACATGATTATAACGGTAAACAGCCTGCGTTTAAAAAGAAAATAATCTCGAAACTAATTAGTAAATCAGCTATATTTTAGGTCTTAAAAGTCTACTTTTTTGTCGCAGTTACCCTGCAATAACGTCCTACACCAAATGCTATTGTTTTATGAAATGAAGCCATTTACCAGGGCACTTTGGAAAACTGACCTCATGGTCAGTTTTCCGAAGTGTCTTGGAAAATGGCTTCATCTTATAAATAAACCAATGACAGCCCCTGCAGACAAACAACATTAGTGCGGGGTAACTGGTTTTTACGACATTGAAATCGGCTTCATATGACTTGAGATATAACAGACTTTCTAACATGGTCGGTGATTATTTTCTTTAGAAATCCAAGATTTTTGCCGTTATTAGCACGTGATTGTGATGTGACAGTGTCCACCTTGATGCTGTTGAGTCAAAGAATGTATACTTTCCTAGCATTAAAAGTCACATGTTCACCAAGTTCGTATACCAGGGGTGTGCATCTGTTGTTGTACATAGCCACCCGATTGTGACATTTGATTGACAGATGGAAGGGTGTTTATTTGGTTATATGATGGGTTTGAGTACGAGGAAAACATATTAACGTTATAAGGTGTAGTTGCATATGAGGGCGGGACATTACCACCTAACATACATGGTCGGCCATCTTTGACTGTCACTGTAACTGGTGCCCGTCTTGGCACAGACATTGTTGATAATTCTAAATTTCTGTCTAATTTCTGACGCTTACATTTGTATCTCCGATTTTGAAACCAAATTTTCACCTGAGTTGATGTCAGTTTTAACATATTGGCTAACTGCTCCCTTTCTGGTGCCGATAAATATCTCTGCTGTTTAAAGCGCCGCTCAAGTTCGAAAACTTGTTGTTGCGAAAACAGAACACGTGGTTTCCTGCGTTGTCTCTGTTTGATCATGTGACAGTCGCCATCTTCTTTCTTAATTCCTGCGCCGTCAGCTTTCTCGCTGTCTGACATTTCGTCATCGTGTGGAGGTAGGTTTGCAGCATCTGAAAAATAAACCAAACACACTTTGAGTATATTATTGTTTCCTTTATGATTAGAAGACTGATAGACCTACTTTCAGACCTGTGCAATACATGATTAATAGTTCTGCTGCCATCATGTTAACATCTCTAGGGTCAAGTCAGGAAAATTCGTACCGATGTTAAATTCGGACAGTAACATTGTTTCCTTTGTATGTGAATTGTTTGGAATTAAAACGAAATTAACTGGGCAAACAGTGAAAATCCTGATGAGACGGCTCATCTGGATTTTCTCTGTTTGCAATGGTATGTCCGAATTTACCCCTATTTGTTATATTTCTATTATATGAAATAAGTCTTGTTATCGATATTTTCACTCACTTTTTGTTTCTATTTCATTTATGTTTTTTACCATTAAATCACAAATTAATATACTTATTATATATAACCCTACAATCACCTGCTTGAGATTTTTTTTATTGTACATATGAGATTGATTTCGACCTTTACCAAGATGAGTCAGGTTTCTAAATACGCAAACTCATGTTTTAGTTTGAACTTTTATTTATTTGTAAAAATTACTAACATGCATACAAATGCATTTCCATGCGCTACAAAACGGATTGAAAAGAAAGTCAAAATGACATTTTTAAATCTGTCTCCCAGAATACAGTCAACTCTCGAAGTCTCAAAGTCCAAGTTAAACTACTGATATCTCAAAGGAAATTTTCTGGTCCCAGAAAATTTACTTTAAAATATCAGCATTTTGAGATAAAAGGAAATGAATTGAAAATAAAAATAGGAAATGTGTCAACTATATTTTTGTTATAAGAGGGTAGTTTGAGATATAAGTATTATAGATATCGAGAGTTATCTGTATTTGTATTGCAAATTTCAGACCAGTGAATAACAGAAATTGCAAATACCATTGGTTGGATAATTTGCAAAAAACACTGAAGAAGAAAAAAACGTAAAAGAACAAATTCAGTATTGAAAGAAGGGATCATTTTCATATTCAACTTATTATACCGCTGCGTGTAAAGTTTCCCGCTCCCTCCCCCTCCCGCCCCCCCCCCCAACCCGCCCCCTCCCCCCCCCCCCCCCAAAAAAAGACCTCTCAGGTTGACTTGCCTGTATGCAGTTGGTATGGAAATCGTGTCAAATTTACAAAAATCGCATGTGCGTGTTAAAATTTTGTATTGCAATTTTGTCAGTCTGATAAAAATATCAATAAGTGTCTGCGTATTTGCGTATATGCAGCTACGTCCTTGTAAAATGTATAAGAACAAAAATTTATTTTTTCTTGTTTTGTTTTGTTTATTTTACGCATACTTTTTGTAACTACATCTAATGTGATCATTTTCCCGAAACATCAATAAAGTATTTCTAAAAATATGCAATTAATTTACAGTTGTCATGCAGGGTCCTAGGTTATAAAACTTGAGTATAATCTCAAACTCAAAATAAAGCACACTGATTGGCTGCTTCCGAGCATATATAATCTCAAACTCAAAATAAAGCACACTGATTGGCTGCTTCCGAGCATATGCTCGGAAGCAGCCAATCAGTGTGTTTTATTTTGAGTTTGAGAATGTATTCAAGTTTTATAACCTCCGGGCCTGGCTGTACACAGAACGTTATAGTGACGTTATATACTGTGACCGGTGCGATTTCCATCTTCCAGAAGGAGGAGGTGTTCCGTTAGAAGACCACTGGAAGACCTCATTCATGTGATCAAAACGTGACAGAAGATGTAAAACGGACCTGTAAATCGATCGCATAGTGGCTTGAAAAAGCAACAAAAAGTACAGTCAACCCTACAACGACACTCTTTACAACAGCAAATTCTTTATAACGTTATTTTGATATGCACAGAATGGCTTATGATTTAATTGTTCTAAAAATGCATTCATTACAACAGCAAATTCAGTTTAACGTCAAAGTTTTTGGGAACAAATGCTGTCGTTGTAAATTCAAAAATGTGTGAATCATTAACGAAAATGGTCGCCACTAGTATGCGCTTGTATGGTTTTGTGCTTAACCAACGCAAACATCGTCATTTACGCAGCGAGTTAAAGCGCAGTGTGTAAAAGAAATTGTCACAGAAAAACATCTATGGTTGGCTTCTCTCCAAACATTTTGTATGATGATATGATCATATGAATAATATAAAAACACATCAAATATCAGCGTTAGTTGCTATATTGTCTTGTTTTAACTGACACAGCGAAATCGAACTACTTGATTTTCGACCTGCGCTGCATATGCATACATGTACCCATATGCGAAAAACTGCCCGTATTTTCACTTAATATCTGTAAAAAATTGTTTCGGCTCGCCATATGACTTGCACATATTTTTTCAACAATTGTTAAGGTTGTAAGAACAGTTATGCAGCGGTGCTTTATTTAGCGATACCAGCATGTCCACGATTATCTGAGACAACCCTTGTATTATTCAAAATCTCTGTACTCCCATACATATCTGGTACAATTACGCTACATAGTCGCAGGGAAGCAAAAACTGCATAGGCAGCAGGCAGTCACACTGCTATGTGAGTGGTCTGACCAGGCCCCGAGGTTATAAAAAAAAATTCATACGCAACTCAGCTGAGCATGAAATTTTCTCCGCTGATAAATATGAAAAATGCCAACTAATGTTGGCATTTCCATATTCATAAGCAGAGAAAAATTCATATTCTGCCAAACAGAGCAAGAAAACAACTGTACTTATCAGTGCTATTTATTAGCATTTATAAACGTTCATGCTCAACTCAGCAGAGCATGAAAAAGTTTTATAACCTCGGGGCCAGAGTTTGAATTGATTTTATGCAAGTATATGCGACAGAAATGACATTCAAATCTGGCAGAAACAAGTTGTTTGAATATGCCAGTTTAGAAGTGACGACTCTTTCTCTGCATCCTTAGAATTTTCTGAGAGAAATAAAACAGCATATTATTTACGATGAAATATTCGGCGATGCTGAAGCGACGTCCTATCAACGTCAGGAGTTTGCAGGGTGTGTAAATAAATTTGTATGTTCTGTGCAGGGGTGATAAATGTATAAATTCGAATGGTATGTAGGCTAAAATTAAAGCCAGAAAAATGTTATTTAATGTTACATACGTTACGCTATATTAGTTACGTTACGTTACGTTATATTATGTTATGTTATGTATACCACTGTATTTTTACCTGTTTGTCATGTTGTATCGTATAAATAGCCAAAAGCTTTGTTTTTGCATGCCGACTTGCGAATAAGATTCCTCTTACATATTTTTATCGAGCCGCAACGGAAATATCGAAAAGATTTGCATTTGCGATATTCTGGTTCTTCCTTACCACGAAATTCAGTTGCGATATCATTTTCTACGCGATACTTCTCATTCGCCAAGTTTGGGGAACATGATTCAAGTGTAATTTCGCGAAAAAAAGCATTTGCAAGCACTTGTAAACACATTCTGATTTACAGTAAAGGTCTGTAGGAATTTAAAGGTGTATCTTAAAGTTTTTTTCTGCTATTTTTAAAGAGAGAAACAGCTTTTGTGAACTCCTGTTTGCATTCGTGGTGAACGAAGCTATCCCAAAATCTGGTCACCTCTGAAAGGAAAGAATTTGTTCCTGGAGGATTAGGCAGTAGTCACAATGTTTAACTTCCTGAGGTCTACAAAATGCCAAAACAAACAAAACGAAATAAAAAAAATACGTGATACTTTTGCGTGTGATTGCAAACAATAAAAACACGAGCCATTTTCTATACAAGCAACTAAAAGCAATTGCCATACATTTTGTGATAAATGGACTGTTCTAATACAATAGCTGGATGTTTCCATTTTAAGAATATGGGTATGGACGGGTTGAAATTCTTACAAAGGCTAAGCCGAAACCGAAATTTTCACACGATCTTTTATAACTTCCTTCGTATGAGACTGAAATAAATTTTAGTGTGTCTCTTTTCGTCTGTCCGAACTAATATCTAACTTGGCGGCAATAAGAACCAAAATTTAGTTGTTGGCGTGTGGACTTATATTAGCCGCTACACGACAAAACTAACAAAGTGGCATGTGCGTCCAGCGAAGACTTTGATCAGCCTGGGCATCCGCCCAGTCTGTTCAGAGGCTTGGCAGTCCGCATGGAACTACCTTAGACCCTAAGCTATCCTTTAAGCGCACAGCAAAGACTGATCGGACTGGGCGACTGCCCAGGCTGATATGAGTCTTCGAGTAGCGCACATGCAACTTTGTTTGTTTTTTGGTGTCGCGGCTCATATGTCTGTATTCATATAAAAGAAAGTTTAAAAGAAAGAAATACGTAAGAAGCTTTCTTAACCTTGCTTTTGTTATATTTGCTGAAGGACCGGCGGCCGGCCGGGCAGTCGGGCGTACAACCAAACCACTGAAATAGTTTATTGACAGTCGGTTTGATTAGGATAGGTCAACACAGAGTGTCGGATAAAAGAATGACAACTCTCTCGTATCGCTTTCTTCCCTTTTATCTCCCCAGATCTGAATATTTAATTATTTTCCGTTCTTTTACTCCGTATTAAACCACTTGAAACCAGTCGAAATATGCCTAGCTGTTGATGGAATGCTCCGTGGAAGAACGATAACTCTCGGTTTCTTTTTTTTCAGTTATCTCCCCATTATCTCTTTTTATTGTGAACTCCCCAACTCCAAGTACTTGTTGCCCAAATATTTAGGGTCATTACATTATGCAGCAAGAAAAAAGTTTCTGAAGTTTATCAAAGTATAACAGGATTGACAGAAGCGTTATTATAAATAGAATGAAATATACAGCATGAAGTTTTATGGTTTATACCAGTCTTTTAATATCAACTTCCGTTTCTTTTCATAAAACCAGTCCAGGTTTCCTTTTTCCAAATTCTGCACCAGACAACCTCTTGTTTCCAGGCATTCCGTGGGAGAGGGTGCAAGATGGCATACACTAAAGGGGAATCATTTTCAACTTGCGTATCCTTGTTGTCTTATCAGAGCCTTCGCTTTCTCGCAATTGCAAGCATGACTCTTGTAGAAAATGAAATGCGAAAAGGAAAAGCTCTGATCAGAGCAGTCTGATCTGAGCTTTCCCTGTTCGCATATGGCATTTTGCATATTTTCTCCTGTATAGCCGCTTTTGATATCTGATTCATTTCACTTTTACTACCGTTCTCATCTGTATCAAACAATCTATGAAATTCCAATAAAAAGGCAGTGTCTCTCACCCCTGTACCAAGTCACGGTATCTTGAGATTTACATTAACCGTAGCCACTACAGAGAGATTGTTTGTAAACTAGATCTCTCAATAAGCTACTGATCGTGGGCCGTTTCGCTCCATTCCGGTACAAGGGGGTGGTATGAGTGTATGTTGAAACATTAGACCCCCATGGTCCCGTGTATGATATGCATCATTTCGCGGTGAAATTATAAAATTAATGAATATGAAAGATAAAATTGGCAATATTTCGGAAATGCATGTCCATAAGCAAAAAGGTTAGATCTTATAGCGATTTTACGAATAACTACGAAATAAAGTATTATAAAAATTACCAGTCTTTTTTTTTTAATACATAAAATGGATCAAATTAATATCAATCCTTCTCTTTCTCTATTTTTTTTCTTCTTTTTATGTCACTGAGTTAAATGGCTAAAAAATATTTTAATCAGTTAAAACGTATAACAGAACCGATATAAAACTGATGACAAAACTTTAGGAGTGAATATCTCAAAAGTCATATCTTGTACGTTTCATTTTACAATAATGTTAAATTTTCCGTATAATTGTCTGTATACAAAAACGGTGAGCACTGTTTTATGGGTTTGGGGTAGTTTTTAAATGGACTCAAAACATATGGCCTCTCTTCATATGTGTTCTCTCACCCCTGGTTAACTATGTATATACAAGGGCAGTTACCAAACGAAAAAGAGCTGTTACGAAACGAAAAAAGGGCCTTATTCCCCAACGACCTGGTCATCGTGGCTAAACAAATTTGTTTAGCCACGATGACCAAGTAGTTTTGGAACTATGACACTTTTTCATTTCGTAACAGCCTTGGAAACATAGTAACCCATGTGTGTCTTTGGCACAGGAAACAGCAGCTAAAATCTGGAAATTATCATTTGTTTCCATTCCTATTTATAACTCTAGTACTCATCAAAGGTGGAGTAGAAATAAAAAGAATAATTATATACCGGTAGCTAGATGTTTGTTTTTGAAACAGAAACAGATGTCTCCCCTCTCCCATCCCCCCGCTCCCTCTCCCAACCCCTCACCAGGAATGTAGATGGAGTTATGGTTTTTATCATCTGAACATCATCTGACTCTGGTTTTATAAATATACCAACTTTCGTGGTTTTAATGTTATAGAGGGGACAAGCTCTCCATGCTGAAAAGTTACAAGGGTGGATACAGTCGCCAACATAAAAATTAGAAGGCGCATATTTCTGTGAAAAATGTAGATAGATGTATGGTTCTTGTCTCTGCAAATCTTCTGAGGATGGTTTATATTTGAACCAAGTTTTGTAAAAATATCTTCAACGGTTTTAAAGTTACAGAGGGAACACCATTTCTATACTGATAAATTACAAAGGGGCATAATTTCATTAAAATGTGGACTGAGCTACCGATCTTGTTTTTCTGCACATCATTTGATGATGCTTTACAACTGTACAAAATTTCATGAAAATATCTTAATTTAAAGCAAAATGTACTATTTTCAATGTTCAAAAGGGCTAACTCCAAAACAATCCAGTTCTATTTCCTTCACATTTGTGTAATGTTTCATGAAAATATCTCTAAAGTTTTTTTAGATACAGAGCATATGAATCTTGAAGTCTGCACATTGTCTGATGATGATTTATATTTGTATAAAGTCTGATGAAAATATCTTTTACAGTTTTAAAGTTTTAGAACAAACATGATTTCCATACTAAAATTTACAAAGGGGCATAACTCCATAAAAAGTGTAGATGGAGTGACAGTTCTTGTTCACTGCACATTGTCTGATGTTTTATATTTGTACGAAGTTTCACGAAAATAACTCATACATGTATGGTTTCAGAGTTATGGAGCAAACACGATTGCCATACTAAAATGTTCAAAGGGACGTGATTCCGTAGAAAATGTAAGCAGAATTTCGGTTCCTTTTCTCTGCCCATCAAGTCATAAGGGGCATAATTCCTAAAAAATATAGGTGGAGTTATGGTTCTTGTTCTCTGCACGGGCTCTCATGCTGATTTATGTTTGTAACAAATTTCAGGAAATTATCTAAATCGGTTACAGAGTTATTGAGCAGACACGATTTCCGTAATAAAATATAAAAATGGGCATAATTTCGTAAAAATGTAGATGGAGTTACAGTTTTTGTTCTCTACACAATGTCTGATGATGCTTTATATTTTTTCTAAGTTTTGCAAAAAATATCTAATATAGTTTTAGAGTTATGGAGCGGACACGATTTCCATACTAAAAATTTCAAAGGTGCATACTTCCGTAAAATATGTAGGTGGAGTTACGATTCTTGTTCTCTGCACATCCTCTGATGATGCTCTTTTTTGTACTAAGTTTCATTAAAATGTCTCATATAGCTTAAGAGTTATGTAGCGGACACGATTTCCATACTAAAAGTTACAAAGGGTCAAAATTCCATACAAATATAGGTGGGGTTACAGGTCTTGCTCTTTGCACCTCGTCTGATGATGCTTTATATTTGTACCAAGTTTCGTGAAATAATCTCAGTCGGGTACAGAGTTATTGAGCAGACACGATTTCCATACTAAAATTTTCAAAGGGATATAGTTCCGTAAAAAATGTAGGTAGAGTTATGGGTCTTGTTCTCTGCACATTCTCTGATGATACTCTATATTTGTAGTAAGTTTTTGTGAAAATATCTCTTATAGTTTTAGAGTTATGGCGCGGACATGCTTTCCATACTAACATTTACAAAGGGTCATAATTCCATAAAAATGCAGGTGGAGTTTCTGGTCTTGATCTCTGCTCCTTGTCTGGTGATGCTATATATTTGTACCAAGTTTCGTGAAATTATCTCAATCGGTTACAGAGTTATTGAGCGGACACGATTTCCATACTAATATTTTCGAAGGGGCATGCATAATTCCTTAAAAATGTAGGTAGAGTTATGGGTCTTGTTCTCTGCACATTCTCTGACGAAGCTCTATATTTGTACTAAGTTTTATGAAAATATCTCATATAGTTTTAGAGTTATGGAGCGGACACAATTTTCATACTAAAACTTACAAAGGTGCATAATTCCATAAAATGTAAGTGGAGTAACGGGTCTTGCTCTCTGCTGTCGTCTGATGGTGCTTTATATTTGTACCAAGTTTCGTGAAATTGTCTCAATCTGTTACAGAGTTATTGAGCGGACACGATTTGTGACAGACGGACGGACAGACAGACGGACGGACGGGCAGACGGACAGACGACAAGGGCAAAAACATTATGTCTCCGACCCCTTCAGGGGGAGACATAATTAACATTTTGCTTTCGTTCGAATCCACTACTATGTACTATTACGTCTAATGAAGAATTTTGAAAAAAAAATGAAAACATTCATGTCAATGTTCTTCATCTAAGTTAAAATTGTTATTTAAAACAATTGTACACTTGAGAGCTCTTGTAAAATATAGAATAACCAATATAATATAATCACAAAACAATGCG
This sequence comes from Ctena decussata, assembly GCA_963989385.1. Lineage (NCBI taxonomy): Eukaryota > Metazoa > Mollusca > Bivalvia > Lucinida > Lucinidae > Ctena > Ctena decussata. Next base: position 32,438,039 of record OZ022498.1, on the reverse strand, counting down.
AAGAAAGCTTGAATAGGAATAATTCATTCTTATACAAGGCTCCTACTTGAGGCATACTTAATTTTCTTTTTTAAATATTTTGCGATCTGGAACAACCTGCAGCTACAGGAAAACAGTAGAGTTACTTCCTCTGAAAGTACACTCATTCACATTAATATTGTTTATTATAGGCATTTTGTTGTGGCTGATTTTCTACACTTCGGACTCTAAATAACGCCCCCACTCCCCCCTTTTCGTAAAATGCAACGCCGCCGGGCGTTTGATAGGATTAATACGGTATGTAAATTATATCAGTACAAAAATTGCAAAACTCCTGAAAGGGGTCATTTTGGCACTTTCAGGAGATGTGGTATAACTACAAATTGTGCACAACTACGCTTTACAGACCGAATAGCATTGTTACTGTATATTCTTTCGACGGCCGGAGGTTTCAAGAAAATCGCTGTATATATTTTGACCCTAATTTTTATTTACCTATTTGATATGTCAAATCGAAAGTGCAATCGGTATGGGAGATGATGAACTATTCGATACATGATATTTATTTTTCTTGTGACGTCATAGGTCACTGCGCCGAGGTCACCCTACAGGCCCGTCGGAAGGAAATTCTGTTTGGTGCGGCCTATGGCGAGCGACGAAGTCGCGAAGCTAAGCTAGGGGGTCCGGAGGCATGCTCCCCCGGGAAAAATTTGAACTATGCGCGTGGACTTGCTTTTTTTCGATTTTTCTACAGATCTTTTCCTCTTTTTTCTCTCTTTGTCTCTCTCTCTTCTTATTTTCCTTTTTATTGCGCATTTATACATGTACCACATTTTCGTTTCGGCCCTGCTTGTTTGGTAATCTAAGCAGGGATTTTGAAAGAAGACACGGTCAAAGTCGATTTTCAGAAGTTGATTTTTCAAGGGTTTTTTTCGGCATTAGAAAGCTTCTTGTGTCCTCCCATTATGTGTTTTATGACTGATACAAAGAGCGTGCAACGTTATGGTACTGGCATATACAGAGAAATCAACATTAGTAGAATGCTTGAATAAGTGAGGTCGTGAGGGGTCGTTGAATAAGCCATGTCAGCAATAACGCAAAAATAGCCTACACTACGGCTGTGGAAAGGATAAAGTGGATATCTATTTGCAGGTGCTTAAATTTCTCATTTCTAGGTGGGAATGGAATTGCGGTTTTATCAGGCGAGTATTGGCAAATTAGGTAAGGCTTTCTTTCAAAGCAAAGTTTCTTTGTCATAGAAACAATAGCAAAGTGTGTTTCGGAAAGTATAGCAAAGAAGGTTTCGCAAACATTGTGCGGTTATACGGAGCTTCCATTATGTGACAACTCTAGGAACTCTAAGAACTTCTGCCAAAGAAATAATTACTGAAATGTTCATTTAAAAGCTCCTTGTTGGCATTTCCTTATCCGTGTGGACGACAAACAATGTCACATTTTCTTTTCAACAAATACTTTCTTCAAAGTCAAATAGATTTGATTTTGAAGAAAGTTCTTGCCTATATCCTCTCATAGCCCCTTAAAGGCCCCATTGCTCTATCAGTATGAAAAATTCGATCATGCAGTATCGCTGCAAGCTTCTAATTATAGTTACGTCATTATAAATGACCGTGATTTGTCAGCTTAAACAAATAAAACAGTCTTGAGTTTAACATAAAAAAAGGTTTGAAAATTTATTTGGGTCATTTTAGATGGCAACTAAAATGGCCTATTTTCGATTTCATTAAGCTGAATAAAATGGTAAACATATAATGTACAAGCGTAAAGTCCCAATCACTATCCCGCCTATGTTTACATAGCATTGCTAGACGGAAAACCAGAACAGGAAATTGTATTTTGTGGAACGATTCGTTGTTTTTCAAAAACTTGTTTTTCTCTAATTTTTGCGAGTTATATGAACCGATTATATGCGCATCAATCCACATTTTATTACCAAATGTGAAGGTTGAACCGCTTTTTACAATGATTTGAGGTTAGACGTTATAGAGACTTTAAAATATTCTTTATATATTTTATGGCAAACTGTTAACACGGACACTTTTGTTAAAATATTTGCAGAAAAAGTGGCATATATTCTTCACAAGAGCATATTATTCTGCATGAACGTACTTTGTCAAGGAAACTTTGCCTTTTAGCACAAGTTCTCGTGGCACGACTTTTGAAAATATTCCGATGCTGATAGTTTATTAAAATGGGATTTAATGCAGCCAAATTCCGTATAAATCATTCGCCTCTGGAAGTCTGTTTTGTCATTTTCTTCAGATTTCAACGTGTAATTGACGCCCAGCTGTGTTCACAAGATTACTAGATTGGTTTCTCTCTGCACTCTGGCTTGAGCAACAGATTAACCTTAGATCAGTGAGCTACTGATGAGCCCATTTCGGCTTGAATATCATCAAGATTATAAACCACTGCTGGGGGCGGACAGAAGCTGTCTGCTTTTAGTCTGCAGAACGCCTTATGCTCATAAAGTCCGCTAAAACGTTAAAGAGGCATATTCTGCCTACTTTACGACGAGAAGACGTTTTATCTTAATTTTATTTCTCAACATTAGGATTGCACAAGTAGACATATTACCGGTATAATATTGCAGTCACACATTGGTAGCAGCACTCTTTGAAATTGGTTTTTGCATAAGCTACTCACACACATTTTTCAGCAAACACATATTAGCAAACTTCATTTCACATACACTTGAAGACTTAACGAGACCCCGTTGCTCTATCAGTGGTATAAATTCATGAAATGTTATCCTGAGATATCGCTGCAGTCTTCTCACTAGAGTTTTGTTATTGTAAATGAGCCAACTTCAAACAAATAAATCAACCTTGAGTTTCACATAAAAAGCTTTTAAAAATTATTTGGGTCATCAAATGGTAATACACAATGTACATGCGTGGGGCCCCATTCATTGTCCGGCTTCTGTTTATAATCATAGCTCGAAGGGGAACCGTGCGCGGCAGAAAAAGAAATTGTATTTTGTGAAGCAATTTGACATTTTTGAAAAACGTGTTCCCCTCTCCTCTTGCCAGCCATATTAAAGACTCCATGTAAGCACATCAACCAACATTTTATCACCAAAACCCTAGGCTGAACCGCTTTTCATAATGATCGGTGTTTACATGTTTTTATCACTGGTAGGTTTATGGAGACTTTAATTAACAACTTTGGTAAAGCTAACGTAATACGGTACTTTGAACAAATGGGCTCTGAATGCTGAAGAACACTTTCTTAAAAGTATTATTTATTTGTTTAATGATTTGTCTATTCTTGACTAATGCGAATTGAACTACTATATATATAGTAAGATTCTTTTAAAAAATGTTTTCATTTTTAGTTTGCCAAAAGATCATATGTTTTTCCTTCAATGATTTTTGTGAGTAAAACAACCCTTTTAGACAGCATTTCAGGCTATGTCATCGAGCCGTATCCTAGAGAGAGAGAGAGACAGAGAGAGGAGAGAGAAAAGAGAGAGAACCGGTACTTTTTTTTGTATATAACTGGCAAAATAGAGGAGGAACGTCATGTAACTAATACAAGTCACTCGATAAAAATGCTATTCTATTTCTGGTTCCCTGTAAAGCAATGAAATATAAGCAAACGCGAGACAATGAAACGGAGCCTTTACCTTACGTTATATGTTTACCATCACCTGCACCTTCACCATAAGAGCACCTTGTATTTTTACCATGTGTTAAAGTTCATGATACCGAAAGTCGATTTAGTTTCCAACTCAAAAGACCTAAATAGTTTTTAACACTTTTTATGAGACAGTCTAGTACGTTTTAATTGTTTACCGTCGGCCAGCCAACCACGGTCATAACAATGACGAAACTGTATATGAGCCGCGACACGATAAAACGAACAATGTGGTTGTGTGTCCAGCGAAGACTCAGATCAGCCTGGGCAGCCGCCTAGTTTTATCAGACTCTTTGTTAAGTGCTCAAACGGTAGCTAAGGGTCTAAGCTACCTTCATGCGGACAGCGAAGACTCTGATCAGACTGGGCGGATGCCCAGGCTGATCTGAGTCTGCGCTGGGCGCACAGCCACATTGTTGGTTTTGTCGTGTCGCGGCTCATATGTGTAGTTACACAGAGCAATGGGCTCTTTAAAACTATACGTATCTTATCAATCATACGAAAATGTCTAAATTACATAAACATTTTGAAATTTGAACAACCGTCCAGACATTACCATTGTTACTTGCTATTCCGATAGGGACCAACAGACGAGATTCCAGTCACTGATATGCGACAAATACCTCGTAGCCATTTTACAAGGACAACCGCAGCACCCCTTAAATATGTAGGCGGCTAAGGCGGGCCCAAAACCACTCATAATATTACACTGTTTTAAATGATTGAATACGATGTATTCATAAATGATCCGTGCGCCGACCAAAGGTGCCTTATTGTAGGTGTTCATGTCAACCTTTGCTGAACGCTGATAAGCGTCTTCGCTTTTTAAGTCTATGGGGCATATATACATGTTGTTTCCGCCATTTTGCACAAAGGGGGATAACTTTTCATCTTTCTATTTGCTTCCCTGGACGATGTAGCCGCTCACAGTGGGGTCTACTCTTAAAGAAGAATTTGCTCCTAGAGGAGCAAAGCCGGTTCAGTATCCGCGATTGATGACTATATCTCTTAAAGAGTTGATCCCCTTTCAGAAGGTAGGCAAAAATGGTAGAGTTGCTTCCCCGGAAAGTGTAACCATTTACCTCAACTTTATTATCCCTCATATGGCATTGTTGATAAGAATAGGGAATACTGCGCATAAAGCAGTTGCGCAGTCTGTTTTGAGTATTCCCTGTTCGCACATGCGATAGGTACATTTTCTTTTCTAGCAGCACAAATGTTCTAAGCAAGATTAATCATCTCTGATACATGCTAAAATTTTGGGGAAATTAAATATGGTCTATATTAATCTTTGCCCCCGACAGACATCAAAGAAATATTGCTAACGCGAAGAAAATCAGAGGAAAATGGCAGGTCTTATCCTCGAACCGCGGGACTAGCTTATTTAATATTTTACTGATAAAATCTCAATAAAAACTTGGAAGACTTCGAAAATAATAGTGAGTTGTTGATGCTGGAAGCATTTTTAAATAGTATTTTCTGATCTCAAGATAATGATATAAGAACAGCGTTTTTAAAGGAATATTCAAGTCATTTTAAAACGATAGAAAAAGACGCATATGTTATAACATTCGCAGAGGCATACTGCATCACTTTATCAAAGACCAGAAAAGCTAAAGGTTGTCATAAAGGCTATTGGTATTTTGCGAAACAACTGCTACAAGCCTCTTCTCGCCCCGTAAACACCGAGCCTCCTGGTTGCTTAAATAAGTAAATATATATTTCATAATAAAATTGGTTGTTAAAATTGCATATTATTTTACGGAATAAAGCGCATCGTTAAACTCCCTCGTCAATCTTATACATTAACAATGCAATTTAAACCGTAGAATTTCTCTGTTCCTTTCCGTTTCGTTCTGTTCCGCAAAATACCAATAGCCGTCAAAACACTGTGAAATAGTATTCAATCATAACAAAATATCCAGAGCTACATGTAGCGGACTCTCACCAGACTGCTCAAATAGGAAATTTCATAAAAAAGAGACTCCTCAGGAGCTTTCCAACAGTTTGTAGCTCATTGCCGTACACGACAAAAGAGCCGCGACACGAGAAAACCAACAATATGGTCGTGCGCCCAGCGCAGACTCAGATCAACCTGGGCATCCACCTAGTCTGATCAGACTCTTCGCTAAGCGCTAAATGGGTAGCTGAGAGTCTAAGCTAGCTTCATGCGGACAGCGAAGACTCTTATCAGACTGGGCGGATGCCCAGGCTGATCTGAGTCTGCGCTGGTCGCACAACCACATTGTTGGTTTTGTCGTGTCGCGGCTCAAATATGCTTTGTGAGACCGCAATATTCACAGAACGCATATTTCACATGTATGACAAACGCGTTCGCATTTTTCACACGTGTGACAAATCCGGTCGCATTTTTCACAGAATTCGAACACATTTTTCACATATCTGTGAATTTGGCGTTCGATATGTACCACGAAAACGTAATTTTCCAAAGGCATGCAACACCCCTAAAATATGACAAAATATCACAAAATCGCATTTTTCACCTCTTGAACATTTTATAACCCTGAAATTATGTAAGTTTTAGTGGACGGAAAACGGTACAGTAAACAGAAAAGAAGACAAGAAATCTGCTCTGCTCTTCCGCGCATAAGGTCGTAGGTTCCAGTCGCCCGCCGGCTCAACGACTGAAAACCTGACTCTGTCTTCCCATCAGTAAATGGGTACTTGTTTCGAATCAGGAAAGGGTAAAGGATACGAAAGGAGAGGGATAGGCTCCCTCTTTCATAACCTGTGCCTAAGACACTGTAAGCTCAAACAACTACTGTCCCTACGGCGACAAGAATGTGGAAAAACCTTCACCTTATTTGTTTTAATTCACATGTATGCTGTAGACGTAGGCTGTAGTGCACAGCTTCTAGCACTGACTGTTGGGCGGTGCCATAATTCAGCCGGAGGAGACCTTGCGGTATTCCTGTGCAATATTAGGCATTTCCAATACAAACGTTTTGGAGGTAGTTTTTTCGTAATAGTCCCCTATTAGACAATGTGCTGCATCAAGGTTAAAGGTATTGGTATATTCAGTTGCGTGTTGGTATATGGTTTCATGGGGGAAATCTTTATCTGGGTACAAATAGGAGGGAAGATATATCGTTTTCCCATAGTTGTCTACCTGTCTGTTGGTCACAAATCGTTTCCGCTTCATAACTTTAAAAGGTAGTTTGAGGAAACTTGGTACTGATATAAAGCATCACGAACGGACGGACGAACGGATGAGCCAAAATCAACATGTTCTCACAAATTATTTCGAAACTGGGGTTCGTTTTTCACCAGTGAGGAACCAGGAAATAAAATATAGGCTGTAATTAAGAATTAACTTCAAATGCTTTTCCCGGGATTCTTGAATTCACTGAGATCACATCTAGACCAAAACAAAGTCAAACCCTGGTCGAATTGGATATCATGTCTAAATCAAACTCTTTTTTTTTGCCCCGGAAAATAGATGAAGGGTTAAAAATATTCAAGCAGTATTACATGATTTATCTTCCCTTTTGGAAAGGAATTTACCAATAAATAATAGTAAAGTCAAAGAAAAGGAAGGTGTTAGACTTGTCATAAGGTCAATTATACTGGTAGACTTTATCGGCAATCATGGGGACACATGCATATTTTCGACATTATCGGTCGGATCTGAACAGTTGTCAGTTTGTCTAAGATTTAATGTCTGGCTTAGTTATCTGCAAGTTTCAAGAAGAAGCATCTCTCAATTATAAGTCTACGGGGTATTTCGCTTGCCATAACAACAAAATCTCAAGCAACTGTCTTAAAGGTCCCCAGCCTTGTGAACGCTATATATTGAATATGGTTGAGATTGACGAGACGTTTAAGAGATATACAGTATAGCTCGAAGATGTTGACAGACGACGTCAGACGACGGACGACGGACAGCAGGGACTGCTTTTCCTATAAACTCCCCAAGAGCCGAAGGCTCAATGCAGTTTGGGCTCAAACTCATAGTTGTACATGTAGTTGGAAACTAAAAAAATCATTCGTTTTCAAGCTTCCCTTGCCGTAACTGTGAAAAATGCGTTTCTATTAAAAATCGCAATAAAATCCAACGCATTTGTCACACTGGCAAAATGTGAAGAATACGACCGTATTCGTCATACACGTGTGAAAATTGCGTTATGTGAATATTGCGGTCTCTCAATGCTTGCAGTATTTTTGGATGAAATGTCACATCGATGGAACGGTGCTTCGACGTAATGGTTTTATGGAGCGATTTGGAGATGAGTCACCCTTTAACAGAAACGGTTGCAGTTTCCAAATTTGAATGCAAACTTTTATGATTTGGCCACATCTCAGGGTCTTCTGGCACAGGGTACAGTGAAAAAAAAAAGAGAGATAGAGGTAGGCAGAAAAAGAAGTTGGAAGACATTACTATAGTATTAAAGAGAGGACAGGGATGGACTTTGCCAGCACAACTAGGGCAGCTGAGAACAGGACAAGGTGGAAAGGAATAGTTGCAAAATCCTGTGGTGGCCCAACGACATTGCAAGGTTATGAGATAGAAATAATGGCAAATACGGTATAATCCTAAGTCAGTTAGGGATTAAAGTTCAGTTTCACACCAGACAATTAGGAGAGATTGGTATGAGATATAAGTTTATCACCGGATCACGAACAGCCCCAGTTTCCGTATTAACTTCCGGCGCTGTACAAACACGTCACGAGCTCGCTGACACAAAGAAACAAAGTCCATTGTTTCAACATTTCTTCATGTAGGCGTTTATGCCGTTAAATAACTTACAATCTTTCTGTTCTTTCACGTATCTTCTATCTATTTACAGTTTTTTATTTCATTATATTTTCTTACTGACGTTCATTTCTATATTAGAATTAATTAGATCTATTCTTTATTTATTCATTCTTCTGTTTCTTTTATTTTATTATTATGTCTCCCCCCTTCAGGGTCGGGAGACATATTGTTTTTCCCCGGGCGTCTGTCCGTCCGTCTGTCCGTCTGTCTGTCTGTCCGACTGTCTGTCACAAATCGTGTCCGTTCTATAACTTGAAAACCGCTCAAGCTATATTCGCGAAACTTCATATAAATATCAATCAACATGAGACGACGTGCAGAGTGCAAGAATGGTAACTCTGGCATTTATACTTTTTGAGTTATTTCCCTTGGAACTTAGTCCATCACAAAATTGTGTTTCAAACGTGTCCGTTCTATAACTTGAAAACCGCTCAAGCTATATTCGCGAAACTTCATATAAATATCAATCAACATGAGACGACGTGCAGAGTGCAAGAATGGCAACTCTGGCATTTATACTTTTTGAGTTATTTCCCTTGGAACTTAGTCCATCACAAAATTGTGTTTCAATCGTGTCCATTCTATAACTTAAAAACCGCTCAAGCTATATTCGCAAAACTTCATATAAATATCAATCAACATGAGACGACGTGCAGAGTGCACAAATGGTAACTCTGGCATTTATACTTTTTGAGTTATTTCCCTTGGAACTTAGTCCATCACAAAATCGTGTTTCAATTGTGTCCGCTCTGTAACTTGAAAACTGCTCAAGCTTTATTCACAAAACTTCATACAAATATCAATCAACATGAGGTGATGTGCAGAGTGCACAAATGGTAACTCTGGCATTTATACTTTTTGAGTTATTTCCCTTGGAACTTTGTCCATCACAAAATTGCGTCTCAGTCGAGTCCCTCTATAACTTTAAAACCATTTAAGCTATATTCATGAAAGTTCATACAAATATCAGTCAACATCAGACGACGTGCAGAATGCACTCTGGCGTTTATACTTTTTTAGTTATTTCCCTTGGAGCTTTGTCCATCACAAAATTGCGTCGAAGTAGAGTCCGTCTATAACTTTAAAACCATTCAAGCTATATCTATGAAAGTTCATATAAATATCAATCAACATCAGACGACGTGCAGAATGCAAGAACCATAACTGTAGCATTTATACTATTTGAGTTATTTCCCTTAGAACTTCGTCAGTCACAAAATCGTGTCTCAGTTGTGTCCGCTCTATAACTTGAAAACCATTCAAGCTATATTCACGAAACTTCATACAAATATCAATCAACATTAGAAGAATTGCATGGTGCAAGAACCATAACTCTTGCATTTATACTTCCTGAGTTATTTCCCTTGGATCTTTTTCAGTCACAAAATCGTGTCTCAATCGCTTTATTACTTGAAAACCGGACAAGCTATATTCACGAAACTTCATACAAATGTCAGTCAACACTAGACAACCTGCAGAGCACAGCATTTATACTATTTGAGTTATTTCCCTTGGAACTTTGTCATTCACAAAATCGTGTCTCAATCGTCTAAGCTCTATAACTTGAAAACCGTTTAAGCTATATTCATGAAACTTCATACAAATATCAGTCAACATATAAATAGACGACGTGCAGAGCACTGTAACTCTTGCATTTATATTTTTTGACAAAAACTAAATATGAATATCAGTCAACATTACATGACATGCAGAGCATAACAACTATAACTCTTGCATTTATACTTTTTACTTATTATGAATCCCTGCTTCAGGGTAGGGAAACATATTGTTTTTCCCTTGGCGTCTTAATGACTGATCCTTTTGACATCAAAAAGGGGGCAGACATCTGTTTTTTTCGTAGGAAAACAATTCTAGTTTAATTTGTTTTCAATATCTTATTATTTGTATGATTTTTATTTTTATTTGATAATTAAATGATTATTACTATTATTATTGTCAGTTCATTAACAAGTCCTTTCAGTACAGAAATGTCATATAGTTTTGCATTTCATGGAATCCATGAAGATTGTTTCAGTAAAATGACTGTAAATCTTCTGCTTAAAGTCTCCATATTGCTACTAGTGGTAAAATCGTCTAACACAAATCATTATTATAAAAAAGCGCCTCAATCTTTGCGCTTGGTGATAAAATGTGGGATGATGTGCATATTTTGAGTCATCATAAATTGCAAAAGTAGTGGGAACATGTTTTTAAAAAACGACAAATCGTTTTCAGGATCCCCGATGAGCGATGAAATATAAACAAAAGCGGGACAGTGAATGGGGACTCACGCCTTTACCTTGTGTTTTTTACCATTTTATTCAAGTTAACGATATCGAAATATGTCATTTTAGTTGCCAGCTCAAATGCCCAAATCATTTTTAAAACATTTTTCATGTAAAGTAAGCTATTCACGGTTATTTACAACGACGAAACTTTGTTTAGAAACTAGCAGTGATACTAGCAGTGATACCTCACGATAAAATATTTCATGCTGACGGAGAATGAGGCCTTTCACTAATTAGCAGTGCAGCATTATATCTTGTGATGGCAACGGAAGCATAAAGCACGGTCAAACAGCGGGTCCACGTTTTGCTCGGTTCGAAAATGAACAGTACAAGAAACTTACACCTGGTTAACAACGTTTTCAAGGATGCTACGAAACGAAAAAGAGCTGTAACGAAACGAAAAAGTCATAGTAACCAAACGACCTAATCATCAGGTCGTTTCGTAACTATGACTCTTTCTCCTTCGTAACAGCTCGTTTTCGTATATTCATAACAAACCAGGGGTGAACTTTGCATAGACATTTATACGACGTCATTTCAAGGTTTCGGGCCTGCTGGGTAACTTTAATTCAGTTTGACATTTTTACATGGAGTTTACTCAGTTTTTCTGACTCGCCACAAAACCTAATGTTATGAGCTTGAAAAGATAGGGGGTATTTATCAAGAGATCGTTCCACTGATACAGACAATGATTAAAAGAGCTTATCGTGTAAAATTCATGTAAGCTCATTTCATACTCTGCGTGAATTAAGTGCGAGAGATATAATATACGCTCAGCTCTCAGAAATGCCTCCTCGAACCTTGTTGTGTTCTTGTCAAACAAGAAAAATATTGGTTTGAAAACAAAAACAAACAGGAAAGAAATACGTTTGAAAACTACTGAAAAATATCATCCATCCTGCAAACCAGTATCCTACAATGTTCTCTTCGCTTTTCAAATTTGGTTATGCATTTGAGCCGCGACACGACAAAACCAACAATGTGGTTGTGCGCCCAGCGCAGACTCAGATCAGCCTGGGCATCCGCCCAGTCTGATCAGAGTCTTCGCTGTCCGCATGGAGGTAGTTTAGACCCATAGCTACCATTTATATACTTAGCGAAGAGTCTAAACGGACTAGGCAGATGTCCAGGCTGATCTGAGTCTGCGCTGGTTGCACAACCACATTGTTGGTTTTGTCGTGTCGCGGCTCATTTGTCTTATTGCGAGTGTTTGCTGTTGATAGAATTGTTGGCTAAATACTTGACCAGACTGCTCATTGCTACAGGCACATTTTTAACTGTGTCGCGCTACAAAAAAGTTCTCGTCACAGCTTTGCTGAGCTTCGAACATGTCGTAATTTTGGCCAGATGCACATTTTAAGGGTACTGGCTACGTGTGTAATGTACTACTTATTTACTTTGTAAGCTCTACTTGAAATGTTTTATTTACTTAGAATTGAAAAATAACACATTTAATGGCCCAAGTTATAAGCTACTGACCAGCATGCATAATGTTTCCGTATTTCATCTGCTGAACAGCCCACTTTTACAAGGAGCATGATCCATCCTCTCATTTATTATGTAGGTGTGCATTGCAGTCCGGTACAGCGTTTGTTCCATGTTTACAAAACAAAGCAGGTAGTTTGAAGAAAAAAACAACAACACATTTTTGGGACTGTACAATTTTATCATCTGCAGTAATCATCTCAAATATTAGCCCTCTGAACAATAGCAGAGTCATTACGGCATCTATTGAAATTAATTTCCAATTAATCAGCACGCGCGCCGTAAAAATAAAGCATGTCTGGAGTTCTTAATGTGAAGTGCATAAGACTCCTGTATAAAGTGATTAGTTCGAGATCAACACTCACTTCTCATTTGAAACATTTAAGGCTTTTAAGTATTCTTGAACCAGTTTTACGCATCTAGAATAAAGAATTATTATAACAACTAGCCCGCCTCTTTTTGTAAGAAATATAAACCCTTGAGATTGCAATTCTGTTAATTTCTCGCCGCTTTCTTTTTATATCACAATTTTGCATGGATTCTGTCTCTTCCTCAGTTTCCTTGGCTTTCTTTTATTTTTCGAATTTCTTTATATGCAGTATTTCATCCACAATGAACTATAACCTGCGTTAAATCTGAATTTGCAGGATTTTTTGTTTCTTGTACGTTCATTTTGTCGTGAATAAATTTAATATTACACATGAAATGTGTTGACGAGTTTCACTGTTATATTCTGTTTGCTGGCGGCCTGCACCTCAATCAACTTCCTTCTGAATACAGTTCTATATTTCTTTTTCAAAAGAGACATAAAGTTGGTTTTAGGTTTTCAGTTGACATACACATGTACATATTACATGAACATGTAAGATATCAGTACAAACTTTGGGATTAGAACGACAGCTGTAGGCCTATGCTTATAGAGATCTTCTAGAGATAGAGAAAGTTGAATTCAAACAGTCTGTTTCATATCCTATACGTTTCATTCTTTATAAAGGAATATTAAACATGTTAAAGAAGCTTTCGGATTTGTCAAAGTGTTCATGTGCAAGTTTACATCCTGATAGCTTTTAAGTAGTTCTTGCAAACAGGTTTGTTGCGTATTTCTTGTACATATCTGGCTAATTGTATTATGTGCTCTTACGCCACCTGTGCGTGGCCTGAGTTTTAATTGAATAAAGTTTCTGTTCTATTCTATTTTTGTGTAAATGTATAGTTTCGGTCCAAATTTAAAAGAAAGAACTTGCTCCTCTAGGGGTAAATCCTTTCCTTTAAGAGTTGACCCCATTTTGAAAGGGCTTTGTCGTCCAGGAAAGCAAACACTCAAATCACAAAAGTTGTTCCCCTTTGTATAAATGGGGTTAAAATATGAAGGTGTACCTATACCATAAACCTTAATATTAACTAAATGTATTTCCATGGCATGTCCGTTATTCCAAAAATTCCAGTGTGGCATTTCTTTTTATAGGCAGGGGCGTTAGTTAGAGAAAACGCTTGTTAACTTGGCATCCGAAGAATTTCTTATGTATTATGTCACAAGAATATTATTATCAAGGGCGTAGCTGCCTATACGCAAATACGCAGGTGCGTATTGAAATTTTGTCAAATTGACAAAATTTCAACACACACCTGCGTATTTTAATGTTGAAATGTTGTTTATTGGGCGTAATTTAATACTAACTGCCAATAGACACAAAAATTGAAAAATCTGAGTGGCTTAACCCCCCAAATATTGCCCTTAATGAGTATAAAACATAATTGTGCGTACTCTGTATTTATCCCTAGCTACTTCCCTGATTATTCTTACTGATTCATCTTATTCATCTTATGCATAAAGCCACAAGTTTTTCTATCGTTGCTATATAGGCGATGAGTTTCACTATCTTTTATGTTGTGAATTCTTTGAATCAGAACGTAAGCGTCTCCTGGAGCCTTATTTTTATACAAGACCTAACATGTTGAAATTTAAAGATTTACTTTGCTCTGACAATATAGGAACATTAAAGAAGCTTTCTGGCTTTATCAAAGTAATTATGAGCAAGTTTACATCATGATTGTTTTAAGTAATTCTTGTAATCAGTTTTGTTGTGTATTTCTTGTTTATACTGTGTGCTCTTACGCCACCTGTGTGTGGCCTGAGTTTTAACTGAATAAAGTTCCTGTTCTGTTCTGTTCTGCTATTGAGTACATGTATATTGCCCAACTTTTATTTGCAGTGTCCAAAGTGTCAACACGTAAACCTTAGGAGAATTTATAAATCCGACATATTTCATGTTAAGATACACAAAAGATGTAGAAAAATAAATGATTAAAGAAAACGAAATATAAACCAGAAATGGCCCTTAATATTCTGACAAAATTCCTGAGTAAGGATTTGTATATATTCTGTTTGCTAAACGTTTTAGATAGTTACAAAGAACAGAAATAGTTGAGGTGTCAGTATATTTCGGGGAATTGTAGGGACGAAAATCGTCGGTTCAATGTCAGTGATATTTGCAAATTGCGTTTTCCGGCGACGAGTCTTAGATCGTCGGTTTTATGTCTCAAATGTCCCTTCAAGTTCGGCAATGCGTCAGCGGAGGAGTAAAATACAATTGCGACCATATACCGACGATTCAACTTGACTCCCAAAATGACAATTTCAATGACGTTATCCCCATTCTAATGCACCTTTTCACATTTCAAAGTGTACTACTATCCAACCAAAGTAAGCGCTGTCAGAAGCAAACAGACGTCTGCAAATGAGATGCTGCGGTTCATTATGTCGTCGGGTTTCCGACAGTATATCACGGAATATTGATTGTTTTGGGTTTAAGGGCCCTTTGAGACAGTATTTCATTCTATATCGGGCCATAGAGAAAGAAGAGAGGAATGATAGACGAGAGAAAAAAATCTAACAACCCGCACTGACTGCAAGCACTGTTGGCCTTGCCCTACTATTGGCCAAATTAGTAGGACGCCCCGGCACTGGAAATTAAACGCAGCACCACTGCACCACCCGACCGCCCCCGAATATCCATTCAGATGACATTCAATCAGAAGTCGCATTATATCAGAAAGTGCATTAGGGTCAAGTCGGTAAATTCTGACAGCAGGTAAATTCGGACAGTTGCATTGTTTCCTTTATATGTCAGTTGTTAAGGAATTAAAACAAAACAGTGAAAATCCTGATGAGACGGCTCATCTGGATTTTCACTGTTTGCAATGGTATGTCCGAATTTACCCGCTGTCCGAAGTTACCCGACTCGACCCTAGCGCATTAGATTAACATTTTATATCAGTACATGTATATGTTCAACTGATGATACAGAAGGCTGCTTTTCGCTTACAGAAATTTTGTCAGAAAAAAAAAAAAACAGTTCCACGAAAACTGCAAGAGATTTTTTCTAGTTTTATTGCACCTTCCCTCACTGTGGAAAGTATGGGTGTTGGTATACAGTGTATGATATCATAGTTCATAAATGACTAAACTGTTGTAAAGCGTCTTGAAATTTCTGACCGCAATTTATTTGTTTTTGAACTGTTACACTCTATGTTTTGCGACAATAATTGAGCGAACATTTAAACTTGCCAAATCGCTAAATCTCCACACATTTTTTCATGGCTGCAAGTTATAATAACTGCTAAATTCCAGGAAATCATTATAAAATGACTGTAACCATTTGCACTTGCTATAGCTATTAAAACCAAACTACAATTGAGAGAGAGAGAGAGTTGTAAAAATGGTAAGCGTATGACCTAGACAATAAGAGGCTTGTGTTTTCATATAATTTAAAGGAAAATGAATTGACCAAGTTTAATTCCACCAACATTGCTGTAGAAAATTTGGAGCTTGAATCAAAATTGTTTCCTCTTTTTTTTTTCTTTTCTTCTTTTTTTTTCTCCTGTATGCTTGTAGATTTTCAAGAGAAATAAAATCCATACGTTCTTGTAAGTTGTTACTACAGAGCTAAAGAGCAAAGCAGCAGCCGTGAGTTCGTGTGAGCTTTCGGTGTTTTCATTTCAAAATTAAACGTTAATGTGTACAACTGTGTTTTATTAGATTGTTACCCCGACGTGCAAGCTGATTATTTGCGAGACCTTTGGAGATAAAATCTTGAAAACATTAAGGGACCACTGGGTGTCCCTACTGTACCCTATCTACTAACACTTGTTTGATCTAGCAGAAAAAAACGAAGCAGGGAATTTTCCCATCATAAAATACATACTCAATTTAAGAATAACAGAGATGTAAATAGATCACGGTGCGTTTTTAATTTTCCTAATAAAAATTTCACCTTCTATCCAGGGTATGAATGTTCCGTTCGCTTAGCTTAAAGGGTTATTATTTCTACACATTAAAGTTGGATAGTTCTGGTACTATTTTTCTTAATTCAAAATAAAATGTACATGTATGTTGCGGCATCTTGAACACTCAGAATAAACAGCACGATCCATTCTACACACACATGTATTTGTGTATATATTCTCTATTACCAGCAAAAATATTTTTCTTTCAATTTCTGTTCATAACGGTGTCTCTTTTATGTGCATTTCATCAATTAACCCATTAATGCCTAGTGGACTCTTCTTTCTGTATATATTAGACGAGTCCATTTGACATTTAAGGGGTGTCAGGTTTAGTTTATTTCTGATTTTTGTTTTGTTTTGAGGAAAAATATCCATTTGTCGTATGAAAAAAGTGTAGACCCTGATCAGACGCAGCGTTTTGAGGCGTCTGATCTGGGTCTGCACTGTTTGCCTATATCCCATTTTTGGGGCGCTAGGCATTAATGGGTTCAATATTTCAACTTTAGTTTAGATTTCGTGTATCGTATATTTTATTTGTGTGTGTGCTTCGTTGTAAAATATAAATTCAGAAACCATATGATAATTACGGGATTTAGATAATAATGAAAAAAGTTATACACATCAAGCCATTTCTTTTTGCCGAAGCCCGACTATCACTATTGTAATCATAAAGGTCCTTGGGTAAAACAATTTTTAGCAGTCGATCTCGTGAAACGGATGAGAAATTTCTTGAAGAATACTACTGCTTAGATTCGAACCCAGAATAACTGTCGACTAAAGGGCGAACCCGAGACCACTGTGCCACCAGCCGGAAGAATTCTAGTTATTTCTAATAGTACAAATCATCTCAGGCTATCACATATACCAGTGTTTTTACCACATTTATATATGTTATATATATTTATATATGTTGCACTCATAAAACATCAGAACAACTATTTCTTTTCCGACAATTCATATCATCAAATCACCAAGTCAAATGGGTGAAGAATATAACTAACAAATGCATATAGGAATATTAAAGCTGTCTAAATATATGTTGCACATGTCATCTCGCGTAATCAAAATGCATGAAAGACATAAGAGTTATGCAGACTTTAAAATGTCTCTGCATGTGCAAGTGTTTTATGCTTACTATAGCAAAGTTAAAACTATGTTTTTGTTCTCTTAAAGGAAGACTATGTTTTTTGTGTTCACTTTAAGATTTATAAGTTGAGAGGCATGCGACAAAAAGGCAAACTATGTATAAATGACTATAAATACATTTAAAGTAAATAAATAAATAAACACAATGAATCACTTAATTGTTCAGTTGTCAATTAGCAAATACATTGTATACGGAACCACAGTATTCTTGCAACTGCATTACCATTTTGCAAAGTAGATTATTTTTCTATCCCCCCCCCCCCCCCCCCCAACATGTACACAACAAACCAAAATATACCCTTTCCATGAAAAGTTCTCTACAATATAAAACAATTTTGTCCAAACTCTAAATACTTTATCAGTCTGTTCTGACACTAGGTATGCTCACAATGGCATTATAATGTATAGTATTAAGATAGTAAAAGGAACCTTTCTGATTATATCCCAACCATATGGCCACAGTTTATACAAGGCAGTCATCTATTTAAGATATCTGTCTCCGATTATTCCCAGCTATTAATTCATCTTTTCATGATACAGATTCCAAAACACGAAACAGAACCCTTCTTTATTTACTTTGAGACTATTTAACGTCCTGTTAAACGGTAAAGACTCGTGAAAGCATAAATTCGCGACTAGATATCAGCGAAAACTTTTCAGGGGTTGTTTTCGGGAAATAATATCGAAAATATTCGTAAAGCAATAAATATACATGACGCACGCGACAATCCTAATTTTGCGCACAAAATGTTGCTATATTAAAGTTATCATTATTTTGCGATGATTAATATTTGTTAAGCAAATAATCCCGCAAAGATTAGCAATTATAAAGATCCAGCGATATGTTTCCATACATTGTTTTAAACTATCAGGATTCACCCATGGACACTTATGCTAGTCTAAGCAGAATTCCTCGCAGAAATATTGTTAAATACTCCTTAGTTATTATGCATTCTTCTTACGAAGGAAACAAGAAGAAATAAAAAGTAAAATGTTTTGCGTAAACTGAGCGAAAATAGTGCTCCTGCGAAAGCTTCCTGTTTCTAAGTATTTTAGAATATCGCCTGGTAGCCTGGATTCCATCGTAGAAATGATGGTAAACTAGTCCTTAGATTCATCCGTTGAAATAATGTAAAGTAGTCTTTTGGACAGTAATGCAAAAAATAGTCCAAGCAGGATTCACTTTTGGAAAAGATGTAACATACTCCTTTAGCCTTTTCAGAATTATTTCTATACGAATGAATGAAGAAGAAATATAAAGTGACTGAAATGTTTCGAGTTAGAGATAAGTTAAAGATAAGAAAAGTGGCCACCTTGATACTAAATACTTCTCGACGGAACATTTGAAAGAGCAAAGAGGACATCTTAAGGACTCAAGTAGTGCGCTTTAGATATTACAAATCGATCTTTACACACGTAAAAATAAAGAGGGCCCTGCTTTAGCTTTGAGAGCCTCTTGTTCACCTCTATAAACATTTCAATCACCGCTGCTATCTTGGCTATCATCGCTACTAAGCATGCATACTTGTTATAATATTGAACACTTACGTTTATCGATGCCCTCTTCAGACTCGGGGTAAAGTTTATCTGTTGGCGGTAACGGTTGGACGCCGGGGCCTGGGTCAATCCCCGGTGGCCCAGATTGTTGTACGTCGCCGGTGTCGGATCCAGGCGTTGCAACGCTGCTGCTCTCGTAAGGCTCTTGCTTCGGGCTTAAAGTTTCGGTTTTTACGGGAACGTGCATCTGAGTCATTGACGACATCGAGGACACTGACGGACTGCAAGACAAATTAGTGTACGTTGGCTGAAGCGAGGATGCCGGAGAGTTGGCGCTGTAGAGACACGAATTTCCTCCCATGTTTCCCATCGAATTCATCATAGGCGACAATTGTTCTCCCATCCTTGGGGTATCATATTGATAATTCCCGTAACTCATATTCAAATTTTGAAAATCCATTCCATAGTGAGCCTGTTGCTCAGCCGTCCAACTAAGTATGTCCTTTACAGAAAAGGGGGTTCCATATGCCGGATTAGAATACATTTTTACTTTCAAATTATTTTGCACGTAGAGCGAATTTAAGTTTGTGGATTTGCGAAAGTGGCATCCACTTAAGATACCAGCAACAGTGCTTTATGCTATGATAATAAATCGTGAGTGGTTTAAGTTGTGTGGGCGTGGCTGACTGTTTGCAGCAGCCGGCTGGTAGCCAATCAAAATCTTTCATACCGGAACTTGTCCGGATATTCATCAAAATTAGCCAGTAGCAAAGCGATTTTATCCAAACCACGTGCTTCATTCGGTGATTTATGGAGTTCAACATGTATCTGCACACAATCAAAATACTTCATCTTGTTCTTACTCAAAACAAACATTCTTAATGACCATTGATATTAAAGTGTTTCTTTACAAATAAAGTAGTATTAATTACACTCAAGATGACCATTAAGTCAAGTAAAATTTAATGTGCAGAATTGATTCCACGTTTTATTCGGAAAAGTATCCTTGAAAAATAAAAATTTAGTTGAGGATCATTGCTAGAAGAATAAAAAAAAGTACCGTTATTATCCTAAATAAAAAGGAACGTCTTAATACTTTATTACAACCATCCAGAAAATTCCATGCGGCCAGTGAAGTAAACGGTGCTAAGCTCTTCGTGTCAATTTTGTTTGAAATGTCTAAATCGCATACAGGTAAAAGCTAAATAATAAAGAGAAATAAAGCAACCAAGTTATAACAATGAAAATATCAAATAATAATAATAATAAATATAGTACTGATTATCTAATTTCTGATCTTCAAAATGCTGAAGAAACACCCCCCTTCCCTAGCCTCGCACACACAAAATACTTCCTTGTTTTGCTTCATTTTACCATTGCGGGTCGGGTAAGCCACTTCTACGTATGGTCGTAGTATGTCGGCTATCAAAATTTAACTACTTTCATATATCATAAAAAAGAAAAAAGAAATTGATTACGTTCAAAGATAATGTGGTCTATGGTAATCGAAGCCAGATATATTAGATAAATAAAATATCGGAGCCATGCTAAGTATTGTAATACAAGAAGAGGAACTAAATAATAATCCTTTTGCGTTTTATGTTACCATAAATGTAGGCTATGCATTTTTGAAAAAAATGTTGAAACCAATGGGGTTCAGAAACCAGTTATCCTAAAACATTGAAGTAAAAAATTCTGCCCAGTGGGTACCAAACGTCAAAATGACCGGTTGTTTCGACGACGGTGTAACGTCATGACGTCGCACTAACGTCTGTATCATTGAACGTCACGTGCCTAGTTGATATTGTCTGATGATGTGTCGGAATATCGCTGATTGAATTACTCACTTCATAAACGATGATCAGACTGCTCTTCGCCTAAACCTAATCTGAGTTTACAATCAATTCAGTCCCAATTCTTTAGAGGTTTAACTGTATGATGATATTTATAATAGTTCTATATGTCGTGCAATACTTCCTTTTGTGTTTGTATAGACCATACTTTGTCTTTATTTTCACAAACAAAAAAACCTTTTTTCCTAGTAAAGGAAACGCTTATATGACACGCGCTATCTCTGTTTCATTCTTATCCGGTATCCGGAAGCCGATCCGGATTTAAGGGCGGCTTTGTTTGACAGACTTGGCCCGTAATCACATAGATAAACAATGCCTAATTATAACCGAATTTCTTAAACACCACAGTTTTTGCTTACTGATTTTAGAAATATTGTTTCACAACGAAAATACTGCTTATACACTGCACATGTATGAATCTAATACTCTTGAATAATATATTCAAAATAATCTTCGGAATAAAATGCAAATAAAGGCCTCATAACTACCAATACAAAATCGATTTTAACAGGAAGAGAATGATTCTGACAATGCTCAGTCTGTTTTGAGCTAGGGAATTGATGCAAAATGGTACTTTTCAGTTCCTGGTCATTGCCTTCTTGTTTGCACACTACGCGACGTTGATCTTAACCCTCAATGCGCCAAATAGCAGACTACAAAATTTACGTCTGCAGAATTTCAAAACATGTTTCGTCTAAGCAATATCTTACTGAGATTTCGAACACTAGAGGGCAAACAGTGTAGATTCAGATGAGGTGGCTCTTTATGAGCCACCTCATCTGGATCTACACTGTTTGTCATTTCAACAATTTTAATTTTTGGCGCTTTAAGGGTTAAGACCCAAGCATTTATTCTGTTCTGCCCCCCCCTGATGATTTTGACAAATATAACCTTTTAAAAATTTCTTTCAAAAATATGTCCATACTATGTAAATTATTTGACAAGATTCTTAGGAGAGAGATTGTTGCAGAATTTTTGGTACCGCAACGTTTATAAATAAATTAAAATAAAATGAAAATTAGCGCAGTAACACATTACTGTAATGACACAAAGTGTCAATAAAATTGAAAATACTTTACTCTTGAATAAAATATTCCACAGGGAATAAAATTCTGTTAATTTGTTTCGAAAAAGAGTGGTGACTGGTGAAATAAATTAACAGAAATTGAAAATAGTTACCTGAATTCGCAAACAGTGTAGGTCCAGATAACACGGCTCGTGATGAATCACTTCTTCCGGATCTACACTGTTTGTCCTCTGGTCTTTGACTCGATTTATAAAAAGGACGAAACATTTTTTTACTTTTTTGAAATTTTGCAGGGTTAAATTTTGTTGTCTGCTTTAGTGCCTAAACAAAGAGCGCCACCAAAGGTTGTTCTTTAGGAGCAGGCTCGTTAAGCTTATACTGTTGGCCATCTTGAAAATAATAATAATAATAATAATGATAATAATACACATATCGCCAGAACATTAGCTTAAGTAGCCCTTAGCGGACACACAGCGTTGAAACAACATTGTATCAAAATGAATTCAACGTCCTGACGTTGAATCAATGTTGATTCAATGATGTTTTAATGTAAAGTCCTATTAATTAGACCAATGTATAGGATAACTACAGCAATTTGTAAATATGTTTGACGTGCGACTCGTGACGGGCAAACGATTCCACGAACTAATAATATTAATCTCCAACCGAAACAAGAGAAATGTTTGTGATAATCTCAGCTATTTGGACACAAAAAGATTAACTCGAAACAGAAAGTATTAATTCTACAACGTGTGAGGGGGGATGTTTAATGTCACTGTTAGATCTGCGGTTTATATCTTCGTGTTTTGTCAGGGCTACGAACACGAATCCGTCAGTTTATTTTGTCCCCGCCACTGTGTCGACAATGGTGTTTTGGAAGGCGTGCATGTTTACAGTTGTTTACGTCTTTTGAAATACAGAAATTTAGAAGCAAAATGCAAAAAAAGTATGTCAATACAACTTGACAGCAGGTTTCGAATTTTCTCGTTTAGCCTTTGACCTGACGAGAGAAATTTTCATTCTATTATTATTTTTATAATTCGTTTATCTTTGTTATGAAGGCCACAAAAATGCAACGCTACCGTCGCCTTGTTTGGATATAAGCATGTGACTTGAGGTCTCTTTTCACGCAACGCCACCTTTGTACATGGTAAATTGATTTTGTCGTTTAAAGTTTGTAGCCTATTGGTTACCCACTCAAATAATCGGCTTTATTATTATTATTATTATTACTATTACTATTATCGTTAAAATTATTGCTGTTGTTATTGTTGCTCTGCGAATCGTGCACACGTACTATCATATATTTTCCAGAGCCGAAGGAAAGCCGAAGGAAAGCTAAAGAACTAAAGAAGGAATACATGTACATGTAGATGTGCTGACATTTTCTTTCCCTTTTTTTAATGTACATGTAGGTGCCAATCGCTTTTCCTTTGGGGGTAATATGAATTCTAACATTAGTAACCCACTGAGAATTAAGTCTTCTTTAGTACTATTTCTATTAGTATTATTATCATTAAAATTATTATTGTTATTGTTGTTGTTGCTCTGCAAATCGTGCTAATCTATTAATCAAACCTGCCCGTTTAGCTAAAGTATCTGAAAGCTTAATGGCACAATTGCTCTATCGTGTTAAAATTTATGAAATATTTTGTCGTGAGGTATGGCTGCAAGCTTCTCATTACTGTTTCGTCATTGTAATGACCGTGATTAGCCAACTTTAAACAAATCAAACATCACTGAGTTTTACATGAAAAGGTTTTGAAAGTCAATTTGGGTCATTTTAGTTGGCAACTAAAATAACCTACTTTCGATATCAAAAACCTGAATAAAATGTAAAAATACAATGTTCAGGCGTGGGACCCCATTCTTTGTCTCACCTTTGTTTATATGCCATCGCTAGACGGCGAACCAGAATAAGATATTTTATTTCGTGGAGCAATTTGTCACTTTTCAAAAAAACATGTCCCCACTATTATTTGCCAGTAGCCAAATTGCTTTACAATATACAATTTTTCTTTCGAGCGATGGAATAAAAGCAACTGCGGACAATAAATGGGGGGGGGGGGGTCTCCGCCTGCACAATGTATGTTCAACCATTTCATTTAAGGCTATGGTATCGAAAGTAGGTCATTTCAGTAAAACGACCCAAATACTTTTTCTCAAACCTTTAATGTGAAACTCAAGGATGCTTCATTTTTCCCCCAAGAAGGCTAATCGCGGTCATTGCACGTTGACATCGATACCTCGCAATAAAATATTATATATTTCATGCTGACAGAGCAATTGTGCCTTTAAGATAGATGTTCTCTATCCAGTACCTGAACAGGTTAAACCATGCACTCACTGCAGGTTTACATGCGAACTTTTATAACATAACTTCGGTGAAGACAAGCACGATAGACTGAACAAAAATATAACCGAACAAGTTTTCGTCTTGCCTTTTGTTTCACTGAAGGACCACTCCAAGACGTTATAATTATTACTGAGGACTTCAAGTACATGAAGTATTTTGAATTGATAGTCAATAGTATTGGCGATATATCTGAAATAATTTCACTGATTGAAAATATGCAATAATGGTGATATAATCTTAAGAGTTGATATTGTTAAAATTGTTGAATTAGCTTTTCAGAATAGTTTGTATATTCAGCTTCTGTGCCTTCCTGGATGTTTGTAGTTTTACAGAGCACTAGATAAGAGGGGTATTTGATGATAATCGAGGGATACTTTTCTTTATTTCCCATTGAAACCATATGTTGTGACCCCTCATCTAAACCGTCTCAACGAGACGGTTCAGATAAGGGGTCACAACATATGTTGTTGAGACGGTTCAGATGAGGGGTCACGACATATGTTTTTATCCAGAATTATCAAAAATTATCGCTAATTATCACCAAATACTCCTTCTTAACTAGGGTTCTGGTTTTAGTTGAAACGTACCGTAAAATTATTTTGGATACTTTTAGATTATCATTAAAAAACTTTTGCTTGATCTGGTTATAAATCCACATTTTCCTGTTATTTTTCAAAGGACACTTACGTGAATTCCTGTTTGCTCCCCCGACACACAAAACTCTTTCCCAAGTGTATACTGTTAAAGAATTTTGCTCCTAGAGGAGGCCCCACCTTCCGTCTGTCCGACTTTTTCAAACGATTTCTCAAAAGCCGCTGAGCCGATTTTTACTATATTTTATACGAAGCCATTACGGGTTGGGGAAACGAAAATTTGCGCAAATGGTATCGGCCCGATAACCAAGATGGCCGCTAGGAAAAATGACATTGGGCGCATCGTGCTTGTGATGAGACATCCACTTTTGTCTGAAAAACATATCTACATGCAGTTCAATATGTTAATGAATAACTAAATACAAGGTGTGTAGAAATTTTCATTAAGGTCAGAGCCTAAAATTATTCTCAAAAAAAAAAAAAACCTGGGTTATACTGTATGATTTCAGTGTTTATATCTATAATAAATTCGGATAGATTTTCTACCATTGCCAAAAACTTGTCGAACAGGAGTGTTTTTTTTTTTTGTTTTTTTTTTCTTTTTACCATTTTACCATTTTCCTTTGATTTTGCAGTTTGCAATGCAGAACAGCTTCAACAGCAAAAATGTCTGCGCTCTTTTTGTTTCTCTTTTAATCACCATCTTCAGTTGTTGTTGTCTTTTCTGTTGATGTTTTTGTTTATCTGTTCATTATTTATTAATGTTTTTATTATTGTTATTGCTTTTCTTTTCATTTATTTTCTTTGTTTCTTTCTTTGTGCTGACGCCGGATCCCTTTCCGAAGGAAATTATCGGTTGTTTTTGGTAATTGACAAGTGACGTGTACCTCATCCCAATCCCGCTTTATTTAAATATGTACATGTATATTATTAACATGCAATTCTAATCTAAGAGAGTCGCGTTCTGCTATATTTACATTTCATGGTAAAGAAATTATGGCACAAAGACAAACTGTGCTACCTTAAAAGGTACTTGCGTTTATGTAGGCTAAATATGGTGGTTTAGATACCGCAGATAGAAATTGCTTTACTATTATTCTAAATGCTGTATATCTTTAAGGTACGTAAAATATGATGTGGCCACTTATGATTAGATTGAATTTTGAGCCGCGACACGACAAAACCAACAATATGGTTGTGCGCCCAGCGCAGACTCAGATCAGCCTGGGCATCCGCCCAGTCTGACCAGAGTCTTCGCTGTCCGCATGGAGGTAGCTTAGACCCTTAGCTACCTAAGAAAGACTCTGGTTAAGCTGGGCGGGTGCCAAGGCTGATTTGAGTCTGCGCTAGGCGCACATCCACATTGTTGGTTTGTCGTGTCGCGGCTCATTTGTCAACATCATAAGCGATATAACCCCAATGTTAACTTACATCTGTGTCTCACAATTAACGCTAAATTCACAAATCTTCCGGTTTCTGGGGAAAACGGAAATGTTTAATAAGGACTTTGGTACAACGAAGTCTTTGTTCCCAGTGCTGAACGGAACTATCTTGTTGAATATACGCAGTTATAATATTAATGCGCTTTGTTTGCCAAATCGTTAAGAAAGAAAGAAAGAAAGAAAGAAAGAAAGAAAGAAAGAAAGAGAAAAAGTCATGTATACAAATATTTTGATATCATTCAGTATCCATTGTGAAAAAAAGAAAAAAAGAAAGACACATTCAAATATTTTAAAACATTTTGATATTATTCAGTATTCATCGTGCGTGCGTATGCATCCATTGTGTGTGCGCACGAACAGTTGCAATACTATGTATGTATGTATGTATGTATGTATGATGGTCCTACAATACTGTGTTTTGCACACTCTAGCCAGATAAGAGCAGACCGATATTGGTCTAAACTGCTCAATATTTTAAATGTGAATGCATATAGCAGAATAACTAACAGAAAGTAAAACCAAACACTGTTTGCACAAACTGTAAAAATGTAAACAATTTCTGGGTAAACAATCAATCGGACCTGTCTGGCTACACAATGCTGGGGAGTCTGTGTTTTTGCCAGCTCGCCTCGTAGACTGCAACAATGACATATTTATCTCCAGAAAAACGTTCTAAAATGCCAGGTCTATTATTTATATTCAACTAATGTATTTTTGCGCAGTGCTGTGTTTATTCTGGCTATTCTGGTTCGGTTGTGTGCTTCTGTGGCAAGATACCGTATTAATACTCTAAAGCACGCTTTGTTTTACTCAGCCGGTAAGTACAGCCTCGGGTGACAAAGAACCTTAAACAATGTGCGTAGAATGAACACTTAAAATGGCCTTTGCTTCTGTGCAAACTTGTCAGGGTCTCCATTTTCCATTGTGTCTTTTTTTCTTTTGTTCTGCATAAATCATTTTTGGGCACGTAAAATGAAAATAGGTTGATCAGACTGCGTGGGTATGTATTACATTAAATTCAGTGGTAAAATCGCCTAAACGCAAATCATCATGAAAAGCGGTTCAACATTCAGGAATGGTGATAAAATGTGGGTTGATGTGCATATATTGTCAGATAACTGGCAAAAAGTAGAAGGAACATAATTTTGAAAAATGTCAAATCGCTCAACAAAGCACAATTTCTTTTTCTGGTTTCCCATCGAGCAATGCAGTATAAACAAAGGCAACACAATGAATGGGGTTCCAGACTTGTACGTTGTATTTTTACCATTTTATTTAGCCTAATAAAATCGAAAGTAGGTCATTTTAGTTGCCAACTAAAATGATCCAAATACTTTTTCAAACCCTTTTTATGTGAAACTCAAGAGTGTTTTATTAGCTTACAGTTGGCTAATCACGGACATTCTCAATGATGAAAATAAGGTGAAACGCTTGCACTGATATCGCACGATAAAATAGTTCATGCCGATAGAGCTATGGGGCCTTTCAAGGCTTCATTGCTCTATCAGTGATGAAATATTTTTCTACAGTTTCGTCAGAGTAAACGACCATAAATAGCCAACTTTAATTAAACATTATATCCTTGAGTTTCACATAAAAAGGTTTTGAAAATAATTGATTTGGGTCATATTAGTTCGCAACTAATATGACCTCCTTTCCATTTCATAAACATAAAAGACAATGTAAAGGCATGGAGACTCATTCACTATGCCGCCGTTAGTTATGCCATATTTCCAGACGGGAAACCATCAGAAGACAGTAGTATTTTGTGGAGCGATTCCTCATTTTCAAAAACTAGATTTAATTCCCTTTTCCGTTTTGCTGGTTGTATGACTGTATGCATATCAGGCCACATTTTTTTCACCAAACGTGATGGTTAATGATTTGTGTTAAGCCGTTTTTATCACAGATATAGAACTATAGAAAACACGTTAAAATGTATAAATGAGGTAATTACGGCAAAATTTAATCCATTAATGCTTCTTCACAGTTCAGTCAGGTCCATTTCCAACAGGTCGGGTGGTCGTGGTTGGGCATTGGTGTTGGATATCTTACAGTGCCGGAGCGTCCTACTAATTTGGATAAGAGTAGGACAAGGGCCTACTGTGCTTGCAGTAGGTGCGTGTGGGGGTTGTTTGAACATTTTTTCTCTCGATCATCTCTTTTCTCTCTCTCTCTCTCTAGGAGACGGCTCGAATAGATTGAAATACTGTCTCAAAGAGCAGTTATACTCAAAACAACAAGCCATTTCCAACGTAAGGAGTGTCTAGTCCACATGCCGTGATCTGTGGCGTCCCATCTCGGTCTTACACTGTATTCCACCGGACGTTCTGCACTTAAACTCAATTCTTGATAAAATCTTCATTTGGGAGCAGGAAGAATAAGAAATGCACGATTTTATGCTATTTTAGCACTCAAGGTTTCATATAGTAATGCGGTCAGGAGTCTGTCAACGAAAGCTTTTGTGCAAGAAAACCACATTACTTTGTTGTTGTTGTGTTGTTGCTTTACGTCAACTGTAAACAGCTATGGGCATGTCGGAACGGTTAGTTTTCTGGGCAGGGTTAGACCTAAGCGGTTAACCAGACTAGGTGCACATACTTTCGCCAGTAACTGACAACTGCCCTTCTTCATGACGGGTGGTCTGGCGTCGCGATGGTGCTACGTGTAACTTCCAGTGCCGGGGCGTCCTACTGATTTGGCTGTAGTAGGGCAAGGACCTACTGTGCTTGCAGTAGGTGCTGCTTGGGGTCGTTTGGACATTTTTTCTCACGTCTATCATTTCTCTTTTCTTTCTCCCTCTCTCTGGGAGACGGCCCGATATAGACTGAAATACTTTCATAAAGGGCCGTTAAACCCAAAACAATCAATCAATCAATCTTGATCAAGAAATCAGCGGAAGTGCATTACACCTCATTGCTTAGTATTTGGACAATGCATAGCATATTCCATGTTTGAGTGGCATTGCATGAAAAAGGACGTTAAGCCATGTGCGTACAATAAATACTTTCAGCGGACACATGACGGCAAAATGACGCCGTATTGACGTCGATGCGAGGTCATTACGTCGCATCGACGTCAGTACGACGTCATTACAACACCATATGCCTGTTGGGTTAAATCGATCAGCGAAAACTGATCAGCTGTCTTTTCCTTTTTTTTAGATTCTCCAGATTTCATACGTTGCACATGCTGATCTGGGGCCGTATTCATAAAACGACTTAAGTGGTTGCTATGCTGTTGCTAAGGCTAAATTCCTTTGAAGGAGATTCCCTGCAACTATGAAATTTGGTCTGGAGGAACAGTCTTTGTAAGACTGTTCCTCAAGACCAAATTTCATAGTTGTAGGGAATCTCCTTCAAACAATTTAGCCTTAGCAACAACATAGCAACCACTTAAGTCGTTTTATGAATATGGCCCCTGAGCCTTTTGCTGGTCGCACACGGCGTAAGGTACCCCCTATGGGCCAATTGTACATATCTGACAGGGTGTCCAATTTAAGGAGAAAAAAAAAATACCTGAAATTTCACTAACCAGACCAAAACATTTTTTCCTGACCATTTCTTTCGATGTCTCAGCAAGGAGCCCCGGTAGCTCACTGGGTTAAGCGCTGGCCTACTGATCTAGCGGACCGGATTCGAGCTCCGCTTGAGGCCAAAATATTTCCTACCGTAAACGGGGTTCTATCGCACACAGCCTTTCATAATCACCCTCCCATCGTCCTGATATGACTGCAATATTGTTGAAAAGGACGTAAAATCACAAGTCATCCATCCATCCATCCATCCATCGAGTTTGGTAGATAAATCTACCACAACAGACTTATTGTCGGGTGCTCAAATTTTAGGTGAATGGATAATTCCGAGTTGTTGTTGTTTTTTTTCGCCATTTTTGAAAGAGAGACAACTTTTGTGACCTCCTATTTGCTTCCCTGGATGATGACACTCTTTTAAAACGGGGTCAACTCTTAAAGGAAAGAATTTGTTCCCAGGGGAGCACATGCTTTCCTTTAAGAGTTGACCTCCATCGAGAAGGGAGGCAAAAAAGGAAATGCCATAGTTGATTCCCCTGAATTGGCCTTAACCCTTCAAGCGCCAAAAAGCAGACGACAAAATTTACGTCTGCATAAATTTCAAAATGTGTTTCTTCCAAGCTATATCATATTGAAAATTCAAAAACTAGAGGGCAAACAGTGTAGATCTAGATGAGGTGGCTCATTATGAGACACCTCATCAGAATCTTCACTGTTTGCAAATTCCGCCATTTTCATCACTGACGCTTTAAGTGTTAAGCTATTAACAGTTGTTACTAAAGTGCTTATGATTATCTTCTGCAGAAAAGCCTTGTTTTCTGAGGGTGTTGTCGGGTGGTGCGAAGGTGCTGCGTGTAACTTCCAGTGCCGGGGCGTCCTACTTATTTGAATAGAAATAGGGCAAGGGCTTACTGTGCTTGCAGTAGGTGCGGGTGGGGGTTGTTTGGACATTTTTTCTCTCGTCTATCATTTTTCTCTTCTTTCTCCCTCTCTTTGGGAGTCGACCGATATAGACTGAAATGCTGTCTCAAAGGGCCGTTAAACCCAAAACAACCAACCAACCTTGTTTTCTGAATGATGCCCTTTATGTTAATATTCCCATAATTTGGTATACTGGAATGTTTGATTTCATTTTACCTGGAAAATGTCATAAAAAAGATCATTGAGACCGACGATATTATTAATATACCCAAAAACGCATGCCATTAAATTATTTCACATTTTGTAGTCATACAGCTATAGTAAATCTGTCAATGCAGTAATTTCTCTTGAAAGCAGCGTCTACAAAAGATCGTTTGCATTGAAGAAAACCGAAGAAAAGAATTAAAAGAGCAATTAAGATAATTAAATAATGATCAATGAAAACAGTTGGAGTCATTAGATAGGCACAGAGGAGGGGGATTATGGCTCGTGGAACTCTAAAATGCTACTAAACAAATGAATGGATCACGATTAAAGACAACGGTACAGTTGCTAACCAAATGTTTGCTGCTAATAGTTTCAATGGACTACCAGGACGAGAATAAACCTAGCAGGATTGAAACTACTGCAAAGATGAACTGGAACACAGATGGCGGAAATTGCCGCACAAATGTTGATGGGGTTGGTTGTTTTGGGCTTAACGGCCCTTTGAAACAGTAAGTAGTCTTTCAGTCTGCATCAGGCGAGCCGTCACTCAGAGAGAGGAAATAATCGACGGTAAAAAATCCAAACAATCCTATTCCGCGCCTGTGTAAGCACAGCCGGACCTTACCCTACAAGTATCAAAATTAGTTGAAGGCTCCGACGCAGAAAGTTTCTCAGCACAACCGACTCTTGACCAGACCATCCGGGCCCTAGCAGCACAAAGGGCAGAGAGGAAGAGAGGAATCACATTGAATGGAATTGCAAACACAGTGGACAAAGCTGAGCGGATTAAGGCGGGCGGTAGCAGAATCAAAGAAGGCAGGAGATCGGCAACTGAGTTATGAGAAACTCTGACTTCTGTTGCGGTATTTAAAAAGTGATACAAAATCCAGAGGACCAACTATCAACAGATTCAATTTGACTCTTCGCTCATTTGTTACAAATTTTAAACCAGTGGCTTTAGAGCAGTGCATATTTTTTAATTTTACATATTTTCCAATCATAGCTAGGCGTAAAAAATCCCGTGAAACCAACTGTTGAAGATTTTTTCATATAAAATCATAAAGAACCAAAGTCAACGCGGGGACATCATTTGAACAAACTTTGTAGGGTCCAAGCCCCCAGTACTACATACAAAGTTTCAAGGTCATTGGCTGTCATGTGACCAAGACCATCTGAACATACTTTCGTTCCTCCGACCAAGGGAAGCTTCATATAAAAATGGCTTTGATATTAATCTGCCTAGTGGCTTCAAGGAAGATATTTGACAATGTTGGCGGTCAACATAATGTCAGTGACCTTGACAAAAGTAAGAAAATGACCTTGACCTTTAGTAACATAATATCTTCATCTGCTCTTTTAGTTTACCATATATACCAATAAGTATAAGCTTTCACATATAGCTTGTCTCACTGTAAGCAACAAATTTTACTGAAGACCATATCAATGTGTTAAGCATTTCACTCATTTTTCTGGATCGTCATGACGTTTGGACTTGCATAGACAGGACGGCCTCAATCAACTGGGCCTTCTCGCCGTGGAACGGACCTTTGTTTAAAATGTTTCGTCACTTAGGGACACCACAAGACAGTGTGCGTGTCGATCTATTTCTGTTACTTGTGGACCTGAACTGTTGTAAGGGAGATTATCTTTGACGAATAGCCAAGAAAATCTGCATGAAGGGTCAAAGGTCTAGCGGAAACTAGACTTGACGGTGAGGAAATATTATACCTTAGACATAAATAGTTTCTGAGAATTCCTCTGTTTAAGCATTGCGTAAGGTACCAAAGTTGGCCTTGACATAAATTAGGACAAAGTCAACGCCGGGTCATCATTTAAACAAGCTTTGTAGGGCCAGTGCTTCCGATGTTACATACAAAAATTCAAGGTCATTTGTTTTTCGGTTCTGGGAGACGAACATTTTTATGGGGCTTTACCATATATTGGCGGGGCGGCCAGCTTGGCCACGTGACCCAGACCCCGCGTTTTATATGAAAATTGGCTTTGATAGGTCAAGCGGTTTTGGAGAAGAAGAGAACAAAAGTGGATGACAGTCGACGATGGACGGCCGACGGATCATGGCTATAATAAAAGCTCACCAATGAGCCGAAAGGCTCAGGTGAGCTAAAAAATGTTACAACAGATGAAGAGATAGGTATTGATGACTGAAATCCAGCGGCATGGGTATTCATGTAATATAATTTTGTATGTTAGTTGCCAAAGGATACTACTTCTTATATCAGTTGTCAGAGTTTATCTCTTTATCAGTTGAAACATCTATAGTTTGAGCAAAAGACTAGTTTAAGACCCGAGTAGCTTATTCTTCTGTTAGTCCCTAGGCGGAAACTGGTGCGTATCCCATTTCCTGTATGTCTAGCATTGTGGTCATCTGTATAGTTGTCCAGTTTGCTTTGTGCTCTGTTTTGTTGTTTTTGGTACAAACAGATGTTTGTTATGTATGGCTTTTGATTTTGCGTTTATGTACTGTACCTCTGTGTTAAAATGTCTCTGGTTTGGTTTGGGGTGTGTTCCATGCTTGTGGCGTTTCCTGGGTAGCTTTAATGTATTTGTTCCGCTTTTCAAATACTGTAAAAATGTCAGATTTAAATGAATTAGTTTTCAGATGATTGAACGTATCGATTGTAAGCAAATAATTTCAACGTAAAATTCTAAAAAACAAAAAAAAATCGGGATATCTATAATAACTTCCGTAATTGTCCAAAAAATGGGACAGTTTGGTATATTTCAATGCAGTAATGCTTCCAAAATATGCAAATTGACTGGCAAATAGTGCAGATCGAGACTATACTCTCCTTTAAAAGCAGGCAGGTCTTGGTCTTTACTCTTTGCTCAGAGCAGTCTCTCTCAATTTAGAATCTTTTATGGTATGCACCAAATGTCATAAACGTTTGTATTGTATAAGTTAATAGATATATAAGTAGCCAGAATTTAATGAAGAATTTGTCAGAGACTGTAAAGTGCATGTATCTGTAATCAGAGGTTTTAAGGTACTTCTAAATGTCAATATGGGCCGCGACACGTGAAAACCAACAATGTGGTTGTGCGCCCAGCGCAGACTCAGATCAGCCTGGGTATTCACCCAGTCCGATCAGACTCTTCCCTAAGGGCTTAAAGGGTAGCTAAGGGACTAAGCTACCTCTATCCGGACAGCGAAGACTCTGATCAAACTGGGCGGATGCCCAGGCTGATCTGAGTCTGCGCCTGGCCGCACAACCACATTGTTGGTTTTGTCGTGTCGCGGCTCATATGACTTGGTGGCTAAAATATACGGGTGCTTTGTACGTTGAGGTGTAACAAGAACAATGTGTATTCTTGTTCTGAATTACAGAAAGAATCATAAGATATGCATATTATAGTTTATATTTTTGTTGTTGAAAGAAAAAAGAAATATATAAGTCATATACTACCTTGAAATCGGCCAAATTTTGGAAACATAGAACATTTTCCTTCATCAGAAATATATGTTTTTGCACCAATATATAGGATCATCCATAAACTGATGCAGTCGAAATGTATTTTTTCAACAAAAGGTCATTAAAAACGTATTTTCATGGTTTAAAAAAACCCCACTCAACTTGTTTATACAACACACAGTGACAGTCAGGTGTACATGCTTATCTACCTAAAATGTAAACTTGCCTGTAAAACTACCCCTCGTGTATATACTTCTGAGTGGCTATAGATAAGTGCTGGGTGCTATTAAATAAGCAGAAATAGTGAGCTTGTAAAATAAATTTTGGAAATTTCACATTCCTTGTTAGATCACGGATTAAACGGATTATGTTGGTGCAAAAGAATCTATATTTCTGATGCAGGAAAGTGGAGTTATGGATTTCAAAAATAAGGCCAAGTTCATGGTAATATTTGACTAATTTAATAGAAGTTAATTTTTCATTTAACAACAAAAATATGTTCTATAAGATGCATATTTTATGATTATTTCTAAAATTCATAACAAAAGTGGATATTGATCTTCATTCACCTCAGAATTCATAGCAACCATATATTTTAGCCATCAAGTAATTTTTACATAAAGAATATTTGACACAATAAAGAATATTTGACTTCAATGTTTGTATCATTAGTTGATGTCCTTTATGTATGACTATATGTCTCCATTTGCAATCGCAAGTTATTCTAAAGTAGCACTTGTCAGAAATAAAAATCTATTTGTTGTCAGAGGGTTTATGTGTCACTTCTTATATCAGTCATCAGAGATGTATTGTCGGATGTTTTGTGCGTCAGTCATCATATCAGTCGTCGGAGATTTGTCGTCAGAGGTTTCATGCAGATGTTATCATATCAGTTGCAGAGATATATTGTCAGAGGTTTCATGCATCAGTTTATATATCAGTTGTCAGAGATTAGCTGTAAGATGTACCTACATAAGAAAAAGTAAAGACTAGGGGCCAATTTTCTTAGAGTTATTGCCCTTAGTTAAATTTTAGGCAGTAAAACGCTTTTGTACACTCTGTCCCTTTAACCAATGGCTAGAATTTAGATTTTGGTGACCTAGACTTGATTTTCAATGTCACAATAGCACTTTGAAACTCAAATTTTGATAGAAATAAGCTTGTGTGCATGCAAAACCCTGAACCAATGGCTAGAATTATACAAAACTAGCTAAGATACAATGTTAGAACACAAGAAATAAGTGATTTGATTTTTGTGACCTATACCTTATTTTCAAGGTCACACCGTCACTTTGAAACTCAAATTTTGATAGAGAAAAGCTGGTGTGCACACTATATTTTGAACCAATGGCTAGCATTTTACCAAACTAGCACAGTTACATCATAAGTACACGAGAAAGAAGTGATTGGATTTTGGTGTCTTTGACCTCGTTTTCAAGGTCACTGCATTATTAAGACTCTAGGCATTAAAAAGATTGTTTGCATGCTATCTCTTTAACCAGTGACTGGAATTTGACCAAATTAGCAAAGGTTAATTATTTTGACGGAGGAATGAAATGATTAGACTTTGTTGACCTTGAACTTATTTTCAAGATCACTACATTATAAAGACTCTAAAAATGAGCCTTGTGTGCACTCTATCTCATGAATCAATAGATGGAATTTAACCAAACTAGCACAGCTACACAATTGGAACTGGAGAAAAAGTAATTACATTTTGATCACCTTAACCTCATTTTCAAGGTCACACTGGCACTTTGAAACGCAAATTTTGATATAAAAAAGTTTATGTGCATACATAATCTTGAACCAATGGCTGGAATTTTACCAAATTAGCAGATATACATTATTAGGTCAGGGGAAAGAAGTGATTGGATTTGGTGACCTTCACCTCATTTTACAGGTCACAGCATTATACAGACTCTAAAAATGAGCATTGTGTGCACTCTATGTCATGAATCGGTTGATGGAGTTTGACAAAACTAGCACTGATACTTCATTCGGACCGTGGAAAGAGTGGATTAGAGTTTGGTGACCTTGACCTTATTTTTAAGGTCACTATATGTCAAGATTCTAAAAGTGAGCCTTGTGTGCAATCTATATAATGGATCAATAGATGGAATTTTAACAAACATCATTGAGACTAGGGAAAGAAGTGATAAGATTTTGGTAACCTTGACCTCATTTTGAAGGTCACACCAGCTCTTTGAAACTCGAATTTTGACAGGAAAAAGTTCCTGCGCACACTTTATCTTGAACCATTGGCTGGAATTTCACCAAACGAGCACTGAAACAGCATAAGGATACGAGAAAGAAGTGATTAGATTTTGGTGACCGTAACCTCATTTTCAAGGTCGCTACATTCTAAAGACTCTAAAAATAAGCCTTGTGTGCACCAATAGATGAAACTTGACCAAACTAGCACAGGTACTTCTTTGGATCGTAGAAAGAAGTGATTAGATTTTTGTGCTCTTGATTTCATTTTTAAAAGTCACACTCAAATTTTGATAGAAAAAAAACTTATTTTTCTCAATATCTTTTTAAGGCAATAATGGAATTCCATGAAATTTTGTACGAATATTTACATTCAAAAGATGATCATTTAATAAACAATATTTAGGTCCAGGGGTCAATTCTGTTAGAGTTATTCCCCCTTTATATTTTTTGTCTGGAACAAGCAAGTTTTCTTTACTGACCATTAATGTGGGGGGTATCTAATAAGCATTGTTTATTAACCTTTTTTCATTATATCAGTCGTCAAAAATTTGTTGTCAGAAGTTTTATGTGTCAGTGTTCATAAAAGTCGTAAGAGTTTTGCTGTCAGAAGATCTTTATGATATGAAAATTGACTTCGCCAGTTATCAAATCAGTCATCAGAAACTCTTTGTCAGAAGCGTCTGTTATCATATCAGGCGTCAGACATTTGTTGTCAGAAGTTTTTACGTCAGTCATCATATCAGTTGTCAAAGATTTGTTGTCATAAGTTTTATATGTCAGTTATCAGAAGTTTTATACGTCATTTATCATTCCGTGTTTTGTTGTCAAAGGTTTTATACGTCAGTTATTATATCAGTCGTCAGAGATTTATTGTCAGAAGTTTTATGCGTCAGTTATCATATCTATAACCAGAGATTTGTTGTCAGATGTTTTATGCGTCAGTCATCATATCAGTCGACTGAGATTTGTTGTCGGAAGTTTATGCGTCAGTTATCGTATCAGTATCGAGATTTGTCGTCGGAAGTTTTATACGTCAGTTAATATATCAGTCGTCAGAAATTTGATATCTAAAGTTTTATGAGCCAGTTATTAAATCATCTGCCAGAGATTTGTTGTCAGAAGTTTGTTGCGTCAGTTATTAAATTAGTCACAAGATATTTGTTTTCAGAAGTTTTATGCGTCAGTTATCTTATTAGTCTTCGAGGTTTGCTGTAGGAAGTTTTATACGGCAGTTACTATATCAGTCGTCAGAGATATGTTGTTTTAAGTTTAATGCGTCAGTTATTAAATCAGTCGCCAGAGACTGGTTGTCAGAAGTTTTATGCGTCAGTTATTAAATCCGTCGCCAGAGATTTGTTGTGAGAAGTTTCATGCTTCAGTTATCACATAAGTCTTCGAGATTAGTTGTCGGAAGTTCTATGCATCAGTTATTATATATCAGTCTTAGATATTTCAGAATACTTGCAGAAATTATTGGTCACCAATATATTTTAAAATATCGCTTTTCAAAAACTCTGTTGGCTTCACCTTGTCAGTTATTACATATTTAAGGAACAAGCTTCTGGAGATAGTTTTATTGTCGAGAATTTTAAAGGGCTATGGCACTGTTTTTTTACTATTTCCAGAAATATTCCCAATTAACTGTTATCCCCATCGAAAAATTCCTACCCAAACTGTATTTATTGACAATTAAAGTTTATGCAAATTAGATTTTAAGCCCCGCCCACTTTTTCTTTTCTACAGCTTAACTTGCATAATGTGATTTGGATTCCAGTTATTATTACCATATTCTGATGCAAAATATTCAAACTTTTTTCATGAGATGATGCAACTTGTCTCACTTAATCTATTTTAAGAAAAAAAAGTGTAAAAAAAATTCAAAATATATTTCTTTCTAAATTTAAATTATATGAATGACTCAAATGACGTCATAAGAGTCCTTGCATATTTTTCAGCTAATTAAAATTCAAATTGCTTATAACTTTTTAACCATTTGGAATTTTTCCTTGCAGTTTTCGACATTCTTTTAGACAAAACAATACCAGTTAATTTCAGTGATTTCAATGCATGTTGAAAAACAGTACACTAGCCCTTTAACATATCCTTAGTGAGAGATATTAAGGTATTGGTTGTAACAGTTGTTCGAAACGGCAGGGCATCAGCTGAAAGTGCATATAGGTATCAGTTGCTGGGTCTTTTGACCATGCCAGTTTACTTTTTAAAGCAATGAACTGTGTTTTGGACTTGCTTAGACTTTCTGTGACTATCATTGTATAATGCCTTGGGTCACGACCACGAGTTCAATAATGTTTACAATGAAAGCTGCACTGCTAAACCTCATGTAATTGACACTCCTTCTCTCTCGTTTTTTTTTTCTTTAAAAACTCTCTGTGTTTCTTCCATGTTTTTAAGATATTGCATTATTTAAGCCAAAAGCATACATAGAATAGACAAATGTTTGTCACTTTGCTACTGCATTGTACGTATGTATGAGTTTTTAGCTCACCAGAGCCAAAGATTCCGGGAGATTATAGGATAGGCAGTTGTTCGTCGTCGTCGTATGCCGCCCTCGTCGTCTGTCGTCGTCGTCGTATGTCGTCTTCGTTTGTCGTCAACACATTCAACAACGTCTCCTCTGAAGCAATTGGGCCGATTAAACCAAAAATTCATATGTAGCATCCTTGGCCTAGGGGATTGATAGTTTGTGTGTTTTAGCACATCGGCTCTTTAGTTTCGTTGCAAGGGCAACTTATAGCTCATAGACTTAGAATGGGGAAATTTGAAAAAATGTCATTTACTACCAAGCCATGGCAGATATTTAGACAAAACAGTTATAGAAATGTTCCCTGAGAAGTCTCTTACCAGCTGGTGTTTTTGCTCTTTTTTCGCGGGGGGGGGGGGGGGGGGGGGGGAGTGGTAGATATTTAGACAAAACATTTATAGAAATGTTCCCTGAGAAGTCTCCTATCAGCTGGTGTTTTTGCTCTTTTTTGGCGCGGGGGGGGGGAGGGGGGCACTGCTCTTTTTATTGGTTGCCATGGAAACCCAAATGCAAAAAAAAGAAAATACTTACAAATTATCTCCTCTGAAGCCACTGGGCCGATTGGGTACAGATTCCATCTGTAGCACCCTTGGGCCGGGGGATTGAAAAATTGTGTTGTTGTTTTTTTTTTGTTTCTTTTTGTTGTTGTTTTTTCTTATGAAAATAAGCTCGTTAATTTGATTTGCTATGGCAACTTAGACTTGCATTGACTTATAATAGGGAAAATTAAAAAATGCCATTTACTGCCAAGCCATAGCAGATATTTTAACAAAACTTCTATAGAAATGTTCCTTGGGGAGTCTTCTATCAGCTATTTTTTTAATTTGGCCCGCTGCTCTTTTTATTGATTGCCATGGAAACCAAATTGCAAAAAATGGAGAAAATGATTAAAAATTAATCTCCTCTGAAGCCACTGGGTCGATTGGGCCCAAACGACGTTGTGAAGCTTACGAAAGTGTGAAGCGTGTACCTCCACACAGGTGTTTCCTGATGCCCTTGCCTGTCGTCTTTCTCGGGACATGCGTTGGTTTGGAGTGGGAGGGGGCACCTTCGCTCAAGATTTTATCTCTAGGTGTCTCTTACCCTATGACTGCAGCTTCTATACCTCGCGGATTGCGTCATTAAGTGAGCCGCGACACGACAAAACCAACAAAGCGGCATGTGTGCCCAGCGAAGACTGAGATCAGCCTTGGCATTCGCCCAGTCTGATCAGAGTCTTTGCTGTCCGCATGGAGCTAGCTTAGACCCTGAGCTACTCTTAAAGTGCACAGATACTCTGATCAGTCTGGGCGGATGTCCAGGCTTATTTGAGTCTTCACTGGGCGCACATGCCACTTTGTTGGGTTTGTCGTGCTGCGGCTCAAGTGTGAATCGGAGAGGGATATCCGTTCCTTCAATAGACCTGACTATCACCTTTTTGTTTCAAAGTTTTGGGGTTGAGCAGTACTGGGGAAGATAACTACAGATATCACGGGTGATAAAGTTTCAAATTGACCTCCGCGGAGGTAAATAGAAAAACAATTTGACTGTTTTCCGGTAGACAATTTGAATACATCCTGTCACGAATTTTCGCGGTTTACTGACAGGGTTTAGGTAGGTTTTTTCTCGCTAGAAAAGGTATTCCAAAAATCGGAGAATGCCATGCTATATATATTTTACAGTTGTTTATTGAGACCAAATGGCGTGGAACAGTTTTAAGCGGTGTTTCTTAATTTACTTTTGTCCTCCAGGTTCATTACCGAAAACGAAACTAGGAAGGAATCCTACACAATTAAATCGGCTTTTTAGTGCATTTATAGGCTTTTTGACAAATCTTATCTATGAAGTATAACACATAGCTTATAAAGCTGCGTTCTAAACACCCTTTCAAGAACATTCATGGTTACTACACGCTTACCCAATTCTTGTCGGCGGTCAATTTGAAAACGATGAGAACAATTTGACTAATGGAAATTAACATGGGAAAATCTAATCAGCTAAAAAGAAGAACATACTTGCTGAATTTTCAGAAGCTAGGTATCAATGGATTTGAAAGCATGTTTTCGTACTTATAAAGTGCATCAGATAATATTACTCATGTTACATTGTCCTTTTTATCGTGAAACAGTAGCACAATAGTGCTTTATCTTTTTTCTTTTGTTGTAAAACCAGACCTGTGGTACTGATTTGTTTGTAAACATAGCACAAACCGATGCAGGTTAATGTGTGCAATTGAAACCACATTCACTATTCATTATTTTAATATATTAGAAAAGTTTTTACATTGTGGTCAATTTGAAAAGCGTGCAGTCAGTTTGATTCCATTTCATCCCGGGAAAATAATTTTTGTTCTGCAACTCTAGTATGGATTTTCTTTTTTTTCAGTGCATATTAAATAAGTGTTTGGTTTAATGAAGTCAAATTGAAGTCCCAATAGCAAACTTTACTCTGATGTGAAAACATAAAAACTGAATAAAACTATTCAATTTTACCAACTGCTTTTTACATGGAAATCCCTATTTATAGGAAGAACTCACCAGTATATTACTGGTTAAGGTTTTATGACCAGCTAGTTAGCTCTTTCGACTTCAGCTCACTTCAGGGAGCAGGCTCAACTCCCGCTTCGGTTCAGCGACTTTGTATAGTACAGAGTAGAAATACAGGTAGTAATTATGAACAAACATAACAGAAGACTAGTCAAGCGATAAAAGAACTGCTTTTTCATAGCAGAAGCCCACAAGGAAATCCTGCCTACAACAAATTGTTTGCAAATCGGTTCTCTTCTCTGCACATATTAATCTGCATGGGTTCGTTTTAGTTTGCAAGCAAAAGAGGACTGCAGGTCTGGTTTTACAACGAAGTAAGTGATAAAGCACTATTGTGCTACTATTTCACGATAGAAAAGACAATGCTACATGAGTAATATCATCTGGTGTACTTTAGATGTATAAAAACATGCATTCAAATCCATTGATACCTAGCTTCTAAAAATTCAGCATGCCTTTTCTTCTTTTAGCTGATTAAATCTTCCCATGTTAATTTCTATTAGTCAAATTGTTCTCATCGTTTTCAAATTGACCGCCGACAAAAATTGGGTAAGCGTGTAGTAACAAAAACATGCATGTTCTTGAAAGGCCAATTAGAACGCAGCTATTTAAGCTACGTGTCTTACTTCATAGATAAGATTTCTCAAAACGCCTTTAAATGCATCAAAATGTCGATTTAACTGTGCAGGACGCCTTCCTAGTTTCGTTTTCGGCACTGAACCTGGAGGACAAAAGTAGTTTAAGAAACACTGCTTAAAGCTGTTCTATGTCATTTGGTCTCAATATACAACTGTAAAATATATATAGCATGACATTCTCCGATTTTTTGGAATTCCCTTTCTAGCGAGAAAAATCTTACCCGAACCCTGTCAGTAAACCTCGAAAATTCGTGACAGGATGTATTCAAATTGCCTACCGGAAAACAGTCAAATTGTTTTTTCTATTTACCTCCGCGGAGGTCAGTTTGAAACTTTACCACCCGTGAGATATGCTCATCTCTCGCACTAAATGGTAAATTTTAGTGAATTGTCAATTGTTTTTAGGAGAGTGTTCAAGTTTTATCAGTTGTCAATTGTTTTAGCAGAGCATTTTATATCAAACAGTGCTAGTCAGTCTACAATTAGTCCATTTTTTATTAGTAGTAGCTACTGGTATTTATTTATTTATCTATATCAATCAATTGTCAATTCAGTTGGCAGGGTATTTCAGTTAGATGTTTCCTTAATTTATCGATCTCAAGAATATTTTTTATATTTATGCTAGACAGTTGTTTGCTCCGTTTCTCATAACGATGATCCTAAGGAGGGTCAAGGGTACGAATCCGTATCATGCGTCTCTTGGCACTGAGTTGGTCCAGTGTCCTGTGCAGTTTGAAGAACTGAAGTGTTGTGGTTCGTAAGAGAATTGTATATAAGCATGTGTTGGTCAAATGTAAGCTCTTCCTGTCCTGTCGGTTGCAGAAGTATTTGTTTCAGTCAACTGTCCATTGATCTGGCATGATAGTACTTTATGACAAAATAAACATGTAAGACTGTTGTTTGTCTTCATAATTACCCAGAACACTCTGTATTTACCGAAACTAATGACCGGTAGATCACTGGCCGGGAACTTCCACAGTGGCATGCAGTTGTTAGGTGGATCCGGCCGGGAAACTTCCACAGTACCATGCAGTGGTTTGGTGGATCCACTAAACCACTGCATGACACTGTGGAAGTTTCTCGGCCAGTGATCTGCAAGAATATCCGGTGTACACAAAACAACGGAAAGCACATTAATTGTTAAATTCTTTGCTTCTGCTATTATTATTATTATTATTATTATTATTTTTATTAATTCTAAGTTATGAAGTGATGTATAAAGTATATAAGTTACTTGCTGCTGTTTTTGTCAATGCTGTTAGTGTATAGTACCATACCATTTTAGGAGAGGGCAAATATAGGCTGAGCCGTAAGTCCAGTCCTTGGCACACGTGTGTATGGTGTATGTATGTATATATTATGTCTGTATGTATATTTTATGTAAGTATGTATAATTTATATATGCATATACACTGTATGTGACGTAAAATGTTGAATAAATAAATCAATGACCGGTCTTGTTTTGGCTATGCAGTTTATGTAAGATTGTGCCAGTCAGTTGTCATTTTTTTCCTTTCAATATCGATGCCAAAAGTATTTTAAATTTTGTCATCCATTTATATAAAATAATGTTAGTCCACTTATACTTATGTCCTTATTATTTCCAAGAATTTTCAAATTTGCAAATGCCACTTGTCAGTTGTTTTATTTCTCTATCAGTTAGTTGTCAGAGTATTTTGTATTTGAGCCGCGACGTGAGAAAACCAACAATGTGGTTGTGCGCCCTGCCCAGACTCAGATCGGCCTGGACATCCACCCAGTCTGGTCAGACTCATTGTTAAGTGCTCAAAGGATAGCTAAGTGTCTAAGCTACCTTCATGCGGACAGCGAAGACTCTGATCAGACTGGGCGGATGCCCAGGCTGATCTGAGTCTGCGCTGGGCGCACAACCACATTGTTGGTTTTGTCGTGTCGCGGCTCATTTGTCTCAGCCAAATATAAGTTGTTTTGCAAGATGGTTTTTATTGAACTGCATCAGTTACCCTTCAATTATTCCCTCTCTTTGTGAGTGGTCCGGATGTTTTGATAAATTGCGTCGGCCAGATGTCGTTTGTTTCCTTTCTTTATTTGTTACCAAATTATTTTCTATAAATTTTCAGTTGTTCTATCTTTTTGTCAGTTGTCAACTTTTTTATATTTTGTCTCCGTCAGCTGTCCCTTTTTTTTTCTTTGTTCTTTAGGTGTACACATTCAACTTAAGTTTGCAGAAATTTATAGTAATCATTTTAGCGGAAAATATGCTTTAAGAAAAAATATAAAGGAGTTTTGCATTGCTGTATATATTTAGAAATGTGGTTTTCGGTCATATATTAAACAAAAATGATAGAAAATAACAATGCTTTTAAGTTGATGTACCGGTTCATGTTTTGAATTTTAACAATTCAAATTTCTCCGTTTATTTATTTGCTTATGGTGCTTATTTTCATCTTAATGTTGATTTTGTCTGTGTGTATTCTTCAGAGTATGACCTAAATGCAG
Source organism: Ctena decussata (assembly GCA_963989385.1). NCBI lineage: Eukaryota > Metazoa > Mollusca > Bivalvia > Lucinida > Lucinidae > Ctena > Ctena decussata. Next base: position 32,393,161 of record OZ022498.1, on the reverse strand, counting down.
AAAACAGCTTCACAATATACAGAAGTGATATTTATATACATATTTCATATATAAATATTTTGCTTTAATATTTCATTTTGTGAAATCAGTAAGTGAAATTGTAAGCGTATTCTGTAGGTAATAAACCTCACATGTCTTAGTCTATAAGAGGGTTGGTTATGGGTTGGTTCGAGTGATACTCCTATTAAGTATAAGTGGTTGGTATAATTAAAACAGATGCGCCCTTCAGCTGTTCAGCTACAATAGAGCTTTGTAGGAAGCCATCACTGTCAGCAGTTAAAACTGGGGTGCTGCAAGGAGAAAGTTTATTGCCATATGCAAACAGGGAAAATCCTGATCGGTCTGCGCGAAATCGCGCAGGCCGATCAGGGATTTCCTGTTTGCTTTCTGAAATCTCATGTCTTCGAATTGCTTAAGCAACCAGAGAAAGCTGTGACCTCTCTGCGAGAACCCGCTAGCTGCATGGGCATGCGCTTACTGAATATGACTTCTTGGACTCTTTTTCCATGAAGAGGCCCAGATGAATTCTCTCTTATCTTTACATCTTCACACAAACACTTATAATAATGATGAAGCTAAGAAAACAATTTTTGCCTTGTCCTCAAGATGGCGTTTATCTGTCTAGTAATAAGCTATAATTTTAATGTATGTCTTCATTTATACCGTCTCGCAACTATTTACATAAAGCTATAATAGTTCGTCCTGTATCCGTTTTGTCATTAAAAATACAACCCTTAAAAAGGTTTAAAATTGATTGCTTAAAAGGCGCTTCCTTAAAGCCCCCAAGTATGGCGGTGTAAGCGTCCAAATATACATCATTTCAAACAAAGGATGTGCCTTCTTTTTTATGACAGTATGTTGGGTGGTGTGATACATTGTGTCATACATGTGCAACTAACAAAAAGAAGGGGGGGGGGTAGGGTTTGAAGATAACAAATCTCTTCATAAAATGTTTTACGCCCCCGTGACGATAGACCAGGAGGCATTAGGATGCTCCAGTTTGTCTGTCTGTCCGTCACATTTTAAAGTATATGTTGTCTGTGTAATCAACTTCTCCCGCAGTTTTCTATGGATCTTTTTCAAATTTTGTGTAAATTTTATGGACATATTAAACATGTGCATGTGTCTTTTTGATGGAGGTTAAATTAATTTTGACAAAATTACGGCCTTTTGAAGTAAGTCGTTTTAGGCAGCTTTTTGCACTATAGGTATGGAGTTTATGTATCAACACATCCTACAGTTTTCAATGATTTCTTTTCAAACTATGCATATGTAAAAGACATAATGAAAATGTGCAGTGTTGCACTTTATTGAAGATAAAAAAAAATTGATCATAATTACGGCCTTTTGAACTTAGTCATTTTGGGCAGCTTTTTGACACTATAGGGTATGGAGATTGTGTAATCAACTTCTTCATTTTGATAGGAATTCTTTTCTATTTTTATACACAAGTTTGGGACATAATGAAACTATGTGTTTGACTTTTTAGTGGCGGTTTATTTCATTTGATAGAATTACATCCTTTTATACTTAGTCATTTAAGGGAGCGTTTCAAACACTATATGGTATGGTGTCTGTGAACCTTGAAAGAATTATGACCATTTAAACGTAGTCATTGTCGTATGGAGCGTGTATGTTCAACTCCTGTCACCAATAGATTTTTTATGCCCCCAACTTCGGAGAAGTTGAGGGGGCATATTGGTTTGGGCCTGTCCGTCCGTCCGTCCGTCCGTCCGTCCGTCCGTCCGTCCGTAACGCTTTTTGGCAGCTGGAAAACTCAAGAACCGCTTATGCTAGGATCTTGAAATTTTATATGTGGCATGTGCATGAAAAATAAGCAGACCCGTATTTTTTCTTTTTTTCGCGGGTCATGTATTTACAGAGTTATGCCCCTTTTTCAACTTAGTCTATGGAACCTTGTGAACAAAATATCTCAAGAACCCCTGATGCTAGGATCATGTAATTATGCAGGAAGACATTACCCAAGGTGTAGATGACCTGATTAACTTTTGAAATAAATTCGTGAATTTTTGACCGAGTTATGCCCCTTTTCGACTTAGTGCATTGTAAGCCTATGGAACCTTGTGAACAAAATATCTCAAGAACCCCTGAAGCTAGGAGCATAATTTTTTGCAGGAAGATACTGCTTGTGGTGTAGATGACCTGATTAACTTTTGAAAAAAAATTGTGAATTTTTGATCGAGTTATTCCCCTTTTTTGACTTAGTGCATTGAGGCCTATGGTACAAAGGTACCCTTACAAATAGTCAAGAACAATAAGAGCTAGGAACTTGAAACTTTATACACATGATCAGTATGGAAAATAAGCAGAGTTATGCCCCTTTTTCGACTTAGCCTGTGGAAACTTGTGAACAAAATATCTCAAGAACCCCTGATGCTAGGATCATGAGGTTTTGCAGGATGAGAATGCCCAAGGTGTAGATGACCTGAATAACTTTTGAAACAAAATGATGAATTTTTGACAAAGTTATGCCCCTTTTTCGACTTAGTGCATTGTAAGCCTATGGAACCTTGTGAACAAAATATCTCAAGAACCCCTGATGTTAGGAGCATGATTTTTTGCAGGAAGATACTGCCTATGGTGTAGATGACCTGATTAACTTTTGAAAAGAAATCATGAATTTTTGATTGAGTTATGCCCCTTTTTTGACTTAGTGCATTGTAAGCCTATGGAACCTTGTGAACAAAACATCTCAAGAACACCTGATGCTAGGAGCATGATTTTATGCAGGAAGATACTGCCTGTGGTGTAGATGACCTGATTAACTTTTGAAAATAATTTGTAAATTTTGGATTGAGTCATGCCCCTTTTTCAACTTAGTGCATTATTTGCCTATGGAAGCTTGTGAACAAAATATCTGGAGAACCCCTGATGCTAGGATCATGATTTTTGCAGGTTGATATTGCCCAAGGTGTAGATGACCTGATTAACTTTCAAAAACAATTCGTAAATTTTTGACTGAGTTAAGCCCCTTTTTCGACTTAGTGCATTGTAAGCCTATGGTACAAAGGTACAAGCATTATTGGATGAACCTTCTCTAGAGACAAGCATATGGTTGGGGGCATAGTGTTTCATAAACACATTTTCTAGTTTAGCATTTCCATGTCATTGTGCACATAATGCAAATATGCATGTGACTTAAATAGTGTTTGTTGACAATAGACAAATTAGTGATATATGCATTCCTGTGACAAGCACCACACGTGGGCATCTTTCGTGCCTTAATGACACAATATTCCAGTTAATTTCTTGTGGCTCCTAGTTACGCAAGGAAATAAAAGCAAATGGGAGTTTCATTCCTGTACATTTCATGTAGCAAATTGATAAATATTACTGAGTTTTTGATATTATAAGAAGGTGCCATTTATGTTGACAACCAAAACGGGTTTCCATTCTTCTTTGTGCGAAGATTAAGGATGTTTTATTTGTTGCAAACGAAAGTATAATGAAAAACTTGCTGTAATAGCCTACGACAAATTGATACAATTTGGGGCAGCAATGGGAAATATATATGTTTCAAGTGAACCTCCACAAAAAAAATCGTCTTTACTGGATGTAAATTGGCCGCTTTAGACAAATACTTTACCTAACAAGCAAATTCGACATATGTCCCCCGCCTTTGGAAAAAAAGGGGGATGCACAATCCGAAAATGAAAAAACACGTATGAGGAGTGGCACACACAAGGCACCCATTACTAAGTTTAAAATGCAAAAAAGTAACAATTTCATCTGGAGATTAAACAAGAATCACATGTAAATTTATTAGACTATTTCAAAAGATCTGCAAAGATTCAAATTCATTGATACATTACTCTTTTAGGAGTTGTGCACGTAAGGTGGCTATTGTCTATACACTTTGTAAGCGTTTGAGCTTGAAAAATGACTAAGTTCGAAAAGCAAAAAAGTAACGAAAATTCATCGGGAGATTCTACAAAAAGCACATGCATGTTTTCAGACTATGTTATAAACACCTGCTGTTTCAAAATGATTGGTGCAAAACCCTATGAGGAGTTGTGCACACAAGGCACCCACTGTCTGTACATTTTGTTAGTAGGGGAGAGTCGGCTAACTTCGGACAGTGGGGAAATTCGGACAGTGACATTTTTTCCTTTATATGTCAGTTGTCTGGAAAACAAAAACAAAAAAATAACTGGCCAAACAGTGAAAATCCTGATAAGACGGCTCATTATGAGCCGTCTCATCTGGATTTTCACTGTTTGCAATGGTATCGCAATGATATGTCCGAATTTACCCGCCTGTCCGAAGTTACCCGACTCTCCCCTATTTCTACCTAGGTTCAAAACAAGAAAAAAAGTGACAAAAATTAACAGACTGTGATCTTAAAGTCAGATGCACATCTTAAGACAATGAAGAAGAAGCATGTAAAGTTTCAAAATGGGTTATGAAAATCTGTAGCATATGTTGTCCATACAAGGTATGTGCTGTCAATAGGTCTTCTGATGTGGCAAAATGGCTAATTTCTCCAAGTAAAGAAGTAGTAAAAATTATACGATTAAACCCCTAAATCAAATGCACATCTGCAGTCCATGTAAACGAAGCTTGTAGAGTTTCAGAGGGATTCATGAAAAACTGTAGGAGGAGTTGCTAACACAAGGTATGTGCTGTCAAAAGGTCCTCTGGGGCCGAGTGAACAAAGGAGGCGTAAACTATGCCGACGCAGCTTACGAATGTCGGCGCAAATAAGTCTGTACTACGACTGTATCTTAATCCAAGTGCACGAGGCGATTTGTGAGTTTTGAAGCTATTTTGCAACTTAGTTTACGACACGCCTCGGTTGTGCACACGGATTAAAATTCTGCGACATTTTTACGACGGGCGTATGTCGGGCGTAGGCCTACGTTTGCTTTGTGCACTCGGCCCCTGATGCTAAAAATGACTAAGTTTGCAAGGCAAAAAAAAAGTAGTAAAAAATATTCGACCATGACTCCTAAGCCACATGCACATTTACAGACTATGTAAAAGAAGTCTGCAAAGTTTCAGAATGACTATGATAGAATGAGTTGTGCAAACAAGGTACAGATGCTGAAAAATGGCTAAAGCTAGCAAAGCAAAAAAGTGGTGAAACATTATTCAACCATAACCTTTGGCCAAGTGCATATCTACAGACCATGAAAATGAAGCCTGCAAAGTTTCAAAATGATTCAGTGAAAAACAATTAAAGGAGGAGTTGAGCACACAAGGTACGTTTTCTAAAGGCCCCCTGATGCTGAAAAACGAGTAAGTTCGCCAAGCCAAAAAGAGGTAAAAATTGTTCGACCATTACCCCTAAGTCAAATGCCTATCTACAGACCATGAAAAAGAAGCCTGCAAAGTTTCAGAACAATAGGAGGAGTTGCGCACACAAAGTACCTACTGTTATGGGGGAAGGGACGTGCAGATCTTCGGAACCACGGCACTTCGGAAGGCCGAATACCAATCTTCGAAAAGCCGGTTGACAGTCAAAGTAGATGTTGCCCTTAAGAAAGGACTGATTGTGCTTTGTTTTCTATTTTCCGGATGATGATACACTTAAGACGGCTTAAATGTTGTACAACAAACTGCCAGTGTTTATTTATCTCAATTTATACAAAAGACCTGTTGTCAGTTTCAAGTTAGCAGTCTTTACGACTAATAATTTTTCTTCCGATTAAGATGGTCTTTTCTTCCTTCTAGCTCGTCTTGAGAAGAAGCTACATGTATTTCATTCTATCCGAGACGTAAAAAGGTTGGTTGAAGGGTCTTTAGGTGATTGGTGAGCGCGGGTTAAGATTAGCCTCGTTGCAAAGAAAAATGTAATACATGTACATGTATATTTTTCGCCGTATGACATGACTGAGAAACGTAACATTTCAAACATTACATTTTTCGTATATCTAATGCGAGAAATGTAACACTGATACCATTTGTAACATTTTATAAAACAGTCCTAACGTCAAATGTAACATGATTTTTTTTTCGAAAATGAATTGTGCCGTTTTTTTTTTTGTTTTTTTTTCGGTTATCAACTGACCATCTATTTTCTTGGTGACGTTTCTATAATTTTTATAGTCTTGAAGAGGCCACATGACAGTATGCCGACCGGCACCAGTCTGTCTCCCATGTGCCCGTCAGTCTCTTTTCGTCCGTCTGTTTCTCAGTCCAATGAAATTTAGCTCCCCTGAGTCTAATATATCGGGGCAGCCTCTAGGACAGACAGGCTCAGTCGAATATAATCTTTTTCACACTTTCAGACTATTTTATCCCCAAAACCCTTCTGCCAATCGAAATCGAATTTCATATGACGCGTCCAGGGATCCGGGAAACAAAAGTTTGTTCAGTTCGGTCCGATAACCAAGCAGGTTGTCAGGAAGGTAACTATTTAGATAAAAACAACAATAATAATAATAACTAGATGATTGGTTTTGAAACAAAAATAGATCTCTACGCCCTCCCTCCTCATCCTCTCATCTAAACATCATGTAAAATTATGGTTCTTACTCTTTGAGCACCAACTGAAAATGCTTTACATTTGTATCAAGTTCCGAGAAAATATTTGCAACGGTTTTGAAATTATAGAGAGGATCATTTTCCTTACTATAAATTACAAAGGGACAGTATTCTGCAAAACAATATAGGTGGAGTTATGAATTTGACCTCTTTGAATAATCTGAAACTGCGTTATAACTGTACCAAGTTTTATGAAATAATCTTCAACACGGCCGCTTATCTCCGTCAGCACAACACCGTGTTGTGTATAGGAAAATGCAGGAGATTTCCGGTGGTTCTGCAGGCGATTCGAAAATAAAGGTCACCAAAGGTAGGTGTCTCGGTTTAAAAGGGATAAATTCTTTTCCAGCGTAAAACAAAAGAAAAGGAAAATGTCATGCAACCCTCCAATCGTTTTTTCTATGAATACGAGTCTTGATTGAAGCCAGATTCTCAGTTATACAACAGATTTCCATTTTTTCCCGGAGCGAGGTGGCCGTTTTGTTGACATGCAAACATTTCAAATTTGCATTCCTGAAGTCGCCGAGTATTTATGTTTTCATCTATCACCTGTATATTAAAGGTCTCTCATATAAGTACCAGTTACGAGCCTAAACAGAATTTTGCTACCTTCCTTCAGCCCAGATAATGAAAGTTGTTGTGGAATTCGTGATCCAGGAGATCGGTGGTGCTGAAGGCGATAGGTGGCGGTGCAGGAGATTGTTTTATGTTGTGCCACCAATGACCGTTTTTAACTGTTTTATAACGTAAATAATATAGTAGCATGGCATGGTACAGATTCGCACAGCTTTCAGATTCGTACATTTGGCCGTACAATGCCTCTGCTGCATTAAACATGCTAATTAAAATGAAAATAACGACTCCAGCAATCAGAGGATTGAATTATCAGTCAATCATTTGCACTGCAAAGCTTCTGTTAGAACTAAATGGTACGAAAGTAATGCTAGTTTGTCAATTGGGTACTTACATTCGCCCCACTTTCTTTGTTTAATTACATTGTGCACACGGCCACCAATCCAGCTCATTCATCGCATATACCAATGGGGCAAAACTTTCTGTTCCTTATTTTTGAGACCAAAATTCAATAAAACAGGCAGTGCTATGCGATGGGACATTCATTGGAATTTTGGACACAGGTATTGGTTTATAAAGAATTTTATGCTTGATCGTTTGAAATGCTTTGTAGCGGAGAAAAGGGCACTTTCTCCAACTTCAACGCAGATTCTCCTTTCAGTCTGTGATCCAGAGCATTACTTTTAAGGTATGTTGTAGGTCGAAATCAAGGTTATCGCATAGCATTGTCGGGTTCAAATAAGTGGCTACTAACAAGAAAAAAAAAACAATTTTATTGAATTCAAGGTCCATCTCATTCATACTGCAAACAATGAGTGAGATAGACCTTAAATTCTATAAAAGCTTTAAATTTTCTTGTTAGTGAATAATTTTTGAAATCCGATGGTGCGATGTGATTATCTCGATTACGACCTACAACTTACCTTAAAAATAATGAAGTTGACGAAAGTGCAAATTTCCACACTTCAAAACATTTCAAACCGCCAAGTATAACATCGTTTATAAAACAACACCAATATCCAAAAGTCCAATGGATTTCTCATCGCATAGCATTGCCGATATCTGATTTTAGTCTTAGAAAGAAGGAATAGAAAGGTTTGCCCCCATTGGTATATACGATGAATGAGCTGGATTGGTGGCCGTGTGCACAATGTAATTAAACAAAGAAAGTGGGACGATGTAAGTACCCAATTGACAAACTAGCATTACATTCGTACCATTTAGTTCTAACAGAAGCTTTGCAGTGCAAATGATTGACTGATAATTCAATCCCCTGATTGCCGGAGTCATTATTTTCATTTTAATTAGCATGTTTAATGCAGCAGAGGCATTGTACGGCCAAGTGTACGAATCTGAAAGCTGTGCGAATCTGTACCATGCCATGCTACTACATTATTTACGTTATACAAGACTTAAAACAGTTAAAAACGGTCATTGGTGGCACAACATAAAACAATCTCCTGCACCGCCACCTATCGCCTTCAGCACCATCGATCTCCTGGATCACGAATTCCACAACAACTTTCATTATCTGGGCTGAAGGAAGGTAGCAAATTCTGTTTAGGCTCGTAACTGGTACTTATATGAGAGACCTTTAATATACAGGTGATAGATGAAAACATAAATACTCGGCGACTTCAGGAATGCAAATTTGAAATGTTTGCATGTCAACAAAACGGCCACCTCGCCCCGGGAAAAAATGGAAATCTGTTGTATAACTGAGAATCTGGCTTCAATCAAGACTCGTATTCATAGAAAAACGATTGGAGGGTTGCATGACATTTTCCTCTTCTTTTGTTTTACGCTGGAAAAGAATATATCCCTTTTAAACCGAGACACCTACCTTTCGTGACCTTTATTTTCGAATCGCCTGCAGAACCACCGGAAATCTCCTGCACATTTTCCTATACACAACACGGTGTTAGTTTAAACATATTTATTTCAACAAATCTCAAGTGTACATAGATCTAATACGCAGAATAGATAGGATTAGAACGGAAGCATGCGCTTATTTGGTTCTTCTCGGTGTTGTGCTGACGGAGATAAGCGGCCGTGTTCAACAGCTTTAAGGTGATGGAACAGATAAGATCTCCATGCTGAAAATCACAAATGGACATAATTCCGTCTAACATGTAGGTGTAGTTACGGTTGTTGTATTCTGCACATAATCTGATGATGCTTTATATTTGTACCAAGTTTTGTGAAAAATTCTTGAACGGTTTTAAAGCTATAGAGCAGAAACTACATCTATAAGGGTTAAAAGACCGTCATTCTTCATAATAAATTTATCTCCATCAAAAAAGCCATATGCACAATCTTCATTATGTCCACCAACGTGTATGCAAAGCTTGAACGAATGCAATCCTTTGAAAACTGTGGGAGGAGTTGATTACGCAAACTCCACTACTCCACTAGAAACAACATTTTTCCAAGATTGGTCGTTGAACATAAATAGCCCCATTAGTTCTGGAGCAAAAGCTGCATTTATCTTCAACGAAGTTATCTTTTCTGGCGCCCATCGAGATCGTGAAGAGCGATCACTGGTATAAAGTCCAGCCGTTGAGCTCAATATAAAATTTGGGTTTGATCGGTCCAGCGGCTTCGTTGATAAGTCATCTGAAAGTGCGATAGACGACAAGCTTCTTTAGCGCTTTACTCGGGGGAGCAAAAACGTCGAGAAATGTAACTTTAAAAATGAAAGATGGTTTAATATGCGAGAAGATGATCTAAAAAAATAATAATTAAAAAAAAAAAAAAAAAAAAAAAAAGCTGCACAATTCGTTTTCGAAAATAATTTTTACGATATACTGTTTCAGAAAATATAATGAGATCTTTCATTGTCACGTTTTCTTGTATTAGATTCGTATAAGTACAAAAAGTACCCCCCTCCCCTGGGGTAGACATGTTATTTTCCTCATATTTGTCCGTCTGTGAGTCTGTTTCCCCGTCATAAATTGTGTCCGCTCCATATTCAAGATATTTTCAAGAAACTTAATATAAATAGCCTATAAAGCATCTTCAGATGATGTGCAGAATACAAGAACCGTAACTCCACTTACATGTTATAAGGAATTATGCTCATTTGTAATTTTTAGTATGGAAATCGTGTCCGCTCTATTACTTTAAAACCGTAGGAGAAATTGTCACAAAACTTGGCATAAATATAAAGCATCAACCGACGATGTGCAGAGAACAAAAATTATAATTGTATCTATATTTGACACGGAGTTATCCCCCTTTGTAGTTTTCAGTGTGGAAATCGTATTCACTCTGTCACATTAAAACCGTTGGAGCTATTTTCAACAAACTATGTGTTGAAATATAAAGTATTAGACGATATGCAAAGAACGCCAACCGCAACAACACCTACATATTTTACAAATTGGTGTTCCTTCGTATTTTAGTTTGAATGGTGAATGTTTTATCTACAGGTGTAAACCTTCAAATTTTCTTTGACATAACTGCATTTATCATATGACGTCGCTGTTATTCATTGGATAACGTCGTGTTATGAAAATCGTATGACCAGAAGTGTAATAACACTTTGGCGCGTACACGTAACGTCATTGACAACGTCTATATCAACAATGCGTTTTCTTATTGAAATAATGTTCAGTTTGAAGGCATTAAAATAAAGGGTCATACATGTATGATAAACAGAATCTTACACTCGTGATCATTTCACATGAACTTTATGAAACTCGCCGAAGGCTCGTTTCATAAATTTCATATGAATTGACAACTCGTATCCTCTATTTACATCTGGTTTGCATGAAAACCCTGCTTCAGTTACTTCCATAAAAGTAAAATGTGTTTTAAAGGGTATTAAAGTTCTGTTGCATTCACTTTGATATTTTTTCAGAATAATATGTTTCAGTTGTAAGATCTCTGTATCTGAAAATAATTCCACAGTTATGTCATCAGCGTCGGCTGCTGCTGGCGTGAAGTCAAGTAGCTCATAAACAGGTCACATTATTTCCATATTTGATGAAAGCAGCATGACGAGACAAACATATCGGCTCTTAAAAAATCACGGTCTTTTTTCTATACTAACAGTTTTGCTTGTTCGATTTACTAGTTGTAATGAGCAAATATGATTTGAAAAAAATGTTAAAGTACGAATTGAATTTTCAGCCGAAGTTCTCGGGGTTAATCAGGTGATGAAGGTAATATCGTGGCTAAATTCTTCATGGAATTTCAGTTTCTCCTCAAAAAGTAAAATTTTCATTTTTAATTTTTTTAAATAAAAGCGTGTTACAGAGAAACAAATAGCTAAAAATATCAGATGACGGATTTTCATGATCACTTTTCGCACCTTATTCTCATGTGTAACTGTTTTTTTTTATTCTAACACTAAAGCGCAAAAAAGCAGACAACAATATTTACGTCTGCAAAAGTTCCAAAAAATGTTTCGTCCAAGCTACATCATGTCATGTTGAGAATTTAAAGAATAGAGGGGCAAACAGTTTAGATCCTTATGAGGCGGCTCATTAAGAACCGCCTCATCTGGATCTATGCTGTTTGCAAATTTAACTATTTTCATTTTTGACGTTTTAAGTATTAGCTAAGGCCAATATTCTTGTCCGAAACAGCGACGTAAATTCCACCAGATGCAGTTGAATTCACAATGTACAGATCCGAATTTTAACACAGTCAAAAAATTGTAGCCATTTTAGCAAGGAAAGGAACAGTTAAAACTCCATCAAATTATCAGATAATTTCCAATATAAACTAGCCATTTGAATGTTGTTGCTGGCATTCAAAACTGCAGTGTTTTGTTATTTTTCCTCTGTAGGAATGCGTGTTTGGTAAAGTGCATTAAGTGTTTTCAAAGTGATCATTACAGGGTCTTGAGAGTGCTAAAAGACTCAAGAATGTTTAAAAGCCATGAAATACTACTAAGTATTTCTAAAGTATGCCTGCTTGATTTATATTATCATTATTTTCTTTGACTATCCCCTCATGTTTTGTTTGAGTCTATATCTTTACTCTTTTCAAACCTCTTTCATTACATATATGCGAACGGCATAACATTATATACAAGATCGCGAGGTCGACTATTCACGACCAACGCAAAGCATCGATCCAGAATAAATGTTAAACGGACCGAAATCATATAACGGACACTCTCTATAAGCTTCCTTTTTTTAATTCCGAACCAAGGGCTAGTGTGAAATATGTCGTAAAGTTGAAGATCTACACAGAGGGATTGCTCTATATGCTCATTGTACCACCGTTCGTCCGTCTGTACGGTCTATAACCCACAGAGGTATGTCTTCTTACCCCCGACATGAATGAGCCGCAACACGACAAAGTGGCATGTGCGCTCAGCGAAGACGCAGATCAGCCTGGGCATCCACACACGGACAAACTCGGTGCCAGGAGCTGCGAGTTTTGGAGTCGTTCTCTTGAACTGGACGAAAAAAAATGCAGCAACCTTAAGCGTTACGTATATATAGTCTATTTATAGGGGCTTGAATCATGTTACTTTGGGTAAAAGAATACAGATATAATATACATATACATACGAGTATATGTATATGTACATGCATATACAATTCTTTTACCCAAATCAACATGATTCAGCCCCCCCCCCCCCCCCCCCCATAGTGGTCTATACATACTTATTATACTAATTGTCAAGCTGAGTCATAGAATCAAATCTGACGTTGCAGTTCAATCTCTTTTCGAAATGAATCAGTCATTAAAAAAAAAAGACAACAAATATAACTAAAATCTGTTGTTGTTGTTTGGTGTGTGTGTTTTTCTCTCGAAATTCACTCTTTTTGTACATGTATCATATGTGATAATTTCACGCAGTGTGTTAATAGACAATTACAAATGGCTCCAACGAAAGAGAATTTTCTGTAAACAACGATTTACTAAATTAAAATCAGATTCCTTTAGTCTTGGTTTTCGATCATTTTTAAGATATGGTAACAAGAATACAGCATCGCAAATTATTTTTCTCATGAGCAACTCAAAATCAGCGCATCATTAATTTAAAAATTGAATTAATAAAAACCTTTCTGTATATTAATACACCCCATATCTTTCGTCATAAAATACTCCCAGAAATGTTATCAGGCAGATCACTCGCGGAGTAATATAGTTCCCTGCTATTGTTGATAGAAATCCCTTTGAAGACTCCGGGGGCCTAGATAATACTGAGCTCCCTACAAATTAACTGGGGATAAAAACGTATAAATTCGAGATAGGCGGAGGTAATAATGTATTTGGAGGATAATAATTGCATCATTATTGCCTATCTGATCACGTCAAGAATTTTGTCGTTTCTGATCCGAGAAATGATAGTCAGAAAATAAAATAATGGTATAGAAGTCATGGTTATACCACCGTTTGTCTGCCTGTATGGAGAGTTAATCCACCGACTTAGCAAGTGGATTATCGACCGTACAGGTGGACGAACGGTGATACAATGACCTAAAAGAACATCACCCTCTGTGTAGACCTTCCACTTTACGACATATTCCACACTAACCCTTGGTTTGAAATTAAAAAAGGGAAGCTTATAGACAGCGTCCGTTAAATGTTTCCGGTCCGTTTAACGTTATTCTGGATCGATGCTTCGCGGTGATCGTGAACAGTCGACCTCGCGATCTAATTAATTAATATACTCTTGTAATGTTGATATAAACATTCAGACTTATTCCATTCAATGTTGTACATATTATTTAAAAGTAAATACCAAAACATGCATTTACGGATATTATGAAACAGAAGCTATTGTTATTATTCCGTAAATGCAACTGACTGTACACATACATGCAATTTACATGACAGACAGAACACAATCATCGTTAGAAACTTTGCTTCCCTCTTCAATTCCACGACGTTGGGTGGGGGTTCAGCTGGCAGGTTTCTTTTGCTGCAGAGTTCAAGTGTCTGTTTTTATGTCCAGTTTTAAAGCCTCCATAGTCCTACCAGTGATAAAAACGTCAGAACACAAATCATGAGAGCGGTTCAGCTTTCTCGTTTGGTGATACATTGTGTGTTGATGTGCATTGCTGGCAAAATACCAGGAACAAGTTTTTGAAAAATGATTGCCTCATAAAACAAAACTTCAATTTCTGGTTTCCCGTCCAGCAATGCAATCAACAAAAACGGGACATACCCAAAACAAAATGGGGAGCCATACCTTTACATTGTATTTTTACCATTTTAATCAGGTTTCTGGTATCGAAAGTATGACCCAAATAAATTTTCAAAACCGTTTTCTGTGAAACCAAACGGGATGTTTTGTTTGTTTAAAGTTGGCTAATAAAGGTCATTTACAATTTCGAAACTGTAGCGATACCTCACCAAGAAATATTTGACAAAACCAACAAAGTGGTTGTGCGCCCAACGCAGACTCAGGCCAGTCTGGGCATCCGCCCATTCTGATCAGTGTCTTCGCTGTCCGCATGGAGGTAGCTTAGACGCTTTGCTGCCCTTTAAGCGCTTAACGAAGAGTCTGATCAGATTGGGCGGCTGCCTAGGCTGATCTGAGTCTGCGCTGGGCGCACAACCACTTTGTTGGTTTTCTCGTGTCGAGGCTCATTTACTTTACTTACAATTTGCTCTTATTTAAGGTGAATGGGTATACATGTACTTTCAAGAGAAGCAACTCTTTTCATTTCGTCCTCTTTCTAAATGAGGGTCAATCTTAAAGTAAATAATCTCTCCTTCATGCAAATTCTTTCTTTTAGGAGCAGAAGCCCTTTTGGGGAGGGATTTTTTGTTTTCCAGGGAGCAAGCAGAAACTCTCCAAAAAATGTTCCGTTCGTAAAATGGCAGAAAAATTGGGGTTTACCCATACAACTTTAACTCTTTAAGCACCAAAAAACAGACGACAAAATTTATGTCTGCAAAAATTCAAGGAATGCCTTGTCCAAGACATTTCATATTGAGGATTCAAAGACTAGAGGGCAAACAGTGTAGATCTAGATGAGGCGGCTCATGAGCCGCCTCATGTGGATCTACGCTGTTTGCGAATTCTGCTCATATCGTCACTGGTGCTTAAAGAGTTAAGCTATGACAGTTAAGCGTCGATTTGGGCCTGCTGAGATATGTTGGTGACTTATCTGCAAATCAGAAAGTGTCATACAAGTCGTAATATCAAGCGTTCGAAATTAACTTGAGTACCTATATTAAGATACCATCGACATCAAGCTTTTTAACGCAAGAAGGTTTAGTTGACGACAAACACTGACCTATCGAGTCGAGCACCTTAAATGAGCGGGACGCGACATGCCAAAACACAAACCGAAGCCCTACGACAGTTTTCCAAAAGCAAAAACAATAGCCACAGCCTTTTAACATGACATAAACTTTTTATCAACGTTTCATCAAGTTCAAAATATTACGAAACTTGATTTTATACAATTTAATAGTTAACGTTATCACTGGTGTATATCTGTAAGAAATTCGCATGAAAGCAAGGTCTAATATTCAGATTCTCTATGCGTCTACGATAGGCATCAGAAGCTGGAGAATATATGCCCCCTACTGCCCTGAGGTAAATTTGTTGGGAAAATTATTAGTTTGATGCAGTACTGATTATGAAAGAAACATTAAGATCAAACGATTGAGGTTCTAAAACGATAAAGTTAAAATAAAACCTCCTTGAATTCCCCACCTAGGTTTTCGAGGTAAAGGTTCTGATAATACGGCACTTGATTAACAAAATTCCGCAAAACAGTTACTGGACATGTAAAATACAGCATTTAAGCATGCACTTTATAGCGCAGTCCAGCTATTATAAACCAGCTACTATAAAATGTATACTATTATTATAGTCTTTTTTCTGCGAAGGTTTCTTACTTGTTTTGTTTATAGAGGTCTACTGGGTAAGTCTCCACAAGTCAGGCCCGGATCCAGGGGGTGGGCTTCAGTCCGGCTATCTGGGCCTTAATGTTATGTATAATATGTAGGCCTCCAGGTAATAATGAGTATCTGATGACAGTTGAGATTATTTATTCATGTGATTGGATTAAAATATATATTTTGTGACATCTCATTAGAATCGCCTCGTCGAGGCGATTCTAATGAGATATCGCAACAATATATTTCAAGGCAAAAGACAATGAGTGGTGTCCCACGTCTGTGCATTGTATCTTTACCATTTTACTCAAGTCGTCCGCACAATCTGAACAGAGCCTTCGCTGTGCGCTTAATTGGTAGCTAAGGGTCTAAGCCACCTCCATACAGACAGCAAAGACTCTGCCATCAGACTGGACGGATACCCAGGCTGATCTGAGTCTTCGCTGGGCGCACTTGCCACGCTGTTGGTTTTCTCGTGTCGCAGCTCGTTAAAGTCTCTATAGTCCTATCTGTGGTAAAAAATCGTCAAAATACAAATCATTATGAAATCTATACAGCCTTCAGAATTGATGCAAATATGTCGGTTGATGTGCTTTTTTGTTCCATATAACTCTCAAAAAAGAAGGAACAAGGTATTTTGGAAAAAAAAAGATAAGTCTCTCCATAAAAATGCTGTTTTCTTCTCTGGTTCCCGTTAAGCAATGAAATAAAGCAACAGCGGCACAATCAATGGGATCCTTGCTTAATATTTTGGTACATTGTATTTTTATCACCTGTTAAAACGCCTGTACTTTGTGTTTTATCTCCTGTACCTTGTGTTTTTACCATGAAATAAAGCTTATGAAATCGAAAGTAGGTCATTTTAGTTGGCGACTAAAATGGCCTAGTTATTTTTTCAAATCTATTTTATGGTAAACTCAAGGACGTTTTGATTTTTCAAAGCCGGCAAATCATGATACTAATCAATGGCGAAACTGTAGTGAGAAGTTTGCAGCGATACCTCACGATAAAATATTTCATGCTGATAGAGCAATAGGACCTTTAAACACGATCATTAACAATGAACGGAAACTGTAGTGAATATTCAATTTTTGAATTTTTTATGGTAAAACATACAAAATTTACAGGACTGGAACCAAAGCAAACTATGCTTATTTGGTTCTTCTCTTAAGTAGATATTTCCATTTATTATGACAGAATAGTGGCTATAAATATACTGAACAAAAAAAGAAACGTTACATGCACATTCCATGCACGTTGTCTTTGAACTGAATTAAGGCTTTTCCAATTTTATTTTATATGTAACTGCCAAAAAGTATCCGTATTTAAGAAAATGAATATCACAACACAAGCTGCGAGATTAATGTCTCCAGATCAGTTTGGTTCAATGAGGGGTCAGAATTTGAACTTGCTATTTTAAGGTGCCTTTTGAAGACCCGTGTTTCACGCAAGTTGTCAGCCCATGTGAGCAAGTCACTTCTGAGACATTTATCAGGCACTAGTTGTTACGAAAACGGTCCCATCGCCGCTTCAAAAGGGTTGATCAGTGAAGCACAAGGCTTGGAATATCGCTTTTCATGACACTTGACTCTGACTTTCATGCTATGCACTGTAACTCCCATAGACAATGCAAGGTGATATACCACGGACAATTAACCAGTTTGATCAAACTTTTTAATCATGAACCATTGTCAGGAGAAGCTGGAATAAGATCCATGAATTAAACTTGAAAATTTTATTAAAACGTACTGGTAAATCGGAGTAAATGTTTTGCTATACTTTTAATTGCAAGGGAGACAATTTCAAAGACACATTATCTTTAACATCTTATTTCTTTGAGCTGCTGGTTAAGTGTCATACGGTTCATAGGGTTTCATATTGGCGGTTACAAGGCAAATCCGAAAGTGCAAAAATTTAGGCGCTTGCGCATGCGCATCGAGCGTTTCACATTGTCAATGGTATTTTCAATCAAAGTAGAATAATTCTGTAACAATTTATGCAAATCGCAAACCGATTAGTTCATAAGGTAGTCTGACGTCTGACACGTGGGAGAATAACGTAGCATTATTCGAAAATAGTGTTCTTTAGCTTAAAATTCATGAATTATCTATGTAACGTTTCTTTTTTTGTTCAGTATATAAACTCTTAAAAAAAATGCTCCCCATGAAAAAAACTCTTTCTTCAGGGAAAATATTCCTTTTGAGAAGGGCTGTTCTTACAAATAGCAGAAAACATGGAGTTGTGTCCATTCATCTTAAAATTAAATCAGGGTTCGAGGTTATAAAGCTTGAGAATAATCTCAAACTCAAAATAAAGCACACTGATTGGCTGCTTCCGAGCACATGCTCGGAAGCAGCCAATCAGTGTGCTTTATTTTGAGTTTGAGAATGTACTCAAGTTTTATACCTCTGGGCCAGTTTTTTATTTCATCAACATCTTCCTCTTGAAAGGCCTATATTTTATTTTTTTGTTCTTATTTAGTACACATTATTTTTTCATTGATCATTAGCGGGAGGAACTAAATTGCATAATAATTTCAAGTAACGGTACAGCACTTGAGTCTTTAAGTATATCCAGATATGAAAAATTCTCACTTACACGAGTTAGTAATTAACTCAAGCGATAAATATATAATGACTTTATTTTTAACATATGTGCTTTCTTTTATGAATCAAATTCTATAATATCTTTCTAACGGTTACCGCAAGAAACCTTATATACGGACATGAAACAGTACAGGATGGCATCACCTAAGACATTTTTGCAAGGGTAACTCATGCAGATACTGTGAACCTGACCGAAATGTCAAAAGCCATTGCCGAACCTTGTCCATGCACAGGACAAACCGAGCACAAACTACATACCAAAACGGAAGAACAACAACACGCCTGTTAAAATCCAAATTTCATTCCCACTTGGAAAATTAAAAACCGAAGCATTTGCCTGTCCTGGATGACGTTGCCTCCTACAGTGGGGTCTACTCATAAAGGCAAGAATTTGCTCCGAGAGGAGCAAAGTTTTTTCCTTTAAGTGTTGAGCCCTATTGAGAAGGCAGCCAACTCTGAAAATGGCAGAGTCGCTTCTCATGAAATCGTATCCATTACTGAAAGTAAATATTCAGACATCTCAAAATTTTCCTCGAGTTTTTGAAAAGTCTCTCCATTTTGAAAAATCTCTAAATTTTGAAATTTTCTCAAAAACACTCTAAATTTTGAAAAGACTCTAAATTTTGAAAAGTTTTGCAAAGTCTCTAAATTTTGAAAATTCTAGAAAAGTCTTTACATTTTGGAAAGTCTTTAAATTTTCGAAAAAAATTCCAAAATATTGAAAAGTCCCTAAGAGTTTAAAAGTCTCGTAGGATCAGGAAACTGTTGAAAGAGTGCAGACCTGATCAGACTGCTCCTGGAGATTTGGTGAACATCTTTTACCTGGCGTTTCTGTCCGATCGTTTAGGGCAGATGCATTGTAAGAATATTGTCAATTTACTGCATTAAAACAAGCAGAAACAATTATTATATTTAATCTGCTGCCTCCCACAGTACATCCCAACATCCGGTATTTCAATAATTATGATCTATTACCAAAAGGCAGTTATTTTCTGGCTTTTACAGAGTTTGGGGGAGAGAGTTAATGAAGCCAAATGACAACGTCAATCAAATTTGATGTTATAATTATAAGTTCGTCGGTTTCAAAGAAAATGAATAGCAAGAAAACACGGCAAATAGGAAGTTCTATGATATTACAATGAAAACACTGACATCAAGAGCGTAGCTGCCTACATGTACATGCAAATACGTAAGTGCGTACTGGAACTTGCAAACGGACAAAGTTGCGTATTGAAGATTTGTAAATATATTATCATCTTTCTGCTTCAAACTGACTATTCCATTTTAATTTCATGATACTACAACAACCGTTGACTGTGGAGAAATTAGACCCAGTGCAATGACGATGATAAAGACTTGACGGGTATACATCCTTTTCAACACTATTTCAGTCATATCAGGACGATTGGTACATGTATGTGATTATGAAGGCTACGTGCAATGAAGCGCCGTGAAGGTCCGGACAGAATTTCTCCTCCAGGGACAGTGCGGGGACAGCTGCTTTACATGGAAGAGATTTGTCAGTTTCTAAAACCTTTTCTTCCTACTTTCTGCCTGTTATTTGACACATTGTACGCATATCAGCAGACATATTTTCATCAAACTTGAAGGAACAACCGCTGTTTTAAATGCCGCACATTGTAACACTATGTTGTTTCGAAGCTTACTGCAAGAACTGGGTGGGTTAACAGTTATGGTGGCCATTTGATGTGGCGTAGATGTAGGCATTTCTAGTTTCGCTTCGTACGTTTATGTTATTTAGTATCACAGATTTGTTGAAAATTACTTCTATGATGTTTGTGAGAACGTAATTTCATATTTTTTAAATGGGACTGTTTTCCTGTAAATGATTATGCGTTCTATTCGTTTATTCGTTTAGGAGTGCTTTCACCGTTTGGAAACAATATTTATCCCTCTGATGTACGTATTTCCTGTTACAGACATTTTTTTCATGAAAACATAATTGAGCCGCGACACGTGAAAACCAACAATGTGGTTGTGCGCCCAGCGCAGACTCAGATCAGCCTGGGCATCCGCCCAGTCTGATCAGAGTCTTCACTGTCCGCATGGCGGTAGCTTAGACCCTTAGCTACCTTTTAAGCGCTTAACGAAAAGTCTGAGCGGACCAAGGGGATGCCCAGACTGGTCTGAGTTTGCGCTGGACGCACAACCACATTGTTGGTTTTCTCGTGTCGCGGCTCATAATTTCTGTACAAGAGGAAAGACTAAGAGAAAGAGAGTGCAAGGTAATCACTGCTTATAAGCAGAAAACTGATAAAAGTGAAATCCAAAATAATTTCATAAACGCTGACAAGTGTCTTTGATAGCAAAGCCGATATGGCAAGAAACATTTAACGACAAAACGTCTTTTGATATCTGATAACAGTGACGTAACGCCAGGTATTGGTGACAATTTCATTTTCCCGCCATCTTTATAATTTTCCCTGTTACAGTATATCTAACGGACGAGCAAACATAATAAATTTTATATCATTTAAAAGGTTATTTATTGAGTATTTGGAAAATAAAGAGAACATCTTCATTTATGAGACATAAAAATAAATACATCGTCTTGAAATACCAAACAACGTCGGTTTTTACGCTGTAAGACGTTGCAAAGCTCTCGCAATGCAAATTAGTTATTCCAGCATAAATTGCAAACCAGAGCTCAAAAACCAACAATATTTTCACCGTCGATGCGAGTGAAGTAATGTAAACTAACACCGGAACGCCAATAAGTTAAGCATTTCCGTCTAGAAGAAACCTAAGATTTAGCGATTCAAGAAAAACGTAAACTTTAGATGTTTGGCATTAAGAAACGGCACCCGACGAAGATCAAGGGACCACTAAAGAACAATACGCAGCAGAAGAAGAGTAGAAAATGTACTAGCATACAATACTTATTTGGAATTTTGAGCTGTAAAAATCAGACTTCGGAATATATGATCCGATTAAAAGTAATACCAAATTTTCCAAATCTAGCGGTTTTGTCCACAACGCCAGATTTCTTTATTTTGCATACTGGGTGGTATTTTCTGGGCATAAAAATTATATCGAACTTTAATATAAAGCAAATTTGAATCATACGGACATGAAATACCTATTCCAGAGAATTCTTTACCAGGTATGTTTTTGGAATTTACTTCGTAGAGCCGATGCAATTTACGAATAAGCAAATCTAGCGGTTTTGTCCGCAGCTGTATTTGACGTTAGTTACGTTTTATTGAAATCAATGGAAGGATGGATGACTTGGATTTTATGTCCTTTTCAACAGTATTTCAGTCATATCAGGACAATGAGAGGTTGATAATGCAAGGGTGTGTGCAATGGAACCCCGTTTACATTTGAAAAGATTCTCAGTTCAAACGGGGATCGAACCTAGGACCTCTAGGTCAGCAGACCAGCGCTTAAACCACTGAGCTACCGGGCCCCCCTTTTGAAATCGAGCAAAATCGTAAGTTGTCCCGAAAATTAATATCCTTCGATATATTTTGCTAGCAACTGCTGCTGGCAATTAAATTCACATTTAATGAGTATTCATTTAAGAATATTGGAAGGAATATGATGAGGCCATCACAGTGAACTGGCAACAGAACTCAAAATCTGACGCTTTCTGACGTTACGCTTATTGTCACCAACATCTGACGTTACGTCAGTGTGATGTCACAACATTTAAGTTCAATGACGCTTAAACCAGGGAACATTGTTGAACTTTATTTTCACAGAAAGCATTGTGAGACCGCAATATTTACAAAACGCATTTTTCACATGTGTGAAAAATGCGTTCGCATTTTAAACACGTGTGACAAATTCGGTCGCATTTTTCACAGAATTCGAACGCATTTTTGAAATTTGCGTGCGATATGTACCATGAAAACGTAATTTTCCAAACGCATGCAACACCCCTAAAATATGACAAAATATCACAAAAACGCATTTTTCACTTCTTGACATTTTTATAATCCTAAAATTATAAAAGTTAAAGTGGACGGAAAAACGGTACAGTAAACAAAACAGAACACTAGAAATCTGCTCCGCAGGTTCCAGTCGCCCGCCGGATCAACGACTGAAAAATTCACTCTGTCTTCCTAGCAGTAAATGGGTACCTGTTTCGAATCAGGGAAGGTTAAAGGCTACGAAAGGAGATGGGTAGGTTCCATCTTTCATAACCTGTGCCTAAGACACTGTAGACTCAATCAACTGCTGTCTCTACGGCCTCAAGAATATGGGAAACTTTTACTTGTTTGTTTTAATTCACACGTATGCTGATGACGTAAGCTGTAGTGCACAGCTTCTAGTGCTAACTATTGGGCAGTGCCATAATCCAGCGGGAGGAGTCCTTGCGGTATTCCTGTGCAATGTTAGGCATTTCCAATACAAACGTTTGGAAGGTAGCTTCTTCGTAACGGTCCTCTATGCTGCATCAAGGTTAAAAGTATTGGTGTATTCAGTTGCGTGTTGGTACATTGTATATGGTTCTTTCAATGGGGGCAATTTATATCTGGGTAGAAATAGGAGGGAAGACATATCGTTTTCCCATACTTGTCTACCTGTCTGTCTGTCACAAATCGTGTCGCTTCATAACTTTAGAGGAAACTTTGTACAAATATAAAACATAACGAACGAGCGGACGAACGGATGAGCCAAAAACAACATGTTGGCACGAGACCACAATTAGTTTTACTATACAGTTTAATTATCCATCCTTCCATGAAACTTTTTTCACAACACTTCAGGCACTTTTCCTCAAGTCTCTGAGGCATGACAAACAATTTTCAAACAGTTTAAACAGGAAAACACCAGCTTGTCTTTCCGCTGTTTCCACGGTAAACATTGCCCCATCAACTTATGAGACAAACTGCCGTTGTAGGGGCACCTATGAAGGGTGTGATTCGGTTCCTCTAGTTACCTCCAGTGCTGGGGATTCTGAGCTAATTATACATTTTCAAGAAGCATATCCAAGGCTCTTTTCAGTTTGCTATAGCAAGCAAGATATTCAGTCAAACTGGCCTTCTTAGAAACCAATGAACCATGGAACTATTTGTGCGAAAGTATATCCTGAAAGTGTTCAACCAATCAAGGGAAATAATTGTGGACTGATTCCTGTTCCCACAAATAATTTCGAAACTGTGCGGATGCCCAGGCTGATCTGAGTCTGCGCTGGGTGCACAATCACTTTATTGGTTTTCTCGTGTCGCAGCTCAATATTATATGAAATTTGATCGAGATTGACCCAGACGCTTAAAGAGATATAATAGTTCGAAGTTGTTGACAGACGACGTCAGGCGACGGACAACGGACAGCGGGGACTGCTTTTCCTATAAACTCCCCAAGAGCCGAAGGCTCACTGCAGTTGGGGCTCAAACTCATAGTTGTAGTTGAAAAGGAATAACAAAAGATTCATTTTCAAGCTTCCCTTGTCGTATCTGTGAAAAATGCGTTTCTATTAAAACTCGCTACAAAATCCGAACATATTTGTCACACTGGCAAAATGTGAAGGATACGACCGTATTCATCATACACGTGTGAAAAATGCGTTCTGTGAATATTGCGGTCTCTCAAAGCATTGAAAAACGGCTGAAATATGCAAACGCATTCTGCCTATCTGGCCGCTTTTTACACAAAACCGAGCACTTTTATCCCCCGACAGAAAGGTACGGGGGATATAGCGATGAGCCTGGCGTCCGTCCGTCCGTAAACAATTTCTTGTCCGCTCTATATCTTGAATACCCTTTGGAACATTTTTATGATACTTCATAGTTATGTAGAACATGTCATGACGATTTGCCGCGCACAAGAATGGTAACTCTTGCTATTGTACTGATTAGTTATCTCCCCTTTTGGGATTTTTTGGCAGATTCGTGTCCGCTCTGTAACTTGAATACCCTATGAAATGTTTTCATGATACTTCACAGATATGTAGAGCAGGTTATGACAACGTGTCGCGAACAAGAATGAGAACTCTTGCTTTCTTACTTTTTGAGTTATTTCCCCTTGCTGCTTTTAGGTGTGATTTCTTGTCCGCTCTCTAATTTGAATACCTTTTGAAATATTTTCATGATACTTTATAGATATGTAGAACAGGTCATGACGATGTGTCACGAACAAGAATGGCAACT
Organism: Ctena decussata; assembly: GCA_963989385.1. NCBI lineage: Eukaryota > Metazoa > Mollusca > Bivalvia > Lucinida > Lucinidae > Ctena > Ctena decussata. The sequence goes on along the minus strand of OZ022498.1, from coordinate 32,368,533 downwards.
CTTGCTCTCTTACATTTTGATGTACTTCCCTTTTGATGGTTATAGGTGTAATTTCGTGTCCACTCTATAACTTGAATACCCTTTGAAGTATTTACATGATATTTCACAGATATTTTAGAATCAGCAGCGAGATAAGAGCGATGCACCTTTTTTTCATAGGCTGTGCCCAAGTTTCGTTGAGTCTGTAACACCGTTTCCCCCTACCACAGGGTATAATCGATTCCGCCAATTTTCGCTTCCTGCAGAGACTGTCTGTTATATTTGGCTTCCGCCGAGCCTTTCCGCAAACTCTTGCTTCCTGCAGAGAGTACCGTCTTCGAAAAATGGCTTCCTGCCGAGACTGTCCGCGTGACTCTGCTTCCTGTCGAGAGCCTCGGCAGGAAAGAAACAAATCACGCGGACAGTCTCTGCAGGAAGCCCTTTATCATGTACAGAAGTCTCGGCAGGAAGCGAGAGTTCGCGGGCAGTCTCGGCGGAAGCGAAATATGACATACAGTCTCTGCAGGAAGCGAAAGTTAGCGGAATCGATTATACCTTGTGCCTACGGCCACTTGGCTACAGGAAACCTTTTACCTTTTTTTGTGAAAATGGGTTTTCTATTCCTGTGCAACACCTTAACAAGCATACAAAATACGACGAAAACATAAGAATGGTAGTACATGTATAACTATTACATTGCAATAAAACAAGTTTTAAGGACAGTGTCTATAGCAGAGCTGCTGATAACGGATGCACTGTTCTAGACACTGCCCTGACTTCCATTCTTTCTCATCTATCCTTACCGACCAGGGTATATGGCCAGGAAATCCCAGCCCTAAAATCCAGCGGGCACAGAGCGTCTCGGTGGCCTCGCACTGGCGTCAATGGGACGTCAGTGAGACGTCACTGCGACGTCATGTGCCTGCTGGGAAGGTTAATGTGATTGGATCATTGTCTTGTTTCTATGATGTGTTGTAGATGCGCTAAAATGTATTTGGCAATCTGAATAAAGAATTGAATTGAACTGAATTGAATTAAGACAAACAAAACAGAAATCTATCCGTTTCTACGTTCTCACAATTGTCTGTCTGTCTGCTTACTGTATGCTTGTATAATGTCTGCCAATCTAACTGTTTATCCGTCGGTTCACCCATCTGTCAGTCTGTCGTGCGTTTAGATTTAAAAAATGATATTATAAATAGACGGTGCGATGATTACAAAGCGAGCGTTGAAGGATTGTAGTTTCGATTTTCGACTTTACATTATGACCCTGGCTGTTAAAGGGAACCCTGATTGGTGTAAAGGCCTAGAAAAGGCAACTATTTGAAGATAATTCTAAAATGTTGTTTTTCCTATTTCTCCATAAAACCCTACAATATCTCGGCAAGGCAGTGCTAAGGAGAGGTAACAATATAGGTTTCTATGGAATAACAGAAAATCACCTAAAATTTGAGGTTATATACACAGAATGGAATTCATGAAGAAGTAAGTCACTTGTTTATTCACTAATGAATGATACCACAGGTGATTTTCCACGGGGGTTTCACTGCTGAGTGCTGAGCATAAAATAACATCAAGGGCGTAACTGTCTACACGCAAATACGTATGTGCGTATTGAAATTTTGTCAAATTGACAAAATTTCAACACGCACCTGCACATTTGATGATGCTGAAATTTTGTAAATTTGAGACGTTTTCATTAGTAACTGCAAACAGACGCAACTACGTGAAATATCTTTGGGGCTATACTCTTATTCTTGCCCTCAAGGGGTATAAAAGATAATTTTGTGTAACATGGAATCACCAATAGTTAAGCCCCTAAAAACCAGTGATAAAACACACTTTGTCTCTCAAAGGTTCGGGTAATGGCAAGTCTCTTACTCCTCTGAATACATTACAATTTCCAAGGAAACTTTTCCGTATAGAAATACAGCAGTGATACTGTAGAGAACTTGGAATTTTTCGAAAGTCAGTCAACCACTGACGAAACTCAGCTTTTGTTTCTTCTGACTCTATCAGATTTTGGTCTTCGGAATCTTGAACGGTCGGGTCTGCTTTTAAAGCCTCGTCAAGTTCCGTCTTTTGTTCGCTGTCTATTGAATTGCCACAATATACCCAGTATTTCAGGGTCTTATAGAATTTACGTGAAACACAAATAGAAAACAGGTTTTTCCGTAAATTTTCTCTAGCACTATCACAGCATGGTGTTGCTTTTAGCAGAATTGAAATAAGCTCATCAGATGCTGTGTTCCAGAAATAGCTAGGTACCCTGCTGTCCCAGAGCCAAAGGTCTTCTATAGTTTTAACGTCGTTCACGTGACGCAGCAGCTCCAACGCCGCTCTACAGTGGTTTGCTCGCACAGCGTCGAACAGAGGAGAGATGCCGGAATCATTTGATTTATCCGGAATTGCGCCGTTTTCTATCAGAATCTGAACGCATTTGAAAAAGCCATTACGCGCCGCAAAATGCAAGGCCGTGTCGCCCCCAAATTTGGTCAGTATGGTATTTGGGTCTGTTCCCTGAGATAAAATGTCTTCCAATGACCTAAAGTCGTTCTTTTTCACCGCATTCTCGAACTTTTGAAGGGGTGTTAAGTTCTGACGTAGTAACTGAAATAAATCCATCGCATCTCTTGAGCTGATGTGTCTGAAAATATACAAAGAAACCCAACATGACGAAATCGTTTTCTTAAATGGAGATACTCACTAAACTACAATTAGGCTTAAACTGAAGATTTTAATAAAACATTAAGTTTGCCGAATATTTCATGAAAATTTCATGAAAGATATGACATTTGAGAGATTTGAAAATACTGGATTGGGAACCAGCAAACCTGGGTAGGCCTAAATGACGTCATATTAAAATTCAGGGTGAAAAATGAAAATCCTGAATAAATTCAGTTTGAAACATATTTGAGCCGCGACATGACAAAACCAACAATGTGGTTGTGCGCCCAGCGCAGACTCAGATCAGCCTGGGCATCCGCCCAGTCTGATCAGTCTTCGCTGTCCGCATGGAGGTAGCTTAGTCCCTTAGCTACCCTTTGAGGACTTAACGAACAGTCTGGTCCAACTAGGCGAATGCCCAGGCTTATCTGAGTCTGCACCGGGCGCACAACCACATTGTTGGTTTTCTCGTGTCGCGGCTCATTTCATGTGAATGATACTCCATAAAAAAAACGATTTAAGCCAAGTAATACAAAGTTAGCAATTTTTGCACTTCTTTCAGCTAAAATATTCATCACAGGAACTTCCAAATAGTGGCCTTCGAGACAGCCATTTTGAGTTTTTTAAACCTTCATATCTTAAGCTTTCTAACTTTAAGTCGGATTTTCATGAACTTTTCACCAAATTTAATTGCTCATCGAGTTCTACAAATTCAATTCCGTTTATATTTTACTGAGTTTATATTTTCCTTTAAGTTGGATTGGTACACTACTTTCAGGGGGGGGCAACTCTGCCAAATTCGTTTTGCCGCCCTTCCTAATGGGATCAACTGTAAAAGAAAGAAAATCCCCCCCACCCCCAACTCACACTCAGTCAATACATGTATTTGTTAAGATTTTATCATCCAGAGAAGCAAACAGGTAGTCACAAAAGTTTGTACAAATAGCGGAAAATCATGAAGGTGTACTCATTCACCTTAAGAAAAAGAAATTTTACAGATTCAGAAAAAATATCGCAAGCAGAGTCATTCTACCAAAATTAACACGCCAAAAAGCAGACGACAACGTTTACGTATGCAAAATTTTAAAAACGTTTCGTCCAAGCTATAGGCCTAACATACTGAGAATTAAAAGACAAGAGGGCAAACAGTGTAGATCCAGGTGACGCTGCTAATTATGAGCCGCCTCATCTGGATCAACGCTGTTTGCAAATTCAGTTAGTTTCGTTCTTTTGGCGTTTAAAGTGGATGTGCACCACCAAGGGAGCGTTTCAGGGTACCCCTCTTCCCAGCAATGCTTCATGTACCGGATAAACACATGTACAACAAGAGGGCCAAGAGGCCCTGATTCGCTCACCTGAGCAAAAAGGTCATAGGTCAAGCTAGGGTCATCATTTGAACAAACCTGATAGTTTGCAACCATTTCCAAATGGTTCTAAAGAAGAAGATTTTTGAATATTTTTCTATGCATTGCTATGGTTCAAACCCAGGACCCCCTAGGGCGGGGCCATTTTGAACCAAGGGGCCCCAATTTGAATAATCTTGGTAAAAAAAACAGCTAGGCAATGCTACATACTTAATTTCAAGCATCTGAGCCAAGTGGTTCTGAAGAAGAAGACTTTTGAATACTTTTGTATGTATTTCTATGGTTCAAACCCAGGACCCCCTGCAGCAGGGTCATTTTTACCCTGTCGCCATCATTTGAACAAACTTGGTAAAGGACCACTAGGAAATGCATCATACCAAATTTCAAGCATCTGCACTAAGGGGTTCTGGAGAAGAAGATTTTTAAGTACATTTTAATTTCGAACCCAAGACTCCCCGCCGCAGGGCCATTTTGGATCCCAGGGCCACTATTTACACTAACTTTGTAGGAGTCTACCAGGTAATGCATCATACCAAATTTCAAGCATCTGAGCCAAGTGGTTCTGAAGAAGAAGATTTTTGAATGTTTTTCTATGTATTTCTAAGGGCCAAACCCAGGACCCCTGGGGCGGGGCCATTTTGGACCCTGGGGTCATCATCTGAACAAACTTGATAGGGAACACTAGGCAATGCTACATACCAAATTTCAAGCATCTGAGCCAAATGGTTCTGAAGAGGAAGGCTTTTGAATATTTTTCTATGTATTTCTAGGGTTCGAACCTTTAACTCCATGCCATTTTGGACCCTGGGGTCATCATCTGAACAAACTTGGTAGAGGACACTGGGCAGTGCTACATACCAAATTTCAAGCATCTGACACCAAATGGTTCTGAAGAAGAAGACTTTTGAATATTTTTCTATGTATTTCTATGGTTCAAACCTTGAACTCCCTGCCATGGGGCCATTTTTGGACCCGTGGGCAACCATTTGAACAAACTTGGTAAAGGACTACTAGGTAAGTAGACCTTGAGCTGACCATAGACCCCCCTCCCCCCCAGGGGGAGTTTTGTACCCTTAAATTTTCTGAAACTACATTATATAAGAAACAAAATGACACATGTTAGCCCTCTGAACGTTGGGGCGTTAACGTGTAACGTCAACGTCAATCACACTACCCAAATTTACATATTCACGTTATAATAGAAAATACACATTGGTATACACATGTTAGTATTCACCCTAAATAATGTTGGGTTTTGTCTGCTAGTACATAAATCGCTGTTTCAAGGTAATTGACATGGTCAAGGATAAGTTGACTAACCCGTATAACGTAGTTTACATTGTATTTGACGTTTTCCCCCTTCAGTGTCTAAATACATGTAATATAAGGAGCAAATTGTAAGAATTGAAGTGAAGAAAAAGTTATTGTCATATATATGACTGTTTCAATATTCTAGTATAAAAAAACAAACAAACTTAAGTCTTACAAAACTCGTCAGCAGTCACGATAAATATGTAACGTATATAACCACAACAAAAATTCGGGGAAAAACAACCAGACTAAATCGCTGAATTGGTGGACTGAAGTTTATACATGCTCCATCAATCTTCTTTGATTCATGCCCAGCTTAGATAAGTAAGGCAGCAGTGAGCAGTGGATATATTAAATGTGGACAGAAACTTATTTTTTGAAGAATTTAACCTACAAAATGACGAGAAAAGCTAAGAAAGCCAACATCAGCTGCATTTTATTTTCAATGTTATCTGTATTATGTCTTAAGTAGACACTGTTGTATATGTAAATATGAAGAAACGCCAATGTTATGTGTGCTCAAAATATAAAAAAACAACATCGGATAGTGTATATTTGAAAAGCAATCTAACAGTAACGTTACGTTACATAATTGTAATATGTCGGGGGGGGGGGGGGGGGGGGGGGGGGGGGGGGGGAAGATTTGTGAGTCATCTGTTATCAAAAATTTAGTTCCCGGGCGATATGAATCATTCATTCTGTATTATTAGCTTACCAATGGTAGTCAGATGGCAAATTTAGCTCTTTGAAATACACAAGAGCTCAGCAAAGACGCACGTAGACTGTTATAGCTGAAGCAGTTCGACTTTGCCTTCAATTCAGTTTCACTTAAAAGTGACTCCATGAAAATGTTTGTTTTTTTTATGCATAGAATGACATAAGTATAAGTTGATATATGCTGCAACTGATTAATATTTAGGTTCTCATAATGATGGAGATAAAACCAATTCTGCTACCTGTGCTGTTGGCTGGGCCATTCAATTACCCTACATACAAATATGCAACTGTGACTGCCAGCTGAGGCAATCAAAAGCAGTACCAACTCTGCCAACAGGGATTAACATCATTTTTGCTATGCTGTCAGTCGAATCGTCAGTCACGAGCCTCTTTGCACAGTAACTGCTTTATATAGATTAGCAAATATGTGTGGCTGCTGTGATCAAAACTTACATGTTAATTTGTGGTCTACGTGATCTGTTTATGCAGCTCCTGGCCATCAGATACATTACAAACTATTAACAGTGTGAAAATTTAAGGTTGATAGAAAGTAACATACTTTATAACGCATACAACATTCTGTCATCAGCCTGTTCAGAGTTTTATTTTTCATTATGTTGTTACAAATATTTCACTGGTCAGGTAAGTTTGCAAACCCCATGGTTTTATTCCCACTTGTTGTACTATCAAGGACTAAAGGTGATACGAAATACAAATTTCAGTCAGACAACTTTTCAATATGTAAGCAACTAAAATTGTTGTTTGGATTTTGCCAAAATGCTGTATTCTCTAATAGTATTAAACATGTTTGAACATATTTGAACAAAGATGATAAGATAAGCAGTAAGGTATCATAAATAAGCAGTTTTCAACCATATTTATTGATAAAAAGTAAACAATATGGTAATACAAGGTCACAGAGATCAAATGCAGTAAGTTGTTCAGGTTAGCCCTTCCTTGACATGTATAGGTATGCATTTTTTCTATTGTTTGATTATTTGCTCTTTAGAAAAACTGTATTACTAGTTAAGGATATCGGAAATGAAGAATCCATAAACTCGCAATGAATACGTTGTATACGTTACTTGTTCGGTCTTTCTTTTCTTTTTTTTCCTCAATATTATGCTGCAAAGCATAACTTCAGTTTAGGTGAATACATTCTGAAGGAGAACAACTACGATTTGCTCATAAATATCTGAACAGTGATGACAAACATTAATATATTCTGTCATTTCATTTGCCATTTCATTATGTGTGCAGAGCTACTGAAACACTGTCCATGGGGAAAAAACAATTTTGTCCAACTAACCATATCTTTATGTTCTTTGGTGAATAGATGCTTTAATAGATGGTTGTATGTTGTTAGATTCTTTAAGAGATGATTGAATGTAGTTAGACTTTAAAGAGAAAGAAACAACAGCATAGAAATATAGATCATCTTAAACATAGCATTTATAGATTGCTACAGTATACTAGTAAACTGCCAGTGTCTCGTTTCTGTATTAAATGTTTCTGATACTATTCTCCCAAACTCCTGGTTGACACATTATTGTTAGTTACATAAATGAACTAAATAAAGCAGTGTATTGACACTACCATTGATGATTTTCAAAAGTTTGTTTCTTAACAGTAACTCAGCAATGTTGTTTCCCTTGGTAACGTAAAATATACAATAGTCCTACAAAAGTAAGTATACCCTGCAAGCAAATATCTACATTAGCTTTGAGGCAGAACTGTATTTGGCTTAAGTTTTCAAACTTCAGGTTTACTGTTCTGATTTATAGTTTTTTCAGTATGCACGTAAAAACTATACCAAACCCTGTCAGTAATCAAGGTGGTACTCCATTTTGCATTGTTAAATACGGATCATTTTATAATTTTATACTAAACACGTCAAACGTGCTTAGCTTTTAATGTTATCAAACTGATTGTATATCATTTTATTCGAGCCCTATATGCAAAATCTATGCTGGCTTAGCTGCGGCTTTATCTTTTCTGATGTGGTATTTTGTTTATTAATTTGTTTTTATTTTCTTAGTTGTATAATAACAAAATTTCTCGTATGTTACTGTCTTCAGAACTCAAATGTATAAATTGTAAAAGAAACAAACTGGGCAATGCCATTATGAAATACTTTTATTTTTGATATAATAACAAAGTAAAAAGCAAAAACCTGTTTTACATGTGCAGAATATGTCAATGCCCTTAACGTTACAATTTGAAGTATACTGTGTTTAATCACGTATAAAACACACCTCATGAATCCCTAAAAGTAATAACTGAGAGAAGTGTTGCTAGATCCAAGTACACAATATATAATAAGAACACCCAGACTTATATGTGTGTTATTTTTTTATTGACAGTGGAAAAAAACTGATTAAAGGTATTATAATGAAATATTTTAAATGTAATGTTATTTACGTTACTACTAGTAATAGTTTATCATAGAAAATAAACCAGAATGCATTTTTATTTAATATTAAAAGATTCTTTTATGAAGAAACTGCTACCAACGAAAAGAAAATGATTCTATCTTCAAATTGTATGAGTTTAACATAAATAGCCCTCGGTAACGTATACAATTGATCATTATGGCCGACTAAAATGCATTCAAAATATTGTGGAACTGTTCTTTGCTGTTTAGATAGGCTGGCATATTCAATATTACCTTTTACTGTTGTTTATTAATTCATACAGTGTAGTTAAAGCACTTGAATTATACAGAAAGTGATAATTGTAATATGGAACATTTATAGGGGGTCACTGTGTTCAACATCCTATTTCTCCCAAAGTATACAAGATAGGATAATAATTTTTGCAGATCTGGAAAGACCAATAAATTGTCTTTAATACAGCAACAAACATATGGTCTAAGATCAAAGGAATAACTTACAAAAAGAAAGTATTTTGGATGGAAATAGCAATTTTAATGGAGTGTAAAGACAAATGTCACGTATATTACACCATGTAGGCTAAATTGACCTTTCAAACATCCTAACTTTTAGCTACTGGATTTTTCTATTAGACTCTACTATAATTTTAAATATAAGAAAGTGACTTCTATTTTTTTATAATTTTTGATAATTTTTATTTAATGTTTATTTTTTGAATGGGTAACGTTTGTAACAGGCTGTTACAGCTTAACGCCCCACTCGTCAGAGGGCTAACATGCTGCAAAATACTTCTAAGATGCTGGGCTTTAAGAAAAGTATGGTCTACAAAACTCCCCCTGGGGGGGGGGGGGGGGGGGGGGGAGGTAAACCATATTTGGCTCATGGCCTAAAGGCCAAATGCCAAATTTCAAGCATCACAGCCTTTGGGTTCTGAAGAGGAAGATTTTTGAATATTTTTCTATGTATTTCTATGGTTCAAACCTGGGACTCCCTGCCCCAATGCTACTTTGGACCCTGGGGACACCATTTGAATAAACTTGGTAGAGGACCACTAGGCAATGCTACATACCAAATTTCAAGTATCTGGGCCAAGCAGTTCTGGTGTAGAAGATTTTTAAGTATATTTTAGCTTCGAACCTAAGACCCCCTGCCCCAGGGCCATTTTGGACCCTGGGGCCACTATGTGAACAAACTTGGTAGAGGATCACTAGCAATGCTACATACCAAATTTCAAGCATCTGAGCCAAGCAGTTCTGGAGAAGAAGATTTTAAGTATATTGAGCCAAGCAGTTCTGGAGAAGAAGATTTTTTAAATATATTTTAGTTTCGAACCAAAGACCCCCTGCCCCAGGGCCATTTCGGATCCTGGGGCCACCATTTGAACAAACTTGGTAGAGGACCACTAGGCAATGCTACATACCAAATTTCAAGCATCTGAGCAAAGCAGTTCTGGAGAAGATTTTTAAGTATATTTTAGTTTCGAACCCAAGACCCCCTGCCCCAGGGCCATGTTGGACCCTGGGGCCACCATTTGAACAAACTTGGCAGAGGACCACTAGGCAATGCTACATACCAAATTTCAAGCATCTGAGCAAAGCAGTTCTGGAGAAGAAGATTTTTAAGTATATTTTAGTTTCGAACCCAAGACCCCCTGCCCCAGGGCCATTTTGGACCCTTGTGCCACCATTTGAACAAACTTGGTAGAGGACCACTAGACAATGCTTCATACCAAATATCAAAGTTTTAGGCCTAGCGGTTTCAGAGAAGATGTCATTTAAAGCAAATTGTTGACGACGCACGACACACGACGCCCGACGGACTACGGACACAATAGCTCATCCAGAGCCTATGGCTCAGATGAGCTTAAAACCAAAGGCTATTAATTCGGTACCGCTGTCCTAGTCCTATACTGTGCTAGTAGTGCCGGGCTCGAATCTTCAGAATTCTTTTTGCACACAGCCTTTCATTACCATCCTTCCATCGTCTGATAATACTGATTATTAACTGAAATACTGTTGAACCGGACGTTAAGCATAGTTTTCATCCAAGGGAAGCAAATATAGCTCACCGTGTTTATCCAAGTTAGAAGCAGTTAGTGTCCGTACTATAAAGAATAAATAAGGAAGTAAAAGTTAACAAAATTTTCAAAATCAGCTTGAATACGACCAATAAACTGACTCTTATCGAGCGAGTTCTGATGACAGTTTATGCACAGTTTTATTTGATGATGTCTTTTTATAATTGATTTTAAAAATGCTGCCTCTGAATCATACCTATTTATGACAATGTGTAGGATAGAGTCGGGTAACGTCGGACAGCGTGTAAAGTCGGACATACCATTGCAAACAGTGAAAATCCAGATGAGACGGCTCATCATGAGCAGTCTCATCAGGATTTTCACTGTTTGCAAAGTTACTTTTGTTGTAATTCCAAACTGATAAAATGTCACTGTCCGAATTTACCTGCTGTCCGAAATAATACTGGTGTGTAAACACTCAGATCAGCCTGCACAGCTGCGCAAAATGACCAGTCTTCACATTCCACTCCATACATTCTCCAGGAGTCAAATGACAATGACAGATTTTAGTTACTGCTGTAGGCGAAAACGGAAGGCAGGCTGATCTGAACCTTTCCCGTATGTACTTTTCTGCGCAAACGGTAATCAAATTTATTATAATATCATAAATAATGAAAATCAATATATTTATTCAAACCTGGAAGTACCTATAAACAGAATAATAATCATTTTGACGACCTACCAACATCAAAAACACCCTAAATCCATGAATTTCTACTGGAGTATACAGAAGCTACCTAACATTAATGTGTCACACAGCGGCCGGCCAATTCTTTGCAGTGCGTTTAGTTTCCACACTTCGGTACGGTACTGTAGCCATCGAATCACTCTTTGTGAAATCAGCAGGTGATGGCCAAGTAACCTACATGCCAATGTGTTTTGCGAGCATAGACCATTTTTTTATATAAAAGCTAATACTTGCTGGATCGTCACGTGTAACATGATTCAAAAGCCAATACTTGTCTCTACTTCTTCCCAGTTCTATAGTCATTGTATGAAGCCGAGTACCATGCGTTATTTATAGACTACTTATGCTATTTACGTAATGTTTGTTTACAACGAAACAAAAAAACATGTGAAATAACTTAGCTATGTTTATCGTAATTTGTTGGATTAGAATAGATCTAGGTAAGAATCGTTGGCATAAAAATGACTATCATATCCAGATTAAATTTTGTCATTGTAAAAAACATTCATATATCTAGTTGGCCCACTCATTTTTCTTTCAACGTCAGAGACCATGGGATTGACGTTTTACGGTGAATAAGTACACTTTCAGGGTAAGCAACTCTGCTGTTTTTCTGCTATCCCTCTCGTCTCAATGGCTCTTAAAGGAATGAATTGGCTCTTAGATGAGCTAATTCTTTCCTTCAAGAGTTGACCCATTTGGAATGGTTTCCTTATCAAGAAAAAGCAAAAAGGAAGTCATGAAAATTGTCTCCCTTTGAAAAAGTACTGGCAAAACAAATTGGTGTACCCATACATCTTAACACAGTGTGATAGATCAAATATAATTCGTTTATAGAACAAGCCTATAGATATACGCTCAGTGCCATACTGTACGATTGACTGGCATTGAGCGGATCTGTTTACGTTCGAATGACAGGATCAGATGCCACCCTGAATCAGGTAACGTAATCTTCATTACCGTCGTTTAACCCTGTAATAAATTGAAATGACTCGAGCACTGTTGAAAGGGTCATACATTTCCTTCAAGTTTTACAACCCTGCCTATCCACTTATCTAAGCAGGCATACTTCACCATCGAAGTAACCGAATGCAAAGGCAGAGCTCTAGATAAGAGACAATATTTGATGATAATTGAAGGATAATTTTCCTTATTTCTCATTGAAACCGTATGTTGGGAGGAGGGGGGGTCTCTAAGAGTAAATTGCCTAAAGGAGCAAAGATGTTGTTTCTGAAGGGATGCACTGTTTCCTTTAAGAGTTGAACCCCATTAAGAAAGGCAGCCAACTGAAAATGCCGGAGTTGCTTATTCTGATAATTTGAGCCGCGACACAAGAACACCAACAAAGTGGTTGTGCGCACAGCGAAGTCTCCGATCAGCTTGGGCATCAGCCCAGTCTGATCAGAATCTTCACTGTCCGTATGGAGGTGGCTTAGACCCTTAGCTACCCAAAAAGCGCACTGCAAAGACCCTGATCAGACTGGGCGGATGCCCAGGCTGATCTGAGTCTGCGCTGTGCGCACAACCACTTTGTTTGTTTTCTCGTGTCGCGGCTCATTTACTCACACACCTTTAATTTGGTAATCATTTTGTCTTTTATTTCTCTTGCAGAAGACCTGACAAAAGAGGCGGTTGCATAAAGACAGACGGACAAAGAAGAACCTTGCATAATGAGCTGCATCAGCCCAATAGGATTTTTTCCCACCCTTGAAATAGATATAACAAGCGCCTTGAAGTTTCCCTTAAATTCTAGACACCGACGACGCAACAAATTCGAAGAAGTTATACGGCGAAATGACGTTGATGAACTGCAAAAGATGATCAACAATGGCGTCAACGTCAACGCAACATTGCATAATAAATCTGGTTATACTGCTCTTCATCTTGCTGCAGAGCGAGGATTTCATCGCTGCGTGGAAATACTGTTGGAAGCGAACGCGGACTCAATGTGTATGACGGTGAACGGATTAACGCCGTTACAGTTGGCAATATCAAACGTACAGGTAGAAAGTGCTCAGGTTTTGCTCAAATCTGGTAGAATGGAAATATTAGGACATGGTGATTTAAATCTGAAAGAAGTCCTGCAAATGTTATTATCTCCAGTAAGATCTTGTACTCGGCGAAGGGCGCAGGATATTTTAACGCTAGTTTTGACGTCAACGCCGGTTTTAGAGAAAGGGTCTGTGTTTAAACAGAATCAGCTCTTCGCAATTTACAGAGACTTCTTCCAGTTGAAGTGCCTAAAAGCGTGGCTACTAACAGGAAACAAATTTAACTGCTATCAAAAGAAATTACTACACTCGAAGTTCAAACATAATGAAGATATTTTACTTCGTTTGAATACTTTTAACAACACACCAAAGTCCTTGATGCATTACTGTAGGTTGTCTATTCGACGGTCTTTTGATGGTAACTGCAACGTAATTTTTGGAGTAACCAATATTCCGCTGCCTCAGATTTTGAAGGACTACGTTTCCATATTGCTCGACTCTGAAGAACTTGTACTAATATAAACTGCCCCCACTGGGCAAACAACGTTGATTCAACGTCATGACGACGTTGAATCAACGTTAATTCAATGTTGAATCAGAGTTGTGTCTTCTGGGCTGTTTTCAAATAATATTTTAGTTAACAGTGAGCAGTCACCGCCGTCTGCCAGCAATCATTACTTATCGTAAGCAGGGAAAACAGCATTGTTTTTGTCACTGCTAATTTTGAGCAGTGACATGCCAGCAGAGCTTCTCACTGCAACTCAGCTAGCGGTGAGCAGTGACTACTAGCAGTGACAGACTGCTGGCAGTCTTTGTCTCTGCTAGTGTTGAGCCGTGACTTCTGACAGTGTCACTGCTAGTGTTGAGCAGTGACTGCTGGCAGTGTTTGTGACTGGTCCTCAGCTAGCGGTGAGCAGTGACTACTATAAGTGACAGGCTCTGGCAGTGTGTCTCTGCTAGAGGTGAGCAGTGATAATTGCTAGTAATGTTTGTCGCTGTTAGCGGTTGACAGCAGTGACTACTAACAGAGAGGGGCTGCTGGCAATGTCTCTGCTATCAGTGAGCGGTAACTACTAGCTGTGATAGACTGCTGGCTGTTTTGTCACTGTTTAGTTTCTGCTAGTGTTGAGCAGTGACTGCTTCTAGTGTTTGTTTCTGTTGCTCATTCACTGGTGTGTGATGACTCCGAACAGTGACGCACTGATTTCAGTGTTTGTGCTAGTGTTGTGCATTAACAAGCTGTGACCGATAAAGAGCAGTGTTTACCTGTACTAGTATTTAGCAGTGACTTCAAGCTGTGACAGACTGCTGGCAGTGTCTGTCCCTGAAACTCTGTGTAGTGACTGTAGCCATTTTTACTGCGCGTCAGTTATAAGCAGTGACTAATAACAAAGACCGAATACAAACAGTGATTGTCTCTGTTAGTGTTAAGCAGCGACTACTAGCTGTGACAGACTGCTGGCAAATTTTGCTAGGGATAAGCAGTGACTACTGGCTGTGACAGACTGCTGGTGCTGTGAGGCTCGGTTTGCTGTGAACTGTGAGCTAAGTGTGACAGACTGTGACAGTGTTAATCTCATCTAGCAGTGAGCTGTGACTACTAGCTGTGACAGACTGCTGGCAGTGTTAGTCTCATCTAGCAGTGAGCTGTGACTACTAGCTGTGACAGACTGCTGGCAGTGTTAGTCTCATCTAGCAGTGCGTAGTAACTAGTAGCTGTGACAGACTGCTGGCAGTGTTAGTCTCATCTAGCAGTGAGTTGTGACTACTAGCTGTGACAGACTGCTGGCAGTGTTAGTCTCATCTAGCAGTGAGCTGTGACTACTAGCTGTGACAGACTGCTGGCAGTGTTAGTCTCATCTAGCAGTGCGTAGTTACTAGTAGCTGTGACAGACTGTGACAGTATTAGTCTCATCTAGCAGTGAGCTGTGACTACTAGCTGTGACAGACTGCTGGCAGTGTTAGTCTCATCTAGCAGTGAGCTGTGACTACTAGCTGTGACAGACTGCTGGCAGTGTTAGTCTCATCTAGCAGTGCGTAGTAACTACTAGCTGTGACAGACTGTGGCAGTGTTAGTCTCATCTAGCAGTGAGTTGTGACTACTAGCTGTGACAGACTGCTGGCAGTGTTAGTCTCATCTAGCAGTGAGCTGTGACTACTAGCTGTGGCAGACTGCTGGCAGTGTTAGTCTCATCTAGCAGTGCGTAGTAACTAGTAGCCGTGACAGTGTGCTGACAGTGTTCGTCTTATGTAGAAGTGAGCTGTGACAACTAGCTGTCCCAGTGTGCTGTGAGTGGTAGTCTCTGCTAGCGGTGAAAGGTGACAAACACTACTGAATTTGATTCCCTTGCCATTTACTAGTAAGTTATTGAGCAAGAAACTCATATGATCCTCAATATCTTAGTATTATAAGGTATAAGTGCCGTCAAATAGGGTCAAGTCAGGTAAATTCGGACAGCAGGTAAATTTGGACATACCATTGCAAACAGTGAAAGTCCAGATGAGACGGCTCATAATGAGCCGTATCACTGTTTGCCCAGTTATTTTTGTTTTAATTCCAAACTTTGAACTGACATATGAAGGGAACAATGTCACTGTCCGAATTTATCTGCTGTCCGAAAAGTTACTTCTGTTTCCTTTGCCATAATAGTTTTGTTATTTGAATTGTGGAAAGTTTATATGACCAATAACGAGATGCCATAAAGCTTGTTTACTGTATGGCAAACAGCATAGATCCTGAGCAAGCAGCTCCTATCATAGGAAAAGTCTAATCATGGGTCTTCACAGATTGCTCGAACATGTATGTCCCTATACCTGATATGAATGAGTATTCTTCCGGGAGAAACAAATTATTTTCTTTTTAGCCTCTTTTCTCAGTAGGGTCCACTAAAAATGCATTTGATCCCTCTTAGAGCAAATTCTTTTCTTTAAGAGTAGACCCATGTTTGTTTTGTTTTTTCCAGGGAAGCAAACAGGAAGACTTAAAATGTGTTACCCTATGTAAAAATGATGTAAAAACATCGAGGTGTGCCAAGTGATCTTAAAGCATTTACTGAGGTTTTGTGATAAAGAAAAAAATGTTGATTTTTTATGCTGTTCCCTGTTATTAATTTCGTTTTCTAATGAGATAAATGAGCCGCAAAAAGGTGGCATGTGCGCCCGGCGAAGAATCATATCAGCCTAGGCATGCGCCCAGCCTGATCAGAGCCTTCGCCTGCGCTTAAAATGTAGCCAAGGCATCTACCCAGGCTGAACTGAGTCTTGCTGGGCACACGTGCCACTTTGTAGGTTTTGTCTTGTCACGGCTCATTTGTCTAAACCACAGAAATGAAGGCTCAGATCAGCCCCTCACAGTGTGATTTGGGTCTTTACTGTTCGCCTAAATACTGAAATCTGTACCTTTTAGAAAATATACTTCTCCATCTCCGTTCATGCATCTCCCATTGCTGATAAACACAGCGCAACAACGCACAATTTTGTCACAAACATATGCATAAAAGCAACCATCCCGCATCTACTGCAAGTACAGCAGACCCTACCTACAGGCTGTACAACATGAAAGAAGCCTAGCAGATGACTGCAACAGACATACGTCTGCGGCGTCTGAACTGGGTCTGCACCGTTTGCTTTAATCCCCAAAGTAGGTTTCCAGTCTAAAAATATGGTTTAAGTACCCATTACATTCCTACTCTTTCGCATTGAGGAAGTCCGAATGATGTTCGTTTAAAGGTAGGTTCCTGAACTAAAGATACCAAATCTGTTCACAAAATAATTTTGTCTTTTTCTGTGTGATAGTGAATACTCTTATTTTTCTAAAATTGTAGCTAGTGAGAAAACCGTTGGATTTTGTTGAAAATTGTCGTTTTTCTCTGGTTTACTTTTTAGGTTTAAGCGATGCCTTGGAATTTCCAGTTCTAAAAAATTTTGTCTTATACCTAGAAGTGCGTAATTTCTAGCATTATTCTCCAAAAGGTCATTGTCTCTCTTGATGTGAGTTCTCTTAGAGGTCCCAGCATGACGAATGGTTTAATACTAGCCCAAAATGAAGTGCAGCATTGTGTAAGCTGCATTATCTATTTTTGGCATGAACTAAAAATAGCGCTAACTGGTATGCGAAGCAGAGTTAGGGAACCCCTTGCAAAACGACTTACCAAATACTTATGGCTTTACACTTTTCAGTGAAACTTATTTATTTCCTTGTTATAAGTGTTATCCGATAATTTAGAAAAAACAATCATGAAAATGATGATGCATTCCATACTCCAGGAACCAACCTTTAAGGTGAATCACTTTCTCGGGGTTTTTATTTTCCCTTTCCTTCTCTATGGGTCTCAACGCTTAAAGGAAAGAATATGCTCCTGTGGAGTAATTTCGTTTAAGAGCAGACCCCATTTCGGAAATAAAAGGGTTCATTATCTAGGGAAGCAAACAGGAAATCATAAATGTTGTCTCGCGTA
The DNA here is from genome assembly GCA_963989385.1 of Ctena decussata. NCBI lineage: Eukaryota > Metazoa > Mollusca > Bivalvia > Lucinida > Lucinidae > Ctena > Ctena decussata. Next base: position 32,350,889 of record OZ022498.1, on the reverse strand, counting down.
GAAATGACAGGTTTTGGTGTTAAGGTATATCGTCCCCATATCTGTACATTGTATTTTCGCCAATTTTGACATCGAAAATAGGTATTTTAGTAGCCAACTAAAACGGCCAGAAGATGGCGGCTAATCATATTCATCTATTCGATGACGAGGAGCCCCGGTAGCTTAGTGGGTCACCAGTAAACGCTGGCCTACTGACTAGCGGACCGGGTTCGAGTCATGCTTGAGGCGAGAATCTTTCCTACCGTAAACGGGGTTCCATTGCACACAGCCTTTCATTATCACCGTCCCATCGTCCTGATATAACTGCAATACTGTTGAAAAGGACGTAAAATCGCAAGTCATCCATCCATCCATCTATTCGATGACGAAAATGCAGCGATACCTCACGATAAAAGTTTTGGCCGCAACATGACAAAACCAACAAAGTGGCACGTGCGCCCAGCTATGACTCAGGTCAGCCTGGACATCGACGCCTTATATCGTCTGTGTTTTGTATGGATCTCAGCTATTCCTTCTTATATTAGGCGCCTTTTCTTTTGGCTTGTCCTATATTTCTACCTGCATGTCTGTTCTCTGGAGCCCTCGCTCAGGAGAGCTAAAGCTATTGGGTTTATAGAGTATTTTCAGTCGCTGGCCGGCCTCTTTGGCCAGTTGAACCTTTTTATTTATTTATTTATTATCAATATTATCATTATTATTATTAATTTGTTTTATTTTTTTACATCGCTTGACGGGGAGCCTGAAAAGGAAACTGCCATAATTCTTCTGTGTTTAGACGCTTATAAGCACTGCTACTACTATGGTGATTCAAGCGCTATTTATTTTGTCAAACTGTACGAAATCGCCAAAAAGTGAGACGGGGTCATCTTAGAATAAAGCAATTCCATCTTTTATACTGATGAGTATACTTATATGCCTTTAACTTACATGACCAAATGGAAGACATGAACCGAACAGACTACCCAAACCTGCTTTGTTGCAGGTTTGTGTATCCTTATGGCTGTATTCTAAGACCTCACTCAGCTGTGAGTGACTCAACTTTGTAGCCAGGGGGAGGATTATCCCATTGAAATTTGAGCAATATTCAGGATTAACTCAATGAGTGTAGCTGGAGTGACGTTCTAGAATACAGGCGTTACTTTCTGAGCGTCACTCACTGATTCATTGTCGACGTAAAGCCGAGTGATTTTAATATGATCGTCTCCTGGGTTGGGGAAGTCGATCAACGAAAATCCTAACTTGAGCATCGCTCAGCTCTTTCTTGTCCCATTGAGCGGCTAGAAATATGTGTCAGACCTGTTTTACCTGAGCAATGTTAACTCAGTTTGAGAACTTGTCAGGTGCATAATCGGCATTTTTTTCTTTATCTTTCAAATAAATCTGTCGTCCCTACATCCACCAGTCTATTATTTCACCCATAAATATCTTAATTGACCCTTCCATGCTTATTAGATAAGTCTTTAAGACCTGATAAGTTTTCACCTTTAAATATCAGAAATGGAGTCGTCCATACCTAAATTTGGGCCGATCCATTGTTTTGGAAAGGGGTCATTACATAATTTTCCTACTTTATCGAGAGCTCATCCCTAAATATTACGCATGAACTCCTCCAGATTTAAGATTTGGACAGTTCTATTATTCAGAAAAGGTAAAATAAACTTTTATTCCTTATGTTTGTAATGGACTATTCCACTTTTGAATTTGGTCTAGACCATTATTTATCAAAGGGATAATATCATGATTGTATATTGCATCCAAGTTATATTTAAACCTAGATACTGAAATTGACTCTTCCCCCTTTGAATTTGGAACACGCTTATTATTGAGAAAAGGAGTGTTGATACATTTTATGTTTGCGCTTTTCCCCTAGTTCTGACATAGACTAATCCATCATTGAGTTGAGATCAGTCCATTCTTTAGATAAAGGTGTAAAAATGACCGGCATTAACCCCTAAATATGATATTGACTCTTCCATTGTGAGTCAGGACCAGTCAATTACATTCAAGTGGCATTTGACAAATAAAAAAAAGAAACAGAATATTAAAACATTCTTTGTTTAATTGATTAACGTCATGAATTACTTAATTCAAAAGTGAACTATATTCACTGTGTCAAGCTCTACTTAAACTTGACATGTTCCCCTTGTGGTTATTTATCATAAATACAGTAGCTTTTAGGACAGAAATGTTCCCTGATCAGATTGCCCTATAGTAGTCGCTATTCAAGAGCAGTCTGATCAGGCTCTACACTGTTTACCATTTTACCAGTTGTTATGCTCAAATTTTCGGATAATTACAGTATAAAAGGAAGTTTTACTGACAGTGTTTATACGACCCTTTCAACAGTATTTCAGTGGAAGGGCGATAATGAAAAACTGTGAATTCAGTAAATGGAGAATAACTGATTCATGGAGAGAAGCATTCTTCCCTAAATATCAGAAGAAGAAAAAACTGTCTGCTGGGCACGTCCATTTTTTTCACTTCATAGTATCTCAAATGTCTCCATTATTTTGAAACAAGACTAAAAATCTTAATCGGCGCAGATTAAATGTGTGTTTTGTAATACATATACTGTATGTCTCCAGGTGAAGAGTTGACAATAACTCTTTAATGAATATGACTCAAGTGAGCTATGTTGATATTGGCACCCGCTACCGTAATTTTGACTTTAGGTTGCGACAATGACCTATCTCAAGACTGAGCTGTCCAACTTGGAATTCCAAAATGGACCTTCCAAAAGAGCTACCAACATGATGCATTGTTTGTTTGTCACGGTAGTTGAAATCGAAAGTAGATCTATATGGAAAAAAAGAAAGTTTTGAATATCTGCGTGTGTTTTCGATTTTACAAGCAAGAGAATCATTTTGAATAACCATCTGACAGAGTGCTAGTATTCACGCAGTGCAGTACAACGGGAAAAAACGAATATTAAATATTCATTGACCTTTGATATTATTGGCTAAATTTTGAAATCTTGTGAAATGTGGAACAAAAGTGAAATTATATTATTCTTAAAGATAAGCTGTCACCCTTGATATTAAAATAGACTTTTTCATCTTTGAATTTGGACCAATCTACTAGTTATGAAAGGGTAAATTGACAAAAAGGACGCAGAGCCGGTCTTCATGTATATATGCAGTTACATACATGTATCATTAACAATTTACAAAGCGTTCAGGATACGTTCTTCTTTCATCGGCATTCCAGTACAGGACGATAGGTGGGCGCAATGAAAGGCTTTGTGGAACGGAACCCTGTTTACGGTTAGCCGGAAAGATTTCCGCAACCGGTGGGTCTGGAACCCGGGACCGCTAGATTAACAGGCCAACGCATAACCTACTTGGCTACCGGGGCTCCGCCGTTACGGTAAGGTGAATGGGCTCACTATCAGAGGAAGCAACTCTGCCATGTCATTTACGCAACCCTTCTCCAGAGGCTCCGTGTTTGAGTGGGTGGGGACGCTCGATAAATCCTAGGTCTAGGGTTCGCATTCGGCTAGCCGGTGTCTTTAAAACTCTCTCTGTCATCCCAGCAGAAATGCGTACCTACTTCGGATCCGGGAAATACAAGATCCTACAATGAAATGTTTATTACGAAATCAATACTATATTTGTGGAAGAGATTCTTAACTTCTCTCATGAATCAGAATATGACACACTGAGATATTCTCAAGGACAAACAATTAAATAAGAAGCAGTTCTTGCAATAAATATAAAGATATACAATTGAATATTGATATTTTCGTCATAATTACGAATAAATGAACCGCGACACGAGAAAACAAAGTGGTTGTGCGCCAAGTGCAGACTCAGATCAGCCTGGGCATCCGCCCAGTCTGATCAGACTCTTCGCTTAGCGCTTAAAGGGTAGCTAAGGTTCTAAGCTACCTCCATGCGGATAGCAGAGACTTTGATCGCACTTGGCGGATGCTTAGGCTGATCTGAGTCTTCGCTGGGCGCACAACCACCTTGTTGCTTTTGCCGTGTCGCGGCTCATTAATAGATTCAACTGCACTGCTCTACTATCCTTGTCACATCCGTGCTCTGCTGAAGATTCATTTTTAGGGTTGAGTCGGGTAACTTCGGACAGCCGGTAAATTCGGACATGCCATTGCAAATAGTGAAAATCCAGATGAGACGGCTCAAAATGAGCTGTCTCATCAGGATTTTCACTGTTTGTCCATTTAATTTTGTTTTAATTCCAAACAACTGTCATATAAAGGAAACAATGTCACTGTCCGACTTAACATGCTGGCCGAATTTACCCGACTTGATCGTATAGTAAGCCCCATATGTAACATACAATTGCTCCTTTATGCATTTATAAGGTAAATTTGTGGATAGTAGACTTTTTCAGATCACAACCACCGGAGACTGAGTGACTGTATTTTATTTAAAGGATACATGAAGATTTGTCCGTATCAGAGGTAAAGGTCAATTATTTTATTTTTGTCTAAGGTCACTCACATTTATTTTAATGCCCCCTTCCCGCACCCCCCCCCCCCCCCCCCCCCCCGAACAATTCGGGGAAGCATATAGTTGCCGCTTCGTCCGTCCGTCCGTAATTCCGGCCGTCCTGTTCTTGTCCACGCGAATTCTCAGCAACTACTTGTTCGATTTCAATGAAACTTCATTGGAACTTTAAGTATCAAAGGTGGAAGCGCATATCACCTGGACATTTTGGTTTGATATTTTTCCCAGAGTTATGGCACTTTGGTTGATTATGCATTAATATTTAGCATATACTTCGTTTCCACGCGAATTCTCTAGAACTGCTGATTGGACGTCAACAAAACTTCATGAGAACTTTAAGTATCAAAGATGGATGCGCGTATCAGCTGGACGTTTTGGTTTGATAATTTTCCATAGTTATGGCCCTTTGATGAATTATGCATCAATATATGCACATACTTCGTGTCCGCTCAGATTTTCAACAACTGCTGGTTGGATTTCAACGAAACTTCATGAGAACTTTAAGCATTAAAGGTGGATGCGCATCATCACCTGGACATTTTGGTTTGATTTTTCCGTAGTTATGGCCCTCTAATAAATTTTGGATTAATATATATAGCACATACTTCGCGTCCACACGAATTATCAGCAATTACTGGTTGGATTACAACGAAACTCCATGGGAACATTAATTATCAAAGTTGGATGCGCATATCAACAGGAGGTTTTGGTTTGATAATTTGTTCCAGAGTTATGGCCCTTTGATGAATTCTGCATTTTTTCAATATTTTGCTTGTCCGGAGCATATTTCCAAAAGTATAAGGGGAAACTAAATGAAACTTCACACATTGATAGAAGACAATGACAGACAGTGCAGTGCGTAAGAACCGCAACCCTCTCGCAAGTATTTACAAAGTTAGCTCCCTTTCCATTTTTTTTTTCAATATTTTAATTGTCCGGAGCATATCTCCAAAAGTAATAAAAGGAACTAAAAGAAACTTCACACATTGATAGAACGCAATGTGAGGAAGTGCAAAAAGCACAAGAATCATAATCCTATCTTAGTTATTTACAAAGTTAGCTCCATTTCTATTTTTATTTTTTATTTATCTTATTTTTTTTTATCTTTTTTTTTTCAGTATTTTGCTTGTACGGAGCATATCTCCAAAAGTATTAAGGGGAACTTAACGAATCTTCACACATTGATAGAATGTAATGAGAGAAAGTTCAGAGCACAAGAACCAATACCCTATCTTAAGTATTTACAAATTTAGCTCCCTTTCAATTTTTTCAGTATTTTGCTTGTCCAGAGCATATCTCTGAAAGTATAAAAGGGAACTTAATGAAAGTTCACACACGATAGAGGGCAATGAGTGAAAGTGCAGAGCACAAGAACAATAACTCCTGTCATAAGTACATACAAATTAGCTCCCTTCTTAATATTTACTTTATTGTACTTGTCCGGAGCATATCTTCGGAAGTATTTAAGGAAACTAAATGAAACTTCACACATTAATAGAAGGCAGTGACGGGAAATGCAGAGCACCAGAACCATAACTCTACCCAAAGTAATTAAGGAGTTTGCTCCCTTCCTATTTTTTCAGTGTTTAGCATGTCCGGAGCATATCTCTGAACATATTTAAGAGAACTGAATGAAACTTCATCTATTGATAAGAGAAATGACAAAAGTTCAGAGTAGAATAACCATAATTGTATCCCAAGTTATTTTGGAGTTACTTCCCTTCTTATTTTTTCTCAGTTGTATGCATGTCAAGAGCATAGCTCTAAAAGAGGGCAAGAAATATTACCCTAACACAAGCAGTTCTGGTGTTCATAATATTCAGCCCTTACGCACAGATTGCCACAAACACCATGATGCATTTGGCTAGTCTGTTATTATGCTCAGTGATGGGTTACCATAATTTGCAAACTTACTGAGTAGCTTTGCAGCTTCTCATTCTTATACCTCTATTTTTTCCACTTTAAATTGCATTTAATTTTACACAGAAAATCACTCCTTCACCAGGATACCCATTCTCCTATTCCACGCCTTCGGGGAGCATCCATCGGTTCCACCGATTTTCTTGTTTTTCTCAGAAGCAACCTGGTCGGTTGTGCCGAATTTGATATGGAGTCTCCATAAGTGTGGGGAATGAGCTCTGACCAAGCCTTTAGTAATGTACATTTTTACTTTACCGCTTTTTACTTTACCGCTTTTAATATAGAATGACCTTTGATATTTCTTAAAATTCATATGGTCGGTGACTTTTAGCAATTTATTTTGGGTAATATTTTTTTTCGAGAATGCAATAACTTAACCCATATTGTCAAGAAACACTCATAATACAGTCAACTCTCGATATCTCGAACACTGATATCTCAAAGTACCCTCTTATATCAAAAATATAATTAGGACATTATTCCAAATTTTCTTAACTTCCCAACTCCTCCTATCTCAAACTACTAATATCACAAAGTAAATTTTCTGGGACCAGAAAATTTACTTTGAGATATCAGTAGTTTGGAATAAAAGATGACTTTGAGATATAGAGAGTTGACTGTTATAACAAACCTAGGCCGATTAATACTCCTACAAGAAACAACAGTAATTTAGGTAAACTACTAACTGGAATGGAAATACTTTATCCCTGTGGTTAGATTAAAATATATGCTGTGGCACCTCGTTAGAATCGCCTCGGCGAGGCGATTCTAATGAGATATCACAACATACCTTTGAAGGTAAAAAGGACATTATCAAAGATTCTCATCAAATCGATCCCTAATCATGTCATATATTTTCAAACCACCCCTCCCCGCCCACACACACCCACATACATCTCGGAACCTCCCAGCCCCATCAGTATATCCAGAGCCCCACCAGTACATGGTGATCTGGATCCGGGCATGCTTTCGTTCAGCAACTAGAATCAAGCTTACACAGTCTGGTATGAATCATAGTCGAGTTTGATAATGGAGTAAATGGAATCCGACATATTGCCCATTTTATAGTAACATTGCTGTAGATCATCTTGTGATGACACAGACTACTCACTGGGCACACAACGCTGTATCAACATTGAATCAACGTTGATTCAACGTTATAACGCTGGTTTAGTGTTGACTAAACTTTGTGTGTCAGTTGGATACATTTTTAGAGTCACGATAACCAAACTTGCGCAGCACTCATATGAGCCTCGACACGAGAAAACCAACAAAGTGGTTTTGCGCCTAGCGCAGACTCAGATCAGCCTGGGCACCCGCGGGCTGATCTGAGTCTTTGCTGGGCGCACAACCACTTTGTTGGTGTTCTCGTGTCGCGGCTCAATTTTGTCTGTGATCTTGACCACATTTGATAAGTTCAGTTTCAGTTCACTTCAATTCTCCTTACGACGTTCCCCAAGTGGCTCAGCGGAACGTAACCATAGTTGCACGCTAGGATCCAAATCGGACTTTTTACACTATACGACTATTTCCCTTTACTTATTGAATAAGAAAAGATATGTCAGAAACCGCCATATCAGTATACATACTTTTGTATTCTTTGAATCTGTATCAGCTCACCTGAGCACAAAGTGTTCATGAGGTAGACATTGCTTTCAGTCACTAGAGCAGCTGGGCACTAAAGCATCTAAAGCGGTTTTTGTCGGAGAGTCAAGGCTCAGTATAGTAAATCATTCAAATGATTGTTTTCCAAGGCCCAGTTGTTCAAAGCTAACGACGTCGTTAGTTAGCGTGACGTTAAAATTTCAAATGTTAATATCACAAATATGCCAATATTTTTTGTTGTCAAAATGTGAGAAAAGCTTCTCACATATTTTCAACAAAAAATGTCAGTGTATTTGGCTATAAAGTCACAAAACACTGAACGAGTAGACCTCTTAACGAGCTTGTTAGGCTAACGATGCTTTGAACAACTGGGCCCAGAACAATAAACTAATTTGACTTATAATTTCTTTATGTCAATATGCAAACTAGCTAAACTCATTATAGTCGGAACATAGTAATAAAACTCACAGGCGCACAGTGTTGAAACAACATTGAACTAACCTTGATACAACGTCAACCGGGATAATTTGGGAAAAAATATGAAACGACAGCCTTATCTTTGGAACCCTTTGAGATTTGGTGCTGATTTTGATTAGCTGATTTGGGACACTGGAATTTTAGTCTGGCTTTTCATGATCCTTTTGTTGATTTGCATTTTATTTTATTTTTCTTTTATTTATTTATTTTTGTATTTTCCTAAGAAACTTTGAACAATCGTTTAGTTTGAATGCTCTATCGATGTATGCCTACGTATATCAGATTAATAATATCCGTTGTGAATTTGTTTGAAAAGAATACATATATTTTGCATTTTTATGTAATTCAAAATCATAGCTTTACATTCATTTTCATTTTATTTATTTATTTATTTATTTATTTATTTATTTATTTATTTCATTTCATTTCATTTCACTTCACTTCATCATTTTCTTCTTTTCTTCTTTTTCAGGTATTTATTATTATCATAGAATTATTATTATTATTATTATTATTATTATTATTATTATTATTATTATTATTATTATTTACTTAGGGATCATTTCTTGAAATTGGGTCAAAGAAATGACTGATATTTCTCCATTCTGTTTTACGGCGTTTAGTATAAGTAAATAAGAAACTGACCGCAGTACCGATTGTTTGACTGTATGGTCAGTTTAATGGTTGTCAGTTTGACTTCCTTTTAAACACATAAATCTAGTGTTGTAAACGCTTTTACACTTTATTTGTTCAAAGAGACAAACTCAATAGTTCAAATGAGCTACTTCCGACTCTTGACTGTGTCATCATATGTTAAAGAGAAGAGAATAAAAGAGGCATCAAAAGAGACATCTAATCAATGCATGCTAATAATTCATATTTACTTTTTATTAAGAGTACCAAGTAGAGCTCTGATTGTTATTGGAAACAGTTAGCTCACCCAGACACTTAAAACCCGCTGATTTTTTTTTTTTTTTTTTTTTTAAATAATTTTCGTTAGACATTAAACTCTATTATTTTAAAACCCGCAATGAAAGTTCACAGAAAAAGTTCCGGTTTAAGATGAGTATATGTATGAGTTTAAACATACAGTCTAATCGGATATGCATATTAGCAAAACCATGAGCCTGTAGGAAAATCAATATCTCATCTTGCGATGACGTAATGAAACCCAGGTAATTTTCCCAGTCTTGCACCTACAGCATTTACATGATTATATCATTCTTATGACTCGGCACTTTTCACGGTTATAAACCAGCAGACAAAATCGAAGCAATATGATAATTATTATTATTATTTTTTTTTTTTTTTTTTTTTTTTTGGTGGGGGGGGGGGGGGGGGGGGGGTGGGGGGGGGGAATTGTTTAGTATGTTCTATAAATGTTCTACAAATGTACACACTGTAAGTGGTATGTAGATCAAATATGAAATGTATAAATAAGCTCCCAGTATCCACCACCAACAAGATGCACCTGTCAGAGAGTGGTTTTTCCCCCTTTCCCCCCGGAAAAATGACTATAGGAAGGTCGGCTATATAGTAGATTGTCCGGCCCTCATAGAGCCACTTTTCCCCCATAGTCCCTTTTCCCCCACCGGGAAATTGGTTATTAGTGAATTTGGTATGGTTATTTGTATTTTGCGGAACGGAACGAAACGGAACGGAATGGAACAGAGGCATTTTACATAATTAATCGCATAAGAATGTATCAGTACTTCAGGGGAGGTAATAAACGTGATTAATTCCAAAAAAAATCAATATGCAAATTTAGCAACTATAGTTTTATAATAATCAATAATTACTTATTTAAGGAACGACAATGGCGTGGTTTCTTCCCATCGCAGATATTTCTATACGTATACCATGCAAGCTTATAGGAAGATGTACGGACGGGTGCTTTGTCCAGTCATTTTTTGATTTTGTACGGAGTTTATTATACATTGAAAATAGTAATCGGACGTGTGTCCCGATGGGAGTCGAGCCCACGACATCCTGAAAGGCGATCACTAGTCCAGGCACTCCGCTGCGCGCACGCACAGATGAACGTTTGTACAAACACAAAATTATACAAATTTATGCACACAACCACATTCACTCATAGCCGTTTTGGCTAACATGGAAAAGCAAAATGCGTACCAGTTTTCCCAAAAACAAAAGTAAGACAGACTGATGGACACATGCATGCGTTTCTAGCATATGTTATCCATCGATATTTCACGGACAGATACTCATATTTCTGTTTCAGTTATGAACCTCACTATTATAGTTGGAAAAGGAGCAAATTCCACTATGTAGCGTGTTTTCCTGCAATCATATTACCAGGGGGAAAATCCACTATAGAGGGGAAAAACGGCTATGCAAAAACACGTATAGTAGATTTTCCCCGGGGAAAATTGGCTATATAGTCAGATTTCCGGGGGGAAATTCTACTATATAGCCATTTTTCCGGGGGGGGGGAAATCTACTATAGAAAAATCATAGTCATTTTTCCGGGGGGAAAAACTACTAGGGGGGAAAAATCTACTCTCTGACAGCACCTCCTTAATGTCAGCAGTTCTGTGATCCAGACTTCGCCAATCTGTCCCAATTCTTAGATTTTTACGGTATACCAGGTAAGCGAAGAAGCAATTCGAACCTCTTGTTTGTTCCCAAATTCAATGCTTTCAGTTATTGTATAGTATGTTTCCGAACGGTTCGTCAATTGTTGATGGAAAACAGGTTAGAAAGGTTTTGCTTAACTTTTTTTTGAAGATTTTATTGTTCTATTTGAAAGGTTTTTTTTCTTTTCTTTTCTTTCTCTCTCACTTTGCATTTTATTTGCCTGCCATTTGGCTCTATGACATTTTTTTCTTAAAGATATACGCCCTAATATGTTTCTATTAAATTTCAAATTTCCCACGAAAAATCATATCAAAGACACAAGAAATGATTTATAGTAAAAGTACTTTTATCTACCAAATTTGTAATTTGTGCCGGTCACCGAAAGTAGGAGAATTTAAGAAAATGTATAAAAACGCCGGAATAGCGGGTCGTCATTCCCGCCAAAAACGAATACTGGATACGCCCAGTAATCATGGTTAATCAGGGAAAAGTTATATCATGAATAATTTTAAGCCCTTTCTTTAATCAACATCTGCAGAGTTATTGGCTAAAAAGATCTCACGTGCACGGATTAGAGATTAATGCTATTGTAAGGTTATTTACTCCACTATTCATAAAATTCAAAGCGTGCTTGCAGAAACGCATTTTTATTCCCATGTGGGAGTCAATCAATTTATGACGAAAAAATGTTCATGAATATTCAGGAAGGGTTCACAATGATATATCGTCTCTGCCTCTGTACCAAAGACTTTTTGGATGAAGATTCTTTTGCACAATTCTTAATTATGTTGCATACAACTAATCCGTTTAATTCTTTTGTGACTATTTCTATTAAAAATAGAACATTTAAATTTTAATAAACAAAAATTTAATAAAACAATAAACAAAATTTAAATAAACATTTCTATTAAAATACGAAATTGAATAGGACATTTCCATTAAAAATATTTACTCACTATTTTTTGTTTAGGAATGGGATAACTGAATAAACAAGTAACTTCTCTTTCAGTGTTATCCTAAACAAAGGTGATGGGAAAATTTTTTTGAATTTGGTGGCCCTTTTGCTGTTTGGTAAGTGTTGTATAGGTCGAAATAATATTTGAGCCTCGACACGATAACAACAAAGTGGCATATGCGCTCAGCGAAGACTCAGATCAGCCTGGGTATCCGCCTAGATTAGTCAGAGTCTTCGCCCTGCACTTAAAGGGCAGATAAGGGTCTAAGCTAGCTCCATACGGACAGCAAAGACACTGATCATCCTCGGATGATGCCAAGACTGATATGTGTCTTCGCTGGAAGCATATGTCCCTTTAGTTGTCTCGTGTCGCAACTCAATAATTGTTACTTTTTCAGGAGTAGCAAACCTGATTTTCTTGTTTTTGCCTTCCTTCTGACTGGGGTTCTACTCTTAAAGGCCCCATTACTCTATCAGCCTGAAAAATTATCACGAGGCATCGATGCTTTATACAATGTTTTGAGTGGAGACTTTAGAGTCTCCATAGTCCTATCAGTGGTAAAAACATCTAAACTCAAATCATTGTAAAAGCCGTTCAGCCTTCACGTTTGGTAATAAGATGTGGGTTGATATACTGCATGAGTCATATAACTGGCAAAAAGTAGAGAAAACAAGTTTTTGAAAAATTAACAAATCGCTCCACAAAATACTATTTCCTGTTCTGGTTTCCCGTCTAGCAATACCATATAAATAAAGGCGTGATAGTGACTGGGGCTCACGCCTGTACATTGTATTTTTACCATTTTATTCAACTTAAGAAAGTCGAAAGTAGTTCATTTTAGTTGCCAGCTAAAATGACCCATGTGAGTTTTCGTTGTTCTTCAGGTTAGTCGTATCGGATGTTGGTCCCCAGGGCCAACAGCCACTAGAGCATCATATCCACCCTGGGGCATCCGGAGTCCGTCCAGGTCTTGCGTCTGTCGTTGATGTGGTGCTGGTGATGTTTTCTGTCTTTGCGTGTTCTTGTTCTGTGAGGCTGTGATGTCGCTGTAGTGTCGTTGCTTTCCTTTAGGGCCGCGTGTCGGTGTTGGCAAAGAAGTAGGTCAGTAGGTCGGAAGCGGCCCTGGCTGTCGATGATGCTTTCTCCCAGGGCCGCGTTGATTGCTGCGATGTGGCAGCAAAGAAGTTTCTTGTGACTAGGGCTTGTCTGGATCCATCGGGCTGGTGTACGTCAGCTTCTTGTCCCTGACGATCTCTACTGCCTCCCTGATGGCTGCGAGCTGGCATTCCGGCTTTGGTGCTGACCTGAACTTTTCGTGCCAGAAATCCCAGTGGGCAGCATGATGGATTTTGCTGCCCGGTCCCTTCGTCACTTTGATTTTCTCCCAGCTCCTGCTTGTCACACCAATGCAGTCCTTTGGTTTTCCCTTCCTTCGGAGCTTCACGATGGTAACGTCAGTGTGTTCCATGAATGTTGCCGCTTCCACACTGTACTTGGACAGCGGCTTCTCCTCGGAAAGGGACTCGTTGTGGAACATGTGTCGGTGTGTCTCTGGCAGTTGGGCGTTGTCTGCGGCCGGTTGTGGCTGTGACCTTCGCTTCGGTGCTGGTGGTGATGTCATCTCCACGTCCTTTGGTGGCGTCTTCGGTGGCGGTGGTGGTGTGGAGGCCGTCTTCTCAGGAGCTGGCTTGGCTGGCGTTGATGGCGCTGGAGCTGCTGGTTTCGGCGTTGGTTTCTGTGCTGCTTTCTGTACTGTCTTCTTGGCAGCAGGCTTAGGCTTAGGAGCGGACTGCTCCTTTGCCCTCGAAGGAGTAGGCTTAACCGGCCTATCCTTCTTCTGTCCAGGCTGGCAAGAGCGCTTGCCAGCTGAGGGTGCAGGCTTAGAGGGGGCAGACTTGCAACGATCTCCCCCTCTCCTGCTTTCGGCCCTCTCGCTAACTTGACTAGCCTCTGGGTTGACCGCCCATGTCAAAGTTAGCCGGACAGTGTTTGATCCGTGATGCAGATCAAACTCAGGGAAGCCACTGAGGCGGGCTCCCTTCAAGAATCGGACTGCGAGTGCTGGAATCTTGTAGTTTTCCATCTCTGAAGAAGCGATGTTGTCTGTTCGACGTCCAACGCATGGGCAACTTTTTTCCTCAGCCCCGTATAATCTACCTGTAAACGACGATATCGCGTGAGCTTGAAATAGCATTAAATTAGATAGGACATTGACAGTTTTTCTCTTTTTTTGTTTTGCCTGAATAAAAAATGAAAAATGTTGTGTTAGGTCAATATAGTGCACTTTTTTAGCTGCACATAGATACTTTTTTCAAACTTTTAAGTTTACATTTAATGCGGTCATTTTTGCTCAGATCGATATGGCCATCATTTCCTAATAGTATATAGGGAAAATAGAGAAAATGAGCAAAAAGTTACTCAGTTTTCTACGTTTTTCTTAAAGCACGGATCTTAAGTCAAAAATGTTGTGTTATCCTAGTATTCTACACTATCTTACAAATCTTTTGATATAGTTTGTAGGAAAATCAAAGAAATATTAGTGCGGTCATTTTTTACAAACTTGATACTACCCTACATCCAAAAACTGAATTTTCAGTACCGCGCGTGACTATATCGAGGTGAGGAGAATTGTTGGGGACGGCAAGAATGTGTGTATGTGATGTGACCGTATGTGAGTTTTCAAAAATTCAAACCCTTTTTATGTGATCTCAAGGATGTTATATTTGCTTAAAGCTGGCTAATCACGGTCATTTTCAATGATTTACAGACACTTCGGCCCCAAACCATCTCGGCCCCTAGACATCTCGGCCCCAAACCATCTCGGCCCCAGTCACTTCGGCCCCAGTCACCTCGGCCCCAGTCATCTCGGCCCCATCGACACTTCGGCCCCTGGTCATCTCGGCCCCTAAGACATTTCGGCCCTACTCATATTTTCGTATTTTTAATATATTTATGTTTAAAATTATCAGAAACGCTTTTTTACAGAAATATAAGTGCATTAAGGCTTTGTTTTGCATTGTTATTTTATGACATACAGCTATTACTTTTGCAGTACCCTGATTTTTGGTTGGTTGGTTGTTTTGGGTATAGCAGCCCTTTGAGAAGTATTTCAGTCTAAATCGGGCTGTCTCCCAAAGAGAGGGAGAAAGAAGAGAGAACTAAAAGACTGGATGGAAAAATGTCCAAACAACCACCACCCGCACCTACTGCAAGCTCAGTAGGCCCTTGTCGTACTTTTATCCAAATCAGTGGGCCGCTCCGGCACTGGAACTTGTACCCAGTACCATCGAACCACCCAACCACCCCCAGCAGTATCTTGAACGGAATGCTCGGTGAAAAGGCTCTTACAAAATTCAACAAATTTCATTAGCGCTTGAATAAGCGATCCTTTGTAACCAAGAAGCACACAAAACGGAAAGTACATTATTAATCTGATCACGAGTAGCAATACAGCCATTTTCGCAAGCCAAGGATACTAAGTCCACTGTGTTCCTTACTACCCTTGGCGGACGTCCTATTCGTAAACTGAATTTCCCACTGCATTATTTTACTGGATAAGTAATATCAAAGCATACAATCAAATCATCACATAATAGGCGTTCTCGTCAATAGACAACTACCGTTAGTTTTAACCTACAGAATCCGATATTTATCAGAAAAAAAAAGAGAAAAAATGAATGAAAATAAAAAAAAATGGAAATTGAAATAAGAAAATTAGATAAGAAAATAAAATAAAAGAAAATAAATTATTCAGAACTGAATTTGAAGCAAGAAAACAAAACGGAAGTTAAAACATGACAGACAGAGTGAGAAAACAGAAGGTTAAGAGCGGTGGGGGGATTGGGGAGGGGGAGTCTGTTGCGAGTGATGAAGACCTGAAACCGCCAAGCTGCTAACTATCTTTTATCATAATATTTATCATAGAACAAACCATAGTGTAATAGGATATATCATTTATCTCTGAGTTTATGGGTAAACTAGCCGTAGTTATTTAGATTTATTGCGGTTCGTTTTAACCTAGCAAAAGTTTGCTCTTTCAATTATACTTTTTTGCCAGTTTTGGGTCATTTTTTTACACCGACTGAATCTATCTATCTATCTATCTATCTATCTATCTATCTATCTATCTATCTATCTATCATTGTACATCCGACCGTCTGCCTGCATATCTGTCTGAAAATAGTCGGTATCGATTAATCATCGATCATCGATTATTGATTTACACAATCAAGGTAGGTGTGATTTAACGAGTATTAATAATCAACATACTTGGGCAAGATAAGGCGTCTTTAATTTGAAAAAAGACCGTACGCCATGTGCGGGAGTTGTAAATACCGAAATCAGTCTACGCATTTATTCAGACTTACCAGAATTCTCTTCTAACTTTGTTTTAGTTTTTTTTTATAAATTAATGATTGTTTCTAAGAAGATAGCAGAATCGGCCGCGCAGACCGATATGAGTCTTCGCAGAGTCTTCGCACCAATATAAGTAGCATTATCGCCGTCTTTCATTTTTTCGCGTCTGTGACAACAGTGATAACTGATAACAGTTAAAAATATACTCCCTCGTCATTTTGCCATTTTCAAATAATTTTTGTCACTAAATTTCGTTAGTCATTATATTATCATATTAAAATTCTGGATGAAAGTTCATGAGAAAATTATGTTACAGTTTAAGATAATTATGAATTAAAAGAGAAGATGAAATATAAGAAAATCAGTATTAGGTCTCGCACAATGTCATAGTATGATGCTTATCCCTCGTATGTGTGCTACTCTCCTATGGAGGAAAGAAAGAGAGAACGTAATGATACTAGGGTAATTTTCCCGTTCGCGCACGTGATTGTTACCACAATCGATTTTATTTGTACCAGTCTCATGAATTCGATTGCGGTCCGCGATTCATCCAGATATATTAAATATTTTCTATGACAATATTATGCCCTACACCGCTAGCTAATATTTTGTTTGAGCTATTTCAGTGCTGATATGTAAAACATTCGTAAATATACAGCAAGGAAGTGAATGTTATTTTCCTGACTGTTAGCAGTATCGAACTTTTATAATGCATTCTAGATAATCTTTTTCGAAAAGTGACTTTGTACTTTGACATCGAAAGTTTGTCCATATAGTTTTTCTTGCTTTTTTATATTTCATGTTTGTTTGATATATGATGTTTACATTAAAGTCAAGTCATATTTGATCTCTTTCCTCATTATCGGCAGTATTAATTTATAAGCTACATAAAATACTAACCATTCTGTTGGTTACATATGTTAATTTCAATATATTGTAAGACTCAAATATAAGTACTCTTCTTTCAGTATCTCCAGCCACGATAATATTAAAAACGCCTTGTCTTGCTCATGTGCGTTTGTTTATTACTCATCATCAAATATCACACCTTAGTTTATCATTCACTAATCGATGTCGCGTGTCACGATTAATCGATACCGCTGCTTACCTGGACGCTAGGAAAGTCGAATGTTTTTCAAGTATAAATAGATAGATAGATAGACAGATAGATGTCAAAACTAAATTTTGATGAATGAACCTGAAAATAGGAAGATCAGCTGTCTTATAAATCTTAGTTATTGTAACTCGCGTTTCGAGGAATATTACTTTAAAAAGAAGTAAAATATTAAAATGGGCAAAAAAAAGTGAAATTAAATTTGTCAAACTGGGACCGAAGTGACTAGGGCTATGGGGCCGAGATGACTAGGGGCCGAAGTGACTAGGGGCCGACTTGTCCAGGAATTTATTTCTAGGCGGGGCCGAAATGGTTTGGGGCCGAGGTGACTGGAGGCCGAGGTGTCTAGGGGCCGAGATGGTTTGGGGCCGAAGTGTCCTGTTACCTTTTCAATGATGAAATTATAGTGAGAAGATTGCACCGATACCTCATGATAAATTTTTTCATGATCGCACAGCAATGGGGCCTTTAAAAAGGGACGTTGCTTCCTTAGGAGCATTTTTCTTCTCTGAAGTCTCCAAAGTCTAGCCAGTGGTAAAAACATCTAAACACAAATCATTATGGAAAGCAATGTGTCCATACTGGCAAATGTCACTGACAAAATATGTATGAGAAACATGTTTTTAGAAAATGACAAGTTGCTCGACAACGTGTACATTTAATGGATAATATCAAGACTGTTCATTGTATATTTACCATTTTATGATATCGAAAGTGGCCGCAGTACGGGTGACCGTGCAAACCGATCTATTGTCCCGTACCATACAGTATTTATACCGATATGTATGGTGATTGGATGGCTTTCGGGGCATTTATCCATTTGTTCTTAATGTCCAACATAGATCAACAGGTCAGACCCAGATCTGGGCAGGATCTACACTGTTTGCATGCAACCTTTACGGCTATCTGCGGCAAATGCTGAAAAAAAATCACCAGGCATTTTTAAATGACGTATGGACTCGTCCAAGCTTTAAGGATAGATGAGGCCACTTGACATAAATGGGTTGAAAAAAAAGGTTACGCCCAGGTTCGGTTACCAGCTCCCAGTACGCCATAACATATTGGCGTATCAATCAACATTGCATCAATGCTTTAAAAGGACATGCAAGCAGTGGAGACCAAGATCAGACGCCGCAAAATGCGGCGTCTGATCAGGGTCTTCACTGCTTGCATAAAGTTTGCCACAATTTATATGAAACTGATTAAAAATGAATATACCAGGCACCCCTGAAATGATGAATAGACTTGCCCAATATATGAGCCGCGACACGAGAAAACCAATAATGTGGTTGTGCGCCATGCGCAGACTCAGATCAGCCTGGACATCCACCCAGTCTGGTCAGACTCTTCGCTAAGTGCTTAAAGGGTAGCTAAGGGTCTAAGCTACCTCCATGTGGACAGCGAAGACTCTGATCAGACTGGGCGGATGCCCAGGCTGACCTGAGTCTGCGCTGGGCGCACTACCACATTGTTGGTTTTCTCGCGCCGCGGCTCATATGTGGATAGCATAAATGGGCTTTCAGTGAGTGAAGAGCCCCTGTCAATATTTCAGGTTCTAGCGGATCACTGGGTGGGAAGGATCCTACGAAACACAATTCAAAAGAAATTGTGGAACCTGACGAAATGTTCTTCATGTCGAACGAAACTATTGGGGACAACGGCGACTCGAGCGTTCCTTACGCCATATATCAGGTAAACGCTTCGAAATAAATGAACTGACTGGTGCCTCTGCGACAGAGCTGTTAGTGGCCCTGAGTGTCATTTGAGCCGCGACGTGAGAAAACCAACAAAGTGGTTGTGCGCCCAGCGCAGACTCAGATCAGCCTGGGCACCGCCCAGTCTGATCAGAGTCTTCGCTGTCCGCATGGAGGTAGTTTAGACCCTTAGCTACCCTTTGAGCACTTAACGAAGAGTCTGGTGAAACTGGGCGTCTACCCAGGCTGATCTGAGTCTGCACTGGGCGCACAACCACTTTGTTGGTTTTCTCACGTCGCGGCTCATTTATCTCAGGTCGGGCAAAAGTCCTACAAATTCAGAGGCAACGCCTCGACAAGACGGAAATATTGGTTACCGGGATGTTAAACCACAACTCAACAACAACAACCACGAAAACAACAAAACTCATATTCCGTGCAATTTTATTCACTCATTAATATTTTTCGGTTCGTTGGTAATATAAGGGGCATGCCTGTATAGAGACTTAATCAGTCAAGGCAAAAAAGCTATCGCGCTCATGATTAACTCTCTTTTCCTCTCTAGAACAAATCTTTATTAAAAATAGCCATCAGAGCAGATGGCAAATCCCCCGACCGAAGGCCCCCTGCGACCTGGTAAACAGGGTGCACTTCAAAACGCATATAAATAGTATACTGTCATTCTTTTATGCTCCTTATTGACATTATCTGTTTAACAGATGCATGATTATTTAACACTCAGACCAAAACAGTATGCCAGATTGCTAAAAAGAGGTTAAATCTCAAATAGCAACCATGTATTCTAAAGTACAATCCCTACAAATCTATTTTTTAGCTCTCTAGTACGTGAATTTGGACAAAGCAAAGAGTCCAAATATGAAAAAAAAATCGTTGGGGGCGGGGGGGGGGGGGGGGGGGGCTCGGAAAAGTATGAAAGCAAGAGTTGTCAATCTTGTATGAGACAAACTGTCCTGGTCGGATCTCCATATCTATGAAGTATCATAAAAATATTTCAAAGGGTATTCAAGTTATGGAGCGGACACTAATTCACACCTAATACCATCAAGGGGAAATAACTCAAAAAGTTAGAAAGCAAGAGTTGTCATTCTTAATCGCGACACATTGTAATGGCCTGTTCTACATATCTGTAAAGTATCATGAAAATATTTCAAAAGGTATTCAAGTTAAAGAGCGGACACGAATTCACACCTAAAACCATCAAGGGGAAATAACTCAAAAAGTAAAAAAGCAAGTGTTGTTATTCTTGTTCGCGACAAATTGTCATGACACATCAGCTTGACCTGTTCTACATAACTATGAAGTATCATGAAAATATTCCAAAGGGTATTCAAATTATGGAGCGGACACGAAATCACACCAAAAACCATCAAGGGGAAATAACTCAAAAAGTAAGAAAGCAAGAGTTGTCATTCTTCTTCGCGACACATCGTCATGACACATCAGCATGACCTGTTCTACATAACTATGAAGTGTCATGAAAATATTTCAAAGGGTATTCAAGTTATGGAGCGGACACGAAATCACACCTAAAACTATCAAGGGGGAATAACTCAAAAAGTAAGAAAGCAAGAGTTGTTTTTCTTGTTCGCGACACATTGTCATGGCCTGCTCTACATATGTGTGAAGTATCATGAAAATATGCCAAAGGGTATTCAAGTAACAGAGCGGTCACGAATCTGCCAAAAATTCACCAAAGGGGAGATAACTCATAATTGCAAAAGCAAGAGTTACCATTCTTGCACGCGACACATCGCCATGACCTGTTCTACATAACTATGAAGTATCATGAAAATATTTTCAAACGGTATTCAAGATATGGAGCGGACAAGAAGATATTTACGGACGGACAGACGGACGGACGGGCGGACGGACGCCAGGCTCATCGCTATATCCCCCGAACCTTTCGGTCGGGGGATAAAAAGGAAAGGCTCCTGCATTGTTGCTTTCCAACCCCATCGACGTAAGCATAACTCGCGACACCGGACTAAACCAACAAAGTGCAACGTGCGCCTAGCAAAGACTCAGCGTTGACTTAGGATAACTAAGGGTCTTAGCTACCCCCATGCCGACAGATTGGGCGGATGCCCACGGACTTATATGAGTCTTCGCTGGATGCATATGCCACTTTTGTTGGTTTTGTCGTGTCGTGGCTCATAGACATATTTTTTATAAATCACAAGTTCAAAAGCATCCTAACTGAGATAACTCGTGCGAAAAAGGCTTCCCTGTAATATATGAGCCGCGACACGACAAAACCAACAATGTGGTTGTGCGCCCAGCGCAGACTCAGATCAGCCTGGGCATCCGCCCAGTCTGATCAGAGTCTTCGCTGTCCGCATGGAGGTAGCTTAGACCCTTAGCTACCCTTTGAGCAATTAACGAAGAGGCTGATCAAACTGGGCGGATGCCCAGGCGGATCTGAGTCTGCCTTGGGCACACAACCACATTGTTGGTTTTGTCGTGTCGCGGCTCATATACACCCTCTAATAGGCTCTGGTTTTCCCAGTACTGTGCGGTAAGCGTTTAAACATAACCATTATTAATAGCGGTAGTATCTTGACTTTGATGACAATAAGGTGGTTGCTTTTGAATCCAATATGTTATACATGTGGGGAGTTGGGCGGGGAGATTTTATGAAGTGACATTCTCTACAAAACCTCTTTTTTCCCTCTGAGCAATCAAATGTAAATGAATTCAAAGTAGATATCAAAGTATGAATCGGATCCGGCGTCCTGTACATTGTAATTTGACCTAACTAAAGTTCATAACATAGAAAGTAGGTCAAATTGGTTGCCAACCAACATGACAAGAATAATTTTCTAAGTCTTACTGTCGAGCCCTTATTCGTAGCTGACCAATCTCGGTCAAGGGCGTAGCTACCTATACGGCAAATACGCAAGTGCGTATTGAAATTTTGTCAAAATTGACAAAATTTCAAAACGCACCTGCATATTTGCATGCTGAATATTTATAAATTAGACAAGATTTCAATAAAAATTACCAAAGTGGCTGAAATACTAGCTTTCCCTTCAAGAAGTAGAGAATAAAACATGGTTGTGCGTATTATGAAATTGCCCCTAGTTACGCCCCTGTCGGTCATTGGCATTACGAAAGATCACTGAAAAGCTTGCAGTGACAGCTTATGATAAAGAAAATAACAAAAAAAAAATGAATTTACATCCCTTGGAGAATAATGATAGGCAAGAAAAAATATCAATATCAGTTACGGTTACTTGGATTAGCTGTATATGCCGTTTGTCGGCAAACCGTCTACACTATTCTGCCACTTTGTAATTGGTCAAAATAATTCTAATGTACAGACATCATTTTCAAATATATTGGCTAAAAAAGCAAATCTGTTGTTAGGATGCTGAACTGGAGGCTGGCTACTACAGTGACACATATGCTGTAAAATTTGCCGGTAACGCCACGTCTTTCATGGATCTTGACAACACAAACGGACAGTTTGACGCACCTGAAGCTTTTACCTGGAGTTTTTATATTAAACCAACAACTGTATCGGAGTCTAGTCACAGAGTTATAATGGCTTACAATGGAACTGATGAACTTGGTGGATGTGAACTAAGACAGGTATGACCTTGACCTAGACACTCACTCGAACATGGGTGTGGCTGTCGGGGGCGTAAGTATGGGTAAGGACCTCTGACAATTGTTATGTAAAATTCCTTATAAAAGTGGTCAAAAATGAAGTTTTGATATACTTCACAATTTCCACTGAAATATTCGTCTAATTGGCTCAGAAACAATTTTTTGTTTACTAAGCACACAGACTGAGATTTTGGGGGTAAAAAGGAAGTTTTTTTATATTTGAATGTACGGGAAATAGGAAAACTTTTTATAAAGATACTTTGGCACCCCGTGCCTCAGCTAGCCACTTTGCATGTATGTGTGTACTGTCAATATACACATTATACTGGTATGTGAGTGGCAACTTGGCTGAGGCAAGGGAGCGCGGGGGGGGGGGGGGGGGGGTGATATCTACAGCTGAAAAAAAAAACTAAAAAGTGGGGGGGGGGGGGTAATTAGATCCACTGCATCTTAAAATACGGCTAGCATACTTTTTATTTACGTATTCTTGCATGCTACTTGTCTACTCGTTTATGCAGTTGTAGCGTTTACTTTACATTTAAGCATGGCTCACGAAATAAATTCAGTAAATAAGAAACATCGAAAATTTGATGTATTTTGGAATACCTAAAATTCCACTTATCCCTCTTGAGAAAGTCAGTGAGAGTAAAGGTGCAGGCGTTTTTTTTTTTTTGTTGTTTTTGTTTTTTCAAAATCAATACAGAATCTTCTTTACAACGCATAAGTCCACATGTTACTGCTGAAATCATCAATTTTGGCTTCCCGTGAAAGCTGCAGTAATTTGTTGAAAAATAGGCAAATTGCATTGAAACTGTCTGAGGTCCTTTCACTATACACACACTTGTTTTATTCTCCTGGTGGCGAAGTCTGGTGTTTTACCCCTTAGCAGATTTCACAGCCGTATTCGACTGGGCGTTTCGTGCTTTACGATTCTTAGCGTGAAGCAATTTTTCTTTAGCTTCACGGTTCCTAGCGCGAACTTTTTCTTTAGCTTCACGATTCCTAGCGCGAACTTTTTCTTTAGCTTCACGATTCCTAGCGCGAACTTTTTCTTTAGCTTCACGATTCTTATCGTTAATCATTTTTAATGACTGATTCTATCAGTCATTCAAAGCTGTCACAAGCATATTTCGGAAAGTGACTTACACAGCTGTATTCTTCCGCTCAGAAATGAAGTGATCGAAAGTACATTTCGCTAAAACGTCTGGGATTGAAAATAAGTTTTGTACAAGTTAAATGAGAACTTTTATGACGTATTCTTGTGCAGGTATATTTTTTTATAAAGCTCGGTAAAATGATTAGTATCCAACTAATGACATCAGCGGTCATAAAATATAACGAATACAAACTTGATGTTATTAAAAAAATCAATCCGCCAATTACCGTATTCGCCCGCTTTAAGCGCATCTGTCTCTAAGCGCCCCTCATGCTTTATCAAGTAAAATAAATTAGCTGCCGCTTAAAACAACAACAACAAACTATTTTACAGTTCAACCTGGCTAAACAGTATTCCGAGCACGTCTGTCATTGCAGAAAATGTAATGTAAAAGAAATTCCGTAGGTTTATCCACATCTCTCGCAAGTGTAATACTGGACATCATACGGTAATTGTTTGTTTATCGGTAATTGTGTGTTTATGGTTGGCTATTTATAGAACTGCAATGTTGTATAATTGGAGTGGACACCCTCGTGGTACATAGGTAATGCGAAATACCGCAAACACTGAGTGCTTAAAAGTCAGTGAAAAGCGGTAACCGTTGTCAGAGTTCAGAAATTACTTGTGTACAAAAAAATAGAATATTGGCAGGTGTATGAACTGATTTGCGCTAAATGGCTTATTTACATTATAAGAGCTGGACCATATACAAGCAACAGGGCTGAAGTTTGAAATCATTTTGAGCCGAAGTAGCATGACTTTTTTTCTGATAAAATCTGTCATTTCAGGGCTGTTGGCCCAAGAAGCGCGAAGCAATTTTTCTTTGGCTTTACGATTCTTAGCGTCAAACAGTTTTCCTCTTTGCGCGAAGCATTTTTTCTCTAGCTTCACGATTCTTAGCAACTCAGCAAGAAGAACTTTTTCTGTAGAAAAAGTGCTTCATGGTAAGAATCGTGAAGCACGAAACGCCCGTTCGGATACGTTCATTGTCAGACCTTGTTGTACTGTATAGGGCTAATTCTAATATAGCTACTCTGGTATCTCGATTCCTACGAATAAAACGAGTGTGTTTTTGTAGCTGTAACTGTAGGCTCTATGAGTCTGGGGGCGGATGAAGGAAACAACAGAAGATAAACAATACGAAAATATCGGTAAGCATGTCTGTAGCACCGAAACTTTGCTGCCTCTGTAATATAGGATTTCCACGCTCAGGGTAGCTCTGTTCGGAGAAACACATGTCATGCTTAAACAGCTACGCATCTGCATGCATGAAAAGAGCTAATGGGGTAGCTGTGTTCGAACGTAGCCGTATACGGTGCAATAAGGCCTGTTTGCAGTAGGTATTGAAATCAAGTCTGATTTACGAAAACTCCATATGCAAATACGCAGGTGCGTGTTGAAATTTTGTGAGTTGGACATTTGTTTCTAGGCAGCTACACGCTCGGCTGTATAACATGCATTTGGTTACTTGATACTGGTTTAAATTATTGAGAAGAAAACTAACAGGTTGCAGTTTGGAGGCAAGGAATGCGCTATAGCAGCGTCAATATATGGCACTATATCACAGCACAAAATAGCTTAAAAATTCTAAATAATGGGACTGATAGGTCTGAGAAAATAGTGAAGACTCCTGAAGGAGCAGTCTGATCAGGGTCTACAATGTTTGCGACTAAGTCCTTAAAGGGTAGCCAAGGCACTAAGCTACCTTCATACGGACAGCGAAGGCTCTGATCAGACTGGGCGGATGCCCAGGCTGATCTGAGTCTGCGCTGGACACACGACCACATTGTTGGTTTTCTCGTATCGCGGCTCAAAGTTTTCTTAAGTTTTTCAATTTTTAGAATATTTATGGTTTTCCAGGTCGGAGACGGGTTACTTTTCAAGTTCAGAGGTTATGGTATCGACAACACGACGGGGTCAAGACAGCCGACGGGTGTCAACGTCAGTTACGACGTTTGGACCGATCACAAAATAACACTGTCCGCTTCTACATGGAAATATGTATCTTTCGTATACAGCACCTACAATGAGTTTGCCGGAATTCAAGCAATAGGAAGTGGAAAAAGCGAAAAGAACTTGGAAGACATTTACTACTACTCTGGAGGTGGGACTCATGTCTTTGCCTACGCTTCGGGAAACATCAGATTTGGGAATTCTTTTACAGAAGACATGCCCTTTTCGGGGAGTATTGCTTGCATAACGTTTAAGGGACAGTCTCTATTAGGTAAATCTATGATAGGAATGGAACCGCAGTGTGATCCAGCTACTTGGGTTGATGCCAATGCTCTGGGTACGTACGTGCGTTAGTAAAACTGAGATTGGTGGATTTTATGTCTTTTTAACAATATTTCAGTCATATCAGGACGATGGGAGGGTGATGATGAAAATTTATGTGCAGTGGAACCTCATTTATGGTTGAAAAGGTTTCAGGCTCCAGCGGAAATCGAGCCTGGGACCGCTGAATGAGCAGATCAACGCTTAACCGGGGCACCTAGTAAAACTGAAGCATTATTGACAATGTACAATATAGATTTAGGACAGTTAGTTTTTGCATTTTCCTCCACCAAACCTTGGTGGAGGAAAATGCAACAAACTTAATGCCCTAAATCTATATTGTACATGAAGGGGTTCTCCCATTCAAGTAATGGGCTTAACGCTAATTTTGTTACTTTCTTTTTCCTTCCCGTTTCAGAATAAGTTTACTGCAAAAGAAAAAAAAATGCTCCATAGATCAGGGGCCGTATTCATAAAGCAATTTAAGTCGTTGCTATGCGGTTGCTAAGGCTAAATATCTATAAAGGAGATTCCCTACAACTATGAAATTTGCTCTGGAGGAACAGTCTTTCTAAGACTGGTCCTCAAGAGCAAATTTCATAGTTGTAGGGAATCTCCTTCATAGAAGTATAGCCTTAGCAACAGCATAGCAACGACTTAAGTTGCTTTATGAATACGGTCCCAGGTTTTATTTTAAGGAAGTATACAGTATAATGGGAGACAACGTCTTCTATGTGATAATTACCAACCCTGGAAGTATTCTGAATTTCAGAACTCAAGATAAGAGGGGGGTACCGAGGATAATTCAAAGATTTTTATTCTTATTTCTCAACGAAAACATATGTTGTGACCCCTCATTAGAAGTATCTCGGCGAGACGGTTCTAATGAGCGGTCACAACATACGTTTTATGGAGAAAATTGAGCCGCGACACGACAAAACCAATAAAGTGATTATGCGCCAAGCGCAGACTCAGATCAGCCTGGGCATCAGCTATCCGCATGAAGGTAGTTTAGTCCCTTAGCTACCCTTTAAGCCGTTAGCGAAGAGTCTGATCAGACTGGGCAGATGTCCAACCTGGTCAGAGGCTGCGCTGGGCGCACAACCACATTGTTGGTTTTCTCGTGTCGCGGCTCAAATATAGAAAATTATCCATCCCTGTTTGCCCTTCTTATCTGAGGCTCTGAAATTTCCTACCCCCCTTAAGTTGGTTGGTTGGTTGATTTGATGCTTAACGTCCACGGTAAACAACTTAGGTCATGTCGGGACGGTCAGTTAATCTAACCACACTATTCCTGGGCGGGCTTAGACCTCCTAAGCGGTTAACCAGTACTTAGTGCACATACTTACGCCAGTAACTGACAACTGCCCTTCTTGAATCAGCGGAAGGAGAAACGAAAGTATGTGGCCAGACCGGAATTCGAACCCAGGACCTCTGACTTACGAGTCAGGTGCCCTACCGACTGCGCTACCCGGCCCGGCCTCCCCCTTAAGACTGGTATTACCATAAAATTCTAAATATTGAGACAGAAAGGTATGAGCAAACAGTGCAGACCCAGATCACACTATCCTCAGGAGCAACACTGCGTTTGCCAGTCCATCTGCATCGTTGAGTGCATTAATTCATTGTAAAAACCAAACTGTTCCAATTTTTGGACAATTACGGTAACTGTTTAAGGTGTCTCCATTTTTAGCTCACCTGAGCCATAGGCTCAGGGTGAGCTATTGTGATCACCCAGTGTCCGTCGTCCGTCGTGCGTCGTCCGTCGTGCGTCGTGCGGCGTCAACAATTTACTTTAAATGACATCTTCTCTGAAACCACTAGACCTAGGGCTTTGATATTTGGTATGAAGCATTGTCTAGTGGACCTCTACCAAGTTTGTTCAAATGGTGGCCCCAGGGTCCAAAATGGCCCTGGGGCAGGGGGTCTTGGGTTCGAAACTAAAATATACTTAAAAATCTTCTTCTCCAGAACTGCTTGGCTCAGATGCTTGAAATTTGGTATGTAGCATTGCCTAGTGGTCTTCTACCAAGTTTGTTCAAATGGTGGCCCCAGGGTCCAAAATGGCCCTGGGGCAGGGGGTCTTGGGTTCGAAACTAAAATATACTTAAAAATCTTCTTCTCCAGAACTGCTTGGCTCAGATGCTTGAAATTTGGTATGTAGCATTGCCTAGTGGTCCTCTACCAAGTTTGTTCAAATGGTGGCCCCAGGGTCCAAAATGACCCGGGGCAGGGAGTCCCAGGTTTGAACCATAGAAATACATAGAAAAGTATTCAAAAATCTTCTTCTCCAGAACTGCTTGGCTCAGATGCTTGAAATTTGGTATGTAGCATTGCCTAGTGGTCCTATACCAAGTTTGTTCAAATGGTGGCCCCAAGGTTCAAAATGACCCGGGGCAGGGAGTCCCAGATTTGAATCATAGAAATACATAGAAAAGTATTCAAAAATCTTCTTCTTCAGAACTGCATGGCTCAGATGCTTGAAATTTGGTATGTAGCATAGCCTACTGATCCTTTACCAAGTTTGTTCAAATGGTGGTCCCAGGGTCCAAAATGGCCCCGCACCAGGGGGTCCTGTGTTTGAACCATAGAAATACATAGAAAAATATTCAAAAATCTTCTTCTTCAGAACCGCAAGGCTCAGAGGCTTGAACTTTAATTAGTAGCATTGTCTAATAGTCCTTTACCAAGTTTGTTCAACTGGTGGCCCCAGGGTTCAAAATGGCCCGGCAGCAGGGGGTCCTAGGTTTGAACCATAGAAATACATAGAAAAATATTCAAAAATCTTCTTCTTCAGAATCTCTTGGCATAGATGCTTGAAATTTGGTATGTAGCATTGCCTAGTGGTCCTCTACCAAGTTTGTTCTAATGGTGACCCCAGGGTCCAAAATGACCCGGGGCAGGGAGTCCTGGGTTTGAACCATAGAAATACACAGAAAAATATTAAAAGATCTTCTTCTTCAGAAGCACTTGGCTCAGATGCTTGAAATTTAATATGTAGCATTGCCTTGTAGTCCTTTATCAAGTATGTTCAAATGATGGCCCCAGAGTCCAAAACGACCCCGCAGCGGGTAGTCCTGAGTTTGAACCATAGAAATATTTAGAAAAATATTCAAAAATCTTCTTCATTAGAACCACTTGGCTCAGATGCTTGAAATTTGGTATGATGCATTGCCTGGTGGACTCCTCCAAAGAATATATAAATGGTTGCCCTGGGATCCAAAATGACCCTGGGGCAGGGAGTCTTGGGTTCGAAATTATAAAATATACTTAAAATCTTCTTCTCCTGAGCCCCTTAGAGCAGATGCTTGAAATTTGATATGATGCATTGCCTAGTTGTCCTTTACCCCGCTTATTCAAATGATGATGCCAGGATCAAAAATGGCCCGGCACCAGGGGGTCCTGGGTTTGAACCATAGAAATACATAGAAAAATATTAAAAATTTTTCTTCTTCAGAACCACTTGGCTCCGATGCTTGAAATTTAGTATGTAGCATTGCCTAGTGGTCATTTACCAAGATTATTCAAATGATGGCCTCAGGGTCAAAAATGGCCCCACCCCAGGGGGTCCTGGGTTTGAACCATAGCAATACATAAAAAAAATATTCAAAAATCTTCTTCTTCAGAACCATTTGGAAATTGTTGCAAACTATCAGGTTTGTTCAAATGATGACCCTAGTTTGACCTTTAACCTTTTTGCTCAGGTGAGCGATTCAGGGCCACTTGGCCCTCTTGTTAGAATTACAACTGTAACAGCCGGGCCGCGTAGCGCAGTCGGTAGCGCGCCTGACTCAAGAGCCAGAGGTCCCTGGTTCGATACCCGGTCTGGCCACTTACTTTCGTTTCCCCTTCCGCTACTTCATGAAGGGCAGTTGTCTGTCACTGGCGAAAGTATGTGCACTTAGTTCTGGTTAACCGCCGAGGAGATCTAAGCCTGCCCAGGAAATATGTGGTTAGGTTAACTGACCGTCCCAACATGACCATAGCTGTTTACCATGGACGTAAAGCAGTAACACAACAACAACAACAAACACAACTGTAACCCCGCACACACCGCCCCTCCCCGCGCGACACTCACACACACATCGCAGTCATCTGTTGGACCATTCTCACAGAACGCCACTCATTTCATGTTATAGGCAGAGTAAAGGAGAACGTAACACCAACTACAACGTCAACGACCTCAACAACGTCAACGACCTCAACAACGTCAACGACCTCAACAACGTCTACGACCTCAAAAACGTCAACGACCTCATCAACGTCAACTACGTCAGTAACTTCAACAACGACGTCCACTGCGCTACCAGCAACATCAACTACCACTGAAAGTCCTACTACTATCAGTTTGACTGCAGCAGGAAGTCCAACTTCTACCAGTTCGACTTCCACAGAAAGTCCAACCACTGCCAGTTCGACAACCACAGAAAGTCCAACTACTACCAGTTCGACTTCCACAGAAAGTACAACTACTACCAGTTCGACAACCACAGAAGGTCCACCTACTACCAGTTCGACCACTACAGAAACTTCAATTCCTACCAGTTCGAGTTCTACAGAAAGAGTAAAACGATCGGTTGATCAATGTAAGTTTATCATAATTGAGCCGCGACACGACAAAACCAACAATGTGGTTGTGCGCCAAGCGCAGACTCAGATCAGCCTGGGCACCTGCCCTGTCTGATCAGAGTCTTCGCCGTCCGCATGAGGGTAGCTTTGACCCTTAGCTACCCTTTAAGCGTTTAGCGAAGAGTCTGGTCAGCCTGGGTGGATGCCCAGGCTGATCTGAGTCTGCGCTGGGCGCACAGCCACATTTATGGTTTTCTCGTGTCCCGGCTCATATCTCTGTAACCATAAAATACTATATATTGGGACCTATAACCTTAGCAAACAGTGCAGACCCGGTTCAGACAGCTTCTTAAGGCGGACGATCCCGGAAGAACTCTGTTCTTGCTTGTTTAAAAAACAAACAAAGTTATTGTTCATCATCAAATCGACTAACTGTGGAGTAAATACAGTTATAATATACACTTACAATATCTACCGTAAAGATCCTAAGTTTTCGGGCACATAGGTCTGTACAAACAGTGGAAACTGAGATCAGACTGTTCCTTAGGAACCAGAATGATCAAGATCTTCACAGTTTCCATTCCATCTGCGCATTTTTGTCGACATTACTCTATGGTAGAACCGAATAACAGGAAAATAAATAATAGGGCAAGGACCGGCTGTGCTTGCAGCAGGTGCAGAATTTGGGCAGTCTGTTTTGAGGATATTTTGAACTTAAACATTGTTTTTCTAGGAAACGAAACGGTGAAATGTTTGTTTTTTTGTTTTATTCTTTAACATACGACGTAAGTTTTACTAAAATAATACGCATAAGCATGCCCCATCGATTGATAATATTTTTCATGACGTTTTTCATGAAATTCAATTTTCTTGCATTTTTTCAAAGAATGTAAAAATATACTTATTAACAAGAAAACTGCAATTTTTTGTTATCAGTTTGTTTCAAATATCATATATTACAAATTATATGATTTGCTGAAATGAAAGTGCATTCATGTGCTAGAAATATGAATTTTAATGGAAAATGTTTAAAAATAATATGTAGAAATACAAAATATTGTTTTTTAGGAAAACAAAACGGTGAAAATTGTTTTTTTCTTACCCAAATGTTTTATAGCTCTTTGGGTTATTTAGACGGTATAATGGTTTGAATGCCCCGCCAATATTTCTATTCAGTATTCGTCTACCTTAAGACACACTGTGTCCTTACATGTGTTACTGGTGATCACAAGACTCAATATATTCTTACATTAATTTTGTTACTGGTCACCATAAGACTAAATGTATTCTTACATTTATTACTGGTCATCATAAAACTCTCTGTGAGGTTACTTTTCTACTGGGCATCATACGACTAACTGTATTCTTACATTTATTACTGGTCATTATAAGACTCTCTGTGAGGTTACTTTCGCTACTGGGCATAATACGACTAACTGTATTTTTCGTTTATTACAAGTCATCATAAGACTCTCTGTGAGGTTATTTTTGCTACTGGGCATAATACGACTAACTGTATTTTTCGTTTATTACTAGTCATCATAAGACTCTCTGTGAGGTTACTTTTGCTACTGGGCATCATACGACTAACTGTATTCTTACGTTTATTACTAGTCATCATAAGACTCTCTGTGAGGTTACTTTTGCTACTGGGCATAAAACGACTAACTGTATTTTTCGTTTATTACTAGTCATCATTATACTTTCTGTGAGGTTACTTTTGCTACTGGGCATCATACGACTAACTGTATTCTTACGTTTATTACTAGTCATCATAAGACTCTTTGTGAGGTTACTTTTTCTACTGGGCATCATACGACTAACTGTATTCTTACATTTATTACTAGTCATCATAAGACTCTCTGTGAGGTTACTTTTGCTACTGGGTATCATACGACTAACTGTATTCTTACATTTATTACTAGTTATCATAAAACTGTGTGTGAGGTTACTTTTGCTACTGGGCATCATACGACTACCTGTATTCTTACGTTTATTACTAGTCATCATAAGACTCTCTTAGAGGTTACTTTTGCTACTGGGCATCATACGACTAACTGTATTCTTACATTTATTACTAGTCATCATAAGACTCTCTGTGAGGTTACTTTTGCTACTGGGCATCATACGACTAACTGTATTCTTACATTTATTACTAGTTATCATAAAACTGTGCGTGAGGTTACTTTTGCTACTGGGCATCATACGACTAACTGTATTCTTACGTTTAATACTAGTCATCATAAGACTCTCTGTGAGGTTACTTTTGCTACTGGGCATCATACGACAAACTGTATTCTAACATTTATTACTAGTCATCATAAGACTCTCTGTGAGGTTACTTTTGCTACTGGGCATAATACGACTAACTGTATTCTTACATTTATTACTAGTCATCATAAGACTCTCTGTGAGGTTACTTTTGCTACTGGGCATCATACGACTAACGGTATTCTTACATTTATTACTAGTCATCATAAGACTCGCTGTGAGGTTACTTTTGCTACTGGGCATCATACGACTAACTGTTTTCTTACATTTATTACTAGTCATCATAAGACTCTCTGTGATGTTACATTTGCTACTGGGCATCAAACGACTAACTGTATTCTAATATTTATTACTAGTTTTCCAAGCCTCACTGGGATAGTTTTGTTACTACTCATCATAAGACTCATTATGATGTTATTTTTGTTACAGGTCATCATAAAACTAAATTAATTCTTACATTTATTACTAGTCATCATAAGACTCACTATGATGTTACTTTTGCTACTGGGCATATTAAGACTAAATGTATTCTTACATTTATTACTAGTCATCATAAGACTCACTATGATGTTACTTTTGCTACTGGGCATCATAAGACTAACTGTATTCTTACATTTATTTCTAGTCATCATTGGACTCACTATGATGTTACTTTCGCTACTGGGCATATTAAGACTAACTGTATTCTTACATTTATTTCTAGTCATCATAAGACTCACTATGATGTTACTTCTGCTACTGGGCAGCGTAAGACTAACTATTTTTTTAACATTTATGACTAGTCGTTTTAAGCCTCGCTATGTTACTTTTCTTACGGGGCATCAAAGTTACACTGCGATGTTGCTTTTATTACTGGTCTTCATTCGACTCACTTTATTCGAACATTTATTACTAGTCATCATTAAACTCACTGTGAAGTTACTTTTGCTCTAGGCATTGCACGTTTACTGTATTCAAATATTTATTACTTGCCATCATAAGACTCACTATCATGTTACTTCTGCTACTGGGCATCATCGTAAGACTAACTGTTTTCGAACATTTATTACCGGTCATCTTAAGCCTCGCTATGTTACTTTTCTTACTGGTCATCAAAGACATGCTGTGATTTTGCTTTTATTACTGGTACTCATTCGACTCACTGTATTCGCATATTTATTACTAGTCATCATTAAACTCACGGTGATGTTACTTTTACTCTAGGCATCATAACACTTACTGTATTCATATATTTATTACTTGTCATTATAAGACTCACTATGATGTTACTTCTGCTACTGGGCATCATCGTAAGACTAACTGTATTCTTACATTTATTACTAGTCATCTTAAGACTCACTATGATGCTACTTTTGCTATGGGCATCATAAAACTAGGGGTGGTCGGGTGGTGCGACGGTGCTGTGTGTAACTTCTATTGCCGGGGCGTCCTACTGATTTGGAACATTGTAGGGCAAGGGCCTACTGTGTTTGCAGTGGGTGCGTTTGGGGGTTGTTTGGACATTTTTTCTCTCGTCTATCATTTCTCTTGTTTCTACCACTCAGAGAGACGGTCCGATATAGACTGAAATACTGTCTCAGAGGGCCGTTGTACCCAAAACAATCAATCAATCAATCATAAGACTAACGGTATTCTTACATTTATAACTAGTCATCATAAACCTCGCCATGATGCTACTTTTGCTACTGGGCATCATAAGGCTAACTATATTTTTTACATGTATATCTAGTTATCATAAGATTCACTATGATGTAACTTTTGCTACTGGGCATCATAAGACTGACTGTATTCTTACATGTATATCTAGTTATCATAAGATTCACTATGATCTTGCATTTGCTAGTGAGCAGCATTTAATAAGACTAACTGTATTCTTACATTTATATCTAGTTATCATAAGATTTACTATGATCTTGCATTTGCTACTGGGCAGCATATAATAAGACTAACTGTATTCTTACATTTATATCTAGTTATCATAAGATTTACTATGGTCTTGCATTTGCTACTGGGCAGCATATAATAAGACTAACTGTATTCGTACATTTATATCTAGTTATCATAAGATTTACTATGATCTTGCATTTGCTACTGGGCAGCATATAATAAGACTAACTGTATTCTTACATTTATATCTAGTTATCATAAGATTCACTATGATCTTGCATTTGCTACCGGGCAGCATATAATAAGACTAACTGTATTCTTACATTTATATCTAGTTATCATAAGATTTACTATGATCTTGCATTTGCTACTGGGCAGCATATAATAAGACTAATTGTATTCTTCCATTTATATCTAGTTATCATAAGATTCACTATGATCTTGCATTTGCTACTGGGCAGCATATAATAATACTAACTGTATTCTTACATTTATATCTAGTTATCATAAGATTCACTATGATCTTGCATTTGCTACTGGGCATCATATAATAAGACTAACTGTATTCTTACATTTATATCTAGTTATCATAAGATTTACTATGATCTTGCATTTGCTACTGGGCAGCATATAATAAGACTAACTGTATTCTAACATTTATATCTAGTTATCATAAGATTTACTATGATCTTGCATATGCTACTGGGCAGCATATAATAAGACTAACTGTATTCTTACATTTATATCTAGTTATCATAAGATTCACTATGATCTTGCATTTGCTACTGGGCAGCATATAATAAGACTAACTGTATTCTTCCATTTATATCTAGTTATCATAAGATTTACTATGATCTTGCATTTGCTACATGGCAGCATGTAATAAGACTAACTGTATTCTTACATTTATATCTAGTTATCATAAAATTTACTATGATCTTGTATTTGCTACTGGGCAGCATATAATAAGACTAACTGTATTCTTACAGTTATATCTAGTTACCATAAGATTTACTATGATCTTGCATTTGCTACTGGGCAGCATAAGACTAACTGTATTCTGTGTTGTTACATTTGGTCATCATAAGACTCTCTGTGTTCTTACGTTTATTTCTCGTCACCATTAGACTCACTATGTTATTAGTTTTGTTACTAGACCTCATAAGACAAACTGTATTCTTACATTTATTACTAGACTTCTTAAGCCTCACAATGCTTCTTTTGTTTCTAGTCATCATAAGACTCATTATGAAGTAACTTTGCTACTGGGCATCATAATACATTTGTTTCTAGTCATCATTAGACTCTTTGTGTTGTTTAGTTAACTGTATTGTTACATTTGGAACTAGTCATCATTAGACTCTCTGAGTTGTTTAGTTAACTGTATTCTTACATTTGGTACTAGTCATCATTAGACTCTCTGAGTTGTTTAGTTAACTGTATTCTTACATTTGTTACTAGTCATCATTAGGCTCTCTGTGTTGTTTAGTTACTTTTGCATCTGGTCATCATAAGAATCACTCTGTTCTATCATTTGTTACTGGTCATCATAAGATCCACTTTGTTCTTACCTTTGTAACTGGTCACATTAAGGCCCACTATGTTCTTGCCTTCTCAGATGGCCATCCTATGACTCATTACTCACTTTGTTATCACAGTTATTATTGGTCGTCGTAAAACTCCAAGTTTTTTATCTGTTTAACTGGTCATCGTAAGACTCGCTATTTTCTTACTTTTACTACTGGTCATCTTAAGACTAACTATGTACTTATATTTGGTTCCGGTAATCATAAAATTTACTACGGTCTTACACTCGTTACTGGTCAACATAAGACTCACTATGCTCTTAAATATGTTACTGGTCATCATTAGACTCACTGTGTTCTTTAATTTTTAACTACATTTGCTACTAATCATTATAAGACTCACTGTGTTCTTACATTTGTTACTGGTGTTATCAGGAAAAACCCAGTCTGTTCAATGGTTTTGTTATTCCCGTCAGTCATGAGACTGGCTCCAGTTCCTGTGTTTCATTTTTGGTACCGGCCATAAATATTTGGCCTTCAGGATAAAAGTTACATCAGGACCTGTACCATTTTTAAAACATATAACCATTTAGTCTAGAAGCTTTCAAAGACATTCAAACAATATGTATCGTAAGAAGCTAAGACTCAGACATGAGGTGTCGAGGATAGTTCTCAATGAAAACATATATGCTGTGACCCCTTATTAGCATCGTGTTGGCGAGACGGATCTAATGAGGAGCATAACATAAGTTTTCCGTTTAGAAACATGAAAAATTATCCCTGAATTATACCTGTCGTCCCTTATTTTCTGGAGCACTGATCAGATAATGGGCAGATAAGATGCCTAGACTTATTTGGTTGGGTCCCTGATTGAAGCACACTGTTGGACATACTTTCTCTCAAGCGTAGTAGCCTACTCAAGAGGAAGCTTAAGGCTCCCACTAAGTGTCATTAGCAATCAAATTGCGGACAGCTAATACTCAAACTAGCTTACGCATCTATGCAATTAAGCTTAATTCTTAAAGACAGGAGTGGTACTATATAAGGAGGATTAACTTCCACAGTGGACGGACACACGGCGCCAAGTGTGTGCAACTATGGTAACGTACCGTTGAGCCACTTGGGTAACGTCGATAAGAGAATTGAACTGAACTGAACTGAACAGTGTCATTCTGTCTCTTGATCACATAGTGTCAACACCTCCCTTCAGCCAATGAAATTATTATGACTGGTAATTCTGGTCCACTGACTGGTTGAATAAATTCTCACACCTTTACCTGTACAGGTATGATATGCTATAGCTGGGAACCAGACCCCCCGGCAGGGAAGTTCTGTCTGTAAGGTGCGTGGATCATTGATCTAAAACAGTTGTCTCGCTTCTCAAATAATAAAACCCAACAGGATGTAATGTTGGTATAATTTGTGTCCAATCCAGTTGTATTTATACAATTTAAAAGGGATGTGGAGGAAAGGGTTATGGAATTCTTAAAAGAGGTTGCTGTCTCTGAAACTTAATTTCAGAAAGAGCAAATTCTCTCGTTGAAGAGTAGCCCCAAAAGTAAAAGAACGATTCACGGATGTTCTTGAAACACATAAAACGTTCAGCATAATTACTTGGGTAAACTCGAGCATTGTCCAGGTATTCCTTGATTACTTAGGTAAACTCTAGCAGTGCCCAGGTATTCCTTGATTACTTAGGTAAACTCGAGCATTGTCCAGGTATTCCTTGATTACTTAGGTAAACTCTAACATTCTCCAGGTATTCCTTGATTACTTAGGTAAATTCTAGCATTGTCCAGGTATTCCTTAATTACTTAGGTAAACTCTAGCATTGCCTAGGTATTCCTTAATTACTTAGGTAAAATCGAGCAGTGTCCAGGTATTCCTTGATTACTTAGGTAAACTCGAGCATTGTCCAGGTATTCCTTGATTACTTAGGTAAACTCGAGCATTGACCTGGTATTCCTTGATTACTTAGGTAAACTCGAGCATTGCCCAGGTATTCCTCAATTACTTAGGTAAACTCTAGCATTGCCCAGGTATTCCTTGATTACTTACGTAAACTCGAGCGTTGTCCTGGTATTCCTCAATTACTTAGGTAAACTCGAGCATTGCCCAGGTATTCCTTGATTACTTAGGTAAACTCGAGCATTGTCCTGGTATTCCTTAATTACTTAGGTAAACTCGAGCATAGTCCAGGTATTCCTCAATTACTTAGGTAAACTCGAGCATTGTCCTGGTATTCCTTGATTACTTAGGTAAACTCCAGCATTGTCCTGGTATTCCTTGATTACTTAGGTAAACTCGAGCATTGTCCTGGTATTCCTTGATTACTAAGGTAAACTCGAGCATTGTCCAGGTATTCCTTGATTACTTAGGTTAACTCGAGCATTGTCCAGGTATTCCTTAATTACTTAGGTAAACTCGAGCATTGTCCTGGTATTCCTTGATTACTTAGGTAAACTCGAGCATTGTCCAGGTATTCCTTGATTACTTAGGTAAACTCGAGCATTGTCCTGGTATTCCTTAATTACTTAGGTAAACCCTAGCATTGCCCAGGTATTCCTCAATTACTTAGGTAAACTCGAGCATTGTCCAGGTATTCCTTAATTACTTAGGTAAACTCGAGCATTGTCCAGGTATTCCTAAATTACTTAGGTAAACTCTAGCATTGCCCAGGTATTCCTTGATTACTTAGGTAAATTTGAGCATTGTCCAGGTATTCCTTAATTGCTTAGGTAAACTCGAGCATTGTCCAGGTATTCCTTGATTACTAAGGTAAATTCGAGCATTGTCCAGGTATTCCTCAATTACTTAGGTAAACTCGAGCATTGTCCTGGTATTCCTCAATTACTTAGGTAAACTCGAGCATTGTCCTGGAATTCTCTGATAACTAAGGTAAACTCCAGCATTGTCCTGGTATTCTTGATTACTTAGGTAAACTCCAGC
Organism: Ctena decussata; assembly: GCA_963989385.1. Classification (NCBI taxonomy): domain Eukaryota; kingdom Metazoa; phylum Mollusca; class Bivalvia; order Lucinida; family Lucinidae; genus Ctena; species Ctena decussata. The sequence continues at coordinate 32,311,435 of OZ022498.1, read as the reverse complement.
ATTGTCCTGGTATTCCTTAATTACTTAGGTAAACTCGAGCATTGTCCTGGTATTCCTTGATTACTTAGGTAAAATCAAGCATTGTCCAGGTATTCCTTAATTACTTAGGTAAAATCAAGCATTGTCCAGGTATTCCTAATTTTCTTAGGTAAACTCGAGCATTGTCCAGGTATTCCTTAATTACTTAGGTAAAATCAATCATTGTCCAGGTATTCCTAATTTACTTAGGTAAACCCGAGCATTGCCCATGTATTCCTTGATTACTTAGGTAAACTCTAGCATTGTCCAGGTATTTCTTGATTACTTAGGTAAACTCTAGCATTGTCCAGGTATTCCTTAATTACTTAGGTAAACTCGAGCATTGTCCAGGTATTCCTTAATTACTTAGGTAAACTCGAGCATTGTCCAGGTATTCCTTGATTACTTAGGTAAACTCTAGCATTGCCCAGGTATTCCTGAACTACTTAGGTTAACTCGAGCATTGTCCAGGTATTCCTTGATTACTTGGGTAAACTCGAGCATTGTCCAGGTATTCCTTGATTACTTAGGTAAACTCTAGCATTGCCCAGGTATTCCTTGATTACTTAGGTAAACTCGAGCATTGTCCAGGTATTCCTTAATTACTTAGGTAAACTCTAGCATTGTCCAGGTATTCCTTAATTACTTAGGTAAACTCGAGCATTGTCCAGGTATTCCTTGATTACTTAGGTAAACTCTAGCATTGCCCAGGTATTCCTTAATTACTTAGTTAAACTCGAGCAATACTCGGGTATCCTTCGGGCTACTCGAAGATGTGTATACTTATACATAATTGAGCCGCGACACGAGAAAACTAACAAAGTGGCATATGCGCCCAGCGATACTCAGATCAGCCTGGGCATCCGCCCAGTCTGATCAGAGTCTTCGCTGTACGTATGAAGCTAGTTTAGACCTTTAGCTACCTTTTAAGCGCAAAGCGAAGACTCTGATCAGACTGGGCAGATGCCCAGGCTGATCTTATTCTGCGCTGGGCGCACAACCACTTTGTTGGTTTTCTCGTGTCGTGGCTCAGTTATCTTCTGTATTCCGTGGAATATTTGAGTTTTGCTCGGATTTACCCCAGTATTTATGCGGAGCATGCCCAGAATGAAATACTTTCTCTTTGTTTTCAGCTTTGTATCTGATCGACAATTCTTTCAAAGTCGTCGAAAGATGTCAGCATTTCACGTTAAAGCAAAGTGACGCCGTATACCTATCACCTGGGGATATAATTGACACAGTCTGGGTACAGACTCGTCATGATTGTACGTTACAGTGTCTCAAGTTCGGCAGCTGTGTTACCTTCGTTATCAAGCCGTCGTATGCAGACGGGTTTATGTGCTACTCTGGAATAAACACAAACGACACGAAATATGCGCTTGGGGCTAAATTCTACGCTGTTTATGGTGTTGAACTCACGTCAAACCTTCGGTACTTTGTTTAGTTAGATGGTTAGTGGAAATGGTTGTGTAAACTGTGCAATCGGAGCACCCTCGGCCAATTCCGTGATTCACGGAATTGGCCGAGCGGTGTTCCGATTGTAAACTGTGGTGTCTGTTTGATCAATGCGCGCTGTTGCTGTTGTTTTTCAATTTAGTCGTAACGGAGCGTCCAGTTGGGGGAGGTGGGGGAGGGGGGTCAAAACCTTTATCTATATAGGCCCAGCGTTGGCAGCACTCCGAAATACTTTCGTATCAAAGGCAAACAGCGTTATGGAATGCCATAGAAATTCTGAAAATTGGGACAGATCGGTCGAAGCAAACAGTATCCAGACTCTGATCAGACTGCACCAAAACAGAGCAGCCTGATCAGCGTCTACACCGTTTGCCGTTTCAACTGGCTCTTTTGGACTCATTATTGCATTGTAAATTAAACTGTCCTATTTTAGGGCATTTACGGTAATTATTTTGGGTGTTATTATTATTGCTATAATTTTTTTTTTAGAATTTTTACTGCACTTTGTATATTAATACGACATTGTTTCAACACAAAATTTTGAAACAACACATTTCTTCTATGCTCTCCTTTCTGACAGCAAACCATTGGACCAGCTTAGCATATATCACTGTGGTATAATTTATGTTGTGTTTTACAGTATTCCTCAAAATTATTTAAGGAATGAATGTTATTTTTTTAACGTTTACTGAAGTATAAACTACATCGGGTCACGAGCAAAGTAAGTGAACCCCGAAGGGGTTTACGTAAACTTTGCTCGTGACCCGATGTAGTTTATACTTCAGTAAACGTTTAAAAAATAACATTCATTCCTTATATTTATATTATTAAACGATGCTTTTGATCAATAAAAAGATAAAAAAAAATAAGAAATACATATATAAAGATCGTTTAAAAAACATTACCGGCCGAATTTTGCAATAGTTTGGAACAGCCGCATTGTCACTGCCTACCAGTAAATTCCACCTCCTGCTGTAGATTTCGCGTGCAAGTAGGCGTAGCGAGCTGTCACTCAATGTTTACTAGCCATTCAAGTACATGGAATGTTGTAGATTTCACGTGCTAGTTAGTGAGATGAGCTGTCACTCTGAAGCGCGTGATACAATGTAATTATTGACTTTTAAACAACATTGACACCCGCATCACTTAATTGGGTTAACAGAGAGCTCTGCACTGATAATGTAAATATTGAGAATTGCATTTTGGCACACACTTGCTAGCCATACATATTTAACAATATTTTAGACGCGTAAAATACAATAAAAGAACATCGTTTTCAAGTTTGATACACAAAAATGACAATATGATGCATTTTCTTTCGTCAGTGGTACATGTAGGTAAGGATGTGCTAGGGTACACCCCTGTAAAAATATGTCCCTTGATTTCGACTGTGATTTGCTGTACTACCTTTGCTAGAAACAGACTATCTCAGGTGAAATAGTTGATTTTCTCCATTGTTCAACATCAGCTACATTATTAATGTTGCCTTTAATATTTTGCATGATTTAAAGTTACTAATTCAAGTTTCTGAGTCAGCGACTGGCTGTTATATTATAGGAAGAATATTGAAGGTATCCGAAACAGCAAAAAATCTGATCTGTTAGTGATCTGAACGGAATATTTTTGGCAAGGTATAGATAATCATGTCAATACTCATATCCCTTAAAGCATGTTTACTAAGCCTTACAAAAAATATATGTTTGTGCCGTTTCCATTGAGATGTAGAGGATCAGACTGAATCAGAAAAACATACCCTCTGTCAAAATTGCAATTTTCCCCTATTTCGGACACTTTGTGGAAATGAAGTCACGTGTTTGAACGCCAGCAGTATCTACAGCTGACAAGCTCACACAAAATTCTGTTTTCAGTTCGCCAACACCTTATCTCTAGATGATAAAACCATTCAAATATCAACTGATTTGTCATTATCTTTTCCACAACTACCGGTTTTAATTGGTAAGGGTACATATTTTTTCAGTCAGACAAAAAATCTCTGGGTGGCACAGTTCAAGGGGAGATAATATTTGTGACCCAAACGTGTGAGTAATACTGTTATGCCAAAAAGTTCACAGAGGAATATTGTTAACTAAGTAAACAAAGATATTAAGTATATACATGATCTGTCAACTACCAGTGCTTAATTTTCACTTTGCAAACAAATCTCAATAATTTTGAGGAATACTATATTTGCTCCCTTTTCGCGTTCATGTTAACTTGTGCGTCACATTAAATTCTGCGAAAACTTGTTCATGTATCCCACCATAGTGCTTATAAAATTTCATTTGCCCAATATGCCAGAAACAAGGGGCCAAAATGCAGAAAGTTCAGTTTCCCTCTTCCCAACAGGCAGACTGAATGCAAATAACCTTGACATACATCGTAGCGGCATTGCTATGACGTTGTTTAAACTTAAGGTAAAATGGGTACACTTTCAGGGGAAGCAATTCTGCCATTTCTACGTTTGCCTCCCTTCTCTAAAGGGTCAACTCTTACAGGAAAAATTTGCTCCTGTAGGAGCAAATTGTTTCCTGTAAGAATAGACCCTTTTTGGAAGGACTATTTTCCCTAGAAAAACAAACAGGAATCCACGGAAGTTGTTCCCCTTTGTAAAAGTAGCAAGAAAACAAAAGGTGTACTCAAACACCTTTAAAAGATGTAATAGGACAAAATAAAAAAAACAACAGTTTTTGGGTCACACAACATTATATGAAATAGGCGCCACCTATATTGCAACGAACCTGCATTATGACTCCAATAAAAAAACGAAACAAGAAAATATATCTGCATGGATAGTTCGTGTTTTAGTATTTTTATGCAACTCTGTCCTACAGCGCAGAGTTCCTGGAAAACTTTTTATAAGTAAAACAAAAAAAATCTAAAAATCCGGACAGCTAAAATAAAATTACGACGCCCAAAGGATACAGACGGGATGGAATATTTTCCCGTTCATAGTAAGAGTGCCTCTGCTGTCCAAGACAGACAGATAGACAGACAGAGAGAATGGTACCATTGGTAACCGTAAAACCCTGCACAGTGTCATTGGCAAAAGATGGCACCACTTGCAAAATCGCCAGCAGTACTATTGGTAGAGCCAATGGCACCATTGGTAGAGCCGATGGCGTCTATGGCACCATTGCAGATCCAATAATTTTATGTAATGAGAAATTTTTAGTCTTTCTAATTTGATTTCATCATTTTGGGGAAAATGTTTATTCTCCTGTCTCCACTCGAGCGTTTATGATGGGTTCACTAAATTACCATATTGAATGACGCATTTTTCCCGCGATGGTAATTTTGCCCATGCCCAAATTTGTCTGCAGTATTGGCAGCCAATGGTCGGCAATACTGGTACCACTGGTATCAATGGTAGAGCCAATGGTGCCAGTGGTGAAACGCTGAGTTTCTTTTTTGGAACACATTCGCGTGTTGCCAGGGCAGTGGAGGCGGAAGTTCAGGAAATTATTTCCTGTTTTTATTTTTATTTTCCGAGCATACGCTTAACATTACTTTTCACTTTCTGTTGAAATTTGCCTTTTACTTTTATTTTATTTATTTTTTTTTTGTCACGTAAAAAATGAATAGAGAAAACCACTAGATGGATTCAGGTTTAAACCACGAATTATCCCAAATAAAAGAGCAAGGAAGAATTAGATTATAAGAATCTGCATGCGGACTAATTCAGTACAAATTGGTGTTTCTTTTTATAATAGCATGTGAAACGTGGCCGTCCTTCATTAATTCTATACATTAGGGCTGGGACGAGTACCCGGGTACCCGAGTCCGGGTCGGGTAGACCAATTACCCGGGTACACATTTACTACCCGTTACCCGAATGTTTAGTATTATGTAATTATAAGTATTCTATTTCAATAGAATTTCAAGTAAACAGATCAAAGTTTTACTGTCTTGTGTAAATTGCCATCATAATTGCCAAACTGTTTTTGTATATTTTAACAGGGAGATTTCTACATTTTCATACTCAACTCATTCATAAGTAAGCAAATGACATATACCTTACTTATTATTTGAGCTAAACGTATATTTTCTTACTGTGGACATGCTGATAATGAGGCTATGGTAACGGGCACCCGGGTACTTGCGGATAGTAGGGACTCGGGTACCCGGTACGAAATCTCTACCCGTCCAAGCCCTACTATACATTTTCCTCTGCCGATTCTATTGATACGTGTTAAAGCAAATGATCATAAAAGCTGCAACTGGGCACAGTCTAGTGTTTAGGCTCTACAGTCTTCGAATAATGACAAGTTCATTTGTATTCATTAATGTAAATGGGTATACATTTCCATGACTTTTTCGCCATTTTTTTTTTCAAAGGGAAACAACTTTTATAGCTTCCCGTTTGCTTTCCTGCACGACAGAACCCTTCCGATAAAGGGATCTAGTCTTAAAAAATGAATTTGTTCTTAGACAAGGGCATACCTGCTTATACGCAAATACGCAGGTGCGTATTGAAATTTTGTCAATATGACAAAATTTCAACACGCATCTGTGTATTTTCATGCTGAAATTTATAAATTAGTCAAGATTTCAATGCCAACTGCCAATGGACATAACAGTCTGAATTATCCTAGGGAACTAAGCCCCTACGTGTACACATGTCCCTCCAAGGATTATCAAACATGAGTGTACGTATCATAAAATTCCCCAAGCTATGACCCTGCCAGAGGATCTCGAAAATGCAAGGTGATCAGAACACTTTTCATGATCATGTACAGGATATATACCATGAAAACTTATAGATTGTTGCTGCATACATACGATCGAACTATGCAGATAGAGTGGCAACATGATCTGAGTTACCCTATTAGCACATGTCCTAGGGTATATTTTCACCAATACCTGTTATACAATTTTAAACGCAGTGTGGCAGATAATAGCAGCTGTTGCAAGATGCATGCAAAATTGCAAATCAATGTTATTCTAGCCCAAAAAGGACACGCAACCTATGAAGGCAGCCTTTCAGTTGCGTCAAAGCATGCAGGAAATGTTCCCAGTGAGGATGTAACCATGTCAAAAAGAACACGTCTGATTGTGAAATGAATTTTCTTGCTTTGCAAATTTGTTTAAAACGGTGATAAGATTATTAATAATCATACCCCAACTTCCAAGCACTTGAGGGGGAATATAGCTTCTGCGTTGTCCGCCCGTTCATGCGTGCGTGCGTCCGTCCGTCCGTTCGTCACGCATAGGATAGCTCAAAAACCTTGCATGCTAGAGAATGGAATTTTCATATATGGATTCATCATCAGAAAACAGCTGACCAGTATTTTTTCTTGTCCGAGTAGTCTCCCTTCTTTGAGTTATGCTCCTTTGGAAAAAAGAGTAATAAAATCTTGTCAGCAAGGTATCTCAAAAAGTATTTCATGGGACTTGAAAACTTCGCCATCTTATTAGAAATGCTGGGTAGATGACCCTAATTAAATTTTGAACGAATGCTGTTGAATTTTATTTTAGTTATGGCCCTTTGAAAATTTGTTAGCAAGACATCTCAAAAAGTATTTAAGCTATGGGCTTGAAACTTGGTCAGCTAATTGTAGATGATAAGTAGATGTATTGCTTAACAGTTGAACGAATTCTGTCAATTTTTTTCGGAGTTATGTCCCTTTGACAATTTTAGCATTTTAAACTTTAGATATCTAAAGATATAGTTTAGCTAAGGACTTGAAACTTGGTTGGCTGATTGACAATGGTGAGTATGAGTAGATTACATGTAACTGGTAAACTTTTGAACGAATTCCGTCATTTTTAGGGTATGGCCTTCTGAAAATTCAGTATTTTGAACTTGTCTTTTGAAAGATTTCCGTCAATATTTTTTAGTGCAGGCCATTTGGCTAGGGCAGAGTATTTTACAAACACACTTTCTACGTCAAAAACAAAGTTGCATTACACTGTTGACTCAGTATAGTTTGACAAACGCCTAAATATTGGGCTTTATAAGACTTATGGCCAGCGAAGATTCAGATCACAGATACTGATCAGAGCCTTAGCTTTTTGCATACTGAGTGCTTGTTTTAGAACATCAATGTGTTGCCATCACAATAATCAGTCTGGGGACTTACGGTTTTCCATCACGCATATTTGTGATGGTCAGCCATAACTCTTGCAGTTTTAGACCAACTCACTAAAATGACAATTTGAGTCACTTGCAGCGTTCAGTATGACCTGTCAACGCTTAAAAATGGAGAAATATGGAAAAATAACCCAATATTACCCGTCTGTTAACCGTCTTATTTCGAGCACTGGTGAAACCCCAGAACTGTCTACCTATCGTCCCTGGCGGGTTAGTGTCTTTCTGTTAGCAGGAGACTGTATCATGTTGGTTTTCAGCCTGAGAAAGAATATTTCAATAACATGGAATTTCTCTTTTCCTATGTCTGGTCCTGATATTTTATATTTCCACCTAAGTGCTTTCTTTGTTATTTCATCTGCTTATCTGAGATAACCTGATTTGCATATGAACTTTTTTAAGATATTGTGTTCGAGAATCGATCAGTTGCCGCAAGTATAACGTTAGTAAAAACATTTTGCAAACATCAACTATATTTCTTTAAGAGTTAGTAGTAAATAAGACCTACGACAGCTTCGAGTTAGTGGCCCTGATCTGTATGTATTTGTTGTCGAACGTCCGAATCACCGCATTAAAATGAGGAAAAACGAACATGCCTACGTATAAGGATTTTAAGTCTATTTCAAGTGGTTTAATATAATTTGTTTACAAAATATTATTACATTTGCGTCCGCTTTTAAAAAGGTACATGTAAATAGATACACTTTCAGGGCAAGCAACTCTCCATTTTTTGTATTGCCTCCATTCTCAACGGGTAGCCAACTTTAAAAGGAAAGAATTTGTTTTTCAGGAGCATATTCTTTCCTTCAAGTGCTGGCCCCATTTTAAAAGGACTGCGTATTCCAGGGATACAAATAGGAAGTCACATAAAGTGTTTGCCTTAGTACAAAAATAGCGAGAAAACTTGGAGATATACACCTTAACAAAGATGACATAACTTAGACAATACAAGGACACGAACCCATCTTATCTACATTTTGACACATGTATATCAGTAAATGATTAGTTCAGCGTCATAATGGTTAAAGTATGGTGTCCGCCTGTACGGGAGAAGATCCACAAGCATAAGCTAGTGACGTGGACAGCAAACCATTCTGATGAATACTTACAGCACCCTTGCTAAACTGAAACGGTCAAGGCAACGAACATATAAGTTACACCTCCTGGCTCCGAAAAGTACCACTTGTACATCAATACTTTAAACTGAAAATTTGTTAAACTGTTTTCTACTACATGTATAATGCTGTTACATAAAATAAAAAAAACCTTGTCATTCATATAATACAAGTTTTACACAAAAAAGAAGAGAAAACATCCTACCTTATGGGTTAATATCGCATAGTAGTGCGAAAACATTTATTAGCAACTGTCGAGGGAGACAATAACCACTGATTGCGCAATATAAATATGCAAAGAAGTTTGGAATGATATTTCTCCTGTCTTCCTTTTGAAATAGTTCTATCCTAAACCGAAGTTTTCTCAAACAATTTAATACTTTTCTCATACTAAAGACGGTTCTCAACATGAAATAGTTTATTGCTTGTATTGTATTGTATTTTGGAGTACCTGCCAAAATCTGATCTTACCCTGGTGTTCTGACCCAGGACAGGAAAAAATTCACGAGCTGCCAATGCATTGGTTGTATAGGAGCTCACGTACCTGCGTCGTCAAGTGAAGTTGGCATTTTAGATGATGACGTCACGGAGACGGTAAAAATGACGTCAGTTTATGCACGCCAGTCGTTGACGTAAAGAACCGAATGGCGGTCGTTGAAAGCGGCGCCTTCTTTCAAAATCAAATTGAAACCTCCCAAGCACTAGAATTACGCATTTTAAGAAGTTCTGAAGTTAAAACAAAACGTGGTGTGCAAGAAAAAGTATCTATTATTGATGTGAGGTGCGGATAGAAAAATCCGTCACTCGGGATCACTGTTCGGCATCACTCGGCAAGCCTTGTGATGCCGAACAGTGACCCTCGTGACAAATTTTTCTATCCACACCTCACACCCATGACAGATCCTTATATTCTGCGCCATCACTGACCTTTCCTGCCAGCGCAACCAACAGGTTAGTGTTAAAGAGTAGTATAAGGCAATAACCCGGAACTGATGCAATCAAATCCCACCCACAGCACCAAAGGGAAATAATCATAGGAAGAACAATGACTCTTGTTTTCTCAAACACTGATATCTAAAAGTACCCTCTTAAAACAAAGAATATAGTTTAGACACGTTTCCTCTTTTTTTCTTTACATTTCAACTCCTCTTATCTCAAAGTACTTTTAACTCAAAGTAAATTGTTTGGGACCAGAAAATTTATTTTGAGACATCAGTAGTTTGAGAACTGCGACTTTGAAATATCAAGAGTTGACTATACATGTAACAACACATGTGATAGTCAACACTGTAAAAATCGCCCTTAGCTATAAAACACAAGTGGTTACATGTTAAGGTGTAAACATGTTCAGGAATATGTCATATAGCTAAACATGTACGCCTTCTCTATTATTTTCCTGGACAAAGTCTGCTAAACACGTTTTATTCTGTTACGCGTTTCGGATGAATCCATTCTCTCTTTTCCCCGTTGAAGAGCGAAAAAAGAGACGAAAATGTTGACAGAGGAAATTTTCAAAATAAAAGGTAGATATAACCAGTTTTGTACATGTTTAATTTCTAAACATAAACCTAAACATGTTGCAAAGTAAACATGTTACGATTTAAACACATAAAAAAATCTGACTGCATTTTTGCATTGATTCTAAACACATTTTTTACAGTGTTAATACGACAGGATAACAAAATGTAGCTCTTCCCAAGGTACGTAGTCACAAAGTTAGTCTTAATAAAAAATGATACAATAATTAGGTCAACAGAACATCTGCTTCTTACCCATATTTTATTTTATAGTATACTAGCTTGCGACCAGTGGCGACCATTTTTCGTAACATTTTTTTTTTATCCTGTTACCTAATTAAGGCATTCAGTTAGTCTATATTTCAAATAAATATAGGCCCACACCGGGTAGGCGGCAATCCTGAACACTCGCGGCAATCACGAACGCAGGTCAAAAATTTACGGGGCTGTTTAAGATGAGTCGACAAAACTTCTTTTTTTCAGCGGGAAGAATCGGTTAAAAATAAAGGTAACTATGCCATGACTTTTAGATATGTTCAAAGATATGCCTCACCAATTTTAGTTGTTGAATCCCTATTAAGTTGCCTGTAGTTTAGGCGTAAACGCAAGATCTGTGACTTTTAAACGGCCAAAACAACAAACTAGACCAAAATGTTCAAGTTTCAAACATATTTTGATCATTTCCATGATATACAGATAAAATTTAATGTTTTCTGGACAGACTGTGCGTATTCATTTGACTCTGTCTTGTACACAAACGAAGTTCCATCGATTTGAAAACAACAGGGTAGAGAACGGTGGCAATCGAAAACGATGTTCATGGCAATCGCCTAACGTCAAACAAATGTTTGAAAGGCAATCGATGAACATTTATCGTGTTTATAGCTTCTGCCGATTTTTAATTCAAATTTAGACAAGAACCTGTAGAATGTTGTTTTTTTTTGTTTATTTTTATTATTATTTATTTACCTATTTTTACAAACGGCGCCATGCGTTAAACATGCAACACATGTACACTTGGGATAAATTCTACTATTGTGGAGCATATTCTTTCCAAAACTGATTAACTTCCGGAATAATAAAAAAAACTTATTGAACCATCGATATTTTGACTCATTTTGCTAATACTCTTGTTATATGATACGATATGTCCCTTGTAAGGCTCCCTTAAAACATAAACTGTGGTGCTCATTATAATTGCCCCATTGAGACAATTTAATGAGAACCAACCATGTATGCTTTAAGGTTCCTCTTAAAGACACATTTTAGATTGCATAATACCCTAATGACTGTTTATTGAAATATGCTGCTCAGAGATAAGACCTTCTGGGAGACTTGTGACCGAAGTACAGGTAGGGGCCAGATAAAGGGAAATCAGCTGTCAAAGAAAAAGAGGAAATATGGAATACAAACAAATTATAACTGGACCAGACTGTGTTATTGAAGACCCATATAAAACTTTAAAAAATACCATTATTTGTTCAAAGACATGTTTTTATAGGAAGAGATGATATAAATGGGACCATGTAAATAGGTACTCGTACATTATACCATTCGTGCACATAGAAGACTTTGATCAGCCTATGCAGTCTTATCAGAGTCTTCCCTGTTTGCATGAATAGTATGAGAGTCCTGAAAATTTAAAACAGCAAAACTGATTATCCAGATCAGTCTACATATATGTGACGGCTGATTTGAATATCTATTGCTCAGAAAATGGAAATCCGGATCAGTCTACCGAGATATGACGGCCCATTTGAATGTTTACTGTTCACATGAGCAGTCTGTCGTTCCTAAAATCCGGATCAGTCTACACAGATATGACGGCCCATTTGAATATTTACTGTTCACATGAGCAGTCTGTCGTTCCTTGAAATTTAAAACACAGAAATGAAGACCCTGGTCAGTCATGACTGATTTGAATATTAATTGTTCTCATAAAAAATTGTCATATCAGCCTGCACAGCTAAACAGCGAATAAGACCCTGATGAGTCTATGTATATGTGATTTGAATATTCAGCCTGCACAGCTAAACAGCGAAAAAGACTCTGATAAGTCTCTGTATATGTGATTTGAATATTTACTGTTTGTATTCAAATCAATCAGCATAGCTAAACAGCAAAAGTGAAGACCTTGATCAGCCTACACTTATGTAACAACTGATTTTAATAAATAAACTGGTCAAATTGAAAAAGTGTCATCAAAGAGTATTCAAAACAACATGCTCATCTGCACTGACTGATTAGTCTTCATTTTTGCTTTTCACGGAAAAGCATTTTACTGTTTTAAAATGCCAAAACTTTTAAAATGTTAAACTTCAAGACAATTAAACATCTTTTTGTTTGCATTGACTTTAACAAATAATTAGCTAAGTAAATCAAATAAAAATGTTCATCCACTAGTTTATATCAGATCAGAAAATATAATTAAAATTTAAAATACAGGTTTCGTTTATCATGAATCCATAACTTATTTTTATCTGATATACTTAATTTTTCTCAAAGTAGATGCATAAATAAGATAATAGCAGTTTCCCCATGTTAGTCCCCCTCATACAGTTTTATCACTTGCTTGATCCCCGCATAGTCACCTAGATAAGATAAGCCTTTGATGTGAGCTATAGCCCTAACTGCTGTTTATTGTGGGTGATCAAATTGTGCCACCTCATTTTGTTAAAGAAAAAAATGTGTCTTTAAAGCAACAATACATATACTGTGCTACGTTGTGTATTTCGAGCGTCTGGTTCAGACAATGACCTCAAACAACGACAAATCAATAATAAGAACAACAATTTCAGCGACAAAAACAAGCAAAAGGCTTTTACCCATATAAAGTATATTTTAATGTTTCCAGGCATAACTCTTCTTCAAGACATACATGGATTCCAGTGCAATCTCGTGTCTGTTAACAGAAACACTCAGTCTTGAAGGCGCATGTTATTAAATGAAAAATAATGCAGCAGAGCTTTATCTAGAAACAGTTTGTTGTACAGCTTCTTCGTCATCGATTGCCGTGCCCTGCGTTAGTCGATTGCAACTGATTTTAGAAAACAACGTTTTCGATTGCCAGAAGTTTTTACCCTTGCATTTTCATCCCCCCCCCCCCCCAAGTACGGTGAAACTTAAACGTAGAACCTAGAACTTTTACAGGTGTTTAGAAAAGACATTCAAGTTTATTAGAAGACTACGTTTTATTTAATTTGACCTTGAATAATTTGGAATATAAGCCAGAGATCTGAATTTGCCAGTCTAAAATTTCATGCTCAAAATGTAAGAAGGCAGTGCGACATTTAGTAAAGACTTTGTGAAGAAAATTATTCTTCAGGGAAATTTTCAAACATGCTGCTTCAGACCAGTAATAATTATTTTACCCAAAGCCGTTCGATTAAATGAAATAAAACATGTTAAACTGAGTTACCCTAACTCGTCGCGTAAATATTTGATCCGCGTTCTGGATTGCCGCGAGTGTTCAGGATTGCCGCCTACCCGGTGTGAGGCCTGTTACGAGTTACTGTCGTTATCGTATCGATTTATTGTAGACTGTAACATGTGCCTGTGACAGATCCTCTAAACAGGCCACATATAAGGAGCAAAACCTCCACGCCCTGTACCAGTGGCGGCCACATGGCTGCCTTGAGCTAAATGATGCATTTGCCAATACCTTTACACATATTAAACTTTGAATAATCATTTGTCATTCAAAGTATGTGGTCTTTGTCATATTTTTGCAGTGTGAGTCCGTTCGGTTTTCAAATCCAAGTGATCCCACTATGTGAAGGCCAAGAGTCACAGTCCCCCGGGAAAGAAATGATGTTCGTATGAGGGTACCTGGTGGAAGTTGTTTATCGTTTGCCCCCTAACATGCCATTTGTGCCGATCCTTTTCGTATGCATTCCTATATCAGTTTGGATTCACTACAAACGCCTATATAGAGGATCTTACATGAGTGCTCATGTATTATTGAATTTATTAAACGAGTTGGGGAAAAAGATAAGATGCGAGGCTCTGCCGAGCATCTTATCTTTTTCCCCAACGAGTTTAATAAATTCAATAATACAGGAGCACGAATGCAAGATTCTATTTATCATATGACACTAAAAGCGCATTTTATTAGCAAATTTTGCACTGAAACGTCATGATTTCCCCACTAGAAAAAGCGACATTTTTATGGACGTTAACGCATAACGCTACGACGTAATTTGCATATTTAATCCACTAGTGGATTATCGCATTTAATGCATGGCTTTATTACACTCTCAGATGCGACGTCATATGATAAAATTTTTTACGCTATAAATACGATACTGCGCACGCAGATCGAATGCAGCCGTCAGTGATCTTCAACCAGTATGTAAAGCATCCCAGCAAGCACATGACGTTGTAATGACGTCGATGTGACGTAATGACGTCACATCGACGTAAGTACAGCGTCATTTTGACAGGCACATGACGTCGTAATGAATGAGGACCAAACTAACAAGACAACCGACTACAGAAAAGCGGACACAACAGGTAATAATATAAAAACAAAACCACAATACAAGGGAAGAACCGCCTTTGAGCGAGCGAGTGAGTGAGTGACAGAGTGAAGTCGCGCTTAGCGTCCCACTAAACCATAGGTCATATGGTCGAAGACTTCGGTTCAGTCTCATCCGAAAGACCGGAGGAGCAGGGGATTGAACCTGTGTCCCCTGGTTTGGTAGTCTAGCGCGTAAATCACTACACTACCGCCGTTCCCGCCCCTTGGAACTACTGGGCATTGAGGATGTGGTTGAGGGTTGGCTTATTCGGGTACGATAAATCGACCCTTATGACCTTAAATGCGAGAGGAGGTAGTGTAGACGCAGATCAGTTTTGTGTTTCGACATCAAAGTTTGACCTAGACAAGACCTCAAAGAAGTCAGCATCGTAAAAAAATATTAAAAATAATTACCGTTATTGTCCTAAAACAGGATTTTTTATTGCAGTAATGGGTCCAAAAGATGCAAATGGATAGCAAACAATGTAGACTGGTCTGGATCTGTACTGTATGCTAAGACCTGTCGGTCCCATTTAGGTAACGTTTCGTTTTACATTTTAAAACCAGTATTAAGGCTTATTTTCCCGTAGTCTTTACAATCCGATAACAACACGACAGTGCGCAGTTACTGTACTGTTTTGAGTGCGACAAACCCTTATCAGCAGAATGACGTGCACTTTATCGAAATCCGGAAAAGATAAAAGCTAATTTATTAAGACTTGAATTAATACACATAAACGAATACTAAAATATAAAAAACTAAAGATATGAAACATGGATTTTATTTGTCTGTTCATTTCCTGAAATATTTACATATCTAAAAAAAAAAAGGAAATATGTGATGTTAAGTTTATATGGAAACCAAGATGTATATTAGCAAGACGAGTTGGCGGTTTTCTGGCCGTGTTCATTTTTAATAATTTTGTGTGAAAAAAACTCTGTCCTATACGATGGCAAGAGAAAGTTCCGCTGTTAACCTTTGTGTAAAGTATGTTCTGTTCTTCGAGAATTTTCTCATCTGGGTAAGTGTCAGCAAGCTGGTTGGTTGGTTGTTTGGGGTTTAACGACTCTTTGAGACAGTATTTCAGTCCATATCGAGCCGTCTCCCAGAAAGAAGGAATGATAGGCGATCGAAAAAAAAATCCAAACAACTCCCACCTGCACTTACTGAAAGCACAGTAGGCCCTTTGTCCTACTATTCGGCACTGAAAGTTGCCCAGCACCTTCCCCGACCCGACCACCCCAAGTGTCAGCAAAACAATTTATGGCATAGCTAATAAAATAGAATGGACTGAAGTGGAATTTAATTGACTGGCATAGGTAATCTCCATATCATATCATTGGTTTGGGATGACACTCTTTCAGTTAATAATTTGCTGCTTGTGAGGGAGCAGAGTACCATCCCAGGGGTTGGTAGCAAATTGTAACCAACTGACTTTAGAATGTAGCATCCGTTCCATTTGATCCAAGTCCAGTCCATTCCAGGTTTTCAACTATGCCTTAATGCACAGCAGTCTGCGCGCAGTCTGAGCAGTCTTTAAGCATGTGTACTGATGCAATGTATATGTCGAGAGTGATTGAGTAAATATCGGGCATACGGAGACAGACACCTGAGTATAAAGCCTCATCAGAAAGAGCTGTACGGTACAGTGGGAGCGGGAGCGGGAGCTCGAACAAGCGACCCCTCCACTGGATAGTAGCCAAGTGTGTGAACCACTAGACCAGCGGCTGATTAGTTTTACCGTTGACACATGCCATTCTAGCAAGCGCATGACATTGAAACAACGTTGTGTCAGTGTCGATTCAGTGTCATGACGCTGAATCAACGTTGATACAATGCGT
Organism: Ctena decussata; assembly: GCA_963989385.1. Taxonomy (NCBI): domain Eukaryota; kingdom Metazoa; phylum Mollusca; class Bivalvia; order Lucinida; family Lucinidae; genus Ctena; species Ctena decussata. Next base: position 32,294,881 of record OZ022498.1, on the reverse strand, counting down.
CAGTGACGTAGAATCAACTCTGATACATGCTGTATCAAATATATCCTAGAAAGGTTACCCTTGGAAACAAAAGCGCACAGAAGAATGGAAATTAGAGTCTCAGCTTTGTGTTCTTACGTCGTGTCCATGTCCGTTTTATGACGTCGATATCACTGTTGATAAAAATTTGGTTCAACGATGTCAGAATAATCACCGATTCTCATGGAACATCTTATACTCGTATTTTCTGAAAAGAAAAACAAGCTGTTTACTGAAAACACAGCGTTGCATCAACATTCAGCCAATGTGGATTCGTTATGACGTTGACGCAACGCTGATTCAATGTTGTCTTCACCTTGTGTGCATGCTTGGTTTCCTATGAAAAGTCATGACCGCCTTATGGTCAACATGTGCAAATTGACCATATGGCAGTCATGGCTTTTCATAGTTTTCTTTGTCGCCGTACATACCACTATTAGACTGAAAATATAACATGATGGTGGATTTCCTGTGACACCATAAGCATGTGAAAATCTCCTGATAAATAAAATTTCCTGTTAAATGATGCACAATTTACGTTTGTTTTTGATATATCATCCTATCAGGACCTAGCTGAAAAGCTGCAACTCCTGAAGTTGTACATTCGACAAGGAAGCGCACTGAAAAGATACCACTGAGGCGCTGGTTTACCCATTTAAGCCCAGTAGACTCTTCTATCCTTCTACATATATATTAGATGAGCCCACTTATAATTTAAGGGGTCACAGATTTGTTTTTGTTGTTGTTGCTAATGTATATCCTTAGAGAGGCGCCGTTGTCGAGTGGTTAGAGTGTTATTGTACAGAGAGTCACCGGAGGCAGTCCGGATCCAGGGGGTGGGCTTTGGGGCTTCAGCCCCGCCATCTGGGTCTCTGTATAATATGTAGGCCGCTAGATAATAAGGAGTATCTGGTGATAGTTTGAGATAATTTATCCATGATGATGTGATTAGATTAAAGTATATGTTGTGACAGCTCATTAGAATCGCCTCGGCGAGGCGATTCTACTGAGATATAACAACATATTTTTCAAGACAAAAATCACATTATCAAGAATTCTCATCAAACTGATCCCTCATTATTTCATATATTTTCAAGCCCCCCCACCCCACCCCCCCCCCCCGACCCCCGAGTTATCCAGAGCCCCACCAGTACGTGATGGTTTGGATCTCGTGAGTTCGCGGCTCACCATCGCCATCCGACGACTGGAAAACTCTGTCATCCCAGCAGTAAATGGGTATCTTTTTCGAATCAGGGAAGGATAAGGCAGCGAAAGGAGAGAGATGGGCTCCGCCTTTCACCAGCTGTGCCCAAGATATAGTGGGCCTCTAATCCCCACTGCCCCTGCGGCTATTAGGCTTTGGGAAACCGTTACCTTTTAATGTATATCCTGATCTTCTGAGTCGTCTGATCTAGTTATGCACGGTTTGCCTATGCCCTTTTTGGGACTCTAGGCATGAATGGGTTAATGGGTGAACCGACTGAATGGAATGAAGAGCCATAGATATAACCATAACTTACGTCCGGATTTTAGTTATATCTTATTTATATAGTTATTTTTGGCGGGGGCGCGGTTGGGGCAGGCGGCACAAAGAATTCAAAGGGTGCCATGTCTGTGGAAGCAGAATGGCTGCGGTAGCGGCCTTTTGACCTGGATCAGCTAATCAGCACCTCATAGGCCGAGGTACACTTTCTGGGGAAGCAAAAGGAAGTAACTCTTTAAGCAAAAAATGCTCAAAAAGGGAAAAATTCTTTCCTTTAAGTGTAGACCCCTTTCTGAAAGACATTCGTCGTCCAGGGAAGCAATCAGGAAGTCACAAAAGTTGTTTCTCTTTGTAAAAATGGCGAAAAAAAACGTTTATCTTAAAGCCACAACTGTGTCTGAAATATAATCGTTTAACAAATTCAATCACTAAACCTCAGGCCTTTTTTCTGACGGGCCATAGGCGAGAGCGCCAGATAAGGGTGACTGTTGATGATAATTTTGACGTGACATATTTCTTCCTTATTACTTTCTGAAAACGTGAGTTGTCGCCCAAGCGGAGGTTGTAATGTAGGGGTGACAACTCGTGTTTTACGGAGAATTTCCACCGTTACTGTACCTGCAGCTCTATTTTAATGGGTGTCAAGTTGAATATCATGCTGAGATAAAGATAACATATTTGTGAATCAAGTTCGATATCAGCTTTTATTCGGTCAGTGGGTATATATACCCGACATAATAAAATGTAAAATCTGCAATACTTTTTTGCGTCCAATTCTGATAATTATACTCCCTCGGACGTTAAAGAGAACGGATCCAAACCTCGCACCCCCTGGCACCGAATCAGTTAGTGTCCTCTCCCATTCAAAGAAGAGGGAGTTTGTAGAACAAGAACGAATCCAGTCGCTAAGGAAATTCTAAAATCGAGTAGGCCGTATTAATTAGTCTCCTGTCTGATATGAGGCTACTCTAACAGAGCAAATTTAAAGAGTAACTACACTTCAGGAACTGACTGAATCAGATCCCAAACCCTATCCCCAACACCAAAGGGAAAGATTGCGACAAAGACATCCCAACAAACAATAAATTACAAGTGATAATCCGAGTCAGCAACTCTTTCCCAAATAGGTGGCAACTCAGCTATCTTTATTGAACTAAATAATTTAGACCAACAGACGGGTTACAACGGACTAAGCAAATTATCTGAAAAACATTTAACAATTATTTTTACCTATTTTCTATTTTCATGATAGAAGGATTAAACTGAGAACACAATAAATTAAACAGCACCGAACATAAAACAAATGCAACCGCAACAAAAGTACCGCCTTGGGACGGTCAGTAATCACTACTGGGGGTTTAAACCGGTTTTACTGGGCCCAAACCTTCACCCTCACCCTCCGCTGCGGTGCACACAATTAGTTGGTAGTTCGATTCGTATGGAGGTCCCCTAACTCATCAGAGAGTCATCACGGTCAACAATTAAGATCAAGAAAAGACCGTGATGAAGCAAGGATGAGGACTCGACAGCCAAAACGTGTCGACAGCCAAAACAAGTCGCCGTCATTGAAAAATCACTTAGCTACCCTTTAAAATGGAAGAATTTGTTCAGTAGAGAGAGCAGACGTTTTGTTTTTGTTTTTAGATTAGCTTCTCTCTCTCCCTCTCTCTCTCTCTCTCTCTCTCTCTCTCTCCTGCACAGGAGAAAGGACTGAGACCGAGGGAGGCAAATATCAAATAATTAAGCCACGACACGAGAAAACAAACAAAGCGGCTGTGCGCCCAGCACAGACTCAGATCATCCTGGGCATCCGACCAGTCTGATCAGAGTCTTCGCTGTCCGCATGGAGGTAGCTCGAACCCTTAACTACCTTTTAAAAGCGCTTGGCGAAGAGTCTGATCAGACTGGGCGGATGCTGGTCGCACAACCACTTTGTTGGTTTTCGCGTGTCGTGGCTCAAATATCCCTATGTCAGGAGTGATCTGCCATATGCTTGGGTTATTCATTCACCTGCTCTTATATATATTTTTCTTCTATTTTCAGCTCGTGGGTCTTGCTTGTACCGTCTTAGGGGCGTATGTCCTGGTGCTGAAAGACAAAGTTGTGAAAGACCCCATAGATTTCTTCTTTGACCCGTCTTGTCTCGTGACTACCGCAGGGGCTATAACAGTATTCATCACATTCATTGGTTGGATGGGAGCTCTCAGGGAATACACGTCCTTTCTAAGGGCGGTAGGTATTAAACCTTCTTATTCATGAAAGCATTAGCCTTTGAAGCGCCAAAAAGCAGGCGACAAAATTAGCGTCTGCAAAATTTCTAAAAATGGTACTTTCAAGTTATACCATATTGACAATTCAAAGACTGGAGGCGGCAAACAGTATAGATCCTAATAAGGTGGCTCATTAAAAGCCGCCACATCTCGATTCATTTGTGTGTGTGTGTGTGTGTGTGTGTGTGTGTGTGTGTTTTAAAGCGGTTTTAAGCGTAAAAGTGGGACTGACACCCCTCAAAGAAGCAACCCTCTTGAGTTGAAGAATTTCATTTTCTTTGTAAAGAAATTCAACTCATGATTAAGATCACTTTTAGATCAGAAGCAGACCTTTGCAAACGCAGGCCCATATAAAACGCCACAGGACCATATAGGAACAGATCGTTGCAAAACTCAACAGCCTCGCAGGGTCATTTGATAGGATAGAATAGAATAATGATAATAAATAATAATAATAATTATAATAATAAAGACTTTATTTTCAGTGGGTGACACAATAAGCTAAAAGCTACTCTTCCTTGAGGCCCACTTAACAAAATATGTACAAATCAAAACATATATCAAATACAAATAAACAACATACACTGTTCAGCGAAACCAAACATCCATTGTAGAATGGACTTCTATGTCAGAACTCAAATGTATAATGTTCTGTTGTTGTTGTTTTTTGCTGCTTTTTTTTTTTTGTTTGTTTGTTTTTGGCGGGGAGGGCTCATCTATTGTTTCTTGTTGCAAAAATCTGTAAGGTCAAAACTGGACCCATGTTGTGCACACTTTCTGGTTTATTTTATTCATGTATTTTTAAGTTCTGTTGTCGTTCGTTTTCTTCTACGGAATTATGATATTGGTTTCAGTAATGGAGGCGACTGTTGTCTTTCCTACCACAGTGTAGACCATAAGTTATGATATATATTTTTAATGTTGCTGGTGGGATGCGAACCCTCCGTGTAGGTTCGAATCCTGCCACAAACATCATATATTTTTATTTCAGTACAATTGGATTTTATCTCTACTATTCCTAGGAGAGCTTGTGTTGATTATTTTTGTGTTTGTGTTCTATTTTGTACCCGACGCTAAACAAAAATTAGGACTGTTTCCAGAAAAGACTTTTCAAGATGCCATAGCAAAGTACGGTGTAGTGGACGATATAGACATGAAAAACCTCATTGACAATCTACAAGAAGACGTAAGTCTATATGAGTTTACTCTTAATCCCTCCGTCATATTTCTAACCGGCCACTTAGTTGTTTTTTTTTATCATTTGTCCTAAATGCTATTAGCAACCTCACAGTTCAGTTTGCAGCCACAGACAGGCGAATATGTCAGGTAAGCATTATTCAGTACACTGTATCCAGAAGGCACAGATGAATACGGATAGCCCCATTTACAAAATTAACAGGAGTTTGTATTGAGTGGTCGAGTTGACTCAAAGCGACCACAGGCATGCAGGAAGAGTGTTCATTTCTGCATAAATATGTTTCTTCAGTAATCTGCTTTAGTAATGAAGTGGTATTGTCTATACACGTATATTGCAAATTTCAAAAAGTCATTTTTCACAAATTGTGAAGAAATGCTGAATTTTGTGAAATATAAAAATGGGGATACTTTACTTAGAAAGATTAGATTGTTAAACTTACCGATATCAATGCAAATAGAATTATTTAATAAAACGGTCAAACCAATCCTTCTTTATGGTGCAGAGATTTATGGATTTGGAAATATTGACATATTAGAAAGAATTCAACTAAAATTTCTAAAACATATTTTGAATTTAAAGGCTTCAACGCCCACAGCTATGGTTTATGGAGAAACCGGTATAATGCCTTTAAAAGTTGATGTCCAGTCCAGACTAATTACATTTTGGACAAAAATTACGGATACTACGGTTAATCAAACGAAATTATCCACAAATATTTACTTAATATTAAGAACATTATGTGACGAAATGAAATGCAAATCACAATGGTTGGACAATGTTAAAAAAATAATAAATGAAACTGGTTTCGGACAAATATGGTTGAATCAGCATAGCTTCAATAGAAAGTGGTTCAGACTCGCATTTAAACAAAAGATAAAAGATCAATTTATACAAAACTGGTATGAAATTGTTAATTCATTATCAAGCAGTAATAGTTACCGAATATATAAGGGAAGTTTTGAACAAAATTCGTATTTTTCTTATTTGAATAATAAACAAATTAAAGTGATAACGGCTTTCAGAACCCGAAATCACAAATTCCCAGTAGAAGTTGGGCGTTGGAAAAGTATACCTATAAACGAAAGGTCATGTCAGTTGTGCAATGCAGATTTAGGAGACGAATTTCATTATCTATGCCAATGTCAAGCTTTTGAAAACGAACGGAAATTGTATATAAAGCCATACTTTGTTAGACGTCCTAACACATTAAAATTTAATCAACTGATGAATACTACAAACAAATCAGAAATCCGGAAAGTTTGTAATTTTATTGAACACTTGTTAAAATCGGTAAAAGCTGCATATGTTTGATAACATTAATAAATATAATAATAATAAAAAGAAAAAAGCATTGTAATGGAAATAAAAAAAAATCAAAACGAATTATGATATTTTGTGTAAGGGTCTTTCAAATGTACAGAAAAAAAGGAATCGTTAGTTTAGTACATTTGGCGGTTTGAAGACAGTTCTGGGTAGTACATCCAGTGCCGATTCAAGTGACTGCATTTTCGATGAAAATGCAGTCACTGGGTTCGGACAGGTTGGACTACATGTTAAACTACAAACATCATTATTAACATGACCCCATGCATCCGAGTGTCGAATGACCCGAGGACAAGATGCGATTCTTACCAGCCACTCATGGGCTCAGTGGTTAGTGCACTTGACTCTGAAGCCAGAGGTCGTGGGTTCGAGCCCCGCCCGAGGCGAAATCTTCCTATGTCCGAACGCGTTTTTCTAGCATCATTTGCAGGGATGATGCTAACAAGTGCGCCGTCCTTCGGATCGGGACGTTAACTGGAGGCCCCCTGTGCAGGGAGAGTCATCCCCTGTGCAGGTTAAAGATCCCTACTATAGCTACATGGCTATACGTAGGCTTTCATCCTGCAACACCGGAGTGTACATATGTACACCGTCTGTGTCCCCTTCGGGGGTTAAGGCGTAAATGGAAGAAAGAAAGAAAGCGGCGTGACGTTGAATCAGCGTTGATTTGACATTGATCCGACGTTGTGTCCTGGATTAGTTTATTTTGCTTACTGACTGCATCCATAGGTATCTAGTAATATGTATAACAGAATACGCCTTTCATCAAGTTATAAAGTTAGAAACTGACTGTAACAAGTCATACCTTCGGTCGACCCAGCTGACTGCGACTCGAAGAAGTCGCAGACATCTGGCTCGAGAAGGGCTCAGGAATAGGGCTCGATACGGAGCATCTAGGGGTAAATAAGCCAGGTCTTACCGTGAAAATGTAAGATGAAATATCCATTGTCTCTTTTAAGTTTTTTCACATTATATTTTGGTTTTGTCAACTGGTAGTAGCATTGTAATTCCTTTTATTTACTATTTCATGTCAATGAAGAATTCCTTACATACGTTTGCATGATAAGCACGAGCTAAACCATATTTATCTGGTTGAATGATTATTTGAATGAAAAGCGCTACTACGGAGGATTAAAGGAGATTCTTCTAATAAGTTACACAATTTATGTGCCTTTATGATTGGAATTAATAAATACACCCACCGGCTTTGAATAGGTGTTGAGTCGACGCTGATTCAACGTCATGACGTTGAATCAGCGTCGATTCAATTCCTTCGGCGTTGCGTGTCTGCTGGGTACATATCATAAAATCAAAAAGAAAAAAAATCCTATAGTAGGTTTGAATAATAAGTCTGGATAAAACCACTAGATATAAAGGTGTGCTGTCCTTCTAGTGTTACATGTAGTAGCGTTTATTTGTTACTCTCTGTTTCATACATTATTATTTCTATAGCAAACATTTGAGTTATTGCCGCCATGACTATAGATATATGTTTCGTTTTTGTTCTACATGTTGTTAGCTTTGCTAACCTGTATGTAATAAAGAATTTGATTTGATTTGATTGATTATCGGCGCATCCTAGATGTAATTTTAAGAATTTTGTCAAAATTTTTGATGACTAAGTTGACTGACACATCTGCCTATACGGGGATGTATATAGAACTGTCAGATTGTCATGGAGTTTGAAGAAAATCGGTAAAATATAAGTGGCCGGTTAGAACGTTTGGCTAGTATACCTCTTTAATCCAAGCCTTCTCTGGTACATGTATTTGCCAGACTATTTCAAATTGTTGTTTTATTACTAATATTTGCAGCTGAGTTAGATACCGGAAGGATTAAGAATAAACTCAGAATAAATACAGATTCTACTGCAGTACCAGCACAAGGTTTGTGACGCCCCATATAGACTATCTCTCGAAGTTTGTACATCACAGAATCAAAAAAGAAGAATCTGTATTTAAGTACTGCAAATTTGCTTGGTTAAGCTTTATTAATAAAATTTCAACAGCAAATGTCCACGTATTTTTTTATCATCCCTCGTCAGTACGCTAAAGGTCGAGGAATAGGAAATAATCTGCCGATGCTCTGTGACGTCTTACGTTTTTGCGTCTGCAGCTTCTGATTTTAGTTCAAAAATAATTTTAACACTGAACCGATAAATCATTCAACAACACCAGTTGGAGCAAGGTGTGAATTGGTCAGGTGAGGCGCCATCCGAACAGACACATGACGTCGTATTGACGTCATACTGACGTCATTTCGACGTGACGACGTCGCATCGACATCGTTTCGATGTCATATGCCCACTGGGATGCGACAAGCCTGAAACATAAGGGTGCTGATCATGTAAAATTGACCGCACTATTAAGGAGGGGGGGAATGAAAATCATGGACAGAGTACATTGTAAGGACTTCTTCGATTAAGGCGAGGATTTTCCCCATTAGACCGGCGCGACAGGTCCGAATTTTCAAAAGTATAAAGTGTGCAATTTTTTCTTAGCGGAGCTTCCACAAATATGTAAGGCGTATGAAATCAGATAATTTGTGATTCAGACCCAAAGGCATGGGGAGATAATCCAGTCTGACCCTACCTACCCTTAATTCAAGGTTTTCGCATACCTCAATTTTTGAGGTAATAAAAATATTGAAATCAGTCATTCATTTCATACATTTTTATCATAAATGCATGCTAAATACATGCATATCACAATACAAAGCAATGATTTTCTTCTTGTTACGCCTGACTGGCATTTAAACATGCAAAACCACAGTTATACTTCCGGTCAAAGCGGCCAAAAGAGAACGCTTCACTATAACTAAAATACAAGTACTTTCCCCCCCGTGACCCAGCATTTCCTTCATGCAGCAGACTTATACGATGCAAGTACGCAATATATATGAGTGGGAAGCTGGGTCACGGGGGGGAACGATACTCAATAAGCCAAAGAAGAAGAATGGTCAACAGTAGCACTGTGATCTTCAAGGATTTTATTGTGTACCATGACCTTGAAATGAGGTCAAGGTCACATACATACAGTCAAAAGTATCCAGTGTTATCTGTTATGTAAGTAATGTAAGTAAAAAAAGGCTGAAATATATACAATAAATCATTATTTCAACGAACAGGTTGAGGAAAATTTACAATTTATCTCAACAATAACGTCAACGTCAACGTATGTTTAACGTACTTTACATAGACACAAACACTTGAAAATTCATTTTCCATGCAAGTTACAAGTCATAGTCATAAATGCAAAGCAAAAGTCAGTGATCCGTATAACTTTTAAATCATGGGGAAAATTCACGCCTTAATCGAAGAAGTCCTTGGGCTTATTCATCCAAATGATATTTAAATTTTGCAGCTTGAGTGTTGCGGTTTTAGTGATGATGATAAAGGCTATTTCGACTGGAATAATAACCAATATTTCAACTGTACCCCACCTTCCCCGGGGATGCCCGCCAGTCCAGAGAGTTGCTCCGTCCCTCCGTCCTGTTGTAAACTAGAACCGGTAAGTTGAACAATTTATGGTAATCATTTATCTCACATGCGCTTCAGATCTCACTGAGACAAACTTCCCTTAATTTTTTTGTCTGCCTTGGAACCGATTCCCATCACTGAGCCGCGACACGACAAAACCAACAAAGTGGCATTTGCATCGAGCGAAGACTCAGATCAGCCTGGGCATCTGCCCAGTCTGATCAGAGTCCTCCCTGTTTGCATGCTTGAAGCTAACTTAGACCCTTATCTACCCTTAAAGTGCACAGCGAAGACTCTGATCAGACTGGGGGATATCATGGCTGATCTAAGTCTTTGCTGGGCACACATGCCATTTTGTTGGCTTGGTCATGTCGTGGCTCAAATGATTTTCAAGTTTAGTACACAGTTCTTTTTCCATCCAGTTTTTATCCCCTGCCGAAGGCAGAGGGATATAGTTTTCTCCATGTCCATCCGTCCTTCCTTCCGTCTGTCCGTCTGTCCGGAGCCACTATAACTAGGTGACCACTGGACGGAATTTCATGAAACTTAATATAAATATATATCACTATAACCGGCTGATGCACGTCAAGTTTCATCAGACGGCTTAAGTAATGCATGAGTTATTGCCCTTGAATTGTTTTAAAATCAGTTAAATGAGCCATATCTAAGTAACCACAAGACGGAATTTCATGAAACTTAGAAGAAATATGTATCACTGTAATCTGCTGATGCATGTTACGTTTCTTCAGACTGGCTTCAGGAGTGCATGAGTTATTGCCCTTGAATTGACTTAAAATCAATAAAATGAGCCATAACTAAGTAACCAATAACCGAAACTTCATAATACTTATATTAAATATGTATCACCATAAGGCAGTTATGCACATAAAGTTTCATCAGAATGGCATCAGGAGTTCGTGAGTTATTGCCCTTGAATCACTTTAAAATTGACTCATTTAGCCAAAACTAAGTAATCAATGAATAGAATTCTATGAAACTTTTACTAGATACCCAACACCATAACACATTGGTGCATCTTACGTTTTGTCGAAATTGCTTCGGTTAGCAAAGAGTTATTGCCCTTGACTTGGTTTAAAATCAACAAATTGAGTAGTAACTAAGTAATCAATGAATGGAATTTCATGAAACATAAAACAATGATGTATTGTCTTGACATAGCAGTGCACATTAAGTTTTGTCATAATCACACTAGTAATGCACGATTTAATGCCCATGAACTGATTTAAAATCCACAAATTAGCCATAAATAAGGTACTGGACTGAACAAAATTTCTTGAAACTGAATTAAAAATGTATCATCATAGTGCAGTGATGCTGAGGCAAGTGTTTAAGAACAGCTTCAGCTAAACCTCACTTATGCCAGAGTAATAGTCCATGATTTGATTTACAGTCCAAAATTTTAGCCCAGTGAACGAAATTATATGAAACTTAAAATAACCATAATAAACAAATCAGGACCACTTCGGCGGGGGATATGAATTCACCGAATTTGCTTGTAGATTTTAAGAGGGACTTAACGAAATGGCAAAATCAGGTTGTTGTTTTTACACAAACGCCAAACAACTTGAATAACAGCAACTTTCGGTGTTCTATTCTGTGTCAGTGGTAACCTTAAGTCAGAAGCTTCGTTGTAGTTGGAGCCCCGGTAGCTCAGTGGGTTAAGCGCTGGCCAACTGATATAGCAAACCCAGGGTTGAGCCCCGCTTGCAGAGAGAATCTTTCCCAGCGTAAACGGGGTTCCATTGCTCACAGTCTTTCATTATCACCCGCCCATCGTCCTGATATGACCGAAATACTGTTGAAACGGACGTAAAATCGCAAGTCTTCCATCTAATTTTTTTTAATGTTATGGGAAATAATCCAAATTGTTAAATTGTTGATACTTATAAGTCTTTGACTTTAGTGTTAGTTAGAATCCAGATAAAGTTTCTTTTATTTTTTTTATATTTTTTATTTATTTATTTTTTTTTGTCTTTTAACAGGGAGAGCTAAAGAATATTTTATGTGGGAGAAAAGTTATGAAATATTCTGCTAGTGTAAGTACTTAGGATGGAACTTTTTCATCTTTGTATTGGACTGTTCAATTCGTCATTAAACAATCCTGCATGTACCATGAAATGTTGAAAATCGTCGCAAGCTATTAGCAAACAGTTCTGATAATTCTTTGGATCATCTAACGCTGCAATATGTTCATGGCGAAATGGCTACAAAGCACACTGAAATAATTATGATGTTGAATCATCGTTGAATCAATGTTATTTAGGTGGTTGGGTGCATGATTTGGCGCTCTACATGCCCTTTCAATAGCAAATTGGTAGTTTGGGCCACAGGGACTTGTAGCAATAATTCTTTTTACATCATTTTTCATACATGTATTAAGACTGATCACACAGGGTAAGCAGTCGTACAGGCCCGGATCCAGCCCATCACGTACTGGTGGGGCTCTGGATAACTGGTGGGGCTGGGAGGTGCCGAAATGTAGTTGTGTGGGGGAGAGGGCTTGAAAATATGACATTTTAATGGTTCAATTTCAAAAGAATTTTTTATATATATTTTTACCCTGAAATATATGTTGTGATATCTCATTAGAATCGCCTCCCCGAGGCGATTCTAATGAGATTTCACAACAAATATTTTGTATATTTTGATCTAACCACATTGGATATTTTTTCTCAAACTGTCATCAGATGCTTCTTATTATCTGGAGGACTACATATTATATTTAACACAGAGGCCAACTGGCGGGGCTGCAGCCCCAAAGCCCACCCCCTGGATCCGGGGCTGGTCGTAATATAAAAACATAATGTAAAAAGAACTATTGCCACAAATCCCTGTTGTTTGGGCCGGTGTGGAAATGCACAAGATGATAACAGTAGTGTTAATATTTTAAGGCTTAAGAAAAATCTGATCTAGATTTGCACTGTTTGCTCAGACAGCTCTGTCCAAATATTCAGGTGTATTATGGTATATTTTGACAGGGTGATCTAGAAGAATCTGACGACCATCGTCCTATTCATAAAGTGGGTTGTCTTAAAGCAGTCGGTACCTTCATAAACGATCATGCTATGGTTATAGGCGGGGCTCTCTTAGGAATTTTAATTCCACAGGTGACTGAAATTACCTTTTCTACCTATTTTGTTTCTTTTCTTACTTTATTATTTGGTTTTATTTTATTTTTCATTAACCATTACTGTGCATCTTCATACAGGAGTCCCAAACAGGACAGCCGTGACTGAAAAACTCTTTCAACCAAGCAGTAAATTGGTACCTTTTTCAAATCAGGGAAGGCAGCTGTACTTGTCGATACACTGAATATGCAGCGAAAAAGAGAGGGGTGCACGCCGTCTTTCATGATTATGCAGAGCAAAAGATACGGTGGACCTCTAACACCCACTGCCCTGCGGCCACTAGGCTACAAAAACTTGCCCTTACATTTCAAACCATTAACTCTTAAAGTACCAAAAAGCAGACGACAAAATTTACGTCTGCAAAAATTGAAAAAATGCCTTGTCAAAGACATTTCATTTTGAGAATTCAAAGACGAAAGGGCAAACAGAGATCTAGGTGAGGCAGCTCATTATGAGCCGCCTCATCAGGATCTACGCTGTTTGCAAATTTTTCTAATTTCGTCACTGGGGCTTAAAGAGTTAATTACTATACTCATTTCTGTACTGTAATTTCCCAGCCAGCACTCAATGCTGAAACATCACATGGACAGTGCAAGTCATTAAGATACATAGGTACATCTCCAAGCCATTGTTTTCAAAGGAAGACTATTATTGTGTCCCTTGATGAGAAAACCCTTCATAAAAGGGTCTTACCTTGTTTAAGGCGGTTTACTCATGGTCCCTGAATTACATTTTTAGCTGTATCTAATGCTGACAATATCAAATGGACAACAGGGTACTCTGACCAGGCTGTTCATGCATTTATTTCTTTCCTGTTTTTCAGATGTTCATGATGTTTCTAGCAAAGACACTGCGAAATCAAATATTAATACAGAAGTCAAAGTGGAAACCTGTACCAAGAAATCCTGCATAGCAGCAGCCAAATAGTTGAATTGACCCTTTCACCACCAATAGCAGAAAATGCAAATTTTATTACAAAACATTTTGTCATGATTTAATCTAAATGATTTTTATTAGGGAAAAAGAAACTATTCCACTCGTTATAAATACTTTGGCTACGATGAAGGCTATTAAATAATAGTTATACCATGGTTTGTCTGCCTGTGCGAGGAGATTTCTTCTGTACAAGCAGACAAACTATGGTATAACTATTTTATACCACCCTTATCAATGTAGACCTTGCTCACTGTGAAATATTTTGTGCTAAAGTTTGCGTTTTCTGGGAAGGGTAGTATAAAGCTGAAATATTTATAAAGAATAGAATTCGACATTTCTGTATTTCGTAATGTATTTTCACTGATGAGGGTGGTAAAGAATATTTACACCACGGGTTGTCTACCTGTATGGGAGATAATCCATGAGCTAAAGCTTGTGGATTATTTCCACATACATTCAGACAAACTAAGGTGTAACTATTACTTATCTGCTCATCCTACTTACCATATTTACTATAAAAATACATATATACCATAACATAGCCAAGGATGTGATGAATTTTCTGTTCTACAAGGCATGAAACATACCTTAATAAAACAACCCTAATGTGCACTTTTAGTGCATATTGGCTTAGTACAGCCAATATGGTCATTGGATATGATTACTTTATGGTCTGGTTTATGATGAGGATTGTCATAACAATCCTTTATAGGATTGTTACTTATGGTCTGGTTTAGGATGAGGATTGTTATTTATGGTCTGGTTTATGATGAGGATTGTAATAACAATCCTTTATAGGATTGTTACTTATGGTCTGGTTTAGGATGAGGATTGTTATTTATGGTCTGGTTTATGATGAGGATTGTAATAACAATCCTTTATAGGATTGTTACTTATGGTCTGGTTTAGGATGAGGATTGTTATTTATGGTCTGGTTTATGATGAGGATTGTAATAACAATCCTTTATAGGATTGTTACTTATGGTTTGGTTTAGGATGAGGATTGTTATTTATGGTCTGGTTTATGATGAGGATTGTAATAACAATTCTTTATAGGATTGTTACTTATGGTCTGGTTTAGGATGAGGATTGTTATTTATGGTCTGGTTTATGATGAGGATTGTAATAACAATCCTTTATAGGATTGTTACTTATGGTCTGGTTTAGGATGAGGATTGTTATTTATGGTCTGGTTTATGATGAGGATTGTAATAACAATCCTTTATAGGATTGTTACTTATGGTCTGGTTTAGGATGAGGATTGTTATTTATGGTCTGGTTTATGATGAGGATTGTAATAACAATCCTTTATAGGATTGTTACTTATGGTCTGGTTTAGGATGAGGATTGTTATTTATGGTCTGGTTTATGATGAGGATTGTAATAACAATTCTTTATAGGATTGTTACTTATGGTCTGGTTTAGGATGAGGATTGTTATTTATGGTCTGGTTTATGATGAGGATTGTAATAACAATCCTTTATAGGATTGTTACTTATGGTCTGGTTTAGGATGAGGATTATTATTTATGGTCTGGTTTATGATGAGGATTGTTATAACAATCCTTTATAGGATGGTTACTTATGGTCTGGTTTAGGATGAGGATTGTCATAACAATCCTCATCCTCAACCAGACCATAAAGAAATGGGTTGACAGATTCGACAAAAGTTGCTCCAGATAGTATTGAACGAATAACATAAGGGTGTATGGAGGGAGAAATGCTCTCTGCAACTTTTCATTTTTGAATGACACCAAAGATTATTTGAACCAACACATGACCATAGTAAGTGTTGAGAATTTGAGCCCATCTACAATAAATGACTAAAGTGCCAAATTATATTCTGTACATGTTGTTTATTAAATGTGTCTTTAGATTTAAAGGAAATCCATATAATTTCCTGTTATTTGAAAATTTTAAGATTGTTGTTGTGTCAATTTCTCATAAAAATGTTCTCCAGGTGCCAGGTGGCTCATTTTCTTTCGAAATATTTTTCTTTTAAGATATAAGTCTTTACATTTTAGTACTGATTAAGAAAGTTTGATACAAACAATACCTAAAAGCTTTCAAGATTTTACATTTCAGTCTGCCTTTAAAAATTGTAAGCGAAAAAATTACCAATATGTTTATATCCAATTTTTGCAAAACTTGTAAGGCAATGTTTATATTTTTCCAATACTCAGTTTATGTAATAAAAAAAAACAGCCATACACTTTCAGGGGAAGCAACTCTGGCATATCAATTTTTGCCTCTTTTCTCAATGGGAGATAACTCTTAAGGGGAAGAATTTGCTCCTCTGGGGGCAAATTCTTTCCTTAAAGAGTTGACCTCATTTTAGAAAGGCTTTGCTTGCCAGGAAAACAAAAAGGAAGACACAAAAGTTGTTCCCCTTCGTAAAACTGGCAGAAAAACATGGGGGTGTACCTCTTAGGTGTAAACCTCCATGTTTCTCTGCCATTTTCACAAAGGGAAACAACTTTTGTCACCCTGGAGGACAAAGCCCTTCCAAAATTGTCTCTACTCTTTAAGGAAAGAATTTGCTCCAAAAGGAGTAAATTCTTTCCTATTAGAGTCAACCCATACTGAAAAGGGAGGCAAAAATGAAAATGGCAGAATTGTTCCCCCTTAAACTAAGTCACCTTTAGTCTCTCTGCACCACAGTTTCTTTCACTTGTATAAGTATTGCATGGTTGTGATTAATGATTTAATGTTATTGCTATTATAACCAGTTGTTTTTTTTATACATTTGTGTATTGCTCAATAAATATGTTCTTTATACTTTTACTTTCTCTTTTTTCCGCCCCAGTACATGTACTGTTTGCTTTGCTGTCTCAGTGTCTAAATACACTGCTAGGAACATGCACAGATAAATTCTTCATGTTGAGGTTTACCTTCCTTCACTTTCTTGTAAATATACACAGCGAAAGTTTTTAGGAGTGGAATGCAGCTTTCCAAAGTTTTCCACCAGTGCTCTTTACCCATCAGGTGATGAGAAAACCCATTTTAACACTTAGCCCTGAAGGTGGTATAATCGTGGATATAAGAACTAAATCACGTGACAGTCACATGTCAAATAATTTCTTGGTATTTTCTTATGACATAATGAGACCACAACACCAGAAGAATAATCTGATACAGTTTCGATGCAAAGCACTATCGTTTTAATGTTAGAAAACTCATCCGCATGTGATTGGGTGATCTATTTATACCAAATGTCAATAGGTTGTAAATTCGTGGATGTGTTCCGCCGTATGATAAAAAATCAACGTACCCATGTCAGGTCACTTGTTCATTATTTTCTGTTTCATAGATGCTTTTTGAAACGTTTTAGTCTTAAATAGATTATAAATAATCCAATCTATACCTGCTATTAATTATTAAAGGAAGATACCCATCCAATTAAACAGGATTCATAAAGCTCTACCTTGACTTTCCTACAACTAAAACATTTTTGACTGTAGCGTCGTAGCCCTTGAACAGAACGAGTTGAAATTCACTGTATCATTGTATGGTTATATCCGCTTGAATACTAAATAACAGTATGCACGACTGTTTTCTTTTGAAAAAATACGAGCCTGGGTTCAGCCCTACTCTCAAAACATAAGACTTTCTTTTTCAGGAAAAAGCAGCTAAGGACCCCCGGTATAATAATCAAATAAGAGAACAATTTTGCAATAAGATTTGACACCCCTACTAGAACCAACTGCTCACCTAAAGGTACAAAATCAGTAGTCATTGCAATGTTGTCTCAGGCTGATATCCGAGATTAGAAAATGGTTGCTTTTCAGGTATGCAAAAAAGAAATAATAAAAGAAGGGATAAAAGCAAATGGTGAAACTTTTAAAAAAGTTTTATTCCTTATTTAGGCTGTAGGCATTTGTTTTTGTTATGAAATAAAACCTTTATGCATGGTTAAATGTTGGAAGAATAAACACTTAGTGAAACTTCTTTTGCGCATGAATATTATGCAAATTACTAACACCCACGAATTTACAACTCCCACGATTTTACAATCTCCAACCATAAATAACCAAACTTGAAAATAGCTGGATTTGCAAATAGTGTAGATCCAGATATCTGGATCAACAGTATTTGCCCTCTGTCTTTAAACTGTCAATATGATATAGCTTGGACAAAACTTTTTTCTTCTAAATTTTGCAGCAGTACAATTTGTTGTCTGCTTTTTGCTGCTTTTAAGGTGTAAGACATGGAATTTGCTCATTTAAGACCAGCCTGCAAATACACTTTGATCTATCTCAGTAAACATTGCCTATACACAAAATCCTGCAGAATGAAACACAATGATAAACTGAAGAACAAGTAAATAAATAAAGCTTTATTTGCCAAAATTGCAAAGTTTAAAGATATGTAACTGTTTATTGCATATATATCTGTCAAAACAAACCAGCTTTCTTTTGTATACAATTTATTGCATTAAAAGACAGAAAAATACCCTACATATTCAGACTTCTTAATCAGGCACTTAAATCACAATCAACTCTTGATATCGCAAACACTGATATCTTAAAGTACCATCTTATATCAAACAAAACATCTTGGACTAATTTCATATTTTTTATTTACATTTCAAAGCCTGTTATATAAAACTACTGATATTTCAAAGTAAATTTTCTGAAATCAGAAAATTTATTTTGAGATATCAGTAGTTTTGGAAAAAATTGAGATATCAGTAGTTTTGGATGAACTTTGACTCTGAGATATCTAGAGCCGACTGTAAATCCTAAAGTTTGGAGGATTTTACTATCTGACTTTGTGTTAAAAACATTACTGGCTGGATGGTGAACAATGTAGACCCTAGTCATGCTGCTTCTTTAAGGAGCAATATTTGAGCCGCGACACGAGAAAACCAACAAAAGAGCTCAAAGGGTAGCTAAGGGTCTAAGCTACCTCTATGCGGACAGCGAAGACTCTGATCAGACTGGGTGGATGCCCAGGCTGATCTCAGTCTGCACTGGGCGCACAACCACTCTGTCGGTTTTCTTGTGTCGTGGCTCATTCAGGCTTTTTATAGTATCGTCTTTATTTGACTATGAGATGTTGCTTTTTCCACAAAAGACCCAATGTATATAAATCACCCTTGAGCATGTCTGCTTCAGGATGGGTTTTCCTCTTTGAAAAACATTCCAAATATCTAGATCCATCCTTCAACATGTTCCTGACATTTGGGAATGGTTTAGAAAGGAGATACCCAGGCTTATAAACAACTAAATACAGTAATTTGGTCATGGATTCAAATCATCAGTTTCCAGCATTTTCTCATACACATAATGTAATAATTAAGAAATAACTGTCATATTTGGGATGTTCATGGTAGTATGAGTGCAATGGGTTCATGCAAAGTAAGCCACGCCCAAAGGGTGTCACAAAAGTTTGCACTGAACCCATTGCCTAGATATTTTAATGAACTTCTCCAAAAAATGAAATTTATCTTTTATATTCATACCATGTTTTCACATCAATTCTGTTACTTTTTTGTGAAGTTTTGACTAGTCTGACACCAAGGAAAGAATGAAGAATAGTTTTTAACCAACTTGTTTGGTTATTACATTCAACAGCCATCACTATGACGTGACCTATCTCAAACATTATGTCTGCCAATCAACTACTTGAATTATCCATGACATGGCTTACACGTAGTATTGCATGAAATAGGGTTGTTCATGGATTATGAACACCATCAGGCCAGTATAGGTTCAGCTTAGGAAATTGTTGACGAGTGTAAATACAAACAAATAAATATGGTTATATTGTCATGGACTCAAATCATCAGTTTTCAGCATTTCCTCATACAAACAGCAACATATCTTAAATGCACACAAAAGAAGACTGGTTTGCAGTTTATGTTGAAAGACATTTGAGAGACCAACTTTAACTCAAAAATCACTCTCCAACAAACTGCAAGATGAGCTTATATGGCTCAGATATATAGTTAATGTACAAAATATGCAAAAAAAATGTTTTCTTATTTCTCAATGAGAATATATGTTGTGGGGCCCGAATAGCGTAGTGGATAGAGCACTCACTTTCCACCTCTGCGGCCCGGGTTCGATTCCCGGCATTGTCATGTGGGAGGGTAGTGGTCATCCATCAGAGGTTGGTGGTTTTCTCCGGGATCTCCGGTTTCCTCCACCAGTATAGGACCACAAACGCGCCAACATCCGTGCCATCGAGAGTATTTAACTAAGTTTGCGAGAGCTTTCAATGCAATCGATGTAAAATAAATAAAGTTTACATATTTTTTAAAAAAACATATGTTGTGACCCCTTATTGGAACTGTCTCGGCGATGAGGGGTCACAACCTATGTTTTTATGGATCCATAAGTAAAATTTTCCTTTAATTATCCCTGTTACCCCTTATCAGGAGCACTGACATAACCAATGTATATGACAATTATCCAGGATTTATCGTAAAATTCTCCCTTATCAAAATTTTCTGTCTAATATGAACCTAAGTCTAAAGTGCATGTCATATAATGAAAACTAATGCAAAATATCTAAATAACAGAACCATGTTCCTTTAAATTCTGTTACCATATACTAACAGCTCTGTATTGTGTAAAAAAAACTACACACATGTATTCAACTAAACCCAAGGTTGAAAAGTCATGTACATGTAAAAAGCCATGGACAGTTTAACTTTTTATCTGAATCCATTTGTGACATATGTATTATTTCACAAACATATCATACATCCAGAGAATGTGCAACACACACATTTCACTATGGCAGTGCCAGATAAGATGGGGTAACAGGGATAATTAACGGATAATTTTCCATATTTTTCTGGATAAAACAACAACATATGTTGTGACCCCTCATTAGAACTGTCTTGGCAAGACAGTTCTAATGAGGGGTCACAACATATATTCATAGTGAAAAATTAACTCCGAATTATCCTCAAAGCCCAATCTTATCTGGAGCTCTGACTATGGTAGTCTACTAATTGAAAACCTATATAAAGATAAGAGTTGTCAGAAGACAAGAAAGTGCACCTCATTGGTGCCTGAATCACCTATAAATATTGTTGGAGATATAAGGCAAAAATCACTGAACCATGAAATATACATCACAGTGACCTACAAATAGTATGAAGTCATTTTGCAGAGTCAAACTGAACCATTTACCCAGGTTTGATAGATATCTACTAAAATAGATATGTCAACATCACTGAACCATGAAATGTAGGTCACAGTGATCTATAAATAGTCTGAGGTCATACAGGATGTCAGACTGATTGACTATGCCGGGTATGATGTCAATCCATCAATTAGTGTTGGAAATATCACTGGACTATGAATAAAAGTCAAGAGCACAGGAGCCAGCAAAGGTGCTTGCAGCTGTTGCAATTATAGGGATATGCTATGTGACCAAGTATCAACTCTCTTATCTCGAAAGTATCATCAAAACTAAAACGTTTGCCTTAAAAACAGTGCCAAACAGCAAAGTCAGTAAACAGTAATATATAGGTCAAGGACATACAATTATACAAAATGTGTGATGCAGCTGCTGCAGACATATGGATGTATATATGTGCCAAGTGTAGCTGCTATAGATTGCTAGATACAGACTTACAGACTCGGTTGGCCATATGTTCTCTGTATCTTGATTATTTGTAATCTTAGTTGTTTCCAACTATGGTTTGAGGGCTGGATTTGGATTTTGATTGTTTCAGTTCCTGGTCTTTGCATACTTTTTACTTTTAAACATCAAGTTAAAACGCAATTGTTAACATTGGTTGACCTAAACACAGACACCGAAAAGGACGCTGATGCCAACACTGACACTAAAGCATACTTGGACTACAATGCAGGGGGTATAGCAAAAGCTCTCCTTTGCATTCCCAAAGGCGCACTAATAAAAATGATCTTGGGCCGTATTCATAAAGCCACTTAAGTCGTTGCTATGCGGTTGCTAAGGCTAAATATCTATAAAGGAGATTCCCTACAACTATGAAATGTGGTCTCGAGGAACAGTCTTTGTAAGACTGTTCCTCCAGACCAAATTTCATAGTTGTAGGGAATCTCCTTCAAAGAAATTTAGCCTTAGCAACAGCATAGCAACCACTTGAGTCGTTTTATGAATATGGCCCCTGAACTACCACATCTTACTACTTTCTACAGTCTCTCTAAATGGTGTAAAATAAAATCAACATTTCTCTCTAAACTATATCAAAATTGCTCAAACTTAAGTTGTTCTGCCAGCAGACTCTGGTAAAAATATATTGATCATTTCTAACTTTCTTTGACTTCTATGAACACAAAAAACATACTGCATAGCTATCAACTAAGCCATAATACATATAAATAAGCCTTAGTGCATATGTGGAGATTCAGACTAGCCCGTGTATTCAGAGCCTCCAATGATTTGAAATCAGCAGGGGAACATTTCTTTCAGACAGTCAGTGAGCAGAGAAAGCTATTCAGTATTTATTCAATTGTAAGACAGTTTTTCCATTTCAAAACATTTTCTGGAAGAGAAACTCTATTTTATAGCTGAATTACACCAGACTGAGTTACACAATAGTAATTTTGGAAGGGTAACTCCCTGTCTTAAAGTCTAACAAATATTGTAGATATACAGCAGGGTCCGGCTGTTCAAAGCATCGTTAGCTTAATGAAGTTGTTATCAAAGATTTGTAAAGTCTTACAGTTCTCACAAAATCAACTGCTGTATTATTTTTTGCTAAAAAGTTGTGAGGAGCTTTTGCTATACAAAAGCTCCTCACATATTTTTGGCAAAAAATGGCAGTATTTAAACATATAATACATTAGGAAATTTAGCGTCTTGTTAACTAATGACGTCGTTAGTTTTGACTTACCAGACCCAGATTTGCTAGTCTGTATCTTGGCATATGCACTAAAAGCCCATCATTCATATTAGGGTCAACTTCTTGAAGACATATTTATACAAAGATTTAAACCTTCTATCAACTAGCTATTTGTCTTTGTATCTACCACACATAATTTTAAAGGGCAAAATCTTGTAATCCACGATACTGGGTATGGCTTGTTATTTTCATATTTTGTCATTGATATTTTTGATATTTTAGGCATATACAATCAGTTTCTAATATCATTAAAAAGTAAAACATACAATATTTTAAGATTCCCTTTCAAAAGAGGTCCATATTCAAGTATTAAGCATAAAGCTACTAGAATATAAAGCCCAACAGGGGGAGTAAAAGTACTGCTAAACCCTGTATGCTTGAAAGAACTGTGCACAGTGTAGATCCTGACTGATCCTAAACAAACAGTACAAAGTAGTCTGATCAGTTAAGAAATATCTTGCAAAGTTAAGTTATAGTAAAAAAAATATCAAAGTCCAGTTGTTCAAAGCATCGTTAGCCTAACAAGTTCATTAAAAGGTCAACTCGTTAAGTATTTTATGACTTTATTACCATTATTATTGTTGGAAAAATGAAAGAAGCTTTTGCACTGCAAAAGCTTTTCACATTTTTCCAACAAAAAATATTGGTGTATTTGAGATTTAACATTTGAAATTTTAATGTCTCATTGACTAACCACTTCGTTAGTTTTGAACAACTGGGCCCAAATCTTTAATGGATTACATGCACTACATCCATCATCCTACACTTTAGAGATATCTAGGCAGCTGATACCGTCATTGCTGTTTGGCTGTGCTTGCTCCTTTCAAGAGGATATAGGGTATAACCAGTAGAACACCACCAGTGATGTAACAGACTTCAGATCCAAAACTCCAATAAACTGAAAGGAACAGCAAGAACGTGAGAATCTGAATGATTTTTTTGCTAGCACCTCAGCTATATGTGCAACAGATTCCATTGTCTTCGAATTTGTTGTCAGGAAAGGCTATGACCTATTCATTCAGTTACTGTATTTGACCTAATTAGCACACATGCTCCAACAAGGGCACATCATGGTAATTTTGAAGCATATGACTATAAGTGCACATATTTTTTCTGGTCTATCTCTTAGTTTGCTTGTTTACGATAGCCGAGAATGCTACAGAATATTTCACTTTTGTTTCTAAAGCTTCTCTTTCCTTCTATGACTATTATTTAAGCAGCTTTTCTCCTACAAGTTTGCTTTATCTTTAAATTTGTTTCCTTCATATATAATAAATCATTGAAATGTTCGCTTATAAGAAAGAAAATTTACTACATGTATTTGTTTTCTTTTGAAAAAATGAAGTGCACAGGGTGCTGAAACTGAGTAAAAGGGTCTATTAGGGTATAACACTTTTTCTCCAAAACAACGCTGAAAATCTAGATCCATCTAATAAGACAGACCTATATGTTTGGGACTCCTCTGCCCATCAACCCAATATGACTAGAATACTGTCAAAAATGACATAAAATTGCCAAGTCATCCATCCATCTAATGTAAAGGGCACTATAAAAGTTAAATCTACTCCCTTTCTGAAATTTACAAAATTACGGGATGACTTCCAATGCCAGGTCATTACAGGGCCACTGATGAGGCTTACTAGCAGAAACTACATAGTCTGACCCATTTTCTTTCTTATGAATGTTTTCATAGTTCTTTGAAAAAGATTCCTTTATGATCTTTATTTTGAAGAACTAGAACATTGTGTCTGTATTAAGACACAGATGATGCCCCAATGCTGTGCCTGTCCCCCACTTCCTCCCTTCTCCCACTATCCCCTCCCCCCACTTTTGTACTTCATAAAGGAAAGTGCATATTTTTAATATGTTGGTAATATCTGTTAAAGGTCTCAAAGATTGTTTTGAAGCTATTGACATTATTAAATATACAAACTTGTTATCCTTAATGTGTAAGAACTGTGGAAGGAGTTGATTATATATGTTGTCATTTTGTATAAGCCAAAAGCCAAAAACTTGTTAAGTTTGAAAAGGCTTCGTTTTTTGTTGTTTTTTTTTCCTAAAATATTTTTTTCCTCTTGAAAAAGACACATGCATAAAATTGCTAAGTTTGAAAAGGCCTTGTTTTTTTGAGTGTTTTTTTTTCAACTGGAAATTGTGTCTGTAAAACACTAATGATGCCCCCTTGCAGCACCTGTCACAGGACATGTGCACATCCCAAAGGCACTTTTTAAGCACAAACAAGATCTACAAAGAATCCACTGAAAACAACGTTAGAACTCCATACCCTATAGTGCAGAAATGCAGCCTAAAATGACTAAGTTTGAAAGACCATTAATTGTGTCAAAATTTATAAAAAATTTTAATCAAACCAACATGCACATCTTCATTATGTCCAACACAAGTTTACAATGTCTGAAAAATAGCCACTGAAAATTGTGGGAAGAGCTATTACACAAGGTACTTGCCCTACAATAGAAATATATGCCGATAATGACTAAGTTCAAAAGGCTTACACAAACTCTATACCATAAAGTGTGACGAATGGACAGACAGACAGATGGATGGACGGACAGACAGGAGCGAATCTTAATGCATAAAAATTGTCTCAAAACTTAATCTTATCAAATACTACCTCTGGTCCTCCAATAAGTTCAAGTATCCTACCTGTAGATGCCACCATTGGTCCTAGAGCTCTAGCCAGGGCTCCTAGGGATCTGAACACACCCATAATGGTTCCCTTTTGATCATCTCCACCATACATAGAGACAAGTGTTGTCAGGCAGGGTACCACTGTGGCTGATGCTGAAAGTACACAATACTGACTGAGCAATATATCTACACAAAATCAAAATAGAAACATCTGATCATGAGGAAGCTGTAATTTCTGATCAACAGCAGATCTAGTTGACATTTACTTTGCGTAGACATATGCATACAACGATTCAAGAAAGGAGGCATTATTGAGGAACGTAAGTGGCAACAAACCAGCCACCAATCAAACGCTTTCAATTAGTGCTATGAGAGTTTTATAATTGTACAAATCATCTGTCACCACTAGAAAACACTAAAAAATCCATAAAATGTCTCATAGAGCATAAGTATAACCATGCACTGTCGTTTCAGAATCCTTTCTCGACGTTTATTAGAGCACTGGCATTTATCTGAATTAAGATGGTAGTGCTCTCTTTTTCACTACAAACTATATAACTTAATCATCATAAAATTTAACTTTTGATATACTCGTATGAAGATTATCACTTCACTCTCGCTTTGCCATCTTTAATTAAAATTTCACAATCTGCATTCTAACAATGTGTGTTAATCAGCTATAATTCATTGGTAAGAAGAAACTTTTTCATATATAAATGGTACTCACCAAATGAGAACAATGCCAATGCTACATATATAAGGAATGCTGATGAGGCGAAAGCCATTAAAACAAAGGATGGTATCAATATTGTCATGCCCTGAAAAACAGAAAATACATTTTTATCTCCCTGACTGTTTGGACAGAAATTAAGCTACATCAGTTTAAAGGGAATAGAACAATTTTAGGGCAAGAAAATTCGCCGTTATATTATTACCTCTCTTCTCAATGCAAGTCAACTCTCAAAGGAAAGAATTTGCTCCTCTAGGAGCAGATTCTTTCCTTTAAGAGTAAACTTCATTATAGAATGGGTTTGTTGTCCACAAAGCAGACAGGAAGTTAGGAAAGTTTTTCAGCTTGTAAAAATGGCAGAAAAACATGTAAGAGTATAAATATACCTTAAAGTAATTGCAAACAGCAAAGACTCAAAACAGTATGTCAATCCATACAATCAGTTGGTGCTTGTTGACTGCATTTTTTCCATAATGCTTGTGCAAACAGCGAGGACTCTGATCAGACAGCATAGATGAACAGGCTCAAATGAGCCTTTGCTAGTCGCATATGCACTATCACCATTTTTCACGTTGTGGTTTAGTTCATAAGCAGTGTTGATCCAGACTACGAGACTGCTGTTTTGAACAAGAATTCCGCGGAATGCCGTGTCTCGCCTGTCAGCGCTTATGACCTAAACGTGAAAAATCGACAAAGTTTACGACCTAAACGCGAAAAATCGACAAAGTTTACGCCGCCGCCGCAGACACCGGAAAAGCAATACATAAGTCTCGCCTCTGCTTCAAAGGCGAGACAAAAACTTAAAGACAATTACATTTGCTGGTTTCTTTATTTAGCACTATTTGGCAGTCAAGACAAAAAGCACTATATTAAATATAGGACAAATCAATACTAATGTTTTAGCACATTTATATAGTGGTTCATATACAGCAGAACTTTTCATTTTGCCTCCCTGCTCCATACAGGTCTATTCCTAAAAGAAAGAATTTGCTCCTGTAGGAGCAAATTGTGGTCTTTAAGAGTAGACCATATTTTGGAAGGACTACACCGTCGAGGGAAGCAAACAAACTCATGAAAGTTGTTCCCCTTTGTAAAGATAGCAGAAAAACATGGAGGTGTAGCCACACACCTTATCACAACACAATATTTATGGTAGATATATTTCTCTTACCATAGCTGCTATTTTCTTTTCTTTTCCTGCAGAAGCTCTTCTAACATAACCACCTGGCAAAACAAACCTTGATTTTAAGAACATACTAGCATTACAGGTAGACTAATTACTTGAGAAAGAAAAAAATCCATGGAAGGCTAGGCCATGCCAAAACATTCCTCTTCCCAGCTTCCTACATTCTCCTGCTGTAAACCAACTATATTTTTATTTTGGTGATATTGGCGGACCAGCAGAAAACAGCAAAATTAAAATGCCCCCAAATTTAAACAGATGATTGCAAAGGAAAACCTTTTATATTTTTTCTGGCTGCCATATTACACCTCATATATTCAGTGGACTCTCGATAACTCCAACACTGATATCTCAAAGTACCTCTTATATCAGAAAATATATTTTGGATGAATTCCCTAATTTTGATTACATTTCAATTCTTCTTATGTCAAACTATTGATACCTTAAAGTGAATTTTTTGGGACCAGAAAATTTACTTTAAGATATCAGTACATGTAGTTTGGCATGAACTTCAACTTTGATATCGAGAGTCGACTGTACAAGTACACATATAAAATAGGACACTAAACAAACACTGGGAGAAATGAATTGTGGAAATGTTTACTTTTACTTTAATGTTAGATTAAGCAAATTATAACAGTGCTAACCCAACCAAAATAACCCATGTTAGGACTGAAATTTTGAATGTATTTGGTGAATGTGGTGCAGATTGCTACTGCTGGTAGCTGTCAGCTACTTATTATGGTATTTGTGACGTACATTCAAGTAACTTCTCTCAGAATCAAGTAGTTTTAGACACTTAGGATCTTGTGCTTTATTGAAAAAGCTATACATGTAACTGGTTCTGACAGTTTGATTTTAGAAGTTCAAGTTTGCTTCCTAATCTTGAAAGGCTTTTAGAAATTATGCCATTGCAAGCCCACAAAAAAAACAAGTAGCCCAAGGGCAACGATCGCTCACCTGAGTTATAAAATGTAAGCTTCCTGCTCAGGTAAGCTAATAAACAGGCTGCAATTCTATAGGATTCGATGACCCCATGGGGTGTGGCAAGTTTGGACCCCAGGGTTTTGATTGGCAGGATTTATGTAGAGGTCCACTATACACTGCAACATACTAAATACATAAGCTCTTTGCCTTATGGTTTCATAGAAGAAGTTTTTTGAAGGTTCTTTAGCTATATAGCTCTATATAAACAAACAAGTCCCTAGGGTGTGGCCAGTTTGGACCTCAGGTGCTTGATTGGCAGAATTTATGCAGGGGATCACTAAACATTGCTGCATACTAAATATGTAAGCTCTGGGCCTCATGGTTTCAGAGAAAAAGATTTATGAAATCTTTCCCATTATAAGTCTATGGGAGCAGCATGGCCAATTTGGACCCCAGGGGGCATGGTTGGCAGGATTTAAGTTGGAGACCACTAAACTTTGCTACATATGTTCTAAAGAAGTTAGCTCTGGGCCACATGGTTTAAGAGAAGAAGATTTTTTAAGATTTTCCCATTGTTAGTCTATGGGAACTAATGACCCCCAGGGCATGGCCAGTTTTGACCCCAGGGGCATGGTTGGCAGGATTTATATAGGGGACCACTAGACATTGCTACCTGCTACACATATATGCTCTTGGCCTCATGGTTACAGAGAAGAAGATTTTTTAAAATTTTCCCATTGTAAGTCTATGGGAGCTTATGACCCCCTGGGCGTGGCCAATTTGCACCACAGGGTCATGGTTGGGAGGATTTATGTAGGGGACCACTAGACATAGCTACATGCTACATATATATGCTCTGGGCCTCATGGTTTCAAAAAAGAAGATTTTTCAAGATTTTCTCATTGTAAGTCTATGGGAGCTTATGACTCTCGGGGCGTGGCCAATTTGGACCCCAGGGGCATGATTGGCAAGATTTATGTATAGGACCACTATACATTGCTTCATGCTACATATGTAAGCTCTGGGCCTCAGGGTTTCAGAGAAGAAGATTTTTTAAAGATTTTCTCTTTGTAAGTCTATGGGAGCTAATGGCCCCCTGGGGCGTGTCCAATTTAGGCCCTAGGGGCATGGTTGGCAGGATTCATGTAGGGAACCACTAAACATTGCTACATACCAAATATATAAGCTCTGGGCCTCATGGTTTCAGAGAAGAAGATTTTTTTAAGTTTTTCCCATTATGAGTCTGTGGGAGCTAATGACCCCTGGGGAGTGGTCAGTTTGGACCCCAGAGGCTTAGTTGGGAGGATTTATGTAGGGGACCACTAGACATTGCTACATACTATATATATATAAGCTCTGGGCCTCATGGTTCCAAAGAAGAAGATTTTTGAAGGTTCTTAAGCTATATAGCTATATAAACAAATGACCCCCTGGGGCGTGGCCAATTTGAGCCCCAGGGGCATGGTTGGCAGGATTTTAGTAGGGGACCACTAGACATTGATACATGCTATAGATATAAGCTCTGGGCCTCATGGTTTCAGAGAAGAAGATTTTTTAAGATTTTCCCATTGTAAGTCTATGGCAGCTAATGACCCCCGGGGCGTGGCCAATTTGGGCCCCAGGGGCATGGTTGGCAGGATTTATGTAGGGGACCACTAGACATTGGTACATACTCAATATGTAAGCTCTGGGCCTAATGATTTCAGAGAAGAAGATTTTTTAAGATTTTCCCATTGTAAGTCTATGGGAGCAAATGATCCCCGGGGTGTGGCCAATTTGGGCCCCAGGGGCATGGTTGGCAGGAATTATGTAGGGGACCACTAGACATTGGTACATACTAAATATGTAAGCTCTGGGCCTCATGGTTTCAGAGAAGAAGATTTTCCCATTGTAAGTCTATGGGAGCTAAAGATCCTTGGGGCGTGGCCAATTTTGGCCCCAGGGGCATGGTTGGCAGGAGGTATGTAGGGGACCACTAGACATTGGTACACACTAAATATGTAAGCTCTGGGCCTCATAGTTTCAGTAAAGAAGATTTTTTAAGATTTTCCCATTGTAAGTCTATGGGAGCTAATGACCCCCGGGGCGTGGCCAATTTGGGCTCCAGGGGCATGGTTGGCAGGATTTATGTAGGGGACCACTAGACATTGGTACATACTCAATATGTAAGCTCTGGGCCTCATGGTTTCAGAGAAGAAGATTTTTTAAGATTTTCCCATTGTAAGTCTATGGCAGCTAATGACCCCCGGGGCGTGGCCAATTTGGGCCCCAGGGGCATGGTTGGCAGGATGTATGTAGGGGACCACTAAACATTGGTACATACTAAATATGTAAGCTCTGGGCCTCATAGTTTCACAGAAGAAGATTTTTTAAGATTTTCCCATTATAAGTCTAGGGCAGCTAATGACCCCCGGGGCGTGGCCAATTTGGGCCCCAGGGGCATGGTTGGCAGGATTTATGTTGGGGACCACTAGACATTGGTACATACTAAATATGTAAGCTCTGGGCCTCATGGTTTCAGAGAAGAAGATTTTTTAAGATTTTCCCATTGTAAGTCTATGGGAGCTAATGATCCCCAGGGTGTGGCCAATTTGGGCCCCAGGGGCATGGTTGGCAGGATGTATGTAGGGGACCACTAGACATTGGTACATACTAAATATGTAAGCTCTGGGCCTCATAGTTTCAGAGAAGAAGATTTTTTAAGACCCCCATTGTAAGTCTATGGGAGCTAATGACCCCCGGGGCGTGGCCAATTTGGGCCGCAGGGGCATGGTTGGCAGGATTTATGTTGGGGACCACTAGACATTGGTACATACTAAATATGTAAGCTCTGGGCCTCATGGTTTCAGAGAGGAAGATTTTTTAAGATTTTCCCATTGTAAGTCTATGGCAGCTAATGATCCCCGGGGCGTGGCCAATTTGGGCCCCAGAGGCATGGTTGGCAGGATTTATGTAGGGGACCACTAGACATTGGTACATACTAAATATGTAAGCTCTGGGCCTCATGGTTTCAGAGAAGAAGATTTTTGAAGTTTTTCCCATTATAAGTCTATGGGAGCTATATGTTGCCATGGCAACCAGAGTTCCAACCTAATCTGCCCTTAAACCTAACGCAGTCAATCCCCCACCCCAACAATGCTACACATAAAATTTGATCAAGATTGGTCTGCTGGTTTAGGAGATATTGGTGTTTAAAAGTGTGGACGACGACGGACGACGGACAACGGACCATGGCTATACTATAAGCTCACCTTGACAGGTGAGCTAAAAATGGTAAATTTGGCTGCCAAAATTCACCAACAGCATTGCAAAATGGTACAGATGACTATGGAAGTATGGGCCAAGGCCACCATCAAAAGCAAAAGAAAGAGTTCTGAACACACCCAATGCAATTCTGCCAAACAAAAATATCAATCACTGTCCACCAATAAAAAATAGTACAAATACATACCTTGAACTGCTGCCATTATAAAACCAATGAAAAAGAACATCTTTCCTTGTTGCATACTGAAATATTACATAAAACATGAAATACCAGCATTGCTGCAGATGCTGAGTATAACAGAATCTATGATGGGGCTGAGGCAGAGACAAGGAAATCTCACACTAGTTTTCATATTATTTAGCCATGCGAGGCTTGCCTCGAATGAGACTTAAATCATCTGGGGCCGTATTCATAAAATGACTTAGTCGTTGCTATGCTGTTGCTAAGGCTCAATTTCTATGAAGGAGATTTCCTAAAACTATGAAATTTGCCCTGGAGGAACAGTCTGAAAAAGACTGTTCCTCCAGAGCAAATGTCATAGTTGTAGGGAATCTCTGTCATTGAAATTCACCCTTAGCAACAGCATAGCAACGACTTAAGTCATTTTATGAATACCGCCCCTGAAAACCAGCCTGAGATTTCCTTCTCTCAGCCTCAACACCATCACTGATTATTTTTTTCACCAACCCTATTCAATAAAACAGAACACCAACCAAGTCAGAAATTATAATACAGTGTTTGCCATTCCATCTGCATCTTTTTGACACATTACTACCTTTCAAAACTGTTCCTTTTTACGACAATTATGGTAATAATTTCAGGTGTTCCAAGTTTTAGAAGTTTTCAGTAAGCGTTTGTCTCAAACATCTGCATCTTTTAGTGATCTGACTCTGGAGTTGTTTGGCTATCAATAAACACTTGATAACAATCAATCAAATAAAAGCAGGATAAAGTTGCACAGGCTTAACGGGCCACCCTATTAAGAGGTCACCTGTCTTCAGCAGCCAACTTTTTTGGGTCTACTGAACCAAAATACAGAGCAAATGAACTCCTGTTATGGGGTCACCTGACATACAGCCAATTTTTGTGTGTGACCTTGGATCACCCCTAAAGTAAATGGATACACACTTTTAGGGGACATAACTCAGACTCCTGAAGTTTGCAAAATCAGCTGACTCTTATGTAGTAAGATTGCTCTGTTGTAAATGGATTTGGTGCACCTAGTGGCTTTTTAGAGACTTTGAAAAGTACAACTTGACGGTAAAAAAAGGTGACTTCGCATATATGTCACATTCTGATGACATAGGTAGTTAGGGGCTGTAACTGGGACTGACCTATCACAACAGAGACTCACCATAATAATTGAGACTTACCTATCATAGTTGAGACGATTGTGGGTGAGGAATGTGAGAGTAAACTCTAAACCAGAATACATGAAGAGGTAGAGAAAATAAACTGTTCCTATCTTACGTACATCTCTCAGCTCTGTAGAGAAAAATGATAATGGAGATACAAGGAATAAATTTATCTTCTGTGGAGTTAATCAATGTATAAATAGTTTCTGAGTGACTGAAAATAAATTTGATTCCGTGCATTTTCAATTCTGACAGTGGTCTATATAGAGGCTCTTACATGAGTGCTCATGTATTATTGAATTTATTAAACAAGCTGGGGAAAAAGATAAGATGCGAAGCTCTGCCGAGCATCTTATTGTTTTCACCAACGAGTTTAATAAATTCAATAATACAGGAGCATGAATGCAAGATTCTATTTATCATATGACACTAAAATCGCATTTTATTAGCAAATTTTGAACTAAAACGTCACGATTTTGCGATTAGAAAACGCGACGCTTTATGGATGCCAACACCTAACGTTACGACGTACTTTACATATTTAATCCACTAGTGGATTATCATTTTTAATGCATGGCTTTATACCACTCTCAGATGCAACGTCATATGATAAATTTTAATAATGCTAGCTAACTGACCTGTCACAACTTGTCAGTCTAATATGCATTCATAATTTGGCAGTCAAATGAGTTAAATATCTCAGACAGAAGTTGAAAATAAAAGCATCGTAAACGACTGCGTAATACCCCGCCACTGAAAACCTTTCATAGCTTTTTTTTTTTTTTCTTGATTTCCTACTTGTATATAGCTACAGGACTGGGGCAGATAATTAACCTCCTTCTGATAAAAATTTAACCATCACTAGCAGCTATTATTGCTTTGATCATTTGTTACATGTTTCATAAAAATTCCTTTCAGTTCTGATTTTATGTATATATGCCCGTGGCAGGGGCAGATAACCCTGCTGGACTAAATTCTGGTTGTAAAATAAAGCTAATGTTACATATATCAATTCTGTGAAATTTCATAAAGATATACCCAAAATCTGATTTTATATGGATTTTTTCATGATTTTATACATGTATTGTGCCAGGGCCAGATAACCCCCGGGGACAAAATTTTGATCATTACAGAAAGAGCTTATATTGCTTCGAAAAGCTGTAGCAAGTTTCAGGAAAATCACTTTCAACACTTAATTTATACAGAATTTTTCATGATTTTATACATGTATATAGCCCCGGGGGCAGGGGCAGATAACCCCTTGGGAACAAAATTTTGAGAAAATCTGTTAATAAATACTCAAGTTATCGAACGGAAACGAAGTGCTCACGGACGGACAGACAGACCTACGTACGACGGACGGACAGACACACGGACAGCCAGCGGGAAAACATAATACCCCGCCACTAACATGTGGCGGGGTATAACAAATACACATGTGCTTTTGTGAGAACATTTCTCTTTCAATATATACTCAAACAAATTTGAAAGACAGAGTGATGAGAGCTCTGAAAAAGCTGTTTACATCTTTTCTGCAAAAAAATATCAGCATATTTGATTTTGTGTATACTAGAAGACTTCACACATCCTTCACTAATGATGTTGCTACGCTAGCCCTGCTTTGAACAACTTGGCCCAGGATGATTTCCTTTAGCAGTGTATCCATACACTATTATTATTACTGTATTGATCCAATTAAAGGCCCTGGGGTGCTACATTTTGCAAAAGGGGGGCGTTATTTAGACACTAAAGTGTAGTAAATCAGCCACTGCCAAAATACCTCTAATAAGCAGTACCAGTATCAACGTGAATGGAAATACTTGCAGATTAACAAACTCTACTATTTTTTGCCTCTCTTCTCAGTAGGGTCAACTCTTAAAGGACAGAATTTGCTCCTCTATGAGCAAATTCTTTCCTTTAACAGCAGACGCTATTTCAAAGAGCTACTGCATTCAGAGAAGCAAGCAGGAATTAATGCATGTTTATATAACATTACTTTTGGAAAAACAGTCAGGAGGCATTTGTTAGGGCAGGGGCATTTATAAAGATTAATACAGTATTATTTTCACAGATAAATTTAACCACACTATCCGTGCAAGGATTTGTAGGTCAGTCAAAACTTTCTCAACACAGATGAAAATAAACTGGTTGACTATCCATGGATACTAAGAAATTACCTGAAGTTGAGAGTTTCTGAACAGAAGAAAATTTGAACAATGAGACAGGATTTATGAGATATGATGTGTTCTGCCAGCCGGAGGAGACTGTCTTAGCCTGAAAAAAAAATACAAACAAAAAAACAACATTAACAGTGAGACTGGTTAATGGGAAATGATATGACATAATGTTCTAACAACACAACAGCATACATGAAGCAGAGGTTTCATAGCCACTGTCCAATTCAAAACATTTGATAAAATTTATCTCACTTCCCTCTGCCCCCTCCCCCTTCCCCAAAGGAGCCCCTGTAGCTGACCTGCTAAGCTAGCAGTTGGGGTTCGAATCTTGCTTCAGGTGGAAATCTTTTCAATTGTAAATGTGATTCCTTTGCAAACAGCCTTTAATTCACCCTTCTATTGACTCCATGTGACTGAAATACTGTTGAAAAGGCTATAAAACCGTGTCATCTATCCATCATCCCTAACTTATCATAAAGTGCAAGAAACCCTGAGAACACCTAACCTAAATTCTAATGCACTTACGTATGTCAGGGGATGTCTGCTTGGATAACATCAAAAATTTGCGACAGTATATTCTGCGATATACTGACGCAAACACAACGTCATAATGTAACGTCGCTTCTCAATGGTTGACGTCTGGTTTTACGTAACTGAAAGCGTTTACTGTGGGTACAAAGTAGCACACTTTTAAAGGTGAAAATGTGAAAAGTGCATTAGAATGGGGACACTGGCGCATCGCCGTAAAACGAAATTTCCGACCATAAAACCTACAATTTACCTCCCCAAATGCCAATTCTGAGTACAGTTATCCCCTAATATTTTGTATGGTCAAATGTAAGAAACAGACAGATATTTTAGTACCTACAGTAAGTAAACTGAAAAATTTAAATTTTTGCGAAAATTTTATTTTTGTGCAACTTTGGTTTGAAAAGTTACAAGAATTATGAATACAAAACTTCACAAACACAATTTTTTGACATAAAATGGTAAACATAATCATTTGTGAAAATTTTCCAACATGCATAATTACTACCCAACATGGTCTTACCCTTTTTTTCTCTGGCAAAGTTTCTTTGAACACCATAGCAACATAGAGAACATCAGCCACTGCCAGTACCAAGGCAAATAATGCTGGGTACACGTAAAACTCTCCCTGCTGTTCTCTCGCCCAGCGAGAAAATATAGCACCTATAAGCGGGCCGAACACAAAACCAATGGAGAAGGCCACTCCTATCACAGCCTGCAGAACAGAGAAATATGATACATGTATTACTGTTTTTGTCTAAACTGTCAGCTTTAGCATTTGGTCAAGGATGTATGGCTGCACCCTCGAGGTTTTTATTTGCCTTTTTCTTTTAACATTTTTATAAAGTGGAACAACTTTTGTGACTTCCTTTTGCTTCCCAGGACAACAAAGTCCTGCCAAAATGAGGTCTATTCTTAAAGGAAAGAATTTGCTGTTATGAGAGCAAATTCTTACCTTTAAGAGTTGTCTCCCTTTGAGAACAAAATGTTGATGGTAGAGTTGCTTCTGCTGAAAAGTGTACCCGTTTACCTTAAATGGTATTTTATTAACAATAAATTACAAACATATACTGTACTATGATGCCATAAATTACAAGGTTTGAGAGGCACAATATGTTTATATATGATTGGGGTTGTGCAAAAAGGAACCTTCAGCCATTTGCATACCAGAAATACTGAAATCAGCCTGTGCTGATAGAAGTCTTCAATGTTCACTTTTGAGATTCCCCCGTTTTCACAGAGTGTTCATAGGGGAAAGGAAGTCTCTTTTCAGAGTTCCCAGATGTGCAGGCTGATCTGGTTCTATCCTGTTCACACATGCTAAAGAATAATAATTTCACATAGTGTCAATCATATATAAAGTCATTTCTGAGTTTTAGCATTTAATGCACACTAGGTGGTGCAGCCATGGATTCATCCCCTGAGCTTCCCTTGATGCTTTGTTGTGACTATTTAGCATTTTGTATGAAGACAGTATGATGCTGGGTTGAAAACAATATGAGCCACGACAGGAGAAAACCAAAAAAGTGGTTTTGCGCCCAGCGCAGATTCAGATCAGCCTGGGCATCCACCCAGTCTGATCAGAGTCTTCACTGTCTGCATGGAGGTAACTTAGACCCTTCGAAACCCTTGAGGTGCCTAGGGAAGACTCTGATCAGACTGGGTGGATGCCCAGGCTGATCTGAGTCTGCGCTGGGCGCACAACCACTTTGTTAGTTTTTTCGGCTCATATATAGTTTAACAGTTAAAGTACAAAAAAACTGAAAACTGTTGACTTTGCACAGAGCACAGATCTAGAAGAGGTGGTTCATAATGAGCCATCTCATCTGGATCTACAATGTTTGTCCTCTTGTCTGTGAATTCCCAATATGACATATCTTGAGGGATTTTTTTTTTTTCAATTTTGAGGATGTTAATTTTGTGGTCTGCTTTTTTGGCACCTTCAAGGGTTAAATTTATGAACAAATGATCATGGTTTGAAAGTAAATCAGACAATGAAGAGTGCTTTAAACAAAACAAACTAAACAAGGCATACATCAAACATCAATACAGGCAGGTTTACATATTTTATTCTGCAGTGGAGAGTAGATATAACTTTAAATACAAACTGTAGTTCTTATGCACAATTTAAAAACCCATGAAAACATTACAATAGCAGTAAAATATACATTCAGTATATAGAAAAGAGGCTGGGGGCATTTATTACAGCAGGGGCATTTATTTGGATTAATATAGTAAATTGAGTAGCATACTACCCCAGGAGCCTACCATGCCCTTTCCTTCTTCTTTGGAGGTAAAATGTCAGCAACAACAGCAGTCTGTAGACTGGTATTGTCAGTGCTGAGTTCCCTCTTTAATTCTGGGCCTGGTTGTTCGAAGCATCATTAGCTTACAAAGTCGCTAGTCAAGGATACGTTAAGTCTTATAGTACACATAAATAGGTAGTCTAATATTTTTCGCTGACAAAATGCAAGGAGCTTTTGCACTGCAAAATCTCCTCACATTTTCTCAGAAAAAAATGGCAGTGTTTTGCATACAATTTGTTGAAATTTAACGTCCCGCTGACTAATGACATAGTTAGTTTTGAACAACAGGGTCCTTGCCATCACAAACCATGACTGTAACAACAGGTTTGTCCCTCGTCATCCCCTTCAAACTCCCTGACTTTTCCCTTACTTTTCCCCGACATCCAAATTCTCCATGCCCTTTAACTGATCAAAAAATTGATTAATAATACTCTTCACTTTTACAAAGCTACACGTATCACCTCAAATTTTTGAGTGCATGTACCTTAGCAAATTATTTCTTTTGATAGTAGCTCCCAAAGAAAAGGGAGATAATCACATCTCTGCATGGATTATCTATCCTGAAAATGTACCCTTTCCCCTAAGAAGAAAGAATATATTTTTGAAGACTGCCATGGACATTACATTCAAAGTCCCAGACTTTTCCCAGAATTTTCAGGTATTTTCTGAATTTCCCTGACCAATCACAGAATTCTGTGACTTCTCAATGTCCTGGAAAAATCATTTCCCAGACATGGCAATCCTGGTAACAATGACCTTAAATACGGGGACAGAGGTGCCTGAGGAAACAGTGAAGACCCAGATCAGATTGCCTTTCAAGAGCGGTCTGATCTGGGTCTACACTGTTTGACATTACATCAATGTTTTGATACACTGCAGATGCATAAATATCAATCTATTAATATTTCAAGGTAACTACAGTGGGCTCTCATTACTATACAACAACAGCATTCAAAGGTATTAGAGCCACAAGGTCGTATAAATGATTAAAATGCATTATGTGATACAACCTTGTGGCTCTAATACCTTGAATTTTGTTCCCAAACATTTTGCTGTTAAACTGAATTTGCTGTTGTAAAGAATACATATTTAGAACAATATAGCAATTCTGTACATATCAATATGATGTTATAAAGCAGGGCTCAACCTAGCGGGCGATTTGGGAGAAACAGTCTCCCTGAGCTGGCTGACTTCTCCCTATGTAGAGCTGAAGGAGAAGTGAAAATGTATAGAGCACACACATAGGGAATACCAAAATTTGGACCAAAATTTCTCCCTAAAGTCCAGAAAATGTCGCGAAACTTCTCCCTGTCTGAAAGCTCTAGGCTGACCCCTGTAAAGAATTTTGCTGTTGTAATGAGTGCAGTTATAAAGAGGGTTGACTGTACAGTAATTTGTTCAGGTGTCCCTGTATCTCGCATAATTATGGTAAGCAGAATACTTCACAAAATCCTGTATTTTATTAAGAAGCGAAACACCCATTGATACTTACCATGCCCTTACCCCTCCTCTGCGGCGGTAAAATATCAGCAACAACAGCTGTACTTAGACTAATATTGCCCTTGCTAATTCCCCCTATAATTCTGGCTATCACAAACAAACCAAAACTGTGGGATACTGCCCACAGAGCATAGGAAAGAGCCACACCAGCCTACAAAAGAAAATGATCTATTAATAATAAAGTTGTAGACATGCTATATAGATAAATTACATGTGTACTTTAACCCTCTTGCACTCAAAACAGCCAAAACTCCGTAGAGTTTTGGCCGTTCTGAGTGCAATAGAGTTAAACACTGTAAAATCCTAAGTGCTTGAAAGGATAGGTCTGAGCAAGCAATGATTGCCTAAAGGAGCAGTCTGATCAGGATCTTCACTAGTTGCTATTTCATCTGCATCTTTTGGACACACTTCTGCATTGTAAAAACAAATTGTTCCATTAAAGGAGAAATATGTTAACTATTTTAACCCTTAAAGTGCCAAAAATTAAAATTGTTGAATTCGCAAACAGTGTAGATCAAGATGAGGTGGCTCATCATGAAACACTGTTTGCCCTCTAGTGTTCAAAATCTCAATATTACATCACTTGGACGAAACATTTTTTGAAATTCTGCAGACGTAAATTTTGTTGTCTGCTTTTTGGCGCATTAAGGGTTAATAGAGGTTTTATGGTAACGGTCTGTATATATAACACAACAACCTTTCAGTAAATGTCCTCTAAAGGGCATGGCTTGTCAACAATCAGT
This sequence comes from Ctena decussata, assembly GCA_963989385.1. Lineage (NCBI taxonomy): Eukaryota > Metazoa > Mollusca > Bivalvia > Lucinida > Lucinidae > Ctena > Ctena decussata. The sequence continues at coordinate 32,254,816 of OZ022498.1, read as the reverse complement.
GCTTGCACTAATGGACATCTGGGAGTAATTTACCTCCAAAAATCTGTTTGGGACTTCCTAATTTGATGGCCTGGAAGTCACGAATACTTTCTGTTGAAGCATGTGCAGACAATTTTTTTTATAAATTATTAAACTTTTCAATGGTTATAAAGCTCATTGGAGATGAATGATGTCATTCAATATGAATATTTACATTCTTGGTGTATTTACTGAAAAGCCCTATAGTAAACCATTGGAACGTAATGTAGTTTACATTCCAATAATTACATTGAGAATGATGTCAAAATAAACAATAAGATCAGAGAGCCTGCAACCTGATTGCACGTCAGCAACGTCATGCATGCCGTTCTGCTGTTAGCAGAAAAAACTGCGTGTACATGTTTTACTGCTTCAATTTTAGCACTTATATAAGATTTTTGATGAAAGATTCGATTGAAACGAATGTAAATATAAGCAATTAACTTAATTTTTCTGATGTTTGTCGAAGTGTAAACTACATTGGGTCACTAGCAAAGTTTACATGAACCCTTCGGGTTTCATTCACTTTGCATGTGACCCAATGCAGTTAACACTTCGATAAACCTCAGAAAAATGAAATTCATTCCTTAAATAAATTGACTGTAGCTGCTACATACAAAAGTAATTATACATTTTCAATTACAATATGTCACAATGTACCTGTGACATGGAAGTCAAGACTTCCTGTTTTTCAAACTTAGTGAAAGCACTGCAACAATGTAGTTAAGCATGCAGTGAAAAAGCATCAAATGTGATTTTTTGGCCTACACTTGCCAAAAATACGACAGCCAGGATGAACAGGCTATACAATGAAGGCTGGGTCCACATAAAATCAAAGTACATGTACCATTGATAAAATAAGGAGTGGTTTCCTGCCATAAACATCTGAAGCAGCTCCAATCACTGGTGAGGCTATGAACTGTAGCAGGGAAAACAGGGAACCAATTAAACCTGAAATAAATGAAACACTCATCTACTCATTTTGACATTCAATATCATAAAATATACAATGTTCAACATCATGACCTATACAGCACTAAGTCTGACAGGGTTGCAGGGTTGCACTCATCTTCCTTTTAAAAATTCCCTCACTTTTCCCTGATACTGTATAATGGAAAATTTTCTCGTTGCCTAATATTCACGGAATTTCGTGGTCGGTTGCGAGTCTGTACAAAATAATACTAGTCCAAGTCTGTACAAAATAATACTAAGAAATTTGAATTGTCCCAACATTATGGTTTGCGGTATTTATGGCGCCCAACAGAACCTTAAGAATGTTGCTTTACAGGTATTCACAGCAGCACAATTATGTTACCAGGTAATTAGCAGGTAATTACAATTTAACTGCTATCACTGTTATCAACTGTTAATCATTTTAGCGAATATATTATTTTTAACAAAATTTAATGTGTTCATAATAGAGCGATTTCAGTTACTTCATGTTTCTCTCTCCTTGTACGTCTTAGCTTTTCACTGTAGCAAATACTAAATCGGGACAATTAACATTTTTATTTTTGCGGACAGTCATAGCAACAAAAATTAAAAACCGCAAAAATTTTACCCTCATGTTTTTGGGGCGAATCTGCGAAAATTTGACGATGCAAAAATTTTCCATTATGCAGTATTTTCCAATTTTCAATACCCTTTTATGGATCCAAATGCTGATTACCGTATATTCTTTACTTTAAGTGATAAAGAAATCATTTGAAATTGGCAGCTACTCTTAAAGAAAGACATCCTGATGAGGAAGGAGACAAAATTTCTGTGCATGAATTTTCTTTCCTGAAATGCGCCGTAATGACCCTAAAATTTCAGACACCCAACAGTTGGACAATTATTGAACAAAAATTTTTAGTACATGTAAGTGGATTTTACACACATTCATGCATTCAAATGATGCTTAGTGAATGGCAAATGCTGTAGACCCTGATCGAACTGCTCCTGAGGGGCAGTTTGATCTGGGTCTACAATGTTTGCTCAGACCTGTCTGCCCGAATATTTAGGGTCATTACGGTAAATCATCTCCCCTTGAATAGAATTAGTTATAATAGTATACTTTCTAAAGACATTTTCAAAATTTTTCTCAACATGTTTGGACACCTCAGTGACTTAGCTGAATCTGGGCCTTGTTAGCCTGGGTTGTTAGCTTAACAAAGTTGTTAGCCTGCTGGTACTTATAAAATCAAACGTGATAATATTTTTTGTTGGAAAAAAATGGCAATCTTTTTGCATACAATAAATTTCATAAAAATGTAAAGTGTTGTTAACTAACCACCTTGTTGATTTTGAACAACCAGGCCCAGATGTCTAGTTGTCCACTAGAGTGATATTGTATAGACTGCTGATAAACAGTGTAGATCCTAATCAGGTTGATAGTGATCAGGGTTTACACTTCTGCCCAGGCCAAACTGTCCAACAATTTGAGGTAAACAGAAGACGTGTAAGAGCTGGCCTAAGCTTTGATCTGAAGTACCGTAAAAACTCTATATTTTAGGACAGTTAGGTCTGAGCAAATAGTGCAACCCAGATCAGACTGCTCAAGGAGCTCAGGGTTTACACTATTTGCCATACAATTTGCATTTTTGGGCACATCACTGCACTGTAAAACCAAACTGTTCCAGTTTTAGGACAATTATGGTAATTATCTTTAGTGTCCCAAGAATTTTTAAGGTATGCTATAAATATGTCATGTAATGTTCAACATGTTTACAAGTACCAGTAAACTATGTACCAATGTAAATACTTTGTTTCATACTGAAGATTTTCCTTAATATCTAACAGGATAGTAAAGGTGATTGGCTACACTGTCAAGACAGATCACTCTAAAATGGAAATAAATTGTCTCCCTTTTCACCGGGTGGCTACCAGTAAAGGCAAAACTTACTCAGAAAAGGGAGCAAATTCTTTCAAGAGTACTACACCCTAAATTCATAAAAAAAGACTCAAACACTAGGAAAACGATTCTTTTTCTAATCCAACAGCTAAAAAGGGAGGTGGAAAAGCCTCAAGTTAGAGTTCTCTCTCTTTGGGGTGAATTTATTAACATTGAACGCACCAAAACTGATAACAGCTGAATTTGCAAACAGCAAAGATCCAGATGAAGCTGCTCACGAGCCTTTAACAGGGACGAGAATACACTTTGTAAAAAAAAAAAAAAGAATCAGAGCTTGAAAAGAGGAAACTCTCTATAACCTGAAAAGAAAGACATCAGTTTTGAGTTCATGCATATCAAATGCATTATTTTTTATTTTTGTAATTCCCAGTCAAAAAAAATCCTCTGAAAGGGGACAATCCTTGCTTTAAATTTTCAACATGAAATAGCTTTGACAATTTTTTTTTTAATTTTGCAGACATAAATGTTTTCGCCTCCTTTTTGGTTTTTCATGGCTCAAACTTTTGTTTCAAACAATTTTTTTAAACTTTACCTCCAAATAAAACTGAGTTCCATCTTGGCGTGTCTGGGGCCCCAACTAACTCCCTGAAGCCATGCACTGAGTCCTTTAACCTCTGGTACAGTGAATCCTGAAAAAATATACTGTTTTAATACTAATATATGCTCACACTCCAATAAATGCCCTACCCTGGGTTTTGCTAAATGATTTATATTGACTAGCCAAAATTGCTAATTTCCAGGCATAAAACCTAGTTTATAGATTAGTTTAAATGTAGATATAATAAATAATGTTCACCTCATCATGGTTCATGAAATATTTCAATGTAAGCAATTGTAATGCGCAACTGTAATTATGACAAAGTGCAGCTTTTATCCTTATATGGTCGGTAAAGGTGAAGGTTCCCACAGCCTAGTGGCCATAGAGGTAGTGATGGCTAGAGGCCAACTGTATCTTAAAGTTGGGCAAAGCATATAAACAAGAATTCCGCGGAATGCTATGTCGCACCTGGATTGGGCTTCCACAGTAGTAAAGACTTTAGTTAAAAGAATTTGTATGAGAAATGGACAAAAAATGCTAGGGTCCACACAATTTTCGATGTAATATTTTACTGAGTCAGAAGAGCATAGAATATAGGCCAAGAGTAGGAATAATTGCAACATCTCTCATGAACATTCTAAGAATAAACTTTATGCCAGGTGTGATGACTACAGGTATCATACTTTCAGACAAAAGGACTAAAACGCTAGGACTGACATAATTTTGGGTGTAAAATTTTGCAAAGTCAGCAGAGCTTTAAATATACGTCAAGGGTAAATTAATTGCAACAGCCCTTGAAAACATTCTATGAAGAAACTTGATGCCAGGTTTGATGATTTTAGTTATCATAGTTCGTGAGAAATGGACTTACACACTAGAGTCGACATAATTTTGAATATCAAATTTTTCAAAGTCAGCAGAGCCTGAAATATAAGTCAAAGTAAAAAAAGAGCAACAGCCCTCGAGAACATTCTTAGAAGAAGCTTGATGCCAGGTTTGATGATTCTAGGTATCATAGTTTGCGAGAAATGGACTTAATAGCTAGGGTCGACGTAATTGTTGAGGGACCATTTTACGAAGTCAGCAGAGCATGAAACATAGGTCAAGGGTAAAAATAAGAGCAACAGTCCTCGAGAACATTCTAAGAAGAAGCTTGATGCCAGGTTTGATGATTCTAGGTATCATAGTTTGCGAGAAATGGACTTAATAGCTAGGGTCGACGTAATTGTTGAGGGACCATTTTACGAAGTCAGCAGAGCATGAAACATAGGTCAAGGGTAAAAATAAGAGCAACAGTCCTCGAGAACATTCTAAGAAGAAGCTTTATGCCAGGTTTGATGATTGTCGGTATCATAGTTAGCGAGAAATGGACTTAAATGCTAGGGTCGACGCTAGGGTCGACGTAATTGTTGACAGACTGTTTTACAAAGTCAGTAGCGCATAAATTATAGGTCAGGGGTGAAAATAAGAGCAAAAACCCTCGAGAACATTCTAAGAAGAAGCTTTATGCCAGGTTTGATGATTGTAGGTATCATAGTTTGCGAGAAATAGACTTAAACACTAGGGTCGACGTAATTGTTGACGGACGGACGTACGGACGGACGGACAGACGTACGGACGAACGGAATGACTGACGGACGGACGGAAAAGTGAACTCCTATATCGCACCTTGCTAAAGCAGGTGCGACAAAAAAATGGAGCCCATCCTGTCCTTTTGCTACATTATCTTTCCATGATTCGAAAAAGGTACCCATTTACTGCCTGGCTGACAGAGAGTTTTCCAGTCGCCAGCCGGATTCAAACCGTTGACATTCTGCACCATAACCGAGCAACCATGGGCCACAAGAAATTCTGAAGAAATTCGAAAAATCATCCAGATAACTTATCCCTGCTATCCCTTCCTAGAGAACTGCCTTTAATAACAAGAGCTGTCACCTGACAGCATAGCTAGCCTGAACTGGTGCTTGCCCATCTCACAGGCATTTGTCGGTATGGCTTGTACTACATTAAACTTCATGCAAGCATGTCCAAGTATTGTCAACATATTTATAAATTCAATGACCTTGACTTAAGAGTCACCCAGTATGTGGGGTCACCATGTCACAGGGGTAGTATTTTGTCAAAACTCAAGCCAATATCTAACATCAGTTCAAGTATTGAAAATTAAATCCATCCCAAGCACTATGGAACAGTACGAGAATACTTTAACAAAAACTCAAATTTCTAAGTCCATGACCTTGACCTCAAGGTCACTGAGTGAGGTGTGGGTGATACTCTGTAAAACTTTGAATCAACATCCTACTACAGTGCAATATGAAAGTGCGCTTAAAGTATAGCTAAGGATCTAAGCTACCTCTATTCAGACAGCGAAGACTCTGATCACACTGGGCGAAAGCCCAGGCTGATCTGAGTCTGCGCTTGGTGCACAACCACTTTGTTCATTATGTCGTGTTGCGGCTCATATAATTTTACTGTACCTCCTTTGTCCCATAGAAATCCAGTAACGAAGGCAGTAATGGTAGAATCACTGTGAATGCTAACAAGTCTATCACAAGAGATATAAACACAGTTCGTAACAGCTTCTTCTCCTCTCGAGACAAAGTCTCATCCGCTCCCGTTCCCGTACTTTTTGGTATGTCTGCTGTCCCATTACTACTCTTTGAATTAATATCTGATGTTCCATTTTGATTCTGTGACCTCGTAACAACCATTTTTCAGCTACAAAAAATGATTAAGAGAGAACTCGGTATTTATATTTACCTAGAGCAAATAATTGCAGTTTCAGAAGTACTCAGTTTTTAGTGGTTTTGCAAAATACAAAATCACAGAGAAATACGGATGAAAATCTGAATAATATGAGTTTATATTAGACCAATATTCTCTGAAAACCACTTGCATATAATGCTCAAAATTCTTACACATTTAACAAATATAACTTAAGGTAAAAGGGTACATGTTCTGTGTAAACAACTCTGCCATTTTCATTTTTGTCTCCCTTCACAATGGGACTCAACTCTTAAAGGGAGCAAATTCTTCTTTTAAGAGTGCACCCATTTTGGAAGAGCATCATCAGAGAAGCAACCAGGAAGACATTCAAGTTGTTCCCTTTTGTGAAAATGGTGGGAAAACATGGCGGTATACCCATACACCTTATGACTTCTGAAACTGAGCTTTTCTCTCTCTCACTCTCTTTTCTTTTCTTTTTTCTCCAGGACTGAAAACACTCAATAAGTCACTGTTTAAAGTTTTTCAAAACTACATAATATGGCTACTTTCTATTTAACACTTTAAGCGCCGGTGACGAAAGTAGTTTAATTTGCATACAGAGTAGATCCCAATGAGGCGGCTCATAATGAGCCGCCTCATGTAGATCTACACTGTTTGCCCTCTTGTCTTTAAATTTTCAATATGAAATGTCTTGAACAAGGCATATTTTAATTTTTGCATATGTAAATTTTATTTTGGTGCTTAAAGACTTAAAAAAATGCCCCACCAACCACATCAAACGGCACATACTTGCAAGAAGTTTACTTTAAACCTATTTTATTGCTCAAATAATAGCAATAGGGTTGGGCTACAAGTTGTCACAACATTAGTTATACAGCTCTCCCCGTGAAGTTGCTGCAGAAACACGCCATGTTACATGTAATGTCATATGCAGGGAATCCAAGGGATGACACTAAAAATGTGCTGTTCTTCATATCGGGACATTAACTGGAGGGCCCCCCCCCCACCTCTGTGCAGAGACAGACATCCCCTGTCCAGGTTAAAGATCCCTTCTGTAGTTACATGACTACTATAAGGAGGTTTCATCTGGCAAAACTGGAGTGTATACCTACACCTGCTCATAATCCTCAATCTTGAGAGGGTGTAGCAGTACAGTTAGAAAGAAAGTATAGAAAGATATTGTATGATATTCTGCTAAATTAGTGCTAATACAAGTGACATAAGTCTATATTAATGAAAACAGTATACCACCCTCAAACAGAGTTTGTGGGGGGTATAATGATCTATCGGATGGGATCTATTCCCAGGTACATGTATGTCTATTTGCTGATGACACAGCATTGTATCTTACAATCAAGGGCAATGATGGCGGTGCAGCACTACAATGTGATCTGGACACACTTTTCATGTGGGACATGGACCCCATTCGACCCCTTGAAATGCCAGGTGGTTCTGGTAACAGGCTCCAGGAATCCACTAACTTTATGGCCAGGTCCTGGACACTGTAACAAGTGTCAAATACCTTGGGGTTGATATATCTAGTACCCTATCATGGAATTCATTCCCACATAGATCTAGTCATTGGAGCTGCCAATCAATCTCTTGTTATATCAGGCATACATTGTAATATTAACCCATTCCATTCCGGATACCTTTTAGGGGTATCTGGACAAACAGTTTGGATCAAGATCAGGCCCCACCTTAGTGGGGCCTGATCTGAGATCCAAACTGTTTTGAGCTTAGACATCATTTCTGCAAGAGTTAGTTTGACCACTATTGTCAGAATTCCTTGATTTTTGAAGCAGACCACAATTTCAGCAGAAGAAAAAAAATACACAGAATGCAATGGGTTAACAAGAATTCTGCAGAATGCGGTGTCTCGCCTGCGGGCGCTTTGTCACAAAACAGAGCTAAATCAGCAAAGATGTATGCATGAATCAAGATTCTTGGCTCTAGCCCTTATAGTTTCTGAGAAGCAAACCTAAATGTGAAATTGCAAAGTCAGTCAACCGTAAATTGTTGCTAAAGATTCTATATTGATGATGACTTTAAGCTCTCCTCTTCCAGATGAATGCATGACCCAAGTTTCATGGCTCTAGCCCTTATAGTTTCTGAGAAACAAACCTAAACGCGAAAACTCAACAGAAAATTGCAAAGTCAGTCAACTGTAAAATGTAGGTCAAGACTCAATATTGATGACGGCTTTGAAATCTATTCTTCTAGATGTACGCATGAACCAAGTTTCATGGCTCTAGCCCTTATAGTTTCTGAGAAACAGACCTAAATGCGAAAACTTGACAAAAAATTGCAAAGTCAGTCAACCCTAAAATGTAGGTAAAGACTCAATATTGATGATAGCTTTGAGGTCTACTCTTCCAGATGTACGCATGAACCAAGTTTTATGGCTCTAGCCCATATAGTTTCTGAGGAAATGCAAAAACTCAACAAAAAACTTGCAAAATCAGTCAACCGTAAAATACAGGTCAAGGCTCAATATTGATGATGGATTTGATACTTACTCTTCCAGATGTGCGCATGAACCAAGTTTAATGGCTCTAGCCCTTATAGTTTCTTTTCTCGAGAAACAAACCTAAACGCGAAAACTCGACAAAAAATTGCAGAGTCAGTCAACTGTAAAATGTAGGTCAAGACTCAATATTGATGATGGCTGTGAGATCTACTCTTCCAGACATATGCATGAACCAAGTTTCATGGCTGTAGCCCTTATAGTTTCTGAGAAAATGACCTAAACGCAAAAACTCGACAAAAGTTTACGCCGCTGCCGACACCGGAAAAGCAATACATATGTCTCGCCTCTGCTTCGCAAGTTCGCAGGCAAGACAAAAACCAAGACGTCAAAGGTGCATAAAACAGCATACAACAACTTGGTCAGATCCCAGCTGGAATATGCTTCAGTTGTATGGGAACCGCACACACAGGATGGAATTACCCAGTTTGAAAAAGTCCAGCACAGAGCAGCTCCCTAAACAATCAACAGGCAAGTGTAACTCAGATCATACAAGAACTTGGATGGCGAACTTTGGAACAAAGACAGGCTGACACTTGCCTTTGTCTTTTATATAAAATTATCCATGGACTTGTGGCAGTCTCTTTTCCTGAATATGTCCAACATAACAAATCTCGAGGTTTTATGACTTTCACTCAGGCAGGTGCACATGTCAGTAGACTCAGTACTCTTTCTTCTCACTTTCCATAGTACAGTGGAATGCTCTTCCTGAGCCTGTTGCATGCTTGCAAAGCCTTGATGCCTTAAGACTGCAGTATGCGAGCGGCAACACACAAGGCCTTAGATCCTGGAAAGCTTGTTTTTAACTTTTTAGCTACTCTTAATTGTTATAACTTATCGCCTATTTTTATCCGTCACTATCATATCATAGTTTTAATTTGCCTTCCGATTTCTTTTCTTTTTTCTGTCTAATTCTAACAGACGCTGTGCAAACCTGCATGAAACGTCTGTGAGGGCTTGTGCAGGGCCCATCCTAGACCAAAAATACAGGGAGAAGTCATTTCTCCCTCCATGCCAAACAGGGAAAAGTGGGAGACAAAGAGGTACAAGTGACTTCTAAGACCGTTCTGTTCACTATCCTCTAACTACTCAAGGGCCTTTTAGCCTTTTGAAAATTAAATAATAAATACATTTAATCTTTTGTGGCACTGGAATTTATGCTATTGCAACTCAAGGGCTTTAGCCTTTTGCTACTCTCACTTCTCAAAGGCATACAGCATGCATGACATTGCATGTACCCTACCACTACTCAAGGGCTTTCAGCCTACTGTAATGTAAGATTGCCATTAAAAGAAAAGAAAATAAGGGTGTCGAATGTGGTTGGTTGTCTCAGCAGGCTGATAATGGCCGCAGGCATATGCGTTGTCGTGCTTGGCTGCCTGACAAAGGCTGCAGTGCCATTTGCCTTCCGTGTCTTGGACACACCAATCAAATGAATTCTGTTTAAAATCTTTACTGAACTTTCTCTTTGGTGGGGTTCACTGTCAAGAGTCCCAGATTCTTCTGGTAGCTTTTGCTTGTTCAACCGGGTTTTGGTGACCCATTTGTTAGCCACAATGTGAGCGACAATAAAACAGACAGAAAAGGTGTTATTACTCGGTGCGTAAATTTACCGGAACGGACCAGAACGGGCCTAATAACCGGATCGGACCGGGACGGACCCATATTACTCATATTGAGACATTTTTATACAATCTGCACGCGCAGATTAATTCCAGGTCCTACCTATGACTAACATGTGTTATCTTAATTAGCAACCCCTGATTTCATCCACCGACTTGATACATGTAGAGCTACATATTTCCTATGGATGAAAATTTTGGTCATGATACTATGGAACTAAAATATGGGAATCTTTGTGTTTTTCATTCTCTCTAAGTCTTGGAAGAAAGATAACCAGATTTTTGTATAAGGTTATATGATTTTAAGATGAAACACGTAGGCGTTGGGTATTAAGAGGCTTACCAATGGCACAAAATGCCCAGAGTATTTTGACTGATATCTCTAATTGATTTTGTGCTAGAAGGCATACAGAATAGGTATAAATATTAAATAAGTGTCTATTTAATAAAATGTTACAAATATCAACTGAAGATAGGGTAGACGGGTCCGTTCCCGTGTCCGTTCCGGTAAATTTACGCACCCGTTATTACTCAAACAATCACACTTTTAATTGATAAATATGAAGACATCAGCTAAACAAAGGCTTTTCAATCACCGTGACCTTCCAAGAGAATGTATTTATATAAATGGTATGTACAACTCTCTAACCCCCCCCCCCCCCTCCCCCCTCAAAAAAAAACATTTGATGATGAATTATACTGAGTGAATCTACTATTAACTGTGGTTCTCCATCAATGAATGACAAGCATGACACATTGAGCAACAATTTGTAGATATGCGGCCTTATTTTTCTGAACAGCTCAGTTTAAACCTGTAAACGACCAGCAAAACGGCTCTAAAACAGATCTGTTCAAGACAGAATTTTTTTGTGGTAAATATATCAATAGTTTGTTTATTTCACAAAGTTTCAAATATATTAGTTAATTCTATAGAATAAACTACTCACAACTAAAAGCCTCCCCTCTCTCTGTTTATGCTATATTCGATTGGATAAGAATTGCACCAGTATCCAGTAATAAATAGGTGCAAACATGTCCGGTCCATTGAAACACCGCAAACCACTCCTAACCACCGCAAACCACCTCAAAAAAATATTTCACCGTATATTTAATTAATTCATTTGATATTTGGTTTATCATTAACGACAAATGCACCCTACAAACGTGCCTATATAACCTTATACAGGAAAACTGTGACAATATGTACAATTATAATTTATTATCTATATGTGCTCTACGCCTCTAGATAGCTTTTTGCATTCCTTTACGCCCATTTACACTACTTCATTGTTCTAGGCACACCCTCGAATGTGACGGGATCTCGCTTCAAAAGGCGAAACTAATTATCAGCACCGACTGTCGAGGACCCAGAAAAGGGCTCCAGACATCAAACAGTAAGATAATTTGGAAGGTATATCTTTCAGTTGGTCTTCTTTAAAATCAGTGCCAGTAAGCTTACAATATAAAATTTCGGAAACTTAGTCAAAACCATATACACTCTGGTGCCTCAAATTGGTTTACTTTTCTAAAATTCCTATAGACTTTCATGTTTTTCGAGTTGCAAAATTGTTTACTGCGTTTCTTTGGCTGGGCCGATTCCAATAAAAACTACATAAGTGAAAAAGCCAGTTAACCCAGAATTCTGTATTTCAGTGCTAATTCTTGTTCTTTAGCACTGGAACCAATACTTAAAACTTGGTTTATAATAACCTTATTAACATGTTTCTGGTTAAATTGCCTAAAACGTTCTGAAATTAAGGCTGACATGTCATAGCGACACAGATCTTAGCAGAGGTTGGCTTCCATTCTTTCGAATTTAAACATAAACCGCTTGCAAGTATTGTAATTTTGCTTGTATCCCGGAAAGTTCAGAATCAGAATTGTTTACTGGTGAAACGTCCAAGGACAATCATTCACCAGGACCTGTGATCAGAGAAGCTAGTTCCTAGCCCTTACAAGAGAAGTAAAGTTAGTAACTGAATCCTCTGCACATTCAGCAGCAGAAATAAGGGAACTGTCTAGGAAATTTCAATCTCTTATAGTCTGGGCGAAGAAACTTGACTTGTAAATGTCAGTCCCAGTCATTTGGGTTTGAAATGCCAGGGAATGATGATTCCTGGTACGCCTGCTTGGGGGAACAAAGTCATTTATGGGTACACTGGCTGCACCTTTCAAACCTTTGTAAAGCATTATGAGTCTACTTTCCTTCTCTTTTTCAGAGATTCCCACTTATGTTTCTTCAGAATGCAAGTCATAATTCCCAGTTTCATATGTGTAATTTCCTGTTACAAATCTAACTGCCTTTCTCTGCACCTTCTCAAGTTCTTCTTGAAGATGTATACTTCGGGGTCCCAAATTGAACTACCATACTCCAGGACTGGACGCACCGGTCCCTTGTATGCTGACTCTTTAACGTCCTGTGGGCATGCTGCCAAGTTCCATCTTTCAGGTATGTTGTGTGAAATCTAAAAAAAACAACTATGTATTTGGACGCACCAGTCCCTTTTGTGCTGACTCTTTAACGTCCTGTGGGCATGCTGCCAAGTTCCATCTTTTAGGTACGTTGTGTGAAATTTAAAAGACTATCTATTTCACATAAAAATATGGTAATGATCTGAAACCGATACACTAAAATTCTACTTCCAACTCACGACACCAAACGGGAAATAGTTACACGAGCAACAACGCAAGTAGTAAGAAAGACAACACGAGCGAATAACAAAATAAACAGCTCTTTCCGAGGTAGGTTTGTATTTAGTAGGTCTTGCTGCAGCAAAACAGCTCAATGACGTGTTGTTTTCTTCAGTTTTAAATTTGCAACGGTTCTGTTGTTTGTTTGTTCACACACACACACACACACACACACACACACACACACACACACACACTATTTTTGCAACGTTTCTGTGATTTTACTCAAGAATATATGCCTGCGTGCAATGTAATAGTTTTTGGAGAATTCATAGCATACATTCCTCAGATTAAATGGTTCATACATCCAAGCCGAAATTTCTCTTTCATTCTTTTATTGCGTGCTTTTGCTATGTCTGCAACCATCTAACAAGTATAACATCAAGTAAAACTAATATACAGAATCAAATATACTTTCAGTTTGATGGTGTTTTTTTAAATTTGGTATTCATTATTTTATTAAGACAGAGTCACATAACACGCAACAGACAAGATACTTGATATATTGTACTGACGCCTTCAAGCATTCATTCTTTCTACGAACAACGCCTTTCCGTTCCCATGGCCTCCGCAAAGACCCCCCCCCCCCCACACACACACAAAAATAACAGCAATATTAGAGTTCAGATTACAAATAATTTACATTAAAACAAAACAGAAAGCAAAGTGGGCAGCTATAAAGAAGCTAGTCACAATGCTAAAATACAATAAGAAGAGACTGTCTATATATTTTTGTGTGTATAAACTTAGTAAGAACAGAAGTTACTATGTTCAATTCCTAGCTATAGTAGTTATTATAGCAGACAAAGCTATATACTGCTCTTGTATACTTGTACGCCTACTGCATACACTTGCTTCTTTATTTGCTCCTAGGAGGGCCGAAACATCAGCTTTATATTGTTTTTGTTGAATTTGTTTCCTCGGACATTTTGGAACTACCTCTGATTAATTCTCAGGAGAGGACAAATATAGGCCTACCCTACGTCCAATCCTTTGACTCATATATATATATATATATATATATATATATATATATATATATATATATATATATATATATATATATATATATATATATATATATATATATATATAAAAAATCAAACTAACGAGATGGAACGTCTGTAAATAATTTAATTTTCCCTATGCATTTCACTGTATAAGATCATCAGGGGAATAATGGCGTTGTATACATAGTAACGGCGTTATACCGTTACGTTATTGTGCACATATATTTATGACGTCATTTGAAACTGTTCAGTAATGGATTAAAAGTGTTTATGAAATGTTTTTCCATGTTTAACCTAGCTGAAACGTTTTCCGTAAACAGTTTGTAAAACGGGAATATTTTAAATTTTGGTTCAGTTTTGCAACAGTCGTCTAAATGTTTGCTTACTGGTATTTGTCTTACTGAGGGGTCTCTAATCTGTTGCTTGTGTACTGTTACCCTATTTCTTAGTTTGTCACCAGTTTGGCCTATATAGTATTCGCCGCATCCATTGCACGAAAGAGCATATATTACATTTGAAACTGTACATGACATTGACGTCTTCACTGTAAATATTTTACCTTTAAAATTGAATTGGTTGCCTTCTATCAAATATGGGCATAAACCACATTTAGCTGATTTGCACTTTTTGACTTCTGCCTTCCTGGTGTTAAAGCTAGATCTAATTAAAAGACCTTTAAGGTTTTTTGGTTGTCTTTTACTTTTTATTATTCTAGTATTTTTTAAAATTTCACTCATGGTATTGTCTTCCTGTAAAATCGTTAGATTGTTTTTTAATATACCAAACATTTCTTTGTTTTGAGGATTGCAAGTGGATACATAAGGTAGAATATTACTTCTTTCTTTCGTTTTGGGGGTTAAGCATTCTTTTCTGGACATTGACATAGCTTTTTCTATTCCTTTGTTAATTACAGTTTTAGGGTAGTTTCTGTGGCGCAATGCTGTTCTTAGGTCTGACATTCGTTTTTGTGTCAAAGTATCATCGGACACTATCGTTCTGATGCGTTTTGCTAAATTAAATGGAACATTTACTTTGGTATGCTTTGGATGACATGAAAAGAAATTTAAGTATTGTTTTGAGTCTGTCTTTTTATAAAATATATCTGTTTTAATATTGTATTTATCTTTTATTACCAGTACATCTAAAAATGGTAACTGCTTTTCATTTATTTCCATTGTGAACCTTATGTCTGGGTGTAGTTGATTCAGATGTACATGAAAAGATTTTAATAAGTGTAGATCTTTCTGCCAAAAGATGAAGCAATCATCTAAAAATCTTTTCCAGTTTTCTTTCACAAAACTGGAAATTTCTATACCATACCTCTCCTGCAGTTTAGTATATAGTTTTTGCTCCAGAAATCCGAGGACTAGAGTCGCATATGTTGGTGCAAACTTTGTACCCATTGCTGTGCCTTTAATTTGTTTATAGTAAACATCATTGAATATAAAATTGTTATTCTCAAGAATAGTCCTGGAACCTTCTAATATGAATTCTTTTGTGAAGCGATCGTTTATTAGATCTGGGTATTTTGATAGCCAGTAATTTAAAGCATCAAAGCCAAGATTATGTGGAATGTTTGAATATAAACTAATGACATCAAAAGACACAAGCAATGTTTCGTCAACCACAGTTGTGGGAACATGTCTTAAAAAGTCCATATCGTCCTGAATATAACTGTCCACATGTTTTACAAAAGGTTTCAGTAGTATGTCTAGTAAGTTGCTTAATCTATGTGTTTCCGATATGGGACCGGCTACGATTGGTCTGAATTCCAAATCCTCTGGATCGTTAATTTCAATATAATCTGAGTTTGTTTTAGAACAGGCGTGTTGTATAAGTTTACTTTTATGGATTTTTGGAAGTCCGTAAAATGTGCTTGTTTTAAAATCGAAATTTATTAAATAGTCTTTTTCTTTTGTGGAAATATCTTTAGATAATTTGAATAATTCTTTTATTTTTGAAAATGATTCTTTGGAGCATTGTTCATTTATTTGTTTATAGTAGGTCTCATCTTTTAGCATATTCTGTACTTTCGTTTTATAAAACTCAATGTTCATAATTATTATTCCGCCACCTTTATCAGCTTCTTTTATTATTATATTCGGATCATTTGCTAATGATTCTATTGCCTTTCTTTCTTCCGAGCTTATGTTATGTTTTAATGAATTATTTTCTTGCAATCCTGAAAGTGTCGAAGTAATTGTTTTGGTTGTATCAATATATTTTTCGAGTGTCTCATTTCTTCCTCTAGGAGGCATAAAATAACTTTTATTCTTTACAAGAGAATCATCATTGTTTGTGTTGTCATTATAGAAATATTCTTTTAGTCTAAGTTTTCTATAAAATTCGTCAATGTCAGTATTTAAATCAGTTGTATTACTTTTAATTGGAGTTGGTGTAAATTTTAGACCCCTCAGTAAGATACTTATTTCTGGTTTTGTTAATTTTCGTTTTGACAAATTAAATATTTTTATACAATTTTGAAAGTTTGAATTTTCAGCTAGGTTACCTGAATCTACGTCGGAAATGTTCTGTCGAAGGTGTCCTCTAAAAAATAATCATTTTCTGATGACGTATCTGTTTCCTGCATACAGTCATTGATGTTGTTTGTATTATAGTTTCTTCTTTGACCTTGATTTCTTTGATTTGGTCTTCTGTTCATATTCCTTCTGTAGTTTTGACCTTGATTTTGTACCAGTGCCGAAAGTAATTGCTGTAACATTTGGTTGTTATGTTGTCCCTGAATGTAACCTTGTTTTCTGTTGTTTGTATTTCGCTGTCCTGGGTGTTGTTTAACAATGTCGGCAAATGTCGTCTGGCGTCGTTGGTTCGTAGGGTTTTTGGTATTGAAGTCCACCGTTTTGAAAAATGGATTGCAGTTTTCATGCTCTTTAGAAAACTTTTCTGCATATGATTTTAGCCAAGCATCATTTTTCAGCCATCTTTTTTGTGAAATTTCTTCGTTTCGTTTTGTTTCGTAACACCATAGTTCGAACAGGTATTTGGCAACCTCCCCGTGGCATCTTGAAAGTATTGCTTCTTGTATTTCTTCATCTATTCTTTTCGTGGTCTCTATATTTGCGGATGTTCTTAATCGATGAAGTTCTATTTGCATTTGAAAGTCATTAATTACACCACGCTCTCGTATTGCTTTTTGTTCGTTATTTTCATTTGTAATCTCTTTCTTTTGTAGATAACGTGGAATGATCGGCGGTTTTTGTTCAATCCACTCAGAATATGCTTGAAAATGTCCTTGGTTTTTTATCATATTCCAGTACGCATTTCTGCGTTGTCCCATTCTTACACCCCACATTTTGTTAATCTGTGTCTTTATTCTTAAAGCTTCTGTCTCGATAATATTTTTTGCTACATTTGTGCTGTTTAATTGTGTTTGATTTGTTGCTGCACAGGATTGCGGCATTTGTTTTGTAATTTCTTCCACAGTTTTTGCAAGTTCAACCACCATTTCTTCTTTGTTACAAGCTTTACTTTCCGCTTGATTGTTCTGTACGTATATATATGTGTGTTGTCAAGAAATTTCTAATAAATAAATAAAAAAAATTCTCAGTGAAATAAAATTTGATAGGGCATGGCATGCAGCCTTATGTGCCACCATGCGAAATACATCAATGCAAATCTAGTTCGCACCAATGAATACCTCTATGACAAGGCTGTAAGCATGGTAAGTACAGCTCATATAAATGGCAGCACGGGAGAATAGTTCAGAACAACAGCTGGAGTAAGGCAAAGGATGCCTTCTCTCTGCAATCATTTTCAACATCTTTTCTCGAAAGGACTATGCCTGGTGCACTGGAAGAACATGATAGAAAGGTTGGCATAGGCGAAAGAGCTATCACTAATCTGCGAATGTCGATGGCAGTGACGCTCTTGCTGAGAAAAGGTAGGAACTAGTAGCCCTAGTTGAAAGTCTCGACCTAGCCTGTACAAGGTATAAAATGGAGATAAGTGTTGAAAGACCAAGTGTAGGCAAACAACACAAATGGCATCCACGGGGAGGTCAAGGTAACTGGACAAAAGTCTAAAATTGTAAAAAAAAACTTCAAATAACTTTGAGCAATTATTTCAGATGGCGACTCAAGGCCGCAGGTCCTCTCAAGGATTGAAAACGCCACTGCAGCTATGATAAAACGAGAGATAACAACATATCTCTTGTCTTGGATCAAAGGTGAAACTGGTCCACTCCTTTGTCACATCTCTATTTCTGCATGCATGTAAGTCGTGGACCTTGACAGCAGAGTTAGAATAAAGAATACAGGCCCTTGAGATGAGATAAACAGAAGGTTACTGAACATATCCTACAAGGACCGCGTAACTGATAAAGATGTTCGCAGAAATATCCAAACAGCCATTGGAAAATATGACGAACTCTTGACCATAGTAAAGAAATTGAATCTAAGGTGGTTTGTCGAAATCTCAAGGTCGTCTGGCTTAGCAAAGACGATTCTACAGGGCACACTGAAAGGAAAAGGAAGAGGTAGACAGAAGAAGAGAATATTTAAGAGTGAACAGAGAGAAAACAGCAGAAGAAATGATTATGTAGAATGGGAGTGTTTAAAAGAAATATGTTGTGTCCAACGGCTTCGCAGCGGGAATTTAATGTTGAATTAATGGTGAATCAATGATGAGGCTCAATCTTGAATCAGTGTTGAATTATACATTGAATATGAAAACTGATTTCAACCTTTAGGTCTGAATATTGTTTCAACCTTGAGCCCTCAATATTGATTCAACCTTGTGTTGAAGCCTCAATATTGATTCAACGCTTGTCATTTATTTTGGAAACAATGTTTAGTGTTTCCCCCAGAAGTGAAAAAGGGCATGGTAGATTTTCTCAGAAAAGGGCACTTTAGCCCGCGGAACTTTGCAGAAAGGGCACTGTATATGCTTTCATAAGAAAGTCAGTTTTACCTTGATATAAGCTGATTGACATTAATACTGCTAATGAAGCATAAACTCTTCTTGTAAGTCCTGTAATTAATTATCATACTTATTTTAAATATTCCACCTTACTAGAGTCTGCATCTGATGACAATAAATAAAGAAATTCCATTTGCTCTCTGTTATTGTTGAATTATACATTGAGTTTGAAAACTGATACAACCTTGAAGCCCAATATAGAATCAACCTTTGTAATTCAAGGTAATGTCAACGGGTTTTCAAACGTCTCTGCACGCACCCAATATTCAGACCAAAATCCTATCAATGTTGATGCTTTGTCATAATGTTTGTAATGGCATTTAGCACCTACGTCGATACGACATAGGCATTTGTTGTGTTTAGCATATAATAACATGGACAGAAAGATTGTTTAACCAAGTGTAATAGTCTATAATTTTACATCAAAGATAAATACTCGATCTTATCCTTTTATTACTTTTTCAAGTGACTGTGTCTGCATGGGCAGTCGATTGGTTGTGTCTAAAAAAATCGTTTAAATATGCACATATCATAATTTGAAAGTTTATGAAAATACTGTCGCACGGTTTACAAATACCTACAACACACGTGGTCCACAGTAAAAATGAAAAAGAAAAGAAAGAAAAAATAAAATAAAAAAATAGAAAAAATACGGACTTGGAAATATGCAGTGTAAGAGGACACAGTACGCGCGTGTATGATGTGAAGTTGTAACTAATGTTTCGTAAGTACATGGATTGAATCAGTCTTGAAATGTTCAATGCTGAAATGGCAATGTTGAATCACTAATTAATAAAGGTTTACCTGGATTTACCTGGATCCCGACGCCCATTAGGGGGCTATTCAAAAGCCTGTTCCGGCGCATTTCTTGGTTTTGTCCTGTAACTAGCTGATTGACCCGGTGTATAACAGGACGCTGTAAACTTAGCTGGGTGATGTTGCCATTGTTTATTTAAGCGACTTTTGAATGCCTCAAAGGAGGGTGCCGTTACAACTGACGCGGGAAGATTGTTCCATTTGTCATTTACCCTTACACTGAATGAATTTACGCGCATATTCAATCTTGTTCGTCTATTGAACAACTTGAAAGGACTCTGGTATTCCAACTCAGACAGATGGTCTTTATATAGGTATATCCTTATATTGCCACTGTTCTGTTCTGTTATATCGTAGAGTTCGTCCGCTGAGTTGTCGGACCACCACCATACGGTGTTGAGGGAGATTCTTCAAAGATACATATAAGAGCTCTAATTAGAATTATGCTGGTGTGATTACATGTATATACAGCTGTGCTATTTACATTTAAGGTTTATAACTTTAGCTGGCTGAAATTTGTTTCAACTTGGCGACTCTCTTTCTATGAATCTTGTGTATATACTCTCTGGCACGTAGTTCAACCTGAGAAATAACACCCTGATCGTCCTTCTCCTTGCCAACCACTGCTGAAGAATCCAATACAAGTCTTGTGAATGTGTCGGGGCTTGAATATTGGCCTGCATCGAAGGGATGTTAAGTAACTTCTGTTTACAGATGTTCCTTTCTACTTCAAACACTGAACATTCCGCGATAAAGTGTTGCCTTGTTTCTGGTTCAGAAGAACATAACTTACAGGTTGGATCCACTGAGTACTGATTGAAAACTGCTCTATTTCCCTGAAGGATGTAAGTACCAGTATGAATCTTACACTTTA
This sequence comes from Ctena decussata, assembly GCA_963989385.1. Lineage (NCBI taxonomy): Eukaryota > Metazoa > Mollusca > Bivalvia > Lucinida > Lucinidae > Ctena > Ctena decussata. The sequence continues at coordinate 32,234,162 of OZ022498.1, read as the reverse complement.
ACTGAGCTCTTCTGCTGTCACTGACATTATTTCTCACTGTTGACCATACTGGGTGGCACTTGCCAACCTCTAACGCTTTTGTATTAACATACTTGAGTGATGTTTTTGTTCAGTTTCAGCTTTCCGCTTTGTTTCAACGACAGAGTTCACTGACAGATTTAGTATTTGCTTCCATTTCGATTTAGACGGAGGGTTTCTAAACAATTCCAATTCTGAGGGTAGACTGTAAAGCTCCAACAATTCCCTTATGTAATTAAACCAACTCTTTTCATGTACGTCTTTCATTACTAACTGTCTTTTTGCAATTTCATTTTCAACTGAATCAGAATTTCTAGCAATATTTATAAATAAGTTTAAGGCATTTTTGCACAACATACTTCAAAGGTAAAATACAAAATAAGGCAAAAGTAATACTGTTTGAAGCCTTATCAGGTAAGCCCTCTATTTGTCTGAGACTTATCAAGACATTCAAAGTCTTTTCTACTGTAATAGTAAATCCTCTAGACCATACACTATGCGAGGGAACACAAAGGTCAACCAAATATGTGCATTCTGACTAGCTTTCAAACCATTTACACTTTGAAATCCAGCACCCATCAGAGAGTAGGCTGTCCTCCGTCCTAATGCTATATTTTCTTCCACATTCACTTTCCCCGACACATCTCTCTTAATGTCCAAATGCACTGTATTGTTGTGTCAGATCTTTTGCCACAACAAAACACAAGACTGCTACTCTTTGTTGGGTGTATGAAGTATCTTTCTCTATTGGCATTCTTCTGTTGTAGGTATTCCACCCTATAAAGGGTCACCGCCGAAGCGTAGTTGTGTTGTTGGGTTGAACATGAGCGCAGGGCAATTATTACAATACTTTTGAATTACGAATTTCTGTGCTAGTCATAAGTCTTTACAATTATAGAGCCAGCAACAGTTACTGTGGTTTAACGTAGAGTTACATATCCAGCGTCGGTTAAAAGAACCCTCCACGTCGTACCATATTCACCGTCGAATAATATAGTCACATCCAGCGTTGATACTATGAATTTACATCCAGCATAGTTCAATAATCCAAATATCCAGGTGGGGAATAACTTAGAAACTTAAGAGTCATTAATATTAAAGATCAACATTAACTAGATAAAACACCTCCCGGGACTCAAGTCCACTAAAAGTTTATGCAATTTTTCACTAGAGCGTACAACCGCCACCAAACGAAAGAAACGTATGTACAGTAGATACAGCGCACAGGAATGATCATAAAAGTTTATATAGCTCAGACCTAGGTACGGACCACAGCTAACTCAACTGCTTGATAAGACTGCAGCGCTTAATATGTAGCGCGAAACACAACTTCCTGGAAATAGTTTCTATGTCACTGTAGTCAGAAGCCGCGAGTACAAGTCTATCACTGATAACCCTGGAAGTACAGTCTATTACAAGTTGCGCAAGGAGATTCATGTCAGTAAGCACTGAAGATACCCATTACTACTGCATTGCCTTGCGTACGTCATATTATCATATGACGTCGCATCTGAGAGTGTAATAAAGCCATGCATTAAATTCGATAATCCACTAGTGGATTAAATATGCAAATTACGTCCTAACGTTATACGTTGAAGTCCATAAAAACGTCGCGTTTTCTAATGGCGAAATTGTGACGTTTTAGTGCAAATTCTGCTGACAAAATGCGATTTTAGTGTCATATGATAAATAGAATCTTGCATTCGTGCTCCTGTATTACTGAATTTATTAAACTCGTTGGGGAAAACCGATAAGATGCTCGGCAAAGCCTCGCATCTTATCGTTTTCCCCAACTCGTTTAATAAATTCAATAATACATGAGCACTCATGTAAGATCCTCTATTTCTTCAGTATTGTAATGCTACCTATCAGCGATAATGATTACTACTGGGTTTTACTGGAGTAGCTGTGACTAGTAGGACCGTATGTAAGCGCTAATCGAACTAAGATTAAAGCTGTCACGTGACGCATAGGGTGAAAATTGGGCCAGCTCAGCAACCACAACAAAAACAGAAAGCTGGATAAGCAAACATCGTGAATAGCTGGCTTTTGATTGCTTAATTAGCACTTTTCGTATTTTAGCTATTGATGAGTGAAGACATTCACATAGTTTTAAGACAGAGGAAGGCGTAGTTTCAATTTGTGGATTTGACAGATCGCGGGTTGACACGTCATTTCGGACATTTGTTGGCCTCGGGCAGTATGTTTGATCCGACTGATTGAATGCCTCAGCAATGTGGTTAAAGGTACATTGACCTACGTTGCTGTTTAAGATGTTTACCTTTTAATGACTGCACCCCACCCCTGGCTGTGCTGTAAGTTGGGGTTATCTTCTGGTAGCAAATTGATGTTACGATCGACCATGCAAAAGAATGTTGCATAGTGCTGTCCCTATACACCCAACCCCCTCACTGTGCTGCAAGTTGGGGTTATCTTCTGGTGGCAAATTTAATTTTTAAGTTATGATCAACCATGCAAAATAATATTGCATATAGTGCTGTCCCTTTACATATCACGTATAACTGTCGAAATACTTACGGTCTGTGGCCATAAATATTTCATTAAATTCCGAATTCCTGTTGACTTGTATGTATTTCCAACTTTATTTTTTAATGTTTTGTTGGTAAAGAACTTGTTGTCATTCTGAAACTTGTATAAAAATAAAGCAAGATAAATTCTATAAATAATGAAATACTTTTTATTAAACTAGATACAATATAATATCACAAAATGTAGCTGTTTGAAGGTGATAAAAATTTTCAAAAAAAATTCTCAGGGCAGTCAAGTATAATTTCACTTTTGTTGCACATTTCACAAGATTTCATTGGTCAAATAACACGTATGTCAAATTTTAGCCAATAATATCAAAGGTCAATGAATATTTAATCTTCTTTTTTCCCCGTTGTACATGTACTGCACTACGTGAATATTACTTATTACTAGGGGAGTGACTATCGGCACGACCGTCTTGCGGATAAGAATCCTTATCGGCACGACGGTCTTGCCGATAAGAATTCTTATCCGCAAGACGGTCGTGCCGATAAGAATCCTTATCCGCACGACGGCGGTCAGATATTCTATAGACAAAGTTGCAATCATTCTGAGAATTATTATTATGGTATAATAATATTATTTCATTTCTGTTTGTAAATAATTGTTCTTAAGTATTTGAGTCACAACACACAATGTTAATTTCAATTATTTTTCTTATAGATCTATTTCATCATGGAAGCCTTTTGACTGTCGAACATAGAGCCGGCGAATAATTGCGAAAATGCGAATTATATATTTCAACATCAGTTGCTGAATACTTTTTATCGGGTCGGATGATCAGGTTAACGTTTAAAACAAGTTTATTACAGTAATACACAGTCCGATGTGGGTATGACAACAGCTGTATATTGAACATTTGACATTAAGTAATTTAGATTATAGGTCTAAAACAATCTATTATTGGACTATCAGCGGCCGTAGCGCAGTGGCAATGTGCATGGCCTTGTAAGTCTGCGCCCCGGGTTCAAGACTCAACGTAGTATTTTTTTTCATTTATTTTTTTTTTATTTAAACAAAAAAAAAATCATTTGTCGCATAAAACATTTGCCAATTAATAGTTTATTTTGTTTACTGACATAACGTATTTCAAACAAATCTTTGACCTTGACAGACAAGCTGAATCATGAAAATATTTTATTGTGACCTGCTTGTGTCAGACTTTTTTTCCCAGCAAAGTTTTTGTCAATATTGTGTTTACGGCCTAATTCCGTCTCATTCCAATCATTTTAAATTTATCAATTTATAATATGTGTTACCAATATAAAAATTGTTGAAATAAACCATTAATTTGAATTAGCAATAGAAACCAATATTTGATTTTGACTGACAAATTACTGAAAGAAATCTAGACTAATAAATCCTTTTAGGAAAATATCGAAACCTATTAATAAATAGCATTACATAATGTAAAGGTATTATCGAGCAAAATCAAATTTATTGTAGCAGACTTAACTGATATAAAATGAGTCAAAAAAATCTTTGCCCTTGTCCAACAAGTGAAATATATCTTTGACCTTGACCAACAAGTTAAAGACAGTTAGTCTGATAAATCATGCCTAACTTTCTTTAAATGACTTGTCGGTCAAAGTCAGTTCTGACTTGTCTGATAAATATTGTCAGATATAACAATTGTTGGGTTGCACTTATTAGTTGTTGTTTATTTATTTTTTTTTGAAATCTCAGGATTTGTACATAAGCAGAACAAATAAAATTTCTTTAAATTAAAAAATGGTAATTAACCAATTTTTCAGTGCTAACTCATACTGTCACTCTGACTGAATACGTTTTAGCATACATATGTATAAACGATACAACCAGTGCACATCGAACTGGAATATGCCCAAAATAAGATTGACCCCGTTAGCGGTAAAGTTGGGTGCCGGTTCTCAGACGTTTTTACAACTTTAAAGATGGCCATAAGATGCTTTTATACCATTTTTTAAAGTTATTTAACATCCTCCATATGAATTGCTGACACGGTGTTGTATGAAACCATTGTAAGAAAGACCATAGCATCTGTAATGGAGTATCTGATCGCCGTCGTGCGGATAAGAATTCTTATCCGCACGACCGTCCTGCCGATAAAGATTCTTATCGGCACGACCGTCTTGCCGATAAGGATTCTTATCGGCACGACGGTCGTGCCGATATCCTCGGCCTATTACTAGCACTCTGTCAGATGTTAATTCAAAATGTTTCTCTTGATTGTAAATTTACAATGAAAATTGTATCGAAAACAGCCGCAGATATTCAAAACTTTCTTTTTTCGGTGTAGATCTACTTTCTGTTTAATTCACACAAACAAACATTGCAACATGTTGGTAGCTGTTTTGGAATCAGATTAATCTCAAGATTGACTCAGTGACCTATATATAGAGTGACTAGCATCTCCAGTTAAATATAGGTATTTTTCCAATAGACGCTTGTCGCGCCGCTGGACAGGTGAGTGGCTGGAAAAATCGATAACTCTATCGACATCTAAAAATATTTTTAATATTATCATTGTTTTATTTTATCTGTATAAATAATGTGTTCTTACAAACGTTTGCATTAAATTGTGTACTTAATTTCCGAAATTTTGATACCAAACTTGCCAAGTTTTTATACGGTAGTTTTACTTGACGTAGTTAAAAAAAAAACGGGCTGGAGAGCTTTTCAATATAAATACGGGAAACTTTTTTTTTTATTATGCATTTGGCTGAGGATTTTGATCTTGGCTCTCTCGTACTTAGGAGAATATGCATGCAGTGAAAATTGAAGTAAGTAAGTGACATAGGTTTTAATTAAGCTGAGTGGGTTGGAATTTCTATCAGAAGTTATCGACGTGAATCGCCCATTTCATTAATGTTCACATCAAAATATTATTCAACGTTAAGGTAAGCTTTGAATTTTATGATGATGTATTAGAATAGTAAGTTTTGTGATTATTTTGCTTCGTTTTGGGGTTAATTTTTAGCTCACCTGTGGTGAGCTTATAGTATAGACTTGGTCCGTCGTCCGTCGTCGTCGGCGTCGTCGTCGTCGTCGGCGTCCACAATTTAAAACATCTTCTTCTCAGAAACCACTGGGTGGATTGAAGCCAAATTTTATATGGAGCCTTAACAGGATGGGGGAACGAAAGTTTATATATTTGGTCCAGGTCACATGACCAAGATGGCCGCCACGCCCATATATGGTAAAAACCCTTCAAAAATCTTCTTCTCCAGAACCAAAAGGCCTATGACCTTGAAACTTGGTATGTAGCATCGGGCATGCGGGCCCATCATAATTTATATAAATCGTGACCTTGTGATGACCTTGACCTAATTTATGACATGGTCAACTTTGGTATGTTAGGGTTTTATATGGGAAAACGCTTAAACGGTGGATTTCTCAGAAACTATTTAAGTCTAAGGTACAATACTTGGTATACATGGTTGACTAAATGACCAGATGAAGATATTATGTCACTAAAGGTCAAGGTCATTCCGTCGGACCATCCGTCGTCAAGATTTTCAAATATCTTCTCCTCTGAAACCACTGGGCCGATTGAAGCCAAATTTCATATGGAGTCTCAGTGGGATCGGGGAATGAAAGTTTATATATTTGGTCCAGGTCACATGACCAAGATGGCCGCCATGCCCATATATGGTAAAAACCCTTCAAAAATCTTCTTCTCGTGAACCAAAAGGCCTATGACCTTGAAACTTGGTATGTAGCATCGGGCATGCGGGCCCATCATATTTTATACAAATCATGATCTTGCGTTGACCTTGACCTAATTTACGGGATAGTCAACTTTGGTACGTTAGGCTTTTATATGGGAAAACGCTTAAACAGTGGATTTCTCAGAAACTATTTTAGTATTAGGTACAATACTTGGTATACATGGTCGACTAAATGACCAGATGAAGATATTATGTCACTAAAGGTCAAGGTCATTCCGTCGGACCATCCGTCGTCAAGATTTTCAAACATCTTCTCCTCTGAAACCACTGGGCCGATTGAAGCCAAATTTCATATGGAGTCTCAGTGGGATTGGGGAACGAAAGTTTATACGCGGGGTCTGGGTCACATGACCAAGATAGCCACCATGCCCATATATGGTAAAAACCCTTCAAAAATCTTCTTCTCTAGAACCAAAAGGCCTATGACCTTGAAACTTGGTATGTAGCATCGGGCATGCTGGCCTATCATAGTTTATACAAATGATGACCATGTGTTGACCTTGAATTAATTGACGACATGGTCAACTTTGGTATGTTAGGCTTTTATATGGGAAAACGCTTATACAGTGGATTTCTCAGAAACTATTTAAGTCTTAGGTACAATACATGGTATATATGGTCAACTAAATGACCAGATGAAGATATTTTGTCACTGAAAGGTCAAGGTCATTTTGTCGGTCTGTCCGTCATCAAGATTTTCAAAACATCTACTCCTCTGAAACCACTGGTCTGATTGAAGCGAAATTTCATATGGAGTCTAAGTGTGATCAGGGAATAAAAGTTTGTTCTCAGGGTCTTGACCAAGATGGCCGCCATGCCATATATGGTAAAAACCCTTCAAAATCTTCTTCTCCAGAACCAAAAGGTGTATGACCTTGAAACTTGGTATGTAGCTTTGGGCACTCAAGCCCATCATAAACATTAAAATATATATCAGGACCAAGTGTCAGGTGAGCTACAGGACCATTGGTCCTCTTGTTATTGATGTGAAATAAGAAACTTTGGTCCCTGACAAATTCTTCAATGCATAACTAATCAACCCTCTAAACTCATTGTTGTAGGGCGAAAACTGTGAAAAACAAGTTTTATTTTAAGATTATTTTGACCCATTAAATCGGCACGAAATTGCATAAAATAGCACTCGAACAATTTATAAGGCATTCAACTTTATGAAAAATATCATTGCGAGGCTCAAAAATAGTTATTTTGGGAGCCTTATTCAAAAACGGGGGAGTGGGGGTTTGAACACCCTGATTTGCCAGTTTTCGCTACTTTCCTAAATAAGTCTATTTCTGTACTGTCATAAGACCATCAAAATAGTAAATACTTGTCATGAAAATGATATTAAACAACATTTTGGTCCTTCCCCTTTCGTTTTCTAACGCTAAAATATTACGTCAATCCTTAGTAACGACGGAGTACATCGTAAAAGAAGTGATGGTTTTTACGGCGGCGGCGCCATTTTCTCTTTCGAGTAACCGAAGTTTCTCAATTTACATCGTTAAAAATGAACTCCAAAACCAAGCAAAATCATCACAAAACTTATATTCTAATACATCATTATAAAATTCAAAGCTTACCTTATCGTTGCATAATAATTTCACTATGAAAACACTGATAAAATGGGCGGTGCACGCCGTTAACTTTTGACAGAAATTCAAGCTTTTTCAGCTTGTATTAAAAATGGCGCTCCGGTAGGAGGCGCTACAGTCGCATGCGCGACACGCCTCTTTGGACCGAAAGGTGAAGACGTGAGTCACTGTATTTATAGGTCACTGATTGACTGTGGTCCATTTTGGTATTCTAAAAGATTTTTCTTATTTACGCTGACGTCAGTGGTGACGTCTCCAAAATTTAACCTAATAATAACAACACTAGGTTTCAGAGAGCTACAACTTCGATGTCAGGCCAGAAATAATAATTGAACATTAGTACAAATAGCTCCAATAATCTCGCTTTCTGTCAGTATATTTGTCACCCGACGTAGGCGGAGGGGGACTATAGAAATGACCCTCGTCCGTCCGTGTGTGCGTCCGTCCGTCCGTCCGTCCGAAATCTTGTCCCCGCAACTCCTCCTACGTCTTTCATCGGATTGATTTGAAATTTTACAGATTGTATTCTTATGATATGAAGATGTGCATGTGGTTTTCGATTTTTGTTTCGGCCATTATTGATGGAGTTACAGCCCTTGCTGACTCAGACCTTCCAAAATCTTGTCCCCGCAACTCCTCCTACATCTTTCATCGGATTGATTTGAAATTTTACAGATTGTATTCTTATGATATGAAGATGTGCATGTGGTTTTCGATTTTTGTTTCGGCCATTTTTAATGGAGTTACGGCCCTTGCTGACTTAGACCTTGTCCCCGCAACTCCTGCAACAGCTTGTATCAGATTGACTTGATATTGTGCAGAATGTTTCATCATTATCTGAAGATGTGCATGTGATTTTGGAATTTCAATTGTCCTATTTTTTACAAAGTTATGGCCCTTTGTCATTTTTTGGCATTTTTCCAACTTTTGAACCGTTTGACCGAGAGAGCTGAAATTTGGTATGCTATTAGCATTTAGTAAATTGATTATTCTGATTATTGTTAGGATGTGCTAAATCATAAGTGACAGAGTTATTCCCCTTTCATAGATAATAGACATTCACTTAAAGGTAAAATGGATAACTCCAGAACTATTCATATTAATGGGCTGAATTTTCATAAATGCATTGTTCATTTTTCATCAGATTCATATAAGCAGGATTATGGCTCTTGTTATTTTGTACTGGGTATACAGTCTTGATGTTTTGATCATTTTGTAAGGGCCAATAGTTGCAGTAACCTGATTTTACACATATATGCCCTGTTCTGAACTTAAATATTTTATAAAGAGGCTCAGTAATTGGGTATATGTCTTTGCTTATGTTCAGTTATCATTTGCTTTCCAGGTTCTGTAATATATGTATTTTCTGTTTTTGGCCATACATTTACTCTGAATCAGAATAAAGGGCTGAAGTTTGTGACACATTTCAAACGTCGGGTGACACTTGGCCGATGGCCTTTTATTATCTTTTAAATTGCATGAATAGAAGCAGTGTGGTTCATTTTGAAAATGCATGTAAATCAATGGGAATTCAGAATTTGATGAAATACTTTTGGCCACTGACTGTACTTCTACTACAAGCTGAAAGTCTTTAGCTTTAAATAGTGCAGTGTGACCTGTTCTGGAGGGTATAAGAAAACATCAGCTAACAGTTTGGAATGAAAGTCCAGATTTTAATAAAAAGTAATGTAATATTGTACCACAAGCTTAGGGGCTTACCTATCAGAATCTATCCTATGCCGCCAGCAGTATCAATAAAAATATATACACATTTGGGCATATTTTGGAGAGGGGGGGAAATGCCCCAGTGTTATAGCCAAAGAAAAAAAGGTACTTTTCCTGTGGTCTGACTGTTGCAAACGTGCATACAGTGTACAATGTTCAGATACACAGGGTATAAACCAGTCCGCCAATTTTTGCTTCCTGCAGAGACTGTCCATCATGTTTGGCTTCCGCTGAGGCTGTCCGCGATCTCTTGCTTCCTGCTGAGACTTCTGTACATGATAAATGGCTTCCTGCAAAAACTGTCTGTGTGATTCTGCTTCCTGCCGAGGCTCTCGACAGGAAGCAGGGTCACGCCGACAATTTCGGCAGGAAGCCATTGTTCGAGGACTGTAATCCCTGCAGGAAGCAAAAGATCGCGGACAGTCTCAGCAGAAGCCAAATATGATGGACAGTCTCTGCAGGAAGTGAAAATTGGCGGACTGGTTTATACCCTGTGAGATAGTCTTGTTCAGTTTGCTCCACATGTATTTTAATGAAATGTACATTATATTTTGGTAATATCAGAATATGCTTCTTATTGTCTCGCCTGCAGAGGTGAGACATATGTATTGCTTTTCCGAGGTCGGCGGTGGCGTAAACTTTTGTCAAGTTCTTGCGTTTAGGTCATTTTCTCAGAAACTATAAGGGCTAGAGCCATGAAACTTGGGTCATGCATACATCTGGAAGAGTAGATCTCAAAATCATCATCAGTGTTGGGTCTTGACCTACATTTTACTCTTGACTGACTTCGCAATTTTTTGTCGAGTTTTTTAGTTTAGGTCATTTTCTCAGAAACTATAAAGGCTTGAGCCATGAAACTTGGGTCATGCATACATCTGGAAGAGTAGATCTCAAAATCATCATCAATATTGACTCTTGACCTACATTTTACGGATGACTGACTTTGCAATTTTTTGTCGAGTTTTTGCATTTAGGTCATTTTCTCAGAAACTATAAGGGCTAGAGCCATGAAACTTGGTTCATGTGTACATCTGGAAGAGTTGATCTCAAAACCATCGTCAATATTGAGTCTTGACCTACATTTTACGGTAGACTGACTTTGCAATTTTTTGTCGAGTTTTTGCGTTTAGGTCTGTTTCTCAGAAACTATAAGGCCTAGAGCCATGAAACTTAGTACATGCGTACATCTGGAAGAGTAAATCTCAAAGCCATCATCAATATTGAGTCTTGACCTACATTTTACGGTTGACTGACTTTGCAATTTTTTGTCAAGTTTTCACATTTAGGTCTGTTTCTCAGAAACTATAAGGGCTAGAGCCATGATACTTGGGTCATGCATTCATCTGGAAGAGAAGAACTCAAAGTCATCATCAATATTGAGTCCTTACCAACATTTTGTGGTTGACTGACTTTGCAATTTTTTGTCAAGTTTTCGTGTTTAGGTCTGTTTCTCAGAAACTGTAAGGGCTAGTGCCAAGAAACTTGGTTCATGCATACATCTTTCCTGATTTAGCTCTGTTTTGTGACAAAGCGCCAGCAGGCGAGACACCCCATTCTGAAGAATTCTTGTATTACAATTATACATTGTATGACTGAGGTGAAATGTGACAGCTCTAAAATAAAGATACTGTAAAATTCTTAGGCCCGATTTCACGTCGCAGTTAGAACTCATTTTAACAAGTCTGTGGTTTATTTTACCGTAAGGCGCAATGCAAAATTTTGGTGTTCCGAATGCTAATCTGTGTACTAAGTTTGACTTGAAATCTAGCCTAAATGTTCTATATTTAGGGCAATAATAATAATTAAATTTTAGTTGTCCCAATATTTTATGCTATTTGATTATTTAGTGGTCTTTATTTTTTCTTTCAGATAACTTTGCTTCTTATCTATCTATCTGTCTTGTTCCTGTTAGCGAGGCTCCTAGAGGCTATAGCATGGTACGAGCATGGTCAGTTGTCTCGCAGTCTCCTGGATCCTATGACACTGTCAGTGCTCAAATTGAAAGCTCTGTTGGAACAGCGAGGCATCAGCTATGATAACGTGGTAGAGAAGTTAGAGCTCACAGAACTGGTAGAAGCGTCAGGTAAGGTGACCAGCAAAACCACACCAAAAGTAGCTTTTCTGTGCACTAGGCTGGTCCAATACTATATAGACTGAAAACCTGTCTCAAAGGCCCGTTAAACCCAATACAACCAACCAACCACTGCAGCTGGTTTAGATCTTACCATATTGGGACAGATAAGTCTGAGCAAATAGTGCAGACCCAGATCAGGGCCTACACTGAGTGTTGGAAATGGCACGGTGGCCGAATGCATTTTTTGTCTTGGGCCACCAGATTTATCCAGAATATGAACTGTAATGGCCCAAATTGTCATCATGCCGATAATAAATGAACAGGATCTTAAGGCAGTGGACAATTTTGGCCAATGACAGTTTGGCCTGTTTAGTTTTTGGGCTACCACTGCACTGTAGTGACTCTGGTTATATTTCTATCTGCATCTGATTGACGCATTACTGCAATGTAAGACCAGCCTGTTCCATTTTTAGGGCAATTATGGTAATTATTTCAGGTGTCCCAATTTTTTTAGAACTTTTATGGTACTAAACCACTATCCAATTTGCTTTGAATGTTCATATTTTGTGCCTATGCAGGTACACAGAATTGCACTCAATGGCAGGTATATCAAAATTACAGAAATCTCTACTCCCAAATGCAGAAATGCATGCTTCATTAATCTTGTGTCAACACAGAACACTAATAAAACCTTGACTTTGGTGTTTCCTTCAGATCTTTTTTTTTCACTTGCAGTATAAAGAAGTGCAATATGTTTATCTAGATATCAAAACAAGGAGGCATTAAATCTTTTCTGAAACTGCTGTTCATAGGGTCACACTATAATTTGGCTTAATGTGATAATACATTTGGGCCCACACGTCATGTCTTCAGAATTCACTGATTTTATTTTACTCCATTTGTGGTAAGGAAAGAATATTTGAGCCTCATCAGGACAAAACCAGCAAAGTGGCATGTGCGCCCAGCGAAGCCTCAGATCAGCCTGGCCATCTGCCCAGTCTGCAGTATGCACTTAAAGGGTAGCTAAGAATCTAAGCTTGCTGTCTGTGGACAGCAAAGATTCTGATCAGACTTGGCAGATGCCCAAGCTGATCTGTGTCTTTGATGGGTGCACATGCCACTTTGTTGGTTTTCTTGTGTTGATGCTTATTTGTGAACTGTGTTGAACTATGATTTCTGTGTACAGGTGCTGTGACTGAGGGTGAGACTGAGATGTCCACAGTTGTACCCCTTGATGAAACAGCTGTTGTCAACTATACAGGGGCTGCTGACTTCTATGAACAGGTAATACATGTACTTCTTGTACTCTTGTTACTGTAGGAGACCTGGTAGCTCAGTGGGTTAAGAGCTGGCCTGCTAAGCTAGCAGTCTGTGTCTGAATCCCCCTGAAGGGGAATGCATTAGGGATGCGCAATAATACCGATATATCGGTATATCGCAATACGTTCAGAAAAAAATACGTATTGCGATACGGTCCGTCCGTATCGATACGCTGACGATATTGTAGCTCCTACATGATATAAAAGCCATAACGTTTTTTATTGTTATATAAACATTTTTCTTATTCCTTAAAATGTTACTGAAAAGATCGTTTACAAAATCAAAATCATAATTTATATTTCACGCCTAACGCTTCTGACCTAATGGCGGTGCTTTGATCAACCGGTTGAACCAGTCACTGGAAAAAATATATATAACGCTTGACCGCACGGCATGAAAAGATTAATAAAAATTGATTGGCTTAAAGACTTTGATAATTGCCCAATCAGCGGTAATAAGCGTTAATTGGCTAGTTTAAGAACTCACATGGACAACGAGGTTTAGTGTGATTGGCTTCGCAAGATAAAGTAACTATCGGAAAAACAAAGATCAGCCTGCGCATGTTCTCTGTCTGGCCATAGACTTTCTTGTTCGCATATTATGAATCCTGGGGACTCTGTCTAGTAAAAATTGATGACGCTGTTTGCCAAGCACAATTGCGCAGGTTTGATGTATATTCTCTATACGCACATGGCATACGGTCTCTTATCGCCCAGACACATCCTAAATGGACTCTTCCGTCTTCGTTTAAAGATTTGTCAAATTAGCCGAATCCGGATTTGGCTTTACGAGAGCAATGTGTTACGAAAGGGAGCTATCACGCAAATTCGGCATCAGGTTCGCAATATACCCGAATTCGTTTCACAAATTATACCGGAACCAGTCAGGGCTAAAAATAGATTGATTGACAGGAAGGGCGCGTGACTTGGTAAACTTTCGCAGTATTTGAAAAACGTGTTGAAAATGTATTTCTCTGTTTCTAAAGATGAAATTGACTTTGATAGTTGGATCAGCCATACAAACATGCTTTGGCTGATAGGTATGATGCCTTATATGGGCTAGATATATTAGATTGAACGTTGCAAGTTATCGTAAGATGAAAACACCAACTGGGCGTTTCAAACAGTGAATTTCTCCGAGAAAATGTTCCCTCGTACTTGTTCTGCTGTATAAGCCGCGCCGCTATTTCAGTCCTAAAATCTGAGGCATAATTCTGCGGGTAGTACATGCCTTTTTCCTTTTTCCATTTACGCCTTTCTACCATTACTGAAAATGTTGCAGTGTGCCGCAAATGCGATATGGTTGTCAAACATTCATGAACGGTATACTGACAGTTAATAAGTAGCTACAAAACTTGAAGTCTTAGTTTTCCTGCTGATAAACAACTACCTTTAGGAAAATGCATAAAAAGCTAGATATAGGATTGCCCTTCTTTTTCAGACTAAGCCTTTAACCAAAATCTTAGCCAGACAGTTTCATTTAGAGCAGTTCCACTAGTCATTCCCTTGTCCAGTTCAAGTCACACTTTATGAAGGATAAATGAAAACACCAAAGTTAAACATAATACATCTTTATTATCTTATATCTACTTCAATGCAAAGCCCTCCAGTGTACTTTACATGTAGAAAACAAATGTCACAATATATTGTGATACGTATTGCAATACAGTGTGAGTGTATTGCAATATATCGCAATACGAAAATTCTGGCAATACCCATCCCTAGAATGCATTACTGCATTGAAAGACTAATCTGTACCACTTTTAGGACAATAATAGCAATTATTTTACGTGTACCAAGTTTTAGCATTTTAAGAGGAGATCATGCATCAAAATGCTTGTTTATTAGTAGTCTGAATGTAGGTCTTCACTTTTTGTCATTCCAACAACAATGTACGAGCAGTCTGAATGTAGGTCTTCACTTTTTGCCATTCCAACAACAATGTACGAGCAGTCTGAATGTAGGTCTTCACTTTTTGCCATTCCAACAACAATGTACGAGCAGTCTGAATGTAGGTCTTCACTTTTTGCCATTCCAACAACAATGTACGAGCAGTCTGAGTGTAGGTCTTCATTTTTTGCCATTCCAGCAACAAGGATTAAAACATTGATAGGGATTAAAATCAGCTTCATCAAAAGTTGGGATATTAAAGTACAAAAACCAGACGAGAAAATTTAAGTTTGCAAAATTGAAAAAATCTGTTTTTGTTCAACCCTGTTTCAAATAGACAATACAAAGTCTAGAGGGTAAACAGTTGAAGTCCAGATGAGGCCACTCATTGAGAGCCTTTTTACCTGGATCTACAATGTTTGCAAAATTACAAAATTATTTTCATTTTTGGCGCCTTAAGTGTTAAAACTGTTGACAATTTTTTTTTTTTTATTAAATATAGAAAAAAACATTTTCTATTCTCTCTGAACCAATCAAAATAGCACTAAATTATCATTAGTATGATGAGTCCGAATTATAAAATTATGAATTACTTGTGATAGCAGAAATGTCCCACCATTTTGATAATTACAGTATCCTGAGTAAAATACATCTTAGTCAATACCTTGTAGGATCCTAAACAACCCTCTTTTACTGACGGTATTTGAGAATATGTAATATTGGTTAGGGAATAGTAAACATTACAGACTGACCAGATTTCCCATTAGGAGCAGTCTGGTTTGGGTGTGTTTGCTCAGACAGTTCTCTCCAAGTCATGCCTCTGCCATTTTCATTCTTGCATATTGGCCTTTTATTTAAACAAAGCATTGGCTCCTCATAGCAGAGCAAATAGGTAACCCCCAGTGAGAAGTATATTTGGAAGGATTGAACATCCAAAGAAACAAGCAGGAAGTCTCTAAAAGTTGTCCCCCTGTGTGGAAATGGCGGACATAAACCTGGAGATGTTCTCATGAAACAGGAAAGCTTTTTGTTCTTGACTGTAGGTAGAAGATGCCAAAGACAGTATGTGGTTGGTTGAGGTTGTGGCTGACAGTAGGGGTGTGTTGTCCTACGAGGGCTGGAAATCTATCAGGAAGAAGGTGGACAAGTTTGGTGTGAGGTTTGGACGTCTTGATTGCCAACTCGATATAAGGTAATGCAGCAAATCTAGCTATGTCAGTTTCTTATAAACCTTAAGGTGAATGGGAACAATGCCAATGGAGTAATTTCCTCCAAGAAGAATTTGTCTCCTATTTCATTGGGGACTTCTCTTAAAGAAAAGAATTTGCTCCCCCCAGGCAGCAGATTGTTTCCATTAAGAGTAGACCCCATTATAGAAGGGCTACTACCTCCAGAAAGCAAACAAAAAGTCACAAAATCTGTTTTCCTATGTAAAAGTAGGGGAAATATGGAGCATTTGAGATTCATTTTAAAACAATTTCATTATGCATAACAATTCTGGCATACAACTTTTGCCAAGGCCCCTCATTTAACCTAAAGCTCAAAAATGATAATAGTTGAACTTGAAAACAGCATAAATCCAGATGAGGCTACTCATAATGAGCTGCTTCATTGGGATCTACACTGCTTTAACAGTCAGGAAGTTCTGATGAGGGGCATAACATATGCTACTTTGAACTCCTCCATAAGGCTGTTCCAGTGAGGGGCCACATCATGTAGTTATGAAGAAATAACATGTTGTTGCAGAAATATTATCAAGACCCCACTTTATCTTGCTCTTCAAGCAAATTCAACAGAAAAGTCCTGAAAATGAGTCAGTTTTAATTTCAAGCAAATATAATTTCAGTTTTAATTTCAAGCAAATTCTACAGAAAAGTCCTGAAAATGTTTTGATATTTATAAAAACTTGTTTAGTGGCAAGTCATAGATTTTTAACTAATAGTAAAAAATTTCTGTATTGATGTGGTTTTACAGTTAATGGAGCATTGTGTGATAAGGGGTCTACACTGTTTGTCTCCCAGCTAACAGTATTATATGTGAGCTGCGACAAGACAAAACCAACAATGTGGCATGTGCTGCCATTGAAGACTTAAGTCAGCCTGAGCAGCTGCCCAGTCTGATCAGTCTTCACTGTGCACTTAAAGGATGCAGGCTGGTCTCAGCCTTTGCTTTTACTAGCTGGTCAAGCTTTGCTTGTTGCAGGTATGTTTTATTCACACAATTTCTGTCGTGGCTCAAATATTTTTGTATCTTACAGATTGTGTACAAGAAAGGCCTGGTTCACGTCACGACTAGTACTAGCCTTGCCTGAAAATCACAGAAGCAAAGCCAATGTAGCGATTCACACATACCCTGGACCTATTAGAATTAACTCCCTTTCTGACTGGATAAAATCAAAAGTTAGCGGACAGATAAGACCTATAGATTCTTACCAAACTTTTCGAAATGACTGGTTAAGTTATCCTTCAAATCTAGATCCTGAAGTTCGTGTAATATTGGTTTCAACACTTTCGACAGTTCCGTTGTTTTTATCAGCATTAGCAGTTAAGTTTCCTGGAAGAGTAAAAATTGGCAGTATCGATACCAAAACTGAAACCGGAAAAACAATTGCAAGAAAATCAGGAATTACTAACATACCATCTTACGTTGTTGTAACACAGGAAAACATGCATTTTTATGGCTATTGTCCAGCTGAGTATTTCAACTTCAGGGCTATGGAACTATTTCTGAAATCTCTGCATCCGAATGTTAATGATCTGTTTATTGTTAGTATATTGTTTACGAATATTGCAAGCTTTTTTGAGTTCAGTTTATCACAAGGGACTGTATGGAAACGTTTTATAAATTTACTGATAAGTATATTTAAGTACAATATTGTGTTACTATTAGTTTGGATTGTTTTACTGGGAGTTTTTTCCTTATCCATTTTAGAAAATTATTCTCTTTTGGGTTTGAAATTTATAAGGGTGTTAACATCATCGTTTATATTCTCCCTAATAAGAAGTGATATATTATTCTATAGTGGAAATTGGATAATGCCGATTATAGTTTTTGCGGTGATGATATTTGTAACCTGGTTTATAAAATCTAAATACTATGGCGGGACACCTTCCAATGAAACCGACTTCTGGAACTTCTCTAATATGGCTACACTAGATTATGAGCAAGCATGGGAACTTTCAAGATTGCGACCATTTGACCAGATTTTCAACCCATCTGTTGTTGGGATCAGCTATTTTGTGAACGTATTGGACCACGACAAACCATATGTAAATAAGGACTACATTAAACAGCTTCCAACATGGCATTATGAAGTTGTAAGAGATGATCAAAAAGCTGCTGGTGTGAAGAATGGGCAGACCAAAGAACATTCCAGAAAAACACCAAAAAGCAAACGCAGACACAGTGGCCAAACAGAGACCAAATCCAGTGAAAGAAATACAGAGGAGGATGACACAAGCCGGTTGGTAACCTCAGTCATGGACAGTAACTACCGATGTGAATGTGACCAGATCTGTGACTGCCCTCGCGTCAGTCCTAGAAGAAATCCAAATGAGGTTTTCGACAATCAAATTTCAGAAGATTCCACAATGGAACATGGGGCAAATACAGCCACCAACAAAAAAGGCCAAGAGGACAAATTAAATCGTCACAAGTGTAAACCTTCTGGCTTTCTTGAAGGGACTCAGTGTGTTATTTGTCTGGAGAACTATGTTCCTGGCGTATTGTTACGAGGACTGCCCTGTTTTCATGCCTTCCATGATGAATGTATTCTTACCTGGTTAACAAGAGACAATCACTTCTGTCCTGTCTGCCGTTGGCAAGCGTATAAGCCTAAACAGCACAGCTTCCACACTGAGAACTTGCATGATGAATGATAGTTTTATGAACAGAAAAGCAGTGAAGGTTGGGTTTTGAAGATCTGATAATTCTAAGATAATTTTTCTTATTTCTCAGTGGAAACATATGTTGTCACCCTCATTAGAACCGTCTCAGTGAGACGGTTCTAATAAGGGGTCACAACATATGTTTTTATGGAGAAATATGAAAAATTATCCATAAATTATCCCTTCTTATCCGGAGCACTGTATGAAGCCAATAGTCCCAGATAAGGGGAGTACTTGATAATACTATTGGAATAATTTCTTGGAATGAATACATTCATAAAAACATAAAGTGGCCCTATAGAAGGGCTGCCTCAGTGAGGTGGATCTGAGGGCACTGATATACGTTTTTACGGAGAATTAAGATGAATGGATACACCCCTATATTTTTTTGCTATTTTTACAAGAGGAATGATTGGGACTGCCTGTTGGCATACCTGGATTAAACAGCCCTTTTGAAAGGTGATGTTCTCTTCAAGAAAAGATTTTGTTTCAATAGGAGTGAATTATTTTCTGTAAATATTGACTCCCATCAAGAAGGGAGCAAAAACAGCCAAGTTGCTTCCCCTTATAGAGTTCCCATTAAACTTGAAAGAAGTTATCTCAGAAATATCATCAGATGCTACCCTGATACTGTAGCCATCAAAGCTACCCTCAGAGCTCCAGATAAGATGGGGTACTAAGGATAATTCAGAGATAATTTTTCTTATTTCTCAACAAAAATATATGTGACATGGTTCTAATGAGGGGTCACAACATATATTTTTATGGAGAAATATGGAAAATTATCCATAAATTATCCCTGTTACTCCTTCATATCTGGAGCTCAGCAGCCATTAAAAGTTTTTTTGGCGTATAAAGTCAGCATAAAGTGCTTGATATACCTATTTATTCTACAATAAGACGGAGCTCTTAGTGGAGTAAACAGTTTCTTTTAACATTTAAAAATGTAGAAGGAGGTCAAACTGAAAATGACTGAGTTATTCCCGCTGAAAGAGTACCTGCACACAAGATCCAGTTATTATGTATCTAGTTGAACTGCGGGTCAGTCATTGCATGCAGAGTTCATAAATGTTTTATACTTAAAAGCGCCAATAAAACAGACCACAAAATTTATTCTGCAAAATTTCAGAAAATGTTTTGTCCAAGCTACATCATTTTAGAATTCAAAGACTGAATCCAAACAGTATAGATCCTGATGAGATGGCTCATTATGAGCCATCTCATCTGGATCTATGCTGTTTGCAAGTTTAACTATTTTAATTTTGGCACTTTAAGTTTTATCATGTTTTGTCATGATGCAGATAATTAAATTCGTTTTCTTTTAAGGTATTAGTATGTTTTATTTATACTGAAGCATGTGCTGATTTTTAGATTTCTAATGTAGAATGAGTCTCACTTTATTTTAGTGTAAATGGACATAGAATTTTCATTGTGCTAAATGGATGTGCTATTTACTTATGTCAGAATCTGCTTATTCGCTAACAAGTTGCATTTGTGAAGTGCCATTAAAAATACCCCCCCCCCCCACACACACACACACACCCAGCCCCACCCCCACCCACCACCCCCCAAAAAAAAGAAGAAGAAAAATTGAAAAAAGAAAAAAAAAGAAAAAAAAGAAAACAAAAAAAACATTACTTTTAAATGTAGGAAGTGCTAAGCTAATGTTACCAATTCGGACTTGGATTTTCTGGAGTTAGATTGTGGTTCAAAACATCATTTCATTGAGTTAATTATTGTCTTATTTGGGTCTGATGGAAGCGAGACATAGGTATTACTTTTCCTGTGTGTGTGTGTGTGGTGTGTGTGTGTGTGTGGTGGGGGGGGGGGGGGGGGGGGGGGGTTGGGAAGGTGGGGGGGAGTGTTAACTTTGCATTTTCTGCTTTAGCTGTATTCTGCGACAATGCACAGACAGGCGATACGCCACATTCCGCAGAATTCTTTATGGCTTTATGGGTTTAAGTATGATTGAATTCAGAATGATTTTCTTGAGTAGGTGTGATTCAGCTGATTTTCTTGATTTTTAGCTCACCTGAGCACGAAGTGCTCAGGGTGAGCTTTTGGGATACCGTGATGTCCGTCGTACGTGTGGACGGACGTCCGGACGTCCGTCCGTCAACTTTTGCTTGTGTACACTCTAGCGGGCACAGTTTTGATCCAATCTTTCTGAAACTTTGTCAGAATGTTTATCTCCATCAAATCTAGGCCAAGTTCGAAACTGGGTCATGTCGGGTCAAAAACTAGGTCAAATCTTAGAAAAACTTTTGCTTGTGTACGCTCTAGAAGGCACAGTTTTTATCAAAAAATCATGAAACTTTGTCAGAATGTTTATCGTCATAATATTTAGGACAAGTTCGAAATTGGGTCATGTGGGGTCAAAAACTAGGTCACTAGGTCAAATCTTAGAAAAACCTTGTGTACGCTCTAGAAGGCACAGTTTTCATCCAATCTTTATGAAACTTTGTCAGAATGTTTATCTCCATAAACTATAGGCCAAGTTCGAAACTGGGTCATGTCGGGTTGAAAACTAGGTCACTAGGTCAAATCTTAGAAAAACCTTGTGTACACTCTAGAAGGCACAGTTTTCATCCAAAGTTTATGAAACTTCGTCAGAATGTTTATCCTCATTATATTTAGGACAAAGTTGAAACTGGGTCACGTCGGGTCAAAAACTAGGTCACTAGGTCAAATCATAGAAAAACCTTGTGTACGCTCTAGAGGACACAGTTTTGATCCAATCTTTATGAAACTTTGTCAGAATGTTTATCTCCATAAACTCTAGGCCAAGTTCGAAACTGGGTCATGTCAGGTTGAAAACTAGGTCACTAGGTCAAATCTTAGAAAAACCTTGTGTACACTCTAGAAGGCACAGTTTTCATCCAGAGTTCATGAAACTTTGTCAGAATGTTTATCCTCATTATATTTAGGATAAGTTCGAAACTGGGTCACGTCGGGTCAATAACTAGGCCACTAGGTCAAATCATAGAAAAACCTTGTGTACGCTCTAGAGGACACAGTTTTGATCCAATCTTTATGAAACTTTGTCAGAATGTTTATCTCCATAAACTCTAGGCCAAGTTTGAAACTGGGTCATGTCGGGTCAAAAACTAGGTCACTAGATCAAATCTTGTGTACATTCTAGAAGGCACAGTTTTCATCAAAAGTTCATGAAACTATGTCAGAACGTTTATCCTTATACTATCTGGGACAAATTTGAAACTGGGTCATGTCGGGTCAAAAACTAGGTCACTAGGTCAAATCATAGAAAAACCTTGTGTACACTCTAGAGGACAAAGTATTGATCCAAGCTTTATGAAACATTGTCAGAATGTTTATCTCTATAAACTCTAGGACAAATTAACAACTGGGTCATGTCGGGTCAAAAACTAGGTCACTAGGTCAAATCTTAGAAAAAACCTTGTGTACGCTCTAGAAGGCACAGTTTTCAACCAAAGATCATGAAAGTTTGTCAGAATGTTTATCCTCATTATATGTAGTATAAATTTGAAACTGGGTCATGTTGGGTCAAAAACTAGGTCACTAGGTCAAATCATAGAAAAACCTTGTGTACGCTCTAGAGGACACAGTTTTGATCCACACTTTATGAAACTCTGTCAGAATATTTATCTGCATAAACTCTAGGCCAAGATTGAAAGTAGGTCATGTCGGGTCAAAAACTAGGTCACTAGGTCAAATCTTAGAAAAACCTTGCGGACACACTAGAAGGCATAGTTTTGATCCAAGCTTCATGAAACTATGTCAAAATGTTTATTGTTCATATATCTAAGCCCCCTATGCAACTGGGTCATGTCAGGTTGAAAACTAGGTCACTATCATCATATCTTAGAAACACTTTGTGTACACCCTAGAGGGCACAGTTTTGATCCAATCTTCATGAAACTCTTGTCAGAATGTGTATCTTTATGAAATCTAGATCAAATTTGAAACTGGGTCATGTCGGGTCAAAAACTAGGTCACCAGGTCAAATATAAGGAAAACCTCATATACGCTTCAGAGGGCAGTTTTGATCCAATCTCAATGAAACTTTGTCAGAATGTTTATTCTTACAATATCCAGGCCAAGTTTGAAACTGGGTCATGTCGGGTCAAAAACTAGGTCAAATAATAGGAAAACCTTGTGTACGCTCTAGAGGTCACAGTTTTGATCCAAACCTAATGAAATTTTGTCAGAATGTTTATCCTCACAATATCTAGGCCAAGGCTGAAACTGGGTCATGTCGGGTCAAAAACTAGGTCAGATCTTAGAAAAACCTTTGTTCGCTCGATAGGACACAGTTTTGATCCAATCTTTTTAAAACTTTGTCAGAATGCTTATCGTCACAATATTTAGGCCAAGTTTGTAGGTAGATCATGTCACGTCAAAAACTACGTCACTAGGTCAGATATAAGAACGACCTTGTGTACACTCTAGAGGGCACAGTTTTGATCCAATCTTCATGAACCTTTGTCAGAATGTTTATCCTCACCATATCCAGGCCAAGTTTGAAACTGGTTCATGTCAGGTCAAAATCTAGATCACTAGGTCGTGCACACCCTAGAGGGCACAGTTTTGATCCAATCTTCATGAAACTTTGTCAGAATGTTTATCTCCATAAAATCTAGGCCAAGTTTGAAACTGGGTAATGTTGGGTCAAAAGCTAGGTCACTAGGTCAAATCTAAATTAAGTTATGCTGCAAGAATCAGAACTAACATTGCAATGATGCCAGCCACAAAATCCTTGGAATACATTAGTTTCACCACAGTGAGATAATGATGCTACCATTCTATCATCTGTCTTTGCTTAGTTCAGTCTAGTTCAAATCCATCAAAGGAACTCAACATGAACGGGAACTTTTCGGAGAAGGAACTCAACATGAACGGGAACTTTTCGGAGAAGCGACTCTGCCATTTTCAGCTCACCTGAGCCTTACAGTAATGGTGTTAGCTGCCTCTGTCACCTGAGCCTTACAGTAATGGTGTTAGCTGCCTCTGTCATCCATCCATAAACATTTTCAAACATCTCTGAAACCACTGGGCAGACTAAACTCAAATTTCATATGGAGCCTGCACATGGGTCAAAGGATTGAAGGTTCTTCAAATGATCTTGGCCACATGACCAAGGTGGCTGCCATTCCCATGTATGGTGAAAACTCTTATAAATCTTCACCAGAGCCAGTGAACTGATTAATGCTCAGGTGAGCGATTCAGGGCCACCATGGCCCTCTTGTCTTACATCTGATTCGTGATATGAGTTTCTCGAGTGGATGTGATTCAGCGGTTTGTTTTTTTCCTTGAGTTCAGGTGGGAGTCAACTGCTGTTCTTGAGTTTGGGCGCGATTCAGAAATTTGATTTTGATTCAGCTGATTTTCTTAAGTTTTAATGTGATTCAGACCATAATTTTATTGTTTGGGTGTGATTCAGAGGTTTGGTTGTGATTCATTATAGCCACATATTGGAATTATACCAGTCATGGAATTCTTCAGCCTTACAAGTGGTAGTTACTTTATATGAGCCACAACATGACACAACCGACAAAGTGACATGTGTGCTAAGCGAAGACTCGGATCAGCCTGGGCATCCTCCCAGTCTGATCATTCTTCACTGTCCACTTTGAGCTAGCTTAAACGGTTAGCGACCCTTCAAGTGCACATCAAAGTCTGTTACGACTGGGCGGATGGGATGCCCTGGCTGATCTGTGTCTTCACTGGGTGCACATGCCACTTTGTTGGTTTTGTTGTGTTGTGGCTCATATAGTAATTCTGATGCCAAACATAAGTATTAAGCTAAATTGTAAGATTAGAGATACCTTGGGAATACAGCGCACTCAGATCAGCTTGGGGATCCGCCCAGTCTGATCAGACTCTTTGAAAAACACTTAAAGGGTAGCTAAGGGTCTCAGCTAGCTCTTATATGCATTTGGCATCAACTATTTTGCCTAATTTGTCAGAGTTCTTGGATTAAGGTGTCATTTGGACTGTGTGTTTTCTTGAGTTTGGGTGTGATTCAAGCCATGATTTTTCTTTGGAGAGAAGAAGTGATTCAGACTATGATTTTCTAAGTTTAACTATGAATCAGAGCATCATTTTCTTGGGAGTCAAGATGTGTGATTCAGACAATGATTTTCGTAAGTGTTGGGGCAGTTCAGCCTGCCGCCATATATTATTTTGCTGTTTTCTGGATCTGTTGCTTAATCTTTAAAGTGCCAAAAAAAGCAGACAATATGTCTGCAGAATTTCAAAATAAAAACTTTGTCTCAGCTTTATCATCTTGAGAATTCAAAGACTAGATGTCAGTGTAGATCCAGAAGAGGCGGCTCATCATGAGCCACCTCATCTGGATCTACTCTGTTTGCAAATTCAGCTATTTTCATTTTGGGTGCTGTGTGTTACATTTATCGGCCAGCCGTACCAAAAGGAATTTTCTGGAAAAGCCATATTCATTGTACACGTAAATGAAAATATTTTTCTAATGAATAAATATTTAACAGAGTTTCTTGTTTGTGTTTATTATATTCCTGGGCCTAGTTGTTCAAAACTAACATTGTAAGCTAATTTCATTAAAATTACAAACATTGGTATCTCAAATACGCCAATATTTTTTGTTGAAAAAAGTGAGAAGCTTCTCACATTTTTTAGCAAAAAATAGCCTATTTGGTTATAAAATCTTAAAACACTTTAAAAGTTGACCTCTAAACAAGCTTGTTAGGCTGACACTGTTTTGAACGTCTGGGCCCTGTAGTGTATACTTGTACAAACTGTAACGCTCATATTGCTGTAGATTAGGAGATAATCTAAGGCTAATTCGGGCTGCGTAGCACAGTCGGTAGTGCGTCTATTTAAAAGCCAGAGGTCCTGGGTTTGATACCCAGTCCGGCCACTTACTTTCATTTCCTCTTTTGCTGATTTCAAGAAGGGCAGTTGTCTGTTACTGGTGAAAGTAAGTGCACTTAGTACTGGTTAACCACTTGGGAGTTCTAAGCCTAACTAGGAACAGTGTGGTTAGGTTAACTGACCATCCCAACATGACCATAGCTGTTTACCGTGGACGTTAAACAATAACACAAGTGAGATTTTTCATCGCAACTATTTAAAGGCCTAGATTCTGTACCTCTGGCAGAGGAGAGAAGTCTGTAAGTGGGCAGAGCTAGTCTTACTGATAAAATCAATACCAATCAGCCATCATATTGATAAAAGGGGCGTTCGGAAAGTTGCAAATGGCCGCATAACTTTGTTTAGGGGCAAGCTGGGTACAAATGCTGTGCATGTACTGAAAACACCATATTTTGTCTTTACAATGATACCAAACACTATACAAAGACACTTTTTCTTATTGATTTACAAATTTTATTAGGCTCCAGCCATACCACTGAGCAATTTCATGTATCTTTTCAGTGTTAGGCTTTTAGGTCAAATATCGTTGAAAATACATTAAAATATTGTTGAAAATACATTAATCTTTGTCAGTGGCTTGTCCATCGTTGGCTACAATATCCATATGAAAGTTAGAAGGGTGGCAACTGTTATCGACTTGTTCCTTGCAAAGCAATGCGTAGCTCTTATGACGTTATTGAAATTGTCAATGTCATTTTTGAAGGATTGTAGAGGCTTCATTTTTAGCTCACCTGAGCACGAAGTGCTCAAGGTGAGGTACAATGTATAGAGATCGGCCTTTGTCTGTCGTGCGTCCGTCGTCAACTTTTGCTTCTCCAAACGACTTCTCCAAGCCTGTAGGACAGATTTTGAAATAATTTCACAGATATGTTCCTTGGGGGACTCTCTACCAAAATTGCTCAAACGGTTGCGCTCCACTGAACAATATGGCCGCCAGAGCTAAAAATAGAAAAACCTTTAAATGACTTCTCCAAAACTGCTAGGCAAATTTTGATATAATTTCACAGAAATGTTCCTTAGGAGACCCTCTACCAAAAATGCTCAAACAGTTTCGCTCCGCTGAACAATATGGCCGCCAGAGCTAAAAATAGAAAAACCTTTAAACAACTTCTCCAAAACTGCTGGGCAGATTTTGAAATAATTTCACAGAAACGTTGCTTAGGAGACTCTTTACCAAAATTGCTCAAACAATTCTGCTTTGCTGAACAATATGGCTGCAAGAGCTAAAAATAGAAAAACCTTTAAACAACTTCTCCTCCGAAACTGCTGAGCAGATTGTGAAATGATTTCACAGAAATGTTTCTTAGGAGACCCTCTTCCAAAATTGCTCAAATGGTTCCGCTCCGCTGAACAATATGGCTGCCAGAGCTAAAAATAGAAAAACCTATAAACAACTTCTCCAAAACTGCTAGCAGTTTGTGAAATAATTTCACAGCAATGTTCCTTAGGAAACCCTCTACCAAAATTGCTAAAACGGTTCCGCTCCACTGAACAATATGGCCACCAGAGCTAAAAATAGAAAAACTTTAAATGGACATTGTCTCTGAAGCCAATGGCTTGATTTCAAAAGAATTTCAAAGAAATGTTTGACTCATGGCCCTGAACAAAAATTGCTAAAACGGTTCCACTCGCTTTCAAACCGGGGGTATAATTACAGAGCTGTTGCCCCTGTTTCCAGCTTGTCCATCCTTCTATAAACAATCTTGTTCATTGTGTAACTCCTTCATGACAGTAAAACGGGCGTATAATGCGCCGCTTGCGAAGCTCTTGTTAGTTCTGTTTTTCTGCTTTGCTGACCCTATGTTACTTAAGTCTTTATATGGGTCTTTTGGCCTGGCACACTTATATTTGGACAAAATTATTTCAACATAACCTGTCAATAAATTCAAAATTAATGCAAACAAGAGGGCCATGATGGCCCTGGATTGCTCACCTGAGTATCCTGTGAACTTAACCTCAGAGACATCCATATGACCAACAGACAGAGTTTCACAAAAGTTTCATTATGTTAAATGTTATGAAAGCCTTAGGTACACATTAAAAGGGTTTATTTTCCATTAAATCTTTGTGAAATACGTCCGTTTTTTCAAAATTGGCGTATAAAAATAGATGGTGAAATGCTCTCATTAAGATCTATTTGTGTGCCATGTATCATGACCCCAACGCATGCAGGGACTGAGAGATATCATACAGCCCAACTCGTGCAGGGACTGAGAAATATATCAGTATGGGTGGATTGATTGATTGATCTGTTGCTTAACGTCCACGGCAAACAAATATGGTCATGTTTGGACGGTACAGTATGGGTGGAAAAAACCAATAGAGACAGAGAGCAAAAATAGAAAATTTAATAACAAAGTTGTGTGAAAGACACGACAGATATATTGAACAAATATGAGCATTATTCAGTTATTCAGCAAAAGCGTAGCATGCAAGATTAGCTAAAAAGCTCTACCTGACTGTACATATATCAGAAAACCTGAAAGAGAATATTATCCACGACATGTAAAATGGTGCTAACTGCACTTGCAAACAGCAAAGGCTCTGAGCTGACTGCACGGATCACATCCGTGCAGTCAGGTCAGAGCCTTTGCAGTTTGCAAACAACATATATGGGCACCATGGTTTCTACAGGCACAGAAAGTATGCTCTAAGAAGACTACATGGATACAAAGATCTGGGTTTGAGGTTATAAAACTTGAGAATAATTTCAAACTCAAAATAAAGCACACTGATTGGCTGCTTCCGACCATGTGCTCGGAAGCAGCCAGTCAGTGTACTTTATTTTGAGTTTGAGAATGTACTCAAGTTTTATAACCTCGGGGCCAGTTTGAGTCTGTTTGCAGATAATGTAAGCAACCTTTTTTTCCATGACACAGCTTATATATCAATACTTATTCAGATGAAGTAACAAGGAATTATTTGTTATGGAATTTTTGACACAATTTAGATTTAGGCTGCATCGATGTAAGCTCTAGATTAGATATGCTAAACTTTTGGGGACCTTGTTAAAACAAGACATGTTGCCAGATGGGATAGCTTGCCTGAACCTGCTCTTGCTCACCACATAAATTTTTTTATCATGCAACAACTGCAAAAAGTGATCAGTAACAGAGGTCTGACAAACTTGAATGACATCATGTCAATGACACATTGCCCAAATGCAAATGTCATCATGCAATGCATTCTTTATTTCTCATAGGCTTATCAGCTAGACTTTGAGGTTTAAAATGCTGGTTTGTTCTGTTCTCAAGGAAAACCTTACTGGAAAGAGTATCATGAATTTCATTATTTTTTCTCAAAAGCTAGCCTGGAGAAGTGCATAGACAATACTGATTCTTGCAAAGAAGGGCAATACTGATTTTGAACAGTTTAAAACAGAATCAGAGGAGAGGACCAGCCTGCCATCTGATTATGGTTTGTGTTGCTATACAATATCAGTGTCAACAATTCAAGTGAATGTATATGTACTCTGACATCTCAGGTTTTCTGTTTTGCTATTTACAAATTAGCCGCCACACAAGAAAACCAACAAAAGGTTGTGCGCAAGGCGCACTCCAATCATCCTGACCATTTGCCCAGTCTGATCAGAGTCTTCACTTTGCACTTAGAGGGTAACTAAGGGTCTATGCTAACTCCATGCAGAGGGTGAAGACCCTGATCAGACTGGGTGGATGCCCAAGCTGATCTGAGTCTTCCCTGGGAGCACAACCACTTTGTACTTCTTTGTTGGTTTTCTCGTGTCGCAGCTCAAATGCAATTTTTTTTTCTGTACAAAGCACCATGTAAAATTGAAGAAGTATTTACACAGACAGGATATAAAGCATTTTCCTAAGGTAAGTTTTAATTTTCAGATAGTATATTTATTTCACTGAATGAAACAAAAAAAATTCTAAGTTTGCTAGAAAACTAGTAGCGTGTTTGCATTGAATTAGGATAATGCTGGTAAAAATTAGAAAATTTATTCTTAATTTTCAGATAGAATAGGTATTTTACTAAATGAAACAAAAATATTTCTAAGTTAAACCAAAAGCGTCTCTGCACTGAATGTGGGTGATTCTACTAAAATTGAAAAAGTTAAGAAATTATAGTTATTTCAATTAAGCTGACATCTAACTTTAAAGAGCGTTATGATACCCTAAATATTCTGAAGGTACTGCCTGTACTATATTTCACACTAAAATGAACCCATTAATGCCCAGCTCCCCATAAAATAGGGCTTTGGAAACAGTGTAGACCCAGAACGAATTCACAGAATGCTGCTTTTGATCTTGGTCTGCACTTTTTGCATTTAAAACATTTATTTCTGCACTAAAAGTAAATGAACTTGACCATCTTGCATGACAGAAGAGACAAGCTTGTGCATGAATGGGTTAAAGCCAGTATTGCAAAACTAACACACTGTAAATTGCTTAATTTTCGCAAATGTTTTCTTTCGTTCTTTTCTCTCACAAAAAATCACAAATTTACCAGCTTTTGAGTTCAAGAATCACGGAAATATCTGACAAGGAATAATTAGAAATTGACAGTCACTTGCTCACATGTTCAAAAAGTCCCCAATAATTCAAAACTGCCCCAAAAAAGTATCAAAATAAAGAAAATGCGAAAATAAAGCATTTACTGTTGTGTCGGCCTATTCGGCACGTCGGCTTATTCGGCGCACGTTACATAACGTCATTTACCGTTAAACACATGTTGATAATTTTTTTTGGCTGTTTTCAAAGCAGTCCTTCAAGTGGAGATCTTAATATGCTGTACAGATCATTTCTGGACAGAGGGGCTAGTTGCACTTGGTTTTATGCAGATATTTGCAGTTGTCATGCGACGAATGTTACTTGCAGCTCGGCATATGAAGTTGAATACATACCGTATTTCGCAATCTTTGTTTACAAACACAGAGGCTCTGAGTAGACATCACGAATGTAGGTCAACTCACTTCAGCAGCATTTGTAAATAATAATTATCACTCTTTGCATGCCTTGTATAATTGCACATTGTAAAGAAGTGAATTATAAAATAACTCACTCAGCTAATGTCCAAAGGATCATGATTTAACAGTGCTAAAGCAAATAATTGTTGAAACTTTCCACAAGCTCCTTCTGCAGCCATTCTGCAGCCCGTGGAGTGATGTCATGATTATAGTCTGTTTCACAAATTAGCCCATTATCTATGTCAGGAATAAGACATTTTCAAAAGATGCGTCGAATTTGCCAACAAAAACAGGGTCTCTCGTGCACAATGGTACATGCGTTTTGAGTTTCTTTCATATTGTGATCAATACCAGATGGTGGATATTTTTAGATGAAATAAAGGGTGATTATTGTACTTTATAAACACAATATCTGTTGTTTATTTTTTGTTGTTCTTATTTACACAGTTAACGATTCTTTGCTTAAGTGCGCCGAATAGGCCGACAGCACTGTACAGTTGTGCATAGACTAATTTCTAATTAAGTTTTTTCACTACTTTTATACAGATATAACAACAATTATATACAAAATATAGAAATATATAAAAATGTAAAACACTTTCAACTATTTGGATATATATGCACCATGTGTGTTGAACTGAGTACTATAAGTTTTTGTTCTTTTTTCCCTTTGGAAATTGACATGTATCTTTAATCTCTAATCTCTTTATTGTCTGGATATCAGTGTTTATTTTTCTTTGTTAGTCACACATTTTCAGGCATTATAGTCTCTTGGTGGAGTGCTTCTCCGTAAATCTCGCTTAGGGCTGTGCTGCCGCCTTTTATCTGCGTTACGGCTACTCTGCCGAGCTCGCTGCGGGCTAGAATCTCGCTGGTACTCAATATAAGTGACCGCATTATCAGGCTGGGCACTGCTGTTGCGCACAGGTATATTGTACATGTAGCCTTGAGGATGAGCATAGTCTTGATTTGGGTAGCCATAGTAACCGTAATTTGCATACATCATGGGACTGCGAAAATCTTCAATTTTTGCCTCGTGGGATGTGTCACTTGCGCTGGACGACAGCCGGTTTCTGTCAGCTTCCTTCCTCTTCCTGATAAATAATAAAATGATGCTATAGATAACGAGACGACTGAGATGATTTTAATGAGATTTTAAGCCCATTAAACAGCAGAAGACAAAATTTACGTTTGCAAAATTTCAAAAATTTTCGTCCAAGCTATATCAAATAAAGAACTCATGGACTAGAGGATAAATAGTGCAAACCCAGATGAGGCAGCTTATTATGAGCCATATCATCTGATTCTCTGCCATTTTCAAATTCAATCATTCTTGTTTTTGGCACTTTAAGAGTTAAAAACAAATAAGAAGAAGAAATATGCAGAAGGCTTTGTCTCGCATCACAAAACTGGCCCAGAGTTTATAAAACTTGAGTATATTCTCAAACTCAAAATAAAGCACACTGACTGGCCGCTTCCGAGCACATGCTCAAAAGCAGCCAATCAGTGGGTTTTATTTTGAGTTTGAGATTATACTCAAGTTTTATAACCTCGGACCCAGAGGTAAACCACAAAACTCAACACAAGTGTACAGTGCTGGTGCCATCAACACTGGAAAAGCAATTCTCGCTTCTTCGCATTGCAAGTCAGATGAAAACTAGCAGTTGCTTTATTTCATGCTGAATTCATTGAATGAGTTCAATAATTCATACCCTATGAGAAGCTTGGAATTATTGTATTAAACCAACAGCTGATTTGACAATAAATGGCACATTGACAACTGTTTGCTAATACCAAAATGATTGTGAACATTTTTACACTTATACTGAAACATGTATTAATTCAGTGCTAAAAAGTGTGTTCATATAATCCATCTTTGATACAAAAATGGTCTGCAATAGGTCATCTCCTACCATAATTCCCTAAGACAAACTCTGCCCTAACAATAGTATATGATGACTTAAATCCCTTAATGTCCACATAAAGTTTCATTTGAATCGGCTGATTAGCAAGAATGAAAGTGCCAAAAATGAAAATAATTGAATTTGGAAACAGCACAGATCGAGATGTGGTTTGCAATGACATTTCATAAATAACTAATAATCAATAAAGATTTCACCAAAATAATGCTATTTACTGTTAACGTAGGAGTTTCGAAACTCACCTTGCTTTGAAGACGATGATAGCAACAACTACCAGGATGACAATAAGAACAAGGACCGCAACAGTAGCTGACAAACCAATCACTGTAGAGTCGTTAATTTCCCTTGCTCTCTGGTTAGGACTTGCCTGTGTGGTTGGTGTTGTAGGGGCAGGACAGGAGTCCGCTATAAGAATGAAAGTAAAATGAGCTATGACCACTTAAAAATTCCCTGACCCTGATTTTTTGCTGACATTTTCTTCCAATTTTCCCTACCTAGCTTTTATGGATCCAAAAGTTGATTACACTGTTTACTTTAACAGTACAATTCAAAGTTTAGGTGCTTGGAGTGTGATAAATTCTTCTGTGCATGAATTACCTTTCCAGGTAATGCAATGAAACTAACATGTATGATCGCTGTACTTGCATTTTATAGAATGATTCCACTGAAAACTTGTTGAAAATCCTGAAAAATCCTGAAAACTGTTGTTTATAGTGCACCGTGTATCCTCATGTCATCCCGCGAAAAAAAAAGAATGGCAGTTTATGCTTACGAAAATGAAACCAAATGCATACTGCAGAGAGACAATATAATGTCGGACATTTTCATGTAAACAAGTTACACCCCGTTATCTTAACCCTGTTGCACTCAGAACAGCCAAAACTCCATAGAGTTTTGGCTGTTCTGAGTGAAACAGGGTTAATAAGCAAGCCTAAAACAAAGTTCAAATAGCACAAGAATTGCATGATTTGAACATGGATTTAGTTCCATTCAATTATGGCAAACAGCTTTGTCCATAGGTATTAATGCAAGATAAACAGGATCACAGATGCTGACGCAAAAAAGATGAAAACAAATGTGGAATACCATATCGGGGTATGGCATAAGCTCTCCTTAGCTTTCGCAAAGCATTAAATATGAGCCCTGACACGACAAAACCAACAAAGTGGTAGTGCGCCCAGCGCAGACTCAGATCAGCCTGGGCATTTTCCCAGTCTGATCAGACTCTTAGCTGATTGCTTAAAGGTAGCTAAAGCTCTAAGCTACCTCCATGCCGACAGCGAAGACTCTGATCAGACTGGACAGATGCCCAGGCTGATCTGAGTCTGTGCTGGGCGCACATGTCACTTTGTTGGTTTTCTCCTGCCATGGTTCATAGCCACTTACAAACATTGTAAATGAATTCTCCTGTGAAGTCGTCGCAAATGTAGCAGGGATCATCAATCTTTGCATCCAGTGATCTGTAACATACACCGTCCACCAGGCAGCTACGGCGCTGAAATATTAAGCAGGCACAGTTTTTTTGTGTGTTTGTTGCCATTTATCCGCCACTTCTTAATTCCCTGACTTTTCTCTGATTTTTCTCAGAAATTTTACAGTTTTCCATACCCTTGTTACTGATTCAAGAGTTGATTTCTATCCTTTACTTCAACAGTGCTTACTGTATTGCCTATAGATTGGGGGTTACTCTTAGAGGAAGGAATTTGCTCCCTGGGGGAGCAAATTCTTTCCTTTAAGAGCAGCCCCCAATGGAGCCTGAGTTGTGCCTTGAATACTTCTCCAGAAAGTAGATCCTTCCCATGGAGCAGAATAAGTATATTTTCTGAAGACTGTCATAATCATTACTTTTCAAATTCCCTGACTTTCCAAGTCCTTTCCAAGTTTCCCTGATCAACCACAAAACTCCCTGACTTTTCCTGACCTGGGAAAAAGTTCTTTTTACGGATGCTTTTCCCTGACCATG
Source organism: Ctena decussata (assembly GCA_963989385.1). Classification (NCBI taxonomy): domain Eukaryota; kingdom Metazoa; phylum Mollusca; class Bivalvia; order Lucinida; family Lucinidae; genus Ctena; species Ctena decussata. The sequence goes on along the minus strand of OZ022498.1, from coordinate 32,199,691 downwards.
ACAACCCTGCTTAACACAGCAAATATTCCTTCAACTGAGGGGAGCTAAAAAAAGCTGCCCAAAATCATTAATTTAAACGGCAATAAATCTGTCAAAATTATTTTTATCTTCATTTAAAAGCCAGATGCACATTTTCGTTGTATTCAAAAACACGTACAAAGTTTGAAAGCTGCAGAAGATGAAGATTACACAAACTCCATACCGGATAGTGCATAAAACTGCTAAAAATGACAAAGTTCAAAAGGCTGTAGATCTTCATTATGTTCACATCATATGTTAAAAGTCAATGTTCGAAAAAGATCCACCCAAAAACTGTGGGAGAAGCTGATTATACAAACTCTATACTCTAAAGTGTGATGAATGACAAATAGATGGACAGACAGGAGCAATTCTTAATTCCCCCTGACAATCATCACAAGTGCATATTCAACAAGACCTGTCCGCGTACAGGATAGCTCACCTGACAGAGCCTTGCCCATCATTAGAAACTATCACTTAAAACTTTCATATTTGCTTACGCTGATGTCCCCACCGATGACGCCGGGTAATGCAAAAGCTCTTAACCCATTGCATTCTGCGTATTTTTGTGGTCTGCTGAAATTGTCGTCTGCATAAAAAATCAAGAATATTTTGACAATATTGGTCTAACTAACTCTTGTAGAAATGATGTCTAGGCAGCAAACAGTTTGGATCTCAGTTTGTGGGGCCTGGTCTGGATTCAAACTTTGCCCAGATACCCCTAGAGGGGTATCCCAAATGGAATGGGTTAAAGTACATTCGTACAGGCAAGCTAAAAATATAAATGTGTACCGTACCTCTCTGGAACATACTCCTTCATCCGTCTGAGTCACTTCACAAATCCAGCAGTGTGGGTTGTGGGCAATGTACAGGTGTGAAGTACTCTGGCTGGCTGCCTGTCCATTGTTACTCACAGACACCAACACAGCATACAGTGGCTGGGTACCGGCAGGCTGGCTGACATCACAGGATACTGTTTGGAAATCTGTGAAGACAGCAGGTACCATAGATGTTCTGTCTGTCTGCCTGACTCCTGTCTCTGTTACCTACAATGAATACCGCAATGGGCGTATATATTGGGACACCTAAAAATAATGAATTTTCCATTTGGGACAAATGGAAAATTTATTATTTTAGGTGTCCCAATACTTAAGCACATTAGGGTACCATAAACAAATGATTTAGTTTGATATAAGCTGCAATACAACAAAACCAACAAAGTTGCATGAAAGCCAACCCAAGACTCAGATCAGCTTTAGCATCTGCCCAGTCTGTCCAGAGTCTTCGCTGTGTGCTTTAAAGGTAGCTTAGAATCAAAACTAGCTACATGCGGACAGCAAAGACTCTAATCAGACTGGGCAGATGCCCAGGCTAATCTGAGTCTTTGCTGGGCGCACATGCTGCTTTGTTGGTTTTGTCATGTCGTGGCTTGTATGTTCTTTATTTCACAATTTTCTAAAACTGTCAGCAAGGTATGGAATTTACAAACAAGTACTTGTCAATCGAAAATTTCAATTTGGTAGCATACTCATCAAATATTATTGAAATATATGAATTTCCTATCCAAAAGATTCCTCAACATTAGTGCAAATAAAACTGTTATGAATACTAAGGTGGTTAACATAATGGTGTAAAATTCCTGTGCAAAAATTGTAGACCTTGGCTTGACCAGGATCTGCTAATCTGCTTTATGCAGGGGTAATGTTGATATTCAGCAGTTTCCATGATAACTGTGGAGATTAATGCCATATATAAAGCGAGATGTTTTGATTTTCAGGGCCCAGTTGTTAGTTAATGAAGCGTTAAATTTTTAAACATATTGTGTGATAAAGCAGTCCTGTTTCGCTGTAAAATTTTGAGGACTTATGCACTGCAAAAGCTCCTCCTGTTTTTTCCACTGTTTGAAGCCTTTATAAGAGCAGGGGCATTTATAAGGATTAATATGTATGATTAATATGACAACAAAAAAGTGGAATTCATGTCACTCACCTCCACTTCAACATAGTGACATGTTATAGCGGCATTGTCCACAAAATCGTCACCTTTAACAGTGACTGAGCCACATGGGTTGGTGGAGCTAGGTACACACAGGGTCTGGTCCAGACTTGTAACTGTTGGTGGGTCCCTGATGTCTACTGAACAGTCAAAATTGGCGAAGTTCTGGTTGCAAACACAGGTTCCTGCAAGATTTATGTAATTTACTTCATGAATTTTCTTCAACTACAGTTTACTGGTGTTCAAGACCTCTAGTGATTCAGGAAGTTTTTCAACTAAAGGGGTTATTTGAATTAAAATTTGATTTTTTTATTGTTCATTGTATGATGGAGCCAGTGGGCGGAACTAAAATTCCATGAAGTGGGTAGCACTTCTTGTAGAATTTTAGTGACGACCACTGGCTTCTTCACATGACAAATGCTGAAAATCAAATTTTTATTCTTATATTTACACTTTATTTTTAAACCCTTTCTGTGCCCTTTTCACAGTAATTTAGTGTAGAATATGCAAAATATGTGTCGAAGAAAAGCTAGAAACGAGGTTTTTGGCCATTACAATGAACAGCCATCGTCCTGACATTGGGTCAATTGAACGTTATCTTGACCAATCAAGTCCTTTGTTTACCTTACATGTCGCTTGACGACGACGTCACATGATCAATTATTCTTCATCCATGTATGAACCTAGTTGCTCTATATGGTTCATTTCAGGGAACTCAGTAGCAAGTGTAAATATTCCCATTTAAGGTGAATAGGTATGTCAGTTTTGGTGGCGCTTTTGATAACAAAAATTGATTTCTTTTGACTGAAGAGTTCCTTTGCCGACTTTATGAATGGGTCATTTTAGGAGTGTCTGATGCATTTTTTCTTTTATCATTTTTATAGAAAGTGATGTGGATGCTTATGTATATATGAGCCGCGACGCGAGAAAACCAACAAAGTGGTTGTGCGCCCAGCACAGACTCAGATCAGCCTGGGCATCCACCCAGTCTTATCCGAATCTTCGCTTTGCACTTACAGGGTAGCTAAGGGTCTAAGCTACCTCTATGCGGCCAGCGAAGAGTCTGATCAGACTGGGCGGATGCCCAGGCTGAACTGAGTCTGCGCTGGGCGCACAACCACATTATTGGTTTTCTCGTGTCGTGGCTCATATCTTTTATAATTTTTAAAGATCGCTTTAAGTTTATGGAAACAGTGTAACAAAGATCAGATGCCGAAGAATGCAGCATCTGATCTGAGTCTGCCTTGTTTACCTGTGTTCTTTTTATGGGTTTTATGGGACACTGGGCATTAACAAGTAAACAATTCCCCCCCCCCCCCCCCCACCACCACATCCCCCACCCCCAAACCGCCTATTAAAGCAGGACATAAACATTCACAATGTAAACATACATGTATGCTACACAACAATTTGGCTACTAACCGTTATTACAGGTTCCTTCGTTGTTGCAAGAATTTGGACATGAGACACTTCTTATAATATCTACAGCTGTCGCGTTGTTGCTTAGACTGGCTTTGTGGTTACATTTAGTTCTCAAATCCTCAACCGCTGTTTGAACAAAAGTCTCTAGGTCATCTGTAAACTGAAATATACCAGCCATGTGATAATAGATAGTGTTATTTGAGCTGCTACACAACAAAACCAAGCAAGTCTGATCCAAGTCTTCACTGTCTGCATGATGCTAACTTACGACCCTTAGCTACCATTTAAGTGCACAGTGGAGACTCTGAACAGATGGATCTAGATCTTTGACATTGTTTTGGAAGGGAAATATCCTGGTCTTATAACCAAAGAAATATGGTATTTCAGAGCTCTAGATAAGAGGGGTATTTGATGATAATTGAGGGATAATTTTCTTTATTTCTCATTGAAATTATATGTTGTGACCCCTCATCTGAACCGTCTCATCGAGACAGTTCAGATGAAGGGTCACAACATATGTTTTTATCCAGATTTAACAAAAATTATCCCTAATTATCACCCAATGCTATAGTAATGAAGTTACTGAATTTACTTGGCTATAAGAGGGTTTTTCCTGAAAGCATCCTATAAGACAGATTTAGATTTTTTTGTTTTGGAAGGGGAAAAAAAATGTTAGGGGTTACTGAATTATTACAGTATATCATTTCTATATCATATCCTGTGTGCAAAGGCATAAACTGTATAAAGCTGTATATGTTTGGACGACTCAAATTTCTGACTCCAACTTTGTACAAACTATAAAAATATTTCATGGAGTTTAATTTTCGCAGATCGCTAACGACAGTGAAATTCCGCGAAAAAATTAGGTGACTCGAAAATATCCCATTTTATGGTAATATACAATGTATGCCCTAGCAAACTAGAATCGATAATGAAATGGTAATATGGAATATATATATATCCAAAACTTAGTTTTGCCAAACATAGACTTTTTCTCAAACAACTTGTGTTAATCCTCTAAGTACCAAAAATGAAAATAGTTGAATTTTGCAAACTGCATAGATCCGGATGAGGCAGCTAATAATGAGCTGCCTCATCTAGATCTACAAAGTTTGCCCTATAGCAATTGAATTCTCAGTATGATATAGCTTGGGCAAAACATTTTTTGACTATTTGCAGAAGTAAATTTTGTTGTCTGCTTTTTAGTGTTTTAAGGGTTAAACGAGCCATGACGCAATTAAACTAACAAAGTGGCATGTGTGAGCCACCCAAAGACTCAGATCAGCCTGGGCATCCGCCCAGTCTGATCAGAGTCTTTGCTTGAGCTTAAAGGTAGCTAAGGGTCTAAGCTACCTCCCTGCTCACAGTGAAGACACTGATCAGAGTGTGTGGATGCCCAGGCTGACCTGAGTCTTCGCTGGGCAAACATGCCACTTTGTTGGTTTTGTCATGTCGTGGCTCATATAAAGATGACACTTACTTTGATATCATTTATGCAGTTAGCCAGTAGACTCTGCAGCTCTGCTTCATTGATGAAACCTTGGCAAGGCTCGAAGAAATCAGCTCCGGTCAGGTTGTTGTAGCAAGTCTCGTTAGCCATCGTGTAAGTTATACCACTGGGAGTGGGGTAAGTAGCATTCTGAAAAAGAAGAAATGCTAGAATATGCAGAAATCATTTAGGATTTAGGAAGCACAGTAGTTTATGACAGTTCTTCTTTCTCTAGATCATGGCCCAAGTAGATCATGATCGCTCATCCATGTCCAAACATGGATTTTGTTGAGAAATTTACGGCTGTTTCGGTATATCTGAAGATCCAATAAAATAACTATTGGATGCTAATCTGTTCAAAATTTCAAAATGTCTCAGATTATATGCCTGTCTTACTCAGGGAAGGACATTTACATTTTTAAGCAAAGTGCTAACCAAGCCTAAAACTTTAAAACTCCAGGGGCCCAGAATATTTTTTGATAAGGCAGCCAAAAATGAAAAGTGCAAACAGTGACCTATATATAGAGTGACTCGTATCTCCAGTTAAATATTGGTATTTTTCCAACAGACGCTTGTCTCGCCGCTGGACAGGTATGTGGCTGAAAAAGCAATAATTCTATCGACCGCTTATTTTGCATCTAGAAATATCTTAATATTATCATTGTTTAATTTAATCTGTATAAATAATGTGTTCTTACAAACGTTTGCGTTAAATTGTGTACTTAATTACCGAAATTTTGATACCAAACTTGCCATGTTTTTATACGGTAGTTTTACTTGACGTAGTTAAAAAACAAACAAAAAAACACGAAAAGACGGGATGGAGGGCTTTTCAATATAAATACGGGAAACTTTTTTTATTATGCATTTGGATGAGGATTTTGATCTTGACTCTCTTACTTAGGAGAATATGCATGCATTGAAAACTGAAGTAAGTCAGTGACATAGGTTTTAATTAAGCTGAGTGAGTTGGAATTTCTATCAGAAGTTATCGACGAGAATCGCCCATTTCATTAATGTATACGTAATCAAATTATTATTCAACGTTAAGGTAAGCTTTGAATTTTATGATTATGTGTTAGAAAAGTAAGTTTTGTGATTATTTTGTTTGGTTTTGGGGTTAATTTTTATTGATGTGAAATAAGAAACTTTGGTCCCTGACAAATTCTTCAATGCATAACTAACCAACCCTTTGAACTCATTGTTGTATGGCGAAAACTGTGAAAAACAAGTTATATTTTAAGATTATTTTGACCAATTAAATCGGCACGAAATTGCATAAAATAGCACTCAAACAATTTAAAAGGCATTCAACTTTATAAAAAATATAATTGCGAGGCTCAAAAATAGTTATTTTGGGAGCCTTATTCAAAAACGGGGGAGTGGGGTTTTGAACATCCTGATTTGCCGGTTTTCGCTACTTTCCTAAATAAGCCTATTTCTATACTGTCATAAGACCATCAAAATAGTAAATAATTGTCATGAAAATGATATGAAACAAGATTTTGGTCCTTCCCCTTTCGTTTTCTAATGCTAAAATATTACCTCAAACCTTATTTACGACGGAGTACATCGTAAAAGAAGTGATGTTTTTTACGGCGTAGTCACCATTTTCTTTCGAGTGACCAAAGTATCTCAACTTACATCGTTAAAAATGAACTCCAAAACCAAGCAAAATCATCACAAAACTTATATTCTAATACATCATTATAAAATTCAAAGCTTACCTTATCGTTGCATAATAATTTCACTATGAAAACATCGATAAAATGGGCGATGCAGGCCGTTAACTTTTGACAGAAATTCAAGCTTTTTCAGATTGTATTAAAAATGGCGCTCCGGTAGGAGGCGCTGCACTCGCATGTGCGACACGCCTCTTTGGACCGAAAGGTGAAGACGCGAGTCACTGTGTTTATAGGTCGCTGGTGCAAAGCACCTTCCACTAAAAGTGTACCTGCTCACCTTAATCCATTACAGTCATTCACATTTATCAGAGCTCTAGATAAGAAGGAGTATTTGATGATAATTGAGGGATAATTTTTTTTATTTTGTATTGAAACCATACATTGTGAACCCTCATCTGAACCGTCTCGTCGAGACAGTTCAGATGAGGGGTCACAATGTATGCTTTTATGCAGAATTAACAAAAATTATCCCTAATTATCACCAAATACCCCCTCTTATCTAGAGCTCTGCATTTACTTTTGGTATGAAGTTGACGTTGACTGCCATCCCCTCTAAAGGATCACCCAAAGCTCTCTTCTTACGGCTGGCACTGGCACCACCTATGGGTTCAAGGCTTGGGCTGTTGGTTATTTCTTTACCTTCAAAACACACAAAAAATCTGTAGATGTAAGCCATACTGTCACTTGAATAAAAGACATCTTAAGGTATATCCCAATGGGCACATAATGTCGAAATGACGTCATATTGACGTCAATGCAACGTTATTACATCGCATTGACGTCATTTCAACGTCATGTGCCTGCTGGGATGGGTCCACTGCAATGTTTTTCCACCATTATTTTGAAGAAAGACAACTTTTGTGACTTCCTGTTTGTTTCCCTAGACAATGAAACCCTTCCAAAAAAGGGGTCTACTCTTAAAGAAAACAACCTGTCTCTAGAGCTGCAAATTCAGAGCTCTAGATAAGAGGGAGTATTTGATGAAAATTGAGGGATAATTTTTCTTATTTCTTATTTAAGGTACACATTGTGACCCTTCATCTGAACCGTCTCGTTGAGACGGTTCAGATGAGGGGTCACAATGTATGCTTTTATGCAGAATTGACAAAAAATATCCCTAATTACCACCAAATACTCCCTCTTATCTAGAGCTCTGCAAATTACTATCTTTTATGAGCTGACTCCCATTCGGAAGGGAGGCAAACATGAAAATGGCAGAGTTGCTTCCCCTGATAATGTTCAAACAACTATTATTATATGTATAGGGGAATGCTCCACCCATGAATCTAGAAAAATTCCACTTGTTCTAGCAAAATGAGCCACACCATGTGCTTAAAGTCTCTATAGTGGTATCAGTGGTAAAAACATCTGAACTCAAATCATTGCCAAAAAAAATGCTTCCCTTTGTATAAATGGCAGGAAAATAGAGGTAAACCCATACATCTTTAGAACATTCTCTACTTAACGTAGGTACCAGCCAAATGTCATATGAATTTAAAAATAAATGGATAAAACCGAGGTTCTGGTATACCCACTGGCCATATGTTTAACAACTTTTGCATAAGTTTTTAACAGCAGCTTGTTTTTCTTCGACTGTTTTAATACTTTAAGCACCAGTGAGGAAAATAGCAGAATTTGCAAGCAGCGTAGATCTTGATGAGGCGGCTCATCATGAGCCGCCTCATCTAGATCTACACTGCTTGCCCTCTAGTCTTTGAATTCTCAATATGAAATGTTTTGGACAAGGCATTTTTTTAATTTTTACAGACGTAAATTTTGTCGTCTGCTTTTTGGTGTTTAAAGAGTTAACCTCACAGAACAAATCTGTGTAAATACTTTCAACATACCTGGATAAGATTTACACATGTGTACAAGCTCCGTGGAGTCACAAACACACTGTTCTTCCTCGTTAGTCCTACAGAAACTATGAATAGGGGCTGGCATGGGATAGGCTGGCACTCCACGAACAATGTAATCAATTATGTCCTCAGTCCTGTAAAGAGCAAATATCATAAACAGAGCTCCAGGTAAGAAGGAGAAATGGATGATTTAGGATAATTTTCTTTTTATTTCCATATAAAACATATGTTGTGACCCCTCATTAGAACCGTCTCACCGAGACGGTTCTGATGAGGGGTCACAACATGTTCACCGAGACGGTTCTAATGAGGGGTCACAACATATGTTTTTTTTTCATGAAATAAGGAAAATTATCTCTGAATTATCTTCAAAATCCAACATTATCTGGAGCTCTGGCAAGGCACATACAAAAATAGACTTGTGAAGACTGGCCCTTAAAAATCCAGAACAGTCAAGCTTTTCTACAGCAACAAGCTCTACAGCTCCATCTTGTTTGGGAGAATATGAATATATAGGGCATAAACTCTGTCTGCCAAAAAGCAAATGGTCAGAGTCTTTGCAACTCATTTATAGAGCCTCAGATGGCAGAACAGCAAAAAGTGCATATGTAGAGTAGAAAGATCCTATTACAAGAGCAGTATGATCTTGGTCTATACATTTATAATACGTGTCACCAGGACAGGATAGCTCGCCTGACAGCGCCTTGCCCATCACCTAAAAAACTTTAACATAAAACTTTAACATTTTGCTAATGCCCACGCTAACGCCGACGCCGGGGGTTGTTCAATAGCTAAAAAAAAATTGGGACCCTAAAATGATTACCTTAATGTACTAAAAATTGTGCAGTTTGGTTTCTCAATAATCTATCTAAAAGATGCAAATGGAATGGCAAATAGTGTAGAACCTGATCAGACTGCTCCATCAGGAGCACTTTGACCTGAGTCTGCACTGTTTACTCAAACCTATCTGTCCCAATACTTAGATTTTTTTACAGTAATCAGATCAGAGTATTTATATAGCCTCAGACCGCAGAGTAGCAAAATGTGCAGATGCAGATCAAACTGCTCCTATTTAACAATCAGTCTGATCTGGGTATACATTGTTTGAGTATTTCTCTCCCAAACTTTTACACCTTTACTCAACTCACCTCCAAGACAAGGAGAAATCATTAGGTTGAGGGACAGGATTCGGGTCAAATGCTGTGGGCTCCACCATTACTGCACTCAAACTGGTTAGCATGCCGTCAAATGCAGTTAAATCATTTTCCAAATCTTCATCGTATATACCACACAAACCTAGCAATATACAGAGATTATACTATCAGCTTCGTCCTTCAAGGCGTTACTACTACTTGTTCAAGTAGCTGTGTCCTCACAGGGTACAAACCAGTCCGCCAATTTTCCTTCCTGCGGAGACTGTCCGTCATATTTGGCTTCTGCAGAGACTGTCTTCCTGCAGGGACTACTGTCCTCGAAATATGGCTTCCTGCCGAGACTGTCCACATGACTCTGCTTCCTGCCGAGAGCCTCGGCAGGAAGCAGAATCACGCAGACAGTCTCTGCAGGAAGCCATTTATCATGTAAAGAAGGCTCACCAGGAAGCAAGAGATCGTGGACAGACTCGCCGGAAGCCAAATATGATATACAGTTTCTGCAGGAAGTGAAAATTAGCGGAATTGATTATACCCTGTGGTCCTGCTACCAGATTTCCCATATTAAGCACACATGTTCTAATAATGCCACAGCTTGGGTGTTTTCCATTTCATTATTTTATTTGCTCCAATAAGCATGCAAGCTTTTGCTCAGTTTTTTGCCGAGTGTTGCAGAAGTAATTGATCCTGGCCCCGAGGTTATAAAACTTGAGTACATTCTCAAACTAAAAATAAAGCACACTGATTGGCTGCTTCCGAGCCTGTGCTCGGAAGCAGCCAATCAGTGTGCTTTATTTTGAGTTTGAGATTATTCTCAAGTTTCATAACCTCAAACCCTGATCTGTCTACCATATCTATTTGGCTATAAAAGGGTGTTTTTCCATCTCTAGAATAACCCCAAATATCTAAATCTGTCTTCTGAATTTCAGCTGTGAGATAGGTTTTTCCCCTCCAAAGCAATCCCAAAAATCTAGATCTTTGGGATTGTTTTGGAACGGAATAACCAAAGAAATAAAAATATAAATATAATAAATAAAATCTGCAGATTGTACAGCACTCTTGTAGCAACCCTAATTATCTTTCCAATCATTTCTACACATAAAGCAGATCTAGAAGTACTTTATTAACAACCCTTAAGTATTTTTTCTCCAATTTTTCCACAGCAATTTTATGCGCCTTGTAACAACTCACACTCCCCAACTATATTATCTGTCATTTTTCCACAGTCAGCAGCTCTTTAAGCACTCTTACCCACCTATCTCATCTACCATTTTTCCAGTAAGCAGCTCTTTAAGCACTCATGTAACAGCAGTACTTTTAAAACAGCCCTTAAGAGTTTTTCCTACAATTTTTCCACAGTCTGCAGCTCTTTAAGCACTCTTGTAACAACCCATACTCCCCAACTATATTATCTATCGTTTTTTTTCCACAGTCAGCGCAGCTCTTTAAGCACTCCTGTAACAACCCACACTCCCCAACTATCTATCATTTTCCTACAGTCAGTAGCTCTTAAGCATTCTTGTAACAACCCACACTCCCCAACCAATTACCTTATCTATCATTTTTCTACAGTCAGCAGCTTTTATAAGCACTTTTGTGACAACCCCCACTCCCTAACTATCTTATCTATCATTTTTCTACAGTCAGCAGCTGTTTAAGCACTCTTGTAACAACCCTCATAGTATTTTTATAGTTTGCAGCTCTTCTAGGGAAATGGATATACCTCCATGTTTTTCCATCACTTTACAAAAGAAAACAACTTGTGACTCCCTGTTTGCTTCCCTGGATAACGCAGCCCTTTAACAAGAGTTGTCAGAAGACAATGAAGTGCGCCTAATGGGTGCCTGACTCTCAAGGTTACATAGTATCCTGTCTCAAAACATTGTTAACATACTTAACCTGGGGTGAATGTGGTAGCTAGTGCACAAATGAAGTTTGCATCAGAAGCCAGACTAACTCAGTTGTTCCCTTTGGCATACAGGGGGCATAGTGATCTAGTGATTGATTTGGGTTTAACGGCCCTTTGAGACAGTATTTCAATCTATATCGGGCCGTCTCCCAGAGAGAGGGAGAAAGAAGACAGAAATGATAGACAAGTGAAAAAATGTCCAAAAAACCCCCACCCACACCTACTGCAAGCACAGTAGGCCCTTGCCCTACAATTATCCAAATCAGTAGGACGCCCCGGCACTGGAAGTTACACACAGCACCATCGCACCACCCGACCACCCCCAGACTACTCTCAAAGGAAAGAATTTGCTCCATCAGGGAGCAAATTCTTTCCTTTAAGAGAAGTCCCAAATAGAATGAGATTTTTGGTAAGAACTAAAGAATTACCTCCCCTGGAGGTCTTTCCATTCAGTGTAAGTTCTCTTGCAGCAATTCCCAGGGCGGATCCAGGAATTTTGGATAGGGGGTTCAAATTAGCTGTGGAGGTTCGATTTGCGCTGTTCGACCAATTTTTGCTGAAATTCTCCACGAAAATGAAATAATTTCGGCTGAAGAGGGGGTTCGTTTGAACCCCCCGAACCCCCTCTGGATCCGCCACTGGCAATTCCTACCATCTTACATTGCTCCAGATAAGAAAGGGGTAACAGGGATAATTTAGGGATAATTTTTTTCCATAAAAACTTATATTGTGACCCCTCATTAGAATTGTCTCGCTGAGACAGTAGAAGCATCTCGCAGTTTCAAATGCGCAGTCACAAAATATGTTTTCGTTTTTCATTAAAAAATAAAAAACTTATCATAGAATTCATATGAGCCGTGACAGGACAAAACCAACAATGTGGCATGTGCATCCAGCGAAGACTCAGCTCAGCCTGGGCATCCGCCCAGTCTGATTAGAGTCTTTGCTATATGTTTTAATGGTTGCTAAGGATCTCAGCTAGCTCCATGCAGACAGCAAAGACTCTGATCAGACTGGGCGGATGCCGCTTTGTTGATTTTCTCATGTTGCGGCTTATATGTTTTCATTGCGAAATAGAAATAATTATCACAGAATTATCCCCACTTTATCTTCAGCTCTGAATTCTTACCTATAGTTTTTCCATAGTCTGCAGCTGATGGTGTTATGTAAACATTCAGATACTCCACCTTATTTGAATTTGCCGACTTTTTTGTTGATGGATGCTCAAGCTTGATCTCTACAACTGTTCCCAAGGGTGACTCAACCTAATAACAAAGTCAAAAAGACTTCCGTAGTGCCATTTATTTGTATAATTGAGCCGCGACACGAGAAAAACAACAAAGTGGTTGTGCACCCAGTGCAGACTCAGATCAGCCTGGGCATTCGCCCAGTCTGATCAGAGTCTTCACTGTTCGCATGGAGGTAGCTTAGACCCTTAGCTACCTTTTAAGCATTTAGCTTAGAGTCTGATCAGACTGGGCAGATGCCCAGGCTGAGCTGAGTCAGCACTGGGTGCACAACCATTTTGTTTTTTCCTCTTGTTGCAGCTCATATTTACATTTTCCGCTGACTTTCCTTAGATGAAAATGTTAGGAGCAACTGTCTTTACTAGCCAATGGAGAGTCACCCAGTGTTAGACTGACATCTTAATAACTGAGCAATTTGATTGGATGTCGTACAGTTTGAGTGATGTCTAGCTATAATTACAGCTGCTTGATATGTAGACAAAACACAAATGTTATTTTTGGTTCTAATAATTTTATGTGGTTTTCAGCAATCAAGGACAAGTATCTCTTAGGTGAAAAGTCCCATACAGCATAAAATTCTGCTGCAAGATAGCAACCCTGTAATCCAAACCCTGAAATTCTGTAATCACCTAAATCTAGATCCATCTAATAAGATTTTTGGGATAATTTTGGAAGTGAAAAAACTACTTCTTATAAACAAAGAAATATGATTTACTATAAGCTAAAAGCTCAGTGAGGCGCTGTGGTCGAGTAGTTAGAGGTGCTCGGTTATGGTGCAGAAGATCATGGGTTCGAATCTGAGTTGGGCCAGCCGGTGACTGGAAAACTCTTTCTGCCAACCCAGCAGTAAATGGGTACCTTTTTTGAAACAGGGAAGGAGGAGGCAGATTAAGGAGAGGGATGGGCTTTGTGTTTCATATATGCCCAAAATACAGCGGGAGTCCAGCCCCCTCTGCCCTTATGGCCACTAGGCTATGGCAAACCTTTACCTTTTTTAACCTTTTTTATAAGCTCACCTTGACATTCTTTGTGGAAAGGAGCTCTGTTTATTATAATGTGAGCTGGGACACGAGAAAACCAACAAAGTGGCATGTGCGCCCAGCAAAGACAGATCAGAGTTGGCATCTGCGAAGTCTTATCAGAGTCTTTGCTTTGCACTTAGAGGGTAGCCAAGGTCTAAGCTAGCTCCATGCGGACAGCAAAGACTCTGATCAGACTGGGCGGATGCCCAGGCTGATCTTGGCCTTTGCTGGGCCCACATGCCACTTTGTTGGTTTTGTTGTGTTACGGCTCATGTCACAGTAGATCATAAGGGTTGGAGACCACAATGATTGAAATAATTTTCAAACCTCTTTAGGAGAAATTCTAACATGACGTTAATGCTTTTCCCACAGAGCATATAGGAAATGGGATCGTGTGGAAATCTGTTATAAATCATGTTGCTAATGTCGCACTGTGCAAATTTCGCACCTTGATGACATCGGATGTAAACATGTACTTCTGTTGATGTCCCCCTCAAAGTAGTCCTTAGGAAAATGTTGCAATATCCTTGCATTTTCATTTTATACAATGTTAGACTCAAAATAATTTTTCCTTACTAGTAAATATCACTCATTAACATGTGTTGTCGAGCAGATATGAATATTAATTAGCTCTGGCTTGGCCATCGTGAATTATATTTTGTGATCTGTCAGCAAACATTATGTGTAAATCAGCAATAATTCAAGGGTAAGCAAAATCATTTTTCAATCAAGTACATTTTATTTGTTTACAGCTAGCCAATCAGGGCCATTTGCGATGATGAAAGTATAGTGGAAAGCTTGCAATTATATCTTGAAATAAAACATGTATCTGATGATGATGGTTGTTTTAAGTCTCTATACCAACCCTGAAATATCTGCCGCCATCCGCCTTAAAGATCTTAAGATTCTCCATTAAATCATCATTGCTATACATTGTAGCTTTGGTCCTGGGATCATTTTTGCCATAACATCTGTTGACCACAAATACGTCATCGTGGCACTTGACCATAGCACCGCAGGTGCATGTTGCAGTTTCCACTTCAAAACACTGAACGTAGAATACTCGCACCTACAACATCAGTAGAGATTATTCATTTCATCAATTCATAAACAGCTGACTCTCATTATCTCAAACACTGATATCTCAAAGTACCCTCTTATATCAAAGAATATAATCTGGACATACTTCCTACTATTTCTTTACATTTCAGCTCTTGTTATCTCAAACTACCAATCTCTCAAAGTAAATTTTTTGGGACCAGATAATTTACTTTGAGAGATTGGTAGTTTGAGATGACCTTCAACTTTGACTTTGAGAGTTGACTGTACAATATCAATATAATATTGGGATAGTAGTCTCTTGATTTTTTTCTGAATCCCATTTGCATATATTACTTGTTGTTTGTAATAGTACAATTGCTGTTTGTATGTAATTTATGCGAATAAAGTATTGTTTAAACTACAATGTTAATACATACACAGAGCTCTAGATAAGAGGGAGTATCTGATGATAATTTTTTTATTTTTCATTGAAAGCATATGTTGAGACGAGACGGTTCAGATGAGGGCTCACAACATATGCTTTTATGGGGAATTAACAAAAATTATCTCTAATCATTACCAAATACTCCCTCTTATCTAGAGCTCTGATACATGTTAAGTCTAAATGAGTAGACAAAATGTCACTTATTTTTGCCCATCTAAAAGCTGATTCTCATAAGATTTTTTTTCACATCTCACAATGTGGCATACCATATTAATTTTGTTAACCCTTGAAGCGCCAAAAATTAAAATTGTTGAAGCGCCAGAAATTAAAATTGTTGAATTGGCAAACAGTGTAGGTCCAGATGAGGTGGCTCATAATGAGCCACCTCATCTGAATCTACACTGTCTGCCCTCTAGTGGTCGAATTCTCAATATGATATCCCTTGGACGAGACATTTTTTGAAATTCTGCAGACGTAAATTTTGTTGTCTGCTTTTTGGCGCATTAAAGGGTTAAACCCCCAGTGGGCATTGCATTTTACAGAAGGGGGCATTATTTAGAGTCTGAACAGTAACAAACCAGCAACTCACAATAAGGCTTCCAATAAACAATATTTAGAGATTTTAGCCATATAAGACCCCATAACTAGAATTTCTATGGTACAGCCCACCTCATGAGCTCTGACAACAGTTAACCCATTAATGCCTAGTTGGTTCCTCTGTCATGCAGATCAGACCAGTCCACTTTCAGTATTAGGGATGTCAATTTTTCTTTCTTAAAATTCCTGTATTGATAGCAAACAGTGTCAGTCCTGAACAGACACCCCATTCTTTGTTGTTGGATCTTGGTCTACACTGTTTTTCAAGTTCCTTCTTATTGGATACTAAGCATAAATGGGTAAAAATTTTACCTCAAATGGGAATTCTGTGTGTCTGTACAAGACGACTTCTCCCGCAAACATGTCATCATATGAGCTGAAACAAAATGTTTATGGTGTGCATATCATCTTTTTTTGGTTACAAGACGGGGGATTTCCCTTCCACAAGAATCCTGCAGAATGCGGTGTCTCGCCTGCTAGCCCTTTGTAACAAAACAGAGCTAAATCAGCAAAGATGAACCAAGTTTCTTGGCTCTAGCCCTAATAGTTTCTGAGAAACAGACCTAAATGTGAAAACTTGACAAAAAAATTGCAGTCAGTCAACCATAAAATGATGGTAAAGACTCACTATTGATGATGAGTTTGAGCTCTTCTCTTCCAGATGAATGCATGTCCTAAGCTTCATGGCTCTAGCCCTTATAGTTTCTGAGAAACAGACCTAAACGTGAAAACTCGATGAAAAATTGCAAAGGCTGTCAACCGTAAAATGTAGGTCAAGACTCAATATTGATGATGGCTTTGAGATTTACTCTTCCAGACGTACATATGAACCAAGTTTCATGGCTCCAGCCCTTTTAGTTTCTGAGAAAATGACCTAACGCAGAAACTTGACAAACAAGAATTCCGCGGAATGCGGTGTCTCACCTGTCAGCGCTTTGTGAAACTGACCTAAACGCAAAAACCCGATGAAATTTTACGCCGCCGACACCGGAAAAGCAATACCTATGTCTCGCTTCTGCTTCGCAGGCGAGACAAAAATAGGGAAGTCAGCCAACTGTAAAATGTAGGTCAAGACTCAATATTGATGATGGCTTTGAGATCTTCTCTGCCAGATGTATGCATGAAGCAAGTTGCATGGCTCTAGCCCTTACAGTTCCTGAGAAAATGACCTAAACGCAAAAACCCGACGAAAAATTGCAAAGTCAGTAGACCGTAAAATGTAGCTCAAGAGTCAGTATTGATGATGGCTTTGAGATCTACTCTTCCAGATGTATGCATGAACCATGTTTCATGGCTCTAGCCCTTATAGTTCCTGAGAAAATGACCTAAACGCAAAAACCCAATGAAAAATTGTTAAGTCAGTCAACCGTAAACTGTAGGCCAAGACTCAGTATTGATGATGGCTTTGAAATCTACTCGCCCAGTCTGATCAGAGTCTTCGCTGTCCGCATGGAGGTAGCTTAGACCCTTAGCTACCCTTTGGGCACTTAACAAACAGTCTGGTCAATTTGTGCTGCTGCCCAGGCTGATCTGAGTCTGCGCTGTCCGCACAACCACATTGTTGGTTTTGTTGTGTCGCAGCTCATTTTATGGTGTACAGAGGTACACTTTCATGGGGAGCAACTCTGCCATTTTCATTCTTGCCTCCCTTCTCAATATGGGATTTGACTCCCAAATTTTCATTTAAGCCTCCTTCTAATTTGCTCCCCCAAGGAGAAATTTCTATCCTTTATGAGTAGGCCAGTACAATTGCTGTTTGTGTGTAATTTGTCAGTTCCTGTTTGCTTTCCTGACAATGAAGCCCTTCCAAAATGGGATCTATTCTGAAAGGAAAGAGATTGCTCCTCAAGGATCCTAGAGGATCTAGGATCCTTGAGGAGCAATCTCTTTCCTTTAAGAGTTGATCCAAACTGCACACTTTCTGACCAGACTGCATGAGTGTAAGCTGCTCTGAGAATATGCACTTTGCTTAGGCATGGTGAGATTTTTGTCCATATCAAGGCAACTTATCTCCACAATCATCGCACCTTCAAAATCCAAAAACTCATGAATATGTAATAATTTTCCCAAACGGAAGCCTATAATTTAACCATAACGATATTAAATTTACTTTTTATCCAGTTCCTGATAATGAACCATTCAAACTTTTCTAGAACCATTCACACTTTTTTTCAAGAATTTTATTTTTCTTGAAACAGATCTCCATAATCACCACATGTTCGAAGTATTTGAAAACTGGCCAAGTTATCTTTGGACTGAGCTGAAGTCTAAAATGTATACATGTACTTGCATTTCATGTAAAAGCTGTTGAAGTATGTTGTTATTTAGGGACATAAATACAATTTGCCTGTTTTTTAGTCATTGTTTTGTTAAATGTGGTGATTCTGGAGAACATAAATGGGGGCACTAATGTCTAGTACTTACAGTCCATCAAATGTAGCCACATGTGGATCATTGATAGTGGCACACTGACTTGTGGTGTCCATGTCCAAGATCGCAACCTACAAAGAACAACAGGTAAAATTTCTGAATTATCTCCCTTGATCAGTATTCCACCATTTTTTTTTTAAGAAAGACAACTTTTGTGACTTCCTGTTTGACTACCTGCATGGTGATACCCTTCCAAAAAGGGGCTGTACTCTTAAAGGAGAGAATTTGCTCCTATAGGAGCAAATTCTTTTCTTCAAGAGTTTGCCCTCACTGAGAAGGGAAGATAAATGTAAAAATTTCAGAGTTGCTTCCCCTGAAAGTGTATCCATTCACCTTTACAAAGGCGTAAGTGAAGGATTTTTTTTTTTTTCAAACATAGGCAAGTCTGATTTACAATGTTTCGCAAATTCTCTGCTTTATCTGCTATATTACACTGATTAAAACTGCCGATATATGCAGCATGAGAATATTTTTTTGCGAATACATGTACTTAAATCTGAAAAATTGAGCTATTAAAAGGAAATATGGCCATTTTTTTTAACTCTGACAACAGTTCTTTGCACTGATATAGTCCACAGCAATTTTGCAAGGTTACTTTTCAAGTGAACAAAAATCATTTTGGGTGCTGGCAGTTGCATTTCAAAAATAACGTCTGCAAAATTTCAAAGTAACTTTTGTTATTCAAAGAATAGCGGGAAAACAGTGTACAGATCAACATTGTCTGCCTTCAATTCTTTGATTTTTTTTTTTTTTGCCATATACGAATTCAGCAATTTCGATTTTGGCATATCAAAAGCATTAGAATTATGATTACTGTATTAATCCTAATAAACGCCCCTGCTCTAATGTAAACCCCCTGCTTCTTTTCCGAAAATAATATTATATTAACTTGCATGAATTCCTGATTGCTTCTCTGGATGAGGCAGCTATTTAAAATATGGTCTACTCCTAGAGGAGCAAATTCTTTCCTTTAAGGGTTGACCCCTATGAAAAGGGAGGCAAAACTAGCAGAGCTGCTTCCTCTGAAGGTATACCCATTCACTTCAATGTGGTTTATTAGAGGTATTTTGGCAGTGGCTGATTTACAATTTTTTCCGCCCTAAATAACGCCCCCCTTTTGTTACATGCATGGCCCCTGGGGCATCAAATAGAATTAATACAGTATTTTGGTTGGAGGTTTATCCTAATGAATAATGCATTCTGTGAAAATAAAACTCCCATAAAAAATTTCTATCACGTCATATTCAAAGATCTCATTATAGCTTACTGAGTACTCCTTTACTGGCTTGGTTTCTGTTTCCTGACCATCCTCAATCAAACAGGCCGAAACTTTAAACATGGCGCCACGGTTACCATCAATCTGATTATCTATGACAGCGGTCAAGGCCACTGCCTGTTCAACGTCCCAGTCATCGGCAGTGAATGTCAGGCTACATTTATCCTTCAAGAGTTGTTTTACAGGAACATCATTGCATCTGTGAAAACAAAGTTCATGAATGTAACAAAAATTTTTAATAGAGCTCCAGATAAGAAGGGGTAACAGGGATAATAATGGGATAATTTTCCTTATTTCTCAAAGAAAACATATATTGTGACCCCTTATTAGAACTGTCTTGCCGAGACGGTTCTAATGAGGGGTCACAATATATGTTTTCATTGAGAAATAAGAAAAATTATCTCTGAATTATCCCAGTTACCCCTTCTTATCTAGAGCTATCTATGCTAGATAGATTTCACAGTCCAAACTGAACAGACTGATGAGCATGGCTTTAATATTAGCCTTTAAAGCACAAAAAAAGCCAAGATAAAATTTATGTTCGCAAAATTCAAAACAAAAATTATTTAAGGAATGAATTTCATTTTTCTGAGGTTTATCGAAGTGTTAACTACATTGGGTCACGTGCAAAGTGAATGAACCCCGAATTCATTCACTTTGCATGTGACCCAATGTAGTTTACACTTCGATAAACATCAGAAAAATTAAGTTCATTGCTTATATTTACAAGCGTTTCAATCAAAGCTTTAATGAAAAATCTTATATAAGCGCTAAAATTGAAGCAGTAAAACATGTATACGCAATTTTTTGTGCTAACAGCAGAACGGCATGCATGACGTCATGACGTTGCTGACATCCAATCAGGTGTAGAGAGCCATTGTTTATTTTGATGTCATTGACGTCGCGTGTCTCAGTGTAATTATTGGAATGTAAACTACATCACGTTCCAATGGTTTGCTATAGGGCTTTTCAGTAAATACACCAAGAATGTAAATATATTTACATTCATGGTGTATTTATTGAAAAGCCCTATAGTAAACCATTGGAACGTAATGTAGTTTACATTCCAATAATTACATTAAGACACGCAACGTCAATGACGTCAAAATAAACAATGGCTCTCTATACCTGATTGGACGTCAGCGACGTCATGCATGTTGTTCTGCAGTTAACAGAAAAACTGCATCTACATGTTTTACTGCTTCAATCTTAGCGCTTACCGTATTTCTTCGGCTATAGGGCGAGTCGTTTATAAGACGGGGGGTGTTTTTTGGACTGTCTGGGCAAGTATTTAGCTTAGCCTTGCCTATAAGACGGGCCTATTTTCTGCCAATTCCCCAACATGGGCGGATGATCGGCGCCCCGTTACTTCATTCTGCTGAGATGCTAGATTTACTTCCCCAAAGGTCATCACCCCTCACCGATGTCTACATATATTTAAACTGGTCGCTATGTAGTTACCGTAATGTGCATAAATATGTTGGATTAATTACCTCATTATTTTATCCAGTATGAGCAAAGGTCGTATTTCCATAAGTTAAATTTAGCTTTGCATGTACACAAGTGGAGAAAACATATTCCTGTATCCCAGTTTGAAGATGGAAGAATCCATATTAAACAGATTTTGTTTTTATTTACTAGCCGAATATTTAGCAAAAATACAGTCAATATCCAAATCCAACACCAGAAGTTCAACAAACATTGTGTCACCTAAAGGTCATTGACCAGCTCACTTTTTGCGGCTTCTTTGATCTTACTACTGCTCTCAAAATAATTACATAACCGACTCAGTTTTGACAGGTCACTCGGGTCAAGTCAGGATATTAATACAGACAGATAAAGAGTAAAAGTGCCTTACGTTTTTACATCTAGGTTGCAGAAAAATACCTATATGAATGTTTAGGAAAAAAAATCAAGATGATAATGGTACACACTGTTTGAAAAGGAGTTTAATGAGGGCACACAGTAGAGAAATTCGGTTTTGCTAGATGCAATCAGTGTTTGCATACGGTATCATTTCATGTGATCGGTACTAGAGGTATTGTTTATGTCTCAACACCTATTGGGTTTTGCCATGCACCTGGACATAACTAAATGGGAGCGCCTTGTATATTTACAAACATGGACCGTGACCAGCTGCTCAGGGACTTTGGTGAAAATAGCTTGGGTGTCCAAAGCCTCGGTTATAAGACGGGGGCAAATTTTGGGGGTCATTTCGGGGGGAAAAAACCCCGTCTTATAGCCGAAGAAATACGGTATATAGGATTTTTCATGAAAGATTTGAACAATGAACTTATTTTTTCTGTTGTTTATCGAAGTGTAAACTACATTGGGTCACTAGCAAAGTTTACATAAACCCAGAAGGGGTTCATTTATACTGAGAGAATAAAATTTAGCAATTTTTCCAAAAGGTTATTAAATTTTCTGTAGGGATAGTATTCCCAGGTTGTTGATTGCATACAGTTTGTATAAGTTAGGAGACTGCGATCACATCAAACTTGGACGAAAAAGGTGACTTAACGCACGTTTGACGTCACTTTAAATGATTTCACTCTTTGCGCGGGCTGACAAATAATCAAACAATGAAAATTGTCAAAATGCTTTTGAAAGGTTTTAACTGGGTCCTAGAACAAGAAAACCGTAAATGGGTTTGGAAATAAACGCATAAGATGCCGGCAATGGGGCACGTTAGTTTGGCGTTAACTTGCTGAAAAATTCAACCGCCATTTTAGACATTATCAATTGACATTTCGACTCGAATCTTTTTGCGCTTTATTACTATCAACTTGGGGAACATTATCATGCAAAAAGATTACCCCAGGTAATCCACTTGTTTTAATGCAACAACCAGAACCTTTCAAGATTTGAATGGAGGCGTCAAGTTTACGTTAGGGCGGAAATTAAAAAATCAATGGATATGCAATGACCCTTATGCGCACTTAGAAAAGAGAAACTTTAAATTCAATATTGCTGATGTCAAGAGGATCTTTGATGGTTTTAAAAACTGACGTCAGAATGACGTAACTGTCGAACCTGGTGTGGTTAAATCTGCGGGAATAACGCCAATTCACAGCAACAAATTGCTTGAAAGTGTTCTGTTCATTTAGAGGCCACGCCATTGCAGATTGGTTCAAGATTTTGGAACAACTCGTTAACAGTGACTTTTGCACAGTCTCAATGGCTTTATGAATGCCAATTTTGACGGCGTCATAAGCACATTTACGTTTATCACGGTAACAATCTTTTAGCACACAACACTGTGTCCTTGTTCACAAATGTCTATAACGCCGCAAATTGGCTCTGGTGTAAGATTTGAAGATGAAACAGCGCTTGAAAAAAAATGAGTTGCATAAAAGATTTATGGCATTTTTGGGATTAAACCCTTGGGTACAAATGCAATGCGTTTCTGCTCTATAAATAAACTTTCGACCTTAATTTTAGGGTTTCTGGTACCCAAAATGTTACCTTACACAGCGGAAACAATACAATGTCCCACTTTTTGAATAAGTCTGAATTATACGCTGATTTGTCAAAAGTTGCTAAATTTATTTCCGTCAGTATACTTTGCACGTGACCCAATGTAGTTTACACTTCGATAAACCTCAGAAAAATGAAACTCATTCCTTAAGTATCATATTGAGAACTCAAAGACTAGGTGGCAAACAGTGTAGATCCAAATGAGGCAGCTCATTATGAGCAGCCTCATCTGGATCCATGCTGTTTGCAAATTTAACTTTTCATTTTCCGCACTTTAAGCATTTTAAAAAATTTGAACAAAAATCTGCTCTTCTTTACTTTTGTACAGAAGGACTAAAAAGGGATCATTTTTGTCAGTTTATATCAATACCTACATTTTGGCCTGAGTTGTTGTTTCGTCGCTTTACGTCCACTGTACTGTCAGTTACCTTAACCACACTATTTCTGGGCAGGCTTAGACCTCCTATGCGGTCAACCAGTACTAAGTGCACAGTAACTGACAACTACCCTTCTTGAATCAGGGGAAGGAGAAATGAAAGTATGTGGCCAGACCGGGTCTCAAACCCGGGGCCTCTGGTTCTTGAGTCAGACGTGCTACCGACTGCGCTATGCAGCCCGGCTGGCCCTGAGTTAGAACTGAATAAATTTGGCAACAACACATGTACCTACGGAGAAATGAAAAGAAAAATCAATTATTCTGGATCTAACTTACGAGGGTCTGTCATTATCGATAATCTCAAACTTCACCAAAATGCTACAGGTTGATCCATCGGCACACAGATCTTGTGGGTTTGTGTCCAACTTTATTGTGATTGTCTCCCCTGGGAGATCTCCTTCCACCACTAGCAATTCTGTTTCTTCTATAGAGAACTGAAAAGTAATTACCAATATACATGATCGAGAGCTCTTGGTAAAAGGAAGTAATTGGTGATCATTAGAGATAAATTTTGTTAATCTGCATAAAAACATTGTGAGTTCCCATCCGAATTGCCTCAACAAGGGAGCAATTTATTTCCTTTGACTCTTTAAGCACCAAAAAGCAAATGACAAAATTTACGTTTGCAAAAATTCAAGCAATGCCTTGTCCAAGACATTTCATATTGAGAATTCAAAGACTAGAGGGCAAACAGTGTAGATCCTCATGAGGCGGCTCATTATGAGCCGCCTCATCAGGATCTATGCTGTTTGCAAATTATGCTATTTTCACTGGTGCTTAAAGTGCGAAGAGTAGCTCTCAATGAGAAGGGAGATAAATAACTGTGGGTGGATTATCTTTCCTGAAAGTATATCTGTTCCTTTTAGCACGGAAAGTACATCTTCTGAAGACTTCTGTTGCCATAAATTTTGAAATACCCTGACTTTTTAAGTCCTTTCCAAACTACCCTGACCAATCACAAAATTCCCTGACTTTTCAAGTCCTTTTCATATCGCCCTGACCAATCTCAAAATTTTCTTGATTTTTCAAGTCCATTCCAAACTTCCCATACCAATCACGAAATACCCTGACTTCAAGTCCTTTCCAAACTTCTCTGACCAATGACAAAATTCTTTTCCAAACTTCCCTGACCAAACAACAAATTTCCTGACTTTTCCCTAAACTTGAAAAATGTACCTTGTTATCTAGAGTGACTGAACAATTGTTTTGAGTTTAACAACTCTTTGAGACAGTATTTCAGTCTAAAATAAGCAACCTCCCAAAAAGAGGGAGAATTAAAGAAGAGAATACAGAATAGTTGAGATTAAACAAATCCAAAACAGCCCCATTATTATATTTTATTTTACGGTAACCACACCTACAGCATAACAGCAGCATCTAGATCAGCATGTCACACTCACCTGACGGCCACCACCACCCCAGTTACTGATCCATTGCTGGAGCCAGCAATGAGTTTATACTATACCGAAATGACCCTAAATATTCGGACAGACAGGTCTGAGCAAGCATTGTAGACCCAGATCAAACTGCTCCTGAAGGAGCAGTTTGATCAGGGTCTACATCATTTGCCATTCACTGAGCATCATTTGGATGCATTAACGTGAGTAAAATCCACTTTCTAAGAATTTTCGAACAATAATTGTTCGACTTTCAGGTGTCCGAAATTTTAGGGTCATTACGGTACTTACAATAAAGCCAGGGAAGGTGGCACAAGATAGAGAATCTTTAATCTTGTCCAGTTTGGAGTTGAGATTTTCTATAACGGCAGCATCTTCATCAGCACTACAGTCCGCTATGACATCAAGGACACATTTTTTCTTCACGTTGAACAGCCTGTAATCAAATGAGAGGACCCATGCAACAACGGGCATAAGTGCATTTGCAAACAGTGAAGAGTTAGATCAGCCTGCACATTTGCACAGTCTGACTGCAGTCTTTACTATCTGCTGAATTGTTTATCAAGGAGCCCTAGACTATTTTATCTGAAAAGCAGAAAAATACCTTTGTTGTAATTTTATGCAAGATATAAACCTTATGTCATGCAGTTCTTGTTTAATACATATTTTTATAAACTGTAAAACTAATTAAGCAGCACACACCTCTTACTAGGTAAAAAAATAAGTGAGATTTGCAAAATCTTATGGGAATCAGGTTCTAAAAGAGAATATCATATTTGTTCGGCTATAAGACAGTGTTTTATCATTCCTAGAATGACCCCAAATTTCTATTAATCAATTTAATGAAATTTTGTAAGATGAATCTAGATTTTGGGACTGTTTTGGAAGGGAAAACCCCCATCTTTTAACCAAAGAAAATGCAAATATTGAGTCGGATATTGTCTCATTGAGTGAGACTTGGTTCCATAGTTATTCAAATATACGACAGGATTTTCCCCTTTTAAAACAATCTCAAAGATCTAGATCTTGCAAGACGATCTAGATTTTGGGGATTGTTTAGGAGGGGAAAAGCCTATCTAATAACCAAACTACACACCTATTTATATATCTGTGGTAGATTTGGAATAGTAAACTCCCGCTTTATAACCGAATAAATACAGAATGTAAATATGGTGCGGCGTGCATAGTTTGCATCATTCCAAAGACAGCTAGGGGATTTACTTACGTGCATTTCGCAGTCATACTAATGGAGAGGCTTTGTTGTTCGTACTCGGTTATGCATAATAATCCTGCCGGCTCGTCACACGTTGGTTCAGGAGGAGGTGGCAGTAGACAATAAGCCTGAATACAGAAATGAAGTAGTGAGAGTACTTTGCAAGCATTATTATATGTTTTGGCTCTGCTTTTAATCCATTAATTCCTACTGAGCTCTTCTTCCTACTACAGTAAAATCCCATTATCTTGAACACTCATATCTCAAAGTACATGTACCTCTAATTTCAAAGAATATAGTATGGACACATTCCCTATTTTTATTTATATTTCAGCTCCTGTTATCTCAAAACTGATATCTCAAAGTAAATTTTCTGGGACCATATATGATCCAAAATCAAAAAGATGCATTTTTACTGGCTTGAAGTGTACTTTTAGCTGAAAAAAATGCAAGCTCTTACTGCAAATGCTCCTCACATTTTCTTTGGTAAGAATGGCAGTGGATGGATGACTTGCGATTTCACGTCCTTTTCAACAGTATTTCAGTCATATCAGGACGATGGGAATGTGATAATGAAAGGCTGGGTGCAATGGAACCCAATTAACGTTAGGAAAGATTCTCGCCTCAAGCGGGAATCGAACCCGGTCCGCTAGATCAGTAGGCCAGCGCTTAAGAATGGCAGTGTTTTTTTGTGTGCAGTATGTCTGAAAATGTAACAGATCATTAACTAAATTAATGATGTTGTTAGTTTTGAGTGATTGGGCCCTGATCTGGGTCTATATTTTTTGTTCCAGAGCTCCAAAAAAGTCAAGGTATTGAGGAAAATTCAGAGTTTTCTTCTTTTTCTTCGAAAACATATGTTGTGACCCCTCATTAGAACCGTTAATTAGTTCTAGTAAGGGGCCACAACATACGTTTTTATCCCTAAATTATCCATGTTACCCCTTCTCATCTGTAACACTGCAGTTTACATTAATTTCAGAATTCTTACGTTGAAAGCTGTCTCCGAGGTGACCAGAATATCCAACACAAAGCTTGTATGGTCAGCCGTGCAAAGATCGATATCAGCTGTGATGCTTGTCTTTGATTCCGTGTAAATTTCACAGTACTGAGTCTGGCCATCTTCCTCAGTAAACAAGATGTTGACAAGACCGAACACAGACCGTGTCATATGGATGAATGCCTCAATGCATATTGGATCTGTAAACACATAAAAATTTGTTTCAAACAAGCCATGGTATCTATATTTGACATATATGTTCAGTCTTAAATTTTTTATTTTGTGAGACTTGCTAAAGTTTGGATCCAAAAACCAAAGTTTACGAATTATCTGTCTCTATCTCTCAGAGGAAAAAAAAAAAAAAAAAAAGAGACAAAAAATACTTTGTTTGATAAATGAGCCACGACACGACAAAACCAACAAAGTGGCATGTGTGCCCAGCCAAGACTCATATTAGCCTGGGCATCTGCCCAGTCTGATCAGAGTCTCTGCTGTGCACTTACAAGGTAGCTAAGGGTCTTAGTTAGCGCAATATCCACAGTGAAGACTCTGGTCAAAATGGGTGGATGCCCAGGCTGATCTGAGTTTGCTGGGCCCACATGCCACCCTGTTGGTTTTGTCGTGTCACAGCTCATTTTATCATAAAGATCTCAGCTGTTATTTTTTTTTTATGTCGTAACAGAATTTTCCTAATTTTTTTAATTCAGTAACTTAGCAAATCTTTCTCTAATATTATTTTTTGTGGTTTGGGAAAAATAATTGTGATACTTCTCAGAAGAAATCAGGAAGAAATATTTCCTCCACAAGAACATTAGGACAACTTTTCTTTGACACAAGATATCAGGTAAACAATCTGATCAAAGAATGAAAAGTGCATTTTATCTGAGTTGCGTTATAACAGTTTTAAATACAGAAACTAATTCCCTTTTGACATTTTAAAATCTGCTAAAAACTCATGCTTTGCATTAGTTTTTACTGGGTTTAAAAAGCCATCAGTAGTTACCTCCCATTTTGCATACAAGTTCGAGAAAAAATTTCTTACCGTCTGGTTTCGGTTTGACGCATATTTTACCAGAGCCAATCGGACAACATTTCTTAGTCAAATCTAGGCAATCATCATCCTTGGAACATTCATCTAGACTACCAAAATCTCCCTCCAGCAGTGGACAGCTTCCAAGACGAGGACCTGAAAATGATTTACAATGAATGAATGTATCTGCAGGGGAAGCAAAATCTATCATTTCCATTTTTACCTCCCTTCTTATTAATGGTCATCTCAAACAAGACCTATCAGTGGGACAGGATAGCTCACCTGACAGCGCCTTGCCCATCACCTAAAAAATTTTAACGTAAAACTTTAATATTTTGCTAACCCCGCCGCCGCCAACGCCGATGCCAAGGCTGTTGCCGCGGGTAGTACAATAGCTCTTCCTGAACTTTGTTCAGGCGAGCTAAAAAGGTCTTCATGGAAAGAATTTGCTCCACTTGGAGCAAATTCTTTTGTTGAAGACTTTTTTTTTAGTGTAAAGTCTTCTTACAGGGAGGAATATACTAATCCTTGGGAGTTACCTCTCTTTGATGAAAAAATACTGTATTTCTTCAGCTGTAAGACAAGTTTTTTCCCCTTCCTAAACAATCTTAAAGCTCTAAGATGGATGTAGATATTTGGGATTATTTTGTAAGCAAAAAAACCCATTTTATAGCTGAATTATACGAGACTGATTTACATTTTTTCTGGAAGGGTAAACTCATCTTATAATCAAATAAATACGACTGTTCTGTCGCATGCGGTTTCTCGCTTTTTCTGTGCAGAAGCTAAACCAGAAAAACTTGATAAAAGTTTTATGCCACTGGCCCCGGAAAAATTATATCTATGTCTTGTTTCTGCTAGTGATAGGCCAGACAAAAATGGCCAAAAACATTCACCTTACATTGCCATAATTATCCAAAATATTAGTAGGTCACCTTAATAAGTTCCTGTTTAACTAATATTATCCTGAATTTGAACAAGACTTGGCAGATTTTTCCCTGTCATCTTTGCTGTTGTTGAGTTGTGGCTTAATATCCCTGTATACAATATTTCAGTCATGTTGAGATTTTGTAGACTTTTACCAGACCCGCAATAAATGACACTCAGGTCCTGCTACAGCTACTAGCAGCTCTGCCACAGAGGCACCAGGCAGGCCATCTATTTTGCAGGCCCCAACAGGAGGAGGGCACTATGTCAGCTAACCATATTCAATACTTATTCATCTAACCAGCTAATATAAACATGTATCCGCAAATTAGCAGCACGACTGTCTCCATAATACTTTATTAATCAGACATTTTTCTTCATACAAAATAGTTCAGACATTTTTCCTCATACAAAATAGTTCAGAGTTGTCGCTGTGTAATACCCAGGACCTGACTGACCATGAAATACTGTTGGAGATATACTGTATCAATCCTACGAAATTCCCTTGGAGCACTGCAGTTTACAAAAGATGGTCATTTTTTATAGCCTGAAGGGTAGCAAATCAGCTACTTGCCAAAGAATTTCCAATACACAATATATAGCAGTGCTGGAAACGGCCAGTGGCCCGGTGGCCAAATGCGCCTAATTTTTGTTTCGGGCCACCAGAAATCTCCAAAATATGACCTTTAGTGGCCCAAATTTATCTTTCTTGCAATACTAAATGAATGGGAACTTGGGGTAATGGATAATTTGGGCCACTGAGAGTTAGGCCTGTTAAGCTTTTGGGCCACCACATTAATCTTGTGAGTTTCCAGCACTGATATAGTGATTTTAACCATGTTTGAAATATAGCTACACTTTGTCATTACTGAGTAAACAGGCTTCCATTGCACACAGCCTGTCATTAGCACCCAGCCATCCTCCTGATATGACTGAAACACTGCTTAAAAGGACGTAAAATTGCAAATCATCCAAACATCTATCGTTACTGAAATAACTGATATTTGCACGAAAAGCCTCGTTGGTCAGGTAAACATATGACAGAGCTCTAGATAAGAGGGAGTATTTGATGATAATTAAGGATAATTTTTCTTATTTCTCATTGAAACCATATGGTGTGACCCCTCATCTGAACCGTCTCATTGAGACGGTTCAGATGAAGGGTCACAACATACGTTTTTATGGAGAATTAACAAAAATAATCCCTAATTATCATCAAACACTCCCTCTTATCTAGAGCTCTGTATGATGAAACATAAATTACAATATCTGAGGATTTTATGCTCCAAATTTTGCATTTCTGGAAAGCCAAGACACAATCACTGTCAAAAAAGCAGGAAGTGGCACTTATTAGAGTGGGGTTGTTTTAATATTAGGATAAATATTGTAATGCAGAGATGCATTAACAATTTGTTTAGCTGTCCTATTAATTAGAGTAATTGTAGTAATTTACAGAAGTTCCAGACAAGAAGAGGTTTTGAGGATAATTCTTAAGATTATTTTTCTTATTTCTCAACGAAAACCTATTTTGTGACCCCTCATTAGAACCGTCTCAGGGAGACGGCTCTAATGAGGGGCCACAATATAAGTATTTATGGCAAATATGGAAAATTATCCCTAAATTACACCTGTTTCCCCTTCTTATTTGGAGCATTGTCTTACCATAACAAATTTCCATTATCACGTAATGATAGACATTGTAGGTCTCCTTTACAAGCTCCTCAGTCTTCTCAGGCAACACGCTACATTTTTCCACCACACAAACCCATGCTGCTTCAAAGCCTACACATAAAATATCCAGCTCCTCTCTTCTGTCTATAACATCTGCAGACTTTGGTGTTTTTTCTGACTTGGCTGATTTTGTCGACTTTTCTGACTTAGCTGATTTCTCTGTCTTAGCCGATTTTTCTGACTTAGCTGATTTCTCTGACTTAGCTGATTTCTCTGACTTGGCAGATTTTTCTGTAGCCCTTCTTTTCCTTTCCTTAGCAGATTTTTCTGACTTAGCAGATTTTTCCGATTTCTCTGACTTAGCTGATTTTTCTGACTTTGCTGATTTTTCTGTCTTTGCTGATTTCTCTGTCGGTGCAGATTGTTCTGACTCAGTAGACTCAGCTGTCTCCTCATCTGGTTCCGGTGTCTCAGCTTTCCATTTCAGAATTTCAATGCCAAAGTGCATGTACTTCAGAGCACAGTTAGTCAAGTCTTCGTCACATACAACATTCACCTCAGCTACGAGGGCATCATATTTAACTTTCAAAGCTTCTTTAGCAGTTTCAGAGCAGGTCTCCAGGCTGGCATCAATACAGATTTGTACCTGACTCAGTTGCCTGAAATATGCAAGTAAAAGATGGTCCATGGTTTGTGTGTCTGTACTGAGATACGAGGTGTGACACCATTAAGCCAAAAAGTGGCATGTGTGCCTAGCAAAGACTCAGGTCAGCCTGTGCATCTGCCCGGTCAGATTAAAGTCTTTATTATGTGCTTAAAGGGTAGCTAAGAGTCTATGCCTCTCCATGCAGACAGCGAAGACTCTGACCAGACTGGATGCCCAGGCTGATCTGAACCTTCCTCAGGCACACATGCAACATTGTTGGTTTTGTCATGTCAGCTCATATACCTTAAATTTTCTAAGTATTGGAATGGATTGGTCTGACAAATGGTGAAGACCCAGATCAGACTGCCTACATTGTTTCTCATTCATCTGTGTCTTTTAACACATTACTGCATTGGTAAACCAAACGGTTCCAGTTTTATGCGACATGAAAGTAATTAGTTTAGATATTGTTTAGGTTATTTAAAGGTTTTATACTTTTTTTCTAGCTATTGACCATTTAGGGAGAATAAACCATGTACAATACTTTTATCAGTGTAGACCTTTTATGTTATATGGTATATCATGCTAAAGCTTGAAAGATCTAGACACTTGGTATAAGTCAATATATCATAGTTAGGTCAATGAATCTAGCTGCCTGTTTCCTTTTTCTTTGGGATGGTGTCATAATTTGAAGAGACAGAAGACTGTTCAGTATGTTGTACAAAAGGGCGATTTTTTCCCCCAAAACAATATGTCCATTTGCTTTAAATCAGCCTGCCAAATCCCAGCTTCAGACTTGATGTATATAAAATGTGAGCTGATTTTCAATGTTCTTTCATTGCTGTTAGAAATTCACTTCTTTTAACATCTTCAGTATTTCCTCTAACATTTGAGCCGTGACGCGAGAAAACAAACAATGTGGCTGTGCGCCCAGCGCAGACTCAGATCGCCCTGGGCATCTGCTCAGTCTGATCAGATTCTTCAATGTCCGCATGAAGGTAGCTTAGTCCCTTAGCTACCCTTTAAGTGCTTAGGGAAGATTCCAATCAGATTGGGCGGATGCCCAGGCTGATCTGAGTCTGCGCTGGGCGCACATCTACATTGTTGGTTTTCTCGCGTCGCGGCTCATTTCTTTAATCCTCATTAAAAGTTTTCAGTCAGTTCACATTTTGCAAAGGGGGAAAGTAAATTGGTAATTATTTAAGATCAATAAGTACATTTTCAGGGGGAGTAGCTCTGTATTTTTTTTGCCTCCCTTCTCAATGGGGGTCAATCTTAGGATTACAATTTGCTCCTCCATGACCAAGTTCTTTAACAGTAGAACCCCTCTAGAAGGGTTTCTTCAGACAGGGAAGCAAACAGGCAGTCTTAAAAGTGGTTTCTCTTTGTAAAAATGGAAAAAAAAAATGGATGTGTATCTATTAACCCTAACTGCCACTTTCAGTAAAATGGTTATCTCCACTTTGTTCAACTGCATTGATAAAGGAAGGTATCGTAATGTGTGTATATATTGGGACACCTAAAAATGATGAGTTTTCCAGTTGGGACAAATGGAAAGGTGTCCCAATACTTATTTAAAGCACATTTGGATAATTTACCAATGTTCCTCATACTGGTAATAAAACCTGATGGAGAATCTATGGTATTTATTTGGCAATAAAACAGGGGGTTTGTCTCTTCTACAACTGCCCCAAATCAGAAAATCCATCTCATGCACTCAAGCTATAGGATAGGGTTTTTCTCTGCCAAAACAATCCCAAAAATCTAGATCCATCTGTAAGATGGATCTAGATTTTTGGGACTGTTTTGGAAGGGTTGGTTGGTTGGTTGATTTGATGCTTAACGTCCACGGTAAACAACTAAGGTCATGACGGGACGGTCAGTTAACGTAACCACACTATTCCTGGGCAGACTTAGACCTCCTAAGCGGTTAGCCAGTAATAAGTGCACATACTTTCGCCAGTAACTGACAACTGCCCTTCTTGAATCAGGGGAAGGAGAAACGAAAGTATGTGGCCAGACCGGGTTGCAAACCCAGGACCTCTGACTTATGAGTCAGAAGCCCTACCAATTGTGCTACACGGCCCGGCCGATATATAAAACAGGGTTTGTCTCTTCTACAACTGCCCCAAATCAGAAAATCCATCTTATGCATTCAAGCTATTGGATAGGGGTTTTCTCTGCCACAACAATCCCAAAAATCTAGATCCATCTGTAAGATGGATCTAGATTTTTTGGGACTGTTTTGGAAGGGAAACCCCCATCATAAAACAGAATAATTACTGTACATGGATGTTGTTATATGTAGAATAAAATCAGAACTTACGAACAGACTGTCTCCTCGACAAAATATGTATCTAGATTGTCTCGGAACTCGGATATGCAAGCTTCAGCTGCCTTCACACCCTAAAATTGACAACAATTTTTTTTTATAAATCAAATGTGATCAACAAAAAACTAAAGCTTAAAACAAGAGGGCCATGATGTCCCTGTAAAAAATGATACCTCTTCAACTGATTAACAGACCAGCTTATACGCAAATCGGCAGAAGCCAAATGTTTACATTCGCTGTCATCAAGGTGGGAAATTGGCATGTCTCGACGCTAGCAATGTGAATTATCACAAATTTTCAAACGATGCATTCATTCAATAGGAAAAACATCAATGTCATGTTAGAATACACACTCCATGCCAGTCTTGCATGGATCATACAAAAGACTGAAAAAATAGGCTGGCAGGAATCACCTCATGCCTTGACTGGTTTCAATTGATCCTGTTGCATTTGATTTATAGGACAATAATATTATCCACACCTGTGAAACCTGCTATGTCACCTGGATTCCGTATTAAGGCCATTAAATGCCCCTGCTGTAATACCCCCC
This sequence comes from Ctena decussata, assembly GCA_963989385.1. Lineage (NCBI taxonomy): Eukaryota > Metazoa > Mollusca > Bivalvia > Lucinida > Lucinidae > Ctena > Ctena decussata. The sequence goes on along the minus strand of OZ022498.1, from coordinate 32,165,426 downwards.
CCCCTCCCCCTGCCTCTTTTCTGAAAGTAATGCTATTACTGACTTGCATGGATTTCTGTTTGCTTCTCTGGAAATGGTAACTCCTTGAAATCGGGTCTACTCTTAACAGAAAGAATTTCCTCCAATGTCTCCATAAACAATCCCGAAAATCTAGATCCATCTTCATGATGGTTGGTTGGTTGATTTGATGCTTAACATCCACGGTAAACAACTAAGGTCATGTCGGGACGGTCAGTTAACCTAACCACACTATTCCTGGGCAGGCTTAGACCTCCTAAGCGGTTAATCAGTACTAAGTGCACATACTTTCGCTAGTAACTGACAACTGCCCTTCTTGAATCAGCAGAAGGAGAAACGAAAGTATGTGGCCAGACCGGGATTCGAACCCAGGACCTCTGACTTACGAGTCAGGTGCCCTACCGATTGCGCTACCCGGCCCGGCATCTTCATGATGGATCTAGACTTTTGGGATTGTTTATTAAGATGGATCTATATTTTTGGAATTGTTTTTGAAGGTTTCAGGACTGTTTCGGAAGGAAAACCAATCTTATGGCAGAATTTTGTAAGGCTAATTTATATATTTAGGGTCATTCTAGAGAGAAAACCCCCTATTCATACAGCTCCAGATGAAGTGGGTTTTCATTAATTTTGCAGAGATAATTTTTCTATTTCTCAATGAAAACAAATGTTGTGACCCTCATTACAATCGTCTTGGCGAGACGATTTTAATGATGGGTCACAACATACACTTTATGGAGAAATATGGAAAATTATCCCAAAATTATCCCTGTAAGTCGGTCTTATCTGGAGCACTGTAAAAAATCATAGTTGAATAAATGCACTACTTACACAGTCTTCTTCCTCCACACATGGAGTTCTGATCTTTGTCGGACACTCAAGTTTGTCTGCTGTCTCTATAGTTTTATCAGTGAAGTAATCAATCAGTACTTTCTGAGTCTCTGAACACTCGTAGCTGTTCTTGTAGACACACTCTAAGGTTTCTCCATAAGACCTATTAGAAAATGAGCAACAACTACAATTATGGAAATTTTTTTGAGAGGACTTATATTTTTACTTCTAGGAGAAAGGTACACAGTAAAACTGAATGAAGCCACACATACCTTAATATGCTTAAATACTGAGACACCTAAATCCATTAATTTTCCATTTGGGACAAATGGAAAATTAATGGCTTTAGGTGTCCCAATACCTAAGCATATTAGGGTAAAAGCTCTAGCACTGAAAGTACCATTGAGCTATTTTTAGCAACCTTGGCAAAAGGGATTTTGTTTACCTTTTTCTATAGTATTTTATGAAATTAGCACCAACAATCATGGCATTTTTTCTTTCAAAAGACTTACAGAAATTGACACCAACAAAACTGTTAATAACTCCAAAACTCATGTCAGTCTTTCATACAAATTCTGGGTGTTATTGATTTATGTCAGTTTTACAGTTTTGCAGGAGCCCCGATAGCTCAGTAGGTTAAGTTCTGGCCTGCTGACTAGCGGTCTTGGGTTTGATCCCTGCATGGGGCAAGAATCTTTTTAAACGTAAATGGGGCGCCATTGCACAAAGCCATTCATAATCATTCATCTTCCCATTGTCATTTTGTTGAAAAGGACATAAAATTGCAAGTCACCCATCCATTTTTTACAACTGCAAGTAAGTTCATCCTCAATAAATACTGCATAAACACTAACTCTCAATACTGTAATTTATCTAGCAAATCACTGCCCCCCCCCCCCCCCCCCCCCCCCACACACACACACACAAAAACAAGAGGGCCATGAGGCCCTGAATCGCTCACCTGAACAATTGGCAAGGTGGCTTTTACTTATCATGTCTGAAATTGTCAAAATATGAGTTTTGGGTCAAAAGTCAAAGAATGACCATGACCACTTGTACTCATAAAAATCTTCATGTACTCATTAAGACAACCATATATACCGTTTTTAGGCCAAAATCTTCAAAATTTTCCATGAAATCTTATGTTCTAGCATTTTCCCATATTTGACCATGCCGCAAAAAAGGTCAAGGTAAACCCAAGGTCACCATTTGAACACTCTTGGTGGTACTCTAGTACTCCATGCTATTTACCAAGTTTCAAGGCCATAGGTGTATTGGTTCTGGAGAAGAAAAATATTAAAGATTTATACCATAAGTGGTAATGGCGGCCAAGCTGGTCATGTGACCTGGACCGTTTGAACAAATTTTCATTCAATCAACCCCTGGAGGCTCTATATGAAATGTGTTCACAATTGGCCCTTTTGCTTTTGAGGAAATGGTTGAAAATGTCAAAATGAGCGATCTGGATCAAAGGTTAAAAATGACCTTGACCTCTTGTACTCATAATTCTTCATGAACTCATTAAGACAACTGTATACACCAATTTTTTAGGCCAAAATCTTCAAAACTTTCCATGAATCTTATCTTCTACCATTTTCCGATATTTGACCTTGCTGTAAAAGGGCAAGGTCAACACAAGGTCATAATTTGAACAATCTTGATAGTACTCAAGTACCCAGTGCTACATACAAAGTCTCAAGGCCATCGGTCAATTGGTTTTGGAGAAGATTTTTAAAGGTATTTACCATATATGGGGGTGGCGGCCATGTTGGTCATGTGTCCAGGACCGTTAGAAATTTTTTTCATTCCCTCAACCCCTCGAGGCTCTATATGAAATTTGGTTTCAATTGGCCCAGTGGTTTTAGAGCAGATTGTTTGAAATTGTCAAAATTTGAGATTTCTGGGTCAAAGGTCAAAGAATGACCTTGACCTCTTGTACTCATAAATCTTCATGTACTCATTAAGATGATTGTATATACCAATTTTTATACCAAAATCTTCAAAACTTACCATGAAATCTCATGTTCTAGCATTTCCGATATTTGACCTTGCCATAAAAAAGGTCAAGGTCAACCCAGGGTCATAGTTTGAACAATCTTTATAGTACTTGAGTACCCAATGCTACATACCAAGTTTCAAGGCCATCGGTCTACTGGTTCTGGAGAAGAAGATTTTTCTAGGTTTTTACCATATATGGGCGTGGTGGCCATGTTGGTCATGTGACCTGGACCATATGAACAAATTTTCATTCCCTCAACCCCTGGAGGATCTATATGAAATTTGGTTACAATTGGCTTAGTTGTTTTTGAGGAGATTGTTTGATATTGTCAAAATATGAGAGTTCTGGGTCAAAGGTCAAAGAATGACCTTGACCTCTTGTACTCATAAATCTTCATGTACTCATTAAGATGACTGTATGTACCAATTTATAGGCCAAAATCTTCAACAGTTTCCAAGATATCTTACGTTGCAGCATTTTGCCATATAAAAGCATAAGGAAGCAAATTTGACCTTACCGTAAAAAAGGTCAAGGTCAACCCAAGGTCATAATTTGAACAATCTTGGTAATACTCGCATGCCCAATGCTACATACCAAGTTTCAAGGCCATCGGCCTATCCCTTCTGGAGAAGAAGATTTTTCTAGGTTTTTACCATATATGGGCGTGGCGGCCATGTTGGTCATGTGACCAGGACCGTTTGAACAACTTTTCGTTCCTAAGTTCCCTAGAGGCTGCATATGAAATTTGGTTATAATTGGCCCAGCGGTTTCAGAGGAGAAGTCGTTTGAAATTGTGGACGGACGACGGACGACGGAGCCTTACCATCCTATAAGCTCCCCCGGAGCCGCTGGCTCAGGTGAGCTAAAAAACAAAGACTGAATTTGTAAACAGCTTAAATTAAGATGAGCTGCCTCATCTGTTACTTTACTCTTTACCCTCAAGAAACAAAATACGGCAATACCAGTATTTCTTATTGTAGTATGGGTACATCTCTGTGTTCTTCCACCATTTTTTCAAAGGGAGACAAACTTTTGTGACTTCCTGTTTGCTTCCATGGGCCACAAAACTGTTCCAAATGGGGCTTACTCTTGAAGGAATGAATTTGCTCCTAAATTCTTCCCTTTAAGAGTTGACCTCTTTTGAGCAGGGAGGCAATAATGAAAATGGTAGAGTTGCTTCCCCTGAAAGTGTGCCCATTCACCTTAATTTTTCTGCATAGAACTGTGTATCAGCAAATGGTGCGGAATCTGATGAGAGGGTTCTTATTTTAAATAAATACAGCATCTTTTAATAACTGTATTTATTTGGCTGTAAGACGAGGTTTCCCCCATCCAAAACAACCTCAACTAGAAATTGTGTTTGTGAAACACTATGCCCCCAACCATATGCTTGCCACTATAGGTGTCTAATACCCTGTTTAGACTAGAGTTTTAATCCGAATTGAATCCGAATTCGCTTCGAATTCACTGTTTACACTAGCAGATCTAATTCGAATTAAAAACTAATTCGGAGTAAACTAATCCTACAGAGCACCTTGGATCGAAACCGACTTAACTTTTACTTCAGATTAAAGGTCGTGTCTAAACAGCAAACCGAAGCGAATCCGCATTAAAATTTATTTATGGACTACGACCAGGAACAGACAAGTGGATTCCCTCAGGATTACCTTACAGCGAAGTAACTTGCACCAATTCAAAAACGGTAGAGTTTAAACAGACAAGTGGGTTCGCTCCGGATTACCTTTTTGCGGAGCAATCTGTTCCGAATCGAAACAGGTATCGTCTAAACAGAGTATAAGTCTGAAAAGGTGTCACCAAATCTTTACTAAAATATTAAACTCATCAAAAACAACTATTATACCAAATATCAGCTTCCTAGATTAAGCAATTCAGAAGTTGGAAAAATGCCATACTCAAACAAGGGCTGTAACTCCATCAAAATTTTTACGGAATTCTCCCAAAAGTTAATCAGGTAATGTACGCTTCATATCTGATCAATACACGAAATATCAAGGCCATAACTGAAATACTTTTTTAGATATCTTGCTAACAAGACATCCATCTCTTGTTTTTGAAGTGGCATAACTCCAAAATGAGGCATAGCTTGGAAAAAAAAAGACAATAAATATCAGTTATCTTTCCATGAGGAATCCATATAAAATTTCTAAACCCTATTCCCAATGGTTCTGGAACACAGTAGCTGCATAAGTATTGAACATCAGGGGAAGTAACTCCATTATTGATGAATGCAGCATTACCATACCTGTACTAAAGTATTTAACTCATCAAGAACTACTATTATACCAAAAATCAGCTACCTAGCTTATGCGGTTCAAAAGTTGGAAAATGCCAAATTTAAACAAGGGCCATAACTCCATCAAAACTTTAATGAAATTCTCCCAAAATTTAATCAGGTAATCTACTCCTCATACTCAGTTAGTGTATCAAATATCAAGGCCATAGCTCAAATACTTTTTGAGATATCTTGCTAACAAGATCATCATCTCATTTTTCTAAAAGGGGCATAACTCCAAAATGGGGCATAATTTGGAAAAGAAAAAAAATATGTGTCAGCTATTTTTCCATGAGGTATCCATATATAAAATTTTTAGACCCTATGCCCTGTGGTTCTGGAACTCAGAAGCTGCATAAGTATTGAACATCAGGGAAAGTAACTCCATTATTGATGGATGCAGAGTTACCTAACCTGTACTAAAGTATTAAACTCATCAAGAACTACTACTATACCAAAAATCAGCTTCCTAGCTTAAGCGGTTCAAAAGTTGGAAAAATGCCAACTTCAAACAAGGGCCATAACTCCATCAAAATTTTATGGAAATCTCCCAAAAGTTAATCAGGTAATCTACTCCTCATACTCAGTTAGAGTATCAAATATCAAGGCCATAGCTCAAACACTTTTTGAGATATCTTGCTAACAAGATCGTCATCTCATTTTTCTAAAAGGGGCATAACTCCAAAATGGGGCATAATTTGGAAAAAAAAAAATTATGTGTCAGCTATTTTTCCATGAGGAATCCATATATGAAATTTCAAGACCCTAGCTAGCAGGGTTCCAAAGTTACAGCAAGCATGAAAAAGTGTGACGCACGCACGGAAGGACGGACGGACGGACGGACAAGCCAAAAGCAATATGCCCCACCAACTTTTTCAAAGTTGGGGGCATAAAAATCTAGATCCATCTTAGATGGATCTGGATATTTGGGATTGTTTTGGAAGAGAAAAACCCCTCTTATAGCTGAATTACACAGGACTAACATTTTGAGGAAAAAAAAAATGTGATGTTTCCGTTTGTTTACTTCATCCTGAAGAAGACAAATGGCGAAACACTGATGTAAATTAAAAGAAGAGCTAATTTGAGCCAAGACACGAGAAAACCAACAAAGTGGTTGTGCCCCCAGCGCAGACTCAGATCTGCCTGGGCATCAGCCCAGTCTGATCACAGACTTCCCTGTCTGTATGGAGGTACCTTTTAGGCCCTTAGCAAAGAGTGACCAGCCTGGATGGATGCCCAGGTTGATCTGAGTCTGCGCTAGGGGCAAAACCACTTTGGTGGTTTTCTCATGTGATGTGAATCAATATACCAAAATATTTATATATCTGAGGTAATTCTGGAAGGTAAAAAATTCCTGTCTTATAACTGAATAAACATGGTACTTACAGGCATGCCTTCTTGTTGCCCTTTGCAAAGGGTTTATTAGCAGTATGTTTGAATCTCCACAGGCATTCATATGCTTTCCATGGATAGCATCCTGCATCTTCGTCCTCCTGTACAGCCTCAGGGTCCACACATTCAACAGGGGCTGGCACTGGGTCTTCTTCTTCCTTGTCTGGTCGGGCACAGATATCCTTCGCGAGACACTCTACATCCATGTACGTGTATACTACAGCCATTCTTGTGTCAAAGTCACTGCAGCCTGTGAGCATTGTGTCTACACATGATTTAGCTCGGTCTATCTCTCTGTTAGATGAAAAGATTTATTATATGCCTAGGTGTGCTTCAGATAAGAAGCAGAATCAGGGATGATTTTCCACATTTCGGCATAAAAACATGTTGTGACTCCTCATTAGAACCGTCTCACCAAGACGGTTCTAATGGGGGGTCACTTTGTATGTTTTCACTATGAAATAAGAAAAATTATCTAAGAATTATCCTCAAAACCACACCTTTGTTAGATTAAACGATTTATTACAAGCCTACAAGTGCTTCCGATAAGAAGCGGAATCTGGGATAATTTGGGGATAATTTTCCATATTTCGGCATAAAAACATGTTGTAACTTCTCATTTGAATTGTCTCACCGAGATGGCTCTAATGAGGGGTCACTGCATGTTTTCATTGAGAAATAAGAAAATTATCTCAGAATTATCCTCAAAACCAAATCTTATCTGGAGCTCTGACATATTTTTACATTAGAAATGCAAGACCATGTACGATGACCTTAAGGACTGAATATAATTTAAACCTTTATTGTGCTGTAAATGAATCTTCTATGTCGAAGTTTTCCTTAACACATTGTTTCTAGAAATTGTGTCTGGGATAAATTTCATTTTTCCTACATTCTTAAAAGTTTTAGCAATAGTGGGTTACATGCAAACCAAACCCAGAAAAAATGTGGAATCTGACACTTTCAAATCGCTAAGTTTTCTGCAGAAAAACATGTAAACAGTGGGACAGGTCAGGGAGTTTGGGATTAACAGACTCTATGATGGGGTTGAGACAGAGAAGAGGAAATCTCTGGCTAGTTTTCTGATTATTTAGTCTCATGTGACTGCAGAGCACTAGATAAGAGGGGTAATTGATGATAATTGAGGAATAATTTTCTTTATTTCTCGTTGAAACCATATGTTGTGACCCCTCATCTGAACCGTCTCAACGAGACAGTTCAGATGAGGGGTCACAACATATGTTTTTAACCAGGATTAACAAAAATTATCCCCAATTATCACCAAATACTCCTTCTTATCTAGGGTTCTGCATGTGAGGCTTGCAAAGCATGAGACTTAAACAGTCTGGGAACAAGTCTGAGATTTCCTTGACTCTGCCTCAATGCTATCACTGATTATTTTTCTCACCCATTACCTTTCTGTAAGTAATACAATCCTATTAATTTTATCTTGTGCATGCATTTAGCATGATTGACAGCTAATCAGACATGTACAGTGACATTACAAGCACAGCACTGGCTGTCAGTTTCATATTCAGCATGCAATTTACATAATTAAGCCCCGACACAATAAAACAAACAATGTGGTTGTGCACCCAGTCCAGAGTCAGATCAGCCTGGGCATCCGTCCAGTCTGAACAGAGTCTTCGCTGTCCGCATGGATGTAGCTTAGACCCTTAGCTACCCTTTAAGCACTCAGCGAAGAGTCTGATCAGTCTGGGCGGATGCCCAGGCTGATCTGAGTCTGCACTGAGAGCATAACAACATTGTTGGTTTCGTGTCGTGACTCGTATTATAATTTCTTTCCTATTAAGGTGCATGGCTATATCATGTTTTTCTGCCATTTTTACATAGGGGAACCATTTTCATCATTTCCTGTTTGCTTCCTAGATGAAGCAGCCCTTCCAAAATAGGGTCTACTCTTAAGGAAAAGAATTTACTCACAGGAGCAAATTCTTTCGTTCAAAAGTAAGAGTTGAAACCTATTGAGAAGGGTGGCAAAAATGTGTATGGCAGATCTTTTTTATCATGATTTGTATATAAACTTTCATAACTTACGCCGGGCCGGGTAGCCCAATCGGTAGGGCACCTGACTCGTAAGTCAGAGGTCCTGGGTTCGATACCCGGTCTGGCCACATACTTTCGTTTCTCCTTCCACTGTTTCAAGAAGGGCAGTTGTCAGTTGCTGGCGAAAGTATGTGCACTTAGTACTGGTTAACCGCTTAGGAGGTCTAAGCCTGCCCAGGAATAGTGTGGTTAGGTTAACTGACCGTCCTGACATGACCTTAGTTGTTTACCGTGGACGTTAAGCATCAAATCAACCAACCAACCAAAATTCATAACTTACGTGCAAATCTCCATTTCATCATCTTCGGGTGAATTGAAATGTGTCACCATCTTACTGAGTCTCGAGATGCAGTTCATAGCTGTCTTTGGAGAACAGATCATAGGCTCCGGCGAGCAGATGCCACTAACAGATACGATCATTTCGGTGATTTCATACACCTCTAACATCTTTCTAGGCTGAGAGCAGTTGTAGACTGTATCAGTCAAACATTCCAGCTGACCACCATAGCTGCAAGTTTAATTTTACGAAATCAATTTTACCTTTAACCGCCAAAAAAGCAGATGACAAAATTTAGGTCAACATAATTTAGCAAAAGTCTGTTCAAGCTATATCATAGTGAAAATTTAAATATTAGAGCACAAGCAGTGTAGATCCATATGATGATGAGAACTATAGCTCTTAACACTTAAAATGCCAATATTGAAAATAGTTGAATTTACAAACAGTGTAGCTCCAGATGAGGCAGCTCTTAATGAGCTGCTTTATCTGGATCTCCCTTTTTTGTCCTCTAGTACAGCTTGATGGAAACATTTTTTAAATTTTGCAGACATATATTATGTCCTCTGTATTTTTGGCACTTTAAGGGTTAAAGAGTATTCTCACATACCAAGCCTGGATTACCAGAGAATAGCTCATGTCATGCAGAAATGAGCCGCCACATGGCAAAACCGACAAAGTGGCATGTGTGCCAAGCGAAGACTCAGATCAGCCTGGGCAGCCACCCAGTCTACTCAGCGTCTTCACTGTAGGCATGGTGGTAGGTTAGACCCTTAGCTACCCTTTAAGTGAACAGCAAAGACTCTGGTCTCACTAGATGCCCAGGCTGATCTGAGTCTTCGCTGGGCACACATGCCACTTTGTTTTGTGGTGTTGAGGCTCAAATGTTTGTTTCCAGGGCTGATTTTCTGGATAAATTTTGTACTATGAGTGGTCCTGTTTTAGCATTTTATTTAGTTAAATAACAAAGAAACAGTCAGTTTACCATGTAAATTTAACAAGACACACACAGGATCCATCCTCACTTTGCCACTTAATTAATGTGAAATGCATGTTTGTAAACTTGTTTACTTTATATAGGATGGAGAACAATGAAACACAATAGTTTTGTAGGAATAAACAAATGAGTGGCAAGACTTGTCCCTGACTGAGATTCAAACCCATTGGGTGAGGGTAGATTTCCCTACCATACATGGACACTCATGATTGATTCTTCCAATCTGCACCATGATGATGTACTGGGAAATGTTCTACATCCACCACAGGACACATCTGTCAATAGCCGCATAACAATAAATAAGTTCTGAATAGTAAGATCCAAAGGAAGCATGGAATACAGCAAAGGAACCAAAACAGAAAACTTATGTACCCTTGGACATACTTAAAATAATGTTATAACGAAGTTGTGTATATGAAGTACCGTATTAATTCAGCTATAAGACGGAATTCTCTCTCTTCAAAAGTACCCCATATATGTAAATAAATCAGTCTTGTGTAATTCCAATATTAGATAGGGCTTGTCCTACCAAAACGATCCCAAATATCTAAATCCGTCTTATAAGATGGATCTAGATATTTGGGATTGTTTTGGAGGGAAAACCTCCGTCTTGTAGCCTAAGAAATACGGTAGCATTACAATGAGATTTTACTGTACCCGTCATCACATAGGTATTCTTTGCCATTCCTAGAGAGGGCTGGGCCAGTAAGAGCTGGGACTGTGTATGAGTGAAGGCATCGCAGAGCTTTGGGAACGTCACATGATGTTTCTTCCTCTTCAACTACTGTTGAGTCAACTTCTGTAAAACAAGAAAGGTTTTATTACAATAAATTTTGTTGTCATGGCTACAATGTTGACTTGAATACCACAATAATGGTTGAGCAATTGGATTTCAGCATCAGCCCCCACTCCTCTCACGCCCTTGACATAATGTAAGGAGATGTAAACGATAAAATTATTAGATTAAGAGCAACTTCTGACCCCCCTACCCACCCTTAGTTCCCACTCCTCTTTTACATGATGTACCACGCTGTAAATTATATGATTATCAGACTGAGAGCAAAAAAACAAAATATTAGTTTTAATGAAATGCTTGCTCACCCCACATCCAAGAGAGATAATTCTAAACTGAAGCAAGTGTTTCCCTTCACACCGAGGCCTACTCTTCAAGGAATAAACAGAGTTGTAAAATTATTTTCTTACCTATTTGCCCTGTAGAGTGAGATGGTGAAAAAAGCTACATGCCCTAAAGAGCTTTCAACTTATTCTTGTTGAGGATGTCCAGCTTTCCATAACTGGTTGAAAAACTAAGAACGACCATCGTGCAGACAGTCGCTTCCTTTCAAACGGGAAACCTGCATTAAATTCTGGTCTACTGGAAAAACAGCATCAGCCTTTGTTAAATAGTCAATTAACTGGTAAAAATGGATATTACAAATCAGAAAAGTACACAAAGTGTAGCGTCAGCTCAGATGATGTTTTATTCACACAAAGACCATGTGTACTTGCCTATTCCAGCAATGGAGCAAAACTTTTCACCCCTTGTTAATTTGCCTCCATAGGAGAGCAAATTTTGTTCTGTTCTGTTCAATTCTTGTATCGACGTTACCCAAGTGGCTCAACGGTACGTAACCATAGTTGCACACACTTGGCGCCGTGTGTCCGTCCATGGAGAGCAAATTCTTTTTCTTTTTAAGAGATATCCCTATGACAATGAATACAACAAACTCAAAGTAAAGCACATTGATTGGCTGCTTCCGAGCACATGCTCGGAAGCAGCCAATCAGTGTGCTTTGAGTTTGAGATTATACTCAAGTTTTATAACCTCGAACCCTAGGCTCTGTTGTTCAAAACTAACAATGACATTAGCTAACAAGACATTATATTTTCAAACATATTGTACAAAAAACCAAACAAGAGGGCCATGAGGCCCTGAATCGCTCACCTGAACAATTGGCAAGGTGGCTTTTACTTATCATGTCTGAAATTGTCAAAATATGAGTTTTGGGTCAAAAGTCAAAGAATGACCATGACCACTTGTACTCATAAATCTTCATGTACTCATTAAGACAACCATATGTATATACCATTTTTAGGCCAAAATCTTCAAAACTTTCCATGAAATCTTATGTTCTAGCATTTTCCCATATTTGACCATGCCGCAAAAAAGGTCAAGGTAAACCCAAGGTCACCATTTGAACAGTCTTGGTGGTACTCTAGTACTCCATGCTATTTACCAAGTTTCAAGGCCATAGGTGTATTGGTTCTGGAGAAGAAAAATATTAAAGATTTATACCATAAGTGGTAATGGCGGCCAAGTTGGTCATGTGACCTGGACCGTTTGAACAAATTTTTCATTCAATCAACCCCTGGAGGCTCTATATGAAATGTGTTCACAATTGGCCCTTTGGCTTTTGAGGAAATGGTTGAAAATGTCAAAATATGAGCGATCTGGATCAAAGGTAAAAAAATGACCTTGACCTCTTGTACTCATAATTCTTCATGAACTCATTAAGACAACTGTATATACCAAAAAAAAAAAACTGTATATACCAATTTTTTAGGCCAAAATCTTCAAAACTTTCCATGAAATCTTATCTTCTACCATTTTCCCATATTTGACCTTGCTGTAAAAGGTCAAGGTCAACACAAGGTCATAATTTGAACAATCTTGATAGTACTCAAGTACCCAATGCTACATACAAAGTCTCAAGGCCATCGGTCAATTGGTTCTGGAGAAGAAGATTTATAAAGGTATTTACCATATATGGGCATGGCGGCCATGTTGGTCATGTGGCCAGGAGCGTTAGAAATTTTTTTCATTCCCTAAAACCCCTCGAGGCTCTATATGAAATTTGGTTTCAATTGGCCCAGTGGTTTTAGAGCAGATTCTTTGAAATTGTCAAAATTTGAGATTTCTGGGTCAAAGGTCAAAGAATGACCTTGACCTCTTGTACTCACATATCTACTCATTAGATATGTACTCATTAAGATGATTGTATATACCAATTTTTAGGCTAAAATCTTCAAAACTTACCATGAAATCTCATGTGCTAGCATTTTCCGATATTTGACATTGCCGTAAAAAAGGGCAAGGTCAACCCAGGGTCATAATTTGAACAATCTTGATAGTACTTGAGTACCCAATTTTACATACCGAGTTTCAAGGCCATCGGTCTACTGGTTCTGGAGAAGAAGATTTTTAAAGGTTTTTTACCATATATGGGCGTGGTGGCCATGTTGGTCATGTGACCTGGACCGTATGAACAAATTTTCATTCCCTCAACCCCTGGAGGATCTATATGCAATTTAATTACAATTGGCCTAGTTGTTTTTGAGGAGATTGTTTGATATTGTCAAAATGTGAGAGTTCTGGGTCAAAGGTCAAAGAATGACCTTGACCTCTTGAACTCATAAATCTTCATGTAGTCATTAAGATGACTGTATGTACCAATTTTAAGGCCAAAATATTCAACAGTTTCCAAGATATCTTATGTTGCAGCATTTTGCCATATAAAAGCATAAGGAAGCAAATTTGACCTTATCGTAAAAAAGGTCAAGGTCAACCCAAGGTCATAATTTGAACAATCTTGGTAGTACTCGTGTTCCCGATGCTACATACCAAGTTTCAAGGCCATCGCCCTATTGGTTCTGGAGAAGAAGATTTTTTCAGGTTTTTACCATATATGGGCATGGCGGCCATGTTGGTCATGTGACCAGGACCGTTTGAACAACTTTTCGTTCCTAAGGTCCCAGGAGGCTCCATATGAAATTTGGTTACAATCGGCCCAGCGGTTTCAGAGGAGAAGTTGTTTGAAAGTGTGGACGGACGACGGACGACGGACGGACGGACGGACGACGGAGCCTTACCATCCTATAAGCTCCCCCGGAGCCGCTGGCTCAGGTGAGCTAAAACAAGTAGCCCAAAGGGCAACAATTGCTCACCTGAGAGACATTGTAAACCTATAGGGATATTTAAGATGCTCAAGGGCAGCTAACTCCACAGTCAGTGGTCCAATCAGGCTGAAAATTAAACTCATCCAAAACATCAAGAGCACAATAGACAGAGCTGTCAAGGGCAGCTAACTTCGTAGTGGTTGGCCTGATCTGGCCAAAATTTGAACTTGTTTAAGATATTATGCATTTCCTCATTACCTGCAAGTTTGAAAAGGATCGGATCAGTAGAAACCAAGAAAAAGTGGCGACATTGATTTTTTGGATGCTCAGGGCAGGTACTCCATAGTCAGTGGTGGGATCAGCCGAAATGCTAACTAATCCAAGCTTTTATGCATATCCTCATTACCTGCAAGTATGAAGAGGATCCGATGAAAAATGAAAATGTGATGACGTTGTTTTCTCCATTATAAGACTATGGGATTTTTTTCAAACGCTCAAGAGCAGCTAACTCCGTGGTCTGTGCTCGAATCCGGCCAAATTTAGAACTCATCCAAGCTCTTATGTATGTCATCATTACCTGCAAGTATGATAAGGATCTAAGCAAAAACCTTGATTGCAGCACCCTGAAAGTCAAACTTGCTCGAGATATTGTCATGCCCTACATTTGTGTGAATTTATTTTAAAATCCGTTGAGAAATGTAGGTGCTAGAGCAATGACAAAGTTTTTCTAAAAATAGCCACAGTGACCTTGACCTTGGGCGCAGCACCCTGAAAGTCGAACTTGCTCAAGATATTGTCATACCCTACATTTGTGTGAAGCTATTTCAAAATCCATGGAGAAATGTAGGTGCTAGAGCCATGACAAAGTTTTTCTAAAATTAGCCACAGTGACCTTGACCTTGGGTGCAGCACCCTGAAAGTCGAACTTGCTTGAGATATTGTCATGCCCTACATTTGTGTGAATTTATTTCAAAATCCGTTGAGAAATGTAGGCGCTAGAGCGCTGACAAAGTTTTTCTAAAAATAGCCACAGTGACCTTGACCTTGGGCACAGCACCCTGAAAGTCGAACTTGCTCGAGATACTGTCATGCCCTACATTTGTGTGAAGTTATTTCAAAATCCATTTAGAAATGTAGGCGCTAGAGCGATGACAAAGATTTTCTAAAAATAGCCAAAGTGACCTTGACCTTGGGCACAGCACCCTGAAAGTCGAACTTGCTCGAGATATTGTCATGCCCTTCATTTGTGTGAAGTTATTTTAAAATCCATTGAGAAATGTAGGCGCTAGAGCAATGACAAAGATTTTCTAAAAATAGCCAAAGTGACCTTGACCTTGGGCACAGCACCCTGAAAGTCGAACTTGCTCGAGATATTGTCATGCCCTACATTTGTGTGAAGTTATTTTAAAATCCATTGAGAAATGTAGGCGCTAGAGCGATGACAAAGATTTTCTAAAAATAGCCAAAGTGACCTTGACCTTGGGCGCAGCACCCTGAAAGTCTAACTTGCTCGAGATATTGTCATGCCCTACATTTGTGTGAAGTTATTTCAAAATCCATTGAGAAATGTAGGCGCTAGAGCGATGACAAAGATTTTCTAAAAATAGCCAAAGTGACCTTGACCTTGGGCACAGCACCCTGAAAGTCGAACTTGCTCGAGATATTGTCATGCCCTACATTTGTGTGAAGTTATTTTAAAATCCATTGAGAAATGTAGGTGCTAGAGCGCTGACAAAGTTTTTCTAAAATTAGCCACAGTGACCTTGACCTTGGGCGCAGCATCCTGAAAGTCGAACTTGCTCGAGATATTGTCACGCCCTACATTTGTGTGAAGTTATTTTAAAATCCGTTGAGAAATGTAGGCAATAGAGCGATGACAAAGTTTTTCTAAAAATATGTGATGACGTTGTTTTCTCCATTATAACACTATGGGATTTTTTTCAAACGCTCAAGGGCAGCTAACTCCGAAGTCTGTGCTCGAATCCGGCCAAATTTCGAACTCATCCAAGCTCTTATGTATGTCATCAGTACCTGCAAGTATGATAAGGATCTAAGCAAAAACAGTTGAGAAAAGGTGATGACGCCATTTTCCCCATTATAACCCTATGGGATTTTTTTCAAACGCTCAAGGGCAGCTAACTCCGTAGTCTGTGCTCGAATCCGACCAAATTTCGAACTCATCCAAGCTCTTGTGTATGTCATCATTACCTGCAAGTATGATAAGGATCTAATCAAAAACAGTTGAGAAAACGTGATGACGCCGTTTTCCCCATTATAACCCTATGGGGGCTATCTGTTGCCATGGAAACCAGAGTTCTGAGCTGATTGGCACCAAAACCTAATGCAGCCTTTCCCCCACCCAAATGATGCTTCAGATAAAATTTGATTGCGATCGGCCCACTGGTCTCTGAGATATTTATGTTTGAAAGTGTTGACGCACCCACGCACCCACCCACGCACCCACGGACGACGGCTCGACTCCCATCCTATAAGCTCACCTCTGAGCCTTCGGCTCAGGTGAGCTAAAAACAAAACAAAAAAAAAAGCCATTTTTTTTCTGAAAAAATGTGAGGAGCTTTTCTCATTTTTTCAGCAAAAAATATGAGCACATTTGATTTTATGTGTACTAGATGACTTGACGAATCTTTTACTGGGGACTTTGTTAAGCTAACCATGCTTTGAACAACCGGGCCCAGGGAACTTACACTTTCCTCTTGGAGAAGCCTCCCTTGTGAAGGGAGTAAGGGAGGCTACTCCATTTTAAAACATGTATCCAGTCACCTTAAGTGAATTACCTGTTGCACAATAATACTCTAAAGTTTCCGTCACATATGTATGTACTTTCCCTCTGATATCATTCAGGAATGGCGATATGGTGGCCGTAGCTATGCAGTCCCTAAACCCAGCATACACCGAACAAATCGGGTCTCCTTCAACAGCAATCGCGGCTTCGGTAGCAGCCAACAAGTTGTTGATGCACACTATAAACTCGCTGTCAGTAGCATCACTATTCCGCCACCACAAAGTGCCAGCTGTGCAAGCCTCGTCAAATCCACGCAGTGTAAGCATGTACCGTACATAGTGCATTGCTTCATAGTATACAATATCATTACAGTCAGTCATAGCATCATAAATGCAATTTTTGACGGTATCCCAGTTCCTGAAACAAAAATCAAACTTCTTAATTCTAACTTAGTGTGCCTATAGATTCTGCAACAATTCACTGTTTCAGAACATGTGAGTCTAATAGCTGACGTCACTGGCAATACTGACGTCACTTTGTGACATTTTGAGAATAGAATTTGTTCAGTCTGTTTTGGGGATAAATTTAACTTAAACATCGTTTTTCTACGAAACAAAACGTTGAAATGTTTGTTTTTTATTTAATTCTGTATCATACAATGTAAGTTCTACTAAAATAATATGCATAAGCATGCCCCATCGATTGAATATATTTTTCATGACGTTTCTCATGAAATTCAAATTTCTTGCATTTTTTTTTAAAAATGTAAAAAGATACTTATTATCAAGATAACTGCATTTTTTTACCAGTTTATTTCAAATATCCTATATTATAGATTATATGATTTGCAGAAATGAAAGTGCATTCATGTGCTAGAGACATCAATTTAAATGGAAAATGTGTAAACTTGTATGTAGAAATACGAATTTTTGTTATTTTAGGAAAACAAAATGGTGAAAATATTTTTTTCTTATCCAGATGTTTTATAGCCCTTCTGGTTATTCAGCTGGTATAATGAAATGAATGCCCCACCAATATTTTTTATTCAGTATCCATCTACCTTAAGTTACATCAAATTCTGTTCATTTGTTACTTTGCTGATGTGATGGATGGAAGGGCAGACATGAAGAATCTAAACCACAAAGGTCCATATTGTATGAATAACAAAGGAACAGACAGAAATTGGATGAATAATAAAAGAACACAGAGCTCTAGATAAGAGGGAGTATTTGGTGATAATTAGGGATAATTTCTGCATAAAAACATATGCTGTGACCCCTCATCTGAACCGTCTCGATGAGACGGTTCAGATGAGGGGTCACAACATATGGTTTCGATGAGAAATAAGAAAAATTATCCTTAATTATCATCAAATACTCCCTCTTATCTAGAGCTCTGGAACGGATGGAAAAGTCTGTATTACTCTACCACACATGCTTGTTGTTGAAAGTCTAACAAAGAATGACACTCACCCACAGTCATTGTCAAAGACAAGATCATCCCACAAGCATGATTCAACTTTGGTGACATTACATACAAGCTCTGCCTCACACTGCGCTGGTGTCACTACTCCATAGCCCTCCGGCAACTCAACACTTGGAAATTCAGTGGCATCAATGCTACATCCTGACAAAGCTAGGAACACTGGGCTAATATCGCCGTACAAGAAGTCTTTCAAGCCCACAAAGATGTCCTTGCTACACTGCTGTGCCACAAATTCGTCAACTGCACAGTTTACCACATCGACTACTGCAGGAACCAGCCCACTGTAAAAATGACAAAAATTATAGTTTGAGCTGTATGGGTAAACTTCCATGTCCATCCCCCTCACAAACACCCCAATTTTTACAAAGGGAAACAACTTTTGTGACATCCTGTCTGCTTCCCTGTACATCATGGGCAGCTGCATGTGACATGAGGTATCACCACAAAAGAATGGGTGGAAAACTGGAAACTATTGTATTTCTTTGGTGGAGATGGAGGTTTTTCCAAAACAATTCCAAAAATTTAGATCCATTCTATAAGACAGATCTAGATTTTTGGAATTCTTTTTGAAAGGAAAAACCCATCTTATAGCATGATTGCATAAGACTGATTTAGATATTCTGGAGAGGAGAAACTCCCATTTTATATGACACGACAAAACCAACAAAGTGGCTTGTGCGTCCAGCGACGTCTCAGATCAGCCTGGGCATCCGCCCAGTCTGATCAGAGTCAAAGCTTTTTGCCCTTAGCTACCCTTTAAGTGCACGGCAAAGGCTCTGATCAGTCTGCACAAATGCCTAGGCTGATCTGAGTCTTCGCTGGGGGGGGGGCACATGCCACTTTGTTGGTTTTCCCTTGTCGCCGCTCAAATACAGTATATTTCCACAACACACTTTGTATGCCAGGGTATCATCAGTAAGGTAATTTGGTACACTTTCTGAGGAGCAAATAAGAACTAAAAAAAAAAATGTTTCTCTTTATGAAAATGCAGAAAACATGCAGAAGTACCCAATTACATAAAATTTGTTGAAATTGTGTAAATTGTTTCCATACAATAAAAGCCAGGAGAACAGCTCTATAAGCTATCAGCTGTCATTCTGATCTTCTTTTATAATTGTGTAATTATGTTGTTTGTATGTTGTGTTATGCATTTTTGAAATAAAGGATCTTACACGAGTGGTCATTTCATATGAAATTTATGAAACGAGCCTTCAGCGAGTTTCATAATTTTCATATAAAATGACAACGAGTGTAAGATTCTGTTTATCATACGACCATTTAAAATGGGATTTTAACGCCTTCATACTGAACATTATTTCAATAAGAAAATGCATTGCTGACATGGGCGTTGTCAATGACGTTATGTGTATGTGCCAGTATTATTACACTTGTGGTCATACGATTTTTATGACACGACGTTATCCACTGAATAACAGTGAAGTCATATGACGAAATAAAGTATGATTAAACCAAAGTCAGTAAAACAGCCCTCAGCAAATATGAGTCCTTCAGTGAATATGACCAACCAACATGAACAACATAATCTAGAGTAAAGACTTACCCGCAAGGGTTCAGGAAATCGGCCAGAGGATTGTAATTGAACTGGCCCAGACAGTCTTCAGCTATGTTCCAGAGATTACATCCAGACTGGCTGTTGGCATCTCCTGCATCGTCAAAATCATCTCCAGCCCCACCCCCTGTGTTCGATGAATCTTCCACTCCCCAACACTGTAGTGGCACTGTCACATCCTCACAGCTGTAACAGATAGAAAAGTTGTCTTAAGCCTGGCCGCGTAGCGCAGTCGGTATGGCGCCTGACTTATAAGCCAGAGGTCCTGGGTTAGATACCCGGTCCGGCCACTCACTTTCATTTCTCCTTCCGCTGATTCAAGAAGGGCAGTTGTCAGTTACTGGTGAAAGTAAGTGCACTTAGTACTGGTTAACCGCTAAGCAGGTCTTAGCCTGCCCAGGAATAGTGTGGTAGGATAACTGACTGTCCCGACATGACCATAGCTGTTTACCGTGGACATTAAACAGTAACACAACAACAAGTTGTCTTTTCTAAAAATACAAAGTCTTAGGACAGGTAAGTCTGCACAAACAATGCAGACCCAGATCAGTCTGCTCCTAAAGGAGCAGCCTGATCAGAGTCTACATTGTTTGGCATTCAACCTACATATTTAGGATACACTGCATTCAGATTATGCAGGGTTCCCACAAAGCTGATAAAAATTCCCTGACTTTTCCATGACTTTTCCCAGACCAAATTCCATTTTTCCCTGACCAAAATGTCATTTCTGCTGACTAATTGTGTGTACAGAATATAAGAAAAATAATTATGCCCAGATACCATTTACTACTGACATTTTCCAAGAAAAAGCAAGTTTTTAGTTAAAACTTGTGCTGAGTATATATATGTCAAAAAATTAATTAGCCAAAATCAAAGAAACTGCCTTAGCCTTGCATTTTCGTTTTTTCTTTTGTTTTTTTCTTTTTAGTTCATTACTCAGACCGCAGCCTGTAATTACAAAATTTCCTGATTTTTCCCTGACTATTGCTCACTTTTTGAATTTCACTGACCAAATACAAAATTCCCTGACTTTTCCTTGACCTTGAAAAATAATTGTTTTTCCCTGACTTTTCCCTGACTGTGGGAACCCTGTTACGGCATTGTTAATCCGTACTTTCCCATTTTTAGGACAAATGAGCTGTGACACTACTTAAGCCAACAAAGTGGTTGAGTGCCCAACCCAGACTCAGATCAGCCTGGGCAATGTGGGCGGAGTCATCCCTAAGCTCTTAAAGGGTAGCTAAGGGTCTAAGCTACCTTTCTGCGGACAGGGAAGACTCTGATCAGACTGGGCAAATGCCCAGGCTGATCTGAGTCTGCGCTGGACGCACAACTACTTTGTTGGTTTTTTCCTGTTGCAGTGTTAATAACCTTTCAATTTAATGTCAATAGTATGCATAATACATGTAGTTATTTTTCTTTAAAATACATGTAGAATGAAAAATGTCGTAATTTCAAATGGAGGGAGAAGTCACTTCTCCCTAAATTTTTAATCTAGCTTGACTCCTGCTACATGGTAATGTGGATGCAATTCATTTATGATAGAATAAGGTCATGTTAGTCATGTTTATGTCAAGTTGTTCCTTAAATGATAGAAGTCAGTATTAGATGATGTAAAACTACATTCTTATAATTGGTGCAATGGTGTAGCAGAGCTCCAGATAAGGTGTGGTTTTGAGGATAATTCAAATATGATTTTTTTTTATTTCTCAACAAAAACATTTTTTTTTTTATTTCTCAACAAAAACCTATGTTGTGACCCCTAATTAGAACTGTCTTGGCAAGACGATTCTAATGAGTAGTCACAACTTAGGTTTAAATGCAGAAATATCAATAATCATCAAAAAATTATCCCTGTAACATGTAACATGTAACACCTTCTTACTTGGAGCTCTGGTGTCCATTTTTTTTCCTTCTTATATCGTATTTAAAACACACAAAACTTGTCAGGATTGCTGCTCACCCTTCTTTTCCAATTTTTGTAACTTTTTACTTTTTCCTGATTTTTCCCGTGACATTTTCAAATTTTCTAGACCCTTTTACAGATCCAAAAGTTGAATACACTCTTGAGACTAAGTACATGTATATATTTTTTTGAAGATCACAGTAGCAATTAATCTTCAAAATTTTCAAGTTCCCTGACTTTTCCCTAACTTTTCAGTCCTTTATAAATTTCCCTGACTAATCACAAAATTCTCTGGCTTTTCCCTGACCTGGAAAAACTTCAATTTCTATATGTTTTTCCTGAATGTAGTAATGCCAACAACTGTTCACATACCTGCTGAGAACCAATGAACTGACAAACTTGAGACTGGCTTGTATCTCTGATTTATCATTACAAGCAGATGCTATGTAATCAAGCTCAGTGAGAGTGGTGGAAACTTTCCTGAAAAATAAAAAAGAATGACTGACATCACGTGAAACTGGACTTTACACTATGTGCGTATTTTAACAGTATTTCAGTCATATCAGAATGATAGTAGGGTGACTGTGAAAGGCTCTGTGCCATGAAGTGCCATATAGGTTCAGACAGAACCTGACTTCCAGTGGGACACAAACCCATGACCCAGTAATCTGAAGTTAGGAGCACTAACCACTCGGACATACAATCCAGAAGGCACATGACATTGTAATGACGTCACATTGACATCGATGGGATGTGATGATGTCACATTGACATCAGTACAATGTCATTTCGACATCATGTGCCCACTGGAAATATTTCTGAAGAACATAGAGTCCCAGGACCTCTGACTTACGAGTCAGGTGCCCTACCGATTGCGCTACCAGGCCCGGCTACAGATGATGGAGCTGTTGAATATTTTTATATAGATATGCCCTAACAAGGACATTTTTTTGGAAGGAAAAGTTGGTATTTTTTCCTCTTAATTTACCCAATACATCTAAATTAGAGCCCTATACTTGAGGGTCTGGAGCAATGTCATCTAGATCTGCACTGGTTGCTCAGACCTATCTGTTCCAATATTTAGGATTTTTATGTTAGCTACTTCTAAGACTAATTTGAAAAAAAAAAAAAAAAAAAAAAAAAACATTCACAAAAATATACCAATTTAAAGAATTATTGCTCCAGATAAGGAGTGACAGGAATAATTCAGGGATAATTTTCCATGTTACTCCATAAAACCTATGTTGTGACCTATCAAAAGAACTGTCTCTCCGAGACAGTTCTAATGAGTGGGTCACAACATATGTTTTCATTGAGAAATAAGAAAAATTATCTCAGAATTTTCAACTCGCCTTATCTGAAGCTCTGCGTATTCAGTTTCTTTCAATGCAACAACTTACATGCATAAGTACTCCATATCCAATTTAGGTGATATAAAGAACTGTGCCAAGTCAGCCATACAACTCCTGGCTGCGTCAATATCACAGGCTGGGTTAGCCACCTCGGAAGTAATGAGGGATACGCATCTCTGTGTTGATTGCATTTTCACCAGAATTTGGACATAATGGAGAATTTTCTGCTGGTAGATTGAGCACGACAAGGACAAGGTAGATACTGACGTTAGTAGTTCATCAATTCGACTGAAAGATAAGAGAATAAAAGAACAATATACTACTGCATTAATTCTAATAAGTGCCCCTGCTCTTATAAACACTCCCTGCCTCTTTTCGGAAAATAATGTTTTATCATGCTGCATGCATTCCTGTTTGCTTCGCTAAATAAGGTAGCTCTTTGAAATGGGGTCTACTCTTAAAAACATAGAATTTGCTCCTAGAGGAGTAAATTTTTTCCTTAAAGAGTAAATGGGGTCTACTCTTAAAAAGATAGAATTTGCTCCTAAAGGAGCAAATTCTTTCCTTTAAGAGTTGACCCCTACTGAAAAAGGGAGGCAAAAATAGTAGAACTGCTTCCTTTGCCCCTTTAAATTACTTATGCGATGTATTTTGGCAGTGACTGATTTACTACAATTGAGGCTCTAAATAACACCCTTCTTTCGCAAAATGTTTAATACGATTAATGCGGTATGTGTGATCCTGCTACCTGATCAGACAGTTTTGATGAGAGGCCTCTATGTTCTAACCCTTACAGGGCCTAAATAGAAGACAATGAAATTTACATCTGCAAAGTTTCAAAATATATTTACTCCAAACCCTATCATACTGAGAATTCAAAGACGAGAAGCAAAAAGCATATATCCAGATGACGTGGCTCATTATGAGCCGCCTCATTATGAGCCGCCTCATCCAGATCTATGTAGTTTGCAAATTCAACCATTTTCATTAACAACCCACTGGGCACACAAGGTTGAATCAACCTTGATTCAACAACACAAGATTGAATCAACATCACAATGTTGAATCAAGGTTGATTAAACCTTGTGTGCCCTGATTCAACCTTGTGTTGTTGAATCAACCTTGATTCAACATCACAATGTTGAATCAAGGTAGATTCAATCTTGTGTGCCCTGATTCAATCTTGTGTTGTCGAATCAAGGTTGATTAAACCTTGTGTGCCTACTGGGAAGGTAGTTCTACACAAAGGTCACAAGAGAAAGAAGGTGTTTGGGTAACCAGTCATGCTTTTTCTCTCTTTTTCACAAAAGGCAAACAACTTACATGACTTCCTGCTTGCTTCCCTGCTTACTTGATGTGAAGTACGCAAACAAATGGACAAATGCACAGACAAATGAACAGACAGACAAACAGCAAGATGACAAAAACTTAAAACCCACTAACCTGCAAAGAACAGCCCTTTCCTCATCAAAAGTGGCAGACATGGTGCTTGAGGTAAATAACGCCTCAACTGTTTGAAAAACTAACGTGGCATAGTCACAATCACTTGGTGCCTCATCTGAAAGAGTTCAAGCAGAGTTATATCGTATTAATCATTATAAATGCCCCCTGCCACTTTTCTGAAAATAATGCCCCTGCTCTAATAAACACCCCCTGCCTCTTTTCTGAAAATAATATTAACTTGCATGAATTCCTGTTTGCTTCCCTGGATAAGGTAACTCTTTGAAATGGGGTCAATTCTTTAAGGAAAGAATTTGCTCCCAGAGGAGCAAATTCTTTCCTTTAAGAGTTGATCCCTACTGAGAAGGGAGGCAGACAATCGTGTAACTGCTTCCTCTGCAAGTATACCCATTCACCTTAATAGTTTATCCGAGGTACAATTTTACTTCACTTTAAGCACTTATAATATAATCACAGTATCCGAACTGACTGTAACCAGTAGTCGGAAATCATTATGTTTTGAGATTTTATCCGGAGTCTGCTGCGTCATTTATAGTTATTCAGCTTTGAAAATGCAAAGAGGTAAGTTTAATATGATTTGCTCTTCGGTCTTTTACTTTATTATCCTGTACAATGTAAACCTCTTGGCCGTCACAGAAATTTTATTCCGAGCAGCTTAATTTAACACGAGTTTGTGTCGTGCAAAACCTAGCTATCATCCTATTATCAAAACTAACAAACTGTAGATTGATAACGCCTTCCGTTTATTTTAAAGATTTTTTTTATAAAACATGTAAAAAAGGCTCAAAATGGTTTTAGAATCATGCCAAGGGCGATTACTACCCACCCATGCACGACATTGTACAGGGCAATAAAGTAAAAGACCGAAGAGGAAATTATATTAAACTTACCTCTTTGCATTTTCAAAGTTGAATAACTATGAATGACGCAGCAGGTTCCAGATAATATCTCAAAACATAATGATTTCCGACTACTGGTTATAAGCGAATGTTTGTACTCTCGATTCATCGTTATGAAAACCGGCAGAGATGGTTAAGTCAGTTCGGATACTGTGATAATGACTCATTTCGTAAAATGCAAAGCCCCTGAGGTGTTTCATAGGTTTAATATGGTACCCTGTTTGTTCATGATGGACCAGTCAGATGGTGCATAAATTTACTGGAATAGACAGGGATGGACCTTATTACCAGAATGAACAGAAACAGACCTATTTTGCTTTACCTATATCCAGCCAATTTTTGAAATGGTTATATAAAATACAAACTTTTTATATAATCCGGTACATGTATTCGGTATGCTCTCTTGCATTACATAAAGTTACTCGATAGAAGATATTAGTGACATTACTTTCTTGATTTAATTTCTGCCATTGGTAGAACCTGTAGTTAATATGTGGGTATGTGTTATATTTGAATATCACAAAAATTATGCAACCATCTAATCATCTTTCTTTGAATACTAAAGGCCTGAATACACAATCGTATTTTCTTGTACAAGTTTTCACTGTATGTTTTTAATTGAAACTGTTTGAAAATGATCATTTTATAAGTTGTACAAGAAAATTACAGAATAGAATCTTATTCAATTTTTCATAATTTTTTCCATGAAATAGCCAATAAAAATCGAAAACATATATGATCATGGATGACTGTTTTTCTTATTATAATATAATGCTGTATCATATAAAATATCATTTAACTTAACATATAATGTTTAAAGTAACAGTCCAAATGAATTTCATATATATTTAGCATAAAGAAGAAATTAGACTGAATTGATGAGAAAGGTAACTGTTTAATAAATGATTATTTTGGAAGGTTAGTTTGTTACAAGACATATGTGTGAGGTACAATAATTACAAACAAGTTGTATAAAAAGGTGGTTTGAAAAAAAAAAGACAGGATTTCTGTAGAGGGCTTTGTCACGACTGCAGAAACCTTTTTTAAGCAGGCACATAACATCAAATTGATGTCATACTAACAACGATGAGACATAATGATGTCACAGGGTTGTAAGTACAACGTCATGTGCCCATTGGGCTTGTCTCTGAATAACTACTTGCCCATATTGCTGATTAATTTCAAACTTTTAAAAATGGAAACAAACATAGTGGCAAGTTGTGAATAGCATGAAAAGTACCATAAACATTCAAAACATTGGGATTGTTTACATTGTCTGCCATTCCACCTGCATCTTTTAGATGCATTACTGCATTGAGAAACAAAACTGTTTAATTTTTAGGACCGTTTCGGTAGTTACTATTTTAGGTATCCCAATTTTTATAATTTGAGCCACGACACGAGAAAACCAACAATGTGGTTGTGCGCCCAGCGCAGACTCGGATCAGCCTGGGCATCCGCCCAGTCTGATCAGAGTCTTCGCTGTCCGCATGAAGGTAGCTAGGACCCTTAGCTACCCTTTAAGCGCTTAGCGAAGAGTCTGATCAGCCTGGGTGGATGCCAAGGCTGATCTGAGTCTGCGCTGGGCACACAACCACATTGTTGGTTTTCTCATGTTGCGGCTCATTTCTACAAGTTCACCTAGTGATATTGGTGTTACAGAAACTGAAAGTCATGTAAGCCTATGTGAAGTTTCATCACAAAAGGCCTTTTAGTGTTTGAGAAATGGAGCTAGAATCAGTGGTAGATGTAAATTCAGCTATGTCAACAAAGCCTCAAAAGTAGGTCATGGTCAGCAAATGACAATGCTGTTTGAGCGGCAATAGCCTCTAAAGTAGGTCAAGGTCAGGGAATGACAATGCTGTTGGAGCCTTAAAAGTAAGTCAAGGTCAGCAAATGACAATGCTGTTGGGACCTTAAAAGTAAGTCAAGGTCAGCAAATGACAATGCTGTTGGGACCTTAAAAGTAGGTCAAGGTCAGCGAATGACAAATCTGTTGAAGCCTTAAAAGTAGGTCGAAGTCAGCAAATGCCAATGCTGTTGGGGCCTTTAAAGTAGGTCAAGGTCAGCATATGACAATGCTCTTGCTAAGACAATGTCATAATTTAAGTTAGAGTGATGTTCTATCACAGAAAGTCAAAGCAGTCGCGACAAATAGGAAAGGTGTTTAAAACTGATGAGGAATTATGCAACTGGTGAAAGAGGTAAACTATATACAAAGTGATGCTAACCCCTTTAGGGGTATCTGGGCAAACAGTTTAGATCCAGATCAGGCCCCACAAATGTGGTTCCTGATCTGAAATCTAAACTGTTAACTGCCTAGACACTATTTCTACAAGAGTTAGTTAGACCAATATTGTTAAAATATTCTTGATTTTTGATGCAGACGACAATTTCAGCAGACAACAAAATATACCCAGAATGCAATGGGTTAAATGAGTGAAAACAATAGGAACTATTTACTCTTTAAACACATCACAGACCTGATATTGCTCAAATTTACCACCAAAAATAAGATTTGCATCAGCATTATGTGTCAGTGTCAACATTTGAAGGGTTAAAGACTTTTGAGAAAAAAAAAAATGTTGCTGAGAGCTGATGAGCTATGCTTTCCCACAATGTTACATTTACAGCATATCTTAACCCTTAATGCACCAAAAAGCAGACGACAAAACATACGTCTGCAGAATTTCAAAAAATGTTTCGTCCAAGCGATATCAAATTGAGAATTCGAACACTAGAGGCCAAACAGTGTAGATTCAGATGAGGTGGCTCATTATGAGCCACCTCATCTGGATCTGCACTGTTTGCAAATTTTACTATTTTAATTTTTGGTGCTTTAAGGGTTAGAAGATATCGCTTTTACAGGGTGGCCACAAAATTTTGGAAATCAAATTCCCTGATTTTTCCCTGATCTGGCTTGATTTTCCCTGATAAAATTTCTTGATACTGTCACAAAAGCCTTCATTTTGAAGTCATTATGACAGAAAG
Organism: Ctena decussata; assembly: GCA_963989385.1. NCBI lineage: Eukaryota > Metazoa > Mollusca > Bivalvia > Lucinida > Lucinidae > Ctena > Ctena decussata. The sequence continues at coordinate 32,137,248 of OZ022498.1, read as the reverse complement.
AATCTCCATTTTTTATAAAAAAAAACCCCCTCAAACTATGATATATAATGCCTTTATAATGTTAATAATTTTCAATTTACTTACATGGTAACGAAAATCAATTGGTCAAAATATTTATATGGCCTCCAAACTTCCCTCATAGCCATACCTTCATCTCCAAATGAATGTTACAAACATCACTGTTTTAATGTTTTTTTAATCATTTATTTTGTCTTATTTTATTTCTATTTTATTCATTTATTTATTTTTTGGCACATGGTAGACTGTCTAAACATTTTTGCCATTTCCAAGCTAACAGCAGTGTTGTGCAAACAGACCAAGGCTCAGCCTGAGGGTAATTGAGCCAAAAAAGAAATGTTCCTCCTTCTGAGTTTCAGTTCAGAGAATTTACAAGCTAATATGTATGGAAAAGAAGGGAAGACAAAAAGTTTGGTCCAAATTTCTCAAAGATATTCAGCAAGCTTCTCCCTTTCTGGAGCCCTAAGCTGAGTCCTGAAGACAATAAAAAGACCATTTGAAACCTATTAAACTATTAACAAGATGACCCTAGGACTTCAGACAATACAAAATGTCTCCTTACACAACATTAAACCAGTGGTGTAAAATGTTCTATAACTTACACATTTCTGGTGTATAGATTACTTAGAACTGAACTTAGAGGCACAAACAATACTTAACACTTTAAAGAATTATACTTAATTTTTCATCAAATTACAGTGTCAGTAACTTAGCATCAAGGATCATTTGATGTCAACATTTGGCTATTTGACAGTCTACCATACACATTATTTTATACTTTATTTGAACCATAAAGTAATGCATATAAATGTAGCTGAAAACTTGCTGCTCATAGAATACTTTCAGTGTTTTTTCCTAAAACTACTTTTTGTAACACAATTACAAAGGGTGGACTCGATTCCGAGGGAGCAGCTTCTACACTACAAAGAGAAAAAATAGCCATCAGAGGAGATGGCAAATCCCCCGACCGAAGACCCCCATGGGCCTTGGTAAAAAGGGTGCACTTCAAAACACATATTAGTAATATATTGTCGTTCTTTTATGCTTCTGATTGACATTAACTGTTAACAGATACATGATTATCTAACACTCAGACTAAAACAGTATGCTTGACTGCTAAAAAGAGGTAATATCTCAAACAGCCACCATATACACAATTGTATAGCATACGATACATTCAACTTTCAAAATGTGTGAATAACTTCTAAAGTACAAGCTCTACAAACCTAATTTTGAGCTCTCTAGTAAGTGAATTTGGACAAAGAATCCAAATCTGGAAATTTTTTTTTTTTTTTTTTTTTTTTGGGGGGGGGGGGGGGGGGGGGGGGTTGCGGGAGGGGGCACGGGAATGTGGAAGGGTAAGAGAGAGTTAGGAACACTGATAAGATATCACAGCATGATCATCAATATTCTAAAAGGTTCACGGTTATTCAAATTCTGGAGCTGGCCAGGGTTATACAGTTATGGAGCAGAGACTCAAACAGCAGCTCAAACTACCAAAGGGAAATAATTCACTAGGTCTAAAAGCAAGAGTTATCATTCATGTATGAGACAAATTGTCATGACCTGTTCTGCATATCTGTGAAGTATCATGAAAATATTTCAAAAGGTATTCAAGCTATGGAGCGGACACTTAAAATCATCAAAGGGAAATAACTCCAAAAGTAAGAAAGCAAGAGTTGTCATTCTTGTTCGTGACACATCAACACGACTTGTTCTACATATCTGTGAAGTATCATGAAAATATTCCAAAAGGTATTCAAGTTATAGAGCGGACACGAAATCACACCTAAAACCATCAAGGGGTAATAACTCAAAAAGTAAGAAAGCAGGAGTTGTCTTTCTTGTTCGCGACACATCGTCATGACCTGTTCTACATATCTGTGAAGTATCATGAAAATATTCCTAAAGGTATTCAAGTTATAGAGCGGTCACGAAATCATACCTAAAATGATCCAGGGGAAATAACTCAAAAAGTAAGAAAGCAAGAGTTGTCATTCTTGTTCACGACACACCGTCATGACCTGTTCTACATATCTGTGAAGTATCATGAGAATATTCCAAAGGGTATTCTAGTTATAGAGCGGACACGAATCTGCCAAAAAATCACACCTAAAACTATCAAGGGGAAATAACTCAAAAAGTTTGTCATTCTTGTTCGCGACACATCGTCATGACCTGTTCTACATATCTGTGAAGTATCATGAAAATATTCCAAAGGGTATTCAAGTTACAGAGCGGACACGAATCTGCCAAAAAATCACCAAAGGGGAGATAATTCAAAAAGCACAATAGCAAGAGTTACCATTCTTGTACGCGACACATCGCCATGACCTGTTCTACATAACTGTGAAGTATCATGAAAATATTCCAAAGGGTATTCAAGATACAGAGCGGACAAGAAAGTGTTTACGGACGGACAGACGGACAGACGGACGGACGGACGGACGCCAGGCTCATTGCTATATCCCCCGAACCTTTCGGTCGGGGGATAAAAAGAGTCTGAGAGAGTACCGCTGGTATTGACATACTCAAAATGCTTGCCTGATGTAACCGAGGTATTACGCAGGCACATGAAGATTCTACATAAATCTGAAAGGATGCAGGAGGTGTTTAAGGAGGAACCAATGGCGGCCTACAGAAGAGATCGTAATCTGGCTGATATCCTAGTGCATGGTAAGCTGAAGAAAGACATGCCACGTCAGCGACCAGCATGTAAAGCAGACTGCAGAATTTGTGCAATACAGGTTGAACAGGACTCCATGTGTACTGAGAGGGATGTCATATATGGCTTAACATGCACTAAGTGTGGGAAAGTAGTGTATGTAGGAGAAACTGGACGTCAGCTGAAATAAAGAGTCGACGATCACCTATGAGACATCAGACTGAACAGAGACAAACCGGTAGCAACACATTTCAACTCAAACAACCATTCCATACACAATGTGCAAGTCTCAGTCCTTGAGAAAGTCCACGGACAGTCAAAATCACTACGTCTAATCAGGGAAAATGATTGGATAAACAGACTAAATACCAAGTTTCCTTCAGGACTGAACTCTAAAGAAGTGCGCCAATTGTAACGTCATGTTTTGACATCATGACGTCACTTCCCACAGGAAGTACGGGAAGTGACGCCATGACTCATAAAATTTTGTTAATGGTGGAAAGAAACAACAGAGTTGATGTAAGGGTGAAGTTTGGCTCATTTCTCTTGAAAAAGACCCCAAAAGGGGTCGAAATATTGAGTAACAGAGTGACATTCATTAAACTGTGTTATAATTCCTCTACTTGGGATAATTTATGAGAAGATACTTTTTGTAAGCTCAAAAATAGCTTTATAATTTCAAGAAAATAAGTAGGTAAGCATACAATGCTAATTCAGAGAAGCATGCAATACTGAACTATGTAACACACATGACCATAACCACACAAACTCGACATTCATATTTCAATTTAGATTGTTTTCCACTTCTCCACTATAGAAAAATCTCTTTTATTGTATTAAGATTCTTTCAGATAAATACTCATTACAAAGTTCGAAACCTATGGAAGGATAATGTTTATTCAATACTTCGCACTATACCCCTTAAACTAATTAAATTGTACATGTATATCATACAGTTGTCAGAAGGAGACTTACACTTATTTTATTGCAGAAAGAAACCACCAGTAACCATGATACCTGCTTGAAAAGTTTCATGTTATCAAAAGAGAATTTTTAAAATTCCCTGATTTTTCCCTGATTTTCATCAAATTTTCAAATTCCCTGATTTTTCCCTGCAGGGAATTTTTTTTCATCATTTTCCCTGTTTTCCCTGTTTTCCAGAGCTTGTGGCCACCCTGTTTTAGCATCAAAAAATGCCAAAGATGAACAGAGTTGAATTTGCACACAGCATAGATCCAGATAATATGAGCCGCGACACAAGAAAACCAATAAAGTGGTTGTGTGCCCAGCACAGACTCAGGTCAGCCTGGGCATCTGCCAAGTCTGATCAGAGTTTTTGCTGTCCGCATGGAGCTAGCATAGCTCCTTAGCTACCTTTAAGCACACAGCGAAGAGTCTGATCAGACTGGACAGATGCCCAGGCTGATCTGTCTTCGCCGGGCGCACATGCCACTTTGTTGGTTTTGTCATGTCGCGGCTCAATTATGGCTATTAATGAGCCACCTCATCTGGATCTACTTTCCTTATATCATAAATTGAAATTAGTTGAGCATAAATTAAGTCTAGGGAAGTAAAAATGAAGGACAATGCTTGTCTGAGTGGTATATATTAGGGGGCACACAACCAAGTAATCAAATTTCTAAAATATGTTTTAAGAAGTTACGAAGAATCAAAAATCTACTGTATGAACACACAGGAAAGTTATATATATATATATTATGTTATATATTGGAACATACTGTTTTAATATTTAGAATTCTAACACAGTGCGCCTATAGAAGCAATGGAAAGTTTCTGTGCTTTATTCAATTCACTGCTTCTGAGTAAATGAGTCTCATTGCTGACGTCACTGGACATTACTGATGTATTTTGTGTTGTTTTGAAACATTTGACTGTGAAATGTCTCATTTTGTTTCTGATATCGCAATAAAAATATACATTTATCTATTGTACAGCTAAGAATATTGGTTAGAGCACAAATTAAACATCCTGGCAGGAAGATTGAGAGAAAATGAAAGAATATTTGAGTGCTAGAATCAAAATAGTTCAGCTCTAGCATTGGATTGTTGAGTAATACTTCACTGTTTGTCGGTCACTTGTAAGTACAGTCAACTCCCGATATCTCGAACATTGATATCTCAAAATATCTTTTCATATCAAAGAATATATTTCCTTTTTTTATTTACATTTCAACTCCTGTTATCTCAAACTACTGATATCTCAAAGTAAATTTTCTGGTACCAGAAAAGTTACTTTGAGTTATCAGTAGTGTGGGCTGAAATTTGACTTCGAGATATCGAGAGTTGACTGTAGATATATCACTAGTGCTCTATGCTCGTGATATGATCTACTTTACAACTGACCTCCAACAGTGAATTATTACTCAACAATTCACTGCTAGAGCTGATCTATTTCTTAATCAAACTGTAAAACAGAGCTCCAGATAAGAGGGGTATTTGATGATAATTAAGGGATAATTTTCTTTATATCTCATTGAAACCATATGTTGTGACCCCTCATCTGAACCGTGAGACAGTTCAGATGAGGGGTCACAACATATGTTTTTATCCAAAATTAACTAAAATTATCCCTAATTATCACCAAATACTCCCTCTTCTCTGCTGTAAAAGAATAAGAATTCAAGGAAGATGAAGTAAGAAGAAGAGAAGATCATCTATGCTAAGCCTTACAAAGCTCTAGATAAAATTTTGAGATGAAATGTTCAAGTAAACATATATAGCCACCTCTAATGCATCTCAAAACATCAATTGTGGTCTCCCAGAATTACGTCACTAGGGAAGCTTATACATGAGGTTACGTCATGTTTTGTGGAAAAATATACATGTACTGCAAATCTTATTATTTTCAAGACCTGGGGCCGTATTCATAAAACAACTTAAGTCGTTGCTATGCTGTTGCTAAGGCTAAATTTCTTTGAAGGAGATGCCCTACAACTATGAAATTTGCTCTGGAGGAACAGTCTTACAAAGACTGTTCCTCCAGACCAAATTTCATAGTTGTAGGGAATCTCCTTTATAGATATTTATCCTTAGCAACCGCATAGCAATGACTTAAGTGGCTTTATGAATACGGCCCCTGGTTGTTCAGTTGTTCAAAACCAAAGACTTCACTTGTTTATGAGATGTTATATATTCGAACGTACTGTTTGCTAAAATGCTGCCATTTTGTGTGGAAAAATGTGAGGAGCTTTTCATAGGCAGTTGAATGCTAAGGTAAGTTCAAACATGACAACTCGCCATCAGGGAACATATGATCAAAGCATTGTTAGCTTTAAAATGTCGTTATTCAAGGATTCATTATTTTTTGTTGCAAAACAAATTTTTGCACTCATATTTTTTATGGCAAAAAATAGTAGTGTTTTAGTGTTTTTGCTGAAAATATATTTTCAAACATATTTTAAGCAAAAATACTGCTATTTTTGAAAATAATATGTTTGAAAATTTAACGTCTCATTCGCAAACCAGGGGTCAGCCTAGAGCTTTTAGACAGGGAGAAGTTTTGCGACATTTTCTGAACTTTAGGGAGAAGTTCTAGACCAAATTTTGGCTTTCCCTATATGTTATATATATTTTCAATTCTCCCTCAGCTCAAAACAGGGAGAAGTCAGCCAGCTTAGGGAGACTATTTCTCCCAATTCGCCCACTAGGCTGAGCACTTGCTAACAATATTATTAGTTTTAAACAACCAGACCCAGGCTATAAAATGCACTGCATGATGACATTTGCACTTGTGCAGTCTTGCACTGGTATCAGACTCACGTTATAGTTGACTTTTACAATAGTTGCATAATAAAATCATATACCGGTATTTAGAAAGATCTTTTAACAGTATTTCAAAAGTCAAGATATGTGAATATTAGCAAAAACAAAACTGTCACAAATGAGCAACGACTCGACCAAACCAACAAAGTGGCATGTGCACCCAGTGAAGACTCAGATCAGCCTGGGCATCTGCCCATTCTGATCAGTCTTTGCTGTCAGTATGGAGGTAGCTTAGACCCTTAGCTATACTTAAAGCACACAGCAAAGACTCTGATCAGACTGGGCTGTTCCCAGGCTGACCTGAGTCTCTCTTAGGCACACATGCCACTTTTGGTTTTGCCATGTCATGGCTCAAATATTGGTTTACAGGGTATTGGCTTCTAGAGCTTTGTAAACTTGCACTTACACACAAATGGACAACAAATGGAATACTTACTACCCGACACTAAATAACACATAGGCAAAACAAATTAACTTCAAATTTTCAATTCATTATTTGAGCCCCAACAAGCAAAAATGGTGATTAACCCTTAAAGCGCCAAAAATTGAAATAGTTAAATTTGCAAACAGTGTAGATCCAGATGAGGCGGCTCATAATGAGCCCCCTCATCTGAATCTACACTGTTTGCCCTCTAGTATTCGAATTCTCAATATGATATCGCTTGGACGAAATATTGAAATTCTGCAGACGTAAATTTTGTCGTCTGCTTTTTGGCGCATTAAAGGTTAAAGCAAAACTGACAAAACTCAATATTGATCGGTTACCAGTCAATATGTCATTCTGCTGACTGGCTTTTGCATATTTTTAGCCACACTTGATATTTTAGAAACACTTGGAAAACACAATATTTTAAGTACAAAATCAATGTTGGTTCTCTGCCATATTGGAGGGAAAGCCATCTTAGTGTTTGCGTGTAATGCACAGAAAACCTGTTATTTCAAAAACATAGCAAATTCAAAGGTCTTGATTATAAAATAAAACAATTCACAGGGCTAGATTATATAGTAAAACAACCATTGCCTGGTTGGATGGTCAACACAATGTTATACAGACTTGTGGAAACCAATATCGACCGAGGCCTTTGGCCTTGGTCCATCTTGGCTCGCACTGGTCCTTATAATATCATGTGAACCATCCAACCAGGTATTGTTTATTACCATAACATTATTCCAAGACCAACTTGACACCTTGGCTGGCCTGAGAAGTTTCTGTTATGTATGAAGTACCTTTTATGTGCAGTACTTCTCTGTATCTGGACAACTTAGCCCATGCTCTACAAATTTGTACATAATCTCTTCCAAATTTTAATATGGGTATGTGAATTGGTACTATCAATGGCTGTTTAAAACTTTCAGCTATTTCAGACTCTAATCAGACTTCTCCTTTGGGAACAGTCTGACCTGAACTGCTTGTTGGTGCAAACCCTGATGGACCCAATGCTCTGAGTCAAAAAAATTTCTGAGAAAATTTGGTTCATCATGGTATTGAAAGAAATAAGAAATTTTACTTACATCTGCATTGTGAAATGAGCACTTTCTTGAAGATTTCACTGAGTTTGTCAAAATCCTCAATGTATATGACCCCATGTTTGCTGCCCGCAATTCCTTCCATCATCTCTTGTTGATCGTCAGTTGTCATGTTGATCGCCACCGCCCAAACACTGATCCCCATCTGTCGTGCATAATTAGCTGCTGGAATGGTATCGTCTGGATCTATTGTCGGTTTACCATCAGTAAGAACCAGCATATGTTTTCCGGCACCATCTCGTGCTCCGTACATTTCAGTTAAAAATTCTTTAGCAGCTAGATCCATCGCTCCAGCAGTGTTTGTTTTTCCTCCTTTATATTCAATAGCATCAATAGCAGCTAACATGCTCTCCTTGTCCTTTATGAAGTCATTCAAGCGGAATATGGGTGTTACTACGGAGGCAAACTGGATTACGCCTAAACGCACGTTATCATTCTCAACATCAACCAGATTTATCACGTCCTTAGCAAAATCGAAGATTTTTCCGACATTTTCCGCGCCAACGCTTCCTGAAGTATCTAAGACCAGGACAATATCCAGCTGTACATCAGTGCACTCTGCAAATAAACAAATCTTCATCAGGCTCAACTCAACCTAGAACCATTCACCAAGCTACAGATAATATGGAATTTTGAGGATAATTCTGAAATATTTTTTCTTATTTTTAAACAAAAACATAACTGAGCTGCGACACGACGAAACCAACAAAGTGGCATGTACGTCCAGCAAAGACTCAGACCAGCCTGGGCATTCGCCCAGTCTGATCAGAGCCTTGGCTGTCCGCGTGAAGATAGCTTAGACACTTAGCTACCCTTTAAGCACACAGCAAAGAATCTGATCAGACTGGGTGACTGCCCAGGCTGATCTTAGTCTTCACACGGCACACTTGCCACTTTGTTGGTTTTGTCGTGTCACAGCTCGTATGTTGTGACACCTCATTAGAATCTTCTAAGATCTAGATCTCTCTTTGTTTTTTTTAAATTTTTTTGGAAGGGGAAAACACTTAAGGAATGAATTTCATTTTTCTGAGGTTTATCGAAGTGTAAACTACATTGGGTCACATGCAAAGTGAATGAACCCCGAAGGGGTTCATGTAAACTTTGCTAGTGACCCAATGTAGTTTACACTTCGATAAACATCAGAAAAATTAAGTTCATTGCTTATATTTACATTTGTTTTAATCAAATCTTTCACGAAAAATCTTATATAAGCCCTAAAATTGAAGCAGTAAAACATGTACACGTAGGGTTTTCTGCTATCAGCAGAACGGCATGCATGACGTCATGACGTTGCTGACGTCCAATCAGCTGGTAGAGAGCCATTGTTTATGTTTACGTCATTAATGTCGCGTGTCTCAATGTAATTATTGGAATGTAAACTACATTACGTTCCAATGGGTTACTATAGGGCTTTTCAGTAAACACACCAAAAATGTAAATATTATCTTGTAAGGCCTTTTCACATCAGCTGTGCCATTATAAGGTCATACCATTTTGCAGCCCTGGAGTGCCATAGACAGATTGCATCCAATGTTATAATAAGGCATTAATGTATATGCTGTTTGCGCATGGCCTAAAGTCCCTTTTCATGTGATATCCAATGTTATAATAAGGCTTTAATGTACATGTATATGCTGTTTGCGCATGGCCTAGTCCCTTTTCATGTGATATCCAATGTTATAATAAGGCTTTAATGTGTATGCAGTTTGCACATCCAATGTTATAATAAGGCTTTAATGTATATGCTGTTTGCGCATGGCCTAAAGTCCCTTTTCACGTGATATCCAATGTTATAATAAGGCTTTAATGTGTATGCTGTTTGCACATCCAATGTTATAATACGGCTTTAATGTATATGCTGTTTGCGCATGGCACAAAGTCCCTTTTCATGTGATATCCAATGTTATACTCAGGCTTTAATGTATATGCGGTTTGCGCATGGCCTAAAGTCCCTTTTCATGTGATATCCAATGTTATAATAAGGCTTTAATGTATATGCTGTTTGCGCATGGCCTAAAGTCCCTTTCTGTGAGAGGTCTTTCTATTTGAGCCTTGACACAATAAAACCAACAAAATGGCATGCGAGCCCAGTCGGATTGCTTAGGGTCTAAGCTTGATCCATGAAGTCAGCAAAGACTGATCAGACTGGGCGGATGCCCAGGCTATTCAGAGTCTTCGCTGGGCGTACAGGTGACTTTGTTGGTTTTGTCATTTCGCGGCTCATTTAATCTTACCTTCTTCAATTTCTTCATCTGTTACTGATGTGTCTGTGAAAATGGAAAAAAAGAGAAGATTTATTTCTGCTAAATACCGTAAAAACTCTATATATAATTGGGACAGTTAGGGCTGAGCAAATAGTGCAAACCCAGATTAGACTGCTCCTCAAGGAGCAGTCTGATCAGGGTTTACACTATTTCCCTTCCCATTTGCATTTTTTGGACACATTACTGCACTGTAAAACCAAACTGTTCCAATTTTAGGACAATTATGGTAATTATTTTTGGTGTCCCAATGTTTAGAATTTTTACGGTAATCTGTATCAGAAATCCACATACCGTATTTCTTCTCATACATGCTTCTACTCTAATAAATGCCAACTGCACTATTTTTTTCTGCGAAAACCACCAAAATATGCTAGTTTTGGCAACACTTAACTTCAATAAAAGCATCGCAAACGACTGCGTGATACCCCGCCACTGCAAACCTTTTACACACACCGATTTCTCCAGATTTACTGTTTCTCTGCATAACCCCAGGGCAGGGGCAGCCTAACCCCATTGAACACGGATAAAAGTCTTTGTCATGACAGGACACTTCATTACTCTGATAACTTACAATAAGCTTCGGATAAATCACTTACCAAGTTACCACACTTATAAAATACAATTTTAGCGATTTTAAACTTGGCAATGGGGAAGGGGCAGATAATCCCTTAAGGGTCAAATTTTAATCACCACAAGAAGCTTTTATTACTTCTATCATCAGAGGTAAATTTCTGAAAATCTGTTTCACATGAATTTATATAGATTTTTTCATCATTATGTGCATGTTTTTAGTCCAGCGGCAGGGAAAGATAACTCCCATGGGGTAAATTTGAGCATCACTGGAGGCTTTCATCACTCTTATCATTTGCTGTAAGTTTCAGAAAAATTGCTTCAAACTCTGATTTTATATGGAATTTTTCATGATTTTATACATGTGTATAGCCCCAGGTCAGGGGCAGATAACCCCTGATGATAAAATTTCTGTGCTCATACAAAGCTTTTGTTACTTTGATCATGTTTGTGAAGTTTCATAATGATACTCCAAGTAGTAGAGGAACTAGAGGCCAGAAACCATTTTTTGTACATTGACAAGTGCCATAACTCTGGCAGAAATAAACGAAATTTTCCCAATAACAATCCCAAGCGAGATATTCTTGGTACAAAGACATATGCAAAGTTTGAAGGAAATCCGTTGATAAATACTTTAGATATCAAACGGAAACGAAGTGCGGACGGGCAGACGGACGGACGTACATACTACGGATGGACAGACACACGGACAGCCAACATGAAAACATAATACCCCGCCACTAATGTGTGGCGGGGTATAAAAATGATATTTTTTGGGATTGTGAATCACAATGCCCCCTAGGTGTTTGTAAGAAGAAATGTAGTACATTAAAATCAAGATTTTTTTCTTGCTGATTGTATGAATTCATTATAGTTTGAGAGAAATCCTAGGAAAACCCAGCTAAAAACTATCAATGTGAAAAAATAAACAAGAGGCCCACGGGCCACAAAGCTCACCAGATCTCTAGCTCAAAATTGCTATCAAATTTGTATAGGCTCAGAATTGCTGTCAATTCGTACAGGCTAATACAAAATATACAACCACAAAGTCTCAGTCTGACAGTCTGTTGAGTTGCTAACAAAATATATAACTGATTGCAGTAAATTCCATTTTTTAATTTTCCCCATTGCAAGTCACTGCAAACCTAAGTTGCCACAGCAACCAAACTAAAGATAGGATTTTATAAAAAAAAAAAAAAAAAAACATAAATTTTCAATCATCCTGCCTAAGGATACTACAGATGAAATCTCGGCCTTATCTGCCAAGTGACTTCTGAGGAGATTTTTTTTTAAGTATTTTTTTCCCATTTTTTTGCATTTTGGTTTCCATGGCAACCAATGAAAGGAGCAGTGGGCAAAAAAAACACACAAAAAAAAACACATAGCTAATAAGAGACTTCTCAAGGAACAATCTATAAAAGTTTTGTCAACATATATGCAATGGCTTGGCAGTAAATGCCATTCTTTAATTTTCCTCATTAAAAGACAATGTAACTCTAAGTTGCTATAGCAACCAAACTAAAGGGCTGATTTTCATAAAAACATAAACTTTCAATCCCCCAGCCCAAGGATGCCACAGATGAAATCTGGGCCTTATTGGCCCAGCGGCTTAAGAGAAGATACTTTTTGAAATATTTTTTTACATTATTTTTTACATTTCGGTTTCCATGGCAACCAATAAAAGGAGCAGTGGGCCAAAATAACATACAGCTGATAGAAGACATCTCAAGGAACATTTCTATAAAAGTTTTATCAACATATCTGCAATGGCTTGGCAGAAAATGCCATTTTTCAATTTTCCCATTATAAGTCAATGGGAACTCTAAGTTGCCATAGCAACCAAACTAAAGGGCCCATGATCATAAAAAACACAAACTTTCAGTCCCCAAGCCCAAGCATGCCACAGATGAAATCTGGACCTTATGGGCCCTGTGGCTTCAGAGGAGATAATTTTTTAAGTATTTTTTCCATTTTTTTTTGCATTTCGGTTTCCATGGCAACCAATAAAAGGAGCAGTGGGCCAAAAAACATATAGCTGATAGAGGACATCTCAAGGAACATTTCTATAAAAGTTTTATCAACATATCTGCAATGACTTGGCAGAAAATGCCATTTTTCAATTTTCCCCATTATAAGTCAATGGGAATTCTAAGTTGCCATAGCAACCAAACTAAAAGGCCAATTTTCATAAAGAACACAAACTTTCAATCCCCTATCCCAAGGATGCCACAGATGAAATTTGGGCCCAATCGGCCTAGTGGCTTCAGAGGAGATGTCGTTTAAAAGTGTTGACGGACGACGACGACAGACGACGACGACGACAGACGACGACGACGGACCACTGCCTATCCTATAAGCTCCCCTGGAGCCTTCGGCTCTGGTGAGCTAAAAACTAAAAAAGTGTTAGTTAAAGAAAGAGTTGTAAATCTTGTGTCATTTATAAAGGGTCATTATGCTACACCAATAATTATTATATGACCCTGATATAATACACAATTGTATTGGTTGAATCAATATCACATGCCAGCCAACGTTTACTGATACTGAGCGGACAATGGGTAAATATCATTTTTATCCTAACGTCATTTGTATTTCTGACATAATCTCATGTGCGAGGTGCAACCATGTCTTCCATTATATGTCAGTTTTAGTTGAACTTACAATTGTCATGTAATAAAACATTTACTGACCCTTATTTTGGTCAATATGCAGTTTTATTAACCTGTAAACTTGACATAATGACCTCTGCTCAGCAGTCAATATATAATGTACTTGAATATTGGGACACCTAAAAACCATTAATTTTCCATTTGAGACAAATGGAAAATTAATGGTTTTAGGTGTCCCAATACTTAAGCACATTAGAGTATGTAGCTTGCGCATCAGCAAAACTGCATATTCACATCAAAAGAGGTCAATAATTCACAGTATCCGAACTACATGTACAATCTCTTCCGGTTTTCATAGCGTTGAATCGAGAGTACAAACGTTCGCTTATAACCAGTAGTCGGAAATCATTATGTTTGAGATTTTATCCGGAATCTGCTGCGTCATTTATAGCTATTCAGCTTCGAAAATGTAAAGAGGTAAGTTTGATATAATTTGCTCTTCGGTCTTTTACTTTATTACCCTGTACAATGTCGTGTATGGGTGGGTAGTAATTGGTACAGTATTCAAATCGCCCTTGGCATGATTCTTAAGCCATTTTGAGCATTTTCTTACATGTTTTATAAAAAATCTTTAGAATAAACAGAAGGCGTTATCAGTCTACAGTTTGTTAGTTTTGATAAAAGAGTGATAGCTCGATGAGACGGTTCTAATAGCGGGTCACAAAATATGGTTTTATGGAGAAATATGGATAATTATCCCTGAATTATCTCTTTTACCCGTCCTTATCTGGAGCACCAATATAACCTTACCTTTACAAAGGTCTGACCATGCCATTACCATGCTATCCACATTCTCAACTGCATACATTTTATTCAATGGATTAGCAAGGTCTAGATCGGACACCATCTCTTTAAGCCAGGCAAGATCATTGCAAGCATCTTCCGAGAAGGTGAATGATTCTAGCATTGTTTCTTGTAAGAGGTATATGAACTGGTAGTACGTCTCTGTGTACTGGTCTAGAGGGAAGATCTCTTGTCTACAAATAAATTATCATAAAAAAGTCTAAGAATTGGGGTATATGCTTTTGACCACTGGAGGTTTCATGAAAATCGCTGGAAAAAGGGCAGGGTTGAATATTTAACCCTAAATTTTGGTTTGCTGGCTTGATGAGTGAAACTGAAAGTACAATCGATAGGAGTGAAATTTAGCTACACAATATATGACAATTATTTTTCTTGTGATGTCAGAGGTCACAGTGCAGGGGTCACCCTACTAAGAAAGGTGTGCATAGACTTGTTTCTTTTTTTTTCTCTTTTTTTTCTTGATTTTGCTAGAGATATTTCCCTCTCTTTTTTTCTTTTTACTCTCTTCTTATTTTCCTTTTTACTGCCCATTTAGCCTGTATTTTTCTTTTAGACCTGCTTGTTTGGTAAGACAGCTACAAAAAGTCAAGGTAAAAGTCAAATTTTGGAAGTGAATTTTCAAGATTTTTTCGGCATTTGAAAGCATCTAGTGTCCTTCCAGTATGTATTTTAGAACTGATACTAAGAGCATGCAAGGCCATGTTTCTGGAATATACAGAACAATCAACATTAATTAGATGCCTGAATAAATGAGGTTGTGAGGGTCGTTCAAAAAAGTCATTATCAGCAATTACGCAAAAATACGCTATGGCTGTCAAAAGGATATAGGTCTGAGCAAACAGTGCTGACCCAGATCAGACTGCTCCTGAAGGAGCAGTCTGATCTGGGTCTACACTCTTTGCCTATGCATCTGCATCTTTTGGACCCATTTCTGCATTGTAAAACCAAATTGTTCCATTTTTATGGCAGTTATGGTAACTATCTCAGAATTTCTATGGTACAGAAAATTGATAGAGAACTAAAAATGTATCTGATGGTAAAACTAAGGTTTAACAGCCCAGCCAACAGTATTTCAGTATATTGAGCCTTTGCTTCTGTGTGAATTCTACCTAACCAGAGATACATGTAATTGACACTCGTCCTGAAAAAGCTACTGGTAGCACCAGACATGCCCTTTAGTTCTTTCGCCCTAAGGGGCGGAGCCTGGAAACATATTCTTTTAGTATAGTGCACATGCAAAAGAGAAACTATCATCAGCTCATTATGAGCCACCTCATCTGAATCTTCCCTGTTTGCAAATTCAACAATTTTCATTTTTCCCATTTATGTTAGAGCAGTGTTTGGCTTTGAGGCTATTAGCTAACCGGATTGAGACTACTACTACTATCAAAGCTATTGACTCACAGGAATGAAGCTATTTACTTCCAGGATTATGGCTATTAACTTACAGGATAAGTGAAACATCTACAGTCAGTTCATTTGCGCATGCTTTCAGTTTGTTTGTAATCGCCTGGTCAACTGTGAAATATATACCAGCCACAGCGTCTACACTACAATCAGTGAGGCTTGTCCTGACACAATCCTTGAACCCAGTGAACAGGGCAACACTGAAATGAACAAAGAGACCATTACCTTTACATGCAAATAAAAGCCATAAAAATTTCTGACAAGAGCAGAGAACACAAACTACAGTAAATATTAGGCAACTTTAACCATTCCAATCTCAGGGTGGATGATCATGTGGAGTTTCAGGTCATAAGAAAATACCGGGAATTCCAGTGCAACAATCTGCTTCATGGTTGCATTTTTCACGATAACTTCTTTATTTCCAAATGCAGTCTTATAGAATATAGTGCAGAGAATGCATAGTTGTAAGTACTTTATATTGATAATCTCCACTTTACTACTTTAAGCGTCAGTGATGAAAATGGCAGAATTTCAAACAGCGCAGATCCTGCTGAGGTGGCTCATAATGTGCCACCTCATCTAGATCTGCACTGTTTGCCCTCTAGTTTTTGAAGTTTCAATATGATATATCTTAGATGAAACATATTCTGAAATTTTTGCAGACATAAATTTTGTCCTCTGCTTTTTGGCGCTTGAATGGTTACCTAGAGTTTACAAGTTTTCATGTTTAAACCTCACCCAACTTCAGAGCAAAAACAACATTCATGGAGATCTAGAATACCAAAGCCTACCAATTCAGTTTCGGATATTGGAGGTCGATTAAATACAAAAATTAGAAATCCACCAGAAAATCGTGTATGTCCCCTGAAAGTACTCACAATTACACATTCTCCACACTTCATTTAAATAGAATGCATACGGAGACAACAAATTGAGTAAAACGTGAACCATTCCTTGGGTTTTCTCGTTCAAATTAACGTAAGAAAATGGCGCAAGAAAACATGATCATCCACCCTGCATCTGTAAATTAAAAATTTAAGCTTCTTTAAGATCTTACTTAGCCAAATACAACCATGCTATTTGAATTGTATGTATAAAAGCAAATTTGTGCACGAAATTAGCTTGAACTAAAGAAATGGTGTAATTACCACAATACTCCTAAAAGTGGTCATCTTTCAGGAGAGGTGTGAGAACCTTAAACAGCCAAAAAAAGCAGACAACAAAGTTTATGTCTGCGATAATTTCGAAAATTTATTGTCCAAGATATATCATATTGAGAATCAAAGACTATTTGGTGAACAGTGTAGATCCAGATAAGGTGGCTCATCATGAGCCGCCTCAACTGGATCTACACTGTTTGCATATTCAACAATCTTTATTTTTGCCGCTTTAAATGTCTGTCTCCATAAAACCAAATTTTGTGGCCTCAATGAGGTGCCACAAACCACTACGGTGCCATAAAATGTGTTTTCATGGAGGAATGAAAAAGAGAATCATACTGACCAGAAATACCACTACTTCTTCTAGCCTTGAACTCTGATAAACTAGTGTTGTTGCTTCTTACCTGCAGCTGTTTATATCATGATCATCTAACTGTACAATACAAGTTGAGAAGACGGATTCAAGCTGACACACTGGAGCAGGGGTAGCTGTACAATATCCATTCATCTGGCCAGTAAGATATTCAAAGGAGGTGTCCAGAATGGCAATAGCATCATCAGAACATGGCATATCCTCTACTTTGATGTACTCAATGTTCTCATATGTTGCATGATATTGTCTGAAAAGTACATATGAAATAAGGCATGATTTGCATGTAAGGTTCAGTGTGTACCGTATTTACCTTATGGTGAATCATGAGTAGCTGTAGTGTAGTGGATAAGACCCAGGACTAACAATCCAGGGTCGCAAGTTTGATCCCCTGGTTCTCTGGTCTTTCCGATGAGACTTTAAACTGAGGTTCTTCTCAGTATGACCTATGTGTTGGTGGAATGTTAAACTCAAGTTCACTCACTCACTCAAAGGTGAATAGATATATACCCTAATGCGCTTAAGTATTGGGACACCTAAAATAATAAATTTTCCATTTGTCCCAAATGGAAACTTACTATTTTCAGGTGTCCCAATATATACACACATTATGGTAATTTCAGGGAAAGTAACCCCATTTTCATTTTTGCCTCCCTTTTTCAGGAGAAGTCTACTGTTGCTCATATGGGAGCAAATTCTTTCCTTTCAGCAGACCCAAATTGTGAGGGGGCTCTTCTGAAGGGGACTCCAATACTAAAACTCCTGGGGTTGTCTCCCTTTGATAAGATTGACAGAACAAAACCAACAAAAAGGCATGTGTGCCAAGTGAAGACTCAGATCAGCCTAGGAATCTACCCAGTCTGATCTGAGTCTTCACTGTCTGCATGGAGCTAGCTAAGACCCTTAGCTACCCTTTAAGCACAAAACAAAGACTTAGGGCCGATACCCATGCTTATCTGAGTCTTTGCTGGGTGCACATGCAACTCTGCTGGTTTTGTCATGTAGCAGCACGTATGACCTTTGGCAGAGGCCAAGGTCAGGTATCTGATAATAATTCTAGGATGATTTCTCTAATTTCTCCACAGAATTCTATGTTATGATCCTCATCAGAACCGTCTCGCTGAAACACTTCTAATGAGGGGTCACAACATGGGTTTTCATGGAATTTCCATGAAAACCCATGTTGTGACCCCTTATTAGAAATTACCTTGAGCTCTCCACTAAAATTCTTTTTCTAAATGTTTTTGACATTTAATTAGCACAAACTATTACTGTGAGCTACATTTTTTAGATGTCATCTTGATTCAGCCCCACTTGTTTTACAGAAGTCGAAATGGCATTCCATAGCATTGTCAACCGACACTGCAAACCTTGGCACTCCGCCAAATGTCATGCAGACAGTCCCAACTTCAAAAATTTTCATGCCAAACATGCAGGCAATATTTTTGCACACCAGATAAGAGTTGTTTCACTCAGGCATTGCAAATAATCAGTTTATGCAACACCAGATGTAAATGTAAAGTACCAAATGTCAGTCACTGAGGGGTCGGCTTCTTTCAGAATTAAAAAAAACCCTCTCAAATTATGCATTTAAACAAGATTTAAGTTCAATATCAAACATTTTAAATCATAAGGTATGCAAAAAAAAGAATCTGTCATGGTTGTGAGGTGTAGAAAGAGCAAGGGCTTCACAAGCGGAGCATAATACGCCCGTTTAATGTCATAAAGCAGTTACAGAATGAACAAGATTATTTACAAAAGGATAGACAGGCAGACAAACATGGGCAACCACTCTATAATTAATGACTGCAACATTATTTAAATATTTAACACAAGAAATATATATACAAGGGAGATAAACTAAATATACTAGATATACCATTTTTGGTTCTATTACATTTCCTTGGCAAGATATATCACCATTAAGTTGTATTAAAATAGGAGTTAGAGTAAACAGGAAATTTATGCAAGGGCAGAAAATTCAGTAAACCAGAGTTGTGGTTCTTGTTCAGGATACATTGCCCCATTATTATACACATTCCTACAAAGCTTCATTCTAATATTTCAAAAGGTTCAGGAGATATGGAGTGAATGAGAAACACCTAAAAATACTAATCAAATGGAGGTTACTCAAAAATTAAGAAAGGGGGAGCAACCATTCTTATATATGACACATTGTTTTGTGATCATGCACATTGCTATAAAGTTTCATCATGATATTCCAAACGGTTACCAAGTTATGGCATGCACAAGATAAGTATACACAAATATAGCCTAAAAGTACTAATGAAATGGATGTTACTCTAAAACAAAGAAAGGGAGAGCAGCCATTGTTGTACGCGACACATCGTTAGGACTTCATACACATTGCTATGGAGTTTTATAAAGATATCCCAAACGGTTATCTACTTATGGCGCGTACAAGACTTACAGGGAAAAAATTAATCAAAGGGGCTTAACTTCGTAACTAAGAAAGAGGGAGCAACCATTCTTGTACGCGACACGTTCCCCCAACCTAATACATATGCCTACCAAATTTCATGAAGCTATCACAAACGGTTACTGAGTTATTGCGCGTACAAGAATGTTTACGGACAAACGGACAGCGCCACGACATAATCAGTCCGTTTTTTCAAAACGGGCGTATAAAAACCTGTCCCTCGGGATCACTGTTTGGCATCACTCGCCAGGCCTCATTACGCCCAACGGTGACCCTTGTGACAGCTGCGCACCTAAGGACGATACTTATAACATAAAAACTAAGTACAGGTAGGTCAGAACAAACAGTGCAGACCCAGATCAGCCAGCTCATATTGGAAAGTCTGATCAGGGTCTACACTGTTTGCCATTCCATCAGCATTTTTGGGCACTTTATTCCACTGTATAATAACTAAACTGTTCCAGATTTATACACTCACATTAATTATTTCCGGTGTCCCAGTTTATAGAATTTTTACGGTAACCTGGAACTCTGCTATGATACCTTTTCTTATTATAGGAAAACTTACTGTATTGTTCATAAAATTGGGACTCCAAAAATAAATTTCGTAATTGTCCTAAAACTAGAACAGTTTGATTTTTCAATGCAGTAATGCCTCCAAAAAGATGCAGATTGTACGGCAGACAGTGTAGGCGCTGATCAGACTGCTCCTGAAGGAGCAGTCTGATCTGGGTCTGCACTGTTTGCCCAGTTGTATCTGTCCCAATACTTAATTTTTTTTCAACACAAATGATTTATACCTACCCACAGAGCGAGTAGTGACTGTAAAATGGGTTTTGCATGAGATGGGCCACAGCCAAGATTCCCCATATTCCACAGTTAGGATCGCCATATGCCGAGACACATTGACTGGTCTTCAATATGTAGATAATTTCCAGGGCAATGGTATAGAGGTTAACATAGTTCTCTGATGTACATCCTACTGTGTGAGTGACGATAAGCTCTAGCTGGACTGCTATGGCACTGAAAGAAAGCATTACTACTGTTACTACACATCAATTATCTACTGCAACAAACATCCTTCTAAAGGCAATGAAAATCTGCTATGGTCAACTGTCAGATCAAACATTCCGTCGTAAAACTGATTTCTTTGATTCAGTTGTAACTGTATTAAAACCACTCAGTTAAGGTCGCGGTAACTAGATTTGTGAGGTCATTCTATACCAGAGCCTCGCTGTACCCTGTGGACCGCTAGCTAGCAAAGTGACCGCCACGGAAATCATTTATAATGTAGCTGACAGGTACCGTTATAAATAAATTTTGTGACAATGATCAACTGAGTCACTGTCTGTGAAGAAAAGACTTTGATCCTTTGTCTTTTTATTATTTTGAGATAACGGAACATTTCTGAATCTCCTCCAACAACAAAATGTTGCAGTAGTTGATTGACCCGTAATAAGCAAAACCCACTTTCCAACTGAGTAATTTACCCATGTAATTACAAATTTTTCTGTGATTGTAATTGCTTTATTTTTGCTTGTTCCTTACTTTACAACTGTTTGGTTTGGAAGTATTGCCAAGTGCTTGAGTTTATGTTAAGCAAGCTTCTGTCAGCATTTCCATACTTGAGCTGTAACACAAAAACCAACAAAGTGGCATGTGCGCTCAGCAAAGACTCAGATCAGCCTGGGCATTTGTCCAGTCTGATCAGTCTTTGCTGTCCACAAGGAGGTAACTTAGACCCTTAGCTACCCTTTAAGCGCTTAGCAAAGTGTCTGATCAGACTACGTGGATGCCAAGGCTGATCTAAGTCTGCACTAGACGCACAACCACTTTGTTGGTAGTCTCATGTGGCGGCTCAAATGGCTTTATTTTTGCACAATCTTAATTTCCGGAATTAGTGGTGTGTTCTAGAATTTATGATAAAGAACCCACTGGGCACACAGCACTGAATCAATCTCGTTTCAATGTTGACAAGACCTCATGCGCACAAAACACAGGAACAACATTGTACCAATGTCAATGCAATGTTATGTGCATTAATACAAACACAATACTGGCCACTTTCATGAGTTTTGTGATAAAATAACTACTCCAGGGGCCGTATTCATAAAGCCACTTAAGTCGTTGCTATGCGGTTGCTAAGGCTAAATATCTATAAAGGAGATTCCCTACAACTATGAAATTTGCTCTGGAGGAACAGTCTTTGTAAGACTGTTCCTCCAGACCAAATTTGATAGTTGTAGGGAATCTCCTTCAAAGAAATTTAGCCTTAGCAACAGCATAGCAACCACTTAAGTCGTTTTATGAATACGGCCCCAGTTCTATTACTTTAAAGCAAAAATCATCCACTAATATGCTTTCTGGTGTGAGTCACATTTCGGCTGACTATGGTGATACTTGAATTTTTAATTTCTGTAGTTCAGATTGGAATTGCATGTTTACCTAGGCCCAGTTGTTCAAAGCATCGTAAGCCTAACAAGCTCGTTAAGAGGTCAACTTGTTAAGTGTTTTATGACTTTATAATCAAATGCACTAATATTTTTTGTTGAAATAATGTGTGAAGCTTTTGCAATGCAAAAGCTTCTCATCTTTTTTTCAACAAAAAATGTAGGTGTATTTGGGATAATTATGTTTGAAAATTTAACGTGTTGTTAGTTACGTCGTCGTAAGTTTTGAACAACTGGGCCCAGGCTGTGTATGCAAATTTTTGCAAAAATAAAATTGTCACAAACCTTTCCAGATCTACCACTTTCAAATTTCATACCTGTAGTCCACCTCATCCATTTCTAAGGAAACAAAGACTATTTGGAAGGATAAGTCTACAGCTATGCCGACATCACACACTGGAGCTGTAAGAGAAATCAAACAAAGGATACACTGCAGTCTCTTAAAATTCTCTGTTAGGGTCAATAGATAGATTGAATATTCTTGAGACCAAAGCCATTATGACTAACATCTGGTAGCCATGGCCTGACAGTAGTACATCCTAAATAGCCTTATAATCAATGGCACTATAATGAATAGTATTATAACTAATAGCATTTTAATGAGGCTCCGCTGTACTCTGATATGACATTTACCCTACATATTTGGAGACCTTAACCCTTTCAAATTTGGATCAATCCATTTTTCTACTGAGGGTGCTTAGTAGTTTTAAAGGCAATCAGTGCAAACTCTGATCAGACTGCTTCAAAGAGCAGTCTGATCAGGGTTTACACTGTTTGCTCTATATTTGATGTTAATACAATATGACACAGAATGTAAGCACTTTAAAACAGTATGCAAAGTACTGTTGCTGTTTTACTCTGTCTCTCCTTCTTTTGTTACTTCACAACAATTTTTTTACCAGTGGTCACAGCATACGCTTTTATAGAAAATTAAAAAATGTCAATGAAACCTACCCTTATCTGGAAAATTGGAATCTTGAGCTTTGAGAATGAAAGTAAACTACTCACGCTCTTCAACCCAACCAAGCTCATTACATTTACGTCCCTTGCAGCAGTAACAGTTATCTTGTCCCACACACTCTTTGCACATGTCGGTGTCTGCACAACCCTTGTAGTGTTCTCCATCAACATATTTACTGTAACACATCTACGAGGAAAGAGAATGAAAAGGTGCATAAGAATTCTGTAAACGGCTATGTCTCGCCTGTCTGCATATTCATGGCAGAGCTTAATACACTGCAGGTGCAAAAGTGAGCCAAAACATACAAACTGAGGGCTTATAGCATATGAGCCACGACACAAAAAAGCCAACAAAATGGCTGTGCGCCCAGCGCAGACTCAGATCAGCCTGTGCATCCACCCAGTCTGATTAGAGTCTTCGCTTTGCGCTCAAAGGGTACCCAAGGGTCTAAGCTAGCTCCATGCAGACAGCAAAGAATCTGATCAGACTGGGCGGATGCCCAGGCTGATCTGAGTCTGTGCTGGATGCACAACCACTTTGTTGGTTTTCTCGTGTCGCGGCTAATTTGCAAACAGCAGACTCAGACCAGCCTGTGTATCCATGCTGTCAGATCAGAACTTTTGCCATTCGCACACTCCATGTGTAGACTCCGAGTTGACAGACACAAAAATAAAGCGCTAGCTGGACTGCATAGATTCACATCATGTCTCTTTGTAGGAGTTTAAAGCACCTCTTTGTAGGACAGGACTCAAGTAATACCTATGTCCAATTTCATGCTGTCCCTTAAATGCCAGAAAAAGCAGATGACAAAATTTACCTCTGCAGAATTTCAAGAAATGTTTTCTCCAAGCTATATAATACTGAGAATTCAAAGATCAGACTGCAAATAGTGTAGACCCAGATGAGAAAGCTCACGGAAGTTATTAAGGATATACCATACTGACTCTAAATACTATAACACTTCAATTATTCCTGTAACAGATGATTCCAGCATTGAATTTGACCAAGTCCATTTCTCCTGTGATAAAATTTGGGGATAATTGTACTCAAAATTGTCATTTGAGGAGATGGAACGCCAGTTTTATGGTGGCAAATTGTGTTTTACAGTGGTAAAATTGAGGATTTTATGGTTGCAAATAGGCAAAAATCTGCCAATAAACATTTCACATAACGTAAAAGATCTAAGTATCGGGACAGATAGGTCTTGGCAAACAGTTCAGACCCAGATAAGACTGCTCCTTTAGGAGCAGTCTGATCAGGGTCTATGCTGTTTGCCTTCTATCTGTATCTTTTCAGAGCGCTACTGTATTGCAAAACCAAACTGTTCCATTTTTTCAGGGACAGTTACAGTAATTATTTTAGCTGTCTCAATTCATAAAATTTTAACTGGTAACATGATGTATTTTGAGCAAAAAAAACAACCTGTATCACAGAAACGTACCTGCTGATGTGCTGGGCATGGACAGGCCCCCTGGGCATTGCAATCACCATTATCATCAAGGCTTACACAGCTATAGCAGGAATGAGCTGAAAAACAAACAAACAAATACAAGAATTTTGCACAACAATTCAATTTCTATCTTTATATCATGCTTGAAAATTCTACCTCTTATAGTCATTGAAAAAAACGTGACATGAACTTTCTATGTCCAAAATATAGAGAGACAGAAAAATGGATAAACTACATGAAATAACAAAAGAGCCAGGACTCTAGTTCTAAACCTGATATTACAATCACTCATTTTCTACTACGTACACTATTAAAGCTTAATGATTCTAGCTCACACAGCTACTCAGAAAAGAGTGACATAAATTCTCTAAAAAGTTTGACAGAATCCAAATAAATGGACAGATGGTCCAAAAACCGTAAGCCACTTACGTCTACATTTCTCCTCCACTGTTCTCATAATTCCATGCAGGAGCTTATACTGAACTCGATGTTTCATTGGCCATTGTTCCAAGACTTTCAAACTGTCCTTAACACACTTCCATGCCAGTGTCAACTCTTGACATGAAGCAGACATACTATCTTCCATTTCTCTTTCCACATCATCAATCCATCCTGCAGCAGTATCTTCCCCATCATCCATTTGGTCACCATCTCCATTATTATCATTACCATTATTAGCGGCATCGTCTGTAGTGTCACCATCATCAATATTACCATCAGTATCATCATTACCATCCCCAGTGTTACCATCATCACCAGTATTATCTCCAGTATTATCACCAGTATTACCATCATCACCAGTATTATCATTATTACCATCACCAGTATTATCACCAGTATTACCATCATCGCCTGTATTACCATCCCCAGTATTATCACCAGTATTACCATCATTGCCTGTATTGTCATCATTACCATCCCCAGTATCAGCATCAGTATTACCATCATCCCCGGTATTACCATCATCACCAGTATTACCATCATTACCATCCCCAGTATTATCACCATCATCTCCAGTGTTATCAGTACCATCATCGTCCATATTACCATCACCAGTATTATCATCAGTACCATCAGTAGTATCACTGTAAAATACAAGTTTATGAAATAAGGCAATTCTACCAAATGTGCTTAAATATTGGGACACCTAAAAATCATTAATTTTCCATTTGGGACAAATGGAAAATTAATTTTTTTTTTAGATGTCCCAATACTTAAATGTTTTTAAATATTAAGACACCTAAAAACATTAATTTTCCGTTTGAGACAAATGGAAAATGAACGGTTTTTAGATGTCCCAATTCTTTAACTGGGAGACCTAAAACATTAATTTTCATTTGAGAAAAAATGGAAAATTAATTGTTTTTATAAATATACCAATACTAAAGCTGGAAGATCTAATAACATTATTTTTATCATTTGGGACAAATGGAAACTTAATGATTTTTAGATGTCCCAATACTTACGCACATTACCGTACATATGCAAGATGAAATTATTTCATACAATAGTGAAATAAGCAGGTACTCTAAAAATCAGCTGAAAATATAATTGTCATTTGGTAATATTATAAACACCAGTAAAATTACGGAACCATGAAATATAGGTCACAGTGTGAGCATTTGCTGCGACAGGACAACCTATTATTCCAACTATGATGCAAATTCACTAAACATGGCTATAGATACACAGCAATCTCACCGGACCATGACTAAAGGTCAAGGATACCAAAGTTCAGCTGGATCCTTAGTGGCTGTGGCACATACAGTCAACTCTCGATATCTCAAAGTCAAAAATTGTCTCAAACTACTGGTATCTCAAAGTAAATTTTCTGGTCCCAGAAAATCTACTTTGGAATAACAGTAGTTTGAGATATCAGGAGTTGAAATGTAAATACCAGCAAGAAATGTTTTACAGTATATCCTTTTATATATATAAGATGGTACTTTGAGATATCAGTGTTGTGATATCGAGAGTTGACTGTTAAGGGAAAAGTCAATGGTCTGGGGCAAGTCCGTACTAAAGTACTTAGACTACAATATTTTGGAAATATAAGCATTTGCAAAGTTTTTAACAAACTCAAGAAACCAAATAAATATAGAAAGTGTTTGCAGAACATGTACATAATGCCTTTTCAGTTGCAACTTACCTCTCTGATCCATCCATCCTCCAGCCGAGGAACTGGAAAGCCAAAGTCTTGTAGTTGTCAAGGCAACCTTTAATATCCACCTCAGGCTCTGCTGGGGGCATACATGGTTTGATGCTGAGCTCATCCACTGACTTCAGTAGGACATCAACCAGGATTCTGGAGGTGCCATCACACTCAACAGTGACTTCTTTGATCATGTCCTTTGTCCTGGACACCATACTGTAACAAAATAACTTTAAAATTAAAATGGTCTTAAAGGCTATCTTTATAAAGAAAAACCCTGTCTTAAAGGTTGTTACCTGGAGATTCCAATGCATTACAATTTTGCCAACATTTTTTTGTGGTTAATATTCAGACAGCATTTATAACAATGCAATTAGTAAGTCAGACTATAATGTGTTTTGCAAGGGATTCCCCAACTCTCCTTCACACACTCATTTGTGGTATTCAGTGTTCTCCACAAGCCCCGGTGACCGGCAAATTCGCTGGCTACCAATATGAGTACTGCCAGCTACTTTTCAAGCCAATTCTAGGCATCTATGTGTCTTCAGACATACTTTCGTTTTGTTTGTGTATATACATGGCATTACATACTGTCGTGGAGAATCACGAGCTTTTCTGCTTCTCATCAGTGATTTCCGATTGTCCCTGATTGTATACACTTCCCCCTTGGTTGAAATAAGTATCAAATTTCTTTGGTTATGAGATGGGTTTTTTCTCTTCCAAAACAGTTCCAAAGATCTAAATCCATCTTGTAAGATGGATCTACTTCTTTGGTACTGTTTTAGAAGAGAGAAACACATTTTATTGCTGTCAGAATTGCACAAGACTGATTGACATATCTGCGATAATTTTGAAAGGATAAAATCGCGTCTTGTAATTTAATAAATACGGTATGTATATTCTCTCTGGCAGCCCTGTTTCCGTTTCAAAACTACATACCCACAAGCATCTCCACCATCCTGAATGTCCTCTTTAAACTTGTTATGATGGTAACGTGCCAATTCAAGGTCACAGATCTCTGGCTGTTCAATCACCGGACAGAATACCACTGGACAACGACCATCGAATATTGACAAAAGGCTGGTAAGTTCTGGGATAACGGCATTGGAAATCCCCAGAATACAGTTCATGTGGCGAATGAAACAACGAATCGCCTCTTGCTGCATGCTGCAAAATAAAACCAGAAGTTTACTTAACAATAGTGGTCAGAGCTGGTTGTACTTTTATAACTGATTATTATAAAATGGGAATAAATAACCGTCGATTGTTAATCAAATAAATTCAGTAAGTTTAAATGGCTGAACGGCCAATAACCAGTGCTTCCTACAATGCCTAATGCATGTTCTGCTGTTGATTCATCTTGCTCAGAGTGCAAATCTATGTTATTATGAAGACTCAAAAAAAAAAAAGATTATCTCAGAATTATCTCTGAAACCTTTTCTTATTTACATCTATAGTACTTACGAGCAGAAGCCGTCCTCTGTCCCTGAAGGATCAAACACCGCTCTCTCTAGGTTAACCACACAAGCAAGGGCTGTCCCTGGGTCACATCCACCTTCTGGGTCAGAATAATTGGGGTCAACACAGAGAACAGGCTTGGGGTCCATAGGAGGATCAATGTGGTAGTCACAGATTTTCTTGGTGTGTTCCACGGTTTCGTACCATGAGGACATAGCCGTCTCAGTAATATCGTCTCCACATGTTTTAAGCTTCTTCTTGATGATGGTTTCTGTACATTCAAATGACCTACAACATAAACCTTCAGTTAGGCTGGGCTCCAGCAACAAATGAGCAATATCATACAAAACATGCTTAGCATAAGTGTGAACAGTGAAGACTCAACCTGTTTTATACCAATAAGTTGCTATAGCAAAGACAAAAAGGCAAAAAATGACCATACATGCATATGTGAGCACATACCTTCATGCGTAACGACTCCTATATCCCCTCCATAACTTTGTAGTGTGAGGGGCTAAATAGGATAATTTCAGCACCAAAAAGATTTATTTCAATACTTATTTGTTGACAACAGGGTTTCTTTACTCTAGCAGGCCCGGATCCAGACAACCACATACTGGTGGGGCTCTGGATAACTGGTGGGGCTGGGAGGTACTTAGGTGTTTGTTTGTGTGTGTGTGTGTGTGGGGGGGGGGGGGGTTGAGAGGGGTGAAGAGAGGTGGGGGCTTGGATATGATATAATTAGGGATCAGTTTGATGAGAATTTTTGATAGTGTCTTTTTTGCCTTGAAATATATGCTGTGATATCTCATTAGAATCGCCTCGCCGAGGCGATTCTAAAGAGATGCCACAACATATATTTTTTATATAACCACATGAATTAATTGTCTCAAACTGTCTTCAGACACTCATTATTATCTGGAACCAACATATTATGCATAACTCAGAGGCGAGATGGCGGGGCTGAAGCCCCAAAGCCCACCCCCCTGGTTCCAGGGTTATCTAGAATGACCCTAAATATTTAGATAAGTCTTATGTAATTGCTATAAGAGGTGTTTTTCCCTTCCAATACAGTTCCAAAAATCAAGACCCATCTCATATGATGGGTCTGGATGTTATGGTGTGTTTTGGAAGGAAACAGGCACCCCCACCCCACCCCCACAATCTTATAACCAAATAAATATGAGCCGCGATGCGAGAAAACCAACAAAGTGGTTGTGCACCCAGTGCAGACTCAGATCAGCCTGGGCATCCACCCAGTCTGATCAGAGTCTTTGCAGTGTGCTTGCAGGGTAGCTAAGGGTCTGAGCTACCTCCATGCGGACAGCAAAGACTCTGATCAGACTGGGCGGATGCCCAGGCTGATCTGAGTCTGCGCTGGGCGCACCACCACTTTGTTGGTTTTCACGTGTCGCGGCTCATATGATATCTGGATCTGTGCTTACTTGCACAGCTTGTCCTGTGCTGATGGATCCTTTATTGGCATCGATATGGCCTGTCCCAGCTGTGAGGCATAGTCTGTGGCATCTCCTGGCATACACGGCTCCAGCTCATCAGGCTCTTCACACATCATAGACCTAGTAAATACGATAATAATAGATAAGAATTTCGCAGAACACTGTGTCTTGTCTGTCTGGCAGTTCCCACAAAGAGGTGCCTATACTAGTTACAGAAAGCGAAACATTAAGAAGTCAGTAAACAGGGTTGCCACTTTATATCCTATACTTCAAAATTCTCTGACTTTTCCCTGACATTTTACAATTTTGCATACCCTTTTATGGACCCAAAAGTTGATTTTACTCTTTACTTCAACAGTGCTAACTCTAACATTTGAAAATTGGGAGTTACTCTTAAAGGAAAGAATGTGCTTCTCCAGGGAGCAAATTCTTCCCTTTAAGGGTAGCCTCCAATGGGGAGGGAGATGTGCCCGGATTATATAAAGTATGCCCTTTCCCCTTGAATAGAATATATGCGCTTTCTAAAGACTGCCGTTGCCATATTTTCAAATTCCCTGACCTTTCCCTGACTCAAACTTCCTTGGCCAAACACAAAATTCCCTGAATTTTCTCTGACCTATACCCCTGACCGTGGCAACCCTGAGTAAGCCATTAAATACATCAAACTCAAAAGTGGACTGAGATTTTGAAAGCCCTTGTGCAGATGTGAGTGACAAGTATCATGACTGACACTGATAATTATAGGGACTGAGATATCATAAAGTCAGTGATGTATAAAATATAGGTCAAATCTATACATTGATGGTAGTGTATCCGGACCATAACCCATCTAAGGACTAAGAAATATTAAGTCAGTGAAACATGAAAATGTAGGTTTCTCTTCTACACGATTGGCTGCACTCGGATGCTCTTGTCCAGACATAAGTGCCGATCGAAAAGCATGCCTCTAGTACTTATAGCTACTGTGAAACTGACCTAAACACAGATGCTTAACATACATTAACCTAAATTTTTCAATGTAAGTAGCCCAAGTTCATAAACTGTGCATGCAAAACCGTGATCATGTGCTGTTGTGTGTATCAAGTCTAGCCCTTATACATTGTGAGAAACAGAGCTTAATGCAAAAGGTTAACATTGGCTAAAGTTATCACAGATGCTGATACGAATGCTAACGCTGACACATACTCCGAAAATTGACTATGATGCTGGCGCATAGAAAAAGTTCTCCTTTGATTTCATAAAGGCATACTAAGAAAAGCTGTCATCAAACAACATCGCTCACTTGAACTGGTGCTTGCCGATCATGAACACAAAGTTCTAGGAATGGGATCTTGACTTTCAAGGTCAATTAGGAAAGTGATGCTGCTACAATGTAAAACCCTGGAGCAGTATCTGTCAACAGTCTGGGCATAAATTTCCATCCAGACACTGCCAAAACTATAAACCTTCAGCTTATGACCCTAAACTACAGGTCAATAAGAGAGGTGGGGTTGGTACAGTGTAAAACTCTGGATCAGCATCAAATAGAATTCTAAATATCAACTGAATCCATCCACACAGAAAGACAACAGTGTGTCTTAGGGTTTAGGGACTATGAGGTCTTAAAAACTTTAACATAAAACTTTAACATAAAATTTCTAAGTCTGTGACCTTGACCAGAAGGTCATTTCCGGGGTGGGAATGGTGCTGAATGAAATTTCTGACCAACATCTATCATCATACCAAATATAATTCAAATCGACCAAAGGGTTTAGAAACTATTAAACATGAAGCTTAAACATATTGCTAACGCCGCCGCCAACGCTATCACCACTGCTAATACCAATGCCACGGTTAGTGCAATAGCTCTTCCTGAACTTTGTTCAGGCAAGCTAAAACTGGCAAAGCTGCTTCCTTTGAAAGTGTATTCAGTCATCTTAGCAATTTCATTTCACACTTTGAACATGCCCATTTATCCTAAGAGGGGACAAGATTTATAAAGCTATCTGCAAATAGTGCTGACCCTGATCAGAATGCTCCTAAGAGCAGTCTCATATGGGTTCACATTTTTGCCCTTAGAATTTCCGTCTTGACTATTCATACTGCATACAATAGGGTACTTACTTGGAAGAAACTATCCCGAAAAAGTCTTTTAGTTTCATTGTAATGGCATCCTCAGCATATTCTAACGTGCAGCCCTCGATATGTACATCACAAACAGCTATAGCATCGGAGAAGCTGGAAAGATTTTACATGTACTCAGCATTAATCCATTATCATATGTATAAACATATAGGATCGAGTCAGGTAACTTCAGACGGTAGGTAAATTTGGACACACCATTGCAAGCAGTGAAAGTCCAGATGAGACGGGTCATATTGAGCCATCGCCTCAGGATTTTCACTATTTGCCCAGTTCTTTTTATTTTAATTCCAAACAACTGACATGTTAAGGAAACAATGTCACTGTCCGAATTTACCAGCCTTCCGAATTTACCCAACTTGATCCTATTTGATATAAAGAAGAATGGGTAAACCTCCATATTTTTCTGCAATTTTCCAACGAGACCACTTTTGTGATTGCATCACACGGCAACCAAGGAAGCGATTTCAAAAACAGTCTGCTCTTAAATTCTTTTTTTAACAGCTGACTCCCTATGAGAAGGGAGGCAAAAAGAACATGGTAGAGTTGCTTTCCCTGAAAGTGTACCCATTAATAAAACTGGATAAACATGTTTTGGTTATGGCATTCTTCGACAAAAGAAAATCTACAATATTTCATGAGAAAAGACCTAGGAAATTTTATTTTATTTTTCAAGTCAACCTTGTTAGATTTAAGGATACTTTCAGAAAGCAAATGAGCCGCGACGCCAGAAACCAACAATGTGGTTGTGCGCCCAGCGCAGACTCAGATCAGCCTGGGCATCTGCCCAGTCTGATCAGACCCTTAGCTAAGCGCTTAGAGGATAGCCAAGGGACTAAGCTACCTTAATGCAGACAGCGAAGACTCTGATCAGACTGGGCGGATGCCCAGGCTGATCTGAGTTTGCGCTGGACGCACGACCACATTGTTGGTTTTCTCGTGTCGCGGCTCAAATATTGTTTCTTGATATATAGGATAATTATGGTCTACTTCTAAATTTCTACCATTTTTACAAACGAAAACAACTTTTGAGACTTCCTGTTTATTTCCCTGGACACAGAAACCCTTCCAAAATTCAGCAAATTCTCACAGGAGCAAATTCTTCCCTTTAAGAATTAACCCCCAAGGAGAAGGAAGGCAAAAATAAAATTTGCAGTATTGCTTCCCCTGAAAGTGTATCTATTAACCTTATGGATAATTTCAGAAAGCATCTGAGCTGCCACACGATAAAACCAACAAAGTAGAATGTACACCACATGATGACTCAGATCAGCCTGGGCATCCACCCAGTCTAATCAGAGTCTTTACTGCCTGTTTAAACGGTAGCTAAGGGTCTAAGCTACCTCCATGGCAACAGCAAAGACTGATCAGACTGGATGAATGCCCAGACTGATCTGAGTCTTCCCTGAGTGCACAAGCCACTGTTTTAGTTTTGTCGAAATGCAAATCATTTGTCACAATATTTAAGATCATTATGATTCAAAGTTTTAACAGTTTGGCAGTAAAAATAACTAAAAGTTCTAGGCCCGGTTATTCAAAACTAACGACATCGTTAGTTAACGCTTCATTAAAATTTCATATGTTAATATCTGAAATACGCCAATATTATTTTACTAAAAAATGAGAGAAGCTTTTGCATTGCTTCTCATATTTTTTCGACAAAAATATCAGTGTATTTGGTAATAATATCATAAAACACTTAACAAGTTAACCTCTTCATGACTTCATAAGGCTAATGATGCTTTGAATAACTGGGCCCGTATCAATATTGCTTTACCTCTCCATACAAATTGCTTCTTTCTCCATGCGAGTGAGCCAAGGTCCAGCGAAGTACTTCATGCCAATGCTTGTCACACAGTGAGAGTATCTCCAGTGATTACAATTAGGCTCTGTGGAAGATGAAATTGAATTAGGTTACCAACTCTCAAAATATATAACAAACAGCAAAGTAATGTTGTCTGTAAAGTAGGGGTGTAACAATATAGCAAAATATATCAAAATATCGATGCATCGTGATAGTGGTTGCCTTGATAGTGCTATCGTGATAGTGTTTTCAACTATCGATAACTATATCAATTTTCACCTTGTGGACTGGATTTTGACACTTGTTCTCTAAACAAATATCATTTTGGAACCTCAAAGGTGTCTGCTTTGCATCAAAAAACTTTTGTTAAGATGGTGGTAAAGCTTACACTCAAAGTGGACAACACTGGTATGTAATTTAGAGATGAAGGACTTACTTAAATCATCTGAATTCTTAAGAAATTGCAATATTCAGAGACGGTGATAGCATCGTGATGCATTGTGATGTAAGACCCTAGATAGTAATAGTATCATGATAGAGTTTTTTTTCTGATAGTGATAGTATCGTGATAGTCAAAATTTGGGACGATACTCAGCCCTACTGTAAAGCCAACAAAGGCTTCCTAAAACTCTCAATGTATATACTCTATGTGCATAATTAATACAAGAGACACACACTGCTGCTTTACTGAAACAAGTCATCTCTCATGATACTGCATGTGGCTGAGAACCACTATGTCAGTTTGTGCCATAAATTGAGAAAATGACACAGAAAGAAGGCAAAACCACATGCAACTCGAAGACTGCATCAGCAAGGGTGTGCTTCGAGGGGAATGTCTGTTGTCCATCAATTCTTTTTTTTTCAAACTTCTGTCATTTTGCAAAAACTGAGTAAGTTAAATATGGAAATGTGCATTTGTCACACTAAACTCACTATAGGTATGTATATTATTAAGTACCAAATTAAATAAGCATGTACATCCAGAGCTCTAGATAAGAGGGAGTATTTGGTGATGATTAGGGATAATTTTTGATAATTCTGCCCCAAAACATATGTTGTAACCCCTCATCTGAACCGTCTTGACGAGACGGTTCAGATGAGGGGTCACAACATATGGTTTCAGTGACAAATAAGAAAAATTATCTCTTAATTATTATCAAATACTCCCTCTTATCTAGAGCTCTGACATCTTCACTATTAGGTTTACAGCAAGTGCTTTGTAGCAACCTTCAGAGGCCTCCCATACTTCATTATACTTGTGTCCAACCAGATCCCGATTAAAAAGAACAGATTAGCCGCAACACGCAAACAACAACAAAGTGGCATGTGTGCCCAGCGCAGACTCAGATCAGCCTAGGCATTCACTCAGTCTGATCAGAGTCTTCGCTGTGCAGTTTAAGGGTCTAAGCTACCTCCATGCCGACAGGGAAGACTCTGATGAGACTGGGCAGATGCCCAGTCGGATAAGTCTTGGCTGGGCACACATGCCATTTTGTTGGTTTTCTCAACTTATTGAAGAGTTAAAGACCAGAGAGCAAACAGTTAAGATCCAGAAGAAACGGCTAATTAAGAGCCATTTCATCTGGAAAAATCTACTATTTTCATTTTTGTGCTTTTGGTGTTTTAGGCAACAATATACTCTCTTTCTCCAAGAGAAATGTGTTGCCTCTGAGAGTAATCGGAAATCATTGGAAAAAGGTAAACAACTAGAAATCATTGGAAAAAGGTAAACAACTACCTCCAGATCAGCGTTATCTAACTTGGTAATGCATCCATACACCTTATATAAAGAAGAATATATACCTGGTCCAACTGGGTCTGGTACTGTGTCTGAAAAATAATAATATAAAACTGATTAGTAGACAGAGACACCCATATGTGTTTACATCCAGCAGTCAGATTATGTTGGGTTATCACCAATCCTCCACTGTTTAGCCCATTCCATTCGGGTCAAGGGGTATCTGGGCAAACAGTTTGGATCCAGATCAGGCCCCACAAACATGGGGCCTGATCTGAGATCCAAACTGTTTGCTGCCTAGACGTCATTTCTACAAGAGTTAGTTAGACCAATATTGTCAAAATATTCTTGATTTTGATGCAGACAACAATGTCAGCAGACAACAAAAAATAACCAGAATGCAATGGGTTAATTTCCTGACCTTTCCTTTACTTTCTCATCTTCCAATCTCTTTTTTGGACCCGAACGTTGATAACACTCTTTCCTTTAACAGTGCTAAAGGTTTCACATAAGAATTCTGGGGTTACTCTTTAATAAGTTAAGCCTTTGAGAATTATTCCCCCAAATAGGAGGACAGATGACTTGTGATTTTACGTTTTTTATCAACAGTATGTCAGTCATGGGAGGGTGATAATGAAAGCTTGTGTGCACTGGAGCCCAGTTTATGGTTGAAAAGATGTCCACCTCCAATAGCCCCGGATCCAGGGGGTGGGCTTTGGGGCTTCAGCCCCGCCACCGAGGCCTGTTTAGATTAAAATATATGTTGTGATATCTCACTAGAATCGCCTCGGCGAGGCGATTCTAATGAAATATCACAACACATATTTCAAGGCAAGCAAGAAATCATCAGAAAATCCTTATCAACTTGA
Source organism: Ctena decussata (assembly GCA_963989385.1). Lineage (NCBI taxonomy): Eukaryota > Metazoa > Mollusca > Bivalvia > Lucinida > Lucinidae > Ctena > Ctena decussata. Next base: position 32,101,112 of record OZ022498.1, on the reverse strand, counting down.
TCCCTAATTATGTCATATTTTCAAACACGCCTGCTGATACACACACACATACATTTTGACACCTCTCAGCCACACCAGTTATCCAGAGCCCCACCAGTACGTGGTGGTCTGGATCCAGGCCTGTCCAGCGGGAATCAACCCCGAAACAACCAGCTCAGTACGCCAACACATAACAAACTGGCCTACCGGGGCTTCTGTGCATGGATTATCTTTCCTGTAGTATGGTGAGCATGATATTTTCTGGAGAATGCATTACTGATTAGTTTTCAAATATCCAACTCTTCAAGCCCTTTCCCAATCTCTCTGACCAATCACAAATTTCCCTAACTTTATCCTGGCCTAGAAAAAACAACAACGAAAAAACAACAGCACAAAACACATTTTTATTTGTTTTCCCTATGTCTTAGCTGTTTGCCCAATGTCAGATTTAAACCAGAAATCTTGATAATGAAAGTTTACGTTGACGAGTATGCCAAAGCTGGAAGAGTACCGTAATGACCCTAAAATTTCGGACATACAAAAGCCGTACAATTATTGTTAGAAAATTCTTAGAAAGTGTTTTTTACGCAGGTTAATGCATCCACATGACGCTTAGTGAATGGCAGAAGCTGTAAACCCTGATCAAACTGCTCCTTTGGGAGCAGTTTGATCTGGGTCTTCAATATTTACTCAGACCAGTCTGTCCAAATATTTTGGGTCATTATGGTAATAGCTATCATACTGATCCTATTAAACTTTTAAGCTTTTATAAATGCCCTGTTTCTTTTCCAAAAATAATATGTCATTAACTTGCATAAACTTCTCTTTACTTCTTTGGTTGAGGTAGCTCTTTGAAATGGGGTCTAATTTTAAAGAACAGAGTTTTCCCCTAAAGGAGCAAATTCTTTCCTTTTAAGAGTAGATCCCACTCCTACTGAGAAGGGAGGCAAAAATATTAAAGTTACTTGCTCTGAAAATTTCCCCATTCACATTAATACAATTTATTAGAGGTATGTTGGCAGTCGCTGATTTACTACAATTTATGCTAAAAGTAACCCCCATGCCCCTTTCGTAAAATGCAACACCCCCTGGGCGTTTAATAGGATTACTACAGTATGTCTCACTTCTGCTAGTTGTTGGCAAGACAATATTGACTGATTGATTCATTGACTGATTTGTTGTTTTACGTCCACCTTAAACAGCTATGGTCATGACGGGACGGTCAGTTAACCAAACCACACTATTCCTGGGCAGGCTTAGACCTCCTAAGCGGGGAGGCACTAAATACCACAAACCACCACAAACTACCACAAACCACCACAAACCACACCACAAACCACCACAAACTACCACAAACCACCACAAACCATCACAGAAACCCTCAAAACTTTTAATGGAACTCACACTTCGAAAGAAATTGCTTTCAGGGTAGCAAAAAGGGGGCTAGACAGGATATCCAAGCCGAGTACTTAGTAAATAATCGACCAAACTACCACAAACCACATGAAAAGCCATCATGAACCACTGCCAACCATCATAAAGAATTTTAAAACTTCTGATGGAACCTACACTTCAGAAGAAACTATGGCGGGTTCAGGAGCAAGGGCCTCTAGGATACTGGTGTGCCAAAAATACCATCCATATAGAATATTTAATATATTTTTACACGTATGAAAATTGGAGCCCTTATAGCTCAGTAGGTTAAGTGCTGGGGTACTGATCTTGTGGTCTAGGGTTTGAGATCTGCTGTAGGCAGGAATCAATCATAAATGGGGTTCCACTGCATACAGCCTTTCATTATCATTCTCACATTGTACTGATATGACTGAAATATTGTTGAAAAGGATGTTAAATCACAAGTCATCCATCCATGATGACCATCCATCCACATTATGAGGATTATTCAAACAGTATAAATCAATGGTAAATTAGTTTCTTGTATCCCCTGGCAGGAATGAAACACCATGAAATTTCAAGGAAGTTTTATTTATCCATTTATTTATTTTTAAAGATTTTATGTCGCAGTCAAAAATTTAAGATATGTTGTGCGTACAGAGTGAGGTCAACATTACTATCCACCTACCCAAACATATCTAAACTGCAAGGGTTGATATGTCAGTGAGTGGAAGGAAGTCCAAAAATATGTCTTTAATACATTCTAACAAGCTTCAGAATTTACAGTTTTGTCATGAAGTGATAGTGATAAAAAACGAATTAAAAAGGAAAGATATGCATGTTCAAACATCAGAATTATGTTTAGAAAAACAGTTTATTTTTTCCAACAATGACAACAATAAAAATATATGTGTTAGACTAAGGGCTATGTTTAAGACTAAGGGCTAAGTTCAATTACTGGTCTATTAAAGTCTAACTTATTTATTTCTTGTGTTTTGTTTTGTTTTTCTTTGTTTCTTTTTTTTGTTGTTGTTGTTTTTTTAGTAAGGTTTGTAAAATTGACCTCTAACAGAATAGTATTTAGTGTTCCATATTTCTGATAAAAAAAAATAAAAACAATTCTGATGCTGTGTTATTATGCTAATTATCTGTTAATATGCTAATTCAGTCTGCATCGTACCTTGCAGAATCTTCAAGTTTATTGAGCTTCCTGGGGGTGTGTCTTTGAAAAAATTGCCATTCACAGGATGTACAGTAAAACAGTCCTATCATTTATGTATAGGTTAGAGGCTATGAAGAGAAATCTTCGCAATTAAGAACCTGAAGCGAGCGTAGCGAGCGGAAGGTTCTTAATTGCGAAGATTTCTCTTCATAGCCTCTAACCGGCTTAGTGTTTGCCCCAGATAATAAACTGATCCTGGTCTGTCCTGTTTTCCAACATCTTTCAGATAATCTTTTTTGAGCGATATTTTGTGTTTAAAATGATAAATAAAAAAAAATCCCAAAATGACCACTCTCCAATGTACTTTGATTATAGTAATGATGCAACCTCAAAACATGATGCAATATCATGACTGTCCCAAAATAGCTTGGAGAGGAGGGGCTTAATTAGAATACTGCTTTTAAAGTATTTGTCATGCTGTCATTTAGCTTGGAGAGGAGGAGCATAATTAGAATACTGCTTCTAGAGTGAGTGTCGTGCTGTCATTTATGATTTGTGTTCAGATGACTTTGCACATTTCCATTCATTCAGTTTTTGGAGCTCAAACATGGCTGGTCACTTTGATTTTCCTTTGTTGAATGAGGATTATTTTCTTCTCTTTACACAAATCATAGTTGTTTGATTTGTGTTACGAGATGCATCTTATTACAGAGGACAGTTTACACATAAGAGGAGTATTTTGTGATTTTATTTCTCCATTTAAAAAAGGTATGTTGTAGATATTCATTAGAACTGCCTTTTCGAGGCAATTCTAACAAATATTTACAACATGCTTTAAAACAATGCTGTGGGTACCTATAGAACTGCCTCGTCGAGGCGATTCTAATAAGTATCCACGTTTTTACAGTTTAAAAAATAATGTTATGGTTTGCCATAGAACCGCCTCATCGAGGTGGTTCTAAGGAGTACCATAAAACACATTTTTATGGAGAATACTTCCAAATACTCCCTTCATCTGTCCCTCTGTAATGAGAAAAAACCCTCGTTCGTGAAATCTACATTGACTTCTAAATCAATTTGACCTGTCATGTTGAAGCTATTTTTAGACGTGACAAGCCACAGAAGACTGTACATTTCTGATCACTTGAATTTTCAAGTCTTCAGTAGATTTATTGGTGAAGACTCTCTTCATGGATAAGTGATGAGTCTACACCAATAAATCTATTGAAAATTTGAAAATTCGGGTGATCTGATTGGTTTATTATCTGGGGCAAACACTAAGGGGTTTTATTGCCTTGTGACTGCTGCCAGCTGTTAATTAATTCTAAGTTTTTAAAGCCACCATTTGATTCCAGTGGATTTCCAGCATTTCCTGCACTTGAGAAGACATCATGCAAAGTCTGCTGTTGCAGACATTCACACCTCTGTGTTTTCCATTGTAGAGCCCATTGTCCTAAACTGTCCATAAAAGCCAAACTTTAGTACTGATTTCTTTATTCTTTAGTATACTTTAATTGATGTAGCTCTCTTAGATAACTTTTGCAAAATAAATAAGATTTTTCAGCCTTAAAATGGTTAAAAATCAGAGTAATCCATGTGGACAATGCAAGAGGACTTGTAGTTCTAATAGTGTGTTGTGTGAGAACTGTAACTTTTGGTTTCATGCCAAATGTGAAAAATTGTCTTCCAAGGACATCAATGTTCTTATTTCTGCTAAATCTGGATACTTGTGTTCCACTTGTTCTGGAAATGACTACCACTCATCCTTAATGAGAATATCAGAGGTAAGTTCAACTTATTTACTTTCAAAAATGAAGGGAGGGATATTGTGGCATTGTCTTTCTGTTCAACCAGAGCCATAAAAATATATACTCCGAACAGTCACTCTTTATTTATGATGTTTCGGCATACTGCCTTTATCAAAATTATGAAATTTGTACAAGACTACATATTTGAATGTTTACATTCCTCTCAGCATTCAAACATGGAATTACGGAAAAAAAATCAAAATGTTTGATTTTTTTTTCGTAATTCCATGTCTGAATGCTGAGAGGAATGTAAACGCTCAAATATGTAGTCTTGTACAAATTTCATAAGTTTGATTAAGGCAGTATGCCGAAACGTCATAAATAAAGAGTGACTGTTCAGAGTATTTAATGTTTCTTATCCCTACACAGATTCTCTTCATCATAACAATATAACCAGGTGAAGTCATGAAACTTAAAATAAATGTGGTGATACACACACAAATTGTGTGATGTTGAAGTCGTATTACCCTTTATCCATATTTTTTTTTCTGCCAGGATAAGGTGGTTCATGGAACTTAAAGTACAGATAATGCCATAGTGCATACATTAGTTTAGCCAAGACAGCGTTAATGATGCCAGAGTTATTGCCTATTAGATCAGAGCCGGATCCAGACCGAGAGCTGTTGGGGGGGCACGTATTAGGCGAGGGGTCAAGGGGGCCGCCTAGGCCCCATGTGGGTCCAGGGCAAAGCCCTGGTGGGGGGTGCAGGGGGGCGAAGCCCCCCGCCGGAAAATGATTTTCAGTATTTGTAGATGTCTTTGGAGGGCTCTGATAAACATTATTTTGTGAAATTTATATTCTGTTATTGCACCTATATTTGTCATAAACATCAGTATTGTAACACTTAGTACCAGGATATACAAGTCCACTGATCAATTTTGGCCCTTAGTACATGTATATGATGAAGTAGCTTCTCTCTATTAAAGGTAGGTTCCTGGCCTGGCGATAACAATTATGTTCATAAAATAATTTTGTCTTTTTCTGGGTAGTATTGAATTCTCTTATTTTTCTGAAACTGTTGCTACTGAGAAAATCGTCAGATGTTGTAGAAAATAGTCGTTTTCCCTTTGGTTTATTTTCTTTTGTTGGAATTCCAGTTCTAAAAATAAATATGTATATATGTCTACAAGTCCGCAGTTTCTGATGTCATTTGCCAACGTTTACCTTTCTCTTGCCGTGAGCTCTTCCAGAGGTCCTGGCATGGCGGATGGGTTAAAACTATCCCTAAATGCAATGCAGCATGACGTCAGCTATGTTATCTATTTTTGGCGCGAACTAAAAATAGCGCTAACTGGTGTGCGGAGCAGAGTTAGGAAGCCCCTTGCAAAACGACTTTTCTACGATTTTTTTATTTACACTTTTGAGTGAAACTTATTCATTTCCTCTTTATTAGTGCTTTCCAACAACTTGTATAAAAAAATCATCAAAATTATGATGCATTCCAAAGTACAGGAACCTACCTTTAAGGGTCCAAACATAAAGTCATTGTGCCACCCCAACCCCCCAAACTCCCACTTGGCCCTTCTTTGCTTTTCTGTGTCTTGAAAAAATCTTAGGTAATATAGTGTGCCCCCCCCCTCCCCATTCCTCCCCACAACACACAATACTGCTGTGTGCCCCTAACACACACACTTCTGAACAACCTCTAAAACAGGGCACACACACACAATATTGTGTGCCCCCTGCCCCTCTCTCCCCCCCCCCCCCCCCCCCGCTCCACTTCTGAACAACCTCTAAAACAGGGCGCCTATCCCATCCTGTGACCCATCTTACAGGAATGAAAAGAAAACAAACCAAGTTCAATTCGGACGTGATCACAGCACCACGCTTCATTTTGAGCGAATAACATGTAAATTCCAGATACATTATCAGTTTATGGCATGTTGTTATTAATCATTTTCATAGTTTGGCCAAACATCAAACGTGCCGACAAGGGCAAACCATGTTCCTTTCTTTTCAATCTTTCGATTGGTCAAATTGGCAGTTACTCGTCCAATCAAATAAATCCTTGAAACTTCCATTGAGCGCAGCTGAGTGTTTCGATCGATACGCGACTCTTATCTACTGAATTTAGCAATTAGCGCGGTAGGTGTTAAAAGATTAAAGATGTCACTGCCCGGGGGCACATAACAGCAGACAGACACTGAAGATGCAACTTCTTAATTTGGGGCCCACAAAAGGTCAATGCTGGAAAAAGTGACTTGCAGGCTAGCTGGGGGGGCACGGGCCCGAGTGCCCCCCCTCTAAATCCGGGCCTGTAGATAATGGAGTTTGTATAGATGTCAAGCTATAACAAACATGTATAATTTTTGAAGATAGATTTTATTCTTATAGTAATACAAGCAGACAGTTTTATAGATTCTTTAAAAAATTTAAGGCCATAAATTTCACAAATCAATGCCAACAAAACTTGCCCTTACATTGAGCAATCCTGGTGAAACTCACTATAATGTGCCCAGTTGAATAATGGTGGTCCTTTTAAGAATCTGGAAGAATTTTAAGTCATCCTAAGAATACCTATCACTTTTCAGATAGTTTGTACCTAACATGGCAGTATAAGACACAGTTCCCTGGTACCTAATGACTGAAATTTAACTCAAGAATCAAAATGTAATCAAATCATACCATTTCAAATTGACAATAGCAGGGATATAACTTAAGGTCATCCAATTTGCTGAAGTGCTGCAGTGTACAGTATGACAAATACTAGTCTTGGCTAATTAAATGACAAGCAATGTATTGTATGACTGAAGAACCCTAAAAATTCTAAAAAATAGGACACCTGACAAAATTATTATTATTGTCTTATAAATGGAAAAATTTGGTTTGACAATGCAGTGTTGCATCCACGAAATGCTGATGGAATAGCAAACATTGTAGACCCTTGTCAGACTGCTCCTTAAAAGCTGAAAATCTGATCTGGTCTGCACTGTATGCTCAGAACTTTCTGTTCCAATATTTAGAATTTTATGGCACTTTAAGGTCAGGCTCACAGGTGGGGCCAGGGGTCAATCTGGCCTCACTGGGTTTATTATACCCCCGTCATACAAAGTATGTCAAGGGGTGTATAGTTTTTGCCTTTCTGTCTGTCCATTTGTCCATCTGTCCATCCATCCATCCGTCCTTCCGCCCGTTAGGTAACATTTGTGTTAAAGTTTTGCGTTAAGTTTGTTCTTTTGGTCTGTTTACCTGAGAGTCTTTACTGGAACTTTTTTTTATATGTATTTAGAGTTACAACAGGATGGTTTCTGATCAGTTTGCATTATCTGGATACTGCTGCTGGCCTAAGGTCAAGGTCACAGACAGAAAGTTGTACAACAATTACGTTAAAGTTTTGCGTTAAGTTTTTGCTTTTGCTCTGTTTTCCTGAAAGTCTTTACTGGAACTGCTGCAGTTGAACTTTTGGTCTGTTTTTTTTCTGCAATGCTAATTGGAATTTGTTCAGATGTGTTAAGTATTGGTACAGGATAGATATGTACTAGTTTGCATCATCTTGATGCTGCTGCAGACCCTACGTCAAGGTCACAGACTTGGACATTTGTATAACATTAGCATTAAAGCTCTGCATTATTTTTTATCTGCTTATATTTTCAGTATACTTGAATGGAACCTTTCGATGTTTGACTAGATTTACTATTAGGCTGAAACAGTCTAGTTGACATAATCTGGATGCTTCTGCTGACCATAGGTCAAGGTCACAGACTTGAAATTTATTTAACATTTCTGTAAAGATTGACTTATAAGTTTGTATTCTTTAGCTTATTGCAAAATCTTGGGATGAAACCTTTTGATATTTGAATGGGTCTATTACTGGGTATGATTTATTGTCTGTCTGTCTGTTTGTAAACAGTTGCATAATTAATGTTTTATGTAACGTTTTATTTTCTGTAGGCGGTGGCGCTGGCCGGGGGTATACGTGAGCCCCTGCTCACTTGCTCTAGTTTTATACTAGTTTAAAAAAGTCATATGGATGCTGCTGATATAAGGTCAAAGTCACTGACTTTGAATTTAGTACATGTATAGCATAGCAATGAAGTTTTGTGTTAAAGAATGCTTTCATTAGGGGGTGGCACTGGTCGGGTGTGTATGTGAGCCCCTGCTCACTTGCTCTAGTTTTGATGCCCCCATGACAATAGTCAGGTGGTATAATGTTTTGCCCCTGTCCCTTTGGCTGTCTGTCTGTCCATTGGTCATGCCTAAATAAGTTTGTGTAATAAATTCCTTCCCTACTATTCATGTGACTTTCTGCTGATGAAAAATTAATTTTTGACAAAATTAAGGCATTCTTGACTTTGACACTTCGGACATTAGCCTTCACTGAGCAGGGACTGGGCAAGGACTAGGGACTGGCACAGGATACATCAACATCACTATGTCTTACAGACACAATTTTCTAGTTTCTGTTTCCTTTATACAGCTGACAAATAACAAAGCATGTAAGGGGGTATATATATTATATAACAGAATAAAATTTATGAGTTGCAAAAAGCAAAAAAAAAAAAAAAAGACATCCAAACCTGTCACTCCCCAACAAATGTAACTAATGGAAATGCTATAGAAATAATGTGTGTGCACTGCTGCAAAGTGCTTGGTTACATGTTCATTCAAACTGCAATCTTACTGGTGAGCATATTACATAGCCCTGTTATTGCAGGAGGTGCTTGTATTACCTGCGACTAGAAAAAAAAAACATTATAAAGATTAAGAATATTAGTCAATGGCATTTACTTAATAATATATTGATCCAAAATTTATGATATTAAATGACAGTGCATTTAAGCATTTGGACTGTTTGGAAAATAAGATATCTCCAGGGTGTGCTAATTGATAGTGGTTACATGATAATTAAGTACCTATGAATATGAATTACCACTTAATTAATTATATTAGTGGCACTGCTGGTGAGACAGGAGCCTTTTCCACTGGAATAAATAATGGTTATCATTTTAAAGCTTGAAAAGGGGCAGTGATATTTCATTTTGGAACTTCTTCATGTGGGTGAAGTTTCAAACCTGTATGAAAAGTCTGTTCAGTACACAACATAATATGCTGTATGCCTGTATCTTAAATAAAAAAAAACCTTGAAAAATGACTGAATGTGGAAAAAAACATATTATTGTCCAATTTTAATTTTTTCAGAACAAAATTTTTTCATGACTAGGCCTATACATGTTCAGTACAAGCATAACATTGCTGCAATACATGGAATCCCTAGGAGGAGCAGATTGCACTTTAACCCCCAAAACCTGGGAAATTGACTTGAATTTTTTTTATTGTACAGTGTTTTAATATTAAATGCTCAGTATGTCAGTATTATACACAGCTCAACAAAATATTTAATGAGCAGCTGATATTTTCCCACAGACATCACTGCAACATATACCCAGTTCAGTGGCCAAAAGTTCCAACCATCAGATAAAATCTTACACGGTTTTTGAGATATGGAGCAGACAAATAATGTTACCTTTTGAACTTTGAACTCCAAGTGTGACCTTGACCTTTGTCGGACATTGTTGAAATATGAGTTCTGCAAGTTGCCTCGATAAGGTGAACACTTGGCTCAAGTTTTAAAAAAATCATTCAAGAGGTTAAGGAGATATGGAGTGGACACAAATTCAATACAAAATTACATTACGAAAAATACAAGGAGGGGAGTAATTATGAAAGTAGGGTTATGGTTCTTTTTTCTTGCACATCATCTGATGGTGCTTTATAAGTATACAAACTTTCATGAAGAAATCTTAAACGGTTTTCGAGATATGGAGCAGACATGAAGCTTATATAAAATTACTATATGAAAAATACAAAGGGACATAATTCCATCAAAAATGAAAATAGGGTTATGGTTCTTTTTCCCTGCACATCGTCTGATGGTGCTTTATATTTGTACAAACTTTCATGAAGAAATCTTAAATGGTGTTCAAGCTATGGAGTGGACACAAAATTTTACCGTTTGGCCTCTAAGTGTGACCTTGACCTTTGTTGAACATCATTGAAGTATGAATAAGGTGAACATTTGACCCAAGTTTCAAAAAAATCTTTCAAGGGGTTAAGGAGATATTGAGCAGACAAGAAAAGTTAATGGACAGACAGATGGACAGATGGATGGATTTCTTTAAAATCAAAATTCCGTTCCATTTTAAAAGAAACAATACATGAACATGGACATGGGTTAGATAAATACTGGCTCAAAACTTGTGCAGTGAGTAACCTCAACCTTCTGTAACCAAGAATTGTCAGAAGACATTAAAGCATAACTTATGGGAGCTTGACTTAAACATGCCCCGGTTTGATATGGACAATACCTGCCAAGTGAAATAAGATCAACTGCAGTGTCAAGATAAACAGTTCTCCTAAGAATAACTCAAAATGCTAAAATATTGCTAGAGATGAGACAATATCAATGAAATGTGAAATGTAGGTCACAATGTTAGCTTGAGGTCAAACACTGGGTCATACTGAGTCATTATCTAAAGCAATCATGTTGTACATCAAATAAGTTTTGGATTTTTGGCCAGGCAGTTTGAGAACGAGCTATGGTCCTTGCTGACTTAGGCCTTGTGGATCCAATTACTGCCACTTCTTTTATTGAACTGACTTGAAATTTTACAGGTTGTTTTGCCACAATTTGCAAACTTAGAAAAAACATTTGTACACTCGAGCGGGTAAAGTTTTGATTCAATCTTTATGAAGCTGTGTCAGAATGTTTATCTCCATGAAATCTAGGTCAAGTTTGAAACTGGGTCATCATGTTGGATCAAAAACTAGGTTACTAGGTCAAATCTGAGGAAAACGTTGTGTACACTCTTGAGGGCACAGTTTGATCCAATCTTTATGAACATTTATCTCCATAAAATCTAAGCCAAGTTTGTGAGAGGGTCATGTCAGGTTAAAAACTAGGTCACTGGGTCAAATCCTAGAAAATCTGGTGTGCACTCTATTGGACACAGATTTGATCCAATCCTCATGAAACTTTGTCAGACTGTTTATGCTTATGAAATCTATGCTAGGTTTGAAACTAGGTCATGTTAGGTCACAAACTAGGTCACTAGGTCAAATCTTAGAAAAACCTTGTGTACACTCATTGCCAATGACCTCATACTATTTATAGATCACTGTGACCTACATTTCATGGTTCAGTGATTGTGAGAATCAGGCACCCATGAGGCATGCTTTGCTGTCTTCTGAAAATTCTTCTTTATCCTTTAATTTCAGGCTGCCTGCAGAGGCTATTCTTACATGGCGAAATATGTCTTAAGAGAATCAGTAGTGATGAGAAAACCATTCTGTGTTACTGAAGAAATGGATATGGAGGATGTCTACCAAGGAACTATAGACTGGGGAGCAAGACAGCTTCAGCTACAGTACGATGTTTTACCAGATATGAAACCCATGTGGGTATATAGTGATGGAAGTTGTTTGTTTAATGCAGTTTCGGTTGCCTTATGTGGAAAACAAGACATGGCAGAAGAACTTCGCCTGAGGACTGTGATTGAAATGATTGTCAATGCTGAAAAATACAAAACTTTGCCCAAAGCCAAAGATTACATGTCATTAGCACCATACTACAAAGATGCATGCGTGGACTGCGGTAAAGCAAAAGGCTGGTCATCTGTGTGGACCATGTTAGCAGTGGCAACTGTAATTGGTAGAGCAATTGTCTCTGTGTACCCACCATGCAATGGAGTGGATGATTTCCCCTACCGGACCTTGAATACCACAATTTTACCTGTGAACACATCACATTTTAATGCACCCAGATCTGAACCTATCTACATAATGTGGACAGGTGGAAGAAGAGAGAAAGGCTGGACACCTAATCATTATGTGCCACTCATTTCTAAACCAAAATCAAATGCAACCTTCAATGTGCAGCCAGCCAAGATGGAAACTGCAGAAAGAGACTTTTCCAGCAATTCCTCTACATATGAGCAAGACTTCCCTGATCTATCCAGCAGCCTTGAAGACTGTAGTGCTCATAAAAGACAAAAAACATCAGGTTCACCACTTCCACAGATGAGGAGTACACCTGTAATCAGTACAAGTGCGTCCACTGTGCAGACAAAGAATACACCTGAAAAGAGGATAAATTCACCTCCCCAAAAGAACAGTACACCTATAAATAGTGATGATACTGTACCTTTAGATGAACAATTCTCAAACACATCAATAGACAGTAAAAGTATTTCAGCCATTCTAAACACAATGGAAAAGGGAAAAGAGGAAAAGTCTTACGAAACTAAATAAGACAGTCACAATCCAGAAAACTATAATTCCCTTGTGTCAGATCCTAATGAAGATAATGATGCAAGAGCCCCTGATGAATGCTCTGATCTTACAATTCAGCAACATGTACCAGAAGGGGGCTTTGCATCAAATGGAAGAGGTCTCAGTGCCAAAGAAATCTATTCCCTCATAACCCAGAATAATACTGTCTTGCCCCGAGTGCCAAATGGTATAAAATCCAACTGTTATTTCCTTATAGACAATGGGGATAATATAAAAAGACTTGAAAAAAATGAAAATGCTTCATACTGCGATGACTGTGGTGCTTAGAATTCTGATCAAACAAGAACCGTGGAGTTAACTTATGTCCTTAAAAATGGCACTTTGCAGTTTGTAAAAAAGAAAGATGGAAAGTACTGCATAAAGAAGGTAAAATCAGGAGTTGTTAACTGGATACCATTGGAGCCACAGCCTGATACAGATGATGTTGTTATTTTACACAAATATTACTCAACCCTCAAGCGAAGTCCTGAATTCTCAAAGCATATTTCCTGGTTTAAAAAGCTCCCAGGGTCATTTCAGAACAAATCTTCTGCAGCTGTGGTAGAGTATTTTGGACTGTATCCAGTCAGAAGTTTATCAGTACATGGACAGAGTAAGACTGCCAATAGACAGTATGTAAAAACTTATCCTGAGACAAAAAATGCCATTAAGCGGAAGCTTAAGGAGAACATTCCTGTTCGTACAATTTTCAAAGACTTGTGTCAGAAAAATCCAGAAACAGCACCTAGAGATTATCGGGTGATTGAAAATTTGAAAAGGCAAGAGAAAAAACAAAACTCACAAACTCTTCAAGGTGATACTCTGGCAGACGAAATGCTACAAGTGTTCAAACTATTAAGAACTCATCCATTTGTCCAAGAAGTTAATTCTACCAAGTCTCATGCACCTACAGTCATTTTGTATACAGAAGAGCAGATAAAAGACTTCCAATTCTTTCTTTCCAAGAAAACTGATTACGTTGTTGGGGTTGACAGAACTTTCAACCTAGGTGCAACCTATGTAACATGTTTTACATATAAGAACCTGAGGGTTCTTAGGAACAAAACAAAAGATCATCCAGTCTTTTTTGGTCCAATGTACCTCCACTGGGATGGTTCCTTTGAATCCTATCACTATTTTTTTTCACATATCAGAGCTCGCCTTACAAATCCGATTGCAGAAACAGAGTTGCAAGTGGGAAATAGTTTCAACATAGGAAGTGATGATGAAAAAGCTTTAACAAAGGCACTTGATGTATGTTTTCAGAATTCAGAGAGATATCTGTGCACAAAGCACATGAAAGACAATTTAAGCCATTTTCTGACCCAGAAAGAGGAGATGGATGAAAAAAGGAGAAAGCGAATAGTTTATGAGATATTTGGGCCAGGCGGTTTGGTGGATGCAAATGATTCTTTTGTTTTTGAACAACAGTCTTCAAAATTAAAAACAGAAAATCAAAGGTATCAGCATTTTCTGAAGTACTTTGAAAGTGCTCTGAAACCAAGAATTTTCAAACATGTAAACAAACACAGAAGACAAACTGAAAACCAAAAACATCCGGATGCAGAGGTGCTCTAAAACAGACGCCGGGTTGACAACAATAGCTCTTCTGAGCTTCGTTTAGACAATCTGAAAATACAAGGAAACTCTACTGAAATCTCGAGTTGACTGAACTGTTTAAAATGAAGGTGGTCAGAGTACGCAAATCAAAAGAATTTAGATATGTGCTAAGGTAATTTGTAAAACTGGTAATTTTGCCCTGTTTAGATTGTTTTTTACTGGTGTTTAAAAAAAAATGTGCCGTTATCAAATTATTATATATATTTTTTTTTTTGTTAACTTTAGCAAATACATATACCTACATGCCAGAAAATAGTAATGACATCATCTTCAAGGTCTCATCTGATTTTTTCAGGCGTCTACAGTCTATACTAAGTATGATCTCGGGCAGGGATGCCCTGTCTATACCCCAATGCCTTACCCTACAGCAATAACTTGTTAAATTTGAGTTCAAGCAAAACTTTTAAAGGTTTCTATATTGGTTTGTGGTGGTTTGTGGTAGTTTGTGGTGTGGTTTGTGGTGGTTTGTGGTAGTTTGTGGTAGTTTGTGGTGGTTTGTGGTATTTAGTGCCACCCCCTAAGCGGTTAACCAGTACTAAGTGACATATTTTCGCCAGTAACTGACAACTGCCCTTCTTAAATCAGCGGAAGGAGAAATGAAAGTATGTGGCCAGACCGAGTATTGAACCCAGGCCCTCTGACTTATAAATCAGGTGCCCTATCGACTGCGCTACGCAACCCGGCGGCAAGACAATACAGTAAATACCAAAATGAAGTTCTTTATTAAAGTAGCAAAATTACCTGGCATTTGACACGTATCAGCAAACATCTGTGCTATGTGTACATGATTCTTTATAATCGGGAAAATGATAGAAATGCTGTCGTCAGTTGGTGTTAGACAGGAGGCTAGGTCAGTGACGGCAGGACACAATTCCACGTAGCCGAAGCTAACATCAGCATACCAGTCTTTCACCTGTCATGGCAAAGAAACAAACAAGTTTTTTTATCATATTTACTTGGTTATACAAGTTGTTTTATGATATTTACTGGTGTTTATCTTTCCAATATTACAACAAATGAGCAGGGACACAACAAAACCAACAAAGTGGAATGTCGGCCAGCGAAGACTCGGATCAGCCTGGGCAGATGCCCAGTCTGACCAGAGCCTTTGCTGTATGCATAAAGCTAGCTTAGAGCCTTAACTACCCTGTAAGTGCTCAGTAGTGGCTCTGATCAGACTGGACAGATGTCCAGACTGAACTGAGTCTTTGCTGGGAGCATATGCTACTTTGTTGGTTTTCTCGTGTCATGGCTCAAATATGTAAGTCAGTCTTGTGTAATTCAGCCATAAAATGTCGTCTTTTTCTCTTCCAAAAACTCTCAAAGATCTAGATCTGTCTAACAAGATGGATCTAGATCTTGGAGACTGTTTTGGGAGGAAAAACCATTTTATATACGAATAAATACCGGACTAGCACTTTGTTTACCAAAACTACCCAAAATGCTGAGATTCTTCCAATATACGAGGGTCATCCAAGAAGTCTTGCAAACGCCGTCATTACTGCCTTATTAATTGAGATAGGGTAATCAACTTACACCATAAACAGCTTGCGTATATTATACACATATAGGCTAAACATCATACATGTGACATTCCTTTCTTAGAAATGGGAGGGTTTTAAATACAAAGGTGTAAGGGATACCGGCGGTGAAATTGCACAAACACGACGTCTTTTACAAGAGGTGAGGGGGAGAAAAATCCTGCATATATGTTTATAATTCTTTCAAATTACAAGAATTCATGTTTAAAAGTAATCGCCTTATATTTAAGAACTCAGGTAAGAGACAGTTATCATTTCACATTACCAAACAAATGTGGTCGCTAGGCAACAAGAGAATATTACAGAATTTTAGGAAAATTCTAGTTTTTGACGTTTGCCTCTGGTTTCTAAAGGCTGCAAACGATATTAAACAAGGCTCGAAGCTTATATTTTCTTTAATATCTACATTTCAGCATCTCGGGACAATTATTTGATAGCAAATTAATGGCAGTTTAGGAAACACTTTATCTGCTGTGAAAGCCACTTCTTCATATACTCATTTTATATGATATTTTAGCTGCCCGAAAAACATGGTGATCTTCCTTGGAACAATAATAATATCTTGACTGATGGCAATATCTAAACCTTGGTACTGTGTACATACTTCAGGATCATTTTCCGTATCTCCGAGCAATCTTCAGAAATTTACCAGCGTTCTGAACTAAGCTAAGGATCTTAAACAGACAACCAGAAGCCACCGCCGCACCCATTAAGGTAGTATTCTTCAGTTGCCTAGCAACGCCATTTGCAAGATCATGACGTTTTTGGAAATTGTTGACTGGAAAGAAGGGAAGATGCAGTGTAGGAATATGAACTACTTTACTCGTTTTTAATTACCATTTGCCGGAAACTTGGCCGTTTGCAGGACTTATTGGATGACCCTCGTATAACTGTACCATCAGAGCTCTAGATAAGAGGGGGTATTTGATGATAATTAAGGATATTTTTTCTTATTTCTAATCCAAACCATATGTTGTGACCCCTCATCTAAACTATCTCATCGAGATGGTTCAGATGAGGGGTCACAAAATATGTTTTTATGCAGAATTAACAAAAATTATCCCTAATTATCATCAAATATCCCTCTTATCTAGAGCTCTGTGTATTATGACACCCAAGGATGGCAGTGTAACCAACCATCTTAATGATCTGTTTATCGTGCAAAGACTTTCAGTGAACTGTTCAAAATTTTCATCTGGTTTCAAACTAAACAAGAGCTGTCACCTGACAGCATAGCTTGCCTTAATTGGTGTTTGCCCATCACATAGCCGCTATGGTGGTGTGGACTGCTATGCATAAAACTTCAGGCAAGCATGTCCAAAATAAAAACATATTTATAAACAAAAGCTATCTCAGAAATAAGTCTTAAAATAAAATAAAAATAAAACAGATGAAATAAAATTTCAAAGTCCATGAGCTTGAGAAAACTGGGAGGGGAGGGGGGGGGGGGGGGGGGGGGGGGGGGGGGGGGGGGGGGTAAGAGGCTACCATTATCTAACATCAGTCCAAGTATTAGTATCAACTGAGTCTGTCATCGTGGCTCTGTGAAATTATGTCTTCATAAATATAAAACTTTAACCAAAATCTTTAAGACAAATTCTAAGTCGATGACCTTGACTTCAAGTGGGGTACATGAAAGTATATGGTGTTGTGTTGACCTTGACATCAAGGTCACTGAGCGGGGTTGGGGTAGTATTCTGTAGCTCTAACTACAGTGCAAATATAAAAAGAATTCATCAATGGGTTCAGGAGATATGTGTCTTTAAAAAACTTAAACCTAAACATCCAGTCAATAAAAAGACAATTTTCTAAGTCCATGACCTTGACATCAAGGTCAATGAGGGGGGGGTGGGGGTAGTACCTTCGAAAACTTTAGACCAATATCTAACTTCAGTGCAAGTATCAAAGGAATCCATCCATGGGTTAAGGAGATATTGGGCTTTATAAAACTTTAACCAAAACATCCAGTCCAAAAAAACTCCCAATTTTCTAAGTCCATGACCTTGACATCAAGGTCATTGAGTGGGGTGGGGGTGGTACCCTGTTAAACTTTGGACCAATATCTAACTACAGTGCAAGTATCAAAAGAATCCATCTATGGGTTAAGGAGATATAGGTCTTTAAAAAACTTTAACCAAAACATCCAATTCGAACGCCGACACGGACGCGGACGCTGACGCCGTGGTGACAACAATAGCTCTTCCTGAACTTTCGTTCAGGCAAGCTAAAAATGGTGTAACATAATGAAAATGCTACTCTTTAAAGCATGCCAAACTAGAAATTTGTCCACTAATAGTGATGCCCCTGCCTCTATCTTGTCAGAGAACCTTAATCCAAAACCTTAACTTGAGTCTAATGTTGTTAGTCACATAGACATGTATGCACATACAGAAATTACATACCGAAACACTTAATCCCACCCCCCCCCTTCCCTCACCCAGCTGGTGGGTGTATAAATATTTGATCAGCAATAAACCTGCACTTACTCTGTACATGAAGTCCCGTAAACAAGTCATCTGTGGCAAAATGTAATCATCTGTGTTTAGAAGTAGTGAGATAGGGCATGGGTCAAATATATCTGCTGCCTGCACCATAGCAAATGTAGGTATTACATTTTGTACGGAGTTACATCCATGTAGTTTGTTCTCAACTTCATTCTTCTTGTCTCCTGCCAACCTAGACACAAAAATGATAAACCATTAAAAATGGCAAAAATGAAAATAGTTTGGACGCCTCCCACGACCTCACGATCGTATTTTGAAAAATAGCCATAACTCACGCTTCCTTCGCTTGCTCACGATTTCACTTTAAACAGGAGAATACCAAAAAAATTGTCTTTTATTTGGCGCTCTCTCGATCGTCAAAAATGTGTTTTCTCTCAACTTCCGCTACATGAGGACAATCTCGGTCACCGAATCTATATTTATCTCCGGGAAAATTCGTCACCTGGTCTAAAAATAGGTAAAGGTAAAGGTTTCCGATATTCTTGGGTATAAATAACTCGAGTATTCGATAGCGATTAGAGCCGAAAACGACCAAATGTGTACTTCCGTTTTTATGTACATGAAATATTGACGACCTGGAAACGCTGGAGAAAAAGGAAGGTTTATAAATCAAAGTACCAAAATGGATGGGAGATCGAGTTTACCTGGGTTAGGAAGGTTGAAAAGAGCAACAGCTTTGCGTTTTGTGATCTTTGCCAAAGGCATTTCAGTGTTTCCCACGCCGGCAAAAAGATGTATAAAACACAGATCTTCATTTAACAAGAGGGCCATGAGGCCCTGAATCGCTCACCTGAACAATTGGCAAGTTGGCTTTTACTTATCATGTCTGAAATTGTCAAAATATGAGTTTTGGGTCAAAAGTCAAAGAATGACCATGACCACTTGTACTCATAAATCTTCATGTACTCATTAAGACAACCATATATATTTTTTTTAGGCCAAAATCTTCAAAACTTTCCATGAAATCTTATGTTCTAGCATTTTCCCATATTTGACCATGCCGCAAAAAAGGTCAAGGTAAACCCAAGGTCACCATTTGAACAGTCTTGGTGGTACTCTAGTACTCCATGCTTTTTTCCAAAGGCCATAGGTGTATTGGTTCTGGAGAAGAAAAATATTAAAGATTTATACCATAAGTGGTAATGGCAGCCAAGTTGGTCATGTGACCTGGACCGTTTGAACAAATTTTTCATTCAATCAACCCCTGGAGGCTCTATATGAAATGTGTTCAGAATTGGCCCTTTGGCTTTTGAGGAAATCGTTGAAAATGTCAAAATATGAGCGATCTGGATCAAAGGTAAAAAAATGACCCTGACCTCTTGTACTCATAATTCTTCATGAACTCATTAAGACAACTGTACATACCAATTTTTAGGCCAAAATCTTCAAAACTTTCCATGAAATCTTATGTTCTACCATTTCCCATATTTGACCTTGCTGTAAAAGGTCAAGGTCAACACAAGGTCATAATTTGAACAATCTTGATAGTACTCAAGTACCCAATGCTACATACAAAGTCTCAAGGCCAGCGGTCAATTGGTTCTGGAGAAGAAGATTTATAAAGGTATTTACCATATATGGGCATGGCGGCCATGTTGGTCATGTGTCCAGGAGCGTTAGAAAATTTTTTCATTCCCTCAACCCCTCGAGGCTCTATATGAAATTTGGTTTCAATTGGCCCAGTGGTTTTAGAGCAGATTCTTTGAAATTGTCAAAATTCGAGATTTCTGGGTCAAAGGTCAAAGAATGACCTTGACCTCTTGTACTCACATATCTTCATGTACTCATTAAGATGATTGTATATACCAATTTTTAGGCCAAAATCTTCAAAACTTACCATGAAATCTCATGTGCTAGCATTTTCCAATATTTGACCTTGCCGTAAAAAAGGGCAAGGTCAACCCAGGGTCATAATTTGAACAATCTTGATAGTACTTGAGTACCCAATACTACATACCGAGTTTCAAGGCCATCGGTCTACTGGTTCTGGAGAAGAAGATTTTTAAAGGTTTTTACCATATATGGGCATGGTGGCCATGTTGGTCATGTGACCTGGACCGTATGAACAAATTTTCATTCCCTCAACCCCTTGAGGATCTATATGCAATTTAATTACAATTGGCCTAGTTGTTTTTGAGATTGTTTGATATTGTCAAAATATGAGAGTTCTGGGTCAAAGGTCAAAGAATGACCTTGACCTCTTGAACTCATAAATCTTCATGTAGTCATTAAGATGACTGTATGTACCAATTTTTAGGCCAAAATATTCAACAGTTTCCAAGATATCTTATGTTGCAGCATTTTGCCATATAAAAGCATAAGGAAGCAAATTTGCCCTTACCGTAAAAAAGGTCAAGGTCAACCCAAGGTCATAATTTGAACAATCTTGGTAGTACTTGTGTACCCCATGCTACATACCAAGTTTCAAGGCCATCGCCCTATTGGTTCTGGAGAAGAAGATTTTTTCAGGTTTTTACCATATATGGGCATGGCGGCCATGTTGGTCATGTGACCAGGACCGTTTGAACAACTTTTCGTTCCTAAGGTCCCAGGAGGCTCTATATGAAATTTGGTTACAATCGGCCCAGCGGTTTCAGAGGAGAAGTTGTTTGAAAGTGTGGACGGACGACGGACGGACGACGGACAACGGAGCCTTACCATCCTATAAGCTACCCGTAGCCGCTGGCTCAGGTGAGCTAAAAACGTCAAAACTTTTGCAATCAGTATCTTATTTTGTTATTACCAAGACAGCCCAAGATGTTATCCAGCCTGAGACTCTCTTTAGCAACTTCATTGCAGAACACAATTGCCATTTTTGATGGCAGATCACTTTAATAAACTCAATGTATAAAATTTTAGCAAATAAGAATACTTGATGTTTATCTTCATTTAAGTACTACCTACTGATCCTACTCCTCCCCACTGCCATCCCCAATTTCTAGTTTCACAGAAAAAGAAAAAAAAGTGACACCAAAATCTCACTCTTTTCCTTTGTCAATGGGTTTCTACGCGAATGAACTAACACAGAAAAGGGGGCTAAATCGAGGCTTCGCGCGCAGTCTCACTCTTTTGTTAATCGAAAACTTGGCAGGTATGTGCTAAATGTACCATTGCCAATGAAATAGCAAGTTGAAACGAAAAATGTTCTCGAGCAAAAATTCATTCTTAAATACTGCAGTTCTTCAGCCCCATCTTGAACAAATGCCCCCTAAATTTTTCTAAGAAAAAGCAGCCAAAATTCCACCAATCTGGGTTTAGACCACCATAATATGCCGTTTTATACTTTCAACTAGATGTTTATAAGAAAAAATGAGCCTAGACATGGGAAAAACCAAAAAAGTGGCATGTGCACCCAGTGAAGACTCAGATCAGCATGGGCAGCCGCCCAGTCTGATCAGAGTCGTCACAATGCGCTTATAGGGTAGCTAAGGGTCTAAGCTAGCACCAAGTGGACAGCAAAGACTTTGATCAGCTTGGGCAGATGCCCAGTCTGAACTGAGTTTTCGCTGGGCACACGCACATGCCACTTTGTTTTCTTGTGTCACCGCTCAAATAAGTATTTAATTCAAAATTTTGTTTACATACTGGCAAACTGCAGCATGGTCAGTATTATCCTTGTTCTCAATCACAAAATCAATCGCCAGCTGTATGGCATCAGACACAAGGCACTCATCTATAATAGGTGGTGGGCAAGCGTTGCCATCAAAAGTCGCTGTTATAGTGGGATCTGTACAGGTCAGACCAACAATACTGTTAAGTACCGTATCTCTCGTATTACTCAGTCCAGCAAGTTGAGTTGGACAATTGTCTGTGTAGAAATCGAGACATTCTTCAACGTTAAGTTTTGATCTGAAAAGAAATATAATCATATAGCTCAAGAAATGGCAAAACTTACGTTGTTAAGATTTTGAAAGTTGTCTTTATTTTTCCACATAACATGTATATAGTGGGATCACATTAACCCTTAAAGAACCATAAAGCAGACAACAAAATTTACGTCTGCAAAATTTCTTAAAAGGTTTCTTCGTAGCTCTATCATGTTGAGAATTCAAACAATAGAGGGCAAACAGTGTAGACCCCAATTATTCCACTTCTTTTGTTTTTGGCCCTCTAAGGGTTATTATAGCCTCACCAAGGCACTCTATAAAAAAGATCCTATAGCATATATTTTTGTGGAGATACCGAAACCTTTGTTAACCACGACTGTTGTTAAAGATGAATGGGTATACTTCCACCTTTTTCTACCAGTTTTACAAAGAGAAACAATTTTTGTGACCTCCTGTTTTGCGTCCTACTAATTTGGATAATAGTAGGTCAAGGGCCTGTACTTTCAGTAGGTGTGGGTGGAGGTTGCTTGGATATTTTTTCTCTCCCCTATCTTATCTTTTCTTTCTCAGTCTCTCTGGGAGATGGCCCCATACAGACTGAAATACTGTCTCAAAGGGCTGTTAAACCCCCAAAAACAATCAACTTTCCTTTATTTGTTGATCCCAACTGAGGAAGGTGGCAAAAATGAAAATGACAGAGTTGCTTCCCCTGAAAGCGAACCCATTCAATTTACCTTAAATATTAGACGACACTCTCGGTACACTTCAAAGAGCTTGAATTCATATTTGAGCTGCAACACGAGAAAACCAACAAAGTGGTTGACCACCCAGCGCAGACTCAGATCAGCCTGGGCATCCGCCCAGTCTGATCGGAGTCTTCGCTGTCAGCATGGAGGTAGCTGAGTCCCTTAACTACCCTGTAAGCCCTTAGCAAAGCATCTGATTGGACTTGGTGGATGCCCAGGCTGATTTGAGTCTCTGGGCGCACCACCACTTTGTTGGTTTTCGTGTTGTGGCTCAAATTTTAGACAACACTCTCAGTACACTTCAAAGAGGCTAAATTCATGTTTAACTTAGATTTAGTGAGCTAATAAATGCCTCTGTTTGACCAATATTCATATAAATTCTAAGATTTGGTGAATAGAAATATCAGACAAAATCATTCTATGACAAAACAAGTGTCAATTTAAAAATTTTCTACAGAATAATATTTGCATTTATCTTGTGCTCACAATCTCGCTGCCATCTCAACAATCACTTTTTTTTTATCAAAGTGAAAATCAAAGTTGATTTTATTTTTTTTTTTTCAGTAGTTAAAATGCCAAAAAGATGGCAGCAGAGCATCTAGTAGATAAGATAACAATGGGATACTTTCCCAAGCACACAAGAAACATAACCCTTAGACTAACACACAAGAAACATAACCTTTACACTGCTAAATGCAATTACAAATGTTTCAGAAAGGTAGGTCACTTTGAGAATCTGTCAGGAAAGCTAGATATCAAGTATATCCTATTAGATATGGTTGGCCTAAGCAAAAGGGAATATATTTCCTTACAATAGAATCTTTTTACTGACATCACTATATGGTATATTTCAAAAGCCCCAAAATACGCACAAAGTCATGTTTTTTTTCTGTATCAGCTTTTCAACTGCACCATCATTACCTAACTAATTCCAATTTTCTGGAAATAAGACCAAATCCACCTGAACCGTTTCTACTGATAAATGTTAAACGTTAAAACTGGTTCCCAGGCTTCCCACAAAGCATACGCATTAGCATTAATAACTTGTATACCTTTGTTGTTGTGTTCTTGATATTTAAGTGCTGGTTAAATCACCTGACCTCCATATTTGGAAGTCATGTGACCTATGTCACACTCGGAAAATGTCCTTTAAGCCAAAAGCATTGACCTTTCAATCTCATAAAAAACAAAACCTTTGTCATCACACCAAAATCAGCATTTTTTTAAAATACCATAAAAATTTGAAGTATTGGACAAATAGGTATGAGCAAACAGTGCCTACCCAGATCAGACTGCTCCTAAAGGACAAGTCTGATTAGGGTCTACACATTTTCCCATTTCATCCGCATCTTTTGGATGCATTCCTGCACTGTAAGGCTAGGGTCCGAGGTTATAAAACTTGAGTATAATCTCAAACTCAAAATAAAGCACACTGATTGGCTGCTTCCGAGCATGTGCTAAGAAGCAGACAGCCAGTGTGTGTTTTCTTTTTAGTTTGAGATTATACTCAAGTTTTATAACCGCAAACCCAGGCTGTTAAAGGACAATTATGGGTAATTATTTTAGGTGTCCAAATTTTTAGAATTTTACAGTACATGTACAGAATAATCAAAAAGAAGCAAACTCTTACAAGCATTTATCTTCATCAGCAGCAAACTGGTTGCCACTAACAAAGTTCTCTCCCGTACAAGCTGCTCCTGCTTCAAGGTCACAAACTGTTGCTGGGTCCAGTTTTCTGGCTTCACAAATTGCTGTTGAAAGGTCAAGGCCACACCAGCTGCTACCCACAATTCCTTCTATTACAGGAAGAATATAGGTGCCAACAGAGACCCTGTCATCTTGACTGCATGTTGTCATCTTTTCTCTGAGACACTGCAGGGCAGTGATGTAGTGACTGAAACAAACATGTACAATATGAGCCGTGACAAGACAAAATCAACAAAGTGTCATGTGTGCCACACAAAGACTCAGATCAGCCTGGGCATCTAGGTGGATGCACGGGCTGAGCTGAGCTGAGTCTTCACTAGGCACATATGCCACTTTGTTGCTTTTGTCGTGTTGTGACACGACAAAATCAACAAAGTGGCATGTGTGCCACACAATGACTCAGATCAGCCTGGGCATCTGCCCTGTCTGATCAGAGTCTTTACTGTGTGCTGAAAGAGTAGCTAAGCATCTAAGCTACCTCCATGCTGACAGCAAAGATTTTGATCAGACTGGGTGGATGCCCGGGCTGATCCGAGTCTTCACTGGGCATATATGCCACTTTGTTGCTTTTGTCGTGTCGTGGCTCATAATTATAAACTTTGGTTTTAAATGCATTTTGTCATCTTTCTGTCAAATGATTCTGTGCAGTAAGCTATTGGCTGAACCATTAAATATTCTATAGCACCTTTCTGATCTTCATTGCATGTCGGCATCTAGCTGAACCTACAAGAGTTGTAAGAAGTCAACCGAGCACACAATAAGTGCTTGACCCTCACAGCTACAAAGTATTTTGACTCCTAATGCTGTAGGTAATACAGAAATTTTAAATCGCTAAGCCGTAAAACAGAGATCAAGGTTATAGGTTGATGGCTGCAGCATGCTGTTCCTTCCTCATGTAAATGAAAACTGGCCCAGAGGTTATACCAGAGGACCAATGGTCCTGTAGCTCACCTGACACTTGGTCCTGGTATATATCTTAATGCTTTTATACATGTATATAGCACCAGGGCAGGGGCAGATAACCCCCCTCCCTTGGGGATTAATGTTGAGTCCCAATTCTATATACCAAGCCACAAGGTCACTGGGCCTTTGTTTCTGGACAAAGATTTCTGAAGGGTTTTTATCATATATGGGCGTGGTGGCCACCATGTTCATGTGACCATGACCATCTGAACAAACTTTGATTCCTTTGACCCAGTATAAAAGCTCCATATGAAATACAGTAATCATTTGTATAAACTATGATGGGCCTGAGTGCCCAATGCTACATACCGGTACCAAGTTTCAAGGTTATAGGCCTTTCGGTTCTCGAGAAAAAGACGTTTGAAGAGTTTTTACCATATATGGGTATGGTGGCCATCTTGGTCAAGTGACCAAGACCATCTGAACAAACTATGGTTCCTTTAAGCCGGTGAAGCTCCATGTGAAATATGGCTTCAATTGACCCCAGTGGCCTCTGCGAAGATGTTTGAAAATGTTGATGGGTGACAGAATCTCAATGACCTTGTACAAAAGTCAAAGAATGACCTTGACCTTTAACGACAAAATATCTTCATCTGGTCATTTAGTCAACCATATATACCAAATATTGTACCTTAGACTTAAA
Source organism: Ctena decussata (assembly GCA_963989385.1). Classification (NCBI taxonomy): domain Eukaryota; kingdom Metazoa; phylum Mollusca; class Bivalvia; order Lucinida; family Lucinidae; genus Ctena; species Ctena decussata. Next base: position 32,074,948 of record OZ022498.1, on the reverse strand, counting down.
TAGTTTCTGAAACATCCACTGTTTAAGCGTTTTCCCATATAAAAGCCTATATAATGTACCAAAATTGACAGTGTCATAAATTAGGTCAAGGTCAACGCACGATCATTTGTATAAACTATAATGGGCTTGAGTGCCCAAAGCTACATACCAAGTTTCAAGGTCATACGCCTTTTGGTTCTGGAGAAGAAGATTTTGAAGGGTTTTTACCATATATGGACATGGCGGCCACCTTGGTCAAGATCCCGAGAACAAACTTTTATTCCCCGATCACACTTACACTCCATATGAAATTTTGCTTCAATCAGACCAGTGGTTTCAGAGGAGAAGATGTTTTGAAAATCTTGATGACGGACAGACGGACAAATTGACCTTGACCTTCAGTGACATAATATCTTCACCTGGTCATTTAGTTGACTATATATACCACATATTGTACCTTAGACTTAACTAGAGCATGTGAGCAGGGGCTCACGTATACCCCCGGCCAGTGCCACCGCAAAATAAAAACACATTTCATACAAGCAAATGTTAACTAACAGACAGACAGACAGATGGACAATCTATTACAAATCCAGTGAAAGGCCTATAAACAAATACCAAAAGGTTCCATTAAAATAAATGCAAATTATGTTATTAAAATTTCAACGTAAGTTTACATAAACTTCTATGTCTGCGACCTTGACCTAAAGTCACCAGCAGCATCCAAATGATGTCAACTAATTAGTTTAAAGCTAGATGTAAAACTAATAACATATATATAAAGCAATCTGAGAAATTTTTGACATAAATTTTCCCATTTATTGCATTGGAGTGAGAGATGGGAAAAAGAAAAAAGAAAAAGAAGGCCAAAAGAAATCTTAGCATCTTGATTTTCTTTCCACCAATATGTATGGTCATTCTCAAGATGTATACAAAATTTGAAGACTGTGGATTCATGAGAACAGAGAAATCTGTGACAAAAAATTAGAGAGAAAGAAAAAAAGGAAGGTTGGTTGATTTGATGCTTAATGTCCACGGTAAACAACTAAGGTCATGTCGGGACGGTCAGTTAACCTAACCACACTATTCCTGGGCAGGCTTAGACCTCCTAAGCGGTTAACCAGTACTAAGTGCACATACTTTCGCCAGTAACTGACAACTGCCCTTCTTGAATCAGCGGAAGGAGAAACGAAAGTATGTGGCCAGACCGGGATTCGAACCCAGGACCTCTGACTTACGAGTCAGGTGCCCTACCGATTGCGCTACCCGGCCCGGCAAGAAAAAAAAAAAAAAAAAAAAAAAAAAAGGACAAAGGGAATGAAATGCAGGAGGAGGCTGATTCTCTCTTACACAGTACAACTTGTCATACACAACGTTTAAACCAAATTTCAAAATCCAAGCTAAAGTGGTTCCTAAGAAATCTTTGACAGAAATTTTATTGGAGAGAAAGAAAAAACGGACAATCAAAGAGAATGATAGGCAGGAGAAGGCTGATGCTCTCTTACATGATACAGCTATTCACACCCAACATTTGTACCGAATTTCAAATTCAAAGCTGTAGTAGTGCCCGAGAAATCTGACAAAAATTTAATTGGAGAGAAAGAAAAAATGGACAAACAAAGGGACTGATAATCAGGAGAAGGCTGATTCTCTCTTACACGGTACAACTAGTCATACCCAAGGTTTGTACCAAATTTCAAAGTCCTAGCTGTAGTGGTTCCCGGTTAAGTCTGTGACAAAACTTAGATTGGAGAGAAAGAAAAAATGGACAAACAAAGGGACTGATAAAAAGGATAAGGCTGATGCTCTCTTACACGGTACAACTAGTCATATCCAACGTTTGTACCAAATTTCAAAGTCCTAGCTGTAGTGGTTCCTGAGAAGTCAGTGACAAAAATTCAGTTGGAGAGAAAGAAAAAATGAACAAACAAAAGGACTGATAAGCAGGAGAAGGCTGATGCTCTCTTACACGGTACAACTAGTCTGTACAACGTTGTACCAAATTTCAAAGTCCTAGCTGTAGTGGTTCCTGAGAAACCTGTGACAAAAAAATTAATTGGAGAGAAAGAAAAAATGGACAAAAAAAAGGGACTGATAAGCAGGAGAAGGCTGATTCTCTCTTACACTGTACAACTAGTCATACCCAACGTTTGTACCAAATTTCAAAGTCCTAGCTTTAGTAGTTCCTGAGAAGTCTGTGACAAAAATTAATTGGAGAGAAAGAAAAAATGGATAAACAAAGGGAATGATAAGCAGGAGAAGGCTGATTCTCTCTTACACTGTACAATAGTCATACGCAACATTTGTACCAAATTTCAAAGTCCTGGCTGTAGATGTTCCCGAGAAATCTGTGACAAAACTTTAATTGGAGAGAAAGAAAAAATGGACAAACAAAGGGACTGATAAGCAGGAGAAGGCTAAGATTGTCTTACACAGTACAACTAGTCATACCAAACGTTTGTGTCAAATTTCAAAGTCCTAGCTATAGCGGTTCCTGAGAAATCTGTGACAAAAAAAAATATTGGAGAGAAAGAAAAAATGGATAAACAAATGGACTGATAAGCAGGAGAAGGCTGATGCTCTCTTACACAGTACAACTAGTCATACCCAACCTTTCTGCCAATTATCAAATACCCTTACTGTAGAAATTTTTTAGATATCTTTGACAGAAAATCAATTGGAGAAAAAGAAAAAAAGGATAAATAAAGGGAATGATAAGCAGCAGGAGGCTGATTCTCTCTTACACGGTACAACTAGTCATACCCAACGTTCGTACCAAATTTCAAAGTCCTAGCTTTAGTGGTTCCTGAGAAATCTGTTACAGAAAAAATGTTAACATACACACAAAAATATTAACGGAAAGACCAAAAACTATATACCCCCTATATACTTCGTATACCGGGGGTATAAATAGTTTCTGAGAAATCCACTATGTAAGCGTTTTCCCATATAAAAGCCTAACATACCAAAGTTGACCATGTCGTAAATTAGGTCAGGGTCAACACAAGGTCATCATTTGTATAAACTATGATGGGCCCGCATGCCCAAAGCTACATACCAAGTTTCAAGGTCATAGGCCTTTTGGTTCTGAGGAAGAAGATTTTTGAAAGTTTTTTACCATATATGGGCATGGTGGCCATCTTGGTCATGTGACCCAGACCCCGGGTATAAACTTTCGTTCCCCCATCCCACTGAGACTCCATATGAAATTTTGCTTCAATCTCCCCAGTGGTTTCAGAGGAGAAGATGTTTGAAAATCTTGACGACGGATGGTCCGACGGAATGACCTTGATCTTTAGTGACATGATATCTTCATCTGGTCATTTAGTTGACCATGTATACAACATATTGTACCCTGGACTTAAATAGATTCTGAGAAATTCACTGTTTAAGCGTTTTCCCATATAAAAGCCTAACATACCAAAGTTGACCATGCCGTAAATTATGTCAAGGTCAACGCAAGGTCATCATTTGTACAAACTATGTTGGGCCCACATGCCCAATGCTACATACCAAGTTTCAAGGTCATAGGCCTTTTGGTTCTGGAGAAGAAGATTTTTGAAGGGTTTTTACCATATATGGGCGTGGCGGCCATCTTGGTCATGTGATCCAGATACCGCGAACAAACTTTCGTTCCCCTAACCCATGGAGGCTGCATATGAAATTTGGCTTCAATCGGCCCAGTGGTTTCAGAGGAGAAGATGTTTGAAAATCTTGACGACAGATGGTCCGAGGGAATGACCTTGACCTTTAGTGACATAATATCTTCATCTGGTCATTTAGTTGACCATGTTTACCAAGTATTAAACCTTAGACTTGAATAGTTTCTGAGAAATCCACTGTTTAAGCGTTTTCCCATATAAAAGCCTAACGTTGCAAAGTTGACCATGTCGTAAATAAGGTCAAGGTCAACGCAAGGTCATGATTTGTACAAATTATGATGGGCCCGCATGCCCGATGCTACATACCAAGTTTCAAGGTCATAGGCCTACTGGTTCTGGAGAAGAAGATTTTTGAAGGGTTTTTAACATATATGGGCTTGGTGGCCATCTTGGTCATGTGATCCAGATACCGCGAACAAACTTTCGTTCCCCTAACCCATGGAGGCTGCATATGAAATTTGGCTTCAATCGGCCCAGTGGTTTCAGAGGAGAAGATGTTTGAAAATCTTGACGACGGATGGTCCGACGGAATGACCTTGACCTTTAGTGACATAATATCTTCATTTGGTCATTTAGTTGACCATGTATACCAAGTATTAAACCTTAGACTTGAATAGTTTCTGAGAAATCCACTGTTTAAGCGGTTTCCCATATAAAAGCCTAACGTTGCAAAGTTGACCATGCCGTAAATAAGGTCAAGGTCAACGCAAGGTCATGATTTGTATAAACTATGATGGGCCCGCATGCCCGATGCTACATACCAAATTTCAAGGTCATAGGCCTACTGGTTCTGGAGAAGAAGATTTTTGAAGGGTTTTTAACATATATGGGCTTGGTGGCCATCTTGGTCATGTGATCCAGATACCGCGAACAAACTTTCGTTCCCCTAACCCATGGAGGCTGCATATGAAATTTGGCTTCAATCGGCCCAGTGGTTTCAGAGGAGAAGATGTTTGAAAATCTTGACGACGGATGGTCCGACGGAATGACCTTGACCTTTAGTGACATAATATCTTCATCTGGTCATTTAGTTGACCATGTATACCAAGTATTAAACCTTAGACTTAAATAGTTTCTGAGAAATCCACTGTTTAAGCGTTTTCCCATATAAAAGCCTAACGTTACAAAGTTGACCATGCCATAAATTAGGTCAAGGTCAACGCAAGGTCACGATTTGTACAAATACTGTTGGCCCTGCATGCCCGATGCTACATACCAAGTTTCAAGGTCATAGGCCTACTGGTTCTGGAGAAGAAGATTTTTGAAGGGTTTTTATCATATATGGGCGTGGCGGCCATCTTGGTCATGTGACCCAGATACCGCGAACAAACTTTCGTTCCCCTAACCCGTGGAGGCTGCATATGAAATTTGGCTTCAATCGGCCCAGTGGTTTCAGAGGAGAAGATGTTTGAAAATCTTGACGACGGATGGTCCGACGGAATGACCTTGACCTTTAGCGACATAATATCTTCATCTGGTCATTTAGTCGAACATGTATACCAAGTATTAAACCTTAGACTTAAATTGTTTCTGAGAAATCCACTGTTTAAGCGTTTTCCCATATAAAAGCCTAACGTACCAAAGTTGGCCATGCCGTAAATTAGGTCAAGGTCAACGCAAGGTCATCATTTGTACAAACTATGATGGGCCCGCATGCCCAATGCTACATACCAAGTTTCAAGGTCACAGGCCTACTGGTTCTGGAGAAGAAGATTTTTGAAGGGTTTTTACCATATATGGGCATGGTGGCCATCTTGGTCATGTGACCCAGATACCGCGAACAAACTTTCGTTCCCCCAACCCATGGAGGCTGCATATAAAATTTGGCTTTGATCGGCCCAGTGGTTTCAGAGAAGAAGATGTTTGAAAATGTTGACGACGGACGGACGGACGACGGACGGACGACGGATGCCTGGCTATACTATAAGCTCACCTATGAGCCTAAAGGCTCAGGTGAGCTAAAAACTTGAGTACATCCTCAAACTCAAAATAAAGTACACAAATTGGCATGCTCAAAATAAAGTACACTGACTGACATGCTCAAAGCAGCCGATCAGTGTGCTTTATTTTGAGTTTGAGATTATTCTCAAGTTTTATAACCTTTTTGTGTGAAACCACTCAAGTAGCTTTTTGTGTGACCTCCCTAAGGTAGTTTTTATGTCATGCCACTCTGGAAGCTTTTCACGCGAAGCCACTAAGGTAGCTTTCATGTGACACCACTAGGGTAGCTTTTCATGTGACATCACTCAAGTAGCTTTCCATGTGCTGCCACTAAGATAGCTTTTCTAAATTCATGAGGTCACTCAGGTAGCTTTTCATGTGACATTTCATGTGACCCCACTTTGGTAGTTTTGCATGTGATGTCTCTTGGGTAGCTTTGCATGTGAGGTATCTCAGGTAGCTTTTCCTGTGACGCCTCTGAGGTAGTTTTTCATGTAATGGTACTAATATATTCTGATATAGGTCCAAATTTCATCTCATCTTGAGCTCTGTGCATCACAAAAGCTCCTGACTTTGACCTTACCTGCAACTTCTGACACCATGTACAGCCCCAAGGTATGGTAGGATAGGGTCTACACAGCTCTTCCACTCACAAACCTCAGGAACAACACACATTGTAGACCTGTTAATAATAATTGTAACTGAGACAGCATTATGCATTGTATTAATTCCGTTACAAGAAGAGTTTAATCAGTGCTCCTGATAAGAAGGACTAACAGGAATAATTTAGGGATGATTTTCCTTATTTCTCAAAACATATGTTGTGACCCCTCATTAGAACTGTCTTGGTGAGACAGTTCTAATGAGGGGTCACAACATATGTTTTTGCTGAGAAAATTATCTTTGACTTATCCTCAATACCCACGCATATCTGGAGCTCTGCAGTTTTTCACCTTCTAGCATAACCCCAAATATCTGAGCCAGTCTTGTGTAATTATGTGTGTAAGAAGGGTTTGTCTCTCTGAAACAATCACAAAAACCTAGATACATCTAATAAGATGGATCTAGATTTTTGGCAAGTTTTGAAAGGACAAAAGCCCAGTCTGATCAGAGTCTTGACCATGTGCTTTAAGGGTAGCTAAGAGTCAAAGCTAGCTCCATGTGACCAGCCAAGACTGATCAGACTGGGCAGATGCCCAGGCTGATCTGAGTCTTTGCTGGGGGCAAATGCCACTTGGTTGATTTTGTTGTGTCACGACTAATTTTCATTTCTCCAAGAACATATCTAAGTGGGGGTGACGGTCAGGGGAGTCAAAATGTTTTTATCAAGAAAATCCAGAAATCATCTCGAGATTATGATCAAATACTCTCTGAATTTGGAAGTCGGAAGTCTAGAAAAAAAACTGCAGACAAAAATGAACAATACTTCTCAGGTACAAACATAATACATTTCCATAATATTACTTGTACCATATGAAACAATCCACTTGTGGTCAGGTTGGGGGATGGAGCTGTGTCACTTTCCTCCTAATTAGGTTGGGCGATGGAGCTGTGTCATTTTCCTCCTAATTTTTTTTTTTTTTTTTTTTTGGGGGGGGGGGGGGGGGGGGGGGGAATAATGGGGCAAGGGTTGGCTGTGCTTCCGGCAGGTGCAGGATGGGAGTTATTTCGATTTTTTAAGTCTCAGCTATCCAATCCATTCCTTTTCTTTCTCTCTCTGTCTCAAAGAGCAGTTTAACCCAAAACAACCAACCAAACAAACCACTCATAAAGTACTTAATTCATATTAGGTATCACAACACATGTCTTTACACAGATTTGAAAGAAATCATCCCTCAGTATCAAGAACTGCTTCCTTACTTATAGCTGTGCAATTAATTTTCAATGACTAAGCTACTGAAGTGCAAATTTTCTATACTCACTCCGACGAAACTTTTCCGAAAAACTCTTCCAGTTTTGTTATGATACCTTCTTCAGCGTAGTTTAATGTGCAGCCTGCTTTGTGAACATCACATCCAGCTATGGCATCTGAAAAGCTGAAAAGATTTTAAAAGTTTAAGAACTGAACTTTCGCTTTTCAGTTTTCATGGTTTGATTAGGGTAAATGGGCACACGTTCAGGGGAAGCAACTCTGCAACTTTCATTTTTGCCTCCCTTATCAATGGGAGTCAACCCATAAAAGGAAAGATTTTGCTCCTCTAGGAGCAAATTCTTTCCATTAGGAGTTGATCCCCTTCTGGAAGGGCTTTGTCCTCCAGGAAAGCAAACAGGAAGTGAAGAAAGTTGTTCTCCTTTGTAAAAATGGCAGAAAAATCTTGCAGCATGGAGGTGGACTCATTTAATAAAGCCAGTACTACAAATTCATGAAGCATAAATTTTTTTAGGCAAAATCACCCTCTTCATCAAACCATCGAAGTTGAAAAATAAAACTAGACTTGTTAAACCATACTTCTTCCAGTAACAGCCCCCCAGTCTAATAAATGCTCCCTCACCATTTCTGTAAAATGGTTGGCAAATTATCAGTCACTGGCAGGCATTCAAGATGAACAGAACACACACACAAGAAACACAATTAACATGCTGCTGGTCAAACAGAGCTCCAAATAAGAAGGGGTAACAGATAATTTAGGAGTAATTCTCCTAATTTAATATAAAAACATACATTGTGACCCCTCATTAAAACTATCTTGCCAATACGGTTCTAATGAGGGGTCACAACATATGTTTTCATTTAGAAATAAGAAACTTATTTCTGAATTATCCCTATTACCCTATCTTATCTGGAGCTCTGGACAACCACAGTATGCATCAAAAACATATCAGTTTTCCTAACTGTGCCATTTTCTGGTCCAACACAGCAATGCAAGACATGACAGTTCATGATAGTCTGGCCATTCAAGCAAAAATGTAATAATAATATGTTCCTACAGTTTTCTTTCAGGGATAATTTTCCTTATTTCTCAATTAAAACATATGTTGTGACCCCTCATTAGAACCGTCTCACCGAGACGGTTCAAATGAGCGGTAACAACATATGTTTTTATGCAGAAATATGGAAAATAATTCTTAAATTCTCCCTGTTACCCCTTTTTATCTGGAGCAATAAAAGTAGCTCCCCTTTGCAAAAATGGCAGAAAAAACATGGGTGTGGATCCACACACTTTAAACCTTCGATACCATAAAGTGGACCTTAATCCTAAAAGCGCCAAAAATTAAAATTGTTGAAATGGCAAAAAGTGTAGATCCAGATGAGGTGGCTCATAATGAGCCACCTCATCTGGATCTACACTGTTTGCCCTCTAGTGTTCCAATTCTCAATATGATATCGCTTGGACAAAACATTTTTTGAAATTCTGCAGACATTAATTTTGTCGTCTGCTTTTTGGCGCATTAAGGGTTAAAATATTTTTTTGTCCAGTATGTCTAACCCTTTTTAGTCTGGAAACTCGTTTTGGGCACATATGCAAACCACGCTGACCCAGTTTAGATGCCACAGACTGCAGAGTCTGATGTGGGTCAACAATGTTTTGCCTAGAAGAATTTCAATGCAAAATACAATACAAGAATTCTGCGGAACTCTATGCCGCACCTGCTTTGCACTTTCACATATTTTTGCTATTTTTATTAACAGCAGATAGCCGCCATTTTGGATGGTCAATTTGCAAAAAATTAAATTGCTTCTTGCAAGGTTCATTCTGACATAAAGCTGCTCCAAATTCATTCAGAAGTTCTTGAGATTTCACATTTTGATGTTTTTGCTATTTTTAGTAACAGCATCTGACAGCCATCTTCGATTGCCTATTCACATAAATCTGAAAGTACTCTATAAGCAGATCATTCTGACTTAATTTGACTAAAATCTGTTTAGGGTTTCTTGAGATATTGGCATTTTAGCAAAACTGGTCTTGTAAACTGAAAGGTCACAATGACCTAATTCCGCAACAGATTATTTTCATTTTGAACAAGACCTGTCAGTGGAACAGGATAGCTCGCCTGACAGTGCCTTGCCCATCACCTAAAAAACTTTAACGTAAAACTGTAACACTAACGCTGACGCCGGGGGTAGTACAATAGCTAGTCCTACTTATGATCCATGGAAAATTTCAGCCAAATATACCTAGATGTTCAGGAGAAACAATCAATTTTATTGGTTTTCCAATTTAAGTAATGGCAGCCAGCTTGGATTCTTAATCAGGCTGAATTTTACCATTCTAAAGCCCTGCGGTCTGATCATGCTGCACGTGAAATTTAAGAACCAAAGGTGCAGTCATTTCAGAGAGTAAGCCATTTGAATGGACTTTAATGCGAGGGTCGATGTAAATTATTTTAGGGTCAATGTAAATTGTAAATGATCACTGTGACCTACTTCCACTATAGATTTTTTTCATTTTCACAATTCTGAACACCAAGGTCCAACTAATGCTCCATAAAGAATTTAAGCCAAATGTACCAAGGGGTTCTGGAGAAAAACTTGATTTTATTGGTTTTGCTAGTTTTAGTAACAGTGGCCATCTTGGATTCTCGACCACACTGAATTTTACTATTCTGAAGCCCTGCAATTTGATCATGCTGCATGTGAAATTTGAGAACCATGGCTGCAGTGGTTTCGGAGAAAAAGTCATAGGAATGGACTTAAATGCTAGGGTCGACGTACATTGTGAAAGGACTGACGGATGGACAAATGGACGAACGGAAAACCAGATGCCTGTATTGCACCTTGTTAAAGCGGGTGGGATAAAAAGTATAAGAATTCACCAGTAGCCCCTAAAACTAGAAAATGACTAATCCAAATTGTAAGTATGGACAAGTCCACTAGTCAATAAAGGGTTAAAAATCCTAATAAATGACAAAAAGGAAACAAGCTACATACTCCGTGACATTCTTCATATTATGTGAAGTGTATAATGAAGCATTTAATACCTCTGGGCACAAAATGCTTCCTTCTCCGTGCGAGTAAGCCAAGGTCCAGCAAAGTAAACCATGCCTATGGTTGTCACACAGTGAGCGTATCTCCAGTGATTACAGTTAGCCTCTGGTCAGGATAAAACACAACAAAGATCAATGCAGTGCATACAGAGCTTCAAATAAGGTTGAGTTTTGCGGATAATTTGAAGACAATTTTCTTTATTCCTCAATGAAAATTTAAGTTGTTACCCCTCATAAGAACCGTCTCCGAAAGATGGTACTAATTGGGGTCACAACAAATGTTTTTATGGAGAAATATGGCAAATTATCTCTAAAATACCCCTGTTACCCCTTCTTATCTGCAGAACTGACCTTTTTTTATCTCTGAGAACTACATGTACAAAAAGCACTATTAACTTGGTCACAAAATCTTCGCCAAAAAAAAAGATAATCATTAAAAAAAATTAAAAAATACATAAATAAATAAAATAAAATAAACAAACGTTTAGCTAGTAGTGCTTCCATCAAATGTCCACTGTGGGAAACAGATTTTAAAAAGATCAAGGCTTTCTTCCATATCCCATTCATTGTACTGTGTGTTATCTATTGAATCTCTGTATTTATTTTACATGTACAGTATTGTGAAATGAATACCGTATATGCGGTAATTTTTGCAAGTTCAGATTTTCGCGGTTAAAGGTAGGTTCCTGTACTTTGGAATGCATCATAATTTTTATGATTTTTATCCGAGTTGTTGGAAAGCACGTATAAAAAGGGAATGAATAAGTTTCACTGAAAAGTGTAAATAAAAAAATATCAGAAAAGTTGTTTTGCAAGGGATTTAGCGCTATTTTTAGTTCGTGCCAAAAATAGATAGCGCAGCTGACGTCATGCTGCATTGCAATTTGGGATAGTTTTAACCCATCCGCCATGCCAGGACCTCTAGGAGAGCTCAGGGCAAGAGGAAACTGACCTTTGGAGAATGACATCAGAAATCATGCACTTATAGACATATAACATATATCATTTTTAGAACTGGAATTCCAACGAAAGAAAATAAACCAAAGGGAAAATAACTATTTTCTACAACATCTGTCGATTTTCTCAGTAGCAACAGATTCAGAAAATTAAGAGAAATCAATACTGTCCAGAAAAAGACGAAATTATTTTGTGAACATAATTGTAATCGCTAGTCCAGGAACCTACCTTTAAGGGTCAAAAACATAAACATTTATTTTCGCGATTTATAATTTTCACTGTTAGCAACACGCGCTAAAAGCAAAACTACAGGTCTACCTCATTATAACGCGATGGGTGGGGTCCATAGATCTCGACCGCGTTATAAGTGAAACGCGTTATAGCGATTAGGATGAGGGGGCTACCAACACAAGCTCGACTGACTTCGATTTTGCCCTAACGGTTGTGTGAGTTGGTGGTTTGAGTCAATGTTTGACGTAAATAATGGTTTTTGATACATATTGTTGTATTGCTAGATAGATAAACACTTGCAGCATGTATCACATTGTTCCAATCATATTATTAAACTGTCTTGTCAATAAAATATGCTAAGTAACACATGTGTTTCGTTTTTAAATTCCACAAGACGCCATCTTGGCAGATTTCCGGTGATCATGTAGCTTAACATTGCGGTGTTGGGGTACAGTATCATCGGACCAAAATTATCCGTGTCTTTCACGGAGAAGGCTTTACGTTTCTTTCTTGGAGTCTCCATTATGCAGTATGGTTTCAAATTTACTGAATGAATGAATGACCAAAGTCGGACAATTTTTATCTGCATCACGCACTTAACTCAATTAGTCAATTACACATTCTTTTACCCATAAACCCTCTCGCTCACTCTGATTGGCTGATTGTTAATTTTATGCAACGACAACAACAATCGGACATCCTCGCCGATATCTTCAATATAGAAATCAGGATACGGAATTGGCCGAAGTGTTACGATTGCGACAACAATGGCGCCATAAACCCTCTCGCTCACTCTGATTGGCTGATTGTTAATTTTATGCAACGACAACAATGGCGGGGCCATCAAACTGCGAGTTCGGCGTGTTTGAAGTGTATTCCAGGTTTTTAAGGGATAATTATGAAAGTTTTCATTCCTTTAAGCATGTGGTCATCAGTCAATAAATAAGGTAATTATTCAGGTGTTACATAAGTTTTGCTGTCATTGCAATTTACCTAATTATGTGTGAATATGCTCGGCGTACCGTCAAAACAAAACACAATAATAATGGCTTGTACACGTGGGGCGATCAAGGGTAATTAGGGCGAAAACAAACAAAGATCAAACAATTATCATGTAAGTACTTTATTCATAATTATTTTTTACGAACAAAAACATAATTTCTCGTTCACCTAGCAGCTTTGAATCAGCGATCTGAAAAAAAAAAAAATGAAAATATTTTTTTTTTTTTTTTCAAAATCACTGAAAATGGTACCTTGGCAAAAATTTGGGGTCCAAGACAGGTACCGCGTTATAACGGTATACGCGTAATGTTGAGGGGAGTTATAACGAGGTAGGCCTGTACTTCTTTTTCACTTGAGCCAGTTCATGCATTAACCTGCGGCAGCCCGCCAAAGGTTAATGAGAGAACTGACTCAAGTGAAAAGTACAAGCAACAAGCAAATTCGACGAATTTATGTCCCCCGCCTTGGAAACTAGGTCTCCACTGTATATACACTTAAGTGTTTGAGCTGGAAAAGCGGCTAAGTTAAAAATGTGAAAAAAAAGTAATAAAAAAAATTATGTGAGGATTATATCCAAACCACATGCATATCTTCAGACCATGATCGAAACACCTGTGAAGTTTCAAAGGAATCGGCATAAAACTGAAGGAGGAGTTGCACACACTATCTATCATTATCTTAAGAATTAGCGAACAGATTCAACTAGAAATGTGTCCATACGACACGGATGCCCCTGCCTAGTGTGTGTGTGTGTGGGGGGGGGGGGGGGGGGGGTGGGGGGGGGGTGGCTTGGAGGTGGGGGTGTCATGACTGATATGTGATGATATTCTGTATCTTATCGCAGAAATGGATGCCATGCAACTTTCCAAAAGAAATAGCCCAGAAACAAGTAACTTTTCAAAAACTAACAAACGGACACCATTATTGTATGAAATGAAGTCGAAAAAGGGCCATAACTCCCACAAAAATTGACGGATTTTACCAAACATTAATCTTGACCTGTATTTTATGATTATATACCTGTGTATAAAATATGAATTCAATACACCAATGCTTTCAAAAGATAATGAACGGAAACCAGTTTTTCATACAAAATGAAGTCGAAAAAGGGCCATAACTCCCACAATAATCGACGGATTTTGCCCAACATCAATCTTGACCTGTATTTTATGATTATATACCTGTGTATAAAATATGAATTCAATACACCAATGCTTTTAAAAGATATCGAACGGAAACCATTTCTTCATAAAAAATAAAGTTGAAAAAGGGCCATAACTCCCACAATAATCGACGGATTTTGCCCAACATCAAACCTGACCTGTATTTTATGATTATATACCTGTGTATAAAATATGAATTCAATACACCAATGCTTTCAAAAGATATCGAACGGAAACCATTTTTTCATACAAAATAAAGTCGAAAAAGGGCCATAACTCCCACAGTTATCGACGGATTTTGCCCAACATCGAACTCGACCTGTATTTTATAATTATATACCTGTGTATAAAATATAAATTCAATACACCAATGCTTTCAAAAGATATCGAACGGAAACCATTTCTTCATAGAAACGGAAGTCGAAAAAGGGCCATAACTCCAACAATAATAGCCGGATTTTACCCAAAATCGAACTTGACCTGTATTTTATGATTATATAGCTGTGTATAAAATATGAATTCAATATACCAATGCTTTCAAAAGATATTGAACGGAAACCATTTTTTCATAGAAACAGAAGTCGAAAAAGGGCCATAACTCCCACAATAATAGCCGGATTTTACCCAACATCGAACTTGATCTGTATTTTATGATTATATAGCTGTGTATGAAATATGAATTCAATACACCAATGCTTTCGAAAGATATTGAACGGAAACCATTTTTTCACAGAAACAGAAGTCGAAAAAGGGCCATAACTCCCACAATAATAGCCGGATTTTACCCAACATCGAACTTGACCTGTATTTTATGATTATATAGCTGTGTATGAAATATGAATTCAATACACCAATGCTTTCAAAAGATATTGAACGGAAACCATTTCGTACGTACGCTACGTACGTACGTACGCTACGTACGTACGCTACGGACAGGGGTGATACTATATGCCCCCCCCATTTTGATTGGCGGGGGCATAAAAACAGCTGTAGCAGACTTGTTCTGTGACAGCTGTTTTTAAAGCTGTTGGCTAATTTGCAAAACTAGAATTTCATGGACAGGGTGCCCACTCTTTGTTGGATACAGAATTCCCTGACTTTTCACCGACTTTTCCCTGACCAAATTCCATTTTTACCTGACCAAAATGTCATTATTTAACCGTGACAACCTTCCACATCAGCCCTAAGGTTTGCGCGTGCAGTACCTGTTTTGAGACACAGAAAATTCAGCAAAGCAGCCAAAATATTTCCAAGCTTTGTCAAGCTAAGCAGCAATACATACTGCACTAAACCACTTGTTCCAGAAAAGCGGTTATGAAAAAGCACAATATAGAACTATCAACAGACACTTTAACCATCAAAGATTCATATTTTTTGTGTCCAAAAAGTATAAAATTCCCGACTTTTCCCTGACTTTTAAGCATTTTAGGATTTCCCGTACCATTTTTCAAAATTCCCTGACTTTTCCCTGACCTTGAAGAAAATTCAAATTTCCCTGACTTTTCCCTGACCAGTGCGCACCCTGCGGAATGCATTGCCTCACCTGTCAGGGCATTGGCACAAACATACATGTAACTTTTAAATTACCAAAAAACTTGATGGACGTTAAGCCACCGAGGCCAACACTGCCACCAGCAAAGTAATACCTATGTCTCGCATTTTGCAAGTTGCAAGTGAGACAAAAAATGATTTTTACTGTAAAAACTCCAAATATTGGGGCAGATAGGGCTGGGCAAAAAGTGCAGACCCAGATCAGACTGCTCCTGCAGGAGCAGTCTGATCATGGTCAACACTGTTTGCCAATCTATCTGTAGCTTTTGTACCAATGTCTGTACTATAATACCAAACTGTTTCTTTTTGAGGACAATTACAGTAATTATTTTAGGTGTCCCAATTTTTATAATTTTACGATATGTAAAACGTGTAAAATAAAATTATCACTGAAACCACCTTTGTTTTCGACAAAAATTTATTCAAACAGTCTTTCATGACTGGCATCACCTCTGGAAAACCACCTGGCACAGACAAGACACAAAACAAGAGTTGTCAGAAGACAACAAAGCGCGCCTTACAGGAGCTTGACTCTCACAGCGCTGGTGGTATTGAAAGGCTCTTGTCCAAATGTATGTCAGTGTCAAGTATAATGATTGCCATCCATATAGTGACTGAGAAATGTGACGGAGTCAGTGAAGCGTAAAACACGTCAAATCCATACGTGGATGGTGATGCTAAAATGTTCTAGTCCATATATAAGTGCCAAGTATAATGGCTCTGACCCATATAGGGTCTGAGAAATATCACAAAGTCAGTAAAGCGTATTATAAAGTCAGTGGAGCAAAAATATAGGCCAAATCCATACATGGATGATGGTATTCAAATGGTCCTGTCCATATGTAGGTGTGTGCCAAGTATCATGGCCCTTACCCATACAGGAACTGAGAAATATCACAAAGTCAGTGATGAGTATCATAAAGTCAAATGAAGCATAAAATATACTCAAATCCATACAAAGAGGATGCTGCTGAAATGATCTTGTCCTTGTGTAAGTGTGTGCAAAGTATCATAACTGTAACCCATATAAGGACTGAGAAATTTCATCAAGTTAACGAAGCGTAAAACTGTAGGTTACTGTCCTGCATGGTTGGTTACACTCACACATCCTCGTCTGGATGCAAGTAATGACCAAATATCATGACTAACCCTTAATGGCTTATAACTACTCTGAAACAGACTCGAACACAAAAGCTTAACCAACATTAACCTAATTTTTTTTTTTTCAAAGTCAGCAGACCATGACCAGTAGGTCAAGGTCACACATGGTGCATAAATTCAGGTGATCATGTGCTGATGTAAATGTGTACCATGTTTCATTACTCCAGCCCTCATCAGAGCTCTAGACAAGAGAGGTATTTGATGATAATTTAGGGATAATTTTCTTTATTTCTCATTGAAACCATATGTTGTGACCCCTCATCTGAACCGTCTCGACGAGACGGTTCAGATGAAGGGTCACAATATATGGTTTTATGCAGAATTAACAAAAATAATACCTAATTATCACCAGATACTCCCTCTTATCTAGGGCTCTGCTCATACTTTGTGAGAAAAAGACCTAAATGCAAATGGTTAACATTGGTTAAGCTACATTAGCCTTAATTTTTTTCAAAGTCAGTAGACCATGACCAGTATGTCAGGGTCATACATGGTGCACACATTCATGTGATCATGTTCTGATGTAAGTGTGTACCAAGTCTCATTACTCTAGCCCTTATACTTTGTGAGAAAAAGACCTAAACGCAAATGGTTAACATTGGTTAAACTGCTCACAGACGCGGACGCTGACACACTCATAATCTGACTACGACGCCAGGGATATAGCATAAGCTCACCTTTGCTTGGCAAGGGCACGCTGAAAAATACCAATGGCACAAACATGTACAGAAAAATCTCAAATTGACAATATGAAATACTTAGAGATAAATAATATTATATACCTGGTCCTACTGGGGCTGGTACAGTGTCTGAAATAAAAGAAAATTCCAGTGATGAGCTGTAAATTTGTCCACTTACCATATGCACATGGTTATAAGACAGTGTTTTGCCCCTTCAAAACAATCTCAAAATCTAGATCTGTCTTACAAGACAGATCTAGATTTTTGGGCTTGTTTTGGATAAGAAAACCTATTGGTTGAATTAAATGAGATTTATTTACATATGAGCTGCGATGTGAGAAAACCAACAATGTGGTCGTGCGTCCAGCGCAGACTCAGATCAGCCTGGGCATCCGCCCAGTCTGATCAGAGACTTCGCTGTCCGCATGAAGGTAGCTTAGTCCCTTGGCTACCCTTCAAGCGCTTAGCGAAGAGTCTAATCAGACTGGGTGGATGCCCTGGCTGATCCCAGTCTGCGCAGGATGCACGACCACATTGTTGGTTTTGTTGTGTTGCGGCTCATATCTTGGGTAATTCTGGAAGAAGAAACAACTCCTTACCCTATCTTATAGCTGAATAAATAAAACTGAGCCGCGACACGAGAAAACCAACATCTGCCCAGTCTGATCAGACTCTTCGCTGTTCGCATGGAGGTAGCTTAGACCCTTAGCTACCCTTTAGGGGCTTAGCCAAGACTGATCAGACAGGGTGGATGCCCAGGATGATCTGAGTCTTTGCTGGGCGCACACCCACATTGTTGGTTTTCTAGTGTGGTGGCTCAATTTGGTATGTTCACACAAGATGTGGCTTACCGTCAAAGACAAGACATTTTGGACTGAGTTCTTAAAATGCGCTAGAATTTTTATCACTTTTGATGGTCACTTCTGTGAATTCCAGTTTGCATCCCTGGATGATAAATCCCATCCAAAAAAAAGGATCTACTCGTAAAAAAAAGAATTCGCTCACATGGGAACAGATATTTTTAACCCATTCCATTTGGGATATCCATTTAGGGGTATCTGGACAAACAGCTTGGATCCAGATCAGGCCCCACAGATCCAAACTGTTTGCTGTCTAGACATTATTTCTACAAGAGTTAGTTAGACCAATATTGTCAAAATATTCTTGATTTTTGATGCAGATGACAATTTCAGCAGATGACAAAAAATACCCAGAATGCAATGGGTTAAGACTTAACCCCTGCTGAGAAGGAGGTAAACCAGAGGGCCAATGACCCTATATCGCTCACCTGAGCACTGAAGTTATGTTGGAAAAACTAAGTTGCCACAGCAACAAAACAACATGCACAACAGCAACAAAACACACCATTTATGTAGAGGATAATCTCACAAACATTTATGCAAAAAATAAGCTTTATCCCCCCTTAATGGCTTTTGAGAAGATCTTTGGCAGAAAAAAAAAAAATGAAAAAATTGAAAATTTGGCCTTTCAGTTGCAATGGCAACCAATCAAAATCAGGTCTTTGGGCAAAATTCATATGGCTGATAGAGGATACTCTAGGAACATTTCTGTAAAGCATTTGTCAAAATATCTGCAGTAACACAGAAATAAATACCAAATGTCCAGCCGGGCCGGGTAGCGCAATTGGTAGGGCACCTGACTCGTAAGTCAGAGGTCCTGGGTTCGAATCCTGGTCTGGCCACATACTTTCGTTTCTCCTTCCGCTGATTCAAGAAGGGCAGTTGTCAGTTACTGGCGAAAGTATGTGCACTTAGTACTGGTTAACCGCTTAGGAGGTCTAAGCCTGCCCAGGAATAGTGTGGTTAGGTTAACTGACCGTCCCGACATGACCATAGTTGTTTACCGTGGACGTTAAGCATCAAATCAACCAACCAACCAACCAAATGTCCACTTTCCCCATTGTAAGTCTATGGTCATAGCAACCAGTTCACATGGGCAATGATGATATGAAACATACTTTAGGTAGAGGCTAATGTTATCAATATGTATGCAAAGTATCAGCTTCATCCTCCTCATGGCTTCACTTTTTCCATTATAAGTCAATGGAAACTATAAGTTGCCATAGCAACCAAAGTTTTTATGGGGTTGAAAGAAAAAACAAAATTCATGTAGAGGTTTCTGTCATCAACATGTTTGCACAATATCAGCTTCATCCCCAATATGGCTTCTGAGCAGAAGATTTTTTCTTTTTGGAAAATTTACCCTATATTTTGCCATGGCAACCAATCAAATTCAGCGATTTGGAGAAAATTCATATGAAACGTAGAGGACTATTCAAGAAACATTTCCGTAGAAAGAAAATCTAAATAAATGAAGTGAGACAGCAAAAATTGCCAATTTCCATTTCCCCATTATAAGTCAATGGAAACTCTTAGTTGCCATAGCAACCAAACTGCTGGAGTAATTGCCATGAAAAACAGTAATTCTGTAGAGGCTAGTACTAAGGTTCTTTCTGTAAAGTTTGAGCTTTATTGGCCACACAGTTTCTGCAGAGATGATTTTTTAATATTTTTCTATTTTTAACTATTCGGTTGCAATGGCAACCAGCCAAATTGCGCAATTTGCATAAATTTAACAAGGCTGGTTAAAGACTACTCAAGGTACATTTCTATGAAAGTTTTGTCAAAATATCTGCAGTGGCATAGCAATAAATGCAAATTATCTATTTTGCCATTTTAAGTCAATGGTAACTTAAAGTTCCCATAGCAACCAAACTGCTAGAGCAACTGCCAAGAGAAACAGTACTTTTATAGAAGCTAGTACTAAGATCATTTCTGTGACATTTGAGCTTTATCGGTTGCATGGTTTCTGAGGAGATGATTTTTGAATATATTTTCTATTTTTAACCTTTCGGTTGCCATGGCAACCAGTCAAATCGTGCAATCTGCATAAATTTCATGTGGTTGATAGAGGGCTACTCAAGGAACATTTCTGTAAAAAGTTTTGTCAAAATATCTGTAGTGACATAGCAATAAATGCAAATTTTCAATTTTCCCCATACATGTCAATGAAAACTGTAAGTTGCCATAGCAACCAAAGTTCTGAAGCGTTTTGGATAAAAAAAGAGTATTATTGGTTCCCCCTGCCTATAGATGCCATATATGAAATTTGGTAACATTGGGCCTTGTAGTTTCAGAGGAGATGTCGTTTGAAAATGTTGACGGACGACAGACGGACGATGGATGCCTGCCTATACTATAAGCTCACCTGTGAGTCTTCGGCTTAGGTGAGCTAAAAAAGAAAATGGCTGAGTTGCTTCCCCTGAAACTGTACCCATTTGTCTTAAAGCATTCCAATATTTAGTATATATGAGCTGCGACACAACAAAAAAGTGGCAGGTCGCCCAGGGAACACTCAGATCAGTCTGGGCATCTGTCCAGGCTGATCAGTCTTTGCTGAATAGCTTAGACTTTTAGCTTCTCTTTAAGTGCACAGCAAAGACTCTGATCAGCCAGGCTGATCAGAGTTGATCAGCGAGGCTGATCTGAGTCTTTGCTGGGTGCACATGCCACTTTGTCGGTTTTGTTGTGTTGCAGCTCATATGGCAGCAAACTTACCTGGCATTTGACATGTGTCAACAAACCTCTGTGCTATGTCAACATGTTCCTTTATAACTGGGTAAATAATTGAAATACTGTCATCTGTTGGAGTAAGGCAGGTCACGAGTAACTGAACAGCAGAACAGAAACCTGCATAGCCAGCATTAACATTAGAAAACCAGGATCTGACCTGTCAAAAACAACCAAGAATTCTACAAAATGTGGTGTCTTGCCCCTTACACATTGTCACAAAACAGAGCTAACCAGAAAACTCAGCAATAATAGAAATCTAAAAGAGTTCCTTCAACAGCAGAGAACACACACCAAAGAAAGAAAATGTTCCATACTTCTAAGTTTCGGCAACTCAAGCCTTGTGAATGAAAGTTTAAGACAATACCAGAAAAGTAATACCTATGTCTCGCCTCTGCAAGTAGCAGGTGAGACAAACGCAGTGCATCAACAATTTTTCGTTTACGATATTTCAGTCCTAAAAATCTAACTGCTGATAAACAGCTGGCAATTAAGAGTACTTTTTGTTTCTTATCAACATCTGAGATGTAAAATGCTGAGTTTGCTAGAAACATAACTACATAAGCTCACCAAATTCTTGAAATTTTGACATTAATGGGACACACTTTACTTTGCAGCTTTCTATTCCTAGACAGAAGCATTTGAAAGGACTTGAAAAGAGGTGAAGATTATGAAAGAATAAATTACTTTATAAGTGCATTTATTGTAAAGCCTTATGGAAAACCATAAGAATTTAATTTAGTTTATACTTCAATAACTACATTGGTTCACACGACATTACATGACGTTAAAATACACCATGGTTGTCCAATCTGATTGGACGTAGGCGATGTTTTGACGTCATTGTTATGTTGTTGACGCTGTTCTGATTTTAGTAGAAAAACTGCAAATAAATATTTTTATGCTTCAACTGTAGCCCCTAACCCAAATTTGTGGTCAAAATGTAGATAGAAAAGAAGGACAAGAGGGCCATGGTGGCCCTGAATCGCTCACCTGAGCATTAATCAGTTCACTGGCTCTGGTGAAGATTTGTAAGAGTTTTTACCATATATGGGAATGGAGGCCACCTTGGTCATGTGACCAAGATCATTTGAAGAACTTTCAATCCTTTGACCCATGCAGGCTCCATATGAAACTTGAGTTCAGTCTGCCCAGTGGTTTCAGAGATGTTTGAAAATGCTTATGGCTGGATGACAGAGGCAGCTAACACCAATACTGTAAGGCCCAGGTGAGCTAACAAGAGGACCATTGGTCCTCACCTGAGCGAACAAGAGGACCATTGGTCCTGTAGCTCACCTGAGTCCATTCAGCCTCAGTACTCTAGGGTAAGTTACTCCTAGGCAAATTGAACACATAGGCGGTATCATACCTGTGACCTTAAGGATGGAAAATGAAAAAGACAAGAATCATCCAACCTGGCCCAAATTCGAACTGGTCCGATATTTTATGGCTGTCCTAGATACCTGCTAGTTTGAAGAAGTTGCGGTCAAACCTAATGGTGCCATGGCCCGGGCAACATCTTCCCTAATATAAGTCTATCTTTTTGTTGTCATGGTAGCCACAGTTTTAAACCAATCTGTCCCAAAACTATATGAAATCAATCCCCCATCCCAACAATGCTTCATAGAAAATTTGATCTACATTGGCCAGCTACTTTAGCAAATATTAATGCTTCAAAGTGTGGAAGACAGATGACGGACCAAGTCTATACTATAAGCTCACTTTGTGAGCCTCGTCAGGTGGGCTAAAAATAGCAACTGTGACCTTGACCTTAGAATGCTGAAATGCAAACTTGTTCAAGATATTGTCATACTAAACATTTGTGTGAAGTTAAATCAAAATCTGTCCATAAATGAAGGCTCTAGACAAAGTTTTTCTAGAAATAGCCACTGTGACCTTGACCTTCATCCCAGAACGCTAAAACTCAAACTTGCCTAAGATATTGCCATACTCATCACTTTGTGAAGTTAAATCGAAATTGGTCCATAAATGAAAGCGCATGACAAAGTTTTTCTATAAATAGCCACTGTGACCTCGACTTTGACCTTAGGATGCTGAAACATGAGCTTGTTCAAGATATTGTCATACTAAACATTTGTGTGAAGTTTGAATCAAAATCGGTCCATAAATGAAGGCTCTAAGGCGATGACAAAGTTTTTCTAAAAATAGCCACTCTGACCTTGACCCAAGAATGCTGATATGCGAACTTGTCCAAGAAATTGTCATACTAATCACTTGTGTGATATCCAATTGAATTCAGTCCACAAATTGAAGGCACTACAGCGATGACAAAGTTTTTCTAAAACAAGAGGACCATTGGTCCTGTAGCTCACCTGGGTCCATTCAGCCTCAGTACTCTAGGGTTAGTTACTCTAAGGCCATCAGTCAATTGGTTTTGGTGAAAAAGATTTTTAAAGGTTTTAACCATATATGGGCATGGAGGACATGTTGGTCATGTGACCTGGACGTTTGAAAAAAAATTTCATTCCCTTAACCCCTGGAGGCTCTATATGAAATTTGGTTTCAAAATTGGCCCAGGGGCTTTTGAGGAAATGGTTTGATATTGTCAAAATGACAGAGTTCTGGGTCAAAAGTCAAAGAATGACCTTGACATCTTGTACTCATGAATCTTCATGTACTCATTAACATGACTGTATATACCGATTTTTAGGCATATCTCTTCAAAACTTTCCATGAAATCTTATGTTCTAGCATTTTCCCATATTTGACCTTGCCGTAAAAAAGGTCAAGGTCAACCCATGGTCATAATTTGAACAATCTTGACAGTACTCGAGTACCCAAAGCTACGTACCAAGTTTCAAGGCCATCGGTCAATTGGTTCTTGAGAAGAAGATTTTTAAAGGTTTTTACCATATATGGGCGTGGCGGCCATGTTGGTCATGTGACCTGGACCGTATGAATAAGTTTTTGTTCCCTCAACTCCTGGAGGCTCTATATGAAATTTGGTTTCAATTGGCCCAGGGGCTTTTGAGGAGATTGTTTGGAATTGTCAAAATATGACAGTTCTGGGTCAAAGGTCAAAGAATGACCTTGACCTCTTGTACTCATAAATCTTCATGTACTCATTAAGATGACTGTATATACCAATTTTTATCCCAAAATCTTCGACAGTTTCCAAGATATCTTATGTTCTAGCATTTTGCCATATAAAAGCACAAGGAAGCAAATTTGACCTTACCGTAAAAAAGGTCAAGGCAACCCAAGGTCATAATTTGAACAATCTTGGTAGTACTCCCGTACCCGATGCTACATACCAAGTTTCAAGGCCATCGACCTACTGGTTCTGGAGAAGAAGATTTTTTTTAGGTTTTTACCATATATGGGCATGGCGGCCATGTTGGTCATGTGACCAAGACCGTTTGAACAAATTTTTGTTCCTAAGGTCCCAGGAGGCTCTATATGAAATTTGGTTACAATCGGCCCAGCGGTTTCAGAGGAGAAGTTGTTTGAAATTGTGGACGGACGGACGACGGACGGACGGACAGACGACGGCGGACGACGGAGCCTGACCATACTATAAGCTCCCCCGGAGCCTCTGGCTCAGGTGAGCTAAAAAAAAGCCATTGTGTCCTTCACCTTGACCCAAGAATGCTGAAATACATTCTTATCCAAGATATTGTCATACGTATCACCAGGGCTACAGAAATTTTGAAATCCAAATCGGTCCGCACGGCCGATGATGTCATACGAATCCAAAATAGACACGAAAACTAATGACTACACTGTATTCCACAATCCAAAAAGTCACGAAAACTAATGACTACACTGGAGCGCCGTTATAACACGGGTGTCATCGCTGAAGTAGCCATTTAGTCCACACAGTCTTACTTATCGTGAAAAATGCGCTTTTGAATCGGTTTTTCGAACTCAAAATCGGTCAGAACCGACAAAAATTTGAATTTCTGTAGCCCTGTGTATCACTTGTGTGAAGTACAATCGAAATTATTCCATAAATGAAGGCACTACAATGATGACCGGACAACATTTTCCCCATTATAAGTCTAAGGGAAAATATTTTATCGCTCAAGGGCAAGTAATTCTGAAAAGAATAATCCAACCTTGCCCAAATTTGAACTGATTCAAGATGTTTTGACTGTCCTGGTTACCTGCAAGTTTGAAGAACTTGCAATCAAAAATGAAGAAGCTAGGGCCCAGACAACATTTTCCCCATTATAAGTCTAAGGGAAAATATTTTATCGCTCAAGGGCAAGTAACTCCTAAAAGAATGATCTAACCTGGCCCAAATTAAAAATGGTCCAAGATGTTTTGACTGTCCTGGATATCTACAAGTTTGAAGAAGTTGCGATCAAAAATGAAGAAGCTAGGGCCCGGACAACATTTTCCCCATTATTATGTCTAAGGGAATATATTTAATCACTCAAGGGTAAGTAACTCTTAAAAGAATGACCCAACCTGGCCCAAATTCGAACTGGTCGGAGATGTTTGACTGTCCTGGATACCTGCAAGTTTAAAGAAGTTGCAATCAAAAATGAAGAAGCTAGGGCCCGGACAACATTTTCCCCATTATAAGTCTATGGGAAAATATTTTATCGCTCAAGGGCAAGTAACTCTAAACCAGAGGACCAATGGTCCTGTAGCTCACCTGACACTTGGTCCTGGTATATATTTTAATGCTTTTATACATGTATATAGCACCAGGGCAGGGGTAGATAACCCCCCTCCCTTAGGAATTAATGTTGAGTCCCAATTCTATATACCAAACCACAAGGTCACTGGGCCTTTGTTTCTGGACAAAGATTTCTGAAGGGTTTTTATCATATATGGGCGTGGTGGCCACCATGTTCATGTGACCATGACCATCTGAACAAACTTTGATTCCTTTGACCCAGTATAAAAGCTCCATATGAAATACAGTAATAATTTGTATAAACTATGATGGGCCTGAGTGCCCAATGCTACATACCGGTTAGGCCATGAGCCAAATATGGTTTACCTCCCCCCCCCCAGGGGGAATTTTGTAGACCATACTTTTCTTAAAGCCCAGTATCTTAGAAGCATTTTGCAGCATGCTAGCCCTTTGGCGAGTGGGGCGTTAAGCTGTAACAGCCTGTTACAAACGTTACCCATTAAAAAAATAAACATAAAATAAAAATTATCAAAAATTATAAAAAAAATAGAAGTCACTTTCCTATGTTTAAATTTATAGTAGAGTCTAATAGAACAATCCAGTAGCTAAAAGTTAGGATGTTTGAAAGGTCACTTTAGCCTACATGGTGTAATATACGTGACATTTGTCTTTACACTCCATTAAAATCGCTATTTCCATCCAAAATACTTTCTTTTTGTAAGTTATTCCTTTACCATTAGACCATATGTTTGTTACTGTATTAAAGACAATTTATTGGTCTTTTCAGATCTGCAAAAAGTATTATCCTATCTTGTACACTTTGAGAGAAAAATGATGTTGAACACAGCAGCCCCTTATAAATGTTCCATATTACAATAATCACTTTCTGTATAATTCAAGTGCTTGAACTACACTGTATGAATTAAACAAGAGGGCCATGATGGCCCTGGATCACTCACCTTAGTATCCTGTGAACTTAACCTCAGAGACATCCATAATAGATAAGAGTTTCACAAAGATTCAATGGAAAATGAACCCTTTATTGTATACCTTAGGTTTTTATAAGATTTAACATAATGACCTTGTTTTTGACCCCATATAACCCAGTTTAAAAACTGGTCTAGATTTCTTGGATATAAACATTCTGACAAAGTTCATGAATATCATATCAAAACTGTGCCCTCTAGAGGGTAAACAATGTTTTTCTAAGATTTGACCTAGTGACCTAATTTTTGACCAGACTTGACCAAGTTGCATCCTTGGTCCAGATTTGTTGGAGATAAGCATTTTGACAAAGTCTCATGAAGATTAGAACAAAACTGTATCCTCTAAAGCGTTCACATGGTTTTTCTAAGAACTGACCTAGTGACCTAGTTTTTGACCTGACATGGTCCAGTTTCAAATCAGGTCTAGATTTCATAAAAAAAAAAACATTCTGACAAAGTTTCATGTAGATTATATCATAACTGTGCCCTAAAGAGTGTACACAATGTTTTTCTAGGATTTGACCTAGTGACCTAGATTTTGACCCCACAAGAATCAGATTCAAATTCGGTCTAGATTTCATAAAGATAAACATTCTATCAAAGTTTCATGAAGATTGGATCATAACTGTGCCCTCTAGAGTGTGCACAAGATTTTTCTAAGATTTGACCAAGTGACCTAGTTTTTGACCTCACATGACCCAGTTTCAAAGCTGGTCTAGATTTCATGAAGATAAACATTCTGACCAAGTTTCATGACGATTGGATCCTAACTGTGCCCTCTGAGTCATTCTAAGATTTATTTCTATTTTTAGCTCCAGCGGCCATTTTGTTCAGTGGAGTGGAACCATATTATTTTGGTAGAGGGTCTCCTAAGGAACATTTCTGTGAAATTATTTCAAAATCTACTAAACAGTTTCGAAGGAGAAGTCGTTTAAAGGTTTTTCTATTTTTAGCTCTGGCGGCCATATTATTCAGCGGAGTGGAACCATTTGAGCACTTTTGGTAGAGGGTTTCCTAAGGAACATTTCTGTGAAATTATTTCAAAATCTGCCCAGCAGTTTTGGAGGAGAAGTTGTTTAAAGGTTTTTCTATATTTAGCTCTGGCGGCCATATTGTTCAGTGGAGCGGAACGCTTGAGCAATTTTGGTAGAGAGTCCCCCAAGGAACATTTCTGGGAAATTATTTCAAAATCTGCCCAGCAGTTTAGAGGAGAAGTCGTTTAAAGGTTTTTCTATTTTTAGCTCTGGCGGCCATTTTGTTTAGCGGAGCGGAACCGTTTTAGCAATTTTGGTAGAGGGTCTCCTAAGGAACATTTCTGTGAAATTATTTCAAAATCTGCCCAGCAGTTTTGGAGGAGAAGTCCTTTAAAGGTTTTTCTATTTTTAGCTCTGGTGGCCATTTTGTTCAGCGGAGCGGAACCATTTGAGCAATTTCGGTAGAGGGTCTCCTAAGGAACATTTCTGTGAAATTATTTCAAAATCTGCCCAGCAGTTTTGGAGGAGAAGTCGTTTAAAGGTTTTTCTATTTTTAGCTCTGGCGGCCATTTTGTTCAGCGGAGCGGAACTGTTTGAGCAATTTTGGTAGATGGTCTCCTAATGAACATATCTGTGAAATTATTTCAAAATTCTCCCCAACAGTTTTGGAGAAGAAGTCGTTTAAAGGTTTTTCTATTTTTAGCTCTGGTGGCCATTTTGTTCAGTGGAGCGGGACGGCTTGAAGAATTTTGGTAGAGAGTCCCACAAGGAACATTTCTGTGAAATTATTTCAAAATCTGCCCAGAAGTTTTTGAAGAGAAGTTGTTTAATGGTTTTTCTATTTTTAGCTCTGGCGGCCATTTTGTTCAGCGGAGCAGAACTGTTTGAGCACTTTTGGTAGAGGGTCTCCTAAGGAACATATCTGTGAAATTATTTCAAAATCTGCCACACAGTTTTGGAGGAGAAGTCGTTTAAAGGTTTTTCATAAAAATATTTCATCGCTCAAGGGCAAGTAACTCTGAAACGAATCATCCAACCTGGCCAAAATTCGAACTGATTTGAGGTGTTTTGACTGTCCTGGATACCTGCAAGTTACAAGTAGTTGCGAGCAAAAATGAAGAAGCTAGGGCCCGGACAACATTTTCTCCATTATAAGTCTATGGGACCTTTTTGTTGCCATGGTAACCACAGTTTTAAACCAATCTGTCCCAAAACTATATGCAATCAATCCCCCACCCCAACAATGCTACACATAAAATCTGATCTACATTGGCCAGCTACTTTAGCAGATATTAATGTTTAAAAGTGTGGACGTACGACGTACCAAGCCTATACTATAAGCTCACCTTGTGAGCCTTTGGCTCAGGTGAGCTAAAAATATATGTGGTGTTTATAGTGGAGTTGCTTATGTCACAAAAATATGCTCCCGTGTCCACTTTTTGTTAATCAGGGTTTATATACATCAAAATGCTTGTCAGAAAATGGTTCCTGCGAATTTTTTAATGACCATTATAAGATCAAGGTCAAGGTCAAATGCACGGCACTATAATTTTTCACCTTTATTTCATTTCTCTCCATTTTAAGACATTAATGTCGTGTTTCAAAGGCGTAAATGAATTTAGTTTTATGAAAATTGTCATTTAATGGACGAAATCAGGAAAACGATAAGAAAAATTGATTTTGGAGAGCTTTAGCGAGCATTTTACGGTAATTTGCAGTGCTTTTTCCACATAAATACAATGAAAATTGAGCTTTATATAGACTGGGTTGGCAAAACATTCAGTAACAAACATCGTATGATATTATATAGCATTCCCTTAAATTATGAAAAATAGGGTTGGGCCCTAACGAACACAGTTGTTGCCATGGCAAACAGTATTTTCGGCCAGCAAACCTTATATCGAATCGGATTTCTATATCCGCCATGTGCTAGCTGATTCATATTTTGGTCAACCGTTCGAGATGGAGAAATAATTTGCAGAAGGCCCATAGGCTGGTAACACTAAAAACCTTATTTTTGTAGGTAAGTGGAAATACTGTAAGTCGAATGGTCACACTAAACACCGTATAAACTGACATCGTAGGTGTGAGATTTCGGAGAAAGTCTAGGGTACATGAAAGCTTGCTGTACATTTCTGTTTTCTGTTTTAAAGCAATACTAGTGTAGTGTAAGAAATTTACAAGCAGGTAAATATAAGAAACGAGGACTGAGCTTGCACAAAAACCATCATGCCAACTACGAAACAGCTTTCATAGCTCAAGTCGAGAATACAAATGCCAACTAGGAAACAGCTTTTATGGCTCAAGTCGAGAATACAAAGTAATCGAATAGACTAAGATATCTCGCCATGCTATTATATTAAGTAGCCTAAAATGTTAAAGGAAATAATATCAAAAGTACAAAAAGGATCGGGTCTCTGTATCATGCCATCCGCACTACTGCAGGGAATGCTGGTTTGCGTTCATTATAAATACGAGTCAAGAAGCAAATGAGGGACATAATTTTACATGAAAATTTTGGCTTTTGCTTGTAAAACATGTCATTACTATACCAGTGTTCTAGAGGATCTGTGCCGCATTGCCGAATATTTCCTACCTTACCAAAAGATTCTGTGTTCTAACAAACGAACGCGAACATTTTTCTGACTGAATAAAATAATTTATACATTATATACCTAATCCTCTATTCTACCAGCAGACTGTTTCAGTTTGAGGGTTTATTTCTTCAATAATAGCTGTATTGTCAATGTTCAGATCCCCGACATGTTGGTATAAAAAGATAACAGATAAAGACCTATTATCCTGCCAGAAATTGTTTCCAAATTATTAGCAAGGTGCACTAATTTCATTTCTCTATGGAGATATTATATCTATATTCCTGCAATTTAAATTTCTAAAAGAGAACGTTTTGAATATATACTAATGTCTACGCTTAATACATAATAAGTCTTAAACTTACAAGCATCGAAGTCGCAAAATTAAAAATAGGGAGTATGATGACATGCCGGAGGATTCTAGAATTACGTGTACTGCTCCTACATAATTAACTGCCCTGATATCAGACATATCGGTATGGTGTAATGTGATATGTTGCAAGGTTTAGAAAAGCCTCAAAACTTGTGCCAGATCACACAAAACACACGATAAATCCATATGGAAGCTATGATTTAGGCTGTTTATCTCTATATAAGAAAGACTCAAGAAGCGGACAAAAAGAGAGAAAAAAAATCTGGTTTGGAATGCTCATGCTGACAAAGGAGTTAAATATGCAGTTCAGGATCTCATTCATTATCAAGATAAATGTGTCGAACCCCCACCAGCTGTCCCACAAAATATATTCTACGGCACAGATCGTTGATAAAAAGCTGTGAAAATCATGTAATTTTTTCATGATACAATAGAAAGATAACAGTTCGATACATTTCCTTTTACAGACGGGGTAATTTACCACCCCGGCAGAATGGGAAGGGGGTGGGAGGAGGTAAGGTTGTGGAAGACAACCACCTGTGATCTGGTTCATATCATGTTTGTGATTGATTAACTTTTTTCTTAAGAAATGAATGTTTGTTATAGCGATAATATTTTTCGCGACACGACAAAACCAACAAAGAGGCATTTGCCCCCAGCTCGACTCTGATCCTCCTGGGAATCCGCTCAGTCTGATCAGAGACTTCGCTGTCGGCATGGAGCTAGCCTAGACCCTGAGCTACCCTTCAAGCGCACAGCAAAGGCTCTGGTCAGACTGGGCGGATGCCCAAGTTGATCTGAGTCTTTGCTGGGTGCACATGCCACTTTGTTGGTTTTGTCGTGTCGCGGCTCACATATGCTAAAAGTGGAATCGTTACTTGCGAGTACAGTTGTGTTACTAGTTTGTTGAGCATAAAGATCTATTGTTTGTTTAGTATTCATTCATAAGCTTCAAGTCAACTAAGAGTTGGTTGCTGAGGATTCAAACTGGTTGCTCAAGTCTAATACAAAACACGTTTTTTTTTTCTCCAAGAGAATTAAAAGTCACGCAGCTGTACTTCAAACATTGCAATCTAGTTCAAGGTTTGAGCCCTGTTTAAAGTAAATCGCTTAAGGCACATATAGGAAGCTGTGGGCGGATACATAGAGGTTTTCAAGGTATTTTTTTTTTAACTCTATCGACTTTATTTTGTCTACATAATTTGTAGGGCATAAAAGATTATCTTAGTGGAATATGGTAAAAAATTGCAAATCTCATTAGAGTTCGTTGATAGGGGCTACAATCGGTTGCTAAGGACACATTTATCAACAGATTGTAGAAGTCCAACAGTTTCTTACAACAGTCTTCATATTTTGTTTCAGGTAGAATATATTCCGGATGGATTTCAGTAAACAGTCTTGAATTCGCTAAGAGCTAATTGCTAAGACTGGTTGATAAGGATGCTAAGGATAAATGTATAAATAATTGTTCTAGAACAAGTGTATATTAAATAGTTTTTTTTTCAACAAATTAAGTCCAATACTTACGCTTCAAAAGTATATACAACAGCTAATATAATACATTGTAAATAGAAGATGATTTGTTTGGAATTCTCTCAATAGCTCTAAATCTGTTGGAAGGTGGTTGTCAAGTGCTTAAATCGGTCGCTAAGGACAAATATATACCCATATTGTTTCAATGAATTTTCAAAGTCAGCCCGCAATGCTTCAAATTGTCTTCAAAGTTTGTTGCACATAAAATATATCCCTTATGAAGTTCAGTACAATGTCTAAAATTTGTTAAGAGAAAGTTGCTAAGTGCTAAGGGTTGTTGCTATGGACAAAATATACGCCTCTTTTTCAACAATTTGTTATAGTCTGTAACTGGTTTGATAAACATAACTTACAGTTATCTATATAAACATTGATTATAGAAGATATTTCATTTGGAATAAACTAAAATTCCAAATTTGTTACAAGGTGGTTGCTATGGGCTCAAACTGGTTGCTAAGGACATAAAGATACCCATATGTTTCACAGTTTTCAAAGTCAGACAGCTGTGCTTTAAATATTACTTCCAATTGTCTTCGTTGTTTGTTGCTCATAACAGATATCCAGAATGAAGGTAAATCCAAAGTCTATAATCTGTTGATAGGAAGTTGCTAAGGACTAAAATTGGTTGCTAAGGACAAATGTATAGACTGGTTTGTCAACAGTTTGTTAACATCCATTACTTTTTTGTTAAATATAACTAATAATTGTCTGCATAATGCATTGATAATAGTGGTTGCTATGGGCTCAAACTGGTTGCTAAGGACAAACAGATACCTGTATGTTTCAACAGATTTTCAAAGTCAGACAGCTGTGCTTTAAATATTACTTTCAATTGTCTTCATAGCTTGTTGCTCATAACAGATATCCAGAATGACAGTCAATCTAGAGTCTAGAATCTGTTGATTGAACGTTGCTAAGGACTGAAACTGGTTGCTAAGGACAAACGTATACGCAGGTTTTTCAACACTTTGTTAATTTTCATATTTTGTTTGTTAAATATTACTTACAATTGTCTGCATAACACATTGCAAATAGAAGATATCTCAGATGGAATTCAATCAAAAGTTCCAAATTTGTTACAAAAGATGGTTGCTATGGGCTGAAACTGGTTGCTAAGACAAATATAAATGCATCTTTTCAACCGATTGAAAATCTATTAGCTGTCCTTTCAATATTTATAACAGTTATTATCATGATGTATTACACATAATAGCTATTCTTCGTGGAATGAAGTCAAAGGTTTCAAATCTGTTAAAGGGTGGTTGCTAAGGGCTGAAACTGGTTGCTAAGAACAAAGATATACACAATTCCTTCTTAGAAAATTACAGGAGTCCAACATCTATGCACAAAACAAACCGTTTCACATATAACAATCAAGATTTACTGCCACAAAACCCATCAGGTTTGCACAACAAAATCCAATGCTTATCTTTAAAATGCCCATTTTTAGAAATATGCTTGCATAAATCTGATGCCATGGCAACAGATTTGATAATTAAGATATACTCTTGAATACAATGGCCTGCTAAACTATTTTAACTGTAAGAATGATCAGAGAAATGTCATATCCAATTCGCGTTTAACGAAACAATAATCATAGTGTTTATATCTATATATTTTCTTTCGACCATTAATGAAATGACCTTGACCTTGCCACACTAGCGGTCAAAGTCAATGGTAAAATGAATTTTTAATTACTAACATTTATTTTCTTTCGATAATACCAAGATTTAGTCCCATATCTTACACTGTGCCCACCATAAATCACGACTTTTAAAGTTTTCCTTTCTATTTTGAAGCGTTGACCTTTGACCTTGACCTTGAAAAGTGATAGAAAAAATTCGCAAGAACCATTTTTTAAAACTACTTGTCAAAACAAACATTTTGGTATATAACATTCCTGATTAACAAAATGTGGACACGGGATTACATAAGCAACTCCACTATTATCAAAATATAAACTACATTGGGTTGCTTGCAAAGTTTACATCAACCCCTTTGTGGTTCACGTACTTTGCATGCGGCCCAAAATAGTTTATACTTCGACAGAAGTATAAACTACATTGAGTTACTAGCAAAGTTTACATGAACCCCTTTGGGGTTCACGTACGTTGCACGCGACCCAATGTAGTTTATACTTCAATAAACACCAGACCAAAGGGGTTCTTGTTTCAAACTTTGCTAGTGACCAAATGTAGTTTTTGCTTCGATAAACACCAGAAAAATGAAATTCATTCCTTATATAAATTACGTTTACGCATACACCTTCTAATTATCAAATTATAACCTAGTTTCAGAACTTACCAACCACTATAACTGAATTTATTCGGCTATGAAATATTCTAATGCACTTACGTATGTAATGCGATGTTTGATTGGATAACTTCAAAAATTTGCGACAGTATATCCTGCGATATACTGTCGGAAACACGACGTCATTATGTAACGTCGTTTCTCATTGGCTGACATCTGGTTTTACGTAGCTGAAAGCATTTGCTATAGGTGCAAAGTAGCAGACTTTTAAAAGTGAAAATGTGAAAAGTGCATTAGAATGGGGATAACTGTACTCAAAATTGTCATTTGAGGAGGTTAATCGTCAGTTTTATGGTTGCAAATTGCGTTTTACAGCTCCGCTGGCGCGTCGCCGTAAAAACGAAATTTCCGACCATAAAACCGACGATTTACCTCCCCAAATGACAATTTTGAGTACAGTTATCCCCTAAGTGTTTTTACATCTCTATAATGACCCCCAAATATCTAAATCAGTCTGACTCAATTCTGCTACGAGATGGATTGTACATTCCTAAACAATCCAGAAAATCTAGATCAATCTTATGAGATGGATTTAGATCTTCTGAATTGTTTTGGTATAGAAAACTCCCTTTGTTACAAGCCAGGAAATACAGTGTATATATGTTTAATCATAATCTTTCACTTACTCTATCTACAAAGTCCGACAAACATTCCCTCTGTGGGCGAATGTAATCATCCATGTCCAGAGCCATTGAGATAGGGCAGCTGTGAAACATACCAAACACATCCAATATCGCAAGCAAAGGTATAATACTCTGTGCCGAGTTGCATCCATGTAGTTTACTTTCAACTTCATTCTTCGTTTCTACTGCCAACCTAAACAAAATGATAGGTGTAACATATAAAGGGAACTTATGCCATAAATATAAAATTACTCACAGCATATACTGTAAAACACTTTTTTTTGGCGGTTACCGAATTTTGGCGATATTGGCGGTTAAGGCAAAGAGCGCTAAAATATAAGTCCGCCAATATAATATTACATAGCTTTAATACATATACATATGCACAGCATGACCGTGAGAGGTTTATTTGATGAGTATTTTCGATTCTTTATACCTTCCCATCAAGTTAAACTATACATTGTGGCATCTATTAGAATCGCCTCGATGAGGCTATTCTAATAGATGTCATAATGTATAGATAAAAGAATAGTAAGAAAATTGTTTCAAATGTACATCAGATTCTCTTTATTATCTGGAGCCATGGTACATCAAGGCCGCCAATATTAACATGCGCCAATATGTCATATTCTTTTAACCGCGAAATTTTGATACCGCAGATATTAAGTGTTTTACAGTATGAGAGTTTACTCTTCCAAAATTTCCACAAGTATGTAAATCTATTCTATTCTATTCTATTCTATCCCATAACCTTACTAGGTCATTGGGGCACCACAGATGACTTCAAAACAATCCCTTTCCACCTTGTCCTGTCTTCAGCTGCCCTAGCTGAGCTGGCAAAATCCATTCCTGTCCACTCCTTGATATTGTCTTCCCACCTCTTCTTCTGTCTACCTCTTCTTCTTTTTCCTTTCACTGTGCCCTGAAGAATTGTCTTTGCTAAACCAGAAGACCTTGAGACGTGGCCACACCACCTTAGTTTCCGTTTCTTGACCAGCGTCAGGAGTTCATCATATTCTCCAATGGCTGCTTGAATCTTCCTGCGAACCTCCTCATTGGTTATATGGTCCTTGTACGAAATGTTCAGTAACCTTCGGTAGCATCTCATCTCAAAGGCCTGGGTTCTTTTCTCTAACTCTGCTGTCAAGGTCCACGATTCACAGGCATACAGAAATATGGAAATGACAAGGGAGCGCATAAGTTTCACCTTTGATCCAAGAGATATGTTGTTATCTCTCCAAATTGGTTTCAGCTTGGCAAGAGCTGAAGTGGCTTGTGCTATCCTTGAGAGAACCTCCTGCTTTGAGCCATCATCTGAGACAACTGCTCCAAGGTATTTGAAGCTGCTTACAGTACCCAGCTTCTGCCCCTTTACCTTGATCTCCCTCTGGATGCCATCTGCGCTGTTTGTCATCAGTTTGGTCTTCTCAGCACTGATCTCCATTTCTTATTGTAATTTTGAAGAAATAGAAATATTAACAAACACTGATGAGTGCTTTCTCTTTCGACTTTTTTGGTACCTTGATTGTTTATCCAAGGCAAAATAAAGATAGCTGTACTTCTTTTTGTTTTATTCAAGTTTTAAACACCGAACTGATTATCTCAAGTCTGCTTTAAATAGCAGAAAACTGTACCCCATGCTCAATTTCAATTCAGAGTCTACACTGTTTGCCATCCCATCTGCTTCATTCAGATGCACCATTCCATCTGCTTCATTCAGATGCACCATTCCATCTGCTTCATTCGGATGCACCATTCCATCTGCTTCATTCAGATGCACATTCTATCTGCTTCATTCAGATGCACATTCCATCTGCTTCATTCAGATGCACCATTCCATCTGCTTCATTCAGATGCACCATTCCATCTGCTTCATTCAGATGCACCATTCCATTTGCTTCATTCAGATGCACATTCCATCTGCTTCATTCAGATGCACATTCCATCTGCTTCATTCAGATGCACCATTCCATCTGCTTCATTCAGATGCACCATTCCATCTGCTTCATTCAGATGCATTTCATGGCCATTACAGTATTTACTTTAGGTGTTCAATTTTTTTCATTTTTAGGGTGCTAAGTTTTCCATTAGTCAATCAGGTTCATACAATTAGTCCCTTAACCAAGCTGGACAATGAAGAAAGGTACCATATATGAGCCATGAAACGAGAAAGCCAACAATGTGGATTGAGCTTTAAGGGTAGCTAAGGGTATAAGCTACCTCCATGCGGACAGCGAAGACTCTGATCAGACTGGGCGGATGCCCAGGCTGATCTGAGTTTGCGCTGGGCGCCCAACCACATTGTTGGTCTTCTCGTTTCGAGGCTCATATATACATAGCTGGAAATAAGACAATATCTGGGCCCGATTGTTCAAAATTAGCGTTGGTCAATGAGATGTTATTATAAAACTTACAATACACAATGCACTGCAAAAGCTTCTAACATTTTTTTCAACAAGAAAATATTGGCGTAACTGGGATACTAACGTTTGTAATTTTAAGAACATTAA
Source organism: Ctena decussata (assembly GCA_963989385.1). Lineage (NCBI taxonomy): Eukaryota > Metazoa > Mollusca > Bivalvia > Lucinida > Lucinidae > Ctena > Ctena decussata. The sequence goes on along the minus strand of OZ022498.1, from coordinate 32,037,590 downwards.
CAAACAAGGTTGTTACTTTTGAATAACCGGGCCCTGGTATACATACTGGCAAACGGCGGCATTATCTGTATTATCCTTGTTATCGATCACAAAATTAATCGCCAGCTCAACAGCTTCAGACACAAGACAGTCGTCGACAATAGCTGGGGGACAAGCATTGGCATCAAACGTTGCTTGTATAGTAGGATCCGTACAGGTCAAATCAACAATACTGTTAAGAACAGTATCCCTCACGGCAGTCAGTCCATCAAGCTGGGGTGAACAATTGTCTGTGTAGAAATCGAGACAAGCTTCTACATTCAGTTTTGATCTGAAAAGAAATATAATCAGACAACTCTCAGGCAACTCTTAAGAAAGATAAAAATATTGGAGGTTTAAAAAATCAGCTTTGTGCTGTTTTACCATCTTGTAGCTTATTTCTCAATGAAAACGTATCTTTTGACCCCTAATTAGAACTATCTCATCGAGACAGTTCTAATGAGGGGTCACAGCATATGCTTCTTTGGAAAAAGAAAAAAAAATTATCCTAAGGATATCCGTGCTGCCCATTCTTTAATCTGGGGCATTGCTATATTACATGTATATGAGGAGATCTCATTCAAACCGTCTAGGTAAGGCATATCTATAGTCAACTCCCGAAATCTCAAATACTGATATATCAAAGTATCTTCTTATATCAAAGAATGTATTTTGTATTTTTATTTACATTTCAACTCCTGTTATCTCAAACTACTGATATGTCAAAGTTAATTTTCTGGAACCAGAAAATTTACTTTGAGATATCGGTAGTTTGGGCTGAAGTTCGACTTCCGAGATACTTCAAGTTGACTGTATATTAAAAATTGTCAGTTAAAGTTCATGGTTGGACTAAATCCAACTTGAATTAAAAGTTCTTACCTCTTGAATCTACGGTAAATTCTCATTTAGTTCGAACAGTTAAAAAATAAATACTGATCGGGGTGTTCCAACTATTAGAAATTGCCTGTCATGAAACTATTTAGTGTTCGAACTATTTGAAATGCCGATTTACGGGGGAAAACGATCTCATGTCATGTCGCAAATTATATCTCATACCTCTCAGTATTAAATAGGTCCTCTGACCTCATTATGCATGTATTTCATTCTGTTTATCCTTTTTCAATATTCCAAATAAATGTTCCGAAAGAAAGACAAGTGTTTCAACACATTTACGATGACCTAATATGTGACTGTTTACACATGTCAGGTAAGTTTGTCGGTGTCCTGGCTATTTATTCACAGCAAGCAGCCTGCTTTAAATTCACTGGCTTCTATTAATAACACACACATTCTAATTCTGGAAGATGCGGTCATTTTGATCTTCACCATTTCTGTCTGTCCTATATTACGTCCATATTGGCAACATGTCATGAAAAATGTGCCGTATTTACATGTGCGAAAACAGCAAAGCCTGTTCCAGTCTGCGCATCTGAAAATGATTATTGTGCAAACTATCGGTGAATCCTAGAGATTTGTAAGACTGGTCAATGTTCCCAAATGCATGGTATGATGTGTCCTGAGGCCCTTTTTGAAAGGCACGAGGCAGCTATGCCAGTGATAAACCTATCTTACGGCTACTGCGAACTTTCATTGCGCAGACCATGCATATGCGCAGGCTGGTCGCTGCTTTCAGTTCCTGCATATATTCGGACTGATTTTGTCAGGAACGAAGAGTTTGTCCTCATGACAATTTATTTCTTTTGCAACCTGGATTTCTCTTTTGTCCAAATGCACTTTAGCGCACGTGCACATTTCCGCTATACATGACATGAATTGCTGTGAGAAATGCCGCCTTATATAGCATGTACTAAAAGCAAAGACTCGGTTCAGCCTGCGCACCCCACAACCTCATAACTTCGTAAGCTTGATCTTTCTTGGGTCAACATGTACATTCCCATTGTTGATGCAGATAGAGAAGATGCTAATCAGACGGCGCAGATGTGTAGGCTGACCCGAGTCTTCGAAGTTCGTACTCGTAACACTCCAGCCAACTCGGTAATCTTAATCAATAGAGTAAATATCGGCGAGGATGCCCGATTTACATTTAGACCGACAGAGCTCTCTTTGCACATTGCGTCGGGAAAACAAAACTGAAAACACCTGAAAAGTTTGGCGTGTATTTAGTGAAATTCACAATATTTTTTGGTGTTCGAAGTATTCAAAATTCAAGTGCATAGAAAAATCCACTGTTCGAACTAAATGAGAAAGTTTTGAGGAGCCGTTTGAAGATGAATTTAGGTGTTTGAACTGCTAGGGTGTTCGAACTAATAGAGAATTTACCGTAGTAAACATTTATCTAACAAGGAATGGTACGATACGATTCCTGTAAATCTGCCATTATAGTCTAACAGTTCAAACTCTTTTTCATTATTCTAAACCCTGCATATCCATTTGACAATTCGTTTTAAAGGTTATTGTTATATATCTAATAAGACTTTACTATAGAAAAGAGCTGTGTTGTAATTGACAGCATTTTACGTTGGTTTCCTTCTATTTTCAATTGTCACAATGCGACAGAATCGCAGACACAGAGTTTCAACACTGTTAAAACATGGGTGCTCCAGGGTTTAAACACCATTAAAGCCCACTTTCATGTTGTCTGCAGAGCTCTGGAATCAAGATGGAAACCGTAAGAAGGTATATAAAAATAGCCATCAGAGGAGATGGCAAATCCCCCGACCGAAGGCCCCCTGCGCCTTGGTAAACAGGGTGCACTTCAAAATGCATATAAATAGTATACTGTCATTCTTTTATGCTCCTTATTGACATCTATTTAACAGATGCATGATTATCTAACACTCAGACCAAAACAGTATGCCAGATTGCTAAAAAGAGGTAAAATCTCAAATAGCAACCATGTAGACAATGTACTGCATATGATACATTCAACATTTCAAAATGTGTGAATAACTTCTAAAGTACAAGCCCTACAAATCTAATTTTGAGTAAGTGAATTTGGACAAAGAATCCAAATCTGAAAAAAATAAAAAAAAAATAAAAATTTTTTTTTTTTTTTTTTGGGGGGGGGGGGGGGGGGGGGCGGGGACCCGGAAAAGTATGAAAGCAAGAGTTGTCATTCTTGTATGAGACAAACTTTCATGATCTGATCTCCATATCTGTGAAGTATCATAAAAAAATTCAAAGGGTATTCAAGTTAGGGAGCGGACACTAAATCACACCTAAAACCATCAAGGGCAAATAACTCAAAAAGTTAGAAAGCAAGAGTTGTCATTCTTTTTCACGACACATCAGCATGCATACATGTGATGTCTCCCAGATCATCCGGGAGACTCCCGGAAATGAAGTCCATCTCCCGCGCTCCCGGAAAGCCTTCAGAATCTCCCGGATGCTGAGTTTTCCCTCCATAATTTTTTTCTGATACCCCTTTTCCAATGCCATGCCCTTTTTCCCTGCCAGTAAGGAGATATCCACATGTGTATTGACCTGTATTCACAGCATCAAATATTGTTTTGACTGTGCAATAAACAAACCGTCATGTCTGTTGACATTAATCCCATTAATCAGGTCACTAATAAACTCACTGACCCGTGTAAGAATTACCCACAGAATGTGTTTAAGAAGATATGTCATGTGAAAAGAAGCCGATAGCCCTGTTTCACAACTACAAAAAATAAACATGCGCAATACAGTCGGAGAGTTGTTTTCACGGCTTAGATTCCCTTAGACGCATAGGCAACAAATACAAAACTCTGTTTAGGCTGCACAGAGGTGCAGGCTGATCGGTGTCTTCACTTGTCGCTCACTCCGTAAGGTACTTTTTCTCCCAAATGGCAAATGACATCTGAATTTATTATATATGGCCGATAACTTTGATCGTTAATGGTGTAAAAATTATGCATGAAAGTTTTGATATTTCTGTCTTGTGCATGGGTATAGTTTGTGTCAAAAACAGAATTTGAACATTGTTATATACATTTTTATCAGTTTTTACAGCTCTGAGTACCTTTAAACAAAACTTATTTGTTTATGAAAGAAGATAAAACTAAAATAGAAATTTCAAGGGAGGCAAATCTGTATGAAATCCCAAGTATACCCTTTTGCAAAAGCTAGATTCTGTGCCAGACAGATACCAAACTAATGATACAAATAACAGTATATAATGATAAATGAATAATTATGATAATTAAAGAAAGGAGGTGTTTTTTTGTGGGGGGAGAGGGTGGGGGGAGGGGCTGGGGGAGTAACTCAAAAGTAAACTAAACAAACCGTACTGTTTTAAAATAAGAAAAAAATACAGTAAAGTATGTGAAACGACGCATCAAAGTTGCCGTCAAAAAGTCTCCCTGATGGAGAACTCAATCTCCCTGAAATGAAATCCAAATCTCCCACATGGTCATTGGGAGTTCATCACATGTATGAGCATGACCTGTTCTACATAACTATGAAGTATCATGAAAATATTCCAAAGGGTATTCAAGTTATGGTGCGGACACGAAATCACACCTAAAACCATTAAGGGGAAATAACTCAAAAAGTAAGAAAGCAAGAGTTGTCATTCTTGTTTGCGACACATCGTCATGACCTGTTCTACACATCTGTGAAGTATCACGAAAATATTTCAAAAGGTATTCAAGTTATAGAGTGGACACGAATTCACACCTAAAACCATCAAGGGGAAATAACTCAAAAAGTAAGAAAGCAAGAGTTGTCATTCTTGTTTGGGACAAATCGTCATGACCTGTTCTACATCTCTTTGAAGTATCATGAAAATATTTCAAAGGGTATTCAAGTTATGCAGCAGACATGAAAACACACCTAAAACCATCAAGGGGAAATAACTGAAAAAGTAAGAAAGCAAGAGTTGTCATTCTTATTTGTGACACATCATCATGACCTGCTCTACATATCTGTGAAGTATCATGAAAATATTCCAAAGGGTATTCAAGTTACAGAGCGGACATGAATCTGCCAAAAATTCACCAAAGGGGAGATAACTAAAAAATTACAAAAGCAAGAGTTACCATTCTTGCAAGCAACAGCGCCATGACCTGTTCTACATAACTGTGAAGTATCATGAAAATGTTCCAAACAGTAGTCAAGATATGGAGGGGACAAGAAAATGTTTACGGACGGACAGACGGACGGACGGATGGACGCCAGGCTCATCGCTATATCCCCTGAACCTTTCGGTAAGGGATAACAAGACCTGTCACAGGGCCAGGGTAGCTCGCCTGACAACGCCTTGCCCATCACATAAAAAACTTTAACCTAAAACTTTAACATTTTGCTAACGCCGACGCCACCGCCGCCGCCGACGCCAATGCTGACGCCGACGCCGGGGGTAGTGCAATAGCTCTTCCTGAACTTCGTTCAGGCAAGCTAAAAATGACAATAAAACATTCTTTCCCTGTGTTTTAAGGTTTGCCCAAGCCCTCATGCATTAACATGCTGCAGTCCTCACCACTGGGGGGTTCAGGCTGCAACATGTTAGCACACTAGGGCTTGGCAAACATTAAAATGTGGAAAAGAATGTTTTATCCTCTTATTTAAAAAGGACAAAATTCTTACAGGCATTTTAATTCATCAGAAGAGAAGTCGTTCGCTTCGTTCTGCCTAGTACAAAATCCTGCTGCCTCTAGGTCACACACTGTTGATGGGTCAAGCCAACGAGTTTAATAAATTCAATAATACAGGAGCACGAATGCAAGATTCCATTTATCATATGACACTAAAATCGCATTTTATTAGCAAAACTTGCACTAAAACGTCACAATTTCGCCATTAGAAAACACGACGTTTTTATGGACGTCAACGTATAACGTTACAACGTAATTTGCATATTTAATCCACTAGTGGATTATCATTTTTAATGCATGGCTTTATTACACTCTCAGATGCGACGTCACATGATAAACATAACTCTTTGACTAACACACAAGAAACATAACCTTTACACAGCTAAATGCAATTACAATTGTTTTAGAGAGGTAGGTCACTTAATTATTTTAGGTGTCCAATCTTTTAGAATTTTACAGTACATGTACAGATTATTCAAAAAGAAGCAAACTCTTACAAGCATATATCCTTCTCAGAAGCAAAAGGGTTGCCACTGGCATAGTTCTCTCCCGTACAATCTGCTCCTGCTTTAAGATCACAAACCGTTGCTGGGTCCAGTTGTCTGGCTTCACATATTGCCGCTGGAAGGTCAAGGCCACACCAGCTGCTACCCACAATTCCTTCTATTACAGGAAGAACATAGGTGCCAATAGAAACTCTCTGATCTTGACTGCATGTCTCCATCTTTTCTGTCAGACACTTCTGTGCAGTCAGGTAGTGGCTGAAACAAGATACACCGTAAAAATTTTAAATATTGGCAAACAGTGAAGACCTTGATCAGACTGCTCCTAAGAGGAGCAACCTGATCAGTCTACACTGAGTGTCAGTCCATCTACACATTACTGCATTGTTAAAACTAGAAAACTGTGTCTATAAGACACTAATGATGCCCCCGTGCAGCGCCTGTCACATGACATGTGTATCCATAAAGCACCTACAAAGAATCCACTGAAAACTTACCCTTTCATGTAAAAAATTGCCCAAAATGACTAAGTTCAAAAGGCTGTGATTCTGTCAAAATTAGTTCTAGATCTATCAAAATGCCTCATGCATATTTTCGAATATGTCAACAATTTGTAGACAAGGACTGAAAAAGATCCATTGAAAACTGTGGAGCTAGTTGATAACAATAACTCCATACTCTACAATGCAAAAGTTTCCCTAGAATGACTAAGTTCAAAAGGCCATAATTCTGTCAAAATTAATTCTAAGTCAAACAAAAACCCACATGCACATCTTCAATACATTCACAGCATGTATGCATGGTTTGAAAAAGATCCATTGAAAACTGTGAGAGGAGTTGATTACACAAACTCTATACCCTACAATGCAAAGATTTGCCTGAAATGACTAAGTTCAAAAGGCCGTAATTCTGTCAAAATTAATTCTAGGTCCAACAAAAACCCACATGCACATCTTCAATATGTCCAAAACATGTATGCAAGGTTTGAAAAAGATCCATTGAAAACTGTGGGAGGAGTTGATTACACAAACTCTATACCCTACAATACAAAAATTTGCCTAAAATGACTAAGTTCAAAAGGCTGTAATTCTGTCAAAATTAATTTTAGCTCCATCAAAAATCCACATGCACATCTTTAATATGTCCACAACATGTATGCAAAGTTTGAAAAAGATCCATTGAAAACTGTAGGAGGAGTTGATTACACAAACTCTATACTATAAAGCGTGACAAACAGACAGACGGACAGACAGGGGCAAATCTTAATGCCCCCCTGACTATCGTCACGGGGGCATAAAAACATAATTTTCTGTTTTAAGGATAACTAGAGAAAGTGAGCAGGGGCTCATGTATACCCCCGGCCAGCACCACCGCCTAATGACATTAAACTTTAAACACAAAAAATTAACACATATCAGATACAAATTTTAAAATCTGTGACCTTGACCTTTGGTCAGCAGCATACAGAGGATGTCAACTTATCTTCTGCAAGCTAACAGTAAACCAAGAAATATATCAAACAGTTCCACTGAAGGATATCTGAAACATTATAAAGCAGTACATTGATGCAACTGTTTAGTATGTGACCTTCACCTTATGTCAACAGCAGCATCCAGATAATGTAAATTGTTGCAACCTAGAGGTAAACAAAGTCACATAACAAAAGGTCCTACAAAAGAAGATGGGAAAATTAAGCAAATAATATAAACTTAACTTAAAACTTTAACATGGAAAAGCATGTCTATGACCTTGACCTTGAATCAAGGCATGTGTGGAGATGATATAGAATACATTTTTAGACTAATACCTATAATCATACCAAAAATAAACCAAACCTAAAAAATGATTTGGATGACATGAGATCTCAAAATCTTAAAAAAAAACATATATGAAAATGTCTAAGTCAGTGTCCTTGACCTCTCAGTCACAGGCATTTGAAAAGATGGTACAAAATAAAACTTTGGACATATAAACCAAACTGAACAAAGAGTTTAGATAATATAAGATCTTAATAACTTAAGTGCAAAACTTCAAAATGAAAAGTCAAAGTCCACGACCTTGACCTCTAGGTTACAGGCATGGGTGGGAATGGTACAGAATAAAACTCTATCATCATGCCAAACATAAACGCAACCCACCAAAGGGTTTGAATAATATAGAGATATTAAAAACTTTAACCCAAAACTTACAGATGAAAAGTCAAAGTCCCTGACCTTGACCTCTATGTCACAGGCACGGGACGGGATGGTACAGAATAATACTTTGGACCAATATCTATAATCATGCCAAACATAAACACAATCCAAAAAAGGGTTTGAATTATACAGAGATCTTAAAAACTTTAACGCAAAACTTTAACATGAAAAGTCAAAGTCTGTGACCTTGACCTCTAGGTCACAGGCATGGATAGGGGTGGTACGTAATAAAACTTTGGACCATTATCTATCACCATGCCAAATATAAACCTAATCCATCAAAGTGTTTGGATTATATAAGATCTTAAAAACTTAAACACAAAACTTTAACGCAAATGTTAACTTACGGACGGACGGACGGACGGACGGGAGGACGGACGGACAGACGGACGAACGGACATCGGACGAAAGCTATATACCTCCCGGCATATGCTGGGGGTATAATTACGGTAATTCATAGTTCCGTGAGTACCCCTAAGCTCCGCCTACTCTCATTTGCATAAGAAATTTTTTATTTTCAAATCAATTATTGTCAAATTTAGTAGATATTTTCCTAGTGACATATAAAAGTTATACTGTGAATTTCAGAAATGTATCTTTTATAGTTAGTGCGTTATTTAGGTAAGAATTTAATATATTTTACTCATTTTCATTGAGTTTGTGGGACCTAGTAGGGGTGTAACGATATATAAAACTATCGATGCATCGTGATAGTGGTTGCCTTGATAGTGCTATCGTGATAGCGTTTTCAACTATCTATAACTATCGCCGATAGTGCTTTCAACTATCGATAGTTTTGATAGTTTTTGTTCATGTAGATTTTCACCTTGTAGACTGGATTTTGACACTTGTTCTCCAAACAAAGGTCTTTTAGGAACTTCAAAGGTGTCTGCTTTGCATCAAAAAAGGTTTGTTAAGATGGTGGTAAAGCTTACACTCATAGTGGACAGCACTGGTATGTAATTTAGAGATGAGGGACTTACTTAAATCATCTGAATTCTTAAGAAATTGCAATATTCAGAGACAGTGATAGTACCCTGATGCATCGTGATGTAAAACCCTCGATAGTAACAGTATCATGATAGGGGTTTCTCCGATAGTGATAGGATCGTGATAGTCAAAATTTGGGACGACACTCAGCCCTAGGACCTAGTCCCCCAAACGGCTGAATTTGATCTTATCTCCCACAGCATGCTCAGTCAGTGGCACTTCTGACTGGCCAGTGAACAGTAAAGTAGGTGCTAATTAGCTTTGAGTGGCATCTCGAAACCATGAATTATATCCGGTGTACCAATATTTAGTAATTTTAGTGCTTTTTTTTTTTTTTTTGCAGCACTAGAAATTCTGACCTTGATTGCATGTTGTCAGTTTTTTCTGTCTGGATATTGCTGTGCAGTCAGGTGCTGGCAGAAATATGAACACTTAAAGTGCTAAAAACAAAAATAATTGAATTTACAAACAGTATAGATGCAGATGAGGCGGCTCAAAATGAGCCCCCTCATCTGGATCTACACGGTTTGCCCTCTAGCCTTGGAATTCTCAATATGATATAGCTTAGACAAAATATTTTTTGAAATTTCACAGAAATAAATTTTGTCGTCTGCTGTTTTTTAACATTTAAAGTGTTCAGTGCTGGAAACGACCAGTAGCCCAGTGGCCAAATTCGCCTAAATTTTGTCTCGGGCCACCAGAAATCTCCAAAATATGACCTTTAAATGGCCCAAATTTATCTTTCTGGCAATACTAAATGAATGGGAACTTTAGGTAGTGGATAATTTGGGCCATTGAAAGTTTGGCCTGTTTAGCTTTTGGGCCACCACATTAATCTTGCAAGTTTCCAGCACTGGTGTTGCATGTATACTTCAAGAAGAAAGAAACGCAAGTGTTTCAACAGTCGCTATCACATACATGTATAAACTGTTGTCATGATTGAGGTACTGACTGTACCTGCCATAGATTAAAGTTAGAAAACATTTCTAATCAGCACTTTATTGGCACAGACCTAAAACACACAAAACATGTAACAAAATTGGATGATTCGAATTTCGTAATTGATGTTGAAGTCACATCAATATTGAAATTTTAATCTTCCAATTTTGTATTAGGGAGTTGGAAGTCAACTAAACAATGATATGCAACATCCGATGGTTGTTCGTCTCTCAGTAATGAGAAAGACCATCTAAGTCCTGAACATTATGTGTTCATGTGTGATTGTGTATTCGTTGATGGCTGTTTGAGCCAATTTTAGCTCTAAACTGTCGGTTGCAAATTGAGCAAGTAAACACGGACTGTGACAGAATTCCTTTGTCTGGCAATAAACATGCCACCATCATCAGTGCCTATGCAGCTACGATGACCAACCCAGATGAGGTGAAAGAAAAGTTCTATGATGACTTAGTATTATTTCTGCAACAACCCGTACAGACAAGCTTATTCTACTTGGTGACTTCAATGCCAGAGTTGGTACAGACCACCAGACCTGGGAAGGAGTAACCACGCTATTCCTGGGCAGGCTTAGACCTCCTACCTGGCAAAATACAGTCCCAAAAGGGCCCCTAAAACCCATGACCTTGACCTTACCTGCAACTACTCTCATCATGCACCGCTCCAAGGTATGGTAGAATTGTGTCCAGACAAGGCCTCCAGTCACATGGGACCTGATCTTCCTCTTCCAAGTCCTGGGGACACTCCTGCCCCGTACACTCTGCAAATATGGCAGTGAGCTTGTCAATCCTGCCTGTCATCTCGTCGGAACATCCCACTTTGAAGGTTTCTATTGTTGGTAACGCATCAGCACTGGCACTGGAAAGAAACAGCAGGATACAAAACCTTACATACTGTATTCCTTCTATTAACCCCCCGCCCTTTCTTCCCCTCAAACAAACACACACACATACATACAGAAATCAGTTTTACAAAATAATATCCCCCCACCCCCCTTACACACACACATTAAACAGAAATTAGTTTAACAGTTATTCTAAAATATCATGAAGTGGGGCATTTTGAGCAGAAATACCACCACTTTAAGAAGAAATAACATGAACTGCATCAAGTTATGTTTATTTCTTGAAATATAAAAACATAAAACAAAAGCCTTTAAACCTTTGACTGGGAGGCTAGAAGAGATTTTATTTGGAAAGAGTCTCCCTGTATTTCTTCCAATAAATACTCCCTCTCATTACCTTTTCTATTAACCCTTAAAGCACCAAAAATGAAAAATTGTTGAATTGGCAAGCAGTGTAGATCCAGATGAGGTGGCTCATAATGAGCCACCTCATCTGTATCTACACTGTTTGCCATATAGTCTTTAAATTCTCAATATGATAAAGCTTGGACAAAACGTATTTTGAAATTTCTGCAGACGCAAATTTTGTCGTCTGCTTTTTGGTGCATTCAGGGTTAAGAAAAGTGGCAAAATACCATAAAGATTGACCCCAGACCAACAAAACTGAGCAGCAATAAAGTGGCACGTACGCCCAGCAAAGACTCAGATCAGTCTGGGAATAGTAAGAGTAATATCAGAGTCTTTGCTGAGTGCTTAAAGGGTAGCTGAGGATCTAAGCCACCTCCATGCCAACAGCATAGATTCTGATCAGACACCCAGGCAAATCTGAGTCTTCACGTGGCACACATACCATTTTGTTGGTTTTGTCCTGTTGTGGTTCAATTTATTTATTGCTCAACTTTTGTACAAACAGTAATATAGACCTGTCAAAAGCAACACTTCAGAAGCATTTTGTAAGAAGAAATAATGTAATCTAATCAAATCTCATGTGAGCCAGGACACACAAAACCAACAAAGTGGCATGTGCTCCCAGCAACGACTCAGATCAACCTGGGCAGCTGCCCAGTTTGATTAGAGTCTTTGCTGTGCACTTAAAAGGTAGCTAAAGGTCTAAGCTAGCTCCAAGTCGACAGTGAAGACTCTGATCGGACTTATTTGGGTCTTCGATGTGTACACATGCCACTTTGTTTGTTTTGTCGTGTTGCAGCTCATGTACTTTAACAGCTCTCACACGTTTAGTCTATAGTCTAGTATGCCTACCTGCAGAACGCGGCAAAATCATTCAAGTGAGCGAATCCCAGAGTAATAAGCTTGGTGAAGTAACCCCTTGCAAACATGCTGAAATCCTCATATAAGCATGTATCTGGTTCTGAAAGGCAAGAAAATTATGATAAAACTGCACTTTTTAACACTTCAAGCGCCGAAAAACATAAATAGTTGATTTTGTAAACAGGGTAGGCCAAGACAAGGCGGCTCATTTTGAGCCGCCTTATATGGGTCTACACTGTTTGCTGTCTAGTGTTTGAATTCTCAATATGATGTAGCTTAAACCAAACTTTTTTTTTCACATTTTGCAGACATACATTTTGTCGTCTGCTGTTTTGGCTCTTTAAGGTGGTGATAATCACTGATTTGGGACAAAGACAACAAGACCTGTCCGCGTACAGGATAGCTCGCCTGCAGCGCATTGCCCATCACATAAAAAACTTTAACCAAAACATCCATTTCGGACGCCGACGCGGACGCGGACGCCGACGCCAGGGTGACAACAATAGCTCTTCCTGAACTTTCGTTCAGGCGAGCTAAAAATCTGCATAAAATACTCAAAATAACACTGATCTTTCCAAAACTTAGCAGATGCTTTCTTTATGTTGTTTCTCATAATTTAGAATCCCAAAATGCAGCATTTGTTAATGTTAACAAGACCTGTCCGGGTACAGGATAGCTCGCCTGCAGCGCTTTGCCCATCACATAAAAAAACTTTAACCAAAACATCCAATCGGGACGCCGACGCCGACGCCAGGGTGACAACAATAGCTCTTCCTGAACTTTCGTTCAGGCGAGCTAAAAAGTGTTTTTATAAGAGAAGATCAAAGGGTAATTTTCTGCCAATAAATCTGAAAAAATAATATCATTATTGAAAACATACTTAGTGCTTAGAGTACCTTGTTGCATAATGGAGCGTCCTAGCAATTATTTTTTCAAACTCTTTCACACATTATCAGGCTGAGCAGATGAAAAAAGATGCAGTCTGTGTCCAAATTTTTTTGTCAAAACACACAGGTGGGACTATTTTAACAAGGTCGAACAATTTCATCTACACACCACTGATCATGTCAGTAATGTATTATTCATATTGTAGGTGTTAACATAGGTATGCTTGCCTACCCCGTATTTAATAAATGCGTCCAGTGTACATTTACTTTGTACATGGTTGAACATTTGAGAAAAAGCTACCGTTTTCATCTGGTCTACATTACAATTTGAGAAAGAGTTGGAATAAATAATTGCTAGGACGCTCTTCATTATGCAATAATGCACCTTCAGCACTACGTAAATTTTCAATAACGATATTTTTTTTCAGATTTATTCGCAGAAAATTACCCTTTGATCTTTCCCTATAAAAACACTTTTTTAAGCAGCATGTACGTCTATTTTGTCTTCTAAACTGTAAAGAACAACAAAAATAAGAAGTCTGCTAACTTTCAGGGAGATACCTTACTTTTTTATGGTTTTATGCAGATTTTTACATTTACCATAAATCACCACCTTAAGGGTTAATGCCTGGTGGTCTCCTATCTCATAGTTTGAGCAAGTCCATTTTCAAAATAAGGGGTGTCTGATATTGTTTTATTGTATTTCTTCAGTTATAGGACAGGGTTTTCCCATTCCAAACAATGTCAAAAATCTAGATCCATTTTGTAAGACAGATCTAGATCTTTGGGAATGTTTTGGATGAAAAAAAAATCATTTTATACTAAGCTGAATTTCACAAGACTGTAATTTTGTAAAGTTAAAATCCCCAGTGTTATAACTGAATAATTACGGTATTTGTATTTTTTCTTAAGATAATCCTGAATTTAAAACAAACAGTGCAGGCCCAGAACAGATGCCTTCTGCAGCATCTGATCTACTTCAATAGTGTTTGCCAACATCTCTTTTATGAAACCCTGGTTGACAGAGCCCTTCCAAAATGGGTCAACTCTATCAGGGTGAATTCTTTCCATTAAGATGTGATCACAATTGCAAAGGGAGGCAAAAATGAAAATGACAGAGTTGCTTCCTCTTAAGAAAAGCCTCTTATAACAAGGAAGCCAAACATTTCCTGATCAGTGACATACAGGTACATCCTTATAGGGCTATATTAGCCACAACATGACAAAAACAACAAAGTAGCATATGCGTCCAGCAAAGACTAAGATCAGCCTGGGCAGCTGCCCAGTCTGATCAGGGTCTTTGCCTTTCCGCACGGAGCTAGCTTAGACCCTTAGCTACCCTTTAAGTGTACAGCAAAGGTTCTGATCAAGCTGGGCAGATGCCAAGGTTGATCTGAATCTTCGTTGGGCGCACATGCCACTTTGCTGGTTTTGTCGTGTCACAGCTCATATGTACTCTTCATTGAAAGAATTGCTCATATGGAGGAGTAAATTCTTTCACTGAAGAAAAGCCAGCATAGCAAGGGAGTCAAATTCTACATGCAAGAGTGATATAACTTTTTATAGGGGGCAAAATGTTTTTAATTTTTAATCTATACAAAGGCAATCAAAGAGTCCCAAGTCAAAGTAATCTACCTTCTTACAGAGGCAGAGCCCAAATGGTTCAGTGGGTTTAAACCTGGCCTGCTAAGCTAGCCATCTGGGTTCAAACCATATATGGCTTCCATTGCACACAGCCTTTCATTATCACCCTCCCATCATCCTGATATGACTGAAATACTGTTGAAAAGGATGTAAAATCTTACGTCATCCATTCATAGATCTTATATTGGCTACTCTTGATTTAGAGAATTTTATCCTGCAGGGGAGAAAAATTTGTTCAGACTGGCCTCCACAACTCCAAAAGGGAGACAAGTTCTTCCATTATTGTCTAAGTAGAGTATCAATTCACCATAAGTAGTTAAAATTCAGTGCTCCTGTTCAGAAAGGGTAACAGGGATTACCGTAATGACCCTAAAATTTGGGACATCCAAAAGTCAGTCAATTATTGTTTGAAAATTCTTAGAAATTGGATTTTACACATGTTAATGAATCCAATGATGCTTAGTGAATGGCAAACTTTGTAGACCTTGATCAAACTGCTCCTTGAGGAGCAGTTTGATCTGGGTCTAAAATGTTTACTTAGACCTGTCTTTCCAACTATATAGGGTCATAATAGCTATTAAGGGATAATTTTCCAAATTTCTGCATAAAAGCGTATGTTGTGACCCCTCACTAGATCCGTCTTGCCGAGAGGGTTCTAACGAGGGGTCACTACATATGTTTTTATTGAGAAATAAGAAAAATTATCTCAGAATTATCCTGAAACCCCGAATTAACTGAAGTTCTGACTTAAATGCATCTTAAACCTACCAGTGATTGTTGTCACGTCCCCACCAGCACCCCCTCCACCTCCGCTACCCCCTGAACCACCGCTCCCTCCATCAAGAGATAACAGCTCGTTACAGAGGTTTCCTCTACATCCGATTCTGCAGAAGGACTTCCATTTATTATCCCAACATTTTGACGATGCCTCATTAGCTACTGGATTCTTACAGCCTTTTGAAATGTGGAGTTTGTTAGCCTGTTTTTTATCGACTCTTACTGTGGTTTGACAGGACTGAAAGCACAAACGACAAAAAGATTTGAAATAAAACATTATTTGAGACACTAAATTTTCCAAGGCTGCAACTAAGACTATCCTCAAATGTAGAAAAATAATAAAAATAACAGGGTCTAGTTGTTCAAAGCACTGTTAGCTTTTCTAAGTATTTAGATAAAGAGTCTTTAAATCATCTAAACACATAAATCAAGTTTACTATTATCTGTCAGCAAAATATGGCAGTATTTCACAAATAACAGGTTTAAACAAGAAAATCGGTGGAACCGATGGATGCTCCCCGAAGGCTTGGAATAGGAGAATGGGTATCCTGGTGAAGGAGTGATTTTCTGTGTAAATTAAATGCAATTTAAAATGGAAAAAAAAATTCTTTTCAATACTTTTAGAGCAATGCTCTAGACATACATACAACTAAGAAAAAATAAGAAGGGAAGTAACTCAAAATAAATTGGGATACAGTTATGGTTCTTCTGCTCTGCACTTTTTTTGTCATTGCCCTCTATTATCAATATGTGAAGTTTCATTCATGTTCTCTTAAATGTGTACAGAGATATACTCCGGACAAGCTAAATAACTGAAAAAAATAGGAAGGAAGCTAACTCCGTAATTACTAAAGGTAGGGTTATAGTTCTTAAGCTCTGCACTTCCTTTCATTACCCTCTATCAATGTGTGAAATTATATTCAGTTTCCTTCAATACTTCCTAAGATATGCTCTATACAAGCACAATAAACCACAAATTAAGAAGGGAGCTAACTGTGTAAATACTTATGACAGAGTCATGGTTCTTGTGTTCTGCACTTTTATTCATTGCCCTCTATTAGTGTGTGAAGTTTCACTAAGTTCCCTTTTATCCTTTCAGAGATATGCTCTGGACATGCAAATTACTAAAAAAATAGGAAGGGAGCTAACTTTACAAATACTGAAGACAGGGTTATGGTTCTTGTGCTCTGCATTTTCTCTTATTACCCTCTTTCAATGTATGAAGTTTCATTAAGTTCCCTTTAATACTTTTGGAGATATGCACCAGACAAGCTTAATATTGAAAAAAATGGAAAGGGAGCTAACTTCGTAAATACTTGTGATAGGGTTACAGTTCTTGTGCACTGCACTTTCTCTAATTGTCCTCTATAAACATGTGAAGTTTCATTTAGTTTCCCCTTATACTTTCAGAGATATGCTCCGGAAACATGCAAAATATTGAAAAAAAAGGAAAGGGAGCTAACTTCGTAAATACTTGTGACAGGGTAACGGTTCTTGTGCACTGCAATTCTTCTTATTGTCCTCTATCAATGTGTGAAGTTTCATTTAGTTCCCCCTTATACTTTCAGAGATATGCTCTGGACAAGCAAAATATTGAAAAAACTGGAAAGGGAGCTAACTTCGTAAATACTTGTGACAGGGTTACGGTTCTTGTGCACTGCTCTTCCCCTCGTTGACCTCTATCAATGTGTGAAGTTTCATTTAGTTCCCGCTTATACTTTCAGAGATATGCTCCGGACAAAAGTGTGACGGACGGACGGACGGATGGACAGACGGACGGACAAAGCGGCAACTATATGCTCACCCTTCGGGGAGCATGAAAAATATAACTTCTCATTATTCGTTAACTAACAATGCTAAAATTAGGTCAAGACAATATTTATTATGCCTTTAAGCTCTACTCTTCCATATGTATGCAGGTCCCAAGTTTCATGGCTCTATGCCTTATAGTTCTTGAGAAAAAGAGCTAAATGTAAAAACTCGACAAAAGTTTCTGATGCCGCTGCTGACAAGAACACGAGAATAGCAATACATGTCTGGTTTCTGCTTCCCAGGGGAGACAAAAACCTCACCAAAGAAATACTGTATGTACCTGTTTGTTAAAGCTGCATGTTTCCAAGGGCTGGCTGTTGCAGACATCATTGTCTTCTTCATCATGGCAAGAGTAACACTGGATCCCATTAAATGGTGGGTCCTCTGCAATGTCAAATACCGTAATGACCCTAAATTTACGGACATCCGTAAGTCAGACAATTATTCTGAAAAGTGACTCTTTATTTATGACGTTTCGGCATACTGCCTTTATCAAAATTATGAAATTTGTACAAGACTACATTTTGAGTGTTTACATTCTTCTCAGCATTCAAACATTGAATCACGGAAATGACGTTGCGTAAAGGCAACGTACGACGCGCTGCCGTCAGAGGTAAACATTGGCGCGACGTTGACAGGATGAAACAAATGAGAACCTGTCCATCCTACAAGACTAAGTAACATCAACGGGATCTCAAATGCTCATTGATCAAATATTCAGATGGCGCATATAATCTACAAACATTCAAAGTAATTAAAATAATAATCAGACAATACAGTTGAAGATGCACAGCCCTGTGTGTGTCATCATCCAGCACGAACAAATTATGAAAATTGCACAAGAAGCAAACAAACGCGCAACTCTGTTCCCACTCAGAAAAACATATACACCCACACAAGAAAAAATCCATCGCTCTTGCAAATGCACAGCTTAACTCATAATAAGGGTTATCTACTCACTAAGCACAAAAAAAAATGCAACAGCCCAACCCGCATTTCTGCTTTACACTAGTACATCTGCCTCAACTCTAACAGTGCCCACAAACGTGTGCCGCTTACATACGGGCCGGTAGGTATCCCCATCACATGAATATTCTCGTAGTACCCTCTTATGTCAAAGAGTATACTGGACACAGTTCCTACATTTCTTTACATTTAAACTCCTGTTATCTTAAATTTCTGTTACCTCAACACTGATATGTCAAAGTACCCTCTCATATCAAAGAATATAGTTAAGACGAATTTCCTATTTTTCTTTACAGCTAAACCCGTCTTCTGGCGGGTCTTCTGCAATGTAAAATACCATAAACCAGAAACTTTAGAGATATTAGTAGTTTGAAATGAACTTTTACTTTGAAATACTATGAAATGACTGTATATGAATTGTTTTCAGAGCTCAACAGGTAATAGTGAATCTTGGTTCAAAAGTCCAACATTGTAGGTGACAAACAGTACTATGTACTGGCCTTGGACAGTGAAATTCCGTCCTCAACAAGACTCATATCTGACAAAATCAGTGTTGCCACTCAGTTTTGATTTTCTGCCTTTATTGATTTTGGCTCCTGCATATGGTTCAAAATGTCAGATATATTCATTGGCCTGAAAGACTAACATCATGCTAGATTAGACTCTGCCATAGATAATGTTCACATTTAACGCAAGAAATGTTTTTTCTTAAGGACTGACACTTATATATAATGAATATCACCCATAAAAGAAGCCAGAGTTTGCATTACAGCCATTTCCAGAATATATTTCTAGCTTTATTTTGCATACCCTAATGTGCTAAAGTATTGGGACACCTAAAACGATTAATTTTCCATTTGTCCCAAATGGAAAATTAATGATTTTTAGGTGTCCCAATATTGGGAAAATTAATGGCTTTTAGGTGTTCCACTATTTAAGCACATTAGGGTAGAATACCTTCTGCTATTTCTTTGCATCCCATGTCGTCGTAGAATTTGCATGCCATTATTTCCATTCTGCCCATCAGAATCTTTGCCGGCAGGTTTGGTGTTTTATATAAACAATGTTTGAACATATGAGCAGCGTCACACATCTTATTAATTGGTTCATCCTCGATATAAGCTGAGATACCCTCGGTGAAATCCCTCCAGAAGTTTCCAAAGCACATCATTAATGCTCCATAGTCATCGCTATATTCTGTAACAAAAAATGTGAGGAAATAATTATATACAGTGGATTTTACTTACAACATCGTTCATTCCCAGAAGTATTGCTGTTAAAATGATTCTGCCGGTATATAGAAAAATATTACTTCAGAACAAAACTGAGCTTTAGTTGCTGTTTGTCCAGTCATGCTTGTTTAACGTGGCCACAGCCCATGGTAGAAAACCATAACAGGAGTATTACCTCAGTGTGTTTTTAAGGAATGAATTTAATTTTTCTGGTGTTTAGCAAAGTATAAACTACATTGGGTTGCGTGCAAAGTAACTGAACCCCGAAGAAGTTTATGTAAACTTTGCTAGCAACCCAATGTAGTTTATACTTTGATAAACACCAGAAAAATTAAGTTCATTGCTTATATTAACCTTTAGCTGGGCAGATATGTGAAATAATTGTGCACTTTGTGATAAAAGCATGAAATTTGGCACAATGCTAGACAAAGCTATTCTAAGCATTTTCAGGGTGGATGCCAAGACAGAAAATTCCATTTATGGCGGCCATCTTGAATTTCAAAATGGCCGCCACTGAAACTGCATTTTATGACAAACAGAATCGGAAATCATTAGAAAGACCAGTTTTGTGTTTCTGAACATGTTTTGCTGAACTTTCGCCATGATTTTCTCATACTTGTCTGTTATTCGGCATTTCTGGTCTATGCTCCTGGGCGTAGACATGACACTAATCGATAATTACATGTTTGTAAGTATAGAAATGGAATACAGTGAATCACAGTTCCGCACCCCCTGGTGAACAAAACCTTTCAAAATATCATTGTTTTGCAGATTTAATTCTTTTTCTAGTGAATAAAGCTTATTAACTGGATGACGATAGCAATTTTTTTACTTGTTACTTTTTCTTGTTGCTTTAGTCAACATAATAAACCATTTTGCCTAACTCATAATTTATAAAAGAAGCAAAAAGCATAGTTTAATCCTTAAATGTATTTGAGTTTATTTTAATGCACAAAGTTATATAAGAATTTAAAAGGAAAAAATCATATTCGTTGTGTAACGTACATAACAGTAGCAAAGGTTCTAACAAAAAACAATAATCTAAATAAACCATAATTGGTGGTTGATAAATGTGGTCCTTACTAAACTAACACTATTATTCATTTTCAAATTATGCACATATCAGAGAGAACAGATTGGCTCCTTTTGAATTAGTCAATACAGCACTGAAAAATTACTTGAATCTAGAACGAAACATTTTTGTAAGAGTCCATACAATTTTTAAGAATGACTTCGAGAAATAGATACACGTGTAAATGGTAACTAGTGTATCCTCAGTTTGATCTGTATTTCGTCTTAAGTAGCCAGAAGCATATGCCACTATATTGGAAAACCATCGTTGTATGTTTTTAACTATAATTATATGATTTAAACATGTATCTGATGGTAGGTTTAGTGGTAACGTTGAGTAACAAAATTGTAGTTTGTATATAATTGTTGTAAAGAGTCAGTTTCAGACTGCAGCTAGGCTTTCAATGCTTTAAGTGTTAACCTGTCAACTATATTCAGATATTCAGATACATGTTGTATACGTAGATTTTCAATATTTCCTGTAGTACAACAGGAAAAACAAAGATCTTTACGAATGGCATACTCTGGCTCTGACTCTTTTAAAACACAGTTTTGCAGCAGCTTCACTATAATAACCTTTTAATGACACATTCGACAAGAAAATATTTTGATCAGGGTTGAGGTTGAATATCACGTTAAATGTGTACCTAAGTGGTAATAAACGTTATCTGTTTGTATACATGTAGCTCTCGTCATTTATACTGCCGCATATTACTGTTAGGAAAACGAAAAAAGTGCAAATCTTTATAGTGAGACATGGAAATTAGAGCTTTCCCATCATCTTCTGTTCACGAAGTATAACTGTCACTATAAAAAGACATAATCTTTCCTGATCAGGTAATTTTGCACCACCATCTTTGCATATTACGGCTTACTATTATCAACACCTAAAATATTACATCAGCATAATTACTTTCAAACAACTTGTAATAAATTATTTATTGAATTAGTATATTCTTTTATATTGTCAAGTTGTATTGAGAACACTGTTCATAAGCAGCAGGACTTCATCATCAATAAATTATTTACTCCCCACCCCCACCTCCCCTACCCTTTCCCAAAATGATTACAACAAACTAAGCAAAAAGATTAATTAGAATAACATTTAATTTGGTTAGTCCCTGATATGTATAGGTATAACTTATTTCATTTGTTTCTGTCCTAAATATAACGTTTTGCTACATATAAGGTGTGACTAATTAGTAAATTGCCCAATAAAATGGTTGTATACATTACTTGTTATGTTTGTTCTCGTTTAATTTCTAGTCATACTGCAGGTTCATTTAGGAGATGAGGAACTGAGATTTGCCTTTAAATCCCTAAGTAGTAACACTGATGTTGATTAATATATGTAGTCTTTTTTTTTTCATTTGCCATTGCATTTTGTGCAGTTGGAACACTATAGATTATTAATACTTGTAAAAATAAAATATTTGTCAATAGCAACAACTTAAGTTCCCATATTTAGGCACCCCTCAAGAAACTGTTGAATATATAAGCATTGATAAGGTAAGAAAAAATAATAAAACAAAACTGCAGCATAGAATGAAGATTGTCGTAAAAGGAAGAATTTATCGAAACCAGCTTCAAATATCCACATAGCCTATTACTCAACTCCTCGTATCATTAGCTTTCAGCTCATGTTTCGATATTTTATTCCCAAAGTCCTGCTTATGGCATCAGAGGTAAGAGCATTACAAAATAGACAACGTAAAGCTGTGTTGCAAAACTTGTAGTATTTTGACATTATGCAGTTTTTTTTTTTTATTTTATATGATGGTTTTAGTTGAGAAATGGCATTTCTTGTGTAACGTATACTACCCATAGAACCTTAACTAAAGTAAATGTGCTCTGCAACCCAAGTTTACATGTAACATTCTGTTCCCAAAATCTTCAAATGTCTGTTTATATTTCTCTTATCAACAGTCTTTCTTTTGTTTGCACTTAATATGCTACATCTTTTCAATAAACACTGTAAGACAATGCTCTTGTATGTTTTGTAGATTACATGTCATACTAGACGCTCTTATACTACTAAATTAACGCTTTTGGGGCGCTATTTTATAAGACTGACTGTTGACTGCTTATCTCTTGACTTTACTTCTACATAAAGTGCTGTCCTACAACGGCAGGGCTTTATTTTCTCTACAATGATGTCTCTGTTCTTTTATTTAATTTAACTTTTTTAACCATTTTTATAATAAATATCACGTATGCTAGTATCATTAAAAGGATGACAAAACAGTTAAGTAGTTAGGCAAGTACGTTATTAATAATGTTAATTTAGGTAATAAAATGCCAGAAAAGAGTGAATGTCCTCAGAGCTTTTCATGTCTAGAAACATTATTAGTTTGCAGTATCCTATTTTTCGTAACGTATAAAACAAACGTCATGTCACCTTTAACCAAACTATTAAGGTGTCAGAGGTCTCAAGAAGCAACGTTTCTTAAGAACTGAAAGAATGTCATATTTATAATATTTTTGAGACACAGTGAAGAAAGTTCAAAAGTGGTATTATAATGGACTTTTATGACTAAATGTTATTTACGTTACCTCCAGTAGTGGAAAATGATAAAAAATCATGCAGTCTGTAAATATTCCACTATTTGAAGATAGGAAAAAAGGGAGAAAGGCTGACAGAAACAAAACGAAATGTTTCTGCATTCAAATTATATGGTTCTATGGAAATATAAATATGTAATTTACACATGGGCTTAATCAGAGGGTTTACAGGTATGAACCAACACAATTTTAATAGGAACTTCTGCAAACACTACTCTCTAGAGTTCCTCCATATGACAGGGGGACTTTTATCAGCTCAAAGTCTATACAAAATGTAATGGGCTCTGATAAGTATGAAACTTACATATAAGGCAGACGCCATTTTGAAAAATCAAGATGGCCGCCGAAATAGGCAAAATTCAGCTTGGCATCCACCCTGAAAATTCATATTTTGGTCCAATCTAACTATGTACGAAATTTTATGCTTTTATCAAAAAGTGCACAATTCGGCCAAAATTTGTTACATATCTGCCCCACTACTTCTTTTCTAAATAATAATTGACCACAACTTTGGGTTAGGACTACTGTTGAAGAAGAAAAAATATTTATAAGCAGTTTTTCTATTAACAGCGGAACAGTAACAACGATATCATAACGTTGCCTACATCCAATCAGATTGGAGAGAGATTTATTTTGACGTCACTTATTCTCATGTTATGTCGCATGAACCGATGTAGTTATTTAAGTACAAACTACATTACGTCTGAGTGATTACCATAGGGGCTTTTCAAGAAATGCACTGAGAATGTAACTATTGTGTTTTACGTGCACTTGTACACTTTTGCCAGTTTGATAAAGCTTATGCCAACATTCAGTGACACAGCAGTCACTGACTAACTCCCTGATATCACTTTTTCCAGCTCCGGGCACACTGGATGCAGATTTTTAAAGTGAACTTAAGTGCCAGTAAAATTGATCTTATAAAAAATTCTGTTGTTATATTAAGGTGTTTGCATACACCTGTATTCAGAGCTCCAGATAAGAAGGGGTAACAGGGATAATTAAGGGATAATTTTCCATATTTTTCCATCGAAACACACATTGTGACCCCTCTTCAGAACCGTCTTGCTGAGACGGTTCTGAAGAGGGGTCACAAGGTACGTTTTAGTTGAGAAATAAGAAAATTATCTTTGAAATTATCCCTGTTACCCTTTCTTATCTGGGCTCTGCTGTATGTTTTTTTATGCTATTTTCACAGAGAGGGACTTCCTGTTTGTTTCCTTTGATGATGTAACCCTTCCAAAAGGGGCCCACCATATATCTTAACAGGTGAAATTGTCCCAATACACGTTTGGTTAAGAAATAAATTTCATTTTCCTATGTTCATGGAAGTATAATTACAATGGGTCGTGTGCAAAGTAAGTGGCAACCGAAGGGTGTTCACGTTAACTTTGCACATGGCCCTTTGTGTTCATTCTTCCGTAAACTTCGGAACAAGACCTGTCACAGGGCCAGGATAGCTCGCCTGACAGCGCCTTGCCCATCACATAAAAAACTTTAACGTAAAACTTTAACATTTTGCTAAAGCTGCCGCCACCGTCGACGCCAATGCCAAAGCCGCCGCTGACGCCGACGGTAGTGCAATAGCTCTTCCTGAACTTTGTTCAAGCGAGCTAAAAATGGAACTTGTCTCTTCTAATTACATTTAATTTCAAAATTATTTTGAGCATTATTTTCTATCTTCAAGAGAAACATTTGAAATATACGAAGAAAAGCTGTCACTAACCAACAGGTTAGGCGCTTATGTTAAACCACCATCACCATGGTGTGATGTCAAACAGACCATTACAATGGCCAATGGTGTCATTTGTTTGTCTACATGTGACGTTGCGTACCAATGATGTTGGCTAACCTACTGTTGTTCATGGAAGTATGAACACTGTTTCTCCAAAACAGGTTCATCTAAGGAAAATCAAAGGGAATGTAACTATACTTTAAGGACAAAAGTTCTGCATGGACGTTGAATTAACATCCGTGCAGAACTTTTGACCTTAAGTATACTAATTAAAGTACCTGGCATGAGGACATCACAGGTCTCTGTCACTGGGATGCTGTTAAGCTTCTCTTGGAGATCCATGTTGATCACGAACAGCTGCATGCTATTACAGCCTGTTGACATGGCCTTCACACAGTCTGCTATGATCTTGTGAGCCCTGGAATAGTTAATGTATACTTAGGTGTTTTGTTACACATTCATGAACCTTAATGGAATCCACTAGACTTGCCTGTCAAGGCAATTCTAACGAAATCCCACTTGTCGTGAAGAAATGAATAAGAAGTAGAAAAGAAGAATAACTTTTCATTGCAACAGCGGTAAAAATATGAAATACCTCATTTCAGTTACAATGTACTTGTAAATTTCTTACATTCTGCTCATATACTAGCATACCTGCCACAAACTTGCCATCATGGTCATATTATTGACCGAGAGCAGTAAAGATAGAAAGATAGAAAGAGAGATGATACTCTTTAACCCTATTGAACTCAGAACAGCCAAATATCCTTAGAGTTTTGGCCGTTCTGGGTGCAATAAGGTTAAACTATTTCTGGCTATCTGATAAAGAAACCCAAATCAATGTACTGCCATTTCCTGAATCCATATCACCATCCCTTCAAGTAAGGCTACATATAATTCCAGCTTTAAATGTATTAGATTTTAATGGGCATCAAAGAAGCCATAACCAGAGAAATGAGAGTCGCGATGTTGCATCAATTAACATGATGTTGGTATAACTTTCACACATTCACACATTTAATACTTAGCATCTGAATCAATAGAGAAATCAATACGAAATCATACTAAGAGGCATATAATAAATGGTATCATTACAACTGTAACCTGTATTGTTTTTCAACATGAAAACATGATACTGAAAAAATTTTGCTGGACTTCCCCGCCCCACTCGCACCCCAATCCTCCTCCCTACCCACCACCACCCCAACCCCAACCCCTCTGCCCCCATCCCCTTTTATAGCTGACTTATAAAGAGACTGTATGAATCCAAGGACTAAACCAGCTCTTTGCTATCTGTAAGAAAGCACATTTCTGTTTGAATAAACATATGTGCAGCCAGTCTCAGTTCTTTCAACATCTAGACACTGCTCTTTGATTGTATCTCTTGAGATACAAGGCAAAAATCCTGTTTCATCTACCATTCCATAACAGTTGGAACGCAAACCCTCGAAAAACGGTGATTGTATTTACAACGGTGGATCCTTCCACATAAAAAATAGGCCCTAAAAATGGCGAACATGGTTCTTGACGAAATTTCCCATTATTCTCAAATGTATTTAGAGGTATTGGCTATATTAAAATGATTTAACACAGAAAATTGCTTTGTTAACTAGTATTAAGCAGGCTTTCTCAACAAAATTGAGGGCCAAAATTGCTCGAAATGCTAAAATATTCATCGTCAAAGTACAATACACTATCTTGGTTCTACCGAAAACTTGCATCAACATAAAACATAATTTACAGAGAGCCGGGACTTTCTCCAATGCGCACACCCATGCCATCGAAAACTTTATTATTTCTTCTTTGTGCATGTGAAATTTCAAGCAATATCGTTTTGGAACATTTTTAAATTGCAAAATGAAAGATGGCATCAATGGTTTTAACGCTCAAGAAACGTGCTTGCACGTGATATGAGCACCAGCAATACTTGCCGTATAGCCACAATTTAGACAGAAAATTAAGGTTGACAGCTTGTCAAACATGAGCTCATATTGCTAAACAAGAATTCCGCGGAATGCGGTGTCTCGCCTGCTAGCGCTTTGTCACAAAACAGAGCTAATCAGCAAAGATGTATTCATGAACCAAGTTTCTTGGCTCTAGCCCTAATAATTTCTGAAAAACAGACCTAAACGTGAAAACTTGACAAAAAATTGCAAAGTCAGTCAACCATAAAATGTAAGTAAAGACTCAATACTGATGATGACTTCGAGCTCTTCTCTTCCAGATGAATGCATGACCAAAGTTTCATGGCTTTAGCCCTTATAGCTTCTGAGAAACAGACCTAAATGTGAAAAACTCGACGAAAAACTGCAAAGTCAGTCAACCGTAAAATGTAGGTCAAGACTCAATATTGATGATGGCTTTGAGATTTTCTCTTCCAGACGTAAGCATGAACCAAGTTTCATGGCTCTAGCCCTTATAGTTTCTGAGAAAATGACCTAAACGCGGAAACTTGACCAAAAATAGCAAAATCAGTCAACCGTAAAATGTAGGTCAAGACTCAATATTTATGATGGCTTTGAGATCTACTCTTCCAGATGTATGCATGAACCAAGTTTCATGGCTCTAGCCCTTATAGTTCCTGAGAAAATGACCTAAACGCAAAAACCCGATGAAAAATTGCAAAGTCAGTCAACCGTAAAATGTAGGTCAAGACTTAGTATTGATGATGGCTTTGTGCTCTACTCTTCCAGATGTATGCATGAACCAAGTTTCATGGCTCTAGCCATTATAGTTCCTGAGAAAGTGACCTAAATGCAAAAACCCGATGAAAAATTGCAAAGTCAGTCAACCGTAAAATGTAGGTCAAGACTCAGTATTGATGATGGCTTTGAGATCTTCTCTTCCAGATGTATGCATGAACCAAGTTTCATGGCTCTAGCCCTTATACTTTCTGAGAAACTGACCTAAACGCAAAAACCCGATGAAAGTTTACGCCGCCGCCGACGACACCGGAAAAGCAATACCTATGTCTCGCTTCTGCTTCGCAGGCGAGACAAAAACTTGAAGAGGGGAAAAAGTACGGAGTTTAGTGAGCTAAAATAGACTACAAACTGGTAGAACATACCTCACCGGGGGCTCACCCGACTGCTGGCCTGATTGGCATTGTACAAATTTGACCTGCCACTCCAATTTATGACAATAATATCCTTTTCAAACTTTATTTACCTTTCAAACAGTCATCTGTTATCTGTCAAATAATTTATTAGGTCACTTTGTTGTTACGTCATTGTTGAAAATGATGACGTATTCATATTACCTAGAACTATAGGCAGCCGGCATGCCATGTAAACGTATAATAGTTACGTCGAATATGAATTAACAAGATAATTTCATTAGAACCCGGTACGAAGTAAGAGAGTTTTTTTTTCTTTCTTGTCATTTTGTTTGTCTAGTTTTTCGAAATAATTTATAATCTGATTTTATAATTTGCTCAACAATTAGCAGTGGTATATACTTAAGTGAGAAAGAAACAAGAAACAAGCCGAGCGGGGATCCATAGAAGGAGGTTGGGCGGCCGCGGAGTGGGGAAGGGGGGGGGGGGGGGGGGGGGGTAGCGCTTACTACATCATATTTAGACTAACGAATTCCTATTTAATCACAGATATATCTATAAATGAGACAAAGATGTGTTGTTATACATTGGTATAATATTAATTTAGTCTGGAATGACGCCTGTAGGTGATGTTTTGGTACCAAACATCCAAACACGACTTGAACACTGAACAGTCGTTGCTCTCTCTCTCTCTCTCTCTCTCTCTCTCTCTCTCTCTCTCTCTCTGTCAATTCAATAGAAGAGTTTTGGCTACATTGTTGTTACACACACTGAGATTTATAACATTTGAATCTTTGAAAAGGACTCTTTTTTTAATTTAAAAGAGGACTCTTGTCGCATGTGACAACAGCAAAAACGTGCTTAGTCTGACGACTAGCTGTTTATATAAACGAACAGCAAAACCCTGATTGACTGGTTGGTTTGCAAGAATACCTTTCCATTCTGAAATAGTCTGGCGACTACGAAGTTCGACGATGAACCTGAAAAGGGTGTTGGGGTGCGTGGGTGAGTGGGTGGGCGAGAGGGGCGCGAGAGGGGCGCGTGGCACAAAAAGCAGCCATAATACTGTACATATATACTTAAACTGTATATGAATCGCTAAACTTCGGCAAACTCCATACCTTGAATAATTGTTAAGACCTTTGACTGTGTACTTAAACAGTCTGCTTGAAAGTTGAAAACAGAAGAGGTGTGAGGAACTGTTAAAATACGCACGTACTTTGTATATTTATTCAACCAACAGCAAACTGAACATGAAAATAAAAACAACCACCAAAAATCCAAACTAGAATGCACAAATGCAAGATGTTCATCTTATCACCCGTAAACTTTCTGACCCTTATAAAATACAAGAGGGCCATGGTGGCCCTGAATCGCTCACCTGAGCATTAATCAATTCACTGGCTCTGGAGAAGATTTATAAGGGTATTTACCATAATACATGGGAATAACAGCCACCTTGGTCATGTGATCAAGATCATTTGAAGAACTTTCAATCCTTTGACCAATGCAGGCTCCATATGAATTTGAGTTCAGTCTGCCCAGTAGTTTCAGAGATGTTTGAAAATGTTTATGGATGGATGACAGAGGCAACTAACACCAATACAGTAAGGCTGAGGTGAGCTAAAAATGGCAGAGTCGCTTCCCCAAAAAGTACCCGTTCATGTTGGTTTCTTTGATGGATTTGAACTAGACTGAACTAGGCAAACACAGATGATAGAATGGTAGCATTATTATCTCACTGTGGTGAAATAAATGTTTTCCAAGGAGTTTGTGGCTGGCATCATTGTAATGTTAGTTCTGATGCTTGCAGCATAGCTTTATTTAGCGGCATGCTGGTAACAAATGCTATGCATGTATTGGAAGCCCTACATTTTGCCTTTACAACAAAGCTATGCATGTATCGGAAGCCCTACATTTTGCCTTTACAGTGATATCAAACATTATACTAACCTACATTTTCTTACTGAGTTTCAATGCATTTAATTAGGCCATAGTCATACCAATGGGCTAAATTCATGTGTGGATTTATTTTTAGTGTGTCATTCAAATAAAAAAATCATTGTAAATACAAAATAAGTTGAGTCAGCTGTTTGTCAATTCTTGCATTTAATATCCATTTAAAAGTTGGAAGGGTAATAAACATTATAGATGCATTCCTTGCAAAGCAATCTGCATTAATATGACATAATTGAAATTGACATCAGTCATTTTTCTTTTTTTTGAAGAAGTAGCAGCTTTGTATTTTTTTTCACAGTAATTTTAATTTTGCAACAATTTTGAATTGGATCTTGCACAGGCAGATGTGAATATTAATTCACTCAGGGTTTGCCATCGTAAATTTTCCAAATCTGTCCTCCAACTTCATGTATTAATCAAGTGATAATTCACAGGCACAGAAATATTATTCCTTAAATATTTTCATTTCATGCTTCAGCAAATAATCGTGCAAATTATTCCCTGAAGACAAAGACACCTGGAATATTATTGTTCTCTGGAGATTGCATTTGCCTGAGGCAAAAGGAGTGCCTTTCCAAGATGGAACAGTAGAACTTCATTGGTCAAACAGGAACATTGGACCATGAAAATTAGTTCCAGCCTAGTGTAGTTCTAGCCACCCAGGGCTAGTTTCCATATAAAGTGACCTCTAGGAACCAAGAAAAGAGTTCTAGCCAGGCAGGGTGAACGAGCCATCAGGGTTCGAGCCTTGAAGTTCTCCTGTATATGCATCTGGCATTAATGCATGCACAGGAGGAAATAATTCAATATTTTTCATCATAATTTTAACACAAAACACACAATTCTGTTTGTTGAAAGTTTATTTGAAAATTTCACTGTTCAAAGTACACTGCTATTTTCAGAAAATTTGTTAAGCTCTTTTAGGTAATTGCAGCTATTAAATGCACAGCTCCAGAAAAGGCAATATTTACCCAATATGACCGAATAAAATTTCTCAGAAACAGTGTCTGCTAGTCTACACCAATTTCTAATATTTTCATAATAAAACAGCCTTGAACAAGAAGAAAATAAGACTTGTTCCAAATTAAAAGCTGGAAGAGTCTATTATAGAAAATTTTGAGATGTCCAAATAGTTACAGGAACTGGCAGTCTCTAAATAACAGTATTTGGTGTTAATTAGGGTTAATGTTTTATTGTTGTTTTTTTCCTCACTGAAAACTTATGTTGTGACTCATCATGTGAGCTGCCTCATTAAGGCGCTTCAGATGACTAGTAACAGAATTAACAAAATTATCCATAATTATCACCAAAAAGCTGTTTTTTAATATTATCTAGGTCTCTAAGTATGCTACTGGAGCTCTGCATTGTACAAAGGATATAATGTATATAATAAAAGTTTTTCAAAGCTATTCATTATCTACGTGTACATTTTAATAAAGAAAATGAGAAAAAGTAATTTGTAACTAGACAAACTACCTATTTGACAAAGTATTTGCTTTGGACAAAGTATTTCTTTTCATCACATCATTCGTTAGTGGACTCGAGTCTGCCAAAAAATCACCAAAGGAAAGATAACTCAAAAAAGTAAAATAACAAGAGTTACTATTCTTGTATGTGACATCATCATGACCTGTTCTACGCCAGGCTAATTGCTATATCCCCGAACCTTTTGGTCGGGGGATAAAAAGTTATACAGACATGAGAACGAATAAAATCATATCAGAACAAAAGTGAACATTTTGAAAATACTTAAATGGCATAAATTTAAATGAACAATACATAAAAACAATAATGTTATCATTCAATCAAAAGCATACTAAATACATATGTATCTAATACTGAACAAACGTGATTCATATACGAGGGGTGATCAAAAAGAACGTGGACTATTGCTGTGGCGGTTAGGGTAATGCAGTTATAGTAACATTTCTCATGCCATAGAAAAGACTGATCTTTTAGCTACGTAATGTGAAGTTTTGAAGTAATTTCAATGAAAAATAAGTATTTTCTTCTATTTTATATTAGGTAGGTACAGCTACAGTGGAGCACCACATTAATGATGTTTGACGTTTTGTCCCTTTTTAACGTTGTTGGGGTTCTTTTGTTTCTTTGTTTTCAAAAAACTAACACCCTTTTTGCAGATTTTATCATGATTTTGACCAATTTTAGACACATCTGCATACAATACGACTATTTTCAAGAATTTTGTAGCATACCCTTCTCATCTTTATCGGGTCATAAATCCAAGCAAAACTTTTGCTTTCAGTTTCGTTTCCATGTACAAGACTTTTGCGGTGTATGTCTATATGCAGGTCTACAACCCTCAAATCAGTACCAGCATCGGACAAAACTAACATACACGGATCAAATAATATTTACTTTGATCATTTAAAACATGACTTTGGTTCTGCCCTCTTTTTTCTTACAATTATAAACAAACCCTAGGACCTGCATTAAATATACCATATAATGGTTGACGTCATTTTATTGCCCTTGTATGACCCACAGACCAAAGCTTATGCTGCTTATGCAAGCATAACAATTGTTGACGGCAATACTTTCCTCACAGTAAAAAGCAGAAACCATAACAAAATAGCATATTAAATGTCAAGCATTTTACTCAACTGCAAATATTAGACATAGCCAAAGATAAACCAATATTAGACATAGCCAAAGATAAACCAAACAATTCGAAATAATAAGGCAAATATTTAACGTGCTCCGCAGAACCGTCATAAGGTTACTATGACAACTGATATAGACAACATCCCGAAGTGAGACTGGTAAATTAAATACATCACTGGATAAAGGAAAGATGAATCTACATTTATTGCAAATTTTATGAGTTTACTCTCAATAATAAAATTTCTACAGCAAAAGTCCACATATTTTTTATCATCCATCGCACTTATATAGAACTATCTCTAAATTCAGATGGAAACTTAAAGTGATTGTTCAGCTCTCTGAACTGATTCTCCATATCAAAAATAAATAAGTCAGTATGTCCTAATTTAATTTCTGCAGCTCATTTCTTCATCTGCTAAGGTAATTAAAATCATGTTTATTGCTCTTATCTTAAACATCAGGCAGCAGACATGTTTTCCATCACATCAGTCTAACAGCTTGAAACAGCTGGATAGCAAGCGTTTGTTTACCTAAACTTTTAGGCAGTGGAACCACTTTCTAGAGCAGTTGACCGTGATTCCATATGGAAAGATTGCAATTAGGTTCTGAGCTTATAATGTCTTCGGATGTGATTGAGGAGGTAAACATTAAAAAGGCACCTACGGTCACCTCAATATACAGAAGATGACTTGAAATACAGACTTTCAAATGCAGATGATAGCTTGACATACCTGAGGTGTCAATTTTCTATGGTGCAAGTGCAGTTTTTGTATGCCTATGCACAGACTTCAGAAAAGCATGTTTGTATAACCAACAGCTATTACCATTATTCTCATTTTCATGCATTATTTAATGTATTCCTTATTATTATTTATATAAGTACTAGGACAATTTTAATGTGTTGTAAGCTGACCTGCTAATGCTAGATTTTTATTGCCAGAATTACCTTAAGATTCTAAGTATTGGGACAGAACAGTGCTAACCCAGATCAGACTGCTCCTAAAGAAACAGTCTGATCATGGTCTAAACTGTTTTGGATCAGGTGTTGCAAAGGCATTTGTTCCCTGTCAACGTTTAATTCAATGCATTTCAATGGACAGACTGATCTGGCTTTGTATTGGAGCGCTACTCCTAAGCTAATATCTCCAGCTGCTCTGTAACTCATTTTACCTTGCTGCAGCTGCTAAGTGATTCCAACAGAAAATATTTGAGGTCATTCAACTTATAAATGGCAGACTCCTGGGGCAAGTAATAATCATCAAATTACACACTAATTGAAATGGTTTTCACAAAAATTTTAGAGGTATGATTTTCATCATATTTTTAACCCATGTTATAAAGGTTTAGAAAAAGATGTGAACAATCACTTTAATTTAGATGACTTGCCCCAGATAAACAAGGTTTATTCTTAAAGAACAAACTTACGTATGTTATATATATCCATTGAAATATAGACATGAGAATGAACAGAATTGTATCTGAAACGAAATGAATGTTCTGAAACATCTAAATGTTTCATTCCTAAATGGCATACATTTAAATAAATGACATATACAATGTTATTATTCAAACAGACCCATACTAAATACATATTTATCTAATACCGAATGAATGACAAATACAAACAATGATATTATTCAAACAGAAGCATACTAAATACATATTTATCTAATACCGAACAAACGTGATTCACAGACTTAGACATTACTGTCTCTACATTCAGATCCAAGCTTAATTTAGGTGCCTTATCTGTCAAAACAAGGTTTATTCTTATATAACAAAATTAGCTATGTTCAGACATACAAATATTTGGAAGCCATACAAACAAAGTAATATACATGCATATACCATTTGCTATATCCATGTACCGATACCACATGCTATATCCATGTACCGAGTTAGATATAATTATATTAACAAAAATGTCTCATATTTCCTATATTAAATATTCAGGAACACATGTGCAGCATCAATGTCAACTTGCATGAGCCTTGTGTTTGTTTGTTTTGATCAAAGTGATACACTAATGTTTTTGAAGATATTGATGTTCACTCTATTTAAAAAAAATCAACATTGCACTCATTAGTGCAAATTGGTAAGATTTTATAGACATTTTTTACAGTTTTAAAAATGTAATCTAAAATACCATTGAAACTATGTTGTTACATATAAATATTATATATCAATCTGACTGTAAAGCAAGGATTCTACTTGGCCATTCTGAAGATGTACCGGTATATGCAATTTGAAGTCTGTGGCTCCCATAGGAACAGAGAAATCTGTGACAAAAATTAAATGGAGAGAAAGAAAAAATGGACAAGCACAGGCAATGATAAGCAGAAGAAGACTGATTCTATGTTACATGATTTATCTAGTCATACTCAACATTTGCAACAAATCAAAAAATCCTTTCTGTAGTAGTTCCACGGGGGGGGGGGGTCACTTGGCCGCTGAAAGGGTATATATGTGCCGCTGAAACTTTGAAAACCCACCCTATTCATGTATGACACAAATGACAAAATATATACCTATTCATGTATTCGATATCAAAATTAAATCCTATTCATGTATTTAAGAAGGAATTATTCAGTGGCTTCCTGGAAGCCAAATTTCTGTGAATAAAGTTTTAATCTTCACTATATCTTCATATTGCTTGTTGTATTAGGACAAATATGTTATCTTTGTGAAAGAACATGTGAGAAAATAATACTGGAAACTGGATGATTCTGAAAGGGTATTTTCATTAATACTTGGTGGGAGGAGGTGGGGGAGAGGTAGGGGGGACGTGGCATGGGATTTTTAATCATCTATGCACAAATTCTTATTGTTTGTTTGTTTTTTTCACAACATAGTCACTATTTAGCTGTAAAAAGCAGCGACTGACACAGAATATAAACATATAACAGGAACCAAAATGCTCGTAAATGATTGTTTTTGTTTTCTGAACTCTTGATTTTGCAGTGGACCAGTCCTGCTGTCAAAACATCATGTGTAAACATTCTTGGCGATTTGTTTATAATAACAGATCATTAGATTAGAATTCTGTGAGTAATTGAGCCATTAAGATAATTCAGAACTCATGCATGCTGAGACAGTGTGCTGAGAGTATTTCAGCTGGTGCACCTGTTGATTTGGTAATTGATATTTGTTTCTCTCTGGTAATAAAAATCAGATAATAGCTGCTAACTGTTTATGTATAGAACCTGGAGAAATAAGACCTATTCCTGTATATTGGCCAATTAAACTATACCTATTGATGTATCTGGGAGATCAAAAAGGAGGGCTATTCCAGCGGCACATATGTACCCTGCTTTATAATGGAAGTGACCCCCCCCCCGTGAGTAGTTCCTGAAAAATATGTCAAAAATTTGATTGGAGAAACAGAAAAAAAAGGAAAACAAAGGCAATTATGAGAAATCTGATTCCCACTTACAGGATACAACTAGACATACATAGTGTTTGTACCAAATTTCATAATCCTAGCTGTAATGGATATAAACATTAATCTATTATATACAAATGTAAGTTGTGCCATTACGGAAGGTGGCCACCCTCATCAATGCATAGCCACCAACAATACCAACCTCAAAATTATGAGGTTGGTATTGTTAAAACAAAACGGGTGAATAATTATATTGTATGGTTATATAATGTACAATCTATGTATGATAATATACTATTTTGTGATCAGACCAGTATGTTTCAACTGTACCTACACTTCCATTTTGATTTGAAAACACAAGATCAATTGCTGAAAGACTATCTGTTGTTGGCTGATCTATATATGATTTGCAGGCAAATGTTTGATCCATGAACTTAACAATGTCACTACATCCCTGGAAAATATTAATGTTAAAATCTCCAATAACAAGTAATGGTTTGGCTACATCTAAATGAGGTACAAGCTTTCTTTCTAGAAGAGACTTGAGATTATGATATGACAAACCAGGTGATTTGTATAACACTACAATTTGCATTTTACACAACACATGCTCAATATTTATACTTGTAAATTCCAACTTTTGTGAGCTGTATGACAGTACAGGAGTCACACCAACATCATCATTAACATATATTGCCAGACCATGTGAAGGCCTATTTGCCTGTATATTTGTCTCTTGATCATTTCTAATCAGACGATATCCATGTATGTTGTAATCAATCGTATCATCATTCTGATGTAATCTAGTTTCTGCGAATCCAATAACGTGGGCAGACAATAAATTATAATCATTCCTGACATCCTCAATGTGTTTGTGTAAAGAACGACAATTATTGAATGCAACTTTAAAATGAGACGATGAATCTACAGAATCCAAAGGAATATAGCAGAGTTTTAGCATGGCTTCATCATAAAATCGTTTCATTTCTGTATGGACTTGTTCATCAAGAGCTAAAGCCTTTTCATTGAAATTCAAGATTTGAAGATTTTGTAAAGATCTAACTCGACTCAGAGCAACATAGTGGATATGGGGGACTTTTCTTGCCCTTTGTTGTGATAAATCAATAACAACTCTGTTTAATGTAGTGCCTTGTGCTCGGTGAACAGATCGACCTGCAGATGGTTGCAAAGGAAACTGAATTCTCTCAAACGTAATATTTCTTCTGTCATTTGTAAATGTCCGTTGTATATCAAATATTGGAGTCCAATTATCATTTATTTTATCGTGATAAAATCCTCTTCTTTTGAATTTTTCTCTGGTTTCAATTCCTGCTTTTTCATTGTCAAACTGAACCCAAATAATGCTTGGACGGTTTTGTATTGCCTGCTTGTATTCAATAAATTTTACAACACATGACGCCCCGTTTGCAAGTCCATCTTCAGTGTTAATGTTAATATTTATATCATATATCATATCTACAACCACTGTCAATGAGCAATGAAGGTTTGCGGTTTTGCTTGGGTCTGTTGATATTTGTTTAATTTTTGCATCCTGCTTGTCTTTTGACAGCTTTGGGGAAACAACAGAATCGTGACAAGGTACAATAACTTTTTCTGCATGCATACTGGATATGATTGAATGATTGAACAAATGCATAAAGTGGTTTTCTGCAAACAAGTGTGGAGCATTCAACCAATGGTCATCGGCAGTTGAGATTGTTTCACATGTTTTTAGTTTAAGTTTGTCTGCTTCTGTTAATTCATTGTGTCTAAGTCTATTTAGGAGCTGTGCAAATTCGAGATCGTTTTTCTGTCTCATGATTTCTGTCAACTCAAACATAGTAAAATATTCTTTCCATAGGTTCACAGACAATGATTCAGCACCTTTTGCTGAAGTGTTAAAGATCCAATTTCCACTCACAGGTTTCAACTGATAAAGGTCACCAACAGCAATAATACTGACGCCACCAAATGGTTTCCGTGTTCCTTTCAGCTCTTGAAGTCTTTGATCTATGAAATTTAACATAGAATTACTAACCATTGAAATTTCATCTATAATGACCACTGATAAATTCCGATATTTGGATCTAAATGTATTCAAGTTGTCACAGCTCAATGTCTGATCTGATTGTTTGTATTTTTGTTTGAAAGCTGATGAAATTGTTGAACCACTGATATTAAATGCAGCTTTACCTGTATATGCACATAATAACACACTTATGTCATCCGCATTTTCTCCTTCTCTTAGATTTAACATCCTAAACAAAGTCTGATACAGCGCTCTAATAACAACACTTTTACCAACACCAGCTCCCCCAGAAAGAAAAGCATATAATGGTTCATCCTTAGTCTTAATCCAGTGTATTACATGATTGTAAAAATGCATTTGTTTAGTGTTTAAACATCTCAACAGTTCTCTATACTGTTGTTCTGGCAGTATATTTTCATTAGGATTTATTTGTGGTGCAGAAACTGAACATCCTATTTCAATTGCAATGTCATGATTCCTATGTTCATAAGCTCTATCAGGATTAAAATATACAAAGGCTTCTGATTCTACTGCATTTTCCTCGGCAGTATCGGCTTCTATTTGCTCTGTTCCTGGGGCAATTTCATCAAATGCATCACATTCCGTCTCTGCCATATCTCTTGCTTGCTCTAACTCCTCGACATGGTGTTCATATTCTCGGCATTTCAACTCTATCATATGTTTCATAGATTCAAAGTGTTCTTTGTAAGTACCAAAATTTCCTTTCAAATCATTTTGCTCATTCCTCCATGGATAAAACAAGAGCAGTTTTTCTCTGAAATGGTTTTCTTCATCTGAATTACGATTGAACCGAACATAGCGTATTATTTTGTAAGTTCCACGCCGTTTTATCTTTATGCCATTTTTCAAAGTTATTAAAGCCATATCATCATGAAAACATTTATCAACATTGTTATCAACAAGAGTGTCATTTTCTTCGTTGTCCATATCTGGTCTATCATCATTTTCATTTTCCATAGAAATGTCATCATTAACTTCATCATCCATATCTGTTTTCATACCTTCTGGGTAGACTATGTTTAGTTGAGACACATAATCAGCCAAACACCAATTTTCCAAAACTTTTGGTCGCTTTGAATATCGTTTGATCACATTATCAGACATTATTTTTGTTGAATCAGGGGGTAATTCGCCAAGAACTGACTTTGACTTTAATAACTGCACGCGCTTGTCCGAAGTTGATGTATTTATAAATACAACATCTCTGGTGCAGTTTGTTAACGGCATTTGCAGAACTAGGTATACAGCCTCTTGAGCACTAACTTCTACACTATTTGAAAAAACATTTCCAATATGCCTCACTTGTCTTTTGATATCCATGTTGTCGTTTCTCGCCTCTTTGGCTGCTGAATATAATAAATTACTCATTCCCCTTTGCGACTTACTGATATATGAAACAATGTACATAGCACATGCATATGGATCAAGCACAAACTGCATATCAATATTTGCCTTCCATGCCTTCAATACAGTCTTATTGTATAAATTTACACGGATCTCACTTGGTTTTCTTTTCAAAAACACCTTTGATGATTTTAATGAGCTTCGAATGCATCGGATGTAATCCTCTTCACTCATCTGAACAACTGTTGTCAGAAATTGTTTGTATGTCATATCATATCCATTTTTTTCATTATTCATTTTTTTCTGTAAGTTTTGGTGTAACTTGATGTACTTATCCTGGTCTACTTCAAGCGGATCTAACACCATTGTACATGGAAGTGGGGGTAATGGATATCCAAAGCGGCATATTTTGTCAACTTTTTTTCTACATGTTCTAGAATGTTTGTGAATTTGAATATCTGTCAAATGTTTCATTTCTTGGTCATCCACACAACACTGTAAAAACTCATCCACAAAAGCAGTTATTTCGGCATTTGTGTTCACATTAAATTTTGGGGCATTTTCAATCCAAACAATCATGTGAATGTGTGGTGAACCTCTTTGCTGAAATTCAACTCGATAAAAGTAATCAGTAAGTTTTCCAATAGGTTTATGGTCACTTTTCAAAACCGAATTAATAAATTCATGCACTCTATGATCAAAGTATCTGGAGCAAGTGACAGGGTCTGCCTGAACAAGTTTAATCTTTTGTTCCCATGTAAGATTATTTACCTGTTCATCAGTGTATTCAACATTATTATTTAAGTTAGCTAACATTTTCAAAAGATCAGTCCATCTTGTATCAGCAGAAGATAGAGACATAAACCAGGTGGGTAGGCCTAACTGGCGTATCATTGCAAACACATCCTTTTTCTTAGTCTCTAAATATGCTGGCGAATTTCTAATTTGCTTAAACAAATAATAACCTTCATCCCTTTTAACAATGTTGTCAATATAATTTGGATCTCTTGCTTGTGCAGCAGTCATAGTGTTTGTTCCAGTTTGACACCTTCTGACAGCAAGATTGGCTTTATCATTTAACTGTTTCATCTGTATTTTTTTCAGCTTGAAAAATATGTTTGGCACACTGTTAGCAGCTCGTCTGTCTACACTCCTTAACTCCCATTTTGCTATATCACTGTAATATACTGGTACCATTCTTTTGTCATTTTCCATTCTTTTTTGTCCGCAGTATATGCTTGGGAAACAAAGGAATTCTGAATCTTTGTCTTGGTAGATACTTAATGGTTGCTGACCTTCTCCAGGTGCAAAGGTAAATGTAGAATTTCTGTTTTCAATATTTGCATCATCTAAGAGAGTATCAATGTTTCCGACATTTTCTTGGCTAACTTCTTCTGCATCAGAATCATACAGTTCATCACTGGATGATCTTTTTGCACTAGAACTTACTGAATCAGATTCATTTTTGAGAAGTTCACATGAATTTTCATGAAAAGTTTTTTTGTTATGACATTCATCTTGTGATATTGCACCTACAGTCGAATTACTTGTTTCAGATGACACAAACTCTTCTATTAATTCATTGCAATCTTCTGTAACACTTTTGATCCACTCCTCATCTATATCTACATTTGCATTCTTATACAAATCGCTTGATTTCATCAACCAGTGTAATGCAACAAGCACTCTGAGTGGTCTTACATTTTCAGAGAATGCACAAGACTTAAATGACATTCTTTTTTTCAGTTTCACTGCTACTGTTACATTTTCGTTAAACGGTCTGGGCAATGCATCAATGACAGGTTGTATGTCTACTGGAACGTTTACAACATTTCCTTTAACTGACAACTGACGGCCTCTTGGCAATTCTCTAATCTGCATAAATGGTATTCGCAAAGCAATTAAACGCTCCTCTAGTGGAAACAGATCCAATTCTTTAGGTTTTGTAGGCCACTCCATTCCATTTAAAACAGATAATTTAGGAACTTTTCCTGCACAAATACTGCTTTTGCAAGTTACACATACCCATTCCTTATTATCAATGGATATAAATTTTGTCAAATATTTTTGTTGTTGATCATAAGACAAAGATGTAACTTGAGACACACTATGTTTAAACCATGTCTGGTGGCAACAGCTGCATATGTATACTGGACCAATTGATATGCTTTTATGAAAGAGCTCTATACATGTGTTTATATCAAAACCAGATTTTCTTCGTTTTGAAGCTATACATTCATTTTCATGAAATATTGGGTTTTTACGTTTAGAAGATTTCCTGTTACAATCTAGTATCTTTTCTGTCTGATTATTTCTGGAGTCTGCTCTCCATTGTTGTTTTGCAACTCTTTCTTTTTCCACATTGTATGGGTTCATTCTAGCCTTCTTCTTAGATTTGTTTTGTATCTTAATTTCCCTTCTTTTGAAATCATATGACTGTCGACTGATTCTTTTTTGTTCTGCCTCCCATTGATTATATTGCTCAATCAATCTAGTTCTTCTTTTACAAGCCTTTTGATTAAAATTTTCCTTAGCTTTAAACTCCTCAGATTGCCTTGCCTTTTGTTTTGATTCTCTGTTCGATTTCTTATCTTTTGCTTGGTACTCCTCAGATTGCCTTGCCTTTTGTTTTGATTCTCTGTTCGATTTCTTATCTTTTGCTTTGTAGTCCTCAGATTGCCTTGCTTTTTTCAATGACTCTCTGTGACATTTATGATCTTTTGCTTTGTACTCATCAGATTGCCTTGCCTTTTGTTTTGATTCTCTGTTCGATTTCTTATCTTTTGCTTTGTACTCCTCAGATTGCCTTGCTTTTTTCAATGACTCTCTGTGACATTTCTGATCCTTTGCTTTGTACTCATCAGATTGCCTTGCCTTTTGTTTTGATTCTCTGTTTGATTTCTTATCTTTTGCTTTGTACTCCTCAGATTGCCTTGCCTTTTGTTTTGATTCTCTGTTCGATTTCTTATCTTTTGCTTTGTACTCCTCAGATTGCCTTGCCTTTTGTTTTGATTCTCTGTTCGATTTCTTATCTTTTGCTTTGTACTCCTCAGATTGCCTTGCTTTTTTCAATGACTCTCTGTGACATTTCTGATCCTTTGCTTTGTACTCATCTGATTGCCTTGCCTTTTTCTTTGATTCTCTGCTATTTTGGCGTTCAATTTCACGATATAATTCACTTTGTCTTTGTGTTCGCTTATATAGCCACTGATAAGTTCTTTTATCTGTTTTAATTGCTTCACTCTTTTTGTGTCTTCTCCTTTCCCTTTGATCCTTAAAGTACTTGCCAATTAAAGTGCTGTGATTCTCTTCTTCTGAATGATTTTCACTGTTACTTGTGTTAATCAGTGTGCGTATCACAGAACTGCCTTGACTTCGACTAAAATTCTTCCTATGCTTTTTACGTGATATTGTTTTCCATTTGGACATATCTGTCCTTGTTGTGAAGTGCAATGGCAACATGTCAAATTGTGTACTCATATCTATGTTCATGCTTCCGTAAAATGCATACATATATGCAACTAAATCTTCCAGATTATAAAAGGACATTAATATGGATGAGCCATCAGGTGCAGATAAGCCATCTTGCCCATGAGAATGCGAATCGAAAAAGTGATACTGCTCTGTAGTTACATACACTGCTGAGCATATGTCTCTTATTATAACTAGCACTTGCTTTGATATCTGTAATGCTGAAGACAGTGATTGGTGAAGAGTAGGTAAATTGGAAGTTCCAAACTGCTGAATAGCTACACCTGATATAACATCAGATTTCAATACATTTAGGTTCCTATTTGAGACAGTGACCTCACATGGAATTTCTTCAAAACTTAATAGGTTGCTTTGCAGCATTACTTTGCCATCCAATCCAGAAATGATTTCTTTGTACAAAGAATCACCCTCAATAAGCACGCTGTCGAGCATTTGTTGTGAGTTTATCTCTGAATATTGTTCATATATCAGAGCACATAAAGAATTTGTGACACACTGACTTCCACGTGACTGTGGACTAAATATCTCATTTCCTTGATGAAATGATCCATGAATGGAATTTCTTGAAGTTGACAGATTTACTCCTGTAACACCAGAGTAATTCATCCGAATACCACTGAATGAGCTTCCTGGTATATCTGACAAAACAGACATTTCATTTTGATCTGCAATGGGTGTAGCTATGTACATGGAATGTTTTGACTGTTCAGTTGTTTGCATCTGATCAGCAGACCCTGAGTCAGTGGTAGATTCCAGCAAAGCAAGAAGTGTGTGTTCAGTAACAACCGAAGGTCCATGTGCAGTACCAAGCATACATTCAGGCACTATCTCAGGTGTGTTCTCAATTAAACCATCAGGCAAACTATCAAGTGAACCATCAACTGAACTATATAGCAAACTATCAAGTGAACTCTTTGGCAAACTATCAAGTGAACTCTTTGCAAAACTATCAAGCACAGATGGCCCAGAGGGCTTAAAGAGGTGGGCTTTGACCTCCATCTGTTTATCAGCGCCCAGCACAGATGGCCCAGAGGGCTTAGAGAGGTGGGCTTTGGCCTCCATCTGTTTATCAGCACCCAGTGCAGATGGCCCAGATGGCCCAACTGCACCCAAGTCACCAGTACCCCCATCTGGCACAGATCTGACAGGATCTGCAACATTGCAGCCTGGAATACCACCACCAACAGTCTCATGTCTTGCTGCTCTCCTCTCCCTCATCTGTAGCCGATTAGCTGCATTCCTCTGAGAGGGTGACTTGTGCTTTGTCTTGGGCATTCTTCTGGAAATACACCCAACATGAAAACCATACAATTTACTATATACAATTGATTCAGTTGTTCATTTTAGTAATTAAAACAATATTGCACAACACTTACAGTTTAAAATGAGTGTTTCAATAACTGTATCACAGGTAATTTTAGTACATCAGTCTGGCATCAGTCTGTACTGAATTGATTTAAAAAAACAAACAAAAAAACAAGAGATGTTTGTAAAACATGTGTTGCCTCAAAGAAGGCAAACTTCTCTCCCAAATATGAGGACTGTAGATAGAATGATGCATGAGTTAATGCTTGGAAACCATAACCATATTATAGAACTGAAGAAAAGCATCGCAAACGACTGCGTGATACCCCACCACTGCAAACCTTTTTCACCCATTTTTCAAGATTTAAGCATGTATATAGCCAGGGGATGGG
Source organism: Ctena decussata (assembly GCA_963989385.1). Lineage (NCBI taxonomy): Eukaryota > Metazoa > Mollusca > Bivalvia > Lucinida > Lucinidae > Ctena > Ctena decussata. Next base: position 31,992,990 of record OZ022498.1, on the reverse strand, counting down.
GATGGGTTGACTTTCATGGGGTAAATGGGGTAAATTTGAGCATCACTGTAGGCTTTCATCACTCTGATCACTTGCTGAAAGTTTCTGAAAAGTTGCTTCTTACTCTGATTTCATATTGAATTTTTCATGATTTTATATAGAGGATCTTACATGAGTGCTCATGTATTATTGAATTTATTAAACGAGTTGGGGAAAATGATAAGATGCGAGGCTTTGCCGAGCATCTTATCGTTTTCACCAACAATTTAATGAATTCAATAATACAAGAGCACGAATGCAAGATTCTATTTATCATATGACACTAAAATCGCATTTTATTAGCAAATTTTGCACTAAAACGTCACGATTTCGCCATTAGAAAACGCGACGTTTTATGGACGTCAATGCATAACGTTACGATGTAATTTGCATATTTAATCCACTAGTGGATTATAGTTTTTAATGCATGGCTTTATTACACTCTCAGATGCGACGTCATATGATAAACATGTATATAGTCCCAGGGCAGGGGCAGATAACCCCCAATGATAAGATTTCTAAGCTCATAAAAAGCTTTTGTTACTTCGATCATGTTTGTGCAGTTTCATCATGATACTCCAAGTAATAAAGGAACTAGAGGCCAGAAACCATTTTTTGTACATTGACAAGTGCCATAACTCTGTCAGAAATTACCGAAATTTACCCATTAACATTATCAAGCGACACATTCTCATTACAAATGCATATGCAAAATTTGAAGGAAATCCGTTGATAAATACTTAAGTTACTGAACAGAAATGAAGTGCGGACAGAAGGACGGACGTACGTACTACGGATGGACAAAAACATGGACAGCCAACGTGAAAACACAATAACCCGCCACTAACGTGTGGCGGGATATAATGACTTTAAGCTCTGATCTACTGACCTCAAAAGAAATAGGGGTCATCTACTCATCATGACGAACTTCCCTACCAAATATGGGGACTGTAGTTGAATAATGGGTCAGTTATTGATCAGAACCCATAACCATGATATTACAAATACTGAATGACCGTGACGCTTGTCCTACTGACCTCAAAAGAAATAGGAGTCATCTACTCATCAAGACAAAGCTCCCTACCAAATATGAGGATTATATGTTGAACAAAGGATGAGTTTTTGATAGAAAACCAGAACAATGTTATTACAGAACAGAATGACCTTGGCCTTTGACCTACTGACCTCAAATCAAATAGGGGTCATCTACTCATTAGACAAAATTTCTGTCCAAATATGAGAACTGTAGGTTGAACAATGAATGAGTTATTGAACGAAAACCATTTCATGATATTAAAGTTATGATATTACAGTTATGAAATACCGTGACCTCTGACCTAGTGACCTGAAAATAGTGGTCATTTACTCATTATGATAAATCTCCCTACTTAATATGAGAACTGTAGGCTGAACTATGGGTGAGTTATTGTTTAGAAACTATAACCATGATATTATGGTACTAAATGACCTTGACCTTTGATCTGCTGACCTCAAAAGAAAGAGGGGTCACCTACTCATCATGCAAACCTCCCAACCAAATATGAAAACTGTAGGTTGAACAATGGATGACTAATTGATTGGAAACCATAATCATGATACTACAAAACTGAATGACCTTGACCTACAAACCTTCCTACCAAATATGAGAACTGTGAGTTGAATGATGGAATTGAAATCACTGAATGACATTGTCCTACAGATCTCAAAAGAAAAAGGGTCATCTACTAAACATGAACTGTAGGTTGAACAATGAATGAATTATTACTCAGAAACCATTTCATGGTATTATAGTATTGAATTACCTTAACCTTTGATGAACTGACCTAAAATTTGGGGTCATCTTTTTAATATGACAAACCTCCCTATTGAGTAAGAGAACTGAAGGTTGAACAATAGATAAAGTATTTAGCAGAAACCATAACCATGTTATTACAGAACTAAATGGAATGTTCTTGATCTTTGACCTATGTCGTCAAAAAAATAGGGATCATCTATTCATCATGATGAAGCTTTTTAAATACAATAATGATGACTTGCGATGATTTTACATCCTTTTCAACAGTATCTCAGATATATCAGGAGGATGAGACGTTGATAATGAAAGGCTGTGTGCAATGGAACCCAGTTTATGGTAGGAAAGAATCTCACCTCAAGCTAGGCTGGAACCCGGTCCGCTACATCAGGAGGCCAGCACTTAACCCACTGAGCTACCAGGCTCCAAAGACAAGGATTGTAGTTTGAACAATTGATGAGTTATTGATCCGTACCAATAATCATATTATTACAGAACTGAATGATCTTGACCTTTGACCTCTGTTCAATTTAGGGTAATTTAAAGCCCAAAACTCTGGATTAATGTCATCTGATTGGTTATCAAATTTGGGTCAAGGTATTATGCCCATAAAATATTTGACCAAGTTTGGTTGGGAGTTGTTTGAACTAAGAGCGGGCAATTTTTGCAGACAATCAAGCGAGTTAATGAAAGAAAACTATACCTTCAGCCAAGTACTATCTTGAATATGTGTTCCAATTCCCTCACGTCAACAATACAATCCCACACCAACACACTGTCTTTACACGTCACACTCCACAAAAGTTCCAATAGTTATCCAAATCACAGTTTCACAAAAGTTTAATAATCACAATTAAGGCAATGAAAATTAAAATGTTATAATATAAAAGTATATAGTCAACCACTCTGAATACTAGAAGTGATCAGCGATACCTAGAAAAGAAAATTTGAAGGATTAAACAAAATATACATGTAAACAAATGTAATAGAAAACTATAGAATAAGATCAAGTAGAATTAACTGTGAAAATGGAAACAGAATTAAAATAAGAAATTAATTACTAAAGGTAATATTCATTTTTCTAAGAAATATAATTTAAACTAAAGACTTAAAATTCCTAGGAGCTGCAAAGAGAATATTTTCACAATCAGTGGTCAGCAAGGTGGTTAGTTTTAAACCCAGGAAGAGACCCTGTTTTAACACTGATGAAGTAATTCACACTTGTCTTTCAGAATATGCTACAATTATATTTCGTAGCAAAACAAAACAAGTATTCTAATGCACTGACAGATATAACGTGATGTCTGATTGGATAACGTCAAAGCTTTGCGACAGTATATTCTGCGATATACTGTCGCAAACCCGACGGCATTATACAACGTCGCTTCTCCTTGGCTGACGTTTGGTTTTACACTGCTAAAAGCGCTTGTAATGGGTACAAAAAAGTACACTTTGTAAGATGAAAATGTGAAAAGGTGCATTGGAATGGGGATAACTGTATTGAAAATTTTCATTTGGGGAGGTAAATTGTTGGTTTTATGGTCGCAAATTGCGTAGGGCAGCACGTCAGCTGAGCCGTAAAACAAAATTTCCTACCATAAAACCAACGATTTACCTCCCCAAATGACAATTTTCAATAGTTATCCCCTAAATTATCTATTATGACACACATTTGATATGTGTTCACTTTGTCCAGAAGGGAACACACTACTTAATATCATCTTTCATCAGTGGCACTTACCCGGTACAGGGCTGAAATCTGCGATTCACTAAACACAGATAATTGCTGTAATTTTCAGCAAATTTAAAGAATTTGTATAAATTATTGTACTTGTGAAATACAATGATAAACTGTGCACAATATGCTACAGTGCGACAACAAATGATCTGTGTTGTAATAAATGTGGTTAAAATATTGGGTACGCATTTATCTTCCACCCTTATTTGATGGGGATGGATTTTTTCTCTTTATCGATCAACAGCTTGAACAGGCTGGCTCCACCTGAAACAAGATAAAATGAATAATTTTTGAAATGTTCAGAAAAGGTAAACACAAGAAAAAAACACTTCTATACAACATGCATATTGTTTTTGAATTTGTCAAATACATTGCTCAAAACCATTAACAGATCTAAAGAGTACAGAAGATGTACCTGTATGACCTGGGGTTTCTACTGTACATGACCAACTGCTGAAGACTTAGTGTAGTGAAGTATAAAATTTAACTCATTTGAGTCTTCAGAAAGTTCAAAAGTTTTGCTAAGTTAGCTCAGTTTCAAACAAAAATTCTTTGTCTCAGATGGTCATGGCGAGAACTTTCAAAACAACAAGGGGTGGAAGTAGACTGTTCTAGAAACTAAGAAAACCGGTGCTCCAAAAGTGCATGTAACAATTTGTATTTTGCCAAAAACACAAGGGTTATGTAAGATTATTGTGAACGTAATTATTTACCTACTGTGAAATGATGGACAGTTGGACCGACAGAATGGATATTTAAGACAATCCTTGTGTACACAAGGTCGTTCGTATATTTGACCTAGTGACCTAGTTCTTAATCCGACATGACCACCTTTCAAATTTGGCCTACATTTTGTGACAATATACATATATACATTCTGACAAAGTTTCAAAAAGATTGGATCAAAAATGTGCCCTCTAGAGTGTACACAAAGTTTTTCTAAGATTTGACCTAGTGACCTGGTTTTGGAACCAACATGACCCAGCTTCAAACTTGGCCTAGATATTGTGAGGATAATCATTCTGACAAAATTTCATGAAGATTGGATCAAAACTGTGCCCTCTAGAGCATACACAAGGTGGTTTTTATATTTGACCTAGTGACCTAGTTTTTGATCCGACATGACCTACTTTCATACTTGGCCTAGACATTGTGATGATATACTTTCTGAGAAAGTTTCAAAAAGATTGGATAAAAAATGTACCCTCAAATGTGTTCACAAGGTTTTTCTAAGATTTGACCTAGTGACCTGGTTTTTGATCTGACATCACCAAACTTCAAACTTGGCCTAGATATTGTGAGGATGAATATTCTGACAGTTTCATTATTTTTGAATCAAAACTGTGCCTACTAGAGCGTACACAAGGTTTTCCTGATATTTGACCTAGTGACCTAGTTTCTGACCCGACATTATCCAGTTTCAAACTTGGCCTACATATTGTGAGATCAAACATTCTGACAAAGTTGCATAAAGATTGGATCAAAACTGTGCCCTCTAAAGCGTTCACAAGGTCTTTCTTATATTTGACCCTGTGAACTTATTCTCGACCCGACATGACCCAGTTTCAAAATCTAATTAGATTTTATTGAGATAAACATTCTGACATAGTACCAAAAAGATTGAATCAACAATGCGCCCTCTAGAGTGTACACAAAGTTTTTCTACGATTTGACCTTATGACCTAGCTTTAGACCCGAAATGACCCAGTTTCAAACTTGTCCTGGATATTGTGAGGATAAACATTCTGACAAAATATCATGAAGATTGGATCAAAACTGTGCCCTCTAGAGCGTACACAAGGTCGTTCTTATATTAAACCTAGTGACCTATTTTTTAACCCGACATGACCTACTTTCAAATTTGTCCTAGATATTGTGACGATAAACATTCTGACAAAGAGTTTATGGAAGTAAACATTCTGACAAAGTTTCATAAAGATTAGATCAAAACTGTGTCCTCTAGAGCGTACACAAGGTTTTTCTATGATTTGACCTAGTGACCTAGTTTTTCTATTATTTGACCTAGTGACCCAGTTTCAAACTTGTCCTACATATTATGAGGATAAACATTCTGACAAAGTTTTATGAACTTTGGATCAAAACTGTGACTTCTAGAGCGTACACAAGGCTTTTCTAAGATTTGACCTAGTGACCTAGTTTTTGACCCCACAAGACCCAGTTTCGAACTTGGCCTAGAGTTTATAGAGATAAACATTCTGACAATGTTTCATAAAGATTGGATCAAAACTGTGTCCTCTAGAGCATACACAAGGTTTTTTTCTATGATTTGACCTAGTGACCTAGTTTTTGACCCGACGTGACCCAGTTTCAAACTTATCCTAGATATTATAAGGATAAACTTTCTGATTAAGTTTCATGAACTTTGGATCAAAACTGTGCCTTCTAGAGCGTACACAAGGTTTTTCTAAGATTTGACCTAGTGACCTAGTTTTTGACCCGACATGACCCAGTTTCAAACTTGTCCTAGAGTTTATGGAGATAAACATTCTGACAAAGTTTCATAAAGATTGGATCAAAACTGTGTCCTCTAGAGCGTACACAAGGTTTTTCTATGATTTGACCTAGTGACCTAGTTTTAGACCCGACATGACCCAGTTTAAAACTTGGCCTAGATTTTATGAAGATAAACATTCTGACAAAGTTTCATAAAGATTGGATCAAAACTGTGTCCTCTAGAGCGTACACAAGGTTTTTCTATGATTTGACCTAGTGACCTAGTTTTAGACCCGACGTGACCCAGTATCGAACTTGTCCTAGATACTATGAGGATAAACATTCTGACAAAGTTTCATGAACTTTGAATCAAAACTGTGCCCTCTAGAGCGTACACAAGGTTTTTTTAAGATTTGACCTAGTGACCTAGTTTTTGACCCGACATGACCCAGTTTCAAACTTGGCCTAGATTTTATGAAGATAAACATTCTGACAAAGTTTCATAAAGATTGGATCAAAACCGTGTCCTCTAGAGCGTACACAAGGTTTTTCTATGATTTGACCTAGTGACCTAGTTTTAGACCCGACGTGACCCAGTTTCGAACTTGTCCTAGATACTATGAGGATAAACATTCTGACAAAGTTTCATAAACTTTGGATGAAAACTGTACCCTCTAGAGCGTACACAAGGTTTTTCTAAGATTTGACCTAGTGACCTAGTTTTTGACCCGCCATGACCCAGTTTCGAACTTGGCCTAGATTTTATAGAGATAAACATTCTGACAAAGTTTCATAAAGATTGGATCGAAACTGTGCCCGCTAGAGTGTACACAAGCAAAAGTTGACGGACGTCCGGACGGACGGACGTCCGGACGTCCGGACGGACGTACGACGGACGACGGACATCACGGTATCCCAAAAGCTCACCCTGAGCACTTCGTGCTCAGGTGAGCTAAAAAGTGAAAACCTTCCCGCACTTCACCAGTGTTAGATGCGAATCTGGAGGCCGCTCGATTCCTATCACTGCCTAATGAATGTGTTTTAACTGTTATTTGATTCGATTCGGAAATCGACTGTCCAAGAGTTTACTTTCAGGACACAGAGTATGAAGAATAAACCCAGAGTTGAGCATAAAGTGTACCGGATTGCCCTTTACGTTTGCCTTCAGGAAGATTTGTGAATGCAAAAATATCAAATTTTCTGGTGACCTTTAAGATACCTGGGACTGTCAGTCAAAGAAAGATAAGACCACACAATTTCAGTTAAAGTTCTAATTGGCACACAAATGAAGAATGAACCGAAAAGAAATTGAGAACGTACATGTATGTAAATGTGCGCGCTTAAGGATGGATGGATGGATGACTTGCGATTTTACGTCCTTTTCAACAGTATTTCAGTCATATCAGGACGATGGGACGATGATAATGAAAGGCTGTGTGCAATGGAACCCCGTTTACGGTAGGAAAGATTCTCGCCTCGAGCGGGATTTGAACCCGGGTCCGCTAGGTCAGTAGGCCAGCGCTTAACCCACTGAGCTACAGGGGCTCCCGCGCTTAAGGAGACTGGGTACATTTCATGTGGAAGCATCTCGGCAATTTTGATTTACCGGTATACCTACCTTTCCAAAGGGAATCAACTCCTTTAAAAAAGCATTTGCTCCTTTGGAGGCAGAGTGTTTTTTGAAGAATTTTCTGGTACAGGAAAACTATGTGGAAGTCAATAAAGTTGTTCCCCTTTGTAGAAATGGCAGCCGTTCCCCATTTGTTGAAATGGCAGCCGGAAATACATGGAGTCATACCCACCTTGCCACCATAAGACTTTAAATTCTAGCAAACCTGCAGGTCCAAAATCTGGCAAACATTTCCATTGTTCGCGTGTTTCCGGATATCCGTAAATTAATTATGGATTTAGGATATCGATAAGTAAGGAATAAACATGATAAGGGACGAGTCATTTAATACCAGGTGGGGGAGGGGGAGAAGGATGAAGTGGAGGAGGCGGGGGGGGGGGGTCTGAAATCAATAAGCCTCGGAGCAGGCGGGGGTCATATATTTTATTAGGCATATTGTATGCGTGTGTGTGTGGCGGGGGGGGGGGGGGGTCAGAATTATTCTATCATTCTATCAGCCTTCATTTTTACCCTAAAATTTTATTAGCCCTCAAATTTCAGACTCATTCCTTTCAACTCAAAAGTTTAAGACATTTGGTGGGGGGTGGGGCAGCTTCATATCTGAAACAGATCTTTTCATTGATTTGCTAGAAGAACAGTATGAAAGTGTCTATAAATTCATGTCAAGTAGATGATTTTGTAATTAATTTTAATGCCTGCATTTGTGATAATATCAGTTGTCCAGGTGCCTTTTCATCAGCAAAACTACTGTGGCTCTCCCAGACCCCGCCACCCAGAGGCACAATTAATAGGCTATTATCAACAGTTATAATTATCAAGCATTCAACAACAGATTTCTGGACGGTCACATGCAGAAGAAAGTGAAAGAAATGCAGACAAAGTTTAAACAGACCATGATTAATTAACCTACTAGAATAAGAAAATGTTCTTTGTATTTCATACAGCTTTTGACTGAGGTCAGTCTGTCATGAAATAGGTAAATTGGTGTGTGTGTGTGGGGGGGGGGGGGGGGGGGGAGGGGGGGGGGGACCGGGATTGGGGGATGGGGCGGGTCATGTCATAAATTTTTTTGTCGCCTATCTGGGGGAAGGGGGTGGGGGGATAATTCTGTTGAGACTCAGTGGGTCGGAAAAATTTTGGTGATTAACATGAAAATGTACCCCCACCCCCCGATAAATCACTCGTCCCTAAATAGTAAAAGGGCATCCCATACAAAATTGCGTCATAAGTTTATCAATAAGTGTCGTGTTTACAAATTGCTACAGTATCGAGGTAAGAGTTGACATTATTCTATCTCTCAATAAATGATGTATAAAATATATTTGCTTGACTGTTTTATTCTGTCTTGGTCGAAAATTAATCAGTGTTAGGTTTTGATTGATTGATTTGTTGCTTAACGTCCACGGTAAACAACTATGGTCATGTCGGGATGGTCAGTTAACCTAACCACACTATTCCTGGGCAGGCTTAGACCTCCTAAGCGGTTAACCAGTACTAAGTGCTCATACTTTCGCCAGTAACTGACAACTGCCCTTCTTGAATCAGCGGAAGGAGAAACGAAAGTATGTGGCCAGACCGGGTTTCGAACCCAAATCAGTGTTAGGTGTTAAGGTTTCTACGAACAGGCAGATTTGCGAGTTTGTTATTTTGGCAATGAACAATTCGTGCGATGTCACGTAGGCCTAAGGCTGGCATGATTTCGACGCCATTTTTTGGTTTGTTTACAAACTGGGTAGGCATATATTATTTTGCAATTTTAAAATGTTCCAAAACCAAATTTTCTGAAATTTCACATGATAGTAGAATATAGTTCAATGTTTTTCATGGCATAGGTCTGCGACCTGGAGAAAGTCGAATACGCTATAAATGGTAATTTTTTGTTCACATGTTTGACGTGGAAGTAAAGGGCACTGTTTCGTTAACACAGCCAGGAAAGAATGTCTTGGACTTAATTTAACGGAAATATTGACTAATGGACGTCAGAGAGGTGCTCTTAAAATTTCAACCGGTGAGGCAATTTCATAAATCTGTATGGTTGCATGAAATTACTGAGGGGTTCGTCGATAGCCATTTTGATGGCGACAATTTCGAACAAAAATCTGTTGCTATGTGTTTGATTAAATCCCTACTCCTTGGAGCTGCGTTCCAACTGTTATCTGACGGTTTGCAAATATTCTGGAGGGTGGGGACCTATGTCTTATAGTTGTATAAATACAGTATTTGCAAGAAAGCAAATCGTATTAGTCCTATTAAGCACCCTGGGAGCATTGCAGTAACGAATGTGGGGCGTTCTTTAGAGCATAAAGTGCAGTAAATCAATCACAGCTGAAATTCCTATAATAAACAGTATTAAGGTGACTGGGTATACTTTAAGAGGTACTGTTTTTACCTCTCTTCTCGTTAGGGGTCAACTCTTAAAGGAAAGAATTAGCTCCTTCTTTCCTTCAAGAGTAGACCCCAATGTAAAAAAATACCTCTTCTAGACAAGCAAAGAGGAATTCATGCAAGTAAATATAACAGTATTTTTGAAAAAGAGGCCGGGGCATTTATCAGGATTAATTTCTGTTTGAAACATGCCATATAAACTTACGTGCAGCCAGTCTCAGGTCTATCAATGTCAATGCACTGCTCTTTGATTGTATTTCTTGAGATACAAGGCAAAAATCCTGTTTCATCTACCATTCCATCATCTGATGGTTCGCAAATATCTACATCGAAGTTCAGCGGGTCAGAGTTTAACAAAGTGAGAACGGTTGTGTGCATCTCCTCCCGTCTTGACGAGAGACGACATCTGCCCAGATCGTGCTTTATTCTTGGCATAAGGTACAAGTCCCAGATACTGTGAAAAGAGAGAACAAAATGAGGCATACTATGTTTTTTCGGTTAAAAGATGGGAGTTTTTTTTGCCTTGGCAACCAATCCTCAAAATCTAAATCCATCTTAAAAGATGGATCTAGATCAGAGCTCCAGATAAGAGGGGGTATAGAGCATAGTTTGAAGACAATTTTTCTTATTTCTTATTTCTAAACAAAAACATACGTTTGACCCCTCATTAGAACCATCTCGGTGAGACAGTTCTACTCAGGGGTTAAAAGATATGTTTTTATGCAGAAATGAGGAAAATTATCCCTAAATTATCCCTGTTACCCCTTCTTATCTGGAGCATTGCTATACTTTTGGGATTGGTTTCCAAGGGAAAACCCCATCTTATAGCAGAATTTCATAAGACTAAGTTAAAATATTTGGGGTCACTCTTTTAATAGCCGAATAAATATGGTAAGTTCAAACTGTACATGTATTTTGGATTACCGGAATTACCGTATCTGTTCAGAATCCTCAATCCATTCTTCCATTCCCAAATCTCAGAAAGTCATTTTGTCCTATAAGCAATGCTTTTAAGGTAAATGAGTACACTTTCAGGGGCAACAACTCTGCCATTCTCATTTTTGCCTCCCTTCTAAAACTTGGTCAACACATAAAGGAAAGAATTTGCTTCCCAAGAAGCAAATTCTTTCCTTTAAGAGTAGACCCTTTTATTGGAAGAGTTTCATTGTCTAGAGAAGCACACAGGAAGTCTCAAAAGTTGTCTCCCTTTGAAATCATGGTGGAAAACATGGAGATATACCCATAAACCTTAAGAATTGCTAGCCAAAAATGAAGACCAAGATCTAGATCTACTCTGTTCTCTAATATGTTCTGTCTAAATACTGTAATTGTACAATTATTAACAGTGTATTCATGCTCAGGGTATTCAAACATTTCTTGCCACTGCAGAAGAAAGTGTATGCCAGGTAAAATGGTAGTGGGAAGCCAGAACATATCATTTTACCATGATAGATAGATCTGAGCAAACAGTGCAGACCTGGATCAGACAGCTCCTATAGGAGCAGTCTGATCAGGGTCTACACTGTTTGCCATTCCATCTGTATCTTTTGGACGCTTGCTGCGCAAAACCAGACCATTCCATTTTTGGAACAATTGCTGTAATTATTTTAGGTGTCCCAATTTTCAGAGTTTGTACGACACTCACCTACAACGCCATGTGTCTTCCATAGCAGATATAAACAATTTGGCTGACTCTATGAAACTAACCAAATCCATTGCAGCCTCGTTACATTCCGCTTCTATAATAGAGCCTGTAATACAATACAATATACTGACAGCAGTGCTCCAAATAAGGGTGAGGTTTTTTTTAACACTTAAAGTGCAAAAAGAGCAGACGACAAAATTTACGTCTGCAAAATTCAAGCTATTTCGTATTCAGAATTCAAAGACTAGAGAGCACACAGTGTAGATCCAGATGAAGCAGCTCATTATGAGAATGCTTTGTTACACTTGCCTTGCGCTTCCACAGTAGTAAAGACTATACTTAAAAGAAAGTGTATGAGAAATGGACTAAAATGCTAGGGTCAACACAATTTTGGATGTAAAATTTTACTAAGTCAGTAGAGCATGCAATATATTGGTCAAGGGTAGATATAACTGCAACATCCCTCATGAACATTCTAAGAAGAAACTTTATGCCAGGTGTGAGGACTGAAGGTAGTTTGAGACAAAAGGACTAAAATGCTAGGGTCAACACAATTTTGGATGTAAAATTTTACAAAGTCAGCAGAGCATGAAATATATGTCTAGGGTAAAATTTCAACAGTCCTGAAAAACATTTTAAGTTCTAAGAAGAAACTTGATGCCAGGTTTGATGATTCTAGATATCATAGTTTGTCAGATGCTAGGGTCGACATAATTTGGAATATAAAATTTTACTAAGTCAGCATAGCATAAAATATAGGTCAAGAGTAAAAATAAGAGCCACAACACTCGAGAACATTCTAAGATGAAGCTTTATGTCAGGTTTGATAACTGTAGATATTATAGTTTGTGAGAAATGGACTTAAATGCTAGGGTAGATGTAATTTTGAATAGATCATTTTACGAAGTCAGCAGAGCATGGAATATAGGGTCAAGGGTACAAAAAAGAGCAACAACCCTCAAGACCATTTTAAGAAGAAGCTTAATGCCAAGTCTGCTGATTGTAGGTATCATAGTTTGTGAGAAATGGACTTAAGTGCTAGGGTTAACGTAATTTGGAATATAAAATTTTACCAAGTCAGCAGAGCATGAAATATAGATCAAGGGTAAAAATAAGAGCAACAAAATTCAAGAACATTCTAAGAATAAGCCAGGTTTGATGACTGTAGGTATCACAGTTTGTGAGAAATGGACTTAAATGCTAGGGTCAACGTAATTGTTGACAGACAGAGGTATGGAAATTGGGTTTGTGAGACTTCAACGGTCCAAAATGGATGGAAGGATGAATGACGGACAGAAAAGTGAACTCCTATATTGCACCTTGCAAAAGTAGGTGCGACAAAAAAACTTTTCATCTTATAACTGCAATAGCAACTGAGTTGCCATATGATTTTCCTAAAATCTTTATAACTGTTATTTTTTTATCATCCACATTATTTATACATTAACTTATTTTCCCGTTGCAAGTTTCAAAATCAAAATTTCTTTTTTAAAAGGCAACAAAGGGAAAGGGAGACAAATGCTCTTAAAGTGCAAAATTAAAAAAAAGTTGAAGTTCAAAACAGTGACGATCCAGATGAGGCAGCTCATTATAAGCTGCCACATACAGAACTACACTGTTTGCCCTCTAGTCTTTGACTCCTAAACTAAATGATATATCTTGGATGGAACTTTTTCTGAAATTTTGCCGACCCAACTTTTGTCCTCTTCATATTTGGCTATTTAAGGGTTGCAGCTCAACAATGTAAGTAATTACTGAGCAACCGAGAGCTTTCTTTCTGAAAGCAAGCCCTTGCCAGAGTCCCCACAATTAATTGCAAGTGCCCGCGAGACAGCTTGAAATATCTATTACTTTGATTTCCTAATATGGCAACTACATGTATAGTTCCTAGCTAGCTTACTGGGTGCCACTATTGTTCCCTTTATTGCAGAATTTTTTTTTTGATTGTGGTAATTACTAGATGCTGCTGAACATCAGTATATGAGCCGTGACACTGCAAAACCAACAAAGTGGCATGTGCGCCCAGCAAAAGACCCTTAGCTACCCTTTCCGCACACAACGAAGACTCGGATCAGACTGGGTGGCTGCCCAAGCTGATCTCAGACTTCACTGGGCGCACATGCCACTTTGTTGGATTTATCGTGCTGCGGCTCACTTATTAACTCATAACAAGTACTTACGGACACCACAATACTGATTGCATTCATCCGCTGAGACAAATCTGTTGTAATTTCCACCACAGCCAGAGAATGTAAAATTTTCACACATCTCTGATTCAGGGTTGAAATACCAGGCTTTCTTTTCAGAGTCACAGTCCCCATAGTTCATCTCCTCGTAACATCTTGCCTGACCTGATACACAAAATGAAAATTCTTTCTTGCTTGCACATAACATAAGGTACCTTATCACAGAACACCAATCATAGACCACATATGGTGTAAGGCTAATCAGCCAGTGGTTTTGGAGCAATCTTTACAGGCAGTGGCCTAGCCAGGCCAAGCTGAGGCACCTGAGCAGTGATACAGACAAGAAGGGATAATTTGGGAATAACTTCCTTGCATAAAAATGTATGATGTGGCCTCTCATTATAACCGTCTCTGTAACAAGGGTCACAACATATGTTTTTGTTGAGAAATGGGAAAATTATCTTAGTTGTCCTCAAAACCCAACCTTATCTGGAACTCTGCCCGAGCATCCATAAAGTTTAGAAAAAATGGAAGTTTTAAATTTGATCTAGATTTCTATTGTTGGAAGCTGTTAGAATTTTCCTGGGGCTGGCTACACCTTGACAAGGGAGATAAGTTCAAAAGAATAGTATCTGTCACCCGTATTTATACAATGAAGGTAAATGGATACACTTTCATGGGGAGCAACTCTGGCATTTTCAATTTTGTCTTCTTACTCATTGGGCGCCATCTTTTAAAGGAAAGAATTCTCTCCTCTAAGGGTACACCCCTATTTGTAAGGATTTTGTTGCTCAGGGGCCGTATTTATAAAACGACTTAAGTGGTTGCTATGCTGTTACTAGGGTTGAATTTCTATAAAGGAGAATCCCTACAACTACGAAATTTGCTCTGGAGGAACAGTCTAATAAAAGCATCGCAAACGACTGCGTGATACCCCGCCACTGCAAGTCTTTTTCACACACCAATTTTTCCAGATTTATTTTTTCTCTGTATGACTTCAGGGCGGGAGCAGCCTAACCCCACTGAACACAGAGGTGTCTTTGTTATGACAGGACACTTCATTACTCTGATCACTTACAATAAGCTTCCGATAAATCACTTACCACTCTACTCAAATACAATTTCAGTGATTTTAAACTGGTGACCACGGGGCATGGGCAAATAAACCATAAAGGATCAAATTTTAATCACCAGAAGCTTTTATTACTTCTATCATCAGATGTAAATTTCTGAAAATCTGTTTCACATCAATATATATAGATTTTATCATCATTTTATGCATGTATTTACCCGGGGGCAGGGGGAGATAACTCCCATGGGGTAAATTTGAGCATCACTGGAGTCTTTCATCACTCTGATCATTTGCTGTAAGTTTCAGAAAAATTGCTTCAAACTCTGATTTTATATGGAATTTTTCATGATTTTATACATGTATATAGCCCAAGGGCAGGGGCAGATATCCCCTAATGATAAAATTTCTGTCCTCATACAAAGCTTTTGTTACTTTAATCATGTTTGTGAAGTTTCATCAAGATACTCCAAGTAGTTTAGGAACTAGAGGCTAGAAACCATTTTTTTGTACATTGACAAGTGCCATAACTCTGTCAGAAATTATCGAAATTTGCCCATTAACAATCCCAAGCGAGACATTCTTGGTACAAATGCATATGCAAAATTTGAAGGAAATCTGTTGATAAATACTTAAGTTATCGAACGGAAACGAAGTGCTGACGGATGGACAGACGTACGTACTACGGACGGACACACGGACGGCCAACGTGAAAACATAATACCCCGTCACTAACGTGTGGCGGGGTATAAAAAGACTGTTCCTCCAGAGCAAATTTCATAGTTGTAGTGAATCCCCTTCTTAGAAATGTAGCCTTAGCAACAGCATAGCAACCACTTAAGTCGTTTTATAAATACGGCCCCAGAAGAATCACAAAAGTTGTCTCCATTTGAAAACATGAAGGTGTACCCATTACTGTTAGGTGTCCTGGATCCATTCTAAAATCTCGGTAAATCATTTTGTCCTATCAGCAATGGTTTAAGAGCTGCTAGCCAAAATACAGACTAATATCTGGGTCTACTCTGTTCTCTAATATTTTCTGTCTAAATGTTGTAATTGTACAATTATTAACAAAGTATTCATGCTCAGGGTTTTCAAACATTTCTTGCTACTGCAGAAGAGAGTGTATGCCAGGTAAAATGGTAGTGGGAAGCCAGAACATGTCATTTTACCATGATAGATAGATCTGAGCAAACAGTGCAGACCTGGATCAGACTAGTCTGATCAGGGTCTACACTGTTTGCCATTCCATCTGCATCTTTTGGATGCTTGCTGCGCAAAACCAGACCATTCCATTTTTGGGACAATTGCTGTAATTATTTTAGGTGTCCCAATTTTCAGAGTTTGTAGGTGTACTCATTGGGCGCCATCTCTTAAAGAAAAGAATTCTCTCCTTTAAGGGTACACCCCTATTTGTAAGAATTTTGTTGCTCAAAAGAGCAATGGTTGTCTCCATTTGAAAACATGGTGATAAAGCATGAAGGTGTACCCATTACATAACTTGTTAAAGTTTCTCAATATTTGAGCCGCGACACGACAAAACCAACAATGTGGTTGTGCCCCCAGTGCAGACTCAGATCAGCCTGGAGATCCGCCCAGTTTGATCAGACTCTTCGTTAAGTGCTCAAATGGTAGCTAAGGGTCAAAGCTACCTCCATGCGGACAGCGAAGACTCTGAGCAGACTGGGCGGATGCCCAGGCTGATCTGAGTCTGCGCTGGGCGCACAACCACATTGTTGGTTTTGTCAAGTCGCGGCTCATTTATAGAAAAACGGCTTAATGACAAGAAACAAAAGCAAAGGTCACTTACAAGATTGTCGACAAGCTTCTTCAGTCTCGAACTTATTGTCGTTGCCGTCACAACCCTTATACATGAACACCTGGCAGGCCATTACTGCAGGGTCAGAGTTGAAGAACCACATTTCACCTGCTGGAGCCACCTCTTCACACGTGGTACCCTCGTCTAACAGGAGAAGGCACATATCGGCAGAAACTGCAAATAAGAAAATGAATTAAGATACATAAGCCACACAAACATTGTCTGAGATACTTTATAGGAACATAAAGACATTGTGGGGGGGCACTTTAAAAGCACATAAATACACTGTCCAAAGTACTTTATACACACATACAGATATTATCAGAGAAACTTTATAAGCATGTAAATACATTGTCAGAGAAGCTGTACAAGTACTTGAACCGACTGTCAGAAACAGACATAAGCACATACAGACATTTTCTGAGATACTGTACATGCACAAAATACAAATGTATCTGTAAAGCACATAACACATTGTGACAGATACTCTAAAAGAACATAACACATTGTGACAGATACTCTAAAAGCACATAAAAACTATGTCAGAGGCACTTTATAAGCTCATAAAGTTTAAACACATAAATACTACAATAATGTTTAAACAAAGCACATGAATGCACTTTATGAGACATGTTATAAGCACTTATTTATTTAAAACTCATTGTCAGATGTACTTTATAAGCAAATGAAAGCCTTGTCTGAGACTTTGAAAACACATTGTCTTCAGACACTTTATAAGCACATAAACATGCTGCACTCTTTGCTCAAACCTGTCTGTCCAAATATTTGAGCCGCGACATGACAAAACCAACAAAGTGGCTGTGCACCCAGCGCAGACTAAGATCAGCCTGGGCACCTGCCCAATCTGATCAGTCTTCCCAGTCCGCATGGAGGTAGCTCAGACCCTTAGCTACCCTTTAAGCGCTTAGCAAAAAGTCTGATCAGACTGGGTGGATGCCCAGGCTGATTTGAGTCTGTGCTGGGCACACAATCACTTTGTTTGTTTTCTCATGTCACAGCTAATTCAGAATTTTTACATACCTTGAGGTTCACAAGTACTGGTAATGTCCACACCATCCACTGTAAACTGGGCGTGGCAAGCTTCACAGTATATGGCACTGAAACATAAGAGGATATTGGCTTCAATAACAGTAATATATTTCATGTGAAAGGTTTTTATATTTTTTTTCCCTAAATATTATAATACCTGCTTTACTCCAACTCTTTAATGGAATTAGTTGACAACTGATAAAAACGACTTATTTTCAATATCATTAACTTTAATTTATGGTAAAAATACAATGCACAAGCAAATGATGTCATTCATTGTCAAACGTTGTTCATATTTCATTTCCCAGCCAAAAACCAGAAAAATGAAGATATTTCATATTTTCATAATCAATTTTTCACATTTTCATAGGTATTTTTTTCAGAACTCTGCCTCTCACACTTATCATCCAGTTATATGATACAGCGTAGATATTTTGTCATCAAATGTGAATGTACAACACTTTTTATAATGATTTGCACTTTAAATAATGTTCTCACTACTGGGAGGCCTATGGGGGCTTTTAACTGTTGGCAAATTGGGTAAACTGTAAACAAACGGCTCCTAATGATCAGTCTAGTGTGGGTCTACACTATTTGCTCAGACAGGCTGACTAAACGTTTTGCGTAAATGTGGTAGTTTGGAAATAAGCAAAAAATGACTGGTTAACCCTTAATGCACCAAAAAAGCAAACAACAAAATTAACGTCTGCAAAATTTCTAAAAAAAATTTGTCCAAGCTATATCATAGCCAGAATTCAAAGACTAGAGTGCAGAAAGGGCAGATCCAAATGAGGTGGCTCATGATCAGCAAACTCATCTGGATCTACGCTGTTAGCAAATTCAACTACTGTAATGTGCCTAAATTATGGGACACCTGAAATAATTAGTTTTCCATTTGGGACAAATGGAAAATCGATTATTTTAGGTGTCCCAATACTTATGCACATTACGGTATTTTCATTTTTGGTGCTCTAAGGGTTAAACGCTTATATCAGCAGCTATCTTTTGCCTAACTAACCTGCATCTGGCCTCTGGGTGGTTCGTACAAACGGCAGTATCACAAGGATTAATGGTACACTGCGTTTCAGCCTTATCTGGGCCACAGCCTGAGGATACAAAAAAAAGAAAATGCACTGTCACATCCTTTTTTCTTTTATTTCATCTGTTTATTTATTCTATTTATTTATTTAATTTTTTTTTTTTGCTACTTCTTTTTGCATTTTGCAAGAGTATAACACTTTCAGGGGAAGCAACTCTGTCATGGCCATTTCTGTCTCCCTTCTTGACTGGGGTCAACTCTTAAATGAAAGCGAGTTCTTTCCTTTAAGAGAAGACCCAATTTCAAAAGGGCTTTGTAGTTCAGGGAAGCACACAGGACAAACAAAAGTTGTTACCCTTTGTAAAAATGAGGGAAAATCATGGAGTTGTACCTATACAAATTGACTAGAAATTCTAGAACACTAATAAATCTGAGGAAAAAAAATAACAAATACCGTAATCGATCCTACTAGCGCCTTGTGCACTTAACTTTTTCAAATGGTGGCAAATACTTGCAGTAAACCGTCTTTCTTAGCTGCTTATAGTCATAGACGGATAGAGAAGCTTTATAAATTGAAACGTAAAAGATTCTATACCATTATCAGCTCTTCTTACCATGAGGTGGGCATATGGGGCCATGTGGGCTTATTAGATCTAATACAGTACACCAAAAATAACAAATTACTGAACCTGCAAGCATCTTGTATGTTGTGAAATACACTTAATGAGAAATGTAAAGAATGCAAGGAAATGAAATGATTATAATACCTGGGATTCTGCAGCTCTCTAGCCGAGTACACATTACACGGGTATCTTTACAGAAGCAGGTGTTACACATGTCTTCATCCATAAAACTGGTGCCAGAGGGGTGGGTGGTTTCACCAACAACACAGTCAGTTACAGCCCCGGCTGAAAACCATTGAGGAATACATTAGCCACGAAATGCAAAAAGAGCTGATTAGTGCACATGTGAACAGCGAAGGCTCAGACCAGTCTGCACATCTGCGCAGTCTGATCAGAGCCTCTGCTGTTCACAAACATGTGTATGGACAATGAAGAACCTACAGGTGCAAATCGAAGGCTCTAACCAAACTGCAAATTCAATGACGTAATCTATCAAGTTTGATCTTAAGACTTAGTCTCCATAGTCTTATCAGTGGTAAAAACGTCTAAACCTCAACTGACAGTAAAAAGCGGTTCAACCTTCACGTTTGGTAATAAAATGAGAGTTGCTATACATATATTGTCATATGACTGGCAAAAAGTAGAGAAAGCAAGTTTTTGAAAAATAACAAATCTCTACACAAAATACAATTTTCTGTTCTGGTTCCCCTCTGCCAATGCTATATAAACATAGGCAGGATAGTGATTGGGGTTCAATGCCTGTAAGTTGTATTTTTACCATTTTATTTAACTTAATGAAATCGAAAGTAGGTCATTTTAGTTGCCAACTACAATGACTCAAATAGGTTTTCGAATTCTTTTTATGTGAAACACAAGGATGTTTTATTTGTTTAAAGCTGGTTAATCACGGTCATTTACAATGATAAAACCATAGTAAGAATCTTGCAGAGATACCTCATGATAAATTTTTTCATGTTGATAGAGCAATTGGGCCTTTAAGATGTCTATAACTTCAAGAGCATTTAAAATCCTTCTGTGAAAATGGAGTCAAGCTCACCAAAATCTCATCATGTCTCTGCTTGTCATAATTATATATTTACAAATTTCTGATTATATTCCACCCACTGGTTCAAGAATATATTCTTAGTGAAAATTACTAAGTGCTGCTATGACCTTGAAGATGGAGTCAAGGTCATTAACATCTAAGCGCTCATAAGCTTATCTCAGTGCTCCATCTAGTTTAGAGAAAATCCATTCTCTAGTTCAAAAGATATCCTACTTACAAGGCTATGATCTTCAAAAATCACAGTCAACTCTTGGGACTATCCCAAAGATATATCTATGCAGGTTTGGTGGGGACCAAGCCAAACATTCCAGACATATATCAATGTTCCTGAAATTTTGACATATTTAACTCTTCCTGCAACCTTGAAAATGAGGCTAAGGTCACCAAACTCTAATCAGCTCTTAAAGCTTGTCTGAATGATACATCTATGCAAATCTGGAGAAAAAAAGTCCACTGGTTCAAACGCAATCCTACATACAAGACTATGACCTTGAAAATGGGTCAAAGTCAACAAAAACTAAACACGGCTTAAACCTGTTACAAAGATATATCCACGCAAGTTGGATAAATATCCATCCATTGTTTCAATAGTAATCTCATTTTTAGGAAACAGCAGCAATTTTAAGTTGGCTTTTGACCTTGAAAATCGGGTCAAGGTCACCAAAATGTAATGAAAATCATGTCAAGGCCACTAAAATGTAATGAACTCTAAAGATTGTCCCAAACGAATATCTACAACTTTGGTGGGAATCAAGCCAAAGGCTCAGATATATATCAATTTCAGTGACATTTTCACATATTTAAGTCCTCTCGTGAGCTTGAAAATGAGGTCAAGATCACAAAACTCTAATCAGCTCTTAAGCTTGTCCTAATGATATATCCATATAAATTTGGTGAAATTTCACAAATTGATTCAACAGATAACAGGAATATATGAAATTGTCACGCCAATTCTGACATGCAAAATATGAGTCCAAGACTTCCTATGACCTTCAAAATGGGGTCAAAGTCACCAAAACCTACTCAACTCTTCAGCATGTCCAAATGGTTTGGTAAAATTCCAATTACTGATCCAAGAAATATAGCAGGTACAAGCTGTCAAGCCAAACCACCACACTGAAGACAATATATCCCCCTGTCCCCCTGCATCTTTGGTGGGGTGACATAATTAGGGAATAACTGTATTCAAAATTGACATTTGGGAGCTAAATAATTGGTTTTACAACCAACAATTCACCTCCCCAAATGACAATTTTCAATACGGTTATCCTCATTCTAATGCTGTCACATTTTCCCTTTCCTAAGATGTACTACTTTGCGCCCAAAGCAGGTGCTTTCAACAATTATGTCAGCCAATGAACAGGACATTTTGCAAAGACATATCAAAGGATAAACTATTGCAAATTTTGTCATGTCATCAAATAAGGCATCCGGGTATATTCGTAAGTGCATTTGAATAACAATTAACTGTTTCAGATGCCTGAACAGCTATGATACTTTATCTGTTTCAACTTTCCCTACCATCAAGCTCTGGGCAGAACATCAGAGTGCAGGCTGCCAGATTACCCCAACAACTGCACATGTTGCATATATCTGCATCGGGAAACATGTCGCCAGACTTGTATATTATGCCATTAACCTCACAACCAGCACCTGCAACAGTAGAGAGAGTCAAGAGAAAAATGTACATAAGCTGCAACATGATAAAACCAACAAAGTGGCATTGTGGCCAGCAAAGACTCTGATCGGCCTGGGCATCGGCCCAGTCTGATAAGAGTCTTTGCTGTCAGTATGGAGGTAGCTTAGACCCTTAGCTACCCTTAAAGTACACAGCACAGACTCTGATCAGACTGGGTGGATGCCCGGACTGATCTGAGTCTCTGCATGACACATATTCCACTTTGTTGGTGTTGTTGTGTCATGGCTCAAATTAAGAGAAAAGTTACATTACACAGGTACAAATGGTACTGATTAAGGTCAGCCTGCGCATGTTTCAGTCTGACCAGCCTTCAGAGCTCCAGATAAGAAAGCATAACAGGGATAATTCAGACATACTGTTTTCTTATTTCAAAATCGGCAAGACAGTTCTAATGAGGGGCCACAACATACATTTTATGTGTCAGCATATTCTATCTCAAATTACAAACAGCTTTGTATTCCCTTTCAATTTTTAATCTGCTTTTATGTCTGAAAACTCAGACCCACACCAGAATATCCTTTATTTAAACAACTAGAAAATGTGTTTATGAAACACTATGCCCCCAACCATATGCTTGCCTCTAAAGAAGGTTCATCCAATAATGCTTGTACCTTTGTACCATGAGCTTCAATGCACTAAGTCGAAAAAGGGGCTTAACTCAGTCAAAAATTTATGAATTGTTTTTGAAAGTTAATCAGATCATCTACACCTTGGGCAATATCTTCCTGCAAAAAATCATGATCCTAACATCAGGGGTTCTCCAGATATTTTGTTCACAAGGTTCCATAGGCAAATAATGCACTAAGTTGAAAAAGGGGCATAACTCGATCAAAATTTCACTAATATTTTTTCAAAAGTTAATCAGGTCATCTACATGTTAGGCAGTATCTTCCCGCTAAAAATCATGATCCTAGCATCAAAAATTCTCCAGATATTTTGTTCACAAGGTTCCATAGGCTTACAATGCACTAAGTCCAAAAGGGGGCATAACTTGGTCAAAAATTCATGAACTTTTCTCAAAGGTTAATCAGGTCATCTACACCTTGGGCATTGTCATCCTGCACAACCTCATGATCCTAGCATCAAGGGTTCTGGAGATATTTTGTTCACAAGGTTACACAGGCTAAGTCGAAAAAGGGGCATAACTCTGAAAATACGTGACCTTTGCAAAAAAACACACCAAATAATCAGGTCATCTACGCCTTAGGCAATGTCAGCCTGCAAAAAAACATTATCCTAGCATCAGGGGTTCTCAAGATATTTTGTTCACAAGGTCCCATAGGCCTACAATGCACTAAAAAAAAAGGGGCATAACTCGGCCAAAAATTCACGATTTTTTTTTCAAAAACTAATCAGGTCATCTACACCTTGGGCAATGTCATCCTGCAAAAGATCATGATCCTAGCATCAGGGATTCTCGAGATATTTTGTTCACAAGGTTCCATAGGCTTACAATGCACTAAGTCAAAAAAGGGGCATAACTCGGTCAAAAATTCACAATTTTTTTTCAAAAGTAAATCAGGTCATCTGGCCATAGGCAATGTCTGCCTGCACAAAATCATGATCCTAGCATCAGGGGTTCTCAAGATATATTATTCACAAGGTTCCATGGCTTACAATGCACTAAGTCTAAAAAGGGGCATAACTCGGCCAAAAATTCACAAATTTTTTTGAAAAACTAATCAGGTCATCTACACCTTGGGCGATGTCATCCTGCAAAAGATCATGATCCTAACATCAGGGATTCTTGAGATATTTTGTCCACAAGGTTCCATAGGCTTACAATGCACTAAGTCGAAAAAGGGGCAAAACTCGGTCAAAAATTCATGATTTTTTTTTCAAAAGTTAATCAGGTCATCTACACCTTGGGCAATGTCATCCTGCAAAAAATCATGATCATAGCATCAGGGGTTCTCGAGATATTTTGTTCACAAGGTTCCATAGACTAAGTCGAAAAAGGGGCACAACTCTGAAAATACGTGACCGGCGGAAAAAAGAAAAAATACGGGTCCGCTTATTTTTCATGTACGTGCCACACATAAAATTTCAAGATCCTAGCATAAGCAGTTCTTGAGTTTCTCAGCTGCCAAACAGCGTTACGGACGGACGGACAGACGGACGGACAGACCCAAACCAATATGCCCCCTCAACTTCTCCGAAGTTGGGGGCATAAAAACACAGTGGAGAGCGCCACCACTTTGAAGACATTAGTTCAATATGACACTGACACTATGTCAAAACTAGAAAATGTGTTTATGAAACACTATGCCCCCAACCATATGCTTGTCTCTAGAGAAGGTTCATCCAATAATGCTTGTACCTTTGTTCCATAGGCTTACAATGCACTAAGTCGAAAAAGCGGCTTAACTCAGTCAAAAATTTACGAATTGTTTTTGAAAGTTAATCAGGTCATCTACACCTTGGGCAATATCAACCTGCAAAAATCATGATCCAAGAATCAGGGGTTCTCCAGATATTTTGTTCCCAAGCTTCCATAGGCAAATAATGCACTAAGTTGAAAAAGGGGCATAACTCAATCCAAAATTTACAAATTATTTTCAAAAGTTAATCAGGTCATCTACACCACAGGCAGTATCTTCCTGCATAAAATCATGCTCCTAGCATCAGGTGTTCTTGAGATATTTTGTTCACAAGGTTCCATAGGCTTACAATGCACTAAGTCGAAAAAGGGGCATAACTCAATCAAAAATTCATGATTTCTTTTCAAAAGTTAATCAGGTCATCTACACCACAGGCAGTATCTTCCTGCAAAAGATCATGCTCCTAACATCAGGGGTTCTTGAGATATTTTGTTCACAAGGTTCCATAGGCTTACAATGCACTAAGTCGAAAAAGGGGCATAACTTTGTCAAAAATTCACGAATTTGTTTCAAAAGTTAATCAGGTCATCTACACCTTGGGCATTCTCATCCTGCAAAACCTCATGATCCTAGCATCAGGGGTTCTTGAGGTATTTTGTTCACAAGTTTCCACAGGCTAAGTCGAAAAAGGGGCATAACTCTGGAAATATATTGCCAGCGGAAAAATAAAAAAATACGGGTCTGCTTATTTTCCATACTGATCATGTGTATAAAGTTTCAAGTTCCTAGCTCTTATTGTTCTTGACTATATGTAAGGGTACCTTTGTACCATAGGCCTCAATGCACTAAGTCGAAAAAGGGGAATAACTCGATAAAAAATTCACGAATTTTTTTCAAAAGTTAATCAGGTCATCTACATCGCAGGCAGTATCTTCCTGCAAATAATCATGCTCCTAGTTCAGGGGTTCTTGAGATATTTTGTTCACAAGGTTCCATCGGCTTACAATGCACTAAGTCGAAAAAGGGGCATAACTCGGTCAAAAATTCACGAATTTGTTTCAAAAGTTAATCAGGTCATCTACACCTTGGGCATTCTCATCTTGCAAAGCCTCATGATCCTAGCATCAGGGGTTCTTGAGATATTTTGTTCACAAGGTTCCACAGGCTAAGTCGAAAAAGGGGCATTACTCTGGAAATACATTGCCGGCGGAAAAATAAAAAAATACGGGTCTGCTTATTTTCCATACTGATCATGTGTATAAAGTTTCAAGTTCCTAGCTCTTATTGTTCTTGACTATATGTAAGGGTACCTTTGTACCATAGGCCTCAATGCACTAAGTCGAAAAAGGGGAATACCTCGATCAAAAATTCACGAATTTTTTTCAAAAGTTAATCAGGTCATCTACACCACAGGCAGTATCTTCCTGCAAATAATCATTCTCCTAGCTTCAGGGGTTCTTGAGATATTTTGTTCACAAGGTTCCATAGGCTTACAATGCACTAAGTCGAAAAAGGGGCATAACTCGGTCAAAAATTCACGAATTTGTTTCAAAAGTTAATCAGGTCATCTACACCTTGGGCATTCTCATCCTGCAAAACCTCATGATCCTAGCATCAGGGGTTCTTGAGATATTTTGTTCACAAGGTCCCACAGGCTAAGTCGAAAAAGGGGTATAACTCTGGAAATACATTGCCGGCGGAAAAATAAAAAAATACGGGTCTGCTTATTTTCCATACTGATCATGTGTATAAAGTTTCAAGTTCCTAGCTCTTATTGTTCTTGACTATATGTAAGGGTACCTTTGTACCATAGGCCTCAATGCACTAAGTCGAAAAAGGGGAATAACTCGATCAAAAATTCACGAATTTTTTTCAAAAGTTAATCAGGTCATCTACACCACAGGCAGTATCTTCCTGCAAAAAATCATGCTCCTAGCTTCAGGGGTTCTTGAGATATTTTGTTCACAAGGTTCCATAGGCTTACAATGCACTAAGTCGAAAAAGGGGCATAACTCGGTCAAAAATTCACGAATTTGTTTCAAAAGTTAATCAGGTCATCTACACCTTGAGCATTCTCATCCTGCAAAACCTCATGATCCTAGCTTCAGGGGTTCTTGAGATATTTTGTTCACAAGGTTCCGCAGGCTAAGTCGAAAAAGGGGCATAACTCTTGAAATATGTGACCCGCGGAAAAAAGAAAAAACACGTGTTCGCTTATTTTCCATACTGATCATGTGTATAAAGTTTCAAGCTCCTAGCTCTTACGGTTCTTGATATGACAGACGGACAGACAGACAGACGGACAGACGGACAGGCCCAAACCAATATGCCCCCACAATTTCTCCGAAATTGGGGGCATAATAAACATAATAGCTTTAGTCCTGACAAGAGATCTATTGGGCCGTCTGAAATTTTCTGTCTTGGCCGACTATCTCAAGCCTAGGATCTGAAAGCTGTCTCAATCTGCCAATCATTGCTTAATACAGTTTAACCATGTTCATGGTGGGGAATCACGTGATATTTTGTACCTATATTCGGACAGAATGGGTAAGAAAATTGCTCATTATTTCTTTGATACTTAATGAATTTTCATGCAGGAAAAAGCAAATACCTTGTCACTTTTGCAGCAAAGCCATCGTACAAGAGCCAATTTCATGCATGCCTTATTTTTCCACACAAGGTAGAGCAAAGTATGGAAGTCTTTGCTCGACCTTGTGTGGTATGGAAGTCTTTGCTCAACCTTGTGTGGTAAACTACAGCATGTAGCATAAAAAACAATTATACATTTGTTTGCTGTGCATTAAGAACAAGGTATCTGCACTTTACTGCATGAAAATTCATTGAGTATTAAGGAAGTAATGAACACTCTTCTTACCTGTTCTGTCCAGATACAGGTACTAAATAACCCTAAGTCACAAGATTCTCCGCCTTGTTGTTGCTTTCAACAAATGGAAATCTTAACATTCATATCAATTACATGCAGACTATGAAAATGACAGCCAATGCAGTGTTACCTTACACCATTCACCTTACATTACACCTGGTACCAGCTGTTCAAAGGATCATTAGCTTAAAGATGTAGTGTGTCAAAGATTTGTTAAGTCTGTAACTACAGATAAAATCAAGTGTGCTAATATTTTAAGTTTGAAAAATGAGAGGAGCTTTTCTCATATTTTTTCAGCATAAATAACAGCACTTTTCGTTGATTTGCCTACAATACATTTGAAAATTTAATGTCTCCTTAGCTAATGATGTGAATAGTACTGAATCTGACCCTGATGAAATATAACTTACCAGGCTTTGGTTTGACAGGTGGCATTGCTATCTCACAGATCCCATGCAGTTTGGAATTGATCAAAACTAGATCAGCATACACCTTGTCAAGGTCAGATGCCATGCACCAGCCTGACTCCCTTTGGTCCCACCACTGTAGATACACAGCATTAAAATGACTGGAAGACAAGAAATAAAGAATGATTTAAGGTGACTG
Source organism: Ctena decussata (assembly GCA_963989385.1). Taxonomy (NCBI): domain Eukaryota; kingdom Metazoa; phylum Mollusca; class Bivalvia; order Lucinida; family Lucinidae; genus Ctena; species Ctena decussata. Next base: position 31,964,966 of record OZ022498.1, on the reverse strand, counting down.
GGTACTCTTTCAGAGGAAACAACTATGTCATTTTCACAGTTGCCTCCTTTTCAATGGTGGTCAACTGTTAAGGGAAAGAATTTGCTCCCTCTGTATCAGGGCTCGGGAAATATTGAAAAAATGAATCGGTCCAGCCGATGACGTCATCACCTAACTAATTTCCATAGGAAAAAAAAATTGATACCTGTCACGAAAACTAATGACAATAAGCGAAGTCCTATGAATTAATCCCGATTTCCGTACAATGGACTTACATTGTTGTGTTTGGTGGAGTTCTTGGTTTCAAACATTTTAAGACGTTTAACTGCAAATACAAGTCTAGAACGTAGAACGTGTTCGTAGGCAGAGCGGACGTGATAGAAGACATCATACTTGATTGACAGGTGGACAGGGGAGACAACCTGATATGGCTTAGAGTATAATTACAGGGACCGAGACAGACTCCGGGACAAGCAGTGTAGCTAGAGACTCTGTTTAGTGCCGTGTGCAAACCGTATGATCCGTGCGCAAAACCGTTTGCAACGAAATTTCGGATGCGCATGCTAGTCCAAGCCTTTGCTGGTTACAAAAGCTATCACATTTATCCTATAAAACAAGATAATCCCCGTCAATTATGCAATTAGACCGACACCTTTTGCTCAACAGTAGACTGAGCCGCCAAAAGAAGCGATAATTACCTGTACAAGTGGCCGTGATGACCTGGGGCTCTAAATATTTATCCCATCTATGATAATAGGTGTTATTTTCCTTCATGAAATTGGGAGCATGCACTTTGATTTCAAATAATAGAGGGATATTTGTAGTAAATTTACTCCATTGGGACCTATTTTTTCTTTGGAAAAAAAAAAAAAAAAACGATTTGCATAGAATTAATGGGCTTACGATCGGAACAGTATTTCAACTTCGAAAAATCCAGTAGTTTCGAAAAATCGGCATTCGAACTACTGAGATTCGACTGTATAACCCACCAAAGAGTCTTTTAAACTTCATTAACAGCGCCCGAAGCTAATTACTTTCACCCGACCACTGTAATCTCGCGAGATTCTAGATAACGCGATGAACTACGAGATCTCAGGTAATATTCAATCGAGGAGATTATTGGATTAGTCATGTGTATACTTATTAACCGATTGACATCTGAGCCAGTAAGTCTATCTGACAGCATCGGAATCGGAGAAACTTTCCTAAGTATTGGGCCAGTATGGGACCGATTTTTGGGGGCTTTGGGCTGTTTCCAATCGGTCCCAATTTCTGAATTTTGGTCTGGGACCGAAAAAATCTGGTTTTCCCGAGCCCTGCTCTGTATATTTTCATCAAAAAATAAGAAAAATTACCTTTGAATTATTCTCATTATCCCCTCTTATCTGGGGCCCTGGAACAACTGGGCCCCGACTGACCTCTTCCCTAGCACTTAGCAAAGGAGAAGACTGAATGATCAGTATGTATGCATAAACTCATATCTAGGCTTTTGGTGATCACAAACGCTGTAAGGCATCCTTTCTCTTAAGTGCTGATGCATCACTTTATGATCTGCATCACGTGAAAAGGTACCTTAAGGTAAATGTACAGACTTTCAGGGGAAGCAACTTCACCATTTTGCCTCATTCTCAATTGGGGCCAACTCTTAAAGGAAAGCATTTGCTCCTCTAGGAGCAAATTCTTTCCTTTAAAAGTTGACCCCTCTGGAAGGTTTTGTCATTCAGAGAAGCAAATAGGAAGTCACAAAAGTTGTCCCCCTTTGTGAAAATGGTGGAAAACATGGCGGTATACCCATACACCTTAGGCCATGTTTTGTACTATGAAAAGTAGTCTGTGCATTTGTGCCAACTTATAAGTATCTTTCACATTTCACTTTTCCAATTTGCCAAGATTCATAAAGAGTATCTGCAAAAAAGAAATACCCTGATCAGATTGAATGGCTGTGCAGCCTGATCTGATTCTTTACTGTTCTCATATACCATGAGTTACCTTTCCCACAATGCTAAGCATATATAAACTTCTACTCACCTGCAGAGTGTTTCCCAGTGTGCATAAGGATTGAAGGCATAGTAAAGGGTGATTACTCCATTGGCACCACAATATCCATCCCTCTCCTGGGTAATACAGTGTGCCCAGACAGTACTGTGTTTAAGATCCTCGGCAAACATATTGAATATATCATAGTACATCGAACTTGAACTGCATTCTGCTGCATGTTCACTCATACATGTGATTGTCTCAAAGTAGAGGCTGAAAAGTATAGAAGATGGTCATATGACATCACAGTTTCAAACAAAGCAGTCCTTCAAAACATTGTTAGCTTAATGAAATCATCAGGCAAGGCTTTTTAAAGTCTTCTAGTAGCCATAAAATCAAGTGTGCTTATGTTTTTGTTCAAAAGAAAAAAATGATGAGCTTTTGCACTGCAAAAGCCTCTCACATTTTTTTGTCAGGAAATCATATTGTTTTTATATAGAAATGAGAAAAAGAATTTGTGCCAGATTGTTCAAAACTAACAAGGTGATCAATAAATGAGACATTACAAACATATTGTGAGCAAAAACACTGTCATTTTTTCTGCTTTAGGAGCAAATTCTTTCATTTAAGAGTAGATCCCATTTCAAAGAGCTACTTCATCTAGAGAAGCAAACAGGACTTCAGACAAGTTAACATAACATTATTTTCGGAAAAGAGGCAGGGGGCATTTATTAAAGCAGGGTTGTTTATTAGAGCTAATACAAAATATCCCAGGCAGCTCTAAAAAAGGTCAAGAAAAGCATAACCATTACCTGCAGTCCAATCTGTTTGACATACGAGCCATGTTCAAGAACTTGATGGCACAAGCTAGCTGAGAATATATATTACAGGTGGGTGGGGCAATGTCTGGTTCCACAGTAGTAGTCGCAGCAGCAGTTGTGGTTTCTATTGTATCTGCCAAGTAAGAAAGTTTTTACAAGTAAGAAAGGGGTAGAGCATCTGGTTCTTATTATTGATGATAAACCCATTTGTAATTGATGATTTATATATATGTACAACGAAGGGTGCCTACAACATAACAAACACAGTAAACAATACACTATCTACAGGACATGCAGCATGATACGGATAATACCAGTCATACTGTTATATGCATAACAGCACCATATCAGACATTCAAATACAGTAGCAATTAGGACTTCCAAATATGCAATAAAACACTAATAAAACTACCATGACAAGTCTCAGATGAATTGGGGATTTACCATAAAACACGCTAAAAATTGGGACACCTAACACATCGCCACGACTTTTTTTGTTGTTGTTGTTTTCCTAGAGTGTTTTTTTACCTTGCTTTTTCAAGTTTTCTTATTTAAATTTCCTTTTCTGACCTTTTGTGCTTTTTTAAGTTTTTCTGATCTGAGTCTCTGCATGACCCACATGCCACTTTGTTGGTTTTGTCATGTCGTGGCTCATATGTCTGTCTCACTTTCTGCTACTGGCAGGTGAGACCATAGAACCCTAATGAATACTTCACGACTTATAGTAATTGAGAATACTGATAAAAACATCAAAATTACAAAGTAACTAAATACCTGGTTCTTCCATATCTTGTCCCTTATTACAGTATGATCCATGACAACATTTCTTACACCATTTCCCTTTACACCATGGCTCTTCCTTGCAACTCTCAGGTGTCACACATTTCTTGGTCACATAACTCTTCTTACCAGATACCTCTTTGGTGTAGCATCTCTGAAGAAATTATTGAAATAAATACTTATATTTTCTCAAAGCATCACTGCGCCAAAGGCGAACTTTGGGTTGCTTTACTTTTAAGAAATCAGCCAAATCATGTGACTTTCAAGGATGTGGCAGTTTTGCCACATGATAATCTGATCATCCTTATCGTTTACAAAAAGGAGATGGATGCCTCACTATTTCCTGTATGGCTTGGGCCAATTCCATAGACGGCTGATGTGACAAGTGAAGGCTCTGATTAGACTGCACTCAAGTGCAGTCTGATCAGAGGCTTCAATTGTCATCAATGCCGCTTTGTCTGAAATCACATAATGTGGCTAAAATGCCTCTCTAATAAACATCTCCTCTCACTTTTTTTCTCAGAAAAAGTGGCCAAATTCTCTCAAGGTTGGCTGTAGACTACCAAATTTGGTTATTTCCAAAATTTGGTCCCAAGAATGCCTTTTTTGGTCATGTGAATGGCAACGAATTGCAATTTGAGAAACACCAGTGAATTACATTAGAAGAAACACCAGTAGTGCCAAATAATGAAAATAGCTGAAATACCCATTCCATTCGGGATACCCCTTTAGGGGTATCTGAGCAAACAGATTGGATCCAGATCAGGCCCCACAAACGTGGGGCCTGATCTGAGATCCAAACTGTTTGTTGCCAAGACATCATTCCTACAAGAGTTAGTTAGACCAATCTTGTCAAAATATTCTTGATTTTTTATGCAGATGACAATATCAGCAGACGACAAAAAAATACCCAGAATGCAATGGGATGATAGTATAATAATGAGCCCTCTCATCTGGATCTACACTGTTTGCCAATTCTAAATACGATAAAGCTTGATTGAAACATTTTTTTGAAATTTTGCAAACGTAAATTTTGTCTTTTGCTTTTTTGGTGCTTTATATAGTGTTAAATGCAATAAATAATACACAAGCTCTCAATTACCTGTTTATTCCATGGGCAAGTCTCTGGTGGCATTTCATCACATTCTCGGTGGGTTTTAGCTTTCTTACACGCGTGGCACTGAAGAGGCTCCACTGTGAAAGAAGAAAACAATCGCAAGTTTTAACCAGTGGGCATAAAAAATTGCAAACCTATTATGCTTAAAAACATTTCCATTTTTTGCCAAAAAATGTAGGAGCTTTTGCATTGCAAAAGCTCCTCACAATTTTTCAGCAAAAAATAATACCGCAGTTAATTCTGTGAGTACTGTAAGACTTAAAGAATCCTCAACTTACAACTTCCCTAAGCTATTGAGAATGCTTTGAACAACCCTGATATAAATCTAAACTTATACCCCTTTCAAACAATACTGCTTCTGGCAATCTGATCCAGAAAAACAGATCAAATGTCTCAGTCAGAGGTCCAGAAGAGGTGGGTTTTTGAAGATAATTTTGAGATAACTTCTCTTACTTCTCAATGAAAACATACATTGTGACCCCTCATTAGAATTGTCTAGCCAAGATGGTTCCAATGAGGGGTCACAACATATGTTTTCATGTTGAATGTAGAAAATTATTCCTAAATTATCCCTCATACCCCATCTTATCTGTACCAGTGTCCGTTTTTCCAAACCCATATCAGTATCCTCTAAAATAAGGCTAGTTTACACTGACTTCATAAAATCATGCCAAACAGCCTATAACACTCCCACAGCTTTTACTGACTCAAACATGACAGCAGCATGGTGACACTAAAAACTGATAGTCATTCAAGCTTGATTCAGTTTTGCTTTGATTTAGCAATTTAAAAATGTTCAAGGAATATAATAAACAAATTAATATTACAGCAATTTGATAGGACTCTCACCTTGAAGACTCAAGAATACTCCCAGGTTGCCAGATCACACACAAAGTAAGAATCTCTTGTGATCTCGGGATCCAAATACAAGCATCCCTTTTGATCCTAATATCTGAGAACATCCACTTGACGTAATACAGAGCACCATATCAAGTTACTGTAATAATCTGTACATATATATACCTGTACATCACTTCACTGGACATAATACCATGAAAATTATAAGTACTGCAAAATTCTAAATATTGAAGTAGATAGGTCCTAGCAAACAGTGCAGACCCAGATCAGACTGCTCCTACAGGAGCAGTCTGATCAGGGTCTACACTTTTTGCCATTCCATCTGAATGGATGGATGGATGACTTGCGATTTTACGTCCTTTTCAACAGTATTGCAGTTATATCAGGACAATGGGACGGTGATAGTGAAAGGCTGTGGGCAATGGAACCCCGTTTACGGTAGGAAAGATTCTCACATCAAGCGGGATTCAAACCCGGTCCGCTACATCAGTAGGCCAGCGCTTAACCCACTGAGCTACCGGGGCTCCATATTCCATCTGCATATTTTGGAAGCATCATTCATTAGAAGCAGCCTGATCTGGATCTTCACTGTTTGCCCTGACCAATTAATGAATTTGTCCCAATATTTATAATTTTTACTGTAATCAAAATAACTCTTCCTACCTTTGCACTTCTGTCTGACTGTCTGTAGCACGGTAAACATGATCCCCTCTATGGCTTCCTTGTTATCACCCTTCAGCAGGAACATACGCTGTTCAACACAGTCCCGTGATTCGAACAGCTTCTTACACATCTCGCTCAGTTTGGGAGCTATCGGTGCTGGCCGCTTAATCGTACATTTATCTTTGTCATCTTTCTCACCATCAGTGTATGGAGTCTCTGAAACTGCAGATTTCTCTGATTTGGCAGACTTTTCAGATTTTGCGGACTTTTCAGATTTGGCAGACTTTTCTGATTTCGCAGACTTTTCCGATTTAGCTGACTTCTCAGATTTGGCAGCTCTCTTCTTTCTGTCCATTATGTCACCGTCTGTGTTACCATCATCATTATCGTTATCAGTACCACCACTCTTTTCTTCACTATCATTATCATCATCATCGGACCCAGTGCTGCCGGTATCTTTGTCTGAGCTAAAATATAAAGACACCATTATCACACACATAAACTTTAAAATGCAAAATAAGCAGACATGCTTGTTAGGTAACAAGATGTTATAGTATGTAATGTATTGTATGCAAAAACAATGCCATTTTTGCAAAAAAAACACAAAAAAACAAGAGGGCCATGATGGCCCTGGATCGCTCACCTGAGTATCCTGTGAACTTGACCTCAGAAACATCCATACGTCCAACAGACAGAGTTTCACAAAGATTCCATGGAAAATGAACCCTTTATTGTGTACCTTAGGTTTTTATAAGATTTAACCTAATGACCTTGTTTTTGACCCCACATGACCCAGTTTCAAACCTGGTCTAGATTTCTTGGATATAAACATTCTGCAAAAGTTCATGAATATCGGATCAAAACTGTGCCCTCTAGAGCGTAAACAATGCTTTTCTAAGGTTTGACCTAGTTTTTGACCCGACATGACCAAGTTGCACCCTTGGTCCAGATTTGTAGGAGAAAAACATTTTGACTAAGTCTCATGAAGATTAGAACAAAACTGTGTCCTCTAAAGCATTCACATGGCTTTTCTAAGAACTGACCTAGTGACCTAGTTTTTGACCTGACATGGCCCAGTTTCAAATCAGGTCTAGATTTCATAAAAATAAACATTCTGACAAAGTTTCATGTAGATTATATCATAACTGTGCCCTCTAGAGTGTACACAACGTTTTTCTAAGATTTGACCTAGTGACCTAGTTTTTGACCCCACATGACCCAGTATCAAAGTTGGTCTAGATTTCATTCAGATAAACTTTCTGACCATGTTTCATGATGATTGGATCGTAACTGTGCCCTCTGATTCATTCTAAGATTTATTTCTATTTTTAGCTCTGGCGGCCATTTTGTACAGCAGAGTGGAACCGTTTTTGTTTAGAACCATGAGTCAAACACTTCTGTGAAATTATTTTGAAATCGAGCCATTGGCTTTAGAGGAGGTGTCGTTTAAATGTTTTTCTATATTTAGCTCTGGTGGCCAGTTTGTTCAGCAGAGCTGAACCATTTTAGCAATTTTGGTAGAGGGTCTCCTAAGGAACATTTCTGTGAAATTATTTAAAAATCTTCCCAGCAGTTTTGGAGGAAAAGTCCTTGAAAGGTTTTTCTATTTTTAGCTCTGGTGGCCATATTGTTCAGCCGAGCGGAACCGGTAGAGCAATTTTGGTAGCAGGACTCCTAGGGAACATTTCTGTGAAATTATTTCAAAATCTACCCAGCAGTTTTGGAGGCAAAGTCGTTTCAAGGTTTTTTCTATTTTTAGCTCTGGCGGCCATTTTATTCAGCGGAGCAGAACAATTTTAGGAATTTCGGTAGAGGGTGTCTTAAGGAACATTTCTGTGAAATTATTTCAAAATCTGCCCAGCAGTTTTGGAGGCAAAGTTGTTTAAATGTTTTTCTATTTTTAGCTCTGGCGGCCATATTGTTCAGTGAAGTTGAACCGTTTTAGCAATTGTGGTAGAAGGTGTCCTAAGAAACATTTCTGGGAAATTATTTTAAAATCTGCCAAGCAGTTTTGGAGGCGATATCGTTTAAAGGTTTTTCTATTTTTAGCTCTGGCGGCCATATTGTTCAGCGGAGCGGTACCATTTGAGAAATTTTGGTTAAGGGCCTCCGTAGAAACATTTCTGTGAAATTATTTCAAAATCTGCCAAGCAGTTTTGGAGGCGAAGTCGTTTAAAGGTTTTTCTATTTTTAGCTCTGGCGGCCATTTTGTTCAGCCAAGCTGACTCATTTTAGCAATTTTGGTAGAGGGTCTCCTAAGAAACATTTCTGTGAAATTATTTCAAAATCTGCCCCGCAATTTTGGAGGAGAAGTCGTTTAAAGGTTTTTCTATTTTTAGCTCTGGCTGCCATATTGTTCAGTGGAGCGGAACCGTTTGAGCAATTTTGGTTAAGGGCCTCATAAGGAACATTTCTGTGATATTATTTCAAAATCCGTCCAGCACTTTTGGAGGGGAAGTCGTTTAAAGGTTTTTCTATTTTTAGCTCTGGCGGCCATTTTGTTCAGCAGAGCGGAACCGTTTTAGCAAATTTGGTAGAGGGGTCTCCTAAGAAACATTTCTGTGAAAATACATCAAAATCTACCCAGCAGTTTTGGAGGAGAAGTCGTTTAAAGGTTTTTCTATTTTTAGCTCTGGCGGCAATATTGTTCAGCGGAGCGGAACCGTTTGAGCAATTTTGGTAAAAGGCCTCCTAAGGAACATTTCTGTGAAATTATTTCAAAATCTGCCCAGAAGTTTTGGAGGAGAAGTCGTTTAAAGGTTTTTCTACTTCTAGCTCTGGCAGCCATATTGTTCAGTGGAGCGGAACCGTTTTAGCAATTTTGGTAAACAGTCCCCCAAGGAACATTCCTGTGAAATTATTTCAAAATCTGTCCAGCAGTTTTGGAGAAGAAGTCGTTTAAAGCAAAAGTTGACGACGGACCAACGACGGACGCCGGACGACGGACAAAGACCGATCACAATAGCTCACCTTGAGCACTTCGTGCTCAGGTGAGCTAAAAAACGAAAGCTGCTTTGATTTTGGGGTGCAAAAGCTCTTAACATTTTTAAGCAAAACAAAAATATTAGCACACTTGAATTATGTGTACTAGAAGAGTTAATGAACACCTAGTGATTTCATTTATATTTAGCTAATCATGCTTTGACTAAATGGGCTCTGAGTACTACTAGAATGGTAGAAATTAAGTGTAAATATAATAAAAGATTGATCTGCATACATTTATAACGAAAAAGGGTCTGTATTTTTCTTCCTCAAATAATCTTACATTACCTGGTGACATAGAACATTTTCAAAGATTCAGTTCCGACATAGTTTGAGGAAATTCCCTATATCCATGACATTTCTGGCTTGGCATTACGTACCGAACAACTTTCATGACTTCTAGTTTGCTTTTCTGGATGATAAACCTTCCGAAACAGGGTCTACTCATAAAGGCAAGAATTTGCTCCAAGAGGAGCAAATTCTTTCCTTCATGAGTTGACCCTCATTTAGAAAGCAGACAAGAATGAAAATAGCAGAGTTGCTTCTTCTGCAAGTATATCCATTCACCTACTATTTAGTCTTCTAGGGTAATTAAGGTAATAGGGTACACTTACAGGGGAAGCAACTGTATCATTTCCATTTTTGCCTCCGTTCTCAGTGGAGGCAAACTCTTACAGGAGAGAGTTTGCTCCCCCAGGAAAAAATTCTTTCATTTAAGAGCAGACCCCATTTTGGGTTTCATCACCCAGCTAGCATGCAGGGGAGCAAACAGGAAGTCACACAAGTTGTTACCCTTTGTAACAAGAATTCCTCGGAATATAGTGTCTCCCCTCTTTGCACATTGTCACAAAAACCGAGCTACACCAGAAAACTTGATGAAAAGTTGACACAGCTGTAGACACCGGAAAAGTAATACCTATGTCTCTTTTTACTAGTCCCAGGTGAGACAACAAGACCTGTCACCGGGACAGGATAGCTCGCTCGACAGCGCCTTACCCATCACCTAAAAAACTTTAACGTAAAACTTCAACATTTTGCTAATGCCGCCGCCCCAGACGCGGATGCTAACGTCAACGCCGGGGATAGTACAATAGCTCTTCCTAAACTTTGTTCAGGCGAGCTAAAAACGGCAAAATAACATGGCTGTGTACCCATGCATCTTAATGTAATCTTCAATGGAACATATTCAAGGTTTGACAATTGTACCAACCTGCCAGACTTTACAATCTCTATCTCAATAGCCGGATCTTCATCCAATTTTTTCCATAAGAACTCTGTCAAGCCATCATCATACCAAGGTTCATCTTCATAATAATATCGTTCACACTGATCTGTATCTCCATCTGTGTCTGTCTGTGTACTTTTCTCTGAACCACTTTTGGCGGTTTTCTCTGAACCACTTTTGGCACTTTTCTCTGAACCACTTTTAGCACTTTTCTCTGAACCACTTTTAGCACTTTTCTCTGACTCAGTCTTTGCACTTTTCTCTGACCCCGATTTAGCACTTTTCTCTGAATCAGTTTTAGCACTTTTCTCTGTCCCTGATTTAGCACTTTTTTCTGAATCAGTTTTAGCACTTTTCTCTGATCCAGATTTTTCATCAGGCATATCAACTTCAATGACTTCAACCAAAGTCGGTCCAGTGTATGACACTATGGACAAGGCTAGAAAAGAAAAAACATAAATTCTAACACTGGTCCCCTAAATGCAAATAAGAACTATCGTATTAATTCTATTAAACACCCAAGAGGCACTGCATTTTACAAAAGGGGGTCCTATTTAGAGCTGAAAGAGTTGTTTATTAGCCACTGACAAAATACAGTAGAACTTCAATGGCTCGAACTCTGATGGCTTGTTTACCCTGCCTGGCTAGAACTCATTCTTGGGTCCCTAGAGGTTGATTTAAAAGAAACTATCCCTAGATCACGCCTGGTAAACTATCACAGGTACCTCCGCGGAGGTAACGATAAAAAGTTGTGACAGGCATCCGGAGCTACCTGTGACGGACCGAAAATAAACAAAAATGGGTAGGTATTCGTCTTTTTTGATAAGATACATTATAACCAGGGAGTTTATTGAAAATCAAAGAATGCTATTCGACCCTTATATACATTAAGTTTTGTCACACAGTATATCCCCGGGAACTTTACATATATACAGAAGATATGACTTTTGAAGTGGCTTTAAGGTCAGTCGAAAGTACTCAAAACAAGAACAAATCGGTTGTTTTAGGTCCTAAATGCACTTTTCTTGCATAAGAATCTGTTAATCTGGATACACTGACGTAAAGTAAACCTCCTTGCCCAAATATAAATGCCGATAAACTGCAAATAAGGCTGGATCGGTTAAAAAACAACTGGAGGTGCCTGTGACGGAATGGAGGTGCCTGTGATGTAAGAAAATATAGCGAAAATCTGAAGATTTATAGCGGTTGCAAATATTGGTATTCTTCATCTAGACCGTTGCCTTGAAAGAATCGTTCATTCAACGTCACAATTTAATCTATCATAATGCGAATACCAAGCATATTTTTGTTAAAACGTCAGACAATGATCATGAACTTATACAATCAGATTCTACATCCTGCTCTCAAAACCAAGATGGAAGTAAGTATACACTGACAATAGTTCATAAAAGACGCGCATGGTAAACCGAATATAGAGCTCTTTCCCAGACAGGTGGAAATTCACCTAACCCAAATGAAAACATCGCTAACTTCTGTTTTACCTATTTTATATTTTGAATTACAAAACAAACCAGAAAGCAAAGTGGGCAGCTGTGCAGGTGACCTTATTGCCAGAAGACTAGAGACAATCGGACATAAGAACATGTAAAATTGATGCTTCACAACAGAAATCCAAAATCCAAAGCAGATCATCTCAAAGAGTTATTGTCCGTTTTGTTTCCTTATCTGTAAGTCAAACATTGACGAGTTGTACGTAGATGTTGAACATTTACTCCCTAATGCAGTGTTAGAATAGTTATGAAATGCGCTTAGATAAGAGGCAGCGTTTTTGTAAATGGTTATGACTGCCTGTTAGTCATGCCAAATCGTTAGAAATTGTCGAGGTCACACGCCATTCTAGCTACTCGAAACGTTTGCAAAAACAACGTTTCGGAAGATGACTTTTATGTAGTAAAAGTGCTCTTTTGTTACCAAATTTGATGCAGTGGCTATTCGGAGACTTTGAATTACACGTTATTTACAGTAAGATTCCAATCACTTCAGTATACTAATAGGTGTAATATTGGTCACATGTCACCAGCCGATGATGTAAACTGTAGGCCTTACGGATGTATTTTAGATTCTAGCGCCAAAAATTCAAAACTAGCCAGACTGAATCACTTGTAGCACCTATCACTCCAGTTACTACAAAGTTAACACATACAGCGAGCGTCATACGACACATGCGAGAGACACATATGAGGTACCAAAGGGATCAACACTATAGATACTTGTACGTGTGTGCCTGTAGACGGGTATCGGCAATTTTGACAATTTGACACACCATACGTGTAGCTGGCATGACATGTGACCTCGACAATTTCTGACAAGTTGGAATGACTCACAGCCAGCACCTCTCGATCACAGTCATCAACAGTCACAAAAAGTTGACATTTATTTAAGCGCACATTTCATAACGATTCTAACACCGAATTAGGCAGTCGATTTTCAGCAACTATGTGAAATTCGTCATTGTTTTACTAACAGAAGCGGTAACAAATTAGGCAATAAGTCTTTGAGATGGTGTTTTAGAAATTTTAACATGGAATTTCATGATATACGCATTAAATAGAATAGAATAGAATGGGACGTTGAATGAATGATTCTTTTCAGGCAGTGGTTTTGAGAAGATGTCAATATTTCAGCTGCAATAACTATTCAGATTTTCACTATATTTGCCTACATCACAGGCACCTCCACACCATTGCAGGCTCCTCCAGCTGTTGTTCTGAAAAATCAAGCCTTATTTTTAGTCAAGCGACATTTATATTTGAGCAAGGAGGTTACCTAAACACCAGTGTGCCGAGAAAAACAGATTCGTATGCAAGATCATTGCATTTAAGACCAAAAACGGCCGAATTCTTTATGTTTTGAGTACTGTGGGCTGACATCAAAGCCACTTCAGAAGTCGTATCTTTGGTTAAGATGGAAAGTTCAGGGGGATACTAGAATTGTTTTTCTACGAAAAAACAGATGTCTCCCCCCTTTCTGATGTCAAAAGGATCAGTCATTAAATACAATTTCAAACGGAAACTTTAAATACAATTTCTAATGCAAATACTGGTCATTTTTCATGCAAACAATGAGCTTGTATCCAGTAAAGATATTTTGTGATAGACTAATAGACAGACGCCAAGGGAAAAACAATATGTTTCCCTACCCTGAAGCAGGGATTCATAATAAGTAAAAAGTATAAATGCAAGAGTTATAGTTGTTATGCTCTGCATGTCATGTAATGTTGACTGATATTCATATTTAGTTTTTGTCAAAAAATATAAATGCAAGAGTTACAGTGCTCTGCACGTCGTCTATTTATATGTTGACTGATATTTGTATGAAGTTTCATGAATATAGCTTAAACGGTTTTCAAGTTATTGAGCTTAGATGATTGAGACACGATTTTGTGAATGACAAAGTTCCAAGGGAAATAACTCAAATAGTATAAATGCTGTGCTCTGCAGGTTGTCTAGTGTTGACTGACATTTGTATGAAGTTTCGTGAATATAGCTTGTCCGGTTTTCAAGTAATAAAGCGATTGAGACACGATTTTGTGACTCACAAAGGTCCAAGGAAAATAACTCAAGAAGTATAAATGCAAGAGTTATGGTTCTTGCACTATGCAATTCTTCTAATGTTGATTGATATTTGTATGAAGTTTCCTGAATATAGCTTGAATGGTATTCAAGTTATAGAGCAGACACGACTGAGACACAATTTTGTGACTGACAAAGTTCTAAGGGAAATAACTCAAATAGTATAAATGCTAAAGTTATGGTTCTTGCATTCTGCATGTCGTCTGATGTTGATTGATATTTGTATGAACTTTCATGAATATAGCTTGAATGGTTTTAAAGTTATAGACGGACTCGACTGAGACGCAATTTTGTGATGGACTAAGTTCCAAGGGAAATAACTCAAAAAGTATAAATGCCAGAGTTACCATCGTTGCACTCTGCACGTCGTCTCATGTTGATTGATATTTATATGAAGTTTTGCGAATATAGCTTGAGCAGTTTTCAAGTTATAGAACGGACAAGATTTTGTGATGGACTAAGTTCCAAGGGAAATAACTCAAAAAGTATAAATGCCAGAGTTACCATTCTTGCACTCTGCACGTCGTCTCATGTTGATTGATATTTATATGAAGTTTCACGAATATAGCTTGAGCTGTTTTCAAGTTATAGAACGGACACGATTTGTGATGGACTAAGTTCCAAGGGAAATAACTAAAAAAGTATAAATGCCAGAGTTACCATTCTTGCACTCTGCACGTCGTCTCATGTTGATTGATATTTATATGAAGTTTCGCGAATATAGCTTGAGCGGTTTTCAAGTTATAGAACGGACACGATTTTGTAATGGACTAAGTTCCAAGGGAAATAACTCAAAAAGTATAAATGCCAGAGTTACCATTCTTGCACTCTGCACGTCGTCTCATGTTGATTGATATTTATATGAAGTTTCGCGAATATAGCTTGAGCGGTTTTCAAGTTATAGAACGGACACGATTTGTGACAGACGGACAGACGGACGGACGGACAGACGGACGGACGGACAGACGGACAGACAGACAGACGCCTGGGGAAAAACAATATGTCTCCCGACCCTTAAGGGGGGAGACATAATAATGTGTGACAAAACTTTATGTCTATATGGGTCGAATAGCACTTTTTGATTTTTAATAAACTCCCTGGTTATTTTATATTTTGTCAAAAAAGAGGAATACCTACCGTTTGTTGTCATTTTTTGGACAGTCACAGGCAGCTCCAGGTGCCTGTCACAACATTTTATCGGTACCTCCGCCGGAGGTACCTGTGATAGTTTACCAGGCGTGTAGATGGCTGGAACCACCTTTGACTGGAACTAATTTTTATGGTCTCAAGCCTGTTCGAGCCACTGAAGTTCTACTGTAAATGTAATAAACAGTATTATGGTGAATGGATATGGTTGGTTGGTTGATTTGATGCTTAACGTCCACGGTAAACAGCTAAGGTCATGTCGGGACGGTCAGTTAACCTAACCACACTATTCCTGGGCAGGCTTAAACCTCCTAAGCGGTTAACCAGTACTAAGTGCACATACTTTCGCCAGTAACTGACAACTGCCCGTCTTGAATCAGCGGAAGGAGAAACGAAAGTATGTGGCCAGACCGGGAATCGAACCCAGGACCTCTGACTTACGAGTCAGGTGAATGGATATAACTTTCAGATGAAGCAATTCTACTATTTTCCCTTTTCTTCGCCTCTCTTCTGGAAAGGGGTAAGCTCTAAACAGAAAGAATTTGCTCCTATAGGAGCAAATTCTTTTCTTGGAGAGTGGACCCCATCTGAAGAGCTGCTTCCTCCACAGAAGCAAACAGGAATTCATGTTGTCCCCCCTTGTGAGAATGATGAAAAATGCAGCGGTTAGCAAGTCAATATAACATTATTTCTGGAAAAGAAGCAGGGGTGTCTATTAGGATTAATACAGTATGTTTTTTTCTCTTAAGTTTGTCTCTGGTATGTTGCTACAGCAGAGCAGCTCATCAGTGATGTCTAATGTTATGTCCAATTTTAAATTTGGAATCCTTCTTTTGTTTGTCCGTTTTCAAAAAAACTATCGTATTTCTTTGGATATAAGTCAAGGTTTTTCCCTTCCAAAAGAATCCCAAAATTCTAAATCCTTCCTATAAGACAGATTTAGATTTTTTGGAAGGAAAAACCTCATCAGATAGCAGAGTTCCATTACATTGATTATATGAGCCGCGACACAAAAAAACCCATCAAAGTGGTTGTGCACCCAGCGCTGACTCAGATCAACCTGGGCATCCGCCCAGTCTGATTACAGTCTTCGATGTCTGCATAAAGGTAACGTAGACCCTTAGCTACCCTGTAATCATATATATATATTTTAGCTGCATGCAATGCCAATGATTTAGAATGGTTCATAACCTACTCTCCTCGGATTTATTGTTTCATATATCTGAGCCATAATTTACATCTATCTCATACCGTATACGTGATAATTTTCATGGTGTTTCATTTTTCCCTGTATTTCGCAGTCACTTAGAAAACGCAAAAATGAAAATCAATTTCTGATAAAGTATGTTAGGCAGACATTTTGCCCATATATTTTGTTCCGTCTGCTTCGATAAATTCTGCTACTTTTCACTTGAGCCTGTTCGTTCATTGACCTGCGGCCTTGCCGCAGGTTACTGAACAAACAGGCTCAAGTGAAAATTAAGTAATTTTACCTTTTGCGCATATTGCTGACCATGAAAAGAAAAAAATAGGGAAAATAAATGTTAATGGTTTTGGCCCTTAACCGTGAAAATCTGAACCCGCGAACATTACCGTCATTACAGTATTTAAGCACACCAATGCTACTGTACTACTGCAACCTATGCTGTCAGCAAGTTCAGCTACTATGTATTGGGACAGACAAATCTGAGAAAACGTTGCAGACTCAGATCAGACTGCTCCTGAAGGAGTGTCTGATCAGGGTCTTTACTGTTTGCCATTCCAACTGCATCTTTAAGACCCATTTCTGCATTCAAAAACCAAACTGCTGAAGTTAAAGGACAGTTACGATCATAATTTTACATGTCCCAATATTTACAATTTAAACAGTATTTTTATTTTTTGGCACTTTAAGGTTAAAAGAAAGCATCCCTAAATAAGTCTCATTTCTCATACTTTATATGAGATAATTTTCGCAGTGTTCCATTTTTCATGGTATTTCACGGTAACTTAGAAACCACGAATATTAAAATCGCAATATAATTTCCTGTTTCTTACAAAATAACTTCAATTGACACAGTGTCTATATATTTTGTTTCTGCTTGCTTCGGTGAATTCTGGTACTTTTGGCTTGAGCCAGTACTTTAATGAACCTGCGGCCCAACCCCAGGTTGATGAAAGAACTGGCTCACGTGAAAAAGAAACAGTTTTACTTTTCGTGCAAGTTAATAACCACGAAAATTAAAAATCATGAAACTTTATGTTTATGTTTTCGACCCTAAACCGTGAAAATTTGAACCCGTGAAAAATTACCTGACCAACATCTTACCTATTTCTTCAAAGGTATCAATACACATGCTCATCTGCTCTAAACAGTACTCCTCAGCTTCCATTTTGATTTTATCCAGCTTTTTCATCACATCCCCTCTCAAGTTCTTGCCACAGTGTTCTGTTTTCTCAGCCACACACTCCTGGGCTTTCTTGTAAGACCTACCAATTGTACAAATACAGTCAGCTCTCGATATCTCAAGTCGAACTTCAGCCCAAACTACTGATATCTCAAAGTAAATTTTCTGGTACCAGAAAATTTACTATGAGATATCAGTTGTTTGAGATGACAGGACTTGAAATGTAAATAAAAATAGGAAATATATTCTTTGATATAAGAAGATACCTTGAGATATCAGTGTTCGAGATATCGGGAGTTGACTTTAAGTATGCTGTGAAAACCCTATTTATTGGGACAGACAGGCCTGAGCAAACAGTGCGGCCCAGATCAGTAGTCTGATCAGATCAGATCATTGTTTTAGGTGTGCTAATTTAGCAATTTTACGATCATAATTGCTTAGTTTTATGAATTTCTCAATTTTCTTGCCTCAGTATTATTAGGGTGTTCTAGAATTCATGCCGAGAAACATGTTTTTGACCAAAAAAAATCTCAAAATTATCCTGAAAATCTCCATCATATCTGGAGCTCTGCTTACTCAAGCTATGCAAATTTAAAGAGTAACTACACTTCAGGAACTGACTGAATCAGATCCCAAACCCTATCCCCAACATCAAAGGGAAAGATTGACAAAGACATCCCAACAAACAATAAATTACAAGTGATAAGCTGAGTCAGCAGCTCTTTCCCAAATAGGTGGCAACTCAGCTATCTTTACCAAACTAAATAATTTAGACCAACAGAAGGGTTACAACAGACTAAGCAAATTATATGAAACACATTTAACAACTATTTTTACCTATTTTCAATTTTTTTCACAGAAGGGTTAAAATGATAACACAATAAACCAAACAGCACCGAACATAAAACAAATGCAACCACAACAAAAGTACCGCCTTGGGACTTTCAGTAATAAATACTGGGGTGTTTAAACTGGTTTTACTGGGCCCAAACCTTCACCCTCACCCTCCGCCACGGTGCACACAATTAGTTGGTAGTTCGGTTTGTATGGAGGTCCCCTAACTCATCAGAGTCATCACGGGCAACAATTAAAATCAAGAAAAGACTGTGATGAAGCAAGGATGAGGACTCGACAGCCAAAACGTGTTGAGACACCTGGAGATCCCTGGGGCGTCAGCAACACCACTGGAACACTGGAGCAAAAGAAGACCACCAGTTGAACCCCGGTGACTATTCTGTTTCATTAGATAGAAAGGGAGAGAAATATTTCAATGATAGTGTTGAGAACTCTATAAGGAAACTTCAGGTTCATTATTTCTCAAACTCGGCAAAACTTTGCACCAGTCCTAACAATCTGAAAGCCAGAGTCCAGTGGTCATATTTATAAAACCACTTAAGTCGTTGCTATGCTGTTGCTAAGGCTGAATTTCTATGAAGGAGATTCCCTACAACTATGAAATTTGCTCTGGAGGAACAGTCTTTTCAGGCTGTTCCTCCAGAGCAAATTTCATAGTTGTAGGGAATCTCCTTCATAACTATGAAATTTGCTCTGGAGGAACAGTCTTTTCAGGCTGTTCCTCCAGAGCAAACTTCATAGTTGTAGGGAATCTCCTTCATAGAAATTCAGCCCTAGCAACAGCATAAGACCACTTAAGTCGTTTTATTAATACGGCCCAGTTGTTCAAAGCATCAATAGCTTAACTAAGTCTTTAGTGAAGGATTTCCTTAAGTCTTCTAGTACACATAAAACAAAGTGTGTTAATATTTTTTGCTAAAAAAATGAGGAGCTTTTGCAAAAGCTCCTCTCATTTTGTGTGTGTGTGTGTGTGTGTGTGTGTGTGTGGGGGGGGGGGGGGGGGGGGGAATGGCAGTGTTTTTGCAGATCATACATTTGAAAATTTGACATCTTATTAACTCTTTAAGCGCCAAAAAGCAGACGACAAAATTTACGTCTGGAATATTTAAAAAAAATGTCTTGTCCTAGATATTTCATACTGAGAATTCAAAAACTAGAGGGCAGACAGTGTAGATCTAGATGAGGTGGCTCATCACAAGCCACCTCATCAGGATCTACACTGGTTTGCAAATTCTGCTATTTCCGTCTCTGGTACATAAAGTGTTAACTAACATCGTTATTCTGAACAACTGGGCCCAGCTCAATACTTCCATCCCTCCATCTGTCACCACTATAAGTCTCACTGAAAAGGGGCTGACGTTTTGACAGCCAGCACCAACATACACCTCTCATAGCAAAAAGAATTCCGCGGAATGCTATGCCGCACCTGCTTAACACCTTCACTTTATGAACTTGATAAAAGTGTCATTTCGAAACATTTTTGGTCAAAATCCATTTAGTAGTATACATGTATGAGATATTATCGTTTTCATGTTTTTCGCTATTTGTAGTAACCGTGGATGGTTGCCATCTTGGATGGTCAATTTGAAAAAATCATGAAACAGCTTCATGAAAGGATCATTTTGATACACATTTAGTCCAATTCCATTCAGGGGCTCTTGAGCTATTGTCATTTTCGTATTTTTCTATCTTTAGTAACAATGGCTGGCGGCCATCATGGATGGTCTCCATTCTTTAAATTTCAAAAAACTCCATTTAAGGACCATTCTGACTGTATTTGACCTAAATCTGTCCCAATTTTTTTTGAGATATTGGCGTTTTTTGGTCACTGTGACCTAATTCCGCTTCAGATTTTTTTCATTTTGATAATGTTTAAAACCAAGATCCCAATAATGCTCCATGTAAAATTTCAGCCAAATATACCAAGTGGTTCTGGAGAAAAAAGTGATTTTATTGTTTTTGCTATTTTTAGTAACAGTGGCCATCTTGGATTCTGGACCAAGCTGAATTTTGTCATTCAGAAGCCCTGCAGTCTGGTCATGCAGCATGTGAAATTCGAGAACCATGGGTGCAGTGGTTTCAGAGAAAAAGTCAATTGAATGGACTTAAAATTTAGGGTCGACGTAAATGTGAACGGACGGACAAACAGACTGACGGATGGAAAACTGGACGCCTACATCGCACCTTGCTAAAGCAGGTGCCACAAAAATACTTACATGCAGAAATCTTTTCCCTTGTTTTTCATGTCCAATTTGTCAAGACAAGCGTGAGCCCCGCAGACATCACACTGAACCTCTAAACAATGGGGTTTTAGTTGCTTCATCAAGTCACCCTTGACAACTTCAACAGCGTCCAAGTCAATGCCCCAGCAGCCCGAAGTGTGGCGTTGTATGCAACTAGTTATTACTGGAACCTCTCTGTAATAAATGAATATAATGAATTGGCATCACAAGAAAATGGACCTTAAAGGCCCCACCGCTCTATCATGGTAAAAATTCATGAAATATTTTATCATGAGTATTTCTGAAAACTTCACTCTACTGTTTTATCATTGTAAATGACGAAGATTAGCCAAGTTTAAACAAATGAAACATCCTTGAGTTTCACAAAAAACAAGTATTTTGTTTTGAAAACTGATTTGGGTCATTTTAGATGGCAACTAGAATGACCTGCTTTCGATATCATAAGCCTGCCTAAAACGGTATAAGTACAATGTACAGGCATGGCCCCCATTCATTGTCCAGCTCTTGTTTATATTGCATAGCTCAACAAGAATTCAGAAATTGAAACTGTACTTTGTGGAGTATTTTGTCTTTTTTTCAGAAACACGTTCCCGCTATTTTTTGCTTGTTATATGAATCAGTTTATGCACATCCACCCATATTTTATCACCAAACATGTAGCTTGAACCAGTTTTCATAATGATTTGTGTTTAGATGTTTGTACCACTGTTCTGTTCTGTTCAATTCTCCTCGCGACAGTTTGTACCACTTACAGGATTATGGAGACTTTTTTCTACATGCATATCATAATAACTCAAATCAGCCTGTCGATATCAGCCGTGACACGAGTGAGTGAACTCGGGTTTAACGTCCCACCAACAACGAGGTCATATGGAGATGGGACCTCGGTTTAAAGTCTCATCCGAAAGACCGGAGAAGCGGGGGATCGATCCCGTGACACGAGAAAACCAACAAAGTGGTTGTGCGCCCAGCGCAGACTCAGTTCAGTCTGGGCATCTGCCCAGTGCCCAGTCTGATCAAGTTCAGTCTGGGCATCTGCCCAGTCTGATTAGACTCTTTTACTGAGATCTTAAAGGGTAGCTGAGAGTCTAAGCTACCTCTGGGTATCTGCCAAGTCTGATCAGACTCTTTGCTGTCCACATGGAGGTAGCATAGACCCTTAGCTACCCTTTAAGCGCTTAGCAAAGAGTCTGATCAGAGAAGGCAGATGTCCAGGCTGAACTGAGTCAGCATTGGGCGTACAACCGCTTTGTTGGTTTTCTTGTGTCCTGTCTTCACTTGTCACTTTTAAGAGCCCCCAGTAATCATAGCTTGCATAAAAAGAAGCCTATGATCAGCTGCAAGACCATTGCTTAACCCACTGAGCTACTCAAAGTCCTTAAATTTTAGGGTAAGTATGCTATTAGGGTAGGGTGCTTCAAACATTCAGATCATCAGATAAGAACGAATATTTAAATATACTGAAATGAACATACGGGCATAGTTTCTTCCAGTCTGGACTTATATCCAACACATTTTTCAGTGGCTGTGCACAAAATAATGCCTTTTTGATGTCGCACTCCATTTCTTCTTCCATCTTTGGACATATCACCTCAGTTTCTGGTTCTGGAGGGGGAGTGCAGAAGCCTTCTACAACCACTGATACTTCTGAGAATGACTGTTCCACTTTGTCCTTGACCCCTGCCTCACAACCTGCTGTTGCCATGGATACACAAATCTCTGTCTGAAGAGCTTGTCTGAATATGATATAAAAATTTCAATGCATAATTTTAGAGTGCTTGCTGCTGTAACTATACATGTAGGTGAGTTGCATTACTGTGACCATATTTTGTGTTTTTGTTCTCATCTGAACATAAAGTAATTTTATAGTGCAACTTGCCTTAGCTGCGAGAATTTGGTGAATATGTGACATGGTAAAGATAAAAGGTTCCTTCAACTCTTGTAGTCTTTTGGCCATAGAAGGAAGGGTTGTTACAGCAGTTCCTGATTTCTGAACTACTGAAAACTGGAAACTTTACGAAAATGCTTATTTTCACAAATTAGTGTCGAGATGAATAGGTACATTTTCAGGGAAAGCAAATCTACCATTTTCAGTTTTGCTTTCATTGTGATGGGGATCAGGGGCTATATTTATAAAACAACTTAAGTGGTTGCTAAGGCTGAAATTCTATTAAGGAGATTCCCTACAACTATGAAATTTGCTCTGGAGGAACAGTCTTTTTCAGACTGTTCCTCCAGAACAAATTTTATATTTGTAGGGACTCTCCTTCATAGAAATTTAGCCTTAGCAACTGCATAGCAACGACTTCAGTCATTTTATAAATACGGCCCCAAGTCTTTAACTGAAGAACTTGCTCCTCTGGAAGCAAATTCTTTCCTTTACGAGTAGACCTCCTTTTGGAAGGGCTCTGTTTTTCAAAGAAGCAAACAGGAACTCATAAAAGCTGTTTTCCTTTGTATAATTGGGTGAAAAACAGGTTTACCCATAATATTTGCCAAGCTTTGAATTCTCATACTGATCTATGGATTGATAAAATCCATAGAAACAGCTTTCACTATTGTTTTCATTCCATGAAATAATTTGCAAAGTTTTACAATAATAAAACTTTCGTAAAATGATCTACCGTAATCGACCCATTTACCGCACCGTGCGCTTAACTTTTTCAAAATTGCAACAAAAAGATGTGGTTAAAATGTATTTAATAACCGACACTCAGAACAATGAAATGCAGGGTGACTGGAAAGAGGCAACATGGGTAGGATTGGAAATACTTTGTGTTTATACTTTTCACGAGTTCCCTGTTAATTATTGGGTTTTGTGAGAGTTTCAAAGAAAAAGCAGTGTGCGCTTGTGCAGTTTGTTTGGAAATGGCCTTGGTGTGCGGTTATAGGGGCATGTGCGGTAAATGGGTCGATTACGGTAAGCTTTAGAGCTAAATTGTAAAATGCTCATTTGAAATTTCACATAGGATCATACGAAGTGTATACTCACGAACAGGTTAAATATTTGTAATCCCAATTCTTGACTGCCGATAGTACAAGGTCGAAAGTACAGTCGACTCCTTTCATTGGCTTACACTGTCTGATAAAAGAGCCTGCCATACACACACCAACTGTATCTATCAGGTCAGCCAACATCATTTTGACTTCACGAACACCTTTTCCGTGACAGCCGTCTAGGTTGATATCCACTTGCTCAAACCAAGAAGCTCCCCTAGAATCATAGAACCATATTTATGCGGCTATAAAACAAGGTTTTCCCTCCCAAGAATGACCGGAATCTAATCGGTTTTATGAAATTATGCTATAGGATGGGTTTTTCCCTTCTGAAACAATCCCAAGAATCCAGGGGCCGTATTCATAAAACGACTTAAGTGGTTGCTAAGCTGTTGCTAAGGCTAAATTTCTTTGAAGGAGATTCCCTACAACTATGCAATTTGCTCTGGAGGAACAGTCTTACAAAGACTGTTCCTCCAGACCAAATTTCATAGTTGTAGGGAATCTCCTTTATAGATATTTAGCCTTAGCAACCGCATAGCAACGACTTAAGTGGCTTTATGAATACGGCCCCTGATCTATCCGTAAAACAATTCCAAAAATCTAGATCAATCTGTTAAGATGGATCTAGATTTTTTGGAAGGGAAAAACGTCCATCGTTTAATGAAGAAATATGGTACAAAACCCTAAATGAGCTGCGACACGACCAAACCAACAAAGTGGCACATGTGCCCAGCGAAGACTCGGATCAGTCTGGGCATCTGATCAGTTTGATCAGTCGTCACTGTGTGCTTAAAGGATACCTAAGGATCAGTCGTCACTGTGTGCTTAAAGGATACCTAAGGATCCAAGCTATCTCCATGCGAACAGCCAAGACTCTGATCAGACTGGGCAGATGCCCAGGCTGATCTGAGTCTTCCCTGGACACATGTGCCACTTTGTTAGTTTTGACTTGTTGCAGCTTATATTAAAACAGGATTATTTGATGATAATTCTGAGATAATTTTTCTTATTTCTTTATAAAAATGAATGTTGTGACCAGCATTAGTACCACCTCAGTGTTTCTATGGCCAAGTACTTGGTAATAAATTCTGCCACTTTTCCTTACTTTTTAATAAACTTGTTGTGACCCCCAACCCCTCTCTCATTAGAACAACTTTAGGTTGAAAAGGGGTTGCAATGCTGGGTCACACAGAGCTCCAGATAAGTCGGGGTATTAAGGATAATTCAGAGACAATTTTTCTTATATTTCATCAAAAACATAGGTTATGACCACTCATTAGAACCGGCTTGCCAAGACAGTTCTAATGAGTGGTCACAATGTATGTTATTATGGCGAAATATGGCAAAAATTATCCCTGTTACCCCTTATTATCTAAAGCACTGGTAACACCATGTATGTTTTTATAGCCCAGTAACAGAGTTTATCCTAAAAATTATTGTACAACATTTCTGAGATATTTTTACTTTCTCTACAAGTTTCCTAGGGCCAGTTATTCAAAGCCTCGTTAGCTTAACAAAGTAGTTAACTGAGGATTCGTTAGGTGTTCTGCACTTACAAAATCAATTGCAGTAATATTATTGTGAACCTCACATTTTTTTTGGCAAAAAATGGTGTATGATCATTAACTGAATTGTTAGTTGTGAGCCATGTTGCTGTTGTGTTGAATATTGTAGGGGGGTGGCTGTAACTAATGTTGTGAGAACTTGTAGCCCGACCCCATTGTTACTATTTGAGCAATAAAATATGTTTAAACTAATATGATCATTTTTCCGTATAATATGTTTTAAATTTCAACGTCTTGTTTACTAACGACGTCATTAGTTTTGAACAACTGGGCCCTGTTTGCTATAAGCTATAGCACTGTGATCTCGGCAAGCTCAGGAGACATTGCGGGAGTTAACTTACCAGCTGCAGACAGTCATCCTGTTAGCTATCGGATACATTGGGATTTGGGACGACAACAATACAATGTCTTTTATAGTACTTTTGACTGCTTCTAGAGTAGTGCAAACCTCAGTGTCTGTTAAAACACACAGAAAATGACATACAGTCTAGATACATGGCATCTTCCAGAGCTCTAGATAAGAAGGGCATTTGATGATAATTGAGGGATAGTTTTCTTTATTTCTCATTGAAACCATATGTTGTGACCCCTCTTCTGAACCGTCTCCTCCAGACGGTTCAAATGAGGGGTCACAATATATTTTTTATCCTGAATTAACAAAAATTATCCCTAATTATCACCAAATACTCCCTCTTATCTAGGGCTCTTCGGTATCAAAGTATGAGTATGTAGGACTGTAAATGCACTCTAATGAAGAGAAGTATTAATCATTATGCAAAATACCCTATTATAATATTTCATAATTTGCACAATTATGTTTAATATCCCTTAAAGGAAAGTCTAAGGTTTTTGTCCTACATTATCATGCCTGTATACTGTTGGTATTGAAATCTACCTAATAAACAAACCTTTAAATTTGCAATTTGATATGCTAAATTCTAACGTATTAATGTCTTCTCCATTGACCCTATGGGAAGAGGCGCCATGTGAAAATTTGTGATACACATCATGTTGTTAATGCCTGGCATGCACATTTGGCGCATTGATGTCGTTGAACTTAAACATTTAAATTTTGGCGGCATTCGCCTCAAAAGAGTCCATTAGAAAACGTCGCAATATCCATGCAATTTGATGGTATATAATGTTAGAATCGAACTAATTTTTCCCTACCGAGTTAGAATCTAACTAATTTTTCCTTACCGGGCAGATATGAATATATCGGCTGTTGTGAATTAATACTTCCTTTTTTTACATATTCTAAGAATATTCCAAGAAAGCACATACTGTTTAACCCATTCCATTCGAGATACCCCTTTACGGGTATCTGGGCAAATAGTTTGGCTCCAGATTAGGCCCCAAATTTGTGGGGCCTGATCTGAGATCCAAACTGCAGAGTTCACGAAAGTCTGCCAAAGTTTACAGGACTGAATCTGGTAAAATGATCAAAATGCACTTGAAAATTCTGATTATTTTTACCAGACCAAATGAGTTTGTACCAGACATGTCAGGCGGTCAGATGGGGTTTCATGAAGACTGAAACTATTTGCTGCCTAGACATCATTTCTACAAGATGTGGTTAGACCAATATTGTCAAAATATTCTTGATTTTTGATGCAGATGACAATTTCAGCAGCCGACAAAAAATACCCAGAATGCAATAGGTTAAATGTCACATCAAGGCCAAACATCGAGTGATGCCACTGCATAGACATTCACCTAACATTTTTTCAATGTTGTATACCCAATGGAAATGTGCTAACAAAACTTAAATCTGTCTTTTATTTTGGACAAGATTACAGTACTAGATAAGAAGGAGTAACAGGGATATTTTAGGGGTAGTTTTGCATATTTTTCCATAAAAACATACGCCGTGACTGCTCACCTGCTCATCAGAACTGTCTCGCTGAGACGGTTCTGATGAGAGCTCACAACATATGTTTTTGAGAAATAAGCAAAATTAACTCTGAATTATTCTCAAATACTCCTCTTATCTGGAACTCTGTTAAAGCATAAAGAGTTTCCTCAAGTAACTGAAAACTCACCATCTCCATCTTCCCCTTCTTCTGTTTCACCTACACAAAGAAAAAGATAAATATAATGGTTTAATAGGAGACATAATGGTAACCTCCTTAGAACAATGTAAGTAAAGGGAGAAAATTTTCTGCACAGGAAGGCAATTTACTTTATTCCCTTTGCAACTATTTACCGCCCCTGCCCAAAGTGAATGTCCAACTTTCTCTAATATTAGATAATCAACAGACCTTATTGCTTTCTTTGAACCCACAACTTTGCATAATGCAAACCCCATAAATTCATAACATAGGCATTGACTAAAGATCACTTGGGCAATTAAGCCTCAACCCAAGCAATGATAAATCATTTAGATGATGTCTGATCAGGATCTACACTGTCTGTCATTCCATCTGCCTCTTTTGGACAAATTACTGTATTGCAAAACCACACTGTTTCATTTTTAGGACGATTACAGTAAATATTTTACGTGTCCGAAATTCTTAATTTTTATGGTCGCCAAAAATCAAAACAAGACCTGTCAGACTGGTACAGGATAGCTCGACTGACAGCACCATGCCCATCACATAAAAAACTTTAACGTAAAACTTCAACATTTTGCTAACGCCGCCTCCCCCACTAAAGCCGATGCCTGAGGTAGTACAATACATGTAGCTCTTCCTGAACTTTGTTCATGTGAGCTAAATAATCCAATCAGGTGATGTGCAAAAAAAATACATTACAACAAAACATCAAGATAAATGGGTGTACTTTCAGCTGAAGCAACTCTACCATTTTTGCCTCCCATTTCAAAATGGGTCAACACTTAAATAGAGGAGAGAGGAGCAAATTCTTTCCTTTAAGGACAGATCCCTTTCTGGAAGGATTTTGTCAAATAGGCATGCGAACAAGATATGAATGAATGGATGACTTGCGATTTTATGTCCTTTCCAAAAGTATTTCAGTCATATCTGAATGATGGAAGGAAAACAAGACCTGTCACTGGGACAGGATAGCTTGCCTGACAGCACCTTGCCCATCACCTAAAAAACTTTAACGTAAAACTTTAACATTTTGCTAACGCCACCGCCGACGCTAACGCCAACCCCGATGCCGGGGGTAGTACAATAGCTCTTCCTGAACTTTGTTCAGGCGAGCTAAAAATTAAAGACTGTGTGTAATGGAACCCAGTTTATGGTGGAAAAGGTTTTGGCCTCCAGCAGGAATCAACTCTGACCGATAACTTCGAAGGTCAGCACCTAACCCACTGAGCTACCTGGGCTCCCTATGCAAATAAGAACAGAGCTCCAGATAAGAGGGAGTATGGAGGATAATTCGAAGATAATTTTCCTTATTTCTAAACGAAAACATATGTTGTGACCCCTCATTAGAACTGTCTCGATGAGACAGTTCTAATTATGTGTCACAAAATATGATTTTATGAAGACATAATGATAATTATCTCTAAATTATCTCTGTTGCCCCTTCATATCTAGAGCACAGAAAGAAGTCACACAAGTTGTCTCTCTCAGAAAAAAACAGAGCTGAATTCAAACTTTAATGGCTCCACTGAGATGATTCTAAACAGAGAAATTGTTTGAGAATGAATTATAGGTTTAAGAGATCACATTTTCCATTTTAAGAATTTCAGGTGGCATCATTCGAGAGGAGCATGATATAAAATGTATGCCATGCTCTCCTCGAACTATAAGTGAGAATCTCACTTATAATTCGAGAGGAGCATGGTATACAATGTATGCCATGCTCCTTTCGAATTATAAGTGAGATGACAATATAGATTTGTTACCATAGCAACTATGGAATAAATAAATGTTGAACTAAGTACCCTGACAGATTGATGCCTTGATGAGGTCACTTAGACATCAATATGAATTCTAAGTTGCAATGGCAACAAATATATGATGTCACTGGTTCCGGAGCATAGCAAACAATGTATGCCATGCTCCGCTAATTTACTGAAATTCAACAGAAACTTCAGATTTTCTCAAACAAATAATAATTCTCAAGTGATTTAATTCTGTGTTTCTAGTGGAGCCCTGTGACTTAAGCTTCTATGGATACATAAAATAACAATCAGTTTCATACCCAATATCTCACAGCTCAAAAAGAATCAGATTGGCAGAAGAAAAACCATGATTTTTACCTTCTTGCTGACATTTTCCTTTGTATAAGTTGCTGTGCATTTGGTGCATCACTGCAAGAGCTTTCAACTCATATGCCGGCAAAGCTTCCGTCAAGTCTGTTCGAACACACTCCACAAAGCCACCTACAGCCTCACAAACGCCCTTCTTAGTTGCTGCAATAAAACCACCATACTCAATACAGTTAACTCTCGATATCTCGAATACTGATATCTCAAATTCCCTCTTATATCAAAGATTATAGGTTGGACACATTTCCTGTTTTTATTTAAAGTTCAACTCTGGATATCTCAAACTACCCATATCTCAAAGAAAATTTTCTGATCCC
The DNA here is from genome assembly GCA_963989385.1 of Ctena decussata. Classification (NCBI taxonomy): domain Eukaryota; kingdom Metazoa; phylum Mollusca; class Bivalvia; order Lucinida; family Lucinidae; genus Ctena; species Ctena decussata. The sequence goes on along the minus strand of OZ022498.1, from coordinate 31,935,275 downwards.
AGAAAATTTTCTTTGAGATATCAGTAGTTTGAGATGAATTTGGACTTTGAGATATCAAGAGTTGACTGTCTCTGCCATCCTCAATATTTGTTTTTTTACTTTGAGTTCAACCCAATTAATAAGCGGAGGCAAGGGCCGAAGTATATGTTAGCCTTCTCCCTCCTCCCCTTCCCTTCATGCGCCCCCTCCCCCATCCCGCTCACTTGCTCTGCTGTTCATTCTTTTCTCATGTATGCTATGGATCATAGTGCACATCATGCCTAAAATTACTATTTTTTAAAATCCTTTCATTAAGCATATATTTAAATGTTACAAAAGTATTATTTCATTCAGAAATTAGTTTGATATATAAACAAAAGTTTAGTCAATTTGTTTTTACTATTACAAGCAACCAATTGATACCAGTGTGTTTAATGGCCTAGCATGGACTGTGCTAATGACTGTTCTTTGATTGGCAAGAATTATATCAATAATATTGGTGTGGCCTGGATCTGGTTATAGTCAAATACATAGTGTGTATTTGGAATCCAGGGCCCAGTTGTTCAAAACTAACTGAGCCGCGACACGATAAAAACAATGCGGTTGTGCGCCCAGCGCAGACTCAGATTAGCCTGGGCATTTGCCCAGTCTGATCAGAGTCTCCCGCTGTCCGCATGGAGGTAGCCTAGACCCTTAGCTACCCTTTGAGCAATAAATGAAGAGTCTGATCAAACTGGGCAGATATCCAGGTTAATCTGAGTCTGCATAAGGTTGCGGCTCAACTATGTTGTTAGTTAACAAGACACTACATTTTCAAACATACTGTATGCAAAAAGTTCCAGAGCTCTAGATAAGAGGCGGTATTTGATGATAAGTGAGGGATAATTTTTCTCATTCTTCACTGAAACCATGTTGTGATCCCTCATCTGAACCGTCTCGATGAGACAATTCTAATGAGGGGTCACAACATATGTTTAATGCAGCAATAACAACAATTATCTCTAAATATCGCCAAATGCTCCCTCTTATCTAGACCTCTGAAAAACTGTGCCATTTTTGCTGAAAAAAAATGTGAAGAGCTTTCCCAGTGCAAAAGCTAGCTCCTCAAATTTTCTCGCAAAAAAAAATTAGTGAATTTGAATTTTAAATATGTGAACTCAAAGTCTTCGTGAATCCTTAACTAACAATTTCTTTAATCTAATGATGCTTTGAACAGCCCTGCCAAGTTACCGTAATGTGCATAAGTATTGGGATACCTAAATTGATTAATTTTCCATTTGGAACAAATGGAAAATTAATTATTTTAGGTGTCCCAAAATTAAGGCACATTACAGTAACTGGGTAATAATTGTACTTACTATAATCTCCGCCCTGGAGCACTTGTTGGCAGACTGAGTATCCGTCATCAGGGAGAGCCACAATACTATCTGGCATAATACTACACTGGTTCTCTAGTGTCACACGCATGTATGCATCGATAATATTTCTAAGCTGTACTTTCAATCTGTCAGGACAATCTGAAGTCTTGTCTTCAATACATGTGATTACATCGGCAGCATTACTGCAGAAAAGAACAAAAACAAGAGGGCCATGGTGGCCCTGAATCGCTCACCTGAGCATTAATCAGTTCACTGGCTCTGGTGAAGATTTATAAGAGTTTTTACCATACTAACATTTGACCTAGTTTTTTACCCGACATGACCCAGTTTCAAACTTGGCCTGGATATTGTAAGAATAAACATTCTGACACAGTTTCATTGAGATTGGATCAAAACTGTGCCCTCTGGAGCGTATACAAGGTCGTTCTTATATTTGACCTAGTGACCAAGTTTTTGACCCGACACGACCCAGTTTCAAACTTTACCTAGATTTCATTAAGATAAACATTCTGACAGAGTTTCATGAAGATTGGATCAAAACTGTGCCCTCTAGGGTGTATACAAAGTTTTTCTAAGATTTGACCTTGAGCCAACGTGACTCAGTTTCATAGGGGGCTTAGATATATGGACAATAAACATTTTGACATAGTTTCATGGAGATTGGATCAAAACTATGCCTTCTAGTGCTTACACAACGTTTTTCTAAGATTTGACCTAGTGACCTAGTTTTTTACCCGACATGACCTACTTTCAAACTTGGCAGAGAGTTTATGAAGATAAACATTCTGACAAAGTTCCATAAAGATTAGATCAAAACTGTGTCCTCTACAGCGTACACAAGATTTTTCTAAGATTTGGTTTAAACATATTTATTCAACAAAATAACATGCATGTTACAAGATATACATAGTTCGAAATTGAGGATCTGAACGGAAGCTTAGAGCTTATAAGGTCCATCTCCTCCAAAGCAAACAATATATGTACAATAATTTTTACAACATGGCTAGAATTTTACGAACTAAATACATGTTATATTCAACCGGTTATTTCTAAGATTTGACCTAGTGACCTAGTTTTCAACCCGACATGACCCAGTTTCAAACTTGTCCTACATATTAATAGGATAAACATTCTGACAAAGTTTCATGAATTTTTAATCAAAACTGTGCATTCTAGAGCGCACACAAGGTTTTTCTACGATTTGACCTAGTGACCTAGTTTATGACTCGACATGACCCAGTTTCAAACTTGGCTTAGAGTTTATGGAAATAAAGATTCTGAAAATGTTTCTTAAAGATTGGATCAAAACTGTGTCCTCTAGAGCGTACACAAGGTTTTTCTATGATTTGACCTAGTGACCTAGTTTTTTAACCGACGTGACCCAGTTTCGAACTTGTTCTAGATATTATGAGCATAAACATTCTGACAAAGTTTCATGAACTTTGAATCAAGACTGTGCCTTCTAGAGCGTACACAAGGTTTTTCTAAGATTTGGCTGAGTGACCAAGTTTTTGACCCGACATGACCCAGTTTCAAACTTATCCTACATATTATGAGGATAAACATTCTGACAAAGTTTCATGAACTTTGGATCAAAACTGTGTCCTCTAGAGCGTACACAAGGTTTTTCTATGATTTGACCTAGTGACCCTGTTTTTGACCCGACATGACCTACTTTCAAACTTGGCCGAGAGTTTATGGAAGTAAAAATCCTGACAAAGTTTCATAAAGATTAGATCAAAACTGTGTCCTCTAGAGCGTACACAAGGTTTTTCTATGATTTGACCTAGTGACCTAGTTTTTGACCTGACATGACCCAGTTTCAAACTTCTCCTACATATTATGAGGATAAGCATTCTGACAAAGTTTCATGAACTTTGGATCAAAACTGTGCCTTCTAGAGCGTACTCAAGGCTTTTCTAAGATTTGACCCAACAAGACCCAGTTTCCAACTTGGCCTAGAGTTTATAGAAATAAACATTCTGACAATGTTTCATAAAGATTGGATCAAAACTGTGTCTTCTAGAGCATACACAAGGTTTTTTCTATGATTTGACCTAGTGACCTAGTTTTTGACCCGACGTGTCCCAGTTTCAAACGTATCCTAGATATTATAAGGATAAACTTTCTGATTAAGTTTCATGAACTTTGGATCAAAACTGTGCCTTATAGAGCGTACACAAGGTTTTTCTAAGATTTGACCTAGTGACCTAGTTTTTGACCCGACATGACCCAGTTTCAAACTTGGCCTAGAGTTTATGGAGATAAACATTCTGACAAAGTTTCATAAAGATTGGATGAAAACTGTGTCCTCTAGAGCGTACACAAGGTTTTTCTATGATTTGACCTAGTGACCTAGTTTTAGACCCGACGTGACCCAGTTTCGAACTTGCGGTAGATACTATGAGGATAAACATTCTGACAAAGTTTCATGATCTTTGGATGAAAACTGTGTTCTCTAGAGCGTACACAAGGTTTTTCTAAGATTTGACCTAGTGACCTAGTTTTTGACCCGACATGATCCAGTTTCGAACTTGGCCTAGATTTTATAGAGATAAACATTCTGACAAAGTTTCATAATGATTGGATCAAAACTGTGTCCTCTAGAGCATACACAAGGTTTTTCTATGATTTGACCTAGTGACCTAGTTTTAGACCCGACGCGACCCAGTTTTGAACTTGTCCTAGATACTATAAGGATAAACATTCTGACAAAGTTTCATGAACTTTGGATGAAAACTGTGCCCTCTAGAGCGTACACAAGGTTTTTCTAAGATTTGACCTAGTGACCTAGTTTTTGACCCGACATGACCCAGTTTCAAACTTGGCCTAGATTTTATGGAGATAAACATTCTGACAAAGTTTCATAAAGATTGGATGAAAACTGTGTCCTCTAGAGCGTACACAAGGTTTTTCTATGATTTGACCTAGTGACCTAGTTTTAGACCTGACATGACCCAATTTCGAACTTGTTCTAAACACTATGAGGATAAACATTCTGATTAAGTTTCATGAACTTTGGATGAAAACTGTGCCCTCTAGAGCGTACACAAGGTTTTTCTAAGATTTGACCTAGTGACCTAGTTTTTGACCCGACATGACCCAGTTTCGAACTTGGCCTAGATTTTATAAAGACTAACATTCTGACAAAGTTTCATAAAGATTGGATCGAAACTGTGCCCGATAGAGTGTACACAAGCAAAAGTTGACGGACGGACGGACGGACGGACGGACACACGTACGACGGACGACGGACATCTCGGTATCCCAAAAGCTCACCCTGAGCACTTCGTGCTCAGGTGAGCTAAAAAAAATAATAAAGATAAAAGTAAGAGCCATGACATGACAAAACCAACAAAGTGGCATGTGGGTACAGCAAAGACTCAGATTAGCCTGGTTTGTCATGACTGGTGACAAGAACTAGAAATAAGAGTGCATATTGCGTAATTATGCACTATTTTCTGTTTGTTATTCAACAAAAGAAGAAGGTCTGAGCCTATCTGCATATTAAAACAAAACAGAGCTTAACCAAGAAACTTGACATGTTTTATTCTGAAGACCATCAGGAAAAGTATATGCCTCCCTCTGTCAGACAACAAGAGTTGTCAAAAGACAACAAAGTGCACCTTACAGGAGCTTGACTCTCACAGTGCTGGTGGTATTGAAACAATGTCCAAAGGTATGCGAGTATCAAGTATAATGATTGCCATCCATATAAAACAAATATATAATTGAGTCAGTGAAGCATAACATACTAGTCAAATCCATACATGGATTGCGATGTTAAAATGTTCTTGTCCATATATAAGTGTGTGCCATAATGGCATAAATCCATATAAGAATAGAGAAATATCCAAAAGTCACTGAAGTGTATCATGAAGTCAGTGAAGCAAAAATATATGCCAAATCCATACATGGATGATGTTAAAATGGCCCTGTCCATATAAAGGTGTGTGCCAAGTATCATGGTCCTAACCCATACAGGGAATGAGAAATATCACAAAATCGGTGAAGCGTATTATAAAGTCAACAAGCAAATTCACTGAATTTATATCCCCCGCCGAAATGGCTGATTTGTTTATGGCTTATTTTCAGTTTGATAAAAGTTGTGCACTACTTACTTAGTTACAACTGAAGCTCTGGACATTAAATCAAGGGGGTGGGGTGGGGTGAGGGAGTGGGGGCAATAACCCATGAATAAGTGAGGCCATTCTAAACAACTTGCCTCAGCATCACCTAATTGTGATGATGTATTTATATCAAGTTTCAAGAAATTTTGTTCAATGGCGACTTAGTTATCTTATAGTTAATTTGTGTATTTCAAATCAAATCAAGGCCAATAACTCATGCATTACTGATGCCATCATGACAAAACTTGATGTGCATGTCATGATGATATATACTCAAAAAAATTATTAAAGGGTCAAACTTTTACGCTGCGATTTCTGGAACATTTCAAATATTTGGTTAAATAAATCATTTCTACAATCCATTTTATTCATTTTACAAGTTTTATACACATGAAGCTTGAACCTATAGCCTTTGTCTTGACCAAGGTCAAGCTTTAAGTCAAACTACCCCTAAAATGAAAGTTGTCTGAATTCCCATAGAGAATTGATAGTGTGTCAGTTTGGTCAGGAATAACTTCTAAAATTGCTATGAGTTTTAATCTTCTTATAGCTTGCTGACCTTTAAAACGATTAAACTTGATGACTATCGAGCAAATTTTCAAAAAATTCATGAATTGGCGAAATCGAAAATTTTGATGAATTTGTTCCCTATGGACTTCAAAACACTCTGATTTTGAGGGTAGTATGAATTGAAGCCTGGACTTTGTCAAGATATAGGCTATATTTTCAAACTTCATGTGTATAAAACTTGTAAAATGGATGAATTGGAAGGTGGAAAAGATTTATTTTACCAAATGTTTGAAATGTTCCAGAAATTGCGGGGTAAAAGTTTGACCCTTTAATATTTTTTTCGAGTATATAATAATAGTATTAGGTTTCGTGGAAGTATTAGTTTTCATGAAATTCCGTTCATTGGTTATATCAATCATGCATTACTGAAGCCATCATGGCAAAACGTGATGTGCACTGCCATGTCATGATGATATGTAAAAGCTGTATTAGGTTTCATGGAAATATTAGGTTTCGTGAAATTACGTTCATTGGTTATTATTAAGTTATAACTCAATTTGTCTATATAAAGCAATTCAAGGGTATTAACTCATGCATTACTGAAGAAAGTCCAACAGAACTTAAAATGCACCACCCTGTTATAATAATACATATTTAGTATAAGTTTTATAAATTCCATTCATTGATTACTTAGTTATGGCTAAATTTGTTGATTTTGAAATTGATTCAAGGGCAATAACTCATGCACTACTGATGTCATTCTGACAAAACTTTATGTGCACAACTGTTTTATAATGATACATATTTGAGTTTCATGAAATTCTGATGATTGATTACTTATTTATGGCTCATTTCATTGTTTTGAAATCAATTCAAGGGCAATAACTCATGCACCACTGATGCCAGTCTGACAAAACTTCACGTGCATCAGCATCTTATAGTGATATATATTCATTTTAAGTTACATGAAATTCCGTTCTATGGTTACCTAAAAATGGCTCAGGACGGACGCTCTGGAAAGATGGAGGGAAGGATGGATGGACATGGACAAAACTACATCCCTCCGCCTTTGGCGGGGATAATAATGAAGCAAAAAATATACATCAAATCCAAAGAAAGAGTATGCTGCTGAAATGATCTTGTGCACAGTATCATAACTGTGACCAATACTGGGACTGAGAAATATCATAAAGTCTGTGAAGCATAAAAATGTAGGTCACTGTCCTACATGGTCGGTTACACTCACATGCCTTCTTCCAGATGCAAGTGATGACCAAATATCATGACTCTAACCCTTATAACTACTTTGAAACTGACCTGAATACAAATTTCATTAATCTATTTTTTTTTCAAAGTCAGCAGACCAAGACGAGTAGGTCAAGGTTATAAATGGTGCAAATATTCAGGTGATCATGTGCTGATGTAAGTGTGTACCAAGTTTCATTTCTCTAGCCCTTATACATTGTGAGAAAAAAACCTCAATGCAGATGGTTAAACTACATTCACCTATTTTTTTTTTCGAAGTCAGTAGACCATGACCAGTAGGTCAAGGTCATACATGGTGCTTACATTCAGGTGATCATGCTCTGATGGAAGTGTGTACTAAGTTTCATTACTCTAGCCCTTATACTTTGTGAGAAAAAGACCTAAATGCAAATGGTTAACATAGGTTAAACAGCTCACAGACACGGATGCGAACGCACACAGGAATGCAATCGCTAACGCATACTTGGACTAAGAGGCGCGCTAAAAATAAATACTAATAAGCATATGTTAAATTGCTATATGCATAAACTGTTTACAAAAACCTGTCAGTTTGCTGCCTTAAATTAACAGTTAATATATACTTACGTGCATGTTTCATCTTTAGTTTCATACACACAATCCTCTATCAAAAGGGAACACTTTGGTTTCTCACCACAGAATGGTTTGGGCTCACCTGGTGTATTACCTGAATAAAAAGAATGAATTAAAATAATTGGGAACACATTTCAAGGGAAAAAACTCAAAGTTTCAATTTTTGCATCCCTCTAAATAGGGTCAACTCTTAAAGGAAACGAATTTGCTGCCTTAAGAGTACAGCCTATCTTCGAAGAGCTTCTTTGTTATTAGTAGTGAAAAGGCCTTTTATGAGTCCACAAACTCACCTGTAATAGTGTCTTTGACCCATATACTTGGTTACTAACAAGCATGCATAATCTTTATCATTGCTCCAAATAACGAGAGACTACAGCAAGAATTTTCCATACTTCACCATGCAAACATATTTTGACCCATCTTTAGAACCACCTTGCTGAGACGGTTCTAATGAGAGGCCATACTATAGGGTTTCATTGAGAAGTAAGAAAATAGATCAGAATTATCCTCAAACTAGAAAATTGTGTCTGTAAGACACTAATGATGCCCCCCGTGCAGCGCCTGTCACATGATATGTATATCCATAAAGCACCTACAAAGAATCCATTGAAAACGTAACCTGCCATGAAAAAAACTGCCCAAAATGACTAAGTTAAAAAGGCTGTGATTCTGTCAAAATTAATTCTAGACCTATCAATATGCCTCATCATATCTTCAAATATGTCCACCATATGTAGACAAGGTTTGAAAAAGATCCATTGAAAACTGTGGAGCAAGTTGATAACACAAAATCCATACCCTACAATGCAAAATTTCCCTAGAATGACTAAGTTCAAAAGGCCATAATTCTGTCAAAATTAATTCTAGTGCCATCAAAAACCCACATGCACATCTTCAATACATACACAGCATGTATGCAAAGTTTGAAAAAGATCCACTGAAAACTGTGAGAGGAGTTGATTACACAAACTCTATACCCTACAATGCAAAAATTTGCCTAAAATGACTAAGTTCAAAAGGCCGTAATTCTGTCAAAATTAATTACAGGTCCAACAAAAATCCACATGCACATCTTCAATATGTCCACAACACGTATGCAAGGTTTGAAAAAGATCCATAGAAAACTGTGGGAGGAGTTGATTACACAAACTCTATACCCTACAATGCAAAAATTTGCCTAAAATGACTAAGTTCAAAAGGCCGTAATTCTGTCAAAATTAATTTTAGGTCCAACAAAAATCCACATGCACATCTTCAATATGTCCATAACATGTATGCAAGGTTTGAAAAAGATCCATTGAAAACTGTGGGAGGAGTTGATGACACAAACTCTATACCCTACAATGCAAAAATTTGCCTAAAATGACTAAGTTCAAAAGGCCGTAATTCTGTCAAAATTAATTATAGGTCCAACAAAAATCCACATGCACATCTTCAATATGTCCCCAACATGTATGCAAAGTTTGAAAAAGATCCGTTGAAAACTTCGGGAGGAGTTGATTACACAAACTCTATACCATAAAGCGTGACGAACAGACAAACGGACAGACGGACAGACAGACAGGGGCAAATCTTAATGCCCCCTGACTATCGTCATTGGGGCATAAATTAATTATAGGTCCAACAAAAATCCACATGCACATCTTCAATATGTCCCCAACATGTATGCAAAGTTTGAAAAAGATCCGTTGAAAACTGTGGGAGGAGTTGATTACACAAACTCTATACCATAAAGCGTGACGAACAGACAGACGGACAGACAGACAGGGGCAAATCTTAATGCCCCCTGACTATCGTCACGGGGGCATAAAAACCCGCTTTATCTGGAGCTTTACACTATGTAATTCTTCTATAACTTAGATGCCTTCATCAATTCTTGTAATTTTCCTACAATTTAAACACAAGATTACAAGAATGTGGTGTCTCACCTGTCTGCGTATTTTCCCAAAACAAAGCAAAACCATATAGAAATTTCGACAAAAGATTATGCCGCCAAATACACCAGAAAAGTACCACATTCTGCTAGTTGCAGTCAAGACAAGAACTGTTTTCTTGTCCAGAAATACATTACTGTAAAACACTTAATATAAGGGGTATCAAAATTTCTCAGTTTAAAGAAAATGACATATTGGCGCATGTTAATTTTGGTGTTCATGATATACCATGGTTATAAGAAAATTTGGTGTTAAACTGTTACGATTTTTCTTACTTTTCTATTTAATTACATTGTGGCATATATTAGAATGGTCTCATCGAGGCCATTCTAATGGGTATGGTTCAATGTATGGTTAAATGGAAAGGTATTGAAACTCTTAAATACTCATCAAACACTCATTTTTATCTGAACCTCCGTTATGCTTTCATATGTATGTGTATCAAATCTGTTTAACATTGGTGGACTTATACTTTGGCACTCTTTGCCTTACCCGCCAATATCGCCTAAATTAAGTAACCTCCAAATATGAGTGGTTTACAATAAACAAATTGTTGGCTGAGGAATCCCACTGAAGGCCAAATTCTATCCAATCCCAAGCAGGGTTCCCTTGCACAAAGCTTTTCATTATTATCCTTCCATCAGCTCAAAATGACTGAAACACTGTTGGCGAGGCCATAAAAACCACAAGTCAGCCATCCACCCAGTCCCATTTAACTGGCTATGTGGCCCATAAAAAAACACAGCTTTATTAATGAAAAGTGAAACTAAATTAAATGGATGGATGACTTGTGGCTTTACAGCCCTCCCAACAGTATTTCAGTCATATCAAGCTGATGGAAGGGTGAAAATGAAAGGCTATGAGCAATGGAACCCTGTTTACCGTTGAAAAGATTTCCACTTCCAGCTAGATATCATCACAGACCACTAGCTTGAGACTAAACCACGAAGAAATATAAGGCAAATGACTATACTACAAAGGATATAAGGAAATGACTATACTACAAAGAAATAGAAGGCAAATGACTATACTACAAAGGATATAAGGCAAATGACTATACTACAAAGGATATAAGGCAAATGACTATACTACAAAGGATATAAGGCAAATGACTATACTACAAAGGATATAAGGTAAATGACTATACTACAAAGGATATAAGGCAAATGACTATACTACAAAGAAAAATAAGGCAAATGACTATACTACAAAGAAATAGAAGGCAAATGACTATACTACAAAGAAATAGAAGGCAAATGACTAAATTACAAAGAAATATAAGGCAAATGATGTAATGCTCATTTGCCTTATACTTCTTTGTAGTTTAGTCCAAATAGGAGTCACAACATGATAGCCTTATATCCAAAATAGCACTATAAACAAGTAGCAATATAAGGTTTTACTGTACCTCCTTCCTCCTCCTCAGGCATACACCAGCTATCAAGGGGACAATCAAGACTCCCCATGAAGGTCTCTGCATACTCAAGTTGGGCAGTGATCTCTAGAGTCTGTGCCTCATCACAGTTCATAGAATACTTCATAACACACATAAGATTCTCCTCTAGGTTCCTAGTAAGAATTCAACAGAAAGTAAACAGCATTACCATGACAAGTCTATCTATTCAGTTTCATCATACTTGGGGTGGTCCGGTTGAGTGATGGTGTTCGTTATCACTTTCAGTGACAGGGTGTCCTACATTTGGATTAGAATAAGGCAGGGGCTTGCTGTGCTTGCAGTATGTGTGGGTTTTTCTTTTTGAACATTTTTCTTTCATGTATCCAAGCTCCTTTCTTTATCTCTCCCTCTGGAAGACTGCTCAGTATAGACTGAAATACTGTTACAAAGAGCTGTTAAACCCAAAACAACCAACCAACCAATCATCATACTTATTTCTGAGTACTGTATTTGTGCAAATGTTAGCTGTGTATTCACGTTTCTGATTTTTGTGCTTGGTAAAATTGCACAAATGTATATCGCCATAAACACACATACTTTATTGAGCACTGATAATTGAAACCAACAAAAGTATGAATATTTATAGCAGCTACCTATCAGGGCTCGGGAAAACCGGATTTATTTCGGTCCCAGACCAAAATTCATAAATTGGGACCGATTGGAAACAGCCTAAAGCCCCAAAAAATCGGTCCCATACTGGCACAATACTTAGGAAATTTTCTCCGATTTGTCCGATAATTGTTACACACGGCCGTTTGATCTTGTCCCGACGTATGAAATATCACCACTGTCTTTAAATTCTAGCACGTGTCATAACTAATCGGATTAACGCAGGTGTTAGCCAGACGAAAAGACCGCCTAGGGCCAATCGAGATTGTCCGTATGGAGCACTGAACCACATGTCGGACCGCCTACCTGTTAATAACAAGTGTCATAATGACGCGCACTCAAGATTACAACAGTCTGCAAAACAACTTATCAAAATCACGATGACTGGGCTTTGGGATGAAAGGTGTCCATCTTTTCTCACGATCGGGAGAATGTAACTGACCTGTATGTGTAGGGCATATGCCGACTTCAAAAGTTTGTGAATGTATCCATAACAGATGAATGCTGACGAATGTATTAACAAAGTCTGTCCGAAGTTCATTCATATTTACTGTGAGTTTTTAGGAATACGAACCTATTCCGCGAAAAGTGTAGATTCAAAACGAAGATACATTGTTAATATTAATAGTCACTATTTCCGATGCGTTATGGTCTATGCTCTTGTAAAAATATACAATGTTTTGAATAATGGAACTATAAAATATGAAAATGAAAACGTCCATTTCACCGATTTCCTAGTTGTATCGTCATACCGTGCAGACCAGTGTGAAAATAATGCCGATCAGTGCACAAAAATAGAGCATTTTGATCAGGGTCTACGCGATTATTATATTGGGTATAATACTAAAGGTAGCGTTGATATGCAATTACCCGCTCGTTTATGGGTCAAGCACGTTTTGTCTTTGATGTAAAGATAAAAGACGCCGCTGTGAGTATAACGTACGCAGTGTCATTCTAACTGTATGACGGCTAAAGGTACCTAAGTACACACACAGATGACTAACAATCTTATCAGCCAGCGCAACTAAGCAGTCAGACCGGTCTTTCTTGTTCGCAGCTAACATGAATAATAATGAACGGCGACCTAGCCACAACCGAATACTTCCGTGGAAGCTCGTCCATATACGCTCTTCACGCGTTCCGTAAGTCACCATTTCCGACGCCGCAGTGGAGGGGAAATAATGCACTTTGGGTACGTTAAACAGGACAACCATAATAACTTGGGCGAGTTAATGCTCAGGACTTGCGTATTGTTCACAAACAAACAGGAATGACCGTCAATTTTAATGCAATGGGCTTGAACATGTTGTCTCCCCTGCTCACCTGTCAATCAAGTGTGATGTCTTCTATCACGTCCGCTTTGTCTACGAACACGTTCTAGTCTTGTATTTGCTTCAACATGCGTAGCTAAACGTCTTAAAATGTTTGAAACCAAGAACTCCACCAAACACAACAATGTACGACCATTGTACGGAAATCGGGATTAATTCATAGGACTTCGCTTGTTGTCATTAGTTTTCGTGACAGGTATTTTTTTTTTCCAATGGAAATTAGTTAGGTGATGATGTCATCGGCTGGACCGATTCACTTTTCAATATTTCCCGAGCCCTGCTACCTATACTCAAATTGCCAAACTGAAAATTTTTGTCCCCACTAAAATAAGTACATCAAGAAAAGTCCATGCCTACCATAGCTTGCCTGACTTGCGTAGAAACTTTTGACCAAACGAGAATAAATACAAGACTTGTCATGTACAAGATAGCTCATGAGACTCCTGGTTGCCCATCATATAAAAAACTTCAAAACATCATTATGCCAAAATCGATGCTGCTGTCTAGGGCCCAGTTGTTCAAAGCATTGTTAGCTCAATAAGCTGTAGTCAAGAATTCATTAAGTCTTACAAAACACATAAGTGTGTAAAATGTTTTGCTATAAAAAGTGAGAAGCTTTACTGGAAAAGCTTCTCACATTTATTTGACAAAAATGTCAGTATTTCTGCATACACTACATTTGAAAATGTAATGTCTTGTAAACATACATTGTTAGTTTTGACCAACTAAGCCCTGGTGACTATACTTTCAGAGCTCAAGATAAGAAGGGGTAACAGGACAAATTTAGGGATAATTTTCCTTATTTTTTCATAGAAATGTGAAACATATGTTGTGACCCCTCATTGGAACTGTCTCGCTGAGACTTCTAATGAGGGGTCACACGTATATTTTGAGATATAAAAAAATTATCTCTGAATTATCCGCGTTACCCCTTCTCATCTGGAGCTCTGGCTTTCCTACAGAACAGCTAATATTTAGGGGATAACTTTATTCAAAATTGTTATTTGGGGACATAAATAATCAGTTTTATGGTCGGAAATTTTGTTTTACGGCGACGCTTTAGCAGAGCCGTACAATGCAATCAGCGTCCATAAAACCGATGATTTACGTCCGCAAATGACAATTTTCAATACAGTTATCCCCAATCTAATGCACTTTTCCACATTTGTACCAGTTTGGACCAACTGCAAGCGCTGTCAGAAACGTGAAATTCAGCCAATGGGAAGCAAGGTTTCATACTGACATCAAATTTCCAACAGTACATTGCAGGATTTATTGTCCCACGTTTTTGACGATAACAAATCAGACATTGCGACATTCGTTAGTGCATTAGAATCAGTTGTTTGCTCTACCTAATGTAGTTCTCATGATTGACTTTAAAACAATACTTTTGGAGAAAGAAGCAAAATAATCTGGGAATTATTATCGGGACTAACCATCATGAGTTCAAGTGAAACTACTCACCCACAAATGTCCTCTCCTGCCGACGCAATACCACCCACGCTTCCAAGGCTGTATAAACACTCTCTGACCCCTTGCACAGAGCAGGTCTCCGGGGCTGGAGGAACAGGAACCTTACAGTACTCCCCATGAAGGCTCCTCATATATTCCATTGCGCTGAGTGTATGAGTGGCGCAGCTGTCTCCAAATTGTGCAGTCAGTGATACCTCTACTGCCATCAGACTAGCTTCACTGCATTGGATAAAAGTAGTATGTAAAAATTCTATTTACTGGGACAGACAGGTCTGAGCAAACAGTGCAGATGCAGATCAGGCTGCTCATAAGGAGTGGTCTGATCAGGGTCTACACTGTTTGCCATTCCATCTGCATCTTTTAGAAGAACTAATGCATTGCAAAACCAAACTGTTCCATTTTTAGGACAACCATGATGTCAATTTTAGGTGTCCAAAGTTTAAGAATTTTTACCGAACTTAATGTCTCTACAATTGTAAGAAAAAGTATGTAATGACCCAAAAATTGAGAAAAACATACCTGATAATAGAAGGTGTTGCGAAAAAAGAATTCCGTAGAAGGTAATATTAGGAATGCAAAAATCAATTTCTCTGGATTATTCTACTTGCCAAAACTGATCATTAATTTTACTCATTCGGAAATGGTTACAAACATAAACTTGGCTATATTCAACAGAATGCGAAAAGTGGGTCAAGGACAGCTAACAAAGCAAGTGATGTGGAGACAATGTCATGAAGTCTCATCACGTAATGTCTTTTAGTTTCTTAGAAAATGGTGCCATATGCAGCAGGTGGATGTGAACTTTGCTACAATCAATAGAGCATGGCAAGTAGGTCAAGGTCAGCAATGGCAGAGCTCCAGATAAGGTGGGGATTTTAGGATAATTCTAAGATATTTTTTTGTACTTCTTGATGAAAACATATGTTGTGACCCTCTCACTGAAATGGGCTCTAATAAGGGGGCACAATATAATCTATGAAGTATGGAAAATTGTTGCTAAATTATCTGTGTTACCCCTTCTTATCTGGAGCTCTGAACAGACACTGGTGTTGAATAAACAATGTCATAATGTAGCTTTTATGAAGTTTCATCACAAAAAGTCTTTTAGTCTTAGAGAAATGAAGCTTAACAAAGTGGGTAATCGTAAAATTAGCTGTGTTCAACATAGCATCAAAATTAATGTAATGTGCCTAAATTTTGAGGAACCTCAATATAATTAATTTTCCATTTGGGACAAATGGAAAATTAATTATTTTTAGGTGTCCCAATACTTACCTGCACTTTTCTGCATACAGAGGTGTCCTGGTGTGAAAGCCAAATAGGTTACCAAAGCCACTACTGTACTCTACTATGGTCTGGACTGCCCCTTCAACATTACAACCTGTTAGGTCTGAAACAAGCCAGAACATTATCATATAAAATAATTTCATTTTCTGCAATTTTATAAAAAAAAATTTTATTTTATTGAGGTATAAAGAAATAGTGAATCACTCAAAAACTTAATATGAAGTCCTTCAGGCTTTATTCAGTTTGTGTGTGATTGCCCAACTTTACATGATATGAATAAAATAAAATCCTGCTCACCCTTCACTATTTGTCTGCAGAGTAATCAAGTTTGTCAAGCACTGCTTGTTTTGACCCTTTAAGTTATCAATGACGGTCCAGTTTTTCAAAGCATTGTTAGCTTAACAAAGTCATTAGTCAAGGATATGTTAAGTTTTCTAACTTAAATCAAGTTTGGCAATACTTTTTTTGCAGAAAAAATGAGAGAAGCTTTTGCACTGCACTGCAAACGCTTCTCTCATTTTTTTCGGCAAAAAATGGCAGTATTTTACATACACGTACATAACATTTGAAAATTTAATGTCTTGCTAACTAATGACATCATTAGTTTGGAACAACCGTGGCCAGGTTTGCGGCACTTGAATAATTCCCACAGTTTAAACTTATAATTTGCTGCATGTTTTTGGCCCTTTGGTTTCTTAGTCTATACAGATACCCTCGTGTTCAAATACTGTGACAGCTTAAATCATTAATTTTCCATTTGGGACAAATGTTAATTCATGCTTTTAGATTCCCAAAACTTAAGCACTTTAGGATATGTAGACTTAATTAAGGGATAACTGTATTGAAAATTGTCATTTGGGGAGGTAAATCGTCGGTTTTATGGTCTGAAATTTCGTTTTACGGCGACGCGCTGGTTTTATGGTCCGAAATTTTGTTTTACGGCGACGCGCCATGACACTAAATGGGAAATAGTAACATGAAATAGCAAACCCTCATTTGGAACTCCCTTCAGTCTCAATATTTTGAGTCATTACAGTAAACTTGAATAAATGTCTTACCTGGTGGCGGATCTTCTCCCTGAAAAAATAAAAATAACATTCAATAAACTGTTGATAATATAACTCTATAAGAATTACCTCCTGGGGATTTAATTCTGACCTTCCCACTACACTAAGATTTTTTCCTAAAGGAAAGAATTTGCTCCTTTATGTAACCCAAATTTTGGAAGGGCTTCACCATCCTGGGAAGCAAATAGGGTGCAACTACAGTAGCTTCCCTTTGTAAACATGATGGAAAACATGAAGGCATATCTATATACTTTTGCTGGTTGGTTGTGTGTTTTGGGTTTAACAGCTCTTTGAGACAGTATTTCCGTCTATATCCAGCCATCTTCCAGAGAGAAGGAGGAAGAAGAGATATGATAGGGGAGAGAAAAATGTCAAAACAACCTTAAAACGACCTTCATCAACACTTACTGCAAGCACAGTGGGCCCTCGCCCTAAAATTCTCCAAATTAACAAGACGCCCTGCCACTAAAAGTGATCCAGCACCAATGCCCGACCACGACCGTCACCATCACTTTAGTATATGTACCACATGGATTTGTCAAAATGAGACAAAAAAACCCTTTCTGGACTTCAAAAGGTATCGAACAGCTAGACTGGTGGTTCCAACAATTTTCATTTATGTAGCTGAGTCAAGCAAGACGGTACTTTGATATATCAGTGTTTGAGATATCAAGAGTTGACTGTATTAGGCAGAGCTCTAGATAAGAGGGAGTATTTGGTGATAATTAAGGATAATTTTTGTTAATTCTGCATAAAAACATATGTTGTGACCCCTCATCTGAACCGTCTCACGGTTCAGATGAGGGGTCACAACATATGGTTTCGATGAAAAATGAAAAAAATTATCCTTAATTGTCATCAAATATGCCCTCTTATCTAGAGCTCTGTTAGGGGTTATTTTGAAAGAGGAAATGCCCCCTTCTTTTGGAGCAGGAAATGCTCCCTTCTTATAAGGGAACAGGTAAGGCATTTCCCTTATACATGTACTTTTGTTTTCTGTGCATTCTGTTCATGTCACATCACTAACAGTGCAAATTTTTGGAAATCCTTGCAGGGTTTCTCCTCGGGATTGTATTTAAGGAGTTTTTGGGACCACCAAATATTCAGGATCCAAAGCCTTAAGTAAAGGGTCCTGTGCTCTGCAAAATCTTATAAAATGTCAGAATTAAATACCAGAATTTTACAAATACTGTCTTCTGAAAATCATTACTTTCTATTGTGTCAAGAATAATATAATTTTTTATTAGAATTCATAACTTGAATTTTGGTTGAGAGTCATAGTGGATGCACAAATTTTTAAATATCAGAATACTCATTAACCTACTTTAAATTTTATCATAATGAAGTATGAAAAGAAATTACGTCATAATTATCTCAAACGTATCCTTACCTCTGACCTCTTAATTGTCTTGAACTACCGTACTCTGTCAAAGATGGTACCTGATACCATAAAAATTCTAAAAATTGAGACACCTAAAATAATTACCAGAGCTCCAGATAAGAGGGGGTACTGAGGATAATTCGAAGATAATTTTTCTTATTTCTCAACGAAAACATATGTTGTGACCCCTCATTAGAACTGTCTCAACGAGACGGTTCTGATGATGGGTCACAAAATATGTTTTTATGGAGAAATATGGATAATTATCCCTAAATTATCTCTGTTACCCCTTCTTATCTGGAGCACTGATTACCATACTTTGTGCAGTGCAGTAATGTGTCCAAAAGATGCAGATAGAATGGCATACAGTGTAAAACCCTGACCAGACTGCTCATTTAGATCCATGTGTTCCAATATTTGAGCCGTGACACGACAAAACCAACAAAGTGGCAAAAATGCCCAGCGAAGAGACAGATCAACCTGTGCAACCACCCAGCCTGATCAGAATCTTTCCTGTGTGCTTTAAGGGTAGCTACAGGTCCAAACTACCTCTATGCCAGCAGTGAAGACTCTGATCAGGCTGGGCAGATGCCCAGGCTGATCAGAGTCTTCACTGGGGGCACATGCCGCTTTGTTAGTTTTGTTGTGTTGCGGCTCATTTAGAATTTTTTTTTACCATAACAACGAACTTACCTGAGACTGTGGGTCAAACCCAGCACAACTCCTTTCCATGAAATCACTGTAGAATTTCTCATGGCGTGTCATCAAATAGTGCATCAAGAATGGAACTTTAGAGTTTTTCATACAATCATAATGAACATAGAAACTTGAACACAAAGCTTCATTGAAACTGTCATACACCGAAAGACCAGTAAGCAGTTGTTCGGCGAACATCAGATTGCATTCCGCAACTGGGCGTGAAATATCATCCACAAGAATATTTGTAATGTCAAGGTCATCACATTCTTCGAGAGCTTCAGAATTTTCCACACGAAAGCGATTGAAGCGATACTGAACAAAGTCCATATCGGTTGACAGCTTGCAGGCACCAACGGCCAACTTGAGACATGGTATAGTAGACTGCTGAGTGAAGCTGAAAGAAGAAATAGTTCTAACCCTTAATGTGCCAAGAAGCAGACGACAAAATTTACGTCTGCAGAATTTCAAATAATGTTTTGTCCAAGTTATATCATATTGAGAATTAAAAGACTAGAGGGCAAATAGTGTAGATCCAGGTGAGGTGGATCTTTAAGAGCAACCTCATCTGGATCTACACTATTTGCAAATTTAACTATTTTCATTTTTGTTGCTTTACGGGCTAAAAGTACAGTAAATATTCTATGTATTGGGAAGCCTTTTCTATTCACCTGCTGATTTCTGCACAGAACTTAACAATCTTTAAATCTCTGAAAGTTCACTTGCTTGTTCCTGCTGAGAAAGGAAAAAAAGAGCAGATAACTACAAGTATCTGCCAGTACTATCTGCCTGCCTTATATCATCTTACTATTTGGGGCTGAAGAAATAATATAGCCTTAATTTGGTTTAAACATATTTTTATCTAGCTTATTCAGTTAACATGCATGAACATTTCAGATATCAGTACAAGCTTTGGGATTAGAACAGAAGCTATATGCTTATTGAGTTCTTCTTCCTAATTTATACCAACAACTCCAGAACTTAAGATAATGTGGGATTTTGAGGAGAATTCTGTCTAGAGATAATTCTTCTTATTTCTAAATAAAAGAAGCTGTTGTGACCCCTAGTAAGAATCGTTTCATCAAGACCATTCTAACATGGGGGCCCAATATGATTTATGAAGAAATATGAAAAATTTTCCCTTAATTATCCTTGTTTTCCATTCTCATCTTAAGCACTGCTATCCTTAGACCATTGTTTCTTGGTCATATAGCCCCATTGCACCAAAAATTGTAACCCTAAAAAGTAACGAATTGTGCAGAAATGCAGTATGTTTATGACAGTTAAGAAGCCATGAATTTGCCTATAAGTGTTTGAAGAAGACAGAGTAGAAGAAGCATAGGATAAATAAGCCCCGACCAGACAAAACCAACAATGTGGTTGTGCGCCCAGCACAGACTCAGATCAGCCTGGGCATCCACCCAGTATGATCCGACTCTTTGCTAAGCGCTTAAAGGGTAGCTAAGGGTCTAAGCTACCTCCATGCGGACAGCAAAGACTCTGATCACACTGGGCAGATGCCCAGGCTGATCTGAGTCTGCACTGGGTGCACAACCACTTTGTTGGTTTTCTTGTGTCACGGCTCAAATGGATTATGACGTAGGTCATTTCCCACAATATCTAGCTTCTATAGAGAATATAAAAGTATTTATTAAGATTTTTACCACCAAAAGTCAGCTTTTAAGCAGAGATGGATGCATCACTCCATATAAGCTCAGTTTTTTGTGTGTAAAAATTTGCTTATTTTATGGAAAGGTGAAATACAGGCATACATCAGTATGTAATGGGTAAAGGAAATGCAAAATAAGGTGGCAAGATTGAAATGCTAAACAGACTTCATAGATTATGAAAACTATCAACATTTGTTATCCAAGAAAAATTTGGCTTGTACGGACAGATGGATGAATCCATCTGTCCATAAAAGTCAAATTTTTGTGCTAAATTTTTACATTTCTTCTTGGGAGCTTACTTACAGGCAAACATCAGTAAATGGTGACGGAAGTGCAAAACATGTTTCTACGGCTTTCACTGGATCACATTCCGGCTCAGGAACACACACAGGTGGGCCTGGAGGAAGCGTGAGATCACACTCATAAATATCTTTCGGTGGCAGTTTCTTTATCGATTCTATTGTAGATTTCACTGTGTCCAATTCAACTGGTTTGCAGTCCTTGGTGTAGCCATGGTAACACTGGAGAATGTCTCTGACAGAACTGTAAGTCAAGGTTCAAAATGCTCTGTTAAGGTCAATTAATATACTTTCGGTGGAAGCAACCTTGCAATGTACATTTTTGCTTGTCTTGTCAATGACAGTCAACTCTTAAAGAAAAGAATAGGAGCAAATTCTTTCCTTTAAGCGTAGACCCCTTTCTGAAAGGACTTTGGAAGGGTTTATTTGCCAAGTGAAGCTAACAGGAGGTTATAAAAAGATCTGTCTGCGTACAGGATAGCTTGCCTTAAAGCACCTTGCCCATCATCTAAACAAACTTTGTCATAAAACTTTAAAGTGAGATGCCCACGGCAAAGCCAACATCAGGATGACAACAATAGCTTCATGAACTTTCGTACAGGCTAGCTAACAAGACCTGTCAGTGGGACAGGATAGCTTGCTTGACAGCGCCTTGCCCATCACCTAAAAAGCTTTAAGGTAAAACTTTAACATTTTGCTAACGCCAACGCTGACAACGCCAACCCCCTGGGTAGTGCAATAGCTCTTGAACATTCATACAGGGGACCTAAAAAAACTGTTTCTTTTTGTATAAATGGCAAAAAACACACAAAAAAACAGACAAGACATGGACCTTGAAACACACTGGTATGATACGGATTCACAGTTGTAGCAAAATATGACTGGCATACTGAGTTTAGTTATACATAATATCGGTGAAAACAGCTTATCCAAGTTACAGACTATCTAACACTCAATCAGAGATAAAGTTGATTCAGGTTAGATAGTTTATATTTAAAAGTGACCTGAATTTAACAAGAATTCTGCCGACTGTGGTGTCTTGCCTGCCAGTGCATTATCACAAAACAGAGCTAAACCTGAAAACCCAATGCAAACTTTACCCTGCAGTCGCTGACGATACATGTACCTATGTTTCACTTCTGTTAGTTGTTGCAGTGACAAAAAGCAAGCCAACCTATCAAAGGGTAGAAAATCATTCTCCTTTTCAGGATTATATGAGCCGCGACACGACAAAACCAACAACAGTCAAACCTCGATAATTCGAACTGACAGGGACCTCACTTTTTCATTCGAATTATCCGTAGTTCGAATTTACGAGTTCGGCCTTTCCCGTTCATTTCCGTACATTTCCGGAATTCGTTTTTACGGCCATTTTCAGACGGTCCGATATTTTAGTTCTCTATGCATACTGACGTTCCTGGATTAACAAATCAATGAAACAAGATCAGAACGTAGAATAATTAACATCACATACCGGAACTATCCAAACATCCACAATCATTTAATATCGCGAGACCAGCCCTCGTATTTGGCACATGTACATGTGTATTGCCCGAAAGCAGCAAAGCTGCCGAACATTTTCCAGGCTCCGCAAATTAACTGTTTATGACAATGCAGCACCAGCGAAGATCAAAGCCAGACTAAACGGAAACAGGCTAGCCCTGACTTGTTTCTATCTCGGACTTAACTGTACTTTCACTTTCGCTTATGTTTCCGAGAACTGGCTACTTTCGTTTTCAGAAAAAACGACTCCACCGGTCATCTGAGCTGTGTCATGGAAAAGGCTCCTCAGTGATTCGGAGACAATGTATTACTCAAACCAGCCTGTGAGTCTGCGCAGGGTAGCTAGAGACTCTGTTTAGTGCCGTGTGCAAACCGTATTATCCGTGCGCACACCGTGTGATCACAGACTAACGGGACCAAAGTTCGGATGCGCATGCTAGTCCGAGCCTTTGCTGGTTACAAAAGTTATCACATTTATCCTTTAAATTTACAAACTTCAAACAAGATAATCCCCGTCAATTATGCAATTAGACAGACACCTTTTGCTCAACAGAAATCAATGACTAATCCATCAAAACGTTAGTGGTCGTGAAGCATTAATTACCTATACAGGTGGCAGTGATGACCTGAGGGTGTACATATTTATCTCATCGATGACAAAATGTGTAATAATCCGGCATAAAATTGGAGCATGAATTTTGATTTCGAATAATAGAGGGGTTATTATAATGAATTTACTCCATCGGGACCAAATTTTTCTTTCGAAAAATCCGATTTTTCGAATAATCGAAATTCGAATTTGCGGAAGTGTTTTTGAATAGAATTAATAGGCTTACGATCGGGACCGTGTTTCTACTTCGAAAAATCCGGTAATTTCGAAAAATCGGCGTTCGAACTACCGAGATTCGACTGAATGTGGTTGTGCGCCCAGCGCAGACTCAGATCAGTCTGGGCATCCGCCCAGTCTGATCAGAGTCTTCGCTGTCCGCATGAAAGTAGCTTAGACCCTTAGCTACCCTTTGAGCTCTTAACGAAGAGTCTGATCAAACGAGGCAGATGCCCAGGTAGGTTAGACCCTTAGCTACCCTTTAAGCGCATAGCGAAAAGTCTGATCGGACTGGGCGGATGCCCAGGCTGATCTGAGTCTGCGCTGGGCGCACAACCACATTGTTGGTTTTGTCGTGTCGCGGCTCATATGTACAAGAAAAGCACAGATAATCAATGACTGACAAATGCCCTTCTATTTGACTACCTTTTCAGCTAATATTTTCGGCGCTTTATGCTCTCTAGAAGACTAGCATAATGTTTGCTTTACAGATCTGCAGTTTCCATTTGGCAGTTTCAGGGTAACAGGGCCTTGTTGAGCATTGTTCATTTGTTGGTTAGTTTTTTTTAAAATAGGTATATCCTTGCCCTCTGTGCTGTTGGAGTTCACCTATTTCTTAAGGTGAATGGGCAGACAGACATTCAAGGGAAGTAACTGCTATTTTCATTTTTGCCTCTTTTCTCAAGAGGGGTCAATTCTTAAAGGAAAGGATTTGCTCCTGGAGGAGCAAAGGACCTCTGAGAGTTTGAATGCAAATTTTCGACAAATTACTGCAGCTTTCTTGGAAAGCCCAAAATGAAAATTTTAGCATTAACCATTATAAAGAGGTTTTGATACTGGTTTTGAAAAATTATTATATCTGCATACCAACTCTCACTGATTGATGCAAGAGAGGTAAGTGAAATTTTCAGTCATCCTAAATACATATATTTTTTGTTTTGTCTTATGTAATGAATTTCATTTGTTAAATATGCTTAAAATGAAGTAAAACTCTATAGATGCTCACAGTATGTAATAATATGTAAATAAAAAAGTATGCTAGCCTTATTTTAGACCCAGAGGGTCTAATTTCCCCACCCACTTTTCAGTTTTTCAGCTTTAGACTATCTTTTCCCCCCGTGCCTAAACTCGCCGTTCATATATAATGTGTATATTGACAGTACACAAATGCATGCAGAGTGGCTTGCTGAGGCACTGGGAGAAAAGCATCTTTATAAAACTTTTCCTATTTTCCATACATTCAATGGGAAAAACTTGCTTTTTACACCAAAAATCTAAGACTGCATATGAGATCATTGAAAAATTATTTTTGTGCCAATTATAGGGAGTTTAGAGCAACACATTTCAATAAAAAATTTGAAGTATACAGAAAGTTCATTTTTCCCCATTTTTATAGGCGTAGGTATAGGGGTGACTATTGCAGGCCAAAATGACTATTGCAATACTATTACTATTGCAGAAATCCCTATTGCAATACTATTACTATTGCAGGTTACTATTGCAATGCATTGCAATAACTATTGAAGACTGCTTTCTTATCCAGAAATTTTGCTTTTATGCATAAAATCTGGTTTGTTCACATTAGTTGGTGGCTAAAAAGCATTATTTAATGACTGTCATTTCACAAAGTGCACAACATGACAACAAAATACAAGAAAATGTTATATTTTCCATTCATTGGAATCCAGTATCAGCTAAAACACATAAGTTCCTATTATTCTTTTAGTTAAAAACATTTCCTTCAAGAAAAAGATGCTTGTCTAGAAACTATTGAGACTATTGCGATATTGGAAACACTATTGCCGATAGTATTGACATTGCAGCTATCCATATCGATAGTGACTATTGCCAGTGTCACTATTGCGATATATCGATAGTCCGATGTATTGTTACACCCCTAAAACCTACATTACAACTGTCAGAGGTCCTTCTTTCCTTTAAGAGTTGACTGCTTTTTAAAAGGGTTTGTTGTCAAAGGATTCCAAAAGGAAGTTACAAAAGTTGTTTCCTTTCAGGAGAAAAAAAAAATGGAAGAAAAACAAAGAATTGTAAACTAGAGCAAGTGAGCAGGGGCTCACGTATACCCCCGGCCAGTGCCATCGCCTAATATTAAAGCATATGTTACCAAACAGACAGACAGACAGATGGACGATCTATAACATACCCAGTGAAAGGACTATAGACAAATACCAAAGGGTTCCTTTAATAATTTGCAATAATAAAAAAAAGAATATACAAATTTAACATAAAATTTAAACACAAATTTACATAAAACTTTAATGTCTGTGACCTTGACCTAAAGTCAGCAGCAGCATCCAAATGATTTGAACTGATCAGTTTCAACCTAGCAGTAAACCTACTAACAAAGCAAAAAGTTCCAATCAAGTATACTGAAATATACGGTAAGCAAAAAGTACAACTTAACAAACCACAATGGTACACAAATTCCTACATATCTGACCTTGACCTTAGGTCAGCAGCAGTATCCAGATGATGCAAACTAATATGTATCTCTCCTTTAGTAACATTAAGCACATAAGAACAAGTTCCAGTAAAGGCTTTCAGAAAGACAGAGCAAAAACAGAAACTTAACGCAAACTTTTAACGCAGCTATTGTACAAATTTCAATGTCTGTGACCTTGCCCTTAGGACAGCAGTAGCAGCATGTAGATGATGCAAACTAATTAGTATCCATCCTCAGCTAAAATACTAAGCGCCATTGAACAAGGTCTGGAGAATTGAAGGAAATGAAAAAAACTTAACACAAAACTTTAACGCAAATGTTAATGCTATTGTACTAACTTCAAAGCCTGTGACCTTGACCTTAGGACAGCAGCAGCATGTAGATGATGCAAACTAATTAGTATCCATCCTCAGCTAAAACATTAAGCATCATTGAACAAGGTCATAATAAAAGAAGCATACCAAAGAAACTTAACACAAAACTTTAACGCAGCTATTGTACAAATTTCTAAGTCTGTGACCTTGACCTTAGGACGGCAGTAGCAGCATCTAGATGATGCAAATTAATCAGCATCCATCCTCTAATAAAATAATAAACATCTATGAACAAGTTCTTGTTAACAGAAACAGAATAAAAAACTTAACGCAAAACTTTAACACAAATGTTGACTTACGTACAGACGGACGGACGAACGGAGACGGAAAGACGGACGAACGGACGGAAAGACAAAAGCTATATACCCCTCGACATACTTCGTATGCCGGGGGTATAACAAACAATTTAACAAGCTATCAGGAATGCTACGTCTTGCTTGACTGGGCATTGTCATAAAACAGAGCTGAACCAGAAAACTTGACAAAAAGTTTATACCAGCAACATCGCCGATGCTGGAAAAGTAGTACCCATATTTCTGCTAGTCACATGCAAGACTAAAACTACCCTCACCTGCAGGCCGCGTCTATAGCTTCTTGAGTTGCACCATCTTTGTTTGCAGTGTGTATCAACTCCATAGCACCTTGAACACCTATTATACAAGCATTGGAACCGGTAATATCACACACACGAGTTTCTTCAGTGGGCAGATCCACACATGGCACCTCTGGTTCCTCTTCCTCCTCTGGGTCTGGTTCCCAGCACAGACCTTCTGTTATAATCCAAACATACTTTAAGGAACCTCTGACGGACTCCATTACTTCTTCACTGATGCCCATTTCTTCCATTTCGTTGACAACCACTTTTATTTCAGGAATCAATCTGTAATGAAAAGATCTGTGCCCCAACACGAGAAAACCAACAAAGTGGTTGTGCGCCCAGCTTAGACTCAGATCAGCCTACTCTGATAAGACTCTTCGCTAAGCGCTTAAAGGGTAGCTAAGGGTTTAAAGCTACCTGCATGCAGACAGCGAAGACTCTGATCAGACTGGGCGCATGCCCAGGCTGATCTGAGTCTGCGCTGGGCACACAGACACTTTATTGGTTTTCTTGTGACACGGCTCATGTGCACTTACTTACAGCACATAACTTTCTTTTTAAGTTGGAACATTCAGATCTGCAAATTAGAGTATTCAAGTTACAGTGCGGACATGAATCTGCTTAAAAAAGACACAAAATGGGAGATATCTCAAGAAGTGTAAAAGCAAGGATCCCCATTCTTGTATGCAACACAATGTCATGACCTGTTCTACATAACTGTGAAGTATCATGTAAATATTCCAGAGAGTATTCAAGTTATTTAGCAGACAATGAAAAGTTTACAGACAGAGGGACAGAAGGATGCCAGGTTCATTGGTTGGGGGATAAAAATTCCGGGGAATGAAAGTGAAAATATGTGCAAGCTCATTGCTGAGTCTGACTATTGTGGCAAGGTTATGTTTACATTTCTGAATGTCAACAGTACCTGTATTTGGCTTACATTGGAGTTCATGGACTAGTTGTTCAAAACTAACAACGTCGTTAGCTAACATTTCATTAAAATTCCCAACGTTGATATCTCAAATACTCCAACTTTTTCGTTGAAAAAATGTGAGAGGCTTTTGCACAGCAAAAGCTTCTCACATTTTTTCAACAAAAAATATTATTATATTTGGCTATAAAGTCCCAAAACACTTAACAAGTTGATCAGTTAACAAGCTTGTTAGGCTAATGATGCCACAGGTAATTTATTGAGGTATGATTATCAAGAAAAATGATTCATTGGCAAACGTTTTATTTTAAAGTAATGCCATTTGTAGCTTTAAATGCAGAACAGTTTCTATTTCTATTATCCAAACCAGAAGATGCAAAACAAAACTGATTTCTGTGTTTTGTTAACCTAGCTCAGCTTAACTGCAATATAGCTTATTAACACTACACCTGTATTTCTGTAGATCACTTACCCACAAACTTGGTCCTTGTTAGCGTATGGATTATCCAAGAATGATCCGAGCAACAAGTACATCTGAAACCAGGGCCCTGTTCCATTTAAAAGGGGATTCATTGATTCGTCATCAATACAAAGGTAGTCCATCTGATAATGAAGATACTTCAACTCATGTCTGGCACTCATAACACGCTCTTCGAAGTCAGAGATGCGAGATTTCAGCTGGTCCTCAACTTGATCCTTCATACCTATCAGTTCGTTAAACAAAGCTAGCGTAGCGCTATCCAGCATTACCGAGTCTAATTTTTCCATTATCTCGTAATAGTTCTTTTTGATGGTCTGAAAAAGAAAATGATATACCGGTAAGTATGCAGTAATGTACATTGGGAAATTTTCACGAATGCTCGTTTTTCGAAATTAAGGTGTTTGGATGCACCATGTTTTTCTGCCATTTTAACAAAGGGAGACTATTTTGTGACTTCCTGCTTGCTTACCTAAGCAAGAATTCCTTCCAAAATGGGGTCTACTCTTAATGGAAAGGGCTTGCTCCTAGAGGAGAAAATTCTTTCCTCTAAGGGTTCGGGGTCTACTCTTAATGGAAAGAATTTGCTCCATGAGGAGCAAATTCTTTCCTTTAAGAGTTGACCCCACCTGAGAAGGGAGGCAAAAAGGAAATGGCAGGGATTATTCCCCCGCAAAAGTGTCCATCCATTTTAAAGCACAGGAAATATTCTCCAAGTTTTGAACTCATGATTCTCATATCGGTTCTGTCATGGATGGTTTACTTGTGGTTTTACAGCCCTTTCAACAGTATTTCAGTCCTTAGTGCTCACAAAGCTCAGGGCAAGTGGATTATATAGGTACCTGTCTGGACAAGTGGACAAGAAAAGTATTTGGAATCAGTCCACAATCATTTCCCTTGATTGGTTGAACTTTCCCTTGATTGGTTGAACACTTTCAGGATATACTTTCGCACAAATAGTTCCCTGGTTCATTGGTTTCTAAGAAGGCCAGTTTGACTGAATATCTTGCTTGCTATAGCAAACTGAAAAGAGCCTTGGATATGCTTCTTGAAAATGTATAATTAGCTCAGAATCCCCAGCACTGGAGGTAACTAGAGGAACCGAATCACACCCTTCATAGGTGCCCCTACAACGGCAGTTTGTCTCATAAGTTGATGGGGCAATGTTTACCGTGGAAACAGCGGAAAGACAAGCTGGTGTTTTCCTATTTAATATCAATTCTCTGTAAGAATCGGAAAACGTTGGCCACGCTATGTCTGGGATTTTAGTAATTTTTTGTCTACATATCAGGTTTGATGCAAAACCACCATAAACGGCGTTGAAATCTTCGTTTTATGGTTCGTTGCCATGGAAACGGAGAATGTTTGTTCTGGGAGGAAGGCCGAAAAATTGAAAATAAAAAATCAGAAAATTGGCAAAATTGTTTGTTATTTTCCTGTCTCTACAGAAACTTTTTGGAAAAGAAATGTTTTTAACATCAAAGCACTACGTTGGCATAGCACAACGATATAAAAATGGTGACAAAATTTTGCATAGGTTTCTTACACTAAGGGCCCGAAAAAGGGGAAAATTGGGATTTTATCAAATTTGTGAAAAATGCAATATTACACTTTTTCGGCAGAGTTTCTGGACAGTTTAACAGAAGATGTCCAGACAAAGACTAGTATGGTCATAAAGAACAATGTATGTAAAAGTAAAATATAAAAAAAACTGGATGGAGAAATTCAAATCAAAAGGTCAAGGTCAATGTTAAAATAGCTAAAAAAATGCTATTTTAATGCCTTTTTTTCGACATTTATTGGTATAAATATCATTTTTTATGTTTTAAAGGCGGTTTTAAAGCGCAAAGAACTATTATACATTATAAATCTGATCATCGCAGCAACACTAGTTTATCCAGAAGCAACAAGTTTTCAAGGTCAAGGTCACCAAAATCATGAAATTTTTAATAAATAACATGTTTTACATGGAAATTGTGGTCTTTTCCTTCTTCGATAAGGTATGTAATTATAGCAAACAGTCTAGATATAATTTAAAGTAACCGTGCTTCAATTTCTGACATAATTCAGGTTGAAGGAACTTGCAATGCCAAGGTCAAGGTCACAAATATCCACGAAATTATGGCACAAATGAACTCTGTATCATTATAATGATCATTTAGAAACTCTGACAATTCTTGATTTCATTTTTAATTGGTCATGCATAAATTGCATATAATGTTATGATACATCATCTGAATCAGGGGACCATTCAAGGTCAAGGTCACTTATTTTCAGTCCGAGCTCTCTATCAATACTTAGGAATTTTTGTCGATTATAAGCAATTTTCTAGGCTTTATGCCATGTTTGCTCTGCAACTTTCGGAAAATGTTGGCCACGCTATGTCTGGGATTTTAGTAATCAGGTCTGATGCAAAACCACCATAAACGGCGTCGAAATCTTCATTTTATGTTTCGTTGCCATGGAAACGGAGAATGTTTGTTCTGGGAAGATGGCAGAAAAAATGAAGATAAAAATTTGGAAATTGGCAAAATTGTTATTTTCTCGTCTCTACAGAAATTTTTTGGAAAAGAAATGTTTTAAACATCAAAGCACTAAGTTGGCATAGCACAATGATATAAAGTTGGTGACAAAATTTCCCATAGGTTTCTTACACTAGAGGCCCGAAAAAGGGGAAAATTTTATGAAATTTGTGAAAAATGCAATATTACACTTTTTCGGCGGAGTTTTTGGACAGTTTAACAGAAGATGTCCAGACAAAGACTAGTATGGTGTTAAAGAACAATATATGTAAGAGTAAAACATAAAAAAAAACTGGATTGAGAAATTCAAATCAAAAGGTCAAGGTCAAGGTTAAAATAGCTAAAAAATGCTATTTCAATGTCCTTTTTTCGACATTTATTCTTATAAATATCATTTTTTATGCTTTAAAGGCAGTTTTAAAGCGCAAAGAACTATTAAACATTATAAATCTGATCATCACAGCAACACTAGTTTATCCAGGAGCAACAAGTTTTCAAGTTCAAGGTCACCAAAATCCAGAAATGTTAATAAATAACACGTTTTATATGAAAATTATGATCTTTTCCTCCTTGGATTAAGTATGTTATTGTAGCAAACAGTCTAGATACAATTGACAGAAACTGTGCTTCAATTTTTGACATAATTCAGGTCAAAGGAAATTGTAGTGCCAAGGTCAAGGTCACAAACATCCACGAAATTATGGCACAAATGAACTCTGTATCATGCATTATGATATTTACAAACTCTGACAATCTTTGATTTCATTATTAATTGGTCATGCATAAATTGCATTTAATATTATGATACATCATCTGAATCAGAGGGACCATTCAAGGTCAAGGTCACTTATTTTAAGGCCGACTTCTCTGTCAATATTTAGGAATTTTCGTCGATTATAAGCAATTTTCGTAGGCTTTATGCAATGTTTGCTGAAGCTTGCTGGGTAAACAAATCATTTAATGTTTGCGAATAGTTTATACCATTCATACCATTTGCATTAAATGATTCGTCGAGGCCAAGGCCATCAGTAATCAAGAGATTCTTGTGTCTACATGTCAGTTCATATAAGATAGCTGCATCATTAATCATCAGACTGGAAATAAAAAAAATGTTTTCATGGATGTATTTTCTTCTAATCCACTGTGGGAATTAATTCTTTAAAGGATCTCTGTAAATCCTGTTTTAAACATTCTAGTACACTTTTTGAAAAGCCGGTAGCTGATGATTTAAGAAGGGGTATGAAACCCACCACCCGCACCCGTGCTCAAAACCCACCACTGGAAATTTTAGTGACGACCTTTGAGAAATACCGTATTTCTTCGGCTATAGGGCGAGTCGTTTATAAGACGGGGGGTGTTTTTTGGACTGTCTGGGCAAGTATTTAGCTTAGCCTTGCCTATAAGACGGGCCTATTCTTTGCCAATTCCCCAACATGGACGGATGATCGGTGCCCCATTACTTCGTTCTGCTGAGGTGCTGGGAGTACTACTAAATTCCCCAAAGGTCATCACCAGTCACCGATGTCTACTGCCGCTATGCAGTTACCGTAATGTGCATAAATATCTTGGATTAATTACCTCATTATTTTATCCAGTATGAGCAAAGGTCGTATTTCCGTAAGTTAAATTTAGCTTTGCATGTACACAAGTGGAGAAAAAATATTCCTGTATCCCAGTTTGAAGATGGAAGATCCATATTAAACAGATTTTGTTTCTATTCACTGGCCGAATATTTAGCATAAATACAGTCAATATCCAAATCCAACACCTGTAGTTCAACAAACATAATTGTGTCACCTAAAGGTCATTGACCGGCTCACTTGTTGCGGCCTCTTTGATCTTACACACTACAACTCGATCAATACTGCTCTCAAAATAATTACATAACCGACTCAGTTTTGAAGGGTCACTCGGGTCAAGTCAGGATATTAATACCGACAGAGAAAGAGTAAAAGTGCCTTACGTTTTACCTCCAGGTTGCAGAAAAATACCTGTATGAATGTTTAGGAAAAAAATGTTACACATTGTTTGCGGATTTGGAATTCAAAAGGAGTTTAATGAGGGCACACAGTAGAGAAATTCGGTTTTGCTAGATGCAATCAGTGTATGCATACGGTATCATTTCATGTGATCGGTACTAGAGGTATTGTTTATGTCTCAACACCTATTGGGTTTTGCGATGCACCTGGACATAACTTGGGAGCGCCTTGCATATTTACGAACATGGACCGTGACCAGCTGCTCAGGGACTTTGGGGAAAATAGCTAGGGTGTCCAAAGCCTCGGTTATAAGACGGGGGCAAATTTTGGGGGTCATTTCGGCGGGAAAAATCCCCGTCTTATAGCCGAAGAAATACGGTAAAAGTTTTATTCTAGATTTTATTCCAAGATATTGTCACACAGTACATTTGTGTGAAAAATCAAAATCAGTCCATAAATTAAGGCGCTGGAACGATGACAAAGTTTTTCTATAAATAACCACTGTGGCCTTGACCTTAGAACCATAAAACGCAATATTGTCCAAGATATTATCACAGTTAACATTTGTGTGAAGTAAAATCCAAATCAATTCATAAATGAAGGTGCTAGAGAGATAACAAAATTTAAAAAAAAAAAAATAGTCACCATGACCTTGACCTTAGAATGCTGAAACGCAAACTTGTCCAAGATATCATTTGTGTGAAGTTACATCAAAATCGGTTTGTGGATGAAGGCAGTATAGCGATGACAAAGTTTTCTGTAAATAGCCACTGTGACATTGACCTCGACCTTAGAACGCTGAAACGCAAACTTATCCAAGATATTGTCAGACTAATCATTTGTATGAAGTTTAATCAAAATTGGTCTACAAATGAAGGCGTTAGAGCTATGACTAAGTTTTTCTACAAATAGCCACTGTGACCTTGACCTTAACCCTAGAATGCTGAAACGGAACTTTTATTAAGATATTATCAAACTATACATTTGTATGAAGTTTAATTTAAATCGGTTTATAAATGAAGGCGCTAGAGTGCTGACAAAGTTTCTCTAAAAAATAGCCAATGTGACCTTGATCTTGACTCCGGAACGCTGAAACGCGAACTTGTCCAAGATCTTGTCATACTTACCCCTGTGTGAAGTTAAACGGAAATCGGATTATGAATGAAGACGCTAGAGGGATGACAAAGTTTTTCTAAAAATAACCACTTTGACCTTGACCTTGACCCCAGAACGCTGAATCGCGAATTTGTCCAAGATATTGTCATACTTATCAAGGGCTCACCCTAGAGGGCGATTGGGAGAAATAGTCTCCCTATGCTGGCTGACTTCTCCCTGTTTTGAGTTGAGGGAGAAGTGAAAATTATAGAACATATAGGGAAATCCAAACTGTGGACCAAAACTTCTCCCTAAAGTCCAAAAAATGTGCAAAACTTCTCCCTGTCTGAAAGCTCTAGGCTGACCCCTGGACTAATTACTTGTTTGAAGTTAAATCGAAACTGGTCTATAAATGAAGGCATTATAATGTTTCTAATACAGCCTTGCACTAAAATTGCTAAAATGGTTCCGCTTCACTGAACAAAAATGACTACCAGAGCTAAAAATAGAAGAAAAAAAACAACTTTAAACCATATCTCCCTCAAGCCAATGGCTCAATTTCAAAATAATTTCACAGAAATGTTCGACTCATAGCCATGAACCACTCATAGCCCTGAACCAAAATTGGTAAAATGGTTCCAATCCACTGAACAAGACTGGCCACCAGAGCTAAAAAAAGAGAGAAATAAATCATTGAATGACACAGAGGGCACAGTCTTAATCTAATCTTCATTAAACTTTATCAGAGTGTTTATCTTGATGTAATCTAGACCAGATCTGAAACTGGATGGTGTCGGGTTAAAAACTAGGTCACTAGGTCAAATCTTAGAAAAACCTTGTGTACACTTTAGGGGAAACAGGTATGATCTAATCTTCATAAAATTTTATCAGAACCTTTATCTTTATCAATTCTAGAGCAAGTTTGAAACTGGGTTATGGCAGGACAAATACTAGGTCACTAGGTCAAGTCTTAGAAAAACCTTGAGTGCACTGTAGCTGGCACAGTTTCGTTCCAATCTCCATGAAACTTTATCAGAAAGTTTATCGCCAACAAATCAAGACCGAGCTTGAAACTGGGTCATGTTGGTTCAAAAACTAGGTCACTAGATCAAATCTTAGAAAACCTTGTGTTCACTCTAGAAGGCACAGTTTTGATTCATTAATCATGAATCTTTGTCAGAATGTTTAGCTCTAAGAAATCTAGACCAAAGGGGGGGGGGGGTGCCTATAAGGCCCTTTTCCTGCCCAAGAGCAAAATGTTTTATTTTCAGCCGATGATTAGAATATAGTGTCCGCTATAATGAATCAAATCCACTTTTTCAGGTTTTCCCATTCAAGTTTGTAGTACTAGTGTCCCAGATGCTACATACCAAATTTCAAGGCAATTAGCCTAGTGGTTCTGGAGAAGAAGATTTTTAAAGATTTTTAGCATATATCAGCATGGCGGCCACCTTGGTCATGTGGCCTCTGAGGAGATAATTTTTTAAGTTTTTTTATCCATTTTTTTTTTGCATTTTGGTTTCCATGGCAACCAATAAAAGGAACAGCGGGCAAAAAAACATAGCTAATGAGAGAATTCTCAAGGAACAACCTATAAAAGTTTTGTCAACATATCTGCAATGGCTTGGCAGTAAATGCCATTTTTCAATTTTCCCCATTATAAGTCAATGCAACTCTAAGTTGCCATAGCAACCAAACTAAAGGGTCCATTTTCATAAAAACACAAACTTTCAATCCCCCAGCCCAAGGATGCCACAGATGACAACTGGGCCTCATAGGCTCAGTGGCTTCAGAGGAGATAATCTTTTAAGTATTTTTTCCATTTTTTTTTTTTACATTTCGGTTTCCATGGCAACCAATAAAAGGAGCAGTGGGCCAAAAAACATATAGCTGATAGAAGACATCTTAAGGAACATTTCTATAAAAGCTTTGTCAACATATCTGTAATGGCTTGGCAGAAAATGCCATTTTTCAATTTTCCCCATTATAAGTCAATGGGAACTCTAAGTTGCCATAGCAACCAAACTAAAGGGTTGATGATTTTAAAAAACACAAACTTTCAATCCCCAAGCCCGAAGATGCCACATCGGCCCAGTGGCTTCAGAGGAGATAATCTTTAAAGTATTTTTTTCCATTTTTTTTTTTTTTGCATTTCGGTTTCCATGGCAACCAATAAAAGGAGCAGTGGGCCAAAAAAACATAAAGCTGATAGAAGACATCTCAAGGAACATTTCTATAAAGGTTTTATAAACATATCTGTAATGGCTTGGCAGAAAATGCCATTTTTCAATTTTCCCCATTATAAGTCAATGGGAACTCTAAGTTGCCATAGCAACCAAACTAAAAAGCCAATTTGCATAAAAAACACAAACTTTCAATCCCCCAGCCTAAGGACGCCACAGATGAAATTTGGGCCCAATCGGCCTAGTGGCTTCAGAGGAGATGTCGTTTAAAAAAGTTGACGGACGACGACGACGACATACGACGACGACGACGACGACGACGGACCACTGCCTATCCTATAAGCTCCCCCAGAGCCTTCGGCTCTGGTGTGCTAATGAGAAATTCCCAGTTTTTCAACATTTTGAAATTGGAGCTTTGCTGTGCTTGACCTTGACCTTCATATTTGATTTTGTTCATCTGTATTATGTTTTACTTCATTCAATGACATGTTGTTCTTTTCAAATATAGCAGTGGTTTTCTTATTGTATACTGTTAACCTTTACAAAAATTAGGGGAAAAAAATGAGAAAATCCAAGTTTTTCCATGTTTAGAAATAGGAGCTTTGCTTAATTTAACCTTGACCTTTAAATATTAATTTCTCCATCCAGTTTCTTTTTTATTATATAATTTGGTACATTACTGGTTATAAATATATTAGTGGCTTTCTGAACATCTTCTGTTAAACTAATGAAAACGTGTTCCAAAGAACCGCAAAATCCCAGTTTTTCCACATTTTGAAATGTGCCTAATTATGTCCCCTTTGAGCCCTCATTGCGGCCTAGGTGTGAGACATACTTGATTTATATTTGTTTCTTTAAACAGAGTTAAGTTGGTATTATATGTTATTATATCTGTATCTGAGATCTAAGAATTAACCATGGATGGACAGACCAGATTAATATGCTATATTTTCATTATTATCCTCCTAAATTTTGGACTCTCTTGCTTTACTCAAACTATCTTGGTTACCATGGCAACAGGATGACGAACAAAAAATTTACTACTGTTTTTGTCGTTTAGAGGTCATTTCTGATTCATACACCAAGAATGAAAAAAAAAAAAAAGATTGGTACAATGTGTAAAAAGATCCTGCTTTTTTTCAAACACTTTCATATGAAGTTTTGCTGTGCTTGGCCTTGACCATCATTTTAAGCTTTTCTATCTGTGTTATGATTTATTTCATTTAATGATATGTGACTCTTCCTGGAGCTTTGATGATCTTGACCTTGACAGTCAAATTTAAATATCTGCATCTACTTTGTGTTATATTGCATTAATGGATATATAACTCTTTGCACATATAAACTTTTGCAAAATTTGGTACACTGAATAAGATATCCGGGTGTTTCAACATTTTTAAAAGAAATCTTAAGTGATTTTGACCTTGGCCTCCATATGTAAACTCCTTCATCTGTTTTATATTTCATTAGTTGATATGTGACTCTTCTAAAATACGGCATATGGTTCATCTCATATTCCAAAAATCAATTGACAAACTTAGTACAAAGTATGAGAAAATTCCACTTATTCCAATTTTGACAGGAAGCTTTGATTTTCTTTACCTTGACCTTTGTATTTGTATTTTTCAATCTGATTTATCTTGTTCTTCATTTAATATTTTTTACTCTTTTCAAATATAGCAATAGTTTTATCATATCCAGTAAATCATTACAAACATTGGTATAAATAAATCATGAGAAAATTCCTCTTTTCGACATTTTGACATTGGAGCTATGATGTGCTTGACCTTGACCTTTATTTTTGAATTTGTTGATCTGTTTTATGTATTGCCACATTAAATATGTTGCTTTTTTTTCAGATATAGCAATGGTTTTCTTCTATACGCAGTAAACCTGTACAAAAATTGGGACAAAAAAGGACACTCCCATTTTTTTTTCAACATTTTGAAATTCGAGCGTTGTGCTTGACCTTGACCTTCATATTTGCATTTATTGATCGTTTTTTTCTTTGTTTGTTTTGCTTCATTAAATGATATATTGCACTTTTCAAATATAGTTTTCTTATCATCAGTTAACCTTTACAAAAATTGGGACAAAAATGAGAAATTCCCACTTTTCTCAACATTTTGAAAATGGAGCCTTTATTGTTCTTGACCTTGACCTTGATATTTGAATTTTTGAATTGTTTAATGTTTTGCTTCATTAAATGATATATTGTTCTCTTAAAATATATCAATGACTTTCTTATCATATCCAGGTAACCTTTATAAAAATTTGGACGAAAAATGAGAAAATCCACAAACTTCCATGCTTGAAAATAGGTGTTTCGCTGATTTTTGACCTTGACCTTTGTATTTAAATTTTTCAATATGTGTTATGCTTTGCTTCATCCTATGATATATTGCTCTTTTCAAATATAGCAATGGTTGTCTTATCATATTCAATTAAGCTTTACAAAAATTGGGACATAAAATGAGAAAATCCCAGTTTTTCAATATTTTGAAATTGGAGTTTTGTTGTGCTTGACCTTGACCTTCGTATTTGATTTTGTTGATCTGTTTTATGTTTTGCTTCATTAAATGACATGTTGCTCTTTTCAAATGTAGCAGTGGTTTTCTTATCATATTCAGTTAACCTTTACGGAAATTGGGACAAAAAGTGAGAAATTCCCAGTTTTTCAACATTTTGAAATTAGAGTTCTGTTGTGCCTGACCTTGACCTTCATATTTGAATTTCTGGGTCTGTTTTATGTTTTGCTTCATTAAATGAGATATTGTTCTTTTAGAATATAGTAATGGCTTTCTTATGATATTCAGTTAACCTTTACAAAAATTGGGACATAAAATGAGAAATTACCAGTTTTTCAACATTTTGAAATTGGAGTTCTGTTGTGCCTGACCTTGACCTTCATATTTGAATTTCTGGGTCAGTTTTATGTTTTGCTTCATTAAATGATATATTGTTCTTTTAAAATATAGTAATGGCCTTTTTATGATATTCAGTTAACCTTTACAAAAATTGGTACATAAAATGAGAAATTACCAGTTTTTCAACATTTTGAAATTGGAGCTTTGCTGTGTGTGACCTTGACCTTCATATTTGATTTTGTTGTTCTGTTTTTATGTTTTGCTTCATTCTATGATATATTGCTCTTTTCAAATGTAGCAGTGGTTTTCTTATCATATTCAGTTAACCTTTACAGAAATTGGGACAAAAAATGAGAAAATCCAAGTTTTTTCATGTCTAGAAATAGGAGCTTTGCTTAATTTGACCTTGACCTTCAAATATTAATTTCTCCATCCAGTTTTTTTTATATTATATACTTTGGTATATTACTGGTTATAAATATACTAGTGGCTTTCTGAACATCTTCTGCGAAACTAACCAAAACTTGTTCCGAAGAACGTCAAAATCCCAGTTTTTCCACATTTTGGAATTTGCAGATTTCTGTCCCCTTCGAGCCCCCAGTGTGGCCTAAGTGTGAGACATACTTGTTTTTTATTTGTTTCTGTATACAGAGCTAAGTTGGTATTATTTGTTATAATATCTGTATAAGGGATCTAAGAATTACCTATGAATGGATAGACCACACTTATATGTTATTTTTCCATATTTTTCCTCCTAATTTTTGGACTCTCTTGTTTGACTCACATTGTCTTGGTTACCATGGCAACAGGATGGCGCACAGAAGTTTCGCTACTGTTTTTGTACTTTGGGGGTCATTTCTGATTCATACACCAAGAATGAAAAAAATCTGAGACGTAGCGTGCCGGACCCCTATGGCAATTTTCTGATTTTTACAGAGAATTGATATTAAACTGTTTGAAAATTGTTTGTCATGCCTCAGAGACTTGAGGAAAAGAGAGTTAAAAGTGCCTGAAGTGTTGTGAAAAAAGTTTCATGGAAGGATAGATAATTAAAACTGTATAGTAAAACTAATTGTGGTCTCGTGCCATTTGCTCAATCCTGGTTGAACACCAACCATTTTAGAGAAACATAAATGGATTTTAACCTCTTTTTTCCTTAAAACTTATGATGGAACACAGAAACTGAGATTTGATATACATAAAATAGCACTATTCATTCAGTTATTTAATAAGACTGTATTTCCCTCCCGAAACAATCTCGAAGAGCTACGTGTAGACCCATCTTGTAGAACAGATCTAGGTCTTTGGGACTCAGTTGGAAGCGAAACACCCCAGTTCATTGCTGAATTACAGAGCTCTAGATAAGAAGGAGTATTTGATGATAATTAAAGATAATTTTTTCTTATTTCTCATCGAAACCATATGTTGTAACCCCTAATCTGAACCGTCTCAATGAGACGGTTCAGATGAGGGGTCACAACATATGGTTTTATGCAGAATTAACAAAAATTATCCCTAATTATCATCAAATACTCCCACTTATCTAGAGGTCTGTATTATACAAGGCTGTATTACATAATTGCAGTAATTTTGAAAGAGTAAACTCTGTCTAATAACCGAAGAAATACTGTGACAGAACAATACCTCAAGCTGTTCTTTCGCAAGTTCCAAATCCATTCCTGAAAGTTCCATATTCATGTTCTGAAGATTGCCAATCCAGCTGTGCAGAGTTTGTATTGCCTCGAAGATCTTGTTGCTGCTAGGAGAGTTGTCTCCCTTTAGTTTCTTAAGCACATCCTTTATGCTAGTCATTACGTCAACAAAATGTTCGGACATGTCTTCCTGATCTGGGTCTTCGTCTTCCATCAGACACTTATATTTCTCCTTCAGGTCCCCAACGAGAGTAAGATAAGCAGTCAAGGCAGGGCTTGGGGTCATCTCATCATATTCCCTGGAAGTCAAGATAATGGGTACACTATCAGAGCTCAACATAAGCAGGGCTGTGGAAATACCAAGTTTTTTCCACTTGTCCATGGACAAGTAAATAGACAAAATTAACTTGTCCAAACAAATATTTACTTGCCCAGAAAAAAGGTACACATGAAATAAGAAAAGAATCATAGATAATGAATAGAGGAAGAGTTGAACTTGATGAGAGATTTGGGCTAACTGTTTCGAATTAAAACATATGTTGTGGGCACCTCATAGAATTGCCTCAATGAGGCAATTCTAACAGGAACCCACAACATATGTTTTCATGAAAAAAAATCTCAGAATTATCCTGAAATATTTACGCTGATGACACTTTGAATACTTGTCCCTGGGGAAGTAAACTGAAAGTTCTTACTTGTCCAGAGTGAAACGGGACAAGAAGGGCATAGTATTTCCACAGCCCTGCACATAAGGTAGGGTTTTGACAATAATTGTAAGACAGTTTGTCTTCTTTCTCAATGAAAACATGTTTTGACTCCTCATTAGAACCATCTCGGGAAGACAAGTCAAATGAGGAGTCACAACATAGTCTTTCTGGAGAAATCTTAATCATCTCTGTGACTCCTTCTTATCTGGAGTACTGCACTACATGTTTTTTTGTTGTTTTTTTCCCAAAAGCAACAATTGTGACTTTCTGCTTGTTTCCCCTTGGCAATGAAATATGGATGAATCAGAAATAATTAAGAATGTACAATGTAATTTAACCAAACTTCATAACCTTGCGTTAATGCTAAGACATATCTTGGTAATGCATGCTGTAGCAATCAAATAGAGAGCAATTCCAATGTCAGCTCCTCACTAATTAGGTGTTGAGGTACAAACTGCACTGAAATTATCCTGAAATTATCCCTGCCACCTCTTCCTATCTGCAGCCGCGACATGAAAAAACAAGAGGACCATTGGTCCTGTAGCTCACCCGAGTCCATTCAGCCTCAGTACTCTAGGGTAAGTTACTCTAAGGCCATTGGTCAACTGGTTCGGGTGAAAAAGATTTTTAAAGGTTTTAACCATATATGGGCATGGAGGACATGTTGGTCATGTGACCTGGACATTTGAAAAATTTTTCTTTCCCTCAACCCCCTGGAGGCTCTATATGAAGTTTGGTTTCAAAACTGGCCCAGGGGCTTTTGAGGAGATGGTTTGATATTGTCAAAATGACAGAGTTCTGGGTCAAAAGTCAAAGAATGACCTTGATCTCTTGTACTCAAAAATCTTCATGTACTCATTAAGATGACAGTAAATATCAATTTTTAGGCATAAATCTTCAAAACTTTCCATGAAATCTTATGTTCTAGCATTTTCCCACATTTGACCTTGCCGTAAAATAGTCAAGGTCAACCCAAGGTCATCATTTTGAACAATCTAGATAGTACTGGAGATCCCAATGCTACATACCAAGCTTCAAGGCCATTGGTCAACTGGTTCTGGAGAAGATTTTTAAAGGTTTTTACCATATATGGAGCCTGGCAGCCATGTTGGTCATGTGACCTGGACCGTTTGAACTAATTTTCATTCCCTCAAACCCCTGGAGGCTCTATATGAAATTTGGTTACAATTGGCCAAGTTGCTTTTGAGGAGATTGTTTGATATTGTCAAAATATGAGAGTTCTGGGTCAAAGGTCAAAGAATGATCTTGACCTCTTGTACTCAAAAATCTTCATGTACTCATTAAGATAAGTGTGTATACCAATTTTTAGGCATAAATCTTCAAAACTTTCCATGAAATCTTATGTTCTAGCATTTTCCCATATTTGACCTTGCCGTAAAAAAGATCAAGGTCAACCAAAGGTCATAATTTGAACAATCTTGATAGTACTCGAGTACCCAAAGCTACATACCAAGTTTCAAGGCCATCGGTCAATTGGTTCTGGAGAAGAAGATTTTCAAAGGTTTTTACCATATATGGGCGTGGCAGCCATATTGGTCATGTGACCTGGACCGTATGAATAAGTTTTGTTCCCTCAACTCCTGGAGGCTCTTTATGAAATTTGGTCTCAACTGGCCTAGGGCTTTTGAGGAGATTGTTTGGCATTGTCAAAATATGAGAGTTCTGGGTCAAAGGTCAAAGAATGACCTTGACCTCTTGTACTCATAAATCTTCATGTACTAATTAAGATGACTGTAGATACCAATTTTTAGCCCAAAATTTTGAACAGTTTCCAAGATATCTTATGTTCTAGCATTTTGCCATATAAAAGCACAAGGAAGAAAATTTGACCTTACCGTAAAAAAGGTCAAGGTCAACCTAAGGTCATAATTTGAACAATCTTGGTAGTACTTGCGTACCCGATGCTACATACCAAGTTTCAAGGCCATCGGCCAACTGGTTCTGGAGAAGAAGATTTTTTTAGGTTTTTACCATATATGGGCATGGCGGCCATGTTGGTCATGTGACCAGGACCGTTTGAACAATTTTTCGTTCCTAAGGTCCCAGAAGGCTGCATATGAAATTTGGTTACAATTGGCCCAGCGGTTTCAGAGGAGAAGTCGTTTGAAATTGTTGACGGACGGACGGACGACGACGGACGACGGAGCCTGACCATACTATAAGCTCCCCCGGAGCCTCTGGCTCAGGTGAGCTAAAAACCCAACAAAATTGCATGTGCACCCAGCGAAGACTCAGATCAGCCTGGGCATCCGCCCAGTCTGATCAGAGTCTTCACTGTCTGCATGGAGCTCGCTTAGATCCTTAGCTACCCTTTAAGGGCACAGCCAAGACTCTGATCAGACTGGACGAATGCCCAGAATGATCTGAGTCTTCGCTGGGCGCACACGCCACTTTGTTGGTTCAGTCTTGTCCTGGCTCATATAACTTACCCATCTTTTCCTTCATCCTCCTCTTCCTTCGCCCCTCCATCCTTCCCATCTCCATCTCCAACTGGACATGTCATTGTGTGACTGGCTGCACACTGTAGGGACGCTTCTAGAGCTCTGAAAAGTTACACAGTCTTATATGAGCTAATTTCTCTGAAAGTGTATTCATTTGCCTGAACTTTAAGTTCCTTTTTCACAAAGAACTATATACTGTAAAAATTCTATATATTGGGACAGTTAGGTCTGAGCAAATAGTGCAAACCCAGATCAGACTGCTCCTGAAGGAGCAGTCTGATCTGGGTCTACACTATTTGCCATCCCATTTGCATTTTTCGGGCACATTACTGCACTGTAAAACCAAATTGATCCAATTTTAGGACAGTTATGGTAATTATTTTTTGTGTCCCAATACTGTAAAACACTTATATTTGGCGGACACTTTATTTTGGCGCTATTGGCGGAAAAGAAGAAAACCGCCAAATTAAAATGCCGCCAATATA
Source organism: Ctena decussata (assembly GCA_963989385.1). Lineage (NCBI taxonomy): Eukaryota > Metazoa > Mollusca > Bivalvia > Lucinida > Lucinidae > Ctena > Ctena decussata. The sequence goes on along the minus strand of OZ022498.1, from coordinate 31,891,091 downwards.
GACTATATCATAAAAGCTAAGGCTGAAATTAGTATACAGCTCAGTCTCTCCGCCCTCCCATAATATCAAAGCTAATCCACATTAAATTGTATAAGAAAAACGGAAGGTCTCAAACAAATACGCCAGGGAAACGGAGTGTGAAAGTACTTATTTTACATGTCACGCTACTTTGTACCCAAGCCGAGTTGATTTAATCAGAAGCAACAAAAAATATTTTCGCAAAAACAGTGTCATTTATAAAAAGAAATGCCTAACAATATGCATTCACAAGCGCAAATGAAGACATAACAATGTACAACAATGTAGGCTCAATTTGACATTTCGATAACGGCAGCACATACCGACTGATTAATAATAATTGTTATTATAATTATTTTTATTATTTTAAGAAATCACAAATCCGCCAAAATAAAAATCCGCCAAAAGGTCCGTTTATAAAAACCGCCAAATTTTGCTGCCGCCAAATATAAGTGTTTTACAGTATTTAGCTTTACGTCCATGGTAAACAGCTATGATCATATCCGGATGGTCAGTTAACCTAACCACACTATTCCTGGGCAGGCTTAGACCTCCTAAGCGGTTAACCAGTACTACATGTAAGTGCACATACTTTCGTCAGTTACTGACAACTGCCCTTCTTAAAACAGCGGACAGGGAATTCTCAACAATTCACTTCTAAAGCTTATTCATTTCTTGAACAAAACATTACACATTGTGCTGATAAAAGCACTGCCATATTTTAAAAGAAAATAAACAAGAGCTGTCGCCTGACAGCATAGCTCGCCTGAATAGGTGCTTGCCCATCACACAGTCGCTATGGTGGTGTGGACTGCTATGCATAAAACTTCAGGCAAGCATGTCCATAATGACAACACATTTATAAACAAAAGCTATCTCAGAAATGAGTTTTAAAATGAAATTAAAATAAAAAAATCCACATGAAACTTCAAAGTCCATGAGCTTGAGCTCAAAGAACTAACGGGTGGGGGTTGGGGTGGGGGGTGGGGGGGGGGGGGGGGGGGGGGGGGGGGGGGGGGGGGGGGGGGAAGGCGGCCTAGGATGTATCAAAACTTTGAACCATTATCTAACATCAGTCCATATATAAGTATCAACTGAGTCCATTGGGGTACTGTGAAATCATGTCTTCATAAATATAAAACTTTAACCAAAATCTTTAAGACAAAATTCAAAGTCGATGACCTTGACTTCAAGGTCATCCAGTGGGGTAAGTATATAGTGTTTTGTAAAAGCTCAAAAAAGTGTCTAACATCAGTTTAAGTGTAAACTAAATCTCTGCCAAGCATTATGAATTAGTATGCAATTAGAAAACTTTAATAAAGACCCAAATTTCCTAAGTCCCTGACCTTGACATCAAGGTCACTGAGCGGGGTTGGGGTAGTACTCTGTAAAACTGAGGACTAATATCTAGGTACAGTGCAAATATTAAAATTAAAAGAATTCATCTATGGGTTCAGGAGATATGTGTCTTTAAAAAACTTTAACCAAAACATCCAATCAATAATAAGACAATTCTCTAAGTCCATGACCTTGACATCAAGGTCACTGAGGGGGTGGGGGTAGTACCTTGGAAAACTTTGGACCAATATCTAACTACAATGCAAGTATCAAAGGAATTCATCAATGGGTTAAGGAGATATTGGGCTTTATAAAACTTTAACCAAAACATCCAGTACAAAAAACTCCCAATTTTCTAAGTCCATGACCTTGACAGCAAGGTCACGGAGTGGGGTGGGAGTGGTACCCTGTTAAACCTTGGACCAATATCTAACTACAGTGCAAGTATCAAAAGAATCCATCCATGGGTTAAGGAGATATAGGTCTTTAAAAAACTTTAACCAAAACATCCAATCCGGACGCCGACGCTGACGCCGACGCCAGGGTGACAACAATAGCTCTTCCTGAACTTTCGTTCAGGCGAGCTAAAAAGAGGAGCTTTTGCAGTGCACTTGACCTTATTTGTGCTAGAAAACTTGGTGAATCTTTTGTTAACCCTTCTATGGTATATTAACATAATACCTACTGCCAATTCTAATTTTTTCATTGAAAAACAAAAGCAATATACATATGTTATTCAGATGACCATAGGCATAATGCATCTACACAAAATATATATGACAGCAGCTTTTGAAAACAATAATTGCATTTAAAAAATCAGGTAATTACAGGTGTTAATTAAAATTACCTGTGAAAAGGTTGAATTCAGTGTGGGCGAATCCGTTTGAATGTCTGTTGCCAATACATTATCTATTTGCGCCTTAATTATGTTCAAAGTAGTTAGAGCATTATTTAAATCATCCAATTAAAAGATATCTAACTCCTCAGCAGCGCAGAATCACCAAAAATATCTAATATTTCTGAATTTTTATCACTGGTAACAGGCATCGCCATCTTGAGAAATTTCCGAAGGCATAACTGTTTCGCCTCAGCAATCTAAATTTAGAAGAAAAAAATTATTTAAGGAATTTAATGACAAAATTGTCAAAAACGTAAATATATGCGATTAGCATTACAGGGACATACCGGCTATTGCATGTATATACGCCATTAGCATGAGAAGGGTTAAGCTGACAATGCTTTGAATAACTGGACCCAGAATCTTAATAAAGACCTTTACCTGCATGTCAGAAACATTCCGCCATCTTTGTAGATGGGAAATGCCAACGCTATATGAGCTTCTTTGATACATTGCTCTGCTGCGCCAAGGTTACAAGAGTCCTTTCCGCAAACTGTTCCAACGGCTGTGCTAATGGTTGAAGTTATCATAGACAGAAGGCCCTTGTTGCCAACTGACACTTCCTCCAAGGACTTTCGTATGCAGCTTAAGGATGCGTATGTTTGGCTGAAATTATATTGGTACAAATAACGTAATGTGCCTATATTTTGGGGCACCAAAAAATAACTAATTTTCCATTTGGAACAAATGGAAAATTAATTATTTTTTGGTGTCCCAATACTTTAAACACATTAAAGTAAAAACTTTCAAGCAATGTTCAGAACCCCAGTTGAGGTGGTGATTCTGCATTTATAATTTTGCTTTACAGAGCTCTAGATAAGAGGGAGTATTTGGTGATAATAAGGGATAATTTTTGTTAATTCTGCATAAAAGCATATGTTGTGACCCCTCATCTGAACCGTCTCGACGAGACGGTTCAGATGAGGAGTCACAACATATGGTTTCAATGAGAAATAAGAAAAATTATCCTTAATTATCATCAAATACGCCCTCTTATCTAGAGCTCTGACTTTAGTTCTCAATAAAATCATGTTGTGATTACTCTTTAGAACCACTGAAGTGATGCAATTCTACAGTACAATCTGTATTAAGCAAGTACCTAAGGGATACATTACCTAAAATCTGCTTGCTAAAGACAGGTGCTTGCTCAATACAGGTGCATTTCAATGTATTTGCCTGCTTTGGGAATTGAATACATTTGCTCAACACAGGTTGCTTGCTTAATAGAGGTGGCCTCTAAGACAGGTTTTACTGTATATAATACTATATATGAGCCGCGACACGAGAAAACCAACAATCTGGTTGTGCGTCCAGTGCATACTCAGATCAGCCTGGACATCCGCCCAGTTTGATCAGACTCTTTGTTAAGTGCTCAAACGGTAGCTAAGGATCTAAGCTACCTCCATGCGGACAGCGAAGACTCTGATCAAACTGGGCGGATGCCCAAGCTGATCTGAGTGCGCTGGGCGCACAACCACATAGTTGGTTTTGTCGTGTCGCGGCTCAATTATACTTTATTAATATTATGTAAAATGATATTTTATGTCAAATGATAAGAATTAGTTCCAAACATAAAAGACACTTGCCAAATTTAGTGTGACAGATGTGGTATTTAACTCCTTCAGTATAACTAAACCCCAAAACTTTTGAAAGATGATGAGCAGTTCTCAGCAGGCAATAAACACCCCTGTCCGAGCCAGTGCTGCTGTATTTTGTGTGTGTTTCAATGCTCTTGTTACAGAGCTCTAGATAAGAGGGGTATTTGATGATAATTGAGGGATGATTTTTTTATTTCTCATTCAAACCATATGTTGTGACCCCTCATCTGAACCGTCTCGTCAAGATGGTTCAGATGAGGGGTCACAACATATGTTTTTATACAGTATTAATAAAAATTATCCCCAATTATCACCAAATACTCCCTCTTATCTAGAGCTCCTATCAGTTACATTTGGCTCATACTGGCTTTATATCAAACATTTATATGTCGTGTCTGCATAAGTCAAAATGAATTCATAATTATTGGTTATCCCCTCGGGGATAACCATATTAAGATAGGAATTCGTACTCGATTTGTACGCCGTTTCCTTTTGCTAAAATACAGGTCCCACTATTTCCCGGTACTTCTACATTTGGCACACCCTGCTATAGGGTTCTCGCCAGCATCGCTAATGTATGATCTTTATAGCTTATATCTTAAAACACTTTATCTCACCCGATACAAACAGCTTCCTGAAAGTTCAGTTATCACTTAACAGTACAGATCAATAACAAGTTCAGTTTGATTAACGCTAAATACAGGTTCCACTATTTACCTGTATTTGCTCCCATAGTTTTGCGCACACAGCTGCAGGGTCCCTTCCAGCATTGCTAAGACATAAGCTGTAAAATCACTTCATCTCACCTAATACAAGAATCTCACCTAATACAAGCACTTACATGTACCAGAGAGTACAGTCCACTTACGAAGAGCCATTACTAAACAGTTCAGCTACAGGTAATCTAACAAAAATTAATAGCACTGAAGCTCACCTGATAAGGCAATCACTAGACAAAAAGAAAAAGCTGTCAAACTCGCCACTTACCTTAGTACGGCTTCAACAAATCTAAGAATATAATAAAACTAACTTGTATTGCTGCCAATTTTCTGCTTTACCACTTGCATCCTATAGATTCATTTGCTAAGGGATAACCTCTCAAGCTTTTTCAAAAGCTAAACTTGTATCGGTTAAATTGGCTGTATTAATTTACATCCATTACATTAGCCTCATTTTTCAAGTTCCCTTAAGAAATGCTCTTCCTCTTTCTAGGGTCTAATTACTGGTATGTCACACCCAGTGTTTGAACTGTCGCCTCATGATTCTGAGACAGAGAATTTATCAACATACTGGCATGTAGGAACCAGCCATCCATGTGTGGCAATCTTTGCAAAATCCACCAAACATTCTCCTGCTTTCTTGAAATAATCCACCTCCCAGAGATCACCTAAAGCAAAAAAAAAAATTCAAAGGTCATCAGCTGACATTAATAATTAATGTCAACTGATGACCTTTGGACTATAATAAACGTGCCTTTCAATATAAAGATACCTCGAGATAAGGGGGTGGGGGCTGGGGTCTTTCAGCAATCAGCATGTGTTAAAACAGGGATCAGGTTAAAGGTACATGTAGTCAAGAGAGAAGCTTTTGAGCAGAAGGAGAAGTTTAAATATATGGTCGATGTACCTATTTTCGGGGTGCTCCAGTATTCGGGGTATTCTAATAGTTTATACTGCTCCTCTTGTCAGGGAAATCTAAAGATGATTACTTTTTGCAAACAGAAAGTTGAATCAGTATGTTCCATCATACACTAAATGACGCGTGAGAGCACGTTAGTTCTGACGTCATGCATGAGGTCTTCGTTGGTGACCGTGGAAGCGGCCATATTGGAAACACTGCAAAGTTCATGGAAAGCACCGAAGAAGATGACATGGCGATTTATTCAATTATGATCTTTTTTCTGATAATTCAAAGATCGTTTCTACATCCTAAAGAATTGCAGGTCTCACGAAGGCAGTTGTTATCATTAGGATCTGCAGCTGGTGCATTTTGAAGGCAAGTTTTTAATGTTCCCCGAAAACTGGGACTGTTTCGGAGAGCAGATTCAGCCATGCTTCTGTTTGGATTTGATCAAATATGTTAACATGGAGACATGCGGACATGAAGTGTAAGTTGCATATTACTAAACATATATTTTCATGTACGCACAGACTTTCCGTCTGTGATCTTCGTTTATCACACAGTCTTTATGTTGCGAGCAAATGTTAAATACACCGAAAACTGGTGCAGCCATCATACATGCATAGAATATATAGGCAAAGAAATAGGCAAAGACGAAAGTTGGGCATAAAATTCCTCCTTAACTCAGTAAAGCTTCTCCATGATTCAGATCTACAGCTTGATCTCTGCACAAGCACACCATGACTACAGCTTCCAGAGCTCTAGATAAGATGGAGTATTTGATGATAGATGAGGGATAATTTTTCTTATTTCTCACAGAAACCATGTTGTGACCCTTCATCAGAACTGTCTCGTCGAGACGGTTCACATGAGGGGTCACAACATATATTTTTAGACAGAATCAACAAAAATTATACCTAATTATCATCAAATATTCCCTCTTATCTAGAGCTCCGTTGAGTACAGCTTTCCACATTTGCATGAAAAATCTGAGGACCTATAAGAATTTAAGGGCGTTAAGGTTAATGAGTATGCCACCATGTTTCTTTTTGCCATTTTTATGAGGTCATCTAATAAGTCTTGCAAACAACTAAGCTTCAGGCAAATGATAATTAATAGCAAATCAAGGGGACCACACTTGCAAATTCTCTTACTTATTTCTGGGCAACTTCCAGAAACATCATGATCTTGCAAATGCCATAGCTAGGCAACAGAAGAAAACTAACATTAGGTGGGGGCTTCAAGTTGTCAGTTTAAGATCCCTTGACTTACTTCAGAATGCCTCTACATATCTGAATTTTGCTGGGAGTCATGAAAAATAATATTCAATTATGTATACAGTACCAGAATTAAGATATTGACATCAGCTATTACTATTGATCCAAGTTTAATCTTCTTGTTTTCGGTGAACTACATTATCATATGAAATCAGAATTTCAAGATGTGTTCAATATAGATGAAGCATTTCCTAAAATATTTTTTGCTATCAAAAAGTGGTCACGATCTGCTTAAATGAATATCTCTAAGGCCAAGAAAAAAAAATACCTGTTTCCTATTACATGCCAAATAAAACTAGCTTCAGTAGTTAGGCTTTATGTATATAGCAGGACTGATTAATATAAAACATTACAGTGGGAAAGTAGATTTATTTGCAAATGGAAAAACACTGCTGAGTCATTCGTCCCTTGTCATGCAACTCTATTACAGCCATGTTTGATTGATAAGAATCTTTGTCTTGTGTCACTTTCTTTTTCTTTTCTGTAATGATCATCTTAAGGTGAATGGGTAACCCTCCATGTTGTTCTGCCATTTCTACATTTTTTGTTTGCTGCCCTAGAGGATGAAGCCTTTCCAAACAGATATCTACTTTTTAAGGCACAAATTATTTCCTCAAAGCATTGACTCAAGCTTGAGAAGGGAGAAAAAATTGAAGAATTGCAGAGTTGCTTTTTCTGAAGAGTGTATCCATTCACCTTAAAAAGAAGACTGACTTAGGATTTGTATGATATGGATTTAAATCCCTTTGAGACAGTATTTCAGTCTATAGTATTAAAGGGACAGAGAAGAAATGATTGGATAGATATTAGCAAAACTAGAATTCCACTAAACGCAGTGTCCTCACACTGTCACAAAGCAGCCTCTGCACTACTTACAGAACCAGAAAATTCCAGTGTATGCCACTGCCATCTAAAAACCAGTACCTTGAATTTCTCGCTTTCTGCTAGTTGCAGGTAAGAAATCAAAAATAAAATTAAATACAGAGCTCCAGATGAGAGGGGGTATTGAGGATAATTTAAAGATATTTTTTTTTTATTTCTCAATGAAAACATACATTGTGACCCCCTATTTAAAGGTAGGTTCCTGAACTAAAGATGCCAAATGTGTTCACAAAATAATTTAGTCTTTTTCTGTGTGATATTGAATACTCTTATTTTTCTAAAATTGTTGCTAGTGAGAAAACCGTTGGATTTTGTTGAAAATTTTTGTTTTTCTCTGGTTTACTTTTTTGGTTTAAGCAATGCCTTGGAATTCCAGTTCTAAAAATAATTTTGTCTTATGCATATAAGTGCGTAATTTCTAGTGTTATTCTCCTAAAGGTCATTTTCTCTCTTGATGTGAGTTCTCCTAGAGGTCCCGGCAAGACGAATGGTTTAATACTAGCCCAAAATGCAGTGCAGCATTGTGTAAGCTGCGTTATCTATTTTTCGCATGAACTAAAAATAGCGCTAACTCGTGTGCGAAGCAGAGTTAGGGAACCCCTCGCAAAACGACTTACCAAATTCTTATGGCTTTACACTTTTCAGTGAAACTTATTTATTTCCTTGTTATAAGTGTTATCCGATAATTTAGGAAAACAATCATGAAAATGATGATGCATTCCATACTTCAGGAACCAACCTTTAAACCATCTCGGTGAGACAGTTCTAATGATGGGTAACAAAATATGTTTTAATGGAGAAATATGGATATTTATCCCTAAATCATCCCTGTTACCCCTTCTTACATCTGAAGCACTGAAGTTCATCCTGTCTTTGCTGCAGTTACACTAGGCCTTGCCCCATCTTAAGTCAATATCAGCAAGCCACCCTAATTTGAAGCTTTCACACCATCTTTAACTTACCTCCAACCCCGTTGAAAAGAAGAATAAATTCAGTACTTACTGTCTATGAATTCTGAAATAAAGAATGAAAAAGATATGAAAACTAATTCTGATACAACCTACAAACACTATTCTGCATGGCAATCTTTTATTCATCAGCCTGGTCAAATTTTGGTCTAAAGACTGCACATATATCAGCTACAGCCATTTCTGCCCATGAATTGATGAAATTTGCTGATACTGTGTTATTTCTGCTGCTGAGGGTGCAGAGGATTCAGTTACTAAGTTTACTTCTCTTATAAGGGCTAGGGACTAGCTTCCCTGATTCACAGGTCCTGGTGAATGATTGTCCTTGGACGTATCACCAGTAAACAATTCTGATTCTGATTATCGCTAGCTTATGACTAGACAGGCCCGACCAGTATGCGGACACTTTTAAGGATATTTTACCAAATGTTTAAGACTCAAACGTGTTCCAGGTTACCAGATGGGCAAGGAATTTTAGGAAAATCCATGTGCTAAATATAGACAAAAGGTACACGTGAAAAAAAACATGTGCGCATGCGCAGCGTAACGCTGTTGATGCCATGCTTTTTGCTGTATCAAACTGGCTTATCATACCAGTACGCGGACACCTTAGAATCTGAGTAAACTAAGATGACATTTATACTCTGCAATACTAATTGAATTATTGATACATGTAGTTGACAAAAATGTATAAACATCATAAAGGGTTGTTCTAATTTTATATTGACACATGGCTGTTTGCTTTGCCTGTTTTCGTGTTTGCCGGACCAAAATGAAGCATCGATCGTGATACCGTGATGCATCAGCCCTGAAAATTCATAACTGTGTTGTGCAAGTGTAAAGGCGAATGACAAAAAGATAAAGAAATGGCGCATTGAAAAAATATTACAAAGTCAGTAGAATTTGGAAAGTATCTTAGCGTTTATTTGACGCCAAACGCAAAAGTGTCCGCGTACTGGTAGTGTCCGCGTACTGGTCGGGTCTGTCTATACAAAGTCACGAAAACTAGTGTTTTTAGGTATTCACCCATAAACAGTCATAACAAATATTTCAATGTTAAACAAAGTAGTAAGTTTACATTATCACATACACACTAACAATTACTGCAAACTTTCATTACGACTAGAATCACGGCAATATTAAAACTTTATTCTTGAACCTTTTGTTTCTCCCGCAACTTTTACTCGAATTACCTCGGTTAACATCGAGCTATTTAGCTGACGTTCGTATGACTATTAGTGCTATGGTCGTGCATATCAGGTAAATATGGTCGTACATATCAGGTGACCGAATCGTCAAGATGACGCGATTTTACGTCCTTTTCATCGGTATTTCAGTCAAACTAGGACGATGTGAGGTGATTTTGAAAAACCCTGTGAAGTGCAGCCAGGTCAAGACAGAATCTCGCCTCCACTGGGACTCAAACCTGTGACCCCATGATCTGAAGCACAGGAGTTAGACGTTGGATTATTTAAAAAATAAGCTTGCCTCCAGCTTATAGAATATAATAATCATAGGGACAAGCCCTTTCAGTAAAATTATCCAACGTCAAGCTCCTGTGATCTGAAGTCGAATGCACTAACCACTTTGCCAAGCAGACGCCATTTTGCATGAGTGGTCTGTTTTGAGACATTTGTCAAAAAGAGCTGACACGTGGATCGCCTGTTTTGAGACATTTGACAAAAATGGCAGACCTTTGCAAAGACAAGGGAAAAAAAAGAAAGAAAACAAAAACTTTCCTAGTATTCATTCTGTCACGTGAGGGTTTGGAATTGAGAGAGATATCTATTTAAATCTAATGCTGATATGCTGTAAACCATCCAACTATAAATAATTTAATGGTAAGTACTGTAGTGTCAGTTTTAGTACAAAAGCAAACATTGGCTACATGAGCTATTCTATGAGCTATTTTTGAAACAGAACGCTTTGAAAAGCACCCCAGTGCGCACACAATGTTGAAACTTTATAAGGCGCTGTGCTAATGTTGTGTTTCCGTTGGAACTAAAATGGGGAAAAAAAACTTCTGAGACTTCCTGTTTCCCTCCTTGTATGACGTAGTCGTTCCAAAACGGAGCCTATTCTTTCCGGTAAGAGTTGATCTCCATTTAAAAAGAGACAAGCATCAAAACGGCAAAATTTCTTCTTCATAAAGTGTATCCATTTATCTTAATATTACAACTCTTCAATGTTTAACCCTGTTTTGACTTATGGACCTGTCCATCCTTTTCATTTGGATGAATTCATTTCTATTGCTTGGGGTTTCTGTTGGATGCTTTTTTTATTGTATTCTGCATAGACATTCCTGTTAGCAAACATTGTAGACCCTTATCAGACGCCGCGTTTTGCGGCGTCTGAACTGGGTCTGCACTGTTTGCATAATTATGTTCCCGGGTTTCCAGTCTTGAAGGTCAGAAACCAAAACAAAAAAGTAGCGTTTCTGGTAGTAACTTACTGGTATTGCAAAACAGCTCCGACTGCTGAGTTAGCACTGGAGGGAGGACTTCCAATACAGAAGACATGACACTCAGCTTATTCTTGCAGTTTCTCAGCTGTGTCTTCACGCAGTCATCTAGTAATCCTGAGTGAGAGCTATAAAAACAGAACAAACGAAATCAGCAAATGGACTTTGGTAGTTAAGTAAATACTGCAGACAAAAATCTCGGCTGTTAAAAATGCTTCATAAATTAATCCCTAATAGGAAAAATTCGAAGAAAGAGTCCTCTTACGTATTCGGATACATGTACTTATAAAATCTCTCGGTTCCTTATTCCAGCTAACAGATAAAAACAACAGTATTTCTAAGGCCTATCTCACATGGATTCTGATTTAAAAGAAAATGGTCCCTGTTCAGATAGCGTTTTGCATATGCCTAAAACAGGAATGGGAACACTTTCTGTATAAAAAAGGGAAATCAGTTCTTGAAAAGAGGAAACCCTCTCAAGCCCCAATAGGACATCAGTTTTGAGCATACTGGATCTAATCTAACACTTTTATTTTAGTAAAACCGTAAAAAAAAAAAAAAAAAAAAAAAAACTCTCCGAAAAGAGGAAAATTTTCAACCCTGTAAAAAAAAAATTTAAAGACGCGGACGGCTCAAATATAGATGTAGCACTTACCCGCATATGTACTGCTTCTCTGGGTCAAACACCGATATCAAAGAAACTTTGACTTTCGTAACAAGACATTCTTGAAGTTTCGCCATGTCACATTCTGTAATGAGAAACATGAATTAACATTATTTCATGTATCAACAATCTCTTCGCACCTTACGACCGAACTAACGACACATGCAAGGGTATGAAGTCAATTACACTAGTACACGAGGAGCCCCTGTAGCGAGTAGGCTAAGCGCTGGTCTGTTGATCTAGCGGTTCCGGGTCCGAGGCCGCTGGAGGCGGAATCTTTCCAACCGTAAAGGGATTACATTGCAAACAGCCTTTCATTATCAATATCCCATTGTCCAGATATAGCTAAAATACTGAGAAAAAGGCGTAAAATCGCAAGTCATTCATTCATTCAATCATTACACATGCACACACATTGCCAGCCAAGCTATGAATAGCTGGGCTGGCAATATGAATGCTAGTGTATTTATGCATGTGCTAAAAATTATTTAGACAAAATACAAAAGCAGTCAGATTTGTTTTACCCTAGCTTTTGATCAAATTAAAATTGAGCGCAAAATGTTCAGCGAAAAAGAATCACTACCTTTTCTCTATATCTGCTAGGATACACGTTTTGTAGATTGATTTTCTGCTGAGATCCGCTAATTAGAGTACAGGTTCTGTTTGTTACTATCATTTCTATAGTAAAATTGGCGAGAAAACGGGTGCTTCTGGAAATTTCAAAATATGTTGAAAGACACTGGAGGCTTTCAACTGAAACTTTGTGAAATTAAACCTAAGATGATGCTGAAAATTTTCAGTTGTGTTTTAAACTTCAGTTGTATTATTTCTTTTGGTGATAAAAACTATTTTACTGTAACATACTGACATTGCACCCATAAAATTTTATAAATGACACGGGGTTTAATGTATTTCGGCCAGTTTAGTATGTAAGTACAACTGTTCTAAGTATGCCGCCTCTTTCGAGCTGTGGTCAAAAACTGGTCTGTATTCACAATGATGACTCCCTGCTTCAATGGTTTCTGTCTTAGCTTCGTACTATCTTTGTTGTTGTATAAGGTTTCCAGCCCATACAGGCTCTGCCGTACTGGCCATAGGGCAAAAGGAGGTATTGCAGATTGAAAACAGACACCCGTGACCGGCCTAAGGACAAAGGCTAAAAAACCTATGGGTTTAATATGTGGGTTACAACCACAGGGGCGTAGCTACATTTTTTGGATTTATACGGCCAAAGGCGAGCGGTTTGGGGGCCGCACCCCCGATAACAATTTTTCTTTATTTTCAGCCAGTGCTAATCTGTTTCTCGGCAAAATAGTGGTATGCCCAAAGCCGTACCGGCCATACCGGTAATTACGCCTCATAGGTTGATCACGAACAGTGGTGCCAGTGGAAGGATCTGAGCCTGTTTTTAAAAGTGGAAGAAGAAGCGGACTGCCCGGAGAAAGAATCACAACAGGCTTGCCCGGTATTCAGACGGAATCGAAACTGACTTTATTTCACCTTCCTAATGCGTACCAGCGGTTTGCTTTTGCAAGTCGAAATCCTTGACAAACAACCTGCCTCGTGACAGTGGTGGGGCACATCGCTTCACTAGGAGTCACTGGAATTTTCATCGCGGAATGGCAAATTATGTGCAATGAAATTTTCAAACTCAGTTCTAATGAGGGGTCACAACATCCCTATGCCTAAATTATCCCTGCTACCCCTTCTATTCAGAAGCATTGCGCTATCATTACATGTTTGTTGTTGGCAACGTCCTGTTATTGAATAACTAAATTTTGCAATGTAAAAATATCAATTCGTTTAGTAATTCGCGAGCCTGCTGTCATAACTTTTAAAGTTGTTACTGTCTAATACCTTGATTTGAAGTTTAGCCGTACTTTTTATGTATTTGAAATACTTCATAAGCCAAGAGCTCAAAGTCTCAGCAGGTATCTATTAAATAAGACTTAGTTGCGACAAATGAGCCGCGACACGACAAAACCAACAATGTGGTTGTGCGCCCAGCGCAGACTCAGATCAGTCTGGGCATCCGACAAGTTTGATCAGACTCCTTGTTACGTGCTCAAAGGGTAGCTATAGGTCTAAGCTACCTCTATGCGGACAGCGAAGACTCTGATCAGACTGGGCGGATGCCCAGGCTGATCTGAGTATGCGCTGGGCGCACAACCACTTTGTTGGTTTTCTCGTGTCGCGGCTCAAATGTCATATTAAATCACACCCATGTTTCGAAACGCTATATGCCACCTTTCTGTATTGTGAAGGCTGATTTGTTCAGAGGTTCTTTAAAGGTCGACTTAACTACATAACATCTTGCTGTGAATTTTTTATAACTGATTGTATGAAGTTATGCATACTTGAGCATAATCTGAGCCGCGACACGATAAAACCAACAAAGTGGTTGTGCGCCCAGTGCACTCAGATTAGCCTATGCATCTGCACAGTCTGACTCTTCGCTAAGCGGCTAAAGGGTAGCTATGTGTCTAAGCTACCTCTATGCGGACAGCGAAGACTCTGGTCAGACTGGGCGGATGCCCAGGCTGATCTGAGTCTGCGCTTGGCGCACAACCACTTTGTTGGTTTTCTCGTGTCGCGGCTCAAATGTCATATTAAATCACACCCATGTTTCAAAACGCTATATGCCACCTTTCTGTATTGTGAAGGCTGATTTGTTCAGAGGTTCTTTAAAGGTCGACTTAACTACATAACATCTTGCTGTGATTTTTTTAACTGATTGTATGAAGTTATGCATACTTGAGCATAATCTGAGCCGCGACACGACAAAACCAACAAAGTGGTTGTGCGCCCAGTGCAGACTCAGATTGGCCTCTGTATGTGCACGGTTTGATCTGACTCTTTGCTAAGTGGCTAAAGGATAGTTTAGGGTCTAAGCTACTTCCATGCGGACAGCGAAGACTCTGATCAGACTGGGCGGATGCCCAGGCTGATCGAGTCTGCGCTGGGCGCACAACCACTTTGTTGGTTTTGTTGTGTCGCGGCTCAATTATTTACTGATTCTATGAAGTTATGCGTACTTGAGCATAATCTATTTATTGGTACAGGGTCGGCATGGTTGCTTCTTCATACTAGTACTTATTTTTTTTTCAACGCCGGAAGAGGTCGAGAGTGGGAGTCGAGGCATTCGCGCAGTCTGATCATAATTTTTACATTTTTGCATCAACTACCTACATATTCTGATTAATCATTATGGCTGGGTTAGTTTATTGTTGTATATGTACAGTAACAATATTCAACTAAAACAGAAACAGTCACAGCAGGTCATGTGACCTAGAGCAATACATAAAAGACTGTGGGATCTGCACCTCAATTACGCATCAGCGAAAAACATTCTTTTGGACGCTCAGATTCTGTGAATAATAAATTTCTTAATAATTTTCCATAACCGAAAGCACCCACTTTGGTAGGCTTTATTGCGTTATTTAAGATCAATTAAGGTGTAGGGCCGTTACAAATGTCACCATCTGTGAGACAATCACCACAAAATGGTATCTTTTACGTCTATCATTTTCTCCTGGGATTAAACCGCATGAAAAAAGTATATGTATCTTGTTAACTGAGGCATTAGGTGTCTGCCTTGACTCAAGTTTGCATAAAAATCATTAGTCATTGCTGCGCTGGATTCGTGCGAAATTTGTTTGTCGACCCCTTGTCTACTTCCAATTTGATCTAGGTCACGTGATAAGCTTAATCGTTTCAATATTCATCATGAGTGTCTCTACGAATATTTGTTTTATAAATAATAAGAGTTTAATATTCATCTACTTATTTTCCTTACTTCTGCTGTCAAGTTAAATGTCTTAATATCCCTTACTTATTTTGAGCAATATATGTTACTGTTTCAGGACACAATCATACGAGTACACTTAGGTTGACAGTCCAAGGGGAATGGATAAATTTGGCTATACTTCCAGGGGTAGCTTCTCTGCCTTTTGCATTTTCGCATCCGTTCTCCGCGGGGATACTCTTTACACGAAAGACTTTGCTCCTGTGAACAAAGGCAGCAACAACATGTTTTTGCACAGTTTGGAAATCTCAGTATCGTACATTGTAATATTCGGTTCGGATGCTGCATAGGAATTATCCAGCAGGACAACCTCAATGGAACCAGACCGAGATAAAGTTTCCTTTTAAAAGGATAGGCTTGCCAGGTTAGCACTTGTGTCTGAAATACATATTGTTCAGTGTTGGTAGTCTTTTGTGGTTTATGGTTTGTGGTCTTGGGAGATGGATTCTTACTTGAAAGCACTTTCTTTATTTAAAAAACGTCCACAAATGTAGTAAACAATGAGGTTACGATACATTCGGGCTGTTCTGACAATAATTATACAATGTTAATGGACGTACTATTATACGGACAGAGACAGATGGGCGGGACTTTGATTACTATATTCCCTGAAACGTTCGGTCAGCGACAAATTCATGTTTATTTTCAGATCGCCATGTCTTGGTTTTGAGAAAAATACATCTTACATATGGAGAAGTACTTTTACAAGTTCCTTTCGGGTAAGATGATATATGGTTCTTGTCTCCTGATATGAGAAGGAAATAGTGTACCAGAAAGAAGAAAAAAAGAAACCTTCCAAATACAATTATGAAAACATGCTTTCAAACATGCTCAGTGCAACAAATCGTGAGATACATTTATTGGGTCGGAATAATACGTACCGTAATGTCTGTATATATTTGGATCGTCCTACTGCAAAGCTCTAGATAAGGTGGGGTTTTGAGGATAATTGCGATATTTTTTTTCTATTTCTCAATGGAAACATATGTTGTAATCCCTCATTAGAAACTTTTCGGCGAGACGGTTCTAATGGTGGTCAAAACATGTGGTTTTATAGAAAAATTATGAAAATTATAAAAAAAAAAATTATCCCTAAATTATCCATGTTACCCTTTCTTAGTTGGAGCACTGGTCTTAGTTTACTATATCAAAGATCTAGATAGGGGGAAGAGTTGGGGATAATGAGGGATAATTTTTGTTGAGTCAGCATCAATCGGAACACCGCTCAGCCCATTCCGTGATTCACGGAATTGACCGAGCGGTGTTCCGATTGGAGTCAGCATAAAGCATATGTTGGGACCCCGTCTGAGCCGCCTCGACGAGGAGGCTCATATGAGGGGGTCATAATATTTGTTTTCAAGGAGCCATTAGAAAAAAACTCAAAAATTATCATCAGGACCCCTACCTACAGCTTTGTCTGCTATCATTATTATTATAATTATCATTATTTTATTTATTTATTTTTTGGTGCGGGGTCGCGGGTTGGGAGTGGGGAGGGGTGGTGGTGTTTTGGTTGCATGATAGTTTATTTAAAGTTAGAGGAACCGAATTATTTTATTTGCTGACTTTAATTCTGAATGGCAAACACCCACTGGGCACACAAGCCTGAATCAACCTTGAATCACCCTTGATTCAAGGTTGATTCAGGTCGATTCAGCCTAGTGTGCCTGCTGGGCAGTGCATTTTCTGATATGATTCTTCTCTGCCTGCACTGGTATTTGTGTGCATCTTTTTTGCGGTGCATACAAACAGATGCACCTCCGTAATAACGGATGCATTAATCATGTATATATATAGCGTGGTTGTTAACACTGCTTGATTTATTTTACTTTTGAGTAAAATCATAATGAAAAATGAAATTCATCAAAATTTGCATATGACGACAAAAGTACGATTAAAGTACGGCTCTGTAAAACGACACCGGTATAAAGCAATGATTGATGAAAACAAGTAGTGCAAAGTGGCGACAGGCTATAGTTATAGTGTTCCTTAGTTTACATGCACGTGTGGCAAACGGTAAATATTCTCACCAGCCTGCGCACACGCACAGTCTAATCAAATCCGTTGCTGTTCCCAAACGTAATATATGGGCCACCAGGAATCTACAAGTCAATAATATGTATCTGATCATAGAACGGTTTTAGATATTCGTTGGTCGCAGGTTCGATTTTCACCATAGCTCCTATTGCACTGAATGTACGTAAATTCAGATTTTAAGATATAAAGAATTCTAAGGAATGAAAAGTTTAGAACAGTTGTCTGAAAATCCATTATTTGGAACTCTCTGTGAAGCAAAAAAATCCAACCAAATGCTACAAAGTAGGCAATGCAAAATGTCGATTCAATTCATCAATTCAATTCATCTCCTTTTCTGATTTCTTTTTGTTATCTTTGCGTTTGTATAAGTTCATTCTATATAATTCCATCACAAACATAATTATTTGAAGCGCAGTGTAGCCTTGCACAGTTTTTAAAAGTCTGAGGCTTGGTCTGTGAAGACCTGGTAGCTCAGTGGCTTAATCGGTGGCCTGCCATGCTATAGCAGTTCGGGTTCAAATCCTGATGAGAGCGGAGTTTTTTTCGACTGTAAATGCGGTACCAATGCACATAGCATTGTGCATAAAAAGAAAATTGTTGGTCGAAATAAGTTTTCTGTTCTATAAAGGTAACTAATAAGTCGTTACAAAAGAATCGGCGTTAACATGATTGTTATACACAGACTACATGCTTAGTTGTTAAGACTATTACGGGTAACACTTTTGCAGACGTCTTTAATTGCACGCCAATGGGTCGGACCATAGACTTAATGATGGTTCCGGCATAAAGCTTCTAGTTACGTTGAGGAGGGGGGGGGGGTGGTAGGGGTGATGGGGCCTGATTAAAGGTAGTAAAGTTGTGTGTGTGTGTGGATTGGGGGGGGGGGGTTGATCTGTCTTTGGTTGGGCCCACCGGGGTTCAACTGTCGGACTTCTGCTGCTCCAGCGTTTCAGAGGGGTTGCTATTGAGTACTCGTCTTGTTTCGTCTCAGAGATGAATCTTGATATAGATATTTCCTGTTTTGATTCTTTGATCAGTAGAGGTCCTTCACGAGAACAGAACGATTCTATGTGTGTATGAACCACTGCAGAAAGTAGTGTGAGGTTGCTTGGGCGTTAAACCGGTTTAATCCCTACGGTAATTCAGTACTGAGCATTCCCAGGCATTGCTTCTGATAAGGTTTATACTAATTGTAATTGTTCGTCCGCTTTCTGCTTGTCTTTGACTTAATTGTTCAATTTATTTAGGATAGCCTTGAGGCCAACTAATGGGAAAGTGCTGTCTCCTTGGCCTTTTGCTGGTGCTGTTTATTACATGTAGATGCCCCTTTCAGGACCCGTTTGTGTTAAGGGCAGGATGTGGAATTCGACTGGATCTGTTCCTAATCATTGCCGCTTTCTCTGCTCTCATTATAACCCTTCCAGCGATACGATATGCCCAGGCCCCGAGGTTACAAAACGTTTTTCGTGCTCAACTCAGCTGAGCATGAAATTTTCTCTGTTGATAAATATGAAAATGCCAACTTGTGTTCATAAGCATAGAAAATTTCATACTCAGCTAAACTAAGCAAGACAACAACTGTACTTATCAGTAATTTGTTATTTATGAGCAGGTAACATTTCATGCTCAGCTGAGTTGCGCATGAAAAAAGTTTTATAACCTCGGGACCAGGATGATGTGGCCTAGAAATAATAATACTACCTTAGCCTTCACAGGCACGTTGGTAATTCCTTAGGATCATTTTAATGATGCAGCGGAAAAGTGATTCACTTTTCATACATTAAACTATGTAACACAGAATATCTGATAAAAATAACTTATACATTGATGAAATTATACTTACTGAGCTATTACAGCACGATAATTTAAGAAAACTCGGCTTTTAAATACTGTAAAATATGCAAGGTGATTCGTACCCCCGCGTTTCGAGCTGAAGTCAATTCACTTAGAACTGTTCATTTCCAGAGTTGAAGGCTGAGTTTAGATAGACTACCATACTGTTATAGCTCATTCAACATCATTTTAGCAGTCTCAAAGTGAACTTCAGTTGGAACTTTATATAAAAACCACTTTTTTTGACCACTTTGCCACTGCAGCATTAAAATATGATGCAATTACTACCGTGTCCAGCGGACTAAGGTAGCGGTATTACTACAAACTCACATCCATCCATGAGACGTGGTCTATCGGACTGAAATGATCAGGCCACGGCCTATAGCTGTCTTAGGTGAATTGGTGCACTTTCAGAAGAAGCAACTCTGTCGTTTTTCAGTTTTGGCTCTCTTTCCAGTCGTAGTCAACCCTTACAGGAAAAAATTCCCCCTTAGCCTTAGGAGCAATTTTTTTCCTTTAAGGGATTACTCCTTTTTGAAGGGTTTCGTTGTGCAGGAAACATAGGCAGGAAACGGAAGTTGTCTTCCTTTGTAAAAATGTCGGAGAAAAAAAAACATGGAGGTGTGCCCATACACCATAAGATGGAAGTGAGATAGCTGACTCTGACCTGCAAGTATTTCTATCTTTCGTTTATATGAGCTAACATTAAATGGAAAATGCTGCCAGCAGAAGGGAGCAAAATCTTGACTTGCCTTGAATAGAAGCTCCCTTCAACGTGGGATGTACCCAAAAGAGAGTTAGATTCTGATTTGCTAGACTGACTGTCCCTTGAAAAGTGCAGCTATAGAGCTAAATCAGCATGGGTACTCAAATATTAATCGACGCTATCGATGCGTCATGGATTATTATTATATGCGTCGTGGATCAAGCTTAGCATGCGCCGATCTACATTCCGTGCTCTCAAAAGATATTCAACATGGTAAACTGAATTTTATACAAATGCCTTACACTTAGTAGATATAGTGGAAATATAAAACTTTAGGAGACCGAATCAGTGCCTCGTTTATTAGTAACTTTTTTTTTTTTTCATTTTTAGAATCTAGCAATTCTACCACCACTGTTTAAAAGCAATGGTAACAGCGATTTTAACGTAAAACAAATTATTACCAATACCGAATTTAACGGAAAAAGGTAAGTTAACGTAAAATGGTCATTACCAGTAAATGATGGTTTTGCTTCATTTGTAGCGAATCATATCGCCTTAGAGGACCGACCCATTTTGAACGAATTCTTCCCTTTAAGAGTAGCGTCCCCATTATCACGAGAAGAGGGAGAACTGCTTATAGACCATATTGCAGCATGATCTCTTCGAGGTGTATCCATACACCCTATCTAGCGATTTGTTTGCATTTCTGGATACACCCTCGTACTAAAATTAACAGCCGTTTAATGACGATGCAAAAAATAAAGATAGTAAAAAATGTGCAATTGTGTTGATTTCGTTATATTACCATGACATTGTGCCACTAACATTAGCAGAAATTAAAATGCATCTCATGCGCGCTGTATTTAGTTTTTCTTGTTTAATATCTTTGCCTCGGTACATCCGCCTTGTCGTGCAAAAGTCGTATACAAACTGAGCACAGACGTTCCAAGGCAGAAGTATAAACAAGACCTGTACTGTTTAATATTATGCCCACAATTTTAAACTCCCCCTCCCACCCTTCACCTCGATTATGTACCCATTTACTTTGACCTTTTGATAAAATGTGTGACTTCTTTGCATAAAAATATAAGCTTAAAAGCCTCAGTAATGACACACCCTGCATTCATAAAAAAAACTACTTTCGGATACATTAATTTTCAGGCAAATAAGAAAACATATAATATCAATAAAATACACCAGCTGTGAATTTCTTTGATTGTGATTACGCAAATTCGGGGACGTTTGAATGATTTTAGCAAAGTCGGGGACGTTTGAATGGTTTTTGATTTGATAATTTTGTGGTTATCCCTTGAATCGTTAATAGATTTAAATTCAATCAGCTGATAGAATTTTTTCTGATCCTGGCCCTAAATATTGGAATAAAGTGAAAGTACAAACAGTGTGAATCCTCAGCAGACTGCTCACATGGAGCTTCCTGATCAGGATCTGTCCTGGTTGCCACTAGTCCAGCAACTTTTTGAACGTAAATTTTTGACAGTAAAATCATTTATTCTTCAACTTTAAGGATTAAGATGCCCAAATATCTAGCGTATTTAAGATATATGAAAACGGCGATGACGTAGACGCAGAATAGTGCGCGTAACTGATTACGTGCACGTTGAACAGTGTATGTAACTATTATATTCCCTACCTGATCAAAATCTACACAGTTCAACAAAGGTTAAAAGTTGAATTTTGCGTGGGATGATGCCTATTCTATAAAAAAAAACTCCGTTCTGGCTGAAATGATTCAAATTGTACACAAAAGTTGGGCGTTACTTTTAGTACAGCAGTACTTTCTGATGCGCTGTCTCGACACATTCATCTTTCTACAACGTAGGCCTTGACAGCAAAGTAACTACAAATAACCCAAGTGTCTGAGACGGAATACTCCTGAGGACTACTGAACGCCTCGCTCAAAGCCCATAAATCTAATGAGGATGTTCGCAGAAAGATCCAAGCAGACATAAAGAACTCCCGACTGTGGTATGTAGACAGAAATAAAGGTGGTTTGGCCACACCCCAATGTCTTCTTCTGGCTTAGCAAGACGTACAAGGTACTGTGATAGAAAACGGAGGAAGAGATTGTGAGACAATACTGGAGAATCAAGGGAGAACTTCTTTGCCAGCGAACCAGGGCAGCTAAAACCAGAACCATGTGGAGACAGATTGGTGCAAGAGCCATCCGTTGTACCGTTACGACCTTACAAGGATTTCCCTGTTTTCAGTTCTGCTATTGCAATCTCAACTTCCCCTGAAGGATCGGATGAAGATCTGAATTCTAATTGCAGTCTAGAATTGCATTGTCGCCACCTGATTGTATTGGTTCTGAGCAATAATCTGTCCATCTGTCAGATATTTTTCAGACTTGTCTTGGATAGCTGTGGATCTACCCTGCTTCTCTGAAGTTAGATTATTCACCAGCTGATATGCTGTTGCTCTTGTTCTTGTTCAGGCAAGTTTCGATCTCCTCACACTAAATACATTTCAGTCCTCATTTGCTTACTTCAGGGCCTGTTAGCTTCCCAGTACTCTTCTGCTTTTTCTGCTTCAAACCGCCTCTCCTTCAAATCAGTTCTCTAATCACAAAGGTCAAGTGCATCTTTGATGACCCAGGGCTTTTCCCTGCGACGTTCCTACCGAAGTGTCAGTCACGGCTATAATATAGGTGGTAATCATGTCATCATCCTTCAGACCGTCGGGTGGTGCAAATTTACCAGCTACTGTTGCTTACATCTAGGGTCCCTCAACTTCTCAAGGTCAAACCTTAGTCTTTGCTGACTTGGCTTTCAGGGAGTGACCGTGGCCTGGCCCAGAGGTTATAAAACTTGACTACATTCTCAAACTCAAAATAAAGCACACTGATTGGCTGCCCGGATGCAGCCAATCAGTATCAGTGTGCTTTATTTTGAGTTTTAGGTTTTATAACCTCGAACCCTGGTGTTGATGACATTTCGAGTTGGTTTGAAGACCAGGAGCTCCTTGTATGTTAGACGTTAAATCCTGTTCAAAAATCACTTCCTCTACAAGATGAAATCAATCTGGTTGTCGTGTTTCTCGTCTGACCTGTGCCTCGTCCGTCGTATGGATGGTTTGTGGGAAACAAGGATATTTGTCAGTACTATGTTGATAAAGGTTACAAACTCTGAGACCTCTCTCATTTGTCTCGGCATTGCAGTAGGGTCCACAAACGTATCTCCAGTCTGCCTGTGTGTGCCTTCCAACTTAAGCATTCCGATCCGATTGTACAACCAGAATGCCCTTCTAAGGTGTTTGGTCTATGCTTTTTTGGAGTTGTTGGTAGAAGTTGTCGACCTCGTTGTCATCATGTCCAGACGTAAAAACCTGTATGATGGTGATACTAAAAGGGTGCTGCTTCCATAAGTCTGCTAGAGAATGGTAACCAAGACAGCACAACAATAGTATAAAAACAGTGAAATGCAAAGTGATGAAAAGCCACTGTTATATTCGAAATTATTTTTCAAGCATCTTTATAGGGGTCAGTATAATAATTGTGGGACACCTACCAAATCCGTAACTAGCATATAAGCTCATTTCACTTAATTGCTGACTGAATTTCTTATAGCAGTCTGATCTGATCTACCTGTTTGTAAAGGGTATGTAATGTATCCAGCAAGCACATAACAGACTTGAGCCGCGACGCGAGAAAACCAACAAAGTGGTTGTGCGCCTAGCCCAGACTCAGATCAGCCTGGGCATCCGCCCAGTCTGATCAGAGTCTTCCCTGTCCGCATGGAGGTAGCTTAGACCCTTAGCTGCCCTTTAAGCGCTCAGCGAAGAGTCTGATCAGACATGGATGATGGCAAAACTGAGCTGAGTATGCGCTGGGCGCACAGCCATATTGTTGGTTTTCTCGTGTCGCGGCTCAAACAACAATGAAACAACGTTGATCAGGGTCTACACTGTTTGCTCAAATGATCTGTTACAATACTTGATTTTTTACGGCACCTTCTATTACTTTACTAAAATTGCTAGGGAAACTTCAAAGTAACAGTCTGATCTGGTCTACACTTTGTACCCAAGCTCTTACACGTACTTTAGGGTCATTGATCTCAGCAATGACGTCTTAATGCGGGTTTAAGTCAACAGAAAATACCAGCCAGCGACGATGACAGACGATTTTAAAGTATTATAAAATTCATAAGCGGCCAATGATCAGTAAATCTGGTATCAGTTCCTTAATTATAGTCCGTACCACTGAAAGTGGCAATGAACCACTTTTGGGCGGGAAGTTCGAGGGGGGGGGGGGGGGGGGGGATGGAGTGGAGGAGAGGATTATGTTTTCAAAATATGATTGTTTATTCGTCTCGCCTTTGACACTTTCAAGCCATTGATCTACACTGTTTCCCCTACATTTTAAAAAAAGACTTTTGTGGACGTAAATTTTGTCGTCTGCTTTTTGTCGCTCGAAGGTCATTTCATTCAGAGTCAAATGCTTTACCCAAATTAATTTAAAGGCTGTCAAAAGTTTTTCTTACACTTTCAACTGTATTTTGTATGTCATCCCCTCAATTTACTCTAGATATTGCTAATTCAGAATAAATTGATATAAAAAGGTCCTCAAATTTGCTTTTCAATAGCCTAGATAAAACACATTAGCCTTTTGTCGCAAGTGTTTGCATAATGGGTTGGTTTTGGTAAAAATCACAATACTACTTGAGAAACACACAGGCCAGTCAGCGCAAATACAATTAAATGACTGTAAAATTAAATCTTGCTGCTACATTGAATATCGTTATAACGATACATCCGCTTTATACAGACATCACCATAATATTGGAGTCGCAACACGAATCGCCAAAGTAGCGGAGATGTGCTTCGCAGAAGTCTAGAAGATGTCACGGTAGCTCAGTGGGTTGAGGGCTGGCCTGCTGAGCTAGCGGTCTTAGGTTCGATTCCCGCTGAAGGTGGGTATCTTTTCAACTGTACATTGGGTGCCATTGTACAAAGCCTTTCATTATCACCAATCTGTTAGTTCGATATGACTGCACTTCTGTAGGAAGAGCCGTTAAACCGCGTCATCCATCTGAGCCTTTAATATCCGTCTGTACAGTTTTCAGGGTTGACGTATTATATATGCAACAAAAATGCGTAGATGCATTTTTGTTGCATATATACAATACGTCAACTACACTGCACAAGTGGACAGGCTTGTATGAGACTTTGCTGCTCACAAATTAGTTTGGGTGACCTGATGCTCATCTCGCTGTCACTGGAAGAATTTCACATTTGAATCATTGAACGGATATTGACCAAAATTGCATGGATATATCACTGGGACAAGCCAAAGGATTTGGTGACCTTTAATCCATTTATTAAGGTCGCAGGAGGGCTTTCCATGGAGCAGGAATACATTGATACGGGACGTCTGTTTTGTAAAAATACAAAAAAATCAGGGGCAGATATTCTGATATATTTTCTGTCGATCAAAAGTACAAAAGTGCTGATAAGTCATGAAGCTTCCTGCTTGAAAGGTGCATGTGTGCGTGTATGCATGTGTGTGTTGGCACATGTGCTGATTACACACACTTTAGTTATATAAAATTCCAAGCTTTGAACAAGCTCCGTGAAATTTTGCGAGACGGTCGGATGGACGGACGGACATGGTAAATTTCAATGATCATGACATAAGTCACGAAGACATAAAATGAGGGACACTATTCTTGTTTTTATGTTTACTTTACACCTGCAAATTAGAATTTCTGATGCGTAGGGGTAAAACCTACGCCCAGTCTTTAACGTAATATACATAAATCATGTTGTCATATGAAGAATCAGATGAATACCGGCCATAACAACTTCACTAATATTTGGTACAAACGAGAAGGCTGAACTAATGACTTTAATACGACTTATCTGAAAACCAATTGTGTGAATCTGAATAATTTCATACCTGATGCACTCAGCACATTTATATTAAACTAGTTATGATGTTTTGAAAGCCTTAAATGCATGTCACCTTAACGCTCTCACGTAATACAGGTACAAACAACTAGGACAAAAATGCAAGTCGCGTCTTGAGAAAACTACATTTGGCATATGCAAACAGGGGGGAGATCCATATTTGCGCTGGTTGTCAAAATACTTGCGCAGCAAATACTTTAGATTTATGAATAAATATGGAATTCGCATCTAATTTCAGCATCTCCTGCAAACGTTTACGCAGCTGAATTAAATACATTTGCGCAGTTACCTCAGTAACAACCGATGACCTACATGGAATACAGGAATACTAAAAACAAGTATCCAGTTGTTTGTCCTATATCTAGTGCTTATCTGGTTATCCCATCACGAACTCCTGTCCCCAAGCTATAAAGCTATTCTACATGCTCAACTCAGCTGAGCTAGAAAATTAAAACCTATACCAAATAAAACCTATGCAGTTTGCAGAGATATTTATTGTTTCGAGTGCCTTGCTTTTTACATACTTTCTCATTTTGGTACGCATAAAACAAGTTTTGTGAAATGTTTTGAATTTTTATTCAAAATTAAAATTGGAACACAATCTCAGCTGAGCATGAAACAAAGTTGTACAACATCGGGACTGAATTCTTTTCTGTCTCGCACGGTCTGTCTTTTCAGGGATGCAGTGGTATTCGCCTTGTGTGTTGGCTGAACCAGCTTTTGGTGCAAAACACGCCGGTCCATTCCTACTTATAAAAAAAAAAAAGTCAAGTCTCTGCAAACGGGACTGCCGAAACATAACAATGCTATTCCACTTATGATTATGTAACGTATATTAGCACATAATTTCAGCTTTGTTATAGACAAACTGGTGGAGTTGTCACAAAATTCCTGAAAGTGGCTAAACCGAAATTTCGGTTTGGCCACTTTCAGGAGTTTTTGTGAACACTCCACTATTTTTGCCAAGCAAATATTACTAATATGCTTTTCACATATAGTCGAATAGCATTGTTATACATGGCTAACTATTTACAGAAACTTGAATTTTTGATTTCCAGTTGGGAATGAAATTGCGCGTTTACTACGTGTATGCGGCCCGATATAGACTGAAATACTGTCTCAAAGGACCGTTAAACCCAAAACAATCAACCAACCAACTGCGTGTATGAAAAGATAATCTCAGCGAGAAATGAAAGAATAATGAGATTTACAAGCATAAAATTTCATAAAAAAAAACACCCACGCACAAAAAATGGGCCTAAAATGCACTTATGGTGCATTATAATTAATCAGTTGTGCACTATAATTGTTGAATTAAAATGAAAGGCTCAACCATCAAACTGGCTGCACGAAAGAAATTGAAACCGACTTCTGAGTCCCCCGCCGACGGTGCGGGTATATAGTGGGCGTGTGTAAAGGTCAAACACCCGGTATCACAATAAAGATAAAATCACAAAAAGTGTTATTTATTTGTTAAAATGAGATCTTTTCATAACGCTCATTATATAGTATCACGACTGGATTCTTATTCAAAGATACCGGTACTAATTTTTTTTTTCAAAAAAATATGACACAAAGGTCAAGTAACATGATATTAGTTAATAAATAATATTGAGTACCCAGTGCGAATGTATGCCACTATATTTTAACCCTGAGAGAGCTGACATTGTCACAGAGTAACCTTTTTCCTTAGTAATTAAGCCTTCCCCTCGGAAAAATGACTGATTTTTCATAGTATCGGAAAAAAGGGCTACGTATTAGAAACTCCACCAGGAAATATATATTGGCCAATTTTCCCCGGGGGACAGAGCATAAATGTAGCTCTGACATTGGTCTCACGCCGGTGCGATAGTGGCCAGGTAAAATTATTTCTACCTCTTCAGGCTTAGCATAAATTGATGATGGTACACTGAACGTAGAAGAAACATAACCAAATATGTTGAAGTTTAGGTCAGCAGCAGCATCCAGATGATGGCGATTGATCTACATGAACCTACAAGTAAACCTGGTCACATTTCAAAAGTTAATGTTAAAGGGTATACAAACAAAAAAACTTTAATGCCAAAGTTTAAGTCTGTGACATTGACCTTGGGTCAGCAGCAACAGCAGCAACCAGATGATCATAACTAATTGTATGAACTGAGAAGTTACCGTGGTCACATATCAAAAGTTTCCATCAAAGGATACTGGAAATATAAGTGATGAAAACAAACTTAACAAAAAAAAAAAAAAATAAATAAAAAAACGCCGTTTTAAATGGCAGGCTGAACGGATGGACGGAAAGACAAACGGACGGAAAGACGAAAGTCAGGTAAATTCGGATAGCCGGTTTAATTCGGACAGTGACCTTGTTTCCTTTATATGTCAGTTGTTTGGAATTAAAACAAAATTAACTGGGCAAACAGTGAAAATCCAGATGAGACGGCTCATAATGAGCCGTCTCATCTGGATTTTCACTGTTTGCAATGGTATGTCCAAATTTACCCGCTGTCCGAAGTTACCCGACTCTACCCTATCCCCTTCGAATGTTCTATGTCGGGGATAAAAATGAATGACAGTTAAACATATTATGCTGCATAGTAGTCTAGTATAGCCTGGTTTATTACTTGCAAACAATAGTGTCAAAATATTGCATAAAACATTCTGTTTAAGTAATGCATTGTAAGGCATAGCAATCGTCAAGATATCTCTCGATAAAATCTTTCATAAACCCATATTATTGAGCATCATAATATTAGGTAACCGGTTCTCAGCCATTTAATTCAATTTTATTACTGTTTAAACCATAATGCCGTATTTACTGCCCGCTTATTATAAAGGCATAGCGGCGGCAATCTCCCATTGCAAACAATTGCAACCTCTAAAATGTATCTCAGCAACAACTATGAAAACTATTACAAAACTTTAAAATATCACCAGGTTTACCGATGGTTTACTCTTTTCTTTAACGCTTTTTCATTGGCGGCTGAAAACAAGTATCTTAGACTATAAAGACAAGTGTCAATAGTTTTGGTACTACCAGATAACCCACGAAAACGGACCCGCTGGATGCAGCTGGATGCAGATCCATTCCTCTATATCGATTATTTGCTAGACTTTGTTCCGAATAAATGTAGCTACACTGTTATTTTTACTAAATCTATTTGCATGATTTCATATATTATGCCTCTCGCTGTAATTATGTTTATATTTCATGAATTTATGACTATCTCTATCTTTCTCTCCATCCTCCTCCTCTACCCCGCCCCGCCGCCCCAGCCTCCCCACCCTATATCTCCCTTTCTTGTTCTGTTTGGACTCTTTCTTCAGATACTTTTTTTATTTTGATACCAGTAATTCTGCCTAGGAGGTGTCAATTTTGACTACGCCAATGACACTTCATTTTACTTAATTACATATTTATTTGTCAGTCATGAAAGCAGAGCTACATATCAGTAATGGCTCAAGATAGTGTGAAAACTGCTCCATAGCACTGATGTGAAACTAGCACAATATATATGAGTTATAGTGTGAACAGTTCAATGAGACTTTGGAAGAAAATCTCTAAATGAAATATATACGTGTAAGTTGTAATTAAGTTTTGAAGCAGTTTATCCTTTGGCAAGAAAAGCATAAAATTTTTGCCTAATATTAAAAATGTTAAAATTGCAATACAGCCTGAGTGCTACATTTGAGAGATTTTTTTCTCCATTGAGATCTACTCATGAAAGAAAGACATTGCTCCTTCTATGAGCACAATTTTTCATCTAAGAGAGACCCTACCCCATGAGAACAGAAGTAAATATTTATGTCAGAACGGACTCCCCAACATGTTTCGCTATACACATGAAACACCTTTTTTGTGTATACACACACATTCATGTCAAGCTGCAGTTGTTCGGCGACGAAGTCCATCCAGAAATGGGTTCTACTCTTTAAAGGAAAAAATGCTTCGAAAGGAGATTTTTTCCATTAAGAGTTGAAACACAATGAGGAAGGAGGCAAGAATGAAAATCACGGAGTAGCATTTCCTCAAAATTAAACGCCATGAGCACCAGGCCCCGAGGTTATAAAACTTGAGTACATTCTCAAACTAAAATTAAAGCACACTGATTGGCTGCTTCCGAGCACACGCTCGGAAGCAGCCAATCAGTGTGCTTTATTTTTAGTTTGAGACTATACTCAAGTTTTATAACCTCGAGCCCTGTCCTCTCTGAAAGTAAACACAATCACGTTTCCTGACAGTACAAGCGAATTTGTCAAAGTGCGTGCTCGTACTTATGTTCTGCGCAAATTAGGAATCGATACTATTCCGGAATTGTCCTGCGCAAAGTAGGAATTGTTGCGCAATGTGGAAATTCTTACCTCGCGCAAGACGATTCCGGAGCTGTCCCTGTGCAAAGTGAGAGTCAGGAAAAAGTGATAATAATTAATAGTAACTTTTAATTGTTTCATATTCGAAGCCATGTTTGATTCTTTTTGTACGTTCTATCATGCCACTAATCATTTTCCAAATAATTATTGTTTTTGAAACATACAATATAGAGTATAAAACTAAAACAAAAAGAAAAACAAATACCAAATTTGGATTAAAATATAATATTAATTCAAGAGTGTTATTTTTAAGGCCCTATTGCTCTATCAGCATAGAATATTTTATCGTGTGGTATCTCTGCACGCTTCTCACTAACGTTTTGTTATCGTATATAATCGTAATTGGCTGGCTTTATAAACTTCAAACTTTCGCGAGTTTCTCATAAAAAAGCTTTAAAATATCCAGGTTATATTAGTTGTCAACTAAAATGACCTACTTTCGATTTCACAAAAGTTATAACATGGTAAAAGTTCAAGGTACAGGAGGTAAAAAATACAAGGTACATGCGTTTTATAGATGGTAAAAATACAATGCAAGACAAGGATCCCATTCATTGCCTCGCTGCGACGTAATTTCATTGCTCATTGGGGAGCCAGAAACGAAACCATATTTTTATAGCGAGAGGTCAGTCTTTTCAAAAAGCCTTGTTCCTCCTTTTTTGCGAGTTATACGACACAATAAAAGCACTTCGACCGACATATTATCATCAATTCTGCAGGCTGTACCGGTTTTATGATGATTTGTGCTTCGACGATTTTTACCACTGGTAGGACTATGGAGACTTCAGGTAAAATAATATATCTTGTTTGTCAAAACATTATTTGCATTTTAGAGGAACATAAAAAGAAAGTAAGCAGATAATTATTGTAAGTTACTTTTTTTCCAATAAGATGCATGTTGATAATCAAAATAACAATAATAAAACACATGAAGAGCGGGCCTAATTTCATATTTACATGTACTTAATTTGTAATCTGCGTACCTCACATTGAATAAAATATTCGATTCTCACTTTGTTACAAACATGGCCACTTTGCGCAGAAACAGTTACCTGTTTGATAAATCATGGATCCCTTGCGCAATTCTAGAATTGTACCGGTACAATTCCTGAATTGTA
This sequence comes from Ctena decussata, assembly GCA_963989385.1. Taxonomy (NCBI): domain Eukaryota; kingdom Metazoa; phylum Mollusca; class Bivalvia; order Lucinida; family Lucinidae; genus Ctena; species Ctena decussata. The sequence goes on along the minus strand of OZ022498.1, from coordinate 31,859,590 downwards.
ACAAAAGTGAGAATTCCGGAATTGTCCCGATTCTTACTTTGCGCAGAACATATACATTGAGGAGCCCATTGCTGAAGTCAGCGATTGGAACAAATATTTTATTTTAATAAGTATAAAATCAAATGAGACAGCGGCCGCCAAAAATTATAATCTAACATACCGCAGCTTTCTTCGGTGCAGATAACTTTCGTTCCGCTGCAGGAGCACGTGTTGCACCCATCAATGGCGGGAAATGTGTCGTCTTGGTTGAAAGAGGCACCATCATACTCACAGGAACACGCACTTGTGTCACATGTTAGGACACCGGTAGTGCACGAGCATAGTGTGCAGCCATCTTGTTGAGGAGAATTCGTAGTACCGTCTGTGTAAACGTTACCATCGTCGTCTGTGCAGTCTTGAGCTAAAATAAAAGTTGTGAATTAGACTTGCACGCAAACTTCCGCTGTTACCCATTAAAAATTTTGCCAACAAAAAAAAACAAAAAAAAAAAACACAACAAAACAACAGCACTAGAAATGTGTCCATATGACACGGATGCCCCCGCCTAGCGCCTTTAGCATGATATCGCCTTGATTAAGGTACTGGCACTTGGCACTACTGGTCAACTGTGATGAAATACAGGTAGAAGTGCATTTATTCTGCATTTCAATCTCGGACACAAATATGACACAAACAGGCTTTCATTAAATTTTAAGTTCTTACTGTGACCTTGACCTTTTAGCTAGTGACATGTTCTTTGCATGCAACAAATCGGCTTGCTAAATAGTTCAGGGATCCCACAATGCAAGACAAAGTTATGGGCCGGATATATACAGGTGTTCATCGCAGCCTATGCACAAAGTTTAAGTGCAGACTGTGACCTTGACCTTTGAGCTAGCAATATGGTTCTTGCATGCGACACGTTGTCTTGTCATGAAAATTATTTATGCCATAAAATTTTGAAGTCTCAGCATGTAGAACAAAGTTATGGGCCAGACAAGAAAATGTTTTCTCTATAGCCTATACTCAGTTTATGTGCACAGTGTGACCTTGAACTTAGAGCTAGGGACATGGTTCTTGCACGTGTCACATTGTCTTGTCACGATGCTTATTTATGCCAAAATATTTTGAAATCCCACCATGCAGGACTAAGGAATGGGCCTGACATGATCATGTTTCACTGAAACCTATGTTAAAAGTTAAAGTGCGCAGTCTGACCTTGACTTTTCAGCTAGTGACAAAATTTTTCCACGCGACACATTGTCTAGTCATGATAATTATTCATGCCAAATAATATTGAAATCCAGTCATGCAGGACAAAGTTATGGGCCGGACATGAACACATTTCACTAGCCTATACATAAAGTTTAAGTGCCCAATGTGACCTTGACCTTCAAGCTAGCAACATGGTTTCGCACGCGACACATTGACCTCCCAAAATGATCATTTATGCCAAATATGTTTGAAATCCAACCATGCATGATAAAGTTATGGGCCGGACACGAACATGTTCTCATTATAGCCTGTGCACACAGTTTTAGTGCGCAGTGTAACCTTGACATTTCAGCTAGCGAAAAATTTCTTGCACGCGACACGTCATCTTCTCATGATGATCATTTGTTCCAAATAACTTTTAAATCCCACCATGGAGGAAAAAGTTATGGCCCGGACACGATTCTGCAGATATGGTAACACACAAACACACATACAAACACACACACGAATACACACGCACACACGGACAGGGTAAACTCTATATGCCCATCCGCCATTTCATGGCGGGGGCATAAAAAAGGGTTGCTATGGGTTTGGAGAGATCTGTCTTTTACTTTCTGTTTCCATGATACTGTAAATGGGGATTTTAGGGAAAATTTAATGCCTGCTGTTGCGAATTTAGGTTTGTGGAAATTGTCGCCTGTTTTTTCCTGCTTATTCTTTTCTTTTCGTTTTTTCTACCTTCTTTCACACAGAAAAAAAACGTGATCAAACATTTTGCATTTCCGAAATTAGAACTTTTGCGAATACTTCCCGCTTTATAATATTCTTGTTAGCTATGCAGAATCAGGTAACTTCGGACAGCAGGTAAATTAGGACAGTGACATTGTTTCCTTTATATGTCAGTTGTTTGTAATTAAAACAAACATAACTGGGCAAACAGTGAAAATCCTGATGAGACGGCTCCGTCTGGATTTTCACTGTGTGCAATGGTATGTCCGAATTACCCGCTGCCCGAAGTTACCCGACTCTTTGGTACCACGTTTTGTAAACTTTCTGTGCTTGCCTACTTCAAGGCAATAGCTGACTCCCACGACGGGAACTATTATATACATATATATATACATATATATGATTACATGATATTGCTTTTATATACTCCTGTACTGAGTAGTAGTTATGCTTTGCGTGTACGGCTATTTTCTACAGTTCAAGCACACACATGATAATGGGCCAGATCGGACTATCAACACCAGAGTCATTGCCCGTCAATGGTGGAGAAATGATATGGCAAAACTTGACGTATCATTTGACTTGCTTTTGGTTCTTTGCGTTTTTACACCTGACCTGAGCACAAAGTGCTCATGGGACAAATATTTTTATTAGCATTGGGCATCAAATACGCGGCTGCCATCCGGAATTCAAGATGACAGCCATGCACAAACACGGTAAAAACGATCAAACGACTTCTTCTCCAGAGCAACTAATCTGATCTGACTCACAATTTGCAGAAAGCAAACTCACTGCTGGTTAACTATGTATATACGAGGGCTGTTACGAAACGAAAAAGAGCTGTTACGAAACGAAAAAGTCATAGTTACCAAACGACCTGGTCATGTTACGAAAAGAAAAAGAGCTATTACGAAACGAAAATGAGTCATAGCTACCAAACGACCTGATGACCAGGTCGTTTGGTAACTATGACTCTTTTTCGTTTCATAGCAGCTCTTTTTTGTTTCGTAACATCTTATAAAACATAGTTAACCAGGTGTGAAACTATCAACCAGCTGAAGGCAGTTTTAAAGTAAGCTAGGTGAGCGATTCAGGGCGAAATGTGCATACAGTGTAAGTGTATTTTTGTCATTTAAAATCAACATTCTATACTACTGAAAATAGACCTTGTCATCTTCAATGTGAGACCTGTTTACCTCAAATTAACCAAACATTAGTTCTAGTATCAAAAACTATATATTACTGTTATCAGAAGATCATCAGCACGCTTTACAAGCATTCATGTGAACTAAATTGATCACAAATGGGCTGCTACACGAAATATGGAGCGTTAAAACATGCGCAGATAGCCAAGATTTAGATTACACTGTGCATCTGAACAGATAAACCAGTCTTCATTTTTTCTGTAATGCTTCTGAGGGTTCCTATGTTGTTCATGTCAACAGGGAAGACTCTGATCAGACTGTGCAGATGCGGAGGCTGATCTGAATTTTCTCTGTTCGCACATCTCTTTAGATCCTTTTTATTGTGGCATCGCTCATATGAAATAAAATTTATCGCTTTGACAACGATTCAATAAATCACAGACCTCAGTCATGTATTGCAGATAAAGAATTTTATCACATGTATACTATTTTGCTTAACAAAAAGGTTGTGATTTCCTTCCCAAGGGGCAAGAAAAAGTAGAGGGCGACAGAGATGTCATTAGGTCAAGGTTTTATTAGATAGGACTTGCGAGTTATTTCTCTCAGGTTGGACAGAAGTCGCTAAAATTAATAGGCAACAGCTCAACAAGATTTAAAATGAAAGAATTTTTAAACATCAGCTCATCCAACCAGCTGAACAAAAAATGAATCCTATCAGTGTATCATCACAATTACGTACTTGTTTAATACTGCGTATATGTACACTGTATGTGCTGTTGTTAAAACAAATTAGAGTGTTCCGTTTATTTAACTCTTTAAGCACCAAAAAGCAGACGCCAAAATTTACGTCTGCAAAAATTAAAAAAATGCGTTGTCCAAGACATTTCAAATTTAGAATTCAAAGACTAGAGGGAAACAGTGTAGATCTAGATGAGGCGGCTCATTATGAGCCGCCTCATCAAGATCTACGCTGTTTACAAATTAAGCTATTTTTGTCACTGGTGCTTAAAGTGTTAAAAGTACACTTAATTCCACTGCTCCTGTTTCGTTTATTTTGGTATCACCGTGCTCATTTACATGATTTACAGTCATTCTGCAAATATGAGTTCTCTTCAAACACAGGCGAGAGCAGTGCTTCAAGAATAACGTTATTGCTCATGAACGCCAAATAAAAAAATCGAGTCTTCTAATTTCGTTTTTTTTTGTGTATGTTGTTTGCTTCCAAAGAACCGACATTTTCAGATAGCATTTTGTCCTTGGTTTCAACCCTTAATGCGCCAAAAAACCAGACGACAAAATTTACGTCTGCAGAATTTCAAAAAATGTTTCGCCCAAGCGATATCATATGGAGAATTCGAATACTAGAGGGCAAACAGTGTAGATTCAGTTGAGGTGGCTCATTATGAGCCACCTCATCTGGATCTACACTGTTTGCCAATTCAACAATTTTAATTTTTGGCGCTTTAAGGGTTAATGAATGTCACGAAGATTCTCCAAAGAAATACATGTTGTTGTTCCAGTTAGTCTAACGGCACCAAAGAAATGCACGAGTTTGTCTTAACTTCAAATAAAGGACAGAATTTAACCTCTTTGTAACTCTTATCTTTAAATGTGAAATAACTTGTTAACCTTAAAATGTAGATGTTGTGTGGCAATATGCTGTCACATTGACATATGCTGACAGAAGTATAATTACCAGTGAGAATACTTTGTGGTTTAACTGCTTCTTTTTAAAGCGGATGCTTGCTACTTCTACCACTACTACTACTGATAATTATGATAATGATACTAATTGCAGTTACTGTAATAATAATAATTTTCATTGTAGGATAAAACATATATAGCAAAATGTAGAAAAAGAAAGAAAAAGAAAAAAAAGAAGAAAAAACAAAACAAAACAATTCTTTCGAAATAAAAATAACGACATGCAACTTTCCAGCGGACACAAAACGTTGAATTTGGCACACTGTCGTAACGTTACATCGACGCTGACACAATTGAGCCGCGACACGATAAAACCAACAAAGTGGCATGTGCGCCAGCGAAGACTCAAATCAGCCTGGCCATCTGCTCAGTCTGATCAGAGTCTCTGCTTTGCGCTTAAAGAATAGCTAAAGGTCTAAGCTAGCTTCATGCAGACAGCGAAGACTCTGATCAGACTGGGCGGATGCCCAGGCTGATATGAGTCTTCACTGGCGCACATGCCACTTTGCTGGTTTTGTCACGACTCACATTATGTTTCTCAGTGTTTTGTGCCTACTAGTTTAAATATAGATACACAGCTTTCTAAGTTTGCTTCATGTTTATTTGTACTTTTTTTTCTTTATTTTTTTTGTTCAGGTGACGCAGGATATATATCTTTTGTTTTAAATCTTTTTCTGGGCCCATTTATTCAAAACTAAGACGTTTTAGTTAACCAGAGTTTTTTTTTCAAAAGTATTGTAAACAGAAACACTCTCATTTTACTGCCAAGAAGATGCAGTGCAAAAGCTCCTCACATTTTTCGGCAAAAATATTAGCATACTTGATTTTGTGTGTGCTACAAGCGGCTAGTTTGAAGGTCCAGTCTTTCATAAATTTTCTAGACCTTGTATGGTTTGCATTTGCAAATACGTTAGATCAATTTTTAAAAACATTTTTTTCATAACATATGTTTTAAGGATGTACATATGCAGTAACTTTTATTTGAAAACTTTAATAGACGTCTCCGATGATGGTTATGTAATACCAAGCAGCTTGTCGAAATTGTCGGATGAAGATAAATTATTTAACTCTTTAAGAACCAAAAAGCAGACGACAAAATTTACGTCTGCAAAAATTAAAAAAAAAAATGCCTTGTCCAAGACATTTCATATTGAGAATTATAAGGCTAGAGGGCAAACAGTGTAGATCTTGATGAGGCGGCTCATTATGAGCCGCCTCATCAGGAACTACGCTGTTTGCAGATTATGCTGTTTTCGTCACTGGTGCTTAAAGTGTTAAACTAAACGTCTGCGAAAGACGTTCGAACTTGAAATATGTAGATATATGGAATTATTCAGATACCGCTTCTACGTATTTCAGAAAATAAAGCAAAAAGAATAAATGAAAGATACCTTCAACTGCTACAAGAATTAACAGTAGCAGAACACTCTTCAAGAGGTATGTCCCCATGGTTGGGGTAGTCTCTGCTGTCGGTAAGTCTCCTAATGATAATGAATCTTGATTCCGTTAGAGACACACTAACGGCGAAAGTTCACAAGAACCTTTCGTAAGGAGCCGTGGTCCTATATCAAAGGTTTTTTTTAATATGCGACACTGGTTTTGAATAAAATATTTTGTCAATAGAAATGGGTAGATCATGTATTTATGTTAATAAAACGAGAATATTTTCAAGTGTGGCAATTTTAAAAGTCATCGAAGCAGAACATTCGAAAGCTACTATGATGTTAATATCATATACATAATTTTCGGTCAATTATATGGAATTCTATGACGTTCAGATCGTAAGCACCAAGTTTTCTGGTGCAAAGAGGGTACAGGGCTACATATCATATGATAACTTGAACCTAATTATCGGATAATTTTCCTTATTGCTGCATAAATATATTGTAGCCCCTCATTAGGGCCGCATCGATGATGCGGTTTTAATGAAAGGTCTCAATATAAATTTTTCTTGTGCAAAAAGTTAAATTATCTTGGGACTATCGTGAAACACCCAAGTAAGCTGGAGCTTTCTGTACAGCTGACTGTGTGAGAAAAGTTGCCAAATGATTTTGCGCACATGCTTCGTGACGTAACTGAAAATGTCACCGTATTAACAACCATTTCAAATAGACCGTCCGAATTAAAAACATGACTGCTCGTAAATTCGAAACTAAGCACAGAAATACGATAGCCTAAAACACTATTTTCAGGCAGAATTGGAATTCAATTTTTTATTTTTTGCTTGCCAAGGGCTAATATATCAAAGAGCTGTTTTAAGGGTTAATGTATCAAAGACAAGTTTTAAGGGTTAATGTATCAAAAATTAGCATAAGGGTTAATGGTTAATGTATCAAAGTCTTGTTTTAGGGGTTAATGTATCAAAGATTAGTTTTGAGGGTTAGTGGATCAAAGAATAGCTTGTGGGTTAATGGATAATGTATCAAAAACTAATTTTAAGGGTTAATGTATCAAAGATATGATTCAAGGGTTAATGTATCAAAGACTTTATTTAAGGGTTAATGCACCAAAGACTAGACTCAAGGGTTAATATTTCAAAGACTTGATTTAAGGGTTAATGCATCAAAGACTAGACTTATGGGTCAATGTATCAAAGACAAGTTTTAAGGGTTAATATATTAAAGACTAGTTTAGAATTAAGTTGTCGTGAACAATTTGTACTGTACGCATGGTTCGAGACAAGATCAGCCTGGACATCTGAGAAGATTCAACATTTTCTCCCCTTTAACTTCACAGATATTTTAAGGGCCAAAGCTTATAGTTAAGCCTGGTAGGATTTGCTTTTTACAAACATTTTATTTAGCAAGGATCTATTCGTAAAGGAGTTTTTTTTTTAAGATTTACACCCTCAATATTTCTATAAACGTTTAAATTTCTCACAAAACATTATATCCTAGAAATGATAATGATTGCTATTAAAAGTACATTTATCTGCCAAATTTATGATTTGTGATGGTCACTGAAAATAGGAGAACTTAACAAAATACACAAAAAGAGCGCCAATAGCGGGCCGTCTATCCCGACAAAAAAGAAGTCTGGATACGCCCAGCAATCATAGTTAATCAGGTTAAAGTTATATCATGAATAATTTTTAGCCCTTTCTTTAATCGACTTCAGACAGTTATTGGCTGAAAAGAACTCACGTGCACAGATTAGAGGTGACTGCAATTGTAAAGGTATTTACTCCACCAATAATAAAATTCAAAACATGCTTGCAGAAACGCCTGTGGGAGTCAGTCAATTTACGACTACAAAATATTCGTGAATATTCAAGAAGGGTACGCATTGATATATCGTCTCTGCCTCCGTAACAAAGATGTTTTCGCTTATGATTTTTCGAGCAAATCTTAATTATGTTGCATACAACTAACCAGTTTCATAATTTTGTGATTATTTCGTAATGAAATACGAGGGAGTATACCTTTAAATAAAATATAGCTTTATAAGGACTAGAATATGATCCCTTGAGCTTCACATCCACTGAATGACCTGGTTCAAGTGTTTTGTATGGTTTACAAAGAAAGTGTACAGCATTGGGAAAATAATTCAAAAGCTTTATTTACTAATAAAACTAAGAGTCGTCTGGTTTTCATTTCAAACCATTATTGACAGTATTTGACTTGTATAATGAATTCAGAATTAATATTTTAATTCAATGTCATATTATATAGAATGTCTTAATTGCATTCTTATATAATATTATGTTAGGGAACATGTACAAAATAAACTGAAGGTTTAATATGATGGTAAAGCTACGAGAGAACCATTAATTGTAATGACAGTTTTGAATTGTGCATTGAAATCAGAACAGATATTCTAACTCACTGTCGGACATGATAAAATTCCGTTTATTGTGCTCTTATATAATAATTTGATGTTTTGGGAACTCAGCTATTTTAGAAAACAGAATCATTTGAAATTCAATTTTCATCATAATATGGGCCTCGACGCGAGAAAACCAACAAAGTGGTTGTGGGCCCAGCGCAGACCCAGATCAGCCTGGGCATCCGCCCAGTCTGATCAGAGTCTTCGCTGTACGCATGGAGATAGCTTAGACCCTTAGCTACCCTTTGAGCACTTAACGATGAATCTGATCAAACTGGGCGGACGGCCAGGCTGATCTGAGACTGCAATGGGCGCACAACCACTTTGTTGGTTTTCTCGTATGCGGCTCAATATTATATTAATTTCAAACTTCAAGTAGATGGAGTAGAAACAGCAAAGTATGCATAAATGTGCGCATCCTTGCTGTCAGACCAGTCCTTTCAACCTAATTAATCGTAATAGGAAAGACACTGGTAAAGTTAAATGGGTACGTCTCCATGTTTTCTGTCATATTTACAAAAAAAATTTGTGACATCCTGTTCTCTTCCCTGACTCCTCTTCCCTGACTGAGGTAAGATACTTCTGCATGTCAATATGACTTGGTGGCTAAAATATTGTAATACGAGTGCTTTGTATTTTGAGATGTAACAACAAAAATATGCATTCTTGTTCTGAATTATAGAAATAATCATAAGATATGCATATGATAGTTTATAAAGTTTGTGTTGTTGACTGAAAAGTACACAATTTTTAAATTAGTCATTTCCAAAATCTGGCCAAGTTTAAGGAAATATTTGACTAATTTTATAGATGTTTATTCTGCATTCAACAACAAAAATGTATTCTATAATATGCGTATTTTATGATATTTTTCCAATAAATTAGGACAAATCTTGTTACACCTCAAAGTTCATAGCACCCTTATATTTTAGCCATCAAGTCATTTTACATGTATTCACATATGTGCTGGCTGATCTGCGCATTGGTTTATGACAGTTTTTCTCGGAATGGTTTATTTGCGTCTTTTTAGTACTTACTGCATATCTCTTCTGTACATTCAACTGACGTGCCTTTACAGGAACACTGATTACATCCATCAGAAGCCGGGAAACAATCTCCATCGTTGTAAATAGTCCCCTCATAGTCACAAACACATTCACTACTGTTACAGGCTATCCTGCCAGACATACACATGCAAATTGAGCAACCATCATCGTCTGTGTAGGTCTCCCCGTCTGTGAGAGTATCTCCAGTATCCTCATTTGTGCAGCTGCAAAGCTGATTGCTTTCACATGTGATTTTTCCAGAAACGCATGTGCAGTCGGTGCAGCCAAAATCTTTTACATAGGAATCACCTCCTGCTATAGTTTCACCGGTTATTTCATTTATACAAGGACACGTATCACTGTTACAATCCAGGATACCGGAAGTACATGTACACACTGTGCAGCCATCATCTTTGGTATAGGAATCACCATCCAGTATAGGGTCACCAGTAACGCCGTTGGTACAATCGAGTGCTGAAATGTAATATATAGAGGATCTTACACGAGTGGTCATTTCGTATGAAATTAATGAAACGAGGCTTCGGCGTGTTTCATGAATTTCATAAGAAATGACCACGAGCGTAAGAATCTCATCTCTTATCTTATGACCCCTTAAAATGGGATTTTAAAACATTTAAACTGAACATTATTTCAAAAAAGAAAACATATTGTTAACATGGACGTTGTCAGTGACGTTACGCGTATGCGCCAAAGTGTTATTACACGTGTGGTCATGCAATTTTCATGACACGAAGTTATCCACTGAATAACAGCGACGTCACATGAAAAAAAAACGAATAAGGGATAAGAACAGAACAGAACAGATCCTTTATTCTCCCAGGTCATACAATATGACATATGTGGTACTGACAAATATACATTTCATGTGGTAGGCAAGTTATCAGTTGAAATACATGTGATTCTTATTTATAGAAGAGAGCACAGAGGCCGAGCACAGAGGAGTAGAAATTAATAACCATAGCTACATCTTTTTCAAGTTTTTATGCATGCAGGACCAATCTATAGTTTCGAATTCTAGCAGATCGACTTCCTACCAGCCAAGGTACGATCCATGACATCCCATCCCACACTCCCGGGATTGACTGGCGCGGGTCGCACCACATTCGACGCAGATAGGATCCGTGAACCGCATTCGAACTTATAGGATGAGAAATCAAGGGTACAGATATTATATCAACACATCTTGTTTCAGTTGATCATCTACAAACTTTTGACGAGCCAAAATATCTTACTATTGTAGCGATCGTACTACGACGTAATACTTTACATAGGCATTTTACAATTACAAATATACAATGTAAGCAAACTGATTGTCAAAGCGAACTGCATCTTGTGAAAATACTATAGGTCGGTCGCGCTATAGTGGCAATGTTTTGTTTACATTTTTAATGTCATTAGTACCTGTACTATCATGACGGTGCAGTTCATGTAACTTCTTGATCTATGGTCATAATGGCACATTACGGTTAACTGGCAGTTCTAATTTATCTAAATGACACTTTTTGAAAGCTTAAAGACAGGAACTCTCTCTAGTTTAAGAATATCATTGATAATAGAATTGATAGCAACAAAATCATTCAAATTTATTCTTTCATTTCCGTGAGTTGGATAATCTGAACTCTGCTATATAGCCAATCAGTCACCAAATCAAAATAAACACAAAACAATAACATTGCCAACTTATCGCGTCCGGACTATACCGATTTTCCTTGATATACCTCGAAATTCCCTTGAAAGCAATCTGTAAGTCGTCGAAACTTTGGTAACTTCACAAAAAGAAACTAGTATGTTTGTTATATACAGAGAGAGAGAGAGAGAGAGAGAGAGAGAGAGCACTTTTTGAGTAAATAATAAAGTTGTCTACCGTCTGTTCAAGAATAATAAATGTGCAAAAATATACACTGACCTTGTCATGAAAGAAAATAATGTATAACGTGACTGAAATGTTCTAATTACTTTATTACTTTGTCGATACCCACCTTTACAGATTCCGTCTACCAGAATGTAGCCATCATTACAGACACACTGGTAGCTCCCATCAAAAGCTTTACACTCTGCATTAGCATCACAAGGTGTTTCATCCTCTTCGGATAATATCGGCCCTTGCCCTTCTTCAACCACTTCACACGTCAACCTTTTGGTACAGTCCTCATTTAGAAAGGTCGTCCCAATCTAACAAATAGCGAATACACGAAGACAAAAATAATAATGATAGTTTTCTTTTTGAATTTCATAATTAACACCAGAATCCATTTTCTTAAAAATCAATTTTCTGTGAAAAGTGGGGTAGAGAGCAAAGTATATGTTACCTCCTGGAAAAGGCTAACAGTTGTACCGATGCTGCAGTTCAATCAGAAAATATAATTGCAAGAAAAAGAAACACAATGGTCACTAAAATAACGGATAGATCAACTTGATCGGACTGGTAAACAAAAAACTGACAGAAAATGAATGTAAGGAAGACATTATATTGTTAAAAACTCTTTATATTTTTTTTTTAAAATAAATTTTAATGTTATTTCTTATTTCTGCAATAAATCAATTAGAAATAATAAACAGCTTAATTAACCGTCTCCTTTTATTTTCATATGCAAGTCAACCGAAACGTTGCGTTCCAAACTATGCCACATGAAGTAATGTCTAACTCACGTGATCAGCCTCTGAACCAATAAAGAGAGTTTTATTTATAGATTATACATGTACAGTAAAGCCAGAGAAAAACTTGACATAAAGTGCAACTGATGTGCACTAGCCCAGAGAGAGGTGTGCACATGACTTTGAGTAAGCTCAGAGACACAGGTGCACTCGACTTTGCGACCCAAGTGCACTAGACAAATTTCCAACTCAGCAATCTACTGTGAATTCAATGTGCACATTCATGTTCAGTATATTTCCTATAAACCCACTCTACAGTTCTTAGTTCAATTTTATTCCTGATTTATCTTTTTTACTTTCTTTTTATTTATCTATTTCATTCCGTCTTTTTATTTAACCAAACATATCAAATTTGATCTTTTTATGTCATTTGAAGTCTGTAATCACCATCTATTTATTAATGAATACCAATCAATTAAAAATAGTGGTAAAAGGTTGGGATAATTACATTAAATAGAACATTCTATCAAAGTAATTTAAAGGTGCGCAAACAATGATTTTTTTCTAATACCCCTTTCTTTAATTGGTCAATAGTTTTTCCTAGTGACAAAAATTATGAGTAGGTGGAGTGAGAAGTGTCATAATATTTAAATGTATATAATGCGTTATTCCCAACACATTTCTTTAATGCTTTTGTTGTTATAAGACAATAGAAGATGACAGCCAGACAGAAGTCTCTTTCAGGTAAGTATTTATCTAATTGTTACCTTATTTATTGCAGGGCACCTCGTTTAATAATGCTCATTTAAATATGTTTATTTTAGTATATCGATGTTTTGGAAGAGCCTTAACGCTGTGTTTTTAATTATTTATATTTCAATATATTTATTTACATAACGTTACACGGTAATAAATTTGGCTAATTATCTCTATCACTATTTCTGAAGTAATTACAGAAATTTGTGGACTTATACATATAATTTTATATCATTACAACTCTACAATCACTGATTATCTATCATGACATTCCCTGTCCGCCAAGCGAAGACGCATTTCAGCCTGGGAATCCGTCCAGTCTGATCAGTCTCTGTTTTACTCATGCAGTCAGAGAAGATTCTGATCAGCTTCGGTGGATGCCTAGGCCGATCTGAGTCTTTGCTGAGTCATTTTGTTGGATCTGTTGGGCAGCGGCTCGAATGAGATGGATTTGAATACGGCATATGTCAATACATGTATCCTTGGGCAAGAAGATTTCTTGTTTGTGTAAATGTTTGATTACTGTGTACTTAAAGGTCTGGATTTTGCTCTTCAAACCCATAATGGAATCTCCTTCAATAAACGGGTAATAAGAATGTCGAATGCATCTCTTAATCTCCTCATTATTAGGGTCATAAAATATTAAAGTGCTAAAACCGCTACCAACTTCAGGGTTCCCGGTGGTGTATATTCATGAATCAATCCAGTAAAACTTTAAAAAAATGGAGATCAGAACCATATATTTTCGCCATTATAATTTTCAATTTTAATATTATTAACTTTTTAATTCATTATTTTTATTCTTATTTTATTTTATTTTATTTATTGGTTTAGTAGTTGAAATATTCTGCAATTTAATTTTAATAAATTTTGAATTTTCAAATGAAGAAAGACAATGCAATTTGTAAAGATAATTATTTTGTTTCAAGGCTCGCTGCACAGATCCCTAAGACTACAATTAGATTGTGAAACATATGTTTTGAAAATCATTGATAATCAGTTTGAGGAAACAAGTTTAGTGATTAAAGCAAGGTATCTGTTATTGATTTCCCTCAACTAGTCCACATTAAGACATAAGGTATAAAACAATAATACAATGAAAAAATCTACAAAACAATAATACAATGAAAAAATCTACAAAGACATTTTAATTCTTTGTATCACATGTAGTCACCGTGGAAAGGAAATATACCTGTTGCATTATATGTCATAATGGGTTGCAAATTGTGTAGACACTGACCAGGCTGTGGACACATTTGAGCCGCGACACGAGAAAACCAACAATGTGGTTGTACGCCCAGTCTGATCAGAGTCTTCGTTTAGCGTTTAATGGGTAGCTAAAGGTCTAAGCTACCTTCATGCGGACAGCGAAGACTCTACTCAGACTGGGCGGATGCCCAGGCTGATCTGAGTCTGCGCTGGCCGCACAACCACATTGTTGGTTTTCTCGTGTCGCGGCTCATTTCTAGTTTCTTGATGAATTGACCCCACTTGAGAAATGAGTAAAAATTGAAAATGGCAGAGTTGCTATTCCTGAAAGTGTACCCATGAACTTTAATACTGTATTCCGTGTAGCGTGAAAGTTTAACGTTTACACAGATCTCTAATGCAAAATCCATATGATCACCAATTCAAACTGTATTCAAGGCCATCGCGGCTGATCCGGACCAGCCATGGACCACTGTTTTGACAAGCATAATATGAATCTTACTCCCCCCCTCTTTTTTTCCATTTGTGTTCTCTTTCCCTCATTTTTTAAAATCTTAACTAAGAGTGTTCGGAAAACTCCAACCCTTTTTCATAATAGTTAGTCGTTGAAATCTTGTTATCAGCCGGAGTCAACTATTGATAAGCCTGAGGGTGTGAAGCGAAGTGTCGGCACACTTCATATACAAACATTGCGATCGTGAAACAGACACCTGTTTGATCGAATTAACTTACTAAAGAACTTGCTTGATGAGAGAATTTAGACACATTTCAACTATTTGCAGGGGTAGACATAGTTCAGATGTGAAGGGGTAATATGGTAATTTACAGAAAATTTATCACATTTCTCCATAGAAAAATAAGTTGTAAGCCCTCATTAGAATCGATTCACCGAGACGGTTCTAATAAGGGGTTGCAGTCTGGAACTCTGTATTTGTGATGCTTTTTCGAAATTTTGCAGAAGTAAATTGTCGTCTGCCTTTTTGGTGCTTAGAGGGTTTATAAAATAAAGGAGGATTTTGTCTACTTTTGGTGACCAGATACACTTTCAGAGGAAGCAACTCTTATGATTTTCATGTAGGATTCAACCCAAGAAAGAATTGAAGTGCGCCCCTATGCTCAAATTCTTTCCTATATGAGTTTATTTTGTCTAGGAAAGCAGACAAGAAAGTCACAAAAGTCGTTCCCCTTTTTTTAAAAAAAATGCAGAAAAAAACGTGATAAAAAAATTGCAGGAAAACATGATAAACTAGTAAACTGTCTTTAGCCTTGCAGACAAGGCATCTCATATTTTGAAGAACGAAAACAGCGTAATTTGCAAATAGCGTAGATCCTGATGAGGCGACTCATAATAAGCCTACACTGTTTGCCCTCTAGTCTTTGAATTCTTATCCATTTCTTTAACATAGCGCGAACAAACTAAAATAGCTGAATTTGCAAATAGTGTAGATCCTGATGAGGCGGCTCATAGTGGGTAGCCTCATTTAGATCTGCACTGTTTTCCCTCTAGTGTTTGAAGTCTTATCCATTTCTTTAACATCTAAAGCGCGAAACAAAAAATGAAAATTGCTGAATTTGCAGATAATGTAGATCCTCATGTGGCGGCTCATAATCAATTGAATGAGCTGCCTCATCTAGATCTACGCTGTTTTCTCTCTAGTCTGTGAATTCTTATCCATTTTTTAAACACCTAGAGCGCTAAAGAACGAAAACCGCGGAATTTGCAAATAACGTAGATCCAGATAATGCGGCTCATAATAAGCAGCATCATCCAAATCTACACTGTTTGCCCTCTAGTCTTTGAATTCTTATCCATGCATTTCAATTCTGCGCTGGGCGAACAATCACATTGTTGGTTTTGTCGTGTCGCGGCTAATTTATTTCTGACTTTGTTTACTTAAGACGCCGCAGAAGTGTGAATACATGTATCTACTCAGTTTTAGAGTTTATTGTTAAAACAACAGTACAATAAACTAAGATTCAAAAGGGTAATGAAAGTCGATTTAAGCACAAACAAACAGATTTACCTTTGAATATGCTTGATCCACAACTCAATGTATTAGTTTTGTCATGATTCAAGATCAAATAAAAGAATAGAATAAAGTTGATAGTTTAATACCTTACAATATGTCTTTTCTGATACTAAAATAGATTATTATAATATTTTAATTGTCTTGTATGATATTTAGAATAAATCATATGAAATGAATCATTTTAATTGCTTTCTCAAAAACTGAAAGAAAGAATTAAAGACAGAAAAAATACACAAATTAAGATAATTTTCACTTTTGCAAATAAAAGTAAAAAAAAAGGACATCAGATATTAAAGCAAAAACAAATTTAAAATTCTTATATTTTCCTTAAAAATAAAGTTGATGGTTTAATAGCTTACAACATATGGATTCTCTTTACTTGAAATAGATAATTACAATATTTTTTTCTGTTATATTAAGAATAAATTAACATTATGTGTATTATTTTAATTGTCTTCTAAAAATACTCAAAGAAAGAATTAAATACAGAAAAAAGACAAAAAATACACAAACTAAGATAATTTTTCACTTTTGCAAATAAAAGAAAAAAAAAAAAAAAAAAAAAAGAAAGAAAGACACCAGAAAATTAAAACCAATACAAATTTAAAATTGTAATATTTTGTTTACTCTTGCAATAAAAATTAAAAAAAAAGAAGATGATTTGGGTAGTGCACAAACTGTATGTCCATTCCATGACTGGCTAATCATAAAAGTAGGTGTAAAGGTTCAATCTGAACTCTGAACTTCAGGTGCACTACGGTTTGAGAATGGGGTGCAACTAAATGCTCAAAGCTAGCTCAGGTGTAGTGCAACTCATGTGCAACTGGGTTGCACAAGGGTGTCAAGTCTTTCTCTGGCTTTACTGTATAATAAAGCATCTTATTACATTCATATGTTAACACACTATTGGTCGCTACTGCCATATCTTCTTTAGAACTGAGATTTAGTTTCTGTTGTGAAAACTATGGAAGTACTAAAATATGGATCTGCAAAAATATACATTCAAGAAGTTTATGGGTCAAGATGTTTGGATATACCTCCTTGTTTTCCTGCCATTTTCCCAAAGGGGTCAACTTTTGTGACGTCATGTTTGCTTCCATGGACGACGAAGCCTTTTGAAAAAGGGGTCTACTCTCAAAGAAAAGAATTTACTCCCTTGGGAGAAAATACTTTTCTTTAAGAGTTGATCCCCATTGAGAATAGAGAAATAACTAAAATGGCTTCCCCTGAAAGTGTCTCCAATCAATTTAACTTACAGCATAATAGTTGTCGTCAGTTGAACAACCGCACTGTTCTACTGGTATACACGTCTCCTCTGCGTTATCAAGAACGTAACCTTCTGCACATATACAACCCTCCACTGGATCAAAGGTATCATCCGGAGGTGGATTCGGTTCTTTGCAAGACGGCTGAGGTCCAGTTATATCTGGGTGGTATTCCTTATTTTCTCCACAGTTAGCTGTTGGCAAAATATCATGGGCATGAAATAGGCTGTAGAATACAATTATTATTTTAATGTTGTCACTTGGGATACAGATATACATATCTTTAGACTTCCTTCTGAATCACATTGGTATATAGAGAGCCTTACACGAGTGGTCATTTCATATGAAATTTATGAAACGAGCCTTCAGCGAGTTTCATAAATTTCATATGAAATGACCACGAGCGTAAAATTCTGTTTATCATATGACCCTTTAAAATGGGATTTTAACGCCTTGAAACTCAACATTATTTCAATAAGAAAACGCATTGTTGACATGGACGTTGTCAATGACATTACGTGTACGCGTACTGGAATGTTCTGTAATTTCATGAAATGTATACTAAGAAATAAAGTTTTTACTATTGTAACTTAAAAATCTCTTATAAATATATTTTGAAAATTGTCCCTTGGAAACAAAGAACAAACAAATCTCTGAAAACTCGTACTGCAATTTCAGATGGCTTTAATATATCATAATTTACGACACAAAATGAGGGAATAAAGAAACCATGTAAAAATCAAAACGATTTACTCGTTAGATTACTCTCATTGCCTTTCAGAGTTGACACCCAAATGATAAGGGAGGCAAAAATTAAAATGACACGGTTGCTTCCATTCAATGAGCCGCGACACGAGAAAACCAACAAAGTGGCTGTGCGCACAGCGAAGATTCAGATCAGCCCGGGCCTCCTCCCAGTCTGATGGAAGTTTTCGAAAAGGGCTTAAAGGGTAGCTAAGAGTCTAAGCTACCTTCATGCGGACAGCGAAGACTCTGATCAGACTGGGCGGATGCCCAGGCTGATCTGAGTCTGCGCTGGACGAACAACCACTTTGTTGGTTTTCTCGTGTCGCAGCTCAAATGTATATCATTTGTTTCCGCGCTACTTATTTTCTCACAAACACTCCTAAGTTATGGATACTCATTAGAACCAGTTTGGACAGATTCCGAATGATTCAAATCCGTTCTGTACCAAAGAGCGTTTGAGGAATGAATAACAAAGCAACTTTACCAATATAAACTTTACAGCATGCTGGCAAATGTACCAGATCTATTGTAAACAAATATTTTTGCACCCGTCAAACATTAAATATTTACGGAAGACATGTCATCATCTTCGATATGATTTTTAATCTAAAGAAATATCAGTTTATTATTAGTTTGTGTTATTTTCAAAGTATCGTAAATGAAATAGCATAAAGTCCAATCCTATGGCACATGTGTGTATGTAAGTAAAAATTAAGTATGAATGTATATTTCATGTATGCATATGTACCGTGTGTACTCTATAAACATTTTGAGTATATATAAATCAAAGGGATTTACATCATTTTCATTTCTTTCTTATGTTCGAAAAAATAGTTTGCAAAACGAAATGATAAAATTAAATAAATACTGGAAAAATAACAGCAAAAAAAAAAAAAAAAAAAAAAAACAACAACAACAAACATCAACAACAGAGTCGTCAAAATGGGAGCATTTCTAAAGTATATACTGTATTATAATTTTTGCTATTTTACAAATAAGAAATTATTTGCCACGAATGACTGGTTTTGAACAGAATGACATCAACTGCAAATGAAGTATTTAAAATGAATGAGATAACTATAAAATTACATCTTAGAGTTCGCTGACTTTGAAGACTGATGTCTTTTAAAGGCTTAGATCATCTTTATATTACCCTAAATATTGGACAGAATACCCGAAGCAAAGAGTGTAGACCATAATCAGACTGCTCCTAGGAGCAGTCTGTTTAGGGTCTGCACTCTTTGCCATTCCACTAAGCCACCAAAGTTTTAACACTTTGTCAATTTTAGTGGCAATACCGAATCTTAAGGTCGGTCGTGTTGGCTGAGTGGCTAATGCTTTCTACTTATAATTAAGAGGTCGCAGGTTCGAGCCTGGCCGTAGCTTCACTTTACACTAATCTCTGCATTTTTTCATCGAATCGTTTTTTTACTCTAGACTCATCTATCCTATCTTCGTTTTCTATATGCCTATCTTAGACAGAAAGCTCGATATAAACTCAAATACTGTCTCAAAGAGGATGTCAAACACATCTACTAGATCTACTAGTACTATTATCGTACGCATATCAGTCACCTTACCTGGACAAAACGCATTCGTTCTGAAGTTAATTTCACCCGCTCCAATTTCGTAACAGAAGGCTACAAACGTTTCCAAAGATCTGCAAACTTCGTCCGTTGCGTCACCCCAGTTTGCGCAAACATCGTACTCACAATCTTCATAATACAAAGCTACTGATTCTGAATCCTTAGCATTTGCTAAATCAATACATTCTTTAAATGGTCCATCAATGTTGTTTTCGATGTATCCACAAAACTCGTCTTCTCTAATGGAGACTTTAAGAGCATCGTCACATACAATATCATCGTCCTCTTTCATACATCTGAAAAAATGGTGGACTTGTTTTCAGAGGAAGAACCCCTGCAATTTTCATTTTTGCTTCCCTTCCCCGGTAGCAAAGTATGTTAGGCACTGGCCTGCTTATCTAGCAGTTCCGGGTTTGAGCCCCGCCCGAGGCGGGAATCTTTTCAATCGTAAACTGGTGGGCTTCCATTGCACACAACCTGTCACTATCACCCATTCATCGTCCTGATATGACTGAAATACTTTTATGAAGGACGTAAAATCGCAATCCATCCATCCATCCATCCATCCATCCATCCATCCATCCATCCATCCATCCATCCGTCCGTCCGTCCGTCCGTCCGTCCGTCCGCCCGCCCATCCATCCATCCATCCAGATGGGGGTTTAAGTCCTCTGACAGCAATTTCTTTCCTTCTTTGGAAAGGATTCTTTGCTTAGGAAAGCAAACAAGAAGTAAAAAATTGAGCCGCGACACGACAAAACCAACAATGTGGTTGTGCGCCCAGTGCAGACTCAGATCAGCCTAGGCATCCGCCCAGTCTGATCAGAGTCTTCGCTGCCCGCATGGGGGTAGCTTAGACCCTTAGCTACCCTTTAAGCGCTTAGCGAAGAGTCTGGTCAGACTGGGCAGATGCCAAGGCTGATCTGAGTCTGCGCTAGGCGCATAACCACATTGTTGGTTTTCTCGTGTCGCGGCTCAAATTGTTATTTTCTTTTAGAAACATACAAAGAATCATTATCGAAATCATGAATTTAAAGCCGTAAGAGCATTTCTTTCATCTGCAACTCTTGAAAATAAACGTTTACTAACATTTATCCAATTTGCAGTGCTTAAACGTTTTTTAGACCAGTGGACTTGTCCATCCTTATAATTTGGATGAGTCCATTTCTAGTTTTAGGAGGAGCCCCGGTAGCTCAGTGGGTTAAGCGCTGGCCTACTGATCTAGCGGACCGGATTCGGGCCCCGCTTGAGGCGAGAATCTTTCCTTCCGTAAAAGGGGTTCCATTGCGCACAGCCTTTCATTATCATCCTCTCATCGTCCTGATATAACTGAAATACTGTTGAAAGGGTCGTAAAATCACAAGTCATCCATCATCCATCTAGTTTTAGGGGTTTCTGGTGGACATTTTCATTTCTATATAGAGGATCTTACATGAGTGCTCATATATTATTGAATTTATTAAACGAGTTGGGGAAAAAGATAAGATGCGAGGCTTTGCCGAGCATCTTATCAGTTTTCCCCAACGAGTTTAATAAATTCAATAATACAAAAGCACGAATGCAAGATTCTATTTATCAAATGACACTAAAATTGCCTTTTATTAGCAAATATTGCACTAAAACGATTTCGCCATTAGAAAACGCGACGTTTTTATGGACGTCAACGTATAACGTTACGGCGTAATTTGCATATTTAATCCACTAGCGGATTATCGTTTTTAATGCATGGCTTTATTACACTCTCAGATGCGACGTCATATGATAAAGTATGTTCATTCAAATTCTTAATAGCAAACAGTGTACACCTGTGCTGGGACTGTGCTGTTTGTACGACATACATGGGACTATGCTGTTTGCATATGTCGTAAAAAACGGGTTTGTAATCAGCCTTTGAACTGACTGTAAACCAGTTTTTTAACTGACTACCTTATGAAATTAAAGAAATTACAGTATGTTTTTCTCTGGCTTTCGTAACCAAATATTTTCAGGGTCACTGACGAGGCATGAATAGCCGAAGCTTCGACGTATGGCCCATGTTTCTTCTTTTAAATGTGTGCTCTGCTTTTGAAGGATCTCTTCAAGATTTTTTTTTGTATTTACTGCAGCTGGGGCTGTGCTATGTGGCGGCCGTAAAACGTCTCCCCGTACATCATCCATAGTGCAGACTGTATTTTATTTTTGTCCTTTGAGATCAGAAGATATATTCTGAGAAATCAGAAAGTTTTGATCGGTTTAGACTTTTAAAGCATCGCTTTTAAACCATATGGACCCTTTTGGATACTAATCAGTCTTTGAATTGACTGCCTCATGTTATTAAAATAAAGAAATCACAGTATGTTTTTCTCTGGCTTTCGTAACCAAATATTTTCAGGGTCACTGACAAGGCTTGAATATTCGAAACTTCGAAGTATGGCCCATGTTCCTTCTTTTGAATGTGTGCTCAGCTTTTCAAGGATCTCTTGAAGATTTTTATTTGTAGTCTAAAATGGATAAAAAAAAGAAACCACCGTTTGTAGGCATGTACGAGGAGATATTCCGTGACAGGGGCGCCGGTAGATTTAACGCTGGCCTGGTATCTAGAGGTTCCGGGCTCGAGACCCACCGGACGCCGGGCTTTTTTCAATCGTAAATGCTAATTCACTCGACGTGATTCAGTACGCCGGACTAAGTCACTGTTATAATAATAAATTGTCTTACACAGATTCTGTGTCGTCGATTCCCTCTACCCTGTGACTGATTCCAATCAGACTAAATTTGTTGTCTTCTCCACTGACGTCAGTCCCATCCTTCTTGACATAATCATCTTGTTCACCATTACAATTCCCACAAAGTCCCGTGGCATTCAGTCCGTCCTCCCTGTTGATGGAAACCTTGGCAGTATGCTTGCCATCAAACCGTGCCTTCATACCACAATTATTCCGAACTACAATGAATCTTCCTCTTCTGACTATTTTGTAGTCAGCTGATGTGTATGGTACAGCCTGCTTTAAGCCATTTCTCTGAAATTTCATAACATGCAAAACGTTGTTACATAACTGGCGGATGGAATGCTTTTCTGTGATCCATTATAAACCATAAACACAGTATCCGAACGCACTGTACCCTCTCTTCCGGTTTTCATAGCGTTGAATCGAGAGTACAAAATTCGTATATAACCAGTAGCCGGAAATCATTATGTTTTGAGTTTTTATCCGGAATCTACTGCGTCATTTATAGTTATTCAGCTTCGAAAATGTAAAGAGGTAAGTTTAATATAATTTTCTCTTCGGTCCTTTACTTTATTGCCCTGTACAATGAAAAACTCCTTGACGTCGCAGATTTTTTTTCCGAACAGCTTAATTTAACACGAGATTGTGTCGTGCACAACTTAGCTATCATTCTTTTTTATCAAAACTAACAAACTGTAGATTGATAACGCCTTCCGTTTATTCTAAAGATTTTTTTATAAAACATGCAAGAAAATGCTCAAAATGGTTTAAGAATCATGCCAAGGGCGATTTGAATACTGTACCAATTACTACCCACCCATACACGACATTGTACAGGGTAATAAAGTAAAAGACCGAAGAGCAAATTATATTAAACTTACCTCTTTACATTTTCGAAGCTGAGTAGCTATAAATGACGCAGCAGATTCCGGATAAAATCTCAAAACATAATGATTTCCGACTACTGGTTATAAGCGAACGTTTGTACTCTCGATTCAACGCTATGAAAACCGGAAGAGATTGTACATGTAGTTCGGATACTGTGATAAATATTATCATTTGACTGGCAGAAAAGATTTCATCCTACGTGATAAAACGTCGGCTTAATGGACAGATTTATCAGCTGTCAGAAAATATCATCGGATCGCTAGAGAGCCAATTTCTACGGCTGTGAGACATTGTACACGGACAACAATGTGGATTGTTTTTAACATTTTTATGTTTGTCGCATGAAAATAATTTGTGAGACATAAATCGAAATCAAACTACTTTGATATTTGATCATATGGAGGAATACTGCAAAAAGTGGAATCTTGAGGTAAATGTTAACCTGGCTTCCAGGCTAAATGGTTATATGTATTCAGATGGTGCGGGTCTTAATGTGGCTCTTTTTAGTCTTATGGCCAACCATTTCCCAGTAAAGGATTACCAGTCCCTTTGACCAACACCAAATAATAAAACATAGGGACTGGATCCAGTCTAGGTAAATGTGGATAAAACTAAAATTATTGTCTCTAGAAAGGGAGGAAATTTAGGTAGCAAAGAAAAATGGACTTACGCCGGGAAAAAGTTGAAATTGTCAGCAGTTTTAATTATTTAGGAATCGTTTTAAACGGTGGAGGGGCATTTATAAAAGCAATCAATACTTTAGCTGAGAAAGCACTAAAAGCAATGTCGAAGTTCATCCCAAAATAACGGTGTCTCAAAGTGAATTTTCTGGTCCCAGAAAATTCACCTTGGGATATCAGTACTTTGAGATAAAGGGTGTAGAAATGTTTATGAAAATAGGGAAAGTGCCCAAATGATATTCTTTGATATAGGAAGAACTTTGAGATAGTAGTGTTCGAGATATCGAGAGTTGACTGTAAATATTTCTATGCATAATATATTCATATAGCGTAGGCTATACTGTTTGGCTACCTTTATTTTGCCATCAGTTTTTGTTGTCGTGCTACATATTTGCTTGTATTGTATTTCCTGTTTAGTGTCATGGATGGGAAGCGGTTGTATCCATTTCTGATCATTGTCGCCTTTATACCATCTTATAACTTGTCAGGGACTCATAGATTCTTGACGCAAACAGGATCAGGGTATTTGACGAAACCGCATGGATGTTTCAAGTCATTTCTCTCGTGCCACGAGAATATACGCCAGCCTAATTTGTACAACAGGCATGATGCATTTTTTTGTATTTGATAAAGCATTTAAATCTTATTTTATGACGGGCTCACAGTTTTTTCTTAATAAAACTAACCTTAAACAAGAGGGCCAAGAGGCCCTGAATCACTCACCTGAGCAAAAAGGTTAAAGGTCAAACTAGGGTCACTATTTGAACAAACCTGATAGTTTGCAACAATTTCCAAACGGTTCTGAAGAAGAAGATTTTTGAATATTTTCTATGTATTGCTATGGTTCAAACCCAGGACCCCCTAGGGTAAGGCCATTTTGGACCCTTGGGCCATCATTTGAATAATCTTGGTTAAGGACCACTATGCAATGCTACATACGAAATTTCAAGCATCTGAGCCAAGTGGTTCTGAAGAAGCTTTTTGAATATTTTTCTATGTTTATCTATGGTTTACATCCAGGACCCTCTGGGGTGAGCCATTTTGATCCTGGGCCATCATTTGAACAAACTTGGTAAAGGACCACTAGGCAATGCATCATACCAGATTTCAAGCATCTGCACGAAGGGGTTCTGGAGAAGAAGATTTTTAAGTATATTTTAATTCTGAACACAAGACTCCCCGCCCCAGGGCCTATTTGAATCCCAGTGCCAACATTTACACAAACTTTGTAGGAGTCCACCAGGTAATGCATCATATCAAAGTTCAAACATCTGAGCCAAGTGGTTCTGAAGAAGAAGATTTTTGAATATTATTCTATGTATTCCTATGGTTCAAACTCAGGACTCCCTGCCGCTGGGCCATTTTGGACCCTGAGGCCACCATTTGAACAAAATTGATAAATGACTGCAAGGCAATGCTACATACCAAATTTGAGCCAAGTGGTTCTGAAGAAGAAAATTTGTGAATATTTTTCTATGTATTACTATGGTTCAAACTCAGGACCCCTTGGGGGGCAGACCCTGGGGTCTGAACAAACTTGGTAAAAGACTACTAGGCAATGCCAAATACCAAATTTCAAGCATCTGAGCCAAGTAGCTCTGAAGAAGAAGATTTTTGAATATTTTTCTATATATTTTTATGGTTCAAACCTAGGACTCCCTGCCGCAAGGCCATTTTTAACCCTGGAGCCACCATCTTAATAAACTTGGTAAATGAGCACTAGGCAATGCATCATACCTAATTTCAAGCATCTAAGCCTTGCGGTTCTGAAGAAGAAGATTTTTTTAATATTTTTCTTTGCACTTCTATGGTTCAAACCTTGTACTTCACGTCAAGGGGCCAGTTTGGACCCTGGGATTACCATTTGAACAAACTTGGTAAAAGACTACTAGGCAATGCTACACACCAAATTTCAAGCATCTGAGCATTGAGGTTCTGAAGAAGAAGATTTTTGTATATCTTTCTATGTATTTCTATGGTTCAAACTCAGGATCCCCTGGGGCGGGGCCACTTTGGGCCATGGGGCCATCATATGAACAAACTTGGTAAAGGACCACTACGCAATGCTACATACCAAATTTCAAGCATCTGAGCCAAGCAGTTCTGAAGAAGAAGATTTTTGAATATTTCTATGTATTTGTATGGTTCAAACCTGGGACTCCCTGCCCCTGGGCCATTTTGGACCCTGGGGCCACCATCTGAACAGACTTGGTAAAGGACTATGAGGCAATGCTACAAACCAAATATCAAGCATCTGAGCCTTGCGGTTCTGAAGAAGAAGATTTTGAATATTTTTCTAAGTATTTCTATAGTTCAAACCTAGGAACCCCCTGGGGCGGGGCCATTTTGAACTCTGGGGCCATCATTTGAAAAAACTTGGTAGAAGACTACTAGGCAATGCTACATACCAAATTTCAAGCATCTAAGCCAAGCAGTTCTGAAGAAGAAGATTTTGGAATAGTTTTCTATGTATTTCTATGGTTCAATTCTTGGACTCCCTGCTCCGGGGCCATTTTGGGCCCTGGGACCACCATTTGAACAAACTTGGTAGAGGACTACTAGGCAATGCTACATTACAAATTTCAAGCATCTGAGCCAAGCAGTTCTGGAGAAGAAGATTTTTAGGCATTTTTTAGTTTTGAACACAAGACCCCGTGCCCCGGAGCCATTTTGGACCCTGGGGCCACCATTTGAACAAACTTTGGTAGAGATCTACTAGACAATGCTTCATGCCAAATATCAAAGCCCTAGGCCTAGGGGTTTCAGAGAAGATGTCATTTAAAGCAAGTTGTTGACGACGGACGACGGACGACGCACGACGGACGACGGACACTTGGTGATCACAATAGCTCACCCTGAGCCTATGGCTCAGGTGAGCTAAAAAGGCTCATTACATTTATCGTTACGAACCCGTAGTAAAGCCAAATTCATAGCGAAAATCCTTTTTCAATATATACTTAAGGACAAACGTTCTGCACGGATATTTTGTTAACATCCGTGCAGAACTGTTGTCCTTAAGTATACAAGGAATAAACACTATCATTATTTACCGTTACTTTCCTTCCTTGGTCAATAACTATTGTGTCGCTGCCGATCATCACATAAACCGTTCTTGTATAAGCAACTGATGGATTTTTGGTGCTTTGAATATTCTTGACATTTACTATCATCCCACAATCGCCATGCCAAGCTTCCATGAGTCGGTACGTGCATATTCCTTGGAAATGAATTTTCAGTTTATCAAACGTCTTATAATGTGGATCACCCGAGGCGCTGCACTTACACACAGCTGGCTCTGTGGTTCCTGTAAAGAGAATTATGACAAATTTTGCAAGAATAGTCTTTAACATTTTCCCCTCATTTATTAGTGGAACATCTTTATATATCTCCACATTCCGTGGTAGAAGATCTTCACTGATAGTTGAAAGCGTAAGCCAAATGGGGGATTTCTCCCACTTAATTGGAATGAAAGGGGAGGGGGTGAGGGGGGTTATTTTAAAGGAATAAATGTGCTCCTCTCGGAAGAAATTCTTTCCTTTAAGAAGAGACCCCATTATGAAAGCTCCTTGTCATCCAGGGAAGTGGGGGAGGGGGGGGGGGAGGAGTGGGTGAGGGGCTCGTTTTTAAGAAAAGAGTTTGCTCCTGTCGGAGGAAATTCTTTCTTTTAAGAGTTGACCTCATTTTGGAAGCTTTTTGTCATCCAGGGAAGAAACAGAAGTGAGCCACCTCATCTGAATCTACACTGTTAGCCTTCTAGTGTTCAAATTCTCAATGTGATATCGCCTGGACGAAACATTTTTTGAAAATCTGCAGACGTAAATTTTGTCGTCTGCTTTTTGGCGCATTAAGGATTAACACACTGAGTTAGTGGGGCTGAAAGGAATCCGTTTACAATTACTATAATGTCAAACTGACAGAGGCTTTTTTCAATGGTTAAACTTGTTTAAAAACGAAGTTTTCAATGATAATTTTGTAATTGATTGTCCTGAATTTTATAAAACTTGAATAACAAGATTTATGATTTGAATATTTTCATGTGAAAAGTGACCTGTACAAACCAGCTTGCGCATCTTTGCAAACTGGTGAAAAGTTTGTACAATTTGCATTGCCCAGTGATTATAAACTTAGCCGCGACACGCGAAAGCCAACAAAGTGGATGTGCGCCCAGCGCAGACTCAGATCAGCCTGGGCATTCGACAAGTTTGATCAGACTCTGCACTAAGCGCTTTAAGGGTAGCTAAGGGTCTAAGCTACCTCCAAGCGGACAGCGAATACTCTGATCAGTGTGGGCGGATGCCCAGGCTGATCTTAGTCTGCGCTGGACGCACAACCCCTATGTTGGTTTTCTCACGTCGCGGCTCAATTATTGCTTATGTGAATAGGGAAGAATCTGACCAGACTGCCCTGATGACTTGCGTCTTCCCTATCTGCGCATATTGTAAAGTGCCTTTTCGAATGACACTAATCATTTCTTCATAATTAGACGCTTTCATCTCAGCTCAGATAAGTCCTTAAAAATATAAACTCATAGAATTTGTTGTATGGTGTAAAACCTTATATTCAAATGTACCCTGTATTTGGCTCATAATTTGTGGACAATTGCCGTATTTCAAATAGAGTCGAGTAAACACTTAGAGTGCAAAAATGAAGAACTTTGAATTTGTTTACAGTGTAGATGCAAATGAGGCGACTCATAATGAACCTCCCCATCTGAATCTACGATGTTTGCTCCTTAGTCTTTGAATTCTCATTATTATATAGCTTGGATGGAACAATTTTTTTAGAAATTTGCAGACGTAGATTTTGTCGTCTGCTTTTCTGGCGCTTTAAGGATAAAGATTCCTCAAGTACTAGTAACTGCTGAAGAAACTACTAAATCAAATAGAGAGAGAGAGAGGGAGAGAGAGATAGAGAGATACTATCCGCATCAGAAATTACCTTACGGTATGTGAAATAAGCGAACACAATGATCATCCTACACATCCGCATACAATAAGTTTAGTTTTCCTGATTTGCATAAACAGGCAAGGGTACTGAGCACTCTGCATAAGAAATTATAAAGTCGTTTCCTCGTCTAAGCAAACTCTACACTGTTTGCTCATTTTGCCCTACTTATCGCGGGAGACCCACGGATACACATCTTGCATTTTCGGCCATTTTTCACACGAAACAATATTCAGGGATTAGTTTGGCTTTCCTGCAGGGAGCCCCACTCAAATGGGATCAACTCTTAAAGTAAAGAATTCGCTCCCTGGTGAGCGAATTCTTTACTTTAAGAGTACAGCCCCATTGAGAAGGGATACAAATGAAATTGGAACTGTTGCTTTCCCTTTCAATTTTATCAATTCGCTTTAAGATTTTTTCCAAAGAACGAATCAAAGAGAGCACGGACCTTCTATACAAACGTCGAAATTGGAGCTGCATCCATTGTATACCCAGAGTTTGTTATTGCTGGTCCCATAGATTCCATCTTCCCCAAGATATTCTTCGTAGTTGCCCGTGTGAAACTTACAGTCGACGCCGGGGTCGGCGGCGGTGACACTCAATATCGTACTTTCTCCATTACCAACTTCGCATTCTTTGTAGCCGTAATTCGGGCTTTCGCACAGGACTGACACTACATTTCCAGTACAGGTGTCTTCAAAATAGTAATAAAAGTAATTAGAATATTATAAAATTAAAATTGACCTACTTTGTCGATTCGTACATGGTATCTACAATTCACAAGTTTCTGCAGTTACAAAAATAAACAAATCACTTTGAGTCTTACCAAAGCAACTTGAGACAACGCTACGAACCTAGTTAAATGCAAGTGACGTCCAGGTGTCAATAGGGCTTATACATTGACATCATGCTTGGCTCCCTTGGTGATACCAAAATTGAGCCGCGACACGACAAAACCAATAAAGTGGCAAGTGCGCCCAGCGAAGACTCAAATCAAACTAGGCATCCGCCGAGTTTAATCAGAGTGTTTGTTGTGCGCTTAAATGTAGCCAAGGGTCAAAGCTACCTCCCTGCGGACAGCAAAAATTCTGATCAGGCTGGGCGGATATGAGTCTTTATTGGGCGCACATGCCACTTTGATAGTTTTGTCGTATCGCGGCTCATAACAAGTTAAAATAGAAAAAATTATGAACTTCGCATTAACTGATAGACCTCTCTTAGACTGTTAATCAATTGTAGACCTAAAAGATGGGCACTCAAACAGACATAAGCAACGCTGAGATTCGAACTCGAAAGATAGCTAAGTGTAAGCCATGTATTTGTGCTTCAAGCAAACTCTGTATAGTAGGGCATCCTACTAATCCCACTAATTCCATTGCATTAATTACTTGATAACTCTGAAATGACAAACTAGAATTTACGCCAAGTCAAATACCCCTTATGTTGGAAATGGAGGATTCGAAAGATTTCACGATTATTTCGAAAGGTTAACGACAAACTAACGGATACGCATCGATGTTTAAAGGGTAACGTAGAAAAAAACAGAACAATAAAAAGATGAAAAAGCGAAAACTAGTTTCATTAAAATTTGAAAATTGTAGAGCAAATTTAATTTGAAAAAGAGGTCATATTCGTCACGACATAAATTTGATAAATGGGATCTCCTATCATAATATCTTGAGTATTAGATTTCTGGTGAGGTAAACGCATTCATACGAATGCTACGACATAACAGTATTCGCTTTCCATAGTGTTGAGTTCGTTTCAACCCTTTACACCAGAGAAGGAATGTGTCAAGAAAACTTGATGAGGCAACAAAACACTGCTTAACACCTTTTTAAAAAAAGAGTCAGAAGAAAAACGGTGACTGAAAATTTGAAATTCAGCTAGTTAGTATAATGAAAGATCTAAAATGTCGCTGAATAATCTATTCTGAAGCAACTGCATGGACTTACTGCAAAACTGAATAAAAAGATCACGAATGTTGGAGAAATATCAAACATATTTTTCGGCAGCTCTGAACCCGACAAAGAATACTACGATAAGTTCAAAACCTGTTGCCATTAACAGTGCATCACAAAATTAAAATTGAGCGCTGTCGACATTTTACGGGCGTTAGAAAAAACAACAACAACAACATATTGATACGAGCGATATTAGAAAACTGCTAAGTACTGCATAAAAGTGAAATAAAACTATCAGCAGCTGCAAAACTACAGAATAAGCGTGTTGCAACAAACTATGATAGATGATAAACTCACCACTATAATGTAAGATTTGCAACATCCACTGAATGTACGCGTTCTTGCATAATAATAATCTGCTGTTTAACTGGTTAATTGATTAAGGTTGAACAGCCCTTTGAGGCAGTATTTCAGTCCACAAGGGGGACAGAAAAAGAAGAAAATGAACAATAAGAAACACGCCTGTCCCGTACGTTTTGCAAATGTAGCAGGCCCTTGCCGTACCTTTGGTCACTGTCTGTTGCCAAGACAGAAGGTTTCACGACAGCTTGTGGATACTCACCGATAAAATCTATAAGATCTGCGAACACATGCTGTCTAAACACATGCTTTTGTGTTCGAACATAAAAAAGTGTATTTGACACATATTGTGTTAGAGCTTTGCAACTAATCTGTAAGTATCCACCAATTCTTCCGATGTCATGAAACTTTTCTGGAATTGAGACCGTTCTGTAGGCATGACAAGAGACAGCAGGTGCGCGATAGGGCTGTTGGATTTCTTCTAGTTTGTTCGTCAGCCTTCTAGACCGCTCGACGTAGAATGAATTTCTTCTAGTTTGTTCGTCAGCCTTCTAGACCGCTCGACGTAGAATGAAATACACGTGCTGTATCAACAGGTTTTTCACGCCAAAAAAAAAACAAAAAAACAACAACAATAAAATAAAAAAAAAAAAAAAAAATTAAAAAATTAATAAATAAAAAAAATCCTTCAACCATAAGAGTATTCAGGAACGTTGTAACGGTGTATTTATCAGCGATTATCACCAGACCACACAGGGACGCAAACATTTTGTGATAGTTACACACAAGGCTTACAAGGGCATCATCTATCGTTTATTATATAAAGTCTATAGGTAGTATTTTGTTTTAATTTCCAACGCTTTCGCAGATACGTATTTTTTTCTTTTCTCAAAATCTCTGAAAAAGGCGAAAGTCAAAAGAGCGCTCATTTTGAATTTTGTGATGCGCAGTCAATGGTGACTCTGATATGCCAATAACTAAACATAGAGATCTATAAATTTACAGTATATTTCATGATATCCCAGGTTTGATAAAGCATTTAAATTTTGTCATGAATTTCCTTTAAACATTATTTTTGTTATATATTTCAGACATGGAAAGTGCGATGTTGATTGCAACTGAATCTTTATTAAAATATAGGCAGCCAAAATAAATAAACATCAAATAGAAAACAACCCCTTAAATACATTGAAGTCAGAGCAACTACGCAACAAATCGCTCTAAAACGCATCCAGAAAGCATCCTGTTCCCATATCACATAAAATTGGCACATTAATGGACTCCAGAATGTTTTATTCCTTTATTGTTTCTTGTAACTTAGTACGAATATTTGTCTTTAGAATCCTTTTGAGCCTGAATATTTACCGTCTCCTGATACTCCTAGGAGGAAAATCAAAGACAAATAAACACAGAAGGACCAGCAGGTCTTCATGTTCAAACCACAGGACTACTGATAAAACATACGGATAGTTTTGGTCTTTTATACCCGATTTCATTTTACGCTCTTTTGTGCTTTTGTACTTTTGTTTGCTTAGTTCAAAAAGTACGTCTGTCAGGTAAAACATATCAAATTAAAAGTAATTTTCACATTATTGAAATTTACATAAAGCAACAGATGATATATCTGATAGCAAATATACATATAAATATATATTTCTGTAAAAAAATATTATATATAAACTTCTGAAGCCACAATATATAAGTTTATGGATATTCCATAATTTTAGAGAACCTCTTCTTGGAAAACAATCTATTTGTGTAAAACAATGGCTGTCTTTAAGATGGACAAAGGGTATACAGTGTATACTCAGTTTCTTTCATTTTTCTTTTCTTTTTTTTTTTTTTTTTGGCGGGGGGGGGGGGGGTGGGGGTGATAATCAATCTTTTAGAAAACGCTGTTACTTATCTGCTGAAGGATGTTTTAGAAGTAGGGAAACACACCTTCCACTCATTATGTTTTCGAAAACAAATATAAATTGAAAAGATATTATCCGGAAAATCGAACTAGTATGTCGCTCATAAAGAGATAGTTTGCCTTGTTTTTGGTCTACAGTTACAGT
Source organism: Ctena decussata (assembly GCA_963989385.1). Classification (NCBI taxonomy): domain Eukaryota; kingdom Metazoa; phylum Mollusca; class Bivalvia; order Lucinida; family Lucinidae; genus Ctena; species Ctena decussata. The sequence goes on along the minus strand of OZ022498.1, from coordinate 31,826,191 downwards.
GATGTGGCTCTCTAACATCATATAAACTTTTGAACTTTCTGACTTTTTTCTGATATTTTTACATTATGCTGATAAGCATTGGTTTAAACAGTATTTTCTCAGAAGAAGTATCATATAGGAATAAAATAAAATACAATTGCAATGACAAGATTTGAAAACAAACAAAATGCTCACATCAATCAACTCCTGATGATAACCAGAATTCCGAAAAAATGCTATGTCGCACCCGCCTTGCTCTTTCACAGTGGTAGTGGTCATAATTAGATTAGGTTTGATGAATTTATGTAGAAAAATTTGAGCAAAATGGACTTGCAAGCTTAGAAAGATGCTATTCTGGACGTAAAATTCAACAGTCAGCAGAGTATGAAATAATGGTTAAAAGTATAAAGTAGTTAAACAATCCAAGAGACCAGTTTAAGAAAACATTTTTGCCATGTCTGATGATTGTAAGTTGGTTAATCATGCAAATGTGGATGCCAGGTTGACGTGAATATTTTCAAAGCCAACAGAATATGAAATATAGACCAGGTCCCAGTTGTTCAAAACTAACGACGTCGTTAGTTAACGTAACGTTAAATTTTCAAACGTAAATATTACAAATATGCCAATATTTTTGTTGTAAAAATGTGAGAAGCTTTTGCATTGCAAAAGCTTTTCACATATTTTCAACAAAAAATATCTGTGTATTTGGCTATAAAGTCACAAAACACTTAACGAGTTTACCTCTTAACGAGCTCGTTAGGCTAACGATGCTTTGAACAACTTGGCCCAGGCATACAAATAATAGCAGCACCCCAGAAGGCCATTCTAGGAAGAAGCTTCATCCCAGGTTTGATGTTTATATGGATTGTGCTTTAAGAGAAATGCCCTTAAATGCTATGGTCAATGCAATGTTGGGCGCAGAATTTACAAAGTCATCAGCCTGTGAAAAATATGTCAAGGGCAGAAGTGAGTGCAACATTCCTTGAGACCTTTTTATGAAGAGACCATTTGTCAAGCTTGATGATTGTAGGTATCATACTTTGAGAAAAATGGACTTAAATGCTACAGTTGATGTAATTTTGGACGTGAAATTTTACAAAGTCAGTAGAGTGTAAAATAAAGGTCAAGGGTAAAAAACAGTGCAACATGCCTCAGAGACATTTTATGAAGAAACCCATTACAAGGTTTGATGATTGCAGGTATCATAAACTGGAGGAAATGTACTTAAATAATTTTACTTATATTATACGTATATGAATTTAATAGTATGTAGTTTCTTTATTGTTCCGGCACGTTGATCTCACTTCGATATTTAAATTCAGACAGTAAATCTGAAAGTAGTTCTTTCGTATCTCTCTATTTCAGTGCGGAGGCATATATAAGAAAATGTGAAAGTCATTAACAGTTTGATTTTTTGCAAGTTAGAACTAGTCACTTAGAATAAACTGAAATTAGAGCAACATTTGTTTTCCGTCCGTGCAAGCGTAATAAATGCTATAATTATATAATGCCCTAGCTTTGAGAAGAAGGAATGTGCAGCATGAATGAACTGGACATTGCATATTTCTTCCAATATTCACGCAATTCATAAGTTCTAAAACTAACATTCTGAACACAAAATCTGGGCAATAAATGACACATTTTTCTGCTCCACAGACAATTTTGGTGGAACTTAAGCAACTTTTAACCAGAAAACAATGCTAGGCGCGGGGCATTTATCAGACAGGAAGCTTTTATTATAGAAAAAATATGTTGTTTCTTATACTATGTCGAGACCTACATTGACAAATTCCGTCTAACAGAACGTAGCCATCTTTACAGACACACTGGTAGCTCCCATCAACAGCTTTACACTCTGCATTGTCGTCACAAGGTATTACATCCTCTTCGGACAATATCGCTCTTTGCCCTTCTTTAGCCACTTCGCACGTCAACCTCTTGGTACAGTCGTCATTGAGAAAGGTCGTCCCAATCTATGATAAAAATAGGAGCTCGCAGAATGCCTAAATTGTGTCGTGTATTTACACTTCAAGTAGAAAAGTAGGGAACATGGTGTGGGTATGCCGAATGCCCTAACATTGTCAAATTATGGCAAAGACCACAGTCTTATATATGTATCAGCAAACAATTATTTCAAGTTTAAATTCAGACTTTTTTTGGTAAAATTCAGAATTCAACGCATGGCAATCCTGAACGCCCCAATGCTACAGCGTGCAGGCGGTTTGGTTTTTGTTGGCAACCTAGTTCACATAGGCACATATTATAGTCAGTCGGTATTATAACGATAGTTACCTCTAAAATTTTATCATAAATAGAACAACTAAATAACTTTTGTATGTTACAGGATAAAATGATTACTCCTGGTCGTACGCCATTTCAGGTAGACAATCCATCTTGTCAACACACAACTGCCAAATAGTTTTCTTTAGAACTGAGTTTCTGTACATGCTACTAAGACTACGGAAGCAACAAAACGTAAAGTACATAATCAGGCAGTCAAATAGGTTTTAAGGTGGTCAGGTGCACCTTCATGTCCCCCGCACACTTTATAAAAGGGCCTATTTTTGTGACGTTTTGTTTGTTTCCCTGGACGACAAAGCCATTTCAAAAAGGGGGTTTAACTCTTTCGGCGCCAAATTTTTCAGACGACAAATTTTCGTCTGCTCAAATCATCAGACGACAGATTTGTAATTGGAATTTTTAACAATCTAAAAACATTTTTCATAGAATCAGGCTTTTTAAAATCATATTTGAATGGCAAACAGTGTAGATCCTGATCAGACGGCTCTTTTAAGAGCCGGCTGATCTGGATATACGCTGTTTGCAAAGTCGCATTTTTGCGACTTTGGCGCCGAAAGAGTTAATCTTGAAAGAAAGAATTCGATCCTTTAGGAACAAAGTCTTTCCTTTAGGAGTTGACTTCCCATGAAGAACAGAGAAAACACTAAAATGGCGAGGTAGCTTCCCATGAAAGTGTCTCCATTTACCATTACTTACGACATAATAATTGTCGTCAGTTGAGCAGCCGCAGTCTTCCAATAGTATACACGTCTCCTCTGCGTTATCAAAAACGAAACCTTCTGCACATATACAACCCTCCACTGGGGGCAAGGTATTATCCTGCTGTGGATTTGGTTCTTTGCAAGACGGCTGAGGTCCAGTTATATATGGGTGATATATCTTGTTTCTTCCGCAGTTAGCTGTTGGCAAAATATTATGGACAGTTATAAAGTAGTTGTAGAATATGACCATAGTTTTATTTAGTTAAAGTTTTCATATAAATGTCCCTTGGGAACAGGGAACAACTAAATAATCTCTGAAAACTCGTACTGCAAATTCAGTTGGTTTAATCAATACAGATTGTTCTCATGAGCCATCGGCTTTCGAGCAAATCGTTGTCTATTTTTCTGCACTTTGTATAGTAAAAAGGGGGAGGGGTGGGCAGCTTGTGTATGTTTTGTTGGTAAGGCGGGGTTGGGGCGGGGGGAGGAGGGGGTGGTGGCACAAATCCATCTCAAGGAAATGTGTTGACCATTACCAAAGACGTTTTCTGATCTTATTCGATATATATATTTTTGTCAAGGGAAACAAGGTTGTGAAAAAATATGGAACTAACTATAGAAATAAGACAGGGTTTTAATATGATTACAGAAAAGTAAAAAGTATGCAAAGACCAGGAACTGAAACAATCAAAATCCAAATCCAGCCCTCAAACCATAGTTGGAAACAACTAAGATTACAAATAAACAAGATACAGAGAACATATGGCCAACCGAGTGAGCAGCTTGTTCCCAAAAGGTGGCCACTCAGCAACCCAAACCGAACCAAAAATAATAAGAACATACATAAGGTAAAACATCACAGAAACTCTGACATCAAAACAGGCAACAGGGAACCACAACAGAACTTCCGCCTTGGAACGGTCAGTAATGAATTACTGGGGGGGGCTTAAATCGATTTTACAGGCCCAACCTCACCCTCAGTTTCTGAAGTGGTACTGAAGTGGTACAAAACATTTAGTTGGTTGTTCTAGTTTTTATTTTGCCATTTTGCCCACCCATTCTTCCATCGGCTCGATATGACTGAAGTTAAGTTGAAAAGACCGTAAAGGACATTTGATCTTCATTGGAAAGCCATATGCGCATCTTCATAAAGCCAAGAACATTCGAAGGACTCCGATGAGTCGATATTACAAACTCTATATCCAAAAGTGTGTCGTATGGACGGAACGACAGACAGGAGCAAATCTTAATGCTTCTCCGAGGGACTTTATGGGGGGTGTGTGTGGGGGCGGGGCAATCAAAACAGTAGAGGGAGTGGAAATAATTAAAAAGGACCTGGTATGATAAGGCCCATATTTGGCCCCCAGAAAACTCATTTTCAAAAGTTCTATTTCGATGACTAAAATGCATTCAGAGGAAAGTTCAAACCTGAAATGTAACAACAACTACAAACTCAACCAGTTCTAGCATAAAATATTTGTCTTTTTAATCCTGAACATACCCACACCCCCAGCGGATTCTGACGAAAATGCCCAATTTGCGGCTTTCAAAATATATGAGCCCGGCCTCCAGCACATTTTATATTTTATATGCAGACATGATTTTGATATATTTACATGCCATGAAAATATTAAATGTGCTGGAGACCGGGCTCTATGTTTATTTTTAACTTTTTGTTACCAAACTGGCAGCGTTTGGAACATTTTTCCTGTTTTCTCAACACAAAAACGCCCATATCTCCGCTCATAGACAAAATAAACATATGTTGTGGGTATTCATTTTCTTAGTTAGAACACAAGGAATAATTTGGTACAAATTTCATTTTGATCTGTTGGAATTTTTTGGTTAGCGTCTCTGGGTTTGCAAACATGAGTGGGTGGGGTACCTTGACAGGCCGTGTGCAGTACACGGGTAGGTAGCTGTGGTGCCCAACATATAAGCATTTAATCAAAAGCCTGTGTTCAAGAGCTTTCAAAAGCTATTGTAAATGACTTATTTCTTTAAAGGAAAAATTATAAAACTCAGTTTTCTTGTAATTTATCTTCATATTATTGAACCAACAGAGACATGTCAGAAATCATGTTATTCTGAGAATTAACAAAAGTGAAACATATTATTTCTGTTTGTTCCCATACGCACAAATGATAAGCAATAGAAACCATGCAATTTTAAGAGAATTTGAATGGGGGCCAAAAATGGCCCTTATCATACCATGTCCTTTATACGATTTGTAACTCTACAAATTGCAAAATGCTGTATTAGTCTCATTTTCAAATAACTCACAGATAACCATGATTTTACAGCTGAGAGTTCACTGCTTTTAAAGATCGGTGTCTTTCAAATTATATAATATCTTTATTACTGTAAATATTGGGGCAGCAATAATAGAGCAAAGAGTGTAGAACGTAATCAGATTACTCAAATGAGCAGTCTGGTCAGGCCTTGCACTCATTGCCATTCCCCTGAGCCAACAACGTTTACATAGCTATCAAATTAAAATGGTGATACTATGTATCAAGTCTGGGCTTGTTTGCCGAGTGGCTTATGCTCTTTAGAGGTCTTTCAGAGGTAAAAGGTTCAGTCCATCCGCGGCTTAATTTTACTATAGCTTATGCATTGTTCATCCAGTCATTATCAATTCATCCATGACTGAAATACTGTTGAAAGGGCCATTAAATCGAAAGTCGTCCATATTTATCAATACATTTAAGGACAGGGGCATCCTACTTATTTGGATATAAGTAGGGCAAGGGTAGGCTATGCTTTCAGCAGGTGCGTAGTGGTTCTTTGTATTATTTTACCATAGACTTGTCTTCCTATCTTCCTTTTCCATCTGCCTCTGTCTGGGAGTCGATTCCATTTAAACTAAAATACTGTCTCAAAGAGGATGCTTAACCACAAAACAACCAACCCATATCTGATTAACTATGTTTTAAAGTATGAAACATAACGAAAAAGAGCTGTTAGAAACAATAAAGAGTCATTGTTACCAAACGACCTGTTTACGAAACGATAGAGTTATTGTTACCAAACCACCTGATGACCAGGTCGTTTGGTAACAATGACCATTTTTCGTTTCCTAACAGCCCTTCTATATACATAGTTAGCCAGGGGTGACCCGAACAACTACAGTAATAACCGCATCGTATATCAGAACTACTTAATTTACTATCTTTCAGCTTTTAGTACGTGTACCAGTCACCTTACCTGGGCAAAACACATCCGTTCTGAAGTTTATTTCACCCGCTCCAATTTCGTAACAGAAGACTACAAACGTTTCCAAAGATCTGCACACTTCGTCCGTGGCATCACCCCAGTTGGCACAAACATCGTATTCACAATCTTCATAATACAGGGCTACTGATTCTGAATTCTTAGCATTTGCTAACTCAATGCATTCTTTAAATGGTCCATCTATCTTGTTTTCGATATATCCACAAAATTCATCTTCTCTTATAGAGACTTTAAGAGTATCGTCACAAACAATATCATCATCCTCTTTCAGACATCTGAAATTATTATGAACTACTAAGAATCAGTTCACAAAAGCTTTAAGGTGACAGGGTACACTTGTAGGGGAAGCAACTTTACAATTTTTCATTTTACCTCCGTCCAAAAGGCATTCTGGGGATTTACGGTTTTAGTCTGGCCCATGTTCCTACTTCTGTATGTATTCTCTGCTCTTGAAGGAACTTTTTAAGATTTTAATTGTACCTCACTGCAGCTGGTGTTGTGCCGTGTGGCGGCCGTAAAACGTCTCCCCGTACATCATCCATAGTGCAGATTATATTTTATTTACATCCTTTGGGATCAGAGGATAGATTCTGAGAAATCTAAAATTTGAGATCGATTTAGACTTTTATTCTAGATTATTGTCTTTTATATTATTTGGATCCTTTTGAAACGAATCAGTCTTTGAATCGACTGTCCCATTAAGATTTAGAAATTACTGTATGCTTTTTTCTGGTTTCGTCACCAGATATTGTCAGGGTCACTGACGAGGCTTTATTAGCCGAAACTACGTAGTCTGGCCCATGTTCCTACTTCTGTATGTATTCTCTGCTCTTGAAGGAACTTTTTAAGATTTTAATTGTACCTCACTGCAGCTGGTGTTGTGCCGTGTGGCGGCCGTAAAACGTCTCCCCGTACATCATCCATAGTGCAGATTATATTTTATTTACATCCTTTGGGATCAGAGGATAGATTCTGAGAAATCTAAAATTTGAGATCGATTTAGACTTTTATTCTAGATTATTGTCTTTTATATTATTTGGATCCTTTTGAAACGAATCAGTCTTTGAATCGACTGTCCCATTAAGATTTAGAAATTACTGTATGCTTTTTTCTGGTTTCGTCACCAGATATTGTCAGGGTCACTGACGAGGCTTTATTAGCCGAAACTACGTAGTCTGGCCCATGTTCCTACTTCTGTATGTATTCTCTGCTCTTGAAGGAACTTTTTAAGATTTTAATTCCACCACGCACATTTGTGATGGTCTGCCATAACTCTTACATATTTCAATCAAACTCACTAAAATGCCATTTGCATTCACTGTTAATGTTCACAATGACCTGTCTACGTTTAAAATTGTTAAATAGCCGAGTCCATACCTATTCTCAGTAAAAACAGTCTAAAGTTTGGCTATTTTTGCAGAATAATAGTCAAACTAAGGTAAATATTGCTATGTATTTATCTCGTTTTATTTCCAAGAAAAAAAAAACATGTTTTCTCTCTATTTTCATGGACTGTTTCGATCAAAAGTGTTTACAATGCTTGCTTTTTATTTTGTAGCGAACGCATAGTATGATTTACTTAAATTTTTCTATCAGTTTCTCAGCAGAAAAGTGCTTGCGAGTTTTTGCCTTTGTTAGGGTCAGCCATCACTCTAGAAGAAATTATCATTATGGCTTTCCCTCACGCTTCATCGTTTGGACATTTGGTGACATCTGGTGGTAAGGAATTAAATAAGAATGTTTATGGGTGACCATCACCTTATTTGAATTGCATGATTAACCATCATATATATGCGTAATGGAAAACCGTAAGTCCTCCGACTGATGGGCGTCAACTCGTACAAGAAAAATATCTCCTTTAACAGCCAACCCGTCAGGCTCACAGCGCTGAATCAATATTGAATAAACGTTAATTCAACGTCATGATGTTGAATCAAAGGATAGTTGTATTAAAATATGTCGTTTTGGGAGGTCTGTCATCGGATTATGGTCGGAACTTTCGTTTTACGGCGACGCGCATGTTGAGCAGTTAAACGCGATTTGTGACTATAAAATTATTTATCTCCCCGAATGACAATTTCCAATACAGTTATCCCCATTCTAATGCACTGTTCCACATTTTCACCTTTTATGGTGTAGTGCTTTATACCCATTACAAGCATACAAGCAACGTAAAACAAACGCCAGCCTATCATGAGAAACACATCATTTACCTTCTAAATTAATACTGACTTTTTTATCAGTAAATACTTTGCATCTGAGGAGTTATGTAAGATAAATTAATGACTTAATGAGATGTTCCGACCTAATTTTCCTTTTTTTTTTACACTTTTACTTGCTATATCAATTAGTAAAATTCGTAATGGTCAACGTAAAGCAGTGACTCAAAGACTAAATGCTATAAAATTTTCCTGCTTAATAATATTCTTATCTTTGAAATTACTTTTGAATATCTATATTGATTTTTAACTTTTCTTTCGTTAATGGCACTAGAAGACCACATCTGGTATCATATCATCTTACGTAAGGTTTCCCAGCCTTTTCCAAGGTTATCTCAAGAAACAACCGAGATCATAGCAGGAGATGCCATAAACGATCAAACCCAACCTACTCTAACATATTTTAATCCAACTTACTAAAATGGCATTTTCAGTCACTGTTAATGTTCACAATGACCTGTCTACGTTTCCTGTCTACGTTTAAAATTGATATTTAGCCGAGTCCATATCTATTCCCAGTATAAACAGTGTATATTTTGGCTGTTATATGCTGAATAATAGGCAAACTAAGGTAAATATTGCTATGTATTTTTCTCGTTTTATTTCCAAGAAAAATACATGTTCTTCTTTCTATTTTTATAAACTGATTCGATCAAAAGTGATTACAATGCTTCCTTTTTATTTTGTAGCGAACGTTAAGTATATGAGTTACTTAAAATTTTGTATCAACTTCTCAGCAGAAAAATGCTTGCGGGGTTTTGCCTTTTTAGGGTCAGCCATCACTCCAGAACAAATTATGGTTATGGCTTTCACCCACGCTTCATCGTTCGGACAGTTGGTGACATCTTGTGGTAAAGCATTTAATAAAAGTGTTTATGGGTGACCATCACCTAATTTGAAGTGCATGATTAACCATCACAAATATGCGTACTAGAAAGCCGTAAGTCCCCCGACTGATGGGCGTCAACTCGGAAAAGAAAAGAAAATCTCTTTTAAAAGCCAACCCTTCAGGCACACAACGCTGAATCAACATTAAATAAACATTATTTAATCGCCATGATGTTAAATAAGGGGATCGCTATATTAAAAATTGTCATCTTGGGAGGTAAGTCATCGGTTTTATGGTCGGACATTTCGTTTTACGACGACGCGCCTGTTGAGCCGTTAAACGCGATTTGTGACTATACAACCGATGATTTATATCCCCGAATGACAGTTTCCAATACAGTTATCCCCATTCTAATGCCCTGTTCCACATTTTTACCTTTTATGGTGTAGTGGTTTGTACCAATTATAAGCCATGCCAGCAAGGCAAATCAAACGCTAGCCAATGAAAAGTCATGAGAAACACATCTCTTAATATTCTCTAAATTTATACTGACTTTTTTATCAGCAAATAATTTGGAACTAGGGAGTTAGGAAAAATTAATTTATGACTTAATTTGATGTGCCGAGGTAATTTAACTTATTTTTCACTTGATATATCAATTAGTAAAAATCGCAATTCTCAACGTAGAGCAGTGACTCGAAGACTAAATTCTATTAATGTTTGCCTGTTTTATAATATTCTTAACTCTGAAATTACTTTTAAACATTTATACTGATTGTTTAACTTTTCTTTCGTTAACGGCACTAGAAGACCAAACCTGGTTATCATATCATCTTACGTAGGGTTTCCCAGCTTTTTCCAAGCTTATCTCAAGAAACAATCGAGATCATAGCAGGAGATGCCATAAACGATCAAACTCAACCTACCCCACTTAAGGCCTGTTAAGTGGGGTAAGTCGGGTACACTTTTCTAAGACAGTGTGTTTAGCGTGAACGTTTCAGACTGACATCGAATTTCCGACAGCATGATATAGTGTCGCAAGTTTTTGACGTTTACCAATTAGACGTCGCGTTACAGTGCATTAGAATCAACATTTGGTCAATGTTGATTCAGCGTTGTGCCCAGTGCAAATACTTTTCTTAACTGTACGCCCTATTTACCCGACTAGGGAAGCAAACAGAATGTCAAAAATTAATCGTCTTTGGCAAAAATGGCGAAAAGCTTGGTCGTGTACCAATGCTCCTTCATTTCAAAAAATTTTGCGATTTGCGTTTACAATTTTTTTTTTGGAAATAAAACTCTATCAGAATGTATATGTCTTTATCAATGCAGAGACAAACATTTAAAAGTTTACGAGCATTCTGTTGAACCCTTATTAGAGATAATAAGCATTCGCAAAACAGCACAGGTCTTTAGTTTTATATGAAAAAAATCTGAATAAAAGATCCATCTCTCATTTCAAACACATGTAAATAATTTATCAGGAAGCAATGAGGAAGCCACGAAAGTATTAGAGAAAGTTTGGATTTACATAAAATAAGATCATACCTACACGAAATTTAATGAGATAGGCTTTATTTGGGATTAGTAAAAATGCGAGGATGCTCCGGTTTACCTCTTAAGATGAATTTTAACGGAACACTTACGAATAAGATAGAGCGACCATTGTTTGACATTCGAACAAGTTTTTTTTGTGTGTAAAAATTCGACGTTTCCCTTAAATACAACACTCACAAAAGAGGTATGTCCTTGAGGTAGTACAAAAACTTCCAGGATATTCAACTCGATCTATTATTTTTGCCTCCTTTTTCAATGGAGTATCAACTCTAAGAAAGGAGAAGAACTAAATAAGCTAATGCTTTCGTTCTAGTCCTATTATGTTTATATATAGAACAATATTGTTACTGCCATGAATGTTTCTTGAAATAAAATATGTTTAAACCAACTCTTAGTAAGAATATTTTCCACTTGGATCAACTCCTTTCTTTTAAGAGTATGCCTTTTTTTAATATGGTTTGTCGCCCAGAGAAAGAAACAGGAAATAACCGAAGCTGTTACCGTTTGCAAAAATGAAGGAAAATACGAAGGTATACCCCATACGCCTTAACTTGTTCAAAGATACCGTGAAAGTATTTCCTTCAGCTGTGACACATGAGCTTTTGTAAAAATTTATCTAATTTGCTGTGAAATCTCGGTTTATACGCATGTGCGGGAAAAATAATCCACGCGCTTTATCGAGTGAATTATTGACCTTACAAGCGTATAAACGTGGTATAATTATTTGATACCACCCTCATCAGTGCAGACCCAGGCTGTGTCAAACTTATTCTTAATATTGTCAGCCTATAACTTTTTGGAAAGAATGGTATAATTTGAGTAGAACTGATTGGCGTCGCGTGACAAGGAACGTTATAGTTCCTACAAACAGGAAACAATCAAATCATCGTGTGCATACAGGCTAATGAGATCTTCCCCTTGCTTACACAATCTAAGAATCCCGGAGAAGTGAATAGCGAAGGTCCTGTTCAGTAGGAGCAAATGCGTAGACTGAGTTTTACTTTAGTAGTTAACGTACGCATGTAGCATAAACTCCCTTTTTACGCAATGTCAGTCAGTTACATATATACTATCTTACACTGCTTCATTTTCATCTATTCCCTCTACCCAGTGACTGATTCCAATCAGACTAAATTTGTTGTCTTCTCCGCTGACGTCAGTCCCATCCTTCGTGACATAATCATCTTGTTCGCCATTACAGTTCCCACAAATTCCCGTTGCATTCAATCCGTCCTCCCTGTTGATGTAGACCTTGGCGGTATACTTGCCATCAAACCAGGCCTTCATACCACACTGATTCTCAATCACAATAAATTCACCTCTTCGTAATATCTTGTAATCAGCTGATGTGTATGGCACTGCTTGCTTTATGCCATTTCTCTGAAATAATATAAAATACAAGGTATTGTTGTTGTTATTTTACTGGCAGAAAAATGTTCTCTGACCCATTTAAAATAGAAAACACTGTTATATGGTTAGAGAAAGCCTATTTTACTGATCTGCGGGAATGTTAACGTTCAAGTGTGACAAATTCGTAAGCTAACCAACCTATCTATCCCTGTGACGTATTTGCCATCCATACATGCTTTAAGTTTATAACAGGCAAATGTTTGATCTGATGAAATTTTAAGTGATATATAACCAAATTAAATGATACTGTCACGAAAGCCTCTTCCAAGCTAATTGGACTGTAGTCAGAACCAGTCCTTCTATTTTTGTGTGTATTTTTTTTTGTGCAAGTAACATATACAATTTCGTGCAGTTCTTTTTTTGTTGATAAAATGTAAGGTGATTAAATTGATGTGTTACCCGGTTAGTAAAAATACGCAAGGTTTGAAAATCTATTCGGGTCCATTTTCAGAAGAACAAAATTAAATGGGGTTTCGCCTCACTGAGCCTTGTATTTCTTTGGTCATAAAACGGAGTTTCCCGTCTGAACCAATCTCATTGCTTAACGGAGACCCAGCAACGAAAACCGCATTTTTATGGAGAGACTTATCATTTTTTCAAAATACCTTGTTCCTTCTTTTTTGCTAGTTGTATGATACAAAAACGCACATCAACCGACATATTTTCATCAATTCTGATGGCTGTACAGGTTTTATAATGATTTTTATTTTGACGATTTTTTCACTGGTAGGACTATGGAGACTTTAAATGTCAAGGACACAATTTCTATTTTTAGAAAAAAAACTTTGTCACCGCTCTAGCCGTAGGACCACAGTTACTAATATAGCACACGAGATACAATAGCCGCACACAAAAGGAAAGTGACGCGCAGATAGTAACTCGCGAGCGCACGCGTGTCTCACATAGCCACCTCAACCTGACCCGAGAAACACGAGAGATAAAGTCAAATTCAGACTGGAAAACCATTTATCTAATCATATACTGATTTACCATTATTTTCCTGCCCTGGTCAACAACTATGGTGTCGCCGCCTAATATCACGTACATCGTCTCAGTATAAGCAACTTTTGGGTTATTGGTGCCTTGAATATTCTTTACATTCACTATAATCCCACAATTGCCATGCCAAGCTTCCATGAGTCGATAAGTGCATACTCCTTGGAAGTCAATGTTCAGTTTATCAAAGGTTATATAATGCGGATCACCCCAGGCGGTGCACTCACACACAACTGGCTCAGTGTCCTCTGTAAATAGAAAAAAAGATCATATGACAAACTTTGTAAAAGTAGATCACTTGACAAACTTTCTAAAAATGTCTTAAACACTTTCTATTGAAGGCTCCATCTGTCTTTCATTACGCTGAAAGAGAAGAACTAATGATCCTGATCCAGCTTCGACCCAGGAAAGGGATATCAATATTGCTCTAACTGGTAAAGACTTAGAAAAATAATACTACTAAATTAATATTTTATTACGGATATGAAAATAAAGTAAATAGGCCTAAATCAATAAATGTTTTATTAAGGATTTGAGAAAAAGTATATTAAAAGATAAATATTTTTAATATAAAGACTAAGCAATTTGTTTCTTGCCTATACACGTGTTATGAATGCGAAAAATTACACACCGACATTGTCATGAGAAAAAGGGAAGTATAACGTAAATAAACTGTACATGCAGTGTTTCTTCCAATATTTTTGCAAGTCACATGTCCTAAAACTGGCATTTTGAACACAATTAATGACAAATTTCGGTCATCTACAGCCACTTTTTGTGAAACATTGGCTACTTTTAAACAGAAAAAAGTAAGAAGCGCGACTTTTATTTGAGAAGGGAGTCTGTCAAAAGAAATGCTATACTTTTAGTACTTTGTCGATACCCACCTTCACAGATTCCGCCTACCAGAATGTAGCCGACATTACAGACGCACTGGTAATTGCCATCAACAGCTTTACACTGTGCATTTACGTCACATGGTGTTACATCCTCTTCGGATAATATCGGCCCTTGCCCTTCTTCAACCACTTCACATGTCAGCCTCTTGGTACAGTCGTCACTGAGAAAGGTCGTCCCAATCTATGAAAGAAAAAAAGGAGATCACCAAATGCCTGAATTGTGTCGTGTATTTACACTTAAAACAGGATAGTAGGGGAATTCGGCGTTGGTCGCCGAATGTGCTAACACTGTAAAAATATGGCAAAGACCGCAGTCTTAATATGTATCAGCAAACATTTATTTAATGTTTAAATTCACGAAAAGTTTTTGGAAAATGCACAATTAAATGCGTTCCAATCGTAATGGCTGCCACTGGTACAGCGTGCAGGTGGTTTGCTTTTTGTAACCTAGCTCGAGGTCCTGTCATTGGCACATGCTGTACAATCGATATTATAACGACAGTTACCCCTTATATATTTTATCATAAATAGAATAACTAAATAGCTTATATAGGTGCCAGGACAAAAATGTTCGCTACTAGTTGTATGCAAGTTAAGGTAGACAACTCGTCTTGTCAACACAGCTGCCATATAGTTTTCTTTAGATCAGAGTTCTGATACCTGTTATTAAGACTAAGAAAGCACCATAACATGAATCTAAGTGAAATATTTATTCTGCAAATAGGTTTTGCAAATAGGGTGCAGGGTGCACCTTCATGTTTTTCCTGCCGAGCTATATAGGAGAGGCCTACTTTTGTGACGTCATGTTTGCTTCCCTGGACGTCGAAGCCCTTCTACTCTCAACAGAAAGAATCTTTTAGGAGTAAATTCCTTTTTAAGAGTTGAAATCCCTTTGAAAGTAGCGGGAAAATTAAAATGGTTCCCCTGAAAGTGTACTTATTCTCCGTAACTTACAGCATAATAGTTGTCATCAGTTGAACAGCCGCATTGTTCCACTGGTATACACGTCTCCTCTGCGTTATCAAGAACGTAACCTTCCGCACATATACAACCCTCCACGGGGGGAAAAGTAGTATCTTGTTGTGGATTTGGTTCTTTGCAAGACGGCTGAGGTCCATTTATATATGGATGGTGTACTTTGTTTTCTCCACAACTAGCTGTTGATAAATATCAAGGACAGTTATAAAGCAGCTATCATATCACCATTTCCTTATTAAGTTGAAATGTTTATAGTCCTATTATTGGTGGAAACGTCTAAACTAAAATCATTCCATTAAAGGCCCCATTGCTCTACCAGTGATGAAAATTTTATCGTGAGGTATCGCTGCGAGCTTCGCACTACAGTTTCGTCATAATAAACGACCGTGATTAGCATGCATTAATTGAACATAATATCCTTGAGATTCATAAAAAGGGTTTTGAAAACTGATTTGGGTCATTTTAGTTGCCAACTAATATGACCTACTTTCAATTTCGTAAACATGAATAAAATGGAAAAAATACAATGTACCGGCGTGGAGACCCATTCACTATGCCGCCCACAGCTATGTAACATTACTAAACAGGAAACCAGAAGAGAACAGATGTATTTTGTGGAGAGATTTGTCGTTTTCAATACCTATTTCCTCTACTTTTTGCAAGGTGTATGACTTAGTATAAGCATAGCAAGCCACGTTTTATCTCCATACGTGCAATTTGAACTGCTTTTCGTAAGGATTGTGTTTAGTCGTTTTTACCACTGATAGGATTATGGAAACTTAAAGCGGTTCAACTTTCACGGTTGGTATTAAAAAGTGGGTTGATGTGCATATATTACATCATATAACTGGCAAAAAGAAGAGAAATTAAGTTTTTGAAAAATTACAAATCGTTCCACAAAATACGCTTTCCTGTGTTGGTTTCCCGTCTAGCAATGCTATGTAAACATAGACCGGATAGTGATTGGAACTCCACGACTGTACATTGTCTTTTTACCAGTTATTCAACTTACTGAAATCGGAAGTAGTCATTTGAGTTGGCAACGAAAATAACCCAAATAAGTTATCAAACTTTTTATGTGAAACTCAAAAATGTTTTATATTTTTAAAAAGCTGACTAATCGCGGTCAATGAAGCTTGCAGCGATACCTCGTGATAATTTTTCATGCTGATAGAGCAATGGGGCCTTTAAAGTTTCATATCAATAAATTCAGAAAGTTGTCCCTTGGAAATAAAAAAAAACACAAAAATATCTCTGGAACTTCAGTTGCATTTATGAATGCAGATGGTTTCTTAAGGAAATGTGTTTATAAGAAACATGGTTGTCGAAAATATGACACTAACTCTGTAGATAAGAAAGGATAATAACATAATTACAGAATTTGTTTTACGCGGTCTCTTTGCCCATCGGCTCGATGTGATAGAAATTCTGTTGAAAATGCCATGAAAGACACAGTTCTGTCAAAGTTAATTTATCTTCATCGGGAAGCCATGCGCACATTTTCATTATGCCAAAAGATTCGAAAAACTCCGATGAGTCGTTTTTACAAACTCTATGTCTTAAAGTGCGTCGTACGGACAAGCCAAGAGCAAATCTTAATGTCTTCTCTCCACCCCTACGACTATCGTCATGTGGTGCAGGTGGGGCGGAAGATTGGGGATTTAAAGAGAAGAGGAAATGGGCATAATTTAAAATTGATACACAAAATATCTTAATATCTATACTCAGCAAATTAGTAAATATTGGTCACAAAAGGTTTATTTTCAACAGAACAAGGTACTTTAAATAAAACGCAGATAACCATGGTTTTACATCTGAGTGTTCACTGGCTTTAAAGAGTTATATAATATCTTTATTACACTAAATATCAGGACAGAAATGTCTAAGCAATGACTGTTGACCATGGTTAGACTGTTCAAATAAGCAGTCTGTTCAGGATTCACACTCTTTGCAGTTCCACTCAGCCAACAATGTTTTAACAGCTATCAACTTTTATTAGTAATACTGTTTAAAGTCTGGGAGTGTTGGCCGAGTGGCTAATGCTCTTTAGAGGTCGCGGGTGCAGTCCAACCGCTGCTTAATTTTACCATAGCTTATGCATTGTTCATCCAGTCATTATCACACCAATTCTCATATGACTGAAATACTGCTGAAAGGGTCATAAAGTCGCAAGTCATCTTTATCTATCAATACATTTCAGGCATGGGCATCCTACTTATTTGCATAACAGTAGGACAAAGGCAGGCTATGCTTGCAACAGGTGCGGTTAGGTTGTGTGTCCAATACAGTTTCAAAGAGCCGTTAAGCCCAAAGCAACCTACCAACCAACTCAATCGCGGCAGTACGGTCAAGTCGGCTAAATTCGGACAGCAGATAAATTCGGACAGTGACATTGTTCCTTTATATGTCAGTTCTTTAGAATTAAAACAAAATTAACTTGGCAAACGGTGAAAATCCTGATGAGACGTCTCACCTAGATTATCACTGTTTGCAATGGTATGTCCGAAGTTACCCGCTGTCCGAAGCTACCAGACTCAACCCTAATGACTGTATCTCCGCCTGTATCTTAGAACTTCTAACTCCACTACCGTACAGTCACTTGTACGAGTACCAGTAACCTTACCTGGACAAAACACATCAGTTCTGAAATTAATTTCACCCGCTCCAGTCTCGTAACAGAAGGCTACAAATGTTTCCAAAGATCTGCACACTTCGCCTGTAGCGTCACCCCAGTTGGCGCATACATCGTACTCACAATTTTCATAATACAAGGCTACTGATTCTAAATTCTTAGCATTTGCTAACTCAATGCATTCTTTAAATGGTCCGTCTATGTTGTTTTCGATGTATCCACAAAACTCGTCTTCTCTGATGGAGATTTTAAGACTATCGTCACAAACAATATCATCCTCCTCTTTCAGACATCTGAAATTATCATGGACTACTAAGAATCGGTTCATAAAAGATTTAAGGTGACAACGTACACTTGTAGGGAAAGCAACTTTACTATTTTTATTTTACCATCCGATAATAGGCATTCTGGGGACTTACGGTTTTCCATCACGCATATTTAAGATGGTCTGCCATAACTCTTACAAATTTCAATCCAACTTACTATAATGTCATTTGCATATACTGTTAATGTTCACAATGACCTGTATGCGTTTAAAATTGATAAATTGCCGAGCCCATATCTATTCTCTGTATTAACAGTCTAAATTTTGGCTATTTTTGCAGAATAATAGTCGAACTAAGGTAAATATTGCTATGCATTTATCTCGTTTTATTTCCAAGAAAAATACATGTTTTCTCTCTATTTTTTTGGACTGTTTCGATCAAAAGTGTTTACAATGCTTGCTTTTTATTTTGTAGCGAATGCTAAGAATATATGATTTACTTTAACTTTTCGACCCAATTTCTCAGCAGAAAAGTACTTGAGAGTTTTTGCCTTTGTAAGGGTCAGCCATCACTCCAGAAGAAATTATCGTTATGGCTTTCCCTCACGCTTTATCATTTGGACATTTGGTGACATCTTGTGATAAAGAATTTATCAAGAATGTTTATGGGTGACCATCACCTCATTGGAATTGCATGATTAACCATTACAAATATGCGTAATGGAAAAACCGTAAGTCCTCTGACTGATGGGCGTCAACTCGTAAAAGAAAAAAATCTCCTTTAAGAGCCAACCCGTCAGGCACACAGCGCTGAATCAATATTGAATAAACGTTAATTCAACGTCATGATGTTGAATTAAAGGATAACTGTATCAAAATTTGTCATTTTGGGAGGTGTGTCATCGGATTATGGTCGGAACATTCGTTTTACGGCGACGTGCATGTTGCATGTTGAGCCGTTAAACGCGATTTGTGACTATAAAATTATTTATCTCCCCGAATGACAATTTTCAATACAGTTATCCCCATTCTAATGCACTGTTCCACATTTTTACCTTTTATGGTGTAGTTCTTTGTACCCATTACAAGCAATACCAGCAACGTAAAACAAATGCCAGCCAACCATGAGAAACACATCTCTTACCTTCTAAATTAATACTGACTTTTTTGTGAGTAAATACTTTGCATCTGGGGAGTTATGTGAGATAAATTAATGACTTTATTAGATGTTCCGACCTAATTTTCCTTTTTTTATACTTTCACTTGATATATCAATTAGTAAAATTCGTAATGGTCAACGTAAAGCAGTGACTCAAAGACTAAATCCTATAAAATTTTCCTGCTTAATAATATTCTTATCTTTGAAATTACTTTTGAATATTTATATTGATTTTTAACTTTTATTTCGTTAATGGCACTAGAAGAGCACATCTGGTTATCATATCATCTTACGTAAGGTTTCCAAGCCTTTTCCAAGGTTATCTCAAGAAACAACCGAGATCATAGCAGGAGATGCCATAAAGGATCAAACCCAACCTACTCTAACATATTTTAATCCAACTTACTAAAATGGCCTTTTTAGTCACTGTTAATGTTCACAATGACCTGTCTACGTATGTATTTTTCTTGTTTTATTTCCAAGAAAAATACATGTTTTTCTTTCTATTATTATAAACTGTTTCGATTAAAAGTGTTTACAATGCTTGCTTTTTATTTTGTAGTGAATGCTAAGTATATGCGATACTTAAAATTTTGTATCAACTTCTCAGCAGAAAAATGCTTGCGGGTTTTTGCCTTTGTTAGGGTCAGCCATCACACAAGAACAAATTATGGATATGGCTTTCTCCCACGCTTCATCGTTCGGACAGTCGGTGACATCTTGTGGTAAAGCATTTAATAAATTGTTTATGGGTGGCCATCACCTAATTTGAAGTGCATGATTAACCATCACAAATATGCGTAATAGAAAGCCGAAAGTCCCCCGACTGATGGGCGTCAACTCAGAAAAGAAAAGAAAATCTCATTTAAAAGCCAACCCTTCAGGCACACAACGCTGAATCAACATTAAATTAACGTTATTTAATCGCCATGATGTTGAATAAGGGGATCGCTGTATCAAAAATTGTCATCTTGGGAGGTAAGTCATCGGTTTTATGGTCGGACATTTCGTTTTACGACGACGTGCCTGTGGAGTCGTTAAACGCGATTTGTGACCATACAACCGATGATTTATCTCCCCGAATGACAGTTTCCAATACAGTTATCCCGATTCTAATGCACTGTTCCACATTTTTACCTTTTATGGTGTAGTGGTTTGTACCCATTACAAGCAAAGCCAGCAAGGCAAAACAAACGCCAGCCAATGAAAAGTCATGAGAAACACATCTCTTAATATTCTCTAAATTAATACTGACTTTTTTATCAGCAAATAATTTGGATCTGGGGAGTTAGGAAAGATTAATTTATGACTTAATTTGATGTGCCGAGGTAATTTAATTCATTTTTCACTTGATATATCAATTAGTAAAAATCGCAATTCTCAACGTAGAGCAGTGACTCGAAGACTAAATTCTATTAATTTTTCCTGTTTTATAATATTCTTAACTCTGAAATTACTTTTAAACATTTATACTGATTTTTTAACTGTTCTTTCGTTAATGGCTCTAGAAGACCACATCTGGTTATCATATCATCTTACGTAGGGTTTCCCAGCCTTTTCCAAGGTTATCTCAAGAAACAACCGAGATCATGACAGGAGATGCCATAAACGATCAAACCCAACCTACCCCACTTAAGGCCTGTTAAGTGGGGTAAGCCGGGTACACTTTTCTAAGACAGTGTGTTTAGCATGGACGTTTCAGACTGACATCCAATTTCCGACAGCATGATGCTTGATATAGTGTCGCAAGTTTTTGACGTTTACCAATCAGACGTCGCGTTACAGTGCATTAGAATCAACATTTGGTTAATGTTGATTCAGCGTTGTGCCCAGTGCAAATACTTTTCTTAACTGTACGCCCTTTTCCCAGGCTATGGAAGCAAATAGAAAGTCAAAAATTAATCGTCTTCTGAAAGAATGGCGAAAAGCTTGGTCGTGTACCAATGCTCCTTCATTTCAAGAAATTTAGCGATTTGCGTTTACTTTTTTTTTTTTCGGAAATAAAACTCTATCAGAATGCTTATGTCTTTATCAATGCAGAGAGAAACATTTAAAACTTTACGAGCATTCTGTTGAACCCTGATTAGAGAAAATAAGCATTCGCAAAACAGCACAGGTCTTCAGTTTTATATCAAAGAAATTTGAATAAAAGATCAATCTCTCATTTCAAACACATGTAAATAATTTATCAGGAAGCAATGAGGAAGTCACGAAAGTATTAGAGAAAGTTTGGATTTACATAAAATAAGATCATACCTACACGAAATTTAATGAGAAAGGCTTTATTTGGGATTAGTAAAAATGCGAGGATGCTCCGGTTTACCTCTTAGGATGAATTTTAACGGAACACTTACGAATAAGATAGAGCGACTATTGTTTGACATTCGAACAAGTTTTTTTGTGTGTAAAAATTCGTCGTTTCCCTTAAATACAACACTCACAAAAGAGGTATGTCCTTAAGGTAGTACAAAACTTCCAGGATATTCAACTCGATCTATTATTTTGCGTCCTTTTTCAATGGAGTAAGAACTCTTAGTAAGAATATTTTCCACTTGGATCAACTCCTTTTCTGTTAAGACTATGCCTTTTCTTAATATGGTTTGTCGCCCAGAGAAAGAAACAGGAAATAACGGAAGCTGTTACCCTTTGCAAAAATGAAGGAAAATACGAAGGTATACCCATACGCCTTAACTTGTTCAAAGAACCATTTTTGGGACCACGAATTTTATACCGTGAAAGTATTTCCTTCAGCTGTGACACATGAGCTTTTGTAAAAATTTATCTAATTTGCTGTGAAATCTCGGTTTATACGCATGTGCGGGAAAAATAATACACGCGCTTTATCGAGTGAATTATTGACCTTACAAGCGTATAAACGTGGTATAATTATTTGATACCACCCTCATCAGTGCGGACCCAGGCTGTGTCAAACTTATTCTTAATATTGTCAGTCTATAACTTTTTGGAAAGAGTGGTATAATTTGAGTAGAACTGATTGGCGTCGCGTGACAAGGAACGTTATAGTTTCTACAAACAGGAAACAATCAAATCATCGTGTGCATACAGGCTAATGAGATTTTTCCCTTGCTTACACAATCTAAGAATCCTGGAGAAGTGAATAGCGAAGGTCCTGTTCAGTGTGAGCAAATGCGTAGACTGATTTTTACTTTGTAGTTAACGTACGCATGTACCATAAACTCCCTTTTTACGCAATGTCAGTCAGTTACATATATACTATCTTACACTGCTTCATTTTCATCTATTCCCTCTACCCAGTGACTGATTCCAATCAGACTAAATTTGTTGTCTTCTCCACTGACGTCAGTCCCATCCTTCGTGACATAATCATCTTGTTCGCCATTACAGTTCCCACAAAGTCCCGTTGCATTCAATCCGTCCTCCCTGTTGATGTAGACCTTGGCGGTATACTTGCCATCAAACCAGGCCTTCATACCACACTGATTCTCAATCACAATAAATTCACCTCTTCGTAATATCTTGTAATCAGCTGATGTGTATGGCACTGCTTGCTTTATGCCATTTCTCTGAAATAATATAAAAATACAAGGTATTGTTGTTGTTATTTTACTGGCAGAAAAATGTTCTCTGACCCTTTTAAAATAGAAAACACTGTTATATGGTTAGAGAAAGCCTATTTTACTGATCTGCGGGAATGTTAACGTTCAAGTGTGACAAATTCGAAAGCTAACCAACCTATCTATCCCTGTGACGTATTTGCCATCCATACATGCTTTAAGTTTATAACAGGCAAATGTTTGATCTGATGAAATTTTAAGTGATATATGACCAAATTAAATGATACTGTCACGAAAGCCTCTTCCAAGCTAATTGGACTGTAGTCAGAACCAGTCCTTCTATTTTTGTGTGTGTTTTTCTTGTGCAAGTAACAGATACAATTTCGTGCAGTTCTTTTTTTGGTGATAAAATGTAAGGTGATTAAATTGATATGTAACCCGCTCAGTAAAAATACGCAAGGTTTGAAAATCTATCCGGGTCCATTTTCAGAAGAACAAAATTAAATGGGGTTTTGCCTCACTGAGTCTTGTATTTCTTCGGTCATAAAACGGAGTTTCCCGTCTGAACCAATCTCATTGCTTAACGGAGACCCAAAGACGAAAACCGCATTTTTATGGAGAGACATCAGTTTTTTTTCAAAATACCTTGTTCCTTCTTTTTTGTCAGTTGTATGATACAAAAACGCACATCAACCGACATATTTTCATCAATTCTGAAGGCTGTACAGGTTTTATAACGATTTTTATTTTGACGATTTTTTTCACTGGTAGGACTATGGAGACTTTAAATGTCAAGGATACTATTTCTATTTTTAGAAAAAAAACTTTGTCACCGCTGTAGCCCTAGGACCACAAATACTAATATAGCACGCTAGATACAATAGCCGCACACAAAAGGAAAGTGACGCGCAGATAGTAATTCGCGAGCGCACGCGTGTCCCACATAGCCACCTCAACCTGGTCCGAGAAACACGAGAGATAAAGTCAAATTCAGACTGGAAAACCATTTATCTAATCATATACTGATTTACCATTATTTTCCTGCCCTGGTCAACAACTATGGTGTCGCCGCCTAATATCACGTACATCGTCTCAGTATAAGCAACTTTAGGGTTATTGGTGCCTTGAATATTCTTTACATTCACTATAATCCCACAATCGCCATGCCAAGCTTCCATGAGTCGATAAGTGCATACTCCTTGGAAGTCAATGTTCAGTTTATCAAAGGTTATATAATGCGGATCACCCCAGGCGGTGCACTCACACACAACTGGCTCACTGTCCTCTGTAAATAGAAAAAAAAAGATCATATGACAAACTTTGTAAAAGTAGATCACTTGACAAACTTTCTAAAAATGTCTCAAACACTTTCTATTGAAGGCTCCATCTGTCTCTCATTACGCTGAAAGAGAAAAACTAATGATCCTGATCCAGCTTCGACCCAGGAAAGGGATATCAATATTGCTCTAACTGGCAAAGACTTAGAAAAAATAATACTACTAAAGTAATATTTTATTACGGATATGAAAATAAAGTAAACACATGTAGGCCTAAATCAATAAATGTTTTATTAAGGATTTGAGAAAAAGTATATTAAAAGATAAATATTTTTAATATAAAGACTAAGCAATTTGTTTCTTGCCTATACACGTGTTATAAATGCGAAAAATTACACACCGACATTGTCATGAGAAAAAGGGAAGTATAACGTAAATAAACTGTACATGCAGTGTTTCTTCCAATATTCTTGCAAGTCACATGTCCTAAAACTGGCATTTTGAACACAATTAATGACAAATTTCGGTCATCTACAGCCACTTTTTGTGAAACATTGGCAACTTTTAAACAGAAAAATGAAATGAAAAAAAGAAGCGGGACGTTTATTAGAGAAAGGGCGTCTGTCAAAAGAAATGCGATACTTTTATTACTTTGTCGATACCAACCTTCACAGATTCCGCCTACCAGAATGTAGCCGACATTACAGACGCACTGGTAATTGCCATCAACAGCTTTACACTGTGCATTTACGTCACATGGTGTCACATCCTCTTCGGATAATATCGGTCCTTGCCCTTCTTCAACCACTTCACATGTCAGCCTCTTGGTACAGTCGTCACTGAGAAAGGTCGTCCCAATCTATGAAAGAAAAAAAGGAGATCACCAAATGCCTGAATTGTGTCGTGTATTTACACTTAAAACAGGATAGTAGGGGAATTCGGTGTTGGTCGCCGAATGTGCTAACACTGTAAAAATATGGCAAAGACCGCAGTCTAAATATGTATCATCAAACATTTATTTAATGTTTAAATTCACGAAAAGTATTTGGAAAATGCACAATTAAATGCGTTCCAATCGTAATAGCTGCCACTGGTACAGCGTGCAGAT
Organism: Ctena decussata; assembly: GCA_963989385.1. Lineage (NCBI taxonomy): Eukaryota > Metazoa > Mollusca > Bivalvia > Lucinida > Lucinidae > Ctena > Ctena decussata. The sequence goes on along the minus strand of OZ022498.1, from coordinate 31,801,108 downwards.
GGTTTGCTTTTTGTAACCTAGCTCGAGGGCTTGTCATTGGCACATGCTGTATAATCGATATTATAACGACAGTTACCCTTTATATATTTCATCATAAATAGAATAACTAAATAGCTTATATAGGTGCCAGGACAAAAATGTTCTCTACTAGTCTTATGCAAGTTAAGATAGACAACTCGTCTTGTCAACACAGCTGCCATATAGTTTTTTTTTTAGATCGGAGCTTCTGGTACCTGTTATTAAGACTAAGAAAGCACCTTAACATGAATCTAAGTGAAATATTTATTCTGCAAATAGGTTTTGCAAATAGGGTGCAGGGTGCACCGTCATGTTTTTCCAGCCGAGCTATATAAGAGAGGCCTACTTTTGTGACGTCATGTTTGCTTCCCTGGACGTCGAAGCCCTTCTACTCTCAACAGAAAGAATTCTATCCTTTAAGAGTAAATTCTTTTTTTAAGAGTTGAAATCCCTTTGAAAGTAGCGGGAAAATTAAAATGGTTCCCCTGAAAGTGTACTTATTCTCCGTAACTTACAGCATAATAGTTGTCATCAGTTGAACAGCCGCATTGTTCCACTGGTATACACGTCTCCTCTGCGTTATCAAGAACGTAACCTTCAGCACATATACAACCCTCCATGGGGGGAAAAGTAGTATCTTGTTGTGGATTTGGTTCTTTGCAAGACGGCTGAGGTCCATTTATATATGGATGGTGTACTTTGTTTTCTCCACAATTAGCTGTTGATAAATATCAAGGACAGTTATAAAGCAGCTATCGTATTACCATTTCCTTATTTAGTTGAAATGTTTATAGTCCTATTATTGGTGAAAACGTCTAAACTAAAATCATAGCATTAAAGGCCCCATTGCTCTATCAGTGATGAAAATTTTATCGTGAGGTATCGCTGCGAGCTTCTAACTACAGTTTCGTCATAGTAAACGACCGTGATTAGCATGCATTAATTGAACATAATATCCTTGAGATTCATAAAAAAGGGTTTCGAAAACTGATTTGGGTCATTTTAGTTGCCAACTAATATGACCTACTTTCGATTTCGTAAACATGAATAAAATGGTAAAAATACAATGTACAGGCGTGGATCCCCATTCACTATGCCGCCTACAGCTATGTAACATTACTAAACAGGAAACCAGAAGAGAACAGATATATTTTGTGGAGAGATTTGTCATTTCCAATACCTATTTCCTCTACTTTTTGCAAGATGTATAACTTAGTATAAGCATAGCAAGCCACGTTTTATCTCCATACGTGCAATTTGAACTGCTTTTCGTAAGGAATGTGTTTAGCCGTTTTTACCACCGATAGGATAATGGAGACTTAAAGCGGTTCAACTTTCACGTTTGGTATTGTAATGTGGGTTGATGTGCATATATTACATCATATAACTGGCAAAAAGAAGAGAAATTAAGTTTTTGAAAAATTACAAATCGTTCCACAAAATACGCTTTCCTGTGTTGGTCTCCCGTCTAGCAATGCTATGTAAACATAGGCGGGATAGTGACCGGAACTCCACGACTGTACATTGTATTTTTACCAGTTATTCAACTTACTGAAATCGGAAATAGTCATTTGAGTTGGCAACGAAAATAACCCAAATAAGTTATCAAACTTTTTATGTGAAACTCAAAAATGTTTTATTTTTTTAAAAGCTGACTAATCACGGTCAATGAAGCTGGCAGCGATACCTCGTGATAATTTTTTTCATGCTGATAGAGCATTGGGGCCTTTAAAGTTTCATATCAATGAATTCAGAAAGTTGTCCCTTTGAAATAAGGAAAAAACAAAAATATCTCTGGAAATTCGTATTGCAACTTCAGTTGCATTAATGAATGCAGATGGTTTCTTAAGGAAATGTGTTTATAAGAAGTTGTCTGATCTGGTTTGAAACACACGTTTTTGTCAAAAGAAACATGGTTGTCGAAAATATGACACTAACTCTGTAAATAAGAAAGGATTCTTACATAATTACAGAATTTGTTTTACGCGGTCTCTTTGCCCATCGGGTCGATATGATAGGAATTCTGTTGAAAAGGCCATAAAAGACACAGTTCTGTCAAAGTTAATTTATCTTCATCGAGAAGCCATGCGCACATTTTCATTATGCCAAAAGATTCGAAGAACTCCGATGAGTCGTTTTTACAACTCTATGTCTAAAAGTGTGTCGTACGGACAAGACAAGAGCAAATCTTAATGTCTCCTCTCCACCCCTAAGACTATCGTCATGTGGTGCAGGTGAGGCGGAAGATTGGGGATTTAAAGAGAAGATATAAAATTGATACACAAATTATCTTCATATCTATACTCAGCAAATTAGTAAATATTGGTCACAAAAGGTTTATTTTGAACAGAACAAGGTACTTTAAATAAAACGCAGATAACCATGGTTTTACATCTGCGTGTTCACTGGCTTTAAAGAGTTATATAATATCTTTATTACACTAAATATCAGGACAGAAATATCTAAGCAATGACTGTTGACCATGGTTATACTTTACCTAGGTTTGACTATCATTGTGCAAAAAATAACCAAAATATAGACTTTTTGAACTGAGAATAGATATGGACTCGGCTAAATTTCAATTTTAAACGTAGTAACGCCATTGTGAACATTAACAGTGAATAAAAATGCCATTTTAGTAAGTTGGATTAAACTATGTAAGTGATATGGCAGACCATCTTAAATGTGCGTGATGGAAAACCGTAAGTCGCCAGACTGCCTATTGGACGGATGGTAAAATGAAAATTGTCTATCGTCATGTGGTGCAGGTGAGGCGGAAGATTGGGGATTTAAAGAGAAGATTTAAAATTGATACACAAATTATCTTCATATCTATACTCAGCAAATTAGTAAATATTGGTCACAAAAGGTTTATTTTGAACAGAACAAGGTACTTTAAATAAAACGCAGATAACCATGGTTTTACATCTGCGTGTTCACTGGCTTTAAAGAGTTATATAATATCTTTATTACACTAAATATCAGGACAGAAATGTCTAAGCAATGACTGTTGACCATGGTTATACTTTACCTAAGTTTGACTATCATTGTGCAAAAAAATAACCAAAATATAGACTATTTATACTAAGAATAGATATGGACTCGGCTAAATTTCAATTTTAAACGTACTAACGCCATTGTGAACATTAACAGTGAATAAAAATGCCATTTTAGTAAGTTGGATTAAACTATGTAAGTGATATGGCAGACCATCTTAAATGTGCGTGATGGAAAACCGTAAGTCGCCAGACTGCCTATTGGACGGATGGTAAAATGAAAATTGTCTATCGTCATGTGGTGCAGGTGAGGCGGAAGATTGGGGATTTAAAGAGAAGATTTAAACTTGATACGCAAATTATCTCCATATCTATACTCAGCAAATTAGTAAATATTGGTCACAAAAGGTTTATTTTGAACAGAACAAGGTACTTTAAATAAAACGCAGATAACAATGGTTTTACATCTGCGTGTTAACTGGCTTTAAAGAGTTATATAATATCTTTATTACACTAAATATCAGGACAGAAATGTCTAAGCAATGACTGTTGACCATGGTTATACTGTTCAAATAAGCAGTCTGTTCAGGATTCACACTCTTTGCAGTTCCACTCAGCCAACACTGTTTTAACAGCTATCAACTTTTATTAGTAATACTGTTTGACATCCGGGATTGTTGGCCGAGTGGCTAATGCTCCCTATAGGTCGCGGGTGCAGTCCGGCCGCTGCTTAATTTTACCATAGCTTATGCATTGTTCATCCAGTCATTATCACACCAATTCTCACATGACTGAAATACTGCTGAAAGGATCATCAAGTCCCAAGTCATCTTTATCTATCACTACATTTCAGGGCAGGGGCATCCTACTTATTTGGATAACAGTAGGACAAAGGCAGGCTATGCTTGCAACAGGTGCGGTTAGGTTGTGTGTATTTTTTATTGTTGTCTTGTCTATCCAATCTTCCTTTTCTTTGAGACTGCTCGATATAAAGTCCAATACAGTTTCAAAGAGCCGTTAAGCCCAAAGCAACCTACCAACCAACTCAATCGCGGCAGTACGATCAAGTCGGCTAAATTCGGACAGCAGATAAATTCGGACAGTGACATTGTTCCTTTATATGTCAGTTCTTTAGAATTAAAACAAATTTTACTTGGCAAACGGTGAAAATCCTGATGAGACGGCTCACCTCGATTTTCACTGTTTGCAATGGTATGTCCGAAGTTATCCGCTGTCCGAAGCTACCAGACTGGACCCTAATGACTGTATCGCCGCCGGTATCTTAGAACTTCTAATTCCACTACCGTACAGTCACTTGTACGAGTACCAGTAACCTTACCTGGACAAAACACATCAGTTCTGAAATTAATTTCACCCGCTCCAGTCTCGTAACAGAAGGCTACAAATGTTTCCAAAGATCTGCACACTTCGCCTGTAGCGTCACCCCAGTTGGCGCATACATCGTACTCACAATTTTCATAATACAAGGCTACTGATTCTAAATTCTTAGCATTTGCTAACTCAATGCATTCTTTAAATGGTCCGTCTATGTTGTTTTCGATGTATCCACAAAACTCGTCTTCTCTGATGGAGATTTTAAGACTATCGTCACAAACAATATCATCCTCCTCTTTCAGACATCTGAAATTATCATGGACTACTAAGAATCGGTTCATAAAAGATTTAAGGTGACAACGTACACTTGTAGGAAAAGCAACTTTACTAGTTTTATTTTACCATCCGGTAATAGGCATTCTGGGGACTTACGGTTTTCCATCACGCATATTTAAGATTTTCTGCCATAACTCTTACATATTTCAATCCAACTTACTAAAATGTCATTTGCATATACTGTTAATGTTCACAATGACCTGTCTGCGTTTAAAATTGATAAATTGCCGAGCCCATATCTATTCTCTGTATTAATAGTCTAAATTTTGGCTATTTTTTGCAGAATAATAGTCGAACTAAGGTAAATATTGCTATGCATTTATCTCGTTTTATTTCCAAGAAATATACATGTTTTCTCTCTATTTTTTTGGACTGTTTCGATCAAAAGTGTTTACAATGCTTGCTTTTTATTTTGTAGCGAATGCTTAGAATATATGATTTACTTAAACTTTTCGATCAATTTCTCAGCAGAAAAGTACTTGAGAGTTTTTGCCTTTGTTAGGGTCAGCCATCACTCCAGAAGAAATTATCGTTATGGCTTTCCCTCACGCTTTATCATTTGGATATTTGGTGACATCTTGTGATAAAGAATTTATCAAGAATGTTTATGGGTGACCATCACCTCATTAGAATTGCATGATTAACCATTAAAAATATGCATAATGGAAAACCGTAAGTCCTCCGACTAATGGGCGTCAACTCGTAAAAGAAAAAAATCTCCTTTATGAGCCAACCCGTCAGGCACACAGCGCTGAATCAATATTGAATAAACGTTAATTCAACGTCATGATGTTGAATCAAAGGATAACTGTATTAAAATTTGTCATTTTGGGAGGTATGTCATCGGATTATGGTCGGAACTTTCGTTTTACGGCGACGTGCATGTTGCATGTTGAGCCGTTAAACGCGATTTGTGACTATAAAATTATTTATCTCCCCGAATGACAATTTTCAACACAGTTATCCCCATTCTAATGCATTGTTCCACATTTTCACCTTTTATGGTGTAGTGCTTTGTACCCATTACAAGCAATACCAGCAACGTAAAACAAATGCCAGCCAATCATGAGAAACACATCTCTTACCTTCTAAATTAATACTGACTCTTTATCAGTAAATACTTTGCATCTGGGGAGTTACGTGAGATAAATTAAAGACTTTATTAGATGTTCCGACCTAATTTTCCTTTTTTTTATACTTTCACTTGATATATCAGTTAGTAAAATTCGTAATGGTCAACGTAAAGCAGTGACTCAAAGACTAAATCCTATAAAACTTTCCTGCTTAATAATATTCTTATCTTTGAAATTACTTTTGAATATTTATATTGATTTTTTAACTTTTATTTCGTTAATGGCACTAGAAGACCACATCTGGTTATCATATCATCTTACGTAAGGTTTCCAAGCCTTTTCCAAGGTTATCTCAAGAAACAACCGAGATCATAGCAGGAGATGCCATAAACGATCAAACCCAACCTACCCCACTTAAGGCCTGTTAAGTGGGGTAAGTCGGGTACACTTTTCTAAGACAGTGTGTTTAGCATGGACGTTTCAGACTGACATCGAATTTCCGATAGCATGATGCATGATATAGTGTCGCAAGTTTTTGACGTTTACCAATCAGACGTCGCATTACAGTGCATTAGAATCAACATTTGGTTAATGTTGATTCAGCGTTGTGCCCAGTGCAAATACTTTTCTTAACTGTACGCCCTTTTCCCCGGCTAGGGAAGCAAATAGAAAGTCAAAAATTAATCGTCTTCTGAAAGAATGGCGAAAAGCTTGGTCGTGTACCAATGCTCCTTCATTTCAAGAAAATTAGCGATTTGCGTTTACATTTTTTTTTCGGAAATAAAACTCTATCAGAATGTTTATGTCTTTATCAATGCAGAGACACATTTAAAACTTTACGAGCATTCTGTTGAACCCTGATTAGAGAAAATAAGCATTCGCAAAACAGCACAGGTCTTTAGTTTTATATCAAAGAAATTTGAATAAAAGATCAATCTCTCATTTCAAACACATGTAAATAATTTATCAGGAAGCAATGAGGAAGTCACGAAAGTATTAGAGAAAGCTTGGATTTACATAAAATAAGATCATACCTAAACGAAATTTAATGAGAAAGGCTTTATTTGGGATTAGTAAAAATGCGAGGATGCTTCGGTTTACCTCTTAGGATGAATTTTAACGGAACACTTACGAATAAGATAGAGCGACTATTGTTTGACATTCGAACAAGTATTTTTGTGTGTAAAAATTCGACGTTTCCCTTAAATACAACACTCACAAAAGAGGTATGTCCTTGAGGTAGTACAAAACTTCCAGGATATTCAACTCGATCTATTATTTTTGCCTCCTTTTTCAATGGAGTAAGAGCTCTTAGTAAGAATATTTTCCACTTGGATCAACTCCTTTTCTGTTAAGAGTATGCCTTTTCTTAATATGGTTTGTCGCCCAGAGAAAGAAACAGGAAATAACGGAAGCTGTTACCCTTTGCAAAAATGAAGGAAAATACGAAGGTATACCCATACGCCTTAACTTGTTCAAAGAACCATTTTTGGGACCACGAATTTTATACCGTGAAAGTATTTCCTTCAGCTGTGACACATGAGCTTTTGTAAAAATTTATCTAATTTGCTGTGAAATCTCGGTTTATACGCATGTGCGGGAAAAATAATACACGCGCTTTATCGAGTGAATTATTGACCTTACAAGCGTATAAAACGTGGTATAATTATTTGATACCACCCTCATCAGTGCGGACCCAGGCTGTGTCAAACTTATTCTTAATATTGTCAGTCTATAACTTTTTGGAAAGAGTGGTATAATTTGAGTAGAACTGATTGGCGTCGCGTGACAAGGAACGTTATAGTTTCTACAAACAGGAAACAATCAAATCATCGTGTGCATAAAGGCTAATGAGATCTTCCCCTTGCTTACACAATCTAAGAATCCTGGAGAAGTGAATAGCGAAGGTCCTGTTCAGTGTGAGCAATTACGTAGACTGAGTTTTACTTTGTAGTTAACGTACGCATGTACCATAAACTCCCTTTTCACGCAGTGTCAGTCAGTTACATATATACTATCTTACACTGCTTCATTTTCATCTATTCCCTCTACCCAGTGACTGATTCCAATCAGACTAAATTTGTTGTCTTCTCCACTGACGTCAGTCCCATCCTTCGTGACATAATCATCTTGTTCGCCATTACAGTTCCCACAAAGTCCCGTTGCATTCAATCCGTCCTCCCTGTTGATGTAGACCTTGGCGGTATACTTGCCATCAAACCAGGCCTTCATACCACACTGATTCTCAATCACAATAAATTCACCTCTTCGTAATATCTTGTAATCAGCTGATGTGTATGGCACTGCTTGCTTTATGCCATTTCTCTGAAATAATATAAAAATACAAGGTATTGTTGTTGTTATTTTACAGGCAGAAAAATGTTCTCTGACCCATTTAAAATAGAAAACACTGTTATATGGTTAGAGAAAGCCTATTTTACTGATCTGCGGGAATGTTAACGTTCAAGTGTGACAAATTCGTAAGCTAACCAACCTATCTATCCCTGTGACGTATTTGCCATCCATACATGCTTTAAGTTTATAACAGGTAAATGTTTGATCTGATGAAATTTTAAGTGAAATATAACCAAATTAAATGATACTGTCACGAAAGCCTCTTCCAAGCTAATTGGACTGTAGTCAGAACCAGTCCTTCTATTTTAGTGTGTGTTTTTTTGTGCAAGTAACAGATACAATTTCGTGCAGTTCTTTTTTTGTTGATAAAATGTAAGGTGATTAAATTGATATGTAACCCGCTCAGTAAAAGTACGCAAGGTTTGAAAATCTATCCGGGTCCATTTTCAGAAGAACATAATTAAATGGGGCTTTGCCTCACTTAGTCTTGTATTTCTCCGGTCATAAAACGGAGTTTCCCGTCTGAACCAATCTCATTGCTTAACGGAGACCCAGAGACGAAAACCGCATTTTTATGGAGAGACTTATCATTTTTTCAAAATACTTTGTTCCTTCTTTTTTGCCAGTTGTATGATACAAAAACGCACATCAACCGACATATTTTCATCAATTCTGAAGGCTGTACAGGTTTTATAATGATTTTTATTTTGACGATTTTTTTCACTGGTAGGACTATGGAGACTTTAAATGTCATGGACACTATTTCTATTTTTAAAAAAAAACTTTGTCACCGCTGTAGCCCTAGGACCACAGTTACTAATATAGCACGCTAGATACAATAGCCGCACACAAAAGGAAAGTGACGGGCAGATAGTAACTCGCGAGCGCACGCGTGTCTCACATAGCCACCTCAACCTGGCCCGAGAAACACGAGAGATAAAGTCAAATTCAGACTGGAAAACCATTTATCTAATCATATACTGATTTACCATTATTTTTCTGCCCTGGTCAACAACTATGGTGTCGCCGCCTAATATCACGTACATCGTCTCAGTATAAGCAACTTTTGGGTTATTGGTGCCTTGAATATTCTTTACATTCACTATAATCCCACAATCGCCATGCCAAGCTTCCATGAGTCGATAAGTGCATACTCCTTGGAAGTCAATGTTCAGTTTATCAAAGGTTATATAATGCGGATCACCCCAAGCGGTGCACTCACACACAACTGGCTCACTGTCCTCTGTAAATAGAAAAAAAAGATCATATGACAAACTTTGTAAAAGTAGATAACTTGACAAACTTTCTAAAAATGTCTCAAACACTTTCTATTGAAGGCTCCATCTGTCTTTCATTACGCTGAAAGAGAAAAACTAATGATCCTGATCCAGTTTCGACCCAAGAAAGGGATATCAATATTGCTCTAACTGGCAAAGACTTAGAAAAATTAATACTACTAAAGTAATATTTCATTACAGATATGAAAATAAAGTAAATACATGTAGGCCTAAATCAATAAATGTTTTATTAAGGATTTGAGAAAAAGTATATTAAAAGATAAATATTTTTAATATAAAGACTAAGCAATTTGTTTCTTGCCTATACACGTGTTATAAATGCGAAAAATTACACCGACATTGTCATGAGAAAAAGGGAAGTATATCGTAAATAAACTGTACATGCAGTGTTTCTTCCAATATTCTTGCAAGTCACATGTCCTAAAACTGGTATTTTGAACACAATTAATGACAAATTTCGGTCATCTACAGCCACTTTTTGTGAAACATTGGCAACTTTTAAACAGAAAAAATGTAAGAAGCGGGACGTTTATTAGAGAAAGGGCGTCTGTCAAAAGAAATACGGTACTTTTAGTACTTTGTCGATACCAACCTTCACAGATTCCGCCTACCAGAATGTAGCCGACATTACAGACGCACTGGTAATTGCCATCAACAGCTTTACACTGTGCATTTACGTCACATGGTGTTACATCCTCTTCGGATAATATCGGCCCTTGCCCTTCTTCAACCACTTCACATGTCAGCCTCTTGGTACAGTCGTCAATGAGAAAGGTCGTCCCAATCTATGAAAAAAAAAAAGGAGATCACCAAATGCCTGAATTGTGTCGTGTATTTACACTTAAAGACAAATATTCTTGTATATTGGATCTCCTAATCCTATTATGTAACAGTCCTGTGACACTGCTATTTCATCAAAGGAAATATCCCATCTCACACAGGTAATGACATAACAGGGTCATAAAACCAATAAAGACTGGGGGTGTGTTCTATATAGTAGAGAATATTTGTCTTTAAAAGTAGGATAGTAGAGGAATTCGGCGTTGGTCGCCGAATGCGCTAACACTGTAAAAATATGGCAAAGACCGCAGTCTTAATATGTATCAGCAAACATTTATTTAATGTTTAAATTCACGAAAAGTATTTGGAAAATGCAAAATTAAATGCGTTCCAATCGTAATGGCTGCCACTGGTACAGCGTGCAGGTGGTTTGTTTTTTGTAACCTAGCTCGAGGGCCTGTCATTGGCACATGCTGTACAATCGATATTATAACGACAGTTACCCTTTATATATTTCATCATAAATAGAATAACTAAATAGCTTATATAGGTGCCAGGACAAAAATGTTCGCTACTAGTCTTATGCAAGTTAAGGTAGACAACTCGTCAACACAGCTGCCATATAGTTTTCTTTAGATCGGAGTTTCTGGTACCTGTTTTTAAGACTAAGAAAGCACCTTTACATGAATCTAAGTGAAATATTTATTCTGCAAATAGGTTTTGCAAATAGGGTGCAGGGTGCACCTTCATGTTTTTCCAGCCGAGCTATATAGGAGAGGCCTACTTTTGTGACGTCATGTTTGCTTCCCTGGACGTCGAAGCCCTTCTACTCTCAACAGAAAGAATTCTATCTTTTAGGAGTAAATTCTTTTTTAAGAGTTGAAATCCCTTTGAAAGTAGCGGGAAAATTAAAATGGTTCCCCTGAAAGTATACTTATTCTCCGTAACTTACAGCATAATAGTTGTCATCAGTTGAACAGCCGCATTGTTCCACTGGTATACACGTCTCCTCTGCGTTATCAAGAACGTAACCTTCCGCACATATACAACCCTCCACGGGGGGAAAAGTAGTATCTTGTTGTGGATTTGGTTCTTTGCAAGACGGCTGAGGTCCATTTATATATGGATGGTGTACTTTGTTTTCTCCACAATTAGCTGTTGATAAATATCAAGGACAGTTATAAAGCAGCTATCATATCACCATTTCCTTATTAAGCTGAAATGTTTATAGTCCTATTATTGGTGAAAACGTCTAAACTAAAATCATTGCATTAAAGGCCCCATTGCTCTATCAGTGATGATTTTTAACGTGAGGAATCGCTGCGAGCTTCTCACTACAGTTTCGTCAAAGTAAACGACCGTGATTAGCATGCATTAATTGAACATAATATCCTTGAGATTCATAAAAAAGGGTTTCGAAAACTGATTTGGGTCATTTTAGTTGCCAACTAATATGACCTACTTTCGATTTCGTAAACATGAATAAAATGGTAAAAATACAATGTACAGGCGTGGAGACCCATTCACTATGCCGCCTACAGCTATGTAACATTACTAAACAGGAAACCAGAAGAGAACAGATGTATTTTGCGGAGAGATTTGTCATTTTCAATACCTATTTCCTCTACTTATTCCAAGGTGTATAACAGTATAAGCATAGCAAGCCACGTTTAATCTCCATACGTGCAATTTGAACTGCTTTTCGTAAGGAATGTGTTTAGCCGTTTTTACCACCGACAGGATTATGGAGACTTAAAGCGGTTCAACTTTCACGTTTGGTATTAAAATGTGGGTTGATGTGCATATATTACATCATATAACTGGCAAAAAGAAGAGAAATTAAGTTTTTGAAAAAATACAAATCGTTCCACAAAATACGCTTTCCTGTGTTGGTCTCCGTCTAGCAATGCTATGTAAACATAGGCGGGATAATGACTGGAACTCCATGACTGTACATTGTATTTTTACCAGTTATTCAACTTACTGAAATCGGAAATAGTCATTTGAGTTGGCAACGATAATAACCCAAATAAGTTATCAAACTTTTTATGTGAAACTCAAAAATGTTTTATTGTTTTAAAAGCTGACTAATCACGGTCAATGAAGCTGGCAGCGATACCTCGTGATAATTTTTTTCATGCTGATAGAGCAATGGGGCCTTTAAAGTTTCGTATCAATAAATTCAGAAAGTTGCCCCTTGGAAATAAGGAAAAAACAAAAATATCTCTGGAAATTCGTATTGCAACTTCAGTTGCATTAATGAATGCAGATGGTTTCTTAAGGAAATGTGTTTATAAGAAGTTGTCTGATCTGGTTTGAAACACACGTTTTTGTCAAAAGAAACATGGTTGTCGAAAATATGACACTAACTCTGTAAATAAGAAAGGATTCTTACATAATTACAGAATTTGTTTTACGCGGTCTCTTTGCCCATCGGGTCGATATGATAGGAATTCTGTTGAAAAGGCCATAAAAGACACAGTTCTGTCAAAGTTAATTTATCTTCATCGAGAAGCCATGCGCACATTTTCATTATGCCAAAAGATTCGAAGAACTCCGATGAGTCGTTTTTACAAACTCTATGTCTAAAAGTGTGTCGTACGGACAAGACAAGAGCAAATCTTAATGTCTCCTCTCCACCCCTAAGACTATCGTCATGTGGTGCAGGTGAGGCGGAAGATTGGGGATTTAAAGAGAAGATTTAAAATTGATACACAAATTATCTTCATATCTATACTCAGCAAATTAGTAAATATTGGTCACAAAAGGTTTATTTTGAACAGAACAAGGTACTTTAAATAAAACGCAGATAACCATGGTTTTACATCTGCGTGTTCACTGGCTTTAAAGAGTTATATAATATCTTTATCAAACTAAATATCAGGACAGAAATGTCTAAGCAATGACTGTTGACCATGGTTATACTGTTCAAATAAGCAGTCTGTTCAGGATTCACACTCTTTGCAGTTCCACTCAGCCAACAGTGTTTTAACAGCTATCAACTTTTATTAGTAATACTGTTTGAAATCCGGGAGTGTTGGCCGAGTGGCTAATGCTCCTTATAGGTCGCGGGTGCAGTCCGGCCGCTGCTTAATTTTACCATAGCTTATGGATTTTTCATCCAGTCATTATCACACCAATTCTCACATGACTGAAATACTGCTGAAAGGGTCATAAAGTCCCAAGTCATCTTTATCTATCACTACATTTCAGGGCAGGGGCATCCTACTTATTTGCATAACAGTAGGACAAAGGCAGGCTATGCTTGCAACAGGTGCGGTTAGGTTGTGCGTATTTTTTATTGTTGTCTTGTCTATCCAATCTTCCTTTTCTTTGAGACTGCTCGATATAAAGTCCAATACAGTTTCAAAGAGCCGTTAAGCCCAAAGCAACCTACCAACCAATTCAATCGCGGCAGTACGATCAAGTCGGCTAAATTCGGACAGCAGATAAATTCGGACAGTGACATTGTTCCTTTATATGTCAGTTCTTTAGAATTAAAACAAATTTTACTTGGCAAACGGTGAAAATCCTGATGAGACGGCTCACCTCGATTTTCACTGTTTGCAATGGTATGTCCGAAGTTATCCGCTGTCCGAAGCTACCAGTCTGGACCCTAATGACTGTATCGCCGCCGGTATCTTAGAACTTCTAATTCCACTACCGTACAGTCACTTGTACGAGTACCAGTAACCTTACCTGGACAAAACACATCAGTTCTGAAATTAATTTCACCCGCTCCAGTCTCGTAACAGAAGGCTACAAATGTTTCCAAAGATCTGCACACTTCGCCTGTAGCGTCACCCCAGTTGGCGCATACATCGTACTCACAATTTTCATAATACAAGGCTACTGATTCTAAATTCTTAGCATTTGCTAACTCAATGCATTCTTTAAATGGTCCGTCTATGTTGTTTTCGATGTATCCACAAAACTCGTCTTCTCTGATGGAGATTTTAAGACTATCGTCACAAACAATATCATCCTCCTCTTTCAGACATCTGAAATGATCATGGACTACTAAGAATCGGTTCATAAAAGATTTAAGGTGACAACGTACACTTGTAGGGAAAGCAACTTTACTGTTTTTATTTTACCATCCGGTAATAGGCATTCTGGGGACTTACGGTTTTCCATCACGCATATTTAAGATTTTCTACCATAACTCTTACATATTTCAATCCAACTTACTAAAATGTCATTTGCATATACTGTTAATGTTCACAATGACCTGTCTGCGTTTAAAATTGATAAATTGCCGAGCCCATATCTATTCTCTGTATTAATAGTCTAAATTTTGGCTATTTTTTGCAGAATAATAGTCGAACTAAGGTAAATATTGCTATGCATTTATCTCGTTTTATTTCCAAGAAAAAAACATGTTTTCTCTCTATTTTTTGGACTGATTCGATCAAAAGTGTTTACAATGCTTGCTTTTTATTTTGTAGCGAATGCTTAGAATATATGATTTACTTAAACTTTTCGATCAATTTCTCAGCAGAAAAGTACTTGAGAGTTTTTGCCTTTGTTAGGGTCAGCCATCACTCCAGAAGAAATTATCGTTATGGCTTTCCCTCACGCTTTATCATTTGGATATTTGGTGACATCTTGTGATAAAGAATTTATCAAGAATGTTTATGGGTGACCATCACCTCATTAGAATTGCATGATTAACAATTAAAAATATGCATAATGGAAAACCGTAAGTCCTCCGACTAATGGGCGTCAACTCGTAAAAGAAAAAAAATCTCCTTTAAGAGCCAACCCGTCAGGCACACAGCGCTGAATCAATATTGAATAAACGTTAATTCAACGTCATGATGTTGAATTAAAGGATAACTGTATTAAAATTTGTCATTTTGGGAGGTATGTCATCGGATTATGGTCGGAACTTTCGTTTTACGGCGACGTGCATGTTGCATGTTGAGCCGTTAAACGCGATTTGTGACTATAAAATTATTTATCTCCCCGAATGACAATTTCAAACACAGTTATCCCCATTCTAATGCACTGTTCCACATTTTCACCTTTTATGGTGTAGTGCTTTGTACCCATTACAAGCAATACCAGCAACGTAAAACAAATGCCAGCCAATCATGAGAAACACATCTCTTACCTTCTAAATTAATACTGACTCTTTATCAGTAAATACTTTGCATCTGGGGAGTTACGTGAGATAAATTAAAGACTTTATTAGATGTTCCGACCTAATTTTCCTTTTTTTATACTTTCACTTGATATATCAATTAGTAAAATTTGTAATGGTCAACGTAAAGCAGTGACTCAAAGACTAAATCCTATAAAATTTTCCTGCTTAATAATATTCTTATCTTTGAAATTACTTTTGAATATTTATATTGATTTTTTAACTTTTATTTCGTTAATGGCACTAGAAGACCACATCTGGTTATCATATCATCTTACGTAAGGTTTCCAAGCCTTTTCCAAGGTTATCTCAAGAAACAACCGAGATCATAGCAGGAGATGCCATAAACGATCAAACCCAACCTACCCCACTTAAGGCCTGTTAAGTGGGGTAAGTCGGGTACACTTTTCTAAGACAGTGTGTTTAGCATGGACGTTTCAGACTGACATCGAATTTCCGATAGCATGATGCATGATATAGTGTCGCAAGTTTTTGACGTTTACCAATCAGACGTCGCATTACAGTGCATTAGAATCAACATTTGGTTAATGTTGATTCAGCGTTGTGCCCAGTGCAAATACTTTTCTTAACTGTACGCCCTTTTCCCCGGCTACGGAAGCAAATAGAAAGTCAAAAATTAATCGTCTTCTGAAAGAATGGCGAAAAGCTTGGTCGTGTACCAATACTCCTTCATTTCAAGAAAATTAGCGATTTGCGTTTACATTTTTTTTTCGGAAATAAAACTCTATCAGAATGTTTATGTCTTTATCAATGCAGAGACACATTTAAAACTTTACGAGCATATTGTTGAACCCTGATTAGAGAAAATAAGCATTCGCAAAACAGCACAGGTCTTTAGTTTTATATCAAAGAAATTTGAATAAAAGATCAATCTCTCATTTCAAACACATGTAAATAATTTATCAGGAAGCAATGAGGAAGTCACGAAAGTATTAGAGAAAGTTTGGATTTACATAAAATAAGATCATACCTAAACGAAATTTAATGAGAAAGGCTTTATTTGGGATTAGTAAAAATGCGAGGATGCTCCGGTTTACCTCTTAGGATGAATTTTAACGGAACACTTACGAATAAGATAGAGCGACTATTGTTTGACATTCGAACAAGTATTTTTGTGTGTAAAAATTCGACGTTTCCCTTAAATACAACACTCACAAAAGAGGTATGTCCTTGAGGTAGTACAAAACTTCCAGGATATTCAACTCGATCTATTATTTTTGCCTCCTTTTTCAATGGAGTAAGAGCTCTTAGTAAGAATATTTTCCACTTGGATCAACTCCTTTTCTGTTAAGAGTATGCCTTTTCTTAATATGGTTTGTCGCCCAGAGAAAGAAACAGGAAATAACGGAAGCTGTTACCCTTTGCAAAAATGAAGGAAAATACGAAGGTATACCCATACGCCTTAACTTGTTCAAAGAACCAATTTTTGGGACCACGAATTTTATACCGTGAAAGTATTTCCTTCAGCTGTGACACATGAGCTTTTGTAAAAATTTATCTAATTTGCTGTGAAATCTCGGTTTATACGCATGTGCGGGAAAAATAATACACGCGCTTTATCGAGTGAATTATTGACCTTACAAGCGTATAAAACGTGGTATAATTATTTGATACCACCCTCATCAGTGCGGACCCAGGCTGTGTCAAACTTATTCTTAATATTGTCAGTCTATAACTTTTTGGAAAGAGTGGTATAATTTGAGTAGAACTGATTGGCGTCGCGTGACAAGGAACGTTATAGTTTCTACAAACAGGAAACAATCAAATCATCGTGTGCATACAGGCTAATGAGATTTTTCCCTTGCTTACACAATCTAAGAATCCTGGAGAAGTGAATAGCGAAGGTCCTGTTCAGTGTGAGCAAATGCGTAGACTGAGTTTTACTTTGTAGTTAACGTACGCATGTACCATAAACTCCCATTTTACGCAATGTCAGTCAGTTACATATATACTATCTTACACTGCTTCATTTTCATCTATTCCCTCTACCCAGTGACTGATTCCAATCAGACTAAATTTGTTGTCTTCTCCACTGACGTCAGTCCCATCCTTCGTGACATAATCATCTTGTTCGCCATTACAGTTCCCACAAAGTCCCGTTGCATTCAATCCGTCATCCCTGTTGATGTAGACCTTGGCGGTATACTTGCCATCAAACCAGGCCTTCATACCACACTGATTCTCAATCACAATAAATTCACCTCTTCGTAATATCTTGTAATCAGCTGATGTGTATGGCACTGCTTGCTTTATGCCATTTCTCTGAAATAATATAAAAATACAAGGTATTGTTGTTGTTATTTTACTGGCAGAAAAATGTTCTCAGACCCTTTTAAAATAGAAAACACTGTTATATGGTTAGAGAAAGCCTATTTTACTGATCTGCGGGAATGTTAACGTTCAAGTGTGACAAATTCGAAAGCTGATCAACCTATCTATCCCTGTGACGTATTTGCCATCCATACATGCTTTAAGTTTATAACAGGCAAATGTTTGATCTGATGAAATTTTAAGTGATATATAACCAAATTAAATGATACTGTCACGAAAGCCTCTTCCAAG
This sequence comes from Ctena decussata, assembly GCA_963989385.1. Classification (NCBI taxonomy): domain Eukaryota; kingdom Metazoa; phylum Mollusca; class Bivalvia; order Lucinida; family Lucinidae; genus Ctena; species Ctena decussata. The sequence goes on along the minus strand of OZ022498.1, from coordinate 31,783,188 downwards.
CTAATTGGACTGTAGTCAGAACCAGTCCTTCTATTTTTGTGTGTATTTTTTGTGTGCAAGTAACAGATACAATTTCGTGCAGTTCTTTTTGGTGATAAAATGTAAGGTGATTAAATTGATATGTAACCCGCTCAGTAAAAATACGCAAGGTTTGAAAATCTATCCGGGTCCATTTTCAGAAGAACCAAATTAAATGGGGTTTTGCCTCACTGAGTCTTGTATTTCTTCGGTCATAAAACGGAGTTTCCCGTCTGAACCAATCTCATTGCTTAACGGAGACCCAAAGACGAAAACCGCATTTTTATGGAGAGACATCAGTTTTTTTTTTCAAAATACCTTGTTCCTTCTTTTTTGTCAGTTGTATGATACAAAAACGCACATCAACCGACATATTTTCATCAATTCTGAAGGCTGTACAGGTTTTATAATGATTTTTATTTTGACGATTTTTTTCACTGGTAGGACTATGGAGACTTTAAATGTCAAGGATACTATTTCTATTTTTAGAAAAAAAAACTTTGTCACCGCTGTAGCCCTAGGACCACAAATACTAATATAGCACGCTAGATACAATAGCCGCACACAAAAGGAAAGTGACGCGCAGATAGTAACTCGCGAGCGCACGCGTGTCCCACATAGCCACCTCAACCTGGTCCGAGAAACACGAGAGATAAAGTCAAATTCAGACTGGAAAACCATTTATCTAATCATATACTGATTTACCATTATTTTCCTGCCCTGGTCAACAACTATGGTGTCGCCGCCTAATATTACGTACATCGTCTCAGTATAAGCAACTTTTGGATTATTGGTGCCTTGAATATTCTTTACATTCACTATAATCCCACAATCGCCATGCCAAGCTTCCATGAGTCGATAAGTGCATACTCCTTGGAAGTCAATGTTCAGTTTATCAAAGGTTATATAATGCGGATCACCCCAGGCGGTGCACTCACACACAACTGGCTCACTGTCCTCTGTAAATAGAAAAAAAGATCATATGACAAACTTTGTAAAAGTAGATCACTTGACAAACTTTCTAAAAATGTCTCAAACACTTTCTATTGAAGGCTCCATCTGTCTCTCATTACGCTGAAAGAGAAAAACTAATGATCCTGATCCAGCTTCGACCCAGGAAAGGGATATCAATATTGCTCTAACTGGCAAAGACTTAGAAAAAATAATACTACTAAAGTAATATTTTATTACGGATATGAAAATAAAGTAAACATATGTAGGCCTAAATCAATAAATGTTTTATTAAGGATTTGAGAAAAAGTATATTAAAAGATAAATATTTTTAATATAAAGACTAAGCAATTTGTTTCTTGCCTATACACGTGTTATAAATGCGAAAAATTACACACCGACATTGTCATGAGAAAAAGGGAAGTATAACGTAAATAAACTGTACATGCAGTGTTTCTTCCAATATTCTTGCAAGTCACATGTCCTAAAACTGGCATTTTGAACACAATTAATGACAAATTTCGGTCATCTACAGCCACTTTTTGTGAAACATTGGCAACTTTTAAACAGAAAAATGTGAGAAGCGGGACGTTTATTAGAGAAAGGGCGTCTGTCAAAAGAAATGCGGTACTTTTATTACTTTGTCGATACCCACCTTCACAGATTCCGCCTACCAGAATGTAGCCGACATTACAGACGCACTGGTAATTGCCATCAACAGCTTTACACTGTGCATTTACGTCACATGGTGTTACATCCTCTTCGGATAATATCGGTCCTTGCCCTTCTTCAACCACTTCACATGTCAGCCTCTTGGTACAGTCGTCACTGAGAAAGGTCGTCCCAATCTATGAAAGAAAAAAAGGAGATCACCAAATGCCTGAATTGTGTCGTGTATTTACACTTAAAACAGGATAGTAGGGGAATTCGGTGTTGGTCGCCGAATGTGCTAACACTGTAAAAATATGGCAAAGACCGCAGTCTAAATATGTATCATCAAACATTTATTTAATGTTCAAATTCACGAAAAGTATTTGGAAAATGCACAATTAAATGCGTTCCAATCGTAATAGCTGCCACTGGTACAGCGTGCAGATGGTTTGCTTTTTGTAACCTAGCTCGAGGGCTTGTCATTGGCACATGCTGTACAATCGATATTATAACGAAAGTTACCCTTTATATATTTCATCATAAATAGAATAACTAAATAGCTTATATAGGTGCCAGGACAAAAATGTTCTCTACTAGTCTTATGCAAGTTAAGATAGACAACTCGTCTTGTCAACACAGCTGCCATATAGTTTTTTTTTTAGATCGGAGCTTCTGGTACCTGTTATTAAGACTAAGAAAGCACCTTAACATGAATCTAAGTGAAATATTTATTCTGCAAATAGGTTTTGCAAATAGGGTGCAGGGTGCACCGTCATGTTTTTCCAGCCGAGCTATATAAGAGAGGCCTACTTTTGTGACGTCATGTTTGCTTCCCTGGACGTCGAAGCCCTTCTACTCTCAACAGAAAGAATTCTATCCTTTAAGAGTAAATTCTTTTTTAAGAGTTGAAATCCCTTTGAAAGTAGCGGGAAAATTAAAATGGTTCCCCTGAAAGTGTACTTATTCTCCGTAACTTACAGCATAATAGTTGTCATCAGTTGAACAGCCGCATTGTTCCACTGGTATACACGTCTCCTCTGCGTTATCAAGAACGTAACCTTCAGCACATATACAACCCTCCACGGGGGGAAAAGTAGTATCTTGTTGTGGATTTGGTTCTTTGCAAGACGGCTGAGGTCCATTTATATATGGATGGTGTACTTTGTTTTCTCCACAATTAGCTGTTGATAAATATCAAGGACAGTTATAAAGCAGCTATCGTATCACCATTTCCTTATTAAGTTGAAATGTTTATAGTCCTATTATTGGTGAAAACGTCTAAACTAAAATCATTGCATTAAAGGCCCCATTGCTCTATCAGTGATGAAAATTTTATCGTGAGGTATCGCTGCGAGCTTCTCACTACAGTTTCGTCATAGTAAACGACCGTGATTAGCATGCATTAATTGAACATAATATCCTTGAGATTCATAAAAAAGGGTTTCGAAAACTGATTTGGGTCATTTTAGTTGCCAACTAATATGACCTACTTTCGATTTCGTAAACATGAATAAAATGGTAAAAATACAATGTACAGGCGTGGATCCCCATTCACTATGCCGCCTACAGCTATGTAACATTACTAAACAGGAAACCAGAAGAGAACAGATATATTTTGTGGAGAGATTTGTCATTTCCAATACCTATTTCCTCTACTTTTTGCAAGATGTATAACTTAGTATAAGCATAGCAAGCCACGTTTTATCTCCATACGTGCAATTTGAACTGCTTTTCGTAAGGAATGTGTTAAGCCGTTTTTACCACCGATAGGATAATGGAGACTTAAAGCGGTTCAACTTTCACGTTTGGTATTAAAATGTGGGTTGATGTGCATATATTACATCATATAACTGGCAAAAAGAAGAGAAATTAAGTTTTTGAAAAATTACAAATCGTTCCACAAAATACGCTTTCCTGTGTTGGTCTCCCGTCTAGCAATGCTATGTAAACATAGGCGGGATAGTGACCGGAACTCCACGACTGTACATTGTATTTTTACCAGTTATTCAACTTACTGAAATCGGAAATAGTCATTTGAGTTGGCAACGAAAATAACCCAAATAAGTTATCAAACTTTTTATGTGAAACTCAAAAATGTTTTATTTTTTTAAAAGCTGACTAATCACGGCCAATGAAGCTGGCAGCGATACCTCGTGATAATTTTTTTCATGCTGATAGAGCATTGGGGCCTTTAAAGTTTCATATCAATAAATTCAGAAAGTTGTCCCTTTGAAATAAGGAAAAAACAAAAATATCTCTGGAAATTCGTATTGCAACTTCAGTTGCATTAATGAATGCAGATGGTTTCTTAAGGAAATGTGTTTATAAGAAGTTGTCTTATCTGGTTTGAAACACACGTTTTTGTCAAAAGAAACATGGTTGTCGAAAATATGACACTAACTCTGTAAATAAGAAAGGATTCTTACATAATTACAGAATTTGTTTTACGCGGTCTCTTTGCCCATCGGGTCGATATGATAGGAATTCTGTTGAAAAGGCCATAAAAGACACAGTTCTGTCAAAGTTAATTTATCTTCATCGAGAAGCCATGCGGACATTTTCATTATGCCAAAAGATTCGAAGAACTCCGATGAGTCGTTTATACAAACTCTATGTCTAAAAGTGTGTCGTACGGACAAGACAAGAGCAAATCTTAATGTCTCCTCTCCACCCCTAAGACTATCGTCATGTGGTGCAGGTGAGGCGGAAGATTGGGGATTTAAAGAGAAGATATAAAATTGATACACAAATTATATTCATATCTATACTCAGCAAATTAGTAAATATTGGTCACAAAAGGTTTATTTTGAACAGAACAAGGTACTTTAAATAAAACGCAGATAACCATGGTTTTACATCTGCGTGTTCACTGGCTTTAAAGAGTTATATAATATCTTTATTACACTAAATATCAGGACAGAAATATCTAAGCAATGACTGTTGACCATGGTTATACTTTACCTAGGTTTGACTATCATTGTGCAAAAAATAACCAAAATATAGACTTTTTGAACTGAGAATAGATATGGACTCGGTTAAATTTCAATTTTAAACGTAGTAACGCCATTGTGAACATTAACAGTGAATAAAAATGCCATTTTAGTAAGTTGGATTAAACTATGTAAGTGATATGGCAGACCATCTTAAATGTGCGTGATGGAAAACCGTAAGTCGCCAGACTGCCTATTGGACGGATGGTAAAATGAAAATTGTCTATCGTCATGTGGTGCAGGTGAGGCGGAAGATTGGGGATTTAAAGAGAAGATTTAAAATTGATACACAAATTATCTTCATATCTATACTCAGCAAATTAGTAAATATTGGTCACAAAAGGTTTATTTTGAACAGAACAAGGTACTTTAAATAAAACGCAGATAACCATGGTTTTACATCTGCGTGTTCACTGGCTTTAAAGAGTTATATAATATCTTTATTACATTAAATATCAGGACAGATATGTCTAAGCAATGACTGTTGACCATGGTTATACTTTACCTAAGTTTGACTATCATTGTGCAAAAAATAACCAAAATATAGACTGTTTATACTGAGAATAGATATGGACTCGGCTAAATTTCAATTTTAAACGTAGTAACGCCATTGTGTACATTAACAGTGAATAAAAATGCCATTTTAGTAAGTTGGATTAAACTATGTAAGTGATATGGCAGACCATCTTAAATGTGCGTGATGGAAAACCGTAAGTCGCCAGACTGCCTATTGGACGGATGGTAAAATGAAAATTGTCTATCGTCATGTGGTGCAGGTGAGGCGGAAGATTGGGGATTTAAAGAGAAGATTTAAAATTGATACGCAAATTATCTCCATATCTATACTCAGCAAATTAGTAAATATTGGTCACAAAAGGTTTATTTTGAACAGAACAAGGTACTTTAAATAAAACGCAGATACCAATGGTTTTACATCTGCGTGTTCACTGGCTTTTAAGAGTTATATAATATCTTTATTACACTAAATATCAGGACAGAAATGTCTAAGCAATGACTGTTGACCATGGTTATACTGTTCAAATAAGCAGTCTGTTCAGGATTCACACTCTTTGCAGTTCCACTCAGCCAACACTGTTTTAACAGCTATCAACTTTTATTAGTAATACTGTTTGACATCTGGGATTGTTGGCCGAGTGGCTAATGCTCCCTATAGGTCGCGGGTGCAGTCCGGCCGCTGCTTAATTTTACCATAGCTTATGCATTGTTCATCCAGTCATTATCACACCAATTCTCACATGACTGAAATACTGCTGAAAGGATCATAAAGTCCCAAGTCATCTTTATCTATCACTACATTTCAGGGCAGGGGCATCCTACTTATTTGGATAACAGTAGGACAAAGGCAGGCTATGCTTGCAACAGGTGCGGTTAGGTTGTGTGTATTTTTTATTGTTGTCTTGTCTATCCAATCTTCCTTTTCTTTGAGACTGCTCGATATAAAGTCCAATACAGTTTCAAAGAGCCGTTAAGCCCAAAGCAACCTACCAACCAACTCAATCGCGGCAGTACGATCAAGTCGGCTAAATTCGGACAGCAGATAAATTCGGACAGTGACATTGTTCCTTTATATGTCAGTTCTTTAGAATTAAAACAAAATTTACTTGGCAAACGGTGAAAATCCTGATGAGACGGCTCACCTCGATTTTCACTGTTTGCAATGGTATGTCCGAAGTTATCCGCTGTCCGAAGCTACCAGTCTGGACCCTAATGACTGTATCGCCGCCGGTATCTTAGAACTTCTAATTCCACTACCGTACAGTCACTTGTACGAGTACCAGTAACCTTACCTGGACAAAACACATCAGTTCTGAAATTAATTTCACCCGCTCCAGTCTCGTAACAGAAGGCTACAAATGTTTCCAAAGATCTGCACACTTCGCCTGTAGCGTCACCCCAGTTGGCGCATACATCGTACTCACAATTTTCATAATACAAGGCTACTGATTCTAAATTCTTAGCATTTGCTAACTCAATGCATTCTTTAAATGGTCCGTCTATGTTGTTTTCGATGTATCCACAAAACTCGTCTTCTCTGATGGAGATTTTAAGACTATCGTCACAAACAATATCATCCTCCTCTTTCAGACATCTGAAATGATCATGGACTACTAAGAATCGGTTCATAAAAGATTTAAGGTGACAACGTACACTTGTAGGGAAAGCAACTTTACTATTTTTATTTTACCATCCGGTAATAGGCATTCTGGGGACTTACGGTTTTCCATCACGCATATTTAAGATTTTCTGCCATAACTCTTACATATTTCAATCCAACTTTTACTAAAATGTCATTTGCATATACTGTTAATGTTCACAATGACCTGTCTGCGTTTAAAATTGATAAATTGCCGAGCCCATATCTATTCTCTGTATTAATAGTCTAAATTTTGGCTATTTTTTGCAGAATAATAGTCGAACTAAGGTAAATATTGCTATGCATTTATCTCGTTTTATTTCCAAGAAAAATACATGTTTTCTCTCTATTTTTTTGGACTGTTTCGATCAAAAGTGTTTACAATGCTTGCTTTTTATTTTGTAGCGAATGCTTAGAATATATGATTTACTTAAACTTTTCGATCAATTTCTCAGCAGAAAAGTACTTGAGAGTTTTTGCCTTTGTTAGGGTCAGCCATCACTCCAGAAGAAATTATCGTTATGGCTTTCCCTCACGCTTTATCATTTGGATATTTGGTGACATCTTGTGATAAAGAATTTATCAAGAATGTTTATGGGTGACCATCACCTCATTAGAATTGCATGATTAACCATTAAAAATATGCATAATGGAAAACCGTAAGTCCTCCGACTAACGGGCGTCAACTCGTAAAATAAAAAAATCTCCTTTAAGAGCCAACCCGTCAGGCACACAGCGCTGAATCAATATTGAATAAACGTTAATTCAACGTCATGATGTTGAATTAAAGGATAACTGTATTAAAATTTGTCATTTTGGGAGGTATGTCATCGGATTATGGTCGGAACTTTCGTTTTACGGCGACGTGCATGTTGCATGTTGAGTCGTTAAACGCGATTTGTGACTATAAAATTATTTATCTCCCCGAATGACAATTTCCAACACAGTTATCCCCATTCTAATGCACTGTTCCACATTTTCACCTTTTATGGTGTAGTGCTTTGTACCCATTACAAGCAATACCAGCAACGTAAAACAAATGCCAGCCAATCATGAGAAACACATCTCTTACCTTCTAAATTAATACTGACTCTTTATCAGTAAATACTTTGCATCTGGGGAGTTACGTGAGATAAATTAAAGACTTTATTAGATGTTCCGACCTAATTTTCCTTTTTTTTATACTTTCACTTGATATATCAATTAGTAAAATTCGTAATGGTCAACGTAAAGCAGTGACTCAAAGACTAAATCCTATAAAATTTTCCTGCTTAATAATATTCTTATCTTTGAAATTACTTTTGAATATTTATATTGATTTTTTAACTTTTATTTCGTTTATGGCACTAGAAGACCACATCTGGTTATCATATCATCTTACGTAAGATTTCCAAGCCTTTTCCAAGGTTATCTCAAGAAACAACCGAGATCATAGCAGGAGATGCCATAAACGATCAAACCCAACCTACCCCACTTAAGGCCTGTTAAGTGGGGTAAGTCGGGTACACTTTTCTAAGACAGTGTGTTTAGCATGGACGTTTCAGACTGACATCGAATTTCCGATAGCATGATGCATGATATAGTGTCGCAAGTTTTTGACGTTTACCAATCAGACGTCGCATTACAGTGCATTAGAATCAACATTTGGTTAATGTTGATTCAGCGTTGTGCCCAGTGCAAATACTTTTCTTAACTGTACGCCCTTTTCCCCGGCTAGGGAAGCAAATAGAAAATCAAAAATTAATCGTCTTCTGAAAGAATGGCGAAAAGCTTGGTCGTGTACCAATGCTCCTTCATTTCAAGAAAATTAGCGATTTGCGTTTACATTTTTTTTTCGGAAATAAAACTCTATCAGAATGTTTATGTCTTTATCAATGCAGAGACACATTTAAAACTTTACGAGCATTCTGTTGAACCCTGATTAGAGAAAATAAGCATTCGCAAAACAGCACAGGTCTTTAGTTTTATATTAAAGAAATTTGAATATAAGATCAATCTCTCATTTCAAACACATGTAAATAATTTATCAGGAAGCAATGAGGAAGTCACGAAAGTATTAGAGAAAGTTTGGATTTACATAAAATAAGATCATACCTAAACGAAATTTAATGAGAAAGGCTTTATTTGGGATTAGTAAAAATGCAAGGATGCTCCGGTTTACCTCTTAGGATGAATTTTAACGGAACACTTACGAATAAGATAGAGCGACTATTGTTTGACATTCGAACAAGTATTTTTGTGTGTAAAAATTCGACGTTTCCCTTAAATACAACACTCACAAAAGAGGTATGTCCTTAAGGTAGTACAAAACTTCCGGGATATTCAATTCGATCTATTATTTTTGCCTCCTTTTTCAATGGAGTAAGAGCTCTTAGTAAGAATATTTTCCACTTGGATCAACTCCTTTTCTGTTAAGAGTATGCCTTTTCTTATTATGGTTTGTCGCCCAGAGAAAGAAACAGGAAATAACGGAAGCTGTTACCCTTTGCAAAAATGAAGGAAAATACGAAGGTATACCCATACGCCTTAACTTGTTCAAAGAACCATTTTTGAGACCACGAATTTTATACCGTGAAAGTATTTCCTTCAGCTGTGACACATGAGCTTTTGTAAAAAATTATCTAATTTGCTGTGAAATCTCGGTTTATACGCATGTGCGGGAAAAGTAATACACGCGCTTTATCGAGTGAATTATTGACCTTACAAGCGTATAAAACGTGGTATAATTATTTGATACCACCCTCATCAGTGCGGACCCAGGCTGTGTCAAACTTATTCTTAATATTGTCAGTCTATAACTTTTTGGAAAGAGTGGTATAGTTTGAGTAGAACTGATTGGCGTTGCGTGACAAGGAACGTTATAGTTTCTACAAACAGGAAACAATCAAATCATCGTGTGCATAAAGGCTAATGAGATCTTCCCCTTGCTTACACAATCTAAGAATCCTGGAGAAGTGAATAGCGAAGGTCCTGTTCAGTGTGAGCAATTACGTAGACTGAGTTTTACTTTGTAGTTAACGTACGCATGTACCATAAACTCCCTTTTTACGCAATGTCAGTCAGTTACATATATACTATCTTACATTGCTTCATTTTCATCTATTCCCTCTACCCAGTGACTGATTCCAATCAGACTAAATTTGTTGTCTTCTCCACTGACGTCAGTCCCATCCTTCGTGACATAATCATCTTGTTCGCCATTACAGTTCCCACAAAGTCCCGTTGCATTCAATCCGTCCTCCCTGTTGATGTAGACCTTGGCGGTATACTTGCCATCAAACCAGGCCTTCATACCACACTCATTCTCAATCACAATAAATTCACCTCTTCGTAATATCTTGTAATCAGCTGATGTGTATGGCACTGCTTGCTTTATGCCATTTCTCTGAAATAATATAAAAATACAAGGTATTGTTGTTGTTATTTTACTGGCAGAAAAATGTTCTCTGACCCATTTAAAATAGAAAACACTGTTATATGGTTAGAGAAAGCCTATTTTACTGATCTGCGGGAATGTTAACGTTCAAGTGTGACAAATTCGTAAGCTAACCAACCTATCTATCCCTGTGACGTATTTGCCAATCATACATGCTTTAAGTTTATAACAGGCAAATGTTTGATCTAATAAAATTTTGTGATATATAACCAAATTAAATGATACTGTCACGAAAGCCTCTTCCAAGCTAATTGGACTGTAGTCAGAACCAGTCCTTCTATTTTTGTGTGTATTTTTTGTGTGCAAGTAACAGATACAATTTCGTGCAGTTCTTTTTTGTTGATAAAATGTAAGGTGATTAAATTGATATGTAACCCGTTCAGTAAAAATACGCAAGGTTTGAAAATCTATCCGGGTCCATTTTCAGATGAACAAAATTAAATGGGGCTTTGCCTCACTTAGTCTTGTATTTCTTCGGTCATAAAACGGAGTTTCCCGTCTGAACAAATCTCATTGCTTAACGGAGACCCAGAGACGAAAACCGCATTTTTATGGAGAGACATCATTTTTTCAAAATACTTTGTTCCTTCTTTTTTGCCAGTTGTATGATACAAAAACGCACATCAACCGACATATTTTCATCAATTCTGAAGGCTGTACAGGTTTTATAATGATTTTAATTTTGACGATTTTTTTCACTGGTAGGATTATGGAGATTTTAAATGTCAAGGACACTATTTCTATTTTAGAAAAAAACTTTGTCACCGCTGTAGCCCTAGGACCACAGTTACTAATATAGCGCGCTAGATACAATAGCCGCACACAAAAGGAAAGTGGCGCATAGATAGTAACTCGCGAGCGCACGCGTGTCTCACATAGCCACCTCATCCTGGCCCGAGAAACACGAGAGATAAAGTCAAATTCAGACTGGAAAACCATTTATCTAATCATATACTGATTTACCATTATTTTCCTGCCCTGGTCAACAACTATGGTGTCGCCGCCTAATATCACGTACATCGTCTCAGTATAAGCAACTTTTGGGTTATTGGTGCCTTGAATATTCTTTACATTCACTATAATCCCACAATCGCCATGCCAAGCTTCCATGAGTCGATAAGTGCATACTCCTTGGAAGTCAATGTTCAGTTTATCAAAGGTTATATAATGCGGATCACCCCAGGCGGTGCACTCACACACAACTGGCTCACTGTCCTCTGTAAATAGAAAAAAAGATCATATGACAAACTTTGTAAAAGTAGATCACTTGACAAACTTTCTAAAAATGTCTCAAACACTTTCTATTGAAGGCCCCATCTGTCTTTCATTACGCTGAAAGAGAAAAACTAATGATCCTGATCCAGCTTCGACCCAGGAAAGGGATATCAATATTGCTCTAACTGGCAAAGAGTTAGAAAAAATAATACTACTAAAGTAATATTTCATTACAGATATGAAAATAAAGTAAATACATGTAGGCCTAAATCAATAAATGTTTTATTAAGGATTTGAGAAAAAGTATATTAAAAGATAAATATTTTTAATATAAAGACTAAGCAATTTGTTTCTTGCCTATACACGTGTTATAAATGCTAAAAATTACACACCGACATTGTCATGAGAAAAAGGGAAGTATAACGTAAATAAACTGTACATGCAGTGTTTCTTCCAATATTCTTGCAAGTCACATGTCCTAAAACTGGCATTTTGAACACAATTAATGACAAATTTCGGTCATCTACAGCCATTTTTTGTGAAACATTGGCAACTTTTAAACAGAAAAATGTAAGAAGTGGGACGTTTATTAGAGAAAAGGCGTCTGTCAAAAGAAATGCGGTACTTTTAGTACTTTGTCGATACCAACCTTCACAGATTCCGCCTACCAGAATGTAGCCGACATTACAGACGCACTGGTAATTGCCATCAACAGCTTTACACTGTGCATTTATGTCACATGGTGTTACATCCTCTTCGAATAATATCGGCCCTTGCCCTTCTTCAACCACTTCACATGTCAGCCTCTTGGTACAGTCGTCACTGAGAAAGGTCGTCCCAATCTATGAAAGAAAAAAAGGAGATCACCAAATGCCTGAATTGTGTCGTGTATTTACACTTAAAGACAAATATTCTTGTATATTGGGTCTCCTAATCCTTTTATGAAACAGTCCTGTGACACTGCTATTTCATCAAAGGAAATATCCCATCTCACACAGGTAATGACATAACAGGGTCATAAAACCAATAAAGACTGGGGGTGTGTTCTATATAGTAGAGAATATTTGTCTTTAAAGTAGGATAGTAGAGGAATTCGGCGTTGGTCGCCGAATGCGCTAACACTGTAAAAATATGGCAAAGACCGCAGTCTTAATATGTATCAGCAAACATTTATTTAATGTTTAAATTCACGAAAAGTATTTGGAAAGTGCACAATTAAATGCGTTCCAATCGTAATGGCTGCCACTGGTACAGCGTGCAGGTGGTTTGTTTTTTGTAACCTAGCTCGAGGGCCTGTCATTGGCACATGCTGTACAATCGATATTATAACGACAGTTACCCTTTATATATTTCATCATAAATAGAATAACTAAATAGCTTATATAGGTGCCAGGACAAAAATGTTCGCTACTAGTCTTATGCAAGTTAAGGTAGACAACTCGTCTTGTCAACACAGCTGCCATATAGTGTTCTTTAGATCGGAGTTTCTGGTACCTGTTATTAAGACTAAGAAAGCACCTTTACATGAATCTAAGTGAAATACTTATTCTGCAAATAGGTTTTGCAAATAGGGTGCAGGGTGCACCTTCATGTTTTTCCAGCCGAGCTATATAGGAAAGGCCTACTTTTGTGACGTCATGTTTGCTTCCCTGGACGTCGAAACCCTTCTACTCTCAACAGAAAGAATTCTATCCTTTAGGAGTAAATTCTTTTTTAAGAGTTGAAATCCCTTTGAAAGTAGCGGGAAAATTAAAATGGTTCCCCTGAAAGTGTACTTATTCTTCGTAACTTACAGCATAATAGTTGTCATCAGTTGAACAGCCGCATTGTTCCACTGGTATACACGTATCCTCTGCGTTATCAAGAACGTAACCTTCCGCACATATACAACCCTCCACGGGGGGAAAAGTAGTATCTTGTTGTGGATTTGGTTCTTTGCAAGACGGCTGAGGTCCATTTATATATGGATGGTGTATTTTGTTTTCTCCACAACTAGCTGTTGATAAATATCAAGGACAGTTATAAAGCAGCTATCGTATCACCATTTCCTTATTAAGTTGAAATGTTTTTAGTCCTATTATTGGTGAAAACGTCTAAACTAAAATCATTGCATTAAAGGCCCCATTGCTCTATCAGTGATGAAAATTTTATCGTGAGGTATCGCTGCGAGCTTCTCACTACAGTTTCGTCATAGTAAACGACCGTGATTAGCATGCATTAATTGAACATAATATCCTTGAGATTCATAAAAAAGGGTTTCGAAAACTGATTTGGGTCATTTTAGTTGCCAGCTAATATGACCTACTTTCGATTTCGTAAACATGAATAAAATGGTAAAATACAATGTACAGGCGTGGAGACCCATTCACTATGCCGCCTACAGCTATGTAACATTACTAAACAGGAAACCAGAAGAGAACAGATGTATTTTGTGGAGAGATTTGTCATTTTCAATACCTATTTCCTCTACTTTTTCCAAGGTGTATAACAGTATAAGCATAGCAAGCCACGTTTAATCTCCATACGTGCAATTTGAACTGCTTTTCGTAAGGAATGTGTTTAGCCGTTTTTACCACCGACAGGATTATGGAGACTTAAAGCGGTTCAACTTTCACGTTTGGTATTAAAATGTGGGTTGATGTGCATATATTACATCATATAACTGGCAAAAAGAAGAGAAATTAAGTTTTTGAAAAAATACAAATCGTTCCACAAAATACGCTTTCCTGTGTTGGTCTCCGTCTAGCAATGCTATGTAAACATAGGCGGGATAATGACTGGAACTCCATGACTGTACATTGTATTTTTACTAGTTATTCAACTTACTGAAATCGGAAATAGTCATTTGAGTGGGCAACGAAAATAACCCAAATAAGTTATCAAACTTTTTATGTGAAACTCAAAAATGTTTTATTTTTTTAAAAGCTGACTAATCACGGTCAATGAAGCTGCCAGCGATACCTCGTGATAAATTTTTTCATGCTGATAGAGCAATGGGGCCTTTAAAGTTTCGTATCAATAAATTCAGAAAGTTGTCCCTTGGAAATAAGGAAAAAACAAAAATATCTCTGGAAATTCGTATTGCAACTTCAGTTGCATTAATGAATGCAGATGGTTTCTAAAGGAAATGTGTTTATAAGAAGTTGTCTGATCTGGTTTGAAACACACGTTTTTGTCAAAAGAAACATGGTTGTCGAAAATATGACACTAACTCTGTAAATAAGAAAGAATTCTTACATAATTACAGAATTTGTTTTACGCGGTCTCTTTGCCCATCGGGTCGATATGATAGGAATTCTGTTGAAAAGGCCATAAAAGACACAGTTCTGTCAAACTTAATTTATCTTCATCGAGGAGCCATGCGCACATTTTCATTATGCCAAAAGATTCGAAGAACTCCGATGAGTCGTTTTTACAAACTCTATGTCTAAAAGTGTGTCGTACGGACAAGACAAGAGCAAATCTTAATGTCTCCTCTCCACCCCTAAGACTATCGTCATGTGGTGCAGGTGAGGCGGAAGATTGGGGATTTAAAGAGAAGATTTAAAATTGATACACAAATTATCTTCATATCTATACTCAGCAAATTAGTAAATATTGGTCACAAAAGGTTTATTTTAAACAGAACAAGGTACTTTAAATAAAACGCAGATAACCATGGTTTTACATCTGCGTGTTCACTGGCTTTAAAGAGTTATATAATATCTTTATTACACTAAATATCAGGACAGAAATGTCTAAGCAATGACTGTTGACCATGGTTATACTGTTCAAATAAGTAGTCTGTTCAGGATTCACACTCTTTGCAGTTCCACTCAGCCAACAATGTTTTAACAGCTATCAACTTTTATTAGTAATACTGTTTGAAATCCGGGAGTGTTGGCCGAGTGGCTAATGCTCTTTAGAGGTCGCGGGTGCAGTCCGGCCGCTGCTTAATTTTACCATAGCTTATGCATTGTTCATCCAGTCATTATCACACCAATTCTCACATGACTGAAATACTGCTGAAAGGATCATAAAGTCCCAAGTCATCTTTATCTATCAATACATTTCAGGGCAGGGGCATCCTACTTATTAGGATAACAGTAGGACAAAGGCAGGCTATGCTTGCAACAGGTGCGGTTAGGTTGTGTGTATTTTTTATTGTTGTCTTGTCTATCCAATCTTCCTTTTCTTTGAGACTGCTCGATATAAAGTCCAATACAGTTTCAAAGAGCCGTTAAGCCCAAAGCAACCTACCAACCAACTCAATCGCGGCAGTACGGTCAAGTCGGCTAAATTCGGACAACAGATAAATTCGGACAGTGACATTGTTCCTTTATATGTCAGTTCTTTAGAATTAAAACAAAATTTACTTGGCAAACGGTGAAAATCCTGATGAGACGGCTCACCTCGATTTTCATTGTTTGCAATGGTATGTCCGAGGTTATCCGCTGTCCGAAGCTTCCAGACTGGACCCTAATGACTGTATCGCCGCCAGTATCTTAGAACTTCTAATTCCACTACCGTACAGTCACTTGTACGAGTACCAGTAACCTTACCTGGACAAAACACATCCGTTCTGAAGTTAATTTCACCCGCTCCAATTTCGTAACAGAAGGCTACAAACGTTTCCAAAGATCTGCACACTTCGTCTGTAGCGTCACCCCAATTGGCGCATACATCGTACTCACAATTTTCATAATACAAGGCTACTGATTCTAAATTCTTAGCATTTGCTAACTCAATGCATTCTTTAAATGGTCCATCTATGTTGTTTTCGATGTATCCACAAAACTCGTCTTCTCTGATGGAGATTTTAAGACTATCGTCACAAACAATATTCTTCTCCTCCTTCAGACATCTGAAATTATTATGGACTACTAAGAATCGGTTCATAAAAGATTTAAGGTGACAACGTACACTTGTAGAGGAAGCAACTTTACAATTTTCATTTTATCATCCGTCCAATAGGCAGTCTGGCGACTTACGGTTTTCCATCACGCACATTTAAGATGGTCTGCCATATCACTTACATAGTTTAATCCAACTTACTAAAATGGCATTTTTATTCACTGTTAATGTTCACAATGGCGTTACTACGTTTAAAATTGAAATTTAGCCGAGTCCATATCTATTCTCAGTATAAACAGTCTATATTTTGGTTACTTTTTTGCACAATGATAGTCAAACTTAGGTAAATCTTGCCAGCAAGGTTAAACAAACGCCAGGCAATGAGAAGCCATGAGAAACGCATCTCTTATCTTCTAAATTAATACTGACTTTTTTATCAGCAAATAATTTGCATCTGGGAGTTATAAAAGATAAATAAATGACTTAATTGGATGTGCCGAACTAATTGTTCTTATTTTTCACTTGATATATCAATTAGTAAAAATCGTAATTCTCAACGTAGAGCAGTGACCTAAGACTGATTCCTATTGATTTTTCGAGCTTAATAATATTATAACATCTGAAATTCATATAATCTTACGTAAGATTTCCCAGCCATTTCCAACGTTATCTCAAGAAAGATTCAAGATAATAGCAGGAGATGCCATAAACAATCGACCCCAACCTACCCTACTTAAGTGTTACGTGGGGTACACTTTTCTAAGAGAGTGTGTTTAGCATGGACGTTTCAGACAGACGTCGAAATTCCAACAGTATGTCACATGATATAGTATCGCAAGTTTTTGACGTTTACCAATCAGACGTCGCGTTACAGTGCATTAGATTCACGTTTGGTCAATGTTGATTCAGCATTGTGCCAATTGCAAATGTGTTTCTTAACGGTACGCCCCTTTCCCCGTCTAAAGAAGCAAACAAAATGTCACAAATTAATCGACTTTTGAAAAAATGGTGAAATCATGGTCATGTACTGGTGATGCTTCATTTCAAGAAAATTTGCGACTTGCGTTTATAATTGTTTTTTCGGAAATAAAACTCTATAAGAATGTATATGTCTTTATCAATGCAGAGACAGACATCTAAAACTTTACGAGCATTCTGTTGAACCCGATTAGCGAAAATAAGCATTCGCTAATCAGCACAGGCCTTTAGTTTTATAACAAGGAAAATTGAATGAAGGGGCCATCTCTCATTTCAAACACACATATATATATAAATTATCAGGAAGCAATAAGGAAGCCAATGAAGTTTTTAAAGAAAGTTTGGATTTAGATAAAATAAGAAAATACTCAAACGATTTTTAATGAGAAAGGTTTTATTTTGGATTAGTAAAAAAGCGAGGATACTCCGGTTTACATCTTAATAGGAATTTTCACGGAATACTTACGAAAAAGATAGAGCAACCATTGTTGGACATTCGAACAAGCTGATATTTTTTTTGTAAAAATTCGACGTTTCCCTTATTTGCCTCCTTTTTCAACGGAGTATCAACTCTTAGATAGAATATTTTCCACTTGGATCAACTTTATTTAAAGAGTATGCTTTTTTAGAATGGTTTGTCGCCCAGAGAAGGAAACATGTAATAACGGAATCTGTTCCCCTTTGCAAAAATGAAGGAAAATACCATACACCTTAACTTGTTCAAAGAACCAATTTTGGGACCACGAATTTTATACAGTGAAAGTATTTCCTTCAGCTGTGACACATGAGCTTTTGTCCTTTACTGTGAAATCTCTGTTTACACGCATGTGCGGAAAAATAACCCACCCGCTTTATCGAGTGAATTATTGACCTAACAAGCGGATTAACGTGGTATTATTATTTGATACAACCCTCATCAGTGCGGACCTAGGCTGTTTGAAAATAAATCTTAATATTGTCTGTGTAACTTTTGGAATGAATGGCATAATTTGAGTAGAACTGATTGGCGTCGCGTGACAACTAAACCTTATAGTTTCTACAAACAGGAAACATTCAAATCATCGTGTGCCTGTTCGGTGTAAGCAAATGCGTAGACTGAGTTTTACTTCGGTAGTTAACGTACGCATGTAGCATTTACTCCCTTTTAATGCAATGCCAGTCAGTTACATATATACTATCTTACACTGCTTCATTTTCATCCATTCCCTCTACCCAGTGACTGATTCCAATCAGACTAAATTTGTTGTCTTCTCCACTGACATCAGTCCCATCCCTCGTGACATAATCATCTTGTTCGCCATTACAGTTCCCACAAAGTCCCGTTGCATTCAATCCGTCCTCCCTGTTGATGTAGACCTTGGCGATATGCTTGCCATCAAACCAGGCCTTCATACCACACTGATTCTCAATCACAATAAATTCACCTCTTCGTAATATCTTGTAATCAGCTGATGTGTATGGCACTGATTGCTTTATGCCATTTCTCTGAAATAACATAAAAAAGGTACAAGATATTGTTGTTGTTATTTGACCTGCTCAAAATTTTTTCTCTGACCCAATTAGAAAAGAAAATGCTGTTATTTGATTGTCAAAAAAACTATTTTACTGATCTGCAGGAATGCTAACGTTCGGGTGTGATAAATTCGTAAACCAACCAACCTATCAATCTCCGTGAAGTATTTGTCATCCATACATGCTTTAAGTTTATAGACAGGAACTTGTTCCGATGAAATTTTATGTGATATAACCAAATTAAACGATACTGTCTCGAAAGCCTCTTCCAAGCTAATTCGAACGTAGTCAGAACCGTCTAGTTTTTTGTGTGTGTTTTTGTGCAAGTAACAGACACAAATTCGTGCAGTTCTTTTTTTTGTTCATAAAATGTAAGGTGATCGAAATGATATATTACCTGCTCAGTAAAATATGCAAGGTTTGAAAATCTGATCGAGTCCATTTTCAGAAGAACAAAATTAAATGGGGTTTTGCCTCACTGAGCCTTGGCATGCATGGTGATCTAGATATACCATATGTCTTCGGTTATAAAAGGGGTTTCTCTTCGAAACAATCTCATACATCTAGAGCTGTCTTGTTAAACGGACCAAGATATATGGGATTGTTTTAGAAGAGAAAACTTCATTTTATAGCTGAATAACAAAAGAATTATTTACAAATTTGCGGTAAGTTTAAAATAACAAGAGGGCCAAGAGGCCCTGAATCGCTCTCCATAGCAAAAAGGTTAAATGTCAAACTAGCGGCATCATTTGAACAAACCTGATAGTTTGCACCTGTCAAAATATGAGAGACATTGGTTAAAGGTATTAATGATCTCAACGTCTATCACTCAAAAATGTCCATGTACTCTTTTAGTTGTCAGACTGCATTTAACAAATTTTGCATCAAATTCTTCTACAATTTCCATGAACTCTTATGTTTAAGCATATTCCCATATAAAAGCACCCGAAGCAAATCTGACCTTGCCGTTTAAAAAGTCAAGATCATCCAATGGTCATCTATTAAACAATCTTGGTAGAACTCTCATAACTCAATGCAAAATACCAAGTTTCAAGGCCATCAGTTGATTGGTTCAGGGAAGAGGATTTTTAAAATCTTTTACCATATATGGGTGTGGCCACCATGTTGGTCATGTGACCTTGACCGCTTGAACAAATTGTCAATTGCTCAAACCAAAATATGCCAAAATTCAAGCATCTGAGCCAAGTGGTTCTGAAAAAAAGACTTTTGAATATGTTTCTATGTATTTCTGTGGTTCAAACCCAGGACCCCCTGGGTCGGGGCCATTTTGGCCTCTATGGCAATAATCTGAATTCGCGGTAAAAGACAACTAGGCAATGCTACATACCAAATTTAAAGCATCTGAGCCAAGTGGCACTGGAGGGGTTTCTTTTTAAGATTTTTATTTTCGAACCCAAAACCCCTACCGCAGGGCCATTTTGGACCCTTGGGTCACCATTTGAACAAACTTCCAGGCATTGCATCATACAAACGTCTGAGCGTTTAAGCGTCTGAGCCTAGCGGTTCTATAGAAGAAAAATTTGAATATTTTTCTATGTATTTCTACGGTTCAAACCCAGGACCCCTTGGTAGGTCCGTTTTCGACCTTGGGACCACCATTTGTATAACCTTGGTAAAGGACCACTAGGCAATGCTACATATCAAATTTCAAGCATCTACGCCATATGGTTCTGAGGACGAAGCTTTTTGAATATTTTTCTATGTTTTTTCTATGGTTCAAACACAAATCCCCCTGGGACAGGGTTATTTTGGACCCTTGGGCCACCATCTGAACAAACTTCGTAGAAGTCCACCAGGCAATAATTCATACCAAATTTCAAGCATATGAGTTCTGAAAGCGAAAGCTTAAATATTTTTCTATGTATCTCGATGGTTCAAGCCCAGTAACCCCTGGGGCAGGGCCATTTTGGACCCGGGGGCCACCATTTGAACAAACTTAGTAAAGGCCTACTAGGCAATGCTACATTTCAAATTTCAAGCATCTTAGCCAAGTGGTTCTAAAGAAGAAGATTTTTGAATATTTTTCTATGTATTTCTCTGGTTCAAACTCAGTACCCCCTGTGGCGGGGCCATTTTGGACCCTGGGGCCGTCATTTGATAAGAGTTGATAAAGGAATACTAGGCAATGTTACATACCAAATTTCAAGCTTCTGCACCAAGTTGTTATGGAGAAGATTTTTAAGTATATTTTATTCTCGAATACAAGACCCTCCGCCGTAGGGCCATTTTAGACCCCAGGGAAATAATTTAAAGAAAAAAGCTCGGTAGAGGTTTACTAGATAATGCTTCATACCGAATATCAAAGCCCTAGGCCTAGGGGTTCTAGAGAAAATGTCATTAAAAGCAACTTGTTGACGACACACGACGCTAGGCAATGCTACATACCAAATTTAAGGCATCTGAGCCAAGTGGTTTTGAAGAAGAGGATTTTTGAATGTTTTTCTATGTTTTTCTATGGTTCAAACCCAGTAACCCCTGTGGCAGGGCCATTTTGGACCCGGGACCATCATTTGAACAAAGTTAGTAAAGGCCTATTCGGCAATGCTACATTTCAAATTTCAAGTATCTTAGCCAAGTGGTTCTGAAGAAGAAGAGTTTTGAATATTTTTCTATGTATTTCTATGGTTCAAAGTCAGGACCCCTTGTGGCAGGGCCATTTTGGACCCTGGGACCATCATTTGAACAAAATTGGTAAAGAACCACTAGGCAATGCTACATACTGACTTTCAAGCATCTGAGACAAGTGGTTCTGAACAAGAAAATTTTTGAATATTTTTCTATGTATTTCTATGGTTTCGAACACGGTAGCCCCTGGGGCGGGGCCATTTTGGGACCTGTGGCCATCATTTGAACAAACTTGGCAAAGCACCACTAGGCAATGCTACATACCAAATTTCAAGCTTCTGCGCCAAGTGGTTCGTGAGATGATTTTTAAGTATATTTTATTTTCGAACACACGACCCACCGCTGTGGGGCCATTTTAGACCCCAGGGCCATGATTTAAACAAAAACTTGGTAGAGGTTTACTAGACGATGCTTCATACCGAATATCAAAGCCCTAGGCCTAGGGGTTCCAGAGAAGATGTCATTTTAAGCAAATAGTTGACGACGCACGACGGACACTTACTGATCACAATAGCTCACCCTGAGCCTATGGCTCAGGAGAGCTAATAACAAGAAAAAAAAGAAACGAACAAACGCCCGTCTTATATCCGAGAAAAATACGGTAACCGTTGTTGCAGGTACATGTATCATTTTGTATGACGTAAGGTCAAGTTATCATTATATTCAATTTATACCGTTCCAGCGTTATTCGTTAGCTCAAAGTCCTTCTCTGACATCTGAAGCCTATCTGTCATATTTTAACCAATGTCAAACATCTCAAAAACCACTTGGCCAATTGTAACCAAATTTCATATACAGCCTCCAGCGGCTGATGGAACGAAAATTAGTTCAAACGGTCAAGGTCACATGACGAGCATGCCACCACACACATATATGGTAAAATCTTTAAAAATCTTTTCTCCAGAACCAACTGACCAATGGCCTCGAATTTTGGTATGTAGCGTTGTACACAAGCACTATTCAGATTGTTCTAATGATGACCTTGGGTTGGCCTTGACTTTTTTACCGCAAGGTCAAATATGGGAAAATGTAGAACATAAGATTTCATGAAAAGTTTTGAGAACTTTGGCATAAAAATGGTCAACACAGTCATCTTTGGCATACAAATGGTAAACACAGTCATCTTAATGAGTATATGAAGGTTTGTGACTAAAAGAGGCCAAGGTCAGTCTTTGAACTTTGACCTAGGTGTCTCATATTTTGACGATTTCAAACACCTCCATAAAAGCTACCGGGCAAATTGTAAGCAAATTTCATATAGAGGCTCCAAGGTCTGAGGAAACGAAAATTTATTCAAACGGTCCCGGTCACATGACCTAC
Organism: Ctena decussata; assembly: GCA_963989385.1. Classification (NCBI taxonomy): domain Eukaryota; kingdom Metazoa; phylum Mollusca; class Bivalvia; order Lucinida; family Lucinidae; genus Ctena; species Ctena decussata. The sequence goes on along the minus strand of OZ022498.1, from coordinate 31,760,483 downwards.
ATGGCAACCCTACTCAAATGAGCGATTCAGGGCCTCACGGCCCTCTTGTTTAAGGTTGCTTTTGAGTACTCATTTTGTACCATATCGACAGTTGATCCGCGACATAACAAAACGAACAAAGTGGCATGTGCACCAAGCGAATACTCAGATCAGCTTGGGATCAGCCATTCGCTTTGCGCTTAAAGGATAGCAAAGGGTCTAAGCTATCTTGACAAAAGCAAGAAAGTAGCGTATGCGCCCAGCAAAGACTCAGATCAGAATGGGCATCCACCCAGTCTGATCAGAGTCTTCGCTGTCCGCATGGAGGCGGTTTAGACCCTTAGCTACCCTTAAAGCGCTATGGGAAGAGTCTGATCAGACAGGGCAGATTGCCAGGCTGATCTTAGTGTGCGCTTTGCGCACAACCACTTTGTCCGTTTTCTCGAGTCGCGGCTCAATTATTTAAACTGAAGGCTACAGTCACAAAGCAGAAATCTACCTAAGTAAATGTAAAAGACTAAAAAAAAGACTCGTATAACAAAGCGAATCACTACACTGCGAAAACAGACATGATTAATCTAACAACACGGAATTGCAAGAGAAGGGCCGCCTGGGAACGGTCAGTAGTGATAGAAGGTAAAAAATGAACATCACGATCACATGCTTATAACGATAAATAGCTATTATTGTAGACTTAAAGCGCATTAACAAAATTTCTTTTATTTTAATCAGATGCCCATTTTTTGTATTAAGCGTCACGCCAAAAGCTCGACACAGGGATTTGATGGGTATGTCTAAGCAAGTAACGATCTCAGGTTGGTAGGATCAATGTCAAGGTCACAATTGCAATTTTTATAAAAACTTTGTTATCACTCTAGCGCTTTTATTTATGGATCGATTTTAATATAACTTCACACAAATGTTAAGTAGGACAATATCTTGGATAAATACCCATTTCAGCACTATAGGTCAAATGTCAAGGTCACTAATGCTTTTTAGGGGAGCTTTGTCACCGCTCTAGCCCTAGGGCCACAGTCACTAATATAGTCCGCGAGATAGCCGCACACAAAAGGAAAGTGGCGCATAGATAGTAACTCGCGAGCGCACGCGTGTCCCACGTAGACACATTAACCTGGCCCTAGAAACACGAGAGATAAAGTCAAATTCAGACTGAAAAGGAAGTTATCTAATCATATACTGATTTACCGTTATTTTCCTGCCCTGGTCAACAACTATAGTGTCGCCGCCTAATATCACGTACATCGTCTTAGTATAAGCAACTTTTGGATTACTGGTGCCTTCAATATTCTTTACATTCACTATCATCCCACAATCGCCATGCAAAGCTTCCATGAGTCGGTAAGTGCATACTCCTTGGAAGTCTATGTTCAGTTTATCAAAGGTTATATAATGCGGATCACCCCAGGCGGTGCACTCACACACAACTAGCTCAGTGTCCTCTGTAAATAGAAAAAAAGATCATATGACAAACTTTGTAAAGGTAGATCACTTGACAAACTTTCTAAAAATTTCTCAAACACTTTCTTTTGAAGGCTCCATCGCTCTTTCATAACGCTGAAAGAGATCTAATGATCCTGATCCAGCTTCGACCGGGGAAAGGGAAATCAATATTGCTCTAACTGATAAAGACTGGGAAAAAGTAATACTATTAAACTATTATTTTATTACGGATTTGAAAATAAAGTAAATAGGCCTAAATCAATAAATGTTTTATTAAGGATTTGAGCAAAAGTATATTAAAGAATAAATATTTTCTATATAAAGACTAAGCAATTTGTTTCTTGCCTATACACGTGTTGTAAATGCGAAAAATTACACGCCGACATTTTCCTGAGAAAAAGGTATGTATTAAATAAATAAACTGAACATGCAGTGTTTCTTTCAATATTGTTGCAAGTCATATGTCCTAAAACTGGCATTTTGAACACAACTAATGACCATTTTCGGTCATCCACAGCCACTTTTTGTGAAACTTTGGCTACTTTTAAACAGAAAAAAGTTAGGAGCGGGACGTTTATTAGAGAAAAGGCGTCTGTCAGAAGAAATGCGGTACTTTTTATACTTTGTCGATACCCACCTTGGCAGATTCCGTCTACCAGAATGTAATCAACATTACAGACGCACTGGAAACTGCCATCAACAGCTTTACACTGTGCATTTATGTCACATGGTGTTACATCCTCTTCGGATAATATCGGCCACTCAACCGCTTCACATGTCAGCCTCTTGGTACAGTCGTCATTGAGAAAGGTCGTCCCAATCTATGAAAGAAAATAGGAGATCACCAAATGCCTGAATTGTGTCGTGTATTTACACTTAAAGAAGGATAGCGGGGGAATGCGGTGTGGGTCGCCAAATGCGCTAACCCTGTCAAAATATGGCACAGACCGCAGTCTTAATATGTATCAGCAAACATTTATTAAAGTTTAAATTCTCGAAAAGTTTTTGGAAAATGCACAATTAAACGCGTTGCAATAATAATGGCTACTACTGGTACAGCGTGCAGGTAGCTTGCTATTTGTTGGTGACCTAGTTCGAGGACCTGTCATAGGAACATGTTATACTATGGATATTATAATGACAGTTACCCCTTATAAATTTTATCATACATAGAATAACTTAATATCTTATATAGGTGACAGGACAACAATGTTCGCGACTAGTCGTACGCCAGTTAAAGAAGACAATTCGTCTTGTCAGTACACAGCTGCCATATAGTTTTCCTTAGATCTGAGTTTCCGAACCTGTTATTAAGACTATGGAAGCACCACAACATGAATCTGAGTGAATATTTATTCTGCCAGTCAAATAGATTTTAAAGTGCAAGGTGCTCCTTCATGTTTTTCCCACCAAGCTTTATAGGACAGGCCTACTTTTGTGACGTCATGTTTGCTTCCCTGGACGTCGAAGCCCTTCCAACTAGAGCAAGTGAGCAGGGGCTCACGTATACCCCCGACCAGAGCCACCGCCTAATGAAACCAGTCTTATACATGGTATGAACCTAGAAGTAAACTTAGTCACCTATCAAACTTTATTGTAAACGTTTAAGTCTGTTTCCATGACCTTGGTCAGCAGCTGCATCCAGATGATGTCAACTAATCTGCATGAACACAGAGAAGTAAATCTAGTCATATGTCAAAAGGTTTCATCTAAGGATGTTTGAACTATAAACAAGAATGTAAACTTAACGCAAAACTTTAACACAAATGTACAAGTCTGTGACCTTGACCTTTGGTAAGCAGCTATGAACCTAAAAGTAAACTTAGTCAAATATCAAAAGGCTCCACCAAAGGATATTGGAACTATCAAAGAAGAATATAAACTTAACACAAAACTTTAATGCAAATGTTTAAGTCTGTGACCTTGACCTTTGGTCAGCAGCAGCATCCAGATGATGGCAACTATTGTGCATGAACATAGAAGTAAAGCTAGTCATACAGTCGAATCTCGGTAGTTCGAACGCCGATTTTTCGAAACCACCGGATTTTTTGAAATCGAAACACGGTCTCGATCGTAAGCCCATTAATTCTATGCAAAAACACTTCTGCAAATTCGAATTTCAATTATTCGAAAAATCGGATTTTTCGAAAGGAAAATTAGGTCCCGATCGAGAAATTTCACTATAAAAATCCCTCTATTATTCGAAATCAAAATTCATGCTCCAATTTCATGTCGGAAAATAACACATATTGTCATCGATGAGATAAATATTTACAGCCTCAGGTCATCACTGCCACCTGTACCGGTAATTATCGCTTCACGACCACTAACGTTTTGATTGCTAAATCATTAATTTCTGTTGAGCAAAAGGTATCTAATTGCATAATTGACGGGGATTATCTTGTTTGAAGTTTGTAAATTTAAAGGCTAAATGTGATGGCTTTTGTAACCAGCAATGGCTCGGACTAGCATGCGCATCCGAATTTTCGTTCGGTTAGCGCACGGACCAAACGGTTTGCACACGGCACTAAACAGAGTCTCTAGCTACACTGCGCAGACTGACAGGCTGGTTTGACTATTAGTTGTTCCCAAATACATTGACTTCGAAATTACTGAGGAACATTTTCCATGACACGGCTCAGATGACCGGTTTGAGTCGTTTTTCTGAAAACGAAAGTAGCCCAGTTCTCGGAAACATAATCAGAAAGTGAAAGTACAGTAAGTCCGAGATAGAAACAAGCTAGCCTGTTTGCGGTCAGTGATGCTTTGATCCTCGCCGGCGCTGCATTGTCATTAACAGTTGATTTGCAGAGTTGGCAAAATGTTCGGCAGCCGTGCTGTTTTTGGAAATACACATGTACATGTGCCAAATACGAGGGGTGGTCTCGCGATATCAAATGATCGTTTTGGATGTTTCCGGTATGTAATGTTAATTATTCTACGTTCTGACTTTGGTTTGATTGATTTGTAAAACCAAGAACGTCAGTAAGCATAGAGAAATAAAATATCGGACTGTCTGAAAACTGCCGTAATTACGAATTCCGGAAATGTACGGAAATGAACGAGAAAAGCCGAATTCGGAAATTCGAACTACGGATAATTCGAAAGAAATAGTGAGGTCCCTGTCAGTTCGAATTATCGAGGTTTGACTGTATATCAAAAGGCTCAATCAAAGGATGTTGGAAATATATGCAAAGCATATAAACTTAACGCAAAACTTTAACGCAAATATACAAGTCTGTGACCTTAACCTTTGGTAAGCAGCAGCATCAAGATGATGTCAGCTACTCTGTATGAACCTTAAAGTAACCCTAGTCAAATAGCAGAAGGTTCCATCAAAGGATATTGGAAATATTAAAGAAAAATATAAACTTAACGCAAAACTTTAACGCAAATGTTTAAGTCTGTGACCTTGACATTAGGTCAATAGCAGCATCCAGATGATGTCAACTATTCGGCATGAACCTAGAAGTATACCTAGTCACATACCAAAAGGTTCCATTGAAGGATAATGGAAACATAAGCAAAGAATAAAAACTTATCGCAAAACTTTAACGCAAATGTTAACGGACGGACGGAAGGACAGACGGATAAACGGACGGAAAGATGAAAACTATATACCCCTCGACATACTTCGTATGTCGGAGGTATAAAAAGAGGTCTACTCTCAAAAGAAAGAATTCTATCCTTTAGGAGCAAATTATTTTCTTTTAAGAGTTGAAATCTCTTTGAAAATAGCGGAAAAATATACAGTCAGGTGGTGTATGACTGGAATTTTGGATTTGTGGGCACTTTCGGGGCATGACGGGCAACCGGGCTCATTGAAGTCGGTAAACATACATAAAACCATTTTGCCGGGTTGCCAGCTCAACAGACATTATATAAGGTCAAAATGAGGTCAAAGGTCATTTAGTGCATTCTTATATACCAGTTTGTGAGTGAATTATTGAATTTATTGGCACTTTCGCGGAATAAGAGGCAACTTTGGCAAATTAAGTAAGTAAACATTCCATAAAAGCTTTTGCCATACTGCCGACGTCGTATATAATCATAATTGGGTCAAAGGTCAGTAAGTACACTTTTGTATAGTGGTTTATTATACCATTAATTCTAAAACAGTCTTTTGAGTTACCAATAGCCCATAAGCCTGCCAGCACAATATGAGGGAGAGACTATGTCTGGAAATATACTGATCTGGATTCTGCCCTTGTTGATATAAAAGAATGAACTGCCTTTACAATATCTCCAGAGGCATTTCGTACATTGAGAAGGGGCCAAAATCGATGCTCAGGTTTTGCAGTAGCATAATTAGGTACCATGATGTCTATTGATGTCTTTCATTAGCTTGACCCGACACTACATTGTTTACAGACGTCTTCCAGTAGATTAAGATGCTACCCTTTTATCTATAGACGTCTTTGTAAAGCCTCATCTGCAGTGTTCAGTACATTACGCAGTATGCATGAGCAAACATGGATATAAGCATTACAGAGTTTGCGTTTGTGTCTGCTAGTAAAGTGGTAGTTTAGCATACTGGCAGAGGACATTTGGTGGCCAGAACTGGTATAATACTCACACAAGATGACTAGTAGAAGAATGAGATGGTAAAACATAGATGTCTTGTAATGTTCTTAGCCGGCACAGCAGTGGAAAACGTGGCCATGTAGTAGGTTTACCTTGGATAACAGTCGCCTTTGCTGTGTTCTCAAATTGCTTTGACTATCCCAGCCTATTCAGATGAGCTGGGATACCAGAACAGGTTTAACAGTAGGTGATTTGATGCCTGAAGCTTGCATTAGAGTAAATGTCTTGAAGTTGTAAGAGCTTGAACAACAGTTTCAGAAATGTTCCATAGTTGATTGTATTGATGATTAAGTCCCCTTAGTGATCTGTAGTGTATTTATAATATTTTCACCCCTTCCCTTCCATACATACATAAGGTCTATATATATTAACACCTTGAATTATAACTGGCTTTATTCACTTATGATGTCATAACTGTTAAACGACAAATGTAGTATTAAAATTTCTGGAAAAATAGGGTATAAAACTTGGAATTGGGGATAGCTTGGACCATTATTACAATTTTCACCCCACTCCACCCCACCTCCTTGATTCATCCGGTTTCCTTTGTATTTATATAGTAAGCAGCATGTTTTTCCCCATATTTTACTTGTACCGTATGCCTATTCATATGTAGACAAAGTTTCAAGTCACTTATATGACCTTTCTTTAAAATCAACAGATTTCAGGTACGAAATCAAAGCACTTTCTATAACGTAAACTACAAAGGCTAATGACTTCTAGTCAATTAAACTCATTATGAATCTCTAGGAGAGGCGATTCAGACGAGGACTAAGATAATGTCGTATGATCAATAGCAATATTTAGATTCGATTTATATATATGCATCCCATAAACGTCCTATAAACCTATAAACATGTCTGTCTTAACGTAAATCATATGCGATGCGGTAAGACGGATACTAAACGTATATGTTACAGTTTTGAACAACTTTGCATGTATAACATAAACTCCCTTTAGAATCAAAAGCACGAGTCGAAGAGTTTCAAAATTTCTGTCGACAATTTTTGATACTCTTGATTGAACATATAAAATACTCCTGTATATCTGAAAACTTATTATCGACATGTTGATGTGTATTTTATGTTCTAAAGTAGTTTAAAAATAGAACATTGTCCACTTTGTAATCTTTATAAACTAGAAAAAAATCCATAAACACAAAACATGAATAAAACCACATATTCCTATGTCATTGAATCTCTTAATATTAATTAATATGACTAATTTACCATTTAGGTAACGCAATGTACATGAGATTGATTTATCTGCATTGCATTTTATATGCTTCACAGCTCAGTCTTAAAATTCTTCCATATTTATGTGAAAACATCATAAAGATATAAATATATTTTATGGCTATAAAGTTGCATTAGATTTAAGATGGCAAATGTAAACAATTTATGTATTGTAAACAACACATGCTAATGAAACCAACGTTTTTTACGTAAAATTTGAGCTAGAAATATACGATAGCTTGCTTATAGAGATGACATTTACCAAGTTTTAAAGCGTTAATCATATATTTATGCAGTGTTGTCCTTGATTTATAAAATATTTAAGTTATTTCTATTAATGCATGTATTTTCAGAAAATAAGTGTACAGACGGACACAAACACAGTTTTAAATGAATAGAAATTGTTCAAGTATGCTTTACAATTGTGGCACGAGGTTTTCAATGTGTTCAGCATTTAACTGCGGTGATATTTATACCCCAGATGTACAATACTCATTTTTTAAACAGTTTTTCGTGATTTTGCACTTAATGACCTTTGACCTCGTTTATACGGTACACAATGGGACATCAGGTTTGGCAACTGGCAAAAAATAAACGAGGACATATCGGCAAGTATTTTAGCATGGTTGCCAATCATGCCGCGAAAGTGCCAACAAACTCGTTTTCTAACGCTATTTTCTCGAATCCGCCACCTGACTATAAAATGGTTCCCCTGAAAGTGTACTTATTCTCCGTAACTTACAGCATAATAGTTGTCATCAGTTGAACAGCCGCATTGTTCCACTGGTATACACGTCTCCTCTGCGTTATCAAGAACGTAGCCTTCCGCACATATACAACCCTCCACGGGGGGAAAAGTAGTATCTTGTTGTGGATTTGGTTCTGTGCAAGACGGCTGAGGTCCATTTATATATGGATGGTGTACTTTGTTTTCTCCACAATTAGCTGTTGATAAATATCAAGGACAGTTATAAAGCAGCTATAATATCACCATTTCCTTATTAAGTTGAAATGCCCATAGTCATATTATTGGTAAAAAGCGTCTAAACTAAAATCATTGCATTAAGCGCTTCAACTTTCACGTTTGGTATTAAAATGTGGGTTGATGTGCATATATTAAATCATGTAACTGGCAAAAAGAAGAGAAAATAAGTTTTTAAAAAATTACAAATGGTTCCACAAAATACGCTTTCCTGTTTTGGTTTAGCGTCTAGCAATGCTATGTAAACATAGGCGGGATAGTGATCGGAACTACACATCTGTACATGGTATTTTTACCGTTTATTCAACTTACTGAAATCTGAAGTAGGCAATTCGAGTTGCCAACGAAAATAACCCAAATAAGTTATCAAACTCTTTTTATGTGAAATTCAAAAATGTTTTATTTCTTTTTTAAAGCTGACTAATCACGGTCATTTACAATGACGTCACTTCAGGAAGAAGCTTGCAGCGATACCTCATGATATCTTTTTATTCTGATAGAGCAATGGGGCCTTTAAAGTTTCATATCAATAAATTCTGAAAGTCGTTGCTTGGAAATAAGGAACAACAAAAATATCTTTGGAAATTCGTATAGCAACTTCAGTTGCATTAATAAATGAAGATGGTCTCTTACGGAAATGTGTTTATAAGAAGTTGTCTGATATGGTTTGAAATACACGTTTTTCTCAAAAGAAACAAGGTTGTCAAAATATGACACTAACTCTGTAAATAAGAAAGGATTCTAACATAATTACCGAATGCGTTTTATGCAGCATCTTTTCCCATCCATCCATCGGCTCGATATACTAGAAACTCTGTTGAAAAGGCCATAAAAGGCACAGTTCTATCAAAGTTAATTTATCATCATCGAAAAGCCATGCGCACATTTTCATTATGCCCAAAACATTTGAAGGACTCCCATGAGTCGTTTTTTACAAACTCCATGTGTGTCGTGCGGACAAGACAAGAGCGATTTCTTAATGTCCCCTCCCTACCCCCACGACTATCGTTATGGGGTGTAGGCGGGGCGGGAGGGAGTGGAGAGAGGGGCATTTAAAGAGAAGAGGAATTGGGCATAATTTAAAATTGAAACACAAAATATCTTAATATTTGTACTCATTAAATTAGAAAATATTGGTCACAAAAAGTTTAATTTGAATAGAACAACGTATTTTAAATAAATCACAGATAACCATGATTTAACATCTGAGTGTTCACTGACTTTAAAGAGTTATATAATAACTTCATTACCCTAAATATCAGGACAGAAATGTTTGAGCAAAGACTGATGACCATCGTTAGACTGTTCAAATGAGCAGTCTGTTCAGGGTTCATACTCTTTGCAGTTCCACTCAGCCAACAATGTTTTAACAGCTATCGGAGTTTATTAGTAATACTGTTTTAAGTCTGGCTGTTGGCCGAGTAGCTAATGTTCTTTAGAGGTCGCGTGTGCAGTCCGGCCGCTGCTTAATTTTACCATAACTTATGCATTGTTCATCCAGTCATTATCACACCAATTCTCACAAGACTGAAATACTGTTGACAGGGTCATAAAATTCCCAAGTAATCCATATCTATCAATACTTTTCAGGGCAGGGCCATCTACTAATTTATATAGTAGTAGTACAAAGGCAGGCTATGCTTGCAGCAGGTGCGGTTTGGTTGTGTGTGTTTTTTTGTACTGTTGGCTTGTCTATCTAATTTTCCTTTTCTGTGAGACTGCTCGATATGAACTCCAATATAGTTTCAAAGAGCCGTAAAACCCAAAGCAACCAACCGACCAACTCAATCTCGGCTAAATTCGGACATTGCCATTGTTCCTTTGTATGTCAGTACAAAATTAAGTTGACAAACAGTTAAAATCCTGATGAGCCGTCTCATCTGGATTTTTACTGTTTGCAATGGTATGTCCGAATTTACCCGCTGCCCGAAGTTAACACTCAACCCTAATGTCTGTATCGCCGCCGATACCTCAGAACTACTAATCCCACTACCTTACAGCCACTAGTAAGAGTACCAGTAACCTTACCTGGACAAAACACATCCGTTCTGAAGTTAATCACCCCCGCTCCAGTTTCGTAACAGAAGGCTACAAATGTTTCCAGAGATCTGCAAACTTCGTCCGCGGCGTCACCCCAGTTGGCGCAAACATCGTATTCACAGTCTTCATAATACAAAGCTACTGCTTCTGAATCAGCTAACTCAATGCATTCTTTAAATGGTCCATCAATGTTATTTATGAAACCACAAAATTCATCTTCTCTGATAGAAACTTTCAGTGTATCGTCACAAACAATATCATCATCCTCTTTCAGACATCTGAAAATACATGTATTAGCGTCTGCCTTCAATCGATTTGCAAATGTTTAAAGGTGAACGGGTACACTTTCAGGGGAAGCAACTTGCCATCTTCATTTTACCGTCATCCAATGGGCCTTAACTCTTAAAGGAAAGGACATCTCTTTTAAGAGCCAATTATTTTCAAGAGAAGGCCTCTTTTCTTCGGCCAGGGAAGCAAACAGGTCCCAAATACGTCCAGAAAAAAAAAAAAAAAAAAAAAAAAAAAACCACGCGATTTGCGTCCAAACTTTTTGGCGGAAATAAAACTATAAAAGAATGCAATACTCTTACTCAATGCAGAGACAAATATTAAAAATTTGACGATTTTCCGTTGAAACCCGATTTGTAAAAATAAACTATGAAAAAAATATCCAAATTTTTAGTTTCATTGAAAGAAAAAACATGGATAAAAAGATACAATGTTTATTTCAAATACATAAACATAAATTACCAGGAAACAAGAAGGAAACGGAGAAAGTTATTTCCTATTGTTAAAATGACGAAAAAATTGGGTAAGTTTATCCAAAGTACTTCAAGCATACTACGAAAAAATATTTTTAACAAATATATACATGACAGCTTACCGAAGAGGCTATTTCATAATTCGGCCAACCTAGCAAGTATTTAATGCAAATATAAATTATTTGGGTTGTGCAGATGTCTGATTATTTAAATGGTGGAAAATATTTACGTCGTGCCTGTCCGTTTCGGAGTTATCTAACGTATTTCTATTTTAATAAATTAGAACATCACTCTAATTTGCGCATGCACAGAAGAAAATTTTCGGGTGCACTTTACTTCCAGCACACTTAGTAAACAATATAAATGCATTTGTAACCACACCCTGAAAACGAAATGTGTCCGCTTGACTATGGTCTCTGGAGGTTTGGGCACCTGTATTGCTGCCCAATCTGCCTTCTCTTTTGTTTTGTAATTAAAATAAAGAAATAAGTAAAAATAGATGTTGATGCTGTTATTGGGGTAGCTGAATGACCATCTGTTTGAGAAAGAGCTGCTCATTCGGTTTACTGTGCGTGTCTTTCGTAAACTTGTGTCAATTTCTGTGTGTATTTGTTTCTTTCCCTATTGGTTATGAGAGCGGATTGTGGGATTTTATGATATTAATTCCTGATCATTGCTTATCTTTTTACTTTAAAGATTCAAAACTTTCAAGTTATCTCCTTTTGAATATAGCTTATAGAAATTTTGAGATTCCAAAGTTGCTATACCAGTTCGTCATTTTTTAAATTTTTCCTTCCAAATTTGGTTGAATTTCTTGGAAACGCAATGATTTTATCCTGAAATTACTTTGGAACATCCAAGCTAATAAGATCTTCCCTTTTCACTTACACCATCTATAAATTCTGCGGAAGTGAAAAACGAAAACTCTTATTAGTATGAACTAGCGCGCAGACTGCGCTTTGTACTCATAGTACGCATATGACATAATTCACTTTTAACGTGATACCAGTCAGTTACATATGTACTATCTTACACTGCTTCATTTTCATCCATTCCCTCTACCCAGTGACTGATTCCAATCAGACTATATTTGTTGGCTTCTCCACTGACGTCAGTCCCATTCTTCGTGACAAAATCATCTTGTTCACCATTACAATTCCCACAAATCCCCGTTGCGTTTAGTCCATCCTCTCTGTTGATGTAGACCTTGGCAGTATGCTTGCCATCAAACCAGGCCTTCATACCACACTGATTCTCAACCACAATGAATTCACCTCTTCGGAATATTTTGTAATCAGCTGATGTGTATGGCACTGATTGCTTTATGTCATTTCTCTGAAATAATAAAAAAAAATCAAGATATTGTTATATTACTGGCAAAAATGTTGTTCTCTGTCCCATTGTAAAACAGAGAACATTGTGACATGGCTTGCATTAAAGTTTTTTTTCTGATCTCCGGGAACGACAAAGTCCGGTTATGACAAATTCGTAGGTCAACCAGCCTCTTAAACGTGTTACATGCCATACATTTTGAACAGGAACCTCTGTCTGATAAAAGTTTAAGTGATAGGTCACAAAGATTCTTCCACCTTCATATAAATAGGGATAAAATCTTTTTGTTTATGTTTCTTGCAAGAAACATACACAGTTTACAGAAGTTCTTATTTGTGTTTCGTAAAATGTTAAGTGGTAAAATGATATGCCGCCTAGTCTAGTCTAGTATACCCAAGCCACCTGCTCAGTGAAAAAGATGCGAGATTTAGAAATCTCATTGGAATCCTTTTAGAAGGACAAAAATGAACTAAAAATTTACTTAGCTGACACTTGGCCTGCATGCTCAACTAGATTAAAGCCTCGTTCACACAACCAAAATTTCTTTGTCACAGAAGATTTCACGAAGTTCGCAAAATATTTTGCGGTCACACGGAGCAAATATTTGTTAAAGAAAAATGTGGCATAGAATCTTTGTCAAATGAACTCTGGCAAGGAAACATACACCTCGCCAAAAGTTTAGCATATTTCAGCTCCATAGTACCTTTGTTACAAATTCTGCAGAAAATTTGCAAACTATTAAGCGACGATATAATTTATGAATTTGGAAAGCTGGGTTACTTAAGCATATACTTGATGACATTTCTCCCAAAATTATTAGGCGTGTCCCACAAAGCCACCTCGTCGTCCTTCGCCTGAGAAAAAACAGAGATATAGTCAAATTCAGACTGAAAAGGCCATTATCTAAATACTGATTTACCGTTATTTTCCTGCCTTGGTCAACAACTATGGTGTCCCCGCCTAATATCACGTACATCGTCTTTGTATAAGCAACTGTTGGGTTATTGGTGCTTTGAACATTCTTTACATTAACTATCATCCCACACTCGCCACGCCAAGCTTCCATGAGCCTGTAAGTGCATACTCCTTGGAAGTGAATTTTCAGTTTATCAAAGGTTATATAATGCGGATCCCCTGAGGCGCTGCACTCACACACAGCTGGCTCAGTGTTCGCTGTAAATAGAAGTAGATCATATGAAAACTTTTGAAAGTAGCTCATATGACAAACATTTTAAAAAATGGTCTTTATATCTTTTGAAGGCTACAGTGCTCTTTCAAAACGCCGAAGAGAAGATTTAACGATACTGATCCAGATTGGGCCCAGGACAGGGAAATCAATATTGCTCTAACCGAAAAAGGCTAAAAACGCATATGGTTAACTTAATATCTTATTAAAGATTTTAATAATAAAAATATAGGCCTAAATCAGTAAATATTTAAAACGGATTCGAAAAAAAAAATTACATAAATAAACATTTTTATAATAAGGACTTATCTTTTTTTGTTGTTGAAAATGCTTTATTAATATAGTCACATTTTGTATTATCATTAATACTGTGATAACCACGTTTAAGAAATATATATGCCACGGTGATTGCCAAATAGAGACAGGTGTTTCTTCAAATCAGTGTTGGGAAAGAATATACGGTTTATCAATATCAATGCTTAAGATTTCGACATCCTTCTAGATAATTTCCAGTGATTACAATTAAAATTCAAAGGGGGTTCACTATTGCTCGAAGACATACATTTGCTTTCCGTCTGTATCCGTGTTATAAATGCGAAAAATGATAGACTGACATTGTCATGAGAAAAAGGAATGTATAAATTTGAATGAATTATACATGTCGTGTTTCTTCCGATATTGTTGCAAGTCTCATGTCCTAAAACTGGCATCTTGAACACAAAAAAATGCGAATTTTGGTGGTCCACAGCCAGTTTTGATGGAAACTTGGCAATATTTTAACAGAAAAAAGTTAAGAGCGGTACATTTATAAGAGAAAGGGCGTCTGTCAGAAGAAATATGTTACTTTTTAAACTTTGTCGATACCCACCTTTACAGATTCCGTCCACCAGAATGTAGCCATCATTACAGACACACTGGAAGCTCCCATCAACAGCTTTACACTCTGCATTGGAATCACAAGGTGTTACATCCTCTTCGGACAATATCGGTCCTTGTCCTTCTTCAACCACTTCACACGTCAGCCTCTTCGAGCAATCGTCATTGAGAAAGGTCGTTCCAATCTATGAAAGAAAATAAAAGATCGCCAAATGTCTGAAGAATCCAGTGTGGGTCGCCTTATTCGCGAACACTGTCAAAATATGGAAAAGACCGCAGACTTAATACATGTATCAGCAAACAATTACTTTAAAGGACCCATTGCTCTATCAGCATGAAAAGAATTTGTCATGACGTATTACTGCAAGCTACTCACTAAATATTATTAATTAATATCATAAGGAGTCAGAGTGGTAGTTGAGGTAGTAGAGGAGAAATTATCATTATCATTATTATCTTTATTATCACAATTATAACTGTATTCACTTATCACATTATTAGTAGTGGTAGTGGTGGTTGTAGTGCTTCTACTACTACTATTGGTTCTTCTAGTAATAATGATGATTATGACGGTCTATTACAAATACCACTACTGATACTGACACCAGTATTATTGTTATTGTAATTAATGTTATTGTTATTATTATTATTATTATTAACAGCAGGATATTGTGTTACTAATTAGTAGTATCTATGGTTTAATTAGCTAACGGCTGTTTGCTTCTATTGTGAGCAGCATCATACCATATGTCACATATTCTGACAGTTTAATGTGTATAAGTCTAAATTTTTCTGTTGCTCCAGTGTTTGGCGCTGAATGGTGTCATGACGTTTTGATGTCGGGAATCCGACGTCATCACGTCGTGACAATGTTGCCCATAACAAACAATTCAAAATGGTGGGCTGCAGCAACAATAAAGCAATGTAGTATTGAAAGAAAGAAAACTTCTTGAAAAAGGCTTTCATTAGCCGAAACGTTGAAAGGGCTGGTGAGGAGTAAACTGTGAAAATAAATATGAAACAAAGATTGTGCGATTATAAGATACTTATTTTTCTAAAACTTGCTGTCTCTACTTGTAGACGGTTTCATGACCGAGAATATGCACAGCAAACCTCATTATATTACCAAACGCAAAAGTTGAACCGCATTTTACGATGATATCAGTTTGGACTTTATCACTGATAGGACTATGGAGACTTTAAGTTTATATTCACGATGAGGTTTTGGAAAACTCACCATGAAACGTATGGCAATCGTGAAGACCGCCACTGGTATAGCATGCAAATGGTTTGCTTGTTGTTGGTGACCTAGGTCAAGGACCTGTCATAGGCACATTTTATAGTCAGTCTGTACTATAACGACAGTTACCCCTTATATATTTTATAATAATTAGAATAGGTGAATGGCTCATGTAGGTGACAGGACCGAAATGGTCGCTGTTGGTATTATGCCAGTATAGATAAATAATCCGTTTAGTCAACACACAGCTGCCATATATTTTTCTTCAGAACTGAGTTTCCGTACCTGTTATTAAGACTATGGAAGCCCTAGAACATGAATCTGAGTGACATATATACTCTGGCAGTCAAATAGGTTTAAGGTGTTGGGTGCACCTTCATGTTTCTCCCGCCAAGCTTTATAGGGGAGGCCTTCTTTGTGACGTCATGTTTGTTAATCTTGAAGGAAAGAATTCCGTCCTTTTGGAGCAAATTCTTTTCTTTCAGAGAAGAAATTCTCTTAGGAATAGCGGAAAAAATTAAAATGGTGGAGGTTCTTCCAATCAAGTGTCTCCAATCACCTTAACTTACAGCATAATAATTGTCGTCAGTTGAACAGCCGCAGTCTTCCACCGGGATACATGTCTCTTCTGCATTATCAAGAACGTAACCTTCTGCACATATACAACCTTCCACTGGGGGCAAAGTATCATTAAGTTGTGGATTTGGTTCTTTGCAAGACGGCTGAGGTCCAGGTATATACGGGATGTATACCTTGTTTTCTCCACAATTAGCTGTTGACAAAATATTATGGACAATAATAAGTTGTAGAATACGATCATGTATATTAAGATCATTTCAAAATATAAAAAAAACACTGCTTTAAGAGTACTGTAAATAAATGACAATTTCTTAGAAAAGAGTGCGGACCCTTATCAGACTGCCTAAAGAAGCAGTCTGATAAGGGTCCATCTTCTTTGCCATTCCACTGCGCCAAAACTGTTTTAATCTTATCAAATTTTACTGGTCATACCGTGTTTTAAGTCCAACCGTTTTGGCAGAGCGGCTCCTTCTCTTTACTCATAATTCAAAGGTCGCGGTCCTAGTCTGGCTAAGGTTTGATTCTTATGGAGCTTCTGCTTTGTTTCATCCAATCGTTATCACATCCACATCACATTCTCCCTTGACTGGAAAACTGTTGAAAGGGCCATGAAATCCCATGGCGTCCATATCTATCAATACTTTTCAGAGGAGGACATCCTAAAAATTTGGATGATAGTAGGACAAGAGCAGGTTATGTTTGCAGTAGGTGCGATATGGTTGTTTGTATTTCTTCTCCGTAGCCTGGACTTGTCTATCTTAATTTCTTATTCTTTCTGCTGCTCTTTAAAGTGAAATACTGTCTTGAGACCCTTAAATCCAAAACAACCAACCAACCTTTCAGCCATTAGTACGTGTACCAGTCACCTTACCTGGACAAAACACGTCCGTTCTGAAGTTAATTGTACCCGCTCCTATTTCGTAACAGAAGGCTACAAACGTTTCCAAAGATCTGCAAACTTCGTCCGTGGCATCACCCCAGTTGGCGCAAACATCGTACTCACAATCTTCATAATACAGAGCTACTAATTCTGAATCCTTAGCGTTGGCTAAATCAATACATTCAGTAAAGGGTCCATTTATGTTGTTTTCGATGTAGCCACAAAACTCGTCTTCTCTAATGGAGACTTTAAAAGTATCGTCACATACAATATCATCATCCTCTTTCAGACATCTGAAATGGTTTTAAACTGTTTAGAATAGGTTTGCAAACTTTTAATGTGAGCGAAAGCACGTTCAGGAAAAGCAATTTTGCAGTTTCAATTTGCCACCCTTCCAATTGCCGTCAACTCTTGAAAGAAAAGAAGATATAATTTAGAAGTCAATTCTTTCCTTAAGGAGTACGCCGTTTTCCTTGTCCAGGGAAGCAAACAGAAGGTCACAAATAAAATCGTCCTTTAAGAAAATGGCGAGAACATGGTCATGTACCTATATGCTATCACTCGAAGAAATTTTGCGATTTGAGTATTGAAGATAATTGCTGAAATAAAACTATATCAGCATGTATGTGCTCTTTATCGATGCAGACACAAACACTCAAATCTTCATAAGTATTTTGGTGAACCCCGATTAGCGAAAATTAGCATTCGCACAAAAAGAAAGCAATTGAAATATGTTAGAGTTTCTTCAGAGCAGAGAACGCATTTAAAGGAAGGAGCGTGGGTTATGCTTCGAAATTTCGGCTAGTTAAGCCCCATTGGTGACCCTAACATGATCTGGCGACGAAAGCCAGAGAAAAACGTACTGTTATTTCTTAACTTTGATAAAGCAGTCGATTTTAAGACTGATAAGATCAAAATGGTCGAAATTAATAACAAGCTACGGAGTAGAATATGAGTTTAAACCAATAAAAAATTCTCATTTCTCAGAATATGTCATATGATATGAGGGTATCAATGGGGTACCTCTGAAATCAGTAATCAGTAAAATTTCAGCCTAAAAATCAGTAATCAGTAAAATTTAAAGGCAAAAATCAGTAAGTTTTGGGCCAACTCAGTAAAATTACATTCCGCAATCGTTCTCTCTACCTCATGCCAGTGATGCATACTTTGAAGACCACTGGCTTAGTCTCATAATACTCTTTATCCCCAATTGTTGATGCTAAACACATAGAAACACAGTTTTCCTATATATATATGATATAGATGCACTTTTATAAAGAAATACATGCAATATAACCTGACAAAAATTCCAAATTTCATATAAGACAGAGATTGTGTATCAGTTGTGCCAAAAAAAAAATAATAGCATGTAATGTAGCAATTTACTAACATGAATTAACTCTTGCAGGATAAGCAGGACGCGATCTTGATCTAGTTTGTCACATTGTGCTATTTTATCTGCTGTATAAAGAAGTCACTCTAAAACGAGTCGTACATTGACTTGACCCAATGCTGGTGACAGACCTTATTATAGTTCTGTACCAAAACATGTTTTTTCATTTTTTTTCATCGGACGTTTATATGCCAAAAACATGACCAGGTTTTTTTCTCAACATAGATATCCGATGAAAAAGACGAAAAACCTGAGGTTTTGGTACAGAACTAACCTTATGAAAGCATTGACTAAATAAGACACTTTAGTCTTATGATTAATCATTATGATTTTATTAAACTGAGTATCGTAACTACATTAAAGGTATATTCTGACGTAACTGCAAATACGTTTTCCATGTACCCCTAGAATCGCATCAAATTAGCATGCCTATGTAATCCAGACACCCTCGAACCCCACTTTTATACCGGTAAAGCTGGGGTTTTCACGGGGATACATTATTTCTTCATGTTATGCATATCTGGAGTCCTTTGTTGAATGTGAATTCGTGTAGTTTGTTGACAACTACAAATCTATTTTAATGAAAAATATGCAACTAAATAATAATTTATACCATCAAATATTGCGGAAATACCAAGGAACAGAAGAACATATTTTTTGCATAGGCTTGTTAACCTAATGTGACTAAGTCAGACAGGGAACTCAACCGCGATTTTAAAATTTGTGAGGCAAAACTGCTAAGGTAAATGGGGTAGTCCTGTCCCGACAAAGACCGAAAATTCCCCTCCATAGAATTTGTTTATAGTACATTACAAATCTAAAAAGAAAGAGGGAGATACACGGATTCGATTTCGAGCCATGGGCCACGACTATGAAGGTACATGTATGCAGGCACTTCTGACTAATAAAAATTGTAACTGCTCATATGCAGTAGATTTCATGAATGACGTATTACATATGTATCCCTGTTTGCCACACATATAAAGCTTGCTGGTTTATACAGACAGACCTTCTGGAAAAGCATGTAACACAACTTATCTTAGAAGTTACGATCATTAATTTTATTTAATTGAATTTTCATCATATAACATTAAATTGGAGTGGACTGGTAACGATTTTTCGCCGATTTCGGTAGTCGATAACCCCATGCGACGCCGCTAACCGGTAATTTTTCACTCATATTTCGATAATCAGTATAATTTTCGGACGATTCCGTTAATCACTTAGCAGAGGGGACGCCGCTAACCGGTAAAATTTCTCCTCAAATTTCGCTAACCAGTAATTTTTGGGGCCAAAATTCCCTAATCAGTAAACCCCATTGAGACCCTCATGATTTCAAAGGACAAAAGTAAAATATAATCTTCACTATGGATGATGTATGGTGGGACGTTTTACGGCTGCTATGCGACACAATACCAGCTGCAGTGAAGCCAAATTAAATCCATAAGAATTCCTTCCAGAGCAGAGAAAACATTCAAAAGAAAGAACATAGGTCGAACTTTGAGTTTTATAAAAAGAAAGATGGATAAAAAGATCCATCTTTCATTTTAAATACATGTAGATAAATTATCAGTAAGCAAGCAGGGAACCAATAAATGTTTAAGTTTGGATTTAGATAATATAATACATATCGAAATTCAATGAAAAAGGATTTATTTGGGAATTGTAAAAAGGCGAGCGTGACACGGTATATCTTTTAAAAATTTGATTTTAACGGAATAAATTCGGATAAGATAGAGCAAGCATTGTTTGACATTTGAATAAGTTGCGTTTTTTCGTAAGACTTCTAAGTGTCGCTGATATACAATGATCACAGAAGAAGTATGACCTTACAGTGGTGGGGTATACTTTCAGGAGATTGAACTCGATCATGCACATTTTTGTCTTCCTTTTTAATGGGGTATTTACTCTAAAATGACAAAAAATTTCCTCTAGGAGCAAATCCTTTCTTTTAAGAGTAGGCTTCCACTTGGAATGGTCCTATAGACCAGAGAAGGAAGATGAAATAACAGGAGATGTTTCCTTTTGCAACAATGAAGGAAAACCACGAAGGTATACCCATACACCTTAATCGGTTGAAAGAATTTTTGGACCACGAATTCTATACCGTGAAATTATTTCCTTACACATGAAAATAAGCTTTTGTCAAAATTTATCCAAGTTGCTGTAAAGTCTCAGTTTGTACGCATGTGCGGGAAAATAATCCACAAGCTTTAGCGAGTGAATTATCGACCTTACAGACGGACAAACGTGGTATAATTATTTTATACCACCCTCAACAGTGCAGACCTAGGCTGTTACACAATAATTCTTAATATTGTCAGTGTATGCGTTTTTTGTGGAAAGGGTTGTACACTATTGAGTAAAACTGATTGGCGTAACGTGACAAGGTACCTTATGGTATAAACAAAGAGGAAACATTAAGATCAGCGTGTGTATTCATGCTAGTGAGATCTTCCTCTTTTGCTTACACTATCTTTAAATCATGAGGACGTGAAAGCGAAGACTCTGATCACTGTGTGCTAATGCGCAGACTGAGATTAGTAGTCACAGAACGCATGTAGCATAAGCGCACTGATGCCAGTCAGTTACATATATAATATCTTACACTGCTTCATTTTCATCCATTCCCTCTACCCAGTGACTGATTCCAATCAGACTATATTTGTTGGCTTCTCCACTGACGTCAGTCCCATCCTTCGTGACATAATCATCTTGTTCACCATTACAGTTCCCACAAATTCCCGTTGCATTCAATCCGTCCTCCCTGTTGATGTAGACCTTGGCGATATGCTTGCCATCAAACCAGGCCTTCATACCACACTGATTCTCAATCACAATAAATTCACCTCTTCGTGATATCTTGTAATCAGCTGATGTGTATGGCACTGATTGCTTTATGCCATTTCTCTGAAATATACAAGATATTGTTATTGTCATATGACTTGCAGAAAAAAATGTTCTATGACCCATTGTAAAATACGATTATTAAATGGCTGGCAGAATTTTTTCCTGAGCTGCGGAAACTTTATACGTCCGGTTGTGAAAAATTTGTTAGTCAATCAATTTTTATGCCGTTATGTCATGTTATACATTTTGAACAGGAACATGTGAGATCTGATGAAATTTTAAGAGAGATGTGTTCAACTTACTGATAGCGCACAAAACCCTCTTTCAATCCAACCTAAATAGGATTAAAACCTTCTAATTTGGGTGCAAAAAAAATCGCGAAGTTCTGGTTTATTTTTACATAAAATGTAAAGTGGTCGAAATAATATGCTACCTGCTCAGAAAGAAATAAGCGAGTTTTGAAAAATCTGATTGGAACCCATTTTCAGAAGGGCAGAATATACGATTAGTTTGCTTCATTGAGACTCGGCATATAGGGTCATCCAGATATATCATATTTCTTCGGATAAAAGTCGTTTATCCCTTCTGAAATATTCTCAGAGAGCCTGATCCATCTTTTTAGACGGATCTGGGTCTGTTTTATAAGATAAAATAACACCATATCGCTCAGTTACATTAGCCTGGGCCCAAGGTTATATAACTTTTTTCATGCTCAACTCAGCTGAGCATGAAATTTAAAATGCCCATAAAATAAAAAATAACAAGAAATTCAGCATTTTTCAGGCTCAGATAAATCAAGAAGGCTATTTTTTCTGCTCATAAATATTAAAATGCCAACAATTGTTGGCATTTTAAAATTTATGAGCAGAAAAAATTTCATGCTCAGCTGAGTTGAGCATGACAAATTTTTTATAACCTCGGGGCCTGATCTGAATATTTGCGGTAATTTTGGAAGAATACACTCCCGACTTATAATAGAGTACATACGAGAGAAATTTTCTGTAGTTACATGTATAAAATTTAGGTTACCATCAGATATAATTTATCAGGACTCCAGCTTTTCAGTGTTGTGCTTGCTTTTAGGTGCTCTTCTTCAAAGGGGTTTAATCGATTCTGCTAATTTTCGCTTCCTGCAGACACACTACATCATATTTGGCTTCCGCCGAGACTGTCCGCGATCTCTTGCTTCCTGCCAAGACTTCTGTAGATGATAAAAAAATGGCTTCCTGCAGAGACTGTCCGCGTGATTCTGCTTCCTGCCGAGGCTTTCGGCAGGAAGCAGAATCACCCGGACAGTCTAGGCAGGAAGCCATTTTTCCAGGACAGTAGTCCCTGCATGAAGCAAGAGGTCGCGGACAGTCTCGGTGGAAGCCAACTATGACGGACAGTCTCTGCTGGAAGCGATAATTGGCGGACTGGTCAAAATCCTGTGTTCTTGTTTCATCTCAGTATTTCAATCTGCTTTATATGCTTGTTATTTGATACAGGGGTGGGTTAAAAGCCCTTCATACAGACCATATAATATGAGCCGCGACACGAGAAAACCAACAAAGTGTTTGTGCGCCAAGCGCAGACTCATATCAGCCTGGGCATCCGCTCAGTCTGATCAGACTCTTCGCTGTCCGCATAGAAGTAGCTTAGACCCTTAGCTACATTATCAGCGCTAGCGAAGACTGGTCAGACTGGGTGGATGCCCAGGCTGATCTGAGTCTGTGCTGGGCGCACAACCACTCTGTTGGTTTTCTCGTCTCGCGATTCATAGGTATATTTTTGAACCACATCATAATCCATGGCGAGGGTTGTGAGCCCATAAAATCAATTTAAGCCTCCCAGTAAAATTATTACTGACCGCTCCTAGGTGGCGCTTCTGTGGTAGTTTACTGTGACTCTCATTGTTTGTCGGCTTACTATTAGGCCTCGTCCCACATTAATTGCTTTCGAAACGTAAGTTATTGCATTACCGTTTTAGTATATGATTGTAACGTGTAATACTAAACAGGATTTAAGTCAAAACTTTTAAAACAGTTACATGCAATTAGCTGATGCAGCTCAACGTATTCGGTTTGCCTAGCGGCCTCATAGCGTGACAGCGACTTTTGCGGCCCAGTAAAACCGGTTTAAACCCCCCAGTAGTTATTACTGACCGTCCCAAGGCGGTACTTTTGTTGCGGTTGCATTTGTTTTATGTTCGGTGCTGTTTAATTTATTGTGTTCTCAGTTTAATCCTTCTATCATAAAAATAGAAAATAGGTAAAAATAATTGTTGAATGTTTTTTCATATAATTTGCTTAGTCCGTTGTAACCCGTCTGTTGGTCTAAATTATTTAGTTCAATAAAGATAGCTGAGTTGCCATCTATTTGGGAAAGAGCTGCTGACTCGGCTTATCACTTGTAATTTATTGTTTGTTGGGATGTCTTTGTCAATCTTTACCTTTGATGTTGGAGATAGGATTTGGGATCTGATTCAATCAGTTCCTGAAGTGTAGTTACTCTTTAAATTTGTCTAGTCCAGATGCAAACTGGATGGTATTTGACCAGGCCCATGACGCCGCATGGGTACTATAAGTCATTGTGTCTTATGCCACGTCTCACGTTTTATAAGATTTGCCTTTAACTCCTAAAACGTCAAAAAGCAGACGACAAAGTTTACGTGTGTAAATTTCAAAAATGATTCTAACAAAGTGTATCATATTGAGAATTCAAAGACTAGAGGGCAAACGGTTTACATCAACTGTAAACGCTGTTTGCCAATTCAAATATTTTCGTTTTTGGCGCTTTTAAAAGTGATGATATCGTTATATTGGTTAGTTGGCTGGTTGTTTTGGGGCATAAGGCCCCTTGAGACAGTATTTGAAAATCCAAACACCCTCATCCCGCAGCTACTGCAAGCACAGCCGGCCCTTGCCTTACATTTTGACGCACTGGCGCTTATGGTTACACAGCACGATCTTCCGACACGACCACCCCTGGTATCATTATATAGATGTCGCTATACTGACGTAACAGTTCAGATTATATATGAGCCGCGACACGAGAAAACCAACAAATGGTCGTGCGCCCATCGCAGACTCAGATCAGCCTGGGCATCCACTCAGTATTATCAGACCCTTTTCTAAGCGCTTAAAGGGTAGCTAAGCGTCTAAGCTATATCCTGGCGGATGCCCAGGCTGATCTGAGTCTGCGCTGGGCGCACAACCACATTGTTGGTTTTGTCGTGTCGCGGCTCAATTATATAGCATAAATTCACGTCTAAAATAGATAACCACTTCGGGAACGTCATTACGAGAAATGAAACAGAACAGAACAGTCTAAAACAGATTGTAGATACTGTACAATGCGCTTATTGTAAGATATAAATGCCTATCAACATAATTTATAGTGACTGATAAGCATTTTTCCGTATTTAGCTTCCTCAGCATTGCTAAGCACCAAGAGTATGAAACAAAAATTTGATCTTTCTGTCTGCATGGTCTGTGCAAGCCTCGAAGATCGCTCTTTATCCCATCCACGAGATACAGCAGCTGCAGACAACAGGAAAGAGATGTCCATGTATAAACTCACGAGCGCTGGCTCCCACAACGAGCAACCTCAGAGACCCCTTTGCCGGAGCCCCATGAGAGGTAAAGTCAAATTCAGGCTGAAAAGGTCATAGTCATTTTCTATGCAAAGTGAAGCGTGGTAGCTCAGTGGTTAGCGCACTTGCCTCTGATGCTAAAGGTCCCGAGTTCGAACCCGGGTAACGGCGTTTGAATTTCGGTGTCCGAACACGCTTCCTTAATGTCATTTGCGGGGATGACATTAAAAAAGTGTGCCGTCCTTCGGATCGGGACGTTAACTGGAGGCCCACTGTGCAGGGAGAAACATCCCCTGTGCAGGTTAAAGATCCCTTCTGTAGTTACATGGCTACAAGGAGGTTCATCCTGCAAAACTGGAGTGTACATCGTACACCTGCTCATAATCCTCGAGAGAGGGCGTAGCAGTATAGAAAGAAAGAAAGAAAGTATGATTTACCGTTACTTTCCTGCCTTGGTCAATAACTATTGTGTCGCCGCCTAATATCACATACATCGTCCTTGTGTAAGCAACTTGTGGGTTATGGGTGCTTTGAATATTCTTGACATTCACTATCATCCCACAGTCGCCATGCCAAGCTTCCATGAGTCGGTAAGTGCATATTCCTTGGAAGTGAATTTTCAGTTTATCAAAGGTTATATAATGCGGATCCCCCGAGGCGCTGCACTCACACACATCTGGCTCAGTGTTCCCTATAAAAAGAAAAAGACGTGTAGATGACAATCTATGTGAAAATAGTCTTAAACGATTTCTTTTGAAGGCCCCATTGCTCTTACAGTTCTATTTGTTGGTTGGTTGTTTTGGATTTAACAGCTCTTTGAGACAGTATTTCTCCCATACTCCCGTCTCCCATAGAGTAGGAGAAAGACAGACGAGAGAAAAATGTCCAAACAACCCCAACCCGCATCTACTGCAAGCACAGTTGGCCTTTGTCTATTATTATCCAAATAAGTAGGACGCCCCGACACTGAAAGTTATCCAGCACCATCGCCCGACCACAACCATCCCACTTACAGCGCGATAAATTCATTTACCATATTATCGCAAGAATCGATGAAAGCGCTTCATCACAGATGACCTTGATCGGTCGGCTTTAAAATCAATAAAATAGCCTCGTATTACGAAAAAACATCAACAAAAAACAAAACAAAAAAAACAACAACAAAAAACTGTAACCATAGTATGTGGTAAAAATGCAATGTACAGGACCAGGATAAATTTTATGCTCGTGCATATTTTATTGGTCAACATGAAACCATAAAAGAGATTTGTTTTATTTTTCTTTTAAAATAAGTTCCCCCGTTATACGACAAAGTATATGGAGATCAACCGAGTATCGTTTCAGCAAACGAAATGGCGGAACACTGTTTGAAATAACTGAGCCGCGACACGATAAAACCAACAAAATGGGATGCGAGCCCAGCGAAGAATCAGATCAGCTCGGGCATCCGCCCGGACTGATCAGAGTCTTCGCTGTCGGCATGAAGGTACCTTAGACCCTTAGTTACCCTTTAAGCGCTCAGAGAAAGCTCTTATCAGACTGGATGATAGCCAAGGCTGACCTGAGTCTTCGCAAGTCACACATGCCACTTTGTTGGTTTTGTCGTGTCGCGGCTCAGTTATGTTTAGATGCTTACACTACTGTAGAGCAATTTAGGGCTCTACGTATAGGTGAAGTATGTTGACATTAGTCCATATTCCATAGCTGAAACTCCATGCAATGGCAGAAATACTATTTCTATCAGGTTTCGGGTACGAAATTAAATAATCAACATAGTCATGGGGGCGGTGGTCGGGCGATGGTGCTGATTGTAATGTCCAGTGCCGGGGCGTCCTACTTATATGGATAAAAGTAGGGCAAGGACCTACTGTACTTGCAGTAGGTGCGGATGGGGGTCGTTTGGATATTTTTCTCTCGTCTACATGTATCATTTCTCTTTTCTTTCTCCCGCTCTCAGAGAGACGGCCCGATATAGACTGAAATACTGTCTCAAAGGGCCGTTAAGCCGAAACCGACCAACCAGCCAATAACATAGTCATGCTCCTGTTACTAACAAAATGACAAAAAACGCTTCTTTTTCTATGACATAGTAAAAGGCCGTTTGACACTGTTTATGCAAAGGAAACACCCCACCGGGCACACAACTTGAATCAACACGGAATCGCAGCCCCGATAGCTCATTGGTAGGGCGTCCGCTTCGGGAACGGGAGGTCATGGGTTGAAATCCCGGCCGCGCCATACCAAAGGCGTAAAAATGGTACTGTGAGCTCCCTTTGCTGATGCTCACCTATTCAGGGTAGTACTAGAAAGATAAAGTGAAGTCAAAGGGAATCAATGTTGATTTAATATTGCTTCTGCGATTGATGTGTGCCACCTTACACACACATCTTTTCGCAACTGTCAACTGAGGTAGTAAAATAAAGACTCGAACTGACAAAATGAGCCGCAACACGAGAAAACCAACAATGTGGTTGTGCGCCCAGCGCCCAGACTAAGATCAGCCTGGGCATCTGCCCAGTTTGATCAGACTTTGTTAAGTGCTCAAAGGGTAGCTAAGTCTATGAGCTACCTCCATGCGGACAGTGAAGACTCTGATCAGACTGGGCGGATGCCCAGGCTGATCTGAGTCTGCGCTGGGCGCACAACCACATTGTTGGTTTTGTCGTGTCGCGGCTCAAATATACCTTTTAAACACACGTCAAAGTTGGTCCTGCAGCCTTTGAAGACCCAGATACTGTTTCTGGTGTAACCAAAGATTCCCTCCTCTCCATCGTAGTTCCGATAGTTGCCGTCAAAATACAAACAAGCTGATCTGGACTCGATCTGCCCTAAACTGACACTGTCGATCGTACCTTCGCCAATATTACATTCTTCATATGCAAAATCTTGACTTTCACATAAGATTGATACAACATTGCCATCACAAGTGTCTGAAATTAGTCAAATTGAAATGAGCCGCGACACGAGAAAACCAACAATGTGGTTGTGCGCCCAGCACAGACTCAGATCAGTCTGGGCATCTGCCAAGTCTGAGCAGACTCTTCGCTAAGCGCTGAAAGGCTAGTCCGTGCGGACAACGAAGACTCAGATCAGACTAGGCGGATGCCCAGGCTGATCTGAGGCTGATCTGATCTGAGACTGCGCTGGGCGCAAAACCACATTGTTGGTTTTCTCGTGTCGCGGCTCAAATGAAAGTTTGAGTCTTTGGACCCTGATGCAGAGACCCTGTTAAGAAAACACAGTGTGTGTGATTTAAATGAGTCCGTTAGAGTTACAATCATGTTTTTCATACAGTAATTAAGCACCGGCTTTTGCATATTATGTTGTCAGAATTAAGGCAACATTTACATTAAAGCTGTTGTCAATATCAAGGGTGACAACCTTCGCCATAGCACTGTTATTGCAACCGTTCTGTCAGCGGCCATCTTGGCGTAAATAAAGTAAATATTTTGCATAATAGACTCGACTATTTTGATGGGAAACAGACTTGTATAAATCTAATGACTTCTTTTTGAATCCTATTTGTATAACATATATAAAATTGTAATTTCTCTTATCTTACATGTTTAACGAAATCTCTACTGTCTAATAACACCGCAAAGAACAAATAAATATCATGTATAATGAACCTTTGCCTAATTTAGTGCGACAGATGCGCGTAATTTCTCCATTGTCGCTAAACCCCAAACGCTTGAAAAAATATGATGGTAGATCTCGGCAGACAAAGAACATCCCTATCCGAACCACACGTGCTGACACATTCTGCGAGGCACAGGTAGGAGACCTACGTATCAACTCGCGAGCGCAGGCGCAGCCCCTGCCAACATACACACCCCACAGCGAGCCACTCTCTGCGTCCCGGGAAACATTCCGCGAGACACAGGTAAGAAACCTACGTATCAACTCGCAAGCCCCCCCCCCCCCCCAAGAAAAAAAAAAGCAAAAAAAAAAAAAAAAAAAAAAAACACACACATACACACATACACCCCACAGCTAGACACTCTCTGCGTCCCGGAAAAGGCAAAAGGCAAGGGCATCAGGAAACTAATGTTATTGTAGAAATATATCAGAAACAAAATAATGAACCGCGTCACGAGAAAACCAACAAAATAGTTATGTGCCCAGCGCAGACACAGATCAGCCTGGGCATCCGCCCAGTCCGATCAAACTCTTCGCTAAGGACTTAAAAGGTAGCTAAGGGTCTAAGCTACCTACATGCGGGCTGCGAAGACTCTGATCAGTCTGGGCGGATGCCCAGGCTGATCTGAATCTGCGCTGGACGCACAACCACATTGTTTGTTTTCTCGTGTCGCGGCTCAATTATTTTGTCACCTTTTGTATAACATTGTTTTCGTTGCAGCTGGATTACATCAATTATATAGGAGAAATAGCGGTGACGTCATCGATAAGGATTTCCAAGGTATTCCCCACACTGGTTGGCAAAAAGTCGATAATCAATCACGCTATACTGAACCTTTATTCATTGGGTGATGTTAAACTATGTCATTAATCATGCCGTGTATTTTGCGCATTATGACGCGTATTTTTATATAAATGATAACGCTGAGAAATGTAGCTATTTTATTGTGAAATATTGTTCTATTCTCTCTCCTAATTCATTTAAATTGGTTCCGCATGAAGTGCTTTTAGATGCACGTTTTAGCATGGATACTCTCAAAAATGTGTGTGTATCTGATGTACATTTTGAAATTAAACCGGTTGTTTATTGTTTATAATGAATGTATCCGGTATTCAGCGGGTTTTTAGATAAGGAATGTCTTAAATTATCATATTTCAAAGAACGCCGCGGGTTTCCTACAAAGACAATGTCATATTAACTTGTATAATATAACCAACTGTTTTTGGCGGCGTGGCTAATTTCAATATCAAATAAAACTCGATTATTATAATCTATGATATTTTAATATTAATAAGCTTGTCCGCTAATAAGATATAAAGAGCAAACAATGAGAGAGAGAGAGAGAGAGAGAGAGAGAGAGAGAGAGAGAGAGAGAAGAATTTATTGTTTAGATGTCATGAGCTCGGACTAAAAACTATGGTAATTACTGCATTTCAAAACAGAGAAGATTCTCTGTTTATATATTATCCTTTACCGTTTTATCAAACCATTAGAGAGAGAGGGAGACAGAGAGAGAAACAGACAGAGTGAATTTGTTGTTCAGATGTCATGAGCTCGGAATTACTGATAGTAATTTCAAAACAGAAAGTTCTCTGCTTATACGTGTATATTATCCTTTACTGTTTTATAACATTTTCTTTTGAAACGCAGTCATGAATATAAATTCATTTACTTATTTATTTTTTTACATTTTCTTATCCCTAAATCGGATCAATATGTTTTATTAATTTTGCATTACTTCTCGTTGGATACAAGTTTCTATATTTTATTGTCTTTCATTTTCTATTACTCGTGTTATATTTACTATCACCTTGATTGTCGAAAAGGTTTAAAGGTTAAAATACTGATCTTTAGTATCTCCGATTTATTGTATTCTTATTTCATTTATTTATTTTTCTTTTTAAGTCAAAGTTATTAAGAGAAAAAGTCCTGTTCCGAAGCGAGTCAATGTATGTCGAGTAATTAAATAACTTTAAATAATATTAAATAACTCTCTTTTTTCGCGCGACAAGCGATTAAACCAATATTTGCACTGATTTTATCGATTTCTATTTATTCGCAGCTTTCTAAACTATATTTTACGCGTTTCAGAGGTTAATTTTCAGCAAAATCCCATAGAAGACTACTGTCTGTCGCTATCTTTTTGCCAACCAATCTACCCACGTGATCATCCGATGACGTCACTCCGGGGATTCCCGTTATCTATATAAAAGTGTTCTAGATTTTATTGTTTCGCCTGCGTCTAGCAGAAGCGAGGCATAGGTATTGCTTCTCTTGTGTCGTCGTCGGTAGCGGCGGCGTAAACTTGACGTCGAGTTTTTTGGTATGGCTTTTTTTTTAACAATTCGCAGCCAGGTAAAAACCAGAAAAGTCTTGTCGTTTCACCGAACCTTGGGATACACTTACATGTAATACAGTTATTTAATCTACTCCGACGCATTCGCCTGTTCCGGTGTAATTCGATTTTATCTCCGGCGATAAACAAAGTTTCAGAGCAAATAGGTTTATGAACATTCTTGTCAACACTTACCAGTCAGAGTCACATGGTTTATGCATTAAAAGTACTAAATGGATTTTAAACTGGTAAACAATGTATATTTAGCAAGACAATGGGCGTGTGTTTTCAAACCAAATCTGAATAAAAGTTTAGGACAATATATGCAAAACAGATGTGTTGCAAAATATGAATATGTCGATTCCTCATTCTAATTGGAATTTCTTCTGATAAACACTAAAAGCAAATGAAATTGTTTACTTTGTTTATCTTTATTTATGACTCGTAAGCCTATTTGCCAGTTCGGGCGGATAAACGTTTCGCTTTTTTTTATGGAATTTTATTTTCGATGTACCCAGTGGCATTCTCATTATGCCCCTTAGTGTATTTTAGGTGAATTTAAACAAAAAAACCCTCTGGTGGTTTTATTTCGAAATTATGGTATCCATTGATCACTGAATTTATGGAAACAACGTTAAATATTACGTTTTCGGACCTCTAATGACTGAATTTTTTTCGGTATAAGACGCAGTACGTTTGCGCGATTTTTTTTCGAAATTTTCATTTGCCCGACCTATACAAATGCGAGCCTTTATTACCTACGAAAGCGCGACTTCCCCCCCTACGATTTGCGCGAGTAGTTCATGCCATATATCCTGGCTAAAGCCGTAACTTTGCCATGTATCGAGAAGCTGTCTAAACAGTTTCATGTAGCATGGTTTAGTTTTTGACGACAAGAGAATAAATACACATGGAACATATATTCCGTTTCTAAAAGCATGAATTGTACAGCTGATAAAAAATAAAGACAATATTGAAATACTCCATCGCCAGTTGAATGCACGTCCTGGTTCATATGTTAAGGTTGGACGCTATAGAGAACATCACAATTTTTGAATCATCATCACTAACAATTTGTGAAATTATGAATTTTGCATTTCTTTTATTATTTTTCCACAGGAATCTTCTGCAGCTTTCTGTCTGTCTGGTGGCCTTTAATCCTCCTCGGAATGATTATTCTCAAAATTTCCTCTTAATAAAGTCAGTTATACATCTTGAACCACAGTTCATTTCACGCTTCTCCACAAAGCTGTAGAGTTTGTGTCCTTCTCAATTTTTTTTTTCTGAATTTCAAGGTATCATTTACAAGTCCAGATTTGCCCTTGTTAAGTAAAAAAGTTTCAAAGATAAAATTAAAAGCAGCAGTTTCAAAGTGTTTATTAAAACACTACAACTTGACTGAGTTGTAATCATTTTTATCAAGTATTGACTTTGGCAGATCTGGACGATATTTTAACCTATCCGCGGACCTAGGTAAAAGTCGCGCAAACGTAGGCATATTTTCGGGAAATTTGTTTGCAAACGTATGCTATCAAAAGTCGTGCAAACGTATGACATTTTCAGGTATAGTCGCGCAAACGTGCTGCTCCCAAGCTAGATACAATTTGCGGTTTCAAATAATCGTGGCATTAAACAGTTTATTTTTTGGCATGAAATTACCTTTCACCGGGCTATTAATACTCGTACAAACTAAACAGTTTACTCTTTTGGAGCCTGCGGTGTTGCATTCACGGTATGGCAATTAATATAGGGGTGCGCCGAGACTGAAAAAGTGCACCGAAATAAGCTAACGACCATGTTTGATTATCGCAACACTTCTCTAAAAGATTCTTAAAAAAATCTGCAAAAAACGACATGCCGTAGAGAAGAGGAGTTTTTATTTATATGTTTTGATACAGAGAAATCAAAGAATAACTGAGAGTCTGTAGTGTAGCACATGATCGATTAAAAGTGCGCCCAAACCGGTCAACCAACTCTCTCTTCCTCCCTCTCTTGTATTACATATGCTCTGAAAATCGACCGTTATTGTCACTTCAGTATAATTAATGTTTTATTTATTTTAACATTTTGCTTTTGAAAAAGACTAACAATACGTACTCTACCTTATTTTTGCTACATACTATGCGCTATAATTGTTGTTTATACGAGTATAGTCAGATGTGGATTTTTCTTACTTGTCACACAATAATCTTGCATTCAACAACAACTTACAAAATAATTCTTTTGGGGAGGTGGTCTTTACAAGCTTAGAGCAAATCCTGATTATTATTTATTCTGTATATTTGTCTGTGATAATCCTGATTATCATTTATTCTGTATATTTGTATGTGATAATTTCTTCAAATAAATATTGTTTTAACCAAACGACTGTATTTCATTCGCACCTGACTGAACCCAAAACGCGTAATGATCTCGTTACCACTTTGAATCAACATTGGTTCAATTTCATGACGTTGAATCAATGTTCGTTCACTGTTGCTTCCACGGTGTTTGCCTGCTGGTTAAACCCGAAATCCCATCTGCTCCAAACTGGAAAACTACTACTTTCAAAATAGATTTGAGTACGCAATGTTAAATTCAGAATCTCTTTGAGTACGAATATTTACCCTGTCCTGATATTCCTTTGAAGAAAGCGAAAGTCAAGAACATGTAGCGAGACCAGTTGGCCTTCATATTTCATCGTTTGACTGCTGGCAACCACGCACAGACTGATAGTTTCAAGTTTCAGACTTTCTATACTTGCTCTGTAACTTCGACTTTTTTTGCCGAAAGAATTCGAAGTATTGAGACAAACAGGTCTGAGCAAACAGTGCAGACCCAGATCAGACTGCTCTTAATGAGCAGTCAGATCAGGATCTACACTGTTTGTACATTGTAATTCCATCTACGCCATGTGGATGCTCTCCTGCATTGTAACACCAAACGGTTGTATTTTAGGACAATAACGGTAAATATTTTGTGTGTCTAAATTTTAAGAAGATACACGGTAGGTTTCTCCGTTCAAAAGTTCGCGTTTTTTACTTCTGTTATATTCAAAGTGCATACAATTAATATTTACATTGTTTAATATTTACATTTATTAAGTGCTACTGACCATTTGAAAACAGTACAGTAAACATCTTGTACAATGAAAAGCTTAACTCGGTATCCTAAAATACCTTTTATGAATTGTGAGCCGTTGCGCGAAAAGAGACCGTTTTCCATATACAAGCAGCTTCTGTGAAAATTTATTAGTGTCTTCTCTTTCCGTGTGATAGATTTCTTAGGAATTTCCAATTTAACCCGATACCAATACCGACAATGAATACTGCTAGAATTTTACATTTTATTTTTAGGGATATTCTCAAAGGTATACAAACGTTTTAATCTGCCAAGAGTGCAACTCGCTATCAGACCCGGCTATACGAAGCTTCACTGGCTCGAACTCGGAAGGCTCGAACGCCATGCGCCGGTCGAACTGACTTTCCAGTCCCGGCAAAACTCCCATTGATTTGAACTTAACCTGCGACCTTTGGCTCGAACTACGATGGCTCGAACGCTCGAACTCCAAACCCGGTCCCTAGGGTAAATTTTCTATGTAAAAACCCACCGATGGCTCGCACTAATTACCTTGTAATTTGATTTCCTTTTCAATAACGGTCACTCAGACGTTTTGATCATAATCATAAGACGCTTTGATATTGACAAAGCGTTTGCCGAAACCACAAGTATACTTGATGGGCGCGAGCTCAATTAAAGCCGCCCTTTGATCAACTGGTTAATCGTTTAATGCTGAGTGGTTGTCAATTTAAGCTGATTGTATAGCTTGGTCTTATCTATTTAAACGCGTATTATCATCCTGGGCTAATGAGGCGGCATATGATAGTAAGAGATGGTAAAATATTTTTCTTCAATTAAAATTTCACACCGAAATTGAGTAAAACGTGTCAAAATTTACGTCTTTGCCTTTAAATACGTCACAAAATTGGGGCACATCATTCACTCCTGCAGTCATGTCAAGTAGTACGTCAGCTTCCGAGCAATTTGGTGAAGGACCCGGCAACGGAGGGGATACCCAGATCGGAGATTTCTGCTGGCACCGAGTGGCTTAACTTATGACCGATCAATAAACAGGAAGTCACACTTGCTATGATAGAAAAAGCATAATACATACGGCTGGACCTTGTGAGTTGGTATTCAATGGCTCGGACTACCGATCGCTCGAACATTTTTGGGTGGTCCCGGCGAGTTCGAGCCATCGAAGTTCGACTGTAGTCTGTTAGCTTTAATTGCACTATAGAACAAACTTTAAATTCTTTTCTCTGAAAACTGCTGTCTGGATCGAGATCCGGAACATCCTTCTAAGGAAAGTGAACACACCACGAAAGATGGCGGACCGTTTTACACACGCTAGGTTGGTGCTTCGTTTTATCGAATATTCTGTCTATATATCGCATGCATCATACAAACGAGCTACATGTATATCAACGAACGGAGAATACATTTCTCCACATAAAACAGGCAGCAAAATCTACACAATCGCTTTGATTGGCATATTTTCAAGTCCGTTATTGTGCAGTTTTGATTTTTTAATGGTGACCAAAATATTTTCTTGACCTTCCTATGGAACGTCATTTATACTTTCTTCCTATTATTATAAAAAAAAACGATGCACAATCCAATTCAGTCCCAGACCTCGAAAACCGTGTTTAAATTTCTTTGCTTGGTTTTGAGAAATATTTCTTTTTATAAGCCGTGCAATTTGTATTTGTCACCGAAACATACTCCGCGAGATGTTCCGTTGATATTTGTGTTGAACAAGCGAGTATGTTCCGTTGACAAAATAAAATTACACGGCTAATAAAAATGAATTATTCTCAAAAACAATCCAAGAGATTTAAACACGATTTTCGGGATCTTGGGCCGACTTTAAATGGGCAGTGTAATTTATAAAAGTGATAAGAAAACATAAATGACATTTCACAGGAAAGTCAAGAAAATATTATATTTCTCGCCAAATCGCTGCCTGTTTTATATGTTGTCTCATCATATATGACCTGCAAGATTGGAGGTGATACATCCATTAAGCCGACATTTTATAAAACCCCAGCGAAGAAAACCGAACCTAACCGGTGCGACGGTACTTCCAGGCACCGCGTATCTGCCTTATTTTTAGGCCCGTTGATTACCGTCTATAGATATCACTAGAAAAGAGCCCGCGCAAGCGCGGAAATATTTCATGATGGTCAAGTTTATATAAAAAAAGCGAGTTTTAATTTTTCAATGTAAATGGCCTTAGGCCCAGGTGAAGATATGACCTTTTTTACCATGAATACTCACTAAAGCTTCATTTACCTAATTAGTTGTCTGCATCTACAAACTTTCAGGTAGCAGACTGCATTGTTTCTAAAAAAATCAACTTTTTCACTTTTTCCTATAGAAAAACCTAAGTGACTCAAAAGTTGACCTTGCCGTGAAACAGATCAAGGTCATCCCAGGGTCATCATTTATATGAATTTTGTTGAGCTTTTGAGTCCTTGATGCGACATGCTAAGTTTCAAGATCATAGGATTTGTGGTTCTGGGGGAGAATTGGTTGATTTGATGCTTAACGTCCACGGTAAACAGCTAAGGTCATGTCGGGACGGTCAGTTAACCTATTCACACTATTCCTGGGCAGGCTTAGACCTCCTAAGCGGTTAACCAGTACTAAGTGCACATACTTTCGCCAGTAACTGACAACTGCCCTTCTTGAATCAGCGGAAGGAGAAACGAAAGTATGTGGCCAGACCGGGTTTCGAACCCAGGACCTCTGACTTATGAGTCAGGTGCCCTACCGATTGCGCTACGCGGCCCGGCGTGGTTCTGGGGGAGAAGATTTTTGAAATTTTTTACCATAATAAATGTTTGCCATCTTGGTTATGTGACCTGTCCTGGGTATTTTTTTTTCTGGAAATATTGGGTCCTGGAACGTTTTCGCGGAAAATATTCAAGCCCTGTGAAGACTAAATGCTTATTTAGCTTCGTTGAATCATTGAAATTGATTCGTCTGCTTCGCTGGAAAAAATGCCTTTTGTTTGTTAACCTTAGACATTTTTAATTTTTGTCTTTATGAAAGTTCAGTTCAGTTTGAATTCTCCTAACGACGTTCCCCAAGTGGCTCAGCGGTACGTAACCATAGCCGCACACACTTGGCGCCGTGTGTCCGTCCAACTTTTCGAACAAGCTAGTTCTGACGAAATGCCGTCAGAGAAGTCAAGCCACATTGTGACAGTCCATCTGTGGGACGACATTTATGTATCAGCAATGTAAAACATTGCACTGCTTGGGCTGTTCTTAGAGATGAAGTCGTTAATTTTCAGAGAGCTAATACTTGTTACAGTCGAGACAAATACCTAAGTCCTTTATTATTATTATTTATTTTGGTCTATTGATGGGGATTATATGGCCAAAATTTTCAGCTTTTGGCCACATTCTAATAACTATAATGCAGTGAACTGAATAGTTACAAATATATTAACTGTATAAAAATAGCAAAAAATGCGAAATCAGTGGACATTGAAATATGGGTCAAAATAACCTGGTAATATCGGTAATTGCACACTGCTGATGTACTAAAGTATCAAGTTGCTACCGTAACAGGCAATCTATTCATCTATCTCTTACAAAAATCTAAACCCGAGTCTAACAAGATTGGGGACGTACATACGCACACGATCAAGTACACATACGCAGATAATCTGAATACAGTATACAGTGACTGACTAGAATTTTAGGATAATCGGGCACTAGGGGCACGTAGCGATTAGCTTATTAGATAATGGACGTTAATCATTCTTTTGTAGTACCACTCTGTCTTTAGACAAAAAAAGGCAGAATTTCCGGGAATTTCCATGTGCACCTGGGTGGCACGGAATATGCCTTAAGTATTTGATCAGAACACAGGAATTTGACTTTTTAGTTTGAGTTTCATATGAAAATTTCATCAAAATGACGTACAACAGAAAATGATCGTCTAAACACTTCTTAAAAGTTGCGTACAGAGGAAAGGGTATTAATATTATAAAACTTCACCGCAAAGGGTGGGGTATGATACCCTGATCAAATCAGATTTCCTGTACAGCACAGGCTCTTGTTTCTCAAGAGAGTAAGGGCATTTTGTGTTGCAAGAGAGACAATAATAGCGGGGATGTGTTTATATGAAACAAGTGTTGTACAGGTAAAACTATGAAAAAAAAAAATAATCAGTTGACTAGAATTCCCGAACATGCATTTTCTTTTAGGAGCTACTAAAGGGTATCGTGTATGTTATTCCACTGCACAATAATAGTGTATGGCTCAAATAATGATTTTCGCCAAATAAGCACTTCATGTTAAAACCCCAAAAATGGAGTATCTGTGTTGGTAAACCATATTTATTTATATACATATGTAGTTCGTTTCGGTAAAACACGTGCATTCTGGTGCGTTCCTGTATTTTCGTGTTTTTACATATTTTGTTAGTGTGATTTGACATTGCATATTATATATCATTTGTCTTCATCTTTAGACGTACATTCTACCGTTAAGAGGGCATTTATGGGATTTTAATTACCAACGCGGGTATTCTATCGCTGGTATGGATTACACATTTTACCTACTTTGAATTCAACTTTTTGTGTTTATAGTCTCAACTAGATCAGACTTACGTATTTTCTTAGTGGGTTTGAAATGATTAGTCCTATATGTAACTATTTCATGCCTTAACATTATTTATTTTGCTGCTACATACATGTTCAGCCATTCATAAAATTCCAATGCGGTTTACGCGGATGCGGGTGCGGGTTACACTTCTTATCTATTCTCCATTCTCGTTCCGGTATTTCTACGGACCGAATCCAAAGTACTCATTTCCTTTAATACTTGCGCATCTAGATCTAGTCCCACGTTTCAATTAATAATTGTCATCTACATGAGACTGTTAACAGACAGGTTTTAAGTTTTCTTTCTCGTATAATCGATTCTTTATTCATCAGTAAGCAATTAAAACACCAAACGCATCACATAAAAAACTTGGACTCATATTAATATATAGTCAAGCCGTCTAAAGACCATGTGCGTTGAGCTTTATTCTTCAATGGGCGAGCTCGATTGGCTACTCGTATTGACTATCGTTCTGGAAGAAAATGGCTCGTTTCGAGCCAGGGCCGTCGGGACTATGACCATTTAGTTCTTCATCCGTTTAGACATATGAGCAAAAATACAAAAATAAATCGTTATTTATGGGGAATGACGTACGTTCATGGGTCGGATTTTTGCATTAGAACCTGCTAAAGTTGGACTTGCTAAGCAGCGCGCCGATATAACGACGCAGAACCGAAACGACCGGATTAATTTAAAACGTGTATTCGAGGGGTCCTACTAAAGACAGAGAAAGGACTTTTGCCACCGAAAAGGACCGAAAAGA
The DNA here is from genome assembly GCA_963989385.1 of Ctena decussata. NCBI lineage: Eukaryota > Metazoa > Mollusca > Bivalvia > Lucinida > Lucinidae > Ctena > Ctena decussata. The sequence continues at coordinate 31,721,132 of OZ022498.1, read as the reverse complement.
ACTTTCGGGCACCGAAAATGACTTTTTCAAATGCAATTTTATGCTATAAAAACGTTTGAAATATATATAGGGTAAAATATTTCATTTCTAAACATAATTTTCTAGAACATTAAAAGAAAAATGCCCTTTTCGGTTCCCGAAATTCGGCATTTGCGATGTCCTTTTCGGTACATGGCGTCTCTTCACTGACCAGAAGTGGAGTCCTTTTCGGTGCTGTAATTTTTTGGTAAAATTTAAGGATGAAGATACTACAATTCACAAACTTATTATTCAAGCGCTGATTACTATCATGATGATATCAAAATTTCTAAAACATATGTTTTATATGACATTTAACGGCAAATAAAAGTCCATTTCGGTGCCCGAAAGTTCTTTTCGGTCCTTTTCGGTGGGGTTAGTCCTTTTCTGTCTTTAGTACATGTAGGACCGTATTCGAGATTACGATAATTTCACTCGAACGCACACATTGTTGACAAAAAGAATTCGACCAATAGTCGAAGTTTCTAGAAAAATACTTGGGAGAATTTAAAATGAGAGACGAATTTAATTCCCAAATTCTTTAAATCTACGTGAAACTAAAACACACGCTAACCGAAGTTATATGATAGCAATATGCGAAAGAACCAGTATAGAAATTACGCTTGAAAATGCCACCAATTTTGCAGTTTATGCGTTACTTCGTTTATTTAGCATTATAGATATGTCAATCAATTAGTGCACGAGCAGCATGTATGCTGCATGAGGTGCACGGGTCTCTCAAGGACGTCGCTATTACCATGAGTGTTGCAATGGAAAAGACAAAATGAGCCGCGACACGAGAAAACCAACAATGTGGTTATGCGCCCAGTGCAGACTCAGATCTGCCTAGGCGCTCGCCCAGTCTGACCAGACTCTTCGCTAAGTGCTTAAACTGTAGCTAAGGGTCTAAACTACTTGCATGCGGGCAGCGAAAACTCTGATCAGACTGGGCGGATAGCCGGGCTGATCTGAGTCTGCGCTGGGCGCACAACCACTTTATTGGTTTTGTCGTGTCAAGGCTCATTAATCCAAAATGCTTGCCTGACCCAGATTAAGAATTCTGGGTCAGCGTTGAACCAAACTACTACTGTTACCAAGGGTCGAGCCATGATCAACGTGATACATGTAGTGCGTACTGCCGGTGTAATTTTTCATTTTTCCGATGTTCATGGAAGTATGAACACAACGGGTCACGTGCAAAGTAAGTGTCGCCATGACATGACGTCAAATACTTGTAGAACGTTACAACGGCCGATGGCGTCGTTCGTTTACATGTATATTACAGTTGGAACGCAGCTCCAAGGAGTAGGGATATAATCAAGCCCATAGCAACGAATTTTTGTTCGAAATTGTCGCCATCAAAATGGCTATCGACGAACCCCATAGTACTTTAACGCCACCATACAGATTAATCAAATCGCCCCACCGGTTGAAATTTTAAGAGCACTTTTCAGACTTCCATTATTGAATTTTTCTGTTAAAGCAATTCCAGGACATCCTTTTCCGCCTGTGTAATTATTGACGAAACAGTGCCCTTTACGTCAGCGTCAAACATGTGAACAAAAAATTACGATTTACAGCTTATTCGACTTTCTCCAAAACGCAGACCTATGCCATGATAAATATTGATATATATTCTACTATTATGTGAAATTTCAGAAAATTTGGTTTTGGAACATTTTAAAATTGCAAAATAACATATGACCACCCGGTTTGAAAACAGACCGAAAATGGCGTCGAAATCATGCCAGCCTTAAGTTACGCGCTAAGTGTTCACTGCCAAAATAACAAACTCATAATTCGGCCTGTCCGTAGAAACGTAACACCTCTCACAGATTAATCTTCAACCAAGACCGAATAAAACAGTCAAGCAAATACATTTTATTCATATTTTATTGTCAGATACAATAATGTCAACTTTCACCTCTACGCTCTAGCAAATCGTAAACACAAGCTTATGACGTGATTTTGAACCGATTAGAAGTTTGTATAATCATGGCTTAAAAGACGGACTTAATCAGCAATTGATGTTCATTTAGGTACAGTTCATGCTATCGTTCAGGATTAGCCTTTCCCCTCATAATTGAACGGTAATTTAACGGTTATTTCTTTTTTTAATTAGCAGATCACGCACTTGATTTCAATAGTCAAATAAACGGTTGTTTGTGAGTAACCTGGGAGGGATGAGGAATGCCCTCCCCCCCCCCCCCCACCCCCTTCGCGGGAGGTTAGAAGCAGGAGTGTAGGGGTCATTACACTTTACGCACAATTATGTTTATCCTTTGAGAGCAAGAATAAGAGGTGGGCCCCAAAGATACTTTATACAGTCACGTCTGCTTGCCTCTACTATTGAAATCTTGTTCAATTTACAAATACTAGCATCATCAAATATGGCGATTCCTGTTGAAATTTTGTCTATTTGACAAAATTACAATACGCCCTGGGTATTAGCGTACTGGCAGTTACGCCTTTGAGAAGGGTTAGCAGTGCACTGTATGCATGCGATGTTTTTGCATAGCCTGTATCAGTTTGAGAAGGCGTCAGGCATTTGTGTGTGTGTGTGTGTGTGTGTGTGTGTGTGTGTGTTTTGGGGGGGGGGGGGTGCGGGGGGCAAGATTTACAAATCTGTAGGTACACGGGTAGATCTACATAAAAATAGAATAGAATAGAACATTTTACTAATAATTTGGATCGTGTTTTCCTATTTCTCTATTAAAATGACTGATGTTGCCTCACATTAGAGTAGTCTTGGCGAGGCGGTTCTATAGACAGGCGCAACACGTTTTCATGGATAACTGGCACAAATTATCGTAGACTTATTATCAATACACAACTTTCTTAATTTCCGGTTAGTTTTCCTGAACTGGGAGACTCTTCAAAAATTCTTTGCTCCCAAAGGAGCAAATGCTTTCCTTAAAGAGTAGCCGGGCCGGGTAGCGCAATCGGTAGGGCACCTGACTCGTAAGTCAGAGGTCCTGGGTTCGAATCCCGGTCTGGCCACATACTTTCGTTTCTCCTTCCGCTGATTCAAGAAGGGCAGTTGTCAGTTACTGGCGAAAGTATGTGCACTTAGTACTGGTTAAGCGCTTAGGAGGTCTAAGCCTGCCCAGGAATAGTGTGGTTAGGTTAACTGACCGTCCCGACATGACCTTAGTTGTTTACCGTGGACGTTAAGCATCAAATCAACCAACCAAAATCCTTAAAGAGTTTACTCCCATTGGAAAGGTAGGATAAATAAAAAATATTATTGCCGAGATGCTTCCCCTGAAAGTGTACCCGGTTGGCCCACACATTTACATATACACTCTCAATTTCTTTTCAGTTCCTTCCAATGCTGAACATGTTCATTCTTCATTTGTATGCCGACTAGAACTGTAACATTGTAATTGTCCGCTTGACTTGCAGGCCCGCGTATCTTGCAGGTCACCAGAAGATTTGATATTTTTGCATTTACGAATCGTCCCGAAGGCACATGTAAAGGGCAATCCAGTACACTTTATACTCAACTCTGGGCTTATTCTTCATACTCTGCGTCCTGAAATTAAATAATTGGGCAGTCGATTTCCGAATCGAATAGGACAACAGTCGAAATACATTCGTTAGGCAATGATAGGAATTGAGCTAGCGGCCTTCAGATTCTCATGTGAACACTCTAAGCTACCAAATATGGTGACGTGCGGGAAGGTTTTCACTTTTTCCCTTACTGTAGTATTTTCTGAGGGTCAGTAAGTACACGGGTGACCTGCAACAAGCAAAGACTAAGATAGCTTGCACTACAAATGTTATAAAAGTAAAGATGAACAGCTTGCATGTGTGCATTCTATTATGGATCTTGGCTGGTAGCTTTTTTTTTCATGCACATTTTGCTAAATGAAGGCAATGATGGGTTGCTTGAATAAGTATACAAAGTTCATGCGTATTTCAACAGTTCCTCACACGCCCGCTATTTTCAACTTTCAAGCAGATTGTTTAAGAATACTGTCAATGGTCTTTACGCTTATTCGGGATGTGGAATTTGCCAAAGTGGAGCGATTCGTATACAGTTTAAGTTAGTTCATGTACAGTACTTTGCTTCCACGGAGTAAATGGCTGTTTTTGTGCCACGTGCCAAACGTCGGATGACACGTAGCAAGCCTCCAAATTTTCCCCACACCTCCCACATCCGCACACCCCGACACATTTTCAGGCTCATCATCGAACACATGAAATGCTCTTAGTAACTTAATTCCGAACGGAAAGAGTTTGCTTGCAAGCCAATCAGGGTTTTGTTATTCGCTTATATATCCATCTTTGTATCTTGAAGCAGTCTTGTTAGACTAAGCAGATTTTGTTGTTATCATATCCGACAAGATATTCTCTTTCCCTGTTGCGGCTCAACTGTTGGTAAGATTCAAATAATTGTAATAAATCTCAGTGTGTGTAACAACAATGAAGCCAAATCGGGCAGAGAGAGAGAGAGAGAGAGAGAGAGAGAGAGAGAGAGAGAGAATACGTTGTCACAGCAACGACTGCTCAAGTCATGTTTGGGACCTATACATCACTCCAGGCATCAGTCAAGACGAATTCCCCCACTTCCCTGGCCCCCATCCACCCCCACTCTCGTCATCAACCGCCTCCTTTCATCCCCACCTGGCTTGTTTCTTTCTAAGTAACTTGAGCCGCGACGCGAGAAAACCAACAATGTGGTTGTGCGCCCAGCGCAGACTAAGATAATCCTGGGCATCCGCCCAGTCTGATCAGAGTCTTCGCTGTCTGCATGAAGGTAGCTTAGACCCTTAGCTACCCTTAAAGCGCTTAGGGAAGACTCTGTGCCGACTAGGTGGATGCCGAGGCTGATCTGAGTCTGCGCTGGGCGCACAACCACTTTTTTGATTTTCTCGTGTCGCGGCTCATATGTTCTTTGTGTGTAATTGTTGAGCAAATTATAATATCAGATCGTAAATTAACAAAACGACAAGAAAGAAACTCTTTACTTCGAACTGGTGCAGTTCATGTTCGACGTATAATCTGTTTACATGGCATGCGGACTGGCAATCTAGCTCGAGGCAATATACGTCATTTTTTTTAATTACGTCACAACAGTGACCTAATAACTTATTTGACAGAAAACAGATGACTGTTTGAAAGATAAATAATATTAGAAAGGGAAATTATTTTCACAAATTTGAGTGGCAGAACGTCAGATTTGTACAATGCCAATCAGGTCAGCAGTCAGGTAAGGTACGTTCTACCAGTTTGTAGTCTATTTTAGCTAACTAAACTCCGTAATTTTTCTCCTCTTCAAGTATTTAGCAATCTGAGTTAATGTTTGACAAGCTATCGACCTCAATTTTCTGTCTAAATTGTGGCTGTCCGGCAAGTATTGCTGGTGCTCATATCACGTGCAAGACCGTTTCCTGAGCGTTAAAACTACAGATGCCATCTTTTATTTTGCAAGTTAAAATGTTCCAAAACGATATTGCTTGAAATTTCACACGCAAAAAGAAGAAATAGTAAAGTTTTTGATGGCATGGGTGTGCGCATTGGAGAAAGTCTCAGCTTTCTGTAAGTTATGTTTTATGTTGATGCAAGTTTTCGGTAGAATCAAGATAGAGTATTGTACTTTGGCGATGAATATTTTAGCATTTCGAGCAATTTTGGCCCTGAATTTTGTTGAGAAAGCCTGCTTAATACTAGTTAGCAAAACACTTTTATGTGTTTAATCATTTTAATATAATCAATGCATCTATATACATTTGAGAATAATGGGAAATTTCGACAAGAAACGTGTTCACCATTTTTAGGGCCTATTTTTTATGTGGAAGGATCCATCAATGTAAATACAATCACCGCTTTTCGAGGGTGTGCGTTCCAACTGTTACGCACCAACGACATCGCGTGACCGACTGTTGTTCATGATAGTATGAACACTGTTTCTTCGAAATAGTTTCATCTTAGGAAAATCAAAGGAATGTAATTATATGCAAATATACTACCTATAGGACGAATTATAGTTCGAAGTGAAGTCGGCCAAGGCTGGATATCGTAGATGAGGCACCGATTTTTATGCAATATGTACATCTAATTTGCAAACCTTGCTCACACTCTAAAACCCCAGTCTAATCAGAGTTCTACTCTCAGAATCACTTGGAATGCATTCAGTGTTCCCAGAAATACCAGAAAATATACACAGTACCATAATAAAGTACATGGCGACCTTCAGCAGGGGGTAACTAGGGGCAATTTCATAATACGCACAACCATGTTTTATTCTCTACTTCTTGAAGGGAAAGCTAGTATTTCAGCCACTTTGGTAATTGGTATTGGAATCTTGTCTAATTTATAAATATTCAGCATGCAAATATGCAGGTGCATTTTGAAATTTTGTCAATTTTGACAAAATTTCAATACGCACTTGCGTATTTGCCGTATAGGTAGCTACGCCCTTGTTCAGTGGGGTTACCCAACGATTAACACCAACTTACCGTAAAAAGTCCCAAAAGTGGGGCGCTTTATGTAATTACCATAACTGTCCTAAAGGCTGAACAGTTTTTTTTTACAAAGCAGTAATGCATCTAAAAGATGCGCCTGGAATGGCAAGCGTGTTGCCCTTGTTCAGTCCAATCTGGGTTTGCGCTGTTTGCTCAGACCTATATCACCCAATACTTAATTTTTTACGGAGAGATGTTTATGTTCTATAAAGGAAAGAGCATGACGAACAAGCTTAAAGGCCCGGATTTTGTTCTATCATTTTGACCCCCCCAAACTAATCCCCTCCAATAAACAAGTGATAAGAAAATCAAAGGCACCTCCTAATCACCTCATTATAATAGGTCATAAAACAATGCAGTGCTGAAATCACTGCCTGCTGAGGGGCCCTAGTGGGATATATTCATGCATCAGTCAAAATGTAAGAGATCAGAACAATATTTTCTATAATTTGTAAAATATAACTGGCTGATTAACAGTCACAAAATACTCAAATAATAATTTAAAAAGAAAAAGAAAAGAAAGAAAGAAAAGAAAAAGAAAAAAAGGCAAAAAACCCCCCAAAAAAAAACAATTAAAAAAAAAGAACTTGAGGAAAAAAAAATAATTGAAAATTGAATACATTCCACAAATATTTTCATGTTTTATCACTAACTAACTACTTTATTTTTTTTTTGTATATTTTTGATATGTTATTTTTAATTTTACTTTCTTATATTTTATTCACTTATTTTTATGTAATTTCTATTTATCTATTTTTTTTTTTTTTGTGAAGTAAGTCAAGTGCTCAGTAATTTAATGAATTAGCCATTATTATAATCTCAAGAACAAGAAAATATGCAAGATTTGAAGATGAAATTTTGTTTCAAGGATCACTTCAGAGACCCAAAAAACTTCAGTTTAAAAAAATTGCAAAACCTGTATTTTGAGCAGTTTGGTGACATTATACATGTTTTTGACACCTTTTAAAAACAGTGAATTGGTCAAAGTTCATTTGTTTTTACAAGAACTGACACTGTAGTTTTTGTTGGTTATAGACTGTGATTTGTCAATTATGGATTTATCATTATCAATATTTTTTCCACAGAGTAAATAATTTTATTTTCGCTTCTCTAATAATGAATTTTGATTGTGAAAAGGGAAAGATGTGAACTTAAGATTTTGTAAACATTACCAGAATATATGTATCAAAAATGTTTTTCTACATCTAACTTTGAAGAATACTGATGCCAGTAATTTAATCAAGGTATCTCTGTTATTGATTTCCCCCATTTTGGCCTCCCAAAGAGACTGCTGGGACACTGGTCTAGAGAAGACTGGCTAGCCAGAGAAGATTGTTTATTGGATAAGATATGGATTACATAACTTACTAATGACAAAAATCCAGGTCTTTAATGACTGATCCATTTGCTGAAGTTAAAAAGTTTCTGTTTGACAATATTTTCGATAAATAGATAAGAGAAAATATAACTAGTGGATTAACGTTTCGAAATTCTCACATGGCCACTTCATAATCCTATGGTCATAGTCTTAACCCTTAATGCGCCAAAAAGCTGACGACAAAATTTACGTCTGCAGAATTTCTCAAAAATGTCTCGTCCAAGCGATATCATATTGAGAATTCGAACAAAGAGGGCAAACAGTGTAGACTTCTGTACATGATAATTGGCTTCCTGCCGAGACTGTCCGCGTGACTCTGCTTCCTGCCGAGAGCCTCGGCAGGAAGCAGAGTCACGCGGACAGTCTCGGCAGGAAGCCATTTCTCGAGGACAATAGTCCCTGCAGGAAGCAAGAGTTCGCGGACAGTCTCGGCGGAAGCCAGATATGATGTACAGTCTCTGCAGGAAGCGAAAATTGGCGGAATCGATTATACCCTGTGTTATTACCTCTTTTTGGACATAAGCATTTTAGATACGAATAACCTTGTGAACAAAATGTCTGAAGAACCGCTTATGCTAGAATACTTATAATTGGCATGCAGGTTTTGAACATAGTGTCGATGAACTGCTTAACTTTTCAGCGTATATAATAAATTTTGGTTGAGATATTTCCCTTTACTGGACATAGACATTTCATATAGAAACAATCTTGAACAAAATAGCTGAAGAACCGCTCAAGATAGCATATTCATATTCTGCATACAGGTTTGGACCAAGGTGTAGATAAACTGATGAACTTTTGAGCATTTTCGTAAATTTTCGACTTAGTCATTCCCTTTTTTTTCGGACATAGGAATTTCTATAGGAAAACGCTTGTGAACAAAATGTCTGAAGAACCCTTTCAGTGATCCGTCCCGTATAGAGTCAGGTATATGGCCGGGGCCTAGTATATTACAAACCCATTTTCTAGTTTCAATTTGTTGCCAATTTCAATCAGAAATTCCAAAATTGCAGATGGTCCTGGTTGGTTGGTTGGTTGATTTGATGCTTAACGTCCACGGTAAACAACTAAGGTCATGTCGGGACGGTCAGTTAACCTAACCACACTATTCCTGGGCAGGCTTAGACCTCCTAAGCGGTTAACCAGTACTAAGTGCACATACTTTCGCCAGTAACTGACAACTGCCCTTCTTGAATCAGCGGAAGGAGAAACGAAAGTATGTGGCCAGACCGGGATTCGAACCCAGGACCTCTGACTTATGAGTCAGGTGCCCTACCGATTGCGCTACCCGGCCCGGCAGATGGTCCTGGAAAAGAAGGAAAACCTAGTAGCAAGAGAAAGTCGCGTATGAATACAACATCAACAGGATTTATCGATGAATATAGAGGATCTTACATGAGTGCTCATGTACATGTATTACTGAATTTATTAAACGAGTTGGGGAAAAGATAAGATGCGAGGCTTTGCCGAGCATCTTATCGTTTTCACCAACGAGTTTAATAAATTCATTAATACAGGAGCATGAATGCAAGATTCTATTTATCATATGACACTTAAATCGCATTTTATTAGGAAAGTTTGCACTAAAACCAAACGTCAGCCAATGAGAAGCGACGTTACTTAATGACGTCGGGTTTGCGACAGTATATCGCAGAATATACTGTTGCAAATTTTTGACGTTATCCAATCAGACGTCGCGTTATATTCGTAAGTGCATTAGAATAGTGGATTATCGTTTTTAATGCATGGCTTTATTACACTCTCAGATGCGACGTCATATGATAAAAACTCTTCTCTGAATATGCTGTCAGCCAATCATTTCTTTGGAAACTGCGCTGGGAATAGGCTGTTGGAATTGTTGTCATTTACAAAAGTACATGTATTAAAATTATCTTTCCATTTGGCTTGACTTTCATTTTACTTTTAGATGTAGTATTAAACTTATTTAACTTACTTAGATGTAAATTGCTATTCGGGTACACGGCCATTGCCATTAACTGCACTCCACCAGCTATAGTAGCAAATAGTTCCTTGTCTGTTGTGTTGGTCATGCTAATCCTGGTAATTTCTCTGTAATATCGTACACAAACCAGTGATAACAGTGCCAATCAATGAAAGCATACTTAATTCTGTCTTAGAGTTTGCTTCAAACTGAATCACAAAGATCCTGTTTATTATCGTTTCTTTGTGTGTTCTTTTCTTCCATGGTGAGACGTGACACCCTATTTCACTCACTCACTCCTTTCTTCCCCCCAAAAAAACTTAAAAAAAAAATCCATTTTTTTCCAAGAAATTTATACGGAGACTAATTTGGTGACTCTGTGGTCCACTGCTTTAAATAACGACATTTAGACATCATATGAAACACATAGCACATTAACAATAAAGGGCCCTCTATATATTTCGTGGCTTGAAACAAAGACCACACTGTTGCATTTTGTCATTTGTACGTACGACAGAATGTAAGCAAATCAACCGACATATTGGCACCAAAAGATCATGTACAACCAATTTGGATAATTATTTTACCATTAGCAAAATATATACTAAGCGCCTAAGGAAACGTCCACAAAATATACTTGCAAATTTGCAAAAGTAGACAACTGCTACGAGTCTTTGTCTTTTTAGTTGGGCTGGAGAAAAAAAAATGTCTGAACCATTCAATATCTCTTACACCGTGACTGTGAGAACCAACACATTCAGTATGGGGTAAACTTTAAGGTGGTGATAATCACTGATTTGGGACAAAGACAAAAATCTGCATAAAATACTCAAAATAACACTGATCTTTCCAAAACTTAGCAGATGCCTTCTTTATGTTGTTTCTCATAATTTAGAATCCCCAAATGCAGCATTTGTTAATGTTAAAAAGTGTTTTTATAAGAGAAGATCAAAGGGTAATTTTCTGCGAATAAATCTGAAAAAATAATTTCATTATTGAAAATATACTTAGTGCTTAGAGTACCTTGTTGCATAATGCAGAGCGTCCTAGCAATTCTTTTTTCAAACTCTTTCACACATTATCAGGCTGAGCAGATGAAAAAAGATGCAGTCTGTGTCCAATTTTTTTTGTCAAAACACACAGGTGAGACAGGTGATACTATTATAACAAGGTTGAACAATTTCATCTACACACCACTGATCATGTCAGTAATGTATTATTTATATTGTAGGTGTTAACATAGGTATGCTTGTCTACCCTATATTCAATAAATGCGTCCAGTGTACATTTACTTTGTACATGGTTGAACATTTGAGAAAAAGCTACCGTTTTCATCTGGTCTACATTACAATTTGAGAAAGATTTGGAATAAATAATTGCTAGGACGCTCTTCATTATGCAATAGTGCACCTTCAGCACTACGTAAATTTTCAATAACGATATTATTTTTTCAGATTTATTCGCAGAAAATTACCCTTTGATCTTTCCTTATAAAAACACTTTTTTAAGCAGCATGTACGTCTTTTTTGTATTCTAAACTGTAAAGAACAACAAAAATAAGAAGTCTGCTAACTTTCAGGGAGATACCTTACTTTTTTATGGTTTTGTGCAGATTTTTACATTTACCATAAATCACCACCTTAAAGTTACAAAAAACAAGCCATGTTTAAGAGGTCCCATTTTCAAATGCAGAATCTCTGGGGATAAGGATTTAACTGCAGTTGTGTTTACGAGGGGTTGTGTTGTCCCTTTACGCGGGGCATTTAAGTACGTGCAATGGCACCGTAACTAAACAATGCACTGATAAAATACTATCAACGTATATATTTTTGGAAACAAGAGTACATCCGCTACAGGATGGTTTATACATCGTCTGAATAGTACTTGACATGCACGCGCAGCGCATGGTCAAAATGGATAAGTGTATAGACGGTGGCGGTAATTTTAAGCAACCGATACGTTTAGATTGATAGAAAATGGGTGGAGTCCTTAGTGATAATAAGTTTTGAAACTATTTATCAGCTTGTAACATTTTCATCCGTAAGTTTATTGGGCGATCACTAAGCATCAAAGGGGGCGTGTGTGTGTGGGGGGGGGGGGGGGGGGGGCGCTATAAGACCCTTTTTCTGCCCAAGAGCAACATGTTTTATTTTAAGCTGATGATTAGCCTATAGTGTCCACTATATTAAATCAATAGTGGTTAAGCTCCGCAAGCACTACTTTGGGAATAATGGGGTTATTAAAGTGGGCGGGGTAAACCAGCATGGACCGGAGGAGTCATATTATAAGCTATATTTCTCCTTCAAATTTAATGGCAATCATATATACCTTCCTTTATTAGTTGAAAAAATGAAATAATGTCTTTGGTAAAATCTGTTCTCAGTTTCTACCTTTCAAAGTAAAATCTTATGTCTGCAGAATTTCTTTTAGAGATACTGTCAATTTTCATTAATTTTGGTACTTTGATTTCAATAAATTCTATTATATCTCTAGAACCAATGGACTTCTTACAAAAACTTACATGGGTTCACCTTTGGGAGAGTGCAAACTGTTGATTAAAATTTGGTGACCTTGACCTTTGCAACTAACACACAAAGTTCTTTCCGATGCACTGAAGTGCAAAAGGGTTTCTTGTCGATCCGAGGCTGATTCATGAGCAATTTTAGCAAACGGAAAATAATATTTGAGCCGCGACACGAAGAAACAAACAAAGTGGTTTTGCGCCCAGCGCAGACAGATTAGCCTGGGCGTCCGCCCGGTCTGATCAGACTCTTCGCTAAGCACTGAAAGGATGGCTAAGGGTCTAAGCTACCTCCTTGCGGTCAGTGAATACTCTGATCAGGCTGGGCGGATGCCCAGGCTGATCTGAGTCTTTGCTGGACGCACGTACCACTTTGTTGGTTTTTCTCGTGTCACGGCATATTTGTGTAACTTACGGCACATTCCAATCTGTGATGTATAAGAAAGCGCCATCTATGAGGAGGCTCATGAGGTGAACACCTGGGGTATGAAGTACAATCTCTCGTGACTCGCCAAAAAGCCCACTCCTCTCAATTCTCTCTAAGTTTCCGTCAGCCCAATACAGCATGTTATCTAAAAATCACAAGTTTAAGTTTAAACATATTTTAATTTCCACAAAAGTACAAGCAATTGGGTTGGACCACAAGTTCTATTAGCATTAGTTACGGTCCTCCCCACAAAATCATAAGAAAACGAAAACTGTAAAAATATGTGAACAAATGGTACCGTTCAGTTCAGTTCAATTCTCTTATCGACGTTACCCAAGTGGCTCAACGGTACGTAACCATAGTTGCACACACTTGGCGCTGTGTGTCCGTCCAACAAATGGTACCGATTACCGATTATATTTTTTGTTTATTTTTTATTTATACATTGTTTTGAGAGGGTAACACAATTAGCTTGTTAACTATTCTACCACGAGGCCCTCTGTAAATAACGCTATATACATATATAGATAATAATAAACACCATCATCACAAAATTCAAAGGGTGCAAACAAGGGTGCTAAAAATATTGGTAAATGTATATAACGTTTGATAAAAAGCAGTTAAGACACAAGTTAAGGGTCATGTTCTATCCAAATTAAGAACAGCATCAAAAGCACATATAAAGAATAGAAAAAAAATGACATGAACTCAAATCAGACATTTACTAAGAGCGTAAAAAACGTTTGCATGCTTGCATAATAGTAACTTTAAAATACATGTCGCAAGCACACAGATTAAGATTATAATTGATGCACTGTTGAACAGTTAAAACAGATATACATGTAAAACAGTACCACAATTCTAAAGATATAAGAAATAGCCCTATATCCTACACGTACTTAATAATGTAAAAGTCCAAAATCCATTCGGTGACTGATGAAACGGGGTCAAGAAAGGTTAAGTCAGGAGTCCGCGGCAGGCAAGCACTATGTCTCCCTGCCTTAAAAGTAACATCTACCATGAATCCCTTTGTCAATCAGTGAACCGCCAATTTCGAAGAAGAAAACTCGGGCCTCAAGCCGATTTTACGCTTGAGTCGAACAAATTAAATTTTCCATATCACCATATCGTCTTGGTGAATCTCAAATATAATATTAAGATACCAAACGTTACTATATACAACATGCATAAAAGAGTAAGAGAAAAAAAAAAAAAAAAAAAAAAAAAAAAAAACAGTTTGCATTTGATAGGACTGTAGAAGTAATCAAACGTATAGTTGCCTACCTGTAAAATCAATGGCAAGTCCATTCGGCCATAACAGATCCGAAGAAACGATTAGCCCCTTGTTCGATCCGTCTAAATTAGACGAAGCGATGTGTGGTGTACTTCCCGCAAGCCCCCAGTCTGTCCAAAATATTTGCCTACAAGTTGGAATACAAATATCAATTAACATTGTTCATATATACAGCAATACAAAGAAGATGGCAAATACGAATCATCGGTCATCGCCTCTAAGGTGGTGCTTCGGCAGTTGATATTTCTGGGTCAGTTCTAGTCTTCTGTTTCCAAATAGGCAGAATCAAAGTTATGATCTCAGCAAAAATAAGTAAGGAGTTAGGACACACCTTCAAGAGAGATCATTTTGACATGGCAATATTAGCTTCCTTTCTCGTAGGGGCTGCTCTTAAAGGACAGAATTTGCTCCCTGTAGAGAGCAAATTCATCCCATTTAAAGAAGATATTCAGCTACTGGGGAAGCAACTGCCGCTCTGTTAAGGAGTCTCTTCTGTAAAAATGGTGTTATATCCACTGATTGTTGTTTTTTTGTCGTTGCTGTGCTTCGTCCACGGTAAACAACTAAGGTCATGTCGGGACGGTCAGTTAGCCTAACCACACTATTCCTCGGCAGGCTTAGACCTCCTAAGCGGTTAACCAGTACTAAGTGCACATACTTTCGCCAGTAACTGACAACTGCCCTTCTTGAACCAGTGGAAGGAGAAACAAAAATATGTGGCCGGACCGGGAATCGAACCCGGGGCCTCTGGCTTTTGAGTCAGTCGCGTTACCGACTGCGCTACGCGGCCCGACTGTATCCATTAAACTTAAGCGTATTAATATATTGCAGCGGTAAGAGATACAGAGAGAGATATACTACCGGGTATTTATTGATTTCAGTAGAGCTAAACAACCCTTAAAGAGCTAAAAAGCATACGATAAAATTTCTGTTTGTAAAATTTTCCAAAAAAAAAAATGTTTCGTCCAAGCTACATGTATTCAAAGAATATAGTTCAAAAAGTGTAAATCCAGATGTGGGGGGCTCTTCTGCATTTACCCTGTTTGTAAATCAGCTATTCTACTCATCTTTAAACTTATTTCAAGAATATAATAATAATTATGTGTATTGTATATGTATACTACTCAAAAGAAGTTTTGAATTACCATTTGAGCCGCGACACGAGAAAACCAACAAAGTGGTTGTACGCCCAGCGCAGACTCAGATCAGCCTGGGCATCCGCCCAGTCTGATCAGAGTCTCCGCTGTCCGCATGGAGGTAGCTTAGTCCCTTAGCTACCCTTTAAGCACTTAGCAAAGAGTCTGCCCAGACTGGGGGGATGCCCAGGCTGATCTGAGTCTGCGCAGGGCGCACAACCACATTGTTGGTTTTCTCGTGTCGCGGCTCATATATTTTCCCAAAAAAACCGCTGCTAAATCAACTTATTTCCGAGAGGTATACAAGAAAGACATGCTCTGTTTTGCTTTATGGCTCCTGTAACTCACACACTTATGTCTCTGTAAACACCTGACAAAACTGAGGACAGAACTGACCCTTGTCGGGGTAGAAAAAAGTTTTGACTGACTAGAGGTATCGGTTCTTAACAAATCATATGGGAGATCATCCCGAATATGGCTTTTACTCTTTTCTACCAAGCCGGACGGAACCGAAGACCAACTTTTCACGTTTATAGTACCAAAACCATACAAAATAACTATGTGTTTCATTGCTACGCATATGACTTTTACACAAATGAAGTATGACTGTTCTGCTTAGCTCTTTGGTAAACAGGAAGGTGATGCAAAACTTCTTTGAGTAGTATATGTAACCGAAGGAGCGAACAAATTATATGAGCCGCGACACGAGAAAACCAACAATGCGGTTGGGCGCCCAGCACAGACTCAGATCAGCCTGGGCATCCGCCCAGTCTGATCGAAGTCTTTGCTGTCCGCATGAAGGTAGCTTAGACTCTTAGCTACCCTTTGAGCGCCTAGCGAAGAGTCTGATCAGACTGGGCGGATGCCCAGGCTGATCTGAGTCTGCGCAGGGCGCACAACCACATTGTTGGTTTTCTCGTGTCGCGGCTCATATAATGTTTAAACCAAATCCAACTATTTTCGTTTTTATCGCTTTTTAAAAGTGATAATCTTAGTTTACCTTCTTTGGGGATGTAACGCTAATCCTCTTGGTGAATCGAGATTTGTTATAATGACGTTGTTGACACCTTGTGGTGATAAAACTGCGATAACACTGGAATTGACCTGATCATCAATCCTGGAGAACGCGGTGTAGTATATATCTCTAGTCGTAGGCTCGATCACTATTCTTTCAGTTATATGTATTTGCTCTGTAATGTGGAAAAATAAGCAAATCAACTTCCAAATACATGTATACTCGAAAAAATTAAGTGGTCAAACTTTTACCCTGCGATGCCTGGAACACTTCAAACATTTGATAAAATAAATCATTTCTACCCTTCATTTTATTCATTTTGCAAGTTTTGTACACATAATTAGAACCTATAGCATTTGTCTAGACCCAGTCCAGGCTTCAATTTACACTACCCTTAAAATCAAAGTGGTCAGAAGTCCATGAGAAGCAAGTTCATCAAACTTTTCGATTTCGCCAATTTATGAATGTTATGCAAAATTGCTCGATAGTTATCAATTTTGATCATTGTTAAGGTCAGCAAGCTGTAGTAAACAGTTTAAAATTCATACCAATTTTAGAAGTTATGCCCGACCAAACTGATACGCTACCAATCATCTATGGGAATTCATAGCACTTTCATTTTAGGGGTAGTTTGACTTAAAGGTTGGTTCCTGTAGTTTGGACTGCATCATAATTTTGATGATTACTTTTCTAAAGTGTTGGAAAGCAGTTATAACAAGGAAATTAATAAGTTTCACTAAAAAGTGTATATCAGAAAGTATCAGATAATTCGTTTTGCAAGGGATTCCCTAACTCTGCTTCGCACACCAGTTAACTCTATTTTCATTTCGCGCCTAAAATATATTATGCGGCTGATCCCATGCTGCATTGCATTTGGGGATAGTGATAACCCATCCACCATGCCAGAACCTCCAGAAGAGCTCACGACAAGAGAAACAAATGCCCTGTAGAGAATGACAGCAGAAATCACGCACATATAGACATATGACAAAGTTATTTTTAGAACTGGAATTCCAAAACATTGTTCAAGCATAGAAAACTAGCAAGTGAAAAACGACAATTTTCAACAAAACTGACAGTTTTCTCATTTGCAACATATTCAGAAAAATAGGAGTATTTAATACTATGCAGAAAAAGACAAAAATATTTTGTGAACAGAATTGGTATCGCTAGTCCAGGAACCTACCTTTAAAGCCTGGACATGGTCAAGACACAGGCTATAGGTACAAACTTAATGTGTACAGCGAAGACTCTGATCAGACCGGACGGATGCCTAGGCTGATCTGAGTCTTCGCTGGGCGCACATACTACTTTGTTGGTTTTCTTGTGTCGCGACTCATTTATAGTTTAAACTTTGCTCTTTTGATCCATTGATCGGTTAAAGGTCCTTTTTGCATATGGACCGAATATCGTTTGTTTATGAACCACGACAGAATGTAGGGCGAGTGCTACGAGCGTGCAAAACTGACCTATACGTCACCATCACCCCGCCATCCCCAACCCCGCCCCCACCCACCACCCCAGCACACACACATATTCCCGCTCTCTGTCAGTCTTTGGTTTTGTGTATATTATTTAGAATAGCTATAAGGCCGTCTGCCAGGAAATAACTGACATCTAGGCTTTTCGCTAGTCTCTTTGCGCTTTATTCCTTTGCCATTTGCTGTTTATGGCAGGGTGTGCTTAACGACTGTCTCTTCTTGAACATTGCAATTTCATTTACTGTATCTACGTAGTGGACATTGTCTTCTTGTTTTGTTTTGTATTTTCTTTACTATAAATTGTCTTTTTGGCACACGCGTAAAACGAGGAAAAAACTCTGGTCTCCGGGATGTGTGATTGTATGTCTCCATCCTTTGGTGAAATATAATAATTGGGATTGTTTGTGGGGTAGGGGCATGGTTACACCTCCGGGCCCACTGACTATATGCCAAGTTAAGACGTTTATTCAAGTTCTCAGCGCCGGTGAAACGAAGTAGAGCGACACCAATAGAATAACGACACCCCCGATCATAATTTTTAAGAAAAAGTGACCCCTTTTCTATAAAATACTGACTCCCACTAAAAAAATACCCCTACTTCGATCATATCTAAAAATGTTGACCCCGGTCATTTTTCTTTTAAGAATAATGACCCCCCCCCCACCCCCGTCATAATTGTATGACCCCCGGTC
Source organism: Ctena decussata (assembly GCA_963989385.1). Classification (NCBI taxonomy): domain Eukaryota; kingdom Metazoa; phylum Mollusca; class Bivalvia; order Lucinida; family Lucinidae; genus Ctena; species Ctena decussata. The sequence continues at coordinate 31,702,758 of OZ022498.1, read as the reverse complement.
ATAATAACTCCCCATGAAGCAATGGTGTCTTGATATATGATTATGACATACAGAATGTTGTGTCCGGTGTGTTTCGCCTCTCTTGTAATATCATTGAAAAATTGATGGAGCATGGCAAACAGTGTTTACCCTGTTCCTATACCAAGGACGTCATAAATCTGTTACCATAGTAGTCCATATTGGTGTCAAAGTGACGTCATCGAGTCGTTATTCAACCAAGGTACTGAGCACAACAGCTGGTAATTCCATATTTGCTATCATAATATGTGACAGTGTCTGGCATTTTGAGCCTTATGGAGCGGAATTCGGAAATTTTGTTTTTAACATTTTGGTTTAAACATATTTATTTCCAACTTTTTCAATACATATAAACATTGATACAATACGAATAATGGGATTGGAACGAAAGCACACTTATAAAGTTCCTCTCCCTAAACATTTTCATATTTATTGGTGCTTCCAGAAGAGATTTCAAGAAGCACAAAGCAATAGCGCTAATGTTTACTGCAAAAGCAAACGAAATTCACACCACCCCGATTTTTTGTTTTCGTTTCACTGATTGGATACAATTTACATACTAGCTGGATAAACTTTTATAATTATGGTTTGTGACATCGCTTTTCAAAGATCTTGGCGAACATTCTTAAAAGAGTGTAGATGAAGAAAATTAAAGATGCCGATAGAAATGTTAATCACTCTTTTCAGGCGACGCTTTGAAATTTATTAGTCAGTGCGCGGCAATCCAGTTAACTTTACGTGCGAAATTCATGACGTCACTTTCATTTAACGTTTCGTGACGTCAACGTCGCACCTCAACAAGGCTCAAAATCGCAGGCAATGGCATATAATAATGGTTACATATCTATGACGTCCTTGGTATAGGAGCATGGCAAAGAGTGTTTGTCATGCTTCGCCATGCCATGCCATGCTTAGCCAATTTTTCAATGACATTACATAGTATTACCAAAATTCTTGAAACAGAAACTTCAGATTTTCTCCACAAAAATATTCTCAAGTCATTTAATTCCATGTTCTATTTGTTGACGAATTAAAAAAACAAACTTGGCACAAAAGTCAAGACGATGTGTCTCGCGCAAGGCCTAGGTACCCACCTCAAAGGTCAAGGTCATAGAAATGATGTCCTGCTATATGACTGTGGCAAACAATTTGTCGTATCTGGCCTGTAGCTTTGTTATTTGTTGGTAGATTTTAAAATAACTGGAAACAAATGTTAGCCATAATAAGACAATGTATTGCGCGCAAGGTCTATGTCCCCACCTCAACAGTGCATGTCACAAATTAAGACAAATGGCAATGTGTTTATTTTGACTTTCGGTGTTAATGAAAAGTTTTTTTTTGTTTGCTCCATCCCCCAAAACTACCAGAAATCACACAGAATTTAATTAGTTATACGTGTTATTCTTGGAAACTACATACCCAACTCGTGGAGAACGAGTCAGCTATGTCGTTGAAACAGGTACAGTACTGGCAGCGCAAAACCGTACACACGCTTCGCAAGAAATTCGCGTTCGAAACGCGCTCGAAACGCGTTTTTACGAACGCGTTTTTGCGATTTAGAAACGCGTTTTCGAAAGAACCAATCGAGATGCTCCGTAAAATCGCGAAAATCGCGTTTGTACGCGAAAATCGTTTCAGCCAATCAGAACAGCGATATAAGTTCGCGTTTCTTCGTCGCTTCGCGTTCGCACGCGTTTGCTGTTTAGACCAATGAAAAGTGCGTTTGCCAAACGCGTGTGGATCGCATATAGCCTGGTTCCCTCCTTTATACTTTTGTCCAATGAACTGAATACCAGCTATACAGGTAAATAGTGAAAGTGGGATTTGCGTTTTTTAATTATTTGACGAAATATATGTATGTTGTTCATACTCTGGTCTAAAGACACATTCGCGCTTAATGCTGTTGATTTTATTTTTCCTATAACCCGATGGCCTAAAACTATTTTCTTTTATTTTCTTAAATGAGAATAATAATAAAGTTGACTTACGGGGTATGTGAAGAGGTTATCGGATGGAAACACAGAGAGAGAGAGAGAGAGAGAGAGAGAGAGAGAGAGATGAAGAGAAGGAGAGTTTTCTAACAACTTAGATTATATAAATTTCCTGGAATTTCGTCACATCTTTTTATTCATATATATGTTTTTTCTTCTTCTGCTCCTGTACAGTGCAGGGCTTCTCAGCGTAACGCACTGGGGTTTTTGGTCTGTGAAAGCGGAAGGATTTTGACCCAAAGAATCCGAACCCTTTCAAAATCGTTGTCATTCAAACATCACTTGAAACGCATGTATAATAACGGTCGTAGGTGCAAAACTACCAATTCAGGGATCGCAGGTTCGGTCTTCCGCTTCTCCGGTCCTTTGGAGGGACTTTCAACTGAGGTCCCGTTCTGTCCGTATGAGCTTTATGTTGGTAGTGTTGTTAAGGTATGCTTTATGTTGGTAGGATTCGGTCACTAAGTTTACTTCTTCTGTCAGGGCTAGGGACTAGCTTCCCTGATCAAAAGGTCTTAAAGTCTGAGTAAATGATTGTCTTTGGACCCATCACCAATAAACTTTAGTTGTAACAGACGGGCGGAAAATAGGTAACAAGACGTTTCGCCCCCAAACCATTTCCCCCCTAGTCGTTTCGCCCCTGGTCGTTTCGCCTCTAAAACTGAGGAAATGGATTTGGGGCGAAACGTCCCGGAACCCGGAAAATACAGAAGAAGAAAGTTCGGTATTTTGACGCCTGGTTTCCAGAACGGAAATGTCGGTGATTTGCTGTCCTCGGTGCCAAAAGACAACCAACAACGACTGAAATCAGATGAAAACTCCAAAGAAATTGTCATGTATTTTAATTTCTGACCGAAATGGTGTGTAAAGATTTCACGCTTCATGTGAAGGCTTACCGATATTCTTTACATATTCTCTGTCTTCTTCCTTTTGTTGAAATCTGCACGATTCTGAACCGTAGTGTTATTATTTCAATTGGACCTATTGTTCGGATTTCGCAAACTCGTGCATTATTAAGGGAACTCTCGTTAGTTACAAGTATTAGCTTCTTTTTTCTTTTCTACTTTTCTTTTCTTCTCCTTATTCTTTATCTCTTTTTCAAACAATAACAGTTTTTTCTTTTAATTTGCTCTCAAAAACACAAGCTCATATTATTACATACTTATTGTTATTACTCTTAAGTCGGTAATCTAACAAACATATATTAGTCATGTATTTTGAACTTCTACATGTGTATATATTTGCCTTCCGTGTCATCCCCCCTCCCTATTACTCTATTTTCTTTAATTCTATTCAACTTACTAATTTTTGTGATTTCTAATTACAGTCAATTCTCAATATCTCGAAGTCGAAAAGGCCATCTCAAACTTCTGATATCTCGGGGTGAGGTTTCTGGGAACAGAAAAACTGCTCTGAGCTGCCAGTGGTCGGGGACGACAGGAGTTGGAATGTAAAGATAAGCCGACTTGGGAAGGTTCCTTGAGGTATTAATGTTTGAGATAACGAGAGCTAATTCTTTTTTTTTCTCCTTTCTCTTTTCTTTCTGTTTGTACAAATGAATTTCTGATTCACCAGTTTAGTGATTTGTATTCCTTCTTTTCTTTTTATTCCACTTTCATTATTTGAACTATGTTGTATACTTAATCTTTATGTTTTGCTGTATAAACCAGTAGCATAATATATCATTCACCACCCCATCCATTCGAGTCTTGGCAGATCCAGCTTTGTGATCATGAGGGGCTGCTGGCATGTATCGTTTTGTGGTTGGTGATGGGGGTTTGTTTGCACTCGAATGTGTGGGGTGTTCACTTTGCTCATTATTTGTTCAGGAGATGATTGATATAAGCGTTTTGCTTGTTTTCAAATCCTGTCATTTCAATTGTGTTAAATGCTGTTTCTAACATGTTACTTTTGATGAATAAATATTGTTTAAACCAAGTATTAGCTTTTTCAAAACTAGGAATGCAGCAATTACCCTGGCTGAAGAATAGAAAGGAAAGTCTAGCTGACCACTATTTGATTTATTTCCCTATAGATGATGCATAGACTAGCATGTCCCTTTATTGCCCTTTAAGTTTCATACCCCAGGCCCAGGGGCAGGGGTGCAGCCAGACCTCAGAGCTTGTTGAGGCAAACATTTTCAATATTGAGATTTATAGCTGAATACATACACCTCTATGGAAGCGGGCTCATAGAATAACCGAAAAACACAGAAATACCGGAAAGCACCTGAATAACCGAAAAGCAACATCATTTAAATCAGCTTAACATGGGAATGATAAGGCTTTTCTTGGTTGGAAGTCGTTTGTAGTGTTATTTGTGACACTTTTGCTAGCTTGGATTTCATACTTGAATAGCATTATAACAGAAAATGGCACTAAAGAAGCTCAACATTTTTCCAATGCTTTTCAGTTATATCAAAGCATTTCATTATGAACTGCCATCTGCCTTAACAAACCAAATTAGTAAATAAAACAACATATGATTATGTATAGTCAAATACAGTTCATTATAAACTGAATAGATAATCAATATGAGACACAAAATTTAATGGTAAACAAGACCTGTGCAAGTGCTTTCGGTTATATGTTTGTGCACTATTTTGTGGAATATCGTTGTCAGTTTTGAAACCAAGACAACTGAAGTCTAGAAAACTACTCTTTCAATGCTTCTCCCACCCATGAAACTAATATTACAATGATCATTCATGCAAAAAACTGATTTTCTAAATTGCTTTTTGGTTATTGCAGTGCTTTCCGGTATTTCTGTGCTTTTCGGTTATTCTATGTACCGTATGGAAGATCCTTCTAATATCGAAACATCTGCCTCCTTCATGTATGTAGGGATAGGAGCTAGAAAAATATTTGTTCTGATTTTCATTTTCCCAGTTGAAAAAAGCCTTTTCTGAAAGAGTTGCCCTCCACGCCCCTCCCACGGTTAGTGAATCATGCATTAACCACAAAGGACAGCGGGGACTGGGGGTGGGGAGGGGGCGGGAGAATATATATCTTTGTGCTAAAGTTGTCTCCTTTGTAAAATAGCCGACAAAACATAGTGGTATAGCCAAACTCGTTTAGATGTTAGGGTATAGTTCCATGTTCTTCAACCATTTTAGAAAGGGGAAAAAAACTTTTGTGGCTTTCTCTTTGCTTCTCTTGATAGTGAAGTCTTTCTTAAATAGAGAATGTCGGTGACTCCCTAGCAGCATTTGCCCTCGGAAAAATTATATGATTATTTTTATATCATTATTATTATTATCATATTATTGCCCACGTGAAGTGACCTGGCAGGGCGGAGCTAGCGTTATGGATCAGTGCATTGTCAAACAGGTAATTCCTATTTTCGCCAACAATCGGAAAAATATCCGTACGACTTCGTTAATCCTCGCCTTTCTTGTTATAAGTAATAACAGTATTTTAATCAAATCGTGTACAAAGCGTCGTGGTGTAGTGTATCTGTAGTCGGATTGCAAAGACACTCAGTGGTACGATCAAGGGTTCAAATCTAGGATGAGAATAAACATTTTTGTCCTCTCATTTTTTATGCCCCCGAAGGAACTTCGGGTGGCATATTAAAATCGCACCGTCCGTCCGTCAGTCCGTCTGTCCGTCCGTCCGTCTTTCCGTCCGTCCGTTACAAATCGTGTCTCAGCTATAATTTTAAAACTACTGAAGCGAATTTGATGAAACTTCACAGATAGATAAAGCATAATGTGAAGGTGTGTCGCGCACAAGACTTAGATCCCTACGCCCAAGGTCAAGGCCACAATTGGGTCAGAGGTCAAATAATGTCTCAAAATCGTGTCTCAGCGATAACTTTAAAACTACTGAAGCAAATTTGATGAAACTTCACAGATAGATAAAACATAATGTGAAGGTGTGTCGCGCACAAGACTTAGTTCACTACGCCCAAGGTCAAGGCCACAGTTGGGTCAGAGGTCAAATTGTGTCTCAGAATCATGTCTCAGCAATAACTTATAAACTACTGAAGCAAATTGAATGAAACTTCACAGAAAGAAGAAGCATAATGAGAAGGTGTGTCACACATAAGATTTAGGTTACCACATTCAAGGTCAAGGTCACAATCAGGGGTCAAAGGTCAAATCTTGCCTCTGCCATAACTTGAAACCTGCAAAAGGGACTTTCATCAAACTTCACAGAAAGGTAAACCATAATGAGAAGGTGTGTTATACACAATATTTATGATCCCAAATCCAAGGTCAAGGTCACAATCTGGGGTCAGAAGTCAAATGATGTCTCAGCAATTACTCAGAAAAGTACCAAAGCAAATATTGCAGAAAGATAAAGCCTACTGAGAAGATTTTCCATTCAAAAGACATATGTTTCCACATCCAAGGTCAAGGACATAGCCAGAGGTCAAAGATCAACTCATTTATCCTCAATTGCTTAAAAGCTACTGAATCAAACTTCATTAACTTTCATGAAAAGGGAAAAAATAATGAGATGATTCACAAATTAAGGTTTTGTTGCCCAAGGCCAGGGTCACAGTCACAAATAAGAATGTATGTCATGTGCAAGACTCAGGCTCCAGGCTCAAGGTCAAGGTCACAACCAGGACTCAAAGGTCAGTTTAAGGGGCCTTCGGGGGCATTTGTTACACACTGTAACATTTCTTGTTTTTTATTTTCAAACTTTATTTTCTTTACATATTTATTTGTTTTAATCATTCCATTTTAGGAGAATAGACATTTCCAGTAATTTCTTTCGCTCAAGATAATTCAAAGGATTAGAATTCGACATGTCTGCATTGGTAGAAACCCTGAAACTGAAAAGTGAATACCAAATTCACTCATCGTTTGCTCGTGCATCCATATCACTTTTCTCGAGCATAAAATACCATAATCTACTTAATGTTCTCGTACATATGTCTGGGCATAATCAGACAAACAAAACCTTTGAAGATTTTCCTTTTTTTATTGTGAGCATAATTTATGTATATATTGGAGTAATCAAAACAAACGGAAATATCTGTCAGACAAAAAAAATCATTTGCTACCTGAAAACTTAAAAAGAAAGATTATATTAGGTATATTCGAACCTTGGACCCTTATAAGATACAAAAAAGGTTGGCACGTCTAGCAGAGGTCCAATACACCAAAGAGTCTACACATTTGTGAGATATAGCTAACAGTTATAATCCATGCATGATCCGCGGTGATTAACGAATACTTACGAATATCTTTCCGATTGGTTACGAAAATGTTGCTTTCCCTATTTCATAATGCATTGAACCAAATCGCTAGCCCCGCCCTGCCAGGTCACTCCACGTGGGCAATACATGTGATTTGTTCCATTCACACTCATAATAGTGAGTTTCAATACGGAAATCTGTCTAGATACTAGAACCCTATGATCTGTCTTCTTTTTTTTACATTTTTCAATTTTTTTCTTTATCATTTTTATTATTTCATTTGTGTATGTGTGTCTGTGTGGTGGGGTAGAAGGGGAATGGGGATCAGGCATTTTGTCTTTCTGTGCTGGCCAAGACAGGAAAGGGTATGTGTGTGCCTGGTTGTGCACATACGTTTGTATAATTGTGTGTTTGTGCAAATGTTCATCTGTGCATTCGGGCAGTGGAGTACCTGGACTAGTATATTTACTGTTCGCCTTTCGAGAAGGGAGTCATGGGGTCGACTCCCATTGGGGCACATGTCTGATTTTTATTTTCAATCTAATAAACAAGGAAATCTGCACCAAGTGTGTCTTGAGCTGAAATATGTAGTGTCAGGGTAGTGGTGGTTGGTGATGGCAGTGTTGCTGTGTCTGGGGTGGCGTGAGCCCTAACTGTACATTTGCATACAAAACGTACTCTGAGGTAATGTGTCTACTATGGACTGTGGCCCCGCTAAAACATGAAAGACTGGACAAAATGCGCGTTCATCTGCACGTTTGTACATCTTCCTGTAAGCTTACATATGTATGTGTGTGATTATTTGCATTAAGTATGCTTAATAAACAACGATGGCGAGAATTCACACAAAAAATTCAACATTTCTAGTATAAAATAAGACTATTATATATTTTCATGTGTCTGTTTGTGTATGTGTCCATCTGTATGTCTGGGACTGTGTTATGTCTTGCCTGAGTGATTTACTCACTCACTCCAGACTGCTGATCGACAACCTGGTCTCACCTGACTAGCTGTAGTGCAATTAGGTCACAGTGACCTACTTTCTGTTTACGAGCCAAGTTTTGCTAAAATGCAAATATCTCAAGAAATACTTGGCAGATTTTGGTCAAATTCAATCAGAATGATCGGCAAATGGAGTTCTTTCAAATTTATGTGACTGGGCAAACCAAGATGGCTGTCAGCTGCTGTCACTAAAAATAGCTAAAACATGAAGATAAAGATTCTCAAGAACCTATGAATGAACTTGAACCGACTTTGTGTCGGAATGATCCTTGCATGAACTTATTTAAATTTTTTTTGCAAATTGACTATCCAAAATGGCTGCCTTTTGCTGTTACTAAAAATAGAAAAAAGTATGAAACAGCCAATATCTCATGAACTACCAAATGGATTTTGACCAAATATGTCACACTGATGCTTTCATTGATTTCTTAATGAAGGCACAAAGCAGGTGCGACATAGCGTTCCACGGAATCCTTGATAACTTCCAGTTAAGGTCTTCTTTTACGTATTTTAACAATGGATAGTCTGGCCAGTTTAAGTGTAATAATTAGGTGGCACACCTTTATTGATGTTCCATTGTTTGGGTATGGTGTAAAGTAGTTCTTAAAAAACAACAAGATCCTGATTTGATGGTATGTCATGTGAGAAATATAAGAGACATGATTGTTTTGCTCATTTCAGGTGGGAATGGAACTCAAGCCATATAGCCAGTGATGTTTGAACATAATAAGAATAGTACTAGTTTTGTTTCAGAATGAGGCAACAGTCTATGGGGGTTTCCCAAAACTGGCCACCTTTAAAGTGCATTGGGATACCCCAGTCAACAATTTGGACATGTCACCTGAAAAGATGATGGTGGAGGTATAGTAAAAGCTCTCAGCATCAGTTCGAGTTTACAAGTTTGCTCTAAAGACTGGGACCAAAGGTGGCGACAGATTTGGGACATGCTTCATTCTGTAAGTATCTTAACCTTAAAGAATTAACATTGAAGTCGATGGACAAAAGTAATGGTGGTACATAACCATATATGGAACAAGAGATCCATGAGGCCCTGAATCGCTCAACTGAGTAAAAAGGTCAAAGGTCAAACTAGGGTCATCAGTTGAACAAACCTGGCAGTTTGAAACTGTCAAAATAAGAGAGACATTGCTTGAAGGTAAAAGAATGACCTTGACCTCTATTGCTAAAGAATGTTCTTGTTCTCATTTATTTGACTGTATTTATCAACTTCAGCACCAACATTTTCAACAAGTTCCAATAACTTTTATATTAAAGCATTTTCCCGTATAAAACGAACAAGTAAATATATGTAGCAAATGGTGCATAGATCTATATTTCTTTGTTGGTATAGGTATAGAAAATAAATTGTGAAAAAAATCTTCAACATATTTTCTCTTCCTATACAAACAATAAAATACTGAAACACAACCTCCCTGTATATATAATTAATCATGTCAATATTTCAAGTTTTTCTCAGTATTTATATTTCGGTATTACTGTCATCAGTAAAGACCAGTGCAACAAAAACGGATATTTGCTAGACTTTTTTCTGAATGATATACATGTATATTTGATATATATCTCTATCTTTAGAGGAACACCCTCTAGTCATCCACAGCTTTAAAAAATGACTGATAACAGATACTTCTCAAGGGTTGGACTCCATATCAGCATTATCTTCCTGACTGACCTTGAAGTTCATGGACACATCATGGGGTCTTGCATTCAAGTTCCTTTATTGTTGAACTTCTTAAATTGTTTGGGGGGAAATTAAGATGATGCTCTGTAAAACTCTGATCCCTAATTTTCTTAATAAATTAAATAATAGATAAGCACTCATGTCATGTAAGATTCTCTGTACAGTACAAGTTCACTGGCATTAAAAGGCTTTGGAACATGTAAATTGACCTTAAGCAAAATTAGATTGACAATTGTGACTGATGAGTGTGAATGACATAACAGTAGTTAATATTAACACAAAAGGTGGACAAACAAATACATGTGCTTTGGATCCAGTATGAAACACATTAGATGTGTATTTCTTTGTCCTAGTTTTTATGCCCCCAACTTCGGAGAAGTTGAGGGGGCATATTGGTTTGGGCCTGTCCATCCGCCTGTCCGTATGTCCGTCCGTCCGTAACGCTTTATGGCAGATAGGAAACTCAAGAACCGCTTATGCTAGGATCTTGAAATTTCATATGTGGTATGTACATGAAAAATAAGCGGACCCGTATTTTTTCTTTTTTCCGCCGGTCACGTATTTCCAGAGTTATGCCCCTTTTTCGACTTAGCCTATGGAACCTTGTGAACAAAATATCTTGAGAACCCCTGCTGCTAGGATCATGATTTTTTGCAGGATAACATTGCCCAAGGTGTAGAAGACCTGATTAACTTGTGAAAATTTTTTATTCATTTTTGACCGAGTTATTCCCCTTTTTCAGCTTAGTGCATTGTAAGCCTATGGAACCTTGTGAACAAAATATCTGAAGAACCCCTTAAGCTAGGATCCTGATATTTGGCATACAGTTACAGACTAAGGGCTAAATGAACTGATTAACTTTTGAGCCTATTTCAATAATTCTCAGTAGAGTTATTCCCCTTTTTCGGACATAGGCATTTGTATAGGAACAACCTTGTGAACAAAATATCTAAAGAACCGCATAAGCTAGGGTCCTTAAATTTAGCATGCTGGTTTGGACTAAGGTGTAGATGAACTGATTAACTTTTGAGCATATATCGTAATTTTTTGGTTGAGTTATTCCCCTTTTCAGGCCTTAGGCATTTTATATAGGAATTACCTTGTGAACAAAATATCTGAAGAACCGCTTAAGCTAGCACATTTATATTTGGCATACAGTTACAGACCAAGATGTAGATGAACTGATTTACTTTTGAGCATATTTCTTAAATTCTTGTTGATCGAGTTATGACCCTTTTTCGACTTAGTGCATTGTAAGCCTATGGAACCTTGTGAACAAAATATCTCAAGAACCCTGATGCTAGGATCATGATATTTTGCAGGAAGATACTCCCTAAGGTGTAGATGACCTGATTAACTTTTGAAAAAAACATCGTAAATTTTTTATCGAGTTATGCCCCTTTTTCGACTTAATGCATTGAAGCCTATGGTACAAAGGTACCTTTACACCCAGTCAAGAACCGTAAGAGCTAGGAACTTGAAACTTTAAACACATGATCAGTATGAAAAATAAGCGAACACATATTTTTTTTTTTTACGTGGGTCACATATTTTCAGAGTTATGCCCCTTTTTTGAGTTAGCCTGTGGAACCTTGTGAACAAAGTATCTCAAGAACCCCTGATGCTAGGATCATGAGGTTTTGCAGGATGACAATGCCCAAGGTGTAGATGACCTGATTAACTTTTGAAACAAATTTGTGATTTTTTTGACCGAGTTATGCCCCCTTTTTTCGACTTAGTGCATCGTAAGCCTATGGAACCTTGTGAACAAAATATCTCAAGAACCCTGATGCTAGGAGCATGATTTTTTTGAAGGAAGATACTGCCTATGGTGTAGATGACCTGATTAGCTTTTGAAAAAAATCGTGAATTTTTGATCGAGTTATGCCCCTTTTTCAACTTAGTGCATTATTTGCCTATGGAACCTTGTGAACAAAATATCTGGAGAACCCCTGATGCTAGGATCATGATTTTTGCAGGCTGATATTGCCCAAGGTGTAGCTGACCTGATTGACTTTTGAAAACAATTCGTAAATTTTTGACTGAGTTAAGCCCCTTTTTCAACTTAGTACATTGAAGCCTATGGTACAAAGGTACAAACTTATTGGATGACCCTTCTTTAGAGGCAAGCATATGGTTGGGGGCATAGTGTTTCGTAAACACATTTTCTAGTTTAGAAGGGCGGAACAATTGTCCATTTTTCAGGTTAATTTGTTCCAGCCAAGGGTAGTCCAAGCCATCCAGGGTTAGTTTCTATATAAATTGACCTCTAGGGACCCAGGAAAGAGTTCTAAGCAGGCACTGTTGTGTATAAAGCACTGTGTAAACACAGGGTTAACAAGCCATCAGGGTCTGAGTCATTAAGGTTCTGCTGTATTTAGCCGGGCCGTGTAGCGCAATCGGTAGGGCACCTGACTCATAAGTCAGAGGTCCTGGGTTCGAAACCCGGTCTGGCCACATACTTTCGTTTCTCCTTCCGCTGATTCAAGAAGGACATTTGTCAGTTACTGGCGAAAGTATGTGCACTTAGTACTGGTTAACCGCTTAGGAGGTCCAAGCCTGCCCAGGAATAGTGTGGTTAGGTTAACTGACCGTCCCGACATGACCTTGGCTGTTTACCATGGACGTTAAGCATCAAATCAATCAATCAATCAATCTGCTGTATAAATTTACTATAAGATGCTGTATAAAACAGTTGCCCAATTCATTCCAGTAACAAATACATGTTTATTCATTGCAGGTTTTTAAAACTCCGTCTATTTGAAGAGTTTTCCTCCAGAAAGCAGAAAGAACTAGCAGCTGTCAAGAAGAGATGTATAAATAGAGATGCTCAAAAGAAAACCTTAGTTACTCTGAAATTGCTGCAATCATTATTTTGTACAGATAAATTATGAGCCTGAAGTTACAAGACCAATCAGTGTGTTCCAAATAGAAAAGAAAAAGGTGTATGTAAATCTAAACTGAAAGTACCTATAAATGTGATGATGGCAGCCAATTCTGGTTTATGCCATTTTAGAGCTCTCACTGACTATCTAAAGTGAATGGAATTACATCTGCCAAGATTTCATACAATTTTTATAAGAGGACTAACTTTTGTGACTTCCAGTCTGCTTCCCTGGATGACAAAGTCTTTCTGAAATGAGGTCTATTTTTAAAGAAAAGAATTTGCTTTCAGCAGAACAAATTCATTTCATTAAAAATAGACCACCATTGAGAAGGGCAGCAAAACTTAAAATGGCTGAATTGCTTCCCCTGAAAGTGTATCCATACTATTTAAAGATAAAATGACAGCAACTGTTCTGTTGGAGCAGATACGAAAAAAAAACGATAAAAAACAACAACAACACACAACTTGACCAGTCCATCCTGAACAAGGTTGCCACAGTCGGGGTAAAATACATGTAATTTGGAAAACAAAGTTTTTTCCAGGTCAAGGAAAAGTCAGGGAGTTTTGTGGTTGGTAAGGAAAATGGGAAAAGACTTGAAAAGTCAGGGATTTTAAAAATTAATGACTACTGCAATCTTCAATCTTTTTACTCTGTTCAAGAGAAAAAAGGATATACTTTCTAGAGAGATAGTCCAGGTGCCTCTTCCTTCTCATTGAGAGCTATTCTTATAGGAAAGAATTTGCTCCCTGGGGGAGCAAATTCTTCCATGTAACAGTAGCCCCTAATATCCAATACAATTAGCACTGTTGAAGTAAAGAGTTAAATAAACTTTTAGCTCTATAAAAAAGGGAATGGAAAACAGTAAAGTATCACAGAAAAGACAGGGAATTACGAAGTGGAGGATAAGTGGCAACTCTGTGTGAAAATTCAGATTTAAGGAAAGATTGTTTATTGTAATAGTGAGGTTCTCAAACATTTACTCAAATCTTGCTTAATATAATCAGGATAGATTTCACCTTGGCATAGAAAAATCTGAAAGAAGGATACAGCAGGGTGTTATGAAACAGTTCTTACTTTGAAAGTTGTTCTGGAATGCATCATACTTCAGAGAGCCTGAAACTGGGATGAACGGAAAGGCAAACATCATAATACAGTTAGACTCACTTATAAGGGAGTTCTGCAATAAATAGTAACAAGTTAATGCATGACCACACGCAAGGAGACAGTAATGGCAAATTGATCACTCAGGGTTTGGCATGTGTTACAAATGTTGATTGTCATACCGGTATATAGAATGACCATTTGGGTAAAATGTGTAATCTGTACATGTGTATAGTAACAGAAAACAAGAAGTCCCTCTTACATTCCAGGAGACATAAATTTATAATTAATAAAATAGAGCAATAGTATGTGAAGAATCAAGATTATACTTTTTATACTCCACATGTTAGTGGTGATGTATTATGTTTTCCCACTGGCTGTCCATGTCTGACGATCTGTCTGTAAGCACTTTATTTTAGTTCGAGTATCTTTACACAGATTGTCTTTGAATGTAGCATGTGCTTTAGTTTTGAGAATGCCTCACTTGGGATTATAAATGGACAAATTTCGATATATTCTGACAGAGTAAATGCCCTTATCAATTCCTCAATAGTAGTTTTTGGTCTGTAGTTCCTTTACACTTAGAAAAATTGACCGAGGACAGTATAGATAGAAAGAAAGAAAGAAGTTTTTTGATGCATTGAGCTTCGGTACTGGCTTAATGTAAATGGGTACACTTTCAGAAGTTGGCCTGTGCCGCCTAATGGATAAGAGTGCTGACTCTTAAGCATGTGGTCTCTCATCACTGTGAGTTCAAGCCCCAGCCGTGCACATGTGAGAAAGTCTAGTTCTGCTAATGAAAGGTCAGGTGGTGTGTCCACAGGAGCTCAGGTTTTCGCCCACCTCTGCTTAATGATTCTGTAATATTCATATTTATAAAAAAAATTCTTTCAGGGAAAGCATCACTGCCATTTTAATTTTTTTCTCCTGCTCAAGTTAGGTGAGGACTCCCAGAGGAAAGAATTTGCTCCTCTTAGAGGGAAGAATTTGCTCCTCTTAGGGGAAGCAAATTCTTTCCTTTAAATAGAGTAACCCCCATATGGAAAAGTGTCTTTGCCAGGGAAAGTAATTAGGAAGTTAGCAAAGTTGTTCCTCTTTGTAAAAATGGTGGCTTATGTTGAGGTGTACCCATTCACATTAAGCAATGCAGTATCTTAAACGTTTTCTGCTAAACAAATGCAGGTTTGGTAGGAAAAAAGGGGTGACAGGTCAGTATTGCAAGAGTTATGTCACTTTGTAATTCTTACAATTATATGTATTATGACTGATAGTATATACACTGTTAAATCAAATCCTTTTAGAGCTTTCAGTGGATCCTTTAAATACTTTGCAAATAGGTTACAGACATATTGAAGATTTTGATGCTGAAAAAATATTTTCAACAAATATACAGGGTTTTGAACTTAGCAAATTTCAGCTCTCCGCATATGTTCAATGTAGCTTTTAGTGGATCTTTTTACAATACCATGCAGATTTGTTAAAGTGTTAAAGACATATTGAATATATGCATGAAGAAGTTTAATACGGAAAAAAATATTTTTTGTTAAATTGACAGGGTTTTGAACCTAGCCATTTTTCTGACCCCTGCATGTTTTAAATAATAGTTGATACATGTACTTGTAGTGCATACATTTTACTTTGTAAATTCAACTTCTCTTAGATCTATCATTGGATCTTATGAATACTTTGTTGATTTGTTACAGACATATAGAAGATGTGCATAATGAAGTTTGATGCTGAATAAATTATTAGAATTTTGTCTTAAAGATTTTGGTGAAAGTTTTATATTTATGTAGACATAATTTCACAGTGCCACAATGGAGTCAGTTGATACTAATGCTTGGACTGATGTTAGATACTGGTTCCATGGCACTTGCCCTTTCAGTATTGCCCTTCCATCTGTTCGATATTATGTATTATGGAAATGCTGTTGAAAGGGCTGAGGTTAACTTGCAAGTCTTCTGTCCATCTATCCGTCCATCGTGCATGCTAGGTCTGATTTTACGTATGCTTTTAGATTACACTGATCTATAGGCTTGTCTGCTTGTCCAAGCTTAGTCAGGTTTGTGTATGTGTAACTGTTAGGGAGACACAGACCAGTTTAATGCAATTCTTCAGTCTCCAGAGAGGTGCCGTGGTCTAGTGGTTAGAGTGACTCAATAACGATGCACAAGGTTGCTGGACAGTCATGGACTCAAACCCGGATCAGGCCATCCAGCGACTGGCAAACTCTGTCAAGCCAGCAGTAAATAGATACCTGTTTCACATCAAAGATGCATAAGGCAGTGAATGAAGAGGCATGGGCTCCACCTTTCATATGCTGTGCCCAAGATACAGTGGGCCTCTAACCCCCACTGCCCCTACAGCCAGTAGGCTGTTAGAGATCTTTACCTTTTCTTTTCAGTCCTCCCCACTGCCTTACTGCTAAAGGCCCATTCTCATTGTTTCGGTTTGGCATCCCCGGTAAGTCCCAGTTCGTGATCTGGGGGTAACCTTGTCAAACCAGGAGAACAACCCTGGCAGCACCGTAAACATCCTGGATGCTGCAGGATGAACCCTGTTGATCGCTAACTGTTCTGGTTGTTTTAAAATTTTAATACAACCGGGAGTCACCAGAAAAGATATCAAGAACCAGCTTAATCCTGGGATTTCCGGGACAGGTCCGGGTTTCCACCCTCCCTCTACCATGATAAATTTAGCATTACGGTGAGCCTTTGGCTGGCTCAGCTCAGGAGCCCTGTTTCATACCGGTGGAGGCAGGGATTGGAACAAGCCCTGTTTTTGTCTGAAAAATGGCAGTACACCTACGGTTAGGGCTAGTAGATCCCAGTTTTGTTAGGGACTGATCTGGTTCAATAGGGTTCATGTGGGATGAACCCGGCTCCACCACGGTTTAAAGATGGTGACCGTGTTGATCTGGCTAACTGCCCCGGTTGTTTTAAAATTTTAATGCAACCAAGAGTCACCAGGAAAGATATCAAGAACCAGCTTAATCCTGGGATTTTCGAGACAGGTCCGGGTTTCCACCCTCCCTTTACCATGATAAACTTTAGCATTCCAGTAAGATGTTGAACTCTGGCCTTTGGCCGGCTCAGCTCAGGAGCCCCGTTTCATACCGGTGGAGGCAGGGATGGGAACAAGCCCTGTTTTTACCTGAAAAATGGCAGTACACCTACGGTTAGGGCCGGTAGATCCCAGTTTTGTTAGCGACTGATCCGGTTCAATACGGTTCATGTGGGATGAACCCGGCTCCACCACGGTTACAGATAGTGAAGCTGCGGTGACATGGGGTGTAATGTCTCGGTATGTAACAAATTCTAGACCGGGGATACACCATGAGTACGTCGGTAGTGTGAGAATGCCATTTATTTCTTTAGGAAAAAGGATCATCACGGTATACCTGCTTTTCTTCACTGGGCGATACCGGGACGAGCACTGTGACAGTGAGAATGGGGCTTAAGGTATGAACTGGAGAGAGGACAAGTGAAACCAAGATTGTAGACATATGAAGTTTCTACTGAAGTTTGCTTTATCTTTACAAGATTTTAGCTTTACAACAGCTTGATACTTGATCGAGTTTCAGTGTCCAGTCTTGAGCTTTCAATGTGTCAGTTAAGGTTAGCCTGAATTCCACACTCGTGCTTACAAATAAATTTTGTTTCAGCTCACCTCTTCAATTGTTCATTTAGCATTGTTTGCCCTGAGCGAGATGTGGTATACAATAGTTGATTTCATGTTTAGGGGAGTTGAGCATTGAAAAAAGGTTGTGTGTATTGCGGGTTGAGTCACCAGTTAGGGAAGTACCCCACCCCATTACCACTGCACCTGACTCGCGATTTAACATGTTTTGATTAATCTAGCTGAAATTGCAGAACCGGCAGGTTTGCACTATAATCACTGTGTGAGTCAGTCCATCCGTTATCAGTTAGCGAAAACCGTTATCAGTCAGCGAAAACGCTTATAACTCTTGATTTTGACAAAATTTTGCATACTTATAAATGTCAACATTGTCTAACGACTCGCATGCATAACAACCTTATTTGATGGACGAGGCTTTGCTGAGCACAAGTTGAAAATTTACGGCCAACTACTGAAAATGCTCATAACTCTTGAACACCGTGGTAAATATGGTTCAAATTTTGTATGCATATATATTTTAACATAGTCCAGCCACTGGCATGCAAAACAGTGACGAGGCTTCACCGAGCATCAGTTTGGCCGGTTGAGCTCTTTTATTCAAAATGCTCATAACTCTTGGTATATTTGCTTCAAATTTTGTATACTTATGTAATTTAACATTGCCCAGCCACTGGTATGCAAAACAGTGACGAGGCTTCACCGAGCATCAATTTGGCCGGTTGAGCTCTTTTATTGAAAATGCTCATAACTCTTGGACCGCTTGGTATATTTGCTTCAAATTTTGTATACTTATGTAATTTAACATTGCCCAGCCACTGGTAAGCAAAACAGTGACGAGGCTTCACCGAGCATCAATTTGGCCGGTCGAGCTCTTTTATTGAAAATGCTCATAACTCTTGGACCGCTAGGTAATATATATTTGCTTCAAATTTTGTATACTTATGTAATTTAACATTGCCCAGCCCTGGTATGCAAAACAGTGACGGGGCATCACCGAGCATCAGTTTGGTCGTTTGAGCTCTTTTATTGAAAATGCTCATAACTCTTAGACCGCTTGGTATATTTTGCTTCAAATTTTGTATACTTATGTAATTTAACATTGCCCAGCCGTGGTATGCAAAATAGTGACGAGGCTTCACCGAGCATCAGTTTGGCCGGTCGAGCTCTTTTATTGAAAATGCTCATAACTCTTGGACCGCTTGGTATATTTGCTTCAAATTTTGTATACTTATGTATTTTAACATTGCCCAGCCACTGGTATGCCAAACTTTTTATTGCACAACCCGCAGGTTTGCACTGTAATCACTGTGTGAGTCCGTCCGTCCGTCCATCCGTTATCAGTTGGCGAAAACGCTTATAGCTCTTGAACCGCATTCTATATTTTGATACATGTCAACATTATCTAACGACTCGCATTCATAACCATCTTTTTTGATGGACGAGGCTTTGCTGAGCACAAGTTGAAAATTTACGGTCACCTAGTGAAAATGCTCATAACTCTTGAACCCCGTGGTATATATGGTTCAAATTTTGTATACTTATGTATTTTAACATTGTCCAGCCACCGGCATGCAAAACAGTGACGAAAGTCTAAACAGTTTTGCACGACCCACAGGTGTGCACTTTAATCGCTGTGCAAGTCCATCAGTCTGGTTGTCCTTCCGCTGTAGTCAGTGAGTGAAATTGCTCATAACTCTTAACCACATGGTGTAGTTTGATAAAAATATGCATCATTCTACAAGAAATGACCAATTTCATTTCCATACATTTCTTCTGGCACCAGAAACTGATTATTCTACATTCACCACGGGTTGATAAAAAATCCCCAAGGAATGGTCTCTTGCAAATATATGCCCACTCTTCAAAAAAGGAGATAGGTCTTTGGCTTGCAATTACCGACCGGTTTCTCTAACTTGTGTACCATGCAAGTTACTCGAACACATTGTCTGCTCTAATATTATGGCACATTTGGATGAATATAAACTTTTGTCAGACAGACAACATGCTTTCCGTAAGAAACATAGCTGTGAAACTCAATTGATCACGGTTATAAATGACTGGGCTAAAATCTTGGATAAGGGCGGTCAGGTTGACACTTTTATCTTGGACTTCGAGAAAGCTTTTGACACTCCCCCTCATGAATTACTTAAATGTAAGCTATACGGCTATGGTATTGGTGGGAAGACTCTGAAATGGATAGATTCTTTCCTCTGTTACAGGCAGCAGCGTGTGGTGGTAAATGGAGTTAAGTCGGATTGGGCCCCGGTTTTGTCAGGTGTCCCCCAGGGCACTGTGCTTGGACCATTGTTGTTCTCGTTATACATTAACGATATAACAGAAAATATTGACTCGGAATTAAGACTTTTTGCTGACGACTGTGTTTGCTATCGTGAAATCAGAGATATTGAAGACACTGTGAAACTTCAGGAGGATATAGATCTTTTAGGTTGTTGGGCAAGGAGTTGGGGCATGAGATTTCAACCTGTTAAATGCAATATAATGCAAATTACAAGGAAACGGATCAAGAAGATCAATGCTTCCTATACCTTAGAGGGAACGGTCCTCAGTAATGTAGAAACTATCAAGTACCTCGGCATAACCATTGCCAATGATTTGAAATGGAACACACATGTCAGTAATATTTGCACAAAGGCTAATAGGACCCTCGGCTTCCTCAGACGTAACTTGGCAGCATGTCCACAAGATGTTAAGGAGTCAGCATACAAGGGACTGGTGCGTCCAGTCCTGGAGTATGGCAGTTCAGTTTGGGACCCTCAAAGTATACTTCTTCAAGATGAACTTGAGAAGGTGCAGAAAAGGGCAGCTAGATTTGTAACGGGAAATTACACATATGAAACTGGGAGTATGACTGGCATTCTGGAGAAACTTAAGTGGGAATCCCTAAAAAAGAGAAGGAAAGATAGTAGACTTATAATGCTTTACAAAGGTCTAAGGGGTGCAGCCAGTATACCCATAAATGGCCTTGTTCCCCCAAATAGGCGTACCAGGAATCATCATTCCCTGACATTTCAAACCCCATTGGCTGGGACTGACATTTACAAGTCCAGTTTCTTCCCCCAGACTATTAGAGATTGGAATTCCCTGGAAGATTCACTTATTTCTGCTGCTGAGTGTGCAGAGGATTCAGTTACTAAGTTTACTTCTCTTATAAGGGCTAGGGACTAGCTTCCCTGATTCACAGGTCCTGGTGAATGATTGTCTTTGGACGTATCACCAGTAAACAATTCTGATTCTGATTCTGATTCTGGTTGTGCACATTACCATCAGTTGATTTAGAGAGAGGTTAAAGAGGTCGTCATTTAATCACCAGACGAAATAAAATCTAGCAAGGGGGTATCTCGGTGGAAAAGGTTCCGCCATTTATACGGAGCGAAACTCGCTACGTAGATTTGTAGGAGCCCTGGTAGCCCCGTGAACTTATGATTCCGGGATCGATAGCCGCTTGAGGTGTAAATGAAGTCTCACTGCACTCAGCATTTCATTATCACCACTTAGCGTCCTGAAATTATTAGAATAATGTTTAAAAGGACGTAAAAATCGCAAATCATCCGTCAATCTATACGGAGATTCGTTTGTTCTTGAAAAATATGAATTCTACATTGAGCGAAACAGTTTTCACTCAGCACTCAACTCAGTATTGGCTAATACAAGAATTGGCTGATAGCTGTCTAGTTTTACATGAAGGAAACGCCAGCAGTAAATTAATTTAGCTGATAACAACCAATTCGAACCGTACATAAATAAAATAATTTTTTATATGCGAACTGAAGGAAAATGTCTCCCCACTCGCGTACTGAGAGAACCGCAAACTCTGGCTTCTGATTGGTTGAGGTGGATTCGCGATTTTCGCGTTTTCTACGTCATTGGCAAACGCAAATGAGTGTCCCTGATTGGTTGATATTTTCTTCGCGAAATCTGAGTCAAAACGCGTTTTTACGGGTTTCAGGTAGTCCGAGTTGATTGGCTGTTGGGAAAACGCGTTTAACGCGTGAGTACGCGCATCAACGAGTTCCGAAACGCGTTTCATACACACGCGCGAGGAACGCGTTCGAAACGCGTTCAAAACGCGAAAAGTGTACGGTTTTGCGCTGCCGGTACTGTACTATCTCATGGGAACAACACAGGAAACTCATGGGAACAAAATAGCTAACTTGTGGTCAAGACTGTTAAATACAACCGTTGCAGGAGAGGTTGAGCAACTAAAACAAGCTATATCTAAATGTGCGGAGGCAAGACAAGCGACATTCTAATGCACTTACAAATATAATGCGACGTCTAATTGGATAACGTCAAAATTTGCGACAGTATATTCTGCGATAGTTGCAAACCCGACGTCATTAAGAAAAAGTTGCTTCTCATTGGCTGACGTATGGTTTTAGGCAGCTGAAAGCGCTTGCTGTGGGTGCAAAGTAGCACACTTTTAAAGGAGAAAATGTGAAAAAAAGCATTAAAATGGGGAATACTGTATTGAAAATTGTCATTTTGGGAAGTAAATCGTTGGTTTTATGGTCGCAAATTGCATTTACGGCTCCGCTGAAGTGTCGCCATAAAACGAAATTTCCGACCATAAAACTGACGATTTACCTCCCCAAATGACTATTTTGACTACAGTTATCCCCTGAGTGAAGAGATTTACGTTTGGTAAGCTTGACATCAGAAACTTTACGTTTTTCAGTCTTACGACATTCTTGCATCGTTTTTCTAAACTATTTGAGCCGCGACTGGAGAAAACCAACAATGTGGTTGTGCGCCCAGCGCAGAC
This sequence comes from Ctena decussata, assembly GCA_963989385.1. NCBI lineage: Eukaryota > Metazoa > Mollusca > Bivalvia > Lucinida > Lucinidae > Ctena > Ctena decussata. Next base: position 31,680,486 of record OZ022498.1, on the reverse strand, counting down.
TCAGATCAGCATGGGCACCCGCCCAGTCTGATCAGACTATTTCCTAAGCGCTTAAAGGGTAGCTAAGGGTCCAAGCTACCTCTATGCGGACAGCGAAGACTCTGATCAGGCTGGGCGGATGCACAGGCTGATCTGAGTCTGCGCTGGGCGCACAACCACTTTGTTGGTTTTCTCACGTCGCGGTTCATTTTTATTTTCACTGCATATAGGTAAGTCATCAAAATAAAAGTAGTCTTTCTAGGTGCATATAGGTAAGTCCTCAAAACAAATGTCGTCTATTCTAGAAACCTTGACAAATGCACAAAGGTACGTTGGTATTATGTTTCATACTGTCTACTATAGTACAATAATAGTAGAAAACAAATTAGCCTATAAAATTACTCAAACGCATCGTCAAGATTTCTATTGCATGTCAAACGTTTCATTATTCGATATTTTTCGCGTCGCAGCCGCGTATAACTTCGCTGTTGTTCCCTATTTCACAAAATTTCATTGGTCAAATAACACGCATGTCAAAATTTAGCCAATACTATCAAAGGTCAATGAATATTTAATCTTCGTTTTTTTCCCCGTTGCATGCACTGTGAATACTACATGTAGCACTCTGTCATATATTAATTCAAAATGGTTCTCTGGTTTGTAATTATCGAAAACATTGATTGATTGATTTGATGCTTAACGTCCACGGTAAACAACTATGGTCATGTCGGGACGGTTATCGAAAACAGATACAGATATTCAAACATTTTTGTTCGACGAAGATCTACTTTGATTTTTACTTTTGCTTAAATACACACTTTTAAAATTGGTCAGGTTGTGAGCATTGGTGGTTCAGTGGTAGAATGCTCGCCTGCCATGCGGGCGGCCCGGGTTTGAATCTCGGCCGCAGCAAGTTTTTTCTTTAAACGTTCCCCGTTTTATTTTTTTATCTAATCTTTTTTGAATTTCAAATCTGACAGGCTATTTTCAGATAGGTAATTGTCGCTACCCAGTGTCAAAATTACGGTTGTACCTACATAGCTCACGTGAGTCATATTCAGGAATGCTTTTGTCAACTCTTCAACTAGAGACATATTACAAAACACACTTCCATTTAATCTGCGATGATTATCTTTTTTTAAAGATTTTTCTTGCTATATTTGTATTTGATTTTCTTTCATTTGTATTGTATATTTTCATATTTGTATTTAATATTTGTTTATTTCTAATCTATATTTTTTTATCATTTCTATCCTATATCATTTCATTTTATTGCATATTTGTTTCCTACATTTCGATATTTACATTCTGTACTTAGTGATTTATATTTGATATGTTCGTATTTGCTTTCAATCTTATTTGATTTCTTTTCTAAATTGTTTCATTTCTTTTATATATATTGTTTCTATTTGATGTTTTCCGTTTATATGTGTAAACTGCTTTATTTATACTCTAAACTCGATGATTTCTATTATATCTTGTCGCATTTGCATTCATAGAGACGACTATTTATATTTAACAACAATCTTACATTGGTATTGTATAATTTCTTTGTTTACTTCTATTGGCTAAGAAAAAATAGGTTGATCTAGTACCAGTGCCTTTATCAGTCCAGCCTTTATAGGATCATAACTTACATACCACAGTTAGAGTAATCTTTTGGATAATTCTGCAACCTCCTCATTAGTTATATGGTCATTGTACGACATTTTCAGTAACCTTCGGAAGCATCTCATCTCAAACGCCTGGATTCTTTTCTCTAACTCTGCTGTCAAGGTACATATGATTCACAGGCATACAAAAAAGGGAAATGACAAGGGAGCGCATATATGTCACCTTTGATCCAAGAGATGTGTTGTTATCTCTCCAAATTGGCTTCAGCTTTGTAAGAGCTGAAGTGGCTTGTATAATCCTTGAGAGAACCTCCTATTTAGGGCCCATCATCTAAGACAATTGCTCCAAGGTACTTGAAGCTTGCAAGCTTCTGTCCTTTAACCTTGATCTCCCTCTGGGTGCCATTGGTGCTGTTTGTCATTAACTTCGTCTTCTCAGCATAGATCTCCATCTTATACCTTGTGCAGGTTTTTTCGAGACTGTCAACTAGGGCTTCTTGTTCCTGCTCTTCCCCAGCTAGAACGTCCATGTCATCGGCAAATCGCAAATTGGTAATAATTCTGCCGCCTATGCTAACCTTCCCGCCATGTTCTTACAGAGAATAGACATGATCCGTAAAATAAAAAATGTTGAAGAGGGTGGGTGACATGCGGCCATGAGGGACCATGTCAAATATTCTCTAAATATCTTGACTTCTGGTTTATATATTGCAAAACATTTAGTATCATTCTAAATTTAAGACTCCCCTAAAATGACCATATATGAGAAATGAGAATTGGTGATTATTTATATACTTTTTTAGATATAAACTTTCCGGCACGATCCGGTTTAGCACTCGGCCGCGATGGGGTGTGTCAAGTATTTAATCGATATCTTACATACAGGTCAGTACATGTATAAATAAAATTTTATGTTATTGTTGAAATGTGATTTTTTGTCTATATAATATATGTAATAAACACTTTCATCATAATAATTTAGTACAGTTATTTAGATTAAAAAAAAATGAGATGATCCGGGTTCCGCAGTCAGGCGTGATGGGGTGTGTCAGATATTTTCTTAATTTCTGAAATACAGGTAAAGATGAATGGAAAATTTTGTTATCCGTGGAAATTTAATATTTTTGTCTAAAAAATATATATATAATAAACACTTCATCGTAATATTTTAGTATAGTTATTTAGATATAAAATTCCGGGACGATCCGGGTTCGCAGCCGGCAGTGAGACGTGTGTCAGGTATTTTCTTAATTTCTCAAACATTTGTCAATGTAAATGAACAATTTTCGTATCATATAAAATTTAATACTTTTATCAAAATAGATGTATATAAAAGATAATTTTGTCATGATAAGTTCCTCTATTTTATAACATTAAAAATCTACGGGACTACCCGGGTTCGTATGCGTCCGCGAGCGTGACAGATATGTCTATTTTAGCTACAAGTTATATGTACCTGATAGTGATATAAGTTAAAAGTTATGAAATCATTTTAAATTAATTCTCGTATCTGAAGCCATATGGAACAAAATTTATTTCATCGTTTTCTATTTCTTCTCTCTCTCTCTTTTTTTCAAGATTAAAAAAATCCAGGTTTCGCAGCCTTATGGGGAAAGGGGCGGAGTGGGGTAGTGTTTCAGATATTTCTTTAACAAATCGAATTTTAGTCCATGTATATGAAATACGTTGGTAGATTTTAAAATTTGTTTTCAAATTATAATCTACATAAAACGGTATCAGAAATAATTCCATCATCACAGTTTACTATTTTTTGCATCTAGAAATATCCCGGGACGATCCAGCTGCGGACTTGGATCGGGAGCTATAGGTATAAAAAAGATTACTAAATTATCATGAATAAAATATTTTTCACATATATTCATTCCGATAAAAGTATTAAATTTTCAATGACATCAAAATTGTTCATTTATATCGACTTATATTTGAGATATAAAGTAAATTTTCTACTCGTCCCATCACGAACGATTGCGATTCGGATCGTCCCGGAAATTTTATATTTGCAAATATATATATAATGATCATAGAAATATTAGTTTTTGCATATGGTCAGTTAGAAAGGAGTCTTAAATTTAGAATAATACAAAGTTTTTTTATAATATGTTAGCCAGAAGTCGATATTTATGATATATCTTACGTAGTCACTCAAGTCCGTCTGCCATCCCGGATCGTCCCGGAAATTTTATATCTAAATAAACGAATTAAAATATCATAATGGAGTTAATTTTTACACATAGGTCGTTAGATTGTAGTCTTAACTTTAAACTGAAACCAAATTTATTAGATTCTATAGTCTAGAAGCGGAGATATTAAACCCGACGTATCACCACTCCCTACATCCCGGATATTATCGTCCCGGATAATACCGGATTTTCCCGCCGAATAGTATGCGCCTCATAAAATTAAAATCTTAAAGGGTTTCTTCAGGAGCAGAGAATACATTCAGAAGAAGGAACATGGGCCAGACTACATAATTTCGGGTAATAAAGCCTCATCAGTGATCCTGTCATTATCTGGTTACGAAACCAGAAAAAGTATACTGTAATTTCTTATTTTTATAGAGCAGTCTAATCAAAGACTGATTAGAATCAAAGAGGGCCCAAATAATATAAGATACGCTGATATACGGGGAGACGTTTAACGGCCGCCACACGGCACAACAGCAGCTGCAATAAAGTAGAATTAAACCTTAAAGAGTTCCTTCAAGAGCAGAGAATACATTCAGAAGAAGGAATATGGGCCAGACTATATAGTTTCGGTTAATAAAGCCTCATCAGTGATCAGATATTGATAGGGTTAAAAGTTTAAAGTCTCCATATTCCTAAAGGTGGTAAAAACGTCTAAATTCAAATTCTTGTAAAAAGCGGTTCAACATTCACTTTTGGTAATAAAATGTGGGTTGATGTGCATATATTGAGTCATATAACTAGCAAAAAGTAGAGAAATCAAGTTCTTAAAAAATAACAACTCCACAAAAAAGCATTTCCTGCTCTGATTTCCCGTCTAGCAATGCTATATAAACATAGGCGGGATAGTGATTGGGACGCCACTCCTGTACGTTGTATTTTTACCTTTTTATTCAACTTAATGAAATCGAAAGTAGGTCATTTTAGTTGCCAACTAAAATGACCTGAATAAGATTTCAAAACGCTTTTATGCGAAACTCAATGATGTTTTATTTGTTTAAAGCTGGCGAATCACGGTCATTTACAATGACGAAACTATAGTGAGGAGCTTGCAGCGATAACTCATTAAATAATGTTTCATGCTGACAGCGCAATGGGGCCTTTAAAGGCCCAATAGCCCTATCAGCATGAACTATTTTATCGTGAGGTATCTCTACAGTTTCGTCATTGATTATTATCGTGATTGGCCGGCTTTGAAAAGTCAAAACGTCCCTGGGTTTACCATAAAATAGATTTGAAAAAATAACTAGGTCATTTTAGTTGCCAACTTAAATCACCTACTTTCGATTTTACAAGCTGTATCCTAAATATTCCGGAATTGTCAATGTTAAAAGGACTTACGAGTTCCGACTTACGATTTTGGTACTTTGACCACTTTCATATTGAATATAAATGATCGATTATAAAATTGAAAAAATGAACAGAGATTGAATACAAATATAAAGTTATACACAAATGAAAGAAAGTAAAATTCAAATATAAAAATATCGAATAATGTAACGTTTGACATGCCATAGATTTCCAGAGTACAAGTTTTGCAAGATTACTCTTATTTTGAAGAAGTTTCTATATATCAGCCATGACGGTGCGGCCTAAAATGACGAGAGATACGTGTTCACAAAAACCAGCCGAGCCGCTTTCTGTCTTTTTTTTTAAAGCTTGTCCTGTTAAATATTTCAATAAGCGTCAGGCTGAAAGGACCCATAACAGATTCAATGCAAATGTGCTTATTTTTCAACAAATTACTGCAGCTTCCTTGGGAAGCCAAAGTGAAGATTTTAGCATTAACAGGTAGGCGTATGCATTACTAAACGGTTTTGACATTGATTTTGAAACCATTATCTGCACATTAACTCTCACTGACTTTCTCAAGAGCGGTACGTGAAATTTTTGGTCGTCGAAAATACATATCATATTTATCGATTTTTCGTATTAACTGAATTTTATTTTGTTAAATATGCTTAAAATAAAGTAAATACTAAAGGTGCTCATAGTATGCAATAATAAATAAATAAATTGTATGTTAGCCTTATCTTAAGACGCAGATGGTCTAATCAACCCGCCCAATTTGTCGACTGTAGATGACCCTCCCAAATACCCTCCCTCCCCCCCCCGTCCACCCGTGCCTTAGCATGCTACTCAAATATAATGTGTTTATTAATAGTACATGCGTAGCTGCAAAATGGCTTGCTGAGGCACGGGGTAGGGATAAAGTATCTTCATAAAACTTATCTTATTTTCCATATATCCGACTATAAGTAGCTTTTTACACCAATCTTAGTCTATGTGCTTGATACTTGAAAAATTATTTTTGGTTAAAACTATATCTATTCAATGTAAGTTAAATAGTTACATGTACAAGAAAAATACAATATAACATAATACAGGATCTGACGGTAAGCAAAACGCTTATATGAAACTCATCTTCTGAGATTACAATGTCAGAATGGCTTAGTCACAGATTTTGTAAACCAGTAATTTCAAGGGCAAATATTGAAACGAGACTTATACAAAACAACCAACACCTAGCATTCGAACGTACATGTTAAGAAACTGCCATGTTGAGAAAAAGAATTTGAGCCGCAACACGAGAAAACCAACAAAGTGGTTGTGCGCCCAGCGCAGACTCAGATCAGCCTGGGCATCCACCCAGTCCGATCTGACTCTTCGTAAAGTGCTTAAAGGGTAGCTAAGGGTCTAAGCTACCTCCATGCGGACAGCGTAGACTCTGATCAGACTGGGCGGATGCCCAGGCTGATCTGAGTCTACGCTGGGCGCACAACCACATTGTTGGTTTTCTCGTGTCGCGGCTCATTTGTATACTTAGTACATTTAAGAACGTAACACTTATTTTTTCTTGGATAACTTCTTGAATTTTTAACATCCACATATGAAACTTATGGGATATTTAGACTGACATCTTTTCTGTCGTATCTAAATTCTATGGCTTTTATTGGATATACCGTCAAGTTTGCGTTCATCATAGAGGGTTAAAATCAAAATCAACATGATCAAATCGTTGCCGGTATGGCTTTCGCTGCCTCGTATTCACCGATATCTTTTAGTCATCGAATGGTTCCATTTCTGGACACGTCCTTCTCTAAAGCCTTTGCGATGTTTAAAAAGAACTTAGGCAGTCCAAATTTCACAATTACGTGTTGTTTGATGACCAGTCTAATGACAAAGAAGACCGTTCTGGCATACTGATACAATTTGGTGTCAGAACGACAGAGTTGAAATGCAACACAAAATTTGGCAAAGAGCGGAAAAGGTTTAAAATTCCTTAACTTTTGCATTTCTCCGGATTTCTTTTCACTTGCCAAAGAGAAACAGTACTGTCTGATTTTATTGGTAACAACGATTTTTGTGATTTGTCTATGAATGCATTATCTTGACAAAGCCGGCCTTTATCTGTCTTTTTGTGTGCCAGTCAGTAGAGAGGGTTCTGAGCCGCGACACGAGAAAACCAACAAAGTAGTTGTGCGCCAAGCGAAGACTCAGATCAGCCTGGGCATCTTCCCAGTCTGATCAGACTCTTCGCTAAGCGCTTAAAGGGTAGTTAAGGGCCTCAGCTACCTCCATGCAGACAGGGAAGACTGATCATACTGGGCGGATGCCCAGGCTAATCTGAGTCTGGGCTGGGCGCACAACCACATTGTATGTTTTGTCGTGTCGCGGCTCATATTGTTTAGAATTTGTCGCCATACGGAAGTTTAGACGTTCCATTAGACCAAGCTTGGAGACTTTCACTCTGGAAGCTCAATTTCTTCAAGTTTAATAGAGTGAAAAAGTTTTGTTTGTTGCAATTTCTTTACGACTTTGTGTTTTTCTTTAAAGCTGATCTACTTACTATCCATTACCGTTGATCGCAAAGTACTGAGTGTTCACATGCATAATATGTGCACGGGCAAAACATGGTTTTCATACTTGGTGATTATCGATTGCAATACGGGTACCTGTGAGCTATTTACTGCCGAAACATAAAGCTCCCGTCGCCTGACATAAATGTACATTTTATTCTTGGTCCAAATATTTTCGCAAATATGTGATACCAAAACAGTTGCGTTTAAAATGTACTGAGTATATATACAAGAAAAGAGGATTTGGTTGGTTGGTTGTTTTGGGTTTAACGGCCTTTTGAGACAATAGTATTTCAGTCTCTATCAGGCCGTCTCGCAGACAGAGGGAGAAAGACAAAAATATGATAAATGAGAGAAAAATATCCAAACAACCCCCCGCCCCCGACCCGCACCTACAAGAAGCACAGTAGGCCCTTGCCCTACTTTTATCCAAATAAGTAGGACGCCCCGGCACTGGAAGTTATAACCAGTACCATCGCCCGACCACCACCCCAAGAAAAGGGGAACTACCTCTATGCTGAGTACTGATTTATAAGCTACGTATATTAGTACAATTGAGCCGCGACACGAGAAAACTAACAAAGTGGTTGTGCGTCCGGCGCAGACTCAGATCAGCCTGGGCATCCACCCAGTCTGATCAGACGCTTCGCTAAGCGCTTGAAGTGTCTGATCAGAGTCTTCGCTGTCCGCATAGATGTACATCTATGCGGACAGCGAAGAATCTGATCAGACTGGGCGGATGCCCAGGCTGATCCGAATCTGCGCTGGGCGCACATGCACATTGTTGGTTTTCTCAGGCCGCGGCTTAATTATTGTATCAGGAAGTCATTAGATTGCATAATTCTATTGACTGTTAATTTTATGAACAGGTTTTAAATAGAATACAAATAATTCGAATAGACAAACTAAAAAAAAAAAATAAAAATAACAAGACTTTCTCTATTCAGAATACTACAGCGCGAAGACCTCTAGATAAGGTAAACTCCCGCATATATTGTGAGTAAAACTAATACGAATCATTCTCGATCAACAACTTTAGAAGACAAAAAACATGACTATGAGAGCTTCTACGGATTCCCTGATTTAGACATAGTTCCACGACCGAAGCTATGCCTTGTCCAGCTGTAAAGGCATATATGCTACATTATTTTAAAGAATTTTCTATCGCATAACCTTGCAAGGTCGTTTGGGCACCACAGAAGACTTCGAAACAATCCCTTTCCACCTTGTCCTGTTTTCAGACGTCCTTGCTGAGCTGGCAAAGTCCATCCCTGTCCACTCTTTAACATTGTCTTCTCACCTCTTCTTCTGTCTACATCTTCTTATTTTCCTTTCCCTTTCACTGTGCCCGGCAGAACCGTCTTTGCTAAACCAGAAGACCTTACGACGTGGCCGAACCATCTTCAAGTTAGTTTCCGTTTCTTGACCAGGGTCTTGAGGTCATTATATTCTCCTATGGCTGCTTGGATCTTTCTATGAACCTCCTCATTGGTTATATGGTCCTAGTGCGAAATGGTCAATAACATTTGATAGCGTCTCAGCGCAAAGGCTTGCATTCTTTTCTCTAACTCTGCTTTCAAGGTCCTCAATTCACAGGCATACAGATATATGGAAATGACAAGGGAGCGCACCAGTTTCACCTTTGATCCAAGCGATATGTTGTTTTCACTTCAAATCGGCTTCAGTTTTGTAAGAGCTGAAATGGCTTGTGTTATCCTTGCGAAAACATCTGGGTTTGATCCATCACCTGAGACAACTGCTCCAAGATACTTTAAGCTTGTTACGGTACCAAGATTTTGCCCTTTTTACCTTGATCTCCCTCTGGATGCCACTGGCGCTGTTTGTCATCATTGACCTCCGTCTTAATAGACTAGGGTAACATACTAATAGGATAATGATGTACTGGCGAACTTTCCCGACTGAATAAAAAGTCCTGCACTTAAAAAAATGAGCAGCAACACGAAAGAACCAAAAAAGTGGCAAGTGCGCCCAGCGCAGACTCAGATCAGCCTGAATAAAAAGTCCTACACTTAAAAAATGAGCCGCGACACGAAAGAACCAACAAAGTGGCAAGTGCGCCTAGCGCAGACTCAGATCAGCCTGGACATCCAGCCTTTCTGAGCAGAGACTTCAATTGCGCTTAAAAGCTAGCTAAGGGTCTTTCCTAGCTTCATGCGGACAGCAAATACTCTGATAAGACTGGGCGGCTGCCCAGGCTGATCTGAGTTTTCGTTTGGCGCACATGCCACTTTGTTGGTTTTCTCGTGCCGCGGCTCAAATATTATTGTCCCAATTATCGAGAGTGCAGAGCAACACCTTTCAATGAAAATTTTGAAGTATACCGAAAGTTCATTTTGACTCCTTTTATAAGCAATTTTACATTACAACTTTCAGAGGTCCTTAATGAAATATGAATCATACCTTACATGGCTATATTTGAGCCACGACACGAGAAAACCAACAATGTGGTTGTGCGGCCAGCGCAGACTCAGATCAGCCTGGGCATCCGCCCAGTCTGATCAGAATCTTCGCTGTCCGCATGGAGGTAGCTTAGACCCTTAGCTACCCTTTAAGCGCTTAGCAAAGAGTCTGATCAGCCTGGGTGGATGCCCAGGCTGATCTAAGTCTGCGCTGGGCGCACAACCACATTGTTGGTTTTGTCGTGTCGCGGCTCATTTGTTGGATGATCCCTACTGGCCTGTATAAGGCTATGCGGGTCGGCTTAACAAGACCGAGACCCCTTCTTGTCCAACAAATCCCTATTTCCTCTGCTTCCTTTTTTTGCAATATTGAAAAATAAAACTATATGAAATGTATTTATGATTTTCGTCACTATATGATTATATCCATTTTAACTAGTTCTGAAGCTTCGTGACGACATTCAGGAACAAAATATTTGAGACTATACACAGAAATATCCGTCAGGGGTCTATTGATGTGTGGTTTATGTCAAATTATATGCTAGCGTGTATTTTTCAGTAAATTGACTTACATTAGCATTTTTTTACAGAAAAAAGAAAAAAAAAACGTGCGACCGAAGCCGTCCGAAATCAGAATAAGCAGTCGAAATTCCAATTATAACTAACAAGGCAGACTTTCGGTTTTGTTTTGCTGAAAGGTTTCCTACAGCTTAATGGAAAAAAGCCCTGCATAAGACCGTTTTTGCGTCTTGTTAGGCGCTTTGTTGAACCCTAGACAGTTTCAAGTCATGGAAAAGGCTTTTAACTTGATAGAAAACACAGGGTATAATCGATTCCGCCAATTTTCGCTTCCTGCAGAGACTGTCCGTCATATTTGGCTTCCGACGAGACTGTCCGCGAACTCTTACTTCCTGCAGAGACTGCTCTCCTCGAAAATTGGCTTCCTGCCGAGACTGTCCGCGTGACTCTGCTTCCTGCCGAGAGCCTCGGCAAGAAGCAAAATCACGCGGACAGTCTCTGCAGGAAGCCATTTATCATGTACAGAAGTCTCGGCAGGAAGCAAGAGTTCGCGGACAGACTCGACGGAAGCCAAATATGATGTACAGTCTCTGCAGGAAGCGAAAATTAGCGGAATCGATTATACCCTGTGGAAAACATCATACCGAAAGGTCCGTAAAGATACTCCGTTTCGGAACCATTAAATGCTAGCCTGTATATTGCTTCCTTGGTCCCATAAACTATAGTCGGAGCTTGGTCATCATCAGAGGGGAACGAGTCGACTGCTATACCACAGACATCGGGATGAACGTCAAAGGTATAAACCAAATCTCCCACAGCATTCAGAGAGTAAATCTTTCCCTGATAGTCGGTCACAAACAAACGAAAATCTTGGCACTGGCCTATGAACAGAAATAGTATATTTTAAGTGTTAATCATGCCCCAGTCAAAGCTAATGTGGACCATAAACGACAATTTCCCTGCCTAAAGAATGCATGAATAGACATTGCATCTTTTTTCTTAGGTACTGAAATTTTTCTGTGCCAATAATTGATAGGCTTAATTACGTGTATTAGTCAGAAAATCAATCCGACATGACCATACGAAGTAAAATTTAGCTTTCATTGATAGTTATCATGTTGCTAATTTGCATTTTAATACAAAGGTAATGCTTTGTTTTAATATTAAAGGTAGGTTCCTGTACTTTGGAATGCATCATAATGTTGATGAACTTTCATCTAAGTTGTTGGAAAGCACTTATAAAAGGGAACGAATAAGTTTCACTAAAAAGTGTAAATCAAAAAAGTATTAGAAAAGTTGTTTTGCAAGGGATTTCCTAACTCTGCTTCGCACACCAGTTAGCGCTATTTTTAGTTCGCGCCAAAAATAGATAACGCAGCTGATGTCATGCTGCATTGCATTTTGGGATAGTTTTAACCCATCCGCCATGCCAGGACCTCTAGGAGAGCTCACGTCAAGGGAAAATTGACCTTTGGAGAATGGCATCAGAAATTGCGCACTTCCAGACATAATAAACATAGTTATTTTTAGAACTGGAATTCCAACGAAAGAAAATAAACCAAAAGGGAAAACGACTATTTTCTTTAACATCTGACGAGTTTCTCAGTAGCAACAAATTCAGAAAAATAAGAGAATTCAATACTGCTCAGAAAAAGAAGAAATTATTTTGTGGACATAATTGACATCGCTAGCCCTGGAACCTACCTTTAACCTAAAACCAAGGCTTTTTTCTCATACTTATAGTTTTGGAAATATTATCGAAATTTTGATATATGATTTTTTTTTAAAATGTTAGGGAATGTACCCGTATAAAAACATACACCATGCATATATTACCTGCATGCAATATGAGGATGACAAAACATAGCTGTCTACAAAGGATCATATCGACCATCCACACTGTGAGACAAGACCTGTAAATATTATGAGAACTACAGAATTTTTTTCAACTGTTAAAGACAGCACTTCTCTGCCGGGGGGGGGGGGGGGGGGGGAGCTGGTTCCCAGCAAATAACAATGTTACCTGTATAGGTAAAGGTGTGAAAATTAAGGTAACCAATTTGTGGACCAGAATTAACAGTTCTGATATAACTCTTATACAAATTTTAAGAACAGGTCTGATGCGGATGCGGAACCGACAAGTCCACTTTTTGCTAAGGTTGACTGCCCATTTTAGCAAAATTTAAACTTATCCTGCTACAGCTGACTGCTTATGCCTGATGCCATCTCTGCAACAGGTGCCATTGTAAACCTAAATTAAGTTGATTGTACCTTCACTGATTTGACTATCATCAATTTGGCACAAAGGTGCTGGCAGAATGGGAAATACTATTGCAGTCCCTAGAGACTCTGGTCTTGGTCTACAGTGTTTGCCCAGACATTCCTGTCCCAATATTTAGTGAAGTGGTGCAAGTTTTACAGATCATTTTGGAATTTTATTTGCTTGTAAGACCACATTCACACCTGTGTTTTATATCACTTTGAGTGAAAATCCAAGTGTTTGCATGTACATGGTAAACAGTAACTAAAAAGGAATAAGATGAGAACGGAAAGATATCAGAATCCAATGATGTATATGCAAAGAGATATAATAATAAGCATCAGTTCTGCAAAGCCTAAACTGCCATGGCGAAAACCAGTCAACAAGTTCATATAAATAGTTTGAAAACTGTTTCTCAAGATCTTCAGTATTGCATATGTCCTTTATTCAAGGTCTTCTGAATAGCTGTTTTTTAGGTCCAGTTTCCACAAATATCTACTTTTAGTTAAGAAACCAGTTCAAATATTTCAACAGTAGAGTATCAGCATTCGTATCATGAAGTTCAGGATTTGGCCTTTTTAAGGAGTCATGGGATGCATGGCTTCTAAGCATGTATTTACGCACAATTAGCCAGGTTAGAGATTTTGAACAGTGCATTGATTGCACATGCATAGTATGCTAAATCAGACAGGTTTGACATCCCTTATTCAGTGAATAAACCTTACATGTACCACCACTGAACTAGAAAGTGTAAACAGTTTTTAAAATTCGAAGAAGATCTATAATTCTATTGGCTAACTGGAGGTGTTGACACAATGAGATCAAGAGGCAGAATGACACTGTTCAGTTCAGTTCAGTTCTCCTAACGACGTTCCCCAAGTGACTCAGCGGTACGTAACCACAGTTGCACGCACTTAGCACCGAGTGTCCGTCCAACGGGAATGACACTGTGGAAGTTAATCGTCCTTTTATAGTCCCGTCCCTGTCTTTAAGACGGTAGTTACGTTACCTATCGAATTTCTCTATGAACCACTGTTATATTAAAATGGCACATGGTATGAAAGCAACAGGGAGCTGATAAAAGCAAAATAGATTTTAGAATACAAATGAGCCGCGACACGACAAAACCAACGATGTGGGTGTGCGCACAACGCAGACTCAGATCAGCCTGGGCATCCGCCCAGCCTGATCAGAGTCTTCGCTGTCCGCAAGAAGATACCTTAGACCCTTAACGACCCTTTGAGCAATTAACGAAGGGTCTGATCGAACTTGCCGGATGCACAGGCTGATCTGAGTCTGCGCAGTGCGTACAACGACATTGTGTTTTATCGTGTCGCGGCTCATTAATGTCTGACTGGTACGCAATAACCATAACATTTCAGTCTAGTCTAATCTAGTTTGTCCCATAACCTTGCAAGGCCGTTTTGGCACCACAGATGACTTTACAACTATCCTTTTCCACCTTTCCCTGTCTTCAGCTGTCCTATATGTGTTGGCAAAGTCCAGTCTAGTCCACTCTTTAATACTGTCTTCCCGCCACCTCTACTTAGTTTTCCTTTCACTGTGTCCTGTAGAATCGTCTTTACTAAGCCAGAAGACCTTGAGATGTGGCCAAACCGCTTTAGTTTCCATTTCTGGACCAAGGTCAGGAGTTCACCATATTCTCCAACGGCTGCTTGGATCTTTCTGCGAACATCATAATTAGCTACGTTGTCCTCGTGCGAGAGGTTAATTAACCTTAGACAGCAACTCGTCTCAAAGGCCTACGTTCTTTTCTCTAACTTTGCTATCACGATTCGCATGGCAAAAATGAATATGGATATGAAAAGGGAGTGCACCCATTTCACTTTTGATCTAAGACAAATTTTGTTATCTCTTCAAACTGGCTTCAACTTTGTTAGAAAGAACCTCATGTGGTTTAGAGCCATCATTTGAGACAAATGGTCCAAGGTATTTGAAGATTGGTCATTTTCCAGCTTCTGTCATTTCACCCTGATCTCCCTCTGGATGCCCTAGCGCTGTTTGTCAATAGTAAGGTATTCTCTGCACTTATCTCCATTATATACGAGGGTTGATCCAGAAGTAATGTCACTGCAGCTATAAAGTCGCGAAGAATAAAGAGAGAGCAACAAAATTTCGTATCCAAGTACCTTAATCTATTTGCATTATGGTCTGAAAATGTCATAGAAATACAGTGCTCAGTAAACGAGATATCGATATAGACAGAAGGCATGGTAACGAAACGCGCCGCACGTCAATGACGTCAATGACGCATCAGACGGAGTTTCGATATTGTGTCATGTCTAAAGTAGGATATTCGTTGTTCCAGCAAAGCACTACTGTCTGTTTACCCATGTTTATCCTATCTTATAATATTACTTGAACAGCACCACGGCTCAAGTTTAAGAATTTACACAACATTCGAAGTGTAGAACATCGATTTTCATATATGGGATCAGAACAAGAGTGACGTTACTGTCTGACATTGTTCATAAAGGTCTTCCGGTTTTTGGACTATCCTCTAGCGACCCATCTGCACCCGTATCGCGTTGAATGCACCTTAACACAAGCCTCATAATAACTGTTATATCACCACATGTCCAACTAAACAGTTCTAGAGTACCTAATCTTCATATTCCAAATTTGAGGCAAAACCGCATATATCAGCTGACGCGTTTGTCAGAAATCAACATTTTTACTCTCGGCAGTAACCGAGCATTAGCACTAGCTAGCGAACTTCAAACTGCAGTGACGATATTAAAATTTCATCAGTGGGCGACAGAAATATATTTCGTCATCGTATCAAATGTTTATCTGATTTGGCGCGTTAGTTTGATCTTGATTTGTGATTGCCTTTGAAACTTAGGTTCGTGTAATTAACGTTATTCTAACGTGCGGCGCGATGGCGTCGGTGGCATACTTTGAATTTCTGTATATCATAAACGGAAAAAGATTCCAACTTTATATTTATTCCGTAAATCGGAATTGAATTACAATTTAGATTGATGTAATTTTTGTAATAATGCTACAACGAATAAGCGCGCAGTTGACACAGTGACATTAATTCTGGATCAACCCTTGTACCTTGTGCTGATTTTGTCGGGACTTTCAAAAGGGCTTCTAGTTCCCTGTCTTCTTCAGCAAGATTAGTAATAGTAATATTGGTATTAGTCTGTCACCTATGCTACCCATCATGTTCTTCCAGAGCATCAGACAGAATCTTTTTGAGACAAAAAGTTAAAGAGGGTGGGTGATAGAAGGGATGGATACTTGCCTAACTCCAAATGTTGTTCTGAACCATTCTCCTGTATTGTCATTCATCTGAAATGCACTTATAACCTTGACATAGAGGTGCTCATCGGCGCGAAATAAATTTTCATTTATATTGTACTTATGCATGGTGGACCGTAAGGCTGCATGCCATACTCGTCAAATGTCAAATATTTTTTTTCTAATCTATAAAGACAAGGAACAGATTCTTCTGATGTTGAAAGTACTTTTCACACAGGATTCTGAGGTTGATGATCTGGTCTATGGTGCTCCTTCCGGCTCTGAACCCAGCCTGTTCTTCGGTAATTTTCTTTTCAGTATAAGGTTTAAGCCTGTTCAAGATGACTTTCAGCATTACTTTGCATGACTCTTTGATCAGACTGATGGTTCTCTAGCTCTGGCAGAGCTGTAGGTTACCCTATTTAGGGAGTGTAATAATCAGCTAATGAGTCCATGGGGTCGACCATGATCTTGTTACAAAGGGGAATGCCACTGTTTAAAAAATAGGAAATACCATCACGTTTTTCATAAATTTTAGAAGAAACATATACTTGAGATAGACAAATGTACATCAAAATAAATAAATAAATAAATAAATAAAAATAAAAATAAATGGGGCTTCGTGATCAGTTGAATTTGGCTTATTTAACTGAAGTTCATCAGAATATATTTGAAAATATAAAGATACCATAATATACTTACTAAAATATTGAAGAGATCATCCAGATATCTAGATATGGAATTAAATATTCAATAAAATCACTTTGTTTATAATCAGAAAGAGACAAATTGTCCAAAGAACTGTCCACAGAATTAATTTCAAAAGAATCTTATACACTGAACTGAATTCTCGCTAAGTGAAAAATTTCTTTTCTTTATATACTGAATTTTAACAATCCTTTGGTATACTCGGGACATCGAAGCTTTATACCTATCATGTACGTCACTGGAAATTTCTAGCCTTATACAGGATATGTATTATATTATACTAATGTAGGATAGAAATATTAAGGTAGTCCAATACTGGATCATTCTGTATTGCATTTGTCCAATCAAAACAGAGTAATTGTTCGCTCAACATTGGGGTAGTTTACCACTAAATATTCATGAACCGCCTCTTTGGCGGAGCTTAAGTCAAGAAGAGAATGGTTAGAATGGCCACCATTTGTCAGGTAACTAATGCAAAAAATCGTTTATCAAAAATGAAATGAAACAAGGAAAACTTGAAATTTTTTGCTGTAAACCACTGAAGTATCTAATAGTTTAATTACTTTACCCAGTACTAAAATGACGCGCCAAATTTACTGCACACACTTGGTTACGTGTTCTAGTTAAAAAAAAAGCGGCCTCCAGGGCAGGGAATATGTTTTTTTCTTCTGTAAACCATAGGCTAAAGTCGTTCTTCAAAATGCGGTATTAACTTCGAGTTTTCTAGTTACTAGCTTAAACGTTATTTCTGCTGCCTATGTAAAATAATAGGTGGTAAGCTACCTATACAAATGAGCCACGACATGAGAAAACCAACAAAGTTGTTTGGCGCCCAGCGCCTGCGCAGACTCAGATCAGCCTGGGCATCCGCCCAGTCTGATCAGAGTCTTCGCTGTCCGCATGGAGGTAGCTTAGACCCTTAGCTACTCTTTAAGCGCTTAGCGAAGAGTCTGATTAGACTGGGCGGATGCCCAGGCTGATCTGAGTCTGCGCTGGGCGCACAACTCCTTTGTTGGTTTTCTCGTTTTGCGGCTCAAATGACACCAACTACCGTAAAGATCCTAAATTTTCGGACAGATAGGTTTGTACAAATAGTGGAAACGGAGATCAGACTGCTCCTTAAGAACCTTTCTGGATTGCCAATCCGTCTGCACATTTTTGGTGGCATTACGGTATGGTAGAACCGAAATAACAGGGGAATAAATAGTAGAGCAAGGGCCTGCTTTGGTTGCAGCATGTGCGGAATTGTGTTGTTCTTAGGAACCTTTCTGGATTGCCGATCCGTCTGCACATTTTTGGTGGCATTACAATATGGTAGAACCGAAGTAAAATGGGAATAAATAGTAGGGCAAGGGCCTGTTTTGGTTGCAGCATGTGCGGAAGGGGGTTGTCTGTTTACTTGGGTTTCTCACATTGTGGGGTATTTTTGAACTTTAACATTGTTTTGCAAGGAAACGAAACGGTGAAAATTTTATAATTTTGTCTTATTCTGTAATTTAATCTAATAGGTATTTTTTATGTTCGCAGAGAAACAGCATTAAAAAATGCTTAAGTTCAAACCTGTTTCACGAAAACCGTCGCCTGCCGGACAAATCCGGCAGTTTTTGAAAATGTCCGGCGATTTTCGCCGGGGCGCCGGTCCAACTATTCCGATAGTGAAAAAAGTTGGCATCTTCAACTCGTTTAGTAGAATTAATCGTCGGAAAAGTTCTCTGTCATTGATTTTTAGTCGAAGGAAAAAGAAGCCATCGCAATTTTATACTTACAATTGCGCTTATATAACCCGACATCTGATTCGTCAATATTTCCCATTCTATTAATATACACCGAATCGTTTCGAGCGTTTCAGCATTTCGTTCAGAGACGCACTCGCATCTTTTGGTTTCGGCTTGAGAATGTATATCAATTGTAATCTTTACTTTTTTATTTAATCTTCGAAAGGCTGGGCTGAGATAAAATAAGATTTAACCTTTATTTTCATATTATCAGTTTTATAACGGCTGCGCTAGGGTTTTTTGCTTGCTGTAACTGTTTTTGCTACTCGTAAGATAGACTGGTGGCGAATTTTATTTGATCGAACGCACCGAATCGTACGAGGCCGAACCAAGGCAAGGGTAGTTATTTTGTGACGACTGACCGTGACATTGCGAATTTTGACGGATCTGTTTTCGCAGAAGATTCAGAAGAGCGAACTTGGGAAGATTTGGTTTTTGGCGGTTCTCAACGGTGATTTCGTTTTCATTATATTATTTGTTGAGTAACGTTTGCCCAGATTCGGTATTTAGAAGGAACCAAGCATGGAAAGAAACCACATGCAGGTACCAGTGGTGGGCAAAAACGCCCAACAAACCAAGATTCCCCGTCAAACTCAGTCTCAAAGCCCAAAAAACAATATAAACGTTCTCTGGAAGAGCAGTGGAAAACAGGCCGTGACTGGCTGGTATTTTACTATGCCAAAGGAACTATGACATGCAGTGTCTGTATTGAGTGTGCCAAAACCAATCAGAGTGCTAACCAGAAACTAAACCTATCCAATCAGTACACTTTCATTACTGGCTGCACTAATCTTAGTGCATCTGCTGTGGCAGATCATGAGACCAGCAAAGGTCATTTGAAAGCAGTTGCAGCTGTAAAGGATAAAACTTATACTCATGCTGACAAACTGGAGTCAACTGCTGGCAAGACTTTAATGTCGCTTAAATCTGCGGAGCGCTATAGGTTGCTATGTCTATTCAGAAATGCACATGCCGTGGCCAAAAGAAATCGGCCACTTAGAGACTATTCTTGGCTGTGTTCCGTTGACAAAGCCAAAGGTTTAGACATTGGCGAAACCTATTTGTACGATAAAGTTGCTCTTGGTTTTATATTTTCAATTGCAGATGGCAAGAAGATCAAGACAGCTCAACAACTTGACCAAGCACCGTTTTTTTTTCCATTCATGATGGATGGAAGCTTTGATATTTCTGGGGATGAACAGGAGACCATCTATATCAGATTATCACTGAAAGTGAGTGTGACTGAAAGATTTCTTTGCATTGGAACCCCTGTCAGCACATGTTCCAATGATTTATATGAATTTGTGGCCGAAACTTTCAATATCAATACTGATAAGCTTGTCGGCATTGGAAGTTATGGGGCGTCCAACATGACTGGGTCCAAGGCAGGATTAATCCCCATATTACGCCAACAAGTTAATGATGAAATAGTAAACATACACTGCCTAGCACATCGGCTTGAACTTGCATTCAGAGATGTTGTGAAAAAATCAAAGCTTTATGACAAACTGATGGCTTTGCTAATAGGTCTGCACTATTTTTACAAGAGGCAGTATGAAAATAAATCTGGCCTGCAACGCAACATGGCACCAAAGTGACTGGAACTCGCTGGCTCCCACACCTTTAAAGGGGAATCACTTGCTTTCTTAGGTCATATAAGGTTATAGAAGCACATCAACAACCAGCCACCAAAATCCCAAAGCAGAAGGCATGTTGAAGATGATGCTTGACATAAACCTGATGGCTTGTGTGCTTTTCCTTCAGGTTCTCCATACATTTGCATGCTGTATATGCCGATACATAGGCTGATATGTTGCTGAACATATATTTAATAAGATATTTTATTGCTGCAGCAATTCTGTTGTCTCTGTAAAAAGTATGTCGTGGATCTTTTGACCAGCTTTCTACCAGCCATTTGAGGAAACATGATATCATAACATAGGCGCTGCTAGAAGGATGTCAGGAAGCACATACTGCAACATATTTCCATCTGTTCACTTTTAGGAGAAGCAGCTTTGCATTTTTGCCTCCTTTTCAATGAAGGTCAACTTTTAAAGGAAAGAATTTGCTCCTCTAAAAGCAAATTCTTTCCTTTAAGAGTAGACTTTATTTGAAAAAAGAAGCAAAAAAAATCCTCTTATTTCCTCTTTGTCAAAATCGCGAAGGGAGCAGATTTTTCAATAGAAGCTGTACAGTATGGTATGGAAATATGTTTCAGGATGTCATTGATCCCCTTATGAAACTCTACCTGAAGTTTCAACGTACAGAAGCACCTTATCTGATTGCCTTGTCTGGGTTGATACAATCCTGGAGCTCCTGGATGAAACTAAATCAAGGTACCGCATCCATTCCAAAGTCTAAGTTTTACGTAATTCTGTCCATATAAAAATAGCTAAAGCATGTTTGTTTTAAGTAAGCACTTGGTCAGCAATATCTCCAATTTACATATGTGCTCACCGAAGACTCAGTTCAGCCTGTGCATCCACACAGTCTGATCCGTCTTTGCTGTGCGCTTTATGGATAGGTAAGAGCCCTAGCGCTTTTTCATGTGACCACTGGAGATTGCACAGATGGGCAGGCTGATCTGAATCTTCCCTGGGTGCAATTCTAAAATGTAGGAATTGCTGTGCCCGGGGTCAAACTTAAAACAGTGTTATCAGTTTTCTCATATTCTATGAATACTCTTAATGTTCAGGCAGATAGTTCTAGCTTATTTAGGGTGTAAATATGGATACTACTAAAGCAATCTGAGCTGACACGGTTTTCATTCTTTATTTGTCTGTATATTTTAAGGAATTAAATTGCAAACCTGTACTCGTATACTTGCTATTTCATAGGGAAAATAAGCAACTTTCTGAGATTCTGGAGTCGAGAACCCTGTATGATGTTACCCTGAAAGGGTCAACTCCATCAATGGCATACAAGGATGAACTTGTGAGTGGCTTGTCAGTAGCCATTTAAACTAGATTCCAAGCAATCCAGTTTGGAAAGAGTGTGGTTGATGCTACAAAGATCCTCAAACTGAAAATATGGCCTTCAGATAAAGACGAGCTCCGAGGTTCCATTTTTGTTCCAAGAATTTTGATTGTTTTATACATGTTTCCAGTTTGATTTTCTCTTAGCCTGATAAAATAAATGCAATGTTCTGGTAGATTCAAAACTTTCTTGATAGGCATGTGAACCACAGTTGAAAACCTGTCTTTTACTATGTGCAAACAACCAGTGCTTACGCATCATGTAGTTTAATCAGTGCCTTTGTTGTTCCCTTTTTGAAAAGTTTGTCTTAGCTGGTCGCTCACCTCTAAAGACAAGTTTTCTTGTGCTGCAGCTGATATAGGTGTATTTCGGGGAATTTTGCTGTCATTTAAAATCATACCTACCTAATATTAAAGACAAAGCCAGGAGTTACAAGATCCTTACTTTATTTTATTTGACTAAATTTCTTCATTTTTGTTTGTTTTCTTTTTTTTCTGTTTGTTGGTATTGTTATTTGTAATATTTAAATATGAAGTTATTTTTAAGTGTATTGTTTGAAAAAGGACAAAACAGGTCAATAGTTTGCTCTTTAATAACTCATCATTCTGTCATTATTATTTTTTTTGTCAGTTTTAAAAGTCTGTTTGTATTAATTACACTATTTGTGTTTTTATGATAATTTGAAAGAAACTGTTATTTATCTTTAAAACTAAATGTAGGCCCTAATCAGACTCTGATCCACACATATGCATCTGACCTGGGTCTGCAATTTTTCTTTCATGGGACATTTGGAATGATTATATTTGTAGTGCTCGGTAAAATCAAATTATTTTCTTCTTTTTTTCCAGAATTTGGTAATGATGAATTCAAAGGTGTCTTGGCACACTTCAAGTCAACCTTGAGGAAGGCTGATCCTGAGTTCTGTGATGAGAATGCCCTGTCAAAGTGGATTTTGTTGAAAAAGGTGCTTAGTAAAAGGTTTGTTTTAAATTTCTTACTCAGCAACTTTTATTATGAAAGTCTAGTCTGTGTCATTTGAATATTGAGAGTTGAATAAGATATTTGATGTTCAGTCTAAGTCAGCAAAAATTTATAAAAACATTGTAAACATATTTTGTAGACATGGTCAGAAGCTGAATACAGACCTTGCATGGCCAGGCCTCCTAAAAGACGACGAGGACTTCAAGTCGGCAAGCCTTGTTATTGACCTCTTGTTGAGCCTGCCACCTACAAGTGTGCAGTGTGAGGCATCAGAGCTCCAGATAAGAGGGGGTATTGAGGATAATTCAAAGATAATTTTTCTTATTTCTCAAGGAAAACATATATTGTGACCCCTCATTAGAACCGTCTCGAGGAGACGGTTCTAATGATGGGTCACAAAATATGTTTTTATGAAGAAATATGAATAATTATCCATAAATTATCTCGGTTACCCCTTCTTATCTGGAGTACTGGGCATCATTCTCGCAAATGAAACTGATCAAAACCAGCCGACGGACCAAATTTAGATCCTTCACTTTGAATGCTTTGCCAACTGTAAAGCTGGAATCTGCTGAAGTAGACTGAGGGAATTGACAGATAGATGGTTAGCAAATTCCTGATGACAAAAATTGATAACATTCAGCTTGTTAGGCACTTGTTGCTGTGCTTGTTCTCTGTGGGCATCTCTCTTCCTCTTGGTGTCTTGGGTGAGCTTTATCTTGTAGTTGTAGCATTCCTTGGATCTTTTAAGTGGGCATAGAGAATAATTTTACAGACTACCAATTAATCCATGTTCAGTTCAACAATTTGCTTAAATATTTCATTGTGTTGCTGGTATTGATCATCAGCTTGTCTGAGTAGCTAAATGTTAAGATCGTTTATCATATGACGTCGCATCTGATAGTGTAATAAAGCCATGCATTAAATGCGATAATCCACTAGTGGATTAAATATGCAAATTACGTCGTAACGTTATACGTTGACGTGCATAAAAACGCTGCGTTTTCTAATGGCGTAAGTCGTGACTTTTTAGTGCAAATTCTGCTGATAAAATGCGATTTTAGTGTCATATGATAAATAGAATCTTGCATTCGTACTCATGTATTATTGAATTTATTAAACTCGTTGGGGAAAAACGATAAGATGCTCGGCAAAGCCTCGCATCTTATTTTTTCCCCAACTCGTTTAATAAATTCAATAATACATGAGCACTCATGTAAGATCCTCTATTTATAGTACTTAGCATATACTTTTTTCTTTCAGGCAATAGGACAGCGACGTCCAAACTACAAACGATCTAAGACTCAAATTAATGAAAAGGCTGAGGCTGTCATTCAGATAGAGGATGAAGATGATGTTATAACAGAGACTGCTAAACAGTCTGAAACCAAAACTGAAACTTTTGATGATGAGGCTGAACCGGACTCAGATGAGGAAGTAGATTTTATCAATGAACTGTGTGGTGGTGATTCTGATGATGAATTTTAGTGTAAACATATTTTATTTCAATTTTATACAAGTTATGTACAGGATTCAAATAGTATACAATAGCAAATGGATCTGAACGGAAGCCAGGGGCTTATTTAGTTCATCTCCTGATGAATTTTGTGATGACTATCAGGATGAGGATATGAATATGGACACAATTTTCTTATATAGCAGAGAATAAAACTCTAAAAAGGGAGTTAAAGTTAAATAAAGTACAGAATCTTACAGGAATGAGGTAGTATTTAAGTAACTGTTAATCAAATAAATAAAAAAAATAGTCGGCTCAAAGGTGTTTTTTTTCTGTCCTGCAAATTTCAGATCTGTCCTGCAATTTTTTTTAGACTGTCCGACAGCTGTTCTGCATCTCTTCTGAGGGTTTCGCGAAGACTTGTCAAACCCACTTAAAGTTAGTTTGTGAATAATCATTTCTCTGAATCTGTGCTTCATACACTAGAACAGGCTGCATGCCAAAGAAATCGAAATTTTACTCTTTCTGGAGCGAAAATTTGAACCACAACTCGAGGTACCATGATTCCTTCAAAAACTGTTTTAAATGAGACATTTAAAGGGATTTCCATAGGAAATCGGAACTGTTACGGCTATCGGACGCGTAATGATTCTTCCAATTTTGTCAGTATGTAATGAAAACAATGTCATATTGTTAATGAAGATACTTCGAAAAAAACTCGAACAGGTACAGTTATGACGAGGTTTTGACAATCGCTAGCGTTTTATTTCAAAGGGAGATAATCTGAAGATTTGAAAATTTCAAACTTCGCATATAATGCCTGAGTACAAGATATAGGACATTTTAAGTGTTTTTCGAGAATTCTGCTTAATGATCTTTTCTGCGCGATACATAATTTAATTTAGCGTATGCGTACTTATTAGGTGCATTCCAATTAGCACTTATCGAAAATATCCACATAACTCTTCTGTGAAAAAGTATCGGCTGGCGATTGTCATTTTTTTTTCATTGGCATCTCCCAAAAGACATATGAGCCTCAAATAACTCCAATATGCACTGGTTTCTTTGAAAATATAGACAAAAGTTAGTATCGTTAAGCCCCTATCTCACTGGGATGAGTCAGTTTGCGACTGATTGCGAATTGCATTCGCGGATGAGTCTCAAAACTGTCTTGAAACGTTCTCGGGGATTCGCAATATCCTCGCGTGAGTCGCAAACTGGCGCAAAAGGTTCGCATTTTCGCACAAAAATGTAAAACTTTTTGTGCGACAAAGTTTCTCGCAATATAGTCGCAACATAGTCGCAAAGTAATCGCGGGTGTCACGAACACGTCGCGGACCCATCGCAATTTAGTTTCCGTGAGTCGCAATGACCGTTAACACGAAAAATTTGCGACATAAATAAGACTATATTGCGAACAAATTGCGACATAAATAAGACACTTCCGCGACTAAATTGCGAGCAAATAAAACTGAGTAACTTTCGCGCGAACGTCGTGAGACATTCGTACGAATATCTTACGACTATCGTGCGAGTGTCTCAAATAACTCGCAGTGTCGCAAAAGTGTCGTGAATGGTTCGTATTTTCGTCCCATGTGACTCGGACAATTATGTTTCTCGCAAACAGTTTGCACTCATTCAGTTCCAACATGGGCATCATGCCAGCAAAAGTCAGAAAAAGGCGAGGTAGGGGTAGGGCTGCCACTGCACCCGGCAATCAAACCACAACACAGGAAGCCGAAACAGTCCCAGTTCCTATTCCCTCCGACGACGAGAGCTCGGGAGCTCCCACGGTTTCTCTGACGGGTGAAACAAGGAAGAAAGAGAAACTGGGCATTGTGAGTGAGAAACAGTACCCATGGAAGGATGCTCACCAGAATGTACTGGCTGAGTTCTGGCTGAACCACCCCATATTTCATTTTATAAAACACAATATCCATCTTTCTGACGTCTGATGAATAAAAAATTGCCTGAATGTCAATAGTTTTTCATTTTCTCGCAAAATCATCGTGCGATTGTTGCACGACCTTCGCACGACAGTCGTGCGACGTTCGTGAGAGTATCGTGACACAGTCGCACGAGAGAAATAATCGCAATTTCATTGAGCGAACGTCGCACGAGTGTCTCACGAACGTAGCGCGACTGTCGCGCGACGTGTCTGCGAACTCTAGGCGAGTTTGGGCAAGATTCGTGAGATAATCGTACGTCATTCGTGCGACATTCGCGCGACACTCGCAAATATGTCGTAATCACCATTTCAGTGAGACCCAAATATGAAAAATGTCGCAAAGCCGCGGATTTTATCGCAAATCTTTGTCTCAAACTAGTCGCCAGTTGTCGCATCCCAGTGAGATACTATCTTTACTCTTTTGACTGAGTATGAGCCGCGACACGAGAAAACCAACAAAGTAGTCGTGCACCCAGCGCGGACAGATCAGCCTGGCCATCCGCCCAGTTTAATCAGACACTTCGCTAAGTGCTGAAAGGGAAGCTAAGGGCCTAAGCTACCTCAATGCAGATAGCGAAGGCTCTGATCAGACTGGGTGAATGCCCAGTCTGATCTGAGTCTGCGCTGGGCGCACATGCCACCTTTTTAGTTTTCTCATGTCGAGGCTCATATACATATACAGGCAGGTATATACTTTGGTGGCACGGATTATGTTGTTTTATTTTATTTCGGTTTAAAATAAGGTTTTCGAAAAGAGTTTTTTTGAGCATTTTAATGACGACGCTATCAAAATACATTTTGCCATAAGCAGTGACCCCGGTAAAACAGACAATAAAATAAATCAAAACAGTTGTGAAATCGGACTTATTTTTGTTTTATATGATTCTTCCTTGTATGTGCATTTTAAAAGCAGCATAAATTGAATAAATATTCATAGTACAATGCCGGATATCTCATTTCATGACATGACAAATTGGATGCTATAATTTTACGTATCAAAGTCAAGTCGATCTGCAAGTGAAAACTGTAGTTTATCATCAAAGTCGTGCAAAGGAATGCACACTGACTCAGCATAAAATAATTTTATCATCTTTCTTAGGGCCGAGTCTCATTGTCACGTTTTGAGGGCTAGACTGCACTACGTTTCCAATCCTACATTTAGCAAAGAAATGTACCCCGTTTTGTAGGTATCTAGGTTTTATTACGTTTTTAGTACGTTTCGAATACGTTCAACTACGATTTACTTCGTATTATCCGGTTACCAAACGGCTTAGTACTACGCTTTCAGAAGGGATGAGAACAGTTACTTACCTACTACGATTCCGTACGATTTCCTAGGGACTACTAGGTAGTGACGTAGTGACCGGGATAACTGCCTAGTCAAAATCACGTTTCAGTAGGTATCGAAAACATACCAAATCGTAATGAAATGCAGAATTTTACGTCACAAAACGTACTAAGACGTGGTAAAGCGTATATAATGCGTACTAGTATGTAGAAGACCTTTACGTACGGCTACGTATTAAAAACGTTCATCTACGTTCTAGTACGTTTAGACTACGCTTCAATACGCTTTTACTACGCATACAGTAAGTATTTCGAAATGGTACGTGAAAGCCGATTTTTCAAATCAAACGTAGGTAGTCCACGTATGTAGCTGTTTAAGTCCATATATAATACGTATTCACTACGTTTTAATACGCATATTCCCGCTTTGGTACGTTTAAATTCGTAGAAAAACCTAGTCTTCAAAACGTGACAGTGAGACTGAGGCTTAGAGGACCTCTAGGTTATTCTTGTTACGTTTTTGTACGTATTTGATGCTTTCGGCTACGTTTTAGTACGCTTCGACCACGTTTTACTACGTGCTGGTACGTTTTACTACGTATACGCTACGCATATCAAAATGCCATGTTTGAGTTGAAAATTCTAAATCAAGCGTAATAAGGCCTGGTATTTTGCTTTATCTTTATACGTATTCATTACGTTTTACAACGCATACTGCCGTTTTGCCACGTTTAAAAACGTAGTAAAACCTAGCCCTCAATACGTGACTGTGAGACTGTGGCCTAAGGCCCCGGTCTCACTGTCACGTTTTGAGGGCTAGGTTGTACTACGTTTCCCGCCCTACGTTTGGTAAAAAAGTAACTTGTTTTGTCGGTACTTAGGTGTTACTACGTTTCTAGTACGTTTTCAATACGTTTCAATACGATTTACTTCGTATCACCCGGTTATCAAACGGCTTATAATTAGCGCTTTCAGAAGGGATGAGAACAGTTTACTTATTACTACGATAAGTAAACTGTTTTACTAGGGACTACTAGGTAGTGTTCGGGATAACTACCTAGTCAAAGTGAAGTTTGAGTAGGTATCGCAAAACACACCAAATCGTAATTAAACGCAGATTCTAACACTGGCCGCCGATATAGCCAATGCTAAAATCTAGTCACATATTCCTTAACAAATCACTGGGCGGATTAGCTTGACGTTATTTAGCACCGTTCGGACGTCATTTTATTCGTTTGGTGAGGTCAATTTTCATTTCCATGGGGATAGACGGTGTAACGTCGTTTTCTCGCATCAAAAACTTACGAAATACATGTGATCGCCTCTGTTACAGTCAATGTTGTTGGCGGAATTTCTTCATGTAATCATGGTGGAAAAGTGGAAAAATCGAAAGGAAACATTTGCGTTTTCGTCGTTTCTGGCGTGTTAGAATCGATATATATATTCTTGCTAACAAGTGATTTATTGCCCAATATATCGCTGGTTGTCGGTCAGTCTCAGTGACTATATCACTCGCGCTTCGCCCTCTTGACATATTACTTTACGACTGACCTCCAACCAGTGATATATTGGGCAACAAATAACTATAAGCAAGAATCTATGTATTAAATAAAACGTCACAAAAACGTACTAAGACGTGGGAAAGCGTAATATAATTAAGAAATAGATTCTTGCTTACAGTGATTTGTAAGCTGGTATATCACTGGTTAAAGGTCAGTCGTAAAGTGATACGTCACGAACGCGAATCGCGAGGGATATAGTCATGGACGACTGACCGACAACCAGTGATATATTGAGCAACAAATCACTTGTTAGCAAGAATCTGTTTCGATTCTAACACACCAGAAACGATGAAAACGCAAATGTTTCCTTCAGATTTTTCCAGTTTTCCGTCATGATTACATGAAGAAATCCCGTGAACAGATTTGACTGTAACAGGCGATCACATGAATTTCGTAAGTTTTTGATGCGAGAAAATGACGTTACACCGTCTATCCTCATGAAAATTGACCTCAGCAAACGAATAATAATGACGTCCGAACGGCGTTAAATAATGTGACGCTGATCCGCCCAGTGATTTGTTACGCAATATATCACTAGAATTTAGCATTGGCTATATAGGCGATCAGTGTTAGAATGCGTAGTAGTATGTTCAGGGCCTTTACGTTTCACTATGTATTTAAAACGTTTCGTCTACGTCATGGTACGTTTAGACTACGCTTCAATATGTTTTACTACGCATACAGTAAGTATTTCGAAATACTACGCTTAAGCTGAATTTTGAATTAACTCACCATAACTCACCATACTTGAGACACTTCTAAGTTGTCACACAGATTCTACTGGCCCATTTTGATATCTTGTCCTACACGATGGTACTGGCTCGCCCTGGATGTAGCATGATGGTTGGAACTTTAACCATGCCAATGTTTATTTAATCAAGATTTGAATATGTACAGGGAAGGTGCCAAAACCACATACTTTGGTGGGGAGTTCCAAACATTTAAAACACGGTTTGAAAAAGCGTTCGCTCTGACATTTAATCTGCAATGTCTTCTAAAGAATTTCAAATCCAAACGTAGCTAGGCTACGTATGTTGCTGTATTATCCCTCTAGAATACGTATTCACTACGTTTTAATACGCATACTCCCGTTTTGGTACGTTATAAATACGTAGAAAAACCTAGTCCTCAATACGTGACAGTGAGACTGAGGCTTAGAGGACTTCTAGGTTACATGTATACATGTTACGGATTTTTACGCATTTAAAGGCCCATTTGTTCTATCAGAATGATAAATTGTATCATGAGGTATCCCTGCAAGCTTCTCACTATAGTTTCGCCATTGTAAAAGACCGTGATTAGCCAACTTTACACATAAAAAATCATTGAGTTTATATAAAAAGGGTTTGAAAACCTATTTGGGTCATTTTAGTTGGCAGCTTAAATGACCTACTCAGTTCGATTTCAGTAAGTTGAACTAAACACAATGTATAGGTGTGGAGCCCCAATCACTATCCAGTCTATGTCTATATAGCATTGCTAAACTGGAAACCAGAACAGGAAATTTTAATTTGAGGAACGATTTCTTAATTTTTCAAAAACTTATTTTTTCCACTTTTTGCCGGCTACGTGTCTCAATTTAGGCACATCAACCTTCATTTTATTACTAGACGTGAAGGTTGAACCGCTTTTTACAATGATTTTAGTTACGAAGTTTTTTTTTTATCACTGATAGGACTATACGGGCTTTAATGCGTTTCTGCTTCGTTTTGGCACGTTTTGAACACGTTTTGTCTTTTTGCTATGTGTTACTACGTTTTACTAGGTAAACGCTAAGTATATAAAATTTCCATGTTTGAGTTAAACATTCTAAATCAAACGTAACTAGGCCTTGTATTCTGCTATATCAATATACGTATTCACTACATTTTACAACGCATACTGTCGTTTTGCCACGTTATGAAAACGTTGTAAAACCTAGTCCTCAATACGTGACTATGAGGCCGTGGTTTTATTGTTCTTTAATTTTAACAAGTTTAAAGACCAAGGTCCCACTAATGTTCAATGCAAAATTTTAGCCAAATATACATTGCTGTTCTGGAGAAAATGTCAGTTTGTAGGTCTTGCTATTTTTTAGAAACAGTGGCCATCTTAGAGTCTCAACATAGTTGATTTCTACCTTTTGAAACCCTGGGGTCTGGTCATGCTCCGTGTGAAGTTACAGAACCATGAGAGCTGTGGTTTCATGGTAGTCGATTGAATAAAGTACAAGGTGGAATAGGATAAAACCAAAATTTTGAGTTTTCTAGTCAAAAAATATATGAGCCGCGACACGAGAAAATCAACAGAGTGATTGTGCGCCCAGCGCAGACTCAGGTCAGCCGTAGCATCCGCCCAGTCTGATCAGTCTTCGCTGTCCGCATGAAGGCAGCTTAGACCCTTGGCTACCCTTTAAGCGGTTAGCCAAGAGTCTGATCGGACTGTGTGGATAGCCTGGTGGATAGCCAGGCAGATCTGTCTGCGCTGAGCGCACAAACACTTTGTTGGTTTTCTCGAGTCCCGGCTGAATAATCAAAACCTACGGTCATTTTTGACTCCCTAAATGACTTTCTTTTTGGTATGAAACAAACAGTTTCTATTTCAATGGAGTCGTAAAAATGTAATGGTTGGACTTTTTTATGTCCAAATTCAATGCCCTCAGACATCAGCATTAATCGGCATTACTCTGCAGTCCGTTTAGGTATTGAAATAAATTCCATACTAAAGTACGTGCCATCACGAGGTCTATAAGGCTGTGCTATACTTTCGATCCACTCTGTATTCATTACGAGTAGATTGATGCAAACAGCCGTCATATTTTTCACGTAAAAATTGAAACCGAGAAATAACGCATCTGAAAAAATATATCTCAATTTTTTTATATGTTTTAATAAAATGTGAAGTTGGAATATTGATGAAATAAACATAAGATTTTACCGTGTAAATATTTCTATTAGTAGAGTTTTAAACCACACCCAATGTTCAGATAACATCGATTTTTTAGCGTCAAACTAAATTGGTCGCTAATAGCAGTTTCTGTCATACATGTATCTTTAAAATCCGATAAACAATGCTGTGAATCTATGAAAATTAAATCGGAGTGGCTATTGCCAGTCGACTGGTAATAGCGATTTTACGTTGAAATCGCTATTGCCAGTCGACTGGCAATAGCGATTTTAACGTAAAATGGCTATTGCCAGTTGACTGGTAATAGCGATTTCAACGTAAAATCGCTATTGCCAGTCGACTGGCAGCAGCGATTTTAATTTTAAATCACTATTGCCAGTTAGTTTAAGTTTTGGTCAAAAAAGGGTAAACACTACTTATTAGCAAGCAATGCTTGTGAATGTTTTTACTTTGTATCTATTGTTGCACCCTCATAGATGCAGCAGCATGTATGTGGCTCACCAACCATCTGCAACCGAATATAGGTTTAGACTTTTCTTAAGTCTAATTACCTATGATGGGAGGGTGATAATGAAAGGCTGTGTGCAGTGGAACCCTGTTTACACCTCAAGCGGGGCTCGAACCCGGGACCGCTAGAAATATTGTACGCAATGGAACCTGTTTACGGTTGGAAAAATATTTCCATCTCCATCGGGAATCGAACCAATGACCGCTAGTTCAGCATGATAGCGCTTAATTCACCGAGTTACCGAGACTCAGACTGATGTATCACTTGCAGTTTTACGCACCCTTCAACACTATTTGAGTCATAACGATCCGAAAGCAGGTGCTAATTAAAGGCTGTCTTCTAAGGAACCTCTTTGGCGTTTGAAAGAATTTCCCCTCTATTGGGATTTAACCCAGACCGCTACCGTAGCAGGCCCGTGCTTAACACACTGAGCTACCGGAACTCCTTAATAAGCATATCGCCACGGTTCCTTACTAAGCAAAAATGAAATAAAATGAATAAATTGGTTATTTCGCAGAAGTAAAATATCTGTGAAGTAAGGAACACTTACTAAGCAGCTTTAAACTTCAAATGGGATGCAACTTCTTCAGCTTCAAATTTATTCTTAAGAAATGGGAAGAAAAACAAAAAAACAAACAATAACTGACAATAGCGATTTCACGTCAAAATCGCTATTGCCACTCGACTGGTAATAGCCATTTTACATTAAAATCGCTATTACCAGTCGACTGGCAATAGCCATTTTACGTTAAAGGCCCTATTGCTCTATCAGCATGAAAAAATTTATCATGAGGTATCGCTGCAAGCTTCTCACTGTCGTTTCGTCATGGTAAATGACCGCAATTTGCCGGCTTTAAACAAATAAAACATAATTGAGTTTCACATAAAATGGGTTTGAAAACGTATTTGGGTCATTTAAGTTGCCAACTAAAATGACCTACTTTCGATTTCATTAAGTTAAATAAAATGGTAAAAATACAATGTACAGGCGTGGAGTCCCAATCACTATCCCGCCTATATTTATATAGCATTGCTAGACGGGAAACCAGAGCACGAAATTGTGTTATGTAGACCGATTTGTTATTCTTAAAAAATTGTTTTCTATACTTTTTGCCAGGTATATGACTCAATATATGTACATCAACCCACATTTTATTACCAAACAAGAAGATTGAACCGCCTTTTACAACGATTTGAGTTTAGACACTTATAGGACTATGGAGACTTTAAAATCGCTATTGCCAGTCGACTGGTAATAGCCATTTTGATGTGAAATGGCTATTGCCAGTCGACTGGCAATAGCGATTTTAACGTAAAATGGCTATTGCCAGTCGACTGGCACTAGACCTTTCCAAATTAAATACGAAAAAATTGAAGAAATATCTCATTCTATTGTCGAGACAAGAGTTCAAACAGGTCAAGGGCTCATCCTTCCCGGTCACAGTCTGCTTTTTCGGAAGTAATTGACGTCGCAAAATACGAGGTTCAATAAATGAGACATCACGTTACACAAAATACATGTAAATATCTAGGCAAAAATGAACCCCTGGCGTGTTAAAACCGTCCTCCGTGGAAGACGGAATACGGTACAAATTCATTTTTTTTCGCATTTCGTGCAGTTATATTCTCTAAAAGAGATCATAAATGTTTTACTAGAAACTAAAACTTTACTGAAAAACATGCTTAGATCTCCTTTGACGTTGAAAGAAACGTCATTATCGGAACAAGTTTGATATTTTAACAAATCAACATTGTGAAACATTTTGTAAACTTAAAATTATCTAAAAAATTTAAAAAAAACATATCAAATTTTAGATATATTTTTCGGAGACGTTTTTTTCTTTTCTTTTCTCATATCTAAGCTTTTATGTGAAATTAAGCAATGTTCAGTAGCTAATAAAGATCATATTTGCATAAATCAACAAAAAATGCGGAATATTTGAAAATGGTAATAATAGGGATTTCCGATATAAGCTACGGTACAATAACCAACGAACGTTAGCGACGATAGGCGAACGATAGCAGACGTTAGAAGCTGTTTATTGGGGATTCATTATTTGTTTACCAAATTTTCACTTTTATTTAATTTTTACACATTCGCCGAATCCAACAAGAGCATTCGTAGATGAATAACATTTGTATAGAAATAGGCAAAGAAATATACATATAAAGCATGGACATGTATACTGTATGAATGTATTCTGTACAATACCATATGAGCCGCGACACGACAAAACCAACAATGTGGTTGTACGCCCAGCGCAGACTCAGATCAGCCTGGGCATCCGCACAGTCTGATCAGAGTGTTCGCATGCTGGTAGCTTAGACTCTTAGCTACCTTTTGATCACTTTTCAAAGAGTCTGATCAAACTGAGCGGCTGCCCAGGCTTACCGGAGTCTTCGCTGGGCGCACAACTACATTGTTGGTTTTGTCGTGTCGCGGCTCAATTATAATAGGCCACTGACATATTATGTATTACATCTCACATAGCCACAGTAGCTTGAGTAGGTTAAACGCCTACCTGCTGCTGGTGATTTAGCGGTCCCAGCTTTACTGTTAAAAGGGGCAAAAAATGGCAAGTCATCTAACATTACAAAGTATTTAGAAAATCAGTTTTCCGCCGTGCTAATCACGCACGCAACTCAACTACAGATGGTAGTAAATGCCGACAGTGTCTATAAATGCTTGCGAGCCACCGAAATGTTTTAATGTAATTTACAATATGGTCCACATACACCCGTCTGGAGCGCAGTTTCGTGTGAAACAACCGCTGTCGCCTCTGCTCAAATCTGGCAACATTTCTGCTGTAGGGTGTTATCAGCGGATATTCATTAGGGTATATACTATCCCCAAGCAGTCGCAGTTCTTGGCCACCGGGGTAACAACAGATTCGACTGGAGCCAGGCTAGTTCCTTTATAACAGTATTGCAGTCATATCAAGACTATGGGCGAGTGATAATGAAAGGCTGTGTGCAATGGGATCTCGTTTACTGTAAACAGTTGGAGATATTCCGCCATCGGCTGGTACCATGTCCGAGATCCACTGGGTGTAGAATTGTGTGTGTATATACATGTATATATTCTTGTATTACGATGTTTTCCCAACACCTCATCGAAACTCAGCCAAGGCCGCAGTACCAGGGCACTGTGAGTCAATCGGACTTCATGGAGATATAAATCTCTCCAACCGTTACATGTATGAGAAGCCGAATATAAAAAGTGCAGTTGAATATGGATTGGTAATCTTTCTAACTGTCGTTGTTGTTGTTTCGATTGTCATAACGATGTTCCCCAGAAGAAAAAAATTGTAATTCGAATTTCCCAATGTGCCATTTCATTGGATGGAAGCAACCCCCATCGAATCCAATCAAATTATCCATAACAACATTTTCCGCATAACAGGCGCCCTTGTCTACAGAAGAAAATCATGTTTACCGTGAACAATTAGAGACAGTCACAGAGGTCCCGGGTTCGATACCCCGTCCCGCCGCATACTTTCTTTTCTCCTTCCGCTGTTTCAAGAACGGCAGTAATCAGTTACTGGCGAAAGAAAGTGCAAATAACCGATTAGAAGTTCTAAGCCTGCCCACGAATAGTGTGGTTAGGTTAAATCTGACCGTCCCGACATGACCATAGCTGTGTAACGTGGACGTAAAGCAACAACACAACAAAAGATACGGTCATCAGCGTTTTTGAACAATTATGCGAAGTTGTGGGACTGTTTGCAGTTGGCCTAAAAATAACGCGCCAAGGGGAACAAGTCACTGCTGCGCTGCGGAAAATCCGACTTGCGAGTGGGCCTTCGACCACACGTAAGTAAGGGACAAAGTGGACTTAGTATCCTTGGCTAGCGAAGATGAGCATAACCAAGATTCTTTGCGATTATTGAAAATAAACAAATTCACCCTCGGATCAGTCCAAAATTGCAAAATTTTCCGTTCAAAAATCCTTTAAATCAAGGGTAATATCTGTGATATCTTAATAAGCCACTTGGAGTTGGTCGTTACGAGAATTGAAACAGAATAGATTTGTGATAATTTTAGGGCACCTATAAAACTAGAAACGAAACCAAAACGGAACGAAACGAAACGAAACAAAGCGCAACGAAACGGAACGCAACGAAACGATACGGAATAGAAATCAAATGAAGCAAAATGAATCCGAAATCTAACAGCACAACATACATTTGTATTTAAAATCCCTATATACCATTTCACAACAGTTAACCCCGACTATCACCTTTTAAGTACAATTTCCAGCTTTAATAAAGTAGAACATAAGTCTCCTGTTGTGACTTTGTCAGCACAGCAAGGGCAACCGAAGACCAAAGACTCTGTCAGTGGTGCCCAAGCAACCTTACAAGGTTATGTGATACACTAGACTACTCACTAGACTAGATTGGATGTTAGTCTGTTGGCAAATAAAGGCAGGACGGATACAGGACGCGGTAAAGTGGTGGAGAGGAGATGAGGGGTGGAACCACTTTTAAACCTCAATAAATATTGTTTTAAGAAAAAACGCGGGTTGAAGAAAAGATAAATTTCAAAACGTCACACTCTGCCTCTTGCCTGCACATTAAAGGTTCATTTGGTGGTTTGTAAGAGGACATGGAATTTGGGTACGGGTATTTTGCAGTGGGATCCCGAACATGACAACAGTGAA
This sequence comes from Ctena decussata, assembly GCA_963989385.1. NCBI lineage: Eukaryota > Metazoa > Mollusca > Bivalvia > Lucinida > Lucinidae > Ctena > Ctena decussata. Next base: position 31,643,611 of record OZ022498.1, on the reverse strand, counting down.
ACCAAGGGAAGGATAACTTAAGTTTCTGGGAACCAGGGAACATTTTCTGAAATCGTTATAGTTCGGGAAATGCGAAGACATTTTTTTTGTGCAGCATAAAAATAATTGTTGGGGACCGAGGCAAGAACTCTATTTCAGATACCTGGGTCATATGTATGGAGCTGGTAGCCCGAAAAATGTCGAAAAGCTCATACGACGCTCCACAAAAAAAAAAAAGTAAAAGTAAATATTAATTATCTTTAAATAACAAACAAAAACTATAAAGATAATAAAGAAAATGCCCAGACCAAAATACCCTAAGACCAAATGAGACCACAAAATCGTATGTCAGTTTATCAAATTAAACAATTCAGCCAAGTGTCTGTTTAAAAGTTAATATTTGATCTAACAAATACCCAGTAACTAAGTAGGGATAAACATCGCGCTTTTTTAGTTTTCCTTTTGCATTAATATGTGGTGCTGATCTATTGTGATACTTTCATGGTATTTTTCAGATTTTGCTCCATTTCGTTTTATTTCTATTTCGTTTCGTTGCGTTTCGTTTCGTTTTGTTTCGTTTCGTTGCGTTTCGTTTCGTTCCGTTTTGGTTCCGTTTCTAGTTTTATAGGGACCCGATAATTTTATACTTACAAAACTAATATAGTTGAACGAAAAGGAGGGGTATCAATTACGTGGGTTTTCTGCATCCTACCGAAATTTTCTTTTTTGACTGATGGTATACTCAAGTGTGTCTAGTTTATTGAATCATATATAACTTTGGACAGAAAGCCCTAATTACTGAGCTATGGGTCGACAGAAGTAGGTGGGTTACTTCTACATGGTTTTAGTCTGTCTTGTAATATTTTCTGATTTGGTAGGAGAGTACAACAGACAGACAACATGTAATACAATGATTAACAGGACATCTAAAATGTGCTTCTATATCATTTTACTGGGTTTAATTTTAACATATTCCTTTTACATCAGCATTTTTTGACATTTTAGATCTCTTTTTTTAAATTTCTTGGCGTCAATGCTAAATAAACTGACCAGTAATCATCCAACTCACGTCAAGGCAGCACCTTGACCAGGACAATCGGATGATGTGACCAGAATATCACCATGACCTAGTTTTCATGGTTGACTGACCATATATACTTGTTTGAAAGATGGTTTCTATTCAACTTTACAACCTAGTAATATAAAACTGTGGCCAAATTAATATCTTATCTGCAAGATTTTGCCCCCCCCCCCACCACATAATTATGATGAAAGGAGACGGATTGGTTTCATTGCGGATCCCGTCGGCGTCTGTGTCGTCGCCAGCGTGACAGTTAGCTTTGTACCCATTGATTGAAAAGATGGGTTGAATTTTACCAAACTTGAATCCGTGCACTTTGATCAAACTTGCTTGGAAACACAATAGGGACAAGCCCAACAGCTGATTCGGTTTTGTTAAATCTGACCCCATTTTTAAGGTCACAGGAGGTCTTAAAGTGTTAAATTTTCTGCGTCTGCGTAGACGTGACAATTTCCTGTACCTACGATGTCTTTTGAAACAATAAGCGCGATTCCACGATACTTGCATGGATATATCATTAGGACAAGCTTAAGAAGTAATCAAATTTTGGTGACCTTGACCTTATTTTCAAGGTCACAGAAGGACTTAATATGTGACGCAGACACAGACGCAGATGCCTACAAGATACTCACTGAAGCCAACATATATTCCCTCACCATTAATGGCGGAGTTGTGTTGCATAGTATAGCAGTTACTTAAGATATTGATTTTACCAAAGGTTCGTAATTCTAGGTCATAAATTGAAGGAAAATCATCTCCCAAGCAAGTTTATGTGTACAGTCAACCATGAAAACTCGATCATTGCGGAATTCTGGTCACATCATCCAATTGTCCTGGTCAAGGTGCTTCCTTGACATGAGGTGAATGATTACTGGTCAGATTATTTAGCAATGACGCCAAGAAATATTGAAAATAGAGAACAAATAATATATATAAAAAATGCTACATGTCAAAGGAAGTCTTTTTTGACACCATATGTTCAAATTTAAACAAATAAAATCATTCGGAAATACATATTAGATGTTCTGTTAATCATTTTATCAAACACTGTCTGTCTGTTGTACTCTCCTACCAAATGAAAATAGTTTTACAAGAAGGATTAAAACTATGTTGAATTACCCCACCCATAGCTCAGTAACTAGGGCTTTCGACCAAAATCAAATTTGGTTCAATAAACTAGATACACAGAAGTATATCATCAGTTAAAAAGAGAAAACTTTGGTAGGATGCAGAAAAACCACCTTATTGATACACCTCCTTTCAAATTCAATAGACCGATTTAGTTTATATTAATTTTTTAAGATATGGACATTTCTGCAAACTTAGCAACATTAGAGAATTGACGGTCATGAATTTGTCCCAGCTGATGCAAATATTTCGATATATCTTTGGCTCTTAACACTCTCTATGTACCCAGGGGTCAACACAGTACAATCTACAGCAAAACGGCGTTTTGTAATATGTTTTTATTTTTCATAAAAGTTTAACAGCATCAACAAGATTCCACGAAATGGCTTAGTATAGTATATATATTTCGCAATTCTCAAAACTATATATTTCAAACAATGTTATGACTTGCGCTTTTGACGACGTAAATATCAGTGTGGCTGATCACGTGGAATTTCACGGCAAAGAAAATACTGGAAATTCCAGTACAACAATCTGCTTCTATTCCCGAATGCAGATTTATAGAAGATAGCGTAGAGAATGCGTACTTGTAAGTACTTTAAACTGGTATTCTTCTCTTTGCTGAGACTTGACAAGTTTTACAGTTTGAACCTCAAACAATCGGAGCAACAACATAAATGGAGATCTAGAATACCAAAGCCTACATTTGGTTTCAGATATTTGGGGACGATCTAAGGGACGGGTCATTTATCATAAGGTTGGGTGGGATGGGTAGTCTCACCGGATATTTTTTTCGACCCCCCCCCACCCCCCCCGGATAAGTGACAAAAAGTTAATGACAGCCCCCCCCCCCCCCCCCCCCCACACACACACACACACCACCACCACCACCACCACACAATCCTACATTCACATGATAATGAACATATTATCTATCTTATGTCAGACTGACCTCAATCAAACCTTCAAAAGACAATGAACATTTTGTCTTTTGAACAGGTTAATTATTTATACAGATTAATGGTCCATTTTTCGGCATTTGTTTTGTTGTAAATGCTTTTAATGAATACACGTTTAAAAAGTAGAACTTATCTGAAAATGTAATAGTAATGGGTCCCCCAGAATCGAATCTGAGACATTTTTTAAAATGAAGACTGATGGAAGAATTCTGACTCCATCCCTCCCCCATATGCCTAAAGAAATATAACACCCCTACCCCCCTGCTCCATGGCTTAATGATTTCCCCGCCCGCCCGCCCCCCTCCTGATCTGTTAATTATCAATGCTTTCATAAAGCCTTTGTATCGCATTATTGACAGCCATAATACATGAAAAGTGCCTTTAAGTGTCACATCAGACACGGCTTTTTGATAAAAGCTTCCAATTACTTCTTTTTTTTTTCTTTTTTTTTTTTCTTTTTTTTTTTTTTTTTTTTTGTAAAAGCTACTGCTTGTATTCGACTGCAGTATGTGCGGCATTCGGAGTTTTTTGTTTTTTTTTAATAAATTTTATTTTTCCTTCGTCTTTTTCTTTTCCTCCCTCTCTTTGCAAGTATGTGAAAGCGCTTGATACACAGTGATATCTCAAAGGACATTTTAACACAAAACAAGCATTCATATACACAATGAGAATAGGTAAACAATGAGAATACATATACTAATGTTGGTTACGCTTGATAGTGATACATTTATACAATGTATGGGATACGCCGCGCGAAATTCTGGGTACGATCTGCTGATACTAAGACTAACCTGCGCATGGGTACATCTCGCTATAGCGAGCGCAGTTCGCCTAAACATTGATGAAATCTTGCAGTTATCAGATATTGCATATGTCCTGACTAACCTGCGCATGTGTGCAGGCTGATATGGTCGTCCGCAGCTGAAGATAATTTTCGTCCTACGGCGAGACAATATTACAAGCATATATAGCACTTCTACAGATTGGCTGAATAAATAATGGTTGCTCCCTAAAATTAGCCTTCTAACGTATGCTATCGTCGCTAACGTTCGTTCGTTATGGTACCGTAGCTTATGTCGGAAATGTCTAATAGTACTATTGCACATATTTAAATGCCTCTTGACAGCCAGCATTTTGGTAAAAAGTTATTACAATATCTTAACGGATGGCAACATAAATGCAAAAAAATTATTTATAATCGAGCGCTATCTATTTTGCATATCGATCCCTAACATTTTTATGACGTCATAGAAAAAGAAGAATTTTTCGCTCTTAAAAGCGAACCATTTCGTAATTTAGGAAATGCTGAACTTCTTGAGCATTGTTCTATTTATATGAAAACTGAAAATTTTGGCTCCACCTCTTAACGCTAGGGTCGACGTAATTCTGAACGGACTGACAGACTGACTGATGGAATGTCGAACGGAAAACGGGAGGCCTACATAGCACCTTGCTAAAGCAGGTGAGACAAAATTAGGCCCAGACAGGGCACAGTCATCATACGTTATTATTCCCTTATACTGTGAAATTTAGGAAGTAAAATTTATTTTTATAGTAGAAAATGTTAATTTATGAAAAGCCCCATTGCACTGTTCTGTTTAATTATTTTGTGTAATTTTATCAATGATTTGATTGTGCTAGTGATTTATGCAAGTTGCAGTTAAATGGCGTAGCAACAACAAAATAACCTAAAATCTGTACCTTTTGTTGGTATACATGGATTGCGAAAGTTTGGGAAAAGTCAAGTTACTTCGAGGGGTTGACTAATATCGTAAATGAGCCGCGACACGAGAAAACAGCAAAGTGGTTGTGCGCCCCGCGCAGACTCAGATCAGCCTGGGCATCCGCCCAGTTTGTTCAGCCTCTTTGATAAGAGCTTAAAGGGTAGCCAAGGGACTAAGTTACCTTCATGCGGACAGCGAAGACTCTGAGCAGACTGGGCGGATGCCCAAGCTGATCTGAGTCTGCGCTGGACGCACGCCCACATTGTTGGTGTTCTCGTGTCGCGGCTCAAATACTATCTGTACTGAGCTATGAACACATGTCAGCCAAATAGTTGACACTGTTTATCGTCAATTTCTTACTATTGCGACAGCTAAGTTTCATAAGCAGTCCGGGAGCAGTCTGATCAGGGTCTACACTGTTTGTCATTCCATCTGCATCTTCTGGACGAAGCCATGCATTGTAACACAAACCTGTTCCATTTAAGGACAGTTTTGGTATTTATTTTTGGTGTCCCAATTTTTCTTGGGCGGAAAGTCTTGCTAATTTGAGAAGTAATGGGATAAGATTTGCTTCATAGTATTTCAAATCAGAAGTATTTCTCAACTAATTATTAAATATGCTTAATTGAATTCAGATTTTCGGTTATGTCATTTTTGGAAACTGTTGTGTAAGAGCATGTTTTTCTGGCAAGACTAAGCTGGAAACGATTCCATTAAAATCCCCATAGTCATACTAGTCGTTAAAAATCGTCAAAGCACAAATAATTATAAAACCTGTAATGTCTTCAGAATTGATGATACACGTCAGTTGATGTGCGCTTTGTATAATTAACTCAAGAATTGATAATTTTTATTTTCGATAAAAAATGACCAGTATGTCCATAAAAATACGGGTATTGTTTCTAGTTTCCTGCTGGACAATGGATTTAGGCAACAGCAGATAATGAACAGGATTAGTATTACATTGTATTTGTACCATTTGTTCCTTACATTTTCACCATGTAAAGAAGTTTGTTATATCAAAAGTAGGTCATAAAAGACCTAGATACTTTTTTTCAAATCGTTTTAAGAGAAACACATGGACGTTTTAATTATCTTAAAGCCGGCCAATCACGATCATATACAATAACGAAACTGTAGTGAGAAGCTTGGAGCGAAACCTCACGATGAATATTTTATCGCAAGGTAGGGCCTATCGCTGCAAGCTTCTCACCATAGCTTCGTCATTGAAAATGATATTGACTATCTAACTTGAATCAAATAAAACATCATTGAGTTTCACATAAAGCATGTTTGAAAATTTATTCGGGTCATTTTAGTTTGCCACAAAATAGACAAACTTCGATATTATAAACTTGCATAAGATGGTAAAAATACAACGTACAGACTTTATATTCCATCGGTCAAATGGTGTCAGATTTGACTAAATGGTCATAAATGAATGCTTAAACCCACAATGGCCGCCATTTACATTATACCCTCATCAATGTATGAACAACAGCCAATCACTTGCCAAAGCAGAAACGGTATGAATGGGTGGATGAGTTGTGATTTTAAGTCCTTTTTACAGTATTTCAGTCATATCAGGACGATGGGAGGGTGATAATGAAATGCTGTGTGCAATGGAACCCAGTTAAATGTTAGATAGAGTCTCGCATCTAGCGGCCCAGTAGCGGGGCTCGAACACGGGACGGCTAGATCAGTAGGCCAGCCATAAACCCACTGAGCTAAGGCTCCTAGAAACGGTGTGGATATGAACGGTCTCATTTCCAGGTGCGCGATTGTTAGTAGTGGATCTTATAATAGACCTTGAGCTGACAATAGACCCCCCCCCCCCCCCCCCCCCCCAGGGGGAATTTCGGACACTATGATTTTCTGAAACTACATTATATACGAAACAAAATGACGCATGTTAGCCCTCTGTACGTTGGGGCATTAACGTGTAACGTCCACGTTTATTACACTACCCAAATTTACATATTCACGTTATAATAGAAAATACACATTGGTATACACATGTTAGTATTCGCCCTAAATAATGTTGGGTTTTGTCTGCTTGTACATAAATCGCTGTTTCAAGGTAATTGACATTGTCAAGGATAAGTTGACTAACCCGTATAACGTAGTTTACATTGTATATGACGTTTTTCCCCTTCAGTGTCTAAATACATATAATATAAGGAGCAAACTGTAAGAACTGAAGTGAAGAGAAAAGTAATTGTCATATATATGACTGTTTCAATAGTCTAGTATAAAAACAAACAAACTGAAGTCTTACAAAACTCGTCAGCAGTCACGATAAATATGTAACGTATATAACCACAACAAAAATTCGGAAAAAACAACCAGACTAAATCGCTAAATTGGTGGACTGAAGTTTATACTTGCTTCATCAATCTTCTTTGATTCATGCCCAGCTTAGATAAGTTAGGCAGCAGTCAGCAGTGGATATATTAAATATGGACAGAAACTATCTTATTTTTGAAGAATTTAACCTACAAAGTGACGAGAAAAGCTAAGAAAGCCAACATCAGCTGCATTTCATTTTTAATGTTATCTGTATTATGTCTTAAGTAGACACTGTTGTATATGTAAATATGAAGAAATGCCAATGTTATGTGTCCTCAAACTATAAAAAAAACATCGGATAGTGTATACCTAAAAAGCAATCTAACAGTAACGTTACGTTACATAATTGTAGTACATGTATGTCGGGGGATAAGATTTGTGAGTCATCTGTTATCAAAAATTTAGTTCCCGGGCAATTAACAATTATTCAATGCTGTAGTATTAGCTTACCACTGGTAGTCAGATAGCAATTTAGCTCTTTGAAATACACAAGAACTCAGCAAGACGCACATAGATTGTTATAGCTGAAGCAGTTTGACCTTTCCTTCAATTCAGTTTCACTTAAAAGCGACTTCACAAAAATGTTTTTTTTTTAATTTTATGCATAGAATGAAATAAGTAAGAGTTGATATATGCTGCAACTGATTAATATTCAGTAGGTTCTCGTCATGACGGGGGTAAAACCAATTTCGCTACCTGTGCTGTTGGCTGAGCAATTCAATTACCCTACATACAAATATGCAACTGTGACTGCCAGGCGAGGCAATCAAAAGCAGTACCAACTCTCCCAACAGGGATAAACACCATTTTTGCTATGCTATCAGTCGAATCGTCAGCCACGAGCCTCTTTGCACAGTAACTGCTTTACATAGGTTAGCAAATATGTGTGGCTTCCATAAACATAACTCACATGTTAATTTGTGATCTACGTGATCTGTTTATGCAGCTCCCAGCCATCAAATACGTTACAAACTATTAACAATGTAAAAATTTATGGCTCATAGAAAGTGACATACTTTATAACGCATACATCATTCTGTCATCAGCTTGTTCAGGAGTTCTATTTTTCATTATGCTGTTACAAATATTAAACCGGTCAGGTAATTTTGCAAACCCCATGGTTTTATTCCCACTTGTTGTTACTATCAAAGACTAAAGGTGTTACGAAATACAAATTTCAGTCCGACAATTTTTCAATATGTAAGCAACTAAAATTGTTGTTTGGATATTGCCAAAATGCTGTATTCCCTAACAGTATTTAACATATTTGAACAAAGATGATAAGATAAGCAGTAATATATCATAAATAAGCAGTTTTCACCCATATTTATTGTTAAAAAGCAAACAATATGGTAATACAAGGTCACAGAGAGCAAATGCAGTAAGTTATTTAGGTTAACCCTTCCTTGTCATGTGTAGGTATGCACTATTTCTATTGTTTGATTATTTGCTCTTTAGAAATAATGTATTGCTAGTTTAGGATTTCGGAAATGAAGAATCCATAAACTTGCAATGAATTCGTTGTATACGTTACTTGTTCGGTCTTTCTTTTCTTTTCTTTTTCTCAATATTTTGCTGCAAAGCATAACTACAGTGTAGGCGAATACATTCTGAAGGAGAACAACTAAGATTTGCTCATAGATATCTGAACAGCGAGGACCAACATTAATATATTCTGTCATTTTCATTTCCATTTCATTATGTGTGCAGAGCTACTGGAACACTGTCCCTGGAAAAAACAAACATTTTTGTCCAACTTAACGTATCTTTATGTTCTTTGGTGAATAGATGCTTTAATAGATGGTTGAATGTAGTTAGATTCTTTAAGAGATGATCGAAAGTAGTTAGACTTTAAAGAGAAAGAAACAAAAGCATAGGAATATAGATAATCTTAAGCATAGCATTTATAGATTGCAACAGTGTGCTAGTAAACTGCCAGTGTCTCTTTTCTGTATTAATTTTTTCTGATACTATTCTCCCAAACTCCTGGTTGACACATTATTGTTAGTTACATAAATGAACTAAATAAAACAATCTATTGACACTACCATCAATTATTTTCAAAAGTTTGTTTCTTAACTGTAACTCAGCAATGTTGTTTCCCTTGGTAACGTAAAATATACGATAGTCTTACAAAAGTAAGTATACGCTGCCAGCAAATATCTACATTAGCTTTGATGCAGAGCTGTATTTGGCTTAAGTCTTCAATCTTCAGGTTTAATGTTCTGCTTTATAGTTTTTTTCAGTGTGCACGTAAAAACTGTACCAAATTCCGCCAATAAACAAGGTGGTACTCCATTTGCATTGTTAATTACTGTTTATTTTATAATTTTATACTAAACACGTCAAAAGCGCTTAGCTTTTAATGTTATTAGCTTTTAATGTTATCAAACTGATTGTATATCATTTTATTCGAGCCCTATATGCAAAATCTATGCTGGCTTAGCTGCATCTTTTTTATCTTTTCTGATGTGGTATTTTGTTTATTTTTTTTTTAAGTTGTATACAACAAAATTTCAAGTATGTTACTGTCTTTAGAACTCAAATGTACAAATTGTAAAAGAAACAAACTGGGAAATGCCATTATGAAATACTTTTATTTTTGATATAATAACAAAGTTGCCAGCAAAAAAACAACGTTTTACATGTGCAGAATATGTCAATGCCCTTAACATTACAATTTGTAGTACACTGTGTTAAATCACGTATAAAACACACCTCATGAATCCCTAAAAGTAATAACTGAGAGGAGTGTTGCTAGGTCCAAGTACACAATATATCATAAGAACACCCAGACTCATATATGGTATTGTTTTTTTATGTGACAGTGGGAAAAAACCTAATTAAAGGTATTATAATGAAATATTTAAATGTTAATGTTATTTACGTTACTACTAGTAATGACTTATCTTAGAAAATAGACCAGAATGCATTTTTCTTTTATATTAAAAGGTTTGTTTATGAAGAAACTTCTACCAATGAAAACAAAATGATTCTATCGTCAAATTATATGAGTTTAACAAAAATAGCCCTCGGTAACGTATATAATCGATCATTATGGCCGACTAAAATGCATCAAAATATTGTGGAACTGTTCCTTGCTGTTTAGATAGGCTTGCATATTCAATATTACCTTTTACTGTTGCTTTTTAATTCATACAGTGTAGTTCAAGCACTTGAATTACACAGAAAGTGATAATTATAATATGGAACATTTATAAGGGGTTGCTGTGTTAAACATCCTATTACTCCCAAAGTATACAAGATAGTTTAATAATTTTTGCAGATCTGAAAAGACCAATAAAAGACCAATAAATTGCCTTTAATACAGTAACAAACATATGTTCTAATAATAAAGGAGTAACTTACAAAAAGAAAGTATTTTGGATGGAAATATCAATTTTAATGGAGTGTAAAGACAAATGTCACGTATATGACACCATGTAGGCTAAAGTGACCTGTCAAACATCATAACTTTTAGCTACTGGATTGTTCTATTAGACTCTACTATAACTTTAAACATAGGAATGTGACTTCTATTTTTTTTATAATTTTTGATTATTTTTATTTTATGTTTATTTTTTAATGGGTAACGTTTGTAACAGGCTGTTACAGCTTAACGCCCCACTCGCCAGAGGGCTAACATGCTGCAAAATACTTCTAAGATGCTGTGCTTTAAGAAAAGTATGGTCTGCAAAAGTCCCCCTGGGGGGGGGGGGGGGGGGGGGGGGGGGGGGAGGTAAACCATATTTGGCTCATGGCCTATAAGCAATTGTGATACCTGTACTATTTTACCCCCTTTTTTAAAAAAAAACAGCGTTAAGGTTTCAAAGACTTGCACACGTACCGCCAGTACGAACTAGTAGTGGGCTGCATCTATTCTATTCTGTTTTCCCATTAGCCTTGCAATGTCGTTGGGGCACTACGGATGACTTCGCAACAATCCCCGTTAGCATTGTCCTGTTTTCAGCTGCCATAGTTAAACTGGCAGAGTCCATCTCTGTCCACTCTTTAATATTGTCTTCCCACCTATTTTGTCTACCTCTTCTTCTTTTTCTTACACTGTGTCCAATAGAATCGTCTTTGCCAGACCTGAAGACCTTGAGACGTGACCAAACCACCATGGTCAGGAGTTCATCTTATTTTTTCCAATGGCTGCTTGGATCTTTCTGCAAACCGACTCATTGGTTATGAGCATCCTTTTAGTAAACTGTTCAATAAATTTCGGTAGCATCTCATCTCAAAGGCCTGTGTTCTTTTCTCTACCTCTGCTGTCAAAGTCCACGATGCCCAGGCATACAGAAATGCGGAAATGGCAAGAGAGCTCATCATTTTCATATTTGATCCAAGAGACAAGTTGTTATCTCTCCAAATTGGCTTCAACTTTGTTAAAGATGTAGTGGCTTGTTCAATCCTTAAGAGAACCTTCAATTTTGAGCCGTCAACTGCTTCAAGATATTTGGAGCTTGTTACGATACCCAGCTTCTGTCTTTTTACCTTGATCTCCATCTAGATGCTACTGGCGCTGTTTGTCATTAGTTTGGTTTTCTCAGCGACTATCTCCATCTTATACCTTATGCTGAGGAGGGTGGGTGACAAGAGACATCCTTGCCTAACTCAAACTGTTCTTGTGAACCATTTTCCCGTGCTGATATTCATCTGGACTGCACTTGTAGCCTTGTCGTAGAGCTGGTCAGTGGTGCGAACCAGATTGGCACTGGTATTATACTTACGCATGGTGGCCCATACCGTATGTCGAAGGTCTTTGTTTTAAATCAATGAAAACATGGTAAAGTTTTGCTGATTCTGGAGGTACTTTTCACACAGGATTCCGAAGTTGAAGATTTTTTCTGTGGTGCTCCTTCTGGCTCTGAACCCAGCCTATTCTTCAGCGACTATCTGTTTGTCTTGGGGTTCAAGCCTTTTCAAGATGACCTTTAGCATGACTTTGCTGGAATGACTGATGAGGCTGATGGTTCTGTAATTCTGGCAGAGCTATAGTTTGCCCTTTTTATAGGGAATGTAATAATCAGTGACTGAGTTCATGTGGTTGGCCATTCTCCTGTTCTCCAGATCTTGTTACAAATCCTTGTTAAAACATTAGTCATGGTCTTCCTGCCTGCTAGAATATGTTCTGCTGGTATATTATCAAGTCCGGCAGATTTTCCCCTTTTCAATTCTGCTATTGCAATCTCAACTTCCTCACGAAAGGTCGGTTATAGATTAAACAAAACCAGTGAAAACATCATCATTGGGCGGCAGTCTTCATAGAAGAAGTGTACGGCCAGGATAGAACTCGAATCTGAGTCAAGTGTTTCCGGTAATACCCGAGCGAGCCCTGCTCAGCTTGGTACAACAGCTAGATTAAGGAGGTTCTTGTAGGTTAGGGATAGGCCCAATTACTTTGGCTCTTTCGGTCTGGTCGAATATATCATAAACAGTGGGCAAGTCATTGACTTGCTGGAAGGAAATAAGACGCTCCTACCTGCATGCCCGGGCCTCCATGAGTCTCCCAGCCCTATGGGTCAATAAGGGGTTGTAGTAACACAACATGTGTTGTGTTACATGTACCCTCCAAAAGATAGAAACTATAAAAGCAAGTACATGTTTGCGCTGGGATATACATTTTACCTATTCTTATATGACCGTTGCATTCCAATGGCTAAAGAGAATGATTTCCATGTAGCTTACCTATAAAATCAGGTAAAACAGTTCTTATTTACAAAAATGAATAATGCATTAATAATGATAAAAGATTAGATCCTTTAAGAGCAAAGAAAACATTCATAAGTAAGAAGTTGGGCCATACCGCGGTTTCGGCTATTCAAGCCTCATCAGTGACCCTTTAAATCTGGCACAAGGAGCCAGAGGAAAAAAAACAGTAAATTTGCAGGTTTAACATGGCAGTCGTGATTTATTAAACTTGAGAAAAAAAAAATAAAAATAAAAAGAGAGAAGGTTAAACCCAGTTTTAAATCTTAGTGTTCTCATCATCATTGTTACTGATTGTTTTATGACAATAGGGGAATCAAACGCTATTGTCTAGTTTTAGTTTGCTTATAAGATGTAGTAGGACAGTTCATATTTATGAAAAAAAAATGCATTCGCTGCTTGACAAAATGTGAAATGCTCAACAAAAAATTAACGTGCCGTACGTTGATCAAGACGGTGAAAAGTCACAATAAAATATGTTACCTTCCGTACCTCAATAAGCATCGTGATTTTGGACTGGGCATCGCTTTATCGACTTTTTCTATCCCGGCGATGACTGGATTTAGGAGTAATAAATGCAGAACCAGATTAAAATGTGAATACTATTATACCGGAAATACTACATAAATTTTCTACTTACACCAGAACCGAACAAATAATGACAATTTAAGTCAGTGCCAGATTTTAATGTTGAAGAATAGTTAATCTTTGGCTTGATCCTAGCATAAATCATTTATGTGATACAAGCAGTAACTAACATCATTATTATAAAAGGTCCTTTTATAGTACAAATGTTTGATTCTTTAGTATGAAAGTCATGTGGTACATGTATACAGGGGTTGATTTCTGTGGAATTTGTCTGTCTCCTTTAAAAACATTGTTTTCTTATTCGGTCATGGATATTATTGTCCTAAAAATGAAACAGCGATTCAGTTTCGATTGAAGGCGGGAATCTTTTCAATCGTAAACGGGGCTCCATGGCATAAAGCTTTTCAGTATCACCCTGCCATCGTCCTAATATGACTGAAATACTGTTGAAAAGAACGTAAAATCGCCTCATCCATCTTCGTCTTTAAACCATTGCACCCTGCGGGCTCATGACGCCTATTTACGTCGTACTGACGTCCATGCGACGCTATATAGTCGCATCGACCTCAGTGTGTCGTTATTACGACGTCTTATTACTCCTGGATAGTATGTGCCGCTTTGTAATTGTGGCACTGCTGGGGTTTTCATTTGTTAAATGAATTATTTTGTTTTTTGCCTGTCTTATGTCCTGTTTACGTTATCTTAGAGTTTGACGTTTCTGGTGACAAGGTGAGTATTTTAACGCCAGCTCACAACACAGGGACATTTAAAGTAGAGAGCACATACGGTAAAAGATGCCCATGTAAATATTTTCTTTTTATCATACTCCGCAGAAGGCTATGTCGTGACTCCAAAAAAATAAATAGATAAATAGATAAAAAATAATCGTTATCTCTAAATTACTCTACTGCCAATGCAGTTTTTTTATTATATGACGTCGCATTTGAGAATGCAATAAAGCCATGCATTAAAAACGATAATCCACTAGTGGATTAAATATGCAAATTACGTCGGAACCTTCTGTGTTGACGCCAATAAAAAACGTGACGTTTTCTAATGGAGAAATCGTGACGTTTTAGTGCAAAATGCTAATAAAATGCGAGTTAGTGCCATATGATAAATAGAATCTTGCATTCGTGCTCCTGTAGTATTGAATTTATTAAACTCGTTGGGGGAAAACTGATAAGATGCTCGGCATAGCCTCGCATCTTATCATTTTCCCCGACTCGTTTAATAAATTCAATAATACATGAGCACTCTTGTAAGATCCTCAATTTAGTTTTAGTCTGTCTTTAAGACGGCGGATAAATATAGAGGTTAGATGTGAAAATGACAATACCCAAGACAGAATAAAACGTAGGTCAAGGTCAGAAAATGATGTTGCTGCAGAAATAACATTATGGTTTAAAGCTGTGTGGAATTTCACCATACTAAAGCTCTGTTAGTCTCTGAGAAAAGGAGCTAACACAGTTGGTAGATTTACTTTTTGCTTTGTGAAGCAATGCATGACAAGTAGGTCAAGGTCAGCAAACTACATTGACGTTGCAGAGACATAATGATATAAACTTGTGACGGAAAGACCTGTTATGATGAAACATCACATAAACTTACATCACGACATTGTCTCCGTTACGCCAGTGTCATTTGCTAGTCAAAGTCTGACCCTGACCTACTTCTCATGCTCTGTTGAACATAGCCAATTTTATGTCTACTCACTGCGTTAAGCTCCGTTTCTCAGAGACTAAACAACCTTTTGTGAAGAAACTTGACAAATCATGAAATCATCTCTGCAACACTAATGATGTTTGCAGACCTTGACCTACTTTTCATGCTTTGTTGAACATGGCAAAATTTATGCCAGCCCACTGCATTTAGCTCAATTTCTCAAAGACTAAAATACCTATTGTGATGGAATTTTACACAAACTAACATTATGGCATCGTTTCTGCAATACTGTGTTGTTTGCGGACCGACGCCGTCGGAATGTGAACCCTTTGTCGCCACTGCTTCCGGAAGCAGTCGCGACAAAAATGTGAAAATTTCTTAAATCCGTTTATGTATAGCAGGAATCAGACTGCTTTGTTAGAACGGACGGGTCCGGATCTAGACCACAACTAGCTGGTGGGACTCTCTCTGGGCAGCATTGGGTCTTAGGGCCGAAAGAAAGAGGCAGTAATCAGGATAAAATAAAATAGAGTATTCAATTAAAAAATAAGATAATATCACACTTACCTTTAAATTTATGGCATCGAGGCGATTCCAATTAGATGTCACAATATATATTTCAGTCTAATTTTATGGAATATCATCTCAAATTACCATCAGGTGCTTCTTATTACCTACGTTCAGCTCTTATATTGGACACAAAGCCACAAGTGGCAGGGCTTAAGCCCCAAAGCCCACATTCCTGGACCCAGGGCTGACGGATCTTGCTGTGTGAATCTGCATCAGCACGTAAGGGAGGCGGAATGAAAAAAAATCGACCATTTTACAGAAAGCAACTCTACCATTATTTTGTCTCTCTTCTAATGGGGTCAACTAAAAAAGAATTAATTTTCTGCCTGGCTTTTAGTGTAGACCCCATTTTGGACGAGCTTCTTGGTCCAAGAAAGTTAACAGGAAGTCACACATGTTGTTCCCTTTTGCAATAATGACAGAAAAAAAGATGGAGGTGTACACAGACATCAAAATCTGTCTGTTTTTATTTATTTATTATTATTTTTCTTTGCAATGCATGTTTTGCACTTTTTATGTTTGCAGTGCATGTTCTACACTTCTTCGACTCTTTGGGCCGATTGCTCAAAGCAAGTTTAAGCTAATTACCTCGAGTTTAGTCCATACAAAATGTATGGCTAACCTTGGGGTTAACTTAAACCAGCATTGTGCTATCGGCCCTTTGTTTCTTTCGTGTGGTCTTTCGTGGGCAACCTCGTCTGTATTTGAGGTGCAACACTCAAAAAGGTTGCTTAAGGAGTACAAGTTCACCGCCATGTTTTTCCATTTTTTTTTCAGGAGAAAATTTTAGGGTCAAGTCGAGTAAATTCGGACAGTGACATTGTTTCCTTTATATGTCAGTTGTTTGGAATTAAAACTAAGATGACTGGGCAAACAGTGAAAATCCTGATGAGATGGCTAATCCGGATTTTTCAATGTTTGCAATGGTATGTCCGAATTAACCCGCTGTCCGAAGTTACCCGACTCTACACTAGTGACTTTCTGTTTGCTTTCCTTGGCGACGAAACAGTTCGACAAAAGGTCTACTCTTAAAGGAAAGGGGCAAATTCTTTCCTTTAAGAGCTGACCCCCATGGAGAATAGGAGCAAGAATATAAGAAAATGGCTGCGTAAGGATACATGTAAACCTAAACTTATTTGCAAACAGCTGTTACTCAAACCAGTCTGTGAATCCCGGCGCAGAGTCCGGCTGGAGGTTTCATTTAGCGACTGTGGGTTCCTCGGGGACTGTACACAGAACTCCAGATAAAAGGGGATATTGAGGATAATTTGAAGATAATTTTTCTTATTTCTCAATACAAACATATGTTGTGACCCCTCATTAGAACCGTCTCGACGAGACGGTTCTAATGATTGGTCACAAAATATGTTTTTATGGAAGAAAATGGATAGTTTTTCCTAAATTATCTCTGTTACCCCTTCTTATTGGAGCACTGTTGTACATGGTATGCGCAAACATCAAAGACTCTAGCCAGACTGCGCAGACTCCCCTGAGCCTTTGTTGTTCGCATATATGTGTGTGGCCTTTTTGTTTTGTGTCACCTCATTTCTGCTTTGTTTTGCACCATCAGTCCCTGAACCTTGTAAAATTTAGCCATTGTTTGAACTTTTAAATGGGTGATAGAAAGATCAAGCATAGAAATGTTTCAAAATGTCTGTTTGATTCCATACAAGTACAAATTTGCAAAATAACAACTTTTGGCAAACTTTCAAATGCTGGATTCTGTAAGCCAGGTCATATACATGTAGATAAGATTCTCATCGCATATGCAAACGACAAAATGAGCCGCGACAGGGGAAAACCAACAAAGTGGTCGTGCACCCAGTGCTTGGGCATCCGCCCAGTCTGATCAGAGTTTTCCCCTGTCCACATGAGGCTAACTTAGATTCTTAGCTACCCTTAAAGCGCAAAGCGGAGACTTTGATCAGACTGGGCGGATGCCCAAGTTGATCTGAGTCTGTGCTGGGCGCACATGCCACTTTGTTGATTTTTTTGCGTCGCGGCTCAAATGTAATGAGGCGTGTCTTAAGGTTAATGGGTACGACCAAAATGCATCTGTCATTTATTTCAATGTGGACTTCTTTTAAAGGAAAGAACTTACTCTTCCGAGAATAAATTCTTTCCTCTAAAAGGTAGCATCTATTTTGGAACGGTATCATTATCCAGGGAAGCAAATAGGAAGCCACAAAGCTGTTCCCTTCAGTCCTTCAGATAAGGAGGTGTAACAGGGGTAACTTAGGGATAATTTTCCTTATTTTTCCCATTAAAAAACACTGTGACCCCTAATCAGAACCGCCTCGCCGAGACGGTTCTAATGAGGGGTCACAATGTTTGTTTTCGTTGAGAAATAAGAAAAATTATCTCTGAATTATTCTTGTTACTGCTGAATTATCCTTATTATACCTTTTTATCTGGACAACTGTCCTTTTACATGTACATGAATGGTGGAAGAAAAGCATAGAGATGTACCCACTCATCTCAAATGTGGCATTTTATAGCAAATGCGATAAAACAAAACTCAGATATGTCTGAGCAAATGCTGGCTGATCACCATATAGATTCCTTGAAATCCTATGATTCTGATCAGCCGGAGATTTATGCCTCAGTCAATCACGGCTCGCATACAACATACGACAGTTTTCTTCCAATCGGAACACCGCTCAGCCAATTCCGTGAATCAACTGTCTGATTCACGGAATTGGCCAAGCGGTGATCCGATTGAGTTTTCTTAGTAAGTGAAAACAAACGTTTGCTTTTGCGAACAGCGACGGCCTAGTAGATTGCCTTTCTTTTTTTAGCTCACCTGAGCACGAAGTGCTCAGGGTGAGCTTTTGGGATACCGTGATGTCCGTCGTCCGTCGTACGTGTGTCAGGACGTCCGGACGTCCGTCCGTCAACTTTTGCTTGTGTACACTCTAGCGGGCACAGTTTTGATCCAATCTTTATGAAACTTTGTCAGAATGTTAGTCATTATAAAATCTAGGCCAATTTTTAAACTGGGTCATGTCGGGTCAAAAACTAGGTCACTAGGTCAAATCTTAGAAAAACCTTGTGTACGCTCTAGAGGGCACAGTTTTCATCCAAAGTTCATGAAACTTTGTCAGAATGTTTATCCTCATAGTATCTAGGACAAGTTCGAAACTGGGTCATGTCGGATCAAAAACTAGGTCACTAGGTCAAATCTTAGAAAAACCTTGTGTACGCTCTAGAGGGCACAGTTTTCATCCAAAGTTCATGAAACTTTGTCAGAATGTTTATCCTCATAGTATCTAGGACAAGTTTGAAACTGGATCACGTCGGGTCTAAAACTAGGTCACTAGGTCAAATCATAGAAAAACCTTGTGTACGCTCTATAGGTCACAATTTTGATCCAATCTTTATGAAACTTTGTCAGAATGTTCATCTCCATAAACTCTAGGCCAAGTTCGAAACTGGGTCATGTCGGGTCAAAAACTAGGTCACTAGGTTAAATGTTAGAAAAACCTTGTGTACGCTATAGAAGGCACAGTTTTGATCCAAAGTTCATGAAACTTAATCAGAAAGTTTATCCTTATAATATCTAGGATAACTTTGAAACTGGGTCACGTCGGGTCAAAAACTAGGTCACTAGGTCAAATCATAGAAAAAACCTTGTGTATGCTCTAGAGGACACAGTTTTGATCCAATCTTTATAAAACATTGTCAGAATGTTTATCTCTATAAACTCTAGGCCAAGTTCGAAACTGGGTCTTGTTGGGTCAAAAACTAGGTCACTAGGTCAAATCTTAGAAAAGCCTTGTGTACGCTCTACAAGGCACAGTTTTGATCCAAAGTTCATGAAACTTTGTCAGAATGTTTATCCTCATAATATGTAGGACACGTTTGAAACTGGGTCATGTCGGGTCAAAAACTAGGTCACTAGGTCAAATCATAGAAAAACCTTGTGTACGCTCTAGAGGACAGTTTTGATCTAATCTTTATGAAACCTTGTCAGAATGTTTACTTCCATAAACTCTCGGCCAAGTTTGAAAGTTGGTCATGTCGGATCAAAAACAAGGTCACTAGGTCAAATCTTAGAAAAACCTTGTGTACACTCTAGAGGGCACAGTTTTCATCCAAAGTTCATGAAACTTTGTCAGAATGTTTATCCTCATAGTATCTAGGACAGGTTCGAAACTGGGTTACGTCGGGTCTAAAACTAGGTCACTAGGTCAAATCATAGAAAAACCTTGTGTACGCTCTAGAAGGCACAGTTTTCATCCAAAGTTCATGAAACTTTGTCAGAATGTTTATCCTCATAATATCTAGAACAAGTTTGAAACTATGTCACATCGGGTCAAAAACTAGGTCACTAGGTCAAATCATAGAAAAACCTTGTGTACGCTCTAGAGGACACAGTTTTGATCCAATCTTTATGAAACATTGTCAGAATGTTTATCTCCACAAAGTCTAGGCCAAGTTCGAAACTGGGTCATGTCAAGTCATAAACTAGGTCACTAGGTCAAATCTTAGAAAAACCTTGTGTGCGCTCTAGAAGGCACAGTTTTGATTCAAAGTTCATGAAACTTTGTCAGAATGTTTATCCTCATAATATGTAGGACAAGTTTGAAACTGGGTCATGTCGGGTCAAAAACTAGGTCACTAGGTCAAATCATAGAAAAACCTTGTGTACGGTCTAGAGGACACAGTTTTGATCTAATCTTTATGAAACTTTGTCAGAATGTTTATCTTCATAAACTCTCAGCCAAATTTGAAAGTAGGTCATGTCGGGTAAAAAACTAGGTCACTAGGTCAAATCTTAGAAAAACGTTGTGTAAGCACTAAAAGGCATAGTTTTGATCCAATCTTCATGAAACTATGTCAAAATGTTTATTGTCCATATATCTAAGCCCCCTATGAAACTGAGTCACGTCGGCTCAAGGTCAAATCTTAGAAAAACTTTGTGTACACCCTAGAATGCACAGTTTTGATCCAATCTTCATGAAACTCTGTCAGAATGTTTATCTTAATGAAATCTAGGTAAAGTTTGAAACTGGGTAGTGTTGGGTCAAAAACTTGGTCACTAGGTCAAATATAAGAACAACCTTGTATACGCTCCAGAGGGCACAGTTTTGATCCAATCTCAATGAAACTGTGTCAGAATGTTTATTCTTACAATATCCAGGCCAAGTTTGAAACTGGGTCATGTCGGGTCAAAAACTAGGTCAAATGTTAGTATGGTAAAAACTCTTATAAATCTTCACCAGAGCCAGTGAACTGATTTATGCTTAGGTGAGCGATTCAGGGCCACCATGGCCCTCTTGTTTTTCAATGAAATGGGGTTTACCGTCCTTTCAAGAAAATTTCACTTATGTTGAGCCGATGGTTAAGCTAAGGTGGGCGAAAACCGGAACTCCTAGGGATAAACCTCCTGAGCTTCTGATAGCAGATTTTTGCCGCCTCATACATGTAGGTGTGCCGGCCGAGGCTCGAACCCATCACGAAGACAGACATGATAATTAAGAGTCAGTGCCCTTATCCACTAGTCCTCTCACTTGCGTGTTCAGGAGTTCGAGTTCGCTGAACTGTTTGAAGAGGGTCAACAGGGCTCAGTCGCCAAATGAAAGCTTATATTATTCTTTATTCATGATCGGTCAGTTTTGTGATGCTTGGACTCATATGACGTATTGTACACGTCATTTACAGTACATCAGGTGCAGGAGAAAAATGCTACCGTATTCTACCTAATTAGCGCACATGCCTCTATAAGCGCACGCCGTGGCAATTTGTGAGGCATAGGACTATTAATGCACACATTTTTACTGGTTTATCCCTTTGCTTTCTCGTTTACAAGAGCTGAAAAATAAAATATTTAAGATTTTACTTCTAAATCTTCTCTACCCTTCTACATGTATATCCATACGAATTGAAAGGTTAAGCATGAGAGAAAAGCTGCTTATAAGCAGTTTTTCTCTGATGCTTTACCTTTAAATTCGTTCCCTTCAATATATAATAAACTATTAAAATGTGCGCTTATATGAAAGAAAGTTTACTACAAGTATTTGCCGCCATTTTGAAAAAGTTAAGCGCACAGGACGCTAATAAGGTCGATTACGGTATGTCTATACCCATAAGCTCTTAGATCTACTGACTCGGCTTACACATAAATTTCCAGTATAGACACTATCAGAACTTGTGTCTCATCAATATTAAACCATACATGTACATATGAGCAGCAAGGAGAGACATCCTGCCTATGGCGCGAAATAGCCCGTTTGGTGCTGATGTGCCGTAAAACCCATATCACTCACTCACTCACTATGGCATTTTAGAAGTGTGCATGCTAATAAGCCAACTCTCAATATCTTTAACTCGAAGTTCATTTCAAACTACTGATATCTCAAAGTAAATTTTCTGGCCCCAGAAAATTTACTTTGAAATAACAGAAGTTTAAGATAACAGGAGCTGAACGTTAAAAAATACGATTCAACTCTAGATATCTCGAAGTCGAAGTTCATTTCAAACTACTGATATCTCAAAGTAAATTTTCTGGTCCCAGAAAATTTACTTTGAGATAACAGAAGTTTATAAGATAACAAGAGCTGAACGGTAAAAAAAAATACGAGACTTGTTCAGAAAATATTCCTTAATATAAGGAGTAGTTTGAAATATCAGTGTATATCTCGAGATATCGAGACTTGACTGTACCTGCATGCGCATTGTGCAGTCTGGTCAAGGCATGCACAATACACTGAAAAAAAGGATCTTTGCTATTTCTAAAAGCGAACGGCGCCTGCCCTGACAAAACTGCGCATGTGCGCCGGATGGTAAGTACATGTACAGTTCGCATATGCCCAAAGGCATTTTCTCTGATGAGACAGCTCGAATAATTTATATGCAACAACAATGTTCTAAGTTTTAACCATGGCTTTAATAACTACATTTTTGCTTTAAAATCTGCAACAATCAATTGTTCAGCCATTTTGACTGAAGAGAATTGGAAAACTACATTCTATCACAGACCACAAATCAGCTAATCACAAGTTGCTAAGCCTACAAAAATGTAACCAACAGTGCTCCAGATGATAATTTTTCTTATTTCTCCACTAACGCATGTATGTTTCCGAACCTCATAAGAATGTCTTTCCCTTTAAAGAATTTAAGCTGGAATTCTCTCAACAAGACGACTTAATATGTGAATTGGTACACTTCCATATTCTCCAGCCATTTTACAAAGAGAAAGCAACTGTTTGTCATTTCCTGTTTAATTCCTTGAGCGTAGTAACCCTTCAAAAATGGTGCCATACGAAAAATTTGCGCCAAAGGGAGCAACTTCTTTTCTTTAAGAGTTTGCCTCTAATGTAAAGGGAAGGGAAAATGAAAAGCGACAGACTTATTGCCCCCGAAAATGTACCTATTCTTCTTAATGAGGTGGCACAACCGTACACGTTAAGGAAAATTCAGATACATCATAATTGAGCCGCGACACGACAAAACCAACAATGTGGTTGTGCGCCCAGCGCAGACTCAGATCAGCCTGGGCATCCGCCCAGTCTGATCAGAGTCTTCGCTGTCCGCATGGAGGTAGCTTAGACCCTAAGCTACCCTTTAAGCGCTTAGCAATGAGTCTGATCAGACAGGGCGAATGCACAGGCTGATCTGAGTCTGCGCTGGGCGCACAACCACATTGTTGGTTTTCTCGTGTCGCGGCTCATATACTGATATTACCGTAAAAATTCTAAGTATTGGGATAGATTGATCTAAGCAAACAATACAGACCGAGATCAGACTGCTCCTACAGGAGCAGTCTGATCAGGGTCTACAGTGTTTGCCATTCCATATACATCTTTTGGACGCTTTACTGCATTGTTAAACGAAACTGTTCAAGTTTTAGGACAACTACGGTAATTTTTAAGTGTCCAAATTTTTAGAATTTTACGGTAAAGTATATGTCCCCTTCATCCGGAGCTCTAACTACACTAAATAACAAAGTCTAGACTCGGCTGGCAAACCGGGTTTACAGCCATAACTGATATTGCGAGCGTTCACCTTGAATTACATGTATATGGCAAAAAAGTAGGTTTATTCCCCGAAAAGTTTAACAACCGTAATAATCTACTCATTATGTATAGGGATAAATGATAAATAAGGTAAATTGTAACTCAACCATATCTTTACAGTGTCCGGTTGGTGTATCACGCCTGGTAAACGCGCACTTCAATCCCCAGTTAAAGTTTCAGCAAAAAGTTAGCCAAAATATAACTAGGCTTATCAACCGATATGAGTGTAAGCCGTATTACTTGAAAACCTCAGCTTGGTATGAAGGTCTAAAGCCTATGATACACGGGAAACCAGTAATATATTCCTTGAAACATGTTACAAGGTTCACCGTCTATACAGTGCTAATACTCTGTATCAGGCTACTTTTTGGAGAAATATACTACACATTTTAAGATAGGGCTTGTTCTATTCCACAGGACTTGTAATATGTTCCTTCTTCCATACAGCCAATCAGCAGTCAAGTCACAGGGTCACAAAGCAACAGTAATGCGAATTTGATAAAAAAAAACAAAAAGGGTCTTAAAACCACCATAATCAGCATTTACATTAAATATGGTAGGCCTGATACTTTTTTTTTTTTTTTTCAGTGTGCATGACCCCTCCAAGAATGATTCCAGTCTCTGTGTAGTCAAGTGACATCATAAATATTGCAGTCCAGTCACTGTTAACAGTCTAACAAGTGAGATAACAAGGGCCTTATGTCAAGGCATTACTTGGGAAGAAATGCGCCAGGACGTGAGAAAACCAACAATGTGGTTGTGCGCCCAGCGCAGACTCAGATCAGCCTGGGCATCCGCCGAGTCTGATTAGAGTCTTCGCTGTCCGCATGGAGGTAGCTTAGACCCTTAGCTATCCTTTAAGCGCTTAGCGAAGGGTCTGATCAGGCTGGGTAGATGTCCAGGCTGATCTGAGTCTCAGCTGGGCGGACAACCACTTTGTTGGTTTTCTCGTGTCGCGGCTCAAATATGTTTCAAGCTGCACCATGTATCAGCACAAGGAATAAGAAACAAAATTTCATACTACAATGGTTTACCATGTATCATGGGCTTAACTAAATGCCTGAAAGCGGCCAAACCAAAATTACAGTTTGATCACTTTCCGGAGTTAAGAAGTAATTCCGTTAGCTTCTACTTCAAAGCAATAATTATGTACGGATATGTTATACTTACAGATAAGTCGAACAGAATCGTTACATTTTGCTTGTCCATTTGCAGAAGTTTCAATTTTAACCCATATATGCCAAGTGGTCTATTCTATCTTTAACAAATGGGTGAGTCCATTTGTCAATTCAGGGGTGTATGGTTTAGTTTGTGTGTACCGTTTTATCTCTTTTTAAAGGAGAAATACCCATTTTTCTTTTGCAAATAGTGTAGACCCTGACCAGACGCCGCGTCTTGCGGCGTCTGATCTGGGTCTACACTGTTTGCCTATGCCCCTTTTGTGGGACGCTGAGCAGTAATGGGTTAAACACGAATTGCAAGACTACCAGGTGTGTTATTAGCATAGTTTATATAATGTCCAGTTCATTTAATTGCGAACGGCAACAACACAGACCAGACAAGCTGTCCAAGGTATCACTTTTAGCATATGCATTGAAGTCTGTAATTTTACCAAGATTTCAACTTCAATTTAGGGTTTTCTTGGTGTGCATGGAGGGAGGGTTCACATGTGCAGCTCTTTGCAAATACCCGAACCCGAACAGTGAAGAATCAAAACAGCCCCTGCAAGTATCAAACCAGTTCAAATCTTTCACTGTATTCATGCTGTTGATTCTCTAGAGCATGTCCAGGGTGGTCTGAGTACGTTATAATCAAGTTATTGATTCCGTAATCTCTCATATTTGAGAAGAAAATAATCTTAAACCGGGTAACAAAACTAGATTTATATCTCAGGCCTCAGGAATCCAGCTGATATGTGGTTAATTGCATTTTTCCCTACTAATGTCCTTTGTCCGAAGCAATGCTTTTTATTTTATGAAATGAAGCAAGTTACGAGGACACTTCAAAAACGTGAGCTCACAGTTCGTGAAATTTCTGATTGGGCGACCATTCATAAAGTGATGACTTTTGCTGCGTGTTAAGACAAAGGGCAAAAGGCCAGGGTAACCGCGCTTTGCGACATTGAATTCGGCATTATAACCCCCCCCCCCTCCCCCCACCCCCTGCGACCATTGAAAAACTACTGATTTTCTTATACGGTACGAGATTATTTCCTTCTGAAATATGAAATAGTTAAAATTAAAGTCAAGTACTCTTGGGGTATATTGTCTACCCTATGCAATATGTACATTAATAGGCGTTGTCTTCACATGCCTTTGGTGCCTGATAATGTTAAACACCGATGGGTGTACATTAATAGATGACAAATTATTGCACTAACTGTCAACAACTTTGTATTTCTTTTCACAACCGGTCGATATGCCTTATAGATGCATGCAGTTTTTATGGTAAACACTTGTTATTTCATCCGTGAAGAGAGTTGAACCATCTTTTTGTTTTCTTACTCTTCATCGTTCAGTAAACTAGGACATAATTCATATCCATATAGACTTGAAGATCTCAAAAATGTCGTCTGCGAATTTCGAATCGAAATTCGCAGACGACATTTTTGAGATCTTCAAGATTCGAAATTCGCAGACGACATTTTTGAGATCTTCAAGATTCGAAATTCGCAGACGACATTTTTGAGATCTTCAAGATTCGAAATTCGCAGACGACATTTTTGAGATCTTCAAGTCTTTCCTAGTTTGAGTATTCTCTTCCATTTCTTAGAAGACTGAGCGTCTGTGATGGAAGCCGGTGGGGTTGCGGGAGGCTCCAGGTAGGTTCGCTCAAGCGGGATCGTCAAAGCTGACGGACTGGGTGGGTAATCACCTGAAAGAGATTTGAAATAGAATATTGAAGGAGTTTACCTTGGGAGCAATAAGCAGTGAACACGCATACACAAGTGCGTCTTGGACAAGACTACATGCAGCTGGTTTCGACCAATAAACTATAGCACTGATCACAGAAAAACAGCCGCTAACTTGAAGCAAAGTCCTTTATACTTTAGGGATACCTCAATGTCTGTCCGCCAAAAGAGAAACAGCATTTGTGACTTCCTATTTGCTTCCCTAATGACCCTTCCAAATGGATTTCTTGCTCAAAGAAAAGAATGTACCCATAAAGGAGTATTTTTCCTTCAAGAGTTGACCACCTTTGAGAACGGAGATAAAAATATGTTAGGCTTCGGAAAGAAGCATGGGTGTAGCTAGAGGCAATTACGTGATACGCTCAATTAGGTTTTTATGTACTCACTGGGAAGGAATCATTGCCGGGATTTAGCCTCTAAGATATTTCATATATTTTCATGTCAGTTGGCAGTTCGATTTGAAGTCTTGCCCATTTTACAAAATTTCAGCATGTAAATACGCAGGTGTGTGTTAAAAATTTGTCAAATTGACAAATTTTTAATACGCACCTGCGTATTTACGTATAGGCAGCTACGCCCTTGAGAAGCATATTTAAAACAAAATTGTACCGAAAAAGGAAGGAAAATAAATCCAGTTGAAGTTATGGATTATGGATTACAACTAAAAAATTGTAAAACAAAGACGTAGAAACACTTTTATAAGCAACGCCCCAACATCAGCAGCATTCTGAAAACTTCCACAATGACAATGTTTAATTTACAGAGATAGCTGTGCTACCATAAATACGCCAGGAAGGTTGTTAAAATGCATCTACAGAAGCCTTCCGTGGATTCTTGACCGAGACTGGTAATGCAGCAAAAGTAACCATAAGGAGCTACACCCAGCAGCACGCGTCGCATTGAAACGACGTTGATTCAACGTTATATACCCTGTGGGAAGGTTTAATAAACTTTATTGAGACAAAGTCTGGGGAAAAAAAACCCGTGTTTAACCATAATAAAAAGGTCAATGATTTATACCTGGTGAAACGTCACCCTGAGGGTCGTCTGTAGAAGCGCTTCTTTCTCTAGTTGAAGATTTGGCCAACTTGGAACAGAATTTCCTTGCTAGAGACGTACCACTAGAACTTGGTTGGAACAGATCACCCTTGATTTGGACGCTACTTTTCTTCTTTTTGTCAGACTACAAAACATAAAGGAATGTAAACTTACATGACAAATACATGCATTGGAAATTGGTTTTCTAGTAAATAATATTAATCTTTCTATGGTGTTAGTGTATTTTACAGCATATATAAAATATAAACCATTATATTTTCCGCGGATAACATTCGCCGAGTAGCGGTCTGACTGAAAGTGGGACATAAATTTTAGTTGTTATCTTATCTCCTTGTCTCCTCATGTGTCCATTATCAGAATGGTCTTTTTCAGCATCTGAGGCAGAATACACATTATTTGGGTCGTGCGAAAAAAGACCTCATGCCATGTGCAAACAGGAAAGACTCAGATCAGCAAGCGCATTCACGCAGTCTGACCAGACTCTCAGATCAGCAAGCGCATTCACACAGTCTGACCAGACTCTGTCTTTTTTGCATATACAATCTTTAAATCCTTAGGAGCCTAAAATCGGAAGATCAGTTTGTGTGGCCGTAAAAACTGATTTGAATATATACTTTACGCGCACGACATGAGGTTCTGTTTCAAATGATGCAAATCAAATTATGTAGACCGTCTCAAACAGTTGCAAAAGATTCAGAGTCGATGCTTCTTTGGACAGTTATCAATGGCTATTCAAGGGCGTAACTAGGGGCATTTTCATGATACGCACAACCATGCTTAAACAACTCGAATCCTTGAATGGAAAGGGTAGTATTTTCAGCCACTTTGGCAGTTGGTATTGAAATCTCCTCTTCTTTTTAAAATTTCAGCACGCAAATATGCAGGTGCGTTTTGAAATTTTGTCAATTTTGACAAAATTTCAATACGCACCTGCGTATTTGCCGTATAGGTAACTACGCCCTTGCTATTTAGTTTCGACATGAAAAGAACGATATAATTATTAAAAGCTTCACACTTATATTAACAGACATGCACCCCATCTGATAATTTTAAAACTCTGAAGCTTTTGTTCATTGTTCAGTAGAATCTGACTTACTGGGAAATCCTGATCTAGCTGCACCATGTCTCTATCCACCAGTACAAACCGTCCATTAGTCTTCCACTCGCTCTGGGAGTGATAAACGTTCTCATCAGAGGCTAGTATTCTAGGAAAATAACAATAACGATATCATTTGGGACTGCCTTTTGAGCTACAGGATCAGAGGTTAATTCAAGTCGCTACTTAGCGTTAGTTTATAAATCATTTTCATTGATCTCAGCGCAAAGTTTTTATGGTTGACAAGGGCGTAGCTACCTATACGGCAAATACGCAGGTGCGTATTGAAATTTTGTCAAAATTGACAAAGTTTCAAAACGCACCTGCATATTTGCGTGCTGAAATTTTAAAAAGAAGAGGGATTTCAATACCAACTGCTAAAGTGGCTGAAATACTACCCTTTCCATTCAAGGAGTCGAGTTTAAAGCATGGTTGTGCGTATCATGAAAATGCCCCTAGTTACGCCCTTGGTTGAAACTTATAGTGTGGTGTGGAATCGGACCTCAGGATTGAGATTATTCTGCTACTTTCTTCTTACTTGAGCAGTAATAACTGACCAGAAAAATGACATGCAAAGTGCATGATACTTTAATCCGATTAAAATAAGAAAAATAATGTAGACCTACGACTCGATTGTTTTGTATCAGGCTATCTAAACTGTCAGAATATCTGAACCATTACTCTTAAAGACTTTCATTCTTTAGGTTATCTAATACATTATGTATTAAGCACCTTCTAAACAACTTCTCGCTGTCCCTCTTTTTACTTGCACTAGTGTACGTCTCCCCGGACAGATCTAACTCCTCTAGCAACAAGAAGTTTCGGGGGTCAATTTCCTCTGATCTGTGAGCCTTCATCATCGCCTGAAAACAAAGATTTAACTGTGTATCACAGAATTTTACCGCCACCAGAGGTGTAATCAAATAATAGTTGTTAAAATCCCAGTATGTTAGCTACTGATCCTCCCAAGGAGGAGATATGCTTTGTAATTGTTGCCATTCCTAGGTTTCTCATCAGTTTGACCAAGCCCATGGAAAAGAGATAAATCTTTTAGAGTAGACTATGACAATGAAAAATAGTTTTCTTTTAGTCACAAGTTGCAAACAGGATTTTCATGATGCCGGCAGTTATATACTAACGGTATCTCACAACATAATTAGATCAGTAGAAAATATAGTTTTCATTTCGAAACATTTTGGCCTACCACGAGAACAACTTTGAACGTGCAATGTCCGTAGCTTATAAACTGTTTTCAAGAATGCAATGAGTCAGCAAAGACTGGGATATAAATTTCACCAGAAAAAATAATCTAAACAAATTATTTCTATCAAGTTTCAGCCTTCGAGTAAATAGTCTTCTATCTTCTGGAATTTCTGGACAGATGTAAATAATTACTAGCAAGTAAAAACCCTATCCATAAATATTACTAATTATTCCGTGCAGTTTTCAGCTGTTGTGAACAGATTATTGTGATAGCATGGCTTAATTGTACTTTTACAAAAAAGATAAATAAATAAATAAAAATAAAGAAAATTAAAATGGTAATAGTTATAATTGTAGACCTTAGTCACTTTGAGAAACTGCAAAACTTCAAATTGTAAATACCTGCGTTATTATATCTTGAGCGGTGCTAGTAGTAGGAGCCTTGAATATTGTATATGGCTGATCTGGCGACACATTGTAGACACAGACCAGAAACATATGTTCGTCGCGGTCCCAGTCTCCAGTTGTGGCGGTCCCATCAGGCTGGCGCTATATAGAAGAAATGATAGTATAGTGCATTCTCCTGACAAACTTCCATGGCAAGGAGGATACCATGTGTACTTTATTTGTGTATTTATGTGATTCAACTCTGTCAGGTGTTTGCTGGGGAAAAGGAAGTACTAAGTCTGAATCAAGTGTAAAGTTACGATCGGTAGCGCTAAAAACGGAACTTACTGAATTTCCAAACAGCGTAAATACGGATGAGGCAAGTCAACATGAGCAGCCTCTTCTATAGCTACACTGTTTGCCATGTTCTTTAAATTCTCAGCATGATACAGGCTGGACAAAGCATTTTTTTAATTTGACAGGCGCAATTTTGTCGTCTGATTTTCTGCTGCTTCAGTGGTTGAATCCCTCTCAATAACAACGTGGAATAAACTGTAAGTTACATATTCAAAACTCATGGTTTGTTTCTTCCTTTCTCTTGTCAGCTATATAACAGCTGGATTCGAAAATGATCGCAAGATCATTTTGCAGTTGCCTTTATACGCATGCCCCAGAAAACAGTGTAGAATCAGATCAGTCTGATTTGTCGTTAAGCTTACAGACTTGTAGAACCTTCTTGTCGACAGGTAGTCTTGTTCCAATTAAAATTGATACCGTACTTGTAATCGCATGTGTGGTTGATATAACAAATATTGAAACTTTTCTGGCCTAATTTTCTGTGTCTAACTGTTTACATACCCAACTGCAGAAGCACAGATAAGTCTTCATCGTTGTTTTTTTTTCTTTGTATATAGTCTTGCATTTTATAGCGTTTATCTGTTTGCCGGACTTATTTTTCTGCTCAACAAAATCTGTGCGCAAGGTTTGTCCTTCTCGGACTGGCCTGATATTATTTCTGTTTGTTTGAAAATAGAATTATAAGTTTCAAGTTTCAAGTTTATTGTAATGCAATAAGCCTATAAGGCCCATGAGCATATATACATATACTACATACATTAGAGAAAAATGTCAGGATAGCAGGCAATTATATACATACATACAGTTTTCAATAACAGTTACTCATTTAGCTATCAAAACACAAAAGATGTATAAAACTGTCTGTTGACAAAACAAAGGTGCATTGAAAAACATGTATTTTCGAATGAAATAAGGATTACCTTCTGTTCTTTTGAAAGCATCGTTGTCACCCAAGCCCTGCTGCTAGGGTCCTGAAAAATTAAAGGTATACTAGTAACGAGTTATATATCATCGAATATTTACTTGCTGATTCAAACTAGCTATATTAGTGGCAAACTGTTCTTGAATATATGAAACTGTCACCATAAAGACGCCTAATTGAAAACATGTTATGGATTTCAATAGAGCAAACTCGCAATTCTGAAACGATTAAATCCCTTCAGGCTTCGTATCTGACTTACACCAAAAATTCAAGAGAGCACTGTTTGCCATTTACAAAACGTAAGCTGGATCATAAAAAACATGAAAAAGTTTTAACTTCTTACATGGTTTTAAACGCTAATTCACAAAAGATTAGGTTTTAAAGGCTTTGATATGAATAAAAGTTCACTCTACTCTTCCGTGTCTTTGAATTACAAGCTAAACTACCGGACACACAATTACTAACTAGAAATATATTCAATGTAACAAATGTAATTAAAAGGACTACGACACGTACAGTGCTAACTTTCCTTAGCACGAACGTCCCTGCTCCTTTCCACTTGTTCTGTGCCTGTAGGACCTTCTCTGACATATTGAGAATTCTCTGACTGCTGGACCGTTCCTGTTCCCTTTTCTCCCAGCTGTTTTGTACATCCTCAACCAGTACATAGTCAGCTACTTTCTCGTCAGGCTTGCCAGCTTTCAAAAGTGCCTGTAAATATTTGAAAAATAATGATATATGCTCGATAATAAGACTAAAAGGCTTGTTATTCTAACAGAAGATAATTTCACGGAGTATTGAAGAGGTGGATCATGCAAATCCTTAGATTATACTCTGAGGATATTTTACAGCTTCCATACTATTATCTAAGAATAGATAGATTTCTTAGGAATTCATAATATAGGAATTCAACAATAGTTTATGAAAATAATTTGCTTGTAAGAAAGAGTGTAAAGCAGCCTCTTTTTTCTTTATCAGAAATGTGTGGTACGAAATTTATTCAATACTAAACTACCAAAGAATGCTGATGATTGATGTCAAAATTAGGTCACAATGGCATTAATATAAGCTTTGCACAAAGTATTATATGACGTGTGTGTATTTAGCCCAAACCTTGCAAGTCATATCAATAATTAAAGTAAGAGTGGAGATTGGCGTATTTTAGGTGACGCAAACTTTTTATGAGAATCAGCTCTGCATTTTTATGCCTTCTTTCATCTTGTGTATCAACTCTCAAAGGAAGAATGCGCACCTATAGGAACTATTTCTTTTCTTTAAAGTCTCCGTAGTCCTAACAATGGTTAAAACGTCTAAACACGCTTTAACCTTAACGTTTGGTAATAAAATGTTACTTGATGTAAATTTGTTGAGTTATAAAACTGGTAAAAAGTAGGAGGAACACGTTTTTGAAAAACGACAAATGCAATTTCTTTTTCTGTTTTTCCGTCCAGCGATGGAATATAAAGATAAGAGGGACAAAGGATGTGGCCCCATGCCTTTACGTTGTATTTTATCATTTTATTCACGTTATTGATATCGAAAGTAGGTACTTTTAATTGCTAACTTTAATGACCCAAATCATTTTTTAAACTTTTTTATGTCAAAGTCAATGACATCTTATTACTTTACAGTTCGTTATTCAATGTCATTTACAACGACAACTCTATGGTGAGACACTTGCAGTGATATCTTACGATGAAATATTTAATGTTGATACAGCAATGGGGCCTTTAACAGTAGAACCCATTTTAAGACTATACGTTACATGAAGTTACAAAAGTTGTTTCTCTTAGTGAAATTGACGGACGAATATAGTAGTGTGCCAGTGCACAGAAAATGAACAAACAAAACAGAACACGCACCTGAGCTATAGCATCACATACAGAGGTATCTTGAGTAACTTTAAGAATCACATATTCATCAGGGGCAGTGACTCCAAACACGCTGATGAAGAACATCCGTCGCTTCAGTTTTGTTCCTACAGGACTGACAAGCTGAAAAATTTGGAGAATAGAGACGTCATTAATCTTGAGACTGCTAGGCTACAGAATATGCGAACTACGAAATACTTTTCTCGTGAGTTCCTGAACCTTCGTTGAGTCACGCTAGAGCTGGTCGGGTCGGGTGATGGTGCTGGGTAGCTGTCAGTGCCCGGGTATCCTAATTATTTGGATAATAGTAGGACAAGGACCTGCTGTTAACTTGGATAATAGTAGGACAAGTACCTGCTGTGCTCGCAGCAGGTACATTGTCGAGGTCGGTAGTTTATTTTCTTTTCGACTCTGATCTATTCTTCATTTTAATTTCTCTATCTCACTCTCTCTCTCTCCCATTGGCTCTCTCTCTCTCACTCCCTCTCTGAGAGACGGCTCAATATAGATTGAAATACGTGTACGGTCTCAAGAGCTGTTAAACCAAACCAACTAACCAACCTACTAGTCATCCCTGTTTAGCGAGGCCAGAGTCAATGGATAGGACACCATAACAGGCATATTACTTCAGTGTATGGTGAGTTTTGCTTGTGCATGACAGTTTGATGATGCGGACGGCATCGCCGATGTTCAGCAACACTGCAATCACCAACAGCCACCCTGATACTACATTTCCAAGCTAAGGGCGAACTTTCTAAAGAAATCGATCGTACATTAATTCCTTCAGTCCAGTCGGCCAAAAAACCCATTCCAGTGTGCTCTGAGCTGGAAAACATGAATCTGGGCACACTCAAGGGCGGATTTCCGAGTTGGCCATGATAAAAATTAAGCTATTGTTTCTATAAACCATGATTCTCTTTAGTTTTAAACACCATGTGGAAAGTATTATGTGGAAATGACAATCTATATTGTCAAGTTTTAGTTTCAGCGCTAGTTGCTGGATATGCAAAATGCGATTTTTAGAAGGAAATGCATGTAGCTTAATGCAAATTTTAAAATGGTTTCATGACCCACCTCATCTGGATCTATACCATTTACCCTCTAGTCTTTGAATTCTCAATATAATATGTCTTGAACGAAACAATTTGTTTGGTTTTTTAAATTTTGCAGACGTTGATTTTGTCGTCTCCTTTTTCGCGCTTTCAGAGTTAATTTAACTCACATGTAAATCTTTTCCGTCTTTATCAGAGAGGTCTTTGACCCTTGTGAAAACTGATTTCAAGATGGCTGAGGTAGAATCATGACAATATTCCTGTCTGCCACACGGTTCTAATAGTTCTTCTTCGTGCTTAGAATAGATGAATATACTGGCCAGTTCGAGAGGCTGGTTGTTGATGTTACGTAATCGCACGTGACGGTAACCTGCAGACGACAATACATCAATGACATGAACTGTTACACAAATTTTATGACATCAATAAGTATATATTAGTCAACCCGTAAGGTAGCCTAAGCCGAGTCCCAAAGTAATATTCCCTCTGGCATCTGACCTCACTTTCGAGTCTAGAAGTCGCACATTGACGTTTTGATCAGTTAAACAGGAATAATTCTAGTAATATTACCAGCAGATATTAAATTTTTATTTAAGAAAAAAATCTTACTTCTGCTGGTTTAGTCCTTAGAATGTGTTAGTTGATCATTTCTTATAATTATTTTCTTAAATCAACATAGTTTCAAAAGGAAACAAGTATGTGTTACTTAATTGTAACCAGTAAAACACTCATATGGAATTAAAAGTTTTTTCAATGGCTAAATGTCCAGAACAACTGAACCAGCTTATGCGGGGTTTTTATTTCACTTACCTGGTCTGACACACTTGAGTGGAATAACTCTCTGAGATACTATATGGCTTGTTATTGTGTCTATCACCATGAACCGTATGAACGCTAATTCACAATACATCACCTGAAATATAATTCAAAGTAGATCTGCATAGTCTCGGATAAATCAGTTCACAGTGGAAGCAATTCACAGAAGTATGGATTCAAACAACATATGGAAAAAGGCCACAGCACTTGAAATGGCGCTGTGACAAGTACATGCATCTGCTACCGACTGATCAACAATCATATTTTAACACTTTTAAAAAGCGCGAGAAACGAAATAAGTTGAATTTGCAAACAACGTAGATTATGGGCCGCCTTTTATGGATCTACACTGTTATCCGCCCATTCTTTGAAGTCTCAGTATAATACATTTACAGCTTGGAAGAAACATTTTTATTCTAAATTTTGTAGACGTACCTTTTGTAGTCTGCTTTTTGGTGCAAAAAGATTTAGTCGTCTGCTATTTAAGCGCTTTTAGTATCTGACGATAAGAGAACTGTCGCGTGATACTGTAGAAGAACTCTTGTCAACGTTTGAGCAAATCATGTTTAGTATTATTTACCTGGAATGTGAAAACATCGTTCCAAATGGGATTGAGCGAATTTCGAGGAATGACCCTGGTCTTGTGCTTAGCACAGTCTACTGGAATTCCTATGATTTCAACCTCTACTTGTGTGCTGGCTGAGAAATTGGAGCAGACGTATTGTCCAGATATCACCTAGAAATATACACGTATAAATGTTGTTCTAGGTGAAAAAAAAAGAAAAGAAACAACTTACGTTAGCAAAAATACCATAATACGAAGACAGTTCTTTTTTTATTTTACTGTTACTCAGCTCAGATTCACAAGAAGTTTATTTTTAGCTTATATCCGTGAATATACTGGGTTACGAATTCAAGAATCTTGCTGATACAATGAGGCCCAAACGGAAATTACCGATCTATATCCAACTTATGTCGCAAACTGGATAACTAGGTAACCTTTCCAAAATTAAACAACAAGCTAAAAACTCATTGCTGATTTACAGAATGCCTAAAAATTAAAACTGAAACACTATCATTAATGATGATGACTAGTTATTTACCTCGACGCAAAACGTGTGCTCAGATATGCCTTATATACATATGAGTCGAATAGTATTGTTTTATTTTGGCTCACTATTTGCAGAATCCAGAATTAATTTCTAGGTGGAAATGGAATTGCGCATTTACAAGTCGAGATACATATCAACATGGCATGCAAATACTGCAAATTTCATATGGCATTGCGACACTGTCATATTTATTCAGCTATGAACGGTGTTTTTCCATCTCTAGAATCGCCCCAATTCAATTCATAAGTCTTAGGATATTCATCTATGAGATTTCCCTTCCAAAACGATCCCAAAAATCTAGATCCGTCTTTAACAATCATTTTTGGGATTGTTTTGGAAATGAAACCCCCTGTCTTAGAACGAAGAAGTACGGCACTCACATGGAGAGTTAAGACGGTGGTGTGTAACCCGTCGAATTCTTTGTCCCAAGGATTGAAATGGTTGTACATCACGTGACTTTTATCCCATTTTACAGCAGGCTTCAAGACGTAACCGCTCTGACCATTCTGTTCAAACATTGCTGTATTGAGAGCCATCGCTGTATCTGTACAAAAAATATGGAAATGTATGTCTATTTAGGTTTTTCAATCGACTCATATGCCAAAATCAAAGACCCCAATATTAAACGTCATAAATGCACTAACTGCAACATTTTTAATCTTATAAAGTTAAAAATTCCTCTCATTTTTCAATTATTAACTAAATATTTAACTGCACACATACGATAGCTATGAATTTAAAAGAAACAAATGAGTTACAATAACCATGAACAGTATAGTATATATCAGTATATTGTTTTGCATAGTTAGGTATGCCATACGGTCACGAATGTAAAAAATTTGAAAAGAGTCTTGACTTGTTCTAGACCACTCGCCTAGAAAAAATTCTTATGATTACAGTTGTGCTGATGGGTAAAATGTTATACAATATCTCACCTTCAGTTTGATAGTTTAGTGCGACCATCTGTATTCCATGAGCCCAGAAGATAACAGGATTGAAGTTTGAAGAGTCTATCCGCATACCAGCTGGGTAAGTCCTCAATAGTTGCTTCTCAGTATGAGTGATATCGGTTAAAGATCAAGTGAGAATTTGTTTTAATGTGAATGCTTGCATAGTCTGATAAAGTAAAATATGTGAGCAATATTCAGGAACTTACACAATCAGATCCAATATCCGTCCCTCAAAACAAAATGGAGAGAGAAGTATATACACAAATTGACAGCAGTTCACGAACTGCACGCTGTTACACTATGTACTAATGATGCCATGTCTTTCAATGCAGCCGAAACGTGGAGTATTAAATGATTTTACTGTGTGCCATTAGTAGGGGACCCCGTGTAGCTCAGTGGGTTAAGCGCTTGCCTACTGATCTAGCGAACCCGTGTTCAAGACCCGCTTGAGGCGAGAATCTTTCCTACCTTAAACGGGATTTCAATGCACACAGCAGTTCATTATCATCCATCCATCGTCCTGATATGACTGAAATACTGTTGAAAAGGACGTTATATCGCAAGTCATCCATCCGTCCATCTGTATGCGTATAGACAGCTATTTTGTGACGCAGCGCTTTTAAATCCTATCCCTAAACAATATGTCTATAAAATTATAGATTATTTTAAAGCATGTACATGTAAAAGGATATTTGATGACAAGATTTGGATTTCTCCTGCACAGATGTTTAGCTTTGTTCTCATTCAGGGACGATACAATGTAGCAGGATGGCGTACTGTCTGGACGCTTCTGGCGGAGTGATATGTTAGTACTGATACTGGAGCTGTCACCTCGATCTGAAAAGAACATGGATTTTCAAGTGTTTCTATTATATCGATTTTAGGTGAGGCTTAAGGGAGTGGCTAATGAACAATTATTTACACTTGCCAGTAAGTTGCCACTTACTTCCCTTAGGTAAACACCGATAATCGTCAATTGATCATGTGACTTTGTCGTCAAGCGAAGTCTTAGGTAAATCAACGTCTTAATTTGTCAATATAACGTTCGAGTGACACCCGTCAGGGCGACGGCTGTTCAACGTTATGGCCGAACACGCCGATGCTAATTTTTCTTCATCCTATTTTGCATATTCTACACCAAATCACCATGAAAACGGCACAGGATGGGTCTAAATTTATAGTGTGATAGATATAAGAACGCAAATGGATTTTTAGCGTTCATCGTGTGAAGAAACCAGTTGTCGTCGCTTAATTCTACAAGAATTCGCGCTTCATGGAATTTTAGCTCCGCCCACTTGCTTCATGACATTATGGACGCTGAAAAAAAATTCTTAAACACAAAACAAGTTTTCCTGGTTTTGAAAACAATAAACTGGAATCATCGCAAATTAAACCTAGCACTTTATTTTCGTTTCTCTGATGCATCCTTTGTTTATTTAAAGAGGATCTTCCATCAGGATGAATTTAGTTGATCTATTTCTTTGAAATATGGCGTAGCACATACATTTTCTACAAAATGGGAGCTGTTAAGGGCGAGTGGAACACCTTTACAACACCACAATGACCTTCCTACTCTGAAGAGGCTGCTCTGGCGTTAGAGGTATATCCAAATATATCTAATTATGCGACTATAATGTCAGCCTCTGTAGTAACTTCAACAAGTCAACTTACCTGACAATGAAGGTGGGGTACTAGAAGGAGTTTTCTTTGAGCCCACGGGTTTGGTGTATTTCTGTTTCAAAGATGAGTTGGGGCTCACATTCAATCCTGAAAATTACAGTATACGTGTACGAGACAAATTAAAATAATAGTCTAAAGCGATCTCAAATTTTAGCTTTCTCAGAATCTATCCTCTGATCTCAAAGGGATGTAAATAAAATATAATCTGCACTATGGATGAATTACGGGGAGACGTTTTACGCCTACCACACGGCACAACACCAGCTGCAGTGAGGTAAAATCAAAATCTTAAAAAGTTCCTTCAGGAGCAGAGAATACATACAGAAGTAGGAACATGGGCCAGACTACGAAGTTTCAGCTAATAAAGCCTCGTCAGTCAAAGTTTGTTTCAGAGCTTTACATTTTACACACATGCTATACATATTATTTGGGAGTACGTAAAGTATCAGTATAAGGGCACTGTTATTTTCTTTTTTTCAACTTTCTTATACTGCAGGAAAAACAGGAACATGTGCATGTAACCTTACTTTGGCTTGATAACCCGAATCGTGTGCGAGGGACATCGTATTACGCATTACCTTTATAATTTCTGATCAATTCGCTTCAGTAGTTTATGACACTATTTGAACAGACAGTCAGAAAATATGCTCGAGCAAACGGTTAATGCTTCCTTTTGGGAACAAGAAAAGAAAAATTTCTCAGTCGAAAAGAAAAAAAAAGAAGAAAAAAAAACCCCTCTGATATTTGCATGAAAACAACAAATACCGTCTGTATGAAAGCAAATTCATTATTATATTTTCTAAAAGAAAATTGATAGGAAACTAGTAAAGAAACTACGAGGAATGAT
Source organism: Ctena decussata (assembly GCA_963989385.1). NCBI lineage: Eukaryota > Metazoa > Mollusca > Bivalvia > Lucinida > Lucinidae > Ctena > Ctena decussata. Next base: position 31,603,575 of record OZ022498.1, on the reverse strand, counting down.
AAAAAAATACATGGACTTTTGCTGTAGAAATTTTATTGTTGATAGTAAACTCATAAAATTTGCTGTAAATATAGATAAATCTTTCTTCTATCCAGTCATGTACTTAATTTACCAGTTTAACTTCGGGATGTTGTCTACATGGGTCGTCATAGTAACCTTATGACGGTACTGCAGAGCACGGTAAAAATTTGCTTTATTATTTGTAATTGTTTGTTTAATCTTTGGCTATGTCTAATATCTGTAGTAGAGTAAAATGATTGACATTTGGTTTGCTATTTTCTTATGGTTTCCGCTTATAACTAAGAGAAAATTATTGCCGTCAACAATTGTTATGCTGGCTAAAGCAGCGTAAGGTATGGTCTGTGGGTCATACAAGGGCGACAAAATGACGTCAACCATTATACCGTGTATTTAACACAAGGTCCAGGTTTTGTATATAATTGTAAGAAAAATGAGGGCAGAATCAAAGAAATGTTTTAAATGATCAAATTTACTATTAATTGATCCTTGTATGTTAGCTTTTTCTGATGCTGGCACTGATTTGAGGGTTATTGACCTGCATTTAGACTTACACTGCATAAGTTTTGTACTTGGAAACGATACTGAAAGCAAAAGTTCGGCTTGGATTTATGAACCAATAAAGATGCTAAGAGATGCTATAAAAAATTCTTGAAACAATCATACTGCGTGCAGATGTGTCTAAAACTGGTCAAAAGCATGAAAAATCTGCAAAAAGATGTTAGATTTTGAAAACAGAGAAACAAAAGAACCCCAAACAATGTTAAAACGGTACAAACGTCAAACGTCATTTATGTGGTGCTCGGCTGTAGCTGTACCTACCTAATATGAAATGGAAGAAAATACTTATTTTTCGTCAAAATTTCTTCAAAACTTCACATAACGTAGCTAAAAGATCAAACTTTTCTGCGGTATTAGAAAAAAATACTGTAACTGCATTACCCTTACCGCCACGGCAATAGTCCACGTATTTTTTGATCACCCATCGTAAATTTGAACAGGCTGGAAAAATAGTACTGCAATATTAGAATCGCAACACAAATGAATAGTCGTTAAGTTTTACCTCTGAATTTCACAGCCTGTAGGTAGACTACCAGATCTGAAAGTTCCTGTGCTATCTGGCTCGCCTTCTTCTGCTTTTCCTTTTTAGTCTGCCTGGTGGTCTCCGACACGTCATCATCAAACGGCCAATCAAGATCAGGATGACTCTTGGGGCGGAGCTTGTCGTTAAATGTACATGAAGAACTCCTGAAATAGACTGGATCATTTCAAAATATGTTTCCTGAACTGACAATTAATAATAGAACAGAAGCGCCCGGGCAACTAGTGGTGATCCAGGTAAAACTGATTCTACAGGAGTAGTCTTTTAAAATAAATCCCTTCGAAAATGGATCTAGTCTTAAAGGATTTGCTCCTAGGGTGGCAAATTCTACACTTTAAGAGATGACCCCAAGCGAGAACGGAGAGAAAAATAAAAATTACACTTTACTGCCCCGGCATAGATTCCAGCAAAGGGTCTCATCAAAGGTTTGGAACATATCATATATTATATGTAACCGCATGTCGGTTATATTTAGTTTGAAAAAGATCTCAGATTTTAATATTTGAGAATATTTACAGTGGAAGAACTAAATGAACAACCTGCAATCATTCTAATCCAATTTTTATAATGTAGTGCGTATACATGTATGCTGTGGAAATAAGTGAAGAGGCCATATTTAGAAAAATGGGTTATTTAAATTGCAGATATGATGCATTTTCTTTCTGCTTGCCCATACAAAGAAAACTTTCTGCATATTACCTAGTAAGATCCCCACATGAACCTGACGTATGAAGGGTGTTATCTTGGTCTGGGCTTTGACGGCTTTCTTGGCTATCCATACTTCTTCTGGAGTCTTTAACTGTTGCTACTGTGGATAGTGAGAATTCAGACCATAAGTAAATACCAATGGGAGAACTACTTGGGCTTTACATGTATTTGAAGACATTGTTTAGATACTGATATAGAAAAATAAGAAAAGCACTCGAGAACTTTCTTGAATGACATGTTTTCCCTTTTCTACAGTGCCAAAGTGTGCTGTGCCGTGTTTCCTGCCAAAAAGAAAAGATTCTATTTTTTAGGCCAGATTTTAAGTAAACCCACCCGCACATGATCATTTGCATATATAAGCAAACAGAAACGTGTATTATATCGAGTCACGTGTGCAAAGTACAATATTTGAAAATCGTAAACAATGAAGCAAATACCAGTTTATGCATGAAGTTATATGTCAAATTCCAGGCGTTTCTGTCTTATTTTAAATAAAATTAAATTATCAAGAGAAGAAGCAAGTATTTAAATAGACATATAGAGGTTTGTGTGTAATGTCTTCATGCAAGAACTATGTGAATGTGAATTTAACGCAGCTCAAACATTACTTTCTATGCAATATAGTGTAGTTACAAAATGAGACGAGTAATTACCATCGGTAATGTCGTCTTCCTCGTCGTCGTCGTCATCTTCAAAATCGTAGTCATGTGAAGTGCAAGTGCTACCCTCGGACAGAACCATGCTGTAGTTTCTGCTAAAGGGAGATACCTGAAAACAGACGTTGCTTTTTGTTATAAATGTAGATGTAACAACTTTAGTGCGACATATGCGCAATTCTTTTTAATACTATTTTCAGTGTTGCTTTAATCCAAAAGTTTGAAAAACTTGATGAGGGAAGATCTCGGCGGGCAACGGACGTCCCCGTCTAGCACACGCTGACATATGTAGGCAGCCACAGACGTCAATAAGAGATGCCACCGTATCAACTTGAAAGCATAGACGCCCCCACCGAGCCCACCTCAACCGCTACATGTAAACAAATGATAGGGATTTCACAAAGTATACGAAACAACAAAGTAACTAGCTTCATAAAGCACGAGTACTTATAATAGCGTGCGTGTTGTTACGTGCTAGAAATTGAAAAATATGATGTAATGTTCCAAAGGTCGGCAGAAGAGAAAGATAGAGAAGCTCTTCGTGTATTAAGGTGTTTAGTTGCTGCAATAATTGTCTGAACTGCTGTAAAAGTCAGTTAATTTGCACCATTATCTAAGTAGCCATCACCTGCAAGCAGTAAGGCCAGTTTAAGACCTTAAACGGAAAATTGTACAGCTTTCTACAAAAGCAGGTGTAGGGTAGAGACGGGTAACTTCGGACGGGGATGGGAGGCGGGGGGCAATGCGGACGTACCATTGCAAACAGTAAAAATCCAGCAGAGACGGCTCATTATGACTCGTCTTATCAGGATTTTGTCTGGCCAGTTATTTTTGTTTTAGTTCCAAACAACTGACATATAAAGGAAACAATGTCACTGTCCGAATTTACCCGACTCTACCCTACCTTTTTGGCAGTTAAATGTGGTTCGCCATCTTCCAGTATCTTCTTGTTCTTGATAAGTATCTTGTATTTGAACTGGTTTGGTGAGGGTAACGTTGGATCATCCGTGAAGTCGGAGTCAAACAGGAACTGAGACACCAGCTTCTCGCCAAATATAGTCTGCAATAAATGAAGTACAACATGAGAAAACGTCTCTTTATCTATAAAGAGCCAAACAAAATTTACACCTCTGAAATTGCAAAAAATGTTTTATCGTAGCTGTATCATATTGAGAATTCAAAGACCAGAGAGCAAACTGTGTAGATCCAGATGGATCGGCTTATTAACAGCCACCTCGTCTGGATCTACGCTGCTTGCAAATTTAACTAGTTTCGGTTTAGCCTTTTCAGTCTTAATGCATATGAGAACTAAGCGCAGACCTGCATGCTCACTTACTACAAAAATGGAATCTGATCTTAAAGAGTTCAAATATCACTAACAATTTTCATATATGTTACAAATATCTGATTAAAATTTAAGTATTGGACCACTTTTCTTTGCTTTATGATGGGATTACTTTGGATATTTTATGGTTAAAATGAAAACTAAATGGATAAGGGTATCCCTATGGAGTCTAATCGTACATTTAATACAGTGAACTACGGGACCGATTCATCGCTGATAGAAATCTGAGAGATAAAATAATCAATTAATTTTGTGAAAACAACACACCTGGAAAATCTGTGCCATTTTCTGCTGCTGTTGAATGGAACAATGGTTTTCAAGTGAAAGAATGACGGGATATGGTGACGTCACGAACGCACTCCTGTTGATGGATTCCACAACAGCCTTTGAAAAGCAAAACAATATAATAATAATGATAATAAAAAGAAAGTAAAACGTAAATGTCTAGGTACTGGGATAAATAGCTCTGAACATAAAGGGTGGACCCAAATATGTGTAGAAGCAGCCTGATCGGGGTGTACACTGTTTATCATTTCCGCTGCATCAATTGCTCATCCAGTGGTGAAAGCGTTTAAAAACGGGTCATAATAAAGCAGGTTTCCTTCGCATTTGCATACATAAAACCAGCAAAAAGTAAAAGGAGGAGCTTGAAAAATGGCAAACCCCTTTACAAAATAGTATTTTGTTCCGGTTCCCCGTTGAGAGAGGGCATATACTTAAAAGCAAATACAATGGATCGGATCCTCGTTATGTCAGGTGTGTTTTATCATATCAGCAAGATAATATCGAACATAGACCATTTCAGTTCCCGACTAAACTGACCCAAATCATTTTCAGAGTTTTGTATAAGACACTCAGGGCTATTTCATTTTAAAGCTGGCCAGTCACGGTCATTTGATCTACCGAAACTGTGCCTGGCGTGATGTTTTTCGCGATAACTGACGATCAAATATTACATGAATATAAACCACTCAGAGAGCAAATTGGCCTTTAAACAAACCCCAGTTTTAGACTAACTGTTTAACAGCGTTTATAAGAAGATGAATTGCTGATCGTCAGTGCGGGAAGAACAGACGACATGACTGATACATTACTCCTATGTTAATGTGATTTACAGATTACATAATTAATGTACTAACACACTTACAAAGATTAAAATTTACATTAATTGATAATTTATAAATTTGATACCAATAACACATAATTTTGCTTAGATTTTTAAAATGTTACTAAGAAGACGATTTTTATGTATTTATGTACTGGAGGTAACTGGATACCATTTAAAAGGTGATCAATTATGTCAGTTTCAGATTTGTCTCGCTTCAAAATGGGGATCAAATCTTAAAGAAAAGAATTTGCTACCCCGTAGTTTCTGCCAAAATTTCTTTACCCATTCATTTGCAGTCGTATTTTCCCAAAGATCTACATGGACCAAAGGGCCATATTTATAAAACGACTTAAGTCGTTGCTATGCTGATGCTAAGGCTGATTTTCTATGAAGGAGATTCCCTACAACTATGAAATTTGCTCTGGAGGAACAGTCTTTTTCAGACTGTTCCTCCAGAGCATATTTCATAGTTGTAGGGAACCTCCTTCATAGAAATTTAGCCTTAACAACAGCATAGCAACCACTTAAGTCCTTTTATAAATATGGCCCCAGTGCTGTGTTTGACATTCCTTCCTTTAAATAACTGATTCATTTCGAAAAAATAACGATATGATATACGCGGGTACCTTGAATGATATTTTGGTTGTGAGTGTGTGCCCATGATATATGATAGGTAGTCCGTCATCACCGTCCCAGCAGTCTAGCTCAACACACCGGCAACCAGTCAGCAGAATCTGTAAGAAAAATCGATCTACAAAAACGGAACCTTTGTGCGAGTTTCATTTCTTATCATCAGTCTAATATTGAATGCAAAATGCACTGTTATTTACCATTACTTGATTGGCAAACTTAAATATAAATTTGGCTCATCGCATAATAACCAATATCACACGCAAGCTTGACAAGGAACGTTTGCTTGCGTAGAAGTTTAGCGCGCGCCAATTCAAGTACATGAATGTGTGAATATGCGCGTTATCTTCGTCATTGTGTTGAGTCTACTTTGAATGATGAGGTAAAATAAAAGGGAAAGCATTAAGAAATATAGGAATTTAAGATGTATCAAAATTCTGTTGCACTCATTTGTTTATCCTGTTCGCAAGTCTCTAAGGAAATATTTCCTGTATTTTAAACTCAAGGTGCAGTAACCTCTATATACTCTTTGTACAGTCTGCAATCTGAGCCGCATACCAGATCATGGACGTCCCGATTACAGATTAGGCTAGGCTTTTCATCACATAAATCTTAGGATGCATGTATTTTACTGGCAACAGGTAATACTCTGACTGGACTGCTCAGATGCATTGAAGACAGATATTATCGGGTGCTGTACACTTTTTTATCATATGACGTCGCATCTGAGAGTGTAATAAAGCCATGCATTAAAAACGATAATCCACTAGTGGATTAAATATGCAAATTACGTCGTAACGTTATACGTTGACGTCCATTAAAGTCGCGTTTTCTAATGTCGAAATCGTGCGTTTTAGTGCAAATTTTGCTAATAAAATGCGATTTTGGTGTCATATGATAAATAGAATCTTGCATTCGTGCTCCTGTATTATTGAATTTATTAAACGAGTTGGGGCAAAAGATAAGATGCGAGGCTTTTCCTGTATTATTGAATTTATTAAACTCGTTGGGGAAAACCGATAAGATGCTCGGCAAAGCCTCGCATCTTATCTTTTGCCCCAACTCGTTTAATAAATTCAATAATACATGCACACATGTAAGATCCTCTATTTATCTGAGCTGACAGTAGCCCTAAGACTACAGAACCAAAGTCTCACTTGCTTTTGTTGTTGAATAGGTTCTAAATAAAGAAACTGACAGAAAAATGAAAATCAAATTGCTAGAAGTACCCATACTGATGTTTACGTTACGTTTATGTTTATGTTTACGTACTTGAAAATAAACTCCTCTGAGAATAGAAGATCAGTAAATAATAAGTAATAAACAACCAAGCCGGCTCACGATTTTGAAACAACATTGAATCAATGTTGTTTCAGTGTCATGACATTAACACACACTGAAGCAGCATTGATTTGATGTTGTTTCAGTGGTGTGTGCCCATTGGGAAAGTTTTATTACCTGACTGTAGAGTTCTACTGAGGAATCTCCTTTCAGCTGATGTGATGTGAGATAGGTGTTGTGACTAGATGCTATGTAATAATGAGCAAGAGGGTGGTCCATGTCCTGTATAAGAAGAATCAAAAGAGTAACAATAGAAGGAATGTTCAAAGACTAATTTCATACAGCAAATAAAAAAGCATAGGTCTCAATTGATTTTGCCATTCTTTGCACTGGAACCTGCTCAAATTTTTACCGTTATTATAGCATCAAAATCAGTTCAAACTATAAATTCAGCAGTGTCTAGGGTTTAAAATGACTGATTTACGTGTATATAGCTAGAATGACCTCGACAATATACTGAACGAGTTTGCTTCCAATACCGAAATTAAGAAGAATTTTAAACTGGTACTGGAAACAATAACATAGTAGTCATAAAAAGCAGTAATGCCTATTTATAGACTGTGAATTTGCGTACCTCATCATTGTGTTTCGTTTTCTCATAGATGTAAGCATAGTTGTCTTTGTCCATGAGATACTTGGCAAAGCCCTCAAAAGACAGGAAACAGTTGTCTCTCAGGCTTGAATCCGGCTCGTGTCTCTGCAATCGATTATACAAATTAATTGATAAGTGAAACAATGAAACAGGATATGTCATGTTTGACTTGAAGAGAGAGAGAGAGAGAGAGAGAGAGAGAGAGAGAGAGAGAGAGAGAGTGAGATGAGAGAGAGAGAGAGAGAGAGCTCGAGCTCTAAATCACCTATTAGTTTGCAAATCAGTACGGGGCGTTAAATTTAGAGAAAATAACCTTACTAGAAATACAATAAAGAAGGTTTATTTTTCCAACTTGAAGGATAATTTTAGCGACCGCTTGGCCCGTATAAAAAAGTCCAACAGGTACCGCTGTTTAATGTTTTCAAGAATTTTCTTGCAATATGAAACCGAAGCGACAGCAAAAAAATTAGAACGCTAACGTGAAATAAAATTACAACAAGGCAATCGGGTAAACTGGATAGTTCTGGAGCAAAATATTATTCATACGTTTCAAAATAAAAGTAACTATACCGAATTTAGTGCGACAGACACGCGTTTCTGTATTTAACCTCTTCATTTCGCTAAACCCTAAAAGTGTGATAGAACAAAAGGTGGGGCAAAACATTGGATGCAAGTAAAATCGCAAATGACCAAGGGCGTAGCTACGTATACGGCAAATACGCAAGTGCGTATTGACATTTTGTCAAAATTGACAAAATTTCAAAACGCACCTGCATATTTGCATGCTCAAATTTTATAAAAATACCAATTACCAAAGTGGCTGAAATACTAGCTTTCCTTTCAAGAAGTAGAGCATAAAACATGGTTGTGCGTATCATGAAATTGCCCCTAGTTACGCCCCTGATGACTACAAAACATACCTGTATTAGAGCAATAATGTCGTTGTCATCTAGATGTTCCTCCTGATAGTCTTCTAAGAATTCTCGGAACTCTTTGAGTCCCAAGTATCTGTTCTGAGCGGTGTCTACGCCTGCGCAGTTCTCAAAGATACTAGACACTGCAATGGCGTCACAGATCTTACGCCGCTGAAGGTAACCTGAGTCAGTGGAATGGTGCAAGTCATAAGCGCCATTGCGAGTCAGTATACCTGAAATTACCGTGAAACGTACTCGTATTTAAGATGAATGGGCTCACTTTCTCGGGAAGCAACTCTATCAATTGGAGTCAACTCTTAAAGGATAGAATTTGCTCACCTAGGAGGAAATTATTTCCTTTAACCCTTATAGCACCAAAAATTAAAATTGTTGATTTGGCAAACAGTGTAGATCCAGATGAGGTGGCTCATAATGAGCCACCTCATCTGAATCTACACTGTTTGCCCTCTAGTGTTTGAAATCTCAATATAATGTCGCTAGGACGAAACATTTTTTGAAATTCTGCAGACGTTAATTTTGTCGTCTGCTTTTTGGCGCATAAAGGGTTAAGCGATGACTTCATAAAAGCAAATAGAAAATCATAAGAAATGTTTTCTCTTGTAAAAGTGGTTGGAATATTCTTTATAGCAATAAGATAAAACTGCGTTCGCAAGTAGTATTTTTGACACATTTTCACTGGTCGTTTCCTTCAAAACCTCGAAAGCTGAACAGACAGCTAATGAAGGTGTGTAGTCTCATATCACACTGCTCATAACAGCAATATTATCAACCTGTTTTCACTAATTTTATATCTGTAGTGGGCAACTCCCTTCAAAATGACGAAAGCAGATAGAGGGTATTCCCCACAGAAACTGCAGGTACTGGCTTTACACACTGTTAGTAAATGCGATAAATTTTGACCTCTGTGGCTATCTGATAGTTTCTTTTGCATGCTTGGCACTCTTGGTCCGGTCGTTCAAACCAAACGACGTCCCCAGTTAACGAGATGTCACATTCTCAAAAGTATTGTACATGTACGCAAAACACTGCCACACTTTGCTGATAAAAGAATGCAAAGAGCTTTTGTACTTGTAAGGAGCTTTTGTACATTGTACTGTAAGCTCCTTACTTTTTTCAGCCAATATATTAATGCACATAATTTTATGTGTACAAGAACACTTAACGAATACTTCTAATCCTTCACTGACGACTTCGTTTCGCTAACGATGTCTTGAACGACTCGGCCCAGATTTTTAATAGAACTAATGCGCCAGACAGGCTGACCCTCGGCTGCAGTTAAGGCTGGTGACATAAAAGCAAGCTTATAAGACAAGCCAGCCTATTTCGCGCTGCTATTGAATAGTGTTCACCTGCAGCAATGAGAAAAGATTCTATTACGAGAAAGGCATCTGCCATTGTTGTTTGCATTTGAAAAGAAACAACATCTCTTCACTGGGCTATAAACTCGGATGGTCACTAAAACAAGTCCATTTATCAAAAGAACACTGTATCCCCGAAACGGAACTCAGACCAATTAAATTGTTTGACGTTTTATTCAAAGAAAATGCTGGAGGTACTTACTTGCTTCTGTGCTTGTGGAATGTACAGATTTCCTGCCCTGTCGTGCATGGCACGGCTTTGTTATTGCAAACTGCTCGAATAATCCTCTTAAGTCCTTTCTACTCCGTAACATAAATGCACGGAACAAGTCCAAGAAATCCAGAAATGTAAGTCTTGAGGAATGTGTTATAGAGCTATTTTTATTGTCCTCGGATAAGTTTTTCCCACCAAGGCAACTGCTCCGACGTCTATTTCTATAGCGCGTGAGAAAGCTACTTGTACACGGCTGGCTCAGAGATCGAACGGTGGCTAAGGTAGGCGGTGGTAAAGTAGTTTGAGTATCACTAATAGTGTCCGTGTTCACTGCCGGTGACACTGTTTGTTTATTTCTAGTCTGCGGACTCGGAGACCGCTTAGTCTTTTTGCCTGGTCCACCACTAGCTTGTGAAGACTTCGGGCTAGGTTCCTGCAATTTGAAAGTATAGATGTATAATGAAAGTAATCTACGCCACAGCTCCACGCCCCCTCCCCACCCCGATAAAAAGTCAACGCTCTTTTGTATCTAGCTTCCTGCTTTGTAGAGCTTGGAATCTTCTTCACCAACAGGTCCGTGTAACCACTAAATTTAGCTTTTTAGTTGAAGATGTACACTTTCAGGGGAAAACGTCTCTGCCATTTTAATCTTTTCCATCCTTCTTAATGGGTATCAACTTCTAAAGCAAATAATTTGTCCCCCTAGGAATAAATTCTAGCCTTTATAAATGGCCACCATTTTTAAAAGGTTTCATTGTCCACATAAGTAAAACATGGAGTCACAAATAGTGACCCTCGCCATCCCTTGAAAGGAGGAGGAAACACATGGAGAATACCGATAACAATTATTTCTTAAAAGTAGTCTCACGTTTCGGGAAGACACTTTTCATGCATTTGTGAAACTTTTAAATCATATGCATAATAATTTCTGTTACGCCAGGAATGAATACGATATAAATGAGCGGTCGCTTATCAATTAAATTTTGTAATATACGAATAAGCTTACCTTTGTAGACTGGAGTGGTCCTGAGGATTTCTTTTTAAATATTGTTGAACCCATTACAAAACTAGAAGTCCGTTTGAATGACGAGGTAGAGTCTGTTAGGCTGCTGCTCAGCTGCGGGCCACCAGGGGTCCACCGCCGACCACCGAATACCTGGAGCACAAATATGCATTGTATCGGAAAATGCGTCTTATCTCATTTACAGAATAGCATTTTAATTTGAAGAAAGCACAATTCGTTTTGGCTGACAGTACATTTCGCGAAGGTGACAGCACATGGTTGACAGAACAGTTATAACAGACCTATATCTAATTATAGATGCACTAAAATGCACATATTCATGAACTGAGCCGTGACGTGAGAAAACAAACAAAGTGGTGGTGCACCCAGCGCGGACTCAGGTCAGCCTGGGCATCCGCCCAGTCTGATCAGAGTCTTCGCTGTCCGCAGGGAGGTAGCTTAGACCCTTAGCTACCCTTTAAGCGCTTAGCGGAGAGTCTGATTAGACTGGACGGATGCGCAGGCTGATCTGAATCTGCGCTGGGCGCACAACCACTTTGTTGGTTTTCTCGTGTCGCGGCTCAATTAATGTATTGATATATACACTATGACAGATTTTTCGCAAGACTTTCAAGTAAAGCTATATTTGGCGAAACCAACTAAAATGCAACTCTCTACATATGACATAAGTAAACTTAACTACGAAAACATAAAGAAACGGCGCAGGCCTAACTTTGCAGAAATAAAGATGAAGATTCTAGATCAAATCATAACCCTCCTAGATCAAAGCAACGAAATACTGGACCCGCAAACGTCTAAATGAAATAATACCTTTACAATAACAAATGGGGAACTGCAACAGAAAAACCGCCGTGGAAGGATCAGTACCCTAGTTAAAGCTTAAATTAATTTCATGCTAGCATCTCACACTAAGTTCTGATAATTATTTCATATATTTCGAATTGCGAAAATGCACATTGTCTTTGCCATAGTGTTTATATGCGCAGCGTCATTTCTTACCATACTAACTTACAATTAGTCCTGACACTGCTATTAAAGAATATAATTCCTGTGTACTTGTGGACATAGGATAGCACGTTGTTAGAGGCCAAATGTACAGCTAGGCAAAACAGATGAAAAGCGGAGCCCAATACACTTCATTTGCTTCATTTTAACTTTCCCCGCTTTTTACAGTTGAAACACAGAGAGCATTTTAGTCTTGGGACCGGTTGCATTTGAACTCCGAAGCCAAGCGTTCTAAGCACTCGACCACTGCATTTTTCTTCCAGAATAAATAGGAGAGCAAGTGCTTCCATATTTTATATGCTTTCAGAAAGTCAGAGTACTGCAACTTTGGGATTATAAAGCGCTGTTATATCGCGAAGCAACACAATACTTTGTATAAAAATTATTAAAAATATACTTGTGTTTAGTGAAATAAGAAAGAGCCGGGGTCAGACTTAAATACTTCTGACAAAAGGAGCTTTGTGCAGATATGTCTCCAGTCTTACACAGATCACCAGTCTTAAAATTCTATTTTTAAGCAGGTGGCGTATACATTCATGCATGTACATATATTTGGGAGTAACTGACACAACAAAACACGGTCCATAAATCAATCAGGCATACAACGTTAAACAATAATGACTCCATATTGATTAAACTTCATGACGTTGAATCAAAATTGATTCAATGTTGGTTACACGTAGAATGGTCAGTGGGGAGGTACTTACTGAAATCGCTTCGGCCGGAGTTGGGCCCTGACACGCTTCATTGTCGTAAAACAGTTGTAAATATTGTATCTTCAACCACTGAATACGTTTGTCTATCTGTCGTCTTAGCCGATATGCAGCTTGACACAATTTGCACAACCCATGATACCACGTGTTAATCATACTTTTAGGTCCACAAAAATACAATTTCTTGTTTTCAGCAATTGTTGAGCCATAAATGAGACAGATACAGTTTGACCTTGCAGTGAGGTTTTCAAGGCCAAATCTCTTGGAGACAGGTGCGAGATCAACCGAATCTTCGTCTGCATAACAAACGTCCTTGACCAAGGTCACGTCTATATGACCTTCCTCTAAAGTATCAATTACTGGCTCACCACCACAGTAACGTGTATACATCGCTTGTATTGAACTGTAGTCAAAATCACCACGTAACACATAATCCGGAAGAGTTAAACTGTTGCTACGCAATGCACTCCACGTTGGTTTCTTCCAGGTCAAAGTCGCATTATCAGATTCTAATTTTAGAAAACTCATACATGAACGACCACTTTCGTCTTCTATGTGTATTAACGTAGAACCATGATTCATTATCTGTAAACACTGGTGATCTAGTTGAGCAAACCTCGGAGTGATTATCATAACGTCTTGGCCGTTGGATAACTGTTTGATGGGTTGATATGAATCAAAGTCTAGCTCACTGTCACTGTCTACAGTCGTAGAAGTAAAGTTGTCATAAGGTGGCTTTTCACAACTATGAAACAGAACAACAGAAATCGAACATAATTCTTCAGATGGTTGCTTGTAGAACATGTGTTCTATTCAATTTGTTTAGTACATTACATAGACTTTACATATACAGGTATGTAGAAATTAAACACTACCCAGGTATAATGCTAATTTAGTGCAATCTAACTTGTCAAGGGCGAGAGGAAAAGGGTTTTATGCATCTATCAATTCTTTAAGCCGGAAACTTAAAGCTATAAATATTTCTTTTCTTTTCTGGCGGTGTCTCAAGTACTCAGTATAGCTAACAAATTAATTCTAGCTATAATTGACCGATTTGGATTTATAAGAAACGACTTTTAATTTTTGAAGTTATGATCGAGGGTAAACGCCAGCCAACCACTTACAACTGAAACCCCGGCAAATCAGTCACAAACCTAACATACATTGTAATACAAAACCTACCAGGCAGCAGAGTGCAGACCAGCATCCTTGCTTTCGCTGATAAGGCAGTTAGAATGATACTGAAACAGTTGTATATCTGTTAGAATAGCATTGGCTTTCTTTAGTTTGTCCATGTTGATCAAGCCACCAACCCCTATTCTCGTCATGAACCTATCCTGCCCGCAGTAGTCAGAGATGAACTGAAATGGTCAATATGTTACTTTTAAACTAGGCATTTCATAAAAGGGTATCGATCGAGTTAAGTCGTATGAGTTTTTACAAAACGGTGGAGATGGTCGTGTGTTTTATGGAGGATAGGATTTGTACCTCAAAAAATCTTAGCATGCGTACGTAATGGAATTTCTTTAGTGTTATGCACAATTCCACTGTTTATTGAATTGACGTTGCATCCGGCTTAATTGTTTGTATCCATTTAGAGAATTCTGTAATGGCGTCAAGCAAGATGTAGTTTCTTGTATATTTTGTTTGACTGAAGACGGCCTTACACTAAAATATTTAAGGAGAATAAAATGAATTGTATCCTAAAATACTTTCGTTTTTATCATTCCAACGAACCATTATCAGAAACGGAAATATAAGACTTTGGGACTAGTTCTAATTTGCAAAATTGAAATTCTTAAATCCAAAAAAAAAAAAAATATCCAATATAGTACAGTATAGAATATAGTAGTATAGCCGGTAGAACATTATGTATACCTCAATCGAATGATCTGATTCCGACGGCAGAACAACTATGCTTGGTGACGACATGAGATTATAGCGAAGATCTTTGAGAAAACCCCCGAAAAATGGCACCGCTTTGCATTCCTTGATATCAAGGGCTGCGCTAACGGCGTCTCTGTACTCCGTAGCCTGCTCTCGAGAGAAGAGAACCCTGGACAAGTTGTGCATAGTAGACAAATCCTCATCTGGCAGCAACAACCAAAATGGTTTTAGCTTTTCTGACCTGCAAGATGTTCAGAGTGACTGAAGGAATATCTGATAGAAGGGTTTAGTTATTGTTTGACATAGAAAAATGTTTACAAATTGTTGTCTAAAATTATTTACTGAAGAAAGCTAACCAAATGTACTAGTATCACAATCATTCTTTACGTTAGCCATCTTTCTAATCATGCAAAGAGTTCATATGTTATGAAATATGGCTGATTAGAAGCGCTTCAATAAATTTTATTTCTATGGAAAATTGTTATACAATGTAACTTTTCATTGTGATAGATGTATATGCTGCTTTAAATAGATGAGCCGCGACACAACAAAACCAACAATGTGGTTGTGCGCCCAGCGCAGACTCAGATCAGCCTGGGCATCCGCCCAGTCTGATCAGAATCTTCGCTGTCCGCATTGAGGTAGCTAGGACCTTTAGCTACCCTTTAAGCGCTAAGCAAATAGTCTGATCTGAACGGGCGGATGCTCAGGCTGATCTGAGTCTGCGCTGGTCGCACAACCACATTGTTGGTTTTCTCGTGTCGCGGCTCAGATGTCTCATGTATCAATGGTATCCTCTAGACATGTTTTGATTTATAAGAGCTTAACGTGGAATTTCTGCGATTAGCATCGCCCGTATGAGCACCCGGAGGCGTACATGCAAAATCAAATACAAATTTTTTGAGTTTATTTCGACAGTAAACTTTAAAGCTTGAATAGCCGAAACTTCGAAGTTTGGCTCATGTTCCCTCTTAGAATGTGTTCTCTGCTTTCGAAGGAACTAATTAAGATTTTTTGTTTATTTACTTGCTCATTTAAATTACACTTACTTGAGTCCCACAAGTATTTCCATAGAAGAGTTGAAGTTCCCAATACAGAAGCAAAAGTGAGCAAGTCGGAGAATACAGGACAGCACTGCCTTTCTGTTGTCGTGAGTAGGCTGGGTAATTATTAGTTGTGTTATCCACGTGCTCACCTAGTAACGAGATAAAAGTTGGTATTGATGGTGTTTCGTAATTCATATTGTTTAAAACTGTGAGTTTTGTAAATTGAAATTATTGCAAACAGAAGGATTAATTATGTTACATGTAATAGCTTGAAGAGGAATTTTATCCTCTCAAATGGTGTATAACTGTTACAAATGCATAGTATTTCTGATATTTCGATATATTTGGACACTTTTATATATGGTATAGGACCTTTAACCCTTTGAATCTGTACCGCCCTTGCTTGTCCTATCAAGGAGCCCTACAGAATTTCTTTGGTTGAACTGTTTATATTAACAGCAAAGTGATTACCCAGGCTTTTTGTGTTTGAAATTTTGCAAGAGGTGCCCGTGGGCATATTCAAACACCCTTCAAAAGTCATTTTATCAAATTAAGGCTTATTATATCGGCTATATTTGTTGCAAAGCGATGTCTTCTGGTATGTATGAAAAGCGAAGGTACATGTAGTCTGATTGAAGTTGTCATAGTTGTTTCATTTTGGTTCATGTTTTGTATCACCCCTACATACAGACTGAAATATACAGAAAACGAAGCAGCATCCTACCTCATTGAATCTATGAATAAGGTCCTCAACTCCTGTCACTTTCGCGTTGATTGTAGCGCCCCTTGCGAGGTCAAGGGTCACCTGACGTACATAATCTGCCGCTGGTACCTGACTGAAGAGGCGAGACTCAGTGTCCGTGAGGAGAACTGCGACTTCTTCCGGAAACTGGAGTAGCTTTTGCAGTCCTAGATATTAAATAAAGTCGTTTAGATTATACAATAAATTCAAAGACTTAAATCAAGTTTATGTATATCTCATTATCTTATTTGCTTGTGAGAGAAAAAACATGGTTTAAAATAATAAAGTGTTTTGCGAAATACAGGTATACAACATTACAAACGGTCCTTGAGGTGATTAAACGTTTCAGTGAAAATAAATTGATAAAGATATAACATGTACTGAAGAAATATGAAGTGCAGAGATTTTCAGTAATAGTCATGGATGCCGCAAACCTTATCTGCAAATTTTAGTGTGGCGAGACTTTACTACAACAAATGGTGTACGTCTTTGGTGCCGCGGCAATGTCACAGTGAATTTCCTCCTAATACAAGTTTTATGATCTCAGACCAATATATGCAAATCGGTAAATACTGTCAATAATTGTGTACCTATCGGCAAATATAGTTTTTGCCGCGGAAAACTTCGTGTAACACCGGCTTAGAAATTTTCAACGACAAAATATCATGTTTATCGTCATCTTGTTGGTGTGACTAAGTTCACAACGACACAATAAGAACCGCGACACGAGAAAACAACAAAATGGCTATGAGCAAGCGTAGACTCAGATCAGACTGGGCATCCACCCAGTTCGATCAGACTCTTCGCCAAGCGCTTAAAGGGGAGCTAAGGGTCTAAGCTACCTCTATGCGGGTAGAGAAGACTCTGATCAGACTGGGCGGATGCCCAGGCTGATCTGAGTCTGCGCTGGGCGCACAACCACTTTGTTGGTTTTGTCGTGTCGCGGTTCATATGATGTTTGCCGATGTTATATTTCGCCTATATTTTCCATTTCGGGTCTTACATCTTAAGGAATTTTTGAAAGCGTTGTATATGAACTTATCATGCAAATTCATGTTTACAACTTATGCGAATCAAATTTTTGTCAGGGACAGGAGCCCCGGTAGCTCAGTAGGTTAAACGCTGGCCTAGCGATCTAGCGGTCCCAGGTTCAAGCCCCGCTGTAGACGTGAATCTTTACAATCGTAAACGGGCTTCCATTGCACACAGCCTTCCATTATCATCCATCCGTCATCCTGATATGACTGAAATACTATTAACAACGACGTAAAATCGCAAGTCATCCGGCCATCGTTTGTCAGGGACAATGTACATGCCCCTACCAAATTCACATACGTACTTGTATATGCGTAGTTAGCATATGCACATATACATTTAGACTGAACTTAATTAGATACCTTCCAGTTCTTTGGTATATCGAGATGTCCCCTCGGAATCAGGGCTCAGTGTTAGCTGTTTCCGTTGAAAATCTGTTGAAAAGAACAGAAATGAACCTGAGCTACATGTACGACACAAATCCAACAAAGTGACATGTGCGCCAACCGAAAACTCAATTTTCAATTTCAATTCTTTATTACACTCTGTTTTACAAATGTAAACTACAAGAGGAGCATTTATAGAATACACAGTTACAATATACATAGTGACGGAATGACCGATACAAGCATTTCAATTCAATTATCAAATACAAACAATTAACCCAAATAATAAATATGTACGTATATGTATCTTTAAATAAATAGATAAAACGAATTGGTGAAAGTTCCAATCGCTAGATGTTGTTGTGTCTGAATAGAATCGCCTCTAAAGCGGTGCTATTTAGACTCACAACTTAATACGGAACCTCCACCGAGCGTTTCCCAGCTGTAGTTCTGATCTTAATCTACGGAATACTTGTGGGAGGACAGTCAATTGATACTCATCTGTATTTATATTTGTTTTTTCCTTTTTTTACAGTGAGTTTCAATTTAGGTACAGCGATCATTTTCCTCGTTCCGATCCCAGGCAACATCACTTTGAGTGTGTTACTCAAAGTAATGCTGCCTGAGGTCGAAACAGAGGAACATGTCAGTAAACCTTCCTTCAAACCATATCAATTTGATAAATTTTAATTTTGGATATATATAAACTCTCTAAGTCTAGAATTCTATCTAGCTAAATAGTTAACAAGATTAATTTCCTCGAATAGGTCTACATAATCTGACAAGTAAAACGACTCTCAGGATTTTCATAATCTTATGTGATGCTGAAAGGACACCTTTTCTCATACGTGAATACCTACATACACATAAACTATTTGCGAAAAATAAAACGCATTGTAACCATGTATTTATAATATTATACATTATATAAGTTGACTTTCTCATTTCAGTATTATATATAATATGTACATACACTTAAGCTGCTGAAACTACAGATTTTAACAATATTTCAACGAATTTACATAATTTCTTCAGTTCACCCTCGTTTGTTTTGTTCATTAGCTCTCGATATTTTAAAATATTTGGCCGATCATAATAAAATTTACTTATATAACGTTTTCTGTCTTCTTGAAAATTTCTGCAAACTAAAAGATAATGAAACTCGTCACCTAACTCGGTTTTACAAAAATTACATTTGCGCTCATTTAAAGGTTGACCGGTCCATCTGCCTACTTCTACCGGAAATCTATGGTTACGACATCGAAATGCAAATAACTTTCTACACATGTTTGCTGGAAGTATTTTCCAGTATGCACTACTTTCAAAGGACTCTTTGAATAGTCGGTAGTTATTACTACTCGAAGAAACATCAAGTATTGAATGCCATTTTTGAATATATACATCTTTAAATTTTTGCTTTATAGAGTTTATGAACCATTTCGAATTTATATAACTTTGTGAATACCATACCCCCGAAAATCCCATTGAGCATATAAGTTGTTTAACATTTTCAATCCACTTAGACTTAGCATGTCGATTTTCATGCATAGAATTAACCACATTATAAACAATGGATGAGAGTCTATATTTTTCTTGTCCATCTAAAAGCTTACACCAAAATGAAATAACCCTGGAATTTATTTCTAGAGTAAGTGGGAATATACCTAGATCACCGTAAATCATGTGAGACGGAGTAGACTTTTTTAAATGAAATACATATTTTAAAAACTTCAGATGCACCCGCTCGATTACATCGCAGTTGCCAAACCCCCAAATTTCTGAACCATATAACAATATAGGTTTTATTGTTTTATCAAATAGTTCCAATTGAATATCAATCGGCAACTTTAATGTTCTGATTTTTCTCAGTAAGGAAAATAAAGCTTTATTTGCCTGTTCTGCAATATTCTTTTTAGCAGCAAGAAACGAACCAGTTTTTGATAATACTATGCCAAGATATTTGTATTCGTTACTTATTTCGAGTTCTTGGGGACCATATGTAAAATGAATCTTGTCTGAAATCTTTCCGTTAGTAAAAATAATAATCTTTGTTTTAGATACATTAACTGACAATTTCCACTTAATACAGTATTTTTCGAATATGTTTAAAGTAGCTTGCATGTCTGTTACGGAATTGGCAAAGAGAACGGTATCATCGGCATATAATAAAACGAGAAGTTTTAAATATACAGATATATCTTCGAAGTTAATGTCACATGTGACTCCGTTTGCCCTATTTGTAAACAAAAAATTTTGCAAATCGTTCAAATAAATCGAGAACAAAAATGGCGATAAGTTCTCACCTTGCCTTACTCCGTTTAAACAGGGGAAAAAGATCGAAGAGCCATTATTTATTGCGACATTTGATTTTATATTTCTATATATATTACGTATTATAGTGTAACATTTACCATTTATATTATATTGTAATAATTTTTCCCATAACCCCTTTCTCCATACTCTGTCAAAAGCCTGTTTAAAATCTACAAAACAACAGTATAACTTATTTTTACTGGCTTTTGCAATGTCTACGAGACTCTGGATGATAAATAAATTGTCTGCCGTGGAAAAGTTTCTTCGAAAGCCGGCCTGACAATCCTCGACAAGGTTGAAATTTTCGGAAAATTCCTTCAATCGATCATTTATTATTTGAGTAAACAATTTCCCGAAACAACTTAGTATTGTAATTGGGCGGTAATTTTCCGCTAGCTTGGGATCTCCCTTACCTTTGAAAATTGGCTTAATAGTGCCATATGACCAACTTTCCGGGATTAAGCCTTCATTAAAAATAATATTAAATAATTTTTTATATACTGGTAACATTATATGACTCGTAGCTTTAATGTGTTCATTTTTTATGTCGTCTAAGCCCGATGCTTTATTATTACAAAGTTTAGATATTGCTTTCAAAATTTCGTTTTCAGTAATCGGCAGATTTATAATTTCATTATCAATTTGTTCAGTACCAATATCAAATTCCGTGTCGTCATGAATATTAGCCTCGTTAATACTTTTAAAAAACGTATATAAGTCGTCTAAACACGCTTCGGGTCCCTTTTTCCGATCTGAAGAATTCAAAATCTTCCAGTATTCTTTAGGATTAGAGCTTCTTAGATTTCTTAGTTTATTTATTCTTTCATTATCATGGTCTTTTATGCTTTTTGAAATTGTATTTTTATAGTTTTTGCTAACTGTTTTCAAAAGGTTTTTATTATGTTCCGATTTGCAGCGATTATATAATCTACGGGTATTATGATAAACGTTCCGTGCAACTCGACATTGCCCATTAAACCATGGTCTTTCGTTTTTATTTTTAACCTTTTTACAATTTAGTTTAGTTGTACTAAACGAGAGGTTTGCACAGTCTACAAAAATATTACCAATATCACAAACTACACTGTCTATATCTCAAATCAGCCTCGGTATCCGCCCAGTCTGATAAAAGTATTTGCACTGTAGAAAAAATCCCATAGATTTTACGGTAGAATACCTGGCAACCAGCTACCAGACCATTTCCCGTTATTTTTACGGGCACCCGTAAAAATTTGCAGGAATTATCAGGCAGAGTAGGATAGAATAGAACAGGTGTTGTTTTGGTCATACTGCCCTTCAGTACTATTAAGATATTTTCGATTGCGGCTAGTAAACATGACACTTCCATATCGTAATTTCCAACAACGTCTTCAGGCAAACGCCCGTAAAAATAACGGGAAATGGACTGACAGCTGGTTGCCAGTTATTCTACCGTAAAATCTACGGGGTGTTTTTACAGTGTGCTGTCGGTATGGAGGTAGCTTAGACTCTTAGCTACCTTTTAAGCGCACAGCAATGACTCTGATCAGACTGGGCCGCTGCCCAGGCTGATGTGAGTCTTCGCTTGGCGCACGTGTCCCTTTGTTTGTTTTGTTGTGTCGCGGCTCATTAATTTACATTATCACACCTGGTCAATGCATATTCCATGCGCATATGGAAATTAAGGTGGTGATAATCACTGCTTTGGGACAAAGACAAAAATCTGCATAAAATACTCAAAATAACACTGATCTTTCCAAAACTTAGCAGATGCCTTCTTTATGTTGTTTCCCATAATTTAGAATCCCAAAATGCAGCATTTGTTAATGTTAAAAAGTGTTTTTATAAGAGAAGATGAAAGGGTAACTTTCTGCGAATAAATCTGAAAAAATAATATCATTATTGAAAATATACTTAGTGTTTAGAGGACCTTGTTGCATAATGGAGAGCGTCCTAGCAATTATTTTTTCCATCTCTTTCACAAATTATCAGGCTGAGCAGTTGAAAAAAGATGCAGTCTGTGTCCAAATTTTTTTGTCAAAACACACAGGTGAGACAGGTGATACTATTTTAACAAGGTTGAACAATTTCATTTACACACCACTGATCATGTCAGTAATGTATTATTTATATTGTAGGTGTTAACATAGGTATGCTTGCCTACCCTATATTTAATAAATGCGTCCAGTGTACATTGACTTTGTACATGGCTGAATATTGAGAAAAAGCTACCGTTTTCATCTGGTCTACATTACAATTTGAGAAAGAGTTGGAATAAATAATTGCTAGGACGCTCTTCATTATGCAATAATACACCTTCAGCACTACGTAAAATTTTCAATAACGATATTATTTTTTCAGATTTATTCGCAGAAAATTACCCTTTGATCTTTCCTTATAAAAACACTTTTTTAAGCAGCATGTACGTCTATTTTGTATTCTAAACTGTAAAGAACAACGAAAATAAGAAGTCTGCTAACTTTCAGGGAGATACGTTCCTTTTTTATGGTTTTATGCAGATAATTACATTTACCATAAATCACCACCTTAACAAGTCAAGCTTAGGGGTAAAGTTAGTACAAATACATGTATAGGAATGCTTTTTATGACTCTTGCGTATCAGAAGTTTCGACAAAGCTCCACCAGCCATCCTTTCACAAAGCTGAACATTTTGCACTGATAACTTAACATGCATGCAAGTCAAACAATTTTGTTATTTTCTTTGATTATCAATTTGCCGAAGCTTGAGTTTTTAATATCGGTGCGACGTCATCACGTCATACTGACACTCATGTGACATCATTCTGACGTTGTGGGTCTGGTATGTTTTTCAAGATTCGAAATAAAAGATGCTAATTTGCTATATCTTTATATATGTAGAGTGTCCAGAAAAGCTTAATGGTTGTTATATACATGTATGTGTATTTCATAGAGGGTAATTTTTAGGTGAAATAAAAACAAAGTTTGTTTTCTAGAGAATCAACAAATGTCAAGTTTTCGTTTGAAACATTTTGTTATCTTGAATTCTGAAAAGAAAAAATATGTCTGTTTCATAAACTTACCGAATTCAAAACTCTCCCTTCGTAAAGTGCTGCTGTTCAGAAACCTCACATGCATGTCCAGGGCGTCCCACAAAACAGCAGTAACTGACTTTAGACTGTCCGGTGATAGCATTGACAGGGTCCATGTTTTTGCACCACGAAACTCCAGAACCAGTCCGTCATGACATTTGCCACTTCCGGTCCGCCATTCATCTAGGTCACTGATGCTCTGTGATTTAGCCAGCAGCTTCGACTTATTGTCTAACAAAATTACCTTTTCACTTGATATGCCCAAGAGACGTGACACCTGTAGAATTATTAAAGTGTACAGTCAACTCCCGATATCTCGAACACTGATATCTCAATGTACCTTCTTATATCGAAGAATATATTTCATATTCTTATTTACATGTCAACTCCTGTTATCTCAAACTACTGATATCTCAAAGTAAATTTTCTGGTACCAGAAAATTTACTTTCAGATATCAGTAGTTTGGACTGAAGTTTGACTTCGAGATATCGAGAGTTGACTGTATTTTATATGCAACGCTTGAAACTTACAATCGTGATTAAGGAAATAGAAAATGGATCAAATATGAAAATGTGTAATTCATCATATAAAATAGTGTCACTGTAACAGCGTGCGTATTATTTTCGTAGCTGAAACATTCATATTCTTTTAAATTATGCGTTTTAGGACGCTTTCATATTCTAGTAAACATATACCAGCAAAAAAAGTTAATCGACAATCAGATTCTGATGTGGGATAGTCCGTCTGACATTTTCAACAGCTGTTTACTGCAACATGCAACAGATGCTACTGGGATGGTCACTGGTCACTGGGCTGGTGCATTTTAGTCGATCCTGGGAAAATAACGGTACAGACAAACCCTTTTTCCTCATTTTCCCTGGGTAGACCTGACTGAAAACTGAAAATGTAGTGGTTATCTGTTATTGTGGTCACAGTGTGCCAACTCTAAAAAAATCAATATTTGCTGGCCTTGGCTCATCCATCCGAATTGACCCTCTTTAGCTCAATGAAGCAAACCAAATAATTCGCAACGCAGAGCACCATGTTATATTCCCACCGATAAATGAGCCGCGACACGACAAAACCAACAATGTGGATGTGCGCCCAGCGCAGACTCAGATCAGCCTGGGCATCGGTCCAGTCTGATTAGAGTCTTCGCTGTCCGCATAAAGGTAGCTTAAACGCTTAGCTACCCTTTAAGCGCTTAGGGAAGACTATGCTCAGACTGAGCGGATGCCCAGGCTGATCTGAGTCTGCGCTGGGCGCACAACCACATTGTTGGTTTTGTCGTGTCGCGGCTCAAATGAATTTTATTCAGACCACCTTTCAATATTTCTGTGTACCTTCTTTTGCGTGTTTCCTTTGAGAAGTTCTTTAACATGGTAGAGTTTACAGCCATATCCTGGTAGGTTCTTGCAGATTTTGATGTACAGTCTCTTCAGCTGAATCTCGCTATCATAGAAAGGTGTATGCCAAAGCTTCTTCTGTTTTTCCTATGAAGTATATGAAGGTTGAACACATGGGCCCGGCTGTTCAAAACTAACGACGTCGTCAGTTAGTTAAAGTTTCGTGAAATTTCAAACACTAACATCTCGAATACGCCAATATTTTTGTTGAAAAATGAGAGAAGATTTTGCACTGCAAAAGCTTCTCACATTTTTTCAAAGAAAAAATATCAGTATATTTGGTAATGACACTTAACGGGTTGACCTCTTAAAGACAAATATTCTCTACTATATAGAACACATTCACAGTCTTTATTGGTTTTATGACCCTGTTTATATGTCATAGAGCAGTGTCACTGGACTGTTGCATAATCGGATTATGACACCCAATAAACAGGAATATTTGTCTTTAACGAGCTCGTTAGGCTAACAATGCTTTGAACAACTGGGCCAGAAGGTTTAAAAGACGGGAACCGTTTTCACGTTTTAATTTCAGGTGCATGGCTATACCTCCAACTAACTCCAGGAAGAATTATAAAGGCAGTGTCTCGCCTGTCAGCATAAGGGCACAAAACGGAGCTAAATAAGGAAATATGGCAAAAACTACGCCGCCGACACCGCTGCCGCCAGAAAGGATATACCTATGTCTCGCTTCTGCTAATCGCAACCGTGACAGTAATCATAGCTTAAAGATAAGCCAATCTCTGGGCAAAAAAGAAAATTTCCTGTTTTCCATGAAGGGTTTTAAATAAAAATAATAATACAATCTTATGATCGTGCCAGATAATTTTCTGTTTTAGTCATAACTGATTTGCATGATATAAAGCCTGAGTAACATTCGATAATGTCAGTTTCATAAACTATGCATGACGGAAGCTACGGTCGTGTGGAATTTGCATATACTGTCATAAAGGTGTCAAAACGGTGTTTATCATCTTTTATGGTGTTAATTTAAAGAACATAAGGCTAATTACAGGTATCATAGGTGTCGACAATATTTGAAAGTATAATTGATATTAAAATAGTTGACATGCCGCAAATTCATATATTCAAATGAAATACGAATGTCGGTCAAAGGCAAAATAAAGTTTTGCGTTTCAGAAGAAAATTGTCTTCAGAGCTCAAGATAACTTCTATGTATCTGATTCTAACTTGGTGACATTATATATATATATATATATATATATATATATATATATATATATATATATATATATATATATATATATATATATATATATATATATATGGTAGGATTAAATCATCAACAGTGCAAAACAATATTTACTGAGCGCTTTCGGCTTTCGCCTTCTTCAGAGTTTACAGGTACAAGAAAAAAATCAAAATTTCAACATTTCTACAGGTAAATCAAGAAAAAACAAAATAATCATGAAAACGTTTCTCAATTTACTATTCAAATTCACATTAAACGACCAAAGAAATTGAAAAAAGGTCGTTTAACAAAGCAAAATTGCTACAAGGCGGCCGTTTCACGGCCCCAGTTCGAATTTGAAATTGCAAATGGCTGCCAAAATGAGAAAAATCGTATTATGCGATTTGTAGCGGTGTATTTATAGCGATATACATACATTCTGTATACTGGCCATTCAGCTATGATGCAAAACTCACCATAATGAAGGAAAAAGAGAATTTTACATGTAATTTCCTTCATTATGGTGAGTTTTGCATCATAGCTGAATGGCCAGTATACAGAATGTATGTATATCGCTATAAGTACACCGCTACAAATCGCATAATACGATTTTTCTCATTTTGGCAGCCATTTGCAATTTCAAATTCGAACTGGGGCCGTGAAACGGCCGCCTTGTAGCAATTTTGCTTTGTTAAACGACCTTTTTTCAATTTCTTTGGTCGTTTAATGTGAATTTGAATAGTAAATTGAGAAACGTTTTCATGATTATTTTGTTTTTTCTTGATTTACCTGTAGAAATGTTGAAATTTTGATTTTTTTCTTGTACCTGTAAACTCTGAAGAAGGCGAAAGCCGAAAGCGCTCAGTAAATATTGTTTTGCACTGTTGATGATTTAATCCTACCATATACTTATTTCAATCATTTTGAATCCATTTGTTGGATCCAGTGCTACCGGGAAGATTTTTGTTTGATGTTTGTCTCATTTCTCCCTATATATATATATATATATATATATATATAAGTTTCCAAATTATTCAAGAATCTGATGACGTGATTGGACTAGGGCCGTCAAATGACGACGCTCTAAATATCCATGGTGGGTCAGTAACTGCTCTCTGTGAATTCAAGATGGCCGCCCCACAAGTTTGCAGTCACTTCAGAACTTTAAATGCCTATAACTCTGTCATTTATGAATGAAAACAGTATGTGTGGGTATGCGTTTTCAAAGTTGGAGTAAAAAGAACATTTTGGTATCAAAATTATTTTGTTTGTCTGAAAATTGTCAATTTCCTCTGACTCTCTGAGAGAATCTATCTGGTTAAGTTAATGTGTATAGGTTCTCGATGCAATAACACCTTTGATGGTTAGTCACTGCTCCTCAATGGAAATATAAGCATGACTTCATAGAAGGCTCAGCATAGACTCGCCCTATAAACTCACACTGACACCCTATATTTTCAGTCAGGGTCAGCAATAATGTTGAGACCCCTGATTAGAACCGTTTCAGAGACAAACATTTATGGAGCGTAAGCAGATATTATTTTAGAAGTATCGTCAAATATCATCTTAACACGGGCTCTAAAGCTGACATAGAGAATCTGGAATTGCAAGGAGAAAAATAACTGAAAAAATACATAATCAAATAAACACTCAAATTACATTCGTTTTCCCATCAGCAAGGATCAAACTAAGCCTCAGTCGCTGCGAACAAATGAATGAAAGATAAACACAGAAAATGCAATCCTAGGCGTAATGAAATAATATCCATCCTACAATCAACAAGAGAAAATAAAGAACCTGAAGACATTGGTCAAAATAATAACGTGGGGATTACAACGGTGAGCTAGATTTACGCTGACACATAAGTGGAACAGACAAAGAAACGCAACACTAACTTTGACAAAGCATGTCGGGTTATTCTGTAGCGACCTTTGCACACATTTCTGCTCAGTAAGTAGAGTAAACTATTTCAGTTTCTCAAAATAACTAACTTGCATAAAAAATTTCAACCAGCTTTATGGTCAATAAAGCTGGTTGGAAATTTTATGCAAGTTGGTGATTTTGAGAAACTGATATAAGTGCACCAATCCCCATCCAAAACTAGGATCAAAACTGAAACCTTGGTCCATAATCACACCATGCCGAACTTTTAAGACAGTGCATTCCGAAATGCGTTTCTTTGTCCGTTCAAGAAGTATTAAATCACTGTGGTTTTAGAAACTAAAAGCAGTGGTAAGCACTGAGCATACCTCAATCAATTGTTTGACTTTCTTCGAGTGTGTGTAGAGTGGAGGAAGATACTTGGAGATATCGATGTCGACAGTTGTGTCAATCTCCTTGTCGCTGACACACGACAGCTGCTTGACGAGTCGACCTTTTCGCCGGCTTACTGTAATACCTCGAGCCTGAAGAGGAAACTCACGATATAACTTTTGCAATTTATCAAATTCAAATAAAAAAAATATCTACGTGCAAAAGCCAAAGACAAATTATAAAAAAAAACCCGAAGCATTCGTTTGTCTGCTCTAAAAAGCTGACACGATTATGCCCATCTCAACAGTTCGCAGACCATTTCAGAATGCTGTCCTTTAAATACGACAATTTTTGTTGCAAAATGGAGGACTGACGAGTATATGCAGCTGATATTTTAAGCAATTTATTTGTGGCATAATTGTTTTTTTTTATTTGCTTCGTTTTCCATATTATTATATTTTGGAAAAATAAAAATGTAGGATGAACATGTACATGTTACTTCAACAGAGATTAGAGGTAGAATTTACGTTTAAAACAAATGAGCCGCGGTACGACAAAAGCAACAAAGTGGCATGTGCTCCCAGTAAAGACTCAGATCAACCTGGGCACATGCCACTTTGTTGGTTTTGTCGTGTCGCGGCTCAAATGTGTGCATGAACAAAAAGAAAAAAACAAATGCGTTTAAATATGACTAACAAGAAAATGTTAAATGTAAATGTGTATCTGTATCAACACGCTGTTCACCAGTTTAGAAAGAACAAACAAATTAGTGTATGGGTGCACTTCCATGCTTTTTTGCACTATTTTAACAAAGGAAAACAACTTTCCTTACTTCCTTTGTGCTTCCCAGGACAAATTTACCCATCCGAAATAGGATCTGCTCTTAAAGGAAGAATTTAGAGTTGACCGTATTGATAAGGGTGGCAAAAATAAAAATATCACAGTCGCCGACCCTGGAACTGTCCCCATTCACCTTAAATATTTTCATTACCTTTGGTTTGGTATATATTTCCAGGTTAAATTTTGGAACTAAATTTCCAAGAACTATTACATCCATTTAAGTAAGTTGAATATCAATATTTAAACTGTCCGATACTGATCTGTTTTGAACTAGTCTATCACCTCATAGTACATGTAGTTACTTAATTCATTTAGAATTTCATTCCTGATGGCACTACTGTTAAATACATGTATATAGTTACTCGTATATACTCGGAAAAGGATTCAGTGTAAACCAGTACCAAGAACAGACATACTGACACTATTGTTCTCATTTTAAAACCTCTGGTCAGCGTTTTATACAGAACTTTCCCTTGAGTTTAAAGAACACTTAAATTTTAAGCCACAATGTCGTAAGACCTTTAGTGGTGACAACTAGCATTTCAATCAATGTCATATACATAATTGTCTGTCTTCATAGTAAAGTGGATTCCATGTAAAAAATCAAACATAAAAAACAAGTAAAGTATTTTAAATGCGCACTTATCTATGCCAATGTTATATGTATAAGTAATTGCCCTACTGTATCTTTTAACTATGCCCTGTCATACTTTGACAATTTATTTCTATTTTTAATGTCTCGTGTCTGTATACTAGGTTCATTAGCCTCTGACTATAATTACCGCAATTCACTTAGTCTATACATGTAGCTTGGAAGAAACATTTTGAAATTTTGAAGACGTAAAGTTTAACGTCTGCTTTTTTGGGTGCTGCCAATTTGGCTGTTTATGCGAATAAAATATATGAAGCCAGGTCCAGAGGTTATAAAACTTGAGTGCATTCTCAAACTCAAAATAAAGCACACTGATTGGCTGCTTCCGGAAGCAGCCAATCAGTGTGTTTTATTTTGGGTTTGAGATTATTCTCAAGTTTTATAACCTCGAACCCAGATATGCAGCTGTGATCACGTAACTCTGACATAGGCCGTGAGACAGATAATTGGACAACTAAGATTATTATTTCTTTTTTTTACTGTTTATGGGACCAGTCTAGCGAAAAGTGAGGAAAAGGTGCGGGAGGCCAAAGTTCGTCTGTTCGTATGCGATATATAACATGTATTATGGAGCGATTTTTAATTATCATTTGATTAACACAGATCTTAATGATACATGTAATTGACACAAGTTTAGAATTGGATATATTTAATCTTTATTCTTATGAAAGCTTCATGTTCTTGGATACCTTATTATTTCTTATCAGTTCCTTTTTCTTTCGAAGATTGTCCTGCCGTTCCCTCTCGTTTGATTTGGTCGATTTTCCTCTGTCTGTCATCTTTTCCCTAATAGGGTATGGACCATTGTAGTTGGCCCCGTCCACTTCAGGCCACGCCTCATCGAGATGGAGATGGATACCGGCTAAAGTGGCCGCCTCCTCTTTAGAACATGGCAAGTCGCCGGACAGAATGAGATCTTGGAGCTGGAATAATAAATAGAAAGACTGAAGTTCTAATAAACCGTTCTATTTTGTTTGTAAATGTAATTTTAATTTTTCCCAATAAGGAATGAAGTAAAGCAATGTCAAATTCCAATCTTTCTGAAGCAATTCGGCTTTAAGAGCAGCCATTACCTTAGATTTTGGTTTGGCTAAGGTTATGGCTGCTAAAATGTGATTCTCGTTATTGACGAATGCTTAAAGCTGAAATACATCGAAAGAGTGAAATTCGACAATTGCATTCTATTTTGAATGGTGATACTGGTCGGCTTCAAAATTATTTCATGGTTGGATTAAAGATCTGGTGATGTGTGACCCTTCCAACAGTGTTTTTTATTTTTTTTTTCATTTCGGGGCTATAGAGACATGGTGAGATGATGATGTAAAGAATAAGAAAGATCTTGATGTTACCCGGCCTCGAACAAACGACGGCTGGATTATGGGTCCAGAGCGTCAACCTTAGGGCAATACGACCAAGATGACCTCCATGAAAAGGTATTTTAGTGTAGCTGTTGTCCGCCTAAACCAGTTAAGCATATTAACGTTTACCACTGTTATCACTATGCTGATTGCTGTTCCTAAACTCGGCCCACAAAATTGTATTATTTGTGGCCTTTTTTTGCCCTTTCTTTCTATGAATATCAGTAATACAGTAATGAGTTTAAGGTGTACTGGTATACCACCATGATTTTCCGCTATTTTTAAGAGAGAAAACTTAAATGAATGCCTGTTTACTTCCCTGGACGACAAAGCCAGTCCAATATGGTGTCTATTCTTAAAGGGAAGAATTTGTCAATTTTCTTTATCATATGACGTCGCTGTTTTTCAGTGGATAACGTCGTGTCATAAAAATCGTATGACCACACGGCGCGTACACGTAACGTCATTGACAACGTCCGTGTCAACAATACGTTTTCTTATTGAAATAATGTTAATTTTGAGGGCGATAAAATCCCATTCTAATGCACTTACAAATATAACGCGACGTCTGATTGAATAACGTCAAAAATTTGCGACAGTACATTCTGCGATATACTGTCGCAAACCCGACGTCATTAAGAAACGTCGCTTCTCATTGGCTGACGTATGGTTTTACGCAGCTGAAAGCGCTTGCTATAAGTGAAAAGTAACACACTTTTAAAGGTGAAAATGTGAAAAATGCATTAGAATGGGGATAACTGTATTGAAAATTGTCATTTGGGGGAGGTTAATCGTCGTTTTTATGGTCGCAAATTGCGTTTTACGGCTCCGCTGGCGCGTCGCCGTAAAACGAAATTTCCGACCATAGAACCGACGATTTACCCCCCCCCCCCCCCCAATGACAATTTTGAGTACAGTTATCCCTTAATTTAAAGGGTCATACGATAAACAGAATCTTACACTTGCGGTCATTTCATATGAAATTTATGAAACTCGCCAAAGGCTCGTTTCATAAATTTCATATGAAATGACAACTCGTGTAAGATCCTCTATTTAAGAGATGGCTTTCACTGAGAAAAGCGGCAAAAGTTAAATTGGCATTGTTTCTCCCTTGAATTATATCCGTATACCTTAATCTGTGACATTTTACAAATATCAATGATCAACACAAAAGCTGCAAATGCGTTACGGTATGTACGAGCAGCCAAGCAACAAGTGAGCTAGAACAACGTTTACAAAGACACTGGTGCCTTGAATCATCATAATATGTAACATACCGTATACGCGGTAATTTTCGCGGGCTCAAATTTTAGCGGTTAAAGGTATAAAGCATAAACATTAATTTTCGCGAGTTTTAATTCTCGCGGTTAGCAACACGCGCGAAAAGCAAAACTACTTCTTTTTCACTTGAGCCAGTTCGTTCTTTAACCTGCGGCAGGGCCGCCGCAGGTTAATGAAAGAACTGACTCAAGTGAAAAGTACCAGCAATTACCGAAGCAAACAGAAACAAATTATATGAACACTGTGTCTACAGAAGATACTGTTGTAAGAAACAGGAAATTATTTCGCGATTTTAATATTCGCGGTTTCTAAGTGACCGTTAAATACCGCGAAAAATGAAACACCGCGGGAATTATCTTGTATACGGTATTCTGCCCTTTTGTGGCAAAGGAATATGAAATGATACAAGGCATTAAAATAAATGTGAGCCAAAATATTCCGATAAATCAGATGAAATATTTTTTCAATCATATATTCCTTAATCAATTTGTATAAGTCAAACTAATAGATGAATAGATTTGCATTTAAGTTTAACAATCAAAGTCAACAGTAACATCAACTTGCGAGCTATAGATTGCAACTCGCTCATTGAATAAATGAAAACAACACTTTTAATTTGCTAGTCACAATAGCGCAACACATGTAATTAAGGTGTATGCGAGCACCGTGATGTTTGCCACCATTTTCGAAGAGGGACAACTTTTGTGACATACTGTTTACTTTCTAGGGCAATGGAGCTCTTTGAAATTGGGATCTTCCCTTAAAGATAAGAATTTGCTCCAAGAAGAGCAATATCTTTTCTTTAAGAGTTTCTCTCCGTTGAAAAGGGAGGCAAAAATGAAACTAGCGAAGTTTCTTCCCCTGAAAGTGTATCCACTCAGCTTAAGTTGTCCCGCAGTATGAGAAAACGCATCTGCACAATCTGATGAGCGTTTGTTTCATTCTTGATCAAAGTCTTCGCTTTGCGCTTAAAGGGTACCTAAGGATCTAAGCTACCTCCATGCGGACAGCGAAGGCTCTGATCAGACTGGGCGGATGCCCAGGCCGATCTGAGTCTGCGCTGGGCGCACAACCACTTTGTTGGTTTTCTCGTGTCACGGCTCAAATTAATTTTTAGGATTGAATATGATTAGACATTCTAGCGTACTGTGACTGCTTGCATCTGTCTTAGATGAATGGGTACATATACGCTTTCAGGGGAAGCAATTGGGCCATTTTTATGTTTATCTCTCTTCCTAGGTGTCAACTCTTGTAGGAAAGAATTTGCTCCCAAGGAGAAAAATCTTTTCTTTAAGGGTGACTTTATTTTAGAAGAGATACTCGTCCAGGGAAGCTTCTATGAAGTCACAAAAATTATCTCTCTTTTAAAATACATGCGGAAAAAACATTGTGGTGTACCCATTAACCTTGAGGCATTTTGTTCCTAGCGTGATTCAGTTTCTTTTCCACAAGGAAAAGAGAGAAGGACCGATGTGACAATAAAATTTAGTAGCCAATAACACACTTTATTAGTTCCTAAACAAAGAGTTAATCAATTAAGGTCCTTCAGTGGATATAATCATGAACGCTGTTAAAACTGCACTTGATGGACTGTCAGTCTGCAACACCTGATACCAAGTGCGTATTTTACTACACTATTCAAGTAAAAAATGTAGCTGTAGTTCTCTAAAAAAGAGGCTTCATTGACAAAATAAAAGCCACCCTTGACAACAAAGAAGCACTGAAGCTCTGACTGCTGACTAGATGATACCCTCAGGGACAAACGTGGTGTCGACCCAGCGGAACATAAGTATACTTTTACTCAGTTTACGGTGCGATAGATTTCTGTATTCAACTTCTTCAGTATCATTAATGGGAATATCCAATCCAAGACTGCATATTATTTCAGACATATTCGCATTTATGTAGAAATAATTTCTCTCTCTCTCTCTCTCTCTCTCTCTCTCTCTCTCTCTCTCTCTCTCCGTTTGTGTGTGTGTAATTTAACATTAATACGGTCCTATATACTACATTTGTACAACTAAATGTTGTTGTTGCTGTATCGATTCTCATAACGATGTTCCTCGATGTTTCCTGGGTGGCTCAGCGGAACGTATTCATAGTTGCACATTTCTGGCACCTTACGTCCGTCCATGCTCATTCTTTATGACGTATGTGATTATTAGTAAACAAAGGTTTTTATTACAATCATTGTCTTAGATCCAAAACAGACTGATAAATCTTAAAGGCACTGCTCATGACAGGATCAATACATATCTGGGACTCTATCAATGGAAAACTTTGAGGATGGCAGTTGCAACCAAACAGGTGGTCCAATATTTCTGCTTCCATTGCATATTTTTTACTTCAGCTATTCAATGCAACATTAGAAACAACCATTTAAGCGTCAGAAATGAAAATGTTGAATCCGCAAACAGCGTCATCTGGATCTATACTGATTGGCCTCCATTCTTTGGATTCTCAATATGATTATAGCTTGGACAAAACATATTTTACGGAATTTTGGATTCGCAAATTTTGTCGTCTGCTATTTGGCGCTGGCGATCTGTGCTGCTAGAAAGGCACATATGCGAAAACTCGAATCTGATAAATTGAACTGGTCGGACGATTGCATGAACGATTGGGAGACCATTTGTGGGATACTTTCTCGCAAAGGTATCTTTTCTCCAAGCTTTAATCAATAAACATACATCAAACAGATGCGATCACATTTCAAGTTCTCTATAAACACACATAATGGACTTGTTTAAGAAATGAGTTTCAAGAATTCCACTTGACATGCCTTAGTGAATAGTTCGAAACATAGACCGACTCTGTACGCGTAAATCGCAGAAATAATCGGTCCCATTTCCTTATCTCTATACGAAGAGACGGTATCCAGCTAAAGTGAACCTCATCACCCAGCAGGCACATGACGTTAAAATAACGTCGAACTGACGTCGATGCGACGTAATGACGTCGCATCGACGTCAGTGCGACGTTATTTCGACGTCATGTGCCTGCTGGGCAAAATGCGTAGACTTAGGCCATACGTCTGTTCAATGTTTGCAGTGTATACTGTTTAAAAACAAGTTCTGCAATACAAATTAAAATCTTAAAGAGTTCCTACAACAGCAGAGAAAACTTTCCAAAAAAGAAACATGGGCCATACTCTGAAGTTTAGGCGAATCAAGGCTCATCACAGTTGGAACGCAGACTCAACACATTTGAGTAATTCATTTTCTGAGCGGTCGTCTACGCACAAAGAAATAATCCCTTTTTTCGCCGGAAAAAATGGCGGGAAATTTTTAACAGAAACTGTCCCAAAACAATGCTCGTTTGATAAGATATGCAGTCATAGTTTTCCAACGGACCAGATCAGAAAGAAATTTGATGTTTTGTTATTGAAATCAGACGCATATCGGTATCTCAATGCAGTTTGCACACCCAAAACAACGATCACAGTTTGACAACCATTTTTCAGAAAAGTAAAACCCTACGACAGTACCCCAAAGTTATTTTGCAAAGAAAATTGTCCCAAAAACCAAATTAGATGCCATTATAACTGAACCGTAGTTCATACATTCGACCGTCTTTTAGCCAGGTATATCTTCGGGAGAAAGTCTATTTTCGTTGAAAATCGATAATGAAGTTGATCATTTTTACGTATACATGGCACGTGCGTTTGTCAACACACAGACATTTTTCAGCTGGATCGACTTGAGGAGACCAACTGTTTCTTCATTTATGGTAAAGTAAAGCTTGTAATCAGTTAGCATACTGTGAATTTATTAAGATTTTGCGTTAGTCTGTCTGCCTGCGATTTTTTGGGCTTCTGAATTTAGGCTACACGCCGAGAACGAGAGAAAGCAAAACAAACGCACTTATCAACCACAAAGTTTGACAAACGAAAAAGCCACAAGACATGTCGCCCCACCTTCAGGTGACAACTCGCCCCAGATTCTGAGAAACCTCCCCCAGACAACTTCCCCCAAGATAACGCGCCCCACATTCTGAGACCACTCGCCCTTCTAAAGAATTCTGTCCCGGACGCCGCCGCCCCCCCCCCCCCCCCACCCCCTCAACACACGTACATTTCAGAAGTCATCCAACAAAAAGAAAAAGTACAAGAGATGGCTTGCCCTTCCTCATAAATCTGCCAAAACCCTGTCCCGCTAGGCGCTAAGGGACCGACCATTTGATACTCGTGTGTGTGGTGGGGGGGGGGGGGGGGGGGAGGGGGGAGGCTGGTATGTTTTTCGAAACAAATCCCTGTCTTTGCAAGAAAAAATATGCAAGTAGAAAATAAATTAGCTCATAAGGGGATTTCAAAAAATAATCTGGCCTCAAAAATCAGTGAAAAAAAAAAATAACCTGGCTCCACCCAAAATTTCCAAAAAAGAGTCTGGACCCTGCACTTTTGGTGGGAAGATAGCAACTGCCTACCTACCCACCAAAATTCACCTTACCCCTGAGTCTGGACCCTGCACTTTTGGTGGGTAGATAGCAACTGCTTACCTACACACCAAAATTCATCTTACCCCTCATTCCCCCCCCCCCCCCCCCAAAAAAAAAAAAAAATGCATGTGAATAAAATAATTTGATCGGAGCTTTATACATTTAGAATACCTATATAGTACTAATTTGTTCATTTGAAATTTGTGTTAAATTTTAATTTTTGATCAAAAGCAACTGTGATGAGACACCACAACAAACAAATGTACATTTTACTTGAAAAGAAATGATAAAGAATAATTCCACTTTGGCTCACTAGATATTGTCCTATTAATTAACTTGTTTAATCATGTTTATATCTTACCATTATTCAACTTAGAGTCCTGAGCCTTAAATTGCCACATATCTAATCAAGTTTTCTGGTTTGCTGGACAGCTGTCCTTTTTATTTGTTTTGTTTTTTGTGAGTGTGACTCAGAATCATATTAGAGAACACATCTCATTGAACTAAAATTTGAAAAATTCTCCATTCTCAATGAAAAGTTAAGGTACCATTCATTATAAATTATATAATTTTTGCATGAGATTTGCTCCTACTGATAGATTTCCATGAGATTTTTGGCGACAGTTAGAGCAAATCCCTCAAAAGATCACTGAGTATATAAACACACTGTGGCATTTTAATTTATGAACCAAGGGCATTGCAGAGCTGACAGCCCCCACCCCACCTGATGAGCTAGTATTTGACAAACCTGGCAGTTCATAATAAATGTGTATTTTATTAAATCTCTGGTTTCTTCTTATAAAACTTTTATAAAGCCCAAAGTGCTTCTAGAATTCTAGTGACGTCTTCTGTTTTTTTGTGTTTTTTTTACTCAAATCT
Organism: Ctena decussata; assembly: GCA_963989385.1. Classification (NCBI taxonomy): domain Eukaryota; kingdom Metazoa; phylum Mollusca; class Bivalvia; order Lucinida; family Lucinidae; genus Ctena; species Ctena decussata. The sequence continues at coordinate 31,566,068 of OZ022498.1, read as the reverse complement.
TAGTTATTGTATAATTTACACTTTATTTTAAACCCTGTCTCTGCCATTTTCGTGCTAATTTAGCATAGACTACTATAATGTGCTTAAGTATTGGGACACTTAAAACCATTAACTTTCAGTTAGTCCAGAAAGGAAAATTAATGTTTTTAGGTGTCCCAGTATTTAGGATAATAGAGGTGCCATAGTCGAGTAGTTACAAGAGAGGCGCCGTAGTCGAGTGGTTAGAGTGACTCAGTTATGGTGCAGAAAGTCGCCTGAAGGCAATGAGATCACACCCGGGTTTTGCCATCCGACGACTGGAAAACTCTTTCAACCCAACAGTAAATGGGTACTTTTTTAAAACAAGGGAAAGATAAGGCAGCGAAAAAAGAGTGATGGGCTCGTTCTTTCATCTGCTGTGCCCAAGATACAGTAGGCCTCTAACCCCACTGCCCCTACGGCTATTAGGCTATGGAAAACCTTTGCCCTTTTTTTTTTATTTATATTTAAGCACGGTAGGATTTGCAAAACATGGGTCAGCAAGATACCTCAAAAAGTGTTTGAAATGGGGACATAGGACGTCAAGTTAGTAACGACGTGTTGGGACATATTGTTAAAAAGCCGTGGTCGTGAAGCGGCATCAGTTGAACGTTACATGGAACCATCAAGGAGTTTGTTTATCTTAGATGTACCTTGATGAAAGCGTCGCATGATCAATTGTCGTTCATTGATGCATAAAGCTAAAATTTTGCTCTAACAGGTTTACCCAAGGGAAGTCAGTTTCTGTGCACAAGGCAGTAAGTATCTGCCATATTTTTGAATAAGTGGGTCAAATTTTACCAAACTTCCATGGATATATCGTTTGGACAAGCCAAATAGCATCTTTGCAAGTCAAGGGTACTAAGGCCACTTTGTTTCTTATGTATGTAAGGAACAAAGTGGTCTTAGTACCCTTGGATTGCATAGTGGTCTTAGTACCCTTGGTTTGTAAAGATGTCTAAAAAGTTGATTAGGTTTTGGTGACTTTGACCCCATTTTCAAGGTCACAAGAGGCCTTAGACTTGACCTGTGATCTGCGTCAGCATGACAGTTTCTTGTACCCACAATATTTCTTGAACCAATTTCACCAAACTTGCATGGATATATCATTAGGACAAACATAAGAGCATAATAGATTTTGATCACGTTGACCTTATTTTCAAGGTTTTCGGAGGATATGTGAAAATTTCACTTATACAGTATGCTGTATATCTCTTCAGCCCTCACTTTCAATCTCTTCAGTAAGGAAAAAAAGGAGACCGTGTTTGGCAACACATGGGGAGAAACTCGTGCAGAAAGAATTATAATAGTGATTTGAGAAGTGACTTCCCTTATATTGAACTGGCTGACGTACCATAAAGTCTCTTAGAGATTGGAGTGAGTGAACTCGGGTTGAACGTCCCACCAACAACGAGGTCATATGGAGATGGGACCTCGGTTTAAAGTAAACGAAAGACCGGAGAAGCGGGGGATCGATCTTGCGACCCCTGGATGGGTAGTCCGAAGTCTAAAGATTGGAATTAAGCATAACTGTCTTAAAACTGATGTTTGGTTTTTCACTGCAGTAATGCGTCTAAAGATGCAGATGGAATGACAAACAGCGTAGATCCTGCTTCGGGATCAGTCCGACCAAGATCTGAAGTGTTTGTCTCTATATTATATTACTTTGTATCGAACTGCCCAAATGTACTCACGAAAACGCTAGAAATAGGCTAAAACTTTTGCGAATTTGTTAATGGAGTATTGAGGCTTCAGTTCAATTCAATGTATAATTCAACATTGATTCAGCATTGAATGTCTGCTGGGCCTTTAATACTTCTGTATTCCATGTCAGTCCATTGGCTATCACCCCATGAATGCTATAGGGCCTAACCTATTTTGAGTCGACATTTATTAAAGAGAAAGTCGACTGATCAAGTAAATTTTACCGGCGAGACTCCACTTGGCAGCTGCGCTACCGAGACTCTTTGGACTGTGGGAGTCGGTATGAGCCGAACAAGAGTTGCAAACAATGTTTGGTTTCTAGATTCAGACTCTAGAATGAGTTGAGTTTTCATACGATTTCTAGAATGAGGAAATTACAAATTTGAAGATCTTTGTAATCGTGTCTGTTCCGCGTGTTGTCGCTGATGACATCACACCAAAAACACACATACACATACTTTTCGATATTTGTTTTATATTTGACCTGAGAAAAGGTGCAGACTTGTCAAAGCTGCCAGGCGACAGAGTCGATTCCCCCTACCCCCCCCCCCCCCTCCCCGCTCCTCCCGGCCCTCTCACCAACCAGCACACCGGGCCTGTACGATGGAGAGCGGAGGGTGCACCTCCCATAACCGAGCAAATTATATGAAAAAAATTCAGTTTTCTGCCAGAAAGCGAGTTTACACCCCTAAACTAAAGCTCTAAAAGTGTCCTTAAAATCTGGAATTTCTTAACTTTCGTACCCCCTTCAACCCACCCCAACCCCCCACCACCCTAGGGCACCCCTCCCCTCCCGCCACCTCCCCACTCACACTGAAATTCGTTCCAACCACACCTTCTTACCCTCCGCCCCTAATCCCTTAGCAAAAGTATGTGTACGGGCCTGCACAACCTTTCCATTTGATCCTTCAGATGTAGGACCCATTAAGTTTTCTCTCCCAAAGTGAAATTCCACGTGCTGTCTTAAATGAATAGTTGTTTAGTGGTGTAGCGATATTTGTCTTGCTTTAATTTTTCAAACAGGGGTCGCGATATAGCATTTGAAATACTGGCACACTGGCTGTCAGCCGACTCACAAGTTAATATCAGTAATACAATCAATTTACTGTTTACGTCACAATTTCATGACGTACCCAGCACTACTGAGCTAGCTTCCTTGTTTACAAACTCTGCAGGTGGGTATGGAATTGTGGTTATTTGTGAATAAAATATAAAGATAGACTACTGTCATGCATTGTATTTTTAATAAACATATTTAATTTAATCGCGCTTGGTATTCTAGCAATACATGGAATAATGATTCTCTCGATTTTGTCGCAAACGTTGAATTGCATAGTCGGGCCAGTGATGTAAACACTGTTGTCCGCCATTTTGTTGAAAACAACAACAACAAATTGCGTAGAGTACCCGAAGATTATTTTGCAAAGAAAATTGTCCCAAACACCGAATTACTTGATTTTTGTCACAGGGAAAGGGCGAATACCATGGTTTTTCATGGCATATGTCCGCCGGCGGGAGAAAGTCGAATTGTTTTGAAAATTGCTTTTGAAGTTGACTGAAAAAGTCGTCTTTCGAAGATCGTGTCAACTGCTCGATTGCCGAGTATCTCGGTGTTCAGTTCGGATCTCAGAGAACTAGGAAATTAAACTAAGATGTAAGGAATAAAACCGTGTATTATTTTCGGCTGTGTGTAGTTTGATTCGCCGACAAAGCAGCACTGAAATTGCGACCCGTTCGTCGATTGAATCTGAATCTGAGGAATTTCGAACGTTTTTTCGTTGCTATCTGTATAAAAATATCACTCCGCCATGGATACGCGTTCCCACTGTCAGTGACCCTGACAATATAGAGGGCGATGAAAGCCAGAAAAATGCACACTTAATTTCGTTGTTTTAATAAAACGGTTGGTTCAAAGACTGATTAGTATCAAAAGGGATCCAAATGATTTAAAGTGATGATCTACATGTAGTATTAAAGTCTAAACCAATCAAATATTTTTGATTTCTCCGAATATATTCACTGATCTCAAAGGACAATAATAAAATATAACCTGCACTATGGGTGATGTACGGGGAGACGTTTTACGGTCGCCGCACAGCACAGAAACCAGCTGCCCTTGACAAGCACGCTAATCCTTGTTCCAGCGTATGTGATTTGCAAGGTGACGTCCGCAGTACTCAGAGAATCTTTGAAAATATCAATGTAGATATCGCTTTTACTTTGAAAACACAATCAGAAACAATTATCAGTGCATTTTCTCATAAGAGTTAAATTTTGTAACTTCATATTACGTATAAAGCGCATGTTTTGATGTACTTGAAACAATAACAAAGGTGTGTGGGGTGGGGGGGAGGAGAGGGGGAAGGGGGGGAGGATTGGAGAAAGAACTGTAACTGACAGATGCTTTGGCTATACCCCAGCTGTAGCGCATCTGGTACTGCCAGAGAAAAAAAAAAAAAAAAAAAAAAAAAAAAAAAAACGGTTGCTGAAAAGTTGTTCACAATTTGGTTGTTGGTTAGTTGTTTTGGGTTTAACTGTCTTTTGACTATAGCGGGCTGTCTCCCAGAGAGGAGGAGAAGATAAATGATAGATGTTAAAAGTTGTTATGAGGAATGAGCCGGATAACTCGGGCTCTCAATCCCACCATACAGTGCGTCAGTGTCAACACAATTGTCAAAAATAGTCATTCTATCTTGAATAGTTTCTGTGCAATCTGTTATATACTGTTTTGTGTGGAGAGGATGAAAAAGTGATTAAAGAATAAGCAGGAGAAGGCCGGTACTTAACCTGGCGATGAATATTTTTATTTCAGACCAATAGACTTAATATGAGATCTTTAGTTTAAACAGTTGCTGAGAAATATGTTACTAAGGCTTAAAATTTCATAGCAAGTTGTATGGTGACAAAGAAAAGTGCAGAGATAGTTGGAAGAATATGCAGGTTAAGGTAGTCTGTCAATCACATATTCAAAAAAACCTGCAATGAGGAGTATAGCCACTACCCCGAATTAACCCTGTTATGTCTGGTGGAATCTTCTGTCTTTATAAATTGGACGAGTCCGTCTTGTAATTAAGGGGTGTCTGGTTTTGTTTATATTTATCATTTTTATTTTAGGCAGAGATACATATTTGATGTATGCAAATAGTGTAGACCCTGATCAGTCGCTGCGTTTTGCGACCTCTGATCTTGGTCTGCAGTGTTGGCCATAATCCCGTTTATCATGCATCAGCTGCAAAACTCACCTGATAACAGGGGTATGATAACAAGATGTGGTATCATGTCACTGTAGATCTGCGCATGCGCGACTGTTATCAGGCCATGCCTTTAGATGCGATTTTTGAAGACAATTGGCTAAATACTGACGGTGGCCGTAATAACAACGTTCGGTTGGTTCAATGACGTCACCAACTTACGTCATAACGCATTCGCGACGTCAGCAAGTTCGAACAAAAATGTGTTTGCTTTTCATTTGTTTGACTCTCTTTACAATTAAAATCTTCTAATGATGCAAGATAAATAGAAAACCATGTAAGTGTCTTTTGATATCAAGTTTATCAGGCTCGACCAGAAACACGTCGGACTGTCTCGGCAAGCCTCGTCATTCCTAAGCTGTTTCTGGTCTCGCCTGCATACTGAACATTCTTTACCGGGGCCTTGGCTTATCGATTTTGTTATCTCCCCTGTTTCGCAGTCTTACCTGTCCAATATCGGGTATTAAGTTTATATAGAAATGTATAGGGAATATTTATATTTATATGAATTTCTTATCTTTTTCAAAATATTTGAATTTTTTATAACCTATATCCTGAAAGTATAATGCAATACCTACAAGATGATGTTTTTATTTTTCGAAAAAGTTAATGTTACTTGCTTCCTTTGCCGTTTTAATTACAGACCTATACTGACCATTATACTTATTGGCACATGCAGTAGAATTACGATATTTTCCATTTTCAGAGCATATTTCTGATAATTTAGAGCTTTTCAAATATTTTTTATAACCTAAATTCTGAAAGTCTATAGTCTAAGGATTAATATGATACTTTTATTTTTAAATTAACATTATGTCTTGATGCTTCCCCATGCGTTTAAAAACCGAAACTTTAATAGTTTGGCGCTGAAAACTCAATCGCCTAAGTTTAAGAAAGCATGCGCACTGCTGCATTACTCTTTTGGCTGCTTTATATGAATCGGAACTATCGAATCAAAGTAACCATACTAGGATGAAATGAAAATAAGTAAATAAATAAATAAAAAGAATTGAATCATTTTGATTCAATTTTTCTTGAGCACGAAGAAGTTTGTTTTAAATTAAGTCCAGAAATTCAAAATCGATTGTCTGATAGTGTCTAAAAAAAGGATAAATAAATAAAAGAAACAAAAAGGGGAAAAAACTTTGTAAACGTATATTTATTTATTGATTGGTTTGTTTAGTTATTTAAATTAATGTAAACACATTGTTTTGGACAAATTAATTCATTTCGGGAGATAATACCATTGTCAATTTAATTTGTTTGTATAGGATTATAGACACATCGTTTAAAGCTCAAACAAGTGCAGTGGTCAGTTTTAGAATATAATTGACTTGTTTTGCTCATCATGTCACAAATTAATTTTGGGGACAGACTGTAACACTGAATTTCTTGCTGAATTCAGCTACTTGCTGATCACATAAAAACGCTGCACTGCTGATATACTGCATTTACAACAGTATGTTATGATTTTGCTATCAGAATCCATCTTTTCAGCCGTTACACTGATTATAGATAAATTATATTATTTTGCCATGATTTTTCTGTCAATTGAGAAATTGCTGATTTAATAGAAAATATACCGGTAATATGATTTTCAATAAAAAGCGATAATTTCAGCTGATTTATTCTGATGCTATTTATACGGCCATAATCAATATTTACAGCAGTTATTCTGATTTTTTATTGTATCTAATTGTACACGATATAGCAAAAAATATTAAAGGAGGCATATCAAATGCACTGTAAGTGTGCCATTCAATATCACACCTTCGATTCTTCGTTCGCGCCTAATGTAATCGATGTCATATATATTGTATATTCGATAATCCGATCATACTCAGTCATTCACAATCACCTTTACAGTTGCGTATATATAATCGGTAGACGGTGCATTAGGGCAATTGTGAGCAGGAAAGAATCAGATCAGCTAGAACAACTAAAAAGGATAAGCCCTTCTAAATTCATATAAATCTATTCAGTAGTTTGACTTGAAAGGCTGATTGATATGAGCCTTCATCTAATATTGAATCGTTGTTCTTCAGAGTGATTAACAGTCTCTAGCTTTAGTTAGTTTTAGCTAAATTGTAAATTGAAATACATATCCAATTTAATGACAGTGACAAATGCTAAACTGATTTAGGCTTTTATATCATAAATTATATTTTAATTTGAATCTAATACTGCAAATTGAATGAGTTATTAAAGTGGCATAGGTAAAATGTCAAAACTGATAATTGAGATCTCTTTCTTCTTATTCTGGAATGAATTTGCCTAATTTGCCTAATCTTACTTTTTTTCTCTTTCTCTTTCTTTCTTTATGTTTTACTTTCCTTAGAACTATATTTTCTGCATATTAACTATTTGGATAATACAAATAATACAAATACAAATAAATTTTGGCATAAAACATAATACAATGCTCATAGCCATAGAAGTACATGTTTCTATATAGTAGGCCTAATACATATATCCACATTTGGTGAAGAGCAAGTAGTACAGTCAGAATAAATTAGTAACATTAATACATTAATAAGACAAATGATTATTTCAAATCTTCTACGGGTCATTGACTTTTCAAACTAATCCTTAATAAACAAATACACATGTATCTGGTTTATAATCGCAATGAAGTGTGACTGATTCTTACCTTCAACCCCTAAGGCAAGTCAATTTATGACACTGTGTCGCATTATTCTATTTTAATGATTACCGGTTGGTGCTTCAGATTATCGCCGAAGATTTTTTAATCAGATAAAAATGAGAAAATAACTGTTTCATTCAACAACAGACTAAACAGTCTGATCAGTGTCAATGCCTCAGATAAGAAGGGGTAGCAGGGATAATTTGGAAATAATTAACAAAGTATATGTTGCGACCCCTTATTAGAACTGTCTCACCGAGATGGTTCTAATGAGGGGTCACAATATATATTTTCATAGAAAAGAAAACAAAGAAATATCCTCAATACCTTCTCTCATTGCATTGTATAAAAAAAACACACAGAGATTTTGAGCAAAATAATGGTAACATTTTTCAACTCAGTTAAACACAGTCTGGTCCAATTACATCCTGTTTATAACCATATTGATTTCTCTCTATCTGGCCCCTACCTGGATTTCGATCACAAGTCTTCTAGGCTGTCTTATCTCTGAGCAGCATGTTTCAATAAAGGGTCATTAGGGTATTATGCAATCATAAAAGTGTCTTTCAGGCAATCTATGCAGACCATTATCAGACGCCGCATTTGCGTTTGATTTCGGGTTTTCACTGCTCGCCAGAGTTCCCTTGAGGAGATGCCATGTCGAAACTGAACATGGTGTATATGGTGTCGACTATCAGAACATTTCAGCCGCGACACGACAGAATCAAGAAAGTGGCATGTGCGCCCTGGGAAGACTCAGGTCAGCCTGGACATTCGCCACGTCTGATGAGAGTCTTTGCTGTCCGCAAAGAGCTGACATCCGTGGCTACCTTTAGAGCGCACAGCGAAGACTCTGATCAGACTGCGGCAGCTGAGACTGCGCTAGGTACACATGCCACCTTGTTGCTTTTTGTCATGTCGCGGTTCAGTTTTTCTTTGCGGTTCACGCATATATTGTATGGGTTGATGCTCACTGATCTGAGTCTTTTCTGTGCTCGAATATCGTCCTGTAGCTTTTACTATGCTCGGCCTCACTTCATATGACTTGCGATTTTACGTCCTTTTTCAACAGTGTTTCAATCATATCAGGACGATGGGACGGTGATAATGAAAAGCTGTGTTCAATGGAACCCCGTTTACGGTTGCAAAGATTTTCGCCACAAGCGGGGCTCGAACCCGATACCGCTAGATCAGTAGGCCAGCCCTTCATCTAATGAGCTACCGGGGCACCGCCTCATAAAGCCAGTATAAATTATTACTGGAAAAAATAGTTTAAACTTGTTAATGCCAATCTGAGTCTACTAATACATCCATTTCCATCTGATATTTTTCATTTTAATATAATTTACTGATTTTAAACAGTGTAGACCCGGAACTGCGGCATCAGATCTGGGCGCCCCTGGTTGCCAATGTCCCTTTATATCAGACGTTCGGCATTAATGGATTTAGCTAATTTTAACACTCGTCCGCCATAAACTGTGAGAAAACACTGATGAGCTGCCATAAAGTTATCTGATATACCATAAAGGTATGTTTATTCTGCTAGCGCTTAGTAGCGACATCGATAATCCCCTAGATCAGTGGTAAGGGAAATAATCCAATTGACAATGCCGTACAGGTAAACAGGAACGATTACTCGTCCAAAACCCCGTAGAATGTTCAACATGTGATATTCTTATATCAAAAGACACTAACATGGTATTCTCTATTTATAGAGCACTGGACATACTAACTGAGTCGCTCTCCCAATGTGAATATGGTAATACTTCTACATGGTGGCATTTCGGAAAGGGGATATTCAGAACAGTACATGCAATACCGGCAACTCTGATGTACACGTAATATTGTACACCAATAAAGTGCGGATCAAAGCAAGATTATTTGTTTATTGTCGAAGTTTTATTGTTAGTTTACAGAAGAAATGCTGAAGTACCCATTAAATCACAAAAATTAGACACATACTCTATATTTCAACAGGATATGTCTAATATACTTATAGAAAGGTATGCGGACTTCAAAGTGATTTCCCAACGGTTTGTTTAAATCACATCGTCGTTCATACATGTATGACGCTACCTATTGGGTCGAAGACACATCATAAATAACAGAAGTTCCAACAAAATTGCAATTGAACAACCTAAAGCAAACACAGCGCAAGCATATAGTAGGTGTAGGAACAAGTGTTTCCTTAGATGGTTGGTTGGTTATTTTGGGTTTAAAGACAAATATTCTCTACTACATGTATATGGAGCACACCCCAAGTAGTTAATGGTTGTATGGCCCTGTTATGTCATTACCTATGTGAGATAGGATATTTCATTTGATGAATTACATGTAGCAGTGTCTCTGGAATGTTGCATAACAGGATTATGACAGCCACTAAACAAGAATATATGCCTTTAACGGCCCTTTGAGACAGTATTTTAGTCTATATCGGGCCGCTCTCAGAGAGAGGGAGAAAGAAAGAAAGAAATGATAGACGAGAGAAAAATATCCAACAACCCCCACCCCCACCTACTGCAAGCACAGCAGAACCTTACCCCACAATGCTCCAAATCAACAGGACGCCCCGACACTGGAAGTTATACACAGCGCCATCGCACCACCTTGTCCATAGAAGTAATCACACCAATACAATTGGTATCCAACAGTTTCCTACAGTCTTGAACTCACCGGGAAGGCGGCAATCGAAAACGCTGGTGCAATCGACGAACGCGGATAAAAAACCGTTAGAAACAGCGTTTTCGATTGCACATTGGCGACAATTTGCAATGGAAAACGCTGTTTCTAAAGGTTTTTGATCCGCATTACTCGATCGTTAAGAATGTTTTCGATTGCCGCCTACCCGGTGTGTTGGCGTAACCAGCAAATATCTTCTGGCATATGCAATGGGGATACATATATTTGTAAATCTTCTAAAGCCCCAGCCATCAACTTTTACTTTAGATACGATAAAGAATTTGACCCGCTCTCTTTTTAGTGTAGTTTTCCTAAAAATAAGCGAATGTATGAAATACATAACCCTATATGGTTACGGACTGTAACTTGTGAGGCATTTGCTCACCTGATTAAAGCCCAGCTTCTAAAAGTCATACGTTGGACATGTCAATTTATTATTTCATTTAGTTTCTTCTTTTTTTGTCAAAGAGTGTTTGAATGATCATGGTCACACGACCAAGAATGCCTTCATGTTTATAAATGGTCACATTGATTGATGATCAAAAGTGGCTGCCTGCTCACACTGGCTCGGAGGAGATGTATCGCCATACGCCTGCTGTGGAGACAAGTAAAGGGTACATTCGCGTACGCGTGATATTATGTATTTACATGTTAAGCCCAAGAGGAAAAGATTTGTTGATTTTTCTTTGACCACATGTAGACCAAAAGACGAGCAAGACAAAACACTACCATATTTCTTAAATAAACGGGGGCGTAGCTAGAGGCAATTACATGATAAGCACAATCAGGTTTTTACTCTCCATGAGAATTAACCCCGGTGCCGTGAGGTCGACTTCCGGTTTCTGCTTGTCTATTATTTAGAAAAGGGTAATAACATGATTGTTTCATTCCTTCAAGGTAAATTTTGACCTCAAATATATGAAATTGACTCTTCCATCTTTAAAGTTGGACAGGCCTTTTATCGAGAAAAGGGGTAATGATGATACAGTTTTTTTTTATTTTTTTAATGTTGTTTTTTTTTTCCACTCAATATCTGACTTTGCAGGTTCCATCATTGAACTGAGATTATTCCATTCTTTAGAGAAGGGTAATAATGGTATTTTTCAAATCTACACAGAAAGCTTTTACCCCTAAATGTGAAATTGATTCTTCCACTTTTTTTCACTATACTGAATAGGTAGCCTGGCTGATCAAAAAAGAAACACAACAGCAGACATAATCTGGTTGCATAATACATAACCCAACAGCGAACTCTTTCCATTCTGGTAAGGCTCTCACTTAAAATATAACGGTTTAAATGATGTTTTGAAAGCTTTTGGCTTTGCATGTTCAAAATGTTACCATGCTTATTGTAGATATTTGGACAGAAATTGCTGAGAAAATACTTCAGACTATGGTCAGACAGCTCAGAAAATCAGAGACTACACTGTTTGCCATTCCATCAGCAGTTATATGACAGCCTGCTGCAGTATGCTGATACATGTATTTGACATCAATTAGAAAATTGCCATATAAAAACACAATCACAGACAATTTACATTGTGTACTTGCTCAAGCACTGTGTGAATAAAAGTAGTTTCTATCACAGACAAAGAGCGTACAGCTAAAACTGTTTTTCTAATTTTGATAACGATGTTCCCTTGGAAGCTCAACGGAACAAATCCGTTGCACTCCCCTAGCACCGAGTCTATCCCGGCATCACATATCGAATAAGTGATGAACTGTTCTTTTAAATCGGGAGCTGGTAAGATGTGAGTATCACTCTAACTCTTTCGAGATAGGGTTTTATCCCTACCTGGAGCCCCGGTTGCTTTAATAGTGGGTTTATCGCTGGCCTTCTAAACTAATAGCACGGGCTCGAATCCTACTGGAGCCGGAGCAGGATTTTCTTGCACACAGCTTTCATTATCAACCTTACTTCAGCTCGACATAGCTGAAATGCTGTAGAGAGGGGCGTAAAATGGGATTGTGTATTTCAGATAAATAGGGACGAAAGAACTGACCAACCCATTAATAAAATATCAGCTCTTCCGGTTATGAATGACCTCACTATAACTGTGACATAGTAAGCTTGTCTGAGCATAGTTCAAAAGAAAACCTCGTGTGCTTATTGTAGCCCTGAGGTTTATTAATGGGTTGGTCAGTTCTTTCGTCCCTATTTATCTGAAATACACAATCCCATTATTGAACATGGACAAGTCCATTATTAAGAAAGGAGATGATGACATGATAATTGTAATCTTGCGCGGTATTTCACCCCTATTAATTTCTGAAATGGACTCTTCCATTATCTAAAACTGGATGAGTCCAATTGTGAGAAAAAGGGTTTCGATACATAATTCTTAAAGGGAAGCATTCTCACTTACATACTAGAAATTGACTCTTCCATTTGGGCAAGTCCATTATTTCGCCCTTTAATATCTGAAATGGACTGTTCCATTAATGACTTTGGGCTATTGCATTACTTACAATAGGGGTAACGTTATAAATGCTCTAATACCTCACATAAATATCACCCCAAATATCTGAGATGGACTCTTCCGTCTGTAGATTTGGACGAGTTTATTATTGACAAAAGGGTTACCGACGCCATTTCTTAGATGAATTTTACATCTAGATACAAAATAGATCAGTCCATCTAGTCGATTATTTATAAAAAGGTACACTAACAAAAAGTTAATATCCATTGTTCATGTGCGTGTCCTAATCCTTGAAAAAGAGGTAAGTGAACATTGTTCAGTGTGTTCAGGTTGTTACCGTTTAGTAGCAAAACTGTAAATATTGGAGCTTCGTTCTTATAAATAGTTCTTGAGTGAGTGAGTGATCTAGAGTTTAACGTCCCACCAACACATAGATCATACGGAGACCTGATCTCGCTTTAAAGTCTCATCCGAAAGATAAGCGGGGAATCGAACTTACGACCCCTGGATTGGTACTCCTGCGCCTTATCCACCACACTACGGCCGCTTCTTACGTGACTCTTGACTGAGTAGTTTTTATTTGATAAACATTTAATGGCCCTTTCAAGAATATTTCTTTTATGTCGAGCCGATCGTGAAGCAGAGATGAGCGATCTGGCACATTCACTTAGAGTACATATTAATGCATAACGCGGCCCTTTCACTTGTGCGCCAGGCGGGGCTCGACAGCGGTGAGAGACCGAACGTTTACTAGTCAGCGCTCTTATCCACTAGGCCACGGAGGCTCGTGCGCACTTACAGTACTGTTTGACATTGCAGACATAGCAGTGGAGCAGAATAATTTTGTATTGTTTGGATGGGTAATGACTTGCTATTTTACGTCCTTTTAAACAGTATTTCAGCCATATCAGGGAGGGTTACAGTGAAAGCTGTGTGCAGTGGGACCCTGTTTTATGGTTTAATAGATTTCCGCCTACTGATATATGGACAGGAGTGCCAGAGCAAACACTGTAGATCCTGATTAGACTGCTCTAGAGCAGTCTGATCAGGATCTATACTATTTGCCATTCCATAAGTGGTTATTTTACAGCTTGATGCAAGTAGTTTAGGTTAGTCATGGTATTTTCTATCAAAAATGCCTTCCAAAAAAGTCACAAATACTTGCACAAACGCCGTGGATGAGGATAAGTTTGTATCAGGGACTAAAAACTGAACTGGTAAAAGTATATAAAAAGTTATTTTGTTTGAACCATTGGACCTCGCTCGCTAGTGTAGTCAGGGGATGAGTTATCCCACTGAATCGAATTGTGAGCAGTAATCAGGATTATAAAGGACTTCTATGATTAAGGCGAGGATTTTCCCCATTAGATCGGCGCGACAGGTCCGAATTTTCAAAAGTATAAAGTGTGCAAATTTTTCTTAGCAGAGCTTCCACAAATATGTAAACCGTATGAAATCAGATCATTTGTGATTCAGACCCAAAGACATGGGGAGATAATCCATTCTGACCCTACCTACCCTAAATTCAAGGTTTTCGCATGCCTCATCTTTTGAGGTAATAAAAGTATTGAAACCAGTCATTCATTCCATACATTTTTGTCATAAATGCATGCTAAATACACGCATATCACTATACAAAGCAATGATTTTCTTCTTGTTACGCCTGACTTGCATTTAAACATGCAAAACCATAGTTACACTTCCGGTCAAAGCGGCCAAAATAGAACGCTTCACTATAATTAAGGTACAAGTACTTTCCCCCCCGTGACCCAGCATTTCCTTCATGCAGCGGACTTATGTGATCCAAGTACGCAATATATATGAGTGAGAAGCTGGGTCACGGGGGGGAACGATACTCAGTAAGCCAAAGAAGAAGAATGGTCAACAGTAGCACTGTGATCTTCAAGTATTATATTGTGTACCATGACCTTGAAATGAGGTCAAGGTCACATATATATAGTCCAAACTATCCAGTGTTGTCTGTTTTGTAAGTAATGTAAGTCAAAAAAGGGTGAAATGTATACAATAATTCATTATTTTAACGATCAGTTTGAGGATAATATACAATTTATCTCAACAATGACGTCAACGTCAACGTATGTTTAACGTCCTTTACATAGACACAAACAGTTGAAAATTCATTTGTCATGCAAGTTACATGTCATAGTCAAAAATGCAAAGCAGAAGTCAGTGATCCGTATAACTTTTTTATCATGGGGAAAAGTTACGCCTTAACCATAGAAGTCCTTAACTCAACAAGTGTAACTGAATACAGCCATTAATAACAGATATATTGTCAGTTCATTCACTCCTTCTTATCCGGATTAGACTATCCCATTATTTAACATGGACAAGTCCATTATTTAGAAAATGGTAATGTGTGATTGTTGTAATCTTTTGAGGTTAACTCTCACCCCTGAATATATGAAATTGACTCTTCCATCATCTATAAATGGATGAGTCTATTATTGAGGATGGGGTTATGATAGCTTACTTTTGAAGATTCAACCCCAGAAATTGACTCTTCCATATGGGCAAGTCCATTATTGCACATTTTCAATATTTGAAATGGACTATTCCATCCTGAAACTTGGGCAAATCCATTATTTAAAAGTTATGATCGCTATAGTCCTTCACAATAAACTTCACCCCTGAATATGAGAGATAGACTCTTCTATGTTTATATTTGGACGAGTCAATTATTGCTAAAAGGGGTACTGACATCATTCTTATGATCCTTCGAGATAAAATTTAACCCTAAATATAAAATAGATCATTCCATTTTTTATTTAACCCCTGAATATAAAATGGATCCTTCCACAACTGACTTTGGACGGACGCTCGGCGCCCCGTTACTGCGGCTTTGGATTCGTTCCGCTGAGGTGCGGGGGCAACGTCGATATGAGAATTGAAATACTACTACTACTGACTTTGGACACGTCTATTATTTATAGTAGGGCTTCATTTTCAAAAAAGGAATTAACATAAGGGCACACTCAAGTTAGTCTCCATTGTTCATGCATATTCCTATCCTTGAATAAACGGAAGTGAACATTGTTCAGTGTGTTCAAATTGTTGCATTTACCCTGAGGGCCCTAAAATGAACAAAGTAGAATTTGCAAACAGCGTAATTCCCGATGAGCCGCCTCATCTCGATCTACACTGCTTGCCCTCCAGTCTTTGTATTCTCAATGTGGCGCAAATTGAACCAAACATTTGTTTGAAATTTTGCAGACGAAACTTTTATTGTCAGGGTTTTAGGGTTGGAAGATGATACCATAACGAAAGCCTTGACTGAGTAGTTGTGTACCGTCTATCCCTGACTTTGCAGACATTGCAGTGCAATGTGTATTGAAAGAGTCTAGCTGCGCACATGATATCTGATTCATTTCGGTATAATTTCGTCTCTGAGGCCTGGGATGGCCCGGTAGCATAGTAGTTTAAACGCCAGCCTGCTGCTCCAGCGAATCCGGGTTCGATTCCCGCTGGGGTTCCTTTTCATAGGACTCTCATTATCGCCCCCTGCCCCTACCCCACCCCATATCATCCTAATATGACTGGAGTACTGTTGAAATGGACGTAATCTCGCAAGTCATTTACATCCGAATCAACAAGAATATGAAAATGACAACAGAGTGCATACTTAGAGACAAGTGTGAAGTTCCTGTTCTGTTCTAAGCAGCTTATCACATCTTTGTAGTAGGGGAGAGTCGGGTAACTTCGGACAGCGGGTAAATTCGGACAGTGACATTGTTTCCTTTATATGTCAATTGTTTGATACTAAAACGAAATTAACTGGCCAAAGAGCGAATATCCTGATGAGGCGGCTCATTATGAGCCGTCTCATCCGGATTTTCACTGTTTGCAATGGTATGTCCGAATTTACTCCTATGTCAGAAGTTACCCGACTCTACCCTATATTAAAAATAAAAGCACATTATAATTATAAAAAATAAAATAAAATGAAAAATTGGAAAAATGGACAAACACAGCAGATCAAGGACAGCCGCCTCATCTGGATGTAAACTGTAGGTCCTCTAGTCTTATTTAAAATTCTCAAATTGATTTGGTCCAACCATTTCTTTTTTTTAAATATATAGTCTGCTTTTTGGCGCTTTAAGGGTTAAAACCCGAGTTCTGTGTAGGCATTGCTAGGAAACCTAGCCAGTGTTGGACATAACATTGCTGCTTATGAATATACATGTACTCAATTAAGCCGAATCGCTATGTTTTCGATTCTTTTATAGTGTCCTTGCTTAGAAGGTGGTGGTAGATTGTTCTGGGACAGTATTTCCATCCCTATCGGGCCGTCTCCCAGAGAGATAGAGTGAATGAAACAGAGTAGATGGGTAGATGAGACTGAAAATTCCAAACAAGCCCCATCGCGCGCCTAAATACCGCAAGGTAGCACAAGGTACCACAAGGTAGCACGAGGTAGCGCAAGGTACAATGAAGGCACGGGATGCCACAGAAGTTTACGCCTCCGAAACCCGAAAATGAATGTTTCTGCTAGTGTTGGCGAGACAAAATCGACAGCTGAAAATCCAATGAAACTTCCCGACGGTTAAAGATTTAATTGCCTCGAATTCATACGACGCTATTACCGACTGGGTCGAAGCCACTGCATAGTTCCAACAAAAATGCAGTTGAATTGGATATAGCAAACATTATGCAAGAATATTGTAGGTGTTAGAACAGGTGTTTCGTGTTCCTTAGAAGTTATCACACCAAAAGAACATTTCACCTACAGTCTTGACGTAACAGCAAATTTTTGGCAAATCCACTTAGAGTACATATAAATGTACTCCTCGACTATCAATTCCTAATTCACATTTGCTAAAGAACCTGACCTGCTCTTTGGAATAAATAACCTTTTGAATGTTTTGTTTCCTAAAAAAACTGCAAACGTATGAAAAAAATAATTATTAGTGGTTAAGGTCTTTAACTTTGGCATATGTAACTTTAACTTGGGGAAGCTGATGGTTAACCGATTAAGTTAAATTAAAACCTTAAAGAGTTCCTTCAAAAGCAGAGAATACATTCAGAAGAAGGAACAAGGGCCAGACTACATACACGTAGTTCCGGCTAATAAATTAAAATCTGAAAAAGTTCCTTCAAGAGCAGAGAATACATACAGAAGTAGTAACATGGGCCAGACTACGTAGTTTCGGCTAATAAAGCCTCGTCAGTGACCCTGACAATATCTGGTGAGGAAACCAGAAAAAAAGCATCCTGTAATTTCTTAATTTTAATTGGGCAGTCGATTCAAAGACTGATTAGTTTCAAAAGGATCCAAATAATATAAAAGACGATGATCTAGAATAATAGTCTTCATCGATCTCAAATTTTAGATTTCTCAGAATCTATCCTCTGATCTCAAAGGATGTAATTAAAATATAATCTGCACTATGGATGATGTACGGGGAAGTTTTTTACGGCCTCCACACGGCACAACACCAGCTGCAGTGAGGTAAAATTAAAATCTAAAAAAGCCTGATCAGTGACCCTGACAATATCTGGTGACGAATCCAGGGAAAAGCATACCGAAATTTCTTAATTTTAATAGGGCAGTCTATTCAAAGAGTGACTAGTATCAAAAAGGGTTCAAATAATATAATATGCGAAGATCTAGAATAAGAGTCTAAACAAACATTGTAAAAATCTCCGTCGAGTTTACGGTAGAATAACTTGCAACCAGCAGCCGGTCCGTTTCCCCTTATTTTTACGGGCGCCCATAAAATTATCAAGCACAGTAGGATAGAACAGGTGTTGTTTTGGTCATATTGTTCTTCAACATTATAAAGGTACTTTCTAGTTCAGCCAGTAAACATAACACTACACTGTAAAACATTTCCGTAGATTTTACGGTACAATACCTAGCCACCAGCTGCCAGTTCATTTCCCGTTATTTTTACATGTACAGGCGTCTGCCAGTAGAGCATTTTTTTGAAATCACGACATGATAGAGTTATGTTAAGTAACCGCATTCGAAAACACCTTATGTTGAAACAATACCTGTCGTATTCTACCCTACCCTGCGTGATGACTCCTGCCAATGTTTTCGGGCGCCCGTAAAATAACGGGAAATGGACTGGTAGCTGGTTGACAGGTATTCTACCGTAAAATCTACTGAATTTTTACAGTGTAGCATGTCGTAATTTCCAACAATGCTCGACAGGTAGACGCCCGTAAAAATAACGGGAAAGGACTGGCAGTTGGTTGCCAGTTATTCTATCGTAAAATCCACGGAAGTATGTTTTACAGTGAACCTAAAATTTCAAATTTCTCATTTTCTGTAGGTCAATTTTCTATGTCGTTTCTTATTCATCTCGTCATCTTTCTTCACCTTTTCTCTTTCTTTTTCTTCTATATTTGAAATCGCTGTTTCAAATCACTGTTTCAAATGCACAAAAAGTGACTACTTTGATCCTACTCGCGTTTTGCGGCGTCTGTTCTCTAGATCTGCACTGTTTGCATACAATGCTTGGCATAACTGGATTAACTACAACTGCAATGCCATACACCTGTACAAAAGACTGGATGAGTCGAATCTTCTTATGCTTTGACTCGGGTCATCCTCTGGTCCCAGGACGGTGTGACGGCTGACACAGTTGTTACAAAAATGTGGCCACTTCTAAACTTATTTCCTATTTGATTGCCATTGCCGAACCAAAGTCAAGATTTCAGTTGCCCGACTTACTCTACTAATTATTCCCTCCGATATACAGAGTCCTTGCGAGTGTAGTATAATATGGATCATACATGTATGCAGGCGATGCTTACTGTCCAGTTAGGATATTCAGAATGTAAACAGACTGAACCATTACTTTGTGATAGGTAAAACCGTAGCGTATCGTAGAATATTCAGCCCGTTAATTTAACAAGGCATTAAATTGACTATCCTCTGTAAAGCAATGCTGTGTGGTGTAACGGTAACGCGACGACTTTGCAGACAGAAGATTGCGGGTTCGAACCCGGTTACAATGTAGCTTGAAATCATTTTTTTCCCTTCTATTTGTTAAAATGAAACTTTAAAATTTGATGCCTACAGTTCTCCAGTCTTAGATTTTAGTTTCTTATCTGCCTCTTATTTTAATTTATATTTGTTTTATGTTTCATTCCAAACATACTCCTTGAAACAGTATTTCAGTCTATGTCGAGCCGTCTCCCAGAGAGAGAGAGTGAGAAATAAAAGAGGTCTGATAAGAGGGAGGAAAATGCCCAAAACACCACCACCCGCACATACTGCAAGTACAATAGGCCCGTGTACTTCTATCACCCAAATAATTAGGACGCCCCGGCACTGACAGTTACCTAGCACCATCGCCCGGCCACGACCTCCCCCATTGTGTTCATTCAACACCATCTGTTCGTCTGATATAACTGATGAGATCATTCATTATCATCTGTTCGTCTGATATAACTGCTTAGTTCATTTATTTTGGCAAAGCAATAGGGGTTTTAGCCGCCATGTGCTGAAAAAGGAGTTATCTTTCTGACAGAAAACAACGGGTCG
The DNA here is from genome assembly GCA_963989385.1 of Ctena decussata. NCBI lineage: Eukaryota > Metazoa > Mollusca > Bivalvia > Lucinida > Lucinidae > Ctena > Ctena decussata. The sequence continues at coordinate 31,545,836 of OZ022498.1, read as the reverse complement.
TTCTTCCAAGTGTTGTATCCGAATGGAAGTTTATTAGAGCTGGTGTCCCACAAGGATCCATTTTAGGACCTTTACTCTTTTTATTATACATCAATGACATTGTTGCCGATATTGGCTCAAACATTCGACTATTCGCAGACGACACTAGCCTTTTCATTATCGTAGATAGTCCCATAACAGCAGCGGAAAGTTTAAACACAGATCTCGACAAAATTTCACAGTGGGCCGCAACCTGGCTGGTAACATTTAATCCCGCTAAAACTGAAACTCTTCTCTTTTCTCGTAAACTAAATAGACCCCAGCATCCTCCTCTTATTATGCAAAATCAAGACATATCTGAAGTAGATTCTCACAAACACCTCGGTTTATATTTCAAATGATTGTTCCTGGCATAAACACATAAATTATATAAAAGAAAAGGCATGGCTAAGAATTAATATAATGAGAAAATTGAAATTCAAACTTGACAGAAAATCTTTAGAAACAATTTATTTAACTTTTATTAGACCACTTCTGGAATATGGAGATGTAATTTGGGAAAATTGTACTCAATATGAGAAACAAGAACTGGACAAAATCCAAAACGAGGCAGCTAGAATAGCTACTGGTACAACCAAATTAATATCGATAAATTCTCTGTACAATGAAACCTGCTGGGTTACTCTCGAACATAGGCGTTATAATCACAAAATAACCTTATTTTATAAAATGCTAAATAACATTACACCCCTATACCTCTCTTCTCTAGTACCGCAGTCTGTAAGTAACTTATCACGATACAACCTCCGAAATTCAACTGACTTACAAACTATTGATGCTAGAACTAACCAGTATTTTAATTCTTTTTTACCGTCGAGTGTCAGAGCATGGAATAATTTACCTGTTGACGCGAAGCAATGTGAATCTGTAAACTCTTTCAAACGCTTTCTTCAAAGAGATAAAAAATCAGTTCCCAAACATTATTATGTCGGTTGTAGAAAAGGACAAATATTATTAACCCGCCTACGAACAAACTGTAGTTCGCTAAATTTTGATCTTTTTGTTAAAAATATATCAGATTCTCCTCTTTGTCATTGTGGAACTGTTGAGAATGCCCAACACTTTTTCTTCCATTGCACATCTTATCAAATACAGCGCGACGAATTAATAAACGCAGTGTCTCCATATCAGCATCCTTCTCTTAATCTATTTCTGTACGGCGACCTGTCCTTGTCGTATGAAACTAACAGTTAATATTTGATAACGTTTACAAATACATAATAGCAACAAAACGCTTCTAAACGCACAACACTCCTGTTATGCAGGCAGACTAAGGCAAATAATGTTCAGCGTAAATGCTGTGACTGCTGCTGAGACCCGTTCCCGCTCTCTCAATCCTGTTTAGTATTTGTATATGTTATGATTTATTTCTTATTGCCTAGTTCCCTCTTCTAACATGTCTAATGATAGCTCGCTACCTTTCTCGGTCGAAAATTTTTACTGACACCCCTTTTTGTCCTATTATTCTTTTGGAATTGCATTGCTTTTTTCCTTTTCTTTGTTATATGTTGTGGCAAGGAGGTTATCATACGTATTATTTTTCTCAGCAACTAGGCTTTGTTTGTTTGTTTATTTCTTCTTTCAAACACTGAAGGCTGTTTTAATTTTGGTTTACCTATGTAACCTATATTCTATAACATTTAGAGATCCGCCATAATTTGTACAAATGTTTCATAATAGGGAGAAGAACTCTATAAGCACACAGCTTCCGTTCTAATCCCATAGCTTGTACTCATATGTTATTTGTACATGTATGTATATATGAATGTCATTTGAAAAGCGAAATAAATATGTTTAAACCAAAAAGAATAACCCTTTCGTCATATTTCCACACATACACATAAATAAAAATTATATAATAAAACAATAAATAAATTAAAAAAAATAAAAAAGAAAATGATTCGAAGATTTGAACCTGCATTCTCTTGTTTGGAAAACCGAAGCTTCTGCACTCGTTTCTCTAGGCCACTAGGCCACAGTTGCTATTTGCCGAAAGTGCTTGTAAATAATATGTATATCGGTCATATTGTAACTTAACATCCTCGTCTTAAATAATAGGCATTGTCCAAAATAGTAAACAAACAGTGACGTCACTGTCACAATAGCCTAACTGGACAGTAGTTATCACACCTCTGCATACAGGTCCATGTCTGTTTATCTAAAGATTTAGGATTTGTCAATACAGTTCTACGATTTACAAGTTCAGACTTATGCTATTTTTTAAACGTGAAAATAGACAACATAAATGCAAGGCGAAGATTTATATAACTGTGGTATTCGAAAGCGAGTGGTTTTGTACATTAACCACTGTCGCTTTCGAATACCACAGTTATACAAATTTTCACCTTGCATTAATATTGTCTATTTTCACGTTAACAAACATCTCTTAGGAAGGGTAGAAAGAGAAACAAAACAAAGCGAAATGCCCATCTTGAATAACAATAGGGCAAGGGTCAGTTTTGCTTGCAGCAGTTGCATGATTGGGATTGTTCGCATTTTTTTACTCTCATCTGTCCTATCACCCTCTCTTTGGGAGACGAATCGATATAGACTGACATACTGTCCCAAATCCACAACAACCAACAATGTATTCCCGCCAGTTGTTGTAAATCGTTTAATCGCAAATTTATGTATCCGCCAAAAAGTAATTCATTGTAAGGTCTAAGGTGATATTGTATGACCCTATACCCGTAATTTATCTAGAAATAATAAATCGCAATATTTAATAGCCGCGAAAACAAACACCGTTACTGTAATCAAACAGTTTAATGTAAGATCTAAGGCCTTATATTGTAAATTTTATGAATAAATCACGTCTTAAGGGTTCGTTTCCAAAAATGTAAACACAACAGCATATGGTTGCATATTTCTGCTGTTACAGAGCAGTTCTTTTCCCAAAATACTGAAACAGAAGACCTTAGCAAACAGTGCAGACCCCGATCAGACTGCTCCTATTAAGGAGCAGTCTGATCTGGGTCTTCACTGTTTGCCATTACAACAGAATATTTTCTCATGTCGGTTGACAGTTTACTTAAATTGTTAATTTTTAGGGTGTAATTACGGTAATTAGTTAGGTGTCCCAATATCTATGTTAAGTACGGTATCTCTTTTGTGATAATAAACATGTCAGATATCTTGCAAGATAGCTGGCAATAAACCTCCATACCATTTGCATCATAATGCAGGATTTGCAGGCCGAGCAACGATATCGTGAAAAAGTATCTTAAAGTGTTGGTAAACAGTGAATATTCAGATCGACCCGCGCATTCCAATTCAAGGTTTTGCTGTTTACAACAGCAAACGTTTCTGAAAACTGCGGAAATTACTTTGTAAAATGTTTTTCATCGAGTTCTGGCTCTGTCTATCGTTGCAGTTGACTGGCTTTAATATGTGACTAGGTACGCAATTGAGTCTACTCATGTGTTAGTGTCACATCTTTACTCGACAGAAGATTCGAATGCTTGACCTTGCCTTAACTTAGTTAAAGCTGCACTGCCGAATACTGTCTGAATTCTTGGCTTATATGTATATAAAGCGTGGAACATCTCAGTTCTCGTTCGAATTTTCCCATACTGTTGCTGATTAAAACATTTGGAAATCAGTGATCCATAGGAGACGATGTTTATAAGCTAGTAAGCTTGTTATCGAATCCTTTTTATTATTTTTGCATGAACTGATTGTGTATGTTTATATATTGAATAAAATACTATTTAAACTAAATCAATGATCCATGAAATGTAGGTGTGTAAAACGTGCACGGATGACTGAGCTCAATTGCTTGAAAAGACTATTTGTGTGCAGCTTTTGATGGGCATATCTTTTACGTCACACATGCATTTGTCAAACATAAACACCCAGACTTATCACAAGTGGAAACGCATAAAATTTATGAAGTCAGTCATAATGTATATCCTTAAATATATGTTTGTCAAATGCAAAAGAAGATTGTTTTTATTCACATGACATTCTCTCTGGTTTAAAGAATTTTTACTCAGAAAAAATATGAGCCGCGACACGACAGAACCAACAATGTGGTTGTGCGCCCAGCGCAGACTCATATCAGCCTGGGCATCCGCCCAGTCTGATCAGAGTCTTCGCTGTCCGCATGAAGGTAGCTTAGTCCCTTAGCTACCCTTTAAGCACTTAATGCATAGTCTGATCAAACTGGGCGAATGCCCAGGCTGATCTGAGTCTGCGCTGGGCGCACAACCACTTTGTTGGTGTTCTCGTGTCGCAGCTCATAACACAAGGAGGTACATGATCTGTCGGTAAGCGTACATGTAACGCTTAAAGGCCCCATTGCTCTATCAGCATGAAAACATTTATCATGAGGTACTGGTGCAAGCTTCTCACCATAGTGTCGTGATCGTAAATGATCGTTATTCGCCAGCTTTAACCAAATAAAACATCTTTGAATTTACATAAAAAGCGTTTGAAAACTTATTTGGTATGAAATTCCATCCATTGGTTCAAGAGATATCGCGCATGCAAGAAACTGTCACGCCGACGCCTGGGATCAGAACTGAAAACAATATGTCCCCACCTCACCTTTGGTGTGTATGCATGGGGGGGGGGGGGGCATAATATAAACCAGAGCAGATAATGACGTCTTCAGAGGTCGTAACTTTATTAGTCTGCCATTTTTGTGTACCTGATTAACTCCCCCGGGTCTCAATGAACAGTTAGTTTTATGACCCAGAACTTTCATGCATCTAAAAAAAACATCATTTGAGATACCTTAAAAAAGTGTTACCTTAGATTGTATGCCCATACTAAAATAACGATTTTTCATTAGACGCCAGTTTTGCATTTGGCAGAATATGCTATAAATATAATTATGACGTCATTATGATGTCAACATTTGTTGAAATGCCATCTTGAGTAGAAACTTTGTCCGAGAAAGAGCTGTCGTTTTGCTACAATTACATAAAAGTTTGAAAATTTCCTTGATAAATAAAGGAGTTACGGCATTTTAAACGTAGGTCAGAGTTTTTTCAGCAACCGCATTGCTGTGTTTGCTTGTCAACTTTAGATTTCATTTTTTTCTTCTTCTGAGATTGGTAATTGAAAATGGTACAGAAATTAAATCATGAAATGATGCGGCCACTTTGCACAGCGACGAATTTACTAATGCATAAAACACATGTGATGAATAAAAGTTTCGAGATATTCATAACTAAATTTCGACGCAACTACGAGTTTTCCAAGGCAAAAATAATTCAAGATCAGTCAATACAAAATTCAGAACAGAGAAATTTTAACGTTCGACGCGTTTTCTGTTCCTTTCACTCATGTCTGCTTACGTATCGTGTGATATAGTGTGTCATAAAATATTTAGTTCTCTTTAATGGAAAATATAACACATAAAATTACACATACACTTGAAATTTATATAGCTCTATAAAGCAAAAAAACACATAAAATTGAAATTTATATGATATGTCTATTAGTTTGATATGCATTCTACTTTTTAAGTACGACAAAATTTTACTTTATAATTTCAATGATATGGCGAGCTAAGGGCGAAGAAGCTTCGTGTAACTGGTTACATGTCTTACAATCATAGCAGAACTATTTCTGATCCGAAAAGAATGGTCCGGTTTGCTATAATCCGGGACCTGTGCTGTCACCTTCGTTGAAACTTCATGTATGTACATTACTTCATAAAGTCATGGATAGTAGAAGAATGCATAAATGAGCCGCGACACGAGAAAACCAACAATGTGGTTGTGCGCCCAGCGCAGACTCAGATCAGCCTGGGCATCCGCCCAGTCTGATCAGAGTCTTCGCTGTCCGCATGGAGCTAGCTTAGACCCTTAGCTACCCTTTGAGCACTTATGCAGAGTCTGCTCCAACTTGACGGATGCCCAGTCTTCGCTGGGCGCACAACCACATTGTTGGTTTTCTCGTGTCGCGGCTCAAATGTCCCGTAGTCTTGTTGCCATAGGGACAGAAGACTGTTAGATGTCCACTTCAATTGGCACAACGTATGAAAAGTCGGCCTTAATCAAGCACTTTCGCTGCCTTTTAACCATCCATGATACAAATTAGATATTATCAACAGTTTGTCAATCTTGTGGCCGGGGAATCTTCCGTAAAAAAGTATGAGGCAGAATGACTGCATTCAGATCTAGAGATGTTAGCGTACAACGAAGGCTAAAGCTAGAACACAAGGATGCTCAGACAAGTAGGAGCCTTGTGAGGTTGCCCGCAAAAAGTCGGGTAAAGTCCCCAGTAGTTATACCACTGTTGGCATTCTTCTACTGGCTGAACTGAGTGTGTCTGTTGCTGTGTTTTGTCGTTTGTCCTTATGTGTCTTGGGTTGGATGTGGCCTTTATTGGGTAGCTTAACCTATATTTTTGTGTTTCCGTGCTTTCAAAACGGAATCGCTAAAAATTTCTATGTCTCTAATCATATGTCTTTAATACAGCATACAACAGGTACTGCAAAACTATTCTGAGCCGCGACACGACAAAACCAACAATGTGGTTGTGCGCCCAGCGCAGACTCAGATCAGCCTGGGCATCCGCCCAGTCTGATCAGAGTCTTCACTGTCCGCATGGAGGTAGCTTAGATCCTTAGCTACCCTTTCAGCGCTTAGCAAAGGGCCTGATCAGACTGGATGGATGCCCAGGCTGATCTGAGTATGCGCAGGGCGCAGAACCACATTGTTGGTTTTGTCGTGTCGCGTTTCATTTTATTCTTGCTTATTGTTTTGCATCTCAAGGGTTGCAAATGCAATGTACTGTTAAACCATGCATTGTCCTGAAACACGATATTTCATAATAATTGGCATACCTTTCAGTGTATGTATTATCCAAATCTGCTCGGGTTGCTCGAATTTCACCTAATCTACTCGCAGTCTGGAACGGAGAGTGCTTTTTTTCTCCTTATCCTAGATCCTGGTAAAACATTGTAATACTCCGATTGTTCAACAGGTTTCGATCTTAAGATTTATAATACAACAGTTGTTCGATCTCTGTAATGTTTGTTTTAGCAACCATTTCAAATATGAACCGCAGCGGAGAAAAAAGTACACAAAACCATGTACATACAGCAAAGACTTGAATCAACATGTTCATCTGTGTAGGCTAATTAGTCTTCGCAGTTCGGTCGATTATGGTTTGCGAGAATCAAGAATATTTAGAATTTGGAAATTTAGAATTAGAAATTAAATGCGGAATTTAAGCAAGTTTTTTTTTTACAATACAGTCATTTTCCATATTTTTTTTAAAAAAAAGTTACGGTACTATCCCGTACTTTTACGGTAAGGGACCTGGCAGGCAGGCAACTGCCAGGTCCTTCACCGTAAAATCTACGGGACTGTTTACAGTGAAATATCAATAGAAATGCACAGGTTGATATATTTCTTTGCTGTTCACTACTGTCACAATGTTCATTTCCTCAAGGACTTACTTCAAATTTCTAAGTGCACACATAGATAAAACACTTTACGGTGTCATATTTTAACTTATTTTTATTTGCTTTGCATATCAAGCAAAAAAGAAAAAAAATCTGAGTCACTAACACACGTACAGAAGAGCTCTAGATAAGAGGGAGTATTTGTTGATAATTAGGGATAATTTTCGCGAAATCGGCATAAGAACATAGGTTGTGACCCCTCATCTGAACCGTCTCGACGAGACGGTTCAGATGAGGGGTCACAACATATGGTTTGAATGAGAAATAAGAAAAATTATCCTTAATTATCATCAAATACACCCTCTTATCTAGAGCTCTGGTACAGTATATGATAACAGTATAAAGAAACTACTACATCATCGCTTTCCTTCGTCAGCGGCAAAGTAATTGTTCCAAGACTGACACAAACTGCTCTCGGGAGCCAGATCAATGCAAATTCATTCACAGAAACCGGTTATCTAACTTATTTCTCAATGATATTCTAAAAATTGGGACAGAACCAACCGCCCGTGCAAGCAAACAGTGTAGACTCAGATCAGACTGCTCCTGAGGAGGAGCAGTCTGATCAGAGTTTGCACTCTTTGCATCACTCCATCAATTTTAAGACATTTATCATAGTATACTAAAATGAACTTGTTCATATTTAAGAACAGTACCCAGTTAAGGTGTCTCAGTCATTAGACAAATTACGGTACAATATGCTGACAACCTAACAGATTGTTATCAGGATAAACAGGGTCAAAAGAAAAAAGAAAAGGAAAAAGAAAGAATGAAAAAGTATCTTTGTGCAATGTTCCATTGAGAGTGTTGGATAATGTTATTTTGGTTCAGGTTATATGTATGTTTCTACCTCATATACAGCCAAATATTAGAAATTGTGTTTGTGAAACACTATAGCCCCACCCCATCCGTATATTTGCCTGTCGCGAAGGTTTGTCACTGCATGCTTAAGTCAGCAAAAGGGTATGCTTTGTATCCGTAAAGAAATGTTTGTTCTCACCTTTACAGTTTAAGAAGGATTGCTATTTCTTTTCAATTCAGCAGAATAAAAAGTAATGGCAAAATAAAAGAATTGTATTTGTCGTGGCGGTTTCTTTTGATATTCAGTATAGTTACTTGCTCACCTGTCTACAATAAAATGTGAAAATCTTAACAAGTATACCTTGTTCAATAATAATTTATCATAAAAAAACCCCGAACATATCCATATATACATGTAGTGCGATAAAGACTGTGTTAAATATGAAATTTTTAGCACGTGTAGTAACGTAAAGCTCTTTTTAATCGGTTAGACATATTACAATGCTTGTTGATTTGTTGCATGGTTTTCTGGAAGTGAAAACAGTTAATTCTAAATTAGGGTTAAATCATAAGTAGAAATGATGGAAGAACAGCGAGCTAAGTAAATGTATGGTGTTCAGATTTTGCTTTTGAAATAGCGACGCCACGAGTTTTATCCAGCTGCACACAAACTGGCAACAGGTTGGATTTATCTTCTGATTTTGAAGACTCGTTTCAACAGAAGAAAAACGAAGCGTTTCAATAGGAGAGAAGAGTTGTGGAAGAAACATGGTGAAGAAAACATAAGGAATATACATTTCGAGGCATAAACGTATGGGGCCAATTATCCTTTCTTTTGACCGTGACCGAATCTTGATAAGTATCCAAATCACCTCAACCCTTCCAAGTATTTAGATTTTTTCACCTGAAACTGAAACAAGAGCCTCTTGTACATGTGCATACTGATGAGAAATATAAAGAGAAATTAATGAAATGCTGAAGGTCGCAGATTCGAGTCCCAACAGGGCCACCGACCGGAAACCTCTGTGTCAACCTAGTAATAAATGGAAGGCAGCGAAAAAGAGGAATGGGCTTCGTCCTTTAATACTGTTTCCAAGATACGGTAGCTTCTTACAAACAACCACTGCCGCTACGCCCACAAGTCTTCGATAAACCTTTACTTGTTTTACGTTGGTAAGTGGACAAGCACCCGCTCAACACACAAGACCGTGACCGAAAGAAGAAAAAATGTGGAACACAAAATATGGAAGCACCTGCAGAAACACACACACAGAAACAAATTGGAACTGCAACTGACTGGACACCTTTATTGTCACTATTTTATTTGATGCTTTAAATCGATCTCGAACACATTTTGTTGTTGTTGTTGTTTGTCTACATAGAAAGGCTTGGTATGTTTATTTGCATATAAATGATATATGTGCTGGAATACGCACTTTAAATCCTACTCGCTTATCACATATATATACTATGCAAAATATATTTAGCAAAATTTTATATTTTGCTTTTTTTCTCATTACTGAAGTGCGACATTAAGCGAAATTGAATTGCATTGAAGGGAAGCGTATTTGGGGCTTAAGATGCCATGGGATTATAGAAGCCATCTTTAAAAACGATATGGGGGAAAAGCGATAAATGCGGAAGGGGTCATTAGCCGAAATTCGCACCCATTGAAAAGCAACATAAAAATGGCAAGCACTTGATTTTTTGTACGGTCCTTCTCATCATTTTCATACCCAGTATTCTTGTCAAAGCTATTGAATGTGTTAAAGATATGGTTAAGCTAAACAACTGACGAATCATAGCATGTGCCACTAACGTTAAAACGTTATAATTCGGTCCAATGTGCAATGATTCACGGGCGCTTCATTTCAATGGAGAATCAAAATCCAAGAAAAACCAGTAAGCTGAAATTAAAGGTCACACCATGGTTAATTTAACTGTGAAGTTTCTTCGTTGAAGTATAATGTAACTGTGAGCAAATGATGACGTTAGTCTGAGACTTTTGACTTATGCCCAGTAACATGGAAGAATTTTCTTTCTGATTTGTTTACGTTATCATATTGGTAGATACCAAACAATCATACACTCGAAAGGGATTCAAGAAATACCGATTACAAACAATGTTTTAAGACGATAACGTAAAAACAAGGGAAAACGTCAAAGTTTCGAACTTTGTTAACATCAAACTCGTAGCATATTCAAATGTTTTAAAGCGTTTTTCTTCATTTTAACAGCAAACCAGCCGCCTCATTATGGTTTTGGCTTTTGTACATTATCAAAAATGTCCTTCAGATACAATAGTCATAAAAGCTGACGTCACGGTAGTTCAAACGCTGCAATTGAGAATTCTTGAATTTTTCACCTGGCAGTCCATCTCGAACGATCGGCCTTTGTATCTGTATGCAAAAAAGTGACAAGAAAATCCTAATATTGTGGATCTGGCATATACAAAAAAATTGCTATATTTATTGTGCATAGTATATATTGTTGTCATTGCTTTTTATTCGAATAAATATTGCTTAACTCAGGCAATCTATGTTAAATTTTACCTTTTATCGCTAAACTTGCAGATTTTCGGGCTGTTGTTATCTTAACATAAAAATGCGATCTCCATTTTTAGGAAAACTATTGCAGTTTTTTTCAAATATCTCAATTTTTAGAACTTTTGCTCTACTTACATCACCATCGTCATCGTTATCATCATAGTCATCCTCATCTTCAGCTTCTTTGTTTACATCATCTGTGTTCCCGTGACAACAACACTCACAGAAACCGATGCGACATGTTTCACAGTTACGTAAAGTTGAAAATGATTTCAAGCGCACGGGATAACATACATTCAGTCGAAACATAACAATAGCTGCTACTAATTCTGCATCATTATTAGCATCAGCACTGTCAGTGACTTCACTGCCATTGGTTTGAAACAATGCTTCAATATATGATCTATGACGCTCAAACCTGCCTAAATGCATAAAAGCAGAGTAAGAAAAGTTCTTCGTGGTCTCAAATGGATTCATCTCAGTTCCTTTCGTCAGGACCACAAAATATCTTTAAGATGGCCAACCCGCTAAACATTTAGGCGCGTTTCATTATCTTTGCAAGCATTTGAAGTATATACATTGTGGGATCCATCTAAGCTCCTTTTCTCTCGACCAGTTTGCCATTTCAAATACTGACCAGCATTTCAAAGATACCATTTAGACAAGTTTCATAGTTTTAAGAATATCATTGTGTTTTCCGCTCAAAATATTAACGGCATCGTTTGTCGACTTTTATCCCGAAAAATCTGACCTGAACATTATTTTTTTTACTTATATCTTTAACATAAAGGTTTTGAGGTCATTCTTATGCGTTCTAAAAGCAGAATTTCAGAAGAAAGGCATTAATTTTGAAAAAAACAAAAAGGCTTTTGACTATAATCTTATTTCTCGTATTTTGTTGTTAACGTGTTCAGCTTTCAGCTTTCAGTCCAAGATCCTGCTACAGGTGGTTTCCAAGCAATCACGCATCACTTATATAATCCTACACTTTTAGCTGGTAGCTCGTCCAGTGCTATATTTTCCAATCAGTATTTGACATTTATGTCAAAATATTAATATTCACACAATTGTAATGATCATTTTTCCTCATTCACGAATTCTGCAAATTCAGGAATCTTCCATGTGGAATCCTGTTTATTGTCTGAACACTGTTATTATCCTTAGAATTTGTAACAGTTACGTTAACAAGATGTAAGTTTACCGGAATTTCTTATAAATTAGGACAGAATAGCATGCGCAAACTGTGTAAACAAAAATCAGACTGCTCCGTAGGAAGCAGTCTGATTTTTGTCTTCACAGTTTGCCTCCCGCCAGCAATGCATGACATAACGCTGTATACAAAAAATTTTATTGCTTCAAATTTTAAAAAGAATTCTGTGTTTTTTAAGGTGCTCAAACACTTCTTTCAGTCACGGGTAAGCATAAATATTTAGGCTAATATACACAAGAATATTCAGAGCATATAAATACTGTATCTGTTAAAAATGATGATTTTTGCAGAGACTGGTCTAATTACCCGCTAATACATATCCCAGACAAGGTAATAAAATTGCAGGTAGATCGGCCGATATGGAAGTTCCAATTATCGTTATCAATAATACTCTTCGATAAGATATTTGCTTTTCATTAGCAGCATCAAATTTCACCACTGGGCGATTTCTAACAGTTTAGAGTCTAGAGATTTCCGATCTATTAGGCTTTGTACTGTACGAGAAGTATATTTTCAAGAGGACGCAGGAGCATAATTGTCAGTATGACATTTCGCTCCACAATTTAGCGTTTTTCACACACACACAAAAGCAAAACACGAATATTTGAATTTCACAAAATGAATATCCGCCTTACAGCATCATTTATTTTGAACAGAGAAATAAGCAGGCTTTCAGCTCCTGGGATTTCCCATCCCAAGCAGTGCCATGAAAAGTACTCGACTGACTTTGAATATATCCTCGAGGAAGAAAGCCGCCTAGAAAATTGTCCAGCTGGTATCATTTTTTCCCCTTCTCGTATTTAAATGCCTAGATCCTATGTCACCAACAAGGATTAAGCTACCTGTTTGAATCTGTAAGAGGGCGGAGGTATTGTGTAGTAACTGTTTTACGGATAACAATTGAGCCGCGACACGAGAAAACCGACAATGTGGTCGTGCGACCAGCGCAGACTCAGATCAGCCTGGGCATCCACCCAGGCTGATCAGACTCTTCGCTAAACGCTTAAAGGGTAGCTAAGGTTCCAAGCTACCTTCATGCGGACAACGAAGACTCTGATCAGACTGGGCACAACCACACTGTTTGTTTTCTCGTGTCGCGGCCCAATTAATCCCAAGGCTATTGGTCACTTTTCCCAGTTAGATTCCTTCATAAAAGCAACCGTTGACTACTCAGATCAGTTAATGGAGTTTGATGACCTATACTGGAGATGTTTACCCTAAGGGGAGAGTCGGGAAACTTCGGACAGCGGGTAAACTCGGACAGTGACATCGTTTCCTTTATATGTCAATTGTTTGGAACTAAAACAAAAATAACTGGCCAAACAGTGAAAATCCTGATGAGATGGCTCATTATGAGCCGTCTCATCCGGATGTTTGCAATGGTTTGTCCGAATTTACCCCCATGTCCGAAGTTACCCGAGTCCAGAGAAATAATGAGGCAGTTGTCATAATTTTCATAACTACGTTCTCAAATACAGACATAACTAATTTTGCCTTTTATAGTCCACCTAGGCCATCAAATTTATCTGATTTTTTTCTTTATACTTTTCTATTTTTACTATTTTTCCTTTTCAGCGTCTTGAAGCAGCATTCTCACGTGCCCGGAACACTGATGAAAAACGCTATGCAATACGTCTGGTCAATATCCCCCCACAACACGGAACGATGCTCCAAAATAGTTCTTCTATATATTATTTTACATATAAAGCCTCTTTCTATCTTGATCAAAAAAAAGCGATACTTTTGATGCAATTTTACCCCGCTGTATAGCGTCTCCGTACCGTCATCATGCACCCAAAAATTTGGAAGGGCGGCAACATTCAAAACGGCAAAGTTGCTTTCCCTGATTGTTTACCAATTTACCTTAACCAAGCGATACAAACATGCTTTATCTAAAACATGCACAGTTCAAAGGTTACGCTATCTAGTTCTTGAGAATAAAAAGGGGGTAGATCAAAAAAGAATTAGAGTTTATGACAGCAAGTAACTGCCGATCCACCTGTAGTTCCGGTAAACATGCTATGAAGTCTGACAGTGCCAGGAATACGGTGAAAATAAAAATTTGGACACCTAAAATAAATACCCCTATATTCTCCCAGAATGGAATAGTTTGGCTCCACAATGTAGAAACCGTATGAAAGAAGCTTATGGAATGATTAACAGTGCAGGCCCTGATCAGACTGCTCCAATAGGAGCAGTCTGATCTGGGTTTGCACTGTTTGCTCAGTTCTATCTGTCCTAATACCAAGAACTTTTATGGCACTCATGATAATGTATCTACAATAATCAGCTATCTGTCTTACAGAGATTAGTAACTGATCAATATGATGGTTATCTATAAAACATTAATATTTACAAAAATGATTGGAAACCATCCGCCGGCAGATACTGAAAACTAGTCAGGAATAAGGGCTAATCCAGAACATACCAAATATGAAAATTTTGAAATTTAGTGGAGTTTGAGATCTTTACAATTATTAGAAACCGCCGATCGCGAAATTTGAGCAAGATATCTTAAGCGGTGTACGAGATACAGCAGCTCGGAAATGTGGAGACATATAGTGAATGACTGAGTTCGTATTGTTGGTTTTCAGGAATGTATTGTTATATGACACTTATTTTTGTAGCTAAAGTCTATGAGTAATAACGGTTTAAGTAGATATTTTCAAGTTTTAGATATCAGTGCCCTGATTTTAGCTTTGAGGGGGCGAATTAAAGAAATTATAATGATCTACCTCAATTTCTAGAAGAGATAGTTTGTTGAAATGTTTCGAATCTGTATTTGTTTGTTTTATATAAAATCCTTTCTAATTATGTACCAGTAAATTAAAAGATGGTTGATGGTTGCAAACTTCACCTTTTTCACGAATATAACGGTACCATGATATGCTCCTAAACAAGGGTCCGAGGTTATAAAACTTGTTTCATGCTCAACTCAGCTGAGCATGAAATTTTCTGTGCTGATAAATATGAAAAAGCACACTACTGTTGGCATTTTCATATTCATAAGCAGAAAATAATTCATACTCAGTTCAACTGAGCAAGAAAACAACTATACTTATCAGTAATTTGCTATTTATTAGCAGGTAAATTTTCATGTTCAGCTGAGTTGAGCATGAAAAAAGCTTTATAACCTCGGGGCAAGGCTGTTTTGTCACTCAGAGTGCAGCAGAGTGCTTTGTTTAACAATCAAAATCTACTTATTTATTTTTCCCCAGTTAAGAAGTGGGGATCGTCCCTTCCCCAGTTAAATGCACGAAGCTGCTGAGAAAATATCATATGTATTAAGCTAATAAAAATGTTCTACCTTATGCCCAGAAGATATTTGCTTTTCTCGCCCCCACCTTCATCCGCTTTTAGCATTTTCAGTACTTTTCCTCACATATTGTTACCACCTTTCTAATCCAGGCGATTTGTGAAAAAAAACAACAGGAAAATGACTTTGCTCCTGTCCTAAGTATCAACCTTTAATATCGTTACTCTGCTAATATTTTGTATATTTAAGCTGATGTGATCGTATATTAGTATTTCACCTTTCCCAGTAACCAGCTGTTACATGTAAATCTAATAAATAAAGGTATCAATACTTATGGTTACCGCCACACCCCAGAACATTATCTGTTGAATATGTTAGACTGAAATGGCAGTCTCATAAAGTACGTCTGCGGTTGGCCTGAGACTGGTTATGTGTGTATCAACGAAAGGCGTGGCTTGAGCAGTTGTACACACAAGATACCTACGTCCGAAAAGGCGGACAAAAAACAACAACAACACTAGATGCATTGATAGAACAATCTTTCTATCACAAGATGAAACAAATAGTAAAAGTAAAAAGTATGCAAAGAAACTGGTAAACAATGTCAGAGCTATGTAATTAAATAGCAGGAGCCTTACCTCTTTAAACTGCACATGAACATCATCGTCGGGACCGTCACCCTTTTGATTGGTGGCATCTGTGTCCTGAAAAGTTAACGGTGATATCGTATTCTATGATATAAGCTTCACTAAGAGACAGTATGCCTGAATGTATATGCAAAACAGCTAGTTCTCACACCGGCCTGCTCACATATGCAGTTTGATTGATTGATTGGATTTGATGCTTAACGTCCACGGTAAACAACTATGGTCATGTCGGGACGGTCAGTTAACCTAACCACACTATTCCTGGGCAGGCTTAGACCTCCTAAGCGGTTAACCGGTACTAAGCGCACATACTTTCAATCCGATTCTTTGTTAACTGAATGACATTTTTTTTTATCCAGATTAATCTGATAAATTCGTAAATATTATGAACTACCAGTCACTGCAGTCGTTATTCGTGAAGTAGAAATCCACGTTTATGTCCCTTGCATTTAGAAATGTGTCAACTGAACTGGCTTCATGCCGTTTTAAATGATTTTTTTTATTTCTGAATAGACCTAACTCAAAGATGAAAAGCAGACTATTTAAACAATCCACAATTTAGATTCCATCATAATTTAAGGTATGTCAACCTTAAAATTCAGATCCCTTTATATACCGTATTGTCCTCAGAGGCCTGAAGGTTAAGAACACGGACTCTTACTCATTGGGTCCCTAACCACTGTGTGGAATCGAGCCTCGGTCGACGTACAAGAATAAGCTAAGGTTTTGTTTACGGATGTTCAGCATGCGTTCCGTGGAAGCGCCGCTTTTTGCTCACCTTTGCTTAACGATGCCCATGATATATGTGAACTATTCTTAAAGGGCAATATCTTAATAGCCATATAGAAAACTTATATATGTATATAACCAGCTTAGCAAGAAAATTTAAATTTATGCAAGGTAGATGTATTACACCCTGATGAAAACTGAAGAAAATCAACAACATGCAAATATCAAAATGTGGAAAAACAAAATCTTAAAGAGTTCCTTCAAGAGCAGAGAATATATTCATCAGAAGGAACATGGGCCAGACTACGTAGTTTCGGCTAATAAAGCCTCGTCAGTGACCCTGATAATATCTGGTGACGAACCCAGAGAAAAACATACTGTGATTTTTTAATCTTAATTGGACAGTCGATTCAAAGACTGATTAGTATCAAAAACGGTCCAAATAATATATAAAACAATGGTTGAGAACACGTATGGGTATAAACCAATCCAAAATTTTCAATTTCTCAGATTATAGCCTCTGATCTTAAAGGACGAAGGTAAAATATAATCTGCACTATGGATGATGTACGGGAGACGTTTTACGGCCGCCGCACGGCACAACACGAGCTGCAGTGAGGTAAAATTAAAATCTTAAAGAGTTCCTTCAAGGGCAGAGAATATATTCATCAGAAGGAACATGGGCCAGACTACATAGTTTCGGCTAATAAAGCCTCTAAAGTGACCCTGACAAAACCTGGTGACGAAACCAGAGAAAAACATACTGTGATTTTTTAATCTTAATTGGACAGTTGATTCAAAGACTAATTAGTATCTTCTCCAACTGTATAAGGGCAAGAAAAATTCTTCTCCATCTGAATAAAGGCAAGAAATATTCTTAACTCCGACCACCAGCATATGGACGTGTGCATTGCGTGACTATGACTCTATATATAACACTCAAAATAACCTACAATTCATAGGAGAAGCGAAAATGAGTAAATTTTGAAGAAATTGACAAAATTTAATAAAGCATCTGCATATTTGCTTGCGCTGGAATTTTATAAATTAGACAAGATTTCAATACCAGCTGCCAAAGTGGCTGATATATACCTTTCCTTTCAAGGACAAGCGTGTAAAACAAGATTGTGAGTATCATGAGTTTGCTCCTAGTTACGCCTCTGTCTCCATGTATATAAATTAGGATTAAGGGAATATATATTTATGATTTTTAGTATCATTTACCTCCAGATGTAAAGCTCCTGTAAACTTCTGACTCCAGAGTTTATACTCGGGACCAAGCGCTGACAACTTTTTCAGGAAGTCCCTCATTTCATGAACAACTATCACAGAATTCTCCAAATCCGATCGACTCACACGAATCCAAGTCTCCAAAACTTTTATGACGCTCTTATGAGCTGCAGGCATATCGTTTATCGGGCTATGTATCGGACTTCTAAAATCAGACTTTATGAGCGAATTTCTCGATTCAAGTCCTTCACTATCTTTTATAAATGGAATAGCGGACAATGACAATTCGTTTGAAGTTGACTTTGGTAGAAGCGTGCCACCTGAAGATGTTGCACCTTGAGCTGCTGCCGCTGGTTGCAGATGATTAGTGACAGGAATGTTAGTGGGCGGGAACTCAAATGCTTGCGGACTTTGGCTAGCGCTGGACAATAAAGGGGACTGCGGGGGATCGAAATGAACAATAATGTTTGCTATACTTTCATCTTCAGGAGTGTCAGTTGTCGACTCTCCAGGTGGGAAGAAAAACAACGACGAATCACGGTGATCCACGTCAGTTTTTGTGATTGTAACAATGGAGCCTGAATGCACCATGGCGGATAATGCTATTTCTGAACCATGACCAGATTTGGAAAGACGTTTCCGAGAACTGTGTGTTGAGAGCTGACACAGCGAGGCGACAGGATTTAACCTGCTAGCCAAATTGTCCGGCACGGAGCTTGACCTTGAGAACACAGGTGATATATCCATTGGTGTGTCCATAACGAACGTAGGTAAGTTTATCAATTCTCTTTGGAACGCTAGAATATCAACGTCATGATTAGGAGAATGTTCAATGTCTAGTTTAGCAAGAATACTATCATCTTCACTTTCCGAAACATTCATTTGTGATTTTGACAAATGTTTCTTACTTTGCCATTTAAACAGTTTCGGTTTTGATCCTTTCTCAGAGTCTGATTGTGTCAAGGTGAGAGGTCTGTGTTCCTTTAGTTTACAAGAAGCTATATTCAGCTCTAGTGGAGTCACTAAACTTTCACCTATAGCTTTCAGAGCGAGGTTAGTTCCATTTTGATTATTACTTGGAGGAGTTGCCATGAAAGTACCCGTTTGATTTGTAACATCAAATTCCAAACCATGAATATCTATAGTTTTCTTTGATTCTGAAAGTCCTTTCTTTCCGTCCGAATAACTCCTGGGCGGACACATCTTTTCTCCATTTAAGTCTTCTTCCTTTGGAGGTTTAAGTTTCGATTCTTGCGAAACCCAATTCTTTCTCCGTATCATATTTCCAAACATTTTATGTGCTAGAAGTCTGAGAATTATCACAGGGTGTACTATCATTGGTAGAGTCATGAGCAGAAATTCTCGGAATGAGTTTTGGCTTAAGTGGATCAGGGTCTGGATAGAGCAGGCTGGGGAGACGGGCGGAGTAGTGAGATCTGACTGGCTTTTAAGAACACATAAACTCTGTATAGATGAAGATAGGGAGATGATCGGAGAGGCAGTCTTATCAATATCCTCCAAGACAGCTTCCTGAAAACAAAGACAGTACCGTAATTAATACAATAAAATGAAAAATTTTAGCCAATTATTGTAATCGTACTGAAGTGTTGGAACATGAACTGACAGACCATGTTACAGAATTAAGTTGGTTTTTTGCAATGTGTGGAGGATAACCGATGAAGCTTGACAAAAATCTGTTTAAAGATGCAACACCACTGCAGAGAAAGATACATTTGCACGAATTTAACGCCTTAAACGTATAAAATAAAATTAGCTGAATTTGAAAACAACGTAGACCCATATAAGGTCTCCGCTCGATCTACAGTATTTGAAGTTTTAATATGACATAGCTTGGACAAAACATTTTACTTTGAAATTATGCAGACGATTGTTTTAGCGTCTAATGTTTTTGGCGCTATCAGGGTTAGAGACGGTGACATTCTCATACGCGTGTTTGCATGAATAACGTAGGAATCACAAATAACTCTACAGAGGACAACGAAGACTCTGGGTAGCACTGCTTATATCTGATACGAGCTATAGTATTTATTTAGTTATGATACGAATTCTTTCCTTCGTCAAAAGAAACTCCAAACAAATCCAGAGACTTTTGGGATTGTTTTTTTAGATAAAAATCAACCTTTTCACGGCAGAATTACACAAGGCTGATTATTTTAAAGTTGGGATCAGTCTAGAGGGGGAAAACCGATAAATACAGCACGATATTCACATTATGCTATAAAGACTATAAGACATCATTTCTTCTGATGCATCTCAAAGTTCGTTTTTTTTTCATTTTCATCATGGGCAAAGAAACCATCTTGTCATTTATATCAAATTAATAGTTAATATAAAGAACAATGTTCTTTAAATTAAATAAACATAATTGATAGCGCATTACTCTCAGTGCATTGAAGTACGTTAAACGCCATCTGATAAGTCAGAGTGACTGGGTCATCTGTCCTTTGTGTTTGTGCATGATAAAGGGCACTCCAAGTGGGCATACAGCGTTGAAAAACATTTACTCACTGTTGATTCAAATGCGTGACGAATCAACGTTGATTCAACGTCATGACGAATCAAAGTTGTTTCAGCGTAGCATGCCAGCTGTGCTTCTCGTTTTAGGACTCATATCCAATTCGGCACTCATTGTTGAATTAACACTGAGTCTACATTGATTAAACATTCATTACGTTGAAACAACGTTGATTCATTGTTGATTCTGGTTTACACAATATTTTATTTGTACGAATAAACAAACATTACAAAACAGAGACTAGAGAAAATACAATCTCAGCACTGTTATATAAATAGGATTTCAGGAGGTAGTAATTTGACTTGTACAAGTCTGTACCTCACAGACCCGTTTTGTGGCTGCTGGCCATATACAGTCAATTCCCGATATCTCAAACATTGATATCTCAACATATCTTTTTATATCAAAGAATATATATCCTATTTCTATTTAGATTTTAACTTTTATCTCAAACTACTGATATCTCAAAGTAAATTTTCTGGTACCAGAAAATTTTCTTTGTGACATCAGTAGTTAGATATCGAGAGTTGACTGTAAGTATATTTACCTCTATCACGTGAGTGATGAGACCCTCCAATGAGGAAGCTTCTATATGCTGTTTGTTGTTCCAGATGACAATCCTTCCTAGGGCCATCTGCTCAATAAATGTGTCTTCTGGCGAGCTGCCTTGGAATATTGGGTTCAGCTGCACAGCCTCTTGGAATACTGAATGAATATTTTTATAATATGAATATTCGTTGAAATATAGGGTTCGGCTGTACCGCCCCATGGAACACTGTTTTAAAAGATTATTTTTACGTGAAAATTCGTTAGGGTCCGGCACTACCATTTCCTTGAATGTTGTATAAATAACTATACAAAAAGACGAATATTCGTTGGGATATATATACGTATAGGTAATACTGAACTGCTTTTTGGAAAACTGGTCATTTATAAAAGACCTGCACATAATGAACTGAATAAGGAAATTATAGAAATAAATACACGTCAGCTGTTTAATTTCTTGCAAACAAAAAAAAAAAAAACAAAAACATAAATGCCTAGAACGTTTAAAATGACTTCAGCAAAGAAGAATTATAGCAGTACTTAATGCATTTTCTGAAAATTTCATATCTTTTCTGCAGGGAAAATATTTATCCAAAATAATCAGCAATGTAGCCCAGTTCTATCCTCGCATTCAGTGTGCATAACCAAGCATTGTTTGACAAATCGGTTGGCAAAGATTCAACTTCTTGTAAACATTCGTCAGCAAATAGAGCAGACCAGGCCAAGATCCGATTGCTCTTACACTTTGACCAGACAGTTTGACATAATATTAAGGCCCTGTATGGTACACATTACCCGAAACCGCAGACTATAGCAATTTTCCTCGACACCTATTGGAACTGAACATCAATAATAAAGCACTGAATGTCTCAAAAGACACGTGATTTACGACTTGCTGCTTTTGTCGGATCACATTAACATGACAACTATTGTCTGAAAATGTTGGTGTATCATGTTTATTACAGTAACGGTCTAACACTCCAACATTCCATAAAGTAAGCGTTTGATACATTGCTATATACTACTTTATATTGTACATAAAAAATCGTTGTAAGCAAATTAAATAGAACTACAGCTTGACCTATCAAAGATCAAATAGCTACACTATTTTCCTGAATACAATACACGCATATTCAGTCATTTTTAAGGAAAGCTGTACAAAGCATAAAAACTTTGCTTAGGAAATGGTGGTGATAATGGAACCAGAGGCTCTAACCCCACTGCCCCTTAGGCCACTAGGCTGAGGCTGCATTGGCTGTGTCCTCGTGATTAAGGCATGCCATAATAGGTCAAGTTTGAGATCCGAGCAGGAGATGGTTTTGGAGACGAAATTGCCTGAAGGAGTGTTCATCAAGCTTTAGAACGGAAATTAGGGAAACGAACAAGCAGGTACCTTTGGTATCGAACAGATCCACTCTACCACAAAGCCTGTGTAGTTGACCAAGGTAGACGAGTATTCGTGCCGCGTGGTATTTCACATATTTGGCGTACTTCGTGCTGTGATTTGTGTAGTACCACTCATCAGACGGAAGTAGCAGCTGCATCAACATGTCGGCAATGTCGGCGTCGATCAAGGATTGATGATATGTCGGATTAAGCGCCACTGACGATAGGCATTGTAGTAACAAACACAGAAGATGCTGAAATTCAAGATGATATTTACACATACAGTGCATGTGACATATACAGAGTGGGTAATCATTCGTTTTTTTTTTTTTTTTGCGTCAGTTTCTTACGTCATTTTGAACAAGGCTAAGGAAACCCCGGAAAATCTTATTTTTTTTCTTCATATTTCGTTAATTCGGAATGCTTTCTTTAGAAATGACGCGCAGATTGTGTGTAATCAGAGTACTTTCAGACTATATTGAATTTCGTTATTTTACTTACATGTAATCGTCCCTCAATATCCGTACCTGAAAGTAGATCAAGGTGTTTCTGATCTCCGTGAAATTTGTTGTTGCTTCGAAATGGGAAAGGGTTAAATGTGATCTTGTAAACTCTTCGCAATAACGAGAATACCAGTTTATACGCAGTCTCTGCTCTATATTCTGTGACTGCATTCGGAAACTTATCGAAGTTGTCTTGATAAAACCAACCACAATGCAGATCTCTTTTGTTTGGCGGTGGTGCAGGGGTGGGTGGGTGGGTGGGTTGTGGTGGTGGTGGTGGTGGTGGTGGGGTCTGAATTCCGGTATTTAGTGTGACGTACATAAAACCCGTGATCATATATCCTCATATATTCCAAATCAACAATTATTTTTACTGAATACTAATAACCATCTTGTCCTACGCATAATCAATTTGGGCTGTCGTATTAAATATACCATCTTGATATCTGCATGACTACTAGTTGGTTAAACAAGGATCGCAAACGCTGCCATAACTCTGTTATTTACTGAGCTAGGGTTGCCAAACGGACTCCATATAGTATTCGCATGTGTGCTAAATACCATATATGTTACACGACTTTCGTTCACACAAACAAAGTTTCTTTATGACAGAAACTATAGCAAAGAAAGTTTGCAAAACATTTTGCGAAAATGAGATTTCTGTGCTCATTTCTGTGTTGCGTTTTCTGTGGAAACTTTCTGTAGTTATCAAATAAACTTTACCAATTATGTTTGGCAATGAAAATGCGACATATTTTCATTCACACGAGCATATTTTAATTTACCAAAATTACTTAGTCAAAGAAACCCTTATTGAAGTAATTGAATTTTTAATTGCATAACGCAACTTATTTAATGTAACTTATGACTATCACTTGATATCAGGAAAAGGCTTTTTATTTTTTAGTGGCCTACGAATGATGAAGTCTAATATGATCTTAATATTAGTGTTATATGACTGTTAAAAGTTGATAAAGCAAAAGCGCGACTTACTGTCATGATGAGGCAAATATCATTTTATTAGCATTAAAAGTTTGTATAAGTAAACTGCTCTAGGAGAGGAGCTGCGACACCTACTGTTATGATGAGGCTATAATGTCAATGGCCTACTGTTTTTTTTTTTGTTTTTTTTTTGCAAAATGTGGAATATAGATTACTTCCATTTCGAAAAAAAAAGAATAAATTCTGAAGGAAGAATCTCTTTAAGCAAAGAACACATAAAGAAAATAACAACAACACGAAAATAGCAGGCTCGGCTTAATTGAGTCTGTTCATGTGCAGTAATGTAATTCTGCAACGTTGCCCCCCCCCCCCCTGCCCCCGTAGTACCGGGTTCAGCGAGAATCTATTTTCAAACTGATTCAGAATAAGCCCAAGATCCCTAAGGACCCGAAAATATATGACCATACTATAATGTAGTAAAGGCAGACTTTTATGGCTTTTACGATCAACATCAGCTGCAGTGAAGATAAAATATAATAATTACCATGTTACATGTATATAAGCATTAAAGTTTATTAAAGTTAACTGTTCTACTAAACTCGCTCCGCGACCTACTGTTATGACCAGGCTATAAGGTCTATGACCCTACTCTTTTTATGACTGATCCCAATGATCCCTAAAGACAAACAACCTGCACTATAATGCAGTAGAGGTAGACTTTTTATGACTTTTTACGACTCAGCATCAGCTGCAGTGAAGATAAAAAATAATAATTACTATGTTATATAAGGATTAAAGTTTATTTAAGTAAACTGTTCTACTAAACTGGCTCCGCGACCTACTGTTATGACCAGGCTATATAAGGTCTATGACCTATTATTCTGAAGGCAGAATGAAGAATTATGTTGATTGCTTCCACTTCGATAATGGAAACACCGCAAAGGGGGCATGTTAAATAATAAAGGCATACTGGCATTAGCCTACATTTTACCTGGAACAAGCTGATTTAACGCTCCTGCGATCTTAAAAGGGACTGAAATGGCTTTTAGAGTGGTCAACAACAAACAGTGTAGCACAACATCAGACTGCTTCATAGAAGCAGTCTGATGTTGTGCTACACTACTTGTTTGGGCACTTTTCTCCACTATTTCGCGTAATTACGGTAGTGTAAAAACTGAACCAATAAAGAGAATTCTTACAGAGCAATATAGTGATAACATGCTTTTCATTTCTAAGAATTCCCTGAGGCTGGCAATTCGGATTTAAAGAAAAAATCGATGACCATTAAATGCTTTGATTCAATTGGTTTCAATATAAGTGATGAGACTGCGCGGAAGGTATTAAATATTAAACACCTATTTTCACGGAAAATGAGTGTGGTCCCAGAAGAAAGCTCAGTCGTGACAAAGAGGATTTTAATTGCACTAAATTGAAAGCCATAGCGCTAGAAAATACAGAAGCGTCCGCTCGGCTGAGTAGTTTGCGCTCCCGACGGTGTCGCGGGGTTCGAGTCCCGCTGGAGGCGATATTCTGTCAGAACATAGACGGCGCTCCATTGCACAGAACCTTTCATAATTTCTCTCCAATCGTGTTAATATGACGGAAATACTGTAGAAAAGGATGTAAACTCGCAAGTCATCCATCCGTCCATCTAAAAAAGAGAGTAACACTTTTAAAAAGTGCCAAAAATGAAAACAGTTGAAATTGCAATACATGAGCCGCCTCATCTAAATCTACACTGTTAGCCGTCTAGTATTTGAGTATAATGTAACTTGAACGAAACATATTTTGAAATTTTTCAGACATAAATTTTGTCGTTTGCCCTTTTGGCGCTTTCAGAATTGTGAGATAATACTTAGTTTCGTAGTTTTCCCATAAAAAAGACCGTCATAAGATGCTATCTTTCATGCCGAGGTGATTACATGTATAATAAGAGGTTAAAACATATTCTTTAGTGGAATTCGAGAAAATCAGCACGCAGAGTAGGGTAAAATGGGATAGGTATTATTTTGGTCATACATCCCTTCAACACTATAAAGGTATTTTCGAACGGGGTCAGTCAACATTACCCACCATATTGTTATTTTCACAAATGTTCTACAGGCAGACGCCCGTAAAAATAACGGGGAAAGGACTGGCAGCTGGTTGCCAGTTATTCTACCGTAAAATAACGGATTTTTTTACAGTACAAGGCTGCGAAATTGCGTATTTTAATACCACGTTGTACCAGTAAGCTAACGGTATAAGACTTGAGCTGTCAAGTTTCGGAGTAAAAGATTGAAAGCCTTTGGGGGATTCATGTTAATTCCATCATGAAATTGTGGCATTTGTTTCAGTCGACACTGGCTTCATTATGCGTATTTGTATTATTAAAACAGTTAATGTCTGATAGTTATATTTCTGAGGTAAATGCGTACACTTTCAGGGGAAGCAAACTCTTTCCTCAAAGTTGTAGAGCATACCATGTTTTGAAAGAGCCTAGTCTTCAAGTAAAAACATTGTCAAACAGATAGTCATAACAGTTGTTTTTCTTTATAAAAAAAAACAAACAGAGAGCCGTGGACATGTATCCTACACTTTAAATCGTTTTGAGAAAAACATTATGTGAAGATAAAAGATCTTAATAAGAACCATATTAATTGTTATTGTGTTGTTATTAACATGTCCTTTTAGGGGTAAAAACGTTTTAATTAGCAATTTTACGATTGTGAAATAATCATTTCATCTAAATCGTATGGATACACCTCCAGTTTTTCCGCCAGATTTACAAAGTGAGTCCCTGTTTGCCTCCTTGGGAGGAGCGGCTGTAGTGTAGTGGATAACACTCCAGACTACCAGTCCAGGGGTCGCAAGATCGATCCCCAGCTTCTCCGGTCTTTCGAATGAGACTTTAAACCGAGGTCCCGTCTCCATATGACCTCGTTGTTGGTGGGACGTTAAACCCGAGTTCACTCACTCACTCGCCACCTTGGATGACCTAGCCCTTCTAAAACGGGGGTATTCTTAGGGGAGCATATTCAAGTAAATATACTCTTAGGGGAGCATATTCCTTTAATTAACTCTTTCGGCGCCAAAGTCGCAAAAATGCGACTTTGCAAACAGCGTATATCCAGATCAGCCGGCTCTTAAAAGAGCCGTCTGATCAGGATCTACACTGTTTGCCATTCAAATATGAACTTAAAAAGCCTGATTTTATGAAAAATGTCTTTAGATTGTTAAAATTTCAAATTACAAATCTGTCGTCTGATGATTTGAGCAGACGAAAATTTGTCGTCTGAAAAATTTGGCGCCGAAAGAGTTAAAGGTCATCCCCCTTTTGCATGTTAGGCAAAATGAAAATATAGGAGTTACTTTTAACAAGTATAGCATTATCATTATAATCACTTACCGGGTCATGATTGGGGTCCAGAGCTTCCACCAGCGTCTTGGCGTGGCCATCCGTGACAAGTTTATGTTGCACGCTGGGCCCGTGACACATCACGGTGAGTATCCGGGCACTCATTATCTGGAGACAGTGATGCGTACATTCCCGTATCCGAGTACTCGGCGTGCACTTCTGACGAGTACCGATTATTCTTTTATGCATTGTTATATTATTATGCAAAATACTCAGTATTTGACTAGGATCACAGTAGCTGAGGATATCCAGAGGAGTTCTATGAACCTGCATGCAGTTTGAAAGGGTACTCGACTTGGAATCTTCCCTTTCCTCCTGCACGCTCTTCTCGTGCGAGTCTTTGGAATGCGAGTGCGCATGTCCATCATGGCTCATGCGGCGCTCCTTGCGCCCAAGCGAGAAATGTCTATTTAAAGCAGTGTTTTCTTCACTAGTTAACTGACTGCTTTTCCGCTTTGGTGTGGAATGTTTGTAAAGTTCTGTATTTGAGAGTTGCTCGGGGCTTTTTGTGAGACAGCTAATCTCATGGTTGCGATGTATTACACATAAGTCTATGATCTGGTTGATGCTTTTTAGGGCGGTGAAGTGTAGGCTCTGTTTACCCTTGAGGATTTCAAAAGCAATAATCATGAGCCTGGAAAGATCGTAGAAATGTTCCACCTTCTCCTCACACTCCCTCTTGTCATTTAATTGGTCGTAGATTGTCTGAAAAGACAAAGAGCAGTCAAGATTTGCATAAACAGCGGAACTCGAGATAAAGCCATTAAAATTCGTTTTTGATATTTCTAGGATTTTCTTAAGGTGTATGGGTACACTAGTAGTACTACAATGATTTTCCTCCATTTTCGCAGAGGGAGAAAACTTTTGTAACCTCCTGTTGGCTTACCTGGATGACAAAGCCCTTTTAAAATGGGGTTCTGAGAAAAAAGAATTTCTTCTAATTATTTTTTCACAGAGTCGACCCTTATTTTGTTCTGTCCTGTTTCAATTCTCGTTACGGCCCTCATTTAGAAGGGAAAAGCAAATTTTAAAACGGTAGAGGTGCTTCCCATGAAAGTGAAGCCGTTCACCTTAAATGTTTCTCCGCAAGATGTTTGTTGTGGTCCCTACAAAGAACCACATCAGGAAAGGGACCACAATATATGTGTATAGAGAATATACAGAAGGTGAAGTGGTTATAATCATCCGAAGGCCATATCGGAATCATTGGTATAACAACAGTGAGCCGCGATACGACCAATCCAACAAAATGACATGTGCGCCCAGCGAAGACTCAGATCAGTCTTCGCTACAGTACCGGCAGCGCAAAACCGTACACTTTTCGCGTTTTGAACGCGTTTCGAACGCGTTCCTCGCGCGTGTGTATGAAACGCGTTTCGGAACTCGTTGATGCGCGCACTCACGCGTTAAACGCGTTTTCCCAACAGCCAATCAACTCGGATTACCTGAAACCCGTAAAAACGCGTTTTGACTCAGATTTCGCGAAGAAAATATCAACCAATCAGGGACACTCATTTGCGTTTGCCAATGACGTAGAAAACGCGAAAATCGCAAATCCACTTCAACCAATCAGAAGCCAGAGTTTGCGGTTCTCTCAGTACGCGAGTGGGGAGACATTTTTCTTCAGTTCGCATATAAAAAATTATTTTATTTATGTACGGTTCAAATTGGTTGTTATCAGCTAAATTAATTTACTGCTGGCATTTTCTTCATGTAAAACTAGACAGCTATCAGCCAATTCTTGTATTAGCCAATACTGAGTTGAGTGCTGAGTGAAAATTGTTTCGCTCAATGTAGAATTCATATTTTTCAAGAACAAACGAATCTCCGTATGGATTGACGGATGATTTGCGATTTTCACGTCCTTTTAAACATTATTCTAATAATTTCAGGACGCTAAGTGGTGATAATGAAATGCTGAGTGCAGTGAGACTTCATTTACACCTCAAGCGGCTATCGATCCCGGAATCATAAGTTCACGGGGCTACCAGGGCTCCTACAAATCTACGTAGCGAGTTTCGCTCCGTATATTTGGCGGAACCTTTTCCACCGAGATACCCCCTTGCTAGATTTTATTTCGTCTGGTGATTAACTGACGACCTCTTTAACCTTTCTCTAAATCAACTGATGGTAATGTGCACAACCCGTGGTGAATGAAGAATACTCAGTTTCTGGTGCCAGAAGGAATGTATGGAAATGAAATTGGTCATTTCTTGTAGAATGATGCATATTTTTATCAAACTACACCATGAGGTTAAAGGTAGGTTCCTGGACTAGCAATAACAATTATGTTCACAAAATAATTTCGTCTTTTTCTGAGTAGTATTGAATTCTCCTATTTTTCTAAATTTGTTGCTCCTGAGAAAATCATCAGATGTTGAAGAAAATAGTCATTTTCCTTTTTGGTTTATTTTCTTTCGTTGGAATTCCAGTTCTAAAAATAACTATGTTTATTATGTCTAAGTGTACGATTTCTGATGCCATTCTCCAAAGGTCAATTTTCTCTTGCTGCGAGCTCTCCTAGAGGTCCTGGCATGGCGGATGGGTTAAAACTATCCCAAAATGCAATGCAGCATGACTTCAGCTGTGTTATCTATTTTTGACGCGAACTAAAAATAGCACTAACTGGTGTGCGAAGCAGAGTTAGGAAATCCCTTGCAAAACAACTTTTCTAATATTTTTCTATTTTCACTTTTTAGTGAAACTTATTCATCCCCTTTTTATAAGTGCCTTCCAACAACTTGGATGAAAGATCATCAAAATTATGATGCAGTCCAAAGTACAGGAACCTACCTTTAAGAGTTATGAGCAATTTCACTCACTGACTGCAGCGGAAGGACAAACAGACTGATGGATTTGCACAGTGATTTAAGTGCACACCTGTGGGTCGTGCAATACTGTTTAGACTTTCGTCACCGTTTTGCATGCCGGTGGCTGGACAATGTTAAAATACATAAGTACACAAAATTTGAACCATATATACCACGGTGTTCAAGAGTTATTAGCATTTTCACTACGTAACTGTAAATTTTCAACTTGTGCTCAGCAAAGCCTCGTCCATAAAAAAGACGGTTATGCACGCGAGTCATTAGATAATGTTGACATGTATCAAAATATAGAATGCGGTTCAAGAGCTATAAGCATTTTCGCTAACTGGTAACGGATGGACGGACGGACGGACTCACACAGTGATTATAGTGCAAACCTGTTGGTTGTGCAATAAAAAGTTTTGCATACCAGTGGCTGGGCAATGTTAAATTTCATAAGTATACAAAATTTGAAGCAAATATACCAAGCGGTCCAAGAGTTATGAGCATTTTCAATAAAAGAGCTCAACCGGCCAAATTGATGCTCGGTGAAGCCTCGTCACTGTTTTGCATACCACGGCTGGGCAATGTTACATGTAAATTACATAAGTATACAAAATTTGAAGCAAAATATACCAAGCGGTCTAAGAGTTATGAGAATTTTCAATAAAAGAGCTCAACCGGCCAAACTGATGCTAGGTGATGCCTCGTCACTGTTTTGCATACCAGTGGCTGGGCAATGTTGAATTACATAAGTATACAAAATTTGAAGCAAATATACCTAGCGGTCCAAGAGTTATAAGTATTTTCAATAAAAGAGCTTGACCGGCCAAATTGATGCTCGGTGAAGCCTCGTCACTGTTTTGCTTACCAGTGGCTGGGCAATGTTAAATTACATAAGTATAAAAAATTTGAAGCAAATATACCAAGCGGTCCAAGAGTTATGAGCATTTTCAATAAAAAAGCTCAACCGGCCAAATTGATGCTCGGTGAAGCCTCGTCACTGTTTTGCATACCAGTGGCTGGGCAATGTTAAATTACATAAGTATACAAAATTTGAAGCAAATATACCAAGCGGTCCAAGAGTTATGAGCATTTTCAATAAAAGAGCTCGACCGGCCAAATTGATGCTCGGTGAAGCCTCGTCACTGTTTTGCATGCCGGTGGCTGGACTATGTTAAAATACATATGCATACAAAATTTGAGCCATATTAACCACGGTGTTCAAGAGTTGTGAGCATTTTCAGTAGTTGGCCGTAAATTTTAACTTTTAATTGGCTGTAGCGGCAGTGGGGGTTAGAGGCCCACTGTATCTTGGGCACAGCATATGAAAGGTGGAGCCCATGCCTCTTCATTCACTGCCTTATGCATCTTTGATGTGAAACAGGACTCCATTTACTGCTGGCTTGACATGACTGTCCAGCAACCTTGTGCATCGTTATTGAGTCACTCTTACCACTAGACCACGGCACCTCTCTGGAGACTGAAGAATTGCATTAAACTGGTCTGTTTCTCCCTAACAGTTACACATACACAAACCTGACTAAGCTTGGACAAGCAGACAAGCCTATAGATCAGTGTAATCTAAAAGCATACGTAAAATCAGACCTAGCATGCATGATGGATGGATAGATGGACAGAATAACTTGCGAGTTAACCGCAGCCCTTTCAACAACATTTCCATAATACATAATATCGAACAGATGGAAGGGCAATACTGAAAGGGCGAGTGCCATGGAACCAGTATCTAACATCAGTCCAAGCATTAGTATCAACTGACTCCATTGTGGCACTGTGAAATTATGTCTACATAAATATAAAACTTTAACCAAAATCTTTAAGACAAAATTCTAATAATTTATTCAGCATCAAACTTCATTATGCACATCTTCTATATGTCTGTAACAAATCAACAAAGTATTCATAAGATCCAATGATAGGTCTAAGAGAAGTTGAATTTACAAAGTATGCACTACAAGTACATGTATCAACTATTATTTAAAACATGAGGGGTCAGAAAAGTGGCTAGGTTCAAAACCCTGTCAATTTAACAAAAAATATTTTTTTCCGTATTAAACTTCTTCATGCATATATTCAATATGTCTTTAACACTTTAACAAATCTGCATGGTATTGTAAAAAGATCCACTAAAAGCTACATTGAACATATGCGGAGAGCTGAAATTGGCTAAGTTCAAAACCCTGTATATTTGTTGAAAATATTTTTTCAGCATCAACATCTTCAATATGTCTGTAACCTATTTGCATAGTATTTAAAGGATCCACTGAAAGCTCTAAGAGGATTTGATTTAACAGCGTATATACTATCAGTCATAATACATATAATTGTAAGAATTACAAAGTGACATAACTCTTGCAATACTGACCTGTCACCCCTTATTTCCTACCAAACCTGCATTTGTTTAGCAGCAAACGTTTAAGATACTGCATTGCTTAATGTGAATGGGTACACCTCAACATAAGCCACCATTTTTACAAAGAGGAACAACTTTGCTAACTTCCTAATTACTTTCCCTGGCAAAGACACTTTTCCATATGGGGGTTACTCTATTTAAAGGAAAGAATTTGCTTCCCCTAAGAGGAGCAAATTCTTCCCTCTAAGAGGAGCAAATCCTTTCCTCTGGGAGTCCTCACCTAACTTGAGGAGAAAAAAATTAAAATGGCAGTGATGCTTTCCCTGAAAGAGTTTTTTTTATAAATATGAATTTTACAGAATCATTAAGCAGAGGTGGGCGAAAACCTGAGCTCCTGTGGACACACCACCTGACCTTTCATTAGCAGAACTAGACTTTCTCACATGTGCACAGCTGGGGCTTGAACTCACAGTGATGAGAGACCACATGCTTAAGAGTCAGCACTCTTATCCATTAGGCGGCACAGGCCAACTTCTGAAAGTGTACCCATTTACATTAAGCCAGTACCGAAGCTCAATGCATCAAAAAACTTCTAAGTGTAAAGGAACTACAGACCAAAAACTACTATTGAGGAATCGATAAGGGCATTTACTCTGTCAGAATATATCGAAATTTGTCCATTTTTAATCCCAAGTGAGGCATTCTCAAAACTAAAGTACATGCTACATTCAAAGACAATCTGTGTAAAGATACTCGAACTAAAATAAAGTGCTTACAGACAGATCGTCAGACATGGACAGCCAGTGGGAAAACATAATACACCGCCACTAACATGTGGAGTATAAAAAGTATAATCTTGATTCTTCACATACTATTGCTCTATTTTATTGATTATAAATTTATGTCTCCTGGAATGTAAGAGGGACTTCTTGTTTTCTGTTACTATACATATGTACAGATTACACATTTTACCCAAATGGTCATTCTACATACCGGTATGACAATCAACATTTGTAACACATGGCAAACCCTGAGTGATCAATTTGCCATTACTGTCTCCTTGCATGTGGTCATGCATTAACTTGTCACTATTTATTGCAGAACTCCCTTATAAGTGAGTCTAACTGTATTATGGTGTTTGCCTTTCCGTTCATCCCAGTTTCAGGCTCTCTGAAGTATGATGCATTCCAGGACAACTTTCAAAGTAAGAACTGTTTCATAACACCCTGCTGTATCCTTCTTTCAGATTTTTGTATGCCAAGGTGAAATCTATCCTGATTATATTAAGCAAGATTTGAGTAAATGTTTGAGAACCTCACTATTACAATAAACAATCTTTCCTTAAATCTGAATTTTCACACAGAGTTGCCACTTATCCTCCACTTCGTAATTCCCTGACTTTTCTGTGATACTTTACAGTTTTCCATTCCCTTTTTTATAGAGCCAAAGGTTAATTTAACTCTTTACTTCAACAGTGCTAATTGTATTGGATATTGGGGGCTACTGTTACATGGAAGAATTTGCTCCCCCAGGGGGAGCAAATTCTTTCCAATAAGAATAGCTCTCAATGAGAAGGAAGAGGCACCTGGACTATCTCTCTAGAAAGTATATCCTTTTTTCTCTTGAACAGAGTAAAAAGATTGAAGATTGCTGTAGTCATTAATTTTCCTTACCAACCACAAAACTCCCTGACTTTTCCTTGACCTGGAAAAAACTTTGTTTTCCAAATTACATGTATTTTACCCCGACTGTGGCAACCCTGTTCAGGATGGACTGGTCAAGTTGTGTGTTGTTTTTTTTCTTTATCGTTTTTTTTCGTATCTGCTCCAACAGCAACAGTTGCTGTCATTTTATCTTTAAATAGTATGGATACACTTTCAGGGGAAGCAATTCAGCCATTTTAAGTGTTGCTGCCCTTCTCAATGGTGGTCTATTTTTAATGAAATGAATTTGTTCTGCTGAAAGCAAATTCTTTTCTTTAAAAATAGACCTCATTTCAGAAAGACTTTGTCATCCAGGGGAGCAGACTGGAAGTCACAAAAGTTAGTCCTCTTATAAAAATTGTATGAAATCTTGGCAGATGTAATTCCATTCACTTTAGATAGTCAGTGAGAGCTCTAAAATGGCATAAACCTGAATTGGCTGCCATCATCACATTTATAGGTACTTTCAGTTTAGATTTACATACACCTTTTTCTTTTCTATTTGGAACACATTGATTGGTCTTGTAACTTCAGGCTCATAACTTATCTGTACAAAATAATGATTGCAGCAATTTCAGAGTAACTAAGGTTTTCTTTTGAGCATCTCTATTTATACATCTCTTCTTGACAGCTGCTAGTTCTTTCTGCTTTCTGGAGGAGAACTCTTCAAATAGACGGAGTTTCAAAACCTGCAATGAATAAACATGTATTTGTTACTGGAATGAATTGGGCAACTGTTTTATACAGCATCTTATAGTAAATACAGCAGATTGTTTGATTGATTGATTGATTTGATGCTTAACGTCCATGGTAAACAGCTAAGGTCATGTCGGGACGGTCAGTTAACCTAACCACACTATTCCTGGGCAGGCTTAGACCTCCTAAGCTGTCAACCAGTACTAAGTGCACATACTTTCGCCAGTAACTGACAACTGTCCTTCTTGAATCAGCGGAAGGAGAAACGAAAGTATGTGGCCAGACCGGGTTTCGAACCCAGGACCTCTGACTTATGAGTCAGGTGCCCTACCGATTGCGCTACGCGGCCCGGCTAAATACAGCAGAACCTTAATGACTCAGACCCTGATGGCTTGTTAAGCCTGTGTTAACACAGTGCTTTAAACACAACAGTGCCTGCTTAGAACTCTTTCCTGGGTCCCTAGAGGTCAATTTATATAGAAACTAACCCTAGATGGCTTGGACTACCCTTGGCTGGAACAAATTAACCTGAAAAGAAATGGACAATTGTTCCGCCCTTCTAAAAAACCAGGACAAAGAAATACATATCTAATGTGTTTCATACTGGATCCAAAGCACATGTATTTGTTTGTCCAACTTTTGTGTTACTGTTATGTCATTCACACTCATCAGTCACAATTATCAATCAAATTTTGCTTAAGGTTAATTTACATGTTCCAAAGCCTTTTAATGCCAGTGAACTTGTACTGTACAGAGAATCTTACATGACATGAGTGCTTATTTATTATTCAATTTATTAAGAAAATTAGGGATCAGAGTTTTACCGAGCATCATCTTAATCCCCCCCCCCCCAAAAAAAAACAATTTAAGAAGTTCAACAATAAAAGAACTTGAATGCAAGACCCCATGATGTGTCCATGAACTTCAAGGTCAGTCAGGAAGATAATGCTGATATGGAGTCCAACCCTTGAGAAGTATCTGTTATCAGTCATTTTTTAAAGCTGTGGATGACTAGAGGGTGTTCCTCTAAAGATAGAGATATATATCAAATATACATGTATATCATTCAGAAAAAAGTCTAGCAAATATCCGTTTTTGTTGCACTGGTCTTTACTGATGACAGTAATACCGAAATATAAATACTGAGAAAAACTTGAAATATTGACATGATTAATTATATACACAGGGAGGTTGTGTTTCGGTATTTTATTGTTTGTATAGGAAGAGAAAATATGTTGAAGATTTTTTTCACAGTTTATTTTCTATACCTATACCAACAAAGAAATATAGATCTATGCACCATTCGCTACATATATTTACTTGTTCGTTTTATATGGGAAAATGCTTTAATATAAAAGTTATTGGAACTTGTTGAAAATGTTGGTGCTGAAGTTGATAAATACAGTCAAATAAATGAGAACAAGAACATTCTTTAGCAATAGAGGTCAAGGTCATTCTTTTACCTTCAAGCAATGTCTCTCTTATTTTGACAGTTTCAAACTGCCAGGTTTGTTCAAATGATGACCCTAGTTTGACCTTTGACCTTTTTACTCAGCTGAGCGATTCAGGGCCTAAAAGATCTCTTGTTCCATATATGGTTATGTACCACCATTACTTTTGTCCATTGACTTCAATGTTAATTCTTTAAGGTTAAGATACTTACAGAATGAAGCATGTCCCAAATCTGTCGCCACCTTTGGTCCCAGTCTTTAGAGCAAACTTGTAAACTCAAACTGTCAGATGCTGAGAGCTTTTACTATACCTCCACTATCATCTTTTCAGGTGACATGTCCAAATTGTTGACTGGGGTATCCCAATGCACTTTAAAGGTGGCTAGTTTTGGGAAACCCCCATAGACTGTTGCCTCATTCTGAAACAAAACTAGTACTGTTCTTATTATGTTCAAACATCACTGGCTATATGGCTTGAGGTCCATTCCCACCTGAAATGAGCAAAACAATCATGTCTCTTATATTTCTCACATGACATACCATCAAATCAGGATCTTGTTGTTTTTTAAGAACTACTTTACACCATACCCCAGACATTCAGCAACATATGCCATCACCAACCACCACTACCCTTACACTACATATTTCAGCTCAAGACACACTTGGCCCAGATTTCCTTGTTTATTAGATTAAAAATAAAAATCAGACATGTGCCCCAATGGAAGTCGACCCCATGACTCCCTTCTCGAAAGGCGAACAGTAAATATACTAGTCCAGGTACTCCACTGCCCGCATGCACAGATGAACATTTGCACAAACACACAATTATACAGTATGTGCACAACCAGGCACACACATACCCTTTCCTGTCTTGGCCAGCACAGAAAGACAAAATGCCTGATCCCCATTCCCCTTCTACCCCACCACACAGACACACACACACAAATGAAACAATAAAAATGATAAAGAAAAAAATTTAAAAAATGTAAAAAAGAGAAGACACTGACAGATCATAGGGTACTAGTATCTAGACAGATTTCCGTCTTGAAACTCACTATTATGAGTGTGAATGGAACAAATTACATGTTATATGATAATAATAATAATGATATAAAAATAATTATATAATTTTTCCGAGGGCAAATGCTGCTAGGGAGTCACCGACATTCTCTATTTAAGAAAGACTTCATTATCAAGAGAAGCAAAGAGAAAGCCACAAAAGTTTTTTTCCCCTTTGTAAAAATGGTTGAAGAACATGGAACTATACCCTAACATCTAAACGTGTTTGGCTATACCACTATGTTTTGTCGGCTATTTTACAAAGGAGACAACTTTAGCACAATGATATTTATTCCCCCGCCCCCTCCCCACCCCCAGTCCCAGCTGTTCTTTGTGGTTAATGCATGATTCACTAACCGTGGGAGGGGCGTGGAGGGCAACTCTTTCAGAAAAGGCTTTTTTCAACTGGGAAAATGAAAATCAGAACAAGTATTTTTCTAGCTCCCATCCCTACATACATGAAGGAGGCAGATGTTTCCATATTAGAGGGATCTTCCATACGGTACATAGAATAACCGAAAAGCACAGAAATACCGGAAAGCACTGCAATAACCAAAAAGCAATTTAGAAAATCAGTTTTTTGCATGAATGATCATTGTAATATTAGTTTCATGGGTGGGAGAAGCATTGAAAGAGTAGTTTTCTAGACTTCAGTTGTCTTGGTTTCAAAACTGACAACGATATTCCACAACATAGTGCACAAACATATAACCGAAAGCACTTGCACAAGTCTTGTTTACCATTAAATTTTTGTGTCTCATATTGATAATCTGTTCAGTTTATAATAAACTGTATTTGACTATACATAATCATATGTTGTTTTATTTACTAATTTGGTTTGTTAAGGCAGATGGCAGTTCATATCAGGGATACAGACTAACTATTTTTTCATAGGAGCAAGCTGGACCCCTAAAAACTGAAAATTAGTTGCCCAGCCAGAAATTTAAGGGCCCACATTTAAAACATCAGAAACATGAGAATTTTTTTTTTCAGAATCTGCGCGAGATTTGCACTGTTTCCGTAGGCTTTGTAGTAAATCCTCCTTTCTTCTGGGTTTTGCTTTCTTTTAGCTAACGGGTGTGAAACACCAGCGATGTATCGCCATATTATGCGCAAAAAATTTACAAATGGTCAAGATTTTTGCTGTCAAACGGAGGAGGCAGCCATGTTGATTTTCGATAGTGAATAAAATCCAACACACAAGTATGACGGAACACCAAATATTCAACGCAGATATTGGTGCGGCAGTTTGCAATGCCCTTTGAGGTGGAGGATTTTACTCCAAAACGAGGGGACACCAATCTAGGGCGAAAACAGGCCAGACACTCGCTGACAGCTGATGATCGCAAGTTGGGCGACTGTCATTTCAATTTTAGGGGCCCACCCGATTTTTTACTCGCAGTGGGCGAGTGGGCGACCGCTAGTCTGTATCCCTGCATATGCTTTGATATAACTGAAAAGCATTGGAAAAATGTTGAGCGTCTTTAGCCCCATTTTCTGTTATAATGCTATTCAAGTATGAAACCCAAGCTAGCAAAAGTGTCACAAATAACACTACAAACAACTTCCAACCAAGAAAAGCCTTATCATTCCCATGTTAAGCTGATTTATGATATTGCTTTTTGGTTATTCAGGTGCTTTCCGGTATATCTGTGTTTTTCGGTTATTCTATGGGTACTCGGACATAACGGACCATGGTTAGGACAAAACGGACCACGTTTCGGGACAAAACGGACCACGTTTCGGGACACAACGGACCACGTTTCAGGACCAGAGAGACCACGCTAGAAGA
This sequence comes from Ctena decussata, assembly GCA_963989385.1. Lineage (NCBI taxonomy): Eukaryota > Metazoa > Mollusca > Bivalvia > Lucinida > Lucinidae > Ctena > Ctena decussata. The sequence continues at coordinate 31,506,763 of OZ022498.1, read as the reverse complement.
CAAACTAGACCATTAATTGGTGCCAATTAAATAATTAAAGAGTATATAATTACCAAAGACAATGTTAAATGGTCACAATTATTTGACTACTGCTCATGATCTCATCTACCTTTGACTGACGCAACTAATTAATTTAAAATGTTGATAAAGGGGTAATATTTTTATCTTTTAAGCATGCAAATTGCTTTTTTTAGTGTTGCATCTAAATCGAAACATGCTTTCTAAAGGTAAACGGAAGGTCTGAACGTGGTCCGTTTTGTCCTTAAACGTGGTCCGTTTTGTCCTGAACCTGGTCCGTTTCGTCCTGAACGTGGTCAGTTTTGTCCCAAGCGTGGTCCGTTTTGTCCGTGGTCCGTTTTGTCCGTGGTCCGTTATGTCCCTAATTCATTCTATGAACCCGCTTCCATAGAGGTGTATGTATTCAGCTATTAATCTCAATATTGAAAATGTTTGCCTCAACAAGCTATGAGGTCTGGCTGCACCCATGCCCCTGGGGTATGAAACTTAAAGGGACATGCTCTAGTCTATGCATCATCTATAGGGAAATAAATCAAATAGTGGTCGGCTAGACTTTCCTTTCTATTCTTCAGCCAGGGTAATTGTTGCATTCCTAGTTTTGAAAAAGCTAATACTTGTAACTAACGAGAGTTCCCTTAATAATGCACGAGTTTGCGAAATCCGAACAATAGGTCCAATCGAAATAATAACACTACGGTTCAGAATCGTGCAGATTTCAACAAAAGGAAGAAGACAGAGAATATGTAAAGAATATCGGTAAGCCTTCACATGAAGCGTGAAATCTTTACACACCATTTCGGTCAGAAATAAAAATACATGACAATTTCTTTGGAGTTTTCATCTGATTTCAGTCGGTTGGTTGGTTGTTACTAAGCCCCAATTGGCCGTAGTGATCTCTCAGGTATTAGTCCGAGAGCCCGTGGTAGGTTTATTCATGTGGTCGAGGCCAAAAGGTTTGAAGGTGTTTTCTTATGTAAAAAAGTGTGCTGAATTCAAAAATCAAAGTCTTAAAAAAATCCATTGATGCACAAAGTCGGTATACTCAAAAGATTACACATGGGGTGCCCCAAATCTCAATAGAGCGTCAAAATGGGGGTACCCTTATATTTAGTCATATTTTCCGCCTTTTGCATGCACTGGAATATTAATTTTGATATCAAGCAATACTAAATAGATGTTTAAACAGATCAAATAAGAATTTTCACATTTTCTTTGCCATATTATGGGAAGCTCTACTTTCAAAATGAAACACCTTGAAAAAAGCCACGAAAACTGGTGATTTCAATATTCAACTCATAGATAGATAAAAATATTGATAAAAACACCGAAAGTAGCAGTAATTATACCCCCGGCAAAATAAGTATGTCGAGGGGTAAATTGTTTTTGCCTTTCCATCTGTTCATCTGTCTGTCCGTCCGTCTGTCTGTCCATTTGTCCGTCAGTCCTTTCGTCCGTTAGTTAACATTTGCGTTAAAGTTTTGTGTTAAGTGTATATTCTTTGCTCAGTTTTCCTGCAAGTCTTTACGGGAACTTGTTCATATGTACTAAGTGTTACCACAGGATGGATATAGATCAGCTTGCATCACCTGGAAGCTGCTGCTGGTCTAAGGTCAAGGTCACAGACTTTGGAAATATGTACAACAGTTACGTTGAAATTTGCGTTAAGTTTTTTGCTCAGTTTTCTTGATTGAAAGATATTACTAAAACTGATTCATATGTCTATTGTTACTACAAGATAGATACTGATCAGTTTGTTTCATCTGCATACTGCTGCTGACCAAAGGTTAAGGTCACAGATTTAGAAATTTGCACAAAATTTGCATTAAATTTTGCGTTTAGACTGATGATTTTGCTTTTGCACTGTTTTCCTGCTAGTCTTTACTGGAACTGAGAGAATGAATATCAGTTAAGTGTTACTATAGGATAGATACTGATCAATTTGTGTCACCTCAAGGCAGCAGCTGACCTAATGTCAAGTCACAGACTTTGAACTTTAATACTGTACATATAAAATATATCTGTAAAAGTTAGATTTTCAAGAGTGTATTCTTTTGCTTATTGCCAAATCTTGGGATTAAACCTTTTGATATGTGACTGGGTCTATTGTTGTGTAAGACTGAATGTCTGCCTGTCTGTTTCTTAACATTTTACATTATACATTAATGTATTATGTAAAGTTTATCTTCTGTAGGCGGTGGCCCTGGTCGGAGGTATACGTGAGCCCCTTCTTATTGCACTTAGGGGATTTGAAAAACATTTCTAGCCACAAATTATTCGAGTTATTTTTCTTTGGACTTGGCTTCAGTCATTTGGAGAAGAATGAGCTCCAAACAAGATAAAGTCTGACGAATTGGCGATATAACAACCTCTGTTCTTTTATATTTGTCGTCCATGCCGTATATTCTATAAAAGTCATTTTAAATACGTTTCAAATACATTATTACTGTTTTATGTCTTTTTTTTTCAGGTAAAATGGTGGTCACAGTCGTAAAGAAAGGAGGATAATCAGTTGAAAATGAGCTAAATTGGGCCTTGCCAACCGAACTCATCAAAAGAACAGCGAAGGGTTTCAAAGTGAGCCTGTGCATATGGTCAGTCTCAGATGGACCTTTGGTCTGTTGACATACACTATTGGCCTTCACAAAACTTCGGCCAAAGACACAGATCCCTGATTTCTGTGAAGGGCCGCGCATGCGCATTTAAATATCTACCTGATGGTTTCTGTAAAGATACTTGTTCCCTTAGCAAAGACCGTGTACATGGTAATATAGTTCCTCTTTTTCTTTTCAGGTAGAAGATGGAAACAACTGACGAGACAAGAGAACCATCAGTAAAGCGTGAGTGCATTATGTATGGCGATTCTAAATGGAAAATAATTGCTCTAGATCTGATGGCCTCACCCAACAGCCAGGACTTGGAATGAACATTGCTTGGGATAATTACGATGAAAGCATTGAAACACTGTCTGGGCTCGGTACTCTTCATCATACTGTCGGTATATGTTATCAGAATGTTTGTTATCAGAAATTTTGGAAATCCAAGTGTCAGATCCCTCAAAAAAGAAAGACATCGTTTGATTCATCACTTAAAACAGAGCCTCCGCCATATTGAAAGAAACCTAAGATCAGGTCATTTGATTTCGAATCAAGACCAGCTCAGCCTGAATATATTCTTCAGCTGGAAAGTCGAGACCAAACATGACCTGTATTGTGATCTTTGTTTGATGGTACCCAAAAAGGGAATGTAAAAGGGACTATCTTCTGCATCCGATTTCGTTTAGAATCGCAAATATAATACTCTCATGTTTCACTGTTGCGTAGTTGATTTGTCTGATCAGTTGTTTCTATCTTCTTACTGAAATGAAAAAGGAATGAAATTGTAGACGTCCTTGGATATCACCATATATGCGGACTTCGCCGAGCGAACAAGGTTTTTGAACCATTAGGTGCCTATTTAAATGCACATGCACGGCCTTTTACAGCAATCAGGGATCTGTGTCTTTGGCCAAAGTCTTGTGAAGGCCCATAGTGTGTGCAAACAGACATCAAAACTACATATGAGACTGATCAGAGGCACACGCTCACTTCAAAACCCCTCCCTATTCTTTTATGTTCACTTGGCAAATCCCCATCAAACTCACATTCAACTGATGCTTCTCCTTCTGTACAACTGCCTCCCTTTTACTTGAAAAAAGAATGAAAACAGAAAGAAAAAAAATATATTTAAAATGTATTTAAAATGACGGGATAAAGAATATGTGGGTGAACGATATAAAAGTACAGAGGTTGCTACATCGCCAATGTGTCAAACTTTATCTTGCTTCAAACATGTTCTTCCCCCCAAAAAATTAAAACAGAGTCATAAATTATCACGAACAATTTGTGATCAGAAGTTGTTTTTCCAGCCCAACTAGAGCAAGTGATCAAGGGCTAACGTATACCTCCTGCTAGAGCCACCGCCCATAGAAAATAAACTTTGCATAATACTTTAAAGCAAAAAATGTTACAAACAGACAATCAGTCAAGCCCAGCAAGAGACCCAGTCATATTTCAAAAGGTTCTATTCCAAGATACACTCTTCAAAGTAAAACTTTTACAGAGATATTATATAAAGTTCAAAGTCTTTGACATTAACCTTAGGTCAGCAGCAGCATCAAGGTGACACAAACAGAGCAGTATATATCCTGCAGTAACACTAAACACATATGTAACAGTTCCATTTTAGACTTTCAGGAAAGCAGTGCAAGAGCAAATATTTAACGCAAGCGTTAACGTAACTATTATATGAATTTCTAAGTCTGTGACCTTGACTCAGGCCAAAAGCAGCATCCAAGTGATGCAAACTGATAAGTATCTATCCTTTAGTAACACTGAGCACATATGGACCAGTTCCAGTAAAACACTTTCAAGAAAACTGAGCAAAAGCAAAAACATAACGCAAATTTTAACGTAACTGGTTTACAAGTTTCTAAGTCTGTGACCTTGACCTTAGGCCTGTAGAACCTCCAGATCATGCAAACTGATCAGTATCCATCCTGAAGTAATACTAAGTTGACATGAACAAGTTTCCATGAATACTCTCAGAGAGCAAACAGAGCAAAGATAAAACTTAACGCAAAACTTTAACGCAAATGTTAACTAACGGACGGAAGAACTGACGGACAAATGATCAGACAGACGGATGGATAGACAGAAGAAAGGATGGAAAGGCAAAAACAATTTACCCCTCAACATACTTATTGTGCTGGGGGTATAATAACTGCTACTTTCGGTGTTTTTATCAATATTTTTATCTACCTATGATTTGAATATTGAAATCACCAGTTTTCGTGGCTTTTTTCAAGGTGTTTCATTTTGAAAGTAGAGCTTCCCATAATATGGCAAAGAAAATGTGGAAATTGTTATTTGATCTTTTTAACATCTATTTAGTATTGCTTGATATCTAAATAAATATTCCAGTACATGCAAAAGGCTGAAAATATTACTAAATATAAGGGTACCCCCATTTTGACGCTCTATCGAGATTTGGGGCACCCCATGTGTAATCTTTTGAGTATACCGACTTTGTGCATCAATGGATTTTTTTAAGACTTTGATTTTTGAATTCAGCACACTTTTTTACATAAGAAAACACCTTCAAACCTTTTGGCCTCGACCACATGAATAAACCTACCACGGGCTCTCGGACTATATGTTTCTCTAGGTATTCTTCAGTCGTTGTTGGTTGTCTTTTGGCACCGAGGACAGCAAATCACCGACATTTCCGTTCCGGAAACCAGGCGTCAAAATACCGAACTTTCTTCTTCTGTATTTTCCGCCCGTCTGTTACAACTGAAGTTTATTGGTGATGGGTCCAAAGACAATCATTTACTCAGACTTTAAGACCTTTTGATCAGGGAAGCTAGTCCCTAGCCCTGACAGAAGAAGTAAACTTAGTAACCGAATCCTACCAACATAAAGCATACCTTAACAACACTACCAACATAAAGCTCATACGGACAGAACGGGACCTCAGTTGAAAGTTCCTCCAAAGGACCGGAGAAGCGGAATACCGAACCTGCGATCCCTGAATTGGTAGTTTTGCACCTACGACCGTTATTATACACGAGATTCAAGTGATGTTTGAATGACAACGATTTTGAAAGGGTTCGGATTCTTTGGGTCAAAATCCTTCCGCTTTCACAGACCAAAAACCCCAGTGCGTTACGCTGAGAAGCCCTGCACTGTACAGCAGCAGAAGAAGAAAAAACATATATACGAATAAAAAGATGTGACGAAATTCCAGGAAATTTATATAATCTAAGTTGTTAGAAAACTCTCCTTCTCTCTCTCTCTCTCTCTCTCTCTCTCTCTCTCTCTGTGTTTCCATCCGATAACCTCTTCACATACCCCGTAAGTCAACTTTATTATTATTCTCATTTAAGAAAATAAAAGAAAATAGTTTTAGGCCATCGGGTTATAGGAATAATAAAATCAACAGCATTAAGCGCGAATGTGTCTTTAGACCAGAGTATGAACAACATACATATATTTCGTCAAATAATTAAAAAACGCAAATCCTACTTTCACTATTTACTTGTATAGCTGGTATTCAGTTCATTGGACAAAAGTATAAAGGAGGCCGGGAACCAGGCTATATGCGATCCACACGCGTTTGGCAAACGCACTTTTCATTGGTCTAAACAGCAAACGCGTGCAAACGCGAAGCGACGAAGAAACGCGAACTTATATCGCTGTTCTGATTGGCTGAAACGATTTTCGCGTACAAACGCGATTTTCGCGATTTTACGGAGCAACTCGACTGGTTCTTTCGAAAACGCGTTTCTAAATCGCAAAAACGCGTTCGTAAAAACGCGTTTCGAGCGCGTTTCGAACGTGAATTTCTTGCGAAGCGTGTGTACGGTTTTGCGCTGCCAGTACTGTATGTGCGTAAAGGGTAGCTAAGGGTCTAAGCTACCTCCATGCGGACAGCGAAGACTATGATCAGACTGGGCGGATGCCCAGGCTGATCTGTGTCTTCGCTGGGTGCACGTGCCACTTTGTTGGTTTTGTCGTGTCGCGGCTCACTGTCATTTACATTTTTGACTTCCTTCTCAATTGGGATCAACTCTTAAAGGAAAGAAATTAGAAGCAAAATCTTTCTACAATGGGTTCCCTATGAAGCAAAACAGGAAGTCACAAAACTTGTTTCATTTTGTAATCATGACAGAAAGTAATGGAGGTGTCACCATACAATCTATGAAAACTCAGGAATCTGAGCAGCGATCAGCGAGTACTTTGAACATACTGCGCGGATGCGCAGACCAATTTAGTTTTGGCTGCTAGCATATTTGTCTAAGGCACATATTGGTTGGACAGATGGCCTTCGATTTTACTTTGAGCATACGGCGCGTATGCGCAGACTAATTTAGTTCTGGTTGTCAGCATATTTGTATAGGGAACAAATGAATGGATGGATGACTTACGGTTTTACGACCCTTTCAACTGTATTTGATTTATATCAAGCTCTGTGCGACAAAACCCTGCTTATGGGTTGAACTGGGATCGCTAGTTAAGTAGGCTAGAACTACCCCCTCCCCGCGCCTCCACTCCCCTTGTCCCGGAGTAACTGAGGGCACGACATCTATGTAGGGCATAACTCAGCAACTCAGATAGACCTAGGTCAGATTACGAAATAATGTTTTCTCTAAATCATCCGCTACTTAATGAACTCAGCCGGTTCATCTAGTCCCATGTGACAGGAGGAAAAAAGTTCTAGTCTTATTAATCCGTTTATAAGTATAATTTAATGCTTCTAGTTTCAAGACAGCTAGATCGTCCCACTATCTAGGTCACTGTGTTTTTTTCATTACGTTATCAATGACGAAAGAAAACCAGCCATATTAGGAACAATTAAAGCCTCGTTGTGTCAGAATTGCCCTCAGACATTTGCACCCTTTGCTTGCCCTGACCAGCCTGCACGCATTATTATTTCGATTACAAAAGACTTCAGTGTGAAAGATTTTTCTGGCTCTGTTCATATTGCACATGCGCATTTGGTGTGCTGAGCATGCGCATTCGCATATGCCATCAGACAGTTTTTAACAATGTGGATAATTTTTTAGAGTACACACCAATTCTCTAATTAATGTCTGTCGCAAAAAGCTATTTTGAAAGCAAATTAAAGCATTAAATGACATAACTGATCATTAGCAGCAAACCAAAGAATATGAAAAATATTTCTATCAGTAAGATGAAAGGGACGATAAAGACGCTTGAAAGGCCTTTAAGATGATCAAACGTGACCTATTTTTTCTTCAGGACAGAATCACGTAAGCTCTCAAACGAAATCGTGATGGAAATTAGATGGTAATTTACGGGTCTCAAATGACGTTCTTTCTTTCAATGAATTTTTTCGATTCGGGTCTAATCTTTGAGGATTCTTTCTAGGAACTAATTCTTTCCTTTAATGGTAAGACACCTTATTGGAAGGGTTTTGTCACTCAGGGAAACGGTCAGGAAGTAAAAAAAATCTGCCTTTGAAAACGAATGGCGGAAAAACATGACGGTTTGTTCGTAGACATTAAGGTACATGTCTACATTGCCATGGTAAGGCGCAATTTTTACGAGTGGACAAATTAAACATAATAGTGGCTCCTTCCCTTGTATGAGCCGCGACATGACAAAACCATCAAAGTGGTATGTGCGCCCAGCGAAGACACAGAACAGCCTGGGCATCCGCCCAGTCATTTCAGAGTCTTTGCTGTGCGCTTAAAGGGTATCTAAGGGTCTAAGCTAGCTCCATGCCTACAGCAAAGCCTCTGATCAGACTGGGCGGATGCCCAGGCTGATCTGAGTCTTTGCTGGGTGCACATGCTACTTTGTTGGTTTTGTCGTGTCACGGCTAGTAAGTGTATCCTTCTCCAGTGGCTGCATTTCTCTAAAAGGAAATGTGGATAAATGACTTAGTGGGTTTAATTTTTCTTCAACAGTCCTATCGGGGCTATGGAGTGGGAGGGGGGGAATTATGAAGAGCTCCGTGCAGTGAAGCCCATTTGGATTCCAACAGAATTTCGCCACCAGCGTGAATCAATCCTGCGACTCCGTGATCAGAATTAAGTATGGAAAGCCACTCAGCCACGCGGATGCTTCTAAAACGAAAGTATGTGCTCTCTCTCAGAGTAGCCACCAGTGGTAAGAGAGCCAAAAAAACTTCAACTTAAGTAATCTCCCCTGGAAATGTTTCTTTCACTGCTACCACACAAGAAATATTATAAATAATGCAGATGTGCCAATAGTAAACATACTTTTTGTGACACGACTTTGTTTATCAGTATCTTTTACCTGTTACATGGTTTCAGAACAAAATGGTATTTGGATGTTTAGGCTGAGCTACAGTGCCAAAATCCGAAATGCAAATAATAAAGAATCACAGAGGGTTACGGTGTATGCCAGTGTCTAGATGGTCTGGCTACCGGTTTTATGTGGCGGGACGATTTGGCGAATCATTATGTGTTTCCTCGGTGAGTGGAACTCCTCTCCAAGGTTTTTTTTGAGGAAAGAACTTACGTTCGAACCTGTGAGAAAATTTTGTTTCCTTAAAGGCTTTTTCAACTTCAGATGCTGGGGTAAATTTCAGGGGAAGCTACTCATTTATTTTCTTTTTTTGATTACCTTCTAAATGGAGTAAATTCTTAAAGAAAAAAAAAATGCTTCTAGAGAACGAATTACTTCCTTTAAGAGAAGATCTCATTTTTTGGCGGGAGTCTTTGACAAACGAAGCAAACAGGAAGTCATAAAAGATGCTCCTCTTTGTAATACTGTTGAAAACAAAGCCCAAAAAACATGGGGGTGTTGCCTTCCTTAAGAGAATTCAGGCAAGCCTTTCTTGATCAGACTGATCTCCCTTGGATATGTACTTGTATCTGTGCACCTTAATGTTGGGCTTTTCTCTATCCTGAACTTCCCGAAGTTGCCCATATGGGCAACCAGTGGTAATCTTTAAGGTACATGTGTCCACTTCCATGTTTTCTCGCCATCTCTATAAAGGGAAATGGGAGCAACATTTGTCGATCCCTGCTTTCTTGCCTGGACAATAAACCAGTTCCTAACAGGAATCAACTTTTAAAGGAAAGAATTTGCTCCTTGGGAGCAAATTCTTTCTTTTAAGAGTTGACTCTTCATTGAGAAGGGAGGTGAAAATGTCAGAGTTACCCCCCCCCCCCAACCTATCCGAAAGTGTACCCATTCACCTTAAACAAAAGCATATACATGTACCTGTATAATTTGACTGAACAGCTGTGTAATAGCAGCTTCAATAACAGGTGTGTCAGCCTGATCTGTGAGGGCCAGAACTAGTTTCATATAGCTCCCCAGCCCCTCCACTAAAGATGGAATGCACTCAGGATTTGCTGCCATTTTGATCAGGGCACGTAGAGATTTCTCCGTCTCGTCAAAGGATGATTTGTCTGAAAGAAAGAGAGAGATGGTGTGCATTATTGTTTGACATAAAAGTTGAAGAGCTCTTGATAATAGGTTTTTTTTTTTTTTTTAATTTTCTTTGTTTAGATTTCCGGAGCTTGGCATCCCTCTGAAAATGAGCCGAATAACGTCTTTAGACATGAAGAATACCAAGTCTAAGCGTACTTTAAGACATGTCATGGTCCTAGCGCTTTGCTGTTTAAGATTTTCTTGGAATCCACAGAAGGGAAGACCGCTTATCAGACTGGTCAACATCTTCGCCTTTCGCTCCGCCACTAAGGGTTATTTTCATTGATGAGAGTTTCCAGGAATTTGCAGGAAAGCGATTACATAACATTGCATGCCGTCGCATTATTATCACTTAGTCCTTGATTCAAGAAAAAGAAATTGGCATCTCATGGTGTTGCGTGCAGCTGTCTTAATGCTGTTTGAGCGCCAAAAAGCAGACGAGAAAATTTACGTCTGCAAGAATTAAAAAATGCCTTGTCAAAGACATTTCAAATTGAGAATTCAAAGACTGGACTGCAAACAGTGTAGATGTAGATGAGGCGGCTCATCATGAGCCGCCTCATCAGGATCTACGCTGTTTGCAAATAATGCTATTTTCGTCACCGGTGCATAAAGTGTTGATGTTGTTTTGTATGCTGCATCCTGTTCCGATCTTATGACATTTTATGGTCTAGAATTGCTTCAATAAACAGTTTCTTTTCTATTTCTGTAGGTTAATGAATTCAGGCAGACCGTATATAGCTCTCTGTTTCTTCAAGGCCAGCCATAAGAGATCGAGATAATTATTGGGCATGCGCACTGAAAAATTAACAAGTTGGCAAGTTTGAATTGTGACTGCCCATACAAAAAGGCTTACAGGGCTTTCATTATTTGTCATTTTGTAAAGCAATCAGTGAATAAAGAAATCCGTAATCCAATGAACAGATTGCGCGGATTTGAAGACTGATACATGGTCTGCCAACTTGCGATTTGATCACTTGAGCAGCGTCATATATGAAATGATCTGAGAGGAAAACTTTGATCAGCTTGCGTTTTGCAGTTAACACTCTATTAAAGGTGGTGATTTATGGTAAATGTAAAAATCTGCATAAAACAATAAAAAGGTAATGTCTCCCTGAAAGTTAGCAGACTTCTTATTTTTGTTGTTCTTTACAGTTAAGAATACAAAATAGCCGTACATGCTGCTTAAAAAAGTGTTTTTATAGGAAAAGATCAAAGGGTAATTTTCTGCGAATAAATCTGAAAAAATATTATCATTATTGAAAATTTACGTAGTTCTGAAGGTGCATTATTGCATAATGAAGAGCGTCCTAGCAATTATTTATTCCAACTCTTTCTCAAATTGTAATGTAGACCAGATGAAAATGGTAGCTTTTTCTCAAATGTTCAACCATATACAAAGTAAATGTACACTGGACGCATTTATTAAATATAGGGTAGGCAAGCATACCTATGTTAACACCTACAGTATAAATAATACATTACTGGCATGATCAGTGGTGTGTAGATGAAATTGTTCAACCTTGTTAAAATAGTCTCACCTGTTTCACCTGTGTGTTTTAACAAAAACAATTGGACACAGACTGCATCTTTTTTCATCTGCTCAGCCTGATTATGTGAGAAAGAGTTTGAAAAAATAATTGTTAGGACGCTCTCCATTATGCAACAAGGTACTCTAAGCACTAAGTATATTTTCAATAATGATATTATTTTTTTCAGATTCATTCGCAGAAAATTACCCTTTGATCTTCTCTTATAAAAACACTTTTTAACATTAACAAATGCTGCATTTTGGGATTCTAAATTATAAGAAACAACATACAGAAGGCATCCGCTAAGTTTTGGAAAGATCAGTGTTATTTCGAGTATTTTATGCAGATTTTTGTCTTTGTCCCAAATCAGTGATTATCACCACCTTAACCCATTAGTGCCCAGCGTCCCATAAATGGGACAGAGACAAACAGTGTAGACCCAGATCAGACGCCGCAAAATTCGGCGTCTGATCAGGGTCTAGATTGTTTGTAGAACAAAAATGGACACTTCTCTTTAAAAACAAACTAAAATAAATGAAAATAAAAGTAAACCAGATATCCCTTAAATGACAAATGGGTTCATCCAATATATGCAGATGGAAGAGTCCACCGAGCAGAGATGGGTTAATTTAGGAGAAACCATATAGTGAAAAGTAAAAGCCGGCCACTTCGCGCAGACGCGATGGCTAAATTAACCTAAAGCTTCACCCATTTCTGACCATTGGATTCTTCTACTTGGCCTTTTTGGACAGATCCATTAATTTTAAGGGGTGTCAAGTTTACTTATTCTGAATTTAGCTTTAAATAATTCAATTATAAATCAAAACGTGTAGATCCTGATCAGGCGTCTGAGCTGGGTCTACACTGATTGCCAATGTCCTATTTATTGGTCTCCAGTCGTAAATGGGTTCAGGTCTCTTTTAACGCGATATCACTTAATTATTTTCGACCAAGTGTCTGGTTATATTGGTTCTTCTGTAGGATTGGTGTTTCAGTCTGGCGTGCCGAACAGAACTTTAAACAAGTGAGCCGCGACACGACAAAACCAACAAAGTGGTTGTGCGCCCAGCGCAGACTCAGATCAGCCTGATCAGATTCTTCACTGTCCGCATGAAGGTAGCTCAGTCCCTTAGCTAGCCTTTAAGCACTTAGCGAAGAGTCTGTCCAGCCTGGGTGGATGTCCAGGCTGATCTGAGTCCGCGCAGGGCGCACAACCACATTGTTGGTTTTCTCGTGTCGCGGCTCAAGTAAGGTGCTGTCTGGAAACACCACAGACATGAACCACACTTTTAATGACATAAATATGTTCAACCTTTTCATTCACCCTGACCTCTAGAGGACATCGGCCTAGTGACTTTGGAGGAGATGTATGAAGTTTTTGACATATGAGTGGTCAAAGAATAGCTCTGATCTCTGGTACTCAAAAGTCTAAATGTACTCAGTAGTTAGCTGACTGCATATACCAACTTCCAAGAGATCTCATGTGTTTTGCATTTGCTTATATAAAAACATAAAGACAAAAATTTGACCTTGCCATAGAACAGGTCAATGTCAACCCAGGGTTGTCATTCGAATAAGGTGATAGGACTTGAGTAGCCAATGCTATACACCAAATTTCAAAATCGGTCTTTTGGTCTTGTGGCAGCCAAGTTAGTTACGCTACCATATTTGTTTCAACAAACATTTCCTTGATCCCTGTCGGCTCCATATAAAAGTTGAATCCAATCGACCCTGAGTCTTTGGAGATATTTGAAACTGTTAAAAGATGACTTACTTTGTTAAAGGGTCAAAGTATGGGCATGACCTCTGGTACTCAAAATGTTCATTGTACTCGTTTAGTTGATTGTACATGTATATAGTAACTTTTATACCAAAGTCTTTCACAATTTCTAAGGAATCTGAATTTACATAATGTTTTAATATAAAAGCACAAGAAAGCAAATTTGACCTTGCCATAAAAAGGGTCAAATTCAAACAATGGTCATCATTTGAAGAAACTTATTAGTACCTGAGTACCTAATGATAAACCAAGTTTCAAGGTCACCAATATTTTGGGGTTTTTTTACGTCTTTTTCAATTTAAGAGCTTGCAAATCATGACCATGTAGGTCACGTGACCAGGACTGTTTCGACCGATTTTTTTCCTTGACTCCCGAAGGCTTCATATAGATTTGGTTCCAATCTGCTCTGTGGCTTTGGAGAAGAAGACCTTTGAAATTGTTGAACGTGAATGATTTTGATCAAAGAAGGACCATAACTTTGGAACTAAAACTCTTCACTTTTTCATTTAGTTTCATGTATATATCTACTTACTTTATACCAAAGTCAACAATTTCTAACGTGTTACATGTAGCATTTTCCTTTCATAAAAAGCAAAGTAAACAAATTTGACCTTGCCATTAGAAAGGTCAGTGTAAACCCAGGGTCATCATTTGAAGAAACTTATAAGTACTAAGGACCGGATGCTATATACCTAGTTTCCATGCCATCGTTTTTTTTTTTTTTTTTTTTTTTTTTTTTTGGTTTCGGAGGAGTAGATTTCTAAACGTTTCTACCAAGTATGGGCATGGCGGCTATGTTAGTCATGTGATTAGGACTGTTTAACTAGACCCTCATTCCTTAACGAAGGATCCATATGCACTTTAGTTTTAATCTGCCCAGTAGCTTAGGAGTGGAAGTTGCTTAAATTGTTGAATATGAGTGACTTTATCACACTAATTTGACCTCTGGTACTCAAACATCTCCATTTACTCAATTAGTTTATTGTATAAACCAATTTTAATACCAAAGTCTCCAACCATTTCCAAGAAATCTAATTTTATTCCAATTTCTTATAGAAGAGCATAAGGAAGAAAATGTCATTTTGCCGAAAAAGGTGAAGGTCAACCAGGTCATCATTTGAACAAAGTTGAAAGATGCTCGAGTACCCAATGCTATATAAACCTTCAATGTCATGTGTATTTTGTTCTCGAGAGGAATTTTTTAAAAAGTTTAACTATACATGGCCGTCGCGGCCATTTTAGTTATGTCACCACAACCGTCTGAACAACCTTTCGTTCCCAAAACTCCTGGAGGCTCTACCTGAACTTTTGTCCATATTAGCCGTCTTTGGGTTTGGAACTGTTGAATAAACTTGATAGTTCTTGAATTTTCAATGCTATATACGTGCCAAGTTTCAAGGCCATCGATCATTTGGATCATTTTCTATACATTTTCCATATAAATGTGATGGGTCAGGTCGGTTACAAAGTCTCATGGCATCAATTAGCTTTCATATGATCCGGGTCATTTCTGATCTTATACTGTCTCCGACATAAAAACATGTTTATCATGCAATACAAATATTAATTCCCTCATCAACGATAACTAAAGACTCATCAAACATTTTTATTATATATTCTTAGTTACCATAAATCACAATTTTTTGAAAACTAACCAGAACTGATAATCCTTGTCCAAAATATGTAAACAAAAACGAAGATGATGCTTTCTTTGAGTTATGGAATTGTGCATATTTCATTGCTTTTTTTCTCCCAGTTTATTTTGCAAAGATAATACCCATAAGACCATACATGCGCATAAAACTTACGGTGTACGCGTACACCTGTATGTTTTTCGCCATTATACAACGGGAAACAACTTTTGAGACTTCCTATTTGCTTCCATGGGCGACGATATCATTTCCAAAAAGGGATTAACTCTTAAAGGAAACTCTTAATATGCTCCTAGAGAAGCAAATTCTTTTCTTTTGGAGTTCACCTCAATTGAGAAATGAGGCAAAAAACAAAACGGTAGCGTTACTTCTTCTGTACGTGTACAATTATAAGTAATTCGTAGGAAAAACATATGAGCCGCGACACGAGAAAACCAACAATGTGGTTGTGCGCCCAGCTCAGACACAGATCAGCCTGGAGATCCGCCCAGTTTGATCAGACTCTTCGTTAAGTGCTCAAATGGTAGCTAAGGGTCTAAGCTACTTCCATGCGGACAGCGAAGGCTATGATCAGACTGGGCGGATCTGAATCTGCGCTGCGCGCACAACCACATTGTTGGTTTTCTCGTGTCGCGGCTCAATTATACTCCATATATTATAATCCTTTTGATATTGTCACAGTATCTGAATGTGGTCCTGATTAATGTTCTTTAAAACAATCCAGATTGTATTCCGAAAAAGCTTTCTTACATCCAAGATCCATCTTCCACTGACCAACCATTATATACGTTTTTTTTTCTTCTGCAAGTTATCAGACATGGGACTTGATATTGATATTTTATTACATGCAAATTCACTTCCTTTGCAGAATATTTAACCAATTTATTTTCCGACGCTCTGATTCGCACAATAAACAGGATAAGTGTTCTTAGCACCAAGAATCCCATAGATTGTTATATGAGCTGCGACACGAGAAAACCAACAATGTAGTCGTACGTCCAGCGCAGACTCAGATCAGCCTGGGCATCCGCCCAGTCTGATAAGAGTCTTCGCTGTCCGCATGGAGGTAGCTCAGACCCTTAGCTACCCTTTTAGCACTTAATCTGTTAATAAAGAGTCTGGTCGAACTTGGCTGATGCCCAGGCTGATCAGAGTCTGCGCTGGGCGCACAACCACTTTGTTGGTTTTCTCGTCTCGCGGCTCACATGTGAATTGAATAGACGTATGTATGCATGCGCGCAGCTGATCTGAGCCGCACTGTCCGCTTTATAAAGCTGTCGTCACGTGCAAATGGTTTTGTGACATGTGCGAAGAGGAAAGACTCAGATCAGTCTGCGCATCCGCACAGTCTGATCAGAGTCTACCCTGTTCACATTGATTTGAAGACTCATGTCAGTTTGCGCATCTTCGGAGTATGATTTGAGTATCTGATTTACGCACATGGCTTATGGTCTCATTTTACGCGACGCCTATTTCATGTACGTAGATACTGATCAGCCGTATTCGCAGGTAGGCCATGGTATTCGCTGACAGCTTGAATTATCAAGATTTCACCTTGCTCAGGCATAATCATAACCCGATATTAGAACAGGTGCGTGCAATCAGGGATATCTCTTGCGTTTATTCAGAAAAGTTCAGGGTCAAAGAAATTCCAAGATAACATTTTTTTCAGTATTTTTTTTCTATATTATTTATTTAAATATAAAAAAGAGCGCAGCGACATTTAAACTGAAGTGACATTTACATAGCTGCAAAGTTTTTGTATACAGTTGCGTAATCAGTTGCATGTTGCTTATACAGGCATAAAAATACACCTGAGCTAAGAAAACCTATTAGAACACACAGCCAGCCTTTATAATAATGCATGGGCCTGGCATTTAAAGAGCTGTCCGTGAAAAAATGTAAAGGTCACCAAAATTGATGTTATTGTTAAGCCTGTCCAAATGCTATAACCCTAACAGTCCGAAGGCCAAAAAGCCCCAAAGCATGGACATGTCAATATCTATGAATGTGAATTTTGAAAGGATTCATGGTAAAAAGTTCGGGTGATAACCAAAGATCACATCTCTGTCAGAGCATCTTATCGTAAGTACGATGTAATATGATCAACCTCAGATAGTAAATGAATTTTCTAGTAAGCTTTGTAAAAGAGTTGAGATCAGGCGCCAATATTCAGACCAAGGGTCATATCCCTGGTTAAAAAAAAGCATGCGCTCATAACCACGTGAAAATAATTATTATTATTAATAATTACTTCAGAGGGCGGGAACTTGCATGAAATTATTTCATCAGCAGCACGATCAAGATTTGCAACTCTGGCAAGGCATCCGATCATGACCCAGATGAATTTGCGATCCATACCAGATTTTGATATCAATATCTTGAGTGTTTCTTTACAATGGGCTGAATTCTGAGGAAACAATTCAAGGGCTGTAATCCTAGCATAAATTGTCCGATCATAATATGAGCCGCGACACGTGAAAACCAACAATGTGGTTGTGCGCCCAGCGCAGACTCAGATCAGCCTGGGCATCCGCCCAGTCTGATCAGAGTCTTCGCTGTCCACATGAAGGTAGCTTAGACCCTTAGCTACCTTTTAAGCGCTTAGCGAAAAGTCTGAGCGGACCAGGGGGAAGCCCAGACTGATCTGAGTTTGCGCTGGACGCACAACCACATTGTTGGTTTTCTCGTGTCGCGGCTCAATTATCTATTTCATTGTGAATGAATGAGTATGTAGCTCTGAAGAAAGCTCACAACCCAGATAAAATAAGATTAGTAGCTTTCGTTAAGTGTCAATGTATTTCTTCACGAAAGGCTGTAAATCTGGTAGAAAAAAAGTCCGATCACGACTTTGATAAGACAGTATCTACCGCAGATGTGCTTAATAATATATTTATATTTTAGCACAATATGCCGTATTGCTTTTTTTTAGTTTTTACTGCTTAAATGACGTTATCACTTTTAGGCATCAACAAATGTTCTCTCCAGTACAGTGTAGAGGAAATAACAAAGGCTTGTTCAAAGCTTAATGGGGTATAAAGATTTCAAAGAATCTAGCCTATCTTAATTTGCATGTGATAATAACTTAACCGGGTACTAAAATATTTGAAAAGTAACTTACAGCGAAACTTCATATAATAATAATAAAAAAAATAATAAAAGATAAGTGACAATGATTTTTTGTCGTCCAACAGTCATAAAGATGCCCCAAGGAGACTAAAGTGAAAGAATACATAACATCCACATCCAGACATCGATTCTGTCCAAGTCCTCTCTAATCCAAAGAAGAGAGTAACCAAATAATTAAACGAAAAATGTTTAAATGTATTAACATATACAATGAAGAAAAAGAAAAAGAAAAAAAAAAAAAAAAAAAAAAAAAAAAAACAGAATGGTATTTATTTCGATCGCAGGCCAAAAACTGCTAAGTAGACTAAAACTATCTTTTGGCAGTAATTTTCTCCAAAGCTCAACTAGCAAAAAGACAGGCAATGATCAGAAATTAATACAATTAAATCCCACATTCCGATCTCTAAACCAAAAGGGAAAGAAGCACACACACAAATTGGCAAAAGGTCACGAAGGACTACTAGTTTAAGTATTTTGAGTCCTGAAAGCAAGACAATATTACAAAATAACATAGCCGAAACACTGATCTTTTTACACTCCATTAGTTGTTCTAGAGATCCAAATTGCTGGAACTGAGAATAAAATGTTGAGATTCCCTTTCCGTTCTTCAACAAATCTAATAAAATGACAATAAAACGAACAAGACAGTGTTGGCAAAATTAAATTTCACCCAATGAAAAACACCGTAATTAACCAAAGTACTCAAACAGATGTGCAGCAGCAAATAAAGTAGCCCCAGGTCAGACTGCCTTTTTAAGGGTTGCTTTGCATGCCGTTTCCGGTTGTCATTTGTGGACAGCTCGTCGTACTATGGAATCATTTTCTTCAGGCTGTAGGATTATACGGTAATTAGTTACACTGTCTCAATACTATGGGTAATTACATGTACCATAAGCACGGTACCTCTACAGAGAAATCTCCTGCTAATACAAATTGAAGTGATCTCGCTATCAGTAAAATCGTCCATAGGATAAATACGAGCAGCCAAGACTCAGGTAAGACTGCGCATGTGCGCAGTCTTACCTGAGTCTTTGCTGTTCGCATACATAATATTAGACATTGAAGATTCAGAACAGCAAAAATCAAGGCCCTCATCTCAAAGCCCCGATGTACTGATTTGACGTTTATGTTTCTGATTTCGCCCTCGCCCTAAGGGCTCTTTCGCAGCCCTCGTTCCTTAAGTATCAGACGCGCTATCGATTGTTAAATAAAGACTCATCAGATGTGACTGTTCCATATTGTCCCCGTGAACTTGTGAAGTCCTAACCAGTTGGCGTAGAGTCGTCATGTGGTTAAGGCCTTTGCTATGTTAGCATATATTCAATATACCTCATAGAAACTGCTCAAGTAAAATGCCAAGTTGTCTTAGATTGCCCAAATGCGCGGACTGATTTTGGCGTACGGATAGTGATATTTTCACTGTGCGCCGTCTTGCGGTTGTGCTTCGTCATCGGGAAATCAGTATGTCAACCTCATTAAAACGTAATTCTGAGACGGCTCTCTACTAGTAATCTGTGACAAGAATCCCAACTTTGCGTTAACTTTATAAAGGGGGTATTCTCGATCATAAGAGACATTTCGCTTTTGCCACAGTGAAAATAATAATAAAAATAACAAGACAATCGGTGGAGCCGATGGATGTTCCCCGAAGATATGCAATAGTGGAAAGGGTATCCTTAAAGAAAAAGTGATTTTAACGCAATTAAAACTGAAAACAAAAATAACTAATGGTTAAGGAATGAGAAGACGCAAATCTAGTTAGAATCTCATCTTTTTCAAATTATGGTAAACCATCACTGAGCGTAATAATGATTAGCCATCACAGTGTTGTGTAATCATGGTAATCCTTGTAATCTACGTAATGGCTGATCATTACAAACACCAAAACTACTTGTGTTAGGGTAATTTAGGGTAATGTTTCTTGCACTTTGCATTTTCGGTCATTGCCAGCTATCATCTCAAATTCATTAGATTTCCTTGAAAAGTTTTAAGATATAGGCTTTCGAACTAGCAAACAAATAAGATGGAAATATTTCCAAAACTACTCGTGATAGGATTAATGTGCTTGCACACTGCACTCCCTCTCACTGCTCCCTATTGATTTAATTTAGTTCCTTCCATACTCTCATAGATATGCCCCGAGAAGCAGAAATATGAGAAAGATAAGACGGGGAATAACCCCAAAACCACTTGGACAGGATTATGGTTATCGTGTTCTACACTTTCTCCCAATACTATCCATTGTTGTGTGAAACTTTATTTCATGGTTATTACGTTCTACACTTTCTCCCAAAACCCTCCATTGTTGTGTGAAATTTCATTTAAGTCTCTTTAATAATTGTAGAGATATGCTCCGGACAAGCATACAACTGAGAAAAATATGAAGGGAAGTGCGAACAGTCAGTCACTAAATGAGCCGCGACACGAGAAAACCAACAAAGTGGTTGTGCGCCCAGCGCAGACTCAGATCAGCCTGGGCATCCGCCCAGTCTGATCAGTTTAGACTCTTAGCTACCCTTTAGGTGCACAGCGATGACTCTGGTCAGAATGGGCGCACAGCCACTTTGTTGGTTTTCTCGTGCCGCGGCTCAAATGCCATAAAAGCCAGCAAGTTGTTTTCACCTTCAGCTTGTTTCTGAAAAGTTTTAACATTCTAACGCTATTATTTTTTTATTCTACCTCAGCAAATGATTATCCCATCCGGCACATAACATCAAAATGATGTCGTTCTGACGTCACGTGCCTGCTGGGATGTAACGTTTTAGTTTTATAATATGTTCTACTAATGCGTCTGCGTGCCATTCCTTCAGTGGGATGATGCAGTATGAAAAGATAGACAGAAAAACGTCACAGCGCGCCTAAGATTATTTTCGAACGGCATCTTGGTATATGACGGCGCTTCACAGATTCTTTGATACGATTTTAGACATGGTAAAGTAGGTAAGCTCAGTTCCGAGACATTGTTTGGTTGTTTTGGGAGAGTTGTTTCTTTTCTTTTTGTGAAGCTTAGATGGATAGGTCAAGGTCTATTTTTCAACATACGACGCCGTTAACCAAGTAAAGCATTGTGAAGGTGTTAGCGTCACACCTTTTGAAACTTTGAAACTTGTTTATTTGCTTTAACGCCTAATTCTACATATAAAATACATATTCACCGGCGTTTTACAAACACATATATATATCAAATTTAGAGAACTTTGTATGTCACAGTAAATCATTATCACACCTTCATAAGACTCAAAACGTTATGTATTTAGCTTACGGACAATGTTGTGAAGCTTACGAAGGTGTGAAACTTACACCTTCACGAAGCATGCATTAGAATCTTCGTGTCTGAAACAGTTGATGAGTCAGTCAAAACATATTACCTTACAAGACTCCTTCACCGTAACATAAAATAAGGAAATCGGGGAATCGGAGGGGTGTGTGTGTGTGTGTGGGGGGGGGGGGGGGGGGGGGGGGGGGTGAGGGGACTCTAAAAATAGTACTGCAAGTCGCAGTTCGTTAGTACTGATCTTTATATTGATACCCTGAACTGTATTTCTGTTTCTTTCAGTCAACTTATAGACTATAAATGTAATTGGCAACTATCTTAGAACATTTAATAACAGGCCTTATTCCTGTTTTCTATTCTTGATACGATGGTACAGTCTGATATAGATTTCATCGGCGGGTTAACATAATGAGTTGTATTCATCTCCATAGTTCTAGGCCAAAGTGATTGTATCTATAAACCTTAAAGTGACGTCACAGTGAGTAAGCGAAATGCAAAAGACAGACAGCACTTGCGATATCTACTTATCACTTAGGGACGAGTCCGCTAATTTCGGACAGTTGGTAAATTTGGACATACCATTGCAAACAGTGAAAATCTGGATGAGACGGCTCATAATGAGCCGTCTCATCAGGATTTTTACTGTTTCCCCAGTTTATTTTGTTTTAATTCCAAACAACTGACATATAAAGGAAACACTGTCACTGTCCGAATTTACCTGCTGTCCGAATTTACCTTACTTGACCTAACTACTTTATCAATTATTTACCTAAGAATTCATTTATTTAGCAAAAGAAAAAATATGAATACGGTAAGAAGATAGGAAAGGAAACCGTGTATGTTTCTATTTTGTGTTTTTTGAATTATCTATCTAGCTACCACAGAGTTGCGTTACGTCCACAGTATACAGCTGTGGTCATGTCGGGACGGTCACCTAACCACAATATTCCTGGGCAGGCTTAGACCTCCTAAGCGGTTAACCAGTACTAAGTGCACATACTTTTGCCAGTAACTGACAACTGCCCGTCTTGAATCAGCGGAAGGAGAAACGAAAGTATGTGGCCAGACCGGGTATCGAACCCAGGACCTCTTACTTATAAGTCAGGTGCCCTACCGATTGCGCTACGCGGTCCGGCCAGAGTTAAGTGAATGTAATCGATTCCTTGTTTTGCTTGCAGGCTAAAATGGTTTGAAAGTTCCTAGCATTGTCTTAATAAGCACATCCTATAGGATTTTCTTTGTTTCGTATACATGGTATACATGTATTGCTTTAACAGAAATAAAGATATTGAAAATATATATATCCAAATACAACCGACCCCTTGTTTAACTTCCAGGCTAAATGTTTGAACACTCCGGGCGTGTGTTAATATGTATATTCCGATTTTTTGTATATAGTCGGGCACTTAAATATTGCGACTTACATGTAGTATAATCATCCACTAATTAGAAAGTAAGATTTAAATATCCGTCGATGGGTCAGAACTGCTGGTTTTATGACAAACAGCGCAGACTCTGATCAGACTGCTCCTAAGGAGCAGTCTGATCTTGTTTCTCTTCGAATATTTATCATAAAAATGGTATTTGCGATTCCAGCCAAAGTAAACCAGCATATAATGCAGGTACACGTAAGGGAAAGTCCAAAAGTCTGCTGTCAGATGATCATCAGTGAAAAGAAATTCTATTTCTGCTGCGCCAAGGTGACGATCACGTGCTTATAACTGAAAAAATCTAGCGTTTCAAAAGAAAATTATCTCGAACCAGCTAAGAAAATGAGGCCATTCTTCAAACTTCATAGCAATGTAGATGAAGTTGAAAAGGTGTGTGTTATATAAGAATGTTTGCTCTCCTGACTGGAGCTGAAACTTACACAGAAACGGGCGTATATTGTCCCGCCTGTGGTGCTCTTGTTAGTTTTACCCCTTTTTCAATGGGGCCAAATGTGAGGAAAATATTCTTCCCCGTACAGATAGAATTATTTGTTCTAAGCGTATGAATCCATTTTCTAAGGGTCTCAAAGCCCATGTAGGCAAACAGAAAGTAACAAAAATTTTCTCCCTTTAAAAACGGCAGAAAAAATGAAGGTCCAACCATATCCCTTAAGAAAACTCTCCGATAGAGCCTCCTGGTGTTCGCCCATACTTTCAGGGAATATTAGGATATGAAATGTTTGCTTATATGTAGTTCTGACTCAAACTTATAATTCAAATCAACCTGGGCATCAGCCCAGTCCGAGCAGACTCTTCGCTTAGCATCTAAAAGGTAGCTGAGGGTCTAAGCTACCTTCATGCGGACAACGAAGACTCTGATCAGATTGGGTGGATGCCCAGGCTGATCTGAGTCTGCGCTGGGCGCACAACCACTTTGTTGGTTTTCATGCGTCGCGGCTCATATTATTTAAGAAATAGATCAGCTGTAGCAGTGAATTGTTGTGTAATAATTCACTGTTTGGAGGTCAGTTGTAAAGAAGATCATATCACGAGCGCGGAGCGCGAGTGATATATCTACTTACAACTGACCGACAAACAGTGAATTATTACACAACAATTCACTGCTAGAGCCGAACTATTTCGATTCTAACGGTCAAAAACGCTGAAAAAGTATTTTTTTCATTCAAACTCTCCCAACCTTCCTGCCAGCGCGTTCATGCTCCCGCCAATATTCTTAACTGTATCTAAGGTAAATGTACGTTTTTATGGCGATTTTAGAAAGAAAAAAAGACGTTACACCGTCTAACGTCTCAAAACGTCACAAAATTACGTCAGTAATGCAAGTGACGTCAGCAATTAGACTCACGCGCTCCGAGACAGTGAATTGTTGCAGAATAAAACACGGAAACGTTCCATTGCTTTTATAAGCGCCCTGTGTTAGAATTAAGAATTACCTTGTTGGTCGTTTACACAGCTATTTCTGTGTTTACTCTTTTCTCCTCTTCTGAGACTCATCCTGCTCATAATACCCCGCCCACTGCTGCTGCTGCGTTCGTTACCTCCTATTCCTTTATTACTGCTCGAACTCTGATCCGAACTACTTCCATCCTGCTGTATAATGGGAACGTGCTGAAAAAGAAAAAAAAGTAACGTGTACTAATTTTTATAAGCCATGAACCCTTGTGAAACGTTATTTTATTGATTCCTCTGTCTCCTCCCTTTACCCTCCCTCCCTCTCCCAAATCTTACTTTATTTTTGTTTTGCTAACATTTATGTCTTACGCCTTATGCAATTATCTGTAAAAAAATCTTTGTTAGCCAGGTTATAACAAAAGCACCCGTATATGACAATAACAATAACATGCCGATCCAATACCTGGGGCCGTATTCATAACGCCACTTAAGTCGTTGCTATGCGGTTGCTAAGGCTAAATATCTACAAAGGCGATTCCCTACAAATTCGGTCTGGAGGAACAGTCTTACAAAGACTGTTCCTCCAGACCAAATTCCATAGTTTAGGGAATCTCCTTCAAAGAAATTCAGCCTTAGCAACAGCATAGCAACCACTTAAGTCGTTTTATGACTACGGCCCCTGTACTTTAAAGTCTTGCAATATACACTTTTTTCTAAGACATACATAAAGCCATAAATACAAATAAATGTTTCTTAGTTCGATCCTTTCAAACAAATCATGAATGATGAGACTGAAAAATCTCATCCTTGTTTTCTTGCTCGCCTCGCATGAGACTAAACTAACATAAGACGAGCCTGAGATGCCTCAAGGTCTCAACACCCTGAATGATTATTTTTCTCACCCATTCTGTTAAAACACCCCGTGGTTCAGTCTTCATTAATTACATTTCTTGTAATTATACCCATAATTATTATTGTATGCAAAAATTCCGTCTTGAAAAAATATGTAATTCTCTTCATATCAAAACTCATATAAACTTGCCCGTGTGCCTAGGTCTACAGGCTTGTCGTTCGCAAGAAAGTAAGCGAGACCACGTTGCCATGACATTAGCAAAAACACAGTTGTTCTTAGTTCCACAGTTTAGCCGCTCCAGTTGCGAGAACAATACGCGAGACCTTAACGTCATGAAGCAAATCGGTCTCAAAACGAGCTGTTGTACTTTTTCTTAAAGCGACAAAATTTACGTGTGCAAAAATTCAAAAAAGATGTGTCCAACTTATATGCAAAGAATAAAGTGCAAACAGTGTAACGGCTCGTGTTAGGCCACCTGACCTTGATCCACACAATTTATAAAATCAACTATTTTCATTTTTAGTGCTTAAGTGTTTAACAAATTTATTTTTAATGTGTTATTACAAAGAGAGGATAGAACATTATGATCTTGTTACGGAAAATATGAGGTACGGTGATGTCCCTAAATCTTCGGACGGAACTGTCTTCTTCGTTTGGCGGTTCCGCAAATCATGCGCCTTTAATAAGAGCCACCACACGACAAAAACAACAAAACAGCATGTGCGCCCAGCGAAGACTCCGATGAGCCGGGGCATTCGCCCAGACTGACCAGAGTCTTTGCTTTGCCCTTAAAGGGTAGCTAAGGGTCTAAGTTATCTCCTTACGGACAGTGAAGACTCTGATGAGCCTGGACGGATGCCCCTCACCTGCCACTTTGTTGTTTTTGTCGTGTCGCGGCTTATTTATTTTCTTAAATTCTTCTATTTCCGGTGATCTTCACACATAAATTTGGCAGATAAAAGTGCTTTTACCATCCACCATTATCGTGCCTCAACTATAACTTTTCGTGAGAAATTTGAAATTTAATAGAAATATGAGGGCGTATATGAGCCGCGACACGAGAAAACCAACAATGTGGTTGTGCGCCCAGCGCAGACTCAGATCACCCGGGGCATCCACCAAGTCTGATCAGACTATTGACTAAGCGCTTAAAAGGTAGCTAAGGGTCTAAGCTACCTCCATGCGGACAGCGAAGACTCTGATCAGACTGGGCGGATGCCCAGGCTGATCTGAGTCTGCGCTGGGCGCACAACCACATTGTTAGTTTTCTCGTGCCGCGGCTCAAATCTTTAATTGACAAATGGACTCATCCATTTGATTCATCCATTTGATAAGGATAAAAAATTCCAATGGGCATAAACGACTATTTAGAGCAGAGTCTGGCTGCACTGGACCTTGCCAAGGTCAGCAGTCTCCTTGATTTCCAAAAGCTTTCAAACACTTTATAAAAAGAAACAATAAGAGCATATATTTATTGTTATTGATATTGTATACCCTGAAGCCTCTTTAGCTCGTTCTTTCGTTTGTGGCAGAGAATTAGAAAATTAAAACAAACGTGCGTTTGCCCTCAAGTACTACTTGCACTGTAGCTCGTTTTATTTCATTTTGTTTATATAGAGGACGTTTGCTCTCAAGTAGATCTACTACTTCAACGGTAGCTTTTTTTCTCTCTTTCTTTCTTTTTGTTCCTAATGGACAATGAATTAGAAAACTGAAACAATAAAGTACGTTTGCCCTTAAGTACATCTTGACTTGTAAAAAAAATAGAATGAGGCCTGTCACCAACATATATATAGCTAACACCATTGTCAGTTTTATAGTTTCCTATATACAACTGTGACAACCTACGTCATAGATGTTCTGTCATCGGTCACCTTGACATTGATATGGTAAAAAGTATGCTTATTTGAATGTTGCAAAACCAACAAAGTGGCGTGTGCGCCCAGCAAAGACTCAGATCAGCCTGGGCATCCGCCCAGTCTGACCAGTCTTATCGCTGTGCGCTTAAAGGGTTGCTAAGGGTATAATCTTTAGTTATTAAATATCGATATTGTATTGATATACACAGTATCCGAACGCACTGTACCATCCCTTTCGGGTTTCATAGCGTTGAATTCGCTTATAACCAGTAGTCGGAAATCATTATATTTTGAGATTTTATCCGGAATCTGCTACGTCATGTATAGTTATTCTGCTTTGAAAATGTAAAGAGGTTATTGTCTATGATTTCAAGTGTACTGAGAGTAATTTAAAACTGATAACGTTATTGTCTATGATTTCAAGTGTACTATTTTTCTCAAACAGTTAGTGTTACAATGTATGTGCTGTACAGGGTAAATATATTTGTTAATTCTTTTTCAACTTCCTTCATTGGTATTGTAATATTATGAATCTTGCTCTAAGAATCGGTCTATTGATATCTTTCTATGTATTCCTTATTCTGATCATGTATCTAAAAAATTAGAAATTTAACCCTGTACAGTAATCGTTGGCACACTCTGGAAGTGTTATTCCCATGACATGTACAATAATATTTTTCTTCTTCAGATTATAATATTTATAAAATAATGTACATTTGTGTAACTCTCTTTCTCTCCTTCTCTCTCTCTCCTTCTCTTTCCCTCCCTCCCTCTCTCTCTCTCTCTCTCTCTCTCTCTCTCTCTCTCTCTCTCTCTCTTTGAAATTCACGTAATATATCGGTATTTAGCCATTCTTATACTGTAAATTCCAATATGCTCCAGGAAATGACTTCATAAATAAGCATCTTGCTTACTGTCAAATCCTGATACTTTTGAAATTGTATTGTAGTATATGTATGTAATTTATAGTTAATAAAATATCGTTTAAACTAAAATGTAAAGAGGTAAGTGTACTATAATTTGCTCTTTGGTCTTTCACTTTATTGCCCTGTCTATGAAAATCTCTTGGCCGTCTCAGAAATTTTATTCCGAACAGCTAATTTAACACCAGTTTGTGTCATGCAAAACCTAGCTATCGTCATACTACCAAAACTAACAAACTGTAGATTGATGACGCCTTCCATTTATTTTAAAGATTTTTATAAAACCTGTAAGAAAAGGCTCAAAATGGTTTTAGAATCATGCCAAGGGCGATTCGAATACTGTACTCATTACTATCCACCCATACACGACATTGTACAGGGCAATAAAGTAAAAGACCGAAGAACAAATTATATTAAACTTACCTCTTTACATTTTCGAAGCTGAATGACTATAAATGACGCAGCAGATTCCGGAGAAATCCTCAAGACATAATGATTTCCGACTACTGGTTATAAGCGAATGTTTGTACTCTCGATTCGACGCTATGAAAACTGGAAGAGATGGTACAGTGCTTTCGGATACTGTGATATAGTTATCGCTTGAAATTACGTAACTTCAATATTCGTACATATTTGAGCACGCTTACTTCACGAGAAATATATGCATTATCAGCATAACGTCAAAATTTCCGCAGTCCATGTTGGCTTTTTAGTGGAAGCCATTTTGATATTACAGACCGTAAAAAATCAAAGTTTGGGACAGAAAAGTCTGAGCAAATAGTGCAAACCCACCCAGGTAAGACCGCTCATAGAAGTAAAAAGTATGCAAAGATCAGGAATTGAAACAATCAAAATCCAAATCCAGCCCTCAAACCATAATTGGAAACAACTAAGATTACAAATAATCAAGATACAGAGAACATATGGCCAACCGAGTGAGCAGCTTGTTCCCAAAAGGTGGCCACTCAGCAACCCAAACCGAACCAAAAATAATAATAACATACCTAAGGTAAAACATCACAGAAACTCTGACACCAAAAACAGGCAACAAAGAACCACAACAGAACAACCGCCTTGGAACGGTCAGTAATGAATTACTGGGGGGCTTAAATCGATTTTACAGGCCCAACCTCACCCTCAGTTTCTGAAGTGGTACAAAACATTTAGTTGGTTGTTCGGTTCGCATGATAACCCTCTAACTCGTCAATGAATCATCACGGTAAACACATAAATCAAATTTCAACACCATGAAGAAGCAAAGACGAGGACTCAACAGATACAACGGGCCGTCTGACAGGTGGAGATCCCTGTCCTGCCAAACAACCCCACTGGAAATCTGAAGCAAAAGAAGGTCACCAGTTGAGCCCCGGTGGACCAAGCAACAGACAAAAAGGCTCCGGTCCCAACCAACTAAAATATATAGCTTTAGGTCGGGGCCATCATAGAGTCTGACGACCGATCCCCCGGTGTGCAATTAAAGAGTGCAGCAAAGCTATCAACCGTGATTGGGTTAATCACTAAGCATGCAGACTGTCGCATAACATTTAAATTATAGCCAATACGTTTGTGACGTATTATTATTTTTCGGAATTGGTCAGAAAAATCAGTCCTACCCTTAATCTTTTTGAATTTGTATACTAAGTCACCATAAAATTCTGGTTCCGATAGGCCTTGGTGTAAAAGAAATTTTAATCCGACATCAAATTTTGAAACCAATTCATGGTGTTTGCGATAGAATTTAGAAAAAGCCTTTCTAAGCTTATGATACCGATAGCCCTGTTGAAGAAGTTTAGCATTTAAACATTTATTACGAGCATTAAAGTCATCTACATGACTACACACTCTAGCAAATCTTATAAGTTGAGAAATATACACTCCATAAGAGGGACGACGTGGAACGTCACCATCCAAAAATGGAAAATTAACTATATCAAAGTCAAAGTCATCACGTTTATCATAAATTTTAGAAGATACAAAACCGTTAGAAATAGATAGATGTAAATCCAAAAAGGGGGCCTCGGTATCTGAAGTATTAGCTTTATTCAATTTAAGTTCAGGTGGGTAAATTTGGTTAACCATGCTTTCAAAATAAGGATTATCAGTATTCAGAAGATCGTCTAAATATCTAGAGGTTGAGTTAAATGCCTCAATGATATCAGCTTGATTATCAACAGAAAGAGAAGTCATGAAATCTCTTTCATAACAAAATAAAAACAAATCGGCCACAAGAGGAGCACAATTTGTACCCATCGGAATACCAACAATTTGTCTGTATAACTTATTACCAAATCTGATGTAAATATTATCTAAGAGATATGATAAGGCGTCACATACATTCTGACATGACCAAAGACTATATCCTCTATATATTTTACGGTCAGTAGAAGTGAAAAACGCTTTCTTATCGTTACAGGCAATATAAAGGGTATCTTCATTTTTGGAGAACTTTTTGAAGGCCCTCTCAATCAAATCAACAAGTTTTTCCTTTATTAAATTATGGGGTAATGTGGTATAAAGAGTAGAAAAATCATAAGTGGACAAACTAGTCGCACGGAACCCTCTTGACTTCAGTTTACTAAGTACCTCACCAGAATTTTTTATAGACCAAAACATATTTTTCCCTGACCTCTCATACACTGTCTCATAGTACCAAATGACACGAGATTTCACAGCAGTGAGGCAAGAAGTTAATAATTTAGATAATTCTGTAGTAGTACAAGAGCTAGAGTTGGCAATGAATCTAGCTTTATACGGAGTCTGATTACATGTAGGCTCCACACTGTTTGCAATTCCAACTGCAATTTTTAGACGCAATTCTGTAGTGTAACAGCAAACCTTTCAATTTTAGGACAATTGCGTCAATAAGTGTGCATGTAGGTGTTCCAACTTTTAGATTATTTTTTCGGTAGCCACTAGCCCACCAAAGTTCTACAAGCTCTAAGACTGCGATGCATGTAGAACTGGTAGCCGATGACACATCATAACGCCACAAAAGGCTCTCAGAAGTTTGCAAAAAGCTACCGTCGGATACCAAGTCCACTACTGGCAGCCAAAACAAAAGAAGCGCACCAATTGAAATATGAATGTCACTGTGTTTAATAGTTTCACTTTCCTTATTTTCACCCAATAACTACAGATACACAAATTCTATTACGTAACAGTACACAAACACTGGTTTACCTGCTACATGTATTTTAGTGAATAATAATAAAGATAATGAAAAAATGAAATTGCACTAGAAGTTGAAACTCAAGACAAAATGTGTTTTAAGGAGTTTAATTGCTTCCTGGATGTAGCCGTGCTTTACTTCTTTATAATAAAAAACAATTAAAGAAAAGACGCTACATTCAAATTCTAGCCATATAACTAAAATCGAACCATTCTATGAAAACGAAGACCGTACACTGAAAATATGGGTCATATTATGAAAACAAAATAGAATAAAGGGAAAATATTACAAACATAACCAAAAATGTGTAAACAGCGAAGATCTATATGAGGTGCTCATGACGACATTTCTTAAAAAAAACTTTGCAGTTGTAAAAGATATAAACACTCATATAATAAATGAGAATGAATTTGTTAGCTGCCAGACTTTATTGGTTGGTTGGTTGTTTTGCATTTAACGGCTCTTTGAGACAGTATTTCAGTCCACATCGAGCCGTCTCCCACAGAGAGGGAGAAAGAAAAGAGATATGATAGGCGAGAGAAAAAATGTCCAAAAACAAGTCCATCCGAAACCACTGCAGGCATAGTAGGCCCTTGCCTTACTATTATCAAAATTATTAAGACGCCCAGGAACTGAAAGTTACCCAGCAACATCGCTCGACTGCAACCACGACTACAATCCGCATGGTTTGATAAAAAAAAACCAAAAAAAAAAAACCCGAAATACAAACAACTTAAAAACTATAATTTTACATGCATGTGAATTTCAAATGGTTTACTCAGTAAGCGTAATTGACTGGGCATTTCGTGTTTCACAATTCTTCGCGTGAAGCACTTTTTCGATATAAAAAAAGTGCTTCGCGCTAGGAATCGTGAATAACTGGGTGTTTGATGACTCACAATTCTTAGTGGGAAGCACTTTTTGATAGAAAAAAGTGCTTCACGCTAAGAATCGTGAATGACTGGGTGTTTCATGACTCACAATTCTTAGCGTGAAGCACTTTTTAATAGAAAAAGTGCTTCACGCTAAGAATTGTGAATGACTGGGTGTTTCATGACTCACAATTCTTAGCGTGAAGCACTTTTCTAATACATGTAGAAAAAGTGCTTCACGCTAAGAATACGCTCAATGTTTTAAAATTTTATTTACTCTTCAATAGTGCAGCTTACGGAAATCAGCATCTACCTCTACTCATTGAACTGGAAAGCACAAGTTCAGGCTCGGTGCCAGAAGTTGCACATTATGGATTCCTTCCCTTAAGCCTCCTGGGGGATTGGACGAAAAAAAACAGCATTGACCTTTCTGCTCTCAAACATGATGTTTTCTAAGGCATTAATCTTGCTCTGACAGGCAGTTCTCGTCAGTCAGTCATTGCAATCATTGAGAAGCAATTCTTCTGATGGCTAGGAAATTAAACAAACATTGTCAGTCAAGACGGGAAAAAATGGACTTACTGCCTCTGTGTAAAGACGTGAATAAAATCTCCGAAACTTTGTGCACGGACACGATCGTTCACATGCACGCTCTCTCTGTTTAGACAACGTGCAACTGAAAGCAAAACGCTATAGAACATTGCCCTTTTAAGGGCAATGTTTCATACTGCGTCTTACCTTCCTTGTTTGTAAATTGCATTTAAGCCTGCGATAATGCTAAGGTTTGCCTGAACGCTTAATGATTGTAAACAAGCAGGATTTGGCTTAAGGTATGATTGTCCCGAGCGGGTAACTATCTTCGGCAAAAGTTCAGTTCGATTAGTTCAGGGATACAGACAATTATTGCATTAAAACTCTCCTTAATCAGTAGTGCCGTTATCAGCAGTGCTAATATGGGTTAAGATAGCGGGCGATAACATCTAATCAAGTAAAACGATACGTGCATTTATGAAATTAAAAGAAAAAAGCGGAAGTTACTTCATCTCCTAAGTACATGTAACACACATGGTTGTGACAAAGCATGTACATTTGCACGCACCACACAGCACGTAGCCATCGCAAGCTATTTTTATCGAGTCGAAATTCGATTTGATTGGCAGTTAAAAGATTATTATTATTTCTCAGTAAAACTGGCCCCGAGGTTTTAAAACTTGAATACATTCTCAAACTAAAATAAAGCACACTGATCATGCTGATTGGCTGGTTCCGAACACATGCTCGGAAACAGCCAATCAGTGTGCTTTATTTTGAGTTTGAGCTTATACTCAAGTTTTA
The DNA here is from genome assembly GCA_963989385.1 of Ctena decussata. Taxonomy (NCBI): domain Eukaryota; kingdom Metazoa; phylum Mollusca; class Bivalvia; order Lucinida; family Lucinidae; genus Ctena; species Ctena decussata. The sequence continues at coordinate 31,473,556 of OZ022498.1, read as the reverse complement.
TAACCTCGGACCCTGGCTTCTCACTGGACCGCTCAAATTGACCATTGCATTTAGTCACAACAAACGTTCGTGTATTTTTATTATTTTTTGCGATTTCTAAATCATTGCTCGTGTAAAAAGAGATTTAACAAAAAGTAAATAATTCAAAGTTATTTCCTCCATGTGAGATAAACCATAGTTTTTTTCATAACATGTGTGTTATGCATTTATAAACCTTCAGACTTGATGTCCTTTTCTATGGTCATATGGGAATTTTCTTTCTAGCGGTAGTGTTTCATTTCTGTTTAAATCTGTCTGATGCCTTAAAAGATGCACTTGTAACGTGTCATATAACTTGCATGCGGAATATGAAATAAACTGTTAGTGTTGTGCATGAAAATTAATGTCCTCCTGAATTTCTTTCAAGCTGTCAGTCATGTAAATTGCATGCACAAGATGAAATTAACATGTTTGAACTTTGAATAGGAAATAATGTTGGATTCAGTAGAAGTGGCAGGAACAATATAGGAATGAATTTTATATTTGTGGATTTTATCTAGGTGTAAACGCCGGCGAATCACTCACAAACTGAATAAAGCCCTTCGGGCCCGAATCACTCACAAACTGAATAAAGCCCTTCGGGCCCCTTGGCCTAGATAAAATCCACTAAAAATAAAATTCATTTCTTATAATTCCAACTCGATTATTTTGAACTTAAAATTATCAGCTATACCGAATATTTTAGAAACTGCCGCAAAGAAAATAGTCCAAGTAGTTCCCAGTTTCCGGTTCAGGGGATTTATCGAAGTATTAACGCCGTTTTCTGTACGCTCTTTACCGATCAAATTGCGCTAAATTAGCAGTAGAAAGTAGAGTTGGAATTATAAAGGTTTAGATTCTATTTTTTTCTTTCGCGGATCCAAGAATTTTGGATAAGGGGTTCAAATTAGCTAAGTGGGGTTCGATGTGTGCAGTTTGACCAATTTTTCCTAAAATTCCCCATGAAAATAAGATAATTTGGTCTGAGAAGGGGTTCAAACGAATCCCCCGACCCCCTCTGGATCCGCTACTGTGGACACGTAAGGAACTCCTCGAAAGGGAATACTCAGGATCGTTTTAAGGTATTTAAGTATTTTGCTTGGCAAGACTGGCTAGAGACAAAATTATCTGAAAACTAGCCTGAGATTTCTTTGTGTCGGTATCAACCAATTATAGGTGATATATCATCTGTACAATAAATCCTGCATTGACAAACGGCCAAAAAACACTTTGAGAGAGAGAGAGAGAGAGAGAGAGAGAGAGAGAGAGAGAGAGAGAGAGAGAGAGAGGGCAATTTCTTTCTCTTAAAGAGTATCTCCCTCAACTATTTCAAAGCCCAAATTAATTCCCTAAAGATGAATCCCCCTTAAAGAGCTTTTGGTTTATTAGACATGTTTTCGCCTTTGTCAGCTTACATTTAAATATACATACATATTTAATAACAACAAGCTTTGGTATCAGAACACGGAAGCCATTGGTTTACAGAGTTGTTGTCCCTGGATCGTAGTTATTTAACAGATGCTCATCGTGTTTATAGTAAGACTACCTTAAAACGGAAGAAGGTTATAAAATAGCTATGATGAATAGTCCAGCAAATAACAAAAGCTTTGCACTAAGCTTTATTATCGCTACTAAAACCTTAACCCAGAACATAAAATGTCTACATCCATTTAACAGGAGACTGCCGCCATATTTAATGTACATTCTAGATGTATTTACAATCATAGATTCTCATAAGTAAGTCAGAAGAAGACAAACGCGGAGTAGGGCAAAAATAAGGTGTCTAAAAGTAAAATATCTTTTGTAAATGACAGAGAACAAGTTTATTACCCATGTCTAAAGATCTAAAGTCGTGACACATAATGTTGCAAGGACAAAATGTTTGTTGTTGCGATATATCGCAACAAGAACCATTTCGATCTTGAAAACATTGCGACTGCTGGTCAGTCTTCGTTTGAATGGTAGGTCAGTCTTCGCTTGAATGGTATCCCCAACGCAACGTAATTGAGCCGCGACATGAGAAAAACCAACAAAGTGGTTGTGCGCCCAGCGCAGGCTCAGAAGAGCTTGGGCATCCGCGTAGACCAATCATACTCTTTGCTGAGCGCTTAAAGGGTAGCTAAGGGTCTAAGCTACCTCTATGCGGACAGCAAAGACTATGCGCTGGGCACACAACCACTTTGATGGTTTTTCTCGTGTCACAGCTCATATCACCTAACGCGGCTCAAGGAGATCGTCCAAGTTTTATAGTCTTGGTTGCCGTGGCTACTAAAAGCAACCCAAGGTCAGACATAATCTCCTGATTTTCTAACTTTAATGTCTCTTCAGAAGACCTTGCTGAATAAATGTCAAATAAATCCGAATTATGACTGTATTAGAATTTACAACGGAAGAATGTCTATAAACTTCTTACATAACTACGTCATCATATAAACATCAGGAAACTGTGCTTTGGTACTTGCTCAGCCAATAAAATGGCTTCATCATAAAGCTTCTGAAGGAATGTCAATTGGATAAAGTCGGTTAAACTCGGACAGCGGATAAATTCGGACAGTGACATTGTTTCCTTTTTATGTCAGTTGTTTGGAATTAGAATAAAATTAACTGGGCAAACAGTGAAAATCCTGATGCGACGGCTCATGATGAGCCGTCTCATCTGGATTTTCACTGTTTGCAATGGTATGTCCGAATTTACCCCCTGTCCGAAGTTACCCGACTTGACCCTAATCAAGTTTGCTGAAAGCAACTCGCAAGTTTGATATGGAGATTCGTCAGTCAAAAGAAGCAAGAATTAGTCATATGCTTTCGATTAGGTGGAGGTAGCACATAGACCCAGATTTTGCCGTAAAGTGTTAATTGTATCTCGGCATTCCGTTCGTTCAGATTTGTCGACCCAATTACAAACTAATTTTAACAGAATTTACTAAAAAAATGTATGGTCTTAACATCATTGCAAGAGTGTATCTTAAGAAAAATCTAAATATATTGAAATATTTCACCCGAAAGTTAGTCAGCGGCAGTAAAAATAACACCGAGTTTAGAACCTCCCGTTTTTTTTTTTTTTTGTTTTTTTTTTTTTGCACCGGAGGTGACGTGACGTCGCCCAATCATCTAAATATCGCAACTACACATTTTTATGTTGTCAGTGTCATGTTTGTAGCCTTATAGGTAGCCTTGCCCAAGGCTTAGAATTGTAAATTTTCTTGAATATGCAGTTTGTCTTCTTTGTGCTAGGATATAGGCATGGGACTGATTTCTAAGGATATATCTCAGACAAACCCACAAGAGAAAAATTCATTTCTAGACTAGCCCAACATCGAGCATGAAAAAGAAAAAAATATATATGTGGCAAACAATTTAATATACCCGACTGGAGGAAGTCTACCTTATAGGCACTGGTATTTTTCTCGTTCTAGATAACGCTAATAGATCTAACGTACGTGGCCCTAAGGTCGTCACCTCAGTGCATTTCAACGAATACCTCATGCATATGGTGACAGCTATTTATAGTTGCGTTATGGTACCAGCAGGACAAGCCATTCAGAAGGGATGTTCAATAAAGAAACTGGTCAATTTAATGCAGAAAACATCGAAAAACAGACTCTTAACAGAGGAAGGGTCGGCCTGACGACCTTAGGACCTATGAGACCTTGAGTCGTCATCAGTGCGGCCCTAGTGTCGTCATGGGGTCGTATTGTCTTTTTTTACGTTTTTAAAGATAAGGTTCATGTCAAGAAACAAATTAACAAATATTTATTTATTTTGCCGTTAAATGATCATCAAACAGAAAGGATTTTATAATAAAGTTGGTTTAAAAACCAGATTGGCGTGTGCAAACACAGAGTCTGGTCTGGGTTCTGATCAGGTTGTTTTCCTGTAGCAATGGTGGTATATAGGTATATGTTTTAAGCTGTCAAAAATATGGTCATTGAAGATCCCGATAAGACTGCACACGTTATCCCTTGTTCTGGGATACCTTCTTGTCAAAAGTTCTTAATCATTCGATAGATAGCATTGTTGTCGGCGGAAATGGAATGTAAAATTATTGGGATGAGGCTGACTACTTGAATTATTTGAGGTCTCATGGTATCGAAGATTCTTTTTTTTTTTTTTTTTTTCTTTTTTAATATTCTATTTTCATTAACAAAATACTTGAGTTGCACAAAGATAAAATGTGTTTTCGTATTTCTATATGAGGTTTATAAGTGACAGTAAACGGGTAAAAGCTGTATTTCTGGAACATTTGTTAATGGGTAATTTGCTGTTTCACACCAAATCCGGCTCAACTGAAACTGTGCCTGTTTTTTTATAGACAACTTGCTACCATTTTCTGTCTTTAAATTTAAATCATTTTGGTTTCATTTGATTTTATGAAGACAAACCAACATAAAATTGTTAATTTATACGGAAATAATCACAATATATGCTTGTCAAACTGGAGTGAAAGAAGAGCATATAAGAAGTTGGGAAATGAATTTTTCGTTGTCTAGTAGTATGTGCCCTAGAGTCGTCAGGTATGACCTAAAGTCGTCATCACTGTTCTTTGATGTCTGTTGCGTTTAATTTCCTCTCTGACCACCAAAGGTAAGAACATCTTGATGGTTTAATGTTTATTGTGTTTGGGCGAATGCAAAGATACATCTGAAACTTTAATCTAGCGTGACAATCTTGGTTCGCCAGACTGATATCAAAACCAGCGTGCTCTGTCGACAGACTTGGAATTTCAAGTAAAAATGGGTTACCTTGTTGTCACTTCGTTATATGGAAAATCATTTAAAAACAGCGTAAAATTTAAACTGCATAACAAAATTAAGATATTTATCTTCTGAATTTCGCCCACTTCTACACATTCCTGTGACACAGATGTAAAATAATGAAGCTAAAAGAATGATGACGACCTTAGGACCCTGACGACTTTAGGGCCACGTACGTTACTTATTATTTATAATAAAAGATCTACTGTTACCTGGTTACAGATATAATAAACTAATAGAAACTGGTTATTACATTCATCGATGCAAAAAGCCAGTATTGAGGACCGATGAGTCAAAACTTTGCAACTATTTTCTTTAAGGTTAATGGTCAAAACTCAATATTTTCCCTATTTACACAAAAAGAAACAACTGTTGTGACTTCCAGGGTTCGAAGTTATAAAACTTGAGAATAATCTCAAACTCAAAATAAAGCACAATGATTGGCTGTTTCCGAGCATGTGCTTGGAAGCAGCCAATCAGTGTGCTTTATTTTGAGTTTGAGAATGTACTCAAGTTTATAACCTCTGGCCCTGTATACTTCCCTCTTCCAAAATGCTGTTGTTGTGTTATTGTTTAACGTCCACGGTAAACAGCTAAGGTTATGTCGGGATGGTCAGTTAACCTAACCACACTATTCCTGGGCAGGCTTAGACCTCCTAAGCGGTTAACCAGCACCAAGTGCACATACTTTCACCAGTAACTGACAACTGCACTTCTTGAATCAGCGGAGGGGGGAATGATCGGGTGTCGAATCCGGGACCTCTGGCTTATGTCAGACGCGCACCGACTACGTTACTCGGCCCGGCTTTTCCAAAATGAGTTCCACTCTTAAAGGAAAGTATTTGCTCCTAGGGTAGCAATGTTTTTCGTTTTAACTGGCAGAGTCGGTCTTCCTGTAAGTATACATGCACTCATTCACCCTAACTCAAAATCGTGAAAGTTTCCTCACTTATATGCCATGTTCACTAATTAGTATATTTACGTGTACTGACCAGCTTCTAAACAATTCGCTACATGTAACTCTGGAATTGGTCATCGCACAGTGTCCTTCTCTCCAGAATGTCATGTCACAGAATAAGATTTATACGAATAGCATGACTTAACAATTCTGATCAATATGAGCATTCGAGCAGTCTAAACATATTATGCTGAATGCACAGGCTGATATGGAACTTTGCTGTTCTCAGACGTTATACAACAAAGGAACTTTGCTGTTCTCAGACGTTATACAACAAAGGAACTTTGCTGTTCTCAGACGTTATACAACAAAGGAACTTTGCTGTTCTCAGACGTTATACAACAAAGGAACTTTGCTGTTCTCAGACGTTATACAACAAAGGAACTTTGCTGTTCTCAGACGTTATACAACAAAGGAACTTTGCTGCTCTCAGACGTTATACAACAAAGGATTTTTGCTGTTCTCAGACGTTATACAACAAAGGAACTTTGCTGTTCTCAGACGTTATACAACAAAGGAACTTTGCTGTTCTCAGACGTTATACAACAAAGAACTTTGCTGTTCTCAGACGTTATACAACAAAGGAACTTTGCTGTTCTCAGACGTTAAACAACAAAGGAACTTTGCTGTTCTCAGACGTTATACAACAAAGGAACTTTGCTGTTCTCAGACGTTATACAACAAAGGAACTTTGCTGTTCTCAGACGTTATACAACAAAGGAACTTTGCTGTCCTCAGACGTTATACAACAAAGGAACTTTGCTGTTCTCAGACGTTATACAACAAAGGAACTTTGCTGTTCTCAGGCGTTTCAAGGCTTTGTAAAGGTGAATTGTTACACTTACAAGTTAAAGAACTCTGACATTTATTAGCATTGCCTTCTTTCTCATTAGGAGTAAAATTCTAAAGAAAAGAATTTGCTCCTCAAGATATATAAGAAGGGCTAAGTCGTCCAGAAAAAGCAAATAGGAAATCACAAAAGTTGTCCCCCTTTGTTAAAATGGCGGAAAAACATGGAGGTGTACCCATAAATCTTAAACTATTGGATTCTTACATGTAAACCACGCCGGATTACCTCAACATAAACTACAGTCAACTCCCGAGCACTCGAACACTGATATCTCAAAGTATCTTCTTATATTAAAATTAAAGAATATATTTCCTAATTTTATTTACATTTCAACCCTTGTTGTCTCAAACTACTGATATCTCAAAGAAAATTTTCTGGTACCAGAAAATTTTACTTTGAGATATCAGTAGTTTGGGCCGAAGTTCGACTGCGAGATATCGAGAGTTGACTATACTTAAATAAACTGTATAGATCGAAATCAGACTGTTGCTTGAAGTGTGATCAGGTTCTGTAATGTCTGCTATTTCGCAAACGCCCATCTTCCAATTTTAGGATTTCGCAAACGCCCATTTTCCAATTTTAGGGTACTTTGCTTACTTGTAACCTGTAAAGGTGTCCTTATATTTGGGAAGTCTACGGTATGCCCTTCCTTAATTACTAATATGCGAAAGCTGTCGTGGGCAATTGACCGGTCAAGCTGAAGCAGCTTCTTAATAATTAATGAAAAAGAGTTAGGGCTAAGTTTACAGTCATGATTTCTACAATTATTATATGGTATGTCATCCTAATATCACGGATCGGGACTCAGACTCAGATTTTATCAAGGGCAGATAACTCAGACACTAAAACTACGAAACCTGTCTTACAGTGTGCTTTTATATAGCTTTCGTCACCAGATATTGTCAGAGTCACTGATGAGGCTTGTTTAGTCGAAACTTCGAAGTACATGTACGGTCCATGTTCCATCTTTTGAATATGTTCTCTGCTCTTAAAGGAACCCTATTAGATTTTAATTCCATATTTGCAACACGTATTCTCAGTAAGATATCCATCTGTGAAATTTTGACCTTAATTCCAAACAGTTCATGATCTATGACCCTGAAAAGATTTTTGGCAGGTACAGACCACTCAAACATTGAAAAGGGAGCTGTCTTCCTCGTCTTGATAATGCTAATTCATCTGTAGAGTCTCGTGAATGAATTCTGCACTGTTAAAGTTTTATTGCTGCCCGTACAGAAACTGATTGCAAAGAACAGAAAAATGCGAAAACAAAACATAAGAGCGGTATCTACTTTTTTCGCTACGCATCCCAATAAGACCATGCATGATGTTTCATGATTTAAAATGTGCAGATAACTCAAAAACTAAATCAAAGAAAGTTTTGTTAGTTCTATGCTACATATTGTGTGAAGTTTCATGATTCAATTCCATACACTTCAGGAGTAATGAGAATTTTGATAAGGACAAATAACTTCAAAACTTAAACAGCGAGGGTTACCTTCTTTGTTCGCGACACTTCTCATTTTGCTTAGAAAAACCTTTCTCTGAAGTTTTATGAATAATTTCCACGATTTACTTGTGAGAGTTTTGCCCGGACACGACCGAGTAATGGACAGACAAACATGTTATAAATGTACTATTGCTCTTCCGTCGAGCACATAATTGGCCGCGAAACGACAACACCAACAATTCAATTCTTTATTTACACAACAAAGTGGCACATGCGCCCAGCAAAAGACCCAGATTAGCCTAGGCACCCGCCCAGTCTCATCAGAGTCTTTGCTCATAGCATGGAGGTAGCTTAGAGCCATAGATACCCTTTAAGCGCACAACGAAAACTCTGGCCAGACTGGGCAGATGTCCAGGCTGATCTGTGTCTTCTCTGGGCGCACATGCCACTTTGTTGGGGTTTTTTTCGTATCGAGCACATACAGGGCAACTTCTCTACAACAGCCAACAGCCGGAACGGCCAAACTTGGTCGTTGTAGAGAGGTGACTGCTGTTCGGAGGGTTTAACTCGCGGGCTTTCAGTTGGTATTTTAAATTGACTACCAGTAAAGCAACAGTCTTACTGATGTGCATGTCTACATATGTAAACATTTTGTGTAATCTTTACATTTACCGTGAATATATACATTAAAAATTGATAAAAAGTTTAAAAAGTCGTTTGGTAATGGAAAACTTGCCGCACTCCATTATAAAAAACCAGCCGTTACAGAAGTAATTTTGACTGTTTTTCGTCGGAAATTCCGCTCGTTGACCGGATAAAAAGGTGACCGCTGGTCGGGGCTGAAAATATAAATAAACGGGAGGAATTGGAAGTGACCGTTGTTAAGAGGTGACCGTCGGTGGAAGGTGACCGTTCGGGAAGGTTGGACTGTTCTTTTTTTAACAGTATAAGGAGTAGCGGCACCATTACATGTTGATAGTTTTATGGGCAGAAAAGGATATAGTGTAGAATTTTATCATAAATACAACGTTAGTCAAGAAGATGCCCGTTGCCCTTTGTATGCATCGCGTTTCTTCAGATTTCCGAGCTTAGCTGAGACTTTTTAAGGAGAAAAAAGAAGATATTTGGACAACACTGTGGTAACCTTGAAAGATATCACCTATTTTTATATATATGCATATGTATCGACATATTTCATATGTTGATCCATATTTATGTCTTTTCTGCTCCTTTCAGAGTTGACCTCCATTGAGTTGCTTTCCTTGAAGTGTATCCAATCACAATTATTCGAGATAACGACACAATTTTCCAGAACATCTTACGTGCGATGTAGAAAATGTTGTACATTTTCAATCGTAGTCCGTAGTACAAATGACCTTTTGTGTGTCGAGATTTATCTAAGAGTAAATGAGCTTCTTCTTTTACTGGCCTGGAATACTAGACTGCTAAGTATGGTAAAATATTCATTAAATCCATTTACGTAGTTTTTCCCCAGCTTTGGTTCTTTTTCATTAGCGACTAATGTTGTACAGGTAATGTAACACTGTTAGCACTTGGGCATACACGCCTAAGCAAAAAGGGAAGATACATTTCAGAGTGTTCATCTTGTCCTTGTTGAACTGGCTCAACAAAGGAGTAACTACACAGCCATCTTTACACGTGCTAGTCTTTTACTTTCTGTTAACAAGTTTTGACGTTCTCATCTCATTAGGTACGAGTAATGTACTATTTTTATAATGCCAGTTTTATTTGAAATTCAAGACGTTGCATTCATTGAAGTATTCTATATGCATGTACATGAATTGCAGCGGTACAGATAAGGTGTAAGATAAGATAATTCTAGGATTTTTTTTTCTTATTTCTCAATGAAAACATATGTTGTGACCCTTATTACAATTGTCTCGGAGAGACGATTTTAATGATTTTAATGAGGGTCACAACATACTTTTTTAGGCAGAAATATAGAAACTATTCCTAAATATTACTTTATCATATGACGTCCCATCTGAGAGTGTAATAAAACCATGCATTAAAACGATAATCCACTAGTGGATCAAATATGCAAATTACGTCGTAACATTATGCACTGACGTCCATAAAACGTCGCGTTTTCTAATGGCAAAATCGTTACGTTTTACCGCAAAATTTGCTAATACATGTAAAATGCGATTTTAGTGTCATATGATAAATAGAATCTTGCATTCGTGCTCCTGTGTTAGTGAATTTATTAAACTCGTTGGTGAAAACGATAAGATGCTCGGCAGAGCCTCGCATCTTATCTTTTTCCCCAACTCGTTTAATTCAATAATACATGAGCACTCATGTAAGATCCTCTATGTAGCTCCTCAGCTGGAGCACTGTAGTGCACATGGGAATTGGAGAGCGGCAGACATGGATGGATGGATGACGCGTTTTTACGTCCTTTTCAACAGTATTTCAGTCACATCAGGACGATGGGAGGTTGGTATTGAAAGGCTGTGTGCAACGGAATCTCGTTTACGATTAAAAAAATCCGTCTCTGAGAATAGAACTCGGGATCGCGTGATCAGCAGGCGAGCGGCAGACAAATGTAACTATATATTATCTTCTATAAGCAGGATACAACTTAATTGTTCATGCAACCTTAATCAGAATGCATTAAACTTGGGTTCTTGAAAGTCAACGGTCTGGTTTTGTTTTATAGTCCTTGATTTTATCCAGTGTCCAGTCACAGAAAACACCCTTGAACTGTGAGCTTTGAAACATTCAATGAACGAAGAACGAGGCTGGCCGATGCTAACCAAAATACAAAGAAAAAATATTACTAGACATCTGATACATGTAATATTTCTTGTGATTGGCTGCATGTGCTTATGCGCGCGGTCTTTGACCGGTACAAGTGCAAATTTTGCGACCTTGTCAAATCCAGAAAGTGAAATTTGCATGCCCTGATCAGATGACGTATGTGTATAATGCCACGTTTTTATATCGCTATTAGAACACGTGCTTTTTTTGCAGCGGTCTTCCTATTTTGGCCTTTTGGCAAGTTTTCTGCTTAAATCCATAGGGACTCGGGTCATATGGAGGTTTCAAGGTAAAATCGCCGAAAGACTGTATGAATAATTAACTCATCTGAGCCGCGACATGACAAAACCAACAAAGTGTCCTGTGCGACCAGCCAAGACTCATTTCAGCCTGGGCATCCGCCCAGTATGAGCAGAGTCTTTGCTGTCTGCATGGAGGTAGCTTAGACCCTTAGCGACCCTTTAAGCGCACAGCGAAGTCTTCGATCAGACTGGGCGGATGCCCAGGCTGATCTGAGTCTTTGCTGGGCGCATATGCCACATTGTTGGTTTTGTCGTGTGGCGGCTCATCTGTAGTTGTAATGAGGTTACATGTACCTCTGTTAACCTCAGATGACCTATTTATGTTTATGTATATACGAACGTTACAACATTGTTAGTTTCATGAATGTTTTTTTTTTTTTTTTTTTTAAATAGATCACGTTTAATCCAAGCTGAAGTCACACGTGTTAAGCGAAATTTAGGCACACACGTTCCTAGAACCTACAATAGAAAAAGCGTATAAACACACATCACTATGAAGTATGTTCAGCCTTCACCTTTGGTGATAAATGTAGGTTGTGTGCATAAACGGAGTCTTATGACTGGCAGAAAGGAAGAGAGGAGGATGCTTTTGGAAAATAACCAATTTCTCCTTCTGTGTTTCCGGCGAGCAATGCAATGCCTATATTTTTACCATTTTATTTGGCGTAGGTCATATTGGTCGCCAAGGTAAAAGTGGTCATAGTACCAAAAATTTAAATCCAAACTCATAAGACAAATCGGAAATAATTAAGATACACAAACATAGACCCTAAAACAAAGGTGTGATCAGGTGTTCGCGAGTAGCAAGCATCAACTGCCTATTATGATATCGCAAAAATTCAGTAACCGCCAAATATGTGTTTTACAGTACTTCTCATGACCATAGATATTGTGATTACAAGTACCCGAGCACGCAGTGTAGACCCAAATCAAACTGGATAAATTTAATCTGGCTTTGCACTGACTACTTCAAAGAGCTATAAGACTTTTGCAGCAAGAAATTCAGCATCTGACCGAGGCTAAAAGCAACGCAAGGTCCCTAGATAGAGAAAATGTATCACAGACGTATAATTTACAATCTTGCTGAAAGATTAGCCTTTAATTCGCCATCGCCAGCAGAGAAAACCCGCTGTCTAAAGGGCTTATGAGCATCTGCGAATACTCGGGCCAGCAAGCGAACATGGCCACTATTGTCGGACAAGCGCAGTAAGCCCAAAAATCAAACCTGCGCTTCAAGAAGTTAAGAATGAATTACGCTTACTCAGACCAGACAGCGCACATTGCATGTGCGCTGTCTGGTCAGAGCAGGCGCAATTCGCAAATGCTCTAATATAGGTTTTCAAATAACGAGCAGTAATTGCTTGTTCTGTCCTTTTCGTACTTTTCGCTCATAAGATGTCTCAAAGGCTACAAGAAATTCTACAATTATTGATCCAGCTCGGCGACCTTCTTAGCCTATAGTTTGTCAGTTTCTCCATGTTCTAAGAACTCATTTAGAATAATCAATATTGTCTGAGGCATCAAAACAAACAAGAGATGGCGATACGGTGTATACTACTCGCGTAATGATCTCGCGGATTTTAGGGGGTGGACGGTTGGGTGAAGACGCCTTAACTACTGCTTTAGATAGCCGCTAAGCTCATAATCAACCGTGTGGTATGTGCTTGGGAAAATGAATCCTTGCAAAAATCTTCCGGTCAGCACTCTGATTAAGTTTTAAGATCATGCTCTTTTTCTGCCTTGAGCTAACCATTGAGTTTATGGCTGAAAAATATCGACTGTTTGAAATGAGTTTAATAATAGTATTACTAATAATACTTGGAATAGAGGGAGCTTCCAACTTCCTTCCTAACCGCCCCGACATGACCATACATGTTTACCGTGGACGTAAGGTAACAAAACAACAACAACAATCCAACTTCTTTTCTTCTTGTCTAATTTCCATCCGAATGCCCTTGTTCCATTTAAACAACAAAAACGAAAAGGGGTAAAAAGTTAAGTAACAAAAATACTTTGTTAGTTAACTTTGTACCCCTGTTATCATCTTTTTGTTGAAATATTCACCATTATAGGTTTACAAAATATGTGATATAACCGTTCAAAGAAGAAAGTAGACGTGTAAATATCAAACCAGTTTTTTGATAGCAATAACCAACACTTCAGAAAATAAAGTAACCCAGTGATATTTCCCAACCTTCACACCCTATCGCATTAGGTAACCTTTTGCGTCATAGCAAAGAGGTTGAAAATATTCATTCAACGGTCATTTTGAAGAGACTAGACAATTTTCCCGTTAGAAAAAAAATAAGAGGTAGGATTGTGATACAAGAACAGGAGCCAGTGTGGTGCATACAAGCACATATGATCCTGGTATTCAGGGCATGGTTCTTCAAAGGGGAACGATTTCCAAACACATCACCACAATGCTTAAGCCTCGTTCAAAGTTTCTTTGACACAGAAATTTTAACCAAGAAAGTTTGCCATAAATTTTGCGTTCACACAGAGCAAATTATTTGTTAAAGACAAATGTGGCATAGAATCTTTGTCAAATAAACTTTGGCAAGAAAATGTTTGCTGCTGTGTTATTATTCCTCAAAGGTACCTGGACAAATAAACGTTGCCCGTATGAACGGCCAACCATGCCACATTTTCTTTGTTACATATACATTGTTCAACATCAAACGGATTTGATTATGAGTAAAGTTTTCTGTGTTCATCTCCATAGCTTGTTTCTTTGTTACATATTCTATGGCAAATTTTCTGTTCACATGGACAAATTTTGTTTGTCATATAAACTTTACCGTATAAAGGACTTCTATGCTTAAGGCGTGAATTTTCCCCATGATTAAATAGTTATACGGATCACTGACTTTTGCTTTGCATTTATGACTATGACATGTAACTTGCATGTCAAATGAGTTTGCAAGTGTTTGTGTCTATGTAAAGTACGTTAATCATACGTTGACGTTGACGTCATTGTCGAGATTAATTGTAAATTATCCTCAAACTGATCGTTGAAATAATGATTTATTGTATACATTTCACCCTTTTTTACTTACATTACTTTCATAACAGACAGCACTGGATAGTTTTGACTATATGTATGTGACCTTGACCTCATTTCAAGGTCATGGTACACAATATAATCCTTGAAGATCACAATGCTACTGTTGACCATTCTACTTCTTAGGCTTACTGAGTATCGTTCCCCCCCCGTGACCCAGCTTCCCACTCATATATATTGCGTACTTGCATCGCATAAGTCTCCTGCATGAAGGAAATGCTGGGTCACAGGGGGGGGGGGGGGGGGGGGGGGGAAGTACTTGTATTTTAGTTATAGTGAAGCGTTCTCTTTTGGCCGCTTTGACCGGAAGTATAACTGTGGTTTTGCATGTTTAAATGCCAATCAAGCGTAACAAGAAGAAAATAATTGCTTTGTATTGTGATATGCGTGTATTTAGCACGCATTTACGACAAAAATATATGGAATGAATGACTGATTTCAATATTTTTATTACCTTAAAAAATGAGGTACTAGTATGCGAAAACCTTGAATTTAGGGTAGGTAGGGTCAGCCTGGATTATCTCCCCATGTCTTTGGGTCTGAATCACAAATTATCTGATTTCATACGAATTACATATTTGTGGAAGCTCTGCTAAGAAAATTTTGCACACTTTATACTTTTGAAAATTCGGACCTGTCGTGCCGGTCCAATGGGGAAAATCCTCGCCTTAATCATAGAAGTCCTTTGGCAATGAAAATATGGCATATTTTGAATTCACAAGAGCAAAGTTTTCATTTCAAACCTACTTTGTCACAGAAACTTTGCCCGTGTGAACGAAGCTTTATTTGGATATCGTTGTTATATTTAGCAGCATCGATGCATACATGTATCACTGTAATGAAGTGTTTGCAGATTTAGCACGTTTACTGTAGTAAAATCAGGTACAAATGAGTCAAAAACACCTACCGGTACCACGTCGACTTCTCCTTTGTTGAGGCACTTCAGATGAAATTTCTTAAAATCTCATTCAATATAAAAAATATGGCTTTAAATATTTCAAAACATATTAGATCATATTTTACCTGTGCTGTCAACCGAGCCAGTTACCATACGTGCAAAAAGGGACTGTCGACAGAGACAACTGACAGCAGTATCAGCTCGGTCAACAGTTATTAACAAAAGTATCAATTACCGTTATGGGCAATGCTAACGACCGAATTCTCGGTCGACATGTACTTTGTATAGTACCATCAGTCGACAGCATAGGTAGCTAAAATGGTATTTCCACCGTGATTATCTATAGAAGTTATTGCACTAAGTCATTAAGTTGATATAAGGTTTTCCGACTGTGGATACAAACTTTAAGAAAATTATCATACGATTTAAAACGCATTGGCTATAACATAGATGTAATGCGACAGTCTGCATGCTTAGTGGTTAACCCAATCACGGTTGACAACTTTGCTGTCCTCTTTAATTGCAAGCCGGTGGGTCGGGGTTCAGACTCTATGATAGCCCCTACATAAAGCTATATATTAGTTGGTTGGGGCCGGATGTTTGTCTGTTTCTTGGCCCACCGGGGTTCAACTGGTGGTCTTCTTTTGCTCCAGTACTCCAGTGGTGTTGCTGACGCCCCAGGGATCTCCGGGTGTCTCAACACGTTTTGGCTGTCGAGTCCTCATCCTTGCTTCATCACGGTCTTTTCTTGATCTTAATTGTTGACCGTGATGACTCTCTGATGAGTTAGGGGACCTCCATACGAACCGAACTACCAACTAATTGTGTGCACCGCAGCGGAGGGTGAGGGTGAAGGTTTGGGCCCAGTAAAACCGGTTTAACCCCCCCCCCCAGTAGTTATTACTGACCGTCCCAAGGCGGTACTTTTGTTGCGGTTGCATTTGTTTTATGTTCGGTGCTGTTTAATTTATTGTGTTCTCAGTTTAATCCTTCTATCATAAAAATAGAAAATAGGTAAAAATAATTGTTAAATGTTTTTCATATAATTTGCTTAGTCCGTTGTAACCCGTCTGTTGGTCTAAATTATTTAGTTCAATAAAGATAGCTGAGTTGCCATCTATTTGGGAAAGAGCTGCTGACTCGGCTTATCACTTGTAATTTATTGTTTGTTGGGATGTCTTTGTCAATCTTTCCCTTTGATGTTGGGGATAGGGTTTGGGATCTGATTCAGTCAGTTCCTGAAGTGTAGTTACTCTTTAAATTTGTCCCTTTGGCAGCTAACTTGTGTTTGTTTTTCTCGGAGAAAAGTGCAAGCTGTCTGTTTCTGATGATACAGAATATATTATTATTGAAGTTTTTGATTTCATTCCAAGATATTTTAATGCCGTTTTTAATATTGACAATTAACTTCTTGGTCTGTTCAGTCAAACATATCCAAACGAACCTCAGTGAAATAAGAAGAAAATTATCCGATACCGAAACCCTAGTGTTGGATTTACATTTATCTATATCAAACGGTTATGTTGCTTCTAAGATTTATGACTGATTTTGATACTGTTAAATTCTCATTTTATAGAAATCTCCACTCTACAGATTTTCTTAATTCATTTTTTTTTGTTACAGTGTCCAGCCACATAATTGACTTTGACAATCATAATGAGATCCCAATGGCACATAGGGAACTTAATGCTTCAATATGGCGGAAACTACCGATAGCGACTTACGGGTTTATCCGAGAGCTTACCTGTTCAAATAATGTCGAGTGTTATATGCAATTACATAGAAATATAATATAAAATGTGAAATTAAATACATATATGATATTACGACAATTTTTTATAAGTTATGATCATACACTTCAGTCTTTGTCCGTTACTATGGTATAAAAATATACAAATTAACTTCATGATTTGATACTTCCATCGGCTTTTGAAGTTTGAAGCTTCAGTCACATGAAATTATATAAGAATAATGTCGAAACTGCCTAAGAAGCTATGTTCAGCCTAAAATTTGAAAATGATCGGATTTTCTATAAAACTTTTATAAGTTATCACCACCTAGAGATTTTTATAAGGTTTACATTGATGTAATTCATTATAAAATAAGTATACTATAAGTTTCTTCCATCGATCTCTAAACATACAGAAAATCGCGTTTCGAAACAACCTCGCTCAGAATAGTTTCAAATAGTTTAAGTCCAAATCCACCTATATTGCTCAAAGGCTTACCACTTCATTTCTTGGTATTCGTGTTTTGTTTATGTATTTATATATGTGCTTTTATGATCTAACTAATAAAGGAAGAATATTCATATTGGCTTATTAAGAAAGAAAGAAGGAAAGAAAGAATAAACGAATGAACACAAGAAAGGAAAAAAGAGAAAGAAATCACGTAACTCCTACACGTGACCATCAAAAATGAACAGACAGTTAATCGACTACTTGTAGTTTTAAAAATCCCTTTATAAGCTACAAAAAAAACTTTGCAAACCAATTGCATATTTTTGGTAATGTTCGATCAGTCTATTAAGTATTATCATAATTGCTAATATTTGTTCTAATATTTTTGATTGAAATTTATTTGAGTGTGGTGGGGCGTTTTTATCAAAGAAACCGAAATTATGTTTTGTGTATCCCAGGGTAGAATCTTAGAACCCATAGAATTATATTTTTGACTGGAGATTTGCTCATTTATAATCAGGAGACACGAAGATACATATACTGTATTGCTCTCTTAAGATATTACTGTCGAAAAAAAATAATGTAAGAAACTAAATCATGGTGAAGATTTTCTCGTAACCGTGGTAGTGTAAGGATTAATCGCTATGGGAAAAATCGCTATGAAACATTTTTCTTGCAAGGCTATAAATTAACATAATGCAAGCTTGTCACTTTAATTTTATGACTGTTTTAGTGAAGCTAGCAAGGAATATTGAAAGACATTTTTTTTTATTTTTTTTTTTGTATTTTCGCTATAATATGAGTACTTACGATAATAAACCTGTGCACCTGCGGACACTTATCAGCCTCTGATATGTGCATTCTGATAAGACTGAACAATGTCGGATCAGTTTGCGCAAGCTGATCGGAGTTTGTTGTCAATATACAGTAGAATTAACATACTTATAATTACACGCGGATTAATCGATTATCGATCATAAAATACGATATAACCTCTGAACTGTTTTCGTAATTGTCAAACCGTTAAAGTTTGTTAAAGTCATCATGTCTTGAACAAAAATAAATGCAAAAAATTTAAAGCCGCAATAGTCAATTTATGGAATTATATATGCAAACTGACTCAGACCAACTTATGCACTTGCAAAACACTGGTCTGAATTTGTGAACTGTTAATAATTTGTCAATTTTAGTTGAATTTGAGTTTGTACATAACCTTACCCGTGTTTCTGCACAAACCAAAAAGATCCGAATTTCTGTTCAAAATATTTTGAACATGTGTTATCAAATTAGGCTGTGACTGTGCGAAAACCATTTAAAATTATCACGTGGAAATTAAATTGAGATAGAATTAAATGCAGTAAGAAAAACGGAAAGAACAGTTGAAAGCTGCAAGGCACTCGTCAGCGCTCCGCCCATGGACAGGTCACTTTCTTTTCTGCTCAATGTTCAAAAGTTTCCTCATATGAGCCGCAATACGATAAGACGAACAAATTGGAATGTGCGCCCAGCGAAGACGCAGATCAGCTTGGACAGCCACCCGGTTTGAGCAGAGTCTGAACTATGCGTTTAAAGGGTAGCTAAGACTCTAAGCTACCTCCATGCCGATAGCGAAGCCTCTGATCGGATCAGGCGGATGCCCAGGCTGATCTAAGACTTCGCTGGGCGTACGTGCACCTTTGTCGCGGCTCAT
The DNA here is from genome assembly GCA_963989385.1 of Ctena decussata. Taxonomy (NCBI): domain Eukaryota; kingdom Metazoa; phylum Mollusca; class Bivalvia; order Lucinida; family Lucinidae; genus Ctena; species Ctena decussata. The sequence continues at coordinate 31,454,608 of OZ022498.1, read as the reverse complement.
TTAATTGTTTGCTAAAGACATCAACTGAGTAGTCGCTGTCGGTCGGAAGGTGTCAAAATACAGTTGGTCACACGTCTTGTCAAAACAATGCAATTTCAAAATTAACACCTGCTAACGGCAATGAAGGTCAGAAATGGATATTTAATCCAAACGTCATTCTTGTGATTATTTTTGTATGAAACAGTAATTTCAGTCGCGTCGCAACAAAATCAACGCAGTGCCATAGCGCCCTGCCTAGACTCAGATCAGCCTTGGCAGCCGCCCAGACTAATCAGAATCTTTGCAGTGCGCTTACAGGACAGGCAATGGTCTAAGCTACCTCTATGCGGACAGCGAAGGCCCAGATCAGATGGGCGAACGCACACGCTATTCTGAGTGTTCGCAGGGCGCACATGCCAATTTGTTTTTGTCGTGGTATGGCTCATTAGTTTATTTATTTTTGTTCGCAGAAAAACAGAGAAAGTCAGACTGATCTTAAATTTCTATCTTTATTGTTTTAAATAGCGCAGCTTAGTTACATGCCGAAAGACAAAGTTCACATAAAACTTTTAAACAGTTTTGTCAAAACAGAAAAATCAAGAGAAAAAGTTATCGTTCCTGTTGAGTAGTGTTTTAACGTCCCAGTTAAAAAAATTTAGTCGTCGAGATGTTGCCTCTGAATTTGTGGGACTGCAAGTATTGCTCGGCCTGCGATAAATGACACCCATGACTAGCAGCTCTGTCGCAGAAGCACCAGGCAGCCGGTCTATTTCGCAAGCCCCGATGGGCGGGGTAAAAGAAAAAAAAAGAAATGAGAAAAACTATGTGGGTGGATGGGTATCTGTATCAAGCTTAATCTTTCCATAAAGATGAGACCGTCAAAGGGATAGAAATATCATAATTTCATTATTATAAGTAATTTTATGTTTTTGTTGTCAGAAACTAAAACAAACCGCTGTCAAAACTGACCAATAATCAGATTTATTTTCTCGCCAATTCTGACGAAATTTGACCTAAATATCAGAGAGAGGGGAAAAACGAGACTTATTAAAACGAGAAGGAGCAACTGAAAAAGTAAATTGATTTGATCTGAGAAAAAGAAAATGAAAATCCACAGTGTTAAAAATTAAAAATGTTTCCATCCAGCGCATTCGTATTGTTAACACAGTGATGACAAAACCGGCTTCATAGAAGCTCAACACCTGTCCTGGGATATGGACATCGATATGACATTCCAAATATCGATTAATGCCTATCGCTCCCCGGGTCTAAGGGAAATAACTGCATTCACATTAATACTCTCTCCAGGTAACAGGTAACCGATTATACTACTCAGCCCGCATTGAAGACATAAGCTCCAGTTGAGACTGGAAAAAACTTTTTCTGCATAATATCGAGGGTACTTCGACTGTAACTATGCTACATGTACATGTACATGTACAAGGCCTGTCAGAATTTGAATTTTACGGTGACTGGATGCTTGAAGCTTGAAGAAAACGAAGATTGTTTTTAAGAATAACTTATCTGATCAGTCCTGAAGTGAATCGGTATGAAAGAACTTGATACAACATGAGTGTAATACGACAAAACTCATGATTAATTATTAACCCAATCATTGTTGACAATTTTGCTACCCTATATTATTGCACGCTGGGGATCGGTCTTTTGCGGCTTAATGCAACTAAATACATGTATATAGAAGACGGTTTATATTATATATAGTGCTTGTTGTTTGATATTTTCCTGCCTTATGTCAGACTCATAGGAGTCACTTTCCTCCAGTGTTCCAGTGCTTATGGTTCTGTTGAGTTTTGTTTTATCAGAGGAATCGCGATGTGACGAGGGTCGGAGCTCCGTAAAACTGGTGTAAGGCCAAATTTATTACTGACCTTCCAAGGCTGTGTTTCGGGTGCTTTTTGTGTGTTTGTGTGTGTCTACTTATCCTTGTCTTCAAAACATGTTTTGTTTATTTGTTTGTCGTCTTTCATTCTGATGTATTGTATTTGTTATGTGAATAACAATAAGCAAAAAAAAAAAAAAAAAAAAAAGATAAAATAGATTTTTTATGTGCCTAATGTAGTTAGCTTTTTGACCACCTACATGTACCAGTTAATGCGCCTTACAATTTGTTATTTGCTTGTGTTGTCCTACTACAAGACGTAGTTTATGTGAGCGGCGACATGAGAAAAAAAGTGGCCTATGCCCCCAGCACAGATCAGCCTGGGCATACGCCCAGTCTGATCAGAGTCTTCGTTTTGCGTTTAAAGGATAGCTAAGCGTCTTAGCTAGCTGCATTGCTGCATTCGGACAGCGAATACTCTGATCAGACTGGACGGACGCCCAGGCTGATCTGAGTCTTCACTGGGCGCACATGTCACTTTTTTGGTTTTGTCGTTTTGCGGCTCAGTTGTTACTATTTTGCGTTTGGTGTCGTGGGTGGAATGTGAAATTTATATCAATTCTTGATCATTGACTTATTATACAATTCTGATACAAAGTTTTCCATGCCTATTTGATAAAAAAATCAGAGTTAGAATGTCCCGTATAAAAGTGAACGCCATTTAATGTTTCCTTGAAATCAAACGTTTTTCAGAAACTAAAGCTTCCCAAGCACTAAAGTAAATTAAGTGTAATGTATGTCTTTCCTTATGATCGAGGATACTCAGTCTAAAGTTAGTCAAGATGCACATAATGTACGTTTTGGGATTTTAATTTGTGATTGCCTTTGTGACCTTAGCTATATTCCTTGGAGAAAATTTCTTTCCCATCTTGCAGTTTTTGGAGAAAAATGAGGTTAGTAGGCTGGTCTCGATTTCCACCAGCATTTCCAGTATTTCAGAGGCAGAGAGGGAGAGAGAAGGGGGAGAGACAGAGGAAGGAAGAGATAGAGAGATAGTCTATACTCTCAGAGAGATGTTCTATACTCTCTCCTTTCGTAAAACGTTGATGTCCATCTTGCGACGCTTTTCTTTTTATGTCCAGTGTATAACAAGTGCTAATATACTATACAAATAAACAGTTCGGTCAAGAAAAGGACAACATATTGGCATGCATACAACCACTCCTTTGGCAGCACGATACAGATGACAGAGTTTCTAATGAATAAGTAATTTGCAACAAGTTATTTTACATGATTCTACATAGAACTGAAAATCGTAATACCATTTTTTTCTGTATGTATAAGGATGGCTTGCTTTTCTTAAATGGACATTTCCATGTCTATATATGGAAAATATGATCCATATATTTCAGAAATGGTAATGGTCTCGTGAGTTCAACACTGGGTTCACGCGTCATGTTACACATAAAACGTCACGTACAGGTTCAGAAAGAACAATTAGAGTACACAGCACCATTGGAAGATATCTTATTTTTATTTCTGTTATTGCTGATGACGCAGATATTGGTCTTTCCGTTATTTAAACATTTTGTATGCTTAAGACCTGGGGCCGTATTCATAAAACGTCTTAAGTGGTTGCTATGCTGTTGCTAGGGCTAAAACTGTATGAAGGAGATTCCCGACAACTATGAAATTTGCTCTGGAGGAACAGTCTAACAAAGACTGTTCCTCCAGAGCAAATTTCATAATTGTAGGGAATCTCCTTCAAAGAAATTTAGCCTTAGCAACAGCATAGCAACCACTTAAGTTGTTTTATGAATACGGTCCCAGAACTGCTTATTTTTACAGATGCAGATGAGGCTCAATATGCGCCCAATTGTTCTGATTTTTGTAAATTTTAACTAGCAATGTGTTTGTAAAACACCATGCACTTAGGCCTAGGTTCTAACAGTATGCCAGATATGACCATCCTATCTTATATCCTTTTCCGGGGGAGCGGCTGTAGCGTAGTGGATAACACTCCGGACTACCAATCCAGGGGTCGCAAGATCGATCCCCCGCTTCTCCGGTCTTTCGGATGAGACTTTAAACCGAGGCCCCGTCTCCATATGACCTCGTTGTTGATGGGACGTTAAACCCGAGAACACTCACACTCACACTCCTTTTCCGGGTAACAAACCCCACGTATCAGTTTATTCTTTGTTTTTTTAAGGTATAACTGTTAAAGTTAACTGCCGACGGTGAAAAACAACACCGATAGTCCGCTGCTTTTCTATAAATTGTTTATCTATGAAATAGCAACGGAATCCAGCTTTTAAAGTTTAAGAGATACATTGCATACTTTAAATGTTATGGATGGACTACATGTAACGACAAAAGGGACGGGTGGATGGACGGACAGACGTATGGACAAACGAAAATAATATGCCCCCCCTCAACTTATTCTTTGTTGAGCGCATAGATATACAAGTGTATGTATCGCTCCAGAAATTAAAACCAACTCAATTACACTACTAAATGAAAATAACACATCTGATTAAATAATGTTTTCAAGGATGTTACGAAACGAAAAAGAGCTGTTTGGTTACTATGGCTCTTTTTTGTTTCGAAACAGCTCTTTTTCGTTTCGTAACAGCCCTAGTATATACATAGTAAAACAGGGGTGAATAAGCGGAATGAAAACGTGTACTTTATTCCAATTACTGAAACACGTGCAGAAGTGTCATAACACACGGGTACTATAATAGATCAGCATTGATCGCTGTACAAGTAACTATTCTAATAATATAAGCTTCATTTCACAGTTTCTCATATCACAGCTTTCACGTAAGACGTCATCATTTACAACGATATATTTTGCTTCATTTCTCACTTTTTCATTTAACAGGTTTCACGTAAAACGTCATCATTTACAACGACATGATAGTACTCATTCATCTGTTTCGAAGGTTAAATGCATATCTGATGCCAGTATAATGCATAGTATACTGGACAAAAAAAGTTAGGGATCAAATATTTGACTGAAGCTTAAATCATGAAAAATATATTATCCAAAAAAAAAAATTCTCCAGTTCAATATAGCTTACAAAGCGGCGCAGAACTGCATGAAAAATATTGGAATCGGCTAACGTGGCACACCGGTAGAAACAAATAAGCAGATATACCCCTAAAACTGAAGTGAAAATTGGCAGCCCCACAAAATTGAATGTCCGTGATGCTTGGCTTTATTCATGCAAAACCATTGCCAGTGCTCGTCGATATCTCTGGGGGTCTGAATAACTGCATGACAGCTACTCGGTGTTCTTTTGGTAAAGTGCTAGAGGCTCTTTTGGGGACTTTTTTGCCATTTTTCATGAAAGGCCCGAATTAGCCCTCCAGGAGTTTCTTGAAGTCTCTGGTGATTAGAATTGGTGTTTTATAATATCTGTCAAGCATTTTCAATCAGATTTAAAACTTGCAATTACCTAGACTTGTCCATACGGACGATGGTCTCTGTCCCAAGCTACTGGTTCATCCCTTAACACTGTGAGGACGCGCATTGTTTATCCATTACATTCTTTAATCGGCCAATTTCAGCGAAAACGATTAGAAGCAGACTTGACACCGCTAATTTCCGCACTTGCATGCTGGTAATGAGGCCAGGATTGATGCGATTCCAAACAAATGCGAGGCGACAGTCGTCAAAAAGTGACACAAATTGGCAGCCGGGTCACTGGTCCCATGTTCGTTTCACACATGAGTCCAGATTTGTATGTAGATATCCACGATGATGGGAGAAGAGTGTGACGCCTGCCAGGTACACATCATGTAGCCTATGAATTAAATCCTGTTGCGGAATATGACATGTATCGAGGAGGGTGGGTGATGGTATGGTAAGGCATCTGGATTGGCAGCTGTGTGGACTTGGGCATGCCAGACAGAGGCGCTCTGATTGGTGTTCGAGATAGGAATGACGAGCTTTATCCAATTACGAGACCGTTTGCTGAAGTTTTTGTATGACAGCTTAGAAGGGTCTCAAGTATGGTGAGTTATGACATCATCGAATCGCAGGGCAAATGTGGTGGACCAGCACCCAGCGACAGAAACAATCGCCCGCACTGACATGTCAATCTGATCACAAGTTTCAAATCCGATTGAGCATTCTTTGGACATGTTACACCGCCAATCCTGATCACGAGAGGTTTTTTGAAACTCAAGGGGAGCTCATGCAGGCCTTTCGTAAAAAATGGCAGAAGAGTCCCTAAATGGGCCTCTCATAATTTACCAGAAGCATATCGAGTGGCTGTCATGCAGTTATTCGGGCCCTTGGAGGTCACACTGAGAACTGAAAATGATTTTGCATGGATAAAGCCAAAAATAAAGGACATTCAGTCTTGCTCTAATGCCAGTTTTCACTTTGATTTTAGGGGTATGCCTGCTTATTCATTTCTGCTGATGTGTCACGTGATCAGATTCCAATATGTGTCATGCAGTCTTGTGCAGCATTGTAAGATGTATTCAACGGAAGAAAATGATTTTTTGAAAAGAATCTTTTTCAATATAAAAATTTCAGTCTAATGTTTGATACCTAACTTTTTTTTGTTCAGTATATTATATTGTATTCAATGTGATTATGTACATTTTCGGGGAAAACAATTTTGCCTCCCTACCTCTTAGGAGCAAAGTCGTTTCTTTAAATGCCCAATTGCTGGTCATTGCTCTGTCAGTAGTAGACCCATGATAAGTCAACTTTAAACAACATAGATCATCCTTGAGTTTCACATAAAATGGTCTTAAAACATGAATTAGCTCATTTAAATCGGCAACTAAACTGACCTACTTTCGATATCATAAACTTGAAATAAATGGTAAAAATAAAATGGACAACAGTGGGCCTCACTCAATGTCCTGCTTTTGTTTATTTTGATGTTGTTTATGTTGAATCACTCAACAGGGAGCCAGAAAAGGAAATCATATTTCATGTTTCTTAAAAACAAAACATAGTTTATGCACATCATCCCACATTTTATCACTAATCATAAAGGTTTTTAAACCGCTTTTCATAATGCTTTGTATATAAAGTCTCCATAGTCCTATCAGTGATAAAATGTCAAAACTCAAATCACTGTAAAAAGCGGTTCAATCTTCATGTTTGATAATAAAATGTGGGCTGATCTGCATATACTGAGTTATATAACTGGCATTAAGTAGAAAAACAAGTTTTTTGAAACATATCAAATCGCTCCACAAAATACAATTTCCTGTTCTGGTTTCCCGTCTAGCGATGCTATATAAACATATGCGGGATAGTGATTGGGACTCCACGCCTGTATATTGTATTTTTACCGTTTTATTCAACATAATGAAATCGAAAGTAGGTCATTTTAGTTGCCAACTAAAATGACCCAAATAAGTTTTCAAACCCTTTTTATGTGAAACTCAAGGATGTTTTATTTGTTTTAAGCTGGCTAATCAGGACCATTTACAATGGCGAAACTATAGTGAGAAGCCTGCAGCGATATCTCATGATAAAATTTTTCATGCCGATAAAAAGTTGTGACAGGCACCTGGAGCTGCCTGTGACTGTCCAAAAAATGACAACAAACGGTAGGTATTCGTCTTTTTTGATAAAATACTTTATAACCAGGGAGTTTATTGAAAATCAAAGAATGCTATTCGACCCTTATATACATTAAGTTTTGTCACACAGTATATCCCCGGGAACTTTACATATATACAGAAGATATGACTTTTGAAGTGGCTTTAAGGTCAGTCGAAAGTACTCAAAACAAGAACAAATCGGTTGTTTTAGGTCCTAAATGCACTTTTCTTGCATAAGAATCTGTTGATCTGGACACACTGACATAAAGTAAACCTCCTTGCCCAAAAATAAATGCCGATTAACTCCAAATAAGGCTGGATCGGTAAAAAACCAACTGGAGGTGCCTGTGACGGAATGGAGGTGCCTGTGATGTAAGAAAATATAGCGAAAATCTGAAGATTTACAGCGGTTGCAAATATTGATATTCATCATCTCTAGACCACTACCTTGAAAGAATCGTTCGTTCAACGTCGCAATTTAAACTATCATAATGCGAATATGTTAAAACGACAGACAATGATCATGAACTTATACAAACAGATCCTACACCCTGCTCTCAAAACCAAGATGGAAGTAAGTATACGTTGACAATAGTTCATAAAAGACACGCATGGTAAACAGAATAAAGAGCTCTTTCCCAGACAAGTGGAAATTTACCTACCCCAAATGAAAACAACGCTAACTTCTGTTTTACCTACTTTATATTTTAAATTACAAAACAAACCAGAAAGCAAAGTGGGCAGCTGTGCAGGACCTTACTGCCAGAAGACTACAGACAAGCGGATATAAGAACACGTAACATTGATGCTTCACAACAGAAATCCAAAATCCAAAGCGGATCATCTCAAAGAGGTATTGTCCGTTTTGTTTCCATATCTGTTAATCAAACATTGACGAGTTGTACGTAGCTGTTGAAAATTTACTGCCTAATTCAGTGTTAGAATAGTTATGAAATGCGCTTAAATAAGAGGCAGCGTTTTTGTGAATGGTGATGACTGCCTGTTAGTCATTCCAAATCGTTAGAAATTGTCGAGGTCACACGCCATGCTAGCTACTCGAAACGTTTGCAAAAACAACGTTTCAGAAGATGACTTTTATGTGGTAAAAGTGCTCTTTTGTTACCAAATTTGATGCAGTGGCTATTCGGAGACTTTGAATTACACCTTATTTACAGTTAGAGTACGATCACTTCAATATACTAAACGGTGTAATATTGAGAACATGTCACCTGCCGATGATGTAATCTGTAGGCCTTACGGATGTACATGTATTTGGGTTCTAGCGCCAACAATTCATAACTACCCAGACTGAATCACTTGTAGCACCTATCACTCCAGTTACAACAAAGTTAACACATACAGCGAGCGTCATACGACACATGCGAGCGACACATATGAGGTACCAAAAGGATAAACACTATATATACCTGTACGTGTATGCCTGTTGACGGCTATCGGCAATTTTGACAATTTGACACACCATACGTGTAGCTGGCATGACGTGTGACCTCGACTATTTCTGACAAGTTGGAATGACTCACAGCCAGCACCTTCCGATCAAAGTCATCACCAGTCACAAAATGTTGACTCTTATTTAAGCGCACATTTCATAACGATTCTAACACTGAATTAGGCAGTTAATTTTCAGCAACTATGTGAAATTCGTCAATGTTTGACAAACTGAAGCGGAAAAAAATGGGGCAATAACTCTTTGAGATGGTGTTTGAGAAATTTTAACATGGAATTTCATGATATACGCATTATGATAGCTTAATGGGACGTTGAATGAATGATTCTTTCCAGGCAGTGGTTTAGAGAAGATGTCAATATTTCCAGCTGCAATAACTATAATTCAGATTTTCACTATATTCGCTTACATCACAGGCACCTCCACACCATCGCAGGCACCTACAGCTGTTGTTTTGAAAAATCAAGCCTTATTTGTAGTCAATCGACATTTATATTTGAGCAAGGAGGTTACCTTAACACCAGTGTGCCGAGAAAAACAGATTCGTATGCAAGATCACTGCATTTAAGATAAAAAAACGGCCGAATTCTTTATGTTTTGAGTACTGTGGGCTGACATCAAAGCCACTTCATAAATCGTATCTTTGGTTAATATGGAAAGTTCAGGGGGATATAATGTGTGACAAAATTTTATGTTTATAAGGGTCGAATAGCACTTCTTGATTTTTAATAAACTTCCTGGTTATTTTATATCTTGTCAAAAAAGAGGAATACCTCCCGTTTGTTGTCATTTTTTGGACAGTCACAGGCAGCTCCAGGTGCCTGTCACAACTTTTTATCGGTACCTCCGCCGGAGGTACCTGTGATAGTTTATCAGGCGTGATCATGGTGATTTTGATATAAGAATACCGATTGTATATACATATAAATACGGGGAGAACTCTTGAGTTAAACTATGTGGGGTATCTTGTTTTTTTCCGGTGAAAAATAGAAGTCCGACGATGAAATTATTGTAATTATTGCCACGGTGTTTTCTAAACGATAGTTCATGTTCTGTTCAAGACGATTAAAGGGCATTGATCCCCTAGCTTCAAAATGCACAAAACACTAAAACTCCACAGTAACGCGATACAAGATGTTTGTCTATTCTGGTCATACAAAGAAGCACATCAGCCTGCATCTTATGTTCTTAGGTAGGGTAGAGTAAGGTAGTGGGTAGGGTAGGTAAAAATTATGTCAGCAGCCAGTGGGGTAGGCAGCAGCTACATCCAATAATTATATGCTGATACGTGAAAATGGTACTTGAATAATGTTCACCAAAACGTTATAAGGCTTCATGAACAATAGTAAGCAATACCGAATGTGAATGCACAGTTGTTGGACTTCACACGGCAAATACTTGTAAAAATGCACTGCCAGGTAAAAATGGCCTTTGCTTTTTGTGAATATTGCTATCAGAAAAGATACCATGAAATAAAAATTGCGGGCTCGGAAGGGCAGGTGCAGTTTTAAGGTCATCATTAAACGGAAACTTATTATTTATTATCATCTCCCCCACTAGTCGAAATTAAATACAGTTAATTCTCGATATCTCGAAGTCGAAATTCAGCCTAAACTACTGTTATCTCAAAGTAAATTTTCTGGTACCAGAAAACTTACTTTGAGATATCAGTAGTTTAAGATAACAGGAGTTGAACTGAAAATGAAAATAGGAAAAGATATTCTTTGATATAAAAAGACACTTTGAGATATTAGTGTTTGAGCTATCGGGAGCTGATGTACTAAAATAAGCGTTTACCGAAAACCAGAAGCTAATAGTCTTAGATGATTTTCTATTATTTGTAAGATGTACAATGCGGTATTGGTACATGGTTTCCCGCCAGACATACGAAGGGAAATAACTTTTGTGACATTCTGTTTTCTTCCTTTCACGACAAAGCCTTCCGAAATGGGGTCTTCTCTTAAAGTAAATAATTTGCTCAAACGTTGACACATACTGGGAGGCAGCGTCAAAACTCAACCTCCTATCGGCCTGATATGACTGAAATAATGTCGAAAATGAAGTAAAATTGCGAGTCATACATCCATATAACCGCATTATAGGTCGTTTGCGAAAAATTGGAGGGCAAAAAATCGATTTTATTTCTTTACTACTGCATAAATTTTCACGAAACTTTGCAGACCTTAATCTATTACCCATACGAACTCATGCAAGGAATCTCAGATTTTTTTGACAGTTAAATAAAAAATTGTCAGATCAACTACATGTTAAAATCTGTCCCTAATCTTTGAAGTTTACGCTTGGTTGGTGCAGTTTTTGGAACAGCCAGTGTTGTATACACTATATTATGTGCATTCCTTATATGGACATTTACTTATATATAGGGGAAACACACAAGAAAATCCTTTTCAAATGATTGGCCAATTATCTTAAAAGCCTCTTGTTTACTCAGTAGTGAGTGAACACATTTCAGACCACATGGTAATTTGTGAATGAATAATAGTATTAGTATAGTAACTATAGAACAACAATGGCTGTTGTACCATTATGGTTACCTCCTGTGTAAGGATGACATAAAACTGAGAAGCAAAATGGTAATGATTAATAGAGAAACATTTTATTCAAAGGTAAAAAAAATTCTACATTTGCTAGTATGAGTTCGTATACGTAACAGATTATGGTATGCAAAGTTTCATGAAAATCTATTCAGTATTAAAGAAATTAAATCGATTTTTTGCCCTCCACTTTTTCGCAAACGCACTATACAAATATTTAGCTATCCTTTAGTAAAAGTAGGGATTCTGATAGGCCACAATGCATATCTTTTATGGTGAATCAACTTATCTTCCGGTTAATGTATTATATTTACATTTTCAGTGCAGAGCTCTCTGTTAACCCAATTAAGTGATGCGGGAGTCAATTTTGTTTACAAGTCAATAATTACATTGTGTCACGCGCTTTAAAGTGACAACTCATCTCACTAACTAGCACGTGAAATCTACAACATGCCATATACTTGAATGGCTGGTAAACATTGAGTGACAGCTCGCTACGCCTACTTGCACGTGAAATCTACAGCAGGAGGTGGAATTTACTGGTAGGCAGTGACAATGCGGCTGTTCCAAACTTTTGCAAAATTCGACCGGCAATGTTTTTAAAATGATTCTTATATATGTATTTCTTATTTTTGTTTACCTTTTTATTGATCAAAAGCATCGTTTAATAATATAAATATAAGGAATGAATGTTATTTTTTAAACGTTTACTGAAGTATAAACTACATCGGGTCACGAGCAAAGTTTACGTAAACCCCTTCGGGGTTCACTTACTTTGCTCGTGACCCGATGTAGTTTATACTTCAGTAAACGATGAAAAAATAACATTCATTCCTTAATTAACAAATGTTCGGGATATATAATGTCCATGATTTTCGTGGTCGAGTAAACTTCAATACCCGCGAACACAATGTTTCATAAAGAAATAAGAATATCACAACTCCTAGAGCTTCAGTTACCGTGAATATGTGTAAACTAAACTGCAAACTTCATAAGATCAGTTGCAGTGCCTTCCAAACTCCCGTAGCGTTCTAAACAAGGACGAGAGTTTAGAGGGTACGCATCCCTAGGGACATTTCGGTTTAACCAATATTTTATTCGTAGAAAATTCATACATGTAATAACAACACATAATGGAACATGATCTGATAGTAAGCAAAGTGCTTATACATATATGATAATGAGCTGCGACACGAGAAAACCAACAAAGTGGTTGTGCACCCAGCGCAGACTCATATCAGCCTGGGCATCCGCCCAGTCTGATCAGAGTCTTCACTGTCCGCATGGAGGTAGCTTAGACCCTTAGCTACCCTTTGGGTACTTAATGAAGAGTCTGATCAAACTGGGCGGATACCCAGGCTGATCTGAATCTGCGCTGAGCGCACAACCACATTGTTGGTTTTGTCGTGTCGTGGCTCATAAAAGTAATCCCCTGAAAAGGCATTTCATGCAGAATAAGCACCAAAATGAGCTTATTTGTGCCGTAGAGAATGCCAGTATCTGTAAGGGTGGGAATATAATGACTAATTACATGTAACCCAGTCTTACATGTACCACTGTAATTGCTCAGCAGCCTATTCGATTAGCGCCCTAATCATTTAACACTTTAAGCACCAAAATAGAACTACTTGAATTTGCTTACTGCACAGACCTAGATGAGGCGGCTCATTATCTCATCTGGATCTATACCGTTTGCCTCTCTTTATTTTGAATCCTCAATGAGATATAGCTTGGGCTAGCTACTGTTTTTTGTTTTTTCATATATATATATATTTTGCAGATGTAAATATTCTCCTCTGCTTTTTGGCACTTTAAGGGTTAAAAGACATGTGCAAAGACACGAAAGCATATGAAACTGTAGCACTTAGCCGGTGGTTTTACTACATATATGCATTTTTCGAATTGCAACCATTACAATAGACTATAGCGTTTACGCGGTGTATTAACTAAACCTTTAACGCATTGCAATCATAAGATAAACTGTAGCACTTACCCGGTGTATTAACTAAGCCTTTATACGAATTACTATCATAACAATAAACACTACGTAGTTATATCACCACCGGTCTTCCCATGTTTAGCTAGAGCCTAGCTAAACGGAAAAACACAGAATATTGATCCAATACAGGCAGAACTTCAGAAAACATAGAAGAATTCATCAGGGAACAGTGGACGCAAAGCGGCACTGACTGGATTTAAACGTGGAAGATCATATCACAGCGCTCAATAACATTGGAAACAGCCCATTGTTCTTTATGTACGCGGCTGAAAATCAATAGAACTGAGCTCAAAGGCTTTAAGACATCGCCTATGGGAAATTGATGCTAAATTTTCTAAATGAAAAAGATCAGAACAGTCAATTTGTGATGATATATAAGATAATGGACCTTATGTCAAATGAGCAAAAAGAGAAAACTCCGATCAGCTTCCGTCTGAGACTTTCCGCGTTTGCTATCAAAAATCAATGCACTTATGGGAAAAGCGCAATCCTTTTCTACCTGGAAATGCAAGCTTTTGCAAATACAGCCAACTCTCGATATCTCAAAGTCGAAGCTTATCTCTAACTACTGATATCTCAAAGTAAAGTTTCTGGTACCAGAAAATTTACTTTGAGGTATCATTAATTTGAGGCAACAACAGTTGAAATTTAAATAAAAAATATGGAATATGTCCAAACTATATTCCTTGATATCAGAGGTACTTTTAGATATCGGTGTTCGAGATATCGAGAGTTGACTGTAGTTAACCAAAATATAACAATGCTATTCGACTCGTATAACTAGACCTATCCGTACGAATACGGAACTTTTAGGGTAATTTTCATCGTAGCAAGCATCACAAGCATACTTGTGCAAAATATTTGCTTTGAAGTAAAAGAGCTGGTTCAGTTGTCACAAAACTCCTGAAAGTGGCCGTCTTTGCAGTTGTCACAAAACTCCTGAAAGTGGCCGTCTTTGCAGTTGTCACAAAACTCCTGAAAGTGGCCGTCTTTGCAGTTGTCACAAAACTCCTGAAAGTGGCCGTCTTTGCAGTTGTCACAAAACTCCTGAAAGTGGCCGTCTTTGCAGTTGTCACAAAACTCCTGAAAGTGGCCGTCTTTGCAGTTGTCACAAAACTCCTGAAAGTGGCCGTTTTGCAGTTGTCACAAACCTCCTGAAAGTGGCTGTTTCTGCAGTTGTCACAAAACTCCTGAAAGTGGCCGTTTTGCAGTTGTCACAAACCTCCTGAAAGTGGCTGTTTTTGCAGTTGTCACAAAACTCCTGAAAGTGGCCGTTTTTACAGTTGTTACAAAATTCCTGAAAGTGGTCGTTTTTGCAGTTGTCATAAAACTCCTGAAAGTGGCCGTTTTTACAGTTGTTACAAATCTCCTGAAAGTGGCCGTTTTGCAGTTGTCACAAACCTCCTGAAAGTGGCCGTTTTTACAGTTGTTACAAAGCTCCTGAAAGTGGCCAAACGGCCACTTTCAGGAGTTTTGTGACAACTCCACTAGCGTATCTTTTACAAAACTGAAATCGTACACTAATATATTTCACATGCACAGGACAGAAGTCGAAATAGCATGCATTGATTGTATCATTATGACTGCAAATATTGCACTGTAAAAAATCCGTAGATTTAAAATACTGTACCTGGCATCTGGCTACAAGTTCATTTACCGCTATTTTACGGGTTATTTTAACTGGTCGCACTCGAAAGCACCTTTATTGTGTTGAAGGGCTATATGACCAAAACAATACCTATACTGTTCTATCCTACTCTGTTTAATGATCCCTGCATTTTTACGGGCGCCCGTAAAAATATCGGGCGATGGAATGGCAGCTGGTTGCCAGTTACATGTATTCTGCCGTATAGTGCACGGATGTTTTTACAGTGTGGGCAATGAGCGAAACGGCCAATGTACACCCAGATTAGGCTGCTCCTTATCTTTAGCCTGATCAGAACTACACTGCTTGTGAATCCTACAACATTGTTATCAAAATAACAAAATTTGTTGAATTTTAGGGATAAAGTCAGAAATTTGTAAGTACGTAATTTGCAAAAACAAGCTCCCAATCAAAGCAAACTGCTGGTAGGACATTGACTCCAAACAATTGTGATGGCAAGGCTGATTTTGCAAAAAAGATATATCGTAATTAATCTACAAATTACGACGCTCTAATGGGCATGCGTTATTAATACTTTTACGATGAAAATTACCATAAAATTCTAAGTATTTGTACAGATAGGTCTAGGCAAACAGTGCAGACCCAGATCAGACTGCTCGTTATGAGCAGTCTAATCTGGGTCTACACTGTTTGCCATTCTATATGTATCTTTTGGAAAATTTACGGTTATGATACCCATTGGCAACCAGAGGGAGGTCAAGGTAAAAGGGCAGAAGCTATGTACCGTAACAAGCTTCGAATATTTTGGAGGAGTTGTCTCAGATGATGGCTCAAAATCGGAAGTACTCTCAAGGACTGCACAAGCTGAGGCCAATTTGAAGAGATGAAACTGATGCACTCCCTTGTTATTTCCATAATTCTGATGCCTGTGAATTGTGGATCTTGACAGCAGAGTTAGAGAAAAGAACGCAGATTAGGTGCTACATGTACCAAAGGTTATTGAACATTTCGTACAAGGACAACATAACTAATGAGGAGATTCGTGGTAAAGAGTTAAGCAGCCATTGGAGCATATGATGGTCAAAATGGAAACTAAGGTGGTTTGGCCATGTCTCGAGATCTTCTGGTTTAGCAAAGACGATTCTACAGTGCACAGTGAAAGGAAAAAAAGGGAGAAATAGACAGAAGAAAAAGTTGCAAGACAACATTAAAAGGTGGGCAGGGAAAGACTTTGCTCGCTCCAACTACGATAGCTGAAAACAGGAAAAAGTGAAAAGGGAGTGTTTTGAAGTCATCCGTGGTGCTCCAACAAGCTTGCAATGTTATGGGATAGAATAGAATATTCATTGAAGTTAGTCATCGGATGCGGACAGCGAAGGGTTTGAATTGACCGCGTGGATAAGCAGGTTGATCTGAGTCTTTGGTATCCTCATTGTATCTCATATTCAGCTCAAATAAAGTCCGTATAAAAAGTGCACGAGTTGGCATATGCGTATAGAGAGGGTTAGGGCTGTCTATACATCCGCCCAATCTATTCAAAGTCTTCGCTGTACGTTTTTGTTCCCTTTTCAGAAGTAATTACTGCATGTGGCCGAGTAATAAAGAAAGAGTGAATTCAGAGTTTGACCAGGGGCCGTATTCATAAAACGACTTAAGTGGTTACTATGCTGTTGCTAAGGCTAAATTTCTTTGAAGGAGATTCCCTACAACTATGAAATTTGCTCTGGAGGAACAGTCTTTGTAAGACTGTTCCTCCAGAGCAAATTTCATAGTTGTAGGGAATCTCCTTTAAAGAATTTAGCCTTAGCAACAGCATAGCAACCACTTAAGTCGTTTTATGAATACGGCCCCAGGGCTCATGTTTTTCACATACGCTATCCAGGCGTAAGCTATACATTTTTCCGTGCGCTGGCTGAACCTTTTTTTCACTTCATCAGCACTCTTCTCTCTTGAGAATAGTCTTACAGAAAACTAGGACGCAGCTGCAATTATCTTTTTTTCTTTGTAACGCAATTCGATGCTATACACAAGCTAGAACACATAGATTCAACGGCCTCAAACACAATGTTTGGAACTAAACAATAAAAAAATGTAAAATGAAAAAAAAAATCGCAAAATTCCATAGAAACGAAACACGATATAACAAGGTAAAACTGTGCAGCAACCAAAACAAACAAAACCAAAACGTTACTCTAGCGACATAGATTGCATTGTTTAGAAGTGGGTGGGTTTAGGCTCGGTAAAGTTAGCAGAACGAAAATTCTGCAGAAAATTCTGCAGAAGATTCTGCAGAATTTTCTGCAAAATTATCGTTCTGCTAACTTGACAGAGCTTGAAATGTAAAGAAAAATATGAAATGAATACCAACTATGTTTTTTATTACAAGAGGGAAATTTGAGATATCAGTCAGCGTTTGAGGTAACGATAGTCAACTGTATGTACTATATTTGATCCTTTTTTCCTTCGTTTTTTTATATTTGTTTTTGTACGTTTGTTTCGTCCGCTGTATACATGTATTTACCTTTACTGTGTTTATTATTTCCTCACCGCCGTGAGCCTTCATGCGGTTTTCCTTGTCGATTTGTCAAGGATGATACCCCTTACAACGGATCAGATCTCAAAAATACCAGAAAAGGATCGACACGGACACAGTCTTGTAGTGAAACAAACTGTCGAAACATTCTAAAGTTAGCCCAGCAGGCACACAACATTGAATCAACCTTATTACGTTGAATCAACATTGATTGATGTTGATTTCAATTTGTGTGCCCAGAGTAAGGTCAAAATCTATTTGGTGACTACACCTGCCAGCTGATTCTTGGCGCTCATACAAGTCGAAACGTCATGACGATCCAGAAAATGAGTGAAGTGCTTAACGTTTTCATATGGTCCTCAGTAATTTCACTTTTTTTTTTTTTTTTTTTTTTGCTTAGGTGAGGCAAGCTTTTTGTGAAAGCTTACACTAGTTATTTATTATGCTTGCTATATTTGTTTGCTATACTTCATTCCATTGGTTTCAATTGCTGCACTATTTTTGATTGGTTGTTTTTTACTTCCGCGTCTGTCCGTGTGTATCGATTCTTCTTTTTTGTTTGTGTGCGTTATTTGAAAAATATTTTATTTTTTTCATCAACTGCATTTATTATTGCTTATTTCCTTTGACAGACGCATTCAAATTTTATTTGCGTATCGATTTTTGGGTTTATTTTTTCATGAGCTCTCACAAAAGAACATTGAATTTACTAGAATACAGTCAACTCTCGATAAAGTCGAATCTCAGTTAAAACTACTGATATCTCAAAGTAAAGGACTACGTGCATTAAGGCCCAAAAATGGCCCCAACCAAACTGACTCATATTGGTACGAATTAGAGCTGTGTTATTCCCCTAAATGAAACTGATAAGGAAATTGGTGACAGACATTATATATGGGGACAAACTGGGGTCAAAGGTTATGACCCTTATGCCATTCTCAGTACAAGGCAAGTTACAGTGTAGTGTATATGTTTGTAGTATGTAATTATACTTTTCTTTTTGAATGAGTTAAATTAAACATCTGGCATACAAACTATTTGTGGGATATATAAATTTTGTCTTTTCGTCCGTTTGGCCATTTGTTAGCATATTTTTTCATCCGTCTGTTCGTCTTCATTTTTCCTTCAAAGTTTTGCGATAAACTCTTTCTTTGTTGCTCTTATCTCGTATACTGCATGTCAGCTTCTTTTCATATTTCATTCATGATATATCTGTAGGAGTTGTTTTGATAAGGGATATAAAAAAACCCGGGGTTGGGCCCCTGGGTGGGGCCAGTGATCAATAATTAGGACTTAGGCATTCATTGTAAATGGTTGCTATTAATAGTGTCAGTACACAAGAATAGAGCCTCTTGATCAACATGTAGAGTAAAGTTTAGTGAGTGAACTCGGGTTTAATGTCCCACCAACAACGAGGTCATATGGAGACGGGGACCTCGGTTTAAAGTCTCATCCGAAAGACCGGAGAAGCGGGGGATCGATCTTGCAACCCCTGGATTGGTAGTCCGGAGTGTTATCCACTACACTACAGCCGCTCCTAAGTAAAGTTTAAATTGATGAGTTGGCATCATTTTTACTGCTCCCCTAAGGTCAAGGTCACAGACATCAAAATTTATATTGGATTTGCCTTAAAGTTTTCTGTTATTAAGTTTGTTCTGATTAGGCAGAGGCAGTGGCGGGGGTATATTAATTCCCTGCTCACTTGTCCTCTGATCCACCTTCAGTCTTTTGAATGTTTCCCTTGCTCTTGAAGGAACTTATCTATGATTTTTATTAGAGATTAGATTACTAACATATATATAGTGTCACATTATAATAAAAATCTTTTGCTGTCCATTTCAGCCTATATCTGTGCTGAAATGTGTCACTCAGTTTTGAGAGGCGAAATGGCAACATTTTAAAGAAGTGCTGGCTGACTTCAAAATCAGTCAATTTCTGCTTGACATCTGTCAGTGTGTACCATAACAAATCATTTTATTGATTTTACATGCAGCCTCTTAGGTTTATTCAGGTTAATGAATAACTTAGATAGCTTCCTACTTTATAAACATGTAGGTATACCCAACAAAATGTTCAAACTTCGAACAACAAGTTCTGGAATAGTGGCACCATGATCAGTAAAGTGAGTCTAACTTAAGCAAGATTTTAATTAATATCGAGACAAACGTTCCTAAGCAGTAAGTACAAACCCTGATAAGACTGTTTCTTATTTGGTACAGGTTGCTCAGAGGCTAGACTATTTTTTTGTTAAAAAATGCTGAGGATAGCTGCTGAACTACTAAAGGTCCAATTTTAGGATAATTTAGGATAATTCAGTCAATGCAACATTTTTAGGAAATTTACTGTAATTTATTCAAAGGTGGTAACATTTTAGGGTAATTCAGTTTGTGCAGTTTTACTAAAATCACATTTAAATCTTAGTTCTTATGCCTTTGGATGGATAGTTAGGGCCAGGTATTGATTTTACCATGTTTTTTACAGGCAAACTATAGGTAAATGGCTGTCTGCAGAATTCAGTTTTTTTAAGAATTAAATATGAGAACAAGCATTAACCAACAAAATCTTTCAAGATGATGTGATTTACAGCAATATACATCATATGTTAAAAGGATTTTTTGGTTAAAGGTTGTGCTCTATTCTAATTTGTAAACTGAATGACTAAAAGTTGAGCAAAAATGACAAATTCCATGGTTTTAGCCTGTTTCAGCAGCCATTTTTCCATATTAAACGTACAGTAAGATTCAAACTGAAACTGAAATGAAACACTAGAAGTATTGATCTAATGAAATCATGCGATGAAATACTGTTATCTCGACTTTCATATTTGGGGCCAAAAAAATGGCCTTAACGCACGTAGTCCTTTTCTAGTCCCAGAAAAATTACTTTAAGATAGCAGTAGTTGAAGATAAAAGGAATTGAAATGAAAATAAAAGTACGGACTGTGCCCATACTATATTCTTTGATGAAAGAGGGTACTTTGAGATATCAGTGTACGAGATATCGAGAGTTGACTGAGCAGATAAGGTAGACTCATATATATGTAGGGCAGGCACTGTTCCAGCTTTATTAAGTACATGTTGAAAAAAAAATAATAAAAAAGCGTATAAAAATTGCTGAGGCGTCCAAAAAAATACGGTTAACAAATGATAGAGAAACAATCACTCGATAATAGAGTATTGAGTAAGTTCCTGAGCTGCGATCCGTGAAGATTCTACGCGGTTCACTACTTTCTGGCATCAGAAACGCGGCTGTAGCCAAAATTTGTTTCAGAAGTAGGTTAAGTTCAGGCTATCGGCCATTAAAACAATATTTAACATAAGAAAAACAGGGGAAAAATAATCTCAAACCAGAATGCTCATTCAAAGCGTTGCTAATTGGGAGTCGGTGTGAAATGTTAAGATTCTGATCAGACTACGCGTATACACGGCATGACCGTAATAATTCAATAAATAAATAAATAAATAAATAAAACTAGATAAATAGATAAATAAAAAGAATAGGGACACCTTAAATAATTACCATAATTGCTCTAAACACGGAACATTTGAACCGGGATAAGAGCTCAATAAGCTTTGCTTCCGTTCTGATCCTTTAAATGTTCTCAAATTATGTAAATACATGTATGATTGTAATTTTATGAAATAAAATATGTTTAAACCAAACACGGACCAGTTGTTTTACAATGCAATAATACGTCAAACGAGATCCAGATGGAATGACAAACAGTGTAGACCCTGACATACTGCTCCTAGGAGCTGTCTGATCTGGGTTTTCACTGTTTGCTCAGACCTATCTGTTCTAATACTTAGAATTTGTATGGTATATCTCTTCTGTGTTTGCACATTTGGCTATTCCTATTCCTGTCCGCAGTATACAGTAAAGGGCCGTATACACTTTCATTTTTTTTCTTGTACAACTTAATTGTGCAATAAAAATGACCAAGAAAAAGTGACGATGATGCTCAAGGTGTATGCACGATACAATAAAATGACATTTTTATTGTCCTATGAAGTTGAAACAAGAATTCCTCGGAACGCTATGTCGCACCTGCTTAACACCTTTACTTTATGAACTTGATAAAAGTGTCATTTTGAAACATATTTATTCAAAATTCATTCATTAGTTTATGGCATATTATCATTTTCATGTTTTGCGCTATTTTTAGTAAGAGTGGATGGTTGCCATCTTGGATGGTCAATTTGAAAAAATCATGAAACAGCTTCATGCAAGGATCATTTTGATACACATTTAGTCCAATTCCATTCAGGGGCTCTTGAGATATTGTCATTTTCATATTTTTCTATTTTTAGTAACGGTGGCTGGCGGCCATCTTGGATCATCTCCATTCGCTTAAATTTCAAAGAACTCCATTTAAGGACCATTCTGACTACATTTGACCTAAATCTGTTCAAGTGGTTTTTAGATATTGGCGTTTTAGCAAACTCGGACTCGTAAACAGAAAGTAGGTCACTGTGACCTAATTCCACTACAGATTTTTTTCATTTTGATAATTTTTAAAACCAAGGTCTCATTAATGCTCCACATAAAATTTCAGCCAAATATACCTAGTGGTTCTGGAGAAAAAAGTGATTTTAATGTTTTTCCTATTTTTAGTAACAGCGGCCATCTTGGATTCTGGACCAAGCTGAATTTTGTCATTCAGAAGCCCTATAGCCTGGTCATGCAGCATGTGAAATTTGAGAACCATGGGTGAAGTGCTTTTAGAGAAAAAGTCATTTGAATGGACTTAAAATTTAGGGTCGACGTAAATGTGAACGGACGGACGGACGAACGGGTTGACGGACTGACGGATGGACGGAAAACCGGACGCCTATATCGCACCTTGCTAAAGCAGGTGCGACAAAAATGATAGTGTACACGGCCCTTTAGTCATGTGCTTTTGTTTACAATGCTGATGCTACAAATTCTCTTGCTTCTAATTGGCTATTTGATGTCAGTTTGAGATGTTATCATTGAAAAAATAGGATGAGTTTCAATTCATCATTTTTTCTTGTACAATACGAAAAATTATCATTTTCCGCTGTAGACACTATCAAATAAAATTGCATTTTCTATTGTACAATAAAGTTGTACAAGAAAAAATGATAGTGAGTACGGCCCTTAAAGAAGTCGCTTACCTCTCACCAATTTCCATTCTTAGCCAATATGTACATTGTAGAATGAAAAATTATCAAAGACCACATGAAAAATAAAGTCGTCGACCATTGCATATATGTACAGTTTAATAACATCAAGTGATGTCTATTTCTTCATTTCATTTTAGATACATCAAGACTTAAGGTAAGTGTGCGCACTTTCACGGGAAGCAATTCTACGATTTTAATTTTGCCTCCCTTCTTAACGTGGGTCAACTCTTAAAAGAAAGAATTTGCTCCTATAGGAGCAAATTCTTTCTTTTAAGAGTAGACCTCCATTATGGAAGGGCTTAACCGCAAACAGGAAGTCAAAAAGTATTTGCCCTTTGTAAAATTGCTGAAAAATATGGAAGTATAATCATACACCTTAATCAAACGCGGAATACAGCAAAAGCATAGATTTGTTGTTGTTGTTATGAAAAGTCATGAATTTCTAATACAATATGTTGCAGAAATTCTTATAAGAACAATACTCAAGGACATTTTATTGGCATATGACAGATGTATTTGACAGAAGCCCGTAAGTTGATATATGTAACAACTTTTTACAATGCGATTTTTGCATATGTCGTTGGGTCTGTTAAACTTTAGACCTCGCACATGTAGACATGTGCATGCGCAAGTCAGTCTGAGAGTTGAGACATAGTCTGGCAAGGCGCGGCTCATGAAGTTTCAATTATAATCATGAATCGTGGCATCTCAGGGCCATGAATTTGACATATTACATCCGCATTTGACATATTTCAATAAGACCTTTCCATATCTAATGTGATTAAAAATTTGCTCCGGCTGTTTAGTTTCCGATAAATTTCAACCGCTAAACGTCGACTGATGCGCCATCAGTTGGTACGTTATGTTTGGACGAAGTTTGCATCAATAGGATGAAATGGTCATGTTTGAAATAGACTGTTTATTTAATTAATCTGTCCACAGCACGTTCAGTTTCACAAATCCTACAGAAATTGTTGCTCAAGACGAGCTGGCCCAGGCTCATAATAACAATTTTTTTAGCCAAGACAAGAAAAAATTAAGAAAGTGGTATGTGCGTCAAGCAAAGACTCAGATCCGCCTGGGCATTGCGCTTAAAGAGTAGCTAAGGGTTACAGCTACCTCCATGCCGACAGCAAAGACTCTGATCAGACTGGGCGGATGCCCAGGCTGAGCTGAGTCTTCTCTGGGTGTATATGCCACATTGTTTGTTTTGTCGTGTCGCGGCTTATCCATGAATTCGTTTCACATTTGTGGTGAATGGGTACACCTCCATATTTTCCGCCGTTTTGGTAAGGGGGAGGGAGGGACAGAGGGGAACAAATTTGTGTACGCTTCCCTGGAGACAAGACCCTTCCAAAGTGGGATCTACATGTACTATTACAAAAAGAATTTGAAAATAATATGTTCCCCAAAGTAAAGAGAATACGTACCAATTTGGTACAAACCTTTTGATTGCTTTATGCTTTTGCAAAACAGATAAAATGCAGTCAGTTAAAGCCATAAAGGTCGATTTGGCGACTCCCTAGTGCAGAAAATTGACATGGAAATCAATTATTTCTTTCTGGAAATATTAAAATGATTCATATCGTGACAAGGAATATGAGCTCCCCGGGACCATTATTGTCTACAGAAATCGAAATTAATGTCAGTTATCAAGTTAGAGTCACAATTTTTAAAACTGAAAATGCATGAATTTTGAAGACAAAAACCTCCTATTCAAATAAAATGATAGATGGTGGATGTGTAACTTTTGACAAGAAAAGTCTGAAAAATTAATTTATAGTACTATTGAGAGTTCGCTCCGGATAAGGTGGAATATGTCAGTAGTTATTGCTTTCCGTAATGTGCGTATATATTGGGTCACCCAAAAATAATGAATTTTCCATTTGGGACAAATGGAAAATTTATTAGTTTAGGTGTCCCAATACTTAAGCACATTAGGGTATTTGACATCGGGTGAAAAGGGGCCTTAAGCTAGGTCTGCACAATAAGCACTCCAGTCGGCCTGTATGTTTATAACTGCAAACTAGCCAGAGTCTTCATTTGTTCCCCTTCTTAGGCTCCTTGGGGTGGTCGGGTGGTGCGATGGTGCTGTGTGTAACTTCCAATGCCGGGGCGTCCTACTGATTTGGAACGTTGTAGGGCAAGGGCCTACTGCGCTTGCAGTAGGTGCGTGTGTGGGTTGTTTGGACTTTTTTTCTCTCGTCTATCATTTCTCCTCTTTCTCAGTCTCTGTGAGACGGCCCGATATATACTGAAACACTTTCTCAAAGGGCCGTGAAACCAAAAACAAAATCAATCAATCAATCTTAGGCTCCTTATAGTTCTTACATTGTGTGTACGAAAAGGGAATATTCTGATCAGTCTGCGCGGATGCACAAGCTAATTTGAGTCTGCTATTCGCATTTGTAGTAAATTATATTTTATGTTCGACCCTTTTAAGGGCCACAACAATCACGGTTTTCCGTGGCCACGTGGTAAACAGCGCAGATTTTTGCAACATTAGGTCAGGGTTAGAGCCTCAGTGAGAAGGCCAAACGCTGCATATGGAAAATCGTGTGTGTGTGTGTGTGTTTTCTCGGAAACTTCGGTTTTTGCCCACCTTTTGCTTAACGATCGGCTCGACATAAGTGAAATATCCTTTAAAGTGCCGTACTTGTAACGCCAATTTAACAACAACAAAGAAAAAAAAAAAAAAAAAAAAAAAAGAAAGGTCACAATGTATTGCTCTATCGTAATAATGAGAATCTTGTTCTATAAGTGCCAGTGCTTGGTACCAATACCCTGTCACAGGTCAGACTTATTATCGAAAACCTGCAGCCCATTATACCGAAAGAAAAGCGGGTAAGCCGAGAGTAATCGAGTATTTGTTCAGATATGAGTAGAATTAGCAGCCGACAGGTTCAATAATTGTTTCAATTTATAATTGTTAGCACAGGCATTCAGTTTGTTTAAAGGTTAATAATATTTTCATACCGGCTGACTTGTTTAGACAATCGATCAGATTCCATAGTTTACAAGTCTCTGGCGCTCAGCATTACGGTAAAGTCGGGTGACTTCGGACAGCGGGTAAATTCGGACATTGCATTGCAAACAGTGAAAATCAAGATGAGATGAGCCGTCTCATCAGGATTTAAACTTTTTGCCAAGTCATATTTGGTTTAATGCCAAACAATTGACATACATATAAAGGAAACAATTTCACTGTCCGAATTTACCAGGTGTCAGAATTGATCCGACTCAGCATTACCTGATTCAATAATCACGGGGATAAAATTATTTTCCCTACCTGTGCTGTCGACAGAGCCAATCAGTTACCATACATCTAAAAGTGGCTGTCGACCTAGACAATCGACAGTTGATTAGCTGGGTTGAAGATCATTGATAATAGTATAATTTACTGTTACTGATATGGCGTCGACCGAATTCTCGGTCGGCAGCCACTTTGCAAAGTACCGTATCAGTCGATAGAACAGGTGCCAATTGGTATTACTCCCGTGATAAGGTCACTGACCTCTCAGACAAAAGGAGTTTTAGAGATGATATTCAAGTAAAGTTTTACTTATTTCTCCACAGAATTAAACCTTATAAACTAAGTCTTGCAGAATCACCTCGACGAGACGGTTTTTAAAAATGATCACAACTTTTGTTTTATGGAGAATTAGGGTTGAGTCGAGAAATTTCGGACAGCAGGTAAATTCGGACATACCATTGCAAACAATGAAAATCCAAATGAGACGGCTCAAAAGGAGCCGTCTTATCAGGAGTTTCACTGTTTGCTAAGTTAATTTTGTTTTAATTCCAAACAACTGACATATAAAGGAAACAATGTCACTGTCCGAATTAACCTGCTGTCCGAATTTACACGACGTGATTCTAATGTAAACGGGTACACTTTCAAGGGCTGCAACTCTATTGATTTCAATTTGGCCTTCCTTCTCAATGGGATCAACTAAAAATAAAAATTTGCTCCTAAAATTCATTTCTTTGAGAGGACACGCCTTTTAAGGGTTTCACCTTTCAGGAAAACAAACAGGAAGTCATAAGGTTGTCTTACTTTGCAAAAATGGTGAGAAACATGGAGGTGCACAGCATATGTTTTTTATGGAGAATTATAGAAATTGTTTCAAAAGTGTCATTGAATACACCTTTTAGTTTTTTATCTTTTTATTGTCTCTTGTCCGGATGAATTATAAATGCAGTCAACTGTCGTTTATGACAGTTCCCGGAAGTATAAAGTACTCGTAATGTGAGTGTTCGTTCAATTATTGAAATTCCTGGAAATTGAAGCAGCCTTCATGCATTATTTAATATGCACAAAAGCAAAACAGAATAATTAATATAATATGAATCACATTTCATCATAAAAGTATTTGCAGGTTTGCGGGGGAAGAGAGAGAGAGAGGGGGAGAGAGAGAGAATTAAATGATCAGGGCCACTTTTGTGCTTTGGAGTTTACAGCCGTTTTGGCTCAGTACAGTTTTAAATGACGTAAGAGATGACGTTTACAATTTTTGAGCGGGTGTTAAGTCCGAATTGAATGCAAGAAGGGTGCTAAATCTACGTTTTCTTTCATTTCCCCGATTTTAATTATGATATTAGCAAGTTTTTAATTCAGAAAACATTTTACATCTGAGTTCTGAGTTTTAACTTTTGTGTTAAGACTCTCCTATTTATTGAATGCGGTTTCTGGTGTAAAATTTAATTATTTATTGCTTGTGTTGCTTGTGTAAAGCTCATCCTAATATTATACGACATCCTTTAAACTTTAAAATTACTTTATACTTATCCCTATTAATCGTTAGAGGAGAGGCGCCGTGGCCTAGTGGTTAGAGTGACTCGGTTATGGTGCAGAAAGTCGCCGGAAGGTCGTGAGTTCGCGGCTCACCGTTGCCATCCGAAGACTAGAAAACTCTCTCTGTCAATTCAGCAGTAAATGGGTACCTTTTTCGAATGGGAATGATAAGGCAGCGAAAGGAGAGAGATGGGCTCCGCCTTTCATCAGCTGTGCCCAAGATACAGTGGGTCACTAACCCCCACGGCTATTAGACTATGGGAGACCTTTACCTATTAATCGTTTAAGGTTAGTAAACACATATCAAAATAGGAAAGTCATAACACAAAACACAAAAGTTGAAACTCAGTATACATGTCATTACACAACACACAAAATTCAAAACACACACGTGCCTAGTATGGGTTAGTCGATAACGTATAGAGGGTGTAGGAGTCTTGGAACAAGGGAACATATGATTTTATGCTGATATGAAAAGGTTGTGCATGCATTATAATTGCTGTCTCTCTTGTGATTTTCGTGATATCTGCATGTAAGCAGATTGATTGTTTAACAAATTATGGTTGTGGTTACGTTGGCTTAAAATACTCCAAATTCTACGTCTATAACTGACCAATTCAAAACAGTAAAGTTCAAACACAAGAGCTTAAAAAACAAAATTCAAAATACAGGAGTCACAAGGTCCAAACACAGAAGTCAAAAGGTCCTTACTCAAAACACACGTCACATATAGGCTTCCGTAGCAAATAGTTAGCATCTTTAGAGTAAATGTATGGAAACTGGTGCCTGAAAACTTATTTTCATCAACGTTTGTGTTTTGTTTTCATTAGTTGAGGTCAGACGTCACACAATGGAAATAAGACATATCTAATAAAGGCTGAGAAAGAAATGTAAGGTTCTTATTGCTTTTCCTATCCAATTTCGTCCAAACTTTCAAAGGTGACATCCCTCTGAAAATGACGCTTTCTTAGAGAAGGGAACCAGCAGTTTCACTGGTTCTCTTGGCAATTTGCAAAGAAAGCTATGTTTACAGCTGGTTCTCAGCAAGCAGACAAGAGAAGCGGCTGTCAAGAACGTAGAATCAAGCAGTTCGTGAAAGTGAAATTCTAGAAGTTTCGATTCACATTGATGTCAATGTTAATGCTACCGAAAATATCGTCGAAAAAAAGTTAAGTCCGGCTCCCTGTACATTCGAATGTACACAATTAAGATTAATGCCGGCTATGCTTTTCCACTTTCGAACAATCCTTTAAACCGTCCATGCCAGTCCCAAAATACAGTCTATGCCAGACCGATGATCGCGCCGGGCCGCGTAGCGCTGTCGGTAGCGGGTCTGTCTCAACAGTCAGAGGTCCCGGGTTGGATACCCGGTCCGGCCACAAACTTTCGTATCATCTATCGCTGATTCAAACCTTGAAGGGCAGTTGTCAGTTACTGGTGAATGTGTGTGCACTTACTACGGGGTAGTTTATAGTTTAAACTTTATTTATTTGTATAAACGTCATACACATTTGTACAGATAATACAATACAAAGGGATTCAGAAGAAAGTCTGTCGACTTTTGTAAATCTGTATCTACTGGGTAACCGCTTAGGAGGTATAAGCCTGCCCAAGAATAGTGTGGCTAGGGTAACTGACCGTCCCGACATGACCATGGCTGTTTACCGTGGACGTAAAGCAACAAAACAACAACAACCGATGGTCGCACTGGCATGGATTCTTTAAAGACTATACCCTGAAATTGGACAAGCATCAGTCATATCATGGCTGGTATTGATCGTATCTCTTTCCAGATCAGTTCAGTGAACTGTCGTTAAACTTTCAGTAAGACAAAATCTTAGATGCGGAATAAATCACCTTTTGTTTTCTGTTGAATATCCATCACAATGACATTAATGAGCCGCGACACGACAAAAAAAAACAATGTGGCATGTGTGCCCAGTGAAGACTAAGATCAGCCTGGGCATCCGCCCAGTCTGATCAGAGTGTTCGCTATCCGCTTGGGAGTAGTTTAGGCCCTTAGCTACCCTTTAAGCACAGAGCAAAGACTCTGATCGTACTCAGCGGAGGTCCAGGTTGATTTAGTCTTCGCTGGGTGCACATGCCACTTTGTTGGTTTTGTCGTGTCGCGTCTCAATTATCGCTGTTGTTGTTAGCTCCTCATAAGCTTATACAAGATCACAGATCAGAACTGTATAAAAATAACTGTGGCCAAGGACATTTACTCTTGTAAACAAACGAAGGCTGTACTACAAAAGACTAGTGTTTGCAAAAATGCTGATTTTTGCAATTCCTTTACATGTATAAATACTTTGAATTGATATAAACCACTGGCAATATGCGAAATCTTTATTTTTTCTCGATTTTTCATTCTGATAAAATAAAAAAATTTGGAATTTTAATTCTGATAAAATAAAAGATTAGCAAATGTCTGCCAAGTTACCGTAATTGCAAATGCTAGCATTGCTTTGATATGATGTGCCATTCTATCCTGCTCTGAAGAACGAATGTATGTATTTAGATAAATTAAAAAAAAATGATCCTTTGTAAGATAGGACCACGCCAAAGAAGCGAAAATAAAACACTCGGTTTTATGACCAGTAATGACCTGTGCAATAGTCAGTTTCTCAAGCCGGTGTTAAAGAGCGTGCAGCTCTTTAACACCGGCTTGAGAAACTGACTATTGATTCCAAAGAAAACATGAATAAACAACACTTTAGTGAAGGTTATGTGGGACGTTTTTCGGTCGCCATACTCGTACAGCACTTAACACCAGCAAAAAGATTAATAATTCCTCAGAGGATCCTTTGGGGATCCTTTGGAAGCACGTACCACACCAAAGCCTTAAAACTATCAGTCTTTGTTTTTATGAACTTGTTCAGGACCAGTAATGAAATATGTAAAAATGATCACGCCCGCTCTTAACTAGCTTTTTGTGTCTTAGTCAAAATTTTACAAAGTATGTAGTCCTTGGTCATCATGATACTGTCAATATTCAGAGCTTTGTAGCAGTCTGCAAAATACTCCCGATGCAATTTTTTATCAAAACTATGTCCGTTATCAAGCAAACATAATTGAAGCATCAACAGAAAAACACATTACATATACAAGCTCATTATACATCATCTGCTATGCATATTATGATGTCATGAATTTGATATCTGCGGAAGCCTTAGACTTGCTCCTATATGTGACAGTGTTCTTTGTGCAAGGACCTTTTGAGTTTTGTGTTTGGACCTTGTGATTCCTGTCTTTTAAATTTTGTGTTTTATGTTTTTTGTGTTTGGACCTTGCTGTTTTGGTTTGGCCCCTTATAGACGTAAGGTTAAGATTACTTTAAGCCTACGTAACCAAACCATGATTTATTTACCAGTTAAATCTGCTTACATGCAGATATCACGAAAATCACAAGAGAGACAGCAATTATGATACAACTTTTTCATATCAGCAAAAAAATCATATATTTCCTTGTTCCCAGACTCCTACATCCCTACTAAAAACTTGTGTGTTTTGAGTTTTGTGTTTTGTGTAATGACTTCTGTATTCTGAGTTTTAACTTTTGTGTTCTGACTTTCCTATTTTGGCATGTGTGTACTAACTTTAAACGATCAATAGGGATAAGTATAAAGTAGTTTGTGTTTACAGCATGCCGTATATTATAAAGATGAGGTTTAAACAAGCAACACAAGCAATAAATAATGAAATGTTACATCAGAAACCGCAGTCAATAAATTGGAAAGTCAGAACACAAGACACAAAAGTCACAAGGTCCAAACACAAAACTCAATAGGTCCTTACTCACTTCCGTAATAATCATATGAACACATTACTCGTATATTAAAGTCTGCACACCTATAATGCACAGAACAAGTCGACGGCATTGTTACATTTATCATCAATAGTAGCAACTCAGCTTGGTAACGGCTACTGTTTTGGTAGTGCTACAAAATGCCTCGTCTAGAGCTCTACCATAACAAGAATACAATAATGATGATGTTAGTAATAGCGGTGTTAAGGATGAAGATGATTATGATTTAATGAAAATGACTATGATAATTATTATAAAACAATGGTAAATAAACTAATCAATAGAATATAAGACCTATAGAGCTGTTCGCTCGCAACACACACCGTATGAAAATGTTATGATGATGATAATAATAATAATGATAATAATTGTGATCATGATAATAGCATGATAGTAACGCTCGCAACACACAACGTATGAAAATGTTATGATAATGATAATAATAATGATAATAATTGTAATCATGATAATAACATGATGGTAACCATTGATGATGTATGAATGCTGCTGCTAATGATGGTGAGGTCAATAAGTGAAATCACTATGAAGATGATGAGGATGATCATTATTGATATAATGATGATGATATCGATAAAAGTATATCAAAGTGCGTTCCATTCAACAGCCCATAACAAATCAGAGGTATAATGCACCCTTGCAGTACATTTTTGTCGTTCAAGTTATCCAGTTTTGGTTGCCGCTGCCAAAATGAGTTGCACATTTCTTCCTTTATAAGACTTTTTTCTCGCCAAAAGTACCCCAAATATGTAAATCAGAATGTTATTCGGCTATCAGACAGGATTTTCTCTACCAAAAGAATCTAAAAAATCTAGATACATCTTATAAGACGGGTCTAGATTTTTGAATTTGTTTTGGAGGGAAATGCTCCGTCTTAAGATCGAAGAAATAATGCCCACTGGGCACACAACCTTGAATCAACCTTGATTCAAGGTTGATTCAAGGTTGTGTGTCAGCTGGGAAGGTACTCATTTTAAAGCTTAAACTTATATACAATTTAGAGGCACAATTCTAAAATTTCTCAGAAAGACTACAATAACAAATATCAAATACCGCATTCTCGGTTATAGGACGGGTTTTTTTCCCTTCAAAACAATCCTGTTTTGTAAGAACCGAAAAAATACGTACCCGTTTTGAAGCGTAAAACTGTATACGGTGTACAAGCATATCAGTTAAATTCTTAGAAACAGCCACAATCATATATGTTAAATAGCCCATATAATACACTAATATGAAACATAACGAATCAAATAATAACAAAGTTAGCAACATCTGAATGATTTTTTGTCAGTAAGGGCAAACCCATAAATAGATAGGTCATCAACTTTCAAGAATGTTCTGTTTTCATTCGTTTGCATCTATCCTTTGTTTATGGAAGTACTGTTATCAAATTGCTTAGATATTGACTTTCTGTCTGGAGTTAATTTGTAAGACAAATATTTTAACAGCTCTATCAGGAGTCATCAAGTGCTTTAAGCTCCAATAATAAAGATAACAGCTGCGACACCATTGGCATCCAACAATAAACTAGACCATGACTTGAGAAAATGAGCGAACTGCGAACATAAGTAATCTTGAAATCTTCCCGAAAGTGTTACTCGCGCAAAACCTCGCCCGTGCGATGAACTAAACGTGATCCTGTTTTTCTCTTGCTAATCGGTCATTGTATGGAATAAAATTGCAAAGAACCAGTCGCTTTACCTTGTTAATCTCACAAAATCATGCAGGTGCTCCAGCCATGGCTCTTGAACATTAGGCCTCTGACCGTTGTGGATTCGAGCGTAAAACTGTATACGGTGTACAAGCATATCAGTTAAATTCTTAGAAACAGCCACAATCATATATGTTAAATAGCCCATATAATACACTAATATGAAACATAACGAATCAAATAATAACAAAGTTAGCAACATCTGAATGATTTTTTGTCAGTAAGGGCAAACCCATAAATAGATAGGTCATCAACTTTCAAGAATGTTCTGTTTTCATTCGTTTGCATCTATCCTTTGTTTATGGAAGTACTGTTATCAAATTGCTTAGATATTGACTTTCTGTCTGGAGTTAATTTGTAAGACAAATATTTTAACAGCTCTATCAGGAGTCATCAAGTGCTTTAAGCTCCAATAATAAAGATAACAGCTGCGACACCATTGGCATCCAACAATAAACTAGACCATGACTTGAGAAAATGAGCGAACTGCGAACATAAGTAATCTTGAAATCTTCCCGAAAGTGTTACTCGCGCAAAACCTCGCCCGTGCGATGAACTAAACGTGATCCTGTTTTTCTCTTGCTAATCGGTCATTGTATGGAATAAAATTGCAAAGAACCAGTCGCTTTACCTTGTTAATCTCACAAAATCATGCAGGTGCTCCAGCCATGGCTCTTGAACATTAGGCCTCTGACCGTTGTGGATTCGAGCGTAAAACTGTATACGGTGTACAAGCATATCAGTTAAATTCTTAGAAACAGCCACAATCATATATGTTAAATAGCCCATATAATACACTAATATGAAACATAACGAATCAAATAATAACAAAGTTAGCAACATCTGAATGATTTTTTGTCAGTAAGGGCAAACCCATAAATAGATAGGTCATCAACTTTCAAGAATGTTCTGTTTTCATTCGTTTGCATCTATCCTTTGTTTATGGAAGTACTGTTATCAAATTGCTTAGATATTGACTTTCTGTCTGGAGTTAATTTGTAAGACAAATATTTTAACAGCTCTATCAGGAGTCATCAAGTGCTTTAAGCTCCAATAATAAAGATAACAGCTGCGACACCATTGGCATCCAACAATAAACTAGACCATGACTTGAGAAAATGAGCGAACTGCGAACATAAGTAATCTTGAAATCTTCCCGAAAGTGTTACTCGCGCAAAACCTCGCCCGTGCGATGAACTAAACGTGATCCTGTTTTTCTCTTGCTAATCGGTCATTGTATGGAATAAAATTGCAAAGAACCAGTCGCTTTACCTTGTTAATCTCACAAAATCATGCAGGTGCTCCAGCCATGGCTCTTGAACATTAGGCCTCTGACCGTTGTGGATTCGAGACTCTCTCGGCACACAAGAGAGACAACCAAGTTCTGCTTGCGGAAGGTCAGGGGCCGTATTCACAAAACGACTTAAGTGGTTGCTATGCTGTTGCTAAGGCTAAATTTCTTTGAAGGAGATTCCCTACAACTATGAAATTTGCTCTGGAGGAACAGTCTTACAAAGACTGTTCCTCCAGACCAAATTTCATAGTTGTAGGGAATCTCCTTTATAGATATTTAGCCATAGCAACCGCATAGCAACGACTTAAGTGGCTTTATGAATACCGCCCCAGATGGTTTTTCTCCGGGGCTCCGGCTTTTGCCCACGTCTGCTTTACGATCGGCTCGATATACGTGAAATAATCTTGAAGAGGTCGTAAAGCACAAATCCATTTAAAAAGCCTAGTTCACTTGACAGTGAAATGCACACGTTTACAAACTTATTTTGATATTTTGGAGAGGGATATATGAAAAATACATATATTTCGTAGAAAATAAACAAACTAAAGGATTTATTGAAAACCAGTTTAAAGAGTGTCACAGTTTTCGGCGTTAAACATTTGTTTCTAGACTCTGTGTGTTACATGCATCGACCTCTGCTTTACGTTAATATAAATCTCCGGCTGACTTCAAACCCTTGGTTGAATATAATGAAGTTGTGCAGAGCTTAGAGGCCCAACTGAGGGGAAGGTAGTCAAATCGATTCACAAAAATGTGCCTATACATACATGTATTCTTTGGCATGAAAATGAATATGTCAAACATCTGAGATTAAGGCGTGTTTCTAAGTCACTGCCATGAAATTTGATATGACAAGTAAACAAGGCATTTTCCTGCAGTATAAATTATTGAAACCCAAATATGAAAGTCCGGAAACATTGACAACACTCTGCATTCAACATGCAATCAACAACCAACAAGCAATGTCGTCAATCATGAAACATCAGAGAGAAGTTTGCATCGCAAAATGGTGGATATGAATAATTTATTGAGTCGAGATAAAAGAAAAGGCGCAGTGTTTTTGCATGTGCAAACAGAGAAGACTCAGATCAAACTGCACATCCGTGCAGTTTGATCAGAGTCTTTTTGTTTGCATTAACTACATATCGACCCCAGATGAAAATACACACCATACAGGCAGGGACTATACAACGAAAAGAAAGACACACTGATCAGTCTGTGTGCATGATAAGTATGAGCTGGGTCTTTGCTATTGCCTCATCCTGAAAAGCATATTTCTGTTTGTCGCGATTTATTTGCCTTTGCAGTTAATAATGCATGCGTGTCCTCCCGCTTTAATGTACAATCAAATATGTATATGAAATACATATGATCAATACTGGGCTTGGCGCAGTCCGTGACGGTCCGTTTTCGGACAAGTCGAATAGGCGTGGAGCTTGTCGTGGGTTGTTCTTGAAGGGGGCTGGCATTGGTTTTGTCCTTACCGTTTGGTATCGGGGCTGCACAGACTGAGCCTTGATTCAGGTCATATGCGAAAACAACGTTTACTATACATGTGAATGTACGAGTAATAAATGTTTTGCTTAAGCTTGGGTAGAAGCAATTTATGCTGTTACAGAGGGAGATGTTGTTGGTAGTGTCATAAAATTGTTTTATACTATTAAGATATTGACGTGTTTCTGGCTTCCAAGACATGTTGCACAGCACTGATATATATTGTAGGTGTAGCTCATGGGCCCGAATGCCTTTTGCGATTTGCGAATAAAATGACTCAGCCATTACTTACTTACTGTAAAATAAGATAATATGAGATTGAGCTGGCTCAGTAGCATATACAAATATAATAGCGACTAGCATGCGCTTTTCGTGCGACTTGAAACAGGCCAGTTCGCTGTACAGACAATATGTAAGCTTTATTCAGACTTCGTTTGATGTGACATAGCTGTCTTTACACATATACACATTCTGTATATATGATTTCAAAGTGAGGCTGCTCACCATAAATGGCTGAAAGGCTCATTGTTTTTAAATTCATTTTTTAATTTGTCAGTGATACTAGTACCAGGAATGACTTTATATATAAGCATTTGACTTACTGTCAATCCTGTTACTTGTGAAATTGTATTGTAGTATATGTATGTAATTTAGTTATTAAAGTATCGTTAAAACCAATTTGTCAATGATTAATCTATCTAATTTGCAGTTTGCATCCATTCATCTATCCATGCAGCCATCTTCGGTCTGACAAACAGTGTAATTCGCTAATTGGCCTAGTTACGTGAATGATGCTTTTTCCGGCAAATTCCATATAAACCTGTCAGTCGGCAGTGTGTCACAGACAAAAAATCAGAGCCCGGTTGGTCAAAGAATCGTGAGCTTAAGGAAATCGTTACATGTAGTCAAGGATTTGTTTAGTTGTCTTGTATCCTAAAGTCAATTTTGCTAATATTTTACCGAAACATTCTGAACAGCTTTGCACTTCAAAGCTCTTTAATATTTTCAGCAAAATGGCAATGCTTTGTGTACAGTACGAAGGGAGATCAGAAAATACGCGGACCTTTGCTATGACAGTAAAGATTACGTAGTTATAGCAATTTTCTCATACCACAGAAAAGTTCAATCTTTTCGCTACGTTGTGTGAAATTTTGAAAAACTTTCACGAAAAAATAAGTTTTCTCTTCCATGTACAGCTTTAGCATAACATTTTTTTGACATTTTGTCCCGTTTTTACATTGCAGCGGTTCTTTTGTTTCTCTGTTTTCACAAACTAACACCCTGTTTTGAGGTTTTTCAATTTTTTCGACCAATTGCAGACACATTTGCATCCAATACGATTGTTTGAAGGAATTCATATCGAACTTTCCTCATATTTATTGGTTCATAAATACAAATTTTACTTTCAGTGTTGTGTCAGCGTACATTACTTTTGCATGCATGTCTAAAGCAAGTCTGCGAGTATCTACTCAAATGATCATTTAAAACAGGTCTTAAGTTTAAATAATATCTTATTTGTAGAAACATTCAAAATGTACAAATATATCAATATATGGTTATGTGTATATTACATGTATATTAAGTTATACAAATGGGATTCAGAAGGAAGTCATATGACTTTTTTATGAAAATGTATCGTCATCCTTGTACGACCCATATACCATATTTGACGCTGCTTCTGCAAGCATAACAGTTGTTGACTACAATAATTCCATGACAAAGTGAAGCGGAAACCATTACGAAATCAAAGGTGAATATTAAGGACCTAAACGGTATCAAGGTCTATCGATTATTAATTTAATTTGCTTTGAACAGCTGCCTGCAGCAAACGACAATGAACGGTCAAATTGTCTATCACAGATAGTTCGAAGAAAAAGCGGGACCGACATGTACAGCTTCGAAGAGCAAATAGTATAAATTCAGGCCCCGGGGTTATAAAACTTTTTTCGTGCTCAACTCAGCTGAGCATGGAATTTTCTTTGCTGATAAATATGAAAATGCCAACTAATACTGGCATTTTCATATGCATAAGCAAAATCAGCTAAACTGAGCCAGAAAACAACTGTTCTTATCAGTAATTTGCTATTTGTTAGCTGGTAAAATTTCATGCTCAGCTGAGTTGAGCATGAAAAAAGTTTTATAACCTCGGGACCTGGTCTGAAAGCTCCTGAGAAGGTAGAAGTCACATCCCGTTCTCCATTATTGACACGACCGCTTTCTTCAGCCTACATAGCATCTGACCTTTCCGTACAAATGTCAAAGGTAAACCGAGGGGAATCGTTTGAACCAACTTTATAGTAAACAAGAACTCAGTGCTGTATACCAAGTCTCAAAGTTATCGGTTGTTTGGTTTTGAAGAAGATTTTAAAAGTTTTTAAGGACCAGGTCGGTCATGTCACCCCAACTGTTAGAACACAATTTTATTCCTCCGCTCCATGGAGGCTCCACATGAACTTTGGGACCACGTGGCTTCGTTTCGAATCTTTCAAATCTGAATGACATTGGACAAAAGTCAAAGACTGACATTGACTTCTGATACAAATATACATGTATCCTTATATACAACATAAAAAGTAAAAGATAGACAATGATCAGGAACTAATACAATCAAATCCGACAACCCAATCTTAAAACCAAAAGGGAAAGAAGCACACACACACAAATTGACGAAGATTGCAATGTTTTCTAAATTTAGCAAAACATTAAAACAGATAAGCTGTCTCAATCTATGGAAAACATGGTCACTATAGGTATAGGTAATGAAAAAAAATCACAAAAGCGTCCTAGCATAAAGGCTCATGCAGCGATATAGGGCCGCAATGGCCCTCTTGTTTAATAAAATAAGGTTTTCGCTGTACGTCCAGTTTACTTTCAAAGTCTCTGCAACAGTAAAACCAATCTAATGTAATATGTAATTTAAAGTTTAAACTTCAAAACATATGAAGCAAAATAATACTTACAGATAAAAAAAAAGAAAGAAGAAAAGACCTAAAAAATGTAAATTTCAATAAAAAAAATAAATAATAAGATGAACCAAAATGGAATACCTTTGAACTGTTGTGCATGGCTGTTCTGAAGTAGTCAACTTTGATAATAACTTGACTGTGCCACGACATTCAATGTTTAGCATTAGAGAAATCTCTTAATAATGTTTGTGAATAATTTATAACTCAGTAAATAGCGGCACGAATAATGTTCCGTACCCGGGGTCCTGTGACATATGCGTAAAGAACTGCCAACGAATCTGCAGGCTCGTGCGAGCTTTTACTGTTCACACATACTACCTACCTAGCCAAAGGGGCTCTGAATAAGCTGCGACTTTAGTATAAAGGTACGGATAGCAAGGCTGACCTGAATTAGCTGATACTGAAGGATGCTTATTTTTTGACGCGGCTGAATAATACTGGAACTTTCATTGAATATTTCATCAGCCTATGTCACGGTCTGTAGCACAAGAGGCGTTCATCAGCTGCGGCATATAATGTCCAGGTGAAGTGCTGAGCATGGGAAAACCACACCTGGTTAAGTACGTTTTAAAGGATGTTACCAAACGAAAAAGACATGTTACGAAAAGAAAAAGAGTCATAGTTACCGAACGACCTGGCCATCAGGTCGTTTGGTAACTATGACTCTTTTTCACATCCCTTGAATATACATAGTTAACCAGGTGTGAAAACAAGCGCCAAGTATCTGCTGCAGCGAATCATGGTTCAAAGCATCGTTAGCTTTTTATGGTGGTGATAATCACTGATTTAGGGCGAAGTAAAAAAATCTGCATAAAATGCTGAAAATATAACAGATCTTCCCCAAATTTAGCAGATGCCTTCTTTAAGTCGTTTCGCACGATTCAGAATCCAAAAATGCAGTATTGCTGAAGTTAAAAAGGATTTATATTTGAAAATTTCAAAGGGTAATTTTGTGCGCAAAAATCTGAAAAATAACCATCGTTGTTAAAAATGCAATAGGGTCTGAAGGTTCTTTAATACATTATGGAGCGCATCCTAACAACTATTTTTTCCATTTTTTTTTCACACATTTTCAGGCTGGGCAGATAAAAAATGGTCTCCTCTGAGCCAAATATTTGCCAAAATACACAGTAGAGTCCATTTTCAAGGTTGAACAATTTCCTATACACACCTGTGTCATGTCATGGTGGTAAAAAATATAAATTTTGGGACAATAAAATTAATTACCATAACTGTCATAAAATTGGTACAGTTTGGTTTTACAGTGCAGTAATGTGCCCAAAAAATGCAAATGGGATGGCAAATAGTGTAGACCCTGATTAGACTGCTCCTGTCTGATCTGGGTTTGCATTATTTGCTCAGACCTAACTGTCCCAATATATAAAACTTTTATGGAATACTGTGAATATGATAAAGGTATAACTGCTCTACCTGTATTTAATTAATGCATGCAGTGTACATGCACCATACATGGTCAGACATTTGAGAAAAAAGTGACTGTTTTCATCTGGTCTACCCAGTGACCTATATATGTATTTATAGGTCACTGGTCTACCTTACAAATTTGAGAAAGAGTTGGAACAAATAATTGCTAGGACGCTCTTTTTAATGCATTAAAGAAACTTCAGAGCTAAGTATATTTTCAAGAATGAAGTTAATTTTCTAGATTTCTGCGCACAAAATTACCCTTTGATTTTTCCATATAAAACACTTTTAAACAGCATTTCCCTCTATTCTGTATTCTAAACTGTAGAGAACAAAAAAAAAAAAAAAAAAAGAAGTCAGCAAACATTTAGAGAGGTACGTTCATTTTTATGGTTTTATGCAGATTTTTGTAATTACCACAAATCACCACCTTAACGGGCAAGGTGTGAAATGCATTATATAGTTGTCCATGCGATAGTCAAGGATTCGTTAAGTCTTCTAGTATCCATAAAATCGTGTCTCAATACTTTTCGCTGGAAATAATGTGAAGAGCTTTTGCATTGCTAAAGCCTCCCACAGATTTTCGAAGAAAAGGTAGTGTCTTAACGTGTAATACATTTTGAAATTTTAAAGTCGTGCTACATATAATGCTGAGCATAAGAAAACCATATAGATAGATGGAATGATGGATTCATGCAGGTCGGATGGATGGACCCTTTAATCGTTTGCAATTTAAAAAGCAAGTATTACCAAGAAGTTCTTTCTCATATGGAAATCTTGTCTGACCATTGTTCAAAGAAGGTAGTAAACACGGTAAATGGTTTCGCATACTAGACTTTTAATCTGTATGGGACCTGTCAGTGGACTGGTCTGCTTTGATTCAAAACGATGTATCGAAAAAGTACTCTATTTTTATAGTGGAGGAAATCTTAGCTGTTATCCTTTGCCTTAACCTTCGCAGAGTTCTGATTTACACCGTGCCTAAGTTCTTGCTCAATTATGCCACTGAACAACTTGTATAATGTTATTGCTATTTCGTTGACAACCGTATCAACCCCTACTGTTCGAACAGCAGTTATGTCAGTACCAGATCAAGCAGTTTAGACCCAGATCAGACTGCTCTCATGAGCAATCTATCTGGGTCTATACTGTTTGCAGTTAGTTTCATGAGGCATATTTAACCTACTTTTGCCAAAATTGAAGATGGAACAATTCAACGCTAAAGACACTGTATGTGCAAATCTTAGGGTAAAATACGGTGATTTGTACTGTGTTTATTGTTGCTTGTATAATTGGATCTTTGAGCACCGCATTATTCCCTAATGAATCGTTAGCAATATTTGTTGTCACAAACAAGCCCCATTGATTTGTGTCAATCAATATTTCAGAAGTTATGTAAACGGCGTTCTATATTTCAACACGGGTTTGGATGCAATTTTCTGCAATTGACCTGACGCGCAAATTGACAATTGTGACTGACCAGTGAAAATGACATAACGGTAACACATACCTTGGACAAACAAACATACGTGCTTTGGATCCCGTATGAAATGCATCAAACACGTGTATTTTTTTGTCCTGGATTTTTGGAGGGTCGGAGCGATAGTGCATTTCGCGTAAGGTCAAATACGCAAGCACGTCTTAAGCTCATAGTAAAGGTATAGGCCATTTGCTGTCTATAAAACAGGTCATTTTGCTAAATATCTCTAAAACTACCTCGGCTATCACTGTGAAGTAAAGCGCATCTTTAATGTCTATCTTAGACATAACTAATCTATAATTTTCCTCAAAATTATATTTTGAAACTAAAAAGTTTCCTTTGAAAACTGCCCATTTTTAGAAGATATTTTAACTGTATTTTACAAGGGAGTAAGTTTATTTATGTAACAGCCTTAGACTGGTTAATATTTACCTATGTCAATTGTTAGTTACTAATTGTACAGAGTTACTCAATGGCACCTGTATACCTGTTAATCTTTTCATCTGAGTAAAAATGAAGGTCACTTATTTATTGGTTGCGATGAGAATTGATTGGTGATGAATAGAGATAAATTATCTATAGAAATATTTCTTGTTTGTGATGCATATATGGGCATTGCTTATAGCTATTACATTAAATTATTGTACTCCCCTTTATTTTAGCTCAAAAATTTTGTAAATTTTTGTAAAGGATTGAATAGACAAAAGCAAAAAATTGACAAGATAGAATTCTGAAAGTCAGTTTCCAGTTATGTATTTGTTTGACAATACTAGTGGAGAAAAAAATCAATTTTATCACCAGTAATAAAAAAGAAAATCTGCAAAATGACCTGTTTTATAGACAGCAAATGGCCTATACGCACACATGCATGTCCATGTTCACCGCGAGCGTCACGTGTCATATGTTAACCAAAACTGATAAAAACTACATGTACTGATACCTGCGCATTACATGTATCGATGCATTATTTTTATGGTGGTCTGAAAGCGTCAAAACTACTTATAAGGCATCGCTGAACTTAAGGTGGTGATAATCACTGATTTGGGACAAAGACAATAAATCTGCATAAAATACTCAAAATAACACTGACCTTTCCAAAACTTAGCAGATGCCTTCTTTATGTTGTTTCTCATAATTTAGAATCCCAAAATGCAGCATTTGTTAATTTTAAAAAGTGTTTTTATAAGGAAAGATCAAAGGGTAATTTTCTGCGAATAAATCTGAAAATAAAATAGTATCGTTATTGAAAATATACTTAGTGCTTAGAGTACCTTGTTGCATAATGGAGAGCGTCCTAGCAATTATTTTTTCAAACTCTATCACACATTATCAGGCTGAGCAGATGAAAAAAGATGCAGTCTGTGTCCAATTTTTTTTGTCCAAACATACAGGTGAGACAGGTTAGACTATTTTAACAAGGTTGAACAATTTCATCTACACACCACTGATCATGTCAGTAATGTATTATTTATACTGTAGGTGTTAACATAGGTATGCTTGCCTACCCTATATTTAATAAATGCGTCCAGTGTACATTGACTTTGTATGTAGTTGCACATTTGAGAGAATGCTACCGTTTTCATCTGGTTTATATTACAATTTGAGAAAGAGTTGGAATAAATAATTGCTAGGACGCTTTTCATTATGCAATAATGCACCTTGAGCACTACGTAAATTTTCAATAACGATATTATTTTTTCAGATTTATTCGCAGAAAATTACCATTTGATCTTTCTTTAAAAATACCTTTTTAAGCAGCATGTACGTCTATTTTGTATTCTAAACTGTAAAGAACAACAAAAATAAGAGGTCTGCTAACTTTCAGGGAGATACATTACTTTTTTATGGTTTTATGCAGATTTTTACATTTACCATGAATCACCACCTTAACCTGTCACGTATAAAATGTATATGTAGTTTTGACCATCTTTGGTTTGAGTCGGGACCGTGGATGTTAATGTCCCATCAATGGTGGAAATTACATGGGCTTCATTTCTTTTCTTTTTTGCATTAACTCATCTGAGCCTTTAGGCTCATAGCTGAGCTTACAGACAGGCATCCATCGTCCGTCCGTTGTCCTTCATCAACCTTTTTAAAACATTTTCTCCTCTGAAACTACTAACTCGATTTAAACCAAAGTTCACATGGAGTCTCAGTAGGTTGCGGGAACAAACATTTATGAGCGGGGTCTGGATCACATGACCAAGTTGGTCGCCATACCCATATATGGTAAAAGCCCTTCAAAAGTCTTCCTCTGAAGAACCAAAGGACCAATGACCTTGTGCCTTGGTATGTAGCATTGGGGCCTCGTACCAATGATTGTTTATATAA
Organism: Ctena decussata; assembly: GCA_963989385.1. NCBI lineage: Eukaryota > Metazoa > Mollusca > Bivalvia > Lucinida > Lucinidae > Ctena > Ctena decussata. The sequence goes on along the minus strand of OZ022498.1, from coordinate 31,410,579 downwards.
ATCATGACAGTGCGTTGAACATTTTTAAACAATTTCTTCTCTGAAGCCACTGGGCCGACTAAAGCCATATTTATATGAAGCTGGACTGGGTTTGTCGTCCGTCGTCCGTTATCAACATTTTCAAACATCTCCTCTGAAACCACAGAACCAATTGAAGCCTTATTTCATATAAAGGCTCACTTGGTCAAAGTTAAAGTTTGTTCAGAAGGTCTTGGTCACATGATCAAGATGACCGCCATATCCATATATGGTAAAAACCCTTCAAAGTTCTTTTCCTTCAGAACCGAAGGCCCAATGACCTTGTGGCTTGACATGTAGCATTGAGGACTGATGCCCCTTATATTTTATACAAATGATGACAGTGCATTGACCTTGACCTGATTTTATGGCAAGGTCATCTTTGGAATGTTATGCTTTTGTATGGGAAAATGCTTAAACAGTGGATTTCTCCAAAGCTATTTAAGTCTAATGTATAATATTTGGTATATTTATAGTCCACCAAATGAGCACTTTGGTATGTATTTTTTTCAATGACAAAATGTTTGAACAGTGGAATTCTCAAATACTATAAAAGTCTAAAGTATAATATTTGCTATGTTTTGCTAACTACATAACAAAATTAAAACTGTATATTGCTGAAGGCCAAGGACATTCTTTGACCTTTGTTCAAGGTTATCGTGATTCTGTCGCCCGTCAACATTTTCAAACATCTTCTCTCTGAAAAACTAGGCCGATTGATGAAGAGCTTGACTGAGTCTAAGAAACCAACGTTTGTTATAATAGTCTTGGCCGCATGACAAAGATGGCTGTCATGCCCATGTACGATAAAAAAAACCATCAAAAATCTTCTTCTTCATAACAAAAGACCCAGTGACCTTGTGGCTTGGTATGTAGCATTAGGGACTCGGGTCCATCATAATTTGTGCAAATCATAGCCGTGCGTTGACCTTGATCTAAGTTATGGCACGGTCAATTATTAAGCGTCATGCTTTTACATAGGAAAATGCTTTAACAGTGGATTTCTCAGAAACTATATATTTAAGTCTTAGGTATTGTATTTGGTTTATATGGTTTACTAAATGAGCAAATGTAGATATTATATTGCTAAAGGGCAAGGTCATTCTTTGATCTTTGTTCAAGGTCACCGAGATTCTATCGCCCGTCAACATTTTCAAACGTCTTCTCCTCTGAAGCAAGTGGAGCGATTGAAACCATGTTTCATATGGAGCGCCACTGGGTCAAAGAAACCAAAGTTTGTTCAGATGATCTTGGTCACATTACCAAGTTGGCTGCCATGCTCATATATGATAAAAGCACTTCGAAAATCTTCCTCATCACAACCAAAAGCAACTAACCTTGTGCCTTAATATCTAACATTGGGAACTCGGACCGCTTGCATTTTTATACAAATGACGACCGTGCATTAACATAATTTATGGCAAGGTCAACTTTGCTAGGTTATACTTTTATATAGCAAAATGCTAGATTAGTGGAATTCTCATAAACTATGTAAGTCGAGTGTATAATATTTGCTGTATAAGGTTTACTTAATGACCAAATTAAAACATTATGTTGTTAAATGTCAAGGTCATTCTTTGTTCTTTGTTCAGTGTCATTGAGATTCTGTCGCCCGTAAACATTTAAAAACACCTTCGTCTTCGAAACCACTGGGCCGATGAAGCCATGGTTCAAATGGAGTTTCACTGGTTCAGGGGCTCCAAGGTTTGTTCAGATGGTCTTGGGCGCATGACCACGATAGCCGCCATGCCCTTAAATGGTAAAAAGAATTCTCCCGAACCAAAAGGCCAATGATCTTGAAACTTTGTGTATAGCTTTAGGGACTTTGGCTCTATATTTTTTTTTTCGTTTTTTTTTTACAAATGACGATCCTGCATTGACCGTTACCTAATTTATTGTGAGGTCACCTTTGTTTCCTTGTGTTTTTATATGGGAAAATGCTTAAACAGTGAATTTAGTGGTTCTCTGTTGGCTGTTTTTGGTGTCAGAGTTTCTGTGATGTTTTACTTTATGTATGTTCTTATTATTTTTGGTTCGGTTTGGGTTGCTGAGTGGCCACCTTTTGGGAACAAGCTGCTCACTCGGTTGGCCATATGTTCTCTGTATCTTGATTATTTGTAATCTTAGTTGTTTCCAACTATGGTTTGAGGGCTGGATTTGGATTTTTGATTGTTTCAGTTCCTGGTCTTTGCATACTTTTTACTTTCATCGAAACTTTTTTAGCCCAGATTTGATAATTGTAAATTATGGTAACCTGAATAAATACACGAAGCTTAGGTCACGGTCATTCTTTCAACTTGGTTACGGTCACTGAGATATAAAAAATAAAATATGCACTCCTCTAAAATCACTGGTTTGAAATTATATAGTAACAAACGAGGGAAATGACAAATTGAGTCTGTTGACAGGAAAATCTCAGGTGAGCCATTGGACCAGTGGTCCTCTGGTGTTTTTCCTTCTTTATTTTTTTCTTCTTTTTTTCGCTTTATTATCATCTGCTGAATCTGATTATTCCATTCTAAACATTTTTTGTTATTACCAGAACACAACATCCTGCTTTTCTTGACGAACTAATAATGTACCAATGCAAAAAGCAATACGGAAAGAATATTCTATTAAGATGCCTAAATCTAATTTACTGAGAGTCAGATTTCATTTCTCAATTTATTTTATCGCTTTATATGGAAGAAAAATACAAGAAAGGAATTTATCAATATTATTGTATTAAAATCAACGTAAAGACAATAAAAAATGGGGCGGAAACGGCTCAGCAAAAAGCGAAGGCCCAGATCAGAGTCTGCACCGTAAAATAGCTACATGTAAGTATTGGAAAAGATAGGTCTGAGCAAACAGTGCAGACCCAGATCAGACTGCTTCCAAAGCAGTCTGATCAGGGCCTACACTGCTTGCAGATCAATGTGCATCCTTTGGACTCTTTATTACATTGTTAAACCAAAGTGTTCCATTTTTTGGAAAGTTACGGTAATTATTTTAGATGCCCCATTTTTTGTTGTTCAAAATTTACGGTAACTTTTATTCCACAAGGATTAATGAGCCGCGACATTAGAAAACCAACAAAGTGGCATGTGCGCCCAGCGAAGATTCAGATTAGCCTGGGCAATCGCCCAGTCTGACTAGAGCCTTCGCTTTGCGTTTAAAGGGTAGCTAAAGGTCTGAGCTAGCTTCATGCGGACAACGAAGACTGATCAGACTGGGCGGAAGCCCAGGCTGATCTGAATATTCGCTGGACGCACATGCCACTTTGTTTTTTGTTTTTTTGTTTTTTCGTATCGCGGCTGATTTGTTTATACATTTCCGAATAAAAAAGCACATTATTCAACTTTTAAAATAAATACGGTAATTGGGTATGATGTCCAAGTATAAGGAAAATTACGGTAATCTTAAGATGGCACAAGCGCAGGTGAGAAACATTAGTTGTATTGTAATTAAAGTTCAAGAGCCCTCCTATCTGCTTTTAAGACGTCATAACAGTTCCAACGATTCAGTCGGGCAGAGGGAAAAATATATCTACTGATATAAGCAAGCTGTGCAGTCTGAGACCAAGCCTGAGCATGCAAAATTCGCCAAGATATGTTTCAGGGCATTGTAGATTTAAAATCTAGGTTTGCATGCCTTAAACAGTCAGCGTATGCTGAAGCTGTTCTGGGCATGCGCAACTAGTGATTGTCTTGAGACAGACTTTGTCAAGACGCCGCTTATGTCTTAGAGACGAAGACACTAATAGCCGACGTAAATGGATCGTGCGCAACCGGAAATGATAAATCGATCCCTGAGCGAAGAATAGCCATAAAAATATTAATAGTATGAGTATTAACAATCTATATCATGAACTAGTTTCCACCTATCATCTGAAGGAGGAAGTCAATGGACTCAATGCTATGTGGAAATCAGCGTTGACGCGACAAAACCAACAAAATGGCATGTGCGCTCAGCTACATGATAGACTCGTATCAGCCTGGGCAGCCGCCAAGTCTGATCAGACTGTCTGTGCACTCGGCATGGAGGTAGCTTAAACACTTAGCTAAGTTTTCAATGCTCAGCTAACACTCTGATCGGACTGTGTGGATGCCCGGGCTGATCTGAGTCTTTGCAAGCCGCACAAATACCACTTTGCTGGTGTTGTCGTGTCGCGGCTTCGGACAGTTATCCGACTCCAGACAGCATTATGGGGGACTTACCATAGTGTTCGCGCTTATTTTTATAAACCATATAGTATTGTTATATTTGAAATTTTCTAAGATTGTGATTACGCATCTTAGCATAACAGTTGGCCCAGTATATGCTTTCACAAATTCTGTAATGACATGCACTACAGGAAAGGTTTACGTTATGACAAGCAAAACACCTCTTCAAAGCAAGGCCTGACCATTTAGTATTTTGGACTCGGTTTGTCACAAACGGGTGCCGTAGTGCTAATGAGGACTTAGAGCAACTCAGTAGGGGTTTACATCAATGGTCTACGGTTGCTTAGGAATCCATAGGCTATTAAATGAAAATGTTCTCTAGTTTTTAGTTCAGAAATGCCTGCCTTGTGAAATTAATGCTATGATAAATAGCTAAAAAAATAGCTGTAATAAAAAACAAAAAAATAAAATTAATAATAATAATGATAATAATAATAATAATAATAATAAAAGTAATATTCTAACACAGTGCTCCAACAGAAGCAATGGAAAGTTCTCGTGTTTTATTCTGCAACAATTCACTGTTTCGGAGCGCGAGAGTCTAATTGCTGCCGTCGCTGGCAAAACTGACCTAATTTTGTGACGTTTTGTGACGTTAGACGGTGTAACGTCTCTTTTCCTTTCTAAGACCGCCATAAAAATGTACTTTTATCTTAGATACAGTTTAAAATATTAGCGGGAACAAGAACATGCTGGCAGAAAGGTTGGGAGAATTAGAATGAAAATAATACTTTATCAGCGTTTTTAAGTGTTAGAATCGAAATAGTTCAGCTCTAGAATTGAATGGTTGAGTAATAATTCACAGTTTTTCAGTCAGTTGTAACTAGATATATCACTCGCGCTCCGCGCTCATGATATGATTTACTTTACAACTGACCTCCAAACAGTGAATTATTACTCAACAGTTCACTGCTAGTCTAGAGCTGATCTATTTCTGAAACAATAAAAGGAAAACTTTTGTGCGTATTCCTTTTCTTATTTTTCTGCCTTGGTATATTTTCCTCAAGTATTTCACTTGTTCAATTTTCCTTTTTTTTCTTGAACCCTTCTTTCTCCTTCCATTTTCCTCGTCCTTTCCAACCCACGTAAAGTATAAAGGTTTTCAGCATACATGTACTCCTCGAACATGCTACACAGCAAAAAGTGTGTTTCTCCGTATCTCTTTAGACAATCGCTGTAAACTTATTTCGTCTTCCATAAGCAGTTTAACTCCGTAATGGGATGCTCTTGACAAAATAAACAAAGTGGCATATGTGTCAGTCTGATCAGAGACTTCGCTTTGCGCGTAAAGGTACATTGTAGCTAAGTGTTTAAGCTAGCGCAACGGACACAGCGAAGACTCTGAAAAGAATGGGCGGATGCCCATGCTGATCTGAGTCTTTGCGTGTCACACATGCCAGACTGGTGGTTTTGCCGTGTCACGGCTCAAGAATGTTTCAAATGGAGGCACCTACTTCAAGAAAAGAATATACAAAAGGAAGCTAATAAAAATACAACAGAACACACAAAAATATAGGCTTAATATGACGATCGTCTGATTGGTGGTAACCATTGTCTAACAAACAGACTTAATATATAATCACTGACACAGTGACCATAGAATGCCCATAAAAGAGTACCATAAAAATATATAAAAAATATATAAAAAAATTGGACACCTAAAATATCTAAATTATAGCCTTGATTCCAGTCTCATAATTATTTTTTTGTATTTTATTGTCAAAGATACATACTGGAGGTTAATGATATTCATTTTATTTATTCGTTATTGGAAATGGATAAAAATAATATTGACGACTGGACTCAGGATACTAAAATGGGACAGATCACTTTTACACTGCAGCAATGCATCCAAAAAGTTGCATCTGGGGCCGTATTCATAAAGCCACTTAAGTCGTTGCTATGCCGTTGCTAAGGCTGAATATCTAAAAAGGAGATTCTCTACAACTATGAAATTTGGTCTGGAGGAACAGTCTTTGTAAGACTGTTCCTCCAGAGCAAATTTCATAGTTGTAGGGAATCTCCTTCAAAGAAATTTAGCCTTAGCAACAGCATAGCAACCACTTAAGTCGTTTTATGAATACGGCCCCTGGAGTGTAGATCCTGATCAGACAACCTAATCTGGATTTACACTGTTTGCTCAGACATATCTGTCCAAATACATGTACTTAATTTTTATGGTACCGATAATTGGCAACAGCCTACAAAAACACAACATCCTCATTCATACCTGAGCCATCAGCAAGAGAAAATAAGTGAGAGTATTTGCGACCAACAACGACTCAGATCAGCTTCTGTTCAAAAGATGTGCTAGAAGTGCCTCTCTTATACTTTTACATGTTATTGTAGTATTTCATTTTGATTGGATCTTAGTCTTGAAGTATCTCAGTGCACATGTTGTAATGTTTCGTTCTCGCACTAATTCTAGTAGTATATCCAGTTCTAATACCGTATACGCGGTAATTTTCGCGGGTTCAAATTTTCGCGGTTAAGGGTAAAAACATAAATATTTATTTTCGCGATTGTTAATTTTCGCGGTTAGAAACATGCTCTAAGAGCAAAACTATTTCTTTTTCACTTGAGTTAGTCCTTTCATTAACCTGCGACAGGGCCGCCCCAGGTTAATGAAAGAACTGACTCAAGTGAAAAGTACCAGCAACTACCAAAGCAAACACAAAAAAAAAAAATGTATGAGCACAGAGTCTACAGACGACACTTTGTCAGAAACAGTAAATTATTCGCGATTCTAATATTTGCGGTTTCTAAGTGGCCGCGAAATACCGCGAAAAATGGAACACCGCGAAAATAACCATATATACATGGTCCTAAATTCTAAATATTAGGACATACCCGTCTAAACAAACAGTGCAGACCCAGATCAGACTACTCAGGAGCAGTCTGATGAGGTTCAGCATTGTTTACAATTCCATCTTCATCTTTTAGACGCATTGCTACTCAAAAAAACAAATGAGCCACGACACGAGAAAACCAACAAAGTGGTTGTGCGCCCAGTGCAGACTCAGAGCAGCCTGCGCATTCGTCCAGTTAACCAGACTCTTCGTTAAGAGACCGAAGGGTAGCTGAGGGTCTCAGCTACCTCCATGCGGACAGCGAAGACTCTGATCAGACTGGGCGGATGCCCAGGCTGATCTGAGTCTGCGCTGGGCGCACAACCACATTGTTTGTTTTGTCGTGTCGCGGCTCAACTGTTCAAATTCTGAGGACAGTTATCGTAGTTGTTTTTTGGAAGTCCCAAATGTTACAATTTTTATGGTGCTCCAGCTGATCATTATGAAGATTCTAAAAAGCAGACATATTTTCTTCGAGAAAAGCGAAAGCTTTGGTCACAGTGCGCGGATGCGCAAGCTGATTTGAACTTTAGCTAGTTGCAAATATCTTATGCTCCCCCATACTGCCCCAGCTCATATGCAAAATAACAACAGAAATAACAACAACCAATTACAACAATGTTCTAACCAAAAAAACATCACTGTCGAGATCTTCGGTAACAGCTGTAGAGTGGGTCCGATGTCGACTGACGGAACTTCGATAGGAACTGTTTGCAGACGAGAGATCACGGAAATCCACGTGTAGGCCCAAATCTGGTAAACAAATAAAAGTATAAGAATAAATGGCTGTGTTCAGTTTACGAAATTGAAATCTTTGGAATTTTCCAGACTCTCAGAACAAGAAATAAGAAGACGTTTTGCAGATTTTTGGGATGTAAAAAGAGTCTTAACTTTTAAAAGTAACCGAAATGTCAATATAACTAATTTTGTTATTATACCACTTGCAGCACAGTAAGAGAATTTTGCCTTCCTCCTTTTCTTACTCTCATTAAAACGATCAAACTTGTATTAAAAGAACTAATGAAATTCGTATCACTACAACTGCGGAGATAAGTGAAAGCATATGAGAATTAAAATCAGTGAGCATAGACAAAGAAAGTTCGGACAAGTACAACACTTCTCTATTTTTACAAACTATAAGCAAATGTTGGTTGTGCATTTTCAGAAAGGTGCATTTTAACTGAAGTTTTAAGGAATCAATGAAAACAAAGCCGACCGAGCTCAGAATCTCCAATTATACTAAACCAGACGGATTTTTATATCGCTTTCTATACAAGCTCAAGTAAACGGCAACTCGGGATATAAGACCGTTCATTCAGGAGAATTCACAGGTCTAGACGGTTTCTCAGCAGATGCACCATTTCCGTTTCATGGCAAAAGGGAGATTAATAAAACACTGCTTCTGAAATAGTCTCGTAAGCTGCTAACTTCTTGCTCCTATATATGACTCAATATTTCCAATACGTTCACGGACTCATAGCAGACAAACAATGTATGTTTGAAAAAAAAACTTTAGCCGAGACACGACAAAACCAATAAAGTGGCATGTGCACCCAGCGAAGACTCAGATCAAAAAGGAACGACTACAATAAGGATCTCCACAAATCAAAACCTCGGAGGCAAAAGACAAACAACTCCCCCTAGGTACCTTCAGATCAACATCATTAATTTGAGCCATGACACGACAAAACCAACAATGTGGTTGTGCGCCCAGCGCAGACTCAGATCAGCCTGGGCATTCACCCAGTTTGATCAGACTCTTTGTTAAGTGCTCAAAGGGTAGCGAAGAATCTAAGCTACCTCCAGCGGACAGCGAAGACTCTGATCAGACTGGGCGGATGCCCAGGCTGATCTGAGTCTGCGTTGGGCGCACAACCACATTGTTTGTTTTGTCACGTCGCGGCTCATTTTTATTTTCCGGGGCTCTTTGACCATTGACCCTCAGATAGTAGGGTTGATAGGTTTTTCTACCGAATGCGCACACACAGTAAAAATCTACGAGGCCATTGTTACCACATTTCAAATATAGCATATATAGGCAAGGGGAACTAATAAAGCCTTTTTTTATCCAAATCGCTTCATAACTTTGGCTGCTAAGGCAACTTAAAGTTTTAAACTGCCATGTTAAAACTGCAAATTTACTGTTTTTTCCTCTGGCTCCTTGTGCCGAATTTAAAGGGTCACTGATGAGGCTTGAATAGCCGAAACCGCGGTATGGCCCAACTTCTTACTTATGAATGTTTTCTTTGCTCTTAAAGGATCTAAACTTTTATCATTATTTACTATCACTGCAGCTGGATGTTGTGCCGTGTGGCGGCCGTAAAAAGTCTCCCCGCACTCATCTATAGTGCAGATTATATTTTCCTTTTGGTCCTTTGAGATCATGGAATATATTCTGAGAAGTCAGAAATGATCATACGTTTAGATTCATTTTCTAAACAAATTTGAAATATTTTGGTATTTTTCGACTTATATCAGTCTTTGAGACGACTGCCATGTTAAAACTGCAAATTTACTGTTTTTTCCTCTGGCTCCTTGTGCCAGATTTAAAGGGTCACTGATGAGGCTTGAATAGCCGAAACCGCGGTATGGCCCAACTTCTTACTTATGAATGTTTTCTTTGCTCTTAAAGGATCTAAACTTTTATCATTATTTACTATCACTGCAGCTGGATGTTGTGCCGTGTGGCGGCCGTAAAAAGTCTCCCCGCACTCATCTATAGTGCAGATTATATTTTCCTTTTGGTCCTTTGAGATCATGGAATATATTCTGAGAAGTCAGAAATGATCATACGTTTAGATTCATTTTCTAAACAAATTTGAAATATTTTGGTATTTTTCGACTTATATCAGTCTTTGAGACGACTGCCATGTTAAAACTGCAAATTTACTGTTTTTTCCTCTGGCTCCTTGTGCCAGATTTAAAGGGTCACTGATGAGGCTTGAATAGCCGAAACCGCGGTATGGCCCAACTTCTTACTTATGAATGTTTTCTTTGCTCTTAAAGGATCTAAACTTTTATCATTATTCATTGACTTATAATGGGGAAAAAGAAAACATACATTTATTGCTATGTCACTGCAAATATTTTGACAAAAGTTTAACTGAAATGTTTTTTGAGACGTTGTCTACCAACCACATGAAATGTATTAAAATTGCACAATTTGGCTAGTTGCCATGTCAATCGAATGATTAAAAATAGAAAGAAAAAAATATATATTAAAAAATCATCTTCTCAGAACCTATGAAGCTGATTTAAAATTAACAGATATGATTTAAGTATTAGCTTTTATATAAATATACCTTTCCCATGGCAACTGCAACAGCAGCTTGGTTGCTATTGCCACTTACATTTCCATTGACTTATAATGGGAAAGGAAGAATAGGAAATTTTTGCTGTCTCACTGCAATTATTTAGATCTTTTTCTACATAAATGTTTCTTGTGTAGTCCTTTACGATTCTTATGAATTTCGTAGCTGAACTTGATTGGGTGCCATGGAAATATAAAGGGTAAATTTTCGAGAAAAAAATATCATAAAATAACTTCTCCTCAGAAGCCATAAAGGGGATGAAGTTAAAACTTTGCATGCAGTTTATGATTTGAGCCTCTATATAAATTGTGTTTTTATTGTCGTTGCCCATATGGTTTCACTGCTATGGCAAATTAAAGTTTCCAATGGGAAAAGTGCAAATTGACAGTTATTTCCGAGTTACTGCGATTGTTTGTTTTGATTGCAACCTTATGAAACTCGCGGATAATCTGGACAGGCATAAACTCTCGGACGAGTTCGAATTTGAGTCCGAACGGGATATTCATTTCGGAGTTACTAGCCCTTGAACCCAGAAAAAATTCTCACAGACTTACGAAAGGGAAAATGTTGTCCCGGGCAACAGAATTCCTGTTTCATGTCTTTAAAAGCTGACCTTAACTGAAAAGGGAGGCATAAGTATGATAGAGTTGCTCCCCCTGAAAGTGTTACCCATTCTCTTTAAGCATTGCTCTGACATGACGTCCCCTTATAAAGCAGCTGTCACTTACCGGTGGACGTACTCTCGTTTCTCCGCCTCTCTTTCAAAGCTCTTTCCTTTTCTTTAGCCTCACTTCGTTTGAAAAACTTCTTCTTAAGACTCCCCGTTCGACCAAAGCTCCGAGATCCTTCTGAATTACTAGAACAAGATTTGCGTTTATTTGCCACTTTTAACGTGTCCGAGTCTTTTCCATGCCCATATAGAATATAATTACCCGTATACAAATCCTGTATTACAGATTTCTGTAACTCAACCAATTCTCGTTTTATAGCGAGAGGAGTTAAGCCTTGTTTGTTCTGAAAGTTTGTCTTAGCACCTTGTCTTAAAAGAGATTTACAACAATTGCTGCAGAAATAAAGGTCTGATGCTGCTATATGAAGTGGGGTATTGCCCTGTTTATCTTCAACATGCACATCTGCTCCAGCGCTTAACAATAACTCAGTAGCGTCCACGTTTTTCTCTGAAACTGCTAAGTATAGCGGAGGTAATTTAAGTAGTTCATCTTGAGTTAAAATAATCTCCTCATTATGTATCACAGGTATATTTGCACCACTGACTTGTAGAGATCTTGACACAGTCTCAGGTGAAGAAGAAGGTTTTATTGCTTCTGACGCTAAACTATCTCGTTTCGCACTTTCAGTGAAATGTTCAGTAATTCTTGAAGTGTCCTCCACTTGAAGTGATGTTCTTGGCGACGCGCCACTCGCAGAGCCACTTTCTATACTACTACTTTCAACTTTTTCCTCGATCAGACATTCCCCACTGGGATGAAATGAAGACAGACGTCTTTCAGAGTACAATAATTCCCTACTCGGTTCGTTTGGGTCAAGACCATACATGAGTAATATTTTCAGCACTTCTAATGCTTTACTTAGTATTGCTACATGAATCGCAGTCCGAAACACTTCAGGAATGTCACACTCTGGAGTTACACTTTCCCGTCTGTCTTGTTCGAATCTTTCAAAATGTCCAAGATTTCGACGGGGAAATAGCAAGTCTGCGTCTTGTGCGCTTGCGCGAGAACTAGGTCTTCTGCTCCGAGATTCATTGCTGTATTTATCACTCATATTCGGTCCCTGAAATCTCAAGGGAAATTTACCGTAATGTACTTGTAAAATTTTTGTGACTGCATTAGTATTATTTTCCTTTAAAGCTTTTTCTAATTGATCACTCTCTATTGATAGATCAAAAATGGAAGACGCGGTACTGTTTGATCTTCTGTATAAAGAATCGATGCTGTCAGGAGACAAAAAAGAACCGGACGGAAATCCAAATGCTGGACTGGTGCTTGATGCTGCTGAATTTGGCGCTGAATAATCCTGAATCACAAACAAGTCTGGAATCATAGGCGACGTTCTACCTCTGTTTGGTGACAAGTACTGATCCCTGGAATATTTCCGTGCACCACTATCTCCCTGGTCTCTAGAATGTTTTCGGAATCCTAGAGTCATGACGTCAGACTGATCACGCGAAGACTTCCTGGATACCATACCACCGGAAGTATCGACTGTTAAATCTGTAGACGGGTTACGATACATGTTTCTCGCGAATTCCACGGTTTGCGATGTCAGATGCTTTAAAGAATGCATAACCTATCAAAGGTCACTCTTATCCAGGCCGAAGCCACTTCACACATTCAGATGTGAAACGTGTTTTTGCATGCTTCATTTCAGTGTCATAATTATATAACTGTAGCGACTAAACTTAAAAGTACCTCGAAGTTTCTAAATAAGTTAAGCAGCTCCATTTTAATGGATATTGAACTTCATTTTGTTGTAACACGAGTATTTAACAAATGTAAAGTAAATCTTGGGCCCACATTTTACTGTTTCAATCACGATTTTTTCACGTCTGTTGCTGTGTTTGTGAATTTTGGTATATTTATGATGATGGTTTCATCAACTTGGAACATCATGGGTGGCAACCTGAAAATAAATAATCATTAAAATTTTATTTATGTCTCATTTAGGGAATATTTCATGCCAGGTGGTGTATAATACCGTATTCATTTGGTTACAAGACAGAGTTCTTCCCTTCCAAAACAACCCCAAAATCTAGATCCGTCTTGAAAGACGGATCTAGATTTTTGGGATTGTTTTGGAAGACGAAACCAAATCAAATGGCTGAATAAAAATGACTGCTTTAAATATTTGGAGTATTTTATGGTGATAGAAAACCCCCTCTTATAGCCGAAGTGATAGGAAATCGCTGGTAACACTGACTCCGATTAGGAGAGCTTGTAAGGGTCATACTGAACTATTTATTAAGGTGAATAGGTACACTTTCATGAGCAGCAACTATGCCATTTACATTTTGCCGCCCTTCTCAGTCGGGGGTCAGCTGTCTAATGAATGTATTAAAACTATATAGTATTTCCCGAAATTCTAAGTACTGGGGAAGTTAGGTCTGAGCAACAGAGCAGTCCCAGCCAGTCTGATGAAGGTTTACATTGTTTGTACTGCATTGTAAAACCTAAAAAGGGCCATAATTCCCATAATAATTGACGGAATTTACCCTAAATCAATCATGACATGCATTTTATGATTATATACCTGTGTATAAAATATGAACGAATACACCAATGTTTTCCAAAGATAATGAACGGAAACCATTTTTTCATACAAAATGAAGTCGAAAAAGGGCCATAGCTTCTACAATAATAGACGGATTTTACCCTTTATCGAACTTGACCTGTATTTTATGATTATATACATGTACCAGTGTATAAGATATGAATTCAATACACCAATGTTTTCAGAAGATATCGAACGGAAACCATTTTTTTTTCATTCAAAATGAAGTCGAAAAAGGGCCATAACTCCCACAATATTATACGGATTTTACCCTAAATCGAAATTGACCTGTATTTTATGATTATATACCTGTGTATAAAATATGAATTTTATGCACCAATGCTGTCAAAAGATATCGAACGGAAACCATATTTTTCATACAAAATGAAGTCGAAAAAGGGCCATTACTCCCAAAATATAATAAACGGAGTTTGCCCTAAATCAAACTTGACCTGTATTTTATGATTATACACCTGTGTATAAAATATGAATTCAATACACCAATGTTTTCAAAAAAATCAAACGGAAACCTTTTCGTACGGGACGTACAAGAAATGACAGGACGTACGTACACACAGCGGTGATAATATATGCCCCTCCCCCCCCCCCCCCCCACACACACACCATTAAAAAATGGCAGGGGCATAAAAATAAGAGGAAGAGAAAGAAGAAGTAAACAAATGTCCAACTTTCATATTTGTTTTCATCAGATACTTTTTTCACAGTAGTGATCTTAAAAAGTCATATACACTTACTATCAAGAAAAAAGAAAGCGATACCCCTTTACGACTTATTGTCCGGCTTATTTGGAATATTTTACTCCAGAAGACTAGCTCTGGAACAGTTTCCTAACTTCTAAAATATTGCATTTCTATGTTGCCATTGATTTTATTTATTGCATTGCTACATGTATTACTAGACGTAAATGTTACATTAATTTGTTGTATTCGCTAAAAGTACTTTTGTAATACTATAAGCCAGAACCTTTCTACGTGTTATATTAGATTTTCGTGTCGTGCAAGCGCTTAAATGGCAATGATCTTAAATTCTCAGCAATGTGTTCCCAACAATCTCTTGTCGATCACAAAACCAATATTTGTCTACGAATGAGATCTGGCGAAGGAGCACAACTGTGCAGTATTTATTTTGTAAATTAAGTGTGATTGTCTTTCATCCATTGCAGTTCACTTTTTCGGGAGAAAGACATTGACACAAGAACAGAGAATTATTCGCCAACAACGAATGTACGAGGGAATGTCGAAACATTTTGAGACTTTATATTTGGATAGTACAATGCACACCACCTGACGTACATCAATGGTTTAGCTACTAATTCCATGTAGGATCATATTGCTGGCTGTAATTATATAGTCACGATACTGTTTGTAAGAGACGTACCCCCACTGAGATTCTGCGCCACCAGGACAACGCACCAGTCAACACCAGCCGAGTTGCGTTGGAAGTTGTGCACGAGTGTGGCTATGAACTCCTCCCCACCCACCCTACTCTCCAGACGTATCCTCAAGCGACTTCCACCTCCTTCCCAGGCTAAAAAAACACCTTCGAGGGCAAAGATTTGAGGATGGCGATAAGCTGAATGCTGCTGCGAAGAGCTGGTTAGGAAGTCTAAACTGCTGAGTTTACCGATCGGGTATCAATGACTGGCAAATTAGATGGAACAAGTGTGTGGAGCTGGAAGGTGATAATGTTGAAAATCAAGCAGTATAAAATCCAAATGTTCTTGTTCACTGTGTGTGAGACTCAAAACCTTTCGATATCCCCCCGTATTATACACATTATAAATGTATCGCGCTATTATATATTAAACGGAACATCTCGTGGTAGCTTCAACATCATAAAATTGGTTTACAAGGTAGATGACATGTCATTTCTTAAAATATGTTACAATGAAGAAAAAATTATGCGAAAATCTGGAAATGCATTTCAATGTAAACATGATTTAACTTTCTCCGCAGCTCGAAAAAAATATTGAAATTCTTCGTTGCTTTGTGTAGGCAAGCGTTACCAAAATAGACCATGGAACTGCATTTTCTCCTTTCAGTGTCATAACGAAGCAATTATGTACTGTTTTGTCAATATCCGTTGATTTTATTTTCGCTGTAAACTTACAGCGAACTGGTTTGTAAGAACTTGATCCCATAAAACTGACAGAAAGAAGCGAATTATATTTGTCATGTACTTTAGCCTGGAACGTAAAAGTCTTAATGCCACGAAAAGAAATAATCAGCCAATTCTAAAGTGAACCTTATCCTAAAAATGAATAAGTTGTCATCACTACCGACCATCCATCAAGCAGAAAAAGCGACAGATCCTAGCATAATATATAACTCAGAGTATCATATGATTTGGGTCTAGAATGTTGCTTATTCAAAGTTCTACCAAAATATTTTGTTCATTTTCGTACAACATGACAAAAATATCGGACCTGCATCGATCTGCAATCAAATAACCAAATTATTTGGTACATTATATAGCCAGATGAATTACATTTGACACAATACGATCTCTCATTAACTCTTTAAGCCCCAGTGACGAAATCAGCAAAATTTGCAAACAGCGTAGATCCTGATGAGGTGGCTCATCATGAGCTGCACAAACAGTGATAGGTATGAAAAGTCTATTTTTAAACATTGCGTACAGAGGTGCTTACATGTACTAGCAAGGTACCAACATAAACGAATCTGTTGCATCGATGACCGACTGAAGTGCATAGAATCATTTGGCCCAATCCGATACAGTCCAGTCGGTCCAGTTTGTTATAATTTCGGTTTGATCCATCCAAAGTGTTCCAAATACTTTCAGTGTTGGAAACACTGTTATTTTATTTTTGTTTGATCAAACAAAAACTCATTTAAATAAGTTCTGAAAAATTAGAACTTTTGGAAGCAAGCGGCATTAACAAAGAAATGAAAATATAACAGATCGCAATGAATTGAAGTGGCTTGTCTGGATCGAACGGCAATGCATCGGTTTACGTCGATTGGACTGGGCGGGAGCAGGAACGCATCAGAGTCTAGCTTTTTTGTTCGAGCAAATAGATCTGAACAAAAGAGTCTTGTGGCGTCAGTGACTTCCACTGAAGCCGGTGTTAGTGGGCGTGGGCAGTGTTGAAAAATTACATTACTGCACATAGTCTCAGTTAAACGGAGTCTGCTAATTTAGTTTCTCTGATATGTTCCTTGCTTTCTTCAGAATAAGAGGATAAAACATTCTTTTCTGTGTTTTAACGCTTGCCAAGCCCGAGTGTATTAACGTGTTGCAGCCTGCACCGCGCAACATATTAATACATGAGGGCTTGGGCAAACGTTAAAACACAGGAAAAGAATGTTTTATCGCCATTGTTTTACACCTTCTTGCGGACGCCATCTTGATTCCAGAGCTGTGCAGATGACACGAAAGCGGGTTTAAATGGTGTTTAAACCCTGGCTCACCCGTGTTTTAACAGTGTTAAAATTCTGAGTCAGCGATTCTGTCGCATTGCGACAATTAGAAATAAAAGGAAAGCAACGTAAAATGCTGTCGATTACAAAACGGCTGTTTTCTATAGTAAAGTCTCATTTGGTATATAACAATGTATATTAAATACAAATAAGCCGTTTGCTACAGGAAAGATTTAGATCTAATTGGTCTTTGTCCAGGTTTGATTAAATGTTATCCATTTGGTCCTTCCACTTAAGAATTGCGTTAAAGAATTTTACGTATTAAATGTATGTATAAAATCTTTGAATAAAATATTGTTTAAACCAAAGAATTTTACACTAAGATCCGATTTCACGTCGCACTTAGTACACGAATTAGCATTCGGAACACCAAAAATTTACATTGCACCTTATGGTAAAATAGACCACGGACTTGTTAATCTGAGTACTAACTGTGACGTGAAATCAGACCTTAGTCGAGCTTTGCCTTACAAAATATATATCAAAGATCAAATGGGTAGCAAAAGAAATGATTTTTAAACAAGAGGGTGCAAAAGCAAAGAGAATCTTTTCTTGGTAGTAACTAAACGAATGAAATGACAAATATCTTCTGGTTATCACACAAAGTAAGGTTTAAAAAGCTTCAACTCTTACGTTCTTAATGACATATTTATCCAATCCAAGTCTTAATATCTACTGCGAGGCTTTTGCAATGGCACGTTTAAATGCAGTTTCTTCATTTGCTTTCGCTTTGCCTATAGCCTTAATATCAAGTAGACGCCCACAAAACTAGTAATTAATGGAATCTTCGGGGAAAACAAAAATATTCACCATGTCATGCAAACACCTGTTAGATATTTGTAAACTGAGCATGCCTAGATTAGACTATAGTCTGTTCACGACAGTCGCATATATCTTTACACTATCATACTATCTGTATGACCAGCGCAGCCTCTGGCAGACTGCCAGTATGCGAGGTCTCGTCAGAGCGCCGCGCACACCTCGCACTTGGTTGAAGACAAATGTCGCGTCCTTGCATGATACGGCTCATATTGTTCTTGTGAAGCCATCACTAAAATAACTGTCTATGATGTACCTGTACGTAGGCATCTGATAAAACATCTTACTATTACAAATTACTTTTCACAGTTGATTACATGTAGAACATTGACGTTGTTTGCCGATGGTAAAACAACCGTACTGACTTTCTCAAAGGCCACGCTGCGACTAGTTTTTCTGTAGAAAAAAAGTTTTTTTTTTAATATCTTTTTTTTCATATATCTTGCCGATGCAATGATGGAGAAAAAATCCACATAAAAATAAATCCAATCCAAATCGAATTCGAACCGATAACCTCTAGGCAATGTCCAGAACACTGACTCTCATCAACCGACTTGTATCACAATAAGCTATCGATGTATGGAAAGACCACAATAAACATGCCACCATTTTTACGAGGGAGACAAAGTTTGCAGCCTGGTACTTGCTTCTCCGCATAGTGAATCACACAAAGGCTACGTTCAAAGGAAATCATTTGTTCTCATCAGAGAGCAACTTCTTTCCTATAAAACATATCATAAAAATTCTAAAACTTGGAACATCTAAAAAAATCAACATAAAAGATGCAGCTGAAAAAGCAAAGAGTATAGACCCTAATCAGAATGATCTTAAAATGAGGATTCTGCAGTCTTTGCTGAGATCTGTTTGTCCCAATATTATGAATTATTTCGGTAGTCCAAGATAACGGAGACAGGAGGCAAACAATTCCAGATCAAAGTTACTTCCCTATGAGCAAATGATAACAAAGTGGGTATTTTCACCACTCTCCTCAACCACGTCTGACGATTATTTTTCTAAAAACGTCTCAAAACGAATAAGTTAATAAAATGTGTCATAAAGCCATACGCCGAGTCTTGAAAATATTCATGCTGTTAAAATTCTAAGAATCGGGACACCTATGGCCGACTGCACAAATCAAACGTAAGCCTACACCCGACGTACGTCCTTCGTAAAACTGTCGCAGAATTTTAATCCGTGTGCACAACCGAGGCGTGTCGTAAACTTAGTCGTAAAATAGCTTCAAAACTCGCAAATCGCCTCGTGCACTTGGATTGAAATACAGTCGTAGTACAGACTTAGTTACGCCTCCTTTGTGCACTTGGCCCCTGAAATAATGGATGAGATTGTCTTAAAACCTGACACGTTTAGTTTTACTATGCAGCAATACGTTCCACAGATGCAAATAGAATAGAAAACAGTGTATACACTCATCAGACTGCTACTGTACGAGCTGCCTGATGTGGGTATGCACACTTTGCTTCGACCTATCGGTCCCAATGCGATACTCAGGATGTCAGCGGTTCGTTTTTCCTACTGAGATGATGTTGTCTAGGTTGTATAAAAAGAACAATTATTTTCCAACAAAAAACTCCATCATTTCACTTACAATCGAATTTCAGCAAGGAATACATAAATGATTCAGTAAAAATTCTGAATATTGGGACAGATTAGTCTGAGCGAACAGTGCCGAGGCAGAATAGACCACAGTCTGATCAGGGTTTACACTATTTGCCATTCAGGCTGCATCTTTCAGACGCATTTCTGCATTATAATATCAAACTGTTCAATGTTTAGGACAGCTACGGTAATTATTAAAATGTCCTAATTTTTACATTAAGCAAGAAACATGACAAACCATGTCTTGAGCCATACATCTTTGCGTCGCACACATTCATCAAACCTGCGTGCATGCTCAGTTATCACAAAAAGCTGGACTGGGTAGTTTCATAAAACGTGCCTTACAAAATATATATCAGAGATCAGATGGGTAGGAAAAGAAATGAGTTGTATACAAGAGGGTGCAAGAGCAAAGAGTATCTTTTCTTGGTACTAACTAAATGAATGAAATGACAAATATCTTCTGTTTTCTCACAAAGCATGCGTCAAAAAGCTTAATATCTTACGTTTTTAATGACAAATTTATCCAATCCAAGTCTTAATATTTACTGCGAGGCGTTTGCAACGGCACGTTTAAATGCAGTTTCTTCACTTGCGTTCGCTTTGCCTATAGCCTTAATCAAGCTGACGCCCACAAAACAAATAATTAATGAAACAATCAGGAAAAACAAAAGTATTTACCCTGTCGTGCAAAAACCTGATAGCTGTTTGTAAACTGAGCATGCCGAAATTAGACTGAATAGTCTGGTCACGGCAGTCGCATGTATCTTTTACAATACCATATCTGTATGACCTGCGCAGCCTCAGGCCAGACTGCCAATGTGCCAGGTCTGGTCAGAGTGCACACACTTCGAACTTGGTTGAAGATAAATGTCGCGTCATTGCATGACACGGCTCATATCGTTCTTGTGAAGCCATCACTAAAATAACTATCTATGATGTACATGTATGTAGGCATCTGATGAAAACATCTTACTATTACAATTTACTTTTCACAGTTGATTCCATGTAGAAAATTGACATTGCTTGTCAATGGAAAAAAGCATCCTTACTTAGTTTCTCAAAGGTCAAGCTGCCACTATTTATCTGAAGAAAAACAAAAGCTCCAAAATGTATTAATTTTATAGTTTGAATTTCATTTATCTTGCAGGTGCAATGTTGGAGAAAAATTTCACATAAGAATAAATCCAATCAAAATCGAATTCGAATTGGTAATCTTTAGGTAATGTCTAGAGTACTAACTCTCAGCAAACAGACTTGTATCACAATAAGCTATAGATGTATGAGAAGACCACAATAAACTTGTCACCATCTATACGAAGGAGACAAAGTTTGCAGACCGGTAATTGCTTCTCTGCAATACTGAATCACACAGAGGCTACCCTCAAAGGAAATTAATAGTTCTCACAGAGAGAAACTTCTTTCCTATAAGCATAATTGAGCCTCGACGTGACAAAACCAACAAAGTGGTTGTGCGCCCAGCGCAGACTCAGATCAGCCTGGGCATCCGCCCAGTCTGATCAGAGTCTTCGCTGTTCACATGGCGGTAGCTTAGACCCGTAGCTATCATTTAAGCACTTAACAAAGAGTCTGACCGGACTGGGTGAAAGCCCAGTCTGATCTGAGTCTTCGCTGGGCGCACAACCACATTGTTGGTTTTCTCGTGTCGCGGCTCATATCTTAAAAATTCTAAAACTAGGAACGTCTTAAATAATTTACATAATTGTCCTGAAAGTGGAACAGTCTGGTTTTACAGTGCAGTGCTACAGCCAAAAGATGCAGATGAAAAAGCAAAGAGTATAGACCCTTATCAGACTGTTCCAAAAGTGAGGATCCGGGGCCATATTTACAAAACTACTTAAGTGGTTGCCTTGCTGTTGCTAAGGCTAAATTTCTATGAAGGAGATTTGCTACAACTATGAAAATTGCTCTGGAGGAACAGTCTGAAAAAGACTATTCCTCCAGAGCAAATTTCATAGTTGTAGGGAATCCCCAACATAGAAATTTAGCCTTAGCAACAACTAAATGGTTTTATAAATACGGCCCCTGCAGTCTTTGCTGAGACCTATTTGTTCCAATATTATGAATTATTACGGTAGTCCAACATAACGGAGACAGGAGGCAAACAATTCCAGATCAGAGTTACTTCCCTCTGAGCAAATGATAACAAAGTGGGCATCTTCATCACTCTCCTCAACCACGTCTTAACAACCTTCACCACTCTCCTCAACCACGTCTGAACAACAAAATTTGACAATTACTTTTCTAAAAAAAATCTTCTCTAAACGAATAAGTTAATCAGATGTGTCATAAAGCCATACGGCGAGTCTTGAAAATGTTCATGCGTAGCCTGTTAAAATTCTAAGAATCGGGACACCTGAAATATTGGATGAGATTGTCTTAAAACTGTAAAAGTTTAGTATTACTATGCAGCTACATGTATACGTCCGTCCCAGAGATGCAAATAAAATAGAAAACAGTGTATACACTGTATACCTGTATGAGCAGCCTGATGTGGGTATCCACGCTTTGCTTCGACCTATCGGTCCCAACGCTTTACTCAGGATGTCAACGGAACATTTTTCCTACTGAGATGATGTTGTTTAAGTTGTATAAAAAGAACAAATTATTTATCCATAAAAAAAATCTCCATCATTTCACTTACAATCGCATTTCAGCAAGGAATACATAAATGATTCAGTCAAAAATACCGTACAAAATCTGAATATTGGGACAGATTAGTCTGAGCGAACAGTGCAGAGGCAGACTAGACTACGGTCTGATCAAGGTTTACACTATTTGCCATTCAGTCTGCATCTTTTAGACGCATTTCTGCATTATAAAATGAACCGCGACATGAGAAAACCAACAAAGTGGTTGTGCCCCCAGTGCAAACTCAGATCAGCCTGGGATTCCGACATGTACAATGTATGATCAGACTCTTCGCTAGGCTCTAAAAAGGTAGCTTAGGGTCTAAGCTACCTCCATTCGCATAGCGAAGACTCTGATCAGACTGGGCGGATGCCTAGGCTGATCTGAATCTGCGCTGGGCGCACAACCATTTTGTTGGTTTTTTTCGTGTTGCGGCTCAAATCAAACTGTTCAATGTTTAGGACAGCCACGTAATTATTTAAGTGTCCTAATTTTTACATTACGCAAAAAACATGATAAACCATGTCTTGAGACATACATCTTTGCGTCGCACACATTCATCAAACCTGCGTGCATGCTCAGTTTTCACAAAAAGCTGGACTGGGTAGTTTCATAAAACGTGCCTTACAAAATATATATCAGAGATCAGAGGGGCAGCAAAAGAAATGATTTGTATACAACAGGGTGCAAAATCAAAGAGTGTCTTTTCTTGGTAGTAACTAAAAGAATAAAATGACAAATATCTTTTGTTATGTCAAAAAGAATGCTTTAAAAAGCTTAATATCTTACGTTTTTAATGACAGATTTATCCAATCGAAGTCTTAATATTTACTTCGAGGCGTTTGCAACGGCACGTTTAAATGCAGTTTCTTCATTTGCGTTCGCTTTGTCTATAGCCTTTATCAAGTTGACGCCCACAAAACAAATAATTATTGAAACAATCAGGAAGAACAAATATATTCACCCTGTCATGCAAAAACCTGATAGCTGTTAGTAAACTGAGCATGCCGAAATTAGACTGAATAGTCTGGTCATAGCAGTCGCATGTATCTTTTACAATACCATATCTGTATGACCTGCGCAGCCTCTGGCCAGACTGCCAATGTGCCAGGTCTGGTCAGAGCGCACACACTTCGAACTTGGTTGAAGATAAATGTCGCGTCATTGCATGACACGGCTTATATCGTTCTTGTGAAGCCATCACTAAAATAACTATCTATGATGTACATGTATGTAGGCATCTGATGAAAACATCTTACTATTACAAATTACTTTTCACAGTTGATTTCATGTAGCAAATTGACGTTGTTTGTCAATGGAAAAACATCCTTAGTTTCTCAAAGGTCAAGCTGCCACTATTTTATCTAAAGAAAAACAAAAGCTCCAAAATGTATTAATTTTATAGGTTGAAATTCATTTATCTTGCCATGTGAAATGTTGGAGAAAAAATCCACATAAAAATAAATCCAATCGAAATCGAATTCGAACTGGTAATCTCTGGGCAATGTCCAGAGTACTAACTCTCAGCAAACAGACTTGTATCACAATAAGCTATAGATGTATGAAAAGACCATACTAAACATGCCACCATTTTCAAGAGGGAGACAAAGTTTGCAGACTTGCTTCTCCGCATAGTGAATCACACAGAGGCTACGCTCAAAGAAAATCCTTCGTTATCACAGAGAGCAACTTCTTTCCTATTAGCATATCTTAAACATTCTAAAAGATAATTAACATACTTGAACAAACTAGAACAGTCTGCTTTTACAGTACAGTGATACAAACAAAAGATGAAGATGAAAAAGCAAAGAGTATAGACCCTTATCAGACTGTTCCTAAAATGAGGATCCGGGGCCATATTTCATAACGACTTAAGTGGTTGCTA
This sequence comes from Ctena decussata, assembly GCA_963989385.1. Classification (NCBI taxonomy): domain Eukaryota; kingdom Metazoa; phylum Mollusca; class Bivalvia; order Lucinida; family Lucinidae; genus Ctena; species Ctena decussata. The sequence continues at coordinate 31,386,471 of OZ022498.1, read as the reverse complement.
TGCTGTTGCTAAGGCTAAATTTCTATGAAGGAGATTTGCTACAACTATGAAATTTGCTCTGGAGGAACAGTCTAAAAAAGACTGTTCCTCCAGAGCAAATTTAAAAGTTGTAGAGAATCTTCAACATAGAAATTAAGCCTTAGCAACAGCATAGCAACGAATTAATGGTTTTATAAATACGGCCCCTGCAGTCTTTGCTGAGACCTATTTGTCCCAATATTATGAATTATAACGGTAGTCCAACATAACGGAGACAGGAGGCAAACAATTCCAGATCAGAGTTACTTCCCTTTGAGCAAATGATAACAACGTGGGTATCTTTACAACTCTGCTCAACCACGTCAGAACAACAAAACTTGACAATTAGTTTTCTAAAAAAACGTCTCTAAACAAATATAGAGGATCTTACACGAGCGGTCATTTCATATGAAATTTATGAAACGAGCCTTTGGCCACTCGTGTAAGATTCTGTTTACCATATGACCCTTTTAAGTGGGTTTTTAACGCCTTCAAACTGAACATTATTTCAGTAAGAAAAAGCATTGTTGACATGGACGTTGTCAATGACGTTACATGTACGCGCCAAAGTGTTATTACACGTGTGGTCATACAATTTTTATGACACGACGTTATCCACTGAATAACAGCGACGTCATATGATAAAAGTTAATCAGATGTGTCATAAACGATACGGCTAGTCTTGAAAATGTTCATGCTGTTAAAATTCTAGGAATCGGGACACCTGAAATAATGGATTAGATTGTCTTAAAACTGGAAAAGTTTAGTTTTACTATGCAGCAATACGTCACAGAGATGCATATGTACTGCTCAAAATAAGTAAGGGATATTAAGACATTTGAGGAAGCAGAAGTAAGGAAAATAAGTAGATGAATATTAAACTGTTATAATTCATAAAACAAATATTCATAGAGACCCTCAATACGAATATTGAAACGATTAAGCTTGTCACGTGACCTAGAGTAAATTGGAAGACACCCAAATTTCACACGGATCCAGCGCAGCAATGACTAATAAATTTTATGCAAACTTTATTAAGTCGGGCGCCTAATGCCTTAGTTAACAGGATACAGATACTTTTTTCATGCGGTTTTATGACAGGAGAAAACGATAGGCGTAAAAGATACCATTGTGTGGTCAATTGTCTCACATATGGAGACATTTGTAACAGCCCTACACCTTAAAGAACGCAATAAAGCCTACCAAAGTGGATGTTTTCAGTTTGGAAAATTATGAAGAATTTTATTATTCACATAATCTGAGGGTCCAAAAGAATTTTTTTCGCCGATGTGAAATTGAGGTGTAGACCCCATAGTCCTTTATGTGCTACTCTATGCCACATGACCTGCATTGACTGTTTCTGTTTTAGTTGAATATTGTTACTTGAATAGTGTTTTGTCAATATACATCAATAAACTAACACAGCCATTAGTTTTAATTTTTGTACTCGCTTCTATGTCATGATATCCCCTACTTTTTGTGAGCAGTATAGAATACAAAAGAGTGTATACACTCACCAGACTGCTCCTGTACGAGCAGCTTGATGTGGGCATGCACGCTATGCTTCGACCTATCGGTCCCAATGCGATACTCAGGATGTCAATGGTACATTTTTCCTACTGAGATGATGTTGTCTAGGTTGTGTAAAAAGAAAAATTATTTTCCAACAAAAAACATCATTTCACTTACAATCGAATTTCAGCAAGGAATACATAAATGATTCAGTCAAAAATACCTTAAAATTCTGAATATTGGGACAGATTAGTCTGAGTGAACAGTGCAGAGGCATATTAGACTACAGTGTGATCAGGATCTACACTATTTGCCATTCAGTCTGCATCTATTACACGTACTTCTGCATTATTAAATCAAACTGTCCAATGTTTAGGACAGCTACGGTAATTATTTAAGTGTCCTATTTTTTGTTAAGAATTTTTACATTAAACAAGAACCATGACAAACCAAGCATGCACGCAGCCTTAATGAATGTGTACGTCGTACACATTCATTAAACCTGCGTGCATGCTCGGTTTTCACAAAAAGCTGGACTGGGTAGTTTCATAAAACGTGCCTGCAATTGCTCTGTTCAGGCCGCACATACATGTATGATCCGGCTGGTCTGAATATGAGCCATTCGTATACATGTGTCCTAAATTAGGTTTTGTCAAAATCAGTATCATAATGGATCTCACGAGAAAAGCGGTGCAGCTGTGAGGTTAGAACTGATGTCTCCAATCTTCATTATCACAACTTCGTGACATTTGGGAAATGCAAGAAACTAGTTGTTCGGCATATTTGAGGAAATTGTTAGATTTAGGTCAACAGCTACTATTCTTACTGCCAGGCAGCAAACATATCCAAAGTGGTGAAAATGCAATTTAAAGTTCTAAGGTACAGATACTACAGACTACACAAGACAGTGTTCATGTTACATTCAGGCAAAGACTCTCTACGTTGAGGCTAAACCTTTCAAGATCAGAGATGCATTCTTCTGCCTAAGCATTTTTCAGCGAAGTATTTGTTTATTTGATGATGCGGACGACGCATGTTTTTGACAAAAGCAGTGTGCAAATTTACGTCCTGTGTATCCTCGTCGTCCGACAGAAAAGTTCATTGCAGATTTAAGTGAGAAAAACTGTTAGCAGCTCTTTTGGGGATGTTCCATTGTATGTGTAGATTCAAATTTAGGATTAAAAAAAAACTACCTGATTTCAAGTTGAAAGTCAAATTGTAAGCAAAGTGCCACATTTAACGCCCGACTAAAATTTAGAAACAGACCTAGCACAAATAACATAAACTGAAAAATATTTTTAAACTCGCAGAGAAGAAAAAATAAAGTCGATGTAATAACTTTATTTTCGAAAGAGTGGAAGCAGCACGCAAAATCGTAATTAGATGGAAACGTTACTGAATAAATGTGTTTTTTTTTTATCACAAGCATGCCTAAGCATGTGTCGGTAGATAATGATATTCTAAAACTAGGGGTAATGTTGAGTATAAACTGTTGGCATCCTTTGCTCTGCGTTCCTTGATTCATCTCAGTATTTGAGTATTGATTTATATGTTTGCAGTTTTGATCCATTGATGGATTAGAGGTCCTTTACAGCAATTATCTTGTATGCTTACGAATCATAACAGAATTTAGGGTTAGGCCGGTTTTTGTTTGCGTGTAAAACCGGAAAATAGTTAAGGTGTGTCATGCAGTTCGTATAACTTGAACGATTATGAATCACAGCTGAAACCAGGGCGAGGGAGTACGCGTATGTAAAACCGGTTTAAGCACTTCACTCTTCAACAGGGTGCCTTCCGGTCTATGCAATGCTCCTGCTACATTCCAGCGGTTGATTATTCACCGTTGCCTCTGTTGTGAGTTACTACCAAGTGGGCACATGACGTCGAAATGACGACGTACTGACGTCGATGCGATTCAGTACGTCATTTCGACGTCATGTGCCTGCTGATATATTTGTCAATGGTTGTCGGCGTTCTTTAAGTCTTTGAATTTGTTCATAATTTGAAACAGCATTGCAGCCACCTGCTGGGAAAGAGCTGAGATCTTGGCCTTCTATTTGTTTTGTTTTTAAGTGTGCCGTTTTTATTGTTTTCCCTTCCTATTTGGTGTCATGGGCAGGATGTAGAAATTGATTGTGTCGGTTCCGGATAATCGCATTCTCATCTGCTTGCCAAGGCTGCATGGAATCCCGACTTTCATGCAATCCTTACAAAGTGTACCTCAATGTATATAATGTACTTTAAACACGTCTAAGAGGAATGGCCCTTGAAAGGAAAAAACAAGAACAAAAAAACTTGGAAAAAAACAGCAGCTAAGGGTTATGCCATACTAACCAGCGGTTGCTAATTAGGCCTCAGTGACACTCAATTTAGATCTCTCAAAGCAACAAGGGTTTTACAAAGCCTATGGACCATAGGGGCAGTTGGGGTTAGATGCCCACTGTACCTTAGAAACAGCATTGTACATAGTACGAGTCAGAAACGACGACACGCCTTACATCAAATGGAACTAATAGTCTAAAAAGGATGTACAACTGAAAAAAATAGCACAGAAATGCAATGCAAGAATGCACAAAGTAAAATTATCATTTGATATTGAGACAAACGCATATTGCACATGCCCTTTTAGCATTCGCACAGATACACACTAGTCAAGTCACGCTCAGCTCTAGAGACAACAATTAGACCTTTTAGATTTTAAAAGTGAGGTTCAAACAGCATGCCATAGAATTATAAGAGGCAATCGTGATGTGGACACGGATGGATACTCAAATAACTATTTGTAATCATTATCGAATACAAGTATCTTCACAAATGGATGTGTTGCTTGGTCGGGTCGACGTCAAAAATTTATCGGTTTGTCTCTGCTATGAGTCTCTGCTATGACGAAAATGTTGCGAAAGCTTTGCATTTGCTTTAAACTTTATTTCATTTGCATAATGATATACAAAAGCGAAATTATAAAATGCATATTCAAGTGCTAAATACAAATAAGATTCAGAAGAAAGTACGACGACTTTATAAATCTGTATTCTTATTTGCAAATACCAATAAAAACAAACAGCATGTGATTTGAAGCATACATTTGCAGCCGACTGTCGGTGTCTCAAAATCCAATCCCATCGGTCTCCAAACGCCTTTGAGGAACTAAAATGAGAGCGCGACTGTAACGGATTTTCTAAAACCACTTTAGGTAAACCAAATGTTTGAACAGATATAATTGACCAAAAACCTTACAGTCAGAGGGGTAGTGCATAATGATTTGCACATTTGCCTGACCTTTTCATGTAATATCTACATTTGATGACTGGGCAATAAGACTTTACAAACTTCAAAGATGAGTCACAGGCCATCACAGAAATTAAGAGATGAACTGACTAGGAGTGCGAACATATTGTTTTAAAAGCTGCGTTTTATTTTGTTTCTTCATGTTTCGCTTTTGTTCCGCTTAAATTGTATCGGTACTCGATTAATTATAACTGAATTATTCTTTAATTTTTTTACCATACAGATCATGAGTTATATCATTATGTATTATGTCATTTTTTTCTTTATAGATAATTTGCTATAAACTACAGCCACGCTCAGTATACTGACCAAAAATTCTGGTCTCGAAGCGGCTGTGCAGCAGTATAGACCGAGATTTGACTCAATGTTCTATTCGACAAAATGACACATTGTGGGTTTTTATACAATAAACTTGTTATCCCAGCAAATGACCAAGATAGTTCAGGGTTATTTTGGTCCGTGTATTGCCCACTATCTAAAGAATCACAGTTTTGGGACATTTTGTCGTAAGCAAACAGTGCAGACCTAGATCAGACTGCTCCTCAAGAGCAGTCTGATCAGGGTCTACACTTTTTGCCTTTTATCTGCATCTTTTGGATGCACTACTTCATTGTGAAGGACAATTACGGTAATTATTTCAGGTCCAAATTTTTTAAATGTTTACGGTAAATTGCCCACTTAGAAATCCCATACCGGTGCCCAGACATAATAAAACCGCAGAGTGGCTGAGAGAATAGTTTCTGCCCGTCTAGATTAACATTGTATACAAGATCTGCCAATCAAATTATCACTCAATCAATCTGATGTGTTTATAAATTGTGACTGCGCGGCATATTGTCCAAACAAGCATGCCTTGGGACTCAGATTTTTTGTGGTGCTCGAATATTACTGCTGATATGTATCGGCTCGCTTCTTTGATCCGTTTGAACCTAGACGCCAGCGTTGATAATGTCCGAATATTGCTTTTAGTCATTGCCCACATTGCGAGAATACTCAAGTATTTAGGGAGGCAATTACTGAAGAAGATGATGATGATGATGTTCATTTCATTTTTGGTCGAAGATTTTTGGATAAGTGAAGTGTTGCCGCATATAAAATTATAAGCTGAAAACGAATAAAAATGTCCACGATTTAAAAAAAAGAGAAAGAAATAAATATTATAAGTTGTAAGGATCTAACGTTATCTTTATCCATCATTTGTTTATAGGGAGAAAACGTTTTTGAATAACTGTTTTTTCCCTGGGCGACGACACTCTTCCGAAAGGAGGTAAACTCTTAATAGAAAACCTTGCTCTTAAAGGAAAGAAGAAATGCTTTCCTGTAAGAATTGACCTTTATTATGAAGGAAGACAAGAATGAAAAAATAGGTCAACTCTCGATATCTCAGATTGAGAAAACAGAATCTGAAATGTATGATAGGAAATGTGTTCAAATTAAATTCTTTGATATAGTAGGTACTTTGAGATATCATTGTTCGAGATATCGAGAGTTGACTGCAGCTGCTCTCCCTGGAAGTGTTTCCATTTACCTTGATCGATGCATATAGGAATCATTCATGTTTTCCAATACATGTATTAATGGTCAAGTTGGCGGGTCTTGACTTTTTGTCAAAAAGACTTACATAATATTAGCTTTCTGGTACGTAACATTTATTTTGCAAATATGTCAAGCGAAACAATCTCCTGAGCCCTAATCGGCTTTGCCTTCCTCTTGTTTATATTCTAAATTAGTTTTCTGTTTTTAGAGCAAGATCCGTGGTTTGTGTAGAGACAATTACAAACTAATCGCCTTTGTGGCCATAGAATTGTACTTTAACGAGTTTACAAATAGACAGATGGAAGTGATAGCAGGGTATGCAGTTTTATGTATGTCTCTCTTTCATAGCAAGAATACGATATCAAAATTGTTAGCATTAGATTAAAGTATTAATGCCCAATTCCATAAAAGGACATAAGCAAAATGTGCAGACACTGATCAGACGCCGCAGAACGCGGCGTCTGATCAGGGTCTTCACTGTTTCCATAAAAAAATCTCGGAAATTTTTTGTAAACATGATAAAAAGAAAATAAAACAACCGCGCTTAAAAGGATAAACGTACTCATCCAATTTATAACGATAGATGAATCCACTAGGCATTTTAAAATAGGTTAGAATGGCTGCACATTTCAGTTCAGTTCAATTCTCCTAACGATAACCATAGTTGCACGCACTTGGCGCCGTGTGTCCGTCCAATGACTGTACATTCTAGCATGACATTTGATATTCATCGAATTACAAATTGTCCTGTTATAAAGTTAACGTAGTTTAAGATAGAAAGATCATGACTAGCTCTTTTTTTTTTTATTTGTTAGATATTTAGATGTTGAGTTAAATGCTTCAATAAATCAGCTTGTTTATCATTAGAAAGAGAAGTCATGAAGTCTCTTTCATAGCAAAATAAAAAAAAAACAAATTAGCTACATTCCCTTTGGTCACATACATTTAAGCTGCTTTCGGTCACACACACTGCCATAATTAGATGACAGCTCAGCGGAAACTCATTTCTTGCGTTCTAAAATCTCTCAGACTGAACTGGTCATATAATGACAGAAAATGTGTTCCACGAAAATTCTTAGTAAATTAATGATAAAGAAGTGTAGGGTGCTTAAAAGGAGGGTCACTTTTTCTACAATGCTGTGTCAAAGAAACTTTTCATGGTAATGTCTTGTCTTTTCTCTGAAGAAGGTTTTGCTCATGGTCGCATTTTAACATGGAGTGACACTATTCTTACCTCATAATTAGTAAGTCTTATAACATCATTTCCTGTCGTCTGCATTGCTGCTATTGCTAAACTGGCATCAAGTGAAACATCATTAGTTTCAAAGTTGTTTCCGGCTTACTTTCCAAGAACAATTATATTTAAAGTCTCTCAAATAATTGATAATTTGAAAACATTAAAGTACAAGGTCACGAGGCTGTTTATTGTGAACAACAAGATTTGAGGAGGGAAAAATAAAGTGGCAGACTAATAAAATTACGACGTAATTAGGATGTCACTTCTGCTGGAGATATATCTACTAGTGAAGCTTTCTACTGAAGATATATCTCGTAGTGAAGCTTTCTACTGAAGATATATCTCGTAGTGAAGCTTTCTACTGAAGATATATCTCGTAGTGAAGCTTTCTTTTGAAGATATATCTCGTAGTGAAGCTTTATAAGTGCAAAGAACAATTACCTTCCTACCACCACACGGAATTTTGAAGAAAAAAGTTTTAACAATCACGATAAAGGTCCACGTGTATTTGCTAGAAAAACACCCTTGACCGGGAGTGGCAGTATATATGATGAAAAAGATGCAAGTAAAAGCTTGGCTAATTGTCAATCCAATATATTTTGATACTGTTTTGTAGTTAAAGTAGATACATTCATAGAGCATGTACTTAAAATTCAGAAGGATTTGATGAATAGTTGAAACATGTATAAAAGCAACACATCAGTTCCTCGACAGAAACACAAAAAGAATCTAACAAAGGAATGGACAATGCGATTTTGAAGACAAAGCACATATTTATTTTAAAGTAAATGCGTACACAATCAGAGAAAGCAACTCTTTTTTTATTACTTTTTTTGCTTTCATAATTTTGTGTTAACTCTTCATAGAAAGAATTCCCTTCCTTCCCTTTATAAGTATACCCTATTTTGGAAGAGATACGTCATCCAGGAAAGAGAGAACAGGGGCCGTATTCATAAAACGACTTAAGTGGTTGCTATGCTGTTGCTAAGGCTGAATTTCTAAGAAGGAGATTCATACAACTATGAACTTTGCTCTGGAGGAACAGTCTTTTTAGACTGTTCCTCCAAAGCAAATTTCGTAGTTGTAGGAAATCTCCTTCATAGAAATTTGGCCGTAGCAACAGCATAGCAACGACTTAAGAGGTTTTATGAATACGGCCCAAGAAATTCACAGTTACTGTAATTATATTCCCCTTTGAAGAAATAACTAAAACATGGATATGAGCCCATACACCGTAGCGGAAAATAAAACCAAATGCAGACACGTATGCTACTGGATTAGAATTCCATTTTCTTCTCAGTGGTTGTGATTGTCAATGGACGCAATACGTTCCGCGACTTATTCGAAATTTACGTGTTCGTTTCCTATACGATTGCGCGATCATGTCATACTACATGTCATGCACGATAGTCTATCTCCTACCAAATGCGCGACTCATTTTGCCCGAATTAATAGTGCGACATTTTGAGTCTGTCAAACCTCGAATGTTTCGAAGCTTATTTCGATGTTCGAGTACTTCTCATTTCGTTAGCCAGATAAATACATGTATGTACCGTGTCTGTACTTTTTATTGCATGTCCTACGTTATACCTATCAACTTAATGCAGAGAAGACGCCTACGAAGACTGGTAATTAACGAAGTAACGTAATTAATGAAAGTAACAGGAAAGACACATTATGCGCCAAGTCGCGTAAAACTCTCTCTCGAAGCATAGGAAACTGTCCATACCAGACTACGCGTCAATGCGTCGTCTTATCACGATAGGAGTAGACTGCTTTAAAATATGACAAAAATAGCTGACTTCACAAACGGCGTGGATCCAGATGAGGTGGCCAATAATGAGCCGACCTGGTCTGGACTAAACTGTTTGCATTCCACTCTTTGAATTCTCCTCATTATATAACTTGGTTGAAAACATTTTTTTTTAATTTTGCAGACGTAAATTCTGCAGTCTGCTTTTTGGCACTTCAAGGATTAAGCGTTTGGATGACGTGCTTGGGAGTTTGACCAGACTTCGTATAAGCGTAAGATGCATATGTACACACTTTCAAAAAGAAACGTATCAAGTTGTTTTCTCACGACACTGCTGAAATGTTCCACCAAAGTAACTACCTACGACGTGTTCCCCTGAAATAACTACATACGACGTATAGATAGGCAAACGATGAAAGCATCTCTCTGTTACAAATTACTTTTTCCAGTTGATTACGTAAGGAAGATTGACATTAACTGCCTTTGATAAAACAACCATACTGAGTTTCTTAGAGGCAAAGCTGGTCAGAGAAAAGAACGATTTTTTCTAGTGAATTCCGAGTGCAATTAAGCTTGGTCTGTTCATGTTGGCCGAGGGAACAATGACGAACATGTTGCCGAGTTCGTGGGTTCGAGTTCCGCTCAGATTGGCATTACCGTAGAATTTTAAAAGTTCGGCCACCAAAAATAACTACCGTAATTGTCCTAAAGATGAAACATTTTGATTTAAAATACAGTAAAGCGTCCAAAAATGCAGATGGACAGACAAACGGTGTAGGTCATGAACACACTTCTCCTAGGAGTAATTCTGGGCCTGCACTGTTTGCTCAGACCTCTCTCTTCCAATTCTTATAATTTTCATGACAATCCGGTTATTGTTATTTCTTTGTCGGCATAGAAAAGCAGACATCCGGAGATCTGTGTAATGGTATTACACATATTTCTGTTTTGTTTTGTTTCAATTCTCCTAACGACGTTCCCCCACATGGGGAACGTCGTTAGGAGAATTGAAATGTGGGGGGAACGTCGTAAGGAGAATTGAAACAGAACAGAACAGAAATACGTGTAATGCCATTACACCCATCCAACTCAGCACTCAGCTGTTTGAAAAGACGCTAGAACCAGAAAGCTTATTACAAGCATTATGAAGGCAATTCATTGGTTGTTTTAGGCGTTCTTTTGTGTTGTCAGACCACTTTGCTTCGTCTTGGGACATTGCTTTCCACTCATAAGTAACTGTCTAGGCCTTATGAAAAGGAAAATTATTTTTCCAAAGAAAACCATCATTGCGCCTATAATCAAATTTTCAGCAAGGAATTATATAAATGATTCATTGAAGAAGTGATTGAGAAACGGCATAGCAGAACTTGTCTTGAGATATATATGAAATACACATATCCATCCAGTCTCCGCATGCACAGTCTAGTCAGCAATTTGACAGGTTGTACAAACAAAACTGGACAGTGTATGTTTTACAGAAGAAATGCGCATGTTTGCAAACTGGTCTAAGCATGCACCATTCGTATCATAGTTTATCTGAATAATTATACTTTTCGCATGACCCGAATAATGAGGTCTCAGGAGATTAACGGTGCAGCTGCTGTGTGTTTAAAGCAAATGACTTAAATTCTTATTATCACGGCTTTGTGACATTTGGAAACTAGGGTAGAGTCGGGTAAATTCGGACAGCGGGTAAATTCGGACAGTGACATTGTTTTCTTTATTAATCAGTTGTTTGGTATTAAAACAAAATTAACTGACCAAACAGTGAAAATCCTGATGAGACGGCTCATGATGAGCCCTCTCATCTGGAATTTCACTGTTTGCAATGATATGTCCGAATTTACCCGCTGTCTGAAGTTACAAGACTTGACCCAATAAGAAACTGGGCATGCAAGTGCTTCAAACATATGACAGTTAACAAACAGACGAAACAAGTAGAAATTTCGAAGACTGCAGAAAAGCGGACAAAACGTAGTATGACTTAAGCTAGTGTCGTGAGTTTATTTGACTACAGTTGTTGTTATACATACATGTGTACTTCTAGTTATTTATTGTCACATGGAGAACTAATCTCACCATGTCTTCGACAAATAATCACAAAGGAAGCACCGCCTTGGAACGGTCGAAATCAACAACACGCTGTTCCGCCGGTTTTATGGAACTTCAACCTTCGTCCAAGCTTCCATCGTGATTCATGTGACAATAGAGCAAATGGACCGCAACACGACAAAACCAACAAAGTGGTATGTGCGCCCAGCGAAGACTCAGATCAGTCTGGGCAGCCAACCAGTCTGATTAGGGTCTATGCTGTCCGCATGGAGCTAGCTTAAACCCTTAGCTACCCTTTCAGCGTCGTAGCTCAAATGCCGAAAATATACATTGTAAATAAAATATCCAGGAAAAGCCAAAATCCAAAAGCATCACCCACCCAAAACAACCGAAAGAAGAGGCGAGAAACGGAAACGACAAAATTTAACAGCATAGTTTCGATATCGAACACACCAAGTCCAACATAGAGAAACTATACAAAATACAACAACATATAAAGCATCTTTTTGTAAATATACTCTCTTAAACCACAAAACAAAACAGAAAGCAAAATGGTCAGCCATACAGGTGACAACGTTTTAGAGATCATACAACAATTAATAGAATCCGCATCAGAAGTTTCCGCATTCGTCGTGATTCATATGACATATAGCTTATTCCACGTGGAGATTTTCTAGCTCATCAGTGAATCATCATCGTAGCACACATATAAATAAAGAAGTAATATCAGGTTAAAGGAAGCTACGGACTCAACAGAAAATTAGACATTCGAACATTGTAGCTATAAGTAAACTATCCGTTTAACCTCGATAATCCCGACCAAAGTCAGGAAATCATCAGAACAGTTTTTATCTTACACCAGAACTTGATGCTTTTGTCAATACGTTTTTGCTGAAAAATAATCGTAAGTTTGATGCTTGTAAAGGGCGTATTCCCCTCTACCACCAGCTAGTTCTGAATTGTTCGATCCTTTAGAAGTAAGGAATACACCAAAGAAACGGAAGTAGTAGACACAGTTTAACTTCTTCTTCCTTCGGTTTCAAAATAGAAAACAGGACAAGGTGGAAAGGGATTGTTTCGAAGTCATCTGTGGTGCCCCAATGACCTAGTAAGCTTATGGGATAGAATAAAAAAGAATATCTTCCGTCATACTCCGATTCGATCATATTTGATTATTATATCACAGGACTGTACTGTGCACTGGTGGAAGAAAGCCAGAAGTAGTTCTCAGTTGTATCGGGGCTGGGAAATACTCTGTGAAACAACCGCGACCCAAAGGGAACAGCAAACCATTCATACTTGCCAGCACCAGGCTTGAACCTACGCTGCAGAGGTATGTAGCCAGTCTACGGTTTTTAGGTAAACCTCGCTACCGACTGAGCTATCGGGGCGCCTGGGTCTGTTCATGAAAGTAATGAAATGTGCGACACCGGACAACTCCTACTAGGACCGTCTTCAGCTGAACTCTATTTTGAAAATGACTCTGACTGAAGTCAGTGATACTAACGGACCAGAAAAGTCTATGATCTGCACTATGATGATGTACGGGGAGACGTTATGCGGCCACCAGACGGCACAACACCAGTTGCAGTTAAGATAAGTAAGTTTCGAACAGAAGCAAGTAAGACCCAAAAGTCCAGCTATGACTAATATATAAAGTAAGGCAGACTGTTTAGCAAACAGTTTGTGCTTTCATTTTGATCTAAATATCCAAAAGTATTTAGCCGATCTGTAGTCAAAATTGCCATCTTATACGTCTAACTAAAAGAAACTGAACTGTTAAAATAGCAAATCCAGAGAGAGAGACTGAAAATATCTTCGAAGTCACACGAAAGAGCAATTACAATCGATGTAATACCATAAAGGTTCTAAGCATTTGGGGCAGGCTGCTCTGGGAAAACAAGACAAACCCCGATCAGCCTGCTCCTAAAGAAGCAGTCTGATCAGGGTCTTCACTGTTTTTCACTCCATTTGCATCTTTTCGACGCATCTGCATTGAAAATCCAAACTCCTATTCTAGGACAATTACGAAAATTATCATAATTGTCCCAATTTTAAGAGTTTTTGTACTTTAATTTTTCCCGCTTTAATTTTCTGAAAAAGAGTAAGAACTGCACGCAAACTTGTATTCAGAGGGAGATGTACTTGAATATATCTTGTTTTCAACCCCAGGCGTACATAAATGTGTGTAGCTAGATTAAAATATTCTAAAATAAGAGTCATTATGACTAAAATCCAAGTCTGCATGCGATCATGACATTGTACAAAAAGATATATACTGTACAAAAAAGCTGATAAGTAACTGATTAATAAATGATTTGCAAGAATAAACATAAGTCGATTTATGACTTGAGACAATTTATCATAAGATATACGTAAACTGTGCGTTCTTGAACGATTTTCATAATATGTGATGAATAATGGCAGAACCCAGGTAAAGTGTTGATGAACCGCAAACGAGTTTAAAAACTCACTACCCTCTAAACTCCTACTTACCACGAAACATTTATATTTACCTATCCCATGTCCGGGTGTTTTTGATTTGGTTCGTCGTTTATTGAATAAGGACACTGAGCGGAGATCGCATGATCTAAATCGATTTTAACGGTCTCCTATGGGGGCCCCAGCAGCGCTCGGCAGTTTGTTCTGCGGATGATATGTCCTCAAGTGCCCAAACATACATAGGAGGAATGCCATGTCGTCTTCGTAGAAGTTGGACGGACACACGGCGCCAAGTGTGTGCAACTATGCTTACGTACCGTTGAGCCACTTGGGTAACGTCGATAAGAGAACTGAACTGAACTGAACTGTCTTCGTAGAAGTTATCTGTCAAGTCTTCGCTCTGACCGTAGAACCAACGTACAATTGTACAACCTTTTTCTGGCAGCCACACATTTTATATCCGAGGATCGGACGTCAAAATTGGCCAAACGTCGACAGATAGTCGACGACATTGTACATATGCTGCGTATTTAACAAATGCCTAATGCGCGCGTTACAATGCGTTAAATACACCAAACTAGTACACTAAAACGCAAGCTTGACTGTAACCTTAAAACTGTAATTAATGGCACAGGCATTGCTGACCAAATTTGTGTACAGCCAGACATTTGATTTTAGAGATGTATGGTATCTGAGTCTGACAGCCGGTTTGACGCGAAAAGACAGGCGAAGATATTCAAATTTACAAACAAACATAACAGTAAGGCTATGGGATTAGAGCGGAAATTTTATCCATTCGGTTTCATGACAATGTCTACTCTTGAAGACTTGACGGAATTGATAGGTGGAATAGTCTATCGGAGAAATAACGCGATGATAAAGTAAGGTGTCCCCAAACAATAAATTGTTATGATAGCCAATGATAAGACGAGACGACAACTGGATATCCACTTTTTAAATCTGCTTTCTACCTGCATTTATTCTGCATCTGCTGCAAAATTCACCTGATAACAGGGGATGGTAACATAATATGATATCATGTTACTTTACCTCTGCGCTTGCGCGAATGTTATCAGGCTATGCCTTTAGGAGCGATATTTGAAGATGATTGGTTACTTACTGAGTTGGCCGTGATAACAACGTTCGATTGGTTAAGTGACATCACCGGCTAACATCATAATACATTCGCGACAACAGCAAGTTCGAACAAAACTGCGATTGCTTTTCATTTGTTTGACTTTATCCTAATGATGCATGATAAATAGAAAACCATGTAAGTGTCTTTTAATATCAAACTTATCAGGCTCGACCAGAAACACGATGGACTGGCTCGGCAAGTCTCGCCATTATAAACTTGATATCAAAAGACATTAACCTTGTTTTCTCTATATACAGAGCAAGAGTTATGATGTGATATATCATCTATTTCTTAAATGAATAATTTTATAGAAGACATGTTTTGATAACGCTGTAGTGGGACAGAAGTGTTTCATACTCAAAGCGCCAAATATAAAAATAGTTGAATTCAAAAACAGCATAAATCCCGATGAGGCAGCTCATGGTGAGCCGCCTCATCTAGATCTACACCACTTGCTTTCTAGTCTTTGAATTCTGAATATGATATAGCTTGCACGAAAAAAAAATGTTTTTTTTTTGCGTTTAGTTTGTAGTCTGCTGTTATGGCACTTTAAAGGATATGATTTGTCATTTCTCAAGTACCAAAATCCTCAAAGGACCTCTGACAGTATCAATGCATATTTGCCCATTTTTCGACAAATTACTGCACCTTCCTCGGGCAACAAAAGTTGAAATATTTGGCATTAATATGTAGCCTTGTGTACTATAAAGACATTTTAACAGTGATTTTGAAAAATTATCATGCCTCTAGACTAACATAGACCAATTTTATCAAGAGGGGTATGTTAATTTTTCAGTCTCTGAAAATAAGTCCATTTATTTGGTTTTCTAAGATATCGAAATCTTAATTGATAACTATGCTAAAACTGACATACACACTACTGTTACTGATATTATGCAATATTTTTTCAGTACTAAGGACTTTAGCCTATGTTTTAGATATAAAGGGTGTAAGAACCCCACCCACTTTTTCAGTTTTTCAGCTGTAGACTATCGTTTCCCCCCGTGCCTCAGCAAGCCACTCACATATAATGTGTATTATGATAGTACACACATACATGCAAAGTGGCTAGCTGAGGCACGGGGGGAAAAATATCTTTAAAAAACTTTTCCTGTTTCCATTACGTTTAATTACAAAATTTGGCTTTTTCCACCAAAAATTGAAGTCTATGTGCAAAATAATCAAAAATTAAATTCATGGCCAGTTAGGGGAAGTTGAGAGCAACAAATTTCAAGAGAAATTCTTGGGGATATCAAAAATTTAATTTTGACTATTTTTATAGGCAAATTTACATTACAACCGTCAGAGGTCCTTTTAATTAAATACAGCTTTATATGGAGAAATCTCAGTCGGTAGCAGTAAAAGAAACTAAAGTGGATTTTATATCAGTTTATTAATAACTTCACTCAAACCTCCTCATTAACAATTTGGCAACAAAGAACCAACCCAGTCGTGAAATGTATAAGACTAGCTCAGATGTCACAAGGGTCTTGTAGCCCATGCAACACTGCCGAACCAGTTAAGGAGCATTCCAGCCAACCACTGAGAGAAGCAAAGCGGCTGGAACAGGACTCACACAAGGCTACTAATTGCCTAAATGCTTAGGCGGTGCAATGCTGAAAAGCTAACCGTAATAGTTCAGTCAGTAGATACTGTGCGCAGTCCTATGCCATAAGTTGGTTGCCTATGTGATTTACAAAGTCTTGCAGCGGCAGTGAGCCACCCCTCTGCGGAGGAGTAGTTAGATTCCCTGCGGGGAGATCCCTGACTGGCAAGTTATGTAAACAGGCGGGGTTGGCTGAAAACCTAAAGGTAGATGCAAGGGTCATCTGTGGTTGCACAGACTGATTACTTGGGGGGAAAATAGGTTAATTTTAGCCAAAAATTAACCAAATTCCCAGCAAGAAAATAATTCGGTCCGAATCTAACAGTCAATCATAGGGAAACAAAAGAAACATAAACTGGGCAGGTCCTCCTCAGATTTCACATGATGGAGTAGTGGTGGGGATTGGAGGTGGATAGGGAAAACAATATGAAGCTATCCACTCTGACTTAAATCGCAAACTGCTGCACGACAAGTAAATGATTGTTTTGAAATATCAGTTGTCACCTAGTTTGTTAGCATTTCAATCAACTCCATATAAACCATATTTATTAAACAATAAATACATATTTATATGGAGAAATCTCAGTCGGTAGCAGTAAAAGAAACTAAAGTGGATTTTATATCAGTTTATTATATACTTCACTCAAACCTCCTCATTAACAATTTGGCAACAAAGAACCAACCCAGTCGTGAAATGTATAAGACTAGCTCAGATGTCACAAGGGTCTTGTAGCCCATGCGACACTGCCGAGCCAGTTAAGGAGCATTCCAGCCAACCACTGAGAGAAGCAAAGCGGCTGGAACAGGACTCACACAAGGCTACTAATTGCCTAAATGCTTAGGCGGTGCAATGCTGAAAAGCTAACCGTAATAGTTCAGTCAGTAGATACTGTGCGCAGTCCTATGCCATAAGTTGGTTGCCTATGTGATTTACAAAGTCTTGCAGCGGCAGTGAGCCACCCCTCTGCGGAGGAGTAGTTAGATTCCCTGCGGGGAGATCCCTGACTGGCAAGTTATGTAAACAGGCGGGGTTGGCTGAAAACCTAAAGGTAGATGCAAGGGTCATCTGTGGTTGCACAGACTGATTACTTGGGGGGAAAATAGGTTAATTTTAGCCAAAAATTAACCAAATTCCCAGCAAGAAAATAATTCGGTCCGTATCTAACAGTCAATCATAGGGAAACAAAAGAAACATAAACTGGGCAGGTCCTCCTCAGATTTCACATGATGGAGTAGTGGTGGGGATTGGAGGTGGATAGGGAAAACAATATGAAGCTATCCACTCTGACTTAAATCGCAAACTGCTGCACGACAAGTAAATGATTGTTTTGAAATATCAGTTGTCACCTAGTTTGTTAGCATTTCAATCAACTCCATATAAACCATATTTATTAAACAATAAATACACATTTATATGGAGAAATCTCAGTCGGTAGCAGTAAAAGAAACTAAAGTGGATTTTATATCAGTTTATTATATACTTCACTCAAACCTCCTCATTAACAATTTGGCAACAAGGAACCAACCCAGTCGTGAAATGTATAAGACTAGCTCAGATGTCACAAGGGTCTTGTAGCCCATGCGACACTGCCGAGCCAGTTAAGGAGCATTCCAGCCAACCACTGAGAGAAGCAAAGCGGCTGGAACAGGACTCACACAAGGCTACTAATTGCCTAAATGCTTAGGCGGTGCAATGCTGAAAAGCTAACCGTAATGGTTCAGTCAGTAGATACTGTGCGCAGTCCTATGCCATAAGTTGGTTGCCTATGTGATTTACAAAGTGTTGCAGCGGCAGTGAGCCACCCCTCTGCGGAGGAGTAGTTAGATTCCCTGCGGGGAGATCCCTGACTGGCAAGTTATGTAAACAGGCGGGGTTGGCTGAAAACCTAAAGGTAGATGCAAGGGTCATCTGTGGTTGCACAGACTGATTACTTGGGGGGAAAATAGGTTAATTTTAGCCAAAAATTAACCAAATTCCCCAGAGACGAATCAGGAGAGAATATGTTCACGACTGGTTCGATCCCCCCAAGGAAGAAGTATGAGAAAGAAGTTTTTCACCATCATGTGACATCTAAAATGACAAGTACAAAATAACATGAAAATGACTTTAGTAAAATTGATCGTGTGCTAATATATATATGACAATCAAGATTGTAAGGCAGCAGAGTAGTTTTTTTTTTAACTTATTATTATTATCATTAACATAAAATTATTAATTCGGAGTCCAGAGCCGGCCACGAAAAAACCAGTTTACTGGAAAACGTGTGTCCATTTGCCAATGCTAAGCACCCCTACCTGAAATGTTGGACCTCATCTCATATACTGATATTATTTATTATTATTATTAATATCCATGCTGCTAAATCGCACACACAAACAGCTGTTTTTATGCACAAAATGAGCGCATCCACATTATTATACTGCTGCAGAAGCTGATAATTTCTTTCAAAGTACAGACCTACAATATAACAGTTAATACAGTTATTATTGATATTGAAATTGCAAGCGTATACAATTATCAGCCTGCTCCAAAGCTGAAAAGCTGCCACATGTATTCGAAAAAATCATGAGTCTGGCTTTACATTCTGATGGTCAGAAATAAACGTAGAACCTGGAGCCAGTCTAACAATTAAAAAACTTCTGATTTAAAGAAATCCTAACATATAATATAAGCTCATAAACTACAAGACAAATCCGAATCAAACATAAGCCATAAACCGCGAGAAGCGCGTTGTCTCAGTGGCCAGCGCACTTGACTCCTAAGCCAGAGGTCGTGGGTTCGATTGCCGCCCAGGGCGAAGTCTCCTATGTCGGAACGCATTTTTCTAGCATAATTTGCAGGGATGATGTTAACAAGTTTGCCACCTACGGATCGGGCGTTAACTGGAGAGACAGCCCCTGTGCAAGTTAAAGATTGTCACTATAGCTGCATTGCAAAATTTAGGCTTTATCCTGCAACACCGAAGTGCACAAAAGTACACCCGCTCATAATCCTCAAGAGAGGGTGTAGCAGTATATATAGAAAGATAGACTAAGATCAGACCGCTCCGGCGTACAGCAGGAATACATATATTATTGTGTATTGCAGCGATCTCAAACACTGGAACACGTGTGCATGTGAAAACAGCCCAAACATTTCCGGACCAAGGGACAGTTGATCTGGGTCTGCACCATAAGACCAATTCTAAGCCAAATGTCAGGAGCAAACAGCGCAGGTCCATATCAGACCACGCTTTGGCAGTCCGACCCGGGCCTGCACCCTGATTAATACACAATGAACTCTAAGATTAGGACAAATATTCTGCTATACACCAGAGCTGGCGACACCCTGTCTATAGTTTCAACCTAGAAAAAGGTCAATAAAACAAAAGCTGAAATTGAGGTCATGACCCAACAATTTACTGTGAATGAAATTCAATGCATTGAGTGATATCAGCCGCATAGACCGTAATTGTCCCGAATATTCGGACAGTTCATGGGATGTGATTATGTGCATGTCTGGTCGGACAGCTGTTGACAGCAGTCCGATCTGACTCGGCACCCTTAGAGAGTTTGATTTGATGCAGACGCGAAAGTCGCCAGAAATACAAAACTGTTGAATTCATACCGCCCTCAAAGATTTTTAATAATTTGCACTAAAGCTTATGATTTCAGTCTGATGAGTCACACATTTAGCACAAACAATAAATCCAGTAACACACAAGACATATGAATTCCTGCATTCAGTTATATAAACAGATCACAAATTAAAGCAATATGTGGTTGTGAATTCTATCTATCCCTCTGTTATGTCAACAGTGAAAAGTAACTGTTCAGCGTGTGCCTGGTGTCAGTTGGCATTTTAGCAGCGGGTACAGTGTTTCCGTAGTCAAATTGCAAAACAGAAGCATTAACTGTGAAACCGCATTCGTAGTCCTAATATAATGAACATAATGTCCAAAGTTTTAGCCTGTATGCATTATCACAGTTTCAATGAATCTCTGTTTTAATATCAGTGTCAGTAAATCAACAGGTGTTGTGAAGCCCCGGCACAGAATTCAGTACAATTTGGCTGGGCTATTCACATGTACATGGATACAGAACCAGTCCGAATTTCTCTCAGGCGATAGCCGCAGTACCAGTGTTAGTAAGGATCGTACAAAATCTTGCTTCCTGGTCGTAACTTCCCCATCAGAGGATAGTGGCATCACCTGTTGGATAAAGCTCGCGAAAGGCCATAGAGAGATCACCATCATTTAGTAATAAGAAATTGCTCAGCCAGGTAAACAAGACATTGATGCTCCATTCTGTTTTGTTCTGATTGCAATAGAGCGCCAAAACCAATGTATACAGATCCAAATCCGGGTCTGTTTAAAAGTTACATAACAGAGAAAAGCCATTAAATTCTCTGAAGTTGAGGCAAAGAACAGCTACATTTCTAGTCCGCAGTTAACTGACAAACTGTTCATTTTATGGGAGACTGAAGGTATGTTCGGTACAACTGGACAAAGCGGTCAACAAACTTCAATTAAAGAAAACTTCACCCCCATGTTCAAATGTGACCTTCTCCTCCGATGGAAGATGACTTCTTAGATGACTTCTTAGCTAGAATAATGTCTAAAGATGCCACAACTTGCTTGCAAAAGTAAGAGAGAACCAAGATGAATGCATCAACGTATCCAATTCAAATGCGGGATAGCGGGTATCAAGAGTCAAATTAATCTGATCTCTATCGATGTATACTGACCGGAAACATTTCCGACTATCTATATCACTTCAGACTGGTAAATTATGACACAAGTAATTGTTACCAAAGTTGTTACGAAAGTTAAATTATTAATACAGAAGCCTTATTTCTACTTGAAAAAACCAACTGAAGATAAAGTGAGTTGTTGGTACAAGACTCACACAGATCCACCAGCTGCCTGAATACTCAGGTTGTGCAGCGCCGAAGAATAAGGTACAGTACATGTGTGCGTGTCTGCAGTGTAATCAAAAGCCTTGCTGCGAAAGTGAGTCACCCTTCTGGGAAGAGTAGTTGCATTCCTTGCGGGGAGATCCCTGACCAGCAAGTTTAGTAATAAAAGCGTGCAGTCAGCCGGAAGGTAAACATGGGTCATTTAAAAGCTTGGTGGCAATAAAATGAGACACTAGATGATAACCTCTCTGGCCCTTAAACCATAATCTTTTCATATGTGGCCCGGTCAGTGTATTACACACCGACAAGGCCACACGTAACTCATATGTCAAATAGCTTCCCCTATTTTGGTTCCATGTCCCCTGAATTTCCACACAGAAAAATGGGTTATAACATGTTTTTTCACAGAACAACTGTTTTATAGCGTATGTTTATAGCGTATATGTTTTTTTTTTGTTTCACAGCACAACAGTTAATACAGTATAAAGTATGCAAACTTGCATATAGTAAATAAATCCTTTTTATCATTATCATTCACATGTACATCCATAAATATCTGCAGTAAGTAATCCCATAAGTAGGATGAATTATTTTAGTGTGAGCTAAAATTGTAATAGGGAAAACAATATGAAGCTATCCACTCTGGCTTAAATCGCAAACTGCTGCACGACAAGTAAATGATTGTTTTGAAATATCAGTTGTCACCTAGTTTGTTAGCATTTCAATCAACTCCATATAAACCATATTTATTAAAAAATAAATACACAAAGTTGTTCAGTTGTGCTTTTATAACCGATAATAACGGTACTACAATTGTATAATATATTAAATCCCTTACCGGTGCCTAGACATAATAAATCAAAGATTGACTGAAAGAGTTATTTCTGCCCGTCAGGATTTGCATTGTTTATAAGATCTGCCAATCAAATGATCATTCAATCAATCTACAATACGTATTTGATTTGTTTATAAATTGTGACTGCGCGACATATTGTCCGAACAGACATGCCTTGGGATTCCTGATGGAGTTCTTTGGCAATGATAAGTACGAATACATGTATCATTTTGATTTTTTATGCCCCCAACTTCGGAGAAGTTGAGGGGGCATATTGGTTTGGGCCTGTCCGTCCGTCCGTCTGTCCGTCCGTCTGTCCGTCTGTCCGTAACGCTTTCTGGCAGCTGGGAAACTCAAGAACCGCATATGCTAGGATCTTGAAATTTTATATGTGGCATGCACATGAAAAATAAGCAGACCCGTATTTTTTCTTTTTTCCGCTGGTCCTGTATTTACAGAGTTATGCCCCTTTTTCAACTTAGTGTATGGAACCTTGTGAACAAAATATCTCAAGAACCCCAAATTTTAGGATTATGTAATTTTGCAGGGGGACATTGCCCAAGGTGTAGATGACCTGATTAACTTTTGAAAAAAAAAAAGGTGAGTTTTTGACCGAGTTATGCCCCTTTTTGGACTTAGTGCATTGTAGACCTATGGAACATTGTGAACAAAATATCTCAAGAACCCCTTCTGCTAGGATCATGAAGTTTTGCAGGAAGACATTGCCTAAGGTGTAGATGACCTGATTAATTTTTGAAAAAAAAAATGGTTAATATTTGACCGAGTTATGCCCCTTTTTGGACTTAGTGCATTGTAGGCCTATGGAACCTTGTGAACAAAATATCTCAAGAACCCCTGATGCTAGGATCATGATGTTTTGCAGGAAGATACTGCCTAACATATAGATGACCTGATTAACTTTTGAAAACAAAATGTGATTTTTTGATCGAGTTATGCCATTTTTTGGACTTAGTGCATTATCAGCCTATGGAACCTTGTGAACAAAATATCTGGAGAACCCCTGATGCTAGGATCATGATTTTTTGCAGGAAAATATGCCCAAGATGTAGATGACCTGATCAACTTTCGAAAAAAAAATCGTAAATTTTTGACTGAGTTAAGCCCCTTTTTCGACTTAGTGCATTGAAGCCTATGGTACAAAGGTACAAGCATTATTGGATGAGCCTTCTTTAGAGGCAGGCAAATGGTTGGGGGCATAGTGTTTCATAAACACATTTTCTAGTTGTCATACAATTAAGAAGACAATTACCGGCATGTGTATTTAGAACAGCATCGGAATCCACAGGTTATGAAATTCCCTAGGGATCTATTATTGTTATCAAATTGAATATCTAATTAAATCACAACTCTTTTGATGGTAGTATGTATCTGTATTTTGATTTCGTCCACTTTTTTTTAAATCAAATGGTCCATAGAAATCACCTGAAAATGCAGGAAAAGTAAACATCAAGCAACCTTACGTGGCTGACATGGACTACTCTGACAGTCAAACCATTAACCAATGTGTACTGCAGATTCAGTTATTTCTAATGGATTCATATTCATAACACAGTTCGGCTGGAAACTTCTGTTCCAATGTTGACCTGCTGTGCTTTTAGTCAAAGGTACGCAGATAAAATCAACTTTTTCATCGGTAAATGTATTTGCAAACATGTCAAAGAGATCAATATCGTAAGCCCTAATAAGCTTTGCCTTCATTTTGTTTATATTCTAAATTAGTTTCTGTTTATGAGCAAGGGCCGCGGTTTATGTATAATCAATTACAATCTAATTGCCTTTGCAGCCATTTAATTGTTCGTTGACAAGTTTTCAAAGACACAAATGGAAGTGATAGCTAATTATACTATTTCCTTCCTGACTCTATAATTATAGCAGAACTATGTATTAGATCTAGAAACGATGTCCATAGAGGAGTTTACACGAGTGGTAATTTCATATGGAATTTATGAAACAAGCCTTCGGCGAGTTTCATAAACTTCATATGAAATGACCACGAGTGTAGGATTCTGTTTATCATATTACCGTTTAAAGTGAGATTTTATTGCCTTTAAAATGAACATTATTTCAATAAGAAAACGCATTGATGACATGGACGTTGTCAATGACGTTACGTGTACGTATCATAGTTTTATTACACGTGTGGTCGTAATATTTTAATGACACGACGTTATCCACTGAATAACAGCGACGTCATATTGTAAATCCCATTCTGTCTTTTGATTACTCATCGTTTAATGACTTATCATTTAGTAACGTAGATTTATATCAACAGAGCCCAAAATTTCCAATGTCACAAAATCCTCAACTATTAATTGCTCCATGAGAAAGACATCCAAATTTGGCAGCTTCAAAAGCAGTGACTTGGTGGGGCTTACTCGTTTGCCAGTAAATCCTTTTAAAATACATGTGATGTAAAGATATACTTTTATGTGTTTTCGCCACCTTTGCAAAGGGAAACAACCGGTGCAAAAGCCGATCCACCCTTCCAGAATTATGATTGACCGACATCGGCGGATTGTGCTTTCCGAGTGTCAAGCCCCATACCGTCTTTTCTAAAAGACATGCTCCGGTTTTTGATAAATATATCTTATTTGGGCTGATACTCTTGATATCAAAGTAGCCGTGTGTATCTTCACATGACAACATCATCATCATTTTTGCAAATGACCGAAATAATATTCTTATTTCATATAAAAGCCTGTATGCCGACATGATTATCTGTATAAACAAAGTTGCATTAGTTCTGAATGATTGTCCCAGACAAAATATCTATGCAAACATCTAATGGCTTTGTCTCAAAGGTATTTCTAAATTTGATAATACAGAATATTAACAAATCATTCAAAACAGATGACCTGATTATTCCAGTGCGATTATGCTTCTTTCGCGAGCTTTTAGTAATTTTTTTATTGTATCAGCCCAGCAGGCACATACCGTCGACATGGCGTCGTACTGATGTGATCCATGCGACGTGATGATGTCGCATCGACGTCATTTTTACGCTATAAGCGTACTGGGTGGATACGTGCAGGTAATGACCTTGTCGCGGCGGGGTGAGAAGGTTGTTGTCTGCTGCTGAAAAACGAAAGTCGACGGGGTATTAAGAGCCTCTGACTGACAAAATCCAGCTAAATTACTACTTTTTGTAAAAATAAAACTGCACTTTATCAGCAAAGTACCATAAAAGGGCAATGGTCATGAACTGGCTTGGTTGGTTGTTTGTTTTGGGTTTAACGGCCCTTTGAGACAGTATTTCAGTCTCTATCAGGCCGTCTCCCAGAGAGAGGGAGACAGAAAAGAGAAATGACAGATCGAGAGAAAAAAATCCAAACAACCCCGCCCGCACCTACTGCAAGCACAGTAAGCCCTTGCCCTACTTTTATCCAAATAAGTAGGACGCCCCGGCACTGTAAGTTATAACCAGCACCATCACCCAGCCACTACCCCTATCAGGAACTGGCACAATGAAAGTTCCTATCCCACACATATGCCACCAAGCGACAAATACAAGGGTTGATCCAAAAGTAATGTCACTGTGTCCTCTGCGCGCTTATTTCATAGTAGCATTATTATATAGATTATATTAGGTTGCACTGTAATGCCCGCGACGCCATCACGCCGCTTGTGAAAATAACGTTAACTACATGAATATAATTTTCAAATACAATCACAAATTTAAATCAAACCAGGAGAAAATCTTATACGATGAAGAAATATATTTCTGCCACCTACTGTCAAAACTTAGATAACGTCACTGCATTCTGAAGGTTGCTACTTGGGGCTCATGCTTGTTACTGCCGAGTGAAAAAATGTTGATTTCTGACACATGCGTCAGTGCATAATTATGCGGTTGTGTCACCAATTAGGAATATCACCATTAAATACTCTAGAGCTATTAAACTAGACATACGGTGATATAACAGTGATCATGAGGCTTATGTTAAGGTGGAATCAGCGCGATAGTGATGCAGAGGAGTGGCTAGAGGTTCCTCTGAAAACCGAAGTCTTGTACGTGCAATGTTAGATAATATATATGAAGACCGATGTTCTGCAATTCGAACATTGTCAAAAGACTTAACATAATCCGCGGTGTTGTTGAAATAATATTGAAGGAATTGATAAACGTGGTTGAACAGACATAAGTGCTATGCTGGAACAACGAAGATGCTACTTTCGACATCGCACAATATCGAAATTTGTCTGGGACCTCAACAACGTCATTGACGTGCGGCGCGTGTCGTTACCATGTCTTCCGTCTATCTCGGTATCTCGATAACTGTGCACTATATTTTAACGACATTTTCAGACTATAACACAAATAGATTAAGCTACTGGGATACGAAATTTTGTTGCTTTCTTTTTATTCTACACGATTTTAAAGCTGCAGTGAAATTACTTCTGGATTAACCACTGTAGTAATACGACGCAACAGCAGAAATAGTTCGGCTAAGTAAGCATACAGCAAAATGAACAGCCCTTCCAGGCAGCAACCCTAATGTTTACTGCAATGCATTCAAAGCTCCAAAACAAGTGTCACTGTTTAAACTGCAGTTAATAAAGTTATATTTTCAGTCTCAGTTTATTTATTGAAAAGCTCAGTGGTATTCATGCACCATTAGAACGTAATGTAGTTTATACTTCAATAATTACATCAGTTCACGCGCCGTCACATGATGTTTAGTGTCGTCAAAATAAGACATGGCTCTCTCCAATTTGATTGGACGTAGGCGACGTTATGACGTTATTTGACGCTGTTCCGCTGTTAGCAGAAAAACTGCGTATAAATGTTTTTACTGCTTCCGCTGTAGCCCCAAACGTGAATTTGTGTGCAAATAATAAATAGAAAATAATGTAAATAGAAGTATGGAACTTAATTTTTCCGGTGTTTATCGGAGTATAAACTACATAGGGTCGCTAACAAAAGTTTACATGAACAACTTCGGGGTTCACTTACTTTGCACGCGACGCAATGTAGTTAATACTTCGATAAACATCAGAAAAATTCATTCCTTAATTATTCGCCAAATTTTCACAAACTATTCAAAAGTTATCCTTAAGCAAAACCACCATTGAAGCTTCAAAGGTTTACTTATCAATACCAAACATATAGAATTAAAATCTTAAAAAGTTCCTTCAAGAGCAGAGAATACATACAGAAGTAGGAACATGGGTCAGACTACGTAGTTTCGGCTAATAAAGCCTTGTCAGTGACCCTGACAATATCTGGTGACGAAACCAGAAAAAACATACTGTAATTTCTTGATTTTAATTGGGCAGTCGATACAAAGACTGATTAGTTTCAAAAGGATCCAAATAATATAAAAGACGATGATCTAGAATAATAGTCTAAATCGATCTCAAATTTTAGATTTCTCAGAATCTATCCTCTGATCTCAAAGGATGTAAATAAAATATAATAAGCACTATGGATGATGTACGGGGAGACGTTTTACGGCCGCCACACGGCACAACAGCAGCTGCAGTGAGGTAAAATTAAAATCTTAAAAAGAAGCAGTTATTCAGAAAAGAAGAAGGAAGAACGAGCAATTGTTTTCAAGATGAGAACGAAGTTGATCAGGGAACGACACAATAGATTTCAATATCATACCCCAAACTCCAAAGGGAAAGGAAACAATCAAGACAGAAGATAGAGCAAAACAAGACAAGCAAAAACGGCCAACATGTGAGAGCTTTCCCAGCAGATGACAGCAAAACTATCCTGCAAAATGAACAAAAACTAATGATAGAAAGCAAACAATGACAATAAAAGTAATCCACAACAGAAGCACTGCCTTGGAACGGTTAGTAATAAATCACCAGGGGTGTGTGTGTGTGTGTGTGTGTGTGTGTGTGTGTGTTTGGGGGGGGGGGGTCTTAAATTCGCTTTACACGCACGAAACCTTCACCATGGATTCTTTTGTGATTCATAAACATACAAGATATTCGGATATCATTTTGGAAGGTCTTCGATGTCCAGGGAGACAAACAATAGATCATAACAGTTGTTCTTATTTGTAAAAATAATGGGAAACACTCAGGTATATCTATACAGCTTAAATATGCAAGAAGAGAAGATCTCCATAAGCATATAGCTTCCGTTCTAATTCCAAAACTTATGCTGATATTTTACATGTTTATGTATGTATATATGTATGTCAACTGAAAAAAACTGTAATAAAATATGTTAAAACGAAATATGTAAAATGCTGTATTCTACATGGAACCTCGTACATGAACTTAATTACAAATAAGCAACAATCAATAAAGTTTTTGTTTATCACAGACATTGATATTTCTCATAAGTTAAGGGCTCCAACACATTTCCTCTCGGGTTAAGTAGAGATAGGCCTACATGTACATGTATATTGCTATACTCGTACATGCGCTGAGTGTGAGAATTTCGGCGCGCATCTTTGTATTGGCACTTCAACAGGTCACATCTATGAAATTGCGACCTTTATGCATGATGCTGTATTTTAATTTATCATTAATTTACAAACTTTTATAGCATGTTAGGCCTAATCAGATTAAAAAAAAATACTGGCTTCACTGTGAAATAAACTGGTCAAAAGAAGTTAAGCCCCACATAGATTTAATACATCATGAATCTGATTCAGCGCTATGCTCAGGAATTGACAGTTTTAAAAGAAATTTTTCATGAAGGAAAAGAAACGCATCATCTTAAAATTTGCTATTCGTGACATGTATCGATTCATTTTCTGCTGAATTCCAGGAATGTTAATAAATATCGTGTTTTGTCCTGTAAAATTTTGAACAGGTCGCCATATATTGGAAATATACTCAGTACATTTAAAAACGCAACACTTAGTTTGTCGGGAATAACTTACTGAATTTTGAAGATAAACGTTTGAAACGCATGAGGTATTTAGAGAAACATGTTTTCTGTCATATCGCAAACATTTGCGACATTTTATGTGCGATTTCATCGAGTTTGCGTTCATCGTGGCGAGTTACCCCTAAAATAAAAATTTACAAGATCAAATCGTAACGTATGATCCTCTCTTCCTCGCATTCACTGATTTGTTTTAGTCATCAAATGTCATGGAATTTTGTTACGTTTCTGGACAAGTCCTTTACTGAAGCCTTAGCAATAACGGAAGAGCACCTAGGCACACAAAAGCCATGTTTTCCATGCATTTAAGACATGCTGTTTTGATTACCAACCAAATGGCAAAATGGTGGTCATTCTGGCACAATGATGCCATTTAGTGTCAGAAAGAGACAGTGACATTTGTTATGTGGTAGATTGTTTACAATCTTCCTCTTCAAAGCGATTAATGCCTGTATTTTAGTTGTATACCGCCTGTAAAAAGAAATGCGTCACAAAAGTTGGCAAAGAAAGTAAAAGTTAAAACTCCTTAAAATTTTCATGTCTTCGAATTACTGTTCACTTGCCAAAGAGAAAAAAATCTAATGGGTGTGGAATTTTGTTAACACTTCTGGACATGTCCCTTACTGAAGCCTTTGCAATAACTGAAGAGCACTTAGGCCCGCAAACGCCCTGTTTCTATTCATATAAGACATGCTGTTTTTATTACCAACCAAATGGCAAAAATGGAAATTCTGGCACAATCATGCCATTTGGTATCAGAAAGAGAGAGTGACATTTGTTATGTGGTGGATTGTTTACAATATTCCTCTTCAAAACGAATAATGCCTGTTTTGCAGTTGTATACCGCCCGTAAAAAGAAATGCGTCACAAAATTTGGCAAAGAACGTTAAAGTTTAAAACTCCTTAGAATTTTCATTTCTTTGAATTTCTGTTCACTTACCAAAGAGAAAAAATCTGATGCTTCCAACTGTCTGTTGGACAGCATCAGCATGTCGTAAGAACGTCAGGTATAATTGATGACAATGATTTATCTGTCTAATCTTTGGCTGCATTCTTTTGACTGAGCCTGTCTTTAATGGTCTTTTAGGGTACCGATCAGTAGAATGAGAATCTAGTGTCTATAAATTGTCGCCATATGCCAGTTTAGATATCCCATTAGCCCTTAGTTTGAGACTTTATGACCTGGCATTCCGGAAGCGAATATTCTTAAAATTTTAATCGAGCTAAAAAGTTTTGGTTGTTGCAGTTTGTTTGTTACTGGTTGTTTTTCTTCAATGCTGATCAGCTGGCTATCCTGTAGCGTTAACCGAAACATTTTAAAGGCTTTACATGGTGCGCGCACGAGCAGATCTTGATTTTTATACTCGAGTGATTATCCATTGCGATGCGGGTACATGTGAGGATATTTTATGCCAAAGCATGAAGATACAGTCGCTTGACATAAATTAACACGTTATTCTTGTGCTAAATTCATCATGCAAAAATGTTGCGTTTTTAAATGTACTAAGTATATAAAGCTAAACTTTTGTAAAGATATTGTCGTGTTAGTTTTGTAAAATAAAGCCGCGGTGATGATTTCGGTTGTCGCTTCCCGCTTGGTAACGACAGGTTTGATTTTACAATTAAACGATGCACCTATTGGGAAACCTCGCAAGGAACTCAAGTTTCTATCAAACGGTCACTGAAATATATCTTGTTAACTGATCTCTTTACTTTCCCCATTCACAGATTCGATCTCAAAATATATACTTTGCTATTTACAGAGCTAATTGCTGCTGAAACTTCGGTCAATGTTGTCAATTAATGTGAAAACTCATTGTCTTTAAAATAGCACAAGAAATTAACTATCACAGTTTATGTGTCATTTCTATCACACCTTTGCATGTAAAGTTAATGAGTAGAAGATAATTAAATCAAGTCACAAAAAGGCGCCCTTATGTCATTCACGCAAATAAAGATACTGTGCAATCCAGCCATAGGCATTTAGTTTCTTTTGTATGGATGTGGAGGCACTACAGTGTATATGGCGAAGAGCTATCCGTCTGCGCAGATGTGCAGTCTTATCTGAACTTTCGGTGTTACAACATGTGAAACCGCCTCTTTTGCATGCCAAGGCTTAAATGTCAGCACTTCCACTATTATATCAATTTGTAAAGTACAACTGCATTTTGACGTGAGTGAAATCAAATTAAGCCATCTGTGCCAGTTTCGCCTACTAATGTAAACTTGCTAGAATTTATAGCCACTTATCAGTTCATTCTACAGCCACAGTTACCAATTAGGTGCATGGCTACGACTAGCATATTCGCACTACACAGACACACACCCCCAAAAAGAAGGTGTGATCAGGTGCATGCCAGCAGTGAGCATCACCTGCCTATTATTATACACCCGACATTTCTGTATATCTGATAGAAAACTGAGTGAAATGTTGTTCTTAGCCATAGTCTTAGAATATCTGCTTCGACAAGGAGTTTGAAGTCGTCCAAATTTGGTGCTGATATGGCATTTTCAGGAAGACCATGCCAGAGACGGACTGCTGATGGAAAAAAAGGTTCCCTTGTGGTGTTGAGGGAACAATATATTGGCATGAACTTTCTTGGTGTCCTATAAGTATCTATCATGGGTGTGAGGTGTGGATAGAAAAATCCGTCACGAGGGTCACTGTTCGGCATCACGAGGCTTGCCGAGTGATGCCGAACAGTGATCCCGAGTGACGATTTTTCTATCCACACCTCACACCCATGATAGAAGCTTTTTCTTGCACACCACGTTTTGTTATAACTTCAGAACTTGTTAAAATGCGTAATTCTACTGCTTGAGAGGTTTCAATTTGATTTTGAAAGAAGGCGCCACTTTCAACGACCGCCATTCGGCTCTTTACGTCAACGACTGGCGTGCATAAACTGACGTCATTTTTACCGTCTTCGTGACGTCATGATCTAAAAAGCCAACTTCACTTGACGACGCAGGTACGTGAGCTCTTATACAACCAATGCATTGACAGCTCGTGATTTTTTTCCGGTCCTGGGTCAGAACACCACGGTAGGATAAGATTTTCTATCCCAGGTGAAAAGAATAGCAGTTTATATCCGGTGTGCAAGAATCTAGTTTCTATACCGGAGGCTAAGTATTTGAACGAGGCTATTGGTGATGTACATTATTGCAACTTTGTTCTGGTCTCGCCTTGACCAACCAAGTTCTTGCATCAATGGAGTGACACTGCTGGTTCGGAGGTAGTCATTGCAGCATAACCTGGCGGGGTACGCTTCTGCAGAGACTCAACTTTTGCTATGTCGGTTTTTGTTACAGGGTCCCATAACGTCGAAGCATTTGAACGGTGGACCAAGTATTGATTTGTGGCATTTGGCCTAAATATTCTTTGGGCAGTTTGAAAATTTTAGCGAAGGAAGGCTGTAGTCTGTTTGGCCCCTTTCGTCACTGCATCAATATGGCTGTCCCAGGAAAGGTTACTGTTTATAGTGACTCCAAGGTACTTGGCCTTTGAAGGTTCTTTCAAAGTCTGTCCATGAATGTTATTGGAAGTCTGTCTGACGTTTCGCTAGTTGGTAATCCGGATATGTTCGTCTGGCTTAAATACCATCTGCCAATCCCATTCCTGTACATGATTCAGATCTGTCTGCAGTGACTCTGCAACCCCCTGATCTCGTATAACTCTGTACACTAGACGATCATCTGTGAAGAATCGTACTGAAGGGGAAAACCTTGAGGGCAGGTCGTTGATCCAAGTAAACTGTACTGTCCTTGTGAAACTCTAGATGTAAGTAAGTAAGTAAAGTAAGTAATGTCTTTATTTAGTGAGGGTAACTCGGTTGGCAGCAGCTAGGGAATATATATAAGGATAACTTGTTGATTCCTATCTGCAAGGAAACTTTCGATCCAGGATAGGTGCTTGTATCTGATGCCGTTGTGATGGAGCTTGACTGCCAGGCGAACCTTATCGAAAGCCTTGCTCAAGCCCAACAAAAGTGCATGAACCTGTTGTCGTCTGTCCAGTCCAACTGCAGGTTCATTTATGGTGGTGATGGGTGTCACAAGATTTCGTCCTGAAGCCGTGGTAATGGCTCAGAATCTTGTTGTTTTCCAGAAATTTTATAAGATGACTATGCACTATATCCTCCATGATTTGTCAGTGATCCTAGCCGATAATAAGCAGCATTGCTCCTGTCCCCCGTCCCCCGTGAATAAAGGTGTCACGAAAACTGTTTTCAAGTCATCAGGAACCTGGCCTTGTTCATAGAAAGTTTGATATATAAGTGTCTGGGGTTGTACAACTGAAGAGATGCCTTCTTCAGGAATTTTTGTGAGATCTGGTCCAGGCTGCTAGCTCTGTGCGGATTCTGGCCAAGAAGCAGTTTTTATTTTCATTCCATTTACCTCGGTTTTGAAGGATTGCGCTGCATAAGTTTTGCTTGTTTCCATGGTAGACACTGAAATGTAGTTTTCTTTGGTGAAGACAGTGATATACTACTCAATTCAGCCTGGCCGAGAGGTTATAAAACTTGAGTACATTCTCAAACCCAAAATAAAGCACACTGACTGGCTGCTTCCGAGCACATGTTATAAAACTTGAGTACATTATCAAACTCAAAATAAAGCACACTGACTGGCTGCTTCCGAGCATGTGCTCGGAAGCAGCCAGTCAGTGTGCTTTATTTTGAGTTTGAGAATGTACTCAAGTTTTATAACCTCGGGGCTCTGTCTGTAGGCTCTGAATAGTTCATGAGATCTGTGTTCAGTAGGGCTACAACCGAGCTTTCGCACTTCATATCTTTTATGTAAGCATTGAGCATTTGGTTGATTGAGCCTGGTTCACTTACAATATTGTTGATATAGTCATCCTGAGCACTTCTACATGTTTGCTGGGCTTCTTTCTTGATCTTCTGCCTAAGCGAACACTAGTAGTGCAGACACAAAAACGGACCCATAAACAACCAGGCATCGCAAGCGATACAATCCCCTCGCACTGGACCATTCATCTTACTGATTCCGTTGACACTCACTTGCTTATATATATCTCAAGGTATTGTTGAATTTAACATTAAGAAAACAGCAACTGTGACCTTGCCCTTCATCACAGACCACTGATACTTGTCGAAGGTATTTCCATACTAAACCGTGAAGTTATATTAAAATAGGTTAAACTTCGTTGTGCGAGGGGATGAAGAAGCAGAGTAAGCTAGGAAAATACTGCATCAAGGGCACTGCTTGCCGACAGTTTTACAATTCATAAGAGTAATTAAACTTCTCCGAATGTATCACTTAAAGCGCAAAAATTAGAATAACTCAATTTGCAAACAACGTTTATCAAATAAGGCGATTCATCACTATTCGGGTTCTAAAATGTAGCTTGGACGAAACAATCATTTTCTGACCTTTTTATAGATGTAACTTTTGTCGTCTGCTTTTTGGCGCTCTAAGGGTTTAACATGGAAAAATCCATTACAGTTATGGCTTCGGCCTATTTGTGATAAAAGGGTCAACTAATTTGATAGACAAGGAAATCATGGGTTACTGAGTCTCATATTAAGTTCTTTTTCGTCGTTGTTAATGTTATAAACAGATGACAGCTAAGCAGACAGTCACGACATGCTATTTCTGGTTCTTTTCTCTGTTTACCAATACTAAATTTGGCTTGCTTATGTTCCAATAGATACAGATAAAGGTTTAGGACTATAGGCTTTTTTCTATTTTTACGGTGGTGTTTCTACTTGGTGTCTAAAGGTAACGTCAGACTCAAAACTTTTCTTCTGCAAAGAGCGTTAGAAACATTCAACTAACAGTGACCTAGTATATAAAGTCAAGAAAATTGTTGAAAGGAGTGTTTTTAATGATAATTAAATAAAAATAAATAAGAAAGCTAATCAGTCGTTAAAAATGATGGTATGTATTACCACAGGGATGTCATGAAAAATACTGTATACTTGGGTTTACACAGTTATTGTGATATATAATAGCGATCATGCATGCGTTTTCATGCATGACATTCGTCGGGCTTCAAGGAAGTTTTTGAACACGAGGCGTTACCCATGTATTCAAACTTCCTCCGATGGACCAAACTAACCTCTTGGCTTTCCGCTTGTCTTGATTTGCTTTATTTGGTATCTTTGTTATTTTCCTTTTCCCATTTGGTGTTTGGGGCAGGATGTTGAAATTCACTGTGTCAGTTCCTGATCACTGGCTTCCTGTCGACTTTGCAAGTTGAACAATATAAGTATCTATCATGTGCAAGCCTCGTGATGCCGAACAGTAACCCTCGTGACGGATTTTTCTATCCACACCTCACACCCATGATAGATACATTTTCTTTCACACCACGTTTTGTTTTAACTTCAGAACTTGTAAAATGCGTAATTCTAGTGCATAAGAGATTAAAATTTGATTTTGAAAGAGGTCGCTGCTTTCAGCGACCGCCATTCGGGTCTTTACGTCAACGACTGGCGTACATAAACTGACGTTATATTTGCCGTCTTCGTGACGCCATCATCTAAAATACCAACGTCACTTGACGACGCAGATACGTGACCTCCAATACAATCAATGCATTAAATGGTCGTGATTGTTATCCGGTCCTGGGTAAGAACACTTGGGTAAGATATCAGTTTCTATCCCAGGTGAAAAGAATGGCATTTTACATCCAGTGTGCAAGAAAATGTATCACCGCTATTCTAATATTTTAGTTCATAATTTCATTGAATAAAACGGATAAAAAATATCTGCAAAATCATAAAAATCGTCTTTCACAGTCCACTGTATGTCGTCATTCCGCGAAAACCCAAATGATGACTTCGGTACTAATAAAAGTTATCACAAAATCTTAATTTCGCGGTGGAAACGTAAGTTCATGTTATGTCATGTAAGCGATTTTCAGCTCGGAATATGAACAAGTGAACTCTGAGTTGTGTACAAACGCCACAAAAATTCAATGACTATAGCACGGAATTGGTCTCTCCAACAATGGCCCTCAACAACTATGTGTATAAATATCTACGCAAGAATTCATATTCGAGTTAATTAAATTTAAAGAGTAACTACACTTCAGGAACTGACTGAATCAGATCCCAAACCTTATCCCCAACATCAAAGGGAAAGATTGACAAAGACATCCCAACAAACAACAAATTACAAGTGATAAGCCGAGTCAGCAGCTCTTTCCCAAATAGATGGCAACTCAGCTATCTTTATTGAACTAAATAATTTAGACCAACAGACGGGTTACAACGGACTAAGCAAATTATATGAAAAACATTTAACAATTATTTTTACCATTTTAACACCGTACACATACATGTTTGCATTGAAAATAAGGTCAGTCAGTTTAGCGTATCGAATATCCCCCTACGAATAGTTTGACATATGCTTAAATAGATAAAGCAAAAGCGGGTACTTTTTATGAGTATATATACTCAAACTACCCGAAGAAAAATGTCAGTGTTTTCATAAATTGTAGTCAGTCAGCTGGTTTGTAAAATCTTAACGATCAAATAGTGATGAAATCTCTATGGCGTTTACATGTAATGAATTTTATAAACGCCCTGACGTCTTTTCTACAATATGTTTCACCTAGCTGACAGAAATGAGAGATTACAGCTCAAGATTAAGCGCTATCGTGTTAGCTGCTAATATTAAGTTTAATTTGTAAATTACTATAACAGTTGCCTTTTTGCACTTCCAATCATTAAGTTAAAGCTGTGTTCAAATGAGTGACGTGTCATTCACAGAAAATATGACAAAGTTTGACAACAAATTTACTTTAACATAGAGCATAATTTCATGCATAGAAAATATGACAAAGTTTGACAAACAATTTACATACACATAGAGCACATCATGTGGAGGCAAGAAACTTTGCTATCTCGTAAATGACATTCATATAGATCCCTCACACGAACAAAGATTATTTGACACATTTTACCCTGGAGATCTCGCTTAAGTTTTGTTATTGTAGAGCTTTTTAATAAATACTGTATTGTTTTCCCATCTACATGTATAAGAAATTAGAATTCTAAAATCTTCAAACAGATCTTTAATGTAAAATAAAATTTTCTTAGGCTTTTCCATAATTGAGCGAATTTGAGAAGGTTAAAAAAATAAAAATAAAACGACTAAGTAAGGTTCATTGTTCCATGGTAAATACTACGCCTGAAGCTTATGTCTTCGAACTATTGAAAGACAGCCATTAAACAATGGGTGTCAGAAAACCGGCAATAAAATTTCGGCTGGTATTCTGGGTAGTAGCATAAAACTAAAAAGAGGTTTAACGATGGCAATGATTTCGAACATATTTTGGTTCCTAAATGGTTACTGTGTGGTTAAATTAAAATCTTAAAAAGTTCCTTCAAGAGCAGAGGATACATACAGAAGTAGGAACATGTTAATTAGAGCTGCAATTGTACTAATAAAACAATATTTTCTGAGACAGCCTTTCACGATTAAAGAAGAAAACCAGAGGACCATTGGTCCTGTAGCTCACCTGAGTCCATTTATCCTTAGCACTCAAGAGTAAGAAACACTGAAGTAAGTTGTCCAATTCCGCCTAATTTCAACTTTGACTGAGTTGTTATGCTTGTCCTAGTAAATATTAGCAAGTTTGATGATGTTACAATAAAAAAAAACATATTTGTAAAACTTTTTGCCTAAATATTGCAGTAATACAGAAATAAATGCCAATTTGCACTTTTCCCAATACAAGTCTATGGAAACTTTAAAATGCCATAGTAATGAAACCATGTGGGCAACAATAATAAAAAACAATATTTACGTAGCGGCTAATGTCATGAACATGTATGCAAAGAATCAGCTTCATCCCCCTGCAGAGATCTCCCCAGTCCATTAAGGCTTGTCGCTTGCAACATGCCTTCCTCTTCAAATTACCTTTGCAACATGCCTTAATTTGCAATGAAAATTTATTGAAATGATATAATTTTCATTACTTAGCCAGTAAAGTTGTTTTGAATGCATTAAGGATCACGAATAAATAATGTATAATGTAAATTTAGGCTAATTTTAACAAAACATTGCTATATTAAGGATTTTGAAAATTGATCTACAAGTCGAAATCTGATTTTGTGCTAAAAGCGCATGCCTTCTGAAATTTCTGGGGAGAACACTGCCCTATATGGTTTTTGAGGAAATGATTTTTAAATATTTTTTTCAAAAATATTTCCTTAATATTGCCATGGCA
Source organism: Ctena decussata (assembly GCA_963989385.1). Taxonomy (NCBI): domain Eukaryota; kingdom Metazoa; phylum Mollusca; class Bivalvia; order Lucinida; family Lucinidae; genus Ctena; species Ctena decussata. The sequence goes on along the minus strand of OZ022498.1, from coordinate 31,348,078 downwards.
ACAAATCAAATTCTGCAATTTGGACAAAATTAATAGGAATCATAGAGGACTACTCAAGCAACATTTCTGTAGATAAAAATCCAAAAATAACTGCAAACTGCAGCTTTCCATTTTTCCCATTATATTTCAATGGAAACTATAAGTTGCCATACCAACCTAACCGCTGAGGCAATTGCCATAAAAAAAAACTGTAATTATATAGAAGCTTGTACAAAGATCTGTTCTGTAAAGTTTGAGCTTTATCAGCCACATAGTTTCTGCAAAAATGATATTTTAATATTTTTTTCTATTTTTAACCATTCGGTTGCAATGGCAATCAGCCAAATTGTGCAATTTACATAAATTTCATGTGGTTGATAGAGGACTACTCAAGGAACATTTCTGTAAAAGTTTGGTCAAAATATCTGCAGTCACATAGCAATAAATGCAAATTTTCAATTTTCCCATCATAAGTCAATGGCAACTTTATGTTGCCATAGCAACCAAACTGCCAGAGCAATTGCCAAGAAAAACAGTATTTTTATAGATGGTAGTACCTAGATCCTTTCTGTGAAGTTTGAGCTTTGTTGGTTGTATAGTTTCTGAGGAGATGATTTTTGAATATCTTTTCTATTTTTAACCATTCGGTTGCCATGGCAACCAGCCTAATAGTGCAATTTACATAAATTTCATGTGGTTGATAGAGGACTACTCAGGGAACATTTCTGTAAAAGTTTGGTCAAAATATCTGCAGTCACATAGCTATAAATGCAAATTTTCAATTTTCCCATTATAAGTCAATGGCAACTTTAAGTTGCCATAGCAACCAAACAGCTGGAGCAATTGCCAAGAATAACAGTATTTTTATAGACGGTAGTATCTAAATCCTTTCTGTGAAGTTTGAGCTTTATTGGTTGTATAGTTTCTGAGTAGATGATTTTTGAATATCTTTCCTATTTTTAACCATTCGGTTGCCATGGCAACCAGCCTAATCGTGCAATTTACATAAATTTCATGTGGTTGATAGAGGACTACTCAAGGAACATTTCTGTAAAAGTTTTGTCAAACTATCTGCAGTCACATAGCAATAAATGCAACTTTTCAATTTTCCCATTATAAGTCAATGACAACTTTAAGTTGCCATAGCAACCAAACTGCTGGAGCAATTGCCAAGAAAAACAGTATTTTTATAGACGGTAGTACCTAGATCCTTTCTGTGAAGTTTGAGCTTTATTGGTTGTATAGTTTCTGAGGAGATGATTTTTGAATATCTTTTCTATTTTTAACCTTTCGGTTGCCATGGCAACCAGCCTAATTGTGCAATTTACATAAATTTCATGTGGTTGATAGAGGACTACTCAAGGAACATTTCTGTAAAAGTTTTGTCAAAATATCTGCAGTCACATAGCAATAAATGCAAATTTTCAATTTTTCCCATACAAGTCAATGGCAACTTTAAGTTGCCATAGCAACCAAACTGCTGAAGCGATTTAGATAAAAAACAGTATTATTGGTTCCCCCTGCCTATAGATGCTGTATATGAAATTTGGTAACAATGGGCCTTGCAGTTTCAGAGGAGATGTCGTTTGAAAACATTGACAGACGGACGACGGACGACGGACGACGGACGGCGGATGCCTGCCTATACTATAAGCTCACCTGTGAGCCTTCGGCTCAGGTGAGCTAAAAATCTGCGATGAGGAACCTACATGGTCGACTTTTACATCCTGTTCTAAACACCAAAAGAGATAAGAAAACAATACAGACGCCATACAAAGCAAAGCAAGATGGGCGAAAACCCAACAGATCTCGACACGAGAAAACCAACAATGTGGTTGTGCGCCCAACGCAGACTCAGATCCGCCTGGATATCCACCAAATTTGATCGGACTCTTTGTTAAGTGCCCAAAGGGTAGCTTAGGGCCTAAGCTACATCCATGCGGACAGCGAAGACTCTGATCAGACTGGGCGGATGCCCAGGCTGATCTGAGTCTGCGCTGGCCGCACAGCCACATTGTTGGTTTTGTCATGTCGCGGCTCAAATAATGTACGAAAAAGTCATAGAGTATTGAAAGCCGACAAGAATGTAAATAATTATATTAAATCACCAAAGATATACTGCCTTCGAAAGGTAGGTAAGAAATTAATGAGTGGGGGGGGGGGGGGCTTTAAAACCCGTCTTACAAGCTTACAAGCACGTAAGCCTCGCCCCGGAATTCTTCGAAACGCATGAAATTAGCCTTGAAACGATCAGTTATAAAATTACGAGAGGGATTAAAATGGTTTTGCACGCGCGTAACCCGTGCTTTGGATTATGTTGTGGTTCATAAACATACAAGACATTCGGTCCATGGGAGGGATTTCTAAACCACATTCTGGTTAAAATAGCAAACAAATAAGTAGTCGTTCGTTGAAACAACAATGAAAGCATTGCGAAAACTATCTGAATAAGTGATAATTATAGTTTAAGAACATTTATATTCTAAAGATGTATATTATTAAGATAGCATAAACTTTGTACTCCACCCGGTTCGGTCCCTTCGTTTTCACTTTTTGGAAATTATTTCCCGTATTTTCCAACCTTTATGTAATATATAACATTCTATTCTTAAATCAAAGCCGTACGTGCTGACTGCAATAGAAAACAAGCTGCAGTAAAGGACAGAAAATAAATCAAGCATTTCAAAGTAATTGAAAAGTTCTCTCCTGATGACGAATGGTTTTACCGCTTGAACACGCACTTCTGCAAAGTCTCTTAGGTACCGTATGCATTTAATTGCTGCATCAATCTTTCTCGCCAGCTGATTGCGCTCTTGTGTTGAAAATTGCTCTGAAAATATCGTCAACTGAAACGTTCAGATAGAAACTAAAGCTAAATGTTTATTTAAGGCAGAAATCAAACACTTTTAACTACGCATGCACTCATTATAGACTTCTGTGTCACCATGTAACGAGCGGAAGAGATCACAGTGTTATTTTTCTTGTTTAACATCTCCTCAACGGTTAACAGGTTTCTCATATGACGTAAAATTTCTCAAAATAATCTTGTTTCTTTCGTCAACGCTCTTTTCAAAATATTAAATAAATATTCGAAGCGTAATAACTGTTTCTTATCCCCGACACAGCTTAGCGACATCTATAAATGGAAACATCAAAGTGCTTGTTTCTATAACAGAGCATGAATTCAAATTACAGTAATTATAAATTATAAGGTTTGCTAAAGGCACAATAGCTATTTTCTTAAGAATGCATCAAAATTATTTTAACACTGATTTAATAAGAATAAAGGCGGAAGTAGGCTTTGAGCGCTAAAACTATGCTATAACATTGCATCGACGTTAATATGATATTTTTACAACGTGTCTCCAGCAGAATGCTATTTTTTTATAGGAAGCGGAGATTACTTGGCCTTAGGATTCTACAAAGACTATGCAATTTTTCTCTTCTTTTCTTTTTTACGAGATGAACAAGAAAGCGCTGTGTTGCAATGTTGCAAAATGTAACAAATTCCAAAATACATCATTGTCGCATGTTTCGAACATCCGATACGAAAACTGTAACAGTGATAAAATTTTATACCGTATACGCGGTAATGTTCGCGGTGTTCCATTATTCGCGGTATTTCGCGGTCACTTAGACACCGCGAATATTAAAATAGCGAAACAATTATCTGTTTCTTACAAAGTATTATCAGTGGACACAGCGTCCATATATATTGTTTCTCTTTGCTTCGGTAAAGTCTGGTAGTTTAACCTGCGGCCGCAGGTTAATGAAAGAACTAGCTCAAATGAATCTGAAATAATTTTGCAAATTAAAAATCGCGAAAATTAATGTTTACGATAATGCCCGTATACCGCGTAAATTCGAACCCGCGAAAATTACCACATGTACGGTACTTTTCAAGGCATGTAACAATATGTATTATTTTTGAAAACAAGTTAGTGAATCTTTTTTTCCTACATTTTATTTTATCAACGGTATTTCTCGACTTTATGGTTTCCCTGGGCAAAATCCGAAGAGATGGCTGCTCGAATAGACATGCTTTGTAAGCCGTAGTCTTTTCTTTGAAGCCGATTTGTCGATCGGAATCAAAATTTAATTTTGAGCCTCCGTTTATTTCGGAAATGAAACATTATATAAAAATTTATACGAAATGGTTTGTTGGCTGGTTGTTTTGAGCTAAACGGTCCTTTAAGAGAGTTATTGAGTCTATTTACAGCCATTTCCAAGAGAGAGACAGAACGGCCAGACGAGAGCGACCCCTATCTCGAACCTGCTGCAAGCATAGCCGGCCCTTGCCGAATTATTTTCAAAAGCATCGGTGTTGAAAGGGATTCATTTAACACAAATGGAGACTACATTTTAGGAGCAGTCATGACAGCATGCTTATTGCAGCCAAAGCTCGGTCAAGTATGATAATACTATTACCACCAGATTATTATTCTTTACAGGAACAGATATGACAGACACTGTCATTTCACAAGATTAGCTTTTGTGTTCTTGATATTCTGTATCTGCTCAATTTAGTACACAGTGGTCAATGACACTAATTGCGCAAACTAGAAAAAATCGTCCTGGTCGAAGCATAAACTTTCTCTATGGATAGGGTAGTTTTTGGCTCAGATGAAAGCTTCATGGTAATCATGGCCAAATTTTTTTTTTATATTTTACGCTTTATTGTAGACTGCTTCCAGTAACAGATTAAAAGATCATTCGACATTAGTATTGGTGATAGAACTATGAATTTATTTATAGAACTTGATTCTGAATTCTAGCTAAATTATGTCACAATTGATTATTACAAACTTGCTGGGGTCGTATTCATAAAACGACTTAAGTGGTTGCTAAGCTGTTGCTAAGGCTAAATTTCTATAAAGGAGATTCCCTACAACTATGAAATTTGCTCTGGAGTAACAGTCTCCTCCAGAGCAAATTTCATAGTTGTAGGGAATATCCTTCATAGAAATTTAGCCTTAGCAACAGCATAGCAACCACTTAAGTGCTCGGTCGAAAGCACAGGTAGGCAAATTGGTATTACCGCCGTGCAGATGTGCTGAAACTTGATTGTAATTTAACTGTTTTGTTACTTCGTTTATTTCCATAAATTTTTGAGGACACATTCCCTACAATCAAGGCACGACAGGCCAAAACTATCAAGTGCCATTACTCTGTCAGAAAATATAAGCCGCGACACGAGAAAACAAAGTGGTTGTGCGCCCAGCGAAGACTCAGATCAGCCTGGGCATCCGCCCTGTCTGATCAGAGTCTTCACTGTCCGCATGGAATTAGCATAGATCCTTAGCTGTCATATAAGCACAAAGCAAAGACTCTGAATAGACTAGGCGAATGGCCAGGGCTGATCTGAGTCTGTGTTTTATGCACAACCGCTTTGTTGGTTTTCTCGTGTCGCGGCTCATTAAGAGAGAGAAACTAACACAATGTAGCCACATTACAGATGCCAAACATACCACATGGTTCAAAAACGTATTTCTAAACACAGCTAGACGGTAAAATGTTTACGATTTTCTCCGCCTTGCATCAAAATAAGTAACTCTGCTGAGTTTATTATATCCTGACAGATGACAATTGTCAATTCTGGTCTAGTGCAGGCCAATCAATTAAGTTAATCTGACAAGCAGTATCGAACTGCATGCGCTAACGTCTTATTTCGTTTTTCCTTTGGTCACAATAAACGCATTAGGGTCAAGTCAGCTAAATTCGGACAGCAGGTAAATTCGGACAGTGACTTTGTTTCCTTTATTTGTCAGTTGTTTGGAGTTAAAACAAAAGTAATTGGGCAAACAGTGAAAATCCTGATGAGACGGCTCATTATGAGCCGTCTCATCTGGAATTTCACTGTTTGCAATGGTATGTCCGAATTTACCTGCTGTCCGAACTTATCTGACTTGACATTAGTCCAATGACAGCTAAACTAGCGAGTACGGAACCTAATTTCTGGCTTAAGAAACCACTGACTTTCACGCAGGGCCACTTTTGTGATGTTTTAGTTAAAACGAGCTTCTTAAACAAATGATCCAAGAAGCTGATAACAGCGGAAATTCCACCGTTGACTGAATATTCCTAATTCGTATTAGCCTCATTTATTCACATAAAAATGGAAAAAGATTGAACCCAAAATGCATAATTAACGTTTTTCTCTGCGTGTATACTTATAAATAAGGGTTTGTGTACATGTATAATGTAGTTGTCTAAAATGCGACGACTCCAAACAGAAAGTGCCAAACATGAAAATAGCTGAATTTGCAAAGAGCGTAGCTCCGGATGAGGCGGCTGATCATGAGACACTTCACCTGGATCTACACTGTTGGTTCTCATTTTCTTGAAATTTCAATATAATAGAGCTTTAACAAAACGTGTTTTTTTTTTTAATCCTACAGACGTAAATTTTGCCGTATGCATTTTAAGGCTTAAATAAGGCTCTATGTATGACAAGGGGTAACCTATATATGAGCTTAGAGCGAACAGCACGGCTATTTTCCGATTATATGGACAATCACAACTAACACGACTACCGATGACCTAAATGGCAGCTGATGAAAGTGTGTTCTTTTTACATATGAGCCGCGACGCGACAAAACCAACAAAGTGGTTGTGCGCCCAGCGTAGACTCAGATCAGCCTGGTCATCCGCCCAGTCTGATCAGAGTCTTTGCTTTGCACTAAAAGGGTAGCTAAGGGACTAAGCCACATTCATCGCGGACAGCGAAGACTCTGATCAGACTGCGCGGATGCCCAGGCTGATCTGAGTCTGCGCTGGGCGCACAACCACATTGTTGGTTTTCTCGCGTCGCGGCTCATATTACTTTTCACGGATGATTACCTAAATATGAATGACATTTTCTAGGGCTGCTAAGTCAAACTTACTGTTGTTCTCACAAAAAAGATAATAAAGCTATATTGAACCTGAATCTTACCGGAGAGACTTTTATTAAAGCGTGATTCTAATATCTTTATGAAGGTTAGACGCAGTCGAGAAAGCAAACAGCGGAACAAAATCACCAGTTTTGCTTGGCTGATATCAAACTTCCTTTTGTCAAGGTTGTGGGAATAAAAAGCTTGTTTAATTTTCGGCTGAGTAACGGCTCTTTGAGACAGTATTTCAGTCTGTATCGAGCCGTCTCCAAGAGAGAGGGTCAAAGAAAAGGGGTATTATAGGTAAGAGAAAAAAATGTCTAAATGAGCCACACGCATCTGCTGCAAGCACATCAGACCCTTGCCCTACTATTTACCAAATAAGTAGGATGCCCCGGCACTGAAAGTTACCCAGCACCATCGTCCGACCACGACCCCACCTCCCCTCCTAACTTTACGTATATAAGATAATATGGCGTTATGATCAGTTGTCGTTTACTTAAATTCAACAGCCGAATTTTCTTCTTTACTATATATAAATAAGGAAGTCACAAACTCACAAAGGGAGTCCCCTTTGCTGTCCCTCACTGTAAAATATTCACCCAGCAGGCATACAAAGTTGAAACAACATCGACGTCATGACGTCGAATCAATGTTGAATCTTGTTTGCCCACTAGGTGGATCCCTATTCTCCCAGCGCAACAACTGGCATCTTCCCGCGTATGTATATTAGTCATGGTAAATAACAAGTCTTATAATGGCATATTTAGTAGTTCAACTCCAAGGTCAGACTCATTTTTTGCAAACAACATGAATATAAGATCTTGTCTTGGAAAGTATTTTTGAAGTCAGGCTAGTCATCTCAAAATGTTAAAAAGTTTTGAATGAAATTTGACTAGAGCTGCTACTTAGGATAAATGTAAACGTGAAGGTTAACTTCATTTCATTCCAATGAATATACATGTATGTCAACATATATAGTGCCCGATCCCCGACCCCCTACAAAAAAAATAATATTAATAATAACAATAAATTATAATAAAATATATGTCTTTTTTGCTGTTACAATAAATTATGATAACATATAATATTGAACTCACATTTTTCTTGGTACTGTTGTCTCCTGCAGGGATTTTGCATGGGCTTCATCTGCGTTTGTTTAAACCGTTAGCACTGCAGAGTTTAATTAGTCGACAGTCATTCTCTAACTCTTTTAACATCTTTGGAGAACTGAAACATTAATGAAAATAAATATTTATCAAAAGTCATTGAAAAGAAGTCGTACGAGCGACACTAATGGTATCCAATAACGATAGAAATGAAATTCCTTGCAAACTAGGCTTTCGAAAACATACTTTCTTCAAACCAAGAAAACAGATCAAATGTTGAAAATGTTACATTTATTTTCCTTTGTTCTATCAGTTCTAGCATGTTTGATGCAGCCTACAGAGAAAATAGTAATCAGGCACATCTTAATAGCCCAGGAGTTGTCACAATCACGAAAAAACAGTTGATGCTTCCCAGGAATAGCCACAACCGCAAAAATATGAATGATTGTACCTTAGTATGATCACAATCACAAAAATACAGCTGATTTTACCCAGGAACGGTGGCAACCACAAAAATATAGATGAGTTTAATCAACAAACTGCAAATAATACTTGTGTGTAGCATGCACATTTTTTTGTTGCTTTGATTCGCTTATTTGTAACAATTTACTCTAAATACATACAGTCATGTAAGCGTTCCGTAACGTTCTACATAATTGAATGCTTTATACTTCTTCTTTATACCACCCTTACCAGAAAATGCCAAATTTAGTTCGAAATATTCCGCAATAAGAAATGTCTACACTGGTAAAGGTGGTACAAAATAGTTACACCATGGTTTGTCCGCCTGTACGAGGAGATAATCCACGAGCTTTTGTGAAAGCTAAAGCTCGTGGATTATCTCCTCGTACAAGCGGACAAACCATGGTATAACTATCACATGCCTAGTCTCGCTGACATATGACCAAAATTGCTTGCGGATCGAAAAAGGACTCTGATCAGAAAGCTCCTTTTAGCTGTGTGAATTGGGTCACACCGTACGAGCAGGTGTTTCTGTTCCAATACTTAGGATAATAATGAGCCACGACATGACAAACCCAACAAAGTGACAGGTGCGCCACCTGAAGACTCCGATCAGCCTTGGCAACCGCGTAGTCTGATCAGTGTCTATGCTGTGCGCTAAAAAGGTAGCTAAGAGTATGACTTTTGATTAGATTGGGAGGATACCCAGGCTGACCTGAGTCTTCGCTGGGCGCACATACCACTTTGTTGTGTCGTGGCTCAAATGCTTATCACGCCTGTATCAGGAACAAAACAAAAATTTAGCAAAGAAGAGGAAATGTAACAGGAGACCTGCTTTGGTACAATCAGAACTAAAATAACTTGGTCTTTAACCCTCTCTTACTGGCAATTTAACACCACGTATTACGTTCTAAAGAGAAATCACGATTGACTAATTAAATGTTCTCGTCATTTAATCAACTTGTACAGTCAACTGGTGCATTTGCAAGTGAAGTTACAATTTAAAAAAAAAAAAAACAAAAAAAAAACAACAACACACATTTGTCTAAAGTTGTTCAAGATAATGTTATGACCAACCAAGTACACCATCAAAACGGTGTCATATCAACGTCGTTGCAACGTCATGCCTGTTGCAACGACGTGAGTTTGACGCTGTGTGTCTGCTGGGGAGCATATGCGCAGTTAGCTACACGCACAGCCTTTTGAAACGACTAAAATGAAGATGAACAGGTTGGCTTCAGCAAAAAAAACAGGCCCATTCACGCCATTGAAAGAAGAGAAAACAAGCCTGTATCAGGACCCAAACAAAACTTTAGCAAAGAAAAGAAAATGTAACAGAAGACCTGCCTTGGTACAATCAAAACTAAAAGAACTTGGTCTTTAACCCTTTTTTGACAAAGGGACTTGCCCATCCTTACTATTTGGGCGGATGAGTCCATTTCGAACTTAGGGGTTTCGGGTGAATGTTTTCACTTGTATTTTGCATAAAAAGTATTTTGCGTAGAAATTCCCAGTCCAATTTGTTTTGAATGTCATATTATTTGTTTTGCCACCCACTTGGGGATGGCATTGGAGGATTTCTAAGGCAAGGTCAGTGGTTGGAAGTGAAACGTTTTCTACTTTATTCTCAGCCATAAGAATAACCATGCATTCGCCAGTGAGACAGTCACAGAATTTAGATAGGGTTTTGGTTTTCCTGGTGGACATAGTGAACGTTGGAGATTTAGCCCCACTTTATATCTATGACATCAATCAAATTCACTTTTCACATGATCAAATGTTATTTATGTTTTAAATCTTCACAATATGTTCTGTGATTTAGTTCATATTCTAATATCCTTTCCACCATGTTGCCATTACATTTTCTTTATTTGTTCGAACTTACGTTCTTCTCGGATATCGTATATCTGTAATGCCGAACGAGCGCTCTGGTCGGTAGAGTTTAATAAAATATAGAAGAAACTCGTATACAACTCTAACGGGCTATCGAATTGACGACGCTTCAGCAAGATCGAATGTCCCCATCATTTACTGCATTTTAAAACAGCAAAAATATATTAAAAGTTACATGCACTTTAAGCAGAATCCTATTTGTGTGTGTGTGTGTGTGTGTGTGTGTGTGTGTGTGTGTGTGTTTTCTTGCAAAGATAATAGAATGAAGTTGGCTAATATCATATAAAGAGTGTACATACATGTGCAGACATCCAGTTTGTGATAAGGCTAGGTAATGAAACAAATACTTTATAAATACGACCATGACCTCACATTGTATTATCATATTGAAGTATATTGAAAAAGTACACATGATGTAACTCTTCAAAGATCACTCTGACATAGAACTATTTGCTTCTCTTGTCAGAAAGGGCTGCTATTGAAGGAAATAACTGCTCTCTATACAGGGGTTACTCTAAAGGCAGAACAGACGGCAATGTCGTTCCTTTAAGATTAACACGTCTATCCAACGATATCTCGAGATAAAATAATACACAAATTTATAATAACGCGAGAGCAATGGTGCCTTTAAAGAATTCAGAGCATCTCGACATGTTATTAAAATTCTGGATCTATACTCTTTCCTACTGCATGCCTAATATCGGAATCATAGCTGTAAGAATGTTGACGGTTAATTGTTTGTCTTTAATATGAGCATAGGGATCAAAGAAATTAGATTATAAGCCATTACAGTAATTGTCTCAAGATGACAATCGATATACAGCTTACCAATTAGCAATCCGATCTCGCAAGTTTTCTGTTGTAATGTTTAGACTGTGCCACGAAAAACCGCTTGTTTTAAGCATGTGCGGTGAAGACTCGGATAAGCCTGAGCATTTATGCAGTCACATTAGCTTCTTTCCTAGTCGCAACAGCAAACAAGAGTACCTAACAAATATTTACAGCGGCTTACGCACATGAAACCATTGGGCACACTAGATCTACGTGAAAACAACATTGAATCAACGTTGATTCATTGTTGTATCAACGAAGAGTGACGGCTGGGAAGGTACCTATTATCTTAAAATGGCTCGATATGACTGCAAATAAGTGATGTTTTGATGTAACACATTCTAATCACTGATCAGAGGCTATTGGTACTTTTTCGCCGCCACGTTAGTATCGTATTTACCGCACTTTTTCAGATGCCTCGACTTTTTGTTACAGTAGCTTAGTCGGTTGTTTTGGGTTTAAAGACCCTTTGTGACAGTATTACTATGTACGTGCACATCAAGCAGTCTCCTACGGACAGGCACAAACATTATATATGCCAGACGAATGTAAAACTAGTAACGGTAACTGATTTATTTTATGCACTTACCGTATATCTAACCCTAAAAAGGACCGGTCTCTGTAGGGAAAATTTGGTACCAAAATGTCAAGCGTTACCGGTTGTAAAACTTTAAAGGTCATATACGAAGAAATTGTATAAATGCTTAATTTTGAATCAAACTGATAGTGGACAGAGAGAGGATTATAATGCTACAAACGGCATAGAAAAATTCCTATCCGTTCAAAAGTTATGCCAGTTTAAAAATCCCACTTCTGTTTTTTCCTACATGACTTATCTCCCTTACTTTTTAAAGTATTTCTAGCCACAATTCACTATTCTGTGATGTCATTGATGATTTTAATTTTTTAAATGAATTTTTAAACTAGTTAACAATATTTACTCTAAAGAGTAAATGCTTGTTACCTTACAGTTTTGATTATTTTAATCTTTGTTTATCAGCTGGGTAATTTATTGGGAATGTTCATCCACAAATTTAAATTTTATTCAAAATTTAAATTAAATTTAAAACAAATTTAAAAAACAGATTTTAAAACATTTTCTTGTACTTGAGTACACACAAGTCATTGTCAGAGACCTAATTAAGAAGATCTAAAACTACTATGTTCAATTATATCTACTGATAAGCATGTAAATTGAAATTTAACAAATTTTAATTAAATATTTGTAAATTTGAAAATTTAACTGATTAAATTGCAAATATAGGCAATATTTTGAATTTGGGCAGTTTTTATTAGTGTCACCAATAATACAATACAATTTTTTTACCATTTTAGAATGTTCAACAAGAAAATATTTGACAATTTTAAAATTTTAAATAAATTTAAAATTTCAGTGTTCATCGATGGCGTCATCGAAGGCCTCATGAATATTAATGAGGCAGCTCAAAATAATTTTCAGATTCATAAAATTTACAAATTCAACTCTTTATATCTCGAAAACTATTAATGATAATTTGATGCGGTTTTCGATACTCAGTTGCTTAGAGAAAACTGCTTTCATTTCTGTAATAACAAAAAACACCTTTACTTTATAATTGACCTTTAATGGTGACGTATCGTAAAAATTCAAAAGAAACTGGGACACCTAAAGATATTACCGTAACGGGTCTTAGAAAATATTTCTTCTTTTTTTAAATGCAGTACTGCGTCTAAAATAGGCAAATGGATTGAATGGAAAACAGTGTTGACCCAAATCACACTTGGTCGCACTGTTTTTTTAGACTTCTCTGTTCCAATGTTTGGAATGAGCTATCTGCGCATCGTGGTTTTAATACTCATTAATTCATAAATTCTATTACAGCTGTACTTATCATGCTTATATGCAATATCAAATGTTCCTCAGTTATCCTTCAAAAACTTGTAGAAGAAATATTCTCAAAAAAGTCAATGTCAATTATAAGCACATCATAATCATACTATCACTAGACTAATACAGGGTCACATGTCTTCAACAACCGTTGTAAAATTAGCAGTAACACATGTTACGACCGAAGTCTAGCTAGAACCATTGTTTTGTGCCTGTTAGATTCTTAAGGGTCATACATTGTGTGTGCAAATAGCAAAGCCTAAGGTCAGACTGTGGATAATAAGGGTTCGAGGTTTTAAAACTCGAGAATAATCTCAAACTCAAAATAAAGCACACTAAGTGGCTGCTTCCGAGCACATGCTCGGAAGCAGCCAATCAGTGTGCTTTATTCTGAGTTTGAGAATGTACTCAAGTTCTTAAACTCTGGGCCAGGTCTGAGGCTTTGTTGCATCAAGCCTCCATTTCCGCATGTCGCAACTCATATCTTTCTTTTGAAGATGTAGTTGCTTTTGTCTAATACCTTTTGCTGTCAGTCTTGCTCGTCATTAAAAAATATATATACTACTCAAAAGAAGTTTTACATCACCATTATATTTTCCCATAAACTTAATGCTAAATCAACTTATAGTAAGAAGGTATACAAGAAAGACATGCTTATGCTTCTATTTTGCTTTAGGGGTTCTGTAACTCACAAACTTATGCCTTGAAACACCTGACAAAAATGGAAGACGGAACTGTCCCCAGTCGGGGTAGGAAAACGTTTCAGTCTGACTAGTGGTATTGACTCTTAACAAACCGTATGAGAAATAATCCTGAATTAGGCTTTTTTTCTGGTTTCGTCACCAGATATTGTCAGGGTCACTGACGAGGCTTTATTAGCCGAAACTATGTAGTCTGGCCCATGTTCCTACTTCTGTATGTATTCTCTGCTCTTGAAGGAACCTTTTAAGATTTTAATTTGACATCTTAAAAATCCTATATCTACCAAGGCGGGTGAACCTGAAGACCAGTGAAACTTATTGAAGATTTTAGTGCAAAAGTTGATAAATACAGTTCACTAAATGAGTACCTGAACTGTTTTGACTAAAAGAGGTCAAGGTCATTCTTTGGCTTTTTACGAATGATTCTCATATTAAAATAGTTTCAAACTATCAGGTTTGTTCAAATGATGATCCTAGTTTGACCTTTGACGTTTTTACGCAGGTGAGCGATTGAGGGCCTCGTGGCCCTCTTATTTCTTTCAGACTTTCTTCATCCACGGTATGTATGAAGAGTATATGTTATGGTCCGCTGGTTTACATTTAAAGTGGCTAGGAACACTTGTATGAAAAGCACCTTTTGTCTTTTTTTATTAAAGTGTGTAAACGTTGAAACACTTCCAAACATAAAAGGGCTACTTTTAAACGAAAGAAGTTGCTTCTGGAAGGGTAGGTGAAATTCCTTTCTTTATGAGAAGGTCCCTTTGTGGGAGGGTTTCAACGTCTAGGGAAACAAACAGGAAGTCAATAAAGTTATTTCCTTTAAATAGAATGGCGGATAAACATATAAACTGAGAACGATGCCTACTGTCCATCTTGTCTATTTTCTCCCGTTTTCCGTTTTACCCGCGAATGTTCTTAAACAGTGCACAGATCATTGGCAGAAGGTACGCAAGTGATGAGGCTTTTTATCCGCAAAAACGGTAGTCTTTTTCTCTTCTGCAGACTAACAGTGCCTTTAATCAAATAAATCTATCGACATTGTGCTTTGCAGCCTTAGTGTCGCCGTTCAGAAAAACAGGTGCAAATCGGTAAAACCAGACAAAAAGCAAAGAGTGTATTTTAAGAACATGTTACGCAATATTGTTATGCCTAATCAGCTTTTTGTTTCCAGTGTTTGTGTTGCTAATTAGTCGAGTGAAAATTATTATTCGGAAAAACAACGTAATCGCCTTAGATGTCAGAAAAGATGCGCTTAGAAATTTTGAAGGACAAGTATAGAAAAACAAACAGTTACAGTGACTTTAATGCACGCGGGTTCCAGTACAATTGACACTGAAAATAAGGCCATCTCTTTTAAGCGGTGTGGATGAAAGTTACCGAAGACCTCCCATTCCTGAATTATTTGATATTGATATATCACTGTAACTAACCGCGTTTGGCCAGTCCCAAACCCATAGTCCATTGAGTGGTGTAATCGTCTAACAAGTTTAGCTTTTGAAAAAGCTTGAGAGTTATGCCTTAGCTATGCATCAATAGGAAATAAGTTATAGATGCATAGCTATAGGATAAACTCTAAACTTATATCCTATAGAATACGAGTACATAGCTAAGGGATAAACTCTCATCCGTTTTCAAAAGCTAAACTCGCTTCATCAGACACTATGTTGGTTTGTAACACCTGTCACTGGGCAGCAAAGTTAACCATAGAGAAGCAGTTGCAAGACAGTGTGGTTTCTTACTACAAAAGGTGTCATCAGGATATTCAGCTCACCTTCATCTCAAGCAAACGCTCACAATGCACAAAGTTCGTCACTTATTTTAGGTAATGTCTACGTATGCAATAATATTACTGGTAATGCTGCCAGTTCTCTACTCTGCAACATAGTGTCTGATGACAGCTCCCTGATAAGTGACCTTCACGGCCTTGTTTTTTTTTCTTTTTCCTTTTTTGGTTAGGTGAGATGAAATGTCTGGTGACATTAGCTGTTCGGCAACAAACTTAATAGAGAA
Source organism: Ctena decussata (assembly GCA_963989385.1). Lineage (NCBI taxonomy): Eukaryota > Metazoa > Mollusca > Bivalvia > Lucinida > Lucinidae > Ctena > Ctena decussata. The sequence continues at coordinate 31,332,354 of OZ022498.1, read as the reverse complement.
CTTGTAAACGTAAAGTAGCGTATTTCTTCGGTTATCGACGGGGACTTTTCCATACAAAACAGGAGCGGCTGGAGTGTAGTGGATAACACTCCGGACTACCAATCCAGGTGTCGCAAGATCGATCTCCCGCTTCTCCGGTCTTTCGGATGAGACTTTAAACGGAGGTCTCGCTGTTGGGTGGGACGTTAAACCCGAGTTCACTCACTCACTCCTTACAAAACAATGTAAAATGTAGGTGCAGATTGTTTTGCAAGTGTAACCACCATTTTAACGCTGCATTACCCAAGGCTGATTTACATATTTGCGGTAATTTTGTAAGGGTAAACTCCCATTCTAATGTACTTACGGATATAACGCGACGTCTGATTAGACTGATTAGATAAGGTCAAAAATTTGCAATAGTATGCTCTGCGATATGCTGTAGGAAACCCGACGTCATTAAGTAACGTCACTTCCCATTGGTTGACGTCTGGCTTTAGGTCGCTGAGAGCGTTTGCGATTGGTGCAAAGTAGCACACTTTTAAAGGCGACAAGGCATCGCAGGCGATACGAATCCCCTAACACAAGACTACTTGCTCGAGATATTGTCATACCCTACATTTGTGTGAAGTTATTTTAAAATCCATGGAGAATTGTAGGCGCTAGAGCGATGACAAAGTTTTTCTAAACATAGCTACAGTGACCTTGACCTTTTAAGCGCAGCACCCTGAAGGTCGAACTTGCTCGAGATATTGTCATGCCCTACATTTGTGTGAAGTTATTTCAAAATCCATTGTAGATCGCTGAAAATAGCCACAGTGACCTTGACCTTGGGCGCAGAATCCTGAAAGTCGAAGTTGCTCGAGATACTGTCTTGCCCTACATTTGTGTGAAGTTATTTCAAAATCCGTTGAGAAATGTAGGTGCTACAGCGATGACAAAGTTTTTCTAAAAATAGCCACAGTGACCTTGACCTTGGGCGCAGCACCCTGAAAGTCGAACTTGCTCGAGATATTGTCTTGCCCTACATTTGTGTGAAGTTATTTTAAAATCCGTTGAGAAATTTAGGCGCTAGAACGATGACAAAGTTTTTCTCAAATTAGCCACAGTGACCTTGACCTTGGGCGCAGCATCCTGAAAGTCGAACTTGCTCGAGATAATGTCATGCCCAACATTTGTGTGAAGTTATTTTAAAATCCGGTGAGAAATGTAGGCGCTAGAGCGATGACAAAGTTTTTCTAAAAATAGCCACAGTGACATTGACCTTGGGCGCAGCACCCTAAAAGTCGAATTTGCTCGAGATATTGTCATGTTCTACATTTGTGTGAAGTTATTTTAAAATTTGTTGAGAAATATAGGCGCTAGAGCGATGACAAAGTTTTTGTAAAAATAGCCACAGTGACCTTGACCTTGGGCGCAGCACCCTGAAAGTCAAACTTGTTCGAAATATTGTCATGTCCTACATTTGTGTGAAGTTATTTTAAAATCCATTGAGAATTTCAGGCGCTAGAGCGCTGACAAAGTTTTTTCTAAAAATAGCCACAGTGACCTTGACCTTGGGCGCAGCACCCTGAAAGTCAAACCTGCTCGAGATATTGTCATGCCATACACTTGTGTGAAGTTATTTTAAAATCCGTTGAGAAATGTAAGTGCTAGAGCAATGACAAAAGGTGAACATACGTACGTACTTACGTACAGGACAAAACCTATATCTCTCACCACTTCGTGGTGTGAGGGGATAAAAATGCGAAATGTGTGTTAGAATGGGGATAACTCTATTGAAAATTGTCATTTGGGGCGGTAAATCGTCGGTTTTATGGTCGGAAAATCCGTTTTACGGCGACGCGCCAGCGGAGCCGTTATACGCTAATCGCGACAATAAGACCGACGATTTACCTCCCCAAATGACAATTTTGAGTACAATTATCCCCTAATTTTACAGCCGAGTAGATACGGTATATAATATAATGCCAGTGTACTTCATCTTAGTCCACAAACACCGTTGAGACTATCAGGAGCCTCTGACATGTAATCAGGATCACAGCGGGGGACCTAGCACATGAACTCTGTATATCTCTCATATATAACCCTCACGAACGGTACTGTAATTATGTTAGCTGCTAATCTGGATAACTAATTTCATTAGCTGCTTTATCGAGCTTCGAAAATACTGACAACAAATGCAGAGCTATGTTCACATGTCTCCATTAGTATAACGGACAATTTTCAAACCAGCAACTGGCCATATTTTGTACCTTTTGGTCAAATGTTACTATCGTCATTCAAGGTCGTCCGGGAAAACGCAGTGAGAGGAGATTAAATATTCTGAAGCATATATGACAATCATAAAATTATAGTCGCACACGCCCGGTAAGCCGTTTCAAAATGGGGTCTATTCTTGAAGGAAAGCATTTGCTTCTGGTGGATTAAATTCTGTCTTTGAGGAGTTGACAACCATTGAGAAGGAAGTCCAAAAAAAGAAAATGGAAGAATTGTTTCCCCCGAAAGTGTACCCATTCACCGAAAACATGAAACATACCATTTACGCATTAGAATATTTACATTGTGTTGGTCTCCGCCTTGCATCTAATTTAGTTTTACACTACATCTTTTCCAAAAATCTTTATACTCTTAAAGTAATAGGTTATTTTTACGCCATGAATAAATTTGCCTAACAGCATGTACGTTCAGCGAAAACTCAGCTTAACCCTCACAGTCCGGTTAGTATCTTCTCGGCTTGTACGTACGGTCTATGGGTGTTAAGAAATAAGCAGCCTCTGATCAGCAGCCGCCCAGGCTTATATGAATCTTATTTTCCGCACGATGTATTTTTCCCTTGGCGCAACTCAGTTAATCAAACAGAAATACCTTTTAATATTGTCTGCAGGCAATAATCAAATATTTATCACTTATCACGACTCAAATTAAGTTTACTGGGTACACCTACAGAGAAAGGAACTCTGGTCTCGAGGTTATAAAACTTTTTTCATACTCAGCTCAGCTGAGCATGAAATTTCACCTGCTAATAAATAGCAAATTTTTAATAAGTACAGTTGTTTTCTTGCTCAGTTATGCTGAGTATGAAATTTTCTCTGCTTACGAATATGAAAATGCCAACCAATAATATGAAAATGCCAACATTGGTTGGCATTTTCATATTTATCAGCAGAGAAAATTTCATGCTCAGCTGAGTTGAGCATGAAAAAGCTTTTATAACCTCGGGGCCAGACATTATCCCTCGCATTTTTATTCTTGCCTCTCTTCAGAATGTGGTCAATTCTTAAAGAAAAGAATTTGCTCTCCCAATAGCATGTTCTTTCCTATAAGGGTAGATCCCATTTTAGAAGGTCTACGCAAACAGAAATTCATAAAAGTTGCCACCCTATAAGACTTAACGGAAAAGCACATAGGCACATCCATACCCATTAAAACTGCTTCTCACCACTGCATTCAAGCATGTTAAAATAGGCAGGCACAATATATAACACTGCTATTTGGGTCATACGTATATAAATCATATTAGAACACATTTTCAGCTATGTAAAAGATAAACTGGTAGGATTATCTCAAAACACCTGGAATGGTAAAACAAAAATCCACAAACTCCTGAAACACGGGTGGAAATCACGGGAACTAGCTCCATAACGAGTCAATGGAATTTTGTTTCCTCGGCACATACGGGAACTCTCGAGCTAGTACCATCGCCACAAAACCTGAAAACAAAGGTATGTCTCGAAAACTTTTATCAATATTTATTTCTTTATTAGCGATTTATGGAAAATCCGGCAATAATATTGTGTCATGTGTGTGTAGTTATGATTGAACTTTGTTCTCCGTTTGAACTGGCCGTACAAATATGCAGAGATTGAACAAAATTTTGCCAGAACTTTTGAACACGGAACTGAAAATACGGGAACTCTCGAGCTAGTACCATCGCTACAAAAAATGTAAACAAAGGTATGTCTCGAAGAATTTTATCAATATCTATTGATTTATTACGATATATGGAAAAAAACCGGCAATGGTTTTGTGTGAAGATATGATTTTACTTTTTTCTCCGTTTGAATTGGCCATAGAAATATGCAGGGATTTAATATAATTTTGCCAGAACTTTTGAACACAGAACTGAAAATTCCGTCGGTTTCTGCCAACACGAAAATTTGGGCCCACGATTTTTCATTTTCCAAGAAACCTACAGTGTTAAGACCCCCCTGAAGCACCATCCCTGGTAAAATCAAGCTTGAAAAGTAACAACTAAGCAAAAATACAGGCGGAGAAAACGCACCTGCGGCGAATAATGACGAAATTACTGTCCGAGCTAGTTTCCTCGACAGAGAGCTACTTCTATCGAAAAGGAGCTAGTGCCCTCGGCCATATTTAGCTGTCGTGATAAATCATAAGGATATTAGAGTTTTAATCAAGCCTGATCATTAAGTTAGCTTCTCTCTTCCTCATGGTTCCTTGGGCGGGCCACATCTTATGATGCCGGGTCCGGTGGCTCAGTATGATGCGCGTTGAGCTGGAGAGCAAGAAGTCGCGGATTCGATTATAAAGTCCGGCACATCTTTCCATGGTAAATTTCCCTCCTACCGCTGATTCAAGTAGGGTAGCTGCCGGTGGCTGGCGGAGGTCAATAAATATTGATAAAATTCTTCGAGACATACCTTTGTTTACATTTTTTGTAGCGATGGTACTAGCTCGAGAGTTCCCGTATGTGCCGAGGGAACAAAATTCTATTGACTCTTTTTGGAGCTTGTTTCCTTGATTACCACCCGTGTGAAATTGGCCAACCCGAAATTTCGGAATTTCATTTGTTACTCTACAAGTTCTTTTCACGTTGTGCACATACAGAGCGAATGGAAATCGATGATGACTACTTAAAACGTGCATAGGCTTATGAACTTTCGAATAGTTCTTTAAAAAAATTAGGATTAATGCCACATCTAGCATATGATAAATCGCAATAATTCTGAAGATCATCCTTAAGAGGAGCAAGTATTCTTGTGAGAATCTGAGAGACTTGGCGGAGCACAGAGCTGAACCCGCAATTGAACGTTGCTTATATGGATATTATCCCCTGCTGTGGAATGATGTCCAAGTATCTTTGTTTCAGTTTCCTCGTTCTAGATTTCGTTGCCGAGGGTAGCAAACACGATATCATAAATATTTTTCTTTGAAATAAAATGGCGAAAATAACATGGAGAAACAGCCATATACCGAAATGGGATGGTGATCTCATACAGTCTAAATGTGTCTCCCGGATACATCTTAACTGTAGGAAGATCTTTTGCACTATTGAATTGTACTTAATTGTACGCTCGTATTAGTGGATATTTCCGGATACATCTATATTGTAGGTAGAGTTATAGCAGCCTAGAAGCTGCGCAACTAAAATGTATTTGTATTAGTATACTCGTATAATAGGATTGGTATAATTCCGCATACATATTAGCTGTAAGTAGATCTATAGCTGCCCAATTTGCACTTATGAAATGTACTGCGATTGCATTAATGGATAATAGGGTTGGTATATTTCTTGTCTATATTGTGGCAGGAACTGCTGGCGGTATGGCGAATACTCCGACCTGGGTCGGACTTTGTTGTTTAACTTTTACTGGCAAGCTAGATATGCCAAGTACGGTAGATATCGATTTCAAAAAGCAACAAAGCTGACTTTGGTCTCAGAGCAGTAATGAAACACTTGCCACTGATCCTCACCAAGATTGGCGTTGTTTTTCTCTACTTAAACCATTAACTGTAGTACCCTAAATGTTCTCAAAAATGGGACACCTAAAATAATCACCGTACCTGTCCTAAAATTGAACAGTTTGGTTTTTCAATGCACTTCTAAAAGATACAGATTGAGTGGCAAACAGTGTAGACGCTGATCAGACTGCTCAGGAGCAGTCTGATCCGGGTCTACACTGTTTGCTCAGACCTATCTGTCCCAATATTTAGAACTTTTGCGATGGATTTGCAAGTGTCATTAGAGAATCACAGTTGGGAGATGTGGAACAAAGCTAGCGCTATTAGCGAAGGAGCCCATCATCATACTCGTTTGCGTGCGGAGAACCAAATTAAGTCGTATTTTTTTTTTTTTTTTTGGTGTTGACAGTAAACAAATGCAATGGACTGGACATCTTCTGCTGCTATATGCTAATTAGTCCAACAGTAAATAGGTTATGAAAGGAAAGACTTTGCAATGAGCACCATGCAAGAACAAAAATGAATGTAGAAGATTCGGTCGGATTCTGTATGCTTAGGGCAGATCAATACCTATAATAAGTCATATTTCTCGTAACCGTTGATAAAATCGCAAGGAAATCTTGGCTGCATTTTTCAAATTACAAAATCCTCCTTTAAATTAAATATACACAGACCTGTAATTTTCATTTTTTTTAGTTTCTTTCTTTTCCAATTTGAGCAACATATTTTCTCTGGTTGTGTAGCATAATAAGTCAGGATCATGTGTAAAGTGCCTAATGTATCATTAATTTTGAGGAATATGAGACAAAATGTGAGGTAACCATAATTTAATTTCTTATGGGAAATTGCATTGTTCGCCATTTCTTGTCGTGTTGTCAAAAATAGTGATATTTTGACACTGATTTTCAAAGACATGAAGATATATTTATGTATGTGTTTTCTCTTTTGACATTATTGGTATGTCGGTTGTTCATCTCAGATAAAATACAATTTTACCATTTTCTCTTTCCAAATCGAATTTAAAATGCCATTACGACTGTCCAAAGTTTGCGCAGCTGAAACCAAAAGCTGTGTTCAATTTCAATTGCATTCTCATTTGCTGAAATTGCTTTTGCAACTATCTACTAATTGCTTCGCCTTTAACACGCATTTAACTGTAATATGCGTTCTATCTCATTTATCTGTCTGGTCCCACAAAATAGGAAAATTGAAGAAAAATTTCGTGTACTGTTTCACTTTTGTTCAGTAACCGTCTGTTTACGTGATGGTAAATTAGCCTATGAAATTAAATTTATACTATTTTATCACGTTTCAAGTCACACGAGGGTAAATTAGCCCGTTATACTGAACTCTCTAACTTCACTCGTGTTTCAAGTTACGTTATGGTATTATAGGCCAAAAAACTTAAGTCATATTTTCTCATGTTTCAAGTTACATGTGAGTAGATTAAGACATAACAAAAACCATACAATTTTCTTAGTTTTCATGTAACCTAATGACAAACTAGTCCATAAAACTAAATTCAGACTTTTCTCTCGGTTCATATTACGTGATGGTAAATTAGGCCATAAAATTAAACATACAAGTACGCATTTTTTAGTTACATGATGGTATATTAGCCCATGAAAGCCAAATTTATATTATCACATTTCTAGTTCCACTATGATTAATAAGCACATAAAATTAAACAGATAATTTTTCTCATGTTTCAAGTTCCGAAATAGAAAATTATTCCATGAAAATAAATGCAATGTTCGCCCTTTTCAAATTAAATTATGGTAAATTGCCCGTAATATTAAAGTCATAACGTTTTCTCGAGCTTTAGTTACATTATGGTAAATTAGCCCATGAAACTAATCTCATACCACTGTCTTATGTTTCAAGTTACCTGATGGTAAATTAGCCCTTGAAACTAATCTGTCATTTTATTTTCATATGTTAAGTTATATAAAACTGAACTCGTATAGTTTCTCACGTTTTGAAGTAACGCTATGTTGTTATTTTTCAACAAAAACAGACGTTGCGACCAATCGTTTGAACCTTCTCGTCGAGACAGATTTAATGAGAGGTCACAACATATGTTTCAATGGAGCAATACGGAAAAGCATGCCAAAATTATCTCAGTTAACTCTTCTGGACCTCTGAACCTTGAAGTGTTGTATCTACGCCTTAATAGCTTTCTTGTTTCCTTGAGTTCTCCTCGAATATCGTTTATTTGTCAGGAGTTCAGATAGAAACTATATAAGACTGTTAATTCAGATAACTACCTACGTTTGCCACAAAATCAGTTTCCGTTTTTTCCTCAATCTATGGAGCTGTAAATAGCATCAAACAAGATCTACAAATCTCATCTTGCAGGCTTCATAAATGACGTACATTCTACAAATACAGTTTACCTAGTCAACATTTGTCATTTTAAATGCTAGATATTTGATAATACCCATTGCATTACGGTTACAATTAGCTACATAATCTATTTCAAATATCAGTTTCAGATCTGTTTTAATTAGACAAATGAGCCGCGACAGGATAAAGTAAGCACACTGACACAATGCAACGCGAAGACTCAGATCAGTCTGGGCATCCGCTTAGTCTGATCAGAGTCTTTGCTGTGCGCTTAAAGGGTAGATGAGGATCTTAGCTATCTTTATGCGACCAGCGAAGACTTTGATCAGACTGGGCGGATACCCAGGCTGATCTGAGTCTTCGCTGTGCGCACATGTCGCTTTGTTGGTTTTGTAATGTCGCGGCTCACATATCTTCTAGTGTAAAATTCTAAGTATTACGATAGATAGGCCTGAACACACAGTGGCAAAAGCCTAATACACTGAATAGCAATGTGCATTTTCTTCCTGAAAACGTATACTCAACAGAAACAGCTTTCAAATATTGCAGGCACCCAGTCCAACTGAGAGGAACTATACACCAACACGACAAAGAGCAAACACATAAAAACATATTAAATTAATATTCTACCTATTTACTTAAAACCACAAAACAAAAGCAGCAGCAATGTACACTGCGATACAGGTGATCATAATGCTACAGACCGGGCTTTCCGCCTTTGAACGGATGGTAACTCAAGCCAGAAAAGGTAATTTTTTCCATAGCCTAATGGCCGTAGGAGCAGTGGGGGTTAGAGGCCTAAATTTTTCTCATCATAAAATTTCTGCTTCATAACTCTCTGTTACTTTGGAAGCAGTGCGACATTCAGAACAATTCTTGTTTTCATATTTTTGCAAATTTAGAAGTCACAATTTTTGTTGCTGTAAATCATGTTAAGCCTTAATCACACTGGTCTGGCATTCAACATAGGCAACGAAGCCACGAACTATAAAACTCGATTGTTTTCGCATACTTCTTAGAGTAATTTCAAACTATCATTCTTACGGACCCGGCAGTTTGTTATACCTCTTAGTCAGATAGGAATTTCGAACAAATTCCGTGTAGTTTAAATACAGTGCTTGAATAAGTTTCTACACCGATTCGTTGCCTAGTCGTTGTAGCCCAAAAATTGTTTTCAAGCATTTCTTGACTATGCATATCAATTCAGTAAAACTTTTGATTCCTATTTCATGAGTCGTTGGTCGGATGGTCCGTGAGACTATACTTCTGAAACAAACTTATCCTGATGAGCGGAACAAGCAAATTTCATGTACGTTGTCTTCGTTACCTGTGTTGAATGCCAGACCAGTGTGTTAATGAACCTTAACCAGTTAATCCATTGATTGACCTTTGTTCTCTTTCTTAAAAGTGCTAAAGCTTCAATAATCGTATTTAATACAATAGGAACATAATGACCTAATATCAGAAATGAAGCGATTGTGAGTAACTACCGTGATGATCTTATAACTGTTACAGGTAAACCTCAGCTAGTAGCTCAGCTTATTCTAAACTTTGACCAATGTTGATTTCAATATTCTGCAATGTGTAACATAAAATGCCAGCAGAATGACAAACAGCGTTGACCCTGATCAGGAGCAGTCTGATCTTGGTCTGCGCTGTTTGCTCAGACACTTTTGCTTTGCCCGACCATTTAGAGTCGGCACGGTGCCATTAGGTAGAAATGATCAAGACAACAGTCAATAAATTGTGCTTGTAATATCTTCCGCAGAATAAGCTATACTACAACTAATGTAAACCTATAATTTGTCGCCTACTGAACTGTCGTGTATTGGAAGACAAAGCATCAACACTGTTAGTTGCTTTCATATTCAGTGTTATAGCAGAAACCGAAAACATAGCGTACTATACCACACTAGGCCTACGGTCGTGTTAAATTAAACCCAACAAACATCTCTTGCTCGGTCAGGAAGAGTGACTGGTGGGGTATGATGCTCTGGCATGAATGTAAGTTTTACCTAAGATAACAGTCGGCAGGCTAGGAAATATTAAGTGCACACAATATGGTATTAAACACATATGATACAGCTAATAAGATGATGTGACATGGTTGGTATAATGGTGCAATGGGATAAACAACCTTTTTGTATGAGATTCACGGCTCTTGCAAGAATCTTTCACTATGTTGTGCCGATCGTTAAGCAGCAGTGGGTAAAACCCGGAGCTCCCAGAGAGAGAGAAAAAAACAACAAAAAAACACCTGACCTTCCGTAAGCAGAACCTGGCCCCGAGGTTATAAAACTTTTTTCATGCTCAACTCAGCTGAGCATGAAATTTTACCTGCTAATAAATAGCAAAGTACTGATAAATATGGTTGCTATCTTAGTCAGTTTGGCTGAGTATTAAATTGTCTCTGCTTATGAATATGAAAATGCCAACATTAGTTGGCATTTTCATATTTATCAGCAGAGAAAATTTCATGCTCAGCTGAGTTGAGCATGAAAAAAGTTTTATAACCTCGGAGCCTGGCTTCCTCGCGTGTGCGCCGCAAAGCCTGAACGCACAGCGGTGACAGAACTAATGTTTAAGAGTATTATCCATTAGGCGTGATATACAAAATTCCTTTTGCAATATCCGTGTTACGCCTCTGTCAGGAAATACGAACGAGGGGCATATACTTGGTACATATGCAAGTTTCAGGATATTGTCAGTATGTGACTTGCTGATTTGGCTGTTTTCATCAAACATTATTCTCTTTGCAGGAATTCCGTTACTTTACTCTATAACACCATTGTTTTGGACAAAAAAAATAAAAGATTGCTGATGGTAGATAAAACACCTGCATCGACTGGTTAACAACCGACTGTTACTTATAAAGTCGCTTCACACTGAAATTGTCTCCCTCTAAATTAAAACAATAGTAAATTTTAGTCAATTCTTAAAGCCTTATCTCTGCTATTTGGATTTTTTATCGGCGATTTGTTTGGACCTACTCATAGAGTATGTAACAAGAATAGCTTATAGAATTCCCATGATCTTAAGAAAAATGGCTAACAATCTATTCATATAGACATGCATGTGCGCTTTAAAGTTACTTTTAGATCGGGTTACTAGATCTACTATGTGTCGGGATAATACCCATTACACATAGCTTTCAATTTGCAGCAAAGAAGATGTGCTTCTGATACATAAACAAATACATGCAGATTTATCTGTCCTAATAATGCGTCATGTTTCTAAATTAGCTGTTTGTCCCTGGAAAGGGAAAATGAATATCCTAATGTTCTGTGTGGAAGAGTAACAAATACTAGTAATCTCATTGTGAAAGGCTGATGCATTAGTTATCAATTATTCAGACTTAGATTAACACTGTTTGGCTTTATCAGATGTATAATAAATATACGAGCCGCGACACGAGAAAACCAACAAAATGGTTGTGCGCCCAGCGCAGACTCAGATCAGCCTGGGCATCCGTCCAGTCTGATCAGAGTCTTCGCTGTCCGCATGGAGTTAGCCGAGACCCTTAGCTACCCTTTAAGCCCTTAGCGAAGAGTCTGGTCAGACTGGGTGGATACCCATGCTGATCTAAGTCTGCGCTGGGCGCACAACCACTTTGTTGGTTTTCTCGCGTCGCGGCTCAAAATTTTCTTGTAAGTCATCATAAATAAAGATGGGAAAATTAACGAAAGTATGAGTCCAAAGGGGCGAATCAATACTTACAAACATGTAATTTTATGACCACCTTATCTTACGCGCCTCAGATGAGAATCCTGGTGAATGATTGTCTTTGGACGTACCACCAGTAAACAATTTCTATTCTCTACGAATCTGATAGTTTAAAGGCCCCATCGCTCTATCAGCATGAAAAATTTTATCATGAGGTATCGCTGCAAGCTTCTCACTGTAGTTTCGTAATTGTAAATGACCGTGATTAGCCAACTTTAAACAAATAAATCATCCTTGAGTTTCACATAAAAAGGGTTTGACAACTTATTAGGGTCATTTTAGTTGGCAACTAAAATGACCTACTTTCGATTTCACAAAATGGTAAAAATACAATGTACAGGTGTGGAGTCCCAATCACTAATACAGCATTGCTAGACGGGAAACCATAACAGGAAATTGTATTTTGTGGAGCTATTTGTTATTTTTCAAAAATTGTTTTCTCTACTTTTTGCCAGCTATATGACTCAATATTTGCACACCATTTTCATTTTATTACCAGACCTGAAGGTTGAACCGCTTTTTACAATGATTTGTGTTTAGGCATTTTTACCGCTGATAGGACTATGGAGACTTTAAACATATTTTATTGCTTCTAAATACAGCAATGGGGTTGGGCCACAAGTGCTCACAACATTAGTTACGGCCCTTCCCCTACAGTGCAAATTATAAAGCATATAAATACATATACATGACAGCGCAGCACTAGATAGATATGATTAGAATCTGATAGTAACCCCACCACCACCACCACCACACACACACCACCCCAAGGCAAACAATTTTCTCAAAAACTAGCAAAATATTCTTTCTCATAGGAAACACACTTCAGAAGTTTTGGTATTTGAAAAAAGAGAAAACAATTTAAAAGTAGAAAGATAGGCAATGATCAGGAATAATATAAATAAATCCCACATCCCGCTCTCAAAACCAATGTACTATACTATATGTATTATTTTATACAATAGACTATACAATATAAGTACACTATTTAAAATGCATTTATTTAGCATTTGCGATGATAATGATCTATCCTTTAAAATCATTTATGGCAATATTTCAAAATATTTTTTTTTCGCTTTTACGACATTAAAGCCCAATACAAATAATAAAATGTAGGATAGCGTTTTCTCAAGAACGTTTACCTTCAATAGTCAAAAGAAGCCACATAGCCGAACCGAATAAATCACAATTGTTTATTTCTTAATGATGTGTTTGCATACTAGTAAATGCAGATACATGTTATACTCATCTAATAATTTATGTAACCAAAATATTAAGCTTACCTTCAAAGTTTAATCCCAATCCATAACAAAATGCTAGTATTGACATTTACCATTGAAACGATTTATCTGTTTTATTACACCTTTGATTACATAATAAACTTCCTGCTTTGCTTCCATCCAAGAGAAATTTATATTTGTATCCAATTCATGACATACACCAATCAGAATCACACTGATCAACGTACTACAGAGTATTGACATGGTAAAGTAAGACAATATCAGAGATTGCCACAAGTCTCCAAACATTGGTAATTGTAAGCTAGAGATTATATCGTTTTCTGCAAGCACTGTGGACGATGACTGTAACCTTTTCAGTATTGGGACTGATAGGTCTGAGTAAACAGTGCAGACCGAGAAAGGAGCCGTCTGATCAGGGTCTTCACTGTTTGCCATTCCATCTGCATCTAATCATAAGACCAGACTGTTTCATTTTAGGATGCTGACGGTATTATTTTAAGTGTCTCGAATTTTAGAATAATCACGGTATGCTTAATTAACTCCAGTATGGCTCTTGGAGTAAGTTTCATTGTCTTAATTGTATTGATTTAGTAACAGGCATTGTCATAAGCCACTGAACAGATGAAAAACTAATATTGCACAGTAAAATTAAAAGAAAAAAAATTCAGTAAATATACTGGTCCATGTTCCTTCTTTTGAATGTGTTTTCTGCACTAAAAAGGAATTCTTTTTTATATTAATTTGGCTTCATTGTAGCTGGCGTTGTGGCGGACGTAAAACGTCACCCGTACTCACCCACAGTGCAGTTTATATCTCACATTTTCCTATAAGATCAGAGAGCATATTCCGAGAAAATGTTTTTTAATTGGTTTAGACTCTTATTCTAAATCATCGGCTTTTAATCATTTGGACCCTCTTTGTTACAAATCAGTTTTGGAATCGACTGCCTTATGGAAAATAAAGAAATTACAGTATGTTTTTCTTTGACTTTCATCACTACATATTGTTAGTGTCACTGATGGGGCGTGAGCAGCTGAAACTTCGAAGTACGGATCCATGTTCTTTCTCTTGAATGCGTTCTCTGGTCTTAAATGAACTTTTTAAGATTTTAAAATACAGCTTCACTTCAGCATGTGTTGTGCCGTGTGGTGTCCGTAAACCGTCTCCCCGTACATCATCCATAGTGCCGATATATCTATGTTTGGGGTTGAGATCAGAGAATATGTTCTGAGAAATCAGAAATTTTTTAATTGGTTTAGACTCTTATTGTAGAGCATCGCTTTTTACCGTTTGGACCCTTTTTGATACTAATCAGTGTTTGAATAGATCACCTTATTAAAATTAAGAAATGATATTATGCTTTTCTCTGGCTTGCGTCACCATATATTGACATGGTCACTGATGAGGCTTGAGTAGCCAAAACTGCGGAGTATGGCCCATGTTCAATCTTTTGACTGCGTTCTCTGCTCTTAAAGGAACTAATTTATATTTGAAGATTTAATGCAATGTTTTTTTTTATTTGTAATATAACAAACCAAGGACAAATGCTATGATTAAAACAATTAACCTAAAGGTGAATCATTTGAGCTTTTAAGGGAAAGAACTACAATGTATGCCAGTTTTTATTTTGTATTTCTTCACAATAGAAAGTAAGCATTTCTTTCCTTTAAGAATAAACGAATGGTTTTGTCGTCACAGAAGCAAACAAGAAACCACAAAATGTTTTTCCCGTATAAAAGAATGCCGCAAAAACTTGGAAATATATACATAGAAATAGGTATATTCATCACGTTACGACAATTCAAGATTGTTGTAATATACTTTCCGTCTTAGAGAAGACTATCTAATATTCCTGTATGAGACTGTTCAAAACCGTTGTCAGACAATACTGAATTTGATCAGACGGACGCAAAGGAACAGCCGAATTACTACTTTAATAATTTCAGTCCGAATATTTGAATACATGGCTGACCAAATACTTCGTTGCATACAGTATCTGCTTAAGAGCATAAACTTTGTAGAAATTGATTTATAAACTTGTTTACACCATCTTAATGCATCTTTTCAAATTAAGCTGGGCAAACATGCACAGAGTAAAACCACTATTTACCATTGTACAGCATCACAATTGTCCGATATACAAGTAAGAAGCGTCAGCTATAAGCCTGTTATAGAAGCAGAGAACGTTCGATTTGAGTTTCCAGAACCTGTAAATGATGACAGTGTGGAACAGGGTTTTTACCACATAGCATAAGTACTATCCGTGATGTGACATCTACACTATAAGGCTCTGTTATCAGTTTATATAATAACAAAGATTATGACGGGTATACTCATACAAAGTATGTGTTCAACGACGAAAATATCCTGGAGTTTAGAGAGGCTTTGAACTCTATATAAGTATATTTTAACTACTCACAAAACGTAGGGAATATCAAGCATTGATGAACTGCAGCATTTACATAAAAATATGATATCCGTCTGTAACGGTCTTTCGCAAAGTCATTTTGCGTGAAGATTAGTTGATACAGCTTGTGCATACAATTTGTTTCAAACAGGGGTCGGTTCCGATATTTCACATCGTCTAAAAAAAGATAATAATAAAAATAATCCAAATTTTCAAAGCTCAGCGTTTAATGCATTTAGTTACCCTCGACTTGTTATTGGTGGAGTATTGTTTTCTTGCTGGTACCCATTTAGGGCTCGTCCGTCTGTTCTGACAGTTGTATGTACATCTATCTATCCGAACTTCAATTTATGCATTTATTGGCGGACATGTTGCAAACGTTGTATATTCATTTGTATCCAGAACATGTATCTTGGGATTGCCAATTGGAAACTTTCGGTAATTTCTGACAGAATGATAGAATTTATCATCCTCCAAAAGGTATTTTGGCCTTTATTTTTTACTATTTGAAATATATTTAGTGAAGCTTCATAGAAGTGATGAAAGTAGCAGGTACTTTCTGTTACAATCAAAATGCTGTCCCCCGAGATTATTCCACTTTCTCTGGTGCTAGATACACGTGTTAAAAAGGAATTTTAGAAGCTCACAACAAATGAGCTATGTACTCTGCTTCAATGCTACATACATGTATAAACTCATGAAAAAAAGTAAAGGGTAGAAAAGGATAATTCTGCAACTAACATTAGCTACTGGATATTAGCTTTCACATAAATTAAATGGGCAAACCCGCTTACGAAGTACATAGCCCCCATCCCCCAATTTGAGGTTTAAATTCTGAATTACAAGATCTTTGTTACCAAGTTACTAGTCAAAGGACACTAAGTTTTAAACATATATTTCAAGTGCAGCAAAGACGATATACTTCAGGGTCCGGTTGTTCAAAGCATCGTTAGTCAATAACTCGCTTAGTAGTGAAAAAGGCAGTAATCAGGAACGGTTTCAAATTCAGGTCCCACATTCTGCCCTAAAAACCAAACAGAAAAGGGACATCTACAGCTAAGACTGCACTAAAATAACCAGCACCGGCGAAAATCTAAGGGAACAGTTAATTCTAATAGATGGCCATAAGACAATCCTAAATAAAACGAACCATAAAGTCAAAGACAAACAGAACAGAAAGCGGACCAACAATACCTTAGAATGAACCACAATAGAAGCAACGCCTTGGAACGTTCAGTAATAGGTTGAGTCTTCATAGAAACATGAAGCATACTAATATTTTTGCTAACAAAATGTAAGGAACTGCAAAACAAATGCAATGTCTTTGCGTAAAGTATATTTGTAAAGTAGAATGGTGTACAATGATCAGGAAATAATGCAATCAAATCCCACATCCCGCCCTCAAACCAAAAGGGAAAGAAGCACACACAAACTGACAGAAGTTCACGAAAGACGGTAAATCGAATCAGCAGCTCTTTCCCAAACAGGTGGTTATAGTGGTGATTCAGCTACCCTACTTGAAAACAGCAGCAACATTTGTGTTTACCTATTTTCTATTTTAAATTACAAAACAAAACAGAAAGCAGAATTGGCAGCTATTCAGGTAACCATTCTGCTACAGATAATAGCCAAGCGGACATAATAAAATCTGACATACAGGAACCACATCAGAAGATCCGCCTTGGAACGGTCAGTAATAGAGTTCTTTGGGCTCAAACTAGTTTTACTTGGTACGCATGAAGGTTTCCAAGCCCGTCAATGAATCATTACAGAAAATAAACAAATCACGGAGCAGTCCTTTGATGAATCAGATATAACACTGGACAGAAACAACGGGATTGTGGCACCTGAAGGTCCTGGGGCGTCAAACAGCACCACTGAAATACCGGAGCAAAAGAAAGCCACCAGCAGAACCCCGAAAGATCAAGAAACAACCATATTAACATTTAGTTAACGAGTTCATTTGTTTTGTAAAAATATGCCCTGATGAATTATTACGAACAAAACTGTTTTTTTTTTTTGTCTTTATAATGCCTATTGTTTCTAAATTAGCTGATTGTCCCGGGAAATTCGATGTTGGATATCTGAATGTTCTGTGTAACATATCTATGAATATTTGATTATTAGTTATTTCTGTGTAGAACGCCAATGCATTAGTTATCATTCAATCAGAATTAGGTGAACACTGTTTGGTTTTATCATATATTTGATAAGGATGCATCAAAATTTTATATTATCCATCATGAATTAGATGGAAATATATCCCAAGGTAGGAGTCTATACGAGTAAATCAACAAATACAGATACTTTCATGATCACCTTAATTGTTGGTTGGTTGGTTGTTTTGGGTTTAACGGCTCTTTGAGACAGTATTTCAGTCTATATCAAGCCGTCTCCCAGAGAGAGGAAGAAAGAAAAGAAATATGATAGCGGAGAAAGAAAAATGTCCAAACCAAACCCACCCAGAGCTACTGCAAGCACAATAGGCCCTAGCTCTTTTTTTATCCAAATTAGTAAAAGTTACCCAGCACCGTCTCCCGACAACTATCACCCCCAGGCCACCTTAATTAATTGACCTAAAATAGAACCACATTTGATATAGCAAATAAACTACTGCCTTTTCTTTTGTGAAACTAGAATTTTTTGTTGTTGTTGTTGTTTAAAAAACCACTGGCTATCCTTTTGTAAAACTAGCTTTTTTGTTGAATTTTTCCCCCAAATTAGGAATAGGAATAATAATTAGGAAACGAAATTTAGAAGTATGGGTATTTGGAAACGAAAACATATTGAAGCTCATTGTCTAGAACATTTTGATTTAGCATATCAAAGCTAACACAATTAACTCCCAGTATTACCAAATGTATTTTCCTTTTCGGCATTATGATAAAATGTTGGACATCTTTTTCCTCATCAAAGTATACCTTCAACAATGATCAGAGACCCGAATATTCACAACAATCCATTTGCTATGCTGTATAAAACAGACGTATTCCCAAAGTGCAAATACAGTAACAAAAGATATTAAGTTTACCTTTCAAAGTTTACTCCCAATCCACAACACAATACTTGTATTGGCATTTACAAATACAACGATTTATCTCTTTTATCACACCTTTGATTACATAATAAACTTCCTGCTAAGCTTTCATCCAAGAAATCTCTATTTGTATCCAGCACATGACATACGCCAATCAGAATCGCACTTTTCAACAAACTATAGCGTATTGACATGGTAAAAGAAAGACTATAGCAGATAATACAATTCGCCAAACATTGGTAATTGTAAACCAGGGATTATATCGTTTTCTGCAACAACTGTGGACAATATACATCAAATTGTAAGTATTGGGTCTGATAGGTCTGAGCAAACAGTGCAGACCCAGCTCAGACTGCTCCTCATGAGCAGTTTGATAAAGGTCGGCACTGTTTGCAATTCAATCTTTTGCACGCATTATTGCACTGTAAAATCAACATGTCCCATTTGAAGACAATTACAGAATTCGTTTAAGTGTCCGATTTCTTTCCAATTTTATGGTATGCTTAATTAACTCTGGTATGGCTGTAGGAGTAAGTTTCATTTGTCTTAATAGTATTGATTCAGTAATTGTCATGGTCATAAGATTCCAGCAACTGGAATACTGGAATAGCATTGGCCATCTCAGCACATGGTATTGCCTAGTGCAATTAACACGAAAATGTTCAGTAAACATAATTAGTATATCCCAGCAGGACACATCGTTGAAATAATATTGCATCAACGGCAAGTTATTAATCATTTAAAGGATGATTTACAGGACTTTTTCACTTCAAGGCTAAAATGTGAAATGACAATAATTATAACACGTATATTTCAAGTTGCAGTTAAGAAGATGTCATTCTGTTGTTGTTGTTGCATTGCATTTTATTTCTAGTACTTGTATATTTTGTTATCTGGATTTTTCTGATGTAGACTGATTTATTCTAGACTGTATCAATCAGTTCCATCATGGGCAAATAATGTTTCCTTTTTATTTATTATTTTGATCATTTCCAATATTCTAATTAATTCAAGACATTTCCAGTAGGTCTAGTAATAGTTTACTTAAAAATCTAAAAGACTAGTAAAACCAAGCAGTAACCTATCAGTCTATATAGGTGAATGTTTCAAGATATGAGCCGCGACACGAGAAAACTAGATCTAGAGGAAGTGAGCAGGGGCTCACGTATACCCCCGGCAAGTGCCACCGCTTAATAGCATTAAACTTTAAACACAAAAATTTAACTCATATAAGATACAAATTTTAAAGCCTGTGACCTTGTCCTTTGGTCAGTAGCAGAAAATGTCAACTAATCTGCTGCAAGCTGACAGTAAACCGAGTCATATATCAAAAGGTTCCATTGAAGGATATCTGAAATGAAGCAGTACATTGATGCAACTGTTAAAGTATGTGACCTTGACCATCCAGATGATGAAGACTGTTGCAACCTAGAGGTGAACAAAGTCACATATCAAAAGGTCCTATAGAAAAAGATGGGAAAAATAAGCAAATAAATTAAACTTAACTCAAAACATGGAAAAGCAAGTCTTTGCCCTTCACCTTGAGTCAAGGCATGTGCAGGGATGAGAGAGAGTAAATTTTTAGACCAATACCTATATCTATACCAAAAAAACAAACAAAACAAAAGATTTGGATGATATGGGACCTAAAAACCTTTAACACAAAACATATATGAAAATGTCTAAGTCTGTGACCTTGACCTGTAGGTCACAGGCATGTGACCTGTGGTACAAAAGAAAACTTTGGACATATAAACCAAGAAGTTGAATTATATAAAATCTTAAAATCTTCAACACAAAACTTCAGCATGAAAAGTCAAAGTCCTTGACCTTGACTTCTAGGTCACAGGCATTGGTGGGGATGGTACAGCATTAAACTTTGGACCAGCATCTATCATCATGGCAAACATTAGCCCACATCAACAAAGGGTATGACTTATATAGAGATCTTAAAAACTTAAATGCAAAACATTAACATGAATAATCAAAGTCTGTGACCTTGACCTTTAGGTCATGAGCATGGGTAGGCGTGGTACATAATAAAACTTTGAACCATTATCTATCACCATGCCAAATACAAACCCAATCCATCCAAGGGTTTGAATTATATAGAGATCTTAAAAACTTTAACGCAAAACTTTAACATGAAAAATCAAAGTCTGTGACCTTGACCTTTAGGTCACGGTCATGGGTGGGGATGGCATATAATTAAACTTTGTACTATTATCTATCACCATGCCAAATATAAACCCAATCCATCAAAGAGTTTGAATTATGGAGAGACCTTAAAAACTTTAACGCAAAACTTTAACATGAATAATCAAAGTCTGTGACCTTGACCTATAGGTCATGGGCATGGATGGGGGTGGTACATAATAAAACTTTGGACCATTATTCATCACCATGCCAAATATAAACCCAATCCATCAAAGGGTTTGGAAAATTTAAGATCTCAAAAACTTTAACGCAAAACTTTAACGCAAATATTAACTTACGGAAGGACGGACGGACGGAAGGACGGACGAACGGACATCGGACGAAAGCTATATACCCCTCGTCATACTTCGTATGCCGGGGGTATAACTAACAAAGTGGTTGTGCGTCCAGCGCAGACTCAGATCAGCCTGGGCATCCGCCCAATCGGATCAGAGTCTTTGCTGTCCGCATGAAGGTAGCTTAGACCCTTAGCTACTCTTTAAGCGCTTAGCGAAGAGTCTGAGCTGACTGGGTGGCTACCCAGGCTGATCTGAGTCTGCGATGGGCCCACAACCACATTGCTGGTAATCTCGTGTCGCGGCTCATATATTGATTTTTTTCCTGAATAGACAGTACCTGGGAATTCTTAATTTGTAATATATAAGGACACAAAAACTGTTAATGAGTGTGTGATAATTAAGTGAACGGTATGTGAGAATATAATTCAAGTCTGTGTGCTTTTGAGTGTAAATTAATTTCTGCGGACAATTCCTAGGACAACTCTGTGGACTCTGGGACAAAATTTTATATTTAAGCCGCGACATGAAAAAACCAACAGTGTGGTTATGCACCCAGCGCGGACTTAGATCAGCCAGGGCATCCTCCCAGTTTGTCAGTCTCTTTGTTAAAGCGCTGAAAAGGTAGCTAAAGGTCCAAGCTACCTCCATGCGAACAGTAAACACTCTGATCAGACTGGGCGGATGCCCAGGCTGATCTGAGTTTGCTCTGGTCGCACAACCACACTGTTGGTTTTGTCACTTGTTGAGATTTAATAAATTTGTTTAAATTTCACAGTCGTTCGTTTTCAAACAAGATCAGTCTGTCTTAGTCATTAATAGTCGAAGAAATGTATAAACAGCTACATGCCAATTTTCTGTCTTTATAATGCATTTTGTAAAATAAAAAAACACACACCTGGAAACGGAATATAAGAAGGTTTTGTGTGGAATAGTCATGAATATTAGTGATTTCTATGTGGAATCCTTATGCATTAGTTATCAGTTTATCATATTTAGATGAACACTGTTTGGTGTTATCATATATTTAATAAAGATACATCGATATTTCACGTTGGACATCATAAATAAAGATGGACGAATTAACGTGCTTAAGATAAGAACCACAATTTCAAGTAGCAAATAAACCCCAAACAACATTATTTTCTGTAAATACAGGAAAAAAAGTTTATCATATGGAACACAATTTATAAATATTGGCATTTGCAAAGCAGAAGAATGAATCCGTAATTATTTAGAATCAATAAAAACAAAGAAAGTGCTAATCATACAGCCGATAAACATTTGATTCAAAATTTCCCCAAAATATTTTGTTTCTTTACGTCAATAAATTCGGGTATAACTGGTAAATTGTAGGACTCATTCTGTAAGAAAAAAGAATAGAAAGCTGTATAATCACAATTACAATCACTCAACTGATTAAAACTAAATCGTGTTCGCAGAAGTATAGATACATTTTTAAATGATTAATATGCAACCAAAGGTCTTGGCTTGCCTTTCAAAATTTAAATCCAATTCACAACAAAACCTTAATATTGACATTTAATATTGAACCAGTTCGTCTCTTTAATTACACTTTTGATTACATAATAAAAATTCTAGCTAAGCTTCCATCCAAGAGAAATCTCTAATTGTATCAACAGGCCCGGATCCAGACAATCACGTACTGGTGGGGCTCTGGATAACCGGTGGGGCTGGGAGGTGCCGAAATGTATGTGTGTGGGGGAGGGGGGTTGAAAATATGACATATACGGTTCACAAAAAGTAGGGGATATTCAGGTTTGAAAAATTGTAGCATATACAACAAATGTGATATCCATATGAAACCCATAGTATCGATAAGATAAACATCCGTTAAGACACTTTTCATGAAAGTTTGGACGATATTTCCTGTCACGTGATCTGCATACAGTAAGTTTCAGACAGGGGGGCAGGACAAAAATGTGGTAAATTCGAACAAAAATTTATTCAAATTTTTCAACTAGGCTAACTTTTCAATGCACTTTTAAGTTTTGTATGCTAAAAGATTTTTTTTCTTCTTCAAAACGGTCAATTTAGGAAGAAAACCAGAAAACAAAAATCGTACAGGTACATCGAGTCACCGAAAAATTAACACGTTTATGGCTTGCACTCTTTATTTTTATGAAACAGCGCGTAAAAGCAATTTTCAGCTTGTTAAATGAATCAAAACGAGTGTTTTTGTGTAAATTTTGTAATCTGAAAAGGATCTGTTTTTGTAGCAGATTCGTGTGAAAATTGGGTGTCGACCCCCTGTCTCAAACGAATTACACGCAGATCACATGACAGGATATATCATCAAAATTGTAATGCAAAATGTTTAATCGAATATTTTTCTGATTGACACTTGCCGTTTCAGATGGATTTGATATGTTTTCTAATTTATACAATTTTTAATATCTTAATATCCCCTACTTTTTGTGAACCGTATATTTATGGTTCAATTTCAAGAGAATTTTTTTTCCTTGAAATATATGTTGTGACATCTCATTAGAATCTCCTCCCCGAGGCGATTCTAATGAGATATCGCAACATATATTTTGAATATTTTGATCTAACCACATTGGATTATTTTTCTCAAACTGTCATCAGATACTTCTTTTTATCTGGAGGCCTACATATTTTATGTAACACAGAGGCCAAATGGCGGGGCTGCAGCCCCAAAGCCCACCCTCTGGATCCGGGGCTGATCAAAGACATGAAATACTTCTATCAAAATCACACTACTCGACATACGATAGAGTATTGAATATGGTAAAAGTAGGACAATTTCAGAGATTGCTATAAATTTCCAAACATTGGTAATGGTAAACAAGAGATTATATCGTTTTCTATATGAAATGTGATGACTGTAAAATTTTCAGTATTGGGACTGACGGTCTGAACAAACAGTGCGGAACCAAATTGTTCCGTTTTGGTTGGTTGGTTGATTTGATGCTTAACGTCCACGGTAAACAACCTAAGGTCATGTCGGGACGGTCAGTTAACCTAACCACACTATTCCTGGGCAGGCTTAGACCTCCTAAGCGGTTAACCAGTACTAAGTGCACATACTTTCGCCAGTAACTGACAACTGCCCTTCTTGAATCAGCGGAAGGAGAAACGAAAGTATGTGGCCAGACCGGGATTCGAACCCAGGACCTCTGACTTACGAGTCAGGTGCCCTACCGATTGCGCTACCCGGCCCGTTCCGTTTTGGAGCAATTAAAGTTATTATTTTAGGTGTCTTAATTTTTAGAGTTTTACGGTATGCTTTTATTACCTCTCGTTTGGCTGGGAGTAAGTTTCATTTGTCTTAATTGTATTGATTCAGTAATTTTTATGGTCATAAGATTCCAGCCACTGGAATACCAGAATAGTATTGGCCATCTCAGCACATGATATTGCATTGTGAAATCAACACGAAAATAATTAGTATATCCCAGCAGAACACATTTATCGATTGCATTGGCGTTGATGCGACGTCTGGTGTTGCATCGGCGTTGATGCAACGACGTCGCTGTTCTAATTCTCGTAACGATGTTCATTAAGCGGCTCAACGGAACGAAACCATAGTTGCACACTCTTGGGACTGAGTCTGTCCTTAATGCTACGATGTTTTAACGTTGTGCTTTTATTGTGACAGTGGCAAAAAGAAGACAAATGCTATTATCAAATCATACCGTCGTGAGGTGGATCGTTAGGTTTTCAAGGAAGCAACTAAGGAAGTTTTATTTAGCTTCCTTTTTCAAAAAGGGTCAACTTTTCATTCCTTCAAGAAAATTCTCATTTCGACGGGTTTGTCGTCTAGGAAAGCAAATAGGAAGTCGTAGTCATGGTTGTGCTGCATACACCTTAACGTTACAGAATAAATCAAATTAATTAGCCGCGACACGACAAAAACAACAAGGTGGCATGTGCGCCCTGCGAAAGCTCAGATCAGCTGGGCATTATATGTATCTTAGCTACCTCCATGCGGACAGCGAAGACTCCGGTCAGACTTGGCGGATGCCCAGGCTGGTCTGAGTTTTCGCTGGGCGCACATGCCACGTTTTAGTTTTGTCCTGTCGCGGTTCATATGTATATCACGATTACCATAAATATTTGGACAATTCAAAAATATTTGGTAATAACCTTGTTCAGTCTCTAAGGAGACATTCTATGTCCTTGTATGGGTTGTTCAAAAACTGTTGTCAGTTAGAACTGACTCTGACCAGACTAATGTAAATAGTCTAATTAGGGTCTTAAATATAAACTTCGACTGAATATTTAGGCTATTTTGGATAAGTGACTGACCGAATATTTTGTTACATATGGTAAATGCTTAAGAGCGTACATTTTGCAGACATTGATTTATAAGCTTGTTAATGCAATCTGATTGCATCTCCTCAAATAAAGCTGTGCAAACATGCATCGAGTAAATACACTATTAACCACTGTACAACAACCGAGTTGTCCGATATACAAGTACATGTATCTGGGGTCGGCTGTAAACACTGGTTTTGAAGACGCAGAGAACGTGTTGTTTCAGTTTACGGAATCTGTGGATGATAATAGTTTGGAACAGGCCTAGATAATATTACGTGTATAGTCCGTTTGCTCTCAAGTGCAAACGGGGTTTTGTTTATTTTCTCGAAAACGATGAAAGTTCCATCAAATGTTCCAATGTCCTGATGATTCCTATAACTATACTTAACAGAATATGGAAAGTCCAAATTTTTGGATGCTTTTGTAAAATATTTTCCATTGACCTTAATGCAAAAACTGAGAGGTTTCACTAAAGGGCGACGTATGCTTGTTAGAACAGCCAAAATATTGTTGATAGGCAATAGCGTAAACTCTTTGTTTACTACAGGTATGGGCGTATATGAATGAAATAGTAAACTGTATTCACTGTCCGCACGTGTAACGCATGTTATCACTGGTCAGGTGATACTATGATGTAAATAAATATTGAACTTTTATATTATTTTGCGAGTAAACATTGTATGTTTTAAAATTTGATAATACTATGGGTGAAACAAAAAGTAGGAAAAATGGATTTAGATTAAAATTTCAATTTATTATGCAAATTTTGTTCTAGGGATAGCATATATTGGTCACATACTCTAACACGTAAAACTAAACGGGAATTCCAATCGCCAACATTTACTCCCTTGTAATTAAGAGGTGAAAATGACATATTCATATTTTAGGTCCTGTTTTTGTATAGAAACTTTTTATGCAAAACCTCACATTTCTGCAAAATTATGATTTTGTCATGTATAGGATGAAAATTAAGAATGAGCGATTCGAAAATCCTCTACCTCTCACCAATTTTGAGAAAATATTGGGGATGCCCTTTGCATTTGGGAGCAAACGGACTATACAAATACTACACGTTAAGTAATATAACCCTTATTAGGCTTTGTAGTCAGACAAAAAGGTGATGTTGTTGATTGAAAAGGAGGAAGCAACAAGCTTTGATGAAGTGTCGCATGTATCCGTCTGAGGTCACTATCGATAAGACAAAAAGTTCGTTTAGAATGTTGCATAAAATTTTGGACGATATATTCTGAAACATGTTGTTTCAAACGTGGATAAGGGTCCAAACTTACACGTCGAAAAATTATATTCAAAATTTTACGTTAAGCTCGGCTTTAAATTTTTTACACCCCACAAAATACTAGTGATGGGACACTTGCTACATGAAATACTCCTTTAGGGTCCGTCCGGGGTCCGTCCGTCTGTCCGTTCGTACTTCAACTTATGTGTTGATTAGCGCAATTGTTGCAAATTTTGTACATGCAATTTGTTTGTTTTTACATGTTCAAGTTTCACGGTACTTCAAATAAAATCGTAAAGGTACAACTTATAGCTCCGTATGGAGGACCGAACTACCAACTAATTGTGTGCACCGCAGCGGAGGGTGAGGGTGAAGGTTTGGGCCCAGTAAAACCGGTTTAAACCCCCCAGTAGTTATTACTGACCGTCTTAAGGCGGTACTTTTGTTGCGGTTGCATTTGTTTTATGTTCGGTGCTGTTTAATTTATTGTGTTCTCAGTTTAATCCTTCTATCATAAAAATAGAAAATAGGTAAAAATAATTGTTAAATGTTTTTCATATAATTTGCTTAGTCCGTTGTAACCCGTCTGTTGGTCTAAATTATTTAGTTCAATAAAGATAGCTGAGTTGCCATCTATTTGGGAAAGAGCTGCTGACTCGGCTTATCACTTGTAATTTATTGTTTGTTGGGATGTCTTTGTCAATCTTTCCCTTTGATGTTGGGGATAGCGTTTGGGATCTGATTCAGTCAGTTCCTGAAGTGTAGTTACTCTTTAAATTTACCAGCTTAGCTTTACGAATTTCGCGTCTTATTTCCACTTCCTCTTGATTGAAGTACAATCAATCAACCCCCGATATCTCGAACACTGATATCTCAAAGTATCTTCTTATATCAAAGAATGTATTTCCTATTTTATTTACATTTCCACTGCTGCTACCTCAAGCTACTGATATCTCTGGTGCCAGAAAATTTACTTTGAGATATCGGTAGTTTGGGCTTAAGTTCGACTTCGGGATATAGAGAGTTGACTGTAGAATGTTATGATATGTAACTTGGACACTTCCTTGCTATCTTCACTAATCATTTCTTTCCTTTCCTTTAGAAGTTTTGCTGTCAAAACTTTATTACGCATATTAAAGTCATCACTCCACATCAGATACTCGAGCCAAACGAATACGTTGAGAACTGAAAAAAATAAACACCATAGGATGTAGAACGAGAAACATCACCATCTAAAAATCGAAAATTAACAATATCAAAATCAAACTCATCTGTTGAAAGCATACAGCTCTAATACCTAAATCATAACTGACATTGAATAAAATGGTAAAATGAACAATAGTCCTATATCTTGTAAGTTTATATAATTATGTTTGCAGATCTTGTGTATTTGAATTTAAAACCCAAGCTGCAATCCTGAATCATAAAGTAAGTATATTGCTGTACTTCTACATTATCTTGCTGTAAACAGTTAGATATACAGTAGTGTAAGGTCCACCTAAAACACCATTACGTATTTGGGTCTCTTGATTATCCAAACTGTCATTATATTTCATACAATAGGCTTGTAATGAACCAATATCAGAACTCAGGAAATTACCACAACACCCTAATTATTTGGACAACTGAACCAATTTCTAACATTGTATATTATTTTACCAAAGTGTATTTTATATTTCCGTGTTCTTTCGGACCACTGAGTTCATTTAAGTTTTTTTTTTTAATTTTATTCCAGAATTTTTCAAAAGCGTACAATTTACATACATAAATACTCGATTACTTATTTTCAAACTACACATTATTATATTTCATGTCCTAATGCAGATATACACAATTGAAAGTATATAGAGATGGAGAGAGAGAGAGAAAAAAAAAGACAGAGAGTTTAGAGAAGGGAAAAAGGAAGATAAACCGTAATAGACATAGATATACGATTACATGTTTTCAAACTACGCCTTATACAGATATACACAAATTAAAGTATAGAAAGAGAAAGTAAGCGAGAGATAAAGAGTATTTAGAAGAGGAAAAAGAGAGCTAGACCGTGGTAGACATGATATAAACGCTTACTAAGGAGACACAATATTTAAAGAAAAAGAGGAAGAAAAGAGATAAACAGAAAAGCATAGTAAAGAAGACAAAATAAAAAGGAGGACAGGATAACCAAACCTGTGGAAATTCTCTTTTGAAACTCCTAATCAGCAATGGTTCATCCTGCAAGGAATTACTGCTGTATTACTAATTACTGACATATAGTCCGCTCTCGATATCTCGAAGTCAAATTTCAGCTCAAACCACTGATATATCAAAGTAAATTTTCTGATACCAGAAAACCCACTCTGAGATATCAGTAGTTTGAGATAACAGGAGTTGATATGTAGATAAAAATAGGAAACATATTCTTTGATATAAGAGGATATTTTAAGATATCAATGTTCGAGACATCGGGAGCTGACTGTATTTCAACACTGAAGCATCCGCACCCTTCGCACTCTTAGAATATATAAATATATGTATTTTTCTCAGCAAAACTGCTAGCTGAAGTATATATTTAATCCATAACCCCCCTTTATCGCTATAAGGATTTTCAGTTTATTCTAACGATAATTATACTACATTATTGAGACCACGTATATATTTTTTCTTCTTTTTTCTTATATTTATTGTACAATAGTCTAGTTTAAAATTAAAGTCCTTACTCCATACTGATACTAATGTCATCTTTATAATCTCACAATCTTCTTATAAACGAATTTATTTTATTTAATATATAAATGCAACTTTTAGCAATATTATCAGGTTTGCAACATTCAAACTCTATTAAAATATTGACACAAGGGATACCATTTCGAAAAAAACTTTGCAGTGGTACCATTTACATATGCGATATACTTTTCACTTTTAAATTTTCTTTCAAGAAGACTCAAAAAGCTATTTAAGCTTAATTCTTTCCCCGAAAATTTGTTACTGTAGATATAATACTTACCTATAACAAACATATATATTTTCATTTGATTTGCATCTTGATAAGAAAACAATATATTTCGTTCATTTAAATCGATCGTTATGTTTGAATTGGCAGATAACCATACTTTAAGTTGATTCCAGAATTGTTTTACTTTTTCGCATTGTACAAAAAGGTGATAAATTGTCTCTGGGTACTGGTTACAATATTCACATAGATTATTATCGACTTTATTTATTTTACACAAAAAAGATTTTGTTACTAAAATTCTGTTTGTTATTTTATATTGAAAGTCTTTTAACTTTACTTCCTTTTCTAACTGTATCACACGATTATAATTTTTCCACTGCTGCTCATTTATATTTCCCACCTCATTCACCCATCTAGTATGTATATTTGGTTTGTTAGCATCGAGTTCATTTAAGTTTGTCAAAACACTCTCAGAACCTAGGTTGAACATTAAGCCTGTGAAATTAACTTAAATTTTACTACCGACTGTTCAAGAAAACTGAAACGAAGCTGCGTGGACAGATTGTTTAGTTTGAATACGCATTTAAAAATTTAGATTGATTGACTGATTGATTGATTGATTGATTGATTGATTACGGTTTAATGGACTTTTGAGACAGTACTTTAGTCTATATCGAGCCGATTCCTAAAGAAAAGAAGAGTTGGTTGGTTGGTTGATTTGATGCTTAACGTCCACGGTAAACAACTAAGGTCATGTCGGGACGGTCAGTTAACCTAACCACACTATTCCTGGGCAGGCTTAGACCTCCTAAGCGGTTAACCAGTACTAAGTGCACATACTTTCGCCAGTAACTGACAACTGCCCTTCTTGAATCAGCGGAAGGAGAAACGAAAGTATGTGGCCAGACCAGGATTCGAACCCAGGACCTCTGACTTACGAGTCAGGTGCCCTACCGATTGCGCTACCCGGCCCGGCAAGAAAAGAAGAGAAAAGAAAGATAGGACGGACTAAAAAAAAAGCCTCCAGCCTGTTGCAAGTATAGCAGACACGTGCCCTACGTAAGCCAAAATCAGACACTCGCTACACTTAAAACAATTTGGAAATAAAGTAGTTATAATTCAAGACTGTTTACAGTACACAGTAAACCTACATAGCATAGTCTAATATTTCAACTATTTGGCGTGAGTACACCTTTGAAAAGTCGTGGAAATGCATTGTTGACGTCAGATAAGGGACATTACGTATGATGAATTCTATCATACGACTCCTTTGATCGTGTGACAACTAATGACCGAAAACACATGTAATGTGTTATGGTGTCGACATTGACTCTACCCTCTCCCTCTCAACTACTGTCTAAATTACATGTAGAACATAAATGTGAACTTAAAGAGTTCCTAAATATCGTGCGTACGCTAATGACATCCGAATGACCGCGAACACAGCTCATTGTTTATCTATATATGTGACAGTGCCTGGAATTTTTAGCCTTGTGGAGGTGCGACGTTGACGTCACGAAACGTGGAATGAATGTGACGTCATTAAATATGTACGTAAAATTAATTGGATTTCTGCGCACTGACTTATAAATTTCAAAGCGTCACCTGAAAAGAGTGATTCAGCATTTCTGTCGGGGTCTTTAATTTTCTTCATCTACACTCTTTTAAGAAAGTTTGCATCATAGATCTTTGAAAACCGTTTTTACGAACCAGTTATAAAAAACCTTATCCAGCTAGTATGTAAACTGTGTCCGATGAGTGACACGAAAACAAAAAAAATCGGGTTGGTGTTTATTTCGTTTTCTTTTGCAATAAACCTTCGCGTTATTGCTTTGTGCTTCTCGAAATCTATTCTGAAAGCAATAATAAATATAAAATGATAAAAACAAAATTTCCGATGTTCGCTCCATAAGGCTAAAAATGTCAGACACTGTCACATGTATATGTATATGCTATACTAGCTTCCATCTTTAAGAGGTGTCCAATATGCCGCGTAACTAAAACAATGCTTAGCTTACCTTTCAAATTATGTTTTCGTATCCAAATTAATCAAGAGTATGATTTACCCCTCAAACATATTATTCCAATTATTTCACTTTGATCACACAATATATTGTGTTGCCTATGCACAGGTCAGTAGAAAATCAACTCTTTTCACAACGCTTGGTAGCCAACACATGGCATCCTCCAATCAGAAGTAATTTAGAACCTCACAGAGCACGAGAAAGGCTATATCAGATAATGTAGCAGGTCCCCAAACACTAGTAATTGTAAACCAGAGACAATATCGTTTTCTATAAGAAATGAGAACGATGTTTTCTTAATCAGCTGTGGTATCACTCTGGGAGCAATTTTCATTTGTCTTATTCTATCGATTCAATAATAATGCATGATCGAGAGTTTCCTACTATCTACAGGCGTGAAATAAATTAACAATGCAGTGTATACATAAATAAAACTAGAACGGTTAGAACATCTGACTATACCCCCGCTGTGGTGCTCCCAATGTATATGGTCAGTATGCAGGAAACAAAACTCAACCATGTATGAGCAGTCTATGCAGAACAGCTGCTGAGAGCTCTGCTATGAAAAGTGTCATTAGTCAATGTCGAGTCATGTATCAAATATGATCGTGCACAGCTGCTGAGAAATCTTAAAGAAAAATAACAGTATGGAATGCATGGCAAGAAAGAGAAGTGACCTAATACAAGAAAGAACAAACTGGAGAAAAGCCGGTCTCTATTCTATGATACAACTTGTCATTGTCAGCCTTCATACAAAATATGAACTGTCTACCTAATACCTTTGGCGGGTTATTTTGACAAAAATGTATGGAGAGAAAGAAAAAAGAATAAATACAGGGAATAGTATAGAGGAGGATGCCCATACTCAATACCACGATACAACAAGTCGGCGCGAAATAGCCCTTTTGGTGCTGATGTGCCGTAAAATCAATATCACTCACTCACTCATTGTTAACACATGTACCAAAAACAAACCTTCCATCGTGAACAAATGCTGAGAAGTATTTTATGAAAAAGTACTGTACTAA
Organism: Ctena decussata; assembly: GCA_963989385.1. Lineage (NCBI taxonomy): Eukaryota > Metazoa > Mollusca > Bivalvia > Lucinida > Lucinidae > Ctena > Ctena decussata. Next base: position 31,299,894 of record OZ022498.1, on the reverse strand, counting down.
ATGCATTGAGAGAAAGAGAAGTGAATAAATTCAGGGAAGAATGAACATGAAAAGAATGATTCTCTGTCCCATGATACAACTTATCGTTATCAACCTGTATACCAAATATGAACTTTCTATCTTATAATGCTGTGGAGATATATTTGACGAAAAAGTGCGGAGAAAGAGAAAAGTGAACTATTACAGGTAAAAACATTGAAGAGAATGTCCCTTCTCAATTCCACGATGCAGCAAATCATTGTCAACTCAACTTGAACAGTTACTGAGAAATATATTACGAAATATAACAGTACTGAATGCATGGAGAGAAAGAAAAGTGAACAAATACAGGAAAGAACAAATAGAAGAAGATCAGTTCTCTAGCCCATGATAAAACTCATCGCTGTTAACCAGTATACCAAATATAAACTTTATAGCTTTTACCTTTGCCGACCAAAAACTAAGGAGAGAAAGAAAAGTGAACGAATACAGGGAAAAGCAAAGAGAAGAATGCCTGTTCTCGATCACACGCTTCAACAAGTCATTGTCAACTCAAATGTCAAATATAAAACACCCACCTAGAACAGTTGCTGAGAAATATTTTGCGAAAAATTACCGTACCATATGCATGGAGAGAAAGAAAAGTGAATAAATACATGGACGAACATATAGGAGAAGGCCAGTTCTCTATTCCACAATATAACTTGTCGTTGTTAACCTCTATACCAAATATAAATTTTCTATTTAAAATTTTAATTTTACCTCACTGCAGCTGGTGTTCTGCCATGTGGCGGCCGTAAAACGTCTCCCCGTACATGTACATCATCCATAGTGCAGATTATATTTTATTTTCATCCTTTGAGATCAGAGGATATATTATGAGAAATCTAAAATTTGAGATTGATTTCGACTCTTATTCTAGATCATCGTCAATTACATTATTTGGATCTTTTTTTTATACTAATCAGTCCTTAAAGCGACCAATTTAAAATTAAGAAATTACGTGTGTATTTCTCTGGTTTCGTCACCAGATATTGTCAGGGTCACTGACAAGGCTTTATTAGCCGAAACTACATAGTCTGGCCCATGTTCCTTCTTCTGAATGTATTCTCTGCTCTTGAAGAAACTATTTAAGATTTTAATTTCTATCTTATAACATTGCAAAGATGTCTATAGCGAAAACGTGTGGAGAGAAGGAAAAGTGAACAAGTACTGAGAAGAACAAGCAGGAGAGGGCCCATTCTCAATCCCACGATACGACTTGTCTTTGTCATCCTGTCTACCAAGTGTGAAGCTTCTGTTATTCGGTTCTTGAGATATCTTTGACGAAAAAATGTTACTGAATTATGGATTTGTTTGATTGATTGTTCTGGGTTTATCGGCCCTTTGAGACAGTATTTCAGTCTATATCGGACCGTCTCCCACAGAGGGGGAAAGAGGAGAACCCCCACCCGCACCTACTGCAAACACAGTAGGCCATTGCCCTACAATGTTCCAAATCAGTAGGACGCCCCGGTACTGGAGGTTACACACAGCACTATCGCACCACCCGGCCACGCCCCGGAAATACGGAAGGACGAACGGAACCACGGACAGATGTAAACCAGTATACCCCCCTCCGCCATACACACACACTTTTTAAAGCGCGGGGAATAAAGACTTATACCCCCCCCCCGCCATACACACACTTTTTAAAGCGCGGGGTATAAAGACTTATACGTGAAATATCTATACAGACCGAAACGAAAACACTACACTTTTTAAACATTTTCTAAAATTCAAGTGGATGTTAGGTCTGCATTGTGGTCTCCTAACTCACCAGTGAAAGATTAAATACAGTCGAGGACACGATGTAGTTTGATGGATGAATGACTTGCAATTCTGCGTCATTTTCCACAGTTATTCAGTCATATCAGACGACGAGATGCTAATAATGAAAGGCTGTATGCAGCCGAACCACGTTTTGTTGTAAAGATTTCCGCCTCTGGGGGTGGTTGCGGTCCGGTGATGGTGCTGGTTAACTTTCAGTGCTGGGGCGACCTTCTAATTTGGATAATATTAGGCCTACTGTGCTTGCAGTAGTAAATGCGGTGGGGTATGTTTGAATTTTCTCTCTCTCTCCAGGAGACGGCTCGATATAGACTGAAATGCTGTCTGAAAAAAGCCTTAAACCCAAAACAAACAAGCAATGTTTTATATCGAATTATAATATTTAAAATTGTCACGACAAATTATACAACATGTCTCCATAAATTTCAGGTTCCAATAGAGCAGTTAAAGAAGTGTTTTGAACATCAACTCTGAATGTCGGCAACAAAACTTAGAGAAAGTTTTACAAAGTTATAAATAACTATAACCTTGTTTAAGAAGCTTGTTCCGATCATTAAGACCGCCAATGTGACTAGATGTGCTCGTAAAACAAATCAGCTGAGACAGATGTACAGCACACGATGTTACATGTGGAACAGTTCCATTTGAAAAAGATACATTAACTAGTTTTCATAACGAAGTATTACTGTTTGTAGACAAAAATAAAAAAACAAGTAGAAATCCAAATATACGGATTCGGTATCAGAAGGATTTGCGTTATAAAGCCGAAGTGTTAGAAAATTTTGATATATCGTATTTTCAAAATAGGTTTTACCGGTATTTAAAGACCCAATTGCTCTATCGATGGTAATATTCATGAAATATTTAATCGTGTGGCATCGCTGCAAGCTTCTCTCTATAGTTTCGCCATTGTAAATGACCGCGATTAGCCTAAAGTTTGACTAGAAGGGCTGGATACCTCGTTAACATTGGCTTGACTGCTTTGAGAAAGTGGAAGAGACCCTTTTGGTAAACAGACAATATAAAGTCTGGAACGAACTTTATGTGTTTTTTTTTTTTTTTTGGTTTTTGTTCTTTTTTCCTGTGATAACATCAAGCCGAAGCCGATGTTATCACAGCAGGAACACATATGCAACAAGACGTGCATAGTTTGTACCCAACGCAATACTCACCAAAAATAAATTATGTTAGTTATTATAATTTATCATCTGACGTCTCGGTACTAAAGCCAAATTGCAATAAAAGATTCTAAGCAGTTGGTGTACTAATATATTACGATTCACAGTAGCAAAGTGTAATTCGTTAGCGCTCTTATCAGCTAGCGCATTTATCAGCTAGCTTACCATTAGATAATATGAGAATGCGATTACTGTTGAATCCGCAAGGTTTTGCATTTGCGAGAATTATTATTTATAATTAAGAGTACAAGAAGGCACGACAAAATCATTTTTGTTTTAATAAGACAAAAATATCTAGCTTCTCTCAGCCCCAGGGCTCCCGGAGAGAATATAGTAAAAGCATTGGTCAGGCGTTCGTCCATGCACCGCCCATCCGTTTTCCGTCTAAAACATTTTATACATCTTCTCTGAAGTAGTTCTATCACGTGAGTGGTTTGAAGCTGCATGGAAACCTTCAGATTACATATCGAGTCACGTGTATCTATTTATCAGAAGGACGTAAAAGGAGAAAGTAAATAGGAAGATTCTCAGGAACTGACACAATTCAGTCCCAGTTCCCACCCACGAAGACAACACAAACTTAGTCAGCACCAAAGACGTCATCAGCGGCAGCCATGTGAACAGCCATTTCCCATGTAGGTTGTCACCTGGCTAGCCTTTACATCACAAACAATATATCAACTAGAACTGTCAGAAAATCTGACTTTACCCCCGCTCAAGCGCTTGTATTAAAAAAAAATAATAATAATAACATGAAATAACAAATCTACCACGTGAGTAGTCTATGATGAACAGTTGCTGAAAAATCTGCTAAGTTTCATTATACACAGCATTGATAGAAAAATTATAACGTAAAATATTCCCACTCTGCAGCTTAGGTAGTCCAGATCAAAAGTAATGCTATAGAGATATCATGAACCAAATATGGAATAAATCTTCAATGCAGTTACTGAGATGTGAGCAACGCAAAACTTTGACATAATGAAAATGCCTAAGTCCTAATTACTGACCCTTGGCACCACCCTAGAGCATAGCCCAAAGGCTAAGTTAGAGTTAACATCGAATGACCTGTGGTGGCTACAAAACAACCATCCAATCAAACCGGATAACAGCATAAGAAATGACAAAACAGAGGGAAAAATCAGAGAAAAAGTTTCCTTTTTGGCAAATAAGATTTACATGCAAACTTGCCGGTAAACCCAGAATTGGAATTGGTGAATACATCCGGTTCAAACTTAGCAATTTGATGTAAACTTGACGGAAACTTAATGTAAATGGTGTACACAATAAGTAACTTATTCACACGCATAATCATATCATCTCTACTACAGAAATAAACAACATCTTAGCTCGACGCAAAGGTTAGATCTAGATGAAAAACACAATTCAGGTACTTAGGAGATCTCACTTTAGAAATAACAAGAGCTGTCGCCTGACAGCATAGCTCGCCTGAATTGGTGCTTGCTCATCACACAGCCGCTATGGTGGTGTGGACTGCTATGCATAAAACTTCATGCAAGCATGTCCATAATGAAAACACATTTATAAACAAAAGCTATCTCAGAAATATGTCTTAAAATAAAATTAAAAAAAAAAATGAAATGAAATTTCAAAGTCCATGAGCTTGAGGTAAAAAAAACTGACGGGTAGGGGGGGGGCTATGTGGGCTGCTATGCATAAAACTTCATGTGAAAACACATTTATAAACAAAAGCTATCTCAGAAATACATGTAAGTCTTAAAATAAAATTAAAAAAAAAAAAAAATGAAATGAAATTTAAAAGTCCATGAGCTTGAGGTAAAAAAACTGACGGGTAGGGGGGAGGTGGGGGGCTAGGATGTATCAAAACCCTGAACCATTATCTAACATCAGTCCAAGTATTAGTATCAACTGCGTCCATCATTGTGGCACTGTGAAATTATGTCTTCATAAATCTAAAACTTTAACCAAAATCTTAAAGACAAAATCTAAGTCGATGACCTTGACTTCAAGGTCATCCAGTGGGGTAAGTATAGGGTGTTTTGTAAAAACTAAAAAAAGAGTCTAACATCAGTTCAAGTAAAAACTAAATCTCTGCAAAGCATTATGAATCAGTTTGCAATTACAAAACTTTAAAAAAAGACAAAAATTTCCTAAGTCCCTGATCTTGACTCAAGATCACTGAGCGGGGTTGGGGGAGTACTCTGTAGATCTAACTACAGTGCAAATATAAAAAGAATTCATTTATGGGTTCAGGAGATATGTGTCTTTAAAAAACTTTAACCAAAACATCCAATCAATAAAAAGACAATATTCTAAGTCCATGACCTTGACATCAAGGTCACAGAGGGGGTGGGGTAGTACCTTTGAAAACTTTAGACCAATATCTAACTTTAGTGTAAGTATCAAAGGAATTCATCCATGGGTTAAGGAGATATTGGGCTTTATAAAACTTTAACCAAAACATCCAGTCCAAAAAAAATACAAATTTTCTAAGTCCATGACCTTGACATCAAGGTCACGGAGTGGGGTGGGGGTGGTACCCTGTTAAACCTTAGACCAATATCTAACTACAGTGCAAGTATCAAAAGAATCCATCCATGGGTTAAGGAGATATAGGTCTTTAAAAAACTTTAACCAAAACATCCAATCCGAACGCCGACGCGGACGCGGACGCGGACGCCGACGCCGTGGTGACAACAATAGCTCTTCCTGAACTTTCGTTCAGGCGAGCTAAAAGACATGAAGGCATCTGTTAAAGAAAAAACTGGGTAAACAGTTCAAACAAAAGATATAAACAATTTTAAACAAGACGTCATATAATTCAAAGACACGGTATTTGAAAAAGTGCTGATACATGTACCATATATAGATGGCGAAAACAATTAATAAAAAAATTTTGACACTGAGCAGTTTTATACGGTTCAAACCATCGGTAAACAAACGCAACAATCGTTCCGCAAAAGCATAGTCTGTAACAGAAAAGTTTAATAAGGCATATGGAATCTGTCACGACATTGTCACTTTTTTGTCTTCCTGTGATGAAAACGAATTCCATGAAAAAACGTGTTTTAATCAACTTTAAACAGAGTGGCAGTGTTTAATTTTCCCAAACTACCAATGGAATTGATTAAAACGAAGGAAAACGAAAACCTTTCCAGGAACAGTCAAAGATCCTCCTCTGGCATCAAGAAAACCAGCATTGTAAAGAAAAACATATCAAATTTGGTTAGATGTATTTGTATCCACTACGGATGTTTTATAAACAAAGTACTTCTCATTAAATGTCCGTCATGTAAAAATGAGCCTCAAAATATCCATAGTCCTACAAATGGTAACATCGTCGAAGCAAAATCATTCTAAACATGGTACAGCATTCACAATTGATGACGATATGTCGGCTAATGTGTGTTGTTGTTTTTTCTGTCATACTGGCAAAAAGTACAAAGAACAGACTTTTTTGAAAAACATGACAAGTCTCTGCATAAGAATATTATTGGTTTCTGATTTAGTCCAGGCAAACTGGCGATTTTTTCCCTAAACCCAGAACAAATTGCAACAAAAGCTTTTTTGCATTTTTGTTGAGGACTATCATTCAAATATGAAATATCAAAAGTAGGATAAAATCGGATAATGCAAAATATATATATTTTTTTCTCTCCATTTTTACATGCGCCTATTTGCGTCTTAAATATACCAATTATTTGTAATGTTTTATATGACATAACATTATTGCTGTGAGTTTTATTTCTAAGAACCTATTCTGCCTCTGCCAGAATTAAGTCTAGAAGCTTAAGATTGAATTTGACACATTTTGTTGTTGAATGTAAAGCCATCTAGGTCTTAAATTGGTATTAATTACCCAACCCACTTTATTCTGCCTTAAAATCTGAAGTGAATTTTTGAAGGTCAGTAACTGACTGCAACAAGAAATATGTCATACTGATGACTTAGCTTAGCATAAACATGCTTCAATTTAGAATACTGATCTCTGAAGGCATGAGAAGCCCGAAACAAAGTCACAAAGAGCAGAATACTACATGCATAATAACACAAACAGTGCAACAAACTAATGAATAGTCTTTGTAAATCTCCTCGGCAGGATTTATGAAGGAGGCCACTAAACATTGCTACTTACTAAATATGTATGGTCTGACCCTCATGGTTTCAGGGATGCTTTTTTAAGATTTTTTCCCCATTATAAGTCTATGGGAGCTAATGACCCCTGCGGTGTGGCCAATTTGGACCCTAGGCATGGTTAAAGGGTCACTGATGAGGCTTGAATAGCCGAAACCGCGGTATGGCCCAACTTCTTACTTATGAATGTTTTCTTTGCTCTTAAAGGATCTAAACTTTTATCATTATTTATGTATGTGAAAAATAAACATTGCTAAATACTAAATATGTAAACTCTGGGCCTCATGGTATCAGAGAAGAATATTTTTGAGGGTTCTTTAGCGATATAGCTCTATATAAACAAATGACCCCCTGGTGTGGGGCCAGTCTGGACCCCAGGGACTTGGTTGGCAGGAGTTATGGGACACTAAACATTCCTACATACCAAATAAATATATAAGCTCTGGGCCTCTTGGTTTCAGAGAAGAAGATTTTTTACATTTTTCCAATTATAAGTCTATGGCAGCCAATGATCGATTCCGTGTGTGTGTTTGTGTGTGTGTGGGGGGGGGGGGAGCAATTTGAAATTAGGATCCCATGGGCATGGTTGGCAGGATTTATGTACGTGACCGCCAACCATCGCTAACCATTGCTACATACAGTTTACTAAATGATATGTAAGCTCTAAGTCTCATGGTTTCAGAGAAAAGATTTTTGAATGTTCTCAGCCATATAGCCCTATATTAACAAATGACCCCTGGGGTGGGGCCAGTTTGGACCACATGGGCATGGTTGACAGGATTTATGCAGGGGACCACTAAACATTGCTACATACTAAATGTTTAAGCTCTGGGCCTCATGATTTCAGAGAAGATTTTTTTAAAAAGTTTTTCACTTCATAAGACTATGGGAGCTAATGCCCCTGGGTCGTGGCCAATTTGGACCCTAAGGGTATGGTTGGCAGGATTTATGTAGGTGACCCCTAACCATTGCTACATACTAAATATGTAAACTCTGGACCTCATGGTTTCAGACAGGAAAAAGTTTGAAGGTTCTTTAGCTATATAGCCCTATATAAACAAATACCCCCCTGGGATGGGGCCAGTTTGGATCCCAGGGGTATGGTTGGCAGGATTTGTGTAGGGGACAACTAAACACTGCTACATGCTAAATTAAAATCTTAAAAAGTTCCCTCAAGAGCAGATAATACATACAGAAGTAGGAACATGGGCCAGACTAAATCTATCTGCTCTGGGCCTCATGGTTTCAAACCTGAAGATTTTTTAAGTTTTTCTCGCCCTAACTCTGTGGAAGCTAATGACCCCTTGGGTGGCAAATTTGGATCCCAGAGGCATGGTTGGCAGGATTTATGTACGTGACCACTAACCATTGCTTCATACTAAATATGTAAGCTCTGGGCCTCCTGGTTTCATAGTGAAATTGTTTTGAAGGTTCTTTAGCTATATAGCCCTATATAAAGCAGTGGGACCCTAACGTGGGGCCAGTTTGGACCCCAGGGGATGAATTAACAGGAGTGATGTAGGGGACCACAAAACATTGCTAAATACTGAATTTATAAGCTCTGGGCGTCATGGTTTCAGAGAAAAAGATTTTTTTTAAGTTTTTCCCATTATAATTCTATGGGAGATTTATGTTGCCATGGCAAACAGAGTACGAATCTGATCTGCCCTTTAACCTTATGCAGTCAATCCCCCATCCCAACAATGCTACACATAAAATTTGATCAAGCTTGGGCAGATGGTTATGGAGGTATGTTTTAAAGTGTGGAAGACGACGACGGACTACGGACCAAGGCTGTACTATTAGCTTACCTTGACAGATGAGATAAAACCTTAAAGAACATCCCATATTTTAACATGAAATTTTCAATTCCATGACCTTGACCTCAAGGTCATTGAGGGGGCAATGGTGTAAAACGTAAGACCATTATCTAGCATAAGGGAAAGTATCAATTTAGGCTATCAATGGGTTAACGAGACATGGGTGTTTTAATATAACCGATAACACCCAAAAGGTGGGCATGGACGCGGGTGCAAACGCGGAGGCAAACACCGGGGTGACAACAATAGCTCTTCCCGAAGATCGTTCAGGCGAACTAAAACAATGACTTCTTTCCAGAGGAGTGGGTGGGGTGGGGAGATTGCTGTTAGGGAGGAAGGAGGTATAATTTGTAAATTTTGAACAAGAAAAGTAAACATTTTACCATTTGTGATTGCGAAAGATGTCATGGCGGTCATCACCTAAGATCCATAAGCATGTCCAAGTTATCTGCATATTTAACCCTCTAGTGGATTATCCTTTCAACACATGAAGTATTTAGCCGGGCCACATAGTACAGTCGGTAGCGCGTCTGACTCAAGAGCCAGAGGTCTGATATCCAGCCCGGCTACTTACTTTCGCTCCTCCTTCCACTGATTCAAGAAGGACAGTTGTCAGTTACTGACGAAGGTATATGCACTTAGTACTGCTTAACCGCATAGGAGGTCTAAGCCGCCCTAAGAATAGTGTGGTAAGGTTAACTGACCGTCCCGACATGACCATGGCCGTTACCGTGGACGTGAAGCAACAAAACAACACTCTCAGATGTCCCATCATTTGATAAATAGGGGTTACATCAAGCTGTTTTCTTCTATTGTTCTGTCACTGTCTTCATTTAAAAACATTGATTCTGTTTACTATCTTCATTACCATCCATATTGTCCAACTGAATTGAGGTTATGGTACAAGCAAAATTTGCACTGGTGGGTGGGGTAAACCAATAGTGATATACTATATGACGGACCGGTTATGCATAATCAGCAAATTTAATGGTAGACAAAAGCTAAAGAACAGTATAAAACTTCTTAATCAACGACTTCTATGGGTTTAACTTGTCTAGAAATGATGTTTAGAAGTGGCTTTCCGACCAAAAGTAGCTGTGCAGTGATTTAAATCCTTCAAAAACAAGATATATGAAAAAATTCTCCGATTTTGTCCTACTTTTAGTATGTTAAAAATGTAGGTCTTAGGAGCTTATTACTGCAAAGAAACCTTTTGTTGCAATTTGTTTTAGGTTCTCCCACAATTTGACTGGACTAATTCCCCGTTCAAGGCCTCATTGCTCTATCAGCATGAATTATTTTGTCGTGGCGTATCGCTGCAAACTTCGTCTTTGTAAATGGCCGTGATTAGCCCAATTTTAAACAAATAGACATTCCTTCAGTTTCACATAAAAAGATTGAAAAAATATTTGGGTCATTTCAATTACTTTTGATATCATAAGCTTGAATAAATTAGTTAAAACTACAATGTACAGGCGCGGGGCCCTATTCGTTGTCTCGATTTCGTTTATATGGAAACCAGAAAAGAAAAAAAAACGCAGCGCCTTTATGATTATATGTGTTAAGACGCTTTTTTATCCATTAAGTTTCGTTGCATTTTTACAATCCATTGAATACACGCGCCTTGTATTGTGTTAAGCCGGCCAATCACGATAATTTACAATGAAACTGTAGTAAATAGTTTTAGCGATATATCGCAATAAAATAGTACGTGAATTTATACCATTGATAGAGCAATGAGCTCTTTCAGGCATATGTCTGAGTTGAATCGGTATGCCAAAAGGAAAGACTCTGATCATACGGTGCAGATGCGCAAGTTTATCTGTCTTCCCTGTTCGCACATGCAACACGGCACCTTTACACGCGAGACGAGTCAAATATATAACAGTCGAGTAACAAGAAAGGTTAATTAACGGTAAGCGGGAGAAGAAGAGCTCGTCATGGTTACTTGGCGAATGCCACGTGGCAGATAGTCACGTGGAAGTCAACGCTTCTACATGCCCCAGCATGATGCCTCAAGCCAGGCTCACATGGGGTTGAACTAAATCAACCTTAATAAATCTTCTTCGGGCTTGAAGACTGAGCTGGAATTCAGCTCAATTTTCACCATGATAGCCACCTGTGAGTTAAACAACTAATCCGGAGTAGCACCCATATGTCTATCTTGCCCTTTTACCTTTAAAACACAGAAAAAGAATGAACGAAACCACCCCTGGTTAACTATGTATATACAAGGGCTGTTACGAAACGAAAAAGAGCCGTTACGAAACGAAAAAGAGTCATACTTACCAAACGAAATAAGATTGTTTGGTAACTACGACTCTTTTTCGTTTCAAGTCATCAGGTCGTTTGGTAACTTTGAATCTTTTCTTTTTGTAACATCCTTGAAAACATAGTTATCCAGGCGTGGAAATGCCAAAGTCGCAAGGCAAAATCCATCCAAAAATCGGAAAAAGAAGAGAGAACAAAAAAAAGAGATGACAAAACCAAAAGCATGACACGCTTAGTCATTTAAAGTAGAACTTTAACAGAAGATCCGCAGCAGTAATGTCATCAGCTGTAGTACCCCTGGGGTTTTTAACAAGTTTTACGCATGCAAGCAGTCTTAACAGTTAATGGTAAAATGGTAAATCCTAAATGTTTGTATTCAATTTCAGAAGCAGGTGGTTTTTCAAACCAGTGATTTCGAACCCTAGCTTTTTCATGTGTGTTTAGTTAATTGCAGTGACTGACGGCTGTAAGGTGTTGAGAGCACTACGCGTCATTGTTAGCTTGTAGTTTCCATTATTTCATAAACATCGGTGTCACACGCCAATAACAGGCATGTTTAAATGGATACAAATCATGTATTTACAAGGCAAGTCATGTGCTTTCAAAAACCTGCTTCGCGACTTTCAATATACCCGTTTTGCGGGCCACTTAAATTATTTAGCTACGCACCGCTGTATTTGTTAATTGCTCTTATTTATCGCTTGGCCACGGAAGGCGGCTATTAATAATGATAAAAATGGTACACTCACGTGTTGACTATCAAACGGTGATAAAATATAGTGTCTTTTTTTTTTGCAAATTCCAACGAATAATTATTGTATTTATGTAATAATAGCGATCAAATCTTTTTTTTTCAATGAATTAATGTTCGAATGATCCCGAGAGAGATGTTGAAAACCGAGGCCTTGGGAGAGAGAGATTTTGAAAACTGTGGGCTTTGCCCTCGATTTTTAACAGCTCTCTCGAGCCCTGACTAACGTTGATGCTTGAAAAACCATGTTTGATCACTATAATGTTAATACCAAAAAGTAAAATGTTGCTTCAGTTATGGCGTCAAACATAAAATTTAGGTCTTCGCTCTGATTAGACCACTAGAATAACCATTTTGGTATGCTATTTACACAGAACTTTCCTCTTGTAATTGCACATGGTTTACTGAAACACATTTAAATTCCTTGATTGCATGTCAGACAACAGTTATCATTACCGGTCTGTTTATAAAGCAGAGGTTGAAATTAACATCAACGTGTCGTAGCAAGGAAAAAGCGTTAAACAATCGTGTGTTCGATTCAACTGCATCACGCTGTTAAACTGCAATTCGACTGCTCTTCCCACACAGTAATCTGACGTAAAACACAATTAGTCGTTTAGAGATGGAAATCAAATTTCTCTAGAAATAGCAATAACCATAAACGAGGCCAAGTATTCCTATTAGGCCAAATGCAGATAGAAAAGTAAATGACAAAGCATTGTTGTGTATAGAAAGAGCTGTATGAACGCATATGCAAACTCTGGTCGCATAACACTTAGTTTCCGGACGGATGATCACGTGCTTTCTTACGTCATTTTCTTACGTCATCCCGGTCAAATCTTCTAGTCGTGCATCATTAATTCGTTGTTCCTTTCTGCATTTTACAAATTAAAGTGCAGAGTGTGCACTATCATGTATACTCTGAGACGACATTTGTAAGTTTATTATGGGTTTGTTTATGCTCCTTCCTCGATATAATTTGAATAATTTTAACTGAAATAATTTTATTTAAGTATCTTTTATCGAAAATGAATGCGCGCTGAACTCTCACTTAAACAAGAGGACCAATGGTCCATAGCTCACGTGAGTCCTTACTGTCGACAAACACAATATTTCACTTCGCTCATTTGTTACAAAATTTCAACCAGTGGTTTTGGAGAAGTGTATATTAAAAAAACTCAGTGACCTTAAGCAAAGGTCAAAGAATCACCCTTACCATTAGTGAACTTGTGTCTTCATGTATTCATTGAGTTCACCATATTTTCCGATTATTATATCTAGGCTTAAAAAGTTTTATTAGAAATACGCTTTTAACAAATTTCCAAATAAAAGGATAAGGAATGGAATTTGTTCTTGCCATAAATTAGGTAAAAGTCAATGCAGGGTCATCATTTAAACAAAACATGTAGGGTCCGAGACACCAATGCCACATACAAAGTTACAACGCCATTGGCCTTAAAGTTCTGGAGAAGATTTTTAAAGGATTTCTACCTTATATGGGCATGGTTGACATCCTGGTTATGTGACAAAGACCATCTGACCATTTTTTTTTATCCCAGACCAAGGGAGGCTACATATGTATTATGGCCTCAATATGCCTAGTGGCTCCAGAGAAAAATGTTTAAAAATGCTGATGGACAATAGAATCTCTGTGACCTTGAAGAAAAGTTAAAGAATTACCTTTACCTTTAACAACATTTAGTCTTCATCTGCTCATTTAGTTAACAATATATACCATATATTATACCTTATACTTAAATCTACTGTTTAAGCACTTTCTAATATAAAGAATTTAGCATATATGGACACTGTGGCTATCTTGTTCATGTGACCATGACCGTCTGAACAAAGTTTTGTTCTCATTAGTCACGGAGGCTGCACGTGAAATATCGCTTCAATCAACCGTGTGGTTTCAGCGGAGACGCTAACAATGTTGACGGGGGATAGAATCTCAGTAACCTTGACCAAAGGTAAAAGAACCACCTTGACCTTTAGCAGCATAATGTCTTCATCTATTCATTTAGTTTACTATATGTACCAAATAGCATACCTTACAATTAAATAGATTCTGAGAGATTCATTGTTTAAGTATTTTCCCATAGAAAAGCAAGTTACGCACCGAAGATGTCCTTGCCTAAAATCCATTCGGAGTCATCATCTAACCAACTTTGTAGGGCCCGAGTTCCAACTGTTACAGTAAAAGTTTCAATGTCACTGCCCTTTCGGTCCTGGGCCCGAGGTTATAAAACTTTTTTCATGCTCAGCTGAGTTGAGCATGAAATTTTACCTGCTAATAAATAGCAAATTACTGATAAGTACGGTTGTTTTCTTGCTCAGTTTGGCTGAGTATGAAATTTTCTCTGCTTATGAATATGAAAATGCCAACATTAGTTGGCATTTTCATATTTATCAGCAGAGAAAATTTCATGCTCAGCTGAGTTGAGCACGAAAAAAGTTTTATAACCTCGGGGCTTGGAAAAGAAGATTTCTGAAAGAGTTTTTACCATATAAGGGCATGGCGGCCATCTTAATCGTGTGACCAATACAACATTATCGGCCTTTCATTCACCTGACCCAAGGATGCATCCACATGAAATACAGCTTCATTGTGCCCAGTGGCTTCAGAGGAGAAAACATTTGAAAATGTTGATGGGCGACAGAATCTAAGTGACTTGGAAAGAAAGCCAAAGAGTGATCTTTGACCTCTAGAAACATTATGTCTTCGTCTGCTCATTTAGTTAGCCATATACACCAAATATTTACCTTGAATTTCAATAGTTTCTGAGAAAATCCATCTTACCAAAGTTGATCTTGACATGAGGTCATCATTTGAACAAACTTGATAGGATCCGGGTCCTAAATGCTACATACAAAGTTTCAAATTAGCCTTTTATCTGTGTGTCTTATTCCGCGTCGACCTAGCCGATAACCGTATCAGGTCCATGTATGTTAAAATAAAGTAACGGTCCGGAAACAACAAAATGACGCACATTACCCGCACAGGTTCAACAAATTTATAATCATATATTTCCGCTTTAGAACCTTATGCTATTTGCTAGTACGTGTATCTTTTTTTTTCAAAAACCAACTGGCGCATCTTCACGCTTTGAAATTTAGGATAAAAGGGCTAACGATCGCAGACCGAACAATGTCTATTTGGTCAAACATATGCACTTAAAGGTGCCTATTTTACCAGACTGTATTATTCTAGCCTTTTTGTATAATCCAAACTTTCTTATGAACCGCCTAATTTAATTTATTTCTTGATAGAAAAACCTATGATTAAATATGTTTGATAAGGGCTCTTGTAGACTTTTGCTCTCACTATAGCCCCACGTCAGTTTTCGAATTTATTACGGTGGTCATTACTATTTCCGTTAAGTTTCATGCTTGTTTAAAGTGCCTACTGTGCTTGCAGTGGGGTTGTTTGGATATTTTTCTTTCACCTATCATGTTTTCTTCCTCCCTCTCTCTCTGGGAGACGGCTCGATATAGACTGAGATACTGTCTCAAAGTGCCATTAAACCCAAACTAACCAACCAACCGACGTTTTAACAAAATCCCTCCCACAATGTATTAATAATTATGGTGTATGCAGTGTATGCCATGCTCCTCTCAAACTATAAGTGAGGTAATAATTGAAATTCATACATATATACCAAACATTTTACCTTGAATTTCAATACTTTCTGAGAAAATCCATCTTACCAAAGTTGATCTTGACATGAGGTCATCATTTGAACAAACTTGATAGGATCCGGGTCCTAAATGCTACATACAAAGTTTCAAATTAGCCTTTTATCTGTGTGTCTTATTCCGCGTCGACCTAGCCGATAACCGTATCAGGTCCATGTATGTTAAAATAAAGTAACGGTCCGGAAACAACAAAATGACGCGCATTACCCGCACAGGTTCAACAAAGGACCTGGTATGATAAGGCCCATATTTGGCCCCCAGAAAACTCATTTTTCAAAAGTCTTATATCCATAATAAAAATGTATTCATATGAAAGTTCAAACCTTGAATGTAACAGCATACACAAAATTAACCAGTTCTTGCACAAAATATTTGTGATATTTGTACTGAACATACCCATACCCCCAGCGGATTCTGACGAAAATGACGAATTTGGTAGCCTTTGTGGCTTTCAAAATATATGAGCCCGGCCTCCAGCACATTTAATATTTTGTATACAGATAAAATTTGGATATATTTACATGCCATGAAAATATTAAATGTGCTGGAGACCGGGCTCAATGTTTATTTTTAACTTTTTGTTACCAAACTGGCAGCGTTTGGAACATTTTCCCAGCGTTCTCAACATAAAAACGCCCATATCTCCGCTCATAGACAAAATAAACATATGTTGTGGGTATTCATTTTCTTAGTTAGAACACAAGGAATAATCTGGTATACATTTCATTTTGATCTGTTGGAATTTTTTGGTTAGCGTCTCTGGACTTGTAAACTTGAGTGGGTGGGGTACCTGGAGAGGCCTTGTGCAGTGTACAGGTAATTAGCAGCGCAATCTTACATATAAGCAGTTCATCAAAAGCCTGTTGTTAAGAGCTTTCATAAGTTATTGTAAATGACTTATTTCTTGAAAGGAATATGTATTAAACGCAAATTTTCTCGCAATTTTCCTTCATTTTATTGAAACAACGTAGGCATGTCAGAAATCATGTTATCCTGAGAATTAACAAACACGAAACATATTATTTTTGCTTGTTCCCATACGCACAAATAATAAGCAATAGAAACCATGCATTTTTAAGAGAATTTGAATGGGGGCCAAAAACGGCCCTTATCATACCAGGTCCTTTATAATCATATATTTCCGCTTTAGAACCTTATGCTATTTGCTAGTGCGTGTATCTTTTTTTTTTCAAAAACCAACTGGCGCATCTTCACGCTTTGAAATTTAGGATAAAAGGGCTAACGATCGCAGACCGAACAATTTATATTTGGTCAAACATATGCACTTAAAGATGCCTATTTTACCAGGCAAAACTAAATCCCTCCCACAATGTATTAATATGGTGTATGCAGTGTATACCATGCTCCTCTCAAACTATAAGTGAGGTAATAATTGAAATTCATACAATGGAAAAGTGTCATTTTCTTAACCTTTAATTCATGCTCAAATAATCTAATACTCCGTTTTAAGGGTGTATTGACTCACCTCCATTGCTAGGTCGTCATTTTTATATATAAGACAAGTGAAGCTAGAACAGCATTCAGAAAAGAATCCTTTCTCCATTAGCGTATCTCTCAAAAAGAAGAATTTGCGTTTTAAACAGTAGTCCCTATGACAGAAGTTGCGTTTATTTCTATGTCAGACTGATCTCCCATGAAGGTGTTCTATATACCTTCAAAGGTTTGCCGCAGACGGTTGTGGTCGGGCGATTGTGCCGGGTAACTTTCAGTGCCAGGGGGAACTTCGGTAGCTCAGTAGGCTAGCTGTGGCCTGCTAATCTAGCGGTCCCGGATTCGAGATCTGCGGGAGGCGGACATCTTTTCAACCGTAAGCAGGGTTCCAGTGCATACAGCCTTATATTATCACCCACACATCGTCATGATATGACTGAAATACTGTTAAAAAGGACGTAAAATCGCAAGTAATCCATCCATACATCAGTGCCAAGGCGTCCTAGTAATTTGGATTATAGTAGGCCAGGGGCCTATTGTGCTTGTAGTACAATGTAGGTGCGGGTTGGTTGTTTGAATAGCTTCCTCCCTCTCTGAGGCATACGGCTCGAAAAAGACTGAAGAGCCGAAAAAGATTGATATACTCCCTCAAAGACCCACTCAACCCAAAACAACCAACCACCTTAAGGCCCTGCTACTGGGATACTATTGTGCGCTACTTAAAATGCAATCAAAATGCTCTTCCCACGCAATTAATTCACGTCAAACACATTTAGTCTTTTAGATGGAAATCAAATTGTTCATTTATGTATTCTCTGAAAATAGCGTATCCATAAAAGAACCAAACCGCTCTATTTATACGTAATAAGCAAATCGGATAAAAAATACTGTAAACATTTTAAATATTGGGACATAAATCCAAGCAAACAGTGCATAACCAGATAAGACTGCTCCTAAAACGGCATTCTGATCAGGGTCTACATTGTTCGCCATTCCACCCATATCTTTTTGACGCAATACGTCATTGTAAAACCAACACATTCAAACTTTTTGGGCAATTATGGTAATTATTTTGGATGCCCAAGTTTTTTAGAATTACCACGGTACTTTCAAATCACAACTATCCGGGCACAGATATTAACAAGGGTGAAGCTCCGGATTCCCTTGTTTCTTTTGCAGCAATCCGGCCCCGAGGTTATAAAAGTAAAAAGTATGCAAAGACCAGTTACTGAAACAATAAAAATCCAAATCCAGCCCTCAAACCATAGTTGGAAACAACTAAGATTACAAATAATCAAGATACAGAGAACATATGGCCAACCGAGTGAGCAGCTTGTTCCCAAAAGGTGGCCACTCAGCAACCCAAACCGAACCAAAAATAATAAGAACATACATAAGGTAAAACATCACAGAAACTCTGACACCAAAAACAGGCAAAAGAGAACCACAACAATAAAACTCTTCTTGCTCAACTCAGCTAAGCATGAAATTTTCTCTGCTGGTAAATATGAAAATGCCAACTAATCTTGGCATTTTTACATTCATAAGCAGAGGAAATTTCATACTCAGCTAAACTGAGCATGCAAACAACTGTACTTATCAGTAACTTTCTATTCATTACATGTAACAAGTAGAATTTCATGCTTAGCTAAGTTGAGCATTAAAAAGTGTTATAACTTCGGGGCCAGAACTGCATCTGGAGCAATCTAAACAGGATCTCCACTGTATGTCATCTAAAGGCTTGGAATGATAATCGACAGGTCTCGTTCATATTCAGAGAAAAAGAAAAACTTTTCCGAAGTTCAATAATTATTATTGCATAATTATCGGTGCCACACGCTATCAATAGGCATGTTTTAACGAACACAAAACCATGAATTAACAAGGCTTTTCACGTGCTATAATGACGGACTTAGCGACTTGCAGTGCATTACTACTCCGTCAGCATAGAAACGAACGGCAAATTTGCATTCGCAGTTATCAATAAAAGACTCGTATAATTCGGATATTGTAAAAATGGAGGTGCAGACGATGTCGAGTGAAAACTTTGATGAACATGATTATGACTTGTGAACTGCTGATAAAAGTTGGACAAAAAATAAATGAACACGGTAGCTGATCATGGTTGGTTGTTTTGGGTTTAAAGACCCTTTGAGACAGTATTTAAGTCTATATAGGGCCGTCTCCCAAAGAGAGGGAGAAAGAAGAGAGAAATGATAGACGAGAGAAAAAATGTCAAAACATCCCCCCACCCGCACCTACTGCAAGCACAGTAGACCCTAGTCCTACTATTATCCAAATCAGTAGGACGCCCCGGTGCTGGAAGTTATACACAGCACCTTAGTACCACCCAACCACCCGGAGCTGACCATGGCTTTAAGCGAAGACTTTTACAGACAAGCATAGAGCGTGTAGGAATCAGCAAGGTGACCTTGGTCTGAAACGAAGACTTTAATAGACAAGCGTAGTGCGTGTAGGAATCAGCAAGTTAATGGCGATGAGGCAAAACAATTTTTTTTTCATTATTTTTGTAGCATTGTTGTTGAATTTATGCTATAATAGCGATCAACATTTTTTCCAATGCATTATTGTTGGGACCTTGCAAACGTTATGCATGAAAAACCATGTCCGACTTGTATATTGGGTTTCGCCAGAGGCTGGTAATTATGAGGAGGAATTATGAGCCTCTAGGTTTCCCAATATATACAGTGAATGCTAACTGGCTTGATATAATGTTGAACACACGCGCTGACACAAAGTCCTGCTCCTTCCGAACTGATGCAAAAGTCGCCAAAAAAAGTGATCAAGATCATCCTGGGCACCACATGACTCACCAATGAGTAGTATTTACGAGGGTCATCCAATAAGTCCTGCAAACGGCCGAGTTTCAGGCAAATGGTAATTAAAAACGAATGGAGCAATCCACATTCCTACATTGCATCTTTCCTTCTTTCCAGTCAACAATTTCCAGACACGTCGTGATCTTGCAAATGGCGTTGCTAGGCAACTGAAGAATACTACCATTATGGGTGCGGCGGTGGCTTCTAGTTGTCTCTTTAAAATCCCCTAGCTTAGTTCAGAATCCTTGTACATATCTGAAAATTGCTGGGAGATACGGAAAATAATCCTGAAGTACGTATACGGTACCGAGGTTAAGATATTGCCATCAGTCAAGATATAATTATTGTTCAAAGGAAGATCACCATCTTTTTCGAGCAGCTAAAATATCATATAAAATCAGTATATGAAGAAGAGGCTTTCACAGCAGATAAATGTTTCCTAAACTGCCATTAATTTGTTATCAAAGAAAAGTCCCGAGATGCTGAAATGTAGATATAAGAGAAAATATAAGCTTCGAGCCTTGTTTAATATCGTTTGCAGCCTTAAGAAACCAGAGGTAGACGTCAAAAACTAAAATTTTGCTAAAATTCTGTAATATTCTCTTGTTGCCTGACAACCACATTTGTCTGGTAATGTGAAGTGACAATTGTCTCTTATTTGAATTCTTAAATATAATGCGATTACTTTAGAACATGAATTCTTGTAATTTGAAAGAATAATAAACATGTATTCAGGAATTTTCTTCCCCTAACCTCTTGTAAAACACGTCATGTTTGTGCAATTTCACCGCCGGTATCGCTTACACCTTTGCGTTCAAAACCCTCCCATATCTGAGAAAGGAATAGCACATGTCTGATTTTTAGCACATATGTGTATTATATATGTAAGCTGTTAATAGTGTAATTTGATAACCCTACCTCAATTAATAAAGCAGTAATGACGGCGTTTGCAGGACTTATTGGATGACCCTCGTACTATCTATTCAAATATTTACACCCTTGTTTACGATAAAATGATTACAGGGTTGCTTAAAAATGGTCATTTTTAACGTTTGACAATCTATACGGACAGAATACAATTGAGCCGCGACACGACAAAACCAACAATGTGGTTGTGCGCCCAGCGCAGACTCAAATAAGCCTGGGCATCCGCCCAGTCTGATTAGAGGCCTAGCTGTCCGCATAGAGGTAGCTTAGACCCTTACTTACAATTTCAGCTCTTAACGAAGAGTCTTATCAAACTGAGCAGATGCCAAGGCTGATCTGAGTCTGCGCTGGGCGCACAACCACATTGTTGGTTTTGTCGTGTCGCGGCTCAATTATTATTTCATGCCTTTGTGAGCAAAAGTCAAATCTTTCGCCCCGATGTGCTGTGGACGACTCGAAGCACAAGGCCGCCATATCAGGGGCGATATTATAAGTATCTTTCATGGGTATGAGGTGTGGATAGAAAAATCCGTCACGAGGGTCACTGTTCGGCATCACGAGGCTTGCCGAGTATTGCCGAACAGTGTTCCCGAGTGACGGATTTTTCTATCCGCACCTCACACCCATGATAGATACTTTTTCTTGCACACCACGTTTTGTATTATCTTTAGAACTTGTTACAATGCGTAATTTTAGTGCCTCAGAGGTTTCTATTTGGTTTTGAAAGAAGGTGCCGCTTTCAATGACCGCCATTCGGTTCTTTACGTCAACGTCTGGCATGCATAAGCTGACGTCATTTTGCCGTTTTCGTGACGTAATCATCTAAAACGCTAACGTCACTTGACGACGCAGATACGTGACCTCCATTACAATCAATGCATTGAATGCTCGTGATTTTTATCCGGTCCTGGGTGAGATAACATGGGTGAGATAAGATTTGTAGGTACAGGGGAAGCACGCGGATATCCTTATCCGGTGTGCAAGAATGCGTCGGGTCGTCCACGGCACCGAGGGGCGATAGATTGGACTTTTGCCCGTAGAGGGCATAAAATAGTTGTTTTATTTCTCAAGCAGTGCAAAACTGTGTATCGTAAAGGCAAGGGGGTTCCAGTTACGTCTGACGTTACGTAGCGCGTGGCGATAATAATAAAAAATGACTCTCACGTGCGATAAATGCAAACACAACAATAGACAGGCTCAATTACACTTCATATAGTAGGTATGGTCATACATGTAACAGTATTTGTCAAATTTTATTTTTAAACGAATTAATCATTTTACTGTCTCTCCCGCCATGCAAGTACTCAGGTGCATCAACTAAGGAAACAAGAAAATCGGTGGAACCGATGGATGCTCCCCGAAGGCTTGGAATAGGAGAATGTGTATCCTGGTGAAGGAGTGATTTTCTGTGTAAATTAAATGCAATTTAAAATGGAAAAAAATTCTTTTCAATATTTTTAGAGCAATGCTCTTGACATACATACAACTGAGAAAAAATAAGAAGGGAAGTAACTCCAAAATAACTTGGGATACAGTTATGGTTCTTCTGCTCTGCACTTCTTGTCATTGCCCTCTATTATCAATATGTGAAGTTTCATTCATGTTCTCTTAAATATGTACAGAGATATACTCCGGACAAGCTAAATAACTGAAAAAAATTAGGAAGGAAGCTAACTCCGTAATTACTAAAGGTAGGGTTATAGTTCTTAAGCTCTGCACTTCCTTTCATTACCCTCTATCAATGTGTGAAATTATATTCAGTTTCCTTCAATACTTCCTATGATACGCTCTATACAAGCACAATAAACCACAAATTAAGAAGGGAGCTAACTGTGTAATTACTTATGACAGAGTCATGGTACTTGTGTTCTGCACTTTCATTCATTGCCCTCTATTAGTGTGTGAAGTTTCACTAAGTTCCCTTTTATCCTTTCAGAGATATGCTCTGGACATGCAAAATACTAAAAAAATAGGAAGGGAGCTTACTTTACAAATACTGAAGACAGGGTTATGGTTCTTGTGCTCTGCATTTTCTCTTATTACCCTCTTTCAATGTATGAAGTTTCATTAAGTTCCCTTTAATACTTTTGGAGATATGCACCAGACAAGCTTAATATTGAAAAAAATGGAAAGGGAGCTAACTTCATAAATACTTGTGATAGGGTTACAGTTCTTGTGCACTGCACTTTCTCTAATTGTCCTCTATAAATGTGTGAAGTTTCATTTAGTCCCCCCTTATACTTTCATAGATATGCTCCGGAAACATGCAAAATATTGAAAAAAAAGGAAAGGGAGCTAACTTCGTAAATACTTGTGACAGGGTTACGGTTCTTGTGGATTGCAATTCTTCTATCAATGTGTGAAGTTTCATTTAGTTCCCCCTTATACATTCAGAGATATGCTCCGGACAAGGAAAATATTGAAAAAACTGGAAAGGGAGCTAACTTCGTAAATACTTGTGACAGGGTTACGGTTCTTGCGCACTGCTCTTCCCCTCATTGACCTCTATCAATGCGTGAAGTTTCATTTAGTCCCCCCTTATACTTTCATAGATATGCTCCGGAAACATGCAAAATATTGAAACAAGAGGGCCATGGTGGCCCTGAATCGCTCACCTGAGCATTAATCAGTTCACTGGCTCTGGTGAAGATTTATAAGAGTTTTTACCATACTAACATTTGACCTAGTTTTTGACCCGACATGACCCAGTTTCAAACTTGGCCTGGAATTTGTAAGAATAAACATTCTGACACAGTTTCATTGCGATTGGATCAAAACTGTGCCCTCTGGAGCGTATACAAGGTCGTTCTTATATTTGACCTAGTGACCAAGTTTTTGACCCGACACGACCCAGTTTCAAACTTTACCTAGATTTCATTAAGATAAACATTCTGACAGAGTTTCATTAAGATTGGATCAAAACTGTGCCCCTTAGGGTGTACACAAAGTTTTTCTAAGATTTGACCTTGAGCTGACGTGACTCAGTTTCATAGGGGGCTTAGATATATGGACAATAAACATTTTGACATAGTTTCATGAAGATTGGATCAAAACTATGCCTTCTAGTGCTTACACAACGTTTTTCTAAGATTTGACCTAGTGACCTAGTTTTTGACCCGACATGACCTACTTTCAAACTTGGCCGAGAGTTTATGAAGATAAACATTCTGACAAAGTTTCATAAAGATTAGATCAAAACTGTGTCCTCTAGAGCATACACAAGGTTTTTCTATGATTTGACCTAGTGACCTAGTTTTCGACCTGACATGACCCAGTTTCAAACTTGTCCTACATATTATGAGGATAAACATTCTGACAAAGTTTCATGAACTTTGAATCAAAACTGTGCCTTCTAGAACGCACACAAGGTTTTTCTATGATTTGACCTAGTGACCTAGTTTATAACTCGACATAACCCAGTTTCGAACTTGGCCTAGAGTTTATGGAGATAAACATTCTGACAATGTTTCATAAAGATTGGATCAAAACTGTGTCCTCTAGAGCGTACACAAGGTTTTTCTATGATTTGACCTAGTGACCTAGTTTTTGACCCAAGGTGACCCAGTTTCAATCTTGTTCTAGATATTATGAGGATAAACATTCTGACAAAGTTTCATGAACTTTGGATGAAAACTGTGCCTTCTAGAGCGTACACAAGGTTTTTCTAAGATTTGACCTAGTGACCAAGTTTTTGACCCGACATGACCCAGTTTTAAACTTATCCCAGTTTCAAACTTATCCTACATATTATGAGGATAAACATTCTGACAAGTTTCATGAATATTTGGATCAAAACTGTGCCTTCTTGAGCGTACACAAGGTTTTTCTATGATTTGACCTAGTGACCTAGTTTTTGACCCTACATGACCTACTTTCAAACTTGGCCGAGAGTTTATGAAAGTAAACATTCTGACAAAGTTTCATAAAGATTAGATCAAAACTGTGTCCTCTAGAGCGTACACAAGGTTTTTCTATGATTTGACCTAGTGACCTAGTTTTTGACCCGACATGACCCAGTTTCAAACTTGTCCTACATATTATGAGGATAAACATTCTGACAAAGTTTCATGAACTTTGGATCAAAACTGTGCCTTCTAGAGCGTACACAAGGCTTTTCTAAGATTTGACCTAGTGACCTAGTTTTTGACCCAACAAGACCCAGTTTCAAACTTGGCCTACAGTTTATAGAGATAAACATTCTGACAATGTTTCATAAAGATTGGATCAAAACTGTGTCCTCTAGAGCATACACAAGGTTTTTTCTATGATTTGACCTAGTGACCTAGTTTTTGACCCGATGTGTCCCAGTTTCAAACTTGTCCTAGATATTATAAGGATAAACTTTCTGATTAAGTTGTATGAACTTTGGATCAAAACTGTGCCTTCTAGAGCGTACACAAGGTTTTTCTAAGATTTGACCTAGTGACATAGTTTTTTATTCCGACATAACCCAGTTTCGTTCTTGGCCTAGAGTTTATGGAGATAAACATTCTGACAAAGTTTCATAAAGATTGGATCAAAACTGTGTCCTCTAGAGCGTACACAAGGTTTTTCTATGATTTGACCTAGTGACCTAGTTTTAGACCCAACGTGACCCAGTTTCAATCTTGTCCTAGATACTATGAGGATAAACATTCTGACAAAGTTTCATGAACTTTGGATGAAAACTGTGCCCTCTAGAGCGTACACAAGGTTTTTCTAAGATTTGACCTAGTGACCTAGTTTTTGACCCGACATGACCCAGTTTCGAATTTGGCCTGGAGTTTATAAAGACTAACATTCTGACAAAGTTTCATAAAGATTGGATCAAAACTGTGTCCTCTAGAGCGTACACAAGGTTTTTCTATGATTTGACCTAGTGACCTAGTTTTAGACCTGACGTGAACCAGTTTCGAACTTGTCCTAGATACTATGAGGATAAACATTCTGACAAAGTTTCATGAACTTTGGATGAAAACTGTGCCCTCTAGAGCGTACACAAGGTTTTTCTATGATTTGACCTAGTGACCTAGTTTTAGACCCAACGTGACCCAGTTTCGTACTTGTCCAAGATACTATGAGGATAAACATTCTGACAAAGTTTCATGAACTTTGGATTAAAACAGTGCCCTCTAGAGCGTCCACAAGGTTTTTCTAAGATTCGTCCTAGTGACCTAGTTTTTGACCCGACATGACCCAGTTTCAAACTTGGCCTAGATTATATGGAGATAAACATTCTGACAAAGTTTCATAAAGATTGGATCAAAACTGTGTCCTCTAAAGCGTACACAAGGTTTTTCTATGATTTGACCTAGTGACCTAGTTTTAGACCCGACGTAACCCGACGTAACCCAGTTTCGAACTTGACCTAGATACTATGAGGATAAACATTCTGACAAAGTTTCATGAACTTTGGATGAAAACTGTGCCCTCTAGAGGGTACACAAGGTTTTTCTAAGATTTGACCTAGTGACCTAGTTTTTGACCCGACATGACCCAGTTTCGAACTTGGCCTAGATTTTATAAAGACTAACATTCTGACAAAGTTTCATAAAGATTGGATCGAAACTGTGCCCGCTAGAGTGTACACAAGCAAAAGTTGACGGACGTCCGGACTAAAAAAATGGAAAGGGAGCTAACTTCGTAAATACTTGTGACAGGGTTACGGTTCTTATGCACTGTGATTTTTCTCATTGTCCTCTATCAATGTGTGAAGTTTCATTTAGTTCCCCCTTATACATTCAGAGATATGCTCCGGACAAGGAAAATATTGGAAAAACTGGAAAGGGAGCTAACTTCGTAAATACTTGTGACAGGGTTACGGTTCTTGAGCACTGCTCTTCCCCTTATTGACCTCTATCAATGTGTGAAGTTTCATTTAGTTCCCCCTTATACTTTCAGAGATATGCTCCGGACAAAAGTGTGACGGACGGAAGGACGAAAAAAATGGAAAGGGAGCTAACTTCGTAAATACTTGTGACAGGGTTACGGTTCTTGTGGATTGCAATTCTTCTCATTGTTCTCTATCAATGTGTGAAGTTTCATTTAGTTCCCCCTTATACTTTCAGAGATATGCTCCGGACAAGGAAATATTGAAAAAACTGGAAAGGGAACTAACTTCGTAAATACTTGAGACAGGGTTACGGTTCTTGTGCACTGCTCTTCCCCTCGTTGACCTCTATCAATGTGTGAAGTTTCATTTAGTCCCCCCTTATACTTTCAGAGATATGCTCCGGACAAAAGTGTGACGGACGGACGGACGGAAGGACGGACAGACGGACGGACAAAGCGGCAACTATATGCTCACCCTTCGGGGAGCATAAAAATACCCCTTTGACGGACACTCAGCGCCGGGTTAGTGCAACTATAGTTACATACCGCTGAGCCACTTGGGTACGTCGTTAGAAGAATTGAAGCAGAAGCGAAAAAAATACGTGTGTAAAATCACACGACTTAATCGCTATTTTAATCGAAAGATTAATTCTTGATTCACGGCTCAAGGGTCCTCGTCTTGTAGCTTGTATGTTCTGCGGGGACACTTGATGCATAAATAATTTCGTTTTTTCGTATTTACACTAGGATATAAGGCATGTTGCAAAGGTAGAATATGTTTTGTTTTGCTGGGCTTGGGTCTGATCTCGAACATTGGCTGGATGGTGGGGTGGAGCCTGATGTTTAGTAATTGAGCTGCCACTCGCGAAGCGCCGCCATCTACCACAATGTCATAGCATACTCATTCTGATCAGGCCCTTGCCGAGCACAGTAATAATATAACACTTAAATATCATTGTAGTGTTATTTGAGCATGTACTGTTTTAGTATCCTTTATATGTCTTATATGTTTTATATGTATACACTACTGTCTTATCTTATCTCTCTTACAGGTCTTACATGATTCATGCATGTAAAAATGAAAATATTGATATAGTCTCTTATAATTTACATGTATATTTTATATGTTAGTCGGTCTAATAGCTATTCATAGCTAATGTTACTTGTTATGTAAACACATCCGACTTTAAATAAAATTTGTATCTGTATTTGTATCTGTATATTAATCGAAAACCTAGAGATTAAATGGAGATGACTTTAAACGTATTTCGATGGTTATACTAATTAAGCTATCCGAGCTGTTGGTTGGTTGGTTGTTTTGGGTTTAACGGCCCTATGAGACAGTATAATTTCAGTCTATACCGAGCCGTCTCCCAAAGAGAGGAAGACAGAAGAGAGAAATGATAGACGAGAGAAAAAATGTCCGAACAACCCCACCCGCACCTACTGCAGGCAAAGAAGGCCCTTACCCTACTATTATCCAAATCAGACGTGCGCCCCGGCACTGGAATTTATATCCAGCACCATCGCACCACCCAACCATCCCCTACTCGAGCTGTACAGATGAGCTGTACAGATGATTTTAAATGTATCTCGACGGTAATATCAATGTAGCTACCCGAGCTTTCGACTGAGACGGTATCTATATAGTTTAATTAAAGTCAATTATTTTATCGCCAAATTATCTAAAGATCAATTGGCAGGAGACAAGTTCTTACAACATTAATTCCGGTCCTCCCAGAAACGGTACAACCGTAATTGGCTGTCAGCCGAGAATTGTAGCTGGCGACCGAGAATTGCGGCTGTTGACAGTTATATCATATACGGTTAGGACAAGTTTAAGTTAGCTTGAAAGCCGTTTCAAAGCTTTTTATGTCTAGTTTCCTATCTAGTCTGGTCTATCCCATAACCTGGCAAGGTCTTTGGTGCATCACAGACGACTTTATAACAACCCCTTTCCACCTTGACTTGTTTTCAGCCGCTCTAGCCCTGTTTACCTATTTACCTTTAAATATGGTCTTACACTTCTTCCCGGGGTGGTGGTTGGGCGATGGTGCTGGTTATAACTTTCAGTGCCGCGGCGTCCTTCATATTTGGATAAAAGTTGGACAAGGGCCTACTGTGCTATCATTTCTCTTTTCTTTCTCCCTCTCTTTGGGAGACAGAAATAATGTCTCAAAGGGCCGTTAAACCCAAAACAACCAACCAGTCCACTCATTCCCCTGACAACCTATTTCTTCTTTTTCCTATCACTGTGCCTGTAAAATCGTCTCTGCTGAATTTAATGTATTGCGCAGTTGTTTCAACACATATTTCAATACAGCTGGATTAACCGTAAACCTAGGCAGTTGGTAAATCTTTGTGCATAATGTAAGTTATTAGTTAAATATACTCCTCGCCAAAAGTTTAGCATCTTTCAGCTCTATGGGACGTTTGTTACAAATTCTGCAGAAAATTAGCAAACTATAAACAACGATATAATTTATGGATTTGGAAAGATAGAATACTTAAGCATAAGCCTCATGATATTTCAGGTAAAAGAATTTTGGCGGGTTGACATTTTTATGTAAAAAAGTAATTTTTTATCTTTTATTTTCTGCATGTAAAATGTCGTACCTGGAAAAAATGTCGCAAGTAAGACAGGAGATCACGTAACAAGTAAGTTTTACATAAAATTTGAAGTGCCAGTATCAAAGACCGACAGTTTTCAGTAAGACAAAAATGATAAGTATTCATAGGAAAAATGCATTGTTAATGATTAAGAATACAAGTATAAGAAGTCCCCTTTATCAGTTATTTCTGCTGCTAACTTCAAAAATAATCATACTAAACTTTTGGCGAGGAGTATATATATTGAACAATGCCGGTGCGGTCGGGTGGCGCGATGGTAATGTGTATAACTTCCTGTGCCGGGGCGTCCTACTGATTTGGAACATTGTAGGGCAAGGACCTAATGTGCTTGCAGTGGGTGCGGTTGGGGGTGGTTTGGACATTTTTTTCTCTCGTCTGTCATTTCTCTTCTTTCTCCCTCTCTCTGGGAGACGGCCTGATATAGACTGAAATACTGTCGCAAAGCGCCGTTAAACCCAAAGCAATCAATCAACTGAATAATACTATGATATAATTATGTATATACATGTAGCCACATAAACCCGACCATAAAAAATCCCTTACGGCATGTGTGAACAAAAAAACACTCAGTGAAAAAAAAATCAGCAAAGTAAAATCACAGTTTTCCTACTCTCCTGTTAGCAGATTCAAAGACAGCGAACAGGTTTGATCAGACTGCCCGAACCAAACTTTCCAGGTAGCACATACAACAAGAAATTTTGCCTGTGGTGGGTCTCTAGTAAAAGACAAAGTCTTATTGGATTATCGAAGATTTCCTAACAGCGCCTAATATAATTGTTCTAATAAAAGATCCATCCATAACTGAATATACTTGACGACGGGCCCGATCGAAGAGCCTACATACCTTTGTGTTAGAGTAGGTTGCTATCAACGTGACTTCCAGTGCCAGGGCGTCCTACTGATTTGGAACATTGTAGGGCAAGGGCCTACTGTGCTTGCAGTAGGTGCGGGTGGGGTTGTTTGGATTTTTTTTCTCTCATCTATCTTTTCTCCTCTTTCTCCCTCTCTGGGAGACGGTCCGATATAGACTTAAATACTGTCTCAAAGGGCCGTTAAACCCAAATCAATCAATCAATCGTCAGGTTATCAACGATGCAAACAGTACACTTTAATAAGTAACTCTGTCGAATTGATTTAAAAGGGGCCAAATTTTAAAGTTTTCATAGTTCTATCTTTGGTAAAATCGTTAGACACAAACCGATATGAAAAGCGCCTCAACCATCACATTTGGTGATTAAAACTAATGTTGTGCAAATATTGAATCATATAATAGGCAAAAAAGAGGGGAAACTAACGACAAATCGTTCTGCCAATACATTTTCCTTTTCTCGTCCCCAGTTCAGCGATGGAATATAAAAAAAAACGCGACAATAAATGGGACCCACATTTGTAAATTGTATCTTTACTATTTGAGCCGCGACGCGAGAAAACCAACAATGTGGTTGTGCGCCCAGCGCAGACTCAGATCAGCCTGGGCATCCGCCCAGTCTGATCAGAGTCTTCGCTGTCCGCATGGAGGTAGCTCAGTCCCTTAGCTACCTTTTAAGCACTTAGCGAAGAGTCTGACCAGACTGGGCGAATGCCCAGGCTGATATGAGTCTGCGCAGGGCGCACAACCACATTGTTGGTTTTGTTGTGTCGCGGCTCATTTTATTCCAGCTGTTGATATCAAAAGTAGTATTTTAAGGGATACATGTGCGTACTGCATATAAAGTTCCATTTTATAAGTCAAATGCCCTCGTAATACGAAAACTTGCCAGTTACATGTCCTAGGATACTCCAATCCTTCCCTGCGATCACGACATGAAGACTTGTCTGATTTGAGAATCAATAACCTTTGCATCTTTCCTAGAAAGGTTGTGAGCTTCACACACATAGTTACTATAATTACATTTAGGAGAAAGTTAATGCCATCAATTTGCACCACTTATCGGAGAAAAAAGTTGATGATGCTTCTGTGTAGTTGGCTGGATGTTTTGGGTTTAACAGCTC
The DNA here is from genome assembly GCA_963989385.1 of Ctena decussata. Taxonomy (NCBI): domain Eukaryota; kingdom Metazoa; phylum Mollusca; class Bivalvia; order Lucinida; family Lucinidae; genus Ctena; species Ctena decussata. The sequence goes on along the minus strand of OZ022498.1, from coordinate 31,268,600 downwards.
TTTGAGACAGTATTTCAGTCTGTATCGAGCCGTCTCCCAGAGAAAACGAGAAAGAAAAGAGATGTAATGGCGAATGAAACAAGAGGGCCATGAGGCCCTGAATCGCTCACCTGGGCAATTGGCAAGGTGGCTTTTGCTTATCATGTCTGAAATTTTCAAAATATGAGTCTTGGGTCAAAAAGCAAAGAATGACCATGACCGCTTGTACTCATAAATCTTCATGTACTCATTAAGACAACCATATATACCATTTTTAGGCCAAAATCTTCAAAACTTTCCCCGAAATCTTATGTTCTACCATTTTCCCATATTTGACCATGCCGCAAAAAGGTCAAGGTAAACCCAAGGTCACCATTTGAACAGTCTTGGTGGTACTCTAGTACTCCATGCTACTTACCAAGCCTCAAGGCTATAGGTGTTTTGGTTCTGGAGGAGAAAAATATTAAAGAATTATACCATAAGAGATAGTGGCGGTCATGTGACCGGGACCGTTTGAACAAATTTTTATTCAATCAACCCCTGGAGGCTCTATATGAAATGTGTTTACAATTGGCCCTTTGGCTTTTGGTTTAAACATATTTATTTCTTCAATAAATTCCAATTATAATACATATATAGACAACACAACTAAACAAAGAAATGGATCAGAACGAAAGCTGAAAGCTTATAGAGCTCTTCTCCTAAACATTAATAAATTGTGTACTATTCGGCGGAACATATAACATTCAGTGAAATATCTTTGGCTTTTGAGGAAATGGTTAAAAATGTCAAAATATGAGCGATCTGGATCAAAGGTCAAGAAATGACCTTGACCTCTTGTACTCATAATTCTTCATGACCTCATTAAGACAACTGTATATACCAATTTTTAGGCCAAAATCTTCAAAACTTTCCATGAAATCTTATGTTCTAGCATTTTCCCATATTTGACCTTGCTGTAAAAATAGTCAAGGTCAACACAAGGTCATAATTTGAACAATCTTGATAGTACTCAAGTACCCAATGCTACATACCAAGTCTCAAAACCATCGGTCAATTGGTTCTGGATAAGAAGATATTTAAAGGTGTTTACCATATATGGGCATAGTGGCCATGTTGGTCATGTGACCAGGCCCGTTAGAAAATTTTTCATTCCCTCGACCCCTGGAGGCTCTATAAAAAATTTGGTCACAATTGGCCCGGTGGTTTTTGAGGAGATTGTTTGAAACTGTCAAAATATGAGAGTTCTGGGTCAAAGAATGACCCTGACCTCTTGTACTCACAAATCTTCTGGTACCCATTAAGATGACTGTATATACCAGTTTTTAGGCCAAAATCTTCAAAACTTATCATGGAATCTCATGTTCTAGAATTTTCCCATATTTCACCATGCCGTAAAAAAGGTCAAGGTCAACACAAGGTCATAATTTGAACAATCTTGATAGTACTCAAGTACCCAATGCTACATACCAAGTCTCAAGGTCATCGGTCAACTGGTTCTGGAGAAGATTTTTAAAGGTTTTTTTACCATATATGGCCATATTGGTCATGTGACCTGGACCGTATAAATATTTTTTTGTTTCCTCAAGCCCTGAAGGCTCTATATGAAATTTGGTTTCAATTGGCCCAGTGGCTTTTGAGGAGATTGTTAGAACTTATCAAAATATGAGAGTTCAGGGTCAGAGGTCAAAGAATGACCTTGACCTCTTGTACTTGCAAATCTTCATGTAGTCATTAAGATGACTGTAGATACCAATTTTTAGCCCAAAATCTTCAACACTTTCAAAGATATCTTATGTTATAGCATCTTCCGCTATAAAAGCAAATTGGACCTTACCGTAAAAAAGGTCAAGGTCAACCCAAGGTCATAATTTGAACAATCTTCGTAGTACTCGCGTACTCGATGCTACATATCAAGTTTCAAAGCCATCGGCCTATTGGTTCTGGAGAAGAAGATTTTTAAGGTTTTTACCATATATGGGCATGGCGGCCATGTTGGTCATGTGACCAGGACCGTTTGAACAACTTTTCGTTCCTAAGGTCCCAGGAGGCTTTATATGAAATTTGGTTACAAACGGCCCAGCGGTTTCAGAGGAAGAGTCATTTGAAATTGTGGACGGACGACGGACGAACGACGACGGACGACGGAGCCTAACCATCCTATAAGCTCCCCCGGAGCCGCTGGCTCAGGTGAGCTAAAAATGTCCAAACAAGCCGCACCTACTGCAACCACAGTAAGCCCTTGTCCCACTACCATTCAAATTAGTAGGACGCCCCGGTACTGAGTTGCAATTCTTGTAAGTGTTTGTCAAAACCTGAAAAAATAGTGTCAAGAGTACAGCTTATCACCAACTACATTATCACCAACTACGTAGTTTGTCTGTGTAATTTATGAAGCTGACCCTTTGTTTATGTATGAGTTTATGGAATAGCGTACTATCAGACTGGCATGCAGGAATGAAAACACTCTTCTCATCGGCTCTTCGGTTTGCAGTTTCAAATAAGGCCCCGAGGTTATAAAACTTGTTTTGTGCTCAACTCAGCTGAGCATGAAATTTTCTCTGCTGATGAATATGAAAATGCCAACTGATGTTGGCATTTCCATATTCATAAGCAGAGAAAATTTTATACTCGGCTAAAATGAGCAAGAAAACAACTGTACCTATCAGTAATTTGCTATTTATTAGCAGATAAAATTTCATGCTCAGCTGAGTTGAGCATGAAAAAAGTTTAAAACCTCGGGGCATGATCTGCCGCCTTAGTTTTGTAGTAGTGAATGTCTTTTCAAGAAAACCATTAGGTCTACTTTGTTGTTTCCAGTGAATCGTGAATAGTGGATTGCAGGATTATTGAAGTTTTACTTTGAAACCCGACTATGTCAAGGTTTTGCTTCAGAGACATACAGTTTAGCACCGTCAGTCATTACCTTACCTACCACCGTTATCACCGTTTTCAAACGATTTTCTAGAAGGTGCAAATCCATTTTAGATACTGAGGTGGTTGTGTGGTGCGATGGTGGTAGGTGCAACTTCAGTGCCTTGGGTCCTACTGACTTGGATAATAGTGGGGCAAGGGCCAACTGTGCTGGCAGTAGATGTGGGTGGGGGTTGTTTTTGGACATGTTTTTCTCACGTCTATCATTTCTCTAGTCTTTCTCACTCTCTTTGGGAAACGGCCCGATATAGACTGAAATATTGTCTCAAAGGGCCGTTAAACCAATATCAACCAACCAAGATGCGATATAGGCGTCCAGTCTTCCGCCCGACATTTCGTCTGTCAGTTCACAATTACGTCGACCCTAGCTTTAAAGTTTGATCAAGTGACCGCTCTAAAACCATTGCACCCACGGTTCTCAAATTTCACACGGAACATGACTACACTACAGGGCTTCAGAATCGTAAATCAGGTATGTCGAGAACCAAGTTGGCCGCTATTACTGAAAATAGCAAAACTGGAATTTTCTACAGAACTTCGTGTTATACTTTGTTTAAGTTTTGCATGGCATGTAAGAAGAACCATGGTCTTCAAACTTGTCAAAAAATTAAATCTGTAACAGAATTAGGTCACAGTGACCTACTTTCTGTTTACAAGTCCCAGCGTTGGTCAAATGCTCAAGAAACACTGAATTGATTTCGGCCAAATTTAATCAGAATGATACTTGTCTGAGGTTATTTTCGATAAATGCCTATAAATAATCCAAGATGGCCGTGAGCAGCTGTTTCTAAAAGTAGCAAAATAATGAAAATGACGATATCACAAGACTCCAGCATTGATTATCAGAATGATCATTGCATGCAACTATTTCTTTTTTAGCAATTTGACCATTCAAGATGGCTGCCAGCCACCGATTCTAAAAAGGCTACAAACTAGAAAATGACAAAATTACTAGAACGCTTAAATGGATTTTTGACCAAAGGAGCAGTGTCTATAAGGCTGTTTAAACTTTGTACACTCAAATAACTAACATGCAATGTGTTTATACTCAATTGTATGACATACGAAAATTTTAGCCTTTTTTATTCTCCACCTTTACGCAAAACCACATGGTTGTTCCAAAGCTATGCCGATAATTTTCTACAATGAATATATTCTGATGTATCTCCCTTTAACACCGATTTGTTTGTTTTTTCATTATTACTCAGTTTTTAAACCCCGCACCACACTAGTGGTGGGGTGTGATGTTTCCAAGCTGGTTGTCATTGTGTCTGTTCATCTGTCCATCTTACCAAGTGTCTTTCTGTCTTTTTATTTGTCTGTCTGTTCATTAATCCATGAACACTTTGTTTCCTGTCGAAAACTTGAGTATTTTTTTATTTTCTTTTTAAACTTGGCATGTGCATTTGTCTTGGGAATATTCGGTCGGGATTGTTAATGGGCTAATTTCGATATCTTCTGATAGAATTTTTGCCCTTGTCAATGTCTAAAACTTGAAGTATAGTCTGTTATCCCTTTACACTTTGAAATGTCTTGATGAAATTTCACAGTAATGATTGAATTAACATATTCTTTCTGTTTCTAGCCGAATTTTGTCTATCAGGCATTTTTTGTCCCTGCTCCAAGGAAACCTGAAGCCGAATGCCATGCTAGAGATATGCAAAACATAATTGAGCCGCGACACGACAAAACCAACAATGTGGATGTGCGCCCAGCGCAGACTCAGATCAGCCTGGGCATCCGCCCAGTCTGATCAGAGTCTTCGCTGTCCGCATAGAGGTAGCTTAGACCCTTAGCTACCCTTTAAGCGCTAAGCGAAGAGTCTGACCAGACTGAGCGGATGCCCAGGCTGATCTGAGTCTATGCAGGGCGCACAACCACATTGTTGGTTTTGTCGTGTCGCGGCTCAATTACAGATTTAATCACAGATAATTTCATTTGACCACATAACTGTTCTCTTTCAGAGGCTGTATCAGTCCCTCTGTCTGAACTTCTATCACTAGTAAGGGATATAATAAAGGGTTCAGTGGCTTCATGAAACGCGAATTCACATTTCCTGTAACACACATCAATGTCTCTTTCATCTACTGCACATTGCAATGTCACACACAGTGATTTTGCGACTTTTTTCTCTATGAGCGCGTGGCATCGAATAGTTGATATTTGAACTTCCGACTGACTACATACTTTTAACATTGACCAATATCAGTTCAGCTGGATAAAGGTCACAGTGATATGGTGGTAGTCGTAAAATTATGTGTTCACATTTAGCTGATTTTCTATGAATACCGGTGTATCTCGCTTAAGTCGTTTCACAAGTCCTTTAAAACTAAGTACTATTTATATTAGTGTCGAAATCTTCACTGCAATCTCAACCAGGCTGGAATATCAGCCTTCCAAGGAGTGTTGGGTATTGGACACTTTTCTGATTGTACAGAATGGTATTATGCGTTAAACATCATAATAGGGTGTTTTTCATTTAGGATATGTATCGGTAGAGCTTACATCTTTGCTTTTCTCTTGTGTCTCGTTTCGCTTTGTGTGCCGTCAATATTATTTCCTTTCTCTTTTGTTCCTGATCATACCTTTCTCATCTTATTTGCTGTGATCGATTTTTTTTCTTTTCAAAATTAGGTCCATTTATTTCCTAATGGTCTCACTATTTGAGCGTAATGCGCTGTTTATTTAAAGGGCTTATTGCACAATACCATTTTACCACGGCATGAACGAAAAAAATATCTATATAAACTAACACCAAATGTTTATAAATATCGTTCCCAAAGCACTTTAAATGTCACATTTAAACTCACATGAATGCACAGTCATTTAAATACCTATAAATAGTATCCTGCAAGTGCGAAAAATACCAAATTTTAATTGCTACAATATCTACATACAACTAACGTACCGTTTGTACCAACATCAAATAGTCATAAAATGACGTTAACACCATGCTAAGTCAAAAGTTAATAGCAAGCACAAATTCAAATAAACACCAAATCCATATATGTATACTATAACTGATGTACATGTACTAACGAGGTTGCTGCTCCACATAGCAATCCCATACTGATGTATACAGCAACATCCCAGTGGGCACATGACATCAAAATGTTACATAATACATAGTTACATAGCAATCAGGGGGGGGGGGGGGGGTCGGGTGGTGCATTGAAGCTGTTTATAACGTCCAGTGCCAGGGCGTCCTACTGATTTGGAACACTGTAGGGCAAGGACCTACTGTGCTTGCAGTAGGTGCGGGTGGGTTATTTGGACATTTCTGTTCTTTCTCCCTCTCTCCGGGAGGCAGTCCGACATAGACTGATTTATTGTCTCAAAGGGCAGTTAAACCAGAGCAATCAATCATAATAATAAATACGAATTAAAATCTTAAAGAGTTCCTTCAAGAACAGCTAATACATTCAGAAGAAGGAACATTGGCCAGTCTACGTAGTTTCGGCTAATAAAGCCCATATTGATTGAATATCAACACCAAACATCAAAGCAGTACCCTGAGCTTCAAATAGCTGTAACTGTGGTAACACATTTTTGTGGAACCTGTTTTAACGTTGTACGCACACTTGGAATATAAAAAGTAAATTGTTGCCTTCGTTATTGACAAGTAACTTAGCATTTAATTTTTTTTCAAACCGCAGTGTAGATGTTTTATATAAATCAATAAAGACATATAGATACTTACCTAAGAACTTCTTAATAGTGACTATCCAAAATTAAATATCCATTCCTACATGAACTTGGTCGAGACAATTAATTTTAAACACTAAATCCACGAATATATCACACCTGTTAACCTTGCTAGTTGCTTCCTTCTGTCTAATCGCCACAATCTGAAAAAGAAACAAATATAATAATCATTTGTTAGATCAGATAGAAAGCTGGCCAATACGATAATCGCTGTCGGCATGTTTTGCATCAATTCAATGTAACTGATGACGTATAAGACGGTAAAACAGTTTTCCCTTTACTCTATCATTATCATTTTATATTTTTAATAATTTTACTTCCTTAAAACTTCTGTTTTGCATACTAACTGAAAACAGAACAGAACTATCAAACAATCCCCATCAATGGATTAGAAGAAGTCGCGCCATGAAAGGAGCCGCATAGCATATGTAAAGGGAGAAAACTTAAACCAGCGTCTCTTAACAACTAGAGCTTGCAGCAATGAATTATTTAATATCACAAGAAACTACGGAAAGTTCGGCGTTTGTGAACATGTACGGAACAAAAAAAAAAATCTCAGTGTGGAGTCAAACATTGGGCTACAGCATTGTCATATAAACTATCAGCCCATGTCTGTAATACAAGTAAGATAGTCGTTTGAAAATGGCGATAATCCCAGCTATAGTTGCGGATATGATACAGTTAAAATATGATACTTTGAAGTAGCCATAACTAAAAAATATTTACGCTAATGCATACAGTTGACCTTTATCGTGTTCTATTGGATGCAAATTGGGTGCACCGATAACAACCAAGCAACATTTAACGTTGACAAAAGCGTAAAATATTAGATGCCCAATGGAATTTTAAGATGACAAAGACGTTTGGTAGACTCTTGGAAAAAGTACAGCAAACATTTAAATTATAAATTAAATGCTATTAGTTCTTTAGAAAAGAGGATGGTCATGCCATTTCGGTAGCTTTGGTAAATGTTCAATAGCGGCGCATTAAAACACTGTGCCACAAAAATGATCCTTTGAAAGATATAGAGTATATGCCGCTGTGCAAATAATTCATAAATTCGTCAGTGTTAAACGAATTAAGCAGCGGCAACATTGAACACAGGGTATAATCGATTCCGCTAATTTTCGCTTCCTGCAGAGACTGTACATCATATTTGGCTTCCGCCGAGACTGTCCGCGAACTCTTGCTTCCTGCCGAGACTTCTGTACATGATAAATGGCTTCCTGCAGAGATTGTCCGTGTGATTCTGCTTCCTGCCGAGGCTCTCGGCAGGAAGCAAAATCACGCGGACAGTCTCGGCAGGAAGCCATTTCTCGAGGACAGTAGTCTCTGCAGGAAGCAAGAGTTCGCGGACAGTCTCGGCGGAAGGCAAATATGACGGACAGTCTCTGCAGGAAGAGAAAATTGGCGGAATCGATTATACCCTGTGTTCAATGTTCTTCGATAACTGACACTGTTCAACAGTATTTGCCGATAAGCCTATATATGTTATTTTGGGTCTTAAAGACCTTAAGCCAAATCTTTTAAGAGATGACTTAAATAAGCGTTGGCTTCCTATATCATGTGCCGTGTAACTGTATGTACATTTGTAAAGCAACTTTTCTGAATAAATCGATCATCAACAGCGGTTAATCAATGTTTTTGTTTTTCTTTTCTTATATTTTTTGGCTCTATGATTATTGTCGTACTAAGTACAATTACGCCAACCAATATGCTCAAGTGTACTTTTTTGACCGTTTAATCCCATAGCATGCACTTATTTCGAAGCCAACAAATTTCAGACAATGAAATGAAGCAAGACAAGTATGCGGACTTTCAACACTTAAGAACTCTTCTTGCGCGTGCTATCACTGAATAACATATTCCATTTGTATAAAATAATACGATTCCTGGTACATGTAGCATGTTTAAGCCACCATTACTCTTCCAGTGGTGAAATGATGCATTATTTTATAGTAAAATATCACTGCGCGACGTTGAGCGATTAGAGGTGCTCGGCTAAGGTGCAGAAGGTCGCGGATTCGAATCCCCGTTGATCAAGACAGCAACTGAAATGCTCTCTCTGTCATCCTACCTTTTCCGAATCAGGCAAGGAAAAGGCAGCGAAATTTGATATGAGGGAAAGGCATCAACCACCTTCAATATATTATGCCCAAGAAACGGTGTACGTATTGGTTAAAAGTGAACTGATGCTCTCATTGCCATATCTATCTTTCTGTATGCCGGTGAAACGTGTACACGACAGGTGACTAAGAGAAAAGACCGCAAATCTTCGAGATCAGGGGCCGTATTCATAAAATAACTTAAGTCGTTGCTGTGCGGTTGCTAAGGCTAAATATCTATAAAGGAGATTCCCTACAACTATGAAATTTGGTCTGGAGGAACAGAGCAAATTTCATAGTTGTAGGTAATCTCCTTCAAAGAAATTTAGCCTTAGCAACAGCATAGCAACCACTTAAGTCGTTTTATGAATACGGCCCCAGATGCTACCAAAGGTTACTGAATATCTCCTACAAGGACCACGTAACAAATGAGAATGTTCGCAAAAAGATCCAAGTAGCCTTAGAAGAAGATGACAAAGTCTTAACCCTAGTCAAAAACAGAAAATTTGTTTTAATAGCATATCAAGGTGTACTTGCAAAGACGAACCTACAGGAAACTGGGAAAGAAAAGAAAGGATAAGGCAGACAGATGGGAAGATAATGTTAAAAAGTTGCCACCACAACTTTAGCAGCTGAAAGCAGAACCAGATGGAAAGAGATTATAGAGATCTTCTATCCACGCTATTCCTACGACGTTGCAAAGGTAAGGGTGGGTGGTTATGGAGTACACTAGTCCCGATCAAACGACATTTGAGCCGCGATACGACAAAACCAACAATGTGGTTGTGCGCCCAGCGCAGACTCAGATCAGCCTGGGCATCCGCCCAGTCTGATCAGTGTCTTCGCTGTCCACATGGAGATAGCATAGACCCTTAGCCACCTTTTAAGCGCTTAGCAAAGACTGATCAGACTGGGCGGATGTCCAGGCTGATCTGAGTCTGCGTAGGGCGCACAACCACATTGTTGGTTTTCACGTGTCGCGGCTCAATTTTAGTCTTTAGATGGGCTGTAAAGCCCGTCTTTAGCTACGACTGACGAAAGGTTTTGTCACAGGAAAAATCAGTACAGTTAACTTCTTCGCGGTTACTGTTTTCACAACAACTTATTTCCGAATACAGTTGTATAGAATATAGCACAGAGAATGCATACTTGTACATGTGAGTTTAACTTATATTCTTGTCTTTACCGAGAATTTACAAGTTTTCATGTTTAAACCTCCCCAAGTTTCGGAGCAACAGTTTCGGATATTTGGGGACAATTAAATACTATTTTTGTTCTATCTCATAACCTTACTAGGTCGTTGGGGCACCACAGATGACTTCAAAACAATCACTTTCCACCTTGTCCTGTCTTCAGCTGCCCTAGTTGAGCTGGCAAAATCCATTCCTGTACACTCCTTGATATTGTCTTCCCACCTCATCTTCTGTCTACCTCTTCTTCTTTTCCCTTTCACTGTGCCCTGAAGAATTGTCTTTGCTAAACCAGAAAACCTTGAAACGTGGCGAAAACCACCTTAGTTTCCGTTCCAGCGTCAGGAGTTCATCATATTCTCCAATGGCTGCTTCGATCTTCCTGCGAACCTCCTCATTGGTTATATGGTCCTTGTACGAAATGTTCAGTAACCTTCGGTAGCATCTCATCTCAAAGGCCTGCGTTCTTTTCTCTAACTCTGCTGTCAAGGTCCACGATTCACAAGCATACAGAAATATGGAAATGACAAGGGAGCGCATAAGTTTCACCTTTGATCCAAGAGATATATTGTTATCTCTCCAAATGGGTTTCAGCTTGGCAAGAGCTGAAGTGGCTTGTGCAATCCTTGAGAGAACCTCCTATTTTGAGCCATCATCTGAGACAACTGCTCCAAGGTATTTGAAGCTGCTTACTGTACCCAGGGTCTGCCCCTTTACCTTGATCTCCCTCTGGATGCCATATGCGCTGTTTGTCATCACTTTGGTCTTCTCAGCACTGATATCCATCTTGTACCTTGTGCAGGTTTGGTCGAGACTTTCAACTAGAGCTTCTAGTTCCTGCTCTTCCTCGACTAGAGCATCTATGTCATCGGCAAACCGCAGATTGGTAATATTTCTGCCGCATATGCTAACCTTTCCGTCATGTTCTTCCAGAGCATCAGACATGATCCGTTCGGAGCAGACATAGGAAGTGACCATGACCTGGTCATGATGACCTTCCAAGTTCGTCTGAAGAAGGCTAGAAAGCTAACTAAGCCAAGACCAAAGTTTGATCTTGAGAAGCTAAGGGACCCAGAGGTGGCATGCACTTTTCGAGCAAGAATAGGTGGAAAATTTGCACCACTCATTGGTCTGAGGGATGATGAAATGGACATACATGTAGATACCATGATAACCACCTAAAATACAATAGTTATGGTGACTAATAAATACAAAAACTTAAAAAAATAATAAAAAGTGCTCTGCTCGTAATTACACAATTTCTGCGCATCTTTTTAAAAAATGCATACAAACACAACGAATTTATCAAGTAAAACGTGAAGAATGCCCGGGGGTTCCTTAGAAAATGACGCAAGAAAACACGTGATCATTCACCTTCCTCATATTGGAAACAATAGGGGGTAAAGCACGCTCTTTTAACATCCTTATATAACTTTAAAAGAAGAGCCTAGCATGAATCTTAGATGCAATAATAATATGAACGACATTGAGAGTGGATTTTGAGTGTCAAGAAAACATTATCATCCACCTTCCTTATATTGGAAACAATAGGGGGTAAAGCACGCTCTTTTAACATCCTTATATAACTTTAGAAGAAGAGCCTAGCATGAATCTTAGATGCAATAATAATATGAACGACATTGAGAGTGGAATTTGTGTGTCACTGATTATTAATGTGGGACGAATCATATCACCTTTGATAAGAATTCCAATAATTGGTCATTTTAGTAAATTGAAATGATTTGCAATTACTATTTTATACTACTAGTATAAGTGTCTAAGTTTTTATCCTGTACATGTACGTATAAATTTTAGGCAAAATTCCATTATATGCTCTCTTTCTCTCTCGTTTTAGCTGACGATTGAACCCTGCACAGGCTTTTCTTGTTTTATGATATCTTTTATTACTTCTATAAGATTGCACAATAAATTCTGTTCCGAACAATAAAACGAATTACACACCCCTGCAACTGCATAACTGTTCCAAATGAAGCTGATCTGTTAAAATATTAAAACAATCAAGCAACCTGACCATAACTGAGTTGGTTTCTCAAACCTTTCACAAACGCAATTTTGTTAACAAAAACAAGTCAACGATATCTGCTTCGATACGCATAAATCCTGCTTTACCATAAAATTCTAAATATTGGGCCACCTGAAATAGTTACGGTACATTGTAAGAACAGTTGCTGTTCAATGCATTATGAGTCTAAAACTTGTAGCGGAAAGGGGAAACAGTGTTGACCCTGATTAGACCGAAATCTGATCTGAGTCTGCACTGTTTGCTCAGACCGGTCTGTTCCAATATTTTCGAATTTTTATGGCATATTCTCAATACACCACAAATGGTTTATTGTGATTTAGGCCACCAGCCTATAACACATACAGTGTGTGATATTGTCAATAAGAACGTGTATAACGTTTCTGTAAAAAGAATTGTCCAGGTACAAACATAAACAGATGTGAAATAATTGTAATGCATAATTGGCCCAGTTGCTCAAAGCTAATGGCGCCGCTCGTTTTATGTCCAATCGTATTACGCACAGAAAAGCTGCAGTTATTGCCGAACAATGTAAGGAGCTTTTGCTTATCGCATTTTTTTCAGGAAAATAAATTAAGTGCAATTGATTTTATGTACACTAGAAGACTTGATGAATCGCTGAGTAATGACTTCGTTTAGCTAGCAATATTTTAATAGCTACATACTTTTTATTGTAAAACACCACCATACATAAAACATTATCTCTGCACCTGAAGTGCAATATAAAATGCATATAAAACATATATTTAGCAATATATTCAATTAGCATTTCAGGAGAATACTGGGATGAATATTCCAAACATGCATGTTTTATGACCCTCTGAGGGGTTACACTGTATGTTCTGATGTAGTGTGAAGCGTTATTATCCTAGATACATTATGCTATACAAGAAAAAACTTTTAAAAGAAGATAATCGGCGCAGATTAAATGGAAGTGTGTCCTGTAATATGTCTATGTGAAGAGTTGACAATAACTTTCATGAATTTGACTCAAGTGAGCTATGTCGGTAGGGACCGCAACCGTAATTTTGACACTGGGTAGCGACAATGACCTAACTCAAGATTGAGCTGTCCAACTTTGAATTCCAAAATAGACCGCGGTCAATCTTGAGATTGACCGGTACCAACATGCTGCAATGTTTGTTTGTATGTATTAAACCAAAAGTAGAAATCGAAAGTAGATCTACACTAAAAAAATAGAAGAAAGTTATGAATATCTGCGTCTGTTTCGATAAAATTCCCAACTTAAATTAACAAACAAGAGAAACATTTTGAATTAACATCGGACGGAGTGCTAGTGTTCACGCAGTGCAGTACAACGGGAAAAAACGAAGATTAAATGTTCTTTGGCCTTTAATCATGTTGATATTATTGGCTAAATTTTGACAAGCGCGTTATCTTACCAATGAAATCTTGTGAAATGTGGAACAAAAGCGAAATTATACGCGTCTGCGACGCGAAAAAATACTTTTAACAGACAGTTTCAATTTGACCTGTGGCATGTGTCCACTCACCTTAATTTAGCTAACTGGTGCGAGCATTCCTTTCATGGCACAAGAATAAACACATCCAAAATAATATAACAATAAGACTTCTATTTTCATTCAAAACTATTTCAAAGATCTAGATCCGTCTTGTAAGACGGATCTAGATCTTTGTGATTGTTTTGGGAGTGAAAATCCCATTCTATAGCTGAATTACACAAGAATGATTTACGTATTTGCGGTATTTTTGGAAACGTTATCTCCCGTCTTATTACCGAATAAAAACGGTATGCTCAGGTCTGTAGATCACCAGACACTATTAATATGCCATCAGTACAGAAACTAGCAGATATATTGACGCAACTTTACTCCAAGTATTGGTAATTTTAAACCAGAGACATTATCGCATTGTGATTGGACTTTTAACACTCATCAGTATCGCTTTGGATTTTTTTTTTCATTTGTCTCATTCTATCGATTCAAAACAGTATAAAATCGTGATTTACCACTTAGATAGGGAATTGCGTCAAATAAAAACTTGCCCGTCACGATCAAATGATAAACTGTTATGATTTTAGTAAATTCAATCATTTTGATTACCGTAATATGTACTATACTATCACAAGGTTAGTTTTTGCGTTCCAGTTAAAAGAAATATACTGTAAATCGGCGGGTGTGTTCTATCGGGCGTTGTTGCTGGGTAACTTTTAGTGCAGTGGCGTCCTACTGATTTGGATAACGATAGGACCTGTGTTTACAGAAGTTGCGGGTGGGGCTTGCTTGGATATTTTTTCTCTCGCCTATCATGTCTTTTCTTTCTCCCACTCTTTGGGAGACGGCTCAAGAAAGACCGAAATACTGTCACAAAGAGCCATGAAACACGAACCAACTAACCATCTGTAAATCAGATTTGCAAAGTTTTATTCTTTTATTTCTATTTTTTTTTTCGTGGATGCAAAGTTTCGCTAACTTAAACTTTAGTGGAATAATTGTGACCTTTTTAATCTAAATAACTATGCTTATATTCGCAAGCGAAGCCCCACGTGTATTTCCTTAACCACTAGGTATTACGCAAAAATGCAATATTTTGCATTAGCTTTTACATGTAGTGAATGATCCTAAAGAATTACCTTTTGTTTCAACTTAAAAAATAGGCTACCGATGCGCTGTAAAAAGCAATTCCAGAGAGCAATGTCAGAAAATCGTTTGCAAAGCTATATATCATATCAAATAAGGTAAACATTTATCCGGTGTGGAAGTTTTGTTTACTATTAGAATTTTCAGACATGCTGGCGAGTAAATTGACTTCACTTGAAGCCAGTAAAAATGTAACTTTCTGATTTTGGAACACGCAGGTATTTATGACAGTAACGCTTCTTTATCAAGGAAACCATGGCTTTCATTAATGTTATCGTTTAACAATTGTACGGACATGATATGGTTTGATTTCTCGATGCCTTCAATATTGGTCGAAAGTCTCTGCACCAATGCGTTTTTTCCCATTTCTTCAATCTCAGGTATATCGCTCGCATAAATGCCGATGAAACTTTGTACCTTACCTTTAAACCGAAAATGCTCATAAAAAATGTAATTTTTAGGGAAAGACGGACACTAATGTGGCTGTTTCGCAAGATTTCATATGCCTTTTTCTCAAGAGTACATTATATGATCTCAAATGAAGTTTTACATGATTCTCAAAATGTGTGAAAATTTAAAAAGAATGGTCTTATTAAAATCTCTAAGATGCACCTGCATAAGCAACTTTAAATTTTACGTTGTTTTTCACTTTGAAGCATCATACTGAAGATCGTTTCTCTAAAATTAGACGGAATCTTGGTTTCATGAATACTTGAAAATCGACAGTTGATTTTGACAGTTTTCCTTGTGTTTTTTTTTCTTAGACAACAGGACCTTTGGTAAACTGTTGGAAAAACCTTGCCGGCCAAAAGTTAAATTCCATGAAATATCTAACAGCCTTGTGACATTACTTTTACCTGGAAAAATGACAAGTAAACACTTGCGTTTTTAATGGTTTTAAGTGAACATGCTTTGAGAAACAAAACAGAGATGGAGTCTAAAATTGCACTATAGGCATCAAACATTTGCCGGGCCCCGAGGATGTTTGAGCACGATGCATCGTCAGTGAGTTCAAACTTCCTCCAAGGGACACGACAAATATTAATACAGTGAAGCCAACATATGAGCTCGCCATTATATCATGTTTCCATTGAAAAACTCATCAAAACTCCACTCCCTCAATCTATCGTTTTTAATAATGAATTGTGTTATGTGACATCATTGCACAAGAAAACAGAATGTCCTTGACGCTAACCAAAGTAAGACCAATTCCTATTCTATGAACAGAACATAACTTCAGGTAAAGTCATGTGAACAATTTTGGCCCAAAATCATTAATGTTAAAAAGCATAACAGCCCGAGAATTTCATGTTCTATTCTGCCATGAACTAATGTCTTAAAAACAATAAGCATTGACAGCTATATAAGACCTTCGAGTCGCAAAAAAAGAGAGAAAAAATGAACTGCGTGTCACAGTTTTTCAACAAATATAACTCGAACTGATAACTTAGCCGCTCCACGCGAAAGGATGGCTTGACCCATCTGCAAATTATAAAAAAACTCAAACTGGTGTGCCAATACGTGCTGTCTACATACAGCCGTTCTGTCGTGCCATGGCGTTTGTGAATAGCAAAGGCTATGATCAGATTTCGCGGATGCGCAGGTTGATTTGAGCCTTTTATATTCGCATATGCGTTAAGTCCCTTTTTAGTGTGCTGCAACTTACATGAAAAAAATATTCTACAGTACCAAAAGTAAGTAGGGAAATGCTCAGGAACTGACACAATTCAATCCCAGATCCCACCCAAGACACCATATGGGAAAAGACAACACAAAATTAGTTACCATCCAAGACATCCCATCGGTAACCAGCCATTCCCCACCTGGCTAGTCTTGATATAAATAACAGACACAGCAGCAAACAACACAAAAACAACTTAGAAGAACAAAAACAGAAGTGCCGCCTTGGGACGACCAGCAATGAAATTAACTTTTTGTTTGGCGGGGAGGGGGGGACTTAGCCGGTTTGTGGTCGACCAAACCTCGCCCTAGCTTCTGTCGTGGTTCATCAGACACTTTTATGTTCAACCAAAAACGTCAATCACCACCCACACAACATTACCAACAAAAAGCATCACTTTGGACAATAATATCAAATTGTACGAGTCTGGTACTATTATGTATGTGGTGCTTCTTCGGTTCCATAATTATCCGTCTCCTCACGTTTTACACCGATTTCGTCCGAAAAATGCTCGTGACTTTATTTCCTTTGTAAACAGTAGTTTAGGCAGATTAGGACGACATGAGCTGATTATGAATTGCTGTGTACAATGGGATACTTCAGCTGTTGAAAACATTATAGCTCTTAGTGGGATTCGAACAGCGCTTATCCCACTGAGCGACCGTGACTCCTTCGACCGTATAAAGTCTCCTCATAGGAATCTGTAATGTAGTTAATATTTGCTGATCTATCAGAATTACTGAGCTACGGAGCCCGGGAGAGGAAAAGCATTATTTCGTTCCCGTTTCCCACGCATTACTTTTCCGTTCTCTCAAAATAATATATCGTTCCAACGCATTACTTCATCGTTCCTTCAATCTATCATTCGTTCCCTCAAAATAGTAAATCATTCCCACGCATTACATTTTCGTTCCCTCAAAATAATATTTCGTTCTCGCGCATGACTTTTTCGTTCTCCCAAAATAATGTATCGTTTCCGCGCATCACTTGATCGTTGATTGGCGGTACTTGGCCTGTCGATGAAGGCGGTGTCACCATTTAAAGCACGTTGAATGTCCCTTACTTTAACATTTTCAGTGCCATGGTTACTACGGACAAGATTTGGACAGCCACCGATGGACTTCAGGGCGTCCAGAAAATGACCACCTATCACTGCTGGATTACTGGATTCGTATGATAAACATATAACCAAATTAGTTGTCTAGAAAATCCGTCTATACAACCATATATCCCAAACCTAAATGGCCTCAGTTTATCGTAGGAGTCTAGATGCCAAATGAAATTAGGTCCTTTTGCAAAGTCCGATCGTCTACTGAGGTGTCATGATCTCCGAAATTCTACACCAGCTCTATCTATTTCTGAAAGAATAACCTTACATCCTCTTTTCTGACTTTATATTGTTTTGTGTGAATTTTTCATACATCCAACGATATCCATGCAGCTGACCCGAACCACTAAGCTGTCCCTCCAGAAATTCAACAACATTGCCTGGGTAGCTATAATTCTTCCGACGACTACCGTTCAGTCCCATAAGCAATCGCTTTAGACGCCTCAAACTAATTACTATTCCATGATAGTTAGAAAGACACTGCAAAATGTCTTATAGGCTAATCCAAATACAAAATACAGCTTAATTAATTTAGTTTTTTCATCCATTGCTAACATAAACTGCACGCAAATTACTGGTATCAACGTTACACTAAAATATTATTGCGAGGGATCAAAGCAGAAATTAGTAGACACATAATGATATTACGTGGTAAAGAAACAGTAACGCGTTCACTCGAGATCATTCATTCGTAATAATATTGCGTTCCCTCATAATAACATTTCTTTCCCACGAATTGTTGTTCGTGTGTATGATACTATAGTATAACAAGGGAAAGAAACAGTATTGCAAGGACACGAAATAGCAAAAAGTATTGCGAGAGATAGAAATAGTATTGTGAGGGAACGGAATAAAAATGTGTGGAAATAAAAACGGAATATGATTGTGGGGGTAACGAAATTTTATATTGAAAGAACTTAAATGTTTTGAGTGAAAGAAATATAATTTTGAGAAAACGAAAAATTATGAGGGAACGAAAAATGAAAGCGTGAGAACGGAATATTATTTTTAGGGAATGAAAAAGTAAAGCGTGGGAACGAAATGTTTATTTGAGGGAACAGAATGTTATTTTCAGGGAATAAAAGAGTTATTCGTGGGAATTGAATGTTATATCGAGGGAACGGAAAAGTCAGTGTGCGAACGAAATATTTTTGAAGGGACAAATATTATTTTGATGGAACAAAAAGTAATACGTAAGAATGAACTATTATTTTCAAGGAACGAAAAAGTAAAGCGTGGGAACGAAACATTATATCGAGAGAACGAAAAGGTATTGCGTGGTAGCGAATTATTATTTTGAGGCAACGGAATATTATTACATGGGAATGATATACTACTTTGAGGGAAGGAAAAAGTGATACGTGGCAACAATATATTATTTTGAGGAAAGGAAAAAATAATGCA
Organism: Ctena decussata; assembly: GCA_963989385.1. Classification (NCBI taxonomy): domain Eukaryota; kingdom Metazoa; phylum Mollusca; class Bivalvia; order Lucinida; family Lucinidae; genus Ctena; species Ctena decussata. The sequence continues at coordinate 31,249,832 of OZ022498.1, read as the reverse complement.
TAGGAAGCAAATATTATTTTAAGGTTACACAAAGGTATTCCGTAGAAACGATTTATCGTTTTGAGGGAATGATAAAGTAATGCGTAGAAACGAGTTATCATTTTGGGAGAACGATACAGAAAGGCGTTTGAATTATATTATTTTGAGGAACCGAAAAAGTAATGCATGGGAATGATCTATCATTTCGAGGGAACGAAATGATAGAGTGAGGGAACGAAAAAAGAATTGCGTTGGAACGATATATTATTTTGAGAGAACGAAATGTTAGATTGAGGAAACGAAATGACAGATTGAGGGAACGAAAAAGTAATGTGTTGGAGCGATATATTATTTTGATAGAATGAACAAGAGAGCCATGATTCCCTGAATCGCTCACCTGAGTATAATGGCCATGCAGGTCATGTGACCTGGACCGTTTGATTAAATTTTCTTTTACTCAGCCCCAGTAGGCTCTTTATGAAATTTGCTATCAATTGGCCCAGCAGCTTTTGAGGAGGTGTTTTAAAATTGTCAAAATATGAGAGACCTGGGTCAAAGAATGATACTGACCTTTTGTATTCACAAATCTTCATATACTCATTCAGACGACTGTATATACCAATTTTTATGCCAAAGTCCTCAAAACTTGTAATGAAATCTTTTGTTCTACATTTTCCCATATTTGACCTTGCTGTAAAGAAGGTCAAGTTCAACCCAAGGTGATCAATTGAACAATCTGGGTAATACTCGAGTACTCAACGCTACGTACTAAGTTTCAAGGTCAATGGCCAATTGGGTCTTGGTAAGAACATTCTTTAAATATTCTTACCATATATGGGTGTAGTGACCATGTTGGTCAAGACACCTGGATTGTTTGAACAAATGTTCGTTCCCGAAGCCCCTGGAGGCTGTGCATGAGTCTGTGTTTGAACTTTGGTTACAATTGGCCCAGTGGCTTGTGAGGAGCTGATTGATATTGTCAAAATATGAGAGACATGCGTCAGCTGTCAGAGAATAACCTTGATCTCTTGTAGCTGCAAATCTTCATGTACTAATTAAGACGACAGTATTTACAAAATCTTCTAAACTTGCCATAAAATCTTACGTTTTAACATTTTCCCATACTTGACCTTGCCGTAATAAAGGTCAAGGTCAACCTCAGGTCATCATTTGAAGAATCTTTGTAGTACTCATGTACCCAATGCTACATACCAAGGTTCAAGGTCATCGGCCATTTGGTTCTTACCATATATGGGGATGGCGGTCATGTTGGTCATGTGACCTGGACCATTTGAACAAATTGTTGTTCCCTCAGCTCTTGGAGGCTCTGTACGAAATTTGGTTACAATTTGCTTATTGGCTTTTGAGATGTTTGAAAATGTTGAAATATTATGAGAGACATGGGTCAAAGGTCAAAGAATGACCTTGACCTCTTGTACTCTCAAATCTGCATGTGCTCATTAAGATGACTGTATATACCAATTTCTATCCCAAGAGCCTCAGCAATTTCCATTAAATCTTAAGTTCAAGCATTTCCCACATTAAAGCTCCGGAGAGCAAATTTAGCCTTGCCGTAAAATAGGTCGAGGTCAACCCAAGGTCATAATTCGAAAAATACCAATGCTATATACCAAGTTTCAGGGACATCGGCATATTGGTCCTGGAGAAGAAGATTTTTGAAGGTTTTTACCATATATGGGCGTGGCGGCCATGTTGGTCATGTGACCAGGACCTTTTGAACAACTTTTCGGTCCCCCGCCCCTGGAGGCATTACACGAAATTTGGTTACTATCGACCGAGAGGTTTCAGAGAAGTTTAAAAATGTTGACGGAGGGACGGCGGAACCTGTCTGTCCTATAAACCCATCTGGAGCTGCTGGCTCAGGTGAGCTAAAATTAATACGTGGGCATTGAGGGAACGAAAAAGTAATGCGTTGTAACGATATATTATTTTGAGGGAACAAAATGATAGTTTTAGGGAACAATAAAGTAATGCGTGGGGACGAAATATTATTTTGAGGGAACGCAATTGATAACTTGTGAGATCGAAATGAAATTCTTGGGTACGAAATCAGTATATATGTTACAGTGTCCCCTCCCGGGCTCCGTACTGTGCCCATTGGCATAGAAGTGTTTTGCACAAGACAAAACTATGTTTGCAGCATTGCTCATGCAAAGCTGCTAATGAACAATTAATTGAGCCTGGCATTTTCTTTTCTTTGTTTTTTTTTTCGTAATATCAAAGGATATAGAAAAGTTTTACTTTCCAAAATAAATTTGTCTTTTCTGGTTTTAAGTGGAAAAAATTCTCAAAAATCTCTATAAAGATAGTGCAGTATACATTTTTTTTGAACCTTTGGACCATTTTGGGCCCACTGAAGTCAATTTAGAAACAGAACTCTACTTAAGCTGCGGCAAGAGGCCATTGCGCAAGTGTTGGTTTGGACATGCGCTTAACATGGTTGTCTTTACCTCTATGTTTTTCGTCATTTTTACACAAGAAAACAATATTTGTGACATCTTAGGGCGCATATTCCTCCATTTTGAGTTGACTCTACTGAGAACAAAGGCAAAAATTAAAATAAGATGACTTTTATATAAGAATCACGCTTACCGTCAGATCCTGTATTCTACTGATTTGAATATATGTAAATCTATGTAATTAAGGTCGAATAAAATGCAGTTTAAACCAAGATGAAAATAGCAGAATTATTTTCCCGGAGATTACATCCATTTGCTATAAGTCAGGCTTTATTTTGATGTGACATATATGTAAGTTGCATTGCACTGAGGTCACATCATTATCACCTCTGCATGGAATAATAACTGGAATAACAGGAAATAATTTCTTACACTTATTGTATCTAATGGATATCACAGCTTAAGCAGCTAATGATCTTACTAAGTCACACTAAGAGCATTGACTTGGGTTTATGTATGATCTATGTAGATAATGCTGATATGTGTTCCAGTGAAATACGAAAAGTATCTATACATATTCATATTCTATTCTATAATATATCCTTGCAAGGTCGTTGGGGCACCAGACTTGACTTTGCAACAACCTCTTTCCACCTGGACCTGTTCTCAGCTGCTCTAGTTGTGCTGACTGGTCTTGAGTATTGTCTTCCCGCCTCTGCTGACTACCTCTTCTTCGTTTTTTTTTTCCAACTGGGTCTTGAAGAATCGTCTTTGCTACGCCATTAGACCTTGATATGTGGCAAATTTAAAGAGTAACTACACTTCAGGAACTGACAAACCCTATCTCCAACATCTAAGGAAAAATTGACAAAGACATCCCAACAAACAATAAATTACAAGTGATAAGCCGAGTCAGCAGCTCTTTCCCAAATAGTGGTCAACTCAGCTATCTTTATTGAACTAAATAATTAAGACCAACACAAGGGTTACAACAGACTAAACAAATCATACGAAAATCATTTAACAACTATTTTTACCTATTTTCTATTTTTATTATAGAAGGGTTGAAATGAGAACACAATAAATTAAACAGCACCGAACATAAAACAAATGCAACTGCAACGAAAGTACCGCCTTGGGACGGTCAGTAATAACTACTAGGGGGGTTTAAACCGGTTTTACTTGGCCCAAACCTTCACCCTCACCCTCCGCCGCGGTGCCCACAATTAGTTGGTAGTTCGGTTTGTATGGAGGTCCCCTAACTCATCAGAGAGTCATCACGGTCAACAATTAAAATCAAGAATACCTTCTTTGACCATGGTCAGGAGTAAGTTTTATTCTCTACTGGCTGCTTTGATATTTTGTGAAAATCCTCATTAGTTTCCTGGTCCTAGTAAAAGGTGTTCATTAACCTTCTATAGCATCTCATCTCAAATGCCTTAAATTGTCCTATTTGGCTAAGATTAAATTTTTTAGGTCTAACGCACACCAGTGTTGTATATAAAATTCAAGAAGATCCGCTAAAATGTTGGCAAATCTTTATCACTATATATAAGGTCAAACGAAGTAGGGCGATCATTAAATACTGAAAGCATGCATGCAACTCATTAGCTGAGTGTCGGACAATACGCCAGATATATGAGCCGCGACACAACAAAAACCAACAAAGTCGCATGTGCGACCAGCGAAGACTCAAATCAGCCTGGGCATCTGCCCACTCTGATCAGACTCTTCGCTTTGCGCTTACAGGGTAGCTAAGGGTCTAAGCTAGCTTCATGCGGACAGCGAAGACTCTGATCAGACTGGGCGGGATGCTCAGGCTGATCTGAGCCTTTGCTCGGCGCACATGCCGCTTTAGTGGTTTTGTCTTGTCGCGGCTTACATAAGTGGCAATTAGATGAAATATACTCAAGTCCAAAAGCACTGCTTCTGACTGTCGCCGCTTTCGCGATGGTGCTATTTACTTGAAGCGGTTTAGTTTCTAACTTCGGCAAATTTCATGCATTTATGTTTCTGATAAATAATAAAAAAATAATAATCTAATAATCTGCTAGATGCAAATCTCAGCTACTTAAAAGAAACTTATAGTTATTTATGGTCTACTCTCTTAATTGACAGAATACAGACCGTGCAAGGCTTTTAATCAAGCAAAGTACTTGTATGAAGTTTTCGCCGATTTAGGTCCCGGAAACAAAAGCGTCACATCTTTTAAATTTTTGTCAGACTGAGTCAGGGGATAGTTGAAAAGCAGGAATGATTAAACATTATCCGACCAATAAAATTCAGCATTTTATTAAACATTGTAGAATTAAATGTCAAAAACGCAAAATATCAGTTATTTTATATAGTACATGTTCCCATTTCGCTTTAGTTCATTTCAAATTTCACAAGTTTATCATAAACAATTATAACCCATATTTACATTTCCTATATAATACGCCTCATACAAGCATTGTGCCAGATTAAAGTAAAAAAAATCAAACGTCGTACCTAGCATGTGTTGACGCCATATGTTGCTATGGTAACATGTTTCCTACAAGCAAATCGGTAATAACCGTCAAGCCTCGGTGATAATCGACAAACATCGTACTCTGTCGTTACAAACTTCGTTTAATTCCGGCTTCAATGGCAAGCCTGTGAACAGCAAAGTTGGCTACCGCCAAACAAGGTGCTAAATAGCTGGCATTGACAGAACACATTTTTTATCGATTGATTGATTTGTTACTTAACGTCCACGGTAAACAACTATGGTCATATCGGGACGGTCAGTTAACCTAACCACACTTCTCCTGGGCAGGCTTAGACCTCCTAAGCGGTTAATCAGTACTAAGTGCACATACCTTCACCAGTAACTGACAACTGCCCTTTTTGAATCAGCGAAATGGGTACGAAAGTATGTGGTCAGAGCGGGTTTCGAACCCAGAATCTCTGACTTATGAGTCAGGTGCCCTACCGATTGCGCTACGCGGCCCGGCCAATTTTTATCGATGTTTGGCGGTAGAGTCGAGTCTGGTCACCTCGGACAGCGGGGAAATTCGGACATACCATTGCAAACAGTGAAAACCCAGATGAGACAGCTCATAATGAGCCGTCTCATCAGGATTTTCACTGTTTGCCCAGTTAATTTTGTTTTAATTTCAAACAACTGACATAGAAAGGAAACAAAGTCACTCTCCGAATTTACCTGCTGTCGAATTTACCTGACTTGACCCTTTATATTTGGTCATTGTAGTTTTCGCTCGCATGTATTTATTCAACTGCGGAACAGGGTCTTTAAATAATTACTACAATTTTACTAAAAATGGAAAAACAGTTTGGTTTTACAATGCTGTAGTGCATCCATACGATACAGATGATATGACACGCAATGTTGATACTGATCAGACTTTGGAAGCAGTCTGATCATATGGCAAAAATTAAGTGCACCAACTGTATAGATTACAAGGCAAGTGAATATCATGTGTATAACTATTCATGTAAAATGCATCGAATTTAAATATCTTCATATGCACTGTAAGAATTAAAACACATTTTAAATGATATTCCTGCGACAGACTGTCTGTCTGTTTCTCTGACACAAAAACAAAACAAAACACTTTCTGCTAATGACAGCAATCTATTATCGTTTGTTGACATTGCTATGGGCACTCAGTATAATTTTCATGCGTTTTAGCTGTAGGAAAGATAAGTGAGCAGCGACACGAGAAAACCAACAAAGTGGTATGAGCGCCCAGCGCAGATTCAGATCAGCCTGGGCATCTGCCCAGTCTAATCAGAGTCTTCACTGTCCGCATAAAGCTAGCTTACACCCTAAGCTACCCTATAAACGCAAGCGAGGATTCTGATCCGACTGGGCAGTTGCCCAGGCTGATCTTAGTCACCGCAGGGCGCACGTGCCACTTTGCTGGTTTTCTCGTGAAGCGCCTAAAGTGTTTATACAAGTATATGCAGAAGTGAGACTTTAATTTCATTTACTGTATCGGTACCTTCATAAACCGACTAAGATACCGAGAATCTAAATAATGACTAGGTGGTTCGGCCGGGCTATAACTTTAAGTGCCGGAGCGTCCTACTTATTTTGGATAATAGTAGGACAAGGGCCTACTGTGCTTCCATTAGGCGCGGGTGGGACTTGTTTGGACATCATTTTTTCTCGCCTATTGTAGCTCTCTCTTTCTCCCTCTCTCTGGGAGACGACACGATATAGACTGAAATTGTATCAAAATTCTGTTAAACCCAAACCAACCAATATATCAAAATCGGGTTGTGATTATCAGAATTTTGATAATCGATCATTTGCTTAATATGTGTTTATCACGTTTATAATATATATTTTGAACGAACTCTTAGCAAGATCTGTCCAACTGAACTGTGCCGGGCCGGGTAGCGCAATCGGTAGGGCACCTGACTCGTAAGTCAGAGGTCCTGGGTTCGAATCCCGGTCTGGCCACATACTTTCGTTTCTCCTTCCGCTGATTCAAGAGGGGCAGTTGTCAGTTACTGGCGAAAGTATGTGCACTTAGTACTGGTTAACCGCTTAGGAGGTCTAAGCCTGCCCAGGAATAGTGTGGTTACGTTAACTGACCGTCCCGACATGACCTTAGTTGTTTACCGTGGACGTTAAGCATCAAATCAACCAACCAACCAACTGAACTGCGGTACAATATTTTTCTGATACCGAAGCACCCATTTTTTTCACTCCGGACTACCAATCCAGGGGTCGCAAGATCGATCCCCCGCTTCTCCGGTCTTTCGGATGAGACTTTAAACCGAGGTCCCGTCTCCATATGACCTCGTTGTTGGTGGGACGTTAAACCCGAGTTCACTCACTCACTCACCCATTTTTTCTTTCGATTTATCTATGTGCAAAGGTAGTGTTTCGTCAACGATTTTGTCTATACCAATGTGTTTGAGTCGACCCGCGTGTGAAAAAGGAAATGACAAAGTTACTTCCCCTGAAACCGTACCCACTTACCTAAATCAGCCACTAGACAGAAATGTGCGGAAGTCTGAAAACGTACAAAGAGTTTAAGCGCCGAAAAGCAGACGACAAAAGTTACGTCGGCTTAATTTAAAAAAAAAGGTTTCATCCAGCTATATCATATTGAGTATTCAAAGACTTGACAGCAAACAATGCAGATCTAGATGAGGCGGCTCATCATGAGCCGCCTCATCAGGATCTACACTATTTGCAAATTTAGCTATTTTCGTCTAGTGCGCTTAAAAAATTAACGTATCAATGGTGTGCTACACTAACATTAATATCCTGGATCAAAGCGAAGTCTAGCAAATTTTCGCCTAACACTTTGATTTCGTCTAGCTTCCGAAGCCAGGTAAATGTTATCGCTATTTCAAGAATCAAGTAAAACGCTTAACATTTTGTCAATACTCATGTCTTGTCCTGGTTCAGACAAAGCAGAGACAGATGATTTAAGAGAAGATAAAGACAAACTTTGAATGTCATGTGTTTGAATAAATCGCTTGTTTACGCAGAGTATAGTTTTGTCTGTCGATTTTCAATCCGTAATTTGCTATGCGACTGCACAACACTGCTAACTGTCTAAACAATAGGCAGTTACACGGTACACAGTGGATATAGAGTAACCAGTCCACATGGAGAATGAGTATTGCAGCTCAAAGTACACAGCTAACATATAGATGTCCTACCTTTGTGATGCTGAAATATACTTGGATAAGGATTTTTACGATGTGTGTACAGCATTTTGAACACAGTATATCAGCCATATCCAGCCGATGGAAGGGTTAAAATGAAAGGCTGTGTGCAATAGAATCTTGTTTACGATGAATTTTCTATAAAAAAAAATGAAGCTCACGGATTCGAACCAATACACTATAATTTCAGTTTTCTCACTACTCACAGAAGGCTGTTTTGTAAATTGTGAATAAGTATAATGTACTTTTTTTATTTCTACATGGATTTGGTTGGTTGATTTGATGCTTAACGTCCACGGTAAACAACTAAGGTCATGTCGGGACGGTCAGTTAATCTAACCAAACTATTCCTGGGCAGGCTTAGACCTCCTAAGCGGTTAACCAGTACTAAGTGCACATACTTTCGCCAGTAACTGACAACTGCCCTTCTTAAATCAGCGGAAGGAGAAACGAAAGTATGTGGCCAGACCGGTTTCCACATGGATAAACTTCAATTAGAAAGTCATTATACAACTGATCGTTGTAAGCTAGCAGAGACATATGTTTTCCGCTTGGATTTAAACGTAGATAAGATTCCTTATTTTCGCGATATAAACTACTGAAATAATACTGGAGCCCTAGAGCACCAGTTTCCATTTCTATACAAACTCTGACCCTTTAGTCAGTGAAGGTGTATGTTATTTTGATTACACCCAGTAAAGATGCCTACAGCCTCGACCAGTCGAAGATGGAATAAAAGCGCTGTCTGAACTATACTCAGTCAAAAAAGTAACAATACCAACTATCGGCCATATTTTCAAGGAACCCAGTGCATATTGGAGTTAATTGAGGCTCATGTATGTTTTGGGAGACGTCAAGGAACAATATGCTCAGAAATTGACAACCCATACTTTCCGGAGTTATCTGGCAATATTCGACAGGAGTCAGTTGGATTGCACCTCAATTTTGCGCATGCGCAAGAATAAATTTTCTATTGCGTGGAAAGTCCATTATGCAGGAATCTCGAAAACCACTTAAAATGTCCAATGCCAGGTACTCAGGCTTTACCTGCGAGGTTTAAATTCAAATTCTCAAATTATCTCACTTTGATTTGAAAATATAGCGATTTTCAAGGCATCATTATTACTGTGCCTGTCCGTCTTTTTTTCTTCAAGCTTTCTTCATCAACATTTTCGTTATGTCATCGTTTTCTTGGCATAATGACAAAATTGATAGAATCGTTACACGCCCGCTAGCAATTACGATTTCGATTTTCTATGAAAATCCAATTGAAAATGGCATTTAAACAGCCTTTGAAGGAGTCACAGTACCCTGACTTGTGGTTCAAATTCTCGCATCAGAAGGGGTCAAATTTCAATTTCTTTGGCATGGAGCCTTGCCTAAGGCCTTGCTCTAGTGTATGGAGTGCAATATCTGGGGAATCATTATTAACAAACCAACTTTAAAAACGTTTGTGCAATTTTAATGATGTTAGTCTGTGAAAATGAAAAATTACCACTTACATATTCAAACGACCCTTGTCGCATGTGTAGTCTTAGGAAACCAAAACCAGTCATTAAATTGTTCAATAGGCAAATGGATACTCTTTTGAATTGAGTAAAAACTAAATGTTCATTGTTTCCACAGTCGCCGTAGCAACACAAGAAATTTCATGTATAGGAACTTTTTTGACTTAGTATATATACTGTTCACAAAAAGTAGGGGATATTCAGGTATGAAAAATTGTAGCATCTACAATAAATGTAATGTCTATGTGAAACCTTAAGTATTGATAAGATAAATATCTGTTAAGACACTTTTCATTTTTTATGAAAGTTTGGAAATATATCCTGTCACGTGATCTGCATGCAATTTGTTTCAGACAGGGGGTCAGGACTAAAATGTGGTAAATTCGAACAAACATTTATTCAAATTCTTCAATTAAGCTAACCTTTATATGTACTTTTAAGTTGTGTATGCTAAAAGATTTTTTTCTTCTTCAAAACTGTCATTTTGGGAAGAAAACCAGAAAACATAACTCGCACAGGTGCATCGAGTTACCGAAGAATTTAGACGTTTATGGCTTGTAATCTTTATTTTGATGAAACAGTGTGTAAAACCAATTTTCAGTTTGTTAAATGAAGAATGACGAGTGTTTCTGTGTAAATTTTGTTATCTGAAAACATTCTGTTTTCACACCAGATTCATGTGAAATTTGGGTGTCGACCCCCTGTCTAAGTCGAATGGCACGCAGATCACGTGACAGGATATACAATCCAAATTGTAATGCAAAATGCCTTCTCGAATATTTGTCTGATGGATACATATCGTTTCAGATGGATTTTATATTTTTTCTAATTTATACAATTTTTAATAACTCTGTATCCCCTACTTTCTGTGAACAGTATATTTGGTGGCTTTTTCATCCCAAACAAATGCAAAATGTGTTCAATAAATGCAACGTCAACGTAAGTCCACGTTGTTGGAAATAGCATAATTCTCTTGGCAATATTTTTTACTGTTTAATTCAGAGTTTTAACAATTAAAGTTCGAATAATTTTGTGGAAATGCCTCTACTTTATCATAGATATTTATCTGTTAACATAATCTGTCCAGTTAAGAAGCCTGAATAAAGAGATGAAGTCTCCCTGATATTACTCCGGTAAAAAAATGCGAACTTTAGCCTGGCACCATCGCCTTGATTATAATAAGAGTGTATGCAATTATAAGGTATTTTTGTCTTGAAGTCGCTTAAATTTTTTATCTTCATGTTCAGTATGATACACTGATGAGGCGTTCTCACAGAGCTTGTTATGTTGTGAACTTTCCGAATAGTTACACTGTCTTGGGAAATAACTAATTACATTTTTGCCTCCCACTTCAATGAAGTCGACTCTTAGCTCTTAATGGAAAGAAATCTTTCTTTAGAATTAAAGTATACCTAATCTTTAAGGACTTCTTCATCCAGGAAAGCAAACAGGGTTGTAACAAAAGTTGTCTCCCATATTGGAAATGACGAAAAAAACACGGAGGCGATTCACTTTAAATAGATCATATCTTGAAGTCATTTCTTGTAGAGTTTTGCATGCATATGCTTTTCAACAGTTCCGGAGGGCGATATCCATGGATTTACCTCTGATAAAGTATACATAGCCTGACTACTAATCCATAAACCTCGCGTACCGTTTTCTGCATTTTATACCTGTAGCTCTGATTTGATTGATAAACAATCACATTTGTAGAAAGCATGTTAGAGTTTGAGTATTAGGGTGATATATGGGTGATATATTTTATAATTGTAGGGAAATCTGTGATTTTTTTTACCAATATACATGTACATGTACTGTATAGATCTACGTATTTGTTTCTATATCTTTCTCTTGTGCCATTTATACGCTTTAACTAGCGACACTTCTCCTGGGTATCTCTTTTACTAACTCAGTGTTACGTTACTTACCATTCTTAATAATATGTGCCTGTGCTACCAGGTTTACATTCATCTTTTTTATCTCAATGAACAGGTGGCATTAACGAATTGCGGTGTATTTAGACTTATCTAAGAAATTACATCGTATAAGCCGCATAAAGATGTGTTCAGTCAAACGAAACAGACTGCTGTTGATTTACATGTATCGCTCAGCTGTTCACTTTCTGGTTATTTCTAAACTGAACTGTTAACAATGCGAACGATTCCATCCTCCGATAGTTATAATATAATAATAATTGAGCCACGACACGAGAAAACCAACAAAGTGGTTGTGCGCCCAGTCAGACTCAGATCAGCCTGGGCATCCGCCCAGTCTAATCAGAGTCTTCACTATCCACATGGAGCTAGCTTGGACCCTTAGCTACTCTTTAAGCGCAAAGCGAAGACTCTGATCAGACTGGGCGGACGCCCAAGGTGATCAGAGTCTGCGCTGGGCGCACAACCACTTTGTTGGTTTGCTTATGTCGTGGCCCATATGTATTACCCCAGTGTAACATTTGTAATAATTTTGGAAATATTGCTATCAGGTGAATGAATATATATTATGTTAGTGTTTGTTTAAATTGCGAAAGCAAATGTATAAGACTCAAAAAAGAAACCTGGCAGTAGCAGCAACTAACCTAACCAAAGTACATATGACAGCCTTTAATACGAACGATGTATCATGAAACTAATTAAACATGGTTCTATAAACTAGACTTATCACTCAGGCTATACACGATTTGCACGATTTGATATATCCGTCATATTATTTTTCTTTTTGCACTGTATTCTCAGGAACTATCAAAGCTAGAATCTTCAAACATTTTGATCATGAATTGCTGTATGTTTGGAATGAAAACCATGCTCACTGTATTTCTATTCCCCCTATCAGTTTATGTTTCAGTGTTTCTTTAATAAATCTGGGCCACAGTTTTGACAGGAACTTGCAAGCTACAATATTTAAGCCTTCGTTTTCATCTATTCGTTTTCTTTTCTTTTCCCTTTAATTTGAACATTGAAATTTTGAATTACATTTTTCCTGAAATTATTAAAGCAAGAATAAATGACTTTAAAAGGTATACATATATATTTAGTTCTTTTATTGTGTGATTGAGAATCCAGCTTATTGCAGGTATTTTTCTTCCTTTCTACTGATATTTATTGTAGTGAAATTGTTTTACAGTTTTCTCATAAACAGTTCAAGCTAGAGTCTTCAGACTTCTGTAACGGATTCACAAAGATTCATTATGGTGTTGGCTTGAAAATAAGGGTCTTTGTGTGCTCTCTTTTCTATTTGTTCGGTTTTCATTTTCTCAGTTCCTGAAGTTGTTTTTCTTCTTTTTTTTCATAATTTTTCTTCTAATTTTTCCATCCCTCCCTATTTTGAATAATAAAATGTATCAGTTTCTTTTTTATCAGAAGCTGTTTAGGCTACAGTGTGTAATAGTCTGTGTTAAATGTAGCAGTAAAGCTGGGATAAGTCGGATCTTCTGATATTTCTAGAAACAGTGGAATGTTATATGTGCATAAATATAAATGAAATAAATATAAAAGATACCCAGGAAAGGCAAGAATCACAAATACATGTACTCATAACAAACACTCAAGACACAGAAAAAAACAGGGGAGAAACTAAAAAGTACGAGTACATTTTCGCCAACAGACACTCCAGCTCAGTACAGAGGGACTTTACATAAATACAGTCAACTCTCGACATCTCAAAGTAGAAATTCATCCAGAGCTACTGATATATCAAAGTAAATTTTCTGGTCCCAGAAAATTCACTTTGAGATATCAGTAGTTTGAGGTATCTTGAGTTGATATTTAAATAAAAATAGAAAATGTGTCCGAACTATGTTTTTTTATATGAGAGGGTAATTTGAGATATCAGTGTTAGAGATATCGAGAGTTGACTCAACAACATCAAAAGACATACAAAGTACAAACAAAATCATGTTTAATTTCTGTTTGTACCCACGTCCTATTTCATGTCATGAACTGTCTATAATATCATGGCCAAGAGGTTATAAAACTTGAGTACATTCTCAAACTCAAAAAAAAAAAAAAAACACTGATCGGCTGCTTACGACCACGGAAGCAGCCAATCAGGGTGCTTTATTTTGAGTTTGAGATTATTCTCAAGTTTTATAACCTCGGACTCTAAATGCCTTCACTCCAGGATGTTTCTTTTGGTTACAATTCCTGTGAACAATTTAGAACGAGAAAGATAATTGCACTAGTCAGACTATAAATATTCTAAGCGGACCCGTATAAGTTGATTTTCATGTTCGCGGTGCGTCTTAACGAGATATTGAGTGTGACGGAAGCCACAAAATATTCACGGTGAATGGGTACCCCTTAATGATTTTTACAAAATGGGACAATATTTTTATTTCACGCTTGCTTCTGTTGAGGATGAGATCCTTCAAAAATGGATTCACTCTAAAAGAAAGTATTCGTTCCTGCGGGACCCCTAAAGGGAGGCAAACAAAAATATAAAGGAGTTGCGCGCCCTCTGCAAGTATACCCATTTATCTTAATTGTCTCCCATACTATGATGTGTAAGAGCTTAATTTACAATATTATGTGGTCCTGAAATTAAAAGATTAATGTGGTGCCAGCTTACAGATAAATAAGAATCATCAATCGACAATGTTCACATAAAGACCACTTTGACAGTGGTTAGTTTTGACTTTATTCATCCCATGCAGGCTATTTCTGATGCGCTTCGCCAGAAATAGTTTCAAAACGCATTTGCAATAGAAAAATGAATCTAGACAAATTGATTCACTACAGCTGAATAATTGTATAAAAGAAATCTATTTCATGTAGCATGGTGTTGGACGACGGATAGAATTTTCAGCCTTTGACATGCATTTCATTTGTCATTTTACAGAAAGATAGGGGATAATTGTAAATGGGTAGAAGTTTATGACTTTGTTTGCTGGAACGAGCAAACCTTCCAGAATCGGATACTCTTTTAAAGAAAATAATGCTCCCATAGCAGTTTATTTTTACCATTTATAATTGACCCCGGTTACACTTACAAAAATGAGCCGCGACACGGCAAAACCAACAAAGTGACATATGCGTCCAGCGAAGACTCAGATCAGCCTGGGCAGCCGCGCCGTCCAGCGAAGACTCAGATCAGCCTGGGCAGCCGCGCAGTCTAATCAGAGTCTTTACTATGTGCTTAACGGGAAGCTAAGGGACTAAGCCAGCTCCATGTGGATAGCAAAGACTGCTCAGACTGGGCGGATGCCCAGCCTGATCTGAGTCTTCGCTGGGTGCACATGCCGCTTTTGTTGGTTTTGTCGTGTCGCGGCTCAAATGCTTATGACTGCTTGGGAGGAGCGATCACTGCTAACAGTTAGCAGTGGTGACTGATCACTGCTAGTTTTGAGTAAAATGGCACAACAGAGATAGCTGCTACAATGACGTGTCATTGTAAAGGTAAACTTGGCACCTGATTTATACTGACAATATAACTCCATCATTAAAACACCATATGTTAGCTGTAAGTTACAACGGAACGACGTATACGTTTCAAAAAAAAGTTTATTTCAAGTTCAGAAAGCCTCAACGAAGCAATTGCAAACTATTATGAAAACGATGAATAAAACAAACAATACGAAAAAGGGGGGAAATGCGTACTTTACAGATTATAACTGTTATATGTGTCTCAATCTTTGTCATGTATTCATCCCTTAAGTTAATTTCGAACTCAGAAAGCCCTAGTAGAGCAAACTACAATGAAAACCAGAGGGCCAATGGCCCTATATCGCTCACCTGAGCACTGAGGTTGTGTGGGAAAAACTAATTGCCACAGCAACAACACAACAGCAATAAAACACACCATTTATTAGCTCGCCTGAGCACGAAGTGCTCAGGGTGAGCTTTTGGGATACCCTGATGTCCGTCGTCCGTCGTACGTCCGTCCGGACGTCCGGACGTCCGTCCGTCCGGACGTCCGTCAACTTTTGCTTGTGTACACTCTAGCGGGCACAGTTTTGATCCAATCTTTCTGAAACTTTGTCAGAATGTTTATCTCCATAAAATCTAGGCCAAGTTCGAAACTGGGTCATGTCGGGTCAAAAACTAGGTCACTAGGTCAAATCTTAGAAAAACCTTGTGTACACTCTAGAAGGCACAGTTTTCATCCAAAGTTCATGAAACTTTGTCAGAATGTTTATCTTAATAATATCTAGGACAAGTTCGAAACTGGGTCACTTCGGGTCAAAAACTAGGTCACCAGGTCAAATCTTAGAAAAACCTTGTGTACGCTCTAGAGGGCACAGTTTTCATCCAAAGTTCATGAAACTTTGTCAGAATGTTTATCCTCATAATATCTAGGACAAGTTAGAAATTGGGTCACGTCGGGTCAAAAACTAGGTCACTAGGTCAAATCATAGAAAAACCTTGTGTACGCTCTAGAGGACACAGTTTTGATCCAATCTATATGAAACTTTGTCAGAATATATATCTCCATAAACTCTAGGCCAAGTTCGAAACTGGGTCATGTCGGGTCAAAAACTAGGTCAATAGGTCAAATCTTAGAAAAACCTTGTGTACACTCTAGAAGGCACAGTTTTCATCCAAAGTTCATGAAACTTTGTCAGAATGTTTATCTTAATAATATCTAGGACAAGTTCGAAACTGGGTCACGTTGGGTCAAAAACTAGGTCACTAGGTCAAATCTTAGAAAAACCTTGTGTACGCTCTAGAAGGCACATTTTTCATCCAAAGTTCATGAAACTTAGTCAGAATGTTTATCCTCATAATATCTAAGACAAGTTTGAAACTGGGTCACGTCGGGTCAAAAACTAGGTCACTAGGTCAAATCATAGAAAAACCTTGTGTATGCTCTACAGGACACAGTTTTGATCCAATCTATATGAAACATTGTCAGAATATATATCTCCATAAACTCTAGGCCAAGTTTGAAACTGGGTCATGTAGGGTCAAAAACTAGGTCACTAGGTCAAATCTTAGAAAAACCTTGTGTACACTCTAGAAGGCACAGTTTTCATCCAAAGTTCATGAAACTTTGTCAGAATGTTTATCTTTATAATATCTAGGACAAGTACGAAACTGGGTCATGTTGGGTCAAAAACTAGGTCACTAGGTCAAATCATAGAAAAACATTGTGTACGCTCTAGAGGACACAGTTTTGATCCAATCTTTATAAAACATTGTCAGAATGTTTATCTCCATAAACTCTAGGCCAAGTTCCAAACTGGATCATGTCAGGTCAAAAACTAGGTCACTAGGTCAAATCTTAGAAAAACCTTATGTACGCTCTAGAAGGCACAGTTTTCATCCAAAGTTCATGAAACTTAGTCAGAATGTTTATTCTCATAATATCTAGGACAAGTTTGAAACTGGGTCACGTCGGGTCAAAAACTAGGTCACTTGGTCAAATCATAGAAAAACCTTGTGTACGCTCTAGAGGACACTGTTTTGATCCAATCTTTATAAAACATTGTCAGAATGTTTATCTCCATAAAGTGTAGGCCAAGTTCGAAATTGGGTCATGTCGGGTCAAAAACTAGGTCACTAGGTCAAATCTTAGAAAAACCTTGTGTACGCTGTAGAAGGCACAGTTTCGATCCAAAGTTCATGAAACTTTATCAGAATGTTTATCCTCATAATATGAAGGACAAATTTGAAACTGGGTCATGTAGGGTCAAAAACTAGGTCACTTGGTCAAATCATAGAAAAACCGTTTGTATGCTCTAGAGGACACAGTTTTGATCCAATCTTTATGAAACTTAGTCAGAATGTTTATCTCCATAAACTCTAGGCCAAGTTTGAAAGTAGGTCATGTCAGGTCAAAAACTAGGTCACTAGGTCAAATCTTAGAAAAACCTCGTGTACGCACTAGAAGGAACAGTTTTGATCCAATCTTCATGAAACTATGTCAAAATGTTTATTGTCCAAATATATATGCCCCTTATGAAACTGAGTCACGTCAGATCAGAAACTAGGTCACTAGGTCAAATCTAAAAAAACTTTGTGTACACCCTAGAGGGCACAGTTTTGATCCAATCTTCATGAAACTCTGTCAGAATATTTACCTTTATGAAATCTAGGTAAGTTTGAAACTGGTTTGTGTCGGATCAAAAACTAGGTCACTAGGTCAAATATAAGAACGACCTTGTATACGCTCCAGAGGGCACAGTTTTGATCCAACCTCAATGAAACTTTGTCAGAATGTTTATTCTTACAATATCCGGTTTGAAACTGGGTCATGTCGGGTCAAAAGCTAGGTCACTAGGTCAAATTTAAATTAAGTTATGTTGCAAGAATCAGAACTAACATTGCAATGATGCCAGCCACAAACTCCTTGGAATACATTAGTTTCACCACAGTGAGATAATGATGCTACCATTCTATCATCTGTGTTTGCCTAGTTAAGTCTAGTTGAAATCCATCAAAGGAACTCAACATGAACGGGAACTTTTCGGAGAAGCGACTCTGCCATTTTCAGCTCACCTGATAGAGCCTTACAGTATTGGTGTTAGCTGCCTCTTTCATCCATCCATAAACATTTTCAAACATCTCTGAAACCACTGGGCAGATCAAATTTCATATGGAGCCTGCACATGGGTCAAAGGATTGAAAGTTCTTCAAATGATCTTGGTCACATGACCAAGGTGGCCGCCATTCCCATGTATGGTAAAAACTCTTATAAATCTTCACCAGAGCCAGTGAACTGATTAATGCTCAGGTGAGCGATTCAGGGCCACCATGGCCCTCTTGTGTAGAGGATAATATCACAAACATTTATCAAAAAAACGCTTTATCCCCCCCTTAATGGCTTCTGAGAACAAGATCTTTGGAAAAAAAAAAATGTAAAAAATCGAAAATTTGGCCTATTAGCTGAAATGGCAACCAATCAAAATCAGGTCTTGGGGAAAAATTCATATGGCTGATAGAGGACTACCCTAGGAACATTTCTGTAAAGCTTTTGTCAAAATATCTGCAGTAACACAGAAATAAATACCGAATGTCCACTTTCCCCATTGTAAGTCTATGGAAACTTTAAGCGCTATAGCAACCAGTTCACATGGGCAATGATAATATGAAACATACTTTAGGTAGAGGCTAATGTTATTAATAAGTATGCACAGTATCAGCTTCATCCCCCATATGGCTTCTGAGCAGAAGATTTTTTCATTTTTTTTTCAAAAATTTACCCTATATTTTGCCATGGCAACCAATCAAATTCAGTGATTTGGAGAAAATTCATATGAAACATAGAGGACTATTCAAGAAACATTTCTGTAGAAAGAAAATCTAAATAAATGCAGTGAGACAGCAAAAATTGCCAATTTCCATTTTTCCCATTATAAGTCAATGGAAACTCTTAGTTGCCATAGCAACCAAACTGCTGGAGTAATTGCCATGAAAAACAGTAATTCTATAGAGGCTAGTAGTAAGATCCTTTCAGTAAAGTTTGAGCTTTATAGTTTCTGCGGAGATGTTTTTTAAAAATATTTTTCTATTTTTAACTATTCGGTTGCAATGGCAACCAGCCAAATTGTGCAATTTGCATAAATTTAATAAGGCTGGTTGAGGACTATTCAAGGGACATTTCCATAAAAGTTTTGTCAAAATATCTGCAGTGACATAGCAATAAATGCAAGATTTCCATTTTGCCATTATAAGTCAATGGCAACTTTAAGTCCCCATAGCAACCAAACTGCTGTAGCAATTGCCAAGAAAAACAGTACTTTTATAGAAGCTAGTACTAAGATCCTTTCTGTGAAGTTTGAGCTTTATTGGTTCCATAGTTTCTGAGGAGATGATTTTTGAATAATTTTTCTATTTTTAACCATTCGGTTGCCATGGCAACCAGCCAAATTGTGCAATTTACATAAAGTTCATGTGGTTGATAGAGGAATACTCAAGGAATATTTCTGTAAAAGTTTGTCAAAAAAGCTGCAGTGACATAGCAATAAATGCAAATTTTCAATTTTTCCCATACAAGTCAATGGAAACTTTAAGTTGCCATAGCAACCAAAGTTCTGAAGCGATTTGGATAAAAAACAGTATTATTGGTTCCCCCTGCCTATAAATGCTATACATGAAATTTGGTAACCATGGGCCTTGTAGTTTCAGAGGAGATGTCGTTTGAAAATATTGACGGACGACGGACGGACGGACGGACGGACGGACGACGGATGCCTGCCTATACTATAAGCTCACCTGTGAGCCTTCGGCTCAGGTGAGCTAAAAATAAAATTAACAAGATGAATAAGGGAACTTAAGATCAACACTGTATATGTTTATTAGACATTGTCATGTTTTCTCCACGCAACGACATTAAATTTCAATGAAAACATCTGACACATCATCAAGAATATTTGCGTGTCTTGCATCATCCTATTCGCTAAAATTGACCATACATGTATGATAGCACAAGTCTAATCCAACTGCCATACAAGGTTAAAAACGTCATGTTATAGTCAATATAACGGTTGGTGTAGGTTACACAACTAAAGAAACTGCGCAAACTGCATTACTGATACTATTCCCCATCGATAATGTGTTATTGACAAATATTTGTGTAAACAAAGTGCGCACCACTGAAAGGGGAAAAGGTATTTACCTGTACTAAATGAGGACGTAAGTCCATATGATAATTGTTATAATATTGCCGGGCATACAACGAGTCAAAATATCTCAGTGGTTTGAATTCATTATCAACTTTTAACTTTGTTTGTGTGCGGTCGCAGGTCCGAACCATAAACTCATGTTGTTGTTTGTTTGTTTGTTTTTTTTTTGTTTTTTTTTTTTTAATAAACAGGTATGCAATCTTCTCATGAAGTTCGAATTTCACGGAACCTGCAGACGAGTAACAAAATCGTTTTATAAAAAAAAACGCATGCTGTCACTTCATTTTTAATTTCATTATAGGTTCTTTAGACAATGAGACAATTCCTTATTCCAATGATTTAAAGAAAAATATTTTACAAGTTTTTAAGATTAATTTCTTTCTGGGTGCTAAATATCTACCCAAAGGGCACACATCGTTGAAGGATCATCCAATCAACGTTGATTTAAAGTCATGGCGTTGACGTTGATTCAATGTTAAATCAGTGTATTTTGGGCAAGCTAGTTTTTCGCGATTGATGTTGCGATGTCAGTCCGGGGCTCTCGATATTCCATTCGGCTTACGTTGTCTAGCTGAGAAAAAGTTTCAGAATCTTGTAATAGTAAAACTTAAAAATATAAAATACTGTAGTAAAAATAAATCAAACATGAACAAGATGAAACAATGAGAGAGAAACAATATTATAAACAAGGAAGTAAGAGCTCTTGAGAAGAAAACTGTTTGAAACTAGAAATGTGTCCATACGACACGAATGCCCCCGCCTAGTGCCCTAAGTAAGATGGCGCCCTGTTTAAGGTAAAGGCACTTGTACCATGACTAGGTTCACGAAGGCAGACTTCTGTGGTACATGTTTTATTGTTTTCCTTGGGCAAATGCATTGTGCTTCTTGGATCAAGAGAAGTGCGTGGGGGGTGGGGGTGTCATGACTGATATGTGATGACATTCTGTATCTTATCGCAGAAATGGATGCCATGCAACTTTCCAAACGAAATAGCCCGGAAACAAGTAACTTTTCAAAAACTAACAAATGGAAACCATTATTGTATGAAATGAAGTCGAAAAAGGGCCATAACACCCACAATAATTGACGGATGTTACCAAACATCGAACTTGACCTGTATTTTACGATTATATACCTGTGTAATAAAATATGAATTCAATATACCAATGCTTTCAAAATATAATGAATGGAAACCAGTTTTTCATACAAAATGAAGTCGAAAAAGGGCCATAACTCCCACAATAATCGACGAATTTTGCCCGACATTGAACTTGACCTGTATTTTATGATTATATACCTGTGTATAAAATATGAATTCAATACTTCAATGCTTTCAAAAGATATCGAACAGAAACCATTTCTTCATATAAAATAAAGTCGAAAAAGGGCCATAACTCCCACAATAATCGACAGATTTTGCCCAACATCGAACTTGACCTGTATTTTATGATTATATGGCTGTGTATAAAATATGAATTCAATACACCAATGCTTTCAAAAGATATCGAACGGAAACCAGTTTTTCATACAAAATGAAGTCGAAACAGGGCCATAACTCCCACAATAATCGACGGATTTTACCCAACATCAAAGTTGACCTGTATTTTATAATTATATATCTGTGTATAAAATATGAATTCAATATACCAATGCTTTCAAAAGATATCGAACGGAAACCATAAATCATAGAAACAGAAGTCGAAAAAGGGCCATAACTCCCACAATAATCGACGGATTTTACCCAACATCAAACATGACCTGTATTTTATGATTATATACAGATTTGTGCCACAAGTGAAAGTCAAAAAACAAAATGGCCGCCGCTGCAAACTTAAGAGGACAGATTTTAAGATCAAATTAAACAACTTTGAACAACCAACTCACTTAATACTTTGTGATGTAACCTTTTGAAATGAGTACTCTGTGAATTCGTTTCGGAATTGATGAATACAAATTCTGTATATAATCCAGGGGGATGTTTGTCCACACATCTCTAATTGCTGCTTCTAAATTCTGTTTTGACCCGAGTCTCTCTGGGTGATTACGCAGTTCACGTTTAAGTCTCCACCACAAATAGGAGCGGCTGTAGCGTAGTGGATAACACTCCAGACTACCAATTCAGGGGTCGCAGGTTCGATCCCCCGCTTCTCCGGTCTTTCGGATGAGACTTTAAACCGAGGTCCCGTCTCCATATGACCTCGTTGTTGGCGGGACGTTAAACCCGAGTTCACTCACTCACTCACTCCACCACAAATTTTCAATTATATTTAATAGTGGAGCAAATATGTCGGGCTATCTTTCAATGGGGGTGGTCTACGGAGTGTAACATTTGTTTTTGTATATCAAAATGATCGCCTGGGTCTATAGTTATCAAATTCAGCGTTTGCCACTTTGGCAAACCTTGCATAACTCTGCAGTGACCAGTTATTTACGTTACCCCGTTAGATTTTAAATATCAAACATATTTATTGAAGTCAATCAGAAATGTGTTTAAACAATATAAATGTATCAAATATTAATATTGTCTGCAAGAATGATTAATATGCTATAAATAAAGCTGATAAGAAAACAGTTCAGATCTTCTGTGCTGTTGTTTTCGTTACAATATATTATGTACCCCTCGAAAATTTAAAATGTTACTTAGGCTGTTGCATTTACAAACATTTTGTGATAAAACAGCCAAAACTGTTTCAATTTTCTAATTGTCCTGTTAAATACCTTTCTAACAAAACCAATTTGTGACCTCTAGCTTCTATACTTTGTCAAATACGTACTGTTGAATATGATAACACCTATTCCCTGTTGGAGGCTGCAAAGTCATTTTCTCACAATCGTTCGCACGAAAGATGGCTAATAAGTTATTTAAACTGAAAGATCATGTAATATATGATATAAAACAACAGTTCACATTTTTGTTTTGACCTTACAATACATATTTTAACTATAGTAACGTACTTTACAGATTAAAATGTTGAGTAAAGCATAGATCATTCCCACCAGGAATATACGTTTCTGAAATTCTGAGTTTTAAACAACTTAGTTGTGATGACAATAGTTGTTATTTATTATAAAATGAGAGTTTAATCACCTAACTAGACAGAAAAAAGTGTTATGTACATGACTTGCAAAGCTGAGATTGTCCTGATGTTCAAATGAAGCATTTGTGAATTAATCTGTGCAGGGAATATATATTTGTTTTGTAAATAGCCAAAATTACTTTTAAACAAAACCAAAAGTGTCGAACTAGCTAATCATAACTTACAGTTTTGTACTCAGAAAGGTAACGTTAATAACCTTTATTTCCAAACAGTCTCTAAGATTAAATAACACTGCTGTTAAATATGTGTAAGCATTATTATTTTGAGCTGAAATAAAAACAATTCAAGGCACATTAGACTGGTTTAAGGCTCCCCAATGTAACTCATTATTGACAGCTTTAAGGCGGAGCATCAGTTGTGGTGTATCAATGTTATAGTCTATATTGTCCTCTTATCTGTAATCTTCAAAATTCAGTTATGTGCCATCATTCTGCCATATATAGCTATGTAGAAAAGGACAGAAATGGGTGAAATAGTCGATATGTTTAGTTAAGGCCAGCTTTGTGATCATTTGCATGGAATGATTTGGATGTTTATTTGGCTAGCACGCCTGACTACTTGTCTTATAACTTTATGCTCTATTTTCAATTTGATATCGCGAGTGGATGGTTTCACAGAAAGTGTCAATCCCTAATTGCTGCCCTTTACATTACTTTCTCAGTTTTGACCTTTTCCTGCTAAAAAGCAATATATAAAACCGACGTTTAATTTTTTGCCTAAAAGCATACATTTTCATCAAAGTAACGTATATAACAGGTTAAAAAGTATTATTTTTTATCATTCTACTGCAGCAAGTGTAAAGTTCCGTTTGCTTGCCAAGAAAAGTTCCGTCGTACCTCATCTTATTGAAAATTATGCCTGGGATAATCTAGGCTCATTCTGAGTCAGTTTTAAAAAAAAGAATTTAGCTGAAGCTGGTGCTAGGAGGCTTTGGCATTGTTGCAACATTACATTGCTGCTAATTTTGTTTTTTCTGATGCATTCCTTGCGTCCAGAGAATCTTCATACCTTTGTTAAGCATTTCTCATTCCACCAGACTTTAAGGTGAATGGATATTATGTGAAATGAAATTGCTATGACTTTCTTGGCCTCCCAGTCCAATGGGGGTAACCTTTTTACTTTGAAATCATCATCAAATGACATGTAATTCGAGTCAAGGATAATTTCCTAACATCGACTCCTTGGTTAGGTGGTCAAAAAGGTAACGTATACAGCGTGCAGCAGTAAACAAATTGTCATATTACCCTTTTACCGTTAAGAAGTTTTCATATTAATGCTAGAGTAACAAGGGGACAGAAAGTAACCACCCTCAAGTATAACGCCAATGTTGAAAGCAAACATTGAGGTGCTGAAGGTTAACCTCAAAGCAGTATGGCCATACATCTCTGAAGGGATTTAAATATTTGATACAAATTGTTTTAAATAATTATAGTTCCAAAGAAAGGGCTAAGACAGTAACATAATTACCCTCATTTTTTTTCTATATAATGCATACTTTGTGTTAGTATTATGCCTGTTTTAGATGTTTTACTTAAAGGCGATTATTATCTGCACCTGGTAACCCGAGCATTAATATGAAACTTGTTTACAGTAACAGGGTCCGTCCCAAGAACTGATAAACTTTTAATGCTAAATCTTACTGCGTCATATCAAACAGATGATATCATAAAGAATCATAATAATAATCTGACAAATCATTTACATTTGAATGTTGTAAACGTTACCTTTTAAATACCAAAACAAGGACTCAAAGTAAGTAAATCATCATTGACTCAATTAAAAGGTCATTTTGATAATGATTAAAAAATAGTAACAATATGTCATAATCAGATTATCCGTGCCAGATCTTTAAACAGATAAATCAACCGAGTCGGCTATTTTCTTTCTCCTGTGCGTTCCTTGCTTCCACATGGTCTTCTAGTGTATTTTGGAAATAATACTGTATAATTGGGAATTGACACACCTCAGTGTTTTACTACAATTTGTTATGCTCCCGTAGATGCTTCCTATTTACTTCTGGGGATGATGTAACCCTTCCAAAAATTGTCTACTCTTAAAGGAAACACTTTTCTCCTACAGTAGCAAATTCTTTCCTTTTAGAGTTTACTCCCGTTAAGAAAAAGGCTAAAGTAAAATTTGCAGAATTATTTCACGTAAAAGTGTATTCAGGCACCTTAAACTTTTGGACTGATTATTTATATTAAGAAACAAAGATTTCCTTGAAACAAGGAATGGATCACAAAAATAAATAAATGAATAAATAAAACAATACAACAACAAGTGTTTAACTAAGTTTATGCCCAGGAATGTAATGTTGCAACACTTTCAATGCAACCTAGCACCAGCTTCACTGAATTCTTTTTTTTTTTCAAATAGACTCAGAATGAGTCCAGATTATCCCAAATGACCAGATAATTCTTAATTTCCATTACGTTGAAGTACAAGGAAGCGTTTAACGGAGACCACATGAAAATTTACGCTAGGTTCTTTCGAGTAATATAACTATTACTTGTAAACCTGTTATATACGTAACTTTTGTTTAAATATATGCTGTGTTGTAGGACCAAAATATTTTAACTATAGTTTATATACAGCTTTTATAGATAACGGTCAAAACAAGTAAATAATGTAAAAGGGCTCCGATCAGGAATTGATTCACCTAGTGCCACGATTCTCCCACAACCCCCAACTGAAAATAGTAATATAAAGTAAGACATGTACTCAAACGAAACTAACGGGTGGCCAAATACACATTCAGTCCATTCCATGCAGATGACCACAAAGCTAGCCCATATCAAACGTACCCCATAGAAGCCGCAGAAAAGCTTAATTCTGATCTAGCTAAGGTACACGCTTGGGCATCTATGTGGCTGGTCACGTTTAACCCGTCAAAAACAGAATCTCTAATTTTTTCTCGTAAACTAAACAAACCTAACCACCCACCTGTATATATGAATGATCAACCGATCACAGAAGTCAGCAGCCATAAACATTTAGGACTAATTTTTCAACAGGATTGTACTTACCACGAACACATAGATAATATTAAATCTAAAGCCTGGTTTCGAATTAATATCATGCGTAAACTGAAATTTACACTTGACAGGAAATCATTACAAACAATATATTTTTCATTCATTCGTCCTCTACTGGAATATGCAGACACGGTGTGGGATAATTGTACACAGTATGAGGTTAACGAGCTGGAAAAAATTCAGAATGAAGCAGCGAGAATAGTAACGGGCGCTACCAAGCTTGCTTCAATAAACTCTTTACTTTTGGATACAGGCTGGGAAACACTAGCTACTAGAAGGAAGAAACACAAGCTTGTCTTGTTTTATAAAATGCAAAATGGACTCTCTCCTGCATACCTGTCAACCTTAGTTCCTGACAGCGTCGGCAACGCATCTTCATACAACCTGCGTAACGTTAATAATACACAAACTATTCATTGTAACACACAACAGTACTACAATTCTTTTCTACCTGCAGTAGTTCGTAACTGGAATGAGCTTTCACAAGAAATTCGTGATTCAAGTACATTAGCAATTTTCAAACACAAACTAAATGTAAATATTAGGGGGCCTCCAAAGTTCTATAACATCGGTAAAAGAAGTGATCAGATATACCATACCAGACTTAGAATGAATTGCAGTAATCTAAACCAGCATCTGTTTTCAAAGAATATTATAGGCCATCCGAACTGTATCTGTGGGGCTGTCGAAGACACTAATCATTTTCTCTTGGAATGCAACTTATTCCAGAATTTTAGACAATAGATGATAGCGACCATTTCTGAAATAGCCACTCCAACACTAAATACTCTACTCTTTGGGAATCTAGAGCTAACAAATGAAGCTAATGAGTCTATTTTTTTTGGCTGTACAGTCTTTCATTTCGAAAACAATGCGTTTTCAGACACACTGTACATATGTCTAATTACATACAATTTTTTATCAAAAAGACAATCTCTAGCCTTTGATTCTGTGTGCAAAATGGCAACACAAACCAACCGAGCCATCCAGCCTAGCATGTCTTGGTTACTCGGTAAGACCCTCACCCGGGGTCCCCCGTGGAGTCTTCCTTTTCTTTCCTTCTCCTGATTATATATTTCTATTTGTTTATCTATTTATTCATTTTTTTTTTCATTCTTTTTCTGTTCTGTCTCGTTCATAGCTGCACACAAGGGTGGGCCTGGATGCCGTGACTTCGACATATTTTTTTTATTTCCTTACTCAATTTCTTATTATTGCAACGCGTGTCCGGACGTTCATTAGAACCACTTCGGTGAGGCGGTTCCACTAGGGGCCATGGCTTATCTATCCCTGATAGATGAAAAGAATTGACTCACTCAGAACTCTCATCGGAGCCCGCCCTTGACTGCAACTATTTTACGTGATTGTATTTTGTCCTATTGGCAATATCTTGCGAACACCTTCCAATATGCTCTAAAAATCTTCTTTTTTTTCTTATTTATTGTATCACGTTTCTTTTTCATTGATATTGCTCAATTAAACATTATTTATTGTATCTGACATACCAAATCACTCATTATATATATGCTATAACATTATTGTCCAACGGGATACAGATTTACATAAGTCGTTTGACTTCCTTCTGGATCCTTTTTGTATATTCTTCTGTATATGTCTTTCATGTGTATTGTATTTATATTGTCAGTTTATACAAATAAAATAATGTTTATACTAAACGTACCCTGCAACACAAATGGTCTAGTTTCACCAATTTTCTTTTGTTTCTATATACACCAGACTGGCAGCCAATAAACATACAAAACAAATCAATTTTTAAAGTCTACTGGTAAGTAAACAACACAAACTATACCATCAATAGACCAAAACGGATGCACCGCCGTGGAAATGTCACTGATATATTACATGTGGTGGGTTTAAACCTGTCGAACCTGCCGTTTTGAAAATATTTTAAATGAAACTAATAAGGCTTAGGTTCATTTGGCTGTAGCAACAATTAATCTCAGGGATTGTTTTTAAATAACAGTTACAAACGTTACCTTTTTGAATACAAAACTGTATGTTATGATCAGTTATTTTGCTATAATGGGTGTTTTAAAGGTGTTTCGGATATCAATGGAAAAATAATAGTGTTCCATGTACAGGTTAACTCAAGAAGGCTTATTTCTAATTGTAGGACAATCTCACCTTCGCAGGTCATGTAAATAACACTCACCTGTTTGCTGCCCAAGCAGCCAACTTTACTACCCAAAAATTTCATTTAACGATAAAAACACATAGTTATCACAACTGGGCTGTTTAAAAGTCAGAATTTCGAAAGAGTGTTTTTCCTGTCCGGAATGATAGGCAATTTACGCAAATATTAACAATTTGTTAAGTATGTTACTTTGCTGAAAATATGTTTTGTAAGGTCAAAAATATTTTTAAACATTTGCTTTATATCATATTTAACATAATCTTATTGCAACAGACGAATTTTGTCAATTTAAAATAGTTTGAAATAGCTTATTAGCCATCTTTTGCACGAGTAATTGTGTGAAAATGACTTTTCAGCCTCCATTAGGGAATAGGTGTTACCATGTTCTACAGTATATGGTTGACAAAGTATAAAAGGTAGAGGTCTCAAATTTGTTTTACTAGAAGCGTGTTAGAAATTGCTAGTTGGACAGTTAGAACATTTGAACAGTTTGGGCTATTTTGTCACATAAATTTTGTAAAATGCAACGATTTAATTTAGTATTTTAAATTTTCAAGGGGTACATTATATACTATCACGAAAATAACAGCATAAAAGTTCTAAATTGTTTTCGAAGTAGCTTATCTTATAGTACATTAATCATTCCTTCAAAACATATGGACATTTGATACATTTATAATGTTTAAGCATACTTCCTATTGACTTCAATAAATATTTTTGATATTCAAAATTTAATGGGGTAACGTAAATAACTGGCCACTACAGAGTTATGCAAGGTTTGCCAAGGTGGCAAACGCTGAATTTTCAAACTACAGACCAAGGCGATCATTTTGATATATGAAAACAAATGTTACACTCCGTAGACCACTATCTCCCTTTTCTAGGCCACTTACGCAATCATATTTGCTCCACTATAAGTCTGGGCTCTGAGCAGGCCAGATCATTGAATGGATATTGTTTTGAACCTTATAATTAGTAACAACATGTGCTCTATGTATGGGGGCGTTGTCATCCTGGTATATGAAGTCTTCATGGGGAAAATGACGCGCTATAACTGGCCATAAAAATTCATCCAGTGTCTCAATATATTTCTGTGCATTCATATTTCCATCCACAACAGTGATTGTCCCAATGCCATTGTATGTGATGCAACCCCATATCATCAAACTGAACTTGGGGGTGGGTGGGGTAGCCAGACAACAAGGATGCCAACCTTCACCGACTTTCCTCCATATAAAAACACGATTGTCAGTACCGACATTTACCTTACATTCATCACTAAAGATCACTCTTTTCCAGTAGTTGTTAAGAGTCTTGTACCTGTTAACCCTACACCAGTTGATCCTGTTTTTCCTGTTGACCTCTCGAATTCTGATCCGTTTTCTCACAACCCTCCTGTGGTATCCCTCACTATACAATTTTCTTTGAACTGTCCGTTTTGAAACACCAGGGGCCCTGTTCTGATTAAAAACTGATGTAATGTCTGATAAGCTTCTTTTTATGTTTAACTTGACAGTCCTCAAAAGTGTTCTAGTGTCACGTCTTGTCAATTTTGCTGGTGCTCCCTTTCTTTGAATATTCTCCACATTTCTCCTTTTCCTAAATCTGCTAATCACACCTGCTATTGTAGTCCTAGGAATGCGTAATCTTCTTGATATCTCCTTTTGGCGAATCCCTGAGTAATAAAGTGACACAATAGCTTCTTTTTTATCAACACTCAGTTCTTTTCTCTCTCTCACCATGTTTGTTTACTTTCTACAGGAAGTAGAACCAGACGACAGAAATGGTGTCACATGACACCATGTGATAGTCATGTGACCAATAAAGGTCACATGGTAATTCAAAGGAAGCAACAAGTAGTTGGCTATTGATAAGCCTCCATTGATTATTGCCCTTGTATTGCAGTTTACTAGTCAACTATGATTTTGACTTTCACTTATTGCACAATTCTGTAGCTGTGTATGAAATATGAATGCAATACACCAATGCTTTCAAAAGATATTGAACGGGAACCATTTTTTCATGGAAACAGAAGTTGAAAAAGGGCCATAACTCACACAATAATAGACGGATTTTACCCAACATCGAACTTGACCTGTATTTTATGATTATATGGCTGTGTATGAAAATATGAATTATATACATTAATGCTTTCAAAAGATATTGAACGGAAACCGTTTCGTACGTACGTTCGCTACGCTACGTACGCTACGTACAAGGGTGATACTATATGCCCCCCCCCCCCCCCATTTTAAATGGCGGGGGCATAAAAAATGGATGAGGGATTGAAACTCGTATTGTACTTCATTAGTGTGAAGGAACTTGCTCGCACTTAACCCACTCGGCCATGTATTATTGATGGCAATATTAAGGACATAAGGCTGATACTGCTTTCCCAACCGACGGATAATTGCATGAGGGCCGTTAACTACCTGTTTTACCTATTATCCGTAAATGGGTGCGCTGGGCCATTTCCGCGGGAAACAGATTATCATTGGGTGACAGTAGTTGACAAAAACCCTGATCACCCAAGGTGGGTTCGTTCAGGTGAGGCGAGAACTAGAAAATAAATGCACCAGTCAGATTAGAAACATTCTGCATGTATCAGGTATATTAACATGCTGGAATGGCATATTATCGAGCTGTCACATGTGACGGACATGGCATATAATAAATTAATTGGGATCGAGTCTGGTAACTTTGGACAGAGTGTAAATTCGGATATACCATTGCAAAGAGTAAAAATCCAGATGAGACGGCTCTTGATCATCAAGATTTTCACTGTTTGCCCAATGATTTTGTTTTAAATCCAAACAACATATAAAGAAAACATTGTCACTGTCCGAATTACCTGCTGTCGGAATTTACCTGACTTGACCCAATATATTTGTTATACTGACTTGGTGCTGCAATTGCATTCATGAAATCACAAAACTTATTTAGCTTTAATATTTATCTGCTGTAACCTGTAACAGGTACACACAACATTAGCGGACACTCAACACTCCCAGACTATTTCAGAGTCTTATGAATAGCTGCCAGCATGAAGATAAATGGGACACTCAGACTTAAAATAATCCTGAAAGAGATTAGACATTCATATGCTATTCAAACAAGGAACGAGACAAATTGATTCACCGCAACTGAATAATTGCATCAAAGAAATCTATTAACTTAGCGTTGGACGACGGATAGATTTTTCAGCCTTTGACATGCATTTCATTTGTCATTTCACAACACGGAAATGCATAATGACATGCAGTCTGATGTCATAGCTTAAAAGCTTTAAAAGTTAACAGTTTTGTTACGTCGACCTAACAGCTAAATACGTGATGGACTATCAATGTAATAATGGCAGAACTTAGACCAAGGGTAAGCGCACCAAACTTTCCTGTATTTGCATTCCCATAGCCTAAACCCATTTATGCCTAGTGTCCAGTAAATGGGACATAGGCAAATAGTGCAGACCCAGATCGCACGCCGCAACCTGCGGAGGCTGATCAGGGTCTACATTGTTTGTAACAAATGGACACTTCCCTTTTAAAGATAATAAAGACAATCAAATTAAACTAAACCAGACACCCCGAAAATGAGTAATGGACCAATTCAGTATTTGTGGGGCTTGCTGATATTAGGTTGTTGGCAACCACCTGGGGGAAAATCCGTTCACTTAAGCTTTCCACAAATGTTGTTTTACATCTAATGCCGCGGTCAGGTGCTTTGTCAGATTGTATTTCCAAGTTGGGGGCTGTGGATATGTGCATCTGCTTGTGCTCGAACTGGTCTGGTCTATCGGGCTCATGCTGCTAAAACTTCGTTCGTACAGGAAAAGTTTCTGTATGTATACTCGTGTGAATGAATATATGCCATGGTTTCATTGCCAAATCTTATTTTATTTGACAAAATAAAATTTGTCCGTATGAACATAGACTATGTAACAAAGAAACTAGCTACTGAGATGATCATAGAAAACTTTGCTCTCATAAATGATTTTGAACAAAATATATTTAACAAAGAAAGTGTTGCATGCTTTGCCATTCCTACGAGAAATGTTTATTTGTCCACTAACATTGACGAGAATCTTTGTTCGTGTGAACACTCCTGCAAATATTTCATTGCCAAAGTTTATTTGACTAAGATTCTTTGCTACATTTTTCTGTGACAAATAATTTGCTCCATGTGAACGCAAAATGTTTGGCAAACTTGCTTTCCTACAACTCCTGTGACAAAGAAACTTTGCTCGTGTGAACAAAGCTTAACACAACGACATCTTAACGCAGATGCATTTGTCATCTAATTTCCCATGTCTATTGGCATTGTGTAAAACTGAATTTGAGCCGCGACACGAGAAAACCAACAATGTGGTTGTGCGTCCAGCGCAGACTCAGATCAGCCTGGGCATCCGCCCAGTCTGATCAGAGTCTTCACTGTCCGCAAGGAGGTAGCTTAGACTCTTAGCTACCCTTTAAGCGCTCAGCGAAGATTCTGTCCGGACTTGACGGATGCCCAGGCTGATCTGAGTCGGCGCTGGGCGCACAACCACATTGTTGGTTTTCTCGCGTCGCGGCTCATTTTATTCATTTTGCCACCCAGCCATTAACTAAAACCTGTTTAGCATTGCAATAATTTCAACCAAGGGAAATCCTATCCTTAGCATTTCAGGTACATTCAGTAAAAATCACAGTATATTATATCAAGTGAATTGTGCATAGCCCTAACGGAACATTAATTATTCAACTGATATGCAGACAGTGCTGAGGGATTTTCTGGGCACCAGTTGTTTCGTATGTTGCGACAATCCTAATGGCATAATTCTCTCTGTCTTTGCACAACATGTTTTAACTTATAGAAGTGCGAACAAAATCACAACACCTAAAGCCTCCCTTGAGAGAAGAAATGAATTTGTCTATTACTGGAGATGGAGAAAAGCTTTTAGAGACATTTGCCTTATGGACACACCTCCATTCTCAATAGCACTAGACTTTGTTGTTTGTGTACTTATATTTAAGGTGTATGGGTACACCGCCATGTTGTCCGCCATATTTCAAAGGGAGACAACTTTTGTGACTTCTTGATGGCTAATCTAGATATTTAGTGCGGACACGATAACTTGGCAACGTTATAATTTTGCGTTTATTTTGATTTGGTGACTGATTGGCTATATAGCAGAGTTCAGTCCATCGCACTCAATGGAATGAAAGAATAAAGTTTGATAATTTTGTTACTAACACTATTGTTATCGATGATATTCATAAATTAGAAGCAGTTCTGAGTTGAAGCTTTCAAACAGTGTCATTTAGATAAATTAGAACTGCCAGTAAACCGTAACTTTTCTTCATGACCATAGATCAAGAAGTTACATGAACTGCACCGTAAGGATAGGACAGGTGCATGCACTGTTGACATTAAAAATATAAACAAAACACTGCCACTATAGCGCGACTGACCTATAGAAACTCTCTGGAAATGGGGATCTACTCTCAATGAAAAGAATTTTCTTTCCTTTAAGAGTTGACCCAATCGAGAAGGGAGGCGAAAATAAAAATGATAGAGTTCGTTCACTGAAGCTATACACAGTCCCCTTAAAGACACATTTTGATTACAAAACAACCTGGAATAGAGAGATTTAAGATAAGGAATAGCAAGGGTTCTAGGGAGAACCTGTTCTTTCAAGGACTACAGTGAATGGGCTTAATAACAATCACAATAACTTACGTTCCGGGCACTTAATGCCGTTTTTCCTTCCGCTGATTCAAGAAGAACAGTTGTCGGTTACTGGCGAAAGTATGTGCACTAATTACTGGTTAACCGCTTAAAAGGTGTAAGCCTGTCGAGGAATTGTGGATAGGTTAACTGACCGTCCAGACATGACCATAGCTGTTTACCGTGGACGTAAAGCAACAAAACAAGAACAAATACAACACAATAACTTAGATAAGAGAATCCTTTACTGAAAGGAATTGGGAAAGGGTATATTTATTGAAAGTTGTAATGAGTTGCAACCCATCTCGTATAGGTTGAAAAAAAAATATGTCTTTCAGCACAAAACAAACTATGCACGATGGTATACTCAAAAAAATATTAAAGGGCCAAACTTTTATCCTGCGACATCTGGAACATTTCAAACATTTGGTAAAATAAATCATTTCTACCTTCCGTTTCATTCATTATGCAAGTTTTGTACACATGAAGTTTGAAACAATAGCCTTTATCTTGACCAAGGCCAGACTTCAATTCACGCTACCCTCAAAATCAAAGCTGTCAGATGTCCATAAGGAGAAAGGAGCAGTCTCTATAAGGCCATTTTCATGGCTAAAACCGATTTTCTTTAAACTTTGTATACTTTAACTGATATGTATTGACTGTCTTATGGTGCAATACCAGATTGTCTGGTTCACTGGTTTTTGCTGTAAGTACGATTTAAGTGGATGGGGTAATTCCACCCCATTAAAAGTACAGTTACAAAAATGCTATTTTTACTATTCCAAGTTCATGCTTCAAAATGGCGGTTGCAGTAGGAAAAGTACACTTCTGGACTTAAAAGATGATGATAATATTGTTCTGAAATTCATACCAGAATAGAGTTTATATTCGCTTGTAAGATGTACCCCAATTTCTGTATTTTTTGTTCTCCGACTTTACGAAAAACCACAACACGTTCACAGTTTTCAAGATTTTTTAAAAATCTTTTGCTAGTATTATGTTGATATAATAGTCATTGCAGGCATATGTCAGAATTTATTTTATAATCATTAATATGAGAGTTATCTCCCCACGAAATTTGATTTTGTCCATTTTTCAATATCAACATGCATTTGTCATTTCATGAGTACTCCCATCTCCATTTGGAAGTTAATAACACCTTTTGATGCAAATATTTGTTAATTTTTGTAGGCATTGGAGTTACTTTTGCATGCAACGATATCATATTTTATGTAATTTTGAAAAAAAGGATGCCTCTCATCTGGAAAATTAACAAATTGCCAATGACTTACAAGCAGGGTTTGCTTAGTTTTTGCAACCTCATTAAACTCATGCTAAATGCTTAAATTAAAGTCCTTATGGCCCATTCGTGTTTTTACGCTGGTAATTATTCATCTTCTTCAGAATCGCTAGACGTACTCCATGTGTCAACACCAGCATCTTTTACATAATCAATGTGCATCTTGCTCGGTTTGGCTTCACTGTTTTCTGTTTCGTTTTGGTAATATCCTAAATACCAAAGCACTGAAACCACATGTGCACAACACCCAACGGTACAAGCACCACTTCTGCACCCACAAAACCATCCAGTGATTGGGTTCAGCCCTTGAGTGTATTCAACCCACAAGTTATATGTTTTATTTCATGTGTGACGAGAACGTATCTGTGCTTTGAGCTAGTTCTTTCATTAACCTGCGGCGGCCCTGTCGCAAGTTAATGAACGAACTGACTCAAGTGAAAAGAAATTGTTTTGCTTTTCGCGCATGTTGCTAACCGCGAAAATCAAAAATCGCGAAAATTAATGTTTATGTTTTCGACCCTTAACCGCAAAAATTTGAACCCGCGTATACGGTATTTTACCAAATGTTTGAAATATTCCAGAAATCGCAGGGTAAAAGTTTGACACTTTATTATTTTTTCGAGTATATTATAAAGTTTAAAGCAAATAGCAAGCATTTTTGTTGGCCTCTAATGCAATCTGAAGAAAACATTGAGTAAGCGTTAAATTCATAGTGGTGGTATACACTGCGACACCTGGGTCTTATCTTTTTAATGTATCCGGTTATTCTGTTGGTTAAGTTTTATGACAGTAAACTAGATCAAGGACGGCTTGGTGGTTTTACCTTCTTTTAAATAGTATTTTACTCAGATCGGGACGATAGTAGGGTGATTATGAAGGGCTTAGTGCAATGAATCGCCGTTCAAATTCGGAAAGAATCCTGTCCCCGAGCGGGGCTAGAAATAGAACAGTATGGTAAATATGCATGCAAGTCACGCTAGCGATAGCTGCTGAAATGGCGTGTAATTCTAAGAATAAACATGAAAACTGATTTATCATGACAGAATAATTCTATCATTAAATCACATTTTATCAGCTGTCCACGAGACGTATTAGTTTCTCAACCTTTTGCATGCATTTCATTTGCTATTCAACCACACGCAACAGCATTAAATGTCAAGGCAAATATCTGTTACAGCAAAATCAGGAAGATATCTGTAGCATTATTCAATATCGTTTTCATCTGAAATAAGTCAGCCTTGACTTAAGCTGAAGAAACATATTTTTTTATACATATGAGGTATAAACGTATGCCTCCAATTTGCTTCATGGTTTCTGTAATTCACACACGTATGTCTCTGTAAACACCTGACAAATCTAGGACAGAACTGACCCACGTCGGAGTAGACTGACTAGTGGTATTAGCTCTTAACAAACTTAATGGGAAAACATCTGAAATTGGGCTTTTACTCCCTAAAAACCTATTATCTACCAAGACGGACGGAATCGAAGACAATATTTTCACATGTATAATACCAAAACATAAAACTATTAATCATACACAATAGCCTCGTGTTTTATTGCTGCTCATATGACTTTTACACAGAGGAAATACGAATGTTTTGCAGTAGCTCTATGGAAAAAAGAAAGGTGATGCAAAACTTCTTCGAGTTGTGTATATTACTGGCCATTCCAAAGCGGAGCTTCCTGTGGCCGCTTGTGTGAAGTCTTCGAAAAATCTGTTTATTTTGTAATTTTCCCCCCTTCGTTTTGGTGTGTGTTTTGAGCGTGTAAAACTAGGAAATGGGTAAAATAGACGATTGTGTGCCTAACATATTTCTGTTGAAAAAATCGTTATAGTTGGCTTTGTGACCACCTTCATAGGAAAGAGCTTCTCATTATGCTATCCACTCGCATTGTCTAACAATTTTTATTCTTACTTCATATTACTGATTCCTGTTTGGTTTCGTGGGTGGGATGTGGATTGGTTGGTTGATTATTTTGGGTTAAACGGCTTTTTGGGACAGTATTCCAAAGAAAGGGCGAAAGAAAAGAGATGATAGGCGAGAAAAATATAAAAAAAAAGCCCACACCCGCACCTACCGCAAGCACAGTAGGCAGCCACCCAGTCTGGTCAGACTTTTCGCTTAAGTGCTTAAAAGATACAATGTTACTAAGGGTCTAAGCTACCTCCATGCGGACAGCGAAGACTCTGATCAGACTGGGCGGATGCCAAAGCTGATCTGAGTCTACGCTGGGCGCACAACTACTTTGTTGGTTTTCTCTTGTGGCGACTCAACTATTTTTTATGTTTAGGACAGGATGTGCTAAACAATTGTGTCGTTTTTTGATCATTGCTTTTCCTTCTATTGTTTTGGCATCAACGAATAAGAATATTTGTCTTGCTAATTGCAACCACAGCGCCTGTACTGTGCACTAGCTGTTAATCCGTATAAACCTAATGATGCGGTTTAAAGCAACGATCAATGCTCTCTGGCACTTGATATTTGTTACACTGGAATTACCTTTAAATCTAAATATTGGGACAGACAGGTCTGAGCAAACAGTTCAGCCCCAGATCAGACTGCTTAAGGAGCAGTCTGATCAGGACCTACACTGTTTGCCTTTGCATCTGTATCTTTTAGACGCATACCTACTTTGAATAAAAAAAGATCTGTTCAATTTTAGGACAGTTACGGAAATTATTTTAGATGTCCCAATTTTATAACCTTTTTTTAAGGTACATGTTCTTCCGTTGATGTGCTGAAGAATGATTGAGCTGTGTGTGATGTTTAATGGGACTTTGAGACATGTGCGTAAGGCAGATACTCATAGCAGCATGCGCTCCTGTGCAAACTGATCAGTGTCTTTAAATTGTACTTTTAAACGTCTTATTGTAAGTATTCAAAGACTGTTCGGACTCTCAACAGACTGCACCGATGCACGGGCTGATTTGAGTCTTCCCTGTTTGCCATGCTACAATGTACCTTTTTAAGTGACGCTGCTCAGTGCCTTGTTATCACGGCTGCGTCATTAAAAACGCAAACGGTATACGGTGTAGCCCAGACTCGTATCAGTCAATGCGACTCAACGGGGTGATAAGAATTTTCACCATCTGTTTTATGGCTCCCTCATGGTTGGTGGATTGTTGAAGCCAAAGCTCAATCAGAACCCGCAGATGCTCAGACTGAGCTGAGTCTATGCCGCTCACACATGCCATTTGTCATTTTATTTAATGGAACAGGGGCCGTATTCATAAAACAACTTAAGTCGTTGCTATGCTGTTGCTAAGGCTAAATATCTATAAGGGAGATTCCCTACAACTATGAAATTTGCTCTGGAGGAACAGTCTTAAAGTTTGTAAGACTGTTCCTCCAGAGCAAATTTCATAGTTGTAGGGAATCTCTTTCAAAGAAATTGAGTCTTAGCAACAGCATAGCAACCACTTAAGTTGTTTTATAAATACAGCCCCAGGCCTCGAAATCAAGCAGAAAACAATTCATGGGAAGCCAACAATTTAACTCTCAAGAAAGGCATGAAAATTGCTATCAGAAACCTAGATGGTTTCTCATGCGTACTTAACCCTTGAAAAACCTGATAAACATTTCAAACGGAGTCTTATTTTACTGCTAATGATTATAATCTTCGCAAATAAAATGAGTAGATCTATTTAGGTCTGAAGTAAGCTAGGGGGATCAGTGACAAACGCCAGCCTTTTTGGAATCTCTTCCAGGGAAAAAATGCAGGAAGTCATACAATTTGTTTCCATTTGTAAAATGTGCCGAAACAAGTACAGTATGTCTATGTACTCTTATATTCAACTAGAAAAGAGCCCGCGCAAGCGCGGAAAAATTTCATGATGGTCAAGTTTATATAAAAAAAAGCGAGTTTTAATTTTTAATTTTTCAATTTAAATGGCCTTAGGCCCAGGTGAAGATATGAATACTTACTAAAGCTTCATTTACCTAATTAGTTGTCTGCATCTACAAACTTTCAGGTAGCCGCCTGCATTGTTTCTAAAAAAAGATCAACTTTTTTCACTTTTTCCTATAGAAAAACCTAAGTGACTCAAAAGTTGACCTTGCCGTAAAACAAATCAAGGTCACCCCAGGGTCATCATTTATATAAATTTTGTTGAGGTTTTTAGTCCTTGATGCGACATACTAAGTTTCAAGATCATAGGATTTGTGGTTCTGGGGGACAATTGGTTGATTTGATGCTTAACGTCAACGGCAAACAGCTAAGGTCATGTCGGGACGGTCAGTTAACCTAACCACACTATTCCTGGGCAGGCTTAGACCTCCTAGGCGGTTAACCAGTACTAAGTGCACATACTTTCGCCAGTAACTGACAACTGCCCTTCTTGAATCAGCGGAAGGAGAAACGAAAGTATGTGGCCAGACCGGGTTTCGAACCCAGGACCTCTGACTTATGAGTCAGGTGCCCTACCGATTGCGCTACGCGGCCTGGCGTGGTTCTGGGGGAGAAGATTTTTGAAATTTTTTACCATAATAAATGTTTGCCATCTTGGTTATGTGACCTGTCCTGGGTATTTTTTTTCTGGAAAAATTGGGTCCTGGAACGTTTTGGGGGAAAATATTCAAGCCCTCTGAAGACTAAAGGCTTATTTAGCTTCGTTGAATCATTGAAATTGATTTGTCTGCTTCGCTGGAAAAAATGCCCTTTCTTACCTGGCGCATGTGTGTTAACCTTAGACATTTTTAATTTTTGTCTTTTCGAAAGTTCAGTTCAGTTTGAATTCTCCTAACGACGTTCCCCAAGTGGCTCAGCGGTACGTAACCATAGCCGCACACACTTGGCGCCGTGTGTCCGTCCAACTTTTTGAAAGACCATGTGCGTTGAGCTTTATTCTTCAATGGGCGAGTTCGATTGGCTACTCGTATTGACTATCGTTCTGGAAGAAAATGGGTCGTTTCGAGCCAGGGCCGTCGGGACTATGACCATTTAGTTCTTCATCCGTTTAGACATATGAGCAAAAATACAAAAATAAATCGTTATTTATGGGGAATGACGTACGTTCATGGGTCGGATTTTTGCATTAGAACCTGCTAAATTTGGACTTGCTAAGCAGCGTGCCGATATAACGACGCAGAACCGAAACGACCGGATTAATTTAAAACGTGTATTCGAGTACACGATAAGTTCACTCCAACGCACCCATTGTTGACAAAAAAATTCGACCAATAGTCGAAGTTTCTAGAACATTACTTGGGAGAATTTAAAATGAAAGACAAATTTAATTCCCAAATTCTTTAAATCTACGTGAAACTAAAACACACGCTAACCGAAATTATCAATGATAGCAATATGCGAAAGAACCAGTATAGAATTTACGCTTGAAAATGCCACCAATTTTGCAGTTTATGCGTTACTTCGTTTATTTAGTATTATAGATATTTTGGCCAAACCAATTCTTAGAAGACACTTCCTTGTTTATATTTAGCACACTAAAAGTCATGTCTTGCGTAGACGAATAGTTTTACATACTAGCATGAAAGGGAAATACATAAAGCCTTGATATAGTTGAGGACATCAACTCATTTATTAGACTATTTGCAGATGATAGTTTTTTTACCTTACTTTATGTTATTGTTGAAAAGCATCTTGTATCAGCTGAAATACTTAATTCCGACATCGCTAAGGTACACACATGGGCAACAAAATGGTTAGTTACTTTTAATCCCCTTAAAACAGAGGAAATGATCTTCTCAAGGAAATCAAACAAACCACAACATCCGCCTATACACATGAACCAACAGCCAATTGCACAAGTAAGCTCTCATAAACACCTAGGACTCACCTTTTCTGAAGACATCATGGAACGAGCACTTTGAATATATCAAATCTAAGGCTTGGAGTCGTATAAACATCATGCGTAAGCTTAAGTTTCAGCTCGACGGGAAATCTCTCCAAACAATTTATTTCTCTTTCATTAGACCTCTTTTGGAGTATGCAGATGTTGTCTGGGACAACTGCTTCCAGTATGAAGCAAATGAGATGGAAAAAAATTCAATATGAGGCCGCCAGAATTGTTACTGGTGCGACTAAACTGGTATCAATTAATAATTTTTAAAAGAAACTGGGTGGGAATTACTTTCAACAAGAAGAAAAAAGCATAAACTCAATCTTTTCTACAAAATGAATAATGGCTTATGTCCCAATTATTTGACCTCATTGGTCCCTCCAACTGTCGGTAACAACACCACTTATAGTCTTCGAAACGCTTCAAACATCCAAACCATTCATGCTAAATCGCAGCTTTACTATAACTCATTTCTCCCGTCCGTTATTCGAGACTGGAATGATCACCAATGGACACTCGTAACGCAAGCAGTTTAAATTCCTTCAAGTATAAATTAAACACTGACGTAAAACTTCCGCACGTATATTTTAATGATGGTATTCGCCACGGTCACATATACCATTCTCGGCTCAGAACCGGCTGTAGCTCTCTGAACTGTCATCTCTATGAAAAACATATAATTGATAGTCCGCTATGCAATTGTGGTCAGGTCGAAGACACAAAACATTATTTACTTCAGTGTAATGGATATGCAGATATTAAAAAGATATGCTTAACACTATATCTACTTTTTGTCCACCAATTATCAATACATTACTTTGGGGTAACTCTGAGCTTTCACGCGAATCAAATAAAGAAATTGTCTTAACTGTTCAGAAGTTTATATTGAAAACTAAGCGCTTTGAAATACAGTAAGTTAATCTTTATTCAATACTATATATAATTAGAATACATGGTGTGGTTAATTCGCAATATTACACAGGGCACAATTTTGATCGACACTGAGCCGACGTTGATTCAACGTCACGACGTTGATCTAACGTCACGACGTTGAACCAGCGTTGACTCGGGGGTTATTAGGTCTTGCGTGCCTGCTGTGGCTGGTATTTTCAAATTGAAGTGAATCTGTCATGTGTCTGTGCAAACCTTTGGCTTTTAAGCAATTAGAATGTTTTTGATTCTTATGTGCCTTTGCATATCTTAAGAAGTGGTAATTGACGGCAAACTCAAAGTTCCATTCCACGTGGAGCTCTCCTCTGCACATATTTTGCTCTGTTTCACACTTGTTGTCCTTTTCTCTGAATCTTTTCTATTTGCCTCTTCTAAATGTCCCACCGGCCACACAATGTTGAGTATGTATTGAATCGACGTTGGTTCAACGTCAATGACCTTGGATAGGCGTTGATTTGAAGTTTATTGATCTTTGAGTTTCCGCCGTGGTTTTTAAAATAACTTTACTGTCCTTACTGTCTAGTATCTTGTTCCCCAAATACCCGATTATATGTTACACTTTTGTTAGTCATCTTTAGTTAAAATCATATTGATTCTATAGTCAATTGTTGAAAGTTTCAAAGTTCAAATTACTATATATTTGTTGAAATGATCGATAGTAAAATAGGATACAGATTCACATAAGTCGAAAGACTTTCTTCTGAATCCATTTGAACTGATTTCATTTATATATTATTGTATTCACTCTATGTATGCTTCAGTTTCAAATAAAATATTGTTTAAACCAAAGCCTTGAAGACTTTTTCTCTCTCCTTGCACGCCTCAGTATCACATCTGACACATTGTATACACTACTGAGTACATCACGGAATATTAACCCTTAAAGCGCCGAAAATTAAAATTTTTGAATTGGCAAACACTGTAGATCCAGATGAGGTGGCTAATAATGATCCACCTCATCTGAATCTACACCGCTTGCCCTCTAGCGCTCGAATTCTCAATATGATATCGCTTGGACAAAATAGTTTTTGACATTCTGCAGACGTAAATTTTGTCGTCTGCTTTTTGGCGCATTAAGGGTAAACGCAATATCTGATAATGGAAAAGGTCTCCAAACACCGGTAATTGTAAACCAAGGACAATATCATATTCTGTACCAACTAAGAGCAATGTATTCTTCCACAACGCTGGTAGTGCTCTGGGATTACCAGTCATTTGAGCCGCGACACGACAAAACCAACAATGTGGCTTTGCGCCCAGCGCAGACTCAGATCAGCCTGGGTATTAACCCAGTTTGATCAAATTCTTCGTTAAGTGCTCAAAGGGTAGCTAAGAGTCTAAGCTACTTCCATGCGGACAGCGAAGACTCTAATCAGACTGGGCGGATGCCCAGGCT
Organism: Ctena decussata; assembly: GCA_963989385.1. NCBI lineage: Eukaryota > Metazoa > Mollusca > Bivalvia > Lucinida > Lucinidae > Ctena > Ctena decussata. The sequence continues at coordinate 31,206,250 of OZ022498.1, read as the reverse complement.
GATTTGAGTCTGCGCTGGGCGCACAACCACATTTTTGGTTTTGTGGTGTCGCGGCTCATTTGTCTTATTGCATCGATTCAATAATGATAATGGCTAGGAGAATCTAGTTACTGTTTGCTCAAGTACTTATATCTTTCTGTAATGCCCCGTGATAGAAGTACTTGTGTGAACAGTGTAGACCCTGATCCGACGGCTTAAGAAGCAGTCGAATCATGCTCTACATTGTTTACAAATCCGCTGGTATCACCGAATGGTATAATCAAGTTGTATACACGTTTTCAAATTTAAGGATCATTGGCAAATGTGCCCTAAGCTTTAGAACAGCTACGAAACTCCAGAATTATAATTGATCACTAGATATAGATATGATACAGAATTAAATATAAAAATAAAATATCCGTAAATGCAAATTTCATTAATCTAATCTCCCAAAGAGTTTTATATTCCTTTTAAATAAGCAACTACAATTACTTGTTGATCAGCTGCTCATAATATTGTAGAAAATGCATTTATAAACATGTTTACTGAAAATTGAAAGCGGTTGTCAAATAAAATTGATAAACACTAAATAGATAGATAGATGCTGGTGAATAAATAGATTGTTTACAACTTACAGTGTCAAAATCGCTCTACATACATGTAATAGTTGACTCAAACAAATTCTCTAGTACTTCACCATCAAAGTATGGTTGTTTGCATCATTTGACCCATTCAGAGGCCGTTTTTGGTTCTCAAAACCTATTTGAATACTGGTGACATTTTCAACAATTATATGAGCCGCGACACGACAAAACAAACAATGTGGTTGTGCGCCCAGCGCAGACTCAGATCAGCCTGGGCATCCGCCCAGTCTGATCAGAGTCTTCGCTGTCCGCATGGAGGTAGCTTAGACCCTTAGCTACTCTTTAAGCGCTTAACAAAGAGTCTGATTAAAAAGCGCTTAACAAAGAGTCTGATTAAACTAGGCGGCTGCCTAAGCTGATCTGTGTCTTCACTGGGCGCACAACCGCATTGTTGGTTTTGTCGTGTCGCGGCTCATATGGCATTGGGATTTTTGTTCTGCAAATGCTTATTTGAGTTAAAGAGTTAGAATATTCCTGAAAATAAGGCTCTTTCCATTAGATCTGTAGACACATTTACCTTTTTTATCTTCACGAAATCAAAACTTTCGCGCATGTTAAGGATAAGCCTATAAAGAGGGTAGCGCATTTGGCTTAAAACAACAGTCTTCTGAACTGGCAGCGTGTTAGAAGGTACATGAGCCGCGACACGAGAAAAAAAACAAGTGGTTGTGCGCCCAGCGCAGTCTCAGATCAGCTTCGACATCCGCCTAGTCTGATCAGAGTCTTCGATGTGCGCTTAAAGGGTAGCTAAGGGTCTAAGCTAGCTCCATGCGGACAGTGAAGACTCTGATCAGACTGGGCGGATGCCCAGGGTGATCTGAGTCTGCGCTGGGCGCACAACTGCTTTGTTGGTTTTCTCATGTAGCGGCTCATATTGCTTTGCCAATGAAGCTAGGTGCATGTTGTATGGTAGAGCATCTGAAAGTCAATTTTGATACAGAACAATTTCAAAAAGAATAATTATAATATAATTATAAGCCGCGACACGACAAAACCAACAATGTGGTTGTGCGCCCTACGCAGACTCAGATCAGCCTGGGCATCCGCCCAGTCTGGCTAGACTCTTCGCTAAGCGCTTAAAAGGTAGCCAAGGGACTAAGCTACCTTCATGCGGACAGCGAAGACTCTGATCAGACTGGGCGGATGCACAGGCTGATCTGACTCTGCGCTGGACGCACGACCACATTGTTGGTTTTCTCGTGTCGCGGCTCAATTATCTTTACACATATGTTGGCCCCATTACTAACAAGTTTCATCCAAGTTGAACAATCCATCGTCGTCTTTAGATTATGTCCCGAATATTTACATCAGAATTTGATGTTTTGTTTAAATTAAATATTACGAAGTGGAAACTAATTCAAACGAATGTTGTGTAATTAATATAATAAGAATATGGGTCAAATATATGTAATAATAAAGTTACAATCGCAAATCATAAACTCCAAAGAAGACGCGCCTAGATCAGAGAAAGACTACGAATATTTGGGTGGAGGGATTAAACCAGTTTTGACGAAAACAAAAGTATAAAGTAATAAATGAATGAAAAATCAGTACCGTCTTTGTCAAGCTGTTTTATAAAGTCATTTACATTCTTTGCATTGAAGTTTGTAGTTGTTTGATAGGAAACTCTCTGGAGAATGTCTCGGTGATTTTGTTACAATCCATTATCTAAGACAATAACACGTGGCGACATTCGATTCATTGAGATGACCATGTTATTACAAAGATCGTGGTAAAGTGCTGCAAAAATATGTTTTTAGACATTTTGTTTCAAGAATAGAATATAATTGCTATCGTAATCCCTTGTGACGTCATTGTGCAAATGAAGCACAAGGAAGTAAGAACAGACGTCAGAGACACGTATTTCATGAACTACACAACCATGTTTTTTTCTGCCACACTACATTTGTGACTTTCTGTTCTCTTCCCTGGACGATATCTTAATCGGGTCTACTCGTAAAGGAAAAGATTTGCTCCTAGAGGAGCAAATTGTTTGCTTTCAGAGTTAACCCCCATCAAAATGGGAAGTAAAACTGATAATTGCAGAGTTGCTTCCCCTTAAAGTGTACCCATTTACCTGAACGTTTGTGGTCCGACAGTCTAAATTTTTTTGTAAGTGTTCTTTGGATAAGCCGAGCATTTAACCATGAGCGTAAAACTTTTCTTTTACCTCCTATATGCAGGAACGTCAGAAGGGTGCGTTCGGGTGTTGGCGGAATACTCAAACTGTGCATATATTATTCACCCGATTCAGACATACTGGCAGTACATCTGACCAGCTATATACGCACAACAGACCAGCCTACAACTTTAATATAAGTCTTCGTCGTCGTATGACTGCTTACACCGTCTGCAGCAGATTACGTGCAGCTAATTTTCATTCTAGACGACCACATAGAAATGAAACGATCGAAGTTTTCAGAACTTGTTTACATTTGAACTGCACATGTACTCATTTGAGCTGGATTCATTAGGCATCGGAATATAGTTTTGATTTTCAATGAGTCATGTCTCGGTACAACGTTTGCTGACGGAAGAACATGAATGTGGCACAGCAGAGGGAAATAATTTTCGATCTGTTGTGTAACATAAAGAGCCAGATTCGTTGTAGACACCATACTTATCTGGCGTTGGATGTGTGAATACGATGAAAACAAAAACATGAAGATACCCTGGAAAGGTCACAATTAAAAATACAATCACCCAAAGAAATCAAAAGAAACGGAACCTACATCTTCTATAACAAAACTCACACAGTCCATACAGAGTCACTGAATATCAAAACAACAAACATGAAAAGATAACCAAATATAAGGAACACATAAAAATACTCTCTTTTCTATATAGTATCTATTTTAAACACGAAACCAACCCAAAAGCAAGGCGTATGACTATAATACACAGGGGCGTAACTTGGGGCAATTTCATGATACGCACAACCATGTTTTATGCTTTACTTCTTGAAAGGAAAGCTAGTATTTCAGCCACTTTGGTAATTGGTATTGCAATCTTGGCTAATTTATAAAATTTCAGCATGCAAATATGCAGGTGCGTTTTGAAATTTTGTCAATTTTGACAAAATTTCAATACGCACTTGCGTATTTGCCGTATACGTAGCTACGCCCTTGATACAGGTGACCACACCGTTGAAATACAACAACAGTCGAATCTCGGTAATTCGAACGCCGATTTTTCGAATCTACCGGATTTTTCGAAGTTGAAACACGGTCCCGATCGTAAGCCTATTAATTCTATGCAAAAACACTTCCGCAAATTCGAATTTCGATTATTCGAAAAATCGGATTTTTCGAAAGAAAAATTAGGTCCCGATGGAGTGAATCCATTATAATTACCCCTCTATTATTCGAAATCAAAATTCATGCTCCAATATATAACACCTTTTGTCATCGATGAGATAAATCGTTACACCCTCAGGTCATCACAGCCACCTGTACAGGTAATTATCGCTTCACGACCACTAACGTTTAGATGGCTTAGTCATTAATTTCTGTTGAGCAAAAGGTGTCTGTCTAATTGCATAATTGACGGGGATTATCTTGTTCGAAGTTTGTAAATTTAAAGGCTAAATGTGATGACTTTTGTAACCAGCAAAGGCTCGGACTAGCATGCGCATCCGAACTTTGGTTTCGTTAGTCTGTGATTATACGGTTTGCGCACGGACCATAGGTTTGCACACGGCACTAAAACAGAGTCTCTAGCTACACTGCGCAGACTGACAGGCTGGTTTGAGTGGTGCTCGGACATTTCGGCCACGGACATTTCGGCCTAGGACGTTTCGGCCTAGGACAGTTCGGCCACGGACATTTCGGCCACAGAAATTGTCACGGGTGGACATTTCGGCCTTTATCAAAAATAACTTTTAATAATTAAATTAAGGAGCCATATGAGTAACTTAAAGCTAAGTCTTAATAAATGCCAATGAGATGTTGTTGTTGTCTTGATGTTTTATGGACCTTCAACATCTTTAAGGTCATTGTGAGCAGCTAAAGGTGAAAAACACGGTGAACAACTATTTCAACTACTTTAACTAGGACCGCATATGATATTTGCTTAAGAGTTTCGATAGGTTTATAGCCCTTAAACACTTTTAAAGTCATTTTGAGCATAATCTGGCACATTTACCATCCCCATCCACGCGCCAGTGTGGCCTTTATCATTCAATTGATGCGTATCATATCTTAATAAGCAAACATATGGCTGATGAATCTGTGGTGCACCCATTTTTTGGCTTTAAGAGACATGGTTGGAGCTATTTTGAGCCCAGTCACATATTTTGGTGTCATGTGTGCAGAAAAAACATATATGTCATTTTAAAGGTTTACAGTAGCATGTTTTCATGTCCCCATTTTTTTCAGATTTGGCCGAAACGTCCATGGCCGAAATGTCCGTGGATGAAATGTCCATGGCCGAACTGTCCTAGGCCGAAATGTCCTAGGCCGAAACGTCCGTGGCCGAAATGTCCTACATTCGGTTTGAGTATTCGTTGTTTCCAAATACATTTACTCCGAATCACTGAGGAGCCTTTTCCGTGACACGGCTCAGATGACCGGTTGAGTCGTTTTTCTGAAAACGAAAGTAGCCAGTTCTCGGAAACATGAACGGAAAGTAAAAGTACATGAAGTCCGAACAGAAACAAGTCAGGGCTAGCCTGTTTCCGTTCAGTCTGGCTTTGATCTTCGCCGGCGCTGCATTGTCATAAACAGATGATTTGCAGAGCTGGGGAAATGTTCGGCAGCTCTGCTGCTTTCGGACAATACACATGTACATGTACCAAACACGAGGGGTGGTTTTGCGATCATTGCCCTGCGTACGTCATATTCTTCGGTATTTTAATGCTACCTATCAGCGATAATGGTTTTGCGATATTAAATGCTCGTGGATGTTCGGATAGTTCCGGTATGTAATGTTAGTTGTTTTACGTTCTGATTTTGTTTTCATTGATTTGTAAATCCAGGACCGTCAGTAAGCATAGAGAAATAAAATATCGGACCGTCTGAAAACTGCCGTAATGACGATTTCCGGAAATGTACGGAAATGAACGGGAAAGGCCGAACTCGAAAATTCGAACTTCGGATAATTCGAATGAAATAGTGAGGTCCCTGTCAGTTCGAATTATCGAGGTTTGACTGAACCTTGTTCCGCCGTAAAGTTTGCATTTCTCTCTTCGTTTTGTATCTTGGGCAGTTTATGCTTTGTGACTGTGATCATTTCTTGGTGTTTTGAGCTGCGACACGACAAAACCAACAAAGTTGGTGTGCGCCCAGCGCAGACTCAGATGAGCCTGGGCATCCGCCCAGTCTGATCAGAGTCTTCGCCGTCCGCATGGAGGTAGCTTTGATCCTTAGCTACCCTTTAAGAACTTAGTAAAGAGTCTGATCAGACTGAGCGGATGCCCTGGCTAATCTGAACCTAGGCTGGGCGCATAACCACTTTGTTGGTTTTGTCGTATCGCGGCTCGTATATTTTTTAGGCTCAGCTTCAAAAGCAAACAAGTGTTCGAGCAGCGTGGCATCAGTTAGAATTCATAGTAAAACCTACCAAACAGAAAACTATGTTGAACCAAAGTTGAGGAGTCTGAAGCCAGAGCAAAATAAAATCACTAATCGAAGCACGATTGGCCAGCACGTAGACTGAAGAATGTAGGACATTTCGGCCATGGACGTTTCGGCCACAGACATTTCGGCCTAGGACGTTTCGGCCAAACCTGAAAAAATGGGGAAATGAAAATATGCTACAGTTAACCATTTAAAGTTACATAGATGGTTTTCTGCACACATGGCACAAAAATGTGTGATTGGGCTAATAATAACTCCAATCATATCTCTTAAAGTAAAAAATGGGTGGACCACAGATTCATCAGCCATATGTTTGCATATAAAGTTATTATAGGCATCACATCAATGATAAAGGCCATACTGGGGATGGCATATGTGCCAGATTATGCTCAAAATGACTTTTAAAGTATTTAAGAGCAATAACCTAACAAAACACTTAACCAAATATCATATAAGGCCCTAGTTCAAGTAGCTGAAATAGTTGTTCACAGTGTTTTTTGCCTCGAAATGCTCAAAATGACCTAAAAGATGCTGAAGGTCCACAAAACATCAAGAGAACAACAAAAATCATTGGACTTCATTCAGACTAGCTTTAAGTTACTCATATAAGTACTTAATTTAATTATAAAAAGCAACTTTTGGATAAAGGCCGAAATGTCCACCCTTGACAATTTCTAAGGCCGAAATGTCCGTGGCCGAACTGTCCTAGGCCGAAACGTCCTAGGCCGAAATGTCCGTGGCCGAAATGTCCGAGCACCCCCTAAGTCATCCCCTCTAATGTAATGGTCGGACATAACACTGACAATGCACTCAACCCAAGAGTGTAGCCATTTACTCCATGATAGGATCCGGCAGATATATTTTGATGTTAGAGTTCCACACCAGATTCAGCCCATGACGGGTTTACCGCACTTATAGGGCCAAAGAGGTAACCATGTTTCTTTTTTTTTATAAAAATAAAACAAAACTTTGCTAGATGCTTGATAAAAGCTAAACTTAGGATTTTTGCTTGCTTCTCTCACCTTGATTCAGGCTTTGCGATGTATAGCGGCCCTCAGAGCTAATGCTCTTACGTCAGTCGATGATGGCGTTTGCTTCTATAAAGTTGAAAGAAGTAAAGGATGTTTAACTCGCGAACCCTATGCATTAGTGCAGTTAAAGCTTAAAATTAAACTTTGTAACTCAACATACATGCAAGAAAAATCTTTAATGAAAGATCTAAGATCTTTCATTAAAGATTTTTCTTGCATGTATGTGCCGCTTAGTGTTTTCCAATAGCGATGCTTGTAGAGATTTTTTAACAGGGGGCAAGGTATGACTCGTGGCCGCTTCGGGGGGGGGGGGGCACGTGCCCCTTTTGCCCCCCCCCTGGGTCCGGCACTGATCTTCCCCAGACCCCGCACACTAAAGTGAATGCAAGCTACTAAACCTATGGCACTTGACATGATGAAAAATCTTTAACATGCCAATGAGCTGATAGCATCTGTAAACATATTGCAACATGTTGCACATCAGACATTACTAAACTGAGACGTGCAACAAGGGAAACGACCCGAATGCTTAAGCGAATGACAAATACTTTTAACATGCCAATTTGATCAGTAGCGGTTCTAAAGAATTATTAGTGTCAGTAGCAAGAGCCTACTCAGTCTTCAAGGGCGCAGGCTGTTCTGCGACGTACCTGGATGGATGTGTCGTCAGTCACCGTTTCTCGAAATCGAGCCTTAATTAGCTAATTTCACCTACTCAGGGTGATCATATTGAATAGCGTGATTAGTTTTGGAATTAGTCTTGATTTTTATAAGTGATTGGTTTAACGAAATACAAATTAGAAATTGGTGCAAGTTTAATATGTTAGCCAAGAAACTGCACATAACACGCGAGGCTTTTTACTTTTCAAAATAACTAGACCCGTTATCATTTCTTGACACGCAGAAACATGCAATACTGAAAGGCATATCTGCTGCACTAAAATTGCTAGAGGTACATTATAATGAAAAGAAAATTGAGGACCGGCATGTTTTATATAGTTTTGTGGCATCAATTTGCACTATACTGGACAATAAATATGTAAATAAATAAACAAATCAATAAATAAATGAAAGAATATTTATCAAGTAATTTCAAATTATTTCTTACCAAAATGTACATTGACCAGACGCAGTTTTTTTTTACTTTTCTGGCATATCACATGATGTCCTTGATATTTCTGTGGCTGACGTCATATCATAAAATCGTGTAATCGCACGATGCAAAACACTTTGATACTGATACTTAGCGTGATGATAACGTCCGTAGCGATATTATGTTTTATATTGAAATATTATCAACTTTTAAGACGATGAAAAGTAAAAAGATAGGCAATGATCAGCAATTAATACAATCAAATCCCACATTTATATGACAAAAAGATTCTAACACTCATGTTCGTGTCATATGAATCTCTTAAAAGGTCCGTTTCCCAAATTTCAAATGAAATGATCACTCGTGTAAAATCCTCTTTTAATCATCGTACAGGTCAAAGGACATCGATCATTATTGATCAAAACACACCTGCTTTGTCTTTGGCAAACAAATGTCACCCTATTCAGGCTTATGTTAAAAGACAGCGTCGACAACAGCCTGTCATTTTTTGCGTGTAAATGTGTTTTACTACCTCCAATTGGGCACACAACGTTGAAACAATATCATATCAACGTTGATTCAAAGGTGTTTCAATGTCGTGAGGGCCGCTATCCATCGCTAATCCTGAATCAAGTGCAGGAAGAACGATTTGCAGAAACGCAAATCGTAAAGTTTTGGTAAGCATCCGCCGAAGGGACTGCTCTTTTAATTTTTGTTGTTGTTGCAACTTTTGGTCTTTAAAACGCAGTAAAACCAAAAAGAGCAGAATGAGACGTAACACGCTTATATTGGAACGTGACAGCTGGATCCTGTTAGGCCCTTAACGATCAAACTTATGGGTTGTCGGTGTGATTACCTCTGATCAAGAATTCAAGATGGTGACTTGGTCAGGGCCGACCTATCCTGGTCCAATAAGTGGTTCCCTTTTGCTCTGGCTTCGTCTGGCACTGCGTCCTTAAAATGGATTCTTCCTAGTTCTCTATGTTTTACTATGCTGTCTCACTGATGTCAGGAAGCCGCAATGCATATCTATTACATTTTTTACCTCGGAGCTGTGTCAGAAGGGAGTGTGAGGTTGTGCGGAAACAAACCTTGTGTAAGCCCCACCCCCTTTCCACGCCCCCCAGCCCCCTCGTAGTGTATGCTACTGTCCGTTCCACAAATGTTAATAAACATACCCACGTGCACAAAGTATAAACTACCCGAGACAAAGAAAAAAGGTAAACGGGAGAAACTCAAGCTTGACGGAAACTTCTGATGCCGTTCTATCTATTTCTGTTACACAACATATCGAACGTCATGTCAAATTCGCACTCTTCCGTCGGCAAACGGCTTATTGCGGTAAAACCAAATCCCAATGATAGTAATGATGATGATTCAATTCTAATAACGATATTCTCCAGGAGGCCCAGTGGGAAGAAACCATAAGATGTGTCCGGTGTTGCTGCGTAAGGGATGCGTCAGTATCTACTCGGCTTAACATCGAACGTCCCCTATGAGGGTCACAGGGACGTGTCCTTCGGCGAATATCGAGCTGAGTACTGGAAAACTTCGCCATGGAAACTTTTTACTTCCTGGTATATCCTGAAGATAATTTAGTTGTTGTGGACGGAGTATCGATACCGCCTGTTGAAATTCCAAGTCGACGGCTGAGAATCAGTCATTGCCAAGTCTCAATGTGCTTTCAGTCCATCCCAAATAAGGATGTTTCCAATTCACTTGTAATACGTCACGAAAAAAATTGATCGTTTCACGAAATAGGGTCGTCTAGAACTAAATTAAACTTATTATTGGTTATCCCCTCGGGGATAACCATATTAAGATAGGAATTCGTACTCGATTGTACGCCGTTTCCTTTGTTTTGCTTTCGCCGTTTTCTACAGGTCCCACTATCTCCCGGTACTTCTACATTTGGCACACCCTGCTACAGGGTTCTCGCCAGCATCGCTAATGCATGATCTTTATAGCTTATATCTTAAAACCCTTTATGTCACCTTATGTAAACAGTTACCTGAAAGTTCAGTTAGCATTTTACAGTGCAGATCAATAACAAGTTCTACTTGATTAACGCTAAATGCAGGTTCCACTATTTACCGGTACTTGCTCCCATAGTTTGGCGCACCCAGCTGCAGGGTCCCTTCCAGCATTGCTAAGACATGAGCTGTAAAACTTATCCGGAAGACTTCATCTCGCCTAGTACAAGAAGCTCACCTAATACAAGCACTTACCAGAGAGTACAGTCCACTTACGAAGAGCCATTACTAAACAGTACAGGTCATCTAACAAAAGTTAATAGCACTTAAGCTCACCTGTTACAAGCAATCACTAGACAAAAAGAAAAAACTGTCAAACTCGCCACTTACTTACAGCTTCAACAAATCCAAGAATACAATAAAATTAACTTGTATTGCTGCCATTTTTCTGCTTTACCACTTGCATCCTATACATTCATTTGCTAAGGGATAACCTCTCAAGCTTTTCCAAAAGCTAAACTTGTGTAAACACTTACATTATTAGCAGAGAAGACCAAGACTATGTCCATAGACTTTTATAAGATCAAACTTATTCAGTGAGCTAGGGCAAAATAGTAAGCATTTTAACGTTTCGCATCACACAATTACAATAGGATATACAATGGTTAAGGTAAATGGGTACACGTTCAGAGGAAAAACTGCAATTTTCATGATTGTCTCCATTCTCGATTGGGTCAATTCTTAAAGACAAATATTTCCTACTTTACAGATCACATTCACAGTTTTTAATGGTTTTATGAACCTGTTATGTCATTACCTATGTGAGATAGGGTCTTTTCGTTGATAATATAGCAGTGTCACTGGACTGTTGGATAGTAGGATTATGACACCCAATAAACAAGAATATTTGTCTTTAAAGACAAAAGAATTTGCTCCGGTAGAAGAGAATCCTTTCCTTTAAAACAGACATCGCCAGCTTTCTACGCAAATGGAGATAATTTGGCAATGTTACTTGATATCAGGTTTTGATTTAAAAATTGGTGGTAAATCTTGTGTCAAAATCCCCAATTTTTTGACAGGTACTTCTCTTGAGCGACATATTAATTTATATTTTCACATAAATGGGCATTGCTTCCATTTCGGTTGTTCTTCACCACCTGACAATGACCACTTTTTTCCTATTCTCCCTATAGTAATTTTCCATTTTTCGGAATTCCTTCCGCTTTCCAACGTTTGTTCTCATTTATTCACTTATGTCAGGAAGGAATCCCTGAGGCATTCTGCAACTTCAACTCAACTCTTTGCTACTATCATTAAACATACTTTTACATTCATGCAAAATTGCTTCAAAGTAATATAATTTCTGTCCTGTGATAGATTTTCAGTAATATTATGGGCGCTAATGCCAGCGAATATCAAGGTGGACACATAAAAGTAGTAAAATCCTCAGGTTCTAGATTTAGTCATATTTTTAATCTGTATTGAGATTGTCTGCTCTTCACTTGAAGAAGACGATTGCCCATTTTGGAAGAGTTGAATTGTCCAGGGAAGCAAGCAGACAGTCACAAACTCTGTTCGCTCTTGTGAAAATGGCAGAAAAATATAAAGCCTTACCAACAGACCTTAAACTAAGTGAGCCGCGACACGACAAAACCAACAAAGCGGTAGTGCGCCCAGTGCAGACTCGAATCAGCCGGGGCATCCATTAAGTCTGATCAGACTCTTAGCAAAGCAATTAAAGGATAGCTAAAAGATAGGGCCTCAGCTACCTCCATGCGGACAGCGAAGACTCTGATCAGACTGGGCGGATGCCCAGGCTGATCTGAGTCTGCGCTGGGCGCACAACCACTTTGTTGGTTTTATCGTGTCGTGACTCAAGTATCCATCATTTCTCAACATACACGTCTCTGACGTCTCTTCTAGCTTCCTTGCCTTTCATTTGCACGATGACGTCAGAAGGGATTAGGGTAGCAATTATCTTCTATTCTTGAAATAAAATGTCTTAAAACATCTTTTTTGTAGCACTTTAGCACGATTTTTGTAATTACATGGCCATCCCAATGAATCGAATGTCGTCTGGTTTTATTGTCTCAGATAATGGATGGTAACAAAATCACACAAGACGGACGTTCTCCAGAGAATGTTCAAAGGAAATCTTTGTTTTAAACAATAACAAGTTCAAAGAATATCAAAGACTGTAATATAACTTGACGCAGAGGATACGTTTCTTGTTTCCATATATTTTATTGCTGTATCTATATTTTTTGTTCTCGTCAAAATCGGTTTAACCCCTTCACCCAAATATAAAAAGTCTTTCTCTGACCAAGGCCCTTCTTTTCCCTGCAATTCTCTCTTTATTGCTGTATAAATGTTTGTTCCATATGCTTTTTTCTATTTTCAATATGTTATTCAAAATAAACTAGATTCGACAGTAAGCAGATCTTACAATATAGCCTCCGCAATCAGTGATTTACACAAAGGCCAATGCTTGGAAATTCTAGTAGGAGTTAATTACACACAGCATGCACTATATCCCTGTTTATAACAAAATGAAAGCCTCGGAAAATGGCTAAGTTTGAAGTGGTCGACCAACCCTCGCCCTTTGCTCTGCCTTGACTCATCAGACACCCAGCTGGCCTACCCAACAAAAACAACCACCGCCCACACAACAGCTCCACAAAAAGCACCAACCCCGACAACAAGAACAAACCACACGCAAAACACCAAAAATCTATCTTTACCTGTTTCCAATTTTTTAATATCAGGGCTAGCCTTAACATAACAAACCATATATCAACAAAGTCAAGCGACAAACAACACATGAAACAACTAAGAAGAACCAAAACAGAAGTGCTGACTTGGGAGGGGGCTTAACCGGTTTTCGGGTCGAGCCCTTGGTCCTGCTTTGGTTCATCAGACATCCAGTTGTTCGCTTGCGTGGAAGATTTCTAACTCAAAAGTGTAATATCTCAGGAAAATAAATCAAAATTAAGACTAAGATGAAACAAACATGAGGACTCGCAGAAATAGTAACATTGAATTCTTGAGCAGAAGAAACCTACCAGTTAAGCCGAGGTAGGCCCGACCCAAGACGTCGCGGAACGGATGTCAGTCGCCAGCCGTCTGTGTTACTAAGTTTCTCAGAATGTTTTCTAAGTGCAGAGCTATAAATTTAGATATAGTTTACGTTAAGGATAATACTTCTTCATGTATCTGTTTAATATGTATACATCCAAAGTTGTTTCTTCGTTCCTTTGAAACCTTAGGAGCTGATGACACAAATCATGTGCTATATCCAAGTACACTCAACAACAAAAATCCTCGTAAAACAAGTTTGAAAAGCTGTAATTTTGTCAACAATTGACTTTCCTACATACTTCTTCTTCATTCAGATGTTTAATATATCTGTAATAGATGTGCAAAGTTTCCGCAGCATTCCTTAGAAACACTGGGAGGAGTTGATTACAGAAAATATAGACCGTACGCTATTGCCTAACTGATGAATCACAGGGTATAATCGATTCCGCTCATTTTCGCTTCCTGCAGAGACTGTACATCATATTTGGCTTCCGCCGAGACTGTCCGCGATCTCTTGCTTCCTGCCGAGACTTCTGTACATGATAAATGGCTTCCTGCAGAGACTGTCCGCGTGATTATGCTTCCTGCCGAGGCTCTCGGCAGGAAGCAGAGTCACGCGGACAGTCTCGGCAGGAAGCCATTTTCCGAGAACAGTAGTCCCTGCAGGAAGCAAGAGTTTGCGGACAGTCTCGGCGGAAGCCTAATACGATGTACAGTCTCTGCAGGAAGCGAAAATTAGCGGAATCGATTATACCCTGTGGAATTAGAGAGGGCATAAGTTTGACAGAAAAGGTTTTATTATTACATATCAAATGTCCATGTATAGTGTGATTGTTTATGGTCATTGGAAATTACTTTAACAAATTACATACAGACTTAAGTTTAAAAACAAACACTAAAGTCTTGACGGCATGATGGACGTGCTCGACACAGTGTAGCTCCCTCCATCCCCACCCCTATTCGCCACCTCCATTCCGTTTGAGGGCTATGAAAACATCACATTTACATTTAAATATTCGAAGTATCGTCAAAGAAGATGATGAACTGCTGCTCTTGGTCTTGGTGGAAGTTTGTAAGTTTCAAGAAATGCTCTTTCTATATTTTTGAAATAACTTAGTTGATAACTGTTAACCCTTATATATATGACTTTTAAATTAATGCAATATTCCTACCATTTTGTTAGAAATTAAATTCTAAAGCTAAAAGGTTAGTAAACTGTGGATTCAGTGACCTTTGTCGATTTAACTGCGATTGAAATTCGATTCCTTATGACAAACCAAATGTCAAACTCATTTACTGTCTTCTATCTGATCACTAATGAAAAGTTTTAATTTTTTTACAATTATGATATGTAAGAGATCCAGATCTTGAAAAGTTAAAACTGATCCTTTAACGTGTAACAAGAGAAATAGCATTTACTAAATATGCTTCGATATGGAATTAAAAAAAAGTGTCAAATTTGGAATCTGCTGACCGATGACAAACCTTCTATGCTACTGTCCTGCTTTGATGATGAAACAATCCTTATATAGCGTAAGGGTACCACCATCGGACACCTTAGAATTGCGTTGTCTAAATAAATTTTCAAATTGTAACATGAAAAATCTATCGACTTTATGTGACTTGCAAAATACGTACCTCATGTATGGATTCGGTAAACATCAGCTGCTGTATGACGTTATACGGAGGAATCGGGGAGCATTCATTATCTCGAAGGCTACAGGCGTAAAATCTGGGTTAGGGGTACCCCCATCGGACACCTTTATTTTCTACACATGTAGACTAGCTGTGCATAATTGAATTTAATGTAACAATTTGAAGACATATATTTGTTTAAAATAAATAGGGAAAATCAATCCAGAAGGCACAAACACGGTGAAATATGTTCATATTTACGCAAGGTATACCTAATGGAAATAACACAATACAAATACTAGTGTCATATTTGACATTTAAATTGATTCTCTAAAATCTTTTTAAAAGAAAAGAACACAGTAAATACTAATTTGACTGATGTTACCCTGTAGGCATACAACATTGAAACAACGCCGAACCAACGTTAATCAACGTTGAATCGACGTTGTTTCAATGTTATTTGCCGGCTGAGTAGTTATCATGTTAAGTCTATTCTTCCACCAAACTACACTGGTAACATGCCCAGTTTTCTTGAAGCACTAGACTCAAGTCCACAAGAGTTTGCTGATCACTTGGGAGGCACTGATAATGAAACCAACGGTCACAATAATCACAACCTGTCCAGGTATAGCCTTTTATATAACCAAGCATACATACTTCACACAGAGAATCAGTATAACATGCCTCTTCATCTGAATCTTCAATTATAGTAAAGTCACGCTTCTTCTGACCCCCTTTTTCCTGTTTCTTCCCTCCCGCCATTTTCTTGTTCTTTCTACAGATATTTTCAGTTTTCTCTGATTTCTCTGAACCTTCTTTCATAACTTTCTTCTTAGGAATGCAACTACCCTCAACA
The DNA here is from genome assembly GCA_963989385.1 of Ctena decussata. Classification (NCBI taxonomy): domain Eukaryota; kingdom Metazoa; phylum Mollusca; class Bivalvia; order Lucinida; family Lucinidae; genus Ctena; species Ctena decussata. The sequence goes on along the minus strand of OZ022498.1, from coordinate 31,190,385 downwards.
ATGATTTTAGTATTAGTAATAACTCTCGCGCCTTCAATTTTCTTTCTTTTTCTGGAATTTTCTTTTGGTTTGGGAGGATCAACGAGTATGTCCTGTAGTGAGGCAGGAATTAATCCTAATTTTACCAGGATATTTTCCTTGTCCGCACCACAGTGACTACACAAGTTGTCTTCAATAGGTTTTTCTGAACTAGTGGACTGAACAGGTTGTGATTGGATAGGATTGTTAACAACTCTAGGATTGTACGGATAAACGCCAGTTCCTTGAAAAGAGGCTGACACTTTTGATCCTGATATTTTAGACATGGCGAATTGCAGAATTTTAGGAAATTTTTCTCTGGGAACCAAACGTGCACCTGCATAACCCAAGGTAACGGAAGTCTCTGCCATCTGAGATTTTAATAAATTGAAATACCCTTTATCCAAAGGTTGAAGAAGATGCGTACTATGAGGGGGTAAACACAATAATTCAACATTATTTGCCTGGGCCAGACTAATAACATCAGGACTTAAATGAGATATATGGTTATCCATTATCAGTAAAAGAGGCCTCTCTGCTCCACACTCTGCAAGAAAAATGTCTCTGAACCATGCATGAAATAAATCCGTAGTAATATACCCATTCTGAGTAGCAGAAATGCTCCATGACGCAGGTACATCTTCTATGATATTTCTAGGGAGACATTTTTCAAATATTATGAGAGGAGGGATGACTTTTCCATCAGCAGAAGCAGCAACATGGACAGTGGTATGACCAGTAAACCGGACAGACTGTTGATAGGCATGTTTCGTTCCACGTCTAACAACCACTTTTCCACGGTATGTTTCTTTACCGGAGAACCCTGTCTCATCACAATTAAATATAGCGCTTGGTTTTGATTTTATACCAAGTCTTTCAAGGGTATCTCCCAAAAGTCTAAAATACCGATCTATTTGTTCTTTGGTGACTTCAGCACGTGCTCTTTCTAGATTATCCGGACGCCTTTCTGTAAGTTCAGGGTGTTTCTTTATGAAACGCTTTAACCATTTTTTAGAGGGACCTTTCTCTAAATTCATTTGAGTTTCTCTGTTAGACTTTTTAGCAATGGCAACTACAATTGCAGATATCATTTTCCTAGTTAATGGAAAGCCTCTGTCAGACATATATGTAATGTAATTACAAAGCGCAGTTTCATCTGTTGCACTAAGTGTTTTCTTAAACACACTGTCTACATTATGCCCTTTGTATTTTCCGAAAGCATGATCGTGCAGGGTGGATCTAGGAATTTTATGGGACTTCGCAACAGATCGTAGACTTTTCCCGGCCTTAATCTGGCGTAATGCTTTTTCCATTTCCTCTCTTGAATAGGCAGGGAGGCTGGGATCTCTTGGATTAGGCATTCTGAAATGAAATGTGGGTCATCTTTTGTCAGTTTTGTCATAAATAAAAAAAATGCTGAGTAGATACGATGGGACACACATTAAAAATAATAATATAAATCAGAAAATAAAAATAATGGAAAAATAACAACCCCTACCCCATGGCCTATTCATGAGAGAAACTTGACAATCTTGCAAATCATTGCAAACAGTCAGATTCTAAAGTTATGCAGTAAGAGAAATAATTGAAACTTTTGAAACTTTAAGATCCTTATATTTAAATCACATTTATGCTGCAGTATACTGTGCAATTTTCCAAAATCCCCCTCCCCGCAATGCTCCCCCCTACCCCCCCCCCCCCCCCCCCCCCCCCCGCACCACCACCAGTCCCATTTCTCTGCCGTATTAAGAAGATTCAATTTTCTCTGATGTATATTGGTCAAACATCTATGATTTATCTTCTTATTAATCATCATTTAAAAGTTAGGATTTTTTTTTGATATTCTATAGCTTGATATGAAAGGTAAAATAATATGCGCTCCCTCAATATGCTGACGTTTGTTTACGTTGCACTATGTTTAGAATGTAGCCGGTGTCGAGATGCAGACGAGTGTGCATTTTTCTTTAATTTCTCGAAAACTAGATCGAACTGGAATGTAAGCCTTACACTATTTGTAGAGTGACAATTTCTCCACGCAATGTTGCTGATTAGATTCTTCAACTGCATTCAGGTACAATGAAAACACTGTGTTGATATTGCCCGAAAAGTTTCCGAGGTGTACCCTTGTTCGGTAAAAACCGTCTGTGAAAATTACGTTAACGCTCTCGAGACGAGAAAGGCACGCGACAGTGTGGAGAAGTAGACAACAAAACATCACAACAATTGGTATTAAACTGGACGAGGTGCTACTCCTTTAAAACGAGAAAAGAGCGTAAAGGTGTCCGATGGGGGTACCCTGTCCGATGGGGGTACCCTCACGCTATGTATTCTTCGTACAGATATTCAATTTTATAAGAAAAAATTTTCCTCGTGAGATATATGAGCCACGACGTGACTAAACCAACAATGTGGTTGTGCGACCAGCGCAGATTCAGATCAGCCTGGGCATCCGCCCAGTCTGATCAGAGTCTTCGCTGTCCGCATGGAGGTATCTTAGACCCTTAGCTATCCTTTAAGCGCTTAGCGAAGGGTCTGATCAGGCTGGGCGGATGCCCTGGCTGATCTGAGTCTGCGCTAGGCGCACAACCACATTGTTGGTTTTCTCGCGTCGTGGCTCATATAAGGATTTCGAAAACGTGTACTGCCCGAAGCCTAGTTCTCTAAGCATTAGGTAGAGTAGGTGCTACAGTAATTAATGGCTGCTGTCGTCAGGCGTAAATTGCGGTTACTTCTCACTTCGCATTCACTGAATACAGTTACATTTATTATCTTGTTTTACGAGGGGTGATCATTAAATAATGGAAACTAGCATTTATTTCATTAGCTATGTATAAAAACAGTACTTTAGATATGTAAAACCTAATAAGCAAGCATATGACATTTAATTAAGTTCTGAAGTACTTTCTAAGACTATTGTTGCCATGGCAACGATGCCTTAAACTTCTAAGGGTTTAGTCTCTAAATTTTTGTATATTTTCATGTATATTTACTGCTGATAAGTAACAAAGAATGGATAAATGTTTGTGATTCTGTAATGGTTTGATGCAAGTCTCAGATACTTAAAGAAATATATAAGTATTCATAGCAAACTCATATCAAACATGGCAGAAATACAGACCGTGAAAGACTTTTGATTGAGCAAAATTTGACGTTTTTCGCAGATATAATACCATAGGGACCAGAATTGTGACGTCATTGTATTTTAACAAGCAGAGTCCTGGGATAACTGTATGGCAGAGAGAACCAAAATTATCCTGTGCTTGATAACCGATCAATTAACTTTAGCATTATACTGAAAATTACGGAATAAAATGTCGAATTCCCTAAAAATCAATTATTTCAACCCCTGCTTTAGCTTTAATTCATGCCAGATTTCAGAACATTTTCATTAAATATGTGTCTCTAAAGCCAAAACCTAACTATAACGGAAGGTGTTCCAAAATTTTCAAAATCTCTTCACATATCGTACATAATGAGCATGACAGAAACACCTCCTTACCAAAATGACGTCGAAAAAATTCACACATGGTACCCGGCATGAACGTGACGTCATATGTTACTATGGTAACACATTAAAATTTGAATCTCAAACATGGATTCGAAAGCTTAAAAGACACTCTTTGGTGTAACATGAAGGATACCGATTTCTGTATAAAATCAACTAATCTACAAAGGTGTTTCCAGTACTTAATGATCACCCCACGTAGTACTTGCGGACAATACATGTGGTGCTCACAATTAGCATTGCTGTGCTGTGAGTGGTGACTGTCAGATTTGTTATTGCTTATAGTTGATAGTGGCAGTGAGTGTTCACCGACCACTTTAGAACAACTCATATATTATCTTCAAATGGTTGGTAAACAACCATTGCTATACACTTCTTACTATAAGCAATTCATTCAACAGAAAAGAACACTTTCTCTCCCCTTTCTCCCTATACGCTCGTATGGTGGAATGAGGACTCGGCACCAGGAGGTGCATGTTATGGTTTCCTTCTCTTGAGCCTTCGGGAGAGAGCATCCTTTTAAGAACCGGACAGAAAAAAGTCGGATCTTTATAATCGCGTCCATGTCCTCTCCCATTTGACCCCGAGGTTATGAAACTTTTTTCATGCTCAACTCAGCTTAGCAGGAAATTTTACCTGCTTATGCATAGCAAATTACTGCTAAGTAAAGTTGTTTTCTCGCTCAGTGTAGCTGAGCATGTAATTTTCTCTGGTTATGAATATGAAAATGCCAACATTGGTTGGCATTATCATATTTATCAGCAGAGAAAATTTCATGCTCAGCTGAGTTGAGCATGAAAAAAGTCTATAACCTCGGGGCCTGAAGAGGAGAGGTGAGGTGGTGGACTGTCTTGTCAAAACGCACTAAATTTTACAAACATCAATAAACTGAAACATGTACGACTCTCTATTTGCACTTTCATTCCTTGAGAATTAGGCGAGATTTTAATATGCACTTCTATACTGCATTGTTTCGGACATTGAAACCTTTCTACGCGCTCCATTTGCTACATTGTACCTAAAATAAAAAAAATGGTCAAAGCTGTACGGACACTCTTGCAAGGGAAGTTACTCTGATCAGGCACGAATGATTTGTCTCCTTTCTAACAGGGAAGGGTGATGTTGCTAATAAAGAAAAAAATTCTCTCTAAGATTAGCTCTGAGTTAAAATACTGTAACTTGCAGTTGTGAGTGAATGGTTGATCAACAACAAACTTTCCCTACATCTTGGGAAAACACAGTCAATTCTTTTTGGGTCCCGACCTAGGCTAAAGTCTAAATCTGCATTAAACATTTCATGTAAAGGCATTGCCATTGAAGGCAAAGATTCTGTAAAGTATTTGGGTGCAGTTTTGGAGCAAAGCCTTTCTGGTGAATCCATGGTCAATTCCATTATTCAAAAGGCAAATGCAAGGTTGAAGTTTTTATATCGGAAGCAAAGATTTTTAAATTTTAAAACTAAGAAGCTTTTAGTGATGTCCTTAATCCAATGTCATTTTGACTATGCATGTTCCTTTTGGTACCCTGGTCTGACTCAGTTCTTATGTAACAAACTTCAGATTACTCAAAATAAGGTCATCAGGTTTGTTTTAAATCTAGACCCAAGGTCTCATATAGGTCCTGATGTTTTTAAATCTCTTGGGTGGTTACCTATGTCAAAAAGAGTTGACCAGATTGTCTTGAACCATGTTTTTAAAATTAATTCAAGGACTTCACCGGACTATATGACAGGACATTTTGTTCCTAGGCATACTGTTCATTCATATGGAACCAGGTTTAGAGAAAACGGTTGTTTCTCACTTCCTAAAGTCAAAGGGTTTGGTAAAAAGTCATTCGCATTTCGGGGTTGTAAACTGTGGAACGGGCTACCTACCAATATCAAGTGTATATCTCGATATCAGAGTTTTAAAAATGCTGTTAAAGCTCATATCTTAAATTTGTTTTAAATGAAATATATATATAACCTATATTAAATGGGGCCAGTTAGTCGGGACATGTGCCATCAGAGTATTCATTAACCGGAAACGTTATTTATTTTTAACGGAAACGGAAACGTTACCCAGAACGTTACGTTTCGTTGCTAGGTAAATCAAAATGTCTTCTTGAAAATCTGTAAAACAGTGAAACCGCGGTAGAAGTTAATTAATAATTGTGTTATTTGGCTATATCGGACTCATTGTTTTTACTATATATATATATATATATATGTTTGTTTTTTTAATTTTGTGGGTTTTCAATGATCTCGTATTCTTGTATGAATTTGAGTTTGAAGCACTGTCAGATGTCCTTAATCAATTTTAACTTTCAGTATTTCTAATGTGCCTCACTATGACTTGCAAATCATCATCACAGGACCACGATGGAAATAAGGGAAATCACTTTCTCTTTTTTGTGTCATCCTGGGTAGTGATTGGCAAGCCATGGAACTTTGCAAATTTTAAGATATGGTATATGTATTTTAAATGTGTATTTTATATCTTATTGTATTGTTTTATGCTTCTAATCTGTGATACCAAAATAAATAATAATAATAATAATAACTACATGCTATATAAGGGTTTCATTACTAATCCTAAAATGTAGTTTATATACTTACGTTTCTGTTTCAAGCAGAATTATTATCCAGAGTAAATATATATATATGCAATATTCCGTAGAGCATTGAATTAATTCCTCGTGTTCAGAAAAACACTGCACTTTAACGTGTTCATGTCACAGTCGGTCAATAGACACTTGGCTTTAACGTGTTCATTTCACAGTCCTTCATGTAGGTTATTATATTCCATTTGAGCATACTTCACTATTCGGACCTTCCGAATCTGTAAAAATACAAAATATATGTAAGAGCAGATATCAAAGGTGGAAAACGTGTTGAAAAGTTAGAGGATTGAAAGCAAGGAATACACTAAAGAAGCGAAAATAGCGCACTCGGTTTGACCGAGCTCGTCTATGACCAATAAAGAAATGTGCAACTCCAACCACGCCCTCTAGCATAGGCTTGGATAGAATTCTATTTTCAAAATATCTCCAAATGCGTTAGAAGTTTAGTATTAAGCACTGATTGCCTGTCTTTAAATACTCAGTGTCTGCCTCTGCAATATTTATCAACCCCAAAGCGCAGCACATCTTTTTGGGGATATAAGCTGCGCCACCAAATCGCCAGTTGTTTCGAGCAAATAAAGGGGCGGTCGGGTAATGCGATGATGCTGCGTGTAACTTCCAGTGCCGAGGCGTCCTAATGATTTGAATAGTAGTTGAGCAAGGGCCTACTGTGCTTGCGGTAGGTGCGGATGGGGGTTGTTTGGACATTCTTTCTCCTTCTCTCTGGGAGACGACTAAATATAGACTGAAATGCTGCCTCAAAGGGCCGTTAAATCCAAGCAATAAACCAAAATTCGAGCAAATCAATACTTTTACAAAAAAAAAGGAAAATGTAAGAAATTTCTCGATAAAAGCCAAATTTACCAATCAATTCACTCAGAAGAAATATTTGAAACATGTGCGGACAAGGCTTCACAGCACATATGTGAAACTTACATAGAGGAGCATCAATTGGAACAGTAAGCATTTAGACTACTAGTATTTTTGGTTAAACCAGTGCGCCTAAACTCGACCTGATATAGCTGGAGATAACAGCGTACTGTTGCTTGGCATTTGTAACACTACGATCATGAAATTGATATCCTTATAATGTTGGATATGTAAAAGAATATGCTGTGGTCTATTCTATTAAGTCGACGCAGTTCAATTCTAATCATTCTTTTTATGACCGGGAGAGCTCAATATAACAAATGGGCCCGCCCAACCAGAAACAAAACAGACTGATAGCCATTATGATTATACAATATCCCAGGAATAAACAAGACAAATTGATTTATCAAAGCAGAATAATTCTATCATAAAATACTGTCTGTTTTAACATGAGACAACGAATGGATTTCTTAAACTTTGACATGCATTCCATTTGTCATTTAACAACAAGCAAAGACACTGGAAATGTCAGTTAATTCATCTCCTACAGCTATTTTTGAAATCCTTATGATATATTATCATATGTTCCGAAAACATTATTGTTTTCTGCAACGTAGACAAAGGTCTGTTTAATTAAACTTATGACATGCTCTTACAAGAATATTATCAAAGCCATAGCTACTTTTGTCCATGATTGTAAGATTACATAAACAGTATGCAGGTCTCCTGACTCCAAACCATTTATCAAGCGATCGAATTACATGATGACTCATAACTGCTTTATTTTGTATGTGTGAGTGTGAGTGTGCATGTGTGCAATTCATATTGTATTGTTCATTGTATTTGTTCAATGTATGTTATATGCCCTTAACCCAAAACTTGGGTATAGCTGTGCAGTAATTTAATTCTAATTCTAGTTTACGGAATACAGTCCGAACTCATGCAATACGCTGATATATAAATGTAATCTTAAACAGAAGACTTTAAAATTATAATTGGGTATTGTTTTTTTTTCTGTTTAGAATTTAGCTAATTGTCTTTGAGATGAGATTCTAGCGAAGGTTACTGAACAGTACGTACCAGGATCATATAACCAGTGAAGAGGGTCGAAGAAAGATCCAAGCAGCCATTGGAGAATATGTTGAACTCCTGACGCTGGTCAAGAAATGGAAACTAAGGTGGTTTGGTCACGTCTTATGGTCTTCTGGTTTAGCAAAGACGATTCTACAGGGCACAGTGAAAGGAAAAAGAAGAGGCAGATAGAAGAAGAGGTGGGAAGACAATATTAAAGAGTGGACAGGGATGGATTTTGCCAGCTCAACTAGGGCAGCTGAAAACAGGACAAGGTGGAAAGGGTTGTTTCGTTCGAAGTCATCTGTGGTGCCCCAACGACCTAGTTAGGTTATTGGATAGAATATAATAGAATTGTCCTGGAGCAGATTGTTGAACATTTAATCAGACATTTAAAAACTAATATATTTTCATTTTTTGGATAAGAGTTGACAAATGTACATACCATCAGTCTGTATTGTTTATAGTTGGCCGGCTATATCGTATATTGTATGACAATTTAAGCCCCGATAACCCTCCGAGTGGTGTAAATGTCTAAACATATACGTTTGTATCGTTACACATGCACATAGCGGCTGTACTTTCACATTTCTCGCAATATGTCGGTTGGTAAGCATATGAGCCGCGACACGAGAAAACCAACAACGTGGTAGTGTGCCCAGCGCAGACTCAGATCAGCCTGGGCATCCGCCCAGTCTGATCAGAGTCTTCGCTGTCCGCATGAAGAGCGCTTAGACCCTTACCTACCCTTTGAGCTCTTAACGAAGAGTCTGATCAAACTAGGCAGTTACCCAGGCTGATCTGAGTCTGCGCTGGGCGCACAACCACATTGTTGGTTTTGTCGTGTCGCGGCTCATATACTTTGTCGTATAGTTGGCAAGCATGCGTGGTAACAAGTTTTGAAACCTGATAAATCTCACAAAATAGTATCATCCGATGAACAACAAAAACAATACATCGATTGCCTTCGTCTCGTACTTCGTATTTTACCACATATTTCAGTTTATGCTATCGACAGTAGATCATTTTGGTTTCCGACTAAAATGACCCAAATAATTTTTAAGCATTTTATAAGAAAATCAAGGCCAATTTAGTTGTGTTTAAAGCTTGCCACTTACGAGAGCTTACAATGACAAAACAGTGATGCAGTCACATCCGAAAAGTGTATGGCAGAAAAATGAGCCGCAACACGAGAGATCTAACAAAGTGGTTGTGCGCCCAGAGCAGACTCAGATCAGCCTGGGTATCTGCCCAGTCTGATCAGAGTCTTCGCTTGGCGCTTAAAGGGTAGTTAACGGGCTTAAGCTAGCTCCACGCTGACAGTAAAGACTGGTCATACTGGGCGGATGCCAAGGCTGATCTGACTCTTCGCTGGGCGCATAATCACTCTGTTGGTTTTGTCGTGTCGCGGCTCAAATAATAAGTACCCATAGTACCGGGCGGCTAGAATTCGAACCCACGTCGCCTGTGTATATATACATCATGTAGCCACTGTGTTAAAATCACCTTTGCACATCAATGTTTCATTTTGCGATTTAATCAGTACACCCTCACAAGCAAATTCTTGTCAATAATGGCTCCTTTTCACTTCTCTTTAGTGGGAAAATTATTTTATGTTGGCGTCGAAATCATTACATGTTTGATTACAAGCTCTGTTCATCAGTCTTTGTCATGCAATATTTCTTGGAATCGTCCTATAAAGATTCCTTACTGATAGGGCTGATATCGTTAGGCATTTAGGAGAATGGGTACATGCACACGTTCAGGGGAAGACATTTATAATTTCGCAGCCTTTTCCAGTAGGGGTCAGCTCTTAAACGAATGAATTTGCTCCCCCAGCAAATTCTTCTCTTTTTTTAAGAGTATATCCCATTTTGAATTAAGGACTCCGTTGTCCAGGGCAGCAAACAGGAAATCACGAAAGTAGTTTCCATTTGTAAAAATGATGGAAAACATAGAGGTGTACCCATACACCTTAAATAATAGAACAGAAGTGCCTGAGCAAACTGTGTAGATCCGGATCGAATTGTTATTCCTATTCCGTTAGCAGGTTTTTACACAGTGCTGAATATAGTATACTGAAAGGATTTAAAAACTTCCACCCATTAATTTTGAATATCTCGAAAATGAACGCAGCTACGTCCACCAAACTTTTACAGCATATATATTCTCTTACATCTGATTATATCAATATACCGAATCTGAAGTCGTTCAACCGAATCGGTCAGGAACAAGCACGTGCTCCTCGTGTTCTTAGTACCGTTTACATAAGGATGAATAGCTTCATGTATACAGTTTTCTGATGAAACATTTCTCTTACAATATCAAATTGAATTTCAAAAGTTTGAACTCGGCAAGTGGCTTTAAATAGCCTACCGCGCCTAAATATCGCAAACAGGCGCAGACTTTTGGGCCAGATAAATGCTGAAATTTCAAAAAGTGACGTCGCGGTACAATTTTATGCGTTAATTACAGCAATTTACAATCTCAGACGACGTGCATTGTTTACAGGAAACTCAAAAGACCGTCAGAAAAGCATCTAACCGAGATTAAAAACCAGAGATCATGACGTTAACTAACGTTGACGCCGTCTCCGTAATAGGTTTTGCGCGACAGCATCATCCGCAGTGATACTTGCAAATCAACGTGGGTGACGTCACAATATTAAGACAGTAAAAAATAGTCGAAAAGGGTGTTGCATAAGATAACGCCGGCATCGCCTTATGCATTTCAGTGACGTAACGCTTTTTTACTGACGTCATGTAACTAAATGATACAACGAACTGCGTAATCTTTAAATTTTATAAGTTTCAAGCATTTTGTCGTTAAATATTCATCACTGTCATGAGTGAACAGATCTGCAGCCAGCAATAAAAAGTGGAAGTTTTTAAATCCTTTTAGTATATATTTGAATGATTTGTGTCCCCGTGAGTGGGACATAGAGCCATATATGTACCATAAATGATCAAATCTGCCGGCGCTAAAAATCAGAACTTAATTTAAATATACTACTAAAAAGAAGTTTTGCATCACATTACCTTTTTTCCTTAGAGCTAATGCAAAACAGTCATATTTCACCTGTTTAAAAGTCATATGAGTAGCAATGAAACACATGGTTATTTTATACGATTAACAGTCTTATGTTTCGGTATTATAAATGTGAAAAGTTTGTCTTCGGCTCCGTCCGTCTTGGAAGACATAGGCTTTTCCCATACGGGATTTCCCATTTGTTTTGTTAAGAACCAGTACCACTAGTCAATCTGAAACTTTTTTCTACTCCGACGGGGATCAGTTCTGTCCTCAACTTTGTCAGGTGTTTACAGAGACATAAGTTTGTGAGCTATAGAAGCCATAAAGCAAAATAGAGGAACGCCTCCCTTATATACATGTACCTTTTTTCCCTTCCTTTCTACCCCTGACTTTCCTTGTCGCTCAGTATCAAGGATCTCCGATGAGACTTCAAGAGCCGGAACTAGCTGTTTTTGTCCAAGCATAAACTGAGACTACTATTTTCACTTTTATCAATGCATTTATCGTCTCAATAAGCAGTCCTCTTAGATTATATTCACCTGGGTCCGCTTGTTCAAAGCTCAGAGACGAATTGTATGAAAAACTACTGCTATGTTTGCAACCAAAAAAGTAAACTTGAACACGTTTGATTTTTGCCCTCTGGACTTAAAGAATCCTCGACTACCGATTTCGTAAAGCCTATGATGCTTTGATGTACTTTTGCCTGTTTCTTTATATGTCCTTGGAATGCTATACTTTGTGAGTTCTGACCTTTTCTCGCTAACTCCAGTTCTGTAGTGCTTTATCGCTTGTATCACAGTGTATAAGCGGACAGTCACCAAATCGGAAGCGACAATTGACTGTACACCCGAAAATCATTAGTGCGACATAAACAACTTGTGAGGTGAAACGGTAAAAAGCAGGTAAGTCCATATCGGATTTTTTCTTTTAAATGCGGTTTTCGACATCGGGGAGAGAATTAGATGTACTTCACCTGTAGCATTGTCAGTTTGACATATCACCACCCAATCTCTGTGTAAAAATCAAGTTTTCATGCATAATCACCAGTTTTGCTTTATTTTCTGTCGATCGACACGGACAATCGGGGCTAAAAAGACTAGAATTATGGCATCATTTCAGTCTCAACCAATATAAAATAAGCGCTACATCCTTTTCTTGTGATATCCAATAGCTGAATCCATCGAAACATTACTGTAAACAAATATATTGCCTCCTGAATCTCACACGTTCGTCTCATTTGACTGTCCGACTAGTGACAACTGTACCTAATCATTAGCGACATCTCAAGAAACAAAACCTGTCTGACTAGTTGTGATTGTATTTTCACATTCATGACGATCACTTTCAACAAATGCTTGAAAAAGGTAATAAAAATATCGTTTTGGATACTTTCACTGGGATCATCATTTGGGGAGAAAGCTATCAAGCATTTCTTGATAAAAAAATGATCATATGGCTAAATTTTTCTCTGTCAACATTTTAATCAAAATTGTGACCTAGCCGCGTACCGCTTTTGTGATGCGCTCGTGACTGGTTTTCAGAAATTTGCATTTTCTGTCTTCCGGTACCGTTTAAGCACCCATCAAAGCAATAAAAAGTAAAGAAAGCTACATGTAAACCCCAACCACCCCTTACCTGTAAAAATACATTTTGACCTAAATTATTATTAGTCGATCATTTGTCAAAGCAAATTCTGTGTCTGTGAAGACAAAATCAGTGCTATGTCTCAGAAAATCGATGGTCATTGGTCAAAACTCACACATTACATTAATTACTGTGTCTAATGTTCGTCATGGTGCAGGTTTGCTTTTTGTTTAAGGATATTTCACCGTCCCGACATGACATCAGCTGTTTACCGTCAAAAAAAAAAATAGGATATGTCAAAATATGTCAGCTTTGAATGGCCAATTCTACAAAGTTCATGACGTTGTAAGTGTACACCAGGGCTCTGACCTCGGATCTATACCTTTCTTGTTCAGTTTGTAAAGAAACTCGGATCGTTTCAGTCCTGGGTAGTTTCGGTCTGATAGGGTGATTTTGTTAGTGTAAAGCTAAATGGTAGGCTAAGGGTAGGGCAGGGCGAGGCTGGTGGGGTAGAAATAGGGAGTTAGTTTCTTTGTTTGGGTTAGCGGTCCGGTGCACAGTTAAGGTCATGACGAGCCAGTTAACTGTTAATATACAAGCTTAGACTATCTATGCAAGTGAAACGAATAACAGGTAAGTCCTCCTCCGACAGTAAATGACAAGTACCGTTGGTTATAACTGCACATATTCAGGTATATTTCTGTGGGCACTTTTCCCAAGAGATGGGGAATTAGGAAAGACAGATAGGGTAGACGTGAAATAAAAAAAACACATACACACACAAAGCACACACAAAAAATCTAAAACAACCCCCACATCAGTGGCGGATCCAGAGGGGGTTCGCCCCCGGGGGGGGGGGGGGGGGGGTCAAACGAACCCCCTCTGTAGCCTTAATTATTTCATTTTCATGGGCAATTTCAGGAAAAATTGGTCAAACTGCACAAATCGAACCCCCTCAGCTAACTTGAACCCCCTTTTCAAAATTTCTGGATCCGCCCCTGCACATTACGCACCTGACGCAAGCACACGTCCTCGTCCTACATTGTAATTTAGGTTAGGGAAAGCAAAGAGGATGTAGAAGGGTAGTATATAAGGTATCAATGTAGATCTAGGTAACACTATTGTACCGTTTGTAAAATATGTTTTCATATCTTTTAAGCTGCTAGTCTGACCATTGTAGTCAGTTTCGCCTGTTGGAAAACACATTCAAAGTACATTTTCTTTACACAGAAAAATTCAGAAACAATCTCAGTATTTTCAATATATTTCGAATATTACGAATAAATCATTGAGCCTACCATGCTAATCTGTGCAAATTTATGGTAGATATAAACAGCATACTGGACTTCTGAAAACATACTCAATCCAGTAGAAGTTCTTACCCTCCTTTGTCGTTATATTTCGATAAGAATACATAAGTAAAAATATTTACTAACACATTTTCTGCTCAATAGGACTTACAAGAAAATCGTCGCTAGTCGTTCAACACCATTTTTTGTTTTTGTCACTAGTCGGACTGTCGAATGAGACGAACGTGTGAGATTCAGAAGGCAATATATTTGTTTAAAGTAATGTTTCGATGGATTCAGCTATTGGATAACACAGGATAAAGATGTAGCTATGATTTTATGTTGGTTTTAACAGAAATGATGCCATAATTCTAGTCTTTTTAGCCCCGATTGTCCGTGTCGATCGACAGAAAATAAAGCAAAACTGGTGATTAAGCAGGAAAACTTGATTTTTACACAGAGGTTGGACGGTGATATGTCAAACTGACAATGCTACAGGTGAAGTACATTCAATTCTCTCCCCGATGTCGAAAACCGCATCTAAAAGAGAAAATCCGATATGGACTTACTTGCTTTTTACCGTTTCACCTCACAAGTTGTTTATGTCGCACTAATGATTTTCGGGTGTACAGTCAATTGTCGCTTCCGATTTGGTGACTGTCCGCTTATACACTGTGTGTATTGTAAACGTAAACATTTATCTTATATTGTTTTTCATGAGCGATTAATATAGAAAAGTTAATATACTGTTTCTCAGTTTTACAGATGTTTAAAATGTTCTCGTCTTCAATACAAGACTGATAAACATAGACTGTATTTAAAGGGAACTTATTCATAACAATCCCTTCCTGCTGCATATAAAACAAAAAGCAGCTGTCTTACCGGAAAATACGATAAAATTCTGTGTATATTTGTATGTTATGGGATGAAACGAGCAATGCAACCATGATGAATTAAATATCTGTATCAAAAGAACAAAGTAATGGAGCCAATTTACATTATCCTGGCAGTGATATATTGGAACATACTGATTGCGAAAATGATCAAACTACTAAAATTGTAAGTGCGAACTCGTACATGTAAATTCTGGATACACTGACATATCCAAAATCAGATAAACTGACCAGGACTTTTATACAAAGGTGTAATCAGGGGCTCGCGATTAATCACTTGCCTATCTTCATACTGGTACATGTGTTAGTAAGTGAATCTAAAAACCCAATAACTAAAAGACTGACTATCCTTTGGCCTTAGCCATCAAATCGGAAAATAAGTTTATCGCTCGCAGCGTTAGGATCAGATTCAATGGGCTTTTGGGTATCAAAATAATTGGATTCACTTTCATGGGAAAGAACTCTGCCATTTTCATTTTGTGTCCCTTTTCAAAGGAGAAGTAAACTCTATTTAAGAAAGGTTATGTAGCCACAAAAGTTGTTCCCTTTGGTTAAAATGAACTGCGATACGAGAAAACCAACTTAGTGGCATGTGCGCCCAGCGAAAATTCAGTTCAGCCTGGACATCTGTCCAGTCTAATCAGAGTCTTTGCTTAGCTAAGCTAGCTCCAAGCGGACAGCGAAGATTCCGATCAGACTGGGCGTATGCCCAGGCTGATCTTAGTCTTCACTGGCCGCACATGCTTTTTTGTTGGTTTTGTCGTGTCGCGGCTCTAATGAAGGATAAACAAGAGGGCCATGAGGCCCTGAACTGCTCACTTGAGCAATTGGCAAAGTGGCTTTTTCTTATGTCTGAAATTGTTAAAATATGAATCTTGGATCAAAAGTCATAGAATGAGCACGACTTCTTGTACTCATAAATCTTCATGTCCTCATTAAGACATACCATTATTTAGGCAACACTCTTCAAAACTTTTCATGAAATCTTATCTAGCATTTACCCATATTTGACCATGCTGCAAAAAAGGTCAAGGTAAACCCAAGGTCATCATTTGAACAGACTTGGTAGTACTCTGGTACTCCATGCTACTCACAAAGGTTCAAGGCCATAGGTGTATTGGTTCTGGAATAAAAAATATGAAAGGTTTATACCATAAATGGGTATGGCAGCCATGTTGGTTATGTGACCTGGACCGTTTTAACAAATTTTTGTTCAATCAACCCCTGGAGGCTCCATATGAAATGTTACAATTGGCCCTTTGGCTTTTGAGTAAATGTTTGAAAATGTCAACATTTGAAAGATCTAGGTCAAAGAATGACCTTGACCTCTTCTACTCATAATTCTTCATGACCTCATTAAGACGACTGTATATACCTATATTTAGGCCAAAGCTTCAAAACTTCCCATGAAATCTTATGTTCCAGCATTTTTGCATATTTGACCTTGCCGTAAAAAAGGTCAAGGTAAACCCAAGGTCATCATTTGAACAATCTTGGTAGTACTCTGGTACTCCATGCTATCACCAAGTTTCATGGCCATTGGTCAATAGTTTCTGGGAAGAAGACTTTTAAAGGTTTTTACCATATATAGGCATGGCGGCCATGTTGGTCATGTGACCAAGACCATTTGAAGAAATTTTTGTTCCCTAAACCCCTGAAGGCTCTGTATGAAATTTGGTAACAATTGGCTCTGTGGCTTTTAAGAAGAAGTTTGAAATTGTCAAACTATGAGAATTCAGGGTCAAAGGTCAAAGAATGACCTTGACCTCTTGTACTCACGAATCTTCATGTACTCATTAAAATGACTGTACATGTATTTACCAATTTTTAGGCCTAAATCTTCAAAGCTTTCCATGAAATTTTATGTTCTAGGCTTTTCCCATATTTGACCTTGCTGTAAAATAGTCAAGGTCAACCCAAGGTCATCATTTTGAACAATCTTGATAGGACTGGAGTACCCAATGCTACATACCCAGTTTCAAGGCCATTGGTCAATTGGTTCTACAGAAGAAGATTTTTAAATGTTTTTACCATATATGGGTGTGGCGGCCATGTTTGTCATGTGACTTGGACCGTTTGAACAAATTTTCCTTGCCTCATCTCCTGGAGGCTCTACATGAAATTTGGTTACAACTGGCCCAGTGGTTTTTGAGGAGATTGTTTGAAATTGTCAAAATATGAGTTCTGGGTCTCAGGTCAAAGAATGACCTTGACCTCTTGAACTCACAAATCTTCATGTACTCATTAAGATGACTGTATTTACCAATTTTAAAGCCTTAATCTTCCAAACTTTCCATGAAATCGAATGTTCTAGCATTTTCTCATATATGACCTTGCCATAAAAAAGGTCAAGGTCAACCAAAGGTCATAATTTGAACAATCTTGATAGTACTTGAGTACCCAATGCTACATACCAAGTTTCAAGGCCATCGGTCAACTGGTTCTGGAGAAGAAGATTTTAAAAGGTTTTTACCATATATGGGTGTGGCGGCCATGTTGGTCATGTGACCTGGACCGTATGAACAAATTTTCCTTCCCTCAACCCCTAGAGGCCACATATGATATTTGGTTTTATTTGGCCCAGTGGCTTTCGAGGAGATTGTTTGAAAATGTCAAAATATGAGAATTCTGGGTCATGGTCAAAGAATGACCTTGGCCTCTTGTACTCATAAATCTTCATGTACTCATTAAGCTGACTGTAGATACCAATTTTTAGCCCAAAATCTTCAACAGTTTCCAAGATATCTTATGTTCTAGCATTTTGCCATATAAAAGCACAAAGAAGCAAATTTGACCTTGCCGTAAAAAAGGTCAAGGTCAACCCAAGGTCATAATTTGAACAATCTTGGTAGTACTCACATACTCGATGCTACATACCAAGTTTCAAGGCCATCAGCCTACTGGTTCTGGAGAAGAAGATTTTTTTATGTTTTTACCATATATGGGCATGGCGGCCATGTTGGTCATGTGATCAGGACCGTTTGAACAACTTTTCGTTCCCCCTTCCTCTAGAGGCCACATATGAAATTTGGTTACAATTGGCCAAGTGGTTTCAGAGGAGAAGTCGTTTGAAATTGTGGACGGACGACGGACGGACGACGACGGACGACGGAGCCTTCCCATCCTATAAGCTCCCCCGGAGCCTCTGGCTCAGGTGAGCTAAAAAGTGGTATACCTAATCACCTTAATTAACCTGTTACTATCACAACTCTTTCTCATTGACAATTTACTGTGCCTTAAGATAAATGGAAGTGTCGTGACACTCCATTAGCACACCCACGCGGTTAAATATTAGACTGATGCCTAAGTCTGCGTGAATGACGAAGTATATATGTTTCTGTACGAGGAAGTGTCTAAAACCTGATAGGTGTTAGCAGCAACTCGATCTGTTAATTATTTCCTTCATTGTAGACAGTGTTTAATGTATCATCAATTTGATTTTAATGGCAATGCACTGGAAACATTTCAAACTAAAGAATTTGAAGCTGATATATGACAGGTCGTACTAACAGCTAAATTATCTGACATAACGCATCTGGGATCATTGTCTGATCTGTTGATAATACATGTACCTGTAGATGTTACAGGAACTACAACGTGGCTACAGTCACATATAATGACCGACACTATGCTTCATAAACACACTAAAACACGAAAATTTCATGTTTACTTCTACTAGAATCAATTTATGAACTAGTCCTCTTTTTGCGAAAACAAATGACATTTTAATGTAATAACAATAAAACTATTAGTTATTGACACCACCATCGCAATCGTATCCTAATGTTCATTTAGAAAGAAGTTGAATATCATCGATATCCTTTTCTCGCAAGCGCAATATTAGAAGCAAGAGCAGCAACCCACGCCATTCGGTATGTGAACTACGTCAGTCGGCATATGCAAAATGATCAAAGCAGGCCTTTAATACAATCATTTGTTCCGAATACTAACGAAATGTCTTTATGTTTATGGTAAAAGGTAAATGTTTCCCATAGCTTAATAGCCGTTGGGGCAGTGGGGGTTAGAGACCCACTGTATCTTGGGCACAGCTGATGAAAGGCGGAGCCCATCTCTCTCCTTTCGCTGACTTATCATTCCCTGATTCGAAAAAGGTACCCATTTACTGCTGGGTTGACAGAGAGAGCGTTCCAGTCGTCGGAAGCCGGGCCGGGTAGCGCAATCGGTAGGGCACCTGACTCGTAAGTCAGAGGTCCTGGGTTCGAATCCCGGTCTGGCCACATACTTTCGTTTCTCCTTCCGCTGATTCAAGAAGGGTAGTTGTCAGTTACTGGCGAAAGTATGTGCACTTAGTACTGGTTAACCGCTTAGGAGGTCTAAGCCTGCCCAGGAATAGTGTGGTTAGGTTAACTGACCGTCCCGACATGACCTTAGTTGTTTAACATGGACGTTAAGCATCAAATCAACCAACCAACCAACCAGTCGTCGGATGGCGACGGTGAGCCGCGAACTCACGACCTTCCGGTGACTTTCTGCACCATAACCGTTCCACTCTAACCACTCGACTACGGCGCCTCTCTTATGTTTATGAATTACGGAAAAACGACTGAATCAACCAGGTGTATTCAAAAAGGGGAAAATATTTCATTCCATTGTTTGCCCAGATCAATCACAATACACATGTATGGTGAAACATGCCAGGTCAAAGCATTGGCGAAAATCAACAAAGTCTGCGAAGTGTTTTTTTTTTTTTTTTTTTGCCATGCAGTAAGATTGCTCAAACCAATTTAGTGGCCTCGTGAATTTTTGGATACGTTGATTAAATATATTGTACAACGTTGATGAAATATATTGTACATGTATGTTCCTGAGTATTTTAATGTCTACTATGTGGTCCTCTAATCGCCACTGCCCCACGGCTACTAGGCTATGGGAAATCTTTACCTTTACACTATTGTATCGAAACATAACATTAGCAATTTTGCGCAAAGACCAAGATGGCTGCCTTCTCAAGTACTTCATATAATATATTTCCAACCATTTAATTATTTCCACTACAAAAACAGCCAATCAATGTATAAGTTCATCGAACTTAAACTTTTACCCGTTCTTATGCATCTGCAACATAATTATACGGTTATTGTTGACAGTGTTTTGTGATGTCAACAGATAGTACTTATTTGAAGTAACAGACTTTATACTTACTGGAATCAGCCAAGTATTATACCGTTTTCATGTTTCAAACTTCTAGTAAGAAAAATCAGCCAAGGTAAACGGGGTTACACTAACGTCGTTAGCGGTTTATTTCAAAACACACTTTTATGTTAGAATATGTGCGCGTGCTTAAACACCTTTTTAGTATTGTTTATTGAAACATCTCAAATATAAAATGAAGATTTGAAGATTTTATTAAAGACCAAGACCTCTAGCCGAGGTATAGGTCCAAAAGCACTTTAACACATAACAAATAACATCAAAAACATTTTGAAGAAAGCTTCAAAACAGACTAGCATATTGAATGACGACCGCATAGCTCCAGATAAGGGGCAGGGTTTGAGAAGCGTTTAACATTACCTAAGGAAAACATTGAATTGATCCCTCATCAGTACCACTCAAACTAGCTGACTCAGATGTGGTAATCTGAAGTGACAACACAGGATTCTATGCAGCAATATGCCACCCACCCCTATCCTGAGCAATGATGCCATATGAATTATAAATAAACTCCTGATAATGATCTAAATGGAATAGAACCCTGAGACTATCTACTGACAATCCAGGGACAAGTCTCCACAAAAACAAAGGCAATGACCCCTCATTAGAGCCATTCCGTCAGGATAGCTCCAAAGAGGGGCCACAACATGTTCTGCTGGAGAACAACAAACCCATCAGCCAACATCCCCAACCCCGAGTGTTACACATGTATGCACTAAAGAAAAACTTGAAACAAGCAAGGCTACTCCGCTAGTACCAGAAAGACAGGCCCTAATGGAGCCGCCTTTCCTGTCTATATAGCATACGATAAATGTGACACTCAATTTCCGGAATATATGTAATATCAGGAGCTTTGTACAGTACTGGTTCACTTATGAATTGAATGTTAACTAATTATAGATAAACTGACGCAAGTTACCAGTTACCATGAATAACCTTAAAGGCCCCATCGCTCTATCAGCATGAAAAATTTTATCATGAGGTATCGCTGCAAGCTTCTCACTGTAGTTTCGTAATTGTAAATGACCGTGATTAGCCAACTTTAAACAAATAAAACATCCTTGAGTATCACATAAAAAGGGATCGAAAACCTATTTGGGTCATTTTAGTTGGCAACTAAAATGACCTACTTTCGATTTCACAAAATGGTAAAAATACAATGTACAGGTGTGGAGTCCCAATCACTATTCCGCATAAGTTAAATAGCATTGCTAGACGGGAAACCAGAACAGGAAATTATATTTTGTGGAGCTATTTGTTATTTTTCAAAAATTGTTTTCTCTACTTTTTGCCAGCTATATGACTAAATATTTGCACACCAATCCTCATTTTATTACCAGACCTGAAGGTTGAACCGCTTTTTACAATGATTTGCGTTTAGGCATTTTTACCGCTGATAGGACTATGGAGACTTTAAAGGTATTGAGTATTTCCTTACAAAATTTGCCTAACTTAAATAATGCAGGTAAATCTTTACTATTCATAATACTCTCGAAAATGACAGTGTTCGGACGCTTGGACACAGCTCTGGGAAGATACATTCTTCTTTGCTCCCCAAAGTAAGTGCATTCCAATAAATAATGATACTCATCACCAAGTTTGCTCAGTCTACAAAGTTCATAAATTCTATCGTCCCTTTCAACCCCCCAAAACCTACCAATTTCAATAGGTAATTTATGATTTAAACACCTGAAATGACAAATTGCGGAAGCCAAGTCATCAGGCAACAAATCGAAGTATTGCTCAAAAACCAATTCAGACTTAAATATCATATAATTCAAGCATTTAGAAGTAGTAAAAACTGACTCACTCCATTCATGTTTGAATTTTTCAATGAGTTTCAACTTAGCTGATTTAGAAATGCTTAGAGGTACATTATCTTGAGACTGCCAAACAATATCATTACCACTTGAAATAAGACTATCTTTTATACTTAACAACCACTTTGAATGAAAGAAGCCTCCCTGATGCATAGCAAGTAAAATCTTGTACAACCTGAAAGAGACCTTGTCTTGTTTTCCTTTGACAATACGTTGCCAAAAACCCACCATTCTAGATTTAGACAAAATATTAATTGGGTACCTTCCAAGTTCACCATACAACATAACATTAGGGGCTGTCCTTTTAACATTCAAAATAGTTTTATAAAATTGAGTACATAATCTTTCGAGAATTTCCGAATTCTAAAAACCAGTGACTTCAGATCCATACAGTAATATTGGTTCAACCATACTGTCAAAGAGCTGCAACTGTACATCTACTGGCAGCTGTAACTTATGAGATATCCTTAGAATAGAAAACATGGCTTTCCTAGCCTGATCCACCAGTCTTAAATTGTTCTTTATAAAACGACCATTGTATGAAAACAAAGTTCCAAAATATACAAAACTATCATCTATATCTAGATCCTGTCCATTATATGTAAATACAAAATTGTGAGCATTTTTTTATTACTAAATATTGTGATTTTAGTTTTGGCTGGATAAACTTGTAAATCCTAAGACCTACAATAAAGATACATACCATTTAATGCTGATTGTAGTTCTTCTTTGGATTCAGCAAAGATTACTGTGTCATCAGCATAGAGCAAAATATAAAGCTTAAAAAACACTTCTATTTCATCATTACCAAGCAAAATTTGGGACATTTCTGAAATATTAACCAGACCAGTGTAAGCATGTGAAATGAATTCAGACAAGTCATTCAGAAACAGAGAGAATAAGATCGGAGAAAGGTTCTCTCCAATGCTGACTCAGTTTTGTCCTTCTTTAATACCTCCTTTGGATGTAACCTTACCGCCTGCTGAGTAATCGCATGTAGGCAGCTAATTACCTTCGCTGAATGAAGTACATAATTAGCAGATGATGCGACCTTTACAATGTCATTTGTTGGGAAAAAGAGATAAGAATGCATTTAACGCATTATTATAGAAAATGGGTACACTTTCAGGGGAAGTAACTCTACCATTTTCAGTTTTGCCTTCCTTCTCACAGGGGTCAGCTCTTAAAGGAAATAACTTTCTCTCTTTCAGACCCCTTTCTACATGTATAAGCGTTTTGCTCTCCATGTAAGTAGAAAGAAAGTCACGGAGGTTGTTTTTCTTTGTAAAAACGGTGGCAAAAACATGAAGAAGTACCCATTTACCATATCACATTTTTAAATCGTATCATCTTTTTTTATTCGATTGATAATACAAGGTTATCTTGAAACAGTTTAAATCCAACTTTGCTATTAAGATGAAATGTAAGTGTTACACACATGAATCTAAGCATCTAATGAGTTTGTGCATTTTCAGGTCGGATTCATTATGTCCTCTCTCACACAGTTCACATTCCATAAAACTTGCCTGTGGTATAGAGTACTAGCAACAGAACGCATTTTTAAGTTCTACAGTTTTGGAAATGATGGGAATATTAGAAAATACATATTCCGTAATATTCTCGGAATAGTCAATGCTTATATGACTTACGAGTTCGAACTTATGAGATGGGTAATTTGACTACTTTTATTTATACCGTTTAATTTATTTCAAGATGAGCGTCGCTCATTGAATACGCATCTCATTTTCGCAGTGTCGAGTAGGAAAATGCACAGTACAGCATGTAACAAATGACTTTTCAAATGTGTTCCGAAGGATATTCGATCAGTATACAAATATTGGATACTTGTACAACATGAACGTTATTCGACAAACTAAATGCTTTTATATTACCCAATCACAGTTGACATTTGCTGCACTATCACATAGGTCATTCGGATACGGGATCTTGCTTGAAAGTCTAATCTTATAGACTGTAGGAGCTGGAGGTATGGCCTTCGAACGAGCTCGTCGGATATTAACTTGTACCTCCATCATAGATTTATTCTTGCTTTGATATTTAAGTAATGAGCTAGAACCAAATGTCACATGAACCTCCGAACCAAATGTCACATGAATCAAGAAGGAAGCTATAGGATGGGTGTTGGAGCTCAGTAAAACTGGTTTAAGACCGCCAGTAATTCATATCTGACCGTTCCAAGGTGGTGCTCTCTTTGTGATTTCTCTCTTAGCAAATGAAATACAAATCAGCTAAAATAGAACTTGATTTGTACCCTCGAAATATCTATTGGTTTAAGCCCAGCCGCCCTCGTTCCCTCCAGTAATTTATTGTCGGTGCTTCTGTTTTAGTATGTCGATACTATTCGTTGTGTCCGCTTACCTGCAGTCTTTAAAAAGCGGGTTGTTTCGTCCATTCGTTCTCTTTCACGTCTACAAAAAGGAAGTAACATGCGTCACATTCGTTTGTAAGTGCAAAAATGTCACAGTTCCGAGCTGTTTCATGGCGCTTTCTTTACGCCATTTACTTTTGCTTCAATAACTAAACCACCACCAGCTTATAATATTGGCATCAGGATACAATCTGCTTATTAGGTTAGTCGATGAGTCGTAATGAAAAATTATCAGAAAAAAATGATAACTATTTGAGCAAGACACAGTTTAGTAAGCCGAGACGTGCAACATTGTTACTCTGCACATTTGCGAACTGCCAAAAAGGTCATACATATAGCTGCATATAATCAAATACGCAGGTGCGTATCGAAATTGAAACATAATAACGTGAGGTACGACATGAAAAAACCAACAAATTGGCATATGCGCCCAGCGTAGACTTAGATCAGCCTGGGCATGCGCCCAGTCTGATGAGAGACTTCGTTGTCTACTTAAAGAGAAGCTAAGGGTCTAAGCTATTTCCATACCTGGGCATTCGCCCAGTCTGATCAGAATTTCGCTGTCCGCTTAAAGGGAAGCTTGAGTCCAGCTATTTCCCAGGCTGATCTGTGTCCTCGGGGAGGGGGAGAGTGGCATATGTGACTTTGTTGGTTTTTGTCATGTCGCGGCTGAATTATATGGACTGTCCACGCAGTTAGTATAGATAACCGGATAAATGTTGGCTAATAAATGCGGAAACCTCGTAAACGCATTGTCCATGAAACATAATCAGACCATCATTTGTGTTTTCTTTGCTATTGGTCATTTCTGAGTAAGCCCTTAGTCCGGAACATTAAATGCAAATGTTAGCAATATTTCGGGAAAAGCATTTCAGCCTTTTTACATTTTTGGCTTATTGTCAGGAACTAGTACGTAGATCGCCTGGTTTACTTTCACACTGGTTTCGTATGCAGGTACATGTATATACGATTTTCCGACTGAGGCTTTTCCAGCCTTGTAATCATTAAACCTTGGGAGCTGACTTTGGTATATATCAGTATTTGATTCTGCTAAAGGCTAGGTTGTACCGCACCATTCTGTTATTGGTGGAGTTACCCGTTTTTTCAAATAATAAATTAAAATAGACATATTGGGAGTCTGAAATTCTATAAATGCAGCATTTGGACGGCAGTCAACTATATCTTCTTCTTCTTTTTCTTCCAAGTTATGGTCAGGATTCTTCTCTGAGAATGTACTGTTGACCAGCGAGAGGGGAAAGAGACAGCCTACTCCTTCCAGTGTTAAAATCCAATTATGTGCATTTAAAAACGTATAAAATATTGTCGGCTGTTCAGAAATAAACGATCGGCAGGGCATGACCTAGACCGACTTGGAACTCCTCTAAGATGGTTGCGTCAGCGACCTGAGTTGGTAGAAGGTTCCATTCACGAATGGTCCGTGGGAAGAAAGAGAACTTGTAGACGGACATGGTGGCAGTAGGCTGGTAGAGTCTATGCTGACCTCTGGTGCGTCTGTCGCTATCACGTACAACATCCGTGTCTATTTCCAACAATCCATGCTGCATTTTAAACAATGTCGTCAGCCTGTCCACGCTTCCTATTTGCTGTAGTGGTTCCCAATCAAGGTCTGAGACCATCTTGGTGACGCATCCTGGCGTTCTGTCATAGTAATTCCCTTGAACAAAGCGAGCGGCTTGTCTTTGGACCTTCTCCAGCTTGGCACTGTCTTCGATTGATGATGGGTCCCAGGCTGGAGACGCATACTCTAGAGTTGGTCTACCAAGGGCTGTGTAGGCTTTCTTCACGTCTCTAGTGCATTCGCCAAGATTTCGTCTCAAGAACCCCAGAGTCTTTGATGCTTTTGCTGCCGTGGCGTCAATATGAGTATGCCAGGTGAGGTCATTGCTAATATGCACTCCGAGGTACTTTCCACTGTCCACTACTTCCAGTGTGTGTCCATGGAGATTATATTCTATCTGCCTCTCGAAGCGCTTGTTAGTATTTATATGTATCACTTGACATTTCTCTGGGTGGAATTGCATCTGCCATAGCTTCTCCCAGGTTTCTAAAGCTTTGAGATCCTCCTGCAGTCTCATGGCGCCATTTTCTGATTTGACGCGTCTGTAAACGAGACAATCATCAGCAAAGTGGCGGGGATCTCAGTGATTTACAGCTTCTGGCAGGGCATTGATGTAGGCCAAGAATAATAATGGGCCAAGCACTGTTCCTTGTGGCACTCCAGAGGTAACATCAGCTTGGGTGGATCTACAGCCATCGAGCAGTACCTGCTGCTTTCTGTGTCCAAGAAAGGAACGTATCCACTCCAGTGTTGGTCCCCTGATTTCATAGGAATTTAGTTTGTTGAGGAGTCTCTGGTGGGGAACTTTATCGAAGGCTTTGGATAAATCCAGGAGTATCACGTCCACTTGCTCTCTTCTTGATTTCAAGCTGCTGGTAATGCCCTGGATGGTGGCATCTAGCTGGGTTACAGTAGATCTTTTCTTCCGGAAGCCATGCTGTTTTACTGTCAGTATGTTGTTCTGGTCAAAATGTCGCATGATGTTGCTGTGTACTATACATGTATGTTCAAGTAATTTGCATGCTACTGATGTCAACGATACAGGTCTGTAGTTTGAAGCCAGGTGTTTTGGGCCTTTCTTGAAAAGGGGAACTATCAATGCTTCTCTCCAATCTGCTGGTACGCATCCTACTTCAAGAGAAAACTGGTATATGCGACTAAGGATAGGTGAGATTTCTTCTGCCGCTGTTCTCAGAATGTAGGTTGGAATACCATCAGGTCCTGCGGCCTTGTGTGGTTTCAGGTTCTTAAGCATCTTTCTTACTCCACTTGGATTCATGATAATAATCTGCATAGGAGAGTGTAGGTTGTGTCCTTTGTCTGGAAATATGTCAGTGTCTTCACGAGTGTAGACGGACTGAAACTGCATGTTGACAATTTCTGCTTTGACAGATTAATCGCTTTGTATATACCCCTCGTTATTCAACAATGCCGAAACTCCCGATGCTCCTTTGCGTTTACTCTTGATGAAAGACCAAAAACGCTTGGAACTGCTCTTTCGGTCTTTGCTGCAAACATCTTCCATGTAGCCTCTGTGTGCTATCCTAGTCGACCTCTGTACATCAGCCTGAAGCCTTCTGGAGTGTTTTCAGTCCCGTGCTTTTCAAGAGAAAACCGGTATATGCGACTAAGCTTAGTCGTATATACCGGTTTTCTCTTGAAAAGCACGGGAAGTTTTCAGTCCCGTGCTTTTCAGTCCCGTGCTTCAGTTTAGCCTTCCGGTGGGCTCGCTGTTTTCTTCTCATCAACCGTCTAAGGCTTGTGTTAACTCATGGGTGGGTGCGGCGGGTACTGGACATGTTTGTCGGTAAATGCTGGTCGACAGCAAATGTGATGATAGTCTTTAAAGCTGCCCACATGGTGTCGATGTCGTCAAATTCTGTTGACAGAAATGTTTTTCTTTAAGCGGATATACTTGAGCATAATCCGCCCATGTCTGCTTTTTTCCACAAGTAAATCTTCCTACGTGTTGGCCTAGGGCGATACGGCTGATGGGATGTGTCAAAAAGGACTATGTCATGATCGCTCTTTGGTCCTATAGGTGGAAGAGGCTTGCATCTGATCTTGAATCCTGGATGACTTGTGAATACCAGGCCCAAGGTGTTCTCTTGTCTGGTGGGGAAATCTACCATTTGTTCCAATTCTAGCTCTTGGGCGATGTCCAGGTAATCCTGGCTTACTCTGTGAGGCTAAAACTTATTTGTAACTGTACTTCTCTTCCAGTCAATATCTGGGAGGTTGAAGTCTCCACCGATGATGTGAATGGCGTTCTTATACTTCTTCTAGAGATCAGTAAATGCATCTGTCACATGAGCCAGGTATTCGGCACTGGTTTTATCTGGTGGGCGGTAAAAAGAACACAGGAGCATCTTCTTTGTCTTTGTGATATTCACTGTTCCAGAAATCATTTCTACTTCCTTACTCTTCTCTACATTCATCAGTTCAAGGTCATTTCTCAATGCGGTGAGTACCCCTCCATGTGGGTCACTATCTCTGTCATTCCTGTGAACTGTGAACCCAAGGAACTGGTCGAAGAAGTATGTTGAAGGAATGTCATCAGACAACCAGGTCTCTGTACCCAATATGATGTCTGGACAAGTAGTTTCTACTAATACGTCAATATTCTTTCCCTTCTTCCGAATACTTTGGAAGTTTATCACTAAATCCTAAGTGACCTTCCTGTCTTACCTTGGGTGGAATTTGAGATCATTGGCGAAGAAGCTGCATCTGGAATTCCAACTGAAGCTGCATCTGGGGCCGTATTCATAAAACGACTTAAGTGGTTGCTATGCTGTTGCTAAGGCTAAAATTCTTTGAAGGAGATTCCCTACAACTATGAAATTTGCTCTGGAGGAACAGTCTTACAAAGACTGTTCCTCCAGACCAAATTTCATAGTTGTATGGAATCTCCTTTATGGATATTTAGCCTTAGCAACCGCATAGCAACGACTTAAGTGGCTTTATGAATACGGCCCCTGGACTACCAACTGAACTCAGGCTTCTTTCAATCAGATTGGAAAAAACATGGCTAGACTGGTAGGGTGTGGCAGGTGAATGTAGACATTTTCACAAATGCTTGAGCGACTGGGAAGCTGTATCTCATCAGATAGTGGTATGTTGTATATCACAGTGGAATGGTTAATGTAAAGCGAGTCCGCAGTCAGGACAAAACCAAGAGGATGATGTGTTACCAGCTGCTTATTCTCTAGGGTTAACATTCCGTGAATCCAACGATCACAGCTATTGCAAGCAACAGCACGAGCTCCGAAGTCAACGACATTATCCGCACATACATCACAGGGGTGGTGTATCATTCCGGATACGGCTATTGCCATTAAAGTCTACTTGTACAAGTGCCGTTTGAAATGACATGATGATATATAGTTTTGGTCGAAGTTCCTGCCATGGGTTTGGAATTTACCGGTTGTTTTATTCCCTATTAATTGCCTCGTTTTCTATTAGACGGATGAAATGGTACTTAGTTTTGGAAACTCTATATTCGTTCAGTCAAACAGCTCCAACATATACCTCGTCAAAAGTTACATGTAAGCAACGTTTGCCTTAAATTCAGAGGTACATGTAAAATGCTATGAATTCGGTTGACAGTTAAGCACAAATAATGGAGAAAGGAACAGTCATCTGAACTTGAGTGCATACGAAGGGTTCTTTTTGTATATATTTTCACCTCAGATTGTCTCGACAAAATTCTTTGGACATATTTTGAACGAAATACAGAAATGATTTTGTTAGTTGCTCTGTATAATCTATTCATTTTCACCGAATCGAATTCTAACAGAACTCTGTCGTAAATCATCCAAACACTGTCACAGTGCTTGGCCTCCTTGTTATTTTTCTGGTGCAACACTATTCTGTCTTCAGTGGATTTTGAGACATATGCATATAGCAGAAATCTCTTTCTTCTATTTTGAATTGGAAATGGTGTTTAACTTTTGACGATGTGTATATTTATTTATGACCTTTAGAAATAAACAATAAATTCTTCAGATAGTTTGCAAAGATCCGAAACATCGGTAAGTAAGTTATATACCAAGAAAAAATACCGTAAAATCCAAAGATTTCGACAACTATGATAATAACCGTAACTGTCCTAAATATTGAACAGTTTGATTTTAGATGCAGTAATACGTCAAAAGGATGCAGATGGAATGGAAACAGTGCAGAACTTAGATCAGACTGCACCTTCTGGAGCAATCTGATCTGGGTTCTGCACTGTTTGCTCAGATCTATCTGTCCCAATAATTAGATTTTCCTGGTATATCTTACTGTCAACCTGATGGTGAAATTCTTGGAAATGATTTATTTATTACATACCGTCGCTCATATCCGTTTCTATTTGGCCTATTCCAAAACTTTACTGCGATGTCATTAAGCTCCATTACCACACACATGTGGTTAAACAAAATTGATGCACACGACTAACGGTGTTATTTCCTACTTACAGTGTCAAAGACAAATTGAATGTTTCCTTTTATAGACTGGAATAAAACATGCCGATCATTAAACAGACATAGCTGGGCTTACGGGCTGTTTAATTGGAGATAAGTATCTTGATTGGATGCGGCGTTTAATGGTTTCATCAATACACTCTAAAGCGAAGGAACAATAGAAAAATGTACATAATAGCTTAGTCAGTATAAACGTGACACTCTGCAAACTAGCAACGGTCGAGAACTCTGCATTTTTAGCAAGCTGGTAAATGCAGAACTCCACTCACACCTGGAGACTAAAATTGACAGTTTCTGCAAATAAATAGCCAGAGTAAAACGATTCCGGGGAAAGATCCCCTCAAAGTAAAAGATAAACTGAGATGCAGAAACACACACACACACACACACACACACACACACAGAGAGAGAGAGCTAATAACAATTAGGAACAAAACTGAAGAACCGCCACTTAAAGTCTTTTATCGGTGGTCTGAGTCCTCTAGCAATACACAATAGATGTTTTATGTGTTTTGTACTGCTTTTGATGTTGGTTGTCACATGAATCATAATGGAAGCATAATGACCTGAGAACTGATTTCGAATAAAGTATTGTTCTGTTCTGTTCTGCTAGGTCGTGGATTGGAGCTCCGAAAAGACAGGCCTAAGATCCCCTATCCCTTGTAAAGTATTACTGAACTGTGCAAGGCAGTGCTTCCGTTGTAGTTTACGTTACTCCTATCAATAATCTTCGAAAAATTTGTTTCTTTTGCTTGTTTGTTCCGATTCTTGCTGAATGTTTTATTAAAATGGTAAAATAAATGGCTTATATGCGCAATGTATATTTCTCAAAGCAGCTACCTCTGTGGTCACGTTGTTTAGATTGCTGTACAATCGATATTTCTTCACGTTTGGGTGTAGTGGGTGGGATGTGGAATGCCTGATCGTGCGATTATACACTGCATTTCACTGTCTGCACATCATCAAAAGAGAATTCAACTGTAAACATGAGAGAACTGTGGCGGCTCTTCGAAATGATTTGAATAAAGTTCATTTCAACATTATGCTAAATCCTTCTATAATGCTTCTTTGGGATTTGAGCTGATGAAATAGAAAAGCTGAGAAATAATACTCTACGTGTAATGTGGTTACCTACTTACTGATAGGTGAACACTCTTTTAAGCCTATAGTGCTGTGCTTAAAAGCTTTTAATGCTGATAAAAAGGAGTTTAACCTATTTCATGTTTTATGTATAGCTCTGGCAGCTCAAGGCTATCCTCTAGACAGATGGGATTCAGTTTTGCTAATGAAAGCAATAGATGAGCCGCGACACGACAAAACCAACAATGTGGCATGTGCGCACAGCGAAGACTCAGATGAGCCTGGGCATCCGCCCAGTCTGATCATTCACTGTCCGCATGGAGCTAGCTCAATCCCTTATCTATCCTTTGAGCGCAAGCGAAGACTCTGATCAGAGTTTGCTTCTGCAAAGGCTGAACTGAGTCTTTGCTGGGCGCACATGCCACTTTGTTGGCTTTGTCATGTTGCGGCTCAGTCTCGTTTAAACCAAACATTAAGCGCACAATGAAGAGTCTGATCAGACTGAACGGCGGTCCAGGCTGATCCGAGTCTTTGCTGGGTGCGCATGCCATTTCGTTGGTTCTGTCATGTCGCGGCCCAGTTACGAAGATAAGCAGGAAGTGGCATCATCAGAGGAAGAGTTAACAAACTACTTCACGTGCAATATATGCCTAACAGACGTTACGAAACCACAAAGATACTCGTATGATGACTGGTTTGTGCCATTTCGTCTTTTCGCCGCGACGAATCGCCATGCGAAAAGACAAAAAAATCTCCATATGAAAAGACGAAAAACGCCATGCGAAAGGACGGAAAAACGAAATATCGCCATGAGAAAATACGAAACCCGCAACGCGAAAAGACGAAATTTCAGCGCGAAAAGGCGAAAAACGCCATGCGAAATGACAGCATAGGAAACTTACATTTTGTCGTCTTTTTGCGCGGCGGTTTTTTTGTCTTTTTGCATGGCGTTATTTCGTCTTTACTTCTTTCGCGTGGCGTCTTTTCGTCTTTTTATGTCCCCACACCAGAGGTGAGGGGGGACATATTGGTTTCAGTGCCATGCGTCGGCATCGGCGTGACAATTTGTATCCTGTATATTTCTTCAACTAGTGGGTAGAATTTTACCAAAATTGCGTGGATACATCATTTGGACAAGCCAGTGAGCTGATTAAGTTTTGGTGAGTTTGACCTAATTTTCAAGGCCACAGGAGGTCTTAGGCTGTTGAATTTTATGCCTCGGCATCGGCGTGAAAACTTATATGTGTATGCACAATATCTCTTGAACCAATCAATGGAATTTCACCAAACTTTCATGGATATATTATTGGGACAAGTTTAAGAGCTGATTTGATTTTGTTGACCTTTACCTAATTTTCAAGGTCACAGGAAGACTTAAATGGCGTGAAAATTTCATGTATGCACAATATCTCTTGAACCAATGGATGGAATTTCACCAAACTTGTATGGTTATATTATTTGGACAAGCTTAAGAGTTATTTAGATTTTGGTGACCTTGACCTTATTTTCAAGGTCACTGCAGGACTTAAATGACAATTTCTTGTACCCAAATATATGCTGAATCAATAGATGGAATTTAACCAAACTTGCATGAATATATCATTGGGATATGTTAAAGAACTGGTTACATTTTGGTGACCTTGATCTCATTTTCAAGGTCACTGGATGACTTAGAGTGAGGATTAAAAATGAAATTCAGTGTGTATGGAATAAATGTATAAATAGCTAAAATTGGTATCTGTCTCTTTGGATTAAAGCCAAGATTCAGTGTATGAATAAATAAATGAGTTAAAATAATAAATTAGTAAATAGTGTTAGTGTGTTTAAAGTTAAATTCAGTCTATATTAGTATCCAGTGTAAAGTGTGTTTGGATTAAAGTTCAGATTCATTTCGAGATGGCACAAGATACAACGCCAAGGTATCAACAGTCATTTACCCTCACAGAAGAAGATGAATACAAGGACTACCATGATAAGCATAATGGTTCACTGTACCACATAGCCCCTTCAAAAAAAGGGGAATCATATACAGTTCTGTTTTACACAGACCAAACATACAATGAGATCCGTGGACTTCTAGAACAACAGTACACCTTTCAGAATAACAAGAACAACTGTGGTATAGAAGCAAGTTTCATCCTGTCTGACAAAAAAGTCTTTCTGAATTTGTACAATAACAAAAGACTATTAATCCAAGGGGGTGGAAGTAAATTGTGGAGAAATTCTATTTTTAGAAAACTGTCAGAGAAGCTTTCTCCAAATCAAGTAATAACAAAGGATGAAAATCTCTCAGATGGTGAAATCAATGATGATGTAATATATAAATATACAGAGACCCCAGTGAGAGCCACAGTGAATGACGACTATCAAACGCCACCGAGTCGTGTTAAAAATGTTGTTAACAAACTGATAAATAAACTGCGCAGTCCAGGAGTGAATGAGAAAGCTCACAGCCCAGCTACAAATAACACTGTGAGAAAGACAGCAAAACAGACAGAGCAAAAAACTGAAATTCAAATAGATGATGAAGTAACCCTGCTTAAGACAGTATATGAACCGTCACCTGAGCATCAGAACAATAGTTGTGATCAAATACAAAACTATAAATTGCAACTAGAAAAGCAAAAGAAAGAAAACAAACAGTTACAAGACACATTCAAAGACATAATGAGTCAAACTAAAATATTAAAAAGTGAAAATGATAGGTTGCAGAAGTCAGTGATTGAGTTGCAGTCACAGAATGAGTCACTAAAAGCAGATCTTCATATCTCAAATGAGAAGTTAAAGGAAAGTGAAGGTCAAGTCAAAACATTGAAAACCAAAAAGTCAAAAGACTCTGCCCAAAGTCTCGTCTTAGAAGAAGAGAATAATAAACTTAAGAAAAAAATAGAATCTATCAGTAAAGAAAAGACACAGCTGGTTGATCAACTAATGAAAAATTCAACTGCTACAGACAGTGTGGAACAAAAACTTGAAACAGAAATACAGGATCTCAAGGATGTCCTCCTGAAAGAAATGCAAGGGCTCCGGGAACAAATAGAAATCTCCCGCAGAATTCAGAATACAAGCTCCACTTCTACAGACAACAGTTTAAGCAGAAGAGAAAATGACATAGGTCCAGTGACAAACCAACTCACAAATAGATCTGTAGACAGGAGTGGC
Organism: Ctena decussata; assembly: GCA_963989385.1. Classification (NCBI taxonomy): domain Eukaryota; kingdom Metazoa; phylum Mollusca; class Bivalvia; order Lucinida; family Lucinidae; genus Ctena; species Ctena decussata. The sequence continues at coordinate 31,155,856 of OZ022498.1, read as the reverse complement.
AGGCACAGCACAAATCCAGCCAGACCTGCTGCTGTTGAAAACAACGTCGACAGTATAGAAAATACCGCATTTATTGCTGGTGACTCAATCACATAGATTTTGAGCTCAAAGCGAATGTCAGATGCTCACCTGAAAGTAAACATCAAAACCCACTCTGGAGGCCGGATAAGAACCGTTACGGTGGAAAACAGCATAATTAAGTTGGCAGAGGATGATGACAGACGCATAAAGCAGACAAAAGCTGTTGTTCTACATATAGGCACCAACAACGTTTCCGATGCAGATCAGCCAGAAACAATAACTGACGAAATGAAAGACCTTGCAGATACTATTAAAAACATAAACAGTGGGGCAAAAATCATAGTTTCCTCTGTTCTGCCACGCAGAAATGACAGGCTTGTGAATAATGTAATAACAGCAACAAATCAGTCGCTTAGACAAGCCTGTGAGGAGAAAGGATATTACTTTTTGGACAATACACCAAGATTTATGGTTAATAGTGTCCCAAACTCAACATTGTATAGAGATAATATACATCTTAATCCTAAAGGCGGGAAATTACTTGGAGAGAACATCAGACAGAAACTCAACACTGTATTCAGTCTGTCTGAAAACAATACTCCAGATTCCACGAACAATTATCAGCAAACAAATTTTTACAATGGGAGGCAGCAAGGGAGGAGAAGATTCAACAACAACAGAGACATGCTGTACATGCCAGTACCATTCTTCCAACCACCTTGGTTCAACAACCAGTTCCAGAAACAACAGAATATGGACAATCGAATGAGCCAAGGATACAACAACCGCGGACAACAACCGTGAACACTACGTCTACGTCTACCTCTGGCAATCTTGAAAATAACTGGTTAAAAAACAAGGGAATTCACATTTGCCATCTAAATATTCATTATCTTTATCCAAAATTAGATGAAATTAAAATTTTACTCCATAACCAATCAAATATTGATATTTTATGTCTCTGTGAAACATTTCTGCATGAAGAATTTTCGGACAATGAGCTCAAAATTGATGGATATAATTTTGTACGTAAAGATAGGCAAAGACATGGGGGTGGTCTAATTGTTTATATGAAATCGAATTTGTCATTTATTCATCGCAGTGACTTAGAAACAAATGACTTGGAAGCAATATGGATTGAAGTGAAAAATAACAAACAAAAGTCTTTCTTAATAGGTTATTGCTATAGACAACCTTCAAGTCCAGTTGACTGGATAAACAAAATGGAGAACAATATTGAAAGAGCTGTTTCAGTGCAAAGAGAAGTCATTTTATTAGGTGACTTTAATTTCAATCTGCTGCAAGATAACTCCAGTGCAAGATCTTGGATAAGAACAATCAATTCTTTAAATTTTCAGCAGATGATAAGTAATCCAACTAGAGTTACAAATGTCTCAGAAACCTTGATTGATCATATTTACAGTAATATACCCGAAAATATCACAGAAACTAAAGTTCCCGTCTTTGCAGTTAGCGATCACTACCCTATTTGCTTAACCAGGAAAACTAGTAGTTCATACCCTTCCGGTCCTGTCCACAGATCTATTAATTACAGAGACACTCAGAACTTTGATGAAACTTTATTTCTTCAGGACTTAGAAAATCTGCCTTGGTATATGGTATATGAATCTGAAAATGCTAACAGTGCTTTAGATGTATTTGTTTTTCTTTTCAATTCTGTCTTAAATAAGCATGCTTTGAAAAAAAGTCGTAGAGTAAAACATGCAGTACAACCAAACTGGATAAATTCAGAAATATTAGCAGCAATGAAAATGCGTGATAAATATCATACTGAGAAAAATACCGAGCAATACAGAATCTGGAGAAATAAAGTCAAATCTTTAATTCAAAAAGCTAAAACAGAGTTCTACTCTGTGACAATCAATAACAACCGTGATAATCCACGACAGCTTTGGCAAAACCTACACGATATTACTGGTACATCAAAACATCATCAAACAGCCTGTATAAATGACGAGTTTGGAAATATTATCTCAGATCCAGAGATAGCAGAAAATACTTTTAATAACTTTTTCACATCAGTTTTTGAACAATTCAGATCAAATTATAATCACAACCGATTTAATAGTGAAAAACTTGATCAAAAAGTCGGAAACATAATTCCAGATGATACTCATTTTAGTATTGCAAATGTCAGCATAGGGTTTATAAAAAGACAGCTAGAAAAACTTAAAACAAATAAAGCAACAGGCATAGATGAAATTAGCGCAAAATTTCTCAAACTCTCAGCTCCTGTAATGGACATTAAAACTTTGACCATACGCTGAGTTTATATATTCGAGGCTGACAAACTACTTGGGGGTCATCTCAAATTTAAAAGAATCCTAGTCACAATTGATGCATAATATAGCGGAAAGACAGATCAGCCTGCGCCTTCGTACAAGCCTGTAATGAATGCCACGCCGGTGTATAGGGATGTCCAAGGTGGTCCTTAAATCACAACGTGAGAAGAAATGGACGGATGGCTATGAAATTTGCCGATACTAATTGCCATCATGTGTTGCAGTTTTACGTCCTTTAGAACAGTATTTTCGTATCAGGACGATGGGACATTGATAGTGAAAGTCTGGGTGCAATGTAGCCCCATTTACAGTCGGAAAGATTTCGCTTCTCGCGCATCTCTTACCCGGGTCCGTTAGACCGGCAGGCAAGCGCTGAACCTACTGATGTGGATAATCATACAGAGATATAATGATACATATGTCATTTGGGCGTATTGTTTGTGGGCTGTTAGATTTCCATTCTATCGTCATAGCATATATTATGGCCCAGTCATGTCGTTTCGCTGCCTGTTATTATTGATTCAAGAGTATCAGGTACGGACTACGACTGAGGGAGTTTGTCAGTAAGTAAGAAACCTGTCGTCTTCAAACGCAAGCCAAGCGCTCTTGACAAACGATCCTTGTTATCTCATAAGTTTGTACTAGCATGGACTGGATGGTGGTGGTGGTTGGCGTTTGGGTTTTACGGCTCTTTTAGATAGTATTCCAGTCTCTTCGAGCTGCTTCCAGAGACAGCAAGAAAGAAAAGTTATAGATAAGATAGATGAGACTAGAATAATCCAAACAAACCCCATCCCGCACCTGCTGCAGGCCGACCGGCCCTTGTCCTACTATTAGCCAAATTAGAAGAACGCCACGGCATTGAATGTTCAGCGGCACCATCGCCCAAACCGACCACCCCTAACATGGAATGGATAAATTCACGCAACATAAATCAGGGCGACTAACTTAATTTGTCATGGTTGAAATATAGGCTGACAGCCGATAATACCAACCAACAGTGGACCTATCCGGTACTGTGCAAAGTAACTGTACTAAGTCGACCGATAATTCGGTCGAAAGCTATACCAGTCACGGTAAATGATACTATTGTAAATGGGCGTCGACCGGGCTGGTATTGGTGTCGATTGTCCCAGTCGACAACCACTTTTGCATGTGCGGTAACTGATTGGCTAGGTCGAAAACCAGGTTGGGAAACTGGTATTACCCTCGAGATTAATTGATTTTCCTCATTTTTGTTTTCTTTTCTCTCGACCACATTCCTCTCTCTCTCTCTCTCTCTCTCTCTCTCTCTCTCTCTCTCTCTCTCTCTACCTATTCAACCATAACCCAACCTACCATCCAACCATCCATTTATCCATCATTTTATCTGTCTTTCCATTCCTCCTCCATGTTACCTACCTCCCTAATCTGGCCCAGCGGATACGTATCGTCAAAATGACGTCGTGATGACTTCGGTGCGACGTCATTTCATAGAACCGACGTCAATACGACGTCATGTGCCTGCTGGTGTCTATCTGTCTATCAAGGAGCTCCGGTAGCTTAGTAGCTTAAGCAGTGGCCCGCTGATCTAGCGATCCCGAGTTCGAGCCCCGCTGTTGGCGGGAATCTTTTCAATCGTAAACGGAGTTCCATGGACATAGCCTTTCATTATCATCCACCCATTGTCCTGATATGACTAAAATACTGTTAGAAAGGACGTAAAATCGCAAGTCATCCATCCATCCAGCCACCCATCAATCCATCTACATGTATTTATTTATATATCTACCTATTGATCGATCGATCGGCCTAGCCATCCATCCATCTGTGCAGAAGTGCAGGCTTATTATCGTCTTCGCTGTTCGCACGAGCTTTAAAACGTTTTCTCATAACATGTGCCAAGTATCAAGCTGTAGGCAAACCTGTCTTATGAATTGGTTGACTCCCAACGGGCACATGACGTCAGAATTACGCCATACTGTCATACTGACGTCGATGCGACGTCACCATGTCGCATCGACGTCAGTACGACGTCATTTCAACGTCATGTGCCTGCTGGGCTGTCATGCTTTTTGTGACTTCCTGTTTTATTCTCGGCAAAACGCTGCCCTTTCAAACTGAAACAATGCTTTGAGGAAAAAATTCGAACCTCCAGAGGTAGCTTTTGATTGATTGATTGATTTATTGCTTAACGTCCACGGTAAACATCTATGGTCATGTCGGGACGGCCAGTTAACCTAACCACACTATTCCTGGGCAGGCTTAGACCTCCTAAGCGGTTAACCAGTACTAAGTGCACATACTTTCGCCAGTAACTGACAACTGCTCTTCTTAAACCAGCGGAAGGAGAAACGAAAGTATGTGGCCAGACCGGGTTTCGAACCCAGGACCTCTGACTTATGAGTCAGGTGCCCTACCGATTGCGCTACGCGGCCCGGTTCCCTTATGGTTTGACCCTTAAGTAAAAAGCGAGGCAAAAGATACAAATGGCAGACTTGCTTCCCCTGAAAGTGTACTCGTGCATGCAGGCAGTCAGGTCAGAGTCTTTGCTGTTTGCACATTATGCTCGGATCTTCAGGAATCTTACAAGCACAAGTTGAAGTGTTGTTGTTTTTTTGTTGTTGGTGATTTTTTTTTTTTTTTTTTTTTTACCATTAGGCCGATCTGGGTCTTCTGTCTTTATTTAATCAGACTATTCGTACTGTATAAAAATGGAGCCTCAGTATGTTAAGCGCTGGCCTGCTGATCTAGCGGTCTGGGGTTCTAGCCCCACCGGAGGCGGAGATCATTTTAATCATAGACTGGCTACATCGCTTTCATTATCACCCACCCAGCGTCCTGATATGGACGTTAATTCGCAAGTCATCCATCCATCCATTCTGTCTGAACATATTGGTGTCTTATAAATAATGCATAAGGCTACAGACAGACAGACGGTCTGTCAGACAGAGACAGGCAGACGGCCTCTCAGGGTAGGTAGGGTAGGATAGGGTAGGGTAGGTAGGTAAGTAGGTAGGTGAACGGAGAGACAGACATACAGACATTCAGAGGGTAGGGACGTAGGCAGGTAAGAATAGTAGGTAGGTAGGTGACTAGATGGATGGATGGATGGATGGATGGATGGATCTTTTAGATGAACTGAGCGCTGATTCAAATTAGATGACTTAATTTTGTACTAATATATGGCTGAACAATAAAATACCAAAACAACAGGTTTATCTGTATTGCGAGAAGGACGTGTTTACTTTCGATTTCGAGCGTGTGTCTATAACGTGTACGATGAGCAGACACTGGATTCTAATGTCGGCAAAAGCGTAGCTACCTGTATGCAAATACGCAGGTGCGTATTAAATTTTTGTCACACTGACAAAATTCCAACACGCTCAGTGTGATTTCCGCTAGTGCGCCCTAGCTCGGTACAAAAACATGTATTTATGTATTTTGCCCTTGTTAAGACATGCACATAAGTGCAGTCTGATCACGATACTCGCTGTTCCTTATATATTGAACAGAGCTGTATGCATTTAGGATTTTTGGCTGGATAATCTACATGGCTGGTTTGAGATGTAAGTGTTGGAAGCCTTTTCTGAAGGACCCAAGCGGGCAAGTGTCGAATCAACGTCGATGCAATGTCGACATAACTACGACGTTTGAACCGTTGTATAAACTCTATAAAAAAGGTTAAGGTACATGTAAACTGTTAGGAAACTGAAACTCACGCAGAAAACAAACAACGTCGCATAAACGTCGAGACAGATTTAGCGACTTCATTTCAAAACGAGTGCAGACTGTCTGGTATGCATTGCTACAAAGGAAGTCGTCGAATCAATGTCCTTGCAACGTCATCAACGCAACGTCCATTCGCCATTTCAGTGTTTTGTCACTCTCAAGAATATACTAAGTATACGTTAACAAAGGGTGCGTTTGGGGCTCTGCCAATGCCAGCATAGATATGTCAATGTCGTTCAGAGTTTCAACATTGGCACCACTGATTCTACCGTCGGTACCAAAGGTACCAATATTGCCGAGCATTGGCTGCCAGTACTGCAGACAACAAAAGGCGTGGTTAACATTAGAAACGCCGGAAAATTGCGTCATTCAATATGGCGATTTAGTGAATCCATCATAAACGCTCGAGTTGTGACAGGAGAATAATTGTTCCCGACAGTGAGGAAAGCAAATTAGAAAAACTAAAATTTTCTAATTACAGAGAAAAATGGCTCTGCAATGGTGCTAATGGCGCCATTGGCTCTACCAATAGTTGGCTGCCAAAGGTCACCTGTTCAGGGTTTACGGTTACCAATGGCACCATTGGCAAATCGCCAATGACACCACTGGCAGAACCCTGAATGTACACAAAGTTCATCACTTAGCTTAACCAAGGATCAGGCAACTTTAAAACAGCGTGTCGCTGGCGTATCAACTTTGATAAGCTTCAAACGTTTTGTATAGCAAATTATTTGCAGCGTGCACAGAACCTATCAAATGCTATATTGCCACGGCGTTTTCAGCTGTTGGGAACGAGCCGTAATGCCGAATCAATTATGTGGACTAAATGCACATGCCCTGGCCAGACTGCACATGTATACATGTACACCGGGAAAGGCTGGGGTAGTACATTTGCTTTTGTTAGCCCATTAAATTGTGGCTAATCTAAGCCCGCCCCAGCCCCCCCCCCCCCCCCCCCCCCCCCACACACACACACTCCCAAGTCTCCCCAATCCCCTTTTTCTTTGAAAGTCTGTTACATGGATTTGGATGACTCCATTTCTGTGTTTTAGGGGTTTCTGGTGCATGTTTCCACTTTTATTGTATTTTGTATAAATATTCCGTTCATCCTGACCAGACGCCGCATTATGCGGCGTCTGAACTGGGTCTACACTGTTCGCATATGTCACCAAAACGGGTTACCAGTCTAAAAAGAGTTAATTACTCTACATATTATGACAACTTGTAATCATCCAAAATTTTGAATGATATTTAATTTACTGGCAGGCCTTGATCGGATCATAGATGTTCGTCTGTAAAATCAGCGTGCCACTGCGTCGACGTTTAACAGGATCTGCTGTACATATGCGACCAATGACGACTCAGACCTATCTGCGCGTCTGTGCAGTCAGCCTGATACGACTTCGTTTTTGTTTCCAACAGATGTCACTGACACATATACATACGTTGCATGTATACACATAAGCATGCTGCATGCAAATTTATGCTGTTCAGTTTTGGCATAATGTTCACACAATGTGCAAGAATCCCGTTTGTAGTTTAAGCTTTCCTCCTCCAGCAAGATTCGAACACGGACTGCTAGCTTATCAGGACAGCCCTTATGGGGCTCCCAACAGACTGGTACTGAAACCCTGTATATTCATTCAGTAGTACAAAATAGCCGAGTCAAATTGTGTGCCATACACTGGTAAAGCAACCCTTAACGTCAGATAAGAGCGCACTTCAAATAACAAATGCTGACATCACGTGTAATTTTCCATCATGACGGAGACGTTTACACGGCTAGATCCCGCTTTGCGCTATTCTGCCCTACATTATGGGCTGACGATTTAGTTTGAGTGGCGCTATCACAAGCTGTCTTCAACCGATCAAAATGGAAGATAAAAAAAAATCCCTGGCGGGGTATTGGCGTTGAACAAATAGCTAATTCAGTATCAGCAAAACGAAAATATAAAATTACACCACGTTTATTTATGCTTTCCAGACGAGAAAGAACGACATACATCGTCTTTTTGCCTAGATGTCCTAATGTAGCTAAAAAGTTGTCAGCGTCAAATCGACGCTGATGCAACGTCATGATGTAAAATGATGTTGCAACGATGTAGATACGGTTTAAATTCAATCCTGCAAATGGCGTCGTGTAAAATTTTACCTTACGTTGCGTGCCTTTAAGAAAGACTCGGATCAGCTTGCGCACCGGTGCAGACTGATCAGTCTTCCTGGTTTGATGCATATGTAAAGACTAAATTGGACTGAGTCTTTGCTCGTCGCTAATGTCCTAAACTCCCTGTTCGTGCGACGCAATTCGGCACCACAATCGATGCGATGTATACGTTTGAAATGCCCCCTTACCTAGAACGTCCGATCTCAAATGTAGAATGTCAGCCTAGGTAAACTTTTAATGTCCAATAGTGGAGCTGCTTAGAGTGAAAATTCAAGGAAATTCTTCACTTGATGATACAAGCATGAAATTTTCACTAAATGTTCCTTACATGACCCAGATTCAAAAATGATCGTGGGCCACTTAAAAATCATCCATTTTCCAGATGGCCGCCAAATTTCAAAATGTTATCGTTTTAATTTAAAACATGCTTATAGTCCGCAGGCATATGTAGTTCCCGTGGGCATGTGTCTTATTTTTTGGCAATATCTACATGTATAAACTTCGTCAATGGATTGTTCACAATGGAAAAGCGCATGTTGTCAAATTTTTCTAACGACTATTTGGCCATAAGCATCGATTATATACGTTACCTATGTGTTTTTATTTTAAAATCATAATTTCAAGGTAAACTACTTTTTTATTTTCAAATGCAGTTTCTCCATAGAATCATCATAAAGTATTAGAAAATACATTTTAGTACCGTTTTATTTTCATCATTCATTACTACTAGTAGTAACGTAAATAACTTTAATGTATGAGTTAGCCCATTATAATTCGACCTACAGAATTTCTTCATTGTCTCTCAGAGAACAATTATGAAGTTAATATCCTTGCAGTTCTTAAAAAACACTGTTTTCGTGGAACTATCAGCTTATGACTAATTTAGGGGCTTCATGAAGTACGTTTTATACATGACGAAACTCAGAATATTGCAAATGCAAATAATTGGAGACTTGGCAAATTCCATACACGCACAGCAGGTTTTGCTGCTTGTTTATTTCTAAAAGCATATATCTGCACCTTTAATGATTATGTCCAGCTACTCAGCCTTGCGATTCTGAAGACAGTAACATACATGACATTTTGTTGTATAATCAAAAACTGCAAAACAGATACATTTCACTATAGAAAAAATGCAGCAATTATAAGCCAGCAAATAGTTTGTATACAGGCTTCAAATAAAGCAATATATAGTCGGTTGGATACATCTGAAATCCGATTAGCGACTGTTCTGGTTTAATACTGTAAGATTACCAGTAATTAGCAATTCAAAACATGATATTGCCTCGTTTATTGGACAGAACTGGTACATTGACCCTGCAGATTGAAAGAGTGTAAAACAAAAATGTAACCTTAGGCTTGAAGAGTTAAGCCGTACCATTTTCTTACAAAGCTGACGTGAACACTTTCTAACTAAGTGCACTTACTTTGTAAGATTATCGCATATATTACGTTACCTAGGAAACCAACGTTGTTCAGTTAAAATCTTGAAACAAAACACGAGTCAAAAGGTTGCATAGTAGTTTGAGTTATCTGGTCTGTGTATATAGCTCCTTACGGTAATGTACCAGCCGGGACATTGAGAGTGCAGCATCAGACATATTTAATTTAGAAGAAAAAGAGGCAAAGGAAGTCGAGACATGGGTTATCACAGCAATATAGAATGACATGTTTTTGTTTAAAAATTAGTTTAATTTCCATGCTATTTTTCTTTCCTTTTCTAGTCTGCTTATATTCAACAGTCCCTTAAATGAGTCGATTAAGCATGGAACCAGCATTAGGACTTACTTTTAATTTGATGAATATTTTACGTTTTAAGGAACCGAGTTCTACAGAATTCTAAGCCTCAAAATTATGTGGTAACGCAAAACGACAGCATATTTGATGTGGGATATTTCTGGGCAAATACCAGTTGTCCTAAAGAATGTAATGACATGTAGTTCTACTTTGCAGTACGGTAACAAAACAAAGAGAAGGAAAACAGATCGAATAACGTATACAACCAGTTACTGGGTAATTTATAAGTTCCTCATATCTCATAAGCTTAAACAGTAATACATTAGTTCTAAAATTAAAAATTAGCATATGATAAGGTAATGCATACTATTCATGTCAAGGACAAACCTTGATATATCTATTTTCAGATGACCTCCTTGACTTTGAAGATATTACTATAATGTTTATTATTAATAATTATTGTTTAGCAATAATTACACGGGTTAACTGCTTATGAAAGAAGTCTTACCGCTTTTCTGAATGAGGTTATATACAGAAAGAAATTGCAGCTTTCTGATACCATTTATAATGATACAATCAATACAATGATAGAAGAAGCATACATATTAAAAGTCGAATGATCAAAACTGCATTTGTCTTTCGTAACACTTAATGTATTGATAATAATGTATCAGAACACAAACAGGGACTGTACAGAATTATCTGACCAAATATATCTTGGTAATGTTACAATGAGAGATACACATCATGAACAGACTCATGACTCATGTGTCCCTAAAGCATATCATTTTCCATTACTTAATTGACTTAGTGATAATATGGTGCAGTGTAACAGATGGAAGCAACACAAAAAGGTAACGTTGATTACATTCAAGCACGATGATAATAACTATCAAGTGAGCCGATACTTTATCAGTTGCCTCAGCTGACGGCCACTTTTGCATGTAGGTTACCTGATTGCCTTGGTAGACAGCACAGGCAGGGAAACAAGTATCTCCCCTATGATAATTCTAAACCTAAACATGGATCAGTTAGGTCAACTTATACATATTATACTGGTCCCCCAAGATTTTAAGTGATGCGTTTTGTGGTGTTGCTGTAAGTCAAAAATGTTAAGAAAATTCTAAATGCTTCAGATGTTCATGTTGAGTTCTTGTGAGTGTATAAAAAGTAAATATTTGCTGTCTTAATATCAATGGTAAGTTAAATGCTTTCTGGCATCCAAGAATTGAGCCTTTGAAAACAACTTACTCAAATAAAAATAAAACTTATTCCTAATACATTACAGATATGTACCGTAATGTTACTGTTACAATGCCTTTCAAATACAGGACAATCCCATATTATCAGACTTGGAGGCACAAACAGTGGTGTTTCTTCGTGGCTGCTTCACATGTGTAAACTTAAGACATAAACAGTTACACTGAAAGGCTATATCATCTACAGTTAGATATTTTCATCAGTAACTGTTTTGGGGAAAATCCTAAGGAAAAGTAAACTTTTCTCTTCAGCTGGCAATGCCACAGCTAACTGCTTCTTAACTAATTCAACGTATGCAAGCAGTTCTTTCAACATGGTTTAAAGAGAAGTGACAGAGTTTGTTGATTAAGGACCAATCATATAAAATTCATTTCAACGTATGCAAGCAGTTCTTTCAACATGGTTTAAAGAGAAGTGACAGAGTATGTTGATTAAGGACCAATCATATAAAATTCATTCCAGCGATTCATGTATGCTAATTGTGTTTTAGTCACGGTTATGAACGTTACTGGTCTTATTTGACTGATGATTATCTTTATCTAAATATGTCAATATAGCTATTTATTTAGATATAAAAAAACATATTGATAATTTTTAATTGCGCTTTACATTTATAATGTTAATTGTTCCCTACATTTCGTTTGTAACAGATTGCTGCTGTAACACGCTGATGTTACCGCACCCGTTACTTTGGTCAGTTTCTAGGTAAAACACATAAATGATATAGCAACAACCGTTTTTGAGCTGCTGAAAGACTGCTTTACTGATTATGATAACAACATCAAATGGAAGTTGTTGTCTACACGAAGACCCGATTTTTATTACATATGACCCTGGATTATTCTTCCTGGGACGGATTTCGATTATGTTACGTAATGTTACTGTTTGGGTGCCTTTCAGATACAGCCCAAAATTATTATTGTCTAATGAATATAAGAATATCATTTTACATTGCGTACTTGTACACTTTTTCAATTTAAGACATAATACAGACTACAGCTAATTATACCTTCTCACCAGTGTTTCAGGAATTCATAAGAAATAAGTTACATTCTGTCTTCAACTGATATTGCCACTATTAACTGCAACCTAACTGATTCAAAATAAATCAAGGAATTCTGTCAAAGTTGAGATGAGCATGAGTCAAATAAAAGCGATAGATTATGCTAATTTAGGACCACATGTAAAAATTTCATTCCACCGTTTGGTCTGTTTCTCATTGATTATTTATATTTTAGTTACAGTTATATACGTTACAAAATATCATGCTTTTTGGTCATCATTTACAGACTTCAGTTTGCTTTTTATGTATTAGAACATTTAAAAAGGGATATTTATGACACAAAGTATTTTCTACATTGCGTTTATTGCATTTAGGTGCTGTAATGGACCAGTGTTACCCCACCCACCACTTTGGCCATTTTTTCGGTAAAGTGTTGAAAGAAACACTGGCAACAACCATTTTGCAACTCCCTAAGTCAATGCTCTAAGTGACTATAATCAGGGCATAAAATAAACATCCATGCCAACGGGTCTCTGGACTATTACCTTAAATTGTGTGTTGAAAAGTACATAAAAAATGGCAGACATTTTGTTTTTGCGGCGGCCATCTTGAAAATGACATAATTTCAAGTGGCCCACGATCTTATGTTAAAGTGTATGCCAGGTACTTGCTATCCTGTAAATTTCATGCTTGTATCATCAACTGAAGTATTTTCGCTATATCCCGCTCCACTATAATATGCAAACCGCTCGCTGTTATATTAAATTTAAGTATTCAACAGGGAATATATCCAGACAATTTGAAGATAGCTAAAGTAACACCTATATTCAAAAAAGGTGATAAATCTGACCCAAATAATTATCGACCCATTTCAGTTTTACCAGTTATATCATCAGTCTTTGAGAGGCATATCAGTAATTGTATAACAAACTTTATGGATAAATATGACCTCATATATCATCACCAGTCTGGATTTAGAAAACAACATTCCTGTCAAACTGCACTGACTAAACTTGTTGATACATGGCTCGCTGCAATAAATGAAAATGAAATTGTTGGCTCAGTTTTTCTTGATCTTACAAAAGCCTTTGATTTAGTCAATCATAAAATCCTACTCCATAAACTTGCTTCATATAAGTTCAGTCCTACAACGTTAGCATTTTTAAGTTCATATCTGTCTAATCGGAAGCAACAAGTGCAAGTTTCAGGCAAATTATCATTTGAAAGGGAAATAAAAGCGGGTGTACCCCAAGGTTCAGTTTTAGGCCCCCTTCTCTTCATCCTATTCATTAATGATCTCCCTCTGCATATTGACTTCTGTGAACTTGACTTATTTGCCGATGACTCCACAATGTCTACTTCAAATTCTTCTATTTCTGTTCTTACTAACCTCATTCAAGCTGATCTCCTAAACTTTGATGAATGGTGTCAGAAAAATGATATGACATTAAACCTGACCAAGACCAAAGCTATGTTCATTTCTACTAAACAAACCATTTCCAAAATCATGAGTGACCCACCGGACATAAAATTAAACGAAGACTATATTCAGATATAAGATCAAGAAAAGCTATTAGGAATCAATATAGATAGTAACCTTTCCTGGTGTTCACAGGTAGATAAATCTCTAAAAAAATGCAACACACTTTTATACCTGTTAGGCAGAATAAAACAGTATTTGTCAATATCTGTCCGTAAACTTTTCTATAATGCTTATATTCTGCCCCATCTTGACTATTGCTGCACAATTTGGGGAAACAGCTCAGCTGACTCTATTACTCAATGATCAAATTTCAAAAGAGAGCTGCCAGACTAATTTTAGATAAAGATTTTGATACTCCATCTGTGGAACTCTTTGCTGAACTAAACTGGATGACATTTCATGAAAGGGTAAAATTTCAGAAAGCCATTATGATGTTTAAAACTATGAATAATTTAGCACCAACATACATGAATAGTCTTTTTCACTATACAAACGAAATACATAGCCGTAATTTAAGGTCTGCCACAGAAAATTTACTTTATGTACCTAAACCCAAATGCGAGATTTTTCGTAACTCGTTTGCTTATTCAGGCTCAAAGCTTTGGAACTCTATTCCTCAAAGTATTAAATCTAGTCATTCAGTTCAACAATTTAAGGACAGATACCTAGAGTGGGTACGAAATACTAGTTGCTCATATTGACCATTCAACATTATATACCGTATTTGCCCTAACCATTTGGCCATTTCAGTCATACTTTTGATTGCTACAGTAATACTGCCATTTTGTGCTTTGTATTAACTTTGTTTCTCAAAGAATGCTTCATAAACAGTTGTAAGCTAGTACAGTCTGATCGGACTGCTCCAAAAACAGTACAAAGGGTCTGCACTGTTTGATCTTTCTGTCCAAGTAGTTGGGGTAAATGCAGTATTTTTATACATCATTGTCAAAACTCCTAGATATCCCAGTGGATTTCACTTTGTCCATCCAAGAGTGGACATTTCCGATCCTCACCAGGCAACGGTTATTTCAGGACCAATCTTTTAAATGTTTTAGGCCGGTTCAAACATTGGACTGGCTTGGAGGATATTGGGAACTGTTTTAAAAGGGACTGGCATGACCCAAAAATTTGGAAAAGTAGATTTCTCTATTTAGCAGATTGTGTCAAAACTTTATAGTGGAAAGGCAAATACTGCAGACCTGGGCCCAGGTTCACAATCATTCCTTAATTTAAGGTAGAACTTAACTATTTAAGGTCCAAGTCATACCTTTACTAAGGAGTGTCTTTAAAAGTGCGTCTGTACAACACCTTAAACATCACCTTAACTAAGGTGGAGTCTTCGGAAAATTATACGGATTCATACGGAAACTCTGACGGAAACGAGCGAGAGATTACGTATTTTGTGTTTGATGTAAGCGGCAATTTATGTTCCCGCGGACTGTCAAAACTAACGTTTATAGTTCATTCGGTGAATATTCGGTATTAAAACGCTGATAAATGATTTTTTGTCTTAAAAAACTGACATGATGGCAAGTAAAGATCAACAGATCAATGATAGCGAGTAGCGAGCAAGGCTTGAACGTTACTCTCTCTCTCTCTCTCTCTCTCTCTCCTCTCTCTCTCTCTCTCTCTCTCTCTTACATTGTGGAGACGTTGCTGAAAATTCAACGTAGTTACTTATTCTCACTAGACAGAGGAACTAAACAATGAAATTGCAAAATAAAAACGAAAAAATATGTTGATGCAGTTTGTACTGGAGCTATAGCTAGAGCGGATTTTTGTGTGTGTGGCAGGGGTGAGTGGGCTGTGTGTGTGGGTGGGTGGGTGGAGGGGGGAGGAGGAGTTTTGTGCTGCATGCAATATGAAGGTATACGAATGCCATGGGAAAAGCCACGACTTCTGTGGCGTATTTTAGAACTGGTTGCGGGATGTTCTTTGTATTTCAAGCTATAGTTTTACTAGTTTCAAAAGGCCGAGCCACCTGTTGGCTTGTTAATCTATAGATCTGAATTCGATCGCGAAAACATACGTCTGACCAATAGTATATACGTCCTACTCAGCTAACGCAGTCTGAGTATGAAGATTCCTAGGCGGCATTTGTAAGTGTGAGCGTGAGAATTGCAAAGGGAATGCTGCATGCATACATGATGTATATGAGACGTTCTCAGTTAAGCTGGGCCATTCGCGGACAAAAATGGCCATATATACAACCATTTCAGAATTCAAGAAAAAATCACGGACATAATGCTCATTATATCTGCTTCAAATCTTTAAGATATTTTCAGATAATAGTTATAGATTATGGAATACCAACCATGTTTAGAGACAAACCCTAACAATTAGAAACGGCATATTTTATGACGTTATTAAGATACGTTGAAAGACGATGTCGCATACGATTTCTTGGACATGCATGGCATTGAACATTTACTTATCTACTGACATTTGATTATTTTGGCTGGTTTCAATTTAATATGTTTTCTTTCCTTTTTTGGAAGAAAGGTGTTTTCTACGAAGCGCTGCTTAATCAAATGACGTCAACGCTTTCAAAACGTGGTCTTAGTGACGTTGTGACGTAGGTTACGTGTGACGTAGGTTACAGTAAACACATTTTAACGTTTTTATATCATTTAATGTTTCAGTGCATGAAATCTAAGCACACCATCTTGTAGCTGTCACTAGGCAGGATAACGCACATGAGTTTCAGAGCGATTGCTTTGCTCAGTTTTAAGAAAAGCCCGTGACGTAAGGTTACATTCTTAGAGAAAAATGCTGGGGTAATGTATTTTGAAGTCGAGTAAAATATACAAAATTGAGCAAAGTTGCACAAATGATATAAGATATTGAGGAACACATATTTCTTCGTGTGATCTTGTAAGTTTTATGATGCCGGGCTATTTTAGTTAATACTTGTATCACGAATTTACCGCTGTGACGTAGGTTACATAAAATTTGCGACATTAGTTCCCAGTCTCATTTCGTAGCAAAAACTACCCTTTAGATATTGTTTAAGCGGGGAAATATGTAAGGAATCACCTGAATTTAATAATGGAACTCGATTTTCAGCAGTGATTTATCTGTTTTAGCCGTGCGGCGTTCATATCTATGCAGCGGCAATATTGCGACATTTAAAAACGTCGTATTTTAAACCAGGGTATCATTATTCGAACCAGTGTTAAAACTGTCAAACAAACCGCATGCATGTCTTGGTACTTTTCTCTACTTCTTTAGACAGAGGGCAACATGTCAGAGGGCAAACAGGACTGTTATTTTGTAATTTAAAGAGAGGCAATACGAAAGACAAAATTAATAGCTAATGGCCCAGCTTAACTGAGAACGTCTCATATACGGACGTGATATATCTGCTGGTTTCGCACACTGGGACCGTGGTCTCATAATTGAATGCTTTTCTGTTAAAGGGGCTCTATCTTTGAACACAAAAATCTTGTCATTTGCATTCATAAGAGAGAGAGAGAGAGAGAAAGACACACACACACACACACACACACACACACACACACACACAGAGATTCACTTTCTCAAAGTTGACAAACTATCCATAATCTTTATAGAGCTAGAACTACCCAGGTGCATTTATACGTGATTTTTTGGCAATACCATTATTATTATTACCATTATATGCCAAAGTTTACATATTTTAAGTAGCAACATGTTTATACCCCAGGCATACGAAGTATGACAAGGGGCATATACATTTTGCCCGTTGTCCGTTCGTCCATCTGTCAATCCGTAAGTCAGCATTTGCGTTAGAGTTTTTGAGGTCCACATCCTTTCTTGGATTTGGTTTGTATTTGGCATAATGATGGATGGACGGATGACTTGCGATTTTACGTCCTTTTTAAAAGTTTTAAGTCATATCAGGACGATGGATGAATCATAATGAAAGGCTGTGTGCAATGGAACACCGTTTACGATTGAAAGGATTCCCGCCTCCAGCCTGGCTCGAACCCGGGACCGCTAGACCAGCAGGCCAGCACTTAACACTGAGCTACCGGACTCCATAACTCGAAATTTAGATAACAAAAAAAAAAAAAAAAAAAAAACAGAAAAAAACAACGTAATATTGGATATCCATAATTCGATTTATGGATATCGATGGTTTGATTTATGGATACCTATAATTCCATGTTTTGATATCCAAACAAATCAGCAATTTTTTTGATATTCCAAAAATCGAATAATGGATATTTTGATATACATAATTCATTTTATCCAGATATCCCGATATAAAGCAGATTTTTGGAAATCCTAAGATCAAATTATGGATATCCATAAATCGAATTTTGGATATGCAATAAGTTGCTACATTTTTGAATATCCATTAATTCTGGCATAATGATAGATGTAGCTCCAAATTCTATTCCACCACATGTCTATGACCTAGCGATCAAGGTCAAGGACTTTGACTTTTTCATGTTAAAGTTTTATGGTAAAGTTTTTAAGATCTTGTTATCAATTCAAACTCTTTGTTGGGCTTGGGTTTATGTTTGGGTTTATATTTGTCCAAAGTTTTATTCTGTTCCATCCCGACCCATGCCTGTGACCTAGAGGTCAAGGTCACGGGCTTTGACTTTTTCATGTTAAAGTTTTTGAAATCTCATATCATCGCAACATTTGTTGAGTTTGGTTATATTTGGCATGATAGAAGATGTTGGCCTGAAAATTTATTCCATACTATCTTCGCACATGCCTTCACCTAGAGATCAAAATCACAGACTTCAGCTTTTCCATGTTTTAAGATAAGATTGTTAATCCCATATTCCTCAGTGACCTTATGATATGCGTCTTGGTTTATTTCTGGGTTGTAACAGGTGTCACCATCTGGATGCTGATGACATAAGGTCAAGGTTACATACTGAAACATTTGCATCAAAGTTCTGCTATAAGTTTATTTCCAATATCCTTTAGTTGAACCGTTGGATATGTTAACTATTAGGTTTATTGGTAGGTTGCAGAAGATAAGTTGAAATCCTTTGGATGCTGTAGCACATACTTTTAAATTTGTATCATATATGTGTTAAATTTGTGTGTTTCAAGTTTGGTGTCTTTAGGCGATGGCCATGGCTGGGTGCGTGGGGGGGGGGGGGGGGTTACGTAAACCCCTGCTCACTTGTTCTAGTTCAAAATGAAATATAGGTTTACGCTAATTAATTAAAATAAATGCAATGATAGCTTTTTAATATTTTCTAGAATATAAAGGGCTTTAATGAATTAATTATTCGTTTATTTTTACATTTAAAAGAGTCGTTCGCCATTGTTTACGCATATATAAAGAGTTAAGGAGTTCCTTAAAAAGTTAAAGTTGATACGGACCAACCTTAAAAAGTTTAAGATTTTTCCTTAAGTTGAGGAATACCTTAGCGCTAAGGTGTTGTCAAGACTCATTTTTAACCACTTTAAGGTAAAACCTTACTTTAAGGTATTCCTTATCTCTTAAGGTGTGATTGTGAACCTGGGCCCTGGTCAGACAGCTCCTTAGGAACACTCTGATCAGGGTCTGCACTATTTGTATTGACACTGCTGTCATATTATTTAGAGTCATTATGAACACTCATATTGACTATACATTTATAGTATATTGTGGTAGATTTGAGGATTTGAGCTCAAAACACACCTGGGAGGAAAATTGAGTCAAATCAATTTGCATAATTCTGTGATTAGTGATAACTCATACTGTTTTTGGAGATATAAATTAATCTTATGCAAATCAAGATATTATTGCCTGAGAATAATCATGGACAGCCCACTGGGATACAAATTTAATATTAATGCCAGCTGTTTTGTGATCTTGTATATAATTTCTGTTTACCATAAAGATTCTGAAAATTGGGACATCTAAAGTAATTATCCTGAAAACGGAACTCAATATGTACAAAAGATGCAAATGCCGGGCAAATGGTGCAGCCCCTGAGTCTGATCTGGGACTGCACAATTTGTTCAGACCTATCTGTCCCAATACTTAGAGTTTTATGGTAATTTGTCCCATTAATGTTTAGTGGACTCCTTAACCTTGCAGTTAAAAAGGTTTCTCTCTCTTTCAGAATTACCAGTAATTATTGCACACAGTGTTGGCCTTAATCTTATGCCATGGAACACGGCAGCTGATCTGGGTCTGTTCTGTTTGCCACAAAGTCTTTTATGGGACACTAAGCATTAATGGTCAAACATAAGTGCATGTTTTATTTATTTATTTATTTTTTTTTTTTTTTTTTTTTTTTTTTTGTTTAATGATGAGTTACCATGTCAGTGTAGATATTGTATATGCTTTTGAGAGAGGACCTCAGGGAAGATTGGACCTGTCCAACTGAGTTATCCTCTATAAATAAAGTCATTATTATTATTATTATTATTATTATTTCTTATACCCATGATATCTCCTAAACCAATAAATGGACTGTAACCAATCAAGCAAGGATACATTTTTGAGACAAGTTTAAGAGGTGTTTAGATTTTGTTGACCTTGACCTTATTTTCAAGGTCACTGGAGGACTTAGATGATAATTTCTTCTACCCACAATATCTTATTAACCGGTAAATGGAATTTCGCCAAACTTGCATGGATATACCACTGAGACTAGCTTTGGAGCTGATCAGATGTTGGTGACCTTGACCTTATTTTCCAAGGTCACAGGAGGACTTAGATATGTGAAAATTTCACTAAAATTGATATATCTCATTAGCCTTTGGCTTGATTTCCACTTAACTTTCACAGATATACCTTTGGGACAATCTCAAGAGTTTACTATGTTTTGATGACCTTGACCCCATTTTCAAAGTCAAAAACTTACTTACAAATGCTTATTTTTTTTCTTAAAAACGAGTTATATCTTGAACTAATTGACGGATATTCATCAGACTTGCATGCATATATTGTTGTGGCAGGTTTAAGACAAATTTAGTAGTTAGTGACCTTGACCCATTTTTGAAGGACACAGTCCTCTATGTAGGATATCTTTAGAACCAGTGGATAGATTTTCTCCAAACTTGCATGGATATTTTTGTTCAGGCTTTTTATTCATTAGAGGGGATGGGAAATGGGCTGGTGGGGGACATCAGTTTTTCCGTGAAAAATATTTCTAGTTGCCTATTTGCATAGCGTCTTTTCGCATGGCTTTTTTTCGTCTTTTCGCCTGGCTTTCGCCATAAAAAGGTGCCACACAGAGGACGAAAATTAGCCATGCAAATAGACAAAAAAAACGCCGTGCAAAAAGACAAGCCGAAATAACACCAGACAAATTGACGCCAGACGAAAAGACGAAAGGACGCCATGCGAACAGACCAAAAAAAAGTCATGCGAAAAGACGAAATAACGGCAGGCGAAAAGACTGAAAGAAGAAAAGAAGACGCCATGCGAAAAGACGAAATAATATCATGCTAACAGACGTAAAGATGCCACGCGAAAAGATGACATAATGTAAGTTTCAAAGAGGGTCGTTCCAATGGCTTTTTTTATTTTAATTTTTTTTTCGCCTTTGCGCGCTGAAATTTCGACTTTTTGCGAGGAGGATTTCGTCTTTTCGTGTTTACGCATGGCGTTTTTTTCGTCTGTTTGTCTTTTTGCAAGGCGTTATTTTCGTCTTTGCGCGAGAGGTAATAACTAGCTATCCTTTTACCTCTTGCGAGGATAATTTCTTGCTATGTTGAATATCATTTTTTTATTATTGCCATGAAGCCATTTTGTAAAAACATGCTTTTGTATATGACTGCCGATGTCAATACATAATGAAGGCTCAGCCCTGCTATAGCTAATGAGAGCCACAGGTAAATAGGAATCGAACAGTCAGCTCTTTGCTAACGAGTACATTCCACTAAAATTCTGTAGCGTTATCGCATATGCGACCTTTAAACGTTAAATTCATTGTACCAAAGATACATGTAACCCTCCTAGGAGCAGATGCATGCTTATGCTTTATGTGATCAAATCGTTACAAAAGAAAGCTCTTTTTACCTACCTGTTTGCTAAATTAAGATATATGTCGACCCAGTGGCTCTAATATAAATGTATCCATACCAAATTTTGTGCGACAGACGCGCATCTTTGTATTTAACTTTATCAGTGTCGCTAAACCCCAGTTTGCGACACTGAAGAAGTTAAATACATAAGCGCGCGTCTGTCGCACTAAATTTGGTATGGATACGTTTATATCAGAACCATAGCACTGCTGGTTGACAATTTGTCCTCGAGGATATCATCAACCCAGTTAGTCAGTGTTTCAGTGTTGAATCTGGTTTTTTAGCATTGGGGTCATCACTTTAATGATGATTTAAAGTAACTTTATTCCATTTAATGTATATCTGGTAAAATTTCTAATTCATCTGACACTAAGACTGACTTGTCAAGGTGACAAGAACCTTAGCGTAGTTTGGCTTCCATACCTTTGAGTATTTTGGCTTTTTGCGGGTTCATGCTGCATCGGGCATCTCTTTCCTGATATCCTTGCCTGTCACCTTTCTCGAGAAGCAAGGGCTGAGGTGGCTCGATGGGGAACGCCTGCGCTCGCTATTTAATACGTACATGTATGCGTCTCTTTCTTGATGTCTGAGCTAATGTGTACCTCGGAAAACAACAGTAAGTGTGGCTCGGAGAGGGATGCTTGTTGCCTGCCGAGACCTGCCCATCTTCTCTTTTCTTTCAAATTTTTGGGGTTAAGCGACACTGAAGAAGTTAAATACAGAAACCGCGTCTATCGCACAAAATTTGGTATTGATACATGTACGTTTATACTACAAACAATCAGCACCATCGTTGTTTTAAAACATGCTATGCAAACTCAATTAAAATTGTTACTGCTTACGGCACCGGAGAGTTGATATGCAATCATTTCGTCGCGCAGCTGGTACAGATAAGAATGAATTCAAACCTTTTCTGAATTATTCAACAAACATATCAATATTTTATATGCTGCTGTCCCCTGTTGCGACAGATAACACTTTGTACAGTAAGTTCCAGGCACTACTGCTTACAAAAAGGTAGAAAGATTGAAAAACAATAACAAAGTACTAATTCACATATAATTTATGTCACAACATCGTTTACGTCGAATAAAAGTCACCTTATTATATAAAGACGTCTTGCAACGAACGTAACTGACGTCATAAAACGTATAAATTGAATATCTAGGTTTGATCGAAAGTGTCTTAAATTAATTCATGGTCAGTTCTAGAATCAAATAGACTTTGGTTCCATTTTTGGCACGACTATGTAACTAGCAAATGTTGCCCGCTGATGCTCAGCCTATCAGAATGCATCTGTTTTGGCGTCCTTGCCCATGAACTGTTACTCAGTAGTCGTTTCAAGTTGATGAACATTTTATTAATTCAGTAATGTTTTCAGTTTGTGTCTTTATCTGCAGTCAATCGGTCTCACTTTCTCACCTGCATTCGACTATGTTTAACATCTCTTCAAAGTTCCGTTCCACTTCTAAGAACATTTTTTCAGGTGAGGTTGAACTCAGCTTCAGAAAAACATTAAGCATTATTGAATGGCCGAATAATGCTAACCATTTTTAGAACACAACATGGATTCTTTACTTTTTCTTTAATTTTTCGTTATAACTTTAAAAAAGCATCAGCAGACGGATTAGATGATGTAAAGATTTGGTTTCAAAACAGAAGACACATTTTTGTCTTTATTTGCGCCTAATATTATACCGAGACATTTTAGCAGATGTTTACATTTTGTCAGCTGTCGGATTACAGTTGCAAAATTTCTAATTTTCGCAACGGATAAAACATTCCTCATGCTATGACGTCATACTATGTCACGGAAAAGTACATGCTAAGAAAAGCCATGAGCCGTGAAACAACAAAACCTACAAAGTGGATATGCGCCCAGCGAAGACTCAGATCAGTCTGGGCATCCGCCCAGTCTGATCAGAGTCTTTGCTTTGCGCTTAAAGGTTAGCTAAGGTTCTAAGCTAGCTCAATGTTGACAGCGAAGACTCTGGTCAGACAGGGCGGATGCCCAGACTGATTTAAGTCTTCGCTGGGCACACATGCCACTTTGTTAGTTTTGTCGTGTCGCGTAAATGTATTTCAAACGCGCCTCGAGAAAACCTGACCGTTGGTAAGATTGTGAACAGCACGTGTGAACATCAGCCTCGCCTTCACACCCACTTTGCTAAATATTGATTCATCTGGATCCTTACACTCCAACATGAATGACAGACCTGTGTGAGCGGAAGCGCAGACTGATCTAAATCTTTGCTTTTTGCCCTTGTAACTGTGCGTGAGTTTTCACCCCGTTCCCCGATTCTTAGTTCTTTGCTAGACGCCTGGAGAGGTGCATGTGTCGGTTATTCATCAATATCCTATAATCGTTTCCGGAAATCCGCAAGACGGAACAATGATTAAACTCTGCAGTTTTCCCAAGAGAAGTGCTAAAAGCACATTAGATATTGCTTTTCATGACAAGAATCCTCGTAAAGTACAAGACTACACTAATGAAACCATTTCATGTTGGTCTAACAAAACTTTGGATGAAACATGAAGCATTTATCTCAAAACAACCCAGCAGGCGCACAGCCTTGAATCAACCTTGATTCAACGTCATGACGTTGAATCAAGGTAGATTCAAGATTGTGTGCCCAGTGAGTACATAAACTTCGTGGTAAATGGATACACCTCCATATTTATCCTGCCACTTTCATAAAGGGAATAATTGTGGTGACTGCCTACTTCCTTTTCCAGCTATTTTAGCCCTTTCAAATGAGGACTGCTTTTAAGAAAGAAGCAAATTCTTTCCTTTCAGAGTCGATCCCAGTGAAATGGGGAACAAAGTCGTGGAGGTAAAAGTGAAGTTCCCCCGGGAGTGTCCCATTCACAAAAAGAGAACATAAGATAATGAAAGTGACACAATTATTCCTTAGAGTTTTCGCGATGAAATTGACACTCTTGCTGACGGAGATCAAGAACTGGAAGCCCTATTTGAAAGTCTCGACAAAACCTGCACAAGGTATTGGATGGGGATAAGTGCTGAGAAGGCCAAACTGCAGTACTGTTGTAGTGACAAACAGCGCCAGTGACATAAAGAGAGAGAGAGAGAGAGAGAGAGAGAGAGAGAGAGATCAAGGAAAATACCAAAGCTTGGGAACAGTTACAAGCTTCAAATACCTTGGAGCAATTGTCTCAGATGATGGCTAAAAACCGGAGGTTCTCTCAAGGATTGCATTGGTCACTGCAGTTCTGATAGAGCTGAAGACAATATGGAGAGATAAAAACACATCTCTTGGATCAACGGTGAAACTGGTCCCTGGTCATATCCATATTTCTGTATGCCTGTGGGTCATGGACCTTGACAGCAGAGTTGGAGAAAAGAACCCAGACTTTTGAGATGAGAAGCTACCGAAGTTATTGAACATCTCGTACTATGACCATGTCAACAAAATGGATGTTCGCAGAAAGATCCAAGCAGCCATTAGAGAAGATGACGAACTCCTGACCTTGACCAAGAAATGGAAATTGACGAAATTTGGCCACATCTCAAGATTTTCTGGCTTAGCAAATACGAATCTATCGGGCACAGTAAATGGAAAAAGAGGAAGATGTAGACAGAAAAAGGGGTGAGAAGGCAATATTAAAGAGATGACAGCGATTGGCTTTGCTAGCTTAACAAGAGCAGCTGAAAACAGGGCTACAGTAGGTGGAAATGAATTGTTGTTATCGTCTGTGATGCCCCAAGGAAATGAGAAACAAAGTAGTCTAGGTTAAAGTGACTTTCCCCTGTGAGTGTCAAATTTATCTAAAGAGAATATAAAAGTAATAAAAGGTTTTGTGATAGACTAGACTGGACTATATTCTGTTTACCGAGTACCATAATTTTCATGAAGCATATGAGAGAATAGCGATAAAAAAGATCAACTAGACATGTTACTAAATTGTGAAATTCAAATACACTGTTCTTTAGAAATTCTAATTTGCAGTGCACAGAGATCACTTGAAAAATATAAGACTATGAGCCGCGACACGACAAAACCAACGAATTGGCATGGGCACCTAGCGCAGGCTCAGATCAGCCAGGGCATCCGCCAAATCAGATCAGAGTCTTCGCTGTCCGCATGGAGATAGCGTAGCCCCTTAGCTACCCTGACAGCACAAAGCGAAGTCTCTGGTAAGACTGGGCGGATGCCTAGGCTGATCTGGGTCTTCGCTTGGCGCACATGCCACTTTGTTTGTTTTGTCGTGTCGCGGCTCAATTATGCAACGTGTACATTTTTATTGCAGATCTTTTAAAGTTAATAGTCTAATGTTCTCCATATGCAAAATAATTTCTTCTAATTAAAAGATTGCAATGTAGCGTATAAAATGCTTTCAGAATGGTGTGATTTTATTAATTGATAATCACAGCATTTAGAAAACAATATGTCTGGCCCACGCAGCAATTTAACTTCAAAAGTTTTCTATCTTCAGCACGAAAATAACACCGTTTTCAAAGGAAATAGAGCAGCGGAATCCGTTACTTAAAATTCATTAGCAATATAACAGACGCATTTAAAATAAAACAAATTTTAAATCTGTGGCTAAAGGTGAAGGGTAGTATTTCAGGAAAAACAACTCTGCCGGAAGCAAATTCTTTTCTTTAAGAGTAGACACAATTTTGGAAAGGCTTTGTTTTCGAGGGACTCAAACGTTGTTCTCCGTTAAAAAAAAAATAGTAGAAAAACATGCAGGTGTAGTATACATCTTAAACAGGATAAGGCTTTTTCTTCAACTAATAGATGTATATAAACTTACATTATGCCCGACAATTTGCGAAGCTCGGGACAGTGGGGGGCATGTAATTTCTTGCTGTTTACTTTAGGATATTCGATATTATCTTGAGGTCCGAATATATATTACCCAATATATCCATGTCTCAGAATATCTTGCTATCTCAACATAACATTTCATGTTATAGGCGGAAATATGTGTAATGTATTGCGCTGGGAAGTCTTTTATACTTCTATGCAAAACAGATTATTTCCCGCGTAAGGGAGATATATAGAACTTTCTTTCTTCAACTTTTGTCCAGGGAAGTCTTCGTTGCTTCATTCGGTTACAATAATGACCCTAGCCATTTAGAAAGAATTGCTAGAATATATGGAATGCCGTTAGTATTTTGAATGCTAGGGCCGTACAAACCATGCAGATCCAGAGCGGTCTGATCTGGGTCTATACAGTTCGCCATTCCATTTGCATCTTTCCGACGCATTAGACTGTTCCATTTTAAGACAATTACGGTGATTATTTTAAATGTGTATTTTGAATGTGTATGCACAAGTTAAAATCTAGGGACGTTACTACTCTTTCATATCGAATTTTGTTCTTAGAAATACTTGATTATTATAGAGTAAATATGTTTGACCTTTACCAAATACTTAAGTATTCCTCTGACAGTTCGAGACAGAAATCATTTCACTTTACTAATGGTTCAACTTGTTGTTTTTGGAAACTAGTGCCCACAAACTAAAGGTCGTTAGTGTTTACTGGCGATATGGCAATTTCTTATGATCAAGGACAAGGGCATAGATCATTTTCCGGACTGTCGTAATATGCTTAGCTTTTTTTCGCTTATGCCGTAAAGTCTCATAAAAAATTCTTTCTTCGGCCTGTTTTATTGAACGAAATTCGCGTCATGTTTACGGCGCATCGGAAACGATAATATGCCACCGTTTGCCGGAGTTCGTGACACAACACCTACGTGTTACAGCATGAGTCTTTGGTACAGGCTGAAACAAAAAATATCCGCTTGATAATCGGTTCCCTCTTAATGACTGACGTATAGCGCACGGGGCGCGATGCCCGGAGGCATGTGGCGGAAGCAATCTCCAAACAACATGGCTCCGTTGCCATACTCCGTGACACTGGTTTCAAAACATAGCACGTTCATGCAATAACCTTTTACACCAGCAGGGTATATTTCCCTCCCGAGCTGACATTACCCTTACATATTTCGGGAAAGACCCAACTGTATCAAACAGATAAGTTACAGCTCTTAATTTGAATGTCAGAAAGCCGGTGTCTGTAGACATGTGGTGGGACCAATGTCCAAACAGCTTGGCCCCGTTTGCCAAACTCCGTGATAATGATCCCATCGAAATTTACTTTACTCTGTATGTAGTTGCCTTTAATTTGGGCACTCCCATTTACACTTTCCTGAGTTGATGGATGAAACTGTTACCTGAATGTCAACCAGTTCAAATCCTGAACAAGCCGTTATAACTTGAAGTGTTCTGACAGCCTTGTCTGGTCAAATAGTGTGCAAATCTTGGCAGACTCCTCCTATACAATCCTATATAATCTCTAAATAACGAACATGTATGGCTGTGTAAGTCATGACCCCAGCGGGCAAATGATGTGAAAATGATGTCGCACTAACGTAAATCCAGATCGACCGGAGAAGTCTGAACTGAGTCTACAAATTATTAACTCAGCTTGGCGTGTCTCAGTAATAAGCATTTTACGGTAATCGCTTATTTCTGACCTCATTAAAAGTAACGGTATAATATGTAACACAACACTTTTCCCATAATTAGATACAAGGCCTTTTGTTTGCTGCGTAATGACGTCAAAGGAACTTATACACTTAGATAAAGCTAATAGATAACCGGATACAAAAGGCCATCTCTAAACCCATGCTTTCGCACGTAATCTTCAATATACACTGAACGAAACCTATAGCCGTCCATCCTATATTTAGGAGAGTGAATCTGCAAATAAAACTTGTTTGTCAAAAGTAGTATAATATATATATTTTATAACTTACATACACAAGCAAGCCCCTTGCAAAAGCCCTTCGATTTATTTCCTTCCAATAGGACGCCTACTTCTTGCAAAGGCGCGGTCCGAACAAAGATACCCTCGTTTCAATAAGTCACAAACTTTGCTACAGTATAAATGATTTCAAATATCGTAGTTCTTGAAGACAAATTTTTATCTTTCAAGGGTAACCAAATACCTTCAATAAAGATTTAAAAGTAATGAAAGTTTTAATGTAATCGGACTTGCCGTTAGGTCTTCGCAATAACGCAAAGAAATGCATTATCGCTACTTAAATCCTAGAATTTCAGCTATAAGCACAGAACCTAGATACAAAGTTCGCACTGCTCTGTAGATGTTATTATCGACTGTACGGTGTTGAAATTTTTGACGATATAGCATCGTTACTGGATGTCTTCGGTAACATTTCGAGAAAGGGAATTCATCCGCGAAATAGCGCTTAATTGAAATTTTATTCAGAAACCGGAAGTGTGCTAAATTGATGACAATTTCCTGTTGCAATATGGACTCACGAGGGTCTATAGGATATGGTCTTGTATGCCAAGAACTAAAAAGGCACATACATTGATTTCAACTTGATGATTTAGACGATTTTTGAAATCTGTTTCATTTCTCGGAAAATGCATTTTTAAAATTGCGTACAAACTACGTTTCATAAGAGATCTCAACATTTTAAATGTTTATTGGTTTTGGTTGATCACACTGTTCACATTCGCGCTTAACGATAATCGCGTTTAAGCAACGTTTTCTCTCAAAACTTGCACCTTCGAATATTCATTCCCCAAACTGTGCCAAAGCATCACAGATGTTTCAAAATATGCTATACTGAAGCCCATAAACATGCACATGATTTCTGATTTTATGCATTATGATACTATCGCGTTTAGACCGAATAAATGCAACATGAAAAGTGGACTGTTATAATATTCGTTCAGTGTATACTAAAAATATACTGGACCAAAAAAGTTAGGGATCAAATATTTGACTAAAGCTTAAATCATGAAAAATAAATTACCCAAAAATGATTTTCTTCTGTTCAATACAGCTGTCAAATCAGAACAGAACTGCATGAAAAATATTGGAATCGGATCACGTGACACACCAGTAGAAACAAATAAACAGATATACCCCTAAAACTGAAGTGAAAATTGGCAGCACCACGAAATTGAATGTCCGTGATTCTTGGCTTTATCCATGCAAAACCATTGCCAGTGCTCATCAATATCTCTGGGGGTCTGAATAACTGCATGACAGCTAGTCGCTGTTCTTTTGGTAAAGCGCTAGAGGCTCATTTGGGGACTCGTTTGCCATTTTTCATGAAAGGCCTGAATTAGCCCTACAGGAGGTTCCTGAAGCCTCTGGTGATTAGAATTGCTGTTTTGTAACATTTTTCAAGCATGTTCAATCAGATTAAAACTTGCGAATAACAAGACTTGTCCATACGGACGATAGTCTCTGTCCCAAGCTACTGGTTCATGACAAAAACGCTGCGAGGACGCGCATTGTTTGTGCATTAAATGATTTAATCGGTCAATTTCAGCGAGAACGGTTGGAAACAGACTTTACACAGCTAATTTCCGCACTTGCATGCTGGTAATGAGGCCAGGATTGATGCGATTCCATAGAAATGCGATGCGATAGTCGGCAAAAAGTGACACAAATTGGCAGCGGGGTCATTGGACCCATGTTCTTTTCACAGATGAGTCCAGATTTGAATGCAGATACCCACGATGATGGGAGAAGGGTGTGACGCCTGCCAGGAACACGTCGTGTAGACTATGAATGAAATCGTGTTGCGGAATATGACATGTCTCGAGAAGGGTGGGTGATGGCATGGTGTGGTATCTGGATTGGCAGCTGTGTGGTCTTGCGCATGCCAGACAGAGGCGCTCTGATTGGTGTTCGAGCTAGAAATGACACGTTTTATCGAATTACAAGACCGTATGCTCAAGTTTTTGGCAATGACATCATCGAATTACAGGGCAAATGTTGTGGACCAGTACCTAGCGACAGACACAAACGCCCGCATTGACATGTCAAGTTGATCTAAAATCCAGATCAGCTTCAAATCCGACTTAGCATTCTTTGGACATGTTACACCGCCAATCCTGATCACGAGAGGCTTCCTGAAACTCAGGGAGAGCTCATTCAGGCTTTTTGTGAAAAATGGCAAGCGAGTCCCTGAACAGGGCCTCTCGAAATTTACCAGAAGGATACCGAGTGGCTGTCATGCAGTTATTCAAGCCCTTGGAGGTCACACTAAGAACTGAAAATGATTTTGTATTGATAAAGCCAAAAATAATGGACATTCAGTTTTGTGTTAAAGCCAGTTTTCACTTTGATTTAAGGGGTATGCTTATTTATTCATTTCTGCTCGTGTGTCACGTGATCAGATTCCAATATGTGTCATGCAATCTTGTGCAGCATTGGCAGATGTAATCAACAGAAGTTAAATGATGTTTTGAAAACTACATTTTTCGATATGAAAATTTCAGTTTAATGTTTGATCCTTAACTTTTTTTGTCCAGTATATATACTCTTTGTTCTAAAATCAGATTGGGTAATCATATTGCTGGCTTGATGCTGTTCCGCAACGAAAACGGTTGAGGCATAAACAAAGTCTAATTTGTCCTTGCCTTTCCGACATTCTTTTCCATTAGTTTGGTGGAATCCCGCGTGGACCCTGTACAGATTGTACTGAAGTTGGCAAAGAAGAAGCTATAGCGAGGAAAGTGCTTTTGTTGATTGATTGTTAGAATCAGACACTTATGTGCTGCACAATACTAAAGCAAACTCATCTACACATAAACTTTGACACCAAAATCCAAGTTTTTAAAATTACAAAATGTTACCTAGTCTATGCTTGTAATGAGAAATTTAAAAGCTGCTGTTTCCAAAGAAATATTGGCCATACCATGCGCTTGCTCAGCAGAGTCATTTCATATGCACGAAACAAGTCTGGCAAGTCCAAAAGTGCAGCGACAGGTCTCTTTGCAGACAAAACAACCGGCGATCGGTTCCCGCTGATAGATGGGTTGATTGATTGGCTGGCTGGTTGGTTGGTTGTATTGGATTTATAAGGTCTTTGAGACAGTATTTCAGTCTATACTGAGCCCTCTCGCAGAAAGAGAGAAAGAAAAGAGAAATGATAGATGAGAAGAAAATATTAAAACTATCCCCGACCCATACCTATTGCAAGCACCGTAGGCCCTTGCCCTACTATAATCCAAATTAGTAGAACGTCCATGCACTGAAATTAATGATTGGAAAATGATGAGAGCAAACAGAGGCTACATTTGCTGAGTCCATCTTTTTGCACTGAATGGCATAAAACTGTATGTACACATACCTTTAGGATGCCAATCGGCCTGGAACAGAGTTTATTCGAAGCATCGTGTTTGTCTGTCTGGGTTTCAGCGGCAACGAAGCTGAAACAGAAATTGAGTTTTGGGGCTGGTGCTCCTTTAGGATGCACTATTGTTAAAAGATATGTGCTGCGACACGAGAAAACCAACAATGTGGTTGTGTGCCCAGCGCAGACTCAGATCAGCTTGGGCATCCATCCTGTCTGATCAGACTCTTCACTTAGCGCTTAAAGGGTAGCTACGGGTCTAAGCTTCCCCTATGCGGACAGCAAAGACTCTGATCAGACTGGGCGGATGCCCAGGCTGATCTGAGTCTGCGCTTGGCGCACAACCACATTGTTGGTTTTGTCTCGTCGCGACTCATATGACAATAACTATTGATGCTTCGAATAAAACGGTTACTGTTACTTTATATAAGGGCATGCCCTATATACTTACTGCAAAACATCAAGCAAACGGCCCGTAGTTCTGGAGAAGAATCTGAATCTGAAAATTTGCGTGGCGCACACGCCACTTTGCTGGATTATTGTGTCGCGACATATTAAAATCTGAAAGTGACGATGGACATCGATGATGGACGACGGACCCTGCTTATTTTATAAGCTTCCTAGGAGTTTTCAAGTCAATGGAACTAAAAAGTCACAGAACTGAATTCCTTTCCGTACCTTAAACCAGAATAAAGACGCCGTTTGAAGGGTTCATTATTCTAATCTAGGCAATACGGATGTGAGAATTCGCCTCCGAGAGCGGTCTTAAATTTTTGCTAGAAACATCGACATCATTGCCGCCTTCGCATAAGATCCATTAAACACCACATTTAAATGTGGCATTGATATATATACTCCAGGGATATAAGAGGTTGAATGCGCTAAATAACAGTGTCATTGTCCTCGACCGAAGATGAACTAAATGTAAACCTTGAAATGAAGGATAGAGTCTAGCCTAGAAGGCTTCAAAATACAAAAGTGCACAATTGTTGATTTGTGGGTCCAGATTTACCAACGGCAGTATATAAACTATGAAGCTACTGACGTAAACTCTTAAGTAAATTTAAGCTTATTGGTTGTTTCTTAGATCAAACTGTTGAATGTCATTTAAGCATGCTGTTGAATGTCGTTTAAGCATAAATATATTTATGAGAGTGAGCATTTTATAAAAACAGTGCGTTGATAACTTTTCTGAAATTATTTGATTTCACTGCAGTTGGTGTTAAGTGCTATACTATATCGAAGTGCAGATTATATATAATTACTGTTCCTTTTGGAACACTGAGTTCGTTCAGGGTCATTTTTGAAAGTAAAGTTCTACTTAAGCTGGTGCTAGGGGCAGGCGTGGTCGGTGTTGCACATTTCATTGACTCAGTCAAACCGAGTCAGCTACATGTATATACTTTCTTTAGTGTCCTTGTTTCCAGACGATCTGACTTTTCGGAAGTAATTTGTATTTGTAGAGTACAAACACCCTGTATGACAGCGTAAACTTTATGTATAATTATTAGGGAAGCTTACTTTTATGAGTTTGACAGAGGCCTCTTACTGCTAAGGTACTTTATGCATAGCGTCAGCTCAACAAAGCATGCCGTCAACTGTTATTACAGTACATGTAATTCTTAAATAACTATCTGCTTCAGTTCAAAAATAAGAATACCACATAAAAACATGGATAATAAGCTACCCATTATCTTTATGTTGCCCCACTGATGATGACTGCTGACATATTGGTTTCCTATGCTCGGTAGGGGACGCCTGCAGTCGGAATTTTTAAAATACGTAGGCATCACTGCAGCTGCTATGCCTCTCGGATTATTCAGTGGCCTGACTGCGTTTCCAATATTGGCATGAAAATTTGAATGTAGAATTCATGCTTGAAAACGATTCACAGGTCTAAACAAACATGAGATAGAGTTTATAAACTACAGGGAGGTACATGTACCACATTTCTCCCTAAAACGCATCTAATAGTTATTCCTTTGATAATTTAAGATTTCAGTCTGATGATTGTGCTGAAAATATTACGTAGATAATTATATTTGCGGTTTAATTACGGTTGTCTTATATTCAAGGACAGACTCGTGTGATAGCTGCCTACAAGTGCAATTTGAGACTGCAAATGTGCTCACTTGCTTTTGGAGCTGCAGCAAAAGGAGTGTGAGGTTGCGGGCATACACCTGGTTTATGCCCCACCAGCTTAAACTACTGTCCATTCTAAGGCGGAAACTTCTGATACTGATCGCGTTTGTGGTACTTTTTTTATTTCTAGTTAAAGAATAAAATCCAAGCAGATATATTTCGGTGTTTAACGTTTGCTGTTGCCGTCTGTCGATGTTAGCAACCTCTTTTTGGCCTTTAACATCGACCGCTGGCTCCAAACAAAAAACAACAACAACAACAAAAAACATAAATTTCGTATGTCTATAAATCACAACACAACGAGGGCGAGAGCTGCGCGTGTGTAAAATTGGTTTAAGTCCCCAGTAATTTATTACTGATCGTTCTAAGGTGGTGCTTTTGTTGTTGTTTACTATCATTGTCATTGTTTGTCAGCTTTCTATTAGTCTTTGACGTTTCATCCTGTTGACTTCGCTTATCTTGTTTACTTTGTTTGCCTTCTTTATTGTTTTCCTTTCCCATTTGGTGTTTTAGTTTAGCCAGGATGTTTGTGTGTGTGGGGGGGGGGGGGGGGGGGTCGTAATCGGGCGATGGTGCTGGGTAACTTTCAGTGCCGGGCGTCGTACTACATGTGATTTGGCTACGACCTACTGTGCTTGCAGTAGATGCGGGTGGGGTTTTTTTTGCGTCATAACATATATGTAAAGTACAACCTATATGGCATGAAACCAACGTGCTCATTTAGTTCTGCTCCTAGGGCAAGTATACATTTACATGAATAATGAGGGTTTTTTCCTCTCCTCTATCATATTTTTTTCTTTCTCCCTCTCTCTCTGGGAGACGGCTTGATATAGACTGTAATACTGTCCCAAAGGGCCGTTAAACCCAAAACAACCAACCAAGGAAATTAGGCAGGATGTGATGTGAAAATCGGTTGTGTCTGTTTCTGATCATTGCCTGCTATCTTCTTAATGTTAAACTGACCCCGACGTTAAAAAACTTTGTTCATGCTCAACTCAGCTGAGCATGAAATTGTCTCTGCTAATAAATATGAAAATGCCAACTAATGTTGGCATTTTCATATTCATAAGCAGAGAAGATGCTATGCCAAGCTAAACTGAGCGAGAAAACAACTGTACTTATCAGTAATTTGCAATTTATTAGAAGATAAAATTTCATGCTCTGCTGATTTGAGCATGAAAACATTTTAGGGAGAAGAACTCTATAAGCACTCAACCTTCGTTCTAATCCCAAGATTGTATTGTATATTATATATATGTATGTATGTTACAATTTAAAAACGAATAAAATATGTTTAAACCAAAACAGTTTTATAACCTTGGGGCCTGTTAAATTTTTTGCGGCCCACGGTCGATGTTAATGACCTCCGCTTCGCGCCCGCATCGACAGGAGACAGTCGTTGAATCTGATATTAGATTGTGAATCTCATATGAATCTCAGATTAAATTTTGATTGATTTTTTTTCTGTATTTCAAGGAGCACGCGGTTCAGCTTCACAATATTATACAAGCAGTTTCAGTGATAATTGCAGCTACTTTCAGAAATTTAAATGTCAGTTTTATTATGTACGAAGTTCGTCTTAATTCCCACATGATTTATTGTCGTGACATCACAAAATGCATTTTCTAATCTCATCTTCACGTTAATGAGCATGTCGAATGTGTGTTACCGAGAACAGAACATTTACAATCGAACCTAGATCCAATCAAGAATACCATCAACGAGTTTGATTTGATGTCAAACCGTAAAAAATCTTAAGTATTGGGAAATGCCAGATTTGGTTGGGTGTCGTTGGTTTCTCTGCCCTTTCAGTCAGTATTTGAGACTAGAAAGAGCCGTCTCGATGACAGAACTGTGTTGCAACAGGGTGGGGGCATCATGATATTTTTTTTTTGTGTGTGTGTTCTAATATGCTGCACGGAAACTAGTAAGAGAATCTTTGCTTTTTAGTCCTCTTTCAATACTTTATGCGTCAGTTTCCAGTCCACATCTGCCTAATACTAACGGCACTTTGATAGAACCGCAGACGCATACTTTTAATTATCCATTCATAATAAAGAACGTAAGTTGGCTTTTCCCTACATATTTACATGTTGACGGAACGGGCGATTGGAGTGAAGAGAACGTCTTTGTTATTGTCCATTTTTACAACGTTCAACAGTAAAATGTCTTTTGATTTCTACACTCTAACATTTTATTTTGTTCTGTCCTTCCAATACTGAGTGCAAACTATTCGTAATTCCGTAAAGCCTAAATTACTTATGCACTAAGTCATATGAAACACGTTCTTTCTTCTCAAAATCACAGAAACTCAAAGTTCTTAGCTTGAATACTACTTTTTAGCTCTAACACGCTGTAAAGGAATGGTGAAAAAATACTATCCACGCAACTTTGCTGCAGGTTTTATGGTATTTTTTTCAATAGCGAGAGATACTTAGGACTAATAGAAACAGACTTGTATCACAAGGCACCTGTTTTTGAGCACGGTGTTTAAAAAACACAGTTTATATGTTTAAATTTTCAATCTTTATTTTATACAACGGAATAGGTCATGTTTGTTCAGTATGGGCGCTATGATTACAAATGGTTTTGTTTATAACATCATGATTAAGAGAACCACACAATTACGAGGATCGTCCAAAACGTTCTGTCACTGGACACAAAACTTTGCTCACAGACGTGATAGCTTACCACGGTTTGCAGCAATCAAAAGAACAATCTTTTATCTTTATATTGTTATCAGTTACATGTTTGGTTGAGTTATAAGCTCAAATACAGACCTAGTATTTGACACTGGCCTATTTTCATGATTTTTGTTTTTCTGCTGGCTTGTGCATATCTCGTCAACTACATAAATATCAGCGACTTCCGTTTATTATATGATGCGCAACGCAGCAAAAGGGCCCTTTAGGGCAAATTTTCTCATTTTTACTTTTTAACATTTCTTGATATAGCAATATTTTACCTTGTCAGTAGTCTTTCCTTTTGCAAAATTCATTTGTTTGACGTCACAATAAGAAATTTAGTACTTCCACCCTCTGGCCTAACGTTGCATTTTTGATGACGTTAGCGTCGAAAAACGATATCGTCAGCTTTAAAATTGCCTGGTCCGCTGTGACGGCATACATTCGAATAAATGAAGACAAAATCAATAAACGTATACGTGCCATCTTCTCAAATTTGTCCTTTTTGTTCGCCCCATCTCTATATGAATCCTCATGACTCTGCAAGTGTAAGACTTTGCAGAGTGATTGAAGGGTGGTTGGGTGGAGCGAAGATGCCACGAACTTTTGGCACTGGGGCGTCCTACTGATATCGGTTTGCAGAGTGATTGCACGGTGGTTGGGTGGAGCGAAGATGCCATGAACTTTTGGCACTGGGGCGTCCTACTGATATCGGGTTGAGGTAGGGCAAGGGCCTGTTGTGCTTGCAAAAGGTGTGGTAGGGGGTTCTTTTTGCGTTTTTATTTCTCATCTATATTTCCTCTTCTCTCTCCCACTCTCTGGAAGACGGCTCGATATATACTGAAATACTGCCTCAAAGGGCCGTTAAACCCCAAGCAAACAACCTTGAGTGTTTACTAATTTTATGTGTTCTAAAGTTAAACAGAGTATACGAAGTTTCCTGACATGCTTGTCGTTATTGAAAACTATGCTTCCCCAACTTTTTGGGGCTGGTCGTGGTCGGGAGATGGTGCTGGGTAACTTTCAGTGCTGGGGCAACCTCCTAAATATGGATAATAGTGGGGCAAGGGCCAGCTGTGCTTGCAGTAGGTGCGGGCGGGTATTGTTTGGACATTTTTTCTTTCTCCTATCTCTTTGCCTTCTCCCTCTCTCTGAGAGACGGTTCGATAGAGACTGAAATACTGTCTCAAAGAGCCGATAGGAACCCAAAACGACCAACCATCCAAATCGCCAGCCTTTTATATCTCGTTGCACGGAAGTGATAGAGTTGTCTGGTCGAAAACTTGATCAATGGAAAGGATATTGCTGGCATCAGAAATGTTTAGAACTGCTGAGATCGTTAGCCGTTATTAGTAGCGTGTACAATGGTCAATGCCAAACAGTATGGTCCCTCTTTCAAAACTTCAGATAAGAAGGGGAAGCACGGATAATTTAGGGACAATTTTTAACATTTCTCCATAAAACCATCTGCTGTGACCCCTCATTAGAACCGTGTTGCCTAGACGGTTGGTTCTAATGAAAGTCACAACATATGTTTTCCTTCAGAAATAATGAAAATTATCCCAGAATTATCCCGGTTACCCCTTCTTACCTGGAGCACTGCTCTTGCTTCCTAAAACAAGAGGACCATTGGTCCTGTAGCTCACCCGAGTCCATTCAGCCTCAGTACTCTAGGGTAAGTTACTCTAAGGCCATCGGTCAACTGGTTCGGGTGAAAAAGATTTTTAAAGGTTTTTAACCATATATGGGCATGGAGGACATGTTGGTCATGTGACCTGGACATTTGAAATTTTTTTCTTTCCCTCAACCCCCTGGAGGCTCTATATGAAGTTTGGTTTCAAAACTGGCCCAGGCGCTTTTGAGGAGATGGTTTGATATTGTCAAAATGACAGAGTTCTGGGTCAAAAGTAAAAGAATGACCTTGATCTCTTGTACTCAAAAATCTTCATGTACTCATTAAGATGACAGTAGATATCAATTTTTAGGCATAAATCTTCAAAACTTTCTATGAAATCTTATGTTCTAGCATTTTCCCACATTTGACCTTGCCGTAAAATAGTCAAGGTCAACCCAAGGTCATCATTTTGAACAATCTAGATAGTACTGGAGATCCCAATGCTACATACCAAGCTTCAAGGCCATCAGTCAATTGGTTCTGGAGAAGAAGATTTTTAAAGGTTTTTACCATATATGGAGCCTGGCAGCCATGTTGGTCATGTGACCTTGACCGTTTGAACTAATTTTCATTCCCTCAAACCCCTGGAGGCTCTATATGAAATTTGGTTACAATTGGCTCAGTTGCTTTTGAGGAGATTGTTTGATATTGTCGAAATATGAGAGTTCTGGGTCAAAGGTCAAAGAATGACCTTGACCTCTTGTACTCAAAAATCTTCATGTACTCATTAAGATAAGTGTATATACCAATTTTTAGGCATAAATCTTCAAAACTTTCCATGAAATCTTATGTTCTAGCATTTTCCCATATTTGACCTTGCCGTAAAAAAGATCAAGGTCAACCAAAGGTCATAATTTGAACAATCTTGATAGTACTCGAGTACCTAAAGCTACATACCAAGTTTCAAGGCCATCGGTCAATTGGTTCTGGAGAAGAAGATTTTCAAAGGTTTTTACCATATATGGGCGTGGCAGCCATATTGGTCATGTGACCTGGACCGTATGAATATTTTTTTGTTCCCTCAACTCCTGGAGGCTCTTTATGAAATTTGGTTTCAATTGGCCAAGGGCTTTTGAGGAGATTGTTTGGAATTGTCAAAATATGAGAGTTCTGGGTCAAAGGTCAAAACATGACCTTGACCTCTTGTACTCATAAATCTTCATGTACTAATTAAGATGACTGTAGATACCAATTTTTAGCCCAAAATTTTCAACAGTTTCCAAGATATCTTATGTTCTAGCATTTTGCCATAGAAAAGCACAAGGAAGAAAATTTGACCTTACCGTAAAAAAGGTCAAGGTCAACCTAAGGTCATAATTTGAACAATCTTGGTAGTACTCGCGTACCCGATGCTACATACCAAGTTTCAAGGCCATCGGCCTACTGGTTCTGGAGAAGAAGATTTTTTTAGGTTTTTACCATATATGGGCATGGCGGCCATGTTGGTCATGTGACCAGGACCGTTTGAACAACTTTTCGTTCCTAAGGTCCCAGGAGGCTACATATGAAATTTGGTTACAATTGGCCCAGCGGTTTCAGAGGAGAAGTTGTTTGAAATTGTTGACGGACGGACGGACGGACGGACGGACGGACGGACGACGACGGACGACGGAGGCTGACCATACTATAAGCTCCCCCGGAGCCTCTGGCTCAGGTGAGCTAAAAAGTCGACTATTCAGTGAAATATCCCACATCGGATAAGCACTTCCTCACTTCACCCACTCACCCAAACTTAACTCTTGTATTCCAACGAAACATGGCTACAGGAGAATTTTGTAGGTCTTTGGCATTTCCCACTCTCATCATAGCTGAATTCCTCGATCTGAAATGCACCTTTATTTGGGCACGCACGTACAAAAACATTTACGCCCGAATGATCATGCAGACCATCCACAGACTCGTATGACAAAGATACCACGAACTTTCGACATTTGGACGTCCCAGTGTAGGACAAGGACCTGCTTCTTTTGCAGTAGGTGCAGTATCTGAGGAAAATACTGTATCAACGTGGCCATTAAAGTAAAAACAATCAACCAGCCACAGGTTTGGCGTCACTCTAAACTGGAAACTGCGTGGAAGATTAGTTTTTTTGATTTCTTCATATTGATAGAAAGAGGGACACACATATAAAAGACACACACACACACACACACATACGAATGCGTTCATATGAGAATTTACAAAATTATTGGTTTTGTCGTGAGAAAACGTCCTGAATGTAGAGGCATGGGCTGCAATGTATATACCGTTTTTCTTTTTTACCTTATAAGCACCCAGTGCCGTAGGGGATTGGTCCTAAATCCGAGCCCTGTCTCCACCACATTAAGAAGTGCTCGTTTATGCATTATGTTAACAGTTTTGGTTCAGCTTTGGCAGAGCTATAAATTGACCCAGAAATGGCCCCAATTACAGAACATAGGGTTCCAGAAGCACAACCAGTAGAAGGCTGAAGGAGGACACAATCAAACCCTACCATGTACAGTACCTACTAAATGAACAAAGAGGAGACGGAATAGAAACCGCGCTGGACGTGCAGTAGCAAAGTTGCTTGTGTTTCAAACCGCTTATCGGTTACAACATAAAATACAAGTTAGAATTCAAGACGCATAATGGATGAACAAAACAGTCTTCCTTTTTTCGCGCATTTTGATATCTCCCGAAATAGGCCTATGGCAGCCTATCATCAGCGTAACTACATTACACATTTTAAGTTAGAACTTAAGTCACGTCTCTGGTTGACTTAAGTTTATAGCAAAATCTAAGCATAGAGTTTAAACTAAGATTTTTTTGTGAAACCTCGTAAGTATAAACTTTTGACTTAAGTTACACCTTAAGTCAAAAATTCTTGCTTACATCGTTTGTGAAACTGGCCCCAGGTCTGGCTGACATCAAATTCTAGACTAATATGCAATGTGAAGATTTGCAGATGTAACAATGACTTAAAAATGATAGGGCCTTAACATTTTAAGTAAGAAAGTATGGAGTTTTCAGCATGTCTAAGTTCTTCTGAAAACTTTGAATTTAAACTAATTTATGATTTCAATGGAGATAAGGGACCGACCATTTGATATTCTGGGGGGGGGGGGGGGGGCCTGGTATATTTATCAAAAAAAAATCCTGTCTTTGGATATGCAAGAAAAAAATAACCTGGCTCATAAGGGGGTTCAAAAAAATAATCTGGCTTTAAAAGTAAGAGAAAAAAATACCCTGTCTCCACCCAAAATTTCAAAAAAAAATATAGTCTGCAGATAATTCCATTGGAATTGAGTTTTTATAATCTCTCTGGCTTCTGGGGGCTGCGCCCCCAGACTCCCATATTTATAGTTATAGTTTAATATTATCTACAGTTGGTTTACACCAGCGGGCCCGCATGTGCATACATTTACAAAAAAATCCTATACAACATTCACATACATGTATCATTGATCTGCCACATTACTAAGTAAATGTTTCCACTAAAATTGAATTGCAAAAGAGTCACAAGCTTATGGGAGACAAAACCATTATGGCAAAATAAACACTCTAAAAGGCAAAAGTCCGAATATAAAAACCCTTATTTTTACCATCATTCCTAGTTTTTCTCTTGTTTCCAGTCTTAAAATTGCCATTGAAATTGGGAAATTGCTTTAGCTTCTGGGGGGTGTTGGCGTTGCCCCCCAGACCCCCCTTTGTTAACTTCTTAACACATAACTTTCACCCATTTTATTAATTGCCATCCATGTATAATGAGACTCTATCAGTAAGTATTTATCAAACTTTCTAAAGCACGAATAAAGCATGTTTGGGCATATATTGGGATAGAAAAAAAAACTTAAATTCCTAATGTTAACCCTAAAACTTTGCCAAAATAGCCCTAAATTTTGGCCAAAATTTCCCTAATTTAAGGCCTAATTTTTTGCCAAACTCATAGAGGGATGTTTGTATCTGTACCTTAGATGAAAAGAGTAACATGCTCCAGGCACTGGTTTGCAAAAGCAAGCTAAGCCATGCCCTTCGCCTGGTTAAAGACTGCACCATGTTCTTTTTGTGAGAAAAAAAAAGTGTAAAAAATACTGATGTGGGTAAAATAAAAGGATATTAAGGTCAAGTAAACAAGGATCTGATAGTTCAGCTATAAAAAAAAAAAAAAAATAACCTGTTTGAGTTAGTTTGTAAAAAAAATAAATTAGCTTCCACAAGGTGAAAAAAAAAGAAATTGTTTCCAGAGGCCAGTGAAATAAAATGTTGTGTCTCCTCTCCATCAAGAATACCAGCCCCCCCCCCCCCCCCCCCCCCCCCACACATCAAATGGTCGGTCCC
Organism: Ctena decussata; assembly: GCA_963989385.1. Classification (NCBI taxonomy): domain Eukaryota; kingdom Metazoa; phylum Mollusca; class Bivalvia; order Lucinida; family Lucinidae; genus Ctena; species Ctena decussata. The sequence continues at coordinate 31,113,244 of OZ022498.1, read as the reverse complement.
TAATCCAATTTCGAACGAAAAACAGTAATTTAATTGTTGTAACAGTAATTTAATTGTTGTTGTTTTTTCTGTAAGGAAAAAATGACATGTTTTGCTCATTTTCATTCTGTGTGAATAATATAGCCTATATTAAATCTTATTCATTGAATAAGTTTAATCGCTTTGTATGCTTAGGCCTATACACAATATTTTCCTGCTGACTTTTAAACAGACCATCAGAAAAAAATACTGTTTTGAGTACTGACTTGTCGGACTACATGGTTCGCTTGCTTTTAAAGAGAATCATCTGAGGTAATGATCAGAAAATGATCGTCTCAGTACTGAGAGATAGATAAATAGAATCTCCGAAAAAATGATAAAACTCCGCTCGATCGGAATTTTGTCCTGTCTTGCCTGGCGAAAGCAACCTTAAGGGCGCGTGCCGAAAGGTCATTGTGCCGTTGGGTTGTGACGTCACTGCAATGTTTTAGCACCGTGGACAATAGCAAAATAGAGTGATCTATCTAACTTACTCTGGTGTTGACACGGAAAGAGGCATTGCTGAAAAATATTCGGGCGTAATTTTTTCTGTTTAAGCGGAAAATGGTTGGATAAGAGTGAACGTCCTGACATTTTTCTTCTTCCATATCTGTTTTAAAATTAGATCGCTTTATTCATCTCGATTCATTTTGGTAGGAATGGATCGTTTTCTTCGTTGAAACTTTAGTTTCCTTTTGTCTTTCACATAGGAATATGCACGAAAATGTTTATCTGACTTTCGACGTCATTTACTCAAAATAACGTCAGCGACGTTAAGGGCCCTTTTGTTGCGTTGCGCATCATATGCGATATATGATTGATATTTATGGTATCACAGAAATATGTCGAAATACACACTCACTTGATTCTCAACCCGCTGTGCCTTCATTTAAGGGATTTGTTTTTAAATTTTGATTGAGATCACATTGTCCTGATCTACTGCAGTAAAAATATACTTCAGAATTTGAAATATTATACATTTATGGAAGTTTAATACTTAGAACATGACCAAGTCGATTTTCGTACGGCGTTGTTTGCATAATGTTGAGATTACGAAAAGCTGTAAAAAGGTAAAGGTAAAGGTTTCCCATAGCCTAATAGCCGTAGGGGCAGTGGGGGTTAGAGACCCACTTATCTTGGGCACAGCTGATGAAATGCGGAGCCCATCTCTCTCCTTTCGCTGCCTTATTCTTCCCTGATTCGAAAAAGGTACCCATTTACTGCTGGGTTGACAGAGAGAGTTTTCAAGTCGTCGGATGGGACGGTGAGCCGCGAACTCACGAACTTCCGGTGACTTTCTGCACAATAATCGAGTAACTCTAACCACTCGACTACGGCGCCTCTCATTAAAATGGACAGAATGACTTGGAGGTTTTGTTTTTGTGTTTGTTAGTACCTGAGATATCATAGGCACCAGACAGCGATATTAGGCGTCCCTTAACCGGACATTGCTGGAGTTGCATCTGCTAATTTGCCAGTAAGGTGAGGGTACCCTTTCTTTTAAAGCAGATTGTCATTGGTCAGTTTTTTTTTCAGCTATGTGATAAAAACAGAGTTTCTGCATGGTTTTAATTTTAGGTGAATGTCATTTTTCGTGTCATTTTTCGTTTAAAGCCAGTGACAGAACTTTTTGGATGATGCTCGTAATGGGCAATGAGATCATCACTATCAAACACAATTTCAAATGATTTAGCATCAAAATAGTGCACGTGCAATGGAATCTGGTTCTTCCATCCTAAAAACTTATAGTGCAAAATATGATTTAAAAGTACATTCAGACAAGGTACAATTTAACCGTTCATTCTGAGTCGCAGACACATTGAAATATACTTATAGAACAATAAAACCATCATTCGTTTACAAAAGATGTCATATTGATTCGACATAGTAGACAAAGAGCTCTCATGAAAAACATTATGCTTCATACAAGACACAGGATATATTGCTGAATTTGTGGAATGTACTCCAGTTGTCATTTTATTGCGGTAAATGCAGGCTATGACCGTGGTCACAGTATGCGGGCCACTTGCAAGATAACGATATAGAATTTTTTCGAGGTAAAGGATCTTATATATGTGCACCGTAAGATTTAACAGAATGCAAGGAAAGAATATCAAAGGAGAAATCCAATATTTGCATGGTAACTTGGAGTCGTGGGTTGACTGTGTTTGTGGTTATGGCATACCCTGAACCTTTCTTTTAACTTTATTGGAACATGGTAAAGAGCTTCATCATACTTTACTGAAATTAAATGAAAAAAAAAACACAACGGGCGCACGCCATTGAAACAACGTTATTCAGCGTTGTTTCAATGTTGTATGCTCACTGGGAAAGCTATGGTGATTTTCATGTTGGCATCGTATTGTGCACAATGAGAGAGAATAAGTGACATAAATAAGATAAGAGTGCATGATCTTTGGAAACGTGAATTGAGCCGTGACACGACAAAACCAACAATGTGGTTGTGCGCCCAGCGCAGACTCAGATTGGCCTGGGCATCCACCAAGTTTGAACAGACTCTTTGTTAATTACTCAAAGGGTAGCTAAGGGTCTAAGCTACCGCCATTCGGACAGCGGAGACTCTGATCAACCTGGGCATTCCCAGACTGATCTGAGTCTGCGCTGGGCGCACAACCACATTGTTGGTTTTGTCGTGTCGCGGCTCAATTCACGTTTCCAATTGACCGTTTGTTGGCATTTTCATATTCATAAGCAGAGAAAATTTCATACTCAGCCAAACTGAGCTAGAAAACAACTGTACTTATCAGTAATTTGCTATTTATTAGCAGGCAAAATTTCATGCTTAGCTGAGTTGAGCATGCAAAAAATTTTATAACCTCGGGGCCGGGTCTGACCATGGGTTCAATAGGTTTGGATCCGTTTAACGTAGCTAAAGCCTCTTTCATAATTTGTATTGGTTTTCTGCTTCAACAAAGGGAGACATCTTTTGTGGTTTTCTGCTTTCTGTCTTAGATAACGTAGCCCTTTTGAATGGGGCCTACTCTGGAAGGAATCTTTTTTACACACGCTTTACAGATATTAGTTGAAAAGGGATCAAAGTATCTAGATAGAACTAACAAAAATAAACTGAAAAAATACGTTGACAAGATGTGTTTTCGCTGAGTGATGATGCCATTGGGTTTACAGATATAGTCGAACACAAAATACATGTAGATACGAATGGGGCGAAACCAATCAAGCAAAGAATAATAAGATTGCCTTACCATATAGCAGAAGAAACAGATTGCCATGGTGATGATACATTAAAGAGGGGAGAATCTGAGCAATCAAACAGCCCAAAGACTGCCGGAGTAAAGAAGTATAGAAGTTTTTAGTTCTGTGTCGGCTATAAAGCTCTATATAATGTTACTGTCAAAGATGCTGATCGATGAAACGCTTGACAATTTTACAGAGGTTAAATAATATCAAAACTTGATTTGTACTCCGGATATTGGCAAGTGTAATATGTAAACATTACTATGAACAATACGTTAGAAGCCGTGATACATGCACCAGAAAACGCCACTTCCTCTCACTAAAAGGGCACCAATGCAATTAACAGGAACAGCCTGTCCTATGGAAAGGATTGCTACAGATTTGCTAAGGCCTCTCCCTGAATAAGTAAATGCAAGTTGTTATTCCTTGTAACAAGTGACTATTTTACGAAATGGGTTGCAGCATTTCCCATTCCAAACCAAATGGCAGAAACAGTTGCCAGATGTATAGGGATTGAAGTTATATATAGACACGGTGTGCCCAGCTATATTCTTTATAGACCAAAGCAGGCACTTTGCGAATGAATTATATCAGGGGGTACCCAGCAGGCTTAAGACGTTGAGGTGACGTCGTACTGACGTCGATGCGACGTAAAGCATCGACGTCGGTATAACGTCGTTTTGACGTTGTGTGCCTGCTGGGTATGTTCGCTTGTGAATACAAAGAAAACCAGTACAACCTTTATCATTCTAAAAGTGATGGAATGGTAGAGAGATTCGATGAAACACTAGTAGGTTATTGCGGACATTTGTGATTGATAAACATTCAGACAGGAATGAAAGGCAGCCTTATGTTTTAATGGCATAAGGGTCGTCTGTGAAAGAAACAACAGTGTCTATACCAAATATAATGACGCTTGGTAGAAATGTGACAGTACCGTTGGACAAACAAAAGTAAGGGGGAAAATTCTCAGGAACTGTCGCAATTCAATCCTGGATCAAACCCAAGACACCATGTGGGAAATAGACAACACAAATTTAATCACTACCAAAGACAATACCAGCAGCAGTCATGTGAACAGCCATTTCCCGTTTAGGTGGTCAACGAGCTAGCCTGAACATCACAAACAATATATCAATAACAGACAAAGCAATTAACAACATATAAAATAACCAAGAGGAACCTAAACTGAACTGCCCCTTTAGGACGGCCAGAAATGAAATTACTGAGGGAAGGACGGGGCGGGGGAGGGGGGGGGGGCTTAAGCGGTTTGTGGTCGACCAACGCTCGCCTTTTGTTCTGCCCTGGTTCATCATATACTTAGTTGCTCAACCCAACTAAAACAGCCACCGCCCACACAACAGTCTTACAAAAAGCACCAACCCTGACAATAAGAAGAAATTATACGTAAAACATTAAACATCTATTTTTACCTATTTTCAAATTTTTAATGTCAGGGCTAGCCTCAACATATATCAAAACAGTCAAAGCGACAAATATCACATGAAACAACTAAGAAAATCCATAACAGCCTTTGGATAGCCAGCAATGAAATTACTTGGGGGTGGGGAGGAGGTGGGGCAACCGGTTTGCGGTCAAGCCGTTGGTCCTGCTTTGATTCATCAGACACTTAGTTGTTCGGTTTGCGAGGAAGGTTCCTAATTCATAAGCGTAATATCTCAGGATCATAGAAATCCAAATTAAAACTAAGATAAAGTAAACATTAGGACTTACTGAAATAGCAACATTGAAATTATGGAGCAGAAGAAACCTACCATTTAAATCACGGTGGGTCCGACCCTGGACCGGGTGTCAGGCGCCAGCCGTCTGTGTTACTATTGACTTAGGTTTAGGTTTTCGCCTTCATAGAGTCTGACGGCCAGACCCACCGTCCTGCAATCGAAGAGATAAGTAAATTTAAAAGCTGTTAACCTTAATTAGGTAAACCACGAAGCATGCAGTTTGTCGCAAAACATTCATATTATACAGTTTGCTAACCCTCTAGATACCAAGGAGTTCCAGTCAGAATTTGTATCCTACCTTCAGTATCGTATGGGCTAAGCTCATGAGAATACAAGGGAACAAATTCACACAGAAAAGCATGGACAGAAAAGATATCTTGATAACCAGTACTTCTTGGAACATTTTTCAACAAGCGGTGAAATACATCGCCTGTTTGTTTGCTGTTTAACATTAACTTGTATGTGTTGCATTGTATACCGTTGACCGTTCGACTACGTAATATAATTTTGCATTGGTACATATTAAACTCGGGCAAACCAAATTGGTGATTTTATGTTTGTGACACTGATGTCACTTGGGATGCTTATGAGTAAAGTTTAACAAATCATAGGGAACATACGGCAATTTTCGAGTAAACTTGCATCATCAGATCTTACGGGGTGAATGACTGAGCGCAGTGTCACGTTCTACATGGGATTTTGACCGTCTTCACTGGTCTGACTTAGCACATGAAAAATAATAGACTGATGTGCACTATTTTTTTCTAAGAACACTTCTAGTTATTTGTTTGACATTACAATATATCCCTGTCTTACATTCAACTTTTATAATGGATGTTGCATGTAGGCTTTGGACGATCGTGCTGAAGATCAAACGTCAATAATTATGTTTGTGCTTTAATTGTGTTTGTCTTATATCCAAGGCCAGACACGCCATGTGATGTCACAGCGAAAATGCAATTTGAGATTCCAGACGTGCTAAAACCACAAAACTTGGAATTTCTATTTATTCAAGTTCGTAAAAGTAGGGTGCTGGTATATTGTATGGCATAATTGTACGTGTTCTTTTGCAAGTATGAAAAACGCATATTTTAGTCCATTGCTCCTGCTAAACCGTGCTTACTCTAAAATGCATAATTGTAGAATGTTACTTGAACTGTAAGATCCAGCCTTCGCCCTTCTTTTGTGTGTGTGTGTGTGTGTGTGTGTGTGTGTGTGTGTGTGTGTGTTTGTGTGTGTGTGTGTGTACTGGGGGAGGGGAGAAAGTGAAAATGCCGTCTTTAAAGTAAACTACTATTTTTGCTTCTTGGAACATTTTTTATAATTATTATTATTTTTCAGTTTATAATTGATTTACTTAAATTAATTATATAGTAATTTTAAACAAAGCATTAACAAAAATGCATTAGAATTATTAGAATGGCGTAACTGCGGTTACGACTATATATGTCAGACAATTCTTAGGTAAAAGCAGAGACATTCATTAAGTCGCAGGATTTTACATTAAACGATGATATTAGATTTGAAAGTTTTACTCTTAAGGAAAATCTGTATGAAATGCTTCATTTTACAATTTGTACATTTTCCTCTTGGTTCCATTTCGCGTGAAAATAAATATACATGTAGCTAGATTGGACAAATATGTTTTAATGTGGTCCATCTGCTGTACGCTGATTTTGTGAAGAGCAAAGGGGTAATAATCAACTGCTACATTTCATCGTTAAAGTAACTGGTCTGTCTTTATATGATGCACCGATAGCTAACCTTTTTATTGTCAAAACTATCTGCACTTGGCAATATATGATACCAGCAACAAGTGACCGTGTCATCCTATCTCAACCAAAAACTGTAATATCATGCTTAGCTAACTATGACGACTTCCAGCAGGCATATGTCGTCGAAATGACATCTTATTGACGTTAATGCGACGTCATCACGTCGCATCGATGTCAATACGACGTCGTTTCGACGTTTTGTGCCTGCTTGGCTATGCCATTTCCTAGACACTGTAAGTGCTTGAATTTGGATGAGGTCAAGAAGCCCATGTATGGTAAAGAAAGTTCCTATGATATCTGAGCATGAAAATAATTTAAGCCGCGACACGAGATAACCAACAAAGTGGTTGTGCGGCCAGCGCAGACTCAGATAACCTTGGGCTTCCGTCCAGTCTGATCAGAGTCTTCGCTGTCCGCATTGGGCTAGCATTGACCCTTGGCTACCCTTTAAGCGCAAAGCGAAGACTCTGATCGGACTAGGCAGGTGCCAAGACTGATCTGAGTCTGCACTGGTAGCACGACCACTTTGTTGGTTTTCTCGTGTTATTTTGCATATTTATCTCGACAATTTTCTTTGACTTGCATTATCTATTTTCCTAAACCATCTCACCATCTCATTAGCTGACTTCTACTGATATCTGTAATGATTCTCGACGTCACTGCTCGACACACAATGTTTCACTTTGCTAATTAGAATCAAGTCGGGTAAATTCGGACAGCGGGTAAATTCAGACAGTGACATTGTTTCGTGTATATCTCAGTTGTTCTGAATCAAAACTAAAATAGCTGGGCAAACAGTGAAAATCCTGATGAGACGGGCAATGATGAGACGTCTCATCTGGATTTTTACTGTTTTCAATGAACTGTCCGAATTAACCCGCTGTTCAAGGCTGCCCGACTTGACCCTACTTGAAGCTTTTCCTTAAACCAATATTGAAATGACACTTAATGGTATATGAAAAAAAACACACAAAGATCCGCATGTATATTTGAGCAGTGTAATCAGTCTTTCCCGTTTGCCTATACAATATTTGAGCCCTGGAAAATCTTTAATTCGAAAAGGGAAATATGAGTGATCTTGTTTTAACGTGCTATATTTCCACGTGCACGTACAATATATTACGGACAATACTTTTTTCTGTTCCACTTTTGCTTAAGAAATAGATCATTGTTGAGTAGGCCTAATAATTCACTGTATGTAGGTCAGTTGTAAAGTAGATCATATCACGAGCGCTGAACGCGAGTGATATATTTACTTACAACTGACCGACAAACAGTGTATTATTACTCAACAATTCAATGCTAGAGCTGAACTATTTCGATTCTAACACTCAAAAACGCTGAAAAAGTATTCTTTTCATTCAAATTCTCCCAACTTTCTGCCAGCGGATTCATGCTCCCGCTAATATTCCTAACTGTATCTAAGATAAATGTACGTTTTTATTGCGATTTTAGAAAGAAAAAGAGACGTTATACAGTCTAACGTTTTAAAAATTGTCACAAAATTACGTCAGTATTGCCGGTGACGTCAGCAATTAGGCTCACGCGCTCCGTACCAGTAAATTCGTCTCAAAACGTCAAAAAATTACGGCAGTATTGCCGGTGACGTCAGCAATTAGACTCACGCGCTCCGTACTAGTGAATTGTTGCAGATTAAAACAATGAAACTTTCCATTGCTTCTATAGACAGACCCGACCAGTACGCGGACACTACCAGTACGCGGACACTTTTGTGTTTGGCGTCAAATAAACAATAGCATGCTTTCTAAATTCAAGTGATTTTGTAACATTATTTTAAGGCACCATTTCTTTATATTTTTGTCATTCACTTTTATATTTACACAGCACAGTCTCGAACTTGCAGGACTGTTGCAGACGGGTATCACAATCGCTGCGTCACGCAAACAGGCTAAGCGAACAGCCATGTGTCAATATGATATAAGAATAATCCTTTGCGATGTTTATACATTTTTATCAACTACACATATCAATAATTTTATTAGTATTGCAGCGGATAAATGTCATCTTAGTTTACTCAGATTCTAAGGTGTCCGCGTACTGGTATGATAAGCCTGTTTCTATACAGCAAATAGCATGACCTCAACAGCTTTATGTTGCGCATGCGCAGATGATTTTTTTTCCACATGTTCCTTTTGTCTATATTTAGCACAAGGATTTTCATGCAACTGCATGCTCATCTGGTAGTCTAGAACGCACTGGAGTATTAAACATTAGATAAAACACCCTTAAAAGTGGCCGCGTACTGGTCGGGTCTGTCTAGGCACACTGTGTTAGAATTTGACATCTACGACGGGTATTCAGTCTACGAGGGACAACGTATACGTATATCATCTACACTGCTAGCAGTAAAGCCACGATCCGATAAAAACATATTGCAGATAAACATATTGTACACTCCGGTTTCATGGTACCAAGGGTTTCGGTGCTGTTAAATTTATTGTGTTTTAATTTTAACCCTTCTATAATAAAAATTGAAACGGGTAAAAATAGTTGTTAAATGTTTTTCGTATAATTTGCTTAGTCTCTTGTAACCCTTCTGTTGGTCTAGATTGTTTAGTTCAGTAAAGATAGCTGAGGCGCCACCTATTTGGGAAAGAGCTGCTGACTCGGCTTATCACTTGTTATTTATTGTTTGTTTGGATGTCTTTGTCAATCTTTCCCTTTGATGTTGGGGATAGGGTTTGGGATCTGATTCAGTCAGTTCCTGAAGTGTAGTTACTCTTTAAATTTTCATGGTATCAAGGCAAATTGCATCTGGCTTTGTTATGAAACATGAGTCATTTACTGGGCCTTGATATATACCTGGTCGTGTCAATAAAGTAAGGGGATGCTCCTTTGCAATGCAAAATAATTTATAAAATGATTAGGATAACTGTTTGGATACAAGGCAACTTGCATCTGGCTTTATTATGAAATATGAGTCATTTACTGGGCCTTGATACATACCTAGTCGTGTCAATAAAGTAAGGCGGTGCTCCTTTGCAATGCAAAATAATTTATAAAATGATTAGGCTAACTGTTTGGATAAATATCAAATAAAATGAATTGGGAAAGGTCAGCCACCACCATTGCTATGAAATTGTCTATACACCATGTCAGCAATATTTCCTAATTTAAATTTTACTGTTGAAAGGCTCAACATATTCTTCCCTTAAAACTGCAAATGGAAGTAACGATTAGAATGATTCATATACTGGCAGCCATTAAGCCTTAAAACTGAAGATAACACAAATTTATAAAAATGGTTTCAGTAGGTATTCAGCAAACTTGTTGCACGTTTTTCAGTATTTCTTTCCTTGATTTAGCTTATTCAGTTAACATATATGCATACATGAAAGAGTAAGATATCAGTACAAATAAAAATGGCCAAAGTACCCAAATCATAAGTCCGAACTCATAAGTCATTTAAACATTGACAATTCCGGAATAATTAAGATACACAGACATGAACACCAAAATAGAGGTGTGATCAGGTGCTCGCGAGTAGTAAGCATCACATGCCTATTATAATATGCCCGCCATGTCTATGTATCAGCGGAAAAAGCCAGTGAGAATGAAACGTCCGGTAAAAGAAAGCCTAACTAAGCTTTGGCTGAGGCCATCAAATCGGAAATTAGTTTAGAAACGGCCACAATGTAGGAATCAAAGGGGTTATGGTGTCTCCCATAAAACTTTATAACTGTCGACACAAGCTTTTTTTTATGATAACCCTGTGTCAACAGTTTACGGGTGTACGGGTGAGTAGCTTCCCTCTTTTAACAAAATCTTGATATTGAGCCAGACTCTAGCATAGCGGACTAGCTGCGAGACATAAACTCCGTATTCAGATGCCGATGGGATGCTACTACTCAAAAATGGAAAGTTTACTATGGGAAAATTGAAGTTCCTCTTGCCACAAAGCTATGGGATTAGAACGGAAGCGATATGCTTATCAAGTTCTTCTCCCTTTCCTTAAAGGTATGCTTGTAAATAAATGCTGTTCGGTGAAACTAACTATTAAGTTTTCCATACAATCCTAGTAAAATTATACACCATATGTCATAACGGAGAAAAATATTTAATATGTCATTTCCAGATTTCAAAAAGTCAAAACACCTGATAAAAACCATTACCGTGTTGCCTACAAAAAATGTGAGAAATGTTACTATTTTTCATCATGTAAGCTTTACAGATAGACAGGTAGACAGAAGAAGAGGTGGGAAGACAATATCAAGGAGTGGACTGGAATGGATTTTGCCAGCTCAACTAGGGCAGCTGAAGACAGGACAAGGTGGAAAGGGATTGTTTTGAAGTCAGCTGTGGTGCCCCAACGACCTAGTAAGGTTATGGGATAGAATAGAATAGAATAAGCTTTACAAACTAGCAGTTTTCTATTTGCCTTGGTATCCTGAGAAAGTATCCTGACACGAAAATAGTTAGCATGACTTTGTTAAGTCTAACTTGGAAACAGGTACAGGAGATTTAGTAACATTAAACCTTATAATGGTTTGTTGAAAATACCATTTTGCACCAGTCAATACTGCGTTGCATACAGCATGCATGGTTTCACTTAAAACATTTGGTATCTTGGTACAGTGGAAAACCTGGTTCGATAGAGCTAGTGCACAATGGTTAAAATTAGCATTTGTTAAAATGTTAAAAAAACATTGTTGAATACAATGTATTCAAATTAGTGCAAGTGCGTACACTGATTCTGGGTAAAGCCTACACATTACGTACAAAAATTAGTTTTTGTACCAATAAATATCAGATTTGAATTCCGGGACTTTCATCTGTAGTAATGTTGAAGGATTTTTAGTTGCAAATGCTTGCTCTCGTAAATTAATGTAACATGACGTATTCGTGAAGTTTTCAATAGGCAAGCTTTGTAAAATTGCTTTGGATTTATAAAGGTCATAGGTATTTCCAGACTCCCGCAAAATTCAAACAAGTAATAGTTATACCATGGTTTGTCCACCTGTACGAGGAGATAATCTACGAGCTTTAGCGAGTGGATTATCTCCTGTACAGGCGGACAAACCATGGTATAACTATTTTATACCTCCCTTATCAGTGTAGACTTTGTTTGTTGCGAAATATTTTGTGCTAAAGTTGGCAATTTCTGGTTAGGGTGGTATAAGTGGGATGAATATGTCTAAGTAAACAGTGCAGACCTAAATCAGACTGCTTTCTACTGTTTGCTATACTATTTCGGTTTTGCTCTCTCTGTCTCTCTTCACTTTTTGCCATACCACTTTGTTTTTGCTCTCTCTCTCTCTCTCTGTCTCTCTCCATTTTAACGGTTTCTTATCTCCATGTTATATATAAACAGTTATAGTAATTGAAAAGTTTTAAAAATCGAACTCTGTTCTGGAGCATGTTTCTTCTATTCTCACTAGATGAATTTTCTTTTGAACACAAAATGTATCCTTCTAATCTCAGCTTCACGTTAATGAGCTTGTTGAATAAATACAATCGGAAGAAAATTGTGTTATGCGTGTTTGTAAAACGATCCGTCTTTTAGTAAATTTTACCTGACTTGAAAAATTAAATTGAATGTTTTACATGCAACACGAACAGAAACACAATCAAACCAAGATTTGCTGATGCCTTACCACTCTAAGCATTGGAGGTAGTTATTTTAGCTAGTTCTCTAAAACTCTCAATTTTTCAGTTTAATTCATTTTTAGTGCGGAACACAACATATGGGTAATTCCTGACATATGACTTTACCTAAGCACAAAGCCATGCACAGTGTGCTTTCTGTTGTCAATATCACAGAAACGCACATTTTTATCAGCTGCAGCACCACTTTTGTAACTGTAAGACGCTGTGACAGAAAGGGAAAATCAGAGAAACCGTCAACGCAACTTTTATGCATATTGTGTGTGTGTGTGTGTGTGTGTGTGTGTGTGTGTGTGTGTGTGTGTGTGTGTGTGTGTGTACGATTTTGTGAACCTTCATAATTTTGTAGAGGTACATATATTTGTACAAAAAGAAAATAAGCCACGTATTTTATGAACATTTCTACTTGTATTTTGTGTTTGACAATATTTATTTTATTAACATTTCTGTTCCAATTTTACGTTTGTCAAATCTCTATTGTCAGAAAACGGAGCATACCTCAAATAATGATGTCATTGATATTTGCAAAATGATTTCAGATCATTTTATATAAAAAAAAGATTGATTAAAACACACTACACTTTTTAGACATTAATCTATTTGTCATCATCAAATCATTTTCACAAATGGAATAAATGGAATCTGCATCGAAAGAGTACTCAGGTCATCGAAACTTGTAGTACAAATATATGGTGAAAAGTACATTCGAACCAGGTACTATAAGGTCTGTTATTCCTAGTCGAAGACACGTTGACAAATAACTGCAGAACTATAAAAGCATCATTCATTTATAAAAGATTCATATCACAAAATGCCGTCATAAAACAAAATTTTGAGCCACGACACGAGAAAACCAACAATGTGGTTGTGCGCCCAGTGCAGACTCAGATAAGCATGGGCATCATCCCAGTCTAATCAGACTTTTTGCTAAGCGCTTAGAGGGTAGCTAAGGGTCTAAGCTACCTCCATGCGGACAGCGAAAACTCTGATCAGACTGGGCGGATGCCCAGGCTGATCTGAGTCTTCGCTGGGCGCACAACCACATTGTTGGTTTTCTCGTGTCTCGGCTCAAATTATGTTTCATACAAGAAACCGGATACATTGCTGCACTCGTGACATGTATTCTATTTGTCATTTTACAGCACGAAGCAGATTATAAAGTACAAGGCTATTGGCGTGGTCAAAGTATATCGGCCCCTGACATGACAAGGAAATGGAGTAATTTAGATGTTATACTAAGTTATCTATAGCTCTGACAGTCAGAATTGTGTTGCTTTAGAGTCCTCCCATGCGTTCAGTCACAGAGATTAAACCATTTAACAGCATTGTATAGGCGATGGTTCTGATGCTATTGGATTTTGTATAGTTTTGTGGCGACAAGCCGAAGAGATTTTTCTCATTTTTCATGGCTCGGTAACTACCAAATCCTTCTAATCCTTCAAGATTTCAATTGTACTTTTACCGTCGTTTTGTTCTGTCTTTCATTGTGAACACCTTACGAGGAGAAGAGGGAGTTGGTCGCTCTCCTGGCTTTATGTTCGTGTACGACATTTTATGGTTTCAAGCTTTACTTCTCTTCTTCCTGGTGCTGTTATCCCTTGGAGACCCTTCCATTGGTTTTAGACGTACTTCCCCGTGACGGATGAAATTATTTTTTTCAAATTGGGAAAACTGTTACAAGTGTGGCTCACATAAAGTGTGGGAGGTCCGAGTCAGTACTTTTGAAGGAAGCTTTTTATTTTTCACCTTATTTGGTAGCGGCATGCAAATTGACCAAATGATGGAGGCCCAAGATAATTTTCGGATTATCATAAGCCCGTTACTATAAGAATGCTTGAAGCAATTTGTTTTTCAGTCATTTTACCTATTGTAAAGAAGAAGTTGTTTATATTAGAGGTGACGGACGCTAGACGGACGCACTGAACAATTTCAATCGGGAGCTGAGGAAGAAAAATCACAATAGCTCTTTACCAGCGTCCAACTAGGTGAGCTAGAAACGCTTCTTAATTCTACATCTGCCAATGCAATCAAGTTTTATAAGCGCTAATGAGCTTCATTTATATGTAGCTAATTATATCAGCTCTCTTGGCTATAATTGTTTTAATTTACTGCAAGCTTCGTTTTGCTTCCTAATGAAGAATACAGTTTGCATCTAGACGTACATGTGTCACTCAAACGCAGTACATGAACACTGGCATGTACTGATAAACCAGCAGGAATATAAACACTACAATGTCCGTACGACACTGTTCAGAATTTGAATATTCTTTGAAGCGAATGTGTTAATAAGTGATAACTTATAGGTAAAGATACAAGTTTCTCGCAGCCTAGAGGCAATAGGGGCAATGGTGATTAGAGACCCTCATAGCTTGGGCATAGCATATGAAAGGCGGAGCCCAACCATCTCATTTCGCTGGCTCATGCCTCTCTGATCAGAAAACGGTGCCTATTTACTGCAGGATTGACACAGCTTTCCACTCATTGGCTGGCCAAACGGCGATTCGAACCCATAACCTTCTGCACCATTATCGAGCTTCTCTAACCACTGGACCACGCGTTTCTCTTTTTAGATACCTTTCATAAAATAGAGATGTTAATTAGATATACTAATTTATGGCCATTTCAGGCTACTTAAACACTAAATACAGCCGCCTCTCGATATCTCAATGTCGAAGTTTTTTCCAAACTACTGATATCTCAAAGTAAATTTTCTGGTACCAGAAAATTTACTTTAAGATATCATTAGTTTGAGATAGCAGGAGTTGCAATATACTTAAATATACATGAAATTAGGAAATGTGTTCTAACTTTAGTCTTTGCTGTAAGAAGATACTTTGAGATATCAGTGTTCGAGATATCGAGAGTTTACTGTACTGTATTGTAGTTACGTACTTAGAGACTTTATCCCTTTTAAGACTTGAAACATATACAAACAGTACAGACCCAGTTCAGACGCCGCACAACGTGGCGTCTGATCAGGATCTAGACTGTTCGCTTACAGGATGTTTATGCAAAATAAGCCCCTCAAGCCTTGGGCTTTCGACCAAATCCTGATCTATTGCTTCTGTACCTTAGTTGAAATTTGATTAATAAAATATTGTTTAAACCAAAATAAAATGAAAATTAAAACATGCAGCAGAAACCCCCAAAGCTAGAAATGGACTCATCCAAACGATAAGGATGGACAAGTCCAGTAATCAAAAAAAAAGTTAAACGCATTGGTAGATAAATGTTAAATATATCCAACAAACGGCATATTTTCGGAAAGTCCATTTTTCAGTAAATTTGTTTTGAATTCTGCCAATGCTTTACACGTTTATAGGTGCCTGAATAGGCATACCCTATGTATGTATAAGAATTAAAAACTCACGTTTTGCACTTAAAATGCATAAAATACCCTTCCTAATTAAACAGAATTGAATGACCTGAGATTATTGTCGGAAAAATGTCGTTCGAAATATTATGTATTCAGAAAATTCAGGAAGATTAGAATTCGTCCAAAAAAAGGAGGGAATCGTAAAAATAATCAGTGTCTCAATCAAATATGAGCTTCTGACGGCTCTGGCGTCTTACCTTCGTGTTAGTAAATGAAAATTATAGCCATGTTGTTGTAATATGTAACATAAAACTTAAATGTTTTAAAATTTGACGCCACGTCGTTGTCACGTGTCTTACTTAAAGCTGACATCGGTAATTTGTGAATTGCATTTTATCAAATATTTTACACGTTTTTTATAATTATTGATGCCACAGAAATTAACATAATATGATAACACTATCCATGAAGTTTCTAAAACGATGTTTTTCTTTTTTAAATTTTACGCACAAAGGAAAGTGAAATAGCAGATGTCAGTTACTTACACCAGAAGTAAGTTAACTAAAAAGGGGGCTTGCCGAGTCGATGTACTGATACCTGTCCCCGAGGTTATAAAAAAAATTTTCGTGCTCAACTCAGCTGAGCATACAATTTTCTCTGTTGATAGATATGAAAATGCCAACTAATGTTGGCATTTTCATATTTATATGCAGAGAAAATTTCATACTCAGCTTAACTGAGCAAGAAAACAACTGTACTTATCAATAATTTGCTATATATTAGCAGGTAAAATTTCATGCTCAGCTCAGTTGAGCGTAAAATGTTTTATAACCTCGGGGCCAGGATGTATACATATTGGGTACAGCTCGATACCAGTGGATATTCGGCGAGCGCCCATTTTGTCGAGCTTGCCTCAGCTGCACGTAAACTAAAGACGAACAAGTTTACAGTTTATACCCACAATATTTTCAATACTTGATTATTATTTGGTATTATCTAAAACTAAACAAGTTTTGCTATCAGGCGATGCAACAAAAATTGCCTTCGATAAGACAAATAGTGCAAACCCAGATTTGTGTCTACTGTATTCTATGACACTTCTGTCCACAATATTTAGGATCATCTAAGCTTGGCACATGATTAATCTTACACCCTATTTAATGTGGCATTTATTTGTCTACTCATGGGGCTAATGTTCTTGAATGGAACAAATTACATCACCCTAGACAGACCATCGTGGGGCTAATGTTCTTGAATGGAGCAAATTACTCGTATATCAACCGAGACAAACCATACACAAACAATATGAAGTACAAACGTACTAGCCTTAGAAGGCGTTGACTTGATCTGAATAGTTCCGAAAGAGCAAAATTGTTTGATTGGCGTTGAGTGAAAAGGGGCCTTACGTCATGTACAAACATAGAAGACTCAGATCAGGCCCTTAGGTTATAAAACTTGAGTACATTCTCAAACTCGAAAGAATGCACACTGATTGGCTGCTTCCGAGCACATGCTCGGAAGCAGCCAACCAGTGTGCTTTATTTTGAGTTTGAGATTATTCTCAAGTTTTATAACCACGAACCCTGCCTACTAATCAGCTCAGTTTGGTCAGAGCATTCCCTTTTTGCAAACACAATCTCCCACAGTCAAAGCTGTCAAAAGAAAGCAGCCAAGAGAAGGACAAAAACTTCTTGCTTAAGACAGGCGCTTGCCTAATGCAGGTCAATTTTACACTACTTTGGGGTATGAGATTTTGTTCTCCTAAGACAGGTCTTTGCTTATTAGAGGTGGCTTTTAAGACTGGTTTGATTTAACTATAATTCTTGGAAATATAAGGATTGAAATGCGAATGCTCTGATCAGCCTGTGATGGGTTGCAGACTAATTCTATTTTTTACAGTGCGCATATGGCGTAAGGAACTTTTACACGCGATGACAATTTTTGTTACATTTCACGAATGGTACTAGATGCCGATTCATACCTTCGTTAAAGCCACAATAGCCTCATCAGTCATGAAAGGTACGCTTTACACTTCACTGACACACCGTCAATAACCGCCATTGACCGTAAAAGAACTTGATGTTCTTACGAGGGTCATCCAATAAATCCTGCAAACGGCCAGTTTCAGGCAAATGATAGTTAAATACGAATCAAGCAATCCAGATTCGTACATTGCATCTTCCCTTCTTTCAAGTCAACACTTTCCAGAAACTTCATGATCTTGCAAATAGCGTTGCTAGGTAACTGAAGAATACTACCATTATGGGTGCGGCGGTGGCTTCTAGTTGTATGTTTAAGATCCCCTAGCTTAGTTCAGAACGCTTGTAAATATCTGAAGATTGCTGAGAGGTACGGAAAAATAATACTGAAGTATGTACACGGTACCAAAATTAAGATATTGCCGTCAGTCAAGATATTATTATTGTTCAAAAGAAGATCACCATGTTTTTCGGGCAACTAAAATATCATATAAAATGAGTATATGAAGAAGAGGCTTTCACAGCAGATGAAGTGTTCCCTAAGCTGCCATTAATTTGTTATCAAAGAATAGTCCCGAGATGGTGAAATGTAAATATTAGAGAAAATATAAGCTTCGGGCCTTATTTAATATCGTTTGCAGCCTTAAGAAACCAGAGGTAAACGTCAAAAAACTAGAATTTTGCTAAAATACGGTAATATTGTCTTGTTGCCTAGCAACCACATTTGTTCGGTAATGTGAAATGATAACTGTCTTTTATTTGAGTTCTTGAATATAAGGCGATTATTTTAGAACATGAATTATAAACATATACGCAGGAATTTTCTTCCCCTCACCTCTTGTAAAAGACGTCGTGTTTGTGCAATTTCACCGCCGGTATCGCTGACACCTTTGCATTCAAAACCCTCCCATATCTGAGAAAGGAATGTCACATTTATGATTTTTAGCACATATGTGTATTATATACTTAAGCTGTTAATGGTATAATTTGATTGCCCTACCTCAATTAATAAAGCAGTAATGACGGCGTTTGCAAGACTTATTGGATGACCCTCCTATTAGAAGTGTGGGTTATTCTGGTTACCGACCTTTTTGGCATTCTTTTGATATAATAGTAAAGGTAAAGGTTTCCTGTCGCCTAGTGGCAATTGGGACAGTAGATGTCAGAGTCCCGCTGTATCTCGGGCAAAGTATATTCAAGATGAATCCCATCCGCCTCCTTCTGCATAATAGCCAAGCACCTCTAACCACCCGCTAACGAAGCCTCTCAATGTTATAACCTTAGTCGAGGAAGAAATTAAGTCTCGCTATTATTTATATTTTATTATTTAAAGAGGAACTATGAAAAATAGGAAAAATAATCGGGGGTGTGTGGGGGGGGGGGGGGGGGTGTGTATGCGTGTCGTTTTTATTTTTTTTAATCATATCCCTTACTTGTGTCTATCAAATTTATAGGTACTTTTGTGTCAGATTTAACATATTTAATGGGAATTTTTAGCGTTACATGGTTGATACAGTAGCGAGAGTGCAATATTATATTGGGAACGTTATCAGTGTCTGCTCCCGGGCTACGTAGTTCTTCACTTCTTTTTGTCAATATGGAAATGTCTGCATATTAACCGACATACTGTCACCAAAAAGAGGGCCAAAAAGACCGCTTTTATTTTATAACGACGAGCCACTAGGAAAACAATAGCGAAAACGTATCAAAATCGAAGCCATGCCAAAGCCTTGACCTCGTCTGACTATTATCATTCTTAACAATCAAGCAATCTTTAATTTCGACCTTATGAAACCTAACGCGACAAAATAAAGGAGAACGTGTTTGCCATATTTAGATATAAAACCTCTTGTTTGCTACAGACTGACGTCAAAGAAAACCATTGAAATAGATTCAGATCACAGATAATATTAGAAAAAAACATCAATGACCTTGCTATTTTTTCTTTTAATCTTCGCAAAGCTAAACAGATTCTAATCAGCAAAGTATATGACAGAATTTTTCATAGCTAATACTTGTTCATGTTTGTTAAATATTGCTTGTTAAAAATGCCACAGTCCCTTGGTCCGAGTATGGTATCAGGACCTGGCCCGGAGGTTATAAAACTTGAGTACATTCTCAAACTCAAAATAAAGCACACTGATTGGCTGCTTCCGAGCACATGCTCGGAAGCAGCCAATCAGTGTGCTTTATTTTGAGTTTGAGATTATTCTCTCATTTAATAACCTCGAACCCTGATATCACTTGGTCCAGCTCAGGGCATACTGGGCGCAGATATCCTGGTTTAGTGGATTCAAGAAATGGATCGGTAAGTAGAGCTGTGGTTATCATTTGCGACTGTTACAGGGCTTCCGCTAACTTTCATTTTCAGGAAGTCCTGGACTATCTACCCCTAAAATTTGGAAGTCCCACAGGAAAATCTAGGAAGTCCCAACTTTTTTCTACAGAACGGCTTTCTGAAGTTTTGGATGAAATAAAATACTGTTATATTAAACTCGGACTGGTGTTGTTGTTGTTTTTCCTCCTTTAGTTTCAGAGCTCTAGTTAAGGGGAGTATTGACAATTGTTCTTATTTCTCAGTAAATGTATTTTATGACCAGTCTAATCTAATGAGTACCCATGTCATATATTTTTAGTGAGAAATATAACTAATTATCCCAAAACTATCACCAGACACCTCTTCTTATCTAGATCCCTGTATTAGTTTGTACCCGTATATTGCTGCAGTGTAGATATGCAGCAAAATTATTCTGAAGTGTGTCACTATTATCTTGTTCCACAGTATGATTTATCAGTTAGTGAATAATTCTGATTAAAAGATAAACATTGGTACCTTTAATTATTTAATTTCAGTTGAATAAAACAAAGAAAAGGAACCTAATCCATTATTCACTAATCGATGACTATCTTCAATGAAAGGAAAACAAAGTACAAAATAAAAACAATATTTTATTCATGAAAGACACCAGAGGAGACAATAATAATAATAAAAATTATCATATGACGTCGCATCTGAGAGTGTAATAAAGCCATGCATTAAAATTGATAATCCACTAGTGGATTAAATATGCAAATTACGTCGTAGCTTTATGCGTTGACGTCCATAAAAACGTCGCTTTTTCTAATGGGGAAATCATGATGTTTTAGTGCAAAATTTGCTAATAAAATGCGATTTTAGTGTCAATTGATAAATAGAATCCTTCATTCGTGCCCCTGTATTGTTGAATTTATTAAACGAGTTGGGGAAAACGATAAGATGCGAGGCTACGCCGAGCATCTTATCCTTTTCCCCAAGTCGTTTAATAAATTCAATAATACATGAGCACTCATGTAAGATTCTCTATATAATTATTATGATTTAAGAAATGTAACAGCAGTGCTCTAATTAAGGGAAGTATCCAGAGGATATTTTTTCTTATATCTCAATAAAATGTATTTATTATGGTTCTCATTAGAATTTCATCAACAAGGTGATTCTAGTGAGTAACCATAACATATTTTGGTAGATAAAAATAGAAAATTATCCTCTAGATATCCCCTAGTCTGGCTCCCAGGCTAAATGGTTATATGTATTCAAATAGTAGAAGTCTTAACATGGCTTTTCATTCTGACGGCCACCTTTGGTCAAAACCAGAAAATAAAACAAAGGGACTGGGAGCCAGTCTAGATATCCCCCTAACTGGAGCGCTGTTAGCTGTCTTTAGTAAACTGAAGTCAAGAGGGTTCCGTGCGACTAGTTTGTCCACTTATGATTTTTCTACTCTTTATACCACATTACCCCATAATTTAATAAAGGAAAAACTTGTTGATTTGATTGAGAGGGCCTTCAAAAAGTTCTCCAAAAATGAAGATACCCTTTATATTGCCTGTAACGATAAGAAAGCGTTGTTCACTTCTACTGACCGTAAAATATATAGAGGATATAGTCTTTGGTCATGTCAGAATGTATGTGACGCCTTATCATACCTCTTAGATAATATTTACATCAGATTTGGTAATAAGTTATACAGACAAATTGTTGGTATTCCGATGGGTACAACAACTGGAGCTTATGTCTTCAATGCGGGCTGAGTAGTGTAGTCGGTTACCTGTTACCTGGAGAGAGTATAAATGCGAATGCAGTTATTTCCCTTAGACCCGGGGAGCGATAGGCATTAATCGATATTTGGAATGTCATATCGATGTTCATATCCCAGGACAGGGAGTTTTTCTCATTTCTTTTTTTTTTTCTTTTACCCCGCCCATCGGGGCTCGCGAAATAGACTGGCTGCCTGGTGCTTCTGCGCAGAGCTGCTAGTCCTGGGTGTCATTTATCGCAGGCCGAGCAATACTTGCAGTCCCACAAATTCAGAGGCAACATCTCGACGACTAATTTTTTTTACTGGGACGTTAAAACACTACCCAACAGGAACGATAACGTTTTCTCTTGATTTTCTGTTTTGACAAAACTGCTTTAAAGTTTTATGTAAACTGTGTCTTTCGGCATGTAACAGCTGCGCTATTTAAAACAATCAAGATAGAATTTAAGATTAGTCTGACTTTCTATGTTTTTCTGCGAACAAAAATAAATAAACTAATGAACCATGCCACGACAAAAACAAATTGGCATGTTCGCCCTGCGAACTATCAGAATAGCGTGTGCGTTCGCCCATCTGATCTGGGCCTTCACTATCCGCATAGAGGTAGCTTAGACCATTGCCTGTCCTGTAAGCGCACAGCGAAGATTCTGATTAGTCTGGGCGGCTGCCAAGGCTGATCTGAGTCTTGGCAGGGCGCTATGGCACTGCGTTGATTTTGTTGCGACGCGACTGAAATTACTGTTTCATACAAAAATAATCACAAGAATGACGTTCGGATTAAATATCCATTTCTGACCTTCATTGCCGTTAGCAGGTGTTAATTTTGAAATTGCATTGTTTTGACAAGACGTGTGACCAACTGTATTTTCACACCTTCCGACCGACAGCGACTACTCAGTTGATGTCTTGAGCAAACAATTAAATGAGCCGCGACAAAGGTGCACGTACGCCCAGAAAAGTCTTAGATCAGCGTGGGCATCCGCCTGATCCGAGCAGAGGCTTCGCTATCGGCATGGAGGTAGCTTAGAGTCTTAGCTACCATTTAAACGCATAGTTCAGACTCTGCTCAGACCGGATTGCTGTCCAGGCTGATCTGCGTCGTCGCTGGGCGCACATTCCAATTTGTTCGTCTTCTCGTATTGCGGCTCATATGAGGAAACTTTTGAACATTTAGCAGAAAAGAAAGTGACCTGTCCATGGGCGGAACGCTGACGAGTGCCTGTTCTCTCCGTATTTCTTACTGCATTTAATTCTATCTCAATTTAATTTCCACATGATAATTTTAAATGGTTTTCGCACAGTCACAGCCTGATTTGATAACACATGTTCAAAATATTTTGAACAGAAATTCGGATCAGTTTGGTTTGTGCAGAAACACGGGTAAGGTTATGTACAAACTCAAATTCAACTAAAATTGACAAATTATTAACTGATCATAAACTCAGACCAGTGTTTTGCAAGTGCATAAGTTGGTCTGAGTCAGTTTGCATACATAATTAATTCCATAAATTGACTATTATAGCTTTATATTTTTTGCATTTATTTTTTTTTCAAGTCATGATGACTTTAACAAACTTTAACGGTTTGACAATTACGAAAACAGTTTAGAGGTAATATCGGATTTTATGATCGATAATCGATTAATCCTCGTGTAATTATAAGTATGTTAATTGTACTGTATATTGTCAACAAATTCCGATCAGCTTGCGCAAACTGATCAGACATTGTTCAGTCTTATCAGTTTGCACATGTCAGAGGCTGATAGGTGTCCGCAGGTGCACAGGTTTATTATCGGAAGTACTCATATTATAGCAAAAATAAAAAAATCACAAAAATATCTTTCAATATTCCTTGCTAGCATCACTAAAACAGTCATAAAATTAAAGTGACAAACTTGCATTATGAACAGAAATATTACTAATAAAGTTAATTTATAGCCTTGCAAGAAAAATGTTTCATAGCAATTTTTCCCATAGCGATTAATCCTTACACTACCACGGTTACGAGAAAATCTTCACCATGATTTAGTTTCTTACATTATTTTTTTTTCGACAGTAATATCTTAAGAGAGCAATACAGTATATGTATCTTCGTGTCTCCTGATTATGAAAGAGCAAATCTGCTAGTCAAAAATAAAATTCTATGGATTCTAAGATTCTACCCTGGGATACACAAAACATATTTCGGTTTCTTTGATAAAAACGCCCCACCACACTCAAATAAATTTCAATCAAAAATGTTAGAACAAACATTAGCAATTATGATAATAATTAATAGACTGATCGAACATTACCAAAAAATATGTAATTGGTTTGTAAAGTTTTTTTTTTTTTTTTTTTAGCTTATAAAGGGATTTTTAAAACTACAAGTAGTCGATTAACTGTCTGTTCATTTTTGATGGTCACGTGTAGGAGTTACGTGACTTCTTTCTCTGTTTTCCTTTCTTGTGTTCATTCGTTTATTCTTTCTTTCCTTCTTTCTTTCTTAATAAGACAATATGAATATTCTTCCTTTCTTAGTTAGATCATAAAAGCACATATAAAAATACATAAACAAAACACGAATACCAAGAAATAAAGTGGTAAGCCTTTGAGCAATATAGGCGAATTTGGACTTAAACTATTTGAAACTATTACTATGATGAGCGAGGTTGTTTCGAAACGCGATTTTCTGTATGTTTAGAGATCGATGGAAGAAACTTATAGTATACTTATTTTATAATGAATTACATCAATGTAAACCTTATGAAAATCTCTCAGTGGTGATAACTTATAAAAGTTTTATAGAAAATCCGATCATTTTCAAATTTTAGGCTGAACATAGCTTCTTAGGCATTTTCGACATTATTCTTATATAATTTCATGTGACTGAAGCTTCAAACTTCAAAAGCCGATGGAAGTATCAAAACATGAAGTTAATTTGCATATTTTTATACCATATTAACGGACAAAGACTGAAGTCTATGATCATAACTTATAAAAAATTGTCGTAATATCATATATGTATTTAATTTCAAATTTTATATTATATTTCTATGTAATTGCATATAACACTTGACATTATTTGAACAGGTAAGCTCTCGGATAAACCCGTAAGTCGCTATCGGTAGTTTCCGCCATATTGAAGCATTAAGTTCCCTATGATTGTGCTCCTCTTGTGGCCGATTTGTTTTTATTTTGTTATGAAAGAGATTTCATGACTTCTCTTTCGGTTGATAATCAAGCTGATATCATTGAGGCATTTAACTCTACCTCTAGATATTTAGACGATCTTCTGAATATTGATAATCCTTATTTTGAAAGCATGGTTAACCAAATTTACCCACCTGAACTTAAATTGAATAAAGCTAATACTTCAGATACCGAGGCCCCCTTTTTGGATTTACATCTATCTATTTCTAACGGTTTAATATCTTCTAAAATTTATGATAAACGTGATGACTTTGACTTTGATATAGTTAATTTTCCATTTTTGGATGGTGACGTTCCACGTCGTCCCTCTTATGGAGTGTATATTTCTCAACTTATAAGATTTGCTAGAGTGTGTAGTCATGTAGATGACTTTAATGCTCGTAATAAATGTTTAACTGCTAAACTTCTTCAACAGGGCTATCGGTATCATAAGCTTAGAAAGGCTTTTTCTAAATTCTATCGCAGACACCATGAATTGGTTTCAAAATTTGATGTCGGATTAAAATTTCTTTTACACCAAGGCCTATCGGAACCAGAATTTTATGGTGACTTAGTATACAAATTCAAAAAGATTAAGGGTAGGACTGATTTTTCTGATCAATTCCGAAAAATAATAATACGTCACAAACGTATTGGCTATAATTCAAATGTTATGCGACAGTCTGCATGCTTAGTGATTAACCCAATCACGGTTGATAACTTTGCTGCACTCTTTAATTGCACACCGGGGGATCGGTCGTCAGACTCTATGATGGCCCCGACCTAAAGCTATATATTTTAGTTGGTTGGGACCGGAGCCTTTTTGTCTGTTGCTTGGTCCACCGGGGCTCAACTGGTGACCTTCTTTTGCTTCAGATTTCCAGTGGGGTCGTTTGGCAGGACAGGGATCTCCACCTGTCAGACGGCCCGTTGTATCTGTTGAGTCCTCGTCTTTGCTTCTTCATGGTGTTGAAATTTGATTTATGTGTTTACCGTGATGATTCATTGACGAGTTAGAGGGTTATCATGCGAACCGAACTACCAACTAAATGTTTTGTACCACTTCAGAAACTGAGGGTGAGGTTGGGCCTGTAAAATCGATTTAAGCCCCCCAGTAATTCATTACTGACCGTTCCAAGGCGGTAGTTCTGTTGTGGTTCTCTGTTGCCTGTTTTTGGTGTCAGAGTTTCTGTGATGTTTTACCTTATGTATGTTCTTATTATTTTTGGTTCGGTTTGGGTTGCTGAGTGGCCACCTTTTGGGAACAAGCTGCTCACTCGGTTGGCCATATGTTCTCTGTATCTTGATTATTTGTAATCTTAGTTGTTTCCAACTATGGTTTGAGGGCTGGATTTGGATTTTGATTGTTTCAGTTCCTGGTCTTTGCATACTTTTTACTTTGTAGAAAATCACAAATGTTATTTCTTTCCAAATGGAAAAGAGTCCCTCTCATATATGAATGTCCATATACACTGTGCTGACTTCTCTTAAAAATGGTTTAAAAACTGTTGGCTTTCTCTGTTTTTTATTATTTATACACAATGTCAGAAGCAGCCCAAGACTTTAATATCTATCTATTTTTATTTGATTTAGAAAGAAGCAAAAATACACAAGCCAGATATTTACTGTTTCAAACTAGGATCTGTTAGCTATCTCACTGAAGACCAAATCTCTTTGGGAATTGATGATAATATCAGAACTTTTCTGGTTTCTCTTACCTCTATACACCTTTCCTAGAATTATGAGTCTGTTCGAGTTTTGTCCCTTGCAACGCATATGACGTCATCTATAGGATAGGCTCTTGTTTTTCATTGTGTAACCAAATAAATGCCGGTTTTCCGTATATTCAAAACTAACATTCAACGGTTAAGATTAAGACAACTATTTTGTTTCATCTATAATTAGCTCTTTCTTTGTCGGAAAATAAGCTTTATAACTTTAGCATATGGGAATTTGACATAAAATTAAAAGATTTCCGACTAAAATTTCGGGCAAAAATTACCGTAATCGAAAGAGTATGTATCACCAGTACAGCTTCCAAAACATAAGGAAAAGAAAGAAAATCGCGGAAGATGTTCAGACCGTTATTACAAAAGATACAAAACGAACGATTAGCTGATTATAAAGCAGACACACGCTAAAATGAAAACAAAGTGTGCTGACATTGAATTCGTTTGTGTTATCACAGAATCGCGCGCATTGCCGCAATAAACAAACATCTATGATTGTGTATTACCTAGACATGTGTTCCGCAGTTTTAAGAACACCTACCGTGAAATGGAAACGATCAAATAAATAATACCGATGATAAGTAAGAAATGGAAATAAAAATAATATAAATTCAAACTCGGGTTCAAACTTTCGGAAAACTGTCTGGATGCTGATGCTTTTAGATCGATGTATCGCACAAGAAACCATAAATATCAGCGCTGTAATCTGTCCGGTAATAATGCGTAGTTACTATCTGAACTTGCGGCTGACGTTTTACCTGTCGGAAAAAATGGGAAGAACTTTTCAGATTTACGAAACTTACTTATACGAAATGTAACTCTTTTATATTGAACAAACGTGAATGTATTGCCGGGGTGTTAAAACACGGCGTCGATGAAAGGGGTCATGAAAATCATGAACGACTTGTCGGGATTCTCAATATGATATTGAAATAAATAAAAAAAAATATATAAATAAAAATGTGACATGAAAACAGGGCAATTATACTTTAATTTGGTCTTTCAATGAATTTTTTGCAGTTCACATTTACAAAACGTCTGCTTTATTCATGTCATGTGTGCTTGCAGTTGTACTGAATTATATGGGATGCTCCTATAGATGAAGTCACATTCTACTTGCGTAGATAACTCGTGCGCGACTTTATCGATTTATAGGAAAGATGTATAAAACACAAATTGTAGATATCCTATCTAATACGAATTCACAATGGGTGTTATATGGAGAAAAGGTCGACCCAGATCAGACTGCATGCACATGCAGCATGTTTTGGGTCTACAAAATACGCCATTCCATTTGACAGTCTTCAATAATTATCACTATTACCCATAATGATTTTTTTCATAACATATTTTATTCGTACTGATTTTCATAACACATTTTATTCCTAATGATTTTCATAAAACATTTTATTCCTAATATGAATATTTCATTTTGTTTTCACATTTCAGGCACTTTTTACTTGATCATTTTGTTTTCTCCATAACTTCACTCTTTTTTTATACATCACTGTTCAGCAGGAGCATATAGTCTAGCAAATTTAAAGAGTAACTACACTTCAGGAACTGACTGAATCAGATCCCAAACCCTATCCCCAACATCAAAGGAAAAGATTGACAAAGACATCCCAACAAACAATAAATTACAAGTGATAAGCCGAGTCAGCAGCTCTTTCCCAAATAGGTGGCAACACAGCTATCTTTATTGAACTAAATAATTTAGACCAACAGAAGGGTTACAAGTCTTCTTTCTCCCTATGCCAGTTTCTTTTTGCTCTCTCATAAGGGAATGACTCTATTTCAGGACCTACAGCCAATTTCATTAGCATATCCAGGTTTTCTGGGTTGAGAGATGTTCGAGATTTTATTTTAATTCTATTTTGTAAGCTAAAACCACGTTCACAAGACACACTTGTCACAGGTATACAAAGAAATATGACAGAGTTTGTAAGTCAGTGGATATTCCTCTGAATGGCGACGCATGATCATTTTACTAAATGCTTTGAAGGAGGGATTTCGGTAGGAACCCTTCAGGAGAGCGCTTATTCCAGAATACTCGCGTTTGAAAGCAGCTTCATCTAAATTGTAATGCTGACAGAGTTTTTATGTTCTCCTCAACTTCACTAGAATGTAACAATACATTAGTATGTGGCTCAAGTACGCTGAAAGCACTGAGAATGGATGATGTTTCAGTTGACATCCTGTTTTCGATGTTTTCGCAGACACTTTTAATGTGGTCCTTCATAAGTTTTTCTACCTGGTTCTTTTCATTTGAATGAGTTAATTGTATGCCTTTAAAATAGATCTTACTGCCGTTCATACTGAGCCGCGACATGACAAAACCAAGAATGTGGTTGTGCGCCCAGCGCAGACTCAGATCAGCCTGGGCATCCGCCCAGTCTGATCAGAGCCTTCGCTGTCCGCCTGGAGGTAGCTTAGACCCTTAGCTACTGTTTGAGCCCTTAACGAAGAGTCTGATCAAACTGGGCAGATGTTCAGGGTGATCTGAGTCAGCGCTGGGCGCACAACCACATTGTTGGTTTTGTCGTGTCGCGGCTCAAATGATTCTTAAATTCTTCACTATGCTTTCCATTTACATTTGTAAGTCCCTCAAGGTGTCCAATAGTGCTCTCTTTCATTGGTAAGAACTGGCTGAAGTGCAAAGAATCTGACTGAAGCTGCTTACACAGTATTCCTACAACAGAGAGAATATCACATAAGACAGCCGTGAAAGCTGGGAACTTATAATGTAACACTTCTTTCAAAAGTCATACAGCAATACAATCACCAACTGTATTCTTCCCCTCATTTGACTGAAGATACATCACGATTGAAGAATAGCATTTGTGAACTGTCTTAACAGCATTTTCAAGAGTTAACCAACGAATATTTATAGGATCTTTCAGTTTCAGGTTTGGCTCATCCATTACATCCTGCATTGCTTCAAGTTTGTAAGTTCTCACACCAGACCCAGTCACTTGTATGTACAAGTTCTTAAGAGTATCCTTGAACGACATAAGATAAGGAAGGTCTTTAGCAGCATCTGCACATGCGAGCGACAGTCTGTGTGCAACACAGTGAACATGCACAAGACTAGGGGCCTCTTTTTGCAGCTGAACTCCTCCTCCCCCCTTCTTTCCGAACATTACCGAAGCACCATCACTGCCTAATCCAACAAAGTTCACAGTTTGTAATCCAACAGTTTTAAGCTTATTAATGACTTCAGTGACAATGGTACTAGCAGTTCCAGCTGGGGTTCTAATGTTTGAAGTAATTTAGATTTCACATCCAGATCTGTGGGACACACATACCGAATATATATCACTAACTTCTTATGAACAGATAAATCTGTACTTTCATCAATTATCAAACCATAGTACTTTGTCTGATTCAGTTCACTTTTCATATCCTCATCAAGCACATGTTAAAGAGTTAACTGAATATCATGAAGAGTATTACTATGAATATCACAAAATTTGGGATCTACACCTGTCCACTAGCCTTTTGGAAATTCAGTAACTTATTAACATAAGAATTTGGTGAGTTTTCTTTAGCAGCAAAGTATACTGTCCGACAGAGATGAACGTCGGTGTCAGAAACACTGGTCTTTGGCTCGGAGGCGCTGGCTGGCTCTTCATCAATGTTGTAGAGTTGTTTCCTCGTGGGGTCGCCTCTAATGAGCTTTTGTGGTCTTTAGAGTCGATGTGCTTAACCACAGTGGATCTCTGAGCCCGCGCCTTCTTTTGTGAAAGAATTAACTCTGTGAGCAGCACGGCAGACTTTGCAGAACATGCGCTTATTGTCTCGCCTGCGAAGCAGAGGCGAGACATATGTATTGCTTTTCCGGTGTCGTCATCGGCGGCGGCGGCGTAAACTTTTGTCGAGTTTTCGCGTTTAGGTCATTTTCTCAGAAACTATAAGGGCTAGAGCCATGAAACTTGGTACATGCATATATCTAAAAGGGTAGATCTCACATCCATCATCAATATTGAGTCTTAACCTACATTTTACGGTTGACTGACTTCGTAATTTTTTGTCGAGTTTTTGCGTTTAGGTCATTTTCTCAAGAACTATAAGAGCTAGAGCAGAGCTAGAGCCATGAAACTTGGTACATGCATACATCTGGACATGGAATTCTCAAAACCATCATTTATACTGAGTTTTGACCTACCTTTTACGATTGACTGACTTCGTAATTTTTTGTCGAGTTTTTGCGTTTAGGTCATTTTCTCAAGAACTATAAGAGCTAGAGCCATGAAACTTGGTACATGCATACATCTGGACATGGAAATCTCAAAACCATCATTTATACTGAGTATTGACCTACCTTTTACGGTTGACTGACTTCGTTTTTGTTTTTTTGTTTTTGTCGAGTTTTTGCGTTTAGGTCATTTTCTCAAGAACTATAGGAGCGGCTGTAGCGTAGTGGATAATACTCCAGACTACCAATCCAGGGGTCGCAGGTTCGATCCCCCGCTTCTCCGGTCTTTCGGATGAGACTTTAAACCGAGGTCCCGTCTCCATATGACCTCGTTGTTGGTGGGACGTTAAACCCGAGTTCACTCACTCACTCACTCAAGAACTATAAGAGCTAGAGCCATGAAACTTGGTACATGCATACATCTGGAAGAGTAAATCTCAAAACCATCATTAATATTGAGTCTTGACCTACATTTTACGGTTGACTGACTTTGCATTTTTTGTGGAGTTTTTGCGTTAGGTTATTTTCTCAGAAACTATAAGGGCTAGAGCCATAAAACTTTGGTCATGCAGTCATCTGAAAGAGAAAAGCTCAAAGTCATCATCAATATTGAGTCTTTACCAACATTTTACGGTTGACTGACTTTGCAATTGTTTTTCAAGTTTTCGCGTTTAGGTCCTTTTCTCAGAAACTGTAAGGGCTAGAGCCAAGAAACTTCGTTCATACATACATCTTTGCTGATGTACCTTTGTTTTGTGACAAAGCGCCAGCAGGCGAGACACCGCATTCCGCGAAATTCTTGTTCTTCTCGTCAAATTCTACCCACTCAAACTGCTCAAACAGTGTTACCCCTGGAAGGCGTTTATACAAGCACATATGCACATATGCTTTGTAAACATCTCGACTGGCTTTAAAGTGATGGGGTACACTTTCTTGGAGGAGAAGCAACGCTGGAATTTAAAATGTTGTTCCCACCTTCTCATTGTATGTGTGTGTTGTGTGTGTGGGGGGGGGGAGGTTATAGGAAATAATTAGTTTATCTAGGAGCAAAGTATTTTGTTTAAGTATAAGACCTTTCTCAGAAACGTTTCACATTATCTTCCCTTACAGGCGGACAAACCATGGTATAACTATATTATCCCACCCTTACCAGCGTAGACCTTTCTTTCTCAATGCCAAAAATTTCGTACTAAAAGTAAAAAGTATGCAAAGACCAGGAACTGAAACAATCAAAATCCAAATCCAGCCCTCAAACCATAGTTGGAAACAACTAAGATTACAAATAATCAAGATACAGAGAACATATGGCCAACCGAGTGAGCAGCTTGTTCCCAAAAGGTGGCCACTCAGCAATCCAAACCGAACCAAAAATAATAAGAACATACATAAGGTAAAACATCACAGAAACTCTGACACCAAAAACAGGCAACAGAGAACCACAACAGAACTACCGCCTTGGAACGGTCAGTAATGAATTACTGGGGGGCTTAAATCGATTTTACAGGCCCAACCTCACCCTCAGTATCTGAAGTGGTACAAAACATTCAGTTGGCTGTTGGCATTTTCTGGTAAGGGTGGTATAAGTGTTACACCTCCACAGCCAAACGTCAGAAACTCAATTTTCCATGAGTAACTTTGTTGCTGTCTTATTCAATACAAAAGTTTCATATAGTGAACATACATATATATTATATGGCCATAAAATATGTCGAATTCCAGCAGATCGATCAAGCATGGAAGCTGAGACTTTTAGGAAAATCAAAAAAAAATATGAAAAGTCCATATTTGTACAAAGCAAACATTGATGGCAAATCGCATCTTTTTGAAGAAGCGGCGACCGAAAAAAAAACTTCGTAATAACATCTAATTCGTTTTTATCGGTTTGATTTCATTGTGCTTTTTGTGTTTTATCGGTTTGATTTCATTATCATTTTTTGAAAGCAACGTGTAGCATTTACTGCAAGTTTTGGTTGAACAAAAAAGTATATTTATATTTATCTGATCAATAACCTTTTAACCTTTGTGTATTCATTAGGGTCAAGTCAGCTAATTTCGGACAGCAGGTAAATTCGGACAGTAGCATTGTTTCCTTTATATGTCAGTTGTTTTGAATTAAAACACAACCACCTGAGCAAACAGTGAAAATCCTGATGAGACGGCTCATTATGAGCCGTCTCATCTGGAGTTTCACTGTTTGCAATGGTATGTCCGAATTTACCTGACTTGACCGTAGAATTTACTAATATGCAATCTAATAGCTGACGTAAGCTCGTAAGAGTATAATGCCGTCTATCGAACAGAGTACACTTTTTGTCTGTACGCTTGTGGTAAGCTTCTTATGGTATAATATGTGATTATCAGACGGGAATAATTTTCTGGAGATAATTAACCCATAAATACCTAGTGTTTCATAAAAGTAGTCGTCGCAAGCAGTGTACGCCCAGATCTGACACCGCAAAACGATTTAAATGGTTGGCCAAATATCAGTTCTAAAGAATATACACCGGAAGTATCGCAAAAACGATCATGGCTTGATAAAATCCTAAACAACGTCAAACTTCAGACTCATGGGCTGCTAGAGAAATTGCGAATACTTCAACCAGGCCACTAGGTCATAACACTTTTTTCTCATGCTAAGCTGAGTTTGTGCTCAAATTTGATGGAGAATGGAATACAAAATACCAAACAAGTGTACTTTCGAACATTAAAGTAATAGAATTTACGTGAATATCAAATAAAAAAATTTCATGTCATTGCCTGTAACTTTGTATTATACAAATGTATGGGGAGGACCGTAATTAATGTTGTAAGAACTTTTGGTCCAACCCAGTTGCTGTATAGATTATTTGGCAATAAAATATGTTTAAACTAATATCAAATAAAACTAAAAAACTGAGCTCCTTTAAGAGCAACTACAGCATCCCAGGAAGAAGATGGGTCAAACTACGTTGTTTCGGCTAATAGAGCCTCATCGGTAACCCTGTTAAAGTCGAAGGGGAGCAGTAGGGTGATAAGATTTTTCACCGGTTGCAGTGCCATCAGTACCACTTTATCAAGGCGTGGCTTACATGGCATTTCCTGCAGATTTTTAATGTCGGTTCTTGAGAGCATTGAATTCTTTTAGAATTAAAAAGTAACCTCTGAAACTATGCATTTTAGCGTTTAAAGTCAAATGTTCTAAATCAAGAGTATGCAAGAAAAAATACCTGACATGGGTGTGAGGTACGATAAGAAAAATCTGCCCCTCGGAATTACTATCCAACATGACCCGCGGTACGGGTTTTCCTAATCACACCTCACACTGCATCGGTTAAAACAGTTGAAATGCATGTCTGACATAACAGAAATAATGTTCTCACACACAAATATTACAGAGTACTACGAATTATCCTTCACTATCTGTAGTTCTATAGGCGCTCAACCTTTCGATCCTTGATATCTGGTACTGACACTTCCTTATTCAAGTTGGCCTAGATCGTTATTATACAGGGGTGAGATACAGAACAAACATCGACAAAAATATCAGTAAACGCATTGCTACTGCTTAAAGACATAATTTATGTTTATAGGGTGTCATAATCCTATGATGCAACATTCCATCATCAAAGGAAATGCCCCATCTCACATAGATAATGACAAAACAGGGTCATAAAACCATTATAGGGTGGTACAACTTTTTGGCTTACTTCATATATCCCTTTAACACACGCCTAAAGTTTTTTTATCCACAAAGCAGGTTTGGTTAAGAAAGAAATATACATGTATGTCAGTATTTGTTGTTGTTGCAAAAGGAGCTGGTGGGAAGGGCCGTCTTTGGTTCCAATTCAGATTCTCCTAAAGTTTACAGTTTAAACACATTTTATTGTCTTAGAACTAACAATAGGGGTGGGCTACAGGTGTAACCAACACCAGTTACCGCCCTTCCCTTAGAACAGTTTACACAAATCGTCAACTAGGCTACAAGACAATAATATGGTATTGCGTATCATCTGAGCATTTGGGTACAGTACAAACAGAAATAATAAACATAGACTTGCTTGCCCCTCATACACTCAAGAATTTATTGTCACGAATGTGCATTTTTAACCAATTATTCTCTGTGCTCTTGCAGAGTTTGCAATAGTTTGTCCTTATGGCGTATTTCTCCCAGCAGCTTTATGGCGTTTTTATTTTGTTGCACCGAAGACATTTGAGCCGCGACACGAGAAAACCAACAAAGTGGTTTGGCGCCCACCGCAGATTCAGATCAGCCTGGGCATCCGCTCAGTTTGACCAGACTCTTCGTTGAATGCTCAAAGGGTAGCTAAGGGTCTGAGCTACCTTCATGCGGACAGCGAAGACTCTGATCAGACTGGGCGGATGCCCAGGCTGATCTGAGTCTGCGCTGGGCGCATAACCACATCGTTGGTTTTGTCGTGTCGTGGCTCATTTCCTTCTGAATAAAATTCCTTGCAATTACAGACCCTTGTACTTTGTGTATTATCTTTAACGGCCCCGTTTCCTGCTTATTTGCATTTTAAAAGAGCGATCTTACTGATCAGAAAAGCAATTTAAACTAACCAGACACTATTTAAGCCACAAAATAGCAAACTTTTCTTCTCAGTATGCTGAGGACATTCACGAAAGGAGTGAGTGAACTCGGGTTTAACGTCCCAGCAACAACGAGGTCATATGGAGACGGGACCTCGGTTTAAAGTCTCATCCGAAAGACCGGAGAAGCGGGAGATCGAACTTGCGACCCCTGGATTGGTAGTCTGGAGTGTTATCCACTACGCTACAGCCGCTCCTTTCACGAAAGGAATATAAAAATTTTGCAGACTATTTTACTCGGACGTGAAATCAACTTTGATTTACAGACATTTCTCCTGTCGATTTTATAAGCCATTTGAAAATACTATCCCTAAAGATTCCGTATCCTCTATTTTAAATGTATTAGATAAAAGTACCAATAATGGATGAATGACTTGCGATTTTACGTCCTTTTTAACAGTATTTCAGTCATATCAGGACGATGGAAGGTTGATAATGAAAGACTGTGTGCAATGGAACCCCGTTTACGGTTGAGAAGATTTCGCCTCGAGCGGGCCGAACCCGGAACCGCTAGACCAACTGCTACCGGGGCTCCAGGTTCAGATAATAAGCCTAACAGTTTTACTTAATATTTTTCGCAAACATGGCATTTGTGTCATACTATAATTCGAGTATTATGTTAAGTTTTACATTTTACGCATTTTTTCTGCTATATTTTACGTAGCATCATCCCTACGCCTGTGTAATTTAACCTCCATCTAATTTCAAATTGAAAATGGCACGGCATTTATGTTTTTTCTATTAGATCTATACTTTAGGTATCACTTATCAGATTGAAACGAAATTACATGGTTGTAGATAAGTAAAACAATCAGATAGCAGTAGTGAATTTCAGCTAAATTAGCCTAATATGACATACTAGGAATTAAATTCCAGGTCGCGCTATCTGAACCTTCATCTAAGCGAAGTTACATTTAAGCGACATAATTATGTTTTTGGTGAGATGCAAGGATATACGTCAACAAACCCTAAAAAAAAGATTCGGCTTCCGAATTTTATCCGTAACCCTTACGCTTACATTTGTACTAGCTGCAGAAGGTACATGTACAACCGATAAAAACTATATAGACATCTAGATCAGTGTATGGACTTTACTAGCATTGCGGTCACCTTTTAAGTTGTCCACTTTGCTTCCTGTTTGGTTTTGTGGTTTAAATAGTAAATAGGGTTAATAAACTAATAAACTATGGTTTGAGGGCTGGATTTGGATTTTGATTGTTTCAGTTCCTGGTCTTTGCCTACTTTTTACTTTTAAACAGATGAATTATACCGGTATGTTTCATGCACTTCGTATGCCCTTTGATGCGTGTTGTTTTAGGAATGAATTTTATTTTTGTGGATTTTATCAGCCTGTAAACGCAGTCGAATCACTCACAAACTAGATAAAGCCCAAAGGGCTTTAACGTTAAGTTTGTCAGTGATCGCCGGCGTTTACCCATCCATAAAGCCACAAAAAATAATTTCTTACATTACAACTCGGTCATTTTTATCCTAAAATTGTTAGCTAAACCGAGTATTTTAGAAACTGCCAGTAAGAAAATAGTCCAAGTACTTCCCGGTCAGAGTCTACGCTATGCGATTTAAGGTTAGCTTAGGGTCTAAACTAGCTCCATGCGTACAAAAAAGACTCTAATTAGACTAGCGGATGCCTAGGCTGATCTTAATCTTCGCTGGGCGCACATGCCACTTTGTTGGTTTTGTCGTGTCGCGGCTCAAGTATATATTTTAAACTTTCCTGTTTGATTACAATACTTTAGATATAATTATCTGATTGAAACGAAATTACATGATTTAAGATAAGACTTATAGTTACGATAGTAGTAATTGCAGAACTCGGTTAAATGGCATACAAGGAATTAGAGATTTCTGGTTGTACTATTTGAGCTGCGACACGAGAAAACCGACAAAAGTGCATGCGCGCCCAGCGCAGACTCAGATCAGCCTGGCCATCCGCCCAGTCTGATCGGAGTCTTCGCTGACTGCACGGAGCTAGCTTAGACCTTTAGCTACCCTTTAAGTAAAATGCGAAGACTCTGGTCGGGCTGAGCGGAGTCTGCGCTGGGCGCACATGGCACTTTGTTGGTTTTGTCGTGTCGCATCTCATTTAATATTTCAATTAAGGTTTATATATACGCCTAAAAAAAACAACAATTGCGATCTAATCTAGAACTACTTCTGTCTGTGCTCTCAGAGGGAGAAAATTCTTTTCTTCAATAGTAGCCCCCATTGAAGAAGGATTTACATAAAGAAACAGAGGATCTTAAATGAGTGCTCATGTATTATTGAATTTATTAAACGAGTTGGGGAAAAAGATAAGATGCGAGGCCTTGCTGAGCATCTTATCGGTTTTCCCCAACGAGTTTGATAAATTCAGTAATACAGGAGCACGAATGCAAGATTCTATTTATCATATGACACTAAAAACGCATTTTGTCAGCCAGTTTTGCACTAAAATGTCACGATTTTGCCATTAGAAAAGCCGACGTTTTATGGACGTCAAACCATAACGTTACGACGTAATTTGCATATTTAATCCACTAGTGGATTATCGTATTTAACAGTGGGAACGCGTATCCATGGCGGAGTGATATTTCTATACAGATAGCAACGAAGTAACGTTCGAAATTTCTCAGACTCAGATTCAATCGACGAACGTGTCGCAATTTCAGTGATGCTTTGTCGGCGAATCAAGCTACACAAAGCCGAAAATAAGATATGGTTTTATTCCTTACATCTTAATTTAATTCTCTATGCCTTTAAGAGCAGAGCTAAACACCGAGATATTCTGCAATCGAACGTTTTACGTGATCTTGTAAAGACGACTCTTATCCGCCAACTTCAACAGCAATTTTCAAAATAAATCGACTTTCTCCCGTCGGCGGACATATGCCATGAAAAACCATTGTGTCTGCCCTTTCTCCATTATAAAAATTAAGTAATTCGGTGTTTGGGACAATTTCCTTTGCAAAATAATGTTTAGATACCCTATTTCATTTTCTCAAATTAATGGCGGATTTTTTACCTGATCGATAGACAGCAAAATAATCTGTAATACATTTAAACATTACCGAAATGTTCTTGAATCCTGAAATCCGACACACGATTAGGAACGCAAACGCATCTAGTAATTCAACATACAACAATATTTTTTTCTGTACTTTCTTCAGAATGATTGGGAAAAGAATTCTGATCAGTAGCCTACACCATACTGTAAACAAATCGATCGATTTATGACAGTTGTGACGCAATTACAGAACTGCGTCAACTGTTTCAAACTTCGCATTTACTTGCTTATAAGTTATTAAGACCGGTACATTGTGGTCACACTCAGAGGGACTGCTAGAAAAATAATTTTGCCATCCAATTAACCCTGCACGTGCCAATATTTCAAAGCCTCTCCTGCAACTCACACGATCACCCTACCCAACTTAAGGCCCCTCTACCCCTCCCCCTTCTTCCTCCACCCTTCCTCCATCCCCAACCCCCACCCCTACACACACACACACGCACACAACTTTTAACCTTTCTTTTACATGAAAAACTAAGCAAAATATAATAGATGTTTAGCCATGTTTAGCCATAACAAATACTTGCAAAACTTCATTGACTAAAATCCTTGATTAAAAAGTGCAGTGTAGACCTGGGTTAGACTGTACTATCAAGACAGCAGTCTAATCAGGGTCAGTACTATTTGATTTTCCCAGCAATTTCGACACACTGCCAGATGGTGAAAGTGGTAGGACAATTGCAGTAATGAAGATTTTGTTTCAACTTTAAGCTTAGAAAATAACTTGGCCATACATACTTATACACTCCTTTACACTCCATATAATTTCAGCCAACATTGAGAAGCAGCATATGTACTGTTAAATGAGCTTTTGAGCATTAAAATTGCAGTATGCATTTTTATAACATAGGTTTGGCCCTCTGTGGAACTACCTTAATGAGGAGTTCTAATGAGGGGTTACAACATATATATTTACTTGTTAGTTGTTTATCCCCTTTTTAAGAGTGTAAACAACTAACAAGAATTATTTGATTCTTCCTAACAAGAAACCAGGGATTTAATAAAATACATATTTATTATGAAATGCCAGGTGTGTCAAATACTAGCTCATCAGGTGGGGTGGGGGCTGTCAGCTCTGCAATGCCCTTGGTTCATAAATTAAAATGCCACAGTGTGTTTATATACTCAGTGATCTTTTGAGGGATTTGCTCTAACTGTTGCCAAAAATGTCATGGAAATCTATCAGTAGGGGCAAATCTCATGCAAAAATTATATAATTTATAATGAATGGTACCTTAACTTTTCATTGAGAATGGAGAATTTCTCAAAATTTTAGTTCAATGTGATGTGTTCTCTAATATGATTCTGAGTCACACTCACAAAAAACAAAACAAATAAAAAGCACAGCTGTCCAGCAAACCAGAAAACTTGATTAAATATGTGGCAAAGGCTCAGGACTTGGTAATCTATTCTCTAAGTTGAATAATGGTAAGATATAAACATGATTAAACAAGAAAAATAATAGGCCAATATCTAGTGAGCCAAAGTGGAGTTATTCTGTATCATTTCTCTTCAAGTAAAATGTACAGTATGTTGTGGTGTCTCATCACAGTTGCTTTTGATCAAAAATTAAAATTTAACACAATTTTCAAATGAACAAATTAGTACTATATAGGTATTCTAAATGTATAAAGCTCTGATCAAATTATTATATTCACATGCAGTCTGACATGATGCTGGTGCAACAATTATGGTGGAACTGTGTAATTGTTTTCATTCTAATATAGTCTTGACTTGTAGAAGGACAAACAGCATTATGCAACATTCCACATAAAGTGCAGGGTCCATCAGTTAGCAAGGCATGCCCCATTCATTATTTTGTGCACTTATAATGATATAAAAAAGCTTGCTAGCATAATAAAGTCCTAAATATTTGCCCAATAAAATCTTCTGTGAAAATGCTTTTTAATAGGTTGGTGTGTGTGTGTGTGTGTGTTTGAGGGGTGGGGATAGACAAGAAGGGGCTACCTCTCATTCAACTGCACTAAACTGCATCCCTTTACAGTCATGACTCATCATTTAATGTCTGTCATCAAGCTTTTCTCTCTAGTAACTTAATAACTGATTAGTAATTACAAGTTTCTTCGCTTTGGTCAGAAGCTGCAAACATTTAAGATGGATTAAATTAATCAGGAAATATATTTTTTTTTTATTTTTCAGTTTATGGTATCATTTCTATTAATATAACTTCAATATGAGCCTTTTAATTTTCTTTATGAGATTTAAGCTAAAACATAACTTTTGGCATTTAATTCTATAGAATATGTATTTCTTCATGCCCCTTTCCCCTCCTCCCATCTCAGCCACAGGCCAATCATAAAAAGTATTTTGTTTGCAGTTGCCTATTAACTAGGATTTTTGGAGAGTACTTAGGTAGGTAGGCTTTCTTTTTAATCCCTGCAAACTATGAAAACAACAAAAACTAATAATAGTTCTACAAAAAATGTCACACACAGTTACAGTAATTACCCATAATACTAAGATAACAGCATCCTACATTTTGAACGTATCTATATCACCCACAAATGGAGTACCCAAAATGTGCAGGTATTAAGGAAAAATTGCTGACCCAGATCAGACTGCTCCTGGGTCTACACTGCTTGCTCAGACCTGTTTGTCTTACTATGCAGGTTGATCACGGTAAATGTGCCGTTAAATAAAAAAATAGATCTAGGGTGTCCCAAGTGGCCATCTTTTTTTTTTTTTTTTTTTTTTGGGGGGGGGGAGGGCGGGGGGAGGGAGGGGTAAGGTGAATTTTGGTGTGTAGGTAAGCAGTTGCTATCTACCCACCAAAAGTGCAGGGTCCAGACTCAGGGGTAAGGTGAATTTTGGTGGGTAGGTAGGCAGTTGCTATCTTCCCACCAAAAGTGCAGGCCCAGACTCTTTTTTGGGAAATTTTGGGTGGAGTCAGGTTTTTTTTTTTTTTTTTTTTTTTCACTGATTTTTTAGTTTTGAGGCCAGATTATTTTTTGAAATCCCCTTATGAGCTGATTTATTTTTTACTTGCATATTTTTTCTTCCAAAGACAGGGATTTTTTTAGAAAAATATACCAGCCCCCCCCCCCCCCCCCCAATCCCCCACTCTCCTCCCCCCCATCCCCCACTCTCCCCCCCCCCCCCCCCCCCCCCAAGAATATCAAATGGTCGGTCCCTTAGCGCCTAGCGGGACAGGGTTTTGGCAGATTTATGAGGAAGGACAAGCTGTCTCTTGTACTTTTTGTTGGATGACTTCTGAAATGGTACGTGTGTGTTGAGGGGGTAGGGGGGGTGGCGTCGTTCGGGACAGAATTCTTAAGAAGAGCGAGTGGTCTCAGAATGTGGGGCGCGTTATCTTGGGGGAAGTTGTCTGGGGAAGTTTTCTTAGAATCTGGGGCGAGTTGTCACCTGAAGATGGGGCGACATGTCTTGTAGCTTTTTCCTTTGTCAAACTTTGTGGTTGTCCAGTGTGTTTGTTTTGCTTTCTCTCGTTCTCGGCGTGTAGCCTAAATTCAGAAGCCCAAAAAATCGCAGGCAGACAGACTAACGCAAAATCTTAATAAATTCACAGTACGCTAAATGATTACAAGCTTTACTATACCATAAATGAAGAAACAGTTGGTCTCCTCAAGTCGATCCAGCTGAAAAAATGTCTGTGTGTTGACGAACGCACGTGCCATGTATACGTAAAAATGACCAACTTCATTATCGATTTTCAAACAAAATAGACTTTCTCCCGAAGATATACTACGCTAAAAGACGGTCGAATGAATGAACTACGGTTCAGTTATAATGGCATCTAATTTGGTTTTTGGGACAATTTTCTTTGCAAAATAACTTTAGGGTACTGTCGTAGGGTTTTACTTTTCTGAAAAAACGGTTGTCAAACTGTGATCGTTGTTTTGGGTGTGCAAACTGCATTGAGGTACCGATATGCGTCTGATTTCAATAACAAAACATCAAATTTCATTCTGATCTGGTCCGTTGGAAAATTATGACTGCATATCTTATCAAACGAGCATTATTTTGGGACTGTTTCTGTTCAAAATTTCCCGCCATTTTTTCCGGCGAAAAAAAGGGATTATTTCTTTGTGCGTAGACGACCGCTCAGAAAATGATTTACTCAAATGTGATGAGTCTGCGTTCCAACTATAATGCATGGCTTTATTACACTCTCAGATGCAACGTCATATGATAAAAACAAATATTATTTTGTAAGAGTGGCCTCTCTTTATAAATGACGATCAGGCAATAGTTATGTAGTGTCAGCGCTGCCTCAACATTCAGACTTCGAGGGTTTTTTTAATTGTAACGCATATTATGGAGTTATTGCTCATTTTTGTAGTCTCTCAGGATAGTTTAAAGCCTCGTTTACACGGTATGTTTTCCACTTAAGTTTTCTGTGCACATGTGGAAAACATACCGTCTAAACAGAGTTATGCACTGCTTATTCTTCCTACATGTGGAAAGCACAAGGAATTGAACATGTTCTATCCTTATGCTTTTTTCCATAAGCTTTTGACCAATCAGAAGAGAGTTCGCTGGGGTTAATTGATTTTGCACTGAGGTTAATTGCTTTTGCAACCTCAGTAGGTATTTAAAATACCAAAATATTGATATCAGGGGTATTAGAATGCAATTTTTTTAAATATAACATGTATTTTACAAAGGGGAACAACTTTTAGGACTTCCTGTCTGCTTCCCTGAACGTTGAAGTCCTTTCATTTTAGGGTCTGTACTCTTATATGTTGCTTTTGCTCATAAGCATAGGTAATGAATCACACACAAATTGGAATCATCAGCATGTCCTCAGTCTACATTTTTGTAACACAAAAGATGACAAAATCATGCAGACATTTCCAGGTAAATGGCGGGAAAGCCTGAGAACATATGTGCTCTCTGCATATCGTATAAACACAAAACCATATGTGCTATTTTCCCTATATTCTTTTTGCCACATGTGCAAAAACATATCGTGTAAACGAGGCTTAATGCGATTAGATGAGCCGCTGATTAAATTCTACGTACAGTTTTCAAGGTCTGTCACTCGTAAAATCAATTCTGAAAGCTTTAATTCTCAACATGTACGATTCTCGATGTCTACATGCCGTGCACTAGGAAACGGTAATGGTTCTGCTGTATTTGAGCCGCGACACGAGAAAACCAACAATGTGGTTGTGCGCCCAGTGCAGACTCAGATCAGCCTGGACATTCGCCCAGTATGATCAGACTCTTTGTTAAGTGTTCAAAGGGTAGCTAAGGGTCTAAGCTACCTCCATGCGTACAGCGAAGGCTCTGATCAGACTGGGCGGATGCCCAGGCTGATCTGAGTCTGCGCTGGGCGCACAGCCACATTGTTGGTTTTCTCACGTCGCGGCTCATTTCTTTTATTTTGCTTACCAGTATAATTACTTGAAATGTTTTACAATCACATTGAACGATTGAAAGGAATTGCTTAGATGTGGATATTAAGTTTGAGTATTAATCTCAACACCTAAATGTACATAAAAAATTCAATGCTAATTCCCCTGCTGTTTGTGTCAACTGCTACCTTTGAATGTTGAAGGCGTGTTGATTCCAAGTAAGTGTGACCCGGTGCAGATGTGTGCTAGCATACTGCAGTCATTTCGACGATGAAAAAGTGGTAAAAAGCTGGCAGTGATTTTTAACTACTCAGCAGGGCTATAAAGGTGCAATATCATGCGACGTTTCAGTGGGTTGGTTTTGTAACAACGAAAAATAGTAACCTAACCTTTGGAAAAAGTAGGGGGGGGAGCTCTCTCTTTTTTTAATTTTCAGTCAGGTCTGAAATGGAAAGAAGCTTCTCTTTTGTTTGAATATAGTCTTGCTAATTGCCTAAATTCAACAGCATGATAAATAGCTGTCACTAATGGGTTGGCACGAACATTTTTGTGAAGGAAAGTGCCTTTTGAAATGAGAAATTAAATTTCAAATTGAATTTTGTGCATGCATGCAATGCATCTAGTTCACAAATAAGCCAGCTTTTCCAGTGCCGGGATTCATTAAATCGCATATACGCACAGGAATAATTCGCCGCCGTTTACACAAAAAAACTCATTCCTGTAATGAAAATGAAAATGTTGCGTTCACTATCTGACGATGTGCAAAAATTTTCACGCTAAATGG
Organism: Ctena decussata; assembly: GCA_963989385.1. Taxonomy (NCBI): domain Eukaryota; kingdom Metazoa; phylum Mollusca; class Bivalvia; order Lucinida; family Lucinidae; genus Ctena; species Ctena decussata. Next base: position 31,068,616 of record OZ022498.1, on the reverse strand, counting down.
CAAAATGAGCACGCCCTGATCAGTCTAGTCCGAGCAGTGCTCGGGTAGATGTTTCCCCAGTATATGGGTCATCGCCGTGATGGTCCAGGTTTAAAGAAAACTGGGCTTCTAATTACGTAACAGTATATTACCTTTGAAATAATAGAAAGTGGGACATTGTGACACTATCAAAGAGCCAACAATTCAGCTGGGTCCAATTCAAAATCGATTTCTACTGGCTAACCAATTTGTTCTTGGATCTAAAATAAATGATAGATTATATCAAACGAAATAGGTAGGTTGTTTGTATCATCCTTTAAATCGGCAAAGTCACAGGAAAATATGTTAAATCATCGCATGGCATACTTTTATCAAACGCATAAGTATTGTTACACGGTGTACCAGGCCGCTCTCGAGGAAGCCACAGCATGTTGTTAGCAATATTACACGGTGTACCATGCCGAGTTCGAGGAAGCCACAGCATCTTGTTAGCAATATTACACGGTGTACCAGGCCGATCTCGAGAAAGCCACAGCATGTTGTTAGCAATATTACACGGTGTACCAGGCCGATCTCGAGGAAGCCACAGCATCTTGTTAGCAATATTACACGGTGTACCAGGCCGATCTCGAGGAAGCCACATCATCTTGTTAGCACTATTACACGGTGCACCTGGCCGATCTCGACAACGCCACAGCATGTTGTTAGCAATACTTATGTAACACTACGAACTTTCCAGATGCGCCGGTGCTAGCATTCCTGTCCAAAGATTTTTCAAGCCAAGACGACTCATCAAAAAGAGCATGGTTATAGCAAGCCAAACGCACAGTAAGATTTCAAACCTAGATCCGAGCTTCAAAATTGAGTTAGAAATCTTCTGTACTAGGTTTTAAATATTCAATCCTAGATTTTAACTTTTCTAAAAATTAGCTTCAAAAAATTCTTTCTTAAATCACGGGTTCATCTTAGCATAGATTAAATCCGTGGTTTAAGACTTTCACTCCTACTTGGATCCACTTTATTGTAACGACCCCATTGAAGAAGGGTTTACATAAAGGGAAGCAAATATTATTTTTTAAGAGTGGCTTCTCTTTATAAATGACGATCGGGCAATAGTTATGTAGTTTCAGCGCTGCCTCAACATTCAGACTTCTAGTTTTTTAATTATAACCCATATTAAAGAGTTATTGCTCCTTTTTGTAGTCTCTCAGGACAGTTTAATGCGATTAGATGAGACGCTGATTAAATTCTACGTACAGTTTTCAAAGTCTGTCACTCGTAAAATCAATTCTGAAAGCTTTCATTCTCAACATGTACGATTCTCGATGTCTACATGCCGTGCAGGGGCGTAACTAGGGGCAATTTCATAATACGCACAACCATGTTTTATTCTATACTTCTTGAAGGGAAAGCTAGTATTTCAGCCACTTTGGTAATTTTTATTGAAATCTTGTCTAATTTATAAATATCCAGCATGCAAATATGCAGATGCGTTTTGAAATTTTGTCAATTTTGACAAAATTTCAATACGCACTTGCGTATTTGCCGTATAGGTAGCTACGCCCTTGCCGTGTACTAGGAAACGGTAATGGTTCTGCTGTATTCCTTTATTTTGCTTACCAGTATAATTACTTGAAATGTTTCACAATCACATTGAACGATTGAAAGGAATTGCTTAGATGTGGATATTAAGTTTGAGTATTAATCTCAACACCTATAAGTATATAAAATAGTCAATGCTAATTCCCCTGCTGTTTGTGGTTGTCAACTGCTACCTTTAAATGTTGAAGGCATGTTGATTCCAAGTAAGTGTGACCCGGTGCAAATGTGTGCTAGCATACTGCGGTCATTACGACGATGAAAAAGTGGTAAAAAACTGGCAGTGGTTTTTAACTACTCAGCAGGGCTATAAAGGTGCAATATCATGGGACGTTTCAGTGGGTAGATTTTGTAACAACGAATAATAGTAACCTAACCTTTGGAAAAAGTGTTTGTGTGTGTGTGTGTGGGGGGGGGGGTCTTTTTTTAAGTTTCAGTCAGGTCTGAAATTGATAGAAGCTTCTCTTTTGTTTTAATATAATCTTGCTAATTGCCTCAATTCAACAGCATGATAAATAGCTGTCACTAATAGGTTGGCACGAACATTTTGTGAAGGAAAGTGCCTTTGAAATAAGAAATTAAATTTCAAATTGAATTTTGTGCATGCATGCAATGCATCTATTTCACAAATATGCCAACTTTTCCAGTGTCGGGTTTCATTTTGAAAATCGCATATACGAACAGGAATGAATCGCCGCCGTTTACACAAAAATTATTCCTGTAATGAAAATGAGCATGTTGAGTTCAATTTCCGATGACGTGTTAATTTTTTTCCTCTAAATGGCAAACACGGCAGACCCTGATCAGACTAGTCCAAGCCCGCTTTGCTCGAGTAGATGTTTCCCGAGTATATGTGTCATCACCGTAATGGTCCAGGTTAAAAGTAAACTGGGCTTCTAGTTACGTAACAGTATATATAACCTTCACAGGGTATAATCGATTCCGCTAATTTTCGCTTCCTGCAGAGACTGTACATCATATTTGGCTTCCGCCGAGACTGTCCACGAACTCTTGCTTCCTGCCGAGACTTCTGTACATGATAAATGGCTTCCTGCAGAGACTGTCCGTGTGATTCTGCTTCCTGCCGAGAGCCTAGGCAGGAAGCAGAATCACGCGGATAGTCTCGGCAGGAAGCCATTTCTCGAGGATAGTATCCTCTGCAGGAACCAAGAGTTCGCGGACAGTCTCGGCGGAAGCCAAATATGACGGACAGTCTCTGCAGGAAGCGAAAATTGTCGGAATCGATTATACCCTTTGACCTTTGAAATAATACAAACCGGGACATTGTGACAATGTCAAAGAGCCAACAATTCAGCTGGGTCCAATTCAAAATCGATTTCTACTGGCTAACCAATTTGTTCTTGGATCTAAAATAAATGATAGATTATATCAAACGAAATAGGTAGGTTGTTTGTATCATCCTTTAAATCGGCAAAGTCACAGGAAAATATGTTAAATCATCGCATGGCATACTTTTATCAAACGCAAAAGTATTGTTACACGGTGTACCAGGCCGCTCTCGAGGAAGCCACAGCATGTTGTTAGCAATATTACACGGTGTACCAGGCCGCTCTCGAGGAAGCCACAGCATCTTGTTAGCAATATTACACGGTGTACCAGGCCGATCTCGAGAAAGCCACAGCATGTTGTTAGCAATATTACACGGTGTACCAGGCCGATCTCGAGGAAGCCACAGCATCTTGTTAGCAATATTACACGGTGTACCAGGCCGATCTCGAGGAAGCCACAGCATCTTGTTAGCAATATGACACGGTGCACCAGGCCGATCTCGAGAAAGCCACAGCATGTTGTTAGCAATACTTATGTAACACTATGAACTTTCCAGATGCGCCGGTGCTAGCATTCCTTTCCAAAGATTTTTCAAGACAAGACGACTCATCAAAAAGAGCATGGTTATAGCAAGCCAAATGCACAGTAAGATTTCAAACCTAGATCCGAGCTTCAAAATTGTGTTAGAAATCTTCTGTACTAGGTTTTAAATATTCAATCCTAGATTTTAACTTTTCTAAAAATTAGCTTCAAAATATTCTTTCTTAAATCACGGGTTCATCTTAGCATAGATTAAATCCGTGGTTTATGACTATCACTCCTACTTGGATCCACTTTATTGTAACGACCCCATTGAAGAAGGGTTTACATAAATGGAAGCAAATAATATCTTTTAAGAGTGGCTTCTCTTTACAGTGGGAACGCGTATCTATGGCGGAGTGATATTTTTATACAGATAGCAACAAAATAACATTCGAAATTTCTCAGACTCAGATTCAATCGACGAACGTGTCGCAATTTCAGTGATGCTTTGTCGGCGAATCAAGCTACACAAAGCCGAAAATAAGATATGGTTTTATTCCTTACATCTTAATTTAATTCTCTATGCCTTTAAGAGCAGAGCTAAACACCGAGATATTCTGCAATCGAAAGTTTTACGTGATCATGTAAAGACGACTCTTATTCGCCAACTTCAACAGCAATTTTCAAAATAAATCGACTTTCTCCCGTCGGCGGACATATGCCATGAAAAACCATGGTGTCTGCCCTTTCTCCATTATAAAAATTAAGTAATTCGGTGTTTGGGACAATTTCCTTTGCAAAATAATGTTTAGGTACCATATTTCATTTTCTCAAATTAATGGCGGATTTTTACCTGATCGATAGACAGCAAAATAATCTGTAATAAAGGGGGGGTATCAATAAGGTGGGTTTTCTGCATCCTACCAAAGTTTTATTTTTTTGACTGATGGTTTACTCTAGCGTGTCTAATTTATTGAACCATATGTGACTTTGCGCGGAAAGCCCTAGTTACTGAGCTATGGGTTCAAAGAAGTGGGTGGGGTAATCCAACATGGTTTTAGCCTGTCTTGTAAAAACATTCTCATTTGGTAGAAGAGTACAGCAGACAGACAGGATTTGATAAAATGATTAACAGAACATCTAAACTATATTTCCATATCATTTTATTTGGTTTAATTTGAACATATGTTGTCAAAAAAGACTTCCTTTGACATTCAACATTTTTTGATATTTTTGTCCTCAATTTTCAATACTTCTTGGCCTTATGGTTAAATAAACAGACCAGTTGTCATCAAACTAATGTCAAGGAAGCACCCTGACTAGGACATTCGGATGATGTGACCAGAATTTCACAATGACCTAGTTTTCATGGTCGACTGAACACATTAACTTGCTCAGAAGATGTTTTTCATTTAATTTTGACCTAGAATTACGAACCTTTGGCCAAATTACTATCTTAACTGCTATATTATGCCCTACACCCCCGTCACTAAAGGTGAAAGAATACATATTGGCTTCAGATCGGATCTCCTTGGCGTCTGCATCTGTGTCTGGGTCACATACTTTGACCTTGGAAACATGGTCAAGGTCAGATTTTGATGACCTTGACCTTGTTTCCAAGGTCACAGAAGGACTTAATATGTGACACATACACAATTACAGATGCCAACGAGATCCGCACTGAAGCCAATATGTATTCCCTCACCTTTAGTGGCAGGGGCGTGGGGCATAATATAGCAGTTAAAATAGTAATTTGACCAAAGGTTCGTAATTCTAGGTCAAAATAGAAAGAAAACCATCTTCCAAGCAAGTTTATGTGTTCAGTCCACCATGAAAACTATGCTATTGTGATATTCTGGTCACATCATCTGAATGTCCTTCTCAAGGTACTTCCTTGACATGAGTTTGATGATAACATGTCAGTTCATTTAACAATAAGGCCAAGAAATATTGAAAATTGAGGTCAAAAATATAAAAAAATGCTAAATGTCAAAGGAAGTCTTTTTTTGACAACATATGTTCAAATTATACCAAATAAAATGATATGGAAATATAGTTTAGATGTTCTGTTAATCATTTTATCAAATCCTGTCTGTCTGCTGTACTCTTCTACCAAATGAGAATGTTTTTACAAGACAGGCTAAAACCATGTTGGATTACCCCACCCACTTCTTTGGACCCATAGCTCAGTAACTAGGGCTTTCCGCGCAAAGTCACATATGGTTCAATAAACTAGACACACTAGAGTATAACATCAGTCAAAAAAATAAAACTTTGGTAGGATGCAGAAAACCCACCTTATTGATACCCCCCCCCCCCCCCCCCCCTTTAAACATTACCGAAATGTTCTTCAATCCTGAAATCCGACACACGAAGAGGAACGCATCTAGTAATTCAACATACAACAATATTTTTTTCTGTACTTTCTTCAGAACGATTGGGAAAAGAATTCTGATCAGTAGCCTACACCATACTGTAAACAAATCGATCGATTTATGACAGTTGTGACGCAATTACAGAACTGCGTCAACTGTTTCAAACTTCGCATTTACTTGCTTATAAGTTATTAAGACCGGTACATTGTGGTCACAATCAGAGGGACTGCTAGAAAAAAATAATTTTGCCATCCAATTAATCCTGCACGTGCCAATATTTCAAAGCCTCTCCTGCAACTCACACGATAACCCTACCCAACTTAAGGCCCCTCTACCCCCCCCCCTTCTTCCTCCACTCTTCCTCCATCCCCAACCCCCACCCCTACACACACACACACGCACACAACTTTTAACCTTTCTTTTACATGAAAAACTAAGCAAAATATAATAGATGTTTAGCCATGTTTAGACATAACAAATACTTGCAAAACTTCATTGACTAAAATCCTTGATTAAAAAGTGCAGTGTAGACCTGGGTTAGACTGTACTATCAAAACAGCAGTCTAATCAGGGTCAGTACTATTTGATTTTCCCAGCAATTTCGACACACTGCCAGATGGTGAAAGTGGTAGGACAATTGCAGTAATGAAGATTTTGTTTCAACTTTAAGCTTAGAAAATAACTTGGCCATACATACTTATACACTCCTTTACACTCCATATAATTTCAGCCAACATTGAGAAGCAGCATATGTACTGTTAAATGAGCTTTTGAGCATTTAAATTGCAGTATGCATTTTTATAACATAGGTTTTGGCCCTCTGTGGAACTACCTTAATGAGGAGTTCTAATCAGGGGATACAGCATATATATTTACTTGTTAGTTGTTTATCCCCTTTTTAAGAGTGTAAACAACTAACAAGAATTTATTGATTCTTCCTAACAAGAAACCAGGGATTTAATAAAATACATATTTATTATGAAATGCCAGGTGTGTCAAATACTAGCTCATCAGGTGGGGTGGGGGCTGTCAGCTCTGCAATGCCCTTGGTTCATAAATTAAAATGCCACAGTGTGTTTATATACTCAGTGATCTTTTGAGGGATTTGCTCTAACTGTAGCCAAAAATCTCATGGAAATCTATCAGTAGGGGCAAATCTCATGCAAAAATTATATAATTTATAAATGAATGGTACCTTAACTTTTCATTGAGAATGGAGAATTTCTCAAAATTTTAGTTCAATGTGATGTGTTCTCTAATATGATTCTGAGTCACACTCACAAAAAACAAAACAAATAAAAAGCACAGCTGTCCAGCAAACCAGAAAACTTGATTAAATATGTGGCAAAGGCTGAGGACTTGGTAATCTATTCTCTAAGTTGAATAATGGTAAGATATAAACATGATTAAACAAGAAAAATAATAGGCCAATATCTAGTGAGCCAAAGTGGAGTTATTCTTTATCATTTCTCTTCAAGTAAAATGTACAGTATGTTGTGGTGTCTCATCACAGTTGCTTTTGATCAAAAATTAAAATTTAACACAATTTTCAAATGAACAAATTAGTACTGTATAGGTATTCTAAATGTATAAAGCTCTGATCAAATTATTATATTCACATGCAGTCTGACATTGCCCTTCAGTGTTTTCCCTATAAGTATAAATAAATAAATAGCCAAAATAAATAATAACATATGTACATAATAAGAAAAAAAAATCTGGAGACAGTTCCACAAGTGATGGTTTTATGATAATGATTATACAAAGACTCAGCTGGAGCATGATAGCAATTCTGGGAATTCTGTCTTATTCAGCCATAAAAACAATTATTGTGATCCATTAATAGAACCATCTATGCTCTTGCTGAAGTGCTTCTAATGAGAGGGCACAACAGGTGTTAATATGAAGCCCATTGATGCTGGTGCAACAATTATGGTGGAACTGTGTAATTGTTTTCATTCTAATATAGTCTTGACTTGTAGAAGGACAAACAGCATTATGCAACATTCCACATAAAGTGCAGGGTCCATCAGTTAGCAGGGCATGCCCCATTCATTATTTTGTGCACTTATAATGATATAAAAAAGCTTGCTAGCATAATAAAGTCCTAAATATTTGCCCAATAAAATCCTCTGTGAAAATGCTTTTTAATAGGTTAGTGTGTGTGTGTGTGTGTGTTTGGGGGGTGGGGATAGACAGGAAGGGGCTACCTCTCATTCAACTGCACTAAACTGCATCCCTTTACAGTCATGACTCATCATTTAATGTCTGTCATCAAGCTTTTCTCTCTAGTAACTTAATAACTGATTAGTAATTACAAGTTTCTTCGCTTTGGTCAGAAGCTGCAAACATTTAAGATGGATTAAATTAATCAGGAAATATAATTTTTTTTTATTTTTCAGTTTATGGTATCATTTCTATTAATATAACTTCAATATGAGCCTTTTAATTTTCTTTATGAGATTTAAGCTAAAACATAACTTTTGGCATTTAATTCTATAGAATATGTATTTCTTCATGCTCCTTTCCGCTCCTCCCATCTCAGCCACAGGCCAATCATAAAAAAGTATTTTGTTTGCAGTTGCCTATTAACTAGGATTTTTGGAGAGTACTTAGGTAGGTAGGCTTTCTTTTTAATCCCTGCAAACTATGAAAACAACAAAAACAAATAATAGTTCTACAAAAAATGTAACACACAGTTACAGTAATTACCCATAATACTAAGATAACAGCATCCTACATTTTGAACATATCTATATCACCCACAAATGGAGTACCCAAAATGTGCAGGTATTAAGGAAAAATTGCTGACCCAGATCAGACTGCTCCTGGGTCTACACTGCTTGCTCAGACCTGTTTGTCTTACTATGCAGGTTGATCACGGTAAATGTGCCGTTAAATAAAAAAAAATAGATCTAGGGTGTCCCAAGTGGCCATCTTTTTTTTTTGGTGGGGGGTGGGGGGGTGGGGGAGGGCGGGGGGAGGGAGGGGTAAGGTGAATTTTGGTGTGTAGGTAAGCAAATGCTATCTACCCACCAAAAGTGCAGGGTCCAGACTCAGGGGTAAGGTGAATTTTGGTGGGTAGGTAGGCAGTTGCTATCTTCCCACCAAAAGTGCAGGGCCCAGACTCTTTTTTTTTGGAAATTTTGGGTGGAGCCAGGTTTTTTTTTTCACTGATTTTTGAGGCCAGATTATTTGTTGAAATCCCCTTATGAGCTGATTTATTTTTTACTTGCATATTTTTTCTTCCAAAGACAGGGATTTTTTTCGAAAAATATACCAGCCCCCCCCCCCCCCCCCCTCCAAGAATATCAAATGGTCGGTCCCTTAGCGCCTAGCGGGACCGGGTTTTGGCAGATTTATGAGGAAGGACAAGCTGTCTCTTGTACTTTTTTTTGGATGACTTCTGAAATGGTACGTGTGTGTTGAGGGGGTAGGGGGGGGTGGCGTCGTTCGGGACAGAATTCTTTAGAAGAGCGAGTGGTCTCAGAATGTGGGGCGCGTTATCTTGGGGGAAGTTGTCTGGGGGAGTTTTCTTAGAATCTGGGGCGAGTTGTCACCTGAAGATGGGGCGACATGTCTTGTGGCTTTTTCGTTTGTCAAACTTTGTGGTTGACCAGTGTGTTTGTTTTGCTTTCTCTCGTTCTCGGCGTGTAGCCTAAATTCAGAAGCCCAAAAAATCGCAGGCAGACAGACTAACGCAAAATCTTAATAAATTCACAGTATGCTAAATGATTACAAGCTTTACTATACCATAAATGAAGAAACAGTTGGTCTCCTCAAGTCGATCCAGCTGAAAAAATGTCTGTGTGTTGACGAACGCACGTGGCATGTATACGTAAAAATGACCAACTTCATTATCGATTTTCAAACTAAATAGACTTTCTCCCGAAGATATACCACGCTAAAGGACGGTCGAATGTATGAACTACGGTTCAGTTATAATGGCATCTAATTTGGTTTTTGGGACAATTTTCTTTGCAAAATAACTTTTGGGTACTGTCGTAGGGTTTTACTTTTCTGAAAAACGGTTGTCAAACTGTGATCGTTGTTTTGGGTGTGCAAACTGCATTGAGGTACCGATATGCGTCTGATTTCAATAACAAAACATCAAATTTCATTCTGATCTGGTCCGTTGGAAAATTATGACTGCATATCTTATCAAACGAGCATTATTTTGGGACTTTTTCTGTTCAAAATTTCCCACCATTTTTTTCCGGCGAAAAAAAGGGATTATTTCTTTGTGCGTAGACGACCGCTCAGAAAATGATTTACTCAAATGTGATGAGTCTGCGTTCCCACTGTTATAAATGACGATCGGGCAATAGTTATGTAGTTTCAGCGCTGCCTCAACATTCAGACTTCTAGTTTTTTGATTATAACCCATATTAAAGAGTTATTGCTCCTTTTTGTAGTCTCTCAGGATAGTTTAATGCGATTAGATGAGACGCTGATTAAATTCTACGTACAGTTTTCAAAGTCTGTCACTCGTAAAATCAATTCTGAAAGCTTTCATTCTCAACATGTACGATTCTCGATGTCTACATGCCGTGCAGGGGCGTAACTAGGGGTAATTTCATAATACGCACAACCATGTTTTATTCTCTACTTCTTGAAGGGAAAGCTAGTATTTCAGCCACTTTGGTAATTTTTATTGAAATCTTGTCTAATTTATAAATATTCAGCATGCAAATATGCAGATGCGTTTTGAAATTTTGTCAATTTTGACAAAATTTCAATACGCACTTGCATATTTGCCGTATAGGTAGCTACACCCTTGCCGTGCACTAGGAAACGGTAATGGTTCTGCTGTATTCCTTTATTTTGCTTACCAGTATAATTACTTGAAATGTTTTACAATCATACTGAACGATTGAAAGGAATTGCTTAAATGTGGATATTAAGTTTGAGTATTCATCTCAACACCTAAAAGTATATAAAATAGTCAATGCTAATTCCCCTGCTGTTTGTGGTTGTCAACTGCTACCTTTGAATGTTGAAGGCATGTTGATTCCAAGTAAGTGTGACCCGGTGCAAATGTGTGCTAGCATACTGCAGTCATTACGACGATGAAAAAGTGGTAAAAAACTGGCAGTGGTTTTTAACTACTCAGCAGGGCTATAAAGGTACAATATCATGCGACGTTTCAGTGGGTTGGTTTTGTAACAACGAAAAATAGTAACCTAACCTTTGGAAAAAGTAGGGGGGGGTCTCTCTTTTTTTAAGGTTCAGTCAGGTCTGAAATGCATAGAAGCTTCTCTTTTGTTTTAATATAGTCTTGCTAATTGCCTAAATTCAACAGCATGATAAATAGCTGTCACTAATGGTTTGGCACGAACATATTTGTGAAGGAAAGTGCCTTTTGAAATGAGAAATTAAATTTCAAATTGAATTTTGCGCATGCATGCAATGCATCTAGTTCACAAATAAGCCAGCTTTTCCAGTGCCGGGATTCATTAAATCGCATATACGCACAGGAATAATTCGCCGCCGTTTACACAAAAAACTCATTCCTGTAATGAAAATGAAAATGTTGCGTTCACTATCTGACGATGTGCAAAAATTTTCACGCTAAATGGCAAAATGAGCACGCCCTGATCAGTCTAGTCCGAGCAGTGCTCGGGTAGATGTTTCCCCAGAATATGGGTCATCGCCGTGATGGTCCAGGTTTAAAGAAAACTGGGCTTCTAATTACGTAACAGTATATAACCTTTGAAATAATAGAAAGTGGGACATTGTGACAATATCAAAGAGCCAACAATTCAGCTGGGTCCAATTCAAAATCGATTTCTACTGGCTAACCAATTTGTTCTTGGATCTAAAATAAATGATAGATTATATCAAACGAAATAGGTAGGTTGTTTGTATCATCCTTTAAATCGGCAAAGTCACAGGAAAATATGTTAAATCATCGCATGGCATACTTTTATCAAACGCAAAAGTATTGTTACACGGTGTACCAGGCCGCTCTCGAGGAAGCCACAGCATGTTGTTAGCAATATTACACGGTGTACCAGGCCGCTCTCGAGGAAGCCACAGCATGTTGTTAGCAATATTACACGGTGTACCAGGCCGATCTCGAGGAAGCCACAGCATCTTGTTAGCAATATTACACGGTGTACCAGGCCGATCTCGAGAAAGCCACAGCATGTTGTTAGCAATATTACGCGGTGTACCAGGCCGATCTCGAGGAAGCCACTGCATCTTGTTAGCAATATTACACGGTGTACCAGGCCGATCTCGAGGAAGCCACATCATCTTGTTAGCAATATTACACGGTGCACCAGGCCGATCTCGAGAAAGCCACAGCATGTTGTTAGCAATACTTATGTAACACTATGAACTTTCCAGATGCGCCGGTGCTAGCATTCCTTTCCAAAGATTTTTCAAGCCAAGACGACTCATCAAAAAGAGCATGGTTATAGCAAGCCGAATGCACAGTAAGATTTCAAACCTAGATCCGAGCTTCAAAATTGTGTTAGAAATCTTCTGTACTAGGTTTTTTAGCCGTCAAAACACTGCAAATGGAATGATCAAATAGACGCTTATTAAAAGTATAATGGCGCTCTTTAGTATGAAGAGCATTGCAATCGGAAATGTCCGTAAGCAGTCGGGTAATTACGAAGACAGATTCTGTCGATAGATGGCGTCTTACCCTAGGGTATATAAAGGCCGTGCATGCGATTCGGAGGCAGAGAAATGGACGGACGCTCGGTGCCCCGTTACTGCGGCTATGGATTCGTTCTGCTGAGTTGCGGGCGCAACGTCGATATGAGAATTGAAACACTACTACTTCGGAGGCAGAGATTGGACGGATACACGGCGCCAAGTGTGTGCAACTATGGTTACGTACCGTTGAGCCACTTGGGGAACGTCGATAGGAGAATTGAACTGAACTGAAATTCGGGGGCAGATTGTCTCAGGTCGGCAGAGTGAGAAGATCGACTAGAAATAAATAATAATTATTACTATTTATTTGACATTAAGGTTATAGTTTTGAATGGTAAGTGGCTTAGGACCAAGAGTGTCTCGAACTTATTACCCGGGTTCTTCAGTAAGCTCAGCTCACAGAGGAGGGACTATAAGTAGTAGACACTAGTGACCTGGCTACAGCCATCCAATTCTTGGAGCAAACCTTGAATTAAGTTGTGACTGATTAAAGTTTGTTGCAACTGGATTCTGACAGAACCAAGTTAAAAATTTGCAGACTGCCAGTGTTGAGAATTGTTTGCATTAACTGTTTTGTAAGAGTAAGGACTCGGTTGCAAGTTTCTATACTATGATTATATGTTGATTATTGTCATAGCTTTAAATCATTTTTAAGAAATCATTTGTATCAATCAACAGGCAAAGAGGCCCCAAGGAAAATTATATTATCTGTAATCGTATGTATGTTTTATACACCTGACTCAACAATTAATTGTTATATAACATTTTGCTGTAAAACATTGGCTATTAAAGTAATACCTCGGCAGAAAATTCGCTACACTCTTTTGGTATCCTGGGTGGATTGTGTTTTGCGATTGTAGCTTTTTCCAGGTATCTTCATTTATATTTTTATATCGTTGGGTGGATGATTGACTATACATGACTTAAAACATTGCTGAACTACCTCAAACTAATAAAGCTGTGTTCTGATAAAACATGATCAGAGCTCTAGATAAGAGGGCGTATTTGGTGATAATTAGGGATAATTTTTGTTAATTCTGCATAAAAACATATGTTGTGACCCCTCATCTGAACCGTCTCGACGAGACGGTTCAGATGAGGGGTCACAACATATGGTTTCGATGAGAAATAAGAAAAATTATCTTTAATTATCATCAAATACGCCCTATTATCTAGAGCTCTGATAATAAAACATAACGAATAAAATAAGAGACGAGAAAAACTTACTCAGATTAGTCCGGTCCTCATAACCAGGTTTTCTCTAACACATTCCAACACAGAAACGTTTTATTTTATTCCAGCAACACTTAAAAAACATAGCAGAGCGATAAACAAGTGAATTGTAAAACTGTTTAACACAATTGTCCACTTATTTGTTTTAATAAAGGTATCTAGATACACTAAATTGGTCATTTCACAGTAACTGCTGCAAGCTGAACAAATTAGTATAGCCTATATTCCTGGCACTAACAAGGTCCCAGGAACAGAATCTCTATTCAAGTCGGATTTTCAAGTAACACAGATTTACATTTGCGGATTTTAAGATAGTATATTTTATTTCTTTAGATACAAATATCAAATATTCATTTAATTCACTTATTTCTATACGCCTAATCGAGACACCAATTCAGTCTTTTGCGTTTTCTACCTTCCATAACTGTTTACATACAGCAGAATTACCCAGAGGCAAATTTTGCGCCGTATTCAACTGTATCGGCTCTGTCATCTATGCAATCAGCGGCTGTGTGAGAATCATATAGGAGCCGTGACACGACAAAAACAACAAAATGGCATGTGCGCCCAGCGAAACCTAGATCAGCCTGGGCATCCGCCCAGTCTGATCAGAGTCTTCGCTGTCTGCAGAGCGGTTTAAGCCCCTAAGATATCCTTTAAGCGCACAGCGAAGACTCTGATCAGACTGGGCGAATGCCCAGACTGATCTGATTCTTCGCTGGGCGCACATGTCGATTTGAGTGTTTGGCCGTGTTAGAATCGTAGCATCTATTGAGTTTGCTATGTTCCATTAGATATATTAAATTGTCACTGCAGTTTATGATGTTTCATATTGTTATAAAGTCATTTGGCGTATTTTTTCATCGAATGATGGCACTCATTTACATATTTATTCGTTTACGATCGATTCAGTTTTTTAAAAGTTAGATGAATATCCCGCAGAAAGGAAAATAGCAGACTCGGTATGATTGTAACTGTAATGAAATGGTCGACACTGGTCACGCCCCTAGAGCTGGATTAAAAAGGACACTACATTCAAAATGACTGAATAACTCATTGATTCAAAAGAACTAGAAATATATAATCCACACTATCATACATATAAGTTAGGGCTTTGAAGCTGCATTAGTTAAAGGTTTGAGGTTGCGCACTTAGAACTTTTTAAAGCTTATGAAGCGGATTTCACCCTATGTTGTTTTGTTATTGTAGTCGTATGTAAAGATGTCAACTTCGCTTTCTGTTTGTTTCATTTAGAAACTAAAAAATAAAACATGTTTTTGTGTTTTATATGGCTAACAAGGTGCAAGGTGGAAGGGGATTATTTCGAAGTCATCTGTGGTGCCCCAACGACCAAGTAAGGTTATGGAATAGAATAGAATAGAATAGATATGGCTTATTATGTTTGTCACATTGTAACTCATGTACGGGTCTCTCTAGTAGAGCTGAATTATAGTGCCTAGATCTAGTATATAATGCTCCTCAGCAAACACAATTTATTCGAATACGGTATTTCTGTTTGAGTGAAAATTGTGTTCTCACTACGATTACACATGTGTAGGCTATAAACTGTTAATGCTGAACCAATTTACAATCAACTCTCGATATCTCAAACATTGATATCTCAACGTTTTCCCATATATCAGAGAACTCATTTTTCCATTTTTATATGCATTGGTTTAAACAATATTTTATTCAATTATCAACATATGGTACATTCAAAGTACAATTTTCATGAAAAGGATTTGGTCGAAAGCTCATAGCTTGTATAGACCATTTCCAAACAGCATAATTTATTTAACTTAAATGAATGTAAAACTATAGTGTATACTCAATTGTCTAAGTTGTCACATCATATAATGACAGAAATTAATGTCATCTTAACAATAACAAGTAGCTAAATAGCTACAGAATGCTTTCCATGTGTCTGAGAGAGAGAGAGAGAGAGAGAGAGAGAGAGAGAGAGAGAGATATCAGGAAAACAACATATTAATAGCACAGTAGTTGCAGAATGATTTCTACATTGGAGAGAGAGAAAGAAGGCGAGAATGAGAGAGACAGATAGAAAAAGGTGCCTCAACATGCTGCACTTTCCGAACACAACATGACAGTAGGACACGTAAAATTACTAAAATTACAATATTGTGACGTTGGTTAATTAGCGAAGAGTTTTGTTTGTATAATATAGAACTGAACTTTAAGAAAAAGACGTTCATTTTCCAATGTCGAAACTCCTTCTTTCCCGTACAAGAAATCTTTTAATGTACACTGCTGTACTAGATCTGCAAGAATATTTTGTCGTGTAACAGTGTATCTGGGACAATTGAAAAAGAAGTGGGTATTATTTTCTATTTCACCACAGACGCACAGCGGACTATCAACAATATTTTTAGAGTAAAGATGTGCATTTAAAGAACTGCATTCTAATCGTAGACGTGTATGTACAATTTGACCTACACGAGATCCGGCATTGTAATAGGATGGTGGAGGGTTTTTGTTAGGGTTCAGATACTTCTTAAAAGTTGATATAGAGTCGTTATGCCTTATGTTCAAAGGAAGTGTGTTCCAGTCTCTTATCGTAGCTGGAAGGAAAGAACTGAAGAAAAGATTTGTTCTAGCATGTATTGTTTGTATATCATTTGCATTGCGAAGACTATAAGGGCTATTTTCATGTACAAGAGACGGTACTAATTCAGACAAGAAACCTGGAGATAATCCATGGAACATTTTGTAGAATAATAATAGTCTGTGCTTTCTCCGTCGTTTTTGGAGAGTTTCCCAGTCGAGGTCTTTAAAAAGTCTGTCAATACTGCAAAGCTTGGTTGCTCCTGTGATAATCCGAGCGGCTTCAGTGTGGATAGCTTCAAGTTTATTGGAGTCGTCATGGTTACAGTTGTCCCACACTGAATCGCTATACTCCATAAGGGGTCTTACAAATGAATTGTAGATTTTCTCGAGAGAATTTCTTTTTAGTTTGAATTTTAGTAATCTTAACATATTCAAACGTTGCCAGGCAGTTTTAGCGATGTATTCTATGTGTTCCGATCATGAACAGTCTTTAGATAGATTTATTCCCAGGTGTTTATGACAGGTTGTTTCCTGAATCATAGTAGTGTTTATATACATTTCAACTCATATTATCTCAAACTACTGATATCTCAAAGTAAATTATCTGGAACCAGAAAATTTACTTTAAAATATCAGTAGTTTCTGATGAATTTTGATATCTCGAGAGTTGAATGTATTTGTATTTGTATTTTATATTGAATGTGTCTGTATGTACTGTTCCGTTTGTTGCTTGTGTCTTTCCTTTCTTCTTTCAGAGTCTTGGGTGGGTTGTTCTTTGTGGGCGTGGCCTTCCTGAGTCTATATTTTTATATTTGCAGAATTAGACAAAAATGAAATGATAATATATAAGAGAGAATAACAAGTTACCTAAAAATTTACACATTTATAGAGCCGGCATGTTACAAACAAATGAGCTACGACACGAGAAAACCAACAATGTGGTTGTGCGCCCAGCGCAGATTTAGATCAGCCTGGGCATCCGCCCAGTCTGACCAGCGTCTTCGCTGTTCGCATGGAGGTAGCTTAGACCCTTAGCTACCCTTTGAGCCATTAATAAAGAGTATGATCAAACTGGACAGATGCCCAGGCTGATCTGAGTCTGCACTGGGGCGCACAACCACATTGTTGGTTTTCTCGTGTCGCGGCTCAAATCTTCTCTGAGATGGAAAAGGTATAAAACACTGTTCCAGACGCATTCATGATCATTTAAGACGGTAATATGGGAGTAAGCTAGATAACAAATCAATTTAATGGTATACAGTAGAGCCGGGAGACAATTTATGGTCCCAATATTAGGACCAGAATTATGGTGTTTTCATTCAAGCATCACTTAAATACCTACCAACTGTAAAGTCATAGGCGACTGCATAACCTTTAAGATACAATTCTGAATGTCGAGAATTATTTAAACTTAGAAAAAGCTATTTTACACAGTTTGTGTAAGTTTAACAGTTTAAGGTTAATTCCTATAGATAAAGTCATCAATTTGCCTCGGTGCTTTGCAAAATGTATGAGGTGAGAAACGTATGCACCATAAGATATTGCACGCGAAATCTTAATATGACTTAGGCATGTTCCTCGGCAAAAATTAGTAACAATGAATGAAATATTTTAGTTCTAAATCTGCAAGTTTGTTGCTTCTGCGTCATGGTAGATATTTATTTTCTGCACTACATGTCTGCATGCATCTGTTAATTAGCCATTTCCAGAAAGCTTATCATATCTTATTATATATACAAACCTTTTAGGCTCATCTCGTGATTTCGCATATACATGTATGCAGCAATAAAATGTGAGCGCAAATTATCAGACCGTCAAATAGATGGACTTTGACTTGAAATTTTCTTTGAAATCAATAACATTAAGACATCAAGATTTTACCAACATGTTCAGAAAACACAGGCGGTATCTTCGACAATATTGAGCACAGACTTGGGGTAATCGTATTCTGTATTCTTATTCAAATACTATTCAAATACATTTTCTGAGTATTCATAAAGTATTCTGTATTCATGGATTTATTAGAATAAAAGTATATGTATTTGTATTCGAATACATTGCAAATTTCATGTATTCATGAATACTTTTATGAATACATTATGAATACTTTTGCCATTTTAGGGAGCATTGATGCACAAAATTACCTTAATTATGCTGAATGTAGTTAGTTTTTGCTAAAATGTAACTTTTTTAAGTTTAGGAAGATAACAACCATTGAAATAAGTTGTCTCTTAACTGTTTAATGGATGGATGGATGTTTTGGTGTTTTACACCCTTTTCAACAGTATTTCAGTCATTGTAGGATGATGAATTGATCATTTGAAAGGGTCTGTGCAATGAACTGCAGTCTAGGTGCAGAAAAATATCGCATCTGAAAGGATTTGAACCCCGGACCCCATGAGCTGAAGTCTGGTGCTGAACTACGTAATGTCTGCAATAGTTTATGCCAATCAAAAATTGTTAAAAACCTTAGCCATTCATAGAATACTTTCAGCTTAGTTAATACATCACTGCCCTATGAACTCTTCCATTTCTATCATTTGGACAGGTCAATTATCAATTATCAATTTATGGGGTGTTTGGCTGATTTTATTTTCATAACTTTCTGTAAAAAAATTAAGTCTTTGAAGCCATTATTGAAAACCCTTATCAAATGCTGCACTCTAGAGTGTCCAATCTTGTTAGTCAAGATATCTTTTATGGCACTAGGCATCATTAGGTTAAACTTCCTAGTTTAACTAGGATAGCAAATATAATACCTATTTGTCATCTTTCAGTAGATTGCCCCTGGACAGTATTACATAGGAACAAGGCACAGAACTAACAACTAAGCCATGCCATACAATTTTATGACACTTGTTTCTCAATACACAATATACATTACAATACACTATTAAGATCCCATCTTAAGTTCGGCCAAACATAATTTGTAACAGAGATGAAAATCACAACAAATGCCCAGTCTCATACAATTTAAGAAAACCCAGTACAGACAATGCCCTTCACCCTTAACCTGCTGAATAAATCAAATGCCAATGTGATGTGATTTATTGCTATATATTTAGAATCAAAATGACAAATAGTGTAGATCCAGGTCAACTGGCTTCTGAAGAAGCTATCAGATCGGGATCTACAATGTTGCAAGGTGAGATAAATTTAGATCCAGCTTTGGCATCAGAATATGGAAATAAAGTCACCTTACACCAAATATGCAAATTTGCAAACATAGAAAGATATCCAGTTGTAGCATAGAAATATAAGGTTCCTAAAATAGATATGAAGATAGCTGGGACAGAATATAAGAAAGAATCTTTTAATCAAAATTATTTTTAAGTAGTAAAACCTCTAGAGTCTGGACTACTAGATACATGGAAGTTCAGCATAAACTATTGGTTGATGAAATTTCCATTTTATTGAAAAGTATTCAAAAGTATTCAAATACATTTGCAAAGTATTTGTATTTTTATTTGAATACATTCATAAAAAAGTATTTTTATTTGTATTCTGTATTCTTAAATTGCAAAGTATTTGTATTTGTATTCGAATACTTTTGAAAGTATTCGACCCCAAGTCTGGTTGAGCATCGCATTTGAGCTAATGATGATGGACTCCGAGACCTTTACTATAATAAAAAGAAAACCAACAAAGTGGCATATGCGCCAGTGAAGATTCAGGCCAGCCTGGGCACCCGCCCTGTCTGATCAGAGTCTTTGCTGTGCGCTTGAAGGGTAGCCAAGGGTCAAAGCTACCTCCATGCGGACAATGTAACTCTATTCAGACTGGGCGGATGCGCGGGCTGATCTGAATCTTCGCTGGGTACGCATACCACTTTGTTGGTTTTGTCGTGTCGCGGCCCAAATTTTATCCTTAAGGAATGTGAGTTCACCGTCAGAGGAATCAACTGTGCTATTTTCTTTTTTACCTACCCCCTCTCTTGAGGTCAACTCTTAAAGTAAAATATTTGCTCCTAAAAGGAGCAGATTCTTTTCTTTAAGAGTAGACCCTTTTTGGAAGGGATTGGTCATCCAGGGAAAACAAGAATTCACAAAAATTATTTCCCTTTTTAAAAATGGCGGGAAATATAGAGGTGTACCCATACTCCTTAAAGCCTATATAAGTTTCAGTGTCAATAAGAACGTGTTGTTGACTGCTTTTTGTGTATCTGACTGCTACTGGAAGTGACATGTTATCTATATGGTAATTGGGCATTCTCGAATATTTTATTAATATCTAGAAATAGTATGTGATGCTGGTGGTGCGGGGGCGTCGATGAAAACTGCACAATTTACTCGACAGCAATCCAGAAATTGCTGCTCGTTTTGGACCGTCAAATACGTGCATAAAAATGTGTGCAATGTTTGCTCATGTTTCTGATTAGAGGCGTCTGACTTAAATAAGACCAGAGGACCATTAGTCCTGTAGCTCACCTGAGTCCATTTATCCTCAGCACTCAAGAGTAAGTTACTCTAAAGTAAATGGTACAAAATGGCCTAATTTCAAATTCGTCTCAGCAAGTTTGAACAAGTTACAATAAAAAAAAAATAATAAAGTCACTATGCCCGGGATAATGTCAAATATGAGCTATGTAAACACTCTAGAGCAAGTAACTCAAAGGCGAAATATGCAATATACCCAAATTTCAAACCTGTCAGAGAGTTTATACATGTCCTAGTTATCAGCAAGTTTGCTCAAGTTTCCATAAAAAATAAAGTTGCTATGCCCAGAAAAACATTTTCCCCATTGTAAGTCTAGGGGAAAATTGTTCGGTCTTTAAGGGCAAGTAACTCTGAAATGAATATTCCGATCTGGCCCAAATTTAAACTCGTCAGAAACTTTATGCCTATCCTGATAATCTGCAAATTTCATAAAGCTGCGATTAGAAAAATATTAGCCTTTCGTTTGTAATGGCAACCAATCAAAGGCAAGAATTGGCAAAATTCATATGGTTGGTAGACTCAAGGAATATTTCTGTAAAACTTAAGTCATAATATCTGCAATAACACAGAAATAAATGCAAACTTCTACTTTTCCCATTATAAGTCTAGGGAAACTTTTAACTGCCATAGCAAGCAAGCACATGGGCAACAAATATGAAAAAAACACAATTTATGTAAAGACTAAATGTCATTCATATCTATGCAGAGATTCAAATTCATTACTCTCATGGCTTCCGAGAAAAAGATTTTTTTAAATATTTTTAAAGAAAATTTAGCCTTTTGGTTGCAATGGCAACCATTCAAAATCAGTGATTTTCACAAAATTCACATGGTTGGTAGAGGAGTACTCAAGGAACATGTCAAACAAAACTTTTGTCTAAATATTGCAGTAACACAGAAATAAACGCCAATTTTCACTTTTCCCAATACAACTCTATGGAAACTTTAAAATGCAATAGCAATGAACCATGCAAGCAACAATAATGAAACAAACATTGTTTATGTAGTGGCTAATGTCATGAACATTTATGCAAAGAAACAGCTTCATACCCCCATATGGTTTCTGAGGAGAAGAGTTTTGAATATTTTTCGATTTTTTTTTCCCTTATGTTGCCACCACAACCAATCAAATTCAGTGATTTTGACAAAATCATATGAATCATAGAGAGCTACCCAAGAAACATTCCTGTAGAAGAAAATTCCAAATAACTGCAGTGAGACACCTTGAATTGCCTATTTTCAGTTTCCCATTATAAGTCAATGGAAATTATAAGTTGCCATAGCAACCAAACTGCTGGAGCAATTGCCATGAAGAACAGCAATTCTATAGAAGCTAGTACTAAGATCCTTTCTGTAAAGTTTGAACTTTATTGACCTCACAATTTCTGCGAAGATGATTTTTTAATATTGTTTCTATTTTTAACCATTCGGTTGAAATGACAAACAGCCAAATTGAGCAACTTGCATAAATTTGATAAGGCTAGTTGAGGACTACTCAAGGAACAGTTCTGTAAAAGTTTTGTCAAAATATCTGCAGTGACATAGCAATAAATGTAAATTTTCCATTTTGCCATTATAAGTGAATGGCAACTTTAAGTTGCCATAGCTACCAAACTACGGGAGTAATTGCCAAGAAATATAGTAATTTTATTGATGCTAGTACTAAAATCCTTTCTGTAAAGTTTGAGGTTTATTGGTTGCATAGTTTCTGAGGAGAAGATCTTTTAATATTTTTTTCTATTTTTAACCATTCGGTTGCCATGGCAACCAGCCAAATTGGGCAATTTACATAAATTTCATCTGATTATTAGAAGACTACTCAAGAAATGTTTCTATAAAAGATTTGTTAAAATATCTGCAGTGACATAGCAATAAATGCATATTTTCAATTTTTCCCATACAAGTCAATCGAAACTTTAAATTGCCATAGCAACCAAAGTTCTGAAGTGGTTTGGATAAAAAACAGTATTATTGGTTCCCCCTACCTATAGATGCTATATATGAAATTTGGTAACAATGGGCCCAGTAGTTTGGTTTAAACAATATTTTATTCACAGAAATTACATATATGTAGTACATAAATAAATAATGGTACAGGATTTGACAGTAAGCAAAGTGCTTATATAAAAGCCATCTCCTAGTAGTTTCAGAGGAGATGTCGTTTGAAAATGTTGACGGACGACGGACGGACGGACGACGGATGCCTGCCTATACTATAAGCTCACCTGTGAGCCTTCGGCTCAGGTGAGCTAAATACGCGAGAGCATAAAATCCTGCTGCAAAACTAGGTGCTATAGTGTTTACCAAAATTAATACAAAAATTGGTAAACATAGGACAGTCACTGTATTATCCTAATACTTGACAGTTCATTTAAGGTGCATGGGTAAATCTCCATATTTTTGCCGCAATTTTTTCAAAGATAAACAACTTTTGTGGCCTTCTGCTTGCTTCTCTGACCAAATTAACCATTCCAAAATGGAGATGGAGTCTACTTTTAAAGAATAGATTCTGCACCTTTGACTCCATTGAGAAAGGATTTAAGAGTTAAAATGGCATAGTTTTTTTCCCTGAAAGTGTGCCCATTCACCTTAACAATCCGACCATTTGTCAAAACTGCTGAATGAATAAAGAATAGACCGCTTAGAACAATCTTATCTGCCTGTTCCCTGTTTCTGAACTGCCAACAGTCAAAACTACACTGGCGTGAGATTTGTGGTCGTAATGTCAAAACTTGCATGACATATACCCGAGTTCGTTTGAGATGGTTTTACTCATGGCAAAACGTTAAAACGACCAATTTCGATAGAAAGAAACAAGACAATGGTCATAAATTGTCGGGAAAGTATCTGAACGTTCTTAATGGTGCTTGCCATACATGTAGTTTCTGTTTTACATTTTTTTCTGTCTAATACGTGTGATGTAGAGAGTACGAAAAAGTATCATGGTCAAAAGATAATACATGTATTTATACATTCTCGCTGATCATACAATAAGATGTTGTCATACTTTGTTTGTGTTTCTAAAACTGATATTGTCATATTCACTCACGTTAGGCGACACATGTCATGCAACTGAATATGAAATTAAGTTTTGTTTAGAAAATGAGGCATGTTGCATGCAAGATATCTGTGTAATGTGATATGTGTCGCCCTGTAAATCCACCTTTCGAATTAATTAGTTTCGCGTGTGAGCGTACAAAAATGCAAAGTGTCCTAAATACGGAAGATTGGCCGCCAAAACATGCATATGACAAGGCAAACAGTATAGACAGATCCGACCAGTACGCGGACACTACCAGCACGCAGACACTTTTGTGTTTGGCGTCAAATAAACTCTAAGATGCTTTTTAAATTCAACTGACTTTGTGACATTTTTTCAAAGCGCCATTTCTTTATCTTTTTATCGTTCACTTTTACACTTACACATCACAGTTACGAATTTGCAGGACTGATGCAGACGGGTATCATGATCGATGTTTCAGTTTGACTGCGCCAAACACGCAAACAGGCAAAGCAAACAGCCATGTGTCAATATGAAATTAGAACAATCCTTTACGATGTTAATACGTTTTTGTTAACTTCATGTATCAATAATTTAATTAGTATTGCAGCGTATAAATGTCATCTCAGTTTACTCAGATTCTAAGGTGTCCGCGTACTGGTATGATAAGCCTGTTTGATACAGCAAATAGCATGACCCCAACCGTGTTATGTTGCGCACGCGCAGATGATTTTTTTCACTCGTTCCTTTTGTTTATATTTAGCACAAGGATTTTCCTACATTGTATGCTCATCTGGTAGTCTGGAACACGTTGGAGTCTTAACACCCTTAAAAGTGTCCGCGTACTGGTCTGGTCTGTCTATGCCCTGATCTGGGTCTGCAATGTTTATTCAGACCTGTCTGTCCAAATTCTTAGATTTTTTTACGGTTGTTAATTCACCAGTCTAATGCTACATGTAGTTAGGAGAAAAAAAATGCAACCGAATATCCTGTGTTATACCATCTAAACTCCAGGTCCCAGTGGTCCAAAGCGTCGTTAGCATAATGAAGTCGTTAGAAAATGATTCGTTTAGAAGATGAGAAGGCAATGATCAGGAACCGACATTGATCGTTTACCACATCCTGCCATAATCGCGAAATCGGAAAGGAAAAATAAAGAGGACACACAAAAAACAAGATATATCAAGCGAAAAGCCAATATGTCAGCTCTTTCCCAGCAGATGAAGACAGCTATTTTAAGTCAAAGACCAAAAGAAAAAGGCCGACAATGA
Organism: Ctena decussata; assembly: GCA_963989385.1. Classification (NCBI taxonomy): domain Eukaryota; kingdom Metazoa; phylum Mollusca; class Bivalvia; order Lucinida; family Lucinidae; genus Ctena; species Ctena decussata. The sequence goes on along the minus strand of OZ022498.1, from coordinate 31,043,676 downwards.
CAATAACAGTAAACCACAATAGAAGCACCGCCTTGGAACGGCCAGCAATAAATTACTGAGGCTGGGGTGGAGGAGGGAGAAGGTTTAAACCGGTGTTATATGCGCATAACGCTCGCCCTAGATCCCGTTATGGTTCATAAACATACAAGTTATTTGGTCCGTCTTCAGGACTTCTAACCCTACAATAGATCAAAAGCGCAAATATATAAATCAGGATTAAAAACTGAGATGAACGAAGATCAGCGCTCAACAGAAAATACTAGACTGAAACGCTGGGGCAGCAGAAGTCCAACAGTTCAACCCCGGTGAGCCTGACTAAAGACAAGCCCCAAACAACTCCCCCAACCAATTCAATAGAAATTTTTCAAGTATTTTAGTACACATGAAATTAAGTGTGCTTACAGTTTTTTGCTGAAAATTGTGAAGAGCTTTTGCAGCCCAATAGTACACTTTTTTCAGCGAAGAAAAATAATGGCAGTGTGAAAATGTAATGTCTTGTTAACTACCGACATCAAAAGTTTTGAACAGCCGGGTCAAAGTCATAAAGGAAACATAGATTCTCACTGGCTGACGTCTGGTGTTACATTGCAGAGAGCGTTTGCTTTGGATGCAAAAGGGTGAGAATTTGAAAACGTGCATTTGAATGGGGAATTGTACTGAAAGTTTTCATTTGGCGAGACTTATTGTCGCACTGTGTTTTCAGCTCAACTTGATGTGTCGCTGTAAAATGACCATAAAACAGATGTTTAAACCTTTCCAAATGACAATTTTGGGTACAATTATCTCCTTAATAAGACTATGAATACATTTGCAGGACAGCAATGGCAGCCACGGTGCATGATATGGCCTAGAGCAGCTTTTTTTTTTACTTCTACGAGTTTTACAGCCCTTCAAGAATATTCTACTTTCTTGACTGTGTATCATCAGCAGAACTTAGGTTTTTAATGCAGTAATTGCTGCATGTCGTGTACTAGTAATTAACATGATTAAGAATCAGCGCCCTTAGCCACTAGGTCATGAATGCCCGATCGTGTCAGAGGCCTTTACTCTCCAAGTGGGCACAAAACCACATTTAAATCAACTTTGATTCAACGTCATGACGTTGAATCAACGTTGTTTCAAAGTTGCTGGAGTTTTTTTACCATGCGTGCTTCTGTCTATTCTATACGAGTACTAATTGCTTCTTTTATACTTGCTGAAACTAATTTGTTATGTCAACAATGTTCAAACATACTGTTTGTCCACAATTGGTCTGTAGAACTCCTTGATTATGTTTTATTTGCTAGATGAATAGCAGAGTTTATGGCCACAATAATCTGTTTCTTCCGTAGTCGGTAAAATAAAATCATCGTTAACGTCAAACTGGAGCCAAGAGATAGCTTGGTAACTAATGTCAATATGATTGATGGACGCAATCTAGGTCATGCCAGAGTAAGAAGAGAGCAGCCCCAGCAAAGATCACAACATATGAGAACACGAGTATTGTTTGTCCAAAGTTGTTGTCATTGAAAACGCCGAATATTGTTCACTCTATCCAAAATCATGATTTCTTAGGCAATCCAATGAGCAATGGAGTATACCCTCAATTTAGGTAAATGGACACACTTTCAGAAGGATCCTAAGCACACCACAGATTCGTTACTTGGATTTGCATCAGAGTTAAGATTGAGATTACATTATGGTCAGTACATACGGGTACACTTTCACCTCCCCCCCCCCCCCCCAGGAACTTATTCTATCTTTTGAGAGTAGAGATCCAATTTTAGAAGGGCTTCTTTGTCCAGGGAAGCAACTAAATGTTGTATCTCTTTGGCAATGTGGCGGAAAAAACAGGGTGGTGTGCCCATTTGATTTGAAACACACAGTAGTCGTACTTTTAGCTTTTGCAAGACGGTTTAGTTTTGTTGTTGTTCATTAGCTCGTTATGACCTCTCGTATTTAGCGCATGGATCCAGTTGGATCAAGATGCCGAATGAAAGAATAATTTCCGAAATACTCCGAATGAAAATTTCCCAGCTTTCCCGCGAGAACTGCGACATGCCAGTGCTGAAAGTGTCGTTTGCCGCAATGGCTATATCAGTTCCTCTTTGTTAGTCAAAGTCCCCGTTATCTTTGTTTCGTTTGTGCTCATTTTTCTTTTTCTTTCGGTGTCATTTGAAAATGTGCCTTCCCTTAATAGCTTCAGCTTCTCGCGAGAGGTAAGCGATATCTTGTTATGACCTCTCGCATATCGCTTATGGACTTCTGGGTATTATTATCCAGATTTAAATAAATATAGCGGACAAAGCTTTTAACGAAAAGGTGCCGAACTTATCCGAGTGAAATTTCTTAACCTCAATCCAGCGGCAAATGCAACAGACAAGTACGGAAAGTGCAGACCGTTTGCGACACCTTCTTCTCTATGTTAGTCTAAGTGTCTGTTATAGCAAATGTGCACTTTTGTGTGTGTGCTTAATTTTCTTCTTTCGGTGTCTTAAGTTGGCTGGCCTTTGTGAGTGTTGCCTTGCTTTGATAACTTCATCTATATTTCAGTAGATAAAAGCGGTCGAGTATAAGATAAGATGGACAAAACTTCATTTTCGATTTGTTCTGTCGATCCTGTCATGATAAATACTGTCTTAAGTCATATATGCGGTCAATGGTCACTCAAATGATGCCTGTGCACATGGACATCTTGACAAGGATAAACAATGTATCCTTCTTAAAATCGTGTAAGGAAGGTCAATATTCTAGGGCAAACTGGGCATGCCATGTCTAGCCTGTGCATATGACTGGTTTGGCATACACAGCATATTCCTTTAGACTCGTTTTCTCACGAAACAGCTCATAATACCGTATTTTTTAGCTATAATCCGGGAGAACTTCCTCTTTAGATAAACCCGAAAAACCTAAAGCAGTATTATGTAATTGTGCTGTATGATAGGGTTTTCCTTTCCAAAACAATCCCAAAAATCTAGATCCGTCTTATAAGATGGATCTAGATTTTTGGGATTGTTTTGGAGGGAAAAACTCCGTCTTATAGCCGAATAAATACGGCATTCGCCTCGCACCAGTATATTAAGCCATCAACGGACACAATAACCGTCAAACAAGACTTTACAACGTCTTATTACAGTGATTGATTGGTCTGTTACCAATGCAATTTTTGCAGATTCGCGGAATACGAAAGGAAATAGGTCACTGGGATAATAAGGTTAGATAATGATTGATAACCACATCTGATAAACGTTTGCGATTTACTTCTCTGATAGTTTTTCTTCTTCACTTTCTGGATACGAAAAAAAATGTTAACCCTTTTTTATCCGCCATTCATAATTCTGATTTTGTCAATACTTTTGAACTACAATGCAATTCTATAAGTGGGAGCATCCGTACTTACAGAAACCTCATATTAGGAAACATTAGGACCCGAGATCCAAAATAATCGCCGTTACTGACCTTTATTTCCAAATTGTAAAGTGCCTGGTATGATTTGAATCATATTTGGCCACAATATTTTGTCAACTTTCTAGTATGTTTCAAATTTTCCAACAGCGCATGAGCTGTAAACATGATATCGAGCAAATTGTAGTTTACATGTTACGCAGGATCACACTCTACGGCTATTCTTGCTTGCTAAGTGAGTGTCGAAGTGTTTGCAGTTGCAAACAGAAGACAGCATAATATGAACTGGTTACCAAAAAAGTAGCACTAACTTACAGGTCACGCGCAACAAGTTTCTTACCTGAAATACACAGAGAAATCGATATTCTTATCTTCGAAGTGGACTCAAAACTCGGAATGGCTGAGACTAAAATCTTGCAGGATGACGTCACACGATCACGTGTTCCGCCTCAGTGACTCTGCTGATTTTGGCATTTTCGACCATTTTACGCCTGCATTTAGGCTATAAAATATGTCAGCACAGGAATGTGCACAGCTAATTTTTAGCCAACTAACGCGTTTTACTTATGTCAGCAATATGTGAAAATTTCAGCTGTGCTCATGCGCTGACACTTAATTATTTTGCTAGAAAAATCTTACAGTTTCCGAAACATTTGTCCAGCTACCTCAACATAAAAATGACCATGTCTCCGCTCATAGACAAAATAAACATATGTTCTGGGTAATCATTTTCTTTATTCAAACACATTGTATCATTTGGTACACATTTTATTTTGACCCATTGTAAATTTTTGTTTAGTGTCTCTAGACGTGCAAAGTTGAGTGGGTGGATTATCTGGACAGGCCTTGCTCACTACACATCTGTTTAGCAGCGCTATAAAACTTATTAGTGTGTCAGCAAAAACCTATGACTAAGTGCTCTTTAAAGTTGTATTAGTTGTCTTATTTCGTTAAAGGAAAAGCTTCTAAACACGATTTCTTGACTTTTAATTTAAAATTACTGAAACAAAACAGGCATTCTGAAATGATGTTTTCCCGATGATCCATGCAGAAAATACATATTATTTCAGTATGATCTCGTTTACTCAGATGATACTTTAAATAACAGAAACAATGTAATTTTAAGTAAATTTGAATGGGAGCCAAAAACGGCCCAGATTATACCAGGTCCTTTACAGGCATAAAATCAGTGGACTTTTAGTTGACTGTTTTACTACAGTTCTAAGTGTGGAGATATGCTAGAATTATGGGCTGCTAGGGGATGAACAAAACACATTATAAGTATTAATAAGAACAACAAATGAAAAATATATGAGAAAGGATAAAACAGATAAAAGGTTGATTCTTATAGGCTAAATCCAACAAACCAAAGCATATTGCAGTACATATACATATGAAATTTGAATATCCTACCCCATGCACCCACAATGTGTCGAACAAAGTTGTTTGTTTCCTGATGATTCATTGATGGGTCAGGAAACCTTCATGCGGACCAAACAGCTTACTTAATGTTTCGAACTACTGCAGAAGCAGAGGACGAGGGTTTGGATCCAGTAAAACTAGTTCAAGCTCCCAGTAATCTATTACTGGCCGTTCCAGTGTGGTTATTCTCTTGTGATGCCTCAATGTTACATGCTCTTATCTCTGCTTGTATATGGCTTCTAGCAATATGGTCACCTGAATAGCTGCACATTTTGCTTTCTGTTTTGTTTTGTAATCTATTATAGAAAATAGGCAAAAATAGATGTTGCTACGATTTTCAGTTAGGTAAGCTGAATGGCCATCTGTTTGGGAAAGGGCTGCTCATTTGGTTAACCGTGCGTGCCTATCGTGCACTTTTGTCAATTTTTGTGTGTGCTTCTTTCCCTTTTGATTTTGAGGGCGGGGTGTGAGATTTGAATGATTCATCCCACAGACCTGCAGTCGAAGGGGTCGGTGGGCAATATCCAATATATTCGTTTGGACGACACAAAGTGTAAATTGTGTAATTCTTTGGAGGATGAATTTCATTTTGTTTTAGAATGCCTTACGAATTTTAGAAAGCAATTCATTATTAAACACTACTGGAGAAGATCAAATATACAAAAACTTGTAGATCGATTGATTGATTGATTGATTTGTTGCTTAACGTCCACGGTAAACAACTATGGTCATGTCGGGACGGTCAGTTAACCTAACCACACTATTCCTTGGCAGGCTTAGACCTCCTAAGCGGATAACCAGTACTAAGTGCACATACTTTCGCCAGTAACTGACAACTGCCCTTCTTGAATCAGCGGAAGGAGAAACGAAAGTATGTGGTCAGACCGGGTTCCGAACCCAGGACCCCTGACTTAAGAGTCAGGTGTCCTATCGATTGCGCTACGCGGCCCGGCCAAAAAAAACTTGTAGAACTGTTCACAATCGAAAATGCAAAAACTTTAAAACAATTGAGTACATTTGTAGAAAACGCAGTCAAGTTGAGGAAAGAATTCTTCTTCGATAATTAAACGTTGCTACAATAAAAAACAAACAAAAACATACGATCAGTCATGGCAGAGCTTGCTATTTTCCATGTACGGATATCACCCGAGCAGATATGGGTCGACGAGGCCTTTTTCAAGTCCTCGAGTGTTCAGACGGTGTCTGTGATTGCTCAAATCTGTAGCCTCTATCGTCCACAGATCAAAATAGTTCACCATGAGCACTTAGTGCTTAGGGGAGCTAAAAAAACGAACATGAAAACCACCTCCTGATATTATGACAATGAACTTGTCTGAATTCGATTTCAGTAAAGTCAACTTAAAACACTGGCTAGATTAAGTTGTCAGACTACTTCGGTCTTCGGTGACAGACTTCTCGTGTGTTTTTTTCTTTTCGTTCCTGCCTATCCTTACAGTAACTTAAAACTGTTTTTGTCCTAAAAACGATGCTTCTATGAGTGCAACGGGTTGATACTAAGACATTAATGACATTTGAATCAGATAACACAATTTTAGATGTCTCAAAGGACAGGAAACAGTTGTTAACGTGGTAACAAGAGTCTTTTTATTTTATAATGAATGATAAGAGACACCAAGTGATGGATTGAAGAAAGGCGGTCAGAGAGGAATTTTGTGATATTGTTATGTGTGATTACGCAGCAGGCACACAAAGTTCAAACAACATTGAATCAACGTTGATTGAATATCTTGATGTTGGATCAACTTTGATTTAATGTAGGAATCTTGTAAACATGTTTTTCACGCATTACCATTGGCCGAGTCTCGAGGAAGTCATTTGAACGCAAGGCTTTGGCCAAGTGTTCGAACTTCTTCCGAGGGACCCGGCAAATGTTAATGCAATAAAACTAACATGTATGATCACTCTTCTTGCATTTTAGAGTACGATCCCATGGAAAGGCTCGGTGGGTTGCCTGGAAAATCATAAAAATCGTCGATCATAGATAGTATCGTGTATGTCGTGACGCTATTCCGTAAAAAAAAAACAGACTGGCTTTGATGCTAACATAATTGAGAATAAAAATGCTTTTTCCAGGGCGCCTACGTAACGTTAATAACGTTATGTGACAAGCAAGCCCAAAACGGTGTTCGAATGGCGCCTGGATTTCAGTTTGACTGTAAAACACTTAAAATAACTGCGGTATCAAAATGTCGAGGTTTAAAGAAAATGACATACTGGCCAGGCGGTCATGATATACCACGGCTCCAGATAATAAGGAAAATTTGATATAAATTTGTGAAAAAAAAATACTTTTCTATTACTAGTAAACTATACGTTGTGGCGTTATATCATAGGAGACCACAATGTAGAGTCAAATGGAAAGCTATACCAAACAAGTAGCCCAAAGGGCAACAATTGCTCACCTGAGAGACATTGTAAACCTATAGGGATATTTAAGCTGCTCAAGGGCAGCTAACTCCACAGTCAGTGGTCCAATCAGGCTGAAAATTAAACTCATCCAAAACATTATGTATGTCCTCATTTAATATATGAAAGTTTAAAAAGTATCCGATCAAGAGCACAATAGACAGAGCTGTCAAGGGCAGCTAACTTCGTAGTGGTTGGCCTGATCTGGCCAAAATTTGAACTTGTTTAAGATATTATGCATTTCCTTATTACCTGCAAGTTTGAAAAGGATCGGATCAGTAGAAACCAAGAAAAAGTGGCAACACTGATTTTTTGGATGCTCAGGGCAGGTACTCCATAGTCAGTGGTGGGATCTAGCCGAAAGCTAACTAATCCAAGCTTTTATGCATATCCTCATTACCTGCAAGTATGAAGAGGATCCGATGACAAATGAAAATGTGATGACATTGTTTTCTCCATTATAAGACTATGGGATTTTTTTCAAACGCTCAAGGGCAGCTAACTCCGTAGTCTGTGCTCGAACTGGCCAAATTTCGAACTCATCCAGGCTCTTATGTATGTCATCATTACTTGCAAGTATGATAAGGATCTAATCAAAAACCTTGATGGCAGAACCCTGAAAGTCAAACTTGCTCGAGATATTGTCATGCCCTACATTTGTGTGAATTTATTTTAAAATCCGTTGAGAAATGTAGGTGCTAGAGCGATGACGAAGTTTTTCTAAAAATAGCCACAGTGACCTTGACCTTGGGCACAGCATCCTGAAAGTCTAACTTGCTTGAGACATTGTCATACCCTACATTTGTACTAAGTAATTTCAAAATCCATGGAGAAATGAAGGTGCTAGGGCAATGACAAAGTTTTTCTAAAAATAGCCACAGTGACCTTGACCTTGGGTGCAGCACCCTGAAAGTCGAACTTGCTCGAGATATTGTCATGCCCTACATTTGTGTGAATTTATTTTAAAATCCATTGAGATATGTAGGTGCTAGAGCGCCGACAAAGTTTTTCAAATAGCCACAGTGACCTTGACCTTGGGCGCAGCACCCTGGAAGTCAAAGTTATTTGAGATATCGTCATGCCCTACATTTGTGTGAAGTTGATTTAAAATCCATTGAGAAATGTAGGCGCTAGAGCAATGACCAAGTATTTCTAAAAATAGCCACAGTGACCTTGACCTTGTGTGCAGCACCCTGAAAGTCAAACTTGCTTGAGATATTGTCATGCCCTACATTTGTGTGAAGTTATTTTAAAATCTGCTGAGAAATGTAGGTGCTAGAGTGCTGACAAAGTTTTTCTAAAAATAGCCACATTGACGTTGACCTTGGGCGCAGCATCCTGAAAGTCGAACTTGCTCGAGATATTGTCATGCCCTACATTTGTGTGAAGTTATTTTAAAATCTGCTGAGAAATGTAGGTGCTAGAGTGCTGACAAAGTTTTTCTAAAAATAGCCACAGTGACCTTGACCTTGGGCGCAGCATCCTGAAAGTCGAACTTGCTCCAGATATTGTCATGCCCTACACTTGTGTGAAGTTATTTTAAAATCTGCTGAGAAATGTAGGCAATGGAGCGATGACAAAGTTTTTCTAAAAATATATGATGACGTTGTTTTCTCCATTATAACACTATGGGATTTTTTTCAAACGCTCAAGGGCAGCTAACTCCGTAGTCTGTGTTCGAATCCGGCCAAATTTCGAACTCATCCAAGCTCTTATGTATGTCATCATTACCTGTAAGTATGATAAGGATCTAAGCAAAAACAGTTGAGAAAACGTGATGACGCCATTTTCCCCATTATAACCCTATGGGATTTTTTTCAAACCCTCAAGGGCAGCTAACTCCGTAGTCTGTGCTCGAATCTGGCCAAATTTCGAACTCATCCACGCTCTTGTGTATGTCATCATTACCTGCAAGTATGATAAGGATCTAATCAAAAACAGTTGAGAAAATGTGATGACGCCATTTTCCCCATTATAACCCTATGGGGGCTATCTGTTGCCATGGAAACCAGAGTTCTGAGCTGATCGGCACCAAAACCTAATGCAGCCTTTCCCCCACCCCAATGATGCTTCAGATAAAATTTGATTGCGATCGGCCCACTGGTCTCTGAGATATTTATGTTCGAAAGTGTTGACGTACGTACGGACCCACGGATATTCATCAAATACTCATTTTATCTGAACCTCCGTTATGTTGTACGTAATAAAAAAATAAAATACTATGTACCTGTCCATGATTACCACCTACCATACAGTAGTGACTGGTGCGGCCAGTGAGATACTTGGGAAGGAACGTCGCAGGAAAAAGCCATGGGTCACTAGAGATGTTCTCGACCTCTGTGATGAGAGGAGAAATTTGAAGAAGAAGAGGTATGAAGCAGGAGGAGCAGAAGAATACAGGGAAGCAAACAAGAGGATTCAGAAGGCAGTGAAGAAAGCAAAGGAGGACTGGATAGCTAGTCAGTGCGAGGAGATCGAAACTTGCCTGAACACAAACAACAGCAAGAAAGCATACCAGCTGGTGAAGTATCTAACTTCAGAGAAACAGGGTAGATCCACAGCTATCCAGGACAGGTCTGGGAAATGCCTTACAGAAGAACAAGAGATTCTCAGCAGATGGACAGAATATTGCGCACAATTATACAACCATGAGACTGATGGTGACAATGCGGTTCTGGACTGCAGTCAGCCCCCAGAAGAAGATCAACAACCGATCCTTTGTGAGGAAGTTGAGATTGCAGTAACAGCACTGAAGAAGGGAAAATCTGCCGGAGTTGATAATATACCTGCAGAACTTGTTCAAGCTGGAGGGGAGACCATGGTTGATGTTTTATCAGATATCTGTAACAGGATCTGGAGAACAGGAGAATGGCCTACCCCATGGACTCAGTCGCTGATTATTACGCTCCCTAAAAAGGGCAACCTACAGCTCTGCCAGAACTACAGAACCATCAGCCTCATCAGTCATTCAAGCAAAGTCATGCTGAAAGTCATCTTGAACAGGATTAAACCACAAGCTGAAGAGATAATCACTGAGGAACAGGCTGGGTTCCGAGCAGGAAGGAGCACCACAGAACAGATCTTCAACCTTAGAATCCTGTGTGAAAAGTGTCTCCAACATCAGCAGAATCTGTACCATGTCTTCATTGATTTCAAAAAAGCCTTTGACAGGGTATGGCATGCAGCCTTATGGGCCACCATGAGGAAGTACAATATCAGTGCAAACCTAGTCCGCACCATTAAGCAGCTATACGACAAGGCTACAAGTGCAGTGCTGATAAATGGCAGCACAGGAGAATGGTTCAGAACAACAGTTGGAGTAAGACAAGGATGTCTTCTGTCACCCACTCTCTTCAACATTTTTCTCAAACGGATCATGTCTGATGCTCTGGAAGGACATGACGGAAAGGTTAGCATAGGCGGCAGAAATATTACCAATCTGCGGTTTGCCGATGACATAGACGCTCTAGCTGAGGAAGGGCAGGGACTAGAAGCTCTAGTTGAAAGTCTCGACCAAACCTGCACAAGTTTTAAGATGGAGATCAGTGCCGAGAAGACCAAACTGATGACAAACAGCGCAGATGGCATCCAGAGGGAGATCAAGGTAAAGGGGCAGACCCTGGGTAATGTAAGCAGCTTCAAATACCTGGAGCAGTTGTCTCAGATGATGGCACTTCAGTCAAGCCACTTCAGCTCTTGCCAAGCTGAAACCCATTTGGAGAGATAATAACATATCTCTTGGATCAAAGGTGAAACTTATTCGCTCCCTTGTCATTTCCATATTGCCTGTGAATCGTGGACCTTGACAGCAGAGTTAGAGAAAAGAACGCAGGCCTTTGAGATGAGATGCTACCGAAGGTTACTGAACATTTCGTACAAGGACCATATAACCAATGAGGAGGTTCGCAGGAAGATCCGAGCAGCCATTGGAGAATATGATGAACTCCTGACGCTGGTCAAGAAACGGAAACTAAGGTGGTTTGGCCACGTTTCAAGGTCTTCTGGTTTAGCAAAGACAATTCTTCAGGGCACAGTGAAAGGAAAAAAGAAGAAGAGGTAGACAGAAGAAGAGGTGGGAAGACAATATCAAGGAGTGGACAGGAGTGGATTTTGCCAGCTCAACTAGGGCAGCTGAAGACAGGATAAGGTGGAAAGGGATTGCTTTGAAGTCATCTGTGGTGCCCCAACGACCTAGTAAGGTTATTGGATAGAACAGAATAGAATAGAATGAACATGTATGTCATGTATTACATTGTAATACTGGCGGATTTATATTTAAACACGCTTCGCCTTAACCATCAATATCGCTATCGCAAAAAATCAGTAACGCCAAAAATAAGTGATGGGCTGAGTTTCGTTAATGCTAGTCAAGCGACTCCTGACGTTGCGTTCCGCTCCGCTAGTAGCAGTAGTGTGACGGTAGCGGATTCTACGGCCCTATTTTGTAGGTCTACGTTAATGCACGGGCATGTATGTACGGAGTTTGCAAGAAAGATGCTTCAACGGTGTGTGCCCAGCGGGAAAATAGTAATCAAAAATGTGCAGCAATCGACGACGATCTGATGCCACAGCCAAACAGACATTCTAGGTAGACCACTAGTAAATGGGTACACTTTCAGGTGAAGCAAATATTTTATTTCTTTGTTGCTTCCCTTCTCAATGCCGTCAACTCTTACAAGAAAGAATTTACTCCTCAAGGAGTATGTCCTTTTTCGGAAGGTTTCGTTATTCAGGAAATCAAAAAGGAAGTCACAAAAATGTCTCTCTAAAAAAATGGCGGAAAAAATCTCGAAGCTGTACTCGTTCACCTTAAGCTTAAAGGGTAATCCTACATTATTATCCGCCATTTTTACAAAGGCAGACAAATGCTGTTATTTTCCTGCCTGTTTCCCTGGACGAAGAGTTCTTTACGAAAAGAGGTCTATTCTTTAAAGGGATCCTTAAAGACATGAGATTATTGAGAAGGGAGACAGAAATAAAAACAGACTCAACGTCAGCGAAAACGCACCATTTGAAGAATGTTAATCTTTGTTTCTGAACAAAAGTTACTACTATATTAAAAACCATCTTTCTTATAGCTGCAAAAATATTCTGTGAAAGTATAACACAACGTAAACAACGAAATCAAGATAAGCGTCAAAAAAGCGTCCAGACGCAGAAATTGTGCCGCTAGATCAGATTGTGCCAAAGTTAACTTCAAAATGCGGTCTTCGCACAATCTGATCTAGCCGGCACAGTTCCCCCAGGCAATAACTGGACCTGTTAGCTTTTGATGAGCAGCATATCCCTGAGTAGACTGCGCATACCTATATGAGCTGCGACACGATAAAACAAACATAGTGGCATGTAGACTCTTATCTACCATTTAAGCGCACAACGAAGACCGTTTGATCAGATTGCGCGGATGCCCAGGCTGATCTGAGTTTTCGCTGGTGCTTATGTGGCTTATATATGGTCTGGGAAGGAGCAGTTCGCGAATGTTTTATAACAGGTTTTGTGCTCTTAAGATGGCGTTTCATACTCAAGTGAGAGTTTGGTTTAAACAATATTTTATTCATCAAAGTTTTAACTAAGGTACAGAGACAATAGATCAGGATTTGATGGAAAGCCCAAGGCTTGTGAGGACCATCTCCTGCTAGCAATTAAATACTGAACAAAGGTTGAATGTACAAATTAACATAGACTCCAAATAAACACATCTTATAATCTAAAACAGTCATGCAATGAATAGAATTGTCCTGAGTATGTTAAGACATATAGGCAAAGACTGTTTTATGTTTGCATGAGAAGAAGCCGTTATTATGCTAATTAACTAATAACACTAACACAAGAATTACAGAGAGAGAGAGAGAGAGAGAGAGAGACTTCCTCATCCGGTCAGTCCCAGCTGCACATGTATATAACAATTTGTTTTTCAGTTAGATGCACTGTGAAACGCTACGGATTAAATCTTTTAGAGTGTATTATGAAATTTTGCACCCGTGTAAAGATGTCTTCGTTTATCGCCGACGATATCCCCTCTTTACCATACATTAAATCCCTCAGTGTACATTCTTGTACTATGTCTGCGATGTGATTCTGTCTTGCAGCAGTGTGAATAGGACAGCTGAATATAAAGTGGTTTGTATTTTCTATCTCGCCACAAAGACATATTGGACTTTCGATTAGATTTCTGGCATAAAGATGCGCATTCAAGGAACTACATTCCAATCGAAGTCTTGTTTGTAAAATTTGACCTATACGAGTCCCAGCATTGTAAAACTATGCTGTGAGGATTACGTTTGAGTTTAAATGTTTCTTGAAAGCTAAGATAGAGTCGCTCTGTCGGATATGTAAAGGTAAACTATTCCAATCTCTAATTGTTGCTGGTAGATAAGAATTATAATATATGTATGTTCGTGCATGTATTTTTTGAATGTCGTCGAGAGTTGATGCAGTTTACGGATGGAAAAATAATGATAAAAAGTAAAATTAGTCGATTACTAATATTTCAATATTTTTATTGTCCGGTGGGTCAAATATGCAACAACACATGCGAAATTTTACACTAAACAACTTCCAAAAGGAAAAAGAAACCATTCAAGTGAAGCTCGAGTAAGATTCGAAAAAGGTGAGGTTGAGATAGTTTCGTGAAAACGAAAGCTAAATTTCCGCTACCACTCTTGTTAAGCCCACTCCAGCCACACATTAGGGATCTTAATCAAGTTTGAGTCGGATGAGTGCGAGTAAAGCCGTCCACGACATTTCATAACTTTCAGCATTAGATGGGCGTCTCAACGTGGACTTGCCTGCCGCAAGTGTGGAATCTCTCTCTCTCTCTCTCTCTCTCTCTCTCTCTCTAAAAACACTTGAATATTGGGAATTTGAATCATGCAGCTGTTTTTTTTCCTTGTGGGGTGGGCGAAGATGTGATTATTTTGGCACTGGGTCAACGGATATTGGCCTAAAGTACTGATATTGGCTTAACGCAGGACACGGACCTGCTATGCATACAGTTAATGCGTCTCGGTATGGCCCGAAATACTTTTCAAAGGACCTTTAAAGCAAGCACAACCATCCAACAATTTTTGTAGTAATACTATGTTAGTATTATTATACCCCCCCCCCCTCCACACACCCGCACGAAGTATTTTGAGGAGTATATAGTTTTCGTCTTTCCGTCCGTTCGTCCATCTTTTAATTCTTTCATCCGTCAGTCCGTACGTAAGTTAATATTTGCGTTAAAGTTTTGCTTTAAGGTTCTTTTTTATTTCATTGCTTAATGTTAACCGGAACTTGTTCGGAGACGCTTAGTATTTTGGCGGAGGATGGATACTGGTTAGTTTGCATCATCTAGATGCTGCTGCTGACCCAAGGTCAAGGTCACAGACTTTGAAATTAGTACAATAGCGTTGTCAAAGTTTTGCGTTGTGTTTCTGCTCTATCTCTGTTTGTTTGTTTGTGTGTTTTTTTGTTGTTGTTGTTTTTTGTTGTTGTTGTTGTTGTTATTTTTATTCTGAAAGCGTTGGTTTAAACATAGTTTCTTTGTAAATACTATTACATAAGCGTTAAGTGTAACTTGTTTATATGTGCAGGATAGATAAATATCAGTTTGCATCATCTTGGTCTGCTGCTGACCTAAGGTCAAGGTCAGAAACTTAGAAAATTGTGTAAATTTGTGTTGAACTTTTTGTGTTAAATTGTTGTTGTTCTTTTTTTTCTTCTTAATTTTTTTCTCTTTTTTATTATTTTTTTTTTTTATTATTTTTTTTTTTATTTTTTTTTTTTTTGGGGGGGGGGGGGGGCTTATTGCAATTTTTTATGGAACCTTTTGGTATTTGTTTATGACCTTTCACTGATGTTTTGTTACAGGTCGTTCCTCTATCTGTTAGTGAACATTTGATTTAAAGTTTTGTATTATGTGTGTTTTTATTAGGCGATGGGGCTGGGCGGGCTATATGTGAACCCCTGCTCACTTGCTCTAAATGCACATGTATAGTTATTTTCGTAAAATGAAAATAAAATAATAAAAAAAAACTGTGGCTGTATTTCATATTTTACGTCTTTTCGTCAAAGCAGCCTAACCTTTTGTTCAGGGGTTTTGCTGATTTCCCCTTCTTTATATACGTGCATCAACTTGACCTCTTTTTCTAATGCCCTTTATTTGTTCCTGTCATACCCAGAATTGACACAGAATGGAATTGCTGAATGGGCAAGTCGGATAGGGCGATTTCAGTGCCAGGGCGTCCTTATATTTTGGGTAGGATTAGGGCAAGGACCGGCTGTGCTTGCAGCAGGTACGGCATGGGTTGTTTGTGTTAGTCTTATCTATACTATCTGTTCCTTCTCTCTCTCTCCGCTGATTCAAGAAGGGCAGTTGTCAGTTACTGGCGAAAGTATGTGCACTTAGTACTGGTTAACCGCTTAGGAGGTCTAAGCCTGCCCAGGAATAGTGTGGTTAGGTTAACTGACCGTCCCGACATGACCTTAGTTGTTTACCGTGGACGTTAAGCATCAAATCAACCAACCAACCAACTCTCTCTCTCTCTCTCTCTCTCTCTCTCTCTGATATAGAGAGTTACGGTCTCAAAGAGCCATTAAACCCAACCAACCAACAAACAAGCGTTTATTCACACAAAAGGGAAAGCTCCCTAATATTTTTTGAATACCAAGCTGAACTCCACTCAAGCATATACTTGAGGGTCCCAGTCGAGCTTCATTTCGTGAGTTGTACTCAAACTTGAATGTGAATGACGTTTTACAATAGAATCAAATCGTTATTTTCAATAAATAACCGTAATGCTTTTCAACCCTTACCCTGCAGATTTACAAACATGGAATCTTCTGCTCTTTTAAATTTGACAAATTTATTCAGCATCAGAACAATGTTAACAAATACTCAGATTTTACATAATGGGATCTTCTGCTTTGTGGACAAGTCCATTTATCATCTGAGGGAAACACATAAATGTCCAGATCTCTACCCTTATGATTTTAGATAATGGAATCGTCCGGATTTCTGGACGAGTCCATTCATCAGCCGAGGGATGCAGAAATGGACAACTAATCCAACGTTTGGGCCTATCTCTGCATTTTAAGTGATGGAATCGTCTGTCTTTGAACTTGGACAAGTCCATTCACCATCTGGGGGTACTAATTAAAAATTCCAACAACCTATTACCCTTCGGATTCTCTTTAATGGAATATTCCGTGAACTTGGACCAGTCTATTAAATGACAGAGGGATACCAATGTAGCTACATTCAATCTAAGAAAAAGGTTCGCTGAGTTCTTTGAACAGGTCTGTTCATCATCTGGGGGGGGGGGGAAGAAATTGCGATATCAAACGCGTTACATTGGAATCGTCTGTCATTTTCGCATTCAGACGGAAACAAAAATAGGAAGCTTACTGTCAGATCCTGTATATTGCATCACTGTATTATTCATATGTATGTATAAAATCTTTGAATAAAATATTGTTTAAACCAAAAATAGGAACCAGATCTCTCTGTTTTCTTTTATGGAATCTTCTTCATTTGGGTTTGGACGAACCCATTCTTCTTCTGAGAGGAAAAAATGTAGATCCGTGAGTCTAACTCATTTCAGCTATGTTCTCATTGCGATTATCCAAGTACATGTAATTACTCAAAATGTAATCACTTAACAGGATTATCCGCGCGCGTGCAGTATCTGAGAATCACTCAGTTGTAAGTGCACTGTCACCCATTATTAGCAAACAATGAAGTCCCAGAGCAGTCGTCTGGTTAGGGCATACACTGTCTGTATTAAATGCAGGAACTTTTGGGGGAAAATGACACATAAAGCGCCGAAACTAAAATAAGTTAAATTTGAAAACAGTGTCGATCCTGATGGGGCGGCTGATGATGGACCTGTCCAATCTGTGAGATGGAATAGCCTAA
This sequence comes from Ctena decussata, assembly GCA_963989385.1. Classification (NCBI taxonomy): domain Eukaryota; kingdom Metazoa; phylum Mollusca; class Bivalvia; order Lucinida; family Lucinidae; genus Ctena; species Ctena decussata. Next base: position 31,026,545 of record OZ022498.1, on the reverse strand, counting down.
AGGGGATTAATGGGTTAGGATTGATGTGTTGCTTAACGTCCATGGTAAACTGCTATGGTCATGTCGGGACGGTCAGTTAAAATAACCACACTATTCCTGGACAGGCTTAGACCTCCTAAGCGGTTAACCAGTACTAAGTGCACATACTTTCGCCAGTAACTGACAACTGCCATTCTTGAATCAGCGGAAGGAGAAACGAAAATATGTGGCCAGACCGGGTTTCGAACTCAGGACCTCTGACTTATGAGTCAGGTGCCCTACCGATTGCGCTACAGGGCCCGGCTGATGGGTTAGGAGCATATCCGTTTCCTAGATGAGTTTCACTGCTATTTAGTTTAGGAATGAATTTCATTTTTCTGAGGTTTATCGAAGTAAACTACAATGGGTCGCGTGCAAAGTGAATGAACCCAGAAGAGGTTCATGTAAACTTTGCTTGTGACCCAATGTAGTTTACTCTTCGATAATCATCAGAAAATATAAGTTCATTGCTTATATGTTCATTCGTTTAATCAAAACCTTGACGAAAAATCTCATATAAGCGCTAAAATTTAAGCAGTAGAACATTCATACGCAGTTTTTTCTGCTAACAGCGGAACAACGTCAATAACGTTATGACGTCGGTGACGTCCAATCAGATTGTAGAGAACCACGGTTACTTTTGACGTCATTTAAAGTCATGTAACGTCGAGTGGCTCAATGTAATTATTGGAATGTAAACTACATAACGTTCTAATGGCTTACTATAAGGCTTTTCAGTAAAGAGTCGTAGCCACGCAATATTAAGTCGTGGCATTTTTATGTAATGGCCATAAAACATTGAGAACATGGAATAAAATGAATTGAGAATAATTATTTGTTTGAGAAAATATGTAGTTTCTGTTGAACATGTTGAAAGAATATCAGTTTGTAATGTCATTGAAAAATTGATGGAGCATGGTAAACATTGTTTGCCATGCCCCTATACACATGACGTAATAGATCAGTTACCATATCAATTAGAAGTCCATACTGAAAATACTGATGTCAAAGTGACGTCATCGAGACGCAATTTTGTCAAGGTACTAAGCATAATAATTAGTAATTTAAGAGTTGCAATGCTAAACATATCTATGACGTCATCGGTATAGAAGCATGACAAACAGTGTTTGCCATGCTCCGCCAAATTTTCAATGACTTTACATACCGAAATTCTTTAAACAGAAACTAAGATTTTCTCAAACAAATATCTCAAGTCATTTAATTCCGTGTTTCAGGTGGACTTGGACAAAACCGTGTCAATGGCATCCAGAGGCAGATAAAAGTAAAACAGCAGAAGCTCGGTACCGTAACAAGCTTCAAATACCTTGGAGCAGTTGTCTCAGATGATGGCTGTAAACAGGAGGTTATCTCGAGGATTGCACAAGCCACTTCAAGCTCAAGGCATGCAGAGGGAAATCAAGGTAAAAGAGCAGAAGTTGGGTACCGTAACAAGCCTCAAATACCATGGAGCAGTTGTTTCAGATGATGGCTCTAAACAGGAGGTTCTCTCAAGGATTGCACTAGCCACTTCAGCTCTTAGAAAGCTGAATTCAATTTGCAAAAATAACAACATATTTCTTGCATAAAAGGTAAAACTTATGCGCTCCCTTGCCATTTCCATATTTCTGTATGCATGTGAATCGTGGGCCGTTGAGGTATGGAAATAAATTTCATGCAAAGTTCGTGCCATCAAGAAGTCCATAAAGCTGTGCTTTACTTTTTGTACAATCTCTAGGCATTACAAGTTAATCGATGGAAACATTTATTTTCATTAGCTGTTGAATTTTTCACGTAAAAACTGAAATAGAAAAAAAACGTCTCCGAAGACTATATTTCGAATTTTTATATGTTTTAATGAACTGTGAAGTTGGAACATTGCTGAAATAACATTAAGATGTTAAGTAGGTATTTTAAATTATACCCCCTATTCAGATAACGTCAATTTTTAGCGTCAAACTGAAATAGGCTCTCAGAGCGGTTTCTCACAAATCTTTAAATCCCGATAAAACAATGTCGAGTTATTCTATAGAGTATTTGAAAATGAAAAATGAAAATATCTCTTTCCGTTTTCTAAACAGAAGAGTTCAAACAGTTCAGGGGTTCATTTTTCCCGGTTTTGCTTTTTTGGAAGTAACTGGCGTCGCCAAGTACGAGGCTCGTACGAGTTCAGTGGACGAGACGTCGCGTTACGCAAACTAAATATCATGGCAAAAATGAACCCCTAGTGTGTTAAGACCTTCCTCACTGGAAAACGGAATAAGATTCTTTTTTTTTTTTTTTTTTTTTTTTTTCTTTTTTTTCATTTTCGTGCAGTTATATTTTCTACATAAGTTCATAGCTGTTTTACTAGGAACTAAACAATTTTTGGATAACATTTTTAGGAAGAGTTTTCCTTTGACGTTGAAAGAAACGACATCATCGGAACAGGGGGTATAGTTAAACAGCTCTACTTTGTGAAAAGTGAAAAACAGTTACAAGGTGGAAACTTAAAACTATTTCAAAAATTACATGTAAACATATTTCATTCAAACATATCAAAATTTCATATATATTTTTCAGATACATATTATGGATATTATTGCCGTTTCCGGCGGATTATACCTTTACGGAATATTTTGCTTTTGAGCCCAGTTAATCATCTGAAAGCACTCGAATGAATCTACATTTTGACGTTAATTTAGTTTATGCTGTGTATATCTACTTCCAGTGTCCGCATCATGAGAAGTAGAATGTGTTGTCGGTCTCTAAAGTACGCTTCAGAAATGAGCCGCGACATGACAGAAACAACAAAGTGGCATGTGCGCGCACAGCGCAGACTCAGCTCAACCTGGGCATCCGCCCAGTCTGATAAGAGTCTTCGCTGTCTACATGGAGCTAATGTAGACCCTTAGCTACCCTTAAAGCAAACAGCGAAGACTGATAAACTGGGGGCTACCCAAGGTATTTTGAGTCCTTGCTGGGCGCACATGCCACTTTGTAGGTTTTGTCGTGTCGCGGCTCAGTAATGGAAAGCTACAGGAGTCTTGCAGATATACGCAACCAGATGACAAGAAACCATGAAGTCGCCAGATATACGCAACCAGATGTCAAGAAACCATAAAGTCGCCTGATCTATGCAATCAGACGACAAGAAACCATGAAGCCGCAAGTTGAAAAACAAAGTCAGAGGATCCAGTGTCAATCAAAATCCACAGCTCACCGTCCATAGAAAAACATACGAAAAGGCGAAAAGAAAACATTTCAATTTAATACGTCGCCAGTCTGTACGGATTGAATCTGTTGTACGATGCTGCCATGATGAAATAGTCATTATCCGTGTATTTCGATTCTCATATCGACGTTCCCCACGCACCTCAGCGGAACGGATCCATAGCCGCAGTAACGGGGTAGTCATTATCCACCTACAGTTACAAATAATGTAGACCCATATGAAGGCCCTCCGTGGCCTAGTTGATAAGGGAACTAGCTCTTTCACGTTAGGTGTCTCACCGCTGTAGGTTCGAGCCTCTCTCGGCGCACAAGTGAGAACGCCAGGTTCTGCTTACGGAAGGTTGGGTGTTTGTTTGTTGTTGTTTTCGGGAGCCACAGTTTTCCCCCACCTCTGCTTAACGATCGGCTAGATAAAATTTGAAATATTATTGAAAGGGCCGTAAAACACATATCTAAACAAAAAAGAAAAGAATAAGAAGAAAGATCCATGTGAGCACAGTGTGCCATTTCACAAGGAGCTATAACCCACTGGTCACACAATGTTGAATCAACAGTGAATCTACATTGATTCAACGTCATGACACTGAATGAACGTAGATTCCATGTTGATTCAGCATCATGTGCCTGCTGGGACATTGTTTTCTTGAGTTTTGTCAAACATTAATTTTCTGAATAATGGACAAAATCAAAAGTGGAAGAGTCACTTTCTAAAAGTAATGGTTGAAAGGGATGACTTAAAAAGTTTTGTTTCCTCGGGGCCTAATACATGTGTGGTGGCATAATATCAAATCATTATCTGTTACTGAACTGTAAATGCATGAATACAAAAAACTGAGTATCTTTTCAACATTTACCCGCAGGACAATAAACATAAATACCAACTACTCATTACCCTTCAGAATTAACATAATGGAATCGTTTGACTTTTTGGACGAATCTATTCATAATCAGAGGGACACAGATAGAAACATCACATATTTCCACATTTAATCTTCCCTGCATTTTACGATATGGAACCGTCTATCTTTGAATTTGGACTAGTCCATTCACCATAAGAGGGTAATAGATATAAATACCAATCACCCATTACCCTTTTGATTTTACAGAATGGAATCGTCTGACTTTCTAGACGAGTCCATTTATCATCAGAGGGATACAGATAAAACAAATTATCCCCGCCTTTGACCCCTTCCCTGCAGTTTACGGAATGAATTCGTCTGATTTCTACTCAAGTCTTTGGACAAGCCCATTCACCATTTGACGGATATAAACATAAATGACAACTGAATTTGGACCACTCTATTTATCACCTGAGGGAAACAAATTAAAAAAACTTCAACCCCCTTACCCTGCTGATTTAAGTAATAGAATCGCCGGACTATTTATTTGCGTTGTCTGAGAGAAAAGCAATCGAATTTTATGATTTAGTCGTGACAATGGAATCCATTGCCGCCGGTTTCTATCTTCTTGAACGAGCCCATTATTCTTCTGAAAGGAACAAAATCTACCGTAAAAATTCTAAGAATTGGGACAGATATGGTGGACCCAGGTGAGAACAGTCTGAGCAGGGTCTACACTGTTCGCCATCCCATCATCATCATTTGGACGCTTTACTGCATTGTGAAACCGCTCTGATCCATTTTAGGACAATTAAGGTAATTATTTTTAGAATTTTAATAAAGTTTTTTTACTCAGAAATTCAGCTGTGTTCTCATTGCATAATCCAAGTACAAATGCGCGTACTAAGGTAAAGTCGGGTAAATTCGGACTGTGACATTGTTTCCAATATATGTCAGTTGTTTGGAATTAAAACAAAATTAACTGGGTAAACAGTGAAAATGCTGATAAGACGGCTCATTATGAGCCGTCTCATCTGGATTTCCACTGTTTGCAACGGTATGTCCGAATTTACCTGCTGTCCAAAGATACCAGTCTCGACCCTACTGGCAAATAGTGTAGTTCCAGATCAGGCGTCTGCTGGCTAGATGGCTGGATGACTTTTGCGATTTTACGTACTTTTCGACAGTACTTCAGTCATATCAGGACAATGGGAGGGTAATATCGAAAGGCTGCGTGGAATGGATCCCCGTTAACGTTTTAAAAGATTCCCGCTCCAGAGTGAATCGACCGCGGGGACGTTAGATCAGCAGGCCACTGCTTAACCAGCTGAGCTATCTGGGCTCTCAGGCGTCTGATTAGGGCTATACTATTTGCATTAAATACACGGGAATCTCTGAAGAAAATTGAAATCGCAAAACGTGAAAATAGCTGAATTTGCAAACAGCGTAATGAAATCAGTTTCCCCGACTAGAAGTGTCTACTAAATGCATTAATGCGCGGGTATAAGCGGAGATTTTCCATGATGAAGTCTTATACTTTTGGGTGTGTAGTCCCAGTCCCAGTGCAGTCCAGCACCCAGCACATAAGACCAAAGGACCTGGTATGATAAGGCCCATATTTGGCCCCCAGAAAACTCGTTTTTCAAACGTTCTATTTCGATAACTAAAATGCATTCATAGAGAGGATCTAACCTAGAAAATCAACCAGTTCTTGCATAAAATATTGGTGTTTTTAATCTCGAACATACCGATACCTCCAGCGGATTCTGGCGAAATTGACGAATTTGGTAGCCTTTGCGGCTTTCAAAATATATGAGCCCGGGCTCCAGCACATTTTATATTTTATAGGCAAACATAAGTTTGATATATTTACATGCCATGAAAATATTAAATGTGCTGGAGACCGGGCTCAATGCTTATTTTTAACTTTTTGTTACCAATTAAACTGGCAGCGTTTGGAACATTTTCTCTGATTTCTCAACACAAAAAACGCCCATATCTCCGCTCATAGACAAAATAAACTTATGTTGTGGGTATTCATTTTCTTAGAACACAAGGAATAATTTGGTATACATTTCATTTTGATCTGTTGGAATTTTTTGGTTAGCGTCTCTGGACTTGCAAACTTGAGTGGGTGGGGTACCTTGACAGGCCTTGTGCAGTGCACCGGTAATTAGCCACGGTACCCAACGTATTAGCATTTCATCAAAAGCCTATTATCAAGAGCTTTCAAAAGCTATTATAAATGACTTGTTTCTATTAAACTCAGTTTTTCTTGCAATTTTCCTTCATGTTATTTAAGCCAATATAGGCATGTCAGAAATCATGTTATTCTGAGAATTAACAAAAATGAAACATATTATTTCTGTTTGTTCCCATACGCACAAATGATAAGCAATAGAAACCATGCAATTTTATGAGAATTTGAATGGGGGCCAAAAATGGCCCTTATCATACCAGGTCCTTTCAACCAATTTTCAGTTTTCTTGCTTGATCTAGAAACAAAAACATTCTAACTGTAACCTGCTCGCGTTGATTGGTTTCTGCACTGGACAAGTAACTGTTTCTCATGTTTCAGCTCAGCGGGCACATGACGTCAAAATGACGTCGCATCGACGTCAGTCCGACATCATTTAGACGTCATGTGCCTACGGGGAGTTGGCCACAGCTGGTATCGAGAAATTCTTTTGTCCTCAGTCGATAGCTATGGGTACCTTTCAGTTCCGGAGCGTTCTACTTAATAAATTTGGATAATATAGTAGGATAAGGGCCTACTGTGCTTGCAGTAGGTGCGGGTGGGGGTTGTTTGACATTTTTCTTTCCCCTATCATAACTCTTTTTCTTTCTCCCTCTCTCTGGGAGACGGTTCGATATAGACAGAAATACTGTCTCGAAAAACCTTTAAATGAAAACAACCAACCAGCCAACTTCATTTAAAACGCTGTACATGTATTTAAATTTTATTCAAGTTTAGACATATTTTATTACCAAACAATACAGGCAAATGGGTCGGACCACAAGTTCTAACACATTAACTAAGGTCTTCCCCATAAATGTTATGGTTTGTATATTTGAAAAGCATGCACACTGGCTTTCAAGACATTTTACTTCTGGTAGAATATAGGCCTTTATGACCTTTATCATCGTCAAAATATTACGAGAAAGAAATCATTTGACGTGTTAAGGCTAATTGGAATGATGTAATAATTGTCTGAGACTTATAACGATGTGTGAAACAAAATCACACTTTTCTGTCGTGTGGTCCTGACCGAGTGGGAATATAGTATTGATGAAATGCTAGGTGTTGAAGCATTCGTGCTTATTTACGTAAATGTTGGCTTTTGTAAATTTGCTTGGTCTGTTTGTGCTTGATAAAGAATCAGGTCATTTTGAGTTGTTCCTTTTCATGTTCCGTTTGTTTTGATTTGTAATATTTGTTTATGTCTTATTTTTTCCTATTTCTTCCGAGCAAACTGATCAATCATATGATAAAGTCGTACAAATAATTCGTTTGACTTCTCAGAAGAATTAAGACGTCTATATCTGTCAGCTGTTATATAAAGACGAATAAAGGTGAATATGCTATTTCTGTATGCCTGTGAGTCGTGGACCTTAACCAGCAGAGTTAGAGAAAAGAACGCAGGTCTTTCAGATGAGATGCTACCGAAGGTTACTGAAGATCTCGTACGAGGACCGCGTAACTTATGAGGATGTCAGCAGAAAGCTCCAAGCAGCCATTGGAGAATATGACGAACTTCTGACGTTAGTCAACAAACGGAAACTGAGGTGGTTTGGCCACATATCAAAATCTTCAGGCTAAGCAAAGACGATTGTGCAGGACACAGTCTAAGGAAAAGGAAGAAGAGGTAGACATAAGTAGAGGTGGGAAGGCAATATTAGAGTGGAAAGGGATGAACTTTGCCATCACAAGCCCATCAGGTATATGACGTCGTATTGACGTTGTTTTGACGTCCATGCGACGTAATGGCATCGCATCAATGTCAATACGACGTCATTTTGACGTCATGCGCCCGGTAGGAGAAGGGCATCTGAAGACAGGACTATGTGGAAAGGGATTGTTGTAAAGTCATCTGATGCCCCAACGACCTTGCAAGGCCATGGGATAGACTAGACTATAAGGTGAATAAAACTCAAATAAACAGAGCTCTAATTTGAAAGATTTTTGTCTCCCTTTTCGAAAGAAAACTACTCCAGCAGAAAAGACCTAAGGCTTGTTCTCTTGTTTTCTTGTTGTTTTTATATCTCTTCCTACGGAAGAACATGATACACTAAGTCTTTCAGCGAAAGTAACTCTGTCATTTCCCGTTTTTGCCCCCTATCCCTAAACAGTACTGAGTAGGGGTCAACTCTTAAAGGAAAAATAGATGGATGGTTTGCTGTGTTACGGTCCTTTCAACATAACTAAATACATATCGAGCCGATGGAAAGGTGGTAATGAAAGGCTACGTGCAGTGGAACCCCGCGGCGGTTTACTGCTGAAAAATTCTGCGTCCAACGAGATTCGAACCCGGACTTTAAGCTAAAGCAGGCCGGCGCTTTACCCATTGAGCCACAGGCACTCCTCTTAAAATAATGTTTTGCTCTCTCCTCAGGATAAGTCCCTTTTTTGGAAGGATTTCGATGTCTACGCCGGGATGCAAACGGTGAGATACGGGTTGTTGCATAAAATGTAAAAATGGCAGGAAAATCATGGAAAAGTGTCAACTCAGGGTGCCATACGCCTAAAACGCAACAATTTGCACTCTTCTGTCTTTCCCTCTAGACAAATACAAGCCTGAGTAATCGTCATTGAATGTGTATCGCCCTACGGATCTTGTATTTAGAAATGACGTTGGGAGAAATGAAACCGTGACACACAAGAACAAAAACGGCCAATTTGTGTCCTATATTCTATACGTATCAGACTGAAGTAAGCTTCATCTGTGACCCTCAGTTTCGACCTTATGTCAGAATGAGAAATCATGAAAAGATACACCTAACATGGAGATGATAAATGCAGTTAAAGTACACTTTCATGGGAAGCAACTTTTGTCTCCCTTCTCAGTGATTGTCAAACTTAATAGACAGCATTTGCTTCTGAAGTTGCTCCCGTAGAAGCAAATTCTTTCCTTTAAATGGAGAGGGCTATTGGGAGGGCTTCCTCAGCCAGAGGAGCAAACAGAAAGTCGCGAAAGTTGTTCTCCTTTGTAAAGATGGGAAAAGACAGAGGTGCACCCATACACTATAAAATATCTGTATAAACATCGTGATTTTTGCACACAAGAAGCTTTGGCATTTAAAAAAAATCAAACAAAACGGAAAAAACGGACAAAGATGCAGCCATGAAACACCGCAATCTACCAGTTCTATGATAAAAATGCTACTCAGAAAATGCGGTCACTTGTTGGAGTGATATATGTCTTGTACCTAAAACGTCTACGGAAGAATAAACTGTATAACGGACAATAATAAAAGTCAGAAAAATAATAAAAGAGAACAAACAGGGTTGATTGATATAAATAGGATTGTAAACAATTGCAAGACAGGAACAGGGAATGAATGAATTGGGAACACTTAATAATTCCACAGAAGACATACAAAGTTAAAACAACGTCGTACGTATCAACAATGCCGCGACGTACAGGTGCATTGGTACAATACCTGTTTTTCCGCCATTTTAGAAAGGGGAACAACTGTCCTGACCGCCTGTTTTGCTTCAATGGTGGACGAAGCCCTTGTGAAAGGAGCCCTTCTCTTAAAGGAAAGAACTTCTCCTTTATGAGCAAATACTATCCTTTAAGAGCTGACTCCTTTTAGAAGGGCGGCAAAAATGAAAATGACAGAGTGACTTCTCCTTAAAGTGTGATCATCTACAACGTGGTTTCAGCGTTGTATGCCAGTGTACGTTGTATATGCAAATTAAACGAAACACTTTTTCAACTGAAATACAATGTACAAGCATGATTTAAATTTTACAGATAGATTTTTAAAAAAAATACATATATCGCGATCATGCTTGTAGTTCTACCGTAATATTCTAAATAAAAGGACAGATATGTCTGAGTAAACTGTGCATATCAAGATCAGACTGCTCCTTTTGAGAGGCCTCCGAGGCCTAGCATATAAGAGCACTGACTGTTTTACATTAGGTTTCTCACCGATGCGGGTTCGAGCCTCGCTCGGCGCACGTGGGAAAAATTCTGCTTGCAGAAGATCAGGTAGTTCCCCTGTTCCCCTCGCCCCCCTCCCCCACCCACCCACCCCGAAAACTCCGGGTTTTTGCCACCGTAACGATCTTATGGATCGTCTAAACGATCGGTATGATCTTGAAAGGGCCGTAAATTACATAAAAATATCCTTAAAATTCTTAAAATAGCAGGTCAGGTAGATCCCCCTCCACACACCCCACCCACCAAAGGCTCCGGTCTTTTGCCCACATTTTTCAACGATCGACTCGATTTAAGTGAAGTATTCTTGAAAGGGCCGTAAAATACATAAAAATGTCCATAAAATAGCAAAGCGAGCCGTCTCACATGGGTGTTTAACCTGCTGGTCACACAGTATTGAATCAACATTGGATCTACTTTGTTCAACGTGATTCGATTTTGATTCAGCATTGTGTGCCTGCTGGGACATCGTTTTCTTCTTTTCTTTTCTTTTTTCTTTAGTTATGTCAAAATTCAGAATCGGAACCGTTTACTGGTGAAACGATGGACGGATGGATGACTTGCGATTTTACGTCCTTTTAAACAGTATTTTAGTCATATTAGGCAATGGGAGGGTGATAATGAAAAGCTGAGTGCAATGGGACCCTGTTTACGGTTGAGAAGATTTCGCCTCCGGCGGGGCTCGAACACGGGACCGCTATATCAGCAGGCCAGCGCTTAATCTACTGAGCTGCCGGGGCTCCTACTGGTGATACGTCCAAGGGCAATCATTCACCAGGACCTGTGATCAGGGAAGCTAGTCCCTAGCCCTTATAAGGGAAGTGAACTTAGTATAAATGAATTATCTGATTATATTTTATTTACATCCTTTGAGATCAGAGAATAGATTCTGATAAATCTAAAATTTGAAATCGATGAAGACTATTATTCTAGATCATCGTCTTTTATATTATTTGGATCCTTTTGAAACTAGTCAGTCTTTGAATCGACTGCCCAATTCAAATTAAGAAATTACAATATGCTTTTATCTGGTTTCGTCACCAGATATTGTCAGGGTCACTGACGAGGCTTTATTAGCCGAAACTACGTAGTCTGGCCCATGTTCCCACTTCTGTATATATTCTCTGCTCTTGAAGGAACTTTTTATACCCCGCCACACTTTAGTGGCGGGGTATTATGTTATACCTTTCGGTGTCCGTCCGTCCGTCCGTCCGTCCGTCCGTGCTCACCATTTCCGATCGATAACTTGAGTATTTATTAACGGAATTTTTTCAAATTTTGCATACATATTGTTATCGGCGATGAGTGGTAAGGGATTGTTAATGGGCAAAATCCGTCCATTTTTAACGGAGTTACTGCCCTTTTTCGTATTGGAAAAATTCTGGCCTGTTATTCCTTTACTGTTCATGATATCTGAATGAAACTTCACAGATATGTTGCACATCAAAGGTTACATATTGTGACTAAGGACCGTCACTCTGACCTTCCCAGTTTGTGAGTTATCCGCCCTTGATAGGTCTGAAAAAAGGTTTTTGACCTATTGTTCCTTTACTATATGGAATATCTGAATATAACTTCACAGATATGTTTCACATCAGAGGTAACATATTGTGACTAAGAACCGTCACTCTTACCTTTCCCGTTTGTGAGTTATCCGCCCTTGATTGAATTAAAAAATGTTTTTTACCCGTAGTTCCTTTACTATGTGGAATATTTAAATGAAACTTTACAGATATGTTTCACATCAAAGGTTACATACTGTGACAAAGAACCATCACTCTTACCTTTCCAGTTCATGAGTTATCTGCCCTTGATAGGTCTGAAAAATGGTTTTTGACCTGTAGTTCCCTTTCAATATGGAATATCTGAATAAAACTTCACAGATATGTTTCACATCAAAGGCTTCATATAGTGACTAGGAACTGTCACTCTGATCTTTCCGGTTTGTGAGTTATCCGCCCTTGATTGATCTGAAAAACGTTTTTTTATCTGTAGTTCCTTTACTATATGGAATATCTGAACGAAACTTCATAGGTATGTTTCACATCAAAGGTTACATATTGTGACAAAGAACCATCACTCTTACCTTTCCAGTTAATGAGTATTCCCCCTTGATAGATCTGAAAAATGTTTTTTGACTTGTAGTTCCTATACTATATGGAATATCTGAATGAAACTTCACTGATATGTTTAACACCATAGAATAGGAAACAGAGTCTCTCAGCTCAAAGAAATGCTTTACAGCCTGATCTAACTACACTGGTCAGAATGCTCCACGTTGTTGGGTGGTTTATATTAATATTTATTTACAGTAAGGACATCATATCTCTGTCTATCTCAGTTCTGTGGCTCTTTAGCTATTATATATCTCAAAAAATAAGTTAGGATGCACAGCAGTGGCGGGGTATCATGCAGTGCCTGCGGTGCTTTTATTAAGATTCTAATCTGCACACTCAGCAGCACAAATAAGGGAATCTGCCGGGGAGTTCCAATTTGTAATAGTCTGGGGGAAGAAACTGGACTTGTAAATGTCAGTCTTTACCATTGGGGTTTGAACTGTCAGGGAATGATGATTCCTGATACGCCTGCTTGGGGGAATAAGGTCATTTATGGGTATACCGGCTGCGCCCTTCAGGCCTTTGTAAAGCAATTTCAGAGATTCCTATTTAAGTTTATTCAGAATGCAGGTCATACTCCCAGTTTCATAAGTGTAAACTAGCTGCCAGTTTCTGCACCTTCTCAAGTTCATCTTGAAGAAGTATAATTTTGGGATCCCAAACTACACAAACATACTGCAGGACCGGACGCACCATTCCCATGTATGCTAACTCTTTTACGTCCTGTGGACATGCCCGCCAAGTTGGTTTAAACAATATTTTATTCAAATATTTTATACATACATATGAATGATAGAGTGAAGCAATACAGGATCTGACAGTAAGCGTTACGCTTATGTACGTCATCTCCTGCCGCCAAGTTACATCTAAGGGACGGACCATTTGATATTCTGGGGGGGGGGGGGGGGGGGGGGAGGGGCTGGTATTCTTGATGGAGACATGGAGACACGACATTTTATTTCACTGGCCTCCGGAAACAATTTCTTTTTTTCACCTTGTGGGAGCTAATTTTTTTTTTTACAAACTAACTCAAACAGGTTATTTTTTTTTATTTTATAGCTGAACTATCAGATCCTTGTTTACTTGACCTTAATATCCTTTTATTTTAGCCACATTAGTATTTTTTACACCTTTTTTTTCTCACAAAAAGAGCATGGTGCTGTCTTTAACAAGGCCAAGGGCATGGCTTAGCTTGCTTTTGCAAACCAATGCCTGGAGCATGTTACTCTTTTCATCTAAGGTACAGATACAAACATCCCTGTATGAGTCTGGCCCTAAATTAGGCCTTAAATTAGGGATATTTGGCCAAAATTTAGGGCTATTTTGGCAAAGTTTTAGGGCTAACATTAGGAATTTAAGTTTTTTTCTATCCCAATATATGCCCAAACATGCTTTATCCGTACTTTAGAAAGTTTGATAAATACTTACATGATAGAGTCACATTAATTACATGATAGAGTCACATTATACATGAATGGCAATTAATATAACGGCTGAAAGTTATGTGCTAAGAAGTTGCCCCCAGAAGCTAAAGCAATTTCCCAATTTCAATGGCAATTTTAAGACTGGAAACAATAGAGAAAAACTAGGAATGATGATAAAAATAAGGGTTTTTATATCAGGACTTTTGTCTTTTAGAGTGTTTATTTTGCCATAATGGTTTTGTCTCCCATAAGCTAGTGACTCTTTTGCAATTCAGTTTTAGTGGAAACATTTACTTAGTAATGTGGCAGATTAATAATACACGTATGTGAATGTTGTATAGGATGTTTTTGTAAATGTATGCACATGCGGGCCCTCTGGTGTAAACCAAATGTAGATAATATTAAAATATTACTATAAATATGGGGGTCTGGGGGGCCCAGACCTGCCCCCCCCCCCCCCCCCCCCCCAGAATATCAAATGGTCGGTCCCTAAGGAAGCCAAGGGTCCTATTAGCCTTTGGACAAAAATTGCTGACATTAGTGTTCCATTTCAAGTAATTACCTGTGCAAAATCACTTTCAAATTGTTAACATTTTATATCGTCGGGGCCTTATAAGGCGATGCCGGAGCGTCCTACTAATCTGGATAATAGTAGGGCAAGGGCATACTGTGTTTGCAGTAGGTGCGGATGGGGGTAGCTTGGACATTTTTTCTCTCGCCTGTCCTGTCTCTTCTCTTTCTCCCTGTGTCTGGGAGACGGCTCGATATAGACTGAAATACTGTCTCAAAGAGCCGTTAAATCCAAAACAACCAACCAACCTAATGTGGCGACGTAATATCAAATCATTGGGTACTCAATAAGTATTATAACTGTTAATACTTGAATAAAGAATATACTATGTTATCAGCCGTTACCCTCAGGGAAATACACATAAATACGAACTACCCATTACCCTTTGGAATTAACATAATGGAATCGTCTGACTAGTTGGACTAGTCCATTCATCATCAGAGGGGCACAACTAGAAACATCAACTATTCCATATTTAACCTTTCCCTGCATTTTACGAAATCGAATCGTCTATCTTTGCATTGGGACTATTCCATTCACCATAGGAGGGAAATTAACATAAATACCAATCACTCATTCCCCTTCGTATTTTACGTAACGGAATCGTCTGGCTTTCTGGACGAGTCCATCCATCACCAGAGGGACACAGATAGAGACCAACTTTGCCCATTTTAAGCCATTCTCTGCATTTTACGTAATGGAATCATCTTGTCTTTGAATTTGGACTAGTCCATTTACCTCCTGAGGGGAACAAACGTATATACCAAGTACCCTTCGAGTTTTCTGTAATGGAATATTCTGATTTGAATTCACCTGAGGAATACAAATTAAAGGAAAACACTCACTTAAATATGAACGGACTTCAAGTTATAGATCTTGATTAGCAATTAAATTTGGTGAAAATTTCATGAAAATCGGACTTAAAATAAGAAAGATATGAAGATTTCAAAAATTCAAAATGGCAGTCTTGGAGGCCGCCATTTTGGAAGTTCATGTCGCGTGATAAATATTTAAATCTAGAATAAGAGCATAAATTGCGTACTTTTACAGTATTATTTAGTTTTGATCATTTCTTTATGAAGTAAAATATAGATTTATGCATTTCGTTTATCTACAGTTTGTTTCAAACTAAAGTTATTTAGGATTTTCATTTTTGACTGTGAGTTTATGACGTCATTAACTCACAGTTTTGCTGGTTCCCAGCTCAACAATTTAATATCTTAAAACTATCATATCTTTCTTACTTTATGTCCGATTTTCATGAAATTTTTGGCAAATTTCATGTTTTATTAGAACCTTTAATTTGAGTCCAACATGCATTTTAGTGAGTGTTTTCCTTTAAGATACCTTCCACCATTTCCCTGCTGGTTTTCGTCGTGCCCATTGTTATGAATCGAATTCAGCTATGTTCTCGTTGCATAATACAAGTAATTACTCAAAATTTAATCACTTTCAACAAGATTATCCGTGCGCGTGGATCCACTTGTGAGTGCCCTGCAACCCAGTAATGCCAAACAGTGTAGCGCCAGAACAAGAGAGGAGCCCCCATAGCTCGGTATGTTAAGTGCTGGCCTGTGATCTGGCGGGTTCGATTCCGGTGCAGGCGGAAATCCTCTCAACCGTAGACGGGGTTTCATTGCACACAGGTTTTCATTATCACCCTCCCATTTTTCTAATGTGACCGAGCTACTGTTGAAAAGGACGTAAAATTTCGCAAGTCATCCATCCATCCGTCCATCCCATAGTTCTGATATGACTGTTGGAAAGGGCGTAAAATCGCAAGTCATCCATCAACCCCAGATCAGGGGGTCTGATAAAGGCTGTACCGGTGTTGGGGCGTCCTACTTATTTGGATAAAAGTAGGGCACAGGCCTACTGTGCTTGCAGTGGGTGCGGGTGGGGGTTAATTGGGTATTTTTTCTCGTCTATCATTTCTCTTTTCTTTGCCCCCCTCTCTGGGAGACGGCCCGATATAGATTGAAATACTGTCTCAAAGAGCCGTTAAACCCAAAATAACCAACCGTCGTGTCTTATTTTTCCCGAGCAAACTGATCAATCGTCTGATAAAGTCACACAAATAATTCATTTGCCTTCTCAGAAGAAAGCAGATGTTGTTGTTTTATACAATGTTCCCCAGCACATCCTCACCCCGTGGACCTCAGCGGAACGTATCCATGGTAGCAGTACGGGGCATCGTGCGTCCGTCCTATTGTCGTCGTCGTTAAATGGCCAACCATCACTGAAGCTCTTCTCCGGGAACACCACCCTGGTGGCAGACAATATCTGGCTCTCCTTCCAACAATGGCCCTCTTTCGGGCTGCAGTGTCCAAGAAGCTTTGCTGCCATGTGGCTGGCTTGCCACGTGGCATTGTCCCTTTAGCACTGCGCGGAGGTCTTCTTGGTCCGTCTTCCACTGGAAATCGTAGACGCCTGTATCTGTCAGCTATTAAATATTTAAAATACGAATTACCGTAAAAAAAATCTAAAAATTTGGACAGATATGTTCGGGCAAACAGTGCAGACTCAGATCAGACTGAAGGGGCGGTCAGATCAGCATCTACACTGTTGTCCATTTTATCTGAATCTTTTTGACGCATTACTGCATTGTAAAAACCAAATTGTTCCATTTTTGGACACTTATTACAATTATTTCACGTGTTCCAAGTATCTGAGTTTTTTACGGGAAGGTGATAAAACCTCAAAGAGAGACAACTCTGGCTTGAAAGATTTTCACTTCTCTTTTCAAATGTAACTTTAGCAGAAAATAACTTAATTAAAATCTCTTTAAGGGAGAGCTACAATGATAAACTAAGTCTTTCAGGGGAAGGAACTCTGTCATTTCAGTTCCCCCCCCCCACCCCACCCACAACCCACTCAATACACCCCACCTCTCCCCTACTCAGTAGAGGTCAGGTCTGAAAGGAAAGGTAAATGGGAGGATGGCTTTCAGTTTAACGGCACTTTCCTCAGCATTTCAGTCAAATCGAGTTGGTGGAAAGGTGATAATGAAACGTTGTGTGCAGAAGAACCCCGTTTATTGCTGAAAAGAATTATATGCCCAGGAAAATTCGAACCTGCACCCCATGCTTAGCAGGACAGTGCTTAACCCATTGGGCCACCGGGTATCTTCTCAAAGCAAAGTATTCGCTTTTCTTCTTAAAAGTCTTTTTGGAAAGAAGTTCGTCGTCCATGAAATCAAACAGGAAGTGATAAGTTGTGTCCTTTGTAAAGTATCATTCGCCGCAAAGGTAACAGTTAGCTCCCCTCTTTCTTTTCTTCGAGAGAAATACAGGCCAACACAATCTACGCATCGCCCTACATGCAGCTAAGGATCTTTGTAGTTAAGAGGGCCTTCAAGAGCAATGAATCACACACAAGAACAAAAACAGCACATTGGTGGCTTGTATGTTATAGGCCAGACTGAAAGAAGCTTCACCTGTGACCATAAAATTCGACCTTACATCAGGAGGAAAATAAAAGATATTCCTAACATGGAGATGGTAATTGCAGTTAATGTACACATATAAGGGCTGATCTGAGTCTTCGTTGGGCGCACACACCACATTGTTGGTTTTGTCGTGTCGCGGCTCAACTTTTTACGCGTTGTCTCCCAGAGTTGTATGCCAGAGTAATTTAAGTAGTAGGTGCACATAAATCGAAATGCTTTTTTCCACTGAAAATTTAACCGCGACACGACAAAACCAATAAAGTGGCATGGGCGCCCAGCGAAGAGTGTGATCAGTTTTCGCTGTCGGCATGGAGCTAGTTTATACCCTTAGCTACCCTTTGAGTGCAGGGCGAAGACTCTGATCACACTGGGCGGATGCCCAGGCTGATCTGAGTGTCCGCTGGCCGCACATGACACTTTGTTGGTTATTTCATGCCGCGGCTCAAATATAAGCAGAAATGAAAATTGAC
The DNA here is from genome assembly GCA_963989385.1 of Ctena decussata. Lineage (NCBI taxonomy): Eukaryota > Metazoa > Mollusca > Bivalvia > Lucinida > Lucinidae > Ctena > Ctena decussata. The sequence goes on along the minus strand of OZ022498.1, from coordinate 31,008,281 downwards.
ATATCGCTTGATAATGCTTGTAATTTATGCCCTAACTTCAGCTGTAATGGAGTATACTACAGGAGAGTTTATCTCATAGGGGACCCTCCGATGTCCATTCGTCCTTCCGCCCAGCTGTCCGTAATTTTTTTCACATTTACCGCATCTCCTCCGAGACCACTGGGCGGAATTTATCGGAACTTGCCGGAGATGTCCCCCCCCCCACAGACACACACATACACACACACACCCCTCTCCCATCTAAATGGAACTGGGTCCGGTACGTCGACCAATATGGTCGCCAGTTGCCATCTATGATTGGACTCGCTATCGCATCTCATCCGAACTAATGCAAGAATTTTGTCAAAATTTGCACACGCATTTCTCTCATAAGTTAGTTGTGCCTAAGCGAAAATCTATTCGGTCGGCCATCTGTGATGACCATAGCAGCCTTTTCGAAAACTGAAAATTCCATTTGCCATTCAGTGTTAGAACCTTGATACGGCATCTCCTCCGAGACCACTGACTGGATTTCTGCAAAACTATTACCACAGAGGTTTCCCTTCGGGTTCAGTTATTTCTGAATGAAATTTGTGCCGAAATTGTTTCGACTATAGGGGCAATCTCTTCGAAGTTCTTTAAATAGGACTGTTTTAATATCGTCCGGATCAGCTGCTTTATCTGTTTCAAATTTGCTAAAATTATACTTCAAGTGAATCTCGATTTCGGACATCAGAAGATATTTGCACTTTAGGTTTTCTGGTACATTTTCAAACAAGAGGACCATGATGGTCCTGTATTGCTCCCGTGATACATCTACTTCTACCAATTAAGTGCATGGCCAATATGGCATATTCGCACTGTGAACAACCTTAAAACATTCGTGCTGGGAGGTTCTTATGTACAGCTGAAATCAGTTAAAAACCTGCTGTTCACAATCACGGTCTTAGGTTACGTGCACCGACAAGGAGGTCTGGGTCAACCAACCACCCTGAATTTTTAATCATGACCATTTTACCTTTTTTTTCGTTCCCCCAACCCATGACTGCTCCATAAGAAATCTGGTTATGATCGGCCCAGCAGCTTACGAGAAGTTGTTTGAAAGTACTGAAGAACAACAGACGATGGAGTCTGCCTAGCCTATAAGTTACTCCGCAGCCTTCAGCTCAGGGCAGCTAAAAACATTATATATATTATCAGTCTCAGTTCATTTTCTTCAATAATCCTATGAAAAAGTAGCTATCTAGCTCTAAGGGTCAATGTATCTGAAATGTTACGTCATTTTCCCAAATTTATCCCAGCCACTAAGGATCTGTTTAAGATCCGACGAAATGATTTTAGCTATTTTATATAGGGAGGTGTCTCATATGCTTCCTGCAAAATATCAATCAAATCTGTCCTGTGGTTCTGGGCAAGAAGTTGTTAAATTGTTTTTACCATATATGGGCATGACGGCCATCTTGAATTTCGAATCATGGTCATTTTAGCTAATATTTCGTTCCCCTGATCCATGAATGCTCCTAATAAAATTTGGCTCAGATCGACCCAGCAGCTTTGGAGAAGAAGTCGTTTGAAAGTGTTGACGGGCGACGGACGGATGGACATACGACGGACGGTGGGACGACGGAGGCTGCCTATCCTATATTCTCCCCTGGAGCCTTTGGCTTAGGAGAGTTAAAAAGTTGCTGGATTTTTAGCTCACCTGAGCCGAAGGCTCACAGGTGAGCTTATAGTATAGGCAGGCATCCGTCGTCCGTCCGTCCGTCGTCCGTCCGTCAATATTTTCAAACGACATCTCCTCTGAAACTACAAGGCCCATTGTTACCAAATTTCATATATAGCATCTATAGGCAGGGGGAACCAATAATACTGTTTTTATTCAAATCGCTTTAGAACTTTGGTTGCTATGGCAACTGAAAGTTTCCATTGACTTGTATGGGAAAAACTGAAAATTTGCGTTTATTGCTATGTCACTGCAGATATTTTGATTAAACTTTTACAGAAATGCTTGAGTAGTTCTCTATCAACCACATGATGTAAATTGCACAATTTGGCTGGTTGCCATGGCAACCGAATGGTTAAAAATAGAAAAAATATTCAAAAATCATCTCCTCAGAAACTATACAACCAACAAAGCTCAAACTGCACAGAAAGGATCTTAGTACTAGTCTCTATAAAAGTACTGTTTTTCTTGGCAGTTACTTTAGCAGTTTGGCTGCTATGGGAACTTAAAGTTGCCATTGACTTATAATGGCAAAATGGAAAATTTGCATTTATTGCTATGCCACTGCAGATATTTTGACAAAACTTTCATAGAAATGTACCCTGAATAGCGTTTAACCAGCCTTGTTAAATTTATGCTTATTGCGCAATTTGGCTGGTTGCCATTGCAACCGAATAGTTAAAAATAGAAAAATATCAAACAATCATCTCCACAGAAACTGTGTGGCCAATAAAGCTCAAACTTTACAGAGAGAACCTTAGTACTAGCCTCTATAGAATTACTTTTTTTCATGGCAATTGCTCCAGCAGTTTGGTTGCGATGGCAACTAAGAGTTTCCATTGACTTATAATTGGGAAAATGGAAATTGGCAATTTTTGCTGTCTCACTGCAGTTATTTAGATTTTGTTTCTACAGAAATGTTTCTTGAGTAGTCCTCTATGATTCATATGAATTTTCTCCAAATTGTTGAATATAATTGGTTGCCATGGCAAAATACAGGGGTAAATTTTCGAGAAAAAAAAATAAAAAAAAATCTGCTCAGAAGCCATATGGGGGATGAAGCTGATATTGTACAAACGTGTTGATGACATTAGCCTCTACATAAATTTAGTTTTTTCTTCGAATCCCATAAGAACTTTGGTTGCTATGGCAACTTATAATTTCCATTGCCTTATAATGGGAAAAGTGAAGCCATGAGGGGGATGAAGCTGATGCTTTGCATATATGTTAATAACATTAGCCTCTACCTAAAGTATGTTTTATATTATCATTGCCCATGTGAATTCGTTGCTATGGCAACTTGAAGTTTCCATAGACTTATAATGGGGAAAGTGGACATTTGGTATGTATTTCTGTGTTACTGCAGATATTTTGACAAAAGCTTTACAGAAATGTTCCTGGAGTAGTCCTCTACCAGCCATATGAATTTTTCCCAAATACCTGATTTTGGTTGGTTGCCATTGCAACTGAAAGGCCAAATTTTCAAAAAAAAAAAAAAAAAAAAAAAAAAACATTTTTTTTTGCCAAAGATTTTTTTCTCAGTAGCCATTAAGGAGGGATAATGCTTATTTTTTGCATAAATGTTCGTGATATTATCCTCTATATATTGGTGCATTGCATTTCTGTTGTGCATGTTGTTTTGTTGCTGTGGCAACTTAAAGTTTTTCCAACATAACCTCAGTGCTCAGGTGAGCGATATAGGGCCATTGGCCCTCTGGTTTTTCTTTACACAACTGGCCTATACGTAAAGGAGATAACTGCGAAAGACAGGTTTAAACTGTTGATTCAAAAGATCTGCTTGTCATTGTTAACTTGCAGTTAGAATATTTGTAGCTTATCAAAAAGTTGTGAGATTCCCTTAGAGTCTTGTCTTGCATCCTTGATAAGGGAGTAGAGCTTTTTTTTTTGAATGGATCCAGAGGAACTGCCATCTGCTGTTTGTGCTGAGAGTCCTAATACGTCTTGCAAATATGTATCCTTGGCAGATATAATTTTAGTCAGAATAAGAGGAGGTAAGCCAAACTAGATAAATCAGAAAATAATACGGCCACCAACACAAACTTACCTACACGCAGACTGACCATGCATATAAGAAAAAACACCTGTATTACGTGGGTGACATATCACGTTCGGAAAAAATGGGTCACCTGGTACTGCTGAGTTATCAAGTTAGGTTACACTGGTCTGTATGCCGAATGTGCTCAGGCCCACTTTTATATCACGATATCTTTTCACAACGCTTCTACTACACCAAAATAACAACGAAATCACCAATCCAATCTAAATGGCTTGCCCGCGAAAGGGCAAGCCAAAACTGAAATAAGTACTTTGATCTGGATTTGGACTGAGGACAACTCATATCAGAAATTTCTTCTAAGGCAATATAAACTCTTGGTCTCCTAAACCGGGGTAATTAAGCTGCTGTACATAAATGCTGATATGGCTACAATTGGAGTATGCATCTACATCTACATCTACCAATTAAGTGCATGGCCAATATTGGCATAGTCGCACTGTGCACAACCTTAAAACATTCGTGCTGGGAGGTTCTTATGTACAGTTAAAATCAGATAAAAACATGTTGTTCACAATCACGGTCTTAGGACATCTGCACAGACAAGGAGCTTGAAGTCATCCAGAGTCGGTGCAGATATGACCTTGGCAGGCAGACCATTCCAGAGACGGACTGTTGATGGAAAGAAGGACCCCTTGTAGGCGTTGATGGAGCACAATATTGGCAGGAATCGTTGACGGTGTCCTCTAGTTGCTACTCCTGTGGCTGTCAGATACTGGCCTGAAGGGATTTCAACGAGGTTATTGACGATCCTGTACATCATTGTGACTTTGCTCTGGTCTCGCCTTGATTGAAGGTCCTCCCATCCAAGTTCTTGCAACATTGAAGTGACACTGCTGGTTCGGCGGTAGTCATAGCAGCAAAACCTGGCGGCACGCCTCTGTACAGACTCCAATTTGGCTATGTTGAATTTTTTCACTGGGTCCCATACCGTCGAAGCATACTCAAGCTGTGGACGAACTATGGACTTGTAGCATTTGGCCTTGACATCCTTTGGGCAGCTTGAAAGATTTCTGCGAAGGAAAGCTGTAGTCTGGTTGGCCCTTTTCGTCACTGCACCAGGACAGTTTACTGTCTATGGTGACTCCAAGGTACTTTGCTTTTCACGTTTCTTTCAAGGTCTGTCCATGAATGCTGTAAGAGGTTGGTATGACGTTTCGCTTGTTGGTGATCTGGATGCGTTCACACTTGTCTGGGTTAAATACCATCTGCCAATCTCTTTCCCATTCCTGTAGATGATTAAGATCTCTCTGTAGTGACTCTGCATCTTTCTGGTCTCGTATAACTCTGTACAGCAGACTGTCATCTGCGAAGAGTCGTACTGAAGAGGAAACTCTTGAGGGCAGGTCATTGATGTATACCAGGAACAGGAGAGGTCCAAGTACTGTACCCTGTGGAACTCCAGATGTGACAGCGGCAGGAGAAGATGTCTTTCCATCAAGGACTACTTGCTGGTTCCTATCTGCGAGGAAACTTTGGATCCAGGATAGGTTCTTGTCTCTGATGCCGTAGTGATGGAGCTTGACTGCCAGGCGATGATGTGGAACTTTATCGAAGGCCTTGCTGAAATCCAACAAAATAGCATCAACTTGTTGCCGCCTGTCTAGTCCAACTGCGAGGTCATGTATGGTGGTGATGAGCTGTGTCTCACATGATCTCTTCTTCCTGAAGCCGTGCTGGTAATCACTCAGAATCTTGTTACTTTCCAGAAATTTCATGAGGTGACTATGTACTATGTGTTCCATGACTTTGCAACAACAGGATGTCAGTGAAACTGGCCGATAGTTGGCAGCCTTGCTCTTGTCTCCTTTCTTGAATAGAGGTGTCACAAAGGCTCTTTTCCAGTCATCAGGAATCTGACCTTGTTCGTAGGAAGCTTGATATATGAGTGTCAGGGCTGGTGCAATGGAAGAGGCCATCTCTTTCAGGAATCTTGGTGAGATCTGGTCTGGGCCACTAGCTTTGTGTGGGTTCTGGCCATCAAGCAGTTTTTTCATTCCATTTACCTGAATATTTAGGGGTGGCGCAGTATTAGCTGTGCTTGTTCCCATGGTAGGCACTGAAGTGTTGTCTTCTTTGGTGAAGGCACTGACAAACTGCTCATTCAGGATCTCAACCTGGTCTGTGGGTTCTGAATGGTTGATGCCATCTTTCTTCAATGGGGCTACACCAGAGCTGTCGCACTTCATATCCTTGATGTAGGCGAAGAGCTTTTTGTTGTTGGAGCCTGGTTCACTTACCATACTGCTAATGTAGTCATCATGGGCACTTCGACATGCTTGCTGGGTTTCTTTCTGGATCTTCTTGTAACGATGTCAGTCAGCCTGTGTCTTGGTAGCACGTGCTTTCTTGAAAGCCCTTTTCTTCCTTCTTGAGAGACGACGGATGTCACGGTTACACCATGCTTGGCTGAATCGAGTCGACGTCAATTTTGAAGGAACAAATGTATCAATGCTCTCAATACACTTCTGTCTGAAGCCATTCCAAAGCACATTCACCGGTGTGGAAGTGGAGAAGTCCTTGGTGAATTTCTCGCTGAATTTGGTCAAGTCCTCTTCCATGGCTTGCTTGTTTGCCCTCTTCCAAAGGTAGACTTTTCTCTTCACTGGCTTCTTACGTGCAGGTAAAACATTGGAGTCCACAAGCACAACGTCATGGTCACTTAAGCCAGGTAGGGAAACACACCTTTCTACAAGTGATGGCCTGTTGGTGCCAAAGATGTCCAGGGTGTTGTCTATCCTTGTGGGAAAGTCCACTATCTGCTCACATCCGATGTCATTGAAGGTGTCCAAGAAAAGCGGGTTGATTGATACTGGATAGCTGTGCCCAGAGATAGTGTCTGTTTTCCAGTCTAAGTCTGGTAGGTTCGCATCTCCACCAATCAAGAGGATATGGTCCCTGAATCTAGAGTGCAGATCATTTAAGGCTGTGCAGAGTTCTAGGGAGTAGTCCAGGTTGTTATCAGTGGGTCTGTATAAGCTACCAACAATAATGGGCTTCTTTAAGTCCTTGCAGTTGAAGGAAGCTGCCACAAATTCCGTGTTGGTATGCAGGTCAATCTCTGAGGCCTCTAGGTCATGCTTGGCAATGATGGCTACACCTCCATGGCTGCTGTTTGGTCGGTCTCTTCGTGCAACAAACCGGTAACTTTCAGGTAGTGCTTCTCTCTCAGCTATGGCAGGGTTCAGCCACGTCTCACTTGCCAGTACAATGTCAGGCTCCGAGTACTCTAGCAGGGCCCTGAGGCTCTCTTTCTTTGACCGCAGACTCTGAAAATTGATAACTAGTATCCGGATCTTCCTCTTGGAGATGTGAGTTTGACTACGTCGGCTGGGTGAGGCACCACTCTAAAATTCAATCCCAACAGAGAAGAAGCAGAGCGTACCAGCCCATGGATTATCGCAACGTCAGTCATTGTGGCCACAATGGAGAAATGCTAGATGAACTGCAGTGGTAAACGCTGTAAGACTGTCGGGGCGGCCCTTTTTAGCGCTATTTCACTGAAGAGCTATTTATAAATTTGAGTAGATCTATTCTTACCCATGTTCTTGTTTGAAACGAACGAGGACAAGTCACAGTCACGAAAACATCAGGTATCTCTCAAACGGTGATGCCCTTAAGTATTCGTTCCCCTCCCCCAACCCACAGGACTTTTTTCCGCAGTGGAACAGTTAACTACCTGATATGGCCTCTGCTGAGAAAACAGAGGAGGATAAGGCTCTTCTTTCGATTCCAATCCGGTCATGAGCATGCGCTTGTAATTTTCATGTCCGTGATGCAGTGCTAATAAATAGTTTTAATGGTCCATCCATAATGCGTGTATGTGGGGGGGGGGGGGGGGGGGTGCGTATGTGCGTGTGTGCGTGCGTGTATGCGTGCGTGCGTGCGAATCTAGGCACTAATACAATGAGAAAATACTAGTTACTAGTTTACAATGAGAAAATGATCTGGGTTTGATCGTCTCATTATAAGAATTCAGAATAAATAGATAAATAAGCGCCTCCATAATTGATCTTAACAGCTATGTGACTTAATTATCTAAATATACTGAAGACACTATTGATTAAATTCATTCAACCTTACATTTTGTCATTGCATACTTCACACATCAATCAATTATATAGGCATTACAGGTAAGAAATGGCTTACAGCATACCGCACTCCTTCTGCTTTGACGGAGGTTAAGATATAGGAACAAGAACAGGAACATGCGGAGGATTTACCCCAACCAAAAATTACTTCGACACCGCATACAGAATGAAAGTTACTTTCAGTTCATCGGCGAATTTCAGCTAATTATGAATTTAAACAAAATCAGTCATGTCCTGATTTTCTGAAGATATAAATACTGTCATTCTGAACATAATGTAACATGTCAGAAGACAACAGTATTAGAGTTTGGGGACCAGTGACCAGGTAAAATTTGGTGTGCATGGCAACGTAACGTGTTTTCAAGAGTACTAGTGCTCGGCATTTCTTGCAAAATATGAAATTCAGCTTATTTCTTGTTAGCATAGGGAAACGTATGTTAATGGATTTTAAACTGTATGGGCTCCTATGGAGTATGGACCATTAGTATATACTAGTTTTAGGGAATCTTAAAATTATGTAGCAGGTAAAATTTCGCAGTTAACCCATCTCTATTCATCTACTGACTTGTCATCATCATGTCTGATTATTATGAAGTTAGGTGTGATGCTTATTTCAGAATAAGTGGTAGAAAGAAGACAAACAGGATAGATCATGAAAACTATTTACAAGAAGCAACTCCAAGGTTAAAACACTATGCACGCTTCTCTGACCTTTCACTTTTTTACATTGTGTGAACAGTCGGTTTTCTGAGTACATTAGTGGTCAAAAAGCCCAAATTTGCTGCAACCGCATGGTTTGGGCATTTATGTCACTGAAAAGATTATGTTCTGTCCCATGAAAACAGCATTTTTCTTATCTGCTACACATTTAAACATATTTATTTACTGGTACAAAAAGGACCTACTCAGCCTAGAACAATGGGAGAAGATGTGGGATATGAACTTTAACCCCTCTAAATGTCAGGTCCTTCATGTCACTTGTCTTAAACACCCCATTCAGACTAAATACTTCTTACATGATATTGAGCTGGATAGTGTTTCATCTGCAAAATATCTAGGGGTCACCATCTCGGATGACCTAACTTGGAGTACCTATATTGATAATGTAACCAAGAGCGCTAACCAGACTCTTGGATTTCTGAAAAGAAACATTCGGATCCATAATAAGGACCTGAAATCAGTAGCCTACAAAACACTAGTAAGGCCCCAGTTGGAGTATGCTTCAACAGTAATGGTCCCCCCACACTGCCACTGATATACATAAAGTGGAAGCGGTCCAAAGAAGGGCTGCCAGGTGGGCAACAAGAGATTATGATTACACATCCAGCGTCACTGCTATGTTGAAGGACCTGAATTGGCGTCCCCTAGACCAACGACGTATAGATTGCCGTCTTATAATGATGTACAAGGTCACATATGACCTTGTTGCCATTCCTGCATCTGAGTACCTTGTTCGCAACACTAGACAGTCAAGACATATTCATCCACTTTCATATCGACAAATCCCAACTTATAAAGACTACTACAGGTTCACATTCTTCCCTAGGACTATCATCTATTGGAATGCCCTCCCACCCTACATACTGGTCCTTCCTACCTTGGTGCAGTTCAGCAGTGCTGTCTGCCAGGTAATGCATGTCTCTCCCTAAACACCCATTTCTGTTTTTATCTTTTAACTATACTAACACTCTTTAGCGCACTGTATAAACTCATTTCACATACTTTCCTATACATTTGTTCCAGCTAACCCCCTTCAGCACTTGGTTCGCCAGAACCCGTCTGTGTCCCCCTCGGGGGTTAAGACGTAACGGAAGATAGATAGATAGATAGAAAATAACAATACATAAGTATTCAAGACATATTATGCAGGGGCTGACAAATCAAAATTTGATCAACTTGTCCCATTCACAGATTCTGCTACAAAACGCTCAAATCCTTAAGTTTCCCCTATATATCCTATACATTTTTCTGGGCAAGTAAGAAAATATTTTACTTGCCCAGCAAAATTTTTAACTTGTCCCGGGCAGCCGGACAATGGATTTGTCAGGCCCTGTTATGATGGATCAGTATCAGTCGTGTCAGACTGTCAGCAAAATATATTGCTGCCAGAAGTTTTGCTGATTAATAGAAAAAAAAATCTTCTGATACTCCCTCTTATCTAGAGCTCTGTATCCCCCAGTTCTTTTGTCCTTTCAGGGCCTACCTGGATGTATTCTCCAAGTACAAAGACAGTGAAGACAGAGTTCCACTGAAAGACCTTAGGAAAGCCTGCAATGACCTTGACCTCTATCCATCTATTTCACAAGGTAATCACTATTGATTACCCAGAGCCCCAGATACATGTAGAGAGAGTTTTCATCTTTCCTGGACATTTTTCATAAATTTTAAGTGTGTATAGGTATTCCGCCAATTATTAATTCTTCAGTGTTTTTTGTAGGACCTGCTTTACCAGGTTGCAGTATAGGAATCCAATTTTCTGTCCATCTGTCAGGTAGACCACACGTTACCTTGACCCTGGCATTAAATTCATCTCAGTTCTGACCAGTGGATCTTGCATGGATAAATTGGTGGGATAATACCAGGACCTCACATGGGTGTCATTAAGAGGTGGGGGGATTTTCCCTTCTACTCAGGCCTTATCCCCCACCTATATTTTGGAAATTTGCATAGGAATCATGTGAAAAACATATAAAATCACCCCCTACTTTGCTTTGATCACAGGGTGCCAAAAAAGTTAATGAAACTCCCTGACCTCACTACGGTTTTGTGACCTTTACCCCATTTTAAAGGGGTTCATCTATCTGTACTTTACATTACAGTAGTTTTTATAGCCATCTATGTCCTGAACCAGCGGATTTCCACCAAACCTGCATGGATATAATCATTGCAACAATTCTAAGAGATGATTATATTATTCAGGTTATTATGACCTAGACTAAATTTTTATTTATTTGTACATTGGTCATAGAGTATTTCAGTTCATTTCAGTGCTGAGGTTAAAGGTGAATGGATTTTCAGAGGAAGCACAGGGGTGTGCCCTTACACCTTTGATTTAGACTAGCCTATTTTTCTCATCAAGTCATGTGATGAGACAAGTCCAAACATGAGATTTAAGGGTACACCTCCATGTTTTACTGCCATTTTTACAAAGGGAAATAACTTTTGGACTTCCTGTTTGCTTACCTAGATGAAAATGGGCTCTTTTCTTAAAGGAAAGAATTTCTCTTAGGGGGGCAAGTTTTTTCCTTTGTGAATTGACTCCCATTGAAAAGGGAGGCAAAATAGAAAATGATAGAGTTGCTTCCCCTGAAAATTTGTCCATTCACCTTAAAGATGGAGAGTTCTTTTCATAAATGAGCCACAACATGACAAACCAACAAATTGGTATGTGCCAAGCTAAGACTCAAATCAGCTTGGGCATTGGCCTAGTCTGATTAGAGTCTTTGCTGATCACTGAAAGTGTAGCTAAGGATCTAAGCTAGCTCCAGTATAACAGCAAAGACTCTAGTCAGACTGGGCAGATGTCCATACTGATCTGAGTCTTTGATGGGTGCACATGCCACTATGTTGGTTTTGCTGTGTTGTCCCTCAAATACTTTAGGCATTCAGTTGTTTACAATGAATTATTTAGATTTTGACAATAAAATTGAAGCAGTTTATATTCATGTGTGTTCAAAGAATCAACTATGTATGTGTCATTTGATGGTTTGAGATAGTTATCATTATATACTTACATCTTCTACATATTCTATGTTACTCATAAAATCAGTTGCTATATTATATTGTTATATGTATGTTTGTGCATTGTTATTAGTTAATTCTATACCATAACAATGGTTCATGTAATCATGGATACATAATAAATATCTTATCTTATCTTATCTTATGATGACACACATACCCCACTGTATGTAACATTATGCTGCCTGCTGATGTTTGTTACCATAATTATCCTAAGTAGTCGATAAACTTTGACTAGTAGCTTTAATCATCCTAAAATTTGAATAAGCTGATTTATCTTAAGGTGTACAGGTACACTTGTATGTTTTATTCCATTTTTACAAAGAGAAACAACTTTTGTGACTTACTGCTTGTGTCTCTGGGCAACAAAAACAGCCAGGAAGGGATCGACTCATGAAGGAAAATTTTGTGCCTGAAGGAGCAAATTCTTTCCTTTAAGAGTTGATCTCCATTGAGAAGTGTAAGGGGGGGGGGTCAAAATGGAAATGACAGTGTTGCTTCCCCTGAAATTGTGCCCATGCACCTTAAACTGTTTATCAAATTGTTCTGGTGGACTATTAAACAGTACAGAACCTTATCAGGCTGTTCCTTTAGGAGTAGTCTGAGATGAATTCGCACTTTTAGCACAGACACTTACCCCTTTATTTAGGATGAATACAGAAAAATTGTAAGATCATTTTAACTCTTTCTTTTTTCAGTTCATGAGATGGTGAACTGTGCTGTAGAGTATGGAAGCCCATGCGAGCCAGGCTACATCACATATGGAGAGTTTTGTGTTCTGGTTGCTGAGTTACAGATTTATTACTCAATGCAGTAAGTTCAACTGTACCAGAATAGATAAACGGAAAAAACATTCTGCTTTCTAGAATTAAGGTGTATGGGTACACATTCAAAGGAAGCAACTGCCTTATTTATATTTACCTTCTTCCTCAATTGCTCTTAAAGGAATGGAAATGGGAGTCTACTCTTAAAGGAAAAAAATTGCTCTACCAGAAGCAAACTCTTAAAAAGTAGAACCCATTTTTAAAAGGCTTCTTCTTCAAGGGGGTCAAGCAGTATGTCACATAAGTTGTTTCCCCCAGTAAAAAACGGTGAATTTTCATGGAGGTGTACCCATATATCTTAATATGACAAAATTGGCAAAGTTTTATTTTTGTGAAACTGTCACAAACCGATGTGATAGACCAACTCGGAGCTTCAAAAAGTAACTGTTTTGGATTTGTTCCCCGAAGCTCTTGGGAAACTTCGTCATGAGAAATTGGAACAATGAATGCAGAATAGTAATGTCCTTTATCAGCTGAAATAACTTCTATAATAATCACACCGGCGAAACATTTTCTCAGACTCCAGATTTTCAGTCCTTTTCCTACCAAATTACCTATCAAGCTTTGGATGCCCTGAAAAAAATGGCATCCTCCGGAGCCTTAAAAATGGGCTCTCACCTTTCATGATGTGAAGGCATGACAATGAATTCTAATATTTGTAATTATTTAATGCACAAATAAGTTTAGAACTAAGTCTCCCCAATATGTTGACTGGTCATGACACCTGCTTCTGTAGAGAAACATAACAAAATAAAACAACTATCCCAAAATTATCCCAAAAAATTTATCTGGATCTGTGAATATCAAAATTATCACTCTTTCAAGTGTGGTTATCTGGAGCTGTCTAAAGTGACTGGGTACACTTTTAGGGGAAGCAACTTTGCCATTTCCTTTTTTCTCTCCCTTTCAATTGGGGGTCAACTCTTAAAGGACAGAATTTGCTCCCTTGGGAGTTGACCCCTATTTGAAGGGCTCTGTGATTCAGTGAAACATGTTTTGTCTTACTTCAGACCTACAGCACCAAAACCACTCAGTCTAGTCAAACCACGGGCAGATCAGTTTCATGGCAAAAGAAAGAAAAGAGGTATGTGTTCTTTATTTGAGCCACGACATGAGAAAACCAACAAAGTGGTTGTGCGCCCAGCGCAGACTCAGATCAGCCTGGGCATCCACCCAATCTGATCAGAGTCTTCCCTGTCTGCATGGAGGTAGCTTAGACCCTTAGCTACCTTTTAAGCACTTAACGAAGAGTCTAGTCAAACTGGGCAGATGCTCAGGCTGATCTGAGTCTGTGCTGGGCGCACAACCACACTGTTGGTTTTGTCGTGTCGCAGCTCATTTATAAGTTGTATGTATACTGTTCAAAGATGTGTGCTATAAAAGTTTTAAAGGCATTTGCTCAGAACAGATTCATTGCTTAATGTTTTAAGCTGTATAGATATAAAGCATATAGTTTTCTCAGAATCATCACTAAATACAGCTGTGTGCATGACCCGCCCCATTTTTGTGATTGCTTTGTGCATTAATTAAAATGCTTGCATGTGTCTAGATGCTAGGTCCAGGAACAGATTTTGAGTTTTATTTGCCATGATAGCAGCCCACACTTTATGTCTTAGCATAAGTGCTTTTAATCCATAACCTGTTAATCCATAACCTGTTGATCTTATATTATTGTATTCTTTTGCTTTCAACATAGACTAGGGGATCAATTTTATGTGTCACAGAAAGATTAAACAGTCAGTATCAGCCACATGCTTGCAACACAAACACTATTTGACACATCCATGCTTAGTGGATTTTTCTACTTCACATAGTTTGGATAGATCCATTTTGGTATATAGGGTGTGTGATTCAATTAAATCATATATATATTTTCCACAAATTCCAGTGTAGGCCTGATCAGATAATATGTTCTGCAGTGTAATACATGTACAGTGTTTGCTGTCAGAAGGCCCTTTTATGGGATGCTTGGCATAATGGGTCAAAGGTTATGATATAGACAGTGTTCATGCCAGTATAAGCTCCAAACAGTATCTGTGTGCATGCTAACATTTGGTCCTTGAATAAAGTACCTTTAAATGCCACAGAGGTGTAAAGGTCTAAGTTAAACTCAGCTGTTGGTTGTATCGTTTATTTTTGGTGACAGTATGTCAGTAGCTTTGCATAAATTGTATCATTTGATTAATAAAACATCTGGGAAAACACTTTCCAAAATTTCCAGTTTTCATTTAAATATTCATCAAACAAAGGGCAATTTGTGTAGAATGAGGCCCTCATGACCTTATTGTTTTGATATGCGCCACTAATATCAGAGTAACTTCCCATAAAAAAATGCCGAGTTTTTTCAGTCCCTTCAAAGATTGAGGATTTTACAAAAAATGTCATGAAATAGAGTTGAGGTTTTGAAAATAAACCTGTTAATACTTTTTTGTATAAAATAAAATATATTCTGTCAGAAAGCGGAAAAAAAAACGTATTTTTGATTTGATTATTGTGAAATGGAAGTTGATATATTTTGGTATCAGTTCTATCATGTAGTTGTCTGTTGTAGCTCTGGAGAATGTCTGACTTTGCAAGCTTCAAGAAAAAATATTGAATTATTTATTTTAAGAATCATATGATAATTTACGTATTGCAGCATCAAACATTGTCAAGCCATGTAATGAGACAGGTATAGACTAGACTTGTTGGAAAATTCCCATTCCCTCACATAATGAAAGCACATTGGGAAAATATCTGTAGACTTAATGGTTAGATTTTTCTAACTTAGTCCTGTGTGTTTTCTACTTAATGAATAGAGAAACATTGCTAGTTACTACATACTGTATAGAACTCAATTTTTTCTCATAATGAGCCGCCTCATCTGGATCTGCTGGGCTGTTTGTCTGCAAATTCTCAGTGTTCATTGGTTTGGATGGAAACTTCTTTTTTTAAACTTTGGCACATTTTAAAGTTGTTTTTGCGGAAATATCCATCCAGAATAAATTGATATGCAATTGTTTGATTTACATACAATTTATCAAATGAATAGACTGCAGATTTTCTTTACTCAAAAGTTTTTATCTTGTGAAGTTTGAGTTCTGTACAGTAAAAATATGTATCTCCGATGTCCTTTTTCACTGACCATCTGTGTTGTCCAAGCAAAGTCCCTTTGTTCATTAACTGCGTGTTTACTTTTAACTTTCACTGATGTTTTTGCTGTTTATTTGGTGGTAGCAAGGGATAGAGGGGGGAAGGAGCTGGAGATGCATGGTTTTGGAGTGAGACACCACACACTTGTATAGAACTAGTAGAGCATGTGATGCTTTGTTTGCCCATGAATTAACACACACACACACACACACATGCAAACAGTTAAATGTAAAAAAAAATACTAGCCCAGCCAATGAGGAAATACTCTTAAGGTGACTGGATACACTATCAGGGGAAGCAACTGTGCTGTTTAGATTTTTGCCACCATTCTCAATTTGGGTTTCAAATATTAAAGGAAAGAATTTGCTTCCCAAGGAGAAAATTCTTTCCTATATGAATATACCCCCATTTTAGAAGGGCTACATAATCCAGGGAAGGAAACTGGAAGCCACAGAAGTTGTTTCCCTTAGTAAAATTGGTAGGAAAACATAAAGATGGATGTGTATCCATGCACCTTAAGGCATATGTGAATATATGAGCTGTAAAGGCTCAGATCACCCTGCGTACCTGCTTAGATACTGCAAACTGATCTATCCTTGCTCAACAGAGCTCATCATGAACTCAGAAGAATGGCAATAGTGTAGTGGTTTACGCACTAGAATACCAATCCAGGGATTGCAGCTTCAATCTGCTGCTCCTTGAGTCTTTGGGATGAGACTTTAAACCAAAGTCCTGTCTTTGTATCTGTATATGACCTATGTGTAGGTGGAACGTTACATCTGAGACCACTCACTCACTCACTCACTCACTCATCATAAGTTTGTTGATTTGGATATGGAGGACTGTGATGAAACTGTTGATGTGCAAGATTATGTGTTATTATGCTGTTCACATTGGTTTTAAGGCACCTTTTCCTTAAGGACAGCAAATTTAAGATGAATGGGTACACGTCCATGTTTTTCTATCATTTTCACAAAGGAGGACAACTGTTATGACTTCTGTTTGTTTCCCTGGATGACAAAGCCCTTCTGAAATAGGGTCTACTCTTAAAGGAAAGAATTTGCTCCTAGAGGAGCAAATTCTTTTCTTTAAGAGTTGACCACATTTGAGAAGGGAGGCAAAAATGAAAAGTCCAGAGTTGCTTCCCCCAAATGTATATCCATTTACCCTAAAGTCCCTCCTCAGCTAAAGGATTGGTGAACATTTATGTAATTACAAAGAATTTAATTCTGTGTGATGTTTTCAGAGAGTCTAGCTCATTTTGAAGGTAGGTGGTTACAGGGGTAAAATAGCTTATACTTGTATAATCCTTGATGCTAATGAATACTGTGAAACAGTAATACCAATTTCCCTACCTGTGCTGTCGACTGAGCCAGTCAGTTACCATACATGCCAAAGTGGTTGTCGACTAACACAATCGACAGCAGCATCAGCTCGGCTGACAACCATTATCAGTGGTATTATTTACTTTTGTTGGTATGTGTATAGCTAATCACAGAATTCTCAGTTGACGGCCATTTTGCACAGTTACAGTACCTGATCATTGGCCAGCACAGGCAAGTAAGTTGGTATTACTCCTGTGGTTATATTTGGTGGGTCCTCACATTGTAAATAAGTCAATTCATATTCCTGCTTTTTTTGCTTTTTCTAATATTCACTTGCAAATTGAGGAAAAGTCTCACTAATATAATATCTCTATGTTAAGGTATATGGGATGGGGATGTGTTCATGTTTTCCAGCAATGTTTGTGACTTTCTGTTTGTTTCTCTGGACAACGAAAGCCTTCTAAAAGGGGTCTACTCTTAAAGGAAAGAATTTGCTCTTGGAGGAGCAAATTCTTTCTTTTAAGAGTTGAATGCTATTCAGAAGGGAGGCAAAAATGAAAATGGCAGTTGCTTTTCCTGAAAATATACCCATTCACTTGAAGCTACTTCATCACAACTTTGAAATACGAAATTTGCTAAATAAAGAACATTTCTAAATACCTGTAAAGCAAAAACTTCTAAGGCTAGTTGAAAGTACTGTCACCGAAACATATTTACATTTACCAAATTATACATTTCCAATGTGTTTTGATTTCGCTCAGTGCCAGTGAGAGACTACTATGCATCTTACTATTGGTATTACCACCCTTTTTCCACTAAGAAACAAAATGCAGTCCTATACCCTCCAGTTACTGACACCTGTTGATACAGATGGGCAAGATCACCTTAAACCCTCAAGTTAGGCTTTTATGTAAATATCTTAATTTAAAATATACTTTTAAAAGCATAAAAAAACAGAGGACAAAATTCACATTTGCAAATTTTAAAAAAGTTTCATGCAAGCTGTATCATATTGAAACTCAAACACTAAAAGGCAAACCGTGTCAATCCACATGAGATGGTTCATCATTAGGCACCTCTTCTGGATCCATGCTGCTTGCAATTTCAGCTGTTTTTATATGCCTGTTTTGAAAAAAACGGACGTATTATGTCTTGGCGCTGTCCGTAAACATTCTTGTACACGCCATAACTCAGTAACCATTTGGGATATCTTCGTGAAATTTGGTAGGTATATGTATTAGGGTGGGGGAATGTGTAGCGTACAAGAATGGTTGCTCCCCCCTTTCTTACTTTTGAAGTTATGCCCCTTTGATTAATTTTTTCCCTGTAAGTCTTGTACGCACCATAACTAGATAACCGTTTGGGATATCTTTATAAAACTTCATATCAATGTGTATGAAGTCCTAACGATGTGTCGCGTACAACAATGGCTGCTCTCCCTTTCTTCGTTTTAGAGTTAATCCCTTTCATTAGTTCTTATAGGCTATTTTTGTGTAAACTTTTCTTGGACAATATATTGTCAAGGGAAAAAAGTAGAACTAAAAATGGTATATCTAGTGTATTTAGGTTATCTCCCTTGTTCAAAAATTGTATCAAAGATTTCTTCACAACCATACAAGCTAGACTGGTCATATTTGGCATACAGGTTGATGACGACATGTTGTATTGTGGGATTGAGAACCAGCCTTCTCATGCTTATTCTTCCCTGTATTTGTCCGATTTTCTTTCTTTCCATACTTTGAATAATGAAATTTTTTGTCAAATATTTCTCCACAACCATGCAAGCTAGAGTAGTCATATTTGTTATGCAGGTTGATGACATGTTGTATCATGGGATCGAGAACCAGCCTTTTTCTGCTTATTCTTCCCTGTATTTGTCCGATTTTCTTTCTTTCCCTACTTTGAATAATAAAATTTTTCGTCAAAGATTTCTCCACAACAATGCAAGCTAGAGTAGTCATATTTGGTATGCAGGTTGATGACAATATGTTGTATTGTTGGATTGAGAATCAGCCTTTTTCTGCTTATTCTTCCCTGTATTTGTTCAATATTCTTTCTTTCCATACTTTGAATAATAAAATTTTTCGTCAAAGATTTCTCCACAACCATGGAAGCTAGAGTAGTCCCATTTGGTATGCAGGTTGATGACGATATGTTGTATCGTGGGATTGAGAACCAGCCTTTTTCTGCTTATTCAGTCTTTTCTGCTTATTCTTCCATGTATTTGTTCAATATTCTTTCTTTCCATACTTTGAATAATGAACTTTTTCATCAAAGTTTTCTCCTCAACCATGCAAGCTAGTTTAGTCATATTTGATATGCAGGTTAATGATGACTTACTGTATGGTGGGATTGAGAACCAGACTTCTCCTCTTTTTATTCCCTGTATTTGTCCGATTTTCTTTCTCTCTTTACTTTGAATAATGCATTTTTTCGCAAAAGATTTCTATGCATCTGTAAGTTAGAGTAGGGATTTTTGTATGCAGGTTGATGATAATTTGTTGTATTGTGGGATTGAGAACCAGTCTTCTCCTGCTTATTCTTCCCTATATTTTTCCAATTTTCTTTCTCTCCTGACTTTGAATAATGTAATTTTTTGTAACAGATTTCACAGGAACCATTCATATTTGGTATACATGGTAACAATTATTTCTCTCCCTCTTTATGCTTTTTGTTACGAAAATAACACCATTTGATTTAAGCAATTAAGCAGGGGTATAGTCGGTTTTGCTGACAGTTCTTGTTAATTATAGAGTGGTTGCCCCTGTTTGTCTGCCTGTCTATCCTTTTGTAAACAATCTTGTTCATTCTGTAACTCCTTTAGGACATTGAAACGGGCGTATTATGCGCCGCTTGCGAAGCCCTTGTTGTTTTTGGCGCTTTTAAGGTTAAATTAGATGTGTTGAGGTCAGCTCAGGAAAGTGAAAGTAACTCTTCTGTCAGGTCTACGCACAACCCAGTGAAGGCTTGGTTCATTTGGAATACAGGCTTAATGTCAAGTAATGTATGTCATTAGAACTCTGATTGTTTTATTGTTACACCAGGCCCGGAGGTTATAAACTTGAGTACATTCTCAAACTCAAAATAAAGCACACTGATTGGCTGCTTCCAAGCACATTCTCAAACTCAAAATAAAGCACACTCATGTGCTCGGAAGCAGCCAATCAGTGTGCTTTATTTTGAGTTTGAGATTATACTCAAGTTTTATAACCTCGAACCCAGGCTTGTGGATTCAGCTCACGAGTTTCAGGTGGACTTGCCCTATATATAATAGCACCATTCACTAAACCTTAACTGTTTATATCATAACACCCTGTAGCCATATATATATGTTTAGTATTTAACCATAAAAATTCTAAGTATTGGGACAGATAGGTTTTAGCAAACAATGCAGACCCAGATCAGACTGCTCCCAAAGGAGCAGTCTGATCAGGGTCTACCCTGTTTTCCAGTCCATCTGCATCTATTGGATGCATACTGCTGTGTAAAACCAGACTGTTCCCTTTTTGAACAGTTATGGTAATTGTTTGACACACCTGCCTAACTATGTTTTCAAGGATGCTACGCACGAAAAAGAGCTGTTACAGCACGAAAAAGAGTCATAGTTACTAAACTACATGATCATCAGGTTGTTTGGTAACTATGACTCTTGATCAGTTTGTAACAGCCCTTGTACATACATAGTCAACCAGGGGTGTTTAAGGAGTATATATTTTGAGAATTTTTATGATAGAATAGTGAAAATTGGGTGATTTCTAATTGCTCATGTGTTACAGCAGAGATGATAGATAGATGATTAGTGATTTTACTGTAGTATTTAAGCCATATCCAATAGATGGAAGAGTGATAATGAAAAGCTGTGTACAATGGAGCCTTGCTTATTTTTGTAAAGTGCGTTTCAGTCTGGTCCGCTAGCCTAGCAGGCCAGTGAGCTACCGTGGCTCCCTTACAGAAAAGAAGCCAAATAGGTTTTGTGAAAGTGTAACACATACAAGACAAGAAAACTCCAGGAAACTCAGTTGTATCATGAGTCTGTGGACTGGCTATACTTAGGACAGTAGCAAAGTCAATCTACATAAAGTTAGATTTTACACACTAAATTAATCTAGATTTAATTAGTCTAGATTAAGTTAATCCTGGATTTAATCCAAATAATAATAATAACATAAGTTAAGCCCACTGGTGGTATAAAATGCTAGAATAAAACAGTCTTTTGAATACATCTACACCTTACAAAGTCAGTGTCAAATAATGTGCTGGGATCCTGCCCAGGGAAAATAACAGACTGAGTTAAAACCGCTATATTTATCCTAAGTGTTTGAAAGAGTGCCAGTTAAACAGTGTAGACTCAGACCAGACTGGTCCCAAGCCTTTGAAGTAATCTGATCTGGATGTGCAGTTTTTGCCAGCTTTTGTATAAGGCAAATGAACTTGATTGAGAATCCATTAATCCTATTGCACTCAGAACGGCAAAAAACTCCATAGAGTTTTGGCCGTTCTGAGTGCAATAGGGTTAAGATGAATGGGTACTACACTTTCATTGAAGCAACTCTTGCTATTTTCATTTTTGCCTCCCTTTTCGTTAGGGGTCAGATATGGAAAGAATCGCTTCTATAGGATGTTCTATAGAGCTGATGGCTAAAATTCATTGACAAACAGCGGAGATCCTGATCAGAGTCCTGGGCCCAGTTGTTCAAACTGAGGACTTTGTTAGTTAATGAGATGCTACATTTTTATGCCCCCAATTACTATAGCATTAAGATTTGCTCCTGTCTGTCTGTCTTTCCACGGTCTGTCACAGTTTATGGTATAGAGTCTGTGTAATCAACTCCTCCCACAGTTTTTGACGGATTTCTTTTAAACTTTGTAGACATATAGTGGACATAGTGAAGATGTGCATATGGCTTTTATATAGGCCTAGAGAATTATGGTCTATTGAACTTATTCATTTTAGGCAATTATTTGCATTGGAGAGTATGGAGTTTGTGTAATCAACTTCTCTCATGATTTTCAATGGATCTTTTTCAAACTTTGCATACACGTTGTAGACATAATGAAAATATGCATGTGTGATTTTGTTGGAACTAGAACTAATTTTGACAGAATTACTGCCTTTTAAACTTAGTCATTTTAGGCAAAAGTTTGCAGTGTAGGTTGTGGAGTTTGTGTAATCAACTCCTCTCATGATATCCAATGGATCGTTTTCAAACCTTCCATGCATGTTGTGGACATGATGAAGGTGTGCATGTGGGTTTTTGTTGGAGCTCAAATAAAAAATTAATTTTGACAGAAATGTGGTCTTTTGAACTTAGTCATTTTAGACAATTGTTTGCATTGTAGGGTAATTACTTTGTGTAATAATCAGCTCCTGCCACAATTTTCAATGGCTGTTTTTTTCAGACATTGTATATGTGTTGTGAACATAATGAAGATGTGCATGTGGGTTTTTGGTGGAGAAAAATTTAAGTTTGATGGAATTATGGCCTTTTAAAGTTAATCATTTTTTGCAGCATTTTGCACTGTTGGGTATGAAATTTGTGTAGTGTTTTCGATGGATTCTCTTTGTAGATAGTGTTTGTGCTTAAAAGGTGCTTTAGGGATGTACACATGTCCTGTGACAGGCGCTGTCCCAAATGGAAAATTAATGGTTTTAGGTGTCCCAATATTAAAGCACATTAGGGTAATTCTAAAAGAAAGAATTTGCTCTTGGAGGAAAAATTCTTTCTTTAAGACTTGATTCCCTTTGAGAAAAGAGGCAAAAATGAAAGTGGCAGCCAAACCATGGAGATGTAGCTATAAGAATATGAGCAGCGACACAAGAAAAACAAAAAAGTGGTTGTGCGCCCAGCGCAGACTCAGATCAGCCTGGGCATCCGCCCAGTCTGATCAGAGTCTTCGCTGTCTGCATGGAGGTAGATCAGCCTGGGCATCCGCCCAGTCTGATCAGAGTCTTCGCTGTCTGCATGGAGGTAGCTTAGACCCTAAGCTACTCTTTAAGTGCCTAGCCAAGAGTCCGATCAGACTGGCTGGATGCCTAGGCTGATCGGAGTCTGTGCTCTCAGCACAACCTCTTTGTTTGTTTTCTCGTGTCGCAGCTCTACTATATGTTTTCTTGTTTCAGTATTTCTAGGGGGATCCTGTAACCCGACATCTTGGAGAGCTGATGTTGCTATACCCTTTCTGAAAGAACATGGAATAACATTCTATAATCCAGTAAGTTTACCTCTACTATCTTGCATGGATACCCATTGCGTATCTGTTTCAGGCCTTGTTTGATTGAAAAAAACACACAAAAAAACATGTTTTAAGCATGGAAATTTCATGCTGTTGAACATGATTTTCATGGCATTTTCAATGAGTGTTTCAATAGAATTATACTCTGAAATGCAAGAAAAAGGACTAAACATGTTTGTTTCATTGTATTAACATTTTCCAGGTCCCTGTGATGAAGCCTCATGTTCAAATATCTTCCTTTGACCCAGTTAATGTTAATGCATGAAAAAAACATGTACATTTCTTGTAGTAGATAATGTTCTGTAATCCAATAGCTATAAATTTAAATGTTCATAAATCTTTAAAGCACCAGATATATCATTCTGTAATTTGGTACTTGTAATTTTGACCTAGAAAACATTCTGTAATCCAGTAAATTTAAAACCAGATAGTGATGTCATAAAATTTGCATGTAAAGTTTATTGGCTTCCGGCTCACTGACTAATAAATTTCAAAGCGTCACCTGAAAAGAGTGATTCATCATTTTTGAGGGCATCTTTAATTTTCTTCATCTACACTGTTTTAAGAATGTTTGCATTTTAGATCTTTGAAAAGCGATGCCACAAACCCGTGTTATAAAGTTTACCCAGCTAGTATGTAAATGGTTTGCAATCAGTGAAATGAAAACAAAAACTCGGGTTGGTGTGAATTGTGTTTGCTTTTGCAGTAATCCTTAACGCTATTTCTTTGTGCTTCTCAAAATCGATTCTGGAAGCACTAATAAATATGAAAATGTTAAACTTTCCATTTTCAGCTCCATAAAGCTCAAATATCAGAGCCTGTCACATATGTGCTTGGTATTCTGTATATTGCTATGGATGTTAATTCTAAACTTTGTATATATGGTCTTTCAGCTCATTGTAATGATAAAGCGTTTGGTAAATATAAAACTATATAACATTCTCTAGTTGAAAACTTTGAAACTAAATTAAAAATCAGAATAAAATTATACAGAGTGCTATTTATGTATATAGATGCTTAAAGAAATGGTGCTTGGGAGTAATGAAAACACACAGAGAGAAATGACAACAGCAGAGTTGGGTTTTGTATGCTGTATTCTGGACTGGCAAGAAATAATGTAAATTTGAATTTCTTAATTTATCTAGCAGGTGCAATGTTGGAAGCAAGAACTGATGGAGTTAGAACAACAGGCTAAGCAGGTATACATTTTCAAATCAGCCATAACATGACAAAACCAACAATGCAGCATGTTCAGTGTCTTTGCTGTCTGCATGGAGTTAGCTTAGATTCTTAGCTACCCTTTATACACACAGCAAAGACTCTGATCAGACTGGGCAGATGCCCAGGCTGATATGTCTTCACTGGGCACACATGCAACTTTGTTGGATTTTTCCTTGACACAGCTCAGATTATAATGATAAATGAAACATTTTTGCATCCATTCTATGGCCTGTGTATAATGTTTGAATCTGCTTCCTTTCTGATTAACACTTTTTCATAGGAAGTTGAGCCAGTGATTTTGACTGGCTGTTCAGCATGTGTGCTTCTGTCCAAATGTAGGGTGTGCTTTTTCAGTGACTTGGGTTGTTTAATTTAATTTAACCAAAAGGGGAAAATGTGCAAATATCTATATTACAGAACATGGTAAAATTGTTAGAACATGGCCCTTAAAATTTTTTATCATATGACGTCACTGTTACTCACTGGATAATGTGTCGTAAAAATGGTATGACCACATGTGTGATAATATTTTTGAGGGTCTCAATGGGGTTTACTGATTAGCGAATTTTAGCCCCAAAAATTACTGATTAGGGAAATTTGCGAGGAAATTTTACCAGTTAGCGGCGTCGCCTCTGCTAAGTGATTAACGGAATTGGCCAGAAAATATACTGACTAGCGAAATTTGAGTGAAAAAATTAGTGGTTAGCGGCATCACATGCGGTTAGCGATTGCCGGAATCGGCGAAAAATCCTTATTATCCATCCCAACTTATTGTTATACGATGAAAATTCAGTTTAATAAACAAAATTAATGATCGCAACTTCTAAGAAAAGTTATGTCACATGTCTATATAAACATGCATACTTAATATGTTTGGCTAAAAGGGATACATATGAAATGTCATAAAATCTACTGCATGTATGTAGTTACAATTTTTTTGTCAGAAGGGCCTGCATACCCTCATAGTCGTGGCCCCATGGCTCGAAAACGAATCCATGTACCTCCTGTTTTCTTTTCAGATTTGTAATGTTCTATACTTAAGTATTATATATGACAGGTTTGAACAAATTCTATTCAGAGGAATTTTTTTGGTCTTTTCCGGGACAGGTGGATCTATTTCCCTTAACAGTATTGTCTCACAAAATATCAGCGGTTGCATCCCCTGTCAGTAGCTTAGTCACATTAGTTTAACAAGCCAATGCAAAAGTATGAACTTCTGTTCCATGGTATTTCCACTATGTTTAATGGTATCAATTTATGATGATATAATTATTTATTTATTCATTAAAATAAATTTGGTGTTGTCAAAAGATTACTTGAATTCACATTCAACACAAGACTTCATTAATATATTCATCCAGATATGCATAGCATGAAGAAATAATGTATCCCCCCCCCTGAAAAACCGCAGCTTTACCGGACATGGGGTTTGAGGAGGTCTAAGTTACATAGGCATGCTAAGATGTAGTTGCAATTATGTCAGAATACACCTTTAATGTAGTTATGAGACTCAGTATAATAAAATCACAATGACTGATCACAAGACCCAAATGTTTTATTTAGTCAGTGCTTAAATACGGGCTGCCGCCTGTATTGGGTAAAGTAAATTTTGGAATCATTTTAGATTGACTTCTTTGTACAGTGGATAATATGGCACAATGTGACAAACTAAATCAACATCATGTCATACTTATCCTGCAAGAGTTACATAACATGCCATTACCATTTTTCTTGCAAAACTGATGCACAGAGATTGTGCATCAGTTTGGCAAGAAAAATGGTAATGGCATGTTATGTAACTCTGTCTTATGTAAAAAATCTGATTTTGTCAGGTTATATTGCATGCGTTTCTTTATAAAAATGCATCTGTATCATATAAACATAGAAAAAACTGTCTTTTTATGTGTTTAGCATCAGCTTTTGATAAAAAGAGTAATATGATACTAAGACAGTAGTCTTGAAAGTATGCATTACTGGCATGCGGTAGAAAGAACGGTTGTTTTATGCAATTTTACTGATTTGGCCAAAAATTTACTGATTACTGATTTTTGCCCTTAAATTTTACTGATTACTGATTTTTGGGCTGAAATTTTACTGATAACTGATTTCAGAGGTACCCCATTGAGACCCTCATTTTTGCACATACTTATAATGTCAGTCACAACAACCGTGGCAGCAGTGCATTTTCTTATTGAAATAATGTCCATTTTGAAGATGATAAAATCCCATTTTAAAGGGTCATTTGATAAACATAATCTTACACTAGTAGTCTTTATGAAACGAGCCAATGGCTCATTTCACAAATTTCATATGAAATGACCATTTGTATAAGATCCTCTATGTCCCATCAAAAAATGAATACCATTACAGTATCATGAGCTCTGAACTATGACATGTTGATTTTACAGATGGCTGAAGTGCTGTTCTTTGTGATTGACAGTAAAACCAGGGCCATTTCATCCATGATTGAAGTTGTCTACCTCGTAGGTAAGGTTACAACATTTTTACAGCTTAAAAATTAACATTTTCTTTACCGTAAAATTGCCAACAAAACAGACCACAAAAGTTACATTTGCAAAAACAAAAAATAATTTGTCCAGGCTGTATTGTGGTATTCTCTCTGCATCTGTACTTAATTTTATTGTTGTTAGTAGTAATACAACCTGAATTATTTTTCACCAACCACTAGGGTCAAGTCATGTTACTTCAGACAGCAGTTAAATTTGGACAGTGACATTGTTTCTTTTATATGTCAGTTGTTTGGAATTAAAACAAAATTAATTAGGCAAACAGTGAAAATCCTGTGAGACAGCTCATTATGAGCGGTCTCATCTGGATTTTCACTGTTTGCAATGGTATGTCTGAATTTACCCACTGCCCGAAGTTACCAGACTTGACCCTATATGCAGAGTAATAGCATAGTTTTGACTGTGCAAATACTGCATGCAATATTCTTGACTGTCACCTGGTCAGGTGATAAATAACCTCCTTCCTTGTATTATTGAAACATGTTTTACATTGGTTTGGTAGTAAAACAACTACACATAGTTCATGCCTTCTAGGAGCAATAGTCCGGGTAAAATTTCTCTGTGCTGTAGAAGACCCGAAACACTATCACCCATAGCATGATAGCCTCCTGCAATAGTGCATCAGGTCATCC
Organism: Ctena decussata; assembly: GCA_963989385.1. Taxonomy (NCBI): domain Eukaryota; kingdom Metazoa; phylum Mollusca; class Bivalvia; order Lucinida; family Lucinidae; genus Ctena; species Ctena decussata. Next base: position 30,980,777 of record OZ022498.1, on the reverse strand, counting down.
ACAGCACCTCGGGATGATAGATTTTACCATTACCCACAAAGGCATGAAGGAGTTATATACTGTCATGTGATCCCTAGTTTCCCTAATGCTTTACCATAGAAATTCTAAGTATTGAGACAGATAGGTCTAAACAAATAGTGCAGACCCCGATCAAACTGCTCCTCAGGAGGAGTCTTATCAAGGTCTACATGTTTGCCGTTCTATCTGCATCTTCTGGACACGTTACTGCATTGTAAAACCAAATTATTTATTTTTAAGGACAATTACAGTAATTATTTTCGATGTTCCAATTATTTTAAATTTTTGCAGTAGAGTGAACAGGGACGTCAAAATTTCTTGACCTTTCTAGCATATTAACAATTGTGATTATGGTATGAATTTCAGCTTGTCAGAGACAAGTTGTTGTGATGATGTATGATTACAAAGAACAAAAGGTGTCTATAGGTGGAAAAGATTTATCCCATACGTAAGTAGCAATTGACACATTGCTTTGCTGATATCCAAATGCTCCAGAAAAGGAAAGAAATAGTTTCCTCACCTCAAAAAAAAAACAAAAGTCACTTTACAACTTACAAACATGAGCACCTATACAACCAATTAATTAAATGCATGCAATATTATCCGGTCCTGGGTGAGATAACAGGGGTGAGATAAGATCTGTAGGTACAGGTGAAACACATGGATATTCGTAGCTGGTGTGCAAGAAATAGCATTCCATGGAAACCATGTTCCGTAACAAATTCTGTTGATTCTGCATAAAGCACAGCACATTATAGACACCCGGGCCGCATAGCACAATCGGTAGGGCACCTGACTCGTAAGTCAGAGGTCCCTGAGTTCGATACCTGGTCTGGCCACATACTTTCGTTTCTCCTTCCGCTGATTGAAGAAGGGCAGTTGTCAGTTACTGGCGAAAGTATGTGCACTTAGTACTGGTTAACCGCTAAGGAGGTCTAAGCCTGCCCAGGAACAGTGTGGTTAGGTTAACTGACCGTCCCGACATGACCTAAGCTGTTTACCGTGGACGTTAAGCAACAAATCAAATCAAACCAATAGAGATGCCTTTATTGTAAGGCGTCGCTCCAGCAGCTAACATCATTTCTTAAAAATCACATGACGACACTTTACATACACGTGGTTAACATCATAATGCAGTCCAAGACGTCATGTTTTTTATATGTCAAACGGACGTATTATGTCGTGGCGCCATCCGTCCGTCTGTCCGTCCGTAAACATTCTTGTACGCACCAGAACTCAGTAACTATTTGGGATATTTTCATGAAATTTTATAGGCATATGTATTAGGTAGGGGGAACCTGTCGCGTATAAGAATGGTTGCTCCCCCTTCCTTAGTTTCAAGTTATGCCCCTTTGATTGTTATTTTACCCTGCAGGTCTTGTACGCGCCATAACTAGATAACTGTTTGGGATATCTTCATAAAACTTCATAGCAATGTGTATGAAGTCCCAACGATGTGTTGCGCACAACAGTGGTTGCTCTCCCTTTTTTTCGTTCAGAGTTACATCCCTTTTACTAGTTCTATTGGACTATTTTTGTGTATACTTATCTTGTGCATCCCTTAACTCGGTAACTGTTTGGAATATCATGATGAAACTTTAAATCAATGTGCATGATCACAAGATGATGTGTCATGTATAAGAATGGTTGCTCCCCATTTCTTAATTTTGGAGTCACCTCCCTTTGAATAGTCTGTATGTAAACATTCTTGTGCGCGCCATAACTCAGTAACCATTTGGGATATCTCCATGAAATTTTATAGGCATATGTATTAGGTAAGGGGAACATGTCACGTGTAAGATTACCCTGCAGGTCTTGTGCGCATCATAACTAGATATCTGTTTGATATATCTTCATAAAACTTCATAGCAATGTGTATGAAGTCCCAAAGATGTGTCGCGCACAACAATGATTGCTCTCCCTTTCTTTGTTTCAGATAACATCCCTTTTACTAGTTCTTTTAGACTATTTTTGTGTATACTTATCTTGTGCATCACTTAACTCAGTAACTGTTTGGAATATCATGATGAAACTTTAAAGCAATGTGCATGATCATAAGATGATGTGTCACATATAAGAATGGTTTCTCCCCCTTTCTTAATTTTGGAGTAACCTCCCTTTGAATAGTATTTTTAGGATTTTCCATTCACTCCATATCTCCTTAACCTTTTGAAATATTAGAATTAAACTTTGTAGGAATGTATATAATAATAGGTAAATGTATCCTGAGCAAGAACCACAACTCTGGCTTATACTGAATTATCTGCCCTTGCATAAATTTCCTTAAGGTGGACGTATACGCAATAACTCTGTTCTTACTTGTTTAAAAAACAAAACAGAGCTATTTGTTCATCATCAAATCGATTAACTGTGGAGTACACACACAAACAATGTCTGCCATAAAGATCCTAAGTTTTCGGGCACATAGGTCTGTACAAACAGTGGAAACCGAGATCAGACTGTTCCTTAAGAACCAGGTTGATCAAGATCTTCACAGTTTCCATTCCATCTGCGCATTTTTGTCGACATTACTCTATGGTAGAACCGAATAACAGGAAAATAAATAGTAGGGCAAGGACCGACTGTGCTTGCAGTAGGTGCAGAATTTGGACAGTCTGTTTTGGGGATATTTTGAACTTAAACATTGTTTTTTCTAGGAAACAAAACGGTGAAATGTTTTGTTTTTTTTGTTTTTTTCTTTATCATACAAGTTAAGTTTTACTAAAATAATATGCATAAGCATGCCCCATCGATTGAATATATTTTTTATGACGTTTTTCATGAAATTCAATTTTCTTGTACTTTTTTAAAGAATGTAAAAATATACTTATTAAGAAGAAAACTGCAATTTTTTGTTATCAGTTTGTTTCAAATATCCTCTATTACAGATTATATAATTTGCTGAAATGAAAGTGTGTTCATGTGCTAGAGATATGAATTTTAATGGAAAATGTGTTAAAAAGCAGTGTTTGAAATTAACTTTTTTTCTCACTTGCTAAATTTAGCAAGTGCTCAATTTTTATACCCCGCCACACTTTAGTGGCGGGGTATTATGTTATACCTTTCGGTGTCCGTCCGTCCGTCCGTCCGTCCGTCCATGCTCACCATTTCCGATCGATAACTTGAGTATTTATTCACGGAATTTTTTCAAATTTTGCATACATATTGTTATCGGCGATGAGTGGTATGGGATTGTTAATGGGCAAAATCCGTCCATTTTTAACGGAGTTACTGCCCTTTTTCGTATTGGAAAAATGGTTTCTGGCCTGTTATTCCTTTACTGTTCATGATATCTGAATGAAACTTCACAGATATGTTGCACATCAAAGGTTACATATTGTGACTAAGGACCGTCACTCTGACCTTCCCAGTTTGTGAGTTATCCGCCCTTGATAGGTCTGAAAAAAGGTTTTTGACCTATTGTTCCTTTACTATATGGAATATCTGAATATAACTTCACAGATATGTTTCACATCAAAGGTAACATATTGTGACTAAGAACCGTCACTCTTACCTTTCCCGTTTGTGAGTTATCCGCCCTTGATTGAATTAGAAAATGTTTTTTACCCGTAGTTCCTTTACTATGTGGAATATTTAAATGAAACTTTACAGATATGTTTCACATCAAAGGTTACATACTGTGACAAAGAACCATCTCTCTTACCTTTCCAGTTCATGAGTTATCTGCCCTTGATAGGTCTGAAAAATGGTTTTTGACCTGTAGTTCCCTTTCTATATGGAATATCTGAATAAAACTTCACAGATATGTTTCACATCAAAGGCTTCATATAGTGACTAGGAACTGTCACTCTGATCTTACCGGTTTGTGAGTTATCCGCCCTTGATTGATCTGAAAAACGTTTTTTTATCTGTAGTTCCTTTACTATATGGAATATCTGAACGAAACTTCATAGGTATGTTTCACATCAAAGGTTACATATTGTGACAAAGAACCATCACTCTTACCTTTCCAGTTAATGAGTATTCCCCCTTGATAGATCTGAAAAATGTTTTTTGACTTGTAGTTCCTATACTATATGGAATATCTGAATGAAACTTCACTGATATGTTTAACACCATAGAATAGGAAACAGAGTCTCTCAGCTCAAAGAAATGCTTTACAGCCTGATCTAAATCTACACTGGTCAGAATGCTCCACGTTGTTGGGTGGTTTATATTAATATTTATTTACAGTAAGGACATCATATCTCTGTCTATCTCAGTTCTGTGGCTCTTTAGCTATTATATATCTCAAAAAATAAGTTAGGATGCACAGCAGTGGCGGGGTATCATGCAGTGCCTGCGGTGCTTTTATTCTACTTGCTAAAACAGGAAGTCCACTTGCTTTTTCTCTGAATGCCATAATTTTATGTACTTATACCATTAAATACCCTGTATTGTTAGTTTATGCAATTAGTAATGTATCCCAGCTGGGGGAGCTGTCTTTTTAGCTTTAAAAAATCAGGCATATGGCCCCCTTGCCCAGGCAATTTTCTAAGTTCAAATGTATGGGCCGTTAAAGTTGGGGAAAGACAGGAAAAAAAAGGAAAAGGCTGGGATGAACACAGTGACTCATATTGACCTAGAGGTGTTAGAGGTGTAAGTATTTGTATATTTTAATGTGTATGTAGTTCATAGTAGTTATTTGGTCATGTCTGGTGTTATGCCTATATGGGCCCGATATGGAAATAAAAGATATTCTAATTCTAATTCTAATTCTAATTCTATTGACCTAGTGGTTCTCATTCATTATACTCATTTTTTCCCTACCTGACAGACAATATAAAGTATCTTACCAATGAGGCTTTACCTCACAATTGCCATGCCTACACACCCTACCAGATTCTCTTCACAGCTTCTAGTTTCATATTCCAAAGCAACTCTGAGCTCTTTTTCCCACTTCTGTGCAGTTTTTATAGGGACAGTTTGGGGTTTTGTGCCCATAGAGTCAGTCTTGATGGGTTTATTTTCATCAGGTTTTTCCTCCTGATCCCCGTTTTGCCCCTTTTCCAGTTCACAATAATTAATATCTGTCCATGTTTATTGATTGGAGAACATGTGCTTTTTGATCAAACTGAAAACAGACGCTTGCAGATGCGGGTTGTCACAGACGCTTGACGAGGGCACCGTATTGGGGAATCAATATAAGGCAAGCACCTGGGTGATCAAGACGAGTTTGCGACTGCGCATCTTGTTCTGCACATAAACAAAAACTTTACACTTCCGGATTAGTTCTTTGCACCGAGAAAATTTCACTCGCAAAGAAAAGCAAGTGTTGGTTTCTTGGACTCGCAGTCTGTAAATTTTGGTGGCATTTTGCGAGTATGCGAGTCTAAATTCGAACCCTGAAAAGTATGAAGAAATACAAAATATTGTTTTTTTTTTTGGAAAAAAAAAAACAGTGAAAATTGTTTTTGTCGCACCTGCTTTAGCAAGGTGCGATATAGGCGTCCGGTTTTCCGTCCGTCATTCCGTCCGTCCGTCCGTCAGTCAGTTCACATTTACGTCAACCCTGGCGTTAAAGATTTGTACAGTTAATTTCTCCAAAACCACTGCAGCCATGGTTCTCAAATTTCATATGGAGCATGATCAGACTACAGGGCTTCAGATTACACAAATTCAGCCTGGTCGAGAATTCAAGATGGCCGCCTGTTACTAAAAATAGCAAAACAACATAATTAACATTTTCTCTAGAACCACTTGGTATATTTGGCTGAAACTTTGCATGGAACATCAATAGGACCTCCTTTTTGAAAATTATGAAAATGAAAAAAATCTGTAGCGGAATTAGGTCACAGTGACCTACTTTTAGTTTACGAGTCTCAATTTTGCTTGAGTGCCGATAAATCATTAAACACTGAGTGGATTTTGCTCAGATTTAATCAGAATGAATCTTGAAAGGAGTTTTTCTCCTTTTTTTTTTCACATTTATGAAAATGTATAATCCAAGATGGCCGCCACTGTCATTACTAAAAATAGCAAAAACATGAAAATGACAATAATTCAGGAGCCCCTGAATGGATTTGGACCAATTTTGTGTCAGAATGATCCTTGCATATAGCTATTTCGGTTTTGGGCAAATTGGCCATCCAAGATGGCTGCCATCCACCGTTACTAAAAATAGCACAAACATGAAAATGGCAGTACCTTAAGAACCATTGGGTGGATTTTGACAAAATTTGTGTCAGAATAATGCCACAAACTATTTTGTTTTCTTTGTATTCTCAATTCTTCTCAACATCATCTCTGCTACTGTGGAAATGCATTGCAGGTGCGACATAGCATTCCGCGGAATTCTTGTTTTCATATCCAAATGTTTTATAGCTCTTTGGGTTATTTAGATGGTATTATGGTTTGAATGCCCCGCCAATATTTCAATTCAGTATTCGTCTACCTTAAATTAACTGTTTAGAATATTCTAACACAACTTGATGGTGATGTGTATATTGTCAAGGGAATGTATTAGAACCAGCAAATGTATAGCTAGTATATTTAGTTTATGACTTACCGTCCTTGTTTGACTTTGACATTACTCAACTTAGGAGCCACTTCCCCTTGGAAGCTGATTTTTAGCTCACCTGAGCCATAGGCTCAGGGTGAGCTATTGTGATCACCCAGTGTCCGTCGTGCGGCGTGCGGCGTCAACAATTTGCTTTAAATGACATCTTCTCTGAAACCGCTAGGCCTAGGGCTTTGATATTTGGTATGAAGCATTGTCTAGTGGATCTCTACCAAGTTTGTTCAAATGGTGGCCCCAGGGTCCAAAATGGCCCTGGGGCAGGGGGTCTTGGGTTCGAAACTAAAAAATACTTAAAAATCTTCTTCTCCAGAACTGCTTGGCCCAGATTCTTGAAATTTGGTATATAGCATTGCCTAGTGGTCCTCTACCAAGGTTGTTCAAATGGTGGCCCCAGGATCCAAAATGGCCCTGGGGCAGGGGGTCTTGGGTTCGAAACTAAAAAATACTTAAAAATCTTCTTCTACAGAACTGCTTGGCTCAGATGCTTGAAATTTGGTATGTAGCATTACCTAGTGGTCCTCTACCAAGGTTGTTCAAATGGTGGCCCCAGGGTCCAAAATGGCCCTGGGGCAGGGGGTCTTGGGTTCGAAACTAAAAAATACTTAAAAATCTTCTTCTCCAGAACTGCTTGGCCCAGATACTTAAAAATCTTCTTCTCCAGAACTGCTTGGCCCAGATGCTTGAAATTTGGAATATAGCATTGCCTAGTGGTCCTCTACCAAGTTTGTTCAAATGGTGGCCCCAGGATCCAAAATGGCCCTGGGGCAGGGGGTCCTAGGTTCAAAACTAAAAAATACTTAAAAATCTTCTTCTCCAGAACTGCATAGCTCAGATGCTTGAAATTTGGTATGTAGCAGGGAGTCCCAGGTTTGAACCATAGAAATACATAGTAAATAATAAAAAATCTTCTATTTCAGAACCACTTGGCTCAGATGCTTGAAATTTGGTATGTAGCATCGCCTAATGGTCCTTTACCAAGTTTGTTCAAATGATGACCCCAGGGTCCAAAATGGCTCCGCACCAGGGAGTCCTGAGTTTGAACCATAGAAATACATAGAAAAATATTTAAAAATCTTCTTCTGCAGAACAGCAAGGCTCAGATGCTTGAAATTTAATATGTAGCATTGCCTAATAGTCCTTTACCAAGTTTGTTCAAATGGTGGTCCCAGGGTCCAAAATGGCCCCTTGGCAGGGAGTCCAAGGTTTGAACCTTAGAAATGCAAAGAAAAATATTCAAAAATCTTCTTCTTCAGAACCGCAAGGCTTAGATGCTTGAAATTTGGTATGATGCATTGCCTAGTACTTAGTCCTTTACTAAGTTTGTTCAAATGGTGGCCCCAGGGTTTGAAATGGCACCGCGGCAGGGAGTCCTAGGTTTGAATCATAGAAATACATAGAAAAATATTCAGAATCTTCTTCAGAACTGCTAGGCATAGATGCTTGAAATTTGGTATGTACATTGCCTAGTAGTCCTTTACCAATTTTGTTCAAATGGTGGCCCCAGGGTCCAAAATGGCCCCTTGGCAGGGAGTCCTAGGTTTGAACCATAGAAATACATAGGAAAAATATTAAAAAATCTTCTTCTTCCGAACCACTTGGCATAGTAGCTTGAAATTTGGTATGTAGCATTGCCTAGGGGTCTTTTACCAAGTTTGTTCAAATGATGACCCCAGGGTCTAAAATGGCCCCACCCCAGGGGGTCCTGGGTTTGAACCATAGAAATACGTAGAAAAATATTCAAAAATCTTCTTTTTCTTCAGAAGCAATTGGCTCAGATGCTTGAAATTTATTATGTAGCATTGCCTTGTAGACCTTTATCAAGTATGTTCAAATGATGGCCCCAGGGTCCAAAATGACCCCACAGCCCGGAGTCCTGAGTTTGAACCTTAGAATTACATAGAAAAATATTCAAAAATCTTCTTTTTCAGAACCACTTGGCTCAGATGCTTTAGATTTGGTATGATGCATTGCCTGGTGGACTCCAACAAAATTTGTGTAAATGGTGGCCCTGGGATCCAAAATGGCCCTGGGGGGGTCTTTGGTTCGAAATTAAAATATACTTAAAAATCTTCTTCTCCAGAACCCCTTAGTGCAGATGCTTGAAATTTGATATGATGCATTGCCTCGTTGTCCTTTACAAAGTTTGTTCAAATGATGGCGCCAGGGTCTAAAGTGGCCCTGCCTTAGGGGGTCCTGGGTTTGAACCATAGAAATACATAGAAAAATATTAAAAATTCTTCTTAATCAGAACCATTTGGAAATTATTGCAAACTAACAGGTTTGTTCAAATTATGACCCTAGTTTGACCTTTAACCTTTTTGCTCGGGTGAGCGATTCAGGGCCTCTTGGCCCTCTTGTTGGTATACTAATAGTATTTGATGTGTTAAATATTTATATAATGTTGCCGTCATTAATTGTAGAGTGGTTTCTACTGTTTGTCTGCCGGTCTATCCTTTTGTAAACAGTCTTGTTCATTCTTTAACTCCTTTATGACATTAAAACAAGCGTATTATGCGCCGCTTGCAAAGCCCTTGTTATTGAAATAATGTCAGCTTGTACGGCAACGTTATCTCATTTAAAACAGTCTCTTCATAAACAGAATCTTACACTTGTCGTCATTTCCTTTGGAAGACCCACATTTTGCTATCAGAACCTTTGGCTACAATTATCCTAATGTGCTTTAATGTTGGAACTCCTAAAAAACATTAATTTTCCATTTGGAACAAATGGAAAATTAATGTTTTTAGGTGTCCCAATACTTAAGCACAATATGAAGTTTTCTACCTTTGTTTCTACTTTGATTTCAGTGAGATTACTGATATTAGTCGTGGAAGGTTGATACTGACTGATCTTGTGGAAAGAAACTCAGTGCCTATTTTCAGCAAGATTGAAGTTGCTCTTCAGTGTACTAAAATTTTACTCCGCAAGGTAATCCAAAATAAAAAATACTGTAGTTTCTTTCGGAGTGAAGTCATTCCTTTAAGAGTAGACCACTTTTCGTAAAGTGTTTTCCCTGTACAAGCAAACAGGAGGTCACAAAAGTTGTTTCCTTTGGACCAGGCAGAAAAGATGGAGTTCCCTATAAATCATAAGTTCTGTAATAATCAGTAACTGTATTTGATATAAACTTTAAGGTGAATGGGTACTAGGGGTGGGTATCGCCACTGAAAACCGTATCGCGATATATCCCGATACACTGGTCTGTATCGGGATATGTATCACGATATATCGCGACTTCCTTTTCAGTTCGTACATCTATGTTACTTGCTTTTACTGTGTCGTTTGCTTCTGTCTTTTATTAAATGATTGTAATAAAAAAACAAGAAATATCTTTAAAAAAAAGATATAAGACGAAGTGAAAGAAGACATATTTGAAACAAATAATACTTTTTTTTTTTATTTCTGTTGAAATTGCCCATTTCCTATTTGGAATTTCAGAATTTCCCCATATATGTCTTGTACATCTCCCTAATTGTAATTTTCAGATCTCCCTACCAAAATACAAGAATTCCCTTCTTTGTTTAATCATTCTTCCTATTTGGAAAAAAAGTAGAGGACAATCTCCCTATTTGTCTTCTCAGCTGTATCACATGTTGAATAGCAGTATCCTTACATTGGGGTTATCCACTATGGCGAGAAACCAAACTGGTCCGTAAATTATTGCCATTCTTTGGTACATTCCGATATGCTTCCGATGATACGGTACTGTACTTTACCCGCTTCAGTACAGCCGGGTGCGTGAATTTACCGGAACGGACCGGAATGGACTGAATTACCGAAACGGACACCGGAACGGACCAGTCTTCCCCTATCTTCAGTAGATATTTGTAATATTTTTTATCAAAGAACTCTTATTTAATATTAATACATATTCTGTATGCCATCTAGCGCAAATCAATTAGAGATATTAGCCAAAATACTCTATGAGTATTTTGCGCCATGGGTAGGCCTCTTAATACCCCACGCATATGCGTTTCATCTTAAAATCATATAATCTTATACAAAAATCTGGTTATCTTTCTTCCAAGACTTGGAGCGAATGAAAAACACAAAAATTCCCGAATTTTTGTTCCATAGTATCATGACCAACATTTCAGCCATAGAAAATATGTCGGCTATATGTATCAAGTCGGTGGATGAAATCAGGGGTTGCAAGTTAAGATAATACATGTTAGTCATACGTAGGGCCTTGAATTAATCTGCGCGTGTAGATTGTATCAAAATATCTCAAAAATCGGCTGGAAATATGAATAATAAGGGTCCGTTCCGGCCCGATCCGGTAATTAGGTCCGTTCCGGTAAATTTACGCACCGAGTACAGCCTTTTTACTACGAAAGACTTTTCGCACCATAGAATCATTTTTTTCTCAAGCCATCTGCATTTGCGTTTCTCGCGTTCTGCTTAACTCTATCAATCATTACAGCGTTAAAGTGAAAAACATATTTAAAACTAAATGCCAGTGCAAATAATAACATTTTTAATGTAACTAAATCTTCTGACAGGTGAATAACAATTCCATGACATATGCTCTCTTCCATACAGAGATCAAGTCAAGTTTTGGTGCCAACGATGATTTTATTAGACTTCATCTAATGAACATCCCATTCTTTACCTGTTTATTTTAACACCAAAAAAAAATATAAAAAAATAACCAGCTCCTGTACTTTATTAAAATGCAACTGTTACAAGTCTGCTTTACTAATTGACTTACTTACTGACATGACCCTAGTCTCCATGCTTCTAGTGCATGACTTCTTTGTTATTCTGCTCTGACCCAGTTTTGCCCCAAGGCGAGAATGAAAAAAAGCATGCAGATTTTCAACACCGGTTGTCATCAAAGACCAAAGGAATTGATACGTGTCTGAAGTCTAGGTGAATTATTTTATCGGTGACATGAAAAGGAGACACACTAAATAATCGGACAGTAATTGCTGAGTAAATGTTGTAGACCCAGATCAGACAACTCCTTGGAGCAGTGTGATCAGGATCGGCAGTGTATGTCAACTAAATAATGAAACTTCCCGTAAGTGAAATTGTACTAAGATATACACGTACACAAAAAAATGTTCAAAAGATGTTCGAATATTTAAGTTATGAATGGGATTATGTGTCAAAATGATCATACCGTTGGAGTGATAGGATCAATTGGATACTAACAAAAGGATTAAACTGGACATTATTACATACAATCACCGTAATTTTTGTTAACATCTGTCTTTGTGTGTGAAGATTACGGAGATAAAAGACATAAGAGGAAGCTAGTCTCCGGCAAAAGTAAACAAACAAAACCTGTTTTTAAAGACTATATTGGCTTTAATTGACTCCACTACCTAGATCCGTTTTATGAAAAAGAATATTTTGAGAAAAAATACTAACGAAATGAAAAGGAAACTGTTAATTAAAGGCATATAAAACGTTTTCACGAGAATGTTTACCGAGCGTACCGGTATGGCCAAAACGTATCGTGATTCGTATCGTGGCAATTTTGAATCACGATTTACCGGTATACCGGTAATATCGCGCACCCCTAATGGGTACACTTGCAGGGAAAGCAACTTGACCTTCATTTCTGCCTTCTAAATGATGGTCAAAACTTAAAAGAAAGAATCTGCTCCTCTTGGAGCAGATTCTTTCCTTTAAGTGTAGACCTTCTGGAATGGACGGACACACGGCACCAAGTGTCTGCAACTATGGTTACATACTGTTGAGGCACTTGGGTAATGTCGATAAGAGAATTGAACTGAACTGAACTGAAATGGCTTCAACAAAGGGTAGCAAACTGCAAGTCATGAAAGTTGTTTCCCGTTGTATAAATGGCAAAAAAAAACATGGCAGTGTACACATACACCTTAAGTTGATTTTACAATCTCTGCTAGTGTGTCAAACTACTCGGATAGAATGGCAAACAATACAGATCCTGATTAGACTGCTAAGGAATAGCTTGATCAGGATCTACATAAGTCTGGTCAAACCTGACCCATGATGCACAAGACATACAAACTATGCACCCATACTAGTCTTACTTTTGTCTTTCCACTGCACCACTGATATTAATGGCCACTTCGTTAAGATACTCAAGTAGCTCATTCCTAAATTGATTGATCGGTGAACTCAACTCAGGTAAGAGGATTTTAGCTGCATATGCAAGAGGTAGCTAGGCCACCATTATCCACAGGCCCTTTTGTTCAAGCATAACATCACAATATCGAGTTGCCTTGCTTGAAAGAGAGTGGCCTATCAGCTGTGGAGTCAAGCATGTAGAAAATAAAAAAAAAAGAAAAACATGGAAAGTGGTTTCCAGACTTCATTTGTCAAAAGGCATTATGGAGCCAAGATGAACCAGGCCAGATCTACACTCTTTGTAAAGGCACTTCTGTCAAGATATTTAGTGATAGAGTATTCCAGCCTGGGTGCACGACATGTCGTCTAAACCCATTTTGTCGAATAGACACTTCATCTAATACGACAATTGGTCTAAAAAGCCAGGCTGGTATGACATTTTGTCGAAAAAAAAACAAAGACAAAATGTGGCACCTTTGTTATTTTTCGTCTTTTTTTATTTTTCTCACTTTTACCCTCCAATATTTAGACGATCTGCCTGTTGTCCGCTATATTGATTTCATATGGATTTTTGCCTTCAATTTTTCAACCATCACGTCTGATTAGTCAAGAACTACATGATGAGGGCACCGGTGATAGTGCTGGTTATCTACCTCGGCTTGCAACTGTATAGGTATTTTTTTCTTGATCCTGGTGTTAACCATAGAAATTTCATGCCACTGGCAAATAAAGATCAACCTTCATAGATCACTTGTCTTTCCTTACCATTAAATGTGTAAACAAAATTTAGACAAAAAAAAATCGACAAAAAAAATAGACGAAAAAAATTTAGACATTTTTAGACCAATTTTGACAATTTTCGACGAAATTTAGACAAAATGTAGTATTTGACAAAATGTCTTTTAGACGAAATGTCCTTTAGACGAAATGCGTTTAGACGAAATGTCATGTATCCCCCCAGCCTAGTTTTTATGAGTACTGATTCTTGATAACTAGGACATACGATTCTGTGGTTCAAGCTTGGTTTGGGTCATATGTGAGATAGTCAAGTTTTTGTGGGGAAATCAGATGTTTTTTCTCTGGGCACTGCATTTTTTGCTCACTTTAGATGAATGATGAGCTTGATAGAGGTGAAACAATCAAGTTAGGGAGCAAAATATGATAGTTTGGGACATAACTGTATTTATTCAATTATAAGACAGAACTCTTTTCCTCTTCAAAGCAGTCCCAAAAATCCAGATCTATCTTGTATGATGGATCTAGATTTTTAGATCCTGCTAGTAGTGAAAAATCATCCTATATCAGAAATTATATATACAGAAATGATTTATATATTGGGATCATTCTGGAGGAGGAAACTCCCGTCTAATAGCCGAATATATACGGTTCTGGTCAATGAAACACTGTAAAATAGCACAAATAGAGCATCAGCAGAAAGTTAAGTTTTTATTTCATTTCAGGGCGTAACAGTTCAAGATCTGACTTTAAAAGATGGTGCTCAACCAGTCAAGTATGGCTTTCTCAAGCTAGGGGAAGCTCTTCTGTAAGTTCAACAGAATTTTTACTGTAAAAAATCTAAAAATTGGGACTCCTAAAATAATTTGCATAACTCTCTCAAAGAAAGGAACATTCGGTTTTACAGTGCAGTAATGCATCCAAAATATGCATCCAAGAGATGCAGTTGGAATGGCAAACAGTGTAGACCCTAATTTGACTGCTCGTAAAGGAGCAGTCTGATCTGGGTCTGCACTGTTTGCTCAGACCTATCTGTCCAAAGATTTTAACTTTTTATGGTACTCCATTAGCAAGATGAATGGATGCTATTATAGCTTGTGTGAGCCAGTAAACAAATCTGAAGACCAAACAAAAAAAGAAGTGATATGCATCATGTTTTCACACACTCATTTCAAACTCTCTGTCTCTAAAGATTTTATCAGCATGTTGACAAAAAATCCTCCATTTTATAGCTAGAAAGTTTTGTCGTAAAATGGAAAAACATACAATTGATATACACATGGTTAATGCAATACTCCACTTTTCTCAGCAGTCAGGTATTAAGTCTGATAAATACACAGCTAAAATGCACATTGTAACCTCCATCCCATGGAACTTAAACCAGTCTGATTGCAAAGGATGAAAACTCTGATAAGACAGCTCCAATGGGCTAGTTAATCTTAGTGTTTTCTGCTCACATATGACTAAACTCACTTTTCATATTCATAGTTCCGACAACCACGCCTACTTTAAACAGGTATAAATCCCTCCATTAAGGTGGTGATAATCACTGATTTGGGACAAAGACAAAAATCTGCATAAAATACTCAAAATAACACTGATCTTTCCAAAACTTAGCTGATGCCTTCTTTATGTTGTTTCTCATAATTTAGAATCCCAAAATGCAGCATTTGTTAATGTTAAAAAGTGTTTATATAAGAGAAGATCAAAGGGTAATTTTCTGCGAATAAATCTGAAAAAATAATATCATTATTGAAAATATACTTAGTGCTTAGAGTACCTTGTTGCTTAATGGAGAGCGTCCTAGCAATTATTTGTTCCAACTCTTTCACACATTATCAGGCTGAGCAGATGAAAAAAGATGCAGTCTGTGTCCAATTTTTTTGGTCAAAACACACAGGTGAGACAGGTGATACTATTTTAACAAGGTTGAACAATTTCATCTACACACCACTGATCATGTAAGTAATGTATTATTTATAGTGTAGGTGTTAACATAGGTATGCTTGCCTACCCTATATTTAATAAATGCTTCCAGTGTACATTTACTTTGTACATGGTTGAACATTTGAGAAAAAGCTACCGTTTTCATCTGGTCTACATTACAATTTGAGAAAGAGTTGGAATAAATAATTGCTAGGACGCTCTGCATTATGCAATAATGCACCTTCAACACTATGTAAATTTTCAATAACGATATTATTTTTTCAGATTTATTCGCAGAAAATTACCCTTTGATCTTTCCTTATAAAAACACTTTTTTAAGCAGCATGTACGTCTATTTTGAATTCTAAACTGTAAAGAACAACAAAAATAAGAAGTCTGCTAACTTTCAGGGAGATACGTTACTTTTTTATGGTTTTATGCAGATTTTTACATTTACCATAAATCACCACCTTAACTGCAAGGTAAAATCACAGACTCATGTGAGACATTGAACTCATGCAATTTTTTTTGTGGGACTATGTCACATGCAAAGTTGTTGTTGCATTGGCCAGTTATACATTATCAGGTGATTTTTTTAGCTCACCTGAGCCATAGGCTCAGGGTGAGCTATTGTGATCACCCAGTGTCCATCGTCCATCGTGCGTCGTCTGTTATCAACAATTTGCTTTAAATGACATCTTCTCTGAAACCACTAGGCCTAGGGCTTTGATATTTGGTGTGAAGCATTGGCTAGTGGTCCTCTACCAAGTTTGTTCAAATGGTGGCCCCAGGGCCCAAAATGGCTCTGGGGCAGGGGGTCTTGGGTTCGCAACTAAAAGATACTTAAAAATCTTCTTCTCCAGAACTGCTAGGCTCAGATGCTTGAAATTTGGTATGTAGCATTGCCTAATAGTCCTCTACCAAGTTTGTTCAGATGGTGGCCCCAGGGTCCAAAATGGCCCCGGGGCAGGGAGTACCAGGTTTGAACCATAGAAATACGTAGAAAAATATAAAAAAATCTTCTACTTCAGAACCACAAGGCTCAGATGCTTGAAATTTGGTATGTAGCATGGCCTAGTGGTCCTTCACTAAGTTTCTTCAAATGGCAGCCCCAGGATCCAAAATGGTACCGTGACAGGGAGTCCTAGGTTTGAACCATAGAAATATATTATATAGAAAAATATTTTAAAAATCTTCTTCAGAACCACTCGGCTCAGATGCTTGAAATTTGGTATGTAGCTTTACCCAGTAATCTTTTACCAGGTTTGTTCAAATGATGACCGCAGGGTCTAAAATGGCCCCGCCCCAGGGGGTCCTGGGTTTGAACCATAGAACTACATAGAAAAATATTCAGAAATCTTCTGTTTCAGAACCACTTAGCTCAGATGCTTGAAAATTGGTCTGATGCATTGCCTTGTTGTTCTTTATCAAGTTTGTTCAAATGATGGCCCCAGGGTCCAAAATGGCCCTGCGGCGGGGAGTCCTGAGTTTGAGCCATTGAAATGCATAGGAAACTATTAAAAAATCTTCTTCTTCAGAACCACTTGGCTAAGATGCTTGGAATTTGATATGATGCATTGCCTGGTGGACTTCTACTAAGTTTTGTAAATGGTGGCCCTGGGATCCAAAATGGCCCTGGGGCAGGGAGTCATGGGCTTGAAATTAAAATGTACTTAAAAACCTTCTTCTCCAGAACCCCATAGTGCAGATGCTTGAAATTTTGTATGATGCATTGCCTAGTGGTCCCTTACCAAGTTTGTTCAAATGATGGTGCCAGGGTCAAAAATGGCCCCGCCCCAGGGGGTCCTGGGTTTGAACCATAGAAATACATAGAAAAATATTCAGAAATCTTCTTCAGAACCACTGGTCTCAGAGGCTTGAAATTGAGCTTTTAGCATTGCCTAGTGGTCCTTTACCAAGATTATTCAAATGATTGCCTCAGGGTCCAAAATGGCTCTGCTCCAGGGGGTCAAGGGTTTGAACCATAGCAATACATAGAAAAACATTCAAAAATCTTCTTCATCAGAACCATTTGGAAATGGTTGCAAACTATCAGGTTTGTTCCAATTATGACCCTAGTTTGACATTTGACCTTTTTGTTCAGGCGAGCGATTCAGGGCCTCTTGGCCCTCTTGTTTTATAAGTGACACATTGGGTGTGGCTCGGAACTATGCATTGTACGGCCCTAGCTTCATAGTATTTTAAACATACATTAGATCTTAGAGCTGGAAAATATAAGGGTAATTATCTGATAATATTTCTGAGATTATTTTTTCTTATTTCTCCATAAAAACATATGCTGTGACCTGTCTTAAGAACCATCTTATCGAAACAGTTCTAATGTTGGGTCACACATATGAGCCGTGACATGACAAAACCAATAAAGTGGTATGTGCGCCCAGCTAATACTCAGATCAGCCTGGGCAGCCACCAAGTTTGATCAGAGTCTTCTGTCTGGGCTTAAAGGGTAGCTAAGGTTCAAAGCTAGCTCCATGTGGCCAACGAAGATTCAGATCAGACTGGGTAGATGCCAAGGCTGATCTAAGTCTTCCCTGGGCGCACATGCCCCCGTGTTGTTTTGTAGTGTCGCGACCTATATTTTGATGGAGAATTAACAAATATTATCCCTCGGTTATCTTCAGTTAATCATCTTAGCTCTGAAACTCTGTTTCTTTGTATTATTCTGACATAAACAGTATTTTTCAGGCAATTAAGAGAAGCTTTCAATTCAGTAGACAACAAGTCTTCTGGCTTCCTTAGCTCAGAAGATGTAAGTATGCAATTATGAATGAGCCATGACACAACAAAACCAACAAAGTGGCATAAGTGCCCAGCGAAGACTCAGGTCAGCCTGAGCATCTGCCCAGTCTGATCAGCATCTTCACTGTCCTCATGGAGCTAGCTTAGACCCTCAGCTGCCCTTTAAGTGCACAGGGAAGACTCTGATCAGACTGGACGGATGTCCAGGCTGATTTGTGTCTTCGCTGGGTGCACATGGCACTTTGTTGGTTTTGCCATGTCGTGGCTCAAATATGTGATGATGGATGGATAGATCACTTCGTGGTTTTAAATTCTTTTCAACAGTTTGTCAGTCATATCAGGATGATGGGAGAGTGATTATAAAGGACTTTATGCAATGAACGGCCTGTTACATTTGGACAGAATATTGTCTGCAGCCAGACTTGAACCTGCAGCCCTGTGAACTCAAGTTGGGAGCACTAATCACTTTGCTACGCGGATGCTTCTTATAAATATGTCAACTATATTGTAACTATTCAGACACTTAGCTGTCCCTGAAATTGACTCATGAACAAGTCAAAAGATGTTTTATCAAAGTGTCTTGAATGGTGGAGATCCTGATAAGGGCCTAGTTATTCAAAGCAATCTTAGCTTAACAAAATTATTAGACGAGGATTTGTTTGTTAAGTCTTTTTGTACAAAGGAAATCAAGTTCGCTAATATTTTTGCTAAGAAAATGGAGAGCTTGCAAAATGTTATGTATTAAGTATACGCTAACCCTAACCCTAAGCTTGAAGTTTATAGGAATGGCTTCAACAAGAAGTTAAGGTATTCAATGAGTTTCTGTTCTATAAAATATAATGGGTGAGAAAAATAATCAATGATGGGGTTGAGGCCTCGGCAAGGACATCTCAGGCTCATTTTCAGATTATTTAAGCCTCATGCTCGGCAAGCCTCGCATAAGACCAAATATCCCGAAAACTAGCCTGAGATTCTCTTGTCGTGGCCTCAAATAATCAATGATGGGATTGAGGCTTTGACAAGGACATCTCAGGCTCGTTTTCAGATTATCTAAGTCTTATGCTCGGCAAGCCTCACATAAGACCAAATATGCCGAAAACTAGCCTGAGATTCTCTTGTTTTCGGCCTCAACCCTATCATAGATTCTATTAATATTTAGATATACATATAAGTATACAACCAAAAAATTTGACAAAACCCTATAGTTGGGCTCATTTCTTAATTTTCAGGTATGTTTGGCTTACAAAAGTTGTACAGCTGAAGAATTAGATGTAAGATGGCTCAAAAGTAGATGTCGTAATAAAGACCAGTATATATTTGAAGAATTTTGTGGTATTGTTACGGAATACAGACAACAGGTAAAAAACTTTCTTAGGACCTCCCTATGAGTAAAGTAATTGATATTGCTTGCTGCATATCTCTTAAGACGAATGGGTACACTTTCGGGGAAGCAGCTCTGATATATTAGTTAGTAAGGAAGCAAATTATTTCCTATAAGTGTAGAACCTATTTCAGAAGGGCTATGTCATCCAGGGAAGCAAACAAGAAGTCATGAAAATTGTTCCTTTTTGTCAAAGTGGCAGATAAAACATGGAGGTATACACATTCACCTTTATGTTCACCCTAACTATATTTTCGTCAGTACTTACGAGGCTATGGGCTTGTAAAAAAAGCCTAAACATCTCTATAACATTATTTTAGTGTAAATTGTTAAGCCAGCCAAACCAAACATGCACAGTATATTTATGGCTACAGGATATCAACCAAGGTAGATAATGTGCAAGGTTACAAAAATATGGTAGCAACAGTTACTGCCATGTTATTATGTCCCCCCACCAAAGGTGAGGGGGGACATATTGTTTTCAGTGCGGATCCTGTCGGCATCGGCATGACAGTTTCTTGTATGCGTGATATCTCTTGGACCAATGGATAGAATTTCACCAAACTTGCTTGGATATTTCATTAGGACAAACTTAAGAGCTGATTAGATTTTGGTGACCTTGACCTCATTTTCAAGGTCACAGGGGGACTTAGATGACAATTTCTTGTATGCGCAATATCTCTGGAACTGATTGATGGAATTTCATCAAACTTGCATGGATATATTATTGGGACAAACTTAATAGCTGATTAGATTTTGGTGACCTTGACCTCATTTTCAAGGTCACAGGGGGACTTAGATGACAATTTCTTGTCGTGACAATTTCTTGTGTGCCCGATATCTCTTGAACAGATGGATGAAATTTCACCAAACTTGCTTGGATATATCATTGGGACAAACTTAAGAGCAGATCAGATTTGGTGACCTTGACCTCATTTTTAAGGTCACAGGGGGACTTAGATGACATTTTCTTGTATGCGCGATATCTCTTGAACCGATGGATGGAATTTCACCAAACTTGCATGGATATAACATTGGGCCAACTTAATAGCTGATTAGATTTTGGTGACCTTGACCTTATTTCCAAGGTCACTGACTGGAGGACTTAAATGTCAATTTCTTGTACCCACTATATCTCCTGAACCAATGGGTGGAATTTCACCTAACTTTCCTGGATACATGATTGGGACAATTCAATGAGCTATTTAGATTTTGGTGACCTTGACCTCATTTTAAAGGTCACTGGAGGACTAAGATGACAATTTCTTGTACCCACAATATCTCCTGAACCAATGAATTGAATTTGGCCAAACTTTCATGGATACATCATTTGGACAAGTTTAAGAGCTGTTTAGATTTTGGTGACATTGAACTCATTTTCAAGGTCACTGGAGGACTTAGATGACAATATCTTGATCCCATGATATCTGGTAAACTAATTGATGGAATTTCACAAAACTTGCATGGATACATCATTTGGACACATTTAATAGCTGCTTAGATTTTGGTGACCTTGACCTCATTTTCAAGTTCACTGGAGGATTTAGATGACAATTTCTTATACCCACGATGTCCCCTAAACTAATGGATGGAATTTCACCAAACTTTCATGGATACATCATTGGGACAAGTTTACGAGCTGTTTATTTTGGTGACCTTGACCTTATTTTGAAGGTCACTGGAGGACTTAGATGACAGGTTCTTGTACCCATGATATCTCTTGAACCAGTGGATGGAATTTTACCAAACTTGCATGGATACGTTACTGGGACTAGCTTAAGAGCTGATCAGATTTTGATGACCTTAACCTCATTTTCTAGATAACAGGAGGAGTTAGATATGTTATATTTTACTAAAATTGATATATCTCATTAGCCTTCGGCTTGATTTCCACTTTACTTTCACAGATATACCTTTGGGACAACCTCGAGAGTCTACTGTGTTTTAATGACCTTGACCCCATTTTCAAGGTCAAAAGCTAACTTACAAATGATTTTTTTTTTCTCTCTCTTAAAATGAGTTATACCTTGAACCAAATGACAGATATTCATCAGGCTTGCATGAATATATCATATTGACAGGTTGAAGACATGTTTAGCAGTTGATGACCCTGACCCATTTTACAAGAACATAGTCTTATATGTAGGATATCTTTAGAACCAGTGGATGGATTTTCTCCAAACTTGCATAGATATTTTATTTGTACAGGCTTTTTATTCATTAAAGGGGAAGGGAAATGGGCTGGTGGGGGGACATCAGTTTTTCTCTGAAAAACATTTCTAGTTGGTCTTGCTTTTGTGTTCATCTTATTTTTATCAGTCCACCAGAGTACAAAGTGCTTATCCTGCCTGAGTACAAATTGCTCCTGGGGGAGATTATAATTATCTTTCATGGGTGTGAGGGGTGGATAGAAAAATCCGTCACGAGGGTCACTTTTCGGCATCATGAGGCTGGCCTCGTAATGCCGAACAGTGATCCCGAGTGACTGATTTCTATATCCGCACCTCACACCAATGATAGATACTTTTTCTTGCACACCGCGTTTTGTTTTTACCTAAGAAATTGTTAAAGTACATAATTTCAGTGATTGATAGGTTTCTATTCGATTTTGAAAGAAGGCGCAGCTTTCAACGATCGCCATTCGGTTCTTTACGTCATCGTCTGGTGTGCATAAACTGATGTCATTTTTGCTGTCTTTGTGACATCATCATCTAAAAAGCCAACGTCACTTGACAATGCAGATACATGTCCTCCAATACAACCAATGCATTGAATGCTCGTGATTTTTATCCGGTCCTGGGTGAGATAACATGGGTGAGATAAGATTTGTAGGTACAGCGGATATACTTATCTGGTGTGCAAGAAATTGTTATCACCCACTGGAGCAGCTGGGCACCAAATTAAAGTATCTTTTAGATTATAAAATGGTCATCATGCCCAAGTATGGTGAAAGCCATTTACATGACTTTTTTTCCAGAATGAGTGGACAGATTTGACTGATGATTTATAATGTTAGCCTGATGTGAGCGATTCAGGGCTATCATGGCCCCCTTGTATATTTTTCTACATGAATATGCACTTCTATTTCAGACCCAAACTCCTACATTCCTTGAAAAACTGTTGAATCGGGTTCTTTCACCAATCAGATGGCTAATAGCAAGTAAGTTTTGGACTAGAGTAACCATAAAAATTGTAAAAATATGGACACCTGAAATAATTACCGTAATTGTCCTGAAAATGGAACAGTTTGGTTTTACAGTGCAGTAATGCATCCTAAAGATGCAGATGGGATGGCAAACAGTGTAGACCCGAGCAGTCTGATCACGGTCGGCATTGTTAGCTCATATCTATCCATCCCTATATTGTTTAATTACAGAGTTATTACCCCATGTGAGTCAATACATATGCATCTATGAAGCTCGAGAACAGCTGTGCTTGGGGTTTTAAAATTTCATAAGTAGAATACCCATAAAAATAAGCAGACCAGTATCAGCCTACTTCACCACTCTCTTCTTCAGATTTGAGAGGACATGTACAGACTGGGTGCCAAGGTGTGCATGCTATGGATTTGTTCCCATGAGCCTCTTGGGGAACAGCATTGAAAAAAAAGACCACTATTTTTTTCAGTCAGACTTGTATTTCCAAAATTATCTCTTTTATCCAAAATAAAGGGAATCTTCTTGTTCTGATTTCTCAAAAAGTATTTGAGCTGAGGTGTTGATATTTTATATGATATACAGGCTAGCTTTAGGATGTATCTTAATTACAGATGGACACATTTTGTGTCACTTGTAAAGCTTTACAGAAAACATACATGGTGATCCATCATTAGAGCTGCCTCAATGAAGAGAACAGAAATGATTGCTAAATGTCACGAAAATACTCACAATAAGGTGTATCAGTAAATATCCATATTTTTCCACTACTTTTTAGCTCGCCTGTCCGTGTCCGCTTCACTGTCAGCGTCGGCGTCCGGATTGGATGTTTTGTTTAAAGTTTTTAAAGACCTATATCTCCTTAACCCATGGATGGATTCTTTTGATACTTGCACTGTAGTTAGATATTGGTCCAAAGTTTAACAGGGTACCACCCCAACCCCTCAGTGACCTTGATGTCAAGGTCATGGACTTAGAAAATTGGGAGTTTTTTGGATTGGATGATATGGTTAAAGTATTTTAAAGCCCAATATCTCCTTAACCCATGGATGGATTCCTTTGATACTTGCACTGTTGTTAGATATTAGTTCAAAGTTTTACATAGTACTACCCCAACCCCGCTCATTGACACTTTTTTGAGTTTTTACAAAACACTACATACTTACCCCACTGGATGACCACAGTTGATACTAACACTTGGACTGATGTTAGATAATGGTTCAGGGTTTTGATACATCCTAGCCCCCTCCCCCCCCCCCCCCACCCCAAGTTCTTTGACCTTAAGCTCATGGACTTTGAAATTTCATATGAATTGTTTTATTTATGAATTGTTTTATTTTGAGACTTATTTCTGAGATAGCTTTTGTTTATAAATGTTTTGTTGTTATGGACATGCTTGCCTGAAGTTTTATGCATAGCAGTCCACGCCACGATAGCGACTGTGTGATGGGCAAGCACCTATTCAGGCAAGCTATGCTGTCAGGCAACAGCTCTTGTTCATGTTGGAACTAGCTTTGTGACTTTCTGTTTGCTACCCTTGACAACAAAAGCCTTCCAGAAGGGGTCTTATCTCAAAGAAAAGAATTTGCTCCAACGGGAGCAATCTTTTTCCTTTAATAGTTGGCCCTCATAGAGAAGGAAGGCAAAACATAAAAATAAATAAGTTGTTTCCCTTGAAAGTGTATCCTTTCACCTTAACTTCAGTTTTGTCACGACATGGTTTATTTTATTTTTATAATTTCTACAGAATTATCCTCCCCACCGCCACCTGCTATGGTGATAGACCCAGAGACAGTAAGAGATGTGTATCTCGGCGGCAGTTGTGGAAAAACAACATGGCGTGCCAAGATAGCGGCACCATTATTGAGGTAAGTGTTACACTTTCTACAGAATTACCCCCTCCCCCACCCCTCCCACCACCCCTCATCACCTCCTACCATGGTGATAGACCCAGAGAAGCCGGGCCGCATAGCGCAGTCGGTAGGGCACCTGACTCATAAGTCAGGGGTCCTGGGTTCAAAACCCGGTCTGGCCACATATTTTCGTTTCTCCTTCCGCTGGTGGTGGGAGGGGTGGGGGAGGGGGTAATTTAAACTGCTTAGGAGGTCTAAGCCTGCCCAGGAATAGTGTGGTTAGGTTAAATGACCGTCCTGACATGACCATAGCTGTTTACCGTGGACTTTAAGCATCAAATCATGCAATCAAAAGACCCAGAGCATGTGTCTCTAATTTTGAGTTACTCTTATGTACTTGGCGGTTCTCTTGATACAGTGATCCCATTTGATAACACCAACCCACTGCAGTTTGATCTGGATCTGAACTGTTTGAGATTCCACTGGTCAGGTCATTTTTAGCTAACCTGTATAAAGGTACAGGAAAAGCTGTAGCAGAGAATACAGTTTCAGCATCTGTGTCCTCATCCCCTTTGGCATCTTACTTTAGGTTTAACCCTATTGCACTCAGAATGGCCAAAACTCTATGGAGTTTTGGCTATTCTGAGTGCAGTTGGAGTTTTGGCTGTTCTGAGTGCAATGGGGTTAAAGATTTTGAATTAAAGACGTAGATGACAGTAATAAGTTAAGATGTTCAAGCTATTTGGAAACATTTGCATTTATTAACACTTAAAGCACAAAAAATGAAATTATTGAATTTGCAAACAGCATAAATCTAGATGAGCCAGTTCATAATGAGCTGCCTCATCTAGGTCTACACTGTTTGCCCTATATGACTTCTCAGTATGATATAGCTTTCACAAATCATTTTTTTAAATAATGCAGACATAAATTTTGTTGTCTTCCTTTTAGGCACTTTTAGGCTTAAAGTTAGAAATGAAAGAAAAAGGATAAACCATGCTTTGCAATGTAAATATATATTTAATCACTCTTTCAGAAAGAATGGGCTCTCTTATGTGGATCCAACAGTGAATCAGTGGGACCAAAAGCTTATACCGATGAGTGTGTCTTTGAGAGAAAAATGTCGTCTGCTACTATATGTTGTCACCAGTCATACTAGATCACTATGCTCAATGCTGGAGGTAGGTGTGCATGGAAGACTGTTTTAAGGTGTATAGGTAGACCTCCATGTTCTTTTGTTTTATTTTTTAGCTCACCTGAGCCGAAGGCTCACAAGGTGAGCTTATAGTATAGGCTTGGTCCGTCCTCCGTCCTCCGTCCACACTTTTAAGTATTAATATCTGCTAAAGTAGCTGGCCAATCTTGATCAAATTTTATGTGTAGCATGGTTGGGGTGGGGGATTGATTGCATATAGTTTTGGGACAGATTGGTTTAAAACTGTGGTTACCATGGCAACAAAAAGGTCCCATAGACTTATAATGGGGAAAATGTTGTCCGGGCCCTAACTTCTTCATTTTTGATTTCAACTTCTTCAAACTTGCAGATAAGCAGGACAGTCAAAACATCTCGGACCAGTTCGAATTTGGGTCAGGTTGGATCGTTCTTTTTAGAGTTACTTGCCCTTGAGTGATAAAATATTTTCCCATAGACTTATAATGGGGAAAATGTTGTTCGGGCCCTAGTTTCTTCATTTTTGATCGCAACTTCTTCAAACTTGCAGGTATCCAGGACAGCCAAAACATCTTGGACCAGTTCAAATTTGGGCCAGGTTGGATCATTCTTTTTAGAGTTACTTGCCCTTGAGCGATAAAATATTTTCCTATAGACTTATAATGGGGAAAATATTGTCCGAGCCCTAGCTTCTTCATTTTTGATCGCAACTTCTTGTAACTTGCAGGTATCTAGAACAGCCAAAACATCTCGGACCAGTTCGAATTTGGGCCAGGTTGGATCATTCTTTTTAGAGTTACTTGCCCTTGAGCGATAAATATTTTCCCATAGACTTATAATGGGGAAAATGTTTTCCGTCATCATTCTAGTTATATAATTTTGATATAAGTTCACACAAATATTGTGTATGACATTACCTCGAAGGAGTTTGCATTTCAGCATGATGGGGTCAAGGTCAAGGTCACAGTGGCTATTTTTAGAAAAACTTTGTTATCACTCTAGCGCCTTCATTTATGGACCGATTTCGATTTAATTTCACACAAGTGATAAGTATGGCAATATCTTAGACAAGTTTGCGTTTCCAGGGTTTGAAATTATCTTTTTTTCTCACTTGCTAAATTTAGCAAGTGCTCAATTTTTCTACTTGCTAAAACAGGAAGTCCACTTGCTTTTTCTCTGAATGCCATAATTTTATGTAATTATACCTTTAAATGTCCTGTATTGTTGGTTTATGCAATTAGTAATGTATCCCAGCTGGTTGGGCTGTCTATTTAGTTTTAAAAAAAAATCGGGCATATGCCCCCCTAGCCCAAGCTATTTTCTAAGTTCAAATCTATGGGCCTTTAAAGTTGGGGAAAGACAGAAAAAAAAGGAAAAAGGCTGGGCTGAACACAGTGACTCATATTGACCTAGTGGTTCTGATTCATTATACTCCCCTTTTCCTAGATTGGCAGACAATATAAAGTATCTTACCAAAGAGGCTTTACCTCACAAGGGCCATGCCTACACACCCTATCAGGTTCTTTTCACAGCTACTAGTTTCATATTCCAAAGCAACTCTGACTCTGAGCTCTTTCTCCCACTTCTTTGCAGTTTTTATAGGGACAGTTTGGGGTTTTGGGCCCTTAGAGTCAGTCTTGGTGGGTTTATTTTCAGAAGGTTTTTCTTCCTGATCCCCTATTTCGCATCTTTTCACAATTAAAATCTGTCCATGTTTGTTGATTTGAGAACATGCGCTTTTTGATCAAACTGAAAACAGACGCTTGCAGATGCGGGTTGTCACAGACGCTTGATGAGGGGCACCGTATTGGAGAATCAATATAAGGCAAGCACCTGGGTGATCAAGACGAGTTTGCGACTGCGCATCTTGTTCTGCACACAAACAAAAACTTTACACTTCTGGATTAGTTCTTTGCACCGAGAAAACTACACTCGCAAAGAAAAGCTAGTGGTGGTTTCTTGGACTCGCAGTCTGTAAATTTTGGTCGCATTTTGCGAGTATGCGAGTCTAAATTCGAACCCTGGTTTCAGCATTCTGGGGTCAAAGTCAAGGTCACAATGGCTATTTTCAGAAAAACATTGTCATTGCATTATCGCCTTCATTTATGGACCAAATTCAATTTAATTTCACACAAGTGATTGGTATTATAATATCTTGGACAAGTTTACATTTCAGCCTTCTGAGGTCAAGGTCAAGGTCACAGTGGCTATTTTAAGAAAAACTTTGTCATTGCTCTAGCGCCTTCATTTATTGGCCGATTTTGATTAAAACTTCACACAAATGTTAAGTATGACAATATCTTGAATAAGTTTGCAATTCAGCATCCTAAGGTCAATCTCAAGGTCACAGTGGCTATTTTTTTAAAAACTTTGTCATCATTCTAGTGCCTTCATTTATGGAATGATTTCGGTTGTACTTCACAACAGCAATAAGTATGATAATATCTTGGACAAGAATGCGTTTTAGCACTCTGGGGTCAAGGTGAAGGACACATTGGCTATTTTTAGAAAAACTTTGTCATCGCTGTAGCAACTTCATTTAAGGACCAATTTTTAATTTCATTCAAGTGATTGGTATTACAGTATCTTGGACAAGTTCACGTTTCAGCATTCTGAGGTCAAGGTCAAGGTCACAGTGGCTTTTTTTAGAAAAACTCTGTCATCCCTCTAGCTCTTTCATTTATGGACCGATTTTGATTAAAACTTCACACAAATATTTAGTATGACAATATCTAGAACAAGCTCGCATTTCAGCGTCCTAAGATCAATGTCAAGGTCACAGTGGCTATTTATAGAAAAACTTTTTCATCCCTCTAGCGCTTTCAATTATGGACCATTTTTTATTTAACTTCACACAAGTGATAAGTATGGCAATATCTTGGACAAGTTTGCGTTTCAGCATTCTGGGGTCAAGTTCAAGGTCACAGTGGCTATTTTTAGAAAAACTTTGTCATCACTCAAGCGCCTTCATTTATGGACAGATTTTTTATGCCCCCGTGACGATAGTCAGGGGGCTTTAAGATTTGACCCTGTCTGCTGTCTGTCCATCTGTCCGTCCGTTCGACACACTTTGTGGTATAGAATTTTTGTAATCAATTTCTACAGTTTTCAGTGGATCTTTTTCTAACTTTGCATGCATGTTGTGGACATATTTGACAGTTTCAAACTATCAGGTTTGTTCATTTGATGATCTTCATTTTACCTTTGACCTTTTTACTCAGGAGAGCGGCTCAGGGCCTCATGGCCCTCTTGTTTTATGCCCCCATGACAGTAGTCAGGGGGCATTAAGATTTGCCCCTGTCTGTCAGTCAGACCGTCCGTTTGTCACACTTTATGGTATAGAGTTTGTGTAATCAACTCCTCCCACAGTTTTCAATGAATCTTTTTCAAAGTTTGCATAAATGTTGTGGACATGTCGAAGATGTGCATGTGGATTTTTGATGGAGCTAGAATAAATTTTGACAGAATAACGGCCATTTGGACTTAGTCATTTTAGGCAAATTTTTGCATTGTAGGGTATAGAGTTTATGTAATCAACTTCTCCCACAGTTTTAAATGGATCTTTTTCAAACCATGCGTACATGCTGTAGACATATTGAAGATGTGCATGTGGATTTTTGTTAGAGCTAGAATTAATTTTGACAGAATTACGGCCTTTTGAACTTAGTCATTTTAGGCAAATTTTTTGCATTGTAGGGTATGGAGTTTGTGTAATCAACTTCTCCCACAGTTTTAAATGGATCCTTTTTAAACTTTGCATACTTGTTGTGGACATACTGAAGATGTGCATGTGGGCTTTTGTTGGAGCTAGCTTTAATTTTGACAGAATTACGGCATTTTTGAACTTAGTCATTTTAGGCATATGTTTGCATTGTAGGGTGGTTACTTTGATTGGTCAACTCCTCCCACAATTTTCAGCCACTGTTTTTCAGACATTGTATAGTTGTGGACATGATGAAGAGGGGCATGTTGGTTTTTTGATAAAAAAAAAATTTAACGGTTTTACGGCCTTTTAAACTTAGTCATTTTGGGCTACATTTTTGCACTATAGGGTATGAAGTTTGTGTAAAGTTTTCAGTGGATTCATAGTAGATGGTGTTTGGGATTAAAAGGTGCTTTAGGGATGTTCACATATCCTGTGACAGGTGCTGCACAGGGGCGTCATTAGTGTCTTACAGACACAATTTTCTAGTTTTCCTTTATTATAAAGGGCAACAACTTTCATGACCTCCTGTTAATTTCTGTAAAAGACAAAGCCCTTTTAGAATGGAGTCTACTTGTATACATGTAAGAACACATCTACTTGTAAATACTCCTAGGGGAGCAAATTAATTCCTTCAGTAGTTTAGCCCCATTGAGAAGGAAGGCAAAACTGAAAATGGTAGAGTTGCTTTCGCTGAATGTACCCATTCACTCCAAGATTTTTCAAGCATTTTCAGCAGTATTTTGGTTAGTTTAAGCAAGGCAGACCTTATTGTGTGGTTGGGGAAGTATTAGCCATAAAAAGTTAGTCGTAAAAAGTGCCCGGCAAATACAAAATTTACATCTTCAGAATTTAAATGCTTTGTCCAGTCTGTGTTTTATCATGCATCTGCTGCAAAATTCCCCTGATAACAGGGGTATGATAACATGATGTGATATCATGTCACTGTAGAACTGCGCTTGCACGAATGTTATCAGGTCATGCCAGAAGAAGCAGTCTCTGAAGACGATTGACTACACACTGACGTTGGCGGTGATATTAACGTTCGATTGGTCAACTGACGTCACCGACTTTAATACGTCATAACTTATTCGCGACGTCAGCAAGTTCAAACAGAACTGTGTTTGTTTATCACTTGTTTGCCACTCTTTATGCCATAAAATCTTCTAATGATGCATGATAAATAGAAAACCACGTAAGTGTCTTTTGATATCAAGTTTATCAGGCGAGACCAGAAACAGCGTAGGAATGGCGCAAGCCTCGCCATTCCTACACTGTTTCTGGTCTCGCCTGATAAACTTGATATCAAAAGACACTAACATGGTATTTTCCATATATTGAAAATT
The DNA here is from genome assembly GCA_963989385.1 of Ctena decussata. Taxonomy (NCBI): domain Eukaryota; kingdom Metazoa; phylum Mollusca; class Bivalvia; order Lucinida; family Lucinidae; genus Ctena; species Ctena decussata. The sequence goes on along the minus strand of OZ022498.1, from coordinate 30,950,149 downwards.
GAAAAAACAGAGGGCAAACAGCATACTGTTAGTTGCTATAGATACCCCCCACATTTCCCCATCAAAATCTTTATCCTAAATACCAGTGCGCGTTGTACATGAGAACAAAATTTCCTAGATTTTTTTCCCAAAGCCAAACATCGTTTTTACGGCCATTTTCGATGCGTGGCAAAGCCGATGCCTTTCATTCATTGATAACAACTTGATCTTGACCGTATTTATTCAATTCTATCTCCAAAATGCGTCAACTAGATTTAAATACGCCCCAAAACACGCGAAACATGCATTTGTTGACATTTTTTTAGCCGGAAACTGATCGAAGTAAAAATAGGTAGACTGGCATGCAGTGTTTTTCCCCAACATAGAACAGAATAGAACAAATACCTACAAATATCGGACTCACAGTGTGTTTAAACTAAATACTGCAATGAAAAGAAATATACTAACAGAATAAGATATCTGAATTAAAACTATGATGAAATAAATCTGTAAATGATAATGACTGTATCTAGCTTTGCAAGTATTAATTAAAATAACATATAAAAAATATACCATAAACAGAAATAAAATAATAACAAAGATAACAAAATGTAAAAATACGTATGATTTTCGCTTTGATATGTTTTTAGCTCACCTGTGAAGGTGAGCTTATAGTATAGACTTGGTCCGTCGTCGGCATCGTCGGCGTCGTCTGCGTCGTCGGCGTCGTCCACACTTTTAAACATCTTCTTCTCAGAAACCACTGGGTGGATTGAAGCCAAATTTCATGTGGAGCCTTAACAGGATGGGGGAACGAAAGTTTATATATTTGGTCCAGGTCACATGACCAAGATGGCCGCCACGCCCATATATGGTAAAAACCCTTCAAAAATCTTCTTCTCCAGAACCAAAAGGCCTATGACCTTGAAACTTGGTATGTAGCATCGGGCATGCAGGCCTATCATAATTTATATAAATCATGACCTTGTGATGACCTTGACCTAATTTATGACATGGTCAACTTTGGTACGTTAGGCTTTTATATGGGAAAACGCTTAAACGGTGGATTTCTCAGAAACTATTTAAGTCTAAGGTACAATACTTGGTATACATGGTTGACTAAATGACCAGATGAAGATATTATGTCACTAAAGGTCAAGGTCATTCCGTGGGACCATCTGTCGTCAAGATTTTCAAACATCTTCTCCTCTGAAACCACTGGGCCAATTGAAGCCAAATTTCATATGGAGTCTCAGTGGGATGGGGGAAGGAAAGTTTATATATTTGGTCCAGGTCACATGACCAAGATGGCCGCCATGCCCATATTTGGTAAAAACCCTTCAAAAATCTTCTTCTCCAGAACCAAAAGGCCTATGACCTTGAAACTTGGTGTGTAGCATCGGGCATGCAGGCCCATCATAATTTATACAAATCATGACCTTGCGTTGACCTTGATCTAATTTACGGCATGGTCAACTTTGGTACGTTAGGCTTTTATATTGGAAAACGCTTAAACAGTAAATTTCTCAGAAACTATTTAAGTATTAGGTACAATACTTGGTATATATGGTCGACTAAATGACCAGATGAAGATATTATGTCACTAAAGGTCAAGGTCATTCCGTGGGACCATCCGTTGTCAAGATTTTCAAACATCTTCTCCTCTGAAACCACTGGGCCGATTGAAGCCAAATTTCATATGGAGTCTCAGTGGGATGGGGGAACGAAAGTTTATACCCGGGGTCTGGGTCACATGACCAAGATGGCCACCATGCCCATATATGGATCTAGTTATCTTGGCTAAAGGTCGTTTGTCTGTAATGTGTCAACATTTTTAAAGGACTTCTCCTCTGAAACTACTGGGCAGATTTCAATTTAATTTCAAATGCAGCCTTCAGGCAAAGCGGGAAACAAAGTTTATATATTCGGTCCACGCACATGACCAAGATGGCCACCATGCCCATATAATGGCAAAAACCTTGAAAAATCTTCTTCTCCAGAACCACTGGGCCAATTGCCTTGAAACTTGGTATCTAGCAACTGGGACTGTAGTACTACCAATTTTATATAAATTGAGCATATACTGACAGGTGAGCGATCGTTGCCCTTGGGCGACTTGTTTTTTTTTCTTTTCAATCTAAGTTTTTTTGTGACAAAGATGTAATTATTACATTAAGTATCGATAATTGGTGTGAAAACTTTGATGTTAGTACCGACCAAAGAGAACCAGTCATTGGAATTAAAGATGTCAATTAGCGTCAATTATCTAGGTGATAGCAACACAAAAGGATCCAATTAACTTAAGTGACAGTGAGAGGACTCAAGCTATTAAATTGAGAAGTGTCATAGTTCTCAACGAGTGTCTATTTGTTGCTTACATTAACCTTGACCATTGTTGCTAATAGAGGACCAGCCGAATTCAACCTTGACTGTTGTTACTAATAGAGGTCCAGCCGAATTTGCCCGAGTAAAAAAATATAAAACCAGTCTAAAGAACCGTGGACGTTAAGCATCAAATCAACCAACCAACCAGTCTAAAGATGCGGACTAATCAGCGAATCGGTACTTTCACATGTAGACAACATGGAGTCGGACGAGTTTTAGAAATGTCAGTCTGTAATTCAGAAGGCTGTATGCGCGTTTTACAGCAGAACTAGTTTTCCAGCCCCAGAACGGCCGAAAAAGGGGTACGCATTGTACATGCTAGGGCGTTATCCACAAACAAATACGGTACACCCAGATGAGGGGGCTCATTTTGCAAATTCAAATATTTTCAGTGTTTCGCTCTTTTAGCATTAGTATATACATCATCTGATATATCTTTTCACACCATTCTAAGATCAAGCACACACACTTAGGACTTTGACATTAAATTTTGGTGTTTAAGAGTTCAGAGGCATATTGTAATTATACAAATGCTCGCTGGGACAAAAGTTTGCAGTTTTGCAATTTAACACATTCACAGGTATTTAAGTTTGCAAATTTGTCATACTTTCCTATTATTCCTATATAAAGTCATCTTTTTGGTGGCTATTAAAGTTTGGGTATTAAAGTTCACGCATTTATGTTGACTGCAAAAATTGCAAACATTAGTACACCACACCATTTGTACAAGTAAAGTATGTCTTCCAAATTCATCTAAGGATTTGGTTGGTCTTTGCACTATAATTGATATGTTGAGCTCCAACATGAAACAACATACACCTTAAAACTGTACCAATGTGACACAACAACATTGGTACTATATTATTCAAAACTGTGCACCCACAGGTACCTTGTCGCAGATTCTAAAACAGGTTAGCATTCAGAGCTAAGAAATTAAAAAAAAATAAAATAAAGAACACAGAAAGGTCCATATTTTTCAAGTGGTCTGTTATTTTTGCTCTCTTTACAGGCAGGGTATTATATTGGAAAATCTTGTCGACTAGTCTTGTGTGTTCAGAAAATGGAAGCTGAAACCATCATTGGAGGTGAAAAAGTAAGTGAAGACTATATAATAAATTTTATTTTCTTTGTTTTTGAGTGAGGAAGTTTGCCTAAGCCACAGTAGAAAATATGAACTATATTTTATCTTCTGGACAATCTGGCCCCGAGGTTATAAAACTTTTTTCGTGCTCAACTCAGCTGAGCATGGAATTTCCTCTGCTGATAAATATGAAAATGCCAACTAATGTTGGCATTTTCATATTCATAAGCAGAGAAAATATCATACTGAGCTCAACTGAGCAAGGAAATAACTGTACTTAACAATTATTTGCTAATTATTAGCAGGTAAAATTTCATGCTCAGCTGAGTTGAGCATGAAAAAAGTTTTATAACCTCGGGGCCTGGCTCATTTGATTTTATGGCATTAAATATTATCACTCTGAAGACAAATGAGCCACGACATGACAAAACCAGCAAAGAGGCATGTATGCCCAGCGAAGAGTGTGCTTAAATTGTAACTTTGGGTCTAAGCTACCTCCATGCCAACAGCAAAGACTCTGATCAGGCTGGATGAATGCCCAGGCTGATCTTAGTCTTGACTGGGTGCACATGCTGCTTTGATGGTTTTGTCATGTCGCGGCTCAAATTTGTTTGTAGAGCACCTGGCCTGGTGGATTGAGTGTTTGCCTTTCATGCAGGGTGTCATGTGTTTGACTCGAATGGGCGACACATGTCAGATGAAGTTCTTACATCCAATAAACTTGAAATCCACACCAAGTGTGCCTTGAGCTGGAAAAAGTGAGCCGCGACACGAGAAAACCAACAATGTGGTAGTGCACCCAGCGCAGACTCAGATCAGCCTGGGCATCCGCCCAGTCTGATCAGAGTCTTCGCTGTTCGCATGGAGGTAGCTTAGACCCTTAGCTACCCTTTAAGTGCTTAGCGAAGAGTCTAATCAGACTGGGCGGATGTCCAGGCTGATCGGAGTCGGTGCTGGGCGCACAACCACATTGTTGGTTTTCTCATGTCGTGGCTCAAGTGGTATTTGGGTGAAGGCTGGTGGTTGCAGTGCCACAGAACTTCGGCAATCAAGCGTGCAAAACTGTACCTGTGCATGCAAAACACAACAAAAGCTAAGAAAATGTGCATGTTATGGTTTTGTAAGCAGGGAATGTGGCTTCATTCAACAAGCACACCTGGACAACCAACAGTTTTATGCATACTTGATAAGGACATCCATCAGTTTCACATACCGTATTTATGTCCCCCCACCATAGGGGGGGGGGGGGGCATATTGTTTTTGGTGTGGATTCCGTTGGCATCAGCGTCGGCGTAGCTTCTTGTCTGCACTCTATCTCCTGAAGGGATGCATGGATTTTGACCAAATGGGCACAGATACATTACTTGGAAGAGGGGATAAACTGATTAGATTTTGGTGACCTAGACCTTATTTTCAAGGTCACAGGAGGTCAAAGAAGGACGAAAAATAGCTTGTCTGCACCATATCTCCTTTTTAGCAAACTATCACTGGGATAAGGCAAAGAACTGATTAGATTTTGGTGACCTTGACCCCATTTTCAAGGTCACAGGAGGTCAAAGAGTGTTGAAAAATGCCTTGTCTGCACCGTATTTCCTGAATGGATGGATGGATTTGAATCAAACTGGCACAGTTAAATCACTGAGAGATAGCAAAGAACTGATTAGATTTTGGTGATTTTCAAGGTCACAGGAGGTCAAAAAGTGTTGAAAAATGCCTTGTCTGCACCATATCTCCTGAAGGAATGGATGGATTTTTACCAAACTGTCATAGATATATCACTGAAAGATGCAAGGTCACAGGAGGTCAAAGAGTGTTGAAAAATGCCTTGTCTGCACCATATCTCCTGAATGAATGGCTGGATGGATTCCTGAATGAATGGATGGATGGATTTGCATCTAACTGTCATAGATACATCACTGGGAGATGGCAAAGACTGATTAGAGTTTGGTGACCTTGACCCCATTTTCAAGGTCACAGGAGGTCAAAGAATGTTGAAAAATGCTTTGTCTGCACCATATCTCCTGAATGGACAGATGGATTTGAACCAAACTTGCACAGATATATCACTGGGAGATGACAAAGAAGTGATTAGATTTTGGTGACCTTGACCTCACTTTCAAGGTCACAGGCAGTCAAAGAGTTTGTCTGTACCATATCTCCTGAATGGATGGATGGATTTGAAACAAACTGTGACAGATACATCACTGGGAGATGGAAAACAAGTGATACAATTTGGTTACCTTACCCTACTTCAAGGTCATAGGAGGCGTTAACTTGACAGCATTTAGGGAAAATGACACTGCTGGGAAAGCGCAAGTGGGGGACATCTGTTTTTTGTCAAAAAAACATTTCTAGTTCTTTTTTTAAATGCCCTCCCTCCATAAATTCCATTTTTCTTTTCTGTGAAAAACAAGAAGCCAAATACTTTCAAGATTTGCTCTAGGCCACCAAAATGTTTTATGAGCTGCAGCACGGCAAAACCTGCAAAGTGGCATGTGCACCCTGGGAAGACTCAAATCAGCCTGGACCTCCATCAGTTGTGATCAGAGTCGTAGCTGTCTGCATGAAGATAGCTTAGACCCTAAGCTGCTTGATTGATTGATTGATTGATTTGGGTTTAACGGCCATTTGAGACAGTATTTCAGTCTATATCGGGCCATCTCCCAGAGAGAGGGAGAAAGAAAAGAGAAGCGATAGACGAGAGAAAAAATGTCCAAACAGCCCCCACTGCAAGCACAGCAGGCCCTTGTCCTACTATTATCCAAATCAGTAGGACGCCCCGGCACTGGAAGTTACACACAGCACCATCGCACCACCCGACCACCCCCTAAGCTGCTGGAGGTAGCTTAGACCCTAAGCTACCTTTTAAGCACAAAGCAGACTCACAGACTGATCTGAGTCTTCCCTGGTGCTCATGCAACTTTGTTGTTGTTTTTAGCTCACCTGAGCCAGCGGCTCCGGGGGAGCTTATAGGATGGTAAGGCGACAAGAAAACCAACAATGTGGTTATGCGGCCAGCGCAGACTCAGATCAGCCTGGGCATCCGCCCAGTCTGATCAGAGTCTTCGCTGTTCGCATGAAGGTAGCTCAGTCCCTTGGCTACCTTTTAAGCTCTTAATGAAGAGTCTGGCCAGACTGGGAGGATGCCCAGGCTGATCTGAGTCTGCGGAGGGTGCACAACCACATTGTTGGTTTTGTAGTGTCGCAGCTCATATGACGATGCAAAACTTCTTTTGAGTAGTAGATACCATATTCTCATCAGCAATGTATGATACCTGAGAAATTAATAGACAGAACAAACTACATATGAGCCGCGACACGAGAAAACCAACAATTTGGTTGTGGGCCTTGTGTAGACTCAGATCAGCATGGGCATCCGCCCAGTCTGGTCAGACTCTTCGCTAAGTGCTTAAAGGGTAGCTAAGGGACTGAGTTACCTCCATGCGGACAGGGAAGACTCTGATCAGACTGGGCGAATGCCCAGGCTGATCTGAGTCTGCGCTGGGCACACAACCACATTGTTGGTTTTCTCGTGTCGCGGCTCAAATATATGGATTCACATGCTGATCTGAGCCATACATGGTATTTATTATCCTGTATTTATTTTGTTATAAGATGGGATTTTATTGCCTCCAAAACAATCTAAAAAAATCTAGATCCATCTTTAGAGTGTTTGGAAGGGAAAATCTCAACAATTAGCAGAATTGCATACCGGTAATGTTTATTTTCAGATCAGTGAGTGTGCTGTGCAGGACTACAACCGTGGCCGTGATTATCTTGTTGATCTGGCCAGTAGAGAGGGCGTTCCTATATTTGATGATGTTTCAGAGGCTGTATTGTGTGCAATAACGTTACTTGCCGGCGATCCACAACAGTCAAGTTCAGCTTCATAGCACAAGGAAATGTATTAGCTTTCAGAGTCAGGGATGGGGAGAGTATTTGATGATAATTTGTAGCTCACCTGAGCCGAAGGCTCACAGGTGAGCTTATAGTATAGGCAGGCATCCGTCCTCCATTGTACGTCGTCCGTTGTCCGTCCGTCCGTCCGTCAACATTTTCAAACGACATATCCTCTGAAACCACAAGGCCCATTGTAACCAAATTTCATATATAGCATCTATAGGCAGGGGGAACCAATAAAACTGTTTTTTATCCAAATCGCTTCAGAACTTTGGTTGCTATGGCAACTTAAAGTTTCCATTGACTTGTATGGGAAAAATTGAAAATTTGCATTATTTGCTATGTCACAGCAGATATTTTGACAAAATTTCTTGAGTAGTCCTTTATCAACCACATGAAATTTATGTCAGTTGCGCAATTTGGCTGGTTGCCATGGCAACCGAATGATTAAAAATAGAAAAAATATTCAAAAATCATCTCCTCAGAAACTGTGCAACCAATAAAGCGCAAACTTCACAGAAAGGATCTTAGTACTGGCTTCTATAAAAGTACTGTTTTTCTTGGCAATTGCTCTAGCAGTTTGGTTGCTATGGGAACTTAAAGTTGCCATTGAATTATAATGGCAAAATAGAAAATTTGCATTTATTGCTTTGTGACTGCAAATATTTTGACAAAACTTTTACAGAAATGTTCCTTGAGTAGTCCTCTATCAACCACATGAAATTTATGTCAATTGCACAATTTAGCTGGTTGACATGGCAACCGAATGATTAAAAATAGAAAAAATATTAAAAAATCATCTCCCCAGAAACTGTGCAACCAATAATGCCCAAACTTCACAGAAAGGATCTTAGTACTGGCTTCTATAAAAGTACTGTTTTTCTTGGCAATTGCTCTAGCAGTTTGGTTGCTATGAGAACTTAAAGTTGCCATTGACTTATAATGGCAAAATAGAAAATTTGCATTTATTGCTATGTCGGTGCAGATGTTTTGACATAACTTTAATAGAAATGTTCCTTGAGTAGTCCTCTATCAACCACATGAAATTTATGTCAATTGCACTATTTGGCTGGTTGCCATGGCAACCTTATGATTAAAAATAGAAAAAATATTCAGAAATCATCTCCTCAGAAACTGTGCAACCAATAAAGCCCAAACTTCACAGAAAGGATCTTAGTACTGGCTTCTATAAAAGTACTGTTTTTCTTGGCAATTGCTCTAGCAGTTTGGTTGCTATGAGAACTTAAAGGTGCCACTGACTTATAATGGCTAAATAGAAAATTTGCATTTATTGCTATGTTGGTGCAGATATTTTGACAAAACTTTTACAGAAATGTTCCTTGAGTAGTCCTCTATCAACCACATGAAATTTATGTCAGTTGCACAATTTGGCTGGTTGCCATGGCAACTGAATGATTAAAAATAGAAAAAATATTCAGAAATTATCTCCTCAGAAACTATGCAACCAATAAAGCCAAAACTTCACAGAAAGGATCCTAGTTCTGGCTTCTATAAAAGTACTGTTTTTCTTGGCAATTGCTCTAGCAGTTTGGTTGCTATGGGAACTTAAAGTTGTCATTGAATTGTATGGAAAAAATAGAAAATTTGCATTTATTGCTATGTCCCTGCAGATATTTGGACAAAACTTTTACAGAATTGTTCCTGGAGTAGTCCTCTAGCAATCACATGAAAGGACCTGGTATGATAAGGGCCGTTTTTGGCCCCCATTCAAATTCTCTTAAAAATGCATGGTTTCTATTGCTTATTATTTGTGTGTATGGGAACAATCAAAAATAATATGTTTCGTGTTTGTTAATTCTCAGAATAACATGATTTCTGACATGCCTATGTTGTTTCAATAATATGAAGGAAAATTGCGAGAAAATTTGAGTTTAATACATATTCCTTTCAAGAAATAAGTCATTTACATTAACTTTTGAAAGCTCTTAACAACAGGCTTTTGATGAACTGCTTATATGTAAGATTGCACTGCTAATTAACTGTACACTGCACAAGGCCTCTCCAGGTACCCCACCCACTCAAGTTTGCAAGTCCAGAGACGCTAACCAAAAAATTCCAACAGATCAAACTGAAATGTATACCAGATTATTCCTTGTGTTCTAACTAAGAAAATGAATACCCACAACATATGTTTATTTTGTCTATGAGCGGAGATAGGGGCATTTTTATGTTGAGAACGCTGGGAAAATGTTCCAATCGCTGCCAGTTTGGTAGCAAAAAGTTAAAAATAAACATAGAGCCCGGTCCCCAGCACATTTAATATTTTCATGGCATGTAAATATTTTAAAATTTTATCTGTATACAAAATATTAAATGTGCTGGAGACCGGGCTGATATATTTTGAAAGCCACAAAGGCTACCAAATTCGTCATTTTCATCAGAATCCGCTGGGGTAGGGGTATGTTCAGTACAAATATCACAAATATTTTGTGCATGAACTGTTTAATTTTGTGTTTGCTGTTACATTCAAGGTTTGAACTTTCATATGAATTCATTTTTATTATGGAAATAAGACTTTTGAAAAATGAGTTTTCTGGGGGCCAAATATGGGCCTTATCATACCAGGTCCTTTATGCAAATGTCACAATTTGGCTGGTTGCCATGGTAACCAAATGGTTAAAAACAGAAAACATACTCAAAAATGGTATACTCAGAAACTAATTGGTTGGTTGGTTGATTTGATGCTTAACGTCCACGGTAAACAACTAAGGTCATGTCGGGACGGTCAGTTAACCTAACCACACTATTCCTGGGCAGGCTTAGACCTCCTAAGCGGTTAACCAGTACTAAGTGCACATACTTTCGCCAGTAACTGACAACTGCCCTTCTTGAATCAGCGGAAGGAGAAACGAAAGTATGTGGCCAGACCGGGATTCGAACCCAGGACCTCTGACTTACGAGTCAGGTGCCCTACCGATTGCGCAACCCGGCCCGGCTGAAACTAATTGGAGGATAAACCTGAAACTTTACTGAAAGGATCATAGTAATAGCCTCTATTGAATTACTATTTTTTATTATTGTTGCCCATGTGGTTTGTTGCGATGGCAACTTAAAGTTTCCATAGACTTATAATGGGAAAAATGTTAATTAGCATTTATTTCTGTCTTACAGTAGATATTTTGCCAAAAGTTTTACAGAAATGTTCTCAAGAAGCAGACTTCAAAATTCTGTCATATTGTACGATTTGCCTTAGAGTTACTTACCCCTGAGTGCTGAGGATGAATGGACTCGGGTGAGCTACAGGACCAATGGTCCTCTGGTTTGAGATTTCTAGAAATTTGCTGATAAAACATATGTTTTGGCCTTTATTAAGTGCAACAACATATGTTTTCATAGAGAATCAGTAAAATAAAAAAGTCAGAGCTATAACCAAATATTCCTGTTTCTGGAACTCTTGAGTATGAAATCCAAAGTAAGGGAAAATTACCATTACAATTACCATACTATTCTAAAAATTGGCACACATAACTTATTTACCATTATTGTCCTAAAAATGGAACAGTTTGGTCTGACAAAGCAAAATGAACGCAAAGATTCAGCTGCTTTGGCAAACAGTGTAGACCCTGATCAGACTGCTCCTCAAGGAGCATTCTGATCTTGGTCTTCACTGTTTTTCTCAGACCTATCTGTCCCAGTACTTAGAATTTTATGGTATATAAAACGCTAATAGAAACAGGGCATTTGCAGACTGTTCATGACTTAATGTATCCTTAACCATGGTATGGTACAGTTATGTCTTTGAGGTGAATGAGTACACAATAAGAGGGAAGCAACTCTACCATTTTCATTTTTGCCTCCCTTCTCAATAGGGTCAGCTCCCCAAAAAATGCTCCCGTAGGAGAAATGCTTTACTAAGTAGACTCATTTTAGAAAGGTTTTCTTTATCTAGGAAAGCAAATAGGATGTCACAAAAGTTGCTTCCCTTTGTAAAAATGGTGGAAAAATTGGAGGTGTACCCATTCAAATTTATGTGGAGCCTGACTACTTTGCTTCAGACCAGTCTGAACAGGATCTGCATTGTTGTCAAAAAATAGTTGTATGGAAATAGAATGAGCCACATGTGATTTCTAACAATTTGACATTGGTGACAAGCAAAGGATCTGATCAGACTGCACATTAGTGCATTCTGATCATAGCCTTTGCTTGTCACATCAGCCATCTATGGAGGTGACCCAAGCCATAGATCCAAAGTGAGGTCTCTGATTTCCCTGTATAAATGAGAAGGATGATCTGAACATCACATGACAAAATTGCCACCTTGTTGGAAGTCATATGACGTGTCTCAAATGAGGGACATCATTATTGGGAGATATACATTTGCACAGATTATTGGCAATACATATGCAGAAATTTTTAGCTTCCCCAATCCAAAGGCTCCAGGGGAACTTATAGAATAGGCAGTGATCTGTCCGTTGCCACATGGTCGTATGTTTCAAGCAACATATCAGAGACAGTTAGGGTTTTTTTCTAATCAAATTTCATATGTAGCATCTGTGGGATGGGAAACAATACATAGTTCCAAGCTACACCTAGAATGTCACTCCAAAGTAACCCGATAGTGTATAACTGGCACATGCAATGACAACTTAGCATGTGACATATTCCCACAATCAAAATTGCACATGTTCAATGTCCCACATAAATCTGTGATTTTATCTTACAGATAATGGAGGGATGTAAACCTGTAAAAAGTAGGTGTGGTTTTCGGAACAATGAATAAGTACTTATTCCAGTTGCTGCTGCACTTTGATTGGTATGTTGCCAACTTGCAGAGCTGACCTGAGAAACTAGCAGTCATAATTAGAATTCCTTGGGATGTGGAAATCCTTTTAACTGTAAACAGGATCCCATTGACAGAGCCTTTCAGTATATTTTCTTTCAGCTTGATATTACTGATATACTATTAAAATGGCCATAACACATATCAGTCATCCGTCAATCCATCCAACTATACTAAAACAGCACATACCTGATTTACTCAGCTTTTTTCCACCAATGGCCCATGTTTGTGCTTTGGGAATAGTTTCCCATCATACCCATGATGGTCATGTTCATTGCTCACATGGCTGACAATCAATGTCTATTTTGGCCTTTATCAGGTCATCATTCTTCCCACAAGTAGCTGCAATGCAGTACAGATAAATTACTGTGGACTTTATCCAGGACCTGATAAGGTCACACTCTTTTTCTTTGGTGCTTGTTTTAGTTTCTTGGAAACATCTGGAATTTCATGGAAAAAAAAACTATATCAATTTAAACAATTAAATAATATGATTAAAATCTGTACCAGTATCTAAGTTGAAATACAGAGCCTAGTTTGTATAGTTATGCCTCCACCATCTGCTTGGCTGGGGGCATATAGTACTTTGGTCGTGTGTACGTGTGTATCATGTATGTCCATTCATACATACATTATCCTTTTAGACTTGGGTTTATCCAGTTCATCACCAAGAAGACATGCCGTCAGTGGGACATAAGCTGCACATAACCTCTTGCATTTCTGAACCACAGCAGGTTTTATTCTACCAACATTTGTTATGTCCCAATGAGTATTTGATAGTAACTGCATAGAATCAGTGGCTAAATAAAAAATCTTACTGTTCTCCTCCTTCCCAAGTAACTTATTCATCAACTGAACAAGAGGAATCATACCTTTTGTCAACAACTGTTGTGTTTTTTTGCAGCATACCATCATCTTTTTTGAACCTGATCGCTATGGACTCCTAAAAAAATAACGCTCCATTTAATTTCCATACAGGAAGAAACTCACAGTTTTCTAGGGTATGGTAATTTTCACCAAATTCAAGAGCCGACATAATGGAAAAGTTATTACTAATATCCCTCTTCTGGGACGTCCACGATTATTACGGTAACTGACCTGTCACAACCTGTCAGTCAAAATATAGTTTGACCAATCAAACGAGATTGAAACCTAGGACAAACAAATACTTGTGTATATTTGTTACAGAAGTTTCTTTTGTAAAATATGCTCTGACAAATTTTAAAGGCGGAGTGATAAGCATATTCGCTAAGGGTCAGTTGTCATAAAAATTGAACAGTTTGATTTTACAGCATGATCAGTAATGCATGATGCAGATGGAATGGCAAACAGTCTAGACACTGATCAGACTGCTCCTTGAGGAGCAGTCTGATCTGGGTCTGCACTATTTGCTCAGACCTGTCTGTCCAAGTAGTTAGAATTTTTACAGTATGTGCCTATGTGGCACAGTGAGTTTCTTCTGGGATGTCAAGGATGTCATACTGCGTACCAGTTGTCATTTTCTGATGGTGTGGCTTGTACGTGAAAGCTTCTTATGGTTGGTCTGATATGATAGCATTTTGTACTCATTTTTGGTCTTTTACAGTTGATTTGAAAGCCAACATCCTTTGTTCTTTTGAATGTTAAATAGATTCAGCATTAAATATTATAGTTTGATAATAAAGTGAAATATCTCTGCTGTGAAAAAGTGAAGAAAAAAACAGATCTGTTAATTCCTTCACTGAGTTCTGGCATAAGCGGGTAGTATTTCCGGTGCCAGAAATAAAAGGCCCAGACCTCAGATGACGCTGTAGCTGTAGCCTCCATTCGGCTGATGTTGGTCATTTCCGTCGCTGGTGTAGAGGGTGTTCCATCATTAGCCGTAATAGTGGAGCGGGATATAGCGAAAATACTTCAGTTGATGATACAAGCATAAAATTTACAGGATAGCAAGTACCTGGCATGCACTTTAACATCAGATCGTGGGCCACTCGAAATTATGTCAGTTTCAAGATGGCCGCTGCAAAAACAAAATGTCCGCCATTTTTATGTACTTTTCAGCACATTATTTAAGGTAATAGCCCATGGGCCCGTTGGCATGGATGTTTATTTTATGCCCTGATCATAGTCACTTAGAACTGTCACTTAGGAGTTGCAAAATGGTTGTTGCCAGTTTTTCTTTCAACACTTTACCGAAAACAAATGACCAAAGTGGTGGGTGGGGTAACACTGATCCATTACAGCACCTAAATGCAATAAACACAATGAAGAAAACACTTTGTGTCATAAATATCCTTTTTAAAATGTTCTTATACATAAAAAGCATACTGAAGTTTGGAAATGACGATCAAAAAACATGATATATACGTAACGTATATAACTCTAGCTAAAATACAAATGTTTAATCAGAAACAGACCAACCGGTGGAATGATTTTTTTACATGCGGTCCTAAATGAGCATAATCTATCGCTCTTATTTGACTCATGCTCATCTCAACTTTGACAGAATTCCTTGATATATTTTGAATCACTTAGGCTGCAGTTAGTAGTGGCAATATCAGTTGAAGACAGAATGTAACTTATTTCTTATAAATTCCCGAAACACTGGTGAGAAAGTATAACTAGCTGTAGTCTGCATTATGTCTAAAATTGAAAAAAGTGTACAAGTACGCATGTAAAATGCCATTCTTATATTCATTAGACTATAAAAACCTTGGGTTGTATCCGAAAGGCACCCAAACAGTAACATTACGTAACATAATCGAAATCCGTCTGAGGAAGAATAATCCAGGGTCATATGTAATAAAAATGGGGTCGTCGTGTAGAATTGAACTTCAATTTAATGTTGTTACCAAAATCATTAAAGCAGTCTTTCAACAGCTCAAAAATTGTTGTTGCTATATCATTTTATGTGTTTTACCTAGAAACTGATCAAAGTAACGGGTGGGGTAACATTAGCGTGTTGCAGCAGCAAACTGTTACAAATGAAATGTGGGGAACAATTAACGTTGTAAATGTAAAGAGCAATTAAAACTGTCAATATGATTTTTTTATAATTAAATAAATAAAAATATTGAAATATTTAGAAAAAGATAGTCATCAGTTAGATAAGTCTAGTAACATATATAAGATAGTCATCAGTCAGTAAGACCAGTAACATATATAACCGTGACTAAAGCACAATTAACAAACATAAATCGCTGGAATGAAATTTATATGATTGGTCCTTAATCAACATACTCTGTCACTTCTCTTTAAACCATGTTGAAAGAACTGCTTGCATATTTTGAATTAGGTAGCAGTTAGCTGTGACATTGCCAGCTGAAGAGAAAAGTTTACTTTTCCTTAGGATTTTCCCCAAAACTGACGAAAATATCTAACTATAGATGATATAGCCTTTCAGTGTAATTGTTTAGGTCTTAAGTATACACATGTGAAGCAGCCATGAGAAGCACCACTGTTTATGCCTCCAAGTCTGATAATATGGGGTTGTCCTGTATTTGAAAGGCATTGGAACAGTAACATTACAGTACATATCTGTAATGTATTAGCAATAAGTTATTTTTTATATGAGTAAGTTGTTTTCAAAGGCTCAATTCTTGGATGCCAGAAAGCATTTAACTTACCATTGGTATTAAGACAGCAAATATTTACTGTTTTACACTCACAAGAACTCAACATGAACAACTGAAGCATTTAGAATTTTCTTAACATTTAATGTGATTACAGCAACATCACAAAACGCATCATTTAAAATCTTGAGGGACCAGTGTAATATGTATAAGTTGACGCAACTGATCCATGTATAGGTTTAGAATTATCATAGGGAAGTTACCTGTTTCCCTACCTGTGCTGTCTACCGAGGCAATCAGGTAACCTACATGCAAAAGTGGTTGTCAGCTGAGGCAACTGATAAAGTATCGGTTCACTTGATAGTTATTAGCATCGTGCTTGATTGTCATCAACGTAACCTTTTTGTGTTGCTCCCATCAGTTACACTGCACCATATTATCACTATGTCAATTGAGCAGTGGAAAATGATACACTTTAGGAGACACTTATAAAACATCTTTTCATGAGTCTGTTCATTGTAACATTACCAAGATTTATTTGGTCAGATAATTCTGTAAAGCCCCTGTTTGTGTTCTGATACATTATTATCAATACATTAAGTGTAACGAAAAACAAATTTAGTTGTGATCATTCAACTTTTAATATGTATGCTTCTTCTGTCATTGTATTAATATAAATGGTATCAAAAGGCTGCATTTTCTTACTGTATTTGAAATATCCGGTGAAGACTCATTCAGAAAAGCGGTAAGACTTCATTAATAAGCAGTTAACCCCTGTAATTAGTGCTAACAATAATTATTAACAATAATTATAGTAATATCTTCAAATCTGAAAATAGATATATCAAGGTTTGTCCTTGACGTGAATAGTATGCATTACCTTAAATTAAGTGTGTCTGATGCTGCACTCTCAAGGTCCCGACTGGTACATTGCCGTAAGGAACTATATACACAGACCAAGTAACTCAAACTAATATGCAACATTTTGACTCGTGTTTTGTTTCAAGATTTTAACTGAACAATGTTGGTTCCCTAGGTAACGTAATATATGCGATAGTCTTACAAAGTAAGTACACTTTGTTAGAAAGTGTTCACGTTAGCTTTGTTAGAAAACGGTGTGGCTGAACTCTTTAAGCCTCAGGTTACATTTCTGTTTTACACTCTTTCAATCTTCAGGGTCAATGTACCAGTTCTGTCCAATAAACGAGGCAATATCATGTTTGAATTGCTAATTACTGATAATCTTACAGTATTAAACTTACAAGAACAGTCGCTAACCGGGTTTCAACTTTATCCAACCGACTATATATTGCTTTATTTGAAGCCTGTATACAAATTATTTGCTTTCTTATAGTTGCAGCATTTTGTCTCTAATAAAATGTATCTGTTTTGCAGTTTTTGATTATACAACAAAATGTCACATATGTTACTGTCTTAAGAATCGTAAGACTTAGTACCTGGGCATAGTCATTAAATGTGCAGATATATGCTATTAGAAATAAACAAGCAGCAAACCTGCTGTGCGTGTATGGAATTTGCTAAGTTTCCATCTACATGTATTAGCATTTTCAATATTCTGAGTTTCGTCGCATATAAAACGTACCTCATGAAGTCCCTAAATTAGTCATAAGCTAATAGTTCCAAGAAAACAGTGTTTTTTTAAGAACTGCCAGGATATTAAATTTATAATTGTTCTCTGAGAGACAGTGAAGAAATTATGTAAGTCGTATCATAATGGACCAACTTATAAATTAAAGTTATTTACGTTACTACTAGTAGTAATAAATGATGAAAAAACGTACTAAAATGTATTTTCTAATACTTTACGATGATTCTATGGAGAAACTGCATTTAAAAATAAAAATAAGTAGTGTACCTTGAAATTATATGATTTTAAATCAAATACACATAGGTAACGTATATAATCGATGCTTATGGCCAAAGAGTCGTAAGAAAAATTGACAACATGCACTTTTCCATTGTAAACACTCCATTGGACAAGTTTTTATATGTATATATTGCCAAAAAAATAACACACATGCCCACGGGAACTACATATGCCTGCGGACTATAGCTATGTTATAAATTAAAAAGGTTACATTTTGAAACTCGGCGGCCATCTTGAAAATGGGTGATTTTTAAGTGGCCCACGATCATTTTTGAATCCGGGCCATGTAAGGAACATTTAGTGAAAATTTCATGCTTGTATCATCAAGTGAAGTATTTCCTTAAAATTTCACTCTAAGCCGCTCCACTATAACTCCTGATTGGCTGGTGGCTTTTTCATCCTTCAGCGTTGACATGACATATTTTCATCCTTCAGCATTGACGTGACATGTACAATAAGCCGGCGCTGTCCTTTTGGTTTTTTGGGAAGTCCGAGTCATTAATCTCCACCAGTCTAAAAGCTTCCAGGCTAGCGTACCCTCTTTTCAAAAGTTCATCAATAACTGTCTTTGAAACTTTATTTTGAAGGCAGTAATTTATCATTAAATTTTCTTTTCCATCTGAGCAGGGTTTCATCATCCGAATCCAGTTAAATGAATCTGGCCCCGAGGTTATAAAACTTTTTTCATGCTCAACTCAGCTGAGCATGAAATTTCATCTGCTAATAAATAGCAAATTACTGATAAATACAGTTGTTTTCCTGCTCAATTTAGCTGAGTATGAAATATTCTCTACTTATGAATATGAAAATGCCAACATTAGTTGGCATTTTCATATTTATCAGCAGAGAAAATTTCATGCTCAGCTGAGTTGAGCATGAAAAATGTTTTATAACCTCGGGGCCTGGTAGCTGAAACCCTGCAAATCTGACTAGTCTGTAGTGTCTAGTCAGAGGAACAACACAACACTGCCTTTGGGAAAAGAGAACCATATTTTTGAAAATTTTTAAAATGCAAGGAAAAACATGCAAACATATAAACATATATAAATGGTGATAGCAAAGCTAAATGTTTTTAAAAGTAAATTTTCAAAAATACCCCTCTCTTGGAGGCATTATAGTCCAGTCTTATGGTGTAGTTCATCAACACTGTCACTCAACACTATCTGAGTTTATGATCAGACTGATCAGTGGAACATCAGTAATTTGGTCATTCCAATACAATCCACCATCCGGACATGACCATAGTTGTTTACCGTGGACATTAAGCATCAAATCAATCAATAAAAAAAAAAAACCAACACAATCCAATTCCTTATATGAATAACATTGTCCTAAGAACCTAACTCACAAGAAGAAATGTAATTAACACACGAAGGTCAGTAAATCCTTGACTAGTTACATTATCCATGTTTAGTATGACTAGTCATCCATGTCATCCAGGACTAGTTTGTACAAATGACTAGTTATAAAGTTATAAAATTACAAACACAATGAATGGCACCACTGATATTAACACTGTTTATTATTGTAAACATAATTTAAATACATTGCACTATTATGGATACTAGTGTCAGCTACACTTTGCCACAGTTAGACATGTACATTGTATTAATTTATGAAACAAATGAAATAAAACAAAAGAATAAACAATTACAACTTGTATTCTCATTGACAATATTACATATCCTTTCATGTATGTCATCAAATAATAGTAATCAAAATAATTATCAAATTGTCACTTATCTTAAGTTGTATTTGGAGCGTGAGGTCTCAGTTGCCAAACCCTGCCTGGTCGCTGACAAAATCCGCGCAGTCAAGAAGCAAACTGGAGGCTTAAATTCTTCAATGCCTTCAAGATAGATTGCACTCAAATTTACCAATATTTGTGATAGCGAAATCATTGTTTTTGGCTCTCAATCAAAATAACTGCTTTGACAATAACATTTTTTGCTTCACTCTTCAGAAAAGATTGGCTTTTGAGCACAAGAATTCCGCCACGAAGAATATTTCGAACGTAGTTGAAAAATATTCGACCCGCCAATTTGAAGCGGTCATCCAAAATTCAGGGTTCAAATACTTTAACGTCCTTGGAAAGGAAGGTTTCAATTCCGCTCTGAAGACTGTTACAGAACAAAGCATTGCCTACTGGTGACATATGACACCTGTCTTTCTTAAAAAGGCCAGGGCAGTCAATCGTGACCTCATGCTTCAACACCTTCCCGTTACTGTTTGTCGACACCATTTGTCGACCCAGCTCATTAAACCTGATGCGCTTTTTGTCCCAGCATTTCCATTCTGAATTAGGGGGAGTAAATTTCCAGGTTAAACGAGGGAGAATCTCACTCCATACAATTAATGTATTGGGGAACATATTAAAAAGATTATTGAAGTCTCGTGTCATAATTCTTTTCATTTTCTGCATTTTCATGTCAACCACATTATTCCCCCCTACATGTAGAATTATCATCCTCGGTTGCCCATGTAAGCCAACCCACTGAATTTTGCGACCGCAGATGCTGCCACTTCATACCGCCTGTTCCCAGCCATCGTACATTAGCGTGATTTGAGTCTAAATTTAAATTCATTCTAGAAGCAGAAGTGGCCCAGAATTCTGCTCGGCTGATGAGGGAATCCCACACAATCCAGATGTCTGAAAAATACATCCAAATTTATAACTAGAAATTATGTCTTGACAAGCAAATGTCTTTAGAAATCATGGTCGAATGTAACTGGAAAAGGCATTAGATTTCCAGCGACCAAGTTTCATGATCTGATCAGGTGGAACGCCACTGATTGCTAGTGACATAGCTCGGCCTATCCTAAACGAGTGGCTTTTATAGAATTTTGACAACAATCCTATCTGAGAAATGGCTTTAGACAGTATGGCACCAAACTGATAACATGTTAATGGTAGCCTATTTGCATGGCAAAATAAATTACCAGTAAAGGAACCCCGAAATGACAAATATTTCTGCATGGCCAACACTGGGCATATTGACCTATTTGACTCTGAAGGTATGGTAATAATGACGGGTCTGCCAGACTGATTGGTTTTAGAAATCCTTATACATACTGTTAAGCTTTGTGACGCAAGATTAATATCACCCAATGTTAATGGATAGCCAGATTGCCTATGATCAGTAAAAACCAGTTCCCCTACTCTAAAAGGCCAAAATAAGCAAGTGAGTAAACTGAGTGAAAAAGGGCTAGTTCATACTGATTGTAGCAGATAAAAGGCAAAGATCCGACAGTTTTGACCAAAATATCTTCAGTTATTGGTGCACGAAGATCTTTTCTGGATTGCAAGCGTTTAAATCCCTCCAAAAGCTTTTTAATCACAAATGAATCTGTGGGGTCATCCAGATTCCGTAGCTTATGAACAAAACTAACAGCAGACATATAAGTATTACCTGTAGAAGGGGAGTAACCCTGCTGATAACAGAATGACACAAAGAACGCCAAGTCAGAAACAGGCACAGGCCAGATGTCAGCTAAAGAGTATACTGTGAGCGAAAATCTGAAAAATTCTTTAGTGCTTTGCTATACACATTCTTTGTGTTCTCTGATAGACTGGCACCCAGAAATAAATCACACCCTAATCGAAGACACTCCAAAGATGGTCTGGCACTGCTTCCGGCTGGGCCTCTGCGTCTGGTGCTATCTGGCGAAATCTCTGTAAACAAAGCCGAGACAAACAGTCTGAAAATTTGTTCAATTTACCTAAAATGTGTTTCCCTTTAATCACCATATTGTGCTTCAAACATTCAATAGTTATCAACCTGACCAAAACCATAACATTATCTGACTTAGAGGTCAATGAGTTCAAAATGTAGACCACACTCTGATTGTCAGAATGAAAAAGTATCTTTTTGTTCTGTAACAGCTCACCCCATACAACTAAACAAAAAAATATGGGAAGTAGTCCCAAAACCGTGATATCCCTTGTAATTTCTCTGTCATGCCACGTTTGTGGCCAAATGCCATATGTCCATTTCCGACCAAAAACTGCGCCAAAACCCATACCGGGTCCTGCAGCACTGTCAGTAAACAATTCTACATCTTCGTTGTTCACCCAAAACCTGTCATGAAAAACTGATACTCCGTTATAGTTTTTGAAGAAATTGAGCCACATTTCTAAATCTTGTCGCATTGAATTTTTGACTTTGAGATGATGGTGTGGCTTAGTGACACCCTTAGTAGAGTTAATCAGACGGCGCAGAAACGGACGTCCAGGGACAATAACTCTGGTAGCAAAATTCAGACTGCCAATGAGCTGTTGCATATGTCTTAATTTCACCGTTTTCTTATCTCTGACAAGGCATATTTTGGAGATCAGTTCTTGTATTTTCTCTTTGGGCATACAAACTACAATTTCCATGGATCAATTTCAAGACCCAGATAGACAATACATGTAGTAGGCCAAACTGTTTTCTCAGATGCAATGGGGAAGCCCATTTGATCACAACAGAAAATGAAATTTTTCATTATGATTAAGCAATGATCTGTATTAGTTTCACCAGCAAAAAGAAAGTCATCAACATAATGCTTCAAGTCACCAACCAGTGAGTTTTGCTTTGCTACAGATACTAAAAAGGTAGAGACCTTCTCCCAGGATGCACAGGATATGCTACAACCAAAAGGCATTGCTTTATCAAAATAGAATTTGTTATCAAACATGAAACCAAGCTGGTCAAACTCAGCAGGATTCACTGGAAGTAATCTATAGGGGGACTTTATGTCTAGTTTTGAGAGTAAGCATGCACGACCCATATCTTGAACCGCCCATCAAAATGTGTGTATTTGACCGAGCATAACTCTGGGTCAATAAAGTCATTGAGAGACTCCCCCTCTGGAAGGAGAGATGATGGATTAGGCGAAACTCGCCTGGTGTTTTCTTCTATACTAAACCAATTGGTGAAACTCTTAAGGTAGAAATAGGCCTATCAACAAAGGGTCCTGCAATTCTACCACTGTCTATTTCAGCTCTAATTTTTTGCCTAACAATTTCTGGGTGAGCATCGACAGATTTCAAATTTTTTGCATCTCGAGGCATATGAGAGCCGGTATAGTGCAACGGAAAACCAAATTGGAAACCATGAGCAATCTCATCAGCTGACTGAGAATCAGAATAGGTACTTAGGTATTGGTGCAGTTTTTCTAACTTGATGGGGGTCCTTGCCAAGGAAAACCGTTTAGCGCTGTCTTGGGAATCCTCTGTCCTTACCTGTACCCATATCTGAGATTTCCTTTTTGTCCATTATTTTGCCGAGGTAGATGACTAGATTTGGGTTATTTTCATCAGATTTCCTCTTTTCAAGTTCAAGACGCAAAGTTCTATTCTTTTCCCTTTCTTCTTTGGTCTGATCTGGGGTGACAAAAATGTTACTCCATCCATGAGAGCTGTTTCCATCCCCATTCTTGGTTCTCAATAGTTTTGTCCCTCCAAGTAACTGATGCTTATTTGTGACGGAGCCAAGTACAACCTTAATATGTCTATCTTTACCTTCGACCGGCCTAACGAAAGCTTTTGGGATGACGTCATCACATTTCATGACTGCCAATATTTCACGCAGTTTTGCACCATCTTCCTCTTTCTTGTTTTCACCTGTGGATTCAGGCATATTGTGGAAAATGACATTGCACTTCCTTTCTTCTCTGTCTCGAAATGACTCAATTGCTTTCTCAACTTTTTTCTCTATTTTATCATCAATGCTGTCTTCCAGATCCTTTATTTTTTGATTGTATTCATCAAATCTCTTTGTTTGGTTGTCTAACCGGGACACCATTTCAGTGAGTTTGGGTAATAATCTCATACACCCATCACAATTAAAAGGTAAATTTGCAATGGACTGACTTCTCAACATGTCATACAATTTCACTGGTACATGACTACAATCTAAGCAGAACCAAAAATTACATACATTGCAACTCAAAGATTTCTGATTCTTTTTGAACTGTTGACCACACTGACCACAATTCTTAGAGTTAACTTTTGGGGCCGCTTTGGGCGAGTCACATGTTGCAGCAACCGACACATTTGGATCTGGCGATTTGCAGGCCATCTTGAGTGAATTTCCCTCTCAAATTGCTAAGCAAACCTGTACAACACTTAAGAACAGTTATTATTTGAAAGATGCTCAAATGTGACAGATAATTCAGCGGATTTCTTTTTGATTTCTTCCCTGGTTAATTTTTCAGCCCTCTTGGTTAACCTAAGTCCAGAACTGCATTGTCGCCATAACACTCATGATTGTATAGCTCAGAGCAATTTTCTATCCATCTGCTGAGAGTCTATCATTCTTTTATTAGACATGTCCCAGACTTGTTCTGGATAGTTAGGATCTACCCTGTTCTCTGCATTGTAATCCACACCAGCTGATGTGCTCACTTGCAGTTGTGTTATTTTAGGTATTAAGTTTCAATCTCCTTGCACCGAGTATCCCTACTTAATCACTCCTCTGTAGACATATTGAAGATGTGCATGTGGGTTTTTGTTGGAACTAGAATTAATTTTGACAGAATTATGGCCTTTTTAACTCAGTCATTTAAGGCAAACGTTTTGCCTTGTAGGGTATGGAGTTTTGTCATCAACTCCTCCCACAGTTTTTAATGAATCTTTTTCAGACCTAACATACATATTCTGGACATACGGTATATGCGGTAATATTCGCGGGTTCAGATTTTCGTGGTTTTGGGTCCAAAATATAAGCACTAATTTTCGCAATTTTTAATTTTCGCAGTCTGCCATGTGCGCGAAAATTAAAAACGCTTGTATAAAAATGGCAAAGTATTCACAGGAAAGTTACGGAGAAGTAATGTAGTTCGGACAGTTTTTACTCTGGTAACCCTGTACATAAACAGACATTAATTGTATAGTGGCTGTGAATAAAACAGATAATGATGTCATCAGCAATTAGCATGTTGATTGGTACGAATCAATAAACATGTAATATTGTCGTTAATTAGCATGTCATATTTTTGCATGATCCCATCCTCAGATTTTTTATTGCATGCATGTTTTAATTATAATCAGCATTGTCGGTGAGTCGATGATTACACCTGTTAATAAATGTGTCAAAATTACCAAGGCAAAAGGATATTGGGTTTACTGAAGACACCTTGTCAGAAAAATGAAAATATTTGGCGATTTTTAATTTTCGCGGTTTCATAGTGACCGCGAAATACCGCGAAAGTTGGAAGATATTAGAGATATGCATGTGGATTACCGTAATCGCCCCATTTACCGCACATGCCCCTATAACCGCACACCAAGGCTATTTCCGGAAAAAAATGCATAAGCGCACACTGCTTTTTCCTTTTGAAAACTCACAAAACGCATCAAGTTCAACTTACCATTATTGTTTCAACAGCGACAGTGTTTCAGTTTTGTTTTCCCGACGCAATGTGCGAAGAGAGCAACTCTATCGGTCTAAATGTCAATCGGGCATCCTCGCCGATATTTACGGAGTTGGCTGAAGCGTTATGATGTGTACGAGTGCGAACAGCGGACTTGGATCAGCTTACACATCTGCGCCGTCTGATTAGCGTATTCTCTGTCTGCATCAACAATGGGAATGTACATGTTGATCCGAGAAGGATCAAGCTTACGAAGTTATGAGGTTACGGGGTGCGCAGGCTGAACTGAGTCTTTGCCTTTCGTACATGCAAAAAGGCGCCATTTCTCAAGAGAAATTCTTGTCATATATAGCGATAATGTGCACGTGCGCCAAAGTGCGTTGGGAAAGATACATGAACGACAGATGAGAAACCCGGGTTGCAAAAGAAATAAATTATCATAACGACAAACTCTTGTTTCCTGACAAAATCAGTCTGAATACATGCGCAAACTGAACGAAGCGACCAGCTTGCGCATATGCATGGTCTGTGCATTTAAACAAAGTTTGCGGTAGCCATAGGATAGGTTTATCATTGGCCCTCAAAAGGGCCTCAGGACACATTCGATCTGCAAACACCCGCATCATACAGTGCATTTGCGAACATTGACCAGTCTAACAAATCTCCAGGAATCGCCGATAGTTTGCAGAATAATTGTTTTAAGATGCGCAGACAGGTCTAAGGCTTTGCTGTGTGCGCATGTAATACGGTACCTTTCTCATGACACATGGCCAATATTTCTGCACCCTTGGACGTAATATAGGACAGACAGAAATAGAGAAGATCAAAAGGACCGCATCTTCCAGAATTAGAATGTGTGTGTTATTAATAGAAGCCCGTGAATTTAAAGCAGACCCCTTGCGATATTAGGTCAGCGTAAATGTGTTGAAATACTTTCCTTTCTTTCGGAATATTTATTTGGAATATTGAAAAAGGATGAAGAGAATGAAATACATGTACATGCATACTGAGGACATATTTAATACTGAGAGGTATGAGATATAATTTGCGACTGGACATGAGATCGTTTTTCTCCCGGAAATTGGCAATTCAAATACGGAAATTGGCAATTCAAATAGTTCGAACACTAAATATTTTCATGACACTTCGAACACCCCGATCAGTATTGCCGACTATTTCGACTGTTCGTTTTTTTTTTGTTTTTTTTTTTTCGTTCTGAGTGTGCGGTTATTAGAAACGTTTTAACCACACCTTTTTGTTGCAATTTTGAAAAAGTTAAGCGCACCGTGCGGTAAATGGGGCGAATACGGTATATTTGGAGCTAGAATTAATACACAGTTCCGAGAATAGCCGCTTAGCTCCGCCTGCTTAGCTACTGTTACTACGTCTCACAAGCTTACACAAAGATGGCGGAAAAATAAATGACAAATGCAAGTGTCTGCTAAATGTTGGCGATCTATGGCAAGAATCAGCCTCCTCGTGGCCTACACATGGCAGTTGGCGCATCATGCATTTCCGATGCGTTCTGTTCTTGCAAAGCAGGGTAAAATTTATTAAAAGTGGTGTTCGTTTGTTTTCTTTCTACAGGTGTACATCCCTTCATTAACTGAAAGGTAAAATCACGGACTTATATTGGTATTGACCACGTGCGATTTGTTTGTGAGACTATGTCACGTGCTAAGTTGTCGTTGCATTGGCCAGATATACGATATCATGTGATTTTGTGTGACATTCTGGGTGTGGCTCGGAACTGTGTATTTTGATAGAATTACAGCCTTTTGAACTTAGTCATTTTAGGCAAATGTTTGCATTGTTGAGTAGGTACTTTGTGTAATCAACTCTTCAGTTTTCAGACATTGTATACCTGTTATGGACATAATGAAGATGTGCTTGTATTTTTGATGGAGAAAAAATCAATATTGACGAAATGATAGCCTTTTGAACTTAGTAATTTTGGGCAGCATTTTTGCTCTGTAGTGTGTGAGTTTGTGTTATGTTTTCAATGGATTCTTTGTGGACAGTGTTTATGCTTGAAAGGCTCTTTGCTTTAGGGAGGTACAGGTCCTGTGACAGGCGCTGCATGGGGGCATCATTAGTGTCTTACAGACACAATTTTCTAGTTCTTTACATGAATATTTATACCAATAAAACCGACTTCAAGTTCAAGAATTATCTTGCCCACTGCTAAGCCATATGCTTAGTATTATAAATAACATTACTGGTTCGGACTTTGTCTATTTCTTGGCGGACAACTCTGCAGTTTTTAGCTCGCCTGAACAAAGTTCAGGGAGAGATATTGTGCTACCTCGGGCGTCAGCGGCGGCGGCAGCGTCGGTGTTAGCAAAATGTTAATGTTGCGCTGTTGGGCGAGCTATCCTGTCCCTGTGACAGGTCTTGTTTCATTTCCCTTGGCATTTTACGTCAGCTTCACTTTCTTGCAGACCTACTGCATAATGCAGCAGTCTACATAATTCCTCTGGCTTTGGATCAATGAGCCTAGCCTACACAACTTTAACCCATCCACTTTTCTTTTTTTAAGCTCGGAGTGCACCTCCTCTTGTGTAAGGGTCGCCACTAGAGCTCTCCTGTCAGACAGGTCACACAGATATGGATCATCACCGTCTCTGTACAGTTCTAAAATCTTGATCATTCTCTCATCCATTTTTAGCTCACCTGTCAAGATGAGCTTCTAGTATAGCCTTGGTCCGTCGTCAGCGGCGTCGGCGTCGTCGGCGTTCACTTTTAAACATCTTCTTCTCAGAAACCACTGGGCCAATTGAAGCCATATTTCATATGGAGTCTTAACAGGATGGGGGAACGAAAGTTTATATATTTGGTCCCGGTCACATGACCAAGATGGCCCCCATGCCCATATATGGTAAAAACCTTAAAAAATCTTCTTCTCCAGAACCACTGGGCCGATTGCCTTGAAACTTGGTATGTAGCATCTTGGACTCCAGTACTACAAAGTAGCTCTTGGAATTCTCAATTGGAAGAGTTTGTATTTGTGCTCCACTAGAGATGATAAAATGACAAGAAACACATGTATCTATTTATCATTAAACTCTTACAGTATAACAATCTTGTAACATGAACATAAAGACAGGCAGCTAGAAGTTTCCCCATTGTGCATCATTGTAATAATCAATTCTATGTGTTCATCCAAACAGTACTAGACAAAAAGCATAGACCCAGATCAAACTGCTCTCCAAATATAACCTCAAAAGTATGTCATTTCAGTGCAGTAACACTACCATCCTAAGTTTAATATTTAGTGTAATTCATTCGTACTGTTCATAGTGTTAGTGCTGACCAATCCATTGCTGAATTGCAAAAAAAAACATAAACAATCTGCTTATTTGGCATTCTCAAACCATCACACCTTCCCACTTTTCCCTAACTCTCAATACAAATGTAATGTTCCTTAATAGGGTTCAATTAGAAAGACATTGTTGGGTTATATTGTAGCTATTCTACATGATATATAATCATATTTATTCATCAAGCTCCATATTCTGAATGACCTTGCATGCTGGCATATAAACATATTCCTAAAAATGCTCATGAATACTCCATGGACCATGGGGCAGTCCGGTCATTACAACAGGTGGTTCCCTCGGCGGAACTGAAGTCACCTGGCAAGCATGACTTGTTTTTATTTTGTTCAAGACATCTGTGTCAATGCTAGGCCACCATACTTTTGCTCGAAGTAGTTGTTTTGTTCTAACAATGCCCTGATGTGACTCATGTGCTAAATTTAAAACACGGGGTTGTACTGATTTCGGGATGATTATTTTATTACCCTTGAGGATAATTGAATCCTTAACTGATAATTCATTTTCGATTTGACGATAAGGTTTCAAATCATCGGATTTGCCCCATCTGTTTGTTTGAATGCATTTACAGTGTTTGGCGTAAGGGCTGTGCAATCGGTGTCACAGCCTTGTCTACGTATAAATCGAGCTGAAAGTCTTTCAGTCCGCTGGTTCCCTTAAATACATCCTCAAACGATTTTACAATTGTTTCTGTATTTTCTTACGAACTATTGGTTTGGTCTATCGATAATGAGTTGATCATACCAATATGCAATAAGCCTAGTTTGGTAGCACATTTACGGCCAATTAATGGTTTACCTGTGCCTTTGATGACCTGGAAATTGATTTCATGCTCTTTGCTACCGATTTGCACCTTTAATTTTGTGTTCCCAAGCAAGTCTAATGGAACATTGCTACCATAAGGTTAAATCTTAGCGTTTGACTTTGATAGACAGTTTTCTGTGCTTTTGACCAGTTCATATGTTGCTTTGTCAATGACATTAGTTGATGCCCCGCTGTCAATCAAAATATTGATCAATTTCCCTTGTAAAGATAATGATAGTGTGGCGTCATTCTTACCTTGTAATAAGAAAACTTCCTCTCTCTCATTGTCACTATTATTTCCATTATCTTCCGAAAGAACATGCACGTTTCTAACTTTTGATGTATACATTTTGGCAAAATGACGTTTGCCCCCGCACGCATAACAAGTGACGTCTTTTGTTTTCTCAAACAATTTTCCGTAATGTCCTTTCTGTCCACAACTATAACAAACAGCAGTCGTCTCTCCTTGCGGTCGTCTGTCTGCCGGTTTCCTCTGGTACGTTGGTTTGGTCCCTCGGTTGTGTTGTTTTGGTCACGCCCCTTGGTTTTTGTTTAGTCCCGTTTGGTGTCGAACATGGTTGATTCGTCATTGTTGGCCCCAGCAGCCAGTTGGCTATCGTCATGTGTCTCCATTCGTTTTGAGTGTGTTTCACTTAACTCAAACGTACGTGAAATTGTCTTTACTTTGTCCAAAGTTAGAGTTTCTTCTTCCTATAATTTTTTCCGTAGCTTTGTTGAATTACATGAGTTTACCACCTTGTCTCAGATCATTTCGTCCTTGTCTGTAAACTTGCACGAAATTGCTAATTTGGACAGTCTAACAATATAATTATCTATTGTTTTTTTCATTTGATTGCTTTGATTTATGAAATATGTGCCGCTCAAAAGCAATATTTTTCTTTTGATTGCATTTATCACTCCTGTGGGAAGAGGTTGAGTGTCTCCATCATTTTTCTTGTTGTGTGCACTTCTTACACCCTTTGCTTTGGACACTGCCAACACTTCATATGAAAAAAAAAACACTTCTAATAGTGCTATAATCAGTAGGCTCGGCTTGTCCGCCCCTTTCAGCACTGCCTCCGAAAGCTGGGCCGGCAGTAAAAACACGTCATAATCTGGCACTAGTCGAATCTTCTGTTTCCCATTTTCCTAAAAAAAAAAAGAAAAAAAAAGATATAGACCATTATTTGCAGTAGTCAGCAGCTCAGAGGTTTCATTATAAGCAGTAGGTAGGTGTTTTCAGTGATTGGTAGTTTAATCATCAGTGCTGCCTAATTCACTGAGCGACTATAAAATATAACTTGCACTGAAAATTATTAAAGGTCTGACATTTTAAAATTATGGCATTTAAGACACTGTCTTGTTCTTCTTGAGAATAAATATTAACAAGTGGGGCAATATATGCCCATTTCAATACAGAAAAAAAATGTTAAAGAGCATTGGGTTCCCTTTTGTGAAATTTCAAAACCATACACCCATTTTTGAATGAGGCAAATGAGGTTCCACTGCACATAGTCTTTCATTGTCACCATTCCATTATCCTGATATGACTGAAATCTGTTGAAAAGGATGTACGACTTCAAGTCATCCATCCATCTATTGTCCACCCTTTTAGACTGACATTTTATAGCTCTCCTGTACTGAAGATGTGCATGTGCATTTTTTGATGGATTAAGAAACAATTTTGACTGAGTTACACCCATTAGAACTTGGTAATTTGAGGCAGGGTTTTTTGGGTATGCAGTTTGTGCAAGTAAATTTTCCACAGGTAAGATCAATTTTATTCAAAATACAGCATTTTGAATATAGCCATTATTACAACCAGGCTAGTAGGAAAGATCTTTGAAACAATGTTTGCAGATGGTGGACAGATCAGTGATGTACACTGCCCTGTGACAGAGGCTGCACGGGGGAATCATTTGTGTCTTACAGACATAACTTTCTACTTTATTTGAAACTAAATCAGCTGTGAAAGTAGGAAGCTTACATGTAACTGCTTTATTTCACAATTAACTCATTTGCTCATGGCTTTAACTTACGGTCTCTGGTTCTTCCCATTTTGGTACCTGCGCCTCAGAGCAACTTTGTGATGGCACTGGCTCTGGAGAGCACATATCCTGATTGACAAATATATGTTGATCTTCATGGACTTCAGTTTCAGATACACTTGATTCTGTGAAAGGTAATGGTCTGATGGGCTTTGGTCTGATGGGCTGTAATCTGACTGGAGTAATTTCCTGTAACAAACAAATCAGTAATTAGACTTTCCAGGGCACTGTCCCAGATGATATGGTAGTAGACTGAAGTCAGTTTTAATGACACTCAAGGGGTTAACAATAATGATACTCAGCAGTAAGGGAATAACATATTCAAAACCTAGAAAGAAAAAAAAAAACTAGAAAAGTGGTGGTGAAACATGCTACCTCAGCCATCATCATGACCTTAACCCCTGGTACTTAGAAATCTTCATATACTCATTTAGTAGACTGAATACACTAGTTTTGTAGTCTTCAATATTTCCAAGAAATTTAATTTTATAGCAGCTTCTCATAAAAGATGCAAATCTGACCATAAAAAGATTAAGGTCATCCCAGGGAAATTATTTGAAGAATGTTAATGGTACTCAAGTACATGTACCTGAAAAATGTTGATGATTTGTAAAATAAAACCATGTCTTGGCTAGTTTAATACAGAACCCATATGGCAGATATCACTGCAGTCTTTCTGCTAGTAGAAAGTCAGTATGGATAAGCACTATGAAATAAGTAGCCTCTTTCTAGAGGCTATTTAAACTCAAAGAACTTTTACATGTACTTATCTTCTTTGCAGAACAAGGAGCTGTCCAAAATCTGGTTTAATCAACTTGAAGCATTCATGACAATTTTAGCTTCCTCGATGGTTGTAACAGCTTCTTCATATGCAACATTTCGTATGAACTGGTATTTTGAACACTGTCTTTATTGCTTGAGTAAGTCTACACTGAACAAAATTTCTAATTGGTCACTTTTTGCCATAGAATTAAGCCTTCAGCAGATTTAGATTAGCCTGGCTACCAATTACGGCGAACAAATGTACAGATATTCTTGTATTTTACAAGCAGCACAAGCGCTTATGGATTTGCAAAATGATTTACATCAATTCGAGGTATCTATTAGGATTTACACAAACATTGAAAGGGAGGTAATTTGAAAACGTCACTATTAAAATTAATACAGGTGAAAACTGCATGAAGACTAAAAACATACCCCATGTTTTTATGATGAAAAACTAAATTTACTTCTTAAATATCATGCTTTTGTGGAAGTTTGATGCAGCCTGTATGTGTTTTCAAAGCGTTCTATGGTTTACATAGAAGGGGCCATAACTCTAATACTACAGTAAAGTGTTGATTACAACATTAACTTTCAATAAGTAGATAACAGCCCAAAATTTTGATTATAATCATATTCAAAAATACAATTTAAAAATCATATTTCTGCATATTAGAAAACTGACCAATTAGAAATTTTGCTGAGTGTATACACCATTTTATTTTCACCTGTAATGTCTTTGTGAGGCTTTGCATTTAGGGAATTAATAAGATTAAAACCGCTTTTCTAGTGAATCATTTTACTCAAACACTATAACCAAAATCAAGGAATGTAGATGAAATGCAACTATGGCTCTGAGGAAATGTTTGTCAGTTGCCGACAATGTCAAGTAAGAGTTGAACTCTGCCAACAATTTGGAAGCATCTTCATGCATAAAACCACTGAAGTGTTTAATGTTTTTGTCCAAGAGTGCTGGCAATGGCTGGATTAAGATTGTTGGGACAACATTTATCGCAGGTTGTTGGGCCAGACCTGATGTATTGTTTGTAACCTGAAGGAGCTGTGGTGGAATAACATTAATTCCAGTTTGTTAAGTTTAACCCATTGCATTCTGGGTATTTTTTGTCGTCTGCTGAAATTGTCTGCACCAAAAATCAAGAATATTTTGACAATATTGGTCTAACTAACTCTTGTAGAAATATGTCTAGGCAGCTAACAGTTTGTATCTCAGATCAGGCCCCGGAGCCAAACTGTTTGCCCAGATACTCCCAAAGGGGTATCCAGAATGGAATGGGTTAAGGACATGGAGTACTTTGTGCAGCATGTGAATGGACTCCCCAAATTTAAAGGGTCATTAAAAGTCCCTGAGCTGGCCAGTCCATCACATTCCATAAATGGATTGTTAGAATATTAATTCATGTTCTGTACAGCTGCACACTCCACAAAAAGAAAAAGTAGTCTATAGAGATGCAAACACCTGTGTTGCAATTGGTTGCATGTATTTGTACGGCATTACCGGCGCATTGAGTGGCAAATTGAGGTCTATCATGTGTAAATTTTTAATGGCTGCTTCACATCATCACATCCATCAAGCAAATCAAAGATTAATTTCAGATTCTCCACCATGAAATGTATTTGTGAGGCTTTGCATTTTGGGAATTAAAATTAAAACCGCTTTTCTAGTGAATCATTTTACTCAAACATGGTACCTAAAATCAAGGAACATCACTCTAAATGTAAGGTACCATGAAAAATTCATTGATCAGTGTAAGAGTCCTTGGTCTTCCTCCAATACTTTTATCACTATTTCCCCCTGTACATGCTTCTGCGTCTTCAACAATTTCCTCATATAAGGTGTCAAAAACAGCAGATTCGTGGATTCCGGTATAAAATGACACTTCTGATCAATTCCTCTTATGTCATCAAATGTTAGCCGGGCCGTGTAGCGCAATCGGTAGGGCACCTAGCTGACTCATAAGTCAGAGGTCCTGGGTTCGAAACCCGGTCTGGCCACATACTTTCGTTTCTTCTTCCGCTGATTCAAGAAGGGCAGTTGTCAGTTACTGGCGAAAGTATGTGCACTTAGTACTGGTTAACCGCTTAGGAGGTCTAAGCCTGCCCAGGAATAGTGTGGTTAGGTTAACTGACCCTCTCGACATGACCATAGTTGTTTACCATGGACATTAAGCAATAAATCAATCAAATCAAGTCATCAGATGTTAGCAGTGGCATGTTAACCAGAACACTGAAATCTGTCGTGACTGGATTTTTCAGTGTGTGTGTCTGGGCCTCTTTGGTTTGAGTTGAAGTGGAGTCCGTGTCTGGATATGTCTGGCAATATTGATACCTAATTGAAGACAGAATTCTTGGAGTTGCACAGTAATTATGTAATGTTACTGATGTATCCAAAATATACCCTGATGCATTGTAACCGATTTCTTGACAATCCTCTGAATTATATGAAGAGCTACTTTTATTGAGATTATCTGATACCTCTATGCTCTCAGGTTGCTCAATGATGTTCTCATCAAACCTCTGAAATAAGAATGGGGAAAAACTTTACTTATAGCAGCACACTGATCAGACAAAAATTACAGTTTATACCGAAAGTGCTGTAAAACCACCATAATGATCATATATGGTTCAACAATGAATTGATTTCGCAAGAATAGGTGGTTTTCCCACAGTACACCGGTTGCCCCGATCCCTTCCCCCCACTCCGAACACACACAATAATTAGCTTTAAATACATAATGAAGAAATACAAACATGAATTAAACACAGTATACTTATCAATATAAATAGTTTCAACTCTTGTTACACCAGCAAGCTCAATAGGAGATGCTTCTTCAAATAATTTAACAAAAACAACAGCATACCGTATTACAAGAAACAGGCCAATGCTTCACCTTGTCTGACGCCTATTTAAAAAAAAAAGAAAAAGGGTGATAATAAAATCAAAAAGGTGATGATAAACACCTTTCACATTAAAAGCAAGTCATATAGGTGTCTGATTAAAAAAAAGCTGGCGAAAAACACTGGAAATGTCCGAATTAATAGTCACATCAAATTTCAGCACCTACATGCAGTAGGTCGTTGTTGTAACGAACAAGTAACACCTTTCCTTGTACAAAAGTATGTTTAATTTACTCTAAAATGCTTACTGAGGTGTTATACTTCTTGTTTCCAAAGATGGAAGGAACAGTATTTGTCATTTTCTGTCCGCATTCACCCTCAAAATGTTCTGAACACAGTTTGCTTTTGTTCGTATATCGGAACGTTTTCATTGAGAGTTTACAGCGCTGAAGCCAAACTTTCCGAGTCCTTTCGTTGGCTGGGAATCTGTGAAGTGAAACTACTTTTCCATTCACTATTTTTCCTCTGAATTACTGCACATGGAGCAATATTTTTTTCCCCTTTTTCGGTGGCATCCTTGTTGTTATGATAGCCCCCGGAAATGGAAAACAGGATCAGCACATGTGCACTACGTTATTGTAGAGTGCCTAATTATGGGTGGATAATTTAGTTTCAGAAAAGAGCTATTATGATCATACATTGTGTTTTTGTGCCACGGTCCTAATTTGCTTGGTTACCATAGCAATAGCAACTGATATGCTTGAAAATTAATGGCAGTATATGAAAAATTAATTTTCTCTGTAGCCATAAAGCTGGAAAAGCTGAACTTTTACAGAAGCATAATCTTACCATAAGCCTATACAAAAAATTGCTTTTCATGTCAGCATGTTTATACTACTTTGAAGTTGCTATTGACTATGGGAAAATAACTGCCGATAAAATACTGTGTTAGTGGTGCAGATATAATTACAGATCCTTTAGAGATATGTTCCTTTAGCGTGTCCCACATTATATGGCCTGGTGACACTACCCCCTTAATAGGCCAGTACAAGTATGTGCCATCCTAAAGCACCCCTTTCTTCAACCTGACCCACTCCAAAAGACTTGTTATTGAAAGCAATCAGCCCCCAAAAGACCCATATTTGTATAGAAATGTCGCTCTGTGCTGTTTTCAGTGCCGCTCTAAAGCTCCACTTCATTCAACATGAACCGCTGGCTTATGATCACAGGGTATAATCGATTCCGCTAATTTTCGCTTCCTGCAGAGACTGTACATGATATTTGGCTTCCGCCAAGACTGTCCGCGAACTCTTGCTTCCTGCAGAGACTACTGTCCTCGTAAAATGGCTTCCTGCAGAGACTGTCCGTGTGATTCTGCTTCCTGCCGAGGCTCTCGGCAGGAAGCAGAATCACGTGGACAGTCTCTGCAGGAAGCCATTTATCAGTTACAGAAGTCTCGGCAGGAAGCAAAAGATCGCGGACAGTCTCGGCGGAAGCCAAATATGATGTACAGTCACTGCAGGAAGCGAAAATTAGCGGAATCGATTATACCCTGTGATGATGCAAGCTCCAAAAGATCTCTATTTCTATCAGGCTTATTTCACAAGTTCGGTATTAGGCTGAAGCTTCGGTATTTCATTGTACTCATTTCCATGCAATCTGATCAAATACAGCTTCATGATATTACTGCTGTTTATGGCTACTCTTCGCTTTTGAAAACACTCAAAGACTGCATTTGCAGTTTTGCTTCTGGTCAAAGCAAGGTCTTCATTAGTGTCAATATTTTTACAATCTGGCAATATTCTGAGTTTCTTTTGCTCCCTTAACAGTTTCTGCCTACAGTGGTGTATCGCAAATTGAACTAGGGTATTGTATGTCCCTTTCCTCACAGGGTATAATCGATTCCGCCAATTTTCGCTTCCTGCAGAGACTGTCCGTCATATTTGGCTTCCACCGAGACTGTCCGCGAACTCTTGCTTCCTGCAGAGACTACTGTCTTCGAAAAATGGCTTCCTGCCGAGACTGTCCGCGTGACTCTGCTTCCTGCCGAGAGCCTCGGCAGGAAGCAGAGTCACACGGACAGTCTCGGCAGGAAGCCATTTATCATGTACAGAAGTCTCGGCAGGAAGCCAGAGTTCGCGGACAGTCTCAGCAGAAGCCAAATATGATGTACAGTCTCTGCAGGAAGCGAAAATTAGCGGAATCAATTATACCCTGCGTTCCTTGTAGAACCAAGATGTGTATAATCTAGGTCTGAGACTTTCAGTTGTTCCTCCTAATTTGTTTTAGCCAGGCCAATGACCAGTTTATTGGTGTCCTTGTTCTGTTGTTCTTGAATACCACTTTGCTGGTTTTGTTGTGTTGTGGCTCATATATCTAGAGCATCTGTTGTTGAGCTAGGTTCTCAGGGGAGCGATACTAGATCAAATGGTCCTCTTGTTTAATATGTTTGCACAGCCGATTTCAGCAACACCTGCATACATTTGTGCAGCTAATTGGAAATATCCAGGTAAAATAACACATCTAAGAAATCTAGGGTATTAAGAACTTTGCTATGGAATGCAAGCACGACATGCTAATTGTTAAATGCTAAATTTATGCAAATTGTTTAATGCAGTTAGCCAAATGGTAAATACCAATTGTTAAATGCTAAATGCAATTTACTAAATGTTAAATGCAGTTAAATGGTAGTTGGTAAATGATAACTGCTTGATCATTAGATAACTGCAAAATAGTAATTGTAAAATGCTAAATAATGCTAATTGCCAAAAGGTCATAAGCTGAATTTAGGTGGGTGTCCCACTGAAATGGATGTCTATACTCTTTTTGAAAGCCGGTTCGGTACCAGGGCATCTTTTTGTCTGAAGAAGTGAGGCTAGTGAGGTAGTTAGTACAATGTTTAAATGCTAAACACAAATTGCTAATTGTTAAATGCTAAACGTTAAATGTAAATTGCTATATGTTAAATGCTGTTTAACAATTAGCAATTGCATTTAGCATTTAACAGTTAGCAGGTCGTGGCAGCGTTCCATATTTTTCAGCTCTGACACATGCTTAATCAAAGCTGTGCAACTGTATTGATCAAGTGATGCACAGAATCTGATGTATTCATGAAAAGCTGTGCAAACATACTGCTTGCAATCAAAATCAAAAGTGGGCAGATGTAATTTTCCCATATTATTGAAGTTGTTTAGGTTAGACAAGATAACTCATTGAGCACCAGAGAGGAAATTAGCAGACTTTGCAAACA
This sequence comes from Ctena decussata, assembly GCA_963989385.1. Lineage (NCBI taxonomy): Eukaryota > Metazoa > Mollusca > Bivalvia > Lucinida > Lucinidae > Ctena > Ctena decussata. The sequence continues at coordinate 30,912,153 of OZ022498.1, read as the reverse complement.
GGGTAGATCCTGATGAGGCAGCTCATAATGAGCCGCCTCATGTGGATCTACACTGTTTATCCTATAGTCTTTGAATTCTCAATATGAAATGTCTCGGACAAGGCATTTTTTTAATTTTTGCAAACGTAAATTTTGTCGTCTGCTTTTTGGTGCTTAAAGAGTTAAGAGCTCATAACTGATATGGTTGGTTGAATTGTCTTTGTTTTGCTTAATCAGCTCAGTATTGCCTTGTTATTACTTATTATTAGCATGTTCATTATCAGCTTATTTAGTCATTTCAGTGCAATGATGTCAGTGAATTTTGAAGTTTATTGTTCATCTGTATTATTCAGCCATATTAGAAAAAATACTATAGTTATCCTATGTACTGGGAAAGCTTAAGGTTGTGGGTACATCTCCATGTTTTTCTGGAATGTTTTACAAGGATAAACAACTTTTATGACTTCCTGTTTGCTTCCCTGGATGATATTACTTAGCCCTTCCTAAATGGGGTCTACTCTTAAAGGAAAGAACTTATTTGTAAGGGAGCATATTTGTTTGAAAGATGACCATCATGGAGAAGGAAGCAAAAATGAAAATGGCAGAGTAGCTTCCCCTGAAAGTGTATCCATTCACCTTAATTTTTCTTTAAAAATGTTGAACTGATTGCTGTACATAACCAGTAGTTTGTATGCAAATGTTGCACCTATGCTAGCAATGCAGACCCTGATCTCACCGCTACTGATGTCCAGGGTTACCATAGTCAGGGAAAAATAATCAGAAAATACTTTTGCCTGTTAATGGAAAAGTCAGGAAATATCATGATTGGTCAGGAAAATTGGGACTTGAAATTTGAAAATTGTTGGCTATGACATTAATTACTCTCCACAAAGGGAAAGCAAATATGAGCCGCAACATGAAAAAACCAACCAAGTGGCATGTGCACCCAGTGAAAAAGTAGATCAGCCTTGGCATCTGCCCAGTGTGATGGGAGTCTTCCCTGTGTGCTCAAAGGGTAGGTAAGGGTCTAAGCGAGCTCTATGTGGATAGCAAAGACCCAAGTTTTTGCTTGACGCACATGCCACTTTGTTGGTTTTGTCGTGTTGCGGCTCGTGTGTCGTCAGTCTTTAACTAGAACTATACAAGTCATGTATCTCCTTCATTGGTGGCTGCTCTTAAAAGAAAGAAGCTACTCTTAGGGGGGGGGGGGGCATTTTTTTTTCCTTTTAAGAATAGCCACCAAATTTCAGTTGATACCTTTAGCACAGTTAAAGTAAAGATTATAATTAACTTATCAATTATAAAAGGGTATGGAAAGTGGAAAATCAGGGAAATATTGGAGAGGTGAAGGATAAATGGCAACCTTGTAAGAACAACCTTGTAATTGAGCCGCGACACGACAAAACCAACAATGTAGTTGTGCGCCCAGCGTAGACTCAGATCAGCCTGGGCATCCGCCCAGTCTGATCAGAGTCTTTGCTGTCAGCATGGAAGTAGCTTAGACCCTAAGCTACCCTTTGAGCACTTAATGAAGAGTCTGATCAAACTGGGCGAATGCCCAGGCTGATCTGAGTCTGCACTGGGCGCACAACCACTTTGTTGGTTTTGTCATGTCGCGGCTCATATGAGTCTACTCTCTTTGCTTAGGCCATACAGTCCTAGTACAATGTATTTTTAGGGTCATTGCAGTGTAGATGATGGTGTTATTGTTCTTCGTCTTAGCATTTATCATGGAAATCCATAAAGGTTTAAATTATATTCTCAGGTTATTAGCCAATCTTGACCAAACCTTGCATCATGACATGATAGAATTTTTGTGATTACGTTTATGGTTACATCATCTGCTTGAAGATGAAGTCAGTATCTTTAAAGCAAAAGTAAATGTTTTTTGAAGTTTATGAATTCAACGCTTATGAACAAAATAGTATAGATACATGTTAATGAGATGAATGCATAACTTGATTTGTTAGTTGTACTTTAAAAAAAAAATAATTAACAAACTGTTGTTTTACCATATTGTATGTAATAGTGGTCATCTCAAAAGCTTTCAAACTACCATAAAGATTCTAAGTACAACATATTGGGATAGATATGTCTGAGCAAACAGTGCAGTCCCAGATCAGACTGCTCCTGGTCAGGGTCTACACTGTTTGCCATTCTGTCTTCATCCTTTGGATACAGTACTGCATTAATATGAAACCAGACTGTTCAGTTTTATACCATTTACGGTAATTATTTTAGGTGTCCTAGTTTCTAGATTTTTAGCTCACCTGAGCACGAAGTGCTCAGGGTGAGCTTTTGGGATACCGTGATGTCCGTCGTCCGTCGTACGTGTGTCCGGACGTCCGTCCGTCCGTCCGTCCGTCAACTTTTGCTTGTGTACACTCTAGCGGGCACAGTTTCGATCCAATCTTTATGAAACTTTGTCAGAATGTTAGTCTTCATAAAATCTAGGCCAAGTTCGAAACTGGGTCATGTCGGGTCAAAAACTAGGTCACTAGGTCAAATCTTAGAAAAACCTTGTGTACGCTCTAGAGGGCACAGTTTTCATCCAAAGTTCATGAAACTTTGTCAGAATGTTTATCCTCATAGTATCTAGGACAAATTTGAAACTGGGTCATGTCGGGTCGAAAACTAGGTAACTAGGTCAAATCATAGAAAAACCTTGTGTACCCTCTAGAGGACACAGTTTTGATCCAATGTTTATGAAACTTTGTCAGAATGTTTATCTCCATAAAATCTAGGCCAAGTTTGAAACTGGGTCATGTCGGGTCAAAAAATAGGTCACTAGGTCAAATCTTAGAAAAACCTTGTGTACGCTCTAGAGGGCACAGTTTTCATCCAAAGTTCATGAAACTTTGTCAGAATGTTTATCCTCATAGTATCTAGGACAAGTTTGAAACTGGGTCACGTCGGGTCTAAAACTAGGTCACTAGGTCAAATCATAGAAAAACCTTGTGTATGCTCTAGAGGACACAGTTTTGATCCAATCTTTATGAATTTTTGTCAGAATGTTTATCTCCATAAAATCTAGGCCTTGTTCGAAACTGGATCATGTCGGGTCAAAAAACTAGGTCACTAGGTCAAATCTTAGAAAAACCTTATGTACGCTCTAGAGGGCACAGTTTTCATCCAAAGTTCATGAAACTTTGTCAGAATGTTTATCCTCATAATATGTAGGATAAGTTTGAAACTGGGTCACGTCGGATCTAAAACTAGGTCACTAGGTCAAATCATAGAAAAACCTTGTGTACGCTCTAGAGGACACAGTTTTAATCCAATCTTTATGAAACGTTGTCAGAATGTTTATCTCCATAAACTCTAGGCCAAGTTCGAAACTGGGTCACTAGGTCAAGTCTTAGAAAAACCTTGTGTACGCTCTAGAAGGCACAGTTTTGATCCAAAGTTCATGAAACTTAATCAGAAAGTTTATTGTTATAATATCTAGGATACGTTTGAAACTGGGTCACGTCGGGTCAAAAACTATATAACTAGGTCAAATCATAGAAAAAACCTTGTGTATGCTCTAGAGGACACAGTTTTGATCCAATCTTTATGAAACATTGTCAGAATGTTTATCTCTATAAACTCTAGGCCAAGTTCGAAACTGGGTCTTGTTGGGTCAAAAACTAGGTCACTAGGTCAAATCTTAGAAAAGCCTTGTGTACGCTCTAGAAGGCACAGTTTTGATCCAAAGTTCATGAAACTTTGTCAGAATGTTTATCCTCATAATATGTAGGAGAAATTTGAAACTGGGTCATGTCGGGTCAAAAACTAGGTCACTAGGTCAAATCATAGAAAAACCTTGTGTCTGTTCTAGAGGACACAGTTTTGATCTAATCTTTATGAAACTTTGTCAGAATTTTTACTTCCATAAACTCTCGGCCATGTTTGAAAGTAGGTCATGTCGGGTCAAAAACTAGGTCACTAGGTCAAATCTTAGAAAAACCTTGTGTACGCTCTAGAGGACACAGTTTTGATCCAAAGTTCATGAAACTTAATCAGAAAGTTTATCGTTATAATATCTAGGATACGTTTGAAACTGGGTCACGTCGGGTCAAAAACTATATAACTAGGTCAAATCATAGAAAAAACCTTGTGTATGCTCTAGAGGACACAGTTTTGATCCAATCTTTATGAAACATTGTCAGAATGTTTATCTCTATAAACTCTAGGCCAAGTTCGAAACTGGGTCTTGTTGGGTCAAAAACTAGGTCACTAGGTCAAATCTTAGAAAAACCTTGTGTACGCTCTAGAGGACACAGTTTTGATCCAAAGTTCATGAAACTTTGTCAGAATGTTTATCCTCATAATATGTAGGATAAGTTTGAAACTGGGTCATGTCAGGTCAAAAACTTTGGTCACTAAGTCAAATCTTAGAAAAACCTTGTGTACGCTCTAGAAGGCACAGTTTTGATTCAAAGTTCATGAAACTTTGTCAGAATGTTTATCCTCATAATATTTAGAACAAGTTCGAAACTGGGTCACGTCGGGTCAAAAACTAGGTCACTAGGTCAAATCATAGAAATACCTTGTGTATGCTCTAGAGGACACAGTTTTGATCCAATCTTTAAGAAACATTGTCAGAATGTTTATCTCCATAAACTCTAGGCCAAGTTCCAAACTGGGTCATGTCGAGTCATAAACTAGGTCACTAGGTCAAATCGTAGAAAAACCTTGTGTGCGCTCTAGAAGACACAGTTTTGATTCAAAGTTCATGAAACTTTGTCAGAATGTTTATCCTCATAATATGTAGGACAAGTTTGAAACTGGGTCATGTCGGGTCGAAAACTAGGTCACTAGGTCAAATCTTAGAAAAACGTTGTGTAAGCACTAGAAGGCATAGTTTTGATCCAATCTTCATGAAACTATGTCAAAATGTTTATTGTCCATACATCTAAGCCCCTATGAAACTGAGTCACGTCGGCTCAAGGTCAAATCTTATAAAAACTTTGTGTACACCCTAGAGGGCACAGTTTTGATCCAATCTTCATGAAACTCTGTCAGAATGTTTATCTTAATGAAATCTAGGTAAAGTTTGAAACTGGGTCGTGTCGGGTCAAAAACTTGGTCACTAGGTCAAATATAAGAACGACCTTGTATACGCTCCAGAGGGCACAGTTTTGATCCAGTCTCAATGAAACTGTGTCAGAATGTTTATTCTTACAATATCCAGGCCAAGTTTGAAACTGGGTCATGTCGGGTCAAAAACTAGGTCAAATGTTAGTATGGTAAAAACTCTTATAAATCTTCACCAGAGCCAGTGAACTGATTAATGCTCAGGTGAGCGATTCAGGGCCACCATGGCCCTCTTGTTTACAGTATTTCATATGAACAGCTTCATGAGATAAAGTGTCATAAGGTCGGTACACTTTAAGGGGAAGCAACTTTGCCGTTTTTTATTTTGCCTCCCTTGGTTTTAACATACTTATTTCACTCTTTCACAACATACATAGATGGTCCAACATACAAGTTTATAGGATTCAGAACAAAAGCATGTTGCTTATTTAGTTTTTCTTCTCCTTTCTGAATGAGGGTCAACTCTTTATCAGAAAATTTTGCCCTTTTAGGAGCAAATTCTTTTATTTATGAGTAGACCCCTTTTTTTGAAGGGCTTCAGCTTCCAAGCAAGCATTTGGAAAGCTGTAAAAGTTAATCTCCTTTGTAAAAATGGCAGAAAAAACATGGGAATGCAGGCATAGATCTAAAGGCATGTGTAAACTGCACCCTGTCCAGATAAATCTCTTCATGAATGCAGTCAAACTGTCTTGTCTGAGACTGTACATACTGCCCAGGCAGAATGTTGGGCCTTGTATCTTTTTCAAAAAGAAAAAAATAATGCACAATGCCCTCACCAGACAGTACATACAGTTCAGACAAATACAATATAAATTCCTAAAATTGGGACACCTGAAATGGAACAGTTTGGTTATACAATGCAGTAATGCATCCATAAGATGCAGCTGGAATGGAAACAGTGTAGATCCTGATCAGACTGCTCTGTTTTGGTGCAGTCTGGTCTGGGTCTACTCTGTTTGCTCAGACCTGCCTGTACCAATACTCAGGGGATAACTGTATTCAAAATTGTCAGTTGGGGAGGTAAACCGTTGGTTTTATGGTCGGAAATTTTATCTTATGGCAACATGCTAGGTAAATCGTCGGTTTTATGGTTGGAAATTTTATCTTATGGCAACATGCTAGGGGAGCCGTAAAATGGAATTTGTGACCATAAAACCAACGATTTACCTCCCCAAATGACAATTTTCAATATAGTTATCCCCATTCTAATGCACTTTTTCACATTTTCACCTTTCAAAGTGTACTTCTTTGCACCCATTGCAAGCACGTTCAGCAGCGTAAAACCAAACGTCAGCCAATGAGAAGTGACGTTTTATACTGACGTTGGGTTTGCGACAGTATTATTGTAGAATATACTGTCGCAAGTTTTTGACATCCAGTCAGAAGTTGCGTTATATTATGAATTGCATTTGAATTAGAATTTTTATGGTAGTATGAATTTTATCATTCCTGGATGAAAACATACAACCACATATGAAATTTAGGATTTATCATGAAAATTAGCTAGAGCTCTGTAAATGGCAAAATATATTTGGCAACTTGGCAGACCATGGAAGAAGAAATTTGTTATCACCCCTGTCCGTACGTACGTACGTAGCGTACGTACGTACGTAGCGTACGTACGTACGAAATGGTTTCCGTTCAATATCTTTTGAAAGCATTGGTATATTGAATTCATATTTCATACACAGCTATATAATCATAAAATACAGGTCAAGTTCGATGTTGGGTAAAATCCGGCTATTATTGTGGGAGTTATGGCCCTTTTTCGACTTCTGTTTCTATGAAAAAATGGTTTCCGTTCAATATCTTTTGAAAGCATTAGTGTATTGAATTCATATTTTATATACAGCTATATAATCATAAAATACAGGTCAAGTTCGATGTTGGGTAAAATTCGTCAATTATTGTTGGAGTTATGGCCCTTTTTCGACTTCTGTTTCTATGAAGAAATGGTTTCCGTTCGATATCTTTTGAAAGCATTGGTGTTTTGAATTCATATTTTATACACAGGTATATAATCATAAAATACAGGTCAAGTTTGATGTTGGGCAAAATCCGTCGATTATTGTGGGAGTTATGGCCCTTTTTCAACTTTATTTTTTATGAAGAAATGGTTTCCGTTCAATATCTTTTAAAAGCATTGGTGTATTGAATTCATATTTTATACACAGGTATATAATCATAAAATACAGGTCAAGTTCGATGTTGGGCAAAATCCGTTGATTATTGTGGGAGTTATGGCCCTTTTTCGACTTCATTTTGTATGAACAACTGGTTTCCGTTCATTATCTTTTGAAAGCATCGGTATATTGAATTCATATTTTATACACAGGTATATAATCATAAAATACAGGTCAAGTTCAATGTTTGGTAAAATCCGTCAATTATTGTGGGAGTTATGGCCCTTTTTCGACTTCATTTCATCATACAATAATTACAATAATGGTGTTCGTTTGTCAGTTTTTGAAAAGTTACTTGTTTCCGGGCTATTTCTTTTGGAAAGTTGCATGGCATCCATTTCTGCGATAAGATACAGAATATCATCACATATCAGTCATGACATCCCCACATCCAAGCCCCCCCCCCCCCCCCCCCCCCCCCCCCCCCAACATGTTCTTCTCAAGAAGCACAATACATCTTCCCAAGGAAAACAATAAAACATGTACCACACAGAAGTGTGCCTTTGTGAACCTAGTTATGCTACAAGTGCCTTTACCTTAAACAAGGCGCCATCTTACTTAGGGCACTAGGCGGGGGCATCCGTGTCGTATGGACACATTTCTAGTTTTATATTGTAACTTGCCAATTTGTTCTGTTAAAAACTTTTCTGTTATGTACAGTATTTAGGTATTACTTTGTTTTCTTTGTGTATGATTTTGAATTTGCCGTACAGTTTACATTGGCAGGTACAACAAAGCTACGATGAATGGATACACTTTCAGGGGAAGCAACTTTGCCATTTTCATTTTTGCCTGCCTTCTCTATTAACTCTTCAAGGAAAGAATTAGCTCCCTAATGAAAAATGTTTTTATCCTTGTGTAGATCCCATTTTTGAAGGGCTTTGTCATCCAGGGAAGCAAAAAGGAAGTCACAAAAGTTGTCGTCCTTTGTAAAAAATGGTGGAAAACATGGAGGTGTACCCATTTACCTTATGCTGTGTGGATAACTTTCCTACATGGGGATCAGTGATCTGAACTACTTGTTTTTCCTTTCAGAGGGGGCTACAGTACTCTAAGGTAAAGAATATAGCCACCAATTTAAACATTTGGGTTCCACTGCCAGGGACACAAATGCTATTCTGTTAAAAGTAAGATGTTTCCCTTTTAAAAATGGCTAACTGTCATGTGTGTCTTTGCATCTTAACCCTTAAAGGGCCAAAAACGCAGACAACAAAATTTTGTCTGCAAAATTTTAAAAAAAATGTTTCGTATAAGCAATTTCATATTGAGAATTCAAAGAATACTGGACAAACAGTGAAGATTTTGATGAGGCAGCTCATTATGAGTGCCTTATCTGGATCTACATTGTTTTTAAATTGAACTGTTTTCATTTCTGGTGCTTTAAGTGTTTTCTGCTCCCATATGTAGAGCAAATGCTCATGGTGTAAATTACGAACAATGGCAAATGATCTGATTGCTATTACCAGCTTTAATTCAGCTTTAATTCTTGGCCCAGTTGTTCAAAACTAATGATGTTGTTAGTTAACGTGATGTTAAAATTTCAAAGGTTAATATCACAAATATGCAAATATTTTTTCGTTGTTTAAATGTGAGAAGCTTTTGCATTGCAAAAGCTTCTCACACATTTTCAACAAAAAATATTAGTGTATTTGGCTATAAAGTCGTAAAACACTTAACGAGTTGACCTCTTAATGAATTTGTTAGCCTAACAATACTTTGAACAACTGGGCCCATGTTTTGTTTTAAAACAATATCTGCTCCATTGTAGTCAGTCATCTCTTGCCTGTATGGAAGTACATAAGAGCTATTGTTGTAGCCCCTGTATCTGGGCCCTGACGTCTGCATCTGTAATGTGGTGTTTCATGTGATGGGCATCTTCACATGGCCAACATATGAGTTAGTGCATTCCTCACTTTCAGAGTTGAGTGAAACTTCAGATGCCAGTGGTCTGTAGTTTGTTCTGTTAATGTTTTTATTTGCATGCTGTTTGTTATAAATCAGAAGTGTTCAGAGGATATTAAGCCAGTTTTCGATTGCCACAGATGCGGAGCAAGTTATTGTAAACCAGCCGCGACAGGAGAAAACCAACAAAGTGGTTGTGCGCCCAGTGCAGACTCAAATCAGCCTGGACATCTGCTCAGTCTGACCAGACTCTTTGCTAAGCATTTAAAGGGTAGCTAAGGGTCTACCCTACTTCCATGGGGACAGTGAAGACTCTGATCAGACTGGGTGGATGCCCAGGCTGATCTGAGTCTGCACTGGGCGCACAACCACATTGTTGGTTTTGTCGTGTCGCGACTCAATTGTCAGATCTCGAGTGGGCACACTTTCAAGGGAAGCAAGGTCTTTTTTTTTTTTTTTTTTTTTTTTGCTTCCTTTCTCCATGGGGTCAACGCTTCAAGGCAAGCAAATTTTTTTGCTTTATGAGTTGACCTATTTTGGAAAGGCTTTTTGTCCAGGGAGCTAGCAAACACAAAGTCACAGTAGTTATTTCCCTCTGTAAAATTGCAGAAAAAGAAAAAAACATGGAACTGTACCCAATTAACTTTAAAATTTAAGGTTTGGGCTTCTCTTTGTAGTTCTTTGGATTAATAAAAGCTGTTAGCATTTCCTGATACAGTCAACTCCCGATATCTCGAACATTGATATCTCAAAATATCTTATTGTATCAAAGAATCTATTTCCTACTTCTATTTACAGTTCAACTCCTGTTATCTCAAACTACTTATATCTCAAAGTAAATTTTCTGGAGAAAATTTACTTCAATATATCAGTAGTTTGGGCTGAAATTCAACTTTGAGATATCGAGAGTTGACTGTAGTGTTATTTGCACAAACTTTAAAGTTAATTTAAAAGCATGGCAAATATTTCCCATTTCACAGTAATTTGTTATTTCTGCACTGAAGACGTCAGTTCTAGCATGGTAGGGAATATCTGTCATGCAGCAATTGTAATAAAATGTCATATGAAGAAATATGTAAGTTGATCTGAGAATGATATCAATTGCTTTTGAATGCTCGAAACATTCACATTTTTCTGACACATACCGGTAGATAATAAATGGCATAAAACTTTCAAGGATGTGGAATTGCTATCAATATTCAAGTTTCCTTGCAAAGCAATATCATTTACCTGCAAAAGTCTTGATATTTTCTAGATTTTACACCACCCTTGCTAGAAAACGCCAACTTTAGCACTAAATATTTTGCAGTGAGCAAGGTCTACCATGATAAATGTGGTATAAAATAGTTATATACCATAGTTTGTCAGCCTGCACAGAAGATAGTTCACTTGCTAAAGCCTGTGGATTATCTCTTCGTACAGGCAGACAAACTATGGTATTACTAATTACTTGTACAGTTCTTTTCTCTGAAACTGAGTAAAATTCACTGAATAAACACAATACATGCAAGACGAGCAAGATGTAGTCATTTTGGTCCATTATCTATATGCTAATTTTGGTTGATGATTCATATCAGTTATGGTCCTGATTATGTAAATTACTGTACATTGATATGTTTCCTAAGTTTTGTTATGTTTTTACCACTTTTTGTGTTTTGTAAGGTATTTTAAGTTGTTATGAGTATTTATTCAGTTACTCAATAGTGCTGTAGTTAGTCTGTGATATTAAATATGAAGATCCTAAAAATAGATGATCTGACAGTTATATATGTGTTGATTTGCTTACATGATTTCCCATATCCAAAACTAGAAAAATTCGCCAAACATGATGATTAATTGAATGTAACAAATGCCTCCAAACTACAATTACCTTTAAGTTTTCCTTGACCTCGCTTAAATATGAATTTCAGTTTTATGCAAGACCCACCTTCTCTTGTTGCGAATATTTGTGTAAAGTTTATAAAAGTTTTGTAGGCAGTTTTATATGCCATTTTGAAAAACAAAATACTGATATACTACCGGGTATATTGCATACCTATATATATTGTATACCTATATACTAGTCTAATCTGGTCTATCCCACAACCTTTCAAAGTTGTTTGGGCACCAGAAGTGATTCGGTCTCTCTCCACCTGGTCCTATATTCAACTACCCTTGTGCTGACAAAGTTTATCCCTGTCCTCTCTTTAATACTGGGTAGTTGAATATAAGACCAGTGGAGAGAGACTGCTGCAGTCATTAGTGGTGCCCGAACAATTTTGCAAGGTTATCTCTTCTTCCATCTTCCTCTTTTTCCTTTTACTATACCCAGAATCAATTTTGCTATTCCAGATTACCTTAAGATTTGGCCAAACACCTTGATTTTTGTCCTGCTTGGACCTTCCTTGTTCTTTGTTCAAGATGTTCAGTAAATTTCGGCAGTGTCTTGTCTCAAAGACTTAGATTCTTTAGTCTAACTGCTGTCAAGGTTCATGTTTCACAGGCATAAACAAGTAGCCCAAAGGGCAACAATTGCTCACCTGAGAGACATTGTAAACCTATAGGGATATTTAAGATGCTCAAGGGCAGCTTAAGATGCTCAAGGGCAGCTAACTCCACAGTCAGTGGTCCAATCAGGCTGAAAATTAAACTCATCCAAAACATTATGTATGCCCTCATTTAATATATGCAAGTTTAAAAAGTATCCGATCAAGAGCACAATAGACAGAGCTGTCAAGGGCAGCTAACTTTGTAGTGGTTGGCCTGATCTGGCCAAAATTTGAACTTGTTTAAGATATTATGCATTTCCTCATTACCTGCCAGTTTGAAAAGGATCGGATCAGTAGAAACCAAGAAAAAGTGGTGACATTGATTTTTTGGATGCTCAGGGCAGGTACTCCATAGTCAGTGGTGGGATCTAGCCGAAATGCTAACTAATCCAAGCTTTTATGCATATCCTCATTACCTGCAAGTATGAAGAGGATCCGATGAAAAATGAAAATGTGATGACGTTGTTTTCTCCATTATAAGACTATGGGATTTTTTACAAACGCTCAAGGGCAGCTAACTCTGTAGTCTGTGCTCGAATCTGGCCAAATTTCGAACTTATCCAAGCTCTTATGTATGTCATCATTACCTGCAAGTATGATAAGGAACTAATCAAAAACCTTGATTGCAGCACCCTGAAAGTCAAACTTGCTCGAGATATTGTCATGCCCTACATTTGTGTGAATTTATTTTAAAATCCGTTGAGAAATGTAGGTGCTAGAGCGATGACAAAGTTTTTCTAAAAATAGCCACAGTGACCTTGACCTTGGGCACAGTATCCTGAAAGTCAAACTTGCTAGAGATATTGTCATACCCTACATTTGTGTCAAGTTATTTCAAAATCCATAGAGAAATGAAGGTGCTAGGGCAATGACAAAGTTTTTCTAAAAATAGCCACAGTGACCTTGACCTTGGGCACAGCACCCTGAAAATTGAACTTGCTCGAGATATTGTCATGCCCTACATTTGCATGCAGTTATTTTAAAATCCATTGAGAAATGTACGTGCTAGAGCGCTGACAAAGTTTTTCTAAAAATAGCCACAGTGACCTTGACCTTGGGCACAGCACCCTGGAAGTCAAACTTGTTTGAGATATTGTCATGCCCTACATTTGTGTGAAGTTGATTTAAAATCCGTTGAGAAATGTAGGCGCTAGAGCTCTGACAAAGTTTTTCTCAAAATAGCCACAGTGACCTTGACCTTGGGTGCAGCACCCTGAAAGTCAAACTTGCTCAAGATATTGTCATGCCCTACATTTGTGTGAAGTTCTTTTAAAATCTGCTGAGAAATGTAGGTGCTAGAGCTCTGACAAAGTTTTTCTAAAAATAGCCACAGTGACCTTGACCTTGGGCGCAGCATCCTGAAAGTCAAACTTGCTCGAGATATTGTCATGCCCTACATTTGTGTGAAGTTATTTTAAAATCTGCTGAGAAATGTAGGTGCTAGAGCGCTGACAAAGTTTTTCTAAAAATAGCCACAGTGACCTTGACCTTGGGCACAGCACCCTGAAAGTTGAATTTGCTTGAGATATTGTCATGCCCTACATATGCGTGATGTTATTTTAAAATCCATTGAGAAATGTAGGTGCTAGAGCGCTGACAAAGTTTTTCTAAAAATAGCCACCTTGACCTTGGGCGCAGCACCCTGGAAGTCAAACTTGTTTGAGATATTGTCATGCCCTACATTTGTGTGAAGTTGATTTAAAATCCATTGAGAAATGTAGGCGCTAGAGCTCTGACAAAGTTTTTCTAAAAATAGCCACAGTGACCTTGACCTTGGGTGCAGCACCCTGAATGTCAAACTTGCTCAAGATATTGTCATGCCCTACATTTGTGTGAAGTTCTTTTAAAATCTGCTGAGAAATGTTGGTGCTAGAGCTCTGACAAAGTTTTTCTAAAAATAGCCACAGTGACCTTGACCTTGGGCGCAGCATCCTGAAAGTCAAACTTGATCGAGATATTGTCAAGCCCTACATTTGTGTGAAGTTCTTTTAAAATCTGCTGAGAAATGTAGGTGCTAGAGCGCTGACAAAGTTTTTCTAAAAATTGCCACAGTGACCTTGACCTTGGGCGCAGCATCCTGAAAGTCGAACTTGCTCGAGATATTGTCATGCCTTACATTTGTGTGGAGTTATTTTAAAATCCGTTGAGAAATGTAGGCAATAGTGTGATGACAAAGTTTTTCTAAAAATATGTGATGATGTTGTTTTCTCCATTATAACACTATGGGATTTTTTTCAAACGCTCAAGGGCAGCTAACTCCGTAGTCTCTGCTCGAATCCGGCCAAATTTCGAACTCATCCAAGCTCTTATGCATGTCATCATTACCTGCAAGTATGATAAGGATCTAAGCAAAAACAGTTGAGAAAACGTGATGACGCCATTTTCGCCATTATAACCCTATGGGATTTTTTCAAACGCTCAAGGGCAGTTAACTCCGTAGTCTGTGCTCGAATCCGGCCAAATTTCGAACTCATCCAAGCTCTTGTGTATGTCATCATTACCTGCAAGTATGATAAGGATCTAATCAAAAACAGTCGAGAAAACGTGATGACGCCATTTTCCCCATTATAACCCTATGGGGGCTATCTGTTGCCATGGAAACCAGAGTTCTCAGCTGATCGGCACCAAAACCTAATGCAGCCTTTCCCCCACCCAAATGATGCTTCAGATAAAATTTGATTGCGATCGGCCAACTGGTCTCTGAGATATTTATGTTTGAAAGTGTTGACGCACCCACGGACCCACAGACGGACGACGGCTCGACTCCCATCCTATAAGCTCACCTCTGAGCCTTCGGCTCAGGTGAGCTAAAAAAGGCTGATTTGACTTGGGAGCACATAAGTTTCATTAGTTGGCTCCAACAGATGTGTGCGTTTTAGCTATTGCTATACATGTATGCTCTGACTGACAAAGAAGAAACGTTTGTTTGTTATAATGTGCATGTGGTCTTCACATCATAAAACCTTACTGCTAATTTATGGGACAATTTTCAATTCAGCCCTCATCTAATCTTGAGGACACAGTTATTGTGGCCATTTTAGCTTACCCGTGGTGAGCTGATAGTATAGCCTTAGTCCGTCGTCAGTCAGTGGCGGTGGCGTCCACACTTTTAAAAATCTTCTTCTCAGAAACCACTGGACTGATTGAAACCAAATTTCATATGGATCCTTAACAGAATGGGGGAACGAAAGTTTATATATTTGGCCCAGGTCACATGACCAAGATGGCCACCATGCCAATATATGGTAAAAACCTTAAAAAAACTTCTTCTCCAGAACCACTGGGCCGATTGCCTTGAAACTTGGTATGTAGCATCTTGGACTGTAGTACTACAAAGTTTATATAAATGGTGACCCTGGGTTGACCTTGACATATTTTATGGCAAGGTCAAATTTGGTCCCTTAGGGCTTAGGCTTTTGAATAGGAAAAATTGAAAAAGTGCATTTTTCTGCTGCTGTTGTGCTCTGTGATATGGATATGCAGTCATTGTCAACCCCTATGAATACTAGATGTCAAGTTTATTTAGTGACCTTGGCCAAAGGTCATTTGTCTGTTGTGATCAACATTTTTAAAGGACTTCTTCTCTGAAACTACTGAGCCAATTTTAATTAAATTTCAGGTGCAGCCTTCAGACAAAGTGGGAATTTTTTTATATATTTGGTCCAGGTCACATGACCAAGATGGCCACCATGCCCATATATGGCAAAAACCTTAAAAATCTTCTCCAGAACCGCTGGGCCGTTCGCCTTGAAACTTGGTATGTAGCATTTGGGACTCTAGTACTACCAAGTTTATATAAATGATGACCTAGGGTTAACCTTGACCTGTTTTGCCACAAGGTCGAATTTTGTCTCTAATGGTTTTGAATGGGAAAAGCTAAAAAAAAGTGCATTATTTTGTTGCTATAGTGCTCTGTGATATGGAAATGCAGACAATTTGAACCCCTAGGAATTCTAGAGGTCAAGGTCATTTAATGACCTTGGCTAAAGGTCATTTGTCTGTAATGTGTCAACATTTTTAAAGGACTTCTCCTCTGAATCTACTCGGCCAATTTCAATTAAATTTCATATGCAGCCTTCAGGCAATTCAGTTCAGTTCAGTTCAATTCTCCTATCAATGTTCCCAAAGTGGCTCAACGGTACGTAACCATAGTTGCACACACTTGGCGCCGTCCAAGCCTTCAGGCAAAGGGGGAAACAAAGTTTATATATTTGGTCCAGGTCACATGACCACCATGCCCTTATATGGCAAAAACCTTCAAAAAAATCTTCTCCAGAACCACTTGCCCATTGGCCTTAAAACTTGGTATGTAGCATCTGGGACTCTATTACTACCAAGTTTATATAAATGATGACCTTGGGTTGACCTTGACCTGTTTTGCCACATGGTCAAATTTGGTCTCTAGTGGTTTTGAAGCTAGTGGTCGTGGTGGAACAGTTTACACGCTCATCATCCAATCCGATAGATAATTGCCGGGCCGGGTAGCGCAATCGGTAGGGCACCTGACTCGTAAGTCAGAGGTCCTGGGTTCGAATCCCGGTCTGGCCACATACTTTCGTTTCTCCTTCCGCTGTTTCAAGAAGGGCAGCTGTCAGTTACTGGCGAAAGTATGTGCACTTAGTACTGGTTAACCGCTTAGGAGGTCTAAGCCTGCCCAGGAATATTGTGGTTAGGTTAACTGACCGTCCCGACATGACCTTAGTTGTTTACCGTGGACGTTAAGCATCAAATCAACCAACCAACCAACCGATAGATAATTGCAGCCTGTGTATTAGCCTGTATGAGCCGAAAGCTTACATTTCGGCCAGTTGACCTGAGCATATACTGGCAGGTGAGCAGTCGTTGCCCTTGGGCGACTTGTTTTTTTAGTTAAGTAGTTAGAACAGGCTGAGGAATTGAGAAGTGCGAAGCAGACATCCATTTGTTGACGAGACAGCAGATTTCAATGTCACTAAATTCTCCGGTACATAGAATAACCGAAAAGCACAGAAATACCGGAAAGCACTTGAATAACCGAAAAGCAATTTTAAAAAATCAGTTTTTATAGGAATTAGCATTGTAATATTATTTTCATGGGTTAAAGATGCATTGAAAAGAGTTATTTTACAGACTACAGTTGTCTTGGTTTCACGATTGACAATGTGAATCCACAAAATAGTGCACTAACAAATAACCGAAAAGCACTTGAAACTAGTCATGTTTACCATTGAAATTTGTGTCTAAGATTGATAGTGTGTTCAGTACATATATATGAAATAAACTGTTTTCGACTATTCCCAATCATGCAATTTCATTTACTAATTTGGATTGTTTTGTTTGTACATAAAGCAGATGACAGTTCCCATGCCTTGTTATAACCGAAAAGCACTGGGAGAAATGCTGAACATTATTATCGCCCTTTTCTGTTACAATGCTTTTATAGTACGACATTCGAAGTGAAAAAATATCACAAAAAATAGTACTACAAATAATTTCCAAACCCGAAAAGACTTACTTAGATAATTATTCTCATGTAAAACTTATTTTTGAAATTGCTTTTCGGTTATTCAGGTGCTTTTCGGTATTTCTGTGCTTTTCGGTTATTCTATGAACCCTAAATTCTCTATTATATGAGCTCTAGGTTAGTCAAAATCTGTGATTGGTTCACAATCGATAAAAAAAGCTGTTAAGGAAAGTTGATATTTCCTGAAACTTTCATAAATGGGGTCAATGTCACTAAACCTGTACCAAATATTTCCCCTCCCAGTTTATTTGGAAAGAATTCGCATATTTGTTTGATACAGTGCACATGACGTGTTTGATACAGTGCGCCGACATTTCGCAACCGGCAAAACCACACGAGTTTGGGAATTAACTCCATACAAACTTTCTAGACTACTTGCTGTTAAAGGCTCAGTATGATGCCAGTTGGTTTGGTTGACGCGTCAATCAGGAAAACGTCAACACTGTTTGGATATGACGACGTTAAAAAGTGTCTGCAACCATGATGAGGTGGTCTTTCTGTGCTCCAGTCACTTCCTGCTTTGCTGAAATTTAAATATTTTTTGTTTTCTTTTCTTTCGTTCAAACTTGGTCTTCGCCTAAAGAAGATATCGGGGTTTCTTTTCGGACGTCAGTGGCACATGATATGATTCAGAATTAGGCGCTTTCATAATAATGTGACAGTTCTGCAACTTTAAAAGGCAACGTTGTACAATAAATTAGAACGTCGAAAAACTCTATTCAAAGAAAAGTAACGACGTTCCTGAGGCACAGCTTCCAATTATTTTATTCTAGTTTTTGCTTAATTAAGAAAAGGAGTGCGTTTCGCGCAATTAGCGGCCGTTTACACATTTGTATCAGCACAACGTTGCCTCGCGTTCTGCACGTGACACTACAGTAAAATGGACATTTTCATTATCTAACATATAATGCCATGGCAGCGTAGGCCTTTTTCGTCACTGACTTGTCCGCAGACGAGAAATATAACAAGAGGGCCATGAGGCCCTGAATCGCTCACCTGAACAATTGGCAAAGTGGGTTTTTCTGCAACTGTCAAAATATGAGTCTTGGGTCAAAAGTCAAAGAATGACCATGACCTCTTGTACTCATAAATCTTCATGTACTTATTAACACAACCATATAGACCATTTTTTAGGCCAAAATCTTCATAACTTTCCATGAAATCTTATGTTCTGGCATTTTCCCATAAAAAGGTCAAAGTAAACCCAAGGTCATCATTTGAACAGTCTTGGTAGTACTCTAGTACTCCATGCTACTTACCAAGTTTCAAGGCCATAGGTGTATTGGTTCTGGAGAAGAAAAATATTAAAAGGTTTATAGCATGAATGGGTATGGTGGCCATGTTGGTCATGTGACCTGGACCGTTTGAACAAATTTTTGTTCAATCAACCCCTCAAGCTCTATATGAAATGTGTTTACTATTGGCCTTTTGGCTTTTAAGGAAATGTCTGAAAATGTCAAAATATGAGAGATCTGGATCAAAGGTCAAAGAATGACCAACCTCTTGTACTCATAATTCTTTATGACCTCATTAAAACGATGGTACAGTCCAACCTGTATTAAGCAAGCACCTAAGGGATTATCAAGATTATTAAGACAGGTGCTTGCTTATTACAGGTACATTTCAATGTATTTGCATGTTTCGGGAACTGACTACATGCTTGCTTAAATACAGGTTGCTTGCTTAATAGAGGTAGCCACTAAGACAGGTTTTACTGTATATACCAATTTTTAGGCCAACATCTTCAAAACTTCCCATGAAATCTTATGTTCTAGCATTTTCCCACATTTGACCTTGCCGTAAAATGGTCAAGGTCAACCCAAGGACACCATTCTGTAAAATCTTGATAATACTGGAGTACCCAATGCTACATACCAAGTTTCAAGGCCATCGGTCAATTAGTTCTGAGGAAGAAGATTTTTATAGGTTTTTACCATATATGGGCATAGTGGCCATGTTGGTCATGTGACCTGGACCGTTTGAACAAATTTTCATTCCCTCAACCCCTGCAGACTGTATATGAAACATTTAAGTTAAAATTGGCCCAGTGGTTTTTGAGGAGATTGTTTGCAATTGTCAAAATATGAAAGTTCTGGGTCAAAGGTCAAAGAATGACCTTGACCTCTTGAACGCACAAATCTTCATGTACTCTTTAAGATGACTGTATATACCAATTTTTAGGCCTTAATCTTCAAAACTTTCCATGAAATCTTGTTCTAGCATTTTCCTATATTTGACCTTGCCGTAAAAAATGTCAAGGTCAACCCAAGGTCATAATTTGAACAATCTGGATTGTACTTGAGTGCCCAATGCTACATACCAAGTTTCAATGCCATCGGTCAATCGGTTCTGGAGCAGAAGATTTTTGAAGGTTTTTACCATATATGGGCGTGGCGGCCATATTGGTCATGTGACCTAGACCGTATGAATAAATTTTCGTCCCCTCAATCCCTGGAGGCTCTATATGAAATTTGGTTCCAATTGGTCCAGTGGCTTTTGAGGAGATTGTTTGAAATTGTCAAAATATGAGAGTTCTAGGTCAAAGGTCAAAGAATGACCTTGACCTTTTGTACTCATAAATCTTCATGCACTCATTAGGATAGATGTAGATATAAATTTTTAGCCCAAAATCTTCAACGATTTCCAAGATATCTTATGTTCTGGCGTTTTGCCATATAAAAGCACAAGGAAGCAATTTTGACCTTGCCGTAAAAAAGGTCAAGGTCAACCCAAGGTCATAATTTGAACAATTTAGGTAGTACTCACACACTCAATGCTACATACCAAGTTTCAAGGCCATCAGCCTATTGGTTCTGGAGAAGATTTTTTTAGGTTTTTACCATATATGGGCATGGCAGCTATGTTGGTCATGTGACCAGGACCGTTTGAACAACTTTTTGTTCCTAAGTCCTCAGGAGGCTACATATGAAATTTGGTTACAATTGGCCCAGCGGTTTCAGAGGAGAAGTCGTTTGAAATTGTGGACGGACGACGGACGCCGACGACGGACGCCGGAGCCTGCCTATCCTATAAGCTCCCCCGGAGCCTTCGGCTCAGGTGAGCTAAAAATAATGACGTGACCCAGGTTTAATAAATGCGTATGGCCGATCGATCTACAGTCAAGGGTCAAAAGTTATTCCACATTTTTTCCCATAGTGAAACTACATGTTTACAAGAAAATTTATTTTAGCAGTTCTTCCATGCCAAGCACAAACTAATTACTATGGTTTAAAAGCTAAATGAACATACAATAAATATTGTTTAAAGCCCCATTCCACTGGAAGGCGCTTTTGCTGCGCTTCAAAATTTTGGGCAAAGCGGCATGAATCATAGCAGAGGCTACAACAGCTCAGTAGAAGTTTCTAAGTCGTAGTGAAAGCGTAGCTGAAGCGACATAATCGCCAAGTCACAGCACTTGTTTTATCTTTGCTCACAATTTAGGTAGCGGAATCGCCGTGGACACAAAGCGCAAAGAAAGCGTAGTAACAGCGCAGCTCAAAATTCATGAACGCAGCAGTATCGAGGCAGCAGCGCAAGCAACGCAGCTGTGGAATCTCGCTGACAGCGCCTTGGAGATCCGTCCCCGACCCAGTTAAGCTTCTGCTACGCTCTTTGTGCTTTTGTTGCGCTCTTTACGCTCTATTGGCACTTCCGCACGCCTAGTAAACTATCACAGGTACCTCCGGCGGAGGTACCGATAAAAAGTTGTGACAGGCACCTGGAGCTGCCTGTGACTGTCCAAAAAATGACAACAAACGATGGGTTTTCCTCTTTTTTGACGAAACATAAAATAACCAGGGAGTTTATTAAAAATCAAAAAAGTGCTATTCGACCCTTATAGACATAAAGTTTTGTCACACCTTATATCCCCCTGAACTTTCCATATTAACCAAAGATACGACTTTTGAAGTGGCTTTGATGTCAGCCCACAGTACTCAAAACACAAAGAATTCGGCCGTTTTTGGTCTTAAATGCAGTGATCTTGCATACGAATCTGTTTTTCTCGGCACACTGGTGTTAAGGTAACCTCCTTGCTCAAATGTAAATGTCGATTGACTACAAATAAGGCTTGATTTTTTCAAAACAACAGCTGGAGGCGCCTGCAGTGGTTTGGAGGTGCCTGTGATGTAAGCAAATATAGTGAAAATCTGAATAGTTATCGCAGCTGGAAATATTGACATCTTCTCTAAACCACACTGTAAAAAGAATCTGTAGATTTTACGCTAAAATAACTGGCAACCAGCTGCCAGTCATTTTACCGTTATTTTTACGGGCGCCCGTAAAAAGTGCAGGAATCATCAAGCAGAGTGGGACAGAATAGAGTAAATGTCGCTTTTGTGAGATAGCCCTTCAACAATATAAAGTAATT
Organism: Ctena decussata; assembly: GCA_963989385.1. NCBI lineage: Eukaryota > Metazoa > Mollusca > Bivalvia > Lucinida > Lucinidae > Ctena > Ctena decussata. The sequence goes on along the minus strand of OZ022498.1, from coordinate 30,890,610 downwards.
TTCGAGAGCGTCCAGTTATTCATACGCAACTATTTTCATAATCGCTATCGAGTGAAAAATACAGGTATCGCCGATTTATCGATAATACCCGCAGGTCTCTTGAGTTACCTAGCGTAGCAGTCTACTTGGCAACAGGCAGTGATTAAAACAGGTACAATATCGATTATTTGACTGTGGGAAGTGTCATAAAAATTAAACGCCCTTTTCTGGTTCTTTGCTTAGTTTGCGCATATGCGACTGATCAGGCTGCGCATCAGCTCAGACTAGTAAATGGTCACGGGTTCTGGCGATTATGTTCCTTTGGGGTATCACTCGTAAACAATGCTGATTCCAATGTAGTTACTTAAAATAAGACCGCGCATCTGTGCAAACTAACCAGAAACCCTGGTCCCGTCGTGATCAGTTTGCGCAGGCTAATCTGAATAGCTTATACAACGGTTGAACATTCAACTAAAAGAGATGCGCAGATGATCAGGTTTCAAATGTGCATACTGATTGTTTTTTTGTTTTGTTTTTCTGTTCCCATATTGCATACTCAGATATAAAAACCAAAATTATTTTCAAAAATTAAATAAATCGGAGTTTTAATGGCAATATGGTAATTTCGTTTGCTGAAGTTGTTAGTGTTGAATCATCTGTTGATAGTGAAGGGTAAATGTCAAGCGTGTTTATTGAACATGAATATATCGATTATCGATTGTAAAATCAGAGATTACCTGGACAAAGATATCCTTATAATTGTTCGTGAAATAAACTAACGATAAATCGGGGAAAAATAAATAAAATAGATAGATAATTTAAAGAAAAGATAATTTATTTCGCAGAATAGTTAAGTATGTGTGTGCTGTTTGCAAAAAAACAAAACAAAAACAAAAAAAAAAAAGATTTTTTTTTTTCAAAACGTTTTAATGCGTGTGCCCAAATCAGCCTGTGCATGTGCGCACACAAATTGGGAAATCTGTTCTATGTTTGCGGGCGATTCTTAGGGCAACTGTCGGGAGACAAGCTGTAGAACTATTAGAACCGCGACATGAGAAAAACAACAAAGTGGTTGTGCGCCCGGCGCAGACTCAGTTCAGCCTGGAAACCCTTTGCTACCCTGTTAGCGCTTAGCGTAGACTCTGCTCAGACTGGGAGGAGGACAGGCTGATCTGAGTGTGCGCTGGAATCAGAACCACGTTGTTGGTTTTCTCGTGTCGCAGCTCATTTGTCTCTCAGAACACCAATAAATATCAATGAAAATAGTGCATCTCAGATCAAAACGTATCGTATGAATTGGATTTTACGGCAATATAAATAAATACAGTTAATATACGCACATACAGCATGCGATGATCCAGTGTTTCTCAACCGTTCGTAAACCGTCGGCATTAACCGTACACCTCCGGAATGTGATTCTAACTAAATTTGAAATTATGGGTTCTAATTTAAATCGCAAAATAGACTAAAAAGTCCAACGCTTAGTTAAATAAATTTTATATCAGTATAAAGGTCTAATATTAAGGGAACTGGAGCCGCCAGCACAGAGTCAATTAGATCTCAAATCGTGGACTTATCTTAATTTAAAATGTATCAATCTGTCAAATTTATGATGATTTTGCTATATACATGTATTTAATCATTTTACTGGTCATAACAAATAACCAAAAAATAGACCAAAATGTTCTTACTATAAAATTATGAAAAACATATCAGCGTAATCGGGAAATAATGTAGTTTTCTATGCCGCCAGCACAGAGTTTCTATCTTTTATAATTATTTTATAATTGGTTGTCAAAAAGTCATCTTCTATCTAAATCAATGCATTTTTGTGTATCGTGTCGCTCAGGTATTGGCGAGTCTCAGTTATTGGAAAGTTGGCCATGATAAAACTTCCATTTCGTGATTTCCAACAATGTCTTACAGGCAAACGCCCGTAAAAATAAAGGGAAAAGGACTGGCAGCTGGTTTCCAGTTATTCTACCGTAATATCTACAGTATTTTTTTTACAGTGCACTGCCTGGAAAGAATCATTCATTCAACGTCCCATTAAGCTATCATAATGCGTGTATCATGAAATTCCATGTTAAAATTTCTAAAACACCATCTCAATGAGTTAGACACCTGTTCTCAGAATAGACAAGCAAGTCCTGATATTCGATGTCTTATAGTCAAAACTACTATTAAAAACATTTTCACATAACTTAAACATACTTCCATTCCAGCCTCTAGATGTGTTTTTCATTTTCAGTTGTAAATTAAAGCATCACATTGACAACTTTTTTTCCATTCTCGATGCTTGAAGAGGCTAAAAATTGCATAAAACACATGTCGTTCTGAATGGTACAAACAACTACAACCCCTTTTCCGCAAAAATATGTAAAATGTAATAAATGGATGCTTCCAAAGTGAACAGAATATGTTTATGTGCAAACCTGAAATACCGTTTTATAAATCACAGTTCCCTGGGAAAAGCATTTTTTCATCTGGATTGTCGGTAAAATGTATGTAAGCTACGTTACCCGCCTGATACAGAAAAGTTAGCAAGCAATAAACAAGTGTTCCGTTTCCAGATAAATCTTTAAGATAATCATTTATTGCTGTCAAATTCGATAACCACTATATGGATGCATTGACCGCTTATAATATGAAGATTTCTTTCCTCTGAAAACTACACGTTCAACAGAATGGATAAGGGTGTAAGCTACGTTACCGCAATTGTGAATAATCTACGAAAGAATTGGGAAAATTGTTATATTCGTAATCGATATGCTTACAGGTCGAGTGCAAAACTATCGAAAACTTTCGACTTGCTATTTCGTTTATTGAAGTATGCATAATTATATTGTATGATGTAAGCTACGTTATGTAAGCTACGTTATACTTATTTTGCCTTTGTTCGAGAACTGCTGTTGAAGTTATGCCAAATAAAAATACAGCAGTTAGTATTCTTATGTTTAAGTATTTCCTTTTTAAAACTTGCTACTTCCGGTTTACACAGTTTTATCGTCTGCTAATTGACGATTTTCTGATTCCCGGTATTGTGACACTGGGCACCCTTCTTTAGGTATGTAAAAAGAAAACTTTCTGAATTTAGATGAAAATATTTATCGTATGATTATTTAAATGTGCTAACATGCTAACTGCATAAGGTATAAGACCAACTCGCAAGCTTTATGAAAACCAAGCTGGCACCAGACTCTCTTATGCCGTGATATTCAGTCACAGAGTAGCCTGTTGATTTTAAGTGTGGTAACATAAATTGAGGAAATGGGTACATGTTCACGTGAAAATAAGTTAGCATCTTCACTTTTGCCTCTCAACACTTGAAAGAATTTGCTTCCAAAGGAGCAAATTCTCTCATTTAAGAGAAAAGCCACTAATAAGGTCCGACTCTTAAAAGAATTTACTCCTTTAGGAGCAAATTATTGCCTGTTCGAATAGACTCCATGCTGAAATGGAACTCTCGTCCAGGGAAACAAATAGGATGTCACAAAGGTTGTACCCCCCTCTAACAGTGGCAGAAAGCTTGAAGGTGTACCCAAACACCCGAATTAACATAATTGCTTCGATTTCCACTGCGTCAGAGAATCAAAGCAGACAACGTCAATAAGACAATAGTCATTCATGGTTACATAGCTTAGCAACTGCTTACTGCTACATGTATCATTGGGACAAGCCAAAAAGCTTATTGTTTTGGTGACTTTTGCCCGATTTTGAAGGTCACAGGAGCTCTAATGCTGTTAATATTTTCTTTGTCTGTGGAGACGTGATAATTCTTTGTGCCCACGATACATGAACCTCTTGAACCGAGTTATGGTTTGCATAACTTGCATAGCTGTGTCATCGACACAAACTTAACACCGGTTGAAATTTTGGTGACCTTGACTGCGTCTTTAAGGTCATGTGTGTGCACTTGTAAATATTAACTGATAGTAGTATTCTCTGTAAGAATAGAATGCATTTTTACTGTTACTAACGTTTAGATTTTTTTATCTTTTATTTCCTTGTTATATTCACTTATTATGTAAGCTACGTTACTCAATTAAAATTCATCGTAAAACTGTTACTTTTTTCCATTATCTTATTTCTTCCCTTCAGTTTTGACATGCAATGGCATTGCAATCCGTTAATATGAAAATATTCACAAGAGCCTCTTTCCTTCTGTTCTGATAAAAAAGAAGTCAGTACTTTAAACCTGTTTTGGAACAATAATGCATGACTACATGCACTTCGTAGGATCCTAATGGTTTGGGATGTGATAGCTTCGCAGTATCACTGTTTTACTATGCACAACATTTTTATGACTTTTTGATTGTGCTAAAATGTTTTTAAACGATATCTGATGTACATTATTAGCAATTTTACTAATGAAGGGGTACAACCTTAAATTACTTCTTTATTTTACCCCATAGCCTTTGGAGAGTATGAAAATTTATTAAAGAATGTTCCCCGAATGCAGATATTTTGACATATGGTTCTTAGTATATATTAAAATGTATGACATAAATAAAATTTGCTTTTCCGAGAAAAAAATAATTTCACGTTTTTATAATTTTATTGCGCGCCTATTCTGAGAACAGGTGTATTGCCCAATTTGTTTCCGCTTCTGTTAGTCAAACATGGGCGAATTTCACATAGTTGCTGAAAATTAACTGCCTAATTCAGTGTTAGAATCGTTATGAAATGTGCGCTTAAATAAGAGTCAATTAACATTTTGTGACTGGTGATGACTGTGATCGGGATGTGCTGGCTATGAGTCGTTCCAACTTGTCAGAAATTGCCGAGGTCACACGTCATGCCAGCTACACGTATGGTGTGTCAAATTGTCAAAATTGCCGATACCCGTCAACAGGCATACACGTACAGGTATTTATAGTGTTGATCCTTTTGGTACCTCACATGTGTCGCTCGCATGTGTCGTATGACGCTCGCTGTATGTGTTAACTTTGTGGTAACTGGAGTGATAGGTGCTCCAAGTGATTCAGTCATGCTAGTTTTGAATTGTTGGCGCTAGAATCCAAATACATCCGTAAGGCCTACAGATTACATCATCGGCAGGTGACATGTTCTCAATATTACACCGTTTAGTATATTGAAGTGATCGGAATCTAACTGTAAATAACATGTAATTCAAAGTCTCCGAAAAGACACTGCATCAAATTTGGTAACAAAAGAGCACTTTTGCTACATAAAAGTCATCTTCTGAAACGTTGTTTGTGCAAACGTTTCGAGTAGCTAGCATGGCGTGATACCTCGACAATTTCTAACGATTTGGAATGACTAACAGGCAGTCATCACCATTCACAAAAACGCTGCCTCTTATTTAAGTGCATTTCATAACTATTCTTACACTGAATTAGGCAGTAAATTTTCAACAGCTACGTAACACTCGTCAATGTTTGACTAACAGATACGGAAACTAAACGGACAATAACTCTTTGAGATGATCTGCTTTGGATTTTGGATTTCTGTTGTGAAGCATCAATGTTACGTGTTCTTATGTCCGCTTGTCTGTAGTCTTCTGGCAGTAAGGTCCTGTACAGCTGCCCACTTATATAAGATAGGTAAAACAGAAGTTAGCGTTGTTTTCATTTGGGGTAGGTGAATTTCCACCTGTCTGGGTAAGAGCTCTTTATTCGGCTTACCAAGCGTGTCTTTTATGAACTATTGTCAACGTATACTTACTTCCATCTTGGTTTTGAGAGCAGGATGTAGAATCTGATTGTATTAGTTCACGACCATTGTCTGTCGTTTTAACAAAACTATGCTTGATATTCGCATTATGATAGATTAAATTGCGACGTTGAATGAACGATTCTTTCAAGGCAGTGGTCTAGAGATGAAGAATATCAATATTTGCAACCGCTATAAATCTTCAGATTTTCGCTATATTTTCTTACATCACAGGCACCTCCATTCCGTCACAGGCACCTCCAGTTGTTTTTTTTACCGATCCAGCCTTATTTGGAGTTTAGCGGCATTTATATTTGGGCAAGGAGGTTTACTTTACGTCAGTGTATCCAGATCCACAGATTCTTATGCAAGAAAAGTGCATTTAGGACCTAAAACAACCGATTTGTTCTTGTTTTGAGTACTTTCGCCTGACCTTAAAGCCACTTCAAAAGTCATATCTTCTGTATATATGTAAAGTTCCCGGGGATATACTGTGTAACAAAACTTAATGTATATAAGAGTCGAATAGCATTCTTTGATTTTCAATAACCCCCCTGGTTATAATGTATTTTATCAAAAAAGACGAATACCTACCGTTTTTTGTTTATTTTTGTTCCGTCACAGGTAGCTCCGGATGCCTGTCACAACATTTTATCGGTACCTCCGCGGAGGTACCTGTGATAGTTTACCAGGCGTGTTCCGGTGCGACATAGCACAACCACGACGCCTCCGCTGCGCTTTTGGCGCCTAAATCCCCATTCCACTGGACGGCACTTCTGCTGCGCTTCAAAATTTTGGATATAACGCCATGAATCGTAGTAGAAGCTGCAGCAGCGCAGTAGAAGCTTCAAGGTCGTAGTGAAAGCGTATATGAAATGGCATGATCGCCAAGTCACGGCGCTTTCTGCAACATTTACAGGCATTGACCTTGCTCAAGAATTACGTAGCTAAGCGGCATCGCAGTGGACACAAAGCGCAACGAAAGCGTAGTAACAGCGCAGCATGAAATTCATGAACGCAGCAGTATCGAGGCAGCAGCGCGAGCAACGTAGCACCAGCGCAGTGGAATCTTGCTGACAGCGCCGTGGAGATCGTCCGCGACCCAACTAAGCTTCTGCTACCCTCTTTGTGCCCCATTTGCGCTATGTACGCCTCTCGTGGTGCTCTTGGCGCTTCCGCTACGACAATACAACTTATGAATAGTGCAACCACGACGCTTCCGCTGCGCTCTTGGCGCTTTAGCTGCATTTCCTCTGCTCTTATACAGATCCAGGAAGGAAAACGCCGCGTTTCCAGGGCGATCGTCATTATTTGCTCGCGCTCAAACCTTTCACAACTAGATTCTCACGTTTAATTAAGATGCCACCCCGTCAAAAGCAGAAGGTGAAATCGAACCAGGCCTGGCCAGGAGACTACTTTCATCCAACCTGGACCGCAGAAGAGGTTATTACATCTTCTGCTCCCCAGGCTCCTGCTCTCTAAACTGAGCAAGACCCGCGCCCTCATGAACGCCGAGCAGAATCCTCAGTTGAGCTTGAATAGCAAGAAGAACAAGACGAGCTGTATGAAGTTACTAGTTCATGATTGCCGGCGGGATCGTAGCTACTTGAATTATTATACTTTCCATCTTGTTCGAATTCTGGTCACGTGATTCTGGTGGTCAGCTGTTGCTGAATCCCGATTTCCTGCCGACTTACACAGAATCGGATTCAAAGCGCCACACAAGCGCAGCATCAACGCAGCTGACAGGCACTTACAATAGGTCGTAGCACGGTCGCAATTGCATCGTCGTAAACGACAGGCACTTACAATAGGTCGTAGCACGATCGCAATTGCATCGTCGTAAACGTAGATGAAGCGTAGCTTGAAATCCTTCGCCGTAGTGTCAGCGTAGTAGAAGGCCTTGAAGGTCGTAGGTGGTTCGGTACTCAAGCGTGACAGAAGCGCAACTACACCGCGGCAGCATCGTGACGAGCGAAGCAAGACCTATGTGCCGTTCCAGGCAGTGACCTATAAAAACAGTGACTCGCGTCTTCACCTTTCGGTCCAAACTGATTCTGAAGTGTACTGACAGCGTACTGGAAGCGCACACGTCCCAAGTTTAGGCAAATGCCGACGCTTCTGCGGCGATTTCGAGTATTTTGAAGAAGCGCCATGAGCGCAGTCAAGGCAGTCAGTGGAATGGGGGTATTTTTTCACTGCTCTTATGCAGATCCGGGTATTCCATGGCTATCGTCATTATTTTCTCGCGCTCAAAACGTCAATTGTAACACTTCGGTCAATTCCGTATCCAATCGGACATCCTCGCCGATATCGGCCCACTTCGAACTAGTAGGACTTTTGGGCATGCGCATTCGCAATACCAGTTCGAATCGAACTATGGTAGCTACTTTATTTACTAAAGTTCCATTAAAAGTGCGATTTTAATTGTTTTATTTTATATTTTTATTTATGTGTTTGTTTGGAAATATGACGAAAGGTTTATTCTGATCAGCACATGGTGGCTAAAACCCCAATTGCTTCGTCAAAATAAATGACTAATCAGTTACCTATATTAGACAAAACGAACAGATGATGTTGAATGAATATAATGGGGGAGGTCGTGGTCGGGCGATGGTGCTGGGTAACTTTCAGCGCCGGGTTAATAGAAGCGCACTTGGCCTACTGTACTTGCAGTAGGTACGGGCGGTGGTGGTTTTGACATTTTCCTGTCTCTTACTTATTATCGTTTTTAAAGACTACATGCACGGAAAAGCAATGAAATGCACAGTATTTAGTTCCATTTCCATGACAATCTACTATTATAGCAACTTTTTGCATTCGAGTGGTAATGCCAGTGCGCATGCCCAAAAATACTACTATGGTAGGTACTGTAGTTCGATTCGAAGTGGGCCACAGATTCAGGATACGGAATTGACCGAAGTGTTACGATTGTTCCGTATCCTGAATTAAATGCCGTAGATATCGGCGAGCACGTCCGATTGTCAAAACGTTTCAAGATGCAAAATCGACACCCAGGCCTGGTCAGGGACTAGGCCTACTTTCATCCAGCCCGGATCGCAGGAGAGGGTATTCCAACTCCTGCTTTCCAGGCTCCTGCATTCTTAAATGATCCAGACCCGCGCCCTTCAGAACGCCGAGCAGAAGCCTTAGTTAAACTGGAGCTGTTTGTAACCTCAGGTAGCCTACCCATGGGTTGACAGAGTTTTCCAGTCGTTAGCCCGTTGAAATTTGAACCCGCGGACGCAATCTATGCGACTTTTCGCAATTTACGTTTGCGCTACCTACACAACAGCGCGACAAAATGTCATACGAATGCACGACTTAGTTCTACCAATGCGCGACTGTTTTAAGGCTTTGCGCGATTTTTTTAAGTTTGTCAGACCTCGGATAGTCCGGGGTTTCGAAGTTCATTTCCACTGACCTTTTCCCTATACAAAATAAAACTCATTTTGTCTGTTGTCTTCTGTTTGGGAGTACATGTTGATTTTGTTTGTTTTGAAAGCAACTTTAATCAAAATTGGTTTACAACCATCCTAAGATTGTCAGCTGTGTCATCGAATGTTCATCACAGGCTGTTCTGTGTATGATTTTTTTTTATTTAAATTCTTGTCTATTTCACCGCTTATAGATGTTCTTGGTGGCTTGTCGAACGGCTGTTACATCTTGCGGAAGTGGAATGCTACAGTTTTGAAGCTTAGCGGCTGTTTATTCAAAGGGTCCTGCTGCTTTCCTCTTACAACTTACCCTCGACCTCTATCTCTCTTGTATAGAAATGATGCAGAAGAACTTTCGACTGACCCGATTAGCCACGGACCTAGGTAAAAGTCGTGCAAACGTAACGTTATGAGTTTTAGCTCAACTGAGCCAGCGGCTCCGGGGGAGCTTATAGGATAGGCAGGCTGTGTCGTCGTCATCCGTCCGTCTACAATTTCAAACGGCATCTTTTCTGAAACACTGAGCAGATTGTAACCAAATTTCATGTACGGAGCCTCCACGGCTTGCGGGAACGAAATATTGTTCAAATGATCTGTGTCACATATCTAGCATGGCCCATATATAGTAATAACGTTTATCATATGACGTCGCATCTGAGAGTGTAATAAAGCCATGCATTAAATACGATAATCAACTACCGGTAGTGTATTGTATGTAAATTACGTCGTAACGTTGTGCGTTGACGTCCTCAAAAAGTCGCGTTTTATATTTGGCGAAATCGTGACGTTTTAGTGCAAAATTTGCTAATGAAACGCGATTTTAGTGTCATTAGATAAATAGAATTTTGCATTCGTGCTACTGTATTATTGGATTTATTAAACTCGTTGGGGAAAACCGATAAGATGTTTCAGTGAAAATTTTGCTTATAAAATGCGATTTTAGTGTCATATGATAAATAGAATCTTGCATTCGTGCTCCTGTATTATTGAATTTATTAAACTCGTTGGGGGAATCTGTTAAGATGCTCGGCATAGCCTCGCATCTTATCTTTTTCTCCCAACTCGTTTAATAAATTCGATAATACATGAGCACTCATGTAAGATCCTCTGTTTAAAAGTCTTCTTCTCCAAAACCAGTGGTCTGATGGCCTTGAAACTTGGTATATGTAAGCATCGGGTACACGAGTACTACCAAGATTGTTCGAATTATGACCTTGGGTTGACCTTGTCCTTTTTACGGCAATGTCAAATTTACTTTCTGGTGCTTTTATATGTGAAAATGCTAGAACATAAGATTTCATGGAAATTGTTGAGGATTTCGGGCTAAAATTGGTATATACAGTCATCTTATTGAGTACATGAAGATTTAAGAGTACAAAAGGTCAAGGTCATTCTTTGACTTTTGACCCAGGTCTCTCATATTTCGACAATTGCAAACATCTTCTCAAAAGCCACTGGACCAATTGTAACCAAATTTCATACAGAGCTAGCCAGGGGATTGAGGGAATGGAAATTTGTTCAAACGGTCCAGGTCACATGACCAACATGGCCGCCCTGCTCGTATATGGTAAACACCTTTAAAAGGTTCGTCTTATAACCATTATAGTCGTGAACGCTGCGTCTTGTAACGCTTTCTGCAAACCTAGACATTGACTGCAAAACTTTCAAGTATGAATGATTTCATACAAGAGTTTTGTCGGTAATCATGTGAACAAATTTGTTTTGTAGCGCAGATGGTCGCACATGTTGGAAAGGAAATGCCGAAATGATCGTAAATTCGGCCAGGTAGACCCCTTCTGTGAAACATGGCTGTTTATTCTTGCAAAGTATAAATTAACCGTGGTTGTAAAGAGCACCAAATAGGCAACTCGCTCATGTGTACAGCTTTGTAAACAATAAAGGAATAAAGACTGTACATGCTGCTTTCTGAGATAGTAGGATAATAGAAAAATGCACAACGTGTTTTTCTGAAAACCAGGCTTAAAATGACAAGTGTAGAGGAAGCGTTTCAATGTTTCTTGATAGAAAGAAAAATGCCCAATATGATTTAACAACAATCTGTGATATTTTCTTCAGTGCAGGTATATTTAAGAAAAGCCGTCAGAAGAAAAAAAGTTGATTACCTGCTCACGGCCGCTTATCTCCGTGAGCACAACATCGTGTTGTGTATAGGAAAATGTGCAGGAGATTTCCGGTGGTTCTGCAGGCGATTCGAAAATAAAGGTCACGAAAGGTAGGTGTCTCGGTTTAAAAGGGATATATTCTTTTCCAGCGTAAAACAAACGAAAAGGAAAATGTCATGCAACCCTTCAATCGTTTTTCTATGAATACGAGTCTTGATCGAAGCCAGATTCTCAGTTATACAACAGATTTCCATTTTTTTCCCGGAGCGAGGTCATGGAGGTGGCCGTTTTGTTGACATGCAAACATTTCAAATTTGCATTCCTGAAGTCGCCGAGTATTTATGTTTTCATCTATCACCTGTATATTAAAGGTCTCTCATATAAGTACCAGTTACGAGCCTAAACAGAATTTGCTACCTTCCTTCAACCCAGATAATGAAAGTTGTTGTGGAATTCGTGATCCAGGAGATCGGTGGTGCTGAAGGCGATAGGTGGCGGTGCAGGAGATTGTTTTATGTTGTGCCATCAATGACCGTTTTTAACTGTTTTATAACGTAAATAATGTAGTAGCATGGCATGGTACAGATTCGCACAGCTTTCAGATTCGTACACTTGGCTGTACAATGCCTCTGCTGCATTAAGCATGCTAATTAAAATGAAAATAACGACTCCAGCAATCAGGGGATTGAATTATCAGTCAATCATTTGCACTGCAAAGCTTCTGTTAGAACTAAATGGTACGAAAGTAATGCTAGTTTGTCAATTGGGTACTTACATTCGTCCCACTTTCTTTGTTTAATTACATTGTGCACACGGCCACCAATCCAGCTCATTCATCGCATATACCAATGGGGCAAAACTTTCTGTTCCTTATTTTTGAGACCAAAATTCGATAAAACAGGCAATGCAATATGCGATGGGACATTCATTGGAATTTTGGACACAGGTATTGGTTTATAAAGAATTTTATGCTTGACCGTTTGAAATGCTTTGTAGCGGAGAAAAGGGCACTTTCTCCAACTTTAACGCAGATTCTCCTTTCAGTCTGTGATCCAGAGCATTACTTTTAAGGTATGTTGTAGGTCGAAATCAAGGTTATCGCATAGCATTGTCGGGTTAAAAAAAGTGGCTACTAACAAGAATTTTTGTCCCCCGCCTTTTCGAAGAAAAGCGGAGGGACATGGTTTTCGGCATTCCGTCCTTCCGTCCGTCCTTCCGTCCTTGTTTCCGTCCTTGTTTCCGTCCTTCCGTCCCCCTAATGTAGTAGGTACCTTGTGAGCGCAACTCCTCCTACAGTTTTATGCCGATTCTTTCGAAACTTTACAGATATTTTTGTCATGGTCTGAAGATACGCATGTGGTTTGGATATAATCCTGAGATTATTTTTTGTCACTTTTTCCACAAGTTGAACTTAGTAATTTTTTAGGCGTTTTTACTATCAAAGTGACTAGATAGTGGGTACCTTGTGTGCGCAACTCCTCCAACAGTTTTATGCTGATGCCTTTGAAACTTCACAGGTGTTTTGGTCATGGTCTGAAGATACGCATGTGGTTTGGATATATTCCTGAGATTATTTTTTGTCACTTTTTCCACAAGTTGAACTTAGTAATTTTTAGGCCTTTTTTACTATCATAGTGACTAGATAGTAGGTACCTTGTGTGCGCAACCCTCATACAGTTTTATGCCGATGCCTTTAAAACTTCACAGGTGTTTTGGTCATGGTCTGAAGATACGCATGTGGTTTGGATATAATCCTGAGATTTTTTTTTGTCACTTTTTCCACAAGTTGAACTTAGTAATTTTTTAGGCGTTTTTACTATCATAGTGACTAGACAGTGGGTACCTTGTGTGCGCAACTCCTCATACAGTTTTATGCCGATTCCTTTAAAACTTCACAGGTGTTTTGATCATTGTCTGAAGATATGCATGTGGTTTGGATATAATCCAGAAATTATTTTTTATTACTTTTTTCGCAAATTGAACTTAGCCATTTTTCATACATTTTTACTATCAAAGTGAATAGATAGTTGGTACCTTGTGTGTGCAACTCCTCCTACAGTTTTATGCCAATTCCTTTGAAACTTCACAGGCGTTTTGATCATGGTCTGAAGATATGCATGTGGTTTGGATCTAATCCTCACATTATTTTTTTATTACTTTTTTCACATTTTTAACTTAGCCGCTTTTCCAGCTCAAACACTTAAGTGTATATACAGTGGAGACCTAGTTTCCAAGGCGGGGGACATAAATTCGTCGAATTTGCTTGTTTATAATTATTATTGAATTCAAGGTCCATCTCATTCATACTGCTAACAATGAGTGAGATCATACCTTAAATTCTATAAAAGCTTTAAATTTTCTTGTTAGTGAATAATTTTTGAAATCCGATAGTGCGATGTGATTACCTCGATTACGACCTACTACTTACCTTAAAAATAATGAAGATGACGAAAGTGCCCTTTTCCCCACTTCAAAACATTTCAAACCGCCAAGTATAACATCGTTTATAAAACAATACCAGTATCCAAAAGTCCAATGGATTTCTCATCGCATAGCATTGCCGATTTCTGATTTTAGTCTTAGAAAGAAGGAATAGAAAGATTTGCCCCATTGGTATATGCGATGAATGAGCTGGATTGGTGGCCCTGGTACAATGTAATTAAACAAAGAAAGTGTGACGAATGTAAGTACCCAATTGACAAACTAGCATTACTTTCGTACCATTTAATTCTAACAGAAGCTTTGCAGTGCAAATGATTGACTGATAATTCAATCCCCTGATTGCTGGAGTCGTTATTTTCATTTTAATTAGCATGCTTAATGCAGCAGAGGCATTGTACAGCCAAGTGTACGAATCTGAAAGCTGTGCGAATCTGTACCATGCCATGCTACTACATTATTTACGTTATAAAACAGTTAAAAACGGTCATTGATGGCACAACATAAAACAATCTCCTGCACCGCCACCTATCGCCTTCAGCACCACCGATCTCCTGGATCACGAATTCCACAACAACTTTCATTATCTGGGCTGAAGGAAGGTAGCAAATTCTGTTTAGGCTCGTAACTGGTACTTATATGAGAGACCTTTAATATACAGGTGATAGATGAAAACATAAATACTCGGCGACTTCAGGAATGCAAATTTGAAATGTTTGCATGTCAACAAAACGGCCACCTTCATGACCTCGCTCCGGGAAAAAAATGGAAATCTGTTGTATAACTGAGAATCTGGCTTCGATCAAGACTCGTATTCATAGAAAAACGATTGAATGGTTGCATGACATTTTCCTTTTCTTTTGTTTTACGCTAGAAAAGAATATATCCCTTTTAAACCGAGACACCTACCTTTCGTGACCTTTATTTTCGAATCGCCTGCAGAACCACCGGAAATCTCCTGCACATTTTCCTATACACAACACGGTGTTGTGCTGACGGAGATAAGCGGCCGTGCTGTTACGCGCAGTTTCCTGCAATGTCTCGGAACTAATACTTTCGCGTTCGTAAATTTGCCTACATACCGTGATTAGAAGAAAGCGACATTATACAAAACGTCAATATTTAGAAATTCTCTCCCTTTGTGTTATGGCAACAAGGTAGCACAAATACAGGTATTGGAAAAGTATAGTGGAGATCAAATAATCAATCAATTTTTCGCGTCCAATGAATGCAAAATAGGTAAGTTGATTCATATTAAGGGGCAGAGTGCGTTGTGAATCCTTTTTCAAAAATCTACTCTTCTGTAAATCTGTTAGTAATAACCAATATGAACAAGAACAATAGTTCTTGTTCATATTGGTCATTGCTAACAAATTCAAACATTAAAATGTAGGCTGATTTGCGCCCTCATTGCGCATGATCTTAATTAAATATTAGGAGCTTCACTGTAGAAAGTGATCAAGTTTTCACCTGTATGTTGTAATACCCATCCTATCACCATATCAAATTGGATCACATTTAAAGGTAAGATTTTCACCTTTTTCCTTATTTTTTTTTCTTCTTTCTAGTATAGGTATGACATAATTTTTTTATTTTAGTGGCTGGCGGATCTTTCGGGGCTGATCAAATGGAAAAAAAACATAAAAAAGGGGGGAAAGAAAGAACGAAAAGAAAGGTAAACTATGATAAATCATGGTTTCATGTCTTCTGTTTGGTTTTAAATCAATTCAAATGGTTCTGTATTCTGCGATGGCTGTAGGGAAAAAAGGATTAAGTCTATTTTGCGTATGTCACCATTACCTAGCAACAAGATTTATTGAAACTGGATTGGCGTTGCGTGAAAAAAGACTTTGTGAAATGAGCGAACTTGGAATACTCGGGTAAGCCTGCGTATCTACGCATCCTGGTCAAAGTCTTCCTTTTTCGCTTATATGATGAACCTAAAAAAGGACTGGCAGTCTGCGAAGAAGCGCATACTGTAAGTCAGTGGCTAGCCGTACGGGTCCGTACTAAGGGTACCCGTACGCCTAGCCACTGCCTTGTAATTATGCTGTTGGATTTGGATAGTTTGTTAATTTACAAATAAACAATATGTATGCAAATACACAGGTTGGTATTGAATTTTTGTGAATTTGATGAAAAGTTTATAATAATAATCTGCGAACGGGTAGCTGGTCGTGCCATGAGAAAAGATGCACTGTTGCATACGAAAATAATGACGTCAAATCAGCCGTCACATCCGCGCACTGAATTGGTCAGTTTTCATGTAGAAATGATAAGCACTACCTTAGCCTCCCTCGATCGTGCCGAAGCGAATAAACCCAATAACTTGAACAGAAACAAATGCGGGCTTATTGTACTTGGCCCTATCTGGGAGTAATTTCTTTCCTTTACAAAAAGCCCCCGACTATAGATTATTTCATATTTTAGCTTTTGTCCCTTATTTGCGTATATACGCACACAAGCGTAATGTGCGCCATGCCTATAAACATCACTCTGATAATTGGCATTTCAGAGATGCTAATGATCTATTGACTAACTTGGCTCAGTCGGGCGTAATTGTCAAAGTTGAGTACCAAAGTGATCAGTGCCCGCATTTTATATGCATTTTTCCATCTTTAGACAAGCGAAGATCTGTTAATTTGACAAAACAAACAGTGGCATGTGCGCCCAGCGAAGACTCAGATCAGCCTGGGCATCCGCCCAGTCTGATCAGAGTCTTCGCTGAGCGTTTTAAGAGTTTACGCTAGCTCCATGCGAACAGCAAAGACTGATCAGAATGGGCGAATGCTCAGGCTGATCTGAGTCCTCGCTGGGCGCACATGCTACTTTGATGGTTTTGTCGTGTCTCGGCTCAGTACTCTTCTTCGAATGGAAGAGGACACGGACAGACTCGGTGCCAAGAGGTGCTTCTTATGGGTTCTAGCCTTTTGCCCTTCCGGGGAACGTTTTGAGAATTATATAGACACAAGTTTGTTGTTCCCACCAATGCTGTTTTGACTGTGTTTGCATGTTCATATGCGTGTGAATGTGTGCTTACGAGTGTATGTGTGTATGTGACAAGAATGGGAAATCCCAAATATATATCAAATACATGTACTCATTTATGGGGGAAATGGACAATGGGGGAAAAGTGGCTCTATGAGATGGGAATATTCCACTAGATAGTCGTCTTTCCTACAGCCAATTTTCTCAAAGAAAATCACTAACAGTTACCACCATCACTTACTTGACCCGCGACACGAGAAAACCAACAATGTGGTTGTGCGCCCAGCGCAGACTCAGATCAGCCTGGGCATCCGCCCAGTCTGATCAGAGTCTTTGCAGTGCGCTTTAAGGGTAGCTAAGTGTCTAAGCTACCTCCATGCGGACAGAGAAGACTCTGATCAGACTGGGCGGATGCCCAGGCTGATCTGAGTGTGCGCAGGGCGCACAACCACATTGATGGTTTTCTTGTGTCGCGGCTTACTTATTGTTTCCCGTTTCAGATAAAATGAACCAAAGGTTTCGGTCGAGTCCAATGTCAGTGGGTTTTGCCTATGGCAATACAAAGCCTCTGGAAAGGCCTGATGGGTATACCCATATGTGCCCGGACGGACACAAACACTGTAGTAAAGAGGAAGTAAGGCAGTGCATAGACGCTCATCAAGTATTTGTGTGCTCAACTAACCACTTCCATACGATACCAAGTGATGCTGAAAGATGTGACCAAATTAAAAGGTATTAACTAGATTGTGTTAACAACCCCATCCCACATGCCCCTTCCGTCCAGATTCATTAACATTCGGACGCTTCTGGGTAGTCCCTTAATTGCCATATTTTTCCAAGCCCCATCTCTAAATTTATCAGATCTGGGAGAATGCATTATTATGTCCCCCACCAGAGGTGAGAGGGGCATATTGTCTTCAGTGCGGATCCCGGGCGTCGGCGTGGCAGTTTCTTGTATGCTCGATATCTCTTGAACCAATGAATGGAATTTCACTAAACTTGCATGGATATATCATTGGGACAAGCTTAAGAGCTGATTAGATTTTGGTGACCTTGACCATATTTTGAAGGTCACTGGAGGACTAAGATGACAATTTCTTGTACCCATGATATCTCCTGAACCAGTTAATGGAATTTCACCAAACTTGCATGGAGACATCCTTGAGAGGTTTAAGCGGTGATTAGATTTTGGTGACCTTGACGTCATTTTCAAGGTCACTGGAGGACTTGGATGATAATTTCTTATACCCATATCTCCTGAACCAATAGATGGAATTTCACCAAACTTGCATGGACACATCGTCCGAACAAGTTTAAGAGCTGATTAGGTTTTGGTGACCTTGACCTCATTTTAAAGGTCACTGGAGGACTTAGATGACAATTTCTTGTACCCAAAACATCTCGTGAACCAGTAGATGGAATTTCACTGAACATGCATGGATACATCATTGGGACTAGTTTAAGAGCTGATTAGATTTTGGTGACCTTGACCTCCTTTTCAAGGTCACTGGAGGACTTGGATGATGATTTCTTGTACCCACAATATCTCACAAACCAGTAGACGGAATTTCACCAAACTTTCATGAGTACATCACTGGGACTAGCTTAAGTGTTGATCAGATTTTGGTGACCTTGACCTCATTTTCATTGATAACTCTCTTTTAGCCTTTGGCTTGATTTCCACTTTACTTTCATAGATATACCTATGGAACAGTCTCAAGAGTGTACTGTATTTTGATGACCTTGAGCCCATGTTCAAGGTCAAAAGCTAACTTACAAATGCGTATTTTTTTCTCTTAAAAATGAGATATCTTAAACCAGTTGACAGATATTCATCAGACTTGCATGACTATATCGTTGTGACAGGTTTAAGACATGTTTAGTAGTTGGTGACCTTGACCCATTTTTCGAGGACATAGTCTTCTATGTAGGATATCTTTAGAACCAGCGGATGGATTTTCTCCAAACTTGCATAGATATTTTATTTGTACAGGCTTTTCAGTCATTAGAGGGGATGGGAAATGGGCTGGTGGGGGACATCAGTTTTTCTCAGAAAAAAACTTTTCTAGTTTCTAATCTTGCTTCCTTTTTTTCCATCTGCGTATATTTGCTTTTGTAAAGCAAAGAAATGCTTATATGCAGATACACAGGGTAAAGAGACTGTGCTCATGTCAAATTAGTTGTCTTTTTTCTAATCTTTTTTGCATTTCATTAGCTAACACTTCTGGTAGTCATGAAATGTGTTTGTTACTGCTGAATAGCCTGCAGCGTGATATAAAATCTATAAATATCGGCGTCTTTCTGTGAGCAAGTTGTTTCGAGGAGTGGCCCTGTTAGAAAGAAGACATACTCCCAGACCAAACCAGTCTCATACTCAAATATGCCAATATTTTTTGTTGAAAAAATGTGAGAAGCTTTTGCAGTGCAAAAGCTTCTCACATATTTTTCAACGAAAAATATCAGTGCATTTAGTTATAAAGTTGCAAAACACTTAACAAGTTGACCTCTTAACGGGCTTGTTAAGCTAACAATGCTTTGAACAACTGGGCCCAGGTCTGCCCTGCTTGCCTATACAAGCAGCCAGCTCCGTCTTCACTTTTTAGTAAATGGGAGGACTTTTATTAGACTGTACAGGTGCTTTAAGGTAATTGGGTGTATTTTAAAGGGAATAACTCCGTCATTTTCAATTTTGCCCCCCTTCTCAATGGGGAGGACTCTAAATTCTTTTTCTTTTAGAGTATATACAGTAGAACTTCATTGGCTCGAACAGGCTTGGGACCATAAATTAGTTCCAGCAAAGGGTAGTTCTAGCCATCCAGGGTTAGTTTCAATATAAAATGACGTCTAGGGACCAAGAAAAGAGTTCAGGCCAGGTAGGGTGAACAAGCCATCAGGGTTCGAGCCATTGAAGTTCTACTGTACTTCATTTTGGAGGGACAACATTGTTCAGGGAAGCAAAAAGGAAGTCACAAAAGTTGTTCCGGATACCTTGCACAACCTAGGATGAATGCAGCATAGATGAGACGGTTGAAACTTAGATACAGTCAACTCTCGATATCTCGAACACTGATATCTCAAATTACCCTCTTATATCAAAGAATATAGTTCGGACACAATTTCTATTTTCATTCAAATTTTAACTCCGGGTATATCAAACTACTGATGTCTCAAAGTAAATTTTCTGGGACCAGAAAATTTACTTTGATATATCAGTAGTTCTGGATGAATTATATCAGTAGTTCTGGATGAATTTCGACTTTAAAAAAATCATCCATATCGAGAGTTGACTGTAATTGAAAGGTGCCTATTTTGTTTAACACCCACTATAATGCATGAATTATTCAAGACCATGCCAGCTTTTAAACATATGACTTGCTGATCCCCACATATGAGATACTCACTGTATATGTTTTTATTTTCATTTACTTTAAAACAGATGATAAGTAAGGTATTTCTTGATTATAGATGTGGTTTGGAATATTTCTTGCCCCTCACACTGGTCCAACTAACACAGACTATGGGAGCTCAGCTTTTTTTCTTCCCTTCACATTTATCCACTGTGTGTTTGTATCAGTTCCTACACAGTTTTTGTTTTATTTAAATACAACAAGACCTGTCCGCGTACAGGATAGCTCGCCTGCAGTGCCTTGCCCATCCATGGGTTAAAATATAGGTCTTTAAAACATTTTAACCAAAACATCCATTCTGAACGCCGACGGGGACGCCAACGCCATGGTGACAACAATAGCTCTTCCTGAACTTTCGTTCAGGCGAGCTAAAAAGGAATTTTATTTCTCACCTGTTGACATAAAAATAAAAAAAATTCATATTTACAGCTATAAAAATGCATTCTCTAATAGAATTTTAAGAGCCACTTCTATGATGAGTTATGAGAGAGCATAGTAACTGTTCTGGGGTTGCTACATCCAAAATCCTACAAATAATTTTCATTCATACTGCACTTTCATCCAGTAAATGCAATGCCCTGTTTAACAAAGTTAAAACACACCCCACGCAAATTACAGCGTCTGCATGATATTTTCACAGGTCATTATTGGGAATAGAAGACAAGTTACGGATATGCATGTCTGGAGGAGGTGGGGGAATCTACCTCCTACCAATCTACCATTCTGTATCTTGAACTGCCTCACATCCAAGTTTTTTTGTCTTACATCAACTTGTCCATATATAGAGGTTCTTCTGGTACAATTTTTCATTAATACATGCCTGCTTCTGGTTCAGGGCTCTGAAATCAATTTGATCTGAAATTTGTGGGACTGTTATCACAGGGTATAATCGATTCCGCCAATTTTCGCTTCCTGCAGAGACTGTCTGTCATATTTGGCTTCTGCCGAGACTGTCCGCGAACTCTTGCTTCTGCAGAGACTACTGTCCTCGAAAAATGGCTTCCTGCCGAGACTGTCCGCGTGACTCTGCTTCCTGCCGAGAGCCTCGGCAGGAAGCAGAATCACGCGGACAGTCTCTGCAGGCAGCCATTTATCATGTGCGGAAGTCTCGGCAGGAAGCAACAGATTGCAAGCCAAATATGATGTACAGTCTCTGCAGGAAGCGAAAAATTAGCGGAATCTGTTATACCCTGTGGTTATATGCTTCAGCAATACATCACTTTTATGCTTCCGATGTACATGTATCTGTACTTGAGTTTCAATTTTTGTGTATACCGGTAAACGTTTTGCGCCAAATTTGAGATTACTTAATATGCACAAAGTATTGATACAGATGAGGGGGATCATAATGAGCCACCTTATATGGATCTACAATGTTTGCCCTTTATTTTTTATATTCTCAATATACCTGGGAAAATTTGTTTTTTTTTAATTTTGCAGACGTTAAGTTGTCTGCTTTTTTGTAATTTGTGAGTTAACCTTTTTACTCGCGAGTAGACTGGATCTTGTCTGGACCATGCTTTATGTTTTTAATATTTTAAAAACTGTTGGGTAAATGACAACCTGTGGACATCCTGATCACAAAGCACAATGTGCAAACAGTGGTCCCTAATGGAGGGATATATAGATGTATGTTTTGGTATATAATTAAGCCATGTCAGGACAAAACCAACAAAGACTCAGATCAGCTTTGGCATCCAGCCAGTCTGATCAGGATCTTTGTTGAGCAATTTAAGGGTAGCTAAGAGTCTAAGATAGCTCCATGCTGACAGCAAAGATGCTGATCAGACTGGGCGGATGCCCAGGCTTGTCTGAGTCTTTGCTGGGCACATATGCTGTTTTGTTGGTTTTGTCGTGTCATGGCTCATTTATATTTGATTAAACTGTTGAATAAATGACAAAAAGTGGACACCCTAATCACCAGGCACAATATGGGCAACAGTGGCTCCCACTAGACACGTATTTAAAAGAAGTGTGTTTTGCTATATATTATTGGTCATATTCTTGTTTCAGAGAACAGGAGGCCAATAAAGAAAGAGAACTACAAAGACAGCATGAAAGAGAAATGGCAGACAGACAGATAAAATTTACTGAAAATTTAAGGTAATTCTCAAAATTTAAAAACATATAATTCAACCACATATTTCCAGAAAATTGTAAGTAAATCAAAAAATTTAATTACATAAAACACAACCCATGAGTGGGGGAAGTTCAATTAACATTTGTTGTGATCTGAGGTACATGTTAACAACCAATGCCAAGCACAGGTTTTCAAGATCAACTGAGAAAACAACTTTTTTTCATTTTTTTCTTAAATGGTTTAAGAAGGTTTCAGTGAAGACTGTCTTTGCCAACTGAGCTACCTTCATTAAAAAAAGAAATTATTTCAGTAAGAAAAATATTCTGTCAATTTTAGAATTGGTACATGTACATGTATATGTGTAATACCGGAATGACCCTAAAATTTCAGACACCTTAAAGTCGGACATTTATTGTTCGAAAATTCTTAGCAAGTGAATTTTAAACATATTATTGCATCTAAAATGATACTT
This sequence comes from Ctena decussata, assembly GCA_963989385.1. NCBI lineage: Eukaryota > Metazoa > Mollusca > Bivalvia > Lucinida > Lucinidae > Ctena > Ctena decussata. Next base: position 30,868,009 of record OZ022498.1, on the reverse strand, counting down.
AGTGAACGGCAAAAGTTGTAGACACTGATCAAATTGCTCCTTGATCGGGGTCTACAATGTTTGCTCAGACCTGTCTGTCCAAATATTTAGGGTCATTATGGTAAGTCTTATTATTTGCCTTTTTTCTTTCTTTCTTAGAGCAATTGGTTACAATTACCAGAAACATGGTTATCACCCAAACATGCCCCAAATAGGTTGGAAGGAGAATAACTGTAGCTGAAGATACTAACCCCACCCACTCAGGAACATTAGCAATATAGAACTTTCTTTACTTTCTACCAGTGTAAAGAGGATGTGACTGATTCTTCAGACTGGATAACAACATATGAGCCGCAACACGAGAAAACCAACAAAGTGCTTGTCCGCCCAGCTCCGACTCAGATCAGCCTGGACATCTACCCAGCCTGATCAGACCCTTCGCTAAGCGCTTAAATGATAGCTATGGGTCTAAGCTACCTTCATGCGGACAGCGAAGACTCTGATCAGACAGGGCGGATGCCCAGGCTGATCTGAGTCTGCGCTGGGCGCACAACCACATTGTTGGTTTTCTCACATCGTGGCTCATATCAAATGGAAAGCTAATAAATGTCTTAATTGACTCATAATGCTTAATACATGGGCGTAGCTTTGAAATTATGACTATTACACATGCTAAAAGAGGGAAGAGCATGAGATGGGTTACATCTTCTTGAAAAGGAGTTCCCTCTTGTAAAGCGGCGGAAAAAAGTTTGACGTTTTGGGATGCTTTTATATTTCTGAGGCCAGTTTTCTATTTTTAGTGCGCCTTTGCGAAGCAAAGGAGAGCTTATGCTATACCCCCGGCGTCGTAGTCTGAGTATGCGTTAGCGTTAGCGTCAGTGTCAGCGTCCTCGTCGGCGTCCGTGATCAGGTTAACCAATGTTAACAATTGCGTTTAACTAGATGTTCAACTACATATCTTACAAACTACAGCAGCTACAATCATCATACTTGGTACATACATACAGCCATATGACCTCAGCAGCTGCATCACACAATTATATGTCCTTGACCTATATGTTACGGTTGACTGACTTTGCTGTTTGGTACTGTTATTAAGGAAAAAAATTTCAGTTTTGATGATACCTTTGACACAAGAGACTAGATACTTGGTCGAATAGCATATCCCTATAATTTCAGCAACTGCACAGCTTCCATGCTGACTCCTGTGCCCTTGACCTTTGTTCATGGTCCAGTGATTTTGCCTTATATCTCTAACACTATTTGATGAATTAACATTATACCTGGCATAGTGGATCAGCCTGACATTGCGAATGACCTCATACTATTTATAGATCACTATGCCCCCCCGGAGCATTTGGTTGCAGCAGCAGCAAAGCACCCATGCAGACTCTTATGTCCTTGACCTTTATCCATGGTTGAGTGATTTTGCCTTATACCCTTAACACTATTTAATAAATATGCAATATGAATATGCATTTCTCTTCGAGCTCATAACTTTGATACGTTATATGCTACAAAGTTTAGATGTTCTATGATACTTACACAGACCAACATCTTTGACTTTGTGGTAGAGTTCCCCTGGGTGGGGCCAGGGATCAGAATGTATAACAGGTCATATTAAACACTTGCAAAATGGGAATAAAATCATAAGTCTGGTACCATTACTTGCCCTGGAGTTAGAAACTGGACATAATGATCACAGATGAAATAGTTTATACGGAGATCAAGCTTTGACAACTGGTTCAGGCTAGGGGTGAGGTTATGGGGTGGGGGCCAAAGGAAACTTGAGAAGTCTGCAAAGGGTAAGGAGGTCATCAGACCGACTTAGTACTGGGTAAAGGTGGTGTGAAAACCCATACTAGGAACCACCGTTTGTCACCATGAGGCATTATAAGTTAGACTGAGTTGGTATCTCTCCATCTGGTGCACGAGGACCCGACCCTCAATGTCCGCAAAGTGTCCAGATAGTGGCATACAAGTCGGCCCTGTATGCCAAAGGGAACAACTGACTTAGTGTAGCTTCTGACGCAAACTTCATTTGTGCACTAGCTACCACATTCACCCCAGGTTAAGTATGTTAACACTGTTTTGAGACAGGATACTTTGTAACCTTGAGTGTCAGGCACCCATTAGGTGCGCTTCGTTGTCTTCTGACAACTCTTGTTAAACTTTTTGCATTATACAAGACATTGTGTGCATCTAGGTCTATGTCAACTGAAATATTTATATATCTGGCTACATCAATATATCATACACAGAAAGTTCTACATCAATTTATCATATACAGAAAGTTTAGTACATGTACTCAGAAGATATTTATTTTAAACCATGTCATTCAGCAGGATTACCATATACTGATTACTTTCAAATTTGCTTAAACTATGGTTAAACTATGGTTGATATAATGATATTAGAATCTTTTATGTATACTTAAGGACAAAAGTTCCTCACGGATGTTGATTTAACATCCGTGCAGAACTTTTGTCCTTAAGTATATTATCATTGTTGAGCCATGCCATTCTAAATGATGTCTTAAGGTGAACGGATACACTTTCATGGGAAGCAACTCTTCCATTTTCATGTTTGCACCCTCCCTCTAAATTGGGTCAACTCTGGAAAAAATGCTCCCCTAAATCTCATTTTGGAATGGCTCTGCTGCTCAAGAAAGCAATCAGGCCCCGAGGTTATAAATAGAGAATACCATGTTAGTGTCTTTTGATATCAAGTTTATCAGGCGAGACGAGAAACAGCGTAGGAATGGTGAGGCTTGCCGAGCCAGTCAGACGTGTTTCTGGTTGAGCCTGATAAACTTGATATCAAAAGACACTTACATGGTTTTCTATCTATCTTGCATCATAAGATGATTTTAAGGCGTAAACAGAGTCAAACAAATGAAAAGCAAACGCAGTTTTGTTCGAAATTGCTGACGTTGTGTATGCGTTATGACGTAAGTCGGTGATGTCATTTAACCATCGAACGTTGTTATCAGGGCAAACTTCGGTATATAGCCAATCGTCTTCAGAGATCGCTTCTAAAAGGCATCGCCTGATAACATTCGCGCATGCGCAGATCTAAAGTGACTTGATATCACATCGTGTTATCATACCCCTGTTATCAGGTGAGTTTAGCAGCAGGTGCATGATAAAACTTTTTTCATGCTCAACTAAGCTGAGCATGAAATTTTACCTGCTAATAAATGGCAAATTACTGAGAAGTACAGTTGTTTTCATGCTCAGTTTAGCTGAGTATGAAATTTTCTCTGCTAATAAATATGAAAATGCCAACTAATGTTGGCATTTTCGTATTTATTAGCAGAGAAAATTTCATGCTCAGCTGGCTGAGTTGAGCCCGAAATTTTTTTTGTAACCTCAGGGACAGGCTCATTTTTATTCTCTTTTGGAATCACTAAACTCAACAAAAGATTCCATGTTTTCTACATGTTTCCTGGGTGTTTTTTAGCATTTAAACTTCTTTGTTCATACATTGTGCTGTCCAAACTGTTATTACATGTTTGTAAAAAGTTTCTTAATATATTGTATATTTATAGTTTACTAATCGTCCCAGTGATTGAGATAAAATAGATGCCATTAAAATTTAGCCGAAAAAGTTCAGTTGTGTCATCACTCAAACCATGTGGTTCACAGACTCACAGTATAACCATGCATAACTGCTACTCTGGGTCTGTTGTACTTGAGGGTTTTGTGTCTAAAAATTATTCGCAATGGGGAAACAAGACATATCAAACATTCAATTTTGTCAACAAGTTTTGCATGTTGAGACCCGACATGACCAAACCAACAAAGTGGCATGTGCACCCAGAAAAGTCTCAGCTCAGCCTGGGCATCCTCCCAGTCTGCTCATAGTTTATGTTGTGCACTTAAAAGTAGCTAAGGATATAAGCTACCTCCACACCAACAGCGAAGACTCTGATCAGACTGGGCAGATGCCCAGGCTGATCTGAGTCTTTGCATGGTGCACATACCACTTTGCTGATTTTGCTGTGTCGTTATTCAAATAAAAACCTTATATACAGTGAAGATCCAAAGCAGCTATGTCACCATATCTATACAGCGTTTCTTGCTCAAAAGTGGCCCCTAATGTGTAAATAAGACATGAAAATGCAACTTTGTCGGCTATGGAGTGTCCCCGCAGTGTCCCAGTATAAATATTAGGGGTGTAACGATACATGGATATATCGATGCATCGTGATAGTGGTTGCCTTGATAGTGCTATCGTGATAGTGGTTTCAGCTATCGATAACTATCGCCGATAGTGCTTTCAACTATCGATAGTTTTGATAGTGTTTGTTCATGTAGATATTCACCTTGTGGACTGGATTTTGACACTTGTCTTCCAAACAAATGTCATTTAGGAACCTGAAACGTTTCTGCTTTGCATCAAAAAACTATTGTTAAGATGGTGGTAAAGCTTATACTCATAGTGGACAGCAATGGTATGTAATTTAGAGATGAGGGACTTACTTAAATCATCTTAATTCTTAAGAAATTGCAATGTAAGACCCTCGATAGTAATAGTATCATGATAGGAGTTTCTCCGATACTCATCGGATAGTGATAGTATGATACTATCGTGATAGTCAGAGTTTGGGACGATAGTCAGCCCTAATAAATATACATACAGTATCACACACCAACTTTTTAGGAAAATGGTAAAACTCCATAGTTTTTTCTGCCAATTTTTACAATGGGGAACAAATTCTATGACTTCCTGTTTGCTTCCCTAAATGATGGATGGGTTTACTCTTATGGAACAGAATTTGCTCCTGTAGCAGCAAATTCTTTTCAAGTTGACCCCATTGATAATGGAAGCACAAACGAAAATAGCAGAGTTGCTTCACCTGAAGGTGAAGCCATTTACCTGAAATTTGGATGTTGAAGAAGCTCACAGTTTTCAGCAGCAGAGAAATTTATTTTGCTATAAACATATATAATAAAATTTATGACCATTTAACTGTCTATAAAGCTTTACTTATAAACTATTCACTATCAAAATCATACAAAGGATATCTTAAGAGTCTTCTAAAATGAATCATAAAACACAGGAATATATCACAGATATGCTTATTTGTTACAACTCTCACAAAATCATAGCAAACTTTGAGCCAGCTTTTCTTAACTCTTTAAGCACCAAAAAGCAGAAGACAAAATTTATGTCTGCAAATTTTTTTTAAAAAATGCCTTGTTAAAGATATTTCATATTGAGAATTCAAAGACTAGAGGGCAAACAGTGTAGATCTAGATGAGGTGGCTCATTATGAGCCACCTCATCAGGATCTATGCTGTTTGCAAATTTCGTCACTGGGGCTTAAAGAGTTAAAATGTATCAACTTGCTATCATACCATATACAAGGTATCTGTCCAGTATCAACTTATCACATTGCTTTCAGCTTGTTATCTCTATCATTTAAACATCCCAATACTATTAAGTGGACATCCTCTTGACACCTTACCATCACCACACTGTAACACTGGGATCCATTATAAGCAGTCTGATCTGGGTCTTGCTGTCTATACTGATAGCTCTAATATTTCTGTCCCAATACATAGCTCAGGATAAGGGAAATATTTGCTAATAATTCACAGATAATTTTGACCATTTCCCATTAAAAACATTTATAGTGACTACCCATTAGAACCACCTCTATGAAGTGTTCTAATGAAGGGCCACAAAATGTTTTGCTGCTAAATAAGAATACCTATCTCAGAGCAGATAAGAAGGGGTAACAGGGATAATTCAAAGATGATTTTCTTATTTCTCAATGAAAACATGTTATGACCCTTCATAAGAATTGTCCTGACCATAAGAACCGTCTCCACAAGATGGTTCAAATGAGGGAGCATAACGTATGTTTTTACGGAAAAAATAAAATTATCCCTAAATTATTCCTGTTACCCCTTCTTATCTGGAGATTTGCTATCCCACAATTACAAAAAACTCACCTTATCTGCAGTTTTGTCATATACTAAGAATTTTCATGGTATCTGAACTCCTTGTCTTGGTAAATACTATCATAGAACAGCCATTTGTTCAACCAGATTGGCCCTTCTTGAGATCTGAATGACCTGAATACAGTCAAGGGGGTCATCCAATGGAAGCCTAAAACTGGCTGCTTAAGACAGGTGACCCCTTAATACAGGCTCATTTACACTGTATTTTGGTCCAAAGGAACCAGGCAAGCTGGGTGCTAAAGGCAGGTGGCCCTTAATAGAGGTGACCACATAAGCAGGTTTGACTGTACTTTTAAAAGAGCCATCAAAACCCCAAATAAACATCATATGTTGACCTGAGAAGCACATAGGTGTTTTCTTCGATATGACCATTAACGTTGCAGGATGCTACTCTCCTCTGTCCAGTGGGTCAGGTGGCTTGAAATTAACTCGCAAATATTCTCTGGAATTTATATCAGCCTGAAAAGAGAGATACACATAACTCATATAAGCTGCCTTTGGTGGGGCGGTACATACAAGTCATGCAAGCTTGTTTAAAATGCACTGGCTCATGAGATATGCCGTGAGTTGTTTCACAGATGCCGACACCAACAGGATCTGCACCAAACTCAGTATGTATACCCCCCCCCCCCCACACACACACCCCTTTTCTCTGATAAGGGGAAATAATTACCTCTCAATAAACACTTCTTGTGAACTGTGACCAGATGCCAGACAAATTCTTTCCAATATACACATTTTTACCCTCAACAAAGCCCTGTTTTTAATTCTGGGTCTATTGGATTTGGTAATAAATCTGTTAGTCAGACTGATAATGATTGTTAGAGCATTATGTGCCTTGTTTGATTATGCAAGAATAGTTAATGTCAGCAAATTGATAAAGTAATATTTAGGAAAGTATGTGTTTTATTTTTCATTTGACTGATTTTAAGAGGTGGTTGAGATGACAGACCCTCTGAATACCTATAAACAAAGACCACTTCTATCTATTCCACTAAAATTCTTCAACACCCCTTCCCCCATCACCTACTCCCTTTTTTCAGCTGTGCCACTTACCAGTCTTACAGGTTCTGGTACCCTGTGTTTACAACATCTGTGCACCAGTTTAACAGCTGAGTCCAGAGATATCTTGTGACCTTGAGAGACATATATTGGATTCTTTGTACTGTCACAACTTCTCAACGCCTGAAATATTTAATAAGCATTGCGTGAAAAAGGACCTTAATATGTGTGTACAGTAAATATTAATATCAGCCTATCCTAAGACTGACCAGTCTTCATTTATAGATTCCTCAGGGTCTATCGATTTTATATACAAAATGGGAAGATGCTGATTAGACTGCATAGATGTGCAGGCTGGTCTAAGTCTTCACTGTTTGCGTATGCCATGAGGTCCCTTTCACTGCAATGCCTGTCAATGAACACTTAAAAGCACCAAATATTAAAATAGATAAATTTGAAAACATCACAAGCCATCTCATCTGGATCTACACTGTTTGCCCTCTAGTCTCTGACTTCTCAATCTGATATAGCTTGGAAGAAACATTTTTTGAAATTTTGTAGACGTAAATTTTGTCGTCTGCTTTTGGGCACTCTTTATTGGTAAATGATAATCTGAACTGTGCTTTATGACAGCATGCTTTAAAGCATATTGGTGCAGCCTGGCCCGGAGGTTATAAAACTTTCATGCTCAACTCAGCTGAGCATGAAATTTTACCTGCTAATAAATAGCAAATTACTGATAACAACAGTTGTTTTCATGCTCAGTTTAGCTGAGTATGAAATTTTCTCTGCTAATGAATATGAAAATGCTAACATTTAGTTGGCATTTTCATATTTATCAGCAGAGAAAATTTCATGCACAGCTGAGCTGAGCACTGAAAAAAGTTTCATAACCTCGGGGCCAGGCTGCTAAGTATATTCTTCTGGATCCAAAGATTTGGATGAAATAGGGACCAATTATTACACGGTGATGATTACGGATCACTTAAAATTTGATGACACTTCTACCAATAATGTGACTTGCATCTAAACAGATTTGTCTGATTTGAAGTTTCATTACAATAGGTCTATTAGGCTATGAGAAATGGATCTATATGCAGCACACTGATGTAAATTTGGCTATGCTGAAAAGAGTGTGAAAGGTAGGTCAAGGTCAGCAAATGACACAAAAGTTGCAGAGATGATGTCACGATGTCAGCTTGTGTGAAATTCTATCACAAAAAGTTTTATAGTCTATGCATCTAAACAACTACAAACATATTTTAAGGTGAATGTGTGCCTCCTATGTTTTCCACCAATTTTACAAAGGAGATCAACTTTTGTCCACCTGGAAAACCAGAGGACCATCGGTCCTGTAGCTCACCTGAGTCCATTCATCCTCAGCACTCAGGGGTAAGTAACTCTAAGGCAAATTGTACAATATGACAGAATTTTGAAGTCTGCTTCTTGAGAACATTTCTGTAAAACTTTTGTCAAAATATCTACTGTACCTCAGAAATAAATGCTAATTTACATTTTTCCCATTATAAGTCTATGGAAACTTTAAGTTGCCAACAAACCACATGGGCAACAATAATAAAAAATAGTAATTCAATAGAGGCTATTACTAAGATCCTTTCAGTAAAGTTTCAGGTTTATCGTCCACTTAGTTTCTGAGCAGATGATTTTTGAGTATGTTTTCTGTTTTTAACCATTTTGTTACCATGGCAACCAGCCAAATTGTGCCACTTGCATAAATTTCATGCAGTTGCTAGAGGACTACTCCAGGAACAATTCTGTAAAAGTTTTGTCCAAATATCTGCAGCGATATAGCTATGAATAAAAATTTTCAACTTTCCTATTATAAGTCAATGGCAACTTAAAGTTCCAACAGAAACAAAACTACTGGAGCAACTGCCATGAGAAACAGTATTTTTATAGAGGCTAGTACTAAGATCCCTTCTGTAAAGTTTGAGCTGTATCTGTCGCATAGTTTTTGAGACGATTTTTTAACAGTTTTTCAATTTTTCCGTTGCCATGGCAACCAGCCAAATTCTGCAATTTGCATAAATTTAATAAGGCTGCTTGAGGACTACTCAAGGAACAGTTCTATGAAAGTTTTGTCAAAATATCTGCACTGACATAGCAATAAATGCAAATTTTCTATTTTGCCATTAAAAGTCAATGGCAACTTTAAAGGTAGGTTCCTGGGCTAGCGATGTCAGTTATGTCCACAAAATAATTTCGTCTTTTTCTGAGCAGTATTGAATTCTCTTATTTTTCTGAATTTCTTGCTACTGAGAAACTCATCAGATGTTGAAGAAAACAGTCGTTTTCCCTTTTGGTTTATTTTCTTTCGTTGGAATTCCAGTTCTAAAAATAACTATGTTTATTATGTCTATAAGTGCCCGATTTCTGATGCCATTCTCCAAAGGTCAATTTCCCTTGACGTGAGCTCTCCTAGAGGCAATGCAGCATGACATCAGCTGCGTTATCTATTTTTGGCACGAACTAAAAATAGCGCTAACTGGTGTGCGAAGCAGAGTTTAGGAAATCCCTTGCAAAACAACTTTTCTAATATTTTTTTGATTTGCACTTTTTAGTGAAACTTATTAATTCCCTTTTATAAGTGCTTTCCAAGAACTTGGATGAAAGTTCATCACAGTTATGATGCATTCAAAAGTACAGGAACCTACCTTTAAGTTCCCATAGCAACCAAACTGCTAGAGCAATTGCCAAGAAAAATAGTACTTTTATAGAAGCCAGTACTAATATCCTTTCTGTGAACTTTGGACTTTATTGGTTGCATAGTTTCTGAGGAGATGATTTTTGAATATTTTTTTCTATTTTTAATCATTCGGTTGCCATGGCAACCAGCCAAATTGTGCAATTGACATAAATGTCATGTGGTTGATAGAGGACTACTCAAGGAACATTTCTGTAAAAGTTTTGTCAAAATATCTGCACCAACATAGCAATGAATGCAAATTTTCTATTTTGCCATTATAAGTCAATGGCAACTTTAAGCTCCCATAGCAACCAAACTGCTAGAGCAATTGCCAAGAAAAACAGTACTTTAATAGAAGCCAGTACTAAGATCCTTTCTGTGGAGTTTGGGCTTTATTGGTTTCATAGTTTCTGAGAAGATGATTTTTGAATATTTTTTTCTATTTTAAATCATTTGGTTGCCATGGCAACCAGCCAAATTGTGCAATTGATATAAATTTCATGTGGTTGATAGAGGACTACTCAAGGAACATTTCTGTAAAAGTTTTGTCAAAATATCTGCACCGACATAGCAATAAATGCAAATTTTCAATTTTTCCCATACAAGTCAAAGGAAACTTTAAGTTGCCATAGCAACCAAAGTTCAGAAGCGATTTGGATAAAAAAACAGTATTATTGGTTCCCCTTGCCTATAGATGCTATATATGAAATTTGGTTACAATGGGCCCTGTAGTTTCAGAGGAGATGTCGTTTGAAAATGTTGACGGACGGACGACGGATGCCTGCCTATACTATAAGCTCACCTGTGAGCTTTCGGCTCAGGTGAGCTAATAAAGCCCTTCCAAAATGGGAGCAAACTGCTTTCTTTAAGAGTTGACCCCCATTGAGGAGGGTAGCAAAACTGAAAATGGTAGAGTTGCTTCCCCTGAAAGTGTACCCATTCACCTAAAGAGGCAACTTATGTCCCTTACCACTCCCAGTATCTTCCCAGAGTTCCCCTGTAATGGGAAGGTATCTCCTCCTGCTGCAAGACCCTCAATCTGTAAGATTAATTTAGTCAAACATGTAGATAACAGTGTCCATAACAAACTGTTGAATGAGGATTCTAATGCATTTAAGAATGTATCGTGACGTCCGCTTTGATAACTTAAAAATTTGCCAAAGTATATTCTGCAATATACTGTCGAAAATCCGACATTATAAAGAAATGTTGCTTCTTATTGGCTGATGCCTTGTTTTATGCTGCTGAAAGTGCTTGCTGTGAATGTAAAGCAGCTGACTTTGACCATTTTCACAGAGTTTATCATAATTATTCCATCATAACATATTCCCCCCTCAAAAAAATAACCCAAATAATCTAGAGATGAATCTAGATTTTTTTTATTCTTCTGGAAGGGTAAAAGCCATATCATAACAAAATTGATATGACTGATTTACATATTTGGAATCAATAAACAACATCTAGTAGGCAGACAAACTCGGTATATTTGTAATTCTTCAAGTAAACCAGAACAATGTAAACAAATTGTGAGTGAAATTCAAAACACTGTACATGCATAAATAATGTTCCCTAATTTGCTTAAGTATTGGAACACCTAAAACCATTAATTTTCCATTTGTTCCAAATGAAAAATCAATGGTTTTTAGCTGTCCCAATATCTAATCACATCAGGGAACATTCCCTTTGGTAGTTATACTCGCCCACCTTTTTCTGATGAGCTTCATCTTTCTCCAGACCATCAACTTGAAACAATTTCTTTGCAACTCCAACACAAGCTGTATCTAAACTCACACCCAGATGACACGCTGAGCCAAACTCTACAAAAACCATGAAGTATAAATATGGTTATAACCTGTATAAATTAAGACTTAGTCAACATTGTAGAGGCATATCAGACTGTTCTCAAAGGAGCAGACAGATCAGGATCTGTGATGTTTGCCATTAAAATCAACAGTTTAGCAAAATATCCCAAAACAAGACGAATGAAGATGTGCTAACTTGCTGGTTGAAGCGTTATCTGAAAGTATAAGGCTTTATAACCCTCATGACCCCTGTTTCCCTCCTTAAGAGCTATTACAATACCAGGGGCCGTATTCATAAAGCCACTTAAGTCGTTGCTATGCGGTTGCTAAGGCTAAATATCAATAAAGGTATGAAATTTGCTCTGGAGGAACAGTCTTTTCAGACTGTTCCTCCAGAGCAAATTTCGTAGTTGTAGGAAATCTCCTTCATAGAAATTTGGCCTTAGCAACAGCATAGCAACCACTTAAGTCGTTTTATGAATACCGCCCCAGATGTCAGGAAGCTTAGGTCTAGTCCAGCATAGGTCAAGATTAAGAGGAGTCTTGAGGATAAGCAGTACTTTTTTCTTTATTTGAGCCGCGACACGACAAAACCAACAATGTGGTTGTGCGTATAGCGCAGACTCGGATCAGCCTGGGCAATCACCCATTTTGATCAGACTCTTCACTAAGTGCTTAAAGGATAGCTAAGGAACTAAGCTACCTCCATGCGGACAGGGAAGACTCTGATCAGACTGGGCGGATGCCCAGGCTGATCTGAGTCTGCGCTGGGCGCACAACCACATTGGTGGTTTTGTTGTGTCGCGGCTCATTTCTCATTCAGAGCATATGTTAATACAAGTAGCCCAAAGGGCAACAATTGCTCACCTGAGAGACATTGTAAACCTATAGGGATATTTAAGATGCTCAAGGGCAGCTAACTCCACAGTCAGTGGTCCAATCAGGCTGAAAATGAAACTCATCCAAAACATTATGTATGCCCTCATTTAATATATGCAAGTTTAAAAAGTATCCGATCAAGAGCATAAATAGACAGAGCTGTCAAGGGCAGCTAACTTCGTAGTGGTTGGCCTGATCTGGCCAAAATTTGAACTTGTTTAAGATATTATGCATTTCCTCATTACCTGCAAGTTTGAAAAGGATCGGATCAGTAGAAACCAAGAAAAAGTGGCAACACTGATTTTTTGGATGCTCATGGCAGGTACTCCATAGTCAGTGGTGGGATCTAGCCGAAATGCTAACTAATCCAAGCTTTTATGCATATCCTCATTACCTGCAAGTATGAAGAGGATACGATGAAAAATGAAAATGTGATGACATTGTTTTCTCCATTATAAGACTATGGGATATTTTTCAAAAGCTCAAGGACAGCTAACTCCGTAGTCTGTGCTCAAATCCACCCAAATTTCAAACTCATCCAAGCTCTTATGTATGTCATCATTACCTGCAAGTATGATAAGGATCTAATCAAAAACCTTGATTGCAGAACCCAGAAAGTCAAACTTGCTCGAGATATTGTCATGCCCTACATTTGTGTGAATTCATTTTAAAATCCATTGAGAAATGTAGGTGCTAGAGCGATGACAAAGTTTTTCTAAAAATAGCCACAGTGACCTTGACCTTGGGCACAGCATCCTGAAAGTCTAACTTGCTTGAGATATTGTCATACCCTACATTTGTGTCAAGTTATTTCAAAATCCATGGAGAAATGAAAGTGCTAGGGCAATGACAAAGTTTTTCTAAAAATAGCCACAATGACCTTGACCTTGGGCGCAGCACCCTGAAAGTCGAACTTGCTCCAGATATTGTCATGCCCTACATTTGTGTGAATTTATTTTAAAATCCATTGAGAAATGTAGGTGCTAGAGCGCTGAAAAAGTTTTTCTAAAAATAGCCACAGTGACCTTCATCTTGGGCGCAGCACCCTGGAAGTCAAACTTGTTTGAGATATTGTCATGCCCTACATTTGTGTGAAGTTGATTTAAAATCCGTTGAGAAATGTAGGGGCTAGAGCGATGACCAAGTTTTTCTAAAAATAGCCACAGTGACCTTGACCTTGGGTGCAGCACCCTGAAAGTCAAACTTGCTCGAGATATTGTCATGCTCTACATTTGTGTGAAGTTATTTTAAAATCTGCTGAGAAATGTAGGTGCTAGAGCACTGACAAAGTTTTTCTAAAAATAGCCACAGTGACCTTGACCTTGGGCGCAGCATCCTGAAAGTCAAACTTGCTCGAGATATTGTCATGCCCTACATCTGTGTGAAGTTATTTTAAAATCTGCTGAGAAATGTAGGTGCTAGAGTGCTGACAATGTTTTTATAAAAATAGCCACAGTGACCTTGACCTTGGGCCCAGCATCCTGAAAGTCGAACTTGCTCCAGATATTGTCATGCCCTACATTTGTGTGAAGTTATTTCAATATCCGTTGAGAAATGTAGGCAATAGAGCGATGACAAAGTTTTTCTCAAAATATGTGATGACGTTGTTTTCTCCATTATAACACTATGGGATTTTTTTCAAACGCTCAAGGGCAGCTAACTCCGTAGTCTGTGCTCGAATCCGGCCAAATTTCGAACTCATCCAAGCTCTTATGTATGTCATCATTACCTGCAAGTATGATAAGGATCTAAGCAAAAACAGTTGAGAAAACGTGATGACGCCATTTTCCCCATTATAACCCTATGGGATTTTTTTCAAACGCTCAAGGGCAGCTAACTCCGTAGTCTGTGCTCGAATCCGGCCAAATTTCGAACTCATCCAAGCTCTTGTGTATGTCATCATTACCTGCAAGTATGATAAGGATCTAATCAAAAACAGTTGAGAAAACGTGATGACGCCATTTTCCCCATTATAACCCTATGGGGGCTATCTGTTGCCATGGAAACCAGAGTTCTGAGCTGATCGGCACCAAAACCTAATGCAGCCTTTCCCCCACCCAAATGATGCTTCAGATAAAATTTGATTGCGATCGGCCCACTGGTCTCTGAGATATTTATGTTTAAAAGTGTTGACGGACCCACGGACGGACGACGGCTCGACTCCCATCCTATAAGCTCACCTCTGAGCCTTCGGCTCAGGTGAGCTAATAAAGTATAAATGAGCCGTGACATGACAAAACCAACAAAGTGGCATGAGCCCACAGCAAAGACTCAGATCAGCCTGGACATCCACCCTGTCTGATCAGAGTTTTGTTTTGCACATAAAGGTCTAAGGTAGCTCCTTGGGGACAGTTAAGACACTGATCAGACTGGGCAGATGCCCAGGTTGATCTGAGTCTTTGCTGGGCGCATAAGCCACTTTGCTGATTTTGTAGTGTTGCGGCTCAAATAGACACTGTCTTGTTATTTAATTATCCTCAAAGCCATTCCTTATCTAGGGCTCCGTTGCATGTCTATGGTATATGATTAGAGTACAAATCCACAAGATTTCCCATGGGATGACAGACACACTAACACACCCACCTGTAGACGAGAATCATATCAATAGTCCCCCCCCCCTACCTATTCCAAGCGATACGCAACAGAACTTATCTCAATTTTTCTAAAAATCCAACTACATGTATTTTCTGTGCTTGTTCAAAGACAGTTTTCTTGAGACATACCTGGTATAAAATATAAAAGCATTTACCTTTTGGGTGAATAATACCATTACCATCCACCATAATTACCTGTACAAAGAACAATACATGAAAATGCATTACACTTAACCATGTTTAGCTAGCTAAAATACTATAAGCTAAAGTTATAAGCCGTGACACTGGAAATCAACAAAGTGGCATGTGTGCCCAGCGAAGACTCAGGTCAGACTGGGCATCAGCCCAGTCTGATAGGAGTCTTCGCTGTCAGTATGGAGCTTGCTTAGACCCTATAAGCTACCTGTTAGAGCACAGCAAAGATTCTGATCAGACTTGGTGGCTGCTCAGGCTGATTCGAGTCTTTGCTGGGCCCACAAGCCATTTTGTTGGTTTTGTCATATCACAGCTCATATATTTTACAGTACAATCTTTTTTTTTTTATTAAGCAATGAATTTCATTTTTCAGAGGTTTATCAAAGTGTAAACTACATTGGGTCACATGCAAAGTGAATGTAAACTTTGCTGGTGACCCAATGTAGTTTACACTTCGACAAACATCAGAAAAATTAATTCATTGCTTATAATATATTTACATTCGTTTCAATCAAATCTTTCATGAAAAATCTTTTATGAGTGCTTAAATTGAAGCAGTAAAACATCTACACGCAGTTTTTCCACTAACAGCAGAACGGCATGCATGACGTCATGACGTTGCTGAAGTCCAATCAAATTGTAGACAGCCATTGTTTATTCTGACATCATTGAAGTCGCGTGTCTCAGTGTAATTATTGGAATGTAAACTACATCACGTTCCAACGGTTTACTATAGAGCTTTTCAGTAAATACACCAAGAATGTAAATATTGCCATATATTTACATTATCACTGCTGAGCTCTCTGTAAACCCAATTAAGTGATGCAGGAGTCAATGTTGTTTAAAAGCCAATAATTACATTGTCCCACGTGCTTCAGAGTGACAGCTCATCTCACTAACTAGCACGTGAAATCTACAACATGCCATGTACTTGAATGGCTAGAAAACATTGAGTGACAACTCGCTACGCCTACTTGCATGTGAAATCTACAACAGGAGGTGGAATTTACTGGTAGGCACTGACAATGCGGCTGTTCCAAACTATTGCAAAATTCGGCCGGTAATGTTTTAAAAACGATTCTTATATATGTATATCTTATTTTGTTTATCTTTTTATTGATCAAAAGCATCGTTTAATAATATAAATATAAGGAATGAATGTTATTTTTTAAACGTTTACTGAAGTATAAACTACATCGGGTCACGAGCAAAGTTTACGTAAACCCCTTCAGGGTTCACTTACTTTGCTCGTGATCCGATGTAGTTTATACTTCAGTAACCGTTGAAAAAATAACATTCATTCCTTATATGGCTTTATAATACAAGGCTGCTTGCTATGACCAGTGACCAATGTTGATAGATGAGTAAAATTTTGAATTTTGCAAATTCTGATTATCAAACTGTCAGTATAGAGACTGTCAATCAGTGTGCCACTGAAACTATCACAGTTTACTTGTTACATGTATCTTATACTTGGATAATGGATGGATGGATGACTCGTGAGTTTACCCCCTTTTCAACATTATTTTAGTCATATCAAGAACCTATATGCAGTTGAAAAAATTTCCGCCTCCAGAGGGAATCGAAGCTGAGACATCTAGATCAGCAGGCCAGCCCTTAACCAACTGACTCCTATCTTATACTTGGAAATATGCAGGGATGTTTATCAGAAATTAAAAGTTATGCTGAACAATTGCCCTTCAACCTCAAGACCAAGCATCAACGGAAGACTAAAACAAGACCTGTCACCAGACAGCATAGCTCACCTGAACCGGTGCTTGAATGATGAACACAAAATTCTAAGAACATGATCTTGACTGCCACGGTCAATTAGGAAGGTGATACTGCTACCATTTAAAACTCTGGAGCAGTATTTGTCATCAGTCTAGGTATAACTTTCCATCTAGGCAGTGTGAAACTGTAAACCCTCAGCCTGTGACCTTGACCTAAAGGTCAATGAGGAGGGGTTGGTACTGTTTAAAACTCTCGACCAGCATCTAACGGAATTCTTAGTATCAACTGAATCAATATACTGACTAAGAAAACACTGTGCCTTTCGGGAAATTTAACCAAGGATTTTAACAAAACATTTATAAGTTTATGACCTTGACCTCAGTCATCAAGAGGACTGGGGAGGTAATGCTTAAAAATTTAGACTACATGTATTACCTAACATCTGTGGAAGTATAAAGGAAATCTATCAAAGGGTTAGGAACATTTGTCAAGAACATCTCAAATGTAAATATAAAGTTTCTAAGTAAGTGACCTTGACCTGTAGGTCATGTCCAGGGGTGGGGATGTTGCTGAATAAAATTTTGGACCAACATCCATCATCATACCAAACATAATTTTAATCGATCAAAAGGGTTTAGAAACTATCAGATCTTAAAGACTCGAACTTAACTTCAACATAACAGTTCTAAATCTGTGATCATGACCAGGGCTGTTTGCTATTCCATCTGCACCTTTCAGATGTATTACTGCACTGAAACACCAAATCGTTGAATTTTTAGGACAGGTATGGTAATCATTTTTGGTGTCCCAATTTTTAGAATTTTTTATGGTATGAGCTTCATACTTTTTCGCCAGCTCTATTAAACATCAAACTTTTCACCACTTTCTGTTTTTCTTGTACAAATTGGATCTGGGCCCAGTTGTTAAATACTAACTATTACTAGCTAGCTAAGAGACATTAAGATTTGAAATGTATAATACAAAAACAAAAAAAAGAAACTCGACCATTTTCTGCGGAACAAAATGAGCCGCGACACGAGAAAACCAACAATGTGGTTGTGCGCCCAGCGCAGACTCAGATCAGCCTGGGCATCCGCCTAGTCTGATCAGAGTCTTCGCTGTCCGCATGAAGGTAGCTTAGACCCTTTGCTACCTTTTAAGCGCTTTGGAAAGACACTGATCAGGCTGGGCGGATGCCCAGGCTGATCTGAGTCTGCGCAGGGCACACAACCACATTGTTGGTTTTCACGTGTCGCGGCTCAAATGTGAGGAGCCCTTATTTTTTTTTTCCAAAAGGAAACTATTCACCTAAACTCAGTTGCTCATGTTTTCTTACCTGTGGAAGGAACTGTGGATTGGTTTGTTTGAGCCTATCAAATAAACCACATATGAAAGGTACTTCTCGGAAGCCAAGAAATCCAGGAATGTAAGGGGCATGTAACTCTATCATCTCATAGTCCTCATAGACTACCTGCAAAATATAAATCTTAGTACAACACCTTTGCTGAGTGAGTATATTACAATGTACACAATACTGCAAAGTTAGAACAAGACCTTTTTAAGCGGCGCAAAATACGCCTGTTTCATTCTCATGAAGGAGTTACAGAATGAACAAGACTGTTTATAGAATTAAAATCTAAAAACATTCCTTCAAGAGCAGAGAATACATACAGAAATAGGAACATGGGCCAGACTACGCAGTTTCGGCTAATAAAGCCTCGTCAGTGACCCTGACAATATCCGGTATGAAACCAGAAAAAAAGCAAACTGTAATTTCTTAATTCTAATTGGGCAGTCGATTCAAAGACTGGTTAGTTTCAAAAGGATCCAAATAATATAAAAGACGATGATCTAGAATAATAGTCTAAATCGATCTCAAATTTTAGATTTCTCAGAATCTATCCTCTGATCTCAAAGGATAAAAATGAAATATAATCTGCACTATGGATGAACAGAAGGATGGACAGGCAGACAAACAGGGGAAACAACTGTAATTAATGACTGCAATGTTAGTAAAACATCTACCACATCAAATACAATTAGCATACCAAAAATCAACTTCAAGGGTGAAGAAGCTCAGAAGTTGAGAAATGCCGATGTCAAACTAGGGAGGTAATTCATAAACTAAGTAAACTAGAGTACCATTCTTGGTCATAATATATTCCCTTGACAGTATATAATATTTCCAACGGTTATGGAGTTACAGAGTAAAACAGAAATTGATACAAGGGCAGATAATTCAGGAGTAAGTAAGACAGAGTTGTGTTTCATGCTTATGATACATTGCCCTATTATCATACACACTCCTACAAAGTTTCATTAAAATATTTCAAAGGGTTAAGGAGTTACAGTGAATGGGGGAATGGGGCTAGCCTAAAAAAAATAATCAAAGACAGTTTACTCCAAAATTAAGTAAGCGGCAACAACCATTCTTATATGTGACACACCGTCTTGTGATCATGCACATTGCTATAAAGATTCATCCAGATATTCCAAATGGTTACTAATTTAATGAATGCACAAGACTGGTATACACAAAAAATGCCTAAAAAATCTGATCAAAGGGATGCAACTCCAAAATGAAGAAAGGAAGAGCAACCATTGTTATATGCAACACATTGTCGGACCTTCATACACATTGCTATGAAGTTTCATCAAGGCATCCCTTACGGTTATCTAGTTATGGCACGCACAAGACTAGTAGGGTAAAAAATAATCAAAGGGGCATAACTTGGAAACTAAGAAAGGGGGAGCAACCTTTACTGTATGTGACACTTTGCCCCATCCTAATATATATATGCCTACAAAATTTCATAAAGAATTTCAAACAATTACTGAGATATGGTGTGCACAAGAATGTTGACGTACAACGGATGGACAGTGCCATGCCATTGTATACACCCAATCAGTGGCACTGGCCAGCTAATGTAGATCACAACAAAACTTCTACAGGCACAAATTTCATAGTCTGTGACCTTGACCTTAGATCAGCAGCACCATCCTAATGATGTAAAATATATATAATATAAAATACACTCAGTTATGCATCAATAGCTCCATTCAAGCATGTTATAAATACAAACAAAAACTACATCAAATTCTGGAAATCATCCGCTTGGTCTAACTAAAAGTATAATTTATAAGTCTTCTATTAAAATTTACCAGCAAGTCTATATCAGAATTTACCTGCAGTTTTGGAAAATTCAGAACCACCAGTGCTGCACATGCATTTACATCATCACCTTTCACAAATGATATATCAACACCAGCGATATAGAATTTCTTCTTTTTAGTAGCAGGATCTATCTTCACTGCTCCATTGACATCATTGTCATTATCATTATTATCACTTTCATCAGTATCAGTATCAGCAAGATTATCTTGAGTCACTAACTCCATCAGCTCTGATACCTCTTGGCTGTCACTTAGCAGCAACCTCTGCTTCATTGCGTCTTGTTCACTAAAATCAGCAAAATACCGTATTAATTCTACTAAATGCCCCTGCTCTAATAAACACCCCCTGCTTCTTTTCCAAAAATAATGTTATATCAACTTGCATGAATTCCTATTTGCTTCTCTTTATGAGGTAGCTCTATGAAAAGGGGTCTACTCTTAAAGGAAAGAATTTGCTCCTGCAGGAGCAAATTCCTTCCTTTAAGAGTTGACCCCCCTTGTAAGAAGAGGGGCAAAAATAATAGAGTTTCTTCCATTGAAAGTATACCTATTCACCTTTATATTGTTTATTAGAGGTATTTTGGCAGTGGCTGAGTTACTACAATTTAGGCTCTAAATAAGACCCCCTTTTTGTAAAATGCAATGCCCCAGGTCGTTTAATAGGACTGATATGATAAGAATTCAATCAGCTTATTTCCCTTGAGCACATAAAATAGCTCATTATTATCACTGTCATCATAGTCAGTAAGATTATCTTGGGTCACTAACTCCATCAGCTCTGATACCTCTGTCAGTTAGTAGCAGTCTCTGCTTCATTGCGTCTTGCTCACTAAAATCAGCAAAATACTGAATTAATCTTCTTATTAATCGCCCAAAGGTTGTTGCATGTTATTGCATGTTATGAAACGGGAGGAGGGGGGTAAACTTCTAAAATACAGTTAAGGTGAATGGGTATGCTTTCAGAGGAAGCAACTCCATTATTTTGCCTCCCTTCTCAGTAGGGTAGACCCTGTTTCAAAAAGCTACCTCATCCAGAAAAGCAAACAGGAATTCATGCAAGTTAATATAACATTATTTTTGGAAAAGAAGTAGGGGGCATTTATAAGGATTAATATGGTTAGCATTCAATAAGCCTATTTCCCTGGAGCACCTAAAATAGCTCTGACATTTTGGTGCAGTTTTCCTCTAAATGTACAGATGCTGTAAACTTTCTGCCCTTATATTTGCTTAAAATAGAGCAAGGGCTTCTTGAGCTTGCAATAGGTGCAGCTGGGGTCTGTTTTAATTTATGCCCCTAAAAAATCAGCAACTATTCAAACTATCATTAACTATATGTTGTGGCTCCTCTTGACTACTCTGCTGAGGCTGTTCTAATGATGGGTCAACAGTTTCTCACAATTACCATCCATATTCCAATAGTCCTTTTAGCTATGGCTCCAGCTCTTTATAAATGCAATGTCATCATCACTTTATGGAAATCACACCCCACAAATCCATTTTCAAAGGTCCCAATTTCTCCCTGGGGACTTTTGTGTCCCCAACAAAATTTCTGAGAAAAAAAATATGATAACACTGCTTACAAGGCAAGCCGGCCAAAGTTTAGTTTGTCAGGCCCTGTCGTAACATTTAAAGCACTAAAAAATAGACAGCTGAATTTGCAAACAACATAGATCCAGCTGCCTGATCTGGAGCTATGCTGTTTTCAAATTCAACTATTTATCTTAATGTACGAAATCTACCAGACTTCTAAACTGGAGTGCTGGCTCATAATGAGAATCCATTATCTTGATCTACACTGTTTGCCTTCTAGTCTTTGAATTCTCAATATGATAATTTTGATATATACATGTAGCTCGGACCAAGCATTTATTTTTACATAATGTAAATATCGTTGTTTGCTTTTTTTGGCACTTTAAGGGTTAATCAAAGATGGACAAATTCATTCTAGAAATTAACCCATTGCATTCTGGGTATTTTTTGTTGTCTGCTGAAATTGTCGTGTGCATCAAAAATCAAGAATATTTTGACAATATTGGTCTAACTAACTCTTCTAGAAATGATGTCTAGGCAGCAAACAGTTTGGATCTCAGATCAGGCCCCACGTTTGTGGGGCCCAGGGTCTGACAAATCCATTGTCCGGTTGCCCAGGACAAGTGAAAATTTTTGCTGAGCAAGTAAATTATTTTCTTACTTGCCCAGTAAAAAGTACAAGTTATACAGGGAAAACAGATATATTTTCGCATTTATAATTGTAGAAGCTAATTACCAGACAAGTGGATAAAATTTTGATTTGTTAAGCCCTGGGGGCCTGATCTGGATCCAAACTGTTTGCCCAGATACCCCTAATGGGGAAAAGGGGTATCCCGAATGGCATGGGTTAAAAGGGAGGGCAGTTACTCTACCTTTGCCACTGCAGTTTCACTGACTCAGGCACATCGTTTTTCTCACCAGAGTCTGCTTTCTGAGTTGCTTCAGTGTTAACACCCAGCAGTAAAGCCACATATCTTCGGTACATTGTCCTGCAAGATAAACAGACCGTATTTCTTCTAACAGCTGCACCCCTCTCTTATAAATTTCCCCTCATTTTTCATAAACTAGGCATTTATTACCCTGATAGAAATTGCCGCATAGCACGGCTAGACAAAGCACTCCATAACCCCTTCCTCCCTATTTGCTAGCCAAATTTATTCATAATATGTCTATTCTGGCTATGTTAATGTGTATTTTGTGTATTTCAGTATATTACATCTGTAATGGTAATTTGGTGTATTCCTACATGCTAGTGGCCCCAGAGATCAGCCAAGAGCTGACACTGGTTTGAAATTATCGCTTCTTTTGATTGGTTCTTGATAACAGATTTATTTGTAAATTTTTCTGTTTTTTTTTTTTTTTACAGCAATTAGTGAAAAAACAAGAGGGCCATGGTGGCCCTGAATCGCTCACCTGAGCATTAATCAGTTCACTGGCTCTGGTGAAGATTTAAAAGAGTTTTACCCTACATGGGAATGGCTGCCACCTTGGTCATGTGACCAATATCATTTGAAGAACTTTCAATCCTTTGACCCATATGCAGGCTCCATATGAAATTCGAGTTTAGTCTGCCCAGTGGTTTCAGAGATGTTTGAAAATGGTATGGACGGATGACAGAGGCAGCTAACACCAATACTGTAAGGCTCAGGTGAGCTGAAAATGGCAGAGTCGCTTCTCCGAAAAGTTCCTGTTCATGTTGATGGATTTGAACTAGAATGAACTAGGCAAACACAGATGATAGAATGGTAGTATCATTATCTCACTGTGGTGAAACTAATGTATTCCAAGGAGTTTGTGGCTGGCATCATTGCAATGTTAGTTCTGATTCTTGCAGCATAACTTAATATAGATTTGACCTAGTGACCTAGCTTTTGACCCGACATGACCCAGTTTCAAACTTGACCTAGATTTTAGGGAGATAAACATTCTGACAAAGTTTCATGAAGATTAGATCAAAACTGTGCCCTCTTAGGTGTGCACAAAGTTTTTCTAAGATTTGACCTAGTGACCTAGTTTTTGACCTGACATGACCCAGTTTCAAACTTGGCCTGGATATTGTGAGGATAAACATTCTGACAAAGGTTCCTGAAGATTGTATCAAAACTGTGTCCTCTAGAGCGTACACAAGGTTTTTCTAAGATCTGACCTAGTTTTTGACCCGACATGACCCAGTTTCAAACTTGGCCTAGATATTGTGAGGATAAACATTCTGACAAAATTTCAATAGGTTTGGATCAAAACTGTGACCTCTAGAGCATGCACAAGGTTTTCCTAATATTTGACCTACTTTTTGACCTGACATGACCCAGTTTCAAAGTTGGCCTGGATATTGTAAGAACAAACATTCTGACAAATTTTCATTGATATTGGATCAAAACTGTGCCCTCTGGAGCGTATACAAGGTCATTCTTATATTTGACCTTGTGGCCTAGTTTTTGACCCGACACAACCCAGTTTCAAACTTTACCTAGATTTCATAAAGCTAAACATTCTGACAGAGTTTCATGAAGACTGGATCAAAACTGTGTCCTCTAGGGTGTACACCAAAGTTTTCTAAGATTTGACCTAGTGACCTAGTTTTTGACCTGACATTACTCAGTTTCATAGGGGGCTTACATATACCATGGACGATAAACATTTTGACATAGTTTCATGAAGATTGGATCAAAACTATGCCTTCTAGTGCGTACACAAGATTTTTTTAAGATTTGACCTAATGACCTAGTTTTTGATCCGACATGACCTACTTTCAAACTTGGCCTAGAGTTTATGAAGATAAACATTCTGACAAAGTTTGATAAAGATTGGATCAAAACTGTGTCCTCCAGAGCGTACACAAGGTTTTTCTATGATTTAACCTAATAATCTATTTTTTGACCTGACATGACCCAGTTTCAAACCCCTCCTACATGTTATGAGGATAAGCATTCTGACAAAGTTTCATGAACTTTGGATCCAAACTGTGCCTTCTAGAGTGTACACAAGGTTTTTCTAAGATTTGACCTAGTGACCTAGTTTTTGACCCGACATGACCCAGTTTCAATCTTGGACTAGAGTTTATGGAGATAAACATTCTGACACAGTTTCATAAAGATTGGATTACAACTGTGTCTTCTAGAGCATACACAAAGTTTTTCTATGATTTGACCTAGTGACCTAGTTTTTAACAAGACATGACCCAGTTTCGAATTTGTCCTGGCTATTATGAGGATATTAATTTGGACAAAAATTCATGAACTTTGGATACATTCTGTGCCTTCTAGAGCGTACACAAGGAATTTCTAAGATTTGACCTAGTGACCTAGTTTTTGATCCGACATGACCCAGTTTTGAACTTGCCTAGAGTTTATGTAGATAAACATTCTGACAAAGTTTCAGAAAGATTGGATTAAAACTGTGTCCTCTAGAGCGTACACAAGGTTTTTCTATGATTTGACCTAGTGACCTAGTTTTTGACCAGACATGACCCAGTTTTGAACTTGTCCTAGATATTATGAGGTTAAACATTCTGACAAAGTTTCATGATCTTTGGATGAAAACTGTGCGTTCTAGAGCGTACACAAGGTTTTTCTAAAATTTGAGCTAGTGACCTAGTTTTTGACCCGACGTGACCCAGTTTCGAACTTGGCCTAGAATTCATGGAGATAAATATTCTGACAAAGTTTCAGAAAGATTTGATCAAAACTGTGTCCACTGGAGCGTACACAAGGTTTTTTTATGATTTGACCTAATGACCTAGTTTTTGACAAGACATGACCCAGTTTCGATCATGTCCTAGATATTGTGAGGATAAACATTCTGACAAAGTTTCATGAACTTTGAATGAAAACTGTGCCTTCTAGAGCTTACACAAGGTTTTTCTAAGATTTGACCTAGTGACCTAGTTTTTGACCCGACATGACCCAGTTTCGAACTTGGCCTAGAGTTTATGAAGATAAACATTCTGACAAAGTTTAAGAAAGATTGGATCAAAACTGTGTCCTCTAGACCGTACACAAGGTTTTTCTATGATTTGACCTAGTGACCTTGTTTTTGACCCGACATGACCCAGTTTCAAACTTATTCTAGATATTATGAGGATAAACATTCTGACAAAGTTTCATGAACTTTGGATGAAAACTGTGCCTTCTAGAGCGTACACAAGGTTTTTCTAAGATTTGACCTAGTGACCTAGTTTTTGACCCGACATGACCCAGTTTCGAACTTGGTCTAGAATTCATGGAGATAAACATTCTGACAAAGTTTCAGAAAGATTTGATCAAAGCTGTGTCCACTAGAGCGTAAACAAGGTTTTTCTATGATTTGACCTAGTGACCTAGTTTTTGACCAGACATGACCCACTTTCGAACTTGTCCTAGATATTGTGAGGATAAACATTCTGACAAAGTTTCATGAACTTTGGATGAAAATTGTGCCTTCTAGAGCGTACACAAGGTTTTTCTAAGATTTGACCTAGTGACCTAGTTTTTGACCCGACATGACCCAGTTTCGAACTTGGCCTAGAGTTTATGGAGATATCATTTTCTGACAAAGTTTCAGAAAGATTGGATCAAAACTGTGCCCGCTAGAGTGTACACAAGCAAAAGTTGACGGACGTCCGTCCACACGTACGACGGACGACGGACATCACAGTATCCCAAAAGCTCACCCTGAGCACTTTGTGCTCAGGTGAGCTAAAAAAAGATAAAAAAAACTAAACCATATTTGATGTCTTTTGCAAAAATAATTTTCAGTAAGATTACTGTAAGAAACAAAGTATAATGTGAAAATTCGTCCAAATTCAAAAGACGCAATCTCAAACCAGTGTCCAAGTAAACATTCCACTTTGGGGACAGTAAAGTTGCAGTTGGAGTGAAACACAATGTCGGGAGGATTTCTTTGCCGAGGAAAACGCTACAGTTCATGGCATGTTGAAAGGGGACATTTTATCTACCACACTGCGAAGTGGCGTTTCCGAGAAAGTTCAAAGACAGCAAGGAAGCGACAACTAACCAAACATTGTGAAAGTCAGTTCATGACCATCTAAGAATAGTATACGAGACGTATTCAGTAAAATCCGTAGCCAGTGATCTTCGAAGGGGATGCCTAGTCACCCTCATAGTGACATTTGGCAACATTAAATTTCATGAGCCATGCCTCTTCCCAAAGTGCCAATTTATCCAAATCATCTTGGAGTATCTGTTGGTCTTCAGACCGTCTAATGTTTCTATAGAGAACACAGTCATCTGCAAAAAAGTGGACTGATGAGTTTATATTGTCTGGCAGGTCATTAATAAAGATTAAGAATAATATGGGCCTTAACACAGAACCCTGGGAGACACCAGACAACCCAGAGAGAGGGTCTGAACAAACACCAAGAATACTTTTTTGTGTCCTTCCAGATAGCCAGGCAGAGATCAACTGGAGGATATCATTTCGGATACCATAATACTCCAGTTTGTAAATCAATTGTCTATGGGAACCTTATCATAAGCCTTGGCAAAGTCCATAATAATGAGGTCTGTCTGTCTGTGACCTATATTATGGGCTGTCTGTCTGTTGGTGACCTATATTATGGGCTCTGTCTAGGTTTTCCTGCAAATCATGAATGAACTAGACCAGTTGGGTCTCGCATGACCTTCCACTTCTGAAGCCATGCTGAGACTCAGCTAAAATCTTATGGTCCGATCGATGTTGCATGATTCTGCTCACGAGAATGTGCTCCAGATACTTTCAACAAATACAAGAGGTCGGTGGAGGAAGCGGGGGAACTAGGTCCCACCCATTCCAGTATCACCATCCAAATGCTTACACGGACTGTTCTAAGAATTCATTCTTCCCCAGGACAATTGCATCTTGGAATGGCCTTACAACCGAAGCTGTCTCTTCAAAGACAGTTGATGGGTTTAAGGCCAAAATAGGGCAGTGACCTATAAATACAGTGACTCGCGTCTTCACCTTTCGGTCCAAAGAGGCGTGTCGCGCATGCGACTGCAGCGCCTCCTACCAGATCGCCATTTTTAATACAAGCTAAAAAGGCTTGAATTTTTGTCAAAAGTTAACGGCATGCATCGCCCATTTTATCGGTGTTTTCATAGTGAAATTATTATGCAACGATAAGGTAAGCTTTGAATTTTATAATGATGTATTAGAATATAAGTTTTGTGATGATTTTGCTTGGTTTTGGAGTTCATTTTTAACGATGTAAATTGAGAAACTTTGGTCACTCGAAACAAAATGGCGATGACGCTGTAAAAAAACATCCCTTTTTTTACGATGTACTCCGTCGTTAATAAGGTTTGAGGTAACATTTTAGCATTTAAAAACGAAAGGGGACGGACCAAAATGCTGTTTAATATCATTTTCATGACAATTATTTACTATTTTGATGGTCTTATGACAGTATAGAAAAAGGCTTATTTAGGAAAGTAGCGAAAACCGGCAAATCAGGATGTTCATAACCCCACTCCCCCGTTTTTAAATAAGGCTCCCAAAATAACTATTTTTGAGCCTCGCAATGATTTTTTTCATAAAGTTGAATGCCTTACAAATTGTTTGAGTGCTATTTTATGCAATTTCGTGCCGATTTAATGGGTCAAAATAATCTTAAAATAAAACTTGATTTTCACAGTTTTCGCCATACATCAATGAGTTCAGAGGGTTGGTTAGTTATGCATTGAAGAATTTGTCAGCGACCAAAGTTTCTTATTTCACATCAACTATAAATTAACCCCAAAACCAAGCTTAATAATCACAAAACTTACTATTCTAATACATCATCATAAAATTCAAAGCTTACCTTAACTTTGAATAAGATTTTGATTACGTAAACATTAATGAAATAGGCGATTCACATCTATAACTTCTGATAGAAATTCCAACCAGCTCAGCTTAATTAAAACCTATATCACTGACTTACTTCAATTTTCAATGCATGCATATTCTCCTAAGTAAGAGAGAGCCAAGATCAAAATCCTCATCCAAATGCAAAATAAAAAAACTTTCCCGTATTATATTGAAAAGCCCTCCAGCCCGTTTTTTCGTGTGTTTTTTTAACTAGGTCAAGTAAAACTACCGTATAAAAACTTGGCAAGTTTGGTATCAAAATTTCAGAAATAAAGTACACAATTAAACGCAAACGTTAAGGCTTGTAAGAACACATTATTTATACAGATAAAATAAAACAATGATAATATAAAAATATTTCTAGATGCGAAATAAGCGGTCAACAGAATTATCAATTTTTTCAGCTACTCACCTGTCCAGCGGTGCGAAAAGCGTCTATTGGAAAAATACCTATATTTAACGGGAGATGCGAGTCACTATATATATATATAGGTCACTGCCTAGGGTAGAGCAGGGTTTAGGCATGGAATGCCTGGTTAAACTGCTGGTGGCTATGTCACAAATTCATTTATTTATTTTTTATTTTGATAACTTATGTGCCACACCGCAAACCTGCCATCATGGTCATAGTTTGACCGAGTGCAGTATCAGAAGAAAGAAAGTGTGTGCATTTCAATTCTCTTAATGTACCCCCCCCCCCCCCCCCCCCCCCTCAGAACATATCCATGGCCGAGGATATCGGCACGACCGTCGTGCCGATAAGAATCCTTATCGGCAAGACGGTCGTGCGGATAAGAATCCTTATCGGCAAGACGGTCGTGCGGATAAGAATTCTTATCCGCACGACGGCGATCAGATACTCCATTACAGATGCTATGGTCTTTCTTACAATGGTTTCATACAACACCGTGTCAGCAATTCATATGGAGGATGTTAAATAACTTTAAAAATGGTATAAAAGCATCTTATGGCCATCTTTAAAGTTGTTAAAACGTCTGAGAACCGGCACCCAGCTTTACCGCTAACGGGGGCAATCTTATTTTTTTGGCATATTCCAGTTCGATGTGCACTAGTTGTATCGTTTATAAATACATATGTATGTTAAAACGTATTCAGTCAGAGTGACAGTATGAGTTACAGTACACCCGTCGCGAATGTTCGATAGATCTCGCATCACGCGCGAAATTTTCATTTTTTTTCGCGCTAGTTTCGCGTGACTTTTGCGAGTGTTTTGCGAGTGTTTCGCGCGAAGATTTTAAGCTTCATGCATGAAATTGCGTGAATATTCACGCGGGATGCGAGAAACTTCGCGCTTCTGTAGAAGATCGATTTTGACACAGCAAAGATTTCATGCGCGAAGCGGGAAAGTTCGCGTTAGAGGTACCATTCTCCCGAAAATGATAAAAGCTGTTTTTTTTTCTTTTAACCTACATGTATTTCATTCAATTTAAATGATACAAGCTTTGTGAAGTAGGCTGAAACAGTATCAGCCTTAAAAAGTGAATTGCTAAAATTTCAAGCAGACGTTTGGGATATCGTTTTTTTCTTCTTTTTTATTTCTGTTTATCTCCACTATGATAACTTCCAAGACTAAGAAGGCACCCAAAAATCTCGGCCCGAGAACTTTTGCTCCGCTGCGCAGCTATACTACATGTACTATTAAATGGTGGTTATTTTGGCGGGAATCCGCACGTGCGTTAAGGCGCGTGCGACTCTTAATATTTTGAGTCGGGATATTTTTTTCCAGTATTTTTGCGCCATGCAGTCGGAAAAGGTGCTTTGTACTGAGTGCGAAAAGCGAAGACGTAGATCAGCCTACACGTGTGTGGTCTGATTAGCGTCCTCTGTGTCTGCATCTTTGTTGATCCCGAGGACTCTTGGGAACCTACATGTGCATGTACATATTTAACCGAAAACGATCGAGTTTATGAGGTTTCGGGTGTGCGCAGATTGAACTAAGTCTACTTTCCCTATTCAGCGGAAATGCGCGTGCGGTATTGTGTACTTTCCTTCTTTCCCCATTTCTCCCCCCCCCCCCGCCCCCCACCTTTATTTGTTTGCAGATGAGAAACCGGGGGTTGCAAAAAGAATAAATTGTCGGAACGTCATGAAAAACGCCCTCACAAACTGTCTGAACATGTGCCTAAACTGACAGCACCAACCAGCCAGCGCACATGCATGGTATGTGCATTCAAAATTTGCAGTCCACTGGCATAGTTGGCCCGAGTTCTTGATTTGACCATGCACAGTTTCCAATTCAATTTAAACTTCGAGTTTAATTCACCTACGATACTCCGACCTTAATCGCATGTACAATAATTTATATCAGCCTGCGTCTCAAAATGGACGTAAAAACACATACGATCAGCAAATATCCATATCATACCATGTATACATTTACAAATATTGACTGATTATTGTGCAGTTCGCAAATGTAGAATACTGTCCCGTTTTCCCAACGTATGGGTCCAACTGCGCATACCTAGGGTGGGTTGCGCTCATGCGCAGTCTGATTGGAGCAGTCACAGTTTGTCCAGAGAATAACAACCGACAAGCATTGTTCGCAAAATTATCATTATTCAGATGCGCAGACTGGTCTTAGGCT
The DNA here is from genome assembly GCA_963989385.1 of Ctena decussata. Taxonomy (NCBI): domain Eukaryota; kingdom Metazoa; phylum Mollusca; class Bivalvia; order Lucinida; family Lucinidae; genus Ctena; species Ctena decussata. The sequence goes on along the minus strand of OZ022498.1, from coordinate 30,837,011 downwards.
TTGCGGTTCGCAGATGTAGTAAGACGCATTTTTCAGGTAATAATTCTTTCGATGTACATGTACAACTGCGCATGCCTAGGGTAGATTGCGCTCATGCGCAGTCTGGTTGGAGCAGTCACTGTTTGGCCAGAGAATAACAACCAACAAAGATACAACATGGTGGAAATATAGACTGGGACGCTACAACGATCTAAGACGTTGAGGAATAGATTAGAGGTGCCATGCAACAAGATTTTCAAATTAGATGGAAAAGACGCATTAGTCAGTAGAAAAAAAATTTACAGGGCAAAGCCGATCCCAAATGAAGACTATCCTTAAAGAAAAAATAGACTTTATTTTGGATGGGCTTTGTCGTCCAGGGCAGCTAACAGGAAATCACAAAAGTTGTCACCATATGCAAAATTGGCGGAGAAACGATTCACTTTAATAGCGCTATTCTGATACACATAAATAATCATACTATGCAAACAGTTGATTTAAATCAGCCTGCGCATCTGCGCAGTCCTCGTTGTAAGCTGTTTTGATTTCTCGCGATCCTCTGATTGCTGATAGGGACGAAGGTGATTATACTTGCATAGACATACAGGCTGCAACCTCGATTTGCAGGGTATAATAAGTCACTTGGTATTTTCAAATGAATTCATGTTTGAAGTGTCCATAAGACTCTGTGTTCTTTGGCGCTCTCGGCGTCGAGGTATGGGACGCAGATACGAGTCTCGCTGATGGCAAGTTTCACTGAAGTAACCATGTACTAATTCCTACATGTATGTTTCTGAAGCTGAGCGCTGGTCTGGTAAGAATCATCATTTCCGAGAAGTCGAAGGAAGAAAAAAAAAAGAAAACAAGGCAAACACACTGTTCTTATTCTACAAATACGAATTATACGTACCAAAGTGACAATTACAGCATCTTAAAGAATCTACATTTAGCAAGACTAAGAAGAGTCTGTGCACATACGCATGATTATCTGAGTCTGTGCAGCTCTTTTTATATAGCGTGTACAACTATACCGTAACCATTTTAAATACTGGGACAAACCAGTTACGTAATGATTGCCGCATACATATGCTGATCTGGGTTGTCCTGATTTCTAACTATAGTAGAAGGAGGGGTCCGACGATAAGAAGATTTTTTTTTGTGTGCTGGCCAACCATAAATACTTAAAGCAGCCTTCTGCCTGCACGGACAGACCCGAATCTTCACTTTGTACGTGATGTAGAATCGTTTCCATTTGTTTCCCTCTGTAAGATTATATCGTGCGCATTGGCCTGTTGTGTATTGAGCACGTGCAGGTTCAAGCAGTTTAGAGAGAATCAAAGAGATTCCACGTTTGTTTCACGAATAAATTGGAGAGAGAGAGAGAGAGAGAGAGAGAGTGAGACGGTTCTGGAACTGACACTGAATGTTATATTGTAATGTGTGAACAGGAAGTCTCGCTTCAGTCTTCGGGACAGTCTTCCAAAGTCTGATCGAGATCGTCCGGGTGCCGAAAGAAAAATTAAAGCCGGTTTGATCACAACAGAATAATTAGAGGCTAAGTGAATGTACTGGGCATAAAAATATAACGTTGAATCAACGTTGATTCATGACGTTGAATCAACGTTGGTTCAAAGCTGTGTGCGTGCTGGCGTAGCTCTTTCTACCGGAGTACGTCTGCGCAGTCTTACTGGGCAGTCTTAATGAGACAATCACATATCAGCTGCGCAAATAGTAGTTTGGGGTGTAAGCGAATAGCCTTGAACTTGATACCGGCAACCATCTGCGCAGTCTGGAAAGGGCCTGCGCGCGCGAAAGAGAGAGAGAGAGAAACAGGTAGAATATTAGAAAAGTAGAAGTTAAAACCAGAAAACGATGGCCCGGTCTGATTACGAAGATATGCAGATCGTCTGCTTGATAATCGGGCGGTAATATTTGAACACCGTAAACTGTGTGTGCAGTCTGATCAGTAAATTGACCCAGAGTTCTCACTTACATGTACACTGCTCGGGTCTACAGAAACACCTTTCGTTTATATTGTGCATTGTGATGAGTCCTGCGCAATTTCTGTTCGACATAACTGCAATCTGCCTTGTGTAGTGAACAAGTTGAAAAACCTGTGTGCACAGCCTGGTCTGAAATATGTTTTAGGATTATATAATTCGTCTGTCCAGCGGTATCAAAGTATAACTTCTGAATACATGTATACATGTACATGTACTTCGGCGGAATAGCGTCGTGAAAAAGACACCCCTGGCCAAGTGCGTACAACGAATTCCAAAATCGGCATACACAGCTGCGTGATGTTTCACTTTATTCATACATGTGTATGATTACATAAAAGGCAGACCAGTTTCCGCAAGCACGCAGGCTGAGCTGGCTCTTCCTTAAAGACATTAAGGTGAAACCGATTGGCACGTGCGTTTAATTGCTATCCTTGACATCAAAAGCTGATTGAAACTCTTTGATCTTTGTGACCAGTTTTGAAGTGAACGTTTTTTAGTGGCGACTGAACGCTTTTCTCTTTATTTCTCTCTTCTTTTTTTTTCCGCGTATGGTGGAACTGCTACTATTTCCTATTATACATGTACGTAAAACGCTTCTGTTTTATTTTTTAAGATGCGTAACCCTGTTTTCTTCAGGAGTATTCTTCACGCATCAGTTTGGGACTTCAGACGTTGTCACAATTTTCCTTTAGTAAAAAACAGTCCCTTTATCGGGAGCTCTGAAAATGTCGAATTTTAACTTAACCGAGTTCGCGCATCACGCGAGAATTATTGCAAACTCATCATACAGGGTTCTTTCGCGAGAAATTTATGGTACACGCGCGAAATGCGAGAAAGTTGCGCGAAGTTTGCGAGGATTTTGCGTGGATTTTGCGAGCACTTTAATCCTTTTCGCGTGATTTCCCGCATCACGCGCGAGCGCGAACGGTCGAAAATTCGCGACGGGTGTACTGTAGCACTGAAAAATTGGTTTAGTTACCATTTTTTAATTTAAAGAAATTTTATTTGTTCTGCTTATGTACAAATCCTTAGATTTCAAAAAATAAATAAATAAACAACAACTAATAAGTGCAACCCAACAATTGTTATATCTGACAATATTTATCAGACAAGTCAGAACTGACTTTGACCGACAAGTTTATTAAAAGAAAGTTAGGCATGATTTATCAGACTAACTGTCTTTAACTTGTCGGTCAAGGTAAAAGATATATTTCACTTGTTGGACAAGGGCAAAGATTTTTTGACTCATTTTATATCAGTTAAGTCTGCTACAATAAATTTGATTTTGCTCGATAATACATTTACATTATGTAATGCTATTTATAAATAGGTTTCGATATTTTCCTAAAAGGATTTATTAGTCTAGATTTCTTTCAATAATTTGTCAGTCAAAATCAAAGATTAGTTTCTATTGCTAATTCAAATTAATGGTTTATTTCAACAATTTTTATATTGGTAACACATATTATAAATTGATAAATTTAAAATGATTGGAATGAGACGGTATTAGGCCGTAAACACAATATTGACAAACACTTTGCTGGGAAAAAAAGTCTGACACAAGCAGGTCACAATAAAATATTTTCCTGATTCAGCTCTGTCAAGGTCAAAGATTTGTTTGAAATACGTTAATGTCAGTAAACAAAATAAACTATTAATTGGCAAATGTTTTATGCGACAAATGATTTTTTTGTTTAAATAAAAAAAAATAAATAAAAAAATACTACGTGGAGTCTTGAACCCGACCGCAGGTTTACAAGGCCGCGCACATTGCCACTGCGCTATGGCCGCTGATAGTCCATGCCTTGATTGTTTTAGACCTATAATCTAAATTACTTAATGTCAAATGTTCAATATACAGCTGTTGTCATACCCACATCGGACTGTGTATTACTGTAATAAACTTGTTTTAAGGTGGAATAGGACAAAACCAAAATTTTCAGTTTGCTAATAAAAATGTATATAATAAAAATATTTAGTCTTTTCTGACTCACGAAATGACTTTCTTTTTGGCGTCCAACAAATATTTCTTTTTCTATGACGTCGTGAAAATGTGACGGTCTGACGTTTTTTTACGCAAAATAAATAGCGCTCAGATATCCTTATTTTTCAACCCTGTTCTGCTGTCGTTGAAGGTACTGATATCAATTTCATATCAGAGTGCGACCCGTCAAGAGTTCTTCGAAGCTGTGGTATTATTTTTCCCCAAGCTCTACGCATTACGTCAGGATTGACGTAAACATGATTTTCCATTTGCTGTTGAAATTTGCCTTTTTTAACATAAAATGGTAAATAGAAAAAAAATGTCTCCGAAAAATATACCTCAAATTTTGATATGTTTTAATGATAGGTATTTTTAAGACTTTTAAAAACTAAAATTAAAAATTCACCGTGTAAATTTTTCGCAATACTGACTTTTTCAAGTATACCCCCTGTTCAGACAGCGTCGCGGTTTTTAACGTCACATTAACGTTTCTGTTTACCGGCACACAGTCTTAGTATGAAAGTGTATTCTTGTTCAAGGGAAATGGTCTTTATTCGTTATCTTTGGACGGTGAGCGTGAAAGAAAGCAAATTTGTTAACTAAGTGGAGCAATAGTTATGATACCAGATCATGATAGTGATTTTTTGTTACGTTGATTATTTGTTGCAAAATAAATAGACTCCTTATGGAGTCTAATTTTATCTAAATTATTTCAAGTGGCCAGCTTTACTGTTCTGTTTTGCAGCACTTGTTCGGGGTCATACGTGAAAACAGTGACGCTTATTACAGACTCGTGTACTGAGGAGTTCGCTTACTACCTCTTGAAACATACCGACATAATTCGCTTCATGAGTACTGGAGAAGATTTTTATTTTTTTTTTTATTTTTTTTTTTTTTTTTTTTTTTATTTTTTTTTTTTTTTTTTTTTTTTTTGCTTTAACAAAGTTATATTTTAAGGTGGCCATCTTGGATCACAGACCTTGCGCATTCATATGATTCTTTTTTGCTCCCTGATCCCATGGCGACTAGAGTTGAAATTTGGTAGTTATCGATGCGGTGGATTCAGAGGAGTCTACAAGTGCGGACGGATCATAGGACGGAACCTACTTGTCCTATAAGTACATCCTGAACTTTGCTCGATGGAGCTAAAAACTGAACACGCGCATGACTGCAAGTTCCAGCATATACCGCATAAAAGACAAATATTAAGTTGTTCAGCGTTTCATATTTAGATGACTATATGGTCTATAGCTTTCAGCCAAACTGAATGGATAAATGACATGCGATTTTACGTCCTTTAACAGTAATTTAGTCATATCAGGACGATGGGAGGTTGGTACTGAAATGATGTGTGCAATGGAACTCCCTACAGTGTGCACTGTCGTCGGATGTTAGATTTTGCAAGCTTTGACGCAGAATTTGACAATGGATGCGACTGGTGTGGAGAAACTCCAAGGTTTAGAAACATTTGCAGAGAGCAACGGTATGGACTATGTAGTATATTCACATTCAAATGCCCGTGTGGAGGGCAAAAGACAATAGCGCCCCCAAAGACGGTGATGGGAAAAATGTCAAGCAACACGAGGAGCGTACCCTGTAAATGTCAAAGGATCTCTTGGCTAGTATGATCATGCAGCTGCGCTATCTACCCTCCTACCTACACTGTAAAAAATCCGTAGATTTTACGGTAGAATAACTGGCAACCAGCTGCCAGTCCATTTTTCGCTATTTTTACGGGCGTTTGCCTGAAAGACAATTTCGGAAATCACGGTATGGTAGTGTTATGTTACCTGGCCGCACTCGAAAATAACTTTATAGTGCTGAAGGGCTATATGACTAAAACAACACCTGCAAAAATCTATCCTACTGTGCGTGATGGTTCCTGCAATTTTAACAGGCGCACCTAACATAACGGGGAGTGGACTGGCAGCTGGTTTCCAGTCATTCTACCGTAAAATCTACGGAAAATGTTTACATACATACATACATACGTACAAGGCAACGTGCTCTATTATGATACAGTTTATTCCCCGGGTCTTCCATGTTATGAACTCTCTGTATGCGGCCATGTTTGATCAATGTCCTACACTGTATAATATGTGTAATATATTTTTTTGAAATCTCGATATGGAAGAGTTATGTTAACTGACCGCCCTCGAAAATAACTTTATAGTGTTGAAGGGCTATATGACCCAAACATTAACTGTCATTTTCTACCCTACTCTGCGTGATGATTCCGCAAATGTTTACGGGCGCCTGTAAAATTAACGGGAAATGGACTGGCAGCTGGTTCCCAGGTATTCTACCGTAAAATCAACGGAAATTTTTACAGTGCATATCTATATTTTCCGTCATGCCCTACGCTTTGATTACCGTCAGTTCAGTGCATCTCCAGTCAAATCATAAACTAGGCTTTCTGTACGGACTGAAAGGACAGACACCCCTAAAAGCAGACAGACAGGCAGACAATGTCAGACAGCGAGACACCTGTCCTAATATTTAAGATGATCTTATGATGATAAACTAAGTAAAGTTAAAGCATAACTTTGATGAAAGCATAACATTAATGCCGCAAGTTTTTGATGCTGTAGTTTCAATTCTCGTAAATAGTGGTCTCCAAAAGGTTCAGCGTTACGGATCCATGGTATCGAAATACAATACTAAAGTATTTCTTCTTAGTACAATTGCTACAATAGTTCGATAGATTTGTGTTGTCAAAATTTTGTAGACGCTGAAACGGTATGTGATTTGAGCCGCGACACGACAAAACCAATAAAGTGGGATGTGCGCCAGCGAAGACTCACATCAACCTCTGCATTTACCCAATTTTATCAGCGTCTTCACTAAATGCGTTTCGATGGTACATGTAGCTAAGCTTCTAAGCTAGCTCCATGCCGACAGAGAAGACTCTGATCAGACCAGGCGAATGCGCAGGCTGATCTGAGTCGTTGCTGGGCGCACATGCCACTTTGATGGTTTACTCGTTTTGTGGCTCAATATTATTATTATCATGTCTGTCCCTGGACTTCTCGCCCTATAGGCCCTATAGTTGACGGACCCCTATCAGCGCCGGTCGTGGTGCGGGTCGCCAGATACTTCCTGGAACGTGGGACAGGTTGTCATGGGTCGTATCATGGTTGCTTGTGGCGGACCTGACAGCATTCGGAACTACATGTATACACAGTTGACCAACGTATAGACTGGTTCGGTATGCGTAATACTCGAAAATATGTAGCTATATAGTTTCTAACCCTCTGTGCTCGGCCTCTGTGTTCTTTTTCATAAGAATTACATGTATTTCGACTCAATTGATAGTTTGTCTTTAAGGTGGTGATTTATGGTAAATGTAAAAATCTGCATAAAACCATAAAAAAGGAACGTATCTCCCTGAAAGTTAGCAGACTTCTTATTTTCGTTGTTCTTTACAGTTTCGAATACAAAATAGACGTACATGCAGCTTAAAAAAGTGTTTTTATAAGGAAAGATCAAAGGGTAATTTTCTGCGAATAGATCTAAAAAAAATAATATCGTTATTGAAAATTTACGTAGTGCTGAAGGTGCATTATTGCATAATGAAGAGCGTCCTAGCAATTATTTATTCCAACTCTTTCTCAAATTGTAATGTAGACCAGATGAAAACGGTAGCTTTTTCTCAATGTTCAGCCATGTACAAAGTCAATGTACACTGGACACATTTATTAAATATAGGGTAGGCAAGCATACCTATGTTAACACCTACAATATAAATAATACATTACTGACATGATCAGTGGTGTGTAGATGAAATTGTTCAACCTTGTTAAAATAGTATCACCTGTCTCACCTGTGTGTTTTGACAAATAAATTTGGACACAGACTGCATCTTTTTTCAAGTGCTCAGCCTGATAATGTGTGAAAGAGATGGAAAAAATAATTGCTAGGACGCTCTCCATTATGCAACAAGGTACTCTAAGCACTAAGTATATTTTCAATAATGATATTATTTTTTTCAGATTTATTCGCAGAAAATTACCCTTTGATCTTCTCTTATAAAAACACTTTTTAACATTAACAAATGCTTGATTTTGGGATTCTAAATTATGAGAAACAACATAAAGAAGGCATCTGCTAAGTTTTGGAAAGATCAGTGTTATTTTGAGTATTTTATGCAGATTTTTGTCTTTGTCCCAAATCAGTGATTATCACCACCTTAACCTAAAACACCTCATATGCCATGTATAAGATCTGAGAGAATAAAGGATATGTTCTGTTGGGAGGTACCATTGTTCCTCTTCCACTTCTTATCTATTCAATTCTCGTAACGATGTTTCCAATTCCAGTTTTTTTTTTTTCTATTCTTATAACCATGATAACGATGTTTCCCAGATGGCGAGAGTATTTTTTTGGCGTCCAATTCTCATAACGATGTTCCCCAGGAGGGCAATGATTGCACAATCCTAGCACCAAGTCTGTTTGTCCGCCCCCTCTCCAATTCAAAGAGAAGAGCCCCGTGTCGTGGAAAGGGTCGGCGACCTCTCATCTGTTCTCGTAACAGAACAGAATAGTCATCGACCCATTTTACAATGGCAAAGCTTACACCAACTTACGGCAATATATCCCATTGTTTTCACAACAGATAAACTATAAGTAAAATTTTGGTATATGTCATGTTTTGTTATTCTTTTATGACGACCCCTGCTTCATTTTATTCTCCCGGGGCCGCGTGGCGCAGTAAGTAGTGTGTCCGACTCAAGAGCCAAAGGAATAGTGTGGTTAGGGTAACTGACCGTCCCCACATGACTATAGATGTTTACCGTGGACGTAAAACAATAAAACTTACTTAAGTTAGAGTCTTATCATGATCTGTTACAAAGCGGAACGTATGCATAGCCACAGGGCGTCGCCTTTTTTAATGCTTGTATTGTTCTGTTCTGTTCATTTGTTTCCGTGCATATGACGTAAACATTTGGGCCGCGACATGACAAAACCAACAAAGTGGCATGTGCGCCCAGCGAAGACTCAGATCAGCCCGGGCATCTGCCCAGTCTAGTCAGAGTCTTCGCTGTCCACATGTTGCTAGCTTAGGCCCGTAGCTACCCTTTAAGCGCACAGCGAAGACTCTGGTCAGACTTGGCGGATGTTCATGTAAATCTGAGTCTTCGCTGGGCGCACATGCAACTTTGCTAGTTTTCTCGTGCAGGTTCATTAATGTGTTGGAAACAACGTTCTGAAAAGTTGACGGTCTCCTATAGTCAGAGGCCTATACCGTTTAGCCTTCACAGTCCTTACTATTCATTTTCTAGGTATCCAATATTGTGCTTGCAGGGTGAACTTTGGCCAGATTGCTTTTTATTAAGATCGTTAAATTGAATTACTAAATGGACAGATTCATTAGTTTTAGCATCAGTTATAATTACTCTTCCTAAATTTAGCTCTTATAAGTACTTTGTTTAGAACTAATCACGCTCACCGTCCAAAGATTACGAATAAAGACCATTTCCCTTGAACAAGAATACACTTTTATACTAAGACTGTGTGCCGGTAAACAGAAACGTTAATGTGACGTTAAAAACGACGCTGTCTGAACAGGGGGTATACTTGAAAAAGTCAGTATTGCGAAAAATTTACACGGTGAATTTTTAATTTTAGTTTTTAAAAATCTTAAAAATACCTATCATTAAAACATATCAAAATTTGAGGTCTATTTTTCGGAGACATTTTTTTTCTATTTACCATTTTATGTTAAAAAAGGCAAATTTCAACAGCAAATGGAAAATCATGTTTACGTCAATCCTGACGTAATGCGTAGAGCTTGGGGAAAAATAATACCACAGCTTCGAAGAACTCTTGACGGGTCGCACTCTGATATGAAATTGATATCAATATCTTCAACGACAGCAGAACAGGGTTGAAAAATAAGGATATCTGAGCGCTATTTATTTTGCGTAAAAAAACGTCAGACCGTCACATTTTCACGACGTCATAGAAAAAGAAATATTTGTTGGACGCCAAAAAGAAAGTCATTTCGTGAGTCAGAAAAGACTAAAATATTTAATCATGTACATTTTCATTAGAAAACTGAAAATTTTGGTTTTGTCCTATTCCACCTTAAACGTTAACCTGATCATCCGACCCGATAAAAAGTATTCAGCAACTGATGTTGAAATATATAATTCGCATTTTCGCAATTATTCGCCGGCTCTATGTTCGACAGTCAAAAGGCTTCCATGATGAAATATAAGAAAAATAATTGAAATTAACATTGTGTGTTGTGACTCAAATACTTAAGAACAATTATTTACAAACAGAAATGAAATAATATTATTATACCATAATAATAATTCTCAGAATGATTGCAACTTTGCCTATAGAATATCTGACCGCCGTCGTGCGGATAAGGATTCTTATCGGCACGACCGTCTTGCGGATAAGAATTCTTATCGGCAAGACCGTCGTGCCGATAAGGATTCTTATCCGCAAGACGGTCGTGCTGATAGTCACTCCCCATATCCATAGCCACAGTAATAGGGCACATCTACTAGGGATCAATGACACTCTTTTTATACTTTACCTTAAGCCTGTCACAAGAAACATAGCAAATTGCAGAATTGTATTATTCCAATAAGCACTTAAACGACCCTGACAAATCTCCTGGTAAAAATCGTTATAAAACTGAAATCTGCTTAAAGTTTTGAATTTTCCGACACATTATTTTAGTCGAAAAAATATTTCTAAACTAACTGAACAAATAAAGTAGGAAAACCACCGGTAAGAACAGAACTTTGATTAGTTGCACAATGATTTCACAGCTCTATGTGGATCGGGTATGAAACCCACCACCCGCACCCGCACCCGTGCTCAAACCCCACCACCGGAAATTTTAGTGGCGACCTTTGAAATATATACAAACGTTCAATTCTAGATTTTTGTGGTTATATATATGGGGGTTTGTATGAACAATTTATTGTATAAAATTCTTTTCCGACAGATTTAGTTTTAAGACGAAAAAGAGAATTGTTGCAATTTCGGGGGTATGAAACCCACCACTCGCCACCGGGAAATCTTTATCGATTATTCCCATTTATTGCTTAATCAACTGAGATAATTTACATTGATTGTTACTATTTCGACTCTTTAACCAAAACCTCGCCGATTCTGTTTGAAAACATTAAGAAATTTATAATATATAGAGAAATAAGAGACTTTTTGCGAAAATAGAAATTGTTCTAAAAATAGATATCCATTACGGCATTTAGCTACACCAAGAAACCGCAACGTACTGAAATATAGGGGACAACAAACAGTAATTGAAAGGAGTCCAAGGCGGTAGTTCTGTTGTGGTTCTCTGTTGCCTGTTTTTGGTGTCAGAGTTTCTGTGATGTTTTACCTTATGTATGTTCTTATTATTTTTGGTTCGGTTTGGCTTGCTGAGTGGCCACCTTTTGGGAACAAGCTGCTCACTCGGTTGGCCATATATTCTCTGTATCTTGATTATTTGTAATCTTAGTTGTTTCCAACTATGGTTTGAGGGCTGGATTTGGATTTTGATTGTTTCAGTTCCTGGTCTTTGCATACTTTTTACTTTTATTGTGGTGAACCCCAAACAGTGTTTATTTAAGGATATTTTTTTGGCTGAATAATACCTTTTTGATTGTTCGATACTTAGAACTTTCATGGGGTCAAGCCAACAGAAACTGTTAAGCTCGGCATGGTATGAAACACACCACCAGCACCCGTACTTAAAACCTGCCACCAGAAATTTTAGTGTGGCCTTTCTTGGTATACATATAATTTTATTATCATTATTTATTATTGTAGATATAAGCTTTCAGTATGCAAAAACCGGTTAAAGATTTTTTCTGGAATATATTTTGAAGCAACATTATTCCTGTCAAGGTTTGTGAAAACCATCACTTGACATTGTGTCTGAGAGCGAGGTACACAACATGTATTATGGTTGTTGGCATTTGGAGAGTTCCAAACTTAGGAAACCATGAAAGAAAACAATGAAGAAATCTTCAGGAGTTGGAGTCCTCCTATGGCACCATAAGAAGCATAGTAAGGCATGAAACCATCATACGCTGAGACATACGTAGACGGCCAGCAAAGCGTTCAGCTCCCTTTTTCCCCATGATGTGTTCACAATGCCAGAAAGGACACACATACACACACACACACACACACACACATCTTCCATTACTCGACCAGCATTTTCTATGCTTCTGTGCTCTCATTATGCCTCAGACATCTTTGGCCATAACACAGTCAGGTCCAGGTATGAAATTTATGTGTATGTGTATTACGTGTTGTGTTCCATGTGTAAAATTTGTAGTATCTATCAATTATTGAACTGTATCTAGGTATCATTATTTAACAGAGTCTAAATGTCTGAGAGAGAGAGAGAGAGAGAGAGAGAGAGAGAGAGAGTGAGAGAAACAGACAGACAGGCAGACTATGAGACATATGTTCTTCGTCAGGGTTTTGTACCATGCTGAGAGTAACTTTGCTGTTGTAAAAGGTAAATAGCTTGACTTCATGAAAGTTTTCTAAATACTGAACAAGTAATAATAATGAATGAAAGGTGTCAGTGTTTCGCCACTGTTCTGTTCTGTTCTGTACATAAATTCTCCCAATTATGGGACACCTCTTCTTCAGAGTGGAACACTTTTTTTTTTACAGTTTATAATCCTCCGATTTTACACTTTATAATATGATGAAATTGACGACCATCACCCTATTTACAGTTTATGAACCTCTATATTTACAGTCTATAGCACTAAAATGTTGCTAAAAGTACTTGGTAAGAAACCTGCTGGGATGTGTATCGGAGTGTCTTTTTACTTCTTTCTTTTAGCATTTCTTCTCCGTTTAGGTATCAATGACAGCCTCTTATACCGCTCACAGTGCAAAGAGTAACAAAGTCTTCTACAGTGGTATTCAATGTTCATAGTTTGTTCAGCAGTCATGTTCAGTCAATAATTCATTACTGACCGTTCCAAGGCGGTAGTTCTGTTGTGGTTCTCTGTTGCCTGTTTTTTGGTGTCAGAGTTTCTGTGATGTTTTACCTTATGTATGTTCTTATTATTTTTGGTTCGGTTTGGGTTGCTGAGTGGCCACCTTTTGGGAACAAGCTGCTCACTCGGTTGGCCATATGTTCTCTGTATCTTGATTATTTGTAATCTTAGTTGTTTCCAACTATGGTTTGAGGGCTGGATTTGGATTTTGATTGTTTCAGTTCCTGGTGTTTGAATACTTTTTACTTTTGTTATAGCACTGCAGTCTATTATGGTTTGAAGCATGGTACTAGCATCGTTAGTAGGGTTATACAAGCTACTACAGGATTCTAGGATATTGTCTATAATGGGTGTTCTAACGGGTGTTAGAGTTGCACATTCCAATAGAAAGTGCTGCATTGTTTCTTCGCCTTGTTGACACATCTGGCATGTAGGGTCAACTCTATTCTGATTAAATGATGAACGGTTGACCTGGAGGATGTAGGTCCCTGGAGCTATTCTAACTTTAGTGTTAATACGGGGCACCTCATGAACGTTCTTGCACCCTGAATGATGGGGTGACACTTGCCACAGGTGTAATTTTCATTAGATAAGTATTTTAGGCTCGTATACAGGGTTGCACTATGCCTTATTCTGTCTGTCCAGTAATGATTCACCATCTGAGTCAACGTACTTTTCCAGGAATACTTCGATGGAGGGTTCCTCAGTAACATAAGAGGGTCAGGTAACCCATACCTTAACAGGATTCCTTTCACAGCCATGAACCAACTGTTGCTTTTATGTGTTTTCACAGAAAGCTGCCTCTCCGCTAGTTGCTTCTCTATCGAATTCCATTGCAGACGGAAAATACTACCGAAAAATGACAGTGCTCGTTTATGTATCAACCCTTCGACAGGTATAGTGTCGGAGAGAATATAAACCGCTGGGTCGGCAGTAGTTGTAGATAATGAAAGAATCTGTTTTAGGAATTTCTTGTTCATTTTCTCAAGCATATCCATACACTTCTGATTAGGGAGTAAAATCTCTATTACCCCTCAGACTCCCTCTGCAATTATTGTTTGTCTCCTTTATTTCAGTACTATGCGGTTTCTCTGTATAGCTAAATGCCGTAATGGATATCTATTTTCAGAACGAAAATTAGTTTCACAAAAAGTCGTTTATTTCTCTATATATTATTAATTTCATAATATTGTCAAACGAAATTGGCGAGGTTTTGGTTAAAAAGTCGAAATAGTAACAATTAAGGAAACTTATCTCAGTTAATAAAGTTATTAATGGAAATAACCAATAAAAATCTCCCTGTGGCGAGTGGTGGGTTTCATACCCCCGGAATTGCAACAATTCCCTTTTTTGTCTTAAAACTAAATCTGTCGGAAAAGACTTTTATACCATAAATATTTCATACCAACCCCCATATATATAACCACAAAAATCTAGGATTAAACTTTTGTTTATACCTCAAAGGTCGCCACTAAAATTTCCGGTGGTGGGTTTTGAGCACGGGTGCGGGTGCGGGTGGTGGGTTTCATACCTGATCCTCTATGTGTGATCAGAGTCATTGGGCGCAATATTTATTATGGGTACTTGATTCTGAAAAGCTGCATACGCTGTTGCCTTTAATAACTGGTGCTACGAATTACCGTTTCTTCTGTATATACTTAAGCTGCGTATACGTCTAGTGTAGTAGTTACCTCCCCTAAGCCTGCGCTATAGCTACGGTTATATCGTCCGTCTTCGAATTGGAGAGGGACGGACGGACAGACTGCTTGGAGTGCGCAGTCGGCAATGAGAAAAAGGCTAATTTGCTGGACAAGCAGTTTCAGTCTGTATTCACGCCAAAGTCCCCCTTGAACTGAAACAAATCTGCCTCCAAAAGAGATACAAGATACAAGAAACTTTATTTTAAGTCGGTTTTAGCATAACAATTAACATTAGCTACACAGATTAAGCTACTTTCCGACATAACAAGAGTAATATGAAATAGGTGTTACCTAAATGCGTGCAAAAGCAGATTTTTTTTCTTTTACAAAGCTGAGGGCATATAATCTGCAGCCTTTTAACTTCTAATTAGTTCAGGACCCGGTTGTATCAAAGTTTTCGTGGTTAGCGACTTATCATTTAGTAATTGTGCGGGGTAGGGAGGCGGTTGAAAACACTGAAATTTTAGAGAACAAGAAAACATGCTAAAGTGATAATAACGATATTAATACTAATCTGTATTTACAGTCGCTTATTTTTTATCAACAACTAACATAAGCTCTGTAGAGCTTTTATTGCGACTTCTTAAGACAAATAAGACTCTTGGATGAGTTGATTACACAAACATTTTATGCGTGAAGGCCAGACAGACGGACAGACAGGGGAAAACAAAATGCCTCCTGACTATCGTCACGGGGGCATATAGCTCTTATACAAATTTTAAGAACAGGTCTGATGCGGAACCGCCAAGTCCACTTTTTGCTAAGGTTGACAGCCCATTTTAGCACAATATAAACCTATTCTGCTACAGCTGACTGCTTATGCCTGATATAATACCTTATCATAGCAGCTTTAATATGGACAGAAGCCATCTCTGCAGCAGATGCCATTGTAAACCTAAATTAAATTGAATTTACCAGAAGCTTCACTGATTTGACTATCATCAATTTGGCACAAAGGTGCTGGCAGAATGGGAAATACTATTGCTGTTCCTGAACAGTCTGGTCTTGGTCTACTGTATTTGCCCAGACATTCCTGTCCCAATATTTAGTGAGGTGGTGCAAGTTTTACACATCATTTTGGAACTTTAATTGCTTGTAAGACCACATTCATATCTGTGTTTTTATACCACTTTGAGTAAAAATCCAAGAATATGCATGTACACGGTAAACAGTAAAATGAATAAGATGAAAAGAGAAAGATATCAGAATCCAATGATATCTATGCAAAGAGTTATATTGATAAGCATCAGTTCTGCAAAGCCTATACTGCCATGGCGAAAGCCAGTCAACAAGTTCTTATAAATAGTTTGAAAACTGTTTCTCAAGACCTTCAGTATTGCATATGTCCTTTATTCAAGGTCTTCTGAATAGCTGTCTTTAGGTCCAGTTTCCACAAATATCTAGTTTTAGTTAAGAAACCAGTTCAAATATTTCAATAGTAGAGTATTAGCATTGGAATCATGAAGTTCAGAATTTGGCCTTTTAAGGAGTCATAGGATGCATGGCTTCTAAGCATGTATTTACGCACAATTAGCCAGATAAGAGATTTTGAACAGTGCATTGACTGCACATGCATAGTATGCTAAATCAGACAGGTGTGACATCCCTTACTCAGTGAATAAACCTTACCACCACTGAACTAGAAAGTGTAAACAGTTTTTAAAATTCGTAGAAGACCTATAGTAAAGTTTATGATATCGAAAGTAAGTTATTTTGTCGCCAACAAAGTTAATTTTCGACACTCTTTGTCAGAAACTCGAGTCTATTTCTGGGAAGATACGGTTATTTAAAAGGATGAAACTCTTGTGAAAATCTTTCAGAGATAACTAATATAAAATGTACCATTGTGATGGCAATGGGAGTTTCATTTTCCGAGCCACGTATAATTAGCACATGTAGTTTATCGTTCGCAGGGATGTACGACTTTGCCTGTGTACTGGTTCCTCATGTTTCTGTGCACTGTCTACTGTGACAGAAGTTTTACACACGTATAAAATCATGCACACATGTTGCCATTGTATACTGTTTTCTTTGTACGGTGTTGGTCTGGTAGGGCGATGGTGCTGGGTAAGTTTCAGTGCCGGGACGTCCTACTAATTTGGCTAATTGCAGGGCAAGGGACTACTGTGCCTGCAGTGGGTGTGTGTTGTTTGGACATTTTTTCTCTCTTTTATCATTTCTCTTTTCTTTCTCCAGATCTCTATGAGACGGCCCGATATAGACTGAAATACTGTCTCAAAGGGCCGTTAAACCCAAACTAACCAACCAGGCAACTGTTTTCTTTCTACGGCAAATTGTGTGCTGTGTTTGGTCTATTGTGTACTGCTTACTTTCTGCTGTGTCTTCTCACTATCTACTGCCTATTCCAAATAGTTTTTGCGCATACGCAAGAGCATGCGTGCGCACATCAAGCTTTTGCTCAAACTCTGGCATGTGTACACGTGCATGTGTACCAAGTCAATGTGGCAGATGAAAGTAAACAGTAGACTGGAAGTAGTATACAGCAATAGTTTTGGGCAAGCATACAAATAGGGATATATCCTGCAGGAAAACAACATTGAATCAATATTGATTCAGCGTCGGTTCAGCATCATGACGTTGAACCAACGTTGTTTCAATGTTGATCGAACGGTGTGTGCCAAATATTTAGGCTCCAAGGATGGGAATGGCATGAATAGAAAGGGTTCCTTTCAGGCACGCAACGTTAATTCAACGTTGTAGAACGGATGTGTAGGCTCCTAAAATGGGAATATCATGCATACAAAAAGGAACACACTCTGCAGGCACACAACCCTGGTTCAACGTTGTGTACCCAAGACGCAGGCTCCCAAAGGCAAACAAAGGGGTACACACCCTTTAGGCAAACATCGTTTAATCAACTTTGTGTGGCCGATTTTATAGGCTCCAAGAATGGAATTTCATGCATACACAGCGGTACATACCATGTCTGCACACACCTTTTACCGTATAATGGAAAATTTTCGCGTCTCCAAATTTTCGCGGATTTGCCCCAAAAATATAAGGATTAATTTTCGCGCTTTTTAATTTTTGCGGATGTGAATATCCACGAAAATAAAAATTGTTTTTGTCCTGTAGAATATTGGCTTGACTGAAAAATCAAGACTTATAATGAGAGAGAAACGTAAAGAAACTGATCACTTTATAGTGAACACATTTGTTCAGATAGAATCGGCTCCTTTTGGGTTTGGGTGGATACTCAAACTTTTTAAACAGAAAACGTAAGATAGACATTTGTACAATCCAATGTTCAGTTTACAGAAACAGTCAACTGAAATATGCGAGCAGCTGATAGAAGGGCTATTGTTCAGGATATAGGTAAACAGAGCTCACAGTTAATTACATTAAATTCGATTGCACTTCCATAATCAGGTACAAGTGACCGTTAATAAAGCGAAAAAAGTGACAGCCTGTTCAAATTGTAATTACCTGCTAATTACCAGCTAACATAATTGCGCCGAAAATAATAGCTCTATATTTACCTACTTTTAAGGGTTTGTGGAGCGCTTTGAATACCTCAATACCGTTTGACGATTCAAATTTCTTATTACTACTTTTAACAAACTTGGAAAATATTTCGCGGAGTTTAATTTTCGCGGATCGCTATCGTCCGCGAAATTCCGCGCAAATTAGGCGACGCGAAAATTTCCCATTATACGGTATTCAACGTTTTGTGTCCGATGTGTAGGCCACCAGAATGGGGGTGTCATCTTACAAAGAGTACATATCCAGCAGGAACACAACGGTAATTCAACGTTGTGTACCTGATGTGTAGGCTCCTAGAATGGAAGTGTCATGCATGCAAAGAGATAATTATCTTGTAGGCACATAACGTTGATTTAACGTTGAGTGTCCGATGCATGGGATGTCATCTTTCAAAGGGTACATATCCAGCAGACACACAACGCTGACCCAATGTTGTACGTCCGATTTGTAGGCTCCCAGAATCGGGACGTCATGTATACAAAGGGGTACCCTGCAGGCACACAAACGTTGAATCAGTGCTTAATCAATGTCGTTCAACGTCGATAGCCCGATGTGTAGGCTCCTGGAAATCCAAGAATGTTTCGTCCAACAGATTTTCAAATCGGGCCACAAGTTTTATGAAAAGTCCTTAGATGATGGTGCGTTGCCCGAGTTGTCTTATGACAACATCATGTCGTGACACACTTCAAAACAATGGTCAATGCTGTGTTTGTAAACATACTTTGACGATGCCAACGGGAAAGTGAAGCAAGTTTTTAAAGGAAAATGTAGATGTATCGCTACCAAGCTTTGGATAATTTACAACTACTGGATGACATTTGAATGGCTAAAGGTTCTTGCTCTGCATGGAAGTCATTGTACATCGAGGTATTTGGTTCTATTCACGAATTTCCGTGTCCTTCGTATTCTACATCGACCATGTTGTCTTTAAAATAGTCGCTTTTCCGAAATATCGAGGTCAATTCTAACGATGGCGGCCATCATATCCAATCGAATCGACGCACGAGATTAATGGCATGTGCTTTATGACGTAGTGTCCCCTATTGTTTGTTTATTTATCCTTTTGCTGATACTCAGCTAAATCAGTTACCGTTTACTTATTTGGACTTCTAAGTTGGATTGACCGCCTTTAAAAATAGAACAAAAAGAAATGAATGTTGAAGAAAACTTTTTTGGTCACTCTCTCAGAAGCGGGACTTCAAGGAAGGGCATGTGATCGAGGATGGCTCTCGGCTCAATGTAACTTGCATTACAGAAACGGGACAAATCCAATGTAAACATCTTAAGGGCGCAGCCATATTTGTCCAAAAGTTTTAAGCTGGAAGGTGTTGGATTTACTCTTTGTGGAAGTAGCTTTTCTTTTAATGATGCATGTTATCTATAGGCGTGCAGCAGCACGGACGCACTTCGCGCGTCCGAACGCGTGAGCTTTGCTCACGCGCGTTGCTTTTGCACGTATAAGAATAACAAGAGTAAAAAAGCTGCAAGAAAAGAAAACATTTAAAGTTGAATTTTACATTTAAGAACGTAACATACATATAAACAGGCATTTTATAAAAAAAATTACTAAGCATAATTACAGACATGCTAAATTTATCATCCTATTTATCATTTATGTAAAGCATTTTCATTAAGAATACAATTCTGACAAGAAAGATCTTTAAAAGCTAAATTGCATACTTTACAAGTTTTGTGTGGTTTCTTTTTGAACATTAGAAAATTCTAAAAACTTATCACTGAAAATCTGATTTGTTAAGAAAACCACTCTTGCAGTAGCCTTAGGTCGAAAGAGAAGCGAAACACTATCAAATAAGATTCCAAAGAGCCTTATTTCGAAACGAAAAATTTCCCAAGACTTTAAAAGCAAATATGGTTTTAAAATGAAATGTAAAAGATACTGAGGCAGATGCGAGACCTTCGCGATGCAGGTCACTACAGCCAGGCAAACCTTTCACTTCCTGATGAGTTTGTAAATAAATACCCAAACATGCCAGAGATTATAATATCAGTAAATGGCATTAAGTTGTTGCAAGGCTTGAAGCCTAATAAAGCACCAGGTCCTGACAGACTCCGACACTTGCTCCTACAAAAGCTCAGCCTTGAAATTGCCCCGATCTTGCAAGTCATCCTCTCAAAGTCCCTGGCGGAAGGTTCCCTGCCATCCGAATGGAGAAAGGCTAATGTTTCACCCATTTACAAAAAGGGAGACAAGTCTTGTCCCTCAAACTATCGACCCATATCCCTCACGTGCATACTATGCAAGATATCTGAATACATAGAAGCTTCAAATGTGGTGAAACACCTTGACGAAAACCAGATTTTGTATGATCTCCAGCATGGTTTTCGCTCCAAACGGTCATGTGAGACCCAAGTGACCATGCTTATTGAGGACCTACATAAAAATCCGAAGGATGGCAAGAAGACTGACGTTATACTGCTTGACTTCAGCAAAGCCTTCGATAAGGCTAATCATGAAAAGTTAATTCTCAAACTCCACAACTACGGAATCAGAGGCACCACCTTATCCTGGATCAGGGCTTTCCTTAACGGTAGGTCACAGACTGTCGTCCTTGAGGGGATAGTTCCGAGGAGGTACCAGTAACATCAGGTGTCCCACAGAGATCAGTCCTCGATTCAGTCTTCTTCTTGGCCTACATAAATGACCTGCCGGATAAGGTAAAATCACAGGTAAGACTTTTCGCCGATGATACGGCAGCTTACCTAGCCATTACAAAGCTAGCTGAGTCTGAGCAGCTGCAAACTGACTTAGACATCCTTCAAGATTGGGAAGAAGTATGGGACATGGAGTTCATCCTACCAAGTGTCAGGTATTACACATTACTAGGTCAAGGTTCCCCCTCCCTACAACATACACCCTACATTGTGTAACTTTTGGGGTGGTTGACTGTGCCAGATACCTGGGTGTTGACATTGCCAATGACTTATCTTGGAAAACCCATTTCACCAGAATAACTAATGCCGGCATTAAATCACTTGGTTTCTTGAGAAGAAACTTAAAGGCAAGAAATCCAGTACTTAGAGGAAAAGCATATTAGGCCATTGACAGACCCCAGCTGGGGTATGCCGCTCCAGTCTGGGACCCTCATACTAGGGATGACATACAAAAACATTGAGGACGTTCAGAGACAGGCTGCTCGATGGGTCCTTGGGTATTATTCACCCTACTCAAGAGACATGATAGGAAAACGCGGATGGCGTACCCTTAAGCAGCGGCGTGCTGATTCCCGACCGGTCCTCTTTCACAAGATTATTTATGGTTATGTAGCAGTACCTCTCCCATCATATGTCACCCCACTCACTCGTGCTTCCCGGACCTACCATTCACTGGCCTACATACAGATACCTACCCGCACTGACTACTACAAGTACTCATTTTATCCTCTCGCAGTCGTTCAGTGGAACAGCCTTCCAGCATCCATCGCCACCCTGACAGACCCTGACAGCTTCAAGCGGGCTGTCAGTCAGGTGTGCCACTTGAAACCCTAAACTTATCGTACTGCTGTTTTTATCCTCACCTTTGATTCTACTGTATACTAAACTAATACTTGCACTTTTAAATCCACTCTCACTGTCATTTGTTTTTAAATTCTTTACTTATATCGCATGTCGCGGGAACCCTGCACGTAATACTCATATGAGGGTGAATGCCGCATGAAGAGATAGATACATATGTATGCGGTTCAAAAGCTCATCAAGAGCTTATGTTGTATTGTTATGTAACTTGCCGACTTTAAATAAATCTTATCTTATCTTAATAGATCTCTTCTGGTGAGCTTCTCTGAGAAACTTATTCATGAGAATTGAAAAAAGAAGTCTGTTAGCCAAGCTTTAGCATTATGACTGCTTAACACTATTTATATGCTTCCTCTATTAAAAGAATCATGACAAGGACTAGTACAGGTTCCTGGTGGTGTCAGTTCTGCTCTCAGTCTGCATGGCTCACATAAATGTATGTATGTATGTATGTATGTATGTATGTATGTATCTATCTATCTATCTGTCGGTCTGTCTGTCTGTTTGTCCATCTGTCAAGCTGTTTGTCTATCTTTTTGTCTGTCTATCTGTCCAACCGTCTGTCTGCCTGTCTGTCTACCTACCTATCTATCTATCTATCTATCTATCTATCTATCTATCTATGTATCTATCTATCTATCTGTCCATCCATCCATCCATCCATCCATCCATCCCTCCATCCACCAGACCCTTTGATCATGGGTCAGGCACACTACCAACTGTGCCACTGCTAGAAGGACTTAAATCGCTGAAATTTATCATAATAAATGTAATATTAAATAGCACTTAATATACGTTTTATAACATTTATTGGTAAAACAAGGCCCTTTTTATGCCCAACCTTTTCTGGTAGGACCCCGTTTGAGTCTGTTCGCCGCCTAAAACTGTTCTAGTAAAAAACAAGTGCGAACACTTTGACCTTGGCCTACTTCGCTTGGGGCTAATTCCGCGGCTATAGCCGAGCTACTGATGTTCGGTTGGGGCTATAGCTCGGACCATACCTCTGAGAATGGCCGCGGCTATAGCCAAAAAATACCCGGCTGAGAAATTTTGACCAATCAGTGAATATGTATCAAACCCAGTCGGAAGATCACGAAAATGGTCGCTAACATTTGATTGGAAGATGCTTTACGTGGGAACTGACTAATTATTGGAACAGCGGCTATAGCCGCGGATTTAGCCCCAAGCGAAGTAGGCCCTTGACTTTTGATAGTCTTATCATATATGACCAACAAGATTTGAGGTCATACACCCAGTAATCAGATATTTTATAAACCCCCAGCGAAGAAAACCGAACATCACCGCGGATGGTATTTCTCCAGCTATCGCGTAACTGCCGTATTTTTAGAATCAAGTTTTATCACTACTCACTAGCATTACCGCTGAGAGATATCATATTAGGACACGAACTGAAAACATGAGAAATGTGCGTTTCTTTTATATAAGCGCAGGACTGTTGATCTACCGATCCTTAGTGCGATTCCCGAAGGCGGAAATCTTTTCAAGCGTAACCGGGGTTCCATTACACAATTAACCTTTCATTATCACCCTTTCATTGTCCCGATATAACTGAAATATTGTTGGTAAGGACGTGCAACTGCAAGTCATCCATCTATCCCCTAACATGAAAATAGAAAAAATATTGACTACTCTGTCGTAAAATCTAAATTCTCAGTGAGTTATGTTGCTGAGCAGTATGTATTGTGTCTTATGACAAGAGCCATATCAGAATGCGCATCCACAGATAATAAGAACATAGGTTGCTGCTTACAAGCGCAACAATCTCGTATATACTTAGAAAAAAGTACTGTTCTTATGTTGATCGTGGTCTTAGCAAGCGGCATTTATACCTAACACAGTTCAGAGTTTACGGTGGATAAACAGAAAAAAGGAGAGAAGAGAAAAAGAAAAAGGAACCGAAAACACCGCCAAAGCATTGTGTTTTCAATACAGATCAACAAACTTGTGCCCTCAAATCTTGCTATAAAACTCAAGAGCTCTAAAATATAAATCTCTCTCTCTCTCTCTTCGAAGTCGGCCAAAGTCAAAATTTATTCAAAACCCCTAATATAACGGGGATATGTGATTTAAACATACATGTATATATATATATATATATATATATATATATATATATATATATATATATATATATATATATATATATATATATATATATATATATATATATGGTAGGATTAAATCATCAACAGTGCAAAACAATATTTACTGAGCGCTTTCGGCTTTCGCCTTCTTCAGAGTTTACAGGTACAAGAAAAAAATCAAAATTTCAACATTTCTACAGGTAAATCAAGAAAAAACAAAATAATCATGAAAACGTTTCTCAATTTACTATTCAAATTCACATTAAACGACCAAAGAAATTGAAAAAAGGTCGTTTAACAAAGCAAAATTGCTACAAGGCGGCCGTTTCACGGCCCCAGTTCGAATTTGAAATTGCAAATGGCTGCCAAAATGAGAAAAATCGTATTATGCGATTTGTAGCGGTGTATTTATAGCGATATACATACGTTCTGTATACTGGCCATTCAGCTATGATGCAAAACTCACCATAATGAAGGAAAAAGAGAATTTTACATGTAATTACATCGCTACAAAAGCAAGAGTGGAACACTGTATGTCTGGAATAATGCAAGATGCCCCTGCAGAAATAGACTGAAGGTGGGACCGAGGCTAATCTCCTTTGTTAATGCCGCTTGGATTCAAAGTGTTAAGACGACGTATCCAGTAGCTCTCACGACTTTTTCTGGCATTGTCTTTCCACTCTGAATTGCTTTCTAAGCAGCAAACAGAGGCATGACTGAGAAAGTCATGTCCTTGCAAGCAAAAGTGCTCAGCGGTAGGAGATCTTTCAAATCTCTTGTGTCTCCAGTCATCTCTGTGACCATTCATTCTGATATTCAGAGGGCCCTTGGTTTCCCCAACATACTGCTTTCCACACTTGCCACAAGAGATCAGATACACAACATTCTGTGTCCTACAATTGGTGTCACCTTTAAGCTTGACACGAGCACCACTGGACGATGTGGCTGTCTGAGAGGGGGTTATCATTCTACAGGTCTGACATCTTGATCTGCCACAGGGTTTACATTCTCCAAGAGGTTCGTCATCGGTCGGATCTGGCTTCAGTCTAGCCCGCACAAGATGGTCTTTGAGGCTTTTTGGTCGCCTGTAGGCCATGATTGGCTTCTGCGGGAAGACTGTGCTCAGATGGTCTGATGAGTCTATGATGGACCAGTGTTTGTCGACGATACCCCTGGCTTTAGGAAGGTCTGGATGATATGTCAAGACAAATGGCAGAACAGCTTTGTTTGCTGTCGGCTTGGGCTTGTACGACAAAAGATTTTGTCTTTCCATGTGCCTGACCTTCTCTATGGCTTGGTCAATTACCTGCTTTTGATAACCCCTTTGTTTGAGCTGTTCACAGAGATCCTTTGATCTTTTCTCAAAAGTCTCATCATCCGAGCAGATGCGTCTGATGCGTAGTGCAAGACTATATGGTATATTCTTGCTACAGTGAGGAGGGTGGCAGCTTGTGGGCAAAAGATACTGGTGGGAATCTGTAGGTTTAGTGTAGAGGTCTACAGCAACCTTGTCGTCAGCAAGATGTGACATCGTGTCTAAAAAGACATGTTTGTCATTGGAGACCTCTGCAGTAAACCTAATGGTTGGATGGAAGCTGTTTGCTGTTTCGAGAAATGCCTCAAGAGTTTCTCTGCCATGAGTCCACTTCATGTCAATGTCATCTATAAACCTGAGCCATGAAAATGGTTTCAGGATTACTGACTGCAGTAGTCGTCTTTCAAGCCTACCCATAAATATGTTGGCATACGATGGAGCCATTTTTGTTCCCATGGCCGTCCCTTGAATTTGCAAGTAGTGCTTACCATTGAACTCAAAATTATTGCATTTGAGAACAAGTGTAAGCAGATTGATCAGAATCTGTGTTGGGGGATCTTTGACAGCCCGTGCTTCCCAAACCTCTTCACATGCCTTGATACCATCTTCATGTGGTATATTTGTATACAGGGATGTGACATCCATCGAAACAAGAAGAGTTTCAGGTGGGAGTTGGCCCATAGCGTCTTGTTTTCTCAGGAAGTCTGTGGTATCCTGCAAGTAAGATGGTAAGTTCTGCACATGGGGCTGAAGATGTAAGTCCACAAATTCTGATATTTTTTCTGTAGGGTGTCCATTGGCAGACACTATGGGACGTCCAGGGTTTCCGGCTTTATGTATCTTGGGTAGGAGGTAAAAACGGCCTGCTTTTGGTTGGTCTACAGTCAGATATATGGCATTTTTCTCACTTATGTGGTCTCCATTCAGCATTTCGCTAACAGCATCAGTTACCTTCTTGGCAAATTCATGAGTGGGGTCATGATCCAGTGCCTTGTAGAAGGTGGAATCATTCAGTTGCCTCTCAGCCTCTGAAATATAATGTTCCCTGTCCATGACAACAACAGCTGATCCTTTATCGGCAGGCTTTATTATGATGTCTTCTCTTTTTTTAAGACTGTGCAAGGCACTGCGTTCAGAAGGTTTGAGGTTGTCATGTTTGGGTAATGGTGGTTTATGTTTGGCTATGTCTGATTCCACACTACTAATGAATGTCTCTAGATCACGACCCTGCTTAGGGGGTTGCCAGTCACTCTTTTCGACAAATTCAGGGTATTTTTCAGGAGCACGAGTATCGGGAAAACCACTGAAATGTGACTTCAGGCGCATGCGCCTACTGAAGGCATAGTTGTCCTCAACAAGTTCGCCCCTATCATAGCTTTTTGGACGAGGGCAGAAGCCCAGACCTTTCGAAAGTAAGGATGTTTCAGACTCAGAGAGTTCTACACTGGAAAGGTTAACGACTACTTTGTCATCCTTCTGTTTCTCAGTGTTCTTTTTCCCTTTTGGTCGTCTGAAACGTCTGTTTCGTTTTTTCTTACTTTCTAAAGCTGTTTTTGATAGGGGGTTACTTGATTGTTGTAGCAATTTTGCTTTGTTAAACGACCTTTTTTCAATTTCTTTGGTCGTTTAATGTGAATTTGAATAGTAAATTGAGAAACGTTTTCATGATTATTTTGTTTTTTCTTGATTTACCTGTAGAAATGTTGAAATTTTGATTTTTTTCTTGTACCTGTAAACTCTGAAGAAGGCGAAAGCCGAAAGCGCTCAGTAAATATTGTTTTGCACTGTTGATGATTTAATCCTACCATATACTTATTTCAATCATTTTGAATCCATTTGTTGGATCCAGTGCTACCGGGAAGATTTTTGTTTGATGTTTGTCTCATTTCTCCCTATATATTATTCATCACATTCATCATGAATCTCATTTGATCCAAAATTTCTTCCCTTTTTCCCCCTGTTTTATTTGTCTGGTGATTGTTTGAATTTTTTATTTTTCCTTTTCACTTTCTCCAGGTTTTATTTGCCTTTTCAATTTGACCCTTTATCACACACTACTCAACATGGAAGCATCAAAATTAGAAAAATCCATGACCGCAAAATCCGTGAAAATGGTCAAATACATACATCATTGTGAATTCCTAACACAGTGCATCCACAACAAAGTTGTACCTAAGGGTTTAACTGCCAAAATGCAGCTAAACATTCCAGGTAAACCTTCAGAACGGTTTCAGCGCCGTGCTCAAGGTATACTGCAGAAAGCTTCACTTGATACCATGGCATTACTTCTGAGCAGATACCACGGCTTGCTTGAAGACTTGAAAAAGTCTATAGCTGAGACAAGGGACCGCATTGAGCAGGCAACCGATACAGAAGTCACTCTTAAGATAGTTTCAAGGGTAGAACGTAAGGTTTGCAACGAGGAAAACCACCTGACAGCCAAACGAGAGAAAAAACTTAAGGCTCTAGGTGTCCAACAATCAAGTAACCCCCTATCAAAAACAGCTTTAGAAAGTAAGAAAAAACGAAACAGACGTTTCAGACGACCAAAAGGGAAAAAGAACACTGAGAAACAGAAGGATGACAAAGTAGTCGTTAACCTTTCCAGTGTAGAACTCTCTGAGTCTGAAACATCCTTACTTTCGAAAGGTCTGGGCTTCTGCCCTCGTCCAAAAAGCTATGATAGGGGCGAACTTGTTGAGGACAACTATGCCTTCAGTAGGCGCATGCGCCTGAAGTCACATTTCAGTGGTTTTCCCGATACTCGTGCTCCTGAAAAATACCCTGAATTTGTCGAAAAGAGTGACTGGCAACCCCCTAAGCAGGGTCGTGATCTAGAGACATTCATTAGTAGTGTGGAATCAGACATAGCCAAACATAAACCACCATTACCCAAACATGACAACCTCAAACCTTCTGAACGCAGTGCCTTGCACAGTCTTAAAAAAAGAGAAGACATCATAATAAAGCCTGCCGATAAAGGATCAGCTGTTGTTGTCATGGACAGGGAACATTATATTTCAGAGGCTGAGAGGCAACTGAATGATTCCACCTTCTACAAGGCACTGGATCATGACCCCACTCATGAATTTGCCAAGAAGGTAACTGATGCTGTTAGCGAAATGCTGAATGGAGACCACATAAGTGAGAAAAATGCCATATATCTGACTGTAGACCAACCAAAAGCAGGCCGTTTTTACCTCCTACCCAAGATACATAAAGCCGGAAACCCTGGACGTCCCATAGTGTCTGCCAATGGACACCCTACAGAAAAAATATCAGAATTTGTGGACTTACATCTTCAGCCCCATGTGCAGAACTTACCATCTTACTTGCAGGATACCACAGACTTCCTGAGAAAACAAGATGCTATGGGCCAACTCCCACCTGAAACTCTTCTTGTTTCGATGGATGTCACATCCCTGTATACAAATATACCACATGAAGATGGTATCAAGGCATGTGAAGAGGTTTGGGAAGCACGGGCTGTCAAAGATCCCCCAACACAGATTCTGATCAATCTGCTTACACTTGTTCTCAAATGCAATAATTTTGAGTTCAATGGTAAGCACTACTTGCAAATTCAAGGGACGGCCATGGGAACAAAAATGGCTCCATCGTATGCCAACATATTTATGGGTAGGCTTGAAAGACGACTACTGCAGTCAGTAATCCTGAAACCATTTTCATGGCTCAGGTTTATAGATGACATTGACATGAAGTGGACTCATGGCAGAGAAACTCTTGAGGCATTTCTCGAAACAGCAAACAGCTTCCATCCAACCATTAGGTTTACTGCAGAGGTCTCCAATGACAAACATGTCTTTTTAGACACGATGTCACATCTTGCTGACGACAAGGTTGCTGTAGACCTCTACACTAAACCTACAGATTCCCACCAGTATCTTTTGCCCACAAGCTGCCACCCTCCTCACTGTAGCAAGAATATACCATATAGTCTTGCACTACGCATCAGACGCATCTGCTCGGATGATGAGACTTTTGAGAAAAGATCAAAGGATCTCTGTGAACAGCTCAAACAAAGGGGTTATCAAAAGCAGGTAATTGACCAAGCCATAGAGAAGGTCAGGCACATGGAAAGACAAAATCTTTTGTCGTACAAGCCCATGCCGACAGCAAACAAAGCTGTTCTGCCATTTGTCTTGACATATCATCCAGACCTTCCTAAAGCCAGGGGTATCGTCGACAAACACTGGTCCATCATAGACTCATCAGACCATCTGAGCACAGTCTTCCCGCAGAAGCCAATCATGGCCTACAGGCGACCAAAAAGCCTCAAAGACCATCTTGTGCGGGCTAGACTGAAGCCAGATCCGACCGATGACGAACCTCTTGGAGAATGTAAACCCTGTGGCAGATCAAGATGTCAGACCTGTAGAATGATAACCCCCTCTCAGACAGCCACATCGTCCAGTGGTGCTCGTGTCAAGCTTAAAGGTGACACCAATTGTAGGACACAGAATGTTGTGTATCTGATCTCTTGTGGCAAGTGTGGAAAGCAGTATGTTGGGGAAACCAAGGGCCCTCTGAATATCAGAATGAATGGTCACAGAGATGACTGGAGACACAAGAGATTTGAAAGATCTCCTACCGCTGAGCACTTTTGCTTGCAAGGACATGACTTTCTCAGTCATGCCTCTGTTTGCTGCTTAGAAAGCAATTCAGAGTGGAAAGACAATGCCAGAAAAAGTCGTGAGAGCTACTGGATACGTCGTCTTAACACTTTGAATCCAAGCGGCATTAACAAAGGAGATTAGCCTCGGTCCCAACTTCAGTCTATTTCTGCAGGGGCATCTTGCATTATTCAAGACATACAGTGTTCCACTCTTGCTTTTGTAGCGATGTAATTACATGTAAAATTCTCTTTTTCCTTCATTATGGTGAGTTTTGCATCATAGCTGAATGGCCAGTATACAGAATGTATGTATATCGCTATAAATACACCGCTACAAATCGCATAATACGATTTTTCTCATTTTGGCAGCCATTTGCAATTTCAAATTCGAACTGGGGCCGTGAAACGGCCGCCTTGTAGCAATTTTGCTTTGTTAAACGACCTTTTTTCAATTTCTTTGGTCGTTTAATGTGAATTTGAATAGTAAATTGAGAAACGTTTTCATGATTATTTTGTTTTTTCTTGATTTACCTGTAGAAATGTTGAAATTTTGATTTTTTTCTTGTACCTGTAAACTCTGAAGAAGGCGAAAGCCGAAAGCGCTCAGTAAATATTGTTTTGCACTGTTGATGATTTAATCCTACCATATACTTATTTCAATCATTTTGAATCCATTTGTTGGATCCAGTGCTACCGGGAAGATTTTTGTTTGATGTTTGTCTCATTTCATATATATATATATATATATATATAAAACAAACAAACACTGTCGGGCTTACAAGATCAGGTGTCCGTAAAACCTTGCACTGAGATGAAAGAATACAGTTTCTAACAAAAACAAAAAAAAAGAAAAATGAAAGTTTGATCAAAACTTTGTTGTACAATATATCAAACAAATGTTCTGAAAATTTCATGAGTTGCACTTTGGCCACTTTGAGAACACTCCCTTTTGAAGCTACATATACCTCAGCCGTCACGGACACTAATTACATTTTGTCTTCTCTTTTCTTTTTTCATGACTAACAGCGCTAAAAAGCACCAAAATGAAAATTAGTTATCAAATTAAATGCTTATGACATTAAAACTGTCGTAAGAGCAGATGCCAAAATAGATCTGTCTTCATTTACAGTTTGCGAGAATTAATTGAAGATGCACTCTTTCCAGAAAATAGTTTCATGAAAAAAAATAACGAATCCCTTAAGAGTACACCAGCACTGACTGGACACGTTTGGCATTATTTCACGAGTTGCCTGAGCTCTAGGTCGGGGATACCTACTCGAGCTGACCACAGTTAAACTCTTCTCAGAGTGGAGTTTCTATTATTTAATGGATGCTTCCTCTACGCTGTGAAGAGGACTGTCGGACAGGATTGCATAAGCATTGCACTATTTAGCCAATCATTGCGAACAGGCAAATCTATACTCATGGTTCTACCCGAGGCAAGTTACTTGGGTGCGTATGCCGAATGCGCTCTATTGTTGTTGTGAGGTCACAGCTGACGAAAACAAACGCAAAACTGAGCCGAAAAGTTTGCCTTCTTCACGAGGCTGCTGAAAACGATAAATGATGACTGGGTCAGGTTTGCTTTTTTAATATTCTTATGTTTTTCCTACACTGTTGACTTACCTTCGGAATTCCTTTACAAAGTAGAAACAATTATGAACAAACCTGACCCAATTAAGAGAGGTCAGCACGTGGCTTGAACGTGCTCACGTGAATGCCCCTGACGTAAACACGCGACTTTGCGAGTCCAAAATAGAAAACAACGGCATTTATATAATCACCGCTCGATTTTTTTATGCGTTTTTGCACTAGTTAGGTCAAATCTATCATAAACTCAGGTTTTAGGCAGTTGAAGCTTAGAAAATTTACGCATAGAACTCGTTTGAAGCGGAATGACGAGAACTACTAGCTGACGAGAACTACTCGGATACGAGTATCCATGGTTGATCTTGTTTCGTTTTACTGAGCTGATAGAAAATTTTGGCACTTTTAACTGTTTTGTAGCTTTGATTTTAATTAATTAATGATTATAGTTTTGAATTTAATATTTCTTAACTGCCATAGAAACGTAAAATATTCATGCTACATAAGATAGCGGGGCATAGTTTAAAACATGGAATGGAATGGATGAGATAATCAACATTCCAATGGCTACAGTCCGGGGCTACAGTATGTCCCCAGAGCTTGGGGTGTTACTCGTACTGAACGGAATTTATCGCCTTGAGGGCAAACCAACTAAACCATGGAATGAAGTGGAGAACATTTTCTTACCTACGAGACAGAGTTTGTTCTATTTTTAGCAGTGCTGGAAAATTCTGTCTTGCCCATGGGCTGGGACAGCTCACACGAGCTTGATTTCTGTTTATCATATACTTTCACTAGTATTGCCCTTGATACTAGATATTTGGCCCACCCATTATAGCCCTGTCAGAAAGCGCTGTCCAGCCCTGTTGTCCAAAATTCAGGTGTAGGGCCGAGATCACCTCACGTGCAGGGCGGGACAGAAATATCCCAGCCCTTGTATCGGCCCTCAATTTTGGCGCTAACGTCAAGTATTGCCGCTGACGTCATCAAAACAATTCAGCGAGCTAAAAGACGTCTGCCGCCATGTTTTATTGCCCACGTCGACTGGCTGAAAGGAGACACGCAGAGGCTTCGTAGTTTGTTCTAAAACCAGAAAACCATTCTCGGTAAGTTTTATTTTGTAATCTGAGCCATTTACGATTAAAATACCAAACAATTATGATGTGTTTTCTTCATTTGTGCTCAGTTGTACTTCCAGCTGAAAGAAAAATGGCGGCACGGCTCACCATCCATGATCTTCCGACTCGAACATCTTCATGTTGTTGTTTTTTCAGCCAATAAAGAGAAAGAAAAAATACAGACAAATTTTAATGGAACAAAAATGTTGCAGTATTCTTACAAAAGTTCAATTTCTATAAGAAAGTATATGATAAAAAGATCATCACACGGTTGTTTTGATCCCATCCCAGATCTCAGCCCTCGGACCGTATCAGCCCTCGCCCTTCGGGCTCGGGCCGATACGGTCAACTCGGGCTGAGATCAGGGCTGGGATCAAAACAACCGTGTAATAATCTCTATGTACCACTACGCGCTCCTTGAAATACGGTGCGCCCGGCTTGGCGATTCCATACTTTATGCATTATTCTTTCATCGATAAAATCCAAACCAAGAAAGGAATTCATTCTTTATAATCCCAATATAGCCTGTTTCAAGGTCTTAAAGTAAAAATAGTCAATGTTTCACCGTGACAAACACTGTCGAGGAGGCCGCCATTTTGAAGACGTTACCAACTGACGTTTTAAATGACGTTGACGTTACGTCACAATTAACGACAAACACGCGCTTTCTGTAGTCGTCTCAATACAAATTTTGTTCTTTGATATAAATTTCAATTAGAAAATCTAAAAATAAGGGTTTGTCAAGGACCTATTTTTTACCTGTCTGTTCACTATGTACAGCAGCCATGAGGGTGACACGGTTGTACTACTTACATTTGTACACGTTCGCATGAAATAGGCCTATTAGTTCCCCGTTCAATTTGAAGTAAATATTAATGTAGGTAAGAAAAACAATCAATCATTGGTCTCCGATGCGGACAGGGAAATCCCAACCCTCGGGCAAACGGGGTGTGTCGGAAACTCGGCAAGCCTCGTTTCCGACACACCCCGTATGCCCTCGGGTCCGCATCGGAGACCAATGATAGATTCTATTTGTCCATTCCATTCCACTTCATAAAATAGCAGTTCAAAGTTTAAACTATACCGATTAATTAGACCTCATAAATAACTTAACAACTGACATTGGCTACAAAACTCTGAAGTGTATCATCTGTTGTCGTCAAACTTGGAATTTGAAAAATCTCGAGATTGCTCACGGTCAATCTTGGAATTCTAAGTTTACTCGAGCAATCTTGAGATTTTTCATCGATTACGGCATGGACTTTAAGGTATTAGAATCGTGTTTATACTGTTTGAAATAGCTAAAGACTGCACCTGTTAGTGATTAATATTAAGTTTATGGGAATTTATTAATATTATATCCATA
Organism: Ctena decussata; assembly: GCA_963989385.1. Taxonomy (NCBI): domain Eukaryota; kingdom Metazoa; phylum Mollusca; class Bivalvia; order Lucinida; family Lucinidae; genus Ctena; species Ctena decussata. Next base: position 30,803,187 of record OZ022498.1, on the reverse strand, counting down.
TTTCCGTTAATTAAGACAATTTCAGGCAATAGCGGAGATGGCACATTTCATCTGTAGATCTATATAGACGGTTTTTGTTGTTGTTTTTTGACAAGGATGTTTTAATATGATGCTATTTTAGTTAATTGGCAGATTAATTGTTAACTGACAGGTTTATTTCACCAATGTTTTCATTTAAGATTTACCACACCACTCTTTTCATTTAAGCTATCTAGAATTAATACTAAAAAAAGAATAATAAAATAAAAAAAAATTATGGGGTCCCACAGTGCAGAGGCCATAAGGCAGTGAGGTCATAGGTCCATTATATCTTAAAAAGTGAAGCTCATCCCTCTGCTTTCACTGCCTTATCCATCCCTGATGCGAAACAAGGTAACTGTTAACTGCTGGGTTAACAGAGTTTTCTAGTCACCATCTGGCCCATCCCGGATTCAAACCTATGACCTTCTGGATCATAATTAAACTGCTTTAATTAGTTGACCACGTGTGTCTATGGTGTACCAAAAGAGTCCAAACTACTGATACCAGTCCACACATAAAAAATATAGGTGCATCGTTTAATTTCAGTGGTACGTGCACCTGTAAATTTTATCAGTGGACCAGCCGGGCCGGGTAGCACAATCGGTAGGGCACCTGACTCGTAAGTCAGAGGTCCTGGGTTCGAATCCTGGTCTGGCCACATACTTTCGTTTCTCCTTCCGCTGATTCAAGAAGGGCAGTTGTCAGTTACTGGCGAAAGTATGTGCACTTAGTACTGGTTAACCGCTTAGGAGGTCTAAGCCTGCCCAGGAATAGTGTGGTTAGGTTAACTGACCGTCCCGACATGACCTTAGTTGTTTACCGTGGACGTTAAGCATCAAATCAACCAACCAACCAATAAATTTCATACTGTAGTTGGAGGAGAATAATCTGTAAAGAAAATTTCATCAAGTGTCCCAACCGGGGAACCGATCTCAGGACCCCAAGATTATAAAGCAAGCACAAAACCACTAGGCTAAAATGTCCAGACCAGTTAGACTGGTCAGTAATACACTCTATATTCCCATATATATATTTACACGTCATTAATTGGCTGTACTACACACCCTCCATCCTACCAAAGAACATTTTAACAGATAAATTTTGTCGGTGCACCGCTAATTTACAGGTCCACCGATATTTTATCGGTCCACCGATACTTAGAACTTATAGGTGCATCGATAAAATTACAGGTGAATCAATAAAATTACAGGTGCACCTGTAAAAATGTTGGTGGACCGATAAATTTCAGCGATGGACCGATATTATCGCTGCTCATACATTTTATAAGAGCAGCGATACAGCTAGACCAATTAGGTGTTAAAATCAGCTAGAGAGGACATCTGATTGGCTGTTTTGGATGTAAGATCAGCGCCTAAACGGGTCATGAAAAATATATACGTGGACAGCTAATTTTATCGGTGGACCTATAAGTTTATCGGTGGACAGATAAAATTTATCAGTCCACAGATACTGTTATAGGTGCACCTGTAATTTTATTGCTGCACCTGTATATTATATCGGTCCACCAATATATGCTAAATATCGGTGGACCGATAAAATATTGGTGGACCTGTAAATTAACTGTGGACCGATAAAATTTTATCGGTCCACCGCTAAAATTTACAGGTGCACCGCTAAAATTTAGCGGTGCACCTGTATATTTTTACAGGTGGACCGGTATCGGTAGTTTTGACCCTTTTGGTACACCATAGTGGATGGATCAATTTTATCAGTCCATCGATAAATTTTTCAGGTCCAATGATAAAATTATTTGTCAATGATAAATTTTTCATGACCGATTTTGGCGGTGATCTTTTAAATATCTAACAGCCAATTAGATGTCTATTCCATCTGATATTAAAACCTGGTTGGTCTAATTATGAGAGTTAAAATCACTACTCTTATACAAAATGTGTGCTGCGATAATATCAGTCCACCCAGAGAAATATCTACAAAATTTAATAGGATATTCCAAGTTTGCCCTCAATCAATTTTGGAAAATTTGAGATATTTGCCATTCTGTACTTCCCAAAGCCCATAGACTCATATCAATGTTGTCATACCATTTATTTCAGCTTATTTGTTCAAAAATTTTCATATGAAATATCTACAAAATTTAATAGAGCATTCCAAGTTTGCTCATAATGAATTTTAGAATATGTGAGATATTTGGCATTTGCTACTTTGGAAAGCTCTTAACAAGTATCAACAATACCCATGCTATTGATTCTAGTCTATTTGTTAATAGTTTTACATAACATGTCATATCAGTCAACAATATTTTTAACAGAAATTCCATGTTTGCTATGATCAGTTTTGGAATATGTGAGGTATTTGGCATTCTTTACTTCCCAAAGCCCATGACTCAAACTGTTGGTGTCAAACCATTACTTTCAGCCTATTTGAGATTCTGTACATTCAAAAGCTCTTTTACTTGTATTGACAATAACATGCATTTAATTGCAGCATTTTTGTTAATGATTTTACATCATATGTCAAATTTCAACCAAATTTAACAATATATTCCAAGTTTGCTCGCGATCAATTTTGGAATATGTGAGATATTTGCCATTCTGTACATTCTGAAAGCCCAGGACTCAAATCAGTGGTGTCATACCATTTATTTCAGCATGTTTGTTCAATATTTGTTTGATGTTTGACTATATCAACAAAATTTGATAGAATATTCCAAGTTTGCTCGCGATCAATTTTAGAATATGTGAGATATTTGGCATTAAATAGTTTCCACTGCTCTTAACTTGTATCAACAATGTTATGCCATTAGTTCTGGCCTATTTGTTAATAATATTACATTATTTGTCCAAAGTTGACAAAATTTAACAGAATATTCCAAGTTTGCTCGCGATCAATTTTGGAATATGTGAGATATTTGAGATTCAGTGCATTCAAAAGCTCTTTAATTTGTATCAACTATGACATGCTGTTAATTGCAGCATATTTGTTAATTACTTTACCTCATATGTCAAATGTTAACAAATTTAAGAGAATATTCCAAGTTTGCTAGCAATCAATTTGGAATATGTGAGATATTTGGCATTCCATAGTTTCCACTGCTCATAACTTGTATTGACAAGGTTATGCAATTAATTATGGCCTATTTGTTAATCATTTTACACTTTATGTCAAGTTCTGACAAAATTTAACAGAATATTCCAAGTTTGCTCGCGATCAATTTTGGAATATGTGAGATATTTAAGATTCTGTACATTCAAAAGCTCTCTTACTTGTATTGACAATGTCATGCAGTTAATTGCAGCATATTTTATAATAATTTTACATCATACGTCAAATGTCAACAACTTTAACTGAAGATACCATGTTTGCTTGTGATCAATTTTGGAATATGTGAGATATTCGCCATTCTGTACTTCTGTACTTCGCAAAGCCTGAGGCTCAAATTGATTACCGGTATGTCATACCATGGTACCAACAATATCATGCCATTTATTCTATCCTATATGTTTTTAATTTTACAGTATATGTTAAATGTCGACAAAATGTACCGGTAACAGAATATTCCAAGTTTGATCACAATAGCCCAGCCCAGCACGCAGTGGCATAGTCTTAAACCAATGATCGCAATAAGAAATAAGCTACAGACTTCTAGTCCATTAATAATATTCTCCATTTCCCAAAAAATTATTGTGTATCTAACCTCCTTAATCTCACACCCAGGCTTAGTTACCTGGAAACTAACTAAACCATTATAAGGTTCAACACATTTGCTCCCTAGAAACAGCCATAAGAAACCACCCTCCCCTCCCAATAATTCGCTATAAGAAATAAGCCACAGACTTCTTGTCCATTAATAATATTCTCCATTTCCCCAAAAATTAATGTGTATCCAACCTCCTTAATCTCACACCCAGGCTAAGCTACCTAGAAACTAACGAACCATTATAAGGTTCAACACATTTGCTCTCTAGAAACAGCCAAAAGAAACAGCCCTTCCCTCCCAACAATCCGCAATAAGAAATTAGCTACAGTCCACCTGACCACAAATAATATTCTCCATTTCCCAAAATATTGGAACACTAACAAAATTCCCATGAACATAAAGGCCCTTAAAACTTTAATTATGCAATATATTTTGGAACCAACTAAACCAAGATAAGGTTTAGAACAAATGCTACAGTTCTAGACCCCAAAAGGAATTTTTACCCCGCCTACCTCCCTCCCAACAGAATTAAGCTACGGTCCTCTGAGACCATAAGGCGCAATTCTATGTAACCCAGGCAACCTCAATTACACATACGCCACAAAAACATGGGACAATCGCATTCCAGATCACCCTCAATCTCTTATCCCCCACTGCCCACTCCATTAGTTAATAAGGGGATTTGCTCCCCTTTTTGTTCCTCTAGACCTGGGCCCGAATTATTTCAGTCCTTTGACCTTATGCATGATTAAATTTGCTGGATACAGATAAAATTTTACCTTATTGTCTGTTTAGTAAGAATTATAGCAGGACCATAGTAGCATTCTGAATAGAAGCTAATCAGTGGGGAGAGAGATTGGTTTTGTGATTAGTATAGTGATACATATTCTGAACCTTATTATGGTGCAGCTGGTGTTCAAATATTTCAGTCCATTGACCTTATGCATGATTATGGTTGCTGGACACAGATGAAATTTTACCCTATTGTCTGTATAAGGAAAATAACGGCAGGACCATAGTAGAAATCTGATTAGAAGCTAATAGTTGGAGGGAGAGATACTCTGACATGATGACATGATCGTTTTTTTTTAACGTTACCAGGCACCAGAGGCACATGGAGGCAACGCCGGTATAACAGGATTAGTTTTTTAGCTCACTGGTAGCCATGCATGAAGCCCAAATCAAATTCTGACTCGGGCTTCTCGCTCGGACGCCATGCTGGAAAAGTGTGAGCTAGCTGTAAGTTACTGTGTTTTTGCGTGTTCAGCCAAAGTGAGCTGCCAACGGTGTTCTATAGGACTAAGTCAATTCCGACTATTACAAAATGTTCCAGGCACCAGTGCTCGCTGAATGAAAGTTGTGCCGCCGAGAGGTTACTTGGAATCAGGTCAAAGACGGTCCCAGCAGAGAGAAGGAGTCCTCCATCCACATCCCAGCCGCAGGCTCCCAGACCACCCCACGCCCCATCACAGTCGCGGACATCCAGACCATCCCATCACCAGAGAGACCTCCCCGGACCCATGCAGACCGCCGTCATCCTGCACACAAGCAGGCAGGGCCGATGTCAACATACGTCCTAGATCCCCCTTACTGCATGCCTCCACCAGACTTCGCTGTGCTATTTCTGGTGGAACAAGCCCCCTGTCCTGGCTGGGTCCAGGGCAAGTATGTGAAAAAAGGGAGCAAACTCTTAAATGGGGAGCAAATTCTTAAATGGGGTGCAAATTCTTAAATGGGGAGCAAATTCCATTGTTAACTTATGCAATTTGCAGTGGTATAAGCAATTTGGGATTGCCTGGGACTCGTCAGGATGCTAGTTTTTAGGTGAGGTCTGGTTCTTTGGTAGGGGACAACCAAAAAAAAAAAAAAAAGGTGAAGAAAGAAAAATCCCAGAAATAAATAAAGTGGCAGTGGGATCGCACCCCAAATGGGCCTGTACGCAGTTCCGTATAAGTCACTTCCCATGCGCACAGCCCTCGCGGCCCACTGCTGGCTTTAGCAGTACAGTTCGGGGTTTCTGGAGACACATGGCATGAGGGGCTCTCTTTGGGCCGATGTCAACGTGTGTTTTATCTTCCCCAAACTGCACGCCTCCATCAGACTTCGCTTTGCTAGTTCTGGTGGAACAAGCCCCCTGTCTTGGCTGGGCCCAGGGCAGGTATATAAAAAAAAAAGGGGGGGAGCAAATGGGGAGCAAATTCTTGGGTAGGGAGCAAATTCCCTTCTTTGCTAATGCCATGGGATGTGGGGGCATTGGATAGTTGATGATCCAGATTATAACCGCCTCCGTCCCCGTGGCCATAACCTGTAACTGAGTTTGCCTGAAATTGTGGAATCTGCCTATGCCTGTTGGTCACAGTGATGACCGTAGCTAAATTTTGTTTCTGGAGATGTAGGTAAGGTCAAGATCCCATTTAGGACATAAATCATTGGCGTTTGGTCTAAACCTTATTTTGGTTTAGTTGTTTCCAAAAAATATTACATATTTAGAGTTTTATGAGTTTGTCTGGTCCTGGGAGTTTTGGTAGTGTTCCAATCTTTAGGGAAATGAAAGTTTTGATGAGACAGCAGGTGTACAGTAGCTGTTTCCTCGCTGCTAGTTGTTGGGGGGAGAGGGGGGGTTTCTTTTCGATATTTCTAGGGTGAAAATGTGTCGAACCTTATAATGGTTCAGTCCATTTCCAGGATACCAAGCCTGTTTGTAAATTTAAGGGGGGTTGGGGAGCTTATTATTTTTGGGCTGAAGTGGGGATGATTATTGAGAACAACAGGACCGTAGCTTATTTCTTATTGTGAGTTGTTGGGAAGGGAGGGCGATTTTTTCCTGATGTTTCTAGAAGGCAAATGTGTTGAACCTTATAATGGTTCTACTATTTTCCAGGTGACTAGGCTTGGTTATGAGATTAAGGTGATTGGATACACCTTAATTTTAGTTGTTTTCTTCATATAGAGGTTATTTGTACGACTGGGGGGGCTAGTGTGTTGAACTTTATAATGGTTCAGTTATTTTCCCGGTGACCAGACTTGTATGTGGAATTAAGGAGGTTGGATACACCTTAGCAGCAAGGGCCCGAGGTAAAGAAATTTCGGGGGCGATTTTTTCTTATGGTCTTGGGTTCTACCTATATCCTGGCAATGATATTGGTTTTCTTCAGATATTCGAAGACTGCCTTCTGTATTGCACTTGCATGTTTCTTTGGGGGTGGACAGGAGCAGTCTCAGGTCTATTGAATGATATCAACAAAATTTGATAGAATATTCCAAGCTTGCTTGCGATCAATTTTGGAATATGTGAGATATTTGGAATTCAATAGTTTACAAAGCTCTTAACTTGTATCAACAATGTCATGCTGTTAATTGCAGCATATGATTGATTATTTTAAATCATATGTCAAATGTCAACAAAATTTGATAGAATATTCCAAGTTTGCTCATGATCAATTTTGGAATTTGTGAGATATTTGGCATTCCATAGTTTCCAAAGCTCTTAACTTGTATTGACAATGTCATGCCATTAATTCTGGCCTGTTGACAAAATTTAACAGAATATTCCAAGTTTGCTCGCGATCAATTTTGGAATGTGAGATATTTGGCATTCCATAGTTTCCAAAGCTCTTTACTTGTATTTACAATGTCAAGCCATTAATTCTGGCCTATTTATTCATAATTTGACATTATATGTCCAATGTTGACAAAATTTAACAGAATATTCCAAGTTTGCTCACGATCAATTTTGGAATATGTGAGATATATGTGATTCAGTACATTCAAAAGCTCCTTAACTTGCATCAACAATGTCATGCTGTTAATTGCAGCAAATTTGTTGATTACTTTACATCGTATGTCAAATGTCAACAAAATTTATGAGAATATTCCAAGTTTGATCGCGATCAATTTTGGAATATGTGAGATATTTGAGATTCTGCACATTCTAAAGCTCTTTAACTTGTATCAGTAATATAATGCTGTTAATTGCAGCATATTTGTTAATAATTTACATCATTTGTCAAATGTCAACAAAATTTATGAGAATATTCCAAGTTTGATCGCGATCAATTTTGGAATATGTGAGATATTTGAGATTCTGCACATTCTAAAGCACTTTTACTTGTATCAGTAATATAATGCTGTTAATTGAAGCATATTTGTTAATAATTTACATCATATGTCAAATTTCAACAAAATTTATGAGAATATTCCAAGTTTGCTCGCGATCAATTTTGGAATATGTGAGATATTTGAGATTCTGCACATTCTAAAGCTCTTTAACTTGTATCAGTAATATAATGCTGTTAATTGCAGCATATTTGTTAATAATTTACATCATTTGTCAAATGTCAACAAAATTTAACAGAATATTCCAAGTTTGCTCGCGATCAATTTTGGAATATGTGAGATATATGTGATTCAGTACATTCAAAAGCTCCTTAACTTGCATCAACAATGTCATGCTGTTAATTGCAGCAAATTTGTTGATTACTTTACATCGTATGTCAAATGTCAACAAAATTTATGAGAATATTCCAAGTTTGATCGCGATCAATTTTGGAATATGTGAGATATTTGAGATTCTGCACATTCTAAAGCTCTTTAACTTGTATCAGTAATATAATGCTGTTAATTGCAGCATATTTGTTAATAATTTACATCATTTGTCAAATGTTAACAAAATTTATGAGAATATTCCAAATTTGATCGCGATCAATTTTGGAATATGTGAGATATTTGAGATTCTGCACATTCTAAAGCTCTTTAAATTGTAACAGTAATATAATGCTGTTAATTGCAGCATATTTGTTAATAATTTACATCATATGTCAAATTTCAACAAAATTTAACAGAATATTCCAAGTTTGCTCGCGATCAATTTTGGGATATGTGAGATATTTGGCATTCCATAGTTTCCAAAGCTCTTAACTTGTATTTACAATGTCAAGCCATTAATTCTGGCCTATTTATTCATAATTTGACATTATATGTCCAATGTTGACAAAATCTAACAGAATATTCCAAGTTTGCTCACGATCAATTTTGGAATATGTGAGATATATGTGATTCAGTACATTCAAAAGCTCCTTAACTTGCATCAACAATGTCACGCTGTTAATTGCAGCAAATTTGTTGATTACTTTACATCGTATGTCAAATGTCAACAAAATTTATGAGAATATTCCAAGTTTGATCGCGATCAATTTTGGAATATGTGAGATATTTGAGATTCTGCACATTCTAAAGCTCTTTAACTTGTATCAGTAATATAATGCTGTTAATTGCAGCATATTTGTGAATAATTTACACCATATGTCAAATTTCAACAAAATTTAACAGAATATTCCAAGTTTGCTCGCGATCAACTTTCGAATATGTGAGATATTTGGCATTCCATAGTTTCCAAAGCTCTTAACTTGTATTTACAATGTCAAGCCATTAATTCTGGCCTATTTATTCATAATTTGACATTATATGTCCAATGTTGACAAAATTTAACAGAATATTCCAAGTTTGCTCACGATCAATTTTGGAATATGGGAGATATATGTGATTCAGTACATTCAAAAGCTCCTTAACTTGCATCAACAATGTCATGCTGTTAATTGCAGCAAATTTGTTGATTACTTTACATCATTTGTCAAATGTCAACAAAATTTATGAGAATATTCCAAGTTTGATCGCGATCAATTTTGGAATATGTGAGATATTTGAGATTCTGCACATTCTAAAGCTCTTTAAATTGTAACAGTAATATAATGCTGTTAATTGCAGAATATTTGTTAATAATTTACATCATATGTCAAATTTCAACAAAATTTAACAGAATATTCCAAGTTTGCTCGCGATCAATTTTGGAATGTGAGATATTTGGCATTCCATAGTTTCCAAAGCTCTTAACTTGTATTTACAATGTCAAGCCATTAATTCTGGCCTATTTATTCATAATTTGACATTATATGTCCAATGTTGACAAAATTTAACAGAATATTCCAAGTTTTCTCACGATCAATTTTGGAATATGTGAGATATATGTGATTCAGTACATTCAAAAGCTCCTTAACTTGCATCAACAATGTCATACTGTTAATTGCAGCAAATTTGTTGATTACTTTACATCGTATGTCAAATGTCAACAAAATTTATGAGAATATTCCAAGTTTGATCGCGATCAATTTTGGAATATGTGAGATATTTGAGATTCTGCACATTCTAAAGCTCTTTAACTTGTATCAGTAATATAATGCTGTTAATTGCAGCATATTTGTTAATAATTTACATCATATGTCAAATTTCAACAAAATTTAACAGAATATTCCAAGTTTGCTCGCGATCAATTTTGGAATATGTGAGATATTTGGCATTCCATAGTTTCCAAAGCTCTTAACTTGTATTGAAAATGTCATGCCATTAATTCTTGCCTATTTATTCATAATTTGACATTATATGTCCAATGTTGACAAAATTACTACGGCCTATTTGTTAAAATTTTACATTATTTGTCAAATGCCGACATAATTAAATAGAATATTCCAAGTTTGCCTGAGATCAATTTTGGAATTTGTGCAGTGCTGGAAACAGCCAGTGGCCCAGTGGCCAAATGCGCCTAAATTTCGTCTGGGGCCACAAAAAAGTTTCAAATTATGAACTTTAGTGGCCCAAATTTACCTGTCTGGCAATAATAAATGCATCGGATATTTAGCTAGTGGCTAATTTGGGCCACTGAAAATGTGGCCTGCTGAACTTTTGGGCCACCACATTAATCTAGGGAGTGTCAAGCACTGATGTGAGATATTTTGCATTCTGTTCTTTCCAAAACCTGTGACTCGTATAGATGGTAACATTTATGCCAGCCTATTTTTTCAAAACTTTCATTGTATTTTCCAAAGCTCTTAACTTGTATTGACAATGCCATACCATTGATGATTCAAGTTACGGACTTTTGAAAGTTCAGAATGCCAAATATTTGGCATTCAGTATTTTCCAGAGGTCCTAATTTGTATCGACCATGCCATTATCAGTATGGGCTTTGGAAAATACAGAATGCCAAATATCTCAATTGAAAGCAACAATCATAGAGACTGGGGGATAGTGTGTGACCAAAATGTGTGTTGGAATCTTCATCAGGCTGTTCCCTCTTCATGGACTGTGTACCAGAAAAGACACACACAAAAAAAAACACACAAAAAAACACCAAATGGCCCTGAGAAGGCCATTTTGAGTTCCTTGCAAAGCCATCCACGTCAGATGTCTTTCCGGGGATGATACTGCCAATCCTGAAAAAAGGAGGAGCAAATTCTGTGCTGGGGGTCAAATTCATTTCTGAATTGGTGTTTCAATGTTTGACAACTGGCACCATAGACTGAAGAAAGAAATGTCCCACAGTGGCTTCAGGACCATGCAGGGTTTACTGTGCCGCTGTATGCATACATTACTTCAATGCATGACTCTTCAGCCCCTGATGTCCCTCAGACATCTGCCAAGGAGCTAGGCCATCAGGGCAGTTCTCTTGCCAGTGGTTAGACTTGTGTCCATGAAAAAATAAGAGGAGGAGCAAATTCTATGCTGGAGATCAAATTCATTCCCAAATTCATGTTTCAATATTTGATGACCACTCTATGAGTCCAGCATTCCCAAGGGAACCATAGACCGAGGGCTAAGCACCAAACTGCTATGTGTGTCATACCACATAAATCGTTGCCCAGGTACACAGGCTCGGCTGCTCAAAGGTAGACAACTGGCACCATATACTGAAGAAAGAAATGTCCCACAATGGCTTTGGGACCATGCAGCATTTACTGAATTACGACCATGCATGACCCTTCTGCCTCTGATAAGCATCTTCCTCAGACACCTGCCTGTGGTCAGACTTGTGGCAAGGAGAAATAAAGAAGGGGGAGGAAGGGGAAGAAAATTCTGAATTGGGGGTCAAATTCCAGGTAGTTGTAGTAATGACAGAGGGAGAGGATGGTAGTGGGGAGAGTGTGGTTGTGCGATAGGGTTTAATAGTGGCGTAAGTTTGTATAAGTATTGCAGCTGAGAATAGAATTTTATTTGTGACACATGGGAGATAATCCTGTTAGTCTTATAGAGAAGTATTGCTTCTGTAATTAATGGATTTGGATGCATGTTAAATGTGTTAGGCAAAGCTGTATTTGTGCAATATGGGTGATAATCCAATGTTAGCATGGGGGTAATACCATTTTGCCTCCCTGTGCTTTCGACCGAGCAAGTCAATTACCATAAGTGGCTGTCGACCGAGACGATCAACAGCAGTATCAGCTCGGTCAACAGCCATTAACAATAGTACCTTTTACCGTTATTGGTAGTGCTTACGATTGTATTCTCGGTCGAAAGCCACTTTGTATAGTACAGACTCGGTCGAAAGCACAGGTAGCCAAGTCCGTATTGGGGGGGTAATACGGACTTGGCTACCTGTGCTTTCGACCGAGTCTGTACTATACAAAGTGGCTTTTGTATAGTACAGACTCGGTCGAAAGCACAGGTAGCCAAGTCCGTATTGGGGGGGTAATACAGACTTGGCTACCTGTGCTTTCGACCGAGTCTGTACTATACAAAGTGGCTTTTGTATAGTACAGACTCGGTCGAAAGCACAGGTAGCCAAGTCCGTATTGGGGGGGTAATACAGACTTGGCTACCTGTGCTTTCGACCGAGTCTGTACTATACAAAGTGGCTTTCGACCGAGAATACAATCGTAAGCACTACCAATAACGGTGCTTTCGACCGAGCAAGTCAATTACCATAAGTGGCTGTCGACCAAGACAATCAACAGCAGTATCAGCTCGGTCAACAGCCATTAACAATAGTACCTTTTACCGTTATCAGTAGTGCCTACGATTGTATTCTCGGTCGAAAGCCACTTTGTACAGTACAGACTCGGTCGAAAGCACAGGTAGCCAAGTCCGTATTCCCCCCCCCCCCCCCCCCCCCCCCCCCCCCCCCCCGTGCTTAGTGACAAAGCTGGGCTGAATGGTGTTGAGGGGTCATCTGGAAAGTGAACAGATTATCAGGAAGTGAGTGAGAAGTCAGGTATCAAAGGAGGAGTCAGGTATCAAAGGGCAGTTATTAAGATATCAATAATTAGGCTAAATGTTTCCTGGGGATGGTGAACTTGTCTGGGTTGGGTGAATTAAGAAAGAGAAAAATGATTGAATAAGGAAGAGGTTTGTCTATTAGAGAATAGCTTTTGCCCATGCATCCCTGAAAAGAGATAGCAAAGAAGAACCATAGTATGCTAGTGGAAGTTTACCCCTTTTTCCTGTGGAAAGGGTAAAAGAAAAAAGGACCATAGTGAAAATCTGAGAAATGTCTGCTATGTAGGAAGAGAAATGATTTTTGTGTCTAGAACACTGATATATCCCCTGTACCTTATCATGGTTAAGGTTGTGTCCAAGTATTGTAGTTCTCATGTATAATTAAGATTGCCTGACACAGGTAAAATTTTACCCAAAAAACTGTTAGAAGAATCATAGGGTGACAGTAGCTAAATTCTGATTGGAAGAAAATAGTTGGAGAAAGAGATTCTTTTAGGGCCTGGAATTGTAGTATGTGTTCTAAACCTTGTTATGGTTTAGTAGTTCAAAACATATTGGTCAGTATGTGATATTAGGGTGTCTGGATACACATTCAATTTATCCCTATTGTCAGTAAAGAGAAAATATTATGGGACAGTAGGAAAATTCTAATTGTAATCAGGCAGATAGAGCTGGTAGCTTTTATAAGGTTCATGATCTTAGTACAAGTGTTGTTATTAACAGAAAGTGCTTTTATTAACAGACAATTGGTTGATGTCCAAATATTTTGGTAAAAGAGAGATAGTTACTTGAGAACAGCATGACCATAGCAGAATTCTTATTGTGGGTTAGCGGTTGAAGAAAATATTTTTTTTTGGTTATGGTAATGTAGTAAGAGTATTAAACCTTATTACGGTTTAGTTAGTTTCAGAGAAATTAGTCTAGGTCTGTAATTAAGGTGGCCGGATACACATTGATTTTTTTCCCCTACTGTCAATAGAGAGAGGTATTATGACAAGACAAAGGAAAAGTCTGGTTATAGTCTGACAGATGGAACTGGTGGTTTTTATTGGGCTCAGAATCTTAGCATGAATGTTGTACTTAACAGAGATTTGATTTGTGTCCAAATATTTTGGGAGAAGAGGCATAGTTATGAGTATTTGAGAATGTTTGTTAGTGTTACTTTGTATGGAGAAGATATGGTGACAGAAAGCTTAGAAGGCCAAGATATAGATTTTGGAATATATGCTGTCCTACTGCTGGTGGTAAATATGGTAAATAGGGCTCGAAGTTGTTTTTGGGGAGTTGGGATGAATTGTTGAAGGGGAGACCCGGTAGCTAGGTAGGCTAAGTGCTGGCCTGCTGATCTAGCAGGTATGGTCATGTGTGCCGTGGTTGTAGCTGCCTGCCTTTGCTGCATTATCTGCCATAATCTGCCATTTCATTACCATCAGTTCCTACATGGGCTGGGATCCATTTCAAAGAAATATTGAAATTTACTGTAGCAGCTAGGTTGAGTAAAGTTTAGGATTCTGTTTACTTTATCGGGACTAGTTTTTGATTTGCCTGTATTGAGCTGAGGGAGTCAATAAGGATGACTGAATTTGGGATCCTATTTTCAAGGATCTGAATTATAGCATGTTCAATAGCAATCAATTCAGTGGTGAAGACAGATAGGACAGGATTGAGTTTGATTTTCGAGACAGGGTCCAACTCAGGGACAACAAAACCTGTAAAATTCATATGTGTGGACTGCTAATTTATAGGTCCACCTACATTTTATTGGTCCACCGATACTTAGAGTTTATTGGTTGACCAATAAAATTACATTGCATGGATAAAAATGCAGATGCAATTTGCATCTATAAAAATACTGTGCATCTATAAGATTTATTGATGGATATATATTATCCCTGGTTGTATATATTTTATAAGAGCTGCGATAATAGCCATCTGTATAGTTAGACCAGTCAGACATTAATATCAGCTGGAGTAGACAACTAACTGGCTGATATATACAAGAGCTGTCACCTGACAACATAGCTTTCCTGAATTGGTACTTGCCTATCTCACAGGCATTTGTCGCTATGGTTTGCATTAAAGAAACAAAAGCTTTAAAACAAAATTCTATATCAATGACCTTGACTTCAGGGTCACCCAGTGCTATGGGGTGGGGGTAGTATTTTGTAAAAACACAATTAAGCCAGTATCTTACATCAGTTCAAGTAAAGTGACTGTGACCTGATTTTTGACCCTATGCCCCACCCCAAGGCCTCACCCAGGGGTATGACGTTACAGAATAGAAGGATATGCTGTGATATGATTATATTCCAAATATAAAAGGGTTATGGCCAGTGGCTTATTGTTTAGATTTAAGATCACTGCCAAAAGGGGTCATGAAAAATTTATACCTGGATCAATAATTTTATCGTTGGACATATAAAATTTACCAGTGGACCCATAGAATTTATCAGTGGACCAATAAAATTTATCGGTCCACCCATACTTTTATGGGTGCACCTATAATTTATTGATCTGCACCTATAAATTTTATCAGTCCACCTACAAATGCCAAATATCGGTGGATCGATAAAATATTGGTGGAGCTGTAAATTAGCTGCATTGTATGAAGTTTATCGGTCCACTGAATAAAATTTACAGGTGCAACACTTAATTTTAGTGGTGCACCTATGTTTTTATACGTGGACTGGTCAGTTGATTAGAGCCACTTGGTTATGGTGCAGAAGGTTTTGGGTTTGAGTCGGGTTCGGGCCAGACTGGAAAACTCTGTTAACCAAGCAGAAAACAGGAATATTTTTTGGAATCAGGAAATGTTGTTTTGCTGCTTTATGTCCGCAGTAAACAGTTATGGTCATGTTGGGATGGTAATTTAACCTTACCACACTATTCCTGGACAGGCTTAGACCTCCTAAGCAGTTAGCCTGTACTAAGTGCACATACTTTTGCCCATTAAACTGACAACAGCCTTTCTTGAATCAGCGGGAGGAGAAATGAAATTATGTGGCCAGACTAGGTATGGAACCTGGGACCTCAGACTCTTGAGTCGGATGTGCTACCAACTGTGCTATGCAGTATGGCTAAACAGAGAAGGACTAGGCAGTGAAAGGAGGGGAATGGGCTTCACCTTGAATATGCTGTGCTCAAGATACATTGGACCTTTAATCCCCACTGTCCTACAGCCACTGCACTATGGGACCCCACTTTATTGTTTTGTATTGTAGCGTTAGCCGGGTCGTCCACCAAATCAAGCAACCGGTCGCCCATCCAGGTACTAACCGCGATCTCGGTTGCTTAACTTCGTGAAAGAGCCTTCCACTCTACCCACATCGCCGTTAAAGCCGGCTTCTACAGTAAGGCTGTAGAAGTGTTTATATACCTAAACCCATTACATTTCTCCCCCTCTTCTCTTGACTTCATCCCCAAGTCACCAACTGCTCACTTAGCAGACCCGAGGACGGAGCCTATGCAACCCAACCAGGGATGCCTTTTCCTGTACACCTGGGTCCGGAGATGATGGACCTTTCATCTCCCATCCCACGGCTGCCACCAAATGTAGCATAAGCCAGGTTGTCCACCAAGTCAAGCAACCGGTTACCCATCCAGGTACTAACCGCGATCACCGTTGCTTAACTTCATGAAACTTCATGAAAAAGCCTTCCACTCTACCCACGTCACCATAAAAGCCGGCTTCTACAGCAAGGCTGTAGAAGTGTTTATATACCTAAACCCGTTACATTATTACTCTATCTCTCAACTTGAATGAAAATAGTTGTGTAATAAATCTGCCAATTAACTAATTCAAAAGGTAAAGGTTTCCCATCTAACTTATTTAGCAGCATATTAAAACATCGTTGTCATAACTGTGTCAAAGAACAACAACAAAAACTGTTTATTTTGCCATTTAGTGCCATAACTTACCACAGATCAAGTATACCAGCTCTGCTATTACATGAAAATGATTTAATTAACGGAAATATATGGGCATAATATTAATATATTCCCACATGCTTAATATATGCAGTCTTATAGCTATTTCAAACAATACAAACACGATCGTAATGATACGTTATCTACGCCAGCGGACAATCTCGAGATTACTCGATCAATTTTGGGATACATCGATATTCCAAGTTTGCTCGTTATCCCAAAAAAGTTCACATCATCAACACCTGTTAATCGGGTCGCAACGCAAAAAAGTGGCTTAACGTCATGGTATCAATGGTTTAATAATATTGTAGAGTCACCCAACCTGTGCAAACCACGAACGAATGGAGGGTATGGTCACATTGTGTAACCCGTGCTAATCTGAATCTTCTAAGTTCTAACAAGACGAATATCTATTTTTCTCACAAGGCCCCTTATTGATAAACCACGGTTTTGTCTGCAGTGTTGTACTTCTAGCAGACAATTTTTATAATCTGCGCGTTGAGAATGCGCAGTAGCCCGCGCAGAAAATATTGTGTGTCGGATTTACTGGGTGCCTCACCTATAAGCGTAGCCATTAGCGTAGGTTTAGGGAAGGTAACTACCACACTAGACTTTTGATTCTTTTTTTCACGGGCGAGGATATCGGCACGACCGTCGTGCGGATAAGAATCCTTATCGGCAAGACGGTCGTGCGGATAAGAATCCTTATCGGCAAGACGGTCGTGCGGATAAGAATTCTTATCCGCACGACGGCGATCAGATACTCCATTACAGATGCTATGGTCTTTCTTACAATGGTTTCATACAACACCGTGTCAGCAATTCATATGGAGGATGTTAAATAACTTTAAAAATGGTATAAAACATCCTATGGCCCTCTTTTAAGTTGTTAAAACGTCTGAGAACCGGCACCCAGCTTTACCGCTAACGGGGGCAATCTTATTTTGGGCATATTCCAGTTCGATGTGCACAGGTTGTATCGTTTATACATATGTATGTTAAAACGTATTCAGTCAGAGTGACAGTATGAGTTAGCACTGAAAAATTGGTTTAATTACCATTTTTTAATTTAAAGAAATTTTATTTGTTCTGCTTATGTACAAATCCTGAGATTTCAAAAAATAAATAAATAAACAACAACTAATAAGTGCAACCCAACAATTGTTAAATCTGACAATATTTATCAGACAAGTCAGAACTGACTTTGACAGACAAGTTATTAAAGGAAAGTTAGGCATGATTTATCAGACTAACTGTCTTTAACTTGTCGGTCAAGGTCAAAGATTTATTTCACTTGTTGGACAAGAGCAAAGATTTTTTGACTCATTTTATATCAGTTAAGTCTGCTACAATAAATTTGATTTTGCTCGATAATACATTTACATTATGTAATGCTATTTATTAATAGGTTTCGATATTTTCCTAAAGGATTTATTAGTCTAGATTTCTTTCAGTAATTTGTCAGTCAAAATCAAAGATTAGTTTCTATTGCTAATTCAAATCAATGGTTTATTTCAACAATTTTTATATTGGTAACACATATTATAAATTCATAAATTTAAAATGATTGGAATGAGACGGAATTAGGCCATAAACACAATATTGACAAAAACTTTACTGGGAAAAAAGTCTGACACAAGCAGGTCACAATAAAATATTTTCCTGATTCAGCTTGTCTGTCAAGGTCAAATATTTGTTTGAAATAAGTTAATGTCAGTAAACAAAATAAACTATTAATTGGCAAATGTTTTATGCGACAAATGATTTTTTTTATTTAAATAAAAAGAAAGAAGATAAAATAACAAAAAAAAAAAAAATACCACGTGGAGTCTTGAACCCGGGGCGCAGGTTACAAGGCCGCGCACATTGCCACTGCGCTACGGCCGCTGATAGTCCCAACTTTGATTGTTTTAGACCTATAATCTAAATTACTTAATGTCAAATGTTCAATATACAGCTGTTGTGATACCCACATCGGACTGTGTATTACTGTAATAAACTTGTTTTAAACGTTAACCTGATCATCCGACCCGATAAAAAGTATTCAGCAACTGATGTTGAAATATATAATTCGCATTTTCGCAATTATTCGCCGGCTCTATGTTCGACAGTCAAAAGGCTTCTATGATGAAATATAAGAAAAATAATTTAAATTAACATTGTGTGTTGTGACTCAAATACTTAAGAACAATTTATTTACAAACAGAAATGAAATAATATTATTATACCATAATAATAATTCTCAGAATGAGTCTATAGAATATCTGACCGCCGTCGTGCGGATAAGGATTCTTATCGGCACGACCGTCTTGCGGATAAGAATTCTTATCGGCAAGACCGTCGTGCCGATAAGGATTCTTATCCGCAAGACGGTCGTGCCGATAGTCACTCCCTTTTTTCCCAGGTGTAAACAGGTAAACAAACTGACAAATATTTTGGACAGGCGGAAAAAGTATATTAACTTTGTAATTTAGCCATTGCAATAAATATATTGATAACATTTACAAAATGCATAGTTCTACACATATTTTCATGTTGTCAAGTCGCCGTTAATGGCGTAAATAGTCGAAAAGACCGGTGTGATTTAGCTCTTCTGTTTTCACTTTCAGAAAGAAGACAGGGTCTCTATCTTCCATAACGTCCTAACCCCCGAGGGGGACACAGGCGGTGTACTTGTGTACACTCCGGTTTTGCAGGATGAAAGCCTACATATAGCCATGTAGTATTTCCGTATCTGGCCTTATGGCACGAATCTTCTCAGTGCTATAGTAGGGATCTTTTAATCAGGTCCAGATCAACTGCAGAAACTTACTGTAACTTACTGTAACCTTTACACCAATCAAGCATCATCTGCTTCTGTAGGTGATTCTCGATACATCGATTGTCTGTGTCCGCTGTTATGCGCAATGTAGCAGGTGGCGTTGAATTTGGATGGGTGACTATGCCAGTGGTTATTAAGGCGGCTCTTGAATGAGTTCAGAGAGGGTGCCCTAACTACAGTTTCTGGTAGAGAATTCCATGTGTCAATCACTCTAATGCTGAAACTATGACGCCTAACGTTTAACCGAGCTCTGGGTTTAAACAATTTGAGAGAATGGCCCCTGGTCGCTCCATGTAGTGCAAATGTAAATAACTTATTTATATCGACTTTATCAATTTGATTCATTATTTTATACACTTGTACCATGTCGGCTCTTTCTCGCCGATATTCCAGCGTAGGTAAACCAAGATGCTTCAGTCTCTCTTCATAAGACATGTGGCTGATACTTTTCACTAGTCGCGTAGCCCTTCGCTGAACATTTTCAATGGTTATTTTATCCTTTTTGTATAAAGGTGACCAAATTTGAGTAGCATATTCTAAATGAGGGCGTACCATAGTTTTGTATAAATTTAGTTCTAAACATTTCTTTGTCAAGGTAAGTAAAGGTCCTAAAAATTATTCCAACATTTCTGTTTGCTATATTTACTTTTGATGTTACATGTTCTCTGAATTTTAAATCTCCATCTATTATCACTCCCAAGTCTTTCTCATATTCTACTTTTTCAATTTCAACAGGTTCTGGATCTCCATTCATTTTGTATGCTGTTATAATGTCACGTTTTCCGACATGCAAATGGTGACACTTTGTTTTGTTGAAAAACATTTTCCATGTTTCAGCCCAATTTTCTGCTGTTGTTATGTTTTCTTGTAAACTGATTCTCTTGTCTTCTGTTTTAACCCCACTAAAAAGTTTCCCATCGTCAGCAAAAAGCTTCATACACACACTGATTGCGTCTGGGAGGTCATTGATAAAGATCAAAAACAAAATTGGTCCAAGGACACTCCCCTGTGGTATTCCACTTGATATGTTTCTCCACACTGACTTTGAGCTGTTGATTGTAACTCTCTGTTTTCTATCAGACAAAAACTCCTTAACCCAGTCAAATATTTTCCCAGTTATTCCATAATTGTACAATTTCTTCAGAAGTCTACCATGGGGAACTTTATCAAACGCTTTACAGAAGTCTAAGTAGATAACATCAATATCTTCTCCATTGTCTAATGACTCTGTTAACTCTTCCATAAACTCAAGCAGCTGTGTAACACATGATCTTCCGGCAACAAACCCGTGTTGTGCTGGTGAAAACAGCTCATTAGTGGTCATATGATCGACAATTGCGTCTCTTATAATTCTTTCTAGTAATTTCCCTGGAACTGATGTCAAACTTATGGGCCTATAATTTTCAGCACTTTTCTTATTTCCTTTCTTAATAGAAATAGGTATTATACCTAGAAGTGGGTATAATAGCTACTTCTGGCTATACAAAAGCGTGTTTTTAGTGTGCATTTAGCTATTTCTCTCATGTACACAACGAGTCACATGCTGGCATTCATTATGCATATTTTTGGGCTCAATCAAACACCATTTTCACAAGAAATTCGGCGGAAAGCGACCCGCGTGTTTTGTAAGGGACCGACCATTTGATATTCTGGGGGGGGGGCCTGGTCTATTTATCAAAAAAATTCCCTGTCTTTGGATATGCAAGAAAAAAATAACCTGTTTCATAAGGGGGATCAAAAAAATAATCTGGCTTCAAAAGTAAGAGAAAAAAATAACCTGTCTCCACCCAAAATTTCAAAAAAAAAATATAGTCTGCAGATAATTCCATTGGAATTGAGTTTTTATAATCTCTCTGGCTTCTGGGGGCTGCGCCCCCAGACCCCCATATTTATAGTTATATTTTTATATTATCTATAATTGGTTTACACCGGCGGGTCCGCATGTGCATACATCATTTACAAAAAAAATCCTATACAACATTCACATACATGTATCATTGATCTGCCACATTACTAAGTAAATGTTTCCACTAAAACTGAATTGCGAAAGAGTCACTAGCTTATGGGGGACAAAACCATTATGGCAAAATAAACACTCTAAAAGGCAAAAGTCCCAATATAAAAACCCTTATTTTTACCATCATTCCTAGTTTTTCTCTTGTTTCCAGTCTTAAAATTGCCATTGAAATTGGGAAATTGCTTTAGCTTCTGGGGGGCGTTGCCCCCCAGACCCCCTTTGTTAACTTCTTAATACATAACTTTCAGCCATTTTATTAATTGCCATTCATGTATAATGTGACTCGATCAGTAAGTGTTTATCAAACTTTCTAAAGGACGAATAAAGCATGTTTGGGCATATATGTGACAGTGTCTGGCATTTTGAGCCTTATGGAGCGAAAATCGGAAATTTTGTTTTTAACATTTTCATATTTATAAGTGCTTCCAGAATAGATTTTGAGAAGCACGTAGACATAGCGCCAACGTTTACCGCATAAGCAAACAAAATTCAAACCCACCCGATTTTTTGTTTTCGTTACAATGATTGGATATAATTTACATGTAGCTGGATATTCCTTCATAACTCTGGTTCGCGACATATCTTTTTCAAAGATCTATAATGCGAACATTCTTAAAAGAGTGTAGATGAAGAAAATTAAACACGCCGATAGAAATGTTGAAACACTCTTTTCAGGAGACGCTTTGAAATTTAGTAGTCAGTGCGCGGAAATACAATTAACTTTACGTGCAAATTTTATGACGTCACTTTCTTTTCACGTTTCGTGACGTCAACGTCGCACCTCCACAAGGCTCAAAATCTCAGGCACTGTCACATATATTGGGATAGAGAAAAAACTTAAATTCCTAATGTTAGCCCTAAAACTTTGCCAAAATAGCCCTAAATTTTGGCCAAAATATCCCTAATTTAAGGCCTAATTTTTTGCCAAACTCATACAGGGCTGTTTGTATCTGTACCTTAGATGAAAAGAGTAACATGCTCCAGGCACTGGTTTGCAAAAGCAAGCTAAGCCATGCCCTTGGATCTGATAGTTCAGCTATAAAAAAAAAAAAAAAAAAATAACCTGTTTGAGTTAGTTTGTAAAAAAAATAAATTAGCTTCCACAAGGTGAAAAAAAAGAAATTGTTTCCAGAGGCCAGTGAAATAAAATGTTGTGTCTCCATCAAGAATACCAGCCCCCCCCCCCCCCAGAATATCAAATGGTCGGTCCCTTAAAGCTTTCAGAGCCCTAGATAAGAAGGAGTATTTGATGATAATTGAGGATAATTTTTGTTATTTCTACATATAAACATATGTTGTGACCCCTCATCTGAACTGTCTTGACGAGGCGGTTTAGATGAGGGGTCACAACATATGGTTTCAGTGAGAAATAAAAAAAATTATCCATAACTCCTCTTATCTAGAGCTCTGAGCTTTGTATTGCTGTAGCTTTGAATTCTGTATTTCAGTTGCCTGTCATACGCTAGAAGAGAGAGCATGAAAGGCAGTTGAATAGGCACAGGCTAGGATGGATGCTCTTCAGTGTAAACACATGGAAACATTAAAAGTAAGACCATCTTTCAGTTCTTGAGATTTTAAGGTTAATGGGTACAGTTTCAGGGTACCAGTCTGCCATTTTCATTTAATTTTTGCTTTTTTGTCAATGGGGGATAACTCTTGAAGGAAAGAATTTGCTCCTTTAGGAGCAAATTCTTTTCTTTAAGAGTAGACCCCATTTTGAAAGGGCTTCATCATCCAGAGAAGCAAACAGGAAGTCACAGGTGTCGCTTCTCTTTGAAAAATGGCAGAAAAACGTGGAAGTGCATAAGTAGAGTTTCCAGCCCCGGATCCAGGGGGTGGGCTTTGAGGCTTCAGCCCCGCCATCTGGGCCTCAGTGTTATGTATAATACCGGTATGTAGGCATCCAGATAATAAGGAGTATCTGATGACAGTTTGAGGTACAACATGTAATTTATCCATGTGGTTAGATTAAAATATATGTTGTGACATCTCATTAGAATCGCCTCGCCGAGGCGATTCTAATAAGATATCTCAACATATATTTCAAGGCAAAAATGACATAAAAAATTCTCATCAATTGATCCCTAATTATGTCATATATTTTCTAGCCCCTCCCACATGCATACATCTCGGAACCTCGCAGCCCCACCAGTTATCCAGAGCCCCACCAGTACGTGGTGGTCTGGATCCGGGCCTGGTTTCAGCTTTGTCACATTATTGTAGAGTTAAACAAAAAAGTTCTGGGTCATGCACATGCAGGGGTGTTTTAGGAGAGGATAAGAAATTTCTATTGCCATTTCTTTTCTAAGGTTTTACATCTCTGACATACGGCTTAATGAAAGTACATACATTCTGATATTTATAACCTGTTTTCTTAAATGTTCAAAGTTAAGTTAGTCTGTATTACAGTAATCAACAGGCATTTTCAATCAGGGAGCATTGGTTTATATACTTTTGATGGTTTGTTTGAAATAATGTGAAAGGGGAAATCCCTGAGAATTAATGTCATCAGATTCCGGCAGTAAAAATCTAGAATGATGAAGACTGATAGTATCAGATTTATGGGCATACGATAACTCTGATGGGCTGTTGAAATGAATGTGTATGGCATAGTTTCACGTGTAAATTTCTGATTGATGACTCTCAATCTCTTTATAGAGCTGTAGATAAAAAGGGATAGCGGGGATAATTTTGGGATAATTTTTCATGTTTATCAACAAAAACATATATTGTGACCCCTCATTGGAACTGTCTCACTGAGACGGTTCTAATGAGGGGTCATAACATATGTTTTCATTGAGAAATAAGTAAAATCATCTCTAAATTATATGAAACCCCCCACTTTTTCTGGGACACTGTTAGCATAGCCAGTTTTATATTATAGTTATTTCTGTTTGTAGACTGGAGTTGAAAATCTCTACCAGGATACAGAAATGACTGATATTACTATCAAGGTGAACAATCGACTGTTCCCATGTCACAAGACAGTTTTGGCTGCCGTATCCCCATACTTCAGATCCATGTTCAGCACAGGCATGAAGGAGAGTAGAGAACATAAGATAACATTGCAGGTAAATGATAATGATGCTTTATTTAACGTCGCATATTAAACGTACAGACGGAAAACATAAACTCAGAAAGGCTTTTATTACACCAAACAAGGTATCCACTAACAAATTATACCTACCTGATGACTTCACATTAACTTCCAAGGACTACCGTTTATAGGTGAGCGTCAGCCAAGGGAGCTTCCAGTACCATTTTTTACCCCTTTGGTATGGTGCGGTCCGGATTCAAACCCATAACCTCCCGTTCACGAAGCAGACGCTCTACCACTGAGCTATCGGGGCTGGTAAACTGAGCTATCAGGGCCGGTAATCAGGTACACTGCATTTTAGTCAGAGGGGAAAAAAATCCTAATGTCTGGGGGTACACTTTCTGTCAATTTTTATACCCCGCCACATGTTAGTGGCGGGGTATTATGTTTTCACGTTGGCTGTCCGTGTGTCTGTCCGTCTTTCGTATGTACATCCGTCTGTCCATCCGCACTTTGTTTCCGTTCGATAACTTGAGTATTTATTAACAGATTTAGTTCAGATTTTGCATATGTTTTTGGACCAAGAATGTCTCTCTTTAGATTGTTAATGGGCAAATTTCGATAATTTCTGACGGAGTTATGGCACTTGTCAATTTACAAAAAAATGTTTTGACCTCTAGTTCCTTTACTATATGGAATATTATAGTGAAACTTCACAAAAATGATCGTAGCGACAAGAGCTATGTGTTACCATAGAAATTTTGTCCTCATTGGTTACCTGCCCCTGCCCTGGGGCTATATACATGTATAAAATCATGAGAAATTTTTATATAAATTCAGAGTTTGAAGCGTTCTTCCTGAAGTTTACAGCAAATGATCAGAATAATAAAGGCCTTCTGTGATGCTCAAAATTTACCCCATGTGGATTACCTGCCCCTGCCCCTGGGCAATATAGATGCACAAAATAATGAAAGTCCTAATAAAATTATGATATAAATAGATTTTTCTGAAACTTGCAGCTATTGATAGAAGTAATGGAAGCCTCATGATCAAAATTTGGCCCCAAGGGGGTTATCTGCCCCTGCCCCATATACACATACATGAATAGAAAAATCAGCAAAAACCGACAACATTGGTTTGCAGTGGCGGGGTATCACACAGTCGTTTGCGATGCTTTTATTTGCTTCTCTCTTTATGGGTTCAACTCATAGACCCCGTTTTAGAAGATTTTTTGTCACACAGGGAAGCAAATAGGAAGTCACAAAAGTTGTCTCCCTTAACAAAAATGGTTGGAAAACATGGAGGTATACCCATACACCATAAGAGTTGGGACAGAAGGCATGCACAGACCTAAAGGATATTGGTCATATGGAGCTGACAGATCAGGGTCTTGTCTACCAGTCTGCAAACATCTTTTTATCCCCAACCAAAAAGTTTGAATGATAAAGTCATGAGCCTGTTGTCCACCTGTCTGTCTGCCCGCTCTTACCAAAGCTACATTGTGAGGTGATTGATGTGGAATATAGTGTCTTGTAGGTGACTTTGCTTTATGGGGTTAAAGAGTTCCTTTCAGAGCAAAGAACACATTCAGAATAAGGAGATGGGCCATACTTCGAAGTTTCGGCTACTCAAGCGTCATCAGTAACCCCGACAATATCTGGTTACAAAAGCCAGAGAAAAGCATACTGCAATCTCTTAGTTTTAATTAGACAGTGGATCCAAAGACTGATTAGTATCACAAAGGGCCCAAATGATTAAAAAGCAATGATCTAGAATAAGAGCCTGAACCAATCAAACTTTTTTATTTCTCAGAATATATCCTCTGATCTCAAAGGACAAAATTCAAATTCATGAACATGTATTTAGGGTCAATACATAAATATATGGCTTAACCTTTAAAGAGCCAAAAAAGCAGACCACACTATTCATGTCTGCAAAATTTATGAAAAAAAAAATCGTCTAAAGTATACCATATTGAGAATTCATAAACCAGAGGGCAAACAGTGTAGATCCAGATGAGGTGGCTCATAATGAGCCACCTCATCTGGTTCTTCAGTGTTTGCAAATTTAGCTATTTCATTTTTGGTACTTTAAGTGTTAACTTTGAACTTTTTAGGATATGAATGAAGTTGCATTCGACAAGTTCCTGAAATTTGTATATACTGGGAAAGAGGATTGTATTGGAGATGACGTCACAGAGATGTTACGCATGGCAGCCATATTTCAGGTAAGTGATGCGTTGACTCACAGCTGCAGATAAGGGGAGTACCATATTTTTTTGCCTAAGAAAAAAGTCTTGTTTTGGGTTACCTCTCCAAAATTTTTAGGGTCGGTAGGTAGGCAAACTAATTTTTTTGTGATCCCCATTAGAACTGTCAGGCTAACTGATAGTCACCTAAAAAGGTACCAGTATGCTACAGCACCTAGTTGACACAAACTATGGGTTACAAGGTCATCAGCATGCTACAGATGTGCGTGATATTTAAGCATGGCTATGAAGTGAGTAGCTTTTCAAATAAAAATTGCAGTCTGAAAAATCTAGTTGTTGAACGTGTCAGTATTTGAATATACAGTGTTAAAGGCAGGATTTCTGAACCCCCCGGTAGTAGATTAACTACCTGTATGAGGCAGTAAGTGGGCGTGGCTTAGCTACTGTGCAAATTAGACCACTGTCCTGTTTTAGCCAATAAGAACTGTCAATACTTTCACAGGTAAATACCCCAGCAAATCAACAGCCAATCAAATAAAAGATAAATCTACAGGAGCTACTGTAGATGTTTACCCTTTGGTGGCTATTGGAAAACTGAGAATAGGTAGCTAATTTTGCCTTTTATAGTCCACTCCTGCCTTTAAATTTTTTTATGGAATGTAGAGAAAAAGACATACACAAGCCTTGAAAGGTCTGATGAATTTGAAGAACTACTAAAGTTTGAAATTTAGCCCGGTAATAGTTTAACTACTTGTTGTTCGTGTCCACCTTCATTTTTTTTAGCTCACCTGAGCACGAAGTGCTCAGGGTGAGCTTTTGGGATACCCTGATGTCCGTCGTCCGTCGTACGTCCGGACGGACGTCCGGACGTCCGGACGGACGTCCGTCAACTTTTGCTTGTGTACACTCTAGCGGGCACAGTTTCGATCCAATCTTCATGAAACTTTGTCAGAATGTTAGTCTTTGTAAAATCTAGGCCAAGTTCGAAACTGGGTCATGTCGGGTCAAAAACTAGGTCACTAGGTCAAATCTTAGAAAAACCTTGTGTACGCTCTAGAGGGTATAGTTTTCATCCAAAGTTCATGAAACTTTGTCAGAATGTTTATCCTCATAGTATCTAGGACAAGTTCGAAACTGGGTCATGTCGGGTCTAAAACTAGGTCACTAGGTCAAATCATAGAAAAACCTTGTGTACGCTCTAGAGGACACAGTTTTTATTCCATCTTTATGAAACTTTGTCAGAATGTTTATCTCCATAAAATCTAGGCCAAGTTCGAAACTGGGTCATGTCGGGTCAAAAACTAGGTCACTAGGTCAAATCTTAGAAAAACCTTGTGTACGCTCTAGAAGGCACAGTTTTGATCCAAAGTTCATGAAACTTTGTCAGAATGTTTATCCTTATAATATCTAGGATAAGTTTGAAACTGGGTCACGTCGGATCAAAAACTAGGTCACTAGGTCAAATCATAGAAAAAACCTTGTGTATGCTCTAGAGGACACAGTTTTGATCCAATCTTTATGAAACATTGTCAGAATGTTTATCTCTATAAACTCTAGGCCAAGTTCGAAACTGGGTCTTGTTGGGTCAAAAACTAGGTCACTAGGTCAAATCTTAGAAAAGCCTTGTGTATGCTCTACAAGGCACAGTTTTGATCCAAAGTTCATGAAACTTTGTCAGAATGTTTATCCTCATAATATGTAGGACAAGTTTGAAACTGGGTCATGTCGGGTCAAAAACTAGGTCACTAGGTCAAATCATAGAAAAACCTTTTGTACGCTCTAGAGGACACAGTTTTGATCTAATCTTTATGAAACTTTGTCAGAATGTTTACTTCCATAAACTCTAGGCCAAGTTTGAAAGTAGGTCATGTTGGCTCAAAAACAAGGTCACTAGGTCAAATCATAGAAAAACCTTGTGTACGCTCTAGAGGACACAGTTTTGATCCAAAGTTCATGAAACTTTGTCAGAATGTTTATCCTTATAATATGTAGGATAAGTTCGAAACTGGGTCATGTCGGGTCAAAAACTTGGTCACTAGGTCAAATCTTAGAAAAACCTTGTGTACGCTCTAGAAGGCACAGTTTTCATCCAAAGCTCATGAAATTTTGTCAGAATGTTTATCCTCATAATATCTAGAACAAATTTGAAACTGGGTCATGTCAGGTCAAAAACTAGGTCACTAGGTCAAATCATAGAAAAACCTTGTGTACGCTCTAGAGGACATAGTTTTGATCCAATCTTTATGAAACATTGTCAGAATGTTTATCTCCACAAACTCTAGGCCAAGTTCGAAACTGGGTCATGTCGAATCATAAACTAGGTCACTAGGTCAAATCTAAGAAAAACCTTGTGTGCGCTCTAGAAGGCACAGTTTTGATTCAAAGTTCATGAAACTTTGTCAGAATGTTTATCCTCATAGTATGTATGACAAGTTTGAAACTGGGTCATGTCGGGTCGAAAACTAGGTCACTAGTTCAAATCATAGAAAAACCTTGTGTACGCTCTACAGGACACAGTTTTGATCTAATCTTTATGAAACTTTGTCAGAATGTTTATCTTCATAAACTCTCGGTCAAGTTCGAAAGTAGGTCATGTCGGGTAAAAAACTAGGTCACTAGGTCAAATCTTAGAAAAACGTTGTGTAAGCACTAGAAGGCATAGTTTTGATCCAATCTTCATGAAACTATGTCAAAATGTTTATTGTCCATATATCTAAGCCCCCTATGAAACTGAGTCACGTCGGCTCAAGGTCAAATCTTAGAAAAACTTTGTGTACACCCTAGAGGGCACAGTTTTGACCCAATCTTCATGAAACTCTGTCAGAATGTTTATCTTAATGAAATCTAGGTAAAGTTTGAAACTGGGTCATGTCGGGTCAAAAACTTGGTCACTAGGTCAAATATAAGAATGACCTTGTATACGCTCCAGAGGGCACAGTTTTGATCCAATCTCAATGAAACTGTGTCAGAATGTTTATTCTTACAATATCCAGGCCAAGTTTGAAACTGGGTCATGTCGGGTCAAAAACTAGGTCAAATGTTAGTATGGTAAAAACTCTTATAAATCTTCACCAGAGCCAGTGAACTGATTAATGCTCAGGTGAGCGATTCAGGGCCACCATGGCCCTCTTGTTTACTTTAAGCCTTTACTTTAGAACTTGCTCTTTTTTTTCTTCAGGTTGACTGCCTACAATCTCGTTGTGAAGAAATTTTAGTTGAACAGTTAAGGAATGAGAACTGTCTTGAAATGTTTGCTCTTGGTGTCATGTACAACTGTGAACAGTTGCGGACTAGGGCCTGGGCAACTATTCTGGATGGTTTCTGCACAGTCTGGAAACAAGCAGACTTTGATGCTTTACCATATGATGAGGTGGTGAAAATTTTCCGTGAGGACTCCTTAGTGACACTTGATGAAGAGCATGTTTGTGAGGCAGCATTCAAATGGATAAATTGTGATTTGGAAAAACGAAAACAGTATGCATATCAACTGTTCAAACAGATTCGACTCCCACATGTCAGTCCTGAATACCTAGTAAACACTTTGTGTAGAAACAAAATCCTGATGGAGAGTTCAGATTGTCGAATACTGTTAGATGAGGCGAAAGATTTTCTTCTCCTTCCGGCTAGGAGGACAGACTTTAGTAGTCCTCGGATGCCATTTCGCCAGGAAGATGATCTAGAGGAAGTGTTATTGGTTATTACAGAGTACAATGAGGAGAAAGGGTCCTTCTATCAGGGTGGTTGGTGTTTGTGGGCGTTTAGTTTTGACCAAAAGAGATGGTTTACTCTGGCTCCCGTTCCACTCACAGACTCTCCCGGCAATCATTTTGCAATCTGCTCCTACGCATATGATCTCTATCTCAGTGGCGGAACAAGCAATCCAAAGAATCTCCTGAAATTTGAATCTGAAAGAAATGAGTGGGTGACACATACTGGGACCTTGAAGAAAGGTCGGTGTCATCACTCAATGGTAGCAGTGGGACATTCTTTATACTGTTTGGCAGGCAAAAATACAAAACTACAAAAGCCGAATCAGTGTATGGGACATGTTGAAGAGTTCTATATTCCTGGTAATAGATGGAGGACAGTTGGGGAATTACCGACTCCAGTACATTCCTGTGCTAGTGCTGTTATAGGTGAAGACATTTTCGTCTTCGGTGGGATCACAAATGAAGATGCACCAACGAATGTTGTTCAGCACTTCCAGACTCGCCTCAAAAACAGCTGTATCATCTCACATTTGCCGTACACATCCCCGAGACTTTTTACGATGACCATGGGTAGCACAATTTACATCACAACTGTAGATAGTCAGGGGAACGGAATTCTCAGAATGACATCAGATCTGGGCTTTGAAGATCCGGGGTTTGAGCTACCGTCAGTCAAACGTCTTCTTGGGATTACGCATCACAACGAGAAATTTGTTTGTCTTGATGAGAGTGTTGAACGTCCGAATCATTTAGGTAGAGTGATCAAACTGAATCCGGCAACTAATAAACTAGAAGAGTATTGTTGGAAAGGCGATCCGGGACCAAAGCCGATTCATGCTTGTCAGAGGTCATTTGTAGACAAAAGGTTTTTGTACCATACATATTTCCAGTAGGAGAGTTGGCACCAGTGAAGTCTTTGCAAAGGGATGCTCTGTAATTTACTTAACTCTCCCGGTGCCATTGTTGCCCAGATGCGACTGCTAGGCAGAGCGCCATTGTCACTATAATGCGACTAGCACAGTTGCTTTAAATATATTCATTTTATGACATTACCAAGGAAAATAATTCAAAGCCTACGACCAAATTATGGCAAACAAAGATTTTTTCGCGAGAAGAAACAAATTTGGCTGTTTTTTGTGTGTTTTTTTTTAAAGAAATTTAGAGACTTTCAAGGGTTTTATTTACCAGAAACGCCCAATATTTACTTTTCTTGTAAAATAGATTGGGCGCTGGCAAGTGCATTTCTATATAAACTTGGTGCCGAAAGAGTGATGGTGCATGGGTACACCTCCATGTTTTTCCGCCAATTTTTACAAAGGGAAACAACTTGCATGACTACCTGTTTACTTCCCTGGAGGACAAAGCCCTTTCAAAAGGGAGTCTACTCTTAAAGGAAAGAATTTGCTCCTGGAGGAGCAAATTTTTTACTATATCAGAAGACACCCATTGAAAAGGGAGGCAAGAATGAAAATGGCAGAGTTGCTTTACCTGAAAATGGACCAATTCACAGTTAAGACCTTTGTCAGTTTGCACGGCTGCACAGGCTGATTTGAGTGCTTACTGAGCTGTACACACATGGCTTAAGATTCTTTTTCATGTAATGCTAGTCAAATGAATCATCCTGTTAACAAACTACAACAATTTTTTTCCCTGAAATGAAGCACCTTGTAGAGTCACAGTATCCGAACGCACTGTACCATCTCTTCCGGTTTTCATAGCGTCGAATCCAGAGTACTAACATTCGCTTATAACCAGTAGTCGGAAATCATTGTGTTTTGAGATTTTATCTGGAATCTGCTCCGTCATTTATGCTTATTCAGCTTTGGAAATGTAAAGAGGTAAGTTTAATATAATTTACTCTTCGGTCTTTTCTTCATTGCCCTGTACAATGTCGTGTATGGATGGATAGTAACTGGTACATTATTCAAATTGCTCTTGGCATGATTCTAAAACCATTTTGAGCCTTTTCTTGCATGTTTTATAAAAATCTTTAAAACAAACAGAAGGCGTTATCAATCTACAGTCTGTTAGTTTTGATAATAGGATGATTGCTAGGTTTTGCACGACACAAACTCGTGTTAAATTATGCTGGTCTGAATGAAATTTCTGTGACGGCCATGAGTTTTTCATTGTACAGGGTAATAAAGTAAAAGACCGAAGAGCAAATTATATTAAACTTACCTCTTTACATTTTCGAAGCTGAATTACTATAAATGACACAGCAGATTTCGGATAAAATCTCGAAACATAATGATTTTCGACTACTGGTTATAAGCCATTTTTGTACTCTCGATTCAACGCTATGAAAACCGGAAGAGATGGTACAGTGCGTTCAGATACCGTGAGAGTATCAGGGTTGAGTTAGTGACCTACCATCAGCCAGGGTCCCTTTGTACAAGGTTGTGCTAGTTATTGCTAATGTGCCATAATACTTCAGCTGTTAGCCCAAATGATCTGTTGTATAGGAAAAATGAAAGTTACTCAGTAGGACCAGGGAATTAACATATTAAGTAGTGTTTCCCCTAGCCCCTTTTAGCATGGCGCCACGCCATGCCCCTTTTCCCCAGCGCCATGCCCTTTTTTTCCAGCACCATGCCCTTTTTTCCAGCGCCATGCTCTTTTCGCTCTAAACTTCACCTGCCAATATGGAGATACACATGTGTATTCACAGTTCATTGCCTCAATTGTTTTGACACCGTAAGTAAACACAACTGTTGGCATTAATCCTGTTATGGTCCTCTCGCTAATAAACTAACTGATCCGTGAAAATACCTGACAGATCTGCAGAATATCGGTTACCGGAAAGATCAAAGTGAGGCTTGTTGAAAGAAAAGGAGCCATAGCCATGTTTCACAATTACACAAATCAACATGTCCATTACGTTTTTTGTTTTAATATTTTTCTAGAAGTTTTTTTTTAGATTCCTTTGGATTCATGGACTGTATTTGGGAAACTGATTTGACCCACAGATGTACAGGCTGATCATTGTCTTCACTTGTTGCTCACCCCTTAAGGCTTTTTTTCGATATGCGTATTATATATTAGTTACATTCGAGACGTTTGATAAATTCTGGTGTAAAAATAATTACGCATATTATGCAAGTTTGATATTTCTGTCTTGTATACACCTTTCCTATAAATCGATTAAGTCGCGCACGAGTTATTCACCCAAGTAGACTGTGACGTCATCTATAGGATATCCCATATAATTCAGTACAACTGCAAGCACACATAACATGCATAAAGCAGACGTTTTGTAAGTGTAAATCATTGAAAGACCAAATTAAAGTATAATTGCCCCGTTTTCATGTAACATTTTTATTTATATATATATATTTATTTATTTATTTATTTTAATATCATATTGAGAATCCCGACAAGTCGCTCTTGATTTTCATGGCCCCTTTCATCGATGCCGTGTTTTAACACCCCGGCAATACATTCACGTTTGTTCAATATAAAAAAAGTTACATTTCGTATAAATAAGTTTCGTAAATCTGAAAAGTTATTTTCGATTTTCAGATAGTAACTACGCATTATTACCGGACAGATTATAGCGCTGATATTTATGGTTTCTTGTGCGATACACCGATCTAAAAGTATCAGCATCCAGACAGTTTTAAGTAAGTTTGAACCCGAGGTTGAATTTATATTATTTTTTTCCATCTCTTACTTATCTTCGGTATTATTTATCTGATCGTTTCCATTTCACGGTAGGTGCTGCCTTCCGAACACGTGTCTAGGTAATACACAATCATAGGTGTTTGTTTATTGCGGTAATGCGGCAATTCGGTGATTACACAAACGAATTCCGTGTCAGCACACTTTGTTGTCATTTTTAGCGTGTGTCTGCTTTATAATCAGCTAATCGTTCGTTTTGTATCTTTTGCAATAACGGTCTGAACATCTTCCGCGGTTTTCTTTCTTTTCCTTATGTTTTGGAAGCTGTACTGGTGATAGGCCTACATACTCTTTCGATTACGGTAACTTTGGCCCGAAATTTTAGTGGGAAATCTTTTAGTTTATGTCAAATTCCCAAATGCTATAAATTATAAAGCTTATTTTTCGACAAAGAAAGAGCTAAATGGGACAAAATAGTTGTCTTAATCTTAACCGTTGAATGTTAGTTTTGAATATACGGAAAACCGGCATTTATTTGGTAACACAATGAAAAACAACAGCCTATCCTATAGATGACGTCATAGGCGTTGCAAGGGACAAAACTCGAACAGACTCTGAATTATAGGAAAGGTGTATATGCCGATTTTTTTTTCCAAAATAGAATTTGAACATGGTTATATATATTTTTAATAGTATTCAACATCTGAGTACCCTTAAACAAAACTCACTTGAGTGAAGAGGATAAACAGAGCTAACTGAAACAGATATGAATAGAAATTAAAGGGAGGCAATTCTGTGCCAGATTTTTTTTTTCAAATACAGACCTAATGATAATCCTGGTCAGTAAGAATTATAAATAAATAAAGATAAATAAAGGACAATAATGATAAATACATGTAACAAAATATAACTTGTAATAATAGTTAGGATGTTGAAATGTTTTAGGCTATTTATGTTTCTTGATATTTAGAAGAGAAAAAAAAAGAGAAGCTTGACACAAAAAAAAAAAAAACAAAAAAAAATACAGAGCAGATGCATTTTTTTTAGCTCGCCTGAACGAAAGTTCAAGAAGAGCTATTGTTGTCACCACGGCGTCGGCGTCCGCGTCCGCGTCAGCGTCGGCGTCCGGATTGGATGTTTTGGTTAAAGTTTTTTAAAGACCTATATCTCCCTAACCCATGGATGGATTCTTTTGATACTTGCACTGTAGTTAGATATTGGTCCAAAGTTTAACATGGTACCACCCCCACCCCCCTCCTTGACCTTGATGTCAAGGTCATGGACTTAGAAAATTGGGAGTTTTTTGGGACTGGATGTTTTGGTTAAAGTTTTCTAAAGCCCAGTATCTCCTTAACCCATGGATGGATTCCTTTGATACTTGCACTGTAGTTAGATATTGGTCCGAAGTTTTCCAAGGTACCACCCTCACCCCCCTCAGTGACCTTGATGTCAAGGTCATGGACTTAGAAAATTGTCTTTTTATTAATTGGATGTTTTGGTTAAAGTTTTTTAATGACACATATCTCCTGAACCCATAGATGAATTCTTTTTATATTTGCACTGTAGTTAGATATTAGTCCAAAGTTTTACAGAGTACTACCCCAGCCCTGCTCGGTGACCTTGATGTCAACATCAGGGACTTAGGAAATTTGGTCTTTATTAAAGTTTTCTAATTGCGTACTGATTCATAATGCTTAGCAGAGATTTAGTTTACACTTGAACTGATGTTAGACACTTTTTTGACTTACCCGACTGGATGACCTTGATGTCAAGGTCATGGACTTTGAGTTTTGTCTTAAAGATTTTGATTAGTTTTATATTAATGAAGACATAATTTCACAGTGCCACAATGGACTCAGTTGATACTTATACTTGGACTAATGTTAGATAATGGTTAAAGGCTTTGATACATCCTAGCCCTGCCCTCCTCCCCCCTACTCCTTAGTTCTTTGACCTCAAGCTCATGGACTTTGAAATTTCATGTGGATTTTTTTTTATTTTAAGACATTTCTGAGATAGCTTTTGTTTATAAATGTGTTGTCATTATGCACATGCTTGCCTGAAGTTTTATACATAGCAGTCCACACCACCATAGCGACTGTGATGGGCAAGCACCTATTCAGGCGAGCTATGCTGTCAGGCGACAGCTCTTGTTATGTATTATCATCATATGCAGGCTCTATTTGCTTAATTATATCCAGGCTCTATTTGCTTAATTATGTTTACTGCATTTCAAGATAAAGATGCTACTGCAGCTATAAATAAGAAAAGAATGATATGTTTTAATGCTTTACTAGCAGTATTAATTTCTGTAAGCTAATGTCCATTAAAACAAGGGTCTTTGAATGAAAGCATATACAGTGCCCTTTTTGTGAAAATTCACGTGCTAAAGTGCCCTTTTCTGAGAAAATTTACCATGCCCTTTTTCATTTCTGGGGGAAACACTAATTAAGGCTATAACATGGGGTTATTTTTCCCTCTATTTTAGGAGATGGATCTAGATTTTTGAGAATATTTAGGAAGGAAAAACAGACTTATAGCGGAGTTAATATGGCTGTTTTATATATTTGGGGTGATTTTAGAGGGAAAAATGTCCCGGTCTTAGAGCCATATATATGGTAAGATGTATGGTTACAGTTCATTCGGCTGGCTGTTTTTCAAATTTCTCACAGGCCTACATCCTAACAGTTGTTACACAACACTGAATTTGACCTACCCTTAACACAGTTCTGGAAAAGCCACATTTACATCTGCCACTTGCTTTTATCTCTCTTTTTCAAAGACTGCAAGAGCTTTGGTGATGAAACTGCACAAAATATTACTTCATGACATTGTCTGCACAACCCCAGCATTGCTTTTACCAGTGCTCCAGATAAGAATGGGTAACAGAGATAATTTTGGGATAATTATACATATTTCTCCACAAAAACATATTTTGTTACCCATCATTAGAACCGTCTCATCGAGACGGTTCTAATGAAGGGTCACAACATATGTTTTCATTGAGAAATAAGAAAAATTATCTTTGAATTATCCCTGTTACCCCTTCTTATCTGGAGCACTGTTTTACTGTGACCTACTTTTCATGCACTGTTGAACATAATCACATTCACTTCTACTTGCTGTGTATATCTCCATTTCTAGACTCATTATTATCAGAATCAACCACAAAATACTTGCTAAATCTGCAAACGCTAAATCTGCAAACACTCCATTACAGTGGTCTGTATTGATGCTACTAAATACCTGTATACCACTGGTGTCCACATCAAAAATTGTATTGTGGTGTTTGATAATTTCTGACTGTTTGAAGTTTTAGTTTTGAAGTTTGAATTTTGAATTTTTGTATATAACTGGATCATATGTATTTGTAGGCACCGCATCAGCTCCTTCCTTGTTGCAATTCAATCTCTTATCTTTACCCATCGAAAGACTGCAAAATGGTCATCGAACAAATAGTTACAGCTTTCGGGCTATGACATAGGTGCTACCCCATGTTTTGTTGTTGATTGTATTGTCGTAACATTATTCAGTTGTCCTAGCAACTTGACATGCATCAGTGCAAGATTCTGTTTATCATATGACACTTTAAAAGGGGATTTAACGCCTTCAAACTGAACATTATTTTAATTTGAAAATGCATTGTTGACATGGACATTGTCAACGACGTTACGTATATGCGCCAAAGTGTTATTACATGTGTGGTCATATGATTTTTATGATGCGACGTTATCCACTGAGTAACAGCGACGTCAAATGATAAATGGCATTCTTGTGACAAAATTTGAGCAATTCAAAAATTTTGTTGGTCTAAAGCCAGTTTTGGTGAAATATGGCCTCTTCTCACAGAAAAAGTGAGTGAAGGCATTTGTGAAAGAGGCAGGCTTTTATTTGAAGAAATAAGGTACATATATATTGCTTGTACATATGAACCGCAACACGTCAAAACCAACAAAGTGGCATGTGCACGTGACGCAAATTCAGATCAGCCTGGGCATTTGCCCAGTCTGATCAGAGTCTTTGCTTTGTGCTTAAAGGGTAGCTTAGGGTCTAAGCTAGCTCTATGCGGATAGCGAAGCTTCTGATCAGATTGGACAGATGCCCAGTCTGATCTGAATCTTCAGTGGGCGAACATGCCACTTTGTTGGTTTTGTTGTGTTGCAACTCATATATTGCTTTTACATATATATGTTAATGGCTATATTTATTTTGGGTAGAAAATTAACTGTACATATGTATGTTGATGTACATTGTATTTTATTTGGGAAAGAATCATATTGTGGGTCGTGTTAAAATGTTGAGGTTTGTTTATTTATTTATTTATGATATTTGAGCCACAACACGAGAAAACCAACAATGTGGTTGTGCGCACAGTGCAAACTCAGATCAGCCTGGGCATACCCCCCGTCTGATCAGAGTCTTTGCTGTCCGCACGGAGGTAGCATAGACCCTTAACTACCCTTTGAGCACTTAACGAAGAGTCTGATCAAACTGGGCAGATGCCCAGGCTGATCTGAGTCTGCGCTGAGAGCACAACCACATTGTTGGTTTTGTCGTGTTGCGGCTCAAATTTTGTAGACAGTGGAAACTGTTGTGCTTGGATTTTTTCTGACATTTAACGAAATCCTTTATACTAGAATTTTGGGAGTTATTGTGATAGTTCTTAATTCTTCAGAGCTCTAGATAAGACGGCGTATTTGATGATAATTAAGGATAATTTTTCTTATTTCTCATCGAAACAATATGAAGTGACCCCTCATCTGAACCGTCTCGTCGAGACGGTTCAGATGAGGGGTCACAACATATGTTTTTATGCAGAATTAACAAAAATTATCCCTAATTATCACCAAATACGCCCTCTTATCTAGAGCTCTGATTCTTTATGCAACTTCTGTAAACTGGAAAATTATTTTTTGTCAATGTTTATTTTTGCAACTTAATCATCAAAGGAAATATATATGAAGGCCAAGTTGTTCAAAGCATCTTAATGAAGTTGTTAGTCATGGATTCTATAAGTCATCTAGTACAGGGCCCAAATGTTCAAAACTGACGACCTCATAAGTTAACGTTTTGTTAAAATTTCAAACGTTAAATTCTCAAATACGCCAGTATTTTTTGTTGAAAAAATATGAGAAGCTTTTGCACTGCTAAAGCTTCGCACATTTTTCAACAAAAAAATATCAGTGTGTTTGGTTATAAAGTTGTAAAACACTTAACAAGATGACCTCTTAACAAAGTCGTTAAGCTAAAGATGCGTTGAAGAACTGGGCCCAGATAAAATCAAATGTGCTGTTAATTTTTGATGAAAAAATGTTAGGCGCTTTGGTAAGAGCTCATGGGCTAGATTTGTTTAATTCATGTCCCAAATTTATTTTGTTGAGTATTCAGTGGCTGCTAGCTGTTCATATATTGAACATGACTATAGTGTGTATAGTTAAAGTTTGGTTGAAGAAATTCAGTTTAGACATACACATTGGTGTCCAAATGCATGGCAAGGGTAGATTTTGCCAAATTTTGTTTAAAGTTCATTACAGGGCTGCCACTAAGTACCTGTATTTCAAAGGGAAATCTGTGTGGGAAATAGCTGAGGAATTGTCACATGATTACAGTGACAGTGCACCTTCATATAAACAGGTCTAATACTGGTTTGCAGAATTCAATCGTAGTTGCGTAAGCTTGGAAGACAAGCCATGCCCTTTCAGATCTTTTTGGATGCCAAGGGCATCTTGCTCATTGATTGCTTGCCATGTGCTCAAACTGTTACTGGAGAATAATACTCTGGGCCTGGTTGTTCAAAACTAACAATGTGGTTAGTTAACGAGACGTTAAAATTTCCAGCCTAAATATCTCAAATATGGCAATATTTTTTTTGTTGAAAAAAATATGAGAAGCTTTTGCATTCTTACATATTTTCAACAAAAAATATCAGTGGATTTGGCTTTAAAGTCGCAAAACACTTAATGAGCTCACCTAACGAGCTCGTTAGGCTAACAATGCTTCGAACAACTGGGCCCAGGGATGTCTTGGTTGGTTTTAAAGCTGCTATCATGAAAAAAAGCGTGGAAAGGTCACGAAAGGCTTGCTACTCCAACTTGACAATGCCAGAATGTTGCTTGTGGACTTGCAGTTGATGCAGTGAAGCGTAAAGAGTTTAACATTCTGCCTCACTCTCCCTCCTCAACAGACCTGGGGCCGTATTTATAAAACGACTTAAGTGGTTGCTATGCGGTTGCTAAGGCTGGTTTTCTATGAAGGAGATTCCCTACAACTATGAAATTTGCTCTGGAGGAACAGTCTAATAAGACTGTTCCTCCAGAGCAAATTTCATAGTTGTAGGGAATCTCCTTCATAGAAATTTACCCTTAGCAACAGCATAGCAACAACTTAAGTCGTTTTATAAATATGGCCCCTGGCTCCTCCTTTCTCTTCCCAAATTTGAAAAAAAAGAACTGCATAGATGCCACTTCTGATCCAATGATGCCCTCCAGAAAGCAACAGCATAGCAACGACTTAAGTCGTTTTATAAATATGGCCCCTGGCTCCTACTTTCTCTTCCCAAATTTGAAAAAAAAGAACTGCATAGATGCCACTTCTGATCCAATGATGCCCTCCAGAAAGCAGTTTCGGTATGAACAACCCCCTTGTTTATATCAGAACAGGCTTTTGGACAAAGTGCATTGACTCAGTGGTGATCATGTGGAGACAAAAAAGTGAGGGATGATGGATGGTAAATAAGTTAGGCTGGTTATATACATGTAATGAATGATCCTCATAACGTTTCTCAAGATCAGTAGATTGTTGATGTGGACAGATGAGACCGATTACCATAATGACCCTAAATATTCGGACAGACAGGTCTGAGCAAACATTTTAGACCCAGCTTGATCAGGGTCAGCTTGATCAGGGTCTACAATGTTTGCCATTCACTATGCATCATTTGGATGCATTAACCTGTGTATAATCCACTTTCTAAGAATTTTAGAACAATAATTGTCTGACTTTCGGGTGAATTTTTAAGGTCATTACAGTAGTATGCACAAATGTTATAGGCAGCTCTCCTCTTGTCAGGTATCGGGACACCACTTTTTCAGCCATTTTTAGCTCACCTGAGCCGAAGGCTCAGAGGTGAGCTTATAGGATGGGAGTCGAGCCGTCGTCCGTCCGTGGGTGGGTGCGTGGGTGGGTGCGTGCGTGCATGCGTCAACACTTTCAAACATAAATATCTCAGAAACCAGTGGGCCGATCGCAATCAAATTTTATCTGAAGCATCATTTGGGTGGGGGAAAGGCTGCATTAGGTTTTGGTGCCGATCAGCTCAGAACTCTGGTTTCCATGGCAACAGATAGCCCCCATAGGGTTATAATGGGGAAAACGGCGTCATCACGTTTTCTCGACTGTTTTTGATTAGATCCTTATCATACTTGCAGGTAATGATGACATACACAAGAGCTTGGATGAGTTCGAAATTTGGCCGGGTTCGCGCACAGACTACAGAGTTAGCTGCCCTTGAGCGTTTGAAAAAAATCCCATAGTGTTATAATGGCGAAAATGGCGTCATCACGTTTTCTCAACTGTTTTTGCTTAGATCCTTATCATACTTGCAGGTAATAATGACATGCATAAGAGCTTGGATGAGTTCGAAATTTGGCCGGATTCGAGCACAGACTATGGAGTTAGCTGCCCTTGAGCGTTTGAAAAAAATCCCATAGTGTTATAATGGAGAAAACAACATCATCACATATTTTTAGAAAAATTTTGTCATCGCTCTATTGCCTACATTTCTCAACGGATTTTAAAATAACTTCACACAAATGTAGGGCATGACAATATCTCGAGCAAGTTTGACTGTCAGGATGCTGCGCCCAAGGTCAAGGTCACTGTGGCTATTTTTAGAAAAACTTTGTCAGGGCTCTAGCACCTACATTTCTCAGCAGATGTTAAATCAACTTCACACAAATGTAGGGTATGACAATATCTCGAGCAAGTTCGACTTTCAAGATGCTGCGCCCAAGGTCAAGGTCACTGTGGCTATTTTTAGAAAAACTTTGTCAGCGCTCTAGCACCTACATTTCTCAGCAGATTTTAAAATAACTTCACACAAATGTAGGGCATGACAATATCTCGAGCAAGTTTGACTTTCAGGGTGCTGCACCCAAGGTCAAGGTCACTGTGGCTATTTTTAGAAAAACTTGGTCATCGCTCTAGCGCCTACATTTCTCAACGGATTTTAAATCAACTTCACACAAATGTAGGGCATGAGAATATCTCAAACAAGTTTGACTTCCAGGGTGCTGCGCCCAAGGTCAAGGTCACTGTGGCTATTTTTAGAAAAACTTTGTCAGCGCTCTAGCACCTACATTTCTCAACAAATTTTAAAATAAATTCACACAAATGTAGGGCATGACAATATCTCAAACAAGTTTGACTTTCAGAGTGCTGTGCCCAAGGTCAAGGTCACTGTGGCTATTTTTAGAAAAACTTTGTCATCGCCCTAGCACCTTCATTTCTCCATGGATTTTGAAATAACTTCACACAAATGTAGGGTATGACAATATCTCAAGCAAGTTTGACTTTCAGGATGCTGTGCCCAAGGTCAAGGTCACTGTGGCTATTTTTAGAAAAACTTTGTCATCTCTCTAGCATCTACATTTCTCAACAGATTTTAAAATAAATTCACACAAATGTAGGGCATGACAATATCTCGAGCAAGTTTGACTTTCAGGGTGCTGCAATCAAGGTTTTTGATTAGATCCTTATCATACTTGCCGGTAATGATGACATACATAAGAGCTTTGATGAGTTCGAAATTTGGCCGGATTCGAGCACAGACTACGGAGTTAACTGCCCTTGAGCGTTTGAAAAAAATCCCTTAGTCTTATAATGGAGAAAACAACGTCATCTTATTTTCATTTTTCATCGGATCCTCTTCATACTTGCAGGTAATGAGGATATGCACAAAAGCTTGGATTAGTTAGCATTTCGGCTAGATCCCACCACTGACTATGGAGTACCTGCCCTGAGCATCCAAAAAATCAATGTCGCCACTTTTCTTGGTTTCTACTGATCCGATCCTTTTCGAACTTGCAGGTAATGAGGAAATGCATAATATCTTAAACAAGTTCAAATTTTGGCCAGATCAGGCCAACCACTGCGAAGTTAGCTGCCCTTGACAGCTCTGTCTATTGTGCTCTTGATCGGATACTTTTAAAACTTGCATATATTAAATGAGGGCATACATAATGTTTTGGTTGAGTTTAATTTTCAGCCTGATTGGACCACTGACTGTGGAGTTAGCTGCCCTTGAGCATCTTAAATATCCCTATAGGTTTACAATGTCTCTCAGGTGAGCAATTGTTGCCCTTTGGGCTACTTGTTTTCAAAGGGAAACAACTTTGTGACTTCTTTGGTTCTCTGGTTTGACAAAGCCCCTTCAAAATGAGATCTTCTCTTCAAGGAAAGAATTTGTTCATTGGGAGCAAATTCTTACCTGAAACAGTTGACCCCCATTGGGAAAGGAGGCAAAATAGAAAAATGGCAGTGTTGCTTAAACATTTATATGAGCCAGGACATGACAAAACCAACAAAGTAGCATATGCACCCAGCAAGACTCTGATCAGCCTGGGCTTATCTGAGTCTTCCCTGGGCGCACATGCCACTTTGTTGGTTTTGTCAAGTTGCGGCTCAAATTACTATTATTTGTGGTATCTGACAGTGAATATACTA
Source organism: Ctena decussata (assembly GCA_963989385.1). Lineage (NCBI taxonomy): Eukaryota > Metazoa > Mollusca > Bivalvia > Lucinida > Lucinidae > Ctena > Ctena decussata. Next base: position 30,759,377 of record OZ022498.1, on the reverse strand, counting down.
ACTTAACTGTAACACAACGAAAGCATCCTCTTGCCTTAGGTGTTGTTTGTTTGTGCTTTCTGGTGCTTTGTTGGTGTTACTCATTTGTAATCTTTTTTGAATTTTGTTTTTGTGGGTCATTTGTATTCTTGCTGGTACTTTGTTGCTGTGTTTGCAAATCTACTGTATAAATGCTAATAAATGCCCCTGCTCTAAGAAACTGACCCTGCCTCTTTTTGGAAAATAATTTTATATTAACTTGCATTAATTCCTGTTTGCTTCTCTGAATTTGGTAGCTCTTTGAAATGGGGTCTACTCTTAAAGGAAAGAATTTGCTCCTAGAGGAGCAAATTCTTACTTTTAAGTGTTAACCCCTACTGAGAAGGGAGATAAAAAAGGTAAACAGTGGATCTGTTGCCTCTGCAGGTATATCCATTCACCTCAGTAATGTTTATTAGAAGTATTTTGGCAGTGGCTGGTTTGCTTCTCTTAAGGCTCTAAATACCCCCCTTCATAAAATGCAATGTCTCGGGGGCATTTAACAGGATTAATACAGTGTATTGAAGTAATTTAGGTAGCTGTAACAAAGGTTACAGAACAGTGTGGTATCAGTGTTGTTTCAGCCTTTGTGTGAGCTGGTGTCTGCAAAATTTTAAGGTATATGGATATACCGTCATATTTTGCTGCCATTTTTACAAAGGCAAGCAACTTTTGTGACTTCATGTTTGCTTCTCTGTATGATGTAGCCCTTCCAAAATGGAGTCAACTCTTAATGGAAAAATCTGCTCATAAAGGAGGAAATTCTTTTCCTTTAAGAGTTGATCCCCCTCCCCCCATCCGATGGGGAAGTGCAGCAAAACTGAAAGTGGTATAGTTGCTTCCCCTGGAAGTATACTCATTCTCCTTAGAATAACTAAAATGAGCTATTCCTTTGTTTTGTTAAATATAGATTAAGATTTACATTGCTTTTTAGCTCACCTGAGCCGAAGGCTCATAGGTGAGCTTATAGTATAGGCAGGCATCCGTCGTCCGTCGTCAACATTTTCAAACGACTTCTCCTCTGAAGCCATGAGGCCAATTCTTTCCATATTTCACATATAGCATCTATAGATGGGGGGAATGAATAATTGTGTTTTTTGTTCCATTGGCACAAGAACTCTGGTTGCTATGGCAACTTATAGTTTCCATTGACTTATAATGGGAAAAGTGGAAATTGGCAATTTTTGCTGTCTCACTGCAGTTATTTAGAATTTTTTTCTACAGAAATGTTTATTGAGTAGTCCTCTATGATTCATATGAATTTTGTTCAAATCGCTGAATTTGATTGGTTGCCATGGCAAAATAAAGGGTAAATTTTCGAAAAAATCAAAAAAAATCTTCTCCTCAGAAGCCATAAGAGGGATGAAGCTGATACTTTGCATATATGTTAATGACATTAGCCTCTACATAAATTGTGTTTTTTGTTCCAATCCCATAAGAACTCTGGTTGCTATGGCAACTTATGGTTTCCATTGACTTATAATGGGAAAAGTGGAAATTGGCAATTTTTGCTGTCTCACTGCAGTTGTTCAGAATTTTTTTCTGCAGAAATGTTTATTGAGTAGTCCTCTATGATTCATATGAATTTTGTTCAAATCGCTGAATTTGATTGGTTGCCATGGTAAAATAAAGGGTAAATTTTCGAAAATATATAAAAAAATCTTCTCCTCAGAAGCCATGAGAAGGATGCAGCTGATACTTTGCATATATGTTCAAGACTTTAGCCTCTACATAAATTGTGTTTTTTGTTCCAATCCCATAAGACCTCTGGTTGCTATGGCAACTTAAAGTTTCCATTGACTTATAATGGGAAAAGTGGAAATTGGCAATTTTTGCTGTCTCACTGCAGTTATTTAGTATTTGTTTCTATAGAAATGTTTCTTGAGTAGTCCTTTATAATTAATATGAATTTTGTCCAAATCGCTAAATTAGATTGGTTGCCATGACAAAATAAAGGGTAAATTTTCGAAAAACTATTCAAAAATCTTCTCCTCAGAAGCCATAATAGGGATGCAGCAGATACTTTGCATACATATTAATGACATTAGCCTGTACCTAAATTATGTTTTATATTATCGTTGCCCATGTAAATTCATTGCTATGGAAACTTAAATTTTCCATAGCCTTATGATGGGGAAAGTGGAAATTTGGCATTTATTTCTGTGATATTGCAGATATTTTGACATAAACTTTACAGAAATGTTCCTGGAGTAGTCCTACCAGCAATATGAATTTTGCCCAAATCCCTGATTTTGGTTGGTTGCCATCGCAACCGAAAGGCTAAATTTTCGTGGGGTTTTTTTTGTTGTTTTTTTTGCCAAAAATCTTCTCAGAAGCCATAAAGGGAGATAAAGCTGAATCTTTTTAGCATAAATGTTTGTGATGTTATCCTCTACATAAATGGATGTTTCATTGCTGTTGTGCATGTTGTTTTGTTGCTGTGGCAAATGTCCCTGCTGACCAGATTCAATTACTAGGAGATTGGCGCTCAGATGCATATAAGCGGTATTTGGCTTATTCTTTTGAAGACAAAATTATAATATATATAATATTAAGGAAACATATTGTTAATACTTCTTAATTCAGTCACTTTTAAAGGTATTAAGATATAATCCTGATCTCTCTCTCTTCCGCATAGTAAATTTATGGTACATATCATAATCATATTATTTATTATTTTCTATTAGACAGGCTGCTCTGTCCTAGGAAGCACACAGAAATTGGTTGCTTGAACGCAAATGATCTCTTAATGTATATATGCATAACTATTATATCAGATTTGCATATTTATAGGTCTATTCTCTACCAGACAAGTGGGGCTGGAAATTGCAATGATAAGTGGTACAGTCTTGGGTTTCCACTGTAGACATGCATTAATATTGCTGTGCTTTACTTTATTCATGCTTTAAATGTTTTGTGTTTTGTATTAAATTTAGTTTTAATATAGGTCTATCCTCTACCAGACAGAGTGAGGGCTGGAAATTGCAATGATAAGTTGTACAATCATTGGGTTTCCACAGTAGATATTCTTTGATATTGCTGTACTTAAGATTTTCATGCTTTCAATAATTTTGGTTGTGTATTATATTTCTTCATGTTTCATTATAGGTCTATCCTCTACCAGACAGAGTGAGGGCTGGAAATTGCAATGATAAGTTGTACAATCATTGGGTTTCCACAGTAGATATGCATTGATATTGCTGTACTTAAGATTTTCATGCTTTCAATAATGTTGGTTGTGTATTATATTTGTTCATGTTTCATTATAGGTCTATCCTCTACCAGACAGAGTGAGGGCTGGAAATTGCAATGACAAGTTGTACAATCATTGGGTTTCCACAGTAGATTTTCTTTGATATTGCTGTACTTAAGATTTTCATGCTTTCAATAATTTTGGTTGTGTATTATATTTCTTCATGTTTCATTATAGGTCTATCCTCTACCAGACAGAGTGAGGGCTGGAAATTGCAATGATAAGTTGTACAATCATTGGGTTTCCACAGTAGATATTCTTTGATATTGCTGTACTTAAGATTTTCATGCTTTCAATAATTTTGGTTGTGTATTATATTTCTTCATGTTTCATTATAGGTCTATCCTCTACCAGACAGAGTGAGGGCTGGAAATTGCAATGATAAGTTGTACAATCATTGGGTTTCCACAGTAGATATTCTTTGATATTGCTGTACTTAAGATTTTCATGCTTTCAATAATTTTGGTTGTGTATTATATTTCTTCATGTTTCATTATAGGTCTATCCTCTACCAGACAGAGTGAGGGCTGGAAATTGCAATGATAAGTTGTACAATCATTGGGTTTCCACAGTAGATATGCATTGATATTGCTGTACTTAAGATTTTCATGCTTTCAATAATTTTGGTTGTGTATTATATTTGTTCATGTTTCATTATAGGTCTATCCTCTACCAGACAGAGTGAGGGCTGGAAATTGCAATGACAAGTTGTACAATCATTGGGTTTCCACAGTAGATTTTCTTTGATATTGCTGTACTTAAGATTTTCATGCTTTCAATAATTTTGGTTGTGTATTATATTTCTTCATGTTTCATTATAGGTCTATCCTCTACCAGACAGAGTGAGGGCTGGAAATTGCAATGATAAGTTGTACAATCATTGGGTTTCCACAGTAGATATTCTTTGATATTGCTGTACTTAAGATTTTCATGCTTTCAATAATTTTGGTTGTGTATTATATTTCTTCATGTTTCATTATAGGTCTATCCTCTACCAGACAGAGTGAGGGCTGGAAATTGCAATGATAAGTTGTACAATCATTGGGTTTCCACAGTAGATATTCTTTGATATTGCTGTACTTAAGATTTTCATGCTTTCAATAATTTTGGTTGTGTATTATATTTCTTCATGTTTCATTATAGGTCTATCCTCTACCAGACAGAGTGAGGGCTGGAAATTGCAATGATAAGTTGTACAATCATTGGGTTTCCACAGTAGATATTCTTTGATATTGCTGTACTTAAGATTTTCATGCTTTCAATAATTTTGGTTGTGTATTATATTTCTTCATGTTTCATTATAGGTCTATCCTCTACCAGACAGAGTGAGGGCTGGAAATTGCAATGACAAGTTGTACAATCATTGGGTTTCCACAGTAGATATTCTTTGATATTGCTGTACTTAAGATTTTCATGCTTTCAATAATTTTGGTTGTGTATTATATTTCTTCATGTTTCATTATAGGTCTATCCTCTACCAGACAGAGTGAGGGCTGGAAATTGCAATGATAAGTTGTACAATCATTGGGTTTCCACAGTAGATATGCATTGATATTGCTGTACTTAAGATTTTCATGCTTCCAATAATTTTGGTTGTGTATTATATTTGTTCATGTTTCATTATAGGTCTATCCTCTACCAGACAGAGTGAGGGCTGGAAATTGCAATGATAAGTTGTACAATCATTGGGTTTCCACAGTAGATATGCATTGATATTGCTGTACTTAAGATTTTCATGCTTTCAATAATTTTGGTTGTGTATTATATTTGTTCATGTTTCATTATAGGTCTATCCTCTACCAGACAGAGTGAGGGCTGGAAATTGCAATGATAAGTTGTACAATCATTGGGTTTCCACAGTAGATATGCATTGATATTGCTGTACTTAAGATTTTCATGCTTCCAATAATTTTGGTTGTGTATTATATTTCTTCATGTTTCATTATAGGTCTATCCTCTACCAGACAGAGTGAGGGCTGGAAATTGCAATGACAAGTTGTACAATCATTGGGTTTCCACAGTAGATATTCTTTGATATTGCTGTACTTAAGATTTTCATGCTTTCAATAATTTTGGTTGTGTATTATATTTCTTCATGTTTCATTATAGGTCTATCCTCTACCAGACAGAGTGAGGGCTGGAAATTGCAATGACAAGTTGTACAATCATTGGGTTTCCACAGTAGATTTGCATTGATATTGCTGTACTTAAGATTTTTCATGCTTTAAATGTTTTCTGTTGTGTATTACATTTGTTCATGTTTCATTATAGGTCTATCCTCTACCAGACAGAGTGAGGGCTGGAAATTGCAATGACAAGTTGTACAATCATTGGGTTTCCACAGTAGATATGCTTTGATATTGCTGTGCTTAAGATTTTCATGCTTCCAATAATTTTGGTTGTGTATTATATTTGTTCACGTTTCATTATAGGTGTATCCTCTACCAGACAGAGTGGGGCTGGAAATTGCAATGATAAGTTGTACAATCATTGGGTTTCCACAGTATTGAAATTTATTCTTATACTTAATTCATGCTTACAATGTTTCTATTATGTTTTACATTTGTTCATGCGTTTAATTTGTGAAACATAGCATCTTGGTCGATCCACTGTTGTAGTTTGTTCAGCATAACCTCAGTGCTCAGGTGAGCTACAGGACCAATGGTCCTCTGGTGTTAAATATAGATTAAGATTTACATTGCACCATAAAAAATTCATATTAAAGCATTTTTAGCAAATAAACAGATGAAATTCAAATCAAAACTTTGTGGCCAGTTATCACAAAAAATGATAGTGAGTGAAGAGCTCCCTTGATCAAATGTGACTTGTGTGTGATAGCAAAATGTGTGCAAAATTTATTTACTTAAGTATATTTTCACCTTCTGGGTCACTGCTGTTTGCTTCATAATTTGTTTACATGATTGGTGCATTCAAAAGTGCATTTTAAAAGGTGCACCATGAATAGTGGTTTCTGATACCTGCATTCAGTGAACTCAGATCAGCCTGTGATCAGCTGATAATTAGTCTCTGGTTTCTGAGTAACCTCTTCTGATAAAAGTGAGGCTTTTTGTGATGTTTGTTACTTAGAATTTCACTTGAATAGTCACTGTTTGAATTTCTGTAGTTAAATTGCAACATTTTAACCTTTAAAGCACCATGAAATGGATGACAAAATGTATGTAAACAAATTTTAAAAAATATTTGGTCCAAGCTATATCGCATTGAGAATTCAAAGAATAGGGGGGGGCAAACAGTGTAGATCCAGATGAGCCACCTCATCTGGATCTACGCTGTTTGCAAATTCAGCTTTTTCTGTTTAACGCGTTTTTGCTCTATTAGTGTTAAAAATTGCTATCATATTATCTAGTCATATAGTCTGGAAAGCTTCTAGGAATTGGTGTTGATATAAACAGTTGTCCATAGTATTTCTCCTGAAAGTGTATGGGGAGGGGGGGGCAACTCTGTCATTTTTATTTTTGCCTGCCTTCTAAATGGAAGTCCACTTTTAAAGGAATGAATTTGCTCCCATAGGAGCAAATTCTTTCCTTTAAGAGTAGACACCAATTTGGAAGGGGCTCATCATCCAGGGAAGCAAACAGGAAGTCATAAGATTTCTTTTTAAAAATGGCAGAGAAACTCTGGAGATGTACCTGTGCACTTTGATTTAGTCAATTGGGCTGAAAGGAATAAATTATGAAATATGTATATCATAGTAATATATAACTTTTTGAGTTTCTCATTAAATGTCTTTTGAGTTGTACCTTTGGGCATGTACATGTACTTGTGATAATGTTTGTTTGTGATAATAAAACATTTAACTTATTTGTGGTTTGCTCATACCTTACCTGGTGCTGGGTAGCTTTCAGTGCTGGGGTATCCTACATATTTGGATAATAGTAGGGCAAGGGCTGGCTGTGCTTGCAGCAGGTATGGGTTGAGGATTGTTTTGTATATTTTCTCTCATCTATCCCATCTTCCTTTTCATTCTCCCTTTCTGGAAGACGGCTTGATATAGACTGGAATAGACTCAAAGAGCCGTTAAACCCAAAACAACCAATCATGCCTAACCTGAATCACAGTATCCGAACGCTCTATACCAGCTCTTTCGGTTTTCATAGCGTCGTATCGATAGTACAAACATTCGCTTATAACCAGTAGTCGGAAATCATTATGTTTTGAGATTTTATCCGGAATTTGCTGTGTCATTTATAGTTATTCAGCTTCGAAAATGTAAAGAGGTAAGTTTAATATAATTTGCTCTTCGGTCTTTTACTTTATTGCCCTGTACAATGTCGTGTATGGGTGGATGTAAACGGTACAGTATTCAAATTGCCCTTGGCATGATTCTACAACCTTTTTGAGCCTTTTCTTACATGTTTTATAAAAAATCTTTAAAATAAACGGAAGGCGTTATCAATCTACAGTTTGTTAGTTTTGGTAATAGGATGATAGCTAGGTTTTGCACGACACAAACTCGTGTTAACTTAAGCTGTTCGGAATAAAATTTCTGTGACGGCCATGAGGTATTCATTGTACAGGGTAACAAAGTAAAAGACCGAAGAGCAAATTATATTAAACTTACCTCTTTACATTTTCCAAGCTGAATAACTATAAATGACGCAGCAGATTCCGGATAAAATCACAAAACATAACGATTTCCGACTACTGGTTATAAGCGAACTTTGTACTCTCGATTCAACGCTATGAAAACCGGAAGAGATGGTACAGTGAGTTCGGATACTGTGTGAATGATATTCTGATAATTTGGGATAATTTTTCTCATGAAATTGTGGCCCCAGTAGAACCACGTTTTGATGGTTCTAATGTCAGAGCACTAAAGTGTTTATCTAGAGAATGAAGATAAGTTATCAAAGCCCTACCTTATCTGTGGCTCAGCACTGAGGACTTTGGTCGCAAAAATTGCTTGGGCCCCATTTTCTGTGGTGATGTTTTCCATCAAATTTTACAGAATTTTCGAGAGAAAAAACATAAAAAAAAAAAAAAATCATGCAAGACTCTTTTGTTGCCAATCTGGCAATATATTTGGCAATCTTTCTGTATCATTATGATGTGTTCAGTTCAGGTAGAGTAGCAATAATTGTTATATCTGTGTATTCTAGATAACAAATCCTCAGTCAGACAAGCTAGAGGAGTTTTTCTGATTCTATGGAGAAATTTCTGCATGTCTTTCATCCCCATATATTCTATACATTTTAACTTCTACTATTCAGAATATGGAGAGGTTTGATCCTACAAGGAAACATCCTCTCCCTAGTCTCTAGGCTGATCCAAGTCTCAGAGTTTGGAAGACAATATTGGAATATTACGATGCCTGCTCCCAAACCTGAAGATGATTTTCCGCAAGTCTTCAAGTGTAACATATTCCTGTCAACAACTTTTCCATTTGGGTCCTTTGACTTGATATGGAGTCTGCAAACCAAGTCCATAATTGAGCCGCGACGAAACAAAACCAACAAAGTGGTATGTGTGCCCAGCGACGCTTCAGATCAGCCTGGGCATCTGCCCAGTCTAATCAGAGTCTTTGCTGTGCACTTTAAGGGTAGCTGAAGGTCTAGCCTACCTCCATGCTGACACTGAAGATGGATCAGACTTAGCAGATGCCCAGGCTGATCTATGTCTATGCTGGGTGAACATGCCAATATGTTGGTTTTTATGTGTCGTGGCTCATATTTAAAACAAGTGCAGTGACAACACAGACAAGCAAAATTTGAAAATAGCATTTTATTTACCTCATATCATGCCAATTTTCAATGGCCTTGTGGCTGTCGAATTACAAATGTGAAAAATTCTATAAAAATGTATCAAAAGGCATAATTAAATAAAGGTACATCCCTATATATACATGTGGAAAAAATAATGCCCATTTGATCTTTAACTTCCATTTCAGTATTAAAGATTTGTTGCAGATTACCACACATTACATAGCTTCATTATAACACATATAACACAACTTAAGATAAATCAAACCATAGAAATAAAAAAACAGAACCAACAAAGGACTGTTTTCACATGATGTTTAATTGTCAACCAGTTTCGGTCACACAATGACCTTTTTCAAGATGTGTGATAGACTCAAATTGCTTACTGAAGTAGTGTAAAAAGATAAATAACATCACATGATCTTAATTGTTCTAAAAATAGTCATGACTTTCTATATGACCTCTATGGAAAATGAAAGTAGCTGATAACATTGGTGAAACATTTTAGGATATAATGCTACCATGCCAAAGGTCCAACTGAGATGAAAATACAAAGACATATAGGAATGCCCTATATTCCTTTGAAATCTCAATATAATGCTTTTCACTGAAGCTATGCTTTCTCATAGAATCCTAAAGATAGCATTCAGTACTGCAGATAAGAAGAGGTCTATGATAATTTCTGCTTAAAAGTGTATGTTGTGACCCTTACTAGAACAGTCTCACCAAAACAGTTCCAATGAGGTGTCACAATGTTTTCACTGACAAACAAGAGATATTTTCGCAAAATTATCCTCAAAACTCCATCTTATCTGGAGCTCAGGCATAATAAAGAAACTGGACTGTACTGGGACAAAAAAATAATTCTAATTTAACTACTGAGTGTTACTAACAGACTATTACCAGAGCTCTAGATAAGAGGGAGTATTTGATGATAATTAGGGATAATTTTTGTTAATTCTGCATAAAACATATATTGTGACCCCTCATCTGAACCGTCTCAATGAGACGGTTCAGATGAGGGGTCACAACATATGGTTTCGATGAGAAATAAGGAAAATTATCCTTGATTATCATCAAATACGCCCTCTTATCTAGAGCTCTGTATTACCTTCTTCAAATTTGATGAAGTTTATTGTCATATCATGAAATTTTCAATCAAATGACTGGCAAACAGTACACATGCCAAAACATGCATTTTTATGTGGCACAGACAATTTGATTTTAACCCTATTGCACTCAGAACGGCCAAAACTCTACGGAGTTTTGGCCGTTCTGAGTGCAATAGGGTTAAGCAAAATAAACTAGTTTGAATCAGCACCGAAGGAGTTCACAAAATTTCTTGGTATTTACAAAACAGAGCATCACTGCGTTATAAATGCAAAATAAACATAATATTTTACTTGCAACTTAAAAACCCACTAGTTCTACAGTTCTGAGTTGTAACAGAAAAAAGCATCATTGACAAGATAATTCTTAATATCTGTAACAAATAAATATCATTGGTTTCCAAAGAAAATCACAAAACTATCCACAGCTTGCAATCAGGGTTTTGAGGATTATTCAGAGATAATTTTTCTTCTTCCTGAACAAAAACATTTGTGATCCCTCCAAAGAATTGTCTCAATGAAATGGTTCTAATGAAGGGTCACAACATAAGTTTTTATGGAAAAATAAGGACAATATATTTCACTATATTTCACTATATTGTCCCTGTCCCTGTCACCCTTTATTATCTGGAGCACTGCTAGTATCTGTTTATTGTAACTCAGACTGCTCAATAAACTATTATTGGAATTGTAATAAACATTATATCACATGTGATTTTGGCACAGGATCATTGGAAGCTATTTATTAAACTTATACATGTCCTGCCAGTCTGTCTTATGGTGAATAGATACACTTTCAGGGCAAGCAACTCTGCTATTTTTCTTTCTTGCCTGCCTTCTCAATGGGGGCCAACTCTTAAAGGAAAAAATTTGCTCGTCAGAGAGCTAATTCTTTCCCATAAGAGTAGATCCCATTTTGGGAAGACTAAGTTCTTCATGGAGGCAGGCATGAAGTTACAGAAGATCTTTTCCTATATAAAAGTGGCAGAAAAACATAAATGTGAACCATTCTGGTTTGGGTGCTGTTCTTATAAGGGAGAGAACTTCGTCAGTCTTGCCTTAAGAGAGGCCATTGTCTCCCATGCAAAAGTAGTGATAAAGCTGTGGAGCAGTAGCCATATACCTTGATTATAATTCCAAGATAACATCATCATATTTAAAGATAAAACAAAAATTTTGCAGAAGGCAGTGTCTTCTCCATCTGTCTACTGCCACAAAAAGAAACCAAAACAGAACTCTACAAAAGTTTATGCCAACATTGAAAAAGTATACTTATATCTTGCTTTCAGCTAGTTGCAGGCAAGAAATAAACAAGATGTATCTGATGACAGGATAGGACACCTGACAGCGCCTTTCTCATCACAAAAAAAAAAAAAACTTATAAAAAAATTAAAACATTCTGAGAGCACACTGATGCCAATGTGACAATAGCTCTTCCTGTGTTTAAGAACAGGCAAGCTCAAAATGTACAGTGACCCATCATGGCCACAGCAATTCTGATTTTGTATCACAATATATACTTTACGGAGACTGAACAGTCTCTAATCTAGAGCTCTTAATCCACTATCCATGATAAAAGTTAATGGTTAAAACTCTGAACTCTGCTCTTGTGGGATATATAGTGTATATTATTTGTGGCTAATTTCCTCATATACACACTGATTGTCAAAGCATCAACACCAACTGGGTAACAAAGCTGTTTTCCAACACAATCAAGATGGTGGACTTCCACTGTTCGGATGAGATTCAATATCTGTCTGATGTGACAATGGAACTGGTATTCTTAGTGTGCTCAGTGGGTCAGATACATAGCCTGGAATGATAGAAACTAACAGCTCATAAAGGTTCAGATAAGGGTGCAATCTAAGGATAGCTGAGTGTACACGACAAAACCAACAAAGTGGCATGAGTGCCCAGCAAAGACTCAGATCAGCCTGGGCATCCACCCAGTCTAGTCTTTGCTGCAGGCAGGGATGTAGCCTTGACCCTTAGCTAGCCTTTAAGCACACAGCAAAAAGTCTGATCAGAGTGGATGTCCAGTCTGATCTGAGTCTTTGCTGGGCACATATGCCACTTTGTTGGTTTTGTCATGTTGAGGCTCAATTATGAGGTAATTTATAGGAAGGGGTATAAGGGATATTAAGGGATAATTTTACACATTTCCTCATAAAAACATGTTGTGACCCCTCATTAGAAATGTCTCACCAAGACTAATAATCTGGTCACAACATACCTTTTCACTGAGAAATAAAAAAAATCACTTTATCAGGAGAACAGTCTAAAAATGTATGTTGTGACCCCTCAGTAGGCTAATAGACGCCACATGCTGCTGAGGTTACAATGTAATATTTTACTCTCATCTAGAGTTCTGTATTACGGTGATTTGTAGCCCGTACAGTTCCCAAGTTCAACCATTTCTTTAAGGTAAAAGGGTACTTTCAAGGGAAGCAACTTCCATTTCCAACAAAAGAGTTTACTCCCCTATAGGCTAATCTTTCCTTTAAGAGACCCCAGTCTTGCATTCTTTTTCAATGGGGATCTACTCTTAAACAAAGGAGGAATTTACTCCCAAAGGAGCTAATCTTTCCTTCAACAGACCCCAGTCTTAAAAGAGCTGTCTGATCAGGATTTACACTGTTTGTTATTTCCCCAGCAATTAATGAGCCGTGACACGACAAAACTAACAAAGTGGCATGTGCCCCCAGCAAGTCTCAGATCAGACTGAATGGATGCCCAGGCCGATCTGAGTCTTTGCTGGGTGCTCATCCACTTTGTTGGTTTCGCCCAGGTTGAGTCTTTGCTGGATGCTCATTCACTTTGTTGGTTTTGTCATGTGGCTTAATTTAATTCATTGTGACTTTGGAGTTTGAGAGCACCTTCATGTTTTTCCACCATCTTTCAAAAAGGTGAACAACTTTTGTGACTTCCTGTTTGCTTTCCTAACAAAGAAGCATTTCTGTAACGGGGTGTACTCTTGAAAGAAAAAATTTGCTCTGGGCGAAACAAAGTTGACTCCCAAGCAGAAGTGACTTCAACTTGTTTAAATCATACAATAATTTAACCCTTTTTATACCAAATATGCGTTTTGGGAACATATGCAAACAATGCATACCCAATTCAGACGCCACAAAATGCGGCATCTGATCAAGGTCTAAACTGTTTGCTTACAGGAATGTCTATGCAAAATACAGTGTATAAGAAAATATTCACCAGAAACCCCTAAAAATAGAAATGGACTCGACCAAGTGATAAGGACGAACAAGTCCACTGGTCATAAAAGGGTTTATGCAGTAACTGGTCATTTGTCCCAATTCATCAGGTAATGAACACTTAAAGGGCGCCGGGCTGGGTAGCGCAATCGGTAGGGCACCTGACTCGTAAGTCAGAGGTCCTGGGTTCGAATCCCGGTCTGGCCACATACTTTCGTTTCTCCTTCCGCTGATTCAAGAAGGGCAGTTGTCAGTTACTCGCGAAAGTATGTGCACTTAGTACTGGTTAACAGCTTAGGAGGTCTAAGCCTGCCCAGGAATAGTGTGGTTAGGTTAACTGACCGTCCCGACATGACCTTAGTTGTTTACCGTGGACGTTAAGCATCAAATCAACCAACCAACCAACTTAAGGACAATAGTTGCATTTGCAAACAGCGCAGATCCATATGAGGTGGCTCATGATAAGCTGCCACATCTCGATCTTCACTGTTCGCTGTCTAGTCTCTGAACTCTCGATATGAAACTGCTTGGACGCAACATTTATTTGAAATTTGCAGCCATAAATTTTGATGCCTGCTTTTTGGGGGGGCTTTAAGGTTTAAAGAATAACTGTTACCATTTTTATCCAGCTGTGGAAATGGCAGTCTTCTGAGGTCTTCAGTACTGAAAAAGAAATGGTACAGTCAACCATCTTTATAACAGCGTTCATTACAACAACAAAATTCTATATAATTTTACTTTGTTAATCACAAGATCTATTAGACCTTTTTGTTACCTTTTACAGCCACAGGGGCAATAATTACAGCAGGGGCATTTATTAGGATTAATATTGTACTTAGAATACTTATGGTACATATCAATTTGGCAAAAAGATTGAACAAGAGCTGTCGCCTGACAGCATAGCTCGCCTGAATAGGTGCTTGCCCATCACACTGTCGCTATTGTAGTGTGGACGGCTATGCATAAAATCCAGGCAAGCATGTCCATAATGACAACACATTTATAAACAAAAGCTATCTCAGAAATAAGTTTAAAATGAAATTAAAATAAAAAAAATCCACATGAAATTTCAAAGTACATGAGCTTGAGCTCAAAGAACTAAGGGGTGGGGGTAGGAGGGTTGGGTTGGGGTTTGGGGGGGGGGCTGTATCAAAACTTTGAACCATTATCTAACATCAGTCCAAGTATAAGTATCAACTGATACCATCGTGGCACTGTGAAATTATGTCTTCATAAATATAGAACTTTAACTAAAATCTTTAAGACAAAATTCAAAGTCGATGACCTTGACTTCAAGGTCATCCGGTGGGGTAAGTATATAGTGTTTTGTAAAATCTCAAAAAATTGTCTAACATCAGTTCAAGTGTAAACTAAATCTCTGCCAAGCATTATGAATCAGTACGCAATTAGAAAACTTTAATAAAGACCAAATTTCCTAAGTCCCTGACCTTGACATCAAGGTCACCGAGCAGGGCTGGGGTAGTACTCTGTAAAACTTTGGGACTAATATCTAACTACAGTGCAAATATAAAAAGAATTCATCTATGGGTTCAGGAGATATGTGTCATTAAAAAACTTTAACCAAAACATCCAATTAATAAAAAGACAATTTTCTAAGTCCATGACCTTGACATCAAGGTCACTGAGGGGGGTGGGGGTGGTACCTTGGAAAACTTCGGACCAATATCTAACTACAGTGCAAGTATCAAAGGAATCCATCCATGGGTTAAGGAGATACTGGGCTTTAGAAAACTTTAACCAAAACATCCAGTCCCAAAATTTCTTAAGTCCCTGACCTTGACATCAAGGTTACTGAGCGCGGCTGGGGTAGTACTCTGTAAAACTTTGGACTAATAGCTAGGTACAGTGCAAATATATTAAGAATTCATCTATGGGTTCAGGAGATATGTGTCTTTAAAAAACTTTAACCAAAACATCCCAGCAATAAATTTTCTAAGTTCATGACCTTGACATCAAGGTCACTGAGGGGGGGTGGGGGTAGTACCTTGGAAAACTTTGGACCAATATCTAACTACAGTGCAAGTATCATAGGAATCCATCAATGGGTTAAGGAGATATTGGGCTTTATAAAACTTTAACCAAAACATCCAAAACAAAAACACTTCCAATTTTCTAAGTCCATGACCTTGACATCAAGGTCATGGAGTGGGGTGGGGGTGGCACCCTGTTAAACCTTGGACCAATATCTAACTACAGTGCAAGTATCAAATGAATCCATCCATGGGTTAAGGAGATATAGGTCTTTAAAAAAACTTTAACCAAAACATCCAATCCGGACGCCGACGCCGACGCCGACGCGGACGCCGACGCCAGGGTGACAACAATAGCTCTTCCTGAACTTTCGTTCAGGCGAGCTAGAAAAGGGTTGGGGGGTAGGGAAGTGGGATAAAGAGGGTTCTCCTCCAACCAACCCAAGATATATCTCGTAAATCAGTCATATTAATTCTGTCTTATAAGACAGATCTAGATTTGGGGGTTGTTTTGGAGAGCTAAACAATCTTTTACCCAAAATATGGCAATACATTGTCTAAACACCTTTCAAACTTGATCTGCTGACTTGAAGGGGTAACCATCAGCAAACTTACTTGTTCCTAGAAGCCTCCATCTCCCAGTGGGTTCTGAGAGCCAGCACATTCCCTGCCAGAGGGGGTGTGGCCCTGCCCTCCCCATCAATATCGTGGTCTCGTATCACCGCTGGCAGACTGGCGGACAGTGACATTGCGGGGTAGTCTGGTGGGTTACTCAACATCATCACGGCAGGAGAATGACGGCAGTCCTCCAGGACTGGCAAAATTTCTCCAAAATCTGGGCGGTCCTGAAAAGAAAATTTTTAAATTTCAGTCTACTGTAACATGCTGTGTATGGATACCTTAGCTACTAGACAACAAACTTTCGTAATAGATTTTTTTGCACATGTACATTTTGGCTGCTTTTTGCCGCTTTAAGGGTAAGCATAATAATCAGGCTGTACTGTACTATGAAAGCTCATTCTTCTGTGCCTTGTCAGAACTATGTTACCAAAAACATTTAAGTGTTGGTGCTATGGTAATGAAGGCTCCTATGGTACAGTCAAACCTGTACATGTGGAGCCACCTGTTTTTAGTGTGTCTGTTGGTAAGCAGCCATTTTAACATCCCCAACCCCCTTCCCAAGTGGAAATTACTAATAACTGTATCTGTAACTAAGTGTGAACCTGTCAAATGTGGCCAATGTACAGCCAAAAACAATTGTTACATACCTCAGGATTTGGACTCCAGCCCACATGAAGAAGAGAGACAAGAGGCTTAGGAAATGTGACAGCAATAGGTGGACGTGTGTTATGATAAGCCATTTCTGCTGCAGCTGCCGCTAGAACAGAAAGAAAATTAGAATATTATAGCTGTGTTTGCTGCAACAACATATGTTTGCCAATAAGAAGTATTACCTGCAAGTTTGTAGGTTTTGTATGGAAAAGTCATGAGAAATTTAATACTATTACGTATACACTATCTTATCCCACTGTATATTTTGATCTATGGTATAACTTTGAGAACAGTCCCAGTGATGCTCCTTACAAAATATGACCTAAGTATAGAACGCATTTCTGAAGAAATGTTAATTTACTGTTTTGCTAATTTTAGTAATGGTAGCCATCTTAGGTGGTCTTTTTTCCATACCATACAAATTGAAAGTACTGGGACAGATAGATCTGAACAGTGTAGACCAGATCAGACTGCTCTATTAGATGGCAATCTGATAAGGGTTTACACTGTTTGGCTTTTCATCTGCATCTTTTGGATGCACTTATACACTGTCATACCTAAGTGATTACAGAACAATTATGGTAATTATTTTAGATGTCCAATTTTTTTCAGAATTTCTACGGTAAATACCTGGTTTAAGGTGAGCAAATGGAAGTTCTCCCGCTAGAAGTTCCCAAAGACAGAGAGAGTAGCTGAACACATCAGCTTTTACGCTGTATTTTGTACATTGAGTAAAAATTTCTGGAGCCATCCAGCGGAGATTCTGCATTAAAAATATACAATTTCATTCATTATAGGTTAAAGCGCTCTGACAATATTTGGTATATATTTGGAAAGTTTTGTCAGTGAAATGACATAGACCTAGATCAGACTGCTTCCTATCTGTATCTGTATCAAAGCCTTTAACCATAGAAACTCTCTGGTATAATTCTTCAGTGGTAAATTGATCTCAGTATAAACTCATGCATATGACATACTGCTAAGAAGCAATATGACCAGGATCTGCACTGTTTGCTAACATCTCCTCCTACAGGAGCAAATTCTTTCTTTTATGGGTTGACCCCACCCCTACTGATATAGGAGGCAAAAAATAGTAGAGTTACTGCCTCTTAAAGTATACCCATTCACATTTACACTATTTATTCGAGGTATTTTGACAGTGTAAGATTTACTACAATTTAGGCTGTAAATAACGCCCCCCTTTCGTAACACGCAACACCCCCAGGGCATTTAATATGATTAATATGTTAGTTAACTTTTCATTTCTAAATTTAAAACAGTGTATGGCTACCATACAAATTTTTGTGACTCATATTCATAATTTTGGCGAATAGAAAGTTTGCATAAACCTATTCCTATCATTGTAAATTCATAAATATGTGATAATTAATACTCATAAGCTCATGCAAATAATGTTTAATCACAAACTATTGTTCCCATAATACACACTTGTCTTAAACGAAACCCTAGTCTTTAACCCATTTATGCCTGTTAAACCTACCTCACAGTTTGGACTAGTCTACAGGGGTGTCTAATTTCATGTGTGTGTGTTTTTCTCTTTTTTTTACAGAGTTCTTGTATTTTATGCAAACAATATAGACCCTAATCAAACGCCATATTCTGCAGCATCTGATAACGGTCTTCAATGTTTGCCAAGTCCTTTTTACAGGGTGCTAGGTACAATGTGTACAGAGCCTTCTCATCTAAATCTACAATGCTTGACAACAATCCATCGTCTAAATAATTTAAAGAGGGAAGGGCCATCTTCCAATATTTCAGGACAAAATGATTAACTTACCCCTGGCTGTTTGGTCATGTTGTCTTCCATGGAACGCAGAAACTGAGATTCTGAAAAAGTGAAATACCATAAAAATTCTAAATACTGGGACAGATATGTCTGAGCAAGCAGAGCAGACCTAGATCAGACTGCTCCTTTGGGAGCAGTCTGATCAGTGTCTACACTGTTTGCCATTCCATCTGCACCGTTTAAATGCATCACTGCACTGAAAAACCAAACTGTTCCATTTTCAGGACAAATATGGTAATATGTTTGGTGTCAAGAAAAGATATCACATTTGTGTGCTCATTTCAGCAACAGCATGCCTAAAGTTTATCTATTATATGACATACTCACCACCGAAATCAGCAACCACAGCTCGGCCGTTTTCTTCCAGAAGTATATTCTGACTGTTCAGATCTCGATGAATGATTGGTTGTGGCAAGTTGTGTAGGTAAAACATACCCTTGGCAACATCAGTTGCTATAGTCAACTTGGAATGAATATCTATCAACCTGAAATTGTATTCAAAGCTCCAGATAACACACAAAACAGTGGTCCAGATAAGACGGGGTAACCAGGATAATTTTCCATACTTCATCATAATAACATATGTTACGACCCTTCATTAGAACCATCTTGGAGAGGCAGTTCTAATGAGGGGTCACAACATATGTTTTCATTGAGAAATAAGAAAAATAATCTCAATTATCCTGAAAGCCTGCCTTATCAGAAGCTCTGAAAAACAGGTTCTGTTAACAAATCTAGATAATTTTTTTTCATTCTGCATATCCTCTGATGGTGCTTTCGATTTGTACAAACTTTCAAAAAGAAATTTTTAAAGGGTTCTACAGATATGGAGCAGACAGGAAATTACTCTAAGAAAAATACAAAGTGCATTATTTCAGCAAAACCAGAAGTAGATTAAACGTTCTTTCTATGTACATCATCTGTCAGATGGTGCTTTAAATTTCTATAAACTTTTATGAACAAATCTTGTATGGTTTTAAAGATATAGAGCAGACTTGAAATATTACCTGTAGAACTTTGAATTCTAAGTGCCACTGTGACCTTTGCCTGACACCATATATATATGAGCTCTGCACGCAAGGTTGATAAGGTGAACATGTGACACAAGTTTAAAACAATGTTTTCTAGGTGCTTAGGAGATATGAAGTGGCCAGAAAAGTTAACAGACAGATAGAATGCACAGACAGATGGATGGATGGACACCATCATAACATTATATGTCCTATCTCACAATGGACAAAAAAAAGTAATAAATAAAATCTTACCTCTTTTGTTCATGAAGCAAGCTATATACTGATCCTCCTGACACATACTGTGTGACAATAGCGAATTGCTGCAACAAAAGACACTCTGTTAAAGCCGTAAAGTGAAAACCTACATGCTTTCCGCCATTTTCACAAAAAGAGAACAATATTTCCCTTTGAGCAAAATAAGAAAATTTCTAAGACTGCAGTAGCCTCTAAATTTCAAATTCCCTGAGATTTTTCCTGACTTTTCAAGTCTTTTTCAAATTTCCCTGACCAATTACAAAATTCTCTAATTTTTCCCTGACCAGGATAAATATTCCTTATCTAGTTGTTTATCCCTGACCGTGGCAATGCTACTGATGTGAACAATTTTCACACAGAATGTTTGCACAAACTTTCAGAAGTATCTTCTGGTGATTACTAAACAAGAAGGCCATAATAAATCTAAATCATTCCTCTGAATCTTTATGTGAAGAAGTTCCTGTGATCATGGTTATCATAAGAGTCAAAATATTTGCTCTGTTGTGAGGGGCAGAGCCAATTTTCCAATTCAGTTATTTTAAAGTTGCCTCCCAACCAAAGCATATCTAGACCAAATGGTATTTGTGGAGTCCTTACAAAGCAAAAACAGTTTGCTTAGAAACTAAATGGACTTTAAGGTGTCAAACACCAAACTGCTTATGCACATTTGTGCAGAAGAGCCCTGGTAGCTCAGTGGAATAAGTGCTGGCTTGCTTTGCTAGCTGCCTGGGTTCAAATTCAGCTGAAGCTGGATTTCACTTCATCTTAAACAGAGTTCCATTGCACAAGACTTTCATTACCACAACTGGCTTGATATGACTGAAATACTATTGAAAGGGTCGTTAATCAGCAAGTCATTTACCTTACATTTGCACAGGCATGCATAATTACGTTTATGCAATAGACAGAAGTACAGATATAGTGGTATAACAATAAATTGGCTTACACTAGGATCATCGAGGCATGCCCCTAGAAAATTTATGACATATGGACTGTTTAGTTTGGACAATATTGCAACTTCCCGACAATACATATCAACATCAGACTTTGTTCCAAACGACGTTGCCTTGTACCTGTGAAAGCAAGTAAGGATATGTTAAAAACACAAGAGGAAAACTGCATTTCAGCCTGTTACTTTTTTACATACTTCCAGGTAGTACAATTGCAATGCAGCCTGTAAATTACTGCCATGTAGTAAACTTGCATTTCAGCCTGTAAATTTTGGACATACTGCAGAGAAGTAAAATTAACATTCAAATTTTAGGTGAATGGGTACATCTCCATGTGTTTCTACCATTTTTACAATGAGGAAACAATTCTTTTGACTTCCAATTTGATTCCCAGGACAACAAAGACCCTACAAAGTGGGATCTTTTCTTATAGGGGAGCAAACTCTTTCCAGTAAGAGTTGGTCTCCATTAAGACTAGAGGTAAAATGAAAATGGTAGAGCATCTTCCCCTGAAAATGTATTCATTTACCTTAAGGTTAATTGCATTATTCAAATTAGGTGTCCCAGTATTTATGACAATTAAGGTACTCCCCAATACATCTGATCTCCAGGGCCCACTTGTTCAAAGCACTGCTAGCTTAATGAAGTCAGGTGCCCCAGTAGCATAGTGGAATAAGTGCTGGTCAGCTGATGTAGCTGTCCTGGGTTTGATTCCCGGAGATGGAAATCTTTTCTAACATAAATGGGGCTCCATTGCACATAGCATTTCATTATCACCCACCCATCGTCCTGACTGAAATACTGCTGAAAAGGATGTAAGATCACAAGTCATCCTTCCATCTATTAACAAAGTCATGTGTGAAGGATTCATTATATTTTATAGTACACTTAAAGACAGGACTTCTCTGCCGGGGGGTCTGGTTCCCAGCAATAGCATATGTTACCTGTATAGGTAAAGGTGTGAAAATTTATTCAACCAATCAGTGGACCAGAATTACCAGTTATAATAATTTCATTGGCTGATTGGAGGTGTTGACACTATGTGATCAAGAGACAGAATGACACTGTGGAAGTTAATCCTCTTTATATAGTACCTGTCCTGTCTTTAAAATCATTCATTATATTTTATAGTCCACTTAAAATCAAGTGTCACTGCAAAAGCTCCTCCCATTTTTTTCAGCAAGAAAGGGCCATGTTTTTGCAAACAATGTGTTTGAAAATATAACTTCTCATTAACTAACAACGTCAGTTTTGAACAACCAAGCCCTTATATACCTTTTTATTGCGACCGTTTTTCCACGACATCTACCCTTGTAAACTTTACCAAATGATCCACTTCCAATGACGTCTTGGAAATCAATGTCTGAGATAAGAATATGGAAATGGTGAGGTAGCTCGGATCTAAGTTGGAGGACATCTATCTTTTCTGTGAATAAAAGCATGAGTCTACAAAATGGAACAATGGAAGACTGCGTCCCTTCAGATTGCTTTTCAACATTTTACCATTTCCCAGTATGCAAGTGATGATAAGTTTCTTGCATATTGCTGAACACCTAAACTAACAAGGATTCTGCGGAATGTGGTGTCTCCCTTGTCTGCACATTGTCACAAAACAGAGCTAAAGCAGAAAACTTGATGCAAAGTTAAGGCCCTCACCACAAACAGTGGTAAAATAATACCTTTGTCTCACTTCTGCTAGTCACAAGTCAGACAAAATTGCAAAAATTAATATTCAGCAAACATTTGAATCCACAAAAATTACTGAGCACACAATGATATTTTAGTGAGAAATTAACCTAAGTCTTCTTGTGATCTTGAAAAAGAGGTTAAAGTCACCCAAATTTTATCACATCTTAAGCTTGTCAAAATTATATATTCATGACAGTTTGGTGAAAATCCATCAATTGGTTCTGGAGATATTTGTGCATACAAGAAACTGTCCTGATAAGGCCAACGGGAATTGCACTGAAAGCAATATGTCCCTCTATAGCCTTTGGTGGAGTGTGTGTGGGGGTGGGTGGGGGTATATCATTCTATCAAAGTTCTCTTAAGTAAAAAATGTAGCCATACACCATGAAAAAGTAAAGTGACATAAAATCAGCAAGATTCATGTTTCTTGACACCATTTTTCTGGTGGGGTTCACAATTTACCTTTTGTCATACTCCTAAGTTTGCCAATTGGTGATGGAACTGAGACATAGGAACCTTCACCTCCTGGCTGAGAGTAATCCCCACAAGCTGATTCCTCTGATGGTCTTTTGTGATGCTTTAATAATGTAACTATTGTATCATGACCTAAAATATAGAATGCATGTTAGAAAATGCTTTTTCTGTTTAATATTGACATGACAAAGGTTAGATAACACACATCATGCAAGACGTTTCATGCTTATTTATAATTAAGAAACTGGCTAAAAATTCCACCAGCTAGCTTCAACATCACAGCTAGATGGCGGTGTCAGCATTCTGAGCCACTTAAGGTTCTGCCAATAACCTGAAACTCCCTGTCCACTTCATAAAAAGTGGGTTGTGGTGACCCAGTTTTATGGGTAGTAAGGAAATGATGTATCACAAAAATTCTTAATATTGGGACAGACAGGTCAGTGCAAACACTGCAGACCAAGATCATACTGCTCCTGAAGGGGCTTCCTGAGGGTCTACACTATTTGCCATTCCAGCTGAATATTTTAGATGTGTCACTGCATCGAAAAACTAAACTGTTCAAGTTTGAGGTCAGCTGGGGAAATCATTATAGGTGTTCCGATTTTTAGAATATTTACAGCAATGGCTCAGAACCAAGGAAGCGGATACAGGGTACTGACAAACATTTGTACTCTCCACAAGCGAACAAAGCTGCTGGTGATGAGCCACCTTATCTAGATCTACGCTGTCCGCAAATTCAACTAGTTACATTTCTGACGCTTTAAGTGTTAAATAATATGTCTATAGAGAGGCGCCTTAGTCGAGTGGTTAGAGTGGCTCGGCTATTGTGCAGAAAGTCACCGTAAGGTCGTGAGTTCGCTGCTCACTGTCGCCGTGCGATGACTGGAAAACTCTCTCTCTGTCTACCCAGCAGTAAATGGGTACCTTTTTCGAATCAGGGAAGGCTAAGGCAGCGAAAGGAGAGGGATGGGCTCCGCCTTTCATCAGCTGTGCCCAAGATACAGTGGGTCTCTAACCCCCACTGCCCCTACGGCTATTAGGCTACGGGAAACCTTTATCTTTAATATGTCTATTGGCCTTTCACAGAATCCTATATAGGAATAATATATGTTTCAACTACATGCATTATACATGTAAAATCATGTGGTTCAGATTCCAGATCCTCACCATTATTTCATTTAAGTTTTTTACTTTCATAAATTATTAAAGTTTTGCCCTCTCATGAAACAAGCAAAGTTAAGCATCACATTACCTTGTTCATAAGCCCACATCAAAGCAGTTTGTTCTTCTCTTTTCTCACTGCCACCATTCTGATCACTGATATAAGCTACTAAATTTATATCTGCCCTCTTCTCTAGTAGAAACTGTACAACCCTGATATGTCCATGGTAACTGGCACTGTGTAAAGCTAAAAACAAAACAACAGGACCCAGTTGTTCAAAAAAAGCAATTTTAACTTTTAGCTTGATGAAGCCTATAGTCAAGGATTTGGTATGTCTTATTGTACACATAAATTCAAGTAAGATAATATTCTTGGCTGCATAAAAGAAATTTTTGGTAAAACCTGCAACAGCAAGGCAGTGATAGCAGATTTTCACTTTTCCTCCCAACAATCAATGGCAACTATAAGTTGCCATTACGGTCAAATAGCTATTAAAACCAACTGGCACAAAATCAGTAGTTTTGGGGAGATTTAGATGTTTTTTTTTTTTTTTTTTTTTTTTTTTTACGAAGTTTCAGCTTTTTCAGCCTTATTAAATAGCTTGACGGAATGGCTACTTTATTAAATAGATTGACAAATGACTTTTTTCCACATAGGAAAGTCAAGTTTCAGCTCAAGTATGATTTGAAGTACTAGTGGGTAGGTCAAGTGATGTTATTATTATTAATTAGAGCTGTTGCTAAATATTGTCATTACAGTGGAAATTAACTTCAAGTGTATTATCTATTTACTCGGAACAATAAAACTTCTTTAAGAACAGACAGAAGGACAGGCTCAGCTAGAGAAATTGTTATGTTCTTACATAGGTCAACCTTCAAAAATCAAAAGGCAATTTCATGAGGTAGCTCTGTGTTATTTTATTAAGTTTAGGTCTAGTGTAAGTAGACTAAGGGCTAATTCCATGTCACATTTAAACCACCATCTGTAGTTTAAACCACGACATATCCCATAGACCATAATGCAAAATAAATCTTGTTCAGAGATTAACCAAGATTTTAAAGTGACGAGAAACTGGAACTTATGTTGTCAGCTGTAGATTTGGTGATTGTAGTCCGCTGAAACTTTACTTAATCTAGAAAAGAAAGGTCACTAAATGATTTGGTTGGTTGATTTGATGTTTAACGTCCACGGTAAACAACTAAGGTCATGTCGGGACGGTCAGTTAACCTAACCACACTATTCCTGGGCAGGCTTAGACCTCCTAAGCGGTTAACCAGTACTAAGTGCACATACTTTCGCCAGTAACTGACAACTGCCCTTCTTGAATCAGCGGAAGGAGAAACGAAAGTATGTGGCCAGACCGGGATTCGAACCCAGGACCTCTGACTTACGAGTCAGGTGCCCTACCGATTGCGCTACCCGGCCCGGCGTCACTAAATGACCCAAACATGTCAATCTATTTAATAAAATGCCAAATCTATTCTACTGTTGGTGGTTAATTTCTGATCTCCACTTGAATTGGATTATTTTCATTTCTTGGCTCTTTAAATGATAACAAGTAGCTCATAGTTACCTGTGTGTCCATCTTTGCCTTGATAGTTTATCTTCACATGCGACTGGTCTAGCAGAAACTTGATGATGTCAATACTACGACCATTTGTACAGGCACTGAAATAGAATACAATCGATCATTGCTCCAGGTAAGGTGGGATTTTGAAGATAATTCTGAGATATTTTTCTTATTTCTCAATGAAGGCAAATGATGTGACCCCTCACATGTGACTAAATGTTTGTTTGTTTTTTTTCTGTGATTAAAGGTCTGTTTTTTGTTTTTTTGTAACATGGGATGCTCATTGTAAAATTAGAAACATTAAAAAACTATTCAAACTCTGGATTAGTATCTATCATATCAGCCCAAGCATCACCTAAATCCAACATTGCATTGCAAAACTGTAAGTCTTTAAGTCTTCAGAAAACTGAACCCAAAATCTTTATCACAAATTTCTTCAACTACAACCTTAATCATGAATTTAAAGTCTATGATCCAGAGTTCAAAGTTGGGGGGGGGGGGGGGGGGGGGGGGGGGGGTCTATGATCCAGACTTCGAATTCGAAGTCGGGGGGGGGGGGGGGTCGGATTTTCTAAAAACTCAAACCAGTATCTAACATCAGCTCAAGTATTTTCTTAATCCATCCACACATTATGAAACAGTATGCCTTAAGAGAACTTTAACCATACTCCAAATTTCTAAGTCCATGACCTTGACTTCAAAATCATTGAGAGAGTGGTTCACTGTAAAACTTTGGATCAAAATCGTTGTACGTCCAAGTATTAACAGATCCATCTATGGGTTAAGGAAGTATAGGTCTTAAAATCAATATATATATGATGAAAATATGAGCTCTACCTATGAAGTGGTGTTTCACTGAAGATATTTTCCTTGTTCAGACTCTGGGGCCCTGATTTAGACACAAGCTGCTTCACTACTTCACTCTTTCCACTGTAACAGGCCCTACAATAGAAAAATATATGTTTATCCCTCAGAGTGACCAAAAAGCAGATGATAGAGGCTACGTCTGCAAAATTTAAAAAAAAATGTTGTGTCCAAGCTATATCATATTGGGAATCCAAAG
Organism: Ctena decussata; assembly: GCA_963989385.1. Lineage (NCBI taxonomy): Eukaryota > Metazoa > Mollusca > Bivalvia > Lucinida > Lucinidae > Ctena > Ctena decussata. Next base: position 30,732,822 of record OZ022498.1, on the reverse strand, counting down.
AATAGAGGGCACACAGTGTAGATCTAAGTGAGACGGCTTATTATGAGCCACCTCATCTAGATCTATATTGTTAGCAAAGTCAACTATTTTCCTTTTTAGATGCTTTAAGTGTTAAGTACTGTGCTTACCAGACATCAATGTGTTGTTTAACAGACTCTCTTACTTTAAGATGCATGGGTACCCCTCCATGTTTTTTGGACAATTTTTGCAAAAAGGAATGCCTGTTGTGACTTCCTGTTGCCTTCCCTGTACCATGAGCCCTTCCAAAATGTGGTCTACTCTTAAAGGAAAGAATTTGCTCCTAAATTCCTTAAAGACTTTCTCCCAGGAGAGCAAATTAATTCCTTTTATAGTTGACCTCCATTGAGAAGGGAAGCGAAAATGAAAGTGGCAGAGTTGCTTCCTCTTAATAGGTACCCATTTATCTAATGAAACTTTCTGTCAAACAGCCATGTACATAGATTCTATGCATCTACCATTCAAACTTAACTTTCCATTAAACAGTCATGACCACAGATTCTACCCAACCATTCAAAGGAACCTTTCTATCAAATCTTGCATAAAAAGAATGCTAGATGAGAAAACAGGAAAAAAATGAAAATAGCAGAGTTGAGTCCCCTGAAAGTGTACTAATTCATCATATATTCAAACTACAACTAAGACTTACAAGTGTAGTGGAGTGTCGCCATAGATATTAGCAACATGTGGGTCAGCACCTTGTTCTAGGAGATAATGCAGCACCACCAGGTGACCTGATTTACAACAGAAATGGATTGGCCTGTGTTCCTCGTCATCTTGTACATTCACTGAAAAATTGATGTCAAATTTTATTCACATAATATTTATAAAATTGGCAGTTTTAAAGAGGCCACTATTATATGTCATATTTAAGGTGAGGTGGGAGTAATTCAGAGCCGCCGTGCGGTAGTTTCTGTCGCAACGTTACGTAATGACGTCAAACGTTCCGTCTGAGAAAAACAAGATGGCGTCATGACAACATTGTCCGCTTCTGTGGTTACATGTACTGCATGGTCTGATTACAAAATGTAAAGTGGCTGAGCGCTGGGTGAAATTAAAAGGAAATAGAAAGTGTCGTCGTTACTACTAGCGGAAAAGCTTTTCTCCGGTGGTTTCTGATCAGCTTGTTAAGTCCCAGTCACACATTCACGGATCAGGTTACGATTCACCACGATAAACCACGGTTTGACGTAGACGGCAAAACCGGGCTGAACCGTAGAAAATCCAGCATCACTACGGTTTGCCAGGGTTTCATTAGGGGTTTTCACTGTGTTGGTACGGTGTCTATACGGATTATCTACGAATTCACGACGGTGCAAGGTGGCAGCACTACGGAAAACAAGGGTATTCCACGGTCGCATTAGGGACGCATACGGCGCTAGTACGACTCAAGCCGGTAGCTCCACGGGCTCCTACGATTGTCTACGGTTTAACGGTGGTCATGATGATTTTTGTTGATGATGTTTAATTTATTTGTAGACAAGGAAAGGCTTTTATTACATTATATAATACTAATTCTTTCGTAAAATGTGCAGCAAAAATTTTGAAATTCGGTTAACAAATAAAAATTTTATACTAAAAATCAATTTTGAGTAGGCATTTTGCATTGACAAGGAAAGTAATCCAAGGTCATAACCTTTCGAGTCTGGGAGCTTTTTTCACTTGAAGAAAAAGTGAGTTTTCGTAGTGACAAAGCTACCACGGTTGTCTACGAATTCCGACGGAAAGCCAGGGTTAATCACGGATACACCTATGGTAGCGCTACGAATGAGCACGATTCTGTTAAGGCTGCGCTACGGTTAAGGCCACGCTCACAAGCCACCATGGTTCACCACGGGAATTTTAAACAAGCCACCATGGTTCACCACGGAAATTTTAAACAGTTTAAAATTTCTGTAGCGATTCCCAGATCACCACGGATACACGTACGGTGCTATTACGAATCACGACGGAGTGCTACGGTTTGTGAAATCGTGGTGAACCGTGGCCTGAACCGTGAATGTGTGACTGGGGCTTTAGATGGAGTTTGCAACTGCTGTTGCGATAATGTTATTACAAATTTCATACGATCCCGCCTCATGAAATTATATATGAGAAGTCAGATCACTGTCTACACTTTGACCACGCATTTTAGATTTCCGCCTCCAGCGGTTCTAGAATCCGAAACCGCTAGACCAACAGGCCAGCGCTTAACCTACTGAGCTATCGGGGCTCCTCGGGTGTTATCAGATAGATCAGGATGGAGGGATGGGTGATGGGTGGATGGAGATTTTACGTCCTTTTTAACAGTAATTCATTCATATCAGGACCACGGTGATGTGATAATGAAATGTGTGCAATGGGGTGTTATCGTTATCATACCATCCACAATTAAAACACTAATTAGTTAGAATTAGGCCACATTGCAGTGAAATTAAAATTCTTAGACTGTCCCTAGCGTTTGAACAACGCCAGGCAGCCGTATCAACGTCGATGCAATATCAGCAGGACCTTTTATCAACGTTGATACGGTAATTAAACGCTCTTTTCTGTCAATACTCTGAAAGAAATGTGGCGTTTCTTTTTTCTTGCCTTTCTTTCATTTTTCTGTCTTTCATTTCTTCATTTTTTTTTCAAGTGTTTATCAAAGAATTGAGTCATTGAATCTCCTAAACGCTAAGTGAATTCAAGCTGCATTTTCACAGTTATTTTCAGAGAGAGAGAGAGAGAGGGAGAGAGACAGAGAGAGAGAGTCGCCAAGGTCCAGTCGCAGTGCGAAATATTATAGGTTTCTTTCCTGGGTCGGGTCATGTACTGGAAAACTTGACTCGCTAACACTGTACAAATGACAACGGACAAGGGAACTGTTCAAAAGTCATAACATGTGTACGCCCAATCTAAAGTTTTTGCTTCAGAGAGTTTGTCAACTCAGGTGCCCGTAAATTGTATGGAAGGGCATAATGGCAATGTTTTCGATTCCTTTTTTTTTTCGTCAATATGAAAGAAAAAATAGCCAAGACAGCTAGTGCATTGAGAAAAAAATGTACTACATCCGCTTTCCCGTGGATGACAATCATGAGTGACGAAAGTCCCAGACAAATTTTGCAGGGATCCTACAATAAGCTACGGTTGATACGTCATACGCGACGTTAACATTTCAGTCTAAAGAGACAGCACGCTGGGCATTTTATACACTTTAGCTCAAAAGTTAAGTCGGGGACCTACTATTTTTATTGCTTTAATGTAAACTTCTATCATTTGGCCATACTGTGTTAGTTTTTTAAGAAAAAAATGTGTTTTGTTTTCTCAGAATGAAGGTTTTTATCCAAGAGAGACGTGCAAAAAAGTACGTTTTCCATAGAACGCCATTATAACGTTGTGTCGAAAATGAGGAAAAATTGACGTTTTGGAGGTCAGATATCTTGAAAACTACAACGGGGACACCCCCTTTTTATTACATTTTCTGAAAGAGGAGATAAAAATGTACAATATGCGGAAGTATAAATAAAATCATGTGTTTTGTCAATTACTCCCACCTCACCTTAATCAAGAAAATGAAATCCATTAAAAATGAGAGCCACCATGTGAAAGTATAGTTTGCCTTTCTGGCTTCTCTAACCTTCTCCAAAACCGAAACAAAAACATTAGATGTCAAAAGTGGAAATGTGGTTACAATATATGTGACTAAACTGTATTCAGAATATATATCTCTATGTGGTTTGTTGTTGTTTTATTGTTTTATGTCCAAAGTAAACAAAAATGGTCATGTCGGGATGGTCAGTTACCCTAACTGCACTATTCCTGGGCAGGATTAGACCTCCTAAGCGGTTAACCAGTACTAAGTGCACATCTCTATGTGGTATCTATATGTGAATATGAATAGGATTAGATTATCTTCAACACTTTATAACAATTGTATCCATCTGTAATTCATACAAGAGACAAGATTTTAATGCTTCAGCTTTTTGTTGTACAACATAGGAAAAGGATCCTTATAAATGGTGGCGTGATATGGAACTAAGTAAAGTACAAGGATGGTCTAAGCCTTTGCTGCTTGCATCTGGCATAGCATCCTTTCTGTGTGGTGCAGCTAAAGTATATTACCATCTGCCTTTTGTCTCCTGTTTCCCTCCACTAACAGCTGTGTGACCTTGAGATGACCTTTAGCACAGGCAAGGTGAAGTGGTCTGTCACCAACACTACCACTGATGTTTAGATCAGCACCATTTGACATCAATGCTTCCACAACCTATTGAATACAACAATGGAGCAGCTATATCTATGTACGTTGGTCGTAATACAAACTTGGTTATCTTGACAACCACATGAAACAATTTTCATTTGACAACCACATGAAATGATTTCAATATGAAAACAGTTTTGGAAACCTTATAATGTCTACATTATTATATAACCTATAAATAAAACTGGTTTCATTGGTTCATAGGCTCATTACATGAGGTAAACATTACTTCATGCTACATAGTCTGTGACATGCATGGTTTTTGACCAAAGACTGGTTGAAGTCTCCTTTTTCATAAATTGTGGAACAGCTAACTATTTAGAGACAGGCAATGAAAGAGCAACTCACCTTATCATGACCAAAATTACAAGCTATATGAAGAGGTGAGAAGTTGACAGCATCTCCTGCATTCACTTTAGCACCATTTTCAAGTAGATATGTTGTAATCTGAAATAAGAGGGCCAGTCAATAATTTACTAAACCATATCTGGTCCACGACACGACAGTGGCATGACCTGCACCAAGCTAAGACTCAGATCAGCCTGGGCATCTGCCCAGTCTAATTAGAGTCTTCTCTAAGGGCATGGAGTAGCTTAGACTCTCAGCTACGTTCAGAGTGCACAGCAAAGACTCTGATCAGACTGGGCAGATGCCCAGGCTGATCTGAGTCTTTGCTGGGTGCACATGCCACTTTGTTGCTGTTGTGGTTCATCTGTGTCTTCTAGCAAATCATTCAGTAATTTATCAGTCAACATCTCCTGCATTAACTTTAGCACCATTTTCTAGTAAATATGTTGTAATCTGAGATAAGAGGGTTAGTCAATAATTTACTAAAGAACACCAGTATGTTTACCTTCTTGCCACCTAAATGAGGGTTGTTCAACAATTTATCCATCAACATCTATTTTTTGTAAGCTTTACCTGTGATTATTTTGAATCAAGGATGCAACCTGATACAATAGGTCTTTTGATTAAGAAGTTCCAGCATCTGATCTGGGTCTAGACTGTTTGCCAATATCCATTTGTGAGTCTTCAGGCATTAATGGGATAAGCTGTCTAAAATCTGAACAAGTGTATTTTACTTACTGTCAATTTTTCAGAAAAATCCTTGCACAACCACAAACACACTGACCAATCCTTCTGACAAGCAGCCTGATCTGGATCAACAGAATTTGATCAAGCACTTCTGTCTTATTATTAATATACCAACAGTATGCAATAAGAAGACATATAAGCTCATTTTCCCTACCTCATGATGCCCACACATAGCAGCTATATGTAGTGCTGTGAGTCCACTATTGCCAGCCTGGTTCACATCTATACTGCCCTCTAACAGAGCCTGTACACAGTCCAAATCTCCCTGAAAAGTGATTGAGAAGCATCATGTGACAAAGTATTATTACAGCATGTACAGCCAGAAAAGACTCAGATTTAGATCAGTCTACAAATCAGTTCAGTCTGATTGGGCTCTTCCCGGTCTTTATAAATAATCATGAGCCCTCGGGAATCAATATGATACAAAGTGAAGAGTTTGAGCAGTTTTCACAAATAAACAGAAGCTGCTTTGAGTGTAGTCAACTCTCTTTACTGTAATGACCCTAAAATTTTGGACACATGGAAGTTGGACACATATTGTTCCAAAATTTTTAGAAAGTGGATTTTACATCCAAATGATGCTTAGTGAATGGCAAACATTGTAGACCCTGATCAAACTGCTCCTTGAGGAGCAGTTTGATCTGGGTCTACAATGTTTGCTTAGACCTGTCTGTCCAAATATTTAGGGTCATTACAATATACTGGCATTCATTGCAACAGAAAGTTCTTTATAACATTATTTTGATATGCACTGAGTGGTTTTATCAAAATGTGGATTCTTTATGACAGCAAGTTCAGTTTAACGTCAAAATATTTGGGAACAAATGCTTTAGTTGTAAAGAGGGTCTACTGTATTTATGATATGCAAATGCCTTTGGGTTCCTTATCATCAGGCGACACCACTCATTTTTTGGTAACTGTCTAAAGACTGGTCACAAAGCACAGTCGAGTGATCTTATTTCTTTCCAATGATTATTGCCATTTTATTTTTAATTTTAGATGTATGTATGAAGATTTCTTTTATTTTCATTTAACATTTTATATTTTATTTTTATGTCCTACATTTTAACATGTAAAGTGCCAAAATGTAAGATAGCTGGATTTCCAAACAGCTGGATCATGATGAGGCAGCTCACAATGAGCCACCTCATTGTGATTTGCACTGTTTGCCACCTACTCGTATCCGAGTAGTTCTTGTCATTTTTTTCTAACAGTTTCCTGTTTTCTCCCAAACAAGCAGGTTTTCTTTCAGTCTGCGTTAGTTATGTATTGTGTACCTAATAACTCTGGTTTCGACACACACGTCATGAATTTATTTATAGAAAGGAACCTCAGGGAGCGACCATTATTTGATATGCTATCACGCACAGACGTCACGTCCAGAAGCAGTTCTCGTCATGTTGCTTTTGAGCTCGATTTTAAAATAAATATAAAACCCATTTTGCTGTTGTTCCTATATAATGATTTTTGACATCTTATTCACATGTAACAAAGTCCGTTTGTATGCCGAATGCCCTCAATTTCTTAATGAGGTCACAGCAGATGAAAACAAACACAAAACTGAGACGAAGAGTTTGTCTTGTTCACAAGGCTGCTGAAAACGATAAATGATGACTGGGTCAGGTTTGCTATTTTAATATTTTTGTGTGTTTTCCTGCAATGTTGACTTACATTCGGAATTTGTTTGCAAAGTAGACACAATATTGGAAAACCTGATCCAATTAAGAGAGGTCAGCACGTGGCTTGAACGTGCTCACGTGAATGCCCCTGACGTAATCACGTGACTTTGCGAATCCAAAAGAGAAAAAACGGCATTTATATATACACAGCTCGATATCTTGATGAGTTTTTTGCACTAGTTTGACCAAATGTATCATAAACTTAGGATTAAGGCAGTTGAAGTGAAGAAAAAATACGCGAAAAACTCGTTTTAAGCAGAATGACGAGAACTACTAGCTGACGAGATCTACTCGGATACGAGTAGTCTTTGAACTCTCGATATAGCTTTGGATGTAACTTTTTTTTTTTTATTTTGCAGATGTAAATTTTGTCATCTGCTTTTCTGGTGGTTTAAGGGTTAAAATACAATGGAAGTAAATACTTGAAACAAACAGATTAAGAGATAAGTGAAACATGTATTTAACAGCAGTCCTGACAAATACTGTACATTCAATGCTAATTATACCTTATAAGTGGCAAGATGTAAGGCTGAGAACTGGTTCTTGGTCAGGGTCCCAGGTTTTACCCCTTTCTGTAGCAGCACCTCTATCAAATGTTTACTGCCTGTAACATAAAAATCCAAGCTACTAAATTTTCATCGTTAATCCAGTCTTTTAGAAATTAACAGGCAGCTAAGCTATCCCAAGGAACAAATTTCCTATCAAAACCAGTACAACTATACTTGTTTATTTTTCTACATCTATCAAATTTTACAAATGGAAAGACCCCAAATTAATTTCAAATTCAAAGATTGTCAGTATGTTTGATTATGGTGAAATGGTACATTTTCAGGGGAAGCAACTGTGCCATTTCCTAATTTACCTCCCCTCTCAATACGGGCATACTCTTAAGGGGAATTTTTTGTTCCCCAACCCTTCAAATAAAGAATTTGCTCCCTTTTGGAGGGCTATATCATACAGGAGAGCAAACAGGATGTCACAGAAATTGTTTTCCTTTGTAGAAATAGCGTAAAAACATAGAGCTGCTCTTATTCACCTAAATCCAGTAATAAAGGTTACTGAAGTAGCGAATCTGTTTTAAACAAGTCGTGAAATACTACCTCGCACCTGTCTGTGCATTGTCACAAAAACTGAGCTAAGTCAAATTCAACGCAAAGTTTGTGACACCAACACCACTGTCGGAAAAGTAATACACCTCGTTTCTGCTAGTCACATGCAAGACAACAAAGAATCTCAGTGTTTACGGACCTATAATAGAAGCATAACCTGTATAAGAAAGCAGCTGTCTTACACAATTTTTGCCCTCCACTTGGGTGCTTTGGTGAGGTATTACTTTCAGGGGAACCAACTCTTGTGGTACCTTTCTTTTTTTACCTCCATTTCCAACTGGGGTCAACTCTAAAAGGTAAAAATTTGCTTTCTAAGAGCAAGTTTTTTCCTGTAAGAGTTGACCCCATTTAGAAAGGGCTATATCACCCAGGAAAGCAAACAGGAAGTCACAGAAGTTGTTTCCCTTTGTAACAATGCATGTGTACTCATACACCTTAAATGAAGTGTGGACTTGTATAGCAGGAAGACTTACCCCCTGAGATACAGGCAATATGTATCAAGGTATGTCCTGTTTCAGTCCGCTCACAGAGATTGTCATCTGTCAATAGTTCTTGCACCTTAACACTGTCACAGTGACTGCAATGAAAGTTAAATAAATTTTAAGGGTTAGGACAGATATGTCTTGGCAAACAGTGCAGACCAAGATCCGACTGCTCCTGATCATCATCTACATTGTTTGCCATTCCATCTGCATCTTTTGGACAGGTTAATACTGCATTGTAAAAGCAAAATGTTCCATTTTTAGGACATTTACAGTAATTATTTTAGGCGTTCCAATTCTTAAGGTTTTTTTATCTCATCCAGGACTGGCAAAAAATCAAAGGACTATCAAGTGCAGTCAAACTAAATGCACTGGTTGTAAAGGGAGTAACACACTTATGTTGTAAACTGACATCGTACAGTCAATGTCAATGAAAGGACAAAACAAGCAAATTCGGTGAATTTATATCCCCCGCCAAAGTGGCTCTGATTCATTTATGTTTTATTTTAAGTTTCATAAAAATTCGTTCACTGGTTACTTAGTTAAGGCTGAACTTGTGGATTGTAAATAAAATCAAGGGCAACTAGAAATGTTTTTCAGAGAAAAACTGATGTCCCCCCACCAGCCCATTTCCCATCCCCTCTAATGAATAAAAAGCCTGAACAAGTAAAATACCTAGACAAGTTTGGAGAAAATCCATCCACTGGTTCTTAAGATATCCTACATAGATGACTTTGACTTTGAAAATGAGGTCAAGGTCACCTAAATCAAATCACCTCTTAAACTTGTCCAAATGATTTATCCATGCAAGATTGGTGAAATTCCATCCATTGGTTCAGGAGATATACTGGGTACAAGAAAATGTCATGTAAGTCCTCCAGTGACCGTGAATATGAGATCAAAGTCACCAAAATCTAAGCAACTCTTAAACTTGTCCCAATAATGTATGCATGCAAGTTTGGTGAAGTTCCATCCATTGGTTCAGGAGATTTAGTGGGTACAAGAAATTGTCATCTAAGTCCTCCAGCGACCTTGCAAATGAGGTCAAGGTCACCAAAATCTGATCAGCTCTTAAATTTGCCGCAATGATATATCCCTGAAATTTTGGAGAAATTCGATTCATTGGTTCAGGAGATATAGTGGTTACAAGAAATTGTCATCTAAGTCCTCCAATGACCTTGAAAATAAGGTCAAGTAACCAAAATCTGAAAACCTCTTAAACTTGTCCCAATGATGTATCCATGCAAATTTGGTGAAATTCCATCCATTGGTTCAGGAGATATAGCGGTTACAAGAAATTTTCATCTAAGTCCTCCAGTGACCTTGAAAATGAGTTCAAGGTCATCAAAACCTAAGCAACTCTTAAACTTGTCCCAATGATGTATCCATGCCATTTTGGTGAAATTCCATCCATTGGTTCAAGAGATATAGTGGGTACAAGAAATTGTCATCTATGTCCTCCAGTGACCTTGAAAATGAGGTCAAGGTCACCAAAATCTAATCAGCTCTTTAACTTGTCCCAATCATGTATCCATGCAAATTTGGTGTAATTCAATCCATTGGTTCAGGAGATATCACTAGTACAAGAAATTTTCATCTAAGTCCTCCAGTGACCTTGAAAATGAGGTCAAGGTCACCAAAACCTAATCACCTCTTAAACTTGTCCCAATAATGTATCCATGCTAGTTTGGTGAAATTCCATCCATTGGTTCAAGAGATATCGCGCATACAAGAAATTGTCATCTATGTCCTCCAGTGACCTTGAAAATGAGGTCAAGGTCACCAAAACCTGATCAGCTCTTAAACTTGTCCCAATAATGTATCCATGCAAGTTTGGTGAAATTCCATCTATTGGTTCAAGAGATATCGCGCATACAAGAAATTGTCATCTATGTCCTCCAGTGACCTTGAAAATGAGGTCAAGGTCACCAAAATCTGATCAGCTCTTAAATTTGTCGCAATGATATATCCCTGAAATTTTGGAGAAATTCGATTCATTGGTTCAGGAGATATAGTGGTTACAAGAAATTGTCATCTAAGTCCTCCAATGACCTTGAAAATAAGGTCAAGTCACCAAAATCTGAAAACCTCTTAAACTTGTCCCAATGATGTATCCATGCAAATTTGGTGAAATTCCATCCATTGGTTCAGGAGATATAGCAGTTACAAGAAATTTTCATCTAAGTCCTCCAGTGACCTTGAAAATGAGGTCAAGGTCATCAAAACCTAACCACCTCTTAAACTTGTCCCAATGATGTATCCATGCCAGTTTGGTGAAATTCCATCCATTGGTTCAGGAGATATAGTGGGTACAAGAAATTGTCATCTATGTCCTCCAGTGACCTTGAAAATGATGTCAAGGTCACCAAAATCTAATCAGCTCTTTAACTTGTCCCAATCATGTAGCCATGCAAATTTGGTGTAATTCAATCAATTGGTTCAGGAGATATCACTGGTACAAGAAATTTTCATCTAAGTCCTCCAGTGACCTTGAAAATGAGGCCAAGGTCACCAAAACCTAATCACCTATTAAACTTGTCCCAATAATGTATCCATGCAAGTTTGGTGAAATTCCATCCATTGGTTCAAGAGATATCGCGCATACAAGAAATTGTCATCTATGTCCTCCAGTGACCTTGAAAATGAGGTCAAGGTCACCAAAACCTGATCAGCTCTTAAACTTGTCCCAATAATGTATCCATGCAAGTTTGGTGAAATTCCATCTATTGGTTCAAGAGATATCGCGCATACAAGAAATTGTCATCTATGTCCTCCAGTGACCTTGGAAATGAGGTCAAGGTCACCAAAATCTAATCAGCTCTTAAACTTGTCCCAATAATGTATCCATGCAAGTTTGGTGAAATTCCATCCATTGGTTCAAGAGATATCACACATACAAGAAATTGTCATCTATGTCCTCCAGTGACCTTGAAAATGAGGTCAAGGTCACCAAAATCTAATCAGCTCTTAAACTTGTCCCAATAAGGTATCCATGCAAGTTTGGTGAAATTCCATCCATTGGTTCAAGAGATATCGCGCATACAAGAAATCTGTCACAGGGACGCCGACGCCCGGGATCCGCACTGAAAACAATATGTCCCCCCTCACCTTTGGTGGGGGGACATAATAACTCTGGGATAAGTGAGGCATAAGCTGAAGCTGTTCTTCTTAAACACTTGCCTCAGATTCACTGCACCATGATGATGCATTTTTAGTTCATTTACGAGAAATTTTGTTCACTAGTACCTTAGTTATGGCTAATTTGTGGATTTTAAATCAATTCAAGGGCATTAAATCTTGCATTATTGGAGCGATTGTGGCAAAACTTATTGTGCATTGCTGTGTCATGACAATACATAATTATTTTAAGTTTCATGAAATTCAATTCATTGGTTACTTAGTCATGACTCAATTTGTTGATTTTTAATCAATTCAAGGGCAATAACTCATGGCTTACTGATGCAATCCTGACAAAACCTAAGATGCAACAATGTGTTATGGTGATACATACTTACTATAAGTTTCACAGATTTTTATTCACTGATAACTTAGTTATGGCTTAATTTGGCAATCTTAAATTAATTCAAGGGCAATAACTCATGCACTACTGATGCCATTCTGATGAAACTTTATGTGTATATCCGCGTTATGATGATACATATTCAGTTACTTAGTTATGGCTCATTTTATTGATTTTAAGTCAATTAAAGGGCAATAACTCATGCATAGCTGAAAACAGTCTAACGAAACTTCACATGCATCAGTGTGTTATAGTGATATATAGTTATTTTAGGTTTCATGAAATTCCATCCAGTGGTTAAGTAGTTATGGCTCATTTTATTGATTTTAAGTCAATGAAAGGGCAATAACTCATGCATTACTGATGCCAGTCTGACGAAACTTCACGTGCGTATAGTGATATATATTTATTTTAAGTTTCATGAAATTCCATCCAGTGGTTATGTAGTTATGGCTCCGGACGGACGGACAGAAGGACGGACATGGAGAAAACTATATCCCTCCACCTTCGGCGGGGATAATGATGCCATTTTATGCCACGCTAACCATTAACGTAAAGAACTGAATGTCGGTTGTTGATAGAATCTGCTACTTAAACAGAAACTCCTCACAAGCTAGGATTATGAATTTTAGCATGTTCTACATTAAAGTCAAACAACAAATGCAAGTAAAAGTAGCGTTCATGGGTGTGAGGTACAGAAAGAAATATCTCGATAGAAAAATCTGTTCGGAGGGTCACCATTTGGCATAATTAGGCAAGCTGAGTGATGCCGAACAGTGATCCTTGGTACAGATTCTTCTATTTGCACCTCAAGAAAGATATTTATATTCTATTCACATATTTAAGTTCAATTAATACAGAAAGACTAACCTGCATGCCTGTTGTATCTCATTCCATTCTGACTCTCTAATAGGCCGCAGATCCTCTATCACATGAGATCGAAATATGGAGTAACTCTCGCTGATTTTCTTCTTTAATTCATCTAAGATTAAAAGACACTATTTTCAAAGCCGTCATTACAGAGCTCTATATAACAGGGGTATTTGATGATAATTGAGGGATAATTTTTTAATTTCTCATTGAAACCATATGTTGTACCCCTCATCTGAACCATCTCGTTGAACCGTCTCAACAAGATGGTTCAGATGAGGGGTCACAACATATGTTTTTATGCAGAATCAACAAAAATTATCCCTAATTATCACCAAATACTCCCTCTTATCTAAGGCTCTGAGTCAATACAAAACAGTGCCACTGACATGGAAAAGCAGACATTAGGGTGAATGGGTACATATCCATGTTTTTCCCCCCTTTTCACAAAATGAAACAACTTTAGTGACTTCCTATTTGCTTCCCCAGCTTCTGTTCAGATAAGTCAGTCTAAGGTGTCGTATCTCATAATCAGCAGATCTCATAATCAGCAGAAAAAACTCCGCAATTTTGTTTCTTTTTTCAGAGTAAACATTACCTTTCATACTGAAAGTTCTGTGGAATGAAAGGAAGATAAAAAAAGAGCTGTTTTAAGTTTGTTTCCTTTGAAGAATAGATGTAAAAACAGCTGTAGATTAGAAGAATATTTGACTTTTCTTCAGTCAGTCCAGACCCAGAGGTTATAAAACTTGAGTACATGCTCAAACTCAAAATAAAGCAAACTGATTGGCTACTTCCGAGCACATGCTCGAAAGCAGCCAATCAGTGTGCTTTATTTTAATTTTGAGATTATACTCAAGTTTTATAACCTCGGACCCAGGGCTCAGCTACAGGGAGAAGGTTTTTAAATACATTTTCTCAACTTCTGGGATAGTTTTAGTCCAAATTTAGGATATCCCACTATGTGCTATACATTTTCTGAGCCCTAGATAAGAGGGAGTATTTGGTGATAATTTAGGATAATTTTTGTTATTTCTATACAAAAACATATGTTGTGACCCGTGACCCTTCATCTGAACCGTCTCGACGAGACGGTTCAGATGAGGGGTCACAACATATGGTTTCAATGAGAAATAAAATAAATCATCCTTCAATTATCATCAAATACCCCTCCTATCTAGGGCTCTGCATTTTAACTTCTCTCTTTAATAGCTCATAAGGACATTTTTCCTCCAAAATCTTCCCCTAGAATGAGACCTGAGTCAGTGCCATAGATGTATAAAATCAATAAGTCACTACTCTTCTTAGCTAAAGGTCTTAACTGATCGGCCATCAGGCCCATTACTCTTCAAAACAAGGAAAACAATCAAAACATATTTTTTTTTTATTTTTCTATGTCCAGTCACTGTTTAATAATACTAAACAGTACTGAGTTAATATACCATGTTCCACTATACCCAAACAAACATAAAGATACAAGATTTTCATGTCAGTTGGATTGTGTGTTACTCCACCAAGCTTCCTTGTACTCCTGTTTTCAGCAGTTGTAGAAGTACAGTACTGTACTCCAGACCACTGTAAAAATATTTATCTGCAGCATTGTACATGTTGTGTAAAATAAATGTACACCCTACATACCCGCACATGAAATGGTAGGCCTTGACTTGTAATTGCCCATGACCAGTCATCATTATGGGCTAGTGTTCCAATTATCTGTAAGATAATACTGTAATTAGTGTACTAAGTGATAGAGCAAGGTTTGTCCACTTGCATGGAGAGTTAATCCACAAGCTTTAAATAGCAAGTGGATTATCAACCATACACAGTGCTCAAGATAAGAAGGAGTAACAAACATAATTTAGGGATAATTTTCCATTTTCTCCATAACAACATATATTGTAATTTGTAACCCCTCATTAGAACCGTCTCACCGAGACGGTTCTAATGAGGGGGTCACAATATATGCTTTCCTGTGAGACAGTTCTAAATGAGGGGTTACAATATATGTTTTTGTTGAGAAATAAGAATAATTATCCCTGACTTATCACTGTTACCCCTTCTTATATGGAGCTCTGCCATACAGGTGGACAAACCATGCTCTATCATTCTCACTTATAGCATGATACCTATTGTAGACTTTGCATGTTATCAAGTATCTCGTGCTTAAGGTTCGGGTATCTGGGGATCATTCTCAGTGAACCAAGCCGTATCTCATCCATTATATCCAGTGTAGACTTTGCACATTACAGGGTATCTGGTGCTAAAGATTTGGGTATTTGGGGATTTTGCAATAATCAGGTATAATTACCACTACTAGCACCTCACTGTACAAGCATGCTTTCCTGGCAATGTGGTTGGAGTCACGGAGTGGTAAAACTTTGTTGTAAAGTTAAGCAATGTATGGGTGCATTTAAATTTACCGTAACTGACTTAATTACTGGAACAGACCCCTTTTTTTATCCTATTTCCAGTTGATTTTTGTCATGTTTACATTCAATACAGACTTATTTCATATTTTAACGTATTCTGATTGCCTTCTTGCATAAAATTACTATAGTCAGTAGGAGATATTACTCAAAATACCCTATGTGTTTTTTGCTATATGGAAAGGCCTGTGATATGTTTTATCTTAATATCACAAAATCTATAAAACTCATCTATTTATCATTCTTCAAAGACTCAAAGTTAAGAGTTAAAATCCCTGATTTTTTATTTGGTAGTATAATTACCAACATTTCACCCATAGCAAATAGGTACATGTACATGTATTAGGTTGGTTAATGGGATCAGAGTGTTGCTAGCTCAATGAGTGCATGCAAGTCATGGGTCTGATCTGAAATTAATCTGCTAGTGTCTATTGTATCGAAATAGCTAAAAAATCAGCTGGAAATAAGAAAAATATGGGTCCGTTCAGGTCCGATACAGCAATTAGGCCTGTTCCGGTAAATTTACCACCGGTAACGTATAAGCAGCGAGTTCAGAGTGAGTGAACTCGGGTTTAACGTCCCACCAACAACGAGGTCATATGGAGACGGGGCGAGTTCAGAGTTCCGAGTTTCAGGTTGGACTGGAGCGAAAGGTCAGAGGTCAAGTGTGGAAAATCTGATAGGTCAACATTACACTTACCTGAGCAGTCAATATAAAACACCTTTTTCATGATTAAAAATCAATGATATGATGAAAATTTGTTTTCAATTCAGAGAAAAAGGATAGTCACATTATTTTCGCAAGGTATGGCCAAGCACCCGGAATTCGACCACACTCGGTTTTCGACGATGTGAGCAGTTCCAAGATAAGCCCGGGAGTTGCTATGGCATATTACTACTAATGTAAAACCATCTGAAATCAAAATTGTCAGTAGGTGCATTCGACCAGTACAAATAGAGTAGTAAACTTAGGCCCCGCCCACTTGTACAATGGCTCCTTTTCGCAATGAATGAAATATTTTAGGAGTAGGTCACGTAAACTCAATGCACTGCATATTTTCGGAGAAGCAAGGAAGTCCATCTGCTCAAATCAGAAAGGCTGTGCAATAACATAACCACATTTTTTTCCAACCATTCCTTTTCATTTCATGATGAATATTACGATACCGATTTTCTATCGTCGATGAGGTGTGGTTACCAAAAATTGACAGGCCATGTGATCAAATATGGCCTCCTCTGTCAACTCGCCACAAGTGTCTCAACGGAAAAGAATGCTGTGGTGTTGAAAAAGAAAGACTGTTTGGTCATTTAGAATGATAAATTGGGTTCTTGATATTTAGTGTACTTCGAAATCACAACGGACATAATTTGATCGTCGAAAACCGGGAGGGAATATTGGAAATATTAGTCGATATGTTGGTGTGTTACGCTTTGCGTATACGGCTTTGGCACACTTCACTTATGACCTGGAATTGAATTATCGACCTTTGCGCATGCGCACTGCGGAACTCGCTTATTGTGTTGTATTGGGAATCAGGACAACTCGCCCTAAAGACAACTCGCCCCAAGACAACTCGCCCCAAGACAACTCGCCCCACTTTCAGAAGACAACTCGCCCCACTTTCTGAGACAACTCGCCCCACATATTCAGACACTTACCTCACTATGGTATCCAACTTCTTATCCTACATCCAGAACACATCTCGCCCCAATCTTGTAGTCTGCGTCTTGAAACTGAACTTGGACACTCGAAAGTTGACCTGCCACGTTAGCCTATGAATAGGGTTTTTTCCAACACAATATTCAGGTAATTGTGCCTATATTTCAGCCTATTCATAGTTTCCAGCCGGTGCCACGAGGAGGCGGAGTGACTAGGTCTTGCTATCATAAATGGCCATACCGATATTCAAATAATAGTCTAGCCATTTTTGACAGCCATTTACCGGTCCTTTTTTTTTCTCTCTCTCTCTCCTTTTTTTTCAGTACATTTTAGTCCATATAGTCCGTAAATATTATTACACAATCATATTCGGGGCATCAAGCCAGAACCCATTCACTTAAGGTGAATGGTTCTTTCCCGAATTAATGTCTTTTTATTAATTTTTCATTTAGTCTGTCTATTAAATCCAAAAGTCACATATTCATATATGATAGAAAATAAACTGTCATACTCGGGGCATCAAGCCAGAGCCCGTTCACTTGAGGTTAACGGTTCTTTCCCGAGTTAATGTCTTTGTTATGTCAATTCAAAAACATGAAAATCATTGCCAAACGTCTCTGCGAGAAGGTGAAAAAGCTGAGGTCCACTTGGGTAAAGAAGGTGTTTGTAGCCAGCATCATAGAGAGAGGTTCCTTTCCAGGGTGGACTGGTCTTGACAGACGACAGTTAACAGAATCCGACGAGCGATCAACGACACAGTAAAAAAAAAAGAACTTCGCCGTGACCCTGGTTGTGAGTGGGTGGACCTTGGTAAATATATTAGACACCCAAAGCACTACAACGATGATCTGGTAAACCCAGGGGCTGAGCAGGGAGGTTTGAGGGTACTGCAGTTGGTCATTGAAAGATGTACCCAGCATTTGTAAACGCACTTGCTTACACACACAAAACGGTCCTTGTCAGGACCAACAACTACCTTGAAAGAAAAACCTATTATGATGCCATGAAAGAAAAACCTTTTATGATGTCAATAAAACTGATCGATCGATAGATAGATAGATAGATAGATAGATAGATGTGGCCATCCAGACTCGTAATGCACCAGCCATTTGTAACCACGGCCCCCATGGGACCGGGCTTAGCGGGGCTTAAGTACAGCGTTTTTACCTAAGAGATGTCCCGGCATTAGAAGGGCGAGTGGTCTCAGAATGCGGGGCGAGTTGTCTTGGGGCGAGTTGTCTTTAGGGCGAGTCTCAGATGTGGGGCGAGTTGTCTCAGATGTGGGGCGAGTTGTCATCTGAAGGTGGGGCGAGTTGTCTTGGGGCGAGTTTTTTGTGGGGCGAGTTGTCTTGGGGCGAGTTGTCTTTGGGGCGAGTTGTCCGTAATTCGTTGTATTGTATCTTCTAAATTCAGCCTTCATAGGCACACCTGGAGTACTCCAGTAAAATCTTCCTGAGTAAAGTCTTTACACAGTTAAGAGCCACGTACAATAAAAGTTCTATCCAAGGAATATTTACAAATAATCCACCATCGTTTACATGTGTATATAAAATGTTCAATTTTTAAGAAATGTCACTATAGGGTTTCCTCAAGTTGTTAAGGGTAATCATCTGTGCCTCGTTGAAATAGAATACGAGTGCTATGCGGTTTGCTTCGCCCTTTACTTTTCTCTTATGTTTCGGCACTAGTTGGAGTTTATTACATCTGACTGCATGCAGTCTATAGATGAGCCTTATTTGTTGAGATGATATACCCAGAGCAGTGACCCAGAGTTCACTCAATCACTGTCTCCTGAAGTTTTCATACGGGATTTCCTTCTTTACTTAATGCAAGAATAAGTATTCTAAACAAGGACATTGTCCATAGCATTTGATCAGTTAAATACTGATAACTAATGAAGAAGAGACGGAGTCAGGATGGTGGCAGTCGTATACTAGTGCTCACCGAAAAATGGAGAAAAAAATAGGCAGTGTAGAACCGGTATTCTGAGGCTATCGCGATACGGTTTTAATAATAAATTTACACGAATAAAATATGTATCACACTTACGACGGTGCATACAATTAGCTTATAAACTCTTGTTGTATAAATAGAAAAAACTTTATAAACTTTTTTCCCCTTAATTTCGGTCTCTACCGGAAGTTTCGGTAATGAAATCTCGTGAAAAATCTCGTCCAATTTTCGGCCCATACGAGTTTCGCCCCCAATTCAAAAAGGCCCTCTACATACCGTAAAATTGTTTTCATCTTGAGGATGTGTAATTTTATAGTTTTTATTTGATACATACCGATAGTATCCAAAGGCAAATATTTAGGAGTCACAATAACAAAGAAATAATATCAGGGTCAATATATCTGAAATATAATTGAATGCCAGAAAAAATGCTTGTTTTCTTTTTTGGCTGGAATTTGGCTCTGGCACACAGAGAAAAAAACATGAGACTGCATATAAAAAGCTTGTGTATACAAACAGGGCATGATCGAGCCCCCTGATTGACCGGGGTGGGGAGTCCACGTCGAAGACATGAGCCGAGCACCGAAGGTGCGAGGGGGAGAGTATGAGAGGGTTTTTTTCCCTCTCCTTTGGGGGTCGGGGGTCCTCCCCCAGAATTTATTTATTTTAAGGACTCTCTTAACAGCATTTTAAGCACTTTTTCAATGTTTCGCCATGGTGTTTAGTCTTTGTTAAACTATACATTTTATTAGAACAGTGAATGTCGGCGTTTTTTCTTTCTATGGAGAAACGAGACGCTTGCATTTATATTGGACGAAAATTAATTCCTGAACTTCCGCCGCCACTTCCCTGGCAACACGCGGCTGAATTCCAAAAAAAAACCTATGCTGGACGTCAGAATATTCGGCTAAAAGGCCTCGAAGCTCGAAGAAAAAACAACCCTTACCTTTTCACTGCGGCTTCTCGGCATCTGCTTATTGCAATCGGACATCCTCGCCGATATCTTCGATATAGATCAGGATACGGAATTGGCCGAAGTGTTACGATTGCTGCTTATTGGTGACACGCATTATATTTCTAGGTTGGCAGCAGGCAGGTGCACACGTGATGTAGCTAGCAAGCTTTTCAGCTGTCTAGAAACGACAAAGGCTGACGGAGAGACGGAGTCTTTCTGCAATATTTGAAAACAGCTTATGACTTCCACTATCGGGGTTCCCTCAGTTATATAAATAATCTACTAATGGATTGGTTGCAGCACCAGTGTGACCATGCATCTTTTATGTGTGACGTCACAACCAATACCGGTTGCGTTCGGGATTCTGCCAGAGTCACCATTGGCATGCCAATGCCGCTCTGAGTTTCACCACTGGCTCTATCATTGAAAGTGCAGGGTTATACGGTTGCCAGTGGTACCATTCTCTCTGTCTGTCTTTCTCTCTCTGACCGTCTGTCTGCCTGTCTCTCTCTCTCTCCAAAACACCTATCCCCTGTTCTGTCTCTTGCCTAGGCCTACTTTTTTTTATTCTCATTTCATTATTATTTATTTAATATCTAGTGATACGAATGGTACGAATGTGTTGTTCAGATGTCGACCGAAAATGGTAAAATCAATCAATCAATCAATCAATCAATCAATCAAACAATCAATTAATCAATCTCATAGCATATAAATGATACCGATGTCAAGATTGCTGACGGAGTCTTTCTGCAATATTTGAAAACAACTTATGACTTCCACTATCGGGGTTCCCTCAGTTATATAAATAATCTACTAATCGATTGGTTGCAGCACCAGTGTGACCATGCATCTTTTATGTGTGACGTCACAACCAATACCGGTTGCGTTCGGGATTCTGCCAGAGTCACCATTGGCATGCCAATGCCGCTCTGAGTTTCACCATTGGCTCTATCATTGAAACCAATATTGCCGACCAGCTGCCAATGGTGTCAACTGCCAACAGCTGCCGTTACTGTGCAGGGTTATACGGTTGCCAGTGGTACCATTCTCTCTGTCTGTCTCTCTCTGTCTGACTGTCTGTCTGCCTGTCTCTCTCTCTCTCCAAAACACCTATCCCCTGTTCTGTCTCTTGCCTAGGCCTACTTTTTTTATTCTCATTTCATTATTATTTATTTAATATCTAGTGATACGAATGGTACGAATGTGTTGTTCAGATGTCGACCGAAAATGGTAAAATCAATCAATCAATCAATCAATCAATCAATCAATCAATCAATCAATCAAACAATCAATTAATCAATCTCATAGCATATAAATGATACCGATGTCAAGGTTGCTTTTTGATATCTTTTTTCCACATTCCTCCACCTTCTCTATCAGGCTGGTAATCCTATAGAGCTACCGACGAGAGGGACACAACCTCGAAACGATGCCGTATGTGCATCTCTGGGACATCATGACGACGAACCGATATCGAAACGAAGTCATTTCGACCTCGTGTGTCCACTGGATACTGGGTAGTGACTGGCATCGCCTGAAATGGTGCTTTAAGGCATGTGAATACATTGAATACTCGAATCAGCCTGCGCATTTCGGTAAATTAGTCAAGAATCTTCACTTTTGGTTTTTAGATTCTCCAGATTCAATTGATTATATACGAATGTGAATAAGGAATACTCATATCAGACGGTGCAAGCAATATACTCCGAGTATAGGTAGGGACGACAGAGACACTGTTACAATGAAAGGGAAAATATTTAATCCCGTCTGCATCCTTTGGGCGTCGTAATTTTATTTTGAGCTATATTTTTTTAGGTTTTTTGTGTGTTTTGTTTTACTACTTGTAAAAAGTGTCCTGGGTTTCCGTGCTGTAGGACGGATGCATAAAAGTACTAAGAAAGGAGCTATCCATGCAGCTGTGCTACAATTTTCTTGTTTCAGTTGTTTTTATTGGCTTCTTAATGTAGGTTGGTTGCAATTTAGGTGGCGCCTATTTCATATTATGATGAGTTTATGGCTTATAATTTCGCAGAATCAGGTCAGCACTTTCCGATCTAATAGAACTCTAGTCTTTATTTTAATATATTTTTCCAATTTCAGATGGTTGAAACTTTGACTTTTAATAGGGATGATAATAAGAAATTAAGAATATTTAATAAAAATAATAATTGCTTTTGTTGGTTGGTCCACAAACCAAATCTGATATGTAATTATACGCACACGTGTCACGACACGCGCCATGTTATATACTCAGTATTGAAATTAACTAAAGAGACGCGGGTTCATCCATTCATTTAAATCCTTTCATCACAAGTGGCATTACTACAGAAACACTTGGCGCTTGACCCTTAATGTGCCAAAAAAGCAGACTACAAAATTTGCGATTGCAGAATTTCAAAAAAAACGTTTTGTCCAAGCGATATCATATTGAGAATTCGAACAATAGAGGGCAAACAGTGTAGATTCAGATGAGGTGGATCATTATGAGCCACCTCATCTGGATCTACACTGTTTGCCAATTCAACAATTTCAACTTTTGGCGCTTTAAGGGTTAATGAAGTTTCTAATGATTCGTATTTTTGTCATCACATTTTAAACAGTTTTGTAAATAGCTAACATTAGTTGTTGTTGTTTTTTTTCAATCAAAACCTGCAACTATCTTTGGTTCAAGCAGGTAAGTCCCCGTTCCATATTTTTTTAGGTCTGAGAAAACATTTATATATTTCCTACAAAAAAGAGATGCACAAATACGACCCAGTATCCAATTTAAATATAACACGAAGAATTTGCGCCAGAGTATGCGAAAATCAGGCTATTGTAGTTCAATCTGGTAATGCCTTAAGTGGAATCATTATACAAATTGTTCTGATAATTCTTCTTCGATTATTCTGGCTTAAGACAAGGTGGCACTTCTTTGGTTCTTCTTGGTTGTTTTATGTGTTGTTTGTTGCTATGTCTGTTATTGATATATTGTTTGTGATGTTAAGGCTAGCCCGGTGACCACCTACATGGGAAAATTTATGGCTGTTCACATGGCTGCCGCTGGTGATGTCTGTGTCTTTGGTGGTGCCTTATTCTTTCGTTGTTTTTCCCCACATGGTGTCTTGGGTTGGATCTGGGATTGAATAGTGTCAGTTCCTGAGAATTTTCCTATTTATTTTTTTTTTTGGATAAAATATAAATGTTTTGGGGGGTAATTACAGAGAGAATTTAGATAATTACAGAGTATTTGGATATTTCATGCACTGCTGAGCTGCTCCAGGTCACAACGCAAGGGTCCTGGTGGGAATCGAACTCAGGACCTTTCAGTCAAGAGCCGGGCACATTCATGCATTATGAGTTGCAAAGATCAACACTAGAAATTAGCTAGTCCCCTCCCTTTGTGTTAATAAATAAAGGCAAGTAACGGATATGCTGACAAAGGCTAGCAATAAGGCCAAGTTTTCCCCTTTATTGTAAAATGCAGCAATATAATGTTTCCGTTATCAGTCAGTCATAAATGTTTGACGCTATATTGTGTTAATGATCTGTACATACATCTGTATTTTCTTTCGACGCTAAGATTCTTCAGTAAATCATTGTCGGACTGGATTATGTTTTAAAAGGTTCAAAATTTTGGCCTGACACTAAGTTCTATTTTGAGGAAAAAATACAGATGAACAAGTACGTGCTCGAATGACTACGATAAAATACACATTTTCATAATTTGGTTACTACATGTACATTAATGTATATATCTGATCTTTTAAAGCTATCAGAACTCATTTTCATTGAGACATAATGGGTTTGAACAACCTATCTCCCCACTCACTTACCAAACTAACAGAACCCTGTTACCACCTTCCCCACTCGCCCCTTCTTTACCAAACTAACCGACTACGTTGTGTGTGTGTGTGTGTGTGTGTGTGTGTGTGTGTGTGTGTGTGTACTACATGAAGCTGCAGATAAAATGACCCATCGGGCTTAGGGGCGGGGACATTTCAATATAAACTACAACAATACACTTTGTATTTGCCATTTTCGACACAACTATTGAAGCTTTGATATGCACTTGCCAGGAAATGAATAAGCAGTTTAGAAATTTTGTTCAAATTTTTATTTACATTTGTTTGGCATAAACATTTAGAAATTAGTATTGTGGGTTTATTGCAAATTCGCTGCACAGTGAAGAAGGTGTGAAAAAGCAGAAAAACGGGGTGGGTGTTCAATCCCTCATGTGGTTTATCCCTTAGGCTTATACACCCGATAAACGCACAATTCCATTCACAAATGCACATCAAAGAAAAAAAAAAAAAACATATTTGTTTACACATTTGCTTTGAAGTAACAGAATTCGTGGAGTTATAACAAAACTCATGAAAGTGGGCAAACTGAAATTTCGGTGTGACCACTTTAAGGAGTTATGTGATAACTCCTTCCTTTTTCTTTCCGATTTTTTTTTCTTTCTTTCTTTCTATACTGCTACACCCTCTCTCGAGGATTATGAGCAGGTGTACAATGTACACTCCAGTTTTGCAGGATGACCCTCCTTGTAGCCATGTAACTACAGAAGGGATCTTTAACCTGCACAGGGGATGTCTCTCCCTGCACAGGGGGCCTCCAGTTTACGTCCCGATCCGAAGGACGGCACACTTTTTTAATGTCATCCCTGCAAATGACATTAAGGAAATGTGTTCGGACACCGAAATTCAAACGCCGTTACCCGGGTTCGAACTCGGGACCTTTAGCATCAGAGGCAAGTGCGCTAACCACTGAGCTACCACAAATCTTTATTTTTTAAAAAGCTGAAATTTTGTTCAAATAGGTTTTAAATGCATATTAGTTGAACAACTTTGTTATATTTTAGCAATAACTGACTCAAGGGGCCTTTGAACCCCAAACAACCAACAAGTACGAGGGTAGGTTTTCCACTGCAAAAATCGGTATTTCGCCGCACCTGTCAATACCTTTTTTCTACCACGCTTTTGCGCGAAACTGCTTGAGGCCGAACGCAATATCTCGTAAAATCTCGTATATACGCCATATTGGAAAATCTTTGGTTACAGGACGCCAAAAGTTGTCAACATGTAGGCTGATGAATATTTGCCGAATATTTAGTGACAGTGTATTTAAAATGAAGTTAAAATCTAATACAATCGATAATTAGGGGACAACATACAGGACAATGTCTTGCACATGGATGAAAGAAGATTATTTTGCTCTGTTGATGTTGACAGACAAGCGGGCACATGGGGCACTTGAAATGCTTGTTGATGATTTGCATACTGAGAAAGAGAAAACTGTCATGGCTTTTTTGTCCCATTCTGGCTCAGAGGACTTTCTGTGGGGACTCGTTAGACTGCTTGGAAATGAAAACTCAAGGTACATTTGAAATTTAACAAATCGTTTTTTGGAACTTTTTATCCCCTTTATGCACCAGTCATTTGCAACCACGGCCCCCCTGGGGCCGGGGAATAGCGGGGATATTGACTTTTCACTCTGCAAAGCCCTGGTATATGCCCTGCACTGTGGGGACATTTTTTATGTCAAATCCCTGGTAAATGTCCCCGCCCCCAGGGGATCATATGAATATAAAAATCCATATTCTTACAATGTGTTGCGGTAAATTTTGTTAAACTCACTCCATTAGAAGACCGACGTAGAGCTTCTGACCTAGTACTCATGTACAAAGTTGTTTACTGCCTTGTTGCTGTGCCAGTGACGTATCTTCCACCGAGATCCCCCAGGTATGCTGATTGTATCCGTTTCATTCCGTATCATTGTAAATTGAATATATATCAACTTTCCACGGATTGTGATTCCATGGAACCAACTCCCTGGATCCATAACCAACCTTCAGAGCCTGGACAGCTTCAAGCTGGCTGTCCAGCCCACATCAAGAGTGTAAGCCAAGGTAGATATGTACAGTGTAAATACATGTTGGACATTTTTACTTAACATTCACATCCGCGCTTCTTTATATTGATTTGGAACGTCTGACGTTGCGCGTGCACAAATAATCTTACCCTTGTCGAGATGTCTGCCTAGCGGATTTTGACAAGAATCCACATAGAAGTTGAAGTCTATTTGCTCCACTGTTTTGGCGGGAATCAAAAGCCCGGCGTATCCACGGCACTGCCGGGACACCTCTTAGGTAAAAACACAGTACTTAAGCCCCGCTATGCCCCCGCTATCCCCGGCCCCATGGGGGCCGTGGTTGCAAATGACTAGTGCATTATGCACCAGTCATTTGCAACCACGGCCCCCCTGGGGCCGGGGTATAGCGGAGATATTGACTTTTCACTCTGCAAAGCCCAGGTATATGCCCTGCACTGTGGGGACATTATTTATGTCAAATCCCTGGTAAAGGTCTCCGCCCCCAGGGGATCATATAAGTTTAACAAGAGTTGTCACAAGACAACAAAGCGCGCCTTATGGGTGCCCGACTCTCACAGTCACAAAGACCTACAAATATATCAGGTCATTCTGTATTCTGTATCAAAGCCATCAGGCTGTAGATCCACACTGGTAAATCTTCTTGGTAAAACCCTCAAGTATATTCACACAGGTATAGTCATCTGCAGTGTCAGACTGAGCCATTATCCCAGGTATATGATGAATACATACTAAATACAACTCAAAATATGAAGCAAAAGCACTGAATGATTAAATATGTCTGAGTGACCTCAAATTCCCAAAGAAGATGTTAATCTATAAATAGTTTTGGAGGCACAAGGCAAAATCAATGAACCATGAAATATAGGTCACAGTGATCTATAAATAATATAAGGTTATTCTCCATGTCAGACTGATCCACTATGCCAGATATGATCTTAATCCATCAAACAGTGCTTGAAATATAAGACAAAATCACTGGACCATGAACAAAGGTCAAGGGCACAGGAGTCTGCATAGTAGCTTTGCAGCTGCTGCAATTATAGGGATATGCTATTTGACCAAGTATCAAGTCTCTTATGTCAAAGGTTTCATCAAAACTAAAAAAATTTGCCTTTAAAACAGTGCCAAACAGCAAAGTCAGTCAACCGTAACATATAGGTCAAGGACATACAATTGTGTCATGCAGCTGCTGCAGTCATATGGATGTATATATGTACCAAGTATGATGATTGCAGCTGCTGGAGTTTGTAAAATACAGTGTTGAACATCGAGTTAAACGCAATTGTTAACATCGGTTAACCTGATCACGGACGCCGACGCTAACGCTGACGCTAACACAGACGCTAACCTTGATGCTAACGCATACTCGGACTACGACGCCGGGGGTATAGCATAAGCTCTCCTTTGCTTTGCAAAGGTGCGCTAAAAATCAATATTCTGACAATTTCATTAAAAACACTCCATCATTTTTCTCGCCGTTTTGGCGGGAACCAAAAGCCCAGCGTATCCACGGCACTGCCGGGACACCTCTTAGGTAAAAACACTGTACTTAAGCCCCGCTATGCCCCCGCTATCCCAGGCCCCATGGGGGCCGTGGTTGCAAATGACTGGTGCATTAATTTTTGGACCATTTTATCCTGCAGGACACCTGGAACCACCCAATCATCTGAGGCACCAATCCAGACACTAACTGAGCCAAATGTGGCTTAACTAGCAACAACAGTCCACCACTCTAACCATGTCACATGCTTCTCCAGCAAGGCAGTGCTATTTTTACCCATTCACTGCAATCCACTCTGGCAGGGGTGGTTGTGGGGCTCGTCAGTGCCTTGGGCATGCTGCAACTTTAGTATCTCAGACAAGGGCATATCTGTGTACATACATGTGATGAACTCCCGATGACCATGTGGGAGATTTGGATTTCATTTCAGGGAGATTGAGTTCTCCATCAGGGAGACTTTTTGACGGCAACTTTGATACGTCGTTTCACATACTTTACTGTATTTTTTTTTCTTATTTTAAAACAGAACATGAACTATAGTATAGTTTGTTTAGTTTACTTTTGAGTTACTCCCCCAGCCCCTCCCCCCCCCCCCCCCCCCACACACACACAAAAATAAGCCACCTCCTTTATTTAATTATTATAATTATTCATTTATTATTATATTACTGTTATTTGTATCATTAGTTTGGTATCTGTCTGGCACAGAATCTAGCTTTTGCAAAAGGGTATACTTGAGATTTCATACAGATTTGCCTCCCTTGAAATTTCTATATCAGTTTTATCTACTTATCTTCTTTCATAAACAAATAAGTTTTGTTTAAAGGTACTCAGAGCTGTAAAAACTGATAAAAATGGATATAACATATAACATTGTTCAAATTCTGTTTTTGACACAAACTTTACCTATGCACAAGACAGAAATATCAAAACTTTCATGCGTAACTTTTACACCATTAACGATCAAAGTTATGGGCCATATAGGTTACCGGATGTTTCGCGCCCTTACACTTCGCTACCTAAACATGTTCGCTACCTATACGTCTTCGCTACCAACGTTTTCGCTACCTTGCATATTCGCTACCCAACAAATTATAGCCACCCGGAAGTGGGGAATTTGGGAAAGAAAAAAAGGGTTAATAAGCCAGACAGACAGTTTTAACAAATTTTGTCATTTAAACATTTGTTTCATTGTTTAATTTCATAATGAAGATTAAAAAAATCAATAAAACATACAATGATCCTAATTTAAAAAATGAAATAGTAGAAAAAATAAGAATTTAAATTGGTGAGAACACTAACATCTTGTGAGGGCTGAAAGACTGTTCCAAGGCGGTACTTCTGTTGTGGTTCTTTGATGTTACATTGTGCTACCCAATCTTCGCTTCTAGGCCGTTGACTTCTTCTAGGAAGTCTTCCGTCCAGTGATGTCGGTGACTTTTTTTACCGAAACGTACCGAAATACCGAAACGAACTGGAAATACCGTTCTGTTCTGTTCTGTTCAATTCTCGTATCGACGTTACCCAAGTGGCTCAATGGTACGTAACCATAGTTGCACACACCTGGCGCCGTGTGTCCGTCCAAACTGGAAATACCGAAACGAACAATTAAATAAAAAAGGAAATGGCATTTCGGTATTTGTTTGTTTATTCAGGCACAGCATAGGTGTTAATGATTGTTTGTACAGGTATAGAAAAGGTGTTGCAGATGTTTTCACAAGTATAATATACAGGTTGATGTGAGTAAAGGGGTAGATTAAAGTGGCTCTTTGTGTTTAAAATATTACTTTAAAATAGAGATAGATTTTAGTACATAGCGGACCTCTCATGGGTCAGTTTTAGTATATGGCTGACCTCTCATGGGTGGACTGACAGACAGATGGGCTGTCGGATAGTAGACCGACGATAGCTAGATCATAAAATGAGCCATAAGATAGATAGATAGATAGATAGATAGATAGATAGATAGATAGATAGATAGATAGGATAGATTAGATTAGATTAGATTAGATTAGATAGATTAGATAGATAGATTAGATAGATAGATAGACAGACAGACAGACAGACAGACAGTCTTTAATTTTTATACATCGACGCATTTTTAGGATTTGTTTCATTGATGATGATAAGTTGTATATGTCTTTATAAATTACGAGACATAAAAAGATTATTTTTTCTCTGTATAACATTGAATTCGATTCGTTGACTTGTCCACTGCCTATAATATAAACAACCAGTTTCAAAGAGTCAAAGTGATCGGGGCATATCCCTACCTATCAGTGACACTCTTAATCTAGCTGTTTCACCAAGCTGAGCAGGGCTCGCTCGGGTCTAGCTGCTTACACATGATTTAGATTTGAGTTCCACTCTGGCCGTTGACTTCTTCTAGGAAGACTTCCGCCCACTGGTGCTGTGTTCACAGGTTTGTTAATAGGTTTTGTATAGAGACCTAGCAATGAACTCTTAGGTGGACTGTCTACCAAGGCTAAGAGCTCCACCTACCCCTTCTAGTTTTCCCAAATCTTGCATGTAAGACACCTTTTTATCATGCTTTACGTTCCTGTGAAGTTTGATGAAATTCATTTCAGCAGTCTTAAGTCAGTTTGGAGATATACTCTGACCTATGATCCCTAATTTTGACCCTGACCTAATTAGAGACTAGTAACTCTTAGACACCTTCCCAGGTTGATAAGCCCCATCTGCCCACATGCAACAGGTAGCACTGGTTTACATGGTACCAGTAGCAGGTTTTGCCTGACCTGACAGAAATAGTGATTAACTAACGGTAAATTGACGAACAACCGCGAACAACAACGAGGTAGCGAAGCGTCTTGGGCCGAAAAAGGTGCGAAAAATATCGAGTAGCGAACTCTCCAAAGAGTAGGTGCGAAGTCTCCTGGTGCGAAACCGCAAGGTAGCGAAACATCCGTAAATCGCCATATATAATAATCCAGATATCATTTGCCATTCGGGGGAGAAAGTACTGTACGGAGTGAGCGACAAGTGAAGACACCGATCAGCCTGCACCTCTGTGCAGCCGAAACAGAGTTTTGCATTTGTTGTCTATGCGTCTAAGGGAATCTAAGCCGTGAAAACAACTCTCCGACTGTATTGCGCATGTTTATTTTGTGTAGTTGTGACACAGGGCTATCGGCTTCTTTTCACGCGACATATCCTCTTAAACACATTTCGTCGGTAATTCTTACACGGGTCAATGAGTTTATTAGTGACCTGAATAATGGGATTAATGTCAACAGACATGATGAGTTTGTTTATTGCACAGTCAAAACAATATTTGATGCTGTGAATACAGGTCAATACACATGTGGATATCTCCTTACTGGCAGGGAAAAAGGGCATGGCATTGGAAAAGGGGTACCAGAAAAAAATTATGAAGGGAAAACTCAGCATCCGGGAGATTCTGAAGGCTTTCCGGGAGCGGGGGAGATGGACTTCATTTCCGGGAGACTCCCGGATGATCCGGGAGACATCACATGTATGTGTGTATTCAGCCGGGCCGGGTAGCGCAATCGGTAGGGCACCTGACTCGTAAGTCAGAGGTCCTGGGTTCGAATCCCGGTCTGGCCACATACTTTCGTTTCTCCTTCCGCTGATTCAAGAAGGGCAGTTGTCAGTTACTGGCGAAACTATGTGCACTTAGTACTGGTTAACCGCATAGGAGGTCTAAGCCTGCCCAGGAATAGTGTGGTTAGGTTAACTGACCGTCCCAACATGACCTTTGTTGTTTACCGTGGATGTTAAGCATAAAATCAACCAACAATCTGTGTATTCATGCAATTTCATTTAAAAGCAGTTGAAATCAATTTCTGGCGTAAAGAATTGCAAACAAATTCTCCAATATATATGCAATACGGTGATTCCCTGGAGCATATTACAGAGGCTGACAAATTAAAATTTGAACAACTTGTCCGATACACAGATTCTGCTGCAAAACACTGAAAATTTCCTTAGGTTTTCCCTATATATCCTATATATTTTTCTGGGCAAGTAAGAAAGCATTTTACTTGCCCAGCAAAAATTTTAACTTGTCCCGGGCAGCCGGACAATGGATTTGTCAGTCCCTGATATTAGTGTTTATCCTGCAGCATTAGAACTGATTACACAATGTGAAATTTCTGACTGGGAATATCACTTCAGCCATGTACTAGGGCTGACTATCATGCCAAATTTTGACTATCACAATACTATCACTATTGGAGAAACCCCTATCACAATCGGAGAAACCCCTATCATGATACTATTACTAACCAGGGTCTTACATCGCATTATGAAACAACAGGGATACAGACTAAGAGTCGCCCACTCGCCCACTGTGAGTAAAAAAATCGGCTGGGCGCCTAAAATTAAAATGACAGTCGCCCAGTTTGCGATCGTGAGCTGTCGGCGAGTGTCTGGCATGGTTTCGGCTTGGAGTAAAATCCGTCACCTCAAAGGGTATTGCTAACTTCCGCGCCGATATCTGCTTAGAATATTCGGTGTTCCGTCATACTTGTGTGTTGGATTTTACTCACTATCGTGAAAAACAACATGGCCGCCTCCTCGTAATGTATGATAGACAGACAGATAGATTTGGCAGCTAAAAATCTCAGCCGTTTATGCATTTTTTTAGCGTAATGTGGCGATACACCCGATTGCTCAAAGGAAGCAAAACCCTTCAGAAAGGAGGGTTTACTACAAAGCCTACGGAAACGGTGCAATTCTCGCGCAGATTCTGAATAAAAGATTCTCACCGTCATGTTTTAAATGTGGGCCCCTAAACTTCTGGCTGGGCGACTAGTTTTCAGTTTTTAGGGGTCCATGCAGCTTGCTCATATGAAAAATGAGTTAGTCTGTATCCCTGCACAATACTATCACTGTCTCTTAATCTTAAAGATTTTTAAAGAATTTAGATGAGTAATGAAAGTTCGTTATTGTTGCTGAACATCTCTTAATATCCATCCATTGCTGCCTTCTTTGAGTGTATTAAAGCTTTACCACCACCTTAACACAAGTATGAAAATGTCAGAGGTCAACAAAGTGGCTTGGAAGCTCAGTTGGCAGAGTACTCGCATGGTATTATGGCAGTGCTGGAAGTAGTGTTGTCTGATTATGGGATTTTCATAATCGATCATCGAAAATAATCAGACAGGATGTTTTGATTGATTATCAATTATAATCGAAAGCTATCGAACCAACGGCAAACACAGGTCCTATCCTGCAGAAAGGTGGAATGCTATCCTTGTACTGCTTAAAACTATATAAAAACTTGTTAACTTATCATATAAATGCATGATTTTATACTTAGTACCTTACAACAACAGGTTCTGACATCACACTGATTTTAAGAGGCACTGACATTTAAGATGTGTACTAAGACTATCAAGTTGCTAAAGAAACACTTTGTTGCTTCATTCCTCACATACTTTCAAGCTGAGTAGTTCGGATTTGCATTTTTCTTGCAGCAAAGTTGCAATATGTCAAAAATATCCCACAAAAGGGGTCAGGTGTGAATTTTTCTGATTATAATGGATTATTACCAAACACAATCGATTAGTAGAACTGGAAGAAATTTTCGGTAGATTATTGAATATAATCATTCATCGATACAACGCTAGCGAGAGGCCCTGGGTTTGAGTCCCCATCGGGTCAGGGCTACGATTTTTTCCTCCCCAGTGACATTTGGTGGCCAGTGTGGGTTCACATTGATCAAAAAGTTCATGTCTCATTGGTACCTCCCTGGTTCTGAGCAGTTTCGGGGACAAATCTAATTAAGCAGGAGAATGTCAAAGTTTGACCAAGTGGTTCAGTAGCTGGAAAAGTGCTGGCACAGTAAGCAAGAGGCCATGTGTTTGAGTCCCGGTTGGGACACAAATTTTTCCTCCCCTGCGATGCAAACCAGACACCCCTCATATTTCTAAATGATTTTTGTTTAGAAGACCAGTTTCAAAATATCCATTTTCTGTTGGCAGTCCATAAAATCTATTTGGAAAAAAACAACAACAAAAACCTAGCAAAACTTTTGATAGTTGCAAGCAAGTTATCAGCAATAGTTATTGAACAATCACGATAGCACTATCAAGGCAACCACTATCACAATAGATTGATGCATCTATTTATTGTTACACCCCTAGCATGTACTGACTGGTTTTCCGCTGCCATTGCAGTGTCAGTATAAAATCATTTTTTGGAAAAAGAGGCAGGGGTGTTATTAGAGTGGGGTCTTTTATTAGGGGAGAAGTGGGAGAAATAGGCTCCCTAAGCTGACTGACTTCTCCCTATTTTTTGCTGAGGGGGGAAGTCAGAATGTATAAAACATATAAAAAAAACAAATAAGGATAAAATGTCTCCCTGAAATTCAGAAAATGTGGCAAAACTTCTCGCTGTCTGAGAATCCGAGGCTGACCCCTGATATCTCCATAAAGTAAAATGTTATATTATTATGGTCTTCTTTAACTAGAAACAAATTACATGTATTTTAAAGCTGTCAGATTTTTCTGTAAGTACATGTATAACTGTGACATGAGTGAATGTTGCTAAAGGGGCGTGTGAGCTCTGCCTCAGTACATGCCTAGTCTGGCTAGGGCAAAATGCAGTATGCAGGAGCAAGACCTATAAATTGCCTAAATTGCCCAGTGTAAGCTTTAACCCATTCCATTCTGGAAACCCCCTTAGGGGTTTCTTGGCAAACAGTTTGGATCCAGATCAGGCCCCACAAACGTTGGGCCTGATCTGAGATCCAAACTGTTTGCTGCCTAGACATCATTTCTACAAGAGTTAGTTAGACCAATATTGTCAAAATATTCTTGATTTTTGATGCAGAAGACAATAAAAATACCCAGAATGCAATGGGTTAACATTGAAAGTACCAAAATGAAAGGGTTAAATTTGCACATAGTGTAGCTCCAGATGAGGTGGCTCATCATGAGCTGCCTCATCTGGATCTCACTGCTTTCCCTCTAGTCTTTAAATTCTCAGTATGATAAAGATTGGAGGAAACATTTTTTGAAATTTTGCAGATGCAAATTTTTTCATCTGCTTTGTGGGCTCCTTAGAGGTTAAAAGCCATTATGCATACCCTGGCATGTGCTGTGAAATATTCATGTTTTTTTGTACTATTCATCTCACATTTGTATTTTCAGGGTTGCTGGAAACTCGGCATATATAATTGGAACTCTTGCGGAGTCTGAGCTTGGCTGTATGAGAATCCTCTCGCTTGCCAAAGGCTCCTCCAAGGAGAGCAAGAAGATTCTGCCAGATCTGACAATGATGTTGACGTTTGATGACTCGGAGAGTGTCATGAATGCTGCGGGAACTATGGGAACCCTGGTATGTAAATTTTAAGGTGTTTGCATATACCTCCACATTTTTCTGCCATAATTACAGAGGGAAACAACTTTTGTGACTTCCTGTTTGCTTCCCTTGAGGATGAAGCCCTTCAAGAACGGAGTCTTAATTCTTTTGCTCCTCGAATTTGCTTCCAGAGGAGCAAATTCTTTTCTTTAAGAATTGACGGTCAATGACAAGTGAGGTAAAATGAAAATGGCAGAGTTTCGCCCTGTGAGAGGGTACCCATTTACCTAAAGTTAAGAAATTTCAATTTGAATAAGGTTGATATTTGATGATAAATTGAGGATAGGATACAGTATTCAATGGTTCATGTACATGTACCGCCTTGTGTCCTGCATCTGTGATGCAAAGAAATTTTTGAGGATTCACAGTTTTGAAATAATATTCCTTACATATTCAAACATCTGTATTTGCCACATCAAAAAACGTTTCTCCAGATTTTAGAATACATAAGGTAATTGGTACAAATGAGCCGTGACACAGGAAAACCAACAAAGTGGTTATGTGCCCAGGGCAGACTAAAATCAGCCTGGGGATCTGTCCAGTCTGATCAGAATCTTTGCTGTTCGCATGGAGGTAGCTTAGACCCTTAGCTACAGTTTCAGCACTTAGCGAAGACTCTCATCAGACTAGGCAGATGACCAGGCTGATCTGAGTCTGTGCTGGGCGCACAACCACTTTGTTGGTTTTCTCGTGTCTTGTCTCTTTTATGATTAAGCTTAAGGTTTACCGGGAGACACCTCCATGTTTTTTCCCCTTTGGACAAAGGGAGACAACTTTTGTGACTTTCTGTTCGCTTCCCTGGATAACAAACCCTTCCAAAAAGGGTTCTACTCTTCAAGGAAAGAATTTGCTCCTAAAGGAGCAAATTCTTTCCTTGGAGAGTTGACCCCTATCAAAAAGGAAGCAAAAACAGAAATGGCAGAGCTGCTTCCCCTGTAAATGTGCCCATTGACCTTAATCGATTTATGTTTTCAAAATCTTAAACATTTTACTCCACGGCTGGCTTATTGTAAGACCTAGTCTGAATGCTGATCTATTCTTGTACAGAGGTTCTACAATTATTTTTTTTAAACATCTCTTCTTTTGTATGTCTTCATGTTCTATTTTAAATCAGACTTTGATCTGAATAAATATGTTTATGTAAATCTATTTAAATATTGATGATTATGCTAATTCTCTTATTGTCAGTGGTATTTACAAGTATTTGAAACTAGATTCTGACAAGAGGTTGATAAATATATCTCCAGTGGTGGTGTAATTGAATCCATTTAACCAAATATAAAAATTAAATGGTGTAATTTGTATTCTGAAATCAATATTTTGTCTGCCTGTAAAGTTTTTAGATACCGTATCCACAGAATTTTTGTGGCCTTCCAATTTTTGTGGCATTTTGTGGTCACTATAAAATATGGAACATTGAAAGTCTTTAAATATCTACTTGTTTCTAAAGAGAATCTGCCACTGAAGATTGACTGACTTTTAAAAAAATCTGAACAGTAAAAATTTAGATATTTTATTCATCTTTGAGATCCTGATTTTTTTGCAGAGATGTTTGAGGGTACTGATATTTGATGGATTGCAATGTGAGGAGTACCTGACTTAAAAAAAAATTAATCTGAAAAGTGAAATTTTTAGATTTTTATCTCATCTTTGAATTCCTAAAATTTTGTAGAGATACATCTAAAACTGAAATTTAGCTATTTTAATCATCTTTGAGCTCCTGATTTTTTGCAGAGATATGTTTAAAATCATAATACATAATTTCACATTTCTGAGGGTGCTGATGTTTGATGGATTGCAATAGGCATACGATGGATGGATTTCCAGTTAAGAAGCAAATTTCTGAATACAAGTCACAAATGGTCAGTGCTTCTCAAAAGGGAAGTTTCTTCTACTTGTAACCCTAAAGTGCTTAAGTATTGGAACACCTAAAGTTATTAATTTTCCATTTGTTCCAAATGGAAAATTAATAGTTTTTAGGTGTCCCAATACTAAAGCACATTAGGGTACCATAATCAGAATTTTGTCCTCTGGAACTGTCTGCCTCTGACCTGGTGCTATATAAAACAATTACTATATATATAATCCGATTTGAAGGGATTCTCCTGAACCTTACAACAATTAAAGGAATGCCAATTTCAAAATTTTTACCCATGGGAATTATCTGCCCTGCCCAAAGGCTATTTATATGAACAAAGTCATGGTAAAAGTCTCCATAAAATCAGATTTGAAAGGGATTTTCCTGAAACTTACAGCAAATGGTTAAAGTGATAAAAATCATTCTGTAAACTTAATAGTTTTCTGTAGTGTTCAGATTTTGCTCCATTTTGGGTGTTGGTCCCTATTCTGGAGTAAATAACAGGTGAATAGGTTTACAGTGGCAGGGTATCACACAGTCATTCGTGATGCTGTTATTTTTTTTTTGTTGGGCTTCCCCAGGGCAAGTGCCCAGAATTTCTTTTATAAACAAAACAGATACTTAGTGGTATCTCACAATGAGAGGATCCACTGTTGATCTGTTCTGTTTATAGAGATATTCTGTACCAGATTTTGTCTGT
The DNA here is from genome assembly GCA_963989385.1 of Ctena decussata. Classification (NCBI taxonomy): domain Eukaryota; kingdom Metazoa; phylum Mollusca; class Bivalvia; order Lucinida; family Lucinidae; genus Ctena; species Ctena decussata. The sequence continues at coordinate 30,695,544 of OZ022498.1, read as the reverse complement.
GTACCCCACCTGTAGATCCACTAATCCAAGATATGCTTCTGTTATTTTCTGTTGACAGGCTGAGAGTCATGAAGGCAGGGAATGGATCTTGAGTGAACCTTGTCTCATACAGACTTTGGAACACATCACAGCATTGTTACACTCGGAGAATCTCTGGACAGCTAGTAATGCCGCTTTAGTCCTAGCAAGGTAACGGTTAATCTGTCTTACTACTCATAATTGAGCCAAGACACAACAAAACCAACAAAGTGGCATGTGTGCCAGGCAAAGACTCAGGTCAGCCTGGGCATCTGCCCAATCTGATCTGAGTCTTTACTGTGCACTTAAAGGGTAGCTAAGGATCTAAGCTAACTCCATGCAGACAGCGAAGACTTTGATCAGACTGGGTGGATGCTCAGGCTGATCTGAGTCTTCATTGGCACACATGCCACTTTGTTAGTTTTGTCTTGTCACAGCTCATATATGGTTCTGTCCATCTTCATGAAAGCCAAACATTTGGGGCAAGACTTAATGACAGTTTTCTGTATCTTTTTAGACGAAAAAATATAAGCAAGCAGATTAGCAGGGTTTCGTAAAAATATTCATGCTAAAGGTCTACTCCCCTAATTTTCATAAAACATCTTCGGCTCTGACTATCAGGAATTATTCCACTTCATTACATTTTCAATCAGAAACTCTGAAATGAAACTGCACTTTCCTCGTCAACTTCAGGTTAGATAATCAATGGATTTTGCATGATCAATCCCTTTACCCTTAAAGCGCCAAAAATTAAAATTGTTGAATTGGCAAACTGTGTAGATCCAGATGAGGTGGCTCATAATGAGCCACAGCATCTGAATCAACACTGTTTGCCCTCTAGTGTTCAAATGCTCAATATGATTTAGCTTGGATGAGACATTTTTTGAAATTCTGCAGACGTAAAATTTGTCGTCTGCTTTTTGGCACATTAAGGGTTAAAGTTGAATAGAATTCAGTCATGAGAAATGATTACTTCTTTCTGCATAATTGCTTTCTGTGTGTATGCCTATAGACTGTCATCAGTAAACTGGATGGCACTGGAAAGTTGTTTTATGCAGAGTGTTAGTTGTTCTCGAAGAGCTGGGCCTATTTGTTCAATACTAACTACATGGTTAGTTAACGAGGTGTTGAAATTTTAAACATATTGTATGCCAAAAAAAAACATTTTTTTTGCCAAAAAAAAATGCAGAGAGCTTTTGCATGGCCTTCAAAAGGTAGAGTGAGGGGTTGCAGATTCGTACAGTTTTACATGTATTTTTACTGTATTTTTCTTACACATGAGAATTACCGTTTTGTGTGTCGGTGTCGACCTAATACACATTTTTTGTTTGTTTTGAAAAGCTATAATTAGATCCTGCTTTGGTACCCGGCTCGAGGGCTATCCTTAGTCCGCTGCCGGAAAAGAAGGTGATTTTTTCATGACACAGTTTGCAGATTCGTACACCGCTATATTTACATAAGATCACATAAACCACATGAAACAACATTATTTGGATCAAAAACAATCTATTTTACTAAGATGTGCATAACTTCAAGACCTTCTGTCAGTTAGAAATCAAGTTTTGGAGTACTTCAAAACAGCTGGTATTACGGATTACCGACAACGTCTGTAAGCGTAACGGAACAGAATAGAATGAGTCAGCGAGCGGGACTCGGCTCAGATAAAACATTCGTGAAATTTTGCACTAATGTAAATACATGTAGCTTAAAGAAGGATAATTTTCTCAACATCCGTTACTTACATAAACTGTTGACTTCGAAATTCTACTCCTCGGTCATGAAACCAAACTGCCGCATGGGAGAGGCTACAGCCATAATGGTCAGACAAAATCGTCTGCAACGACTGAAATCTACAGGTCAGGTGCGAGCGTGCACTGAAAATGACGGACACGGCAGTTGATTTAAACAGTCAGGCAATTAATTTCTTTTTAATTGACTTGATGCGTGCAGTAGAGGTCCTAAAACTCCAAGTGTACGAATCTGCAACCTGTACGAATCTGCAACCTGTCACTCTACTCTTATTTTTCAGCAAAATATATAAACGCACTTGATTTTATGAGTACTGTATAGCTTAATGAATCCTCAACTAAAGGTATTGTTAAGCTAATGATGCTTTGAACAACTGGGGCCTGCTGTGCCCTGTTTGCCAGATGGCAAATTGCGGGTTAGTAAAATCAAATGGGACATGTGAAGTACATCAAGGGTATATAGTTTTTGCCCTTCTGTCCATTTGTACAAAGAGAGTCAGCTTTACTGACTTCCTGTTTGCGACTTGGGACATTGTAGCCAATATTGGGGTTTACTCTTAAAGGAAAGAATTTGCTCCTGAGGGAGCAAATTCTTTCTTATAAGAGTTGAACCCAGGTCTACTCTTAAAGAAAAGAATTTGCTCCTAAGGGTGCAAATTCTTTCTTATAAAAGTTGAACCCCAGCGAGAAAGTAGGCACAAATGAAAAATGATGGAGTTGCTTCCCCTGATAGTGTACCCAGTGACATTAACATACTGTTTTATTTATCCATTCAGATTGAGTATCTCCGAGTATGGATGTACAAGGCTTCTTGAGCATGAACATTCTCAGCATATACTGTCAAAGTTGGTTCTCTCCCTTGGAGTAGATGAAGCAGGTATGTGATAGTTTCTCATGAAAAAACAGTTCAGTCCCTTTATAACACAAGGATTTGGATCCATATAGCATTATAAGTGCACAGCTTTTTAAAACGGGGCAAATCATTCAGTTATATAAGCTGGATGTAAATTATCATACTCCATGCATGATGTAAGCTGCCTTGTCAGTTTTTGGTGGGAAATCAAAAATAGTGCTAACTGATGTGTGAAGCCGAGATGGAAATTCCCTTGCAAAATGACCAATCTAACTTTATGCTTTTTGCTGTAAATGCTTTCTGACAATTTGATTTAAACAATATTTTTTTAATACAAACTACATGGCTACAAAATAGTACAATATACAATATGGTACAGGATCTGACGGTAGGCGAAACGCTTTTATGAGTCATCTCCTGGATGAAAGTCATCTCTTGACAATTAAGAAAACATATTGGCAAAATTATCATGAAATTTTAAAACTTCAGATAACAACCTTTAATGAGTATCCCAGAAATATTCTCCAATACCCCCTATGTCAGGACCTTTGTAATGGTAGTATTTCTCTTTTTCTAGGTCGTGGAATGAATGCAGCATTTGCTATTGGTCGTCTCTGTGATATGGACAATGGGAGAAAGAGGCTCTTGCAGTTGTCAGACTCTGAAAGAATGGTATCACTGTTTACTAGAAATAAGATTCTTTTTCAGCTAGCCTGCGCAAAAGTGCAGTTTTTTTTTGTCTGCATTGGCATATGCATCCCACTCTGTGATGGAGTTTTTTTATTAAGTTCTAAAGGCCAATATCTTCTATTCAGTACTTCGACTGATATTTGCTCCGGTCCAGAGTTTTAAAGAGTGTCAGCCTCAGCCTGCTTGGTGACCTTGAGGTCAAGGTCAAGGTCAAGGTCAAGGACATGGACATTTTATGTCAAACTAAATTTGGCTAAAGTGTTCTAAAGGAGTACTTATATGGGTTTAGTTGGTGTTTTGAATGAATTGGTCCAGAATTTTTTTCTGTAGCAGTAGCCCCACAAAGTTTGCATTTCACACCTGCAACAAAGTCCCTTATTTTATAGCACAACATAGGTTGTATAGTATTGAATAGATTCATGTAGACTGTTAACTTAAGCATGTAGTAATTATTATCATTGTTTCCAGATTTCCTCTCTTGCCAAGATGTTAAGCTGTGATGACACAGGAGCCAGCAAGAATGCTTGTTTTGCCCTCAGTTGCCTAGCAACCAACACTGAAGGTCACACTAGATTGTTAAACAACATCCATTCGGAGGATATTTTAAGGACACTATCCACTTTACTCAATGCTGATGACAGTGAAACTGGATGGTTTGCTGCAATGTAAGTAGTACCTGGAGAGATTGTTGCTATTGGCAACTGAATGTAGTAAGTTCATCTAATTACATAGCAGTTAGCACTCAAGGTCATGCTTGCCTAGCAACAAAAACGGGCAGTCCTGTCTAGCTATTCAGAGGATAAGGTGGGAACACTAATAAATGACTGCCCACTTTATTGGGTGCTGGTTAAATGGAAACTGGGTAGTTTGAGTAACTGTTGCTAAGCAACTGACTGTGAAGGTCATAATCAGTCATTCAGAGGAAAGTCTGAGAACACTGTCCATTTTACTCAATACCGATGTTAGTAGGACTCACTGTTTTGCTGCCACAAAACTTGTTCAGTTGATAGTGTTGTGGATTTGAAGACAATTTTCCACTGGTTATATACTTCTAGCATATTTCACAGCTCAGCCTCCATGGGATATAAGTAACTATTTGAATTTCTCAGTTTAACAGTTGTTTGTCTCGATGTTTAGGCTGAAGAAAGTGAAGTACTGTATAAGGAAGAATAAGACTTTGCTTATTATGATAACCCTTAAATGGCAGAAAACAAGTTTATGTGTGCAGAATTTTAAAAAAGTTGTGTCCAAGGTATATCATCTTTAGAACTCAAAAACTAGAGGGCAAACAGTGTAGATCCAGATGAAGTGGCTCATTATGAGCCACTTCATCTGGATTTACGCTGTTTGCAAAATAAACTATTTTCAGTTTTGGCACTTAAAGTGTTAATCCATGTGCACAGGAGTTTGGTTTTCACAAGGTTGAAACAGAGCATTTAAAGTTTTGTCCAATTTAATGGTTACATTATCATTTTTTTCTTGCTAGGACATTAAGGACATTGGCTAGTCAACCAAAAGGCTGTCTGAGGCTGAGAGACCATCCTCAAGTTGTTCCAAGCTTGAAAGTAAGTGCCTTTATTTGTAATAAACGGAAGTTTTTTTTTGTGTCTGTAAGTGTGTGTGAATATTTTGAATTTTTGCACATTTGAACAAAAGGAAATATTTGTGAATTTTGAATTTTTGTGATGCATATGATGCTTCTTGGCTCCTAGGGAAGCAAACTCTTTCCTATAAGAGTTATCCCCCAATGAAAAGAGAGGAAAAACTGAAAACGCCTGAATTGCTTCCCCTGAAAGTCTATTCACTCACCTTAAAGTTAACCTATTATTATGTTTTGGATACATTTCAGAATATAGAGAACAAAACAGAAATCAATGCTGATTTGAAAGAAGAAGCTTTGATAACTCTGGAAATTTTGAAGAGATTGTCAAAACCTAACCCTCCAGTCATTCAAGGTTAGAAATGAGGTTTATTATTTGAGCCGTGACACGACAAAACCAACAATGTGGTTGTGCGCCCAGCGCAGACTCAGATCAGCCTGGGCATCCGCCCAGTCTGATCAGAGTATTCACTGTCCGCATGGCGGTAGCTTAGACCCTTAGCTACCCTTTAAGAGCTTAGCAAATGGTCTGATAATACTGAGTGGATGCCCAAGCTGATCTGAGTCTGCGCTGGGCGCACAACCACATTGTTGGTTTTATTGTGTCGCGGCCCATTTGCAGGCATCAACTTCATAGGAACTTATTCTTTAGAATGACTCCAAATGAACTAATGAATCCAAATGATCAGAAAATATAATATAAAGGGGTTTTTGATGGCAGCTACAGATTTTGAGTTTTGGGATAGTTTCCCTTATTTGTCCATGAAAAACATCAAGTGTAGACATGTGTGGGAACTGACTTGGCCCTTGGCAGTACCATTGAGTACATAACTTCAGTTATTGCAGAGTACATAACTTCAGTTATTGCATAAATATCAGTGTCACACGCTATTTACAGGCATGCTTTAACACACACAAAACCATTTATTTATAAGGCGATTCACATGCTATAATGACCACCTTTGCACCTTTTTGTATGCAAGTAGCAGGGCAATTCTCTGTCACTATAGATTCAAGTGGGTAGCTTTCAGTGTAGTTATGGATAAAAGACTTTTGTTGTAGAGTACAGATACCAATATTGTAAAAATTGAAAAGCAGGCGGCATCAAAGTGAGTAATTTAGTGATATGATTTGGGATCATTTGGACTTGTGAATGATTGCTAAAGCTTGGACAAAAATTCATAGCTGACCATGGCCTGAAACAAGGATTTTTATAGAAATGCATAGTGTGTGTTAATGGTAGTGAGGCCAAGAAATGGTGCTGAAACATTTTCTTTATTTTTGTACCATTGTGGTTATTTTTATGCAATGATATTGATCTTACATTTTTCATTGCAATAACATTTGCCAGGTCCCGAGGAGGCTGTTGAAAACTGAGGCCATAGGTCCTTTGGCTGTGGCTTAATAGCCTCAGTTTTCAACAGCTCCCTCGGGACCTGGCAAATGTTACTGCTTGAAAAACCATGTTTGATCCCAATAGTAAATGGGAAATGCATCGAAATCAACCAGATTTTTAAAATGTTGACTTAAGTTTTGGCATGGAAATGTATGACTTGTTGTTTTGATCTAGACATTTTATATTTGCAATGACTATTTTTAATTTATACAGTTATGGGTCCTGATACTATTAAAGCAAGTTGGGATCCCATCACAACTAAAAGTGGATTCCAGGTTCGATATCAACTCTTTGACAGTAAGTATGAGTATTTAAGTATTCCAACATATTTGGGTAGAAATGCATTAAGCAACAGTGTAGACCCAACTCATACTGCTCTTAGTGTAATCATGTAAGAAAATGAATTATCATATGACGTCGCATTTGAGAGTGTAATAAAGCCATGCATTAAAAACGATAATCCACTAGTGGATTAAATATGCAAATTAAGTCGTAATGTTATACCTTGACGTCCATAAAACGGCGCGTTTTCTAATGGCGAAATCCTGACATTTAAGTGCAAATTTTGCTATTAAAATGTGCTTTTAGTGTCATATGATAAATAGAATCATGCATTCCTGCTCCTGTATTATCAAATTATTAAACTCATTGGGGAAAACCGATAAGATGCTCGGCAAAGCCTCGCACCTTATCTTTTTCCCCAACTCCTTTAAAAAATTCAATAATACATGAGCACTCATGTAAGATCCTCTATATACGTTGCAAATAGAGATCTTCCCTTCTAATAGTATAAGCAAAGGAAGTTAATATTGTGCAGCGGGAGCATCATTGATTTGTAGCCTTCATTTGCAAATATTTTCATGTATGTATTTCCTTTTCTGATTTTGTTAAGGGAGGTATACTTCATTAATATCAGCCATTGATCATTAACTATGATTTGTTAGTGAGCAGAAGTAGAAAAAGATTTAGTTGATTTGTTTGGTTATAAGGCAGGTTGTTTTTTCTTCTTGAAAAAACACTAAGTCGATATTTTGATGGAAGATGCATCTAATTTTTTTGTCGTTTTATTTAGATACAAAGTGTGTGTATACTGGCAAGGTGTCAGAGTGTGACGTCACAAACCTACAGCCTAACACAAACTATATTTTCAAAGTGCGGGCATACACAGAGGGAGATGAAAGTCCTTTCAGTGATACTGTTGCCATAACTACAGAAGAATCAGGTAAATTGTCCATTTGTTTGATATTAAGTAATAAACCCATTTGTTTGATGTAATATGCATTTGAGTTTTGTTTTCACAGTCAGTGAAAATTCTTCTGTATCGAATGAAAATCGTCTACTGTTCATATGCATATTTATTACCCCTAATGTGCTAAAGTATTGGGACACCTAAAATAATAAATTTTCCATTTGTCCCAAATGGAAAATTTATTATTTTCAGGTGTCTCAGTATATACACACATTAGGGTATATCTCACAGTTGCGTTAAGAAATGAACAGTGAAACACTTACATGGTATATAGTGCACACTCAGACAGCATTAAAGACCAATCTGTCATTCTGTGCAAACTGGTCATAGCTTCACAGTTTGCTTGTAAATTTATCAGAGACCATGCATTGTGCATACAACCACTGAAACAGCAAAGCCTCCGACCAGACTGCAGGAATGTGCCGTCTGGTAAGAGCCTTTGCTATTTGCATTTAAGCCAATTTCCTAGTATGCCTGTTAATCTCAAAAACATTTTTGGTTAATCTCAAAAACATTTTTATTACAGTTCCTAGTCCTCCACAGAATGTTCGTATCCTTGGTTCAACGATTACTCAGTTGAAAGTTGGCTGGGATCCGCCGGAAGAGTTTAATGGTGTTCTTAAAGGCTACTTTGTCTTCATTGGTAAGCTCAAGATTTACCCATAATATTTGGACTAATGCGCCGGAGAAAATAATGTAGATTATGTTCAGACTTAGCAAGCAGGGCCTAGTTGGTCAAAGCATTATTAGCTTAACCAAGTCGTTATTTAAGGACGTTAAGTCTAACAGTACACATAAAATCAAGTGTTCTGATATTTTTTGCTGAAAAAATGTGAGAAGCTTTTGCACTGCAAAAATTACTCACATTTTTACGGAAAAAACGTGGAGGTATTTTTGCATATGATCCGTTTGAAAAAATAATGTCTTGTTCACTAATAACCTCATTGGTTTTGATCGTGCAGGCCTAGATTGGGGTTGCCCACAGTTTTAGTCTTACCTGCAATTAACAGAAAGCCAAGCTATTAGCCTTAAGTGTATGCTGTGTTAGAAAATGATTGCTTTCCTGGGCACCAGTGTCATTGCTAAACGTTTATCATAAGAAATGATTAAGATGATTTGGGTCTTGTTTCCAGGTAATTCAGATGAACCAGGTAAGGGTGTCTCTTGAAAGACTGGCATGGAAACATCATAAATTTCTGACATACTTTCAGAGCTTAAAAATCCTATGTCTGATGTCTGTAAAAACATCATCTTATTAGAAAGTCAATATCCTCCTGCATCTGTACTTGATGTCTGGCAACCTTGGTAGGCTGTCATGTTGGCCTACCCATCTAGAAAGGCAATTGCTGTGAACAGCAGGATAAGGGTTAGTAGATATCAACTGTGTGAGAAACTAATGGCTGATTGATCTTTTCAGATGACAAGCAGGTCGAGCATACAACAGAAAACAATGTGATATTAACGGGACTCACAGCTAATACTACATATGAGATTCAGGTATCATGAAATATAATGCTATACTGCGGAATTAAGGTAAATGGATAAACCTCAAGGGGGGCAACTCTGCCAGTTTCGTTTTTCCTTCCCTTCTCTATGGAGGTAAACTCTAAAAGGAGAGAATTTGCAACTGTAGTAGTCAACCTCAACAACAGATTATTTTCTCATGCTCAAGGCTGATACCAAGAACCAGACTTAAGCAGCAAACACAGAATTTCATTGCATGTTTCCTTGTACACGTAGGCTAATGGCAGCTGATAGCAGATTTTGTCTATTGCATTAGTGTCCTACTGTACCACAATCAGTACTAGGTTTAGGAATGTTGGCTTTAGAGCAGTCATGGCTGAGCAAATGGCTTTGGTGCCACAGCACCTAAACATGGGCATTACTTGGTAAAAATTCTAAAAATTAGGGCCACCTAAAATAATTACCATGATTGTCCTAAAAAGGGAACAGTTTGGTTTTACAGTGCAGTTATGCATCCAAAAATTCAGATGGAACAGCAAACAGTGTAGCCCCAGATCAGACTGCTCCTTTAGGAGCAGTCTGATCTGGGTCTGCACTGTTTGCTCAAACCTGTCTATCCCAATACTTTGTAATTTTATGGAATTGACCGCATGCAGGCATTGAAGATGAATAAAACACACATAACATTTAAATCTGGGGACAAACTAAAAAAACATATCAGTTGCCCTTTCCTTGAAATATTCTAGTCCATAGTGTCACTTCAAGAAATGACTGTCCATGGGAATCCAGACTCCCCACCAAAGCATTCATAAAATGTGTTTTAGAAGTAGTGTACCTCCAATTTACACTCCTCAAGCAGCAAAATACATTTTGTAACAAAGTCAGGATCCTTCAGGAAACAACTTTTATTAACTTCTAACAAACAAAATTCAAGTTTTGTTAACTTCTAACAAACAAAATGCATCTTAGTTTGATTCACTATATCTGAACCAAATTTATTTTGTTGGGTAAACATTCAAATTTTTAGTGCAATATGCTTTTATTTTTAGGTTTGTGCAGCTACAGCCAGAGGTCGGGGGGAGAGAGCTACAGTTTATGGTGCAACTGCTGAGCAAGGTAATACATAGGATTCTTAATAGTGGGACAGAAATTAATGAGCAGACATTGTAGATCCAGACCAGACTGTTTAATATTGGGACATCTGTAGCTGAGCAAACAGAACAGTGTAAACAGATCAGACTGCTCTTGGGCACTATAACTCTGGAAATATTTGCAAAAATTTTATTATTGCTAGACTTCACAGATGCTAAATTTCATGGAAATAAAAGTTGCGAAATGCTTTTGGCTTTATCAGCTTAGACAGCTGGTATAAGACTTGTAAATCTAAAATTGCAAGAATATTCTCATGTTTCCACCATTTTTACAATGGGAAACAACTGTTGTGGCCTGTTTGCTTTCCTGGATGATGTAGCTATTCTAAAATTGGGTCTACTCTTTAAGGAAAGAATTTGCTGTGAGGGAGCTAATTCTTTGCTTCAAAAGTAAACGCCATTTTGGAAGGGCTTTGTCGTATAGGAAAGCAAACCAGAAATCACAGTAGTTGTGTCCCTTTGAAAAATGGTACAGTGTACCCATACATGTTAAGAATTTTATTGTCATCAGATCCTTCTTTTTATTTATTTGTTTTAGGTGCCCATGCTCCGTCTAAACCACATATAAATGTGATAGGTAGAAATGAGCTACATGTCTCATGGAATGCTCCCGAGGTACCTCTTGGTCGGTTTAACAGATATGATCTTCTCATGGATGACAAGATTGTTTACTCAGGTGTTGACCTCAACCTCACTCTTAGAAGACTTACTCCTGATACAGAATACTCATTCGTTGTGAGTGTTTATCATTCTGATATATTATGGGTCTCTACTTTGCTTGTGAACAGCACCTTTGAAAATTCAATTTACATTGAAAAGCTGATAATCTTTAGATTCAAAATTTATGGTATTTGTCTTTCAAGGTAAATGGTTACACTTTCTGGGGGAAGTGACTCTGTCATTTTCATTTTAGTCTCCTTTCTTAATGGGAGTTAACTCTTAAAAGAAAAAGAAAAAAACAATGTCCCCAAAGATTTATACTGTTTGCCTTCTAGCCTTTGAATTCTGAATGTGATATAGGTTGGGCGAAAAACATGCAGACATAAATTTTGTTGTCTGTTTTATTCTGGCTCATGAAGGGTTAAACAAACAGGCAATTTTGCATTATTATTTTTCTGATTTTATGTTACAGGTAGTTGCATTGACCAGTGATGGAAAGTTTGAAAGTAAACTAGCTAAGAAACGAACAGCTAAAGATGAATGTAAGAATAAAGGTTTTGTCTTATCTCTGAAACATGATTTTTTTGATAACAGATTTTTGGATACTGTTACAACTCTTTTCTTCATATTGGAGAGGACAGAGACAGTTGGTTGGTTTGTTGATTTGATGCTTAACGTCCACGGTAAACAGCTAAGGTCATGTCGGGACGGTGACAGAGACAGATTTGGTGCTAGGAGGTGCATGGATTTGTTCCTTTGAGACTCCTGGGTAATAGCGTTTTGAGAATTGGATGAAAAAAAATAATACTTCCACTTGGATTTGAAAAATCAGAAGTATTATTTTTACATGGGTGTATTTCAGTCATTTCATTAAGCTGACATTTTAAGCTCACTTGAGCAAAAGTGAGGGTTACAGCAGAGGTTGCTGCATAATCTTTCTTTTCTAAAGCTCTCTGTTTGTGAAAATGTGAGACAAGCAAGACACCAACTTCTGTAGAACTGTTGTTGCAGCATTTCCATTACTAAAATATATTTTTGGTTTTTAGATGATACAACAAGGCCTCCACTGTACCAGGCACCAAGAAAAGGTAGTGCTGAGTTAGGAGGGGAGAAAACTCCAGCAGCATCAACACCTTCTAAAACTCCAACTACTATGTTACCTGTAAACCAGAAGAAGAGAAAGTCCATAGATTCCAAGAGAATATCTAGTGCCAAGGTTCCTGCAAAGGTATGCTGGGATTATAACCTGGGTCTGGTTGTTTAAAGCATCGTTAGCTTAATGAAGTTGTTTGTCAGTGGTTCATTAATTCTTCCAAAACACTTAAAATCAGGAGGGCTCATATTTTTTGCCAAAAAAAGTGAGGAACTTTTGAGGTAAAAATGTGCATTGCTAAAGTTCCTCACTTTTTTTATGGCAAAAAATGGTAGCTGTTTTGCATATAATACATTTGAAATTGTAACACCTCGTTAACTAATAGATTTGAACAACTGAGCCCTGAGCTTCAGATTAGGGTGGGTAGTTAGGGCTCCAGATAAAGGATGTGTGGGGGAAGGTGGGGTGGGAGGGCTGATAATTCAGAGAAAAAAAAAGCTAGCAACCATTCTGTTATAGACATTTTATACCACGGCAACAGTATGTCATGATATACTGACTTTGATATCCTTATAATATTTTATTAACCGTTATAGCTTAAAACAGTTTATTAACAGAGCTGAGTCGCGTAGCATGGTAGCACATCTGACTCAAGAGCCCGGACTGACACTCGGTCTGGCCACTAACTTTCCTTTCCCCTTCCGCAGATTCAATAAGGGCAGTTGTCAGTTACTGGCAAAGGTATGTGCACTTAGTACTGGTTAACCGCTAATGAGATCTAAACCTGGCCAGTAGTAGTGTGGTTAGGTTAACTGACCATCCTGACATGACCATAGCTGTTTACCATGGACGTAAAGCAACAAAGCAAGAAACAATTTATTGCACCTAAATTGAAAATAGTTGAAAAATACAGATGACCTGAATAATAATGAGCCGCCTCATCTTGCTTTTCACTGTTCTTTGAATTGTGATATAGCTTGCATAAAACAATTTTTTAAATTTTGGAGATGTTATACTTTTGTTGTCTGCTATTTTGGCACTGTAAGTCCACTTTTACCTTTCCTCTGATACTTCTTTCAGCGGGCTGGCACTGGTAAAGAGAGGTCAAAAAGTAGTACAGGTCAGCAGGATCTCCGACCAGATTCTGGTAAGTTTCTTTTGTAATTCAGGGCCCAGTTGTTGAAAGCTAAAGACATTGTTAGTTAACTAGACTTTTTCAAATGCTTTCACTAAAAAAAACACTTCATCATTGTTTTTTTATAAAATCCAACAGGTTACATTTATGTGGATACAGTTATCAAAATTTTGATTCAAAATGTGTCCTTCACTTGATCATAGCATATAAGCACCCTGCTCTTAAAGGACATTAATGAAATATATTTATATGTGTATTATCTCTCTCTCTCTCTCTCTCTCTCTCTCTCTCTCTCTCTCTCTCAGACTTTTTATGTCCCCCCACCAAAGGTGAGGGGGGACATATTGGTTTCAGTGCGGATCCCATTGGCGTCGACGTGACAGATTTCTTGTATGCGCGATATCTCTTGAACCAATGGCTGGAATTTCACCAAACTTGCATGGATATATCATTCGGACAAGTTTCAGAGCTGATTAGATTTTGTTGACCTTGACCTCATTTTCAAGGTCACTGGAGGACTTAGATGACAATTTCTTGTATGCGCAATATCTCTTTAACCAATTTATGGAATTTCACCAAACTTGCATGGATATATCATTGGGACAAGTTTAAGAGCTGATAAGAATTTGGTGATCTTGACCTCATTTTCAAGGTCACTGGGAGTCGGTGTGACAGATTCTTGTATGCGCAATATCTCTTGAACCAATTGGTGGAATTTCACCAAACTTGCATGGATATATCATTGGGACAAGTTTAAGAGCTGATTAGATTTTGGTGACCTTGACCGTCTTTTCAAGGTCACTGGAGGACTAAGATTATAACAATCCATCATGAGTGTCCATGCAAGATAGGGAAATCTCACCCGAGGGGTTGGAATTTCAACCAGGGACGAGGCTTACCGAGTCCTTGGTTGAAATTCCGACCCCGAGGGTGAGATTTCCCTATCCTACATGGACTGGCTCATGATGGATTATTTTTTTCCCACTGTTAGCGGATTTTAAACCTAAAGTCGGATTAGACTTCAGAACAGGAAAATTCTAACTTTTTAAACAATGATCTGAAGTAAAATTTGACCAGCCCAGTGTTTTTATCGGGATCTAAAATGGGTGTAAACACAGTTTGCACCTCAAAATTAGATGGAAAACACGATATGCGGACTATTTTATCTTCCAGAGGGCGAACACGAAATGCAACTTAGCCTCTCAAGTCACGCGCGTCAAGTTTGCTAGCGACGTTTTTAACCGGTTTTAGTGACGTCATTAAAATTGAGTGACGTCACAAACCCATGATCTGCTATCAAATGTCAACCGACATGCTTGCATGTCCATTTTGTTCATTTAAAATTAAAATATCAGTCAAAAAATGAAAAAGTCTGGTTGCTAATATAAGAAAGATGTTGCCAGGTACACTGGAGCGCCGTTACACTGCGGACCGATATATCGCGGTAATTGGTATAACGCGGTTGTCCTGTGGCTCCCAAATTTTTTGTACAGATCGCGGATTTTTCGGTGGTTTCCGCAGGTGTTCACGACATTGGAATAGAAAATAACCATTAAAAGTTAATTGGGCTGTTTACATAATTTTAATCAACAGCGTGTCAAAAGTTATTACAGACAATCAAAGCGTCGGTTGTCTTGCCAAGGTGTGAAAGACTTCGATAATTAGCGCATATCACGTGTCACCAATTAGCGAAGGTCACCTCATATATACACAATACAAAAGCCGACGCTCAGGAAAAAGGCTGTGCGTAGCAGTCACTGATTACTTCCAAAGAAAACATTATAAAAGAATTTTATAAATGAAAAAAAAACAAAGCTTAAACCCGATTTGGTTATCTGTAGGCTGCTTAGAGTTTTTTTAGGTGACGTCAGTACTCCCGCAAATAAGTATATTTTATTCGTCCGAAGGTACCTTTTTGCAAGTGTATATACAAGGGAATTAACTCGAACAAGTCTACTTTCGCTCAATCGGACATCCTCGTTGATATAGGTTTAATTCAGGATACGGAATTGGCCGATGTGTTCCGATTGTACTTTCACTTTGCGAATGGTTTTCAACCGTTTTGCAGCGCATTTTTCACAATTAGTAAGAACATAGGGACTGAAAGCTTACTTCAGCGATGACTTTCGTTGTGTCAGGTAAGCAGTCTATCTACCTCGTAAGGGCTAAATAAGCGCTACGAACATGTAAACATGGGGTTTTACATTAGTGGGTGGGGTATTTCTGTGAAGATCGTTATTACGCGTGATCACTTATAACGCGGTTCGATTTTATGTCTCCCGACACCCGCGTTATAACGGCGCTCCAGTGTATAAGATAGAAATTTCTTATATGAGCTGAAAGCCTATCTTATATAGGCAAAGGTGGGAGAAGACAATTTCTTGTATATGCAATATCTTTTGAACCAACGGATGGAATTTCACCAAACTTGCATGGATATATCATTGGGACAAGTTTAAGAGCTGATTAGATTTTGGTGACCTTGACCTCATTTTCAAGGTCACTGGGAGTCGGTGTGACAGATTCTTGTATGCGCGACATCTCTTGAACCAATCGATGGAATTTCACCAAACTTGCATGGATACATCATTGGGACAAGTTTAAGGGCTGATTAGATTTTGGTGACCTTGACCTCATTTACAAGGTCACTGGAGGACTTTGATGACAATTTCTTGTATGGACTATATCTCCTTAACCAGTGGATGGAGTTTCACCAAACTTGCATGAATACATCATTGGGACAAGTTTAAGAGCTGATCAAGAGTTTGATGACCTTGACCTCATTTTCAGGGTCACTGGAGGACTTAGATTACAATTTCTTGTACCTACAATATCTCATGAACCAGTTGATGGAATTTTACCAAACTTGCATGGATACATCACTTGGACTAGAGTAAGAGCTGATCAGATTTTGGTGATCTTGACATCATTTTCAAGGCCATAAGAGGACATAGATAAGTGAAAATTTCACTAAAATTGATAATATCTCACTAGCCTTTGGCTTGATTTCCACTTCACTTTCATAGATATACCTTTGGGACAATCTCAAGAAGTTACTTTGGCCCTGTTTTCACAGTCAAAAGCTACCTTACAAATCCTTTTTTTTCTCTTAAAACTGAGTTATATCTTGAACCAGTTGATGGATATTCATCAGACTTGCATGAATATATAGTGACAGGTTTAAAACATGTTTAGTACATGTAGTTGGTGACCTTCACCCATTTGTAAAGGACATAGTTTTCCATGTAGGATACCTTTAGAATCAGTGGATGGATTTTCTCCAAACTTGCATAAATCTTTTATTTGTTCAGGCTTTTTAGCTCACCTGAGCTAGCGGCTCCCGGGGAGCTTATAGGATGGTAAGGCTCCGTCGTCCGTCGTCGTCCGTCCGTCCACAATTTCAAACGACTTCTCCTCTGAAACCGCTGGGCCAATTGTAACCAAATTTCATATATGGCCTCCAGAGGAAGGGGGAACGAAAAGTTGTTCAAACCGTCCTGGTCACATGACCAACATGGCCGCCACGCCCATATATGGTAAAAACCTAAAAAAAATTTCTTCTCCAGAACCAATAGGCCGATGGCCTTGAAACTTGGTATGTAGCATCGGGTACATGAGTACTACCAAGATTGTTCAAATTATGACCTTGGGTTGACCTTGACCTTTTTTACGGCAAGGTCAAATTTGCTTCCTTGTGCTTTTATATGGGAAAATGCTAGAACATAAGATATCTTGAAAACCGTTGAAGATTTTGGGCTAAAAATCGATATCTACAGTCATCTACATGAGTACATGAAGATTTATGAGTACAAGAGGTCAAGGTCATTCTTTGACCTTTGACCCAGAACTCTCATATTTTGACAATTTCAAACAATCTTCTCAACAGCCACTGGGCCAATTGAAACCAAATTTCATATAGAGCCTCCAGGGGATGAGGGAATGAAAATTTGTTCAAATGGTTCAGGTCACATGACCAACATGGCCGCCAATGCCCATATATGGTAAAAACCTTGAAAAATCTTCTTCTCCTGAACCAATTGACCAATGGCCTTGAAACTCGGTATGTAGCATTAGGTACTCGAGTACTATCAAGATTGTTCAAATTATGACCTTGGGTTGACCTTGACCTTTTTACGGCAAGGTCAAATATGGGAAAATGCTAGAACTTAAGATATCAGGGAAAGTTTTGAAGATTAAGGTCTAAAAGTTGGTATATGCAGTCATCTTTAATGAGTACAATGAAGATTTGTGAGTACAAGAGGTCAAGGTCATTCTTTGACCTTTGACCCTGAGCTCTCATATTTTGTCAATTTCAAGCAATCTTCTCAAAAACCACTCGGCCTATTGTAACCAATTTCATATAGAGCCTCCAGGGTATGAGGGAATGAAAATTTGTTCAAATGGTTCAGGTCACATGACCAACATGGCCGCCATGCCCATATATGGTAAAAACCTAAGAAAATCTTCTTCTCCAGAACCAATTGACTGATGGCCTTGAAACTTGGTATGTAGCATTGGGTACTCCAGTACTATCAAGAGTGTTCAAAATGATGACCTTGGGGTGACCTTGGCCATTTTACAGCAAGGTCAAATATGGGAAAATGCTAGAACATAAGATTTCATGGAAAGTTTTGAAGATTTAGGCCTAAAAATTGGTAAATACAGTCATCTTAATGTGTACATCAAGATTCATGACTACAAGAGGTCAAGGTCGTTCTTTGACCTTTGACCCTGAATTCTCAGAATAGTTTGACAATTTCAAACTTCTCCTTAAAAGCCAATGCGGCAATTGTAACCAAATATTATATAGAGCCTTCAGGGGTCAAGGAAATGAAAATTTCTTCAAATGGTCTGGGTTACATGACCAACATGACCACCATGACCATATATGGTAAAAACCTTTCAAAATCTTTTTCTCCAGAACCAATTGATCAGTGGCCTTGAAACTTGGTATGTAGCATTGGGTACTCCAGTACTATCAAGATTGTTCAAATTATGACCTTGGTTGACCTTGACCTTTTTACAGCAAGGTCAAATATGGGAAAATGCTAGAACATAAGATTTCATGGGAAGTTTTTGGCCTAAAAATTGGTATATACAGTCGTCTTAATGAGGTCATGAAGAATTATGAGTACAAGAGGTCAAGGTCATTCTTTGACCTTTGACCCAGATCTCTCATATTTTGACATTTTCAAACATTTTCTCAAAAGGCAAAGGGCCAATTGTAATCACATTTCATATAGAGCCTCCAGGGGTTGATTGAACGAAAATTTGTTCAAACGGTCCAGGTCACATGACCAACATGGCCACCATACCCATTTATGGTATAAACCTTAAATATTTTTTCTTCTCCAGAACCAATACACCAATGGCCTTGAAACTTGGTAAGTAGCATGGAGTACTAGAGTACTACCAAGACTGTTCAAATGATGACCTCGGTTTTTCCTTAACTTTTTTTTGCGGCATGGTCAAATATGGGAAAATGCTAGAACATAAGATTTCATGGAAAGTTTTGCCTAAAAAATGGTATATATGGTTGCCTTAATGAGTACATGAAGATTTATGAGTACAATAGGTCATGGTCATTCTTTGACTTTTTACCCAAGACTCATATTTTGACAATTTCAAAACATAAGAAAAAGCCACTTTGCCAATTGTTCAGGTGAGCGATTCAGGGCCTCATAGCCCTCTTGTTATTCATTAGAGAGGATGGGAAATGGGCTGGTGGGGGGACATCAGTTTTTCTCTGAAAAACATTTCTAGTTCCATTTATAATTGCTTCCTTCAGAAGGGAGATCTATAGATGCCGTCCAGATCAGAGCAATTTTTGTCGAGCCCGCTTGCGGAGAGCGAGACATAGTTGTTACAATGTCAGTTTGGTGTATGTCCGTGGGTGCGTGCGTCCGTCCGTCCTGATTTGTCCGGGCCATAACTTCTACATTTATGGATGGATTTCAAAATAATGTGGCACAATTGTTCTCCTTGATGAGTAGAAGTGCCTTTTGAAACATTTGTTCAGTTAGGTCCAAGGTCAAGGTCACACGTGAAGGTCAAATGATAAAATGGCCATAAATTAAGCTTGTCCGAGCCATTACTTTTACATTTATGGATGGATTTCAAAATAATTTGGCACAATTGTTCTCCTTGATGAATAGAAGTGCCATTTGAAACATTTGTTCAGGTAGGTCCAAGGTCAAGGTCACATTTGAAAGTCAAATTATAAAATGGCCATAAATTGAGCTTGTCCGAGCCATTACTTCTACAGTTATGGATGGATTTCAAAATAATTTGGCACAATTGTTCTCCTTGATGAGTAAAAGTGCCATTTGGAAAATTTATTCAGGTAGGTCCAAGGTCAAGGTCACACTTGAAGGTCAAATGATAAAATGGCCATAAATTAAGCTTGTCCGAGCCATTACTTCTACATTTACAGATGGATTTCAAAATAATTTGGCACAATTGTTCTTCTTGATGAGTGGAAGTGTCAAGTGACATAGGTGTTTGGGTAGGTCCAAGGTCAAGGTCACACTTGAATGTCAGATATTGTAACTGACATAAATTGAGCTTGCCTGGGTCATCACTTCTACTTATTTTCCTTTGTGAAAATTTGGAGAAAAAAAGAAGAAAATGCTGGCTAAGCATGATGTTTTTTGGCTTCTTTCTAGAGTGAAGCAGTTACTTAGTCTTGACATACTTATAGGTCACTAAAGCAAACAGCGGGCTCGACCAGTTGTCCCTGGACAACCTTCTAGTTCTTGGAAGTATGTCCAATCACCTTGAAATACACTCTAACATGTCTTAAGGGGTCACCTAAGGGAGACACAGAAATTGGCAGATGAAACCTATATACATGTACATTTGCAAGTGAATTTTGATTCAAGGGACCTCGAAAAAGTGGCTGCTTAAGACAGGTGACCCCTTAAACGAGTGACTGCTTAAGACAAGATTGACAGTATGTCATGTACATGTATCTGAGCTGTGACATGACAAAACCAACAAAGTGGCAAGTGCGCCCAGCGAAGACTCAGAACAGCCTGGGCAGCCGCCCAGTCTGATCAGAGTCTTAGCTTGCTACCTCCATGTTGACTACAAAGACTCTTATCAGACTGTGCAGATGTCCAGGCTAATCTGAGTCATTGCTGGGTGCACATGCCACTTTGTTGGTTTTGTCTTGTCGCAGCTCAGAGTTTCTTGTGTATTTCTAGCTGGAAGTAGTATGATGTCTAGTCAAGTGGAGGGTGGGGACAAGCAAGAGTCAGCTGAAAAGTCAGAACCTTCTCCAAGGCCGGCATTTGACAAACCTGTGGTAAGACAATATTTGAGCGGCAACACTAGAAAACCAACAATGTGGTTGTGCGCCCAGCACAGACTCAGATCAGCCTGGGCATCCGCTCTGATCAGAGTCTTCGCTGTCCGCATGAAGGTAGCTTAGACCCTTAGCTACCCTTTCAGCGCACTATGAAGACTCTCGTCAGACGTGGCGGATGCCTAGGCTGATCTGAGTCTGGGCTGGTTGCACAACTACTTTGTTGGTTTTCTGGTGTCGCGGCTCATTTATTCAGCTATGAAACAGAGTTTCCCCTCTCCAGAATGACCCCAAATATTTAAGTCAGTCTATGAAATTCTGCTATAATATGGGGTTTTCTCTTCCAAAACAATCTTGCAAATCTAGATTCATTTTATAAGATGGATCTGGATTTTTGGGACCATTTTGGAAGGGAAAAACCTCCATCTTATGGCCAAAGAAATAAGGCAACCAACTTTGAAAACTGAACCCATAATTGAATAATTAATGCCTAGCATCCCTAAACATGGATCTTTGCAAATGGTGTAGCCCAAATTTTATGTTTGATTTTTGTCTACATGGGTTGCATTTTAAACTGCAGACCAAATAGTCATACTAAAGGTATTTACCTTTAGGAATCACTTTCCATTACTTTCAGGAATGATCCAGTCTTTCCATTACTTTCAGGAATGATCTAGCACCCATCTTTCCTATAGAAATAATAAAAAGAAATGGCTGACAAAGATGAAAAAGAAAAAAAGGATGAAGCATTACAGTCTTTCAATCTGTTGATAAAAAAGAAAAAAAGGATGACCCATTACTGTCTTTCAATCTGTTGTGGTAATGGTACTTTGCTTTGTAGAAATTGATGTCAGCAAAATGACTCTTTGGTCTGTGCCTTATTCATAAAAATTTTGCTACTGGTTGCATCAGTTTTCACTGAAGTTTGAACAGACATTTACCCACATAGAGCATATAATTTGAGATTTGAGCCTGGACTCAAGAAAACCTACTAAGTGGCATGTGTGCCACATGAAGACCGAGATCAGCCTGAGCATCAGGCCAGTTCGGCATGAAGGTAGCGTAGACCCTTAGTTTCCCTTTTAAAGCAAGCAAAGACTCTGATCAGATTGGGCAGATGCCCAGGCTGATCTGAGTTTTCGCTGGACACACATGCCACTTTGTTGGTTTTGTCTCGTCACGGCTCTAATATGAAAAATTGGGTGGAGTACTCCATCCAGTTTTACATTCTAAGAAAAAACTAAACAAGTACAGTAAACCAAAAAATAAGTGAGATTCAACAATATTGTAGGAATTTGCCTCCAGAAAGACCAAAGTAATCGTTAAAGTGCTAAAAATGAAAATAGATGAATTTGCATAAGTGAATATCCAGATAAAGAGGCTCAATATGAGCCTCCTCATATGGATTTACTCTCTTTACCCTCTGATCTTGTCTTTGAAATTTTAATATGATACAGCTGGAATGAATTATTTTTTTTAAGCAGGCCTGTACAAAAGCACAGAGAGCTATTGTAATCCCCCGCCGAAGGCTGAGGGATATAGGTTTCTCCATGTCCGTCCGTCCTTTTTTCAGTCCATCCGTCCGTCTGTCCGTCCGGAGCCATAACTAAGTAACCACTGAACAGAATTTCATGAAACTTAAAATATATATATATATTACTATAACCCGCTGATGCATGTCAAGTTTCATCAGACTGGCTTCGGTAATGCAGGAGTTATTGCCCTTGAATTGTTTTAAAATCAATAAAATGAGCCATAACTGAGTAACCACTGAACAGAATTTCATGAAACTTAAAATAAATATATATCACTATAACCCGCTGACGCTTATCAAATTTTATCAAAGTGGCTTCTGGAGTGCATGAGTTATTGCCCTTGAATTGACTTGAAATCAATAAAATGAGCCATAACTAAGTAACCAACGATCGAAACTTCATGAAACTGTATCGCTATAAGGTGGTTATGCACATAAAGTTTCATCAGAAGTGCATGAGTTATTGCCCTTTCCCTTGAATCAATTTAAAATTGACAAATTTAGCCATAACTAAGTAATCAATGAATAGAATTCTATGAAACTTTTAATAAATATGTATCACTGTAACACATTGGTGCAGCTTACATTTTGTCGATATTGCTTCAGTTAGCAATGAGTTATTGTCCTTGACTTGGTTTAAAATCAACAAATTGAGTCATAACTAAGTAACCAATGAATGGAATTTTATGAAACTTAAAATATATAAGTATTGTCTAGACACAGAAGTGCACATTAAGTTTGATCATAATCGCATCAGTAGTGCATGATTTAATGCCCTTGAATTGATTTAGCCATAACTTAGATACTGGACTGAACAAAATTTTTTGAAACTGAATGAAAAAATGTATCAACATAGTGCAGTGATCCTGAGGCAAGTGTTTAAGAACAGCTTCAGCTTATGCCTCACTTATGCCAGAGTAATAGTCCTTTCAGCCCAGTGAACAAAATTATATGAAACTTAAAAAAAAAACCCAAATCAAGGCCACTTAGGCGGGGGATATAAATGCACCGAATTTGCTTGTTGTCACTTGGAAGTCGGCGTTGGCGTGGGCGTCACACTTTAAAGTTTTACGTTAAAGTTTTTTTATGTGATGGGCAAGGCACTGCAGATGAGCTATCCTGTACGGGGACAGGTCTTGTTAAATTTTGCAGGCGTAAATTTTTGTTACCTGCTTTTTTTGGTGCTTGAAGGGTAGAGTGAAATTTTACTTGACTTTGTGAGACTTGAAATGTATGTAAAACTCTTTTTCATATGGCTCAACTCTGTTCAGAGCTCTAGATAAGAGGGGTATTTGATGATAATTGAGGGATAATTTTTTTTATTTCTCATTGAAACCATATGTTGTGACCTCCTCATCTGAACCGTCCCTTCGAGACGGTTCAGATGAGGGGTCACTACATATGTTTTTATGCAGAATTAACAAAAATTATCCCTAATTATCACCAAATACGCTCTCTTATCTAGAGCTCTGCTGTTATGATGTTTTCCAACCAATTTCAGACCCCTACTCCATCTGTCAGTGATTCTGAGAAGGGAAAACCAGTTGCAGAGGTCAGGCCAGAGCCAAAACCAGTGTCAAAGTCTCGAACTTTGCACCCTTTGAACAAACAGGAGCCAAGACCACCCCCACAGCCAATGATTTTAAGTAGTGTCTCAATGCAAAACTCAAAAACTGATGAAAAATCAGAAGAAGGATCAGTGAAAAATTCTGAAACTGATTCAAATGGGAAGAAACAATCAAAAAGTGGTGATTCACCAGGAGTTAATGGTCTTAAACTGGAGAGGACTAAAACTAATTTAAAAAGTGGTCATAAAAAGACAAAATACTCAGGGGTTAAAGATACTCAAGGGACTGATAAGAAAGCAATAGACCAAAGACCGACATTGGTAAGAGAACATACCAGTTCAATACCAAATAGAAACACAATAAAACAGGTAGAAGATAGTTTGAAACATGAACTCATGATTAGCTCAAGTGATACTTTCAAAATATCTGACAGTTACAATGCTCAAAATTCAGAGGTTTCTAAGTCTCAGAGATTTCAAAATGATAGAGAAAAGGGCCGTGGCCATTCAAAGGATAAACATGCAAAAGAGAAAGTCTTGCCAAAACCCTCCCCTCCTAGTCAGCAGTATCTTGAGGGGACACACAGTATTCTAGGAGGAGGAACCAAGCATGGGGAACCAACATGGAGTAGTAAGATGGCTCCCAGTCCATTGTCTTCTATTGATAGTGGAGGATTGTCGGAACCTCATGAATTAGACTGGTTGAATACAGTCAAAAGGTAAGTGACACAATAGGTTTGCTTTCATTGACAATGTACAAGAATGTTTTCCTAGTAAAAATATTGAACCCAACTCATATAAAAGTACAATTACACAGCTGTAACAAAACATACAAATTCACAATGGGGAAAAAGTAAGAGGTAAAAAAATGCTTGATAGCCATTCTTTAATTTAAGTTTAGGTGATCTGACAACTGACAGAAAAGATGTGAACCAGTATTGGTTATATATATATATCTCAAAAAAATTAAATAGACAACTAAATCATCCATCTATTGTGCATTATGATGACTGTATTCTTTTGAATAAAGTTTTATTCTCATTGCGGTGAAATATGATCCTTTGAAGAAAGTTACGTGTTTTGGCTTCCTATACACTGTAAATCTTTTAACTGATTTAATTTGTTCTTTTTGAATGCATAAGCAGATGCCAACCAGGACCTAATACTGTTGTGCCATTAGGTGTTGTTTCACATAAGTACAGAGTCATCCAAAATGCTTAACCCAGTAATAACATCGCGGAGACTAGAATAAGAAGTCAAGCTGGTTGTTCAAAGCATCCTTAGCTTAAGTTGTTAGTCATGGATTTAATAATTTTTGCAGTTTGCACTGCAAAAGCTCCACATTTTTTTTCGCAAAAATGGTGGTGTTTTTGTGTACAATTTGGTGTAAAATTTAATGTCTTGTTAACTAAAAATGTCATTAGTTTTGAACAACTGGGTCATGAGCTGTTGATCAGAGTTAGTTTAGATGATAATGTGTACATTTTCCATAAAAAAACATGATTAGAACACAATAAAATTGCCTTATTGAGATCTCAATAGAATTGCCACAGCAAGGCTTGTAGGAGCGACCATAGTATATGCTTTATGGAGACAAAACATCTCTGAATTTTCTCCAAATACTCGTATTTAGAGTTCAAATCGGACAATTTTCATCTTACAGAAATGGCATCATTTATGTGATAGACTTTGAATGGGTTCTAGGTGCCACGAAATCAGATTAGCCCTTAAAGCGCCAAAAAAGCAGACAGCAAAATTCATGTCTGCAAAATTTCAGGAAACGCTTAATCCAAACTGTATCATATTGAGACATGGACAGAAAAGTAGAATGGTCAAAGACTAGGGGGCAAACAGTGTAGAGCCAGATAAGTTGGCTCATTTTGAGCCAGCTCATCTGGATCTATGCTGTTTGCAAATTCAACTGCATATGAGCCGCGACACGAGAAAACCAACAAAGTGGTTGTGCGCCCAGTGCACTCTCAGATCAGCCTGGGCATCCGCCCAGTCTGATCAGAGTCTTCACTGTCCGCATGGAGGCAGCTTAGACCCTTAGCTACCCTTTAAGCGCTAAGTGAAGAGTCTAATCGGACTGGTCAGATGCCCAGGCTGATCAGAGTCTGCGCTGGGCGCACAACCTTTTTGTTGGTTTTCTCGTGTCGCTGCTCATATATATTTTCATTTTTGGTGCTTTAAGTGTTAACTCATTATCTGGCTTTAGAAGAATATTCCTGGTTTATATTGTGAATTTGTATCTAACGGGGACTCAGAATGGAAAACACAAATAGCTATTGGTACTGTTTCACAAATGTCATGGCTGCTTACTCTGTACTTTGCCAGAAATTCAGATGCAGGGTAGACAAGTGTTATTAATTGTGAATAGCCAAGGTTTCAGTCTGCCCAAGCCCCGTTACAGGGCTGGTTGATCATGGTCTGCAGGGCTCAGCCTAGAAGGCGATTTGGGAGAAATGGTCTCCCTAAGCTGGCTGACTTCTCTCTATTTTGAGCTGAGGGAGAAGTGAAAATGTATAGAACATATAGGGAAATCCAAAATTTAGACCAAAACTTCTCGCTAAAGTGCAGAAAATGTCGCAAAACTTCTCCCTGTCTGAAAGCTCTAGGCTGAGCCCTAATGTGTATTATGCTATTTGTGTTCTCCGTCAATGAGTATAAATTCAAGTATGATATGTGTGATGAAAATTTATACGGAACTTGTCACATATTCTCACTGTACCCTTGTTTGGCTTTCACATATTATCCATCTGCATGCTATAAATTTTGAATCTTTTCCTTTATTCTAACCTTGTATTATTTGAGCCTAAAGTTGAAAGAATAAGTTTATTTAAAGTCAGATTTTGGGCTTGCTCTTAAAATAATGATTTAGCTATGAGAGTCAGGCACTTACGAGGCATTCTTTGTTTTCAGACATTTGTTTCACACAGTTCGTAGGAAGGAGTGTTACATACATTTAAGATTTCATTGATCGTTAGCCTAAAAATTTCAAAAGTTCTATATGAACTTAACTTAAATTTGACAATTGAGTGCTTGTACATGCAAGTCCCTTAATATGGACTCAAAGATCAATTGGTCAGCTGCAGAGCATTCACACTTGGAGTGCCAAAAAATGAAACTAGTTGAACTTGCAAACAGCATAGATCCATATGATCATAATGGGCTGCCTCATCTGGATATACACTGTTTGCCCTCTATCCTTTGAATTCTCAATATGATATAGTGTGGACAAAACTTTTTTTTTTTTTTTAATTTTGCAGGAGTAAATATTGTCGTCTGCTTTTTTGGCACTTAAAGAGTTAAAGACATTTGTGTTGTGACACCTGTTTTACATACCTGTAACCTGCCTCTTTTTCAGAGTTTCTGAATCCTTCACCAAAGGTCACCACCCTAACCTTGTACAGTCTAACACAGACAGCACATATTTTATTGATTCTTCTCAATTTTTACACAGGACTAACACTTACATAAATTCCCACAGGTAAATATGCCTAACACTCACTTCAATATAACCTTCCCTGAAAGTTTTAAGCATGTTTTGAATTTTATGAAATTTTAGCGTAGCATATTCTTAATTTTATGAAATTTTAGCATTTGTTTTATCATTATTTTTTTAGAGCTTAGCACTGAAATTTAGCATATTTTGAATTTTATGAAGCTTAGCATATATTGAATTTTATGAAAAGTTAGCAATTTTGGATTTTATGTTTGCCTGTATCAAAGTTCTGAATTTTTTGCTCACCTATTTTGAATGTTTGGTAACTCTGATATAAAGAACTGTGAGAGATCTGATGTACTTAATTTTGGCTACGGAAATATATGAATTCCTTTTGTTGAAATAATTTTGTTTAAGTATTAGTTTACAAATATGTGAGATCTAGTAGATCTTACTTTCAAACAATTTCAGAAGGAAAGATGAATTTTAAGAAAAATACACTGCTGATATTAGTACATCCTTAAGGCCTTTATTTGATAAAAACTGAAATAAAATTCTCAATATATGCTAAATATTTGGTGAGGTGTATACCATTTTTCTATTTCTTATTTTTCATTTTTTTCCCCCCACCTTTACTGTTTTTCATAGTTTTTCTTCCTTTACGTTTAATTTTTGGGTCTTTTATTTTAGCTCAGTTGAACCAAAGTCTCCCGGGGAGGTTATAGGATAGGCAGGCTCCATCATCTGTTGCTGTCAGACCGTTGTTGTCCATCCTTTGTCTGTTTATGAGTATGACTGCTTTCAAATGAATTCTCTTTATGCCACTGAGTAGATCAGAACCAAATCTCATGTGAAGTCTTCACTTGTCAGGGGAACGCAAGTGTGTTCGAATGGTGGTGAGCTTATGACCAAAGTGGCCTTGTATGGTGAAAAAAAAACATTAAAAATCTTCTTCTCCTCAACCAAACAGTTGATGACATTGAAACTTTGTATGCAGCATCTAGGACTCATGCGGTATCATGTTTCTCAAAACCATAGGTTGACCTTGGACCTTTTTGATGGAAAGGTTAAAACTTCCTTGTCCTTAGATATACGAAAATGCTAGAATATTAGATATCTAAGAAGTTATTGAAGTATTTGGTATATATGCAGTCAACTAAATGAGTGCATGAAGATTCTTGAGCATGGTAGGTCAAGTTAATTCTTTGACCTTTTTCCAAGGTCACTCATATTTCAACAATATCAAGTGTCTTCTCATCCAAAGCCACTGGGCTGATTGAAGCCAAATTCCATATGGAGTCACCATGGGTTGTGGGAATGTGAGTTTATTCAAATAATTATTGTAACATGCCCAGATATGGTTAAAAACCTTTCAAAAATCTTCTCTGGAACCAAATGGCTGATGACATTGCAACTTGGTATACAGCATCAGGGACTTGTGTGCTATCAAGTTTGTTCAAGTGATGACTCTATGTGGACCTTTGAACTGATCCAAGCTCACTCATACGTCACCAATTTCAACATCTCCAAAGCCAGTGAGTGGCTTCAAGCCAAATATCAGATGGAGCCTCAATGGGTTGGAGGAACAAAAGTGTATTCCAGTGGTTATGTCAAATGCTCGATATGGCCGTCATGCCTATATATTATAAAAATCTTGATCCATGATGGCTGCCTACTTACATAATAACAGTCACTCAGAAGTGATCGATTCAGGCTTCATGTTTGTTGTAGAGATTCAGTTGACCTTAGGTCTAGGCTACCACATGGAGAAAGCCACAGTGCAGCAGCGCAGCAGAAAACACCACAAGATGGTGTATAGGAAACATTGCCATATTGGGGTTTCTGCAGGTGGCAACTTGTTTAAGATTTTCTTATTGTCTTACCTGTGACTAGCAGAAGTGAGACATATGGTAGGTATTACTGTTCTGGCATCAGCAGCGGGGATGTAAAACTTCTGAGTTTTCTGGTTTAGCTCTGTTTTGTGATATTGCACAGTTAGGTCAGCTGCTTGTCTGTTCTAATTTCTTAACCATTTTGCATTTATTAAGATAAGTGTAGAAAGTTTAATGTGATATATATTCAGAGCTGTAGATGAGAGGGAGTATTTGATGATAATTTAGGGACATTTTTCTTATTTCTCATTGAAACCATATGATGTGACCTCTAATCTGAGCCGTCTCACTGAGACTGAGACAGTACAGATGAGGGGTCACAACATATATGTCTTTATGCAGAATTAGCAAACATCATTCCTTATTATCACCAAATACTTCCTCTTACCCAGAGCTCTGATATTCCTTATCAGTAAAAGAGATACTTAAGATGAGATTTATTATTAGAATTTTAGATCTAGATGTGCTGAAGATGAAATATAATTTTAAATTCTGTTCAGATATTAAGATGAAATTTGATTTTGAATTCTGTTCAGATATTGCTACATGGCATTTTGAAAATACTATAGCTTATGCATATACTAATTGATTATAGCCGACCATTATTACCTCTACCAAACATTAAAAGGTAAGTGTGCATGATCTTGGGTTGGTGAGTTGGAATATATAACCAGCTTCACAGAGGAAAATTATACTCAGAGAAATCACTTGCTTCGCCTTTGTAACCAGAATGTAGTTTGGATAACATGCTCTGACAGGGAAATATAGATTATTTTAGAATTTTTCCAAGGTGTTTTTGACATGGCTGCAACTGGCACAATGCAAAACATGGGTATTACTTTTTGGCAGTCTATGTTGGCAGTTTTCATCTTTCTGTCCGTTCGTCCGTTCATCCGTCTGTTAACATTTGCATTAAAGTTTTGCGTTAAGTTTTCAATTTTTCTTTGTTTCCAATATCCTTTGATGGAGCCTGTTGGTATGTGACTAGGTATACTTATAGGTTCATGCAGAATTGTTGACATTATCTGGATGCTGCTGCTGCCCTAAGGTCAAGGCCACAGACTTAAAGTTTTGCGTTAAAGTTTTGCGTTAACCTTATATTCTTCTTTTATATTTCCAATATCCTTTGATGGAACCTTATGATATTTGACTAGGGTTACTTTAAGGTTCATACAGAGTAGTTGACATCATCTTGATGCAGCTGCTTACCAAAAGTCAAGGTCACAGACTTGTATATTTGCATTAAAGTTTCTAGTTATGTATATATTCTTTGCTTGTATTTCCAACTTCTTTGATGAAACCTTTTGATATATGACAAGGTTTACTTCTGTGTTCATGCAAAATAGTTGACATCATCTGGATGCTGCTGCTGACCTAAGGTCAAGGTCGCAGACTTAAACATTTGTGTTAAAGTTTTGCGTTATGTTTATATTCTTTTTTATGATGGAACCTTTTGATATTTGACTAGGTTTACTTTTAGGTTCATAGCTGCTTACCAAAGGTCATGGTCAGAGACTTGTATATTTGTGTTAAAGTTTTGCAATAAGTTTACATCCTTTGTTTATATTTCAAACATCCTTTGATGAAACCTTTTGATATATAACGAAGTTTACTTCTATGTGTTTATGCAGATTAGTTGACATCATCTATATGCTGGTGCTGCTGCTGACCAAGGTCATGAAAACAGACTTTATGTTTATATTAAAGTTTTATGTTGAGTTGGTACTCTTTGCTGATATTTGTAATATACCTTGATGAGACCATTTGATAGGTGACTAAGTTTAAATCTAGGTTCATATCATGTATAAGATTGGTTTCATTAGGCGGTGGTTTCATTAGGCAGAGGCGCTGGTCAGGGGTATACATGAGCTCCTGCTCACTTGCTCTAGTTTAGTTCTGTTTTCCAACAATGTGCAGACAGGTAAGACACTGCATTCCACAGAATTCTTGTTAGTTAGCAGTCCTTTAGATAGGATACACGTCTCTCTTAATGAATAAGTATTTAGAACAGAGCTCATAAAATTTAATGGTGTATCAGATGATAAACTTAGATCAGTTCTGTTCTTAATAAAAGCTTGGCCTCTAATGTTAGAGCCGCCTTGACAAGGGGTCTAATGGGGGGTGGGGGTGGGGGGGTGGTGGGGGGGGACACAGATTGCAAATCATATCAGAATTTTCATCTGATACCCCATTTTCAGGGGCATTGTATTTAAGGGACATTGGTTTGTTACATTTCTTCACACTTAAAGCACCAAGAACGAAAACAGTTGACTTTGCAAACAGCGTACATCCAGATGAGGTAGCTTATAATGAGTCACTTTTTCTGGATCTGCACTTTTGCCCTCAGTTTCTTGAATTCTCAATATGAAATAGCTTGGGCAAAACATTTTTTTTAAATTTTGCAGATGTAAATTTTGTTGTCTTCTTTTTAGGTGCTTTATGGGTTATACCCCATTTTTTTTGGTGGGGAGGGGGGACATTGGTTAGTTACCTATATAAGCCATGGCAACTAAGGGAAGTAAAGTTTGTAGAGGGAGTGCCACAATTCACTTCTTGCTTCTCATACCTTCTTTGGTTAGTGTATTGAAAGAAAACACAACAACAGAGTTTCTAAATATGAAATATACCTTTGAATATGTCATTCATCCATCCAGCCATTAAAACTTAACAAAACTTATCAAAGTAAGAGAAACTCACAGTTATTACCCAAATTCAAATATGCATAGCTGGAGGTAGAGGTGGTTTGAATAAGAACAGTGTGACATGGGGTGAGTGGAGAGGTAGAAGCAGTAGTGGGGCAGGGGGTGGTAAGATGGGGGAAGACATATCTTTTTGTGTCTAACAGCAAACATCTGGTTTAGTTTTATGTTAAAATCAGGGAAAATTTGTTTGCTGTTATAATGTTTAAATTGCCTGAAAAGATGGATAGAATCTAATCTGAAGTAGCTTGCTGGAACAATGAAATTGCTTTGCAAGCTATATAGAGGCAATCACTGCATGAGCATCAAAATAGTTTACATAATGCTTATATTGCTTTTTATCTACAAGTTTTCAAATGACCTTGTTAATTTGGATGGTCCATTCACCCACAAGATGTTACATGTATAATAATGTTGGCTACACTGCAGACTTAGATCAAGCTGACTAGTATATGGATCAGTTTGCTATTGGGACAGCTGGAAAATTATTTTTATCTGTTCCAAAATTAGGCATAACTATGTATAAATGTTTCTGTAGGAAATCCGAGATCACACCTTTTGTAAGGAAAGGGGAGGAGAAAAAAAGGCTGGTATATATAAAGTTTATTGGCTTCTTGTGTTGCGACAGCTCTAAGGTAGAGGGGCTTTGTCTGTTTAGAAAAGTCTTGTAATAGCAAATAACAAATTCTGAAATTTCTTTTAAACTGGTTTTAAGTGTTGCGTTCTTGATATTATTGTGAGAGATAGAAGTTGGAGTTTAACAAGTAATCTAAATATACTCTCTGTTATAACTTTTGAAGTGCCAAAAATGAAAACACTTGACAGCGTAGATCCAGATGAGGCAGCTTATTTGGAGATGCTCATCTAGATCTACACTGTTTGGCCTCTTCAAATTCTTAATATGATATAGCTTGGATGGAACTTTTTTTTAAATTTTACTGATGGAAATATTTTCATCTGCTTTTTGGCACTTTAAGGTAACAAAACTTGAAAATCATTTTAATACAGATCCTAAGTATTGCTGTTTTTAATATTATTGTGAATGTTAGAAGTTAAATTTTAACAAGTTATCTAAATCTGCTCTCTGGTACAAGTTTTGATGTATTCCAATAACTTGAGACTTGATTTCAGTGTTCTTTAAAGGTGGGTTTGACATCGATACTTGTCATGCAACCATTTTGTCGCAAGTAGGTTATGTTGAGGATTTGACATGTTGTGTGTGACAAATGTCGTGCAACATATGATATTTGGGTGTTTACACAGTGACATGTTGCATGTGTCATGCAACATGTGTCACTGTGTAAACCCACCCTAAGAGTTAATAGTACAAACAGCTCAGAGCGTTGGACAAAGGAACAATTGTGCTATATATTTTTAATGCAGTCCACTCTTAAATCCAGACTAATAGCTCATTAGCTAATTATTATAAATGTAATACACTTTTAAGAGAACGAGCTCTATATATAATGCAGCCATTGTAATTTGAAAGAACCCATTTTACCAAATGCAGAGCTGTTGTCATTATAGAGATAAAATTGTTGACAATTCTTTTACAATTTAAGTCGCTTTTGTATGTACTTAACATAATGATACATCTAATATTCTTTATCGTTTGCTGTGCTAATCATTTATGAGATGTTAAAGAAGCTGTTGAGTATCAGGGTTTGTATTTATTTTGAAATCTCATTAAGTATTGTAAAATCTTTCATAGAATGTATTCCTCAATTCGACACATTAGGCCTTTTTTCAAGAATGAAATTTTGCTTTCTACTCTACTTTCTTTATCTTTATACATTCTTGAAAAAGATTTAATAAGCCCTAACATTGAATTAAATTAATGAATTATAGGAAGATTTCAAATTTTAATTCAGTTGTTACAATATTATTTATAATTACTGGGAAGTATTTCAACCTGTCCTCAGTGGATATAGCCCATCTCAATTTCTATAGAATTCTGATAATCACTGTTGACCCAGCTCAGACTGTTGTTTAGGAGCAAGACTGCTTTCCTCAGTTAGTTGAAGCATTGCTGTCCATATAATCAAGGTACTGTAAATTGTTGCATTATTATAACACATTCTATTTCACAATTTGCACAGATATAACTTAATGTGACAGTATTTGCATAGTTACACTGTTTGTCCTATTTTTTCAGGTAAAAATAAAAAGGATTATTAGAAAGAAATCTTTTCAACAACATTATTCTACCAAGATATACTCAACAGAATTAAAAACCTAACATTTAATTTATGCAATATTCTGTAGCTTATATCATATGCAGATTATTTTCAGTTTAATTTCTAGAGTCAACAGGGGTTAATGTTTACTGTCCCAAAAATTCAGTATTGTTGATGAAATGGTTCAGGCTTGAGAGAGCACTATCGAAAGCTACCCGATTTTCCAAAGTCTCAAAAAGAGGCAGAACTATCGCGAAACAGGATGTATAGGTCGCATAGAACGTCAGGTCTGAGATAATCTTTGGTCTTCCAAGTGCGTCCAACACTTTCTACAAGACTAAAAGTCATTGATGGGTGGTAATGGAAATGTTTGACTTCCAACCCCAGGCTTACATAAGCATGGGACATTCTAAGCGCCTTGGCAGACATAACCCTAAACACGACTTTTGAAAATCTGGTAGCTATTGGTAATGCTCTCTCAAGCATGAACCATTTTTTTTGGTTGGTTGAATTGATGCTTAACGTCCACGGTAAACAACTAAGGTCATGTCGGGATAGTCAGTTAACCTAACCACACTATTCCTGGGCATGGCTTAGACCTTCTAAGCGGTTAACCAGTACTAAGTGCACATACTTTCGCCAGTAACTGACAACTGCCCTTCTTGAATCAGCGGAAGGAGAAACGAAAGTATGTGGCCAGACCAGGATTCGAACCCAGGACCTCTGACTTACGAGTCAGGTGCCCTACCGATTGCGCTACCCGGCCCGGCAAGCATAAACCATTTCAACAAAACTGAATTTCTGGGGCAGTAAATGTTAATTCCTGTTAAGAAATTAAACTGAAAATGATCTGCATATGACATGAGCTATGAAATATTGGAAAAATTAGCTGTTGCATTTTTAATTTGGCTGAGTGTATTTTTCAGGTTATTTATCTAATAGATATGTCTGCCGTGTGTGAGCAGCAAGGACTCAGATCAGCATATGCATCTGTGCAGACTGATCTGAATCTTCAATTTTCACTGTTTAGATTCCTCAGTATAAATAGATCATTTTTGCAAAAAACAGGAAGACTGATCAGACTGCTGATGTACAGGCTGATTTGAAGTTTTCAACATCCACATGACTTAACTCTTTAAGCCCCAGTGACACAATTAGCAAAATTTGCAAACAGCGTAGATCCTGATGAGGCGGCTCATCATGAGCCGCCTCATCTAGATCTACACTGTTTGCCCTCTAGTCTTTGAATTCTCAATATAAAAAGTCTTGGACAAGGCATTTTTTTAATTTTTGCAGACGTAAATTTTGTCGTCTGCTTTTTGGTACTGAAAGAGTTAAGGTAGCTTTTCAAGTGTTGTCAGTAAGAAATTTATAATATCCTTTTGTCTTTTATTGTTAGGCCAGCAGGTAAAAAGTCACTGGAAAAACTGCAGCGCTCAACGGGAGGGGGCAAGACTCTGATGTCAGTAAAAGTTGGACAGTCCTTGAACTTTGAACCCGAGATACCTGAGAGTAACAATACAAAGCTGGCGGGAAAGTTTATTCCGATGCAGCTGCGGACTCAGCCTTCAAATCTTGGTATTGGTCAGTTGCAGAGAGTGAATACCACACTTCTGGGGGATATATCAGGTACACAATGTATACCGAAAAATTTCTAAAAATTTGCAAACCTGAAATACTTACTATAATTGTGCTAAAAATGGAACAGTTAGGTTTCACAGTGCTGTAATGCATCCAAAAGATGCAGATGGAATGGCAAACACTGTAGACCCGGACTACACTGCTTATTCAGACCTATCCGTCCCAATTTTTATGGTAATTATTGGCCTATGCTAATGTGAACATGCTGTCTCATGTACCTAAAAATTACCTTTGGACAGAATGCCATTAATATTTACTTGTTACGTCAAGAAAAATACTAGTGAGCGAGTGAACTCAGATTTAACCTCCCTTCAACAACTAGGTCATACAGAGGTGGAACCTCGTTTAACACTTAAAGCACCAGTGATGAAAATAGCAGAATTTGCAAACGGCATAGGTCAGGTGGCTCATAATGAACCTCCTCATCATGATTTAAACTGTTTGAATTCTCAATATGAAATAGCTTGGACTTACATTTTGCGGGCGTAAATTTTGTTGTTTGCTTTTTAGTGCTTAAAGAGTTAGTCCCATCGACCAGAGAAGCGGGGGATCGATCTTGCGACCCGTGGATTGGTAGTCCAGCGTGTTATTCAATTCACAACTGCCGCTCCTAAGAATATACTAATCATGACATTACGAAAATATATTAACTGGTCAGTTTATTAATTGAAAACTACTGACCTGTATGTGAAGTTGATACAGTTGTATAGTGTTTTAGACCCTCTTTATATTTTATGAATCATTTATCCCCTCCAGGTGACAGTGTTCAGTTCCAGCGTATTCAGGCAATGACGCGCAGCCAGACCCAGATTGACATGAAACACCCACATCATACATCCCCTACTAATCTCAACAGCCTCAACGAAGATATTCAGGGAGTGAAGAGAGATCTCGGTCTTTCTATGAGCCCAAAGAAAGGAGATAGGTAGGCTTATTGTAACTACAGTTTAGCGTACCTTACAGGTTCGGACAGCCTTTGTGTGTAAACAGTGTAGATTAGGGTCTGCATTTCATAATAACTTTACAAAATAAGAACAAAATGTACAAATATCCATCATAGGAATGAATGAGGTTTCCAGAATATTGCATTGAAAATAGTAGATAGTAATGCAGTTTTTACTTGAAGGCATGCTCCCAAAGCCCCTAAAAACTCAGACTTGGTCCATTTGGAATTTGCCATGCCAGTGAGAACATGCAGAGGAAATCCTAATGCATTTACATATGTGATGTCTGATTGGATAACAGAAAATTTGTGAATTATATTGTTGGAAACTCTACATTACATAATGCTGGTTCTCATTAGCTGATGTCTGGTTTTATGTTGCTGAAAGCACTTGCTTTGGGTGCAAAGACATGTACTTTAGGTGAAAATGTAGAAGGTGCTTTAGAATTGTGAAAAAAGAAATGAAACTGGTCATTTTAGGAGGTTAATCATCATTTTCGTTTACAAATTTTGTTTTATGGCTACACTGATGGATTAATCTTTGACCATTAAACCAACAATTTACCTTCCAAAATGATAATTTTGAGTACAGTTGTCCCCTAATTGGTCTGGCACATCTGAGAAGCAACTGAAAAGACAACAGCACTGCAGTAGGACACTCTAATCACAGTGCTATATTCTTGGCATACCTTCTAGAAGAGTTCAGTAATTTACTCTGCATGTGATACCAGCTACCTTGTGACTAAACTATTTAAAAAGCTTAAGCATGAACCATCATAATACACTGTTAGACCTTGGGATCATTTAAGGTGTATGGGTACACCTCTCTGTTTTTCTGCTGTTTTTAGCTCACCTGAGCCAGCGGCTCCGGGGGAGCTTATAGGATGGTATGGCTCCGGCGTCCGTCCGTCCACAATTTCAAACTTCTCCTCTGAAACCGCTGGGCCAATTGTAACCAAATTTCATAAAGAGCCTCCTGGGACCTTAGGAACGAAAAGTTGTTCAAACGGTCCTGGTCACATGACCAACATGGCCGCCACGCCCATATATGGTAAAAACCTTTAAAAATCTTCTTCTCCAGAACCAATAGGCCGATGGCCTTGAAACTTGGTATGTAGCATTGGGTACGCGAGTACTACCAAGATTGTTCAAATTATGACCTTGGGTTGACCTTGACCTTTTTTATGGCAAGGTCAAATTTGCTTGCTTGTGCTTTTATATGGCAAAATGCTAGAACATAAGATATCTTGGAAACTGTTGCAGATTTTGGGCTAAAAACCAGTATCTACAGTCATCTTAATGAGTACGTGAAGATTTATGACTTTAAGAGGTCAAGGTCATTCTTTGACCTTTGACCCAGAACTCTCATATTTTGACAATTTCGAACAATCTCCTCAACAGCCACTGAGCCAATTGAAACCAAATTTCATATAGAGCCTCCAGGGGTTGAGGGAACAAAAATTTATTCATACTGTCCAGGTCACATGACCAACATGGCGGCCACGCCCATATATGGTAAAAACCTTTAAAAATCTTCTTCTCCAGAACCAATTGAAAGATGGCCTTGAAACTTGGTATGTAGCATTGGGTACTCGAGTACTACCAAGATTGTTCAAATTATGACCTTGGGTTGACCTTGACCATTTTACGGCAAGGTCAAATATGGGAAAATGCTAGAACATATGATTTCATGGAAAGTTTTGAAGAGTAAGGCCTAAAATTGGTAAATGCAGTTGAGTACATGAAGATTTATGAGTGTAAGAGGTCAAGGTCATTCTTTGACCTTTGACCCAGAACTCTCATATTTTGACATTTTCAAACAGTCTTCTCCAAAGCCACTTGGCCAATTGTAACCAAATTTCATATAGAGCCTCCAGGGGTTGAGGGAATGAAATTTTGTTCAAAAGGTTCAGGTCACATGACCAACATGGCCGCCACGCCCATATATGATAAAAACTTTTAAAAATCTTCTTCTCCAGAACTAGTTGACCGATGGCTTTGAAACTTGGTATGAAGCATTGGGTATTCCAGTTCTATCAAAAGTGTTCAAAATGATAACCTTGGGTTGACCTTGACCATTTTACGGGAAGGTCAAACAAGAGGGCCAAGTGGCCCTGAATCGCTCACCTGAGCAAAAAGGTTAAAGGTCAAACTAGGGTCATAATTTGAACAAACCTGATAGTTTGCAACCATTTCCAAATGGTTCTGAAGAAGAAGATTTTTGAATGTTTTTCTATGTATTGCTATGGTTCAAACCCTGGAGCCCCTGGGGCAGGGCCATTTTGGACCCTGGGGCCATCATTTGAATAATCTTGGTAAAGGACCACTAGGCAATGCTAAAAGCTAAATTTCAAGCCTCTGAGCCAAGTGGTTCTGAAGCAGAAAACTTCTGAATATTTTCCTATGTATATCTATGGTTCAAACCCAGGACCCCCTGGGGCGGGGCCATTTTTTACCCTGGCACCATCATTTGAACAAACTTGGTAAGGGACCACTAGGCAATGCATCATACAAAATTTCAAGCATCTGCACTAAGGGGTTCTGGAGAAGAAGGTTTTTAAGTACATTTTAATTTCGAACCCAAGACTGCCTGCCCCAGGGCCGTTTTGGATCCCAGGGCCACCATTTGCACAAACTTTGTAGGAGTCCACCAGGCAATTCATCATACCAAATTTCAAGCATCTGAGCCAAGTGGTTCTGAAGAAGAAGATTTTTTTAATAGTTTCCTATGTATTTCAATGGCTCAAACTCAGGACTCCCTGCCGCAGGGCCATTTTGGACCATGGGGCCATCATTTGAACAATCTTGATAAAGGACAACAAGGCAATGCATCATACCAATCTTCAAGCATCTGAGCCAAGTGGTTCTGAAGAAGAAGATTTTTGAATATTTTTCTATGTAGTTCTATGGTTCAAACCCAGGACCACTTGGGGTGGGGCCATTTTAGACCCTGGGGTCATCATTTGAACAAACTTGGTAAAAGACTACTAGGCAAAGCTACATACCAAATTTCAAGCATCTGAGCCAAGTGGTTCTGAAGAAGATTTTTTAAATATTTTTCTATATATTTCTATGGTTCAAACCTAGGACTCCCAGTCGCAGGGCCATTTTGGACCGTGGGGCCACCATTTAAACAAACTTGGTAAAGGACTACTAGGCAATGCTACATACCAAATTTCAAGCATATGAACCTTGCGGTTCTGAAGAAGAAGATTTTTTAAATATTTTTCTATGTTTTTCTATGGTTCAAACCTGGGACTCCATGCCCCGGGGCCATTTTGGACCCTGGGGTGCCCATTTGAATAAACTTCGTAGAGGACAACTAGGCAATGTTACATACCAAATTTCAAGCATCTGAGGCAAGCAGTTCTGGGGAAGAAGATATTTAAGTATTTTTTTAGATTCGAACACAATACCCCCTGCCCCAGGACCATTTTGGACCCTGGGGCCACCATTTGAACAAACATGATAGAGGACCACTAGGCAATTCTTCAACCCAAGTTTCAAGCATCTGAGCTAAGCAAATCTGGAGAAGAAGATTTTTAAGTATTTTTTAGTTTCGAACCCAAGACCCCCTGCCCCAGGGCCATTTTGGACCCTGGGGCCACCATTTGAACAAACTTGGTAGAGGACCTCTAGGCAATGCTACATACCAAATTTCAAGCATCTGAGCCAAGCAGTTCTGGAGAAGAAGATTTTTAAGTAATTTTTAGTTTCCAACCCAAGACCCCCTGCCCCAGGGCCATTTTGGACCCTGGGGCCACCATTTGAACAAACTTGGTAGAGGACCACTAGGCAATGCTACATACCAAATTTCAAGCATCTGAGCCAAGCAGTTCTTGAGAAGAAGATTTTTAAGTATTTTTTAGTTTCGAACCCAAGACCCCCTGCCCCAGGGCCATTTTGGACCCTGGGGCCACCATTTGAACAAACTTGGTAGAGGACCACTAGACAATGCTTCATACCAAATATCAAAGCCCTAGGCCCAGCGGTTTCAGAGAAGATGTCATTTAAAGCAAATTGTTGACGACGGACGACGGACGACGCACGACGGACGACGGACACTGGGTGATCACAATAGCTCACCCTGAGCCTATGGCTCAGGTGAGCTAATAAGGGAAAATGCTAGAACATAAGATTTCATTGAAAGTTTTGAAGATTTAGGCCTAAAAATTGGAAAATGCAGTCATCTTAATGAGTACATCAAGATTCATAAGTACAAGAGGTCAAGGTCATTTTTTGACCTTTGACCCTGAATTCTCATAGTTTGACAATTTCAAACTTCTTTTTAAAAGACAATTGTAACCAAATATATAGAGTCTTCAGGGGTTGAGGAAAAGAACTTCTTCAAATGGTCTGGGTCACATGACCAACATGGCCGCCATGACCATATATGATAAAAACCTTTAACAAGAGGGCCATGAGGCCCTGAATCGCTCACCTGAACAATTGGCAAGCTGGCTTTTACTTAACATGTCTGAAATTGTCAAAATATGAGTTTTGGGTCAAAAGTCAAAGAATGACCATGACCACTTGTACTCATAAATCTTCATGTACTCATTAAGACAACCATATATACCATTTTTAGGCCAAAATCTTCAAAACTTTCCATGAAATCTTATGTTCTAGCATTTTCCCATATTTGACCATGCCGCAAAAAAGGTCAAGGTAAACCCAAGGTCACCATTTGAACAGTCTTGGTGGTACTCTAGTACTCCATGCTATTTACCAAGTTTCAAGGCCATAGGTGGATTGGTTCTGGAGAAGAAAAATATTAAAGATTTATACCATAAGTGGTAATGGCGGCCATGTTGGTCATGTGACCTGGACCGTTTGAACAAATTTTTCATTCAATCAACCCCTGGAGGCTCTATATGAAATGTGTTCACAATTGGCCCTTTGGCTTTTGAGGAAATGGCTGAAAATGTCAAAATATGAGCGATCTGGATCAAAGGTAAAAAAATGACCTTGACCTCTTGTACTCATAATTCTTCATGAACTCATTAAGACAACTGTATATACCAATTTTTTAGGCCAAAATCTTCAAAACTTTCCATGAAATCATATGTTCTACCATTTTCCCATATTTGACCTTGCTGTAAAAGGTCAAGGTCAACACAAGGTCATAATTTGAACAATCTTGATAGTACTCAAGTACCCAATGCTACATACAAAGTCTCAAGGCCATCGGTCAATTGGTTCTGGAGAAGAAGATTTATAAAGGTATTTACCATATATGGGCATGGCGGCCATGTTGGTCATGTGTCCAGGAGCGTTAGAAAATTTTTTCATTCCCTCAACCCCTCGAGGCTCTATATGAAATTTGGTTTCAATTGGCTTAGTGGTTTTAGAGCAGATTCTTTGAAATTGTCAAAATTTGAAATTTCTGGGTCAAAGGTCAAAGAATGACCTTGACCTCTTGTACTCACATATCTTCATGTACTCATTCAGATGATTGTATATACCAATTTTTAGGCCAAAATCTTCAAAACTTACCATGAAATCTCATGTGCTAGCATTTTCCGATATTTGACCTTGCCGTAAAAAAGGGCAAGGTCAACCCAGGGTCATAATTTGAATAATCTTGATAGTACTTGAGTACCCAATGCTACATACCGAGTTTCAAGGCCATCGGTCTACCCGTTCTAGAGAAGAAGATTTTTAATGGTTTTTACCATATATGGGCGTGGTGGCCATGTTGGTCACGTGACCTGGACCGTATGAACAAATTTTCATTCCCTCAACCCCTGGAGGATCTATATGCAATTTAATTACAATTGGCCAAGTTGTTTTTGAGGAGATTGTTTGACAGTGTCAAAATATGAGAGTTCTGGGTCAAAGGTCAAAGAATGACCTTGACCTCTTGAACTCATAAATCTTCATGTAGTCATTAAGATGACTGTATGTACCAATTTTTAGGCCAAAATATTCAACAGTTTCCAAGATATCTTATGTTGCAGCATTTTGCCATATAAAAGCATAAGGAAGCAAATTTGACCTTACCGTAAAAAAGGTCAAGGTCAACCCAAGGTCATAATTTGAACAATCTTGGTAGTACTCGTGTACCCGATGCTACATACCAAGTTTCAAGGCCATCGCCCTATTGGTTCTGGAGAAGAAGATTTTTTCAGGTTTTTACCATATATGGGCATGGCGGCCATGTTGGTCATGTGACCAGGATCGTTTGAACAACTTTTCGTTCCTAAGGTCCCAGGAGGCTACATATGAAATTTGGTTGCAATTGGCCAAGCGGTTTTAGAGGAGAAGTTGTTTGAAAGTGTGGACGGACGACGGACGACGTACGACGGACGGACGCCGGAGCCTTACCATCCTATAAGCTCCCCCGGAGCCGCTGGCTCAGGTGAGCTAAAAATCTTCTTCTCCAGAACCAGTTGACCGATGGCCTTGAAACTTGGGTAATCCAGTATTATCAAGATTGTTCAAATTATGACCTTTGCTTGACCTTGACCTTTTTATGGCAAGGTCAAATATGGCAAAATGCTACAACATAAGCTTTCATGGGAATTTTGAAGATTTTGGCCTAAAAATTGGTATATACAGTCATCTTAATGAGGTCATGAAGAATTATGAGTACAAGAGGTCAAGGTCATTCTTTGACCTTTGATCCAGATCTCTCATATTTTGACATTTTCAAACATTTCCTCAAAAGCCAAAGGGCCAATTGTAGTCACATTTCATAAAGAGCCTCCAGGGGTTGAGGGAACAAAAATGTGTTCAAATGGTCCAGGTCACATGACCAACATGGCTGACATACCCATTTATGGTATAAACATTTAATAGTTTTCTTCTCCAGAACCAATATGCCTATGGCCTTGAAACTTGGTAAGTAGCATGGAGTACTAGAGTACTTCCAAGACTGTTCAAATGATGACCTTGGGTTCACCTTGACCTTTTTTGCAGCATGGTCAAATATGGGAAAATGCTAGAACATAAGATTTCATGGAAAGTTTTGAAGATTTTGGTCTAAAAAATGGTATATTTAGTTGTCTTAATGCGTATTAGCACATGAAGATTTATGAGTACAAGAGGTCATGGTCAGTCTTTGACTTTTGACCCTAGACTCATATTTTGACAATTTCAGACATAAGAAAAAGCCCCTTTGCCAATTGCTCAGGTGAGCGGATCAGGGCCTCATGGCCCTCTTGTTATGTATGGGAACAACTGCCAAGACTTCCTACTCTTAAAGGAAAGAATTTGCCCTTAGGGGAGCAAATTCTTTGCCTTCAGAGTTGATCTAAATTTAAAAGAGAGGCAACAAAGAAAATGGTAAAGTTGCTTCCCTTGAATGTAAACTCATACACCTTAAATCACTGATGGATGATGGCAAACATTGCAGACTTTGATCAGACTGTTTCTGTAAGAGGAGGCCGATATGAGCCGCGACACGAGAAAACCAACAAAGTGGTTGTGAGTCCAGCGCAGACTTCACTTTGGACTTAAGGGTAGCTAAGGGTCTAAGCTAGCTGAATGCAGACAGCGAAGACTCTGATCAGACTGGGCAGATGCTCAGGCTGATCTGAGTCTGCACTGGGCGCACAACCACTTTGGTTTTGTCGTGTTGTGGCTCATATGGTCTACACTGGTTGCTCTGGCATCCCTTAATAGTTTTACTGTATGCTGTTCTGGGCTCAATTGGTCAAAACCAATACCCTTGTTGGTGAACATGATGCTATATTTACAAACATTATATGCAAAAACACAGACATTTTTTTGCCAAAAATGTGAGCTTTTGCCCATTTTTTAGCAGAAACATATTTGCACACTTGATTTTATGTATACTATAAGACTCAGGGCGGATCCAGAATTTTGGATAGGGGGTTCAAATTAGTGGAGGCGGGTGCAATTTGTGCAGTTTTACCATTTTTTTCCTGAAATTCCCCATGAAAACAAATAATTTGGGCTGAAGAGAGGGTTAGTTTGAATCCCCAAAACACCCTCTGAATCCACCACTGAGACCTAACGAATCCTGGCCTAACGACCTTGTTATGCTAACAATGCTTTGAACAACTGGGCCCTGAAGCATAGAATAATTTCTCTATCCATTACAGGCAGTCAAGAAAAGCCCGGAGTGGATCTTCTCACAAAGGAAAACGGGGATCCCTCGGCACTTCCCAGAAAGAGCCAGACTCAATGTTGTTACAGCAGTCATGGGGAATGAACTCACCTCAGGAAAGTGTGCTGCAAAATGTGAGATAGTGCTCTCCCCTGTGAATAGTTTTATGAAAGACTGCAGAACCCCAGATAAGCAGAGATACTGATGAAAATTCTGAGATATTTTTCATTTGTATAGCATAAAACCGTATTTTGTGACCCCTCATTAGAATAGCCTCTATG
The DNA here is from genome assembly GCA_963989385.1 of Ctena decussata. Lineage (NCBI taxonomy): Eukaryota > Metazoa > Mollusca > Bivalvia > Lucinida > Lucinidae > Ctena > Ctena decussata. Next base: position 30,650,928 of record OZ022498.1, on the reverse strand, counting down.
AGGCAGTTCTAAAGAGGGGTCACAAAATATTTTTTATAGAGAAGAAAATTATTCCATAATTATCATTAACCCTATAGTGCCAGAAACTCAAATAGTTCAATTTGCAAACAGTGTAGATCAAGATGAGGCAGCTCATTATGAGCTGCCTCATCTGGATCTACACTGTTGGCCTCAGTATGATTTAGCTGGATGTAACTTTTGTGGTCTGCTTATTGTCTAAGCCCATGGGTGTAGACTATGTAGTTAAACTTTCGACACGGAAGTACAGCCATTCGTTACCCACAATGCAGCTTGACCTTCATGCAGCTATTCCCATGCATGGCGTGAGTGCTATTCCCATAGATGCCGTGAGTGGTCATAAGCTATTCGCAAATATGTCGTGAGCAGTATTCACATAGATGTCATGAGCGGTCGTAAGCTATTCACAGATATATGTCATGAGAGCTGTTCACATAGATGTCTTGACCGGCCATATAAAATAATGCAGAATTGCATATGGTATCACAAGGTAGCGGAATGTATTGCAAGGTGCAGACGAATGACTGACCTCTGACTTTATAGCCTTTTAAACTGTATTCAACTATGGAATGGTATGAAACCTACCACTCGCACCTGTGCTTGAACTCCACCAATGGAGATTTTAGTATCGGCTTTTGTGATATGCAATGGTTTATTTGATAAGTATCAACTATATATGGTCGCTAAGTGTAGACCAAGCTTTTTTGTGAAAGCAATACTTGTTTGGCACTTTAAGGGTTAATCCAGATATTATGGCTTATTTGGTTTCACAAAGAAGAAAATACCTCGTAGCATTAGAAGTTATGGTTATTACCTGTTATTGCTCATTAAATATATTTCATGGATTATGATACTGTATCATATCAACACATCTTAATATCTTTCATTACCACACCATTTGTGTAGCATTATACAGTCGAACTTCAATGGCTTGAACCCTGATGGCTTGTTTACCCTGTCTGGCTAGAACTCATTCTTGGGTCCCTAGAGGTCAGTTTATATGGAAATTAACCCTGGATGGCTACAACTACCTCTGGCTGGAACTATTTTCATGGTCCCAAACAAGTTCGAGCCATTGAAGTTCAACTGTATGGGGACAAAGAAATTTTAAATTGTGTGTCTCTGAGCGTAAAATATATGTGTGTGGAGGGAGGGGTTGGGTGGGGATTGGGGATAAATATGTCAGAACTACCATCAAAATCCTGTCATGTCAGAGCAATGAAGAGTATCACTTGTACTTTTATTGTTAGGGCATTTATTCAAAGGTGGACAAGTTTGTGACTTCCTGTTTGCTTCCCTGGATGACAGAATCTTTCCCAAAAGGTGTCTATTCTTACAGGAAAGAATTTTCTCCTAGACCTAGACAAGCAAATTGTTTCCTTTAAGAGTTGACCCTGTTGGAAAAAGGGGCCAAACTGGTAATGGCATAGTCTCTTTCTCTGAAAATATACCCATTCACCTTTCGGGTTTTAATTTGTATTTGTGTGTCTTGGATTGTTCACAGTTCACCTTGTAGATCACTGTTTGTGGTGCCATAAGTTCACATTTGAAAATTTAGGGATGGGTTTGAATTTTTACGTAGCTCTCTTCCACCCAGTGTACTGTGTAGACTCCTCTACCTAGTTTACTGTGAAGAACTTTAGTTTGAGAAACTTAGGCATCCATTTGGCCACTGATTTTACATTGGTGGCAACTTTTGTATGTTTTGTATGGGTACATTCCCATTTTTATGAAGGGAAACAACTTTTGTGACTTCCTTGGATGGCCTTTCAAAATTTGGGTCTATTCTGAAAGAGAGTATAAATCTTATAGCTGAAAGAAAGCCAGTGCAAGAACAGTTTAATTTGGGGCTGTTCTACTATAACCCAAAAGGTTTCATACTAAAATATGAAAATTTCTCTCACTAACTTCATAGTATGCTGTTGTAAAATATACATGTATGTTTCATCAAACTCTTTTGTAAATTGTGAGGAGTTTGAATGTTCAATTAGGTTGACAGTACATAGTACAATTCAGTGGTCATTTTACTGCACAAAACAGCATTACGTTTTCGTACCGCATTATGATAAAATTCACTAGGAGGCTACTGAAAGGCAGCTGTTTTGTATTGAAGTACATGTAATCATTATTTTTTGTTTCCCCAGCGACTAGGGGAAGCGAGACTTAGGTATTGCTTTTCTGGTGCCAGCATAAACTTGCATCGAGTTGTCTGGTTTAGCTCTGTCTCGTGACAATGTGCTGACAAGCGAGACACCGCATTCTCCGAAATTCTTGTTGTGTAGTACCAACCACCTTTTCCTTAACAATTGCCACTTCATCCTCCACTTCAGAATTCCCCAACTTTTCCTTGATTTTTTCCTGCTGTTTCCCAATTTTTCATACCCTTTCATGGATTCAAAAATTACTTTAGCAATGCTAAACTAAAGGTATCGCCTGAAAATTGGATGTTACACTTGAAGGAAAGAATTCTTTAATGAGGAGGGTGCACTTATCAGACAGAAGAATTTGCACTCATCAGACCAAAGAACTTTGAAAGTTTATTACTTACTGATTTGGATCTGGCTGAAGTTACTTATCAGCAACTCTCAAAGTAAATACAAGCAAAGCATGAGCAATATACATCTTTAGGACAAGTTGATTCACAGTGGCTTTCATTTTCATGATAATTTATTCCATCATAATTATGCATGTAATTACATGTATCTCCATCTTACATTCCCATTGATTGATGGTGCTTTTTCATATCAACCCATGAATCACATGATATTTATAAGATGGATATTTAACCATCATCCAGATAAGAAGGGGTAACAGATGGTTAGAATGAGAAATAAGAAAAATTATCCCTCAATTATCATCAAATACTCCCTTTTATCTAGAGCTCTGCACACACTTTCATAACTGTCATTTTTGACAAGGGAGATAGCATTGATAATTTTTGCATCCCTTTGGGGTCCAGTAGAGCTACTCTTACGGAAAAGGTTTCTCCCTCCTGAAGTCCATTTTTTCCTTTATGGTGCACAGGTATGCTTCTCTAGACAAAGGAGCCCTTCAGAAATGGGACCTCTCTTTAAGAATTTGCTCCTTTAAGACCTGCCCCCCGCTTCCAAATGAAAATGGTAGTTATCTCCCCTGAAAGTGTACCCATTCACCTTACAAGTAGCCTCCTTGCAGAAAAGAGGTCAGACACATAACATTTGATGTCGTATTCATATGCCTACAATTCTATTTCTCAATTTTATACACTTTTGCTATTTTTCTATTTGGTATTTTATTTTACTGTCATTTATATTGTTAATGTCTCATATTTGAATTCTGTGTATAAATTCATTGTATGATACATTTTGAAATTAGAATGTTTTATTCATTCCGTCCATTACTGAAAGATGTCTATTGAAAGAATGCAAACTGCAATATCTGCATTCAAAGTTTGTGATACCATTTGTGATAGTGTTCTTTGTTATCTTTTGTTTACATAGAGCCTTATTCATACATTTTGTTTGTCATATGAGCCACGAGCCACGACACGACAAAACCAACAAAGTCACGTGCACCAAGCAATGACTTGGATCAGCATGAGCATCCACCCAGTCTTATCAGAGTCTGTGCTTTAAGGGTAGCTAAGGGTCTAAGTTAGCTCCATGGGGACAGCGAAGACTCTGATCAGACAGGATGGATGCCCAGGCTGATCTGAGTCTTTGCTGGGCGCACATGCCACTTTGTTGGTTTTGTCGTGCCGTGGCTCATATATAATTCAGAGGCAAAAGAAAGTATACACTTAGTGGCTCCAGTGTATTGGATTAAGCTAGCCACAAGTAATTGGAGAGGCCAGCCTGTAATATCTCAGTGGCATGATTTCATCTGTGTTCATATACTGGTAAATAGTATAATCATATAGTCCAAATCCATGGAGAAGAACTCTTTAAGTGCTCAGCTTTTGAACTCTTTAAGTGCTCAGCTTTTGACCTAATCCCAAGATTAGTATTGTATACTATATATATGTATACTATATATATGTATGTATGTTACAATTTATAAACAAATATGTTTAAACCAAACTGGTGCACATGGAAAGAGAATCTTAATGTTTATGTGGTGAGAATCCTAATGTTTATGAGGCAGTGCTGTTAACCACTAGACCACGGCGGAGGTCCGTTTTCATTTTGTATTTTGTGGTATACCACATTATTGTACTGTTATGCAGAATTTCAGACCTGTGGAGCAAAAAAAATGAAATAAATGGGCATTCAAAAAACGTATCTTTCTTTTGCCTCTAAAAGAAAGTCTTTAAATATAAAATTAGAATAAAAAATACAGAAATGCCATAGCTAAGAACTTGCTAGCATATTCCCAGTGAACGCCAAATGTTCAAACTACCAATGTCATTGAAAAGTCATAATCGGGGATCAAGCTAGAAGGACACCAGGGAGTTGATGGCTCCCTGCAGAATTAAACTTCTCTCTGATCAGAGCTGGAGATGTTTAAATATATAGAATACATAGGCAAGGATGAAAGATGGGCAGAAACTTCTCCATAGAATCGGAAAACTTCTCCATCATTCAGACCTCTAGCTTGATCCCTGATGTAGCATTGATGATATGAGCCGCGATGGGAGAAAACCAACAAAGTAGTCATGTGCCCAGCATAGACTGGCATCAGGATCAGCCTGGTCATCCGGCCAGTCTGATCAGAGTCTCTGCTGTGCACTTAAAGGCAAGCTAAGGGTATAAGCTACCTCCATGTGGACAGCAAAGACTCTCATCAGACTAGGCTGATGCCCAGGCCAGATCCAAGTCCGAGATTGGTGCACATGCCACTTTGTTGGTTTTGTCATGTCGCGGCTCAAATGTTCAGTTACTGTTCCAATGTCAGAATGACCCAATGTCTAAATTGGTCATGTAATTCTTCTATAAGATAGATTTTTGCTTCCAAAGCAATCCCAATCTTATAAGATGGATCTAGATTCTTGGGATTGTTTTGGAAGCGAAAATCCCCATCTTATAACCAAATAAATTTGGTATTGTATGGCTTGTTCAGCATGGCAACAAGCTAAAACTGAACTTACCATTCAGCATTATTTTGTAGACTTGTTTTGGATCAGGTTTTGTTTTTTGTTTTTTACCTCCTTTTCCCTTTTTTATGAAAATGACAAAATAAAATATATTTATAGTACACATCTATTTAGCTCTGATTTTTTACCCTAAACCTGGTGTTATAACTGCTTCAGCAAGTTCGTCTAAAGAGCCATAAAATATTTGAGCTGTGACTCGACAAAAACAACAAAAAAGCATGTGCACCTAGCAAAGACTAAGTTACTGGCACAAGTATGAGCACTTAGTATTGGTTGACCGCTTAGGAGGTCTAAGCCTGCCCAGAAATAATATGGTTAGGTTAACTGACCGTCCTGACAAGACCATAGCATTCGCTCAGTCTGATCAGTCTTAGCTGTGCCTTTAAAGGGTAGCTAAGGGCCTTTAAAGGGTCTTAGCTACCTCCATGCTGACAGCGAAGACACTGATCAGACAGTGGATGCCCAGGCTGATCCGAGTCTTCAATGGGCCACATTCCATTTGTTGGTTTTGTCATGTTGTGGCTCATTTGCTACTGATGAATGAAGAGAAATCATCTCAATTTCATCAAAGCACCCAACCCCTTCTTTTCCTCAGTCTGGCTTACTTCCTTGATGCAAGTGTTTTATGGCTCTAAGTCCAAGAGCTCGCCACTGATCACTTCAAAACATATCCAGTGCTCCAGATAAGAAGGGGTAACAAGGATAGTTTAGGGATAATTTTCCTTAAGTTTCCCATAAAAACGTATGTTGTGACCCTTCAATAGAACTGTCTCTCCGAGACGGTTCTAATGAGGATTCTCAACATATGTTTTCATTCAGAAATAAGAAAAATTATCTTTAAATTATCTCTCTTACCCCTTCTTATCTGGAGCTCTGCCTATCTGTTTCCAAGCACAGCTCTAGTTACACAAGATTTCTACTGAAGGCGGTGTTTCACCTGTCAGCCCTTTGTCCCAAAAAGATCTTTACCAGAAAATGCCACTGACGCCAATACTTGAAAAGTAATCCTATGTCTTGGAGTCTGCTAGTAGCAGGCAACAGGATAAAATCCTTAGACACTGGAATGAACTGTGCTACCTCCTGAAATTATTACGCTTGTAGGGCTTGTCAGAGCGTTTCTTTGTAATGTCAGTTCTTGTAGCGCTGTATTTACTAGTTCCAGGAGGTAATTCTGGTTTTGAAGACATTGTAAAATCTTTCTGTGACTTCTCCATATTCTTAAGTTTCATTTCAATGGCTTGAATCTTTGCATCTGTGCTGAAATTAGAGTGATACAATAAATATTGCTCATATTATTATGACATATAGTCTGACAAGCTTTATTTTGGTACTGGCTGCTAAATTCGGAATTTAGTTAAAGTTTATGATACCTGCCATAAGAATCTTCTTGACTACACATAATTCCATGGAGATTTAACATTTACTAGTTATACCCCCCGCAAACTTGTTTGAGGGGGGTATACTGTTTTCACGTCCGTCCGTCTGTCCGTCCGTCCATCCGCAACATTTGCTCCGATTTGTTTCAAATTTTGTCCATGGATGCAACATGTGAAAAGAGTTGATACGTATTTTACAGTTTTTTCCGCAAGTGTTTTCCTGCTGAGTTATGCCCCTTTATATTTTTCGTAAAAAAATGTTTGTTATCGCAACTCCTCCTAGACAGCTCGACCGATTCTCTTGAAATTAAGTATGTGAACACATATTGGTATGAAGATGTGCATTAAGGTTTCCATTTTGAAATCTGACCCCAATTTTTTGAGTTATGCCCCTTTTTGATATTTTTGGCCCTAATTTTTGGGGGTTTTAGTCATTTTTGCTTTGATTTTATTCAAATTTGGTTCATTGATGCATCATAAGAAAATAGTTGATACGTGTTTTACAGTTTTTCCCGGAAGTGTTTTCCTGCTGAGTTATGCCCCTTTAAATTTTTCGTAAAAAAAGTTTGTTATCGCAACTCCTCATAGACCGCTTGACCGATTTTCTTGAAATTAAGTATGTGAACACATATTGGTATGAAGATGTGCATTAAGGTTTCCATTTTGAAATCTGACCCCTATTTCTTGAGTTATGCCCCTTTTTGATATTTTTGGCCCTAATTTTGGGGGTTTTTAGTCGTTTTTGCTTTGATTTTATTCAAATTTGGTTCATTGATGCATCATAAGAAAATAGTTGATACGTGTTTTACAGTTTTTCCCGGAAGTGTTTTCCTGCTGAGTTATGCCCCTTTAAATTTTTCGTAAAAAAAGTTTGTTATCGCAACTCCTCATAGACCGCTTGACCGATTTTCTTGAAATTAAGTATGTGAACACATATTGGTATGAAGATGTGCATTAAGGTTTCCATTTTGAAATCTGACCCCTATTTCTTGAGTTATGCCCCTTTTTGATATTTTTGGCCCTAATTTTGGGGGTTTTTAGTTGTTTTTGCTTTGATTTTATTCAAATTTGGTTCATTGATGCATCATAAGAAAATAGTTGACACATGTTTTCCAGTTTTTCCCCGGAAGTGTTTTCCTGTTCAGTTATGCCCCTTTATATTTTTCATAAAAAAGTTTATCGCAACTCCTCATAGACCGCTTGACCGATTTTCTTGAAATTAAATATGTGAACACATATTGGTATGAAGATGTGCATTAAGGTTTCCATTTTGAAATCTGACCCATCTTTCTTGAGTTATGCCCCTTTTTGATATTTTTGGCCCTTATTTGTTTGTTTTTTTTGTCATTTTTGCTTTGATTTTATTCAAATTTGGTTCATTGATGCATCAAAGAAAATAGTTGACACATGTTTTTCAGTTTTTCCCGGAAGTGTTATCCTACTGAGTTATGCCCCTTTATATTTTTAGTAAAACAGTTTGTTATCGCAACTCCTTCTAGACCGCTTGACCGATTTTCTTGAAATTAAGTATGTGAACACATATTGGTATGAAGATGTGCGTTAAGGTTTCCACTTTGAAATCTGACCCATCTTTCTTGAGTAATGCCCCTTTTTTGATATGTTTTATCTAAAAAAAAATTTGGGGGGGGGGTTTAGTCATTTTTGCTTTGAATGTATGCAAATTTGGTTGGAAAAAAGTTGACCCATGTGTTCCATTTCTTCCCAGAAGTGTTTGCCTACTGAGTTATTCCCCTTTGTAATTATTGTAATAAAAGTTTGTTATCACTACTCCTTCTAGACTGCTTGACCGATTTTCTTGATTTTTTCTATAAGGTTTTTCCAGCTTTGCTCTCGAGAGCCAATATTAGATAAAAGTAGACATGTTCAGTTACCTTGATAGGATTATAGGATGAGCTATATTTGTTTGTAGTTGTCATAACATGTATGCTTTGTATAGCTTTGTAAAACTTAGATGACGAAGGTCCATGCTTAACTGTTAAATGCGGGGGGTATTTCGTAAGCCATGCTTACTGCCATCTCTAGTTTAAGGCTCCTTTACTGCTAACAACTGTTTGGTTCTGATGTTCTTTAGGAGCCCCGGTAGAATAATATGTAAGTGCTGGCCTGCTGATCTAGCGGTCCCAGATTTGATCCTCACATAAGGTGAGAATCTTTTCAAATGTAAACAGGGTTCCTTTACACAAAACCTTTCATTATCCTCCTCCAATCCTCCTGATATGACTGAAATACATGTACTGTTGAAAAGGATGTAAAATGGCAAGTCATCCATCCATCCATCCATGATGTTTCTTTGCTTGCAGCAGCAGTTGCGTATTTGCTTTTCTTGAACTTAAGTTTTTATATTGAAAATGTTTTATTTCATATTTTGTTGGTATTGTCATGTCTCGGCTCATTTTATTTACATTGTATAAAAAGAAAATGTTTTATTTCATATTTTGTTGGTATTGTCATGTCTCGGCTCATTTTATTTACATTGTATAAAAAGTTATGATTAGCAGTATAAATGATTCTGATATAACGTTTGCTGGCCGAACACTGTACCAGCCACTGTTATCAGTGGCAATGCTCGTGCCTGCAAATTCTGATGGTGGACATAGGAGAATCACTTCATTGTACCCAACATAGTGAACATTAATTACCTCAATTGTGCTTTTGGATCTTCTGTTTGCTTGGCTTGAACTGGTTTTGGTGTGTCTCCTGACTGAAATAAACATCTTCAATATACCCTATAAATCCTAATAAACACGCCTGCTTTAATAAATGCCCCGGTCTCTTTTCCGAAAATAATGTTAAATTAACTTGCCTAAATTCCTGTTTGCTTCTCTGGATGAGGTAGCTTTTTGACATGGGGTCTATTCTTAATGGAAAGAATTTGCTCCTCAAGGAGCCCTGCTAGTAGGATCTGCAATGTTTCCCACTCAGTCAACAGTTTTACAAAATACAGACTTTAATCAAACTGCACATATTGTGATATTATCTCTGCAAACTGTGAAAGCCCTGACTGGACACCACATGTATGCAAGCTGGTCCTGGCTCAAGCAGTTCACATGACTGCTATGTTGAAATTCATGAAGATGTTTGAATTTGGCTTGATATACAGTAGAACTTCATTGACTTGAACATGCTTGGGACCATAAAAATTAGTTCCAGCCAAGGTAGTTCTAGCCATCCAGGGGTAGTTTCTATATAAAGTGATAAAGCCTGGCAGGGTTAACAAGCCATCAGGGTTCGAGCCATTGAAGATCTACTGTATATCTAAATACACCTCCAAGGAATCTTGTATTTGATTTCATTCTCACAGGATTCCCTATTATGGTACACATCCATGTTTTTCTGCCATTTTAAGCTCACCTGAGCCGAATGCTCCTGGGGAGCTTATAAGATAGTTCAATTTGTAGAACATTCAACAATAATTATTGGAAGGACTGAAAACGAAAACAGTTAAATATGCAAACAGCATAGATCCTAATAAGGTCGCACATAATGAGCCACCTTATCTGGATCTACACTGTCCTCTAGTCTCTGAATTCGATATAGCTTTGATGAAACGTTTTTCGAAATTTTGCTGACATTGAAATTTTCATCCGCATTTTTGGCACTTAAAGATTAAGTAACTAGAGCAAGTGAGCAGGGGCTCACGTATACCCCCGACCAGTGCCACCGCCTAATGAAACCACCGCCTTAAGAAACAACTGCCTAATGAAACCAGTCTTATAAATGGTTTGAACCTAGAAGTAAACTTAGTCACCTATCAAATGGTTCCATCAAAGTATAGTATAAATATCAGCAAAGAGTACCAACTTAACACAAAACTTTAATGTAAACATATAAGTCTGTGCCCATGACCTTGGTCAGTAGCAGCATCCAGATGATGTCAAATAATCTGCATGAACATAGAAGTAAACTTAGTCATATATCAAAAAGGTTTCATCAAATGATGTTGGAAATATAAGCAACGAATATAAACTTAACGCCAAACTTAAACGCAAATACACAAGTCTGTGACCCTGACCTTTGGTAAGCAGCAGCATCCAGATGATGTAAACTACTCTTTATGAAACCTAAAAGTAACCCTAGTCAAATATCAATAGGTTCCATCAAAGGATATAAGAAATATAAAAGAACACTCTAAACTTAATGCAAAACTTGAACGCAAGTGTTTAAGTCTGTGACCTTGACCTTAGGTCAGCAGCAGCATCCAGATGATGATAAGTATTCTGTTTGGACCTGTAAGTAAATCTAGGCACATACCAACAGGCTTCATAAAAAGGATATTGGAAACATAAGCAAAATTAAAAACTTAATACAAAACTTTAACGCAAATGTTTAAGTCTGTGACTTTGACCTTAGGTCAGCAGCAGCATCCAGATGATGATAAGTATTCTGCTTGAACCTGTAAGGAAGTCTAGGCACATATCAACATGCTTCTTCAAAGGATATTTGAAACATAAGCAAAATAAAAAACTTAACGCAAAACCTTAACGCAAATGTTAACGGACGGACGCACGGACTTACAGACGGACGAACAGACGAACGGACGGAAAGACGAAAACTATATACCCCTCGACATACGTCGGGGGTATAATGACCTTGCTGGTGTTCAAAGCAACAATCCTTCACATTTCAGGTGGACACTCCACTCAAAGAGCTAGGGCTTAGTTGAAAAGAGCAGAAAGCGGGAATTTGAATAGAAGCTAAACTCACCTCCTCTTTGTGTGCCCATCTGACCACCAAGCGTCTAGACAGAGCTAGTTTGCCATTAAGACCTTTTAGGGCTTTTTCCGCTTCCTGTATTAAAATATAAACAACAAAGTAAAACTTGTCCCCAGACAGGATAGTTCACATAATTTTACACAAAAAAACTTAACCATAAGTATAGGAAAGTCGGGTAAATTCTGACAGCGGGTAAATTCGGACAGTGACATTATTTTCTTTATATGTCAGTTGTTTGGAATTAAAACAAACTTAACTAGGCAAACAGTGAAAATCTTGATGAGACGGCTCATTATGAGCCGTCTCATCTGGATTTTCACTGTTTGCAATGGTATGTCCGAATTTACCCGCTGTCCGATATTACCCGACTCCACTCTACATGTAAACTGGGCCATCAGAAAACCTGTCTTAAAGAAGGGGAAAACTCTGCCAGTTTTATCTCCCATCATTATGGGAATTAACTCTTAAAGGAAAGAATTTGTTTCCTTTAAAAGTAAACTCCCATTTTGAAAAGTTGTCTCCCTTTAATAAAATGATAGTGCACCCATTCATGGAAAGACAACTGCAACTGGTACATGCTCAGACCAACTGGTGCAAATGCAGTTTTGTCACAGCATGCCAAGTCAATAATTAGACCTTGTACCTGTAAAACCATTTTCATGGCATTTTCCCCAGCTTGATTCAAAACATTTCTTTCTTTTAAATCTTAAATGTTTGAACTAAACTATTATTTTTGAAAGTGAAACATGCATGACTGGTATCAGAGTTTTAGCATAATACTGAATACTGGTTTTCAGCTGAAATTGGTCTGAAGTGAGCTTACAGATTAGTAATTTAGTGACAGCTGTCTTGTGACACAATATATTGGGACATAGGTGCCTGAGTAAATACTATAGTCTGTCACTATAAATTTTAAATCAGACCTCCTCTGGCAGTCTTATCAGAGTCTGCACAGTTTGCAATTCCCTTAAATCTTAAGGTAAATGGACATAACTCAATGTTCTTAAAAAGGGAGCAATAAGTGTGACTTCCTCTTTGCTTCCCGGGATAATAACATGCTAGAAAAGCTCTTCCAAAATGGGGTCTACTCTTAATAGAAAAAAATATATGCTCCTAGATTAGCAAATTCTTTCTTTAACCCTACTGCACTCAGAACAGCCAAAACTCCTTCGAGTTTTGGCAGTTCTGAGTGCAATAGAGTTATGACTTGAACTTTACCCCTACTGAAAAGGGAGACGAAAATGAAAATGGCAGAGATGATTCCACTGCAAGTGTACCCATTCACCTTAAAATCCTTATAGAACAATGACTAATTCAGCCCCCTACCTGTCTGGAGGAATATGTAACGAAGCAATATCCTCGTGATTTTCCCTGATCAGGACCCACAGTATGGTAGAGGAAATCAAATTTCTCCAGTTCACCAAACTTCTGCAAAACTTTTAACAGGGTGAACCTGCAATAAATAATTTAGAAGTTAGCATATGAAATGATGTAGTGTTAACATCTCAGTGTGTTTGTGTACCACTATGCTCCAACCATATGCCAGCCCCTACATAACACAACCAGATATATTTAGACAACCGCTCAAAAGTAAAATAAAAGGTCAAAGGCCAAATGTTCATAAGAACCCACATCCGGTTGACCACAAGAGCTCTTCCATACTTTGAACTTCAATTGTCTGCAAATAGCCAAAATATAACAATTCTATTTGACTCATATGAGTGAAAACCGTATTTTAGTACAATATGAGCTGCGACGCGACAAAACCAACAATGTGGTTGTGCGCCCAGCACAGACACAGATCAGCCTGGGCATCCGCCCAGTCTGATCAGAGTCTTCGCTGTCTGCATGGCGGTAGGTTAGACCCTTAGCAATTCTGTTAGCACTTAACGAAGAGTCTGGTCAAACTGGGCGGGTGTCCAGGCTGATCTGAGTCTGCGCTGGGCAAACAACCACATTGTTGGTTTTCTCGTGTCGCGGCTCATTTTTGCTTTGAAGTAAAAGGACTGGTGTGTGCTTATTGGGGCATGTGCGCTAATTAGGTTGAATACGGATCCTAAAAAAGGCCTAACCTTAATTTCGGTTTGGCACTTGCAAGAGTTTTGTGATAACGCCACAAGTTTATCTTTCGCAAAGCTGGAATTGTATACAAATGATCTGCGATACCAGAAAACCAACAAATTTGCATCCACCCAGTCTGATAGTCTTCACTGTTGGCATGGAGGTACCTTAGATTCTTAGCTAAATTTTAAGTGCAGAGCAAACTGTTCAGAATGGGTGGATGCCCAGTAGAGCTGCAACGATAAACCGGTATACCGGTATATTGCAGTACAGACCACTGCCGATATCATATCGCGATACAATATGCAAATGGCGATAATATCGGTTTTTAGTCGGGGCAGTCCGCTCAGATTCGGGATGCTTAAATAAAGCGTAACCAACAAACAAACACCCCCAAACATGGCCGAAAAAGGCGAAGAATTCTTAAATGTCGCAAATAAAAAGGCGAAGAGTAGTATCTGGGACCACTTTTGGCTGAAAGTGAATAAACAGACACAGAAAGCAGTTGAAAATGTTGCAATCTGCCGGCACTGTGATCAGACGGTCAAATATTCTGGCGGCACAACAAATTTAAGCTCACATGTAAATCGTCATCAAAAACTAGAAATTACAAAATCCCCCTCTCAAATAAAACACCCAGGCCTATATATTTGAGTGCTATTTGATCCCATCCAATGAACTGCTGAATGGTTTTTGCTGACAAACTGTTATTGCATGAAAAAATGTGACCACAAAAATCACTTTGGAAAAGCACATGGCCAAGATGGCGGCGGCCTGTAGACTAATAATAAATAGAACTCTGTTGCTCCAAATATTGTTGAAACTAAATAATTCTGAACACAGATTATAAAGACCTTCATTATCTACAATCATGGCAAAGAAAAATAAGCATAATAAAACTGCTGAAAAGGGTGGCAAAAATGGTGGGGTCTCTCCAACAGATACCAATCCTAGATTATCAGATCACAGTTATTCAAACACTAAAGACATTTTGTGCTCAACATGTGAACTGAGTGTTAATGATGAGGATCCCTGTATGCAATGTGAACTTTGTGAAAGCTGGTTTTGTTTAGAATGTACTGGAATGTCTGAAACATTTTACAGTGAACTAGTCAGCTCAGAACACAGTGACAATGTCATTTGGTACTGTAATGGTTGTAGGAAGGCTATTCCTGGGGTCCGCAAAGTTCTCAACACTGTTACCTTGATTCACACTGCTCAAGAAAATATGAATAAAAGGTTGCAAAGCTTGGAAGAGAAGGTAGCACAAAAACCTTCAGAACTCTGTATGGATTACAAACTTGACCAAGCAATATATGATTTTAAAGAAAGAGAAAAGAGAAAGAACAACATTATTATCTATAACCTGCCAGAGCCATTAGCCGAGGATAATGAAACAAAAGTTGAGCAGGAATACTCTAAAATTAGAGATATATGCGAATGTACTGAGGCAAATTCTGAGGTTGAATCAGCGAATAGACTAGGCGAAAAGAGAACCGGGTTTTCTAAGCCACGTCCATTGAAAGTTGTATTCAAAGAAGAAAACACTAAGCACAAGCTGTTAAAAAACTCGCTAAAGCTAAAGGCTGTTGAAGAACTAAAAACAGTTACTGTCACTCCTGATTATACATTTAGGCAGAGACAAATGAATAAAACCATGAAACAAGAAGTTTCCAAGAGGAGAATTACTGATCCCACATTCACCTACCGTAAACTAAAGCAAGAGTTGCAAAATGCTACTGCATCTGAAGTACAGAATCTATCAGTGGAAGAAGAGGTTGCAGCTGAAAATGTCGAAGAGGCCATATCTATAAGTCCAAGTCAAGCGTCCAAATATTCATCTAGGCCACCCAGTATCTTCAGTTCAAGGCTGCCAGTTTCTTCCAAGGGTAGGGGTGCTGACAAGAATCAACCAGGCAAGAATCACTCTCCTGGATCTTTGACCAAGAAACCACCCGCAGCTAGAGGCAAAGGGGCCCCTTTGGGGAGGGGCTCGGGCACTTTAAGTGCCCGTCGTTAAATCAGGAAAATGTCAGTCAGTGTAAATATGTAAATAGTACAAGTTTTGTTAGTTTTGACAGCGTTGATTCTTCCAATTTAGAATGTGTCGATTTAACTTCAGTTAATCATGTTAATTGTTCTAGTCCAGAAATAGTACTTTCTAGTCATATTGACTCTAGTCATAGTGACGTTGATGTTTATTCACTCTCAGGGAATAAAGACTGTGATGAGAATAGTATAAATTCTGTCTCAGATACAAGTACTGACTCTACAGTATTATATAGTGACACTAGTAGTAGTATAGACTATGATGGAGATAGCATAATATCCGTATCAGATGTAAATACTGATTCTACAAGGTTGTATAGTGAC
The DNA here is from genome assembly GCA_963989385.1 of Ctena decussata. Taxonomy (NCBI): domain Eukaryota; kingdom Metazoa; phylum Mollusca; class Bivalvia; order Lucinida; family Lucinidae; genus Ctena; species Ctena decussata. The sequence goes on along the minus strand of OZ022498.1, from coordinate 30,635,295 downwards.
TCTAGTAGTAATTTAGATATATCTGTTCAGTACAAAGGCAGGTTAAAATGTTTATATACAAACATTGATTGTATCTCAAATAAATGGACTGAGCTTGAAGCCCTGATATACTTACAACAACCAGACATTGTAGGCATTACAGAAGTTTTTCCAAAAAATCAAGAAGAGGTAAATTTATCAGCATATACTCTAGAAGGTTTCCAACAGTTTGTCAATCCACGATTTTGTGAAAAAAACAATAGAGGCACAATACTATTTGCTAAAAGTGACTTAGATGTAATACTTTACGATAGATTGAACAATTTGTCTTCTAAGGAGGCTTGCTGGTGTACAGTAGACTTAAATAAAACAGAGAAACTTCTAATTGGCCTTGTTTACAGGTCACCTAACTCTACAGAAGAAAATAATCTTTTATTAAATAACATGATAAGTTCTCTGAATGATGAAAACTTTGCTAGAATTGTTGTTATGGGAGATTTCAATTATAGAGATATAGATTGGAGGCATTGGACATCTGGAGCCCCCGAGGACCACAGTAGTCATGGTTTTATCGAGGCTGTAAGAGACAGTTTTATGTATCAACACGTGACTTTTAACACCAGGTTTAGGGAAAATCAGAATCCAAGTATGCTTGACTTAGTATTTTCCAGTGATGAACTTCTGATAAATTGCATAGACCAGTTATCTCCCTTAGGGAAAAGTGACCATGTTTCAATTATTTTCAATATAGAATGTAATTCTCAAGACAACAGGTTCTGTAAATCAAACTATGCTTATGATAGAGGAAATTATGAAGCAATGAAGGATGAACTTTCTACTGTTGAATGGGACTCTGAATTCAGAGAGAAAAGTTTAAATGAGAAATGGACGTTTATGAAAGACAAAATACTCTCCTGTGTCAAAAAGCATATTCCTGAAAGAAAAATTTATTCAACAAAGTCTAAGCATAAGCCACTGTGGATGAACAGGATAGCTGTCAAAGCAGTTAGAAAGAAACACAGATCTTGGAAAAAGTATCTTGAAACACGTGAACATATACATTTTCAGTATTACTGTAGGGACAGAAATGCTGCTACAAGGGAATGCAGAAGAGCCAGACATGAGTTTGAAAATAAAATATCAGAGGATAATAATCCAAAGGCTTTTTATAAGTATGTAAACTCTAGAAGAAAAGTTAATACGGGAATCTCTAGTTTGAAACGTAGCGATGGAACTACAGCTGAATCGGACACAGAAAAGGCCGAGGAACTGAATTCCTTCTTCAAAGATGTTTTTGTCAGTGAAAATAGGGATAATATTCCAATTTTTGGAGATAGAAGTGGAGGAAGTAGTGTAGAAACTCTTGTTATAAATGAACTTCAGGTAAAAAAGTTGATTGAAAAATTGAACAGTAATAAGTCATGTGGTCCTGACCTTCTCCACCCTAGAGTACTAAAAGAATTATGTGAAAGTATCACTTTTCCAATGACCAGGATATTCCAAACTTCATTTGAGAATGAAGAATTAGTTGACGATTGGAAATCAGCGAATGTGAAAGCTCTTTTCAAGAAAGGCTCCAGAGACAACCCAACTAACTACCGTCCAATTAGTTTGACTTGTATTCCTTGTAAATTAATGGAAAAACTTGTGAGAGATAGTATTGTCAACCATATGACCTCACATAAGCTATTTTCAGATGCACAGTTCGGTTTCAGATCACTACGTTCGTGCGCTTTACAGCTATTAGATGTAATGGAGACATGGACAGAATGGGTGGATGAAGGCTCTAGCTTTGACTGTATTTATTACGATTTTGCTAAAGCTTTTGATTCGGTGCCCCATGCACGATTACTAGTAAAACTTGAATCATATGGAATAAAAGGAAAACTACTTGAATGGATTAAAGCATTTTTAACTAACAGAAAACAAAGAGTAGTCGTCAATTCAAGTAAATCTGAATGGTGTAATGTATCTTCGGGCGTTCCCCAGGGCAGTGTCCTGGGGCCGGTGTTATTTCTGGTATATATCAATGACATTGAAGACTCTATTAAGAATATGCTACGATTATTTGCTGATGATACCAAGCTATTTGGTCCTACAAACTCAGATTCTGACATAGAAGAACTGCAACATGATAATGATAAACTTGAAGATTGGAGTGATATGTGGCTTTTAAGATTTAACATTGATAAATGCTGTACCTTGCATTATGGATACAATAATCCAAGTCATACATATGAAATGCATGAAAATGGTGTATCAAAAAACATAAGAAATAGTGAAACAGAGAAAGATTTGGGAATAACTTTTGATACAGACCTGAAATTCCGAAGACACATAAGTGATTGTATAAACAAAGGTAACAGAGTGACAGGATTAATCAGACGTTCATTTCTACATATTACTAGTAAATCATTTAGTAAACTGTACAAAACGCTGATTCGGCCACACCTAGAATATGGAAATATAATATGGAGTCCGCGGTATAAGAAAGATATTGAAGCCATTGAAATGGTCCAAAAACGTGCCACAAAGCTAGTATACAGTGTCAGGAATATGAGTTACTGTGATAGGCTTAAAGCATTGAGACTTCCTTCACTAACATACAGAAGATTTCGAGGTGACATGATCCAAGTATACAAACTTTTACACAACTTAGAAGACATTGACTACAACAGGTTCTTTCAGCTGAGTGACAATCATACTCGTGGCCATGCACTCAAACTAAAGAAAAATTCATGTAAGAAAGAAATTCGCAGGAACTTCTTCTCAACAAGAGTTATTTCTCCATGGAACGCATTGCCAGAACAAGTTGTTACAGCACCGACCTTAAACACATTCAAGAATCGTCTGGTCAATTTTATTGGAGACAAGCAGTTCACAGTATTTCCGGATAATTCCTGGGTGTCCAACCGAGAGGGGGATATATAAGTTGAACCAACTTGCGTCCCCTACAAGATAATGTAATGTAATGTAATCATCCATCGGCTCCTTTTAAAAGGAAACTGAAGTCGGAGGAAAGTCCGATTATGTCAACCTCTACCCCAGAAACTACTGGTAAACTAACAGACGCCAAGAAGGTGCAGCCTACTCTTCCTGGGATGCTTGGAGCAACAAAAAAATACCCATTTCATTCAGTCCGTGCAATGTCAGTCACTAGAGCCATAGCTGGCTACATCATACATGATTTAAGGCCTTTAAGTGTTGTTGAAGGAAGTGGATTTAAGAACATGATCCAAACCCTGGATCCCCGTTACACCTTGCCAAGCAGGACTTATTTTTCTGAAACTGTCATCCCTCACATTTATGAAGAAATTGTTTCAAAAGTGAAATCCAGTTTATCAAAGGCAAGTGTGGTAGCCCTGACTACTGATGGATGGACAAGTCGTGCAACAGAGTCGTATGTAACCATTACATCTGTCCACATCACCCCAGATTGGAAGTTAAAGAACTTTGTTCTTCAAACAAGGGCAATGCCAGACAGCCACACAGGAGTGAACATAGCTGGAATAATTAGAGAAGCCATCATCGAGTGGGGCCTACTGGAAACCCTCCCTTAGTAACAGACAATGCAGCAAATATGACCGTGGCTGCACAACAGCTGCAAAGCAAGCCACACATTGGTTGTTTTGCCCATACCTTGAACCTTGCTGCACACAAGGCCTTAAAAATTGATACTGTATCGAGATTGCTGGGAAAAGTTAGACGGATTGTTGGGTATTTTCATCGAAGTACCACTGCAGCTGCTTTATTGAAAGCAAAAGTCAAGCTACTGGGACTTAAAGAACTAAAGCTGAAACAGGATGTGCCCACCAGGTGGAATTCCGCAGCAGATATGCTAGAACGCTACCTTCACTTGCAACCCGCAATCTATGCCACGCTCGTTTCAAATGAACTGAACACCAGGGAGTCCGACATCAGCACGTTGTCAGAGACAGACACCAGACAAGCTATAAATATCATGGAATGCCTTCTCCCTCTCCGAGAAATGACAAATGCAATCTGCACTGAGAAGACACCTACGGTATCCATTGTGCTTCCTCTCCTACAGAAGGTTCAGGCCATTATGGCACCAAAAGACACTGACCAGCCAATAGTACGCCAGATTAAAGCAGCTGTAACAGACAATCTGTCAACACGGTAAATAAGATACTAGTACTGACTTTGGATTACTGAATAGAAATTTTGTAATCTTGATAATTGTCACGAAATTTATAGATTTTAACAAAGTTTGTTTTCATGACAATTATCATGAATATAAAATTTTGTTTACGACAGGCAAGATATCACAAGGTGGTAAAAACAAGTCAGAACTACATGTATGTTAGTAAATAAGTAATTTATTAATTCTTTTATTAACAGTTAACAACTAAATATACCCTGACCCAAACACAAAAACATAAATACAACAGGTGCATACAAAAAGAAAACAAGAATCAAAATCGTAGCTAAAAAATATCACAGTCCTTAAACAAACATGCATATGAATTGAAAATTTTCAAAATCCTAGCTTTTAAAATACATGTATCACAGTCCTTTAAAAATGCATATGATCATTGGCAGATATAAATTTGCTAAAATCTATCACTTTATATAAGAAAAGAACTCATAAACAGGGCTTTAGAAATGGACATTGGTGCATATTTAGAAAATTGTTTAAATAAAAACATGAACGCTGTTAATAAATAATTATTTCAAATAATACATTTTAATTCACTAGGTATTCATCAGAAGAAATCACAAATTTCCTAGGAGAGTGTACTGTGCTAGATCCTAAGTTCAAAAACAGCTACTTCGAGTCTGACAGACTGTGCACCATCTTCCACAGGCTCCCATTCCTGTGTTCAGTTGGAGGTCCGATCAAGGTGAGCTGATCTGATAATAAATTTGCCTTAAATGTATTCCTAGATATTCACAGAGCTCCAGATAAGAAGTGGTAACCAGGATAATTTCAGAGATGATTTTTCTTATTTCTCAATGAAAACATATGTTGTGACCCCTCAGTACTATCTTGGCAAGACAGTTCTAATGAGGGGTCACCGTATGTTTTAATGCAGAAATATAAAAACCCTAAATTATCCCTGTTACCCCTTCTTATCAGAATCAGAATTGTTTACTGGTGATAGTATCGTGATACGTCAAAGGACAATCATTCACCTTATCTGGAGCACTGAATTCAGTTTACATGATATACCTTATTTAGTGAGGGTGACAACATTTGATTTAGTGCATACTTAAATCCATATAATCTATAATAAATAATGGTATATGTATTCTTCCATGAGGCCTCAAAAACTTTCTTAAGTCAATAACTGAATTGCAGGTGAAAGCTGAGCCGACAGAGACGGTCCAAGCTACCAGAGACACCTCAGTGCAACTACCAGAGACACCTCAGCTTCCTACACTTCCTATGCTTCCCCAGCTTCCTGTTGGAATGGATTTGGACAACACAGAGCAGGGGGCTTCCACCTCAGCCGACTTGCCTGCTGACGAATCACTGCAAGGTATTATAATTTTTTAATTCTTCTATTGAGCACAGTCTAAGCTCCGTATCAGGAAAACAACATTCTAACAACTTATTGAAAAAGTTTCTATCATTATAACACTTGTAAGCTCAAACAGCAGTGCAGTACAATCCAGAAGTGTCCAGAAAATGGCAGAAATGAATCTAGGGAATGCATTCTGAGTGGCCCCACCAGAAGCAGTCTGACAAGAAGTAACCATGGCCTCACTTGTTGTTTTGGCTTATCTGTCAGGTTCATTTATTTTGTAAAGTTCCCCCCAGTTTCAAATTGTTTGGTCCATTACAAATGGACCAAACAATTTGAAACTGGGGGGAACTTTGTATACTAGTTCTTTTTGAAAGTCATATTCTCATTTATAATTTAAGATCCAGTTCCAGTTGTTGGTGATATCTTGGACAGACGTGGAGGATTGGCCACTATCCTTGATGATGTTGATGTTGCTGTAGTAAAGGAAGAGAAGGGTTCCAGATCACCACTAGAGAGAGCTACTGAAGAGATAAACAGATACAAGGAGCTCCCCCAAATTAGTGTTGTCAATAACCCACTTATGTGGTGGGAAGAGAACTCAGTTTACTTCCCATTCTTGTCCAATCTTGTGAAGTCCAGATTATGTATACCTGCTACGTCTGTGCCTTCAGAAAGAATTTTTAGCACAGCAGGGGATATTGTCACAGCCCAAAGAGCTACGCTCAATTCTGAAATGGTTGACAAACTGATTTTTTTGAAAAAGAACTGTGTGTAGCTATTAAACTACTTAAAACTAGCTATTTAGTTCACAGTACTAGTCATTCAGCTAGTCATGTTCACATTTTCACAAGTGTTTATTCTTTATTTTTGTTCGTAACTGTATGATTTAATTCTACATATGGCTTTGGAGATGGATGAGTATCAAAGCTTCAAAAACATGTAAATGCAATAAGTGTTTAAAACTGCAACACAGTGCTAGTCAGTTCATAGTTCTAGTCAGTACTATACTAGTCATTCTACTTGTGATTTTTTTTCTGGATGAAAGTTGACTGTGCAAATGGTGTCAATGATGCCAAAAATAATCAACACAAGTCATGCTATACTAAGGGTACTGGCAGTAGAAAGCACTACACAAATTCACTGCTTTAAAACTGTTAATTTGTTTAGTGTTTAATTCTGCCAGACCCAGTCATGAAAGTTGTGTTGATATTTTTAGCTCACCTGAGCCAGCGGCTCCGGGGGAGCTTATAGGATGGTAAGGCTCCGTCGTCCGTCGTCCGTCCGTCGTCCGTCCGTCCGTCCGTCCACAATTTCAAACGACTTCTCCTCTGAAACCGCTGGGTCAGTTGTAACCAAATTTCATATAGAGCCTCATGGGACCTTAGGAACAAAAAGTTGTTCAAACGGTCCTGGTCACATGACCAACATGGCCGCCATGCCCATATATGGTAAAAACCTGAAAAAATCTTCTTCTCCAGAACCAATAGGCCGATGGACTTGAAACTTGGTATGTAGCATCGGGTACGCGAGTACTACCAAGATTGTTCAAATTATGACCTTGGGTTGACCTTGACCTTTTTTACGGTAAGGTCAAATTTGCTTCCTTATACTTTTATATGGCAAGATGCTACAACATAAGATATCTTGGAAACTGTTGAAGATTTTGGGCTAAAAATTGGAATCTACTGTCATCTTAATGACTACATGAAGATTTACAAGTATAAGAGGTCAAGGTCATCCTTTGACCTTTGACCCTGAACTCTTATATTTTGACAAGTTCTAACAATCTACTCAAAAGCCACTTAACCAATTGAAACCAAATTTCATATAGAGCCTCCAGGGGTTGAGGGAACAAAAATTTATTCATACCGTCCAGGTCACATGACCAACATGGCCACCACGCCCGTTTATGGTAAAAACCTTTAAAAATCTTCTTCTCCAGAATCAGTTGGCCGATGGCCTTGAGTTTTGATATGTAGCATTGGGTACTTGAGTACTATCAAGATTGTTCAAATTATGACCTTGTGTTGACCTTGACCTTTTTTACGGCAAGGTCAAATTTGGGAAAATGCTAGAACATGAGATTTCATGATTAAGTTTTTAAGATTTTAGCCTAAAAATTGGTATATACAGTCATCTTAATGAGTACATGAAGATTTGTGATTACAAGAGGTCAAGGTCATTCTTTGACATTTGACCCAAAACTCTCATATTTTGACAATTTCAAACAATCTCCTCAAAAACCACTGGGCCAAATGTGACCAAATTTAATATAGAGCCTCCAGGGGTTGAGGGAACAAAAATTTATTCTAACGGTCATGGTCACATGACTAACATGGCCACTATGCCCATACAGTCAAACCTCGATAATTCGAACTGACAGGGACCTCACTATTTCATTCGAATTATCCGAAGTTCGAATTTTCGAGTTCGGCCTTTCCCGTTCATTTCCGGAATTCGTTATTACGGCAGTTTTCAGACGGTCCGATATTTTATTTCTCTATGCTTACCTACGTTCCAATGAAAACAAAATCAGAACGTAAAATAATTAACATTACATACCGGAACTATCCGAACATCCACGAGCATTTGATATCGCGAGACCACCTCGTGTTTGGCACATGTACATGTGTATTGTCCGAAAGCAGGAAAGCTGCCGAACATTTTCCCAGCTCTGCAAATCAACTGTTTATGACAATGCAGCGCCGGCGAAGACCTAAGCCAGACTGAACAGAAACAGGCTAGCCCTGACTTGTTTCTGTCTCGGACTTAGCTGTACTTTCACTTTCCGTTTATGTTTCCGAGAACTGGCTACTTTCGTTTTCAGAAAAACGACTTAACCGGTCATTTGAGCCGTGTCACGTAAAATGCTCCTCAGTGATTCGGGGTCAATGTATTTGGGAACAACGAATACTGAAACCAGCCTGTCAGTCTGCGCAGTGTAGCTAGAGACTCTGTTTTAGTGCCGTGTGCAAACCGTATGATCCGTGCGCAAACCGTATGATCACAGACTAACGGAACCAAAGTTCGGATGCGCATGCTAGTCCGAGCCTTTGCTGGTTACAAAAGTCATCACATTTAGCCTTTAAATTTACAAACTTCAAACAAGATAATCCCCGTCAATTATGCAATTAAACAGACACCTTTTGCTCAACAGAAATTAATGACTAATCAATCAAAACGTTAGTGGTCGTGAAGCGATAATTACCTGTACAGGTGGCAGTGATGACCCGAGGGTGTAAATATTTATCTCATCGATGACAAAAGGTGTTATATATTGGAGCATGAATTTTGATTTCGAATAATAGAGGGACAATTATAGTGAATTTACTCCGTCGGGACCTAATTTTTCTTTCGAAAAATCCGATTTTTCGAATAATCGAAATTCGAATTTGCGGAAGTGTTTTTGCATAGAATTAATAGGCTTACGATCGGGGTCGTGTTTCAACTTCGAAAAATCCGGTAGATTCGAAAAATCGGCGTTCGAATTACCGAGATTCGACTGTATATGGTAAAAACTTTTAAAAACCTTCTTCTCCAGAACCAATTAACTGATGGCCTTGAGACTTGGTATGCAGCATTGGGTACTTGAGTACTATCAAGATTATTCAAATTATGACCTTGTGTTGACCTTGACCTTTTTGACGGCAAGGTCAAATATGGGAAAATCCTAGAACATAAGATTTCATGGAAAGTTTTGAAGATTTTGGCCTAAAAATTGGTATATACAGTTGTCTTAATGAGGTCATGAAGAATTATGAGTACAAGAGGTCAAGGTCATTTCTTGACCTTCGATCCAGATCGCTCATATTTTGGCTCTCGTAACCATTTCCTCAACAGTCAAAGGGCCAATTGTAAACACATTTCATATAGAGCCTCCAGGGGTTGATTGAATAAAAATTTGTTCAAACGGTCCAGGTCACATGACCAACATGGTGCCATTACCACTTATGGTATAAATCTTTAATATTTTTCTTCTCCAGAACAATACACCTATGGCCTTGAAACTTGGTAAGTAGCATGGAGTACTAGAGTACCACCAAGAGTGTTCGAATGGTGACCTTGGGTTAACCCTGACTTTTTTTGCGGCATGGTCAAATATGGGAAAATGCTAGAACATAAGATTTCGTGGAAAGTTTTGAAGATTTTGGCCTAAAAATGGTATATATGGTTGTCTTGATGAGTACATGAAGATTTATGAGTACAAGCGGTCATGGTCATTCTTTGACTTTTGACCCAAGACTCATATTTTGACAATTTCAGACATGATAAGAAAAAGCCACCTTGCCAATTGCCCAGGTGAGCGATTCAGGGCCTCATGGCCCTCTTGTTTTAATCAGCTGGCACAAGTTAAAAAATGTTTTTGTGAGTTTCTGTGTGAAACTGGACTTGGGCTACATATATATTTTTAAAGTTAAAAAATAAAAACAGCAGAGTTATCTCAGATTCCTTATGTAATTATATGTTTACTTCTGAAGCAATATATTGTGGTATTATTGCAATACACTTACCCTATATTGCAATATATCGCAATACGCTTCTGGCGTATCGTTGCAGCTCTAATGCCCAGGCTGATCTGAGTCTTTGCTGCTGGGCACACATGCCACTTTGTTGGTTTTATCGTGTCATGGCTCAAATATGACTTAATTACATATGGGTCAAAGAGAATTGTTATATTTTGGCAATCCATTTGCAGAAGCCTGAATTTTCAATTTCCAAGTGGAAATGGGATTGTGAATTTAGCCCGCATGTTATCCAGTGACCCAATCCACAGACTTATCATCCACAGGGCCTTCTGGGACATGCAAATGGACTGGCAATGGCCTGTGTAATTTTAACCCTTAAAGTGCAAACAAGAGTTGTCAGAAGACAACAAAGCGCGCCTCATGGGTGCCTGATTCTTACAGTTACAAAGTCTTACAAATATATGAGGTTATCTGCAATGTCAGACTGAACCATTATCCCAGATATATGATGAATACCTACTAAACGATTAATCCATGTTGCCAAGCATGATGTTAATCTTTCAAACAGTTTTGGAGATATAAGGCAAAATCAGTGAACCCTGAAATATAGGTCACAGTGACCTACAAATAGTATGAACTCATTTGCAGAGTAAAACTGAACCATTATCCCATATATGATGGAAATATTCTAAATAGTGTTCTAGATATAGGTCAAAAATCACTGAACCATAAAATGTAGGTCACAGTGATCTATAAATAGTATGAGGTCATTCGCAAAGTCAGACTGATCCACTATGCCAGATATGAAGTTAATCTATCAAACAGTGTTGGAAATATAAGGCAAAATCACTGGACCATGAACAAAGGTCAAGGGCAATGGAGTCTGCATGGATGCTTCACAGCTGCTGCAATTATAGGGATATGCTATTTGAACAATTATCAACTCTTCTTGTCTCAATTACATCATCAAAACTAAAATTTTTGCCTTAAAAATGGTGCCAAACACTAAAGTCAGTCAACCGTAATATATAGGTCAAGGATATAGAATTGTTTCATGCAGCTGCTGCAGTCATATGGATGTATATATGTACCAAGTATGATGACTGTAGCTGCTGTAGTTTGTAAAACACAGAGTTAAACATCGAGTTAAACGCAAAAGTTAACATTGGTTAACCTGATCACGGATGTCGACGAGAACGCTGATGCTAATGCTAACACTAACGCTAACAGATACTCTGACTACGACGCCGGGGGTGCGCTAAAAAATGAAAATCGGCATAGATCCAGGTGAGGAATAATCTATCAATACTCGGCAAACACTGACTCATAGTGAGTCGTCTCATCTGGATCTACACTGTCTTTCCACTAGTCTTTGAATTCTCAATGTGATATAGCTTGAACAAAACATTTTCTGAAATTTTGCAGACAAAAATTTTGATTCTGCTTTTTGGTGCTTCAAGGGTTAAAATATCATAAAATCATAACGGAGAACAGAAACTTACTCTGTGACCTTTGGGTCAAGATTACCAATCCACAACCTGGTAACATTTTCATCATCCACTGGGTCCTCTGGTACAGGAACAGGCACTGATAACGGGCTCTGCAATGAAAATATTAATGAAATACATTGGATCCTCTATATGACAATGGCATTTGTTCCCAAAAATTTTGACATTTAATTGAATTTGCTGTTATAAATACATTTTTGGAACAATAAAGCCATTCTGTGCATATGAATTTGAAGTTATAAGGAAATTTGATGTTGTAATCTGCATGACATCAAGGTGGCCAACATACATCTCAAACTGGGTAAAAAAATAATCCATTCCATTCGGGATACCTGGACAAATGTGGGGCCTGATCTGAGATCCAAACTGTTTGCTGCCTAGACATCATTTCTACAAAAGTTAGTTAGACTAATATTGTCAAAATATTCTTGATTTTTTATGCATACGGCAATTTCAGCAGATGACAAAAAATACCCAGAATGCAATGTTAGACTAATATTGTCAAAATATTCTTGATTTTTTATGCATACGGCAATTTCAGCAGATGACAAAAAATACCCAGAATGCAATGGGATAAGTTATATCTCGGGTCTCAGGAGGCTGATTTTATGGTAACAAATTGAAGGTACCCCATATTAATGCCCCTCTCTGATGCAACTGTCAGAGTTTTATGAAATGTAGCCAGTTACTAGGATGCTTTGACAAAGATAGCTGATAGTCAGTGAAAGATTGCCTTTTTCAAGTGTTCTGGCAGTTAAACGCTAACACTAATTAAATGTCATACACTTTATTCACTGTACTGCATATTGTTTCAACAGGTTATCACTTAACTGACTTTGCCATGGTTCAGTTGTGACGTCATGACGTCACATGACGTCACTAAGTATTGTTTCCTAAAGAAGAGCATTATAATCAAGTAGAAGAGTTACCTAACATAAGAAGAATAGTAATATACATGTACATGAAATTAACATTAATTATACTTTTCCTTTTTGAGTTCCTGGTAGTCAGTTGTATAATTATTTAAAGAAAATAAATAAAAGAAGTTACTATGGAACAAACTTGAAAAATAAACAAGTAGATCTCAATAAACCCTGATGCTGATAAATTATTATTTAAAGTTTTAAAAAAAGTCCTCTGGCATCCTTCCATCTTTTAGTACACTTAGTAGGCTGTACCCAGAAGTTCCATGTTTTGTCATACAGTCAGCCAAATGAACTTTACCAGGACACCATTTTATTTCATTCACTTCGTTTTTCGCCAGGGATTGACTAATAGCAGCGATGTCTACTCTGAGCCTCTTGTCATCAACTAGTTTTGTTGAGTATACAGCTTCTATAACACTCTTATTGTCGACATAAGCAATAACTGGAATAGTTTTAGTTGATATACCAAAAATATCTTCCAGCATCTTTCTGTAGTAAAAACCGGCATGCCAAGACAATGGGGAACATTTTCCATGGCAATCCATCAACCAGACAATATATGCTGCTGTACTTCCAGTTCCATTGTTTAGATTACATAAAGATGCATCTGTGAAGACCACAATCTTCAAGTCACTAACTTTGTTGCTTAAGTTTGGGAATGTAATCACAGACCTAATGTCTTTTATTCGATTGACTACTTTAATAGCCCGAGAAAGATCACATATTGTTCCCTCCTTAAGTTTTGTGCTTAGGTCTATGAGTTCAAAAGCTATGTCAGGTCTGGTTCCCTGTACAATCCAATTGATTTGACCAACAAGCTGCCGATATTTCGTCTGCTCCTCTGAAGTTAATGTACTTTGCTTGTCCTGTGCTCTTTGAGGGTCAATTGTTATATTCTGTATATTTGTCACATAGTTTGACTGATCTAATGCTATAGCGCCTTCTTCCTGAGCAACTTTAAATCCTATATAGTTAAAGTTCCCTTCTTCAACTTTACCTGCCACAAACCGTTTTCGTAGATTGACCATTAAATGTTCAAGATATTTGTCACCAGCATGGAGAAAGTCATCTACATGGCAGCATATGATGCCACTCAGTTTACCTTCTTTGTACAGAAAGAACATTGCTGGATCTAGCTCACTCATTTTACATCCCAACCTCAATAATTCATCTTTCACGCTCATGTAGAACTGCCTAGCTCCATCTTTCAGCCCATAAAGCCCATGTTTTAACTTCCAGACTATCCCTTTCACTGTATTGCTCTCCTTTGGGGGTTTGATGTATATATCCCGTCTTAATTCTCTGCCCTGCAAAAACGCAGATTTAATGTCAGTTGTTTCAGCTGTCCAGTTCTTGATCGATGAAATAGCCAAAAATATTCTCATCGTTCCTTTTCCTACTGTGGGATTGTCCCTGGGCATAGTAAATTCTTCCTCAAAACCTCGTACTACGAGCCTGTCTGTCCACTTTGTCTGTCCTTCTTTATTTGTAATAACCCACCTTGTTGACAATGTTTGTTGCCCACAGTCTTTCACTTCTTCATAGGTGTGAAATTGATTCAGTTTCTGTAACTCCACTAATTTAGCTGCAGTGGTTTCATCACTAGCACTGTTTTGTTTCATGACTAGGTTAACAGTCTCGTCATCATTTATCAGCTCCCATTGTACTTGTTCAAGATTTACACTTTTCTTTTCTTTGGTAGTGTCCTCTTGTATATTATACCAGTGTTTATTCTTACCTGTGGCTTTTCCAGCTCTTCCAAGTACCTTTGCTTTAATCCATTCACCAGTATTTTGCATCTTATACTGGATGCTATCATTTGGTTTCAGAGTTATTCTGTTCTGTTGGATATTCTGTCTATCCATCCTTGGCTCTGAAGCTGGTACATCCTCCGATATTGTGTTGGGTTCTTCTAGATCTTCAATGCCCTTATTTTCATCAGTTTTGTCCGCCATACTGTGCTCAACTTCCTTCTCTTCCTCCTCTGTCAAATTGCTGTTAACTTTCTGAAGTCTATTTGGAGAAACACGTACAAACACTCCACCATGTCTAACGAAAACTACTTTCCCATCTTGGAACACTACCTTTCCTGGACCAAGCCAACGTTCTTTTCCTTCCCTTTTGTCGAAAGGGATACAGTAATGGCCTGATGATGTCAGATTTAAAGCTACCTCTTTCCCCATTATCACAGCTGTGTCATTTTCCAAATCCAGTTTTATAGCAGCCTTCTTCATTGCTGTTCGTGAAAGTAACAGAGGAATATCAGATTCGACTACGTCTGTCTTTATTATCACCTCTTTCCCAGCAATAACTGCGGGCAAGCTATATTCCCCCTTTGACTTCAGATATGTTCCTACTCCAAACTCAAAGACTTTCTGACCCTCAGATTGTTTCACCTTTACTTTATCATCCTTGTCTAAAGATTGAATATAACTGTTTACCCAGCTGTCACCACAGACTGTACTGCTGCACGCACTGTCTAGAACTGAGCAGTTGCGTGCATCAATGCCCAAACGGCGTACCTCTTCAGTATTGTACCCTGTCAATAAAACCGCATGTTCCTCATTTGCAATATTGACTTTTGCCATGTTTTCCCAGCTGTCTGGGCATGCTGGTAGTAAATGGCGGTACAATCCACATGATTTATAAGTTAAAGTACGACCATCTGGCCCCACAGGATTTATGTTCTTTCTCTCTCTGTTACTAGGTTGACTGACTCTTGACCCAGATTCTGTATGCTGATAACCTCCGCCTCTTGCAGTTGGTCTTCGTGACTCTGGACGCTGAAATTCTCCTACTGCTGCTCCCTGTCCTGACTTTCCACGCTTCCATGTTGCCCCTTTCTCCCGGCCATAGCTTTGACTATTAACTCTAGTTCTAGAGTATCCTGCAGCAAGCAATGCCTCTTCATTTGCTGCTAGGAAAGCTGGTTCTATCTTGATACTTGATCCACTGGTGCTAGATTCATTGTCACTCCCTTTGAATTTCTTCAGAGATCTCTTTGCCTCCTCATATAAAGTTGTCTTATTGTTATAGTTCATTCGGCAATATCCTGTTATTTGACCCGCACGGAATAAACCGCATGTAAAGGGAGGTAATTAAATATGCAAAGTAGGTCTAAAATATGCAAATTCGCTTTATTCCGTAAGTAAATTTCTATATCTATAAGTCAAACAAACCTAGAGGGCGGGTGGGATTGGTGGGAGGAGGCGGATATATAGGCGGGTCAAATAGGCGGATTATGCCGTTCATTCCAGTCAACACAAGCAATTTTTCCTCTTTTGTAATATTTGCTTTTCTAAGTAATTTAAAGGCCAAAATTTCAGGTGGTAAGGTCATTTTTTTCTTTTCTATTTTCTTGTACTTAGCATCAAACACTGCTATGTATTCTGTAACAGACTGCCCCCCAGTTCTATAAAAATCGTCAAAATCTTCAAATTTTTCTAAGCTGTCAGTGAGGTCAAATAACAGGATTATGCCGTTCATTCCAGTCAACACAAGCAATTTTTCCTCTTTTGTAATATTTGCTTTTCTAAGTAATTTAAAGGCCAAAATTTCAGGTGGTAAGGTCATTTTTTTCTTTTCTATTTTCTTGTACTTAGCATCAAACACTGCTATGTATTCTGTAACAGACTGCCCCCCAGTTCTATAAAAATCGTCAAAATCTTCAAATTTTTCTAAGCTGTCAGTGAGGTCATCTTTAGCTAAATGTTCATCCAAAATATTTACCAAAACAGTTAACCCATCTTCACTTTTTAAATCATCTATTGCAATCTGGTCAAAAACCTTTTCTCTTATTTGAGATTCATCATCTTCTGGAAGTGACAAAGCAGTTGCAATACCTTGTTTGTCCTTACTTAGATCTGTAATTTCTGTCCATGCTAATAACTCTTGTCTGAACCTTTCATATGTCTTCGCCTTGTTGAAGGTTGGTGGGTTTATTCTGGTTGTCATGTTGACTCCTTCTCAAAAATCAATATTCACTAGCAAATTTCAGTTCTAACACCAGTATATTCAAATCTCCACTGTCACAGAGTCCTGTACTACCTCTGAGGAATGTCCCGCACGCTCTGCTACCACTTGTTAAACGCTAACACTAATTAAATGTCATACACTTTATTCACTGTACCGCATATTGTTTCAACAGGTAATCACTTAACTGACGTTGCCATGGTTCAGTTGTGACGTCATGACGTCACATGACGTCACTAAGTATTGTTTCCTAAAGAAGAGCATTGTAATCAAGTAGAAGAGTTACCTAACATAAGAAGAATAGTAATATACATGAAATTAACACTGGCAACTGGATAAACAGTAGACATTTGCAATAGCTAACAGATATGAGTATGGGGTAACTGCACTTTACGACCTTAAAAGCCGCAGAATGCTATGTTTCTCCTGTCTGGGCACTGTGACAAAACAGAGCTAATCCAGAAAACTTGACACAAAGTTTACACCGCCAACCCCAGCACCAGAAAAGTGACACCTATGTCTCACCTTTGCCAGTTGCGAGACAAAAATCAGCATCGTAAAACCTGAAATCAAACATCTTCTAGGATTCAAAATTATTGTTTTTCAAAATACATGTATAAAATATTAACAGCTAAAATTAAGTGATTATGACATACATAGACCACCTTGTTGCATACTTCATATGCCAGAAGTATGTTAAGAAATTATATTGCTAAATCGGGAGACTCATAATACCATATTAATCCTATTAAAGGCCCACGGGGCATTACATTTTGAGAAAGGCGGCATAATTTAGATTTTCAAGTGTAGCAAATGGAAATACTTTCAAAGGAAGCAACCCTACAATTTTTTGCATCCCTTCTCAGTAAGGGTCTACTCTTAAAGAAAATAATTTGCTTCTCCAGGAGTAAATTCTTTCCTTTAAGAGTGAGAATTTGCTCCACCAGGAGTAAATTCTTTCGTTTAAAAGTAGACACCATTTGAAAGTGCTACCTGAAAGTTAATATTGCATAATTTTTAGGAAAAGAGGGAGGGGGTGTTTATTAGAGAAGGGGCATTTATAAGGATTAATACAGTAATTTTTTTACCTGAGTAGCCATCTAATATCTGTAGTACATAATCTATCAATGTTTGGTGGACACTTCCTGAAGCTGGATATTCAGCTATCATGCAAGGGGCGTTCTTTCATGTTTTACTTTGCTAACAACACCAGGTACCAAGTCTGAAAACAGAAATAACAGCATTTTAATCAAGCCAAATATTTTATTGCATATATCACAGGGTATAATTGATTCCGTCAATTTTCGCTTCCTGCAGATACTGTCCCTCATATTTGGCTTCTGCCTAGACTGTCCGCAAACTCTTGCTTCCTACAGAGACTACTGTCCTCGAAAAATGGCTCCTTGCCGAGACTGTCCAGGTGATTCTGCTTCCTGCCAAGGCTCTCAGCAGGAAGCAGAATCATGCGGACAGTCTCTGCAGGAAGCCATTTATCATGTACAGAAGTTTCGGCAGGAAGCAAGAGCTCGCAGTCTCGGCAGAAGCCAAATATGAAGTACAGTCTCCGCAGGAAGCGAAAATTAGCGGAATCAATTATACCCTGTGATATCGTAATAACTCAAGCTATAAGATGGGATTTTTCCCTCTAAAATGACCCAAAATCCCCCTCTACATAGAATGACCTAAAATATCTAAATTAGCCCTATTTTCCTTCCAAAATGATCCAAAAATCTAGATCCATCTGATAAGATGGATCTAGATTTTTGGAACTGTTCTGGAGGGTAAAACATCTGCATCTAATAACCAAGTAAATATGGTTTAAGTTCTTACCAGTGCTGGAATGACCACAAATACTGTGACACAGTACCTGAGCAAACAGCACAGAACTCGGATCAGACTGATCTCCACAAAATTAATGTCTAAATTTTTTCTTTTGGAAACAGTGTTCATCATTTTTCTCCCAATTTTAGGGGTACAGCTGTCTCAAGACTGGCAGAAAAAAGCCTGGGGCCATCCTTAAAAGAATCAATTTTTTCAGGCGGGTAGTAAAGTAAGTACAGTAGAACTTCAATGGCTTCAAGAAAACAAGAGGGCCAAGAGGCCCTGAATCGCTCACCTGAGCAAAAAGGTTAAAGGTCAAACTAGGGTCATAATTGGAACAAACCAGATAGTTTGCAACCATTTCCAAATGGTTCTGAAGAAGATTTTTGAATGTTTTTCTATGTATTGCTATGGTTCAAACCCTGGACCCCCTGGGGCAGGGCCATTTGGACCATGGGGCCATTATTTGAATAATCTTGGTAAAGGACCACTAGGCAATGCTAAAAGCTAAATTTCAAGTCTCTGAGCCAAGTGGTTCTGAAGAAGAACATTTCTGAATATTTTTCTATGTATTTCTATGGTTCAAACCCAGGACCCCCTGGGGCGGGGCCATTTTTGACACTGGCACCATCATTTGAACAAACTTGGTAAGGGACCACTAGGCAATGTATCATACAAAATTCCAAGCATCTGCACTAAGGGGTTCTGGAGTAGAAGTTTTTTAAGTACATTTTAATTTCGACCCCAAACTCCCTGCCCCAGGGCCATTTTGGATCCCAGGGCAACCGTTTACACAAACTTTGTAGAAGTCCACCAGGCAATGCATCATACCAAATTTTAAGGATCTGAGCCAAGTGGTTCTGAAGAAGAAGATTTTTTAATAGTTTCCTATGTATTTCTATGGCTCAAACTCAGGACTCCTTGCCGCAGGGCCATTTTGAACCCTGGGGTCATCATTTGAACAAACTTGATAAAGGACAACGAGGTAATGCATCAAACCAATTTTCAAGCATCTGAGCCAAGTGGTTCTGAAGAAGAATTTTTAATATTTTTCTATGTAGTTCTATGGTTCAAACCCAGGACCCCCTGGGGTGGGGCCATTTATAGACCCTGGGGTCATCATTTGAACAGACTTCGTAAAACTACTAGGCAAAGGTACAAACCAAATTTCAAGCATCTGAGCCAAGTGGTACTGAAGAAGAAGATTTTTTAAATATTTTTCTATATATTTCTATGGTTCAAACCTAGGACTCCCGGTCCATGGGCCATTTTGGACCCTGGAGCCACCATTTGAACAAACTTGGTAAAGGTTTACTTTTTAAGGCAATACTACATACCAAATTTCAAGCATTTGAGCCTTGCGGTTCTGAAGAAGAAGATTTTTTTAATATTTTCTATGTATTTCTATGGTTCAAACCTGGGACTCCCTGCCTCAGAGTCATTTTGGCCTTGGAGCCACCATTTGAACAAACTTGGTAGAGGACCACTAGGCAATGTTACATACCAAATTTCAAGCATCTGAGGCAGGCAGTTCTGGTGAAGAAGATTTTTAAGTATTTATTAGTTTCGAACCCAAGACCCCCTGCCCCAGGGCCATTTTGGACCCTGGGGCCACCATTTGAACAACCTTGATAGAGGACCACTAGGCAATGCCACATACCAAATTTCAAGCATCTGAGCCAAGTAGTTCTGGTGAAGAAGACTTTTAAGTATTTTTAGCTTCGAACCCAAGACCCCCTGCCCCAGAGCCATTTTGGACCCTGGGGCCACCATTTGAACAAACTTGGTAGAGGACCACTAGGCAATGCTACATACCAAATTTCAAGCATCTGAGCCAAGCAGTTCTGGTGAAGAAGATTTTTAAGTATTTTTTAGTTTCGAACCGAAGACCCCCTGCCCCTGGGCCATTTTGAACCCTGGGGCCACCATTTGAACAAACTTGGTAGAGGACCACTAGGCAATGCTTCATACCAAATTTCAAGCATCTGAGCCAAGCAGTTCTGGAGAAGAAGATTTTTAAGTATTTTTTAGTTTCGAACCCAAGACCCCCTGCCCCGGGGCCATATTGGACCCTGGGGCCACCATTTGAACAAACTTGGTAGAGGACCACTAGGCAATGCTACATACCAAATTTCAAGCATCTGAGCCAAGCAGTTCTGCAGAAGAAGATTTTTAAGTATTTTTTAGTTTCGAACCCAAGACCCCCTGCCCCAGGGCCATTTTGGACCCTGGGGCCACCATTTGAACAAACTTGGTAGAGGACCACTAGGCAATGCTACATACCAAATTTTAAGCATCTGAGTCGAGCAGTTCTGGAGAAGAAGATTTTTAAGTATTTTTTAGTTTCGAACCGAAGACCCCCTGCCCCTGGGCCATTTTGAACCCTGGGGCCACCATTTGAACAAACTTGGTAGAGGACCACTAGGTAATGCTACAAACCAAATTTCAAGCATCTGAGCCAAGCAGTTCTGGAGAAGAAGATTTTTAAGTATTTTTTAGTTTCGAACCCAAGACCCCCTGCCCCGGGGCCATTTTGGACCCTGGGGCCACCATTTGAACAAACTTGGTAGAGGACCACTAGGCAATGCTACATACCAAATTTCAAGCATCTGAGCCAAGCAGTTCTGGAGAAGAAGATTTTTAAGTATTTTTTAGTTTCGAACCCAAGACCCCCTGCCCCAGGGCCATTTTGGACCCTGGGGCCACCATTTGAACAAACTTGGTAGAGGACCACTAGGCAATGCTTCATACCAAATATCAAAGCCCTAGGCCTAGCGGTTTCAGAGAAGATGTCATTTAAAGCAAATTGTTGACGACGCACGACGGACGACGGACGACGCACGACGCACGACGGACGACGGACGACGGACACTGGATGATCACAATAGCTCACCCTGAGCCTATGGCTCAGGTGAGCTAATTAGTTCCAGCCAAAGTTAGTAACAGCCATCCAAGGTTAGTAACTATATAAACTGACTTGTGGGAACCCAAGAACAAGTTCTTGACAGGCAAGGTAAACGAGCCATCAGTGTTCGAGCCCTTGAAGTTCTACTGTACATGTACTTTTTTTCAAGTGCCAATGGGTACTTGTACTGAAAAACATGCAAAATTTGCAGTGCAGACCCAAATCAGACTGCCCTAAGGAGCAGTCTGATTAGTGTCTACACTGTTTTGCTGTCCACATGATCTAAAAGTGGCAGTTTAAGCAGAAGCCAAAACTGAAATAATTTAATATGGAAGTGAATTTGACAAACATTGAAAAATCCTTTTCCTTGGAAAAGCAAAGACAAAAGAAAATTTTGGGCGGGGCCAAATTTGTTGGGTAGGTAGGAACACAGCAATCAAACAAAATTTTTTATATGGATGGCCTGCTAGTTGAATATTCTACTCCCATTTGGTTATAGTAAGTTGTAGTGTGTAATTATTATGGTATGTTAAAAACAGTAGTATGCAAGACAGAGAATACCTGAGTCAGCTATCGTTTGACCAGAGGCTGAGAACATGCAAATTTATTATAAGTGAGGCCAACTTAAGATGAAACGTAAACATCTGACAGCTTTACTTACTAATCATACAGACGCAAGTCCACACACAAACAATAGCTCAAGGCCAGTCACTTAATAAGACACTATTTCTATGAGCAGTAACCTACGAAACAATGCCTTTTTCTCAATGATGCACCTGTAGACATTTTTAACACTGTTTCCCTCACAATACTGTGAGCATGCCTCCCCCCACCTTACACACACACACATAAACACATACAAACCCCTTATCCCCTTATTAGATGACTTGGCAATGTTACATTCTACATGTATTTAACAGTATCTAATTCCTAGTAAGCCAATGGGAGGGTGATTATGAAAGGTTCTGTGCAATGAAGCAGCATTTAGGTTTGGAAAGAATCTCACCTCCAGCAGGACACATTAACAGCTACCCCTTATATAAGTCTGGAGTTCTAACCACTCATTCGCAAACAGACTGACATGATACATCATAAAATGACTGGATTGGAGGAGATAAACGGCATCTGGTATTCTCTCAAAAGGACAAAGACCATTATGATTATGATTATAGATTTAAGCATAACACTTATGTTTTCTACAATTGAGGCTAAACTACTGTAAATCCCTATCTATCACATATCTTTTAGTGCAGGAATTTTAGTTTTGGAATTACATGTACATGTATTGACAAGCTGACTTGAATTGGCAACCAGGTATTTTGTCAACTGGCCCTTTCTGTTTCATCATCAACTCGGGATATTGGCAAGATGCTTGAATTGGCAGGCCAGCAGATTTGTGAATACCGTATTAATCCTATTTAATGCCCCTGGGATGTTGCATTTTGCGAGAGAGGGGCATTATTTAGAGCCTAGAGAAATAAATCAGCCACTGCCATAATAGCTCTTGTAAACAGCATTAAGATTGAATGGGTATACTTTCAGAGGAAGCAACTCTACTTTTTTGCCTCCCTTCCTAGTTGGGACCAACTCTTAAAGGTAATAATTTGCTCTTCTCGGAGAAAATTCTTTCTTTTAATAGTAGACCCCATTTCAAAGAGTTACCTTATCCAGTTATGCAAGTTAATAGAACATTATTTTCAGAAAAAAAAGGCAGGGGCATTTATTTATTAGGATACAGTACATCTTCAGCAGCAACACACCATGTTGGTACATTTGGATGTGACATGGCTCAGAAGGTAAACAGTAAACAATTGGCTGACAGTATCATTAGCAATAGCTTAAACCTTTACTCATACCTATTGGTCACAAACTGTATGCAATACAATCAAACTGTCTAAAAGCCACTTCTCTTTAAGACAAAACTGTTTTAAGTTCCCAAAGTAGCATCTTCATCATAAATTGACCTGTATTGAGTTTCTGCTTCCCTTGGCTGATTGCTTATGACTGGTTTGACTGTATCAGCAACAGATCTAACAAAGCCAATGTATTGTATTTATTTGGTGATAAGAAGAAAGTTTATCATTCCAAAATTACCGCAAATGTACATCAGTATTGTGAAATTATCAGTATTGTGAAATTGAGCTACATGTATGAGATGGGTTTTTCTCCTCTAAAACAATCCCAAAAGTCTAGATCTGTCTTATAATATGGATCTAGATTCTTGGTATTAAGAAGGAACCCCAACCCCTTGTCTTTATAACTGACTTGTCTTTATAACTGAAAAAATATGGTATAGTTCAAGGTAAACATCTTGTTTATTAAGCATTATTTTGTGTTTAATGTACAGCTGCAGGCAGGCATACCATGAACAAAACATCAAGTTAAATTAGGAAACTCCCGAATTATTCTGTCTCTGCATCATATTTGATGTTATACTGTATATACTCAGCTGAAATATAAAGAAGATCTTTGAACTGAAAATATTCATAAATTCAACAGCTGGTCCATTAATATCTAAGAAATTTTTATGAACATCTCACTTCAGTTTACAAATTAAATCTCATTTAAGGTGGTGTTACACTGATTTGCGGTAAATACAAAAATCTGCATGAAATGCTGAAAGTACAACAGATCTTCCCAAACTTAGCAGGTGATTTGATTTGATTTGTTGCTTAACGTCCAAGGTAAACAGCTTAGGTCATGTCGCGACGGTCAATTAACCTAAGCACACTATTCCTGGGCAGGCTTAGACCTCCTAAGCGGTTAACCAGTACTAAGTGCACACATACTTTCGCTTGTAACTGCAACTACCCTTCTTGAATCAGCGGAAGGAGAAAAGAAAGTATGTGGCCAGACCAGGTATCGAACCCAGGTCCTCTGACTTATGAGTCAGCTGCTCTACTGATTGCGCTACATAGCCTGGCACTTAGCAGGTGATTTCTTTATCTTGTTTCTCACATTGTAGAATCCCAAAATTCAGGACTTGTTGATATTAAAAAGAGTTTATATAAGAATTAAGAGATCATAGGTAATTTTTTGCATAGATAGCATACAATAGAGCTTTAAGTGCAGCAGCAGCAAAGCATCTATGCAGACTACTGTGCCCTTGACTTGCATTCATGGTCCAGTGATTTTGCCTCATATCTCAAAGACTGTTGAATGGATTTGCTTTAAAGTAGGAATAACAGGTCTGTCTGATATGACAACAGATCAAATACCATTCTTAGGTCACTGTGACCTATATTTCATGGTCTACTTTTCTTATATCTCCAGGACTGTTTCATGGATTTGCTTCATGGCATAACATGGTGAATGACCTCAAACTATACATAGGTCACTGTGACCTAAATTCCACGGTCCATTTTTTTTTGCCTTATACCTCCAACACTATTCATTGTACAGATCATATGTGGCATTGTGTGAAACTGACCTTGTACTTCAACCTATAGTTCATCGTTCAAATGGACTTATATTTCATGGCTTGATGATTTACCTTATCTTCTTAAAACTGTGTAATAGATTTGCATTGTATATGGGATAACAACAGTCTGAAACCACGAATGAACTAAGTCTTGTACTTTTTATGTCCAAGACCTACAATTTTTGGGTTCAAGGTCTTCTGACGACAGCATGAGGTGGGGGCATCGGTGTACTTGGGACACATTTCTAGTTGTTTTGTTGTTGTTTTTTCTCTGTCTTCTGCACTTTATACTGCTACTGTAGCTGTATTACAAACTTTTAAGCAATATTAATCTGAGGGTGTGGGAAGGTAGAAGAAGATTCAAGAAACATGACAAAGAGAGAAATTAATTTTCCTGTCCGACAGCCAGCTATATAATACCTGCAATTAACATTACTCTTACAAACAAGACAGTGTGTACACCCTTATTAGGTGAAGTAGTAATAAATACTTGTGAAATAAATACTGGATAAACTTATATTAACAATCAACTAATTTACGAGAAACTGATTTGTAGAAAAAAGTGTGGTTATTGTTGGTAATTTTGGAATAAAATTGTTCAGCTCCAGATATAGTTCAGTTTACTTTGTTAGAACCAAACAACTCAGTGTAGTAATACTTCAAGTGTGACAAGTTTCTTAATTCTTGAGTAATACAATAACAATGTCAAGGATGTATTCTAGCTCTTCCTCTTCAAGAACTGTTCCTATTCATTATGAAACAGACTTGTGGCGACCAGTCAGATGGGAATCATCTTTTCCAGTATATCGCAGCTCTCCTCCTTACTTCCCTGAAACTCAAATCTATCCTCCAGAACCTGTTGAACGACCACTGGTACACTACCCTTCTAGAGAACGTCAACTTGGAACTTTTGACAATGAAATGCGTAGAATGAATGATGAAATGCAGAGAATGATGTCTGGTATGCAGACACTTGCCCCAGCTCCTGCCTCTTCCGTCGATGACTGGAGACTCACCGAGAACTTCCGCTTGGAAAATCCAATTATAACAGAACGTGATGGATCTCGTAAATTCAAATTACAATTTGATGTCCGCCAATTCAAACCTGAAGAAATCAACGTTAGAACTGCAGGAAACACCCTGAGCGTACATGCCAAGCATGAGGAAAAGGATCAGGGGAAGTCGGTGTTCCGAGAATACAACAGACAGTATGTCATACCAAAGGATGTGCACTCTGAGCAACTGTCATCCAAGTTAAGCACAGATGGGGTTCTCACTATTGAAGCACCACTACCGTCGATTGAGGGCCGAGGCGAAAAGCTGATACCAATAAAACACAACTAAGAAACATTGACAATGGAACAAATGAATGTAGTATTTACAGAGCTATAGATAAGAAGGGGTAACCGCGATAATTTGGAGATAATTTTGCTTATTTCTCAACCAAAACATATGTCACAGCATATGGTTTTATGAAAAAATAAGGAATATTATCCCTAAATTATCCCTGTTAACCCTCCTTAATGGGTGCACTGAGTATTTGCTGATTATTTTGGGACAATTTTCTTTGTCATAAAAACATTCCGTTGTGGATACATGCTGTGGCAGACTGTATACTGTTAGTCACATGGTTTTTCAAGTCATACAAAATGCTGGAAATCTCAACAAATTGACACTTTAAGGGTTAACAAAAAACAAAATAATATTATCACTAAGAGATTGCAAAGATGTGCAAAACATGATAGAAGAATCAAATATTACACTGTCAACAGAAAAGTGTTTTGAAGCCAGAAACAGTTGGACTCCAGAACATACGTGTATGTTGCTATGGAGAAATAAAGATCTGATTGATGTTTCTTATACTTGTTATGAAAATATTCAGTTATTAGTGTCTTCATTAAGATCTATTTGATGACTAAAAACTTGCAAATAGTTTTAAACAAAATTAGCCACAACATGACAAAACCAACTAAGTGGCATGTGCACCTAAAAAGACTCAGATCAGCCAGGGCATCTGCTCAGACTGATCAGAGTCTTAGCTCTAGGCATGGATGTAGCTTAGACCCTTAGCTGTATACCCTTCAAGCACACAGCAAAGACTGATCAGACTGGCTGGATACCCAGGCTGATCTGAGTCTTCACTGGGCGCACAAGCTACTTTGTTGGTTTTGTCTTGGTTTTGTTGTGTCATGGCTCTAATGGTGCTCCATGTAAGGACTTACAGTATTTGTTCTAATAAATTTCCTCTCCCATATAAATGCCCTTCCCAGCATGCACATAACATTAAAATGACGTTGAACTGACGTCGATGCAATGTAATGACATCGCATCTACGTCAGTACGACATCATTTTGATGTCATGTTAGTTTTTCTGCTTAAGACCACCTAAATAAGCTATTTAATGCCTATATTTTGCCTCAATGATATTTATAATTGTGAACTGCAATGCTTTGGGGGCATTTATTAAAAGAAACATTGTAGGTGTGCTCTCTTCATTCTTTTTCTTAAATCTTTATAGAAACATTTTGTGACTCCTCACCAGAACTGCCTCCACGAGGAGGCTCTAATGACAAGCCATATCATATGTACCGTATTAATCCTATTTAATACCCTGGAAGTGTTTCATTTTACAAAGAGGGTGGGGGCTATTTAGAGCCTAATTTGTAGTTAAGGTGGTGATTATCACTGATTTGGGACAAAGGCAAAAATCTGCATAAAATACTCAAAATAACACTGATCTTTCCAAAACTTAGCAGATGCCTTCTTTATGATGTTTCTCATAATTTAGAATCCCAAAATGCAGCATTTGTTAATGTTAAAAGGTCTTTTTATAAGAGAAGATCAAAGGGTAATTTTCTGCAAATAAATCTGAAAAAATAATATCACTATTGAAAATATACTTAGTACTTAGAGTACCTTGTTGCATAATGGAGAGCGTCCTAGCAATTATTTTTTCAAACTCTTTCACACGTTATCAGGCTGAGCAGATGAAAAAAGATGCAGTCTGTGTCCAAATTTTTTCGTCAAAACACACAGGTGAGACAGGTGAGACTATTTTAACAAGGTTGAACAATTTCATCTACACACCACTGATCATGTCAGTAATGTATTATTTATATTGTAGGTGTTAACATAGGTATGCTTGCCTACCCTATATTTAATAAATGCTTCCAGTGTACATTTACTTTGTACATGGTTGAACATTTGAGAAAAAGCACTGTTTTCATCTGGTCTACATTACAATTTGAGAAAGAGTTGGAATAAATAATTGCTAGGACGCTCTTCATTATGCAATAATGCACCTTCAGCACTACGTAAATTTTCAATAACAATATTATTTTTTCAGATTTATTCGCAGAAAATTACCCTTTGATCTTTCCTTATAGAAACACTTTTTTATTTTATTTTCTATTTTGTATTCTAAACTGTAAAGAACAACAAAATAAGAAGTCTGCTAACTTTCAGGGAGATACATTACTTTTTTTATGGTTTTATGCAGATTTTTGTATTTACCACAAATCACCACCTTAATCAGCCAATGCAAACCTCTGATAAGCAGTATTAAGGTGAATGGGAATACTTGCAGAGGAAGCAACTCTACTAGGTATTTTTGCCTCCCTTTTTCGTAGGGGACCGTCAACTCTTAAAAGAAAGAATTTGCACCTCTTGGAGCTAATTCTTTCCTTAAAGAGTAGGCCCCATGTCTAAGATCTACCTTATCAAGAGAAGATCAGAAGCGAACAAGAATTCATGCAAGTTTATTTAACACTGTTTTCGGGAAAAAGGCAGGGCTGTTTATTAGAGCAGGGGCATTTATTAGGATTAATACAGAATTTTTATGTACAAGTAGCAGTCAAAGAAATTGTTTTCAAGAAACCATCAAATGCCCTGAGCTATCTGGGGCTGGAAATAATCATACTTATTCTGTTATAAGAAAGGGGTTTTATTCCTCTAGAATGGCCCCAAATATCTGAACCATTTTTGTGTAATTCAGCTTTAAAGTATTCCCTTCCAAAGCATTTCCAAAAACTCAAGATCCATCTAAAATAACGGATCTAGATTTATGAGATTGTTTTGGAAGGGGGAAAATCTGTCTTATAACCAAATAAGTATAAAATATGATTTCCACTTTTTTCTGCTGAGAACATGTGATTATAATTAATTAATTTATTTCCATATCAGCTTTATTTACACTGTCTTGAGAATAAAACATAAATTCATTAATGTGTGATTTCATGAAGTTTAAAGCATATATCATATTAATTCTAATAAACACCCCTGCTCTAATAAATGCCCCCTGCCTCTTTTCTGCAAATAACGTTATATTAACTTGCATGGGTCCCTGTTTGCTTCCCTAGATGAGGTAGCTCTTTTAAATGGGGTCTACTCTTATAGGAAAGAATTTGCTCCTACAGGAGCAAATTCTTTCCTGTACGGTTGACCCCTATTGAGAAGGGAGGCTTAAATTAATAGAGTTGCTTCCTATACAAGTGTACACACTCACCTTATCACTGTTTATAAGAGATATTGGCAGTGGCTGATTTACTGCACTTTAGGCTCTAAATAATGGCCCCCTTTTGGAAACTGCAATGCCCCGGGCATTTAATAGGATTAATATGGTTGTATATTAACTTAAGATGAATGGATACACTTTCAGGTTTCATTATTAGTAACTTCTCTTGCTTTTTGGGCTCAACTCTGAAAGGAATAAATTTACTCCTCACGGGCAAATTCAGTATTCTTTCCTTCAAGAGTAGATCCCATTTTGGCAGGGCTCTGTCACCATGGGAGGCAAACAGGAAATCACAAAAGTTGTCCCCCCTAGCAAAAATGATGGAAAACATGGAGGTTTAGTTGGATGGATGACTTGCGATTTTACGTCCTTTCCAACAGTATTTCAGTCATATCAGGACCATGGAAGGATGATGATGAAAGGCTGTGTACAATGGAACCCTGTTTATGGTGGGAACGATTCTCGCCTCACGCGGGACACGAACCCTGGTCTGCTAGAACAGTAGGCCTGCTCTTAAACCACTGAGCTACCGGGGCTCCTCTGGCGGATTTAGCATACACCCTAATTCCATACTATGTCAAATATGTCAACAGAAACCATTCAAGCCAGTGTGTTCTATGACAAGCATGTAAGAAACAAAATGCTAAAAAAGACAGAATTATGAGGAAAAAAATCTGACGCTGAACTGATGAACTTTTACAACTCACTCATGCCTGGTAATGGGTAATTCCATTCCCATCTCTAATAGAAAATTCAAGCTTCTGCAAAAGGACGATGCTGTTCAGCTCTTAAGTATGTAAACCATAACTTACCCATATCAATCCTGTTGAACGCCTGAGGGAGAGGAAAAGGGGGTAGGGGGAGGGGGCATTGCATTTTATGAGAGAGGGGCATTATTTAGAGCCTAAATTGTAGTAAATCAGTCACTGCCAAGCTCATACTACCTCTAATAAGCAATATAGGTGATAGGTATCAGGATTTTAACTAAGGCCCGAATCAGAGCTGGTCCACAGGACCAGTCGGAATCGGGCCGAGTTGGTCCTGCCAGCTCGACTATTCTCCTTTCACACATAACAGAAAAATCAACTGGTTTTGAGGACCTGCTATATACAATCTCAACTGGCCCAGCACAAAAATCCACTAGTCCCTGACCAATGGATTAGTGCTTATTTTAAACCCCTGGGGCATGAGGAAGCAACTCTACCAGTTTTGCCTCCCTTCTCAGTAGTGGTCAACTCTTAAAAGAAAGAATTTGCTCCTCTAGGAGCAAATTCTTTCTTATAAGAGTAGATCCCATTTCAAAGTGATACCTCATCCAGAGAAGCAATCAAGAATTAATGCAAGTTAATAAAACATAACTTTCAGAAAAGAGGCAGGGGGAGTTTATCAGAGCAGGGGCATTTATTAGGATTAATATGGTATCGTAGTTGCAGCAGCTTGAGTCTTTAATTTACACTGGCAAATATACTTAGTAAAACAATTGAAGGATATTAATTTTAATCCTATTTGTGACTTTTAATGGAATATATATCAAATTAAATGTGCATGCATGTACTTGTACCGGGCGTACACATTTGATGCGCAGGATTAATTAATGTCACGCTACAGTGGTTACTGTAAGGTACCATTTCAAATGTACTGACCCCCTACTACAAAAATCACAAACAGTTGAAATTGAGTTTACACCTGCTTTTTCGCAAGTAAATCACATAGGCAGCTTGCCTGATCATTTAAGCGCCTCTTACAATATTCTGATGCCAACTATTCTGCTGCTGATCAAGGCTAAACTGAAGAATATACGTGGTAGTGAGCAGGAGTAGTCTTGATTCTTCAGATTTGCAAATGCGCCAGATGCTTTTCTTATGTAACTAATGTTTTATGGGAATGATGGTCTCCGTATGGTAAACCATTCAACTCCTTAAAACCGGTATTAACAACAATATAGTGATAAGTATGCATGTTTGTGAATTCATAATGTAGGGGTTATTCCATTTGGAGCGGTACTGTACTGTAACCACTTAAGCGTGGCTGCAATTGGACAGGCTTTTAATTGTAGGTATCCAATACTATTGAATGCATGCATATTGAAATTTGTAACGATTTTGTTTTAAGTAAAAATAATCATAGAATTTTAATATCCTTCAATTGTTTTACTAAGTATAGATGGACAAACACACAGGAGGCTAGGAATGTGCAGAGCTCCAGATAAGAGGGGGTATTGGAAATAATTCAAAGATAATTTTTTTTATTTCTCAATGAAAACCTATATTGTGACCCCTCATTAGAACCATCTCGGTGAGATGGTTCTAATGAGGGGTCACAAAATATGTTTTAATGGAGAAACTCTAAATTATCCCTTTTACCCCTTATTATCTGGAGCTTTGATGTGGTGGGCTACTATAGTAAGATAACTGATCAAACCCCAGCTTGTCTGGAGCTTTTAAGGGTGTAATATAAATATTTAGAAGTCAGGACATGTTGCCCCAGGGTCATGAAAATATATGTTCTGTCAACATGCAGGTGTAAACTGATGTCCTCCCAGGTGAAAGACAGGATACATCTATACTGCAACTGACAGAATAATAAAATTGAGCCACAACATGACAAAATAAACAAATTGGCATTTGTGCCTAGTGAAGAGTCAGATCAGCCTGGGCATCCACCCAGTCTGACCAGAATCTTCTCTGGCATAGACTCTTAGTTATAGGCTTAAGGCACACAGCCAAGACTCTGATCAGACTGGTTGGTGCCCGGGCTGATCTAAGTCTTTGCAGGGTGCACATGCTGGTTTTGTCCTGTCATGGCTCAAATGGTGTAAACTCTAACCAAAACAAAGAAGAATTTTACCTAAATACACATACAGTACATTGAAGTATAGTCACAATTGGCCCAAAATGCACACTGTGTCAGACAAATTCAAGTAAGGAGGTATGGAGTTTTTAACCAATGAAAATCCAGATCTTTTTAAAAGGAATGAATGAATATGGAAAGAAAATAACTTTCAATAACTATGGCAAGTGAGCAGGAGCTCACATACACCCCCAACCAATGCCACTGTCAAACTATATCCTAACTACTGAACCCTGGCCTCAGGGCCTGACCGCAATGCTTAGAAATATGTTCTGAGGATACTGATCATATCATGCACCAAATATGAGAAGAACCCACTATCTGATCAATCAAAAAGTTTTAAGGCAAAATCTTCTTAATATAAACTAAGTCCTAATTATTGACCACTGGCCTCACCTAGGCCCAGGGCTAAGATATTTCATATCAAAGATACATGTAATGCTACGGAGACATCATGAACCAAATATCATATGAAAAGAACCTGATTAGTGATTACAGAGATATAAGCTATCGAAAAGGTTCAATCAAAATACTCTAACATAAAATTATTTCCTAATTATTGAGGCCTGACCCGACCCACAGGCTGGATAATATTCCACAGCAAAGGTAATGCTTTTGAGATATCCTATCAAATATGAAAAGAATCTGACATGTGGTACAAAGATGTGAGCAATCAAAAAAGATTTAACACATAACTCAGATATAAACAAAGTCCAAATTATGGACCCCTGGCCCCACACAGGGCCATGAGCCAGGGGCTCAGATAGGTTGATGCCTGACCCCACCCAGTGACCCACAGGCCTGATTCCACTGCTAAGGCACAGTATTCCGTATCAAAGGTAATGCTATAGAGGTCTGAACCAAATATGAAAAGAATCTGACATGGTTACAGTGGTAGGTTAAGTAACAAACTTTGATGTAAAAATTGACCATATATACACACACTGACAGACAAGTGGATGGAAAGACAACAAGAGCTGTCGCCTGACAGCATAGCTCGCCTGAATTGGTGTTTGCCCATCACAAAGCCGCTATGGTGGTGTGGACTGCTATGCATAAAACTTCATGCAAGCATGTCCATAATGAAAACACATTTATAAACAAAAGCTATCTCAGAATTAAGTCTTAAAATAAAAAAACTGAAATGAAATTTCAAAGTCCATGAGCTTGAGGTAAAAAAAAACTGACGGGTGTGTGTGTGTGGGGGGGGGGCTATGGGGACTGCTATGCATAAAACTTCATGCAAGCATGTCCATAATGAAAACACAAAAGCTATCTCAGAAATAAGTCTTAAAATAAAATTAAAATAAAAAAAAAATGAAATGAAATTTCAAAGTGCATGAGCTTGAGGTAAAAAAAAAACTGACGGGTAGGGGGGAGAGGGGGGGGGGGGGGGGGGGGGGGCTAGTATGTATCAAAACCCTGAACCATTATCTAACATCAGCCCAAGTATTAGTATCAACTGAGTCCATCATCGTGGCACTGTGAAATTATGTCTTCATAAATATAAAACTTTAACCAAAATCTTTAAAACAAAATTCTAAGTTGATGACCTTGACTTCAAGGTCACCCAGTGGGGTAAGTATAAGGTGTTTTGTAAAAACTCAAAAAAGAGTCTAACATCAGTGCAAGTATAAGGTAAATCTCTGCAAAGCATTATGAATCAGTATGCAATTACAAAACTTTAAAAAAGACAAAAATTTCCTAAGTCCCTGACCTTGACATCAAGATCACTGAGCGGGGTTGGGGTAGTACTCTGTAGATCTAACTACAGTGCAAATATAAAAAGAATTCATCTCTGGGTTCAGGAGATATGTGTCTTTAAAAAACTTTAACCAAAACATCCAATCAATAAAAAGACAATATTCTAAGTCCATGACCTTGACATCAAGGTCACAGAGGGGGGTGGGGGTAGTACCTTCGAAAACTTTAGACCAATATCTAACTTTAGTGCAAGTATCAAAGGAATCCATCCATGGGTTCAGGAGATATTGGGCTTTATAAAACTTTAACCAAAACATCCAGTCCAAAAAAAACACCAATTTTCTAAGTCCATGACCTTGACTTCAAGGTCACAGAGTGGGGTGGGGGTGGTACCTTGTTAAACCTTAGACCAATATCTAGCTACAGTGCAAGTATCAAAAGAATCCATCCATGGGTTAAGGAGATATAGGTCTTTAAAAAACTTTAACCAAAACATCCAATTCGAACGCCGACGCTGACGCGGACGCGGACGCCGTGGTGACAACAATAGCTCTTCCTGAACTTTCGTTCAGGCGAGCTAAAAACCATATAGTACCCTTGACAAACTTTGTATTTTGGGGGTATTAAAAAGGTCATAAAAACAACATGATCCAGCCAAAAAGTAAATACTAAGGAATTATTGGCCTTGCAGAGGGCACAGAAATGATTTAATTTTATACCACTGAATATATTTTTCTTGAAACATACCAAGTGTTTAATTACCCATACAAATTGAACAAACAACCTTTCCTTAAGATGACAAACAATTATGTATTTCCTTGGATGAGGTTTATGTATTTTTACAGATAACCAGAGCCCTAGATAAGATGGAGTATTTGGAGATGATTATGGACAATTTTTGATAATTCTGCATAAAAACATATGTTGTGACCCCTCATCTGATCAGCATGGGCATCAACCCAGCCTGATCAGAGACTTCGCTGTCCACATGGAGCTAAGTTAGGCTGTTAGCTATGCTATATAAGTGCACAGTCAAGACTCTAATCAAACTGGGTGGATGCCTACGCTGATCTGTGTCTTCGCTGGGCATAAACATGTATGCCACTTTGCTGTTTTCAATTTGTCATGTCTAAAATCACTTTACAGTGAACGGGTACAACTCTATGTTTTTCTGGCACTTTTTTAAGAAGGGGAACAACTCTAGAGACTGGTTTATTTGGAACCATTGTAGTTACTCATCTTTGTAAATGATTTACTTCAAGCACAGAATCAATTATCTGCAGGTAACATGCAGTTGTATACCGTATTTGTTCATTTATAAGACAGGAATTTACCCTTCCAAAATTACTGCAAATATGTCAATAGTCTCATGGAATGCAGCTTTGAGATGGGGTTTATCCTTGTAAAAGATCTCCAAAATAAGATGGATCTACACATTTGAAACAGATCTGGAAGTGAAACAACCCTATTAAAAAAAATACAGTAGGACAATTAGGAACCATCAGCAGGGGTTAGCTTAGGCAGAAGTGTCAAAAATTGTTTCCCAAATCTGAACTTCTGTCTATTTTGAGCTGAGGGAGAACTCAAAATGCTGACTCAGACTGAATAGGGGAATTAATGTCAACATACATGGTGTGTTTGTTAAAGGGCATGATGTTGGAAAAGGGCATGGTGCTGGAAAAAAGGGCATGGCACTGGGGAAAAGGGCCATGGCACGGCTCCATGCTACAAGGGGCTGGGGGAAACACTATTTAATTCTGACACTACTTGACTCATAATCTTCACTGAAAAAGGACAGTATGAGAATGGAGCAAACAGAAAACTGGGTATGCCCACTGACAAAGACATCCCGCATAAATTCATTTCATGGTAGATCCACTCAATGTGTGGAAAATTGTTTATCATATTTCATGAAGTTTCAGTCTTCTCCATTCTGCAAGACCATCTGAAAAATCAAAATCATCTCAAAGCATATTCAGTCAGCATGGTCAGAATGGCCTTCATTTTCACTGACAGCAATAACCATATGACTTGGTGTTTACCTTCCTTTCGAGGGGATCATATCATCACAGCATAATTCATGCGAGTAGAAGAAGGTGGTTTCCCTTTGGTTTGGGTCAAGGAGAATTTTTTTCTTTGGTGGCCTGTCCAATTAAATGCAAATTTCACCAATCAATATGGAATTAAACTGAAAAATGTGAGAGTTTATAAACTGGAAGTTTGAACAAGAGGGCCATGGTGGCCCTGAATCGCTCACCTGAGCATTAATCAGTTCACTGGCTCTGGTGAAGATTTATAATTATAAGAGTTTTTACCATACATGGGAATGGCAGCCACCTTGGTCATGTGACCAAGATCATTTGAAGAACTTTCAATCCTTTAACCCATGTGCAGGCTCCATATGAAATTTGAGTTTAGTCTGCCCAGTGGTTTCAGAGATGTTTGAAAATGTTTATGGATGGATGACAGAGGCAGCTAACACCAATACTGTAAGGCTCAGGTGAGCTGAAAATGGCAGAGTCGCTTCTCCGAAAAGTTCCCGTTCATGTTGAGTTCCTTTGATGGATTTGAACTGGACTGAACAAGGCAAACTGTGACAGATGATAGAATGGTAGCATCATTATCTCAATGTGGTGAAACTAATGTATTCCAAGGAGTTTATGGCTGGCATCATTGCAATGTTAGTTCTGATTCTTGCAGCATAACTTAATTTAGATTTGACCTGTGAACTAGCTTTTGACACACCATGACCCAGTTTCAAACCTGACCTAAAGTTTCATGAAGATTGGATCAAAACTGTGCCCTCTAGGTTGTGCACAAAGTTTTTCTAAGATTTGACCTAGTGACCTAGTTTTTGACCTGACATGACCAAGTTTCAAACTTGGCCTGGATATTGTGAGGATAAACATTCTGACAAAGGTTCATGAAGATTGGATCAAAACTGTGCCCTCTAGAGTGTACACAAGATCGTTCTTATATCTGACCTAGTGACGTAGTTTTTGACCCGACATGATCTACTTTCAAACTTGGCCTAAATATTGTGACGATACACATTCTGACAAAGTTTCAAAAAGATTGGATCAAAACTGTGTCCTCTAGAGTGTACACAAGGTTTTTCTATGATTTGACCTAGTTTTTGACCCGACATGACCCAGTTTCAAACTTGGCCTAGATATTGTGAGGATATACATTCTGACAAAATTTCATTATGTTTGGATCAAAACTGTGACCTCTAGAGCGTACACAAGGTTTTCCTAATATTTGACCTAGTTTTTGACCTGACATGACCCGGTTTCAAACTTGGCCTGGATATTGTAAGAATAAACATTCTGACAAAGTTTCATTGAGATTGGATCAAAACTGTGCCCTCTGGAGCATATACAAGGTAGTTCTTATATTTGGCCTAGTAACCTAGTTTTTGACCAGGCACGACTCAGTTTCAAACTTTACCTAGATTTCATAAAGACAAACATTCTGACAGAGTTTCATGAAGATTGGATCAAAACTGTGCCCTCTAGGGTTTACACATAGTTTTTCTAAGATTTGACCTAATGTCCTAGTTTTTAACCCGACGTGACTCAGTTTCATAGGGGGCTTAGATATATGGACAATAAACATTTTGACATAGTTTCATGAAAATTGGATGACACCTATGCTCTCTAGTGCGTACACAAGGTTTTTCTTGGATTTGACCTAGTGACCTAGTTTTTGACCCGACATGACCCAGTTTCAGTGTTGTTCTAGATATAATGAGGATAAACATTCTGACAAAGTTTTATGAACCTTGGATCAAAATGTGCCTTCTAGAGTGTACACAAGGTTTCTATAAAATTTGACCTAGTGACCAAGTCTTTGACCCGACATGACCTAGTTTCGAACTTGGCCTAGAATTTATGGAGATAAACATTCTGACAATGTTTCATAAAGATTGGATCAAAACTGTGTCCTCTAGAGTGTACACAAGGTTTTTCTATGATTTGACCTAGTGACCTAGTTTTTGACCCGACATGACCCAGTTTCAAATTATTCTAGAAATTATAAAGATAAACATCCTGACAAAGTTTCATGAACTTTGGATCAAAACTGTGCCTTCTAGAGTGTACACAAGGTTTTTCTAAGATTTGACCGAGTGACCTAGTTTTTGACCCGACATGACCCAGTTTCAACTTGGCCTAGAGTTTATGGTGATAAACATTCTGACAATGTTTCATAAAGATTGGATCAAAACTGTGTCCTCTAGAGCGTACACAAGGTTTTCCTATGATTTGTCCTAGTGACCTAGTTTTTGACCAAACATGACCCAGTTTCAAATTTGTTCTAGATATTATAAGGATAACTATTCTGACAAAGTTTCATGAACTTTGGATCAAAACTGTGCCTTCAAGAGTGTATACAAGGTTTTTCTATGATTTGACCTAGTGACCTAGTTTCTGACCCGACATAACCCAGTTTCATGGCCTAGATTTTATAGAGATAAAAATTCTGACAAAGTTTCATAAAGATTGGATCAAAACTGTATCCTCTAGAGCGTACACAAGGTTTTTCTATGATTTGACCGAGTGACCTAGTTTTTGACCTGATGTGACCCAGTTTCGAACTTATCCTAGATATTATGAGGATAAACATTCTGACAAAGTTTCATTAACTTTGGTTGAAAACTGTGCCTTCTAGAGTGTACACAAAGTTTTTCTAAGATTTGACCTAGTGACCTAGTTTTTGACCCGACATGACCCAGTTTCAAACTTGGCCTAGATTTTATAGAGATAAACATTCTGGCAAAGTTTCAGAAAGATTGAATCAAAACTGTGCCCGCTAGAGTATACACAAGCAAAAGTTGACGGACGTCCGGACGTCCACACGTACGACGGACATCATGGTATCCCAAAAGCTCACCCTGAGCACTCCGTGCTCAGGTGAGCTAAAAACAGAAGCACATGTTTGATAACAAGTTGCGTCTTTAAAAAAGAACTGAAGGGTGGGCGGTTATGACAAAATAACCAGGGGAAGATGCGCAGAAAATATGCACCATAGGAACTTTAGTGCACCCTGTTGGCATGGACATAGTTTTTCTTGCTCCATATGTAATTTTCGTACATATGACATGTGGCAATGGCCTGGCCTAAATGATCCTTGAAATGTCATTGCATTGGCCAGTTATACACTATCAGGTGACTTTAAGTATTAGGTGACCTTCTGGGTGTGGTGTGGAACTATAAAAATACAATCTATAAAATGTACTAGTCTAATAACTTGAGGTAACTCCACTTTAATTTTTAATTAGTCTCCGTTCCAGGTATTTCAGAAAAAGACAAAGAAAAAACAAAAAAAAAAACAATACTCAGACAGCAATTTTGTTGCTCTATAAAATGGACATGCTTCACTGGCTGTGAAAACGGAGTCAAAGACTTCATTCATCAACATAAAGTTCAGACAAATGGTGAATGAAGCATACAAGGAAATCCTGGAGGTGAGCAAAGTCATGTCCTGTAAAAGCGTCTTGTACTAAAAAAAGGAAGTTAAAACATTGCTAAAATTATCCAAAATCTGATGTCACCTGACCTTCAACTTTGCTAAACAAAGAATTTAATTTTGATTGGTCAAAATCTGGACCAGTCAACACATGATTTGGGGGGGCCTTGACCATGTTGGCAACATGTGAACAAGAGAAAAAGTGGTAGATTTAAAGGGGGATAATATTTACAGGAAGTAACATAAAATATTAATTTTAAAAATGAATTTAACTGTACTGTATAGTATGGTAGTTACCTTTAAGTTCAGTAAGATGAATATCCATAAATATGTACACAAAAAAATCAGTATAATAAAAGTTTTTGTTTTGGGAACAAAATTACACTTCCAAAAACAAAACAGTGACCTTAATTCCTCATGTGAGCATGTGTATAGTCTGTTTCAGCAAATAGATGTAGTCCATTTCATTCTCATGTGACCTCAGACTGCTTATGAAAAGCACCTGTAGCACGGATTTTTAAGAAACAAGCTATAAGGGTGGAAATACCTCTGAAGACAGTTACTGTTACCAAGATACATGTACAACAAAAATCCGGTGTAAGGTCAAAATCAGCACAATTTAAATCGCAGCACGCTAAAAACGGCCCAACACAATCGGTCTGAAATTTTGGGCAGAAGTTCTGCTTATTGCCCACATGGAACTTATTCCAAAAGGTTTCAGAACACAATATTATGTTTTATAAATTTTACCTCGTTACAGCCAAAACTAATCAACCTTTCCTGCCGAGCACACCAGTGAAACTGACAATCCTGCTTGCCCCGAGAATCATGCTTTCCGTAAGCATGTTCCTTGTCGCATTGCCGGTTTGGAAAAATATTCCATGTTTCGACTGCAAATTATCAGTCCTGATGCAGCGCCCCCAGTGACTTATATTTCAGCTAACTGTATGAAGCCATGTCCCCTTAAGCTACTAATGCAAAAAGGGGTAGATTCCACTTTAGCAGTCCCCGGAACTTTTGCACATCTTCAACTGCGCATCGTCTATTGCACATGAGCCCAGCGGCAATTCAGTTGTGTAGCAGGGGTGTGGGTGCGGCTGCCCCCATCAAGAAATGTAAAAAGAGAAAAACAATACATCAACTATACCAGTAAAACTTACTACCAATTCCTGGGGACCGCCAAAGTGGAAGTGTTCCCAAAAAAGCCTAACCGCGAACCAAGTGCTGCATACATGTGATGTCTCCCGGATCATCCGGGAGTCTCCCGGAAATGAAGTCCATCTCCAGCGCTCCCGGAAAGCCTTCAGAATATCCCTGGTGCCGAGTTTTCCCTTCATTATTTTTTTCTGATACCCCTTTTCCAACGCCATACCCTTTTTCCCTGCCAGTAAGGAGATATCCACACGTGTATTGACCTGTATTCACAGCATCAAATATTGCTAGCAATAAACAAACACATCATGTCTGTTGACATTGATCCCATTATTCAGGTCACTAATAAACTCACTGACCCGTGAAAACACATGGAGCTATGTTTCAAAGAATTTCCTACGTGTTAAGAAGATATGTCACGTGAAAAGAAGCCAATAGCCCTGTTTCACAACTACACAAAATAAACATGTGCAATACAGTCGGAGACTTGTTTTCACTGCTTAGATTCCCTGAGACGCATAGACAACAGATGCAAAACTCTGTTTAGACTACACAGAGGTGCAGGCTGATCGGTGTCTTCACTTGTCGCTTACTCCGTAAGGTATTTTTCCCCCGAAGTGCAAACTTGGATCATTATATATGGCCGACAACTTTGATCATTAATGGTGTAAATGTTACGCATGAAAGTTTTGATATTTCTGTATTGTGCATGGGTATAGTTTGTGTCAAAAACAGAATTTGAACATTGTTATATACATTTTTATCAGTTTTTACAGCTCTGAGTACCTTTAAACAAAACTTATTTGTTTATGAAAGAAGATAAATAGATACACTGAAATAGAAATTTCAAGGGAGGCAAATCTGTATGAAATCTCAAGTATTCCCTTTTGCAAAAGCTAGATTCTGTGCCAGACAGATACCAAACTAATGATACAAATAACAGTAATTATAATAATAAATGAATAATTATAATAATTAAAGAAAGGATTTCTTTTTGTGTGGTCATCGGGAGTTCATAACATGTATGGTGCTGAAGGGGGTTAGCTGAAACAAAAGTATAGGAAAGTGTGTGAGATGAGTTTGTACAGTGGGATAAAGAGTGTTACACTTGGCAGACAGCACCCCTGGACTGCGCCAAGGTGGGAAGGACTGGTATTAGAAATGAAAATCACTACCTTAGCCTCCTTCGATTGGCATTTAGACTCA
Organism: Ctena decussata; assembly: GCA_963989385.1. NCBI lineage: Eukaryota > Metazoa > Mollusca > Bivalvia > Lucinida > Lucinidae > Ctena > Ctena decussata. The sequence goes on along the minus strand of OZ022498.1, from coordinate 30,593,911 downwards.
CAACGATCCCTCTTTGTCATTAGTAAATGTGCATTTTCAAAGTTTGTACCATTGATTTGATCGATTAAGAGAAAACGGCAGGAAAATAAATGTAAATTAAGCAAGAGCGAAAAATAAACCAAAACCAAAAACTAGTTGACTGTATCAACCATAACAGTTCTGTTGTTTGTCTGTTTTTTTTTTGGTAAATAATCTGGAATTAGTTTTTTTTTTACCCTCCCCCCACCTCCCCCTCTTAACACTTGACAGAGTACAACAGACCCATTAACCAGCATATATCCTTAGTCTATGAATGAAAATAATCATCTAATATGCCAGTGACTGCTCATTTATTTCCTTTTTAGTAAAATTTTAATGAAATTTTATCACAACTACCGGTCTTTTACTCTCGGTTTTTATTCCCAACGCTGAATGACAATTCGTGCCATTATTTAGTCAATGCTGTTTTTGTGCAGAAGGGAGACTAATTGGATTGTTGTTCTTACCAATATGGCCTACTGAGACAGTAGCAGTCTTGAAAAGTAAAATTTCGAGCTTTCTAACAACGAAGAGGTCGTAATTGTTGATTATCGTGCTACCAATGAAGTTGCTTGCGTGTATATAGATGATATATGACTTGGAATAGGTGGAATGTAACAACTTTTTTTAGAAGCATCAAGGGAAATGCGTTGAATCGAAACGTCAAATGGGCAAATTTATTTTGGGACCCATTTCACGTTCGATTCTTGAAACTAGACTGGTATCTGCCAGATAAAACCTTCAGAACAGAGATACGGCTACCCAAGTCTTGATAATTAAAATCATAAACTCCTTATACTGGAAATGAACTTCAAAAATGCGAGATAAGCCAACTATGCAAGGCAATTTAGGCTGTGTCCGAACTTAAGTTCCGTGTGGTTTCCGTTCTCTCACGTGGTTCGGTTTTTAAATGGCCCTGCATTATTATTACACGTTTGGGCTGATGTCTTACCGTATGGAAACGCCAGCGAATATAATTAGAAGCAGCGAGTATTGTGAATAGTCTGTAATTGCTTCAAATCAACTGCTAGAAACAACAATAATCGTGTTCATAATGAACTTCATTCGACAGTACAATCACAGAAAACGAACTCCTTCTAAACACCGAAAAATAAACAAAGGGGGATAAAACCCCATCCATAACTACCGACCGAAAAACAGAAACACGCCAATGATTGTTCCTGGTGAATGATTGTCCTTGGACGTATCACAAGTAAACAATTCTGATTCTGAGCACCAATTCTCAAAACCCTCCACAGAAACATTTATTGTGGGCCTTATAAATGATAAAAAAATAATGTTATTTACATGATGACAAGGTTCTCAGTGGCGGACAGAATTTTTTGAAGGCAGGCAAAACAGTTTGTAATTGACATAATAAACTTCAGCCAAGTGTCAAAAGTCTCTCACCAAAATATTTTTTCCATTGACTTAAGTGCATTTGCAAGTGTGCAAGAAATTTTATTGTGAGACTTGTGTTCAAGTATTCACAATAATTTTTGCATCCTTAACACCTAAAAGATTTCTGCAATATAAAATAATTTTTAGTTTGCTCGATCTAAACCTACTCACAATTTAAACTACAAGTGCTTAAACTTCAATGAAATTTTCAGAAATGCATTTTTCTATTGACGCCAATGGTGACTTTGTCCAAAAATTGCTGAAAAAATTCCAATCTTTGATGCCAGCCAGTATAATAAAAAGTTGAGTCCTCGACGCCTTTACAATTTGGAACTAAGAAGTTGTACCCACTAGACCTAGTATTATTGAGCATATAACATTCCTCTTTTGTCTTTGATAGCAGTGCTAACAGCCGAGTTAATCACTCACAGTGCTACCATGCCTGTAGCACACACTCTTGGCCCACCGTATGCTCTGGGCACACTGTTCCTCGAGATACGGGGGTGGTTCGTGGAGAAGCTTAAAGTGACACTCCGGTTCCAGTTCCTTGACGGGTCAGTATGTGATGGCCTGCGGGTTCGCTCCCTTGGTCCACTTGTGTGTGTGACACATATGACCTTTGGTTTTATCTTTCCTTTTCGAGCACTCTTCGGTGATAAAAATCTTCCCTTTTATAGAGCTTTCAGTGTTAACCTGTGCAATATTTTATACTTTTCCGTGCCAAAGTCTTGTTCGTACCTAAATGGACCCCATGCTTTATGGGCTATCCATGGGTATTAAGATCGAATCTTTCGAATCAGTGAAAATGGGTGTGGGTGTTAGTTTTTTACTTCTAGGAGCCTAGCTCATTCCAAAACTCCTTAAGTTCTAGTCAAATTCACTGTGATAATTTTATTTTGCTTAAATTAAATTCATATAGATATATACATAAATATCATTTAAGTGTGCTCTTAAATACCTCACTTGTTGATTAATTTTTAAATTCTAATTTCAAAAATCGCTTTTAGATAGTATATGTTACTTTGTTAAATGATCTTAATTCCTGAATAAATCTTAAGCTTAATCTTAAAGTACAGGTGTTGTCTTAAAAGCATTACTCTAAAAGACCAATTAATCAGAGTTCAAATTAAAATTATTAGATGTTGCCAAAATAATTCCTCTTTCTAATCCTATAAAATTTAATATCGGACATTAAAGTCATGATTGTTGGCGATGAGGTCTATACTTTCTCCCCCCCCCCCCCCCCACGGCCCCGAGTGTCCTATAACTCGTTCAAAAGAAGACATTTTGCAAGAAATTTACAAAACGGTCTCCTCACAAAACGGATTGTCTGCAATTGTATTGGGGACAAATATTAAGCCAATTTTTTTAGCTCCCCTGGGCCGAAACCTCCGGCCAAGCTCACAGTAGAGGGCTGTGGTCCTATGTCCGTCGCTGCCCGTTTATTTTAAATATTTTCAACTTACATATTCAATGAAGCTATAAGGCCCCGTGTAAACAAAATGTAGCATCTGTGGGATGGTGGAGAAATAAGTTCTGTTTCATGCCAATTGCTCTAGTACTTCGGTTGCTATGGCAGTTTATACTTGCCGTTGACTTTAATGGGACAGCTAAATATGTTTTTTTTGCTCTTACTTAATTAATATTGCTAATATAATGATAAATCCGAAAAAGAACTGTTTCATCTGTAGTCCCCAGTCAGAAACCTGGTTTTTGTGCTAACTGCTTGTTTGGGCTTGGTTGCCAGACTGATTTACAAATACAAATCTTTATTCTAAACCAGTCTTACTTAGTAATAGGTTTCTAATACCTAGAGGAGGGGTCCAAGGATAAAAACAGTGTGAGAAAAGGGCAACTTTCTGTCGCTGATACATTGGATCTGCATGTAATGATCTATTGATATAGCAAGTTATTCTGCAAGCAGACGATATTAAGAGGGTCCCCATCTTAGTGTGTAAGCACAACATGGTTTGCATACCTACAAGAAGTTTAGTTGCGCTAGAACATCTGAGTGTAACAGATGTTAATTAATAATTATGCCCCCCCCCCCCCCACCCCGGACAAATTGGTTTCAGTGCGACACAAATTGGTTGGCGTCGGCGTTGGCGTCGGCATAACAGTTTCTTGTACGCATGATATCTCTTGAACCAATGGGAGGAATTTCCATTGAATTTGCATACATATATCGTTGGGCCTAGCTGCTTAAGACCTGATTAGATCTTGGTGACCTTGACCTCATTTTCGAGGTCACAGGAGGACTTAAATATGTGAATAATCCACAAAAAAGCAATATCTCATGAACCATTGGCATGATTGCCACCAAACTTACATAGAGATATCATTGGGACAAACTCAAAATCTGATTAGATTGTAGTTGCCTTGACCTCTCTTTCAATGTCACAGGCAGACTTGGTTCTTGTTTTGGTTCTTCTGGGTTGTTTTATGTGTTGTTAGTTGCTTTGTTTGTTATTGATATATTGCTTGCGATGTTCAGGCTAGCCCGTTGACCACCTACATGGGAAATGGTTGTTCACATGGCTGCCGCTGGTTTTGTCTTTGGTGATGACTAGTTTTATGTCATGGTGTCTTGGATTGGATCTGGAATGGAATTTGTGTCAGTTCCTGAGAATTTTCCTCTTTACTATTGGATTTGTGAGATTTTCGATAAAAAGGCGATATCTAGTGAGCCATTGGCTTGATTGCTACCAAACTTGCACAGAAATACCCTTTAGACATCCCAATAGTTTCTCATGTTTTGTTGACATTGACTCCATTATCAAAGTCAAAAGCCCGCTTAAATATCTCGCCCTAAAATGAGATATTTCTTGAAACAGTGGATGGATATTCATCAGTCTTGCAAGGATGTATCACTGTGACAGGTTAAATATATTTTGATTTTTTGGTGAACGTGACCTCAAGTTTAAGGTCATTATATTGTTTGTAGGATATCTTATGAACCAGTGGATGGATTTTATCCGAACATGCATAGATATGTATTTTTGCATTTGAAAATGCACTGGTAGGGATTCAAAGGGGAGGGAATGGGCTGGTGGGGTAGGGGGTGGATGCATGGGAGGGGGCATCTGTTTTCCTTTGAAAAACATTCATAGTTTATATGTATGAAGGGGGAACTGGGAGCGCAGCCCTCAAGAAGCCAAAATATTTTAGAAAATCACATTCTGACATAGCTTCCAGCTCCCCCAAATTAGAAGCTTGCTCCCCAGCTCCCTGAAAATAATTGCAAGTACTCCCCAGCTCCATGAAAATAAATGGTCTTCTCTCTAGCTCCCGAAAAACCCTAGGATGGCCTCACAGATGCAATAATCTCTCGCCATCCAGTTTATTTAAGCTGCCTTAGTTATGCTAGCAAAATTCCATCCCTGTCCACTATTTAGTTTTGTCTTCCAGAATCTTCTTCTGTCTGCCTCTTTTTCTCCCCCCCCCCCCTCCCCCCTTTTACTGTGTCCAGTTGGTTCGTCTTTGCAAAGCCAGAAGACATTGAGATGCGCCCAAACCACCTCAAATTCCTTTTCTTTATTGTGGCCATAACTTTATCATGTTAACCAATGGTTGTTTGATCTTTCTATGAAAAGTTACGCGGTCCTTGTACAAAATGTTCAGTAACAATGGTAGAATCTACCTCGAATACCTGTGCTCTTTGCTCTAAATCTGCTGTCATGGTATTTGTTTCACAGGCAGACAATAAGAAAGATATAACAAGAGAGCGCATAAGTTTCACTTCTTCTCCAAAAGATGCATTGTTGTCACTCCAAATGGGTGTTCAGATTTGAAAGGGCGCGATGGCTTGTGCAACTTTTAAGAAAACTTCTGGTCTGGAGCCATTATCTGAGACAAGTGCTCCAACGTGTTTGAAACGTGTTGCAGTTCCCAAAATCAACTTAATATCAACTTTCATATTTACTTCTTTAAACTATAAAAAAAGACAACATGAAAGTAAGTTTAATAGCACAAATAAGGAAAAAGCAAAGCACAGAACTAAACTAGCAAAAACCATAAATTAAGACATAACCATTCATTATTTAAATTGAAACCAGCAGTCTGGTGATGACATTACCTTTAGAAATATTCACAATATGCATAAGTAAATAAGACAACCAATAATTATAAATAAGTAATTAAGACAACCAAAAGCCAAAGCAATTACATCAAAGCTAGCAAGGTGTAAATATTGAAGAAGCAATTAAACGAAACAAGAACCAACTAAAAAACTAAAAAGCAACATAATAAAAATAGCATTGAAATATCAAATTGAAGCAAATAGAAATAGGAAAAGCGCCAAAAAAAACGCGCAAAAAGCTAAGTGCAGACACAATTCCCTCAGTTCCATGCAATAATTAGGATTTTAAAACCATCGAAATTGTGGACCTCTCTTAAATGTGAGGAAGAATTTCGCAGCACTGGAATGACAGAAGCTTGAGCCAAATCTTGCTGTTGTTGCGTGTGGGATCCCGGCCATTCTTGTATACCAAAAAGTATAATGGTAATTTTGAAAACATACTAAGTCATGTAAGTAAAGAGGAGTTCTCTTAACTTCCAGTGCCAGTGTCTTCAACTTCCGCAACTTCAGAGTAGGCATTTAGGATTGAGCAAGAAGAGTGTCATAATCTGACACATAATCATTGTATTTAAAACGAAGTGCTCTTTCCTGTATCTGTCAAATTTCTTAGTATTTGCTTCCCCACAGAAGGACCAAGTCAGAGGACAATAGCTTAACTTTGACAAAATAAAAGAATGATAAATGTTAAGCTTACCAAATTTGCAAAGATTCTTACCAATATGTTTTAAAACATCTAATTGTTTCGAAGACTTTTCACAGATATTTGAAGTGTGAATATCAAAGTTAAGTTTAAAACCAATAGTTATCCGTAAAGCTTTACTTCCTCATTACAGATAATAATATAATTCCCATCCAAATTAAAAGTCAAGTTATTTTTTGGGGGGGTTTTAGGCCTGTCGGAATACCTAGAAATTTATCTGGATTGGCCAATATCTGATTGTTAGAGAACCATTTGACAAGGGTAAAAGTAAAAAGTATGCAAAGACCAGGAACTGAAACAATCAAAATCCAAATCCAGCCCTCAAACCATAGTTGGAAACAACTAAGATTACAAATAATCAAGATACAGAGAACATATGGCCAACCGAGTGAGCAGCTTGTTCCCAAAAGGTGGCCACTCAGCAACCCAAACCGAACCAAAAATAATAAGAACATACATAAGGTAAAACATCACAGAAACTCTGACACCAAAAACAGGCAACAGAGAACCACAACAGAACTACCGCCTTGGAACGGTCAGTAATGAATTACTGGGGGGCTTAAATCGATTTTACAGGCCCAACCTCACCCTCAGTTACTGAAGTGGTACAAAAAATTTAGTTGGTTGTTCGGTTCGCATGATAACCCTCTAACTCGTCAATGAATCATCACGGTAAGCACATAAATCAAATTTCAACACCATGAAGAAGCAAAGACGAGGACTCAACAGATACAACGGGCCGTCTGACAGAGATCCCTGTCCTGCCAAACGACCCTACTGGAAATCTGAAGCAAAAGAAGGTCACCAGTTGAGCCCCGGTGGACCAAGCAACAGACAAAAAGGCTCCGGTCCCAACCAACTAAAATATATAGCTTTAGGTCGGGGCCATCATAGAGTCTGACGACCGATCCCCCGGTGTGCAATTAAAGAGTGCAGCAAAGTTATCAACCGTGATTGGGTTAATCACTAAGCATGCAGACTGTCGCATAACATTTAAATTATAGCCAATACGTTTGTGACGTATTATTATTTTTCGGAATTGATCAGAAAAATCAGTGCTACCCTTAATCTTTTTGAATTTGTATACTAAGTCACCATAAAATTCTGGTTCCGATAGGCCTTGGTGTAAAAGAAATTTTAATCCGACATCAAATTTTGAAACCAATTCATGGTGTCTGCGATAGAATTTAGAAAAAGCCTTTCTAAGCTTATGATACCGATAGCCCTGTTGAAGAAGTTTAGCAGTTAAACATTTATTACGAGCATTAAAGTCATCTACATGACTACACACTCTAGACTAACATTGGTTAAAACATTATTAAGAACTAAAGGATCCATATGAGAATAAGATTCAATGTTATAATCCGCATACTTGTACAGGCTATTGTCTGTAATAAAATGGAAAATATCATTAATAAAAACGTTGAAGAAACTGGTCCCAAAATCGAGCCCTGGGGCACACCCTTATACACTAATCAAAATCCTTTAAAAAATTTCCAGCCTTCACGCCCTGTTTCCTATTGCTAACATAGCTTTCAATTAAATCTTAAGCATTGTCAGAAGCACCATAAAACTTAAATCACGGGAGATTTTTTGTTTTTCCTTGCCTTGGCCCAAAGCACTATCAGAAACACCATAAAGCTTTTAACCACGGGAGTTTTTTTTTCATTGCCTTAGTCCTAAATATATAGAGATTAAAAGAATACTTTAAAAAACATTTGAATCAACACGTCGACCTGTATTTGATAATACTTCGTATGAAAATTGGTCGGCCCTACTGTAGTGGAGGAAAGCTTGAAGAAGCGGTGCGCCTTTGACGGCGGAATTTATATAGCGAAAATAAATCAGGTACAAGGTTTAACGTCAGTCGCTTTACGGTGTTTAGGTGGACTATGACTTTCCCAATAGCTTGGAAGTTGGATTAGTCTGTGAAAACTAGGTATTAAATTGTGATTAGTACTTCCAGAGTATTTCAAACGCATTACTTTAAAATCTATTCCATATACGCAAGAGTAGCAAGCAAATTGTTTGTGACAACCGTCATTATAAGCGCAGTGTAAACCACATGGGTGTTTCCTTGTATCAAATGATCAACAGGCACTAGTATATCGGCTAGAAGCTATCTTGTTCTCACAAAGAGGTCGCCAGCAAACGTGCACCTTCCCTAGGTGTTGTAAAGGATGGACAGAACAATCTTTCAGAATAAGCTAATGCAGTCAAGGGCGTAGCTACCTATACGCAAATACGCAGGTGCGTATTGAAATTTTGTCAAATTGACAAAATTTCAACACACACCTGCGTATTTTCATGCTGAAATGTTGTTAATTGGGCATAATTTTAATGCTAACTGCAAACAGACACGAAAATTTGAAATATCTTAGCGGCTTAACCCCCTTTTGTTGCCCTCAGTGAGTATAAAACATGATTGTGCGTACTGTGTAATTGCCCCTAGCTACGCCCCTGGCAGTCTTCACGAAACTGTCTTACCACCTGACATGTCTAAAAAAAATCATAATGACATTTGGTCTGGTAAAAAATTTCAGAATTTTCAAGTACATTTTAATCATTTTACAGATTCGGTCCTGTAAACTCTTCCAGACTTTTTGTGAACTCTGCTAATGTGCAGTAGGTTTCCCCACTTGTTTTCCTAAGTCAAACCCATCTGATTATCTATGAGGACTACTGTGGTGGAGGAAAGCCAGAAGTAATTCTACCTGTATAAGATAGGAATTACTCTGTAAAACAAGAGCACATGGAACAGAAATGGTCATCCATTTATACATGACAGTTTTTCCTAATATTAGAGACCCTATTCTCCTTTTGTCCAACATGCTTCTCCTGTAGCTTCAGTGTTTCCCCCAGACTGAAAAAGGGGCAGGGTGCTGCTAAAAAAACATACATGTGATGAACTCCCGATGACCATGTGGGAGATTTGGATTTCATTTCAGGGAGATTGAGTTCTCCATCAGGGAGACTTTTTGACGGCAACTTTGATGCGTCGTTTCACGTACTTTACTGTATTTTTTTCTTATTTTAAAACAGAACATAAACTATAGTATAGTTTGTTTAGTTTACTTTTGAGTTACTCCCCCAGCCCCTCCCCCCCCCCCACACACACAAAAACACCTCCTTTCTTTAATTTTTATAATTATTCATTTATTATCATATTACTTTTATTTGTATCATTAGTTTGGTATCTGTCTAGCACAGAATCTAGCTTTTGCAAAAGGGTATACTTTAGATTTCATACAGATTTGCCTCCCTTGAAATTTCTATATCAGTTTTATCTACTTATCTTCTTTCATAAACAAATAAGTTTTGTTTAAAGGTACTCAGAGCTGTAAAAACTGATAAAAATGTATATAACAATGTTCAAATTCTGTGTTTGACACAAACTATACCCATGCACAAGACAGAAATATCAAAACTTTCATGCGTAACTTTTACACCATTAACGATCGAAGTTATCGGCCATATATAATAATCCAGATATCGTTTGACATTCTGGATGGACGGACGCTCGGTGCCCCGTTACTGCGGCTATGGATACGTTCCGCTGAGGTGCGGGGGTAACGTCGATATGAGAATTGAAATATGATGTTGACATTCGGGGGAAAAGGTACCTTACGGAGTGACAAAAGTGAAGACACCGATCAACCTGCACCTCTGTGCAGCCTAAACAGAGTTTTGCATTTGTTGTCTATGCGTCTAAGGGAATCTAAGATGTGAAAACAACTCTCCGACTGTATTGCGCATGTTTATTTTGTGTAGTTGTGAAACAGGGCTATCAGCTTCTTTTCACGGGACATATCTTCTGAAACACATTTCGTCGGTAATTCTTACACGGGTCAGTGAGTTTATTAGTGACTTGAATAATGGGATTAGTGTCAACAGACATGATGTGTATATTGCATAGTCAAAACAATATTTGATGCTGTGAATACAGGTCAATACACATGTGAATATCTCTTTACTGGCAGGGAAAAAGGGTATGGCGTTGGAAAAGGGGTATCAGAAAAAAATTATGACGGGAAAACTCAGCATCCGGGAGATTCTGAAGGCTTTCTGGGAGCGCGGGAGATGGACTTCATTTCCGGGAGACTCCCGGATGATCCGGGAGACATCACATGTATGAAAAAAGGGCACTTTTCGTGCGGCGAAGGGCATCTGGAGGGGCAATGTTACTCGCGCTGTTTAGCCTTCATCAAATAATTAACCTCAAAAGTATGACATTTCAGTGCAGTAACACTACCATTGTGTTTAATATGTAACTATTCAGCAGTACTGTTCATACTCATAGTGTTAGTGTAACCAGTCCATTGTTGAATTGCTAAAAAAAATGTTGCATTGCTTAAAAAAAACAAAAAAAAAAAACAATCCGGCATTCTCAAACAACCACTACCTCCCCACCTTTCCCTCACCATCAATGTACACATCCAAAAATGCACCTCAGATGATTGATGGGTCTGATTTGTTCTAGTGATTTTGATCATCAAAGCTGATACTTACATGTATTTACATTCAAAATCTGTCTATCTCAAAACCGAGTTTAATTCTACCCTTAGATGAGCATACCTACCGTAAGACCTTTCTAGAGTAGTTACATATCAAATAAGGATCGCGTATTGTTGCATATCTGGGCCGGTAAATTAGTAAAATCGCAAATTACTGCATGGTAACAGCTGTTGAGATGCTAAAGATCGCGGATTTCCCAAGGTACTATAAATACATTGACTGGTTCTCGTTCCACAGATAATACGCCTGGATTGGCGGGAACTAAACATGGGAAACTAATCTTAAAGTGAACGGACAGACTTTCATAAACAGAAATCACCAGTGACGATTTCATGAAAACGTGTATGATCTAATCAGCCTGTGCAACTTTAGCATGATCCGTATCTGTAATGACTGTTCATTACGTACCTGACATGTTTACTGAGAAAATGGATATTGAATCATTGCATTGTCATACGCGTCGTAGGCCTCGAATTCTGTAGCGGCACCGTTGTGGCAAATGAATCCCCACCTGCTACATCCTCAACTATGCCCGTGTTATTATCAGAGTGAGGTAAGCGAGTTTAACGGTGGTAACCGTTAATTTCACAGTCGGAACAGGCTGGTCACTTTAACAAGCTTTTCTTTATTGCCCTGGTTACTATCGTCATGTCCGCAATGCATTTGACACCTGTAAAGCCGGTAGCCAGTACATGTTTTCAGTTAGCGAAGTAGTTTTCCGCTCCAATTAACACATGGTAGTCGGGGTATAGCGAGGTGATAATTGCCACAGATTATTCACTGTGATTGGTGTTTATTGATGAGCATGTGTACAGATTATCGATCGAATTGAGTTTTCAGTTTTTACTAGTATAGGACACAATGGAACCGAATCGCAATAGCAGCGCGGGGAAAAAGGACTGGTTACTGATATTTTTGTGGGCAGGAGGGCGCTTATGACACGTTTTTGGGGCAGAAGGGGGGACCAAAAAGGGGCAGGGCACGGTGCCCCGCCATTCCACTTTAGGGGAAACACTGAGCTTGTCATAACATGGACCAGTCATGGACTCACAGACATAAAATATGGACCAGTCACAGACTTATAGACAAACTATAAACTATTGAACAAACCACTGACCATACAGTCACAGACTACTGAACAAACCAATCACTGTTGAACAAACTACTGACTAGTCACTGACTGATGAATGGCCCAGCTAATACCTTTCAGGCCAAAAGGAGAAATCTACTCAAGATTCAAGAGATTCAAGAATTTTTATTTAACGTCAGGTTTAGAACAACAAATAACATAGCTTTGTAATAGCTACATGAGCTATTTTCCGACAAATATATGTATAAAAATAACAAGTAAAAAACTGCTGTAGAAGAAAGAAAACATTAGTTTACACCTACAGACTAGACAACAAGAAAATAAATATATGTTTATATTATAATATAATAATACTGTTTTGATTTGTTACTTTATCTGGCTGTCAGATTTGCACAAAGAGGAAAAAAGATTTAGTTCAAGGACCACAGACAATATCACAGACCACTAACATGCGAAAACGCATGTTTCGCAGACTAGTTCATGGACCAGCTGCTTGCTGTGATTGAATACACATAGTCAGCTACTTTACAGGAGAACACAGCATGGACTTATAACAGTAGTTATGAACTTTCCCACAGACCATGGACTGATATCACATACAACTTACATACAAAAATATTTGTTTCATGTTTCTCTAGCATGACCCAAAATATCTAGATCAGTCTGATGAAATTCTGTTATGAGATATGGTTTTCCATTCTAAAACAATCCCAAAATTCAAAGTCTGTCTTAAGGATTTCCATTCCAAAACTATCCATAAATTCTAGATCTGTCTTAAGACAGATCTAGAATTTTGGAGCTTTAGAATTTTGGGATTGTTTTAAGACAGATCTAGAATTTTGGGATTGTTTTAAGACAGATCTAGAATTTAAGGAGATCTAGAATTTTGGAATTGTTTTAAGACAGATCTAGAATTTTAGGAGATCTAGAATTTTGGGATTGTTTTAAGACAGATCTAGAATTTTGGGATTGTTTTAAGACCGATCTAGAATTTTGGGAGATCTAGAATTTTGGGATTGTCTTAAGACAGATCTAGAATTTTGGGATTGTTTTAAGATAGATCTAGAATTTTGGGAGATCTAGTATTTTGATATTGTTTTAAGACAGATCTAGAATTTTGGGATTGTTTTAAGACAGATCTAGAATTTAAGGAGATCTAGAATTTTGGGATTGTTTTAAGACAGATCTAGAATTTTAGGAGATCTAGAATTTTGGGATTGTTTTAAGACAGATCTAGAATTTTGGGATTGTTTTAAGACCGATCTAGAATTTTGGGAGATCTAGAATTTTGGGATTGTCTTAAGACAGATCTTGAATTTTGGGATTGTTTTAAGATAGATCTAGAATTTTGGGAGAGCTAGTATTTTGATATTGTTTTAAGACAGATCTAGAATTTTGGGATTGTTTTGGAAGGCAAAAACCATATCTTATAACCCCAAAAAAGAGAAAAATACAATAACTGATTTACATTGTAAATTCTATACAGATCATTTTATTACAGATAGGATGTCACTTGTAAGACATTTTATTCGCTCCACTCTGCCACTGAGAGCTGTTCTTCAGAGTGCAGGGCTGAGAACTCTGAGCAGCTGTGTTGTGGAAAGACAACTCTTGTATACACCTAGATTGGCATCATGGTGTGTTTTGAGATGTTATGCAAAGAAATTAGACAAAAGTGCAAAGAAAGAAAAGGGTAAGTTTACTGAAATATGGAATTGAATGAGATTCCATAAGTAAGAGTTATACCATAGTTTGTCCACTTGTACGAGGAGATAATACATGAACTTTAGTGAACAGATTATCTTCGTTTACAGGGAGATAAATTTCATATCATCCTTATCAGTGTAGGCCTTGCAAATTAAGAAATATTTTGTGCTGCCATTTTTGTTTTCTAGAAAGGGTGGTATAATTCTGATAACACAATAAGTCTTAATGTCATATAAAACCTCGCTTAGTTTACCTTTCAGCAAGATTTTACCCTTTTGTGAGCTGATTCCCATATCAGAGCTTTTCAAATATCATGTTGTTTATTTTTTTGGTATAAAGCTCTTTGTTTTCGTTAAATTAATGTAAAGCTGAATGGCACACTCCATCCAATTTTACATCTTCAGAAAAAGCAACAGGAAGGAAGTGTGTGCCATTCTGTTTCTTGCATGAAAGTGTCAAATAAAACATTATAAACCTGTTCCGGGTTCGAGGTTATAAAACTTGAGTGTAATCTCAAACTCAAATGAAAGCACATTGATTGGCTGCTTCCGAGCATATGCTCGTAAGCAGCCAATCAGTGTGCTTTATTTTGAGCTTCAGATCAGACAGGGTAACAGGGATAATTTCAGATCAGACAGGGTAACAGGGATAATTTAAGATACCATAATCGACCTTATTAGTGCCCTGTGCGCTTAACTTTTTCAAAATGGCGGCAATTACTTGTAGTAAACTTTTCTTTCATATAAGTGCACATTTTAATAGGTTAATATATTGAAGGGAACAAATTTAAAGGTAAAGCATCAGAGAAAAGCTGCTTATTATAAGTTATAGGCAGCTCGATAAACCAGTAAAAAATATGTGCATTTATAGTCCTATGCCTCACAAATTGCCACGGTGTGCCCTTATAGAGGCATGTGCGCTAATTAGGTAGAATAGGGTAATTTTTAACATTTATCCATAAAAGCATGTTGTGACTACTCATGAGAATTTTTATTTTTCAGAATTGAAAGCTAAAGCAACAAAGTATAAAGTTAGTGAGAGAGACCTTGATGGCATACTTGATAATGAGGCCATGAATAAAGAGTATCAGGCAGTTGTTGACAAGCTTAAACAGGATTATATACACAATCTAGCTCTTAGAACATCAACAGGTAGCATTTGAGCCACGACGCGAGAAAACCAACAAAGTGGTTGTGCGCCCAGCGCAGACTCAGATCAGCCTTGGCATCCGCCAGTCTGATCAGAATATTCGCTGTCTGCATGAAGGTAGCTTAGATCCTTAGCTACTGTTTAAGCACTTAGGAAAGACACTGCTCAGAGTCAGACTAGGCTGATGCTCAGGCTGATCTGAGTCTCAGTGGGCGTACAACCACTTTGTTGGTTTTCTCGTGTCGCAGCCCATTTATTACTGCATACTGTTAACTCAAAAATTCTAAAAAATTGGGACACTGATAATATTTTCTGAATTGTTCCAAAAATTGAATACGCATAGTTCTGTTTTCAATGCAGTAATGTGTCTAAAAGGGAAACAGTGCAGGGTCTGATCAGACTGCTCCTTTAGGAGCAGCCTGATCTGGGTTGAAACTGTTTGCTTAGACCTATCAGTCCGCATATTTGAATGGCAAAGAGGGCAGACTTTCCAGTCTGATAGGGATCTGCAATGCTCAGACCTATCTGAGGAGCGGCTGTAGCCTAGTGGATAACACTCCAGACTACCAATCCAGGGGTCGCAGGTTCGATCCCCCGCTTCTCCGGTCTTTCGGATGAGACTTTAAACCGAGGTCCAGTCTCCATATGACCTCGTTGTTGGTGGGACGTTAAACCCGAGTTCACTCACTCACCCAGACCTATCTGTCCAAAAATTTAGAATTTTAATAGTACTCAATGTCAAGGGGTATTTAATACATGTACCCACTGTTCTGCCTGTTTGTCCCTCCGCCCATCAGATTATTTGTTGTATGTCCTGTTAACAGTTCTTTAAAGATTTATGTTAACTTTGTCATTATTAGGCAAAGGCACACATGGGGGGAGATGCGAGCTTTGCTTGCTGTAGTTACTCTAAATATCAGTATAGCAGTTACACCAGTTCTGATCATAGGCGTATTATTTAATGAGTGTAGAGTCAACATGTACTTGCAGAATGGTAAAACAGAGTAACTTGTCACTACTCTTTTTATTTGGTCTACAGTATTTGCTTAAATCTGCAATCTGGCCCCGAGGTTATAAAACTTTTTTCATGCTCAACTCAGCCGAGCATGAAATTTTCTCTGCTGATAAATATGAAAATGCCAACTAATGTTGGCATTTTCATATTCATAAGCAGAGAAAATCTCATACTCAGCTAAACTGAGCAAGAAAAAAACTGTACTTATCAGTAAATTGCTATTTATTAACAGGTAAAAGTTCAAGCTCAGCTGAGTTGAGCATGAAAAAAGTTTTATAACCTCGGAGCCTAGTTGAAGGGTACATACTCGGGGAAGCAACTCTGCCATTTTCATTTTTTGTCTCCATTCGAAATGAAGGTCAACTCTAATAAGACAGACATGGGCGTAGCTACGTATACGGCAAATACGAAAGTGCGTATTGAAATTTTGTCAAAATTGACAAAATTTCAAAACGCACCTGCAAATTTGCATGCTGAAAATTCATGAATTAGACAAGATTTCAATACCAATTACCAAAGTGGCTGAAATACTAGCTTTCCCTTCAAGAAGAAGAGAATAAAACATGGTTGTGCGTATTATGAAATTGCCCCTAGTTACGCCCCTGACAGATCTAGACTTTTGGAATTGTTTTGGAAATAAAAACCTATCTTACAGCAGAATACATGTAACAAAAAACTGGGTTACATATTTGGGGTAATTTTGGAAGGGAAAGCTCCCGCATTATAGCCAGATAAGTACAGTACAGTTTTCAATTGCAGATTAACACCCATGTACTGTGTATGAATATGGGTATAACTTATTCAGAATTGTCATTTGGGGAGGTAAATTGTTGGTTTTATGGTCGGAAATTTCCTTTTATGGCGACATGCCAGCAGAGCCGTAAAACGAAATTTGCGACCATAAAACCTATGATTTACCTCCCCAAATGACAATTTTCAATAAATGCACTTTTCTCATTTTCATCTTTCCAAGTGTGGTACTTTTCACCCATAGCAAACACTTTGGGCACTGTAAAACCAGATGTCTGCCAATGAGAAGCGATGGTATGTAATGACGTCAGGTTTCCGACAATATATCGCAGTATATACTGACATAATACTGTGCCAAATTTTTTTACTTTATCCAATTAGGCGTCACATTACATACGTCAGTGCATTAGAATCACTTATATTTGGCAGTTACAATGTACTGAGTTGTGGCGTTACTGGTGGTTAAGGCAAAGAGCACTGAAACATAACTCTGCAAATATTTGGTTTCAGTACACTAACATACACACAGCATAAACAAAGGTTTAGATTTAAAGGAGAAACTGTTGAGTATTTGGGATATTTTTAGTTCTGTTCCATGAAATTATACATTGTTGCATCAGTAGTATCTTTTGTATGAAAAGACTTATGAATAATGTTTAATGTACAATCAGATTAAGTGGCAGTTTTAGCCGCAATTGCTTAATCCGGAAGTCTTCCTAAATACGAGCAGGGAAACAATAAAACCAACAAAGTAGCATATGCACCCAGCAAAGACTCAGCTCAGCCTTGGTCTGCCCAGTCTGATCAGAGTTGCTGTGGGCTAAAAGGGTAGGTAAGGGTCTAAGCTACCTCCCTCCATGCAGATAGCAAAGACTCTTATCAGACTTGGCAGATGCCCTGGTTGATTTGTGTCTCTCCTGGCCCACATGCCACTTTGTTGGTTTTGCCATGTAGCGGCTTATGTCATCAGCTCTGTTTCAGAGCAACCTTTAATTGTACATGTGTCATTTTAGCCTCATTTGAACAGTTACAAGTACAAACAGAAGATGGGTTATTTCCACTGAACCAGCTGGCACAGATTGTTCTGAAGAATCCAACTTTGCTCATAATTAACTTGGTAGCAATGCCTCAGGTAAAGAAGAATTCCAGTTTCCATAGTTACCAGAGTCCAGTTTCCATAGTTACCAGAGTCAGGGAAAAACATCTGGAAAATGATTTCTGTCTACCCTGTGACAAGCAGACAAAAGCATTACATGTACCATAAAAATTCTAAATGTTTAGACACCAAAAATAATTACCATAGTTGTCCTAAAATTGGAACAGTTTGGTTTCACAGTGCAGTAATGTGTCCAAAAAATGTAAATGGGATGGCAAATAGTGTAAACTCTGATCTGGGTTTGCACTATTTGCTCAGACCTAACTGTCCCAATGTATAGAGTTTTATGGTAAATGTACTTTTTGTCGAAGTGGTTGTTGGCGGCCCAAACCTTGCATCAAGTTTTTTGGTTAAGCTCTGTTTTGTGACATGCGCATACAGGCGAGACACCGCATTTCCTGGAATTCTTGTTTTTCAGGTCAGGGATAAGTCGGAGGATTTTGTGATTGGTCAGGGAAATTTAGGAAGGACTTAAGATGTCAGAGAAAAGTCTGTGAATTTTAAAGATAACTGGAAAATTATACCTATGCTGCTGCAGGGGAAGAATATGTGAGCCCGGGACATGACAAAACCAACAAAGTGGCATGTGTGCCCAGCAAAGATTAGCCTGAGCATCCACCCAGTTTGATCTGAGTAAGGTAGCTAAGGATCTAAGTTACCTCCATGCCACTTTGTTGGTTTTGTTGTGTCATGGCTCATATGCACTTTCAAGAAGAATAGTCCATGCACAGAAGTATTTAGGGGGCTTCTCTTAAAAGGAAAGAATTCGCTCCTGGGGGAGCAAATTCTTTCCTTTATGAGTAGCCCCCAGTTTTCAAGTGATACCTTTAACTGTCAAAGTAAAGATTAAAACTAACTGTTAGCTCCTTTAAAGGGTATGGAATTTTGCCAGTATTCCATACCCTTTAAAGGAGCTAAAAGTTTCCAATTTGGAAAACATCAGGGAAATGTCAGGGAATTTTGGTGTGGAGGATGTGTGGGAAGCCTGATATTCGGACACCCAATTTCAGCAGCAGTGTTACTGCAGACGGAAATACGGGATCTGTGTAGATTGTTAGGAGGATTATTCAAAAAGTTATGTCAAGGATCATCCAAAAAGTGCTGTCATCCATCTGATTACATATTACAGATCTGTTAGGATAGTGTTATACTTCAGTCGAAATCCCTAGCTCTCTTCTTCAAATGGTTACCTGATAATTGAAGAAGGGAAATAATTTAAGTAAATGACCTTGTGAAAGTAAAGGATGGATTATGCTGTACCCTTGGCATCATAGTCTGAATTTCCAGCAATATGTCAGCATTGGCATTTGTGTTAGAGTCTTTGTCCGCTAACCTATTTTAGCCATTTCCGTTTAGGTCTGTTTTTAAAAATGTATAACGGCCAGTGTATATACACTGGCTGTTGGCCGTTGTACATTGTTAAAAACAGACCCAGTCCACTTGGTATATCTACACTTACATCACCTCAATCCAGTCACATGTTTTGGTACTTGAATAATAAATTTGCAAAGTATTGTACCAAAATTAAATTTGAGGCAGATGACTCTGACAGCTTATTGAGCCCGTACATGTGAAGACCCAATAGAAAAAATGGGCAAGTGCGACATTGTATTCCACAGAATTAATCCTCAAAGTGCCAAAAAAGCAGATGACAAAATCTATGTCTGCAAAATTTAATCAAATGTTTTGTCCAAACTGTATCATATTGAGAAGTCAAAGACTAGACGGCAGATAGTGTAGAGCCGAATGAAGCAGCTCATCATGAGCTGCTTCATCAGGATCTACACTGTTTGCAAATTCAAATACATGTACAATAGAACTTCATTGGCTTGAAACTACAGAGCGGAATTTCTTGAAACATAAAATAAGTATATATCACTATAACGTGCTGTGGCACATAAAGTTTCATCAGACTAGTTTTAGTAATGCATGAGTTATTGCCCTTGAATTAACTTGAAATCAATGAAATGGGCTGTATCTAAGTAACCACTGGGCAGAATTTCATGAAACTTAAAATAAATATATATCACTATAATGTGCTGATGCACATGAAGTTTCCTCAGACTGGATTCAGTAATGCATGTGTTATTGCCCTTTAATTGACTTAAAATCAGTGAAATGAGGCATAAACAAGTAACCAATACTTCATGAAATTTAAACTGAATAATTATGTATCACCATAAAGTGGATATGCACATAAAGTTTCATCAGAATGGCATCAAAAGTGCATGAATTATTGCCCTTGGATCAATGTGAGATTGCCATTTCCAGCCATAACTAACTTACCAATGAATAGAATTCTATGAAAATTATACAAAATATGTATCGCCATAACACATTGGTGCATCTTACAGTTTGTCAGAATTGCTTCAGTAAGCAATGAGTTATTGCCCTTGAATTGGCTTAAAATCAACAAATTGAGTCATAACTAAGTAATCAATAAATGGAAGTTCATGACACTTATAGTAATTATATATTGTCATGACAAGGCAGTGCACATTAAGTTTTGTCATAATCTCTTCAGTAGTGCATGACTTAATGCCCTTGAATTGATTTAAAATCCACAAATTAGCCATTAGTAGGGTGCTGACAAACAAAATTTCTTGTAACTGAATTTAAAATGTATCATTATAGTGCAGTGATGCTGAGGCAAGTGTTTAAGAAGAACAGCTCCAGCTTATGCCTTACTTATCCCAGAGATATTGCCCTTGATTTTATGTACAATCCACAAGTTCAGCCTCCTAAGTAACCAGTGAAAATGTTTTTATGAAACTTAAAATTTTATGAAACTAAAACAACCATAAACAAATCAAGGCCACTTCGGCGGGGGATATAAATTCACCGAATTTGCTTGTTATATATAACTCACAGCTTTTCTGTATTTCTTGCAGTACACAGGTGCAGCCTTAGAGGCACTAAAAAACTCAGGGCTCAATGTTAACCCACAACAAGAGGGAACCCATACTATATATGTGCCAATTCCAAAGTAAGTTGCAGTAGTAAGAGTTGCTTCCCTTACACCATGCCTCAATATGTTTACATAGCCATTTTGACACTTCTGCAGAGCTAGTCTCAGGCCCGGATCCAGATCACAACAAACTGGCAGGGCTCTCACTGGACTGTTGGTGGGGCTTAGGGTCCAAACAAATAGGCCGTTATCAGGCTTACAGATAAAATAGAGTTTTCAATGAAAAATCAGGATAATGATGCTTACCCTTAAATATATGTTATAACATTTCATTGCCGAGACGCTTCCAATTAGATGTCATAACATATATTTCAACATATTTCAGTCTAACCATATGGAATAGCATCTCAAATTATCATCAGGTGCTCCTTATTACCTATTTTCCTGCTTTATTTTGGACACAGAGACCCAGGTGGCGGGGCTTTAAACCCCAAAGCCCACCCCCTGGATCCTGGGCTGAGTCTTGTGAGAAGCAAAGGATAGCTTGTTTTGACCTGTCCTATTCTGCACATGGAATCATGGGTAGTTACCCACTTATTGATATAGATGGTGCGCGAAAAGCTTAAGGGTAGATGCTGAGTAATCCAAATGAAAATATTCCCAGCTTTCCTTGGAAAACATGACATTTAACCTGCAGAGCCCTAGATAAGAGGGAGTATTTGGAGATAATTAGGGATAATTTTTATTAATTCTGGATAAAAATATATGTTGTGACCCCTCATCTGATCTGTCTCATCGAGACAGTTCAGATGAGGGGTTACCACATATGGTTTCAATGAGAAATAAAGAAAATTATCCCTCAGTTATCATCAAATACCTCTCTTATCTAGTGCTCTGAGATAGGTACAGAAAGTGCTAACTGTTTGTGGCAGTGTATATAGAACACTATGCGAAGGGAGTATTTGATTATACCATAAAAATTCTAAGTATTTGGACAGATAGATCTGAGCAAACAGTGCAGACCCAGATCAGACTGTTCCTAAGGAGCAGTCTGATCTGGGTCTTCACTGTATGCCATTCCATCTGCATCTTTTGAAGGCATTTTTATATTGCAAAACCAAAATAGCGACACCAGAAAACCAACAAAGTGGTTGTGCACCCAGTGCAGACTCAGATCGGCCTGGGCATTAGCTAAGTCTGATCAGACTCTTTGCTAAGCGCTTAAAGGGTAGCTAAGGGTCCATGCAGACAGTGAAGACTCTGATCAGTCTGCGCAGATGCCCAGACTGATCTGAGTCTGCGCTGGGCGCACAACCACTTTGTTGGTTTTCTCGTGTCGCGGCCCATATGTTTTAATTTTTTGATGAATTTGTCAGCATGCTGCAGGGTATTTTTCATCTGACACCACTTAGATGTTCCATAAACATTCTTAATATTGGGACACATAGATCTGAGCAAATGGTGCAGACCCATATCAGCATGCTCCTAAAGGAGCTATAAGCGAGTTCGGAGTTTCCGGTTGGACTGGTGGATAAAGGTCAAAGGTCAAATGTGGAAAAATCCGTTAGGTCATCATTATGCTTACCTGGTCAGTCGATATAAAACACCTTTTTCATGATTAAAAGCCATAGATATGATTGAAAAATGTTTTCAACTCAAAGTAAATGGATAGTCACATTATTTTAGCAAAATAGAAAAGGTAGGGAATGTTTATAAATTGAAATATCAGTCTATATGTTGGTGTGTTACGCTTTGCGTATACTGTTTTGGCATCTGTGACCTCTGGCCTTCGAGAGCAAAATCTGAGTGTGCGCATGTGCAGTGCGGAACTCCGAACTCGCTTATTCCATCAGCATTTTTTGGATGCATAACAAATATGATTTAGAAACATGCGGGGTGTATGCTTTGCATAAAAAAGCTTGTTGCAAGGTGATGGTAAAGCTAACACTCGAAAAGGCCAGCACTTGTATGTAATTTAGAGATGTGTAACTTTCCTAAATCATTTAAATTCTTTAGAAATCTGCAAGATCAAGAGAGGGTAATGGTATTGTGATGCATCGTGATGTAAGACCCTTGATAATAATAGTATCATGATAGGGGTTTCTCCAATAGTGATAGTATTGTGGTAGTCAACATTAAAAACAATACTCCTACCATAATGACCCTAAATATTCAGACAGACAGGTCTTAGCAAACATTGTAGACCCAAATCAAGCTGCTCCTGAAGGAACAGTTTGATCAGGGTCTACAATATTTGCCATTCACTAAGCATCATTGGATGCATAAACATGTGTAAATTCCACTTTATAAGAATTTTTGAACAATAATTGTCCAACTTTTGGGTGTCCGAAATTTTAGGGTCAGTACGGTAGGGTATTAAATGGTCTTGGGTGTCCCAGTGTGTTTAACTTTTACAGTAAAGTTATTTATCATATGACGTCGCTGTTATTCAGTGGATAACGTTGTGTCATAAAAATTGTATGACCACACATGTAATAACACCTTGGCGCATACATGTAACATCATTGACAACGTCCATGTCAGCAATGCGTTTTTAGCTCGCCTGAGCACGAAGTGCTCAGGGTGAGCTTTTAGGATACCGTGATGTCCGTCGTCCGACGTACGTGTGGACGTCCGTCCGGACGGACGTCCGTCAACTTTTGCTTGTGTACACTCTAGCAGGCACAGTTTCAATCCAATCTTTATGAAACTTTGTCAGAATGTTAATCTTTATAAAATCTAGGCCAAGTTCGAAACTGGGTCATGTCGGGTCAAAAACTAGGTCACTAGGTCAAATCTTAGAAAAACCTTGTGTACGCTCTAGAGGGCACAGTTTTCATCCAAAGTTCATGAAACTTTGTCAGAATGTTTATCCTCATAGTATCTAGGACAAGTTTGAAACTGGGTCACGTCGGGTCTAAAACTAGGTCACTAGGTCAAATCATAGAAAAACCTTGTGTACGCTCTAGAGGACACAGTTTTGATCCAATCTTTATGAAACTTTGTCAGAATGTTTATCTTTATAAAATCTAGGCCAAGTTCGAAACTGGGTCATGTCGGGTCAAAAACTAGGTCACTAGGTCAAATCATAGAAAAACCTTGTGTACGCTCTAGAGGGCACAGTTTTGATCCAAAGTTCATGAAACTTTGTCAGAATGTTTATCCTTATAGTATCTAGGACAAGTTCGAAACTGGGTCACGTTGGGTCTAAAACTAGGTCACTAGGTCAAATCATAGAAAAACCTTGTGTACGCTCTAGAGGACACAGTTTTGATCCAAGCTTTATGAAACTTTGTCAGAATGTTTATCTCCATAAACTCTAGGCCAAGTTTGAAACTGGGTCATGTCGGGTCAAAAACTAGGTCACTAGGTCAAATCTTAGAAAAACCTTGTGTACGCTCTAGAATGCACAGTTTTAATCCAAAGTTCATGAAACATTATCAGAAAGTTTATCCTTATAAAATCTAGGATAAGTTTGAAAGTAGGTCATGTCAGGTCAAAAACTAGGTCACTAGGTCAAATCATAGAAAAAACCTTGTGTATGCTCTAGAGGACACAGTTTTGATCCAATCTTTATGAAACATTGTCAGAATGTTTATCTCTATAAACTCTAGGCCAAGTTTGAAACTGGGTCTTGTTGTGGTCAAAAACTAGGTCACTAGGTCAAATCTTAGAAAACCCATATGTACGCTCTAGAAGGCACAGTTTTGATCCAAAGTTCATGAAACTTTGTCAGAATGTTTATCCTCATAATATGTAGGACAAGTTTGAAACTGGGTCATGTGGGGTCAAGAACTAGGTCACAAGGTCAAATCATAGAAAAACCTTGTGTACGCTCTAGAGGACACAGTTTTGATCTAATCTTTATGAAACTTTGTCAGAATGTTTACTTCTATAAACTCTCGGCCAAGTTTGAAAGTAGGTCATGTCGGGTCAAAAACAAGGTCACTAGGTCAAATCATAGAAAAACCTTGTGTACGCTCTAGAGGGCACAGTTTTGATCCAAAGTTCATGAAACTCTGTCAGAATGTTTATCCTCATAATATGTAGGATAAGTTTGAAACTGGGTCATGTCGGGTCAAAAACTTGGTCACTAGGTCAAATCATAGAAAAACCTTGTGTACGCTCTAGAAGGCACAGTTTTCATCCAAAGCTCATGAAACTTTGTCAGAATGTTTATCCTCATAATATCTAGAACAAGTTCGAAACTGGGTCATGTCGGGTCAAAAACTAGGTCACTAGGTCAAATCATAGAAAAACCATGTGTACGCTCTAGAGGACACAGTTTTGATCCAATCTTTATGAAACATTGTCAGAATGTTTATCTCTATAAACTCTAGGCCAAGTTTGAAACTGGGTCATGTCGAGTTATAAACTAGGTCACTAGGTCAAATCTTAGAAAAACCTTGTGTGCGCTCTAGAAGGCACAGTTATGATCCGAAGTTCATGAAACTTTGTCAGAATGTTTATCCTCATAATACGTAGGACAAGTTTGAAACTGGGTCATGTCGGGTCAAAAACTAGGTCACTAGGTCAAATCATAGAAAAACCTTGTGTACGCTCTAGAGGACACAGTTTTGATCTAATCTTTATGAAACTTTGTCAGAATGTTTATCTTCATAAACTCTCGGCCAAGTTTGAAAGTAGGTCATGTCGGGTAAAAAAACTAGGTCACTAGGTCAAATCTTAGAAAAACGTTGTGTAAGTTCTAGAAGGCATAGTTTTGATCCAATCTTCTCGAAACTATGTCAAAATGTTTATTGTCCGTATATCTAAGCCCCCTATGAAACTGAGTCACGTCGGCTCAAGGTAAAATCTTAGAAAAACTTTGTGTACACCCTAGAGGGCACAGTTTTGATCCAATCTTCATGAAACTCTGTCAGAATGTTTATCTTAATGAAATCTAGGAAAAGTTTGAAACTGGGTCGTGTCGGGTCAAAAACTTGGTCACTAGGTCAAATATAAGAACGACCTTGTATACGCTCCAGAGGGCACAGTTTTGATCCAATCTCAATGAAACTGTGTCAGAATGTTTATTCTTACAATATCCAGGCCAAGTTTGAAACTGGGTCATGCCGGGTCAAAAACTAGGTCAAATGTTAGTATGGTAAAAACTCTTATAAATCTTCACCAGAGCCAGTGAACTGATTAATGCTCAGGTGAGCGATTCAGGGCCACCATGGCCCTCTTGTCTTATTGAAATAATGTTCAGACTAAAGGCATTAAAATCCCATTTTAAAGGGTCATATGATAAACAGAATCTTACACTCGTGGTCATTTCATATGAAATTTATGAACATCGCTGAAGGCTCGTTTCATAAATTTCATATGAAATGACCACTCATGTAAGATCCTCTATTTTCCAGGATGTCCAGAGAGCACCGTGAAGGCTTGGCAAAGTCGGCCAAGAATTTCTGTAATCAAGCAAAGGACATGTTGAGAAAAGTACATATGAAATATGAGAAAAAGGTTAAAAAACCAGAGGTCAAGGATACTCATTCTGCCGACTTGATAAGAAATATAAGTCAATGGGTAAGTGTTTCACAGAGTGAGTGAACTCGGGTTTAACGTCCCACCAACAACGAGGTCATATGGAGACGGGACCTCGGTTTAAAGTCTCATCCGAAAGACCAGAGAAGCGGGTGATCGATCTTGCGACCCCTGGGTTGGTAGTCCGAAGTGCTATCCACTACACTACAGCCGCTCCTGTGTTTCACAGACCAGACTTTTTAAGGTGTATGGGTACACCACCTGTTTTTTATGCCCCCGCATCATATGATGCCGGGGGGCATATAGTGTTCGGGTTGTGCTTACGTGTGTACGTTATAACGTATGTCTGTCCGTACGTACGTACGTGAACCTGTTAGACTTATGTTAACATTTTTGTAAGAGGTAGATTTCAGGGTTCCTATTACTGTAGCAACTTGAAATTTTGTATGAGGATATATATAAAAAAATACAAGAGGAATATACATGAATAAGGTCATGATGATCCATATGTCACGGTCCACTTACTTCGGACTTAGGCTGATTTTGCAAGGTTAAGATTTTTGTAAGAGGTAGCTTTTAGGGTTCCTATTATTATAGCAACTTGAAATTTTGTATGAGGTTTTATATCTATAAGTACAACAGGAATTTACAAGAATCAAGTCATGAAGAGCCATGTGTCATGGTTCTCTGACTTTGGATTTGGACATTTCATATGGCCTTTAGTCTGCCTCTATGTACCTAATTATCCTACAAGTGCCAGTACCTTAAGGCGCCATCTTACTCAAGGCACTAGGCGGGGGCATCCGTGTACTGTGGACACATTTCTAGTCTCCCCTTTTTATCCCCCGACCGAAAGGTTCGGGGGATATAGCTCGGTCGGGGGATAAAGCGATGAGCCTGGCGTGCGTCCGTCTGTCCATCCGTCCGCCGTCCGTCCGTCTGTCCGTAAACATTTTCTTGTCCGCTCTATATCTTGAATACCCTTTGGAATATTTTCATGATACTTCACAGTTATGTAGAACAGGTCATGACGATGTGTCGCATACAAGAATGGTAACTCTTGCTATTGTACTTTTTGAGTTATTTCCCCTTTGGTGAGATTTTTGGCAGATTTGTGTCCGCTCTGTAACTTGAATACCCTTTGGAATATTTTCATGATACTTCACAGATATGTAGAACAGGTCATGTCGATGTGTCGCAAACAAGAATGACAAATCTTGCTTTCTTACTTTTTGAGTTATTTCCCCTTGATGGTTTGAGGTGTGATTTTTTGGCAGATTCGTGTCCGCTCTATAACTTGAATACCTTTTAGAATAATTTCATGATACTTCACAGTTATGTAGAACAGACCATGACGATGTGTCGTGAACAAGAGTGACAACTCTTGCTTTCTTACTTTTTGAGTTATTTCCCCTTGATTGTTTTAGGTGTGATTTCCTGTCCGCTCTATAACTTGAATACCTTTTAGAATATTTTCATGATACTTCACAGATATGTAGAACAAGTCATGATGATGTGTCACAGACAAGAATGACAACTTTTGCTTTCTTACTTTTTGAATTATTTCCCCTTAATCATTTTAGGTGTTGTTTCGTGTCCGCTCTATAACTCATATACCTTTTGAAATATTTTCATGATACTTCACAGATATGTAGAACAGGTCATGATGATGTGTTGCGAACAAGAAATTTAGAATGACAACTCTTGCTTACTTACTTTTTCAGTTATTTCCCCTTGATGGTTTTTAGGTATGATTTCGTGTCCACTCTATAACTTGAATACCTTTTGATACTTCATAAATATGTAGACAGGTCATGACGATGTGTCACGAACAAGAATGACAACTCTTGCTTTCTTACTTTTAGAGTTATTTCCCTTTGATGATTTTAGGTGTCCGCTCCATAGCTTGAATACCTTTTGAAACATTTTCATGATACTTCACACATATGAAGAACAGGTCATGATGATTTGTCTCATACATGAATGACAACTCTTGCATTCATACTTTGTGAGTTATTTCCCTTTGGTATTTTGAGCTGCTGTTTGAGTCTCTGCTCCATATCTGTATAACCCTGGCCTGGTCCACAATTTTAATAACCTTATACCTTTTAGAATATTGATGACCATGCTGTGATATCTTATCAGTGTTCCTAACTCTGTCTGACCCCTCCACATTCCCCCCCCCCACCCCACCCCACAAAAAAAAAAAAATCTCCAGATTTGGATTCCTTGTCCAAATTCACTTACTAGAGAGCTCAAAATTAGGTTTGTAGGGCTTGTAGTTTAGAAGTTATTCACACATTTTGATAGTTTAATGTATCATATGCTATATATTTATGTATATGGCGGCTGTTTGAGATATTACTTCTTTTTAGCAGTCAAGCATACTATTTTAGTCTGAGTGTTAGATAATCATGCATCTGTTAAACAGATAATGTCAATCAGAAGCATATAAGAATGACAATATATTACTTATATGTGTTTTGAATTGCACCCTTTTTTCCAAGGCCCATGGGGGTCTTTGGTCGGTGGATTTGCCATCTCCTCTGATGGCTATTTTTTACAATTTTACAAACAGGAACAACTGTTGTGACTTCCTGTTGGCTTCTCTAAAGAACGAATACCTTCTAAAAGGGGCCCACTCTTAAAGGAAAGAATTTGCTCCTAAAGGAGCAAATCATTTCCTTTGAAGGGTTGACCTCCATTGAAAAGGGAGGCAAAAAATGAAAATGACAGAATTGCTTCCCCTGAAAGTAAACCTATTTACCGTAAATGCAGGGCTGTGGAAATACTATGCCCGACTTGTCCTACTTGTCCTGTTAAATTTTGTTTACTTGCCCTTGGACAAGTATTCAAAGTGTTATCAGTGGAAGTAATTCAGGATAATTCTGAGATATTTTCATATTTTGTCATAAAAACATAGTTGTGGGTTCCTGTTAGAATTGGCTCATCTTGACTTACTTTTTTATGCAATTTTATTAGCATTCAGTTACAGACTTAGATGTACATGAACTTATTAATACCCCTTTCTGACTTAAACATTATGGGAAGAGCCTTCTATAGAGGCAAGCATACGGTCAGTGGGATAGTGTTTCATAAACACATTTTCTAGTTTTAAGATGGATGGAACTGCACACATATAGGAGAGTCTGATCTGGGTTTGCACTGGTTGCTCAGATGTATCTGTCCAATATCTAGAATATTTACAACATGCCGAAAACGAAAGACACTGATCAGACTGTGGATGCTGATCTGAGTATTTTTACATGTCGTAAGCTTCCTTTTCACGTGACACCAATCCTTAGAAACATTTTCAGCTTTTACATATGTTTATATTATGGCAGGGGACAATGGCCACTTTGTGGCATTTTCTTGTTTCTGTGATATGTAAAATTTTATTTCATGGAGAAACAAGAAAATTACTCCTGAATTATGTAGGGCTACCACAGTCAGGGAAAACACATAGAAAAGATTGTTAATTTCCTTGTAAATTAGAGAATTTTGTGGTTGATCGGGGCTTGAAAAGTCAGGGAAAAGTCTTCAGTTAATGCAGTTTTCAGGAAATATTGTTATTCTTTGCAAGGGGAAAGGATCTACTTATGGGAAAGATAATCCATTTACAGTATATATTTTCCTTCTGCCTGTGCGGACTATTCCTAAAGGACAGAATTTGCTCTCAGGCAGGGGTAGGGCAAATTCTTTCCTATATGGGTAACCCCCAATTTTCAAATAATAAGTTAAGCACTGTTTAAATATAGAGTTCCAGTATAATCAACTTTTTGATCCGAAGATGGGTATGGAGAATTGGAAAATGTCATTGAAATATCTGTGAAAAGTCCAGGAATTTAGAAGTGGAGTATCCTCCACTTCGAAATTCCCTGACTGTTCACAGATAGATCCTCCACTTAAAATTCCCTGACTTTTCACAGATAGATCCTCCACTTCAAAATTCCCTGACTTTTCACAGATAGATCCTCCACTTCAAAATTCCCTGACTTTTCACAGATAGATCCTCCACTTCAAAATTCCCTGACTTTTCACAGATAGATCCTCCACTTCAAAATTCCCTGACTTTTCACAAATAGATCCTCCACTTCAAAATTCCCTGACTTTTCACAAATAGATCATCCATTTCAAGATTCCCTGACTTTTCACAGATAGATCCTCCAATTCAAAATTCCCTGACTTTTCACAGATAGATCCTCCACTTCAAAATTCCCTGACTTTTCACAGATAGATCCTCCACTTCAAAATTCCCTGACTTTTCACAGATATTTCAATGACGTTTCCAGTTTTCCATCCATCCTCCGAGGATGAGTGGCTACCCTGTAGTATGGACAAGAATTGCTCTTGTATGTTGATTTCTGCTAATCTTCATTTTTAAAATTCCAGACTTTAGAACAGATGCATGTGTATGAATTTGAATGTGAAAAACTGATGAAAGCTAAAACCAAAGAACTTCTTGGTGAAAACTGACAGTGAAACATATCTAGAGACCAGTCAAGACAGTTCATCAGTGCAGCTACATGTAGACATATGATAGCCTGTGAACCAGGATTATCGTGAAAATGTCAGCTGGCCAAGATGTTGGACTGGGTTGCTTCCATTCAAGTGATCTAGTTGGAAACTAAATAGCTTAAAATCTTTAGTCTTCTGAAGAAAAACTACCTGGGCCCAGTTGTTCAAAGCATTGTTAGCCTAACAAGCTCATTAAGAGGTCATCTCATTAAGTGTTTTATGACTTTATATCCAAAACCACTGATATTTTATTGTTGTTAAAAAATGTGAGAAGCTTTTGCAATGCGATGCAAAAGCTTCTCACAATTTTTAACAGAAAATGTTGGCATATTTCAGATATGAACTTTTGAAATTTCAATATCTCGTAAATAGTTGACGTTTGGTTTGAACAACCGAGCCCCAACCTTCTATATGCAGACTTGGCTTTCCCACTTGTGTTGTCTGTGAGGCTTGAATCCACAGTGAAGAAAGCTCTGACAATCAAGAGTCAAGCTATTAACCACCAGGCCCTGGAGGCTGGCCAGAAATACTGCATTGTGTGTGTGTGGTGGAAACAAAAATGCAGTGAAGTATACCCAGAAGAGTATTTTGAGTTTTTGTGAGTAATTTGAATAGACTTTTAGGGCATTAATATTAATGGGTACACGTTCAGGGGAAGCAACTCTGCCATTTTCATTCTTCCCTGTCTTCTCAATAGGGGTCAACTCTTAAAGGAAAGAATTTCCTCCTTTAAGAGCAGACCACTTTTTGGATGGGTTTCCTTGTCCAAGGAAGCGAAAAGGATGTATAGAAAATTGCCTTTAAAAAAAATGTGGCAGAACAACATGGCTGAGTACAGCTTAAATGCTTTGAGAATGAGTGTTATGAGAAAATGATATTTAGTTTGGGACAGAATTTCCTTTCCAGCGGCACTCTTGGGGAGCGTTGACCACTCTGCCGCACATATGCTTCAGATCTAGTGCCTACATGAAAAATGGATGAAATTTTACATATTTTCAAATAAATCTAAGGTGTCCTGTGAATGGGTACACTTTCAGGGGGAAGTTCTGTACCATTTTCTTTTCTTGCCTCCATTCTTAACAGAGGTGTATTCTGTATGGAAATAATTTGCTTCCATATGAACAAATTCCATTAAGAGTAGACCCCATTTTGTGAGGCCCTGCACCTCCAGGGAAGCAAATAGGAAGTCACAAAAGTTTTTCCCCTTTGTAAGAATGGCAGCAAAACATGGAGATGTACCCATATGCTTTAAGTGTAGACAGATAATAATGCAAATTTTAATGTGTTTATAGTGATTACAAATATTGTACTACTGTTATATGAACCTACATGTGATAAGCGTTTCATGAAGTGGAACGTTATTGTTTATGTCAACAGGTAAGACTCTGATCAGCCTGTGCATCTGTGCTGTCTGATCAGTGTCTTTCTTATTGACATAAACAGTCAATAAACAAAGGAAAAATGAAGGCTCTGGTCAGTTGATAAGCCAACTAATTGGATAATTTACTGTACAAATATGACTTAAGGGGTATGAGTATACTGCCATTTTTTCCCTCCATTTTTTCAGAGGGAGACATTTTTTGTGGCTTCCTGTTGCTTCCTTTGGTGACAAAACCTTACTTTCAGGGGATCTCCTCATAAAGGAAAACATTTGCTCTTAGAGGAGCAAATTCTTTAAGAGTTGACCCATGTTGGATAGGGATGCAAAATACAATTGGCAGAGTTGCTTCCCCTGGAAGGGTACCCATTTGCCTTGTTAAGTGTTAACGTTTTCATGGGACACCAGTCACATATAGACAGTAATATTCATATATGTTTGAAATTACAAAATAAACTACATGTAATACAAACTCATTGTTAAATTTCTCATTCATAGCTTAATATTTCCATTATCTGTGCATTTATTGAAAAGCCCCATGGTAAACCATTGGAACGTAATGTAGTTTTTGCTTCAATAACTACATCGGTTCACGCGATGTTAAGTGACCTCAAAATAAACTGTGGTTCTCCAGTTTGATTGGATGTAGGCCATGTTATGACCTTGCTGCGTTGTTGACGCTGTTCCACTTTTAGTAGAAAAACTGCATATAGATGTTTTTGTGCTTCAACTGGAGCCCCACATGCAAATTTGTGGTCAAATACTAGATAGAAAAGAATGTAAATATAAGCAATGAACATAATTTTTCTGGTGTTTATCCTAGTATAAACTACATTGGGTCACGTGCAAAGTTTACGTGAACCCCTATGGGGTTCACAAACTTTGCAGGCGACCCAATGTGGTGTTTATCGAAGTATAAACTACACTGGTCGCGTGCAAAGTAAGTGAACCCCAAAGGGGTTCACTTACTCTGCACGCAACCCAATGTAGTTTATACCTCGATAAACATCAGAAAAATGAAATTCTTTCCTCAAATATTTTCACTCTTGCTGTCTTGAATTGGAGCATGAGAATCCATTATGAATACTAGACATGGTACCTAACCATCTGGTCTACTCTAGTCTATCCCATAACCTTGCAAGGTCATTAAGGCACACAGATGACATTACAACAATCCCTTTCCACCTAGTACTGTCTTCAGCTGCCCTAGTTGGGCTAGCAAAGTCCATCCATGTCCACTCCTAAATTTTGTCTTCCCACCTCTTCTTTGGTGTACCTTTTCTAGTTTTTAGCTCACCTGAGCCAAAGGCTTAAAGGTGAGCTTGTAGGTCCACACTCTTTTAACATCATCTCAGAAACAACTGGGCCGATTGAAGTCAAATTTTAGTGCATCCTTCAGGTAAAGAGGGAATGAAAGTTTTTATACTTGGTCCAGGATACATGGCCAAGATGGCTGCCATGCCCATATATGGTAAAAACCTTACAAGAGGACCATGATGGTCCTGTATCACTCCCCTGAGAATCCTATGAAAAATAAGCAATTTAGCTCAAAGGAAACATGTTTAAAAATTTATTTTTCACAAATTTACCCCACCCACGAAAGGACTGTTTATAATCCAATCAGACTGATTTTAGCTATTTTATATATGGAGGTGCCCCATATGCTTCCTGCAAATAATCAGCCAAATCGGTCCAGTGGTTGTGGAGATGTCGTTTGAACATTTTTTTTGCCATATATGGGCATGGCAACCATCTTGAATTTCCAATCATGTACAACCACCATATACAAGGGAGTTCAATAAGTTCATAGAACTCGGTATTTTTCTATACAATTGAAGATTTCTGTTTTCTTTTTTGTGCAGTGTAAACCTTTGTCAGCCGTTCAGTCAACACATACATTTTTAGCTTGCCTGAACGAAGTTCAGGAAGAGCTATTGTACTACCCCCGGCGTTGGCCTTAGCGTCGGTGTCGGCGACGACGTTAGCAAACTGTTAAAGTTTTTACGTTAAAGTTTTTTAGGTTATGGGCAAGGTGCTGTCAGGCAAGCTATCCTGTCCCGGTGACAGGTCTTGTTTGCTCTTACTTTTTAGCTCGCCTGAGCACGAAGTGCTCAGGGTGAGCTTTTGGGATACCGTGATGTCCGTCGTCCGTCGTACGTCCGTCCGGACGTCCGGACGTCCGGACGTCCGTCCGTCAACTTTTGCTTGTGTACACTCTAGCGGGCACAGTTTCGATCCAATCTTTACGAAACTTTGTCAGAATGTTAGTCTTTATAAAATCTAGGCTAAGTTCGAAACTGGGTCATGTCGGGTCAAAAACTAGGTCACTAGGTCAAATCTTAGAAAAACCTTGTGTACACTCTAGAGGGCACAGTTTTCATCCAAAGTTCATGAAACTTTGTCAGAATGTTTATCCTCATAGTATCTAGGACAAGTTTGAAACTGGGTCACGTCGGGTCAAAAACTAGGTCACTAGGTCAAATCATTGAAAAACCTTGTGTACGCTCTAGAGGACACAATTTTGATCCAATCTTTATGAAACTTTGTCAGAATGTTTATCTCCATTAAATCTAGGCCAAGTTCAAAACTGGGGCATGTCCGGTCAAAAACTAGGTCACTAGGTCAAATCTTAGAAAAACCTTGTGTACGCTCTAGAGGGCACAGTTTTCATTCAAAGTTCATGAAACTTTGTCAGAATGTTTATCCTCATAGTATCTAGGCCAAGTTTGAAACTGGGTCATGTCGGGTCAAAAACTAGGTCACTAGGTCAAATAATAGAAAAACCTTGTGTACGCTCTAGAGGACACAGTTTTGATCCAATCTTTATGAAACATTGTCAGAATGTTTATCTTTATAAACTCTAGGCCAAGTACAAAACTGGGTCATGTCGGATCAAAAACTAGGTCACTAGGTCAAATCTTTGAAAAACCTTGTGTACCCTCTAGAAGGCACAGTTTTGATCCAAAGTTCATGAAACTTAATCAGAAAGTTTATCCTTATAATATCTAGGAAAAGTTTGAAACTGGGTCACGTCGGGTCAAAAACTAGGTCACTAGGTCAAATCATAGAAAAAACCTTGTGTATGCTCTAGAAGACACAGTTTTGATCCAATCTTTATGAAACATTGTCAGAATGTTTATCTCTATAGACTCTAGGCCAGGTTCGAAACTGGGTCTTGTTGGGTCGAAAACTAGGTCACTAGGTCAAATCTTAGAAAAACCTTGTGTACGCTCGAGAAGGCACAGTTTTGATCCAAAGTTCATAAAACTTTGTCAGAATGTTTATCCTTATAATATGTAGGACAAGTTTGAAACTGGGTCATGTCGGGTCAAAAACTAGGTCACTAGGTCAAATCATAGAAAAATCTTGTGTACGCTCTAGAGGACACAGTTATGATCTAATCTTTATGAAACTGTCAGAATGTTTACTTCCATAAACTCTCGGCCAAGTTTGAAAGTAGGTCATGTCGGGTCAAAAACTAGGTCACTAGGTCAAAGCATAGAAAAACCTTGTGTACGCTCTAGAGGACACAGTTTTCATCCAAAGTTCATGAAACTTTGTCAGAATGTTTATCCTCATAATATGTAGGATAAGTTTGAAACTGGGTCATGTCGGGTCAAAAACTTGGTCAGTAGGTCAAATCTTAGAAAAACCTTGTGTACGCTCTAGAAGGCACAGTTTTCATCCAAAGTTCATGAAACTTTGTCAGAATGTTTATCCTCATAATATCTAGAACAAGTTCGAAACTGGGTCACGTCGGGTCAAAAACTAGGTCACTAGGTCAAATCATTGAAAAACCTTGTGTACGCTCTAGAGGACACAGTTTTGATCCAATCTTTATGAAACATTGTCAGAATGTTTATCTCCATAAACTCTAGGCCAAGTTTGAAACTGGGGCATGTCGAGTCATAAACTAGGTCACTAGGTCAAATCTTAGAAAAACCTTGTGTACGCTCTAGAGGGCACAGTTTTCATTCAAAGTTCATGAAACTTTGTCAGAATGTTTATCCTCATAGTATCTAGGCCAAGTTTGAAACTGGGTCATGTCGGGTCAAAAACTAGGTCACTAGGTCAAATAATAGAAAAACCTTGTGTACGCTCTAGAGGACACAGTTTTGATCCAATCTTTATGAAACATTGTCAGAATGTTTATCTTTATAAACTCTAGGCCAAGTACAAAACTGGGTCATGTCGGATCAAAAACTAGGTCACTAGGTCAAATCTTTGAAAAACCTTGTGTACCCTCTAGAAGGCACAGTTTTGATCCAAAGTTCATGAAACTTAATCAGAAAGTTTATCCTTATAATATCTAGGAAAAGTTTGAAACTGGGTCACGTCGGGTCAAAAACTAGGTCACTAGGTCAAATCATAGAAAAAACCTTGTGTATGCTCTAGAAGACACAGTTTTGATCCAATCTTTATGAAACATTGTCAGAATGTTTATCTCTATAGACTCTAGGCCAGGTTCGAAACTGGGTCTTGTTGGGTCGAAAACTAGGTCACTAGGTCAAATCTTAGAAAAACCTTGTGTACGCTCGAGAAGGCACAGTTTTGATCCAAAGTTCATGAAACTTTGTCAGAATGTTTATCCTTATAATATGTAGGACAAGTTTGAAACTGGGTCATGTCGGGTCAAAAACTAGGTCACTAGGTCAAATCATAGAAAAATCTTGTGTACGCTCTAGAGGACACAGTTATGATCTAATCTTTATGAAACTGTCAGAATGTTTACTTCCATAAACTCTCGGCCAAGTTTGAAAGTAGGTCATGTCGGGTCAAAAACTAGGTCACTAGGTCAAAGCATAGAAAAACCTTGTGTACGCTCTAGAGGACACAGTTTTCATCCAAAGTTCATGAAACTTTGTCAGAATGTTTATCCTCATAATATGTAGGATAAGTTTGAAACTGGGTCATGTCGGGTCAAAAACTTGGTCAGTAGGTCAAATCTTAGAAAAACCTTGTGTACGCTCTAGAAGGCACAGTTTTCATCCAAAGTTCATGAAACTTTGTCAGAATGTTTATCCTCATAATATCTAGAACAAGTTCGAAACTGGGTCACGTCGGGTCAAAAACTAGGTCACTAGGTCAAATCATTGAAAAACCTTGTGTACGCTCTAGAGGACACAGTTTTGATCCAATCTTTATGAAACATTGTCAGAATGTTTATCTCCATAAACTCTAGGCCAAGTTTGAAACTGGGGCATGTCGAGTCATAAACTAGGTCACTAGGTCAAATCTTAGAAAAACCTTGTGTGTGCTCTAGAAGGCACAGTTGTGATCCAATCTTCATGAAACTTTGTCAGAATGTTTATCGTCATAATATCTAGAACAAGTTCGAAACTGGGTCACGTCCAGTCAAAAACTAGGTCACTAGGTCAAATCGTTGAAAAACCTTGTGTACGCTCTAGAGGACACAGTTTTGATCCAATCTTTATGAAACATTGTCAGAATGTTTATCTCCATAAACTCTAGGCCAAGTTCGAAACTGGGTCATGTCGAGTCATAAACTTGGTCAGTAGCTCAAATCTTAGAAAAACCTTGTGTGCGCTCGAGAAGGCACAGTTTTGATTCAAAGTTCATGAAACTTTGTCAGAATGTTTATCCTCATAATATGTAGGACAAGTTTGAAACTGGGTCATGTCGTGTCGAAAACTAGGTCACTAGGTCAAATCATAGAAAAACCTTGTGTACGCTCTAGAGGACACAGTTTTGATCTAATCTTTATGAAACTTTGTCAGAATGTTTATCGTCATAAACACTCGGCCATGTTTGAAAGTAGGTCATGTCGGGTAAAAAACTAGGTCACTAGGTCAAATCTTAGAAAAAACGTTGTGTAAGCACTAGAAGGCATAGTTTTGATCCAATCTTCATGAAACTATGTCAAAATATTTATTGTCCATATATCTAAGCCCCCTATGAAACTGAGTCACGTCGGCTCAAGGTCAAATCTTAGAAAAACTTTGTGTACACCCTAGAGGGCACAGTTTTGATCCAATCTTCATGAAACTCTGCCAGAATGTTTATCTTAATGAAATCTAGGTAAAGTTTGAAACTGGGTCGTGTCGGGTCAAAACATTGGTCACTAGGTCAAATATAAGAACGACCTTGTATACGCTCCAGAGGGCACAGTTTTGATCCAATCTCAATGAAACTGTGTCAGAATGTTTATTCTTACAATATCCAGGCCAAGTTTGAAACTGGGTCATGTCGGGTCAAAAACTAGGTCAAATGTTAGTATGGTAAAAACTCTTATAAATCTTCACCAGAGCCAGTGAACTGATTAATGCTCAGGTGAGCGATTCAGGGCCACCATGGCCCTCTTGTTGTTTGAAAACATATACCTATAGGCAAAAATGGAAAGTCAGAATATTGAGTTTAGAGCAGTCATAAAGTTCCTCACTAAGGAGGGTGCAAACGCCAAAGAAATCCATCGGTGCATGGCTGATGTGTATGGTGATAGTAGCCCAAAGTATTCCACAGTGGCAAAGTGGTCAGCAGAATTTAAACGTGGGCGAGACTCCTTAGAAAATGACCCAAGGTCAGGTCGCCCTGCTGATGTCATCAGCCAGGAGATGATCGACTGTGTTGAGAGGCTTGTGCTAAAGATCGCCGAATCAAAGTTGCTGAACTTCCTTCAGAATGTGGTATTTCTAATGGAAGTGTTAACACTATAATCCATGAACATTTAGGCATGTCAAAAGTATCTGCCAGGTGGGTACCCAGAAACCTGAACATACAAGATCCTCAGCAAAGGGTGGAGTCCAAGAGTTGCACAAGCGGCTATTCGTGAGTGCAAGTTCAAGCAGTTAAATCACCCGCCATACAGTCCAGACCTGGCCCCAAGTGATTATTATCTGTCTCGAAATTTGAAATCCCACTTGCTTGGAACGAGATTTCGGGACGATGATGAGCTCAAGGCTGCTACAGAGGCTTGGTTTAAGGATCAAACAGACGACTTTTATTTCAAAGGCCTAGACTGCTTAACAGAAAAGTGGGTCAATTGTTTTGAAGTAAAGGGGGATTATATTGGAAAATAATGTTGAAACCATCTTCCAATCTGTGAGTTAAACCCCGAGTTCTACAAACTTATTGAACTCCCCTCGTATGCTAAACATGAAATTTAATTAAAATTGGCTGCCTAGTTTCAGAAGAGAGGTCATTTAAATTTTTTCATAAACAGTTGCTATGACAACCAAAAATGCCATGTAATTTTCATAAAAACTTCTTATATCTTATCAGTACATTGTCTCCAATAATCCTATGAGAAATAGCTACCTAGCGCAAAGGGTCTGACATTTTAGGTCATTTTCCCAAACCCACTAAAGGTCTGTTTACTATCCAGCCATAACAATTTTAGCTATTTTATAAATGGAGGTGCCCCATAATTTTATGGGTAGAATTTATTGTCCATTCCAAGGCAGTGCTTTTGGTGTGGCTTATTGTTATTATTGTTATTGTCAGCTTTTTGTAGTCTTTACTTTTGTACATTATTCAGAATAGCCTCGCAGTCATCTGCTGGGAAAGAGTTGACCTTGCTTGTCTCTTGTTCTGCTTTGTGTTGCTCTTTATATTTTATCTTTAGCTAACCTGAGTCTTTAGGCTCATAGGTGAGCATATAGTGTTAGGCTCCATCATCTGTCCATCATTCGTCAACAGTTTCAAACATCTTCTTCTCCAAAACCCCTGCAGCAATCAAAGCCCTATTTCATATGGAGCCTCAGTGGGATGGGGAAATGAAAGTTTGTTTGTGAGGTCTGGCTCATGTAATCAAGTTTGCCACCACGCCCACTCAGTATATGGTAAAAACCCTTTAAAAAATCTTCTTCTCTTGTGGCTTGGTATGCAGCTTTGAAGACACGAGCTCTTCATAGTTTGTTCATAAAATAACACTGTTTTGACCGTTTCCTAATTTAAGGCAAGGTCAGCTTTGGTACATTATTCTTTTATTTGAGAAAGTTCTTAAACATTGGATTTCTCAGCAACTATTTGAGTCTAAGATACAAGATTTGGTATAAACATGTATGGTTAGTTAAATGGGCATATGGAAATGTTTTGTTGCTAGAGGTCAAGGTCATTCCTTGACCTTTGTTCAAGGTCACCAAGATTCTATTATCCCTCAACATTTACAAACATTTTCCTCTAAAGCCGCTGGACCAATTAAAGTGGGTCAGGGGAACAAAGTTTGGTTAGGTTATCTTGGTCACATGACTAAGATGGTCACCATGCCCATATATGGTAAAAACCCTTTTAATTTTCTTCTCCAGAGCCTAAAAGCCAATGACCTTGAAATTTTGTATGCAACACCACAGACTCGGGCCCTATTAAGTTTGTTCAAATAATGACCCTGCATTTACCTTGATCTAATTTATGGCAAAGTCAACTTTGGTATTTGCTTTTATATGGGCAAATGCTTAAACATTTAAGTCTTAGGTATAATATATTGAGCAGATGAAGATATGTTGCTAAAAGTCAAGGTCATTCTTTGACCTTTGTTCGTCATTAGCTTCTCCTCTGAGGTCACTGGGCCAGTTGAAGCCTACATCATGTGAAGCCACCCTCGATCAGGGGAATGAAAGTTTGTTCAGATGGTCTTGGTCACATGACCAGATGTCCACCATGCCTGTATGTGGTAAAAAACCCTTTAAAATTCTTTTTGAATCTTCTCAAAAAGTCAAAAGCCAATGAGCTTGAAACTTGGTATGTAGCAACAGGCACTTGGGGGCCCTGCAAAAAATTGTTCAAATCATGACCATATCTTAATTTATGGCAAGGGCAACTTTGATATATTACGCTCTTGAATGGGAAAATGCTTAAA
The DNA here is from genome assembly GCA_963989385.1 of Ctena decussata. Lineage (NCBI taxonomy): Eukaryota > Metazoa > Mollusca > Bivalvia > Lucinida > Lucinidae > Ctena > Ctena decussata. The sequence goes on along the minus strand of OZ022498.1, from coordinate 30,553,223 downwards.
CAATTTATTTCTAAATTATTTAAGTCTATGGTCTTATATTTGGAATATATGGTTAACTAAATGAGCAGATGTTGGCTTTATGTTGCCAAAGGTCAAGGTCATTCTTTGGACTTTGTTCATGCTACAGAGTCTGTAGCCTGTCAACATTTTCAAACATCTCTGAAGCCACTGGGCTGGTTGATGTCATATATCATGTGGAGTCTCCCTGGGTCAGGGTAACGAAAATTTAACATAACAAGATGGCCTCGATACCCATATATGGTAAAAAAAAACTTTAAAAATCTCCTTATCCAGAACCTAAAGGTCAGTGACCTTGAAACTTCTTATTTATCATCGGGACTCCGGCCCTAAAATTTATTCAAATGATTACCCTGCATTGACCTTGAGCTAATTTATGGCAAGATAACTGCTTTTATATTGGAAAATGCATAAACAATGGATTTCTCAGAAACTATTTATGTCTATACTTGGTATATTTGGTTAACTAAATGAGCAGTTGAAGATATTATATTGTCAAATGTTAAGGTCATTCTTTGACCTATGTTCAAGGTCACTGAGATTCTCTTTTCTGTCAACATTTTCAAACATCTTCTCCTCTGAAGCCACTGAACAGATTGAAGCCACATTTCATACCGAAACCTCCCCGTGTCAGGGGATAGAAAATTTTGTTCAGATGGTCTTGGTCACTACCAAGATGGCTGCCATGCCCATACATGGTAAACATACCTCAAAAATCTTCTTTTTCAGAACCAAAGGGCCAATAACCTTGAAACTTTGTATGTGGCCTCGGGGACTCAGGCCCTACAAAATTTATTCAAAAGAGGACCCAGCATTGACCCTAGCCAGGTCAACTTTGGTGCCTTAAAAGGAAGAGATATTCCATAGCCTAGTAGCCCTAGGGGCGGTGGGGGCTAGAGACCCACTTTATCTTGGGCACAGCATATGAACAACGGAGCCCATCCCTCTCCATTCGCTGCCTTATCCTTCCCTGATTCGAAGCAGGTGCCCATTAACTGCTGGATTGAAGAGAGAGTTTTCCAGTCGTCGTATGGCGAAACCCGGGTGCAATCTCACGACCTTCCGGCGGCTTTCTGCACCATAATCGAGTTATGCTTAAACAATGGAAATTCTCAGGTGAGCTACAGAACTGTTTGTCCTTTGGTTTCCTTTCTCATTTGGTGTTAAGGGCAGTGCATGCGAAACGATTGTGTTGGTTCTTGATCGTTGCCTTCTTTGCTTTCAGAAAAGATACTCCATGCACAGAAATAATTATCACCTTACTCATAAGGGAAAAAAACGCCCCCAGTGGGAGCAAATTCTTTCCTTTAAGTGTAGTTTCCAATTTTCAAGTATTATTTTTAGCATTGTAGCAGAGTATAAGTATAATCAACTGTTTGATCCATGAATGGGTATTGCAAATTGGTAAAGATCAGGGAAAAATCAGGGAAATTCGAATTTGGGATATAATTGGCAACCCTGCTATTGTGTATGTTGCCTTTGTAGTATCAACTAGTATGCTCAGGGTTCTTTGGTAGCATCTTTGTTCCAGACCTGGGTTCTCTAAGGAAGGAAAAACAGCAGTTTCAACTGGAAGCCGAATGCCAGTGACGTTTTATCCTTATTGGTTTCAGGCTGTCATCTTTGTGATTTTGAGGTATACCTCTGGTCCGGAGCATTCATCTAACAATATGGATCCTAGATACCTGAGGTTGACGACTATATAATACATATCCACCAGCCTTTACCTCCTCATGAATTTAGCATGATATGGTGTTCTCTGCTCTCATTTATGTAGCTATGGCTTACTGGTAAACGTAGACCCTGATCAGAATTTACAATGTTTGCTTTGGTGTATAGTCTACCAATATTTGTATTCTGCGCAGTCAAATCAAAATCTTCCTCTTTCGCATAAGCAATCAACAAGTCCTGGGGAATCTCATCTTGGCAATCCAAGGGTACTAACTCCACTTTATTCCTACGTAAGGAACAAAGTGGACATAGTACCCTTGGCTTGCGAAGATGAGGGGATCTATTAGGGGAAAAGTGAAGACAGACTCTGATCATTTTGTGCGTAGGTTTATTAGATGGTTATGGGATTTTGGCCTTTTCTACAGTTGTTCAGTCATATCAAATGAAGAAGTACGTGATGATGACGAGAATAAAATATTCCAGACGCTTGAGAAAAATCAGGTCAGGACTGGCGGGAATCAAACCTGCAACCGTTTGGTTATGAGTGAGACAGTTAGCCCCTCAGCTAGCACCATTTATACGCTCCCAAGGTCCAATTTACTCGACGCCAGTCAGTGACCTATGCTTTGAATAATAAGCATTAATTTTAACTGTTCGCTGTCATGAAATGATAATTACCTTTGATCTTGCATGTATGTTGTACGCTCTTAAGATGACTAGGTACTCTTTCAGGGGAAGCGATTCTCTGCCATTTTCGTTTTTCTCTCCTTTTTAACGGGGATCAACTCTTAAAGGAAAGAATTTGCTCTCTAGGAGCAAATTCTTTTCTTTAAGAGAAGAGCCCTTTTGGAAGGGTTTCGTTCTGGGAAACAAAGGGAGGAAGACGCAAAAGTTGTGTCCCTTTGTCAAACTTGAGGTGTGTCAATACACCATAATCTGAACCGCGTTGCAAGAAAAGCTGACAAGGCATATGTAAACGATGAAATTTCAGATTTAGGCTGATCTCTGTCTTCACTGATTATTTCAACAATCTGCGGACCCTGGGAATTGTGTGCGGCGAAAAACACAAACCCTGGTCAGTCTGCTCAACGGTCGGGCGAAAAAAAAAGGATCGGCTATTTGCGAAATTTTCAAGGGATTTTCTTTTTTTCATTTAATGACGCGGCATAATTTATATAATAACATAAAATTATTTGCTATAAATCCTGCATGTATTTTACGAGGTGTTTTAATAGAGAGAAATAAATAACATCAGAGACGAAATGATTTTTGCAGTTTCACATAAATAAGAATTAGCATTGAAGAGAATGGGCAAAGGCTGCCAGTATGAAATATTAACAATATTTATGACCATTTATGTCTCTTGTAATCACGAAAATATATACCATAGATCTATGGTCCGAATCTTGATTTAGGGTGCCACTGAATTGTCAAGTTGTGAAATGCTAATGCACAGTCTGGTTATATCGGTCACAGTTCGCCCAGACAACAAGCTGGGTCTTCAATTTTGAAACGCTTTTCAAATTGCATACGCTGACGTTGACAGGTTCTCACGATCTGTTTAATATCTAATATCCGGGCGTGTGGCTGCATATATGGAAATACGCAGCCTCATATTGAAATTTTGTCAAACGGACAACATTTCTATACGCTCCTGCGTATTTCCATATTTCTTTTCTATTATTTAGACAAAGTATCGACACGCAACTGCACAATGGCAAGAAATATGGGTCTTTTCAGACAGGAAAGCCATTAGAACATGCATTTAGTCTCTCAGGGATGGAATCTTTGGACATATATAGAAATGACATGTATCTCTAGCTACGCAAATGGAAATAATAATTACCTGGCGGTGAAATAATAATTTAAGTGATAAAACATTTAATAAGAAAGTTATATTTTTTCTTAGGCTATTTTTTGATCGAATATTGATGAATGTGTTGAATGCGTCAATCAGATTTAATGTGCAACATGCATGCAATCATTTTAAGCTATTAACTGTGGCATAGTGACTCCAATCTTCATAAAATCTACTTTTGAAAGCTATTAGTAAAATGGTGTCTTGTAAATCTCGGAAGGTATTTTAATATTGGACATTAATATCTCTTTTGAAATGCGGCTAATAGATAATACTCTGACCAGCGTCGCATAATTCTAATAACATTTAGTAACATTTTTCTTTTATCAGGATAATGGCCTTTTTTGCAGGCAAAAAAATTAACAAGTGTCTTTGGTCGCAATTTATCCTTTAATATAAAGCACATGCAGCAACGAATAAAACTGAAATGAGCCGCGACACGAGAAAACCAACAAAGCGGTTGTGCGCCCAGCCGAGACGCAGATCAACCTGGGTATCGGCCCAGGCTGATCAGACTCTTGGCTAAGCGCTAAAAGGGTCGCTAAGGGTCTAAGCTACCACCATGCGGACAGTGAAAACTCTGATCAGACTGGGCGGATGCCCAGGCTGATCTGAGTCTGCGCTGACCACACAACCACTTTGTTGGTTTTCTAGGGTCGCGGCTCAAATTAAGAATTTAAATAATGTGGTGCACAAATTACTTTAATGATTCGCGGTTTCTCTTATTTTTCCCAAACAATATTGTTATATTTGTCACTAACTTGGTTTTGATGTTGTTCACCTTTATGTGCTCGGGTACACGTTTCTGAAGTTTGTCCCTAAAGGTGAGAAAAATGGCAATGCTCTATCCTTGTCCCGAGCTTGCGATAAAGAACTCAGCGGGTGCACAACGTCCTGACGTCACTGCACCGATTAGTTTAACAACGTTGTTTCGACTTTGTGTGCCCGTAACTTAGAAATTCACAGTTTTATGAAATAGACAAGGCATGATGTTTTGTATCAATGTTTTGTTTTAGTTTTATGTTTTATTTTATTTATTCGTTTTTTGTGGCTGGTTGGTTGGTCTTTGGACTATATCAAGCTTTCTCCCAGAGAGAAGGAAAGGGCAGAAAAGAGCAGAACATGTAATAAAAATCCAGCACATTTTGCAAGCATAACTTGCCGTTCTTCAAGGTACGGTCGTGTTTGTCTATGGGTTTCCTCCACTAAAATATCGCCACTGGAAGAGTCCTTAGTGATCGAAGATGCTTTCACTTTTCTAAAAAAAAGTTTGGCAGGCGTTTTCTGGAGAAAAACGGGGATCCTGTTGTAGGCATGTGCACCGCGCGAAGACTCCGATCAGCCGGGGCATCCGTCTGTAGGGTCCCTAAGTGTCCGACAGCCCTAAGTGTCCGACAAAATTTATTTTGTTCTATAAATATCAGAATAGTGAAAGAAACCATTATTTAAAGCATAATTAGTAAATATTTCAAACAAATAATTAGTGAAAAATACTCAAAATCTAACTTAGAAAAAAAATTGTCGGACACTTAGGGACGACCCAAAGGTCCCTGAATGTCCGACAACCCTAAATGTCCGACAAGTTGAAAATCAGTATAAGTGTTCGTTATTAGAGTAGAAACAATAAATATGATCGTAAAAAAGTGAACTACATACTTTTATATAAAATAATAACACTAATAATGATAATAATAAATACAGAATGCCAGAAAATATATCAAGTTCGTTACTGAATACATATAAAAAGCAGTAGAATATTTTTAAGTGTCAGGCAAAATCTTAGGGTTTCTAAAACTTCGCGAAAGTGAGCAAAACCACTGTAAAATATTATAAATGCATATAAAGTAATCATTTGGTACAAATAATTCTTTAAAGATACTAATAATGTAAGCAAGATGAAAACAAAATCTGTCGGACATTTAGGGACATGTGTCCCTAAGTGTCCGACAATGAATCAATCTATTTTCAAGTGTAGTAGAAGTGATAAAACTATTCATTATTATATTCTAAAGATACATTGGTAAATTATTAACTACTTTTCTGTATTAGAATATATAGCAAGAACCTTAGGGAAACAAAATGCAGAAAATGTATTTGGTACGTACAAAACTATTACCACACAACTGCTTGCAGTTTGCTTTTCCAAAATTTTCTTTTTACTATATTTTATATTTTTATACAAACTGTCAGACCAGTTGTCAATAATCTATCAACTTTTATTTAATATATCGGCTATTTCAACTTGTTATGGTCATATTTAATGATTCTACAGTTACAGCTCACTCTTTAAAAGAACCAAAACCTGTCGGACACTTAGGGACAGATTCCCTAAATGTCCGACAAATTCTAATTTTCTTTTGAAATATTTTTAGCTCACCTGAGCACGAAGTGCTCAAGGTGAGGTATTGTGATCGGTCTTTGTCCGTCGTCCGTCGTCCGTCGTCCGGTCGTGCGTCCGGCGTCAACTTTTGCTTTAAACAACTTCTTCTCCAAAACTGCTAGCAGGATTTCAAAATAATTTCACAGAAATGTTCCTTGGGGGACTCTCTACCAAAATTGCTCAAATGGTTCCGCTCCGCTGAACAATATGGCCGCCAGAGCTAGAAATAGAAAAACCTTTAAACGACTTCTCCTCCAGAACTGCTGGGCCGATTTTGAAATAATTTCACAGAAATGTTCCTTAGGAGACCCTCTACCAAAATTGCTCAAACGGTTCTGCTCCGCTGAACAATATGGCCGCCAGAGCTAAAAATAGAAAAACCTTTAAACAACTTCTCCTCCAAAACTGCTGGGCAGATTTTGAAATAATTTCACAGAAATGTTCCTTAGGAGACCCTCTACCAAAATTGCTCAAACGGTTCCGCTCCGCTGAAGAATATGGCCGCCAGAGCTAAAAATAGAAAAACCTTTAAACGACTTCTCCTCCAAAACTGCTGGGCCGATTTTAAAATAATTTCACAGAAATGTTCTTTAGGACACTCTCTACCAAAATTGCTCAAACGGTTCCGCTCCGCTGAACAATATGGCCGCCAGAGCTAAAAATAGAAAAACCTTTAAACGACTTCTCCTTCAAAACTGCTTGGCCTATTTTGAAATAATTTCACAGAAATGTTCCTTAGGAGACCCTCTACCAAAATTGCTCAAACGGTTCTGCCCCGCTGAACAAAATGGCCACCAGAGCTAAAAATAGAAAAAAGCTTTAAACATCATCGTTTCTAAAGCCAATGGCTCGATTTCAAAAAAAATTCACAGAAATGTTTTACTCATGGCTCTGACCAAAAATTGCTCAGACGGTTCCGCTCCGCTGAACAAAATGGCCGCCAGAGCTAAAAATAGAAATAAATCTTAGAATGGCACAGAGGGCACAGTTATGATCCAATCATCATGAAACTTTGTCAGAATGTTTATCTTAATGAAATCTAGACCATCTTCGAAACTGGGTCATGTGGGGTCAAAAACTAGGTCACTGGGTCAAATCTTAGAAAAACCTTGTGCACACTCTAGAGGGCACAGTTATGATCCAATCTTCATGAAACTTTGTCAGAATGTTTATTTATATAAAATCTAGGCCAAATTTGAATCTGAGTCTTGTGGGGTCAAAAACTAGGTCACTAGGTCAAGTATTAGAAAAACCTCATGTACACTCTAGAGGGCACAGTTATGATCCTATCTACGTGAAACATTGTCAGAATGTTTACTTTCATGAAATTTATACCAGATTTGAAACTGGGCCATGTCAGGTCAAAAACTAGGTCACTAGGCCAGTTCTTAGAAAAACAGCGTGAACGTTTTTGATGACACAGTTTTGTTCTAATCTTCATGAGACTTTGTCAGAATGTTTGTCTCCAACGAATCTGGACCAAGGGTGCAACTTGGTCATGTTGGGTCAAAAAGTAGGTCACTAGGTTAAACCTTAGAAAAACATTGTGTACACTCTAGAAGGCACAGTTTTGATAACTTTGCCAGAATGTTCATATCCAAGAAATCTAGACCAGGTTTGGAACTGGGTCATGTAGGGTCAAAATCTAGGTCATTAGGATAAATCTTATAAAAACCTTAGGTACACAATAAAGGGTTCATTTTCCATTTAATCTTTGTGAAACTCTGTCAGTCATATGGATGTCTCTGAGGTTAAGTTCACAGGATACTCAGGTGAGCGATCCAGGGCCATCATGGCCCTCTTGTTTCACTTTATTATTATATTCTCGTAGTTTTGATTAACCATTTGTTCAAAATAATTTCTATATATGCATTTATAATAAGTTTTGTCACTTTTCTGACAGTTTTAGAAAAACTAAGAATCTGTATTCTACCTTAATAGTTTTGTACTTACCAAATACATTTGGCGGCATTTCGTTTCCCTAAGGTTCTTGATATATATTCTAATATAGAACAGTAATTAATAATTTACCAATGTATCTTTAGACTAGAATAGAAAATGGTTTTAGAAGTTCTACTTCACTTGAAAATAGATTCATACATTGTCGGACACTTAGGGACACATGACTCTAAATGTCCGACAGATCTTGTTTTCACCATGCTTACATTTTGAGTATTTTTGAAGAATTATTTGTAGGAAATGATTACTTTATATGCATTTATTATGGTTTATAATGGTTTTAGAAACCCTAAAATTTTGCCTGACACTTACTTTTTTTACTGTCTTTTATATGGAGTCAGTAACGAACTTGATACCTTTCCCGGCATTTTGTATTTATTATTATCATTATTACTGTTATTATTATATACAAAAAGTATCTTGATCACTTTTTTACGATCATATTTATTGTTTTTACTCTGATAACGAAACCTTATATCGATTTTCAACTTTTCGGACATTTAAGGTTGTCGGACATTTAGGGACCTTTTGGTCGTCCCTAAGTGTCCGACAAATTTTTTTCTAAGTTAAATTTTTTGTATTTTTCACTAATTATTTTTTTGAAATATTTACTAATTATGCTTTTAATAATAGTTTCTTTTACTATTCAGCCGTTTTTAGAAAAAAATAAATTTTGTCGGACATTTAGGGCTGTCGGACACTTAGGGACCTTACATCCGTCCAGTCTGATCAGAGTCTTCGCTGTCGGCATGGAGGTAGCTTAGGTCCTTAGCCATCCTTTAATCGCCACGCTAAGACTTGGATCAGACTGGGCGGATGCCCAGGCTGATCTGAGTCTTCGCGTGGTGCACATGCCACTTTGTTGGTTTTGTCGTGTCGCGGCTCAATCTCAGAACACGGGGTAGGAAGAGTAAGCCCTCAGATGCGGGTGCTTTGGTACTAGAAAGTGTTTCAGTTTAAAATGGTTACTGTCCGACTGAAAATATATACATTGTACCACTACGAAGATTTTTATTAAATTTATGACCAAATTTCACGAATGATTTAATTAACAATTACATTTAATAATACGTATTAATCGTGTAATAAATCACAATCTTCAAAGATTTAAACCTTGTTTTGGGGCTATGTCTACCATGAAAACAACTTTTAATGTTTGTTCCACGCGTCCAGAAAACATAAATCAAGCTTAAAATGTTTTGGAGCTGTATGAATTATCCATTTTAAAACTCACACAGAGACAAGGTAAAAGAAAGTAAGTTTTATATCATGGTTAGTCTTGTTTATTTCTAGCCCACTAGGACAACACCCAAAAGGTCAGCACACTAGTTTTGGTGACCTATAATACAACTGACCTCTATCCGTTATTGAAGGCTATTTACATTATCATTTAATTTTCTGACAGCATTTTGCTGTTTATCGATCAAAATCTCCTTTCTAATTAGCCATAAAAATCTCAGAATGCTTAATCTAAACACAGGAAGTACAAAAATACATACGCGCACGCATGCACACAGTGTTTATAAAAAGGTTTTGGCTAGAAACTGGACATAATCCAGCGGGCAAATGACGTCCAAATGACGTCGAACTGACGTCGATGCGACGTAATCACGTCGCAATGACGTCATTACGACTTCCTGTGCCTCCTGGGAAGGGTCTGTTTAGTCCCAAGTTACTTTTAGTGAAATGCGATTTTTTTTCTGTGCGAACACTCGTCTAATCAGAACCTGCAAATCCTAAAAAGGTAAAGGTTTCACGTAGGTTTGTGGCCATATGGTCAGTGAGTGCTAGAGGACCACCGTATCCCTTTCTCTGCCTTTAACCCATAGCCATCCTTTTACTGCTGGGTTGACAGAGAACTTTTTCAGTCATTGATCCGAAGGATATTTTTAACCCGCGACCATCTGCACCATAACAAGCCATGAAGCCTGTTGGAACCTAAATAAGAAAAGTGAAGTATGGCTAAACATCGCAGTATGGCCCATGTTCCTTCTTCTGAATGTGTTCACTGCCCTTGAAGGAACTCTTTAAAATTTTATTTAATATTACGGCTCATTGTTTTCAAATTCACTGCATGTATTTGTGATCTTTTGAGCCTCCCTGGCATGGACAGGTGTAAAGTGTTTGTAACATGCTAATTGAAGTATTGCGAGCTTGTATTCATTAAAAAATCATTTCTAAAGGAAGGTCATGTGGAAGCAAGGAATACATAAAAGAAACGCAAATCAGTAGCACTCTGGTTTATTAAAGTCCTGTACATGTGCAGTAATGTGAGGTTGCAACGCTGCCTACGCCCCCACTCCGCCCTCCCAGCACCGGCTTCAGCTTCTATTCTTAAAACTGGCTCAGATTGAGCTCTTCAATCCTTAAGAACAAGAAAATATGAGTCGCGACACGACAAAACCAACAACTGGCATGTGCGCCCAGCGAAGACTCAGATCAGCTTGGGCATCCGTCCAGTCTGATCAGAGCCTCCGTTGTCCGCGTGGAGGTACCTTAGACCCACAGGTACTCTTTAAGCGCAAAGGGAAGACTCTGATCAGGCTGGGCGGATGGCTAGGCTGATCTGAGTCTGTGCTGGGCGCACATCCTACTTTGTTGGTTTTGTCGTGTCGCTGCTCAGTTATATTATCTGCACTATGATGATGTACAAGGAGACTTTTTACGAGAGTTTGTGAGAAGGTAATAATTGCTTGTTGTGTTTGATTTGTTTAAAGGACGACTATGCATTAACGATATGCCCGTGTTCGACTTCAGGGCGTTCGGTGTTCGTCTCAATGGCGAACTATAGGCATGTGATAAACGTGTAATATTTTGTAGATTTTTCTTATTTGACCAATATATAATTATCTTTTCGAGATGAAGAAGTCACAGATACGTTTAACAAAATATGAAATTTCGTTGACTGAGGGCCTTCTTTCATATGAAACTAAGTGTTTTACAAAATTTATGAAAATCCAAATTCTGAAATTCCGAAAGAGCTCGAGAGGGATACGTTTCGACGACAAATTGTCGTATAATAATACATGTTGTATACTTAGGACTCTTTTATGCATATTGTTCATAGATTAAGGTAACGTCTGGTATCTACACAGATGGTGATCCACCAAGATGAAACATTCATATTAACAACTTTATTTGTTCGACTTAGGGACAAATTCAACTGTATGGCTATTACCCTATGGCATTAGGACCAAACTTGGTATGGGGAATTCTTGCATCAGGGTCTCTTAAGTTGATCTAACAATATACGCGTCAGTGCACTAGTAGCTCATAATGGGCGACATTGTGGAAGTGTTTAATTAAACAACTTTTCCTCTTTGACGGTTGGACGGAATTTTTTTATAAAGTATCCTTGCATGAACGTCTCTTAGCTGTGCAAAAAAGTTGCTCTGATGCTCAAGTAGATCGTAATGTCCGACATTGCGGAAATCTAGAAACAGCCGGATTGATTCTGACCAAACTTGATATGAAGCTTCCTTATATCAATGTCTCACAAGTAAGTCATAACGGTCAACATTGTAAAAACCTTGAAAATATCTTATGAATGGATGGATTTCGATTAAACTTTGTATGAAATTGCACCACTGTTTCTCCTGTTTTCGAAAATAATTCCGCTCCCATTTTTAAGTAGGTCACAACATCTGATATCGTGAAAATCTTTAAAAAACTCTTCTCACAAAAGGCTAAGTGGATTTTGAAAAAAACTTGGCATGAATCACCCTTACTCCAATGTCTCTCAATTTTGTGAAAACTACAAATATAAGCTCCGAGTACAAGTAGATAATGGCCGACATAGTGAAAATCTTTTACCAACTCATCCCATGAAAGGCTGGATGGATTTTAACTAAACTTTGATGAAGCATCCTTGATATTTTCAACTGACCTCCAAACAGTGAATTATTACTCAACAGTTCACTGCTAGAGCTGATCTATTTCTTAGGTATGAAGAAGACGCCTTGTTCTCAATCCAGCAATATGAAAAGTCGTTGTTTACTTGTATAGTAAATATAAACTTTCTGCATTGAACAGAAAAGTTGTTGTGACATTTCATAATTTAAAGAAACTGAACAAACACGGAAGAATAAACCGTCCCACGATATAAAAAGAGCCGTGAAACGAGAAAAGCAACAGAGTAGCATGTGCGCCCAGCGAAGATACAGCTCAGCCTGGGCAACCGCGTAGCTATCCTTAAGCGCAAAGCAAAGACTTTGATCAGACTGGGTAAATGTCAAGGCTGCTCTCAGTTTTGATTGATTGATTTGATGCTTAACGTCCACGGTAAACAACTATGGTCATGTCGGGACGGTCAGTTAACCTAACCACACTATTCCTGGGCAGGCTTAGACCTCCTTTTTAGAAGCGGTTAACCAGTACTAACTGCACATTCTTTCGCCAGTAACTGACAACTGCCCTTCTTGAATCAGCGGAAGGAGAAACGAAAGTATGTGGCCAGGCCGGGTTTCGAACCCAGGACCTCTGACTTAAGAGTCAGGTGCCCTACCGATTGCGGGCTGCTCTCAGTCTTTGCGTTGCGCAATGTCACTTCGTTTGAGTTTGAGAATGTACTCAAGTTTTATAACCTCGGGACCTGTATGCTGATATGGCATTTGAACGGACACACGGCGCCAAGTGTGTGCGGCTATGGTTACGTACCGCAGAGCCACTTGGGGAACGTCGTTAGGAGAATTCAAACTGAACTGAACTGAGCTGATATGGCCAGTTTAGCTTGCACGGTTGGGGAGTATTCTTTGATGAAAAATTTGATATAATCTTGCCGATCAAGCTAGCCAACAACAAGAAATGTGTCCATTGGAGAGGTGTGCCCCCGTCTAGTGCCTTAAGTAAGATGGCGCCTTGTTTAAGGTACTGGCACTTGTAGGATAACTAGGTTCACAGAGGCAGACTTGTGTGGTGTATGGTTTATTGTTTACCTCAGGCAGATGTATTGTGCTTCTTGGATCAAGAGACGGTTGGATGGGGTAAATTGGGGCTGTTATATGTGATAACATTCTGTATCTTATCATAGAAATAGATGCCATGCAACTTTTTAAAAGAAATATCCCGGAAACAAGTAACGTTTCAAAAAATAACAAACGACAACCATTTTTTGTACGAAATGAAGTCGAAAAAGAGCATAACTTCCATAATAATTGGCGGATTTACTCTAAATTAAATTTGATCTCTATTTTACGATTATATACCTGTGTATAAAATATGAATCCAATTACTAATCTTTTTAAAAGATAACGAACGGAAACCATTTTTTCATATAAAATCAAGTCGAAAAAGGGCCATGACTCCCATAATAATTGATGGATTTTACACTAAATCAAATTTTTCTTGCAGTTAATGACTACATACATGTGTATAAAATATGAATTCAATACACTAATCTTTTCAAAAGGTAATGAACGGAAACCATTTTTTCATATAAAATGAAGTCGAAAAAGGGCCATAACTCCCATAATGATTGATGGATTTTACCCATAATCGATTTTGACCTGTATTTTTATGATTATATACCTGTGTGTAAAATATGAATCCGATACACAAATTTTAACGAAAGATATCGAACGGAAACCATTTTCGCACGCACGGGACGGACTGGACGCACGTCTGTACGGAACGGACGGACGGTACGTACGTACGGACAGCGGTGATACTCTATGCCCCCCATGGAAAATGGCGGGGGCATAAAAAACGATAATGAAATCACTGAAAAACGGAATGGTGCATGGACATGTGTAAACCAGTATACCCAACATTATCAAAGCAGGGGTATAAATAACTTACCAATTTTTGCATTCCTCCATCACGTCTTGGGAATATCAAAGAAAGCAAAACCGATAGAAAATAAATACATTTTATTAACGCAGAAGTAAATAGCTGGAAAATGTTGTTGATAAAACAAATATTGTTCTAAACTGAATAAATCGTACATTGGAGAAATAGTAAAAGCAAATATAATTAATATTCAAAACATTCTACAACACCAAGCGTTCCTGTGATGCAAAGGACTTTTTGTGCGAAACAATTCAGTAATAATCGTACGTGAAAAACATGCATACTGATGGCGACTAAAATTTGTGAGGTTCTCAAAACTGTACCTACTATACATATTTAATACCTTGTACTTTACTAAAATTCCATTATCACGCATCCCAAAGTGACTTTCATTTTTCTTTTGTTTACCACCCTTGCAGAAACGAAACACAAGAATGAATGAAGCGGAATTTTAAAAGAGCGAAAGTTTAAACCAGCGGTCTCTCCTTTATAAGTGGTGTATCATGCCAAAATCACACGTACCATACCGAAACCAGGCACAGAGATTTTGGCGGCACAACCAGTGCCCAAACAGCACCTACTCGTTCTCAGACTCGATCCCGTTTTACCCCACACATGTCTGCCATAAGTTAGTTTTTCTTATCGCCAGAATGTATTGGCTTAGTTGTTTTCATAAAATCGGGATTGTTTGAAATGTCAATTTTTATATACCAATGTGCTTTATTACTTTCATTGAATTTCTTAAATCACCAACATTACCACTATTACCACAATTCCTTTCTTGGGCTTATATGATAATCTAAATCATTATTTCTGTTATTACTATTTTCGCATTATCAGGGTGCAGGTCACGTTTTCTATTTGATACGCTCCACAGAAAAATTTCGATTCATTGACTGTCTTTTTGTTTATGTCAGGGTTGGTTTAAACAATATTTATTCAATGTAAATTACATAATTACAAGAAAAGTACAATAAAACATGGTACAGGATCTGACGGTAAGCGAAACGCTTGTATTAAAGTCATCTCCTGAGACATGAAATCAGTTACAGTAACAGAATGGCTTAGTCACACATTTTGTAAACCAATAAGTTCAACATGTCAGGGTTAATACATGTAGTTTTTTTCTCTCTGGTTTGATTAGTTTTCACTCAACACTGTACATTATTAGTGATGGCGCCACAAATTTCCTTATTTTGGGCAGGAAGTTTCCAAGTTTGAATTGACCTCCGTGCAGCTGCAGATTACGTCGCTAATTATCTATCACTTCATACGGCGAGTATTGAAGTGGCAGTATTTCCTAATTCACATTTTGTGACCAATTCCTTGCCCGAAGTACGAACCTCTGTAGGTTGATCGGTTTGTCGTTAGAATCAGGAAAGTGTGGACTATAGCTAGCAGCGGATGTAAAATTAAGAGACGAACCTCCATATAAACAAAGAGATTTTTTTCCATGCATCGTATCAAAGTAAAAAACACGTGATCCCGCATCCTAATTATCATGGCGGTTCGGTTTAAACAATAATTCATTCGTACAAGATTTACTGACAAGATATATACATGTATAATTTATCCACTAGGCCACGGAGATCCGTTTATAAATTAGAAACTCTATATGCTATATGCTGTGTATATACGAGGGGTGATTGATAAGTACTGAGCCTCACCATGCTTTGAAAACTTTAGAGTGGATTGGAGTTATTGGTTTTATTTATTTATTGTAGCCATTCTAAAGAGCAACAATCACCAAATTTCGGGAATTTTTCTTAAATATCAATTGGAGGACACTTCACATTTTGCACTTACCCCCATGAGTGCACTGTATACCTCTTTGACCGACCATAACTTTAGCAGAGATAAACATTTTGAAATCTTTTTTTTGCAAATATATATCCTACAGCATTCCAGTAATTGATGACATACGCAAACATAAATTTATTCCATTTCAGAATAAAAAGCAAAACTTTAATTTCCAGGAAGTGTCTATTTTCAGAGTTGCTGCAGGTAGTACATGTCGGAATCGCATCTCTGCGTGCACAGGAGTGAATATTTTTTTAACTCTTTGTGACGAAAATCATGTAATGTTTATTTGTGTGTAAACATTGTTTGGTTTTGCTCACAATCTTCCTAATAAACATGAAAGTAGTATATAGGTCATTAAATTTCAGGGTTGCAATATTTAAGGGTTTACGGTAAAGCCACCAGTTAGCAAAATATACATTTTTTTCCCACCAAACCATTGACAAATTATCATATTTGCTTGTACTAAAACAAGAACTATTTAGATCTTGTAGAATGCGAAGAATGAATTTTCAAAGTAATGCCAGGCAAATAGATTTTAAATGTTATTTTAAAAATATGCCACCCCTTTTATATTAAAAGCGCTGTCAAAAAGAAAGCTTTCGCCAAATATTTTCAAAACTTCCACTGAAAGCTAGTGAATGACAACTAATTGTATTCATGTTAAGCACGCATGCGCAGGTTCACAAGAAGTACCTTAGGCTCAGTACTTATCAATCACCCCTCGTATATATACGTTCTGTACCTGCCGTTCGTTTCTATAAGAATTGTTCTTTGAATTAGTGTTTTTTTTTGTATTTCCTGGACTAGCAATTTTGAATTCAGAAAAAAATACAACAACACCAACAATAACAAAACAAGCAAATAAAAAAAAACACACACACAAAAATAAAACACACACACACAAAACAAGAGCGTTATACTCGTACTAAATATCCAGACCCAATGAACATAACAGTCAGTCCATAGGAATCAGATTACATTTACAAACCACAGTAATGTACTTAGAAAAATGTTGCTGTGTTTTAACCGACATGAGACAGATCGAATCGAGTTTCCATTGATAATGACGAATTTCATAGTTTTTTTTTTCCAAACGGATGCCGGATTTTACTTCTTCGAATAAAATATGTGTTTCTGATATGCTATAAACATTAACTTCAAATTCTGGATCATGCATCTTATATATTACAGTAACATTACGTCATTCGATGTGTCTGAGAAAACACCGTGAAATGATCAGTATTTCTGAATACTTAAAAAGAGCCAAAAATAAAAATAATCTAACTTGCAAACAGCGTATATACAGATGAGTCGGCTCAAAATGATCTACACTTTTTGCCCTAAAATAATTCACTCAGAGAAAGTCCAGAATTTTCCTAGACGAGTTTCATATCAAACATTTGATTACAGATCTTCTAGAAGTTTAGGACCTCGTTCACCTCCCACTGGTGCATGGAATGCTTCAGCTTGTTTCGGGCTTGGCTCCTTTCGATGCTTCGTCTTATTATTTTGTGCGGTATCATTTCTACAGTATATGGTGTAACAACTTCTCTACTCCATTGTGGACAAACGGAAACAGACCACTCCTCCAGCTTCCGTTGAAGCTCTTGTGTGACGTCATTTTTATTTATTTTTGGGTCAATGTGAAGTGTGACATCTGTGACTTTCTTGTTAAGTGCGAATATGATCTGAAATGAAACAGAAACAGACCGAAAACCATAAAGCCGGAAATGATAACAAGAGTTATTATTTTTACCCGGAAGTCATCATTGTCGCAAACATCCCAGCAGGCATACGATGTCGTAATGACGTCTTACTGAAGTGGCAATCGGAACACCGCTCGGCTAATTCCGTGAATTCACGGAATTTGCCGAGCATGCTCCGATTGACCGAAGTGGATGTGACGTTATGATGTGTTCATTACGACGTCATGTGCCCACTGGGATGCGGTACTTTCCCCACCGATAAACCGCATTTCTCGCGGGAATGCTGGGAAATTTCATTCGGGTGAGTTCGGCACCCATTCTTTCAAGTATCTCTCGCCATCTTTATCCAAACCATGAGTAAATGCGCTAAATACGAGTGGTCTTACAAGCTATCGCTTACTTCTCCCGAGAATGCAGTAGTCTTACATTGCTGTCAAAGGTTCGAGGTTATAGACCTTGAGAATAATCTCAAACTCAAAATAAAGCACACTGATTGGCTGCTTCCGAGCACATGCTCGGAAACAGCCAATCAGTGTGCTTATTTGAATTTTTGAAACTGAGTACTCAAGTTTTATAACCTCTGGGCAAGGTTTTATCAAGCTCGCTGCAACGTTATGATCTGTAGACATTGATAAGACGCTGCCTCAGCGTTATTATTATCCGTAGTCCTCTTGTGCGCAGTATTTTTACCATACATGCGAATTAACGTGTTTGATATCTTGAACCCACCAAAATGACACAGGTAATTTTCTAACACCTTTAATGAGAAAACCAGCAATGTTCCATTTCTTTTATGCTGACTGTCCCGCTTGGAAGCCTCACTTTACTGACCTTCAGAACATCTCGAAGAGCAGAGATATCGCGGGTCCCATCAATAAAGACGTCCACCTTGCCCTCTGCCCGCCAGGCCAGTTCCTGTTCTACTATCTCCAGTAAAGGGCTGGGGTTGTCTGACCCTCCAAACAGCAGTTCCTTTGTTTTATCTCTGTAATATGTAGCAGTAAGTACCGGTACTGAAAGAAATATTGAGCAAATGTCGAACAAAGTCAGGGTTCGAGGTTATAAAACTTGAGAATAAACTCGGACTCAAAATAAAGCACACTGATTGGCTGCTTCCGAGCATGTGCTCGGAAGCAGCCAATCGGTGTGTTTTATTCTGAGTTTGAGAATGTACTCAAGTTTTATAACCTCGGGGCCAGTACACAGTAAACAACGTTTTTATCGACGTTGCTGTGACGTTAGTTATTTTGTTAATGGAGTTCTGCGTGGGGCGCGGGCGGTGTTACATATTTCATTAGTGATTATGAACAAACGTATTTAAACCTATCTGCTATTTTCATTTATTTAGCAATCCTTGCTTCCAAGGGATCTAACTTTTCATCTAACTTTTCAGAACTTACTAGTATTGTGAGACCTACGAAAAAATATTATGAATTTTAAAATAATTAAAACGCAGCTTATTATGTATTTCTTTGATGTATATCAACAGTTTTGCAACTTACACAGTAAGGAATATATCTGCGTGTTTTCCACACATACTCGTGAGTTCTTCCTGCACGCCTCATCATGCACGGTGGAGTTTGTGTTCTCAGTGTTAAATATAGAGACCTTGTCCTTGAGGGGCTGGAAAGGCACGCTGGCTTCAGAGAGGTACTTTTGTACCATCCTGACACACGCTACCACCTTACTTTTCCATACCGCACCTGAAATCGATATAGCAAACCACTAACTCAGCGACCACATGACGTCAAAATGACGTCGAACCGACGTAGCTGCGACGTCATTAAGTAGCATCAACGTCATTTCGATGTGCCTGCTGGGAAATATAGATTCCAGACCTCTAGGGTTTTGAGGATAAATCTGAGATGTTTTTTCTTTATTTCTAAACTTTAACATTTGGTCTGACCCTTTTATTTTATTAGAACCGTCTTAATGAGACGGTTCAGATAAGGGCAACAATACGAGGGTCATCCATGAAGTCGTGTAAACGCCATTATAACTCTTTTACTAATTGAGCTAGGGTAATCAAATTGCACCATAAACGAATCACGTACGATTTACACGTATGTAACATACCTTTCTCATAAATGGAAGGGTTTTGAATGGTGCCGGCGGAAATATTGCACAAATACGACGTCTTTTACAAGAGTTGAGAGGAAGAAAATACCGGCATATTCAATCATAACTCTCTCAAATAATATGAATATCACAAATGTTTTGAAACTTCTTTCTCATTAAATTATAAATCATAAGAAAGAATATTAATTTCATTGTTTTTTTTAATCCATTTGCAAACAAAAACAAAAAAAAAAAATAAAAAAAAAAAAATAAAAAAATAAGAAACTGAATAAATAAAATAAAAAATGAATAAAAAAGGAAATATTTGATAGGTTACCCTGGTTCGGACATCCACCACAGTTATTTATAATACAGCTTCTGATCTCGGACGACATAGCAAGTTCTGTACCGCTCCCAGCTGCTGCAATCAGACTTGTTTCGAATTTCTCCGCGACGTTCTCACGCTCTGTCTCAGTCTCTGTGCAGAAATCATCTTCCACTGCCCAGCAATAGCTACGGAAATAATACAACGTTTAAGAATTCTAAATATTGGGACAGATAGGTCTGAGCAAAAAAGTGCAGTATCAGGTCAGACTGCTCCTTGAGGAGCAGTCTGATCAGAAACTGCACTCTTTGCCATTTGCACGCGTTACTTCATTGCCAAACCTATTTGGTTCTCTGGTACGACAAATACAGTAATTATTTTAGGTGTCCCATTTTTTTAAAATGTTAACAATGCACTCGAATGTAAACCGGGCCGAACTCATTAGTTATGATGCCATCTTTGCTAGCCACGGGTACTAAGCCCACTTTGTTCCTTACGGACGTAAGGAACATAGTGGGATTGAGCATCCTTGGCTTGCGAAGATGTTATGATACATGTAACATCAAAAACACTATATTTTTCAGAACATTCTGCATGCCCCTTATAAAAGATTGTTCTGAAAAGGGGTTGGTATAGCTCGTTACACGACTTGCATTGACAGGGCCTGTTTATATTTAAAGCGAAGTATGAAAAGAAAGACTGCCCAATCACAATGCATTTTTAACTTCTTAATGCCAAAGGTCTTAACACTGCTTTCCAAAAGGAAACTCTGCAAAATGTTTGTCAAAAATAGGCAACATCTTTAGAAAGGCAGGATTTCCGAAATTTAATTTCATTCATACTGAAATTGATCCAATGGTAAGGGAACACAATATTGAAGCAACATTGAATCAACGTTGATTCAACGTCATCAACGGTGATTCAATGTTGATTCAACTCTGTGTGCCCGCTGGTGACATTATGAAAATTAGTGCAATTTCATTGGCTAAAATTGTCGGCTAACCACTAAATTATTTTGAAATTTGTTAGCTCAGCATAATTTCAGTGGACGCTCCACTTTAAAAAAGGGTTTCTGATTCGCCGTTTTAGACGTTGCATTGAATTTTAAAACATTATGTGCCCGCATACATGTAGCTAAACTGTAGCATTTCTTTTATCAACGGTGATTCAATGTTGATTCAACTCTGTGTGCCCGCTGGTGACATTATGAAAATTAGTGCAATTTCATTGGCTAAAATTGTCGGCTAACCACTAAATTATTTTGAAATTTGTTAGCTCAGCATAATTTCAGTGGACGCTCCACTTTAAAAAAGGGTTTCTGATTCGCCGTTTTAGACGTTGCATTGAATTTTAAAACAGTATGTGCCCGCATACATGTAGCTAAACTGTAGCATTTCTTTTATCGATTTTGCAACTTTGACATAACGTTGAATCAACGTTAATTCAACGGAATATTAGAGGTTGACACAGCGTTTTTAACGTCGTGTGCCTACTAGTACTGGGACTATATACCTGAAAATTCAAAACATTAATTTAGCTTACCCATCTTGATCGAGATCAAAGCCAAAATAGAAACGGCTGGGCCCAAGGACAGGGGTGGCGCATACCACAGCGTCTGTCTTGGCAGTGATGATAAAACCACCTGAAAAGTAAACATGAAACACATGGATGTAAAGCCTATTGCACACAGAAAGACCAAAATTGTAAACAATTTTGGCCTTTCTAAGTGCAAAAGGGTTAAAGTATCAATACACATTAAAATTCAGACCCAACTTTTCTCCCACCTGAGACTGTGAACACAGATAATTAGGTCTGAATGTCACATTAACCCTTTATATATTCAAACTGCATTTTAACTAACGGTGAAGCACATGCAAATATTCGATGTACGAAGGCCGAACACTTGCGAATTGGGGCTTATAACGGGAAATATTCCATTTATTATTATTTTGAAGCGAATCTCGGATAATCATAAACTTGTTTATCAGCTCAAAAGTCCTTCCGATTCCTCACCATGGCAGCAACAGGCAGGTGTGCTTTTATTGTTTTCTGAACTTCGCTGGTAACCTCAAAAAATCTAATAAAATAGCGAAGACTTCCGAATACATTTACACTTTACAAAGCCAACATCAAACAGTATGCCGGGCTCCTGCCCAGCGTAAATAATTTCAATATACAGCCTCCCGTTTTTCAGGTACACTGTCAGGGTACCTGTCACTGTTGGTACACTGTCAGGGGAAGCAATTCTCCATTTTCTTGTTTCTTCCCTTCTCGACGAGGCCCAACTCACCTTTTAGTTTGCCTCCTTTTGAATGGGGGTCAATTCTTAAAGGAAATAATGCTTGTTTGATGCAAATTCTTTTTTTTAAGAGAAGACCCATTTTTGGAAAGGTTTTTCACCCAGGTAAGCAAACTGGACATCACAAAGGGTTGCCCCTCTTTGTAAAAATAGTACAGAAATAGAGATGTGCCCATTATTTACCTTAAAATGCCACGTTGCATTGAACAGCAATATCTTTGGGTGCGCATAACAAAAAAATTAGTTCAAAAGTATTTCATAATGCGTATTCAGCAATAGCACACTCGGTTAACTATGTTTTCAAGGATGTTACGAAACGAAAAAGAGCTGCTACTAAACGAAAAAAGAGTCATAGTTTTCAAATGACCTGGTCAACAGGTCGTTTGGTAACTATGACTTTTTCGTTTCATAACAGCTCTTTAGGTCGTTTGGAAACTATGACTCTTTTTCGTTTCGTAACATCTCTTTTTCGTTTCGTAACCGCCATTGTATATACATAGTTAACCAGGGGTGAATAAGGCAGTGGTTCGCTCTTATGCATGCACATACCTCTATAAAATTGATCCACTACATGCCACAGTTTTTCATAGAGCGATGCATTACCACTGTCCCACGCTGCAACAGCTTTCTGACCACGAACTAATGGCCTCACATGACAGTACAGCCGATCTTCTTTTGCTCCTATACCTATAGCATAACCCTGAGGCTGGATCGTCCTCCCAGCTTTCATCAGTGCTATAGCAAGGGCAAACAAAGTGTCTGTATTAACGTCACCACTTGGTTTCACTTCAACTGCCTGTCCCATCTGATAGCGGAACGTCTCGTTCTCATGCCTGCCATCTATATTGTCAAGATTGACAGACCGCGGTCTATAGCCAGAGCCAGGAACTATCTCAAGTCCGTCTCTGACGTCATCATATGCTAGCTCTAGGAGATCAACAAGAATTGGATCAAGTCGCAGGAACCGTTTACCAGGACTCAAAAACATGTGCAGTTTGAAA
Organism: Ctena decussata; assembly: GCA_963989385.1. Taxonomy (NCBI): domain Eukaryota; kingdom Metazoa; phylum Mollusca; class Bivalvia; order Lucinida; family Lucinidae; genus Ctena; species Ctena decussata. The sequence goes on along the minus strand of OZ022498.1, from coordinate 30,530,358 downwards.
TGTTCGGATATTTCGTTTGAGCTTGTAGAGTTGTCAAACAGAAGAGGTCTTCTTGTTTCATGCGCATGCGCTTCAGGGTAGGCGTACTCGTCTTGTTCATCAAGAGGCAAAGGAACTGCAACAAGTGTGGCGTATGGAAACATAACAATCTGAGCGTCAAGTCCGTCTTGTATTTTGACGCAGACTTCTATGGAATTTGGTGAGGAAAACCTGACGTAATCAAACCCTGCGTATTTGGCGTATGATGTGAATTCTTGTGTCGTCATGGATGATGTTGGCGACAATTCTATCGTAGCTGCCCTAGGAATAGCAATATAAACACAAATAAGCCACACAGAATACTTGTACAAGTGAATTTTATATTAACAGTATGCCAACTTTGAGGTAACCGTCTTTACGAGGACAATAAAGAGGATCTTTAATACATGAGTGCTCATGTATTATTGAATTTATTAAACGAGTATGGGAAAAAGATAAGATGCGAGGCTTTGCCGAGCATCTTATCGGTTTTCCTCTACGAGTTCAATAAATTCAATAATACAGGAGCACGAATGCAGATTCTATTTATCATATGACACAGTGACACTGAAATCGCATTTTATTAGCAAAATTTGCACTAAAACGTCACGATTTCGCCATTAGAAAAACGCGACGTTTTAATGGACGTCAACGTATAACGTTACGACGTAATTTGCATATTTAATCCACTAGTGGCTTGTTGTTTTTAATGCATGGCTTTATTACACTCTCAGATGCGACGTCATATGATAAATATAGTTATGACACACCACTTATAATATTCTTATCACTGTCACTGTGGAAGAGCCAAACAAGCTTAAACCCATCAAAGCCGACCGTAGAACGACCGTAAATGTATCTCCGTATATTATCATGGTGCAGATTTTATTTTCTCGTCCTTTGGGGTTCTTGAGTTCATTTAGTCATTCTGAAGCTCAGTTAAACCGAGTCTGCTATTTTCGTCTCTGGTGTAGTCCTTGATTCTAAGTGATTTTGCTATTCAGACCGTACATCAACGTAGCCCAGATTATATTTTCTGTTATTTTTTGGGATCATCATGTGAGTTCATTAGAATCATTTTGAAAACAGAGTTCTGCTTAAGGCGGTGCTTGGGGCGTGGTCGGTGTTCCACAATTCTACTGGTCATGAACAGGGTCTATTAAACCGAGACTGGTACAACCTAAAGATGCTGTTTCAAAATATGCGAGGAACCAACAACGTACCTTCCTTCAGCATAGAGGTCCGACATATCACTTGTAGGTTCTGTTGTATGCACTGCAGTCACGGCAACTGAAAATCAAAGAAAAATGAGCCGCGACACGAGAAAACCAACAATGTGGTTGTGCGCTCAGCGCAGACTCAGATCAGCCTGGGCATCCGCCCAGTCTGATCAGAGTCTTCGTTGTCCGCATGAATGTAGCTTAGACCCTTAGCTACCCTTTAAGCCCAAAGCGAAGATTCTGATCAGACTGGGCGGATGCCCAGACTGATCTGAGTCTGCGCTGGGCGCACAACCACATTGTTGGTTTTCTCGTGTCGCGGTTCAAATGATAATGATTATACCTAGTAGACTCTTCTATCCTAATGAATTGGATGGGTTCATTCATCATTTTAGAGGTCTCTGGTTTATTTGTTTTTATCATTTATATAGAAATTGAATTTTATTTTTATGCGAACAGTATAGACCATGATCAGTCAATGCGTCATTGTCATTTTTGCCGCTCTTCTCACTTGGAGTCATTTCTTTAACCCATTTATGCCAAGTGGGCCATTCTGTTCTTATCAAATGTATGCGTCCATTTGTCAATTAAGGGGTGTCTGGCTTAGCTTCTTTCCGTACCATTTTTATTTCGGCCTATTAAGGAGAAATACCCATTTGTCTTATGCAAATAGTACTGACCCTGTTCAGACGCCGCATGTTGCGGCGTCTGATCTGGGTCTACGCTGTTTGTCTATGTCCCATTTATGGGACTCTTGGCATGAATGGGTTAAAGCTAGGTGTTTGGATAATTGTATGGATAGACTCATTTCGAAAGGGATTATTTGTCGAGGGAAGCAACCAGAAGGCCACGAAGGTTTTTCCCTTTGCAAAAATGGTTGAAAACACGGAGATATAGGGTCGAGTCGGGTAACTTCGGACAGCGGGTAACTTCGGACATACCACTGCAAACAGTGAAAATCCAGATGAGACGGCTCATAATGAGCAGTCTCATCAGGATTTTCACTGTTTGCCCAGTTATTTTTGTTTTAATTCCAAACAACCGTTATATAAAGAAAACAATGTCACTGTCCGAATTTACCTGGTGTCCGAATTTAACTGACATGACCCTACCCATAAACTGTAAAGGCAACAATAGAAAATGCAAAATAGAACAAACCATTTTTATCTGTCAGAATGGCTAATCTATGAAGTCTGATAGCAAGTCTCATGCTCATAGTTCGAGTTCCACACCAGCTCCACGTGTCAGCGACGGACGACTCATCAACCGGGGACATGCATTGTCGACAGCGCCTTGTTTCAACACTACACCAAGTATCCAGAGGCCCCTCGGGCGAGAACTCTATATCGTCTAATGGGTATTCGACTAACCTATGTAGGTGAAATGTGTAGAACATGTAAAACTTAGAATGGTGTATCTATAACAGGAAATAAAAGGATATATTTTGGTTTGGAACAATATTTGAATACGACCATTCTACTTCCCGATTTACAATAATAGTTTTTCTCCCACCTTTGCTTATATAAGATAGGCTCTCAGCTCATATAAGAAATTTCTATCTTATACCTGGCAACATCTTTCTTATATTAGCAACCAGATTTTTTCAATTTTTGACTAATACTTTAATTTTAAATGAACAAAATGGACACGGAAGCATGTTGGATGACGTTTGATAGCAGATCATGGGTTTGTGATGTCACTCAATTTTAATGACGTCACTAAAACCGGTTAAAACGTCGCTAGCAGACTTGACGCGCGTGACGTGAGAGGCTAAGTTGCATTTTGTTTTCGCCCTCTGGAAGATAAAATAGTCCACATATCGTGTTTTCCGTCTAATTTTGAGGTGCAAACTGAGTTTACACCCATTTTAGGACCCGATAAACACACTGGGCTGGTCAAATTTTACTTCAGATCATTGGTTTAAAAGTTAGAATTTTCCTGTTCTGAAGCCTAATCCGACTTTAGGTTTAAAATCCGCTAACAGTGGGAGAAAAATAATCCATCATGAGCCAGTCCATGTAGGATAGGTAAATCTCACCCTCGGGGTTGGAATTTCAACCAGGGACTCGGCAAGCCTCGCCCCTGGTTGAAATTCCGACCCCTCGGGTGAGATTTCCCTATCCTACATGGACACTCATGATGGATTGTTATAATCTTGACCAAGCTTCCATAATCCTACCCCTACCCCAGTAGTAAAAATGTCGAATCCTAAACGATTATAAAAATTCATTCTACCTTGACGTCCGATGACAATATGTCGTTTGAAAGACATACATTGTGTCACATAAATGTTAAACGCAAGGGCAAGGACAAAATCTCTCAACAAAATTGCCTTTTGTTTCTGGTTTCCCACTGATCAATGAAATACAGATAACGCAAGCTAATGACCGGTCCCTTCCCCTGTACATTGTACTTTTACCATATATTAAAGTCAGTGAAACGAACGTATGTCATTTTGGTTGCCATTTAAAATGACCCAAATAATTTGCTTACACCATTTTATGATGTTTTAATCGCTTAAAGCTGGTCAATAACGGCCATTTACAATGATGTTAAAGTCGTATGCTATTCATTATAAACTTAAATCCCCATCCCAGGCACAGTTATTTGAAGACTGTTTGTAGCACCGACCCGGCGGACTTGAAAACATAGAAGAGGAAACGATAAGAAAGTTTTTGATACCGTTCCATGCGTGCAACGTTATCCTGCGAGATAATTCCAGTGACGTCACCACAGGCTCGCTCCATTGATATTGCAGGGGGAAACGAAGTCCCTTCCGTGAGTTCTGATGGCAGTGCCATTGTAGACATTGAAGCGGCCGTTGCATCGCCTGAAAGATCAGCGAAGAGATGACAGCATAAAACGAGTTAGTGTAGAAAACACAGTATCCGAACTACATGTACAATCTCTTCCGGTTTTCATAGCGTTGAATCGAGAGTACAAACGTTCGCTTATAACCAGTAGTCGGAAATCATTATGTTTTGAGATTTTATCCGGAATCTGCTGCGTCATTTATAGCTATTCAGCTTCGAAAATGTAAAGAGGTAAGTTTAATATAATTTGCTCTTCGGTCTTTTACTTTATTACCCTGTACAATGTCGTGTATGGGTGGGTAGTAATTGGTACAGTATTCAAATCGCCCTTGGCATGATTCTTAAACCATTTTGAGCATTTTCTTACATGTTTTATAAAAAATCTTTAGAATAAACGGAAGGCGTTATCAATCTACAGTTTGCTAGTTTTGATAAAAGAATGATAGCTAAGTTTTGCACGACACAATCTCGTGTTAAATTAAGCTGTTCGGAAAAAAAAATCTGCGACGGCAAGGAGTTTTTCATTGTACAGGGCAATAAAGTAAAAGACCGAAGAGAAAATTATATTAAACTTACCTCTTTACATTTTCAAAGCTGAATAACTATAAATGACGCAGTAGATTCCGGATAAAAACTCAAAACATAATGATTTCCGGCTACTGGTTATAAGCGAATTTTGTACTCTCGATTCAACGCTATGAAAACCGGAAGAGATGGTACAGTGCGTTCGGATACTGTGGAAAAGACTCATTATTTATAGCCGGATCGTGTGACTTCCAACAATGTGGTAATTTTGTCATGTGATATTCAGATCATCCTTCTCATAAATTTACACAAGTTAGAGACCTCACCAGTGGTTCTATGGCTTGGGTCACTTCCACAGAAGGGTGATGTGACAAGCAAAGGCTCTGATCAGACTGCACTTAAGTGCAGTCTGATCAGAACATTTGCTTGTCATCAATGCCACACAATTGGAAATCACATGATGTGGCTCATTTGTCTGAAAAAGATAATTTCTTCAGGTAAATGGTCACACCGTCATGTTTTTTTTTTCAGCCAATGTAATAATGGCTTCCCAGTATGAAGAGCCCTCTCAAAAGGGGTCTGTATGCCCTTGGGTTCTGGAACTGGCATAACATTTTCATATCCAATACTGAAATATTCTCATTTAAATAATATTATACAACAGTGTTTATTGTTTAATAGTCTTGTTTTATTAGGACCGCGCTTCCTCAATAAATAATGTACTGTAAAATTATTCTAAAATTGTAGAAAACTATAAAATTAAGAAGTTTGTAAACAGTGGCCTACCGACTTGTTCCAAGATTGATTTTACACTCGGGTGATGGACTTCTCCAGAACGTCTATTGCGTGACAAAATAGCCCTCTTTTTGACATGACTGGCTGGTTTCTTAGCAACACAAGTTTCGACCACCTTGTTTCCCTCCTCCCTTGTAACTTGTTTGAAGTTGGAGCACACTGCAAGCTCACTGAAGCGGGTAAGAATATTGTCCTCAGTCTCAGTAACAATATTAGCGAGAGCTGAAATGTCAGGGTTTGGCCTTGTCAAGGTCAATAATGCTGCCCTGCCCTCGTAGAAGACCGATCTGTTGCCATGCCTACCCTCGGGGTACTCCGATGTTGGTTCATCCCAGGCTTCCATCACTAAAACTTTTCCTGAAACAGTAGCGAGCTGGATAAAACGTAGACCTAGCAGCCAAACGATGTTATAAAACTTGAGAATAATCTCAAACTCTAAATAAAGCACACTGATTGGCTGCTCGCAAGCTTTATTTAGAGTCTGAGAATGTACTCAAGTTTTATAATCTCTGAGCCAGGTTACAATGGATCAACTAAGCCACTTTCATTTTTGCCTCCCTCTTCAATAGGGTCAACTCTTGACGGAAAGAATTTGTTTACCGAGGGAAATTTTTTTTCTTTAAGAGTAGACCCAGTTTTGGAAGACCTTTGTCGCCTAGGAAAGTAAACAGCAAGTCAGATAAGTTGATTCCTCTTGTACACATGGCTGAAAAAGTATTGAGTTGTAACATTCACTTTACTTCAAGTGCCTTCTAGGATCTAAAACTGAAGATGTTATTGAAACAGCTAATTTATTTTTTTTTTGTTTTTTTTTAACTTATTTTTTATTGTTTTTATTTTTGGAACTTGACTTTTTTAACCTAAATACGGGCATTATCTAACAGTTTGGAGACGTCTGGATATCCCTAAACGCAGCAGTCCCAGACCCAGGGGGTGGGCTGTTGGGCTCAAGTCCCGCCACCTGGAGCTATGTGTCCAATTAAATGCAGGACTGTAGGTAATAAGGAGGACCTGATGATAAGTTGAGATGATATTCCATACGGTTAAATTGAAACATATGTTGTGACATCTCACTGGAATCGCCTCGCAAGGCGATTCCAATGAGATGCCATGACATATATCTAAAGCTAAGCATGGTATTATCTTGAGTTTTCATCGAATACTCTATTTTATCTGGAACCCTGCTTATGGCCTCTTTCTTTGAGCCCTAAGCCCCACCAGTTGTCCAGAGATAGACCCGCCAGCTAGTTGTGGTCTAGATCCGGTCCTTACGCACATTTGTGGAGACCAAACATTCATTTCAATGGAATGATGAAGTATTTACCACAGTATAACACTAAGGGATGAAAAGTGATATGTCGTGAATTTTTGTGACCCTAACTTTTGTCATAACAAAAACCAACAGCGGCTCATGTGCCAAGGACAAACAAAATGCGAAAACAGTGACTGACATAAACAAACATACTGTCTCCCCATTCTGCTTCGACGAACTTTGCTAAACGAGTTAGACTGGCAGCGAGGTCAGAGTTCACCATTCTGTCGGCACATTTGACATCGTCATCATCACCGGCAACAGCAGTCAGACAAGGGACACAACTCCTCCCGGGCTGGCCACACCACGAACTACTGTCAGCTTCTTCAGAGGCAAACAAAACATAATCTCCCCACAGCTGATGCAGCCTGAAATAGTATAGTGTAATTTACCTAATAAGCAAGCGGGTACAAATTATTAGGGTATACTTGAGGTGTGTGGCTACATATTCATGGGGAGCAACTCATTTTTATTTTTGCCGCCTTTCGAAAACAGCCAAACTCTCAGTAAAAGACGAAAAATTGCTCCCCTAGGAACAACTTTTCCTTTAATAGGAGACCCTTTCAAGAGGGCTACATCGTTCAGGGAAGCCAACAGGAGTTACAAAATTATTTCTTTTCCTAAAACGGCTGAAATCAAGGTAATGCACCCATATATGAGCCGCGACACGACAAAACCAACGACGTGGTTGTGCGGCCAGCGCAGACTCAGATCAGCCTGGGCATCCGCCCAGTCTGATCAGAGTCTTCGCTGTCCGCATGGAGGTAGCTTAGACCCTTAGCTACCATTTGAGCTCTTAATAAAGAGTCTGATTGAACTGGGCGGATGCCCAGGCTGATCTGAGTCTGCGATGGGCGCACAACCACATTGTTGGTTTTGTCGTGTCGCGGCTCATATCTTAATTGGAGTCATTTTCTTCGATCTAGTTTATGCTAATAAAAAGCATTAATAACTATGAATTAAAGAATATCAAAAGCTACAAAATTTACAGAACAACTATTGTTTATATTCTACAGAATTTTGGCGTTCCTGTGTGTCCTGACAACTAATCGCTGATAAACACAACGCTACAACATAAAGAATTACAGCACCTCGCACCTGCTATAAGTACAGCAGTCCGTCTCAATATCATTAGGACGTCCACAATGTTCTGTTCTGCTTCAAGTATAGTCGTAACGACGTCCACAATGCCAAACGCTAGGGGAGAGTCGGGTAACTTCGGACAGGGGGTAAATTCGGACAGTGACATTTTTCCTTTGTATGTCAGTTGTCTGGAACTAAAACAAAACAATAACTGGCCAAAAAATGAAAATCCTGATGAGACGGCTCATTATGAGCCGTCTCATCTGGATTTTCACTGTTTGCAATGGTATGTCCGAACTCACCCGGCTGTCCGAAGCTACCCGACTCTCCACCTTTACGGCATCTGATGAATACTAACGGATCTCGCTTAATGGTAGCGCTTTCTTAAACAGTTCTTGACAGTTCGATAGATAGGAAACAAAATAATAATAAAAAAATATATAAAACAAAAAAAAAAAAAAAAAAAAAAAACGAGCAAAAGCCACGTACCGTTTGAAGTTTTTGTCCCCTCTGATAATTATCTCACTTATTTCTCCACAAGCTTCTTCCATTGTCTGATTGGTGTTGTGCTGCGAAAACCCATGACAATCAGCTCGACACGTCTCCATCAGTTGCTCATTCAGGACGTCCATTCTCTTTGATAACTCGTCCATTAGTAAAACGCTCCTGCATTTTGAGAATCATTTTTCATGTTTAATATTTGAACTTATTTTTATGTCTATGATCTGTTAAATTAGGTCAGTTACCTAGTGGGTAGGCGATGTTAAAACGATGTTCTTTTCAAAGAGCTCCGGTAGCTCGTTGCTTAAGCGCTAGCCAACTGATCTAGCGGTCCCGTGTTCGAGCCCCGCTTGAGGCGGAAATCTTTTCAACTGGAAACGGGATTACATTGCACACAGCCATTCATTATCACCTTCCCGAAGTCTTGATATGACCGAAATACTGTTGTTAGAGGGGGGTGGGGTGTTGCAAATCATCCACCATCGCTCTTTTCAACGTTGAGGCAACATAATGACACTGCGTTAGCTATCTGTTTGAAGGTTGCACGCCCTCTGGGCTATTTTTTAGTCCAGAAAGTACAAGACATCGACGAGCTTATTTTCGGTAAACTCACGGTGACATTCCCCTCACCAAGACCCAGGCTAGCAAAACCCAAGTTCATTTGACTTCGGCTTCTTCTAATAAGAACAAAGCAGTTTTTCAGATGAGGAAATGTTGTTCAATGCTTTGCATTGTTGTTTGAATGGCAAACAGTGAAAACCATAATTAGACTGCTCCTTAGGAGCAGTCTGCTTTTGGTCTTCGCTGTTATGCACAAACTTCTATTACGGGTCCATATATTAAAGGCAAATAAGGCACTTGGTAAATATGGCCTATATGTGACTCTTACCAGTTATGGAAGGCCTTGAAGCCAAAAGCATCGAAGCTAAAATCCGTCTCCGCTACACTGACGTTGGTGTCTACAGATACAGAGCTTGCCGCACAACGTGATGTCCCGTCTGACGTTGATATTACGTTAACCCTCGGACGTATGCTGCAAATACATATCACGCGCAACAATGGGTAAAATTATTCGATTAAGGTAAATGGTTATACTTTCGTGTTTTTCAGCCCTTTTTACAACGTTTTGGATACCTGAATTTCATTATACCACTTGAATGTCCGTTCCCATCTTTAAGTCAATAGAGGGCATATGTATGACCTTGCAATTATGGGTATCCCACTGGGCACACAACGTTGAATCAACAGTGAATCAACCTTGGTTTAACGTCACAACGTTGAATCAAGGTTGATTCAAGGTTTATTCAACCATGTGTGCCTGCTGGGATTTCGATAGCTCACCTACGAAGGGGTAACAGGCATAATTTGGGATAATTTTCCATATTTGTCCAGAAAAACGTATGTTTTGACCCTCAATAGAACCATCTCGCCGAGACGGTGCTGACGCGTGGTCACAACATGTTTTAAATGAGAAGTCTCGGACATATTGTTAAAAGCACGTCTTATTATGCTCTGGTTGTCATAGCAACTAGGTTGAGGCTGACATTTATTAACTATTGAAGATGCCAAAAATAGCAAGTATGAGCCTTCTGGTGTCTATGGTAATAAGATATAGTCATTTTTCTATCAATGGGCAATTCATAAAAGACTTCTACCGTGAAGGAGTAAAGGAGTTTGCAAGACAATCAGCGAAATCTCGAAAAAAACAACAAAAAAACCCCCAAAAAACCCTAAAAACTGACGTCCGGGTATCGAAGCTATAGCATCTCAATCTCTTTATTTTGAATCAAAAGGGAAAAATGAAAGATTTGAATCTATAAACTTTATTTTCAGAAACTGTTAATAGAGCTTAGGTTGAACTATACATAACGTTAACATTTAGGCTTATTTTTTACCAACAGACTTGTCCATCCTTATCATTTGGATGAGTCCATTTCTAGTTTTATGGGTTTCTGGTGACTTTTCATTTTTATTGTAATTTTCATAGAAATGCCTGCGGCTTCTGAACCAGGTCTGCACTGTTTGCACATGTCCTCAAAACGGGTTTACAGTATAAAAGGGTTAACAGATTAACAACAGATGTTACATTTAAGCTCACTCACAATAAAAGTGAACACCAGAATATTACCCTATTGTTCCATGTATCTATTGTTACATGTGTCTGAGTAAATTTTGAGTTATATCTCAATAAGTGTCAAATCAAACACAAATATTTTCACCCAAAATGTTTGAATGGATTCAACAATCTTTGACTTCAGATGAGTCCATTACTTGAAACAGGAGTAATACTTGAGCCTGAAATAGTCGCTACCATCTTTAAGTGTGGAACAGTCCATTAAGCCCAGAAAGGGGTTTATCTGACTTTTTCATAACCTGTTCACCTTGCATATGGTAATTTGACTCTACCATAGACTTAGGATTAGTCCATTATTTAAAGTTGGGTTTGTAGCAAAATTTATAAATCCTTTCACCCCTACATATATTAAGTTGACTCTTCCATCAGTGAATTTGGATTAGTCCATTATTTATAGAAGGGATGTTTGATAAAAATCACTCACAGCACATCCCCACTATATTGAATGGACTCTTCCGACTTGGATCAGTCCACTATTTTGAGGGGCGTAAGGGTATAAACCTTTAACCCCTAAATCTAAGAAATGGAATCTTCCATCATGGATTTTGGAACAGTCAATTAATGTAAATAGGGGTGTTAGATAAAAAATAGCTCTTTGCACAATACATATTTCAGCCCAATTTATAAGATAAATTCTCCCATCTATTACTTTGGGTCAGTTCATTGATTATGACAGGGGTATGTTAAACCTAGTCTGAAGTATTATACCAACAATTGAAATTGACTCAACCAACAAGTCCATTATTTCAAGAAGGGGTATCTGATAAAATGCTTGAATTCTTATATTGATTATTCGAACATTGCGTAACCATACCCACACGTGAGATGTTTTCTACTAAAACCCACGTGAACAGGTGGCGATTACATGATTACAAATGGTCCAAAAGAATATTGCGTTGCGAGCAAAGAGGCCTTATCATGTTACAAAACAGCATAGATCCAGATGAGGCGGTTCATCTGGATTTACGTAGCTCGTAAACGGGGTTTGATTGGCTTAAACATATTTGTTTCACTTCTTCACAACACATAAACAATACAACATACAGATTGATAGGGTTAGAACGAAACCATGTTGCACAGTAACACAACCTTTCAAGTTCACTGAAATATCGTTGAAAAGGACGAAAACGCAAGTCATCCATTCATCCATTTGGATTTACGCAGTTTGCAAACGTATCTGTTATCATTTTTGGCGCTTTATGTAAATAGGCTAAAGTCAGGTAAATTCGGACAGCGGGTAAATTCGGACAGTGACATTGTTTCCTTTGTATGTAAGTTGTTTGGAATTAAAAAGAAAAAAAAAAATAACTGGGCAAACAGTGAAAATCCTGATGAGACGTCTCAACTGGACTTTCACTGTTTACAATGGTATGTCCGAATTTACCAGCTGTTCGAAGTTACCTGACTCTAACCTAGATCCTAATATGCAGCCTGATGCAGGCGGTTTCTCTTTCTCATGTTGCTCTTTCGAAAACCAACATGGAACGAAATACCGACATGCCTTCAATGATTCATGTACCACTCTATACATTCAAACAGATAGAGGAATACAAAGCTATACGAGTAATAGAGAGTTTCGTAAACTTTTGTTAGACATAAAATTTTTAGGAAAGGAAATTATGGGCGTATCGCAATTTCGCTGCAATTGGAATGGGTGTGCTACACTTGAATTGAGGGATAGCTGTCTTTGCTTTCATTTCGTGCCATATGAAATGCTGCAAATTGAACACAAGTTACATGTATGGTGGTTATTATTCTGGACAATGCGTTATTGCTTTATTAAAAAAAAGGTATCAAAGAAAAAGAACAAAAAAACCCCAAAAAACAAACAAACAAAAAAACAACAACAAAAAACAACAACAACAACAACAAAAAATAAGTTTGAACAAAGAAATCTTTCCAGATGCATCATTCAGGTAAAATGTACGCCTTATAGTGAGACAGATTTACGTAATGTTCCCTTTCAAAGATTGTTTCATCTTTAAATGTAGACCTGAAAATGAACGTTTTCGAGTTACATGTATTTGCATTTGAAAATGAGATAATTTCGACGTAAAATGCACTGACAACGTAAATGAGATGTTTATACTGCAATTTCACTGCAACAACCTCATGGTGCCTTTATCAGTCCATAGGATTTGTCGTAAACTGATATTACCTGTCTTAAGCAAGCATTCAAGGAAAGGGCAAACATTGCTTGCTGAAGGCAGGTGCTTACTTAATACAGGGCGATTTATACACATTATTATAATAGTAACTTGATCTGGCGTACTGTATCACGTCGAGTGGATGAGCTCATATCATCGGATCACCCGAGACGCTTGCGTCGAGGGTGATCCGATGGTACGAGCTCATCCACGAGACGTGATACAGTGCGCCAGATCAAGTTACTGTTAAAATAATTTGTTTATTACATACCTTATGGAACAGTCAAGTATTCATACTTGCCAGTGATAATGCATCGATCCGGATTCGAACCTGCGCGGCAGAGGTATATAGCTAGTCGTAAGACAAAGCTACCGACTGAGCTAACGTTGCGCGCCCTTTAATGTGCTTGTTGACGTTACGTCACTATTCCCGTGTCTCTGGTTCTCGTTTCAACAATTCACGTTAACAAATAACGCGCCTGAAGCTGGAACTCAGAAATAGCCTCGTTTTAAAGGATAGTGATATGGATTCAGAAAACGTCAATTTTATACAGCTCTCTGTATCAGATGGCCAGAAAACAGGCAGTTCAAACGGTGTATCATTGATAGGTATATAATAAATACCGTTATTGTACAAATGATCAAAAATGCAAACACATTTCTGAATGAACATAATTAGCATTTTTCATATTTCATAATGAACATAATTTGCAATTATGTGTATACATTCTATAATCGCCTGATATAATAATGTAGAAATTCACATATCTGAAAAATATCTGTAGGAATTCCCAGTCCTCGCACCTACTAAAGCTTATTTCACATTCGCCATTTTGTTTTTATATGTGTTTCCTTATATGCCATGTTCTATGTCTTGAGAGAATAAAGTTTCGTCTGTGATTCTGTCTGTCTGTCTGTCTGTCTGTCTGTCTGAAAGCTTCCAGACTTACATGTAGTCAAGAGTGAAAAAAAATAAGAAAGCATAATTTTCTTTTTCATCTTCGTGGCCTATCGCGGTGCCGAAGTGTTAAATCTCTAGAGTCGCGAATGACTGAAGCGAAAAGGACATCACCCATCTATATCTTTGTGCAAGTATATTTGTCTGTGAGCCGCGACACGAACCATCATAGTGGTTGTGTGCCCAGCGAAGACTCAGATCAATCTGGGCATTCACTCAGTCAGATCAGAGTCTTTGCTTTGCGCTGAAAGAGTAGCTAAGTGTCTGAGCTAGCTCCATGCGGACAGAGAAGACTCTGATAAGACTGGGCGGATGCCCAGGCTGATCTGAGTCTGCGCTGGGCGCACAACCACTTTGTTGGTTTTGTCGTGTCGCGGCTCACATTTTTTCCCCCAAACTTTGTATGTTTACTCGTCTTACCTTAACTGGACGGGAGGTCCAAGGTTAAAGTCCACGTCCCGCTGTGCCCATGAAACTGCAGGAGCCAGGGTCATATTCTGGAATACCGCAAATGTTGCGTTGACGCTGCTGTTTGCATCAAGATGCTCTTCACTGTTAGACAACACTGTCCAGTTGTATGAGGTGATCTCATTGATGTTTGGCTGGCCACTCTCGAATGTTTGAGCTACAATGGAAGAAAAACAGATAAAAATGAATGGCATGAGGGCGATACATGGTTATACTTCCAAGGGAGGGAGGTACTTTGACAAGGTAATTCGTCTTCATTCTCTTAAAGCTTACGCTCAAAGAAAAGAACTTGCTCTCAGAGATCTCTCAAAATAGATAATTACTGAACTCATCACCTCAAAATCTCAAGATAAGATGAAATAAGATGACTCGTGAATATAAGCTAAACAATATGCAAAATTTTAAAAATCAAAGCGTAAAAAAAAACAAAAAAAAAACGAACAAACAAAAAAAACAAAAAAAAACAAAAAACAAAAAAACAAAACAAAAAAACAACGGAAATAGTTGGATTTGCAAACAACGTAAACCTACATGAGACGGCTGAGACGGCTCATGATTAGGCGCCTCATTGGGTGTACACTAATTGCATAGGCCATGAGCCAGATATGGTTTACCTCCCCCCAGGGGGAGTTTTGTAGACCATACTTTTCTTAAAGTCCAGCATCTTAAAAGTATTTTGCAGCATGTTAGCCCTCTGGCGAGTGGGGCGTTAAGCTGTAACAGCCTGTTACATTACGTTACCCATTAAAATAATTAACATAAAATGAAAAATATAAAAAATTATAAAAAATAGAAGTCACGTTCCTATGTTTAAAATTATAATGTAGTCTAATAGAACAATCCAACAGCTAAAAGTTATGATGTTTGAAACGTCACTTTATCTTACATGGTGTAAGATACGTGACGTTTCTCTTTACTCTCCATTAAAATTGCAATTTCCATCCACAATACTTTCTTTTTGTAAGTTATTCCTTAATATTAGACCAAATGTTCGTTACTGTATTAAAGAAAATTAATTGATCTTTTCAGAGCTGCAAAAATTATTGTCCTATCTTGTATACTATGGGAGAAATAGGATGTTGAAAACAGTACCCCCTAATGAATGTTCCATATTACAAGTATCACTTTCCGTATAATTCAAGTGCTTGAACTACACTGTTGGAATTGAAAACAACAGTAAAAGGTAACATTGAATATGCCAGCCTATTTAAACAGCAAGGAACATTTCAAAAATATTTTGAATGCATTTTAGTCGGCCATAATGATCAATTATAGACGTTACCTAGGGCTACTCTTGATAAAATCATATAATTTGAAGATACAATCATCCTATTTTCTTTTGTAGCAGTTTCTTCATAAAAGAATCTTCTAATATAAGAGAAAAATGCATTCTGGTTTATTTTCTATGATAAGCTATTACTAGTAGTAACGTAAATAACATTAACATTTAAAATATTTTATTATAATACCTTTAATCAGGTTTTTTTCCACTCTCACATAAAAAATAACACATATAAGACTGGATGTTCTTATGATATATTGTGTACTTGGACCTATCAACACTTCTCTCAGTCATTGACATATTCTGCATATGTAAAACTGGTGTTGCTGTTTACTTTGTTACTATATCAAAAATAAAAGTATTTCATAATGGCATTGCCCGGTTTGTTTCTTTTACAAATTGTACATTTGAGTTCTAAAGACAGTAATACACCTGAAATTTTGTTATATACAGCTGAAAAATCAAATTAAAGAAAAAAAAACAGAAAAAAAATACTTCAGAAAAGATAAAGCCGCAGCTATTAAAAGCCAGCATTGATTTTGCATATAGGGGTCGAATAAAATAATATGCTATCAGTTTGATACCATTTAAAGCTAAGCGGTTTGACGTTTAACTATAAATTAATCAGTAATCACTAACGCAAAATAGAGTTCCACCTTGTATATTGACAGGATTTGTTATAGCCTTTACGTGCACACTAAAAAACTATAAAGCAGAACAGTAAACCTGAAGTTTGAAAGCTTAAGCCTAATACAGTTCTGCATCAAAGCTAATGTAGATATTTGCTGGCAGCGTATACTTACTTTTGTAAAACTATCGTATATTTTACGTTACCAGAGGAAACAACATTGCTGAGTTACAGCTAAGAAACAAACAAACATTTGAAAATAATTAATGGTAGTGTCAATACATTGCTTTACTTAGTTCATTTATGTAACTAACAATTATGTGTCAACCAGGAGTTAGGGAGAATAGTATCAGAAATATTTAATACAGAAAAGAGACACTGGCAGTTTACTAGTATACTGTAGCAATCTATAAATGCTATGTTTATGATGATCTATAGTTCTATGCTTTGTTTCTTGCTCTTTAAAGTCTAACTACATTCAACCATATCCTAAAGAATCTAACTACATTCAATCATCTCTTAAAGAATCTATTCACTAAAGAACATAAAGACACGTTTGATTGGGCAAAAATGTTTTTTTTTTTCAGGGACAGTGTTCCAGTAGCTCTGCACACATAATAAAATGGCAAATGAAAATGACAGAATATATTAATGTTTGTCATCGTTGTTCAGATATTTATGAGTATATCTTAGTTTTTCTTCTTCAGAATGTATTTGCCTACACTGTAGTTATATGCTTTGCAGCATAATATTGAGAAAAAAAGAAAGACCAAAAAAAGACAAAAAGACCAAACAAGTAACGTATACAACGTATTTAATGAGAGTTTATGAATTCTTCATTTCCGATATCCTTTACTAGTAATACAGTATATCTGAAGAGCAAATAATCAAACAATAGAAATAGTGTATATCAATACATGCCAAGGAAGGGCAGCCTAAATAACTTACTGCAGTTGATCTCTGTGACCCTGTTTTACCACATTGTTTACTTTTTAGCAATAAATATGGCTGTAAACTGCTTATTAATTATATCTTACTGCTTATCAAATCATCCTTGTCCAAATATGTTAAATACTGTTAGAAAATAAAGCCCCAATTTTAGTTGTTGCATTATTGAAAATTGTCTGACTGAAATTTGTATTTCGTAACACCTTTAGTCCTTGATAGTAACAAAAAGTGGGAATAAAACCATGGGGTTTGCAAAATCATCTGACCAGTTAAATATTTGTAACAACATAATGAAAAATTAGAACTCCTGAACAGGCTGAAGACAGAATGCTGTATGTGTTATAAAGTGTGTCACTTTCTATAATCCTTAAATGTTCACATTGTTAACATTTTGTAATGTATTTGATGGCAGGGAGCTGCATAAACAGATCACGTAGATCACAAATTAACATATAAGTTATGATCACGGGAGCCACACATATTTGCTAACCCATGTAAAGCAGTTACTGTGCAAAGAGGCTCGTGGCTGACGATTCGACTGACAGCATAGAAAAATGATGTTAATGCATGCCGGCATAGTTGGTACTGCTTCTGATTGCCTCGGCTGGTAGTCACAGTTGCATATTTGTATAGGGTAATTGAATGGCTCAGCCAACAGCACAGGTAGCGAAATTGGTTTTATCCCCATCATAACGAGAACCTAAATATTAATCAGTTGCAGCATATACCAACTTATACCTTCTTCATTTAATGCATAGAATTAAAAAAATCATTTTTATGAAGTCACTTTTAAGTGAGACTCAATGGAAGGCAAAGTCGAACTGCTTCAGCTGTAGCAATCTACGTGCGTCTTGCTGAACTCTTGCGTATTTCAAAGAGCTAAATTTGCCATCTGACTACCTGTGGTAAGCTTATACTACAGCAATGAATAATTCATGCCGCCAGGGAACTAAAATTTTGATAACAGATGACTCACAAATCTTATTCCTTGACATATTACAATTATGTAACGTAATGTTACTGTTAGATTGCTTTTCAAATATACACTATTACTTTTTTTTCTCCTTTTTTCATAGTTTGAGGACACATAACATTGACATTTCTTCATATTTACATATAAAACAGTATCTACTTAAGACAAAATAAAGATAACATTGAAATATAAAATGCAGCTGATGTTGGCTTTCTTAGCTTTTCTCGTCATTTTGTAGGTTAAGTTCTTCAAAAATAAAATAGCTTCTGTCCCCATTTAATGTATCCACTGCTTACTGCTGCCTAACTTATCTAAGCTGGGCATGAATCAAAGAAGATTGATGGAGCACGTATAAACTTCTGTCCACCAATTCAGCGATTTAGTCTAATTCTGTTTTTTTTTTCTTTTTTGTATTTATGTATTTTTGTTGTGGTTATATACGTTACATATTTATCGCGACTGCTGACGAGTTTTTTAAGACTTAAGTTGTTTCTTTTTTATACTAGACTATTGATACAGTCATATATATGACAGTAACTTTTCTCTACACTTAAATTCTTAAAATTTGCTCCTTTATATATTACATGTATTTAGACATTGAAGGGGAAAAACGTCAAATGCAATGTAAACTACGTTATATGGGTTAGTCAACTTATCCTTGACAATGTCAATTACTTTGAAACAGCGATTTATGCACTAGCAGACAAAACCCAACATTATTTAGGGCGAATACTAACATGTGTATAACAATGGGTATCTTCTTTTATAACGTAAATATATAAATTTGGGTAGTGTAATTGACGTTGACGTCATACGTTAACGCCCCAACGTACAGAGGGCTAACATGTGTCATTTTGTTTCTTATATAATGTAGTTTCAGAAAATTATAGTGTACAAAACTCCCCCTAGGGGGGGGGGGGGAGGGGGGTCTACGGTCAGCTCAAGGTCTAGCACTCTTGTCTTTGAATTTTTAATATGATGTAGCTTGGACGAACGATTTTTGAAATTTGCAGAAGGTTTGTCCTCTGCCATTTTAACTTTTAAAGGGCTAAAGTAACACAGTTACATGTATACGAGCTTAAATTAAAATCTACTGAAAGAGTTCCCTCAAGAGCAAGAGCAGAGAACACATTCGAAAGAAGAAACATGGGACATACCTCGCTTTTATTGTAAATTATCATCATTTAGTCTTAAATTTAGCACAATCATGAATTGTTCAGCTCAAATATGATAAAAATTCTTACTTATAACAGTATTTCCTCTCGCCGCAAACTTTCCTGTATAATGTGTTCTGTTCCTTGTCCTAGATACCAGTTCCAAATTTGCTTGTCCCGTGTAGACCACTCTCAGTTTTACCGGCTCTAATTTCTTGAATTCTACAAGATTTGTTTCGAAAATTGTGCTCGGTTCTTGACGCCACAGCATGTCGGACTTTGTTAAACTTAGCTCTTCCTCAACGTCAATGCTGTACCTCTGCTCGATAGTCGTATCGACCTCCAACTGCATCATGTACTTCTGTACCTGGGGCTTTTTATCTACCTTCTTGACTTTCAGCTCACTGAAAAAAAGATGCGACGTTATTGAAAACGCTTAATCCACTGAAGAAAATGATCTGGTATGACAAGGGCTTTTTCTGGCCTCCAGTCAAATTTAGGTTTCCATTGCTTCTCATCGGAGTTAATATTTCTTCAGAGTTCTCGAGGAGCCCCGGTAGCACAGTGGGTTAAGAGCTGGCCTGCTGATCTAGCGGACCCGGGTTCGATTCTCAGAGGAGGCGGAAATCTTTTCAACCGTAAACGGGGTTCCATTGCAGACGGCCTTTCATTATCACCCACCCATCATCCTGATATGACTGAAATACTATTGGAAATGACGTAAAATCGAACATCATTCATCCATCTATCTTCAGAATTTTCAGAATAGCGTATGATAAAGCATGCACTGAACGTTACCCCCACACCACCCAGGGACGTAACTAGGGGCAATTTCATAATACGCACAACCATGTTTTATTCACTACTTCTTGAAGGGAAAATACGAATTTCAGCCTCTTTGGGAGTTGGTTTTGAAATCTTGTCTAATTTATGAAATTTCAGCATGCAAATATGCAGGTGCGTTTTGAAATTTTGTCAATTTTGACAAATTTTCAATACGCACTTGCGTATTTGCCGTATACGTAGCTACGCCCTTGCCACCGCCCGACCCGGCCATCCTAAAGATGTCACAGCAAGATACTCATTAACTTACAATACATATGAGATCTGACTGTGTGCGTGGCAGGATATACATTGAAAGAAGAACTGCGTGTCGTTCGTAGGCTGTATGTTTCCAGTTGTGTCAATCGGAAGATCCGGATTACCCTTCATTTTGTGCAAATTGATAGGTTTGTCACCCTGCAATATACAATTTGCATGTAACAAATACATGTATACTTAGGACGTATTTACACTTTCATGTTTTCCGCCATTTTTACAAAAAGGGAAAAACATCCGTGACTTCCTTTTAGCTACTCTGAAGCAGGAAGGCCCGTTCAAAAGGAGTCTTCTCTTACAGAAAAGAATTTTGTTCCTAAGGGAGCCAGTTCTTTTCTTTAAGAAACTGTTTTCTTTAAGAGCTAACCCCGACTGGGAAAGGAGACGAAAACGAAAATGGCAAAGCTCCCTCCCCCGAAATTTAAGAAGCATAAGCACATTCTCCTTAATCTGGACTGCTTTATATTTGCTTATTTTGAGCTCAGAAACTTAATAAACTTCATCATTTCACAAAATGTTGAGGAGCTTTAGTTTTGAATATAAACTGTCATAGTTCCATGTCACCATTAATTACATTCCTTCATAGTAAACTTCACTTTTACCTAAATCGTACATGTGACAGCTCTTTATTTCGCAACATATCTCATTCTTTAGATTTACAAACGTAATCTGACGGAAGTAAACAAAAGAGAGAATAAATAAATAAATAAATAAATAAATAAATAAATAAATAAATAAATAAATAAAAAAATACATTTATCATATGACGGCGCATCCTAGAGTGTAATAAAGCCATGCATTAAAAACGATAATCCACTAGTGGATTAAATATGCAAATTACGTCGTAACATTATACGTTGATGTCCATAAAAACGTCACGTTTTCTAATGGCGAAATCGTGACGTTTTAATGCAAAATTTGCTAATAAAATGCAATTTTAGTTTCATATGATAAATAGAATCTTGCATTCGTGCTCCTGTATTATTGAATTTATTAAACTCGTTGGGGAAAACCGATAAGATGCTCGGCAAGCCTCGCATCTTATCTTTTTTCCCAACTCGTTTAATAAATTCAATAATACATGAACACTCATGTAAGATCCTCTATGTATACTCAATAGAAATAGAAACGCTACACCTTTTCAATGGAAAAACATGGGATACTGTTTGAAGTATTAGATAGAGACAATGGGTCCTCCAGTTTGCGAGAAGTGCTTTCGAATCCAAAAAGCCATTGTTTGGAATGGTAATTAATTAAAAGGGAGCGCGTGCTTGTAGGGATAACGCCAGTATAATCTTGCGTTAACGTCAGTTACTTTTGACGTTTTTGGTGTTTCTACACGTACTAATTAATTCTAGTTTTCGTTTTCTGACAAAACGAATATCTGCGGTATATCTGATTAAATCCCGTTTTCCTCAAATGAAATATTTTTTGGCAAAATAATTTTATGTGTTTTCATTATTATCAACAAACCCAAAAGCACAAAGCAAATCTAAGATAATTGCGTTTGGTTACTACAGGATCAAGGCTGGATCCAAAATCTGTAGTTATCTGGATGGTAGATCAACCGGCACATTTTATTTCATAAAACTATTTTCTCCGAAAAAGTGTTTACTAACAGCAATAAACTCATTATAAAAATGAAGCAATATGTGACGTCACATACCAGACATAGAAGATGGTAAGAAAAGACAGGGCAGATAGAAGCCATGTGATATGTGTAGCATCATATATAAAAATCTGTGTCTTGATTTTTGTTATAAAAGCTTTAAAATCTAAATTTTCTATATAGCGTTTCTAAATCTCTTGAGTGTAAATAACAGTTTTACCGTTAAGCGACTGGATCATCTCCCGTATAGGTGGACAAACCATGTTATAACTATTTTATACAACCCTAGTCAGTGTACACCTTGCGCATTACGAAATTTTATCTTGCTAAACTTTGCGTTTTCTCAGGCAAGTTTAGTATTTTTGCGTTTTCTGGCAAGGATAGTATAAATAAATAAATAAATAAATAAATAAATAATTCGGCAGCAACAAACCATTGATTCTCTTTCGTTGAACGAGATGTCGGACACAAAGGACGCGTTCCAGTCAATACTGTCGAGACCCTTAGAGATGAACCGTTTCTGACGTAATGGTGCCTTTGCCCCTTGCTCATAATGTACTTGTATGGAAGCTTCCTCTAGCATGTCAAGTGGGCTGGAAAGCAATACAAGAAAATATAACATATCTCACGCCAAATAGATGCAAAATTCCAGTCGCACTTGGAAATCAACTTTTCGTTTTCCAATAGGAGAAGGTTTAATTTTTAATTTCTAAATAGCTGTAAGGAATTACCAGTTAATTACAGTGTGGCTTTACTGATTATTTTAGTGAGGCAAAATTCTTTCTAACTGTAAACAAGGTTCCATTGCAAGCAGCCTTTCATTTTCATCCTCCCATCATCTTGATACGGCTGAAATACTGTTAAAAGGACTTTTAAATCGCAAGTTTATCCTCCCATCTATCCGTTTCCGTTGCTGAATATCCCAATGTGCAAAATAGGCACGGTGTGTCAATCTTAACCTGTATCGCTATTGGGCTTTATCTGTGTTTTCCGCCAGTTTTTCAAAGTGATAGAACTTTTGTGGGTTTCTAGTTGCTTCTCGTGAGAACGAAACCGTCGTTTCGCTACTAAATTCTGACATATTTATAGCTTAAACTGCGCGAATCTTTCGTTTACAGGACTTACCCCGCCTCTTTGGTGATTAGTTCAATATAATACTCCTTTGGCTGTCTCACGTCCTCCACTATGGCGTATACCGTGTACGGCTCCGGGTTGTGGACGTTTGTGCTGCAGGGCCATAATTTACTGATCACCAACTGTCCAGACCGCCAGGTTATTGTTTGAGCATCTTTCTTCAAAGCAACCAGTACTGTATCTCCTCTGCACAAGACTCTCTGTTATAAGAATTATTAATAGCAGGAGCCGAATTATATACTCCGTAAACACTCTAAGTTTTGGCAAAGAAAAGGACTGGGTTGGTGGGGATGGTGGTAGATGTGGTGGGAGGGGTGGGGGGGGGGGGCAGTAAAGAAAAAAGTAGAAGTAGAGTTGCTTTCCCTGAAAGTGTACACATTCGGCTGAATGAAACATCTATTTTTCCGCAGCCAGCTGACATCAAGTTTGATTTTAGTCTTTGTACGCATTTATTTGCCAAGATAGGCAGAATCAGGTGACTTCTCAAAATACATGTTGGTGAGTGAGTGAGTGAGTGAACTCGGGTTTAACGTCCCATCAACAACGAGGTCATATGGAGACGGGACCTCGGTTTAAAGTCTCATCCGAAAGACCGGAGAAGCGGGGGATCGAACTTGCGACCCCTGGGTTAATAGTCCGGAGTGTTATCCACTACGCTACTGCCGCTCCTACATGTTGGTGTGTCAGACAGTGAAGTGCAGCGGAGAATATTTGAACGCAGCGAAATTAGCATGCGAAAGGTTAAAGGCGACGACGCAAAACTTCTTTTGAGCAGTATATTCATAACATATACATGTACACACCCGATAATATGGCCGATACCGTCATGGATGTGCATGAAAGATTACAAGGTTATAGACACAATAAATAATATAAACAAACAAAATTATTTTTTTTTACCTTGACGCAGTCTGTGCTGTCCAAGTCGACAATCTTCGTCAGTTTTCCACGACTCTTCAGCCGCAGAATTCCGCCAGTTTCCTCTTCGACAAGACGTCGATCATTGTTGAATTCAGATTCAGTCTCCTCAGTAGCGACACCTAACGTCAGACTTAGTAGGCCGAGTAAAACAATAACCAGTCTCATTTTCTTTGACGAAATCACTTTCATTGTGTTTGCATTTCTGTTGAGTAAACAAGTTGAAGCAGTTGGAGTAAATGGAAACTCTTGCCTTAACGTAAATTGAAACAAATTCTCAAAGACAGTGTTTTCTTTTCTTAATTTTACGGGAAAATCACTGATAACGGAGGGTTTGATAATAATTATGAAATAGATTTTCTGAAATAGGTTTTGTTAAGATTCGTTGTCGTCCCTCAGTAGAACCGCCTCAAGGAGGTGGAGCAATTCTATTGAAGGACCAAATACAATACCTTTAATTAAGAAATAATAAAAATAAAAATAACAATAAAAAATCAAGAAAACTCATTAAACCTTGTCTTATCTGACCAGCTCTTTAATCTTATTGCACTCAGAACAGCCAAAACTAAACTCTATGGAGTTTTTGGCTGTTCTGAGTGCAATAGTGTTAAAGCACGATAAAAAAGACAAAGAGCAAGATGTACTAAAGTACAACTTGGTCTTGGTCTTCGCGAATTGAATATTGGCTTAGTTTTCCATATTACCGAAGAAACTTGTAATAACTGATTATCGCAAAAGCTGCGATTAAGGTGCCGTGAATAATGTTTCCACAAAGGCTAAAACTGACTGTTAAAGTGGGCGCGTTTCAATATTCTTTTGACAGTGATAAACATTAAAAACGGATTGTAGAGACAAATCGTACTGAAAGTTGGGCAGTATTATCTTAAAGTATTATTAGGTCCAAATATTTCTAAAATTTATCATTGACGAGGCATGTTCTAATTGGCCAGCGACGTTTTAGAAGAGTGTCCTTATTAAATTAGAATACGCCTCTATTTTTTCGTTGATCAATTTTGTGTAATTTAGTTAATTTGAATGTAACCAATCGGGTTCCTTCGCGATGAGTTTTACCTGTCGCTCGTGAATTTTATTTACAAGTTTCAATTGCGCTTGTATCACAGAACAAGCAAGACTTGGGCTACAATGCCTAATCCTTAATGATGTTAGAGAAAATGCAGTTTCGTTTGTCTCGGCTGCTGATGTTGCTGCTGCTGGGCGGCGCATGCGCACTGTATTATGAAGAAGGGTTCGACCATTACTACAGTTACTCTTCGGAATCTGATGTTTTTGGGTTTCATAATCTCACTACAGTGGTTAAGGTAAGAATATAGAGAATATTTGACTTTTTCAGTGTAAGATCGATTTTTATTTCACCGAATGAACACCAAAAGCAGTATTTTCACGAGTGGCGAAGCCACGAGTGAAAATACCACTTTTGGTGTTCATGAGTGAAATAAAAATTCATCTTACACTGAAAAAGTCAAATTTTCTATTTCTTTTATGCTTGAAAATCGCAATTATTCTGTTTATTCTAGAGCGTCAGCCATCACGACTAAAACGCAACTTTTTTCCTACCCGTTTTGCGTCAAATTTGATGCTTCCAGCGTGTTTATTGGGTATGATATTGGTTGTAAACAGAGTTTGCAACTAAAAAATAGCTTCAAATATCATTTTGATAAACAGATCTCAAAAAATTTACCAAGAAAGAATTCCTACAGGAGACTTAGGCGGCCAGACGTCGCGTGCAGTAACAATGTTACGTTGGCGCTTTAAGTGACGTCATTAACGTCGTAATGACGTGCAAACATGCGTGACGTAATTTGTGTCAAGCCAGCTAAGATTTAGCCAATTAATCAACAAAAACCTTGAGGCTATTTCACAAAAATCCTATTTCTGAAACAGTGAAATCGAAAGTGATAATTTCACTGTTTGAAACAGTGAGATTATCAGTTTCGATTTCACCGAGAAATCTCTATAATTCATTGAAAAGTATAAAAGAAGATTAGATATTCCCAGCAGGCATATGACGTCGAAATGACGTTAGTTTGACGTCGATGTGTCGGTGCCAGTGCGACGTCATTTCAGCGTCATGTGGTGCCTGCTGGGTTCTTATTCTTTTTAAAATTGCAAAACAACACATTTAAAATCCACAAAAAACTTCGTTTTTATATCTGGAAGCTGCTCCGTAAAGAGCGACACCATCTCCGAATTCGACTAACTTTTTCACTTTTACAAACAGTGCTGGCTCAGACGAAATGTGTTATCTTGGTCTGCACTGTATATATAGTTCTACTGGCCAGACAGCTACCATCTGGCTTAAGATTGGTAAACTTTCAGGGGTAGCAACTCTTGTCATAAAATTTTGTTCCTTTTTCAACGGGGATCAACTCATAAGGGGAAGGATCTTCTCCCTAACAGCAAATTCTGAATGAAAGGGTATACGTCTTTTTTAACTTTTTGAAAAGGCTTCATTATCGAGGAAAGCAAATAGAAAGTCTCAAAAGTTGCCACCCTTTGTAAAAATGACAGAGAAAAACTTGTAGTGTACCTATATCATAAATTTGAAATTTTTTCCACTTATTCTAAAAGTATTTTCCCCACTGCTCCTACAGCCCATAGGCTATGGGAAACTTTACCTTTTTATTTCTCCTTTCATCAGTTCGTTAACTTCCGAATCTGTTATTTCAAGCTAAGAATCTGTGAAATTTTGATTTGAGTAATGTTTTAAAATTACGGCATACCTGCTTATTATATACTATATTAAGCAATCATTATATACAATTAAAATCATAGTTTACTTGATTTATTTAGATATTGACTCTCAACCAACAACCGTTTAGAAATAGTATTTCGACAACTCTATTGAGCTGCGACACGACAAAACAATGAGCATATGCGCTAGGCGAAAACTCGGATCAGCCTGGGTCTCAGCACTGTCTGATCAAAGTCTTCGCTTTGCGCTTAAGGGTAGCTAAAGATCTAAGCTAGCTCCATGTGCACAGGGAAGACCCTGATCAGACTGGGCTAATGCCCAGGCTAAATTGAGTGTTTGCTGGGCGCACATGCCACTTTGTTGGTTTTGTCATGTCGCGACTCAATTCATTTTTACAGTACAAAAAAGGAAAAATAGTCTCAGTGCAACAAACTAACAGTTAACCTAACAACGTCATTTTCAGTACACAAGGTAAATGGGCGCACTTTCAATGGATGCAGTTTAGTCGTTTTCATTTAACCCTTTCTTTCCAAAAGGTGTCAGCTCTTAAAATTCTTTCCATTGGGAGATTTTCCTGTTTTTGAAGGGCTTTATTGTCCAGGGAAGAAGACCGGGTGTCACCAATGCTGTCCTCTTTTGCAAAGTAATGGAAAACCAGGAAGGTATCAATACTCTTTAACAATGACAATCCCTGAATGTATTATGCTTCGTATTTTTTTCCAGTTTCGAGTTCGCGCTGTGAATTCCTCGTCTGACGAAGGTTCCCTGAATATGTTGATGGTGGACAGCTTTGTCCAATACACAGAAAAAGGAAATTGTAAGTTTTTAGTTAAACTATTCCGACAATCAGAACATTCGTCTGATCAGATTTTTTCCTGTTTTCATGGATAGCGTAATGGTTTACGGTTTTTCGGTCCGCCACAGTATTTAAGTCATTTCGAGGCTACGGAAGGGTGATAATGAAAGGCTGTGTGCAGTGAAGAGCCCTATTTGCGGTTGCAAAGAATTCCGCCTTCAGCGGGCGTTCAAATCCAGACCGCTAGCTTAGCAGGCCGGCGCTTAACCCACTAAGCTACCGGACGGGGCTCCTCCCTGTTTATATAAACAGGAATTTACCTAACGAAAACGAAACTGTGATCAAACTGCGCTGACTTCTCCTTGTACATTCATATGAAAAATTAAGTATTTGCTGTTCATAAAAACACAGGACAGAGGACAGAGTCAAACTGAAAACCAGGCAGAAGCAAGCCTGTAAAGGAACAAATTTATATCTTCATGGGGGTGGGGGGGGGGGGGGGGGGGTAAGCTCAGGAGATCGACGGAAGTTCGCTACACGCTATATTCAGAGAGACAATTCATTTACGTACCAAAACACATTCTTTTTAGAGACAAATAGAAAAAACAAGGAAGCATGACCTCAATATAAGTTCCAGAGCGGTCGTCGAGGCGGTTCAGATGACGGTTATTTGTTTGTTTTGGGCTTAACGGCTTTTTGAGACAGTATTTCAGTCTCTATCGAGCCGTCTTCCAGAGAAAGGGAGAAAGAAAAGGAAAAGATAAGTGTAGCGTAGATGCGACTAAAAATATCGAAACAACCCCATCCCGCATCTGCTGCAATAACAGCCGGTCCTTGCCCTACTAAAATCCAAATTAGTAGGACGCCCCGGCACTGAAAGCAGGCACTTGTTCCGAAAAAAAAAAGAAACTTTATAAAGTTATCATGTTTATACGCTTATTTACAGTTGCTGACAATCCATTAAAATGGGACCTCGACAGAGAGTAAGTAACTCTTTTTGTGTAAAAGCTGACGTGTGATCTATTATAAGATGTTTAAAAAAAAATCACTGAATTAAGCACCTTGATTGAGCCACATCATGAAATTTCAAACAATGTAGAATTGCAGTCTGAACAGAGCCTTACCTTGTCACATCAGCCATCTATGGATATCATCCAATCCATAGAGCTGACAGTGCGGTCTCTGATTACCCAGTGTAAATAAGAAGGATAATCTGAATTTCACATGATAAAATTGCCACATTTTTTGGAAGTCACATGATGTGGCTCAATTATTCTAATACATCTCACTTATGCCACACTTCCCAGGTTGGTTTGTTGGTTGTTTCGGGTTTAATGGCCCTTTGAAACAGTATTTCAGTCTACATCAATCGAGGCGTCTCCCAGGCAAAGAGAGAGAGAGAGAGAGAGAGAGAGAGAGAGAGAGAGAGAGAGAGAGGAAAAGAGATATGACAAACAAGAGAAAAATATCCAAACATCCCCAACTTGCACCATCTGCAAGCACAGTAGGCTTTTGTCCTACCACTATCCGAATTAGTAGGACGCCCCGGCACTGAAAGTTACCCAGCACCATCGCCCGACTCGACCGACTCTCACACCTCCCAAGAAGTTTTAGCAGCGTACAAGGTCTGTTGCTTCCTAGATATTTTCAGCAAAATACATCTCATAATGTGCATGTCTATCACCTTCCAGGAATCGCTAGCACGACATATAGTGTACAAGGTCTGCCACTTTTCAGAAACAAGGTCTATCTCTTCCAAAGAAATTTCATCACGATACATTTCCAGGGTTGGGACACGTTTTCTAATGTTTTGTTACGCTGCACGGATAAATGTGTGAATATTTGTTTAAGGTTAAACATATTATTATTTCTCTTTTAGCATTATACATCTCAGAGTGTGCACGTCTGTCACTTGCTCGACAGAGCTGATATTATGCAAGGTATACCATTTCCAAGAAAATTAGAGAACAACGCGTCTCATAGTCTGCCTTTGGAATTGAAAGACCTTTGCTCCTTATAAGGACAACCTCGTGGCCAGTTGCTGCGAAGAACTGTCTTCTTGGATTTTCGCTTGCCTTATTTTGCTATATGTGCCGTATTTATAGTTTTCCTTTCCCATTTGGTGTTTACTGGCCCCGAGGTTATAAAACTTGAGTACAGTCTCAAACTCAAAATAAAGCAAATTGATTGGCTGCTTCCGAGCACATGCTCGGAAGCAGCCAATCAGTGTGCTTTATTTTGAGTTCGAGATTATCCTCAAGTTTTATAATCTCGGACCCAGGATGTGGAAATCGATTGTATCCCCCTTCTCATCTACTCTTAATTAAAGGAAAGAATTTTCTTCTTAACTCCTGAGGGAAAGAATTTGCTTTCTTGGTAGCAAATTCCTTCATTTAAGAGTTGCACTCCACTTTGGAAGTCCATTGTTGTCCAGGAAAGCAAACAGGAAGACACAAAAGTTGTCCATTTTTGTAAAAATGGCGGGCTAATACCCCTTATTTTATACGTATTAGGTTTCTATTCACTGTTGGCACGGACGGTCTGGTAACCATGGTTCACTATCACCCAGAAGACGAGCAAGAAGTTCTAACAATGAAGAAAGTTCTAGCGAGCACTCTCTCCGCCAAAATTCTGGTGAGTAAATTTAAGCCGAGCGCAAAGGCACGTTCTGGCGAACAAATTGTTCAGAATTGAACACAAAATTGAATCAGTCTTGATTCAGCGACATGACGTTAAATCAGCGTTGATTCTACATTGTTTCAATGCTGTTTGCCTGCTTGGATCTAAATGTTGGGGCACATTTGTTATAAAAAAAATTGAACAGTCAAGTTGATTTTACAAAATGAAACTTTTTGTCAAAAGCGTGCTGAACATTCTTAAAGAAAGGCCTGCAGAATCACACCTTCAGGAATGGGCATTTTCTAAAGAGTTCATTTTGTACAATATCTGCATGCTACTTGTACTACGTTCCTTGTAACGAATTAAAAGTTTTTTTTGTATTAGTTTACTTTCTATGTCATCTCTAAGCATCTGAAAACACATGGTATAGTGTTAATCATTTGAAAAAGTTAACATTGCCATCTTTCATGATAAGATGATCCGTGCGCACCATGCTTTCTTATTTTGATTTTATTTTAAGGTGACTGGCTAAAGACTTTCAGAGAAAGCAACTCTACCATTTTATTTTTGCCTCCCTTTTAAATTGTGGTCTACTATGAAAGGAAAGAATTTGCTCCTAGGGGAGCAAATTCTTTCCTTAAAGAGTAGACCCTATTTTCCTTAAAGAGTAGACCCTATTTTGAAAGGGCTAAGTCGTCCAGGGAAGCAAACAGGAAGTCACAAAAGTTGTTCTCCTTTGTGAAAATGGCGGAAAATATGGAGGTATATCCATTAACCTTGAGCTTGATTAAGCATAACAACATTAGTTGTCTTTGCTTTTCTTTTACGCTAAAAAATGTTGTTTTATTGTTTTTGCTAACAGATAAAGAATGAAGCCAACTGGCACTTTAAATCAGAGGAGCTGGACCATGCAGGTATGAATATATCACAAGAAGGTTTGAAGAAAAAATTCATGCACTATATGTTTTGACTCTGATTAGAACCGCCTTAGAGCCTGCATAGCAGATGTAGCATTTAAGACAAACTTGAGCGAAGTCGGATATTACCTAGAATTACATTCACATGTAGACATTTATATGCTCTTATTTTTACAGTTTATTTTCAAATATATTTGAAGCAGATCTTAAAATCATTATGTATTTGATATTACTAATTTATGATATTCTGAAGAAACTTAAAGGGAAGCCAACGGTGTAAGGGTGTAAGCGAGCTCCATGCGGATAGCGAAGACTCTGATCAGACTGGGCGGATCGTGTTGCGGCTCACTAGTTCTTTTTAGCTTCTTTGAAGAATGACAAATCTGCTCATTTGCGCAACGATGAGCCTCAACTCGTGCATTGTATTTTTACCACATAATGAAACTTTATGAGATCAAAAGTTGGTATTCTGGTTACCAACAAAAATGTGCCAAATAAGTTTTTAACACTTTTTATCAAAAATTCGAGGCTGTTTATAACGGTCCTTTACATTGAAAAGCATGCAACGATATTTCTCAATAAAATAATACGTGAATTTATATTGCTGAGAGAGCACTGGGGCCTTCAATAGTTTTTCTTAGTATAATTTAATTTCCCAGCAGGTACATGACGTTGAAAAAAACCCGTCAATTAGCATGACGTAGAAATGACGTCGTACTGAATTTGATGCGACGTAATAACGTCGCATCGACGTCAGTACGATGTAATTTCGACGTCATGTGCCCGCTGGGTTGGTGTTGCTATTAGTTTCCCTCATTTGTCCGATTTTTTTTTGTTCGAAGGTACATTGGAACATAGCTACAAAGGCGAGAGGACCAAGACTGGTGTAAAGTTTGAGCGGACTCATTCAAGTTCCACAAATGTTCTAAGATTCCACAATAAGGTTTGATCAAAATTTGTCTTACACACATTATTCGACTGAATAGGTGTTTGGCGATGAAGGGTCGGTTGCGTAGGGATGGGTTCTGGGGAGTGCTGTCTGGACATTAGTTCCGCCACATGTACACTGAATCCATTCCTTTTATCCGATATGTGTACATTCTTTCCCCGAATGCATGTCTGATTTTTTTGGATGCTGGCTAAGCTCGACACAGAAGTATAAATAAATGATGTTTAATAGCCTATTTTACTAAGAAGTCAGAATATACGCAAGCTATATATATGTCAGTATGTTAAAACTTATTTTAGGAATAAGATAAATTTTATTGATGCAGTTAGGTCTTACGGCCCTTTGAGCCATCTACCAGAGATAGGGAGAGAGAGAAAGAATGAAAACAGAGGCAATACTTTAAAATAAAATTAACAAAAGAGAAAAAATCAAAAGCAGCAAAAAAAAAAAAAAAAAAAGAAAAAAAAGAAAAAAAGAAAAAAAAGAAGAAGAAATAAAATGACAAAAAAGTCTGATCTCGCACCTGCTATAAGAATTGCATGCTGGCACTTGCGCTAGCCTTATAGACGCCCCAGTGCCGGCAGTGTTATTACGACACCTTCGCCCCATCCTTCTACCCGTGTCTATCTTTGGATTTAGTTATATTATGTTTTATTATTTCTTGGGTTCTTACAGACCTTACACCTGGACCAAAGAGGTACCCCACTGGATATTGAAAGCCTTGATAACATTACTTTGCACCACAACACGAACCAGATTAAAAGGTTTGCTCTTTTTTTTTTTTGAAGAGAATATATAATGTACGAGTTGACAAAATTTGTCTTCGGATGTATGCAGGCTGTACGTAACCGGATCAGGATTATCAGATGGGTATTTTCATCAGGGTATTCGCACTGTTTCTTTTAATGTTAATGTTCTAGTAAGTGTCTGCTTGAACTATATTTAGCCTGGTTTTGTCACGAAAATGCTCATTTTAACACAAAACATGTACCTTACTATCAGACAGACAGCAGACAGACAGACAAAGAAAATATTTATTATCTCCGCCGTAGGCAGAGGGATATATTTTCGTCTCTGTCCGTTGGAATGATGTCAGTTATGTATGAGTTATTGCCATTTAAGTCATTGTTTATCATCCATACATTTCACCTCAATAGATTGAATTTTATGTACAAATCAGCATTGTGCCCCGATGCATGCGTGAGTTTTGTTTGGATTAGTTCTATAATGTCAGAGTAACTGTCCTTTTATTGATTTAAATCCTTAAATTTGTCTGTTCGGAGCGATTATTAAGTAGGCCTAACTGAGGGACAGAATTGCATGAGACTACTTAAAGACAAATATTCTTGTTTATTGGGTTTCTTAATCCTATTATGCAACAGTTCAGTGACACTGCTATTTCATAAAAGGAAATACTCTTTCTCACACAGGTAATTACATAAAAGGGTCATAAAACCAATAAAGACTGGGGGTGTGTTCCATACAGTAGAGAATATCTAACCATATTTTGTGGTTACCTTAAACGGGGTTCCATTGCTCAAAGCTTTTCATGATCACCCTCTGATCGCCCTGATATCACATGAAATACCGTGTTGAAAAGGACGTAAAAGCGCGTCATCCATCCATCCATCCATCCATCCATGTTACCTGTATATCTAGTGTACCAAGTGTATTGTTGTTTCAGGACACCAATGGAAGGCGAAGAGGAAATTATTGATGAACAATCTGGCGGTATGTATCCTCAGATATAGAACCGGAACATATATTGAAATATTCTACCGTTGTGAGGTGTTGTACATCTCAGCAAATTCCCATATCAAGTGTAAAAACTGCAGTCGCTGATCAGACGGGGGTCATCTTATCATGGCCCACACTATTTTCGATCTGCCAAGACTCCTTTATGGAACACTACCTAGTTATTGAGGGTTAAAACTTTTCTTGATTTTCACTTCAATTCTTTCTTACATGATAAATTGCACATTATTATCATATAAGAAAGACATAAAGCGAAAGCTATACTATTTCGCGATAAAAACGTACATGTGTATGTTTTTTTATTGTTTTGAAACAATTAGGCAGTCACATTACAGAATGAACAATACTTAATGTTATTCATTCCGTAGTGTGAGTGCCTACTTGTCACAAAACATTTAGGCTCCTATTTCATAGTGATAAATGTGGTCTAAAGTAAACTTAGGCAACACAACCAAATCTGAATCTTTAGTTTTTTTTTATCTCACCAGAGCTATAGAAATGTTCCTTTACTATTCTTCTATCAATCATATGATTCTGTTTTGCCCACTGCTTATTTTTGTTCGTTGCCATGGAAACCAAAATGCAAAACCTACAAAAATACCTTAAATTATCTCCTCAGAAGCCATATGCTCTGTGGGGAAGAGACTTCGTAGACATACTAATTATCCCCCGCCGAAGGCGGAGGGATATAGGTTTCTCCATGTCCGTCCGTCCGTCTGTCCTTCCTTCCGTCCGTCCGTCTGTCCGTCCGGAGCCATAACTAAGTAACCACTGGGCGGAATTTCATGGAACTTAAAATAAGTATATATCTTGATAACTCGCTGATGCACATCAAGTTTCATCAGACTGGCTTCAGTAATGCATGAGTTATTGCCCTTGAATTGTTTTAAAATCAATAAAATGAACCATAACTAAGTAACCACTAGACAGAATTTCATAAAACTTAAAATAAATATATATCTCGATAATCCGCTGATGCACATCAAATTCCATCAGACTGGCTTCAGTAATGCATGAGTTATTGCCCTTGAATTGTTTTAAAATCAATAAAATGAACCATAACTAAGTAACCACTGAACGGAATTTCATGAAACTTAAAATAAGTATATATCTCGATAACCCGCTGAGGCATATAGGTTTCTCCATGTCCGTCCGTCCGTCTGTCTGTCCTTCCTTCCTTCCGTCCGTCCATCTGTCCGTCCGGAGCCGTAACTAAGTAACCACTGGGCAGAATTTCATGAAACTTAAAATAAATATATATCTCGATAATCCGCTGATGCACATCAAATTCCATCAGACTGGCTTCAGTAATGCATGAGTTATTGCCCTTGAATTGTTTTAAAATCAATAAAATGAACCATAACTAAGTAACCACTGAACGGAATTTCATGAAACTTAAAATAAGTATATATCTCGATAACCCGCTGAGGCATATAGGTTTCTCCATGTCCGTCCGTCCGTCTGTCTGTCCTTCCTTCCTTCCGTCCGTCCATCTGTCCGTCCGGAGCCGTAACTAAGTAACCACTGGGCAGAATTTCATGGAACTTAAAATAAGTATATATCTTGATAACTTGCTGATGCACATCAAGTTTCATCAGACTGGCTTCAGTAATGCATGAGTTATTGCCCTTGAATTGTTTTAAAATCAATAAAATGAACCATAACTAAGTAACCGCTGAACAGAATTTCATGAAACTTAAAATAAATATATATCTCGATAATTCGCTGATGCACATCAAATTCATTAGACTGGCTTCAGTAATGCATGAGTTATTGCGCTTGAACAGAATTTCATGAAACTTAAAATAAATATATATCTCGATAATCCGCTGATGCACATCAAATTCCATCAGACTGGCTTCAGTAATGCATGAGTTATTGCCCTTGAATTGTTTTAAAATCAATAAAATGAACCATAACTAAGTAACCACTGAATGGAATTTCATGAAACTTAAAATAAGTATATATCTTAATAACTCGCTGATGCACGTGAAATTTCATCAGACTGGCTTCAGTAATGCATGAGTTATTGCCCTTTAATTGTTTTAAAATCAATAAAATGAACCATAACTATGTAACCACTTGACAGAATTTCATGAAACTTATACTTAGTATGTATCACCATAAGGTGGTTATGCAAATAAAGTTTCATTAGAATAACATCAGAAGTTCATGAGTTATTGCCCTTGAATCGATTTGAAATTGACACATTTAGCCATAACTAAGTAATCAGTGAATAAAATTCTATGAAACTTTTACCAAATACCTACCCATCACCATATCACATTGATGCATCTTATGTTTTGTCGAAATCGCTTCAATTAGTTATGAGTTATTGCCCTTGACTCGGTTTAAAATCAACAAATTGAGTCATAACTAAGTAACCAATGAATGGAATTTCATGAAACTTAAAACAATTATGTATTGTCTTGACAGAGCGGTGCACAATAAGTTTGATCATACTCACATCATCAGTGCACGATTTAATGCCCTTGAATTGATTTTAAATCCACAGATTAGCCATAACTTAGATACTGGACTGAATAAAATTTCTAGAAACTGAATTAAAAATGTATCATTATAGTGCAGTGATGTTGAGGCAAGTGTTTAAGAACAGCTTCAGCTTATGTCTCACTTATGCCAGAGTATTTTGATTGGATTTTCAGTCCACAAGTTCAGTCCAATGAACAAAATTATATGAAACTTAAAGTAAACCATAATAAACGAGTCAGGGCCACTTCGGCGGGGGATATAAATTCAACAAATTTGCTTGTCATATTAGCCTTTACGGTGTTATTGTTCAAAGGACTTGATTGGTATGGCAACTTATAATGCAGAAAAACAACTGATGATTCATTGATAAGCCACTGCAGATATTCTGACCTAACATTTTCAGAAATATTCATTGAGGAGTGGTCTTCTGTTAGTTCTATGTTTTTTTTTTCTGTACTGTCCTCATTTTGATCGGTTGCCATGGCAACCAAAAGGAGAAAAAAATCTGTTGAAATTTATCCTTTTTTGTTGACACAGCAATCATACTGTGGAAAATAGTTATATATTTTGTTATCAATTCAACAGACTTTCAGACTGAGACTTTGTAGTTGTATATTTGTATTAGCCTGTACAAATTGGACAACAATTTTTAGTCTGTACAAATGTGATAGCAATTTTGAGCTAGAGGTCTGGTAAGCTTTGTGGCCCGTGGGCCTCTTGTTTATATGTAGTGTTGAATACTCCAAAACTGAAAATTGTGCATTTCAGAATTTCCCAAGATTGGCTCTATCTCGAAAAGTAAAGTCAAGCTGGAAGCAAAAAGGTAAATATATCATAAGAATGAAGTACAGCAGGGGCCGTATTCATAAAACGACTTAAGTCGTTGCTATGCTGTTTCTAAGGCTCAATTTCTATGAAGGAGATTTCCTACAACTATGAAATTTGCTCTGGAGGAACAGTCTTTGTAAGACTGTTCCTCCAGAGCAAATTTCATAGTTGTAGGGAATCTCCAATATAGAAATTTACCCTTAGCAACAGCATAGCAACGACTTAAGTTGTTTTATGAATACGGCCCCTGGTTTTGAAAGTTGCTTATCATTCCACTAATTGACACGCCTAGTTTCACAAAACAAAAACTCTTTGTATATTCATTTTTTACCATAAACTCAATGGGTTTTAATAAAATGTATGTGGATGTAATTTTCGATGTTATTGTCTCTGCAAAGCATTTAGCATACGGAGGTTCTTAAATTGAAAGAAATATCACCAATGGCCAGTGGAAAAGCACATATTTGTTTACTCCATTTAGATTTCACCGGTTGCAACATGGCGAAGGAAAATTAACAAGGTAAGATTTTTATTTCGTTTTAGTCTCCTACCAAACTATAATTTCAATGTAAACATAAAAGGTATATAATAGTCTGTTTGTTATATTGTACGTGTTAGGTTTGAGCTTCTGGGAGTGGGTATACATAGTTGTAAGCCGAATTTTCATCTTCGTAACTTACATAGCCAACACGTATTTCAATTTGAGAACAGGCATTCATCTTTTTTCATTTTGGAAGGACGTTTGATCTTTGAAAGATTTTGATCTGAATATTAAGGCATATTGGAACATATAAGGAACAAAGTGGACTTAGTACCCTTGGCTAGCGAAGGTTCGTGAAGGTGTACCCATTCAAATTGACTGTTCCCTGTTCCATATTTTGTAAGGCAATTTTGTATTCAGTGCGAGACTTTTGGGGCTCACTCAAAAGATAAATAGATCTGATCTTCACTAGCCATGATGCGGTCAATATGATACAACCGGTATGGATCGTATAACGGACTGTTCTGAATAAACGGACTGATGTTGATCGTATCACTACAGGTATCTCACATTTCCTTTCGCGTTTCTTTGTACATGTAATCCAATATTAGCACAGTGGGCACACAAAATTGAATAAAATTGATTCCAAGTCGGATAAACATTGATTCCAAGTCAAAACGTTGAATCAACGTTGATTCGGTGTTGTTTCAACGTCATGTGCCGACTGGTAATTACTTTTTTTTTATTTAATTTCAGACCTCATGATGAAATAAACCATCGTCCTCTCACAAATTTGGTCCCTGATAAATTATCAATTAAACAGGTAAGTCTTCTTGATTTTCCTTTGTCCTGAATTTGCAGACTTAACTAAAATTTAGCAAACGGTATAGTTCCAGATCAAACTACAAATGCATCCCTAATCATTTAGCCTACATTTTATAAATGATGACAACAAACTGATATTTTATAAATCAACGACAGAAGTGTCAGTCACCAAAAAAATAGCAGTCACTTTCAACGTCTTGCAAAAAGTTCTTAGTGATCCTCATAATATTTCCGATCAGAAATCGGACAACGCTCTCAGCTACTTCCAGGTCGGGAATCGGATTAAGTTCCTGATTATTTCCAAGTCGAGACTCGAACTACGCTCCTGCGACAACAGCGTAGTCCGATTCCCGACCTGTTAATATAATGTGAGGCGAATGTCCTTTCCATGACGTTGACATCGACAAAACCTCTAAAATATTTCGACTCCAGGGACCAGACTTTTAGACGCGGAGCTGTCTGTACAGTAAAGGGGAGCACTTTCTTTACTTCCTGTTTCCTGCTCTGGACAAGGTAGCCCTTCTAAAATTGGATCTACTCTTATAATTTTTTTCGCTGGAGGAAAATTTTTTTTTCCGTTTAAAGCTGACCCCATTTAAAAAGGGAGGCAAAACTGAAAGTAGCAAACTTGCTGACCTTGAAGGCGTCTCTGTTTCAAAAAATCTTTAATAGATGCTTTTTCTATTAGTCAAACGAGAAAATGTCATGCCAAAACACAATTTAGCCGCGACACGAGAAAACCAACAAAGTGGATGTGTGCCTATCGCAGACTCAGATCAGCCCGGGCATT
The DNA here is from genome assembly GCA_963989385.1 of Ctena decussata. NCBI lineage: Eukaryota > Metazoa > Mollusca > Bivalvia > Lucinida > Lucinidae > Ctena > Ctena decussata. The sequence goes on along the minus strand of OZ022498.1, from coordinate 30,491,474 downwards.
TGCCTAGTCTGATCAGACTCTTCGCGAAGCACTTAACGGGTAACTAAGGGTCTAAGCAACCTCCATGCGGACAGCGAAGACTGATCTGACTGGGCAGATGCCCAGGCTGATCTGAGTCTTCGCTGGGCGCATAGCCACTTTGTTGGTTATGTCGTGTCGCGGCTCAGTTTAAGTCTATGTCAGCAGAGCTTTTAGAAACCAAAATAACTAAGCTTGCATAAGATATTCTAATGGTCAAAGTTCGACAAAAACTGACTATGGACTTTAACACTGGTATCAGGTTTTCCTGAATTTCTGTACGTTCCATGAATACTACGAGTAATCTCACAAGCTGAAATGTTTCATTTTACAGAAAGAGCCGGAGAAAGTATCATTAGCCAGTGTAGAAGCAGAAGTAAGACAGAAAATAGAATGCATCCGCCGCTATGAGAATAAATGTAAGACATACTTTAAAAATTCTACAAATTGGGACACCAAAAATAATTACCATAGTTGTCATAAAAACGGGACATTTTTCATTTAACAAAGCCAAATATGTCGAAAACATGGACACGGAATGGCAAACAGTGTAGAGAAATACATGCATATAAAATGAAAATAATAAGGCTTCGGCATATACTATATACATGTATGGAAACGCGAATAACCTCCATTGCTTCCGCATGCCTGCGACGAAGGAAGATCTATAGAAGTAAATCAGTCATGATAAAATATAAATAAAAGTAGTAAACTTTAGGCCAGTTCTATTTATATACTGCTCCGTCCCAGTTGGCCGCAGATTAATTGCATTTTCCTTCTAAGTTTCACACATTTTCCCTTCGGCCCGAAATGCCGAAATGATCGAAGACTGAAGAGCCATAACCTCCCCCTCCGCCCCCCTCCCCCCTCACACATACACCCAGCAACAAAATATGATAATAAAAATATAATGAATAGAAATAAAAAAATAAACACCCATGTGTAACAGTTTGGCATACCATGTTAATTTCAGATGAACGGAACAGAACAGAATGCGTGAACCAACTACGTAAACTGTTAATGTCTGTACAAGAAGAAGATTTGTTCCAACTGGCCAGTAAAGTTCTCACAAAGAAATGTGGTGACAATGATACTGTTTGTAGGGACGAGAGGAACTTGTTTATGGACCTGGTATCTGGACATGGTAGTCATGGGGCACAGCTGCTGATACTTGATCTGATTGTTCTACAGCCAAACGTAACTGAAGAAGATTTGAGGCGATTCCTTTTTCACTGTATACCCCTTAAAAACCCACATCCGGTACGTACAGTTCTTGAGGCTGGTTTACTTGTACTAATGTTGTTTTGCAGCCTTTAACTGTCAATAAAACAGCATACGATAACATTTACATCTGCAAAATTTCAAAAAGTGTTTCGTCTAAGCTATATCTTATTGAGATAGTAGAAGCGAGACATAGGTATAGCTTTTCCAGTATCGGTGTCGTCGTCAGCGTTTGCGGCATACATTTTATCAAGTTTTCTGGTTTAGCTCTGTTTCTTGGGGACTATAAAATGCTAGATTCATGAAACTTGTCACATTCAGGTGTAGACCAATATTTTACGCTTCACTAACTTAGCAAATTGCCTTCAAGTTTTCTGGTTTATCTTTGCTTCTCTGGACTTATAAGGGCTAGAGTCATGAGACTTGATTCATGCTTACACCTGGTAGAGGGAAATTGAAAACAACCATTACGTTGTGACCTACATTTCACTGTTCAGTGACTTGAAAAAATTTTGTTAAGTTTTTGTCTCGCCCGCGACTACTCATAGAAGAAGCGGGGCATAGGTATTACTTTTGCCACGTAAACTTTGCGTCGAGTCTGATTTAACTCTGTTTTGTGACAATGTGCAAGCAGGCGAGACACTGCATTCCGCAGAATCATTGTCATGTACTACCGTACTTATACTTATATCTTATTATTATAAAAAGACAGGCTTGCATCTTTTTTGTTTTCCTTTTGCTGGGGCAAGAGGACGAGATAAATGACCGACACGAGCAGCCTTTGTTAACACTGACCTCGGGCTGCAACCGATGTACACCGCATTATATCAATGGTTGATTCTTGTATACATGTATGTATATTATAAGTTTTTCCTTCTTTGGTTTGATGACTAATGTTTTTATTTCTTGCCCTTAATATATTTATTTCTTGTTCTTTTCTCCAGGATGTTGTCAAAATTGTTGAAGACCTTTGTCACAGTGAGATAGAATATAAAGATGGTAAGAATCTTAGAAAGCAGCTTTTGTTAATATTCTTCCTTGTTTTCCTTTTACAAGAGGACGTGCGTATACAAACGCACAAGAAACATCAACGTAGGACATGTAGCAGGACTGTGGATCCACGAACTAACAATTACGAACTCAATGCGAACAGGAGATTTAGATAGACTCTGTGGATAAGCAGACATGTATTAGTCTCAGCAGTTCCCAAATCTCTTCCATGATTTAGCCTTGATTGGATCATTACCAGTGCTTTGCCTTTCAGGGTTGCACATTTAATTACTTGTTATCACTAGACTCTGTCAAATCGAATCTGCTATTTTCGTTCTTTGGTGTATTGCTTCCAAAGGATCTAACTTTTCAGAACTTATTTATTCAAAATCGTGCTTTTTCCAACAATTTCCCACCAACCTTTTCCTGAAAGTCTCAGGTCCACATTCGTTTTTCCTTTTTAAAAGATTTTTTTTAAGAAATAAAGGCTTAATTTTGTAAGCACTTATAGCGCATGATATGAAGATAGTTGAAATTACAGACAGCTTTAACACAGATGAGCCGCCTCATCTGGGTAAATACTGTTTGCCTTCTAGTCTTTAATTTTCTCCATATGATACAGCATGGACGAAACATTTTTTTCTGTTTTTGTTTTTTTTATTATTATTAATTTTTTTTTTAATTTTACATACGTTAATTTTGTCGTCTGCGTTTTTGGCGCTTGAAATGTTGAAAAAATAAATTGGGTTCATGTACCTTTTCTACTGAGTTCTTTTCTGCTGTTGTGTTCATCGGTTGTAAGTGATACATGTACTTGGCGTCTTTCAGGAGTTCCGTCGATGACCAAAACAGGGAAACGTGCCTGTCTTTCTCTCGGTGCCATGGCGAAGACTTTACATGAAACTAATATCACCGTGTCTGATCGTATTGTGGAGAGATTGGAAGCTTGGTTAGAACCGCATAACAAGAGTAAGCTTTAACTTTAATATATTAAGTGTATGGAAACATAGTTTGCTGGAAAAAATTGTCATTTTCACTGTTTCCCTTCTTAATGGAGATCAACTCTTTAAGGAAAGAATTTGGAATTGGCTGCTCCAGGAGCAAATTCTTTTTCTTATGAATAGATCCCATTTGGAAGTACTATGTTATCCAAGCAAGCAGAAAGGCGGTCAGTCACAAAAATGTTCTCCTTTGTACGAATGGCGGAAGAACAAAGCAGTGTACCCACACATCGTACGTGAATGAATACATGTACACTGTCCCACAAGTTTCCTCTTGTAAAAAAGGCGGAGTCCATTCATCTTAGGGACCATAAGGATCTTTTCCTGACCCTGTGTAACATAGACGCAGATGACAGAATTAGTTTTAACAACGCATTAAGCTCACACATCATACAGACACGCACGGAAGCATGGTAAATGACAAACCAAAAGTAAATAGGAAAATTCTCAGGAACTGACACAAGTGAATCTCAGGGGCCGTATTCATAAAGCCACTGAAGTCGTTGCTATGCGGTTGCTAAGGCTAAATACCTATAAAGGAGATTCCCTACAACTATGAAATTTGGTCTGGAGGAACAGTCTTTGTAAGACTGTTCCTCCAGAGCAAATTTCATAGTTGTAGGGAATCTCCTTCAAAGATATTTAGCCTTAGCAACCGCATAGCAACTACTTAAGTTGTTTTATGAATACGGACCCTGATCCCACCCAAGACGCCATGTGGGAAAAACACATCACAAAATTAGTCATCACCAAAGACATCATCAGCGGCAGCCATATGAACAGCCATTTCCAATGTAGGTGGTCACCGGGCTAGCCTTAACATCACAAACAATATATCAATAGCAGACATAGCAACAAACAACACATAAAACAACCAAAAAAAACAAAACAAAACAAAACAGAAGTGCCACCTTGGGACTGCCAGTGATTTGTCATCAACCTTGCTTCCATGTTATAGTGAGTTTAGGCTAGTTACTAATCGTCTAAAAAGCCCAAACTTCAGGAATGCCATATCATCTCATCCTACCTGTAGGTAAAATGTCCATGTGTGGAGATGATCTTGATTTGCTCCGCTCCCTATCACACCTGCTACTGGTAGGTGGGGCGATGGGGACATTGATAGATGCTTTGCATGCTGATTTTGTTTTCTAGCTGAATCATCTGAGATCATTAAACCAAGAAAGAGGCGATCAATCTCCGAGATGGACCGAAGATCACGGAAACACATAGAAACGAAGATGGTTCTGCTTCAGAGTCTTGGTAACGCAGGGAAGAAAAGATCGTTGGGCCATATTAAGTCTTATATGGAGCCGAATGCCGGAAGTTCAGTCTGGAGACGTGCCGCCGCTCATAGCATGAGGCACTTTGATTGTGACGAAGTGAGTTTCAAATCATTCATATAGGATTAGTCTTGTTTTTATAATTCAACCCAAAGGCAATGTTTGCTACATGTATCTGCTTACCTGTTGCTTGTTACCTTGCAAACATATTCCCCATTTTCACTTGCAGATGTACTATTGCAAAAATATTTACGCTTGCCCCTAACTTCCCAGAGGTAAACCCTTTAGACCAAATAGCTCCATACACCGATGAACGACAATTGATCATGTGACGTTGTCGTCAAGCGACGTCTAAGGTAGACAAACATCTTAATTGGTCCACGTAACGTTCGATTGACGCCACGTCATGGCCACGGCTGTAAAACGTTATGGCCGAACATGTCGTTAGTAACTTTTGTTCGACCCATATTTTGCATATTCTATACTAAATTACCATAAAAACGGCACAGAAAGGATCTAGACTAAAGTGTTAATATGAGAATTAAAATTTGATTTTCAGTGTTCATCGTGTGAAGAAGCCAGTGATCGTCGCTAAAATTCTACAAGAAGCGCTTCATGCAATTTTAGCTCCACCTACTGGCTTCATTACACGATGAACGCTGAAAAATCAAATGTTAATTCTTAAATAATAATAATAATGATGATAATAATAATAATGATAATAAAAACAAAACAAAACAAACAAAAAAAACAACAACAAAAAAAAACAACAACAAAAAAAAAAAACCAGACACTTAAAATGATGGCGCTCATGATCCTCTGTGATCGAAACAAGTCATAAAAACAAAAGACAGTGTTTTAATAGCATCTGACTGTCCTTGTCAGAACTACCACTATTTTCATGAAAACACTTACTTTTCATCCTTAACTATATACACTTAAGAAAGTAGGCAAGTGTAAAGTAGGTTACAGACTTCATCAGTCGATGAAAGGTCAGTTGGTCAACGCGACGTTATATCATTTGACCTCATGATAAAAACATTGGTATGATGTTCAGTTATGGCTACAGATGTTCAGGGCAACTGGAAAATCAAGGCGGTAGAAGAAAATTCTTTACAGTTTTACATATTTCCCGCATAGAAGCTGAAAATTAGAAACAAATATGGTGATACTTTTCAAATTCCATGATGTGACGACAGTCGTCGTTGCGTCAGTTCTTTCTACTTTCGTCATCACTTAAGGAATGAATTTCATTTTTCTGAGGTTTATCAAAGTGTAAACTACATTGGGTCACGTGCAAAGTGAATGAACCCCGAAGGGGTTTATGTTAACTTTGTTAGTGATCCAATGTAGTTTACACTTCGATAAACATCAGAAAAATTAAGTTCATTGTTTATTAACAGCACAACAGCAGTCATGACGTCATGACGTTGCTGACGTCCAATCAGGTTATAGAGAGCCATTGTTTATTTTGACGTCATTGACGTCGTGTGTCTCAGTGTAATTATTGGAATGTAAACTACCTAACGTTCCAATGATTTACCATAAAGCTTTCTCAGTAAATACACCAAGAATGTAAATATTCATGTTTAAATATTTCAGAGTGCGACAGCCCTCATGAAGATTGCCGTCCATGATGGGGATGAGGTTGTCAGGCAGACAGCAAGGAAGGTGTTCGAAAAACATCCCAAGAGCGTAAATATAACAAAGGAGCAGGAAGACATTGTATTGAGGTACATTTCGTTATTCTCTAAGGTTTACACGTGAATATGAACGCGTATTTAGAAGGAAGTCCTCAAACATGTGTAAATTATATCTCGGTAATGACCCAGCGGGCACATGACGTCAAAATTACGTCATATTGACGTCGATGCGACGTGGTGTGACGTCGATGCGACGTCACCACGTCGCATCGACGTCAGTACGACGTCATTTTAACGTCATGTGCCTGCTGGGGAATAAACAACTCCTTTCGGAGCAAGAATAATTAGGCAAAGCTTTATGACAGCAACTGGCATCTTTACCAACTTTTTACAACCTTTGCTTCCGAAAAAAACAGACGTGGCGCTGCGAGGAAAAAAGCTATATTATCGTAAAAATGTTTTAATTCATTTGTATCATATTTATTAAATCTTCATACAGGTAAATCATTGCTCAAGACCTTATTAAAGTAAAAGTTAGGCCTAGAGTCTACATACTGGTATATTGTTTGTTTGCAAGTCGTCTTGTTTAATAGAAAGTCTTATCCTTAAAGCGCCAAAAAGCAGACGACAAAATTTGCGTTTGCAAAGTTTCAAAAATTTGACGTCCAAGCCATTGGTCTAAGAACAGAGGGCAAACAGTGTAGATCCAGATGAGGCGGCTCATATGAGGCGGCTCTTGATGAGCCGCCTCATCTGAATCAAAGCTGCTTGGAAAATTCAACTTTTTTTTTCAATTTTTGGCGCTTCAGGTATTTTGGTGGGGAAGAATGTCATAGGGTGTAGGTAATTAGGTATATAAACACTTGTACTGCCTTGCGGTACAAGCCGGCTTTTATAGCGACGTGGTAGAGTGCGAAACTTTAGATCGAAAGGTCCCGGGTTCGATCCTCGGCCCGGGTGTGAGAGTCCGTGATTTTACGTTTGGCGTCATTTGTCACGGACTCACACACCCGGGCCGAGGATCGAACCCGGGACCTTTCGATCTAAAGTCTCGCACTCTACCACGTCGCTATAAAAGCCGGCTTGTACCGCAAGGCAGTACAAGTGTTTATATACCTAATTACCTACACCCTATGACAATTGTAAACGATTTCATTAATGCGTATTTTTCATGCATATGTAAGGTAGATACTCAATTACGCCATGATAAATTCTGAGCAAGATTTGATCAGAAATATGGATTTTTAGACATTTACTAATCTTACTTCAAAAGGTAAATTAACGGGAAAAATCTTACTGTGTGCGTTTCCTTTTTCGTTTGGTATATATTCAATTCAGGGGCGTAGCTAGGGGAAATTACATTGTACGCACAATTATGTTTCATTCTCATTAAGGGCAATAATAGGGGGTTAAGCCCCTAAGATATTCCAAATTTTCGTGTCTGTTGGCAGTTAGTATTACAATTACATGTATGCCCAGTTAACAACATTTCAGCATGAAAATACGCAGGTGTGTGTTGAAATTTTGTCAATTTGACAAAATTTCAATACGCACCTGCGTATTTGCGTATAGGTAGCTACGCCCTTGTTCATGATATTGCCGAATAGAATAATCACTTCGTTCAAAGTTAAGAACAACTATACATTAGATAAAGTGCATGGCTACACCTTCATGCTTTACCGATATTTTAGGAAGGGGGACAACTTTTATGGCTCCCGTTTGCTTCCCGGCACAACGTTGCCCTGCCAAATAATATCTGCTCTAAAAGGAGAGAATTTGCTTCTAGAGCTGCAAATTAATTTCTTTCAATATGACCCAAATCCAGACGCGTAGCGAAAATGAAAATGGTAGAGTTGCTGCCCCTGAAAGTGTACCTTTTCACCTTAAATTTGATTACCTGTCCGATCTGTATTAAATTTATGGTAATAACGGTACTCGGAGCCTTTTCATAGCCACTAAGAAGTCATGCGACAATTTGAGCCGCGACACGGCAAAACCAACAAAGTGGTTGTGCGCCCAGCGCAGACTCACATCAGCCTGGGCACGCGCCCAGTCTGATAAGAGTCTTTGTTGTCCGCATGGAAGTAGCTTAGACCATTAACTACCCTTTAAAGGCAGGAGTGGACTATAAAAGGCAAAATTAGCTACCTATTCTCAGTTTTGGACGGACACCCGGCGCCAGGTGTGTGCAACTATGGTTACGTACCGTTGAGCCACTTGGGTAACGTCGATACGAGAATTGAACAGAACAGAACAGAACTATTCTCAGTTTTCCAATAGCCACCAAAGGGTAAACATCTACAGTAGCTCCTGTAGATTTATCTCTAATTTGATTGGCTGTTGATTTGCTGGGGTATTTACCTGTGAAAGTATTGGCAGCTCTTATTGGCTAAAACAGGACAGTGGTTTAATTTGCACAGTAGCTAAGCCATGCCCTCTATTCCTCATACAGGTAGCTAATCCTCTACAGGGGGGGGGGGGGGGGGGGGGGGGGGCTCAGAAATCCTGCCTTTAAGCGCTTAGCGCAGAGTCTGATCAGACTGGACGGATACCCAGGCTGATCTGAGTCTGCGCTGGGCGCACAACCACTTTGTTGGTTTTCTCGTGTCGCGGCAAATATCATTTTTTGTTCACAGTAAAAACTACTCGTATCCAGTGGTTGCACGAGTTCGCCGTGGCGCCCGTGAAGTGCTGGAGATGCTTATTAAGGGATTTGAATTCCGCATAGAAGCTCCGGGTATTGAATGGGAAAAAACAATCGGCTCTAAAGATATTGGTGCCAGTTTGGGACTCCACCTCAGAAACTTGGTCGATTTTTCCCTTAGTAAGTGCCTTAATCTTCATGATCACATCTCATTAAGGACTGATCTTAGACAACAACGTCGTTCTGAACAACGTCGATGAAAATGCGCATATAGAGGATCTTACACGAGTGGTCATTTCATAATGAATTTATGAAACGAGCCTTCGGCGAGTTTCATAAATTTCATATGAAATGACCACGAGTGTAAGATTCTGTTTATCATATGACACTTTAAAATAGGATTTTAACGCCTTCAAACTGAACATTATTTCATTAAGAAAACGCATTGTCGACATGGACGTTGTCAATGACGTTACGTGTACGCGCCAAAGTGTTATTACACGTGTGGTCATATGATTTTATGACACGACGTTATCCATTAAATAACAGCGACGTCATATGATAAAAAAAGTTTAATCTTAGTACTCTATATTACTCTGTTCAATAACCTTGCAAGGTTGTACGGGCACCAAAGATGATTATGCAACAGTACCCTTGCACCTGAACCTGTCTTGAGCTGCTCTAGTTGCGCTGGCAATGTCAATCCCTGTCCACTCTTTAATATTATCTTTGCCTACCTCTTCTTCCTATTCCTGTTACATTGCCCTGTAGAATCGTCCTTTCTAAGCCTGAAGACTTCGAGATGTGCCAAACCATCTTAGTTTGAATGTTCCCGTCCGCCCACCCACCTGATAATAAATGACTAGTGCAATGTTTCCAACTACATGTATGTGTTCGTTAATTACCTAAATTAAGGCATGTACATTTCTTCAATCAGTTCAGAACACCAGGCCCCGAGGTTATAAAACTTTTTTCATGCTCAACTCAGCTGAGCATGAAATTTTACCAGCTAATAAATAGCAAACTATTGGTAAGTACAGATCTTTTCTTGCTCAGTTTAGCTGAGTATGAAATTTTCTCTGCTTATGAATATGAAAATGCCAACATTAGTTGGCATTTTCATATTTATCAAGAGAGAAAATTTCATGCTCAGCTGAGCTGAGCATGAAAAAAGTTTTATAACCTCGGGGCCAGATAGGATATGGTTTTGAGGACAATTCTAATTGAAAACATAGATTGTGAGCACTAATTAGAAGCGTCTCAACGAGATGGTTCTAATGAAGAATCACAACTTAGGTTGTTATGGAGGAATATTGAAAATTATCCCTAAATTATCCCTGTTACACTTTCTTATCTGGACCACTGAACTGTCTCATTCCCTTGTCTATACATGTTTATTTCAGAACTGATGGAGGGTCATTTCTTAGTGGACGTGTATGATGGTGCTTTTGCCGAAGTTCATGTCGCCATGATGGACTTTAAAATTGATATCCTGAAGGCTTACATCTGCTTCAAAGGTCACATCAACTACAATATGAACATTCTCAAGGTACCCTCTCTATACACAGTTCCGAGCCACACCCAGAATGTCACTCAAAATCACGTGATAGCGTATATCTGGCCAATGCAACGACAATTTAGCACGTGACATAGTCTCACAAACAAATCGCACGTGGCCAATATCAACACAAGTCCGTGATTTTACCTTACAGCTAATGGAAGGATGTATACCTGTTTAAAGAAAACAAACTAACACCACTTTTAATAAACTTACTCAGCTCTGCAAGAACAGAACGCATCGGGAATGCATGATGCACCAACTGCCGTGTGTAGGTCATGAGGAGGCTGATTCTTCGCCATAGATCGCCAACATTTAGCACACACTTGCATTTGTCATTCGTTTTTCCGCCATCTTTGTGTAAAGCTTGTGAGACGTAGTAACAGTAACTAAGCAGGCGGAGCTTAGCGGCTATTCTCGGAACTGTGTATTGTACAGGCTCTTATTAGGCTATACAAACGTCTCTGAAACTAAGTTTCTACTTTTAAGGTGTATTGTGGGTAGGACCCTGGATACTTGGCATTTCCTTCAATGGAGCCATTTTTTTGACTTTGTGTTTGTTTCCGTGGGCGACGGAACCCTTCCGAAAAAGGCAGAATATAATTTCCATCAACCCTTAATGCGCCAAAACGCAGACGACAAAATTTACGTCTGCAGAATTTCAAAAAATGTTTCGTCCAAGCGATATCATATTGAGAATTTGAACACTAGAGAGCAAACAGTATAGATTCAGATGAGGTGGCTCATTATGAGCCACCTCATCTGGATCTACACTGTTTGCCAATTCAACAATTTTAATTTTTGGCGCTTTAAGGGTTAAAGTTTCCATAGTGCTATCAGTGTTAAAAGAACCTAAACTCAAATCATTATAAAAAGCGGTTCAACCTTTTCGTTTGATGATAGAATGTGGGCTGGTGGGTATATACTGAGTCATATGACTGGTAAAAAGTGGAGAGAACAAGTTTTTTAAAAACAACAAATCACTCCACAAACTACCATTTCCTTCTAACAATGTTATATAAACATAAGCGGGATAGTAATTAGAGCTCTACCCCTGTACATTGTAATTTTACCATTTTATTCAACTTAATGAAATCTAAAGTAGGTCATTTTAGTTGCCATCTTTGACCAAAATATTTTTTCAAATCCTTTTTATGTGAAACTGAAGGATGTTTTATTTGTTCAATAATGAAATTTTATTGAGAAGCTTGCAAGGACGTAGCAACGTATACGGCAAATACGCAAGTGCGTATTGAAATTTTGTCAAATTGACAAAATTTCTAAACGCACCAGCATATTTGCATGCTGAAATTTTATAAATTAGACAAGATTTCAATACCAATTACCAAAGTGGCTGAAATACTAGCTTTCCTTTCAAGAAGTAGGGAATAAAACATGGTTGTGCGTATCATGAAATTGCCCCTAGTTACGCCCCTGCCTCGCGATAAAATATTATAGGCTGATAGAGATCTAGAGCAATGCGGCTTTTATGTAAGAGTTGACTTCCACTGATACGGGAGGCAAAAATGTGACAGGTGGCGTTGCTTCCCTTGAAAATGTATCAACTCACCTTAATGTGTGCGAACAGAGAAGAGATGTACTCAGTCTCGTTTGTTCACATGCCCGAGAAAAAACCCGAATCGGATCATTGTACATGCTGATCTGACTTCTCTAAAGGTATGCAGAATAATTAATGTTCTGCAAAGTCATGTTCCCCATTTTGACATTCTGTGGGACATAGGTTTTCCTATCTTTGAAATCAGGGCCCAGGTTCACAATCATTCTTAAAGTTAAGGACCACCTTAAACTTAAAGTGGAAGTTTTTGCACTAAGAACATCTTTATTTAAATCGTATTGAAAATCGCAGGCTTTGCGTGATCCCACCGACAACTGTCATAGAAATGTAATACGAAAGAAAAAATCAAATACATTAAGTTTTGTAAGCTTTTATTCACATATGAAATTTCAGACCTTAACTTTAAGGTCGTCCTTAAGTTTAAGGAATGATTGTGAACCTGCGCCCAGGTGTTTAGCTTAGATATCTATAAATCCAGTTTGCGATTCGGAAAATTAGAAGCCATAAACACATTTTAACATTGTATTTACAGGATTTTGGAATCAACGACGCCCAGGATTTGCTGAATATTTACGACAAGATAATCGATAAAATCGTGAACCCCATAAAGGAAGTCGTACAAGGCTTCAAAGACATCATACACTTATTCCGAAGTGGAACCATCACCGAGGTTTTTGAAAGTTTTGTAACCATGTTTAAAAGCTTGCCCGTGATGATTGTTGACCTATCGAGGCTTGTTTGGCAGTTCGTGAAGGACGTCTACAGTGTATCGGGATCAGTTATTATTGAGGAGCTTAAGACAGTAGTTAGAGATGCTCGGCAGTACGTTGATGGCGTGAAACAAGATGTGCTCAAGTTTTATAATGTAAGTATCAAGGGCGTAGCTACGTATACGGCAAATACGCAAGTGCGTATTGAAATTTTGTCAAAATTGACAAAATTTTAAAACGCACCTGCAAATTTGCATGCTGAAAATTTATAAATTAGACAAGATTTCAATACCAATTACTAAAGTGGCTGAAATACTAGCTTTCCCTTCAAGAAGTAGGGATAAAACATGGTTGTGCGTATTATGAAATTGCCCCTAGTTACGCCCCTGAGTATCGCAATATTCTGATAACGTTTTGCCATTTAACGAAGCAGGACTAACATGGCGAAGTCTTCCTGCGTCAAAGATGATACACAATTACGACGCTTACCTTAGTATAAACAATGATGCACTGTACATGTACACCAACTAGAACAAAGACAGACTTTTTTAAAAATGTTTTTCATAATCTTTTCGACGTCCGCCTCAAAATAGTTCGTAAGAAAACACACAAATTAGTATTAATGCAAAATCTTTTGTCTTGCATTCTTTTACAATCGTTATCATGATGTTGTCAGGCGCTGATAGGAAAATTACTTCTCCTGGAAATACACTGCGGTGGCTTGGTTAGGGTCTTTCGGGATATTTGCCTTACTTTGTAGGGAATATAGGGATATTGGGATTTTTATTTAGGAATAGGGGATTTATTTTTGGATACAGGGATACTCGTCAAAATATTTTGGGACATTGCCTAAAATAATTAAGGGATATGGAATATTTGCGAGGGGGTGGGGCGGGGGTATTGTTTTAGGGATATGGGATAATGGGACCCGCACCTCCTCCCCTTCACCTCCCCTCGCCCCCATCCCTTTAACAAGTCTCACTGCGGTTTTGCCGTCTTCAGTCTGCCCTTCGTCTTTATGAATTGATCTAGATAATTCATGTCAAGAAAAACAAGGAAAAATCTTTAAAAAAAGGTTCTAGTAATCGGCTTAGATCAAATAGAAGGGTGTATTGTTATATGCATGAGACAGGTACATGTAAAATATCGAATGTGCTGATCAGTTTGTATGGATGCCGTGTTGATATGCATATTTGTTGTTGGTGTTGGGGTTTCGATTTCGGAAATGCTGTTGAATTTTGATTGGGGTCTGTCTGTCTGTATTGTACATAACAAGAGGATTGGTTGGCTGACCGCCCCATATATAACCTGAAAAGTGTCGCAGTTCCAACACAACATCAACAACTACACTGGCGCTCACGTATTTGTACACCAAAAACGCGTTCGTACCGCGTTGCATGCGCGTGCTGCGTGCGTATCACCTAGAACCGCGCATCAGACGCGTCTAGACGCGACCTGACGCGTCTCGACGCGGGAGACGCAAACGATCATAACATGAATATTCATGACTTGTTCAATACGCGTACAACCGCAGATTGTACGTTGGCCTAATTAAAATAGTTTTAAGATAGCTTAAAACAATATAAGTTACTAAGTTAATTAAATATTGTCTCGATTCTGACCGAATCGATGCGCAGAAGACGGGAACCATAAAGTAGTCCCACATTATCTGGGTCAATTTTTACATAACAACTCGTAACGTCTCGATTTCTGAATTCAATGGGACTCATTAACTTCTATTTAGACTAACTCTATAATAGAACTTCTAGGCTTAGAAACTATACATAACTTCTATTTTTCTTAACTTCTAAGCCCAGAAAAAAAAAGTCACAACTTATCTGGGCCAGAACACACACGGTAACCCTCGCTAAGAATTAAACTGACCAGTGAAATTTGGACCCAGACTATTATATTGAGTTAAACAGTGACCTATATTTATAGGTCACTGAGTTAAACAATACCACAGGGTATAATCGATTCCTCTAATTTTCGCTTCCTGCAGAGACTGTACATCATATTTGGCTTCCGCCGAGACTGTCCGCGAGTTCTTGCTTCCTGCCGAGACTTCTGTACTTGATAAATGGCTTCCTGCTGAGACTGTCCGTGTGATTCTGCTTCCTGTCGAGCCTCTCGGCAGGAAGCAGAGTCACGCAGACAGTCTTTGCAGGAAACCAATTATCATGTACAGAAGTCTCTTCAGGAAGCAAGAACTCGCAGACAGTCTCGGTGGACTTCACATCATATTTGGCTTCCGCCGAGACTGTCCGCGAGCTCTTGCTTCCTGCAGAGACTTCTGTCCTCAAAAATTGGCTTCCTACCGAGACTGTCCACGTGACTCTGCTTCCTGCCAAGATCCTCGGCAGGAAGCAGAATCACTCGGACAGTCTCTGCAGGAAGGTTGGTGGTATTCTTCAGGTACTCCAGTTTTCTCCACAACCAAGGCCACAAATAAGCAATTATCCTTGCCTTTGAGACAATGTAAAAACATTTGCATGCCTGAATTTTCTATACCTTCAATAATCCTGTTTAGACTAGAGTTTTAATCCGAATCGAATCAGAATTTGCATTGAATTAACTGTTTAGACTTGCAAATCTTTTTCGAATTAAAAACTAATTCGGAGTAATTAAACTAATCCTACAGAGTACCTTGGATCGAATCCGAATTAACTTTTACTTCGGATTAAAAGTCCTGTCTAAACAGCAAACCGAAGCAAAGCCGCATTAAAATTTATTTTTGAACTGACCTCGGGCATGTTTAGGTCATGTTAACATTTGAGCAGGCTGCATTTACTTTACTGCAAAGTAACTTGCACCCAATCAAAAACATTATTTTACTACGAAGTAACTTGCATTAAATTGGAAATGGTATAGTCTGAACAGACAAGTGGGTTCTCTTCGGATTACCTTATTGCAGAGCAATCTGTGCCGAATCGAAACAGATATCACTTTGCTAGTTCTGCCGGAACAAGCCCCCTGTCCTGGCTGGGCCCAGGGCAGGTCTAGGGGGGAAATGGGGAGCAAATTCTTAGGTGGGGAGCAAATTCCCTTATTAACTAATGCAATGGGCAGTGGGGGATAAGAGATTGAGGGTGATCTGGAATGCAGTTGTCTCATGTTTTTGTGGCCCTCATGAGTAATTGAGACTGCCTGGGTTACATCATGAATTGCGACCGTTTGTCTCAGAGAAGACCGTAGCTTAATTCTGTTGGGAGGGAGGTAGGTGGGGTAAAAATTCCTTTTGGGACCTAGGACTATAGCATTTGTTCTAAACCTTATCTTGGTTTAGTTGGTTCCAAAATATATTGCATATTTAAAGTTTTAGGGTCCTGTATGTTCATGGGAGTTTTTTTAGTGTTCTAATATTTTGGGAAATGGAGAATATTATTAGTCAACAACAGGACTGTAGCTAATTTCTTATTGTGGATTGTTGGGAGGAGAGAGCAGTTTCTTTTTGCTGTTTCTAGGGAGCAAATGTGATGAACCTTATAATGGTTCAGTTGGTTTCCAGGTAACTAAGCCTGGGTATGAGATTAAGGAGGTTGGATACACATTATTTTTTGGAGGGGAACTGGAGAATATTATTAATAGACACGGGGACAGTAGCTTATTTCTTATTGCAGGTTGTTCAAAAAGGACGGCGGTTTCTTTTGGCTGTTTCTAGGGAGCAAATGAGTTGAACCTTATAATGGTTTATGTGCTGACCCCATATGTTAGTTTGCGATCTAGGATCATGTTCCCGTACGCGCGCGTTGAGACGCAAAGGACTACGTCACTACCCGTATTATGTGCGCAATTTTGATTGGGTCCATGAAATTTGCATAAAATGCGCGTTGCACGCGTCGCTTCGCGGTATACGCAAAACTGAGAACGAATTTTCATTGGCTACTAAAATATTCGCGTCCATAATTACCGCGTATCCCGCGCGCATCAACTGCGTCCCCGACGCGTTTTGAATGTGTACAAATACGTGAGCGCCAGTGTAAGCCAGCAACAATTACTTAATTTCGTCTTCGATTTCTGTGTCAAGTTATTTTGTTGGATTTATATTTTACATGAGCGACATAACAGGCGAAATTTTCTTTGGCAAAAAGCGATTTGGACCGAAACATCTAGATTCATCACGACACGTTTATAGGCCAAACAGTCAAATGAAACTGAAAGTAGAAAGAGAAAGTGAAAGTAAGCCATTTACATCAAAATCCCGAGTGTACTTATATTAGCCAATGAAATACTTAAAATGTAGGCCAATACTAAGGTTATACGGCTAAAGCCGAAAAATCTAAACGTTAATACACTGAATGATGCAAGTAATTGAATGAGAGGCTGAATAAAATGAAAACGGGCGAAACTCACAATTTTTTTACTTATCTGTACTGTAGATGATAGCAGATGCGGTAACGACAGGTCTACCATACATAGGCAAAAAGATAAAAGAGGCTTTTCTACTGGTGGTTGAAGGTTTCAAGGCAATTATAGATAGCCCGGTGCAGTCCATGACGGGCATGACAAGAGGAGTTTCTCAGTGAGTATGGTTAATCCTTAAAACTCTAAAAAGCAGACGACAAAATTTACGTCTGCAAAATTAAAAAAAGAAAAGAAAAGAAAAGTTAAAATGCAAAATTAAAAAATGCAAAATTAAAAGGTAAAAGAAAAAAAAAGTTTTGTCCAAGGCTCGACATGACTAAATACTGTGGAAAAGGCTGTAAAATCTCAAGTCATGTATCCATCCATTGATTCAAGTTGCATGAAAAGCCTCCAGGACACCCCGCTCCACCAACATACACACATGAAAACGCATTTGTATACACCCAGCGACAGAGAGCAACGGCTTTCAGCATTTTCGCGTGCTTTCAGCATTTTCACGGAACAAAGTGGACTTAGTAGCACTGACTTGCGAAGCTGCTGCTTACTGGTTCAATAACGGTAACTAAATTAGATAACGTATTTTATGTTTCAGAATAAAGACCGCTGTAGCCATGGCTGTTGACGTTAAGGAAAAAGTTGTTGAAACTGTTATGCTAGTGAAAGGTAAGAACAACAGGAAATTTCGTCTTCTTTAAACTGAGAAGTTTTCACGAATGCCGAGGAACACGGGGGTAATACCAATTTGGCTACCTGTGCTTTCGACTGAGTCTTTACTATACAAGGTGGTTTTCGACTGAGAATACGATCGTAAGCATTGACAGTAATGGTACAATGGTACTATTGTTAATGGCTGTTGACCGAGCTGATACTGCCACTTTTACATGTATGATAATGGACTGACTCGGTTGAAAGCACAGGTAGCCAAATTGGTATTACCCCCGTGGGGATGGCTAGATGACTTCGATCTTACGTCCTTTCCAACAGTATTTCAGTCACATCAGGACGATGGACATGTGCTAATATAAGGCTGTGAGCAGTGGAACCCTTTTACAGTTGAAAAGATTTCAGTAGGAGTCGAACCGAAATGGCTAGATTAGCAGGCAATCGCGCAATTACCCACTGAGCTGCCGGACTCTAGATTAGAGAGATTATTGGATGATAATTGAGGAATATTTTTCTTATTTCTCATTGAAACCATATTTTGAGGGGCCACAACATATGTTTCTATGCAGACCTAACTAACAGTAGAACTTGTAGCCCAACCCTGTTGTAAAGTTTTGGACAATAAAATATGTTTAAACTAAACTGCAGACGTATACGCTGTAACATGTTATATCCATGTCCAATGATTTATAAGCTGTAACATAGAGGATCTTACACGAATGGTCATTTCATATGAAATTTATGAAACGAGCCTTCGGCGGGTTTCATAAATTTCATATGAAATGACCACGAGTGTAAGGTTCTGCTTATCATATGGCCCTTTAAATGGGATTTTAACGCTTTCAAATAGGGCACAATTTCAATAAGAAAACGCATTGTTGACTGACACGGATGTTGTCAATGACATTACGTGTGCGCGGCAAAGTGTTATTACACGTGTGGTCATAGGATTTTTATGACATGACGTTACAGCCTAGGAATAAATAATTGACAAGGGCATAAAACAATTTATCATATGACGTCGCTGTTATTCAGTGGAATACGTCATGTCATAAAAATCGTATGACCACACGTGTAATAACACTTTTGCGCGTACACGTAACGTCATTGACAACGTCCATGTCAACTATGCGTTTTCTTATTGAAATAATGTTCGGTTTGAAGGCGTTAAAATCCCATTTTAAAGAGTCATATGATAAACAGAATCTTACACTCGTGGTCATTTCATATGAAATTTATGAAACTCGCCAAAGGCTCGTTTCATAAATTTCATATGAAATGATCACTCATGTAAGATTCTCTATTTATGTCCTGGTCAATATTTTATTCCTAGGCTGTAACATTGTTTTATGCCCCTGTTATTTATTTAATCCATTTATGGGCTGTAACACTGTTTTATAGGCCATATTATTGCTTTATGCCCCAGAAATATAATTATTCCATTTACAGGCCGTATCACCGAGTGGCTCACTACTGGCAAAGTTATTCCAAAGTTGCTAAAGAGATTTGAATCTGCCCTGGACAGACTCAGTGCGAACACAGCTAGCGCACAAGGAGTGGCGGATGATGTGGAGAATTCATTGAGCACCGGAGTGGACTATGTTGTAAGCTAATTACACACTAATTTAGGTCTTTAGATGTACATGCATGCATACGGTTGCCTACCATTATTACAAGGGTGTCATTAACTTATAACAGAAAAGCATTTGCCCTGATAGATGAATGCCTTCTTCAACGGAGGCATTGTAATGCCGGTTAGTGTAATCTCGACCCTAGGTGTAAACCGGTACTTTATATGGAAATGACTTTATATAATTATAGAAGCATTTAATTACTGTCAAATCCTGTTGCTTACATGCATGTCATTGTATTACAGTATATGTATGTAAATAATAGTTGATAAAATATCGTTAAACCTTACCCGGTAATACTAAGCATGTAGTTGCAAAGCTTACTGTTGACAGACAGACAAAAACTTTCATTTCACTCAAGTCTAAAGCATGACATATGAGGATTTATTTATTTATTCACAATTTCATGGCAACATATACATAAAAGTACACACATGGGCCAATGGATTGGATGTAAGCAATATACATAAAAGTACACACATGGGCCAATGGATTGGATGTAAGCAGTACACACATGGGCCAATGGATTGGATGTAAGCAGTACACACATGGGCCAATGGATTGGATGTAAGCATTGCTTACATCCAATCCATTGGCCCATGTGTGTACTTTTATGTATATGTTGCCATGAAATTGTGAACATACATGTATGAGGATTGACATATGATTCATGAAATTATAAGTAGGCAACAGTAGTGAAGGTACGAATCTAACGGATAACTAAGACTGCCTCGCAAGCATCATCTTTCTACTAGCCTGCAACATTTATAAGCACAAATAAATGTTGCATACCAGCCGAAAGAGGATATTTGCACATTTAACCTGCGATTATGTCAATTAGGATTATCATTCACCTTGTAGATATGGTTTGGAATTCGAATTTCTCATAAAGCTTCTTTAGAGTGATTAAAACTATAAGCATTACAGGGCTCTAGATAAGAGGAAGTGCTTACTGATCATTCGTTGACAATGTTTTAATTAAATCGTACGCTGTGATCCCACGCCATATAAATCGTACGTTGTGATCCCACGCCATATATATGGCGTGGGATCACAACGCACGATCTAATGCAGAATAAGGAGAAATCATCCTTAATGATCACCCAATATTGCCTCTAACCTAGAGCCCTGTCGATAGTATGTTACGTCTTCTTTGATAGTGTTCAGTATCCATTTCTAAACAACTGTTTCATTAGAATCTACGAATGAGTCCGATGTGGTGCTTGGCATTTATTCTTAAGTTTGTTGTCATATTTTCAAGTGCATGTCCCCCCGCCCCCATTTTTACAACTGTTAACAACTTTTGTGTCCCCCTATATGCTATCCCTTCCAAACTAAGAAAGGAGGCAAAAATGAAATGGCAGAGTTGCTTCCCCTGAAATTATACCCACTCATTGTGAGCTCTGTTTTCTTTTGGATATACAGAGAAGCTACTTTGGAAGGATAAAAGACAAAATACTTGAAAAATGGGACCTGGTGCTAGCTCCGTTCCGTGAACTCGAAAACATTGCACAGCCTTTCTTGGACACATTCAAGGATGTGATGGATCTTATCAAAGGCATGAAGTGGGCTTTTAAGAAGTTGAAAGATGTGTAAGTTGCTTCCAGACAATAAAATCAATGCAGATTTTTCAGCAATTCTCTTTGGCTTTTCTGCGCAGGAAACATTAGTGATCTGTATGTACGAGTGCGGTCCTCATTACCCATACAGCAACGAGGGCCATGCAATAAAGAGTGGGACTTGTTTGATATTTTACGCACCCTACCCCGTTACTTTAGAATTTTACCTTCATTTGCAAGACACATATCTAACCTCCCTGCAATATATGTTTCATGAAAGTTTGCCTACAACTAATGCGGCTACAGTTCGAAATGTAAGTCACCAGCTAAGTCGTTGGCGGGGTTTTGTTTATAATTAAACTAAGCAGGCAGGAAATCAGGTTTCGCATTAATAGTGATGTCGGTACATATTTTTTGCTTTTTCTTTATTTGGTTGCATTACATTTTAATTTTGATTATACAGTTTGGACTATATATTAGCCGATAGACGAATGGTCAGATCTAGCAACCAGTTTAATAGTGAAAATATGACATTAAGTACTATGCAAATTTTTGTTGCTAGGCAACACAAAGCACATCAACCGTGTGTTTCTCCAATATGTGCATTGTTATTTATTTGGTATACATGATGTAAATTACTTTTAATTTATGACACCTATCTAAGCCCCCCACTACCAATTATAAGGCTCAAGTTTTGCATTTTATTTTCAAGTTTTAAACTTAAATTCCTAACTTCTCTTTTGAATTTGCAAACATCATGAGACGCCTGATCTGGATCTTCACCTTTGCCCTCTACTATTTGACTTCCCAATTTTTTTAAACCTTGCGGATGCAAATTTTGTCGTCTGCTGTTTGGCGCTTTAAGGACAAAATAGAGGATATTTTAAGACTCGCCCAATGAACAACAAAAGCAGTGATTAAATATCACTTTGGGTGTTCATGAGTGAAATAAAAATCGATCTTGCACTGAAATAGTCATTTTTTCTGTTTCTTTTATGCTTAAAAAGTGCAATAATTCAGTTATTCCAATGCGTCAGCCATCAGACAGAGACACAGCTTGTTTTATAACCATTTTGCATCAAATTCGATGCTTCCAGCCTGTTTGCTGGGTATGATATTGGTTGAAAATAAGTTTGCAAATAAAAAAAAATAGCTTAACATTTCATTTGGCAAACAGAACTTAAGAAATTTGCCCAGAAAGAATGCCTCCAGAAGACTTAGGCGGCCTGACATCGCGTGCTTTAATAAAGTTACGTTGGCGTATTAAAGGACGTCATTAACGTCATATTGACGTGCAAACGTGCAAACGTAATATATGTCATCCGGATATGGTTCAGCCAAATAATCAACAAATAAATGAGACTACATGTATTTCAAAAAAATTCTATTTTTGAAACAGTGAAATCTAAAGTCATTATTTTACTCTTTGAAACAGTAGGATTCAATTTCACCGAGAAATCACTGTAATTCATTGAAAAGTATAAAAGAAATATGCGTGACCGGCTTTCTCAAAGATTTTGATCAAATGCTATAGTACAAAAGACTACAAAAATCAGTCTCACATTTTAGAATTGAAATCGGCAAGTCTCTAGTGCAGAAGGTATTCGGGCCGAAGTTCCATCCAAAATTTCCAAAGCTCAGAAGGAAGGAAGGCGGTGGATGTTCTGCTGGTATGTATCCGACAGACACTGATGGCACATTTGAGACGGAAGGGGTGGATTTGCTCATTGGTCGTGGATCAACTGTGAGTACTTTTGTTTCATTGGACGTAAAACTCAAAACTGACTTATTGTGTTTGTGAGCAGATGTTTCCCTGTTTTGCTTAGCTCTTTCTGGGTATTTCGGAATCTGTAGTGTAAAAATGAATAAATAGAAAAAAAAACAACAAACAAACAAATTTTTGTTTGATCTACGTATTTACGTGAAGGCAGCTACGCCCTGGGTAGAATGAGCCGCGTCACGCTAAAATATGTTTTACATGTACATATTTGCTGGCAGCGAATATTCAACCTATGTGTGAATCCGTGCAGTCTAAGTATTGCCTTCTCTTCGTACATGTAGACGGGTGTCCATATAATATTGCTGTATATGAACAGCACAGGCTCTGGCCAAACTGCGCATATGCGCAGACTGGTGTGACCCTTTGCAGTTTTCATATCGTTAAACGCCTTTTTGCAAGTTGCAGCGCTTTATTTGCAGTTCAATGTTCTTTGAGCATTTACTGGAATCTCAGTAATTCAAATACTGATAGCATAAAGTAACCTATTTTATCAAAGAATACAGTTTGGACACATTTCCTGTTTTATTCCTTTACATTGCAACTGCTGTTATTCTAAACTATTGTCATCTCAAAGTAAATTTTCTGGGACCAGAAAATTTACTTTGAGATATCAGTAGTTTGAGATGACCTTCTACTCTTATATATCGAGAGCTGACTTTATTTAAATTTCTCAGATTCCTGCGCCCCTTGATTGTATTGTCCACATAAAAGATGAAGGCCAAGCTGTCCTCCAACCTACTGACTCTGAATTTGATGCGCTCGAGATTGTCATAGAGAACTTTAAGCCATCGGATGACGTGGACGGTAAAAGATTTAAAGCAGGGGATACCATTGGAGAAGGAATAGAAACACAAGTCTGTAAGGATAACTTTTTCCATCTGTCTGTGAGAAAGGCTCAAAATGACTCGGAGCCAGACGTCGTGCATCAATATACCAATCCCTCGCCGTTTCTTGACAAGATCACTCCGCTCTCTAAATGGATCCAAGAATGCAACGATTATGAGTTCAGGTAGGTCTGTAGTTTTGTTTTATGAAAGTTCGGATTACTGTTTTGTTTTATGCAAAATGGATTCACAGTGTTTTGAACACTGTGAACCCGATTTGCATAAAACAAAGCTTTGATATATGTACTTCCCCTTTTTATACATGTACATTTATGCAGTACCAGATATATGCGACTATATTGTAATACATAACAATGGTCAAATGACCCAAAATGCCAGCACGATGTTGTTACTGTCAGAGAGTAGCTTTTACCCCCTAGTAGTTTTTCCCCCCGGAAAAATGACTATGATTTTTCCATAGTAGATTTTCCCACCGGAAAAATGGCTATATAGTACAATTTCCCCCGGAAATATGACTGTATAGCCAATTTTCCCCGGGGAAAATCTACTATACGTGTTTTTGCATAGCCGTTTTTCCCCTCTATAGTGGATTTTCCCCCTGGTAATATGATTGCAGGAAAACACGCTACATAGTGGAATTTGCTCCTTCTCCAATTATAATAGTGAGGTTCATAACTGAAACAGAAATAGGAGTATCTGTCCGTAAAATATCGATTGATAAGAGATGCTATCTCTAGAACCGCATGCATGTGCCCATCAGTCTATCTTTTTTTTGTTTTGGGGAAAACAGGTAGGCATTTTGCTTTTCCATGTTAGCCTAAAACGGATTTGAGTGTACGTGGCTGTGTGCATAAATTTGTATAATTTTGCGTTTGTACAAGCGTTCGTCTGTGCGTGAGCGCAGCGGAGTGCCTGGACAAGTGTCCGCCTTTCATGCAGGAGTCGTGAGCTCGGCTCCCATTGATTATGATTTTCAATTGTAATAAACTCCCTACTAACTCAAAGATGACAAAGCATCATTTCGTACATCTTCCTGTAAGCTTGCATGCGTATCATGTGTGCGTATATAAATATCTGCGATAGGAAGAAATCACACCCTGCTCGTAAAATAAATTAGTAATTATTGATTATTATAAAAATATGGTTGCTAAATTTGCATATTGATTTCTTTTAATTAATCACGTTTATTACCTACCTTGAAGTACTGATACATTTCTTTTGCGATTAATTTCGTAAAATGTCTCTGTTCCATTTCGTTCCGTTTCGTTCCGTTCCGCAAAATACCAATAGTGATACCAAATTCACTAATAGCCAATTTCCCGGTGGGGGAAAAGGGACTATGGGGGGAAAGTGGCTCTATGAGGTCCGGACAATCCACTATATAGCCGTCCCTCCTATAGCCATTTTCCGGGGGAAAGGGGGAAAAACCACTCCCTGACAGTTACACATATTTAAGTTTTTAAAGATTGATCCAAGCGCTTGATTGATTGAGCAGTCGATTGATTGATTGGATAATTATTTTTGGGTTTACTAGGTTTTGAAACTGTCCGTCAGTCAATATCGCGCAGTCTCTCACAGAGACGGCCTATAAATGCCTCCCCCCCACCCCTCGCCCTTCTCCCCCCACCCTCTCACCGGCTACAAACAGGGAAGGAGCTTGCTCTTGTTGAAGCCAGTACCGACAGTTTTACGCTACCTTTGCTATAAGTACAATAATCAGTAATAACTGAGCCGCAACACGACAAAACCAACAAAGTGGCATGTGTGCCAAGCTAAGATTCAGAACAACATGAGCATCCGCTCAGTCTGATCAGAGTCTTCGCTGTCCATGTGCATGGAGCTAGCTTAGACTTTGAGGTACCCTTTAAGAACACAGTTAAGACACTTATCGGAATGGGCAGCTGTCCAGACTGTTCTAAGTCCTCGCTTGTGCACGTGCCATTTTGTTGGATTATCGTGGCGGAGCTCATAATGTCTTGGCTTTTTTTGAAGATTTGTTGGCCAGACGTTCGAATCCGGAGAATCGGAAGATGAAAAAGGGGACGGTGAGCCTCAACCTGAAGAAAAAAACCTTAAAAGGTCCTTCGAAGAGTCCGTTGGCACACCTGAAGACCTAGACAATATGATGAACAGAATGGGATCCGAAAGGAGACGTCGAGCTTTCGACTTCCTCGATAAAATCAATTCATTTGGAGATGACTTTACAGCAGGCATTAAAGAAAAGGCGAAGAATTTTAAGGAATTCTTTAAAAAGTCACTTTTTAATGAAGAGGGGTATGTATGTTCATTTTTTTAGATATATTGAGCCGGGTCATGTGACTTCCAACAATGTGTCCATTTTGTCATGAGATATTTAGATTATCTTTCTCATTTGTTCTATGGCTTGAGTCACTTCCACAGATGGCTGATGTGACAAGCGAAGGCTCTGGTCTGACTGTACTTATGTGCAGTCTAAACTGAGCCTTTGCTTGACACCGTTGCCACATTGTTGAGAATCACATGATGTGGCTAAATAAAAGATTGTGCTTAGATACAAGACGTTGAAACAACGTTGTATTAATGTAGATGCAACGTCATGATGATGCATCGACATTGATCCAACGTTATTTCAGGATATCGACATTGATATGAAGTTGTTTCAACGTTATCGGATCCTACTTCGCAAGGCCTATGTAATGCGTGCGAGGATTTCTCAAAGAGGCACATTCATAACTGGAAATTGCGTAATGCTCGCGAGAGTTTTGTTTTCGCCAACATTCGCGAATCTTCTGGCCGTCCAATTCAAGTATCAGACCGAAAATTCAGAAATTCAGCTTACAAATTCATATATTTGAGCCGCGACACGACAAAACCAACAATGTGGTTGTGCGCCCAGCGCAGACTCAGATCAGCCTGGGCATCCGCCCAGTCTGATCAGAGTCTTCACTGTCCGCATAGAGGTAGCTTAGACCCTTAGCTACCCTTTGAGCACTTATCGAAGAGTCTGGTCAAAAAGGACGAATGCTCAGGCTGATCTGAGTCTGCGCTGGGCGTACAACCACATTGTTGGTTTTCTCGTGTCGCGGCTCATTTGTTTATTTCGAGGCAACAGAGTTTTGTTAGTTGGAGTTGCAATACTTTCAAAAAAAAATCTTTGTGAAAAAAAATGGGATATTAGTGCACTCAAGTTCTATATGTGTCTTTAGAAATATTTTTTTAGATCATGAACCTTCAGTCTCGAAAAGCTAATAATAATAATAATAATAATAATAATAATAATAATAATGATAGTAATAATCATGATAATAATAATAAAAACTGTAGTGACATGAGCGGGCAGCGAAAACGCCTAAGGTATTCCAGATTTTTATGCGTGTATGAATTATGTATTAAAATCTTGTCTGATTTTGCACAAGCTTTAGCATGTACATACGCGAGTTTATTTAAGGAATGAATTTCATTTTTCTGAGGTTTATCGAAGTGTTAACTACATTGGGTCACGTGCAAAGTGAAGGAACCCCGAAGGGGTTCATGTAAACTTTGCTAGTGACCCAATGTAGTTTACATTTCAATAAATCTCAGAAAAATTAAGTTCATTGCTTATATTTACATTCATTTCAATTAAATCTTTCATGAAAAATCTTATATAAGCGCTAAAATTGGAGCAGTAAAACATGTAAACGCAGTTTTTCTGCTAATAGCAGAACGGCATACATGACGTCATGACGTTGCTGGCGTCCAATCAGGTTGTACAGAGCCATTGTTTATCTTTACGTCACTGACGTCGCGTGTCTCAATGTAATTATTGGAATGTAAACTACATTACGTTCCATCGGTTTACTATAGGGCTTTTCAGTAAATACACCAAGTATGTAAATATATTGAAATTTCGTCAATTTGATAAAATTTCGACACGCATCAGCGTATTTCAATAACGTCAACTACACTCTTGGTATAGATTGTTCAGAATTCTACTGACTGGCAAGAATTAATCGCGGGACGACAAAACGGGAATTAGGCCATGCATACATGTGGATATTTATCTGGGTTTTTGCTTTTCGACTATATCCAACCTTCTTCCATGTGATGTAGCTTTTAGCTTTTAACAACGTCCTGATAACGATTTGGCTGCGGAAGGCTTTGTTAGCCATTTGAAGTTAATAGGATATCAGGCTGGTAAACATACCGACTATGCAATATGTACAAAATTGGTTATTAGGCCGTTGACCGTAGAATATTAGAAGGCTATGTTAGCCATTTGTAGTGAATTGATTATCAGACCGTTGGACTTAACAACCTCATTACAGAAGGCTATGTTAGCCATTTGTAGTAAATTGGTTACCAGGCCGTTGAACAACGGCCTGATTACGAATTTGCTACAAGAGGCTGTGTATGTAATGCTTGTTATTTTTTACATAAAAAGGCCTAAGATACCGGACGTAGCCGACATTGTGAGTCTCAGTGATCTATCTGTTTCCGGGGTATTGGAGAAGCTGAAAGGAGGGTCAGAGACAGCTTCTAAACTTTCCAGCGTTGTAGATAATTTGTCAAAAAGCATGACAATAATACCATCGGGGGATGTTGAGATACAGCCATTACCCATGTTGAAAAGACTCTTTCCGGAGGTGGAAGGTGGTGTCACAGAACTGACTGAGAAATTGGAAGGAGCAGCGGAAAAACGTAAGTTTTGAGGCTCCAAATACACCTTCAGGGACAGCGACTCTGTCATGATAATGATAGTTGCTTCCCCTGATAGTGTATTTTGCATGCTTTCTCAGTGTAGAGATCAGCTCTAAAATTAAGGAATTTTCCACCCCTCGTAGTAATATTTAATTGTTCGCTTCGTAATTTTTATATTTTTGTTTTCATTATTATTTTTCTTGAACATTGCATTATCTAGTTTGTGAGCGTAATGTTTGGTAAGTTCACATTCTGCTTGTTTTAATTATTTTCCTTTTCGTATGAATGCATATCTGTTATTAAGCTCAAAGTCATGACCAGATCAGGAACAATCTGACCCATATTTGTACCGTTTCCTAGAATTTCTAATTGTTTTTTTTTTAAACGTTTAAGGTCAGTGGGCACTCTTTCAAGGGCAGTTACTATTTGCGGGTCACTCTAACAAGAAACAATGTAAGTCCAAAGGCCAAATTCTTTCTTTTAAGATAAGACCTGTTTTTATAAAGGGTCTCAACGTCCTGTAAAGCAAACAGGAAGTCACAAAAGTTGCTCACCTTTGCAGGAAAGGCCGAAAGACATGGTGGTATACCCATACAACCTAATTCCTGTAGAATATATGAGCCGCGACACGAGAAAACCAACAATGTGGTTATGCGCCCAGCGCAGACTCAGATCAGCCTGGGCATCCACCCAGTCTGATCAGACTCTTCGCGAAGCGCTTAAACAGTAGCTAAGGATCTAAGCTACCTTCATGCTGACAGCGAAGACTCTGATCAGACCGGGCGGATGCCCAGGCTGATCTGAGTCTGCGCTGGGCGCACAACCACATTGTTGGTTTTGTCACGTCGCGGCTCATGTGGGCTTTACCTGGCTGTGTTGCTCTGTGTTAGTGGCAGACCCAACACGGAAGGTTGTTTGGGAAGAAAACTTCCGCAGCAGTTCAGGTCGATGGGTTTTATTCTTCTCTTGCTATTCGCATGGCCGTCGTTACGGGACTAGTCGCACCCTGTATTAGCTGTTTACCACATTCCTTTATAAATTTTCAGTATGTTCAGCCTTCATTGGTGCCATTGGATCTGGACACTTGTGTACGCCTCGGTGTGATTGTCTCGGTGCAATCTGTAGCATTCCCATACAGAGACAACAGGAGCGGGCCTTCCTAGACTTTGGATTTCACCTTAACCTTGAGGAAAAACAACTCGAACTTTTATACTTTGGGACTCTGTATGTCTTGCCTATTGACGGTATGTTTATACTCACTGGGCAAACAACGTTGAATCAACTATAAGGGCTTGAATCATAAGGATTCGGGTAAAAAATACAGATGTATTATAGTAATATAACCTTTATTTGCTTTACCCAAAATAATATGATTCGGGCCCTGTGTCAGTGTTGAATTAACGCTGTGCGCCTCTACTGATAATCAATTTTGTTTTGATGGTGTACCATAACAAGTCTTAGTAGAGGGACAGATATATCTCCTAGGGATCTTGTACAGATATATCTGAGCGAACAGTGCAGACCCAGATCAGACTGCTCCGGATAGACACGTTTCCATTCCATGTGTATCCTTCATTGCTAAACCAAAATGATTGATTTTGGCACTCCTACGGTAATTATTTTATGTGTCCCAGTTTTAGAAACAGGAAAAAAATGTTGTTTTTTTCAGTGTAAGATCGACCTTTATTTCACTGATTTTACACAAACAGCAATATTTTCACAAGTGGTGAAGTGAAAATATGAAAATACCACTTTTGGTATTGATTCGTGAAATAACAATCGATTACACTGAAACAGCCAAATTTTCTGTTTCTTTTATTCTTTAAAATTACAAAAATTCAGTTCATTCCGAAATGCGTCACACATTACAACAGAGACACAACTTTTTTCTAGCCGTTTAGCGTCAGAATTGATGCATCCAGCGTGTTTACTGGGTATGTTATTGGTTTTGAACAACATTGCAACTAAGAAATTTCTTGAAATTCATTATGATAAACACAGCTCAAGAATTTTGCAAAGAAAGAATGCCTAAAGGAGCCAAAGGCGATCTGACGTCGCGTGCCTTAACAACGTTGACGCTTTTGGTGACATTATTAACGTCTTAATGACGTGTAAACATACGTGACGTAATTTATGTGAAGTCGGACAAGGTTTAGCCAATTAATCAACAAATAAATGAGCCTATTTCACAAAAATCCTATTTTTGAAAAAGGGTGAAACTTAAAGTGATAATTTCACTGTTTGAAACAGTGAGATTATCAGTTTCGATTTCACCGAGAAATCTCTATAATTCATTGAAAAGAATGAAAGAAGTTTTAATATTTCGATAAAGGTTTACTGCCTTTAGTTGCTATATATGATCTCACCATTGATGACACAAACTTTATCACATAAAACATAAAATAAAAAAAACATATTAGCTAACATACAACAGAGGAAGCACACACACACACACACAAAAAAATGAGCCGCGACACGACAAAACAAACAAACTGGCATCTGCACTCATGGAAGACTAAGATCAACCGGGGCATCCGCCCAGTCTGATCAGAGTTTTCGTTGTCCGCACGGAGCTAGCTTAGACTATTAACTATTCTTTAAGCGTACAGCGAAGACTCTGAGTCTTTGCGTAGCGCACATGCCACTCTGTTGTTTGTGTCATGTCGTGGCTCAAATGACTGACACGATGGTTTAAACATCTGGGCATAGGACGTTTAACACTCAAACGAGTCTTGTATACTAAACTTAAGTCTTGCAGACGACCTGCATAATGACACTTAATTCTGGCAAGAGTGTCTCGTTTTTGCAATGTTGAAACACGAATGTGCCTATATTTGAAATAAATCCTGCAATCTTTACACTCACAAAATGACAAAAGCTTCAGGAAGCAAGTTATTACATATATACTTTATTTTCACAGCTCAATTTTTCCAACATGTGTTGCTTTTTTCGACTGGACTCTTGAAATATGCTCAAAGTGAATTTTATGAAAAATAAGATTCAAAGAAGCACTGTTAACACAGAATAAATGACTCGAGAATAATTATTTGTTTGAGAAAATCTGAAGTTTCTGTTGATTTTTTTTAGTTGTAATGTCATTGAAAAACTGGCGGAGCATGGCGTACATTGTAAGCCATGCTCCGTAACAAATGACGTCATAGATCTGTTACCATGGCAACTTAGAGTCTTCGGTGTCAAAGCGACGCCGTCGAGACGCCATTCTGATACGGTACTAAGCACAACATTTGAAATTCCATAGTTGCTATGGCAACAGATCTATGGCATTATCTCACTTATAAATCGAGAAGAGCATGGCATACAATGTATGCCATGCTCCTCTCGAATTATAAGTGAGATTCTACCTGAAATTCATACAATGTAAAAGTGTGATTTTCTTAGGCCTATAAGTCATTCTTAAATAAGTCAATTTTCTGCTTGTGGCGTTTAGTATTTAGAGGAAATTTAGCCATTAGATTAATTCGCTTAATGTATTTCTGTTTTCAGGAGTTGATCATGAGTTTGATCTAGGGGTCAGCGCAATGTCGATGAATGTATCGTTGGTGGGCAATATAGCTCTGAATTTTGAAAAGTTTTCCTTCTTTTTGGAAATCAAGTTGTGCTCAAGTTTTCTAAAGATCTGCCTACCGAACATTGAGGTGTTGACGAATATCGAGTTTGATTTGGACCCGCCAAATATAAGTATGTTTGATACGTATACCAGTACATTAACACTGATATAAATAAAGAAAACGTATTGGTCCGGCTACAGGTCCGAGGTCTAAGGACCTGTAATCGGGTTACAGATCCGAGGTCTTAATCCTGTAACCGAGCAAATACGAATTTTCTTGATTATGACAATTTCATTAATTAACGTCATTGATATTGGCCGAATTTGATGTCATTGATATTTAGATTATACTAATTTTATTGTATATAAACAATGGGATCAGTCACAAGTTATAAACAACATTAGATAGTCTTCTCCCTGCAAGATAAACGAATCTGAATGATGGTATAATAGTGGATACTAACATTTATATATTGTAAACATAGAATCGTACTAACAATGAACAGCGCATAACGAACGTATGACGATGAATGACAGTGTCCCTCTCCTACCAACATTCACCACATTAAACCTTATCAATAAATGAACTTATTCGAATCTCCTCGAATCTCGAATGAATTTCAAAACCGAAATAGTATTTTGTTTATTTGTTTCATAACTCAATGTTTCGCAACCGTTGACAATAAAATCGAAAGTAATGTTAAAATTCTGAGATAGGCTTCTAAACAGTCTTTCACGTTCAGCATCGTATAAAGGACATTCAAAGAAGAAATGTCTCGCATTTTCGATTTCAGCCCCGGAACTACAATTTCTATTATCAATTACATTTATATTATATAAGTCAGATTTTAAACCACTGCTTCTATGTCGTATTCTGGTTAATATGATATTAAATTTACGCTCACCCACAGACAGATAATTCAAAGGTTTGGGTGGAAGATTTCTTATTTGATGGAACACTTCTAATACAAGGATCTAACTCATTCCATAGTTTCAACGTTGATGGGAAAAATATATTTATATTGATATTGGCCGGGTTTTTCCTGTATTGGCCGAGTTTGGTTTATATTGGCCGATTTGACCTGCATTGGACGAGTTTGTCAAATTAAGCCCAGTTTATGACTGGTATGGTGTGGACTGCTTTGGCCATAAAGTACTCAACTACTATAGGGATTAAACATGTTTTTTCATGTATTAACATTTGCCAGGTCCCGAGGGAATTGTTGAAAACCTCGGCCTTTGGCCTCGGATTTCAACAGCCCCGACGGATCTTGTACTGGACAATGAAATATAGACAGAAGGCAAGAATACAGGAGCAAAGTTGGGTATATTTTCATCATTACTAAAAATACGGTAGTGAAACAATATGAACACAATACACAGGGTATAATCGATTCCGCCAATTTTCGCTTCCTGCAGAGACTGTCCGTCATATTAGGCTTCCGCCGAGACTGTCCGCAAACTCTTGCTTCCTGAGAGATTACTGTTCTCGTAAAATGGCTTCCTGCCGAGACTGTCCGCGTGACTCTGCTTCCTGCCGAGAGCCTCGGCAGGAAGCAGAATCACGCGGACAGTCTCTGCAGGAAGCCATTTATCATGTACAAAAGTCTCGGCAGAAAGCACGAGATCGCGGACAGTCCCGGCGGAAGCCAAATATGATGTACAGTCTCTGCAGGAAGCGAAAACTGGCGGAATCGATTATACTCTGTGTAATAGGAAGTTAGTATGCAAAGGTAAATAACAATTCGAGGGCCTCATTTAACTGAAAATGAGCCACGGCACGAGAAAACCAACATTGTGGTTGTGTGCCCTGCACAGACTCAGATCAGCCTGGCAATTCGCCCAGTCCGATCAGACTCTTCGCTAAGTGCTTAAAGGGTAGCTAAGGGACTGAGCTACCTCAATGCAGACAGCGAAGACTCTGATCAGACTGGGCGGATGCCCAGGCTGAAATGAGTCTGCGCTGGACGCACAACCACATTGTTGGTTTTCTCGTGTCGTGGCTCAAATAAAACTTACTCACTTGCAGCAGAGACACCTTACTTAAACAATGGACTCATCTATTTGATGAGATATGATATTTTTAATCAGCGTTAAGCCAATCGGCCATAAGCATACACTTACAAATACATTTTAACATGCACTGCGACAAAACACATGCTGATCAGTAGCTAGGAACAGAAACTGCTTACGCACTACAAATAATACAACACAGGACAGCTATCCAGTCGGGCATACAACGCCGGACTGACATTGAATCCACGCTTATTCAACGCCATGACGTTGAATCAACGCTGATTCAATGTCGATCCAACGCTACTGAGTTCCTG
This sequence comes from Ctena decussata, assembly GCA_963989385.1. Taxonomy (NCBI): domain Eukaryota; kingdom Metazoa; phylum Mollusca; class Bivalvia; order Lucinida; family Lucinidae; genus Ctena; species Ctena decussata. Next base: position 30,457,433 of record OZ022498.1, on the reverse strand, counting down.
GTTTAATTTTAGCGAGCGACACTAAAGCATGTTCTCCTGACGGCCAGAGTCTCGGCGAAATGGCGGCAGTAGATGAGATAAAGGAAATGAGTCTACCTGACTTTGTAAACATGCTGGGAGAGTTCGCCCTTTTGGACGGGGACACAATGGGAACCCTAGATAGCATACGAGGAATAGCATCTGAAGAGGTGAGCACTTAAAAGTGTATCGGGTCAACTTTGTTTCTGTAGCCATTTTCACAGATGGAAACAACTGTGCCTTCCTGTTTGCTTCCTGGACATTGTGGTTTCAGAATTAGGGTCTACTCGTAAAGGAAAGAATTTGCTCCCAAGAGGGGGACATATTTTTTCCCTTAAGAGTTGACACCTTTGAGAAGGATTCCTTACTGGAAAGTATATCCATGTATTTTAGAAAAGCATCTACTCTAGATGAGAGACCATGATGGGGGATGCCTATTGTTGGGGAAAGAGGAGGCGGTTTTATTGTGTGTGTGTGTAGTTGGGGGGGGGGGGGGGGGGGGGGGGGGGGGGGGGGGCGGGGGGAGCGGGAAAGAGGGGGGGGGGGCGGGGGGAGCGGGGAGCGAGGTGAGTGTAGGATAAGCAATAAATCAGAGATCAGTGGACAAATCAAGTAGATCAGGGTTGGTTTCATATTAGTACGCTTCTGCCTGTTTATAAGCTTTAAAAGTAAATTTAACAGCTTGCTCCATTACTTGTTTAACAACATGTATATGTACATATTTGAAATTGTTTTACTTCAAAATCTTTAGAAAAATTTAAACACATTCACGGATCTGCACTCATTTTTCAAAGGGAGGCGACTCCTAGGCTTTCCTGTGATATAAGCAGTGATCCCATTCAAAACGGTCAGCTCGTGAAAAAAAAAGAAAAAAAAAAAAAAAAAAAAAAAAAAAAGAATCGCTTAAAACAGAGCAAAGTATTTCCATTAAGTGTTGCCTACCACTGGAACTTGAGGCAAAAGTAAGAACGGACTGAAATAATACGAGCCGTGACACGAGAAAACCAACAATGTGGTTGTGTGCCCAGTGCAGACTCAGATCAGCCTGGGCATCCGCTCAGTGCGATCAGACTCGTCGCTTAGCGCTTAAAAAGGGTAGCTAAGGGTCTAAGCTACCTCCATACGGACAGTGAAGACTATGATCAGACTGGGCGGATGCCCAGGCTGATCTGAGTCTGCGCTGGGCGCACAACCACATTGTTGGGTTTGTCGTGTTGCGGCTCATATCATGATTACGTTGAAACATTACTACCTTTAAACATGGCATTTCATTGGAATTGCCTCGGTGGCGAAACTATTCCAAAGAGATGTCACTGTCAGAGAGTGGTTTTTTCCCCCTTCCCCCCCGGAAAAACGGCTATAGGAAGGACGACTATATAGTGGATTGTCCGGACCTCATAGAGCCACTTTTCCCCCATTGTCCGTTTTCCCCCACCGGGAAATGGGCTATTAGTGAATTTTGTAAGGTTATTGGTATTTTGCGGAACGGAACGGAAAGGAACAGAGACATTTCACGAAATTAATCGCATTAGAAATGTATCAGTTTTTCAACGGACGCAATAAACGTGATTAATTCCAAAAAATCAATATGCAAATTTAGCAACCGTGTTTTTGTAATAATCAATAATTACTAATTTAAGACACGCGTGGGGTGTGATTCCTTTCCATCGCAGATATTTATATACGTACACATACGCATGCAAGCTTATACGAAGATGTACGAACGGGTGCTTTGTCCAGTCAGGTTTGACTTAGCAGGCAGTTTATTACATTGAACATGATAATCGGACGAGTGTCCCGAAGGAAGTCGAGCCCACGACTCCTGCATGAAAGGCGAACAGTAGTCCAGGCACTCCGCTGCGCGCACGCACAGGTGAACGCTTGTACAAACACAAAATCATACAAACTTATGCACACAACCACGTAGTAATCATAGCCATTTTAGGCTAACACGGAAAAGCAAAATGGCTGCCAGTTTTCCCCCAAATCAAAAGTAAGGCAGACTGATGGAAACATGCATACGGTTCTAGCATCTGTTATCCATCGACGTGTTATGGACAGATACTAGTTTTTCTGTTTCAGTTATGAACCTCACTATTGTGATTGGAGAAGGAGCAAATTCCACTATGTAGCGTGTTTTTCTGCAATCATATTACCAGGGGGAAAATCCACTACAGAGGGGAAAAACGGCTATGCAAAAACAGCTGTAGTAGATTTTCCCCGGGGAAAATTGGCTATATAGTCATATTTCCGGGGGGAAATTCTACTATATAGCCAATTTTCCGGTGGGAAATTCTACTATGGAAAAATCATAGTCATTTTTCCGGGGAGAAAAACTACTAGGGGGGAAAAGCTACTCTCTGACAGTCACAACATATAGCCTACTGTATATTTCAATATTACCTTATGGAATATCATCTGAAACTATCATCAGGAGCTCCTTATAACTTACATTCCTTCATTATATTGGATACAGCACCCTAGGTAGCAGGGCTTAGGCCCCAAAGCCCACCCCCTGGATCCGGGCCTGTTATATCAAATCACGTAAATCTTTATATCTCCTTTTCACAGTTAATGGACGAGCCAGCTGACATGATTGGACCAATCACAGTCGAGTTTCATGACGGGGTGGATTTCTGCATTGGTACCAACATCACCTTTCCTAATTTGGACATTACATTTTTTGAGCTCGTTCAGCATTTCATGGTTGGCCCAGTTCCTCTGTCACTAGGTAAGAACTTCAAGGTGTCTGCATACTAGCTATGTTTGTTTTCACAATTTTACAAAAAACCGGGGGAGCAATACAGCCCTTTAAAAATAGCAGCAATCCTTATAATAAAGAATTTCTTCTATGGGAGCAAATTCTTTCCTTTAAACGTTGATGCCTGTTGAGAATCGAAGCAAAATTAAAAACAACATTAATTGTTCCCCTTGAAAATGTACTCATTCACCTTAAGTTTGTTATACATTTATCTTCAAAAACTGGTGCCAGTTAAGTCGTTGCTATGCGGTTGTTAAGGCTAAATATCTATAAAGGAGATTCCGTAGAACTATGGAATTTGGTCTGGAGGAACAGTCTTTGTAAGACTGTTCCTCCAGAGCAAATTTCATAGTTGTAGGGAATCTCCTTCAAAGAAATTTAGCCTTAGCAACAGCATAGCAACCACTCAAGTGGCTTTATGAATACGGCCCCTGGTTAGACAGATTTTAAAACTGCTCATTCATGATATTCGAGTATTCAAACCCGCATAGCTGGTGAGGCTGAAAAGAGAAACGTCGCTCCCATTGTTGAGAGTAATGCCATAATCCTGTATATATTCCGGCCCAGGATCATTTACTGATGCAAAAGTACATCCGAAAAAATTGTATATTTGAGAAATAAAGATGTACCCATTTGGCGGCCAGGATTCGAACCCACACCGACTACGACAACTCCGCCTAGCGATTCAGAGACACCCGCTTTGCCATTTCGCCACAACGCTCCTTATAAAAAGGAGTTTCGTTGAACAGTGTTCAGCTTGATTTCTCTGAATGACCTATCGGATAGAGCTACTCAATTAAGTTGTGCTAACACAATCCGACAAATACGAGGCATATCTGGATCCTGCGATACCGAAGCTTGGAAATATTACGATACGATGATATTTCCAAGCTTTGACGTCGCATGATTCAGATACACCAATTTCTACTTCAATTAAAGCATATTCATCAAACAAAATTTTCAATATAAGGGAAAAAATGACTTACATTTAGATAGGGAAGAGTCGGGTAACTTCGGACAGGCGGGTAAATTCGGACATACCATTGCAAATAGTGAAAATCCAGATGAGACGGCTCATAATGAGCCGTCTCATCAGGATTTTCACTGTTTGGCCAGTTATTATTTTCTTTTAGTTCCAAACAACTGACATATAAAGGAAAAATGTCAATGTCCGAATTTACCCGCTGTCCGAAGTTACACGACTCTCCCCTACTGAAAATTTTAGGTACTCCTCTTCATAAAAGTGATTCAAGTCACTAAAAAGGACATGTTATTTTTGCAAAATCACTGTTAAAATGTCTTTATAATATATATCTTCCTATGGACGCCAGATAAGTCAAATTTTGCTGCTCGAAGAAGCTGCAATAATTTGCTGAAAAATATACGAATTTGCATTGATACTGTCAGTGGTCCTTTTACAATCTTCTGGATTTAATTGTTTATCACAGGTTTTGGTGCTGGTGGGGTGCTAGGCCTGGGAGCAAACCTAAAAGTGTGTATTATGACAATGAAACTTAGAGTAAGTATATTTACCACAGGGTATAATCGATTCCGCCAATTTTCGCTTCCTGCAGAGACTGTCCGTCATATTTGGCTTCCGCCGAGACTGTCTGCGAACTCTTGCTTCCTGCAGAGACTACTGTCCTCGAATAATGGCTTCCTGCCGAGACTGTCCGCGTGATTCTGCTTCCTGCCGAGAGCCTCGGCAGGAAGCAGAATCACGCGGACAGTCTCTGCCGGAAGCCATTTATCATGTACAGAAGTCACTGCAGGAAGCAAGAGTTCGCGGACAGTCTCGGCGGAAGCCAAATATGATGAACAGTCTCTGCAGGCAGCGAAAATTAGCGGAATCGATTATACCCTGTGTTTACGGTTTCTTTTTGTATAATATAGTCAAACTTTCGTTGTGATGCACATCATATGAAATTGGTCTTACATAGAACGGTTCCATCCAGTGCATGCAGCTCATATCCTTTTCATAGTTGGGCCTTTTCATAACAAAAGATGAACATCAAATGACTTCCGAGTACGAAAGGCTTCCTTAAGAAAAAAGAAGGAAGGAAAAAAGGAAGGGGCAGAGTAGCTTTTCCTGAAGTGTATCCATTTATCATAGGCGATACCTGAAGCTGTATAAATAGATGAGCCTTGAATCGACTCAATAAAACCAACAAAATGGCATGTGCGCCCAGTGGCATGTGCGCCAAGCGAACACTCAGATCAGCTTGGGCAGCCACACAGGCTGATCAGAGTCTTTGCTTTGCGCTCTAAGGGTAGCCGAGGGTCTAAGTTAGCTCCATGCGGACTGCTAAGGCTCTGGTCAGGTTGATCTGAGTCTTCGCTGGGGCGCACATGCCACTTTGTTGGTTTTTGTCGTGCCGCGGCTCAGATAAAAGTGCACAGACTTATCTAACAGGCACACAACGTTGAAACAACAGGAAGAACAATTAAGAAAAGAAAAGAATAAAACAGAATAAGATAAGAAAATAAAGCTAGAGTAGCATTTAGCCAATTAGGCTTAACATGTATTTCAAAAGTTTCCTTAGGCTTCGAAGAGGCAAACACTTAATTTTATTTGTATTATTAAACTATTGAAAATGTGGACTGGCTTTTACTACGAGTTTTAAGAAAAGAATAGAAAGAATTCTCTATTTCATTCCGTTTTTTGTTATTTTTGCCACGGAATGAAAGAGGCTATTCAACAGTTTCTTTCATTCAATAGCCTCTTTCATTCCGTGGCAAAATTTTAGTTGACGTCACACTTTCTCTTGATATAGTCTACTTCAAGGTGGTTCCATTAAGCTTTCTAAAAATGAGCCGCAACGCAACAAAACCAACAAAGTTGCATGTGTGCCCAGCGAAGACTCAGATCAGCCTGGGCATCTGCACAGTCTGGTCAGAGTCTTTGCTCTGTGTTTAAAGGGTAGCTAATGGTCTAAGCTACTTCAATGTCGACAGCGAAGACTCTGATTGGACTGGGAGGTTACCCAGGCTGATCTGAGTCTTCACTGGGCGCACGTGCCACTTTGTTTTGTCATGTCGCGGCTCAAATATAAAAGGTTAGCAAAAATAATCTATAATTGGTTTAGGCTGGCATAAGGAAATTTTAGGCTCGTTTTCAGTGTTTTTAAGGATCATGTTGGGCAAGCCTCGCTTGAGAATAAATAATCTGAAACCTAGCCTGAGATTATCTTGTCTCGGCCTAAATAACATCTCATTATAGATACTGTTAACGTATTGAGAAGCAACTATAAGAATTAAGTATAAGCCTCCGTGTAAGAAGAACCCCATTAAAAAGACAAAATGATCTACCCTGAAAGGAAAGAGTTTGTCCCTAGAGGACCAAACTCTTTCCTTTAAAAGTAAAGCTCCCCATCCCCCCCCCCCCCCCCCCCCCTGCGGAAAATAGACAAAAATGGCTATGTGTCTTCTCCTATAGTTTTGCATTAATGGAGATGTAAAAATAGACTGTCTTTGATCAGAATTACCTAGAAGTCTAGAAATTACACAACATTCTATTTAACAGGTTGTTCTGACCCCTTTGTGTGGTGGCAAAGTATGGGGTGACGTCGCACTTTCTCTTGGTTTGCTTCGAGGTGGTGTCCGTCTTATCGGCTATATTATAGAGTGCAAATTTCCAATCACAGGCGAACTGGCATTTACAAAATTTCCCATTGATTTGGGGTAAGTGTTTACCAACAGTATTAAATTTAACCCATAAATGGCTTGTGGACTTTCTATTTTTATAAATTGGATGAGTCAGTTTATCATTTTAGGGCAGTCTTTTTGGCTTCTTTTTTTTTTTTGATTTTTTTTTTATGTAAATTTTATGCAAACATCGTAGAATCTGGTCAGGCACCGCGTTCTGTACCGTTGGATCTGCTTCTTCAGTGTTTTTAATTTGTTTTTGGCGCTTGGCATTATACTGGGCGTAAAACAGCAACAAAAAACAACAACAACAGAAGCCCAAATCCGAGCTTATTTCCGCACAGGCTAATGTAAAATTTGTCAAGTATTGAGAGAAACCATATTAATGCAAATGAGAACTGTGCATTCTTAAACAAGCCTACAAACAATAAGTCATCTAAACCTGTAGATGTTATGAAGGGAATTTAGCATTTTCTGACCACACCGTGAATGCTTCTTATGCCAAAACCAAAATAATAATAATGATACGAATAATATAAATATCTTTTTCTCTCTTCAACCATGGTTTAAACTTAAAACACGTTTTGAAATAGCTACTCCCTAAAATTTTTAAAATGCGATATGAAAACTGTCTAACCTACGTAAACATAGCCATCAGAGGAGATGGCAAATCCCCCGACCGAAGGCCCCTTGCGCCTTGGTAAACAGGGTGCTCTTCAAAACACATATACGTGTGGTGTGGAGGGTGGTGGTGGTGGTGGTGGTGCCGGGGGGGGGGGGGTGTTACAGAGGTGTAACAGAGAGTTAGGAACATGATACGATATCATAGCATGATTATCAATATTCTAAAAGTTATAAGGGTATTAAAATTGTGGAGCAAGCCAGGGATATACAAATATAAACAGAGACAGCAAACTGCAGCTCAAACTTCCAAAGGGAAATTACTCGGACAGTGTGAATGACAAAGTTGTCATTCATGTATGAGACAAATTTTCATGACCTGTTCTGCATATCTGTGAAGTATCATAAAATATTTCAAAAGGAATTCAAGTTATGGAGCAAACACAAAATTACATCTAAAGCCATCAAGGCGAAATAACTAAAAAAGTAAGAAAGCAAGAGTTGTCGTTCTTGTTCGCGATACATCGATATGGCCTGTTCTACATATCTGTGAAATAGCATGAAAATATTTCAAAGGGTATTAAAGTTATAGAGCGGACTCGAAATCACACCTAAACTCGTCAAGGGGAAATAACTCAAAAAGTAACAAAGAAGAGTTGTCATTCTTGTTCGCGACACATTGTCATGACCTGTTCTACATATCTGTAAAGTATCATGAAAATATTTCAAAGGGTATTTAAGATACAGAGCGGACACGAATCTGCAAAAAATCGCCAAAGGGGAGATAACTCAACAAGTACAGTAGCAAGAGTTACCATTCTTGTACGCGACACATCGTAATGACCTGTTCTACATATCTGAAGTTTCATGAAAATATTCTAAAGGGTATTCAAGATGTAGAGCGGTCAAAAAAATGATTATGGACGGACGGACAGACGGACGCCAGGCTCATCGCTATATATCCCCGACCGAAATATATCCCCCGAACCTTACGGTCGAGAGATAAAAAACAAGAGGTCCTCTTGGCCCTGAATCGCTCATCTGAGCAAAAATGACAAACGTCAAACTAGGGTCATTATTTGAACAAACCTGATACATGTAGTTTGAAACTGTCAAAATATGAGAGACATTTGTTAAAGGTCAAAGAATGATCCATGTAGTCATTTAGTTGTCAGAGTGCATTTATTTATCAAAATTTGCTCCAAACTATTGTATAATTTCCATTACATATAACTCTTATGTTTAAGCAGTTTCCCATATAAACACACCAGAAAGCAAATTTGACCTTGCCGTAAAAATGTCAGGGTCAACCCATGGTCATCATTGAAACGATCTTGGTAGAACTCCAGTACTCAATGCTAAATACCAAGTTTCAAGGCAATCGGTCATTCGGTTCTGGAGAAGAGGATTTTTAAAGGCTTTTTACCATACAAACTGTATATAGGTGTAGCTGCCATGTTGGTCATGTGACCTGGTTTTGAAACGTAGCTTTGGTAGTTTAAATCATGATTTATGAAATCAATTTTTAGAAAGCTGGGTTTAAAAAGTTTAAACCTAGGACTGAAAATCTGACTTCTAGGCTTGAAATGCTTAGACCTATGTTTTCAAACTTGATATGCAATGAGCTCGCCATACACATCTAGAATCTCGTTCTACGATAATTGTTCCACACCACGCTCATGGGCAAATGGCAGAATATGTAGACTTAGATCAGGTCCCTCCTTCGGGAAAAAGATCTGATCTTTGTCTGTGCTATGTGCAGAGCATTTCTTATTTGATTAGTTTGAAAAAATGACCCCAAAAAGATTCTCTTATCCCATTTATGCCTGATGTACTCTGCTGTTCTTACAATTCAACATCCATTTTGCAAATTGAGGGATGTCTGGTTACAATATTTTTATCAGATTTTATTCTATTTTAAGGAGAAATACCCATTTGTCTTATGCAAAAAGGTAGACCCTGATCAGACGTCGCGTTTAGAGGCTTTTGATCAGGGACTGCACTGCTTGCCAGTGACCCGTGTCCCTTTTATGGGTCACGGGGCATAAGTGGGTTAGTGTTGGATATAATTTATCCGCGACACGAGATATCCAAAAACGTGGTTGTGCGCCCAGCGCAGACTCGGATCAGACTGGACATCCGCCCAGTCTGTTCAGACTCTTCGCTAAGCGCTTAAAAGGTAGCTAAGGGTCTTAGCTACCTCAGTGCGACAGAGAATACTCTGAGCAAACTGGGCGGATGCCCAGGCTGATCTGAGTCCGCGCTGGGCGCACAACCACTTTGATGGTTTTCTCGTGTCGCGGCTCAATTATAATGTTATGATATGTCTTATATTCTGACAGAGGTAGGCTCGATATGATGTTAACACCTGTCCGACTCCAGCTAAAAGGATTTGCAGAGATCAGTTTTCCCGTAAAAGCAACAATTTGGGAAGGAACGATTTGGAAATACTCCATGGCAACTATCAATAAGAATATTTTCAATAAACACACTCTGGACAAGGACGTCTCACCACCGCAGATTTCGCCGTATGTGTTTAAAATGAAGGACAAAATGAAGCGCGAGGCGCACGAAGGCTGTGTTGTTGAACAGGTACTCGGGCGTCAGTATTATGACACTGCCTTTCAAATAGAAATGAACGCTGAAGATCCGACCAGTGAGGTGAAAATATCTTACGCAATAGGGACCCACAATGGAGGGACGAATGTCGTTGACTGGACAGAAATTGGAGGATTTCAATTACTGGAACCCGCGAGGCTACCGGGAGGTCGACCACTGTACTGGACAATGAAAGCAAAAAATAGTCAAGGACTGGAGGCTGTAGCTCAATGTTCACTCGACACCTATGATAGCACTCTACCGGACGGACGTGTGGAACATCCCTTTAAGTTCTCCAGTCACCCAAATAAACTCATAGCCGCTGTGGTCGTATTTGAGGACAGCCCCCTCGTGGAGACCCATTACAAAGCGGTAGGTTACAGTCCTGGAGAGTTTGGCTCACAGTTTGTTGACTGGCAAGAGATAAGTCTGGATCATTCTGTTGAGAGACTGGACGGTTCTGAGTTTCTGAGGAAGTTCACCGTACCTAGGGAAGGGAAGCTCGTAGCACCAGTATTGCAAACCCAGAAAATAACCGATCCAGAGGAATGCGCGAAACTTTGTTACGAGTATGGACCAAACTGTGTATCATTTGACTATGAAACACATTCAGAAACATGTGATTTCCATGACCTTGTACAAGGAGCCAGTGCATACCTGAGACTGAGTGGCACATATAAAAACTATGAAAGACTAGGAACGGGCTACCATACCCCAATAGAGTACAATGACCTACAGTTAGAGCATGGCACTCTGTACTTTGTTAACGCGAAAATAACCAATGTCCTTGGGTATGAAGCCAGCTTATTTGGAGAAGGGACCATGGTAGACTTCACACCACCAGAGCCGGGGCCCGTTGGGGACGTTTCACAAGACATTCTAAGGGCAGACGGGTGTGATGCCGCTATCACACAACAATGTATTGATGTAACTTGGAAAGATAATCATAGGTACGTTGACCCCCCTTAAGTATTGGTTTATACACAATTTGAAAACTTGTTAATCATTGATCTAAACGTCTGGAAAATAAATTCAGAAAAGTCGGCTCTGTATCCCTGAAGGCGATGAGTTCAATATGAGGGGGAGGTTAGGGCGGGGCTGAATGTTAAGTTTAGTGGGGGTGGGGGTAAAATGGGGGGTAGAAATGGTAACATTTACATTTTTGCCTCTTTTTTTGAGGGGGTCATCTCTTAACGGAAAGAAGTTGATCCTCACAAGTAGCAACTTCTTTCCTATAAGAGTTGACCCATTGTTGAAAGATTTCCGCATTTCCGCGAATGGGGAAGCAAAAAAAAAAAAAAAAAAAAAACAACAACAAAAACACAACAAAACAAAACAACACAAACTAACCCTCTTTGAAAATTACGTCGTGCCCATACATCTTAAACGAAGAGGAATATGTAATTTCAAACATGTACTTAAATGTGTCGTGACTCGGCAAAACCAACAATGTGGCATAAGGGCCCAGCAAAGACTCAGATCAGCCTTGGCATCCGCCCAGTCTGATCAGAGTCTTTGCTGTATGCACGGAGGTAGCTGAGATCCTTAGCTGTTAAGGGCATAGCGAAGACATGTATCTTAAGTACCTGCTAAGTTATCTATTCTTTACTGATAATGGTCAATAGTAAACGTTAATGTTTTTGCCTAAACATTCTCTGCCTTTTGGAATATATTCATGAAATCTCACACATTCTATCATCTAAATGAGGTAACATGTTTCGAATGAGAAAGACAACTTTCAAGCTTGTAGATTGAAGGATCTACCTTTGCTAGCTATTTCTGTTAGGGTTATAGCTCCCTAACCCTTAAGAATATCTCATGGAACTTTATATATACACTCATCATAATAAGACAAACAAAGGTCGCCAGTGAGGAAGACATGTCTCGGAGAGTTTTCCCAGCAGGCACGTGGCGTCAAATGACGTCGTATTGACATCGATGCGACGTCATTGCGACGCAATTGCGACGTCATGTGCCTGCTGGGTTGATAATGAGGTGTCTGCAACCGCCAAACTTTCTTTAATGAGACAACATGACTATGTAGGACAACTCTAGTCCTCTTTATTGGTTTTGTCGTGTCGCGGCTCGTATCAGTATCAGGCTCTTTATATAATTGGCAGGATTATAGTCGATGGCCCCGATGCAAGCACGGTATTTAATGGTCATGAGCCACTGATAGATAATCTCTACACCTTGACAAATCACTACATTTCAGGTAAGTGCAGTATTTATTTAAGGAATGAATTTCATTTTTCTGAGGTTTATCGAAGTGTAAACTACATTGGGTCACGTGCAAAGTGAATGATAAAGTTTGCTAGTGACCCAATGTAGTTTACACTTCGATAAACATCAGAAAAATTAAGTTCATTGCTTATATTTACATTCGTTTCAATCAAATCTTTCATGAAAAATCTTATATAAGCGTTAAAATTGAAGCGGTAAATCATGTACACGCAGTTTTTCTGCTATTAGCAGAACGGCATGCATGACGTCATGACGTTGCTGACGTCCAATCAGGTTGTAGAGAGCCATTGTTTTTTTTACGTCACTGACGTCGCGTGTCTCAATGTAATTATTGGAATGTAAACTACATTACGTTCCAATGGTTTACTACAAGGCTTTTCAGTAAATACATCAAGAATGTAAATATTCGGTAATAAGACGGTTTCCATTCCAAACAATCCCACAAATGAACCACGACACGACAAACCCATCAAAATGGCATGTGCGCCCAGCGAAATCGAAGATCAGCCTGGGCAGCCGCCCAGTCTGATCACAGTATTTGTTCCGCGCTTAAAAGGTAGCTTAGGGTCTAAGCTGGCTCCATGAGGACAGCGAAGACTCTGATCAGACTGGGCGGATGCCCAGGCTGATCTGAGTCTTCGCGGGGCGCACATGTCACTTTGTTAGTTTTGTCGTGTCGCGGCTCAGACGAATCTCCATGGTTGGGATTTTTTGGAAGGTGACTCTATCTTATAGCAGAGTTACACAATACCTGTTTAGATATTTGGCGACATTCCAGAGGGAAAAGTAACCCAATTTTATAACCGAACAAGTACGATATTTGAATTTTCAGAGTTCTAGATCCAATCCATCGGTTTTTAACGTTACCAGGCACCAAAGGCATGTGGAGTCAAGTTCTAGATCAGAAGAAGTGGCTTCAGATAAATATGGGAGATTTTAATAAACCTCCAGAGAAATAGTACATGTCATTTGTTGATTTTGTCATGTCGCCGCCCAGTTACTACGTATGGTCAACTTTTCCTTCCCTTTATAATTAATGGACACTTGTGATGCTTGCACGGAATATGCGAAATTTAGGTGTAAAGGTATTGACGCATATGATGAAAAAATGTGGTTTATTAAAATATTTCAGCAAACTGGGATGGTTTCCATGACGACGAAAGTGGTATATGGGGATACACCTGGGCAGTCGGAAGAACTGTCTGTGGAACCGATATATTTGATTATGAGGACCCACACTATCATCTAACTAACAAACGATTCTGGACAAACTCTGGGTTTAAAAAAGGGTTTCATTTATCTGACGGCCCATACTACGTCACGTTGCAGGCGTTAAATGGTGCACAGCTTGGTGGCTCACTCGTAACAACAGTTTGTCACTCTATACCATTCAATGTTGACACTACCCCACCCATTTTCAGCGGGGTAACAGAGGTCATTTATGACGAGGATTTCGACCTGATCGCAATCTACTACGAGGCAAGCGATGATCTATCAAAAATCGCCAAAGCTGAGTTTGGCCTTGGAAAGACCAAATTCGATGTTCAGCTAAAGGCATACAGTCTTCATGAAGCAATGGAAAGAATTGACCCTTTTGTATCAGTTGAAGATCTTGGATTACAGGAAGGAATTCCAGCTTGGATTCGTATTCGAGTTACAAATAACGGTAAGATACAAACTACAAAAACACGCACACAAACATTCGCTTAAAACTATTAGTTAATATAATGTATGAAATGTTTTCGCAAAAAAAGCACAAAAAACAAACAAACAAAAAAAACAACAGACGACAAAATTTACGTCTGTTTCAAATTTCAATCATTGGTTTGCGCAAGGTGCATTACAATGGGAACTTAAAGACTAGAGGTCAAGGAGTAACGATCCATCTGGTTCCATGCTGCTTGCAAATTCCACTATTTTCATTTTTGGCGCCTTAAGGGTTAACAGTTCTTTATCTGTAATATGACTACGATATAAAGTAGCATACTATATCTAGAGTTTCAGAGTTTTTACTGTAAAACTACCAAAAGTAATAAGACTTAATTGTGTCTCAGTTGCAAACTTAGTTAGGGTCAAGTCGGTTAAATTCGGACAGCAGGTTAATTCGGACAGTGATGTATCAGTTATTTGGAATTTAAAAAAAATAAACTGGGCAAACAGTGAAAATCCCGATGAGACGCCCGTCTCATCTGGATTTTCACTGTTTGCAGTGGTATGTCCGAATTTACCCGCTGTCCGAAGTTACCCGACTCGACCCTAAATGCTTGTGGGACTTAGGTCATATACAAGTATAATGTCGATGGGAGGCAAGGCATCGGGAATTTTATCTGCAAACAGCATTGCGAATTCTACCTCGTTTTGGCAGCGTTAACGATTTTTAAAACCTCGTTTACGTATTTGAGTCATCCTGAATTTTAATCCGTAAACACCTCTAACGAATTTTACACACTTTTTACAATTTGTTTTGGCAGTTAATCTCTTCACAACTGGCCATGGTGATGAACCAATACTTATTGACAGATCGCCACCATATCCCGGTACTGTTATTGATGGTAATATACTAGCGGGCGATTTGCGTTATCAGCATGATGACAGACAGATCTGTGCTCAGTGGCGTGACTTCTATGATTCAGAATCAGGAATCAACAGGTACTTCGAAATAAAGATAATAATTGAGCCGCGACACGAGAAAACCAACAATGTGGTTGTGCGCCCAGCGCAGACTCAGATCAGCCTGGGCATCCGCCCAGTCTGATCAGAGTCTTCGCTGTCCGCATGATGGTAGCTGAGACACTTAGCTACCCTTTAAGCGCTTTGCGAAAAGTCTGAGTGGACTAGGCGGATGTCCAGGCTGATCTGAGTCTGCGCTGGGCGCACAACCACATTGTTGGTTTTCTCGTGTCGCGGCTCATATAGTAAACTAGAATAAAATCATGTGTGCTTTATGTTTGCTGAAAAGGGCAGCGTTTTTGCGTACTATACGTGAAATGAGTTGTTTATTAACGATGCCGTTAGTTTTGAACAATAAGGCTATACAAATAATTAATATGCAGTGTAGAATATGCGTTAATTGGTCATCAAGATACATACATGCTTCAATCTTTTGATGCTGTAACTGTTTCAATAACCGGTTTCTGATACCTATGACGGTGTCCCGACGACCATGTCCGTGAAAAGATGTACACAAGTGCATGGACTGCTTATTGGCAAGCGAAGTCCACAGCACGATGACAGGCTGATGTGGGTACTTTATGTTCATTTAGCAATGCACTTGTACTGTACTTTCAACTTTCATAAATCGAGCGTAATTTCTGTTTAGTATGATGTTACTGTTAAAATCATACAAATGACTGTCAAATTTTCTAGCTATCTCTGGGCTGTTGGAACACAACCTGGAGAGGACGACATCATGGAATTTCAACCATTGACTCACTATGATAAATTATTTATTTTGAATGTAGTTTGAACACAACTACTTGAAAATAAATAATGCTTTGAAAATATGGATCGTTTGTAGCAAATTCCACACCAAAGAGACGACTATAGAAGATTTGAGCCGTGACACGAGAAAACCAACAAAGTGGCGTGTGCGCTCAGCGAAGACCAGATCAGGATGAGCATCAGCCCAGAGTGATCAGAGTCTTCTCCTTGCACTCAAAGTGTAGCTAGGGGTCTAAGCTACCTTCATGCCGACAGCGAAGACTCTGATCAGACTGGGCGGATGCCCAGGCTGAGCTGAGTCTTCGCTTGGCGCATATTCCACTTTGTTGGTTTTGTCGTGTCGTGGCTCATTTAGTTTTATAGAACCTGTTCATGAGCGTTAATGTACATCATAACCAATAACCCCTGGCACTGGTTCCAAAAAATCCATTGACAGAATGTTTCAAAGTAACTCAAATGATCCGTGAACCGAGAGCTGAGAGCAATGAATGCTTTCAAAAGAGTGAAAATAACGGTTGCAGCACGCATTAATGGTTACCGAATCGGTTGACACTTGGACGAATAAAAGTCTCGTTTCCCTATCGGTACATATGATCAATTTAGCAGCCCTGTCAAGTACACGAGGGCACGGTTGTTCAGAACATCGTTAGCTGAACAAAGCCATGTCGTCTTCTAGTACAGATAAAATCAGGTGTGTTTTGTTTGCTAAAAAAGGGCAGGGTTTTTCGTACTGTACGTTTGAAAATTGTTGTTAACTAACGATGCCGTCAGTTTTGAACAATAAAGCTATACAAATAAATCATATGCAGTGTAGATTATGCGCTTGTTGGCCACCAAGATACATATAGGCTTCAATCCTTTGTTGTTGTAACTGTTTCAGTAACCGGTCACAGATACATATGACGGTGTCTCGACGGCCATGTCCGTGAAAAGATGGGTACACATGTGCATGGACCGCTTATAGGCAAGCGAAGTCCACAGCACGATGACAGGCTGATGTGGGTACTTTATGTTCATTTAGCAATGCACTTGTACTGTACTTTCCACCTTCATAAATCGAGCGTAATTTCTGTTTAGTATGTTGTTACTATTAAAATCGTACAAATGGCTGAGTTTATTTGCCAAATTTTCTAGCTATCTCTGGGCTGTTGGAACACAACCTGGAGAGGACGACATCATGGAATTTAAACCCTTGACTCACTATGATAAATCCGATTGTGCTGGCGTCACACTGGAACACAACATGACATATTACTCGACAGTCATCGCTTACAACAACGCTCTGAATTCCAAAACAGCGAATGCATCATCTGACGGAGGTATTTCTACACTTTGTTTTAAATTTTTTCCTGCTGCATCCAAAATATTAAAACACAGTGTTAACCCTTTTTTTAGACTGGAAACCCGTTTTGGAGACATATACAAACAGTGCAAACCCAGTCCAGATGCGGCATCTGGTCAGGGTCGTCACTGTTTCGCTTACAGGAATTCTATGCAAAATACAAAAAAAAAATAAATAAATAAATAAAAAAAATAAAAAAAAAAATAAATAAAAGAATGAAAACATCCACTAGAAACCCCTAAAACTAGAAAGGGATCCGTGCAAAGCATAAGGATGGACAATTCCACTAGTCTGAAAAGGGTTAAAGTATCTGAAAAAAGTTAAGGTGAATTTATACACCTCCATGTTTGTACGCAATTTTCATTAAGGGGAACAACTTTTGTGGCTTGCTAATTGCTACTCTGAAATAGTTCCAAATTGTGATTACTCTTTAAGAAAACATTTGCTCCATATGGAGTGAATTGCTTCCTATAAGTGTTGATCCCCATTGAGAAGGAAGGCAAAATGGAACTTGCAGAGTTGTTTCCCCTGAACGTCTACCCATTCACGTTAAAATCAAAGGACATAATTAACTCTTTAAGCACCAAAAAGCAGACGACAAAATTTACGTCTGCAAAAATTAAAAAAAATGCCTAGTCCAAGACATTTCATATTGAGAATTCAAAGCCCCTCATCAGGATCTGCGCTGTTTGCAAAGTATTGTATTTTCGTCACTGGTGCTTCGAGTGTTAAACTTGTCTTGGATAGCGCTATAACACGAATAATAATATCTCCTGCATATCTGTGCAGCCTGATAAGAGTCTTTCCTGCTTTTCCCTTTGTCTTTGCATTGAACTTGCTCCTTTGCAATGTTATCATAAAGGAGTTGAGCTTTTCCTCAGGACCATTAAATACACTCAACTCTCGATATCGCAAAGTCAAAATTCATCCCGCCGGGCCGCGTAGCGTAATCGGCAGGGCACCTGACTCATAAGTCAGAGGTCCTGGCTTCGAAACCCGGTCTGGCCACAAACTTTCGTTTCTCCTTCCGCTGATTCAAGAAGGGCAGTTGTCAGTTACTAACGAAAGTATGTGCACTTAGTACTGGTAAACCGCTTAGGAGATCCAAGCCTGCCCAGGCATAGTGTGGTTAGGTTAACTGACCGTCCCGACATGACCTTAGCTGTTTACCGTGGACGTTAAGCACCAAATCAACCAACCAACCAACCAAATTCATCTCAAACTACTGATATCTCAAAGAAAATTTTCTGGTCCCAGAAAATTTTCTTTGAAATATCGGTATTTTGATATATCCAGAGTTGATCTTTCAATAAAAACAGGAAATGTGTCCAGTCTTTTATCTTTGATATAGGAGGGACTTTGAAGATATCAGTGTTCGAGTTATCACGAGTTGACTGTTTCATAATTATGTTTGATTTTCAGTATTGGTGGATATCTCACCGCCCATTAGTGCTCCAGTTACAGACGGTAAAGAAACAGACGAGCAAGACATGGAATATACGTCCGAGACAGTCACGAAAGCGTGTCATTGGAGTGACTTCTTTGACCCAGAAAGCGGTATAGAGAAATACCAGGTTGATGTTTATGTAAACGATGAACTCAAAGATACATTTGATGTAGAAGGGGAAACACGGTTTGAGGACAAAACTATATCACTGGAACACAATGATCACGTTCATTTTTCCGTTTATGGAGTAAATGGAGCAGGTCAGAGCTCGGCAGCGGAGAGTGATGGATTCACCGTAGATCATACTCCTCCAATACTGACGGAAATTTCAGAAACGGAAACCGGATCCCGGTACCAGAAGGATAACACAGCCATGCATCTTATGTGGAACTTCAGAGATGACCAATCCGGGATTAAAGAATACCGAACAGTTATTCTTGAAACAAAACACGGGATAAAACAAAAGATTTGGCCTTCTGACGCTTTATATAACCTGACGTTTCCTGAGCCGAAAGTTTCTGCACGAATGGTTACCATTTTAGAAGGTCTTGCTCTGGCTAATGGAGGAAAATATTCTTTGCATGTAACATCATTTAACGGAGCCCTTTTGTCTACAGCACACGAATCGGTTGGTGTAATTGTTGATATGACGCCACCAAATGCCCCAAAGGTAAACGACACCATATTTGAGCCGCGACATGATATAAACCAACATAGTGGCATGTGCACCCAGCAAAGACTCAGATCAGACCGGTCTTTTGTTCAGTTTGATCAAAGTTTTGGCTGTTCGTACGGAGTTTGCTTGAACCTTTAGCTATCCTTTAAGCTCATAACGAAAACTCTGATCAGACTAGGTAGCTCACTTGAGTCTATGCTAGGCGCACTTGCCATTTGTTGGTTTTATCGTGTCCGGGCTCCTTTCATTTTCCATGTCACCACCAATTCCAGGATGCTATGGCATACATTCAAAGTCCGTCTTTCAGATGGATACATCTTCAGGGGAAGCAGCTCTGCCATATTCGTCTTGCCTCCTTTCTCAGTGGTAATGGGAAGCAACCCCTCAAGTAAAGAATTTGCTTCTTCAGGACCAGAGTTTTTCCTTTATCAGTAGACACTTTTCTGGTGAAGTTTATTTGGCCAAGGAAGCAAACAGAAAGTCACAAAAAATTTTTTCCTTTTAAAATAGGACTGAAAAATATTTCGATGCAGCTTTACACCTTAAATACCACAGCCAACGCAAACCATTTCCAAGGTGCCTTGGAAATCGTTTGGGCAGTTTGATAGAAAGATAAAAAAATGCACCCTTAATTTTTTAAAAGTTAGGGTAACGGAGCTGAGGCCATTTCCCAACCATTTCCAATCTATAAAGTCGGGAAAATTCGGACAGCGGGTAAATTCGGACAGTGACAGTGTTTCCTTTATATTTCAATTGTTTGGAATTAAAACAAAATTAACTGGGCAAAAAGTGAAAATCTTGATGAGACGGCTCATGATGAGCCGTCTCATATTGATTTTAACAGTTTGCAATGATATGTCCGAAATTACCCGCTGTCTGAAGTTACCTGACTCGACCCTACGAGGAATCTCCTTGTGGACCGTAATTGATAATGAACTGGTATTGTGTGCTGTTGCAGACTGAAATCTGTTATATATTGATATGGTAACATGAAATTTATTTGTTTATATCAAAATCTATTTATATAAACAAAGGGATTTTCTCATATATTTTAGCGTGCTTGGGTTCACCTCCATCTGTTTCTTCAAAGAGAAACAACATTTTAGACTTTCTATTCGTTTCCCTTAATGCCCTTCCGGAGTGAGGAAAGACTTTTCTGCTAGGGTCGAGTCGGGTAACTTCGGACAGCAGGTAAATTCGGACATACCATTGCAAACAGTAAAAATCCAGATAAGATGGCTCATAATGAGCCGTCTCATAGGGAATTTTACTGTTTGCCCAGTTAATTTTGTTTTTATTCCAAATAACTGACTTATCAACAAAAACAGCGTCACTGTTCGAGTTTATCTGCTGTCCGAATTTACCAGATTTGACCCTAGGGAGGCACATTGGAAAACGACAGAGTTGCTGCTCCTGAGAGTGTTCCCATTCACATGAAACCTGAACGAGAAAACCAACAAAAGGGTTGTGCGTCCAGCGCAGACTCAGATCAGCCTGAGCATTCGCCCAATCTGATCAGAGTCTTCGCTGTCTGCATGAAGGTAGCTTAGAACCTCAGCTACCCTTAAGCGCATAGCAAAGACTCTGGTCAGACTGGACTGATGCCCAGGATGATTTGAGTCTTTGCTGGGTACACATGCCACTTTGTTGGTTTTCTCGTGTCGCGGCTCACATGAAATGTTGTACATCAACAACACATGCAGTAGGTTGATTAAAGTATTCTTATCCAGATACTCGGTGATGATGCAATATTGCCCCAAAGAAGTTCAGTGCAACTTAATTTTAGCTTCCCTCAGCCGAATACTCAAGGGAGCTTATAGGATGGGGAAAAAATCATTGTCCGTCAATGTATATCTTTGTTTCAAATGTCGTCTTCTCTGAAACTTCTTGGCGGATCGAGACCAGATTTTTATATCGGGCATAGCCTAAGAGACCTATGAATCTTTTATAAAACTCTACACAATATATGTCTGTGGGTGTCACAATTAAACGTCGCACAGCCTCAGTCTCAGCTCCACCTCCGAACGGAGTCACAAATGTCAACCTCTTAATACAGTAATGCTAGTATCATATCAAAGGTTTGAAAAGAACTGTTAGAGAAGACAAGGAATCTATCAACCCCAATCCTCCTCCACAATCATGGGGTTTAGGGGTCAACCTATTTTGAATCGTTAGATTGATTTAATATAACCTGTAAAAACAAATTACTAAAATGGATTTCATCTACCCCCATTCAACTTCCTAACAAGGTCATGAAGGGTTAGAACCTAAATCGGCCATATTTAGTATCACAATAAAGGTCTTAATAAGAACTTTAAAATGTAATATTTGAAAATCAACTTTTATAAAACACTGATTCAGAATTTAGCGATGTTTATTTTCCAGTTTTCTTTGTCAGTTTTGGGGTTCGAATCAGTCCTCCTGACCTGGATTTTCAAATAAGTGATACAAGATGATTTTGGACCGTTAAAAGTAGACTCCTTTTGAGTGGGATGGAGTTAGGCGCTTGTTTAAGGGAGCCAGTATTAAAGCCGTGAAACAGACTGTCTTTACACAGATGGAGGAAAAATATTATATTACGTCGCTGTTATACAGTTGATAACGTCGTGTCATAAAAAAGTATGACCACACGTGTAATAACACTTTGGCGCGTACTCGTTACGTCACTGACAACGGCCATGTCACCAATGCGTTTGCTTATTGAAATAATGTTCAGTTTGAAGGCGTTAAAATCCAATTTTAAAGGGTCATATGATAAACAGTATGTTACATTTGTGGTCAATTCATATGACATTTATAAAACTCGCCGAAGGCTCGTTTCATAAATTTCATGAAATGACCACTCGTGTAAGATCCTCTGTATAAGCGTGTAACCATTTGCATTAACTAAATTCAGGTGCAAATTGGTATACTTGGAGAAGAAGAAGACGTGAATGAAGCCGATGAAGTTCTCCATAGTGATCAACATGGCATTCTTGTCAGCTGGAACGCCAGAGACTCTGAAAGTGGCATCGACCACTACCTAGTTGCTGTTGGGACATCAGACAACTCAGAACTGTTACTGCCTTTTACAAATTACGGTTCGGATACATCAGCCTACATAAATAATCTACACTTCGAAACATCACAAGAATCTGGTATAACTTACAAAGTGTCAGTAGTAGCTGTAAATGGGGCTGAAATAACGTCACCTGTTGGTGTTTCAAAATCGATATTTATACAGAAAGCTAATGTTCCAGGTGTCGTATTTGATGGAAGACGCTTATATCAAGATGAAACGTACACGTTTGACCGTTCTTCACTAGCTGCATCATTTTATGGTTTTGAAAGTGAAAGCTGCAGTATCCTTAGATACGAGTGGGCCATAGGAACAGAGGCATATGGAACAGATATTCTCACCTATACAAATTACGGTTTAGTCATGCAAAACGCAACTTACGGGCACATGCAAATACATATAGGGCTATCTGAAAATGTACAATACTTTATAAGCGTTCGAGCGGTAACAGGTTGTAGAGAAGAATACATTGTATCATCTTCAAATGGTATAACGCTGGACACCACTCCCCCAGTTGTCACATTTATTGAGAAAACTGATAATGACACGGCGTTAGTTCTCCACAATGGAGTATGGTACCAAGATACTACCGACACACTAGATTTCAGTGCTGATGTTAACGACTCTCAAGAGGTTGTAAGTTCTGAATGGACGCTTGGCTCTGTCCCTGAAGCTGCTGATCTTCATTTGTTAACAAACGACCTTCCAAGTATTACAAACGTCATCATGCTTGCTCCCGGAGAACCTGCTTTCATTACAGCTAGTGTGTCTGATGGGGCTGGAAACACAGAAGTAGCGTCCTCTCTTCCGGTTATAGGAGATTCTTCCCCGCCACATTTATTGCAGCTCGATTGTACCAAGTTCATATCCATCATACAAGGACTGGTTACTTGTGAATGGCTAGAAGTCGTTGAATATGAAAGCGTTGTCCAAGATATTTTGATTTCCATTGGAACGGAACCTCAGCTAGGCGATATACTGCAGAACTACGAGCAGCCTCTAACCAAACGTGACTTCAGCAATGATCTTACAAATTTATTGAAACAAAATGTAAATATATCGGCTGTCTATTTCGATTTTAAAGTCATAAATGTTGTGGGGAGAATTAATGAGTTTGAACATAAAGCTGTTGTAGACCATACGCCACCTACTGTTCAAGGTGTCACCGTTGTTACAAGGACAGACAACAGCCAGCCTTACATTCCTTTGAAATGTCAGCTTCCCCAGACCTTTGTAGAGATAAGCCTCCACAGCAGTATAGACGAGGAATCTGGAATTGACGAAAACAGGTAAGAAAGTAATGTTTATGATTTCGACTTAGTAAATACATAATTTCATTTTATCTTAATATGTGTATTGCTGAAGAATTGTTGCGCGCATGAACACTTTTAATATGTCAAAATGTAGATAAAGTATAAAATTAGAACATTTTAGGAGAAGGGCAAATATGCTCTTAGATCGACGTCATGTATGCATATTCTTCACCTTCTATACATTAGTATTTTCATGAAATATCAAATAAATATATAAATAAATAAATAAACAAAAACATAAATTGTTGAATAAGGCTAGTTAGGCGGTAAGTAACAAGCACGTCCCCGAATCAGGTCGGGACCACGGCCAACAAGACATGCACTTTTTGATGCCCGCAGTCCTAGCCGCGAACCCACACTGAGCCACCAAATGTCACACAGAAGGAAAAATCGTGGCCCGACCGCGACTCGAACCCAGGGCCTCTCGCTACCGTGCGGGCACCCTGCCAACTGAGTTACTGAGCCACTTGATTGACCTTTGACATTCATCTTTCGAATGCTTTCAAACTATTTAGATAATTACAACATTTAACAGTACATTTAATCCATTGGTTTTGTTTAAACCTTTCTACGACCTCACTGCCGCACTGGAGATGTTATGTTCTGCACATATATTGACTGTTAGCGTCGGATCAAAATGAATGTGCAATTAGAATATGTTACTAACTGATGTGCAATATCTTCCCATTATATAGAGGATCTTACATGAGTGCTCACGTATTATTAAATTTATTAAACGAGTTGGGGAAACGATAAGATGTGAGGCTTTGCCGAGCATCTTATCGTTTTCCCCAACGAGTTTAATAAATTCAATAATACATGAGCACGAATGCAAGATTCTATTTATCATATGACACTGAAATCGCAATTTATTAACAAATTTTGTACTAAAACGTCACGATTTCGCCATTAGAAAACGCGACGTTTTTATGGACGTCAACACATAACGTTACGACGTAATTTGCATATTTAATCCACAAGTGGATTATCGTTTTTAAAGCATGGCTTTATTACACTCTCAGATGCGACGTCATATGATAAATTGATGTATGCATCATTCAGGAAGGCAAAATGATAAAATACAACTGAAAACATTGAACATCATTATTACACTACAGTTAACTGGATTGATTGTATTCTTTGATGTTTTCTATTTAACAGATTCCAAGTGGCCCTCGGATCGGAGGAGTTCGCATCTGATATTCTTGCATACAAATCTGTGGAATTCAACAGCGACAATATATTCTTTATCAACGGCTTAACGATTCCAATAGGAACTATATTTTACGCGACAGTAAGAAGTTATAATAAAGCCGGACTGAACGGAGAGTCGTCATCAGATGGAGTTGTGGTTAGTCAGTTGCCTGTACTTGAAGTCAGTGATGGTGGTGCTGATTATGATATAGATTTCCAGTCAACACCAAATATTATCCAGGGCAGGTGGAAATACTCAGATGATTGTCCTATCCTTGCGGCTAGTTGGAAAATCCACGATCTTATTGGAAACACGCTGGAAGACTATCGAAATATACCAGATCTTGCAAATGATAAACTTTACAACGATGAGGTCCAACTCCAAGTAGGAGTCAAATATTTTATAACCGTCAAAACTATAGATGCATTAAATCGGACGAAAATTTCACGTTCCGATGGAGTGACGGTACGTATCCAGCCCCCATTCCCCGGCAGTGTACGTGATGGCGAAGACGAGGATTTAGAATATCAGTATTCAGTGACTGAACTGTCAGCAAATTGGGATGATTTTGGAGATTCATCAAATGATCCAACTCAGTCAATCGACCACTATGAAGTAGCGATAGGAAATGATCAGCGATATGAAAGCACTCGTTCTAACGTGCATTCTTTCGTAAACGTAGGTTTGAACAAACATTTTACCTTTAGCAACCTGAATTTGACTGCTAAAGTTATTCCGTATTATATAACGGTAAGGGGGTACAGCTTGGCCGGTGGATTTGCTGAAGGTTACTCAAATGGGATACTGGTTGGTTTCACTGGAAATTTGATACCAGGAACTGTCGCTTCAAATCGCTTTCAGACATCAACTCAAACTGTGTCCTTGTCGTGGAACAAGTTTGAGTCCGATATCGGAATAGTAAAATATAGAGTTGGAATAAGTAGTCAAGCACCCTCAGTAATAAACGATTCAATAGCTTGTACTCTTATTGCCAGCAACCGTTCCATATTTGATATAGCGCTAGAAGATGTGGACTTGAATGAATTTGTTGAAATACAAGATTTAAATCTTCTGCATGCTGCTACATATTTTCCAACTGTCATGGCGGAGGATGCATCTGGGATATGCAGTGTGGTTACTGGGCAGCCTATTACAGTCGATACGACTCCACCAGTTACTGGAGACGTATACATCAATGAAGTCTTAAGCCAGCTGCGCCTATTTGCAGAATCAAACTCTGAAATGCACGTTCGATGGGTTTCTTTCGAAGATCCTGAGTCCGGTATACAATCAGTAAAAGTTACTTTGCTTGATTGTGGAGCATGTGGTGCCCCTAATTCTACATGTGGAACAATTGCAGAGGAAAATGCACAGAACGACACAAATGTAAATTTATATGGACTTGATCTTGTTAACAATAACGTCTACAAAATCAGAGTTGATGTAGGCAATGGAGCAGGATCTCTTATATCAGTTCTCTCACCCGTGATTCTTCTCGACGTCACTCCACCCAGCGCTGGCAGTGTTAAAATCACAGACGACTGGAAACTTATAAAAACTTTTCAGTCGGATAAGACTGCAATCCGCGGGAGAATGGCAGTTACATTGTCTGAAAATACTCACAGATGCGAGAACCAATACAAGTTCTTTCCCCAAAACAACAGGTCGAATGAGAAATGGGATATTCCGGAGAGCAGCTACAGTAAAGATTTTGCTGTTGTAAATACAACAGGAGGGTTCCTTGGCATTGGCTATAATGCTGATCTGACAAAAATGATTAAGAGTGGCATTTCAGCGCCGTTATTAAAGATTCGAAATGGAAACTATTCATCTGTTTTGCGATGTGCAAGAGGCAGCAATATAATAACCACTCTTGCATTTATTTCCACAACAAAAGCCATTCCGTATGAAATTAAGAACAAACCGCTAGAACCAGAGTTTGATGAATCTGTTTTTGACAATAAAACTGAGTTGACTGCCAACAAAACTGAAACGGCCACTCCGGCGCCTGGAACTATGAAAGAAACAAACGAATCCAGAGTATCAGATACATCTTTTCTCAATGAAAACGATTTTGGGTTTGGGTTTCATATATTGGGCTACAAGCTAGATAATAATGTGTTCCATAATGGACTGTTTTGGGCACGAAGCAAATACTTTTCAGTGGAAAGGTGGTTCAACCTTGAATTTGACCCAGCTGAAAGAGAGCATATCTATTCCATAGCAGTAAATAAATACATTGATGATCAAGAAGAAATCACGGATTTATCGCTGTACGTCGATAACCAGGAGCTTGTTAGTTTATATAATTTAGAATTAGGTACTGAGGCGAAGATTGCACTGCTGACCTGGAACGAAAACAACAGCAAACCACTCCTTGCAGATGTTTTTAATCCATTTTACTCTGAAGCTTTTGTTCAGAATATTTACGTTCCTGAAGAAGAGGAGAAGGAATGCCTTCATGGAGGGGCTTTCTATGACGGCGAAAGTGGCATTAAGGAAATCTGGGCTGGTGTCTCTGATAGTGAAAGTTTGATTGACAATATTGCGCCGCTTCAGCTACTTCATCAGTTCTGTCCTTCCTGTGATGGCGTGTGTAACACTTCGTGTACTGAAGACTGTAACTATGATACAATAGACGAGGACTTTATGATCATTGACCTCATTATTACTGGCTTGCAGCTGAAAGAAATCAAACTTGACGACGGCTGTCTCAATATTACGGCTGATAGTGTCTGTAATTCAACGTCGTATTACGTCACTACTAAAGTCATAAATTTTGCTGGACAATCAACGTATGCTCATTCTAACGCCATTCAGGTTGATCCAACTCCCCCGACGTGTGAGTATGTTAAATGCTTGGACCCTGATCACGCTGAAGATCAACCTACAACACACTTAGGATCGAGCTCTACAATAGGGGCGTACTGGAAATGTTCAGATGATATTAGTCTCATTGAAAGCTTTGAGGTATCTGTGACTTCCTTGGACGAACAAGGTACGATTATGAACGCTACAAATGTAGGCAGAAAATCTAAAATCTCATTTAATTTGGGAAACGATACATTCAAGGAGAGACACAACTACGCAGTTCAGCTGACTGTATTCAATAATGCAGGCATGTCTGAAGCCTACGATTGTTCTGTGGAAGTACACCTCAGCCCACCGAACGTGACTTCAACAGATTCTAACCCTTTGTATGGCGGTCAGACAACGATTGATGGTGAAACTGTCATAACAGACTCGCAGGACAAAATTGGTGTGCAGTGGGAAGGTGGAAATGATGAAATAGAATTGTTTGGTAAGTTGGTATAAACAATAGTTTATTCGTCAAATTTTGGTAAAAGAACAGAAAAAATGACTCAGATTTGGTCCATTTTTTTCAGTACTTTTATCCAAATTTGACGAGTTTGGTAGGTTGAATAAGAGGTCCACACACAGGGTTGTCACGTTTATGAAAAAATATCTGCAACAGATTCTAACCCTTTGTATGGCGGTCAGACAACGATTGATGGTGAAACTGTCATAACAGACTCGCAGGACAAAATTGGTGTGCAGTGGGAAGGTGGAAAATGATGAAATAGAATTGTTTGGTAAGTTGGTATAAACAATAGTTTTTCGTCAAATTTTGGTAAAAGAACAGAAAAAATGACTCAGATTTGGTCCATTTTTCCGTACTTTTATCCAAATTTGACGAGTTTGGTAGGTTGAATAAGAGGTCCACACACAGGGTTGTCACGTTTATGAAAAAATATCTGAAAAATTTCTTTTTCAAATGTGAGAAAGAAACGTCAGGATGTAGAAAGAACCTAGGGAGTCAGGATGTAAAAAGAACCTAGGGAGTCAGGATGTAAAAAGAACCTAGGGAGTCAGGATGTAAAACGAACCTAAGCCTATTGCTCTAAGATAAGAACGTTATAAATACAACACACAGAACTTAAATAATGAATAAAATCTTAAGTTGTTTGTCATAACAGTTTAGCTTATAGTTAGTATCATTCAAAGAGATATTTAAGGAATGAATTCCATTTTTCTGGTGTTTATCGGAGTATAAACGACATTGGGTCGCTTGCAAAGTTTACATGAACCCCTTTGGGGTTCACTTACTTTGCACGAGACCCAGTGTAGTTTATACTTCGATAAACACCACAAAAATTAAGTACATTGCTTATATTTACATTCTTTTCTATCTATTCATTGACCACAAATTTGCTTTAGGGCTACAACTAAAGCAGAAAAACATTTTTACGCAGTTTTTCTACCAACAGCGGAACAGCGTCAACGACGTCATAACGTCGCCTACGTCCAATCAGATTGGAGAGAACCATGGCTTATTTTGACGTCACTCGACCTCATGTAACGTTGCGTGAACGGATATAGTAATTGAAGTATAAACTGCATTACGTTCTTATGGCTAACCAAGAGGGTTTTCAATGAATGCACCGAGAATGTGAATATTAACAATTCTAACACAGTGCGCCTATAGACGCAATGGAAAGTTTCCGTGTTTTATTCTGCAACAATTCACTGTCTCGGAGCGCGTGAGTCTAATTGCTGACGTCACTTGCATTACTGACGTAATTTTGTGACGTTTCGAGACGTTAGACGGTGTAACGTCTCTTTTTCTTTCTAAAATCGGCATGAAAACATACATTTACCGTAGACACAGTTAAGAATGTAGCGGGAGCATGAACGCGCTGGCAGGAAGGTTGGGAGAGTTTGAATGAAAAGAATACTTTTTCAGTGATTTTGAGCGTTAGAATCGAAATAGTTCAGCTCTAGCATTGAATTGTTGAGTAATCATTCACTGTTTGTCGGTCAGTTGTAAGTAGATATATCACTCGCGCTGCGCGCTCGTGATATGATCTACTTTACAACTGACCTCCAAACAGTGAATTATTACTCAACAATTCACTGCTAGAGCTGATCTATTTTTTAAATAAAATTCAGTGTTTTCTGACATCGAAAGCATTAACGACCGTCGATTTTGGTCACCAAAATCGACGGTCGTTAATACTTTCGATGTCAGAAAACAATGAAATTTTACTAATTTTATACGGTTCCTGTCATACAAAAAATCAGTTATTTATCATTTTTTTCTAGAGTGGCAGGTGGGGACTCGCCCAGGAGGCAGTGACATTTTCCCGCCTTTAATAGTCGGTGTTAACAGCTCTGGGTCAGCAGCAATTGTGGACGGAGAATTAGTACTGAACAGCTTGTCAACTAACAAGACTTTGTCAGAGTTTCAAAGTCAGGTTTCTGGTACTGTTGACGACATCGACTCTGAACAGAACGACACTTATACAGAAAACACATTCTTGTCATTGGAGCCTGGGAGATGTTACCACCACACAATGACAGCTGTGGGATGGTCTCATCTTAGGAGCAAGATGAAATCAAAGTCTTCGTGCATTAAAAGTAAGAAATATAATCCGACCTGTCTCTATGATCACTCCATTAAGTGGTCAACTGCTTTTAGCAGCCACCTTTTCGGGGTTCCTTGTACCAAAATGCAGTGCAAATGAACCTGTATTCAGGAGTGACCTAGCCGGTGTCCATGTGTCCCGTTAGGTGACCATTAACAACGTTTGATTAGTTACTTTGGTGGAATGGCTTAAGTACACTATATATTTCAATGGGAAATATTTTACCAATTAGGATACATTTACACCAGTTCTTTTTGAAAATAGTTGGGCCGCGACACGACAAAACCAACAAAGTAGTATGTGCGCTGACTGTGCATCGGTCCAGACTGACCAGAGTCTAAGCTGTCAGCATGGAGCTAGTTTAGACCGTTAGCCACCCTTTAAGCGCAAAACGAAGAGTCTGATAAGTCTGGGCGGGTGCCCAGTCTGATCTGAGTCTTCGCTGGGCGCTAGTGCCACTTTGTTGGTTTTGTCGTGTCGCGACTCAATTTTCTTTAAATGATTAACAGAATTGCAAAGATTGTCCTTCAAACTGTATGGGTACAGCGCCATGCTCTTTCTCCATTTGTACAAATTTGTACAAATTGTAAAAAAAATTATGACCTCCTGATTACGACAAAACCCCTTCCCAAACTGGATTATTTCTTAAGCCGCGTTCACACGACCAAAGTATCTTTATATCACAGAAAACAAAGAAAAGTTGCCAAACATTTTGCGTTTCAACGGAGCAAATTATTTTATAAAGAAAAAGGTGGCATAGAATCTTTGACATATAATTTGTGGCAAGGAAATATTTGCTGCTGTGTTCACACGATCAAACGTTATTCGTCAAAGTTACCTGGACAAATAAACTTTGTCCGTGTAAACGGCCAACAATGCCATTTTTTACATTAAATTGTTCAAAATCAAACCGATTTGATTATGAGCAAAGGTTTCTGTGTTCATCTCCATAGCTAGTTTCTTTGTTCCATATTCCATGGCAAATTTTATGTTCACACTGACAAATTTTGTTTGTCATATAAACTTTACCATATAAATTTGGCAATGAAAATGTGACATATTTTTTCATTCACATGAGCAAATTTTTCTATGCCAAACCTACTTTGTCACAGAAACTTTGCCCATGCAAAAGAAGCTTTAAAAAGATTCCTGCTGGAGCAGTTTCTTTTCTCTAAGCCTCGTAGAGAAGAGAGCGAAAGATAGAAGGATAAATTGATAACAGTTCTCGCAAAAGCTCCAAAAGAAGCCAAATTTGGCCCGAAAGTGGTCAAATTTGACCAAAAGCCTCGAAAGTGCCCCGAAAGTAGCAACATTTGGCCAAAAGGCCCGATAATACCAAATTCGGCCAAAAGCCCCGAAAGTGGCCAAATTTGGTCGAAAGCCCCGAAAGAAGCCAAATTTGGCCGAAAGCCCCCCAAGTGGCCAAATTTGGCCACTTTCAAGGCTTTCCTGAAGGCACCATCAATTAATTTACTTCACAACAAAAGTGAGGCACTAATGACAATGCATAAAGTTATGCACTAATAATAATGCGTATATAAATGTATAAATTTAATAGCATTGTCAAAGATCGACAAACTGTTTGCAGAAGCTAGCAATAATTTCCTTGTGGGAATGGAATTGCGCGTTTATCATACGCGGATATAAAAATTGAGCCGCGACATGACAAGCCCAACAAAGTGGCATGTACGCTCAGCCAGGACTCAGATCAGCCTAGGCAGCCACTCAGTCTGATCTTAGTCTTTGCTGTGCGCTTTAAGGGTAGCGAAGGTTCTAAGGTATCTCCGTGCCGACAGCGAAGACTCTGATCAGGCTGATCTGAGTCTTCGCTGGGTGCATATGTCTTTTTGTTGTTTTGTCATGTCGCGGCTGAAGCTCAATTATTTTGTGCACTGTAAAAAAATCCGTATATTTTACGGTAAAATAACTGGCAACCAGCTGCCAGTCCTTTTACCGTTATTTTTACGGGCGCCCGTAAAAATTGCAGGAATCATCAAGCAGATTGGGACAGAATAGAGTAGGTGTCGTTTTGGTCTGATAGCCCTTCAACAATACAAAGTTATTTTCGAGTGCGGCCAGATAACATAAATCTTCCATTTCGTGATTTCTAACAATGTCTTACAGGCAAACGCCCGTAAAAATAACGGTAAAAGGACTGGCAGCCGGTTTCCAGTTATTCTACCGTAAATTCTACAGTATTTTTTTACAGTGTGCCTTCTGTCTCTTATGGGACGTCGCCCACGGTATTGGGGAACAAGATGCAAGGGCGTAGCTACCTATACGGCAAATACGCAGGTGCGTATTGAAATTTTGTCAAAATTGACAAAATTTCAAAACGCACCTGCATATTTGCTTGCTGAAAATTTATAAATTAGGCCAGATTTCAAAACCAATTGCCAAAGTGGCTGAAATACTAGCTTTCTCTTCAAGAAGTAGAGAATAAAACATGGTTGTGCGTATCATGAAATTGCTCCTAGTTACGCCCCTGAGATGTAACGTCAAAATATCGAACGGTTTACTTTTCTGCCAATGATGAGACTGTTAACGGCATGACTCAAATGTCTTATACCGAAATGGAGTAAAACAACACCAAACACGCCACGGGAACTAAAGTAAACTGATCTGTTCCTTTCAATATGCTGTAAAGACTAAGGACGACACCCCGGCTACTCTGAATAATCTTATCCATACAGAGCATATAATTCCCTGTTTGGAAATAAACATTTACTAGACACTAAATACAACAGTAAAGTCTCGATATCTCAGAATTCGTATGAAACTACTGGTATCTCAAAGTAAATTTTCTGGTCCCAGAAAATTTACTTTGAGATCCCAATAGTTTGCGATAATAGGAGTTGAAATTTTAAGAAAAATAGGACATGTGGCCTAAATTTATTATACAAGAGGGCACTTTGAGTTATCGGTGTTTGAGATACAAGATTCAGCTGCATATTTCCTTAACTTCTCTGGTCTAAAATATGGCGGTAGTTTCATTTACCCTAATATTTGAGCCGCGACACGAGAAAACCAACAATGTGGTTGTTCGCTCAGCGCAGACTCAGATCAGCCTGGGCGTCCGCCCAGTCTGCTGTCCGCATGAATGTAGTTTAGGCCCTAAGCTACCCTTTGAGCACTTAACGAAGCCTGAGTCTGATCAACTTTGGCGGATGCCCAGGCTGATCTGAGTCTGCGCTGGGCGCACAACCACATTGTTGGTTTTGTCGTGTGGCAGCTCAAATTTTATGTTTACGATATTTTAGGACCACAGGATATTATTCTGGAGCAGAGTACTTTGGCTCCCAGACAGATTGTTTCCAAACCACTACTTTCAAATACATGGACACAGAGCACGATCGTCAGCCCTGAAGTTGTTGTTGACGCTAGTAGTAAGTATTTTTTATCATACCTCCAGCAAATTGTATATAGAATATATAGAGGAGTATAAAATGTCGTTTTTTTCCGTCCATTTATCTGTTCATACATCCGTCCGCGAATATTTACATCAAAGTTTTCCGTTTTATGTAAGTTAGTATTATTTTGCTTCAGTTGGCGGAGGCACTGGGCGGGGGTATTCATGAGCCATGTCCACTTGATCTAGTAATTAAAAGAGTGTGTTTGATTTCCTTAGGTTGTTTTGAGAGACTACAGAGAAATAATTCCTTTGGGACCTAAAGTAAGGGATAGATCTCAGGTAGCTCGCGGGTTTCTTCGAAAAATTTCAAATTTATTAAAAGAAAGTATTTCGTGATAATGATTGGGTATATCAAACCGCCTTTCTGTTTTTATGTTTATATAGTAACGCGGAACCACCTAAAAGTGGAATAAGATATTCACTTAATACATAGAATTTGAACGCGTTTGTTGCCTGATGATTTTAATCTATGCAATAATAAAAGCATCTATGACTCCTAGGGCTGATGTTATACATAAAGTGACTAGAGGAACTCTGATTAGCTTGCGCAGATTCACGTGCATATATAAGTAGTCTGTTAACACTTTTCATAAGGTGCCTCTTCACGCAACGTCACTAGGGGAGAGTCGGGTAACTTCGGACAGCGGGTAAATTCGGACAGTGAATTTTTTCCTTTCAGTGTCAGTTGTCTGGAACTAAAACAAATAATAACTGGCCAAACAGTGAAAATCCTGATGAGACGGCTCATTATGAGCCGTCTCATCTGGATTTTCACTGTTTGCAAAGGTATGTCCAAATTTACCCGCCTGTCAGAAGTTACCCGACTCTCCCCTAATGTAAACTTTCTTTGTAGTATCTCAAGGCTCTATGATTGTGGGTAGTTTGTCGCCTAGCGATAAAACGACACCATATGGGACGGCAGCATCAACTACCTTCCAGTCATATATCTCAGACCCAGCGATCTCTAAATTACAGACTAGCAGGAGACTGAGAAACAGGTAAACTTTCTCTCTCTCTGTCCCTGTCTGTCTGTCTCTCTCAGTCTGTCTGTCTCTCACTTTCACTCTATATTGAGACAGCGAAAATCCTGATGAGACGGCTCATTGCAATGGTATGTCCCAATTTCTAAATTACAGACTAGCAGGAGACTGGGAAACAGATAAACTTTTGTGTCTCTGTAACTGTCTGACTGTCTGTCTCTCTATCGCGCTCTCTCTCTCTTACTCTATCTTGAGACAGCGACAATTTTTAAAAATGTCTCAAGGCAAAATTCCATCATAAAGTGTACGTCTTGCCAGCAGTGAGCCTGGCAACATGCTCAGCTCAAGATAATGATAACTATTATATAGTATTTGTGTCACACTAATTAAGATGTTTGAGGGACACCTGAATGTTTGAATTTTTTGTCTTTAATGCGACTAGCGAAAGCGAGACATGGTTATAACTTTACCGGCATCGTCGGCATTGGCGGCGTAAATTTTCGTCCAGTTTACTGGTTTTACTCTTTTGTAACATTGCACGCCTTCCTCGGATTGGTTGTTTCACGAAAAGACAACTCTTCTGACGGCCTATTTGCTTACCTGGGTGAATTCCTCTCGGAAGTGATCTAGTTCTAAGGAAAGCATTTGCTCATTAAGGAGCAAATTCTTTCTTTTGAAAAAATTATCTTTATCGAAAAGGGGGCTGAAACTAAAATGGCAGCGTTGCAACCATGGACAGTCGGTCCATTCAGCTGAAATGAGTCTAGCCAGGACATAAACTATCACGGGACTTCGATATTGAGCTGCCGTAAAAAGTTCTAAATATTGGGACAGATAGTTATGAGTAAATAGTGCAGACGCAGATCAGAAACAGTCTAATCAGTGGACGTATTCGACTGGGCTTTATGTGCTTCACGCTTCTTAGAGTGAGGCACTTTTTCTAAAGAAAAAGTGCTTCACGCTGAGAATCGTGTAGTACGAAATGCCCAGCCGAATACGCCCAGTGAATACTCTGTTTGCCATTCCATCTGGATCTTCTAGATGCAACGTACACAAACACCAAACTTCTCAACTTTACGGAAATTTGCGGTAATCATTTTATGTGTGCCAATTTTTAGATTTTTCGTGGAAGGCAAAAGGTGAAGGCTCGACCATTTTGCACTAATCGACAAGTCTTGATTACCCTGACTATAAACAAAAATAACGCATGTCTCAATTTCTATTTTCAGACTTAAAAAGTTCTGTGACGTAGCATTTTTCATTGCCCCTGCCCCGTCTATGACCTATGAGGATATCGGAATCAACGTTACTATTCCTGATGCGTGTAAAGAGGACGATGAACAGCAGCCTGCTTTGGTCAGTTGGAATTCAGGTAAATCACACGCCCGCCTTTGTGGGCATTCAAAACTGCCCACTGGACACGTGATGTGAATCAGTTAAATCAACGTGCAACGTGGATAAAACGTCATGACATTAAATCAATGTTGATTCAATCTTGATTCAACATTTTGTGCCAGGAGCGGCGGTAGTGTAGTGGATAATGCGCTGGACTACCAATCATGGGATCGCAGGTTGATCCCCATTTCTCGGGTCTTTCGGATGAGACTTTAAACTCAGGTCCCGTATTAGCATGACGTACTTGTTGGTGGGACGTTGAAACCGAGTTCACTCACTCACTCACTCACTCACTCACTCACAAAAGATGTCTTCCCTTCCAGAAATAGCCCCAGACAGTGGCGGTCTAGTCATACGCTATAAAACAGCTGTCTCTGTGAGGCCACCTAGCGAAGTCAATCTTTTATTAACAAATAATTATAGTTTTCTCTTTTTCTATAGAGACAGAGTACTGGCAACACGAGGATGAAAGTTGTTCTCCATATCTTACCGCTAAAGGAACCAGTGAAATATACACCACAAACGTTAGTATCAAAATGTATCCCACGTATGTACGTCGATTTTTTTTTTATAGATATTAGAGATACTAAATGATAAAAACTCAAGTGGCAACTATAACACTATATGAAATACAATAACTCATTTCTATACAAGCAAAACCATGGTACCGGTATCGTTGGTCGCTGAATTTGCACCACGTTTTAAAACCACTGATCAAACCTAAATACTTAGCAAAAGCAAACTGTAGCTAATTTTCGTATTTGTAATCGAGCATTTGATATAAAAAAGGAAGACAGTTGGTAATCTTTTCTGACTGTTTATACTTTGACGGGTCGGTTCTGCAGATGTAACTTACTCCAATCTGGTTTGTTTAAGAGTATTAGTTCACTTCCGAGGTCGAGTTTTTCCACAATTTTTACAAATGAAACAACTCTTTTGACTTCCTGTTTGCTTCTTTGGAGGACAAAGCTCCTACAATACTGGGTCTACTTTAAAAGGAAAGAATTTGCTCCCAGGGGAAGAAATTCCTCTCATAAAGAGTTGACCCCCAGGGAACCAAGAAAGAAACTGGTATAGTTAATTCCCTTGAAACTGTACCCATCTATCTGTAGAAAACCAGATACCTATCTATCTGTAGAAAACCAGTATGCTTACAGCTTTATAGGGTAGAGTCGGGTAGCTTTGGACAGCGGGTAAATTCGGACATACAAGTGCAAACAGTGAAAATCCAGATGAGACGGCTCATGATGAGCCGTTTCATTAGGATTCTCACTGTTTGCCCAGTTGATAAACAACTGACATATAAAGGCAACAATGGCAGTGTCCGAATTTACCCGCTGTCCGAATTTACCCGACTTTACCCTAACTTACTCTTATATTGCAGGTATGCTCTAGCTTACGAGCAGATAGCGTCGCCAGGAAAAGACGTTCAACGTCAGTTACAACGTCAGTTACAACGTCAACTCCGACGGCATTCGAGTTGGTCACGATAACGAAAAACTTTACAAATAATCCACCGAACATCACTACCGATCAAATATTAACTGTCGAAGATGCATTTACGGAGACTGCTATTGAAACTTATGATTTGGAAGAAGATGAGCTCATGTTTGAGATAGCTGAACAACCCGAACATGCTAACTGCAGTATTAGCTCAGTAGGAATGCTGGACTGTGTATTTGAAGACGATTTTTACGGTGACGACCAGATAACTATCAACGTAACTGAAATAAACCTAGCCGCTGATGAACAGCCAAACAGTGTCGTAAAGACAATACCAATCATTGTAGACCCTGTTCCAGATCTTACAGATCGCTATTTCGTGGACCCAACAGGCGAAGTCTATCGAGACAAACGACCCAAAATGGTCCGAACGTACTATACAGACGCCAACCTCACTACTATGTACTACGCTGGAGTTATATTCCTCGCTACTGTTGACGGAGATGAAACATTTACATATGAGACGTATATGAATTTCACGGCTCTGGGAACCTCAACTGTATCAATAAAGGAAGTACCTGTATATAGTGTATACGCAGATAACTTGACCCTTTCACACTATCGCACTGTGACAGCGTACAACGTTACATTTTCCTACTCAAAACTACTCAGTGGCAATATGACTCTTTACTTTATAGCAACCACAAAAGAGGGCGCTTTTACACCAAACGTTATAATTGAGATGTACATATTAAACAATCCTTGCGTGTATGGAATATGCAGTCATGCGCTTACGGGCACTGCAGGCTGCCATGACGTCACGAGATCCGAATCTTTCGACGATTTCTACTGCGTCTGTTCTGCTGGGTTCACCGATCAGTGGTGTCAGACAAATATAAACGAGTGCGCACCGGAACCGTGTGCTATATTGTTCGACTGCGAAGACGGAGTGAATAGCTACCGATGTAATATCAATATACCCAAACTGATGGCAATATTACTGTCTTCCTTCATTGCTGTCGGACTGATTATATTTGTCACCATTCGACTCATCAAGAAA
This sequence comes from Ctena decussata, assembly GCA_963989385.1. Lineage (NCBI taxonomy): Eukaryota > Metazoa > Mollusca > Bivalvia > Lucinida > Lucinidae > Ctena > Ctena decussata. The sequence continues at coordinate 30,419,358 of OZ022498.1, read as the reverse complement.
CAGAAGAAAGACAACAGAAAGTAAGTATACATGTGCTCCAAGAGTCACACTTAAGACAAATATTTGATGATAATTTCAGAATAACTTATCATTTAAACATGATCCTCAACAAAGCAGGCTATCAGAGTCTTCCCGTTTAGGATAATCTGTTATTTCTGAGAAATCCACAAGTAGATTTGGTATTTGCGCTATGCACATGACTTCAGATCCGTAATAACGCGGCGTCATTTATGTACAGTAGATCAGCCTAGCCTGAATAGTTACAAGAGCGGAACAGCTGGCTTGGTGGAATGAGTGGTCGCAATTCATGCAAGGTGTATTATTCACTGAGCTGAAAAAATGGTGTCTGGAGGGTGGTCGGGTGGTGCGATGGTGCTGTGTTTAACTTGCAGTGCCGGGGCGTCCTACTGATTTGGAAAATTGTAGGGCAAGGGCCTACTGTGCTTGCAGTAGGTGCGGATGGGGGTTGTTTGGACATTTTTTTCTCTCGTCTATCGTTTCTCTTCTTTCTCCCTCTCTCTTGGAAAAGGCCCGCTATAGACTGAAATACTGGCTCAAAGGGCAGTTAAACCCAAAACAATCAATCAGATAATATGGGTCGCGGTCGGTGATTGCAGCGTGACTGCTTCCGCCTTATTAAACATGCATACATGTGCATGCAAAACAAAAACACACGGAGTAAATGTGCTTATGGAGGTTTCTTACCCAGACACTCTTGCCACGTTAAATAATAGCACAACTGGACTAAACAAAAATGAACAGGCCACAGTTATAAAGCACAGCCCAACAAAAACTAACCCGCCCAGTCTGATCAGAATCTTTGCTGTCCGCATGGAGGTAGCTTAGACCCTTAGCTATCTTTTGAGCACTTAACAAAGAGTCTTTGCAAACAAGGCGGATGCCTAGACTGATTTGAGTCTGCACTGGGCGCACAACCATTTTATTGGTTTTCTCGTGTCGCGGCTCATATTGGTACACCTGCATGTTTTGTTTTCATACCATTTTTAACAAAAGGAAACAACTTTTGACTTCATGTTTGATTTTGGAGGCCTACATAAAGGGGGTCTACTACTAAAGAAAATGATCAAATCTAAAAAAGGAACAGCTTCTTGTCTTTAACAGATATGAAATTGACGTTTGATTTCTCTGCTGGTGTACCAATATATCTTCAGTTATTCATGCAGCTTCAGCCTTAAACTTTAGTCTGCTGCCACTTCAACGAAAAAACGTTTTTGGGTTCTGTAGGACCTCCGAAATCATAACCTCATATAGATGTATATGAAATACATTTCTTACTCCTTTCTATTTCTACTGAGTTTAGTTAAACGCGTGAAGCAAGTTATGAAAATACAAAATACTCTCCCAATGCCCTTGCTATTGAATGTTTCGCTTTATTTTCGCAGCGTATTACTGGTGAAAGAGTGTGAGACAGAAGACGAACCTAATCCACTATTCAGAAGGCCAGCCATGTACAGAGAATTGTCAGAGGAATCTATACCGCCCTTCCATTTGTTTACTGTGAAGTCAAAGAACGAAAGCCAAGACGGTGATATTGCAGCTCATTTACCAATGTTTGGTATCGGTCAGAAAGCACCAACTCATCATATGTTAGGACTTGTCAGGCCAGTTGGAAAGGAAGATAGTACAATTGAGGGTGACGGCAGTATGTATGACGATCCCGCAACAAAAGAAGCACCCGTGCCAGCGACTACTATGCCACCACCAGAAAAGGTAAACACTGCTCAGCCAGTCAAAGAAAGCAACGCTAAGAAATTGACATCTCAGTCCTTGAAACAGTCAGCGAAAACGGAGTTCATACCTATAGATTTTAGGCCAAAGAAAACACTTCAACGGCCAGAGGAGGTCCGAACATTCCAACATGCTGGAAGGCACGCTGTCAAGAGAGCTGTGTCTATGCCACTAAAGAAATCCATGGAATTTCATTTCTCGACTGTTGAAGCCAAACCGAGAGTTGGTTTAAATATGCAGAGACAAGGGGATAAGATGCAAGGCATTGACAATCCAATGGCATCTGAAGCCGATTTGCTTGAGGCAGAGGGTCTTGCAAACGCTTATTCTGAGCAGAAAAGAAATCCTGCCTCGCATGAAACGCCTCTCTCAAAGAACGCAATGCTCAGTCCACCAGGTACACCTAACAGGCTCAAAACTGAGTTTACGTCTGTTGAGATCAAACCATTAGAAACACTACCGCTGCCAGAGGTTAATACGCCACTTTCAGCAACCACAGAGTTTACGTTCTTTGACAGCAAAACACCGGCAACGCCTCTTGAACCAGAGGAGATTAAAGCGGTCCAACCAGTTGAAGACAACAGCACGAAAATAATGTCAAATAAAACTCCGGAAACGGAGCTCAACACTGATGACTCCAAACCACCGGAAACTACTCCACTGCCAGAGGCGGTCATACCAGTGCAACCAGATGACGATAACAAAGCTAAGGACATGCAGACTAACTCCACGAAGACATCGCTGGAAACCCAAGTCAACCTGCCTGCATTTGAGTCATCAGAAACTATTGTACAACCGGAAATTCGCGAGACTGCTCAACTATCTGAAACTGATAGCAAACTGGCTGAAACGGTATTGAAGCCTGATGATTTGAAACCACGAGAAACACTTCCAAACCCAGAGGAAGTTACACTGATACAGCAAGTTGACGACACAAAGACAAACAATATGTCGTCTATGTCCTTGAAGACTCCTGTGGAAACGGAGGTCAAATCTTCTGACGTCAAGCTACCGGAAACTATTCCACAGCCAAAAGAAGTGAAAACTGCCCAACTGGAGGAACAAGATATAATTCCAACTGAAACAGATTTACCGCCAGTTGACTTGAAATCACCAGAACACCAACCACGGCCAGGTGAAGTTGAAACTGTTCAACCGGTGAAAACAGATATCATATCAGCTGAAGTAGAGTTGAACCATGATAACTTTGAGCCATCAGAAATACTCTCGGAGACAGAAGTCTTTGAATCCGTCAAAGAAGTAAACGCGGAGTTAAAAAGAGCTGACTCTGAATCACCAGCAACACTTCTACAATCAGAGGTGGAAACAACTGCTCGGCCAGCCAAACATGACTCCAAACATGACTTCAAAGAGCCAGAAACACTTCTACAACCAGAGGAGGTCAGACCAGGTCAACCAGTTGGAGACGATAGTGCTAAACACGTGCCGGCTCAATCCTTTAAGAAACCGACAAAAACGGATTTCAAAAAGTCTGTTGAATTTCAACCGTCTGTGACCACAAAAGTTAAGAAAGGAGCTAACCCGTACTTGGATATTGCCAAGATGCAAAAGATGTCACTCAACAAACCACAAAAGGCCAAACCACAAAAGACAAAACCGAAGACTGGATCTACAAATATAAATCTCGCTTCTCTAAGCGTGTTTGGAGAGAAGGGTCCGTCTCACCACTCTAAGACAACTATCAAGCCACAGGAGAAAAAAGACAGGTCACCTGAATCTGAAGAGAACCTGGAGAATGAAGTTGAGGAGGCACAGCCCGACAAGACTACATAGACTGTCGACGCTTTGGCCACTGGATCAGATGAGAGGTCGTCGAGCGCTATGACAGATAGTGACGTTTAGATAACACAGTTGCTGTGTTGCCTTTTTAATTTTGTTTGTAAACTAATAACAACGCCTACTTAACATTTTAGCATTAATATCAAGGACACGTGATTATTTTTTTGTCATATTTTTTTTTTCATTTCAATAATGAACTATTAGGCAGAAAGAGGTTATCTTGTGAAGAACCAAAGAAAGTGTGTTGCATGAACCTTTACCATTTACAAATGGACTTTTCGAATTACGACACGCCCAGTGTGATATAGTCTGTACAAGTTTTGGACTAACTGAAACGCTAATACAAAAGCTTTCAAAGGAGTAGTCAGATCTGGGTGCGGCCACAGAAATTGTGTTTTTTTTTTTTTTTATCTCATATCACTAATTAGGAATAATATGATAATAGTTCCAACTCAACCTTCTGCTGCTCATCTAGCACAATTTGATTGGTCAAGAGCAAACTGAAAACGGCGTTTATACTTCGACAAATCCCCTGAACCAGTAAACGGGAACTACATGCATTATTTTCTATACGGCAGTTTCTAAAACACTCAGTATAGCTGACAGCTTTAAGATTAAAATGACCGAGTTGGAAATATAAGAAATGAATTCTAGTTTTGTGGATTTTATTGATATTTAAACGCTGGAGAATTACTCACAAACTAAACATAAAGCCATTCGGGCTTTATTCAGTTTGTGAGTGATTCTGCGGCGTTTACACATCGGTAAAATCCACACACGCCAAAAAATAGAATCAATTTCTACCATAAAGACTGCGAGTTATTACTGAGTTAGAGGCGAATGGGTATACGCAGGAAAAGCGACTTTGTCAGTTTCATTTTCGCCTCCTTTTCAACGGCGTTAACTCTTAAAGCAAATAATTTGCCCCTTCAGGTGCGACTTCTTTCCTTTAAGAGCATATTCCGTTTGGTAGGGGAAGAAAACAACGTCACAAAAGTGTTTTTTTCCGTTGTAAAATTGACGGAAAAGGCGGTGTACCCATTCACATTTAATGAAGACTGAAATGGCGACAGGAAATATAGTTCAGCCGCGACACGACAAACACGATAAAAGTCTTTGCCTTTACCTGGACGGAGGGTACTATTACAAGAAAGAATTCGCATCAGAAGGGGCAAACTATTTACTTTAAGAGTTAATTATTTACTTTAAGAGTTAATGCCTGAGTCTTAGCGAGGCCCCTCGCAAAGACTCAGATCAGCCTTGGCATCCGCCCAGTCTGATCAGAGTCTTTGCTATAAGCAAGGAGCTGCCTTAGACCCTTCATTACCCTTTAAGCGCACAGCGAAGACTCTGATTAGACTGGGCGTATGCCCAGGCTGATCTGAGTCTTTGCTGGGCGCACATGCCACTTTGGTTGTTTTCCTGTGTCGTGGCTCCTTTACAGTATGAAGACTAAAAAACATAGCGGTATTATGTAGTTGTTACTGAACGTTAGTCCGTTTGCTCTCAAATGCAAACAGGGTTTCGCTTATTTTCTCGAAAACGATGAAAGTTCCATTGAATGCTTTAATGTCTTAATGATTTTTATAACAATATATAACAGAATACGAAAAATCAAATTTTTGGATGCTTTTGTAAAATATTTTCCATTAACAGTAATGCAGAAACAGAGCAGTTTCACTGAAGGGCGCCGTATGCTTGTTAGAACAGCCAAAATATTGTTGACAGGCAATAGCGTAAACTCATTGTTTACTACAGTTGTGGGCGTATATGAATGAAATAGTAAAATGTATTCACGCGTAACGCAAGGTGTCACTGGTCAGGTGATACTATGCTGTAAATAAACATTTAACTATTATATAGTTTTACTAGTAAAAGATGTATGTTTCAAAATTTGATAGAATATGGATGAAACAAAAAGTAGAAAAAATGGATAAAAAAAAATTCAATCGATTATGCAAATTTGGTTGCAAGGTTAGCATACATTGGTCATATGCTCTAAAACGTAAGATCTAACGGGAATTCCAACAGCCAAGTTTTACTCCCTTGTAATTAAGAGACGAAAATGACATACTTTAGGTTCCTTTTTTGTAAAGAAACTTTTTTATGCAAAGCCTCACATTTCTACAAAATTATGATTTTGTTATTATAGGATAAAAATTAAGAATGAACAATTCGAAAATCTTCTACCTCTCACAAATTTTGAGAAAATATTGGGGATGCCGTTTGCATTTGGGAGCAAATGGACTATATGAACGATGGGTTAACTCTAGTTTTCCTACTCTCCGCTGAATTAAAGAGGACTAGGCCAAATTGATTTAATTCAGTTGATTCAATTCAAGGGATGCATGTTTTTTTTTCGGTTTTATTACAGTAAAAATGTTTGCATGTTTGTTTTATTTACATGTGTACCTTCACTACAGCTAGTGTGAAAAACCGTGTGTCGGCCGCAGCTGAGGGGTGATTATATTTTACGCACAATTATGTTGATACCCCTCCAGATCAAGAATAAGAGTTCAGCCCCAAATATATTTACCGTTAGCGTCACAAAAAACGCAAGTATGGCAATTTCTATTTTGAGTGCAAATTTCTAAATAGAGAGAGATAATTATATATACATTGTTGATACAAACTTCAGAAAAGATGATCTTCTTAAAAATTTGTAACAAAAGTGTTATGCTATTTCATAATATCTATAATTTGGTTGCCCCTACATATTAGATCACCGGTAGACCATATCATCAGGATATAGCCTAGTACAAAATGCGAAAACTTTATTTGCCTTTGCATCCTGAAACCATGCCTGGAATTGCGGTATTCTTGAAACACTCCTTCGCTACAAAAATGATGCCATTTTGGGGCATCGTTTATGCTCCAGCCATGAATAGGGTCAGTAAACAAGACCAAAAATTGTCCACATCTAATGGTCATGCACTAGATTCAATATACATGTACAAGTGCATGGAAACAAATTTATCACAGCACTGTAAAGGAAATAAATAAACAAATAAATTTCAAAAAGATAAAGTAACAAAATAATATATGTTGGATCACTTAAGCTGAAGACTCTGTTGCTTACAAAACAAACAATAACACTTGCCGAACCAATGCGCTCTTTGTGTACTCTAGTTCTTAGAATACAGAAACAAATAATATGTGCTTATTTTGATTAAAAATGTTTTTTTTTTTGTCAGTTTTATGGGAAGTTATCAAGCTGTATAATTATGTTTACATTTTATCATCAGCGCCAAAACAGACAAACGTGCGCAAGCAACCAGTTAGATCTCAATGAGATCTACATGTATCCCAGGCCCTGAGGTTATAAAACTTTTTTCATGCTCAACTCACCTGAGCTTGAAATTTTACCTGCTAATAAATAGCAACTTAGTGATAAGTGCAGTTGTTTTCTTGCTAAGTTTAACTGAGTATGAAATTTTCTCTGCTCATGAATATGAAAATGCCAACATTAGTTGGCATTTTCATATTTATCAGCAGAGAAAATTTCATACTCAGCTGAGTTGAGCACGAAAAAATATGTAACCTCGGTGACTCAGGGGCGTAGCTAGGGGCGATTTTTATACGCACAATCATGATTTAAAGTAACACCGACCTCCTAACTACCTTCGATTTTTATACTGTCATTTTTGTATCAAAAAATGTCTTTTACAAACCGTTGACCTGCGTATTTGCGTTTAGGCAGCTACGCCCTTGTATAATACGATCTCAATGAGATCTTATCATCCGGTTGCTGGAGTTTGTATTTATGCGCCCTTAGCTTACATTTTAGAGCCAACATAATGTCCCTATTCAACACAGACCACGAGTCCCACGAATCGCCACGAATTGATATTTTTTAGGATTCGTGGGATTCCAATTCGTGACGCTCTACGATTCAGTTGCGATATAGGTACGATAGTGTTACGAATATTTGTGGAATTCGACTTGATTCGGCTGCAATCGCACGAATATTGTCAAGAATTCAGTACGATTTATAAGAATCTATTTGAAGATACTTCACGAACGTTAGGGATCAGTTACGAACTAGTTAAGAATAAGCCGAATGTATGTACGAATCCGGTACGAATAAAATGAATTCGTGATTTTTCTTGACAATCCGTGGGATTTTCTCTCAAGATAGGTATAAAAAAGGCCCCCAAGCCTGATCAGAGCCTTTCATGGAACAGCGCCCCGTTACTGCGCCGTTCCGTTGTGACGTGTGTGTGTGTGTGTGTGTGTGTGGAGGGGGGGGGGGTAACGTCGTTACGAAAATTGAAATACACACATTCAGAGCCTTTTCTGTATGCATAAATATTATGCCGTCGTTCTGAGGATGCAACGTTGTGATGTTTCATCGACGTCAGAACGACGCCATTTCGATGTCATATGCCCGCTGGGTAGATGAACTGCATGCATCTAGAGACTGGTTGGAGTCTTGACTGTGCGCAAATGCGTCAAGCCACAAATTTACGAGCCCCTAAATAAGTTAAGAATACATACGAATGCCTCCGAATCGATTACGATTCAGTTATGATGCCTCCGATTCGATTACGTTTCAGTTAAAAATGCAGTACTAATTTGTTGCGAATTAACTACGATTTTTTAGAATCGGGAATTCGTGGCCAAAATTTTGAACAGCTCAAAACTTTCGCCACGAATTCCCGATTGCTCGAGAATTGCAAGAACTGACTACGAATACATACGATTCAGTTAAGAACTTCACGAACTGATTACGATTCAGCTACGAATCCTAAAATTTATCAATTCGAGGCGATTCGTGGGATTCGTGGTCTGTGTTTAATGCTATATATGACAAGACAAGATATGCCTGAAAAAGACAAGCGAATAGTCAAGACGTAAGCTCTTTACCGGTAGATGACCGCGAGTCTATTCTGAATATTACAGAAAATGTCAAAGACTTTTAGAAAGCTGACAAACAATGCCAGTAGTAGTATCAAACCACACCAGAGACACCGCCTTGTAATGGTCAATAATAAATTACTAGGGGGCTTTTATCGGTTTTACATGTACCATAACCCTCGCCGTAGGTTCTGCAGTGGTTCATGAACAAACAAGTTAGACAAAAACACCATAGGAAACATATACACCTCCAGTTTTACTTATTTTCTATATTTTTATAAAGACAGAAAACAATGCTGGTAGCTAATCGGGTGACCAGTTTTCTAGAATTACAACAACAGATGCATCGCCTTGGAACTGTCAGTAAAGATACCAGGAGGTTTAAATGGATTTTACGTAATCACAACCCTCGACCTGGCCCCGAGGTTATAAAACTTTTTTTCATGCTCAACTCAGCGTTTACCTTAGCAACTTACTGAATATGTTCCCCACCATCGTTTTTGATGTGGATCCAGTCGGCGTCGGCGTCAGCGTCAGCGTCGGCATAGCTTCTTTTCTGCACTCTATCTCCTGAATGGATGCATGGATTTTGACCAAACTTTTACAGACACTTTATTGGATAAGGGGAAAAGATTGTATAGATTTTGGTGACTTTGACCTTATTATCAAGGTCACAGGAGGTCAAAGAATGATATAAAAAATAGTTGTCTGCACCATAGCTCATGAAGGAATTCATAGATTTTTACCAAACTATCACAGATATATTATTGGGAAATGGCAAAGAAATGACTAGATTTTGGTGACCCTGGCCCTATGTTCAAGGTCACAGGAGGTCAAAAAATGATGAAAATAGCTTGTCTGCACCATAGCTCATGAAGGAATTGATAGATTTTTACCAAACTAGCACAGATATATTATTGGGAAATGGCAAAGAATGGGTTAGATTTTGGTGACCCTGGCCCTATTTTCAAGGTCACAGGAGGTCAAAGAATGATGAAAATAGCTTGTCTGCACCATACCTCCTGAAGGAATTGATAGATTTTTGTCAAACTGGCACAGATATATTATTTGGAGATAGCAAGGAATTGATTACATTTTGGTGACATTGACCCCTTTTTCAAAGTCACAGAAGGTCAAAGAGTGCTAAAAATGCCTTGTCTGCACCATGTCTTCTGAATGGATAAATGGATTTTACCCAAACTTGCACAGATATATTACTTGGAGACGGCAAAGAACTTCTTAGATTTTGGTGACCTTGATCCTATTTTCAAGGTCACAAAAGGTCAAAGAATTATGAAAATTTCAAGGTCACAGGAGGTCTTAACTTGTCAGCATTTACTCAAAATGATACTGCTGGGAAAGCGCAGGTGGGGGGACATCTGTTTTTGTCAAAAACATTTCTGTTTGTTAAAATTGCAGAAAGGCAAGGAGGTGTTGTCATTTACTTTACGTTATGGACCTAATGAATGGCAATCTGAAGTTAGAGTTACAGGACACCATTAGCTGGAACTCCAGCGCGCCCGACGCCCCCCGCCCCCACCCACCTTCCGCCCATCCATTCTTGTACGTGCCGCAATGTTATTACATATGTGGTCATACGATTTTATGAGACCACGTTATCCACTGAATAACAGCGACGTCATATGACAAACTTGGTTACAGCTTCGGACAGATGTATATACCAAGATGGGAGGACAGACATGGACCAAAGACAATCCCTCTGCCTTTGACGGCGGATGATAAAATTGAAAGCGATGAATCAATTTTATTATAAACTTTAATTTCAGGGAAAAATAAAAATTCCCTTTCTGAACTAGGGGACAGCGGGTAAACTCGGACATACCATTGCAAACAGTGAAAATCCAGATGATTTCACTGTTTGCCCAGTTCAACTGGCATATAAAGGAAACAATGTCTAGATCCGAATTTACCCGCTGTCCAAATTTACCCGACTTTACCCTAGTATCCTGAGTTATGACCACCAGACACCTAAATGAGATCTATATGATTTTCGTATTCCCAGATTTTTAGCATGACTTTACCTGAAAATCCTCATTTTATTGATAAATGAAGCGGTTCAAATAAAAGGCATAGCAGAGATAATTTACTGCAGAGCTCTAGATTTAAGAAGGGATTGAAGGGACCTAAATAATTCAGAGATAAGTTTTCTTATTTTTTCAATTTCAACATAATTCAGAGATGTTTTTTCTTAACTCTCAATGAAAACACTTGTTGAGGCTCCCCATTTGAACCGTCCCAGCAAGACAGTTCTAATGCCGGGTCACAACATATGTTTGCAATGGGAAATATGAAAAAAATATATCCTTAAATCTGTACATCCGATAGCAAGGGTTAGCACATAATGTTTGAATTATTTTCCTTATTTTTCCATAAAAAACATACTTTGGGACCCCACATAAGAACCGTCTTGCAAAGACCTTTCTAATCCGGGGAGTACAACATATTTTCATTATCTTTGCTACCATAACTTATCTGGAGCTCTTTTAAATCATCCATGTTATCCTTTCTTTTAGGAGACTTTATATTTTTGCATCCCAGATAAGGATATCCGTGTTTTTCTGCTAGGGATAGAAATTCTCATCTTACCCTGGTTATCTAACCCGTGGGTAGGATAAAAAAAGAAAGTTAACGCGTGACTTCGGTTTACATTGGTTGTAATGGACGTCACGTAACTTCGTCGGTAGCTGACGTCATAACAATGTCAGATATCACAACAGTTGTCACCGACGTCTCAACGCAGTGTCTAGAGGAATCTTTGATGTAATTAAAGCTTCAACACTTAAAGTTATGCAAGAAAAAGAATCTATCATGAATGTGAGGTACGGATAGACAAATCTGTCCCTCGGGTCACTGTTTGGCATCGCTCGGCAAGCGTCGTGATGCTAAACAGTGACCCTTGGGACAGATTTGTATATCCGTACCTCACACTCATGACAGATTCTTATTGGATTCCCTGTAACATTCAGCTATGCCAAACAATCTATGAATATAGAAATCGTTTAGGTTAGATGAATTCCACAAACAACACATTTGGCCAGTTCATGAGATTCTGGCACTTATCACACTGGCCAGTCTTCGCTGTGCGCATTAATGGGTAGCCAAAAATCATAGCTTTCTTCAAAGGGACAGCAAAAACTGACCAGACTGGACAAATGCCCAAAACTGGTCTGTCGTCGCTGGGATACGACCGATCTGATCAATCTTCTTTGTAAAACAGGCCATTTTCTTGTTTTTGCCAGCTCATCAAGAAAAAAACAATTGTTACCCATCCTTCACAGCTAGAAACAATTGACACCAGGGAACCAATGACATTCTCATGGTAGTTATGTTCCCAATAGTCTAAAATGTTTACTGAATATGGAAAATTTAATTACCGTATCAATCCTTATAAACGCCCCTGCTCTATTAGACCCCTTTTCCTCTTTACCGAAAATGATGCTATATTAACTAGTTTATATTCCTGTTTCTTCTCTGTATATATGAGGTAGCTTTTTAAAATGCGGTCAACTCTTAAAGGAAAGAATTTGCTCCTAGAGGAGCAAATTCTTTCCTTTAAGAGTTGATCTCTACTGAGAGAGGAGGCAAAAATAGTAGAGTTTCATCTTGATACTGTTTATCAGAGGTGTTTGGCAGTGACTGATTTACTACATTTAAGGCTCTAAATTACGCCCCAAACATCCTTTTTTGTAAAATGCAACACCCGAGGGCGTTTAATGGGATTAATGCTGTAAAAGCAAATTGAACACAAAGGTAGCAAAGAGCTTGTACATGTAAAGATGTTCTGTGCAACAATACTTGTCGATATCGACATTTATAATGGCACTACAACAACTTCATAAAAGGGGACACAACTATTTCTTGAGGAAAATAAAGCTTGTCAACAGAGTCAATAAATACCATCTTGTGATTAGGTTTTGCACTACACAATATACGTATATTCCACTAATCACGCCAAGAAAAGTAATGTTTTATGACGTCACTTGTAGAAGTACAAGAAAAACTAACTTTCCAACAGAGGGCATCCTCAACGCAGCTAAAAGGTATTTAAGATTTTGAATGCTGCATACCGACTATGCATGTCACAAGGCATGTCCATTTAAACGTAACTGTCCAAAGTTCTTGTATTGTCATTTGAATGTAGGCTATAAAAGTTCAGCCGTCTTCTGAAACATCCATACTGACTAGACTTTGAAGAAATATTATCTCTAAACGATTTGACTTAGTACTTTTTCAGAAAAAAGTACATCAAGGGGGCAAGACCGGTGATTATTAAAGTGATGGTGGTAGTGGTGGGAATTGGAGGTGTTTGTGTGTGTGTGTGTGTGTGCGGGGGGGGGGGGGGTTGGAAAGTTAGAAACACCCCTTGTTTTTTTATTATAGGGGTAATATCCTTCAGAGAAAGATCAGGTTCTTCCCAGGGAGGAAATTTCTTTTCTGGAATAGCCCTTAGGGCTGTCCTGGGAAGGCAGCACATTATTTTTATGATTGATGACCCCATATTGTAAAAAATTAAAAACTAGATGTTGCCCCCGTTTGGGAAAATTAAAGAAAAAAAACCCACAACAGATATGTGCCGTTATATTTGCTCCCTGTGGAAAAATGGGGTAAAGCTATAGATGTTAGGTATGTTGCACAAAATGGATGTAAACTACTGTTGTGATAAAACATAGCATCTTGGGCCAAAATGGCTGGGGTTTGAAATGTCCATTTTCTATGGCCCCCGCATTGAATCGGGCTCGGGCATATAGTTTTGTCCTTGTCCGTCCGTACGTGCGTCCGTACGTTACACTTTGTAGTACTGTTCGTGTCTCCGCAACTCCTCCTACAGTATTTGCTGCAGGGGTTTGAAATTTACAACACAGTTTAGACATGCATTGAACTTGTGCACAAAGGAAAAGGAACTTAGATCCAGATCATTATTGCAGAATTATGTCCCCTTTAATGACATACATTTTTTGACCACTAGAAAAGAGCCCGCGCAAGCGCGGAAATATTTCATGATGGTCAAGTTTATATAAAAAAAAGCGAGTTTTAATTTTTCAATGTAAATGGCCTTAGGCCCAGGTGAAGATATGACCTTTACCATGAATACTCACTAAAGCTTCATTTACCTAATTAGTTGTCTGCATCTACAAACTTTCAGGTAGCAGACTGCATTGTTTCTAAAAATAATCAACTTTTTTCACTTTTTCCTATAGAAAAACCTAAGTGACTCAAAAGTTGACCTTGCCATAAAACAGATCAAGGTCATCCCAGGGTCATCATTTATATAAATTTTGTTGAGCTTTTGAGTCCTTGATGCGACATGCTAAGTTTCAAGATCATAGGATTTGTGGTTCTGGGGGAGAATTGGTTGATTTGATGCTTAACGTCCACGGTATAACAGCTAAGGTCATGTCGGGACGGTCAGTTATAACCTAACCACACTATTCCTGGGCAGGCTTAGCCCTCCTAAGCGGTTAACCAGTACTAAGTGCACATACTTTCGCCAGTAACTGACAACTGCCCTTCTTGAATCAGCGGAAGGAGAAACGAAAGTATGTGGCATGACCGGATTTCGAACCCAGGACCTCTGACTTATGAGTCAGGTGCCCTACCGATTGCGCTACGCGGCCCGGCGTGGTTCTGGGGCAGAAGATTTTTGAAATTTTTTACCATAATAAATGTTTGCCATCTTGGTTATGTGACCCGTCCTGGGTATTTTTTTCTGGAAAAATTGGGTCCTGGAACGTTTTGGGGGAAAATATTCAAGCCCTCTGAAGACTAAAGGCTTATTTAGCTTCGTTGAATCATTGAAATTGATTTGTCTGCTTCGCTGGAAAAAATGCCCTTTCTTACCTGGCGCATATGTGTTAACCATAGACATTTTAAATTTTTGTCTTTTCGAAAGTTCAGTTCAGTTTGAATTCTCCTAACGACGTTCCCCAAGTGGATCAGCGGTACGTAATCATAGCCGCACACACTTGGTGCCGTGTGTCCGTCCAACTTTTCGAAAGACCATGTGCGTTGAGCTTTATTCTTTAATTGGCGAGTTCGATTGGCTACTCGTATTGACCATCGTTCTGGAAGAAAATGGGTCGTTTCGAGCCAGGGCCGTCGGGACTGTGACCATTTAGTTCTTCATCCGTTTAGACATATGAGCAAAAATACAAAAATAAATCGTTATTTATGGGGAATGACGTACGTTCATGGGTCGGATTTTTGCATTAGAACCTGCTAAATTTGGACTTGCTAAGCAGCGCGCCGATATAACGACGCAGAACCGAAACGACCGGATTAATTGAAAACGTGTATTCGAGTACACGATAATTTCTATCGAACGCACCCATTGTTGACAAAAAGTATTCGACCAATAGTCGAAGTTTCTAGAAAAATACTTGGGAGAATTTAAAATGAAAGACGTATTTAATTCCCAAATTATTTAAATCTATGTGAAACTAAAACACACGCTAACCTAAATTATCAATGATAGCAATATGCGAAAGAACCAGTATAGAAATTACGCTTGAAAATGCCACCAATTTTGCAGTTTATGCGTTACTTCGTTTATTTAGTATTATAGATACTCATTTTGTAGAACTGTTCGTGTCCCTGCAACTCCTCATACAGTATTTAATGCAGAGATTTGAAACTTGGAACACATTTCAGACACGCATTGAACATGTACATAAACGAAACGAAACTTTGATTTAAGTCATTATTGCAGAATTATGTCCCCTTAAATGGCAAACATATTTTGACCATATTTCCGTGCCTTAATATGCACAAGCTTATCGGTTGGCATTGCTCTAGTGACCTCATTTACTAACCGACTTTGATATTACATCACAGCTATATCAAGTTATGACAATACCTTTTCAGTTTGGTATGGTCAAGGTCAAGGTCACAGTTGTTATTTGTAGAAAGGCTTTGTCATCGCTCTAGTGCTTTTATTTATACACCGATTTTGATATAACTTCACACAAATTTAAATATGGTAATACATGTATCTTGAATAAGTTTGCGTTTCAGTATTGTAGGTCTTATGGTTGAAAAACATATCATGGTATTTTTATCTTGGTACTAGGTCTATATTGTGGTCCCGCACATGATATGCACTGAAACGAAGTACAGATTTGTCAAATTCCAAAAGCTGACCTGCACTGTTTTTTGATCCGTTCTTAAACTGGTCATGTTCTTAAGATAGGCTTACCGCAAGTATTCAAAATTTTCTAAAAAATCTATTCTCTTCTATTCTATTCTATCCCATAACCGGGGCACCAAAGATGACTTCGAAACAATCCCTTTCCACCTTGTCCTGTTTCCAGCTTCCCTAGCTGAGCTGGCAAATCCATCCCGGTCCACTCTTTAATATTGTCTTCCCACCTCTTCTTATGTCTACCTCTTCACCTTTTTCCTTTCACTGTGCCCTGTAGAATCGTCTTTGCTAAACAAGAAGACCTTGAGACGTGGCCAAACCACCTTAGTTTTCGTTTCTTGACCAGCGTCAGGAGTTCATCATATTCTCCAATGGCTGCTTGGATCTTTCTGTGAACCTCCTCATTGGTTATCTGGTCCTTATACGGAATGTTCAGTAACCTGTGGTAGCATATCATCTCAAAGGCCTGCGTTCTTTTCTCTAACTCTGCTGTCAAGGTCCACGATTCACAGGCATACAGAAATATGGAAATGACAAGGGAGCGCATAAGTTTCACCTTTGATCTAAGAGATATGTTGGTATCTCTCCAAATTGGTTTCAGCTTGGTAAGAGCTGAAGTGGCTTGGGCAATCCTTAAGAGAACCTTCTGTTTTGAGCCATCATCTGAGTCAACTGCTCCAACGTATTTGAAGCTTGTTACGGTACCCAGTTTCTGCCCTTTTACCTTGATCTCCCTCTGGATGCCATCTACGCTGTTCGTCATCAGTTTGGTCTTCTCAGCCCCGATCTCCATCTTATACATTATTCATGTTTGGTCGAGACTTTCGACTGGAGCTTCTAGTTCCTGCTCTTCCTCAGCTAGAGCGCCAATGTCATCGGCAAACCGCAGATTGGTAATGTTTCTGCCGCCTATGCTAACCTTTCCAATATGTTCTCCCAGCGCATTAGACATGATCAGTTTGAGCAAAATGTTGAAGAGGGTGGGTAACAGAAGACATCCTTGTCTTACTCAAACTGTTGTTCTGAACCATTCTCCTGTGCTGCCATTTATCAGGACTCACTTGTAGCCTTGCCGTATAGCTGCTCAGTGGTGCGAACTAGATTTGCACTGATATACTTCCGCATGGTGGCCCATAAGGCTGCATGCCATACCCTGTCAAAGGCTTTTTGAAATCAATGAAGACATGGTACAGATTCTGCTGATGTTGGAGATACTTTTCACACAGGATTCTAAGGTTGAAGACCTGTGCTGTGGTGCTCCTTCCTGCTCGGAACCCAGCCTGCTCATCAGCGATTATCTCTTCGGCTTGTGGTTTAAGCCTGTTCAAGATGACTTTCAGCATGACTTTGCTTGAATGACTGATGAGGCTGATGGTTCTGTAGTTCTGGCAGAGCTGTAGGTTGCCCTTTTTAGGGAGTGTAATAATCAGCGACTGAGTCCATGGGGTAGGCCATTCTCCTGTTCTCCAGATCCTGTTGCAGATATCTGTTAAAACATCAATCATGGTCTCCCCTCCAGCTTGAACAAGTTCTGCTGGTATATTATCAACTCCGGCAGACTTCCCCTTCTTTAGTGCTGCTACTGCAATCTCAACTTTCTCACGAAGGATCGGTCTTGATCTTCTTCTGGGGGCTGATTGCAGTCCTGAACCGTATTGTCACCGTAAGTCTCATGGTTGTATAGTTCTGAGCAATATTCTGTCCATTTCCTGAAAATCTCTTGTTCCTCTGTAAGGCATTTTCCCGACCAGTCCTGGAAAGTTGTGGATCTACCCTGTTTCTCTGAAGTTAGCTTCTTCGCCAGCTGGTTCTTTCTTGCTGTTGTTTTTGCTCGGGCAAGTTTCGATCTCCGCGCACTGACTAGCTATCCAGTCCTTCTTAGAAAAGAGATTTTACACATGTCAATGCATCCAAATGATGCTTAGTGGACGGAAAATGTAGACCCTGATCAAACATTTGGGTCTACAATGTTTGTTCACACCTGTCTGTCCTAATATTTAGCCTAGTAAGGGTCATTACGGTAGTTCAGCTACAACTACTTATAAGCATCCTTTCAAAATTTACCACCATTTATACAAAGGGAAACAACTTTTAGTTCACATGGTACACCTTTCCGAAAAGGAGTTGTCTCTGAAAGGAGGAAACCTGGTCCTTCAAGAGCAACTACTGTTCTTAAAGAGTTGACCCTCATGTAGAAGAGAAGTGGAAACGACAATTTTGCTTCTGTTGACTGTATGCCAAATAAAATCACTTCAAAATTAAACTGACACTTTCAAATTATTCCTAACACGTACGACATGGTCAGTCAAAACATACCCTGCTTAGTTCCGTAGCTAGCCGCACAATACAATTTACAAATACATTAAGCCGCATTAGATAAATGTGCTTGTAGCCAGTCTGTTGGCCTTTGGGCTAATCTGATATTTTTGCCATTCAAACCTCTACAAAGTACATCATCTTCTCTTTCTGTCTTTTCTTGAGTGTAGTGCAGTGGTTTACGCGCTTGTCTCCCCTGCCCATATGGTTTATCGGATGAGACTTTAAACCGACGTCCCTTTTCCGTAAGACCTATGTGTTGGTAGGAGTTTATTCACTCACTCACTCACTCGCCGGGCCGCGTAGCGCAATCGGTAGGGCACCTGACTCATAAGTCAGAGGTCCTGGGTTCGAAACCCGGTCTGGCCACATACTTTCGTTTCTCCTTCCGCTGATTCAAGAAGGGCAGTTGTCAGTTACTGGCGAAAGTATGTGCAATTAGTACTTTTTAACCGCTTAGGAGGTCTAAGTCTGCCCAGGAATAGTGGGGTTAGGTTAACTGACCGTCCCGACATGACCATAGTTGTTTACCATGGACGTTAAGCATCAAATCAATCAATCAATCAATCAATCAATCACTCACTCGTTGCTCCAATTGTTCAAGGTAGCGGAGATAGTAATAAAAATAATGGCTATTTGGTGTCACGTGAGAAAGGCATATTGAACACCGGGGCGATGTAGTCAGAACTTCAAATCTCTTCATGACAATTTATTGTGTCCTAGATAGTTTAAATGGCGAATAGCGAAATTTTTGATCAGTCTGAGTGGACCAGAGGCTGGTTCGCCCATGGCATATGGTCTCTTTTCATGCTATGAAAATACAGTCAAATCTCGACATCTCAAAGTCGAACTACATCACAAATTACTGATATCTCAAAATAAATTTTCTGGGACCAGAAAATTTACTTTGAGATATCGGTAGTTTGTGGTTACTAGAGTCGAAATTTAAATAAATATATGTGATATGTCCAAACTATATTCCTTGATATCAGACGTACTTTGAGGTATCATTGTCCAAGATATCGAGAGCTGACTGTATAGCATTGGTCATGAGTTAAATCTAATTATTTTCATATTGGTATAATTTTTGAGTGGCAGGAGAAAATGTACATTTCAGTAATTGCTCGCGTAGTCTGATCTGACTTCCCTGTTCATGATGACAAAGTATGGACACTCTAATGCCCCGTTCACATGCGCAGATTTACTTACGTAAGTATATTTGCATATAAGTAAATTTGCTCACGTGAGTAAAGTTATAGATCGCCGACGGTATTTTGGACGCTCAACAAACAATAACATAAACACACAAAGGTGAAACAGGTATATGGACTCGTCCAAAGGTAAAATTAAGTGAGTGAGTGAGTGAACTCGGGTTTAACGTCCCACCAACAACGAGGTCATATGGAGACGGGACCTCGGTTTAAAGTCTCATCCGAAAGACCGGAGAAGCGGGGGATCGAACTTGCGACCCCTGGATTGGTAGTCTGGAGTGTTATCCACTACGCTACAGCCGCTCCTGGTAAAATTAAAGTTAGTCAAGTTTGTCCTCTTATATATCAAAAACATAATTGTCACTATACAAGCAGTGGCGGAAAGGATGGATGGATGGATGACTTGCGATTTTACGTCCTTTTCAACAGTATTTCAGTCATATCAGGACGATGGACTTGTGATAATGAAAGGCTGTGTGCAATGGAACCCCGTTTACGATGAAAAGAACTCCGCCTCCAGCGGGGCTCGAACCCGCGACCGCTAGATCAGTAGGCCAGCGCTTAACCCACTGAGCTTCCGGGGCTCCTGTGGCGGAAAGGATACAGCACAGCAGTTAATAGGTTTCAACAGTATCCAGATGGGTTCGAGTCTCACCATTTTTTTTTTCCATCTCATTTGATAATGGTTATTCACAAATGTCTTGATTTCTTCGTGCAAATTTTAGTGAGTATTAAATGAGTATTATATAAGAAAGTTTATAAATGAACATTTCGAACTTTTACTTGCTGTTAGAAAGACGTCTTATATCAAAATGAGTGACATAAAATTATCAGTCGTACAAAATGTTCTGAAGGTTCCTATGATATATATATTCTTCGCGCAATTGAGTGGCGTCGCGAAGACGGTACATTATGACATATACGAACAGGTAACACTGATCAGCCTGCGCACTTATCAGCCTATTCTGATTTTTTTCTTGTTCGCGAAATAGCTACGCAGTAAAAAGTGAAGCACTTGATCAGTATCATGTAGCTGCACAGGCTGATTTTTGCATTTGCCATGTGCACATGAACGTATCTTTTTCTATGTGATGCCACTCAAATGAACACCATATCGACACTCGATTTAAAATATAAAATTATAAAAGATAACTCGTTAAAAATAAATAAAAAATGTATATATATAAAAATTAACATACACAGTTGAGTAACAAAAAAAAGATAGATAGAATGGGACTCGAACCTATGTCCACACGAGTCAAAAGTATCATGAATCCAGTGCTATATCGACTGCGCCAGTGGAACAATTACAGTATATTGAATGCATGCTAAAGCTTAAATAATTATCAGTTTTGCATTATTATACCTGAAACACCTTAATCATAGTAAAATTGGACTAGGCCCATATTTGATAACGCCACATAATAAACTTCGATCTATACCTGGATAATGCTCTGGGTTTGAATAACATACTACTGTAAGCAGATTTGTATGTATTTGCGTTCACGTGACGAATTTACTTACGTGAGTAAAATTTGCGTATATGCAAAAAATACTTACGTGAGCAAATCTGCGCATGTGAATGGGGCATACTGCGGTGATGCCAAGACTGATTACCGACAAACTCTTATGGTGAAAGTTCTTATGGCATTATTCGTACTATTGAATTTCTCAAACGCATTTATCCTGACGTAAAAGGTTACAAAATTACAATTTATGGCTCTGCAATTAAGGCATTTGTGAACTAAGAAAATGCGGTTAATTACGATTTATAGTTTCGTAATTAATGCTTATTTGGCATTAAGAAATAAAACCATAATTTTAATATATTCGGTGGCATAAATATCAAATTTACGTCCATTTTCATTAACACACAATTTTACTCGACACATGAAGGACATAATCGTAAATCTGTTTTTGTGAAAATGCCTTTCTTTTTGCGTAAATACCAGGAAAAGACACACTTTAATCTAACCTTTTTGACTTACTAGTACATTGTAGATGACCCCGCTGAAAAATATCAAATGATTGGAGTCACGTAAAATATCATCTAATGGTGTACTCGAACAGAATATACTCAGATCAGTCTGCATATTTGCTGCGCAGTATGATCTGCAATATAATTGAAGATGTCAAGAAAAGACTAAAATCACGAAGCCCAACGCACCCAAGACACTGAAAATATATCAGACATATTCAATCAAACGCAGAGGATTTTGTTGTTTTGTTGTTCTTGTTGAATGCCCCTATAAAGCATAATTGAGCCGCGAACGACGACACCAACAATGTGGCATGTGCGTCCAGTGCAGATTCAGATCAGCCTGGGCATCCGCCCAGTCTGATCGGAGTTCGCTATCCGCATGGGGGTAGCTTAGACCCTTAACTACCCTTTAAGCGCTTAGGGAAGAGTCTGATCAGACTGGGCGGATGCCCAGGCTGATCTGAGTCTGCGCTGGGCCTACATGCCACTTTGTTGGTTTTGTCGTGTCGCGGCTCATATAGTAAGTACGCGTGTCAGGAAAATCCTTAAGTATTAATTTGTGCCTATAAACTTCAGATCTTTTGTGTTAATTTTTCATTCCGAGAGTCATTTAAAGCTACGAAAGAAATGATTGTCAATTTTAAAGTCTTTGTCTAGCTTCACCTGATATGTGGTGCCCTCAGGCATATTGATACTGGAACAGTATCAACTGAGACAGCAATATAGACCTGGGTCAGATCATTCCAACAGGAGCCCTCTGATCAGGATCTGCAATATTTGTTACTCTGTCTAATGAACCCTATAAGCGCTCAGTTTTCGTTCTAATCCCAAGCCTGTATTGTGAGCTCTCTATATATGTGTGTGTGTTACAATTTACTGAAAGCGAATAAAACATCCCTCATTCAACGAAATCATCCATGAAAAAAACGGAAAACAAGCTATCGTTCTGTGGCTTGACTCATCTGACGATATTTTGTCAGAATTTGATTGGTTTAGTTAGTTTATTTATTATTTTTATTCATACATTATATTTTATCATTATTATGCTTTAAGGTTACTAGGACTGGGCCATATCGGGGTTACCGTGTAAATATCACATTAAACGTTTTCTAATTATTATAAACAAGGGCGTAAATCATCAATATTACCACAGTTCACAGGCACTAAAAGTCAAAGTTTTCCTCTATTATCTCAGGCCAAAGATCTACTACCAAAGATCTATGGCATTCCAGTCATTGTTCAAGCTGTCATTCATGTTATTAATATTATGCTTTACTGTTTCATTGGTCTTTCGGACGAGACTTTAAACCGAGGTCCCGTCTCCATATGACCTCGATGTTGGTGGGACGATAAACCCGAGTTCACTCACTCATTACTGTTTCATTAACCATTTCTTCGATGTAGCCTATATCCCTACTTATGCGAAAATTGTCTCTGAAGTTATTTTGACAGTCAAAACACCTGTAAAATTTTGGAAATAATTTAAAGGTGACAGATTTTGAGCTGTACCACAACAGAATGAGCTTTGTCACATATTAAAATATAATTTTGAAACTGATCATCATTTCATGACAGTGAAGACTTGCAATGAATCTTTATCTGTATCATATAGTCTACACACCGGGTAGGCGGCAATCGAAAACGCTATTAGCAATCGATTGACGCGGATCAAAAAACGTTAGAAACAGCGTTTTCGATTGCAAATTGAAGCGACCATGACCTGGTGATGATGATCTTACAAGCTCATCTGCAAAAAGCAAGACAGCCAACGCAGACAATACTGAGGTTTGACACTGAGAAGCTAAGGCACCCGGGTCTTGCATTTACATTTCAATCATCAGTAGATATTTGCCCGGCTCATCGGTCTGAGGGACGATGATATAGATATCGGTTCCATGATTACCACCTATAAAACAGCAGTGACTGACATAGGAAGTGAGACACTTGGGAAGGAATGTCACAGAAACAAGCCCTTGGTTACAATTGCTATTAGAGGAAAGAAGAAGTGGAGGCGTGAAGCAGCAGAAAGAGCGAAAGAAAAAAGGAAATCTAGCAAGAGTATCCACACGGCCTTGAGGAAAGCAAAGAAAGACTGGATAGGTTTTCAGTGTGAGGAAATTGAGCTTGTTTGAGCAAAAGATCATACCAGTCGTAAACAAACTAATACCAGAGAAACAGGTTAGATCCACAGCCTATCCAGGATAAGTCAGGGAATAATCTAACAGGAAAAAGAGTTTCGGCATATATGTCTTAGAGCTACACATTAATAAGAGATGTTAGTACAGAGCAATTCTGGACTGGAATCAGCACCCAAAGGAAGATCTGCTTCTTGAGTAAGTTAAAGATGCAGTAGCAGCACCGATAAAGGGTAATTCTGCAGAAGCTGATTATATACTAGCAGAATTTGTTCAAGCAGAGGGGCAAAAATACAATCGATGTTTTACCAGATATCGGTAGTTTTGAGAACAGGAGAATCTGTGTCTCCATATACTTAGTTACGGATTGTTACATGCATTCCCAAGAAAGTGTAACCTCTAGCCCTGCCAAAACCACAGAAGTAGCAGCCTCATCAGTCTTGTGAGCAAAAGCAAGATGAAAGTCGACTTAAACAGGTTTCAAACCCCTAGGGGAAGAGATAAAAACAATCAGACCGGATTCAGTGTCAAAAGGAGCACCGCAGAACAGATCTTCAACCTCAGATTCCCATATTATAATACCCACAACACTAGAAACATTATGTATTATGTTTTCATATATTAAACACTACCCTTTTTCAGGGTATGTTAGAATGTGATGGAAGACCTAGCTTTGGCAGCAGAGCTTTTTGGTTCACCCGTGCCATTGATGCTGTTGCTAATGAGGAGCAGGAACTACATGCCCTACTTGACAAAAATTGAGAGAAGTGCGGAGAACACAAAATGATGACAGACTGTGCTAGTGGTGTTTAAAGGGAGACATGGTAAAATGGCTTAAGTTGGTTATTGCGACGTTTCAATTAAATGTACCTGTAAGCAGTCTCAGATGAGGGAGCCAAACTTAAAGTTATCTAGCTGTTTCCACAAGAAAACGCAGCCCTTAAAAATCTGAAGATCACAACATACTTCTTGGACTGATTCGCTCTCTTGCTATATATTTCAGTAGGTCTGTGAAGAGCGAACTTTAACAGTAGGGGGAAATAACGCATACTTTTCCGAATTTTACTGAACACCTCATAAATGGACCAATTGAATGAAGCTATTCGCAGAAAGATCCAAGCAGCCTTTGAAGAACTTAAACTTCTGGCCATGGTCAAGAAGCAAAAACAATCAATAAGGTGGTGTATTATGGCTAAACAGAGACGATCCTACTGGGCAGATTGAAAGGGAAAAAAAGAAGAGGCAGACAGAAGAAGAGATGGGAGGACAATATTAAATAAAGGACAGAGATTGTCTTTGTCGGCACTGCTAGAGCAGTTGAAAACATATCCAGGTAGAAAGAGATTATTTGAGGCACATCATGTGCTTTCTAACAAGACTGCCCATAAGTGCAGTCTGATCAGAGCCTTTGCTTGTCAACGAAAGTCTGACCAGACTGGATGAATGCCCAGGCTGATATAAGCGTATCCATACCAATTCTAGTGCGACAGATGGGCGTTTCTGTATTTAACTTCTTCAATGTCGCTAAGCCCCAAAAGTTTGAAAGAAAAGAGATGATGAGCAGGTCTCGACAGGCAACGAGATTCCGTCTCCGAGCTACGCTCACTGTCGCATTCGGCGGGTCACATTGGCTGCAAACATCAGGTAAGAGACGCCTACGTATTAACTCGCGAGCAAAGGCGTCCCCAATCGAGCCACCTCAACCCCTGCGTCTCGAGAAAGGCGACAAACAAGGGCATCAGGAATCTGAATCTTCGCTGGGAGCGTATGCCACTTTCAAACAAATTGTTGGTTTTAATAATGAAACGCAGTTTAACATTTACGAATTGTGACAAAATATGGGCTGATGTGCATATACTATGTCTGATATAACTGGCAAAAAGTAGAGAGAACTATCAAATCGCTCAGAAAAAACAAAATTTCATTTTCTGGTTTCCCGTCAAGCAATGCAATATAAACAAAGGCAAGACAATGAATGAGGTTTCAGGCTTGTACGTTGTAGTTTTACCATTTTTTCAAGCTAATAAAATCGAAAGTAGGTCATTTTAGATGCCAACTAATAAGACCCAGATAATATTTCAAAGCTTTTTGTGTGAAACTCAATAGTGTTTTATTAGTTTAAAGTTGGCTAATCACGATCATTTACAATAACGGAACTATGTGGAGGTGCTTGCAGCGCCATCGTCCGACAGCAACCACACCCGCCGCGTTCTTCGGTGTCTTATCTGAGGGCACACTGTTTGGCAAGGACAACTCATTAATGGGTTAATCGGGAAATTAACCAATTGACCATATTAACCAAATTTTAGAAAAAAAAACTTGCTAGCGCAAAGATAAATCATTATTAATGTTTATTTATTGGCTATTAAGGTATGCTGTAAATCAACGTAAGAAAGGAAAGGTAATTTTAATTAGATCAACTCAAAGTTTACAATGAAAATAATGGTATAAACTACATTAAAAACTGGTCGCATCACGGTAAGTTGTAATAATGCCATGTCCGAATGGCACGGACACTGCGTTCGATCTAAGATATTCTGCATGTTTCAGTAATTAGAGTGTCATGAATTAATACACTGAAAAAAGTCTGTTAGGAAGTATAAGTTGACCAGACTCTGGTTTATTTAAAGGCTCTGATTTAAGAACATTCTGCTAGAAAGCGTCTCTCGCAGAAGTGGTCAGAAATTAGGTTAACAAGCTTGTGATGGGGTTTTCTAAAATGTGCCACTATTTGTCGGTCGACGGGTTAACGTCCTGGAAAGCTACCGTAAAATCCTAACACTTTGCCTGAACACCTAAAATGAGCCGCGACGCCAGAAAACCAACAATGTGGTTATGCGCCCAGCGCAGACTCAAATCAGCCCAGCGGATGCCCAGGCTGATTTGAGTCTGCGCTGGGCGCATAACCACATTGTTGGTCTTCTCGCGTCGCGGCTCAAATAAGTACCGCCATTGTCCTGAAACGGAACAGCTGGGGTTTCATTCAAAAGCTGTGACTGGAATGGCAAATTGTGTAGACCCTGATCTTCCTACAGGAGCAGTTTGATCTGGGTCTGTACTGTTTGCTAAGACCTATGTGTCCAAATACTTGGGATTTTTACGGTAATCAAGGGGTCCTGATTAAGGCAATTAAACCTTTCTAGACAAGCGTTTTGGATTCAGCGGAATACAAAAGCGCTGATTTGTATATCAGTTGTGCGCAGTTGTTATTATTATTGATTACGATAACGCGGGAAATCATACTGCAAAAGCACGGATTCTCTCGGATTAGCGGAAAGATAAAACTAAGCCGCGACACGAGAAAACCAACAAAGTGGTTGTGCGCCCAGCGCAGACTCAGATAAGCTTTGGCATCCGCCCAGTCTGATTAGAGTCTTCGTTGTCCGCATGGAGGTAGCTTAGGGCCTTAGATACCCTTTAAGCGCTTAGGGAAGAGTCTGATCAGACTGGGAGGATCCCAGGGTGATCTGAGTCTGCGCTGGGCGCACAACCACATTGTTTGTTTTCTCATGTAGCGGCTCAAGTGTTATTACCACAGTTATTGTAACGGGTTTGCATACAAATCGTAAGATCCTGCACCCCAGTTTCGTTAAGTAGATATGAAGAGTTGTCAGACAGTTTGATTTGCCAACAATCATTGTTATGTGTTGCCCCCCGCACAGTATTTGTGATATAAAATCTGCATAAAAGGATTTGGTATGATAAGACCTATATTTGGACACCAGAAAATTCATTCTGCAAAAGTTCTATTTCGATAACAAAACGTATAGGGGAAATTGGGGCAAGTGGGACACTTATAGGAAAAAACACCTGCTTGTACAGGATAATAAAATAGAACGAGACCAAATCTGTTGACACTTTATAACTCCCGATCACATGAGTTCATATCACACATAAGATGCCTTGTACCAGTATATGTTAAACAACCGGACAGCATTAATACCTTGCAATCAAATGTCCCACTTACCCCATTATTTGGGGTAAGTGGGACACTAATTGCAAATAAATTTTAAGCATTTCAACTTTCATTTATGCTCACTATAAAAGAAAAATGCATGAGTTTAGGTTGCAGATAAAACCATTTGTACCACAGAACAGAAAAACGCTGAAAGCAAAACGCTTTTTTTCCTTTTTATAGTATCGGGTGTACATAACAGAGAAAAACTATAGGGATAAAGTTTAGCCCGGCATTTCAGTTATTTACTGTGGGCTTAAGTTATTTTAACACGTTCATTAACTCGAATATGCAAAAACAGTATGATAAAATTCTCAAAAACTATAAACAGTGTACTGGCATTAACAAGAGAACGGGTATTTTCCATTTAAAGTCAATATCAAAATACCCCACCCACTACATTTTCTTTGTAAGTGTTCTCTCCAAATATAATAAAATTCTGCCGTCGACACTTTTGTTAAAATGACATTACTATTATGAAGAATTCGTGTAGAAACACTTTAAAACATAGCACTGTGCAAAGAGCTTTTGAAATAATAATAAATAATCAAACGATATAAAGTGGGTGGGGTAAAGCCAAATTATAATGTTTCTAGTCGAATTTGTTAAGTGAACATGAGCTAACTGATCTTTTGTTACACCAGGTTGCTCCCAGCAAGATTCTGTATACCAAAAGTGTTCAACTTATTCCCTGAGCTTCTACATCATAATATATAGCTGAACTTGTAAAGTCAAAATACTGACGTCCCAGTTACCCCAGTATATTGAAGTAAGTGGCACAGCGTCAATTACCTGCCTGACTGTAGAGTTTGAAAGTTTCAAATAATATCGAAACTGTTAAAATCATAATACTTTTCTACCATTCTTTTATTTACCATCTGCTTGAAAAGAAATATGAAGATTGAAATAAAAATAGCTGACTCAAAATTATGAGTGCAACATCATAGAAAACGACAGTAAACTGACGTCACGTCAGATCGAAATAGCGTTACGTGTATTTGTAGCTCTATGTAGACGTGTTGTTGTATTGTATTGAAAATTTTCATACCGAAAAAATTACCACGCTTTCTGTTTAAGACGAGAGTATTGGATTTTCGCATAAAATAATACCTTTTTTATAAGTTAATTTCCTTTTTATAACGTTATTTGTATATGTGCCCTGTACATTACGTCACTTCAGTCACAGCTTACGTCAGGAGTTTTATTTTACAAATGGTCCCATAAATATTCGCTCATTTAACGACAAGAAACAATAATACTTTAGCTCGACTTTAGACAATGATCCCTTGTTTTTCCTAGCTCGAGTGACATAATTTTAAGTGTCTCAGTGGAAGGGATAACTTATAACGATGGTTCAAACTGACCAATGCTGCTATATCCTTCTTATGCAAATGAATGGTCGAGCCTTTTTTGGACCTTCAAATTTAAAATGCCAGCAGTGCATACTTTTGAAAACCTAAGACTCGTAGAAATATTATTTCTAAACAAAGAAATAGAAGTGCTTTGGCAATACTTATTGTCTTCGTAAGTACGCACCATATGCTGGGTCTGGCGCTCAAAGAATAAAATGTGTCCCACTTACCCCATTGTCCCACTTGCCCCAATTTACCCTACACAAGAAAGTTTTACATGTGATATAGAATGTGACAGTAAACGCAAAATTAACCAGTTCTTGCATAAATTAATTGTATAGTTTATCCTTAAAGTATCCATAGGTCCTACCACCAGCAATTAAAAAGAAAGAAAAAAAAAGATAAAAATAAAAACTAAATAAAGAAAATATAATATTTTTTTTATTATTATATTAATTTATTTGGTCGCCCTTCAGACTCAAAGTTTCATGATGTAAAAGCCCGGCTTCCAGCACATTTGATAGTTTGTATACGAACACAGTTTTAAGAACATGCCATGACTGAATATTGCAAATGTGCTGAAGGCTTGTAGTATATATATTGTTAACTTCTTATCGACAAGCTTGCAGTTGTTGGAACATTTTCCCGTAATCTCAACACAAACAAGAAAAATCTTAAAGAAAAAGATAATCAGCGCAGATTAAATGGAAGTGTGTTTTGTTATATCTAGTTGAAGATTTGACAATAACTTTCATGAATATGTAAGCTATGTCGGTAGGCACCCGTAACCGTGATTTTGACACTGGGTAGTGACAACGACCTATCTCAAAATTGAGCTGTCCAATTTGGAATTCCAAATTCCAAATTGGACCGCGGTCAATCTTGAAATTGACATGATTTCAAAATGGTTATCAACATGTTGCACTGTTTGTTTGTTTGTGTGTATTAAAACTGAAAGTAGACATCGAAAGGAGATCTACGACGAAAAAAAAAAAAAAAGAAAGCTTTGAATAATATCTGCGTCTGTTTTCGAAAATATTTCTATTGTAACATATAAGACAGAGTGCTCGTATTCATAGTGCAGTACGACGAGAAAAATCGAAGATTAAATATTCATTGACCTTTCATATTATTGGCTAAATTTTGACATACGCGTTTTTACACCATAAGGCGTTACGGAGATGATCAAGCATGGAGGTGTGGCTACTGGTGGCACAACTGCGCGGATTTCCAGACACAAACCACATGATATTAAATGACTTGAGAATAATTATTTGTTCAGAAAATCCGAAGTTTCTGTTGAAAGAATTGCAGTTTGAAGTGTCATTGAAAAATTGGCGGAGCATGGCATATTCTGTTTGCCATGTTCCAGAACCAGTGGCATCACTTATCTGTTACCATAGCAACTGAAAGTTCGCATTGATGTCAAAGGGACGTCATCGAAAGTCATTCGGTCAATGTACTAAGTACAGCAGTTTGTAATTCCAAAATTGTTATGGTTACAGATCTATGGCGTCATTTTCACATAAAATTCGAGAGGAGCATGGCATACAATGTATGCCATGTTCTCTCGAATTATAAGTGAGATGCTGCATTAAGTTCATACAATGTAAAAGTGTGATTTTCTCAAACCTATGATATATAATTACTTTTCTGTTGATCATTGATGGCTAACCAGAACATGCAGAGGGGATTGATCCAGGTTCTTCGCGATACGGTTGCACATGGCTGATGGGTTCGCTTTTATGGGTGTGTATCACACATCCTGGGACAGCTGGCATTTGTCAATAGACAGCGTACTCAACATGCAGACGCAGTAATCAGACAACATAGCTCGCCTAACAATAATAGTCCTGTTTTTTTTAAAAACTTAACTTGTTTATTCAAAAGGCCAAATAATGAAAATAAACATACAGAGACCTGCAAAGAAGCAGAGTTGAGTGATCCATACTTTCTGAGCGTCACTCACCGTCATCTTCGGTACAAAAGCCAAATGAACGAGAGTGAAAAATGGTCAGAGTTGTGATGCAAACGGACTTCGAAGTTAGATTCTCATTTGAGCATCGCTCACTTACGCGACCGGAATGAGGCAAAAATTACTCTAACCTTTATAACAGTTCACGTCTAAATATCTGAAGCTGATTCGCCCATGTTTTACTAAGGACAGATCTATTATTTCGAAAAGGGGTCATCATATAATTTACCTTACTGTATCAAGCTCTCGCTCCTAAATATAAAATTGGACTCTTCCAGATTTAAACGTTTGGACAGGTCTATTATTCAGAAAAAGGTAAGATAAACTTTCACCCCTGTATATCTAAAATAGACCATTCCATTACTGAATTTGGTTTAGTCCATTATTTAGAAACAGGGTCATAACATGATTTCCTAATCCGTCAAGGTAATCTTTCACCCCAAATATATGAAGTTGACTCTTCCATCTTTAAATTTTGAACAAGTCTATTATTGAAAAAGGGGTGCTGATAACAGTTCACTATTCTTTTGATTTAATCTTTTCCCCCTAATATCTGACATCGACTGTTCTATCACTGAGTTAAGATCATTCTTTTCTTTCGAAAAGGGTAATAACGGTATTAAAGCTGATATAAGCTATTCCATCTGTGAACCAGGACCAGTCTATTACACTGAAAAGTGTTATTGACATGCAGAATAAAGGGTATAACTTGGTTTTCTTTGTTTGGCTGCATAATAGATTGTGAACTCTGCTCATCTTAACTTAAATTTTAAACTTGTGATCGGCTACCATACGAACTGTTGACATTAGGACAGAAGCGTCTAGACAAAGACTGTAGCTCCTGATCAGGCTGCTGAAGTGCAGTCTGATCGGAGACTACAATGTTTGCCATTTTACCGAAGGTCATGTTCTAGTATTAGGATAACTACAATGGGTATGGAATGACAGTCAACATTTCATTCATATGGAATCAATGGAAGGATGATAACGAAAGGTTGAGTACAATGAAGTCCCGCTTACGGTTTAAAAGACCTATGCCTGCACCGGAATTTGAATCCAGACCATCAGCAAGTGACTTAGAGGTTTAGGGTAAAACATATAGTATCAAAGTATCAAACATGGAATTGTCTTAAAAATAATAAATAAAGTCATATGCAATTTTAGAAACTCACAAGCATTTAAATGCATGCCACAAAATTGCTTCAAAATTGTAGTTTTGCCAGTAACTTACCGGACTGCTGCTCTTGCGTCCTTCCACACACCCTTACACCCCTACAGAAGAGCCGGTACGTTCCGTGTACCAAGTACAGGTCATGGTATGATGTTGAAGATATAGCAGAAAAAAACGTTTATCATATTCAGTGGATAATGTCGTGTCATAAAAACCGTATGAACACACGTGTTATAACACTTTGGCGCATACACGTAACGTCATTGACAACGTCCGTGTCAACAATGCGTTTTCTTATTGACATAATGTTCCGATTTTGAAAGCGAAAAAACATATTTTAAGGGTCATATGATAAACAGAATCTTACACTCGTGGTCATTTCATATGTTTATGTAACTCGCCGAAGGCACTTTTCATAAATTTCATGTATAGGCCTAAGTGGATTTGGTAGTGATACGGTTCCAGCTCCTCCTTCCCGACCCGGCCTCAGAAGGGATCATTTGGGGTCAACCTTCAACTACAGTAAAATTTAAAACTTGACTTGACTTGAACATTAACGACTAACACGAGGCTCTGCTACTGTCAGACTAGACCCCAACATCACACCTTGTTAACTATGTTTTCAAGAATGTTAGTAAACGAAACAGAGCTGTTACGAAACGAAAAAGAGTCATAGTTACCAAACGAACGGATGACCAGGTCGTTTGGTAACTATGACTCGTTTTCGTTTCGTAACAGCTCTGTTACGTCATCAGGTCGGTTGGTAACTATGACTCTTTTTCGTTTTGTAACAACTCTGTTTCGTTTTGTAACAGCCCTTGTGCCTACATAGTTAACCAGGGGTGAACATATGAAACGGTCAAACTAATGAATCCTAAGGCGTGTCTAGTCAAAGCTATAGACACGCCTATGGTACGTATATGCGGAGAAGGCCACAAAAGACATTGAGTAAGCCCCTGGTGTGGGCAAACGATCTTCTTGCAGTCTACAATTTGTAAGTTTAAATATTGATAACATGAGCAAGAAACCCGAACTCTTGGCTTCAACAAGCCGGATGGCGTTGATCAGCGCACCTGACACAAATGTCCATTTCACATGACACCTCTTATACATTTGTAAAAATCCTAGCAGTGCCTTCGGCAGGGTTTCCACTGCTGTTGAAACGAGCAGGTAAGCCTGATCAGACTGCGCAGAAGCGTAGGCATATTTGAGTTATTTTATTTTTAATTTTGTGTTTCCGCGCGTCACGGTTTTAAGGCTTGCTGGTAAAATAGTGTATGAAGACTACGCAATGAAATACCCGTGGGTGCTGCAGATGGCGTTGACGCCTTTATTCATAAATATTTACATTCTCGGTGCATTTATTGAAAAGCCCTATTGTAAACCATAAGAACGTAATGTAGTTTATACTTCAATAACTACATCGGCTAACACGACGTTACATGAGGTTAAGTGACGTCAAAATAAACCATGGTTCTCTCCGGTCTGATTGGACATAGACGACGTTATGACGCCATTGACGCTGTTCACTGTCAGTCGAAAAGCTGCGTATAAATGTTTTTTTCTGCTTCAAGTGTAGCTCTAACGCAAAATTTGTAGTCATCTAATAGACGGAACAGAATGTACATATAAGCAATGGACTTAATTTTTTTGGTCTTTATCGAATTATAAACTACATCGGGTCGCTAGCAAAGTTTAGGTGAACCCCTTAGGGGTTCAGTTACTTTGCACGCGACCCAATGTAGGTTTTACTTCGATAAACATCAGGAAAATAAATTCATTCCTTAATTAAAACATTTAAGTCGGAATTTTTTAATATTTGCGTGAGAAATATCCGTTTCAGACTATAGGACGTGATGTTTGTAAAATTGGTCACACTTTATTTTTAAATGCCACAATAAAGAATATTGGAATAACCAAAAACATGTTTCGAGTATATGAGCCGCGACGCAAGAAAACCAACAAAGTGGTTGTGCGCCCAGCGCAGACTCAGATCAGCCTGGGCATCCGCCCAGTCTGATCAGAGTCTTCGCGGTCCGCATGGAGGT
Organism: Ctena decussata; assembly: GCA_963989385.1. Classification (NCBI taxonomy): domain Eukaryota; kingdom Metazoa; phylum Mollusca; class Bivalvia; order Lucinida; family Lucinidae; genus Ctena; species Ctena decussata. The sequence continues at coordinate 30,385,649 of OZ022498.1, read as the reverse complement.
AGCTTAGTCCCTTAGCTACCTTTTAAGCGCTAAGCAAAGAGTCTGAGCGGACTGGGCGGATGCCCAGGCTGATCTGAGTCTGCGCTGGGCGCATAACCACATTGTTGGTTTTCCCGCGTCGCGGCTCAATTATAAAGATTGAACCTAAAATAAGGACAGCCACACTGCTTATATTATGTTTCACGTGGAAAGGTAGTGTATGGTATTTCAAAACAGGGCGGATACATATAATGTCTGCCCAACTACGTAGTCCGACCAAGGTTTGCATCATTGAATCTAGAGGAACCTATAAATTGTAAAATAAAAACTCTGATTCGCTCGAACAATAATTGTTCAGACTAATTTTAGTGTCTTGTAGGCGCATGACTTAAGATCCCTTTTTACGTTCCAACAATCAGTAATATATAACATAAAAAAATGTAACGTTTCTCACTGATGAGCCTATCGGATAGGCTGATGTAGGGAAACACTTGCTTGGCAGAACTTCTTCATGCTTGTAAGTAATAGACTTAATACACAATTTATTTTGCTCTCTACTCAGTGAAACAAAGTCTGTTATTATCATCTTTTTGTTTCATTTTATTCCTCACTTGTAGTTAGAATTTATTTATTGTTCGCGCGACAAGAGCCGTACGCTCACTGTTTTATGCAATAAAACAGGAAAAGGCATCTACTACATGCATTTGGCCAGGAATCATTAGTGAACGATAATAACATAAAAACTTCGATCATGTCAAAATTAAATAAGTATATTACATTCTTAGCAAAGAAATACAAGGGTTTCTTGTCAATATAAATACTCTATTTTCCAGTTTCCTTCAAGGATTTATTCCCTCCGGGGAAATAAATCCCTGAAGATTGGTAAACGTCTCCAAAATATTTGGAGATTGATTATAAATTTACGGCCGGATACCGGCTTTTAGAACTAGTTTTTCCAAGTTTATCTTTCCACTGCAGTTGAAGATATAAAACACCGTTAGAGTTGCCTTTTATGATCTCGAGAAAACAACAGACACTCAATTACAAATACCTATGAAAAACATTTGTGTGTATTTTTGGCATTATCAACTGACTGATTCCACGAATTCGTCAGTTTTATGTAGGATCGTTTGCCTTTTATCACACACGCTCTGCAGTATATCAGCTCTTAGCCGCAAGACTCCTTTCGAGCCTTAGCTCGTCAGGACCGGTAGCCATACAGACAATGAATGTAAAGGTATTATTCAGGTTCCATGGGCAAGTAAATTATTCTTATCTTGACAAACCTTTGCCCTTTCAGAAAACAAAATGACGGTCAAAACATTTCAATTTTCGTATATTCTTTCACGCTATTGCGTGCAGGGACTCTTGAAAACATGAAAGCAGATCTAGAAATATTCTCTAAATTCAGGGCTATGGAATGTAATATACAGTTCATTGAATCGTATTTTTTAAAATATTGAATTTTTAAACCTCCGGAGGTTTATAAATCCATTATGAAACATGTCCTTCGGACTCGTTTCTTTATCCGATCTTCAAACCTCCCTCGGTTTATTTTTAAATGGGACGATTAATACACTCTATTTAATTTTTATCAAGCTACATGTGCATGTAAATGTGTATACTGTAATTTGTCGTTCCAGGCTGACAAAGGTTAGTGTAGGCTATTCAGCAAGCTTTGTCCGTACTTGAATTTCAGTAACTTTTTCTTGTGATCATATAGGAGCGGTCGTTGTGTAGTGGATAAGGGACAAGACTACCAATGCAGTCACAGGCTCGTCATGATCCCCGCTTCTCCGGTCTGTTGGATGGGACTTAAAACCGAAATCCAGTCGCCGTATGGCATATGTGCTGGCGGGATGTTAAACCCAAGTTCACTCACTCGCTTCATCATGATCTTTTTAGTGTGCATGTAATAATAAGACTCTTGTTAAACTGTCTTGCCATATTTTCTTGGATAGTGAAAATTTTCTCGTGGGGTACATGTAGGAAAGTTGTTATTTTTGTGTTGTTGCCTCACGTCCGCGATAAACAGCTATGGCGGGACGGTCAGTTAATTTAACCACACTATTCTTGGGCAGGCATAGACTTCCTTAGCGGTTAACCAGTACTAAGTGCACATACTTTGGCCATTAAATGACAACTGCTCTTCTTGTATCAGCGGACGGGGAAAAATCGACGAAAATAAGTGGCCGGACCGGCTATCGAACCCGGGACCTCTGACTCTTGAGTTAGACGCGCTACCGACTGCGCTACGCGGCCCGGCAGGTATCAAAGATTCCACTGCCATCTTTACCAAGTACAGTTATTTGACAACTTAATTGTTAGCCCAGTTTACGTTCACCTTTCCAAACAGAGACTACTGTGGAGAAAATTCCTTCCTTTAAGAGAAGCCCAAATTGAGAATCTTACACGAGTGGTCATTTCATATGAAATTTATGAAACGAGCCTTCAGCGAGTTTCATAAATTTCATATGATTTGACCACGAGGATAAGATTCCTTTTATCATATGAACTTTTAAAATGGGATTTTAACGCCTTCAAACTGAAGATTATTTCGATAAGAGAACGCATTTCTGACATGGACGTTGTCATTGACGTTACGTGTACGCGCCAAAGTATTATTACATGTGTGGTCATGCGATTTTTATGACACGACGTTATCCATTGAATAACAGCGACGTCATATGATATGACAAAATGAACTATGAATTACCTTTTATTATATACCTATCAATGATACACCCTTTAAACTGCCTGTTTTCTGGCCATCTGATATAGAACGCCGTATCAAACTGACGTTTTCTGAATGGTCTGTATCACTATCCATTAAAACGAGGCTAAACGAGAACCAGAGAAACGGGACTAGTGACTTAACGTCAACAAACACGTCAAAAATGGCGCGCCTCGATAGCTTAGTCAGTAGCGTTCGTCTCTTGACTAGCTACATACGAGTACCTCTGCCGCGCAGGCTCGATTCCACTGCCGGCAAGTATGAATGGTACGCTGTTCCCTAAGGTATTTAATAAACAAATTCTTATAACAGTAACTTGATCTGGCGTACTGTATCATGTCTTGTGGATGAGCTCATACCAACGGATCACCCTCGACGCAAGCGTCTCGGGTGATTTGATGGTATGAGAGCTCATCCACTCGTCGTGATACAGTACGCCAGATCAAGTTACTATTATGATAATGTGTATATATCACTTTAATCTTTAAAGAGCAAAATTTAGACTACAAAATTTAAGTCTGCAAAATTTAAAAACAAACAAAAAAAAAAAAACGTTTCGTATACTCTTTTTCATTTTGAACATTCAAAGAATAGAGGTCAAACAGTGTAGGTCTAGATGAGTTGGCTCTTTTTGAGCCTCCTCATCTGGATGTACGCTGTTTACATATTCAACTATTTCATTTTTGACACTTTAAAGAAAACACCCACTAAAAATAAACTGAGTTGGATGTAGAACTCGATGAGAGATGGAATTTGGTGAAATGTCATAAAAATCTGACTTAAAATAAGAAAGATATAGTTTAAAATATTCAAAATGGCGGTCATGGAGACCTCCATTTTATAAGTTCCGGTCAGGGGATAAATATTTAATTCTTGAATAAGTGCAATCATTGCTTACTTATAATGACTTATTTGACTTTAATTATTACTTTATGAAGTAAAAAAGGGTTAATGCATTTCATTCACCTGAAATATGTTTGAAACTTCTATGGGCTTATGACATCATTTAATCACAGGCCTTCTCAACACATTTTAACATTTACAAAAAGTTTTATGTCTTTCTTAATTGAATTTCGACTTTACAAGAAATTTTCGGAAAACTTAATATATTGTCAAAATCTTCAATTTTAGCCCAATTTGTATTTTAATGAGTGTTTCCCTTCAAGTGTTCCGATAAGTTTATCAAAATTTCTTTATACGTGTAATAATAAAACTTTTGATTACAGGAGCGGATGATATCCACGAGCAGATATACTGCGACAAAATGAGACAGACACTGATCTGTATACAGCTTTTGGTGCTGATTTTTGCAGACCTTACACTTGGAGAATGTAAGCACAAAATACCTTATTTGAGCCGCGACATGAGAAAACCAACAATGTGGTTGTGCGCCCAGCGCAGACCCAGATCAGCCTTGGCATCCGCCCAATCTGATCAGAGTCTTCGCTGTCCGCATGGAGGTAGCTTAGACCTTTGATGCACTTATTTGACTTTAATTATTACTTTATGAAGTAAAAAAAGGGTTAATGCATTTCATTCACCTGAAATATGTTTGAAACTTCTATGGGCTTATGACATCATCATTGATCACTAAAGGAAGAGTCTGATGAAGCTGGGAGGATGCCCAGGCTGATTTGAGTATGCACTGGGCGCACAACCACATTGTTGGTTTTGTCGTGTCGCGGCTCATTTAACTTAAAGGTGAATGGGTAAGTTTGAAAGGGAGACAACTTTTGTGATTTTCTGTTGACTTCACTGACTACAAAACCTTTTAAAAGGGAGGCTATTCTTAGAGGAAGGAATTTGACCGAGGAAGACTGAGTTATTTACTTTTAGAGTAAGCTCCAATTGAGAAAGGTGGCAAATATAAAAATGACAGAGTTGTTTCCCCTGAAAGTGAACCCATTCACCTAAAATGACATCATCATATAAATTGGACAAATAAGATTGTCCTTTGAGGGTCCGTCTTATAAGACTGCTGTCAACAGTGCATATCTTTAACTATCATAAATTCTGTCTTTTTGGTGGTTACCAGGATATGACGTCACTTGAAAAACTTTGGGAACGCCCCTCGTATATTCTCCGCTTTACAGTTGGCTTAAAGCAAAATGCAGATGTGGTAAAGTTTTCTTTATACTGGAGCGAGAGCGATGAAAACAAAAGACAACCATTTCACAGAAATTACAAGAAACATAAAGGACTTCTATCATTAAGGCGAGGATTTTCCCCATTAGACCGGCGAGACAGGTCCGCATTTTCAAAAGTATAAAGTTGGCAAATTTTTCTTAGCAGAGCTTCCACAAATATGTAAACCGTATGAAACCAGATAATTTGTGATTCAGACCCAAAGACATGGGGAGATAATCCAGTCTGACCCTACCTACCCTAAATTCAAGGTTTTTGCATACCTCATTTTTTGAGGTAATAAAGATATTGAAATCAGTCATTTATTCCATACACTTTTGTCATAAATGCATGCCAAATACACGCATATAACAATACAAAGTAATGGTTTTCTTCTTGTTACGCTTGATTGGTATTTAAACATGCAGATCCACAGTTAAACTTCCGGTCAAAGCGGCCAAAAGAGAACGCTTCACTATAACTAAAATACAAGTACTTTCCCCCCGTGTCCCAGCATTTCCTTCATGCAGCAGACTTATGCGATGCAAATACGCAATATAAATGAGTGGGAAGCTGGGTCACGGGGGGAACGATACTCAGTAAGCCAAAGAAGAAGAATGGTCAACAGTAGCACTATGATCTTCAAGGATTATATTGTGTACAATGACCTTGAAATGAGGTCAAGGTCACATACATATAGTCAAAACTATCCAGTGTTGTCTGGTATCTAAGTAATGTGAGTCAAAAAAGGGTGAAATGTATTCAATAAATCATTATTTCAAAGATCAGTTAGAGGATAATTTACAATTTATCTCAACAATGACGTCAACGTCAACGTATGTTTAACGTACTTTACATAGACACAAACACTTGAAAATTCATTTGTCAATCATGCAAGTTACATGTCATAGTCATAAACGCAAAGCAAAAGTCAGTGATCCGTATAACTTTTTAATCATGGGGAAAATTCACGCCTTAAGCATAGAAGTCCTTTCCCGGCGTATTGATGCAGCATCAATACGCCGGTAAATGTGCCGCGACACGAGAAAACCAACAATGTGGTTGTGTGCCCAGTGCAGACTCAGATCACCCTGGGCATCCACCCAGTTTGACTAGAGTCTTCCCCAAGTGCTCAAAGGTTAGCTAAGGGTCTAAGCTACCTCCATGCGGACAGCGAAGATTCTGATCAGACTGGGCGGATGCCCAGGCTGTTCTGAGTCTGCGCTGGGCGCACAACCACTTTGTTGGTTTTGTCGTGTCGCGGCTCAAATTTGGTAGCATTTTGTTTTGCAACCTGAGACTGTGAACATTCTAAAGAATATTGACACTAGCAAAGGCCATGTAGAGTTAGGTGTTCTCCGGATGATTACTGGTCGGTGGCTTACGTCTGCTGTTCTTGAATACATCGGGCAGATGTTTAACAAACATGCATCCTTACATGTATAATGCATAATGCATTATAGAGCTACTGTAGTTTTGGTCCTCTTTACGCTGACTTCGAAGCTACTCCCAGGCGTGTTTTTTTGCGTTCGATGTGCAGATACACATGTGTATAAAACCTGCTATTTTTAATCGGGGGAGGCCACAGCTCATTTTGTTCATCGCGCATTCTGAAAAAAATCTGCTTGCTTATACAAATACAAATATATATTTATTTTTACTTGAAATATTAACATACTACATTTAAAAAGTTACCTTTACAGTGCTAGTAATATTAAATGAACATTAAAAGTTCCCTTGTTTTCTACTGAGAAAGGGTTGTGAAATGGGTAGACCCAAACAGGTAAAGGCAGTCATTAAAAATATTTTAACTATGTGGTTTTATCTAAAAAAAGGGTCTTGATATCGCCTTTGTCTTGTTCTTCAAACCGAATACTTCATGCATGAATCGTATGCGACTACTCAACGCCCGAAACACATCAAGTCAAATTAATTCGCAAGTTCTAACATCTTTTACAGTTATTATTATTATCATGATGATGATAGCTATTTTTATTATTTTAATCCATCCAAACTCGGATCATCACAAACCTATTAAACCACAACAAAGTATTTTCTATTCATTCCTCAACGTGGCAGCAACATCTGCATTTTTTATGTATATGATATTAGTTAACCCCACTGGTAGCCTCAAAAGCAGGAAAAAATGAAAAGGGGTTCTAAATACATCTACACTTTACAAAGTCAACGTTAAAAAGATACGCCGGGTTGATGTCCGGCGTAAATACAATTTATCCTCTTAATCTGTTTAAACGCCCCAGGGGCGTTGCACTTTGCGAAAGACGGTGTTATTTAAAGCCTTAAAAGTGTAGTAAATCATCTACTACCAAAATACCCCTTATAAGCAATATAAAGGTAATGTATAAATTTTCAGAGGAATCTACTCTGCTATTTTGCCTCCCTTCTCCGTAGGGGTCACCTCTTAGAGGATAAAATCTACTCCCTGAGGAGCAAATTATTACTTTTAAGAATAGAACCCATTTCAAAGAACTACATTATCCAGAGAAGCAAAGAGGAATTCATGCTAGTTGATATAAGTTATTTGCTTAAAAGTGGCAGGGGGTGTTTATTAGTGCGAGGCGTTTATTAGGATTAATACGGTATAAGATTAAAAAAATCATATATACTACTTAGTTACGAATGTTTATGTTGTAACCCTCCGTCGATATTACCGTAAAATATCTAACTATTGGGACAGTTACATCTAAGCTTACATCAGATTAAAAGAGCAGTCTGGTCAGGCTTGCCAAGGGCGTAGCTACCTATACGGCAAATACGCAGGTGCGTAAGGAAATTTTGTCAAAATTGACAAAATTTCAAAACGCACCTGCATATTTGCTTGCTGAAAATTTATAAAATTAGACCAGATTTCAATACCAATTGCCAAAGTGGCTGAAATACTAGCTTTCTCTTCAAGAAGTAGAGAATAACACTTGGTTGTGCGTATAATGAAATTACCTCTAGTTATGCCCCTGCTTGCACTGTTTGCTATTCCAGCTGCACCTCTTTAGACACATTACTGCCTTGTAAAATCAATCTGTTTCTCCTTTTTAGGACAATTATAGTAATTATTCTAATCCCCCCTCCCCTGGCCCGGCCACTTTTTTTTTCAGATTTTTTAAGGGTATATAACGACCGACGCAAAACATGGGACGTTAACATCAACCTCGGGCCGCTACAGATGCATCTTTGCTATCCACGGCTACTAAGTACTCTTTGTTCCTTATGTGAGCTGCGACACGACAAAACCAACAGAGTGGTTGTGCGCCCAGCACAGACTCAGATCGGCCTGGGCACCCGCCAAGTCTGTTCAGACTCTTTGATAAGTGCTTAAAGGGTAGGTAGGATTTTAAGCTACCTCCATGCGGACAGCGAAAACTCTGACCGTCTCCCAGAGAGAGTGAGAAAGAAAAGAGAAATGATAGGCGAGAGAAAAAATGTCCAAACAACCCCCACCCGCACCTACTGCAAGCACAGTAGGCCCTTGTCCCACAATGATCCAAATCAGTAGGACGCCCCGGCACTGGAAGTTACACACAGCAACATCGCACTACCCAACCACCCCTACGATCTTACCGTAAAACATCTAAGTACGGAGACAGATACGTCTAAGCTTACTTTAAAATCTCAGATGAAAGGAGCAGTATGATCAGGCTTGCGCTGTTTGTTATTTCAGTTGCACCTTTGTGACGCATTTCTGCCTTGTAAAAGCAAGCTGTTCCTTTTTAGGATTATCATTGGAATTATTTTAATTTTTAATTTCCACCCCCTCCTCCCCCACCCCTACCACCTTTTTCACTCTTACAGTACATAGCGACCGACACAAAACAGAGGCCGTTTATATCGACTTCGTGCCGTAAGGTTGCCATTCACAGTTTCGCACTTTTGGCAGTGGACAAAAATACTAATATTTGGGGGTAGGCTTGTATCTTGGGCTATAAATTCTTTTTGCCTCCTTATATGCTGGAAACTTTTCCTCCCTTTGAGTGAGCATGTGTCAAGGAAGTAAAACTGAATTTATTTCCAACTCGAAAACCATCCAATCGCTGTGCGGCATGGATGCAAAACTGTGGCTGATTTGATAAAGCTCGGAATACAAATTGTCAAAATGATAGTGCTCATTTTCAATTAAGAATAGCAGAAAATCTAAACGGCTAGCAGGTATTCAGTTGCAGTTGACAGTGGTCATCTATAAGCCCTCTAGGTAAATCTGTAAACTTTAGGTGTCAACAATTGTCCTACTCTTGAGTAGAGCATGGGTGATAATGCCATTTTTGAAAAAATGTTCTGGCTATAAAGTGTATTTAGGCATATGTCAAGCTCATTCAAAGAGAAATAAGAATGATTTATACTTTCAATCAGGCTGAAATGTCACTTTGTTTAGCTGACCCCTCTGGAGTCACAGAGCTGTCAAAAAAAAAAAACAACAAAAACAAAAAAAAAAACTGTGAAGTGCAACCAAATGCATCTTTGTTCCTTATGTACATTTGGCCGACGGCCTATTAGTTAATCGAGCAACCCCAATTGCATCCAATCAAATTATCCGTAACAAAACATTTCACGTATAACAGGCGTGATTGTCTACCGTGTTACGAAAAAAAAATAGAAAGATAAAATAATAAAAAAAAAAATAAAATAAAAGGTCAAGATTTAACCAAAATATCAGTATTTTTTAACAATTTTGCGAAGGTGTTTTGAATGGATTTTCTGATTGGCATAAAAATTACACGCATCAAAGTGAGCAACTCGCTGCAGCCAAAAGTGGCACTGGGAGAAATTCGATTTGCGAATAGGGCGTAGGCCAAGGTTAAGTAAGGAAACTATGGGCTTAGAACCATTGGCTTGTTAAGATGCTACAAATGTTAAACACATCTAAATAGTTTTGGAATCCCATATTCATAACCTCTAAAAAAAGTCAAAAGGCTAATGCATGTTTTAAGATCTTTCAAGTTTGTTACAATTATTGGATATGGACGGCAAAAGCGGCGTCTGTAGCGCTTATGTCCGTTTTTTTATCGTTTGGACCCTGTCATACTTTCGGACCATCTTTAAAGACAAGTCAGTGATCGTATAGTTTCCAAGTTTATTAAAGTTAACATTTCCTCAACTTCTACCTACCCAGGTTCATAATAAGTCAAATTCATTGTTGCTTCTTCGTTATTTCCTAGACTTTACAGACTTAACCTTAAAGCCCATATCCAAATTCCCAAAGTCCCGGAGTGCGATGCGCTCCTGGTTTTATATAATCAAAGGTCATCAGTTCAAAAAGCAATTTCAACGGTGATACTGCTTATGCTTCGCATGCTATCACTGTGCCTGAAGTGTCATTACCAAATACGTTCATGGCATATACTACGGAATCACTATTTCTTGGAAATTGCACATGGGCTTGCTCAAGTTATAGGTATGAATCATCGTGGTTTCCTGAGACAGACCTAGTGCAAACAGTTGTTAGTCCTAACAAAAATTGCTGAAAATATAATTGTAAGTGTACTCTGTTACAGACCTTTTATGGATTTTTTTTACCTTTCAAAGGGGATGTTTCAAAATGGCCCACGCTTAGATTTTTTTCATACTTGATATTTTGATTGCCTAGGGTAAATCAAAAGATAAAATGGGTTTATTAATTTATTTCAAAAACTGCAGGGCTTAGGGTAGCACCTTGTAGAACTCCTTATCAGACATGATGGGTAGGGCTAAGTTAGAACCTGTCAAATAAAAGTATAATTTGAACTCATTTGTTGCCTACTGTTATGAATTGCAGGTACCCTGAGAATTATTCTGATACCATAAATATATATGTTGACTTATAGAAATATTTTCTAAGGTCAACCAAATTCGAAAAATCTGTCAAAAAACAGACTATAAATAATCAAACATTAGAAGTTATTTTAATGTTTAGATCTGTTACGGTATTTGTCAAGCTATAATTTTTTATTCAGAATTAGGGTAAATATATCCCCTCTTTCTGTGAAAATTTTTAAAAGATTTTGAGACCGGTAAAATAGTTTTTGAAACTGAAATATGAGGATAGGTCAGGTTTTTGGAGAATGTCAGTTTCTTAGTAAAGGTAGGATCTTTCACTCCAGCACTTGTTTACCTCTGCCTGCATCAAGTGCTAGTGTGCTGGCTTATATCTTTACATTGCCTTGGTCATAGGCAGAGTGATCCATTATTTTTATTTCAAATATTGACTGCATTAAGTTTTCAGTGTCCTAAATTAAATTTGTTTAATTTTTTGGCTTGTATCTGTACACTGAACAGGCGTAAGTCAAGACTCCAACACCTGACTGCATCATGTGTCCGTGCCCTAAAGAATCGAAAAAACAAACAAACAAGGAAAGATGCGAATCATCCTAATAATCTGGGCACAACAGTTTATAATGGATGATAAGCTGACACTCATCAAGCTTTGGAGATTACTAAACCCAATATCTACATATTGACAACAAACAGAATCACTTACATTGAGAAACAGCACCATAAAATAAGTTTAAAATTGTGAAAAGAAGCAACTTATTTGGGACTGACAATTAACTCACTTGACTATTATCAGTATCTTTGGAAGTGTCTATTTTGGTAAAGTTAATCCATATGTATCCGTACCTTGTACAGGTGTAAGACAATGGATGATGAAAAGAATCTAAATTTGACCAAACAGAACTAAAGCTGAGCCTATAACACCAATTCATGAGGAAACCAGCGCCTAAAAAGCGTCAATCAAAGCTGCTAGGGCCCTAAAATAGCTTTCCTGGGTGCCAAATAAGATATGTTGTCAGTCTAGGTAAAATAATTACAGAGTTATTATTTAAAAAAAGAGAGAAAAAACAAACCAAAAGATTTGATCTGCAAAGTTTCGGGTGTTAAATGGCTTTTGACAAGGCGACTATTTCATTGATATGCTTTTTAATCTGAATTGGGATAATACAGAGATGGTATAGCTCACTTTAATGTAACTTACATATGGGGCATCAAGAAACAAAAACACATTTCAACAAGATAATGCTTTTCTAATGTATTGGGGTGCCTGACAGCCCAAATTCTGCAGCCATGAAGTATATTTTTACCGGGCTTAGAATTTCTTTAATTTGCACATACACATACTAGGCGTATACAGCATGATTGATGGTTAGTATAAAATCTTGAAAACAACTAGATCATACTTAAATTGATGATTCTTTTTTGATATAGGTGCGGTTTTTAGCTGATTTTGAGGGGTTATACCAAACATAAAATATATTATACATAACCCGTTTCTTGAAACATGAATATACACATTTCTAAAATGTTTCACATCTATTCACTGATTTAAATTTATAAATGAAATTGCAAAATCTGAAAATTTGACGGTTCTAGAAACAGTTTTTTAAGGGAACCCTCATTTTCAGGGTAAAAATTACTTAAGTCAATCCTATGCTATGCTGGGCATGTGAACTGAGGTAAAAAAATCCATAAGCAACACGGTTAGTCCTTAGGCAACAAATATACATAGAACCAAAAAAAATCTAAGCGTGGGCAGATTCCTATGTAAAATTAACATAGGCTGAAACTCCACCTTTTAAATTGCCTCATATAGTATATTTGAATTCATATAAGAAACTTCTTACTAAACAAGAACTATTCCGAGTCTACCTAAGATAATATGGCAAATAAGTAAAATTCAAAAAGCATGCATTGAAATTACTCTAAATGTTTAATACACTTTGCAAGTCACTGTTTTAGCCAACTGTTCACTGCTTTATACTATGCTTACTGGTCTCATATTCTAAATAAGTCCAATAAATATGAACGAATATCTTCCCATACACTAACAAAGTCTGACTATAACAAAATTCATTCTGAAAGTTTTAAGCACTGCCAAAGTTTAGAACCATTCACTGCCATCAGTCGTTGTCCTTCAGTCCACCTTAGTATCATACGTTTGTTTAGAATTTGACACACAGACAAGGTTGTGTTGGATGCCTGTTTATAACTGACTATTCGTACCGACTGTCCAAAATTCTGACTGCTATCTCAGGATTATGAAATGTCCCAGCAACAAAAAGTATCTTTCCATATTGGCGACGCATGTGCATTAAACATATATTGCTACTTCAGCATGATATAAGTACCTTGATCGGTATCTCCCACTTGAGTGATAAATGTTCACATAAAAGATATAATGTGTCAGGGAAACTTTTCATTCAAGAGAAAGTCTGGCAAGTGTCCATATAGGTAAGCAAATAAATGGGAGTTTCCAGAGCTTATTCACAGGTTATCTAAAGTCTTCATAACGATACGTCTAGTCTCTGACGTAAGCATAAGAAAGTTCCCACGGTTTCTTCCATAGTTTCATTGAAAAATAAGTCCCAGCAAATATTTCCTCGAGGTTACAAAGCTACACTATATACCTGTCCACTATGTATGACACACTGATTAAACACGGTTACATATTTCCACACTGGTAAAGTATGATCTAAACGTCACCCTTTATTTATAAGTCACCATGGCCATTTTAGTCATCTACTCTGTAGTCTCAAGTCCCTTCAAAATGCCAGCTCGAGGCATCTTCGAAAGTTCTTCGTGTCACCATGACACCATTACGTCCATCTACGTGATCCAAAGACGATGTCCTATTCCCTTCGTCGTTTCCTCATATCAGGATTGATGGAAATTAACCATCTTCGACAAACCGTAGGTCTTCTGATCTCTGTCAGCTCCCTAACCTTCAGGAAGACTTCCTTGGATTGGCCTTCATTTGAAAAACTCAACACAACAAAACTTGAGCAAAACATAGAGGCTTGGCAACATCATATGCACGCATTGAATGTGTGACTACAAAAATAAATACAACTCTATAACAAACAACAGAAGTCGAAAATATTCAACACTGCTCATTAATGTTCCAAATTTAAGAAGTGCCAACAACCTCAAAAGTACATATCACAACACAAAAGTCAAAATCAAGTACAGATCAATATAGACATAGCTCTCCTTGTTTTGCCCTATAGGGCTAATGTGACCTTACTCGAAATTTAAAACTCCTACAACATAATTATACCTTTGGCCTATAGCCAAACCATAAGGTACCATATGCATTGACGCTGCGAACCAAACGCTTCAGTTGCTCAAAGCTGACATAAAAAAATGGTCCTTATACCGCATTTCATGATGCATACTCAATGCACAATGCAACTCTTTTGTGCAAGTCCATATCTGTGGAAGAAAAAAATCCTAAAGTAAACTTAACCTTTGACCGAAAGTCAACACCAGTCTAACAGAAAAGAGTTGAAGATAATTCTTTGTAATCAAACTCACCTAACAAATTGCAGAGAACACACCCAATGTATGAAACAATGACTTAAAGCTTCATACAATCATATATCTCTACACAGCGAAATAAAGTAGTTAGGTCACAAACACAATGTACATTCATACCGAAAAACCAAGTTTGTATGAACCCAGTATTGGCATATCGCCAACCTAAATCTTAGCAAGCTTTTCTTTCTTTTTGGCAGACCACCAACCTAATCTCAATTCTAGAAAAAAGTAGTTTCCAAAATTTTGCACCTTGGACCATAGCCAATAGTCTATAAAACATGCCGAATAAATTAGCTGATTTCAAAAGAAGACGCAAAAGCATGCCCAAGGTCAAATAAAACCAAGTTATATCTTGAAAAAAAAAAAAAACAACCTAAAATTAATTTGTCTCTGTTAACAATAACCTAAGTACAGAAACACCTTATAAATGAAAAGCTGTTGTTCAACTTATATGCAAATCAAAATAGACACTAATATCATCCATCTGAACATACAAGGACATTTAACACATATTGGCAACCTCAAATTTTGACATGTATGATGTGCATGAGTAAAACCAGTAGACGGCCTTACCATGGGTTGTGTCCAGGTCTTTGCTGACATCATATGGCATTGGAAGTCCTTCGCTGAGCTGTACAAAAATGTTCAGTGTCCTCACAACTGCCCATAGAAAAGTCCAAAACGCTTTCATCACGAATGTCTAAGATAAAGTGTCCGAAATAAGAATATATCCAGGTCAAGGCAACCAAAAGAAAGCTGGTTGTCATACTATCGGACCATCTTTAAAGACAAGTCAGTGATCTTATAGTTTCCTAGTTTATTAAAGTTAACATTTCCGCAACTACTTACTACCCATGTTCACAATAAGTCGAATTCAATGATGCTTCTTCGTTATTTCCTAGTTACAGACTTAACCTAAAAACTCAATCCAAAATCCCAAAGTCCTGGAGTGCGATGCGCTCCTGGCTTTATATAATCAAAGGGCATGCTCTTTATTATCATATAGTTCGAAGGTGGTATTGCTTACGTATCGCGTGCTATCACTATGCCTAACGTGTCATTACCAAATTAATTCATGGCATGTACAACGAATCACTATTTCTTGGAAATTGCACATGGGCTTGCTCAAGTTATAGGTATGAATCATCGATAGATTTAGGCCAGTTAAAAGTATACTGGTTTCCTGAGACAGACCTAGTGCAAACAGTTGTTAGTCCTAAAAAAATTGCTGAAAATCTAATTGAAAGTGCACTCTGTTTTAACCCCCTTTTTGTATATGTTAGTCTTTGAAAGACTGCCTATTTGAAGTTTACAAAATTACAGTATGTTTGTCCCAGAACATTACAGGGTAACTAATGAGGCTTCATTAGCCGAAACTACATAGTCAGTTCAACATTGTTTCTTATAACTGATTTCATTGCTCTTAAAGGAATCATTTGAGCCACAACACGAGAAAACCTACAAAATGACATGTTCATACGCCCGGTCTGATCAGATCTTCGCTGTTCGCATGGAGTAAGCTTAGTTCCTTTGCTACCTTTGAAGCGCTTAGCGAAGGTTTGATCAGACTAGGCGGGTGCCCGGGCTGATCTGAGTCTGCGCTGGGCGCACAAACACTTTGTTGGTTTTCTCGTTTCGCGTCTCATTTATGATTATCTTGTTTGTATGTGTGATCATGTGATGTTCTATGATGTTTTTTTTGCCTGCATGGGACTGTGTTACACAAAATTTATGACGCTTTATTTTCTCCCAACTTTGGACTGTGTTACACACAATTTATGATGTTCATTTTCTAAACTTGGGACTGTGTTGCACACAATTTATGGTGCTTTTTCTCAGCTTATGACTGTGTTACACACAATTTATGATGTTTTTTTTTCTCAGTTTGGGACTGTATTACACACACTGCCGATGAGCAAGACGCAGGAACTGATTCTGATACCTGGATAGAAATCTCTGGAACTTACGGGGTATCAAGTTGGTTATATCTTGAAGGAAGCCTGGAGAGAAATGACTATGACTACAGCCTTTATTATCTGGACATTGGGGAACCTTATATGGTACGAATCAAGCATCAGTCGCTGGGATGGTGGGAAGCTGGTGCTGGGTGGTTGCTGGATGATGTAAGTATGTTATAGATTTTCTTAAAATATACGATTGAGCCGCAACACGATAAAACTAGCAAAGTGACATATGCACTAATCAAAAACTGAGATCAACCTGGGCATCCGCCCAATCAGGTCAGAGTCTTTGCAGTGTGCTTAAAGGGTAGCTAAAGATCTAAGCTACCTCCATACTAACAGCGAAAATTCTGATTAAGCTGCACAGATGCCCTGGCTGATTCGAGTCTTCGCTAGGTGCACATGCCACTTTGATGGGTTTGTCGTGTCGCGACTCAGTTAAGATTATTTGAATTCAACATACCTCTTAACTTGGAAAGGATCTTGTCCTAACTGTAATGTCGAAGAGTCCACTAGGTATTTTTAATGAGGTAGCTGACAAGAATTAACCCGCGATACGACAAAACAAACAAAGTGACATGTGCGCCAAACGAAGACTCAGATCAGTCTGGGCATCCGCCCAGTCTGATGAGAGTCTTCGCCACCGTATGGTGCTGTCTTCGAACTTTAACTACCCTTTAAGTGTACAGCGAAGACTCAGACTGGGCGGGTGGTCAGCTTAATCAGAGTTTTTTTTTTCTGGGCGCATATGCCACTTTGTTATGTTTCCTGTCTTCAAATATTTTAGGGAGCTTTTGCAGACCAATGTCTTACCTACTGAAAGCTTTGTCACTTTACTAAAACAAATAAATTGAATAAAAAGAAATATATAAAACATAAAAATAAACCAATTTACCAATGGTCCTGTAGCTCAACTGAGACCTTACGATCCTGTAGCTCATCTGAGACCTTACGGTCAACAGACATATTTTGTAACTTCGCTCATTTGTTACAAATTTTAAACCAGCGGCTTATCAGGAGTGCATACTTTAAATTCAAAATCTCAGCAGCCTTCAGCAAAGGTCAATGACCTTGACATTTGATGACCTTATGTCTTCGTGTATTCATTTAGTATACCATTTACAAATGATTATTTTGAGACTTAAATCGTTTCTGACAAATCCACTGTTATTGCGTCATAGCATAAGGAACCAGAGTTGACCTTGCCGTAAATAAGGTCATGGTCAAGGCAGGGTCATTATTTTACGAACTTCGTTGGGCCTGAGTCCCAGATGCTATGTACCAAGTTTCAAGTTTATCAGTCCTTTATATTGGAAGAAAAAGGCTTTTAAAGGGTTTAACCATATAAGGGCATGGCGGCTATCTTTGTCATGTTAACATAACCATTTGTTTATTTTTCATTTTTTGTTTCGTGGAGATTTCCTATGAAATATGCTCCCAGTGGTCCTGGGGCTTCTCATTAATTTTGAACAACGATCAAAGAATGACCTTGAAATTTGGCAACCTTATAATAATTATATCCTTGTGTACTCATTTACTTAACTACCTAGACCACTTATTATGTCATAGACTAAAGTGTTTCTGAGAAATCCACTGTTTAAGCGTTTCCCCATTATAAAAAACATACGAAACCAAAGTTGACCTTGTCATGCATTAGGTCAAGATCAACTCGGGGTCATGGTTTGGAGATACTTTGTAGAGCCTGAGTCCCTGATTCTACTAAGAAAGTTTCAAGGTCATCAGCTCTGTGGTTCTGGAGAAGAAAACCTTTAAGAAATTATTATCATATATGGTCCTCAAGCCCACATACATGTATGGTAAAAGCCCTTTTAAAGTCGTCGTCAAGTGTCCATAACCATTTGAAGGACCTCTGACAGTATCAATGCAAATTTGCCTATTTTTCGACAAATTATTGCACCTTCCTCAGGCAGCAAATATTGAAATATTTGGCATTAATATGTAGACTTATGTACTGTAAAGACATTTTAAGAGTGATTTTGAAAAATAAGCATGCCTCATGACTAACTTAAACTGATTTTATCAAGAGGGGTAAGTGATTTTTTCAGTCTCTGAAAATAAGTCCATTTTTTTGGTTTTCTAATATATCGAAATTTTAATTGATAACTATGCTTAAACTGACATACACACTGCTATTACTGCTATTAAGCAATATCTTTAAAATAATAAGGACCTTAGCCTATTTATAGATATAAAGGGTGTAAGTACCCCACCCACTTTTTCAGTTTTTCAGCTGTAGACTATCTTTTCCCCCCGTGCCTCAGCAAGCCACTCACATATAATGTGTATTATGATAGTACACACATACATGCGAAGTGGCTAGCTGAGGCACGGGGGGAAAAGTATCTTTAAAAAACTTTTCCTGTTTCCTTTACGTTTAATGATAGAATTTGGCTTTTTCCACCAAAAATTGAAGTCTATGTGCTAAAAAATCAGAAATTAAATTCATAGCCAGTTAGGGGAAGTTGAGAACAACAAATTTCAAGAGAAATTCTTGGGTATATCAAAAATTTAATTTTGACTGATTTTATAGGCAAATTAACATTACAACCGTCAGAGGTCCTTTCATGTCCTATACAGGCGCTATACGAAATATGACTTCAGAGGATCCAGTGGCTTTAGAAGAGGGCTCATTTAAATTTTAAATCTCAGTGATCCTGAACAAAGGTCAAAGACTAACCTTGACCTTAGGCAACATAACGTCTTCATCTGCTCATTAAGTTAACCATATATACACCAAGTATTATATCTAAGATTTTATGAGTTTAAGAGTTTATAAAAAATCCATTGTATAAGCATTTTCCAATTAAAACCATAAAGAAACAAAGTTGACCTGGCCATAAATAAGGTCATGGCCAACGCAGGCTCATCATTTAAAAGTACTTTGTAGGGCTCGAGTCCTCGATGCTAAATACAAAGTTTCAAGTTCATTGCGGAGGCTCCTGGATGTGTGTTACCTTATCTACGAGTTGTATGATTTAACTTTCTGTTTTGTTGCCAGGTAAACTTGTACAACCGGAACACAGGCAAGTGGTACCGATTCTATTGCTGGTGTTGGCTAGATGACTCTACAACAGTCATTTATGGTGATACCCTAGGTATTAATTTTAATATACCCTCGATATCCAAGGACATAAACTACGCCACTTTTCATGAGACGTACAGTCAGGTTTTTTATTATATACCTATCAATGATTTACCCTTTGAACTGCCTGTTTTCTGGCCATCTGATACAGAGAGCCGTATCAAACTGACGTTTTCTAATTTCGTATCACCATCTCTTAAAACGAGGCTATTTCTGAGTTCCAGCTTCAGGCGCGTCATTTGCTAACGTGATCATAGAAATGAGAATCAGTGACATAACGTCAAATAGTGACGTAACATAACTAGCGACGTAACGTCAACAAACACGTCTAAAGGCTTGCCTCGATAGCTTAGTCGGTAGCGTTTGTCTCACGACTACCTGCCCATGCATTATATAGTGATGGCAAATATGAGTAGTTAACTGTTCCCTAAGATATACATGTATAATAAACACATTTAATTTATTATAATGATTACTTGATCTAGAGTACTGTATCACATTATATGACGCAAGCGTCACGGATGAACCGATGGTATGAGCTCATCCACGAGACGTGATACAGTACGGCAGATCAAACTACTAATATGAAATAAGCCCGGCTTATAGGCGAGCACATCGCTCTTTACAATGCTCTCCAGAGTTACAGAGTAGAGTAATGGAATTGTTTTATTTCTTCATTGCAGAATTTATACATAAATTCTTGTACAGCATTGCTATCCCTACAGGTGGTGTTTTTGTCGTATGAAATTTGCAGTAAAATTATTGCAACTCAGCAGCAGCGAATTCCGTCTGACAAACTGATGAAAGCTGTCAGAGAACAGCTTTTCCCCTAGTAGCGTTTCCTCACAGAAAACGGGCTGTAATTCTTTTGAATTCTTCTCTATGTCGCTTTCTAATTCCTTTTGAGTTCACCCGATTCTCATCCTCCTTGCATTTTGTGTGCTGACCATGTAGTGATCTACCGCAACAGAAGCGGTTAAAGTTGTCGCCATCTTGTTTTTCTCAAACGGAACGTTTGACGCCATTACGTAACGTAGCGACTGGGAGAATGTCCGACCTCTATTTCTTAATTATTTTGTGGATTTCTATATAAACCAGTAAAATTTGGATAATACGGAAGCGGAAGTTGGTGTCGTAACGAAACAAATTTCATTGAAGGTAATGTATTTGTAGGTAAAAACATGCCGTACCAATCCTCTACCATAGAGCTGCAGGCGCTTCGCGCCTACAAGCAAGTGCTCGCTATTATAATAATATGTACATGTATATATCCTTGAAAATAGACTCACTCTGATCCCTATGTTTTGTAAATGTGTTTAGCCATCAGAATAAAAAATGGCTTCACAATTTCAAGTACCGTTTTGAATACACATATCAATTTAGTTGGAAGCCAAGCTATCGAGGGGCATTCACGGGAGTTACTCTCTTTTTTACCATTTAATGCATCTTTCCAAATGGTACAGTATGACCGGAAATTATAGAGAATTTTTACCAGATTTTAGCCAGCATTTTTCTAACTTCATATGAAATAAATGAAACTTATTTGATATGTTGTTGGTATACCCATCGCAATACTACAATGTGATAGCTTTGATATGTGTACTATGTTCTATAAAAGGGTTATCCTTTGAAAGCAAGGATCACACCAAAGAACTGAAAACTGTCGAGTGTACAAGTTTTCTGGGCCAGACTAGCTAGTTTCGGCCAATTAGGCCTCATCAGTGACCCTCAAATATTTTTAAAGTTCTACAATGGAATCAATGATCCCAAAGGACTAGAAATTAAAATCTACACTATGATGAAGGGCAGGGAGACTTTTTACGGTGACCACACAGTCCCAATCACCAGCTGTAGTGAAGTTCAATATGTTCTATAAAAGGGTTATCCTTTGAAAGCAAGGATCACACCAAAGAACTGAAAACTGTCGAGTGTACACGTTTTCTGGGCCAGACTAGCTAGTTTCGGCCAATTAGGCCTCATCAGTGACCCTCAAATATTTTTAAAGTTCTACAATGGAATCAATGATCCCAAAGGACTAGAAATTAAAATCTACACTATGATGAAGGGCAGGGAGACTTTTTACGGTGACCACACAGTCCCAATCACCAGCTGTAGTGAAGTTCAATATGTTCTATAAAAGGGTTATCCTTTGTAAGTCTTCTATATGCCGTGGATTATCTCCCCTTTAATCAACCAAGCACAAAATTTGAGCAAAATCACAAAATAAGATGAAATTCGAAATAAAATGTCTACAAGAAAATGCTAAGAAAGACAATATATTTGAAATTGCTTTTTCAGATACAGAAACAACACTGCTTTACAATCAGCAACTAAATGTAATATAGCCTTTATCATACATGTATAACAAACTATTTGGCTCTGAGCAGCAGCGAGATTTTCGACTTTCACAAAATTCTGAGAAAAGGGTAAATTGTCAGCAGGGTGGGCTACTAGATGTAATGAAAAGTAATAATGACAGACAAGCATAACTATACATTGCAAACACTAATAATTTATATGTAATATGCTATCAGAAAATAAGATCACTCTTGTTGAATATTGATTTAATCATGTCTTGAATATTGCAGAGCCCAAAAATTGTGTCATTTTACCGTTAATGCGCCAAACCCAATTTTCAATTACTTAAAAATCCTTTTTACCGACATTAAGGCCCGATTTCACGTCGACCTTA
Organism: Ctena decussata; assembly: GCA_963989385.1. Classification (NCBI taxonomy): domain Eukaryota; kingdom Metazoa; phylum Mollusca; class Bivalvia; order Lucinida; family Lucinidae; genus Ctena; species Ctena decussata. The sequence continues at coordinate 30,363,756 of OZ022498.1, read as the reverse complement.
GTACACGGATTTAGCATTCGGAACACCAAAATTTAACATTGCGCATTGCGAAATAATAGATCACAGACTTCTTAATCTGAGTTTTAGCTGTGACGTGAAATCGGACCTAAGACTTAAATATTTTATTATGCATAACAACAGTGATCAACATGATATTGTTTAATAATATTTTACACAACCCAGAATGCTTTAGCATGCAGCAGTATTGTTTAGTTTAAGACATATACTTCTGAAAAGCTCTTGAAAATCCCTTCTATTTTGCGATTTTAGTACCTAAATCCACCAAACAGACATGAATCACTGAAAATACTAGTACAACGAAATTTTATAACAAGATATTATTACTTACATTCCTTTCTTAACGTTCCAACATGCAAAGGATTTACTGAAACAATTACGATAAACATATCATGAAAAATGTAATTCTCAATAATTTCCGGTCATACTATATTAGAATCTGTATGTAACTAGTATTCAAATTTGGTCATTTGACAGAATTTAGTACACACCTGCGTATTTGCGTAAAGACTGCTATGCCCCTAATTGATATCCCAACTTTTGAGGTACACTCCTTCAATACCGTCAGTCTTATTTTACTGTCCCGTGAAATGTTAAGCACAAGCTGTCGGATTGGCTAACGGTACCCCTTTTCTGGAACATAGGCATATAGTGTAGTCTTACACTGCATGTGTGAACAAGGATTTCATTCAAAAATAAATAAATTAATGAAAATATACATCACACATCCGAAAAACTAAAAACTGCCCCCCGCCTCCCCAACAGTTTATAAAGCTGAAGGGTCCACTATGCATACATAAGTTATTCAGACTTCAGTATGCTTTTCTCCGGTTTCGTCACCAGATACTGTCAGGGTCACTGATGAGGCTTTATTAGCCGAAACTACGTAGTCTGGCCCATGTTCCTTCTTCTGAATATATTCTCTGCTCTCGAAGTAACTCTTTCAGATTTTAATTATCGTACCTTGATGAAGTGTATAATTGAGCCACGACACGACAAAACCAACAAAGGGGCGTGTGCGCCAGCGAAGTCTCAGACCAGTCTGGTTATCCGCTCAGTCTGATCCGACTCTTTTCTGTGTGCTTAAAAGGAAGCTAAGAGTCTAAGCTAGCTCCATGCGCACAGCGAAGACTCTGATCAGATCGGGCGGATGCTCAGGCTTGTTTGAGTCTTCGATGGGCGCACATGCAACTATGTTTGTTTTGTCATGCCACAGTTCATATCTTATCTTTTAGTTTATGTCATCATTACTCCGGTGCTTTAATAGACCAGTTGTTTATATACTCCCTACAGACCGAACCTCTGATTGTCATCTAGTCTCGTTTAGTATATCCCATAAACTTGCTAGGTTATTGGGGCACCACAAATGATTTTACAACCAGCCAAAACCTCCTAGCCCTGTCTTCAGCTGTCCTGGTTAACCTAGCAAAGTCCATCCCTGTCCACTCCTTAATATTGTCGTTCCACCCATTCCTCTATGTATCGTTTCTTTTTACTTTCACTATGCCCTGCAGAATTGTCTTCCTTGCACACCGGATTATGATATCCACGTGTTTCCCCTGCACCTACTAATCTTTTCTTGCACACCAGATAAGGATACCCGCATGCTTCACCTGTACCTACAAATCTTATCTCATCCATGTTATCAGGTTATCTCACCCAGGACCGGATAAAAATCACGAGCAGTCAATGCATTGGTTGTATAGGAGCTAACGTACCTGCGTCGCCAAGTGACGTTGACTTTATAGTCATAAATCATAATGACTGTATACACCAATTTTTAGCCCAAAATCTTTAAAACATCCCAAGAAATCTTATGTTTTATTATTATTCCATAAAAAGCATCAAAAAGCAAATTTGACTATGCGGTAAAAAGGTCAAGATCAACCCAAGGTCATAATTGGAATAATCTTGGTAGTACTTATGTACCAAATGCTACATACCAAGTTTCAAGGCCATCGGCCCATTGGTTCTGCAGAAGAAGATTTTTAAATGTTTTTACCATATATGGGCATGGCGGCCATGTTGGTAATGTGACCAGGACCGTTTGGACAACTTTTCATTCCTGAGACCCCTCGAGGCTACATATGTAATTTGGTTACAATTGGCCTAGTGGTTTTAGAGGAGAAGTTGTTTGAAATTGTGGACGGAAGACGGACGGATGGACGAACGACGGACGACGTACGACAGATAAAGGACCCTGCCTATCCTATAAGCTCCCCCGGAGCCGCTGGCTCAGTTGACCTAAAAATCCAATCAGTCTTATGAGCCTATGTGTGTTAATCATTTAAACCAACTCGTTCGTATGAAGAGACATAACTTCTAGAAGTGAAACACTGATCAGACTAGGCGGATGACCAAATTCAGCTGTTTAAGGAAGCTTAAAATTTTAATTTCGAGGCTGGAATAGAAATGCGCGTTTATCAGGCCTGGCAATCTGTTGTGAACATGACACATCTTTATTTTTCAGTGTGCAAGGACATCGCTAACTGCGTACCAGGAATGAAAGGTTGCGGCTACTCCATATATGATAATGAATGTTACCAGTGTTACGATCCTTATTATCCTGGCGGTTGGAACGGAGGATGCCCAGGTACACATTCAAAGGACACAGAATGTAAAAATGATGTTGTTTCGACCCCAGTGTGACGTCTTGCGCCGCGTCAACATTGATACGTCGCCATGGTGACGCTATGTGTCTTGGTTTACACAATATACACATTAACAGTCCAAAGTAAACAGAACCAAACCTTACTAGTAATTATAAGGTCAACACCAGTCCGTCTCTACGATTTAAACACGGCCCGTTCATCTGTCGCAAGGTATCTGGGTTCAAATCCTGTTGGGCGCGGAGTTTGTTTATAACGGTAAACTGGGTTCAGTTGCACACATCCTTTAATGAGATCCACAAATCGTCTTGCTATGAATGAAATACTGTTAAAAATGATGTAAAGTCGCAAGTCATCTGTCCATCTCTAGTCATCTATAAGCCTCCCATCGGTATGACTAAAAGGTATTAAGAAGGCTGTAAATCATCAAGTCATCCAACCATCCTGAGACCCAATCATCTGTCATTTATCTTGCATAATTGCATTCGAATGTACCGCCAACATGTGTTTAACAAAAGCTGAATCTTTGCATGTCGGCGTGTATAAACTGACGGTTGATCTATTTCAGCAGATATGTAGATAGGAGTGAGTGGATTAGTGAACTCGGGTTTAACGTCCCACCAACAACGAGGTCATATGGAGACGGGACCTCGGTTTAAAGTCTCATCCGAAAGACCGGAAAAGCGGGGGATCGATCTTGCGACCCCTGGATTGGTAGTCCGGAGTGTTATCCACTACACTACAGCCGCTCCCTGTATGAATTGTGCCCCAGTCACACACACATTACGGATTGGGCGGATATTTGTGGATAATAATCCAAAGTAATCCGCAGAATTTGTGGGCGTGACCTATTTTCTTGATTAATTTACGGAAACAGTTACCTATAGATGCGTATGGTTAGGATAAATACGGATGTCGGCGGTCAGATATTTTCCCTTTGAATTAATACGATGAGGGATGATACGAATGAATACGTACAACTTACCTTTCATTAGCTTCTGTTACTTCTAGATGCGGAAAGATGTTGTTGATGTTACGGATGACCCGTTCGTATACGTCCGTATTAATTCGTAATGGTCCGTATCGCATCTACGGATGTCCCATCCACATCTGTCCGGCGTTATTCGTAAAGGTCCGTATCACATCTGCAGAGTCTGTAACCGTCCGTATCATATCCGTAGGGTCCGCAGGATCCGATTCCAAATTTTGAAAATTTTCAAAATTAGGGTGCGGACGAGTAAACCGTATTGATCCGTAACAAAAGGTAACTGAAGGCATTCATTCGCATTTTTCCATATATAATCCGTATCTAATCCGTATCTTATCCGTACCTAATCCGTATATAAACCTATCATTCTGCAGCCCAACCCAAGTTGTGGACTGATACGGTTTCACGCAGATCGTTACCTTCAAATACGGTTAGTTACGGGTCTCGTTCGGAGCGTTTTTAAGGACTTTTACCTTCAGATACCTTTCTATACGGAGAACTTACACTCCAATACTGACAGATGCGTTTTGGTGAGGATAATTGCGAACAGCTAATCTGACTTGGGCATTGGTCCGTCACAATACGCAGAACGAGACCCGTAACTAACCGTAACAATCCGCATGAAACCGTATCTGTCCACAAATTTTGGATGGACCGCGGAACGATAGGTCGAGATACGGATTAGATACGGATTAGATACGGATAAATGTCTTTAGTTACGGATCATTATGGTTAACTCGTCCGCGCCTGAATATCTTAACTTTTTCCAAATTTGGTGGCATATCCTGCGGACCTTGCGGATACCATATGTTTAAGATACGGATTCGATATGGAGAGAGACCATGCCCACAAATTGTGTGGATTTTAAGTCCGCAACTATCCGCCCGATCCGTAATGTGTGTGTGTGACTGGGGCATTAGCTAGGTATTTAAGGTGTGAATGATACAATGAAGATACATGTATATCTTCCCGAAACTTATCAGATGCCTTCCTTTTGTTGTTTTCTGCAGCTTAGAATAAAAAATATGAGCGTCGTCCTGCTTATAATAAATGTTTAATCAATAAGAACAGATCAAACAAAAGGTATTTTTACGGCCCAAAAATCTAAAAAAAAGAGAAAAAAAATTACAAAACAGAAAAAATCAAAAACAACAAAAAACAAAAAATCACACACACACAAAACAAAAACAAAAAAACACCGTCTTTTTTTAAAATGGATTTAGGTCTGGGTTACTATAGTGCGTTGAGAATATTGTCTTATCTATAGTTTGATTCATCTCGTCCTAAAGTATCAGGTTCAACAGATTAAAAATGTAAGTTTCCCTCAAACGTTCAGCCATGTTTTAGGTTCATTATTATTTAGGTTCTATTATTTGTTATAAGTATAACAAACCGATTAGAAGTATCATATTTAATTTCAATAAACTTGTGTCTGATCTTGACATCGATGCTAATACTCCTGATTCATGAGATTGTAAAGATTCCAAATTTATATACCCATCAGCAGGTCATGTTGTGACTGGAAATTTGAAGATCATCCCGGATTCTAGAATTCGTAACATTGTTTCTAAGGGTCCTAAGTATAGATTCCCTTCCCATATCGATTTCAACACATGTAGGGAAGAAATTGCATCTGCATTAAATGATTTTGGTAATCGTTGGTGTAAACGAGAGGGTGTCGAGGGTAACGCTTTAAAGAAATGGAAACTAAGTATCTTTAATATTGTGGATAAACGTATAAAGTTTTATTCACAAAATACTAATCTTTTACCTCCTAAGCCTAAATCTTCCTTTAGATATTTGAAGCAGGGTATCCAGGATTTTCATAGGAAGTATGTTTTGGTTCCTGCTGACAAGGCCGCAAACAACATTGTTGTTGTTTGTCGGTTGCACTATATTAACACTTTGAAGCAGGAACTTAATGGCACCACGGCTTACGAAGAGACTTTTACAGATGAGAAGACTGTCGTTAATAGCCACTCAAATAATTTGCCTTTAAAGTTTGCTGTAAACGTTAAGGAACGCCAAGACAAACTTCCTACGATGTATTGGTTACCTAAGCTTCACAAAAAACCGTATAAAGCTAGATTCATTGCCAACTCTAGCTCTTGTACTACTACAGAATTATCTAAATTATTAACTTCTTGCCTCACTGCTGTGAAATCTCGTGTCATTTGGTACTATGAGACAGTGTATGAGAGGTCAGGGAAAAATATGTTTTGGTCTATAAAAAATTCTGGTGAGGTACTTAGTAAACTGAAGTCAAGAGGGTTCCGTGCGACTAGTTTGTCCACTTATGATTTTTCTACTCTTTATACCACATTACCCCATAATTTAATAAAGGAAAAACTTGTTGATTTGATTGAGAGGGCCTTCAAAAAGTTCTCCAAAAATGAAGATACCCTTTATATTGCCTGTAACGATAAGAAAGCGTTTTTCACTTCTACTGACCGTAAAATATATAGAGGATATAGTCTTTGGTCATGTCAGAATGTATGTGACGCCTTATCATATCTCTTAGATAATATTTACATCAGATTTGGTAATAAGTTATACAGACAAATTGTTGGTATTCCGATGGGTACAAATTGTGCTCCTCTTGTGGCCGATTTGTTTTTATTTTGTTATGAAAGAGATTTCATGACTTCTCTTTCTGTTGATAATCAAGCTGATATCATTGAGGCATTTAACTCAACCTCTAGATATTTAGACGATCTTCTGAATATTGATAATCCTTATTTTGAAAGCATGGTTAACCAAATTTACCCACCTGAACTTAAATTGAATAAAGCTAATACTTCAGATACCGAGGCCCCCTTTTTGGATTTACATCTATCTATTTCTAACGGTTTTGTATCTTCTAAAATTTATGATAAACGTGATGACTTTGACTTTGATATAGTTAATTTTCCATTTTTGGACGGTGACGTTCCACGTCGTCCCTCTTATGGAGTGTATATTTCTCAACTTATAAGATTTGCTAGAGTGTGTAGTCATGTAGATGACTTTAATGCTCGTAATAAATGTTTAACTGCTAAACTTCTTCAACAGGGCTATCGGTATCATAAGCTTAGAAAGGCTTTTTCTAAATTCTATCGCAGACACCATGAATTGGTTTCAAAATTTGATGTCGGATTAAAATTTCTTTTACACCAAGGCCTATCGGAACCAGAATTTTATGGTGACTTAGTATACAAATTCAAAAAGATTAAGGGTAGGACTGATTTTTCTGATCAATTCCGAAAAATAATAATACGTCACAAACGTATTGGCTATAATTTAAATGTTATGCGACAGTCTGCATGCTTAGTGATTAACCCAATCACGGTTGATAACTTTGCTGCACTCTTTAATTGCACACCGGGGGATCGGTCGTCAGACTCTATGATGGCCCCGACCTAAAGCTATATATTGTAGTTGGTTGGGACCGGAGCCTTTTTGTCTGTTGCTTGGTCCACCGGGGCTCAACTGGTGACCTTCTTTTGCTTCAGATTTCCAGTGGGGTTGTTTGGCAGGACAGGGATCTCCATCTGTCAGACGGCCCGTTGTATCTGTTGAGTCCTCGTCTTTGCTTCTTCATGGTGTTGAAATTTGATTTATGTGTTTACCGTGATGATTCATTGACGAGTTAGAGGGTTATCATGCGAACCGAACAACCAACTAAATGTTTTGTACCACTTCAGAAACTGAGGGTGAGGTTGGGCCTGTAAAATCGATTTAAGCCCCCCAGTAATTCATTACTGACCGTTCCAAGGCGGTAGTTCTGTTGTGGTTCTCTGTTGTCTGTTTTTGGTGTCAGAGTTTCTGTGATGTTTTACCTTATGTATGTTCTTATTATTTTTGGTTCGGTTTGGGTTGCTGAGTGGCCACCTTTTGGGAACAAGCTGCTCACTCGGTTGGCCATATGTTCTCTGTATCTTGATTAATTGTAATCTTAGTTGTTTCCAACTATGGTTTGAGGGCCGGATTTGGATTTTGATTGTTTCAGTTCCTGGTCTTTGCATACTTTTTACTCATGTACATTATTCGGCCTCAGATTTGAACACAGACGTCTTTCTGAACGAAATGAAGTGACTTAAGCCTTTGTGCACTTTTACCAATGATGATTTATGTTTCGATGGTTGCGCCCGAATTTTCCCTTCGATCATTTTTTTCAATATAAACCTGTATTGTCATTATAAAGTCGGGCATTTTGGAGTGAGTGAGTGAGTGAACTCTGGTTTAACGTCCCACCAGCATCGGGGGTCATACGAAGACGGGGGTGGGGGCATTTTAGAAGTCTAAATTAATAATGTCTAAATAAAAAATGCATCTGCATTTTTTTGCATCTGCATTTTTTTGGAAGAGGTGCTATAGTGTATGCAGATAATTATATTCACCCAAAATTGGTGACTATCAGTCCCTTAAGCATAAACTTTTAGCCAGGTCCATATGCTTGTTTCATCTGTGTTCGGATGTATTATAAATTTCCACGTGATTTTGGAGTCGGCGATTTAAAGAGTAAATATGCTCATTGATAGGACCATGCATTGCCCTACCCTAACCAATCCTACCGTAACGTATCCCTCCAAACAACCATAGTGAAGAAACTGCGTACTTGTACTTCTACAGGTGTGAACCAATTTGGTATACACGGGTAATATGGGGAAATTTCATTATCACTTAATAACTTTTATTATTCTTAATATATTTTTACATCACAAACGGTATCAGAAAGTAAAATTCTTCATCTTTGATATCGTGTTTTAATTTTGATTCTTGCACCAGTAAAAAATGGTCTTTTTTGGGTGATTATCTAGAGGTATATAATTTAATTAAACAAATAACAAAATCTCCGCAAAACAACTAGGGCACACGAATTCGACCACTTATTTAGAACCAAATTGATACAAAATGTTATGCATCACAAATGGATCAGATAAGAAGAAAGAACATATTTTTATCTGGTGTAATTTTTATTAGTCTAGCTAAATAATGATAAAATGGCCTTTTTTCATTATTTGCTCAAATTTTAATTAATGATTTTTCTATGCCGGTCGTTTCCGTGCGTTTCCGCCAAACTTCGGCGATAGACGACGCGGCTTTAGGTAATAGCCTTGGGCGAAGATTATATGTATGAAGAGTATGATACACAATTTATGATTGGATATTGTAGTACAGGGTATTTGCTGTCTATAAAACAGGTCATTTAGCAGATTTTCTCTTTTATTATTGGTGATATAATTGATTTGTTTTCTCCACTAGTATTGTCAAACTAATACATAACTGGAAACTGACTTTCAGAATTTTATCTTATTATTTTTTTGCTTTTGTCTATTCAATCCTTTACTAAAGTTTACAAAATTTTCAGCTCAAGTAAAGGGGAGTATAATAATTTAATGTAATAGCTATAAGCAATGCCCATATATGCATCACAAATAAGAAATGTTCTATAGGTAAATTAATCCTATTCATCACCAATCAATTCTCTTTGCAACCAATGGATAAGTGAACTACATTTTTACTCAGATGAAAAGATTAACAGGTATACAGGTGCCATTGAGTAACTCAGTACAATTAACTAATAACTGACATAGTTAAATATTGACCATTCTATGGCTGTTACATAAATAAACTTACTCCCTTGTAAAATACAGTTAAAATATCTTGTGAAAATGGGCAGTTTTCAAAAGAAACTTTTTAGTTTCAAAATATAATTTTGAGGAAAACTATATATTAGTTATGTATAAAATAGACATTAAAGATGCGCTTTACTTCACAGTGATAGCTGTGGTAGTTTTAGAGATATTTCGCAAAATGACCTGTTTTATAGACAGCAACTGGCCTATAATGAATTTTCAAGTAGCTAAATTATGCAAATGTAGGTTTATCCAGCCTGCTTGAAGCTAAAAGGTGAAAGAATATTTTTTTTTCTGGTCCAGAGCTACCCTATAATGTACACCAAAGTTTTCTGATGTAAGAATGAAATTGAAGCCGTGCGTCTGAAAAATAATTGATGCAAACATATTCAAATTTCAGTCTTTGATCCGGTCTAATTGGCTTTACATGAAGACGAAAAGTCGATCGGCAAACTTCTTTTAACTTGTGAAAAAAAAAATATATCACTGGTGCCGAATTGAAAGACAATTATCTTATGATTGTATAATCCCAATTAGTAAATTAATTTCTGTGTGTTTCGAAATTTAGCTTTTGCTCAGTAGTTGCTCATTAACGATTGTTTTTGCGAGGCAAAGAGCCACACTAAGTATCTCTCTTTCTCTCTCTCGCTGTCTCATTCCATCTCTCTCTCTCTCTCTCTCTCTCTCTCTCTCCATGTATCTATAATCATTTGTCTGAATTCGCCTTAAAATCAGTAGTAAGTTAGCAAAATAGTTTTACTACTTCTGTTTATTATGAACTTTATGAAATTGTATTATCTATAAAAAAAACTCCGGCCGCGATAAGTTGGCAATGTTATTATTTTATGTTTAGTTTGATTTGGTGACTGATTGGCTATATAGCAGAGTTCAGCTTATCCAACTCACGGAAATGAAAGAATAAACTTGAATAATTTTGTTACTATCAGTTTTGTAATCAATGATATTCTTAAACTAGAGACAGTTCCTGTCTTTAAGCTTCCAAAAAGTGGCATTTAGATAAATGAGAACTGCCAGTTAACCGTAGTGTTCCATTATAACCAAAGATCAAGAAGTTACATGAACTGCACCGTAATGATAGTTCAGGTACTGTTGACATTAAAAATGTAAGCAAAACATTGCCACTATAGCGCGACCGACCTAGTTGTCTTTACATTGACAAGCTAATAATTTATTTTTTTTTGTCATTTTTTTCCTTTCTTTATTTTTTATTTTTGTAATGTTATTTTTCAGTATCTTTTTTTTTAATTTATTTTTATTTCTCAATTTCTTTGCAAGGGATGCCTGCTTTGGTACATAAGAAGAACTTTATTTTTGCTTATTTGTTGTATGGGTTTGAAAATAAACATTCGGCGGACTTTAGATGTAGTATAGTTTTCTTCGTAAGAACCAGAAATCTGTATACTTTTGTAGCGTTTATTTTTGTTTGTTGGCTTTTTTTTCACAGACGGTCTTCATGTTAACACGTTTTTGTTTTCTCATATACTTCAACAAGGCTCAAATTCGATTATTACTCTTTGTCGATTTATGTAACTGGGTTATTCATCGTTAAATAAACAATACAAATGACACGGCACGCGTCCACAGTACCGTGTCGCAATAAATGAGCCATGATATGCCAAACAAACAAAGTGACGTGCGACCAGCGAAGACTCAGATCCGATTGGACCTTCTCCCATTCTGATTAGAGTCTCCGCTATGCGCTTAAAAGGTACCTACATGCCGACAGCGAAGACTCATCATACTTGGCGGATGCCCAGACTGATCTGAACCTTCGCTTAGCGCACATGCCACTTTGTATACGGTCAAATATATATTGTCTAAAGACGACGAAGGCAATTTGGGAAAAGACCTTTTTGACATTGTTTCCGCACTTGCGCCTAACGCTCAAATAACGCGTCTTATCTCGATAAATGGTGAGATTTTACATACATGGAGTAAATGAAACGACCTTTTATTTTCTTATTATTACAGTAAAATTAAAAGTGTGAATGGCTTGAGATTAATATATAATACCCAAAACTATATGTCAGAGCGCGTAGAAAAAAATCATGAAATAACTGATGATGGATGAATGATTTGTGAATTTACGTCCTGTTCAACAGTATTTCAGTCATATCAAGCGGACGGCAGAGTGATTATGAAAAGCTGTGTGCAATGGAACCCCTTTTACGGTTGAAAATATTCTCGCCTCAAGCGGGGCTCGAACCCGGGTCCGCTTGATCTGTAAGCCAGCGCCTAACCCACTGACCAACCGGGACTACTCTGAAATAACTGTTTTAAGTTGAAATGAAGGAATTAAAAAAAAACAAAAAAAAAACAGAATTTTTATCTATTTACTTTGAAATTAAGACACCAAATAAAGAACAATTATTTCATTGATTAACCCATTTCTCCCCAGTGGAATGTTCTATCACTATCAAATGAATGGGTCCATATGTAAGTTAAGGGGTGTCTGATTTAGTTTATTCTTATCATTTTTATATGAGAACTACCCATTTGTGTAATGCGATTTGTGTAGAGTCTGTTAAGACGCCGTGTTTTCCTGCGTCTGATCTTGGTCTGCACTGTTTGCCTATGCTCTATATATGGGACGCCAGGCATTAATGGGTTAATTTATTTATCACCTGGTTACTTTCATATACTCTTCGACTTATTTCTTTATTTATTTTTTCACCGAAGTACAAACTTAAAGAAATCATATTGTTTGTTTGTTCGGTCGGTTTGAAATTTCACCTACGATACGAAATAAAGACTCAAATAATGAACTAATCCTTTAATCACAGTATATAAGTTGTCTTCTATCGTATAATTTTAGAATTATCTCCAAAAAAAAGAAGAAGTTGAGTTGTAAGCCTGACTCATGTATTATATCTACCCATTCTACCGAAATTAGATTTTTCATCAACTGACTCGGGAATGAAATTCAGTTAAAGCCATAAAATTCAAATTTTATATCTTGACGGAGATAAGAGTATTTAGCCTTAGGGATTAATTTGACGCCTGCGATTATCGCCTGTTGTCGTCTAGTTTCGGAGAACTGCCGAAGGTTATCCGGAGATTCTACATGTATAGCTGTAAGAAATCAATGGTCAGTATCAAATACGAATATTCTGCCAGATGACCCCACTCGCTCTGGAAGCATGACAATAAACCTTCATTCACACAGGCAAAGTTCCTTTGACAAAATTTGTTTGGTGAAGAACATTTGCTCGTCCGAATCGAAACATGAAATTCATGGCCAAATTTGTAGGATGAAGTTTATTTGACAAACACAATTTGTCAGTGTAAAAAGAAACTGTACCATTGAAATTGTAACAAAGAAAGAAGCTATTGATATGAAGACAGAACTCAGTTCCAATTCAAATCAGATTGATTTTGAACAAAGCAAACTTTAAGTATATTGTAGTCGCGGTCAAAATCATCAGTGCGTTCTCATGGAAACATTAACAAATCCGAAATATTTATATGCACTGGGGCCGTATTCATAAAGCCACTTAAGTCGTTGCTATGCGGTTGCTAAGGCTAAATTTCTATAAAGGAAATTCCATACAACTATGAAATTTGGTCTGGAGAAACAGTCTTACAAAGACTGTTCCTCCAGACCAAATTTCATAGCTGTAGGGAATCTCCTTCAAAGAAATGTAGCCTTAGCAACAGCATAGCAACCACTCAGTCGTTTTATGAATACGGCCCCTGATCTGTAGGGTAGAGTCGAGTCGGCCTTATGTGCCATGGAAAAGGCAGTGAAAATGAAAGTCCCGGTAACTGAAACCCTTTCTGTTTTTCGGTCGTGGCCAACAAGTCGGCAGTAAGTTTAGAAACGGCCATATTGTAGTGATCAACGAAGTCATGATGGCTCCCATAGACTTTTTTTAGAATTTACACACGCTTCGTTCCGTGATAACCCTCTGACAACAATCAAATGTTTACTACCTTCCCTCTATCATCAGTGAGTAGGAAAGTTCGCAGGAACTGACACAATTAAATTCCAGATCCCATCCAGGACACCATGTGGGAAAAATCCAACACAAAACCAGACACCACCAAAAACACTACCAGCGGCAGTTATGCAAACAGCCACCTCCCACGCAGGTGGCCACCGGGCCAGCCACAACATCACAAACAATATATCAACAACAGGCATAGCAACAAACAACACACAAATCAACCAAGAAGAACCAAAACAGAAGAGCCACACTGGGATGACAAACAGTGAAATTACTGAGGGGGTGGGGGGTTGGCGAGTGGTCGGGGGCTTAAGCGGTTTGTGGTCGACCAACCCTCGCGTTTGGTTCTTCGTTGTTGAAGTCTTGCTAGCTGAAACAAGCTCTAGCATACATAAACTCCGTATTCAGGTGCCGAAAGAATATTGCTGCTTAACAAATGGAAATTTGGATATCGAAAACTTGAAGTCGTCCCTCATATCATAGAGCCTAGAAACAAGTTTTCCATTGTCTATAAGGCAAAGTCGGGTAAATTCGGACAGCGGGTATATTTGTACAATGACATTGTTTCCTTTATATGTTAGTTGACACTGAAATAAACCAGATGCAGAAAAGATTCGTGACCTTAGCTGGAATCGAAGCTCTGGATCAAAAGTCTGGAGCATCAAAAAGTCTGGAGCACCCCCCCCCCCCCCCAGCCCCCAGCCAACAGTTAAAAATCATGTGTTCGCATATTAGCATCATAAATGGGACTGAGTTGGGGCAGCTGATGGGGATAAGTTGTACCCTAAGTGTAATGGGTAAATCGGACTGTGGGATGGGTGGGTTTGGCCTACATTACCAATCGATGAAAAAAAAGAAGATATGACAAAGAGGATTTTTTCAGCCGATGTAATCAGAAAAAAGCTTTCAAAAAAGAAAATGGAGCTGATTGAGAAGAAGTGTGTACGTAGGTACTGAACTGACTATTGTGAGGGTTTTCTTTTACCGTAAAACGTACAGAGACGTACAGGACAGTACACTGTGCCATGAATTTTAAGATGGAAACAGAATGCACTGTGTAGGAGTTTTTAACGGTGCAATTATTAGGAAAAAGGTGATATGAAAGATGGTCGCCGGTGTTATATTGGGCGACGGGCTTGTACGTTTCCTTTTGAATTATTTGAACGTTAAGTTTCGACAAAAAACAAAAAACAAAACAAAAAAAAACAAACAAAAAACGATCGAAACAATAGGTACAGAGGAGATAGGATGATTAGAAACTGTTAACCCCAAACGTACTCACGGACGACAGGTAATGCTGATAGCTTTTCTGATAATTATTTCGATCATCTAAACTAATTCGCCGCATTTCTTTTGGTTACATGTACAAGTTACATTTATCTTAACCATTTTAAGTACAATTCTTACTTGTACGTGTACATGTAGCTACCAGTCGCCGTATGTGTACAAGTTCTAAATCTTAACCTCCCTATTATGCTCCGTGTGAATGCAAAATATTTTGGAAAGTTCCTATGCCGTGGTTTCTGTGACAAAGAGGTTTTGCTCATGTGTATGATGATTAGGGGACTGCATGAGTTGATAGGTATGCTAGTCGGAAAATTAACGCTAAAGTTTCTTAGAAAATTCCGAGCGAAAATAAAATGAAGTTACGTTTATTTAACATCAAATTAATTAACATCTAGTCAGTGAGTAACAAGGTCTTATCAACGCAAGTGCAATAACACGCCGCGTTATATCGACGGTCATAATGTATTAGTCCATCATTGTTAGCTAACTGAAATGAGCCAAACAAATTTTGAAGTATATAAATACGTTTTAAAACTCTTACAAATTTCGACAGCTAAAGTTATTACGAGAGAGGCGCCATGGTCGAGTGATTAGAGTGACTCGGTTATGGTGGAGAAATTCGCCGGAAGGTCGTGCGTTCGCAGCTCACCGTCGCCATCCGACGACTGGAAAACTCTCTCTGTCAACCCAGCAGTAAATGGGTATATTTCTCGAATCAGGAAAGGATAAGGCAGCGAAAGGAGAGGGATGGGCTCCGACTTTCATCTGATGTGCCCAAGATAAAGTGGGTCTCTAACCCCCACTGCCCCTACGGCATTAAGGCTAGGGGAAACCTTTACCTTTTAAAATTATTACTGTAACTGTTAATATTTACATTCTTAGTGCATTTTTTGAAAAAGATCTATGGTAAACCATTAGAACGTAAAATAGTTTGTACTTCAACAACTACATCGGTTCACGCTACGTTACAAGATATTAAGTGACGTCAAAATAAACCATGGTACTCTTCAATCTGAATCGACGAAGGCGACGTTATGAGATCGTTGACGCTGTTCCGCTGTTAGTCGAAAAACTGCATATAAATGTCTTTCAGCTTCAACTGTAGCCCTGATATAAATTTGTGGACAGTTAATAGACAGCAATAAATTTAAATTTAGGCAATGAACTTAATTTTTCCGGTATTTATCGAAGTGTAAACTACATTGGGCCTCTAGCAAAGTTTACACGCGACCCAATGTAATTTATACTTCGTTAAACACCAGAAACATGAAATTCAGTCATTAAATAACTGTTCAATAATCTGTTCACGAGACGTCTGTTGATGTTAAGTGACGTCAAAATAAACAATAGTTCTCTTCAGTCTGATTGGACGTAGGCGACGTTATGACTTCGTTGACGCTGTTCCGCTGTTAGAAGAAAACTGCGTATAAATGTTTTTTTCTGATTCAAGTGTAACCCCTGTCGCAAATGTGTGGTCAAATAATAGATGGAAATGAATGTTCATATAAGCAATGAACATATTTTTTCTGGTGTTTACCGAAGTATAAACTACATTGGGTCGCTATCAAAGTTTACATGAACCCCTTTGGGTTTCATTTACTTTGCACAATGTAGTTTATACTTCGATAAACATCAGAACAATGAAATTCATTCCTTAAATAACTGCATCGGTTCACGAGACGTCACATGACGTTAAGTGACGTCACAATAGTTCTCTTTAATCTGATTGGGAGTAGGCGAAGTTATCACGTTGTTTAGGCTGTTCCGCTGTTAGAAGAAAACTGCGTATGAATGTTTTTCTGCTTCAAGTGTAACCGTAACCCTAATTTGTGGTCAAATAATAGATAGGAAAAATTGTAAACTTTATCGAAGTATAAACTACATTGGGTGGCTAGCAAAGTCTACATGAACCCCTTTGGGGCTCACTTACTTTGCACGCAACCAAATGTAGTTTATCGAAGTATAAACTACATTGGATAGCTAGCAAAGTTTACATGAACCCTTTTGGGGCTCACTTCCTTTGCACGCGACCTAATGTAGTTTATACTTCGATAAACATCAGAAAAATGAAAGTCATTCCTTAAATAAACTAGAACGTTTTGGTTTTACAATAGAGCAGTGCGTCCAAAAGATTTGAAGTGATTTTCAAACATTGTAGACCCTGGTCAGTCAGGATGTTGCTGTAGAGCAGGATCATCTTGGTCTGCTATGTTTATTCATATCTAAATGTCCCGATACTTACTTGTTAAAATAATATGTTTTGTATTTTCAGAATGCACCTATATATCGAGATGCCTAGACAGGTATTGTAGCAATGCATATGACCAGAAATGTCGGACATGTGAAGACCATAACGTATATTTTAAACCAACGTCGGACCAGCAATTGTGTAAACGTGAGTGTATTTGTGTTTACAAAGTTAAAATAAAAATCGTTGTGAGGAACCTAAACATGGGCGATAGTTTAAACATTAAAACTGTCTAATGTTAAAATTCAAGTGTTTTCGCAAATTTTCGCATTTACAGTTAATCACAATAACGTTTTTATTTCCAAAATGGTGAACTATTGACCAAAGCACTCCTTAGCAGAACGTCTGGTAGCACTTATCCCGAAAATAAATTGCATGTCGTTCACGACTTTATACCCTGCGTTTTTTTACCATACATTGCTGGCGGAATAGTTTTTGTCCCTATAACTGACTGTGTCTCACCGTCCGTCTGTGATTATTTCGTTTTAATATGAAGACCTGTTTATTTTTGACGGGTTTTCTTCACTTTGGGTATGCGCATTGGTCTTGGTAACATCTCGCTTGGAATCGTTAATGGTTAAAGTTTGATATCGCCTGCCAGAGATATTGCCCATGTCAGTGTCTTAAAAGTGTTTTTTGGTTTGTAATTCCTTTATTCTTTGAAACATGTAAATGAAATTTAAAAAGAAAAATGGCTGTATTTTAAGATTTTTTCTTACAAGCAGAATCTGTCCACCAGGTTTATATTCCCTGTCCTGGGGCTATATGTATGTTCACAATCTTTAAAAAGGTGTTTATAGCAGGTAAAAGTGAAAGAGAGTTTTCTGAAACTTGCAACAATTCATCAAAGTAATAAAAGCTGCCTGTTATTATAAAAATGTTCCAAGGGTTTATTTGCCTACGGCACAGGTCTATATAAAAATTAAATATATATATGTATGAAAATCCTAAACAGTTCTATATAAAATCAGAGTTTTTGTATATATTTTATTAAATATAACAAAAATGATATTAGTTATGTAAACTTTCCTTAATAATCAAATTGAAACTTTTCTCAAGCAGACTTGGAACTCTTTAAACTTTTAATTATAATTGATTTTAATTTTAATTTTAATTAAAGGAACTATTTAAGATTTTAATTATCTGTCCCTGCTACGGGAAAATATACACGCTTAAATTAAACCGTTCTATATAGAATCAGGACTGAAAGGGATTTTCCGGAAACTAGCAGAAATAATCATCATCATTTTGTCCCCGGGGAACGTCTGACCCTGGCACAGACCTACACATATATATAACAGTCCTGACGAGCTCAGCGAAACGCGTTGACATATTTTTGCATAGTTGATAATTAAATAACAAAACATGTAACGTCAACTCTTATTTCATTTATATATAAACATATATACATATATATTATATAAAATCATGAACTCGGGAAATATCTATAAATTCAGAATTTAAAGGGATATGTAAAATCAGACTTAATATTCACCGTGATTATTCACTATTTGCTTCGAATCAGTACGCTTATACAAACACCACTATACACCCCACTTTCACCGAGATTACTCGTTTTCATTTCCGGTCTCAGTACGCTTATACATAAACCACTATATACACACCTCACCCTCACCCTGATTATTCTCTCTATTTCGGAACTTAGTAAACTTGTACATAGCCTCTTCACACCTTCCTGTCATTGAGATGATAATATCTTTAGCCTACCATAGGTTAAAATGCATAGATACACCTCTTTTGAGAGTTTTCTGATCAGAAAGTTTTTGTCTCTCTACTCATAATGGGCTACTATGAAATATAGGAATTCGCTGCTTACATTGTCGTCAACAGTTAGCACTTGCAATATGAGACTGACGAGGCACAGTAATTCTAAAGTTCTGTTCTTATACCGTGTGTCAAGAAATATAAAGGAGAAACCGGCGTTAAAAGTGCCACGGGTTGGTTGTGCTAAGGTGCATAATCCTGTTGTAATTTTGTCGATAGCGTAATACCTCAAAGTTTAAACCCGCCGTTCTTCGAATAGCTTCCTGCAGAAAGTAAAATCTTAAATGTAAAATAATAGTTTAAAGTATTAAAGTAATTTTCAATATTCAACACAAAAAATCAAAAACAAAATCGACAAAATTGCGAATTCAGCAAGCGATTTTCTAAAACAAATAAAGGTAGGTTGTTTTCCGGATGTTGAGAACAGTTGCAAGTGAATTAGAGTCTTGCTTTTAGAATACACAGAAAACGTAATGCATTGGCACTCTTTTCCAACTCGGTCTTATTCTCAGTGGTAGATGTTTTCACTGTTTCTGCACTATCTGCTTAAGTTAGCAAAACCCATACATTTAATCCAGTTTTGAAAAAACCCAATGCACCTACGCGCGAAATACGATAGGTCATGAAGTGCTGTCGTTTACTCTAACCAGAATGTTGTTGTTCGTGACAGGCCATTATTTTGTCTAAAGGTGTATGTATGTGTATGTCAATGTTTTTTTTCTGCAATTTTTTATAAACGGGGACAAGTTTCGTGATATCGTAATTGCTTTACTAGTGGACAAATCCCTTCTAAAAGCGGTCTAATCTTAAAGGAGTGAATTTTCTCCAAGAGGACTATGTTTTATGTAATATTTTCCCCCAGAAAGAAAAAAAAAACACACAAAAAAACAACAACAACAACAACAACGAAGTACATGTTGAAAGTGTACTCATTTGCCTTAACTGTATATTCTACTGCAGATTCCTTTGAAGTGATTCAGCTACATGTACCATGGAACAGGTTGTGTCACGCATAAAGACTGCCCTTTATACAGTGATGGCATATGCATCAATCATAAATTGCATCGTGAGGAAATATCGACACATGTTTATTATTTCAGGAATGTGTGCATGGAACAACCATTATTGTTGGCCAGGAACTTGCGGAGAGGGATTTACTGAGAACTGTCAGTGCGCCTCAGGTTTTGAAAAGAATGCTGAGTTGTATGAAACAACTTGCCAGTGTAAGTAGGTCTCCCCGTACATCATCCACATTGTAGATTATAATTTGTATTGACCTTTGAGGTCAGAGGATATATTCTGAGAAATCAGAAATGTTTGATTTTGATTGGTTTAGACTCGTATTGTTAATCATCGCTTTTATCTATGTGCATCCCTTTTTGAAACTAATCAGTCTTTAAATCGACTGCCTTATTACAGTATGCTTTCTCTGGCTTTCGTTAATAGATCAGTTCAGGGTCACTGATGAAGCTTGAGAGGCCGAACTTCGAAGTATGGCATATGTTTTTTTTTTGAATGTGTTTTCTGTTTTAAACGGGGAACTCGTTAAGGTTTAATTTATTTGTTTTTTTTTTTGCACTAGAGTGACCTCATATGAAAAAGGCCTTAAGCCTTAAGTACATACAATAAACATCATAATTAGTTTGAACATATTTTATTTCAACAATATCCAGGGGCGTAACTAGGGGCAATTTCATAATACGCACAGCCATGTTTTATTCCCTACTTCTTGAAGGGAAAGCTAGTATTTCAGCCACTTTGGTAATTGGTATTAAAATCTTGTCTAATTTATAAATTTTCAGCATGCAAATTTGCAGGTGCGTTTTGAAATTTTGTCAATTTTGACAAAATTTCAATACGCACTTGCGTATTTGCCGTATACGTAGCTACGCACTTGATATCATACATATACACAGATATAATACAAATAATCAGTAGGATAAGAACAAAAGCGATTTCTTATTTAGTTCTTCTCCTTTAACACTCAAAAGAAATTAATCCAAGAGTGCGCTGCTCTGCAGGCTAAACACCAAAATTAGCCTGCAGAGCAGTAAAATCTTTGATTTATAGATTTCCATGTATTCTTAGATGGTACCTGGCAGATGCGCAGGCTGATCTGAGACTTTATTTGCAAACTTGCTTTAAGGATTCTTTTTCAAGCGACTCTAGTTCTTGTATCATTGAGATTTGTTGAAAATGATTATGTAAATATTCCAGTTTGTGTTGTTTACCGCGTTTTAAGAAATCCCTTGTCTGAAAAGGTATGAAAATAGAAATGAGCCGCGACACGAAAAAACCAACAATGTGGTCGTGCGCCCAGCGCAGACTCAGATCAGCCTGGGCATCCGCCCAGTCTGATCAGAGTCTTCGCTGTCCGCATGAAGGTAGCTTAGACCCTTAGTTACCCTCTAAGCGCTTAGCGCAGAGTCTGATTGGACTGGGCGGATGCTTAGGCTGATCTGAGTCTGCGCAGGGCGCACAACCACATTGTTGGTTTTCTCGTGTCGCGGCTCAAATATCTTTGAAAAGGTATAACAGAGTCATGGTGCCTTAAGTATATAAGAAACGTCACCATTTATCCAGCGGCAATATAACGTTAAGACAAAGTTACACCAATGTTTAAACGACGTCATCACACCTTAGCATTTACATTTTTTCCCATTTTAATGGGACACAGGAAACTTAAGTGTATTAAAATAACTTATAGGTAGTTCCAAAAAATCTTGTAAGGAATTCCACAGCACAAATACTGTGTAGCGGAATGAAAACTGCGCCTTGAAGACACATTTGAGCCGCGACGTGACAAAACCAACAATGTGGTTGTGCGCCCAGCGCAGACTCAGATCAGCCTGGGCATCCGCCCAGTCTGATCAGAGTCTTCGCTGTCCGCATAGAGGTAGCTTAGACCCTTATGTACACTTTGAGCACTTAATGTAGGGTCTAATCAATTTAAGCGGATGCCCAGGCTGATCTGAGTCTGCGCAGTGCCAACAACCACATTGTTGGTTTTCTCGTGTCGCGGCTCATTTTTGATTGCATAATACCCTATTGACTGTTTATTGAAACATGCTGCTCTGAGATAAGACATTCTGGGAGACTTGTGACTGAAGTACGGGGAGGGGCCAGATAAAGGGAAATTAGCTGCCAAAGAAAAAGAGAAAATATAGTTATAAACAAATTTTGATTTGACCAGACTGTGTTGTTGAAGACCTACAAACTGTGTTAATACGATTGTTTGCTGAAGACTTACGTTTTTTTGATTTTTATAAGCCCGTTTGAAAAACGAGACGTATATTGTTATTGTGCTGGCGTCCGTCCATCCGTCCGTCCGGCGTAAACTTTTCTTTTCCGGACAACTCCTCCTACAGTTTTCATCCGTTCGAGCTGAAACTTGGTATATAATAAGACTATGAGGTGGACCAGCGCATATTGTTTCGAGGTTACGTTCCAATGAAATTTGGCAGAGTTACAGCCCTTTACTTAGAATTTTCGGGTGTTCGTTTCCGGATAACTTCTACAGTTTTCATCCAATGAAGCTGAAACTTTGTAGATAGTAAGACTACGATGTGGAGTAGCGCATATTATTTGGAGGTTACGCTCCGATGATTTTTAGCAGAGTTACAGCCCTTTGAAAACTCGACTATAGCATTTTGTATTGCAATACTTTAGCATTCAATCACTTGGTTACTCTTTAGAATATCATGATGAAACTTAATAGCAATGTATATGAGATTAACATGTCTCATATAAGAATGGTTACTCCCCTTTACTTAGTTTTTGAGTTAGCTCCTTTTGATTATTTTGTCAGACTATAATTGTGTACCTCATATCTTACTAACTCTTTGAACTATTGTGATGAAACTTAATATTGTATATTAGGTTGACACGGTATGCCACATATAAGAACGCTTGCCTTCCTTTAGTTATTTTTGGAGTAATCCATTTGAATATTTTCTAAGGCTATTCTTGTGCAAGCGATAAGTAGGCAACCAAACGGAATATCTTGATGAAAATTTATAGCAATGTGTATTAGGTTGAGGCGATTAGTCTTATATATAAGAATAATTGCTACCCCTTCCTTCTTTATGGAGTTACATCCCTTTGATTAATTTCTACAGCTATTCTTGGGCAAGTCATTACTAGGTAACCGTATGGAATATCTTGACGAAAGTTTATAGCAATGCGTATTAGGCTGAGACAGTATGTCTAATAAAAGAATAATTGCTTCCTCTTCCTTATTTTTTTGAGTTACATCCCTTTGATACTTTTTTCAAGCTTTTCTTTTGAGAAACCTTATGTTTGGGATATCTTGATAAACTTAATAGCAATGTAGACCAGGATGGAACGGTGTGTGTCATATTAGAATGGTTGCTCCCCATTATTTTCTTTCAGAGTTACGTCCCTTTTATCATTTCTTAGACTGTTTTTGTGGGCACATTACTAGGTAATTGCTTTGGATATTTTGATGACACTCTATAGCAATGTGCATTAGCTTGATACTGTGTGTTGAGTATGGGAATGGTTGCTTCCTCTTACTTAATTTTGGAATAAGTATTTTAGGACTGTTCTTGTGCACACATTAGTACCTGTTTGTGGCTGATTGTCATGGATATAAATCTGCCCAAGGTACTGACTGGGCCCAAACTCACTCCAAATCGGGCGTATATTGCCCCGCTTGCGGAGCTCTTGTTTTTGTATAAGAGATGATATATATAGGGCCATGTAAATAGGTACTCGTACATTATAACATTCATGCGCACAGAAGACTTAGATCAGCCTGTGTAGTCTTATCAGTGTCTTCCCTGTTTGCACGAACAGAATGAGATTCCTGGAAATTTGAAACGGCAAAACTGATAATCCAGATCAGTCTACACATATGTGACGGCTGATTTCAATATCTACTGCTCAGAAAATAAAAATCCGGATCAGTCTAATCAGATATGACGGCCCATTTGAATATTTACTGTTCACATGAGCAGTCTGTCGTTCCTTAAAATTTAAAACAGAGAAATGTAGACCCTGGTCAGTCTACCAAGCTGTTACGACTGATTTGAAAACCGGGTATTAGTAAAGACCCTGATAAGTCTATGCATATGTTATTTTGAATATTTACTATTTTTTGCATAGCTAAAGAGCAAAAGTGAAGTCCTTGATCAGCCTACACAGTTGTAAAAACTGATTTGAATAAATAAATTGGTCAAATTGAAAAAGTGTCATGAAAGAGTATTTAAAACAGCATGCTCATCTGCACTGACTGATTAGTATTCATTGTTGCTTTTCACAGAATAGCATTTTACTGTTTTAAAATGCCATTCTAAAATGTTAAACTTCAAAACAGTTAAACATCTTTTTGTTAGCTTACCTGAGCCATAGGCTCAGGGTGAGCTATTGTGATCACCCAGTGTCCGTCGTGCGTCCTTCGTCGTCAACAATTTGCTTTAAATGACATCTTCTCTAAAACAGCTAGGCCTAGAGCTTTGATATATGGTATGATTCATTGCCTAGTAGACCTCTACCAAGTTTGTTCAAATGGTGGCCTCAGGGTCCAAAAAGGCCCTGAGGCATGGGGTCTTGGATTCGAAACTAAAATATACTTAAAAATCTTCTACTCCAGAACGGCTTGGCTCAGATGCTTGAAATTCTGTATGTAGCATTGTCTAATGGTCCTTTACCAAGTTTGTTCAAATGATGCCAACAGGGTCCGAAATGGCCCCGCCCCAGGGGTCCTGGGTTTGAAACATAGAAATACATATAAAAATATTAAAAAATCTACTGCTTCAGAACCACAAGGCTCAGATGCTTGAAATTTGGTATGTAGCATTACCCAATAGTCCTATACCAAGTTTATTCAAATGGTGGCCCCATGATCCAAAATGGCCCCTTGGCAGGGAGTCCAAGGTTTGTACCACAGAAATGCCAAGAAAAATGTTAAAAAATCTTCTTCTTCAGAACTGCAAGGCTTAGATGCTTAAAATTTGGTATGTAGCATTGGTTGCCCCAGGGCACAAAATGTCCTAGTGGCAGGGGGTCCTGGGTTTGATCCATAGAAATACATAGAAAATATTAAAAAAAAAATCTGCTTGAGAGCCGCCTGGCTCAGATGCTTGAAATTTGGTATGTACTATTGCCTTGTAGTCCTTTATCAAGGTTGTTCAAATGATGTCCCCAGGTTCCAAAATGGTCCTGCGGCAGGGAGTCCTGAGTTTGAACCATAAAAATACGTAGAGAAATATTGGAAAATCTTCTTTTTCAGAACAACTTGGCTCAGATACTTGAAATTTGGTATGATGCTTTGTCTGGTGGCATCCTACAAAGTATGTGTAAATGGTGGCTCTGGAATCCAAAATGGCCCTTGGGCGGGGAGTCTTGGGTTCGAAATTAAAATATAAAATATAAAAATCTTCTTCTCCAGAATCCCTTGGGGCAGATGCTTGGAATTTGGCATGATGCATTGCCTAGTGGTCCTTTACCAAGTTTGTTCAAATGATGGTGCCAGGGTCAAAAATGTCCCCGTTCCTGGGGGTCCTGGGTTTGAACCATAGAAATACATAGAAACAATTAGAAATCTTCTTCTTCAGAACCACTTGGCTCAGATGCTTGAAATTTAGTATGTAGCATGGCCTAATGCTCCTTTACCAAGATTATTTAAATGATGGCCACAGGGTCCAAAATGGCCCCGCCCCAGGGGGTTCGGGTTTGAACCATAGCAATACATAGAAAAATATTAAAACATCTCCTTCTTCAGAACCATTTGGAAATGTTTTCAAACCGTCAGGTTTGTTCAAATGATGACCCTATTTTGACATTTAACCTTTTTATCTCAGGTGAGCGATTAAGGGCCTCTTGGTCCCCTTGTTTGCATTACTTTTAACAAATAATAAACTAAATAAATCAAATAAAATGTTCATCAACGAGTTTATATCAGATCAGAAAATATAATCAATATATAAAATACGGGTTTCATTTTTTCACGAATTATTGACTTATTTTTTATCTACATAATTTTTCTCAATGTAGATACATAAATAGGATAATAGCAGTTTCCCCATATCAGGCCCCCTCAAACAGTTTTATTACTGGCTTAATCCTCTCATAATCACCTAGATAAGATAAGCCTTTGATGTGAGCTATAGCCCTAAGTACTGTTTATTGTTGGTGATCAAATTGTGCCACCCCACTTTGTTAAAGAAAAAAATGTGTCTTTAAGGGTTTTACTTGAAAAACTGGCAATATATATTAAAATATGTCAATTATATGTAAATATGCTTGACCTAATGAAGTAGTCAGTGGCAGTACAACCAGGAGCCCTTCTTCCTCAAATTTTCTCAGTCTGAAGTGTTTCAAGTACCATAGCATCGACAGTGGACACACACACACACACACACACACACACACACACACACACACACACACAAGTATTCTGTACAGCTTGTTTTTTTTGGCTATTTTTCAGTATTTGGAATTTAATTTTTACCGACAATTATGTTTTAACTTATATACTCGTATACGTATGATTGATTGATTTTTCTTATATCGCACATTTTAAAATCTGTGTAAAAATTAAATGATTCTAAGCTAGCACTTAAACAATGCGTTTTAATCTATTTATACTTACAAGTATCTCTGATATATTGTTTTCGTTAAATTAATAGTGGAGTTGCCCATAGTCGTATTCAGAGTTATTCTTATTATGTCCTCTACAAATAATGATACGTATATTAAGAGATAAACCTTAAAGGGATTTTAAGGTATTAGTATTTTCACTGACATCTGTATTTGTGCGTCGCGCCTTTCTTGGAATTTTTCACTTTATTAAAGTTCAAACTATGAAATGCACGGAACATTTCATCACCACCCACGAGTTGCTCAAAGAGCCAAATGGATGCTATTTAAGAGTGTGCTTGTCCCATAAAACTTGTCGTATGTGTTTCTCTCTTTTTTCGTGCCTTTGATAGGTAATGTTTTAGATTTTATTGTTAATGTAACCTTACCTGAAACATCTTATTTATATTTTTCATGACAACCTCTTTGACAGCCAAAAGGTTGTCGTATTTTTTCTTGAAAGTCAACCATTAATTTAATATTTTAACCATATAATTTCTATCTTTATTTATGCTAAAGTGGACACCTTGCCAACGATTGAAACTTGTCACACCGAGGCTGTAGGACCCAATTTGGAGAAAAAACGATCAGGAAGCAGCGGACCAACTAATGAGTGTCAGTACGAAACTGACTTTTATGGCAATTATGTTCCAACGAACTTGCATTATGACGTTTTCGCTTCCTTTCATATCAACACAGCAGCTTTTCCACAGCATCCAAGCTATATTGATTCATTTGGATTTGGTATTACAGATGTAGAGATTTCGACAACGCATAAGTCTGTTGCAGGTTGGTATGTATATGTATACCGATGTCGCCATTCACATCTGAGAAATAGCAATTCTACACCCATAATAGGAAAACAGGCAAAGTAACTGGTATAATAAGGCCCTTATTTGGAAAATGCTATAGCAAGTGCTATTTTCAACCTAGAACATTAACAGGACGGAAACACAAATTAAGTCAGTTCAGAAATAAAACATTGGGGTTTTAGTCTTGAAAATGCCGATACTCAAGGCCTTTTTTGACGAAAATTTGAATTCGGTCATGTTTGCGTCATTCAAAATATGTCAGCCCGGACTCCAGCACATTTTACTTTTTGCATACAGATGAAGCTTTAATATTTTAGCATGCCATGCAAATGTCTAGAGATCGAACTTCATATTTATTTTTTAAAGCATTCTTGCTACTGAACTTGCGGCGTTTGGGACATTTTCCCGTTTTTCTCAGATAAAATGCTCATCTCTCTGCGCATAAGGAAAATAAACATATTATGTTATGTGTATTCATTTCTTAGTTTTGGCTCAAGGAATTATTCATACGTTTCAGTTTGATCCGTTGGGGGCTTTTGTTCAGCATCTCTGGAGATGTAAACTATAGTGGGTAAAGTAACTTGACATGCCTTACAGTCTTAGCAACAGTCTGATCAGTGCAGTGTATGCACATGTTGGTAGCGGTTATAATGAACAGTCCCATATACCACGATGTTGTGATGCAGTGTTAAACAAATTTCAAATATTGGAATATATATTTTTCGCAGGGCTCTGTGATAACGACATTTTTTATATCGGCATTGAAGATTTGATGACAGTCGTGACCGATCGTCTATGTTTTGTGAGTACATTTCGTATAATACACATTTTTTTTATTTTTTTTTCAGGATATGATACTTTCCTGGGTTATGAACAGATTTTGGTGGATACGTCACAAAGCTATGATGCGACGGCAACTTATGCGAGCACAGGAGTCGTCAACTTCCCCCAAACACTCATACTTACGAGTGGAGACAGGTTCGTATGAGGCACGACACGCAAAAATGGAGCATAATTTATTTGATGACTTCAACCAGTCCGTGAGTTCACATAGTTAAGCAACTGCCGTCTTTCGTTTATTTATTGCTTTCGAATGGTCCGTATATACAAATACGGGGGATTAGGTTCACACATAGCGAAGTACGGGTAGCTATCTTCTTCAGTTCATAAAGTATTTAGACATTGGACAAGTTCGTAGATTTGTCACGGAATCACCGTAATTTTATCTTTCATTTGATTGTTATCATCTATTGTTTTATACTATTTATACATTGCAATTTTGTTTTATGTTAACCTTGGTACATTTAACATAATGCTAATAACATTCAGTAATTTTCAAGCACATTACTTTACATTAATTGTTGACGTAACGTTACATGACGTTGACGTCGTTGTTAGGGGCGATAAGGAAAAGTAACTGAAGATAGAAAAGGACACATTGAACAGAGAGAAACTGAAATACAGTGAATACCATGGACAGATGTAATCAATTGCGACAGAACTGAAGGAAAGAAGTTACCAAAGAGGCTGTATCTAGATAGGTTTTCTCTGTTTATTCAGACTTTGATATAGAAATAAGGATAAATCTTTACAAATATAGCGAGGGATCAATCGACTTTACCATATTCGTGAAACAATATAAATTTGACTTGTTTTAGACTTTTAAATAAATTAGTGTATAAACTATTTGTATCTGTATGTGTTTCGCCACTTAAATTGGTCCCGCGAACCGGATCCGACTGAAATTAAATAAACAAGATGTCGCTCCGTAGCTTGAAATCAAACAGAACGAGGTATAGGAATATTCTGGAAAAGGAATTAGCAGTAGGAAACAATCTGCTTGCAGAGGACAAAGAAAGAGTAAACTTGAAAGACTTTGTTTTAAAAGCTGATGAATGTATCAAACTTTTAACTGACTTCTGTTATAAGCTAGGAGTGACAAATGAAACAATTTCTCTGGCTGCCACAGGAACAGACAATGAAAATGAGATGGAAGAATGTTGACTGAAGATGGCTCTTTTATGACATTAATAATAGACTGCAGATATCATTTAATCACCTTTCAAAAATCTCTCCTGGATGAAAGGACACCGTCAGAAAATGCATCGGCAATAACCATAACAGAGGAACGGTACACTCGAATGGAACAGTTGCAATTACGAATGCAGCAGTTGTTAATAGATCACCAAACTATGTTTATTCGACAGACACAGACACATAGACAGCAAAACTCAAGTGCGACTATAAAGCTACCCCAATTAGATATTCCTTCATTCAATGGGGATAAGATGAAGTGGACTGAGTTCTGGGACACTTTTGATAACACAATTGACCTCAACGATAGTTTATGAGACACAAACAAACTAGAATTTTTAAATAACAAATTGACATGTGAGGCAAAACAAGCTGTTTCTGGTATACGCTTATCAAAAAAGAATTACGAAGTTATTGTCCACTCTTCACCTACAGACATATTACAAAATACACTTCCAGTTAATCTGCGCCAATTATCTATGTTTCAAGATTTTTTTCTCAGTTTATGATGCTTTTAAGGTACTTTAAATCAATATTTAAGAAATGACCCGAATGCCGGAGAACCAGAATCAACACTGAAACACTGAATAACTGGGATGATTATATCCTCGGGGACAAATTTTCCATCAGCAGTGATATCGGCCCAGTGGTTCTAATATAAACGAATCCATACCAAATTAAGTACGATAGACGCGCGTTTCTGTATTTAACTTCTTCCGTGTCGCTAAGCCCCAAACGTTTGAAAGGAAAGAGATGGTGCATGCGCAAGTCTCGGCAGGCAACGAGCATCCCTCTCCGAGCCACACTTACTGTCGTATTCCGCGGGACACATTAGCTGCAGACATCAGGTTAAAGACGCCTACGTATTTAAAAGAGCCATTCTCTGTAACCACTTAAAAAGTCGCGCCACGCATAGTCATCGATTTTGCTCAAACTTTCCTTATTTACTTATTGTGACACCAAAGCACGAAAACCATGTCGATTTCATTCCAACATGTGCCCGTTGCCATGGCAACGGCTGTTGAATATTTTGTCAGAAATTGAGGTAAAAATTGTACTGAAATAGACATATTTCTAACAAATTTATGTATTAGAAAAAGAATGACATACTCTGAATGCTTCTCATATGTAAATGTCTAATTCACCTTGAGTCGACACCAAAACTTTGAATTGTATTTGGAATACTTGTAATGTCATCAGGCTTTGGCAAAGTGGGTGGGGGTAGTGCTATATTGCGAAAGGCTATTTTAAGGCAGTTTTAAGGTTATTTGTAGAATTCTTGCAGCCATACCGGCATATGTGTGCAGCTTCATCTAACAAAGCAACATTCCAAGAATAAGTTTCTGGAAAAACATGCCTGGGAGAGTATACTTCCTGAAGCGTTACCATAGCAACAATAAGTGGACCGTCGCAAAATTCCAAAATGTAGGGTAATAATAATTATAATGTCAAATCATCATATCCTATAAATATATCTGTTCCTAAATTTTCAAAAACACTTAATAGTAAATTGGTCTTTTCTAAAATATCAACATATTGCTAGTTTCTCTGTTCAAGGTCAAGGTCACAGAAGCACGAAAAGATGGCTAAAATGCGTTTTTTCCTTATGCTTTTGTGTTCTGTAGCAACAAAATATTGCAGCATTGTCTTTGTACTTGAATTTTATTTAGTGAATGAAAACAACTTTCAAATACACATATAGCTAGCTTTCTCCAGTAACAGCCAAGGTCAAGGTCAAGGTCACAAATACAAGGAAAATGCTAAAAAAGCACATTAGTGTTAATATTTTTTCCCTGTATCAACAGTAAATTTATATAATGTCTTTCTACTTGGCCTTTATTTAGTATATATCAAAAGCTTTCAAATGCACATATAGCTTGTTTTCTCCAGTAACCTCCAAGGTCAAGGTCAAGGTCACAAAAACAAGAAAAATGCTAAAAATGCACATTTTGTTCATATTTAATGTTCTGTATCAACAGTAGATACAGAAAATGTATTTGTACTTGGTCTTTATCTAATATATTTCAATAATTTTGTAAAGCACATATAGCTTGTTTCCTGCAGTAGCTTCCAAGGTCAAGGTCAAGGTAACAAACACAAGAAAAATGCTAAAATGCACATTTTTCTCACATTTTATGTTCTTTATCAACACTTAATAGAGCAAATGTCTTTGGACTTGGCCTTTATTTAATATATTACTATAGCTTTCAAATGCACATATAGCTCGTTTCTTCCATTAACCTTCAAGGTCAAGGTCACAAAAACAAGAAAAATGCTAAAATGCACCTTTCATTCATATTTTGTGTTTCGTATCAACAGTAAATACAGAATGTGTATTCATACTTTGTCTTTATTTGGAATATTACAATAGCTTTCAAATACATGTACAGTTCGTTTCCTCCAGAATCTTCCAAGGTCAAGGGCAAGGCCATAAAACAAGAAAAAAGCTAAAAATGCACCTTTTGTTAATATTTTGTGTTCGGTATCAAAATTAAATGTAGAAAATGTATTTGTGCTTGGTCTTTATTAAGTATACATCTCCTCTTAAACGACAAGGCTCATTCTTACCAAATTTCATATCTAGCATCTATAGGCAAGAGGAACCAATAATACTGCTTTTCATCCAAATCAGAACTTTGGTTGCTATGGCAACGTAGTTTCCATTGTCTTTTTATGGGAAAATTTGAAAATTTGCATTTATTGCTATTTCTCTGCAGATGATTTGACAAATCTTTTATGGAAATGTTCCTTGAGTAGCTCTCTATCAATAACATGAAATTTTATGTTAATAGCACAATTTGGCTGGGTGCCATGGCAACTGAATGGTTAAAAATAGAAAAAATATTCAAACATCATCTTCTCAGAAACTATGCAACCAATAAAGCTGAAACTTCAAAGAAAAGGTCTTAGTACTTTCTTCTATAAAAGTACTGTTTTTCTTGGCAATTGCTTCAGCAGTTTGGTTGCTATGGCAGCTTTAAATTGCCATTGACTTATTATGTGAAAAAAGTAAATTTGCATTTATTGCTATGTGGCCAATAAAGCTCAAACTTTACAGAAAGATTCTTAGTGCTAGTCTCTCTAGAACAAGTGTTTTTCATGGGGAATTGCTTAAGCAGTTAGGTTGCTATGACAACTTATAGTTTCCATTGATTTATAATGGGAAAAATGGAAATTGGCAATTTTTTGCTACCTCACTGCAGTTATTTGGATTTTTTGTCTACAGAAATGTCTCTTGAGTAGTACTCTATGATTCATCTTAATTTTGTCCAAATCACTGAACTCGATTCGTTGCCATGGCAACATAAAGGAAAATGTTTGAATCAATATTCAGAATTCTTTCCCACAAAAACCATATAGGGGGATGAAGCTGATTCTCTGCATACATGTTTATGACATTAGCCACTACATAAATATTGTTTTTTTTATTGTTGCTGACGTGGTTGTATTGCTATGGCATTTTAAAGTTTCTATAGACTTGTATTGGGAAAAGTGCAAATTGGCATTTATTTCTGTGTTACTGCAATATTTAGGCATAAAGTTTTACAAACATGTTTTTTATTGTAACTTCATCAATTTTGCTAATATTAACTAGGACAAGCATAACAACTGAGTCAAAGTTGAAATTAGGCCATATTGTACAATTTACCTTTCAGTTACTAACCCCTGAGTGCTGAGGGTGAAATGGACTCAGGTGAGCTAAGAACAAATGGTCCTCTGGTTACCTCACCTGAGCCAGAGGCTACATGGAAGATTATAGTATAGGTAGGATTTGTTGTCCATCGTACGTCTGTCGTCCGTCCACAATTTCAAATGACTTCTCCTCTGAAACCCTGGGCCGATTGTAACCAAATTTCATATGCAGGCTCCAGGAGTCTTTGGAACGATAATTTGTTCAAACATCCTGGTCACATGACCAACATGGCCACCACGCCCATATATAATAAAAACCCTTAAAAATCTTCACCAGAACCAATAGGCAGATGGCCTTGAAACTGAGTATGGAGCATCGGGTAAGTGAGTACTACCAAGATTGTTTAAATTATGACCTTGGGCTGATTTTGACTGTTTTTTACGGTAAGGTCAAATTTGCTTCCTTGTGCTTTTATATGGAAAAATGCTAGAACATATGATATCTTGGAAACCGTTGAAGATTTTGGGCTAAAGATTGGTGCGTACAGCCATCTTGCAGAGTACATGAAGATTTATGAGTACAAGAGATCAAGGTCATTCTTTCTCTCGTGTTTCAACAATTTTAAACATCTCCTCAAAAGCCACTGGGCCAATTGTAACCAAATTTCACATAGAGTCTCCAGAGGTTGATGGATAAAAAATTTGTTCAAACGGTCCAGGTCACATGACCAACATGGCTGCCACACCCATATATGGTAAAGATCTTCAAAAGTCTTCTGCAGAACCAATAGACCAATGGCCTTGAAATTTGGTATGTAGCATAAAGTACTCAAGTACTACCAAGATTGTTCAAATGATGATCTAAGGTTGACCTTGACCTTTCTTATGGCAAGGTCAAATATGTGGAAATGCTAGAACATAAGGTTTCATGGTAAGTTTTGAACTTTTGGAAAAATTGGTAAATACAGTCATTTAAATGAGTACATGAAGTTTATGAGTACAAAAAGTCAAGGTCATTCTTTGACCTTTGACCCAGGTCTCTTATATTTTGACATTTTCAAACATCATCTCAAAAGCCACTGGGCCAATTGTAACCAAAATTCATTTGTGAGCCTCCAGGACTTGAAAGAACAAAACGGTGTTCAAACGATCCAGGTCACATAATCAACATGGCCACCATGCCCATATATGGCAAAGACCTTTAAATTTTTTTTCGTAAGAACCAATTGATCAATGACCTTCAAACTTGATAAGTAGCATCGGGTACTCAAGTTCTTTCAAGGTTGTTCAAATTATGACCTTTGATTGACCTTGTCCTTTTCTACAGCAAGTTCAAATATGGGAAAATGCTAGAACATAGATTTTATGGGAAATTTTGAAGATTTTGGCCTTAAAGTTGGTGTATACACTCATCTTAATGAGGTCATGAAGAATTATGAGTACAAGAGGTCAAGGTCAGTTTTTGATTTTTGACCCAGGTCTCTCATATTTTGACATTTTCAAACATTATCTCAAAAGCTAAATTTCAACCAATTTTCATATAGAGTCTCCAGGGGTTGAGGGAATGAAAATTTGTTCAAACGGTCCAGGTCACATGATGAACGGGGCCGCCATACCCATTTAT
The DNA here is from genome assembly GCA_963989385.1 of Ctena decussata. Classification (NCBI taxonomy): domain Eukaryota; kingdom Metazoa; phylum Mollusca; class Bivalvia; order Lucinida; family Lucinidae; genus Ctena; species Ctena decussata. The sequence goes on along the minus strand of OZ022498.1, from coordinate 30,329,530 downwards.
CATATAAAACTTTAATACTTTTTTTCTCAAGAACAAATAGACCGATGGCCTTGAAACTTGGTAAGTCGCATGGAGTACTGAAGTATTACCAATACTGTTCAAATAATGACCTTTGGTTTACCTTGACCTTTTTTGCGGCATGGTCAAATATGGGAAAATGGTAGAACATAAGATTTCATGGAGAGTTTTGATGATTTTGGCATAAAAATGGTATATATGGTGTCTTAATGAGTCCATGGAGATTTATGAGTCATGGTCATTCTTTGACTTTTGACCAAAGACTCATATTTTGACAATTTCAGACATAAGTGAGAGATACTTGGCCAATTGCTTAGGTGAGCGATTCAGGGCCTCATGGCCTCTTGTTTCTGTGTCCTTAGCCTCACCCTTTGGGGCCACTGGAAGAAAGTTGTTTGTTTGCAAGCTTTTGTTATATACTAAATAAAGACCAACTACAAAGACATGGCTGCAATGTATTGTTGATATAGGACACAAATACCGAAATTCTGTGCATTTTAGCATTTTCCCTTGTTTTTGTGACCTTGACCTTGACCTTGGAGTTTATTGAAGGAAACTAGCCGTATGTGTATTTGAAAGCTATTGTAGTATAGTAGATAAAGACTAGGTACAAAGATATTTCTGCATTATATTTTGATACAGAACATAAAAAAATGAGAAAAAAAATATGCACTTTTAGCATTTTTTCTTTCTTTCTCTGACCTTGACCTTGACATTGACCTTAGAGGCTACTGAAGAAAAGTTGTTTGTTTGAAAGCTTTTGTAACATATTAAACGTATGCCAACTGCAAAGGCACTGTTGCAGTATATTGTTGATATATGACACAAAATTTTGCAAATATGTGCATTTTTAGCATTTTTTCTTGTTTTATGACCCTCACCTTGACCTCGGAGGTTTCTGAATGAAACAAGCTATATGTGTATTTGAAAGCTATTGTAATGTGTTAGATAAAGACCAGGTACAAGACATTGCTGCAATATATTGTTGATACAGAACACAAAATATGAGAAAAATATGCACTTTTAGTATTTTTCTTGTTTCTGTGACCTTGACCTTGAATTGGATGCTTCTGGAGGAAAGTTGTTTGTTTGAAAGCTTTTGTTATATATTAAATAAATTCCAACTAGAAAGACATTGCTGCAATTTATTGTTCATATAGGACACAAAATGTTTAAAAAAATATGTATTTGTAGCATTTGTTCTTGTTTGTGTGACCTTGACCTTGACCTTGTAGCTTCCTGAGTAAACCCAACTATATGTGTATTTGAAAGCTTCTGTAATATGTCAGACAATGACAAGGTTCAAAGCCATTGCTGCAATATATGCTTGATACAGAACACATAATATGACAAAAATACGCATTTTAGCAGTTTTATTGTTTCTGTGACCTTGACCTTGACCTTGATAGGAGAAACCAACAAAATGTCCATAGTTTATAGAAGATAAATATATTGTAAAATGAGTTTCAAAATAAAGAAACAAATATGATCATAAACTATGATGATTCGACATTACAAGGACTGTACCCCTAAGAACTTGCTTTTTGCAACGGTACACTTATTGTTGCTATGGTAACACTTCAGGAAGTATACTTTCCCAAGCATGTTTTTTCCAGAAACATATTCACAGAGCACTGTTCTGTAGGAGGACGGTGCACACATATATTGACGAGGCCGCAAGAACTCTAGAAATGTCCTTAAAGATGTGTGAAATTGGATTTTTGCCATATATGGAAACCCCCACCAACTTTGCTTGAGCCTGATGACTACAGAGGTTTTCCAAATAATTTTTTATTTTCTTTTTTAAAGTAAGTGTGAACAAGTTATTTGTAGGTAGAAAGAAATTAAAGCTTGTCATGCATTTGAAAGTTAATATATTTGCTGAAAAATTGCCCATTTTAGGACATTTTTTAGCACATTTTTTCCCAAAATGTATAGCTGCTGTTGCCATGGCAACGGGCATGCTTTGGAATGAAACTGATGTTGTTATCTTGTTTTTTTTTATCACAATAAGTAATAGAGGAAAGTTTGAGCAAAATCGGTGACTATGCGTGCCACGGCCCTATGTAAAAATTTAAGTCATTACAGAGAATGGCTCTTAACTCGCGAGCACATGCATCCCCCATCGAGCAACCTCCACCCCTGTGTCGATAGACAAGGGCATCAGGAAAGAGATATCCGATGCAGCAAGAACTCGCATAAAGCCGAAAAAACTCAAAAGAATGGAAGCCAAACTCCGCTAAGAGTCATGCCGCTATGACAAGTCAGTCCTAATTTTAGAATGATTTAAAAAAATTACCAGATATACATCAGTTGGAATAAGGTACTTTAAATCAGTATTAAAGTAGTGACCCCAATGTCAGAGAACCAGAATCAACACTGGCTAACTGTAATTGAATGTAGGTGCATGTTTAAGGAAAGTAACTTTGCAATTTTCCCTCTTGAATGGGGTCATCTTTGAAAGAATGACTGTGTTCCGGGTCAGCATTTATTACCTCAAGAAAAGACCCTCTTTAGGAGGGGCTTATAACTCCAGGAAAACAAACAAGAAGGCCAGAAGATTGTTCCTCTTTGTAAAAATTGCGGAAATCACGATCATAGACGTGTACCTATTCAAATCAAATAGAAACATCGTCATTTTGGCGCAAAAACGTCAATATGTGCTTATATATTTTAATTGGAGTTATTGAGCTTTTGCGCTAAGGCGACGACGTTATGCTATGACAAAAATCATATTTGTTTTTACAGATTGTGTCTAACATATGGTGCTTACGGCGGAGGTTTCCTAATATCAATTGACACATCCGTATCTTACCAACCTCGCTCCGCACCAGTACCCTACTGGAAAAAGATGTCATCCAAGACAGTTTGTTATCTTTATGATGATACACCTCCACAACATTGTCTTGAAACTGGCGCCTGCGCGTCAGTACCTCTTGCATTGGACAGAAGAGTGTCCAAAACTCCAAATATTGGCGTTGACTTCAGGGGATGGTTTGACCCAATTCCAGCTCTAGGCACTGAGTTACACTCCTCAGGTGTAGAGTTATACCAAATTACTGTTAATGAGGTGATGGTATCAAATACTGTGCTTAAAGTTGGAACCAGTGCCGTGTTTACGCAAAGCGTGGATATGAATGGATACCGCATCACGTTAAATATGTCAACGGGAACACCAAAACTGTATTGCGTGTCTTTAAGTGTAAAGGATCTCGCTGACAATGTAAAAGAAGCAAGGCAGTTTTTCCTGTATGACGAATCGTCTTTTATAACATCTCGACCGGATAAACGATTTTACGCCAGTTCAGCAATAGCAGCGTCAGATTATCAGTGGCATGTGCCTGGCAAAGATATTTGTTTGGACTGGAAAGACCATTTCTTCAATCAGTTTTACATGGACAACAATTTTCTCTTGCCAGTCGAACCTGATCCTCATGGTCTTATAAATGGCATTTATGAACAAACCACAGGTACTTTACCAGTCTCGGGAACTCCGAACGTGTATGGTATCATTATGTTCTGGTTTTCATTTTCAAAGAACAACGCAACCTTTTCTTCTGAAACTGAGGTGTCTAACTTTCTGGACCAGACCTTGTGTTCGACTTTTGATCTAAATGACGGGGATACCTACATACTGAAAATCCGGGCAATCGATATCGCCAAAAATTCATACTCTGAAGATCGCATTATTTATATCGATGGATCGGCGCCTCATATCGATAATATCGGACTCGAAAAGGACGGTTACAGACTGTTATTTGTTCATGATCAGACTGATTTATCAGAGATGGATCTTCAGTTTGATGCCTACGATCCACACAGTGGTATCAAGACTGTCGAGTGGTTCTTTGGGATCACAGATTATCATGACATTGTAGACAGTGGAACAATAGGAGTACAAATAATAAATCAGGTTAATAAGATACTTTTCTACTCAATTTATAACAGGTATTAAATCAACATTCAAGTCAGCGAAACCTGTTACGAAAAATCCGAATCCGATTTTTAGCTCAACTGAGCGTTTAGCCTCATGGGTGAGCTTAAAGTATAGCCAGACATTCGTAGTCCGTCCGCGCGTCGGCCGTCCGTCGTCAACAATTTCAAACATCTTCTCCTCTGAAACTACTGGGCCGATTTAAGCCATATTTCATATTGGAGCCTTCTTAGATCGGGGAAACGAAAGTTCATTTGGGGTATCCGGGTTACATGACCAAGATAGCCCCTACGCCTATATATGGTTAAAACCCTTCAAAAAATTCTTCTCCAGGACCGAAAGGCCTATGATCTTGCAAACAGATATGTAGCATTGGCCATTCAAGTCCATCATAATTTATACAAATGACGACAGATGCTTGTCGTTGACCTAATTTACTACATGGTCAACTTTTGTACGTTATGCTTTTTATGCGAAAATGCTTAAACAGTGGATTTCTCAGAAACTATTTAAGTTTAAGGTATAATATTTGGTATATATGGTTAAATAATTGACCAGATGAAGATATTATGTCGCATAAGGTCAAGGTCATTCTTTGACCTTTGTTCAAGGACACTGAGATTTTGTCTCCGGTTATTTATTTTCAATCATCTTCTCCTCTGAAGACACTGGGCCGATTGAAGCCATATTTCATATGGAACTTCAATGGCCCAAAGGAATTAGATTTTGTTTCGGTTATCTGGGTCACATGACCAAACTGGCCGCCACGCATATTATAGTAAAACCCCTTGGAAAATCTTCTTTTCTAGAACCGAAAAGCCTATGATCTTGAAACCTGATACGTAGCATTGGGCATTCAAGCCCATTATAATTTATACAAATGATGACCGTAGGTTGACCTTGACCTAATTTACGACTCTGTCAACTTTGGTACGTTATGCTTTTGTGTAGGAAAATGCTTAAACAGTGGATTTCTCAGAGAACTAATTATGTTCAAGGTATAATATTTGGTATATGTGGTTAACTAAAAGACCAGATGAAGAAATCATGACGCTTAAGGTCATAGTTACTCTTTAACCTTTGTTCAAGGGCACTGAGAGTCTGTCTTCTGACATCAGTTTCAGCCATCTTTTCCTCTGAAGCCACTGGGCTGATTGAAGCCATATTTCATTTGAAGCTTAAGTGATCCAAAAGAATAAAAGTTTATGCCGGTTATCTGGGTCACATTACCAAGATGGCCGCCACGCCCATATATGGTAAAAAAACATTCAAAAATCTTCTTTTCCAAAGCTGTGAGTACTAATGACCTTTAAACCTGGTATATAGCATCGGTATTTAAGCCCATTATAGTTTGTACAAATGATGACCGTAGGTTGACCTGAACCTAATTTACGACATAGTCAACTTTGGTACGTTATACTTTGGTATGGCAAAATGGTTATACAGGGGATTTCTCCGAAACTATTTAAGTTGAACGTATAATATTTGGTCTTTATGGGTAACTAGATGACCATATGAAGAAAATATGTCGCTTAAGGTCAAGGTCATTATCTGACCTTTGTTCAAGGACACTGAAATAATGTCTCCTGTCACCATGTTCATATATCTTCTGCTCTAAAGCACTGGGCCGCTTAAAACCATATTTCATATGAAGTTCCAGTGGGCCAAAGGAATTTAAGTTTGTTAAGCTGGTCTTGGTCACCTGACCAAGATGGCAATCGTGCCCATATATGGTAAAAACCCTTGATAAATCTTTTTCTTCATAATTGAAGGCCTAATGGCCTTGTGGCATGGTTTGACGACTGAATAACTCGGGTCCATCATAATTTGTACAAATCATGACCTTGCATTGACTTGACCCAATTTATAGCAAGGTCAATTTTGGTATGTTATGCCTTTTATGGGAACATGCTTAAACAGTGGATTTCTCCGAAACTATTTAAGTCTACGGTATAATATTCAGTACATATGGTTAACTAAATGAGCAAATGAAGATATTACGTTGCTAAAGGTCAAGGTCATTCTTTAACCTTTGTTCAAGGTCTCCGAGACTCTGTCACCCGTCAACATTTTCAAACATCTTGTCCTCTAAAGCCACTGGGCCGACTGACGCCATATTTTATTTTTAGCTTCACTGTTTATGGGTCCGGATGGTCTTGATCACATGACCGAGATAACAGCCATGCCCATATATGGTAAAACCCTTCAAAAATCTTTTACTCCAGAACCAATTGCCTAATGGCCTTGTGGCATGGTATGTAGCATCAAGGACTCTAGTCCATCCTAATTTGTACAAATGATGACCGTGCATTGACCTTGACCTAATTTATGGCAAGGTCAATTTTGATGCGTATGGTTTTATATGAGAAAATGCTTAAACAGTGGATTTCTCAGAAACTTTATAAGCGTTAAGTATAATATTTAGTATATATGGTAAACTGAATGTTATGTTGCCAGAGGTCAAGGTCATTCTTTGACCTTTGTTCAAGGTGGCTGAGATTCTGTCGCCTGTCAACGTTTTCAAACATCTTCTTCTCTGAAGCCATAGTTTACATGGAGCTTTACTGGGTCAAAGAAACCAAATTTTGTTAAGATGGTCATGGTTCCATGACCCAGATGGCCGCCATGCCCATATATGGTAAAACCCTTCAAATATTTTCTTCTCTAGAACCAAAGGCCTAATGGCCTTGTGGCATAATATGTAGCATATGGGACTCGGTCCCATCTTAATTTATATAAATCATGACTGTACATTGACCTTGACCTAATTTATGGCAAGGTCAACTTTGGTATGTTGTGCTTTTATATGGAAAAATGCTTAAACAGTTGTTTGATCGAAACTCTTCAAGCCTAGCTATAATAAATGGAAAATATAATTAACTAAATGACTACATGAAGACATAAATCCATCAAACGTCAAGGTCATTTTTTACCTTTGCTCAAGATCACTGAGATTTAGAAATTACAATATGTACTCCTTATAAGCCACTGGTTTCAAATTTGTAACCAATGAGCGAATTGACAAATTTTGTCTGTTGACAGAAGGTGTCAAGTGAGGTACAGGACCATTGGTCCTCTGGTTCTAGTTTGTTGCTTAAATTTGTTGTCAAGAGTTGTTTTACAAGTCACAAAAACTAACTGGTAAGAAAAAGGTACTGATGAAATAGAAAAATAGCCTTTTGACTCTGTTTCTGTCATGGATGGCAGACCAGTGTGTGATTATAAGCATACTATTTATTGTGAAAACTAGCCATACATAGAAAACGTCTGAAAAGTTATAAGGTTTAATTTTCACTCACTAATCTGGCATTCATAACATGCAGCAAATGTAACGTACATTGCATGATTTTGTTTAGTGCTTAACCTTTCACATTATGGCCTTGATTGACAATACTGCATTACATAGCTTTAATTTTGTTTTTTGTCTAGGACGATTGCCTGGATGGTTGTTATTGCCCTGTAGTTGGCGAATGTGAGATGTTGACATACTCGATACCTTTACATGGCCTTATTGCCAAACACAAGCATATCGGTAGCCACAACAGAAACTACTATTTTACCATCAAAATTACGAACTATGCGATGTTTACAACCACAGAGTACATGGACATTTTGGTAGACGATTCACCACCTGAGACTGGGGTCATTTTAGAAGGTACTTACACAGCAATACTTTTTATTTTCCAAAGGTCTGAGAAAAAAATTTCACTTCTCGAAATAATATGTCGTTTCCTATACATCCCCAGCAAAACATTGAAACAAAGTGTATGCCTTGTGGGTTTAACACCATCGATAAAGGGTGAAAAAAGCTTGCAAAATATAAGAGAAAAAATGCTTTATGCTAAGACGTGGAAAAGGGATGGGGCTTTTGATTGACTGTTTTTCTTTAAATTACACAGTGCGGCTATATCAGCAATGGAATTTGTCCTTGTTTTATTCTGCAACTATTCACTGTTTAGGATGACGTTAGTCTAATTATTCTAGTCACTGGCAATTACTAAAGATTTTGTGACGCTTAGATGACATTCCTTGATGGTGTACGATTCTAATTCTCTCTAACATGTCAATAACCGACCTTTATCAACGATATAGTAAAGACTTTTGTCGGGATCAGGAACCCTAATCAACGATATAGTAAAGAATATTGGCGGGATCAGGAACCCTAATCAACGATATAGTAAAGAATATTGTCGGGATCAGGAACCCTAATCAACGATATAGTAAAGAATATTGGCGGGATCAGGAACGCGCTAATGAGAAAGTTGGAGAAAATTGAAATAAAACAGTACATTTTAAGCGTGTTTGAGTTTAAGTTTTGACATATCTTCTTTCTAATTGTAAATTGTTAAATCACTGTTGGTCGATCAGTTTCAAATAGATAAATTTCTCGCTCACCGCACTCGTGATATACACTGCTTAACAACTGAACACTCGTGATATACACTGCTTAACAACTGAATTGTTACTCAACAATTCACTGCTACATCTGATCTATTTCTTCTACTTAGTATTTGATACATCCATTAGTAAACGGACGTCTTATAATTTATGATATTCTTCTCAATGTAATTGTAATAGAATTGTCAGTCAAAAATAAAGCGCAACTTTGCCGGAGCTTGACGTTAACACGAGCAAGCTAAATATGGACAAAATACAGGCCGAGTGAAATGAGATCAGCTGCAGTTTTAGAATAAAGAAGTTCACCTAAGAATGATTCAAACCTAAAATATATTGACAAAGATATGACGGTTTCAATGAACAGCCAAATATAGGTCATAACGACCTAAAGGTAGCTTGAGGTCAGTCACTGTATCTGATTGTACCAAATTACACCAATTATCTGATTACACCAAATATAACAGAAGTAAATGAAATAGTTTTGGAGATATTGGCTTAAATCATTGGACCATGAATGAATATTTTTTCTTAGTTCGGTCAACCGTGAAATAGGTCATGGTCCGATACGCATCACTTCGTTCAGTAGATTTCCCCGGACGTATCTATGGAGCAAGTTTGAAGACTCAAGCATTGCGGTTACTTTGAAACTAAGCTAAACGCAACAGGTGAGTATTTTTTCTATGTTCAATCAAACGTGAAATATAGGTCATGACCAAATATGCATCACTGCTATGTGTAGATCTTTCCCAGATGTATTCTTGGAGCAACTGTTAGGACTCTAACCCTTGTGGTTACTCAAAGACTGAATTAAACGCAACAGACGAATATTTTCTTCTATGTTTAATCAACCGTGCAATATAGGTCATGATAAAATATGCATCACTGATTTCAGTAGATCTTTTCCAAACGTATCTATGGACCAAATTTGCTGTTACAAAGAAACTGAGCTAAACGCAAGAGGTGAATATTTTACAAAGGTGCACGCGCACGCACACGAAGGGTATTGAATAACACGGCTTCGGAAAGTCGCGCTAAAATAGAAAATCAATGTAGCTCTTCAAGTAAGAAAAGCACTATGGCCGTGTAGTTAAACGGCTTCAGTTATGGTGCTGACGGTCGCCGGAAGATCGCGGTTTCAAACCTGGGTTTGGCCATACGGCGACTGGAAAACTCCCGCAACCCAGCCGTAAATGGGATCTGTTTCGAATCCAGGATATGTTTGCAAGCCATTTTACAGTTTCCTCAGAGTCTGTTAAGGTTGTGATTTATGGAAAGTGTAAAAATCTGCATAAAACCATAAAAGTAACGTATCTCCTTGAAAGTTAGTAGACTTCTTATTTCGGTTGTTATTAACAGTTTAGAATACAAAATAGACATACATGCTGCTTAAAAAAGTGTTTTTATAAGGAAAAATCAAAGGGTAATTTTCTGCGAATAAATCTAGAAAATTAATATCATTATTGAAAATTTATGTAGTGCTGATGGTTATTGCATAATGAAGAGCGTCCTAGCAATTATTTATTTCAACTCTTTCTCAAATTGTAATGTAGACCAGATGAAAAGGGTAACTTTTTCTCAAATGTTCAACCATATACAAAGTCAATGTACATTGGACGCATTGGACGCATTTATTAAATATAGGGTAGGCAAGCATACCTATGTAACACCTACAGTGTAAATAATACATTACAAACGTGATCACTGGTGTGTAGATGAAATTGTTCAACCTTGTTAAAATACTTTCACCTGTCTCACGTGTGTGTTTTGACAAAAACATTTGGACACAGACTGCATCTTTTTCAGCTGCTCAGCCTGATAATGTGTGAAAGAGTTTGAAAAAATAATTGCTAGGACGCTCTCCATTATGCAACAAGGTACACTAAGCACCAAGTATATTTTCAATAACGATATCATTTTTTTAGGTTTATTCGCAGAAAATTACCCTTTGAGCTTTTCTTATAAAAACACTTTTTAACGTTAACAAATGCTGCATTTTGGGATTCTAAGTTATGAGAAACAACATAAAAAAGGCATCTGCTAAGTTTTGGAAAGATCAGTGTTATTTTGAGTATTTTATGCAGATTTTTGTCTTTGCCCCAAATCTGTGATTATCACCACCTTAAGGTAGATGAGTATATTTTCCTGTTTAACCGCAATTTTCTGAAGAGAGACTAATTTTTGTAATTTACCGTCTGCAGTCCTTGACGTCGGAACCCTTTCAAAATGGTGGTTTTCTCTTAGAGGAAAAAATCCTTTTTAATTCTTCTCTTAAAGAGTTGTGTCCCATCGAAGGGAGGCAATGAACACGACAGAGTTGCTTTCCGGAAAGTCGCGCTAGAATAGAAAATCAATTAGCTCTTCAAGTAAGAAAAGCACTATGGCCGTGTAGTTAAACGGCCTCAGTTATGGTGCTGACGGTCGCCGGAAGATCGCGGTTTCAAACCTGGGTTTGGCCATACGGCAACTGGAAAACTCCCGCAACCCAGCCGTAAATGGGATCTGTTTCGAATCAAGGATATGCTTGCAAGCCATTTTACAGTTTCCTCAGAGTCTGTTAAGGTAGATGAGTATATTTCCATGTTTATCCGCAATTTTCTGAAGAGAGACTATTTTTTGTAATTTACCGTCTGCAGTCCTTGACGTCGGAACCCTTTCAAAATGGTGGTCTTCTCTAAAAGGAAAAATCCTTTTTAATGCTTCTCTTAAAGAGTCGTGTCCCATCGAAGGGAGGCAATGAACACGACAGAGTTGCTATCCCTGTAAGTGTACCCATTTGCCTTAAATGTTGAGGTTGACGACCCATAGTTGCAAGTCCAGGAACTGTAAATATACTGCCAAACACCACAAACATCGAGTTTTACAGTTGCTGGCTTTCTTACGACGCGACACCGACACTCAGCATATTTGTTGTTACCAGCTGTCGGTGCTAGGGGGTTGGGTAGGAAATTTTAAGTTTACACATGAACACGGGTCTGCTATTTTCGTTACTCTTATATCTTCCTTACTTCCAAAGAATCTTCCGTCAGAACTTGTTTATAGTCTTCCGAGGTCACTTCGCCAATATAAAAGAAGTAGCCAACGAGAAGACACGGTAATTGTGAATGACTGACGATATTTTAAAGTATCTATTTGCCACTTTAGTTATACCGAGTTTATTTAATTGATGTGAATAGCTCCAGGGAAAACCTAAGGCTGACGCATAAATACGAGTGCGCACTAGCAATAACGGTAACTTTCCTGTTGTGCAAAACATCTCATAACGTATACAAGTTTTCAGCATTCAAAGAAACCGACTGATTTCTTTACAGAGCTTTCCATTTAAAAACCAGAAGACAGATTCAATGGTTTTCTTTATTGTACTGGCGGAGCAGAGATTAATGACTGTACAGTCCTAACTTACTTGTTTTCGAACGTTCTTTTCCGTAACTTAAAACAGATTGCCCTGTCTAGGCTACGTTGAAGATGTAGGTAAAACGTAAATTACCTGGTCCTAAGTTAACAATGATATAATCGTTCCAAGTCAGAAAATGAAATATTTTTAGGCGAGGGATACTAGGATTGTTTCAGTAAAATACTTATTTATCTTCGGAAAAATATAATAGAATTAATAATTATGTATTTGTAAAAATGTCTTTTATTTTCTGATTTTGTAAGAGGGATTATGTCTTTTCGTAGGACCCGACGGCTATTTTGATATTGACTATACCAGCGACGAGACTTTTCTTGTTAACTGGCATGGGTTCATAGATCACGAAAGTGGGATAAGAATGTACCGAATAGGTCTTGCCAGTCATTGCTTGACGAAGGAAGAAGTATATAACATGGAAAGTACGCCGGAAACTACATTTGCAGAAGTTATATATCCAGACAATACAGTACAATTTTCAGCAAACTTTACTGGAAAGCGCTACGTTACAGGGATCGCCATCAACAACGCGATGACTCCCTCTGATCCTATCTGTTCAGATGGTATAACTAAAGATATCTTGCCACCAAAATTCCTTAATATATCAATTGAAAATGCCAGATGGAGAGAATCATTATATTGCTCTGGAAACAAAACATTTTTTCTGCGCTCAGACTTAATAAGTGTTAAGTTAGCTGATGTACAGTCATGTGACAGTGTTTGTGGGTTGGAGACAAGATGGCCTTTCATTGAGGCTGTTCCTGAGATGATGAATGAAGGTGCAATTACTGAAAGTATAATCACTGAACCATTGCTACTTAATAAATTCTTAAGTGAGAAAAATGAAAGTGTCATATCCGAGCTTCTTTGTTCAGAGCTTCCGATATATGATTCGTTCTCTCTGATATATCTACCTAATGACCACATAAGCATTTACTGGAATATCTCAGACGACCTCAGTCAGTTGGAAGAGTTTTATGTCGGTTTTGGCGAAAGTGATTCAGAGACAGTTGCTCCGGGTCTTGTAGATTATCAGTCAACAGACAAAAAGTTCTTCTTTACGGTTAACCACGTTGCAATTGGAACTGATAAAGAGTTTTTCATATTTCTAAAAGCAGTTAACACTGCTGGGCTCGAGACGATAATGACCATTGGTCCCGTGCTAATTGACCAGACTCCTCCAAAATTTAATTATGTACCAGATGCAATTATAGATGGTGAAAATGTTGTAGTAGGATGGAACACAGATACTTTCTATGACGAAGAACAAACAGCAGAGATCCATCGGATTTCATTTCAAATAGGTAATTATTATCTAGACAAAATAAAAAAGCACTTCATTAAGTCATTTGTCAGATTGGCATAACATTTATTTGTAGGAAAAAGGCGGCTACAACAATAGTTTTAACATTTAAGAAATTTCAAAGTCAAAATTATGTAAGGAAGTTATCCCATTCAGAGATATCAATAATTATTATTCTGAGCTCGCTGTAGGGTTTAAGAGTAATCTGTAAGTATTTCCTGTGCTGTTTTAGTTTTCTGTAAAGTCACTGTAAACATACAAACAAACAAACAAAAAAGGAGAGATGATCTCGAAAATGTATGGCTGGTATCTATTCGAGATTTAAGGTCAGCGAAATAAATCAAGAATAAGTAGAAACATTACAGAATCCAGACATAATAATGCAATAATTTTATAACTATTCACATTTTTCATAAGTCTTAACATACCCCAAAGTGCATTCTAGCTTCGGCTGAAAGTCTTTGTTGTCAAAAAATCTTACACTTACCATGGGAATAAATAAAGGGACACTGCCTAGGATTCCAGAAAAAAATGCTGTATTGAGTATTGCAGAAAAGAGATTTTGCTACCTATCAAAGATATCTTAACTATATTGACAAATGCTGAAATACTTCCGCTTAGTTTAAGTCTTTTTCGCGGTGTACAGGAATATGGTAATGATCGACATTTCAATAAGAAATATTTAACAGGTTAGATTGAAGGAAACCCGGATAAATTTCCTTTTTTCAAAAAAATATTTACCCTGAAAAAGCGACAGACGGGACCTTCTTTAGAGCCAATCAGTACAGGTCCTGTTGTGAAAACCGTCCGGCTTGCTTTATACATTGACTCAATAAAATGCCTGTTTTATCCTATTTGTGAGTAATAGAAAGAACACTTTTGTACTGTATTTTGACACTGACAACTGGAAAACAAGACAGACGAGAGGAGTCGACACAGTATACCTAGATGCAAGTGTTACATACGTCTTATTAAACCTCTCTTTGTTGCGAAAGGGCATTTAAAGTAGTTTTGCAAAACAGCTCACAGATCGGATAGTAGACGTATTATATTTATTAGATGTCTAAAGCAAGTTTAACTCTTTCTAGCTCAGGACCTACGCTAATTTTCTCAAAGGCGTTCCCGCCTTGCTCTTTTTCAGGGTCAATATTTTCTTGCAGAAAAAAAAAATTTATCCGGGGTTTGATTAAATATAACATGTTTAAATATTTGGTATTAGAATATCGATCTCGGGTAATCATTACCAGATTCCTGTACACCGCGAAAAAGAGTTAAACTACATGGAAGCATTTCAGCATTTGTCCCTATAGTTAAGATAACTTTGATAGGTATCAAAATCGCTTCTCTGCAATATTCTATACAGAGAATTTTCTGGAATCCTGAGCAGTGTCCCTTCATTTATTCCCATGGTAATTGTAAGATTTTTCGACAACAATGACTTTCAGCCGAAGATAGAATGCACTTTGGGGTATGCTAAGACTTGTGAAGAAAATGCATAGGTATAAAATTAATGCAACGCACCTGTATTCCATTCGATTTATGGATGCTTACTCAGCCACACATACCTGGTTAGTTTACGCCGTTGCGCACACCCATTTCAATGCTTATTTTTCGCACATGACATTTAGTTTCTTTCGAATTATTTTAGGACTCAACGGGACAATTCTATGCTGAAGTACATGCAAACCGCTAGAGTAAGTTAAAGTACGATGGGCCGACCAAATTCATATATAACTCGAGCATATATTACCGACACAAATAAAATCATAAGCATAAGTAAGAGATATCATGTTAAATTAAGCCAACAAAATTAGAAATTTTCCGCCGTTTGACTGAAATATTAGGGTCGTTCAAAATAAATGAATTTTAAACTGTGCAAGATTATCCAAGGTTTGGTGTGCGTTTAAAACGAAACTGTGAAGTTTCATATTGTTTACTGACACCTTATGTAAAAGTGATAATAAAGATACATTTTGCTATCGTTTAAGGTCACGAAAATAAGGTTGTTTCACCTTTTCTTGACTGGCGAAGGGATTCGGCAGAACATTGTCTGGAATTCACTGGTGGATGTTTCAAGTATCCGCTCGCTGCACTGCAGACACAAGATACAGATATAGGGTTAAAATTTTACATCAAAATGCATGTCTACAATATTGCTGGTCATTTTCTGACAGTTGTGACACCAGAATTTACAATTCCGTCGAGGTATCCACCTGGACAAACCATTGTTACCGACCTTGATCCTAGTGAAGGAACAGATTATGTCATCAACGACAGAGAACTTACTGATATTGACGCACACTTCTCCACAAATACTGTCTGTGCGATATGGAAAGGTTTTCATCATCCTGAAAGTCTTAAACTTGAATTCGGATTAGGCTCATCTAGAGGTCTTGATGACATTTATACATTTGCTAGTATTAACATAACACAAAGCCATTGTCTCACTTCAATAAACATCCCTGATGATGTTAAAATCTATGTTAGCGTTAGGGCAACAAACAGTGCTGGAAGTACAACAGCTAGCTCAGACGGAGTCGTCATTTTTAATATTAGTCGGGTTTTGGATCAGCTGAATGTTTTTGACGGTCCCGAATGCTTCACTAAAACACATTTGTTACCAGCTTTCACACTTTTACAACATTTTGGGAAAGAAAGTTTTATTTTCAATCAAGCATTGATCATTGGTAAAGTATACACTCTGCTATTTCTTAGCCAAGAAAATGCAGCAATTAACGCGTTCCTTTATAGTTCGGACTTCGTCATCCTCAAAAAAACTATAAGCAGTAGTTACCAGCAGGAGTTTGTTTTCCAACCTTATGTTGAATACCCAGTTTTCAACATATCTAATGTAGACTTCAACAGTGTCACAGCTGATTTATATAATTGCGAACAAGACCTTCCGGCGGCAGTACGTAGTAATTCTGACATGGCTCACTTGAGCGGTCTGTCCGATCACTTTACATATGAAATGGCGATTATAAAATTAACCTGCTCTGATGTATCGGATAGTTCTTGTTTGGACTATCTCTCGCCATTTAGCTCTCTTGAAGAAAACAAAATTATTAAACACGACATTGATCTGAGCATGAAATCTACTTACTTTACTGGCATAAAGCCATGTTTAAACTCAGTATGTGGTAATGTAAAGCTATCGTCAGGGGTTTATATCGAACCAGATACCTTAACACTAGATATAGTAAGGTCAGAATTATCCATCGGAAACTCGGACTGCACAAATATAGTTCTTGAATGGTCACCAGTCAGTAACATCAACACGTCGTTCTACCAATGGTCGGTTGAGACTAAATTTGGAAAGTCTACGACATTGTCTACTATTATGCAGTGGCAGACAGTGGAATCCTCAGACACTCACCAAATGTATATGAAGGTACTTTGTTAAATCACCATTTATTTCTACGTTTCGGCTAAGGATGCCCTTTCAAGAATGCATTTTATATAAGTTTTTTCTAGGTTCCCCCATATTC
The DNA here is from genome assembly GCA_963989385.1 of Ctena decussata. Lineage (NCBI taxonomy): Eukaryota > Metazoa > Mollusca > Bivalvia > Lucinida > Lucinidae > Ctena > Ctena decussata. The sequence goes on along the minus strand of OZ022498.1, from coordinate 30,312,983 downwards.
ATACCTTGATTTGCCACTCAGGGTAATACATTGTTATACATTTGGCTGTATACTAGAAAAAATGAAGTGCGCTCTATTTTATGAGACACTGGTAAATTAATATACCTCATTAAGTTATTTGGTTCTAAATGAATATTTAGGTACGACTGACAGCAGTATATCATATACGTGATTTAGAAATCCTGAAACCGTATACAGTGTACAATTTGGCATATGTTATGTTTTCTGGTTCATTAGTTTCATTAACCACTCCCTGAAACTTTACACAGCTTGAAGTCCAAAAATGTATGCATAGTATACCGTATATGTTTTCCATTACATACAAGAAATACAAGTTCATAAGGTACTCTGTATTGATCGTCCTTTCTCCCATCCACTTGCTTTTAAATGACAAATTTCATATTTTTTTCTACTTGTTTTGAAAATTGTTGATATGCAGAGTTGATATCCACCGTTAACACGTTAACACGTTGATAAAATGGCACATTTATGTTTAAACGACATTATTTCAACGTTGTTTGTTTACTGGGTATGATTATGTGATTATTAATAGTATGCTCAGTGTCGCATAGTTGGCCTCAGCTGAACTTAAGGCTAGGTTAAAGATTGTTTCAGCCTACTAATTGCAGATAAAAGAATGCGTAGCTCTTCCCGGGCATGCATATAAACAACTGTATGGGTGTGTTCGAGCATTCAGCCGTGCAGGACAGTTAACTCAAAGTTGTAATCAGTTAACAGATGCTTCTGACCAGAACGCCTATAAAAGTACAGTGTATGAATTTGATGCCAACTCTGCTTCGTGGCCTGGCATCAAGAACGTAAGATGTATTTATGATTTCATTGAACGTGTCACTTGTTTAATTTAAAGCCACAGTCTCGCTGTCAGGTATTGGGGCTACATTTTACTACGTTTTCAAAGTGTGGCAAAACTGTAGTATACGTTGTGAAACATTGTGAATATAAATATAGACACAGCAAATACGTGGCCTAGTTACATTCGATTTTGTAAAGTTTAACTTAATCATGGCATTATGATATACGTAGCGTATACCTGGCGAGAGTTGCTTCAGGAAAGCGCTATAAAATAGCGCTCTCTAGCGCTTTGCCAACTCTATGCAACGATTATGCTTTCAAAAAAAAAGCTTTTCTGTAGCAGTGCGTGCACAGTGAAATTTGCCTCGTTTTAAACACATGTAAACAGAAAGCGCCACAGAGCGCTTTGCCAGTGCAACGGTATGTTATAAAAAGCGCTTTGTGAGGCAGCTCCGGGGATGCCACGTAGCGCTACGGGGCGCTTTCTTGTAACATGCCGTTGCATAGCAAACTGCAACAAAGCGTTACATAGCGCTCGCGTTAAGCAAATCGTCCCTGGTAAAACGTAGTCACACGTAGTTAAACGTGGTCAAAACGTAGTAAAACGTTGGCGAAACGCTTTAAATTCCCACAAAACATAACAAGAATAACCTAGAGATTCTCTACGCCTCGGTCTCCTTGTCATGTATTGAGGACTGGGGTATTCTACGTATTCAAAACGCACGGAAACGGCAACATGCGTATAAAACATGGTGAATATGTAATACATACGGTCATATATAACTACATAAATGGCCTAGCAACGTTTGAGAAGAAATATCAGCTTAAATGTAGCATTTCGAAATACTTGCTGTTTGCGAAGTATAACGTATTGAAACGTAGGCTAAACTTACTAGGACGCAAAACAATCATTTAAATGAGTAGCCATACGTGACGGTCTTCTACGTACTACTACGCATTATATACGCTTTACTACGTGTTAGTACGTTTTGCGACGTTTTATTCTGCGTTTTATTACGCCTTGGTATGTTTTACGATACCTACTAAAGTGTCACTTTGACTATCTAGTAATCCCGTAATTTACCTAGTTTAAACTGTTCTCATCCCTTCTGAGAGCGTGGTACTAATTCTTTTGATATTTGGGTAATACGAAGTAAAACATAATTGAGTGTAGTTAAACGTATTGGAAACCTACTATGAAACGTAGTTAACAGCTGAATACCTACAAAACGGGGTACATTTTTGCCAAACGCAGTGGCAGAAAACGTACAACCTAACCCTCTAAACGTGACAGTGAGACCAGGGCTTAAAGTATCCGCATGTTGTGCAAGTATGTGCAATCATCACGTTTTGCATCTGTTATAATGTGTCAGCAAAGGCTTGATGATAAAATGCTTAATTAATGAATGTTACTGTTTTTGCTCAGTTCGATTCGCATTCGAGACTAATAATACGAATAAACACAGAGTTTGAAGTTGTTGACATGTATTAGAAGTAAACTATGCTGGCATGATCAATAATCCCCATTTTGATGGTAAGGCAAAATTAAAATGGCAGAGTGTCTTTCTCTTAAAGTATACCCAATAAACTTAATCGGCATCGAAATATTTGGACACTTATACTTGTTTTTGTCCATATACTGCCTTTCGCCCTGCTTATATTCTAGGCAGGAGCGGGCATGAAGCTACTAACAGAAAAATAGGCTTCTTTTTAGAAATTTTAAAGTGGAGATAATTATATTAAGATAATACAGCACATTCTCTGTCGAAGGCCGTGAGCAGGTAGAGTGCTTGAGCTTGCCATCTGCGTCTTGAAGCCAAAGGGTTGGAAAGCATACAACACATTTCATTCTAGTGTGTAGAAAGAATTTTAACAACAATCTTTATAACTGATACATTTATGGATCTGCTGAAAAGTGACTGTGTATAGAATAACGGGTGCTCCGTTTGAACCCTAAATATAGTCTAAATATATCACTGGGCCAAATACTATCTTAAACAGAAACTCGCTTTTTTCTTCCTGCATTTATTCTTGGTTCTCCATATTAGGTTCTTAAGCAAGGCCAGCAAGCTTTACTTGTAGTCAGATACACTGGTGGACTAGCATGCAGCCAGATGAGGCACCGCCGTAGATAGTTAGAGACAGATAACTCACTTTTATTATCTGATTCTTATAGATTATTCGCAGTCTTTACGTTGGCGACAAGCTAAGAGTGCTACATGAGGCAGATGTTGACTTCGGCACTGCAGATTCAGAGGTTGTAGGAGCAGTCCTTAGTGGGAATGGCAGAAACATAACTTGGTACGTTACAACAACCCAAGCAATACCAAACACTTGTGACAATTACCCCGAGTGCAAAGCTTCACGGATAACAAGTGATGGATACGTCGCATTCCCGAAAGATAAAATTGCCTTCAGTACGATTTATTTTATATGTGCCTATGCTCCCGAATCACAGAGATTACAGGACAGTTTCACTGAAACTTTACCGGCTATTCAGGCTTGCAGCAACGGCTTTGTTATAGACGATACGCCACCGAGCGCTGGAGAGATACACCCTGAAAATATGAATGGCTACATAGACAGCGTTGTCGGTTTTACTGTTAGTTGGATTGGTTTTTATGATAACATCGACGTTAACCTTCTGGGATATAGATACAAAATCAGCTCGTACGCTGTGGAAATAGGTAAATGTTTTGTTTTACATTTGAGTGGTGTAAAATTGGGCAAAAGGCCATGTACAAAAAAAAATATAAATTAGCTGCGCATAAGTGAATATAATCAGCGTCGAATCATACATAAAATGCTCTTGTACGAGGATCATCCAAAAAGTTCTGTCACTGAACTCATAACTTTGCTCACAGACGTGATAGCTTACCACGATTTGCAACAATCAAAAGAACAATTTTTTATCTTTATACAGATATCAGGTAAATGGTGAAAACATGCCCTCTGGTTTAGTTATAAGCTCAGATACAGACCTTATATTTGGACACTGGCCTATTTTCACGATTTTTGTTTTTCTGCTGCCTTGCTTCATGCTGCATATCTCGTCAATTACATATCGCAGGATTCTGAAATTTTCAGGGTTGCTGTCTATTGCATTTTGTGGGACACTACATAAAAATCAGCGACTTCTGTCGATTACATGCGATGCAAAATATTGATATATGAAATATGGTGAAATTCGCAGTCACGTGATTTTCAAGGACCCACTGTGCCTTCATTTTTGGGATCTTTCTAAAATTTTGATTGAGAACACATTGTCATGATCTACTGCAGTACAGATATGCTTCAGAATTTGAAATATTATACGTTTATGAAGCTTTTGAACTTAGAACATGACCTGGTCGATTTTCCTAAGGCGTTGTTTGCATAAAGTTGAGGTTACGAAATGCTGTAAACTCTTTAAAATGGACAGAATCGCTTGGAAATTTTTTCTTTGTCTTTATTAGCACCTGAGATATCGTAGGCACCGGGCAGTGATAATAGACACCCCTTCATTGCTTATTGCCGGAGTTGCATCTACAAATTTGCCAGTCGGGTGAGGGTACCCTTCTTTTGATGCAGATTGTGAATGTTATGTCATTGATACAAGAATCAGTTTTTTTCAGCTATGTGATAAAAAACAGGGTTTTTGAATGGTTTTTATTTTAGGTGAATCGCACTTTTCGTTTTCGAGATATAAACCAGTGACAGAACTTTTTGGATGACCCTCGTAAGACTGATGGATGCACATTTAACCCGAGTTTTTGCTGGCTGTGCATATATGCATCGTAACTTAGCATTTCATATGATTCACCTCATTGCTTCATTCGCACCAATGTTACAGCGAGGACTCCATCAAAATCGATTACTGAGACCCGTAAAAACTTCAATATCAAATTATTCAAAATTCAATACAATGAATCCCATAGAATGAACAACATTCTTTGATGGTTAACAGACTCTGTATCATAGTTTAATTATTTAGCATCGCAGAGTATTCATTTTGTACTTGTTAACTCTGTGAACCCCGGAGTATGTAAAGTGGAAAAGTGAAGGCTGGCCATTTTGGTTGTTGGTTGTTTTATGTGCGTGTTGCTTTGTTTGTTATTGATATATTGTTTATGATGTAAAGGCTAGCCCTGACGTTAAAGGAAGAAAAATGTTTAACGTTTCCCGTATAATTTGTTCTTGTTGTCAGAACTGGTACCTTCGTTGGTCTTTTATGTGGTGGTAGATGTTTTGATTGGGTTGAACAATTGTTTGATGAAAAAAGCAGGACCAAGGGAGAGAGTTGGTCGTAAAGAAAACTACTTAAGACCCCCCATTTATTTCATTTCTGGCCGTCCCAAGGCGGTACTTCTGTTTTGGTTCTTCTTTCGTTTTGTGTGTTGTTCGTTGCTATGTCTGTTATTGATATATTTGTGATGTTAAAGCTAGCCCGTTGACCACCTACATGGGCACTTGCTGTTCACCTGGCTGCCGCTGATGATGTCTTTGTTAATGACTAATTTTGTGTTGTCTTTTTCCCCTATGATGTTTTGAGCGGAATCTGGTATTGAATTGTGTCTGTCCCGATAATTTTCCGTCTACAATCTAACTTTTGCACATAGCCTGATTTTAATATTTGCTATACGCAAAATACGAGGGGAGTTCAATAAGATTGTAGAATTCGGTATTTTTCTATACAATTCAAGATTTCTTTTTTCATTTTTGTGCAATGTAAAAGTAAAAAGTATGCAAAGACCAGGAACTGAAACAATCAAAATCCAAATCCAGCCCTCAAACCTTTGTCAGTTGAATGCTAACAGCCGTAGAGTCAACACGTACACTTTTTTGCTCTTACTTTTTGTTTTGAAACCTTTACCCATAGGCAAAAATGGAAATTCAGAATATTGAGTTCAGAGCAGTCATAAAGTTCCTCACGAAGGAGGGTGCAAACGCCAGAGAAATCCATCGGCGCATGATGTGTATGGTGATAGTAGCCCAAAGTATTCCACAGTGGCAAAGTGGTCAGCAGAATTAAAACCTGGGCGAGACACCTTAGAAGATGACCCAAGGCCAGGTCTCCCTGCTGATTTCAGCCGGAAGATGATCGACCGTGTTGGGAGACTTGTGATAAACGATCGCCGAATCAAAGTTGGCGAACTTGCTTTCAGAATGCGGTATTTCTAATGGAAGTGTTTACACTATAATTCATGAATATTTAGGCATGTCAAAAGTGTCTGCCAGGTGGGTACCCAGAAACCTGAACATGTAAGATCGTCAGCGAAGGGTAGAGTCAAGTCAAGAACTTCTGGAAGTGTACAATGCCAATTCAGAAGACTTTCACACCTGGATTCACCACTGGGACCCAGATAATAAAAAAAATCTATGCAATGGAAGCGTCCTGGCTCACCCCCACCTAAGAAATTTCGTAACCAACCATCAGCCGGCAAGGTAATGGCCACGGTTTTTTGGGACTCCAAAGGGATTATATTGATAGATTACAAGCCTGCTGGTACTTCAATTACAGGAGAATACTATGTCATTAAACAATTAAGGGTTGCTATTACAGAAAAAAACGAAGGTAAAGCTAGCCGCTGATGTCCTTCTTTTGCATAAGTCCAGAATTGCACAAGCGGCTGTTCGTGAGTGCAAGTTCGAGCAGTTAAATCACCCGCCATACAGTCCAGACCTGGCCCTAAGTAATTATTATCAGTTTCGAAATTAGAAGTCCCACTTGCGTGGAACGAGATTTCGGGACGACGATGAGCTCAAGGCTGTTGCAGAGGCTTGGTTTGGGGACCAAACAGACGACTTTTATTTCAAAGGCATAGTCTGCTTAACAGAAAAGTGGGCCAAATGCATTGAAGTAAAGGGATTATATTGAAAAATAATGTTGAAACCATCTTCCAATCTGTGAGTTAAACCTCAAATTTTACGAACTTATTGAACTCCCTTCGTATGTCAAAATGAAATTGTTTGTCAACCGTTTAGCCTCTTACAGTGTATCAGTTTTCAAAATGGGAAAGCTGTGAGTTCCTTAACTTGTGATTACTAAATCGAGTTATTTTATTCACAAGGAAAGCTTCCACAAAACTATTAATATATATATTTTTCAATTTTAATACATTATAATATGAAAATAGGCACTGCCTATTGGCGAGCATCGCTGTAGCCCTTACTAACCCTGAATGGACACATAGACGAAAGTCAACGAATCTACGGGAACAACAACAACTATAAACGCTCCTGCACCTGACCGAAGAACATATCGAATCGATATTCCCATTTTTCGCTAAACCGTAGGCTTGAATTACTCCGAGGAAAATCAAATTTAATTTTACTGTCATCTGCTATACTTTAAGACCGAAGAATACTGTAAAAATATGTATTAAATCACAGCCTAGAAACGGGCATGGCATTTTAGGACTTGCTTTTAGCAATCAACCAAATTTATTTCACACTTCTGTCCTGTCGCGATTCCAGTTTACGCGCTGTGGTACGGTACGGGGTTTTATCCGCGCACAGGTGCCTCTATGGTTATGGTCGAACGTGTCCGCTAGCAGACGACAACAAAATCTCGATGCAAAATTGGTAACTTGAAAAAGAAAGACATTTAGAATTTTTTTATCTCGATAAATACGATTTTCTAAATATTTTTCTATATATGTTTGGATTTGAACCGATCGGCACTGCAGGTTTATCGAAAACTTCTAAGAGCGTCCTCCGTTTCGACAGCAAAGTGAGTGGAACAATTCCATTTAAATATTTATTTTTTCGTGTTCCAAATTTGAAGAATCCTGTTAAAGCAGTATAGATCTATAACGATTTAAATAAAACCTGTTTGGGTGAAGGGCCGTTTATTCTATTCTGTTCTCTATTGATGCAGGATTTTTTTATGGTAACCCGTCAAGATCGCAGCAATCAGACATCCTCGTCTATGGAACTGACCGAAATGTTACAATTGCATTACAGCTTATTTTTCAGCTTCCGGTCGAACGTTAAAAATTATTTACATACACATCAGGTTTTGTGCCGAAGAACGTGCTTATCTTTGTGTCTAAGGAGAATAGCAACCATGAGTAGTGGTCAGAGACGAAACAGTGAGACAGTTTTGTTGAAATAAATCGATCAAACTTCCTGTTAAATCATAATGGTAGCCCCCATATGGAGGTAAATTTCGGTCGAGAAATCGAACGATGGTTTTCTGAAGCAACATATACAACATAATCTACATTTTCTATTGACTAATGTCCTACCATAAGAGCTCGCCCTTCGAGCTAGCGGGCCCTTTGGGCCCGCTTGCGATGCTCGCTACAACCAAGTATATTCGTATGGCACATTTGACGTATCTTTCATTGTTCATACAACGCCCTTCATGTATGGGTGGAACCCTTCGAAGAACTTGTCAGCTGTTAGATACAGGCTAAAGAAATGCTTAATTCGCTAAATTACAAACCCCATTACAAATGATTGAAGCCGCATGTAAAGGGACATCAAGTAATGTGCGTGCTTTCAATAATAAAATCATCCTACACACCAGCTTACACTGAATAGAGTATCTGCCTTTCACTCGATTTAGATTTCCAAGGATTTCATAGATTATACATACGAAAATTGAAGTTTCTAATCAGACTGCGCAAATACATGTGCTGATCTGAATCTTTACTGATCACATGTGCTATACGCTACCTCTTCAGGCGACTTCAAAAAATATTTGGCTTCTTATTTAAGTGTCATTTTTATATACTTTTATTCAATCTTAAGCTTTCCGACTTATACTATTGAAATCCCGACTATTTGTCTTTGTATTATTGTTAGGTACCACGCCAACACGGCGAGACATCAAGCAGTACTCTGTTAATGGTGACATCACATCTCTGCTCGTTGACAACTTGAATTTAACTTCAGGAATCTCTCTCTACATTTCTGTTATTGGTATGTATATAAAGGTAAAACTCCAATGAGTCTGCAAATCTTGGACTCGTGTCAGTCAGACCGAAAGTCTTTAAAACACAAAATGTATATAGCGATCAACATTGTGTTAGCCGGGTTTCTTGAAAGATTTCCGACAGGATCTGTACCAGTATCAATACAAATATGCCTGTTTAAAATATATTGAATCTTTATCGGACACAATAGTTAATATACTTGGAATTAATACGTAGATTTATGTATTATACACATGAGCCCCGGTAGCTTAGTGGGTTAAGCGCTGGCCAACTGATCTAGCAGACCGGGCTCGAGCCTCGCTTGAGGGGAGAATCTTTCCTACCGTAAACGAGGTTCATTTGCACGCAGCCTTTTCAATGAAAAAACGTTATATCGCAAGTCATCCATCCATCTTTGTATTAAGCAGAAATTTTAACAGTAATTTTGAAACAAAACCATGTATTTTTGACAAATTACCACGCTGCTAGACTAGTTTAAACCGATTTTATTGAAAGGTATAGGCGAAATTTTCTGTCTCTGAAAACAAGTCAAACTGTTTGTTTCTTTTTCCTATATACATAATAAAAAACTTTGTTTGATTAATATGCTTAAATTCATGTTGGCACTACCGATGCTAATATTTTAGAATATTTCTAAATAAAAAGGATTTAGCCTATTTTTACATACAAAGGGTGTCATTACCCACCCACTATTTCAGTTTTTCATCTAAAGACTTTCCCCGTGCATCCTAATGCTACTCAAATATAATGTGTACGATGATAGCTCACGCATTCAGGCAGAGTAGCTTGCAGAGGCTCGGGGGTGTGGGGCTATCATCCTTCATAATGATATCATGATCTGGCTAATTCCTAGAGCAGGTTTCAAAGTAAACAGCATATTAAAGTAGATGGGTACACGAACAGGGAAAAGAAGTCATTCTTCACAGCGGTGACGGGTGGGAGGTGGGGAGTAATATTCAGTTCTTAGTGAGAAGCATTTATTCCTCTTCATCGTCCAATGAAATAACAGGACGGCAAACTAAGTGTGGAGCAATAAGGAAACTTACTGATAAACCTTAATAAATTGTGAGGCCGTAAGCTGAAACTATATTTTTCATCATTTAGTGGAAATGTCTTAGGTAGTTTAAAAGGCCTTCCGTTTTGTCTCAACAAATCACCTGATTAGACAAAACATGTACGAATATAGGCGCAAAAAATATGTCATGTCTCACGTGCGCCTATTGGTCTTCTCAACTATTTTGAGCCTGTAGCTTAGTTAAAATACACAATAGCAAGGGGTACAGGGATAATTAATGGATGATTTTCCGTAAAGTTCAATATAAACGTATATTTAATCGCGTTTCAACTAATCCGCACTATTGCTCTAGCTTTTTAAATCACTTCTCTTACCTGTCATTGTAGCGACTGATCATGCTGGGCTACAGACCAGAGTATCTTCAGAGAAATTGATAGTTGATAATACCCCACCAGTAGTTGGAACAATTTTCTTGAAAACTGATACAGCGTCAAAATGGATAAGCAATGGTATTTTGACAATACAGCTTCTAGACTTTTCTGATGAAGAAAGTGGTATTGACAGATACATCGTCCATGTAGGATCATCCAGATATAAAATGGACATTTTGTCACAAAGTGAACATGCAGATGATATGATACAGCTAAGTCTACAAGGTACAGATGTGATGGATGGCCACTTCTACTACCTTGGCGTGAAGGTAAAAAAATCAGTTATGATTATAGTGTGTTCGATTTTTTACGTATCTTAAACAATCTAAATATTGAGACATATGACGTAATTAACTTTATTGTGCTAGAGTAGGAAAGATTGGTTTCACAACTCAGCAAAGCATTCAAAAGATGCCGATGGAATGACATACATATAAAATCTGAAAGACAAATTATTACTTATTCCTTCTGTTTAAACTAAATGCTATTGATTTGAATGAAAAATAAAATCCGCGTATATACCATGATGCGCACTGTAATAAAATGAATTTAGCTACTAGGGAGGTTTGAATAGATGTATTTAAACAGAATAAAACTATACTGTCACCATTCACTCGAAAGCAGATAGATAAAGAATATGTTATTTCAAATAACTCTTATGTAAACGCGTGATATTGCTAAGTAATATATATTATTTGAATCATTACTTGTAAACACTCTACTTGTAAACATGAGCACCTGGTTTTGAAAATAATAAATTTTGTCAGTTCTAATAACTCACACATCGTTTCGTCCAAAGAAATCTGTGGCACTTGTAGACTAAAAATACGAAAATATTTTTTTTCTCATCCGTAAATAATTATCCAAAGGGATAAAGAATAGTAATCATTAATACAATAACCCTTCCTAACGTTTCGGCGTATTGCCTTTATCAAAGAAACAAAATTTCTCACGATAATTACATTTTGCCCTATTGCCGTAACTTGTTTACGCTATGCGACGTTGTTTAAATTTTGCCGCGACGTTCCGTCGCAACGTCACGTCACATTGTAGGCGCTAACGCTATGCGACGTTGTGAAAATTTTGCCGCGAAAATTTCCGGCAAAACAGCTTCAGGAAAAGACATGGTGAGATTCGTAGAGTTGTGTTGTCCGATTTCGCGCCGTTATTTGTAGCGCCTACAATGTGACGTGACGTTGCGACGGAACGTCGCGGCAAAATTTTCACAACGTCGCATAGCTTAAACAAGTTACGGCAATAGGGCAAAATGTAATTATCGTGAGAAATTTTGTTTCTTTGATAAAGGCAATACGCCGAAACGTTAGGAAGGGTTATTGTATTAATGATTATTTTTTTCTGTTTCATTTGATACGTGTTTTCCGATTATGTACGAAGTTTGGGATGAAAAGTTAGATGACAAATTCAAAGCACATAAAAGTTCAATTCATGTCCATTAATTTGATTAAAAATGTTATATTCAAAGACAATAGTTGCTGTGGCTTTGACATTTATCCGATTGTTGTTCTAGTTTTTATTCTTGGAAAATAAAAATTAACTTCCGCTGCAAATTCTACTATAATCTTAATATTTCTTATATATGCGAAATCAGGCTTTTATTACACTTAAAGATTTGAAACAGATTCTATCAGTTTTGAATAATTACGCATGCTGCAAACAGGTGAAACCTGATGGTATAACAACTTGCTAAGAGTTCCATAAAAATGTACACATCGGCGGCTTAGAGCACTTTATTTTTATTTGTTTAAATTGATATACACTGTAGGTAAATAGTCTAACGTTTGCATTGTTTCTGCTCCTAGGCTCTAAACAGGGCGGGATTATCTTCCGAATATACTTTCATACAGTTTGGAGTTGACCAGTCACCACCGACCGGAGGGCACGTTATGGACGGACTGCCAATGGAAAATGTACGCTTTATATCTATTTTGCGATATGATACTTTTGGCAACCAAGCGTGATAATTATGCAGAATTAAGTTAATGACAAAAATATTGTTGGAGATAACCAGTGATGTCCCCAATGACAACTCACAACATACATAAGATGTAAATAAAATAAAATAAGACAGAACGGCACATCAGGCTGTAGCAGGCATGGTTACATATAATCTAATAAAAGAGATATTGCAACTACAGAAAAATCTCGGAATGGCAAAAAGCAGACATATTGGGACTTATATCAATAAATATACCTATGCACCTCCACAGATGTAAAACATATAAGCGTTCGGTCTGCATAAATGAATCCTAACTCTTAAGGACAGCACAAACGAATATTAGATCATTAAACAAATACTTGATTGAATCGTGTCACGCAAATGGGTGTGTATGCGAACAGCAAAATCTCAGATCAGATAAGCTTAAGCATCTTTCATGTACTCTTTCTCTCAAAAATGTTGGTGCACATAGGAGTCGCACTAACAGGAATGAGCCGGGCCGGGTAGCGCAATCGGTAGGGCACCTGACTCGTAAGTCAGAGGTCCTGGGTTCGAATTCCGGTCTGGCCACATACTTTCGTTCCTCCTTCCGCTGATTCAAGAAGGGTAGTTGTCAGTTACTGGCGAAAGTATGTGCACTTAGTACTGGTTAACCGCTTAGGAGGTCTAAGCCTGCCCAGGAATAGTGTGGTTAGGTTAACTGACCGTCCCGACATGACCTTAGTTGTTTACCATGGACGTTAAGCATCAAATCAACCAACCAACCAACTAACAGGAATGATGCTTAAATGCTCATGCGACAAGGAAAGGCTCATATTAGAAACCTCGCTATTCGCACACACAACTTGCGTGAACACAAAAAATCTACATACACAAAAGAAAGGCTCTACGTATACTTCGCGGATGCACTTTCCACAACATTCACGTACATCCTGATGTTACAAAGTTCATATCGAACTAATGAAAACGACAAGGGGGCTTATATGAGTCCCCTGCTTTCCAACATACAGCAAAGGGAATGAGTTTGTTGTGCATCTCATTTTATATAGTCCGTTTGCTCCCAAATGCAAACGGCATCCTTCTCAAATTTGGCGAGAGGCAGAAGAATTTCCAATAATATTGCTCCTTCCTAATATACATTATCTTAATTGTATAGAAATGTGAGGCATTGCATAAAGTTTCTGAACAAAAAAAACAAAAAAACAAAAAAAAAACACCCTAAATTATGTGATTTTCGCCTCTTAATTACAAGGGAATAAATCTTGACTATGAATTCACGTTTAGTCTTATGGATTATAGCTTGTGACCAATTTAAGCTATCCTTAGAACAAAATTTGCATAATTAATTGAAATTTTATTCTAATTTAAAGAGTAACTACACTTCAGGAACTGACTGAATCAGATCCCAAACCCTATCCCCAACATCAAAGGGAAAGATTGACAAAGACATCCCAACAAACAATAAATTACAAGCGATAATTCGAGTCAGCATCTCTTTCCCGAATAGGTGCCAACTCAGCTATCTTTATTGAACTAAATAATTTAGACCAACTACAAAGTCTATTTTTCTAATGCTTGTTTCACCCATATATTATCAAATTTTAAAAGATACACATTTTACTCGTAAACTATATAATAGTTCAACGTTTATTTACAACAAAATATATATCACCTGTCTAGTGACACCATGCGTTATGCGTGCGGACACTTGAATAAATTTTACTATTTTATTAATACACGCACACACGAGTAGTATACAACGACTTTACGCTATTTTCTATCAACAATATTTTGGCTGTCCTTACATTTACACGACACCCTTCAGTCAAAATGCTGTTTCTGCATTACTGTTTATGCTCCAAACTTTGAAAAAGTTGGTGGGGCATATTGCTTCTGGCTTGTCCATGCGTGCGTGCGTGACTGCGTGCGTGCGTCACACTTCTCATGCTTGCTGTAACTTTGGAACCTTGCTAGCTAGGATCTGGAAATTTCATATATGGATTTCTCATGAAAAATTAGCTAACACATATTTTTTTCTTTTCCCAATTATGCCTCTTAATGGAGTTATGCCTCTTTTAGTAAAATGAGATGATTATCTTGTTAGCAAGATATCTCAAAAAGTTTTTAAGCTATGGCCTTGATACTTGGTGTACTTATTGGGTATGAGAAGTAAATTATCGGATACACTTTTGGGAGAATGCTGTAAAATATTGATGGCATTATGGCCCTTTTTTGTTTGAATTTGGCATTTTTCCAACTTTTGAACCGCTTAAGCTAGGAAGCTGAATTTTGGTATAGTAGTAGTCCTTGATGAGTTAATTACTTTAGTACAGACTAGGTACTTCAGCATTGATTAATTACCGAGTTACTTCCCGTGATGTTCAAAAATAATGCAGCTGCTGAGTTCAAGAACCACAGGGCATAGGGTTTTGAAATTTCATATGTTGGACTCAGATCGAGGATTAGTTAATAATCGAGTGCCGACTCCCAAATCAAGGGCCGATTCCACATCGGTGGCCGATTCCGACAGAGCCATCCCACAACGAGGGCCGGTTTCACTGTCAGCCGAAAACACCCTTACCTTTCAGTCCGTTGACGTAGGACAAGTAATGATTCGACGAAAATGAGCTTTGATGGTCAATTCAAAGATTAAAACAAGTGATGACAGATACTAAACTAGTGCTTAGGCCTGTGCTTTGAAATCCGTGAACACACACACACACACACACACACACACACACACAAATCTGGGACGAGGTGGACAAAGTCAGTCCGAAACAGGGGCCGATGTTATCCGTCAATCTGAGTAATTTTAGCTCTGTTTATGCTCGTCTCGTAATGAGACATTGATAAAATTCATTAATTTTGTTAGAATTATTGTGCAGTGTATTTGTCACGTACTTTTCGAAGGTACGAAGTAAAAGCAATGTGCGGATTTTTAATGCATGTATAAACTATGTCATTATATAACTTCTGTATTTCTAATGCGGCAATCTTTTGTTTCCGCGTTCTTCCTACGTTCACCTTTGGTTGATATTCCTCCCCTGAAACGAAAATGTGGAAAATAATATAGATGGTCTGATTCCAAGCAGGTTAACTACTACCTTTGTAAAACCAGGAGAGCTCGATCAGTCACTCCGCCAGTCATTAAGGTGGGCCTATATTTGTGTGGCCGAATTGTTGATGGGTCATGAAGACCTATGACACATTAAACGAACCCCGCGGCATAGCTTCAATAATGCATTAAGTCTGCGCGAGTGCACCGATTAACTGTTATTGCCATTAGATAGGTTTAGAATCATACAGCAAGATGCAAAGTAAAACACTACACTTCATGAGCGTACAATGATTCTGCCATTAATGTTCTTTGCATCCATATCAATCTCTGTAGGATAGGCGAGTTGAAAGTCGTGATCAGAATGTGCAAAAATGCATACTTATGTTACTGACCTGTTTGCATATATTATCGCGTACTTTTCGCTCTGTGCCGACACAATGCTTTTGTTGTTTGAAGGTGTATTCGTGTACGTAGCACTAATTTAGCAGTGACTGCTGACTGCCCACAGTCACTACCCACCGCTAGCTGTAAGTGCTGACAGTGTCACTGCTCGGATCAAGATGCGACTCTTGATAAAAACACCTTACGGTCTGCGTGATCCGATTTTATCAGAAGGTCGTGCAGGTGTTGACATGATTACGAAAAAGACTATACCGAGAGAATATAATAATATTACCTGTGAAACTACTACAGTTACTGTCGTATCGACAAAGAATCAAGAATTGTTCCGTATAGGCGGTTCAGAAAATTAAGAAGCTGTGCTGTTATTAACTGTTCATTACCTTTGAGTATCTTCCTTACAGATGACTGTTCCTGCATCTTCTGAAATCTCGTTGGTCACCATCTTAAAACATTTGGCGCGAGATGGTCCCTATTTAACAATAAAGAGACAATAACAGGCTGCTTAGCGTATATATAATAAGGAAGACTCAGATCAGCCTGTGAATCCGTGCAGTCTTGCTGGAGCTGTAATTTTGTGTACATTTTTCGGAGTCCACACATTGTGTGAGCGATCAGTAGTAACTCTGACCACTATCCGAATGCACAGGCTGGTCTTTATTGTTTATGTAACAAACACCATTTTGCGTGTTGCGGCTCATTTGTTATGTTTGTTATGTGCATGTTTTAGTAAACAAGAAAAAAATTATTTTCTGGTTTAAATGGATATGCAAAATTTAGATGTGCCAAACACTTTACTTAAAGGTATACTCCCTCGTATTTCATTAAAGGATTGAATTTAATTTTTCAGCGTTCATCGTGTGATGAAGCCAGTGGGCGGAGCTAAAATTCCATGAAGCGCGAAGCGCTACTTGTAGAATTTTAGCGACGACAACTGGCTTCTTCACACGATGAACGCTGAAAAATCAAATTCCTATTCTTATATTTTACACTTTATTTGTTATCCTCTCTGTGCCGAGTTCGTGGTAATTTGGTGTAGAATAGGCAAAATATGGGTCGAAGAAAAGTTAGTGACGACGCATTCGCCCATAACGTTAAACAGCCGTCGCCCTGACATGGCGTCAGTCGAACGTTACAAGAACCAATCAAGACGTTTGTTTACATAAGACGTTGCTTGACGACAACGTCACATGATCAATTGTCCTTCATCGGTGTATGATGCTAGTTGCTCTAAAGGGCTCACCTATGGGAAGTCGGTGGCAAGTGTTAAATTTTACGAAATAATCACAAAATTAGGAAACTGGTTAGTTGTATGAAACACAATTAAGACTTATACAAACAATCTTCAGCGAAAACATCTTTGTTACGGAGGCAGAGACGATATATCAGTGCATACTATTGTTGAATATTCATGTATATTTTGTCGTCACAAAGCCCTTGCTTGAATTTGGCATTTTCCAACTTTTGAATCGCTTGGGGTAGGAATCTGATTTTTGGTATAGTAATAGTCCTTGATGTGTTTAATACTTAAGTGCAGGTTAGGTAACTCTACATTCATTAATTTCGCCTGATGTTCAATACTTATGCAGCTACTGGGTTCTAGAACCACTGGGCATAGGGTTTAGGAATTTTATTTATGGATTCCTTATGGAAAAATAACTGACACATATATTTTTTTCCAAATTACGCCCCATTTTGGAGTTATGCCCATTCAAATACACGAGATGGATATCTTTGCAAAATATCGCAAGATGTATTTGAGTTATGGCCAATGTATTCGGTACACTGATTAGATATGAAGAGTAGATTACCTGATTAACTTTTAGGAGATTTCCATAAAATTTTGATGGAGTTATAGCCCTAGTTTGAATTTGACATTTTTCAAACTTCTGAATTTATTTATCTAGGAAGATGATTTTTAGTGTAATAGTAGTTCTTGATGAGGTAAATATTTTAGTAAGATTAGGTAACTCCTATTTAGACTTAGATATTCTAAATTTTGACACCTTTAGTGGCAAACATATGGTTGGGGGCATATGTTTTACAAACACAATTTGTAGTTATTGAAATATTTTACGAAAACATCCAAAAATTTAGATTTTTCGTATTCTGTTATGTCAAGTTATAAGAGGCATTGGAGCATTAGAACATTTAATGTTCGAGTGAATAACAAAATTCCCGTTGGCACTTGGGAAAAAACGAACTTTAATAACGTTCTATTAGCTTTATAATATTTGTCTGAACAATTGCTTTATAATTTGTTAAAAAGGTCATAGACGTCGACTTCCAGACAGACGTGAATTATATTAGTGGGCATTGGAAGAGTTTCACAGATCCCCACAGCGGTATCTCGTATTACACAGTCGGTCTTGGTACAGAACCATTAACATATGATATTGAGCCCCGTGTCAACGTTGGATTCCGAACAGGTTATATTCAACACTGAATTAGATAATTTGACAAATACTTATGTGTGAGTGTTATTTAGCGTCTAAATTATGTAACTGGTGTCGTTTGAAAAGCTTCTAACGGTATGTAAAAACATGACAGACTCAGATCAGCACGCGTGTCCGCATCCAAATCTCCCGTTTTCACATTTGCAATATACATATGGTGCGAAATCTCAAAAGTTACATATAAAGATCCTGCTAAGTTAACGAAATCACGCAGTTTGAATGTTTACAGTAAGCACAGGGCTTAAGGTCCATTATCTCGCGACGACGGTCGTTTGAATTTTTGCCTACTGTTGCAGTTGCCGTTGATGGTATGCATAGATAGATCTTAAACTGACGATAACGCCGAAGGATAGACATCTTGACGTTAGTAGACATGATTTTAACGTTCTTCAGAGGTGGCAATATAGTTCCATTATGATTATTCTGACGTCAACATAATATAGCTACGTTCGGGGTTCCATTGGCGACTTTCCCAATGGTGTCATTGGTTGCCAATGGTACCACTGGTACTTGTAGAACCTTAACAGTATCGGCAGCGATGGTACCATTGGTACTATTGGTAGAGCCAATGGCATCATTGACACACTAAGTCTTGCAGAGCCAATATTTTTTTGCAATTAGAAATTTTTAGTTTTTCTGATTTGCTTTTCTCATTGTGGGAAAAAATATCATTCTACTACTGTCTCAACTAGAGCGCTTATGACGAATTCACGAAATCGCCATATCACAATTTCCTGTTTTGTTAATTAGAACAATGCCCTAAGTTGTCTGCAGTATTGGCAGCCAATGATCGGCAATATTGGTACTATTGTTATCAATGGAAGAGCAAATGGTGCGAATGGTGAAACTCTGAAGGGCATTGGCATGCCAATGGTGACATTGTCAGAACCATGTACGCACCCTAAATAAATTTAGACATCGATGTCGGACGTAACATGTAGCCTCCGAAACATATAACATGTAATAAATTGTAGCCTAAGTTTCAGTGATTTGGTAAAGATTTACTTTTCTTTTTTTTATAATTTGTTTTCAACCTTTAAGCCTGCTGTTTGATCAAGGAAGCAAACTGAAGACTTACTCTTACATGAAAGATTCATGGATTGATTCTTGGCAGAGGAGAAGTTGCAACTCATGTGAACAGTTTAAAGAAACATTCTCATTGAAATGTGTTAAAAGAAAGATTTCATATGTGCGTTCTTTATAAATGTTTCAGATATAATATGGAATTCTACATTTACTACCGGCCAAAAGTACTATATAACTGTTGATGCATGTAATGAAGCTGCTCTATGCCATGCTGTTTCATCTGATGGCCTTGTTTTAGATGATACCCCGCCAATCCCTGGCATTGTAAGGGTTGGATCCAATAGCCGTCACCATTCTTATATTCCTAGAAGGTATACATGCACGACAGGAGGAAAAGTTTGCCAAGCGAAGTGCACTAAATGTCTTCATACCTAGGTTTTAAGAGCTTCAAACTAAGGTTTGAATTTGAATTCTACAATTTAAATCTTTATTCCTAGGATTAAAATTTTCACTACTAGGTTTCACATTTTCAATCTAAGGTTTAACCTTTGAAAATCTAGTTCTGAAACGAATATTTATCCAAAGGTCCAAATTAATCATTGTATAGAAGTCTTCACAGAGAAGTTTTTAATCAGAGGTTTAAGACTTTCAAAGAATGCCCATTTGAAACAAAGATTCAGAAGATTTAAATCCATAGCTTAAGATTCTCAAGCAGCCGCCTTGGTTATTCTGAAATTTTAAAAAAGGAAGTTTAATTTGGAAGCTTAGACCTTGGTTTCGAGCTTTTAATGCATTTGTCCTGTTATACGTGTCTAAGGAAATGTGTAAAGACAAAATACAAGTGGTAGATCAGCCTTCCTATCAGCACAGACATTAGGGTCTTCTTAAGTAAATAGCAATTGAATCTCTAAGGTGAATTAGTACACTCTGAAGAGCAGCAGCTCCATCATTTTCTGTTTCCATTCTCCTAAGTAAGAAACACTTATTGAGAAAGTGTTTTTTCTACAATAGGAGCAAACTGTTACTTTTAAGTGCAGACTTCTTTTTATACCCCCGTGGAAGACAAGTCTTATTATGTCGTGCCCTCCGTCCGTCTGTCCGTCTGTCCATGCGTCCGTGTTCGTCCGTCTCTCCGTCCGTCTGTCCGTCCGTTAACGTTTTGTATCCGTTCCATATCTCCTAAACACATTGAACGACTGGAGGAAAAGTTTGCCAAGCGAAGTGCACTAAATGTCTTCATACCTAGGTTTTAAGAGCTTCAAACTAAGGTTTGAATTTGAATTCTACAATTTAAATCTTTATTCCTAGGATTAAAATTTTCACTACTAGGTTTCACATTTTCAATCTAAGGTTTAACCTTTGAAAATCTAGTTCTGAAACGAATATTTATCCAAAGGTCCAAATTAATCATTGTATAGAAGTCTTCACAGAGAAGTTTTTAATCAGAGGTTTAAGACTTTCAAAGAATGCCCATTTGAAACAAAGATTCAGAAGATTTAAATCCATAGCTTAAGATTCTCAAGCAGCCGCCTTGGTTATTCTGAAATTTTAAAAAAGGAAGTTTAATTTGGAAGCTTAGACCTTGGTTTCGAGCTTTTAATGCATTTGTCCTGTTATACGTGTCTAAGGAAATGTGTAAAGACAAAATACAAGTGGTAGATCAGCCTTCCTATCAGCACAGACATTAGGGTCTTCTTAAGTAAATAGCAATTGAATCTCTAAGGTGAATTAGTACACTCTGAAGAGCAGCAGCTCCATCATTTTCTGTTTCCCTTCTCCTAAGTAAGAAACACTTATTGAGAAAGTGTTTTTTCTACAATAGGAGCAAACTGTTACTTTTAAGTGCAGACTTCTTTTTATACGCCCGTGGAAGACAAGTCTTATTATGTCGTGCCCTCCGTCCGTCTGTCCGTCTGTCCATGCGTCCGTGTTCGTCCGTCTCTCCGTCCGTCTGTCCGTCCGTTAACGTTTTGTATCCGTTCCATATCTCCTAAACACATTGAACGACAGGAGGAAAAGTTTGCCAAGCGAAGTGCACTAAATGTCTTCATACCTAGGTTTTAAGAGCTTCAAACTAAGGTTTGAATTTGAATTCTACAATTTAAATCTTTATTCCTAGGATTAAAATTTTCACTACTAGGTTTCACATTTTCAATCTAAGGTTTAACCTTTGAAAATCTAGTTCTGAAACGAATATTTATCCAAAGGTCCAAATTAATCATTGTATAGAAGTCTTCACAGAGAAGTTTTTAATCAGAGGTTTAAGACTTTCAAAGAATGCCCATTTGAAACAAAGATTCAGAAGATTTAAATCCATAGCTTAAGATTCTCAAGCAGCCGCCTTGGTTATTCTGAAATTTTAAAAAAGGAAGTTTAATTTGGAAGCTTAGACCTTGGTTTCGAGCTTTTAATGCATTTGTCCTGTTATACGTGTCTAAGGAAATGTGTAAAGACAAAATACCAGTAGTAGATCAGCCTTCCTATCAGCTCAGACAGTAGGGTTTTCTTAAGTAAATAGCAGTTGAATCTTTAAGGTGAATTTGTACACTCTGAAGAGCAGCAGCTCCATCATTTTCTGTTTCCCTTCTCCTAAGTGAGAAACACTTAAGAGAAAGTGTTTTTTCTACAATAGGAGCAAACTGTTACTTTTAAGTGCAGACTTCTTTTTATACGCCCGTGGAAGACAAGTCTTATTATGTCGTGCCCTCCGTCCGTCTGTCCGTCTGTCCATGCGTCCGTGTTCGTCCGTCTCTCCGTCCGTCTGTCCGTCCGTTAACGTTTTGTATCCGTTCCATATCTCCTAAACAAATTGAACGACAGGAGGAAAAGTTTGCCAAGCGAAGTGCACTAAATGTCTTCATACCTAGGTTTTAAGAGCTTCAAACTAAGGTTTGAATTTGAATTCTACAATTTAAATCTTTATTCCTAGGATTAAAATTTTCACTACTAGGTTTCACATTTTCAATCTAAGGTTTAACCTTTGAAAATCTAGTTCTGAAACGAATATTTATCCAAAGGTCCAAATTAATCATTGTATAGAAGTCTTCACAGAGAAGTTTTTAATCAGAGGTTTAAGACTTTCAAAGAATGCCCATTTGAAACAAAGATTCAGAAGATTTAAATCCATAGCTTAAGATTCTCAAGCAGCCGCCTTGGTTATTCTGAAATTTTAAAAAAGGAAGTTTAATTTGGAAGCTTAGACCTTGGTTTCGAGCTTTTAATGCATTTGTCCTGTTATACGTGTCTAAGGAAATGTGTAAAGACAAAATACCAGTAGTAGATCAGCCTTCCTATCAGCACAGACAGTAGGGTTTTCTTAAGTAAATAGCAGTTGAATCTTTAAGGTGAATTTGTACACTCTGAAGAGCAGCAGCTCCATCATTTTCTGTTTCCCTTCTCCTAAGTGAGAAACACTTAAGAGAAAGTGTTTTTTCTACAATAGGAGCAAACTGTTACTTTTAAGTGCAGACTTCTTTTTATACGCCCGTCGAAGACAAGTCGTATTATGACGTCCCCTCTGTCCGTCTGTCCATGCGTCCGTGTTCGTCCGTCTTTCCGTCCGTCCGTCCGTCTGTCCGTCCGTTAACGTTTCGTATCCGTTCCATATCTCCTAAACACATTGAAAGATTTTGATGAAACTTGGGTCAAATATTTGCCTTATCGAGACAATGTGCAGAACTTATATCTAAATGATGTCCGACAAAGGTCCAGGTCACACTTACATTTCAAATGTCAGAAGGTAACATTTCTTGTCCGCTCCATATCTCGACAACCGTTTAAGATTGGTTCATAAGAGTTTGTACAAGTATAAAGCACCGTCAGACAATGTGCAGAGAAAAAGAACCATAACCATATTTTCAGTTTTGACGGAATAGTGTCCCTTTTTACTTTTAAGAGTAATTTCATATAAGCTTCTTCTCCGCTCCATATCTCAAAAACCGTTTAAGATTGCTTCATGAAAGTTTGTATAAATATAAAGCACTATCACACAATGTGCAGAGAAAAAGAACCATAACCATATTTTCAGTTTTGAAGAATTATGTCCTTTGTATTTTTCGTATGGTAATTTAATATAAATCTTGTGTCTGCTCCATATGTCAACAGCCGTTTAAGATTTCGTCAGAAATATTGTATAAATATAAAGCACCACCAGACAACGTGCAGAAAAAAGTATCATAACCCTACTTTTAACAAAATTACGCCCTTTTGTATTTTTCGTTTAGTAAGTTTGTATTAAATTCGTATCCGCTCCATATCTCCTTAACCCTTTGAAAGATTTTTTGAAACTTGAGTCAAATGTTTACCTTATCGAGGCAACATGCAGAACTCATATTTCAAAGATGTCCGAAAGAGGTCATTGTCACACTTAGAAGTCAAAGTTCAAAAGGTAACTGTTTGTCCGTTCCTTGTCTCGAAAACGGTATAAGATTTCTTCATAAAGGTTTATACAAATATGAAACATCATCAGACAATATGCAGACCTATAACCCTACTTTAAGTTTTGACGGAATTATGCAACTTTGCATTTTTCATATAGTAATTTCATGATTATTTGCTTTGTGTCTGTTCCATATCTTGATAACAGTTGAAGATTTCCTCGTGAAAGTTTGTACAAATATCAGACGATTTGTAGAGTAAAAGAACCATAACCCTACTTTCCGTTCTGATGGAATTATGACCCCTATAATATTTTCTATGAAATTCATATTAGCTTTATTTTTTTGTAGTTTTATATCTGCCTTATTATTGAAGATTTAAGCTACTGACAAACTTCTGTCATCTCTGGTTTTCTTTCCAACTTTAAGCCCCAACAGGCGTATATTGCCCCGCTCAGCGGAGCTGTTGTTCGAAAAATTTCAACGCCACTGAAAGGCAAACAGGAAGTTACAAAACTTGCATCTCTCCGAAAATACATGAGAGAAAAACATGGCTGTGTAAGCGTTCATCCTAAATTAATACAAACATGAAAGCACTTAGCACATAGATCCAAAACTGTGTTGTTAGTCTATACGAGGGTCCTGCAAAAAGTTCTGCCATAAGAGGGGGGTTTCTTAACTGAAGCGTTTTATCACATATGTTTCTATTACAAACCTACAGAGTATTTCTCTTTTATCGAAATACGTTTTGCAGCCTTTCTACTCAGTCGTGGAATACATTTAAATAGTCTTTTTTTTTTGGTATATATGTTTGGGCACACTGGACTCTCGTGCTGCCAAGAAAACTATTGTAATTGTATTCTTCCCCGAAAGCATTTTCTTAAGCCTTGGAAACAAATAGAAGTCACTTGGACTCAGGTCTGCAGAATTATGTAGATGGTCTACAACATTAACATTTTCTGACGCACAGAAAGCCTTAGCATCCTCACACTTGAGGGGGGGGGGAGAGGCGTTGTCATGAAACAGATAAATCCCTGACTGACCATCATTGGCGTGGGCGCCTCTTGCAATAAAAACTTTTCACTTTTCTAACATAGTGTTAAAATTTCTTTTACACCAAGGTCTATCGGAACCAGAATTTTATGGTGACTTAGTATACAAATTCAAAAAGATTAAGGGTAGGACTGATTTTTCTGATCAATTCCGAAAAATAATAATACGTCACAAACGTATTGGCTATAATTTAAATGTTATGCGACAGTCTGCATGCTTAGTGATTAACCCAATCACGGTTGATAACTTTGCTGCACTCTTTAATTGCACACCGGGGGATCGGTCGTCAGACTCTATGATGGCCCCGACCTAAAGCTATATATTTTAGTTGGTTGGGACCGGAGCCTTTTTGTCTGTTGCTTGGTCCACCGGGGCTCAACTGGTGACCTTCTTTTGCTTCAGATTTCCAGTGGGTTTGTTTGGCAGGACAGGGATCTCCACCTGTCAGACGGCCCGTTGTATCTGTTGAGTCCTCATCTTTGCTTCTTCATGGTGTTGAAATTTGATTTATGTGTTTACCGTGATGATTCATTGACGAGTTAGAGGGTTATCATGCGAACCGAACAACCAACTAAATGTTTTGTACCACTTCAGTAACTGAGGGTGAGGTTGGGCCTGTAAAATCGATTTAAGCCCCCCAGTAATTCATTACTGACCGTTCCAAGGCGGTAGTTCTGTTGTGGTTCTCTGTTGCCTGTTTTTGGTGTCAGAGTTTCTGTGATGTTTTACCTTATGTATGTTCTTATTATTTTTGGTTCGGTTTGGGTTGCTGAGTGGCCACCTTTTGGGAACAAGCTGCTCACTCGGTTGACCATATGTTCTCTGTATCTTGATTATTTGTAATCTTAGTTGTTTCCAACTATGGTTTGAGGGCTGGATTTGGATTTTGATTGTTTCAGTTCCTGGTCTTTGCATACTTTTTACTTTTCGTATAGACGCGTCCAGTAACTGAGTGACCAGATGGACGTTGCATATGAACGACATGCAATCTGGAATTTAAAAAAATAGTTTAGAGCGTCTCATCTTTCTTCAGTTGGTTGCTCTTTTGGCAAGACATTGCCGCGCTTCAACTGTTTGTGGCCATTGCTTGTTGTCAGCTCTTTTCTGTGGCTTAAACATGTGTACGCAGGTTTCTTCACATGTAAACAAATTAGAAATAATCCAGCTATTACAATTTATGTATGTTTTCATTAAGTCTATGACACGTTTTAGTCGCTGCTTCATTTGCTTGTTACAGAGCAAATGAGGTATAAACCTGTAACAAAATATGTTACACATCCAAATACTGTCTAGTATTGATTGCACGCTGCCTTCCGATATACCAGTCATACCAGGTATATCTCTTACCCAAGAATTGGGCATCCTATTCTACCAGAGCCTTTATAGCAGCCTTTTTGCCTTGGTAATAGAGCTTTAAGGCCTACAAAGGCGGGTATCAGCTTCTTTTTTTTAAAGTTTTAACCCCCCTAAATATTGCGCGCAATATATATCACAATGTTCAGAAGATTTTTACAACGGTAAGCGGGGTATACACTCCATATCGTTTTTTCATTATCACCCTCAAATCAGAGTTAATACATCACTTTAAATTTAGGCAAATGTAATTTGTGATCCTTTTGATTACAAAAAAGAAATAAATATAAAGCATATCATTGCTGAAAGAGCCAAAGTATAAAATATACACAACAAAGTCATTGAAGACTATAATTTGCCTGGATATCGAGCCCGTCTGATCAGAGTCTTAACTGCGTCTTCAGTGCGTTGGTAAGATTTAAATTAATTTGAGAAGACTTTGCCATTGCTATTGTAATACAGAGGAAACACAAATTGTAACCCAGAGGAAACACAGATTGTAATCCAGAGGAAGCACATAACACTAAATTCCGTCTTGTATTCTGTGACAACGACCAACAAAGAACTGACCTTTAAATCAGCAAACTTAATATGGGATCTTTGACAGTTGACCTGTTACGTGGAGAAAGAAACCATTTAATGGCGATTGACTTACAAAACTGTTAAATTGGTTTAAGAAACACAGCTGCTGATAAACCTGTTTAAGAATATAACAAACAAAATAAAATCAACAAAACATGCAGACAATCAAGTCATTATTATATTTTTGTTTACAGCAAATCATAGAACAATACTTTACATACAGTTGGCTAACGTTTGATAAATGGTAGTTCAGTTTCTTTTTATGCCCCTGCCATGAAATGGCGGAAGGGCATATAGATTTTGCCCTGTCCATGTGTGCGTATGTATGTATGTATGTATGTATGTATGTATGTATGTATGTATGTATGTATGTATGTGTGTTACCGAAATTGTGTCCATTCCATAACTTTGGATTGCATAGTAGGATTCAAAAAAATATTAGGCAAAAATGATCAATATGACAAGACAGTGTGTTGTGTGCAAGAACCATGTCGTTATTCCAAAGGTCAAGGTCACAGTCCGCACTTAAATTTTGTACATAGGCTAAAATGCAATATGTTCGTGTCCGACCCATAACTTTGACTGCATGGTTGTATTTAAAAATTATTTGACCCAAATGATTATCATGACCAGGCAATATGTCGCATGCAAAAACCATGTCACTATCTTAAAGGTCAAGGTCACAGTCTACACTTTAACTTTGTGCATAGGCTATAATGAAATATGTTCGTGTCTGGTCCATAGCTTTGTCCTGCATGGTGGGATCAGAAAATTATTTGGCATAAATAATTGTCATGACAGGATGGTGTGTCGTGTGCAAAAATCACGCTGCTAGCTTGAAGGTCAAGGTCACAGTCAGCACTTAAGCGTTGTGCATAGGCTGTAATGAATTATTTTCCTGCATGATGGGATTTCAAATTTATCTGGCATAGATAATTATCATGACAAGTTGATGTGTCACATGCAAGAATCATATCGTTAGCTTAAAGGTCAAGGTCAGAGTCTGCACTTACACTTTATGCATAGGCTTCAGTGAAACATGTTAATGTCCTGTCCTGTCCATAACTTTATCCTGCATGGTGGGATTCAACTATATTGCCTAAATGATCATCATGACAAACCCCTAGCTTGAAGGTCGAGGTCACACTGCACATGTAAACTTCACGTATAGACTATAGTGGAAACATTTTTGTGACCGGCCTATAATATAGTCCTGCATAGTTCGTTTCGACATTTCGTTTCTCTTGATTTGCTATTTGTATTGTACAAGTCTGCCTCTATGAACCTAGTTATCCTATAAGTGTCAGTAAATTAGTTAAGGTGCCATCTTACTCAAGGCACTAGGCGGGGGCATCCGTGTCCTATGGATACATTTCTAGTCTTTGACTTATTGTCAAATTCTTTCTTGCTTTCTTTATTGCATTTTAACATTATCTGTTTTCCTTGTACCTCCTCTTTCTCTTTCTAGTTTCTTAGGCGATTAAAATAAATATATACACGTTCAGTGATTCAAGTCCATAAATCAATACTTTCTTAACTCATTCAAAAGTTTTTGTTAATATCATCATAACAGGAAAGAATATTCAGCAAATTGATCGATTATAAGACTGAGGGGAAAACATTTCACATATGGTATCTGTGCGACATGATGTTGGACTTAGACCTTTTACGCCTGAGAATTCGGTAGTTGAAAGGCGCATGAAATGTATTTTAATGCCAGTTGCAAAGAATGTTAACGTCAGTTTATTTCAGAAATTTTTATGTCACTGAAATGTGTAAGATGGTAACTCTTAAACAATATCAAAGATAAAAATGAAACTACACACAGTAAAATAAGTTTTTTACTGACAAAATCTAGGAGCACGCGTTTTGCAAATTTTTTATATATCATAAATTCGAGGATATGGGCATGTTTCAATAGTCACCTAGACTAAAGAAAGGGCATTCTTATTTTGATGAAAATTATATCAACTTAAGGAACGTAAAATGAGCTATATGGTCATATCAGAATAAATATTGGCATACCATATTGAAAAAAAAAATATGTTGTCAAATATTGTTTTCATATCTTTTTCTATCAAAAAATGATTATAATTTTCACCAGGTACGAAGCTATACGCGTTTACGATACAGGTGTCACTGCGTAAGGCTGGGAAGCTACAAATAAAGATATTAGTTAAACATGTATTTGTTTCCGGTTTGGTTTCGCGGGCATGATATAGGATTTTATTGTGTAAATTCCTAATTATCACTAGTATTTTTACTATCCGAAGGTTTGCATTTTAACGAAAAGTCAACAACAATAGATTTTTCAGATTGTTGAAGTTCTTATTATAAAACTCTGTATAAACAGTCACCCAAATAACAACATACAGATCTTCGAGTTCCAGAGGTCTATGTTATTATTTTACCTTCGTCTAAGGTTACTTATGTTCCAACATCTTCAGACTTATCTCCAAACCCAATGAGCCGATAAAAGCCAAAGGATCTTTTTTTCAGTATTAAGTTTTGATTTACTATGACGTTAATTCAAGTTAATATCAGATTTGTTTAAATAAAGGCCCACCATAAGTTGACTTTAGACCGCTTTAGAGAAAGGCAAACTTTCTTTCTTGTTTGTATATGTGAAAGTGCTAAATGTAGACTGGACTGTAAGAACTTCACCGATTGATTTGTTTTGCGATTGCGAATCAACCAGTTTGTGTGGCGCAACTAAAAGAGCTAACTATTTGTAACTTAGTGTGAATAGGTTCACTTTGAGAGGAAGCAACTCTACTATATCTTTTTTTGCATTTTTAAAAAACAAAACAAAATGCAGTTTACTAGGTGCCAATTCGTTTTTCTATTTATAGACACATTTTAAATCATGCTTCTTCGTTCAGGAAAGCAAACAGAAAGTCACAGAAGATGTATTCCTTTGTAAAAATGGCGACAAACATGGAGATATACCAATGTATCTTAAGTCTAATATTAATTTTCTACTAATGTACATTCCAGCTCGTCAGTTGAAATATTTTGGACGGGGTTTGAAGATCCTCAGTCTGGTATGGACCATTATGAAGCCTGTTTGGAGACTTCACCTGATACTTGCGATGTTGTTCCGATGTTCAATTGCCTTCTTTCATCAAGTCACTTCAAGTCAGGACTAAACATGCCTGTAAACACAAATTTATTCGTGACTGTTAAGGGATATAATAAAAATAATCAGAGTGTTGCAAAAGGGTCAAATTATTTTATTGTAGATCCCACTCCTCCGGAAATTCTATTGACACCAAAGTTTGTCACTGATTACATTATTTCAGACAAAATCACAGTACAGTCAGAGAAGTCAGTCATTAAGTTGGTCTGGAAATTTTCAGATTCAGAAAGTCCAATTGTAAGACATATCGTGACACTTGCAACTCACCATGAAGGGCATACCCCTGTTGAACATGTTGAACTGGGAAAGGTAAATCAGCTAACTATCAATACAGATGGTAAAAATTGGCTTCACAATGGCGATAAATACAAGGCAATTGTAACATGTTGTAATGATGCAGGACTGTGTACTACTGTCGAATCAGACGATTTGTTAATTGACTCTACGCCTCCTCATGTGGGTGGATTTATTTCACCACTGACATGGCGAAACATTTTAAATGATGATAATAAAATAGTAAGTGAAATTAATTTAACTTGGTATGGTTTCTATGACCATGAATCTGGCATTAAGCGTTTCTTTATTGGGATAGGTAGCACGTTAACGGGCAATGAATTTTCAAAAAGACTCTTTGAAATTGAAACTGATGGAATTGAAAATAACTACACCAAGGCATTTATTTTACCGGATGTTTTATCGGATGATGGAATGATTGTTTCCATTGTAGCTGAAAACAATGCTGGTTTGATGAGCTCTGTTGCACGGGTGACGCTTCTTGCATTGTATTTGACCCCAAAAGTCCCAGCTGAAAATGTAAACGGAATATTGGAGATTGAAAAACACTCATGTGATATTCATTTTTGTAACAAAGACTGTACGTGTGCTGTTGTAGGGAAAGTGTGCACGGAGGTTGAAACAAATATGACTTGTAATGATATGACAGCCTCATCGGAAAACCCATTCAGCGTCTCACTTCGTGTTTATGGTGGATTTGAAGATAATCCACAACAAATCACGGCTTCGTCCGCCTGTTTATCATCCCACTGGACGATTGAAGAAGGCCAATCCGAAATCAAGAGATTTGAGTGGACGCTTGGAATTAGAGACGAGCCTTATGGAGAAGGTATCTTTGACTTGGTGAATGAACGTCCTTGGATGGATGTTGGAAAATATCAGTTCGCAGTTTATTGCTTACCGCTTAATCGGAGTTTGGTTCATGGTACTGAATATACCATCTATGTAAAGGCCTGGGTAGCCATGGATACATTTAAAATATTCGAGTCCCAGCCACTGCTGGTAGACCAAACTCCTCCGGCCACACGCAAAGGCAAGGTTGTAAAGGACACTGATGACTCATGCAACACAGATTACGACATAATTGACTGGACAGACAAGATGTCTGCCTGCTGGACCGGTGTATTTTATGAAGCTCAAGGAACAATCGTTTACTTCATTGTTAGCTTGGGTACTTTGCCTGGTTGTGAGTATATTTCCTTCCTATCCGTTGTAGATATTGTTCAGACTTCTAAACCTAAACACATGAGAATCATTGCATGATCGGTCTTTAACAGAAATCCAGTTGTAATACAAATGAATTTTGAATCTTCATTTCGTTGATAAGATCATTTCTTCAAACCTATTTGGTTTCATTCATTAAGCAAGTAAACAATTTGATATACAACAGTAAAAGAGAAAATCGTGTGAATGCCATCAGTTTCAAAGTTAGTATGAAATACTTTGTGAATTGTGTTTGCTTAGCACATTACCATAAATTTTGCATTAGTTCTACAGGAGTACCTTCTCCAGAGCTAATTTCAACGGAAACTGTATTTTTCTTATTGTACACAATTATAAATAAGGTTCCAAGAGAGAAATTTGCGTTCTATTCCATTAGATGTCAATATTAAAGACAACAATTTGCTCCCTTGAGGAACACAGTCTTTCACTGAAGAGATGCCCGCATATTGAAGGGGGCTGGATTGTTCAGTGAAGAAAACGGGAAGTCACACAAAATAATTCCCTATGTGAAACTTGAAGAAAAATATAGACGTGTATCCATATACCTTTAATGTTTATATTTATAATCTCATTCCATTTATATTTTACAGCCGATGATATTATACATCAAGGAAATGTCGAATTAAATACCACTTTTGCCGCTGACGGACTTAGTCTTTCTTCTGGACAAAGCTATTATTTTACCGTTATTGCATACAACAGCGTTGGACTGCACTCTGCTATCAGCTCAGACGGTTTTATTATCGACCTTGACAAACCTGTTAGCGGTGTTTCGTACAACAGTTACAGATATCGAAACTACGCTTGGCAGTCTTCAACAGACAGCTTTGAGCTTTCATGGAGTGGGTTTCTTGATCATGATTCTGGTATTCAAAGCTACTATGTGGCGCTCGTTGAAGACTCAGAGAACCAACCATTCGTTATGAACTTTACTCATGCCTCTTTAAAAACTGCGGTAAAATTGAAACACCTACATCTAAAGCATGGCAATATGTATTTTGGAGCAGTCAAAGGACTGGATGCAGTCGGCCATGAAAGTAGTGTTGTTTTCTCAAAACCTAAGTTGGTAGATGCAACTCCGCCAACGGCTTACAAGTGCGAAAATACAAACTTGATATACGAAATGCAAACTAATGCAACTGACAAAGCGTTACTCGAATTTCTAGCCACGTTTGAACCGAATGCTATGTATACCATCAGTGGAAAAGTAAAGGAAAATAACTTTTACCCGAACATTAAGTTCACGATTGGGAAAAATATCGCGAAAAACGTGCCTCTTGAAAGCACCCACGATGGAAGTTTTCAGTTTCATGTTAGCTTCTATCCAAATTTTCAAGGCACATTTTCCGTTGTTCTAGAAACTGATTCGTCTGCGACTGTCTTTGAAGAGGTTATCTTTAACAAATGCGATGTTTCACCGGTAGAGGACGACAATGGTGCGTTGACAGTAAAACAGATCTCCGATAACACATTTACAGCCAGCATCAAGGCAATAGATCCCGAAAGTGCTATAAAAAAGGTACGCTGTGTAATCTTTCTTGTTACGATAACATAACCATTTTTAAATCTGGTTTCATGAACATCTGCATACCTGGTACATAACTTTTGGTTTTTCCGTTTACAAGCAAATAACATTTTAACTGAAATGTACCGCAACGCATATAAAGGAACTGTCATGTTTCGGACTTTTTTTTATCTAAGGAGACATGCCAGTTATCGTATACGTTTGCCATAGATAATGAGAAATTGGCATTCAAAGTGTGTGTTGGTGGGGGGGGGGAGGGGGTCTCCATTAGAGCCATTTTCTGGTTACAAATGAATTTCACCAATCTGTACTTGTAAGTGTTTGCTTTCATATATTGAAATACTGATTTCATTGAAAGTGTATTTTGAATGGAGTGCAGTGTCAAAGTGGGTGGGGTAATTCCACCCCATACCTTACCATGTATCATGTTTTCAATTATCTCTATATAAAATAATGACTGATTTACAATAATGATTTGAAATAATACAGGCATTAAGGCTAATTAGTTGGGTAGTATAAATTACCATTGTTTGCCTTTTTAATACCAATATATGAGCTTATAAGTGGTAATAGGAATTTTGCTTATATTTGCTTGTCCAAATTTACGAAAAAAAAAACAACCATTTTTTATTATTTGTCCCGATATATAAAGGAAACTTTGTAATTACATTGATATGATAGTGTGCTTTGCAGAATTATTTGCCCTTGATTCAAGAGAATATAAGTAATTAAATTGAAAATTATAAGATCGAAATTCAACACTGGATGGTATATTTTTGATGACTCCTTTGCTCATGTTTCTAATATTATACCGATTGTTTAGCTTTCAGTTCTATAAAGAACCCGTGATATTACACAATAATTGTAACTGAACAGCAGAGGTCATCCTGTTATATGCCACTTAATTTTATCACATTCAAGATATCATTTTCCGACCCAAAGTTTGATCTATGGATTTTAGTTACTGATAATTATATGAAATGTTATTGAATACCTTAGTTTGGAATTTAAAAATCTCTTTGAAAGTTTATAGTGTACTAGACCGTCCTGCTCAACACACACGCAATAACTTTATATCTGACAGTGATCAACCTAATCTTACTTGTTGCAGTGCTAGTGCATTTAGGATGTTCTTTGGTGGCTGATTAGCCCAACGTTTGCTCTACATTATCTGTAACAAATCGAGCAAGATGAATCCGGGAACCAAAGTACTACTGGGTAATGCATGAACTCTGTGTTAGCATTTTTATGCCTTTGCTTAGCTTCACAGATTCTTTTCTTTTAGGGTGTTCTTATATCATTTCTTCTGGCAACCTAATAAACATTTTTCACACTAAAATTCTATTCAGAATATTTTCTTTTATAAATCTCAGACAGCCTCTGTAAATGTCTTTCATCTGTGCATTTGTTCTGGTGACATGGCCAGCCCATCTCAGCTAAGCCAGTTTCAGAAGGGTATAATGCTTTGCATTCCTGCCCTCTTCAGGACTTTCATATCCTATGCCACCTGAGTTTTAGGAGTGTCCTCAGACAGTCTGTTCGTAAGATTAGGGTGATCACTGTCAGATATAACAAAATATTCCAAACTAAGGTATTCAATAATATTTGACATATTAATAATTAAAATCCGTAAATCAAACTTTGGGTCGGAAAATAATATAAAGGTGATGTAAATAAGTGGCATACAACAGGATGAGCGCTGCTGTTTAGTTACAGTTCTTGTATACTATATGGGAATTATATGGAATTGAAAGTTCAATGATCAGTATAATATTAGAAACATGAGCAAAGGAGTCATCAAAAATATACCTTCCAGTGTAGAATTTCGATCTTACATTCTCAATTTAATTACTTATATTCTCTAGAATCAAGGGCAAATAGTTCAGATTTTGATATGCCTAGGATAGTTTTCTCATAATTCTGCAATACACACTATCATATCAATATATTTACAAAGTTTCCTTTATATTTCAAGACAAATAATGAAAAACTGTGTTTTTTGTGTGTAAATTTAGAGAAGCAAAAATAAGTAAAATTCCTATTACCACTTATAAGCTCATATATTGGTATTGAATAAGCAAATTATGGTTATTTATATAACCAAATTAATTAGCATATATGCCTGTATTATGTCAAATCATAACGGAAAATCAGTCATCATTATATATAGAGATGTTTGAAAAAAAATGGTACATGGTAAGGTACGGGGTGGAGTTACCCTAGTTTGACACTGCGCTCCACTCAAAATACACCTTTAATGAGATCAGTATTTCAATATATGAAAGCCAACACTTACAAGTAGAGATTGGTGAGATTTGGTGAAAATCACTTTGTAACCAGAAAATAGCCCTTATGGAGACTCTCCCATTCGTGTTAAACTGACTGACGGCCTAGTACAATGTCACTGACTTTGTTGTTGTGAATTGTATGTTTTCTGGTCTTTTGAAGTTATATGTTCCACACGAGCTAGTTTTCATACATCTACTTCAGTCTTTGCTGGAGGGCATGGATAATGTTCTTCTTTAGAGAGACGCGTAGTCGAGTAGTAGCAGGCGCTCGGCTATGGTGCAAAAAGTCGCGGGTTCGAATTTTAAATGAGCCAGCCAGCAAACGAAAAGATCTTTCTGTCAATCCAAAGGTAAATGTGTACCTTTTTTAATCAGGAAAGGTTAAATGCAGTTCAAAGATGGGCCCCACTATTCGTTTAGTGTGCCCAAGACACGGAGGGCTTGTGACTGAAAAGTCTATAGATTCAGAAAAATTGTAGGAAAGTGATTTTTCTGATCAGTTCAGGAAAATTATCGTTCGTTACAAACGTAGTGGATATAATATAAATGTAATGCCACAGACTGCATGTTTAGTGTTTAACACAATGACGGTTCAAAACTTTGCTTCCCTCTTTTATTGCACGCCGGTTGGCCAGGCATCAGACTCTATGATGGGCCCGACATAAAGCTTCTTAATTTAGTCAGTTGGGGCCGGAGTTTACATTGTCGTTTCCTTGGTTATTCGGGGTGCAACTGGTAGTTTTCTGTAGCTCCTGTATTTCAGTGGTATTGTCTGACTTCCCAGGGATCTCCTGGTGTCGCAATACCTTCTTTCCGTTGAGTCCTCACCTCTGATTCATCATAGGCCTTATCCGTGATTTGTTTGGTTCCGGTGATGATTCATTGATGAGTAAGGAAACTTTCATGCGGACTTAACCGCTAACTTAATGTTTCAAACCACTGCAGAAGCAGAGGGCGAGGTTTGGGCCCAGTAAAACTAGTTTAAAAGTAAAAAGTATGCAAAGACCAGGAACTGAAACAATCAAAATCCAAATCCAGCCCTCAAACCATAGTTGGAAACAACTAAGATTACAAATAATCAAGATACAGAGAATATATGGCTAACCAAGTGAGCAGCTTGTTCCCAAAAGGTGGCCACTCAGCAACCCAAACCGAACCAAAAATAATAAGAACATACATAAGGTAAAACATCACAGAAACTCTGACACCAAAAATAGGCAACAGAGAACCACAACAGAACTACCGCCTTGGAACGGTCAGTAATGAATTACTGGGGGGCTTAAATCGATTTTACAGGCCCAACCTCACCCTCAGTTTCTGAAGTGGTACAAAACATTTAGTTGTTTGTTCGGTTCGCATGATAACCCTCTAACTCGTCAATGAATCATCACGGTAAACACATAAATCAAATTTCAACACCATGAAGAAGCAAAGACGAGAACTCAACAGATACAACGGGCCGTCTGACAGGTGGAGATCCCTGTCCTGCCAAACAACCCCACTGGAAATCTGAAGCAAAAGAAGGTCACCAGTTGAGCCCCGGTGGACCAAGCAACAGACAAAAAGGCTCCGGTCCCAACCAACTAAAATATATAGCTTTAGGTCGGGGCCATCATAGAGTCTGACGACCGATCCCCCGGTGTGCAATTAAAGAGTGCAGCAAAGTTATCAACCGTGATTGGGTTAATCACTAAGCATGCAGACTGTCGCATAACATTTAAATTATAGCCAATACGTTTGTGACGTATTATTATTTTTCGGAATTGATCAGAAAAATCAGTCCTACCCTTAATCTTTTTGAATTTGTATACTAAGTCACCATAAAATTCTGGTTCTGATAGGCCTTGGTGTAAAAGAAATTTTAATCCGACATCAAATTTTGAAACCAATTCATGGTGTCTGCGATAGAATTTAGAAAAAGCCTTTCTAAGCTTATGATACCGATAGCCCTGTTGAAGAAGTTTAGCAGTTAAACATTTATTACGAGCATTAAAGTCATCTACATGACTACACACTCTAGCAAATCTTATAAGTTGAGAAATATACACTCCATAAGAGGGACGACGTGGAACGTCCCCATCCAAAAATGGAAAATTAACTATATCAAAGTCAAAGTCATCACGTTTATCATAAATTTTAGAAGATACAAAACCGTTAGAAATAGATAGATGTAAATCCAAAAAGGGGGCCTCGGTATCTGAAGTATTAGCTTTATTCAATTTAAGTTCAGGTGGGTAAATTTGGTTAACCATGCTTTCAAAATAAGGATTATCAATATTCAGAAGATCGTCTAAATATCTAGAGGTTGAGTTAAATGCCTCAATGATATCAGCTTGATTATCAACAGAAAGAGAAGTCATGAAATCTCTTTCATAACAAAATAAAAACAAATCGGCCACAAGAGGAGCACAATTTGTACCCATCGGAATACCAACAATTTGTCTGTATAACTTATTACCAAATCTGATGTAAATATTATCTAAGAGATATGATAAGGCGTCACATACATTCTGACATGACCAAAGACTATATCCTCTATATATTTTACGGTCAGTAGAAGTGAAAAACGCTTTCTTATCGTTACAGGCAATATAAAGGGTATCTTCATTTTTGGAGAACTTTTTGAAGGCCCTCTCAATCAAATCAACAAGTTTTTCCTTTATTAAATTATGGGGTAATGTGGTATAAAGAGTAGAAAAATCATAAGTGGACAAACTAGTCGCACGGAACCCTCTTGACTTCAGTTTACTAAGTACCTCACCAGAATTTTTTATAGACCAAAACATATTTTTCCCTGACCTCTCATACACTGTCTCATAGTACCAAATGACACGAGATTTCACAGCAGTGAGGCAAGAAGTTAATAATTTAGATAATTCTGTAGTAGTACAAGAGCTAGAGTTGGCAATGAATCTAGCTTTATACGGTTTTTTGTGAAGCTTAGGTAACCAATACATCGTAGGAAGTTTGTCTTGGCGTTCCTTAACGTTTACAGCAAACTTTAAAGGCAAATTATTTGAGTGGCTATTAACGACAGTCTTCTCATCTGTAAAAGTCTCTTCGTAAGCCGTGGTGCCGTTAAGTTCCTGCTTCAAAGTGTTAATATAGTGCATCCGACAAACAACAACAATGTTGTTTGCGGCCTTGTCAGCAGGAACCAAAACATACTTCCTATGAAAATCCTGGATACCCTGCTTCAAATATCTAAAGGAAGATTTAGGCTTAGGAGGTAAAAGATTAGTATTGTGTGAATAAAACTTTATACGTTTATCCACAATATTAAAGATACTTAGTTTCCATTTCTTTAACGCGTTACTTTCAACACCCTCTCGTTTACACCAACGATTACCAAAATCATTTAATGCAGATGCAATTTCTTCCCTACATCTGTTGAAATCGATATGGGAAGGGAATCTATACTTAGGACCCTTAGAAACAATGTTACGAATTCTAGAATCCGGGATGATCTTCAAATTTCCAGTCACAACATGACCTGCTGATGGGTAAATAAATTTGGAATCTTTACAATCTCATGAATCAGGAGTATTAGCATCGATGTCAAGATCAGACACAAGTTTATTGAAATTAAATATGATACTTCTAATCGGTTTGTTATACTTATAACAAATAATAGGTGGTTCAGAATTTTGGAAATAATCAGGTATGGAAGATGTAACAGATTTATCCTGAAATATACTAGGTAAATCTATAAAGTCAATACCTTTGTTAATGAAAGGGATTTTAATGAAATTTCTTTTATGATTGATTTCAGAATCAATTAGTGGACGGAGAGCGTGTTGAGTATAACATCTAGTTAGAAGTGCCGCTTCGTACATTTGGTGATTTCTATCGTAAAACCTATTAGCCTCTATATCCAATTTGCGTAAGACTGGAATGGGTAGGGAACTAAGAATTGAAAGCATAGCATGTCGGCCATGTTCCAATAATTTTGTTGATAAATCATTAAGAGAAGTGATAGATTTTTTGGCAGCACATCTTTTACGTTTATCATTTCCTTTTTGTCTTATACCATGAGATCTGGATTTACGTTTTCGAATTTCTAAAAGAGAAAACACATCAAAATCTGGCATTTTAGAGATATTTCCCTCATGGTAGATGTTTTCGTTAAAACCAAGTGGAGAAGCTGATTGCAATAATTTTATCCATTTTAATTCAGTTTCGAACCTTTTTATGTTATTGAATCGAGCAGAAGAATTATGATCATATGATAAGCCTCCAAGTAATATTTTTCTAACCGTTCCAAGGCGGTACTTCTGTTGCGGCACCTTGATGTTATATTGTGCTGTGTCTGCTTGTCTATCGTCTCTGGCGGTTGGGTCAGCTATATTGCTGCCAAATCTGCCTTCTGTTTTGTTTTGTAATTAAAATAATAAAAATAAGTAAAAATAGATGTTGATGCTGTTATGGGGGTAGCTTAATGACCATCTGTTTGGAAAAAGAGCTGCTCATTCGGTTTACTGTGCGTGTCTTTCGTAAACTTGTGTCAATTTCTGTGTGTATGTGCTTCTTACCCTATTGGTTTTAAGAGCGGAATATGGGACTTGATCGTATTAATTCCTGATCATTGCCTATCTTTTTACTTTTTCTAGAACGTATTGCTCCTGCAGCCTTAACATACCTACCATTTTACAGCTCATCAGCAGACCCGAATAAAACCCAGTATGCTATGATTGTTTGTAAGGCGTGCTCCTTCGTCCAGAGTATACAACTTTTCGAAATTTATTAGTGCATATACACAGCGCGTCCATCCAGATGAGCGTATGCACAAACTAACTCCACGTCAGTTTCAACATGCACATTTCATATAAGCGTGACTGCAACTAAAGGCAATTTGGCAAGAAAGGAATATTTCAGGGGAAACGACTCTGCCATTTCTATATTTGCCTACCTTTTCAATGGGGTCACTCTTAACAGAGATAAAGACAGAAAAACCTGGCAGTTTACCCAAACAAATCATGTTCTAATTTTGCCGTTTTCGTTTAACATTGACTCGTTGATTTTAAATGAAATGGTCAAAAATACGACGATGTTAGTCAAAGACTGATGACGTTTGACGCTGTCTTCGAGTTTGCCTATATTTCATAATAGATCCAAGACCTTAATCACAGTATTGTCCACTAATTTCTATGTTTCAGACGTACCTTGGAGTTGGTACTACTCCAACTGGATACCAGCTTAAGTCGCTGTATCTCGTAGATGTTAACACGGATGAAGTTTTCACAGTCTCTGCTTCTCATGGAACATCCGTCTATGCTACAGCAATCGTTGAGAACTTTGCAGGATTACGCTCAGTCTTCCGATCAAAGAAGGTGGTGATAGACCATACAGCTCCAGTGATACAAAACATCGCTGTTGAAAAGGAATTAATAGATACGCAGCCGTTGAACGCTAGCGACATAGCACATGCTGAAACAATACTGCAACTGAAAATATCCTGGGATACAAGGGACGACGAAAGTGGCATAAAGTCGTGTTTTGTTTCGGTCGGTAGGTATTTATTTATACTCTAACTGTACATTATTACCCTCGCTGTCTAGCTCGAAAAGGGACAAACAAATTACCTGCGGCTACATATGAGCCGCGACGCGACAAAACCAACAATGTGGTTGTGCGCCCAGCGCAGACTCAGATCAGCCTGGGCATCCGCCCAGTCTGATCAGAGTCTCCGCTGCCCGCATGGAGGTAGCTTAGACCGTTAGCTACCCTTTAAGCGTTTAGCGAAAAGTCTAAGCGGATTAGGCGGATGCCCAGGCTGATCTGAGTCGGCGCTGGGCGCACAACCACATTGTTGGTTTTGTCGTGTCGCGGCTCATATACCGTTTAAATGTATACGAGTATGTTTTAGCAAAGGATTGAACAATATTCCAGAGACCGTACTCACGCACTAAAATAAACAACGTCAAATATTTTTATAAAAATGTAAATACTAAATACTGGACAACGCGGACGTACATGTACATATCTTGCTTGACACTGCGAGGCTCGGGTTCGATACTCGGCGTCGAAATGTTATAGGATATTGGTCGCCGATCCACCTTTACATAAATATATGCGTGGGCTGTAGCAGAATCGTCAAAGATATTAATCTTTTAAGCTGTCCGGTGAAACCAAAGTAGTTAAACTTTTCCGCGATGCATGGTTATGATATTTTGTGTTACAGCGCAGGCAGTCCAGTCTATCATCAGAACCAATTGATCGGAATCTTGGCCTTTTAGTTTATATATTCCTTCGGATCCACAGGTAGTTGGTGCGAGAATAAATGACAGAAACTATGAAGATTTCGTTCGAATTCCGCGGACATATGGACTGACTTGAGTCTGCGACGTATGCACAAGAATCAAGGTTTTAATTATTTTGGGAAAAATAGTATTGGTATGACTTAGGTTTTACCATTTTATTATACAATCTCTTACAGGCGGACTTGGTGGTACAAATAAATACAATATATACCCACTCTTTATCATTTAGTGTTATAAAATGGAAAGATAACACAAAATGTATCCATTTGAAGTGGAAAGAGGTAAGAGTGTGCGTAATTCGGTACGTGACTTCGGTCACTCGGCGTGTGAAAAGTAGCTGAAAGGGCACCTTTTGAGATAATCTTCTATTCGAGATACTATTGAAATCGCTTTGAATTTACATTTTAACAAAAATATTAGTATGCCGCAAATATAATTACAAAAAAAACAATATTTCGCTATGGATATCACAAACACTTTGACCAATTAGCGCACAGTATAATATGAAGTCGAGTTTAATGGGATTGTTTGCAAAAACATATGAAGCTGGATATTTTTGCGGTAAGACTTCTCTTTTGTTAATAGATTTTGGTGCTACTTTAGGCTGTTTGAGAATTTTTAAAAGTAAATTATTAAGAGTAAACTTCTGACACCGCACCCCACAAAACGGTAGATTTTCGACAATATGGCACGTGACTATGAGGTAGGTTGTGAAAGGTGTGAAAGAAAAAGCAGGCCCGGCTGTTAATTAATGTTGAGCCATATAAGCAGTTGCTTTTGACATACACCTTATTAGCTCACCTGTACGAAGGTACAGGGAGCTATTGTTGTCACTTGGATTTCGGCGTGGGCGTTGGCGTGGGCGTTGGCGTTGGCGTTGGCGTGGGAGTCACACTCTTTAAGTTTTATGTTAAAAGTTTTTTTATGTGGCAAGGAATTGCAGGCGAGCTATCCTGTACGCGGACAGGTCTTGTTTATTTAGATGTTTCTGAGTAAAGTCTAGCCGAATGATAAACGCTTTTAAGCGGCCGTCCTTCAAACGCAACGTCAGTCAGGGTAAAATGGACGGGTATGTTTGACATGGAAATGTAAGGAGGAACATTCTAAGGAACTGATACAATTCAATCCCACATCCAAACCAAGACATCATGTGGGAAAGAGACAACACAAAACTAGTACCCACCAAAGACAACACCAGCGGAAGAAGTATCATAATATGGACCGAATATTGATCTGTTGCAAATATGAAAATTAAACCCACTGGACAGGCATTGAATGATTAAAATGTCTATACAGTCATAAATCCATTTGTTAACATTTAATATTATTTTCTTATTTTAGGATCTTTGAGCTACAGCGGAGATATATTAAAACCCCAAATGGCTGACTCCAATCAGGAATTCTATACAACGTCGTTTAAGGCTAGAGATGGTGACAAAATATACGTAAATATAAAATG
The DNA here is from genome assembly GCA_963989385.1 of Ctena decussata. Classification (NCBI taxonomy): domain Eukaryota; kingdom Metazoa; phylum Mollusca; class Bivalvia; order Lucinida; family Lucinidae; genus Ctena; species Ctena decussata. Next base: position 30,270,353 of record OZ022498.1, on the reverse strand, counting down.
TGTGAACAATATCGAACTGGCAACTATCAAGGCGACCGAACCAATTGTGATTTCTACTGACGCACCAAGCATAGACGAGGCCAAAGTTACTTTCCTTCCATCTTCGAAGTTTACAATATCAGGATATAAAGACGCTCTTCAACCAAATCAGTCTTTTGTGCAGTTCTCTTGGAAGGGGTTCAAAGACAATTCTGGAATATCTGACTATGAGTATAGGCTTTACACGAGGACGAGTAATATTATTGATTGGACAAACACGGCTTCCAAGGACTTTGTTTCTCTCAGTACTCTCAGTCTTGACAATAGTGTGAGTTATATAGCTGAAATAAGGGCAATAAATCTGGGTCATCTAGGATCTGAAACCGTCAATTCAACATTAATGATTATGAATCAAGGGCCACAACTGACAGGTAAGAACTCACCTATTATAACACAGTCCAAGATCAAAAATTGTTGCGTATTTGTTGAAACAAAATGGATACAAAAACAGGTTTATACAAGATCCAACCATACTAAAGTAAACCACCATTCACAACTTTTTGAAAAGATTTTAAGGTAAATATGTACATTTAAAGGGGACGCAACTCCGTTATATTTGTTTTTGACTACATTCTTCATGGGGGGCCTAATTAGAGTTGACCCCATATTGGAAGGAAAGTGCCTGCCAAGAAAGCAAACAGTTAGGCTTAAAGGTATTGCCATTCGTGAAAATGGCAGACTGATATGGAACCGTGAGTGTACATCTTTAGTGAGAATAGCTCAGGGGCGACACATGGTGCTCATACTTACCCAAGACGGTTAGAGAGAGAGAGAGAGAGAGAGAGAGAGACAGAGAGACAGAGAGAGGGAGACGGGGCGGACATATAGATAGAAAGAAGCATACATACATACATACATGCATACATACATAAATACATACATACATACACAGACAAACGGACTCATAGATAGATAGATAGGTAGATAGGAATTTACAAAATATTTTTAAGGATATACCCTCTTTTGGTTGGAAATCAAATTCCAAAATATTTCTTTCGTTAAAAACAATGGCGGGAAAAGAAACAACAAGCCCTGTTCAGCATAAGTAATACTGAGGAAAAAGCCACAGCTGATATTGGAAAAATACGAGTATTGTCGTATAAACTGACATATGAGTGCTTAGCTATACAAGTCGACAGAGGGCACAGCTGACATGAGATAACTCAACGACACCGACAGGCAACATTACAGCTAACAGACGAGTTAATAGTGGCATAGGTTTAAAAACCCTAACTTAGATTTTAGGACAATATAGAAAATGTCTTAGAAGTAGTATATATCACACTTGATTATCACTTAAAAGTTAGCAATTTACATACTGACCACAGTGCTTTTAGGATTGTACATGATATTCAAGCTATGATGTATGACAACCCTTAAAGAGAGACAAGTAGAGACAAATATTTAAGTTTGTTCAAGGAAATATTATAAAAACTCATCTCTCATGCTAGAAAGAATTGTTTGGGTGCCATACCAATAGTGAAATATATATTGTTTATATGTGGTGTAGTGTACCTGGGTGGTAAGGCAATAAGTACAGACTTGTACTGGTCTACTATTTAATACTACTAAGCTAAAGCATGTTAACTAGACAAGGTATATCAGAACTCTCCCGCATCTAACATACACCTACTGTTATATTCAGTTAGCTAATATTACAACAGAGTATAATTGCTTATAAGACAGTATATCCCTTTTTTCCTCAGACTGAAACTTATCTTATGTAAAAGAAGTTTCTACATATTTCTCACGGTCAAGAAACCCCTAAGTTATTCATTTCTGAAATAATGATAAAGTTTATCTCAGATATCAGGAACACCTTCCTTTGCCAATTACATGAAGTTCTTATCTGGCAATAACTGTCACTGTTTACAGTTATACTTAGAAATCCAACGAATTTATTCATCCATTGATAATTAGAAGCAAAGCAGAACATTTTAACAACATTAGGTCTAACCAAATAATTTTGTGTTTCACTATAAGTTTTCTGCAAAGTATTTCAGTTTTATCTCCTTTACGGCACTTCAACAGTATTTGTATGAATATGAGAATATTTATACAGATATATCCTTTCACACTTCACATACTAGAATAAACAAAACATAAATCACATAAAATGCAAAGCACTACTGAATGATTATTATGATTATGCTTTCTAAATGAATACATTTTCCAAACGCCTCACATGTCTCACTAAACTATTGACTAGTCTTTCGAGTTCTGTTACTTCAAGTCGTCACGTAGTCCTCAAGATACTTCGGTGGTCTGGTATCCCGTTTCGGCCTAACGATCGTTTCCGATGGCATCGCCTCGGTTGACGCCTCATCCCGGTTCACGTCAGTTTGTCCCGTATTATCGTTTTCCTCGTACCTTTTGACGTGTATAACGTTTCGTTTCAACTCTCCACCGTTCTTTCCCTCCATTACGACTTGACTACCGATTTTATTTTTGACCATATACGGTTCCGGTTCATATCGTGTAGACAGTTTATTCTCATGCTTTTGTTCTAAAAGCACTTTGTCTCCAGTACGAATATTTGACGGCACAGCAGCACGTTTTTGATCTGCATACTGTTTTCCCTTCTCTTTTTCGAGACTGTCCCTATCGCGTACTCCTGTAAAATCAGTCTCAATGTCCATCAGATATGGTAATTTAGTTCTGAGTTTTCTTTGAAACATTAGCTCAGCTGGACTCTTCCCAGTCACTGTATGAGGAGTAGATCTGTATGCTAACAGATACGAGTCTATTTCTTTTCTCCAGTCAGCTTTATCAACCTGCAATGTTTTTATTGCTTTTAAAAGACTTCTATTTTGCCTTTTAACTTCTCCATTAGCTTGAGGAAAATATGGTGTACATAAATTTTGCTCTATTCCTTTGTCCTTAAGGTAATTTTTCATTTCCTGTGAAACTAGCTGAGGAGCATTGTCATACGTAATTGAAAGTGGTAATCCATGAGATGTGAACATTTTGTCCAAACAGTTAATGATTTTCGAAGATGTGATAGATTTCATCAGTGCAATTTCATACCATCTGCTATAATAATCCACAACAACTAACACATTGTCTTGTGATGGAAATGGTCCCATTAAATCAAGTGCAAGATGTTGCCACGGTCCTTCAGGTAGTTTTGTCCTTGTCATTGGCTCGGGTTCTGTTGGTTGACCAACTAATTGGCATGCATGACACTTTCTTACAATTCTTTCTGCCTGAATGTCTATTCCTGGCCACCATACTGATTCTCTTAATCTTGTCTTAGTTTTTACTATTCCTTGATGACCTTCGTGTCCTAATTCCAGCACAGTTTTTCTCAGTGATGATGGTATAACGATTCTAGTCCCTCTCAACACAAGTTTACCGATAACTGATAGTTCTGTTTTTACATGTTTGTACTGAGGTAAGTCTTTCCAATCATCGCTTTTTATCGCATGACGTAAAGCTTTCATTTCAGGGTCTTTCATTGACACTTGTTCAATATCATGTGCTGTCAAAGCACTTGGCACCGCGTTTATTGCCATAAATCTTATATACTCCTCTGCGACTTTTGAAACTTTTGATTTTTCAGTCTTTATCTGTGTCAGTCTCGATAATGGATCTGCTATATTAGATTTTCCCGCCTTATATTTCACAGTAAATCTGTATGGCTGAAGTCTTAAAACCATTCGCTCGATCCTCGCGCTCGGCTTTGAAGTTTTCCCATAGATTACTTCAAGCGGTTTGTGATCTGTCACTAGCTCAAAATCAATTCCAATTAAATAGATACTGAATCTTTCACAAGCCCATACTAATCCAAGAGCCTCTTTCTCAGTCTGAGAATATCGTTTTTCAACATCTGTTAATGTACGGCTTGCATAGGAGATTATTCTCTGTTCTCCTTTTTGTTCCTGAATAAGTATTGCTCCCAGTCCAACAGGACTAGCATCTGCAATCACTATTGTCTTTGTTGCATTTGGGTCAAAATATCCCAATGTCTCTGCATTTGCGAGTCTTTCTTTCAATATTTTGAAAGATTTTCTTTGCTCTGAACCCCATTTGAATTCGACATTTTTCTTTGTCAAACGACGTAATGGTTCCACTACTGTTGCAAGATCTGGAATAAACCTTGCATTGAAGTTTACAAGTCCAAGAAAACTACGAACTTCTGAAGCATTTTCAGGTTCTTTCGCATTCAAGATTGCTTCGACCTTGATTTCCTCAGGTGCTATTCCCTTGCGCGACAATACATGTCCCATGAACACTAACTTGTCCATTGAAAATTTACATTTTTCTGAGTTTAAAGTTAATCCCCTTTCTTTCAAACGTTCAAGAACTTTACATACTCGCTGATCATGTTCTTCCTTTGTTTTCCCATGCACAATGATGTCATCAGAGATGTTACGTGCACCTTCGCATCCTTGAAGTACTTGTTCTATTACGTGTTGGTACATTTCACTTGCTGAAGATATCCCGAAATTTAATCTTTTATATCGATATAGTCCTTTGTTCGTAACAAATGTAGTAATATCCCTTGATCCATCGTCCTTTAACATGATTTGGTGATAACCTTCTCTTAGATCTAATTTCGAAAATACTGTTGCTTCATTTAAATCATGTAGAATTTCATCCACTGTTGGAATCGGGTGTCTTTCTCTCTGTATCGCTTCATTTGCTCGTCTCATATCTACACACACTCTTACATCGCCATTTGGTTTAGGTACAGCAACCAGTGGTGATACCCATGGAGTAGGACCGGAAACATTTTCTATAATATCCTTGGCCTCAAGTTCTTCCAACTTTTTATCGACTTTTTCTCTGACTTTGAACGGTAATCTGCGAATCGGTTGTGCAATTGGTTTTACATTTTTGTCAATATGTATTGTCAATTCATAGTCATTTAACTTTCCAACACCATTAAACAGTTCTGGGTACTTTTGACGAAAAATATTGTCAGATTCCACAGCATTGATTTTAGATGAACCAGGTCCAATATGTAAAATGTTCAAGTCAGTAGCAGTTTTACAGCCTAAAAGAGAACCACAGTTTGTATTTACAACTAGGAATTTAGCATTCCTTTCCTGGTCATTGATTGAAATATTAGTGTTAAATTTTCCAATCACTGGGAGTGGTGATTTAGATCCATATGCATACACTTTTCTGTCACATTTGTTCAGTTTTACAGATGATTGAAGAGTTTTCCAAGTTTTTGAGTCGATCACATTGCAGCTCGCCCCACTGTCAATCAACAAATTTATCGATTTTCCTGCAATTTGTACATTTATAGTTGCAAGTTTGTCACCAATAATGAAAATTTGCTCATCATCCGATTCCTCCCCGGAAGCACTTTCAACCCAATGAACCTTATATTTTCCTTGTTTGGCCTTGTCCTTTTTAAGCTTGGTTTTACAACATATCTGAAAATGTCCTTCTTGTTTACACCTGTGACATTTCTTTCCCTTTGTCACTAAACAACGTTGTCCCGTGTGTCCAGAACGACCACACCGTGAACAAGATATTTGTCCCTGACGTTTATAGGTTTGTGTAGGTTTTCTCCCTTCCTGACGCTTATAGGTTTCCGTAGATTTTCTCGTTTCCGTAGGTTTTCTCCATTCAGATTTCAGTTTATTAACTTCAGAAGACGATTTTGATTCCATTTTTGCAGCACACATATCTGCAGCTTCATAACTCCTGCCTATGTCTAGCAGTTTATCCAACTTAAGATCCTTTTCTCGAAGAAAACGTCTCCTCAAATCATAAGACTTGCATTTGTCTATAATTTGATCTCGTATGGCGTCCTCCTTATTGTCACCAAACTCGCACGTCAAAGCTAATTTCTTCAGCCTTGTTGCATATTGTTCTACAGTTTCATCTTCTTTTTGAGATGATTGACGAAAAACATGTCTCTCATAGGGAACATTTGCCTTTGGTTTGAAATAAGTGTTCAAACATTGGACTGCCTTGTCATAATCGTTTGCCTCTCCCCTATCAGGTAATGTTTCGAAAATTTCCTGCACGCTCGGACCCACCATATGTAAAAAAAGTGCTCGCTTTTGTGTTTTCTCCGTTACTCCCGAACCTGTTGCGAAGTAATTGAAACTTTTCATCCAAGTTGTCCATCTTTGTCCCAGACTTGTTTGGTCACCCGTGTTATCAAACGGTTGAATACTCGGCACATTTATTGCTTTCGCCATTTTTCCTGATCAGAATTTAATCAATCACAAATAAGGATTTAATCCAGGAATCATCAACAATTTAATCCAAGACACAGTTGATTAGAATTTAAACCATCAACACATTTGGAATTTAATCCATCTAGACAATTGGAATTTAATCCAGAATCAATCAGCAGAATTTAATCAAACTGATATATGGAATTTAATCCACTGTAATTTAATCCAAGAAACAAGCAAGCTGAATTTAATCCTTCTAAATTCTAACTTCACGGAATTTAATCCTTCTGAATTTGAATTTCACGGAATTTAATCCTTCTCAAATTCACGGAATTTAATCCAAATACAGAGCCTGATATCCTTTAAATAACTTTTCTTGTTATCCTCGTCGCCATTGTAGTGTACCTGGGTGGTAAGGCAATAAGTACAGACTTGTACTGGTCTACTATTTAATACTACTAAGCTAAAGCATGTTAACTAGACAAGGTATATCAGAACTCTCCCGCATCTAACATACACCTACTGTTATATTCAGTTAGCTAATATTACAACAGAGTATAATTGCTTATAAGACAGTATATGTGGCCATTTATTAACTTATTTCCGACCTGATGGCCACGGCGGAAAAAGTATGGCTTTCAATTATGCGAGTGCCATTTTCACTAGCTTTTCCATCAGATATTTTTTTTTCACATTGTCTGATGGTGCTTTATAGTTATACAAACTTTCATGAAGAAATCTTAAACGGTTTTCGAGATATTGAGCGGACAAGAGGCTTATATGAAATTACTATTTTAAATATACAAAGGAGCATAATTCCGTCAACACAGAAAGTAAGGTTATTATTCATTTTCTCCGCACATCGTTTGATTGTGCTTTATATCGGTACAATTTTTATGAACAAATCTTAAACGGTTTTTGAGATATGGAGCGGACAGGAAATGTTACCGTTTGACATTGACCTCATAGTGTGACCGTGACCTTTGATGGACATCGCTGAATTATGAGTTTTGAATATCGTCTCGACATCGCAAGCATTTGACCCAAGTTTCAAACAAAAAAAACTTTCAAGGGGTTTAAAGGATACGGAACAGGCACGAGAGGTTAACAGACGGACGGACGGTGGCCACGACATAATACGAACCATCTTCGACGGCCGTATAAAAAGGTCGTTGCTCTGGCCCCGTCATCTTTGGACCGGTTTTGATATAACTTCACGTAAATGTTTAGTATGAACATATCTTGGACAGCTTTGAATTTAAGTAGTCTGTGGTGAAGATCAAAGTCGCAGTTGGTATTGTTACAAATGATTCAACAGTACCTTGAACATAAATATCAGCTAATGAGTATTCGTATAGCGATGAAATTTGTAAGATGAATGGTCCATTTCGAAGGGGTTTATCGCTTGTGATGCCTTGTTTCCTTATTGCATTGATTAAGCAGAACGGCTAATACTCTAATATAAACGCCGTTTTTATAAAGGGTAAAAACTCTTGCTTGTGACTGCCTATTTGCTTCTCTGCATGACATAGCCCTTCTAAAATATAATGAGCCGCGACACGAGAAAACCAACAATGTGGTTTTGCACCCAGCGCAGACTCAGATCAGCCTGGGCATCCGCCCAGTCTGATCAGAGTCTTCGCTGTCCGCATGAAGGCAGCTTAGCCCCTTGACTACCATTTAAGCGCATAGCGAAGACTCTGATCAGACTTGGCGGATGCCCAGGCTGATCTGAGTCTGCGCTGGGTGCACAACCACATTGTTTGTTTTCTCGTGTCGCGGCTTAAATGGGGTCTTCTCCATAAATAGCTGACCGTTAATCCAAAGGGAGGCAAAATAATAATAATAAAAACTGAGTTGCTTCTCTTAAATTGTATCCATTGCCTTTTTTTTTCAAAGACAAGATGGAACTTAATGTACTACTTCTAATGCCAAATCTGTTGTTTCAGGCGAACCAATAAACACCACCAATGATGGTAGGATTCTCACACTGGACTGGAAGAATATATTTACAACACATCCAGAAATTCCTGTTCTCTATGACATGACGGTTGGGACAGCGCAAGGATATGCTGACATTTTGGATATGCGTTCCCTGACGACTCACACGCATTCGTTCAATGTCCCAGAGGACACGATCCTAACGAAGAATATCAACGAATTATTTATTACCGTTTCTTCAGTGTACCCTACGGGAGTGTCATCAACACACAGTTCAAGATATAAATTTCTCTTTTAAACTTTAAACTGCGTTTATGTTTTTACATAGATTTTAATTGTTTCGGTTTCTATAAGCTCCGGATCAGAAAAGGCTTATGATAATTCTGCGATCCATTTTTCATACTTTTTACTGAAACAAATGATGTGACCCTCATTAGAACCGTCCCGGCAAGACGGTTCCAATGTGGGGTCCCAGTGTATGTTTTCATGGAGAATTTTGAAAAATTCTCTGAATTATCCTTCTTACATCTTCTTATCTAGAGCACTCATTTTTTTTTGTTTTATCTCGTTTTAGTAAATTCACTGTCTAGGTCGCGGCTAAGTATATCTTGCGTTTAGGCTAAAAATTATCCAGACGATGATGTTTTTTTTTATATATTTTTTTTATTTTTTAATTTATTTATTTATCTTATTTTTTGCGATCAAACTAACGCTTCTAATTAGTTCATGAGTTTACTGTCATCATGTAATTATTCTAAATTGTTCTTACGTTCAATTTCCCGTATTCTGTTTTTTGTATTTTTGTTGTTTGTTAAATAGCTTTCTTGTGATTTTATGTGATGAGTTTGCTTTCGTTTCAACCACTACTTGCTTCTTTTGGTTATGTTCGTCTTAAGTTGGGATGTACGTAATGGACGGCGCCATAAATTATGTGCGTTGCGAAGGACGTAACGTCACTGTAATTTATTCAAGTTGGCGTCATTTACAACATACCAGCCTATTCTGACGTTCAGTGTTTTGCAGGTACGTATGGTGATAACAGTCGTTATGCTGAAAATCTATCTGAAAGTCGGTAGTAAGTTTAGAAAATGAGGTTCCATACAGTCGGAGAAGAGGCTGGCAGAACTCACGTAACCAATTCTGAGAAAATTCTAAATTGCGCTCCTAGTTAAATTAAAGATGTCATTGCGAGAATACTCAACCATCTGAGGAAGCATTTACTGGAAATGCTGATGATGATGAATCCAGTTTTTTAACACATATTTTGTTCAAACTGTCGTCTCACAATGTAGTCCGTTGGCTGTGAGACAGTGGGGTCGTGATCTTGATCTTACCTTTGAAATTTGAGAGTATTGAAATACTTCTGTCAATATCACACCGATCAAGGCCTATGTGGTTGCGCTGTCTGCTTCCTCAGATATTGAGAAGCAATCAGAGCGATCAGCGCCAATGTTTTTTGACTGAGCTGCGTTACAGAGAGTATGCAATGAACAACGTCGCATATCAAACACGCAGTCTTGTCAGAGTTGCCTCAGCTGGCTGAACTAGCCGCAATATCATTTCCAAGTTTTTGCATTTTGACATTGTGAATATAAATGTAAACAATTGCTTACAAGTGAGCCACGACAAGAGTACACTAACAGTCTGATCCTTCTTCATTGTCCACATGGAGCTAGCTTCGACCTTTACCTACACTTTAAGCGTATAGCGAAGACTCTGATCAGACTGAGCGGGTGTCTAGGCTGATCCGAGTCTTCGCGAAGCGCACATGCCACTTTGATAATTTTGTCGTGTCGTGCTTTAATTTTTTTCGGTAGTATGAGTCCTTGTAATGTGTACTTTTTCTAGCTGTCGAGTTCGCCTGTGCGGTCATTTTATCCTAATCATCATCTCATCCATTCTTCTGTCTCTACGAGCCAGTGCTCTTATCCATAAAGCTAGCGGTCTGGGTTAAAATTCCACAGGAAGCGGATTTTTTGTCCAACGCAAACAGTTTGCCATTGCACATGGCCTTTCATTCTTTAGACCGCTCGATATTAAATAACTACTGTTGAAAAGGCCGTAAAACCACATCATTATTCATCTACTTAGTGAACAGGAGCCGTGTGCACAAAGGAGGCGTCATCAACTAAGTCGCTCGTACGACTGCATTATAATTCAGTTGCACAAAGCAAGCGTAGATCAGCCTGCGAATCCGTGATCTTTAGCGATAGACACATTTTATCCCCGTGTGTTCCTCAGGGTCCATGCACGCTGCTTTTAGACTATGCAAAGGCGCAGACTAGTCAGAGCCTTAGCTGTTCAGATTTGCCATAAACACCACGTTCGCGTGTTGCAGCTCAATTCTTGACATACTTCCTGCTAAATAAACGAACGTTACAAAACATTACAACATACATCAATGTAAAAAAGATAGGCAATGATCAGGATCAAATACACTCAGATGAAGGTAATAACTCTAAATAAAGTTATGAATAAAAATATGTAGATAACGAAATTTTGGAAATTGTTGGAAATGTATAAGGACAATTTGGAGATTCACAACATTTTGCGCGTCAAAGATGAAAAAAGAGGAAATACACCTTGGTAAATGCCATTGAATAATACATTGTAGATGAAATAAAGTACAAGTGGAAGGATCTGTTATTTGGTTATCCAAGACAAAAATATACCAAGAGAAATATCCTGTCCCTCCTTAAAACCCTTCTTTACAGCCTAATAACAGTTAACTGTAAAAATTTGCCTGCAACACCAACGAAAGTACTCGAAATAATACGATACGCCACTGCTAGGTCTACTGTCTAGCAGACGTGAGTTTTGAAGCGATTTTACGGAAAAGTTTGCGACACGCCTCGGTTGTGCACACGGTTTAAATTTCTGCGACAATTTTACGACCGACCTACGTCGAGCGTAGGCTTTCATCTGCTTTGTGCACTCGGCCACAGGAAATTAGTGAATGTGCGTGTATTATTGATTCAGTGTTCACCCCTTTTTACAGTAAAAGAAAAACTTTAAGATAGTTCCACAAAAGTCTCGATCACGTAACGTCTAGAGCTAGCGCTTTTGGCGCGAAAACGACGTCACGCTGGAAACACACAAAAGTCACTAGAAGTACGTTCATTTGGACGTTAATACTGACAAAACGAACTCGGTAACCAAGGACTTTTTTCTCTTCAATCGATAGCCGAAATGATAAACTATGTTATATTAGTTCTTAAAAATTCTGTTGGCCTATTAATGTACCGAAAGATTTATAGCGATGAAATATTAGCAAAATAATCTGATTTACGTAGACGTCAATGTATTTTGCGTCCATTTTTACTCATCTTTGAACGCAAATAACTCGAAAACAAGCTTGGTTTGGTATGTTTTTTTCCTTCATATTCGGGTGTAACGCATATACAGAAAAAAACTATGGGAGAGCCCATTACGTACATCCCACGTTAAAGGGTTTTTGTAACTATAATTTTCACATGAAATGTAAGTTAAAAATGACAAATATTGCGGTGTTTTTCTTAAACCGCGATTGCAAATTACAGTACATAATGAAGAAAACGTAATATGTTTGATTTTATGATTCAAACACACTATGTGTAATTTTTTATCTTAAATGTCTACTAAATAAACACATCAATCAATTAATCAATTAGTTTAAAACTTATAAGCTGCCGCTAGATCAGCTTGTCCGGAACATAAGCTAAATTGTCTTAAAACATGTGAGAACTGCAAATGCGCTTTGGGGTATATTGAGCATACGGGCAGGCTATGCTTTGCCTTATTTTTTTAAACGTGCTTTGTACAGGGGTTGTCACAACATTGACATTTTTGGAATCATCAAGCATGACTTTGTTATTATTCTTATCCGTCAGGTAATTTCATATTGGTTCAGTAATAAGTCCCAAGTCTGGTGTGTTAACGCAAGCCTGTTTAAGCAGACTGCAGACTTATGACTGGTCCACACGAGAATCCTTTGTTCCTGACATTTGTGTTTGAAATGTCTTTTGGCTTTCACATTGAAATATCGGCAAGTAAATTGTTACTTATTTACCGATTTGTTGGATTAATTAAACTTAAACTCGGTAGCAAAGGGTGTGTACCTTGCGGTTGAAAGAACTTTCAACAGTACTTCAGTCATATCAGGCTGATGAAAAGTGATAACAAAATGCTGTGATCCCCGTTTACGGCTGAAAAGAATTCCGCCGCTACCATGATTTGAAACTTAACAGCTGGCATAAAAAGCATGTTGTTAATAGTATATAGACCCAGACTGTGGCGTCTGATCCTATTTTGCATTTGTTGCAATTGTGCCAGTTTCTGTATAAAACTCTGTTAAAACAATAAATGAATTTGAGTTTTCTTTCAGACATTGGGCGTGAATGAATTAACTCTAAACATAGAAATATGTTGAGGCAAGAAATTATTAACAATAATAGAGCTAAAGCAGGCATATATCACTAGCACTTACAATAGAGGTTTTGACAGGTTGAAAGAGACATCTAGAGATACTTATAGAAGTAGATATCATACAACCATGTAGAGCTGGGACGAGTACCCAGTTCAGGACGGGTCGACCAATTGCACAGGTACAGATTCGGTTTAAACAATATTTTATTTTATATTAAGTACATGAATACAAAGCAGTACCAGTATACAATATGGTAAAGGATCTGACGGTAAGCGAAACGCTTTTATAAATGTCATCTTCTGTTGGGTATAAATTTACTGCCCGTTACCCGACTGCTTATTATTATGCAATGTATAAATATTCTATTTCAACAGAATTGAAAGCAAATAAAACAAAGTTTAGTGTGACAGTTTTATATGAAATGCAATCATTTGTCAAACCATTTTCGTATATTATATATAACAAGAAGATTTCTACATTTTCGTACCCTACCCATGCATACGTGTTGATTTCTAGAAAGGCTAGCGCCCTGTGATGTCATTCAAACAGGTGCTGATTAATAGATAGCAACTCCAATGCGAATTGTCAACTAAAGGCACGGCTTCTGCCCACCTCTTAAACCTCATATTTCCCGCATCAAATACAGAAATCCGTATTGCCTTTCTGTTAAATTACTCTCAGGGCGGGCATGTTTTAACCCAAATAAACATATGTGCTGATGATACAAAACGACATTGGTACACTATGGTTCTTGTAAGCGGAAAGCAATCACATTTGAATTATTTGACAGCTAAGTTTATGAAACAAACAGCTAGAAATCATTTACAGAAGGAATGTGTAATGGAAGGTAAACGCCTGACCGCTAATGTCCTAAGCCAGGCTATCGTGTTCTGGCTTTGGGTTGTCACATAGTCCTCAACTTTGTTTTATCATTCTTTTCTGATAATATTATGACTGAGCCGCGACACGACAAAACCAACAAGCTAGTTGTGCGCCCAGCGTAGACTCAGATCAGCCTGTCTGATCAGAGTCTTTGCTGTCCATATGGAGGCAGCTAAGATCCTTCGCTACCCTATGAGCACTTAACAAAGAGTCTGATCAAACTAGGCGGATGCCCTAGCTGATCTGAGTCTACGATGGTCGCACAACCATATTGTTGTTTTTTTCGTGTCGCGGCTCAATTATTATTGCGATTAAATGGTTTACTGCTATGTTAGGAGACCTCTACACAGTATGAGTCCCTACGGGTTTCAGCTAATGTCCGTTCAAGATACAGACCCCAGTTGCTGTATTCCTAGCATTGTTGCTGTATAGCTGTCGACTGTTTAGCTGTCCACTTTGCTTTTTGTTTTTATAGCTTAAATTGGAAACAGATATAAACATATTTTTATATTTGATTATTTTTTATGTCGCTTGGCGATATTATTAACACTTCTTCTTTGTTGGTCTGATTTGTCTTTTATCGACGTTTGACTGTTTCCTTTTGTCATCTGCGTTTCTTCCTCTTTCTTTCGATATGTCGGAAGGTATGTTATGTCATTTTGAAATTTCCTGAGTAACTTCAATTATGTTTTACCAAAACGACAAAGTTGTCTGTACATTTTTCAAGCTCAGAGATCATTGATGCACATAGAGTCAAATCTTATCAGACTACACAGGTGCTTATGTTTATCTGATAGTTTGGTGATTGCAAATACCGGAAAGCCAGGTGCTTTGAAACATGTTTGAAATTCATTTATTACTCAACTAAAGCACGTGTTTGTGGTTGTTCCAATCCACGTTTAATATGTACTATCGACACAATGTCAACGTCGAGCCGGGGCAGCAAAAAATGTTAGGCGCTGAACAAGGCGTAGTTTGATGATATTCTTACACACTTTGAATTAATTTCCAATCCATTTATTCGGTAAGGTGTCTCCTCTTCTTGAACGTAAGGTGTATGGGTACACTTCCATACTTTTCGGCCAATTTGGCATAGGGAACAACTTATGTGACTTCCTGCTTGCTTCTCAGGACCACGAAACCTACTTAAAAAGGGGTTAACTCTTAAAGTAAAGAATATGCTCCAAGAGGAGCAATTGCTTTTTTTTAAGAATTGAACATTATCTACAAGGGAGGTAATAAAAATTAAAAGATCGGATTTTGCCACATCACCTGAAAGAATACCTGATCACCTAAACTTTTTTTTGCTTGCCTCATTCTAGATTTGGAGAGACAAAATCAAATGGTTTACATTCCGGTGACAATTAGTACATGAAATAAAGAGTCTGAATTTTATTTTTTGTTTGTGATATATTCAGTGGATTTACAGATTTACAAGTAGAAAATAACAGCTACTTAATGTGTTAAACAACTGCAGAAGCAGAGGGCGATTAAACATGTTTCAGTCCCCAGTGATTTATTGCTGACCGTGCCAAGGCGGTACTTCTGTTGTTGTTCCTCACTTTTTTGTGTCTTAGTCAATTTGTTTGTGGTCTGCTAGCAATGTGACCACCTGTATAGCTACCCCCCATGTTTTATAATAAAAATAGAAAATAGGTAAAATAGTTGTTTAAAATGTTTTCCATATAGTTTGTTTAGTCTGTTGTGCTACATGCGTTGAACCGTTGTGGAAAATAAAGGCGAGTTTTGGGTCCAGTAAAACTAGTTTAAGCCCCCTCCCCCCTACGAAATCTTTTGTTGACCGTTCAAAGGCGGTACTTCTGTTGCGGTTCGTTGATGTTATATTGTGCTGTGTCCGCTTGTCTATGGTCTATGGCGGTTCTGTCACCTGTATTGCTGCCCAATCTGCCTTCTGTTTTGTTTTGTAACTGAAATACAAAATAAGTAAAAATAGATGTTGATGTTGTTATTGGTGTAGCCAAATGACCGTCTGTTTGGGGAAGAGTTGCTCATTCGGTTTACTGTGCGTGTCTTTCGTAAACTTGTGTCAATTTCTGTGTGTATGTGGTTATTCCCTATTGGTGTTGAAAGCGGAATGTATGATTTGATTGTATTAAAATCAAAGTCTTAAAGAGTTCCAGCAGGAGCAGAGAATATATTCAGAAGAAGGAACATGGGACAGACTACTTAGTTTGAGCTAATAAAGCCTCTTCACTGACCCTGACAATATCTGGTGATGGAACCAGAGATAAGCATACTGTTGAATTTTTAGTCTTAATTGGACAGTCGATTCAAAGAATGATTATTATCAAAAAGGGTCCAAATAATATACAAAACAATAGAATATGAGCATAAACCAATCCAAAATTTCAGAATTCTCAGAATATATCTTCTGATCTCAAAGGACGAAAGTAAAATATAATCTGCACTATGGATGATGCACGGGGAGACGTTTCACGCCCGCCACACGGCACAACACCAGCGGCAGTAAGGTAATATTAAAATCTTAAAGAGTTCATTCCAGAGCAGAGGATATATTCAGAAGAAGGAACATGAGCCAGACTACGTAGTTTCGGCTAATAAATCCTCTTCAGTGACCCTGGCAATAAATAAAAACCAGATAAAACCAGAGAAAACCTGATCATTGCCTATCTTTTTACTTTGCGTATGTCATGAAAATATGCACCCGTGGCCATTTCTTGTCAATCAGGGTTCATATACATCAAAATGTTTTGTTAGTCAAAGTAGAGACAGAAAATGGTTCCTGCGATTTTTTTTCATGATCTTTTTAAGTTCAAGGGCAAGGTCAAACGCTCGACACTATCATTGTTCACCTTAACTTCATTTTTCTTCATATTAAGACATAAATCTCGTGTTTCAAAGGCGTAATTGCATTTAGCTTTATGGAAATTGTCATTTAATAGCAAAAATCAGGAAAACGATAAGAAAAAAAAGATTTTAGAGAGCTTTGGCGAGCATATTACGGTTATTTGCAGTACTTTTTCCACATAAAACATTAAAAATAGAATATTGTAAAGACTGCGTTGACAAAAAAGATTTGTTACTTACTTCGAATGGTATTAGAGCAATCCCTTCGAACACGAAAATAGGTTTGGGCCAAACCGACCACAGTTGTTGCCATGACAACCAATATTTTTGGCTTGCCTCTAACCTTTATTTTGAATAGAATTTCTATTCCCGCCATGTTTAAGCTCCGTTATGATCAACCGTTTGAGGCCGAGAACCAATTTGCAGAAGGTTCCTCAGCCGGTAGCACTAAACACCGTATTTTGTAGGTCCCAGGAAATACAGTATTTTGTTGGTCATACTAAACACCGTATAACCATATATGCATGGCGTAGGTGTAAAGTCTCGAGCAGTTAGTCGAGGGTCCATAGAAGTTTGCCGTTCATCTTTGTATTCTTTTTTTAATCAATACATAATTGTAGTTTAAGAGATTTACAAGTAGGTATATATTAAAACGAGGACCGAGCTTGCAAAGAAATCATCCTGCCAAATAGGAAACACCCTTCCTAGCCCAACCCGAGCATACCAAATGATCGAACATGACTAAGATTTCGTGTCATGCTGTTATATTAAGCAGCTTAAAATGTTTAAGAAAATAATAACAAAAGTAAAAAAGAAGGATCGGATTTCTATATCGTGCCATGCGCACTGCTGCAGGGAATGCTAGTTTGTGTTCATCATAAGTATGAGTCAAGAAGCAATCAAGGGACATTATATCACTTGATTTTGATTGTTTATTTTGCTTGTAAAATCTGTCATCACAAGGGGCTATATCTGTCCCGCATTGCCGAATATTTCCGTACCTAATCAAAAACTTCCCTGTTCTGACAAACGAACCCAAACTTTAGTCTGACTGAATAAATTCGTTTATACATTATATACATGTTCATCATTCTCTATTGCACTGGCAGACTCTTTCAGTTTGAGGGTTTATTTCATTGATCTGTAATTGTTATATTGACAATGTTAAGACCCTCAGTATTTAGGTATTGCAATACATGTTGGTATTGCAATATCTTTTATAAATACAGAGGTTTACCTTTTATTCTGTCTATAATTGTTGCAAGGTACATTAATTTCATTTTGTAAAAGAGGATTCTCTATGAAGATATTATTTCTATATTCCTCTAAAAGGAAATGTTTTGAATATATATATAAATGTGTGCAATGTTTGTTAGTTTGGATGAGCTACGCATAATAAGATATTCGAGAGCATAATGAGTCGTTAGCTTACAATCATCGAAGTCGCGAAATTTACCATACGAAGAGTGATGACATGGAGGATTCTGTAGTTCAAGGAACATATGCGCTATTCCTACTTAACTAACCGCTCTGATATCGGTATGGCGTGCTGTGATATGGTGCAAGGTTTAGGAAAGCCTCGAAACCTTGTGCCTGTTTGCACATAAAATACACACCAAAAAAAGATAAGTGGAAGCAATGCTGTAGGTTGAGATTTACATCTCAACATACAACATTTGTTTTTTGGTGTTTATCCCATTGTAAGGAAGGTTTAGTGTTGTGTGGATTAAGGTAATAGCTCAAGAAGCGGACAAAAAGAGAAAAAAAAAGAATCTGAATTAGAATGCTCATTGTCACAAAAGAATCACACATGCATTAGATTTTGCTCCATGCAGTTCGGGATCACATCCATTACCAAGATAACTGTGTCAAATCCCCTCCAGCTCTCAAAAAATATTCTTTCACACATATCGTTGATAAAAAGCTGTGAAAATCAGGTAACTGTTTCATGGTGCTATCGAAAAATAACAGCTCGGTTTATGTCCTTTTACAGACAGGGACCATAAGCACCCGGCCCAGTTGTGGTGGGGTGGGGGAGGGAGCTAGATAGAGGCTGTGGTAGGACAACCGCCTGTAATCTGGTACATTTCATGCTCATGATCGACTCAGTTTTTTTTTCTTTAGAAATGAAAATGTATTTTTGTTGATAACATATGCTTAAAGTAAAATCATTACTTGCGAGTACAACTGTCTGCATCTTTAGTTTGTTGAGCTTAAAAACAATGTTATTTAGAATACGTTCATAAGCTTCAAGTCAGATCAGAGTTAGTTGCTGCGGGTTGTTCAAACTGGCTGCTAGAATCAAATACACATACGTCTTTTTTCAAGAGACTTTAAAACTCATACAATTTTACTTCAAACATTGTTATTTAGTTCATTGCACATATAGGATATTCTGTTTGAAATTCAGTTAAGATTTAAGAACTCTTAAAAGGTTGCTTAAGGCTCATATTGGCAGCTGTTGACGGATACCAAACGTATTTTAAAACTCTATCAGCTTTATTTTGTCTAAATAATTGTTAGACATAAAGGAAAATCTTAGTTGAATGTAATCAAAAATTGAAAATCTCTTAAAGGTTCGTTGTCATGGGCTTCATCCGGTGGCTAAGGACACATTTTTCAATAGATTGTAGAAGTCGTGATTCAAACATTTCTTACAATATTGTCTTCCAATTTTGCTGCAGATAAAATATATCCCGGATGAATTTCAGTAAAAGGTATCGAATTTGCTAAAAGCTGGTTGCTAAAGGCCGATTTCTAAGGATGCTGTGGATAAGTGTATAAATAATAAATGTTTTTTGTTTCAACTGATTTTTAATGTCCAATACTAAGCTTCAAAATTATATGAGCCGCGACACGAGAAAACCAACAAAGTGGTCCTCCGCCCACCGCAGACTCAGATCTGCCTGCGCATTCACCCAGTCTGATCAGACTCTTTGCTAAGCGCTTAAAGGGTAGCTGAGGGACTAAGCTACCTTCAGGCGGAAAGTGAAGACTCTGATCAGACTGGGCGGATGCCCAGGCTGATCTGAGTCTGCGCTGGACGCACGACCACATTGTTGGTTTTGTCACGTCGCGGCTCATATTTAATTGTTAATATCTTACATTGTAAATAGAAGAAAATTTGTGCGAAATTCACTCTTTGGCTCTAAATCTGTAGGAAAACGGTTGCCAAGTGCTTACATTGGTTGCTTAGGACATATATATATACCCTTACATTTAAAAACAAATTCAAAGTCGGACAGCTGTACTTTAAGTATAACTTCTTATTGTCTTCATAATTTGTTGCACATAAAAGATATCTCATCTAAAGCTTTGTCAAATGATTCCAAACTGTTACGAGAAAGTTGCTAAGTGCTAAGGGTTGTTGCTAAGGAAGAACAAATACACATTTTCCAACAGTTTGTAAAAGTCTAAAACTGTTTTTATAAATATCATTTAAAGTTATCAACATATAGCATTGCACATTGAAGATATTTCATTTGGATTAACTAAATAAATTCCAAATTGTAAAAAGGTGGTTGCTATGGGCTGACACTGGTTGCTAAGGTCAAATATACACCCATTTATTATAACAGATTTACAAACTCAGACAGCCGTGCTTTAAATTTTACTTCCAATTGTCCTTATAATTTGTTCCTCATAATAGATAATCCAGAATGAATATCAATTAAAAGTCTTGAATATGTTAATAGGAAGTTGCAAAGGTTTTAAATCTGCTAAAGGTTGTTTGCTAAGGGCCATAACTGGTTGCTAAGAACAACGATATACACATTGTTTTCTTCAAATATTACAAAAAGCCAACACGTACGCTCAAAACAAACCGTTTTGCATTTAACAATCAAGATTTACTAACACTCATCGTGTTTGCAGAAGGAACGCCTTTGCTTATCTTTGAAATACCCAGTTTTCAAAAATATTCTTACATAAATCTGATACCATGGCAACGGATTTGATTATTGAGGTATAATTCGTGAATGTAATGGCCTGCTTAACTATTTTCACCATAAGAATAATCATAGAAATGCCATATAAAATTGGCGTTTAACCAAACAATAATCATAAAGCTTATATCTATATATATACTTCAACCTTTAATGAAATGACGTTGACCTTGCCGCACTGGTGGTCAAAGACAATTGTAAAATTTATTTTTAATTACTAACATTTATTGTCTTTCGATAATACCTAGATAAAGTCAAATATTTACATTGAGCTCACCATAAACCACGGCTTTAAAAGTTACGGTTTATTTTGAGGCTTTTCTCCTTTGACCTTGACCTTGAAATGTGATTGAAAAATTTTGCAGGAACCATTTTCGAAAACTACTTGTCGAAACAAACATTTTGGTATATAGCATTTCTGATTAACAAAACGTGGACACTGGATTACATAGGCAAGTCCACTAATTAGACAAAAGACTGGTTCTATGCTTTTACCCTAAGAAAGTCGATTTGCATGATAAAGTACAGAGACATTGTCAGGGTGAATAAATCTGTGAAATATGTTAATGGATGTAGGGTTCTTTTCTCTGCAAATCTTCTGATGATGGTTTATATTTGAGTCAAGTTTGTAAAAATATCTTCAACGGTTAAGTTACAGAGGGAACACCATTTCTATACTGAAAAATTACAAAGGGGCATAATTCATTAAAAGTGTAGGCGAAGCTACCGATCCTGCTTTTCTGCACATCATTTGATGATGATTTATAATTGAACAAAATTTCATGAAAATATCTTCAATTAAAGCAAACTGTACTATTTTCAATGTTCAAAAGGGATAAGTTAAAAAAATCCAGAATAACTGTTTTGTTTGCTTCACATCTGTGTAAAGTGTCATGAAAATATCTCTAAAGGTTTTTAAGATACAGTGCAGATGCATCTTCTTCTCTGCACATTGTCTGATGATGCTATATATTTGTATAAAGTTTGTTGAAAATATCTTTTATAGTTGTAAAGTTATAGAACACACAGGATTTCCATACTTAAATTTACAAAGGGGCATCATTCCATAAAATGGGTAGATGGAGTTACAGTTCTTGTTCACTGCCTTTGTCTGATGTTTTATATTTGTACCATGTTTCACAAAAATAACTCATAAAGTTTCAGAGTTAAAGGGCAAACATGATTTCCATACTAAAATTTTCAAAGGGACGTAATTCTGTAGTAAATGTAAGCAGAATTTTCTCTGCCCATCAAAAAAGAGACTTTATATTTGTACCAAATTTTGCGAAAATATCTCATATAGTTTCAGAGTTATGAAGCGGACACAATTTCCATACTAAAATTTACA
Source organism: Ctena decussata (assembly GCA_963989385.1). Taxonomy (NCBI): domain Eukaryota; kingdom Metazoa; phylum Mollusca; class Bivalvia; order Lucinida; family Lucinidae; genus Ctena; species Ctena decussata. The sequence goes on along the minus strand of OZ022498.1, from coordinate 30,248,822 downwards.
AAGGGACATTATTCTGTAAAAATGTAGTTGGCGTTACGGTTCTTATTCTCTGCAAATCCTTTGATACTGCTTTATATTTGTACTAAGTTTCATGAAAATATCTCATATAGTTTTAGAGTTTTGGAGCGGACACGATTTCCATTCTAAAATTTACAAAGGGGCATAATTCCATGCAAAATTTCAACGGAGTTATGGGTCTTGCTCTTTGCATGTCGTCTGATTATGCTTTATATTTGCATAAAGTTTCGTTAACTTACCTTAATCGGTTACAGAGTTATTGAGCGGACACAATGTCCATACTAAAATTTTCAAAGGGGAATAATTCCGTAAAAGATGTAGGTGGAGTTACGGGTCTTGCTCTCTGCACATTCTCTGATGATGCTCAATATTTGTACTAAGTGTCATGAAAATATCTCATACAGTTTTAGATTTATGGAGCGGACATGATTTCCATACTTAAACTTACAAAGGGGCATAATTCCATAAAAAATAGGTGGATTTACGGGTCTTGCCCTCTGCACGTTGTCTGATGATGTTTTATATTTGTACTAAGTTTTGTGAAATTATCTCAGTCGGTTACAGAGATATTAAGCGTACACGATTTCTAGACTAAAATTATCAAGGGGCATAATTCCATATAAAATGTCAGTGGAGTTACAGGACTTGCTCTCTGCACGTTGTCTGATAATATTTTATATTTGTACCAAGTTTCTTTAAATTATCTCAATTACAGAGTTATTGAGCGGACACGATTTCTAGACTAAAATTTTCAAAGTTCATTATTCCATATAAAATGTCAGTGGAGTTACGGGACTTGCTCTCTGCACGTTGTCTGATAATATTTTATATTTGTACCAAGTTTCTTGAAATTATCTCAATCGGTAACAGAGTTATTGAGCGGACACGATTTCTATACAGAAGTTTTCAAAGGGGCATAAACCCGTCGTAAAATATAGGTGGTCTTGCTCTCTGCACGTCGTCTTATGATGCTTTATATTTGTACCAAGTTTCGGGAAATTATCTCAGTGAGTTATTGTGCGGACACGATTTCCGTACTAAAATTTACAAAGGACCTTAACTCCGTAAAACATGTAGGTGGATTTACGGGTCTTGCTCTGCACGTCGTCTGATCATGTTTTATAGTTGTACCAAGTTTTGTGAAATTATCTCAATCGGTTACAGAGTTATAAAGCGGACACGATTTCCATACAAGAATTTTCAAAGGGGCATAATCCCGTAAAAAATGTAGGTGGAGTTACGGGTTTCGCTCTCTGCACGTCGTCTGATGATGCTTTATACTTGTACCAAGTTTCGGGAAATTATCTCAATGAGTTACAGAGTTATTAAGCGGACACGATTTGTGACAGACGGACGGACAGACAGACAGACGGACAGACGACCAGGGCAAAAACATTATGTCTCCGACCCCTTCGGGGGGAGACATTATTTGTCTAACCCGCGAGATGGATGAGTTTACTTTAAGACGTTGAATTTATTATGTAAAGGCAAGCCTTTTTAAGCTAAAACATGCATTTAGATTGGGTGATTTGTTGATTTAAACTACGGTAAATAGCAGTGGTCATGTCGTGAAAGATCAGTTAACCTAACCACACTTTTCCTGGGCAGGCTAAGATCTCCTAAGCGGTTAACCAATACTAAGTGCACATACTTTCGCCAGTAACTGACAACTGCCTTTCTTGAATCAGCGGAAGGAGAAACGAAAGTGTGTTGCTAGACCGGGTATCGAACTCAGGACCTCTGACTTATGAGTCAGATGCCCTACCGCTTGCGCTACACGGCAAAAACATGCAAATATCACTAGCATTTACATTTGCGACACCGTTTTGCCAGGTTGAAAGCTTTGTCAAGTAGGCTACTTCTGGTGGAATATGAATGTATATATATATATATATTGATCAAGAAAATGAGGACGCGTATTTCTGTATATTCTTATAAAACACACAATAATACAAATACTTTTCTGGCTTTACGCGTTTTCTACATGTAGCTTTACGCGTCTGCAGATGCTCAGCACAAAGAGTTATTACACCAGCTTGTTATATCAGATTCAGTTGATTGCATCAAAATTTATAAAAAAGGCTTCACAGAAGGTTATAACATCGACGCATCTAACATTTACAGTGATAAGAGCTCATATCAACTATGTCATTGCGTATTCTTCACAGTGTAAGAAGGAAAATACACGCCACTGTTCTTTCTCATTTTAAACGCGGTTCATTTACATTTTAAGAAATGAGGCGGGTAACTGTGAGGTAATGATAGGCGAAAAAAAACATCTATGTCATCAATATCAGGCTTTACCAAATAAGTCAACTCTCCTTAACTGTATCTCTTTGTGGCAAGCAGGTACTCTTCTGGTGTTTCGGGCCAAGTATAGAATTAAGGAAAGAATGGCATGCATGCAAGTTTGCATAAGTTAGTGTCATCAACGGTTATTATTTTTGATTAGTCGTGTACCTTAATTCTCACTGTTTGCGTTATTTTGCGATATACATCCAAGAATGATCGGTGAAATAAAATCCGGTCGGGATAATCCATTGAATCAGTTTATCATTTTTATAAAATGGTTTGATTAATGAACATAGTGAACAGTACATGTAGGAAGTTTAATATCAGATTAAAGTTTTGAGAAGGCCCGTAATGTTATAGACAACCGCTACATTTGATGTCGGTTTTGCTGTTTTGTGGGTATAAAACCATTTTGGTCACCTAAGTAGCAACAAAATCCGGTTTGTGTAAGCCAAGAATAAGTGTTTCTTGCTCCTTAGGGCCCAGCCTCACTCTCACTTTTTGAGGGCTAGGTTGCACTACGTTTCCCGCCCTACGTTTGGCAAAGAAATGTACCCCGTAATGTAGGTATCTAGGTGTTACTACGTTTTTAGTACGTTTCCAATACGTTTTACTACGATTCACTTCGTGTTACCTGGTTATCAAACCGCTTAGTACCACGCTTTTAGAAGGGATGAGAACAGTTTACTTACCTACTACGATTCTGTACGTTTTACTAGGGGCTACTAGGTATGACTGGGATATCTACCTAGTCAAAGTGACATTTCAGAAGGTATTGCCAAACATAACAATCGTGATAAAACGCAGAATTAAACGTCGAAAAAAGTACTAAGACGTGGTAAAGCGTATATAATGCATACTAGTATGTAGGAGACCTTCACGTATGGCTACGTATTAAACACGTTTCATCTACATTCTGGTACGTTTAGACTACGCTTCAATACGCTTTAACTACGCATACAGTAAGTATTTAGAAATGATACATTTAAGCTGATTTTTCAAATCAAATGCAGCTAGACCACGTATGTAGCTGTGTATATCCGTATATAATGCGTATTCACTACCTTTTAATACGCATATTCCCGTTAAAATACGTAGAAAAACCTTGTTCGCAATACGTGACAGTGAGACTAAGACTAAGAGGACCTCTAGGTTATTCTTGTTACGTTTTGTACGTATTTAATGCGTTTCGGCTACGTTTTAGTACGTTTTGACCACTTTTCACTACGTGTTGGTGCGTTTTACTACGTATACGCTACGCATATCAAATGCCATGTTTAAGTTAAAAATTGTAAATCAAACGTAATCAGGCGATGTATTGTGCCAATCTATATACGTATTCACTACGTTTTACAACGTATACTGCCGTTTTGCCACGTTTTAAAACGTAGTAAAACCTAGCCCTCAATACGTGACAGTGAGACTGTGGCTCTATGATGCAAACATTCAACCTTGTAAATTTTGGACTTATGTGAGACGGTCGTATGCCTGCACCAGGGGTTTACTAAATTACATTTCCGGCCTTCACCAAACATGCCAAAGTATCAAACTAATGACTCCTAAGCTGTTGCTAGAGCTTTGGCGCACTGATCAGCGCACCAAATCCCAATAACAATGAGGTCCATTAAACAATGCAGCGCTTATACATCAGAAATGATCCTAACAGTGCCTTAGGCAGGGATTCAATGGTTGCTGAAACGAGTAGGTACAGTAAGACTCAGGCTGGCAGCTGTATGGCTGATCTCAATATTTTCTGTTCGCGCATATTCTGAGGCTTGTTATTAAAACTTTGTAAGATATAAAACTTTGTAAGATAATCACGTAATAAATAACCGTGGGGTGTCGAAGATAGCTCTACTACCAACGTTTATCCATGATTTATACATTTAAGGCGGCATTTTATATAGCTTTGGCGTGAGGAATATCGATATTTCCGATTATCAGACTTTTGATGATTGTATAAATTGCTATCAGTATTTGGTTTTAATACCACAATTAATAACCATATTTATTAATCATTAAATACACATTTATATGGAGAAATCTCAATCGGTAGCAGTAAATGAACTAAAGTGTTTTTATATCAGTTTATTATATACTTCACTCAAACCTCCTCATTAACAATTTGGCAACAAAGAACCAACCCAGTCGTGAAATGTATAAGACTAGCTCAGATGTCACAAGGGTCTTGTGGCCCATGCGACACTGCCGAGCCAGTTAAGGAGCATTCAAGCGAACCACTGAGAGAAGCAAAGCGGCTGGAACAGGACTCGCACAGGGCTACTAATTGCCTGAATGCTTAGGCAATGCAATGCTGAAACGCTAACCGTAATGGTTCAGTCAGTAGATACTGTGCGCAGTCCTATGCCATAAGTTGGTTGCCTGATGTGATTTACAAAGTCTTGCAGCGGCAGTGAGCCACCCCTCTGCGGAGGAGTAGTTAGATTCCCTGCGGGGAGACCCCTGACTGGCAAGTTATGTAAACAGGCGGGTTTTGCTGAAAACCTAAAGGTAGATGCAAGGGTCATCTGTGGTTGCACAGACTGATTACTTGGGGGGGGGGGGGGGGGGGAATAGGTTAATTTGAGCCAAATAGCCCATGTATTAAAATAAAAGAACCACACTGCATGCATTAGATTTCACGTAAATAGGGTATATTTTACCATGTTTAGACAAGGCCTGCATGTGATCGAACTGCACAACTACGCATGCAGTTTGGTCAGGGTCTTCCCTTTTCCCATCATCAATCAGTGGATCCTCAGTAATCTACAAATTACAAATATGCATAAATAATCGAACTGATCAGAATATCAACAGTACTTAAGATCTCCTTTTCCGCGATAGCAGTCAGTGGTATGTTTTCGTTGATTCGGGACGGAAGCCGCTCGGCAACACTGAGGACCCTGATCAGACTGCTGAAGAGAGGTATACAATTGACATTTATGTTCTATCGATAGGATAATTACAATATAAATGGATAGTCAACTGTTCCATTTGACAATATTTCGTTCATATTTAGTAAATGAAGGATGGAAATGAAAGGCTGTGCAAAAATAAACCTTGACAACATTTCTTTAGATCACTTTTTATTTCAAATATTTGGTCTTCTGGCTTTTATCAAGAAGACCCAATACTAAAATCAAACTACATGTTTCACAGTTGAACTTCCACCACACTTTGAATTCAACGTTTTGATGCTGCTCTAGTAGCAACGTGACGTCACACCTCACCAAAAGACAAGTAACATTTCTTTTTCCCGTACGTGAAAACGACGTCACACTCTTTCCTAAACATAACACCATAAGGCAAGATTCCACATCCACAAATTTGTTTAACATTTTACACATATTGCAATAAATTCCATTTGAGAACAAAATCACGAGAATAATATTTAAAATATTATCAAACCGGAATTTAAAAAGCAAACAATGTCGCATTCAAACTGTAAGTCCTTAGCAATTTGCAAGACTGAAATATTTTAACAATCTATCTCTACGGAGGACAAATGCATTAAGTCAAATTTAAAGATCGCAGCCATTTGACAGAGGTGAATACATCCCCGTTTTCTCCCCATTTTTGCAAAACGGAAACAACTCCTAAGACTTCCTGCGTCCCCCTTGTACAATAATACAATACTTAAACAGGGTCCACACTTAGAGAAATGAACTTGCCCAAAGGTGATGAAAATCTGTTTATCCGTGGCTGACTCCTTCTGAGAAAGAAGACAAAGAAGAATTCGAAAAATGCAGAATTGCTTCCCTTTGCATGCATTCAGTTATCGCAAAGAAAGTTTCGGATCACAATACCGGTTTTTATCATATGACGTCGCACCTGAGAGTGTAATAAAGCCATGCATTAAAAACGATAATCCACTAGTGGATTAAATATGCAAATTACGTCGTAACGTTATACGTTGACGTCCATAAAGCGTCGCGTTTTCTATTAGCGAAATCGTGACGTTTTAGTGCAAAATTTGCTAATAAAATGCGGTTTTAGTGTCATATGATAAATAGAATCCTGCATTCGTGCTCATGTATTATTGAATTTATTAAACTCGTTGGTGAAAATGATAAGATGCTCGGCAAAGCCTCGCATCTTATCTTTTCCCCCAACTCGTTTAATAAATTCAATAATACATGAGCACTCATGTAAGATCCTCTATATAGGACATACACTTTCTGTTGTAGCAGATGCTGGATATAGTAATCTTTCTAAGCCAAGTGATGATTTAAAGATTTTGTAAACATTACCAGAATATATGCATCTAAAATGTTTTTCTTCACCAAACTGTGATGAATACTAATGCCAGGTATCTCTGTTATTGATTCGCCCCCAATTTGAGCCTCCGAAAGAAACTGCTGGGACACTGGTCTAGAGAAGACAGGCTAACCAGAGGAGGCTGTTTATTGGATTAGATAAAGATTTCATAACTTACTAATGACAAAAATCCAGGTTTTAAACGTTGGTGTTATACATATTTGGATATTGTGAAAATGAAAGTGCAGACGACATTGTGAGAAAACTTTGATGAAAATGATTATGACTTGTAAAATGCTGCTAAAGGTTGCACAAACATTCACGATAGCTAACCATGGCCTGAAACGAGGATTTTTTAGACATGCATAGTGCGTTTAGGAATCTGCAAGGTAGCGGCGATGAGGCCGAAAGTTGTGCGCCAACATTTTCTTTATTTTTGTAGCATTGTTGTTGAATTTATGCAATAATAACGATCAAACATTTTTCCCAATGCATTAACGTTTGCGAGATCCCTCGGGAGATGTTGGAAACATCGGCCTCCGGCCTCGGTTTTCAACATCTCCCTCGGGACCTTGCCTACCTTAATGTATGCAAAAACATGTTTGATCCCTATATTAAATGCTGCAAACTCTGCTTTCGTCGGGATAAGCCATTTACATTATTCACTATGCCATTCTTTACCAATCCTATATAGGGGAGAGTCGGGTAACTTCGGACAGCTGGTAAATTCGGACACTGACATTGTTTCCTTTATATGTCAGTTGTTTGGAACTAAAACAAAAAATAACTGGCCAAACGGAGCAATTCCTGATGAGACGGCTCATCATGAGCCGTCTCATCTGTATTTTTACTGTTTGCGATTGTATGTCCGAATTTACCCGCCTGTCCGAAGTTACTCGACTCTCCCCTACATATCCAACCAGTATGCCATCAATATTTTTGTACCTGCTGTCTATGCCCTCGATGGCTGGAATTGATATTAATATGGATCGGTTACCGTTGATATTAATATGGATCGGTTACCGTGGTGCCTGCTTGCTCAGATATGCAGCTATGGCATCCTTTACATCATTACCTGGCTCTTTTTTTTGAAAGGGGTTCGGGTGGTGTATGTGGGATGTTTATCCAGCACCCAGCCAAGGCAGACAGTGTATGCCCTTGCAGATCGTTTAGGCCATGAGCCAAATATGGTTTACCTCCCCCCCAGGGGGAGTTTTGTAGACCATACTTTTCTTAAAGCCCAGCATCTTAGAAGTATTTTGCAGCATATTAGCCCTCTGGCGAGTGGGGCGTTAAGCTGTAACAGCCTGTTACAAACGTTACCCATTAAAAAATAAATATGAAATAAAAAAATAAAAATTTATTAAAAAATAGAAGACACTTTCCCATGTTCAAAATTATAGTAGAGTCTAATAGAGCTATCCAGTAGCTAAAAGTTAGGATGTTTGAAAGGTCACTTTAGCCTACATGGTGTAATATACGTGACATTTGTCTTTACACTCCATTAAAATTGCTATTTCCATCCAAAATACTTTCTTTTTATAAGTTGTTTCTTTAATATTAGACCATATGTTTGTTACTGTATTAAAGACAATTTATTGTCCCATATTACAATTATCACTTTCTGTATAATTCAAGTGCTTGACCTACACTGTATGAATTAATAAACAACAGTAAAAGGTAATATTGAATATGCCAGCCTATCTAAACAGCAAGGAACAGTTCCACAATATTTTGAACGCATTTTAGTCGGCCATAATGATCGATTATATACGTTACCGAAGGCTATTTTTGTTAAACTCATACAATTTGAAGATAGAATCATTTTATTTTCGTTGGTAGCAGTTTCTTCATAAAAAAATATTTTAACATAAAAGAAAAATGCATTCTGGCTTATTTTCTATGATAAGCTATCACTAGTAGTAACGTAAATAACATAAACATTTAAAATATTTCATTATAATACCTTTAATCAGATTTTTTTCCCACTGTCACTTAAAAAAACAATAACACATATAAGTCTGGGTGTTTTTATGATATATTGTGTACTTGGACCTAGCAACACTTCTCTCAGTTATTACTTTTAGGGATTCATGAGGTGTGTTTTATACGTGTTTAAACACAGTATACTTCAAATTGTAATGTTAAGGGCAATGACATATTCTGGACATGTAAAACATTTTTTGGCTGTTAACTTTGTTATTATATCAAAAATAAAAGTATTTCGTAATGGCATTGCCCAGTTTGTTTCTTTTACAATTTGTACATTTGAGTCTAAAGACAGTAACATATGTGAAATTTTGTTATATAAACTAAAAAAATAAATAAATAAATAAATAAATGAAGAAAGAAAATACCACATCAGAAAATATATAAAAGATGAAGCCGCAGCCAAGCCAGCATAGATTTTGCATATAGGGCTCGAATAAAATGAAATGCAATCAGTTTGATAACATTAAAAGCTAAGCGCTTTTGACGTGTTTAGTATAAAATTATAAAATAAACAGTAATTAACAATGCAAAATGGGGTACCACCTTGTTTATTGACAGGATTTGGTATAGTTTTTACGTGTACACTGAAAAAACTTTAAAACAGAACAGTAAACCTGAAGTTTGAAGACTTAAGCCAAATACAGTTCTGCATCAAAGCTTATGTAGATATTTGCTGGCAGCGTATACTTACTTTTGTAAGACTATCGTATATTTTACGTTACTAAGGGAAACATCATTGCTGAGTTACAGTTAAGAAACAAACTTTTGAAAATAATTAATGGTAGTGTCAATACATTGCTTCATTTAGTTCATTTATGTAACTAGTAACTAACAATAATGTGTCAACCAGGAGTTTGGGAGAATAGTATCAGAAACATTTAATACAGAAAAGAGACAATGGCAGTTTACTGGTATACTGTAGCAATCTATAAATGCTATGTTTAAGATGATCTATATTTCTATGCTTTTGTTTCTTTCTCTTTAAAGTCTAACTACATTCAATCATCTCTTAAAGAATCTAACTACATTCAACCATCTATTAAAGTATCTATTCACCAAAGAACATAAAGATACGTTTAGTTGGACAGTGGACACAAATGTTTTTTCCGGGGACAATGTTTCAGTAGCTGTGCACACATAATGAAATGGCAAATGAAAATGACAGAATATATTAATGTTGGTCAGCGCTGTTCAGATATTTATGAGCAAATCTTAGTTGTTCTCCTCCAGAATGTATTCGGCTACACTGTAGTTATGCTTTGCAGCATAATATTGAGAAGAAAAAAAAGAGAGAAAGACCGAACAAGTAACGTATACAACGTAATCATTGCGAGTTTATGGACTCTTCATTTCCGATATCCTTAATTAGTAATACAGTATTTCTAAAGAGCGAATAATCAAACAATTGAAATAGTGCATATACGAGGGTTGATCCAGAAGTAATGTCACTGCTGCTATAAAGTCGCGTAGAATGAAAAAACAGCAACAAAATTTCATATACAAGTAGCTTACTCTATTTGCGGTCTAATCTGAAAATGTTATTAAAATATAATGCAGAGTTATCGAGATATCGACATCGACAGAAGGTATAGTAACGAAACGCGCCGAGCGTCAATAACGTTGTTGACGTAACAGACGAAATTTTGATATTGTGTCATGCCCAAAGTAGCATCTTCGTTGTTCCAACATTCACTTATGTCTCATCACACATGTCTGTCTTTTCCATTAATATTATTTTAACAGCTCCGCGGCTCATGTTCAAGAATTCACACAATATTCGAATCGCAGAACATCGATCTTCATATATGGGGTCTAAACAAAAGTGACGTTACTGTCCAACATTGCAGATTATGGTCCTCCGGTGTTCAGACGATCCTTAAGCGACTCATCTGCATCACTATGGCGCTGATTGCACCTTTACACAAGCCTCATATACACTTTTACATCACCGAAAGTCTAATTAAACAGCCCTTGAGCCTTTAATGGTGATATTCCTAATTTGCGACAAAACCGCATAGCTCTGAGCTGACGCAATTGTTTGAAATCAACATTTTTCACTCGGCAGTAACAAGCATTAGCCTTAACTAGGGATTTTCAAACTGCAATGACGTGATCAACGTTTCAACAGTAGGTGGCAAAAATATATTTCTTCATCGCATTAGATTTTCATCTGATTTGGCGTGTTAGTTTGATTTTAAATTGTGATTACCTTTGAAAATTATGTTCGTGTAATTAACGTTATTTTAACGTGCGGCGCGATGGCGTCGGTGGCATACTTTGAACGTCTATACAACTGGAACGGAAAATGATTCCAATTTTATATTTATTCTGTTAATCAGAACTGAATTACAGTGCAGCTTGATATAATTTTCATGATAATGCTACGACGAATAAGCGCGCAGTGGACACAGTGACATTACTTTTGGATCAACCCTTGTATATACATGCCAAGGAAGGGCTAACCTAAATAACTTACTACATTTTATCTCTGTGACCTTGTATTACCATAGTGTTTACATTTTAGCAATAAATATGGTTGAAAACTGCTTATTTATGATACCTTACTGCTTATCTAATCATCTTTGTCCAAATATGTTAAATACTGTAAGAGAATACAGCATTTTGGCAATATCTAAACAACAATTTTAGTTGCTTACATATTGAAAAGTTGTCTGACTGAAATTTGTATTTCATAACACCTTTAGTCCTTGATAGTAACAACAAGTGGGAATAAAATCATGAGGTTTGCAAAATTACCTGACCAGTTAAATATTTGTAACAACATAATGAAAAATAAAACTTTGAATAGGTTGATGACAGAATGTTGTATGTTACTTTGTATCAACCTTAAATTTTCACATTGTTAATAGTTTGTAATGCATTTGATGGCCAGGAGCTGCATAAACAGATCACGTAGATCACAAATCAACATGTAAGTTATGATCACGGGAGCCACACATATTTGCTAACCTATATAAAGCAGTTACTGTGCAAAGAGGCTCGTGGCTGACGATTCGACTGACAGCATAGCAAAAATGCTTTTAACCCCTGTTGGCAGAGTTGGTACTGCTTTTGATTTCCTCGGCTGGCAGTCACAGTTGCATATTTGTATGTAGGGTAATTGAACGGCTCAACCAACAGCACAGGTAGCGAGATTGGTTTTATCCCCATCATGATGAGAACCTAAATATTAATCAGTTGCAGCATATATCAACTTATACTTATTTCATTCTATGCATAAAATTTAAAAAAAAAAAACAAAAACACATTTTTATGAAGTCACTTTAAGTGAAACTGAATTGAAGACAAGGTCGAACTGCTTCAGCTATAACAATTTGTGCGTCTTGCTGAGTTCTTGTGCATTTCAAAGAGCTAAATTTGCCATCTGACTACCAGTGGTAAGTTGATACTACAGCAATGAATAATTCATATCACCTGGGAACTAAAATTTTGATAACAGATGACTCACAAATCTTATTCCCCGACATATTACAATTATGTAACGTAACGTTACTGTTAGATTGCTTTTCAAATATACACTATCCGGTCTTTTTTATAGTTTGAAGACACATAACATTGCCAATTCTACATATTTACATATACAACAGTGTCTACCTAAGACATAATACAGATAACATTGAAAATAAATGCAGCTGATGTTGGATTTCTTAGCTTTTCTCGTCATTTTATAGGTTAAATTCTTCAAAAATAAGATAGTTTCTGTCCACATTTAATATATCCACTGCTAAATGCTGCATAACTTATCTAAGCTGGGCATGAATCAAAGAAGATTGATGGAGCACGTATAAACTTCAGTCCACCAATTCAGCGATTCAGTCTTTTTTTTGTTTTTTGTTTCTTCGAATTTTTGTTGTAGTTATATACGTTACATATTTATTGTGACTGTTGACGAGTTTTTCAAGACTTGAGTTTGTTTGTTTTTTATACTAGAATATTGAAACAGTCATATATATGACAATAACTTTTCTCTTCACTTCAATTCTTACAATTTGCTCCTTGTATTACATGTATTTAGACACTGAAGGAGCAAAACGTCAAATACAATGTAAACTACGTTATACGGGTTAGTCAACTTATCCTTGACAATGCCAATTACCTTGAAATAGCGATTTATGTACTAGCAGACAAAACTCAACATTATTTAGGGCGAATACTAACATGTGTATACCAATGTGTATTTTCTATTATAACGTGAATATGTAAATTTGGGTAGTGTAATTGACGGTGACGTTACACGTTAACGCCCCACTGTACAGAGGGCTAACATGTGTCATTTTGTTTCTTATATAATGTAGTTTCAGAAAATTATAGGGTACAAAACTCCCCCCTGGGTGGGGGGAGGGGGTCTATGGTCAGCTCAAGGTCTAGTTATTCTGATCCTAAAATATCCAGCTGGTGTCTCTGATGACTAGACGTAGTTACCGCAGTCGGTGTGGGTTCGGCTTCTGGTCGCTTAGTCGGTACTTCTTTATATACTAACGGTACACTTTTTTCGGATGTACTTGCATCAGTAAAATGATCTTGGACAAGAATATCGAGCAGCCCTATCCGACGGGTTATGCAGAGAAATCAATCTTAACATTGTTCCATGAAACTTCTTTTTTAGGAAACGTAGAGGCGCAAATGGTTAAACTGATATCTTTGCCAGACGGAGTTGCCGTAGTTGGGCGTGAGTTCGAATCCTGGCCGCTCAATGAGTACTTCTTTATTTCTCTTTTCTTATACCTTTATTTCGGCTCTACTTGCATCTGTAAAATGATCCTAGAGCGGAATATCGTTTTGAAAGCTGAAAAATCTTAAATTAAATCATATAATGCTTCGAAGCTGATCAAGCTATTCCATGTATATGCCTGATTGTGTTTGCATAACTTAATCGAGCAGCCCTATCCGACGGTTCATGCACAGCAATCAAGCCTAATATTGTTCCATGAAACTTCTCTTTTTTGAAAGAAGCGTAGTGGCGCAAATTGTGAAGCAGCTAAGAGGAGTTGCCGTAGTCGGCGGGGGTCGAATTCATTATCCTGGCCGCCCAGTTTGTACCTTTTTTTAATATATCCTATATATGCACTCAATCAAAACAAAAGCTATCCATTTAATGTTCTTCTAAAGGCCATTTATACACGGTAAACCAAGTAACATGTTCCTTGTAGCATGAAACGTTTGTTTCTTATTTCTTGTGCTGATACATGGTAGAGCTTGAAACATGTTCCTTCTCAGATAGTTGCACTGTGACTGGGACTCTGATCCTGTGACCTGACTTCTGATTGGCTGTATGGGACAGGAACATACTACAAGTCATATGGAATAGAACAAGTTCTATCTCAAATTGTGTAGTATATTACTCCAAAAAGTAGCATATTACAGAGTATTAGCAGTGTACAGACGGTAAACCTTGTAATATGTTTCAAGGAATATATTACTTGGTTTACCGTGTATCATGACCTTTACCAAAAGAGCAAGACTTTGAAGGTCCCACTGTTCAATACAGTTCTAAAACCTATGGCGATTTAGCTACATGTATACTACAAGTATATAATTCAATTACGCCGGTACACGGAAAACCACCCTAAAAATCAATCCTTTCAGACCACTGGGATACGGTAGTTTGTCTCCATAGGGCCTCACTTAGTTTCATCTATGTCCTTCACCAAAGGGTCAAACTGTAGAGCTTTGAATCAGAGAAAACGCATAGTTCAATATCACGAGCATGTGTCTTACATACATTCCGCCATCTTAATTGTTGATCAGAGTGTCAAACAATGTCTGAGTTTAAATGTATAATATCATCCCAGAAAACTTTATTTGAACTCTTATCGGAGTACATTCCTTTCACTCTTTATTCAACAGCTCTCGGATTCCTTTTATTGTAGATACAAACAGAAAATGCTCTAATCGTGCAGGCTGATCTGATTATTTTCTGTTCGCGTATACCAAAGACTTGTTGTTTAAGTTGTGCATGTGATTACGCAATAAAATATTCGTGGGGTGCCAACGAAGGCTTTGACACAATCGTTTATTTGATATACTAGGTTTTTGCGCGAAAAATATCCATGTTTCAAATTGCAAGACTTTTGATGTTAGTAAAATTGATAATAAATTTTATATGAATGCCACAATAAATAATTTTTAATCACTAAAAATATATATTGACTGCATGAAGGTCTAAGGATAACCACAATTAGTATATAAGGTTTCACATGGAAAGGAAGGTTATGGCATATACAAATTGACAGACGCAAATCACTCTGCACAACTACGCAGTCTGACCATGGTATTGCTTTAAAGCATTATAGTCAGTGGATCCTGGGAGAGTATAAATTAACTGAAAGCTGAAAACCCTGATTTGCTCGCAGATATGTTCAGGTGTTCAGGCCGATTAGAGTACTTACAGTACTCGTATGGCATAAGTTCAAGTTTTACTCGACAATGATCTATAGTATATATTACTTGATTCAAATTAAAAATAAGCGATCGTACAATTTCTCACTGATAAGCATATAGAGCAGTCAGCTTCAAGAGAACTCTTGCTTGGTAGATTTTCTTCATGTTGGTAAGTAATAGTTATAAGTACATTATTTGAGCCGCGACACGACAAAACTAACAAAGAAGCATGTGGGCCCAGCGAAGACTCAGATCAGTCTGGGCGTCCGCCCAGTCTTATCTGTCTTCTCCGCTGTGCGCTTCAATGGTACCTAAGGGTATAAGCTAGCTCGGACAGTGAAGACTGATCAAACCGGGTGGATGCCCAGGCTGACCGGAGTCTTCCCTGGGCTCACGTACCACTTTGTTGGTTGTGTAGTGTTGCGGCTCAGATTTACTTTCTTCTCTATTCAGTGATATCAAGTCTGCTGTTTACTTTCCTTCATTTAATTCCTTACTTCCGTTCATAATTTGAGCCGCGACACGAGAAAACCAACAAAGTGGTTGTGTGCCCAGCCCAGACTCAGATCAGCCTAGACATCCACGCGGTCTGATCAGACTCTTCCTTAAGTGCTTAAATGGTAGCTAAGGGTCTAAGCTACCTTCATGCGGACAGCGAGTACTCTGATCAGACTGGGCGGATGCCCAGGCTGATCTGAGTCTGCGCTGGGCGCACAACCACATTGTTGATTTTCTCACGTCGTGGCTCATTTATTTTCTGTTTTTCTCGACAAGAGCCACCTCTTTGTTGTTTTATTCAAACAAGAAAAGTACAGACACATGCTTAGCTTTAGCCTGCTCCATTCGAATCTGCATATTACACAGGAAATTCTCTAATCATGCATGCTGATCTGATTATGTTCTGTTCATTCATATCTAAGGCTTGTTGTTTAAGTTGTAAATGTGGTTTCGCAATAAAATATTTTTGTGGAGCTGCCGATGGCTTTGACGCCTTTATTCATGATTCAAACAATTAAGTTTAAAAATTTACTAAATTTTTGCGTGAGATATAATTATGTTTCAGACAATAAGAATTTTGGTGTTTGTGAAATTGGTCACAATTTATGTTTGAATACCACAATAAATAAAATTAGAATAACAGACAAAAAAAGAAAGAAAAAAAATGAGTAAAAACAAGTTGAACCTAAAATAAGGACAGTCACACTGCTTATATTATGTTCCACGTGGAAATGTAGTTTATAGTATGTCAAAACAGAGCGGATACAAATACTGCCTGCGCAACTACGCAGTCTGACCACGGTCATCTCTGTTCGCATTGATAATCATTGAATCCAGAGGAACCTATAAACTGTAAAATGAAAAACTCTGATTCGCTCGAACAATAATATTTTAGATTTATTTGAGTGACTTGTAGGCACATGACTTAAGATCCCTTTTTACATTCCAACAATAAGTAATATATATTGCATGATTTGGGTCTAAAATCAGAAATACACCGTGTCTCACTGATGAGCCTATCGAATAAGCCGCTGTAGGGAAACTCATGCTTGGCAGAACATCTTCATGCTTGTAAGTAATAGACTTAATACACAATTTATTTTGCTTTCTACTAAGTGAAACAAAGTCTGCGGGTTTCTTTTTTTTATTCATTTTATTCCTCACTTGTAGTTAGAATTTATTTATTGTTCTCTCGACAAGAGCCGTACGGACATTGTTTTATGCAATAAAACGGGAACAGGTACATACTACATGCATTTGGCTATGAATAATTAGAGAATGATTTTTAAAAAATAATTGATTAATAAATAAAAACTTGTATCAGTCATGTCAAAATTAAATAAATATACATGTATTACATTCTTAGCAAAGAAATGCGAGGGGTGATCATTAAATAATAGAAACACGAATATTTCATTAGCTATGTGTTAGAACAGTTCTTTTTACATAATACCTAATAGGCAAGCAAATGCCATAGCTATTGTGCATAAAATGCATAAAATGCCCGAATTGCCGTCTCTTTAGACTGAAATGTTAACGTTGCGCATAGTGACGTTAACGTTACTAAAACTTTTCGCGCCACATATCAATTATCGCTTTTTGTAGACTACCGGCAAATTTGTTTGGAAGTTTTATCGTCGGGAAAGTGCAGGATGACGGCAGATATAATACCTTCCCTCAATCTCTTCATAAGCCGGCTTAACTAACTTTTTTTATATAAGAAATCGTAAATTTTGCCATAATGCCCTCCCATACAGTTGACGCGCACCCGAGTTGACAAACTCTCAGAAGCAACGACTTCAGGGGCGGGCTTCCACATTTGAATAATTCCCGTGTCCACTTTTCGTGTGTGCAGTGTAAGCCAGTCAAGTTTTCCAGTTCCTGACCCGACCCAAGAAAGAAAAAGTATGCAAAGACCAGGAACTGAAACAATCAAAATCCAAATCCAGCCCTCAAACCATAGTTGGAAACAACTAAGATTACAAATAATCAAGATACAGAGAACATATGGCCAACCGAGTGAGCAGCTTGTTCCCAAAAGGTGGCCACTCAGCAACCCAAACCGAACCAAAAATAATAAGAACATACATAAGGTATAACATCACAGAAACTTTGACACCAAAAACAGGCATATTACTGGGGGGCTTAAATCGATTTTACAGGCCCAACCTCACCCTCAGTATCTGAAGTGGTACAAAACATTTAGTTGGTTGTTCGGAAACCTACTTGCAAGAACCTACTTGCATAATATTCTGCACTATAACCTAGCGTTCCAACGACTGGACTATGGCGACTCTCTCTCTCTCTCTCTGTAAAAATGATAGGCAGCTTGGATTCACTTTAGTGTCTAGGAGAAACAATAAAACGACTCTTTTATATACACTTGAAACAGAAACAAGAAATAAAAGACAAAACAGTGATGGAAAGGCGTGGAAAAGGAACCGTCACATTGTTTTGAGCTGATTGACAGAACAGATCGTTGAACTATCCTATCAACGTCGATAAAAGATTCTGACGAGATTGCATAGACGTTGATACAGCTCTCTGGCGTTCTTCAAATGCTAGGGACAGCCTAAGAATATTAATATAACTGAAATTTGGCATAACTTTTGCTGATTAGTATTTTAAGTGTGGGTGGTATGAAAACGACTGCCTATAGCTGTTACCATGTCAACTGTAAAGTGCGTGGTCGAAGTGTGGACAGTGATCTGACTACTCATGGTACGACTCTGGATTCATTTCACGAGGCTTTGTTACCGTATAGAAATTCATAATTAAATTATTGCAGCTCAACAGCTCCGAACTTCGTCTAGCAAACTAATGAGAAACTGTCAGAGAACAGCTTCCTCCCCACGGAAAACTAGCTTCAGTTTTTTTCTGTTTCTTTTCTACGGCACTTTTTATTTCCTTTTCTTGCCGTATGATATTTGTAATAAAATTACTGCAACTCAACAGCCGCGAAATCCGTCAAGTAAACTGATATTTAGAAACTGTCAGCTATCCCGCAAGTACTCTTCCTCACGGAAAATTAATATACTTTTTTTAGTTTCTTCTCTAGTTTAAACATACTTTTCATTGTCTTTGTACACATACAATGTGCAAACAATGGGGTCGGGCTTCAAGTTCTCTCAACATTAGATATGCTACAACCCTTCCCCTAAAACATGAAATACAACAACCAACATGGCACAAATGTAGAACTGCAATAATTTACATCAAGTTTCTTCTCTACGGCACTTTATATTTCCTTAAAATTTCACCCAGCGCTCAACCTCCTTGCATTTTCGTGAGCAGACCATGTAGTGATCACAGAAGCGGCTAACATTGACGCCATCTTGTTTTTATCAAACGGAACGTTTGATGTCATTACGTAACGTAGCGACAGAAACTTCCGCACGGCGGCGCTGAATTACTCCCATCTCACCTTAATTCGGTTCCGAAGTACTATTTAGAAATAACGTTGCCATAACAACGATGCCTTAAACCTAGAGGGGTTTAGTTTTTAAATTTTCTCAAATTTCCATGTATATATGCTGCTGATTATCAGCAGCAAAACTAGATAAAAGTTTGTCATGGTGTGGCGACTTGTTGCTCGTCTTAGATACTTAAAGAAATATATAATCATTCATGACTTGCTCTTAAACCTGGCAGAAATACAGACTTCTGATCGAGTAGAATGTGACGTTTTTAGCTGATTTTAAGCATGAGGGACGAAAATGTGACGTCATTACATTTTAACAGACAAATAGCAGAATGAACCAAACATATCATGTACTTGAGAACCAATCAATTAATTTCAGCATAACACTGAACAATACGGACGACAATTTCAAAACCCCCAAAAATCAAATAGTTTAACGAATGTTCTTACTATAATGCATACCAGATTTCAGAATATTTTGATAAACAACCTGTATATGTGTGTTTGTAAGGCAAATGCCTAACTTTAAAAGAAGTGTTTCTAAATTTTTTATATTTTTTTATAAATATCCTATATAATAAGTATAATACGAAAATCTCTACCAAAATGACGTAAAAAATTCACGCACTGTACCCAGCAGGAACGTGCCTTATATGTTGCTATGGTAATAGGTTGGAATACCAATTTTATACATGAATTTGAAAATTTAAAAGAGACGCTTTGGTGTTACAGGAAGTATCCTTATCTATGTATAAAGTTTAGTAATCTAAAAAGGTGTTTCCATTATTCAAAGATCAACCCTCGTACAAAGAGGTCTTGTCAAAATAAAAACGCTATTTTCCAGTTTTCTATGAGGATTTATTTCCTCTAGGAAATTAAATTCCTCTAGACTGGTAAACGTCATCAAAGTATTTGGAGAGTGATGATAAATTCACGGCCGGATACCTACTTTTAGAACAACTTTTCCAAGTTCATCTTTCCACTGCAGTTGAAACTATAAAAATCACCGTCAGCGTTGCCTTTTATGAACTTGAGAAAATAACAGACGCTCGATTGCAAATTGTCAAACCTAAAGTAGGACAAACTTTTGCGTGTAGATTTCTGGCATGTTCACCTGAATGATTCTACGAATTCGCCAGTTTTTTTTTATAGGAACTGCATTGCCTTTTATCACAAACGCTCCGCATTTAGCTATAAGAAACGTATCTATCAACTCTTAGCCGCGAGACTTCCTTCAAGCCTTTGATCGTAAGGACCAGTATCCGTACAGACAATTATTTTGAAGGCATGATTTTAGGTTTCATTGCTAGTAAATTATTTTAATCTTGACAAACCTTGGCCCTTTCAGAAAAAAATAGCGGACAAAACAAAATGGCGGTAGGTATTATTGGGAAGAGGCTGAAAAAAGGTTGTGTGATACTTGTAAAGTAATTGAAGATAGAATACATCATCTTTGGGCGTGTAAAAATATGATACTCTTAGATTAAAACTATATGGCAATATTAAATGTTATAATTTTGCACAAGTGCTGATTCTACGGAAACGTTTTTACGCTTAACGACAAGTGATGATTACAGTATTATAAAAGTTGTTTGCATATTGATCTATGATTGCCTCATAACTTAAAATGTTCAACTAGTCCTTAGCTCCAGACCATTTATCTTATTCATGATCTTTATCATATTAATCTGTTTTAACAACGCATATGGTAAGAGTGTGCGTGAATGTTTGAGTGTATGTTTAAATTCTTCTTTGTTTCTTGTAAATTGTTACATACATGCATGTTATTTGCCATTAATCCGGTAATGGGTATACTTGTGCAATAAATAAATCCTTTTCTATTCTATTCTATTCTTTCAATCTTCATGTATTCTTTCTTTCGCGCCATTGCGTGCAGGCTCTCGGAACGACTCTTGAAAACATAAAAGCAGAGAGAAATGTTCTTTAATTGTAGGACAATCGAATTTATTACAGTTTATTGAATCGTCTCATTGGATTTGTAAACCTCGGGAGATTTATGAATCCCATGAAGAAATTCGTCCTTCGGACTCCTTTCTTTCTCGGATCTTTAAAGCTTCATCGGTTTATGAATTCTATATTTTAAATGGGACGGTAAATAATAACCTCATTTTTAATTTTCATCAAGCTACATGTACATTTATACATTTATACTGTAATTTGTCGGGCCAGGCTAATAAAGGTAAGTGTTTTCAGCAAGCTTTGTGCGTACTTGAATTTCAACACTTTTTTCATGTGATCATATTAGGAGCGAACTTAGTGTAGTGGGTTAGGCACAAGGCTACCGATCTAGGGGTCACAGGCTTGACATGATCCCCCGCTTCTCCGGTCTTTCGGATGAGACTTAAAACCGAAGTTCGGTCGCTGTATAGCATAAATGCTGTTGGGATGTTAAGCCCGAGTTCACTCACTCACTCACTCGCTCAGTCACTTTATCATATTTGCTTAGTGTGCATGTAATTGTAAGACTCTTGTTCAACTGTCTTTGCTTGGATCGTGAAATTTTGTTCGTGAAGTACATGTAGGAAAGTTGTTATTGTTGTGTTGGTGCCTTACGTCCACGGTAAACAGCTATGGTCATGTCGAGACGGTCAGATACCCTAACAACATTATTCCCGGGCAGGCTTTCAACCGACTGCTTTGTTGAAGTAACCCGACTGCATTGTGTTTTTCTCTGGCTTTCACCGCAAGATATTAATAGGGTCATTGATGAGGCTTGTATAGCCGAAACTTCCAAGTATGGTCCATGTTAATTCTTTTGAATGTGTTCTCTGCTCTTAAAGGAACTTTTTAAGACATTTAATTTGACTTTACTGCAGCTGGTGTTGTGCCGCCGTGTGGTGGCCGCAAAACGTCTCTTCGTACATCATCTATACTGCAGATTATGTTTTGTTGTTGTCCTTTGAGATCAGAAGATATATTATGAGAAATCACAAATTTTGATGATTTGGACTCTTTTTCTAGACTATCGAGTTTTAATCATTTGGACTTCTTTCGACAATTGTCGGTCTTTCCACCGACTGTCTCATTGAAGTTGAGGGAGTGCAGTGTGCTTTTCTCGCCTTTCATCGCCAGATATTGTCAGGGAAAAAAGTGGTCTGAGCGACTATCGAACCCGGGACCTCTGACTCTTGAGTTAGACTCGCTACCGACCGCGCTACGCAGCCAAGCGGGTAGCAAAGATTCCACTGCCATCTTTACCTAGTACAACTTTGACAACTTTATTGTTAGCTTTTGCCCCGAGGTTTTAATTTTTTTCATGCTCAGCTTAGCTGAGCATGGAATTTTCTCTGCTGATTTCATATTCATAAGCAGAGAAAATGTTGTATTCAGCTCAGTATCGAGCATCGTACTCAGCTCAATTGGGCAAGAAAACAACTGTACTTATGAGTAATTCAGTAGGCCTGAATAGTGGCCCAGCGCAGGAAATCTAAAAACATTTTTCTCGAGAAAACGTTCTAACGCACTACTTTTTTTAATGGTTAGCAACCGCCACTACCCATCTTTGCACCCTATTTCTGTCGTTATTTGATGGAGAAAATGTCAAATACTGAATAAAAATCAAAGATTATAAAGAATTCTGTCAAAAATACAGCAGACAAACAGCGGACGGTGCAACGGAGGATCGTATCTGCATGCTAAAGATAGCGGAAATTTAACAACTTGAGAGGGTTTAGAAAACTACAAAATAGATAAAATAAGCGATGAGGTCACATTTTCTCACTAGTTCCATCAAATCCGGCATAGATTTTTCCTTCATTATGTCAATTTTGGGCAAAATCCGTGAATGGCCATTTTTTAGTTCCAAAATTAACTAACTACTTCCGGTTTCAGTTTCTCCCGGAGAGATAAAAAATGGCCGTGATTTCTGAGCCATCAAACTGCAGTGTCTTACCCGTTTCGCTTTTAGTTCACAGTATCTGTTGTTATACCACTCAAACCTCGTGTGAAACAATCATAGGTCAACCATAGAAGCGGATGATAAAAGTTTTTATTTATTTTATCATGTTAAAAAGCATCTAATCTGAACCAGAATCAACGAAAATTCTCCAGGCAAAAGTCTTCACAGCTGACCGTTTTTGTATTACACATTTCAAAATAAACATAAATGACGTCAAAATATGCTGACACGATTTAAGTTATAGTCTGTTTCACCTACATGTACTTGAAGTTATTTACAGATAAAATCGATATTTAAGTTGTTAGGCCTACTTATTTTCTACATATGTTCATGCAATGGATCACAGTTGGCGCGTGCAAAAGGTCACAGCATAATTGCATTTTTCACTTTGTCGACTCTGCAAAGTTTACCGGTTACATTCATTCACACACCCACGACACCCCACCAACTTCTAGCGACCCCCCCCCCCCCCCCAACTCCCTTGGCCCACACTGTGCCGTCTGTCAATGTTAGGGTCCCATATCCGTACGGATGGTACTAGATCTAAATTTTAGCACGTGCTGGAGTGCAAGCAATTAAAAATACAAAAAAGTTTTTTTTTTTTGAAAAAGCGCTGGATCTATCACAGCCCTCCGCTTAGAACTAGAGCTCCCTCTCTGTAATCGGTGGTTGTTGCGAGAACTTTCGATAACATCATTCGATTCTTGGTTTGCCTGTTCAAAGTCAAAACGGGCACCTGCTGGCAAACTTTGTATCAAATTCGTTAAAATTTCGGCCATTTTTGAGTGACAGTTTAAGGAATTTCCCTGCGAAGATGGAGAAAAGTTATGATACACGAATTTGCACGTGCCTAACACACACACACACACACACACACACACACACACACACACACACACACACACACACATTTTCATATTTCTGCACTATTTAAGAGACGACTGCACTTTTAAGACTCTCTCTCTTTCTCTCTCTGTCTCTCAGGAGATAAATCTAGTTTAGTGGATAATGCGCTGGACTACCAATCCAGGGGTCGCAGGTTCAACGTCCTGCTTTCCGGTAATTCGGAAGAGATTTAAAAAGAAAGAAAATAACACATAACAACAAAAAATTGCCCTCCCTCTCTCTATCTCTGTCTGTCTCTCTCAGAACCAAGTCGCAAGTAGCGTCAGACATCAACCGTTTTTGTCTCTCCCGCCAGCTCCAGTAATTTCAATTGTCGTACCCCCCCCCCCCCCATACACACACCCAAACCCCCTTCCTTTGCAAAGTGTTTTAATATGCTACACGCCCTTGGCATCCCAATATATTCATAATCAGCTCCTTTGTCAAAGATTTAAAGTGCAGGCGAGTAGTTTCGATACTGCTGGTTCGTCTTACAGGCTGCATTCAGAAGAGCCATCTCATCAGGATCTGCACTGTTTGTCGCTTCTTTATAACGTAATAAACAAGAGTCCCAAACATGTTGACACACAACGTTGAATCGACGTTGACTCAGCGCCATATAACGATGTATAGCATGATACAGCATGATAAATTATGCTGAAGTTAAATCATCGTTGATTCAACGTTGCTTGGTGTCAATTAAATTGCGTGGCCTCGTAAATCACGCCGAAGATCCGAGTAATGGACAAGCCGTAAAGTAAGCGAAGTAGCGGTTTTAATTTTAGGGCTTTTTTTGTGTGTGTGTGTGTGTGTGTGTGTGTGTGTTGGTGTGAGGGGGGAGAGAAGGGAGGGGAGGGGTGAAAATACCAGACACTGAAAATACAAATCAGCGATAACACTTTTAACGTACGTGTAGACAAAGCAGGACTCATACATGAAAGTAAGCGGGACACCGATCGACAGGATGGGGTGTTGCTGTTTCCGAAACACTCCCAGCGGGCACATGACGTCGAAATGACGTCATACTGACGTCGATATGACGTCGTTACGTCGCATCGACGTCGGTACGACGTCATTTCAACGTCATGTGCCTGCTGGGCTGCGAGTTAGCGGTGTTTTGTTCAACAAACTATCTGTTTCTTGGTAATTTATGTCGATTTCTTAATCAGTACATAAAAGTAAGGTGAAACTGTATTCTAAGGTATCGATAGCGTGCTATCATTAAAGAAGGTACTAGAGTCTAACTCCCCCATCCCTGTCCGCCCCAACCCCGCCTCTCTTTCTCTCTCTCTCTCTCTACTGTCCCAGCGCTTTTATAAGTCGGAAACAGTGCCAAACACTGTTGGCTGCTCCAATAATTCCACCAATCGCACTAACCCCTTCTCAATTTGTCATCTTCACAGCCCGTTCCCATTCTTTATTTTTTGTACTGTACACATGCAGTAAGCTAAACTTCCACTGGCACCTTCAGGTTTCTATGCTCTACTATTATTTTCCTAGTCGGACCCACGCATACCCTAAACAGATGAGGAGAAGGCTTCGACCTATGTATTGAGAAAAAAACCTGATAGTGCTGATCCGCAACAGACTGGTTTTCGAAAAGACCACATTTAGAAGAGCAGTCTGATCAAGGTCTGCTCTGTTTACCGGTTAGACGCCCCCGACTGATCACGCAAACCATCCGAGTAATGGGTTAGCGGTTGAGTAAGGGAAGTAACGAATGATTTTGGTTGGTTGGTTGATTTGATGCTTAACGTCCACGGTAAACAACTAAGGTCATGTCGGGACGGTCAGTTAACGTAACCACACTATTCCTGGGCAGGCTTAGACCTCCTAAGTGGTTAACCAGTACTAAGTGCACATACTTTCGCCAGTAACTGAAAACTACCCTTCTTGAATCAGCGGAAGGAGAAACGAAAGTATGTGGCCAGACCGGGATTCGAACCCAGGACCTCTGACTTACGAGTCAGGTGCCCTACCGATTGCGCTACCCGGCCCGGCAGTAACGAATGATTTTTTTTCTTTGGAGCGGAGAATACCAGGCAAAGAGGGAGAAAAAAAAAGATTAAAAGTTGGAAATCTTCAGATTCTACATAAATAAATTTCCTGGCATATCTAAATGGAACTGTCACACACCAGGCTACTATGATTTCATCCCAGCGGACACATGACGTCGAAAAGACGTCTAATTGACGTCATCTCGTCGCATCGACGTCAGTACGACGTCATGTGCCTGCTGGGATATGTTCGATCCTTTCACGAAGGAATCACAAAAGCTCTGTTCACAACAGGCTTCACAAGTGATGTGATGTATCAGATCGTAAATAACCTTGAAAATATTGCCACTGAGGATTGCTAGTGAGGCCTTCGTATGGTCAGGTACGAGGAGAGGATGGGGGTGAGGAGGGACATGGGACTGTTCTGTTTTAGGTTTCGGTGTGACTTTGAAATTATCGTGTTACACAAAACACACAGTTCGTATTAGATAACTTCTTGTACCAATGACCTCCTTCGGAGGATGGTCTTGGATTTCGTTGTTCACACGTTTTTATCATGAAAATTACAATTAAGAGACTTTACGGTAAAATGTGCGAACAGTGATTATTGAGCTGACCTTGTTCATCCGCGCAGTCTGTCCAAGTATATGAGGCGCCTTTTTACTATAAAATCAGCATTTTTGATATCACAAATTCGATTTCTTGATATCACAAAATACATTTTTTGATATAACAAAATCAGCTTCATTTTGTGATATCACAAAATAGATTTTGTTCTATTTTGTGATATCCAAAAATAGATTGTGTGATATCAAAAAATAAGCTTATTTTTTATATCAATAAATGCATTTTTTTGATATCACAAATTCGATTTTGTGAATCACAAAATCCATTTTGTGATATCACAGAATCAGGCTCATTTTATGATATCATAAAATGTATTTTCTGATATCACAAAATAGAATTTGTGATATCGCAAAATCAATGCGATTTTGTGATAACAAAAATGGATTTTGTGATATTAATAAATGTGTAAAATTTTCTATGTGAGAAATGCCTAAACGATTTTTTGATATCACAAAATAGATTTCATGATATCACAATATCACTAAGATGTTATATCACATAATCTATTTTGTGATATCACAAAATCGATTTTGTGATATCAAAAAATAAGCTTATTTTTTATATCAATAAATGCATTTTTTTGATATCACAAATTCGATTTTGTGATATCACAAAATCAGGCTCATTTTATGATATCATAAAATGTATTTTCTGATATCACAAAATAGAATTTGTGATATCACATCATCAATGCGATTTTGTGATATCAAAAATGGATTTTGTGATATCAATAAATGTGTAAAATTTTCTACTGTATGTGAGAAATGCCTAAACGATTTTTTGATATCACAAAATAGATTTCATGATATCACAATATCACATAATCTATTTTGTGATATCACAAAATCGAATATGTGATATCAATAAATACATCTAATTTTGTGATATCTCAAAATCGATTTTTTGATATCACAAAATCGATTTATTGATATCACAAAATCGAATTTGTGACATCACAAAATCGAATATGTGATATCATAAATCTATTTTGTGATATCAAGAAAAAAGTGATGATTTTTTATATCACAAATTCGAATTTGTGATGTCACAAATATTATTTTTTTATATCACAAATTCTTTTTGTGATATCATAAAATAATTTGTGATATCACAAATTGTTATGTGATATCACAAAATAGAATTTGTGATATCACAACATATGGATTTTATAGTAAAACGGCGCCTCATACAAGTACATGTCAACAAAGAATCTGCATCATCGGGGTGGCCGTGGTCGGGCGATGGCGCTGGGTAATTTTCAGTGCCGGGGCGGCCTGCTAATTTGGATAATGGTAGTGTAAGGAACTACTGTTCTTGCAGTAGGTGCGGGTGGGGTTGTTCGGACGGGTTTTCTATCCTCTATCATCTCTTTTTTTTTTTCTCCCTCTCTCTCCACGCTAGTCTAGTATTCAACACAGACAACGAGGCAACGTACTATAAAACACGATTGTTTTCACATACTTCTGATATTAATGTCAAACTAGCATTCTTACGGACCCGGAAGTTTGTTATACCTCTTAGTCAGACCAGATTTTCGAAGAAATTCCGTCTAGTATAAATGCAGTGCTTGAATAAGGTTTTTCACCAATTCGTTACCTGGTCGTTGTTGCCCAAAAATTGTTTTCAAGCATTTCTTGAATATGCATATCAATTCAGTAAAACTTTTGAGTCCTATATCAAGAGTAGGGGGTCGGATGGTCCGTGAGACTATACTTCGGAAACAAACTTATCCTGATGAGCAGAACAAGCAGGTTCCTTGTACGTTGTCTTCGTTGCCTGTGTTGAATGCCAGACCAGTGTGCTCTCTGGGAAACGAATACTGTCTCAGTGAGCCATTAAACCCCAAACAACCAACTAACCTGTTTACGTATGTACAGAAGTGCAGACTGATTTTAGTCTGAGCAATATTGCAGGCTGGTCACGAGATATCTTAAGATGACTGGGTACACGGTCATGTTTTCTGCAATTTTAGAGAGAAACGACTGTAACTTCCTCTTTTCTTTCCCGGACCATGACGCCCTTTCAAACCGGGGTCAGCTTTTAAAGGAAAATAATGGCTCAAAGAGGAGCAAATTCTTTCCTTTAAAGAATGATCGCCCATATATGGATGGATGACGAAGTTTTACGGCCCTTTTTCAGGTACTTTAGTCATACCGGACGGATGAAACGGTAATTTAATGAAAGGCTGCGTGCAGTGGAACTCCGTTACGGTTGAACATAATTCCGCCCAAAGCGAGATTTGAACCTGAATCCTAGCGCGAAAAGGCCAGCTCTTATCCCACTGCTCTCCTCCTCCAGTTAAGGGGAAAGCAGAATTGGAAATGGCAGAGTTGCTTCCCCTGGAAGTGTATCCATGTACCTTAAGTTAGCAATTAAGGCAAATGCTAAAATAAAAATCCGTTCTCACGGACAGTTTCTATTCTATAAGCTCCTCTGGAGCCAATAGCTGATGGAAGCTACTACAAAATTTGCTTTAAGGCATTGAACCCACAGCGTCAGGCAATAATGGGCGATGTCAGGTACAATCTCCCACATCGCCCTCTGGCTTATTTCCTGGAAGTGGAAGTCAGTCACCATTTTCTTCTTTGCTATTATGGACATCAGCCTATACTCACAGCAGAGGGCCACCATTATAACCGACTCAGTGCTGGAAACGGCAAGTGGCCAGTTGGCCAAATGCGCCTAAATTTTGTCTGGGGCCACCAAAAATCTTCAAATTATGACCTTTAGTGGCCCAAATTTACCTTTATGGCAATGATAAATGCACTGGATATATAGCTAATGGATAATTTGGGCCACTGAAAATTTGGCCTGCTAAATTTTGGGCCACCACATTAATCTGGGGAGTGTCCAGCACGGATAACCCCATGTCTTTGGGCACTATTATTAATTTGTAAATTTCTGTAATGGATTCATCCGTTTACAAAGATCGTTTTCCATAAATATGTATATTGTTACATGTATATGATTAAGGATGACTGAATGACAAAACTTTTAGGCCCTGATATGTCTGCTCCATGTCTGAACTGCCTGCACAGGCCGCTTGACTGCCCAAATACTTGGGGTTTATGGTACTTTTATAAAAGAAACTAAAGCCTGCTGGAAAAGTAGGGACATTTTTTTCCATTCTCAAATTCACATTGAATAACAAACTAAGACTAAATCTATATTCGTCTGATTCCACTGTTCCACCATAGACCATGCTGAAAAAGATGAAATCAAGCTCAGCTAAGGTACCTGTATAGAAACAGATAAAAATATTTGGTTTAAACACTATTTTATTCGTATAATAATCATATACAGTACAACAAACACAATACAAACAATACAGAATTCATACAAATGGAAGTCCGAAGAAAGTCCGGGGACTTATTTAAATCAGTATCCAAGACTGCAATAACATAAAGTTTCTACATAAAGTGATTAGTTTAAACATATTTTATTCTCAAAAACATATCGTATACATATCTACATACACAAAATTACAAAAGTGAATAGGATCTGAACGAAAGCTATAAGCTTATTGAGTTCATCTCCAAAAAATGCATAATATTAAAGATGCCAAGGTGGGTTATTAAGTATGTATCATAATGTTATGTTGATGGACATTTAACATGTAAACTATTCTGAAATATTGTAATCATTAGAATAGTATAATGAGAGAGAGAGAGAGAGTGATAGAAAATAATTATACAAAAAAAAAAAAAACATAAAAAGGAAGTGGCGGAAGCGACAACGGACAGGGAAGGACACATTGCCAACTGATCACATATATATTTAATAGGTATAACGACACAGCAAATTGTAAATGTCTCTTTCCTAAGGTTGTAAATAATGTCAAATTCTGAAAATTTAATCTAAAATCGTTTGGTTGTCTCTATATATTTCTGCACAGATGAAAATATAAGAATGTTTATATCATGGCTCAATGATTCGTCACCACGAAGAAGAATTTTAGTATTGATATGTGGTATATCCGACAATACTTGAAACATTTCATCGCGTTGTAAATTATATCTGTTACATACAAAGAGGAAATGGTAGGCATTCTCGATAGCCGCCCTACAAGCACAAGATGGTGACTCTGAGATGTTCTTTAAATAAAGGTCATTACTCAAAGATCTGCAACCTGTACGAAGTCGAGTATGCAGAACCTGACTTTTCCTTTTACCATGATTGAAGTATTTTGGTATGGCAGTTCTGTCTTGATTTAAGAAAGATTTAAATGAATGCAATGTACTGATTTGCTTTGCTGCTCCGGGTAAGCTGTTCCATTCTCTAATTGCAGTGGGTACAAAGGAAGTATAATATAATTGGGTTCTACAGTTAACCGTGGTATAATCATCCGCATTTCTTAAGTTATAACTAGAAGTTTCACTAACAGATGGGGGAACAAGAGAGCTTAAATATAGAGGGGTCAGATCATGCTGCATTTTGAAAAATAAACTTAATTTATGCTTCAGACGTCTATCTTGTAGAGATTCCCAACCTACTTCTTGATATAACGATTGTAGTGAAACTAAAATAGTTGCCCCAGTGACAATACGTGCTGCCTCGTTTTGAATTTTGTCTAACTCCTGCTTTTCATATTGTGTACAATTATCCCATATTGTGTCTCCATATTCCAAAATAGGGCGAATGAATGATAAATAAATAATTTCCAAAGATTTCCTATCAAGTATGAACTTTAATCTGCGCATAATATTAATTCTTTGCCAAGCTTTTTCTTTTATGTATTCTATATGAGCATGCCAAGAGCAATCGTGAGAAAATATTATTCCTAAATGTTTGTGTGCATTGACTTCTACAATTTGTGTGTTTCCCATGTAAACCGGAGGATGAAATGGCTTGTTAAACTTTCTAGACACTATAAGAGATTCAGATTTCAATGGATTAAATTTCACTAACCACATGTCAGCCCATGAATCAATTTTTTGCAAGTCAGCGTTTAGCACTATTGCAGCGATTTGCGGGTTTTCTACGATAATATATAAAGTTGTATCGTCGGCAAATAGCCGTATGTTTGAGTTGATATCTGATACTATATCGTTAATAAATACTAAAAACAACAACGGTCCGAGTATCGAGCCTTGTGGGACCCCAGCTTTAATAGACTTCCAATCCGAAAACACACCTGGCAAGACGACTTTCTGTTTACGATTACTAAGGTAAGATTGGAACCAATTCAGGGCAGTGCCTGTGACACCAGCTGCTTTCGATTTACATAACAGACCTCTGTGCCAAACTCGATCGAATGCTTTGCTGATGTCACAGAACACTACCCTGACTTCCTTTCCATCATCTAATGCTTCACAAAAAGTGTCATATAGAAATGTCATCTGATTAATTGTCGAGTCGCCAGGAGTGAAACCAGATTGATGAGGCGTAAGTATACTGTTTTCATGTAGGTGATTATACAAATGTTTAAAGACCGTACGTTCAAACACTTTATCTATATTACTTAATAATGCAATAGGTCTGTAGTTTGAGACCAGCGAAAGGTCTCCTGATTTAGGAACCGGAGTAATATGAGATCGTTTCCATGATTCAGGAACTTCTCCTTGTGCTAATGACTGGTTAAAAAGATCACATAAAGGTAAAGATAGTACATCTGCAAGTTCTTTTAAAATCCTATTGCTGACACCATCGGGACCTGCTGCTTTACCAAGGGGAAGTGATTTAAGGACAATTTTACCTCATCTGGTGTCAAACTTATGCTGTTTAAACGAGATTCAAGATTATAGTCATTAATAACAGGTACTTCTACATTGTCATCGTTTATATTGGTTTGATCCCTAAAATAA
The DNA here is from genome assembly GCA_963989385.1 of Ctena decussata. Lineage (NCBI taxonomy): Eukaryota > Metazoa > Mollusca > Bivalvia > Lucinida > Lucinidae > Ctena > Ctena decussata. The sequence continues at coordinate 30,216,710 of OZ022498.1, read as the reverse complement.
TCGTTTAATAAATTAGCTTTGTCTTCATCGTCAGTCAACACATTATCATTTACCTGAAGCGGGGGAATGGTTGATGTCGTTGTAGGATTTATGAACTTTTTGAGCGTAGACCACCAATTTTTTGTACATTGCTTTTCAGATTTTAATTTGTCCGCTAACTTTTGTGTGTGCAATCGTTTAGCTTTGCGAATAGTATCAAATGTTTCATTTCTTAATTTCTTAAATTTACGCCACAGATCAGGATCATTTGTACCTTTTGCTCTTTTATACAACCTTTTGCGCTTACGAATTTGTCTCTTTATGTCATTTGTTATCCATGAAGGTTCCGTAGGGTGTACCTTAATCAGTCTATTTGGTATACACTTTTTTGAAATTTCAATTATGTGTTCAGTAACAGTTTCAGTATACCTATTAATGTTTTCAGTTTTCAAACTGTCCCAGTCGGTCTCTAATATTTTCTGTCTCAGTAAATCGTAGTTTCCTTGGTCATAGAGCCAAACGTGACGAGTAAACACTTTACATTTCGGTTTTGAAAATTTCAATATTCCGAACACTGGACAGTGGTACCGAATATTTTGTGATAAGAAAGGATCGCCAACTCCACTACAAAGGACGCTATTTTTATTACTAACTAAGATAATATCAATTAATGATGACGAGTTTTCAGAATAATGGGTCGGTTCAGATATGCACTGATGTAACGAAAATTGTTGACATAATGACGAAATTTTCCGGTTTGTTTGATCGGATAACAAATTATAATTGAAATCACCCGTTATTACTACATCTGGAATTCCTGTATCAAGTGCTAGGTGGATAGAATCTTCAATTATTGAGTGGTACATAACTGACGAATTTGGTGGTCTATAAAACACACCAAATAAGATATGCTTATTTCTCAGAGTAATTTCAGTCCAAATACATTCAATGCCTGCTGGTTCAAGGTCTAAACGACGTTTGTAATGGATGGTGTCTTTAATATATATCAGTACGCCACCATGAGGGTCATTCACTCGGTCTTTTCGTTCAGGTTTGCTATATGATGGAATTTGTAATTCTTCATCGGAAATATTTGGATGCAGCCAAGATTCTGTAAACGCTAATATATCAAAATCAGTGAGTTCTGCGGTTAGTATATCAAGTTTGTTGTGTATACTTTGTACATTATAATGTATAAATGATAAATGATGAAACTGACTCAATACAGAAGTGACAGAGGAGTCTGTACTGCTACTTGTTGATGAAGCTATCGAAGGTCCAGGGTTCGGCTGCACATCACCAGACAGTAAAAGAAGACTGAGCAACCAAGTAACAAATACCATTGCAAATAGATATTTGGATAAAAGGATACTAAATTTCGTATTTTCTCTGAATTTGTTGCTTAAGGGGTGTTTACGCTGTGGGTAGTTCATGGCGATATTTTTCCCGGCAATCGATAGTTCCTGAATGGTGTATGAGACAGACACTAACTGTTCAGTATTATAAATGATTGAGAGAGACATCATAAAATGAATGAACATGACAAAATTAAAACTGCAGCGATACGTCCCCATAATAGCGGCCCGACTATCTAAACTTATCACGTAATACCTAGTAAACTGAACAGAAAAACAAAGGCCGCCATCAGGAAGGCACAGCCGCAGTAATAACTGAGAATTAGTTCATGAATAACATGATGATAGCACTTGTATTTCCCGCCCGAAGTCGCTTCCATGTAATGAAAAAACAAAGTAACCAATGAAAATGCAAAGAGCATATTGACATGATAATTTGCACTAAATGGGATTCAAATTTCAATGCTACTTATATCCCAGCTTCGAAACATGAAAAAACCAAAATCTGGCTAACATTTGCGTATCCATAAACCCGTTTAATTTCCACCAGCGATCTCTTGCAGAATTCTTATGCACAAAATATCTGTAAAACATCCAGTCCACATACTATAAAATACAGTCAAAACCCGCTCAAGTGGCTATCTCCTTTTAGAGATCACCTGTCTTAAGCAACAATATTTTCTGGGTCCCTTTAACCAAATTACAGTGCAAGTAACCCTGTGGTAAGGGTTCACTTGTCTTAAGCAACCAATTTTTTTTTCCTTCCTGTTGGTGACCCCCTAAGACAGGCCTGACTGTACAATATAATATAATAAGGTGCCATGAAAAGAAAACAGGTTAATGGATTTCTCAACAACTCGACTTTTCTAATGTTGTGGCATCACACAACCAATCAGAGAGAGAGAGAGAGAGAGAGAGAGAGAGAGAGAGAGAGAGATTTGAAATGAATCTCATGAAGTCATGAAGAAAATCATTAATTTTTGTTATTCGATGAGAAGAAAAAAAAAAGACAGCAGATTTTGTGCGTGGTACAAAATGGTTTGAAGAAGGATTCTGTGTACAATGGTACACAAAGATAAGCCAATCCCAAACAAGCACATGACGTCGTCCTGACGTCGATGCGACGTAATGACATCGCACCGGTGTCAGAACGACGTGACTCTGACATCTTATGCGCGCTGTGTTAGACTATAATAAGTCGGAAAGCTTAGTTGCACATTCGTACTATGATGATAACATGATTTACATATATGCATATTTATATACAGATATAAGTATTATGCAATATAAAAGAGAAAAAAGAACGCACATTCCATGTGTAATGTTAGATATACAACTGTCTTTATACCAAATCCTTTTGAACCTTCTATCAAGTTGGCTCACAACGTTGATATAACCTGAATCAACGCTAAATCAACGTCATGCGTCGAATCAGCGTTGATTCAACGTCATTCCAACGCTGTGTACCCACTGGGAATATATTGCCGCTGCAGTGCATTTCTTATGAAATACACGAGAAGAACATTTGTTTAAGATGCAATACAATCATCCCTGTTTGCATAAGCAGGCAAAATATATTTGACACAACTGTTGGAGTAGAATAACACATTAGTATTTTTCGTGTTAGCTACAATATCGTAATGTAATGGTACCATGTTGTATTTGTGCGCCTTTATATGTCCAATATGTCCAAAAAAGTGCGCACTTAAATGCAATAAAACACTCTCAGGGCCCTATCTAGTGTTGGTAAACAGCAAATATAATCTTTGATAAAGAAATGAAACTGTTTTGATCAAATATACACAAAGATAAAGCACTTCCCAAAGGTATATGACGTCGTCCTAACGTCGATGCGACGTAATAACATCGCATCGGCGTCAGAACGACGTGACTCTGTCATCTTACCCACGCTGTTGCCCATAACGGATCGGAACGCTTCGTTGAAGTCCGTACATGGCGAACTTTCAGGTCGTGACCGTTTACGTATTGCATTGTTCTCTACCAGCCATTTTAGCTCAATTGAAATTACACGTACTTTGTAAACAGACTTCTCTGAAACCGGTTCTAGGTTGCTTTTAGGTTATAGGAAGTATTACTTAAACCGGTTCTAGGTTATGGAAGTATTACGTAGCTGATTTTTTAAATGGACTAAAAAAATGAATCTTACCGTAAGTGACAAAGAACGCTAGGTACTTCCTAAAACAATTGCATTTAGGCAGTTGATAGCCTCAATCCACCATTATCGTAGATGCATGTACGCACCCAACTTCTCGACAACACACGGACACAACGTCTAAACGGCGCCGAATAACCGCTGATTCAACGTCGTTGACGTTGGATCAAACGCCAACTTAGCGCCGATTCAACGCTGTTTTCCCAAAAAGAGTGCTTGTTTAAATACAATTACAGGCTGATGAAAACACCCCTATTTGGTAGGAAGAGCATTTGATAAAAAGCATTTTATAAAGAAATGAAAATGCCCTGGGTCAAATCAGACATAGAGATAAAATACTTTCCAGCAGGCACATGACGTCCTCCTGTCGTCGATGCGAATCAATGACGTCGCATCGGCGTCAGGACGACGCCACTCTAATGTCCTGTTCGAATTGTGCTTGCCCAGGACGGATCGGAAAGCTTCGTTAAAGTCCGTACGTGACGAACTTAAGTCGTGACTGCACGTATTTTATTGATCTCTACTTTGACCTTTACGTTTATTGGACAAGGAAAGCATCTGAGCAGTACCCCATCACGTTGAGCGTTTCCCTTGCACAATAGCAATTAGGCAACTGGTAGCTTTAATCTACCATTATAGTAGGTGCATATGAATGCACACCCAACTTCTCAACAAACTCATGGGCACAGCGTCGAAACGGCGCTGAAAACGCTGGTTCAACGTCACGACGCTGGATCAGCGTTGACTCAGCGCCGATTCAACGCTATAAGCCCAATGAGGTTAATCTGTATTATAATTACGATATACTTAAGTGTTTATACACACACGAAACATATAACACAAGCGCATCTTGATCAGTTCAAGGGTCATTTTCTTTTGACACTACACAAAACTCAGTTTGTAAAAGATAACCTGGTCATTCAATGCAATCGAGCACAATAGTAATTAGAATGGAATGTGAGCGACCTCATACTCTGTACATAGTAAACTAGTCTGAAAAAGAAACGTCACTATCGCGAACACGTACTGTTTCTATTAATGTATTAGTCAACTGAGGGCTCCGCCTGTGGATGTATCACAGGCCGATGTTCAGCATCCAAAAAAGGCGACAAGTTAGTTTCCTTCATAATTCTGTGAACAACCTCGTTATTGTCCTTCAACAGAACAGTTCCATTTGATGACCAAGCACCAAGAATGCGTTTTTCTTTTACTAACTTCCTAGACTTGAATAGAAGCGTGCTCCTGAACTTTGTCAAGTCCTCATTTATGAAGACACCGTCATATCCGTTATCTTTAAGCTTCTTACGTGCATCATACAGCTTTCTACGAGCTCGAAATGTGGACAATTTAACAATAATGTCACGTGGTTTCGTGTCCCTCGGTCTTCCTACTCGATGACTTCTGTCGATCTCATTTATGTCCAAATTAATATTCAACTTGCTCGTGATGTCAAGAACAATGTTGTCTGTGTTTTCGTTTTGTTCCTCCCGATAACCAGAGATCCTTATACAATTGCGGCGACTGTACTGCTCCGCGGCTTCTGCTGCTGTTTCGAGTTTACTGACTCTGGATTTCAGGGCTTCGTTATCCCTCTTCAAATACTTGTTTTCTGTTTTCAACGAGTCAATTTTGACGTTAAGCGCGTCGATCTTCTCAGTTAGGCCCACCAATACGCCATCAACAATACCTTTTATCATTACACCCATCTCGACCCGCATTTCATCTCTTAGTTCACCACGGAAGGATTCCTTCAAGAGTAGAGAGATTCCTTTCAAATCGCCCTCTTTCAAAGTAATGTTCAGATTTGGTTGTTGTGACCCTTGTTGCACATGTAGCTGCTTGTCCCCGGAGGAAACAAGGCCCGCTCCCCCACCAGCCGCACCATCAGTATCCATCCCAACTTCTTCCCCAGAAGTGTCCTTTGACTTATGACTCATCCCAGATTCTGTTTCAGTAGCAGACACCGGTGATGAATAAAATTTATTTTTCTTTAGGTCTGGAGGAGAATCCGGTGACGTCAGTTCACGCTTTTTATTCGATGTCACAACTGGCGTAGATATTGAAGAGTTGTCGCTCATATCAGAATATCGGGTTTAAAGTTTATCGCCCGCCTTGTTTTGATAGCATTGATGGAAAACACGTTTCTTTTGTTGTGGAGTATACTTTTACAAAACTTTAGCGTAGCCTTAGGGTGGCGAATTTCATCTCATTATAATATGATTATAATATGAATAGAGAGTTGGATATATACGGGTGGGGTACTTCAAGAAAAAATAGTCATTAGATAGATAAATTAATTGTCTCTCACCCAGAATACTCCACAACACGATAGTTTATATCATATTTATCCCAAATCAGCACAATATCGTCCAAAAATGCAACGCGATCACATATTTTGAAAGTAAATCGTCCCACTAGACATAAACACGTCCCCACCAAATTTCACGCATGCCTGTTGTGATTGTCATATATGATTTATTTATTGTGATAACAAAAGCGAAAGGTAGTGAAAACAAGAGGGGCAGGAAGCCCTGAATCGCTCACCTGAACAATTGGCAAAGTGGCCTTTTTTTATGTGTGATACTGTCAAAATATGAGTCTTGGGTCAAAAGTCAAAGAATGACCATGACCTTTTGTACTCATAAATCTTCATGTACTCATTAAGATAACCATTTATACCATTTTTAGGCCAAAATCTTCAAAACTTTCCATGACATCTTATGTCCTAGCATTTTTCCATTTTTGACAACGCCGCATAAAAGGTCAAGGTAAACCCAAATTCATTATTTGAACAGTCTGGGTAGTACTCTAGTACTCCATAGTCCACGCTACTTACCAAGTTTCAAGGCCATTGGTATATTAGTTCTGGAGAAGAAAAATATTAAAGGTTTATACCATAAATAGGTATGGTGGCCATGTTGGTCATGTGATCTGGACTGGTTGAACAAATTTTTGTTCAGTCAAACCCTGGAGGCCCTTTATGAAATGTGTTTACAATTGGCCCTATGGGTTTTGAGGAAATGTTTGAAAATGTCAAAATATGAGAGATCTGTGTCAGAGGTCGAAGAATGACCTTGACCTCTTGTACATATAATTCTTCATGACCTCATTAAGACGACTGTATATACCAATTTTTAGGCCCAAATCTTCAAAACTTCCCATGGAATCTTATGTTCTAGCATTTTCCCATATTTGACCTTGCCATAAAAAAGGTCAAGGTCAACCCAAGGCCACAATTTGATAGTACCCGAGTACCCAATGAACAATCTTGATAGTACTCAAGTACCCAATGCTACATACCAAGCCTCAACAAGGCCATCGGTCAATTGGTTCTGGAGAAGAAGATTTTTAAAGGTTTTTACCATATATGGGCATGGCAGCCATGTTGGTCATGTGACCAGGACCATTAGAAAATTCATTCATTCCGTCAACCCCTGGAGGCTCTATATGAAATTTGGTTTCAATTGACCCAGTGGATTTTTAAGGAGATTGTTTGAAATTGTCAAAATATGAGAGTTCTGGGTCAAAGGTCAAAGAATGACCTTGACCTCTTGTACTCACAAATCTTCATGTACGAATTAAGATGACTGTATATACCAATTCTTAGGCCAAAATCTTCCAAACTTACCATGAAATCTCATGTTCTAGCATTTTCTCATATTTGACCTTGCCGTAAAAAAGGTCAAGGTCAACCCAGGGTCGCAATTTGTACATTCTTGATAGTACTTGAGCACCCAATGCTACATACCAAGTCTCAAGGTCATCAGTCAACTGGTTCTGGAGAAGAAGATTTTTAAAGGTTTTTACCATATATGGGCGTGGTGGCCATGCTGGTCATGTGACCTGGACCGTATGAATAAATTTTCGTTCCCTCAACCCCTGAAGGCTCTATATGAAATTTGGTTTCGATTGGCCCAGTGGCTTTTGAGGAGTTTGTTAGAACTTGTCAAAATATGAGAGTTCAGGTCAAAGGTCAAAGAATGACCTTGACCTCTTGTACTCATAAATCTTCATGTAGTCATTAAGATAACTGTAGATACCAATTTTCAGCCCAAAATCGTCAACAGTTCCCAAGATATCTTATGTTGTAGCATTTTGCCATATAAAAGCATAAGGAAGCAAATTTGACATTACCGTAAAAAAGGTCAAGGTCAACACAAAGTCATAATTTGAACAATCTTGGTAGTACTCGCGTACCCAATGCTACATACCAAGTTTTAAGGCCATCGACCTATTGGTTCTGGAGAAGAAGATTTTTTTCAGGTTTTTACCATATATGGGCATTGCAGCCATGTTGGTCATGTGACCAGGACCCTTTGAACACCTTTTCATTCCTAAGGTCCCAGGAGGCTCTATATCAAATTTGGTTACAATTGGCCAAACCGTTTCAGAGGAGAAGTCGTTTGAAATTGTTGACGGATGGACCACGGACGGACGGACGACGGAGCCTTACCATCCTATAAGCTTACCCGGAGCCGCTCGCTCAGGTGAGCTAAAAAAAAAAATGATAATCAGTATTTTTGATAAAAAGAATAAAAAAAATCCAATTCCTGATCATAAAATGAAAAAAAAAAAAGAGTGAAAATAAAAACAAGAGGCCCAAATGGGCCTGGTATCGCTCACCTGGCTATTGTGCAACGGAACCATTCTGATACAAAATTGGTCCAGTTCCACTGACAATTTCTCATTTTCACATTTTGCTACTTTTAGTAACAGAGGCCAACTTGCCTGGTCTTTATATATTTACTTTTGAAACACCTCAATGCAAGAATCATTTTGCCACAAATTTCATCAAAATCCATTCAGGGGTTACTGAGATATTGCCAGTTTCATGTTTTGTGCTTTTTTTTAGTAACGGCAGATGGCGGCCATCTTGGATTGCTAAAATACAAAAAATCGAAAAGCCTTCATGCAAGGACCATTTTGACACAAATTTGGTCCAATTCCATTGAGATTTTCTGATTTTCACATTTTTCTATTTTTAGTAACAGAGGCCAATATGACTGGTCTTACAGTTAGATATTTTTGAAACATCTAAATGCAAGAATCATTTTGACACAAATTTCGTCAAAATCCATTCAGCGGTTACTGAGATATTGTCATTTTCATGTTTTGTGCTATTTTTAGTAATGGCAAATGACGGCCATCTTGGAATGCCAAAATGCAAAAAATCGAAAAAGCTTAATGAAAGGACCATTCTGACACAAAATTAATCCAACTCCATTGAGATTTTCTATTTTTCACATTTTTCTATTTTTAGTAACAGAGGCCAATATGAATGGTCTACAGTTAGATATTTTTGAAATATCTCAATGCAAGAATCATTTTGACACAAATTTCGTCAAACTCCATTCAGCGGTTACTGAGATATTGTCATTTTCATGTTTTGTGCTATTTTTAGTAATGGCAGGTGGCGGCCATCTTGGAATGCCAAATTGCAATTAATCAAAACGACTTCATGAAGTTCATGCAAGGAACGTTCTGACACAAAATTGGTCCAATTCCATTCAAGGGCTCTGGAGAAGGGTTCTTGAGTAATTGTCATTTTTATGTTTGTGCTATTTTCAGTAACACTAGATGGCGGCCATCTTGGAATGCCAAAATGCAATTAATCGAAACGGCTTCATGCAAGGAATATTCTGACACAAAATTGGTCCAATTCCATTCAAGGGTTCTTGAGTAATTGTCATTTTTATGTTTGTGCTATTTTTAGTAACGGCCCCCATGGTGGCCATCTTGGATAGTCAACTGGCACAAAATTGAAATAATTCCATTCAAGAACCAATTCTGACCAAATGTGGTCAGAATTCGTTGCATTTTCTTTAGATATTGACATTTGAGCAAAATCGGCCTTGTAAACGCTAAGTAGGTCACTGTGACCTAATTCCGTTATAGACTTTTTTTTATTTTTACAATTTTTAATACCAAGGTCCCACTTATGTTCCATGCAAACTTTCAACCAAATATATCAACTGATCCTGGAGAAGAAGTTGATTTTGTTGTTTTTGCTACTTTTAGTAACAGCAGCCATCTTGGATTCTTGACCTGACCCAATTTTACAATTTTGAAACCCTGCAGTCTGGTCATGCTCCATGTGAAATTTGAGATCCATGGGCTCAGTGGTTTTAGAGAAGAAGTTGTTTGAAGTTGTTTAAATAGGTCATTTTTTGACATTGGCATTTGAGCAAAATTACACACGTAAACAGAAAGTAGATCACTGTGACAAAACTCCGCTACAGAATTTTTTCATTTTTACAATTTTGAATACCAAGGTTTCACTGATGTTCCATGCCAAAATTCAGAAAAATATACCCAGTGGTTCTGGAGAAAAAGTTTATTTTGTTGTTTTTGCTATTTTTAGTAACGGCGGCCATCTTGGATTCTTGACCTGACCCAATTTTACAATTCTAAGACCCTGGAGTCAGGTCATGCTCCATGTGAAATTTGAGAACCATGGGACCTGTAGTTTTACAGAAGAAGATGTTTGAATATTTGTTTTTAGGCGTTGACGGACAAATTCCGTGACGACGCACGACGCACGCCGGACGCATTGGTATGACAATAGCTCACTATGGCCCTTCGGGCCAGGTGAGCTAATAAAGGAGCCGCGACACGAGAAAACCAACAAAGTGGTTGTGCGCCAAGCGCAGAATTCAGATTAGCCTGTGCATCTGCCCAGTCTGATAAGAGTCTTCACTGTCCGCATGGAACTAGCTTAGACCCTAAGATACCCTTTAAGTGCAAAGCGATGACTCTGATCAGATTGGGTGGATGCCCAGGTTGAGCTGAGTCTGCGCTGGGCCCACAACCACTTTGTTGGTTTTCTCGTGTGGTCGCTCAAATATATAAATAAAATAAATAAATAACAGCATCCCCCACCACTGATACCCTAATTAACCTTCCTCTGCAAACCTATTTCGCTGAAATTCACTCAGTGAATTTTTACCTCAGGGCAAGGGCTGCCAAGGCCCATAATCTAACAAATTTTTGTCATGACAGGATGTACTTTCATTACACTGATCTCTTGCTGTACAAGGTTCAGAAAAATCACTTTTATAGGACATGAGAAAAATATCCTTTAAGGGGATAATCTGTGGTAAATGCAAAAATCTGCATAAAACCATTATCAATTAACGTATCATCCTAAAAGTTAGCAGACTTTTTACATGACTGTACTTTTGTTGTTTACTACAGTTAAGAATACAAAATAGAGGTACATGCTTCTTAAAAAGTGTTTTTATTCTTTTTTATAAGGAAAGATCAAATGGTAATTTTCTGTGCAAAAACTAAAACTCCAACATTGTTATTGAAAATTTACATAGTGCTGAAGGTATGTTACTGCATTATGAAGAGCATCCTAGCAATTATTTGTTCTAACTTTTTTCTCAAATTGTAAAAACAGTAGCTTATTCTCAAATATTCATCCATGTATATGGTGCATGTACACTGAATGCATTCATTAAATTTATATAGGGTAGGCAAGCATACCTATATACATGTAACACCTACAATATAAATAATATATTACTGATACTAAGACAGGTGTGTAAATGAAATTGTTCAACCTTGTTTAAATAGTCTCACCAGTGTTTTTTTAACAAAGAATGGGACACAGGTTACTTCTTTTTTTATCTGCTCACACTAATAATGTGTGTATGAGTTGAAAAAAATAATTGCTAGGACACTCTTTGTGATGCAATAAGGTACCTTCAGCACTAAGTACAGTTTCAATAAGGATGCTACTTTTACAGATTTCTGTGCAGAAAATTACCCTTTTATCTTTCTTTATATAAGTACATTTTAACATCAACAAATCCTGCATTTTGGATTCTAAATTAAGAGAAACAACATAAAGAAGGCATAGATCTGCTAAGTTTTGGGAAGATCTATTCTATTATCAGCGTTTTGCAGAGTTTTGTCTTTGCCTCAAATCAAAGATTATCACCACCTTAATTATTCCAGATTCCCCCACTTATCTGGAGCTCTGAATTTTAACTAAAGCAATAGTCTATGGCACCGGTGTAATTTGGAAAATCATACCTTCAGATGCCTCAAGACTGAAGAAGGAAATTCCTACATGACAGCATATCACATATAGCTGTTTCTGTCTCTTCTTTTTAGCATCTTTGGATCAGCGTTGAATGTTTTTTTTTTCCTGAAATTTATAGTCTGGTGGGTTCTTCTCTACCACACCCAAGTTGCCAACAGCCAGCCTGAAAACAGAGCGTATGGTTAAAACAGGCCTGTGGAAAAAGCAAATATCTTACTTGCCCAGGGACAAGTAAAAAGTCAAACTCCACTTGTCCAGCAAAAAATTAATTGTCCAAAACCACAAATTATGATGTTTGCATTATTTTAAGATTGATATGCAGTCATAAAAATTGACATCTCAAATAATTAGTATTTCGACAAACCTTATCTCTCACTTTAAATAGCCTCAAGGCCTTAAAATTGAATAAAGGCATCTTTTCTATGCTAAATGTCAAAAAAAAAATTAAGCATCTTATTCTTTACTTTTCACATATAAAACTTTTTCCAGGTAAATGTACAAATTGGAATGGCAAACAGTGTGGACCCTGATCAGACTGCACCTGCAGTATAATCTGGGTCCACATTGTTTGCCTGAGTATTTTTCTAAAACGAAAATTTTGTTGTTAGAATTGAAAGAAATACTTTTTCCAGGTACTTGTCCCAGAGCAAAATTAAAATTTTTCACTTGTCCTGAGTTAAATGGGACAAGTAGGACAAGTCAGGCATGGCATTTTCACAGCCCTGGTTAAAAGGAACATTCTCAGTGATGGGCTGCACATGTACTGATGTACTGTCTATATGAAGTACAATAACAGTGCCACCTCAAGTTTAACTGTTTTGTGCATTTATACCCAGCCACACATTAGTGATTGGATAATAAGTTTTTCTGCTAGCTGTTTGTGTGTATGTCCATCATATATCTATCCATTGTCTGTCTGTCCATCCATGAGCACTTAGTTTCCATTTGATAAGTATTCTTCACACTTTGCATGTGTATAGGTCTGGGGAAGATCTCACTTGCAATTATATTGCTAATGGTCTTATTTCAGTATCTTCTGACTGATTTATAGCCCTTAATTGTCAATTTCTTAAACGTGACATTTGTCCGTAAGGGACCAGGCAATATTTATTGGGGGCATGGGGCGGGTGCAAAATGGCATGGGGCGGGCACTTTTTTGCTCGCTTCCATGCATGGGACAGATACTTTTTTTTATTCACTTTCATGCATGGGGCAGATACTTTTTTTATGGTTCTTTGGCCATGGGGCGGACACTTTTTTATCACTTCATTCTGAAAGACCTAAAATAGTGCAAAACATGTAAAGTACATTGAAGACTACCACAATGTACTTTTTTAGAATAGGATGTTGATAATAACTACTCTTCAGGCCTTACAAAAAAAGTTTGCTGATGGAACAGCCCCCCCCCCCCTGTCCTGGCTGGGCCTAGGGCAGGTCTAGAGTAAAAAAAAATGGGGAGCAAATTCTTGGGTGGGGAGCAATTCCCTTATAAACTAATGGAGTGGGCAGTGGGGGACAAGAGACTGAGGGTGATCTGGAATGCGATTGTCCCATATTTTTGTGGCCCTCATGTGTGATTGAGGTTGCCTAGGTTACATAGAGTTATGGTCTCAGAGAGGACCATAGCCTAATTCTGTTGGGAGGGAGGTAGGCAGGGTAAAAATTCCTTTTGGGGCCTAGAACTGTGGCATTTGTTTTAAAACTTATCTTGGTTTAGTTGGTTCCAAAATATAGTGCATAATTTAAGTTTTAAGGGTCTGTATGTTCATGGGAAATTTGTTAGCGTTCCAATATCTTGGGAAATGGAGAATATTATTAGTGGAAAAGAAGACTGTAGCTGATTTCTTATTGTGGATTGTTGGGAGGAGAGGGCTGTTTCTTTTGGCTGTTTCTATGGAGCAAATTGGTTGAACCTTATAATGGTTTAGTTAGTTTCTAGGTAACTAAGCCTGAGTGTGAGATTAAGGAGGTTGGATACACATTAATTTTTTGAGAAATGGAGAATATTATTAATGGGCAAGAGGACCATAGCTTCTTTCTTATTGCAGGTTGTTGGGAGAGAAAGGGCGGTTTCTTTCGGCTGTTTCTAGGGAGCAAATGTGTTGAACCTTATAATGGTTCAGTTGGTTTCCAGGTAACTAAGCCTGGGTGTGCGATTAAGGAGGTTGGATACACATTAATTTTAGCCCTTATTGCCAACAGACAAAAGTTATTTATACGACGGTAGGGAAAGTCAGATTGTGGTCATACAGATAGCTTCTGGGGCTTTTACTAGGTTGGGAGTTTTGTCACAAGCATTGTAATTAGTAGGGGTTTAATGTGGATTCAGGAATTTTTGGAACTGGGCTGGGTAGGTGATTAGCAACAAGGGCTCGAATTAAAGAAAATTTGGGGGATTTTTTCCTTATTGTATTGGAATCTATCAATATCCTGGTGATGATATTGGTTTTGTCCAGGTATTCGAAGACTGCCTTCTGTATTGTATTTGCGTGTTTCTTTGGGGGGAGACAGGAGCAGTCTCAGGTCTATTGTGTGATAGCCTATAACTTGAACATGGTGGATTCTAGTTCTTTGATTGTTATGAGCCATACAAACAAGATATGGTCGAGATATCTTCTGCATCATTGCAGTGGGGACATAGGCTGGACTGGTTGGTGTAGTGATGGCAGCCCAGCCCGCAGTGTCCTGGTTTTAGTCGGGAATAGGCTACATTGAAACGTCTATTTGCCTATATACTTCACATTGAAGTTTAATCTTTGGTTGAACAAAATGGAAGGTGTGACCCTTGTTGCTATTGGTCCATTGGGATTGCCATTTTTGGGTTACTGCTTCATTTATTAGGGGATAAACTTCCATTTTTGAGAGTTTGGTATGGTCGTAAGTACCAGTGGTCATACATGGCCTATGTTTACTGCTAAAAGCATCTGGAAATCTTTTCTGAAATATGAGTGATGCCCTGGAAACTGCATTTTGCAGTTTCCGGGGCATCACTCATATATATAAGAAAAGATTAACAGTTAACGAAGATGAAATATAGTCACAATATCATGCACTAGGTCACATTCAGAAGCAGCAATGCAAAGAAAAAATCAATTTCAAAACAAACAAAAAAAAATGACCACTAAAACCATCTATATTGCACCCCTTTCCATGTGACTGCTGTTTCAGTTGCAGCTATAATTCAAACAAGTCTTGTCAATTGTCGTTAAGGCAAAGGCTTTTGAAAACAAAACTGCTTGCAAGATGAAGATTAAAAGGTTTTAAACAGGACAAGATCTTGCAAGTTTGAGAATATCTGCGAAAAGAATTGATTTTTTATGTTTGTAAGGAGATCAAGCCATCGCATATAGCTATATTTAACTCACCAGATTACCCTTAGCTGAAGTCCATTTAAGTGGATTGGATATTAATTCATTTCACAAAAGAGTTAATAGAGATTTTACAATTGACAGTGATGTTTTATGTATCATCTTAATTGTAGTTCTAAGTTCAAAAAAGTATTGAACCCCCTGGGGCCTGAAGTTTTTTTGCTGTCTCTGAGCCATGGGGCCAATACTTTTTTTTATTGTCATCTGCCATGTGGCAAACACATTTTTTCTTCATCTCCAGCCATGGGGCACTTACTTTTTTTAAGCTGGGTTTCTCATTTGCACCGGCCCCATGCCCCCAATTAAATTCCTTAACACTTTAACATATGATATCTGGATGAAATTTCATGGAAAAATTGAAATAATATAAGCTTTGTGTTGCAAGCAGAACTTTGTCCACAGTGTTATATATGCTTAAGTGCCCCTGCCTCAGCAATATCTACATGCATGATTAATAGCATGTTTAAAAATCTATATGAAGTTAGAGTTCAGACTGATTTTCCTGAAACCTGCAACAAATTATCATAGCTTTCTGTCATGACCAATATTTGTTCCCCCTGACACATGGCTAACACATACATGTATAAAATCTGGGGGGAAATCTATATAAAATTAGAGTTTTTGTTTATCTAGATGAAATTTTACAGAAATAATAATAAAAAAAATATTATATTAATAATTACCCATATTACATACCAAAAAAACAGTATCCTACAAGATGAACAAACCTAATTTACCCACAAATGGAGTATGTATGATGTGCTAGTGGAAAGGCAACCAATGTAGACCCAGATCAGACTGCTCTCTAGGAGAAGTCTGATCTGGGTCTGCAATGTTTGCTCAGGCCTGTTCGTCTTATTCTTTATCTTTTAATATCACAGTAAATTTCCCATTTTCAATAAAAAAAAAAAATATGCTGCCCAAATGACCAAAATATTTTTTTGGGGCTAGGGAGGTTTTGGGTGGAAGGTAGGCAATTGCAAACATTTTTGGCCTAAGATTGAGTTTTGGTTTATCTTGAAGACATTTTAGGGAATGAAAATTAACAAAATCCTCCTTCTGAGACACTAGTTTTTTGTGGTAGGGGTAAATAATTAGGGAAAGATTAGGAAATGGCAAACCTAACTTTTTTTATAACTTTAGGCCAAGTTTCTCACTTTCTAGGCTATTAAATTTACTGAATTATACACTCTTCAAAATGGGATTCATCATGATGATGGGGAGGGTAGGCTGTAAGTGGGAGCTCATGATAAAATTATGTCTTCTAAAGGGAGGATGGGGCATGATAACTTCAATTATAATTAAACCAATATAAAATGTTTTTATCCCGTAAAATTTAAAGTAAACAAACACCAAGTTCTACAGTCCTCCCGCATTACCCCCCCCCCCCCCCCCAGCTTTTAAATCATCCAAGATTCACAGCCAAACTCTAAGCCTTTCAGCTGGAGATACAGAAGGGGAGAAACGGCTGGGGTGCTGGAGGGCGACAAACAGACATCAAGAGATCTATCTGATCTGGCTCACAGCCTACAGGCACTTAAATAAGTGAACTCAAAACAGAACATATCTTTTTTCTATGCATCTATCTGAACGTGAAAAATATTCAACATTTGTGCGATGCAACACGTCTCTGTCTGGCCTGATAGTTTTCGCTTCTTCGTATGCTTACGCAAATGATAAATAAGGAATAAGGTTTACATACCGTAAATTTTGTTTCCACATTTATAAACATTCACACAGGTTTATAACATTTTGCATATAGATCTCTACACAACTGATTGTATACGTCACTCAAGACTGATGAACGTGGGTGTTACGTAGTAGGGTATAGTCTGTTTCACGGCTAACAACTCTACACCCCGAATGAGCCGATGAAATGAAATGCTGTTCGTTGAACATACTTTGGCATTTCTTCAGACACATGCCGCTCAGACATGTGGCAAATACTTCGACTGCGCAAGCGCAAAAGCACACCAGCGTCTGAAATACATGCCATTTCAAATTTGATTTTCTTCAAACATAGATTTGGTCACAAATAGATACTCAGCCGTAAGATAGACTGATATTTAATTGTTAAATTAGTGAAATATTGGCGGTTATTTTTAATGGCCATTTTTTAGTTCCAAAATTAACGAAACAAGGGTTCACCGGAAGAGGAAAAGAAACTGTGACGCGTTCTTTTGACAGAGTCGATACGAGTTTATTTTCAATTTCTAGCCCCATTACTCCAGCTTGTTTCGTACAGAAAAGGCTGCTCTCTATCTCTAAATCTTTAAATTTGCCCGTAGTGTAAGCAGAAAGCAGAACTACTGCGGTTAAAATGCCGGAAGTGGTGACATTTTTTTTCGAAATTTTTTTAACAAAAAATAATCCCTTCGGCGGATGCCTACTGTTTTTAAAATTAACTGAAAAGCCTTAGTTACCGACCTACTGATTTGCTACCAATTAGCAGGTAAACGTTCCGGTTCTGAGTCAGCTGAGTCGAGCATCAAATTTATAACCTTGAGACCAGTTTACGTTCACTTTTTCCAACATAGACTACTGTGAAGAAAATTCCTGTCTTTAAAAGAAGCTCAAAATGAACCAACAATTACCACCCCTGTCACTTTAACCTTGAAAGTAAAGAGCAAAATTCAGACTATTAAATTTATGTTTGCAAAATTTCAAAACAAAACGATTCGCACAGTCTATATTATTTTGAATATTCAAATAATAGACGATAAACGGTGTATATCCAGGTGAATTGGCTCTTTTTGAACCTTCTCATCTGGATCTGAGCTGTTTGCATATTCAAATATTTCATTTCTGTCACTTTAAAGAAAAAAAAATAAACTGAGTTTGATGTAGAACTCGGTGAGAAATGAAATTTGGTTGAATATCACTAAAATCTGCTTTAAAGTACTAAGAAAGATATGAAGGTATAAAATATTCAAACTGGCGGTCATGGAGACCGTCATTTTTTAAGTTTCTGTCAGGTGATAATTTTTTAAATCTTTAATTTGTGCAATTATTGTTACTTATACTGACTTATCTGATTACAGAAAATAATAACATTTTTGATTACAGAAGTGGATGATGTCCATGGGCGTTTATACTGCAACAACATGAAGCAGGCAACGATCTGTATACAGCTTTTGATGCTGATTTTTGTAGACCTTACACTTGGAGATCGTAAGCACACAATACCATATTTAAAGGTCAATGGGCAAGTTTGAAAGGGAGACAACTCTTGTGACTTTCTGTTTACCTTTCTCGACAACATACCGTTGAAAAGGGGAACTATTCTTAGAGAAAGGAATTTGACCAAAGAAGACTAAGTTATTTACTTTCAAATAGAGAAAGGTGGCAAGTATGAAACTGGCAGAGTTGCTTCCCCTGAAAGTAAACCCAGTTACCTAAAATGACATCATCATGTATTTTGGACAACTCAGATTGTCCTGTGAGGGCCTCTGTCATAAGACTGCTGTTAACATTAACAGTGCATATACTCTGCTTTCAGAAGTTCTGTCTTTATGGGATATTACATTACTTGCAGAACTTTACGAACGCCCCTCGTATGTTCTTCGCTTAATGCAGTGGTAAATGTGTTTTATCATATGACGTCGCATCTGAGGGTGTAATAAAGCCATGCATTAAAAACGATAACCCACTAGTGCATTAAATATGCAAATTACGCTGTAACGTTATGCGTTGACGTCCATAAAACGTCGCTTTTTTCTAATGGCAAAATCGTGACGTTTTAGTGCTAAATTTCCTTATAAAATGCAATTTTAGAGTCATATGATAAATAGAACCTTGCATTCGTGCTCATGTATGATTGAATTTATTAAACTCGTTGGTGAAGACGATAAATTGCTCGGCAGAGCTTCGCATCTTATCTTTTTCCCCAACTCGTTTAATAAGTTCAAAAATACATAAGCACTCATGTTAGATCCTCTATTTCTTGAGCGAGATCGATGAAAACAAAACACATCAATTTCACAGAAACTACAAGAAATAATAAAAAAATAAAATTTGGATAGTACATGTATGAATAGTATGTTATTACCTAATGCCCGAAACACATCAAGGATTAATACGGTATAAGATTTAACAATTCAAATGAGCCGCGACACGACAAAACCAACAATGTGGTTGTGCGCCCAGCGCAGACTCAGATCAGCCTGGGCATCCGCCCAGTCTCATCAGAGTCTTCGCTGTCCGCATGTAGCTAGTTTAGAACCTTAGCTACCTTTAAAGCGCAAAACGAAGACTCTGATCAGACTGGGAGGATGTCCAGACTGATCTGAGTCTGCGCTGGGCGCATAACCACTTTTTTTGTTTTCTCGTGTCGCGGCTCAATTAATGTTTATGTTGTGACCTTCCGTCGATATTACCGTAAAACATCTAACTATTGGGACAGTTACGTTTAAGCTTACATTGCAGGCTCAGATTAAAAGAGCAGTCTAGTCAGGCTTAAACTGTATGCTATTCAAGCTGCAACTTTTTAGACGCATTGCTGCCTTGTAGAATCAATCTGTTGCTCCTTTTAAGGCCAAAATACCTTTTTCACATTGTTATCTCCCTTGCCGACAACTCTTCAAGGGAGGTACGAAAATATAACTGAAAAGATATATGGGGCAGTCTTAATTTGGCCGTACGGGAGGAGATGTGGTGGTGTCAGGATTTTGAATATTTTTCGTGCGAAATGCAATTTAAACGGAATTTGTATTGTGATTCTTTGAGTTTTTGAAATGTTGTTCAATTATAAATATTTGTTTATGGATCAAAAGTAGTTTTTGCTAAGAATAAAGTACAAATAGTAGAGGCATATATCGGCTGCGCGATACTAAACTTTGGTATAAATAAGTTTTAATAATTTAAATACTTTGGTAAATTACTTTTTAAATCATTGAAACACCACCCTTTCGCTAAGCAGTCTATCAAAATAATTTTTCAGGTCAATATTTTACCAAACTATTTATTTCAAGGGTAATCTAACTGTATTAAAACAGAGACAGACACATTGCTAGCCATACGACAGTTTCTTTAGAGATTACATCGGTCCCGCTCATGCTTGCGTTGATTAAACCGTCGATTTCTTTTATATTATATTTTTTCATATGTTTTATGTTTTTGAAGACATATATATTTTGACTTATAATCTAAACAAAATGATACAAAAATAAACAGCCGTATACCGTCTAAACTGCTCGCAAAACAGTTACCGAATCTGGCCGCATCCTCATAATAAATTAACCTAACATGCAGAGATGTGTGAATGTGTCTGAAATGTGTTTAAATAAATCATAAAACCAAAGAAAAATAATAATAATGTTTTGTTCTATTATTTTAGAATTGCACGAAGATCAACTTGTTTGGTTTAAATATTACGGAAGAATAAATAAAAGTAAACAATTGAAGCTGAACATTAGCGTCACACATGGCCACAGGAATTGAATTGGGTGTATGTTTTATCATTACTATAAAATTTCTACCGTTTAATTAATCGCATAATCGCAGAAAACAATTTGTTGTTTTTTTATTCCGTTGGCAAGTATTTGCTTATTATGTGATATAATATCATCCACTAAAGTGTGAAATACTGTTGAAGGTGTCAACGTATGGCATGCTCCGTTGATTGCGTTTATTGCCAAAAGATAAGTCATAGTATGTCAAACCTTCAGATAATTATTAGCCAAAAATCTGACACAAGACGATTTACACACTTATTTGGGAGATTATTTCACCTCTTGATTATTTAGTTTTATTTATTTATTTGGTTTCGACAGAAAAAATTCAACCTCATATATGAATGATTTTCTTTTAGTTCAGGCTTCACTCAAAGAAAACGGAAAGCATATTTCAATAAATTAATATTAATACATAAATGTTCTGTACTTGATTTCTTAATTTCGAATTAATCCATTTTAGCGACTTGACTTTTGTATTAGATGTACACCTTTTTTGAGTTTTTTTTTGCGTATCTATTGACATGATTTCTTTGCAATTTTTAAATACAAGTATTTATAATCTTTGCTTTAAATCATTATGGAAAATTAAAATAGTAAATAAGGCATCATTAGGACAAGAGAGATGTGTATATAGATGATTAAAACAATTATTTGTTACTCATTACATAGGAAATATCAATGGCTTAAAATCCAGTAGCCCCCTCGGTGTAAAGTCTCGCCTATTATCGGGAAATAACGCGTCACGTGAGCGGTATACGCATGCGCAGAAACAATGTAAAAAAGGTCTATTATGGAAATTATTTTAATTGCCCTCTCCCCCACTCACACTCTTTTTCAGATTTTTAAAGGTTCTTAACGACCGACGCAAAACAGGAGACGTTAACATCAGCCTCGGGTCGCTACAAATGCATCTTACTATCCAGTGGTGCTAAGTCCTCTTTGTTCCTCATGTACCCTTGGCCTACGTACCATTCGGTAATCGAGCAATGCCCGATCTTCTGCTCGGGGAGCAAAATCTTTCCTTTAAGACTAATCAATCCATTTCAAAGAGCTACATTATCCAGAGAAGCGAACAGGAATTCCAATTTTCTGAAAAGAGACAGGGGGCGTTACTTAGAGCAGGGTGTTTATAAGGATTTATAAGGTATTGATTGATTGTTTCATTGGATGCTTAACGTCCACGGTAAACATCTATGGTATGTCGGGACGGTCAGTTAACCTAACCATACTATTCCTGGGCAGGCTTAGACCTCCTAAGCGGTTAACCAGTACTAAGTGCACATACTTTCGCCAGTAAATGACAACTGCCCTTCTTGAATCAGCGGAAGGAGAAACGAAAGTATGTGGCCAGACCGGGTTTCGAACCCAGGACCTCTGACTTATGAGTCAGGTGCCCTACCGATTGCGCTACGCGGCCTGGCATTTATACGGTATAAGATTAAAGTATTAATATAAGGTATGTACGAATAACACTAACTTAATCAATTAGTTTCGAATGTTTATTTTGTCACCCTCCTTCGATCTACCGTAAAACATCTAAGTACTGAGACAGTTACGTCTAAGCTTACTTAAAAGTCTCAGATCTAAGGAACAGTCTGATCAGGCTTGCGCTGTTCTTTTTATTTCAGTTGCACCTTTGTGACGCATTTCTGCCTTTTAATAGCATTCTGTTCATTTTAGAACAATCATGGTAATTATTTTAATCCCCCCTGCCCAACCCACCTTTTCCAGTTTTTTACAGTGCATAATGACCGACACAAAATAAAGGCCACTAATATTGACCTCGGGCCGCTAGAAATGCATCTTTGTTCCTTATGTCCCCTTGGCTGACGGCCTATTTGTTAATCAAGCAACCCGCATAGCATCCAATCAAATTATCGGTAACAAATCATTTCACGCATAACAGGCGTTCTTATCAACCGTGAACAATTACAAAAAAATAGATCAAATAAATAAATAAATAAATAAATGATATAAAATAAAAAAGTAAACGGTCAAGATTTAACCAATATATGAGCCGCGACACGACAAAACCAACAAAGTGGTTGTGCGCCCAGCGCAGACTCAGATCAGCCTGGGCATCCGCCCAGTCTGATCAGAATCTTCGCTGTCCGCATGAAGGTAGCTTAGACTTTAAGCTACCCTTTGAGTGCCTAGCGAAGAGTCTGATCGGACTTGGTGGATGCCCAGGCTGATCTGAGTCTGCGTTGGGCGCACATCCACATTGTTGGTTTTCTCGTGTCGCGGCTCAATTTGTGAATAGGCCGTCGGCCAAGAGTACGTAAGGAACAAACGGACTAAACTATCGCTATGCGGTCTAAACTAGACCAAAGGGTCTAAACTATCGCTATGCGCACAGCGAAGATTCTGATCAGACTGGGCGGATGCCCAGGCTGATCTGAGTCTGCGTTGGGCGCACATCCACATTGTTGGTTTTCTCGTGTCGCGGCTCAATTTGTGAATAGGCCGTCGGCCAAGAGTACGTAAGGAACAAACGGACTTAGTACATTGGCTTGCGAAGATGCTACAAATGTTAAACACCTCTAAACAGTTTTTGAATCTCATATTCATAACCTCATCGTACTCACAGCTCAGATTATTGATCAGATCAGGGTAAAAAAAAAATTCCGACAAAACGTTGTATTTGATCGAAAGCTACATTCGACAGAATGAGTTTCGACCAAATAACGTGCACCAGTTTCTTGCAAATGGTTTCATTGCTCTTGAGCCACAGCACGACAAAACCAACAAAATATATGTTCGCCAATCCAAAAAATCAGATCAGACTTTACACACGCTCAGTCTGATCTTAGTCTTTGCTGTCCACCTGGAGGTAGCTTACTCCCTTTGCTATATTTTAATACCCAGGCTGATCTGAGGCTGCCCTGGGCGCATTACCATTTTGCTGGTTTTCTCGTTTGGCATCTCATTTATAATTTACTTTTTTGTATGTGTGATCATGTGATGTTTTATGATGTTTTTTTCCCAGCATGGGACTGTGATACACACCATTTATGACCCTTTTTCTCAACTTTGGACTGTGTTGCACACAATTTGTGATGTAGTTTCGCGGCGCAGCCGCATATAATTTCAGTATTGTTCCACATTTCACAAGATTTTATTGGTCAAATAACGTGTATGTCAAAATTTAGCCAGTATTTTCAAAGGTCAATGAGTATTTTCTTTGCGTTTTTCCCGTCTTTCTGCACTGCGTGAATACTAGCACTCTGACAGATTAATTAAAAATACTTCTCTTGTTTGTAAATTTACATTAGAAATTTTATCAAAAACAGACGCAGATATTCCAAACTTTCTTTTTTTCGTTGACGATCTACTTTCGATATCTCCTTTTGGTTTAATACACACAAACAAAAAGTGCATCATGTTGGCAACTGTTTTGAAATCAGGCCATCTCAAAATTGACCGCGGTCCACTTTGGAAATTCTAAATTGGACAGCTCAATTTTGAGATAGGTCATTGTCGCTACCCACGGTCAAAATTAAGGTTGTGGGTGCCTACCGACATAGCTTACTTGAGTCATGTTCATAAAAAAATTATTGACCACTCTCACATAGAGACATACTACAAAACACACTTCCATTTAGACTGCGCCGATTATCTTTGTTTCAAAATTTTTCTTTTTTTCTCCGCTATGCTTATTTCTCAACTTGGGACTGTGTTACACACAATTTATTATGTTTTTTTTCTCAGCTTGGGACTGTTTAATACACACTGCTGATGTGGCAGACGCAGGCACTGATTCTAATACCTGGATACAAATTTTCGGAACCTACGGGGAATCAAGCTGGTTATGGCTTGAAGGAGCTCAGGAGAGGAATGACTATGACTACAGCCTTTATTATCTGGACATCGGAGAGCCTTATAAAATAAAAATCAAACATGAAAAGAAGGGATGGTGGGAAATTGGTTCTGGGTGGTTGCTGGATTATGTAAGCATGTTATAGATTTTCTTAAGATATACGATTGAGCCGCAACACGATAAAACCAGCAAAGTGGCATGTGCACCACGGAAAAAACTCAGATCAGCTTGGGCATCCACACAATCTGATCAGAGTCTTCACAGTGACCTAAGAGGATAGCTAAAGATCTTAGCTACACCCATGCTAAAAGCGAAAACTCTTATCAAACTGGGCGGATGCCTTGGTTAATTCGAGTCTTTGCTAGACGGACATGCTACTGAAAATGGTTTTGGCATGTCGCGACTTGATTATGAGTATTTCAATTAGCACCACAAACGTCTTAAATTGGGAAGGATCTGGTCCGAACTGTAATGTCCAAGCGTCCATTAGGCATTTTAATGAGGTAACTGACAAAAATTAAGCCGCAACACGACAAAACAAACAAAGTGACACGTGCGCCCAGCGAAGACTCAGATCAGCCTGGGCATCCGCCCAGTCTGACGAGATTCTTTGCAGTCCGCATGCAGCTGTCTTCGAACCTTTAACAACCCTTTAAGCGAACAGCGAAGACTCTGACCAGACCGGATTGGACATGATTAGAGGGAGCTTTTGCAGACCAATGTCTTGCCTACTGACAGCTTGTTCACTTTCGTTGAATAAAAAGAAATATATGTATATAAAATATAAAGATAAACAAAATTACGAATGGTCCTGTAGCTCATCTGAGACCTTACGGTCCTGTAGCTCATCTGAGACCTTACTGTCAACAGACATATTTTGTCTCTTTGCTTATTTGTTACAAATTTTAAACCAGCGGCTTATCAGGAGTACATACTGTAAATCTAAAATCTCAGCAACCTTCAGCTAAGGTCAATGACCTTGACATTTGGTGACCTTATGTCTTGGTGTATTCATTTAGTATACCATTTACAAATGATTCTTTTGAGGTGTAAATCGTTTCTGACAAATCTACTATTATTGCGTCACAGCATAAGGAATCAGGGTTGACCTTGCCGTAAATAATGTCATGGTCAAGACAGGGTCATTATTTTACGAAGTTCGTAGGGCCTGAGTCCCAGATGCTACGTATCAAGCTTCAAGTTCAGTGTTCTTTAGTT
Source organism: Ctena decussata (assembly GCA_963989385.1). Lineage (NCBI taxonomy): Eukaryota > Metazoa > Mollusca > Bivalvia > Lucinida > Lucinidae > Ctena > Ctena decussata. The sequence continues at coordinate 30,191,294 of OZ022498.1, read as the reverse complement.
CCAAAGGAAAAGGCTTTTAAAGGGATTAAGCACATAACGACATAGTGGCCATCCTGGTTGTGAACATAACCATTTGTTTATTTTCCCTTTTTTGTTGTTCCATGGAGATTTCCTATGAACTATCCTCGAACTGTCCATGGGGCTTGTCATTAATTTTGATCAAAAAATGACCTCGAACTTTGTCCACCTTATAATAATTATATCCTCGTGTATTCATTTACTTGCTTACGTAAACCAATTATCATATAAAAGACTCAAATGTTTCTGAGACATCCACTGTTTAAGCATTTCCCAATATAAATACGTAAGAAACCAAAATTGACCTTGCCATACATTAGGTCAAGATCTTCTCAGGGTCATGATTTGGAGATACTCCCAGTAGTTATTACTGACCGTCCCAAGGCGGTACTTTCGTTGCGGTTGCATTTGCTTTATGTTCGGTGCTGATCAATTTATTGTGTTTTCATTTTAACCCTTCTATAATAAAATTAGAAAATAGGTAAAAATAGTTGTTAAATCTTTTTCGTATAATTTGCTTAGTCTGTTGTAACGCTTCTGTTGGTCTAAATAATTTAGTTCAGTAAAGATAGCTGAGTTGCCACCTATTTGGGAAAGAGCTGCTGACTCGGCTTATCACTTGTAATTTATTGTTTGTTGGGATGTCTTTGTCAATCTTTCCCTTTGATGTTGGGGATAGGGTTTGGGATCTGATTCAATCAGTTCCTGAAGTGTAGTTACTCTTTAAATTTGTAGACCCTGAGTCCCTTTTTACACTAAGTTTCACGGTCATCAGCTCTGTGGTTCTGGTGAAGATTTTTTTTATAGAAATTATTATCATACATGTATATGGTTATCAATCCCACATATGGTAAAACCCTTTTAAAGCCGTCGTCAAGTGTCCATAACCATTTGCAATTCATGTCATATAAGGCTCTATACGAAAATATGACTTCAGAGGACCCAGTGGCTTTAGAGGACGGCTTGTTTTAATTTCGAATCTCAGTAACCCTGAACAAAGGTAAAAAAATGACCTTGACCTTTGGCAACATTATGTCTTCATCTGCTCATTTAGTTAACCATACGGTATAATCTAAGTATTATATCTAAGATTTTGTGAGTTTTAGAGTTTATGAGAAATCCAATGTATAAGCATTTTGCAATTAAACCATTAAGAAACAAACAAAGCTGACCTTGCCATAAATAAGGTCATGGTCAAACCAGGCTTATCATTTAAAAGTACTTTGTAGGGCTCGAGTCCTCGATGCTTCATACAAAGTTTCAAGTTCATTGACCTAAAGCGGAGGCTCCTGACTGTGTGTTACCTTATCTACGAGTTGTATGATTTAACTTTCTGTTTTGTTGCCAGGTAGAATTGTACAACCAGAATACAGGCAAGTGGTACCATTTCCGTGTCTGGACTTGGTTCGAGGACTATACAGGAACCTATTACGGTGATACTGCAGGTATTACATTTAATATACCGTAGATATCCAAGGACATAACCAAGGCCATTTTCATGAGACGTACAGACATGTTTTATATCCTTGAAGATAGGCTCACTCTGATCCCTATGTTTTGTAAATGTGTTTAACCATATATATCAAAAAGGTCTTTTCAATTCCAAGTATCTTTTTGAATACACATAACCACACGGTGGGTAATCTCGATAAACGGAGCCACTAGCTCCGCACCTTAAATCTTATGGAGAACTTCCGCGTCACGTGCGGCTCTGAAGTTGTAGCTGGAAAAAGTGTGACAGCAAGAGGTATGTCTGGCGTTTCTCGATTTTTATCCGTTGTTTCAGGAAAAAAATGACAAAAAGCAGAATGCTATTAGATGGCCATGTTATTTAACTGACGCTACGTGCAGACAGGGGTGTGTAAATGTCACTTGGCTTTCTTTGAAAATTAATATTTGTTCCGAAGCGAGCCTTATCATTCAGCGGCATGAATGCGAGAAAAGTCACTACATTTTCCCCATAAACGGACGAGCTATGTGAACCTGAAAGGTGACATTAACAAATTCAAAGAGTAACTACACTTCAGGAACTGACTGAATCAGATCCCAAACCCTATCCCCAACATCAAAGGGAAATATTGACAAAGATATCCCAACAAACAATAAATTACAAGTGATAAGCCGAGTCAGCAGCTCTTTCCCAAATAGGTGGCATCGCAGCTATCTCTATTGAACTGAATAATTTAGACCAAAAAAAGGGTTACAGCAGACTAAGCAAATTATACGAAAAACATTTAACAACTATTTTTACCTATTTTCTTTTTTTTTATAGAAGGGTTAAAATGAGAACACAATAAATTAAACAGCACCAAACATAAAACAAATGCAACCGCAACGAAAGTACCGCCTTGGGACGGTCAGTAATAACTACTGGCGGGTTTAAACTTGTTTTACTGGGCCCAAACCTTCACCCTCACCCTCCGCCGCGGTGCACACAATTAATTGTTAGTTCGGTTCGTATAGAAGTCCCCTAACTCATCAGAGAGTCATCACGGTCAACAATTAAAATCAAGAAAAGACCACGACGAAGCAAGGATGAGGACTCGACAGCCAAAACGTGTTGAGACACCTGGAGATCCCTGGGGCGTCAGCAACACCACTGGAACACTGGAGCAAAAGAAGGCCACCAGTTGAACCCCGGTGGGCCAAGAAACAAGTTTGATTGGTAAATATAGTTCCCCAATTACCCCTAATCAGTTTGCTGATCGAAACTGCGCGGAACTGCGTGAAATCCGCACCGAAAGGGCGTCGCTCCGTTATTGAATGCGGCTCTGAAGTCGGGGACCCAGTATCATCTGGAAGAAAAAAACTCATTCTTACCCCGCACTTCGAGACTAAACAGACGGTCAAAATCAGTCACGTGCAGACACGACACTCGCAATGTTACTAACAAATATTATGGCATTTTTGGTGTCATAATTCTATTATGCAACAGTCCAGTGACACCGCTATTTCATCAAAGGAAATACCACATCTCAGATAGGTAATGCCATAACAGGGTCATAAAACCATTATTAACTGGTACCACTTTTTGTTTTACTTTGCGTATCCCTGTAAGTAACATTGGAGTACTGTACCATTATTGGCATCTTTGTATGAACTCTAAATGCAAGTCTTTCACAGTTCAGAAACAAACATTTTGCTTGCTTGTGTGTGTGTGTGTGTGTGTGTGTGTGTGTGTTCATTTTGTTTAAACAACGCTTTTAACAGTCTATCAATGATATCACGCCGGTTGCTGGTTGTGCGAGGGGATGCTCAATATTCACATATAGGCCCGATTTCAAGTCACAGTTACAACTCAGATTAACTAGTCCTTGGTCTATTTTACCGTAAGGCGCAATGTAAAATGTTGGTGTTCCGAATGCTAATCCGAGTACTAAGTTCGACGTGAAATCGGGCCTAAGTTTGCTGCCTTATTGAAATACTATACTCAGGGAATTTAATGACATAGTACCACATCCAGTCACATCACTCTGACCTAGTCGACCAGCACTAGCTGTATCCCAATAATCTGTGCGCTAAATGAGAAGCAGCTAGTGCCATTTTTGAAGACTTTGTTTTGCGTTATATGGCCTTACTCGGAATCGACCGAACTGATGATTGGAACGTTCATTATGTTGTTAGGACGAAAATGAAATATAATCTGGACCATGGATGTTCTACAGACTTTAAAAATGGTACTAGCCGCTTCTCACCTGGCACAGAAGTTTATGGGATAAAGCTAGTACTGGGCGACCATGTTGAGGATAATCTGACCGGGTAACATGTCATTAAGTGTCCCGAGTATGGTATTTCAGTAAGGCAGTACTCTAAAAGTGAACATTGAGCTCCCCCTATCACAACCAGAAGCCGGATTTATATGACAGAAAGATTGTTGAAAGCGACGTTTAATCCAAACGAATGAACGAGCACACACAAAAGCAAAATATCTGAGTCTGAACTGCGATGGACTTGTATTAAGAGTTCATGCAAAGATGCCATGAATGATACAGTACTCCAATGTTACGTAAAATAAGCCAAACAGTGCTGTACATGTATGTTAGCGAGTCTCCGTGTGTCCAGTCTGCACGTGACTAATTTTTACAGCCTGTTACTCTCGAAATGCGGGGTAAGAGTGAGCCATTGCCGTCAAGATGAAACTCGGTCCCCGACTTCAGAGCCGCTTTCCATAAACGGAACCACACTACAGAAATGGAGCCACACCCTTTTGGTGCAGATTTCGTGCAGTTCCGCGCAGTTTCGTTCAGAAAACTGATGGGGGTAATTGGGAAACGGTATTTGCCAATCAAACACGTTAACGACACCTTTCAAATCCAGATTGCCTGTCCGTTTATGTGAAAAAATGTACTGACTTTTCTCGCACTAAATGCCGCTAAATGATAAGACTCGCCTCGGAACAAATATTTTCAAAGAAAGCCAAGAGAAATTTACACACGCTGCTTTGCACGTAACGCCAGTTAAATGACATGGCTATCTAATAGCATTTTGCTTTTTATCATTTATTCCCTGAAACAACAGATATAAATCGAGAAACGCCGGACCTAGCTCTTGCTATCACACGTTTCCTCGCTACAACCTCACAGCCGCACGTGACGCAGAAGGTCTCCATAAGATTAACGGTGCGGAGCCGGTGGCTCCGTTTATCGAGATTACACACCGTAACCTTTTTATTAGAAGCCTAACTATCGCGGCATTCATGGGAGCTACTCTCTAACTTCCATTTAATGCTTTCCAAATGGTACATGTATTAGAATTCGTATGTAATGATTCTTTAATAGGAAAATATGCATGTGCGTATTGAAACTTGGTCATTTGACAGAATTCAATACTCACCTGCGTATTTGCGTATAAACCGCAATGTCCTTATTGATATTCCAACTTTTGATGTTCAATCCTTCAATTCCGTCAGCCTTATTTTACTATTCCGTGTTATATTAAACACCAGCTGTCGGACTGGCAAACGGTACCCCTTTTTGGGACTAAGGCATAAAGTGTAAATCCAAGTCAGGCGTCCCACACTGCATATGTGAACAAGGATATCATTCAAAAATAAAATAAATTAATGAAAATATACATCATACACCCAAAAAACACTAAAAACTGGTCCCCCTATATTTTTAAATCTAGAAGGGTCTACTATTTACATGAGTTATTCAGACTTATTGGACCCTTGATGAAGTGTATAATTGAGCCACGACACGACAGAACGAACAAAGTGGCATGTGCGCCAGCGAAGACTCAGACCAGTCTGGTTATCTGCTCAGTCTAATCATGCTCTTTTCTGTTCTGTGTGCTTAAAATAAGCTAAGAGTCCAAGCTAGCTCAGTGCGGACAGCGAAGACTCTGATCTGAATAGGCGGATGCCCGGGCTGATTTAAGTCTTCGCTGGGCGCACATGCCACTATGTTGGTTTTGTCATGTCACGGCTCATATCTTCTAGACAAGTCTGGATTAACATTGTAACAATCAGTGCGTCCTTGAGCATTATATGACATGCCACTCATGGTGAAAATCTGAATGTAAACGAGTTCGATCTATACCAGTAATCATAACTCCGGTGCTTTAATAGACCAGTTGTTTATACACTCTATACAGACCGAACATACCTGATTGGCATCTAGTCCCGTCTAGTATATCCCATAAACTTGCTAGGTTATTTCGGCACCACAGATGATTTTACAACCATCCAAAACCTCCTAACCCTGTCTTCAGCTGTACTGGATATGCTAGCAAAGTCCACCCCTTTCCACTTCTTAATATTGTCGTTCCCCCATTCCTCTGTGTATTGCTTCCTTTCTCTTTCACTATGCCCTGCAGCATGGTCTTTCTTGCACACCGAATAAGGATATCCGCGTGTTTCCGCTGTACCTACTAATATTTTCTTGCACACCAAAATAAGAAACTCCGCGTGCTTCACCTGTACCTACAAATCTTATCTCACCCATGTTATCTCACCCAGGACCGGATAAAAATCACGAGCAGTCAATGCATTAGTTGTATAGGAGCTAACGTACCTGCATCGCCAAGTGACGTTTGCGTTTTAGATGACGGATTCCTTAAGATTGCAAAAATGACGTCAGTTTATGCACATCAGTCGTTCACGTAAAACCCGAACGTCAGTCGTTGAAAGCGGTGCCTTCTTTCAAAATCAAATAGAAACCTGTCTAGCACTAGAATTTTACATTTTAACAAGTTCTATAGTTAAATAAACACATAATGTGCAAGAAAAGGTATCTATCATGAGTGTGAGGTGCGGATAGAAAACTCCGTCACTCTACATCAATGTTCGGCAAGCCTCGTGATGCCGAATAGTGACCCTCGGGACGGATTTTTCTATCCACACCTCACACCTATAAAAGATACTTATTATTGAATTAAGAAATTACAGTGTGCTTTTCTCTGTTTCGTCACCAGATATTGCCAGGGTCACTGACGCGGCTTTATTAGCCGAAACTATGTAGTCTGGCCCATGTTCCTTCTTCTGAATGTATTCTCTGCTCTTGAAGGAACTATTTAAGGTTTTAATTATAATGTCACCCATGTTATCTCACCCAGGACCGGATAAAAATTCAATGCATTGGTTGTATGATGACCAGGTCGATTGGTAACCATGATTCTTTTTTCGTTTCGTAGCAGCTCTATTTCGTTTTGTAGCATCCTTGACAATATAGTATACCAGGTGTGATAGCTTTTACTGGTTATCATTGCAAGTAAAGCTAAATGTTTTTATGTCTTAGTCATCATTATTATTCTTATCATTAAACGCACAGCAGTTAACGGACAATGTGGTGACTTTTCATCCATGCTTCATTATAAGTAGTATGAAAGATGCAAATACCATATATAAATTACTTGGCATTTGCTGAAGTTATTATATAGCGTGGCTATTTGATCTCCATAAACCCATAATTACATTATGATGATAAGTATCATTAAAGGCCGTTATATATAATATGTATTGATATAGCTCAAATGTAGAGCAATCATAATGATAATGACCTACACAACTTAACTACATTGTCTTTGTACTCATATGACTGAAATATGTTATATGGACATAACACCAATTTACTGCTATGACTGAGATAATATTAAAAGGAAATAACGTCAAAGGCACCATCATTTAAACCAACTCGTTCGTACGAAGAAGCAAAACTTCTATACAAGAAACACTCATCGGACTAGGCAGATGGACATACCTGTATGTAGTATTCAAATGTTGAAGGAAGCTTAACATTGTAATTTCGGAATAGAAGTGCGCGTTTATCAGGCGTGGCTATCTGTTGTAAACATCTTTTTTTTCAGTGTGCAAGGACATCACATTATGCGTAACAGGAATGAAGGAATGTGGTAATTCCATATATGACAACATATGTTACCAGTGTTACGAACCTTATTACCCTGGCGGTTGGAACGGAGGATGCCCAGGTAAACACCAAAAGGACACACAACATAAAATTGATGTTGTGTCGATCCCAGTGCGACGTCTTGTGCCGCGTCAACATTGATACGTCGCCATGTTGACGTTATGTGTCTTGGTTTACACAATATACACATTAAACAGTCCAAAGTAAACAGAACCAACCCTTGCCAGTAATTATAAGGTCAATACCAGTCCGTCTCTACGATTTAAATACGACCCGTTCGCAAGGTATCTGGGTTCAAATCCTGTTGGGCGCGGAGTTTGTTTATAACGGTAAACTGGGTTCAGTTGCACACATCCTTTAATTATACCCTCACATCGTCTTGTAGTGAATGAAATATTGTTGAAAATAATGTAAAGTCGCAAGTCATCTGTCCATCTCTAGTCATCTATAAGCCTCCCATCGGTATGACTAAAAGGTATTAAGTAGGCTGTAAATCATCAAGTCGTCCAACCATCCTGAGACCCAATCATCTGTCATTTATCTTGCTTAATTGCATTCGAATGTACCGCCAACATGTGTTTAACAAAAGCTGAATCTTTGCAGATCGGTGTGTATAAACTGATGATTGATCTATTTCAGCAGAGATTTAGACATGAAGAGCAGATTACGAGTTATTTTCACCATTAGCTAGGTATTTAAGTTGTGAATAATACTATGAAAATATAACATCTTCCCGAAACTTAGCAAATATCTTCCTTTTGTTGCTTTCTGCAGCTTACATTAAAAAATGAGCCTCCTGCTTACAAAACTATATTTATTTATAAAAGATATATTATGCACAAAAATATTTATTAATTGGCAATTTAAATATATTTATTCACAATACAGTTTTCGTTTGCAGTATAAAAATATATACATTTGCAATTCAAATGTGTATTGATAAAATATATTCATTGTAAGTGCAAAAATATTTATTTGGTAAAAGTAGCATTCTGGGATATGCTGTGGCCTTGTAACAGTAAATTTCGGCTGAAACTGCTTACTGGACATTTCGTCTTTTTTCCGATTCGATCCTCGGTCACATCGTAACCCTAACTCGATATTCTTACTGTTTAGTTGCTTGGTCACCTCGCCACTCGATACATTCGTTCCTGTAAAGTATTCCAAAGGTGAAACAAACTTCTATCATATAATGTTTACGGTTAGTGTCATGTTGATGGGGTTCGTTAGATGTGCTAAAGTGACCAAGGACCGAATTGACAAATGAAACACGTAATACAAGGCTAGATGCAGAATTTCAAAAGAGGCGGTTAGTTTAGGACAATTGGCGGACCAAAAAAAGATATTTCGTAACTTTTGTCCAACATCTCCATGAAAATGAAATATTTTTGCTAAAAATAAGGGGGTGGGTGGTGGTGGGGGTGGTCGGGTCGGAGAGGGAATTAGGCAACCCCACTGAGCCCCCTATGGATCCCACCCTGTAATGACAATTTTGAAGGATAATCGACTGATTCTGCTATATAAGGACACGGATAATATACTGAATAACAAAACCATTCAGTCTGCTGATAAACGTTGTGATATCATTCATACTATTGATAAATCTTACATTTTTGTCCATACTAGAGACCACCTAACAGCACAATTCATATGCAGAGAAATTCGTCCGGCATCAATCATACTAGAGACAAACCTTATAATGTAGTTCGTACCAAAGACCACCTTACAGTACCGTTCATTCCGCAGGTAAATCGTGTGACTTCATTCATACTAGGGATTTATACTAGAGACACACCTTACATTTTGTCCATAACAGAGACAACCTTACATCAACACTCATTCTGAAGGTTAAGCTTGCGACATCCTTTATGCGAGAGACAAATTGTACCTTTTCGCCCAAAGCAGAGACAGCCTTACTGCACCATTCATACTGCGCATAAACCTTGTGACATCATTCATACTCCATACCAAAGACAACCTTACAACACACTTCATATTGTAGGTAAACCTTGTGTCATCATTCAAACTAGAGACAAGCCTTACGATAGGGTAGGGTAAGGTAAGGTAGGGTAGGGAGTGTGGATGGCATGGGTTTGGTGAGGTGGGGTAGGGTATGTTATTATTTGCGGGTTGGATCAGTGTAGTTGGGTATGGTGGGGCAGAGAAAGGTAGAGTTAGGTAGGGTTGGGGTATGCGGGAACCCTACCCTACCCTATTTCATCGGATCCCAGCCCACACGCTACTCTCCCACACACACCACGCTACCCTACCTTACTCTATATCTTTTATCCCGGAAATTAGCATCCAGTCCAATATTTGATTTTGTCTCATGTTGCAGTTACCTTAAATGGACACGCCATCCCGCTCCACACCAACCTTCCATAAACCCTACTTTACCTTTTCCTACCCCACCCAACCCAACCGCGCCAATACAACGCATCCTACACTAACCTCTTTCACTGCAGTTGCAGTTATCTTTAATGGATACACCTTCCCGCCCCACCCTTCCCCACCCCAACCTTCCCAGCTCACACCCCACACCACACCACCCTTTCCTACCTTACTCTATATCTTTTATCCCGGATATAAGCACAAAGTTTGGTCTCCTAATTGCAGTTGCAGTTATCTTAAATGGACACAAAAACTTATCCCACCCCAACCTTCTTTGTACCGTACTTTACATACCCTTCCCCACCCCCACCAATCGCTTCAATACGACGCATCCAATCCTACTCTCTTCCACTGCAGTTGCAGTTATCCTTAATGGATACACCTTCCTACCCTACCCTACATCTGCCCTCTCTGCCTCGCCCCGTCCCATCACACTCCAGCCCAAACCATTCAGCCCTCCCTACCTAGCCCACTCCATTCCATCTGTAAGTCTGTCTATCCCTGTATACTGTTTTACGCCCTCACCTAGCCTAGCCTACCCTACCCTATCCAACCCTCCAGTTTGTTTTCACATCCCTTTGTAATCAATCATTATGGATGCTGCCATATTAAGTGTCAGGTAGCCAATGAAATTCACTGTTACCAAACCATGTCCTTACCCACAGTCCTTATTTTACCCAATATATATTTTTAGCAAATAAATTTTAAATGTTTGCAAATCAATCTGAATATATATAGGTAAAATACGGAAACGTTTCCCCGCCACCCTTATATTATCTATACATCGTTATATTTTGAATGTTTATACTGATATAACATACAACTCGCTGTTTTGTAGTACTTTTATATAATAAATTAAAACAGATATCTCGTGTGAAAGTGGTGATATATTATTCGTGTTCAACACAAAGTATGTTATAAATAGACGTTTATTAGTATTAACAAAAGTAAATGAGCTACAGTTAATTGAACGTTAATGAGCTGGGAATCTTCCAGCCATACCGTACAAATAAGTGTCTGATGAACCAAAGCAGAACCAAGGGCATGGGTTGGTCCCGACCGCAAGCCGGTTAAATCCCCGTCCCCGCCCCCCCCCCCCCAACGCCCTCACCCCCAACCCCAGTAATATCATTACTGGCGGTTCTGTTTTGGTTCATCTTGGTTGGTTTTATATGTTGTGGTGTGTTGTTGTGTTATTGTTTAACGTCCACTGTAAACAGCTATGGTCATGTCGGGACGGTCAGTTAACCTAACCGAACTATTCCTGGGCAAGCTAAGACCTTCTAAGCGGTTAACCAGTACTACGTGCACTTACTACCACCAGTAACTGACAACTGCCCTTCTAGAATCAGCGGAAGGGAAAATGAAAATAAGTGACCGGACCGGGAATCGAACCCAGGACCTCTGGCTTATAAGTCAGACGCCCCATCGAATGTGCTACGCGGCCCGGCTTTTATGTGTTGTTATGTCAGTTTTAATGTACAGACAGTGGCGAGGAATATATGTTAAGTTTATAAACTCTCAATAGTGAAATATATTTATATAAGTATGTAATAAAACGTTCAAAATACAACGATGTATAGATAATGTAATGGTGGCGGGAAAACGTTTCCGTCTATACATCGTTATATTTTGAATGTTTTATACTGATATAACAGACAACTCGCTTTTTTGTAGTACTTTTATATATTAAATTTAAACAGATATCGCGTATGAAAGTGGTGATATATTATTCGTGTTCAACACAAAGTATGTTATAAATAGACGTTTATTAGTATTAACAAAAGTAAATGAGCTACAGTTAATTGAAAATTAATGAGCTGGGAATCTTCCACACATACCGAACAAATAACTGTCTGATGAACCAAAGCAGAACCAAGGGCATGGGTTGGTCCCGACCGCAAGCCGGTTAAATCCCCGTCCCCCCTCTCACCCCCAACCCCAGTAATATCATTACTGGCCGTCCCAAGGCGGCGATTCTGTTTTGGTTCATCTTGGTTGTTTTTATATGTTGTGTTGTTGTGTTATTGTGTTATTGTTTAACGTCCACTGTAAACAGCTATGGTCATGTCGGGACGGTCAGTTAACCTAACCACACTATCCCTGGGCAGGCTAAGACCTCCTAAGCGGTTAACCAGTTCTAAGTGCACTTACTTTCACCAGTAACTGACAACTGCCCTACTAGAATCAGCGGAAGGAGAAATGAAAGTAAGTGGTCGGACCGGGTTTCGAACCTAGGACCTCTGGCTTATAAGTCAGACGCCCTACCGAATGTGGTACGCGTCCCGGCTTTTATGTGTTATTATATCAGTTTTTAATGTACAGACAGTGGCGAGGAATATATGTTAAGTTTATAAATTCTCAATACTGAAATATATTTATATAAGTATGTAATAGAGCGTTCAAAATACAACGATGTATAGATGATATAAGGGTGGCGGGAAAACGTAATATATATATATATATATATATATATATATAAGTTGAAAACTGTCTATCCACAACACATATATATATATATATATATAAAAAAACACAATTGAGTCCGATTTCACAGTAACGTATGATTTATTTCGCTGTTTTCTACCGGTTTCACTGTTACAGTACAGGACCCGGTTGTATCAAACTTTAATGACAAATTAAACCGTCATTAAACCGCCATGAATTAACGCGTTATCAAATTCGGGTTGATGAAACTTTTAATGATGCGACTTCGTCATTATCTCTTCATTAACTTAATGATGGTCTGGGGGTATCTTTAAACCGTCATTAAGCAATTCAAGATGGCCGCCATCGTCCGATTCGACCTCGATATTTCGGAAAAGCGACCATTTTAAAGACAACATGGTCGATGTAGAATGCGAAGGAGATGGAAATTCGTGAAAAGAAACCAAACACCTCGATCTGCAATCATTTCCATGCAGGGCAAGAACCTAAAGCCATTCAAATGTCATACAGCAGTTGTTAGTTATCCAAAGCTCGGTACATTTTCCTTTAAAAACTTGCTGCTTTCCCGTTGGCATCGTAAAAATATATAAACATCATTGAGGTCCATCGACCAGCTGCTCACGACATGATGACGTCATAAGACAACAGGCAGCGCACAAGCAATATCTAAGGACTTTTGATAGAACTTATGACCCGATTTGACTTGATGGCCAATAAACTCTATTGAACTGAACTTTCTAAGGTTGTTGGATTTCCGGGAGCCTACACACCGGGCTATCGACGTTTCAAACAAACGTTGATTAAATACTGATTCAACATTGTGTGCCAGCAGGGTAGGCATGACGTCCATATTCCATACTCTAGGCGCCTATACATCGCACCTACAGCATTGAATCCACGCTGGGTGCCTGCTACATAGCCATGTGTATGCATCACATCCTGTTTTGGATGCCTACACGTCGATGATACAACGTTGAATCAACGTTGTGTGCCTGCAGGAAATGTATTTTTTGTAAGTTATCCGCAATCTTGGGGTCTACACAACTGCGCACATTAAATCAACGATAGGCCTATGTGCCTGTGCAGGGTATGCACCCCTTCATATGCATGGCACCCCCGTTCTAGGAGCCCACACATCGGGCACACAACGTTAAATAAACGATGTGTGCCTACAGCGTATGCCTTTGTATGCCAACAGCCCATATGGGAGCCTACACATCAAGCCTAAAACGTTGAGCCTGAGTTGTGTGCCTGCAGGGTAAGCACCTCTTTGTATGCTTGACATTCCCATACCTGGATTTAACACATAGGGCACACAACGATGAATCATCGTTGTGTGTCTGCAGGGTATGTATCTCTTTGTATGCATGTCACTTTCAGTCTTGGAGCCTACACATCGGACAAACAACGTTGTTCATCGTAGGCCTAATGTACCTGCAGAGCGTGTCTCTTTTGTAAGATGGTATTCCAATTCTAGAAGCCCGAACATGGGACACACAATGTTGAATCAGTGTAGTGTGCCTACAGTGTACGGACCCCTTTATGCATACAATACCAATTTTTGGGTGCCTTCATATCGGGCACCCAACCTTCAATCAACGTCGTGTGCCTGCAGAATATGTACCCTTTGTCTTTGACCCTAAACATCATACACACAACGTTGATTCAACGCTGTGTGCATGCAGGGTATGTGCCCATTTATATACATGACATCCCCAATCTTGGATCTTCCACATCGGACACTCAACGATCACTCAACATTGCGTGCCTACAGTGTATGTATCTCTTTGTATGCATGACATACCCGTTTTGGGAGCTTACCCATCGGGCAGATAACGTTGAACAAGTATTGTGTGCCTGCATGATACGTACCCTTTCAGGCCTTTGTCGGATGACATTCCAATTCTCGGACCTAACCATCGGACACACAACGTTGAATAAACGTTGTCTGACCAGCAGGAAATGTGACCACATCCCATTCTGCAAGCCTTAATATCGGGCACACACAGTTGATTAAACGGTGTGGGCCAAGAGAGTATGTACCCCTTTGTATGCCTTTGGGAGCTTACGTCTCGGATACTAAACGTTGAACCAGCGTTGTGTTCCTATTTGTATGCATGATATTCCCATTTGGGAGCCTACACATCCGTCTTACAACGTTGAATCAACGGTGCGAGCCAGCAATGTATGTACCCCTTTCCATGCATGACATTCCCATTCTTGGAGCCTACGTATTGGGCACACAACGTCCGATCAATACTGAATCAACGTTGGTTCAGCGTCATGACGCTGAACCGACGTTGATTGATTGATCGATTTGTTGCTTAACGTCCACGGTAAACAACTATGGTCATGTCGGGACGGTCAGTTAACCTAACCACACTATTCCTGGACAGGCTTAGACCTCCTAAGCGGTTAACCAGTACTAAGTGCACATGCTTTCGCCAGTAACTGACAACTGCCCTTCTTGAAACAGCGGAAGGAGAAACGCAAGTATGTGGCCATACCGGGTTTCGAACCCAGGACCTCTGACTTATGAGTCAGGTGCCCTACCGATTGCGCTACGTGGCCCGGCTGAACCGACGTTGAATCAAGAGGTTAATCAATATTGATTCAACGTTGTTTGCCAGCAGGGCATATACCTTTTTGTGTGCTTGCCCATAAACTATTGCTGTATACTGCTTCCAGTCTACTGTTTTCTTTCAACTATCACATTGCCTTTGCGCACATGCCAGAGTTTGAGCTAAAGCTTGATGTGTGCGCGCATGCTCTATGCTCGAAAAGCTATTTTCAATAGGCAGTAGATAATAAGCAAGCCACAACAGAAAGTAAGCAGTACACAGTTCATAATTTGTCACATAATTTGCCGTACAAAAAAGTACAAAACCAGCATCTGTGCATGCTTTTCGCACGTGTAAAAAAATTGTCACAGTACACAGAGCACAGGAACACGAGAAAGAGGTACACAGGAAAAGTTGTACATCCCTGCGAAAGATAAAATACTGAAGTTGTTCGGAAAGCCATCAAAATGGTATAAACTCATGGAATATTTTACTGTAAGTTATCTCTGAAAGATTTTCACAAGAGTTTCATCCTTTTAAACAGCCGTATTTGGCCAGTTTTAAACAAATAAAATAAGACTCGGCTTCTGACAAAAAGTGCTGCAAAGTTTCTTGGTTGGCAATCAAAATAGCTTATATATCTCATAAACTTTATTAGGCCGCCGTGACGATAGTCAGGGGGCTTTATGTTTTGCCCCTGGCAGTTCGGTCCGTCCGACTGTATCAACTCCTCCCAGAGTTTTCAAGCAGTCCATTTGGAGCTTTGCAGAGATGTTACAAGCATATTGCAGATGGACATGTCACGTTATTGGGATTAAAAAATAAGGTTTACAAACTTACTGCGTTTTCGACTTAGACAATTTTGAGATTAGGCCTAAATATCGGGTAGCAACTTTGTGTAATCCACCGCCGACCCCCCCCCCCCCCCCCCCCCCCGAGTTCTTAGACAATGAACTTGAAACGATGCACTGATCGTAAAAGCAAATTACGATGAAGATGTGCATGTGACTTTTTGTAGACGAAAAAATAATTCTTGACAAATAACGGCCATGATTTCGACTTCGACAATTTTAGATTAGTATTCAATATAGGATAGCACGTTTATGGATTCAGCTACACTTTTCAAGCAATTAATTTGAAACCATGCAAAGATGTCACAAGCATATTGAAGATATACATGTGAGTTTTTCCTGATTCAGAAAAAAAAAAAAAAAAAAGAAAAGAAAAAAGAAAGAAAATAGCCTACTGCATTTTCGGCAGACATTTCAGGCATCAGTCTGGCATGGGAGGATTTTTTTTCTTCTGTAAAACGTATGTTGTGCCCTCTTGAGAATCATCTGGCGATGTTGAAGCGACTCACCAGTCGGTTCTGATAGGTATTGAAAGAACTTATGGGCTAAGAAAAAAAAAAAGATGCTTTATCCAATGACTCGCGATGCGAAACTACAATTTGTACCGACCATTTCATGAAAAGACAAGGAGAATAATACATTTGAATACTTCTGATAACAAGAACATATGAGCCGCGACACGAAAACAAATACAAGAAACAATAAAATGGTTGTGCGCCCAGCGCAGACTCAGATCAGCCTGGGTACCGGCCAAGTCTGATCACAGTCTTCGCTGTCCGTGGTTGTGCGTCCAGCACAGACTCAGATCAGCCTGGGCATCAGAGTATTCGCTGTTCCTATTTAGGTAGTTTATACCCTTAGCTACCCTTTAAGCGCTTAGCAAACACTCTGATCAGTCTTGGTGGATGCCCAGGCAGATCTGAGTCTCCGCTGGGCGCACAACCACTTTGTTGGTTTTCTCATGTCGCGTTTCATATTATTTATATAAAAAATAACGATAGTAAATAAATCATGGTGCACACTAAAGTGTTTGCTATAGCATAGTCTCATTCCCTAGATATTCGTTCTTTCTCCCGAAACAAGTTTCCACACCAGGGATCGGGCCTGCCCAAGAAGAAGACAATGGATTTGTGTACTGGTCCTGAGATAACATATTTTGGTAAATTTATTCTGTTGTCGATAAAGTATAGCATGCAGGCCAAGCCCTAGCCTCCAATTTCATAGTCCGCATCCGATGATATAAAAAATATGAAAAATTAATCCAAGCCAAGTTTGACGATGAAAAGCATGAAAACGAATTTAGCTGATGAATCATTTACCATTTACAGCGTGTATTTCTGGTATATTTGCCCTCTCCATGAATAGTAAAAAAGAGATAAAAGAAAAACAAGACATCTCCGCGGTACAGGATAGCTCGTCTGACAGCGCCTTGCCCATCACATGAAAAGTTTTAACGTAAAACTTAAACATTTGGCTAACGCCGACGCCGTCGCCGCCGGGGGTAGTGCAATAGCTCTTCCTGTACATTCGTACAGGCGAGCTTAATAGGCCTAAAGATCTAGATCTTCTGCTTAAAACCCTAAATAAATTATTGGTATGCTGTCGTTTAGATCACCTGATTCATATGACGTAAATCAGTTACATCATAAATAGAACCGAGTGATCATTAGCAGGGGAGGGGGGGGGGGGCAACTTTTATGACTTCCTTTTTTCCCTCGGCTGGCATGCCCCTTTGGGAGGGGCCTTTAGAGTAATGCAGTTTTTGTTTTACGCTCTTTCCTTTGGGAGTTGGTCCCGGTTTGGAGTGGCGACAGGCTGATTGGGGATGTTTATGTTGCTTCCCCTAAAGGTGTACCCATTCACCTTAATATAATATACTTGAAAGTTATTTATTTATTTATTTAGTTATTTTAGGGTCAGGCGATGGTGCTGGGTAACTTTCAGTGCCGGGGCGTCCTACATATTTGGATAAGCGTAGGGCAAGGGCCAACTGTGCTTGCCCGATATAGACAGAAATACGGTCTCAAAGAGCCGTTAAACCCCAAACAACCCACCAAAAAGCTTTTTTAATTTAATCCTGCAACTCTTTCTGATTTGATTTGATCGTTTCGAGGAAGGGAGAACGTTGCGATGAAATTGGGAGATAGTTTTTATTGATTTATTTTATTTTCTATTTATTTATTATTATTCTTTTCTATTTGTTAAACATTTTATCAAAAATATTAAATGTTGTTAAATTTTCGGTGCGAAAAATGCAGAAAAAGATCTAGCACTCAAGAATAACTAGGTAAAACTGGTAGGAAAAGATTTTAATTGCTTAACCAGTGCGCGAAAATCCAATTAAATAGCACGCAGTCTTAATAACGTTACGTCATGATGTTCCGATGACGTCAGATTTAATGACAAACTCGTCATTAGTTCATCATTAACTTATGACGGTTTAATGAACGTTTGATACAACCATTCACTAATTTGTCATTAGGACTTTAATGATAGATTAGCGATTAATTTGTCATTTTGATACAACCGGGTCCAGATCATCAGGAACAAATATGGCGACTTTGTGTCGCATGGACACGACGTTAGCAACGTAGCGTTCTTGTCGCATGCGCCGTAACGTCTACTTCCGCTCATTACAGTACAATACACTGTCACATTAATATCTATACAGTATAGTATATGTATATATACAGACGTTCCATCTCGTTAGTTTGATTTTTCATATACAGAGTTCTGGTTCCGGACATTATTATTGTATATTTACCTATATATATGTAGGACTCAGATCGAGGGCCAGTCCCTCATCGAGGGCCGATTTCCACATCGAGGGCCAATTTCATCGCAGATCGAGGGCCGATTTATTTTTCCCACATCGAGGGCCGAAATTGTTATTTGCGCGCTGTAACGTTGTAGTGTTTCAAGTGACGTTAGTGTGTTTGGCGCCGTAACGTCACACTCAAAACAAACTTCCTGCTACCCAAGATGGCTGCCTCTAAAGCAAGAACGGTTTTGTTGTGCGTAAAAATATCACAATATGGCCAGATGAAGATACGTTTTCTTCCGCAAAAGAGGTATTTCCATAACTTTCAAATTGCTTATCAGAACTTTGTTTCTAATGCTATCATGAACAACTTCATTTAGAATAAAAAAGCATAAATAATTTGTTAGTGCTTATAGAGAACTTATAAAATGTAAGAAAAACACTGAATTAGAGTTTGAACATAAAGAAAGCAGCCGTGCATGCCTTGTGAGTTTTTGTGGTAATGGTGATTTCAAACTGAAATGAAAGTACATTATTGACCGACGAACACATGCCCTTGAAACCAAATTCAGTTGAAAAAAATTGTAAATGCAGAAACAGATATATAAGCCATGTAAACTAGCTCAAAAGTTTTAAATGTAGCTTATGCTTTCATACATACACGCACACCTAAGTTAACAAAAACATAAAAGGAGCCACAACACGTAAAATGTGGTTTTGGACATATGCAAACAGTAAAGACGGAGACCATCTTTCGCATCCGTACAGTCTAAGAGATAAGGGGCCGTATTCATAAAACAACTTAAGTCGTTGCTATGCTGTTGCTAAGGGTAAATTTCTATGTTGGAGATTCCCTACAACTATGAAATTTGCTCTGGAGGAACAGTCTTTGTAAGACTGTTCCTCCAGACCAAATTTTATAGTTGTAGGGAATCTCCTTTATAGATATTTAGCCTTAGCAACCGCATAGCAACGACTTAAGTGGCTTTATGAATACGGCCCAAGATAAGATAAGAAATTTTATTTTAAGACGGCATGACATAAGGCAACAAGAAACTTAAGCTTTTAAGGGCTTTTGACCGTCTATAACGGCCACTATTCCGGCCACAGCAATATGTATACCCAATGTGTGGATACTAAAGAATCAAAATGCACAAAACAAATCTGTATAGATTCAGAGGCTGATTTGAGTGTTCCCTACTTACATGTACACTAAGCAGCCTTTTTGTGTGACACGACTAATTATTGTTTTTTATTGTTGAATAGGAGACCATCTCACGCTAAATGTATGAAATTGGTGACCACTCAGATTCAGAAGATGCAAGAATAGTTATAAATCATCTCTGTAAGAACAAGTTAGAGACTAAATGGTAGTGAACGGTTAAAACAGTACATCTGCTTTCGTTGCTAAAGCTGGCTACCAGGAATAAAACTTACATGACCCTCAAGCAGACAGTTGCCAGTCACTGTTTACTACCAGCAGTCACATCTCGCCGCTATCAGTGACACTGTCAGCACTTACTGCTAGCCGTGAGTAGTGACTGCTAACTTGACATTCATTTAGTCCTACGAACGAAATGCACATAAGGTGGCACAGATGGAAAAGAACGCAATAATATATGCAAACAGCCCAGTCACATAAGCATGGGTATTCGAACAGTCTGATCACGGTCTTCGACTCGCCTAGGCTAAAGAGCTCTCTGGCAAGTAAAAACTCCGATCAGACTTCACTTATGACAAATTGTACTCTGATGACATGTCGTGTGCGCCGTTATAAACGCACATGTACCTAATGGCAAGCGCAAACAGAAAATAACAAATTAACCTGGGCGCTGAGACCATTCGTTGGGTGATTTATACATTGTCTGGAATTTTATAAGGTTAACAAGAGACTGCACTGCTAATGCATGTCAAATAGTTGGTTTTCCGGGGCATGGTTTTACTCCTTGTTGAAGCTACGCCGCGAGGTTTGTTGAAGCTACGCCGCGGGGTTTTGTTTCACGCCCCGTCAACAATTAGGACATACGGACGCAGGGCCTGTATTTAAGAACCCGTCTGAAAGACTCGGAGTGAGATGGATCAAACACCACTCCCGGTTTACACTCACCACTCCTAGTTTGCAAAGGAAGTAGCTGATCCACTACGTCTTGGAATGCTTGACGTCTGAATTTACTTGTTTGTATAGCTATATGTAACTACAAAAACTGATTTATGATATTCTTTTCAACTATTTTTGTTTCAGGATTGGAATGTACACCAATGGTGAAAGAAGAAAGAACGGAGAAACAAAGACCGTACCACAACAACAGATAGATACAGAAGTTATAAAACGACACACATGCAGTTTGCACATACATTAAAGAAAACACATTGTTTATACCGCCGTACCTTCGAACAGTATGCGCAATCGGTTAATGAGTTTTATCAATGACACTTAACTGACTGACCGGTAACATCGGCTACCGTTTCGGACTGGATTCGTCCGAATCGCCTCCAGACTTTTCCGTATTTGCACAGATGTCAGAGCTTTTGACTAGGCACTCGTTGAGTATTTGCCCTTAGCTTTTTGACTCTCTCAACTGACCACCTTATTTTCGCCGAATCATATCTTTTTCCAATGACTAAATGACTAAAAAGAAATGGTGTTAATGGCGAACGGCGAAATCGGCCCTCGTTGTGGGATGGTTCTGTCAGAATCGGCCCCCGATGTGGAATCGGCCCTCAATGTGGAAATCAGCCCTCGATCAGGAACCAACCCTCGATATGAGTCCTACATTTATATATAAACAAAATCAAAAGTCCGATATCGCCAATAATACTGTTTTTAATTAATCTTCTTAATAAATTTCTACCGGTTTCACTGTATTACAAACAGATTTTCAAGATGAAGACACATTGAAAATAACCTAGTAACAAACGTAACGTCCTAATTACGTTACGTCATAGTTGTAGTTATAATTTCCGCCGCGGATGGCGCACTCCAGTTGGAGTCTTCTTAGATTGTCTGAATACCTTGATGGCACCTTTCCTACTAAAAGGCCCTGCTCAGATTTGGTCTTAATTTATTTATGAAAAACTTTTCTTTTGCATGTCGTAATGTTTGGCGGCTTTCAGTATACATCTTATAAAAGGGGAAAATGAAATATTTCGGTTTCAGTGTTTTCGCACAGTTATCTACATGTTCGCTTACATTAAGTATTCTTGTTTTCGGGTCCCGAATTTGTTGGTTATGTACTGTAACTCGTTTTCTTAAAAGATTCCCTGTTTCCACAATATATTCCTCACCGCAGCCTCTGCATTTCATAGCATAAGTGACGTTTATAACGTCATATGACGTGTTTGCATGTACTTTAAAATTGTTGCCGCAATTAAATGTTAGTGATGAACCTTCTAACAAGTGAATGCAGAGGCCGCAGATTGGTCGATTACATTTTTTAACTTTTTAACTTATATATATATTTGATCTTATTGTGAATAAAAAGATATTGCAAAGATATTTTCATATCAAATATCTATGTTTTTGTGAACAAATATATTTTTATATGCAGTAACTATTTATTTTGCAAATAAACATATTTTTGTGAACAAATAAATATTTTTATGAACAAAAATATTGTTATAATTGCAAATCAATATTTTTAGGCAAGAAAATATATTTTTATATCACAAGTTAACCTTATTTTGTGAATAAATATACTTTTTAGTGTCAGTAAATATCTTAATATAGATTGACAATATTACCAGATAGAATACTGCAACGTTTGTCACCCCATAGTCTGGGATACTTCAATGCGTTGATAATATTGTATGATCAATTGTTTGTTTCATCTCGTCCTAAATTATCAGGTTTAACAGATGAAAAATTCAAGTTTTTCTCAAAGGTTCAGCAATGTTTTAGGTTCATGTAGATTGTTTTTAAAAGGGTGCATTCATTTAATATAGAACAGCAGACATACCTGTTTGAAACATAAGTGTAAAAACTGCATTGCTGTGACCATTAGTGAAATAATTCAGTCATGAAAATGTAGACTTCACTATGTTATCTGCATAATTAAGCCTACAATTTGAACACAGACAACCTATTTTCTATGTATTTAACCTGACACTTTTTGAACGAGTTTGACAATATCATAGGTAGGACGTCACTCTAAACGAAATGAAGTATCTTAAGCCTCGTTCATTTTTAGCAAATGATGATTTATGTTCCGATTTTTGCGCCTCAATTTTCCCTTTGATTTTTTTATATAACCTTTATTATTATTATAAAGTCGGGCATTTTGGAGTAAGTGAGTGAACTCTGGTTTAACGTCCCACCAAGACCTGGGTCATACAAAGATCGGGGGCATTTTGGAACGTTTAAAATATTAATGTCTACATAAAGAATGCATCTGCATATTTTTGGAAAAGCTGCTATATTTTATGCAGAATTTATATTCACCCAAGATTAGTGACATTCAACCCCTTAAGCACAAACTTTTAGACACGGTCATATACCTTTTTCCTCTATTATAAATTTCCATGTGATTTTGGAGTCGGCGATTTATTGAGTAAATATGCTAATTGATAGGACCATGCATTGCCCTACCCTAACCAGTCCTACCTTAAACTAACCTACCAAACCACATCCCACTCGGCCTGCAGCATGGGAATAAAGCTTTATCACACAGGCAAAGTTTCTTTAAAAATAATAGTTTGGTGATGAAAATTTGCTCTTCCAAATCGAAATATGAAATTCTTTGCCAAATTTATAGGAGGAAGTTTATTTTACAAACGCAATTTGTCAGTGTGAACAGAAACTGTATAATTGAATATGTAACAAAGAAAGAAGCTTAGAAGAGAAAAAAGAACTCTGCTCCAATTCAAATCAGATTGATTTTGAACAAAGCAAACTTAAAGTACAGTGTAGTCGCGGTCAAAATATGCAATGCGTCCTCATGGAAACATTAACGAATCCAAAATATTTATATGCACTGATCTGTAGGGAAAAGTCGGGTAACTTCGGACAGCGGGTGAATTCGGACATACCATTGCAAACAGTGAAAATCCAGATGAGACAGCTAATACTGAGCCGTCTAATCAGGATTTTTATTGTTTGCCTAGTTTTTTTTTTTTAATTCCAAACAACTGACATATAAAGGTAACAATGTCACTGTCCGTATTTACCCGAGGTCCGAATTTACCCGAATTCACCCTACTTCTAAAAGAAATGACAGTATGATCGGGTGCTCGCGAGTAGTATGCATCACCTGGCTGTTATATGCTTGATAATCTCGCCATGTGTCTGTGTGTCATGGACAAGGTGGTAAAAATGAAAGTCCCGGTAAATAAGTTCCTTTCTCTGTATCGGTTGTTGCCAACAAATCGGCAATAAGTGTAGAAACGGCCATATTTTAGGGATCAAAGAGATCGTGGTGGCTTCCATAGAATTTTTTAGAATTTACACAAGCTTCGCTCCGTGATAACAGTCTGACAGCAATTTAGAGGTTACTAGGTTCTGTCTACCGAGAAAATAAGTAGTAACTGACATTATTAAATCCCAGATCCCAGCCAGGACACCATGTGTGAAAAAAAAAACAATACAAAACCAGCCTCTACCAAATACACTAACAGCGGCAGTCACGCGAACAGCCATCTCTCACGCAGGTAGCCACTGGGCCAGCTCGAATATCCCAAACAATATATCAACAATATACATAGCAACAAACAACACACAAAACAATCAAGAAGAACCTGAACAGAAGTGCCGCCCTGGGATGGCAAATAATAAATTACTGTGTTTATTTGTTTGGTTGGGGGATGGGGCTTAACCGGTTTGTGGTCGACCAACCCTTGTCTTTTGTTCTTCCTTGGTTCATCAGATACATTATTATTGAAGTCTTAATAGCTGAAACAAGCTCTAGCATACAAAAATTCCGTAAGCACGTGCCGAAAGAATATTGCTGCTTAACAAATGGAAATTTAAAAATCGAAAACATGAAGACGTTCCTCATATCATAGAGCCTAGTAACAAGTTTTCCATTGTCAATAGGGTAAAGTCGGGTAAATTCGGACAGCGGGTAAATTAGGACAGAGACATTGTTTCCTTTATATGTCAGTTGTTTGGAATCAAAACAAAATTAACTAGACAAGCAATGAAAATCCAGATGAGTCGGCTCATCATGAGCCGTCTCATCTGGGTTTTCACTGTTTGCAATGGTATGTCCATATGTCCGCTGTCCGAAGTTACCCGACTTTAGCCAGTGGAAATAGCAAGCAGATGAAAACGTTGACACGTTCACACTGGCAAAGTTTATCTGTCTAGATAACTTTGTTACAAAATCTTTGTTCGTGTGAAGTCTGTAGCAAATGCTTCTTTGCCAATATTTGTTTGTTGCATTTTTATTTCGGGAACAATATGCTCCATGTGAATGCAAAATATTTTGGAAAGTTCCTATGCCATGGTTTCTGTGACACAGAGGTTTTGCTTATATGAAAGATGCTTAGGGGAGTTCACGAGTTAATAGGCATGCTGGTCGAAGAAAATAACGCTAAAGTTTCTTAGAAAATTCAAAGCGGAAATAAAACGTAGTGATGTTTATTTTACATGAAGGGAGTTACTCATATCAATGCCAGTGCCATTACACGCCGCGTTATATCGACGGTGATAAGGTATTAGTTCAACATTGTAAGTTCACTGAAATGAATCGAACAAATTTTGAAATACTTTGAATACATTTTAAAAGTCCTACAAATTGGGACACCAAAATTTTACTTCTGTAACTGTTAATATTTACATGCTCGGTGCATTTATTAAAAAGCCCTATGGTAAGCCATTAGAACGTAATGTAGCTTATACTTCAATAATTAAATCAGTTCAGGCGACGTTATATGAGATTAAGCGACGTCAAAATAAACTATGGTTCTCTTCAATCATATTGGACGTAGGCGACGTTATGGCATTGTTGGCGCTGTTCCGCTGTTAGTCGAAAAACTGCGTATAAATATTTTTCAGCTTCAACTGTAGCCCTTATGCAAATTTGTGGTCAGTCAATAGACAGATGTTAACATAAATATAAGCAACGAACTTAATTTTCTTGGTGTTTATCGAAGTATAAACTACACAGGGTCTCTAGTAAAGTTTCACGAACCCCTTAGAGCTTCACTTACTTTGCGCACGACCCGTTGTGATTTATACTTCAATAATACACTAGAAAAATGGAATCGATTCCTCTAATAACTACACTCGTGCACGAGACGTCTCATGACGTTAGGTGACGTCGAAATAAACAATAGTTATTTTAAATCTGATTGGACGTAGGAGAAGTTATGACGTCGTTGACGCTGTTCCGCTGTGAGTACAAAACTGCATGAAAATGTTTTTCTGCTTCAAGTGTAGCCCTGACGCAATATGTGGTTAAATAATAGATAGAAAAAATGTAAATATAAGCAATGAACATATTTTTCTGGTGTTTATTGAAGTATAAACTACATTGCATCTCTAGCAAAGTTGACATGAACCCTACGGGGTTCACTTACTAAGCACGCGACCAAATTTAGGTTAAACTTCCATAAACATCAGAAAAATGAAAATCATTCCCTCAATAAACTGGAAAGTTTTGGTTTTACAAAGACGCAATGCGTCAAAAAGATAAAAATTGAATTGCAAACATTGTAGACCCTGATGAGTCAGGCTTGTGCTGTGGCGCAGCATCATCTGGGTCTGCTATGTTTGTTCAGATCTATATGTCTAATACTTACTTGTTTACGTTATATGTTTTACATTTTCAGAATGCACCTATATATCGAGATGCTTAGACAGGTATTGTACCAATGCGTATGACCAGAAATGTCGGACATGTGAAGATCATAACGTATATTTTAAACCAACGTCGGACCAGCAATTGTGTAAACGTGAGTTAATATGCACTGTATTTGTTTACAAACATAAACTACAAATCGCTGTGTGTAACCTAAACATGGATGATAGTTTAAACATTGAAAGTGTCTCATTTGAAAATCCATGTGTTTTGGCGACGTTTCGTATTAAAAGTTCTTCAAAATGATGGTTTTATTTCCAAACTGCTGAATTATAGAACAAAACACTCCTAAAACTGCATCTCGGTCATGAAAAGTCATGCCCTGCGTTTTTTTACCATACGTTATTGACGAAATAGTTTTTGTCTTTATAGCTGTCTGTGTGTCTCATCGTCCGTCGTGCATACATCCGTCTATGATTATTTCTACTTGTGTTTTAGACAGGTTGTCTTCAATTTTTGTATGTGCATTGGTTTTGGTAACATCTCGCTTGGAATCGTTAATGGTCACATTTTGATAACGCCTGCCAGAATAATGGCCCATGTTGGTGTCTTAAAAGTGGTTTTCGGTCTATAATTCTTTTATTCTTTGAAATATGTAAATGAAATTTCAAAGAAATAATTGCAGTAGTATAAGCTTATTCTTACAAGCAGAATCTGTCCACTGGATGGATATTTTTTACCTGGGGCTATAAGCAAGTACACAATCATTTAAAAGGTGTGTAAATGAGATTTTTTCTGAAACTTGCAATAAATCCTAAAAGTAATATATGCTGCCTGTCACTATATAAAAAATGTTCGTATGCTTTAATTGCCTCCGGCACAGGTTCATATATGTGTATAAAAATCCTTTACAGTTCTATATAAATTCAGCGTTTGTGTATATATTTTATGAAATTTAAAAAATGCTATAAGTAATGTAAGCTTTCTTTAGGAACCAAGCCTTTCCTCAGCAGGCTTGGACTATTTAAGAGAGGCTGACTGTAAGCATCGAGCATTAGCCCATTATAACGTGGAAAGTCGAAAGTTACGGATTTAGCTCATATTTTGGGAAATTGATATATACTATGCTTGTTTGTGTTTCACAAGTTTTTAGCAGTCAGCGTTCGGTCGTTTCCATGGTAACCAGGAGTCCATTTTGAAAATGTCAATCTTAAGACCTGAATGTAATATTCCCTCGCTAAAAATTGAACAACAAATATTATCCAATTCTTTTTTGTTTGTGTAGTTTGACAATACATAGCTGTGTAATAAGATTACATAAAATTAATGTTTTCTGTCCCATACTATCAACGCAAGAGCTTTTACTGGAAAACATCGACCCAACTTTGAGTGAAAAATAGGGGTTTTATTCGCCTGATATCTAAAAATGGCAGCCAAGTTTGAATTTAAGGCCATATTTACATGATAAAGCAAGGTTCGAAGTTTAAGAATGTAAAAAATTAGGTGTAAACTCGCAAAATTTCAAATTTTATTCATCTTTGAAATGTGTCAATGTTGTAAAATAGTAGCACGGGAGTTAAGTCAATCTGGGATTATCTTACCTCCCTGGCGATTACAAATGTGCGACCACTACAAGTAGAATCCATGATCTTTCAAAATAAAAGATAGTATCTTTTAAAGAATTAGATTACTGTCAACAATGCTCACCATGACCTTTTTAGATCTATGAAATAGGTCCATTCACCAAGATTGCTGCTGCAGATATATTTGACGACAAGAGTTGTCCCGAGCAAAACGTCTGCAGAAATCACGGAATAGAAGAAGGGAGTAAAAACATTTTATTTGCAGTAATATGTTTGCTTTTTTCCTTATTTTATGTTGAAATTAATAAATTTACTAGTTTTTCTTGAATAAGTTGCTTCCTTGAAGTAGGTAAAACACAAAAAGAGGCATTTTCAAGACAGAGAGTGGTGAAGGCCTACTCGAGCACAGTGTCTATTCATCGGAGGACAGGCTGAAATTTTAGCAATGTTCTAAGACCAATGATCGTGATATACATAGAACAGCCAAGAATTTATGCTTGAACGACTTACACTTTTACATCCTTTTAACAGTAGTTCAGTCATATCTTGGCGACTGGAGGAAAAGTTGGGTGGGGAGGGGTGTGGGCAGGCTGTGAAGGGCTGTGTGTGTGCAATGGAGACTCATTGGCCGTTGGAAAAATTTACGCCTCCAGTGTGTTTCGAGCCCGGAATTACTAGACCAGCAGGCCAGGGCTTGACCTACTATGATACTGGGGCTCCTGGAGCAGCCAAGAAAGTCTTGTAATTTAGGTAATCCTGAAAGGGTGCCATCTAAAGTATACGTGTACACGAGTGATTTGTTCATCCCATCCACTGCCCTAATTTCATCAACTTTTCTGTAGCTTAACGAGTTAAACGCGGGCCTGCTAAGCTAGCAGTTCTTGTTCGAATCTCAATTTCTGAAGGCAGAATTCTTTTTTCATAAATGTGGTGCCATTGCACACAGTCTTTCATCTATGCCTTGCCGCTTGACTAAAGTACTGTTTAAAGGGCCATGAAACTACAAACATACCATTAAGGCTCTTCGTTTTACAGTTTGCCACCTTAATTTTAATTTTTGGTGCCATATAAATATTTATGCCCATTTTGAGATGAAATTATTATTTGGTTTGGCATGTGATTTTTCGAACCATAAAAAAATGGAGCAAAATGAGGCTCAATGCTTACAGTCAGCTTTTCTTAACTCACCTCGGCTTCGCCATCGGGAATTACTATTTAGCGATTTGCCCTTCAACAGCATGTATCAACCAGCGATTACTCACTGGAAAAGAAAAAATATATATCTTAACTAGTAAAAAATCACACATTTTTTCACATTTGTACACTCTTTCTCTTCCCAAAATGGTGACATCATTAATGCGTAATAAATTTGTGGGTGGGGTATCTTAACAGCACTTTAAATTTGTTTATTAGAAAAAATGAAAACCATAAAAGATACAGAAACCTAGTACTGAACTACTTTTAAACCATATCGCTTCTAATGCTTATTATGAGATGTATATCAGTTACATGGTTTTAGGATTGTTTTGAACTGGTTTAACTCATTTTATGCATTGTAACCATAGCAGCAACATCTACAAATACGTTTCTACACCATTATTTGCAAAGATGGGATATAACAAGACTCATTATTTTTTGTGTAGCAAATTCGATCTGGCAGAGTGGTAATTCAGGCAAAGAACTAGAAAACTTTTGTTTCCTGTAAAATTGGAATTGCAAGAGGGAAGCCATTTGCACGTGCATTTATTCTTTAGTTAGTGAAAGTTTACACCAAACTGTTTTTGTTATGACCTGTACTTATGTTGATGTTTGAAGACATGTAAACGGTATATTCAGGCCAGGCTGCCATTTTCAATAATATTGATTTAAAAAAAGTGCTATTTTCTGACATTTTATTTTTTCTCCGACTTTGTACTTTCAGTTGCCATAGTTTTAACAACGTGCAGTGGCCGATTCTTTGAAGGTGCAGATAATAATAATTACATTTAGTCCTAAGCACCATACTAGTCAATTATTTGATACTTGCATCAGGAGAGATACATTTTCCTTTGAAAATGCATTAAAATATGTAAAATTTGACGAGCTTAAAAATGGTTGCCATGGCAACAGTATTTGCTTGGATATCTCGAGAACCGTTTGACATATTTCACTAATTTTTTCACCGATCTCCATCTTTTGTCGAGAGCTTTATACCACGAAATTTTGAGCAAAATACAAAATTTCGAGTTTCCATCCAATGCTTGATGCTTACAGTCAGCTTCTCGAGAGCTTTTAATTATATTTAATTTTAATTTTAATTTCATGAACTCTTTAAAATTTAAGTTATCTGTCCCTGCTAAGGGAAAATATACACGCTTAAATCAAAGCATTCTATATAGTAACAGGACTGGCAGGGATTTTCCGGATACTAGCGAAAATTATCATCATCATTTTGTCCCCAGGAAACATCTGACTCTGACACAGGAGATAATATTATTAAATCTCGAAATATCTAATATTCAGAATTTAAAGGGATTTGTAATACCAGACTTGATACGTATTTTATGACATAATAAAAAAAATGAATGCTCACAGCAAATAAGAGTCTCCCGTTGATGATAACAGTCTTAACACAAGTTGGTTATTTGCTCCAGTTCAATAGCTATGTACATATAAAATCAATAAGTAAAAGACAGGAAATTGATTTTTGCTGGCTGGGTATTACGCAGTTGTTTATGATGTTTTTTATTGATAAGTCTCTTTTCTCCTAGACTCAGTAAGCTTATACATAGACCACTTAACACCTCCCATTCATCAAAGCAATTCTCTTTCCACTTCCCTTCCCAGTTGATCTATTCATAGACCACTACACACCTTCCTCTAACAATGGTAATTCGCTTCTGACAACTAGTCTCGTTAAACGTATACATAGACCACTACACAGATCACTCTCACCAAGGTTGTTCGCTCTGTATTTTCGTACCCAGTGAAACTTATACATAGACCACTACAAACCTTACTCTAATCAAAGTTATTCGCTCTGTATTTTCGGACTCAGTGAAACTTATATATAGACCACTACATACCTCGCATTCACCGTGATTAATCACTCTTTGCTTCGAACTCAGTGCGCTTATACATAGACCACAACACAACTCACTTTCACCGAGATGATTCGCTTTTCATTTCCGGACCCAGAACGCTGATACTTAAATCACTACGTACCTTACCCTAACGCTTAGTAAGCTTGTACATAGCAACTGCACACCTTCCTGTCCTTGAGATAATAATATATCTAGCATACCTAAGGAAAGGATGGATAGAAAGTTTTTTTTCTGATTAGAAAGTGTTTGTCTCTCTATTCTAAATGGGCTATTATGAAAGATAGGAACTCGCTGTTTGCATTGTCGTCGACAGTTAGCACTTGCAATATGGGATTGATGGGACCAAATAGTTATAGCAACCAACCAACCAACCAACCAATGAGTTGTTTGCCGCTGAAGGCTGGTTGCTTTATGATATAAGGCGTACTTCTGTTCTATTCCATTCTGTCCCGTACCATTAAGGCTTCATTATTTTTTTGTCACTGAATTTCCGGTCGGCGGTTTTTTCTTGGGAGAAATGAAACGCTGGCATTTTAATTGGACGAAAATAATTTCCTGAACTTCCGTCGCCACTTCCCTGGCAACACGAGAAAGTGTTTCAAAAAAATCCTATAATGGCAGTCAGAATGCGCCGACAAGGCCGTACAGCTCGAAGAAAAAACAAACCTTACCTCTTCACTGCGCTTCTCGGCACCAGCTAATTGGTGACACTGATTATATCTCTAGACCGGCAGCAGGCAGATCCACACGTGAAGCACATCGGCAGCAGGTAGATGCACACGTGAGCTTGCAACTTTCTGGAAATAGCATGGGCTAACGGAGAAACGGAGTCTTTCTGCAAAACAGCTTATGACTTAAACTAGGCCTATCGGTTTGCCCTCAATTATATAAATAATCTAGAATCGATTGGTTGCAGCACCAAGGTGACGTTGCATCTTTTATGTGTGACGTCAAACCAATACTGGTTGCATTCGGGTTCTGCCAATGTCACCATTAGCTTGTCAATGCCACTTTGAGTTTCACTATGGGTACCATTGACTCTACCATTGATACAAGTATTGCCGACCGTTGGCTGGCAATACTGCAGACAACTTAGGGCAGGGGAAAACTTACCATGGCAGGAAATTTGTGTCATTTAACATGGCAATGTACTGAACCCATCATAAAACATTCTAGTTGACACAGGAATATTTTTCCCACAGTCACTGCCAGTTGTGACATTGGTAATTTTGCCAGTGGTGCCAATGGTTGCCAATGGCCATTGGCTGCTGATACTGTGCATGGTTTTACGGTTGCCAATGATACCATTCTGACTGTCTGTCTGTCTCTCGCTTCAAAACACCTGTCCCCTGTTCCGTCTCTTGCCTATGCCTACTGTTTAGCTCATCTGAGCACGAAATGCTCAAGGTGAGCTATTGTGATCGGTCTTTGTCCGTCGTCCGTCGTCAACTTTTGTTTTAAACGACTTCTCCAAAACAGCTGAATGGATTGTGAAATAATTTCACAGAAATGTTCCTTGTGGGACTCTCTACCAAAACTGCTCAAACGGTTTCGTTCCACTGAACAAAATGGCCGCCAGAGCTAAAAATAGCAGACAAAAACCTTTGAACGACTTCTCCTTCAAACCTGCGGGGCAGATTTTAAAATGATTTCACAGAAATGTTTCTTGTGGGACACTCTACCAAAATTGCTCTAACAGTTCTGCTCCACTGAACAAAAAGGCAGCCAGAGCTGAAAATAGAAACAAAAACTTTTAAACGACTTCTCCTCCAAATCTAAAATAATTTCAAAGAAATGTTTCTTAGGAGACTCTCTACCAAAATTGCTCAAACAAATCCGCTCCACTGAACAAAATGGCCGCCAGAGGTAAAAATAGAAAAAAAACTTTGAACAACTTGCTGGGCAGATTTTGAAATAATTTCGGAGAAATGTTTCTTAGGAAACCCTCTTCCCAAATTGCTCAAACGGTTCCGCTCTGCTGAACAATATGACCGCCAGAGCTGAAAATATAAAAAACCTTTAAACAACTTCTCCAAAACTGCTAGGTAGATTTAGAAATAATTTCACAGAAATGTTCCTTAGGGGACTCTCTACAGAAATTGCTAAAACGGTTCCGCTCCGCAGAACAAAATCGCCGCCAGAGCTAAAAATAGAAAAAAAAAACTTTAAATAACTTCTTCTCCAAAACGGCTGGACAGATTTTGAAATAATTTCACAGAAATGTTTCTTAGGAAGCCTTCTTCCAAAATTGCTCAAATGGTTTCGCTCCGCTGAACAAAACGGCCGCCAGAGATAAAAAAGTAAAACATTTAAATGACTTCTTCTCCAAAACTGCTAGGTAGATTTTGAGATATTTTCACAGAAATGACCCTTAGGAGACTCTCTAGAGAAATTGACCAAACGGTTTCGCTCCGCTGAACAATATGGCCGCCAGAGCTAGAAATAGAAAGAAGAGCTTTAAACGACTTCTCCAAAACTGCTGGGCAGATTCTAAAATAATTTTACAGAAAGGTTCCTTAGGAGACCTTCAACCAAAATTGCTCTTCTTCTCCAAAACTGCTGGACGGATTTCGAAATAATTCACAGAAAATGCAATGTTTTTTTGGGGGACTCTCTACCAAAATTGCTCAAGCGGTTTCGCTCCACTGAACAAAATAGCCGCCAGAGCTCAAAATAAAAAAAAAACACCTTTAAACGACTAAACGACTTCTGATCCAAAACTGCTGGGCAGATTTTGAAATATTTTTTCCTTTGGAGACCCTCTACCAAACTGCTCAAATGGTTCTGCTCCACTGAACAATATGGCCACCAGAAAACCTCTACCAAAATTGCTCAAACGGATCCGCTCCGCTGAACAATATGGCCACCGGAGCTGGAAATAGAAAAAACCTTTAAACGACATCTCCTCTAAAGCCAATCGCAATTTCGAAAAAAGATTTCATAGAAATGTTTGACTCATGGCCCTGAACAAAAAATGCTAAAACGGTTCCGCTCCGCAGAACAAAATGGCCGCCAGAGCTAAAAATAGAAATTAATCTTAGAAAATACAAAGGGCACAGTTATTATCCGATTGTCATGAAACTTTTTCAGAATCTTTATCCTAACAAAATCTAGTATTTTGAAACTGGGTCATGTGGTGTCAAAAACTAGTTCACCAGACCAAATCTTAGAAAACCCTTGTGCGAACTCTAGAGGGCACAGTTTTGATCCAATCTTCAAGAAACTTTGTCAGAGTTTATCTTTATGAGATCTGGGCCAAGTTCGAATCGAGTCTGATGGGATAAAAAAAACTAGGTCACTAGGTCAAATCTTAGAAAAACATTGTATACACTCTAGAGGGCACAGTTATGATCCAATATACATGAAACTTTGTCAGAGTGTTTATCTTTATGAAATCTAGATCAGATTTTAAACTGAAGCATGTTAGGTCAAAAAGTAGGTCATTAGGCCAGTTCTTAGAAAAAATACGAAGGCTTTAGAGGACATAATTTTGTTCCAATTTTCTTAAGACTTTGTCAAAATGTTTATCTCCAACAAATTTGGACCAAAGGTGCAACTTGGTCATGAAGGGTCAAAAACTAGGTCACTAGTACTAACCTTTGAAAAACATTGTGTACACTCTAAAGGGCGCGGTTTGATCCGATATTCGCGAAACTTTGTCAGAATGTTTATATCCCAGAAATCTAGACATCTGAAACTGGGTCATGTGGGGTCAAAATCTAGGTCATTAGGTTAAATCTTATGAAAACCTTAGGTACACAATAAAGGGTTCATTTTCCATTGAATATTTGTAAAACTCTGTCTTTTGTACGTATGGATGTCTCTGGGGTAAAGTTAACAGGATACTCAAGTGAGCGATGCAGGACCATCTTGGCCCTCTTTATTATTCTCATTTCACCATCATTTATTAAATATCGCGTGATACGGATGATATGACTCTGTTGTACAAATGTCGACCGAAAATAATAAAATCAATCAATCCGTAAATCAATAAATCAATCCCACACATAAATGTTACCGATGTCAACATTGCATTTTTGTCACAATCCTTCATCTTCTCTATCAGGCTGGTAGTCCAATCTACCGACGAGAGGCACACACACTCGAAACGATGGCGTATGTGCATCTCTGGGACACCATGACGGTAAACTGTCATCGAAACCAAATCACTCCGACCTCGTTAGTCCACTAGGTTGTAATCGAATCCTCAAATCAGCCTGCGCATTTCAGCAAATCAGTTAAAAATCTTTAATTTTAGTTTTTAGGTTCTCCATATTTAATTGATCATATACGAATGCGAATAAGGAATACTCATATCAGATGACGCAAGCTATATACTCCGAGTATAGGTAGGGAAGACAGAGGCACTTACAGTGGATGGGAAATTATTTAATCCCGTATGCAACTTTTGGGCGTCCTGGTTTTATTTTGAGCTGTCCTATATTTTAGATTTTTTTTTGTTTTACTACTTATAAAACGTTTTCCAGGATGTCTGTGGTGTTGGACGGAGTTGCAAAAAACTACTAAAAACGAGCTATCCATGCAGCTGTGCCACAATTGTCTTGTTATTATTATTTTTTTGCTGGAGTCATAATGTAGGTCGATTGCAATATAGCTGGCACCTATTTCATATAAATGTTTTATTCTAATACCGTATGTCAACAAATATATAAGGGAGACCGTGGTTAAAAATACCACGGGTTGGTTATGCCAAGGGCCATTATACACCAGCTATTTTGTCGATGACATAATGCCTCAAAAATTTAACCGGCCGTTCTTAGAACAGCTTCCTGTAGTAAGTAAAACCTTTCATGTAAGATACTAGTTAAAAGAATTAAAGTAATTTTCCAACATTTAATCGTTTTTCACACCACAGCAACAACAACAACAATAAGTAAAAATATCAAAAGAAAATTCTCGAAGAAATCACGGATTCAACAAGTGGTTTTCTGAAAAATAAAGGTCATCTGTTTTCGGATGTTGAGAAAAGTTGCAGGTAAATTACAGTCTTAGCTTTTGAAATACTCAGAAAAACGTAAGATGTTGACACTCTTCATCAACTCGGTGTTTTTCTCAGTGGTAGAAGTTTTCACTGATTCTGTACTACCTGCTTAAGTTTGCAAAAACCATGCATTTAAACAAGTTTTGAAGAAAAGCAATGTGCAACCGCGCGAAATACGAGACGTCTTGAAGGGCTATCGTTTACTTTGATCGGAATGTGTCGTTAGTGACAGGGTTTTTTATCAAAAGGCGTATGTGTATGCCCATGTTTTTTCTGCAATTTTCACACAGGGGTTTCGTGATATTACTGTGCAAAGACGCTCGAGAGGAGCCCAGCATATAATTGATAAAGCTAGAACTTTCGTAATTGCTTTATTAGTGGACAAATGAGGTCTAACCTTAAAGAAGGTTTGTAATGTCCCCCCCCCACACACACACACCACAGGTGAGGGGGGACATAGTGTTTTCAGTGCTGTTCCCGGTGCGTCGGCGTCGGCGTCCCGCTCTTGTATGCGCGATATCTCTTGAACCAATTGATGGAATTGATGGAATTTCACCAAACTTGCGTGGATATATCATTGGGACAGGGTTAAGAGCTGATTAGATTTTGGTGACCTTGACCTCATTTTCAAAGTCACAGAGGAAACTTAAATGGCGTGGTGAAAAATTCTTGTATGCACAATATCTCCTGAACCAAAGGATGGGATTTCATTATTGCATGGATATATCATTGGGACCTCGGTGACCTTGACCTCATTTTTAAGGTCACTGGAGGCCTTAACAGATTTTTGCACCCATGTTATTTTATGAACCAATGGATAGAATTTCACCAAATTTGCATGGATACATCATTGGGACAGGTTTAAGAGCCTTTTAGATTTCGGTGACCTTGACCTCATTTGCAAGGTTCCTGGAGGGCTTAGATGACAATTTATTGTACCCACTATATCTCTTGAACCAATGGATGGAATATCACCAAACTTACATGGATACATCATTGGGACAAGTTTAAGAGCTGATTAAATTTTGGTGACTTGACCTCATTTTCCAGGTCACTGAAGGACTTAGATGACAATTTCTTGTACTCACTATATCTCCTGAACCAGTGGATGGAATTCACCAAACTTGTATGGATACATCATTGGGTCAACTTTAAGAGCTGATAAGATTTTGGTGACCTTGACCTTGACCTCATTTGCAAGGACATAGTCATCTATGTAGGATATCTTTAGAGCCAGTGGATGGATTTCTCCTATCTTGCCTAGTATTTTAATTGCACGTGTTTTTTTATTTATAAGAGGGGATTGGAAATGTGCTGGTGGGGGTGGGGGGCATCAGTTTTTCTCTGAAAAACATTTGTAGTTTTTTCTATAATATTTTCCTCAGAAAGAGGGTACACAAAATATGAAGTACACGTTGAAAGTGTATTCATTTACCTTAAATGTACATTCTACTACAGATTTCTTTGAAGTGATTCAGCTGCATAAAGACTGCCCTTTATACAATGCTGACATATGCATTGATTATAAATTGCATCGTGAGGAAATATCGACGCGTTTATATGATTTCAGGAATGTGTGCATGGAACAACCATTATTGTTGGCCCGGAACTTGCGGAGAGGGATTTACTGAGAACTGCCAGTGCGCCTCAGGTTTTAAAAAGAATGCTGAGTTGTATGAAACAACTTGTCAGTGTAAGTAGTCTACGTCTCCCCGTACATTATTCACAGTGCAGATTATGTTTTATTTTTATCTTTTGAGATAAGAGGATCAGAGGATATATTCTGAAAAATCAGGAAGTTTGGATTGGTTTAGGCTTATATAGTGAATCATCGCTTTTAATTATGTGAGTCCTTTTTTTGAAACTATTCAGTCTTTGAATGAACTTCCTTATTCAAACTAGAAGTTACAGTTACAGTTTTCTCTGGGTTTTGTTACTAAATAATTTCAGGGTTATAAATGAGGCTGAAGTAGCCGAAACTTCGAAGTATGGCACATGTTCTTTGTTTTGAATCAGTTTCCTGTTTTTTATTATTTTTTTGCTCTAGGGTGACCTCATGTGAAATGAGACCTTAAACCATGTGCATACAAAAACATCCAAATAAGCCTGGAAAGCAGCGTAATTTTCGATATATAGATTACCCAGTTTTTCTAAGATGATACCTTATATTTAAGAAGAAAGACTCTGATCAGTTTGTGCAGATGTAATGTGCAAAGCCATTTCAATGGGACATAAGACAGTTAAACGCTGCGTAGGGAAATGACCCCCCCCCTTAAGGATTTTATTTAATGAACTGGCAACATATTACAATATGTAAATTATATGTCAAAATGCTTGACCTTGTGTAGTAGTCAGTGGTGGTACAGCCAAAAGTCCTTCTTCGTATTTTCTCAGTCTGAAGTGTTTCAAATACCATATCACCGACAGTGAGCTCGTCAAAGCTGGACTTACATTCAAACAAGTTTTCTGTGCATCTTTTTTTGCTACTTTGCAGTATTTGGATATCTAATTTTTACCGACAATTATATTCTAATATATACACACGTATTTTTGGCTGTTTTTTCATTTATCAGACTTTTAAAGATTTGTCTTAAAAATTAAATGATTCAAAGCTAACACTTAAACAATGCTTTTTAATCTATTCTTATTTAGAAGTATCTCTAATTTATTGTTCCCGTTAAATAACCAGTGTAGTTCTTCATTGTCATATTGAGAAGTAATCTTATTATGCCTTCTACATATAACGATACGTTTAATCAGAGATAAACCTTAAAGGGAATTTAAGGTATTAGTATTTTACTGACATCTGTATGTGCCTCACACCTTTGCTAGAAGTTTCACTTTATTAAAGTTTAAGCTAAAAATGAACGGAACACTTCATCACCAACCACGAGTTGCTAAAAGAGCCAATGGATGCACGGGATTCGGTTTATACGGTTTGTGAATTTTGTATGGCTGTTTGATCTATAGATTATCTGTGCGGATCTACATGTGCCTGTTAAATCTGCTATTGAAGAGTGTGTGTGTTCCATTAAACTTGTCGTGTGTGTTTCTCTTTTCTATGTCTTTGGTAGGTAATGCTTTGTAGATCTAACCTCACCTAAGAAAATTTTCCTTTATTCATGACATACCTCTTTGACGATCGAAAGATTATTGTAGTTTTTCTATGAAGTCAACTATACACAGTTCCGAGCCACACCCAGAATGTCACACAAAGTCACATGATATCGTATACCTGGCCAATGCAACGACAACTTAGCACGTGACATAGTCTCACAAACAAATCGCACGTGGTCAATACCAACATAAGTCCGTTATTTTACTTTTCAGTTAATGAAGGGATGTATACCTGTTTGAAGAAAACAAACTAACACCACTTTTAATAAATTTTACCCTGCTTTGCAAGAACAGAACGCATCGGAAATGCATGATGCGCCAACTGCCATGTGTAGGACATGAGAAGGCTGATTCTGCGCCATAGATCGCCAACATTTAGCAGGCACTTGCATTTGTCATTTGTTTTTCCGCCATCTTTGTGTAAGCTTGTGAGACGTAGTAACAGTAACTAAGCAGGCGGAGCTTAGCAGCTATTCTCGGAACTGTGTATTAATCTAATTTTTGACCGTATAATTCCTTTCTTAATTTATGCTTAAGTGGACACCTTGCCAACGATTGAAACTTGTCACACCGAGGCTGTAGGACCCAATTTGGAGAAAAAACGATCTGGAAGCAGCGGACCAACCAATGAGTGTCAGTATGAAACTGACTTTTATGGCAATTATCTTCCCACGAACTTGCAGTATGACGTTTTCGCTTCCTTTCACATCAACACAGCAGCATTTCCACAGCACCCAAGCTACATCGATTCATTTGGATTTGGTATTACAGATGTAGAAATTTCGACAACGCACAAGTCAGTTGCAGGTTGGTATGTTATTTGTATAACGATATCACCATTCACATCAGAGTTATAGCAGTTCTATAACCATAATAGGGAAAACAGGCAAAGCAACTGGTATAATGAGGCCCTTATTTGGCCCCAAAAATGCTAAATATGGAAATGCTATATTCGATAATAGAATGGAGAAATAACAAAGTTTCAGCCTAGAATATAACATACCGCACACAAAAATTAAGTCAGTTCAGTCATATAACATTGGGATTTTAGTCTTGAAAATACCGATACTCTCAGTCGTTTTTGACGAAAATTACGAATTGGGTCGTCTTTGCGTCTTTCAAAATATGTGAGTCCCCGAAATTCAGCATATTTTATTTTTTGCATACACTCAGATAAAGCTTTAATATTTTGACTTGTCATGAAAATATGCAGGAGGTCAAACTTTATGTTTATTTATCAAAATTTTCTTGTTACTGAGCTTGTAGCACTTGGGACATTTCCTCTTTTTCTCAATTAAAATGCTCCTTTCTCTGCTCATGGGCAAAATAAACATGTTTTGTGTATTCGTTGTTTTAGTTTTGACACAAGAAATTATTTGTTATATGTTTTAAATTGATCCGTTGGAAGCTTTTGTCCAGCGCCTCTGGAAATGTAAACTGTAGTGGGTGAAATAGCTTGACATGCCTTGAACTTAATATTGGTATCGCAATAGTTCGCATATCAACAGAATCTTATTGTCGAGTGACTTTTAAAAGCTGCTATAATTGTGAATGTATTTATTTATCATTGCATTTTTCTTTCAGTGTAACGGACTAGAAGTTGCATGTAAAAACCATATTATTATGATAAAAATTGGTATAAACACTGTTTGTATATGACCGCATTTGCACAGATGGTAAGCAAACGAAGTCATGCAATTGTAAGGCGAATTTGAATGGGACCAAAACGGTCCTTGCCAGACCATGTCCTCGGGGTAAATATGTTGATGGTTATAAATATTAATAACAAATACAAAAAATTGCAAACTTTATGTAAGATTATCTTGCCTAAGGAACCAATGTAGACCTAGTTGAGACAACAGTCTTAGCAATAGTCTGATCAGTGCAGTGTGCGTACATGTTTGAAGCGGTTTTAATGAAAGTCCTTAATACGACGATCTTGTGTGCAATGTAAAACGAATTCATATTTTGGAATAAATATTTTTCACACGACTTTGTGATACACATCTTTTATATCGGTATGGAAGACTTTCTCACAATCGTGACGGATCGAGATCTTACAATTTCGAATGACACATAAAATTGTTTTTTTTTATATATTTTTCAGGATATGATACTTTTCTGGGTTATGAACAGGTTTTGGCGGATACATCACAAAGCTATGCTGCGACGGCAACTTATGCGAGCACAGGAGCTGTCACCATCCCCCCAACACTCATTCTCACGAGTGGAGACAGGTTCGTATGAGGCGCAAAAATGTAGCATAACTAATTTGATCACTTCAACTAGACCGAAGGGTCTGTATATGCTAACATGGGGAACAAGGATCACACGTGGAGAAATACGAGTAGCTATCTTCTTCAGTTCGCAAAGTGTTAGGAAACTGGAAAAGTTCAGAAGTTTTTAAACCAACATTTTTTGGTAGGTTATTGAAATTTAAATGTTGTATATCGTATATGCTCAATCATTATTTTAAAACATTCGTAGTTGTGATATGAGCGAACCCATACCAAATTAACTGCGGCAGACGCACATTTCTGTATTTAACGCCTTCAGTGTCGGTAAACACCAAAAACTTGAAAGAAAAAAGACGATGGACAGGTCTTGGCAGGCAACTAGAATCCCTGTCCGAGACACACTAACTGTCGCATTATGCGGGACACATAAGCTGCAGACATCAGGTAAGAGAAACCTGCGCGCAGGCGTCCCCATCAAGCCAACTCGACCCCTGCGTCTCGGGAAAGGCGACCGACAAGGGCATCAGGAAAGAAATGTCCGATGCAGCAACAACGCGCATAAATCCAGAACAACCCACACCAATGGAAGCCAAACTCCGCGAATGATAGAGTTGCTTCCGATAACAGCGTATCCATACATCTCCAACAGGTTGATAGGTTGCAGCATCATATGCATTCAGAGGCAGCTCAAAAAAAAATGTTATATTTGACTTATGTACTTATGTGGGGGGTCACCTAACGCATCCCAACTGAAAGAATATGGCATTAATTATTAACTGATTCAATGAATTATCATATAAATAGTTATTAAAAGTAAGTTTCACATTTTTCTGCCCCGCGTTTTCGAATTTATGCGAGAGGATATAGTTTTGGCTTTCTGTTTGTTCCTTTTTATGGTTTCAAGGTTCTGTGGTCCCGGAGTTCCGTCCCTTCCCCCTCTTCACTGTTTGTTCTGGTTTGCGCAACTTCTCCTGCAATTTTTCATGAATCATTCTGAAACTTTCACGGTATTATCACGGTATGTTGTGCATTTGACTTAGGGGTCATGCTTGGATAATTTTTATTACTTTTTTTACTTTGCGCATCGCTTATTAATAACTTGGACCATTTTCGATATTTATCAGTCACTGAATCGACTACCTTATTACATTAAGAAATAACAGTATGTTTTTCTCTGGCTTTCGTCACCAGATTTTATCAGGGTCATTAATGAAGCTTGTTAGCCGAAACTTCGAAGTATGGCCCGTGTTCCTTCTTTTGAATGTGTTCTCTGCTCTTGAAGGAACTCTTTAAGATTTTAATTGGACATTTTTCATTTTTCAGCCTCAGCATAGCTATTAAGTTGGTGTCATGTGTACAAAACTCCTCCTATCTTTTTCATGAATCATTCCGAAACTTAGTGGGCTTATTTTAAATGGGCTATACATGTGCATTTGACTTGGGGGTTATGCTAGTATAGTTCTTATTACTTTTTTCCCTTTGCAA
This sequence comes from Ctena decussata, assembly GCA_963989385.1. Lineage (NCBI taxonomy): Eukaryota > Metazoa > Mollusca > Bivalvia > Lucinida > Lucinidae > Ctena > Ctena decussata. Next base: position 30,148,654 of record OZ022498.1, on the reverse strand, counting down.
ACTTAGACATTTTTTCGGCAAAGGATATTTATCTTGTATGTTGAATAGTTATGAAACGTTATAGACTTCTTTTTCATGGTCTGCAACTATGAATATAACTTAGGGGTTGTGCTCAAATGAAATTTTTAACTACGTTTGTACTTTACGAAGTATGTCACTTTTCAGCTACAGAATACCTGGTAAGTAGGCACATTGTGTTGGCATCTCCTCGAACAGGTTGTCATGGATTGTTCTGAAATTTTGCTGGCTTCATTTTCATGATATGTAAACATGCATGAGACTTATGCTTTATGTAAAGATAATTTTCTTACTTTTTTTTTTGCTTCGCAAACTTAGTCATTTTATCGGTATAGGAAGAACTATCGAGTACGTTGTGCTTCTGCAGTTTTTCATAAATTATATCATGTCTTGTAGGTTTCTTTAAGATTGTCGCTAAATGTGCATGTGGCTTTGGATCTACAGCCTAAAGGCGGGGGACATTCGATGATCGAATTTGCGTGTTCACCTATAATTGACGACTGCTACATTCGATTAGACCTCTATAATACGGTTAAGGAGATTCTTCTAATATAAACGTATCCATGCCAAATTTAGTGCGATAGAAGCGCGTTTTTGCATTTGACTTCTTCAGTGTCGCTAAGCCTCATTAGTTTGAAAGAAAAGAGAAAGCACGCAGGTCTCGGCAGGCAACGAGCATTCCTCTCCGAGCCACACTTATTGTTGTATTCCGCGGAACACATTAGCTGTAGACATCAGGTAACAGACGCTTACGTATTACCTTGATAGCGCAGGCGTCCCTAATCGAGCTACCTCATCGCCTGTGTCTCGACAAAGGCGACATAGTAGAGTATCAGAAAAGAGATGTCCGATGCAGCAAAACACCGCATAAAGACGAAAGAACTCAAAAGAAAGGAAGCCGAACTCAGCTAAGATTCTTATGACAAGTCAGTCTTAGTTTTAGAATGATTTCAAAATTTTACCAGGTATTCATCTATTGGAATAAGGTACATTAAATCAGTATTGACGTAGTGACCCCAATGCCAGAGAACCAGAATCAACACTGAAACATTGACTAACTGTAAGTGAATAACTGCATGTTTAGGGAAAGTTTTTCAAAATTTTCTTCCCTGTTTAGTAGGGTCATTTTTGAGAGAATTACTGTGTTGCGGGTAAGCATTTAATACTTCAAGAGCAGACCCTTATAAGAGGGGCTTTCACTTCAAGGAAAACGAACAAGAAGGCAAGAAAGTTGTTCCTCTTTGTATAAACTGCGGAAATCAAGATCATAGGAATATACCTATTAACATTTAGTGGAAACATCGTCGCCATGGCGCAAAAAGTCAATAAGTACTTATGTATTTTAGTTGGAGTTATTGAGTGTTTTCGCTAAGATGACAACATTGTGCTATGTCAAAAATCATATTTGTGCTTACAGATTGTGTCTAACATATGGTGCTTACGGTGGAGGTTTTTTAATATCAATTGATACATCCGTATATTACCAACCTCGCTCCGCACCAGTACCCTACTGGAAAAAGATGTCATCCAAGACAGTTTGTTATCTGTATGATGATACACCTCCACAACATTGCCTTGAAACTGGGGCCTGCGCGTCAATTCCTCTTGCATTGGACAGAAGAGTGTCAAAAACTCCAAATATTGGCGTTGACTTCCGGGGTTGGTTTGACCCAATCCCAGCTACAGGCACTGAGCTACACTCCTCGGGTATAGAGTTGTACCAAATTACCGTTAATGAGGTGACAGTATCAAATACTGTGCTTAAAGTTGGAACCAGTGCCGTGTTTACGCACAGCGTGGATATGAATGGATACCGCATCACGTTAGATATGCCAACAGGATCACCAAAACTGTATTGCGTGTCTTTAAGTGTAAAGGATTTCGCTGACAATGTAAAACAAGCAAGGCAGTTTTTCCTGTATGACGAATCGTCTTTGATTACAGCACGACCAGATAAACGATTTTACGTCAGTTCAGCTATAGCAGCGTCAAATTATCAGTGGCATGTGCCTGGTAAAGATGTATGTTTGGACTGGAAAGACTATTTCTTCAATCAGTTCTACATGGACAACAATCTTCTCTTGCCAGTCGAACCTGATCCTCGTGGCCTTATAAATGGCATTTATGAACAAACCACTGGCACTTTACCAGTATCAGGAACTCCGAACGTGTATGGTATCATTATGTTCTGGTTTTCATTTTCAAAGAATAACGTAACCTTTTCTTCTGAAACTGAGGTTCCTAACTTTCTAGACCAGACCTTGTGTTCAGCTCTGGATCTAAATGACGGGGATACCTACATACTGAAAATCCGGGCAATCGATATCGCGGAAAATTCATACTCTGAAGATCGCATAATTTATATTGATGGATCGGCGCCTCATATCGATAATATCGGACTTGAAAAGGACGGTTACAGACTGTTATATGTTCATAATCAGACTGATTTATCACAGATGGATCTTCAGTTTGATGCCTACGATCCACACAGTGGTATCAAGACTGTCGAGTGGTTCTTTGGGATCACAGATTACAATGACATTGTAGACAGTGGAACAATAGGTGTACAAATAATAAATCAGGTTAATAAAATACTTTTCTACTCAATTTATAACAGGCTTTAAATCAACGAAACTTGTAACGAAAAATCCGATTCTTATAATTTGATGATTAAATTTGTTCGTCATAATTAGTTTTACAAACCACAAAAACAAACTGGTAAGAGAAAAAAAGATAAAATAGAAAAATAGCCTTTTCATTCTGTTCCTTTCATGAATGGCAGACTAGTGTACGAGCATACTATTTATTGTGTAGACTAGCCATACATAGAACAAAACTAAGTTATAAGGTTTAAATTTCACTCACTAATCTGGCGTTCATAACCGACAGCAAAGGCAACGTACAGTGCATGATTTTGTAAGTGTTTTACTTTTAACATTATGGCCTTGATTGACAATATTACATTACATAGCTTTAATTTTGATTTTTGTCTAGGACGATTGCCTGGATGGTTGTTATTGCCCAGTAATTGGCGAATGTGAGATGCTGACATACTCGATACCTTTACATGGCCTTATCGCCAAACACAAGCACATCGGTAACCACAACAGAAACTACTACTTTACCATCAAAATAACCAACTATGCGATGTTTACAACAACAGAACACATGGACATTTTGGTAGATGATTCACCACCTGAGACTGGGGTCATTTTAGAAGGTACTTACACAGCAATAATTTTTCTCTTCTGAGAAAATTTTAACTTCTCGAAATAATACTACCTTTTCTTATTCATCTCCAGCAAAAAACGTGTTCCTAGTGGGCTCAACACCATCGGTTAAGGGTGATAATAGCTTTACAAATATAAGAGTAGAATTGCTTTTTATAATGAGGTAATGCTAGGACGTGGGAGAGGGATGGGGCTTTTGAGTGACTATTTAAGATTTTAATTGGACTTTGTTTTTTATATATATTACACAGTGCGGCTAAAGAAGCGATGGACTATTTCCTTGTTTTATTCTGCAACTATTTCGGACCAAGTTTTTTCTAAATACTCTATTCACTGGCAATTTTTGACGATTTTGTGACGCATTGATGACGTTCCCGCGTGGTACATGGTGTAACGATTCTTATTCTGTCTAAGATTGTCAGAGAAACGACCCTAATCAAAAGAACATTGGCGGGATCAGGAACGCGCTTATAAAAAAAGTTGGAGAAATTTGAAATATAACAGTTCTTTTCAGCGTGTTTGAGTTTAAGTTTTGACATATTTCTTCTCTAATTATAAATTGTTAAATCACTGTTGGTCGATCAATTTCAAATAGATAAATTACTCGCATACCGCACTCGTGATATGCACTGCTTAACAACTGAGCACTCGTGATATACACTGAATAACAACTGATTTATTACTCAACGATTCACTGCTAGATCTGATCTATTTCTTCAACTTAGTATTTGATTCCTCCACTAGTAAACGGGTCTTATAGTTTCTGATATTCTTCTCAATGTGACTGTAAATAGAATTGTCAGAAGACAGTAAAGCGCAACGCTGCCGGAGCTTGACGTTAACATGAATATGGGCAATACAGGCCAAGTGAAATTAGATCAACTGCAGTGTAAGAATAAACAGTTCTCCTAAGAATGAGTTACACCTCAGACATATTGACAAAAATATTACAATATCAATAAACAGTCAAATATAGGTCATAACGACCTTAAAGTAACACGAAGTCAGCCACTGTATCTAACTGTGCCATAACACTAAACATGATAGAAGTCAATGATATAGTTTAAGAGATAATGGCTTACATCACTGGACCATGAATGAATATTTCTTTCTAAGTTCAATTAACCGTAAAATATAGTTCATTGTCAAATATGCATCATTGCGTTAAATAGATTTTCTCCGGACGTATCTATGGAGCAAGTTTGAAGACTCAAGCATTGCGTTTACTTTGAAACTGAGCTTAACGTAACAGATGAATAATTTTTTATGTTCAATCAAACGTGAATGTAAGTCATATCCCAATATGCATCACTGCTATACGTAGATCTTTTCCAGATGTATTCTTGGAGCAAGTTTTATGGCTGTAGCCCTTGTGGTTACATAAAGATTTAATTAAACGCAACAGGCGAATATCTTCTTCTATGTTCAATTACCCGTGAAAAATAGGCCATGATAAAATATGCATCGCTGATTTCAGTAGTCATTTCCAGCATTTCCAGACGTATCTATGGACCGAATTAGCAGTTACTAAGAAACTGAGCTAAGCGCAAAAGGTGAATATTTTTACAAAGGCGCTGCGCACGCACATGAATGATATTGCATAACACGGCTTCGCAAAGTCGCGCTAAAATAGAAAATCGATGTAGCTCTTCAAGTAAGAGAGGCACCGTGGTCGTGTAGTTAGACGGACTCCGATATGGTGCTGACGGTCACTGGAAGGTCGCGGTTTCAAGCCTGGGTTTGACCATACGGCGACTGGAAAACTCCCACAACCTAGACGTATATAAGGCCTGTTTCTATTCAAGGATATGTTTGCAAGCCATTTTACAGTTTCCTCAGTTGAGTCCACTAAGGTAAATGAGTACGTTCACCTGTTTATCCGCCATTTTCTAAATGGAGACTAGTTTTGTGATTTCCGTCTGCCGTCCTGGACGTCGGAACCGTTTCAAAAGGGTGGTCTTCTCTTAGAGGAAAAATCCTCTTTAATTCTTTTCTGTAAGAGTTGCACCCCATCTGAAGAGAGGCAAATTAAAACGGCATAGTTGCTTTCCCTGTAAGTGTACCAATTCACCTTAAATGTTGAGGTTTACGACTCATAGTTGCAAGTCCAGGAACTGTAAATATACTGCCAAACACAACATACATCGACTTTTACAGTTGCCGGCTTCTTACGACGCGACACCGACACAAAGCGTATTTGATGTTACCAGCTGTGGGTGCTAGGGGGCGGGTAGAAGTATTTTAAGTTTTGCACATAAGCACGGGTCTACTGTTTACATTACTCTTATATCTTTCTTACTTCTGAAGAATTTTCCGTCAGTATTTGTTCATAGCCTTCCAGGGGTCACTTCGCCGGTATAAAAAGAAGTAGCCAACGACAAGACACGGGAATTGTGGATTATTCACTATTTTTGAATGTATCTATTTGCCACTTTAGTTATAGCGAGTATATTTAATTGATGTGAATAGCTCAAGGGAAAACCTAAGGTTTAGGCATAAATACGAGTGAGTCCTAGCAATTACGTTAACTTTGCTACATTATATTGTGCAAAACGTTTGAGAACGTATACATTTTTTCACAGTATCCAAAGCAACCGAATGATTTCTTTACATTGTTTTCCAATTAAAACCGAGAAGACAGATCCAATGGTTTTCTTAATTGCACTGGCAGAGCAGAGTTTTATGATTATAGTCAAAACTTACTATTGTTTGCGAACGTTTCTTTGGTAACTTAAAGCAGATTCCACTGTCCAGGCTACGTTGAAGATATAGGTAAATTGAAAATAACCTGTTCCTAAGATAGCAATTATAAAATCGTTCCAAGTCAGAAAATGAAATATTTTAAGGCGAGGGATACTAGGATTGTTTAAGTAAAATGCTTAATTATCTTCATAAAAAAACATAATAAAAATAATTATTATGTTTTCGTAAAAATGTCTTTTATTTTTTCTGATTTTGTAAGAGGGATAATATCTTTTCCTAGGACCCGACGACTATTTTGATATTGACTATACCAGCGACGAGACTTTTGTTGTTAACTGGCACGGGTTTATAGATCACGAAAGTGGGATAAGAATGTACCGAATAGGTCTCGCCAGCCATTGCTTGACGAAGGAAGAAGTATATAACATGGAAAGTACGCCGGAAACTACATTTGCAGAAGTTATATATCCAGACAATACGGTACAATTTTCAGCTAACTTTACTGGAAAGCGCTACGTTACAGGGATCGCCATCAACAACGCGATGGCTCCGTCTGATCCCGTCTGTTCAGATGGTATAGCTAAAGATATCTTGCCACCAAAGTTCCTTAATATATCAATTGAAAATGCTAGATGGAGAGAATCACTATATTGCTCTGGAAACAAAACATTTTTTCTGCGCTCAGACTTAATAAGAGTTAAATTAGCTGATGTGCAGTCATGTGACAGAGTTTGTGGGTTGGAGGCAAGGTGGCCTTTCATTGACGCTATTCCTGAGATGATGAAGGAAGGTGCAATTACTGAAAGTGTAATTACTGAACCATTGATACTTAATGAATTCTTAAGTGAGAAAAATGAAAGTATCATATCCGGTGTTCTTTGTTCAGAGCTTCCGATATATGATTCGTTCTCTCTGATATATCTACCGAATGATCACATTAGCATTTATTGGAATATCTCAGACGACCTCAGTCAGTTGGAAGAGTTTTATGTCGGTTTTGGCGAAAGTGATTCAGAGACAGTTGCTCCGGGTCTTGTAGATTATCAGTCAACAGACAAAAAGTTCTTCTTTAAGGTTAACCACGTTACCATTGGAACTGATAAAGAGTTTTTCATATTTCTAAAAGCAGTAAACACTGCTGGGCTCGAGACGATAATAACCATTGGTCCCGTGCTAATTGACCAGACTCCTCCAAAATTTAATAATATACCGGATGCAATTATAGATGGTGAAAATGTCGTAGTAGGATGGAACACAGATACTTTCTATGACGAAGAACAAACAGCAGAGATCCATCGGATTTCATTTCAAATAGGTAATTATTATCTAGACAAAATTAAAAAGCACTTCAGTTAGTCATTTTTCAGCTTGCAAAAGTTTTGGCATTACACTCATTTGTAGGAAAAAGGCGGCTACAACAATAATTTTAACATTTAAGAAATTTTAAAATCAAAATTACGTAAGGTAGTAAAACGTATTGTAGATATCAATTCTTTTGAACTCCTTGTAGATTTTAAGAGTAATTTGTAAGAATTTCCTGTGCTGTTTTAGTTTTCTGTGAAGTCACTTTAAACATGATAACATACACACAAAAAGTAGAGAAAATGTATGGCTGGCATCTATTCGAGATTTATGGTCAACGAAATAAATAAAAAATAGGTATTAACATTACATAATTTAGACATAATATATTCCATTCGTTTTATGGATGCATAGTCAGCCACGTATGCCTGGTTATTGTACGCAGTTGCGCAGACCCATTTCAGTGTTTATTTTTCGCACATGACATATAGTTTCTTTCGAATTATTTTAGGACTCTACGGGACAATTCGATGCTATAGTACATGTAAACCGCTAGAATAAGTTAAAGTACGATGGGCCGACCAAAGTCATATATAACTCAAGTATATATTACCGACACAAATAAAAATCATAAGCATAAGTAAGAGATATCATGTTAAATTAAGCCAACAAAATTAGAAAGTTTCCGCCTTTTGACTGAAATATACCAGTCGTTCAAAATATATGAATCGTAGATTGTGCAAGATTGTTCTTAGGTTTGGTATATGTTTAAAACGAAACTGAGAAGTTTCATATTGTTTACTAACACCTGCATGTAAGAGTGACAATTTAAATACATTTTGCTATCATTTAAGGTCACGAAAATAAGGTTGTTTCACCTTTTCTTGACTGGCGAAGGGATTCGGCAGAACATTGTCTGGAATTCACTGGTGGATGTTTCAAGTACCCCCTCTCTGCACTACAGTCACAAGATACAGATATAGGGTTAAAATTTTACATCAAAATGCATATCTACAATATTGCTGGTCATTTTCTGACAGTTGTGACACCAGAATTCACAATTCCGTCGAGGTATCCACCTGGACAAGCCATTGTTACCGACCTTGATCCTAGTGAAGGAACAGATTATGTCATCAACGACAGAGAACTTACTGATATTGACGCACACTTCTCGGCAAATACTGTCTGTGCAATATGGAAGGGTTTTCATCACCCTGAAAGTCTTAAACTTGAATTTGGATTAGGCTCTTCTAGAGGTCTTGATGACGTTTATACTTTTTCTAGTATAAACATAACACAAAGCCATTGTCTCACTTCAATAAACATTCCTGATGATGTTAAAATCTATGTTAGCGTTAGAGCGACAAACAGCGCGGGAAGTACAACAGCTAGCTCAGACGGAGTCGTCATTTTTAATATTAGTCGGGTTTTAGATCAGCTGAATGTTTTAGACGGACCCGCATGCTTCACTAAAACACATTTGTTACCTACTTTCACACTTTTACAACATATTGGGATAGAAAGTTTTATTTTCAATCAAGCATTGATCATCGGTAAAGTATACACTCTGCTGTTTCTTAGCCGAGACAATGCAGTAATAAACGCGTTCCTTTATAGTTCGGACTTCGTCATCCTAAAGAAAACCATAAGCAGTAGTTATCAGCAGGAGTTTGTTTTCCAACCTTATGTTGAATACCCAGTTTTCAACATATCAAATATAGACTTCGACAGTGTCACAGTTGATTTATATAATTGCGAACAAGATGTTCCGGCGGCAGTAGGTAGTAATTCTGACATGGCTCACTGGCACGGTCTGTCGGATCACTTTACGTATGAAGCGGCAATTATAAAATTAAGCTGCTCTGATGTATCGGATAATTCTTGTTTAGACTATCTCTCGCCATTTAGCTCTGTGGAAGAAAACAAAATTATTAAACACGACATTGATCTGGGCATGAAATCTACTTACTATACTGGCGTAAAGCCATGTTTAAACTCAGTATGCGGTAATGTAAAGCTATCATCAGGTGTTTATTTCGAGCCAGATACCTTCACACTAGATATAATAAGGTCAGAATTAGCCATCGGAAACTCGGAATGCACAAATATAATTCTTGAATGGTCACCAGTCAGTAACATCAACACGTCGTTCTACCAATGGTCGGTTGAGACTAAATTTGGAAAGTCAACGACATTGTCTACTATTATGCAGTGGCAGACTGTGGAAGCCTCAAACCCTGACCAAGTGTATATGAAGGTACTTTGTTAGTTCACCATTTATATCTACATTTCGGCTAAGGATGCCTTTTCAAGAATGCATTTTGCTTTGTGAATTATAAGTTTTTTTCTAGGTTCACACGTATTCATACCTTGATCTGCCACTCAGGGTATTACATAGTTATACATTTGGCTGTATACTAGAAAAAAGAAATTGCTTTCTATTTTAGGAGACACTGGCAAATAAACATACCTCATTAAGTTATTTGGTTATAAATGAACATTTAGGTACGACTGACAGCAGTATATCATATACGTGATTTAGTAATCCTGAAACCGTATGCACTGTACAATTTGGCATATGTTATGTTTTCTGATTCATTAATTTCATTAAACACTCTCTGAAAGTTTACACAGCTTGAAGTCCGAAAATTTATGTCTAACATACCTCATATTTTTCCATTACATACTAGCAAAACAATTTAATAAGGTACTCTGTATTGATCGTCCTTTCTTTCATCCACTTGCTTTTAAATGACAAATTTTACATTTTGCTACTTTTATTAAAAATTGATGATATGCAGAGTACATACACCGTTACACACGTTGATAAAATGGCACATCAATGTTTAAACGACATTATTTTAACGTTGTTTGTTTACTGGGTATGATTCTGTGATTATTAATAGTATGCTCAGTGTCGCATAATTGTCCTCAGCTAAACTTAAGACATGGTTAAGGATTGTTTCAGCCTACTAATTGCAGATAAAAGAATGTGTATCTCTTCCCGGACATGCATATAAACAACTGTATGGGTGTGTTCGAGCATTCAGCCGTGCAGGACAAATGACTGAAAGTTGTAATCAGTTAACAGATGCTTCTGACCAGTACGCTTATAAAAGTACAGTGTATGAATTTGATGCCAACTCTGCTGCGTGGGCTGACATCAAGCACGTAAGATGTATTTATGATTTCATTGAACGTATCACTTGTTTAATTTAAAGCCACAGACTCGCTGTCAAGTATTGGGGCTACATTTTACGACGCTTTTAAAGCGTGGCAAATTTGCAGTATACATTATAAGTAAACATGGCATTATGATATAGGTAGCGTACACCTGGTAACACGTAGTCACAAGTAGTAGAACATGGTCAAAACGTAGTAAAACGTAGGACAAAGGCTATAGATATCCACAAATACATAATAAGAATAACCTAGAGATCCTCATCGCCTCGGTCTCACTGTCACGTATTTAGGACTATGTTTCTCTACGTATTTAAAACGCTCGAAAACGGCAACATGCGTATAATGTTACTGTAACATTCATCAATTAAGCATTTCTATTATTAAGCCTTTGCTGTCATACTCTGTGTGTATTCGTATTATTAGTCTCGAATGCGAATACTGTTAGAGTATGAAGTTGTTGACATGTATTAGAAGTAAGCTACGCTGGCATAATCATTAATCCCCATTTTGGAGGTAAGGCAAAATTAAAATGGCAGAGTACCTTTCTCTTAAAGTATACCCAATAAACTTAATCAGCATCGAAATATTTGGACACTTATACTTGTTTTTCTCCATATACTTCCTTTTGCCCTGCTGATATTCTAGGAGGGAGCGTGCCTGAGGCAAACCACATCAGATTTTTACTTATAGACAAATAGGCTTCTGTTTTGAAATTTTAAAGTGGAGATAATTATATTACGATAACACAGCACATTCTCTGTCGAACGCAGTGAGCAGGTACAGTGCTTGAGCATGCCATCTGCGTCATGAAGCCAAAGGACTGGCAAGCATACAACACATTTCATTCCAGTGTATAGAAAGAATATAAATAACCTTAACAATAATCTCTATAATTGATACATTAATGGATATGCTTAAAATTGACGGAGTGTAGAATAACGGGTGCTCCGTTTGTACACTAAATATAGTCTGGGATGTACTTTCACCGGGCCAAATACTATCTTAAACAGAAACTCGTTTTTTTCTTCCTGCATTTGTTCTTGGTTCTCCATCTTAGGTTTTTAAGCAAGGCCAGCGAGCTTTACCTGTTGTCAGATACACTGGTGGACGATCATGCAGCCGGATAAGGCACCGCTGTCGATAGTTAGAGACAGATAATTCACTTTTAAACATCTGATTCTTATAGATTGTTCGCAGTCTTTACGTTGGCGACAAGCTAAGAGTGCTACATGAGGCAGATGTGGACTTCGGCACTGAAGATTCAGAGGTTGTTGGAGCAGTCCTTAGTGGGAATGGCAGAAACATAACCTGGTACCTTACAACAACCCAAGCAATACCAAAAACGTGTGACAATTACCCCGAGTGCAAAGCTTCACGGATAACAAGTGATGGATACGTCGCATTCCCGAAAGATAAAATTGCCTTCAGTACGGTTTATTTTATATGTGCCTTTACTCCCGAATCAGAGAGATTACAGGACAGTTTCACTGAAACTTTACCGGCTATTCAGGCTTGCAGCAACGGCTTTGTGATAGACGATATGCCACCAATCGCGGGAGAGATACACCCAGAAAATATGAATGGATACATAAACAGCGTTGTCGGTTTTACTGTTAGTTGGATTGGTTTTGATGATAACATCGACGTTAGCCTTCTGGGATATAGATACAAAATCAACTCGTACGCTGTGGAAATAGGTAAAAGTTTAGTTTTACACTTGAGTGGTGTCACGTGAAATTGGGCAATAGGCCATGTAAAAAATGATTAGCTGAGTATTAGTGAATATAATCAGGGTCCGTATGCTACTTTTTATTTTCTTTCTATATTTTACTGTTCGAGGTTTAGACAACTCTACTCTAAAATATGAATTGGGTAATTTTGAAATTTTGTAAACTTAAGATTTTATGCGAAAAGAAAAAATAAAACATAAACAAAACCAAAAAAATGGAGAGAAAAAGAAGGAATGGGTGTAGGGAAGGAGGATCCCAATTAAAAAGAAAATAATAATAAAAAAATAATCAAGGTCGGTTCATACATACAATGCTCTTGTAAGACTGGTGAATGCATATGTTAACACGAATCTTTACCGTTCATACGAATAATACAGCGAAAAGTATGTGTAAAAACAAAAATATGTGGCCAGACAGCGTATCAAATCCAGGACCTTTGACTTATAACTACGCAGCCCGCTTAATCGATTACTGAGACCAGTAAAAACTTCAATATGAAATTATTTAAAATTCCATACAATGAATCCAATAGAAAGAAAAGCATGTTTTGATGGTTAACATACTCTGTATCATTTAGTTATTTGGCGTCGTTCCGATACAAAGAACAGCATGTTTTGATGGTTAACAGACTCTGTATCATAGTTTAATTATTTGGCGTCGTAGGGTATTTCGTTTTCACTTGTTAACTCTGTGAACCCCGAAGTATGTAAAGTGGAAAAGTTAAGACACTTCAATTTGGTTGTTGGTTCTTGGTTTGTTTTATGTGCGTAATGATTTGTCTTTTATTGATATATTAGCCTTGACGTAAAAAGCAGAAAAAATAGGTTAAAATAGATGTTTAACGTTTCTCGTATAATTTGTTCTTGTTATCAGAACTGGTAGTTTTGTTTGTCTTTTATGTGATGATAGATGTTTTGGTTGAATTGAACAACCATTTCCGCGTCGGCGTTCGGATTGGATGTTTTGGTTAAAGTTTTTTAAAGACCTATATCTCCTTAACCCATTGATGGATTCTTCTGATACTTGCACTGTAGTTAGATATTGGTCTTAAGTTTAACAGGGTACCACCCCCACCCCACGCCGTGACCTTGATGTCAAGGTCATGGACTTAGAAAATTGGTATTTTTTTGGACTGGATGTTTTGGTTAAAGTTTTATAAAGCCCAATATCTTCTTAACCCATGGATGGATTCCTTTGATACTTGCACTAAAGTTAGATATTGGTCTAAAGTTTTCAAAGGTACTACCGCCACCCCCCTCTGTGACCTTGATGTCAAGATCATGGACTTAGAATATTGTATTTTGATTGATTGGATGTTTTGAATAAAGTTTTTTAAAGACACATATCTCGTGAACCCATAGATGAATTCTTTTTATATTTGCACTGTAGTTAGATCTACAGAATACTATCCTAACCCCGCTCAGTGATCTTTATGTCAAGGTCAGGGACGTGGGAAATTTTTGTCTTTTTTAAAGTTTTTTAATTGCATACTGATTCATAATGCTTTGCAGAGATTCAGTTATTACTTGAACTGATGTTAGACTCTTTTTGAGTTTTTACAAAACACCTTATACTTACCCCACTGGATGACCTTGAAGTCAAGGTCATCGACTTAGAATTTTGTCTTAAAGATTCTGGTTAAAGTTTTATATTTATGAAGTATAATTTCACAGTGCCACGATGATCGACTCAGTTGATACTAATACTTGGACTGATGTTAGATAATGGTTCAGGGTTTTGATACATCCTAGCTCTCCCCCCCCCCACCCCCACCCGTCAGTTTTTTTACCTCAGGCTCATGGACTTTGAAATTTCGTCTCATTTTTTTTATTTTAATCTTATTTCTGAGATAGCTTTTGTTTATAAATGTGTTTCCATTATGGACATGCTTGCATGAAGTTTTATGCATAGCAGTCCACATAGACCCCCCCCCCCCACCACCACCACCCCTCCCCCCCTACCCGTCAGTTTTTTTTTACCTCAAACTCATGGACTTTGAAATTTCATTTCATTTTTTAATTTTAATTTTATTTTAAGACTTATTTCTGAGATAGCTTTTGTTTATAAATGTTTTTTCATTATGGACATGCTTGCCTGAAGTTTTATGCATAGCAGTCCACACCACCATAGCGGCTGTATGATGGGCAAGCACCAATTCAGGCCAGCTATGCTGTCAGGCGACAGCTGTTCGTTGCTTTGTCTGTTACTGATATATTTGTGATGTTAAAGCTAGCTCGCTGACCACCGACATGGGCAATTGCTATTCGCCTGGCTGCCGCTGACGATATCTATGTTGATGACTAATTTTGTCTTGTCTTTTTCCGATATGATGTCTTGGGTGGGATCTGGTATTGAATTATGTCAGTTCCTGATAAGTTTCCTTCTTAAATCTAATTAATACAAATAGACTCATTATAGTATTGGCTTTACGCACCTTCTTTAAGACTTGCAATTCGTAATACATTTTCATTTTGTCTATTCTTACCGTTGGCTTTTACCGGGGCAAAGGAAATCGTATGATACGACTCATTCAAACACTTCTGTTTGCGTTAAATCAAACTCCTACTCGTGAAAAAATTTGCTTTGATAAAATTTGTATTTTCCATTATTGTAGGTAAACGTTGTTATATGTGTCGAAATAAGATTTCTTGTCAAAAGCATCGCCTCTTACACTGTATCACTATTCAATATTGAATAGCTGTGAGTCAGACTGTTTGGGAACCTAAACTTGTGATTTCTTAATAGAGTTATTTTATTCACAAGCATAGCTTCCAACAAAGCTTGATCACGCTAAACAGCTATATTTTGTTTTCAATTTTCATACATTATATAACCAAGTCTATTCGTGTGGCACATTTGACATGTCTTCCATTGTTCATACAAAGCCCTTCAGTTATTGGTAGAATCCTTCGAAGAACTTGTCAGCTGTTAGGTACAGGCAAAATAAAATGCTTAATTCGCTTAATTTAAAAACTCCGTTACAAATTATTGAAGCCGCGTTTAAAGGGACATAAAGTAATGTGCGTGCTTTCAATAATAAAATCATTCTACACACCAACTTACACTAGAATAATTTGTTTTTCAATCGATTTAAGTTTCCAAAGATTTCGTAGATTTAACATACGAAAATTGAAGTTTCTAATCAACTACGAAAATGCTTGTGCTGAGCTGAATCTTTACTGATCACAAATGCTAGTATACGCAACCTCTTCACGCGACTTGAAAATAATATTTCGCTTCTTATTTAAGTATCATCTTTATATACGTTTATGCATGCTATCTTCAGTTTTCCGACCTATATTATTGAAATCCCAATTATTTGTATTTGTATAATTGTAAGGTTCAACGCCTACACGACGAGATATCAAGCAGTACTCTGTTAATGGTGACATCACATCTCTGTTCGTTGACAACTCGAATGTAACTTCAGGAATCTCTCTCTACATTTCTGTTATTGGTATGTATATACAAGTAAAACTCCAATGAATCTGCAAATCGTGAACTCGTATCAGAAACTTTTGCAGGCAGACCGAATGTCCGTAGAACACAAAATATATATAGCGATATTCGTTGTGTTGCCGAGTTTCTTGAAAGATTTCCAGGAGGATATGTACCAGAATCAATACAAACATGCCTGTTCAATAGCTAATATATGCGGCATTAATATGTAGAATTACGTATTATATACATAAGCCCCGAAAAAGTAGTGGATTAGCGCTGGTCTACCGATCTAGCGGACCGGGTTTGAGCGTCACTTGAGGCAAGTCTCTTTCCTATCGTAAACGAGGTTCAGTTGCACACAGCCTTTTATTATTACCGTCCCATCGTCCTGATATAACTAAAATACTGTTGAAAAGGAGGTCATATAGCAAGCCATTCATCTATGTATTATACAGAAATCTTAACAGTAATTTTGAAAACTTACCATGTAATTTGAAAAATTACCAGGTCACTAGACTATTTTAAACCGATTTTATTTAGAGGTATGGGCGAAATTCTCTGTCTCTGAAAACAAGCAAAACGGTTTGTTTCTATTCCCTATATATGTATAAAAAGCTTCGCTTGACGAGTATGCTTAAATTTATGTTGGCACTAAGATAATAATATTTAACAATATTTTTAAATAAAACGGACTTTTGTCTATTTTATTTATATAAAGGTTGTCAATACCCACCCACCATTTCAGTTTTTCATAGATAGACTTTTCCTCGTGCATCACAATGGCGCTCAAATATAATGTGTATGATGATAGCTCACGCACTCAGGCAGAGTAGCTTGCAGAGGCGCGGGGGTGCGGGGCGATCATCCTTCATAATGATATCAAGCTCTGGTTAATTCCAAGAGCAGCTTATTGAAAGTAAACAACACATTAAAGTAGATAGGTGCACGTACAGGGAAAAAGAAGACCAACATTTTAAAATAAGCTACTCTTCGCAGCGGTGGCGGTGGGGAGGGGAGTGGGACTCAGTTCTCATTGAGAAAAAATTATTCCACTTCATCATCCAATGAAAATGAGAGAAGGCAAAATAAATATGGAACAATAAGGAGACCTATTGATTAACCTTAATAAATTGTGAGACCGTAATCTAAAACTATACTTCTCTTCATTTACTGGGTATGTCTAAGGTAGTTTAAAAGGCCTGTCATTTTATCTCATGTTGTCGTTGTTGCTGCTTTGTGGTTATTAACGTCCCATTAAGATATTTCAGTCATGTCGAGACGTTGCCTCCGGATGTTTAAGACTGTAATGCGATCTTGGATAAATTACACCTAAACAGCCACTAGCAGCTCTGTCGTAAAGGCATCGGACAGCCCATCTATTTCACGGGTCCAGATGTGTTGAAGGAAAGGGGGCGGGGTGGGGATCTAGCCAAAATACTCAATTAGACATAACCTCTGTGAATATAGGCGCGAAGAATATGTCATGATCCATGTGCTCAGATTGGTCTTGTCAACTATTTCGAGCCTGTACCTTGGTTACAACTCATAATATACTGCTCACAAAAAGTAGGGGATATTATGATATAGAAGCGAGTTCAAAAATGAATAATAATGGTTGCGTTAGTTTATTGTTGTATATTGACAGAACATGATTCAAGCAACAATGTTCAACTAAAACAGAAACCTTTAATGCAGGTCATGTGACCTAGAGAAGCACATAAAGGACTATGCAGTTTACACCTCAATTTCATATCGGAGAAAAAATTTCTTTTGGACCATACGATTCTGTAAATGATAACATTCTCCATAATTTTCCAAACTGAAAACACCCACTTTGGTACGCTTTATTGCGTTATTTAAGGTGTAGGGCTGTTACAAATGTCACCTTATGTGACACAATTCACCACACAATCGTATCTTTGACGCCTATCATTTTCTCCTGTGATAAAACCGCATGAAAAAAGTATCTGTATCTTGTTAACTGAGGCATTTGGCGTCTGTCTTAATAAAGTTTGCATAAAAATTATTAGTCATTGCTGCGCTGGATTCGTGCGAAATTTGGGTGTCGACCCCTTGTCTACTTCCAATATACTCTAGGTCACGTGACAAGCTTAATCGTTTCAATTTTCATATTGAGGGTCTCTATGAATATTTGTTTTATGAATTATAACAATTTAATATTCATTTACTCATTTTCCTTACTTCTGGTACCTCAAATGTCTTAATATCCCTGACTTATTTTGAGCAGTATATAAAGGGTACAAGGATATTAATGGACGCTGTTCCATGAAGTTCATTATAAACATTGTTTGATCGCGTTTCAAACTAATCCTCAGAACAATCATTTGTACTATAAGTTTTTCTCACCCTTTTTAAATCACTTCTTCTACCTGCCATTGTAGCGACTGATCATGCTGGGCTACATACCAGAGTGTCTTCAGAGAAAATGATAGTTGATAATACCCCACCTACAGTTGGAAGAATTTTCTTGAAAACAGATACAGCGTCTAAGTGGATAAGCAATGGTGTTTTGACAATACAGCTTCTAGATTTTTCTGATGAAGAAAGTGGTATTTATAGTTACATCGTCCATGTAGGATCAACTAGATATAAAATGGACATTTTGTCAGAAAGTGAACATGCAGATGATATGATACAGCTAAATCTAAAAGGTACAGATGTGATGGATGGCCACTTCTACTACCTTGGCGTGAAGGTAAAAAATACAATCAGCAATGATTATAGAATGTTCGATTTTCACGTACTCTAAACAATCGAAGTATCGACGTAACTAACGTTATTGTACTAAAGTAGGAAAGATTGGTTTTACAACTCAGTAGTGCATCCAAAAGATGCCAATGGAATGACAAACATGTAAAATCTGAAAGACTTGTTAAGGAGCAGTCTGATCAGTGGTAAAACATTCAAAGCTTTCGGACAAATGGTTCTGAGCAACAGTGCAGACTCTAATCAGACTGGTCTTATGAAGTCTAATCTGGGTTTGCACTCTTACCTCAGCGTTGAACGTTTTATGGTGTGCTAGATATTTCTTAAACATTTCTCAAACTTTAAAGGAGATAATTATTACCTTTTCTTTCTCTGTAAAGTAAATATAACTGATTAGCATGAAGAATAAATTCCGCATATTTACAATGAAGCAAACTATAGTAAAAATAATTTGGCTACCAGGGAGGATTTGAATAGATGTACTTAAACAGAATAAAACTCACGCGAAAGGAGATTGATAAAGAATATGGAGTTTCAAACAATTCTTATGTAAACGCGTGATATTGTTAAGTCATTTGAATCATTACTTGTAAACATGAGCACCTGGTTTTATATTTGATAAATTTGTTCAGTTCAAATAATTCACATATTGTTCTGTCCAAAGAAATCAGTGGCACTTGCATTTGATTTTATACGTGTTTCCGATTATGTACGACATTTGCGATGAAAAGTTAGATGACAAATTCGAAACACAAATTGTTCAATTTATGCCAATTAATTTGATAAAAAAAAATACTTTCAAAGACAAAAATTGCTATGGCTTTGACATTATCCGATTGTTGGTCTAGTTTTTATTCGTGAAAACTAGAAAGTTACTCCCGCTATGGATTCTACTACAACTTATATATTTTTTATGTATGCGAAATCCAGCGCTTATTACACTTAACGATTTAGAATCCATCAGATTTAAATAAATACGCATGCTGCAAAAAGGTGTAATCTGATCGTAAGAGTTCCATAACATAGTACACATCGGCGGTTTAAAGCATTTTACTTTTAGCTCACCTGAGCCTTTAGGCTCATAGGTGAGCTTATAGTATAGCCAGGCAACCGTTCTATTCTATTCAATCGTCCATATCGTCCATCGTCCGTTGTCAACATTTTCAAACATCTTCTACTCTGATATTACTGGGCCGATCGAAGTCATATTTCTTATGGAGCCTACCTAGGTTGAGGGATCAAAAGTTTGTTCGGGGTATCTGGGTCACATGACTAAGATGGCCGCCACACCCATAATTGGTAAAATCCCTTCAGAAATCTTCTTCTCTAGAACCAAAAGGCTGATGACCTTGAAACTTGGTATGTAACATCGGACATGGGGGCCCATCATAATTAGCTCACCTGAGCTGAAGGCTCACAGGTGAGTTTACAGTATAGGCAGGCATCTGTCGTCCGTTGCCCGTCCGTAGTCCGTCTTCCGTCAACGTTTTCAAACGATATCTCCTCTGAAACTACAAGGCCCATTGTTACCAAATTTCGTATGTGGCATCTATAGGAAGGGGGAACCTATAATACTGTTTTTTATCCAAATCGCTTTTTTGGTTGCAATGGCAACTTAAAGATTCCATAGACTTATATGGGGAAATTGAAATTTTGCATTTATTGCTATGTCACTGCAGATATTTTAACAAAACTTTTACAGAAATGTTTCTTGAGTAGTCCTCTATCAACCACATGACATTTATGTAGATTGCACAATTTGGCTGGTTGCCATGGCAACCGAACGGTTGAAAATAGAAAACATATTCAAAAATCATCTCCTCTGAAACTATGCAACCAATAAAGCACAAACTTCACAGAAAAGATTTTAGTACCAGCTTCTACAAAAGTATTGTTTTTCTTGGCAATTGCTCTGGCTGTTTGGTTGCTTTGGGAACTTAAAGTTACCATTGGCTTAAAATGGCAAAATAGAAAATTTGCATTTATTGCTATGCCACTGCAGATATTTTGACAAAACTTTCATAGAAATGTATCTTGAGTAGTCTTTAACCAGTCTTGTTAAATTTATACAAATTGCGCAATTTGGCTGGTTACCATTGCAACCGAATAGTTACAAATAGAAAAATATTAAAAACTTATCTCCGCAGAAACTGTATAGCCAATAAAGCTCAAACTTTATAGAAAGAACCTTAGTACTGACTTCTATATAATTGCAGTTTTTCATGGCAATTACTCCAGCAGCTTGGTTGCTATGGCAACTAAGAGTTTCCATTGACTTATAATGGGGAAAATGGAAATTGGCAAATTTTGCTGTCTCACTATTTAGATTTTCTTTCTACAGAAATGTTTCTTGAATAGTCTTCCATGTCTCATATGAATTTTCTCCAAATCGCTGATTTGATTGGTTGCCATGGCAAAATATAGGGTATATTTTCGAAAAAAAAGAAAAAGAAAAAAATGAAAACATCTTCTGCTCAGAAGCCATATGGGGGATGAAGCTGATATTGTGCAAACATGTTGATGACAAAAGCCTCTACATGAATTTTGTTTTTTCTTCCAACCCCATAAGAACTTTGGTTGCTATGGTAACTTATAGTTTCCATTGACTTATAATGGGAAAAGTGAAGCCATGAGGAGGATGAAGCTGATGCTTTGCATGCATATTAATAACATTAGCTTCCATCTGAAGTATGTTTCATATTATCTTTGCCCATGTGGACTTGTTGCTATGGCAACTTAAAGTTCCATAGACTAACAATGGGGAAAGTGGACATCTGGTATTTATTTCTGTGTTACTGCAGATATTTTGACAAGAGCTTTACAGACATGTTCCTAGAGTAGTCCGCTATTAGCCATATGAATTTTGCAAAACGTTCTGATTTTAATCGGTTGCCATTGCAACTGAAAGGCCAAATTTTCAATTTTTTTTTCATTTTTTTTGCAAAAGATTTTCTTCTCAGAAGCCATTAAGGGGGGATAAAGTTTATTTTTTTTGCATAAATGTTTGTGATATTATCCTCTACATAAATGGTGTGTTTTATTGCTGTTGTGCATGCTGTTTTGTTGCTGTGGCAATTTAGTTTTCCAAAATAACCTCAGTGCCCAGGAGAGTGATTTAGGGCTATTGGCCCTCTGGTTATGTGTTAAAATTGATATACACTGTAGGCAAATAGTTTAATTTTTGCATTGTTTCTCTTCATAGGCTGTAAACAGGGCGGGAATATCTTCCGAATATACATTCACACAGTTTGGAGTTGACCAGTCACCACCTACCGGAGGTCATGTTATGGACGGACTGCCAATGGAAAATGTACGCTTTATATCTATTTTGCAATATGATACTTTTGGCAATCAGACATGAGAATTTTGCATAATTGAAATACATGTAATTACAAAAATATAGATGAAGATAACCAGGGGTGTCTATAATGACAACACATAACCAACATTTGATATTAATAAAATAAAATAGGACAGAACAGAACAGCAGGCTGTAGCAGACATGGTTACATATAGTCTAACAAAGAGAAATTGCAACTACATTAACAACTCGGAATGGCCAAAAGCAGGAATATTGGGACTTATATCAATAAATATACATATGCACCTCATACTGATTTAAAACATATAAGCGTTCGATCTACATTCTAACTCTTAAAAACAGCACAATTGAACATAGGTCATTAAACATTCTTCATTGAATCGCAAAGCATAAAAGGTGCATACGCAAACAGCAAAAACGCAGATCACATCAGCTTTAGCATCTCTCTCCTATTCTGTCTCTCGAAAAAAAAAATGGTGCACATAGGAGTTGCACTAGCAGGGATTATGCTTAAACGCACATGCAAACAGCAAAGGCTCATATCAGAACCTTTACCAGTCACACACAACATGCATAAACACAAAAAATATCTACATACACAAAAGTAAGGCTCTAAGTAAACTTCGCGAACTCACAGCCTAGATATAGTATTCACTTTACACGAAATTTACGTACGGTAAATTTTTGATTGTAAAGAAGTTCGTAATGAACGAATAAAAACGTCTCGGGAGCTTATCTGAGTCCTCTGTGTTCCGATATACAATAAGGGAATTGGGTTCGTTGTGCCTCTCATTTCTTATATAGTCTGTCTGCTCCCAAATGCAAACGGCATCCTTCTCAAATTGGTGAGAGGCAGAAGATTTTCTAATTATATTGCTCATTCTTAATATTTATTTTATACATAATCTTAATTTTTAAGAAATGTGGTGCTTTGCATAAGGCATGTTAATAACTAAAAAAAAAAACAACTAAAAAAATGTGTTCACCACTACATTATAGTTTAATAGTTTAATGTATGTTTACAACAGAGTACATGTATATATCATCTGACTACACTCAGAAAAAATTCTAATTGGTCAGTTTCATACTTTGCAGAAATGCGATTTTCAATCATTAGTTTTGAATATTATCATAACCAAAATATTGGGCTGTTATCTACTTACTAAAACTGAATGTTGTAATCCAAACTTTATTGTAATATCAGAGTTATGACCCTTTCTTGTAAACCATGATCTGTTATGAAACTGCATTAAAACTGCATTGACTGCCAAAGGATTAGGACATTTCAGATGTAAATTAAGTTTTCTATCTTGAAAACACAAAACCTATACTGAGTCATCATGAAACTTTTATGTATAATAATTTTAATATTGAAGTATTTAAATTACCTCCCTTTGAATGTTAGTGTCAATCTTAACAAAAGTCTCAAATTCTAGTGACTCCTTTTGCAAATGCATATATAGTTGTGTTGTTTGTAAAATACATATATATGTGCATTTATTCTTCCCAATTTGTAATCAGAATTATCTTAAGTTTATTAAGGCTTATTGTTATGGAAAAAAATCGTGTTCAGTATTTCGACCTGGCAGTGGTAACAAAAAAAAAGAATATAAACCAGCAACTAGCCTGCTTTGAAACATAACACAAATTATTTACATGCACATAAATATTAAAACAGTCATTTATAAATCAAGAAAAAAACAAAATAAAAACGTAATTAACAATACCTTATTTTAGCCTGAATGTCCCTCAGAATTTAAAACACATGTCTTTTAACAGTTTCTGATCCCAGAAGATAAAGTCTGTAGCACATGAATATTCTTAAATTAAAGAATAAATCCAGGAGTAATCCAATATATTTAAATTCCCGTATAAACGTATTTGAATATAGACTGGTGAAAGTTTACAAATATGACTAAATGAAAATGTGTGCTCTTGATATATTATCTAGGAACATTCAGGAATTAACAAGAGATAGATTTTACCAGCAAGTTCTCAATTATGACATAATTTTATACCAGAAGATTCTTAATGTTTACAACAGAATTTATTTTATTTTCTTAAGTATAATTTAGTGATTCTAGATAATTCTCGAAACATTCTGAAAGTTAGCTAAGGTCCCTGAAGCTTCCAAAACATTCTTTAAACAATGGGGGGGGGGGGGGGGGGGGGAAATTCCAGAACTTTCTAGACAATTCTTTCTGTTTCAGGAACATTTCAAACTTTCCCCAATTTCCCAGAATATTCTGAATGACAATGTAAACAACTTGTTTATTTCAAACTGCCAAAACGTGGCAAAAGAAAATATTAAAACCATTTAAACACCATATTCATACATCAGTGTAGTGACACCATGCGTTATGCGTGCGGACAGTTGAATAAATTTTACCATTTCACTCATATACGCACGCAAGAGTGTACAGAGTTTACGCTATTTCCTATCAGCAATAATTTGGATGTTCTTACAATCACACGACACCCTTCAGTCAAAATGCTGTTTCTGCATTATGTTTTGAAAAATATTTTACAAAACATCCGAAAATTTAGATATTTTGTATTCTGTTATGTAAAGTTATAAGGAGCATTGGAATACTAGAACATTTAATAAAACTTTTATCGGTTAGAGTGAATGAGCAAAACCCCGTTGGCACTTGGGAGAAAACGAACTGTAATAACGTTCTATTAGCTTTATAATATTTGTCTGAACAAGTGCTATATAATTTGTCAAATAGGTCATAGACGTCGACTTCCAGACAGACTTGAATTATATTAGTGGACATTGGAAGAGTTTCACAGATCCCCATAGCGGTATCTCGTATTACACAGTTGGTCTTGGTACAGAACCATTAACATATGATATTGAGCCCCGTATCAACGTTGGATTCCGAACAGGTTATATTAAACACTGAATTAGATAATTTGACAAATACTTATGTGTGTGTTTTATTTTATGTAATTGTTGTCCGTCCTTTGAAGAGCTTTAAATCCGCACGCGCATCCGTGCAGTCTAATCAAAATCTCCCTTTTGCACATTTGCAATATACATATGCTGCGAAATCTCAATAGTCACAAATGTAGATCCTACTCAGTTTTCGCAATCACGTGGTTTGAATGTTTACAGTAAGCACAGGCCCTAAAAACCTTGTTCTCGCGATGCCAGTCGTGTGAATTTTCGCCTATTGTTGCAGTTGCCTTTCTTATTATGCAAAGATAGATCTTGCAACTGTAGATGACGCCGAAGAATAGACATCTTGACGTTAGTTAACATGATTATAACGTTTTTCAGACGTGGAAACGTAGTTCCATTAAAATAATTCTGACGTCAACAAACTATGGATACGTTAGGGGTTTTGTCAATTGTGCCATTGTCGACTTTCCCAATGGTGATATTGGTTGCCAATGGTGCCACTGGTAACTGTAGAACCCTGAGCAGTATCGACAGCGATGGTACCATTGGTTGAGGCAATGGCGCCCATTAAACGCTTGAAGAGCCAATATTTTTTTGCAATTAGAAATGTTAAGTTTTTCTGATTTGTTTTTTTTTTACTGTGGGAAAATATTCATTCTACTACTGTCTAAACTCGAGCGCTAATGACGAATTTCCTAATACGCCATGTCGAATTACGCAATTTTCCTGTTTTGGTAATTATGACCACTCCTAAGTTGTCTGCAGTATTGACAGCCAATGGTCAGAAATATTGGTACTATTGGTACCGATGGAAGAGCCATTGGTGACAGTGGTGAAACTCTAAATGGCATTGACCCGAGAGCACCCAAAATATATTTAGACATCGATGACGGTAGCAACATGTAGCCTCTCAAACAAATAACATGTAATAGAAAGTAGCCTTAGTTCCTGTGATTTGGTGCAGACTTACTCTCATTTCTGTTTTTAATAATTTATTTAATAATTTATTTAATAATCTAATAATTTATTTTCAGCCTCTGAGCCTGCTGTAAGATCAAGGAAGCAAACTCATGACTTACTCATACATGAAAGATTCATGAAATTATTTTTAACACAGGAGAAGTTGCATCTTATGTAAACAGTTTAAAGGAATATTCTCCTTGAAATGTGTTAAAATAACGATTTCATATATGCGTTCTTTGTAAATGTTTCAGATATAATTTGGAATTCTACTTTTACTACCGGCCAAAAGTACTATATAACTGTTGATGCGTGTAATGAAGCTGCTCTGTGCCATGCTGTTTCATCTGATGGCCTTGTTTTAGATGACTCACCGCCAATTTCTGGCATTGTAAGGATTGGATCAAATAGCCGTCACCATTCTTATATTCCCAGAAGGTATACATGCACGACAGGAGGAAAAGTTTGCCAAGAGAAGTGCACTAAATGTCTTCATACCTAGGTTTTAAAAGCTTCAAACTAAGGTTTGAATTTGAATCTTACAATTTATATCTTCAGCCTTAGGTTTTACATTTTTCATTACTAGGTTTCAAATTTTTAATCTAAGGTTTAACCTTTGAAAATCTAGGTCTATAACGAATCTTTATCCAAAGCGTCAAATTAACCATAATATAGAAGTCTTAATAGAGGAATTTTTAATCAGAGATTTAAGGCTTTCAAATAATGCCATTTTGAAACCAAGAGTCAGAAGATCCATAGATGATCGAAAAGGTCAAGGTCACACTTAGAGTCAATGCTCAAAGGTAACATTTTGTGTCCGCTTAATATCTCGCAGACAGTCTGAGATTTCTTCATGAAAGTTTGTACAAATATAAAGCACCATCAGACAAGATGCAGGGAAAAAGAAACATAACCTTATTTTCAGTTTTGACGGAATTATGTCCCCTAGTACTTTTCATTTAGTAATTTCATTTAAGCTTCCTGACCGCTCCATATCTAAAAACATTTAAAAAATTTTCATGAAAGTTTGTATAAATATAAAGCCCATCAGACAATATGCAGAGAAAAAGAACCGTAATTCCATTTTCAGTTTTGATGAAATTACCCCATTTGTATTTTTTTTATTATAATTTTATTCATATAAATTTAGTGTCTGAACCATATCTCAAAAGTCGTTTAAGAGTTCATCATGAAAGTTTGTATAAATATAAAGCTTTACCAGACGGTGACAACAGAATGTGCAGAGAGTAAGAAACATAACCTCTTGTAACAAAATTACGCCCCTTTGTATTTTTCGTATTGAAACTTTGTATTAAGTTCATGTCCGCTCCATATCTCCCTAACCGTTTGAAAGAATTTTTGAAACTTGAGTCGAATGTTCACCTTATCGAGGCAACGTGCAGAACACATATTTCAACAATGTCCAACAGAGGTCAAGGTCACACTTAGAGGTATAAGTTCAAAAGGTAACTCCATGTCTCGAAAACCGTATAAGATTTGTTCATAAAATTTTATACAAATATGAAGCATCATCAGTCAATGGGCAGCGAAAAAGAACTTACTTTCAGTTTTGACGGAATTATGCACCTTTGTATTTTTCATATAATAATTTCATATTTATTAGCTTTGTGTCTGCTCCATATCTTGAAAACCGTTTAAGATTTCTTCATGAAAGTTTGTAGAAATGCCAGACGATATGCAGAGATAAAGCACTATAACCCTACCTTTAGTTCTAGTGAAATTATGTCCTTTTGTATTTTTTTCTATGACTTTCATATTACCTTTGTTTGTTTTGTAGTTTTATATCTGCCTTATTATTGAAGATTTAAGCTACTGACAAAGTTCTGTAATTTCTTGTTTTCTTTCCAACTTAAAGCCTAACGGGCGTATATTGCCTCGATCAGCGGAGCTCGTTTTAGAAAAATTTCAAAGCCACTAAAAGCAAACTGGAAGTTACAGAACTTGTCTCCATCCGAAAATAAATGACAGAAAAACATGGTTGTGTAAGCATTCATCCTAAATTAATACAAACATGAAATCACTTTGCACAGAGATCCGAAACTTTGTTGTTAGCCTATTCAATGGTCCTGCAAGACAGTTGTCATTTCTGAACTGAAGCGTTTTATCAAATATGCTTCTATTACAAACTTACGACGTATTTCCTTTTTATCGAAATACGTTTTGCAGCCTTTCTACTCAGTCGTGGAATGCATTTAAATAGATTTTTCGGTATATATGTTTGGGCACACTGAAATCTTGCGCTGCCAAGAAGACGTTTGCAATTGTATTTTTTATCCGAAAGCAATTTCTTAAGCATAGGGAATAAATAGAAGTCACATGGACTCAGGTCTGCTGAATAATGTAGATGGTGTATAACATTAACAATTTTAGACGCAAAGAAAACCTTAACATCCTCAAACTTGGGGAAGGAGGCGTTGTCATGAAACAGATGAATACCTGACCCTGACCCTGACCATCATATGCTTAGGCGCATCTTGCAATAAAACGTTTTACCTTTTTTAACATTGAGTTCCTATAGACGCGTTCAGTGACTGAGTGACCAGATGGACATTGCATCTGAATGACATGCAAACTGGAAGTTCAGAAAATAGCGTACAGAATCTCATCTTTATTTGTTGCTCTTTTGGCAATATATGGCCGCGCTTTAACTGTTTGTTTCAATTGCTTGTTGCCAGCGATTTCTGTGGCTTAAACCGGTGTATACAGGTCTCATAACATGTAAACAAATTAGAAATAACCCAGCTATTACAATTTATATATGTTTTCAGTATGTCTATGACACGTTTAAGTCGCTGCTTCCTTTGCTTGTAAAAAAAGCAAATGAGTTATCTACCTGGAGCAAATTTTTTTCACATGCAAATGCTGCTTAGTATTGATCGCACGCTGCCTTCCGATATACCAGTCATACCAGCTATATCTCTTACCCGAGAACTGGGGGTCCTGTTCTACCACAGCTTTAAAAGCAGCGATGTTTGCCTTAGTTATCGAGCTTTAAGGCCTACCAAGGCGATGTTATCTTCTATTTTTAAAGTTTAAAGTTTTAACCCATCTAAATATTGGGAACGTGGAAATGGACTAAGGTCCGTATATATATCACACTGCTCAGAAAATTTTACAACTGTAAATGGGGTATACACTGCCCTCAGTTTTTCATTATCACACTACAATCATAATTAATTCTTCACTATAAATTTAAACAAATGTAATTTGTGATCTTTTGACTAAAAAAAAAAGAAACAAATAAAAAGCATATTATTGCTGATTGAGCCGAAGTATAAACAAGATGGCCAAGAGGCCCTGAATCGCTCACCTGAGCATGAAGGTTAAAGGTCAAACTAGGGTCATAATTTAAACAAACCTCATAGTTAGCAACCATTTCCAAATGGTTCTGAAGAAGAAGATTTTTTCACGTTTTTCTATGTATTGCTATGGTTCAAACCCTGGACCCCCTGGGGCAGGGCCAATTTGAACCCTGGGGCCATCATTTGAACAAACTTGGTGAGGGACCACTAGGCAATGCATCATACAAAATTTCAAGCATCTGCACTAAGGGGTTCTCGAGAAGAAGGTTTACATTTTAATTTCAAACCCAAGACTCCCTGTCCCAGAGCCATTTTGGATCCCAGGGCCGCCATTTACACAAATTTTGTAGGAGTCCACCAGGCAATGCATCATACCAAATTTCAAGCATCTGAGCCAAGTGGTTCTGAAGAAAAAGATTTTTTATAATAGTTTCCTATGTATTTCTATGGCTCAAACTCAGGACTCCCTGCCGCATGGCCATTTTGGACCCTGGGGCCATCATTTGAACAAACTTGATAAAGGACAACAAGGCAATGCATCATACCAATTTTCAAGCATATGAGCCAAGTGGTTCTGAAGAAGAAGATGTTTGAATATTTTTCTATGTAGTTCTATGGTTCAAACCTAGGACTCCCTGGGGCGGAATCATTTTTTACCCTGGCACCATCAGTTGAACAAACTTGGTAAAAGACTTCTAGGCAAAGGAACATACCAAATTTCATGCACCTGAGCCTAGTGGTTCTGAAGTAGAAGATTTTTTAAATAATTTTTCTATATATTTCTATGGTTCAAACCTAGGACTCCCTGTCACGGGGCCGTTTTGGACCCTGGGACCACCATTTGAACAAACTTGTTAAGGGACTACTAGGCAATGCTACATACCAAATTTCAAGCATCTGAGCCTTGCAGTCCTGAAGCAGAAGATTTTTTAATATTTTTCTATGTATTTCTATGGTTCAAACCTGGGACTCCCTGCCCCGGGGCCATTTTGGACCCTGGGGCCACCATTTGAACAAACTTCGTAGAGGACCACTAGTCAATGTTACATACCAAATTTCAAGCATAAAAGGCAAGCAGTTCTGGAGACGAAGATTTTTATGTATTTTTTAGTTTCGAACCCAACACCCCCTGCCCCAGGGCCATTTTGGATCTTGGAGCCACCATTTGAACAGACTTGGTAGAGGTCCACTAGGCAATGTTACATACCAAATTTCAAGCATCTGAGCCAAGCAGTTCTGGAGTAGAAGATTTTTAAGTATGTTTTAGTTTTGAACCCATTACCCCCTGCCCCAGGGCCATTTTGGACCCTGGGGCCACCATTTGAACAAACTTGGTAGAGGACCACTAGGCAATGTAACATACCAAATTTCCAGCATCTGAGCCAAGTAGTTCTGGTGAAGAAGATTTTTAAGTATTTTTTAGTTTCGAACCCAAAACCCCTTGCACCAGGGCCATTTTGGACCCTGGGGCCACCATTTGAACAAACTTGGTAGAGGACCACTAGGCAATGTAACATACCAAATTTCAGCATCTGAGCCAAGTAGTGATTTATAAGTTTTTTTTAGTTTCGAACTCAAGACCCCCTGCCCCAGGGCCATTTTGGATCCTGGAGCCACCATCTGAACAAACTTGGTAGAGGACCACTAGGCAATGCTAAATACTGAATTTCAAGCATCTGAGCCAAGCAGTTCTGGAGAAGAAGATTTTTATGTAGTTTTTAGTTTCGAACCCAAGACCCCCTGCCCGAGGGCCATTTCGGACCATGGGGCCACCATTTGAACTAACTTGAAAGAGGACCATTAGGGAATGCTACATACCAAATGTCAAGCATCTGAGCCAAGCAGTTCTGCAAAAGAAGATTTTTATGTATGTTTTAGTTTCAAACCCAAGACCCCCTGCCCCAGGGCCATTTTGGACCATGGGGCCACCATTTGAACAAACTTGGTAGAGGACCACTAGGCAATGCTTCATACCAAATTTCATGCATCTGAGCCAAGCAGTACTGGAGAAGAAGATTTTTATGTATTTTTTAGTTTCAAACCCAAGACTCCCTGCCCCAGGGCCATTTTGGATCCTGGGGCCACCATCTGAACAAACTTGAAAGAGGGCCATTAGGGAATGCTACATACCAAATGTCAAGCAACTGAGTCAAGCAGTTCTGCAGAAGAAGATTTTTTAAGTGTTTTTTAGTTTCGAACCCAAGACCCCCTGCCCCAGGGCCATTTTGGACCCTGGGGCCACCATTTGAACAAACTTGAAAGAGGACCACTATGCAATGCTACATACCAAATTTCAAGCATCTGAGCCAAGCAGTTCTGGAGAAGAAGATTTTTAAGTATTTTTTAGTTTCGAACCCAAGACCCCCTGATCCAGGGCCATTTTGGACCCTGGGGCCACCATTTGAACAAACGTGATAGAGGACCACTAGACAATGCTTCATACCAAATATCAAAGCTATAGGCCTAGCGGTTTCAGAGAAGATGTCATTTAAAGCAAATTGTTGGCGACGGACGACGGACTCACGCCGCACAACGCACGACGGACGACGGACACTGGGTGATCACAATAGCTCACCCTGAGCCTATGGCTCAGGTGAGCTAAAAATACACAACAAAGTCATTGAAGACTATGATTTGCCTGGATATCAAACCCGTCTGATCAGAGCCTTCGCTGCGTCTTCAGTGGGTTGGTAAGATCTAAATTAATTTGAGGAGACTTTGCCATTGCTATTGTAATCCAGAGGAAACACAAATTGTAATCCAGAGGAAACACAAAACACTAAATTTCGTCTAATATTCTGTGATAACGTTGTACTCCAAAGGAAACACAAATTATAATCCAGAGGAAACACAAAACATTAAATTCCGTCTAATATTCTGTGATAACGACCAACAAAGACCTTACCTTTAAATCAGCAAACTTCATTTTGGATCTTTAAGAACTGACCTGTTACGTTGAGAAAAAAGTCATTTATTGGCAATTAACTTACAAAACTGTTCAGTTGGTTTAAGGGATACAGCTGCTGATAAACCTGTATAAGAATAAAACAAACAAAATAAAACAAACAAACCCAAACCATGTAGACAATCAAGTCATTATCATAATTGTATATATAGCAAACAGGAAACAACACTTTACATACAGTTGGGTAACGTTTGATAAATGGTAATTCAGTTTCTTTTATTTATTGTCAAATTCGTTATTATTTATTTATTTATTTATTTATTTATTGCATTTTAACATTATTTATCTTCCTTGTATCTTCTCTTCCCATTCTTTTTTCTTGGGCGATTAAAATAAATATATACACTTTCAGTGATTCAAATGTATGAATTAATACTTTCTTAACTCATTCAAACGTTTTCGTTAATATTATCGTAACAGGAAAGAATATTCAGCAAATTGATTGATAACAAGACTGAGGAAAAACATTTCACATACGGTATCTGTGCGACATCATGTTGAACTTAGAAATTTTACGCCTGAGAATTCGGCAGTCGAAAGGCGCGTGAAATGTACTTTAATACCAATGGCAAAGAATGTTAACGTCAATTTGTTTTGGAAATTTTTATATCACTGAAAAGTGTAAAATGGTAACTTAAAAACAAAATCAAAGGCAAAATTGAAACTACACAAAGCAAAATAAGTTTTTACTGACAAAGTCTAGGAGCACGCGTTTTGCCAAAATTTTCACATATCATTATTTCGAGGTGATGAGCATGTTTCAAAAGTCACCTAGACGAAAAAAAAACGCATTCTAATTTTGATGGAAATGACATCAAGTTTAAGAGCATTAAATGAGTTAAATGGTCATATCAGTATCAATTTTGGCATACAATATTGAAAAAATATGTTGCAAACATTGTTTTCATATTATTTTCTATATAAAAAAAGAATTATAAATTTCAACAGGTAAAGAGACATAGTAGCCGAAACTACGTAGTCTGGCCCATGTTCCTTCTTTTGAATGTATTCTCTGCTCTTGAAGGAACTCTTTAAGATTTTAATTTTACCTCACTGCAGCTGGTGTTGTGCCGTGTGGCGGCCGTAAAACGTCTCCCCGTACATCATCCATAGTGCAGATTATATTTTACTTTCGTCCTTTGAGATCAGAGGATATCTTCTGAGAAATCTGAAATTTTAGATTGGTTTATACTACTATTCTAAACCATCGTTTTATATATATTTGGATATATTTTTGATACTAATCAGTCTAAATGACTGTCCAATTAAGTTTAAGAAATTACAGTACATGGACGCTTTTCTCTGGGTTCGTCACCAGATATTGTTAGGGTCACTGACGAGGCGGCTTTAGTAGCCGAAACTACTTAGTCTGGCCCATATCATTCTTTTGAATGTATTCTCTGCTCTTGATGGAACACTTTAAGATTTTAATACGCGTTAACGATACAGGTGTCACTTCGTCGGGCTGAGAAGCTACAAATAAAGAGATTAATTTAAAGCGTACTACTGTCCGTTATGGTTTCACGGGCAGGGTATGGGATCTTATTGTATAAATTCCTAATCATCACTTATGATTTTACAATTCATACGTCAAGTCAACAACAATAGATTTTTCAGATTGTTGAAGTCCATATTTAAAAGTCTGTATAAACATTCATCCAAAGAACAACATACAGATCTTCGAGTACCAGAGGTCTAGGTTATTATTTTACCTTCGTCAAAGGTTACTTATATTCGAACAACTTGTATCCCCCAAACCCAATGAGTGGATTAAAGCAAAATTTCTTACCAAGTCACTGTGGGTCCGGAGACCAAACGTATGGTGCCAACTTCTTAAGATCTATTTTTTCAGTATTAAAGTTTTTATTTACAATCACGTTCATTCAAATTCATATCAAGTTTATTTAAATAAAGGCCTACCGTAGGTTGACTTTTGACTGCTTAAAAGAAATGCAAAATTTCTTCCTTTTTATATGTGCCATGAAAAGGCGGGAACAAGGGCATACAGACACAAACCAACGTGGTGGGAGGGTGTTTTTTTTCCTGAGGTTATCATAGAATTTCATAGCTATAGTTAAAGGAAACTTCAAACCCAGCACCCTCCTAATTTATATCACAGCCACGGAATGATATCAATGCACGGTTTTATCAGCATACGTCACCGGGGTTGTGAACACATCCGCGGTGACCTTCATCTAGTGCACTCGTTCACTTGTAAAGTATTGGGAAAAAAGAAGCCATGAAAAAGCTTATCAATGGCATCAACACCTCTGCGCTATAACCACGACTTTTTCCCAAGACTCTACTCCCATGTAGATTAGATTGAAAGACTTAGCTGATTGTTTTATTTTGCGATTGCAAAGCAACCAGTTTGTGTGTCGCAACTAGAAGAGCTTACCATTTGTAACTTAGTTT
Source organism: Ctena decussata (assembly GCA_963989385.1). NCBI lineage: Eukaryota > Metazoa > Mollusca > Bivalvia > Lucinida > Lucinidae > Ctena > Ctena decussata. The sequence goes on along the minus strand of OZ022498.1, from coordinate 30,114,427 downwards.
GAATAAGTTCAATTTCAGAGGACGCAACTATACTATATTTTTTTGCATTTCTTTAAAAATTGCGTTCTACTAGGTGCCAATTCTATCTTATAAATATAGACACTATTTGATTAATGCTTCGTTGTTCAGGAAAGCAAACAGAAAGTCACAGAAGATGTATTCCTTTGTAGAAATTGCGACCGAACATGGAGATACACCAATGCATCTTAAGTCTGATATTAATTTTCTACTATTGAACATTCCAGCTCGTCAGCTGAAATATTTTGGACGGGGTTTGAAGATCCTCAGTCTGGTATGGACCATTATGAAGCCTGCGTGGAGACTGAACCTGATACTTGCAACATTGTTCCGGTATTCGATTGCCTTCTTTCATCAAGTCACTTCAAGTCAGGACTAAACATGCCTGTAAACACATATTTATTCGTGACTGTTAAGGGATATAATAAAAATAATCAGAGTGTTGCAAAAGGATCAAATTATTTTATTGTTGATTCCACTCCTCCGGAAATTCTAATGACACCGAAGTTTGTCGCTGATTACATTGTTTCAGACAAAATCACAGTACAGTCAGAGAAGTCAGTTATTAAGTTGGTCTGGAAATTTTCAGATTCGGAAAGTCCAATTGTAAGACATATCGTGACACTTGAAACTCACCATAAAGGACATACTCCTGTTGAACATGTTGAACTTGGAAAGGTAAATCAGCTTACTATGAATACAGATGGTAAAAATTGGTTTCATAATGGCGATAAATACAAGGCAATTGTAACATGTTGTAATGATGCTGGACTGTGTACAACTGTTGAATCAGACGATTTGTTAATTGACTCTACGCCTCCTCATGTGGGTGGATTTCTAGCACCACTGACATGGCGAAATATTTTAAATGATGATAATCAAATAGTAAGCGAAATAAATTTAACTTGGTATGGTTTCTATGACCATGAATCTGGCATTAAGCGTTTCTTTATTGGGATAGGTAGCACATTAACAGGCAATGAACTTTCAAATGGACTCTTTGAAATTGGAACTGACGGAATTGAAAATAACCACACCAAGGCATTTATTCTATCAGATATTTTATCGGATGACGGAATGATAGTTTCCATTGTAGCTGAAAACAATGCTGGTTTAATGAGCTCTGTTGCACGGGTGACGCTTCTTGCACTGTATTTGACCCCAAAAGTCCCAGCTGAAAATGCAAGCGGAATATTGGAGATTGAAAAACATTCATGTGATATTCATTTTTGTAACAAAGACTGTACGTGTGCTGTTGTAGGGAAAGTGTGCACGGAGGTTGAAACAAATATGACTTGTAATGACATGACAGCCTCATCGGAAAACCCTTTCAGCGTCTCGCTTCGTGTTCATGGTGGATTTGAAGATAATCCACAACAAATCACGGCTTCGTCTGCCTGTTTATCATCCCACTGGACGATTGAAGATGGCCAATCTGAAATCAAGAGATTTGAGTGGACACTTGGAATTAGAGACGAGCCTTATGGAGAAGGTATCTTTGACTTGGTGAATGAACGTCCTTGGATGGATGTTGGAAAATATCAGTTCGCAGTTTATTGCTTACCGCTTAATCGGAGTTTGGTTCATGGTACTGAATATACCATCTATGTAAAGGCCTGGGTAGCCATGGATACATTTAAAATATTCGAGTCCCAGCCACTGCTGGTAGACCAAACTCCACCGGCCATACGCAAAGGCAAGGTTGTAAAGGACACGGATGATTCATGTATAACAGATTACGACATCATTGACTGGACAGACAAGATGTCTGCCTGCTGGACCGATGTATTTTATGAAGCTCAAGGAACAATCGTTTACTTCATCGTTAGCTTGGGTACTTTGCCTGGTTGTGAGTATATTTCCTTTCTATCCATTGTTAATATTGTTCAGACTTCTAAACACATGAGAACAATTGCATGACTTGTCTTGAACAGAAATCCAGTTGTAATACAAATGAATTTGGAAACTTCATTTCGTTGATAGGATCATTTCTTCAAACCTATTTGGTTTCATTCATTAAGCAAGTATAAAATCTGATATGCAAAAGTAAAAGAGAAAAATCGTGTGAACGCTATTAGTTCCAAAATTTGTATGGGATACTTGGTGACCTATCTGAATTGTACTTGCTGAGCATATAACCATATTTGCACTGGTTCTGCAGGAGTACCTTCTCCGGGGCACATTTCAACGGTTACTGTTTTTCTTATTATACACAATTAAAATAAGGTAAACATAAACACTTTCAAGAGAGGAATTTGTGTTCTATTCCATTTGGTGTCAATATCAAAGACAACGATTTGCTCCTTTGAGGAACGCATTCTTTCACTGAAAAGATTCCCGCATATCAAAGGGGCTGGATTATTCAGTGAAGAAAACGGGAAGTCACATAAGATGGTTCCCTTTGTAAAACTTGAAGAAAAATACAGACGTGAATCCATATACATTTAATGTTTATATTTATAATCTCATTCCATTTATATTTTACAGCCGATGATATTCTACATCAAAGAAATGTTGAATTAAATACTACATTTGCCGCTCAAGGACTTAGTCTTTCGTCTGGGCAAAGCTATTATTTTACCGTTGTTGCATACAACAGCGTTGGACTGCACTCTACTATCAGCTCAGACGGTTTTATTATCGACCTGGAAAAACCTGTTAGCGGTGTTTTGTACAACAGTTACAGATATCGAAACTACGCTTGGCAGTCTTCAACAGACACCTTTGAGCTTTCATGGAGTGGGTTTCTTGATCATGATTCTGGTATTCAAAGCTACTATGTGGCGCTCGTTGAAGACTCAGAGAACCAACCATTCATTATGAACTTTACTCATGCTTCTATAAAAACTGCGGTAAAATTGAAACACCTACATCTCAAGCATGGCAAAATGTATTTTGGAGCAGTCAAAGGACTGGATGCAGTCGGCCATGAAAGTAGTGTTGTTTTCTCAAAACCTAAGTTGGTAGATGCAACGCCGCCAACGGCCTACAAGTGCGAAAATACAAACTTGATATATGAAATGCAAACTAATGAAACAAACAAAGCCTTACTCGATTTTCTCGCCACGTTCGAACCGAATGTAATGTATACCATCAGTGGAAGAGTAACGGAAAATAACTTCTACCCGAACATCAAGTTCACGATTGAGAAAAATATTGCGAAAAACATGCCTCTTGAAAGCACCCACGATGGAAGTTTACAATTCCATTACAGCTTCTATCCAAATTTTCAAGGTACATTTTCCGTTGTTTTAGAAACTGATTCGTCTGCAACTGTCTTTGAAGAGCTTATCTTCACCAAATGCGATGTTTCACCTGTAGAGGACGACAGTGGTGCGTTAACTGTAAAACAGATCTCTGATAATACGTTTACAGCGAGCATAAAGGCAATAGATCCTGAAAGTGCTATAAAAAAGGTAAGCTGTGTGATCTTTCTTGTTATGATAACATAAACACTTTTCAACCTAGTTTCATGAAAATCTGCATAACTGGTATATAATTTACTTGTATATTCCAATTTGTATCCCTATCAAATTGTTTGCATGCGAATAGTACCTCATATTTGCCTCCCGCTATCCTGTGATATACTTGTTCTGTATGTTATATGTATATATGCTCATGGGCCATCATGGCCTAATGCATTAATAAAGTATCTATCTATCTATATAAATATTAGTGTTTTCGTTTACAAGCAAATAACATTTTGACTGCAATATACCGAAACGGATATAAAGGCACCGTCATGTTTAGGACCGTTTTTTTTTTATCTAAGGAGACATGCCATTTATCGTATACTTTTACCATCGCTCATCGAATTTAAACTGGATAATGAAAAATTGGCCATCAAACGGGGAGTCTCCATAAGGGCCATTTTCTGTTTACAAATGGATTTTCACCAAACCTTACCCATCTCTACTTGTAAGTGCTTGCTTTCACACATTGAAATACAAATCTCATCGAAATTGTGTTTTGAGCGCAGTGTCAAAATGGGTGGGGAAATTACAACCCATACCTTACCACTTATATTTTTTCAATTTTCTTTATATATAATAATGACTGATTTACAATACGATTTGAAATAATAACGGCATATAATCTAAATAATTAGGGGATGTAAAATACCATCATTGCTTATTCAATACCAATTAATGAGCTTATAAGTGGTGACATTAATTCTACTTATTTTTGCTTCTCCAAATTCACGAAAAAAAAACAAACACAATTTTTCATTATTTGCCCCGATATATATAAAGGAAACTTAGTAATTATATTAATATGATAGTGTGTATTGCAGACTTATGAGAAAACTGCTCTAGGCATATCAAATCCTGAATTGTCTGCCCTTGATTCAAGAAAATGAAAATAGTTAAATGGAAAATTATAAGATCGAATTTCTTCACTAGAAGGTATATTTTTGATGACTCCTTTGCTCATGTTTCTAATATTATACTGATTGTTGAGCTTTTAATTCTATATAGTGCCCGTGATATTACACAAGAACTGTGTATATGCCACTTAATTTCATCACATTAAAAATATCATTTTCCGACCCAAAGTTTGATTTATGAATTTTAGTTTCTGATAAATGAAAGGTTAATTAATACCCTAGTTTGGAATTTAAAAGCCTCCCAGTCTCACTAAAAATTTATAGTGTAATAGAGCCTCCTGCTCAACACGCACGCATTTCTATATATGTATCTGGCAGTGATCAACCTAATCTTTCTTGTTTGCAGTGCTGGTACATTAAATGTCGTCTTTGGTGGCTGATTAGCCCAACGTTTGCTCTACATTTTTGTAATAAAAGAGCAAGATAAATCTGGGAACGGAAGTACTACTAGATGATGCATGAACTCTGTGTTAGTATTTTTATGCCTTTGCTTAGCTTCACAGATTCTCGTCTTTAAGGGTGTTCTTGTATCATTTCTTCTGGCAACCTTATAACCATTTTCACACTAAAGTCTCCTCAAAAAATTTTCTTTGGTAAACATATCTCAGACAGGCTCTGTGAATGTCTTTCATCTGTGCATTTGTTCTTGTGACATGGCCAGCCCATCTCAGCTGAGCCAGTTTCAGAAGGGTATATATGCTTTGCATCCCTGGACTTTCATATACTGTCTTGGCACCTGAGTTTTAGGAGTGTCCTATGACAGTCTAGGGTGATCACTCTCAGATATAAAACAATATTGCATGTGTGTTGGACAGGAGGGTCTACCAGTACACTCTGTCTTTCATTGGTTTTCAGTGCGAATTTTAAATTCAAGACTAAGGTGTTCAATAGCACTTGACATATTAACAGCTGAAATCCATAAACTTTGGGTCGGAAAATGGTATTTTGAATGTGATGTAATTAAGTGACATATAAAGGATGAGCGCTGCTTTCCAGTTACAGTTCTTGTGTACTATCACGGAAATCATATGGAATTAAAAGCTCAACGATCAGTATAAAATTAAAAACATGAGCAAGAGAGTCATCAAAAATATACCTTCCAGTGTAGAATTTCGATCTTACATGATCAATTTAAAGGAAAGCACTCACTAAAATGCATGTTGGACTCAAATTGAAGATTCTAATAAAACATAAAATTTGCCGGAAATTTCCTGAAAATTGGACTTAAATGAAGAAAGATATGACATTTTAAAGATATTAAATGTTCAGGTGGGAACCAGCAAATCTGAGAGTTAATGACGCCATAAACACACAGTCAAAAATGAAAATCCTAAATAAATGAAGTTTGAAACAAACTGTAGACAAATGAATTGCATAAATATATATTTTACTTCATAAAGAAACAATTAAAACTAAATAATACTGTAAGAGTACGCAATTTAAGCTCTTATTCTAGATTCAATATGTATCACGTGACATGAACTTCCAAAACGGCGGCCTCCAATACCGCCATTTTGAATTTTTAAAATCTTCATATTTTTCTTATTTAAAGTCCTATTTTCATGAAATTTTCACCAAATTTTATTGCTAATCAAGACCTATAATTGGAAGTCTGTTCATATTTAAGTGAGTGTTTTCCTTTAATTATTTATATTTTCTTGAATCAAGGGCAGATAGTTCAGAATTTGATATGCCTAGAATAATTTTCTCATTATTCTGCAATGCACTCTATCATATCTATATAATTACAAAGTTTCCTTTATATATCGGGACAAATAATGTTTTTTTTTGTAAATTTGGAGAAGCAAAATAAGTTAAATTCCTGTTACCACTTATAAGCTAATATATTGGTACTGAATAAGCAAACAATGGTAATTAATTAGCATGTATTCCTGTATTATATAAAATCATAATGGTAAACCAGTCAGTATTATATATAGAGATAATTGAAAAAAAAGATACATGGTACGGTATGGGGATGAAATTACCTCACCCACTTTGACATTGCGTTGAACTCAAATTACACTTTCAATGAGAACAGTAATTCAGTATATATTAGCCTACACTTACAAGTAGAGATTGGTGAGGTTTAGTGAAAATCCATTCGTAACCTTATGGAGGCTCTCCCTTGGCGTTAAATGCTGACTGATGGCCTTGTACAGTGTCGCTGACTTTTTAAAGCGAAATGTATATTTCTGGTCTTTTGAAGTTGCATGGTCCACACGAGCTATTTTTCATAAATCTCTTTCATTCTTCGCTCGAGGGCATAGATAATGTTCTTTGAATCCGGAAAGGCTAAATGCAGTTCGAGGATGCGCTCCGCTATTCGTTCAGTGTGCCCTAGATACGGTGGGCTTTTAGAACGTATTGCTCTTGCAGTCATAGCATACCTCCCATTCTACATCTCACCAGCTGACCTAAATAAAACAGAGTATGTTATTATTGTTTGTAAGGCGTGTTCCTTCGTCCATAGTAAACATTTATTTTTCGGAATTTATTAGTGCATATACAGTAAAGCCAGAGAAAGACTTGACACCCTTGTGCAACCCAGTTGCACATGAGTTGCACTACACCTGAGCTAGCTTTGAGCATTGAGTTGCACCCCATTCTCAAACCGTAGTGCACCTGAAGTTCAGAGTTCAGATTGAACCAAGTAAAGAGAAGCCATGTGTTGTAAGCTATTGAACTATCAACTTTATTTTTAAAGAAAATATAAGAATTTTAAATTTGTTTTTTCTTTAATTTCTAATGTCTTTCTTTTTTTTTTTACTTTTATTTGCAGAGGTGAAAATTATCTTAATTTGTGTATTTTTTCTGTCTTTTATTCTTTCTTTCAGTTTTTGAGAAAGAATTAAAATGATTCATATCACATAATTTATTCTAAGTATCACAGAAGACAATTAAAATATTATAATAATCTATTTTAAGTATCAGAAAAGACATATTGTAAGGTATTAAACTATCAACTTAATTTTATTCTTTTATTTGATCTTGAATCATAACAAAACTAACACAATGAGTTGTGGATCAAGCATATTCAAAGGTAAATCTGTTTGTTTGTTCTAAATCCACTTTCATTACGCTTTTGAATCTTAGTTTATTGTACTGTTGTTTTAATAAACCCTAAAACTGAGTAGATACATGTATTCTCACTTCTGCGGCGTCTTAAGTAAACAAAGTCAGAAATAAATTAGCCGCGACACGACTAAACCAACAATGTGGTTGTTCGCCCAGCGCAGAATTGAAATGCATGGATAAGAATTCAAAGACTAGAGGGCAAACAGTGTAGATTTGGATGATGCTGGTTATTATGAGCCGCATTATCTGGATCTACGCTATTTGCAAATTCGGCGCTTTTCGTTCTTTAGCGCTCTAAGTGTTTAAAAAATGGATAAGATTTCACAGACTAGAGAGAAAACAGTGTAGATCTAGATGAGGCTGCTCATTCAATTGATTGTGAGCCGCCACATGAGGATCTACATTATCTGCAAATTCAGCAATTTTCATTTTTTGTTTCGCGCTTTAGATGTTAAAGAAATGGATAAGAATTCAAACACTAGAGGGCAAACAGTGCAGATCTAAATGAGGCTGCCCACTATGAGCCGCCTCATCAGGATCTACACTATTTGCAAATTCAGCTATTTTCGTTTGTTCGCGCTATATTAAAGATATGGATAAGAATTCAAAGACTAGAGGGCAAACAGCGTAGGCTTATTATGAGTCGCCTCATCAGGATCTACGCTATTTGCAAATTACGCTGTTTTCGTTCTTCAAAATATGAGATGCCTTGTCTGCAAGGCTAAAGACAGTTTACTAGTTTATCATGTTTTCCTGCAATTTTTTATCACGTTTTTTCCGCATTTTTTTTTAAATGGGGAACGACTTTTGTGACTTTCTTGTCTGCTTTCCTAGACAAAATAAACTCATATAGGAAAGAATTTGATCATAGGGGCTCACTTCAATTCTTTCTTGGGTTGAACCCTACATGTATATTGAAACAAAATGAAAATGATAAGAGTTGCTTCCTCTGAAAGTGTATCTGGTCACCAAAAGTAGACAAAACCCTCCTTTAGTTTATAAACCCTCCAAGCACCTTAAAGGCAGACGACAATTTACTTCTGCAAAATTTCGAAAAAAAAAAACATCACAAATACAGAGTTCCAGACTGCAACCCCTTATTAGAACCGTCTCGGTGAATCGATTCTAATGAGGGCTCACAACTTACTTTTCTATGGAGAAATGTGATAAATTATCTGTAAATTACCACACTACCCCTTCTTATCTGAAGCACTGCAAAACAACTACCGGTATGTCTACCCCTGAATAGTTGAAGTGTCTCTAAATTCTCTCATCAAGCAAATTCTTTAGTAAGTTAATCCGATCAAACAGGTATCTGTTTCACGATCGCAATGTTTGTATATGAAGTGTGCCGACACTTCGCTTCACACCCTCAGGCTTATCAATAGTAAATACTAAACCAATAAACAAATAAATAAATAAAATAAAATAAAAATAAAATAAAATTAAAAAGTTAATAATATTAAAATTGGAAATTATAATGGCGAAATATGTAAAATGGTAAAAAGTTAATGGCGAAATATGTAAAATGGTAAAAAGTAAAATATGTACGATTTGTAAGTGATGTACAAGAAAATATTAATATATATATATATATCAAAATTTCTTTCTTCTAAATTTCCTTTTTCAGTTCAATTCTATTTTCCTATCTATTTTATTTTATTTGCATTTTCTCCTTTTTATGTTTTTTTCTTCAAAATATATGGTTCTGATCTCCATTTGTTTAAGGTTTTACTGGATTGATTCATGAATATACACCACCGGGAACCCTGAAGCTGGCAGCGGTCTCAGCACTTTAATATTTTATGACCCTAATAATGAGGAGACTAAGAGATGCATTCGACATTCTTATTACCCGTTTATTGAAGAAGATTCCATTATGGGTTTGAAGAGCAAAAACCAGACCTTTAAGTACACAGTAATCAAACATTTACACAAACAAGAAATCTTCTTGCCCAAGGATACATGTATTGACAGATGCCTTATTCAAATCCATCTCATTCGAGCCGCTGCGCGACAGATCCAACAAAATGACTCAGCAAAGACACAGATCGGCCTAAGCATCCACCGAGGCTGATCAGAATCTTCTCTGACTGCATGAGCAAAATAGAGACTGATCAGACTGGACGGATTCCCAGGCTGAAATGCGTTTTGGCTTGGCGGACAGGGAATGTCATGGTTTTGTCAGATAATTAATCAGTGATTAAAGAGTTGTAATGATATAAAATTATATATATAAGTCCACAAATTTCTGTAATTACTTCAGAAATAGTGATAGAGATAATTAGCCAAATTTATTATCGTGTAACGTTATGTAAATAAATATATTGAAATATAAATAATTAAATACGCAGCGTTAAGCAAGCTCTTCCAAAACATTGATATACTAAAATAAACATATTTAAATGAGCATTACTAAACGAGGTGCTCTGCAATAAATAAGGTAACAATTAGATAAATACTTACCTGAAAGAGACTTCTGTCTGGCTGTCATCTTCTATTGTCTTATAACAACAAAAGCATTAAAGAAGTGTGTTGGGAATAACGCATTATATACATTTAAATATTATGGCACTTCTCACTCCACCTACTCATAATTTTGTCACTAGGAAAAACTACTGACCAATTAAAGAAAGGGGTATTAGAAAAAATCATTGTTTGCGCACCTTTAAATTACTTTGATAGAATGTTCTATTTAATGTAATGATCCCAACCTTTTACCACTATTTTTAATTGATTGGTATTCATTAATAAATAAATGGAGATTACAGACTTCAAATGACATAAAAAATCAAATTTGATATGTTTGGTTAAAGAAAAAGAGGGAATGAAATAGATAAATAAAATGAAAGTAAAAAAGAAAAATCAAATATACATGGTGTCTTACAATGTTGAACTAAGAACTGTAGAGTAGGTTTATAGCAAATATACTGAACATGAATGTGCACATTGAATTCACAGGTGATTGCTGAGTTGGAAATTTGTCTAGTGCACTTGGGTCGCAAAGTCGAGTGCACCTGTGTCTCTGAGGTTACTCAAAGTCATGTGCACACCTCTCTCTGGGCTAGTGCACATCAGTTGCACTTTATGTCAAGTTTTTCTCTGGCTTTACTGTACACAGTACGTCTATCCAGAAGAGCGTGTGCATAAACTAACTCTACGTCTGTCTCAACATGCATATTCCATATAAGCGTGGCTGCAACTAAAGACAATTTTGTAAGAACAGAATATTTCAGTGGAAACGAATTTCAGTGGAAGCGACTCTGCCATTTCTATATTTGCCTTTCTTTTCAATGAGGTCACTCTAAACAGAGATAAAAGCAGAAAAGCCTGGCGGTTTACCCAACCAAATCTAATTTTGCCATCTTTGTTCAACATTGACTCGTCGCTTTTAAAGGAAATAGGCAAAGTAGGTGACAATATAAGTTGATGACGTTTGACACTGTCTTCGAATTTGCCTGTATATCATAATACATCCAAGACCTTAATCACCGTATTGTCTACTAATTTCTATGCTTACAGACGTACGTTGGGGTAGGTACTACTCCAACTGGATACCAGCTTAAATCACTGTATCTCGTAGATGTTAACACGGATGAAGTTTTCACAGTCTCTGCTTCCCATGGAACACCCGTTTATGCTACAGCAATCGTTGAGAACTTTGCAGGATTACGCTCAGTCTTCCGATCAAAGAAGGTAGTGACAGACCACACAGCTCCTATGATACAAGACATCGCTGTTGAAAAAGAAGTAATAGATGCGCAGCCGTTGAACGCTAGCGACATAGCACATGGTCAAACAACACTGCAACTGAAAATATCCTGGGATACAACAGACGACGAAAGTGGCATTAAGTCTTGTTTTGTTTCGGTCGGTAGGTATTTATTTATATTACAACTGTTCACTAATACCATCGCTGTCTTAAAGGGTCAAACATATGACGACCGGCTACACATGCCGTTTAAATATATATGAGTATGTAAGAAAAAAATTGAACGATATTTCGGAGACTTTACACACATACTAAACTAAGCAACGTCAACATTTTTATAAAAATATAATATTTGAATATTAAATGCTGGACAACTTGGACGTAAGTATCATGCTTGTCACCGGCGAGGCCCGGGTTCGATATTCGGCGTCGACATGTAATCGGATATTGGTCGCCCATCTACGTTTATATAGATATATGAGCCGCGACACGAGAAAACCAACAATGTGGTTGTGCGTCCAGCGCAGATTCAGATTAGCCTGAGCATCCGCCCATTCGCTGTCCGCATGAAGGTAGCTTAGTCCCTTGGCTGTCCTTTCAGCGCTAAGCGAAGAGTCTGATCGGACTGGGCGGATAGCCAGGTTGATCTGAGTCTGCGCTGGGCGAACAACCACATTGTTGGTTTTCTCGTGTCGCGGCTCATATGTGTGGGCCGTCCCAGAATCGTCAAAGCTATTAATATTATATGTCGTCCGATGTAACCAAAGTAGTTGATTAATTTTTCCGCAAGGATATGATATTTTCCTTACAGCGCAGGCAGTCCAGTTTATGTATCAGAACCCATTTATCGGATTCGATTCCTGGCCTTTCTCTTTCTATATTCCTCCGGATCCACAGACCGCTGGTGCGAGAATAAATGACTCAAACTATGAAGACTGTGATCCAATTCCGAGGGCATATGGACTAACCCGAGCCTGCGCCGTGTGCACATGAATCAAGTTTTTAACTATTTGAGAAAAAAAGGGCATGACATGAATTTAGGTTTTATAATTTTTACCATTTCACCATTTAATCGTTTACATACGGATTTGGTGGTAAAAGTAATTGCAATGCATACCCATTATTTATCATTTAGGGTTATAAAATGAAAAGATGTATCCATTTGTAGGGGAAAAAGGCAAGAGCGTACGTACGTGACCTCGGTCATTCGGCGTGTAGAAAGTAGCTTAAAGGGCACGTTTGGAGATTATCTTCTATTCAGAATACCATCGAAATCACTTTTAACTTTATATTTTATCAAAAAGTTTGCATGCAGCAAAAGTATTAACCAAAACATATATTTCGCTATAGAAATCACAAGCACTTTTTGCGTCAAGCCATATAATTAGTTTCTTTTGACATATACCATTTTTTATCCAAATTTATCTGAGTAACACAGAGCCGGATGATAAATGCTTTAAGCGGCCCTCATGTAGACACAACGCCAGTCAGGGTAAAATAGACAGGTCTGTTTGACAGTCAAAAAGAATCATAATATGGACCGAATATTAATCAGTGACAAATAAGCCGCGACACGACAAAACCAACAATGTGGTTGTGCGCCCGGCGCAGACTCAGATCAGCCTGGGCATCCGCCCAGTCTGATCAGAGTCTTCGCTGTCCACAAGGAGATAGTTAAGACCCTTAGCTACACTTTGAGCGCTTAGCGTAGAGTCTAATTATACTGGGCGGATGCCCAGACTGATCTGAGTCTGCGCTGGGCGCACAACCACTTTCTTGGTTTTCTCATGTCGCGGCTCAAATATAAGAATAAGCCCCACTAGACTAGCAGTGACTGATTAAATTGCTATGCAGTCATAAATCCGTTTATTAACATTGAAAATCAGTTTTCTCATTTAGGATCTTTGAGCTACCGCGAAGATATATTAAAACCCCAAATGGCTGACTCCAATCAGGAATTCTATACAACGTCGTTTAAAGCTAGAGATGGTGACAAGATATACGTAAATATAAAATGTGTGAATAATATCGAACTGGCAACTATCAAGGCGACTGAACCAATTGTGATTTCTACTGATGCACCAAGCATAGACGAGGCCAAAGTTACTTTCCTTCCATCTTCGAAGTTTACCATATCAGAATATGAAGACGCTGTTCAACCAAATCAGTCTTTTGTGCAGTTCTCTTGGAAAGGGTTCAAAGACAATTCTGGAATATCTAACTATGACTATAGGCTTTACACAAGGACGAGTAATATCATTGATTGGACAAACACGGCTTCCAAAGACTTTGTTTCTCTCAGTACTCTCAGTCTGGACAATAGTGAGCGTTATATAGCTGAAATAAGGGCTATAAATCTGGGTCATCTAGGATCTGAAAACGTCAATTCAACATTACTGATTATGAATCAAGGGCCACAACTGACAGGTAAGAACTCGCCATTATAAGGCAGCCCAGGATCATAAATTGTCTAGTATTTGTTGAAACAAAACGGATACAAAAACAGGTTTATAAAAGATTCAATCATACCAAGGTGAACCAACATTCACAACTTTCTGAAAAGGTTTTAAAGTAAATCGGTACATTTTCGTGGGATGCAAATTTAAAGAGTAACTACACTTCAGGAACTGACTGAATCAGATCCCAAACCCTATCCCCAACATCAAAGGGAAAGATTGACAAAGACATCCCAACAAACAATAAATTACTAGTGATAAGCCGAGTCAGCAGCTCTTTCCCAAATAGATGGCAACTCAGCTATCTTTATTCAACTAAATAATTTAGACCAACAGACGGGTTACAACGGACTAAGCAAATTATATGAAAAACATTTAACAATTATTTTTTCCTATTTTCAATTTTTATGATAGAAGGATTAAGCACAGAACACAATAAATTAAACAGCACCGAACATAAAACAAATGCAACCGCAACAAAAGTACCGCCTTGGGACGGTCAGTAATAACTACTGGGGGGTTTAAACCGGTTTTACTGGGCCCAAACCTTCACCCTCACCCTCCGCTGCGGTACACACAATTAGTTGGTAGTTCGGTTCGTATGGAGGTCCCCTAACTCATCAAAGAGTCATTACGGTCGACAATTAAGATCAAGAAAAGACCGTGATGAAGCAAGGATGAGGACTCGTCAGCCAAAACGTGTTGAGACACCCGAGATCCCTTGGGCGTCAGCAACACCACTGGAGTACTGGAGCAAAAGAAGACCACCAGTTTAACCCCGGTGGGCCAAGAAACAGACAAACATCCGGCCCCAACCAATTAATATATAGCTTTATGTAGGGGCTATCATAGAGTCTGAACCCCGACCCACTGGCGTGCAATTAAAGAGGACAGCAAAGTTGTCAACCGTGATTGGGTTAACCACTAAGCATGCAGACTGTCGCATTACATGTACGAGGGATGATCAAAAAGTTCCCGGTTAAGTGCTATAGTCTCTTTACTATTTTACTTTCCGCAATAAAATTTCATACCAGGCAACCTTAATGTATATGTGATTCACATCATACAAATTTATTTACTTATGTCTATCCATTTTATTGCACGCGCCACCAACGTAACGACCGGTAACGTGACCCGGCCCAGATAACGTTACTTTGCATTTTTATCGATTCTAATAGGAAAATTTGAACGTTGCTGAGTCACAAATTGTTTACATTAACATAACCTACTTTATATAAACTTAAAAATATGTATCTTATCTTGGTGTCCATTGCAAAATTTGTAAGCTATAGTTATTCCTTCTACGAAATAATTGCTAAGTCTAACGTGCCATTCAATCAGTAAAAATGAGGAAATGGGGTAATTCAAGGGCGGATAACTTATTTTACCTTATTAAACGGAATTGTGATGATAAGATTTCATACACTAGAGATAATGACCATTCGTTAGATATCTGATTTATGCATTTCAGTCCAACCATTCCAGCAATAAGACAACACAACCTAAAATCGGCAGCATGATAAACTTCCAGCAAATGTGCGACTCACCCAGCAGCAATGGTATATCAGTCATCTTTGTAATAATTTAGGTCATATTAATTTATGACTGTGTGTACCATTTAGAAGAGTGTGGTACATGAAACTACTTATACAAAAGGACTCATCAAAACACTATGGCTGTATTTCGACAAAGCTTGCCGATGTGGCCTTGCTGCTAGTTGATTTCAGGCTTTTGATAGACAGCTAATGCCGCAGCAGATATCAGGTTGTGTTGTCGTATTGCTGGAATAGTTCGGTTGAAAGCGTACATCACATATCTAACGAATTGCCATTATCTAAACGTTATGAAACTTGATCACGATAATTCCTTTTCATGATGAAAAGCAAATTATCTGCCCTTGAATTGCACCACCACCACACATGTAATTATTAAAGGCCACGGTGGACTTAGACATCCTTTCGTAGAAAAGATCAAAACAGCTTACAAAATTTGTAATGAGCATCAAGGCAAGATATATATTTCTAAATCCAGTTGAATTAATTGACGTTTTTATACTCTTTTTAAAGCTAAACAACGTTCAGAAATTACTATAAGAAACGAGAAAAATGCACCGTGACGTTATCTGGGCCGGGTCACGTTACCGGTCGTTACGTTGGTGGCGCGTGCATGAAACTGGTCAGACATAAGTCAATTGTTTGGAATGATATGAATCACAAATACATTAAAGTCGAATATTGTGAAATTTCATTGCAGAAAGTAAAATAGTAAAGAAACTACAGCACTTTTCCGGGAATTTTTTGATCATCCCTCGTATGTTATAGCCAATGCGTTTAAATCGTATGATAATTTTCTTAAATCCATCTAAAATAAATAAATGTAAATCCAAAAATGGGGCCTTGGTATCAGAAGTATTTGCTTTTTTAACTGCAATTCAGCAGGATAAATTTGACTAACCATTTTGTTCAAAATAAGGGTTGTCAATATTTAAAAGGTCGTCCAAGTATCTAGACGTTGAGTTGAATGCTTCAATGACATGAGCTTGAGTATCATCAGAAAGAGACATCATAAAGTCTCTTTCATAGCAAAATATGCAACTCCACAATTTTTGTTTTTGACTACATTCTTAGTGGGGGCCAAATTAAAGAAAAAAAATCCTCAAGGTGCAAATTGTTTCTTTCAGAGTAAACCCCATATTGGTAGGGCAATGCCTGCCAAGAAATAAATAGTAAGGCACAAAGTTGTTGCTGTTCGTAAAATGGCATAAAATGAAATCGTGACTGTACGTCTTTAGTGAGAATGGCTCGGAGCGACACATAGTGATTATACTTAGCCAATACGGTAATACGGGAAATTTTCTTTATATATAATAATGACTGATTTACAATACGATTTGAAATAATTAAGGCACATAATCTAAATAATTAGGGGATGTAAAATACCATCATTGCTTATTCAATACCAATTAATGAGCTTATAAGTGGTGACATTAATTCTACTTATTTTTGCTTCTCCAAATTTACGAAAAAACAAAAAAACATAATTTTTCATTATTTGCCCCGATATATATAAAGGAAACTTAGTAATTATATTGATATGATAGTGTGTATTGCAGACTTATGAGAAAACTACTCTAGGCATATCAAATCCTGAAAAATCTGCCCTTGATTCAAGAAAATGAAAAGAGTTAAATGGAAAATTATAAGATCGAATTTCTTCACTAGAAGGTATATTTTTGAGTCACAAGAGAGTCATCAAAAATATACCTTTATGTACGTCTTTAGTGAGAATGGCTCAAGGAGCGACACATAGTGATTATACTTAGCCAATAGGATTAGAGAGAGAGGAGGAGAGAGAGTCAGAGAAAGAGAGAGATGAGAAGAGGCGGACAGAGAGATAGAAACATACATACATAAATACATAAATTTCTTAAAACTTATTTCCGACCTGATGGCCACGGCAGAAATACAGAAATGACGCGATTTTCATTTTCACTGGCTTTTCCATCAGATATATAGAAATAGCGGGTGTATTGTAATAGGCATGTGTTATTTACTACTCGCCAGCACCTGACCACGTTTCCTTTTTGGGGGCCCATGTCTGTTTATAAAAAAAATGTGAATTCGTCGATTTTATATGCCATTGGCTTATAAGTCCGGAATTATGATCTTGGTTCTTTGACCGCTCTCCTTTGACCAATAGAATAAATATAAATAAGAATAATCGTTTGTGACCGGGTATCATGATTATTATCCCCTCGTATACCGATGTTGTGGAGGGGATATAGGCTGAGTCCCGTACATACGTATGTACATACGTATTTTCACCTTTGGTAATCAATCTATCAATCTAGTGATGTTATTTATTTACCGATTTTGATATCACTTAACATAAGTATTGGGTTTGACATTTCCTTGAACGATTTAGGGTTTTAGGGTCTAGGTCTCGGTCACAATGTTTTTTTTTTTGTTTTTTTTTTTGTTTTTGTTTTGAAAACATTTTCCTCGCACTAGCGTCTTCCTGTATTGGCCGATTTTGATTTAGCTTCATACAATTATTAAGTATGACAATATCGTGGAAAAGTTCGCATTTCATCGTTCTAGGGCCTATGCTATGGTCATAGTGGCTAATTTTAGAAAAATGAGGTCAGCACTCTATCGCCTTCTTTTATTGGTGGACTTTGGTTAAACCTCAAACTAATGTTCAGTATGCCAATATAGACAAGTATGCATTTAAGCATTATAGGGCCGATGAGAAGGTCACAATGGCTGCTTTTAAAAACATATTTTATCGCCCCAGCGCCTTCTTTTACGGATTCATTTTGATTTAACTTCATATAAATGTTTAGTATGTAAATAGTTTGGAGAAGTTCCGTTTCAGCATTCAAAGGTCAAGGTCGTAGTGGCTATTTTTAGAAAAAAATGTCAGCATTGTAACACCTTCATTTATTGATCGATTAAGATTTAATTTAACACTCTTAAATATGAAATATCATGGATAAATACCTGCATATCAGCAATAAATTTATAAGGCCAAGGTCAAGATCGCAGTGACTATTTTTAGAAAAAATGTCATTACTCCAACGCCTTCATTTACGGACCGGTTTTGATATAACTTAACACATAAATGCTTAGTATGACAGCATCTTTACCAAGTTTGCGTTTCAGAATGCTAGGGCCAAGGTCAGGTCGCAGCTGTTTCTTTTTTTTTCTAGAGCTCCGCTGAGCGGGGCTATATACGCCCGTTGAGGCTTAAAGTTGTAAAGAATACAAGAGATGACAGAACTTTGTCAGTAGCTTAAAGCTTCAATAATAAGGCAGATATAGAAATAAAAAAAGAGATGAAAGTGGCTTAAATACCAAGATTATAAGTCCGAATCCATAAATCAATTTAACATTGACCTTTTCGGAATACTTTAGATACACCGACATGGACCGCAAAATAGAGGTGTGATCAGGTGCTCGCGAGTAGTAAGCATCACCTGCCTATTATTGTACACCCGCCATACCTATGTATCAGTAGAAAGAGTCTGTGAAAAGGAAAGTCCGATATTTGGAAGCTTAACTAAGCTTCGACTGAGGCCATCAAATCGGAAATTAAACAAGAGGTCCATGAGGCCCTGAATCGCTCACCTGACCAATTGGCAAGGTGACGTTTTCTTATCATGTCTGAAATTGTCAAAATATGAGTCTTGGGTCAAAGTCAAAGAATGACCATGACCACTTGTACTCATAAATCTTCATGTACTCATTAAGAAAACCATATATACCATTTTTAGGACAAAATCTTCAAAACTTTCCATGAAAAATTGTTCCAGCTTTTTCTCATATTTGACCATGCTGCAAAAATGGTCAAGGTAAACCCAAAGTCATCATTTGAACAGTCTTGGTGGTATTCTAGTTCTCCATGCTACTTACCAAGTTTCAAGGCCATAGGTATATTGGTTCTGGAGAAGAAAAATATTAAAGATTTATACCATAAGCGGTAATGGCGGCCATGTTGGTCATGTGACCTTGACCGTTTGAACAAATTTTTATTCAAACAACCCCTGGAGGCCCTATGTGAAATGTGTTTACAACTGGCCCTTTGGCTTTTTGAGAAAATGTTTAAAAACGTCAAAATGTGAGAGACCTGGATCAAAAGTCAAGTAATGACCGTGACCTCTTGTACTCATAATTCTTCATGACCTCATTAAGACAACTGAATATACCAATTTTTAGGCCAAAATCTTGAAAGCATTCCATGAAATCTTATGTTCTAGCATTTTCCCATATTTGACCTTGCCGTAAAAAAGGTCAAGGTCAACCCATGGTCATAATTTGAACACTCTTGATAGTACTCAAGTACCCAATGCTACATACCAAGTCTCAAGGCCATCAGTCAATTGGTTCTGGAGAAGAAGATTTTTAAAGGTTTTTACCATATATAAGTGTGGCGGCCATGTTGGTCATGTGACCAGGACTGTTTGATTTTTTTTTGATTCCCTCAACCCCTGGATGCTCTACATGAAATTTGATCACAATTGGCCCAGTGGTTTTTGAGGAGACTGTTTGAAATTGTCAAAATATGAGAGTTCTGGGTCAAAGGTCAAAGAATAACCTGGACCTCTTGAACTCACAAATCTTCATGTACTCATTAAGATGACTGTATATAATAAATTTTGGGCCAAAATCTTCAAAACTTTCCATGAAATCGCATGTTCTAGCATTTTCCAATATTTGACCTTGCCGTAAAAAAGGTCAAGGTCAACCCAGGGTCATTATTTGAATAATCTTAAAGTACTTGAGAACCCAATGCTACATACCGAGTTTCAAGGCCATCGATCAACTGGTTCTGGAGAAGAAGATTTTAAAGGTTTTTACCACATATGGGCGTGGTGGCCATGTTGGTCATGTGACCTGGACCATATGAATAAATTTTTGTTCCCTCAAGCCCTAAAGGCTCTATATGAAATTTGGTTTCAATTGGCCCAGTGGCTTTTGAGAAGATTGTTAGAACTTGTCAAAATATGAGAGTTCAGGGTCAAAGGTCAAAGAATGACCTTGACCTCTTGTACTCATAAATCTTCATGTACTCATTAAGATGACTGTAGATACCAATTTTAGCCCAAAATCTTCAACAGTTTCCAAGATATCTTATGTTGTAGCATTTTGCCATATAAAAGCATAAGGAAGCAATTTTGACCTTACCGTAAAAAAGGTCAAGGTCAACCCAAGGTCATAATTTGAACAATCTAGATTGTACTCGCGTACTTGATGCTACATACCAAGTTTCAAGGCCATCGGCCTATTGGTTCTGGAGAAGAAGATTTTTTTAGGTTTTTACCATATATGGGCTTGGCGGCCATGTTGGTCATGTGACCAGGGCCGTTTGAACAACTTTTCGTTCCTAAGGTCCCAGGAGGCTGTATATAATTTTTTTTACAATCTGCCCAGCGGTTTCAGAGAAGAAGTCGTTTGAAATTGTGGACGGACGGACGACGGATGGACGACGGACGACGGAAGACGTACGACGGACGACGGAGCCTTACCATCCTATAAGCTCCCCCGGAGCCACTGGCTCAGGTGAGCTAAAAATGGCCACATTGTAGGGATCAACGCGGTCAAGGTGTCTCACCTAAAACTTTGTAACTGTCGCCCCAAGCTTTACTTTTTGATAACGCTGTGTCAACAGTTTACGATCGAGCAGCTTACCCTTTTCAATAAAGATAGTTGAAACAGGCTCTAGCATAGCGGACAAGCTGAGAAAAATAAACTCCATATGCAGGTGCCGAAGGGATAGTACTACGCAAAAATGGAAAGTTAACTATGGGAAAATTGAAGTCGTCACTCTGGTCAAAAAGAATATTCACAAAGGTTTCCATTATCAATATAGAGATAACAGTATAAGTATGAGGCAGGTGAACTGGACTCTTTGGTGTCTTTAATTTCAAGTTCACATGGATAGATGAGGTCAATAAACTCCAAAATCTTAGGATTATTCAGAGACAGAACATCATCTATGTACCTGTAGGTGAAGTTGGTTTCTGTGCCAGGTGTTTATTACCCCCTTTTAAGAGCCCTTGTATAAACTCCGCCTCATACCCGTAAAGAAACAAGTCGGCAAATAAGGGGGCGCAGTAAGTGCCCATTGGAATGCCTACTGTCCGTTGAAAAATCTTACCGCTAAATGCTACGAAAATATTGTCGATAAGAAACTCCAGCATTTTAATGACATCATCCTCAGAATATGTTGTGTGAACATCAGAGTGGTCCTTAACAAAATATGTGTCCAGATACTCAAGAACAACGTATTTGTACCGACAATTTCTTTTTTTGCGAAAGAAACATTTTTTTACAATTTCTGTTTATTTAGATTTTAATTTGTCCTGTGGGTTTGTCGTATAAAGCGTAGAGAAATCAAATATTTTTATGCTATTTATATCCGAAAGTGTTTGGACTTTTAAACTTTTCTAAAGTTCTTTAGAAGTTTTTTTAGGATCCACATCTGATTTACGCCACTTCTTGCGTAAGATAGATCACAACATTTCTGAAGACCATCCTTAACTGCCGTAAGGATTCTTGTAAGAATCTTAGAGAGAGACTTGGCTGAGCACTTAGCCGAACCCGCAATTTATATTTGCTTATATCGATCTTTATGCAACTTGGGGATCCAGTACAGTTTTGGAAGATCAAGGTCTTCCTCTGCTGTGGAAATTCAAAAGAAAAACAAACGAAACTTATACGTAATTCCTCGACAAAAATTACAATTGGGCACAATTCCATCAGAACTGAAAGTAGGTTATGGTTCTATTTCTGCATATCGTCTGTTATTTTTACGAACTTTCATGAAAGCGTATATGATATTATTATCCGAAAAATACAAAGGGAATTAATTCCTCAAAACTGAGAATATGTTTATGGTTCTTTTTCTCTGCACATCGTCTGGCGGTGCTTTAAATTTATAAGATATCTTTAACTGTTTTTGAGATATGGAGCGGACACGTAGCTTATGTGAAATTACTATATGAAAAATAGAAAGGGAGTTATTCCGTAAAACCGAAAGTAAGCTAACCGTTATGTTTTTTTTTTCTGCACATCATCTGATAGTGCTTTATAGTTATACAAACTTTCATTAAAAAATCTTAAATGGTTTTCGAATATGGAGCGGACAAGAAGCTTATATGAAATTACTATATGAAATATACAAAGGGACATAATTCCGTCAAAATCGAGAGTAAGTTTATGTTGTTTTTCTCTGCACGTTGTCGGATAGTGCTATATATCTGTGCAAAGTTTCATGAAGAAATCTAAAACGGTTTTTGAGATAGGGAGCGGACACGAAATGTTACTGTTTGACAGTTGACCTCTTAATGTGGCCTTGACCTTTGTTGGACATCGTTGAAATATGAGTTTTGCACATCGTCTTGATAAAGCAAACGTTTGAACCATGTTGAAAAATTGTTCAAAGGGTTTAGGAGATATGAAGCAGACACGAAATGTTACAGACAGACAGACGGAAGCCACGACATAATACGACCCGTCTTCGACGGGCATATAAAAAGTCGTTGCTCTGGTCCCGTCATCTTTAGACCGATTTTAATATTAGTTCATGTAAATGTTTAGTATGAACATATCTTGGACAGGTTTGTATTTAAGTGGTCTGTGGTTAAGGTCAAAGTCGCAGTTGCTATTTTTCAAATGTTAGAAATTATTCAATAGTAACTTGGTTATAAACATTAGCGAGTGCGTATCCATTTAGTGATGACATTTATAGGATGAATGGTCCGATGCGAAGAGATTTATCACTTGTGATGCCTTGTTTGCTTATTGAATTGTTTAAAGTGAACGGCTACAACTCTAATATATTTGCCGCTTTTATGAAGGGTAATAACTATTGCTTGTGACTGCTTATTTGCTTCTCTGCATAACATAGCCGTTCTAAAGTAAAATGGGGTCTTCTCCATAAATAGCTGACCGCTAGTGCAAAGAGAGGCTAAATAAATAAAAAGCTGTGTTACTTCTCCTAAATTGTATCCATTGACTTTTATAAAAGACAAGAGGGAATTTCATGTACTACTTCAAATACCAAATCCGTTGTTTCAGGCGAACCAATAAACACCACCACGGATGGTAGGATTCTCACACTGGACTGGAAGAATATATTTGCAACGCATCCAGAAATTCCTGTTCTTTATGACGTGACGGTTGGGACAGCGCAAGGATATGTTGACATTTTGGATATGCGTTCTCTGACGACTCTCACGCATTCGTTCCATGTCCCAGAGGACACAATCCTGACGAAGAATATCAACGAATTATTTATTACCGTTTCGTCCGTGTACCCTACGGGAATGGCATCAACACACAGTTCAAAATATAAACTTCCCTTTTAAACCTTTTAACTGCGTTTATTTTTTATTTAGATTTTTATTGTTCAGGTTTCTGTGAGCTCCAGATGAGAAAAGGCTTATGATAATTCTGCGATCTATTTTTCATACTTTTTACTGAAACAAATGAAGTGCCCCCTATTTAGAACCGTCTTGGCGACACGGTTTCAATGAGGGGTTCCAGCGTATGTTTATATGGAGAAATATTGGAAAATTTTCTGAATTATCCTTCTTACATATTTTTATCTGGAGCACTCAATTTTTTGTTTTATCTCCTTTTGGTAGATTCACTGTCTATATCCCGGCTAAGTATATCTTGCATTTAGGCAAAAATTATCCAGATGATAATGTTTGTTTTTTTAATTTATTTTTATCTTTTTGTTTATTTTGCAATCAAACTATCAAACTAACGCTTCTAATTAGCTCATGACTTTACTGCCATCATGTAATTATTTTAAATGTTCTTACGTTCATTTTCCCGTTTTCTTTTTTTGTATTTTTGTTGTTTCTTAAATAGCTTTCGTGTGATTGCATGTGATGAGTTTGCTTTCGTTTCAACCACTACTTGTTTCTTTCCGTTATGTTCGTCTTAAAGGTTTTTTGTAACTATAAATTTCACATGTAATTTAAGTTAAAAACGACAAATATTGCGGAATGTTTTTCTTAAACCGCGATTGCAAATGACAGTACATACCGAAGAAAACGTGATATGTTGGATTTTATGATTCTAACACTTAGTGTAATTTTTTTTATCTTACATCTCATTTCACCAAATAAACACATCAATCAATTAATCATTTAGTTTAAAACTTATAAGCTGCCGCTATATCAGCTCGTCCGAAACATGAGCTTAGTTGTCTTAAAACGTGTGAGAACTGCAAGTGCGCTTTGGAGTATATTGAGCATATGGACAGGCTATGCTTTGCCTTACTATTTTAAACATGCTTTGTAATGGGGTTCTCACAACATTGACATTTTTGGAATCATCAAGCATGACTTTGTTAATATTCTTATCTGTCAGGTTATTTCATATTCGTTTAGTGATGAGTCCAAAGTCTAATGTGTTAGCCCAAGCCAGTTAAAGCAGACTGCAGACTTATGACTGGTCCACACGAGAACCCTTTGCTCCTGACATTTATGTTTGAACTGTCTTATGGTTTTTGCAATGAAATAGTGGCAAATAAATTGATACTTATTTACCGTTTTGTCGGATTGATTAATAATAAAACTTGGTAGCAACTCGTAGCTAGGATGGATGGATGTGTAACTTGCGGTTGAAGGAACTTTCAACAGTACTTCAGTCATATCAGGCTGATGAAAAGTGATAATGAAAGGCGGTGATCCCCGTTTACGGCAGAAAAGAATTCCGCCGCTACCATGATTTGAAACTGAATAGCTGGCATAGAAAACATGTTGTTTACCAACGGAGATAAAAGAGGATAGTGATAAAATACAAGTAACATTAAAAATCTTCAACAGGCAGCATGCTTTCTATTCTGCAGGTCGATTGGCTGAACATTAAGCCGCAATATAGCGTCAGATACATGGTTACTTTCTTCAATGGGCAAGGCGTAACAGCAGATTAAAGGTCCTGAGGGAGATATTGAAAACTGAGGCCGAAGGCCGAGGTTTTCAGCATCTCCCAAAGGACTTTGCAAACATTAATGCATTGCAAAAGAAACGTTTGATGCTATTATTGCATTAATTCAACTACATTGCTACAAAAATTAAATATTGGCGCACTGTTTTTTTGGCACCATCGCCATTACCTTGCATATTCCTACACGCACTATGCATGCCTATAAAAGTTCTCCTTTCAGGCCATTGTCAGCTATCTTGATTTTTGGGCAACATTTAGCAGCATTTCACAAGTCATAATCATGTTCATCAAACTTTTCACTCTATGCCGTCTGCACTGCAACTTTCTATTTTAAAATATCCGAATTTGAATTAAAGCCTTTAATGGATATCTTTAATTGCAGTCTTGCCGCTCGTTTCTAAACTGACGGAGTATTGACCTGCAACTTGCATACGAAAGGTCGCTAAGGTGGTCATTCTCGACGCGTGAAAACTCATGTTAATGCATGGTTTTGTGTTCGTTAAAACATGCCTATTAATAGCGTGTGACACCGATATTAACGCAATGATTATATCTGAACCAATCAATACATGTAGTTTGTCTGTCTTCAAGCTCAGAAATCGTTGATACAAACAGGGCCATATCTTAACAGTCTGATCTGAAAGTTTCATGATCGTAAATGCCCTAATACCGAGTTTTGAAACATAATTGAAATTTATTAATTCTTTACACCAGTTCAGATGGGGTAGAGCATAAAGAGATATTACAGCAGCTTGTTTTATCAGATTCAGTAGATTGCATCAAAATACATAGAAAGATTTAATGATATGTCCCATATAAGGTTACAACATCGACGCAAGGCCCTCTGGCTTTCTAACATTTACATTAATAATAGCTCATATTAACAATGTCATTGCGTATATTTCTCATTGTAAGGGTCCAGTCTCAGTGACACGTTTTCAGGGCTAGGTAGAACTACATTTCCCACCCTACGTTTGGCCAAAGATGTACCTCGTTTTGAAAGTATCTAGGTGCTTCGACGTTTCGAGTACGTTTTAAATACATTTAACTACGATTTACTTCGCATTACCCGGTTATCAAACGGCTTAGCGCCACGCTTTTAGAAGGAACGAGAACAGTTTAATTACCAACTACGATTCAGTACGTTTTACTTGGGACTACTAGGTAGTGTCTAGTATAACTACTAAGTCAAGTGACGTTTGAGTAGGTATCGCAAAACATACAAATTCATAATAAAACGCAGAATAAAACGTCACAAAAAGTACTAAGACGTCAGGAAGCGTATATAATGCATAGTAGTACGTGGAGGAGGAACTTCACATATGGTTACGTATTCAAAACGTTTAATCCACGATCTTGTATGTTTAGACTGCGTTTCAATACGTTTTAACTACGCATATTGTAAGTATTTTGAAATGCTACGCTTAACTTGAAGTTTTAATTCAAACGGAGCTAGGCCACGTATGTAGCTGTATATGTCCGTATATAAATACAAATTCACTATTCTTTATAGGCATATTTCACTTTATAAATACGTCGAAATCCTAGTCCTCAATACGTGACAGTGAGACTGAGGTTAAGAGGACCTCTACGTTAATCTTGTTACGTTTTTGTACGTATGTAACGCGTTTCTGCTACGTTTTAGTATGTTTTGACCACGTTTCACTACGTGTTGCTATGTTTTGCTAGGTATACGCTAGTATAACAAAATACCATGTTTGAGTTAAAAATTCTAAATCGAACGTAACATGGCCACGTAATTAGCTATACTAATATATGGTGTCTGTACGTTTTACAACATATAATGCCGTTTTGCCACGTTTTAATAACATAGTAAAACCTAGCCCTCAATACGTGACGGTGAGACTGTGGCTTAAGAAAGAAAATACACGCCACTGTTCTTTCTCATTGTAAACGCGGTTCATTTAAAGTTATAGAAATGACTGACAATGATTTTGGTGTCACTAAGCAGTTAATGTTAGGTAAGAAAACATCTATGTCATCAACATCAGGCTTTAGCAAAACAGGCAAATGTCCTTATATCTATCGCTTTGAGGCAAACAGATGCTTTTCTGAAGTTTCGGAGGCAAATACAGAATCAAGGAAAGTATGGTACTATGCATGCAAGTTTGCATAAGTAATTGTCAACAAAGGCCATTAATTGGACTAGTCATTTACGTTAATTCTCTCTGTTTGCGTTATTTTGCGACTTACATCCAAGAATGATCGGTGAAAACATTCCCCGTCGGGATTGTCCAGTGTATCAGTTAATCCTTTTTAGTAAACGGTTTGAACAAAAACAAAGTGAACAGTTCTGTCAAAGAAGTCATGTATGAAGTTTAACCTCAAATTAAAGTTTTTAAAAGGCCCGTTATGATAAGGAGATTCTTCTCATTTGAGGTCGGGTTTACTGTTCTGTGGGTAAAAAACATTTAAGTCAGCTTCATTGTATCTAGCAACAACATCCGGTTTGTGTATGTAAATCTATACGAGTTCCTTCAAGAGCGGGGAACACATTCAAAAGAACGAACATTGGCCATACTTCGAAGTTTCGGCTATTCGGCTTTTGAAGCCCCATCAGTGACCCTGGCATGATCTGGCGGCGAAAGCCAGAGAAATACGTACTGTAATTTCTAAATTCTGATAAGGCAGATAAGGCAGTCGATTCAAAGACTGATAAACATCAAAAAGGGTCTACATGAACGAGCATATTCGGTGAATTTATATTCACCGCCGAAGTGGTCCTGATTTGTTTATTGTTTATTTTAAGTTACATAAAATTTCGTTCATAGGTTATTTAGTTATGGTTTAACTTGAGGATTGTAAATAAAATCAAGGACAATAACTCTAGGTTAAGAGAAGTCTTAAGCTGAAGCTGTTCTTAAACACTTGTCTCAGCATCACTGCACTATGATGATACATTTCTAATTCAGTTTCAAGAAATTTTGTTCATCGATACCTTAGTTATGGCTAATTTGTGGATTTTAAATCTATTCAATGGCATTAAATCATGCACTAATGGAGCGTTTATGACAAAACTTAATGTGCCCTGCTGTGTCATGACAATACATAATTATTTTAGGTTTCATGAAAATTCCATTCATTGGCTACTTAGTTATGACTCAATTTGTTGATTTTAAATCAATTCAAGGGCCAAAACTCATTGCTTACTGAAACAATTCTGACAAAATATAAGATGCACCAATGTGATATGGTGATACATATATTTAGTATAAGTTTCATAGAATTCTATTAATTGATTACTTTGTTATGGCTGAATTTGTCAATCTTAAATTGATTCACGGGCTGTAACTCATGCACTACTGATGCCCTTCTGACGAAACTTTATGTGCATAACCGCGTTATAATGATACAGATTCACTAGAATTTTTATTAAGTTTTGATGATTAGTTACTTAGTTATGACTCAGTTTATTAATTTTTGGTCCATTAAAGGACAAAAACTCATGCACTACTTAAGCCAGTCTGACAAAACTTCACGTGCATCAGCGCGTTATAGTGATATATATTTATTTTAAGTTTCATGAAATTCCGTCCAGTGGTTACTTAGTTATGGCTCCGGACGGACGGGCGGATGGAAGGACGGACAGATGGATGGACAGACGGACGGAAGGACATGGAAAAAACTATATCCCTCTGCCTTCAATATGAGTCTAAACCACTCAAAATGTTCTGAGTTCTCAGAATGATCCTCTGATCCCAAGGGACAAAAGTAAAATATGATCTGCACTATGGCTGATGTACGGGGTTACGTTTTACGGCTGCCACAAGACACAGCCAAGAATTTATGTGTCTTGCAGCTTATGTTGTAAAAATTCAAACTTGTAAATGTTAGACTTATTTGAGACAGTCGTATGCTTGCACCAGGGGCTTACTAAATTTCATTTCCGGCCTTCACTAAACATGCCAAAGTGTCAAACTAATTAATTTAAAGCCGATGCTAGATTTTGAGCGCATTGATCAGCGCACCAAATTCTAATGGCAATGTTGTCCCTTAAACATGGCAACGCGTACACTTTGTAATTATCCCAGCCGTGCCTTCTGCAGGGATTCCATGGTTGCTGAAACGAGTAGGTACAGTAAGAGTCAGACTGAGCAGATGTATAGGCTGATCTAAATATTTTCTGTTCGCGCATGTCCTGAAGCTTGCTGTTAAAACTTTGTTAGCAATTAGCGTAATAAAATAACCGTGGGGTGCTGACGATGTCATTGACACCACTGCTTATTTATGATTTATACATTTAAGGCGGCATTTTATTCAATTGTTGCGTGAGGAATATCCATATTTCAGATTATTGGGCTTTGATGATCGTAAATCTGCTCACAAGGTTTGGTTTAAATGCCAGATTAAATAATATTAAAATGATCAATGTATGAATGGTCTATGTCTAATAATAAAGAGCCACACTGCATGCATTGAATTTCACGTAAAAAGTATGTTTAGCGTGTATAAACAGGACATACATAAATTTAACTGCGCAAATACGCAACCTAGCCAGGGTTTTACTTTTTTACATTAGGAATCTTTAAAGTGGCACATTACAAATCTGTTCAAATGATCAGACTGTTTTGAGCATCAACAGTACGGTACAGTACAGTATGTCTTAAGATCTCCTTATCGGCGATAGCAATCAGTAGACTATGTTTTCCTTTTTGAGACAGAAGCGTCTTAGAAAACACTGCTGAAAAACAGTCTCTGCTCAAACAGTCTGATCAGGGTATACATTTTGCCATTTCACTGACAGTTATGTTCTACTTTTAGGATAATGACATTATAAATAGATGGACGACTGGTCTTTTCGACAGTATTTGATTCATATTGAGGATGGAAACGAAAGGTTGTGCACAATGAACCCCCGCTTATGGTTGAACAGATTTCTGACAATATTCATCTAAATAATCTTTATCTCAAGATTTCGCCCTCCTGGCCTTGATCAAGAAGAAACGATACTAAAATCAAACTGGATGTTTCACAGTTGCATTTCCATTACACTTTGAAAACAACTGTATGATGCTGCGCTAGTAACGACGTGACGTCGATACTCGCCAAAAAGACAAGCGACGTCGCATGACTTCCCGTACGTCAAAACGGTGTCACGCTCTTTCCTGACCATAATGACATACGGCAATATCCCACATTCCTAAACAATTATACATACTGCAATAAACCTTATTTGTAACAAAATTTACCAAACCTAGGTTTCAGGAGATCCTACCTGAACAGTGTGTCTACACGCTGCAATTGACTGTCATTGAGTTTGCCTGCCTATCCTCTCTTTCTGAGCAGGGTTTCAACTCTTGTCTGTGTCTCAAATAGTCTGCCTCCTTTTTGCAGATGCGCCTTATTCGTAGACCTAGACAATAAGCCAGCCAAGTCTTTACATATGCAGGGTGGAATGATTTGTTTCTGCAGGTACAACTGTTTGTCTGGTGGTTTTTATAGAGGTCTTGTGAATAAGACGGTCGTTTGGCACAATCCATGTGTCGAGAAACTCAATCCTTTCCTGACTATGCCTAAGTCTACCCTTATATTCATATGAATGTTATTGACATAGGCGGCAAAAGCTTGGGGTGATGTCAGTGTTCCAGTTCATATTTGACATCCATCATCTAAAAAGCGATTATAGAGCAGAGGCTTATCACTGAATTGTAGGATCTGCTCACCCCATTTCTAAATATAGCTGCAGCAAAATTCTTCTACAGTCTGGAACCTATTGCAATCCTCTCTACTTACTTTATTCTCTAAAACTGTTTCTATCATTTGCATCACAAATTCTGTTGAAATTATATGGTTGGATCTAACTTCCAGTGCCTCATGGCATGCCTCCATTCCTTCCACCTTAGGAACTGATGAGCGCAGCTTATTCACATCAAAGAAGAACAAATACGCTCCAGCTGGGATAGGTTCAGGGACGATTTTTTATTTGTTTCTAAAATCTGTTGTATCTCTCATATAGCTGGTGACTAACAACTTACGCCTGTCACTCAAATTCAGCAACCTCAGCTAGTTTCTCTGTTGATGTATTCATGCCGTTTACAATAGTGCGGAATAGGGCACTTGTTTTGTGTATCTTTGGATTCCCTTCCAGAGTGTCTGTCTTAGGATGCATCATAGTTATGTATTGCTGTATTTCTCTGGACATTGCTTCTTCTCTGTACATTATGTTTTCCGGGCTGTATCTTTGGATTCCCTTTCAGAGTCTCTGCGCTAGGACACGTGCAAGTTATGTATTGCTGCATTTCTTTGGATATTGCTTCTTCACCGTTTACAAGCTTTTTGACATCCTTCCAAGCTAATTCTATAAGATCTGTCTCTGTTTCCATGTAGGAATCGCTCCCATCCATTTCCTCCTTCAGTTTGTCAATATAATATTTCTTGTCTTGCACTACAATGCCATATCCCTTATCTGCTGAGCGGATGAAAACCTTGTTATCATGTAAGAATGGTTAAATGCTGCATACTTTTCTTTCGTCGAGATAAGCTTTTTGGTTCTTAGTTTATTCACTATGTTATTCTTCACCAATCCTTTATACATATCCAACCAGTATGTAATTAATATTTTTGTACCTGCTGTCTTTGCGCGCGACGACTGGAATTGATATTAATATGGATCGGTGGTGCCTGCTCGCTCAGATATGCAGCTATGTCATCTTTTACATCATTGCCTGGCTTTTTCTTGGAAAGGGGTAGGCGTGAATGATGGAGGATACATAACAAGCATCTACTAGGGCAGACAGTGTATGCCCTTGCATACCGGTATTATGATCCTAAAATATCTTTGAGATAAACGAATGAATTCCAAGGGAAGCAACTCTGCCTTTTTCATATTCATTTAAGTCTTTTCTCGGTAGGAGTCAGGTCAGCCACGGATGAACAGAGTTTTTCCCCTGTGAGCAGAATCTTTTTTCTAAGTGCGAATCCTATTTTGGTATTGGATTGTTGAACAGAGAGACAACAGGAAGTCAAAAAATTGTTTTCCTTTGCAAAAATGATTGCGAAGATGGATATGTGTCCACCTCTCTCAAATAGCTTTGATCTTTGAAATTGACTTAATGCATTTGTCCTTCATAGAGATAAATTTGAAAATATACAAGTATAGCAGATTGCTAGGAATTTACAGTCTGAATGTGAGATTTTTTTGGTCTTAAATCCTGGTTAGAAAATCTTTAAATATTATTTAATGACTTTGTTTCCAAATAGGAATTATTGATATATGAATGAATGTTTAACGGATTTCGGGATGTGGGATCTTGCATATGGTGATATGTTCAAGAAAGAGTACGACGTCGTTTTGACATAACGGAAGTAATGCGACGTGCTTGTCTTTTGGCGAGTTAAGACGTCACGTCGTCACTAGCGCAGCATTATAACATTGTTTTCAAGGTGTACTGGCGATGCAACTGTGATACATGTAGGTTAAGTTTAGAATTGAGTCTTCTTGATAAAGACCAAAAGGTCAAAAGCTTGAAAGAAAGAGTGATTTAGATGAATATTGTCATTAATAGCTTCCCCTGCAGAGACATGCAGAAGAAAAAGATTTCTGTCTGCATCAGAGTTTGAACCTGGAACACTAGCAGCTGACTTAAATCGTTAGGGTAAATTATACGGTTTTCTGATCGCCAATATGGCAAATGATAAAACCAAGTGATATATTGCGTAAAGAATCACCAGGTGGACAAGCGTGAATTGATTAAGCGTCATTCGTAGTTTATTTTGACTTTATTGGTGACGTCAGTTTTCACTTACATGACGTTAGACAGAGAAACGTTGTCGCATCAAAAGCTTACGAAATACATTCTTCTGTTTCAGCCAAAGTTGTTGTCGGAATTTCTTCATGTAATGGCGGAAAACTGCAAAATATATAAAAGATTTACGTGTGTTTTCGTTGTTTCTTGTGTGTTGGATCGAACTAAATTCTTTCTATGTACTGATTTATTTTCGTATATATATAAATTATATTACTGGTTGCCAGTCAGTCGTCAGTGTATTTATTACTCACGCTTGGCGCTCGTGATATATCCACTTCACGACTGACCTCCAACACGTGACATATTGCCAACAAACCATCGATAGCAAAAATCAATTTCTCGATTAAAACATCAACATGGAATTGTTATTAAATGAAGTCACATGCTTTTTTTTCGAACCCAGCTGCAGTCAACGAGATATACCACTCACTGGGCACACAACGATGATTCAAAATTTATTCCAGCTTGTGTGCATGCTGGGCGGTAATCAACGGTTCTGTTCAGGTAAAGGTTATCTCGGAATTCATAATTGGTTTAGATTCATATTCTGGACACAGTTTTATCGATTTGGACTCCTTTTTGGAATATACCAGTCTTGGAATCGACTGCATGTTCTAAATGTACAAAAATATGTATACTTTTTAAGCTGCTGTCCTTTCAAATTTCATCAGTAACTGCGCCACATTGCTCCAGTCAGCGACCAGAATTACCTACTTATTGTAATAAAATAAATACCTTATCTGCGCTATATCTCAGTCTTCGTAACCCGCATGCTTTAGTAGGAGCGGCTGTAACGTAGTCGTTTATTCGCTAGACTACCAAACCTGGAGTTGCAGGTTCGATTCCCCGCTCCTCCGGTCTTTTGAATGTGACTTTAAAACGAGGTTCCGTCTCCGTATGACCTATGTGCTGGTGAAGCGTTAAACCCGAGTTCAATAACTCAGTCAGATCTAACTGGTTTGGGAATATTTATGTTTCAGTAGTTCTGATATCAGGGGAGTGCCTGATGTCCACTAGCGCCCGTTAAAGCAGACCTTCTGTTTTGAAAGGGAATATTGCATGGCATTGATGTCTATGTAACATGGTATCTCTTAATCATCAGTAATTATCCCTGCAATGACTTCGACAGGGATTCCATGGATGCTGAAACAAGAAAGTAAGATAGGATTCTGACCAGACTGCGCTAAAATACAGGCTGATCTCAGTATTGTCTGTTTGTGCATGTTGTAAGGCTTGGTGTTAATATTTGATGAGAAGATTTGACAACACCTATTATTCATTATTTAAACATTCAAGTCGGCGTGTTATTTAATTTTTGCGTGAGAAATGATTATTAGACTTTGATGCTTGTAAAATCGATCGCAAGTTATTGTTTAAATGTCACAATATATAATAATAGAATAACCAAAAATATATACCGAGTGTATGAATGGCATATGCTTTAAATAAGGACAATTACTGCACGCATTAGATTTCTGGTGGAAGGGTACCTTTTAGCATGTATAAACAGGACAGACATAAATGAACCTGCACACCTACGCAATCTGGCCAACGTCTTCTCTTTTCACATGTTTTTACCCTTTTACATTTATAGTCGACTTTGTTTTTGTTAAGCACGGACAATTTATTATGTAGAAAAAGGTAAATGAATTGATTGTTATATTCCAATGAGGTAAATCTTTCATCTCTGATAGACCCTCAGCTGGACATAAACCCCCACAGACACTTCCCCCCACAGGAAGAGTATAATACCCTTCATTTTTCTATAACGACATTATAAAGGAAACAAACAGACAAATGAGCCGTGACACGAGAAAACCAACAATGTGGTTGTGCTCCCAGCGCAGACCTAGATCTGCCTGGGCATCCGCCCAGTCTGATCAGAGTCTTCGCTGTCCGCATGGAGATAGCTTAGACCCTTAGCTACCTTTTAAGCGCAAAGCGAAGACTGTGATCAGACTGAGCGGATGCCCAGGCTGATCTGAATCTGCGCTTGGCGCACAACCACATTGTTGGTTTTCTCGTGTCGCGGCTCAAATGTAAGCCCTCTGTAAGTGGGATCATTAAAGTATACATGAAACGACAACGTCAACTACATTATCCAAACATGCAAATGTAGGTTATGATGAAAATACGCATTTTACTTACGTTCAAGCATTCGTCCTAAATGCTGTTGGTACATAACTCACCTTTTCAAGGTAACTGAAGTTGCAAACAATGGGTTGATGAATCCGCACAGCGTAGATAAGGTCATTTTGGCCATATATTTGACAGGTTTGTTTTTTTCTTCAATATCTTTACACATGTAATATAAGGAGCAATAACGTTAAATAACGCTTTAGAAAATAGACTATCACATGGAAAAAATATCATTTAAAGCTAAAATACATAAAAATAAAGGCTTCCAAAATTCGTCAGCAGTTTCGATATATACTAGCCAAAAGTTCTAACCGGCCACTTACATTTTCACAATTTTATTTCAAGCCTCTAAACAATCTTTCAGTTCTCGTTATATCCTGAAATGGACATATGTGTCAGTCAACTTAGCCATTAAACGGTTTGACAAAATCTTTATTATAACCCACACAAGAAGCGCCGTTGAACACAAGTACCCCCATTTTTAAAATTCAATCATTTTGTCACAATTTGTGAAAATCACTTTTTAAAATGCCCTTTTTCATGAATAAAATCACTTCATTACTAATGCCTCTATTCCACACAGACCACGAATCCCAAGAATCGCCACGAATTGATAAATATTAGGTTCGTGGCGATTGTAAATTTTCTGGTCCAATTGGTGATGCTGTACGATTCAGTTCCGATACAAGTACGATAGGTTTACGAATATTCGTGGGGGATTCGACTGGATTCGGCTGGACTCGCACGAATATTGTCAAGAATAGAGTACGAATTCAGTACAAGAATCTCTTTGGAAAAACAGCTCGAACGTTTATAATTAGTTACGAATCAGTTAAGAATACGCCGAATGCAGTTACGAATCCGATACGAATAAGAATGAATTCGTGACTATTCTGAAAATCCGTGGAATTTTCTCTTAAGATATGTAAAAAAGGCCCAAAGCCTGATCAGACCCGTTGCTGTACGCACATATTTAGTATGAATCATCAGAAATCTATGGCCACAAAATGAAGTCTACACCCACCAGGCACATGACGTCGTAACGACGTCGTACTAAGGTCAATGCGACGTTGTGACGTCTCATCGAAGTCAGTACGACGTCATTTTCCCGCTGGGTAGATAAATGCATGCGTCCAGAGTCTTCACTGTGAGCAAACGCATCAAGGTGCACATGCACGAATCCACGAAAGAGTTGAGAACACCTACGAACGCCTCCAGATCGATTTCGATTCAGTTTCGATGCCTAAGAATGCACTAAGAATCTGTTACGAATTAACTACGAATGATTGGAATCGGGAGTTCGTGGCCAAAATTTTGAACAGCTCAAAACTTTTGTCACGAATTCCCGATTGCTCAAGACTACGAATATATACGATTCAGTTAAAAACTTCACGAAGTGATTACGATTCAGCTACGAACTCTAAAATTTATCAATTCGTGGCGATTCGTGGGATTCGTGGTCTGTGTGGAATAGGGGCATAAAGCAAATGACTGAAGAAATAGATTTTTATGCAGAAATGAACATTCTTCCTGCATGACCATGGTCGCTTTGGGTCAAAAAGGTTAAAACTTACCCCTTCACTCAATGTAAATTCTTGAAAAATTTGAAAACGGGGGTACCGTATTCATCTGTGCCTCCCGAATATAATGTACATAATTATGCTAAATGTTTAAGTGGTAAGGTTTAACGACATATTCGCCTATCTGTGGCTGCAAACTGAACTGTGAAATTACCAACAGCACTGAGAAAAAATGATAAAATCTAAGTGGCCGGTTAGAATTTTTGGCTAGTATATATGTCACGTATATAACCGTAGCAATATACCAATAAACAATCACTGGACGGACAAATGTCGCCAAGTGTGTGCAACCTTGGTTACCTACCGCTGAGCCACTTGGGGAACGTCGTTAGGAGAATTGAACTGAACTGAACTATATAACCGGATAAACAATCAGAATGAGACAGGGATCGGCGAAATGGAGTTTATACATACACTATCATTCATCTTACTTCAATTGTGTTTTAAATATTGTCAACCCTCCCCCCCCCCCCCCCAAAAAAAAAAAAAAAAAAAAAACCTTGAAAATGTATTTGAAATACCTTGAAAAAGATGATTCGATAAGCAGTAGGCCACCATTAATAAACAATTTAAACCTAAATTCTAACACAGTGCGCCTATAGAAACAATGGAAAGTTCCCGTGTTTTATTCTGCAACAATTCACAGTTTCGGAGCGCGTCAGTCTAATTGCTGACGTCACTGGCAAAACTGACATAATTCTGTGACTTTTTTAGACGTAAGACGGTGTAACGTCTCTTTTATTTCTAAAATCGCCATAATAAACGTACATTTGTCTTAGATACAGTTAAAATATTAGCGGGAGCATGGATGCGCCGGCAAGTAGGTTGGGAGAGTTTGAATGAGAAGAATACCATTTCAGCTTTTTTAGTGTTTGGTTGTAAGTAGACATATTACTCGTGCACCGCGCTCGTGATATCACCTACCCTTCAGCTGACCCCAAACAGTGAATAATTACTTAACAATTCACTGATAGAGCTGATCTATTTCTTAAATAATTGCTAAGGAATATGGTTAAATAGTGAAAGTCAAGGAGAACAAATATACATAATTGAGCCGCGACACGACAAAACCAACAATGTGGTTGTGCGCCCAGCGCAGACTTAGATCAGCGTGGTCATCCGCCCAGTCTGATCAGAGTCTTCGCTGTCCGCATGAAGCTAGCTTAGACCCTTAGCTACCCTTTGAGCACTTAATGCAGAGTCTGATCAAACTTGACGGCTGCCGAGGCTGATCTGAGTCTTCGCTGGGCACACAACCACATTGTTGGTTTTCTCGTGTTGCGGCTCATATTGTAAGTTATTTAGGATAGTACTTGGGACAGTAAACTGTTATGTATTACTTATATCATTAGCTTGTTTCCGGTTCAGAAATAACTATATTACTAGTTAAGCATATTGGATATGAAGAATTTATAAAAAAAAAGTTAAAGAGTAACTACACTTCAGAAACTGACTGAATCAGATCCCAAACCCTATCCCCAACATCAAAGGGAAAGATTGACAAAGACATGCCAGCAAACAATAAAATACGAGTGATAAGCCGAGTCAGCAGCTCTTTCCCAAATAGGTGGCAGCTCAGCTATGTTTACTGAGCTAATAATTTAGACCAACAAATGGGTTACAACAGACCAAGCAAATTATACGAAAAACATTTAACAACTATTTTTACCTATTTTCTATTTTTATTATAGAAGGGTTAAAATAAGAAAACAATAAATTAAACAGCACCGAACATAAAACAAATGCATAAACTCCATTTGAATAGTTGGGCGTTAGTAACGTGATTTATCATAAATTTTCACACAGCGTTGCTTTATATAGGCTTAATGTGGAAATAGTTAACGTCATTGTACTTGTAGAATGCTGATTCAATGTTGTGTGCCCAGTCGGTATAATATCATTTTTATCACCTGGGTCGCAATAACATCCAGCTTGTGAAAGCCAAGACTCCATATGATATTAATGGACAAATTTAGAAAGGGCCTGGTATGATTTGGGCCATATTTGGCCCCCGTATTTATACATTCTCAGAATTGTTTTTTAACCTTTGTTAATGATATATGAGCTGTGAAACCTTTAACTCTCTCTAATTATTCAAGTTTCTACATTTTTGCGATTTATGTGTTTTTTTTGCACATTTAGTTGCATCCTCATAAGCTGATTTTTGGCATTTTTGAACATTTTCACCTGCATTTAAGCGATGAAATATGTCAGCCCAGTCAATTGCACAGCTAATTTTTTGCACAATGGTGCATTTTGGTAATGTCAACAATATGTGAAGAAATCAGCTGTGCATTTGACTGGGCTGACACATATCAAAAACCTTTGCAGGTTCTTGGACATTTTACCAGTGATCTCAACATACAAACCCATATCTCCGCTCGTAGCCAAAAACTAATCATATGTCGTTGGTATTCATGTTCTTAGTTAGAACACAAGGAATCATTTTATCTTTATCCGTTGAAAATTTTCGGTTAGCATCTGTCTACTTGCTAAGTTGGGTGGGTGGGGGACCTGGACAGGGCTTGAACAGTACACATCTGTTTAGCAGTGTTGTGTCACTTATTTGTGTACCACCGAAGCTCTGTTAACAAGTCCTCTCTAAAGCTGTTTCAACTGTCTTTTTTTCATTTAATGACGCCCTTCTAAACACAGTTTTCTTGCCGTTTTATTTTCAAAAAAAAAATAAAAATAAATAAAACAGGCATGTCTGAAATAATCTTATTCTGAAGATTCACGAAGAAGAGACATATCATTTCTGTATGAGCCTGTTTACTCAGATGATATACAACAGAAACCATGTAGTTTTAAGTAAATTTGAAAGGGGTCCAAAAATGGCCCAAATTTTACCAGATCCTTTCAGACACCTGGGAGACGGCAGGGGTTTTCTAATTTTCTTTTTGGTTATCCACTAAACATGCAAAATGCCAAACATATGAGTCTATAGGAATGTCTAGAGTACCAAAGACTATGGTAATAATGCCTATTTAACATGACACCTTTTATACATTGGTAATCATTCCAACAGTGCCTTCGCCAGGGATTCCATGGTTGTTGAAATGAGCTGGTAAGAGTGAGATCAGACTGCACAGAAGCGCAGGCTGATCTGTGCATTTCTTTGTTTGGGCGTATTTCAAAACTTGCTGTTAAAATTACCGTGGGGTTCTGTCGATGACTTTGGCGCTTTGTTAAATACAGAAACGCGCGTCTATTGCACTAAAATTGGTATGGATACGTTTATATTAGAACCACTGGGCCGGTATCGCTGCTGGTGGACAATTTGTCCCCGAGGATATCATCAATCTAGTTAGTGTTTCAGTGTTGATTCTGGTTCTCTAGCATTGGGGTCACTACTGAAATACTGATTTAAAGTAACCTTAATCCATTTAATGTACATCTGGTAAATTTCTAAATTATTCTAAAACTAAGACAAACTTGTCACAGCGACAAGAACAAGAGTCTTAGCTGATTCTGGCTTCCATTCTTTTGAACTGTTTTGGCTTTTTTCGGGTTCTTGCTGCATCGAACACCTCTTTCATGATGCCCTTGTCTGTCGCTTTTCTCGAGACACAGGGGCTGAGGTGGCTCGATGGGGAACGCCTGAGCTCACGAGTTAATACGTAGGCGTCTCCTACCTGATGTCTGCAGCTAATGTGTCCCGCGGAGTGCGACAATAAGTGTGGCTTGGAAAGGGATGCTCGTTGCCTGCCGAGATCCACCCATCATCTCTTTCCTTTTAAACTTTTGGGGTTTAGCGACACTAAAGAAATTAAAAACAGAAACGCGCGTCTATCGCACTAAAATTGGTATGGACATGTTTATATTATCTATGATATAAGTATTTAAAGTCTCCATAGTCTTATCAGTGGTATAAACGTCTAAACTCAAATCATTGTAGAAGCGGCTGTGCTGTAGTGGATGACATTCCGGACTACCGATCCAGGGGTCGCAAGATCGATCCCCCGCTTCTCCGGTCTTTCGGATGAGACTTTAAACCGAGGTGCCGTCTCCACATTACCTCGTTGTTGTTGGGACGTTAAACCCGAGTTCACTCACTGAAATCAATGTAAAAATTGTTCATGCCGATACAGCAATAGGGCCTTTAAGTAAGGGATTTTTATGTAATTTTTTCGTAAGAAATATCCATGTGCAGATTATTTGTAAAATTGGCCACAATTATATTCAAATGCCACGATTAATAATACTAAAATAACCAAAACTATGTATTAAGTGTTAAAAAAGGTTAACGTCTTGAAATAAGGACAGCCACACTGCATATATTAGGTTTCACGTGAAAAGGTTTCTTATGACATGTAAAACAGGGTAGGTACATATCAGTCTGCCCAGTGATGCAGTCTGACCAGGGTCATCTCTTGCTGCATTGCTGAGGTATCTACAAACTGAAAAATTAAAACTGATCCGTTTGAACAAAATTTTGTTAAGTATCTACAGTACACACAAGAGTTAAGATACCTTTTAACGCGACAACAACAGACTTAATCCGGTTAAAAGGAAGCAATCATGCCATTTTCAACTGATAGGCATTTAACATAGACTGCTGCAGGAAAACTCTTCTTGGTAGACATTCTTCATGCTTGTCGCGGATCCCGCGAATATAATACTGCATTACTGATCTGCTAATTTGTTATATTATTTTGTATTATATGTTTTTCTTAAATGTTTACAAGTTGCATTATTTTAACTATTTTAACTATTTTTAACACTATAAATACTTTTATGACAGTAAGGCTAATCAAGCAAAGTACTTAACGTCATTAGACGTTGTGTTTAATGACGCTGACGTCAAGAGGTTTTAGTGACCTTAGTAACAGTGAAAGACAGTAGTGCAAAGGCACATTATCAGTATATTAATAAAAAGGGACAGTTTATAGACAGTCTGCTGAGAAGAAAATTCTCAACACAGAGTTTGGAGACTAGAAGTCATCATTTGAGTATATTAGACTCAAAATAGTTTGATAAATGTATTTAATTTGACAATATTGATGTGACACTGTATAAATATGGCAAACTTTTCTGTGTTCTTATGTGCTTCACCACATAATCTGGTGCCGGAACCCGGGAACCGTTAGAAACATTGGATTACACAGAAAGGGAACACCATAGCTGGAAAGATGACGTCCTCGTTTTTAAAGGGAAATAGAACCAGGTACAGGAACTTGCTCGAGAAGGAACTGGAGAAGGGAAAGAACCTCATCAGTGAAGCTGAGCAAGAAGAGTATGAGGCAAAGATTTTCAGCAAGAATGTAAGAAATTGTTTAAGAAGATTAAATGACTTTATTGAAAAGCTGGAGAAGACAAATGAAAGATTATCTGTGGCTGTTGAAGGGCAAGAAGGAGCACAAGAAATGGAAGCATTGATGAACGATGATTGGTCATGCATCGCTGAGGTGACAGACTGCCGTGATGAACTCGTAGATATTCAGCAGTCACTTCAAGATCAGAAGCCTCCATCAGAAAACTGGTCATCAATTACTGTGACAGAGGATAGGTTCAATCAAATGATTCAGATGACAGCACAGATGCAGCAGGTGATGATTGGGCAACAACAAATGCAACAACAACAACAGCAGTCACAAATGGAACAGTCAAGTTGCAGGCACTCTTCAACAGGTAATTCAGTAAAGCTACCGAAACTGGAAATTCCATCTTTTAGCGGAGAAAAGTTAAAATGGGCAGAATTTTGGGACTCTTTTGAAGCAGCAGTCCATTTAAATACATCTCTCACTGAAGTTGAGAAACTAAATTATCTAATGAGCAAGCTTAGTGGCGAAGCAAAAAACTCTGTATCAGGTATCCAACTCTCGAATGAAAATTACCAAGTAGCAGTAGAATTATTGAAAGAAAGATACGGAGATAAACAGGCAGTAGTTACGTCACATTATACTGAGCTGATAAATTTGAAACCAGCTTCAAACAATCCAAAGGGACTGCGTAAAATGTACAATGACGTAGAGAAGCATTTAAGGAGCTTGCAAGCACTTGAACAAGACACTGACCAAGACCTTTTTATCTCAATGATAACGTCTAAATTACCAAAGGATGTTGTAATACAGCTTGAGATTCAAAAGGGAGCTAGGACCCCATGGACAGTTAGGGAGCTTAGGGAACGTTTTAATGATTACATTGTGGCCAGGGAGAGAGCCGAGTTGCATGTAAGCGCCACAAAATCTGAGAGTGCTGAGAACCATGAGAGACCTCTGATGTCATCTGCTGAAGCTCTGGTAGCAGGTGTGCAAGCAACAGGCAATAGAAACGAAAGAATGAGGACACGTCCGAAATGCAGATACTGCAGCGAGAACCACTGGAGTGATGAGTGCGAGAAATATGCAACAATAGAGGAAAGAAAACAGAAGATAAAGGGAAGCTGTTATATCTGTTTGAATCCTACCCATCAGTCAAGTAGTTGCCGACAAAGGGTACATTGTTATCATTGTAAGCAGTGGAACCGCCATCACCGAAGTTTATGTCCACAGCAGTTTGGAACAGTCCAAAGAGAAAACTCAAGTCTAGCTGAAGAGCTACCTGAAGAGAACGAAGTTCTAAACACTGAAAATAGCCTCATTTCATCTGGAGAGATGGTTTTGATGCAAACAGCAAAAGCTGATGTACAAAATCCAGTTAATGGTCTAAGGCAAAATGCAAGAATCCTCCTTGACTCGGGCAGTCAGCGAACCTATATTACGGAATCCTTAGCTAAAAGGTTAAATTTAAAGTTGGGAGACAAGGATGAATTCATGTTGGTCACCTTCGGTTCAGAGAAACCAAAAAGGACAGAATCTCGAAACACCAAGCTAGATATAGTTTTAAAAGATGGAAGTATATTAACAATTAGAGCAAATGTAGTGCCACAAATTGCCGAGTCAATACAGAGACGTCCTGTGAATCTTAAGAGTCTAGATAACTGGGATTGCCTGTGGAATGAATTCTCACTGGCAGATGATATACCAACTGAAAGAGAGACATCCTCTGTAGAGCTG
Organism: Ctena decussata; assembly: GCA_963989385.1. Lineage (NCBI taxonomy): Eukaryota > Metazoa > Mollusca > Bivalvia > Lucinida > Lucinidae > Ctena > Ctena decussata. The sequence goes on along the minus strand of OZ022498.1, from coordinate 30,070,825 downwards.
CTCATCGGAAATGATTACTACTTGGACATAATACTTCCACAAAAGGTTGCGGTTCAGTCTGGACTTTACATGCTTGGTTCAAAACTTGGATGGATTCTATCAGGGCGAACTTCTGAAATAGTTGAAAATTCCACAGAATCAAGTATGCTGATAATGACCCATGGCAAGGGAATAGACAATGAAACAACCTTTCTGACATGCCTGGACAAATCACTACCTATGAAACCAAATTTAGAGGATTTTTGGAAATTAGAATCCATAGGTATAAATGACTCTCCAGTAGAATCTGACAATGATGTAGCACTGAAGAAGTTTAGTGAAACTCTGAAGTATGATGAAGGAAGGTATACCGTAACGTGGCCATGGAAGGAGGAACAACCAGACCTACCAGATAACAGAGCATTGGCACTTGGAAGATTGAAATCTCTTGTCAGCAGAATGAGGAATAATCCTGAACTGATACAGAAATATGATGACATCATCACAGATCAGCGAGAAAAGGGTATCATAGAGAAGGTAGGATCTGAATCAAACAGTCTGATTAAACACTACATACCGCATCACGCAGTTGTCAATCCTACAAAAGCAACCACAAAGGTCAGGGTAGTTTATGATGCGTCAGCGAAATGTAGGTCAGAAAACAGAAGTCTTAATGAGTGTTTGCACAGAGGGCCCATCCTGTTACAGAACTTGACAGGTATTTTACTTAGGTTCCGCCTCAATAAGATTGCCATGGTAGCAGACATTGAGAAGGCATTTGTGCAGATCAGGCTACAAGATGATGCAAAGGATGTTACTAGATTCTTCTGGTTGAAGGACAGAGACAAATTAGAAGTAGAGAACAATATTCAAATGTATAGGTTCTGTAGGGTACCATTTGGGATCATATCTAGCCCATTTTTACTGGCAGCCACAATTGACCATCACTTGAAGAACTGTAACAATGATGTGAGTGAAACAATCAGAAAGAATATATACGTGGACAATGTAATCACAGGGACCCAATCATGTCAAGAAGCAGTGCATCTCTACAATGTATCTAAGCAGGTTTTCAAAGGGGCAGCCATGAATCTTCGGGACTGGATGACAAACAGCCAGGAGGTCCTGAATGAGATACCAACTCATGACAGGGCAAACAGAGAAAATCTGAAGGTGCTTGGATTAACATGGTTTGTCAAAGAGGACTGTTTAGCTATTAACAGCCAGATCAAAGATGAACATACTGTCTCAAAACGAACAGTTCTGAGGCAAATAGCCTCTGTATATGATCCTCTTGGTTTATATAGTCCAGTGACTTTACGAGGAAAATTAGTTTTACAAGGTCTATGGAACCAGAAAATTGCATGGGACAAGCATCTGTCAGAGCAAGATAGAATCCAGTGGTATGGCATTCATGAAGATTTAAAGCTTTTAGCAAACTGCCAGTTTCCAAGACACATAGGTTTGGATAAAAAGGGAAGTACCAAATACCAGTTACTTGTTTTCTGCGATGCCTCAAGATATGCATTCGCAGCAGCAGTCTACTTACTCCAAGAATGTCAAGATCAGCGCAGAACTGACCTCATCTTCTCAAAAACAAGGCTTGTACCAAATAAGAAAATCACAATTCCACGTCTAGAGTTACTTGCTGCACTAATAGGGACACGGTGCATGAAATTTGTTGAGAATGAATTAAAGGTAGAAATATGTCAAAAGCACATTTGGTTAGATTCACAGTGTGTGTTGAACTGGATACAAAGTAAAAGACCTCTAGGGACATTCGTAGAAAACAGAGTGAAAGAGATAAAGACAGATAAAGACATAAACTTTCACTACATTTCTACAACAGAAAACCCAGCAGATAAAGCAAGTCGTGGAACATCTACTCGCGAGCTTAGAGATGATAGAGTATGGTGGCATGGCCCAGAATGGCTCGTACAACCACAACAGACATGGCCAGAGTGGAAGACAGCTTCTACTGACCAAGAAGAGACTGAGATACAATCACAGACTGAATCCGAGTTTAGGAAAACAAAGGTGTTGTTTGAAGCTAAACTTGTTGCTGAGGAGGGTTCTCCAGAATTGAAAGAAAAACCATTCAATATAGATGTCGAACGATTCTCGTCATTTACAAAGCTTTGTCGGGCAACAGCATGGGTTATAAGGTTCATTGAAAAGCTGAGAAAGAGGACAAACCTTTCGGGTCCACTGAAATCTACTGAGATAAGCAAGGCTGAGACAATGTGGACAGCATATGTACAGCATACAGAATATAGTAATGTCATAGAGAGTATTAGTAAGGAAAAGTCTAATAATCTTAGAACTCAGCTAGGACTCTACATAGACAATAATGGGCTCATAAGGTGTAAAGGTAGACTTGAGAATGCAGAAATATGTGAAGGTTCTAGATACCCGTTACTACTGCCAAAATACCATAGGTATACAGATCTTGTAATTCAGTACTATCACGAACGGGCTTTTCACACGGGTTGTGCACAAACATTAAGTTTAATAAGACAGAAATTCTGGATTCCACAAGGACGCGCAGCCGTAAATAGGGTACTGAAAAGATGTGCTGTATGCCGTCGTCATGAAGGGGGACCATATAAGATGCCACTTATGCCACCTATTCCAACTGAGAGAGTGTCAGCATCAGCACCATTTACCTATGTCGGAGTCGACTATTTTGGGCCACTTTTCATGAAAGTGAACAGACAAACACAGAAGGTGTGGGTTTGCCTTTATACATGCTTGGCTACGCGGGCAATCCACATTGAACTGATGAATGATATGACAACCCAACAGTTCTTACTCGGATTTCGTAGATTCATAGCTCGACATGGTAAGCCGAACAAAATTATTTCAGACAATGCAGCCCAGTTCAAGCTAGCTTCGGACACTATAAGCAGGTTATGGGGACAGATTCTTACAGAGAAAGACACAGTGTCATATGCTGCCAATGAAAACATTCAATGGACATTTACAATAGAGTTGGCACCCTGGATGGGTGGTTTTTATGAGAGACTTGTTGGTATTGTCAAGAGATCTCTTCGTAAAGCTATAGGTAAAGTGTGCCTCACTTCTGAACAACTTCTAACTATTCTAAAAGAAGCTGAGGCAATTATAAACTCAAGGCCACTAGTGTACGTTGGAGAAGACATTAACTCTTATATGACGCTTACACCAGCCCATTTTCTGACATTAAACCCCAAAATAGGATTACCTGTCAGCACAAGAGATGACACAGATGATATAGATTACAATCCAGAAATCTCCTCTGCTGATAAATTATTAGCTACATGGAAGAAGGGGCTTAAATATTTAGGCTCTTTCTGGAAAATATGGAGTCATGAATACTTGCTAAGCCTAAGAGAACGCCAACAGACCAAACTGAAAGGACCAAGGGTACAGTCGCCATACACAGCTAATGTTGGAGATGTTGTCCTAATAAAGGACGACTTACCGAGAGGTAGCTGGAGACTAGGTCGGATACAGGAGCTGATCAAGAGCAGGGATGGACAATGTCGGTCAGCTAGGGTGTTGCTGGCATCGAATAAAGTAATAGGTAGACCCTTAAATCTATTATATCCAATAGAATGTCAGGCAACAGAAATGAACAGAGATTCTCAGAATCAAAGTAAGCAGCAGACAGCTGACAAGCAGAATGTTGCTGAGGTACAGATAGACAGAGTGGACAGTGGCGATAGAGACTCAGGAAGGCCTAAGAGGCTTGCGGCAAGCACCGCTAGAGACAGAATCAGAGAACAATTAAGTAACGAGCAAAATCATTGAAGCGGGAGTGTCGCGGATCCCGCGAATATAATACTGCATTACTGATCTGCTAATTTGTTATATTATTTTGTATTATATGTTTTTCTTAAATGTTTACAAGTTGCATTATTTTAACTATTTTAACTATTTTTAACACTATAAATACTTTTATGACAGTAAGGCTAATCAAGCAAAGTACTTAACGTCATTAGACGTTGTGTTAAATGACGCTGACGTCAAGAGGTTTTAGTGACCTTAGTAACAGTGAAAGACAGTAGTGCAAAGGCACATTATCAGTATATTAATAAAAAGGGACAGTTTATAGACAGTCTGCTGAGAAGAAAATTCTCAACACAGAGTTTGGAGACTAGAAGTCATCATTTGAGTATATTAGACTCAAAATAGTTTGATAAATGTATTTAATTTGACAATATTGATGTGACACTGTATAAATATGGCAAACTTTTCTGTGTTCTTATGTGCTTCACCACAATGCTTGTAAGTAGTACACTTAAATACATCATTCACTTTGCTATCCTCAAAGTGTTAAGCTGGAGGAGCGGTCCCGGTTTCGAAACCCGCTTTAGGCGGAAATCTTTTCAACCTTAAACAGGGTACCATTGCATACATCCTTTCATTATCACCCTTCCATCGCCTTGATATGACTAAAATACTTTTGAAAAGGACGTAAAATTTATCCATCCATCCAACCATCCCAATTTTGCTCTCTGCTCAATAAAACCAAGCCTGTTATTTCCATTTTTTTTATTTTTCATTATTACCGTGCAGAATGTATTTCAGAAATGATTTAAATTTGTTTCCTTCCCGAGTAATTTATCGCTGCTTCACACATCACGCCTACCAATAGCTCGCATGCGAAACCGCGGTTCAGAATATATATCCATGAGAGGAGTTTCCGGTATTGCAGAAGGGGAGTCGAAAAGGTAAACAAATTTGACATCGTCTCAAGATTTAGATTATTTTTTTCTCTCTTATAACTATTTATGCAAAATATAAGAATGCTATTTTGTCGCATATACATGTAGATTGCTTCTTCCGCGCATCAAAGGATTAGGTACATGATCATGCATTTTCCAGATATTCATTTAGTACGGCGAAGCATGTGTTCAAGGTCAGTCTCGGCGACATATTCATGTAGAAGATAATTCACATTATCTTGTTTGATTTTGGACAATTTATCTTATAGAAAACAAACGCAAAAACTTGTCATCGTCAACGCGGTTCCGCATGAGATTATAGAAAATATAAAGATTTTTTTTACAAACACCAAAATAGCTTCTAAACAATAATTAGATATAGACTAACATGAATTTTGGCAGGCAGCCGGTGCGATTTAGCGAACACTGTGCACAAAAAAGCCAAACTTCCATTTAATTTATATTCATACGTAAATAAAGCCTCATAAACGGACAAACAGGGAATAAAAACAGCCAGAAAAATCATCTAAAATGTTTACAATACTGATATATCACAGAATTCATGTTAGTCTAAATTTAATTATTGTTCAGAAGCTGTTTTGGTGTTTGATAAAAATTCTTTACATTTTCTATTATCTCATGCGGAACAGGGCTGACGATACCAAGTTTTTGCGTTTAGTTTCTATGTAACAAACTGTTCATCACGGAGAGCTAACTTTCAACGTTTGGATTCACATATACAGTAGTTTTTTCGCTTCTTTGCTTCTGGCAAGGTCAGAGGCTCAAAAACAAACTAGAGAATGTGAGTTTTTCCTTCATGTAAATATCGCTGAGACTGACTTTGAACACATGCCTCGCCGTACTATATGAATTTCTGGAAAAAAAAGCATGTCCCTTATCATTTAACGAGCGAAAGAAGCAATCTTTATGCGACAAAATAACATTCTTGTATTTAACATAAATAGTTTTCAGAGAAAATAAATAACCCAAACCTTGAGCCGATGTCAATTTTTTTTACCTTTTCGACTCCCCTTCTGCGAAACCGGAAACTCCCCACATGGGTTTGCGTTCTAAACCACGGTTTCGCATGCAAGCGATTTGTAGGCGTGCACATGCTGTTGCTGTTATGTTACTAAATATAAACTCACGATAGCAAATCCGGAGTGAAAAAGTACTCGCATCCGCCCGACTACATGAGTTAATCAGCCATAATTTACTGGTAGGTAAAAATATTCCGATATACTATTTTATAGACGTACAATACATGGATGTTGAGACATTTGCCAAAGGACTATTTAGAGGCACACATCGGCAGGACTACATGTTTACACCCGGCGTCGCGTCAGCAATGCGCCAAATTTGCACACTGCGGCGTAAGAAGCTTGATTTATCCTAACCTTTCATATGATGACGCTCAATATACGCTCAATGGAGAAAAAAAATTATCGTCATGTTAGAGTTATTATTCTCTCGACGAGGGTCGTCTGTCCATTGTCGTTTGCATAAAGCAGTAAATATACCACTTTGGAAACTACTACATGCATTTGACCATGGGTCGTTGTGCAAAATTCAATATTAAAAAATAATGAAATAAATAAGTTAATAACTTTTTCCTCGGCTATGTCTTAATCATATACCTTTCATCTTCGTCATATCTCAAGCTAAATTTAACCATCAAGCTTTGCACTAAAAGTTTATATGAAAGTCAAAGTAAGTTGGACCAGCAAGTGTTTTCCTTGTGAGAATGTTGGCATTTTTTTCTTGCCAAATTTTATTTACGAAGATTCTTTAGCATAAGTGTTAACAATATTTTACTCAACATACTGAACAAATATATATATATATATATATATATATATATATATATATATATATATATATATAGTTTTAAAGTCACACACGTATTGGGCCTTGGGTAAATCCTGTACTCGAATTTTTGGGTCTAAGATAATATATTGGGTCTTTTCCTAAGTATTGGGCCTTGACCCAACTATTTTCCGACCCAATAAATTTGTCATTCTGAAACGAGGCAAACGGCTAGAATATAACCAATGAGAGTGTATCGTCAAACCAACATATTGGGTCACGATTTGCCGCCGATATAGATTTCCCATATTTCTTGTATATTTGTATATCGCAGTATACAAATACGCATGCGTAAGTTTACAGAATGCGCATGCGTTGTTCGAAAAATTCAGCTGAAAATGGCGGAATGGAAGCTTCAGTCCTGAGACTAACTTCTCAGACTTCAGGTACGTTACTGAGAAAAAAAGGCAGTGATAGTAGTCAGACAGTAATCATATATACTCGTCCGACATTAAAGCATCATGCTGAGTATTGGAATACACATGATAATTGGTAGCCTAATTGTTTCAAACGGACATATCGACAATATCATAAGTTTTCGTGGGTCTTAAAAACTGGCCTTCCTAATAAATTTTCCATTTGATCCGAACCTTGCCGTGCACCTCAACTGCATTACTATACCTGTGTGAATATACTTGAGGGTTTTACCAAGAAGATTTACCAGTGCGGATCTACAGCCTGATGGCTTGGATACAGAAAACAGATTCGCCTTGAAACCAACCAAACTGCAATGATTTCGTCAAAACGACATTAAATGACGTTCGGCGAGATGGTAAAGCTGTAGAATGAAGAAAGAGAAGTAATTTGACACTATTGGCATTAATTATTTATACTTAAATGAGCTAAAATCGGACATATAAATGCCTCCGCTCCTGGGTTTCGACGATCAAATTATTTTTGCTGTAATTGCATATATATATGGGGGGGGGGGGGCATATGCCTCCGCTCCTGGGTTTCGACAGTCAAATTATTTTTGCTGTTATTGCATATATATATGGGAGGGGAGGGGAGCTGGTATTCTTTTTTTTAATTTTATAGGCTGAAACTCAGAATCAGAATAGTTTACTGGTGATACGTCCAAGGACAATCTTTCACCAGGACTATCCTTATCCTTATTAATTTGACCTTAACATCCTTGTGAAAGGTGAAACTTATGCACTCCCTTGTCATTTCCATATTTCTGTATGCCTGTGAATCATGGACCTTGACAGCAGAGTTAGAGAAAAGAATGCAGGCCTTTGAGATGAGATGCAACCGAAGGTTACTGAACATTTCATACAAGGACCATATAACCAATGAGGAGGTTCACAGGAAAATCCAAGCAGCCATTGGAGAATATGATAAACTCCTGACGCTGGTCAAGAAACGGAAACTAAGGTGGTTTGGCCACGTCTCATGGTCTTCTGGTTTAGCAACTTTAGACAATTCTTCAGGGCACAGTGAAAGAAAAAAGAAGAAGAGGTAGACATAAGAAGAGGTGGGAAGACAATATCAAGGAGTGGACAGGAATGGATTTTGCCAGCTCCCAAGATGCCAAAGCAATTTCTCAATTTTAACGGTTACTAGATTTACTGGAATACACTTAATGACCGGAATATACCAACATAAGGGTTATCATGCGAACCGAACAACCAACTAAATGTTTTGTACCACTTCAGAAACTGAGGGTGAGGTTGGGCCTGTAAAATCGATTTAAGCCCCCCAGTAATTCATTACTGACCATTCCAAGGCGGTAGTTCTGTTGTGGTTCTTTGTTGCCTGTTTTTGGTGTCAGAGTTTCTGTGATGTTTTACCTTATGAATGTTATTATTATTTTTGGTTCGGTTTGGGTTGCTGAGTGGCCACCTTTTGGGAACAAGCTGCTCACTTGGTTGGCCATATGTTCTCTGTATCTTGATTATTTGTAATCTTAGTTGTTTCCAACTATGGTTTGAGGGCTGGATTTAGATTTTAATTGTTTCAGTTCCTGGTCTTTGCATACTTTTTACTTATACACCAGAATCTACCGGATTGTACCAAACTGCACATTATTCTTTACCGAAATACACTTTATTTTGACCAGAATATAAATAATTTTATTAAAAATATGTCATTTAGTATTTGCTGCATGTAAATGCTGGCAAGTGACTGACCCCTACAAAGATCCAGACCAGCTTGCAATCTGCACATTGATACATCCAAGACCGTTGGATACGTTGGTCCATTACTCACTACCAGTATAAAAACAGCTAATACTTAGATGGAAATTTATTTATTCTGGCAATATTATTTTTATGTTTATTTTGAGAATATAAAAGTATATCTTCAAGTTGGTGTTTTCCGGTATATTCCAGTAAAAATGTTTTTTCCAATAGTTCAACAAGTAACCCAATTTTAATGGCATTTTTAAGACTGGAAACAAAAGATATCCTGTACGGAATTGTAGTGTTTCCCCCAGACTGCTAAAAGGGGCAGGGTAAGCTGAAAAAAAGAGAAGGGTAGCCTGGAAGCAGAGGGGCAATCAACGCGCGCGGGGCTTTGAAAAGACATCTGTATTTATCATATAAACATAAATTTCCACATTGCTACATGTATCATGCAGATTGTTTATTTTTTATTTAGACTGCACTGTGCTTCTGCTAATAAAGTAAAGTTCTGCATTAATAAAATATTATTATTATTTCTTTATTTATGGTCTAGGAGGTTATAACTGCAACTGATTTCTGTATATATGTTTTTAATCACTGTGCCTTTCACTACCTTCCATTCACCATCCTGTGGTCACATAATTGCTGTGTGGTGACACAGTGTTTTCTACCTTCAGTCTTGCGCTTCCCATATCTTATCCTCATCTACCATCCAGTTGAGCTGGCCAACTGCTAAACTGTTTACAATCTAGAAGTTTGTGGGTCTGAGTTCTGCAAGATCTGATTAGAGCCTAAGGATTATTTCAGCTTCATTACTGCATTGGCTCCAAATGGCTGAAATACTGCTAAAAGGGCTGTAAAAGACATTAATCATTCAAACATCATCATCTCCGGTTAACCCCAAAAGATGGTGCATACATTTATTAAAAATGTTTCTTTAGCCTGTTTACAACACACATGGTCTATATAGTTTTTATTTATTTTATTTCTTCATTTTTTTCTATTTTGGCATTGTTCATTTACTTTATTTTATTTTAGGCACTGTCTTTTATTTCATTGCACCCCCATACAATGCATAATGTACACTTAAATTGAAACCATATCAAATGAATTTAATAAACAAGAGTAATAATTATCTAGTTACCCATAAATTAATTTTAAGATGGCCTCTTATTTTCTAATTTTAATCCTTTTGCTAGTAAATATGGTAATGCCCATTAAGCAAGTACACAAGCTGTGATGGCAATTATCAGACAATGACTCTTATAAGTGGGTAAACATTATTACCTGGACAGTCTGTTTATAGACATATACATGAATACTACCCTGTGTAGTGTCAAACAATTGTGTATCCGGATAGGATAGCAGGATATCGATAGCGCTTTTCAACAGAGAAGGTATCTTTCTCAGGAGGAAAAAGGGGCTTATTTTTCAGGGCAGAGGGAACTTTTTAAAAGGCAAAATGGCAATTCAATTGTCCAGCAGGACAGTAGCAGTATTCGTGCAGTAATTGTAACAGGATTCTTGGCAGGAATCTGGACTTGAAAAAGTTTCCCAATGGGTTTTCCATGTGAACTTTTCACTGTAATATAAAATTCCCTACAGGATTCCGGCAGGACCCAGTGTGGAATATTAAGTGAAATATTTAAATTAGCAGGAATTCAGGCAGGATTCCCACCAGGAATATTCAGATGAGCAGTATTCTCACAGTAAAATTTGATGGTATCAAAATACTTCAGCAAAAACCCCAATTTCTAAGGCATATAAAATGTTGCATGTTCAAAGCCTTATTAATGCAGTTTTTTATGTTGAATTCACATAGGAAGTTATTGGGTCTTATACAAAAACTATATAACTATTGGGTCTCAAAAGAACATACAAATGTATACTGAAAGCTTTAATTTGATCTAAAATATAGGAGTTATTGGGTCTTGTTACCCCAACTATTGGGTCTCTTATAAGCTTATTAGAGACGTGATTGGAAATTCTGAGCCTGAGATACTTTTAGTAAATCTTTGCATGCACGTGTTTAAACATGCATGTTTAACATGACTGATTAGTATCCATTGTCTATGGGAGAAATAGTACGTAAAACTGTATGTTTTGCAAAATTATTGAAACATGCATTGTTAACTTATTTAATCACTGGGCCTCTATAAAATTGTTGGGTCTCAAAGCTTGCATGTTCAAAGCCTTAGTGATGCAGTTTTTAGCGCGCCTTTGCGAAGCAAAGGAGGGCTTATGCGATACCCCGGCGTCGTAGTCCGAGTATCCGTTAGTGTCAGCGTCCTCGTCGGTGTCCGTGATCAGGTTAACCAATGTTAACTTTAGCGTTTAACTCAACGTTTGACTCTGTATTTTACAAACTACAGCAGCTACAGTCATCATACTTGGTCCATGTATACATCCACATGACGGCAGCAGCTGCATGACACAATTGTGTGACCTTGACCTATATGTTACTATTGACTGACTTTGGTGTTTGGCACCTTTTTTTGAAGCAAATTTTTTAGTTTTGATGATGTCTTTGAGACAAGAGAGTTGATAATTGGTCAAATAGCATATCCCTATAATTGCAGCAGCTGCAAAGCATCCCCATGCAGACTCCTGTGCCATTGACCTTTATTCATGGTCCAGTGATTTCGCCTTATATTTCCAACACTGATGGATTAATTAACTTCATATCTGGCATAGTGGATCGGTCTAACTTTGCGAATGACCTCATACTATTTATAGGTCACTGTGACCTACTTTTCATGGTTCGGTGATTTTTGACTTTTATCTTGAGCACTATTTAGGATATTTCCATCATACATGGGATAATGGTTCAGTCTGACTCTGCAAATGAGTCCATACTATTTGTAGGTCACTGTGAACTATTTTTCATGGTTTACTGATTTTGCCTAGTATCTCCAAACCTGTTTTAGAGATTAACATCATACTTGGCAAAATGGATTAATAGTCTGACACTTTGACGGACTTGAGGTCAGTTTGACATACATATCATGCTTCATTGATTTTGCCTCATGTTTTCAGCAGTACTTAGTAGGTATTCATACATGTATAAGCATGGGATAATGGTTCAGTCTGAAACTGCAAATAACCTCATATATTTGAGGACTTTGTAACTGTGAGAATCAGGCACCCATGAGGCGCGCTTTGTTGTCTTCTGACAACTCTTGTTTGATGTTGAATTCACTATGGAAGTTATTGAGTCTTGTATGAAAACTATATAATACAATTTATGTATACTGAAAGCTTTAATTTGATCTAATTATAGAAGTTATTGGGTCTTGTTACCCCAACTATTGGGTCTCATAATTATAAGCTTATAAGAGGGATGATTGGAAGTTCTGAGCCTAAAATACTTCTAGTAAATCTGTGCATGCATCTGCCCAGTCTGATCAGAGTCTTCGCTGTCCCCATGGCGGTAGCCTAGACCCTTAGCTACCCTTTGAGCACTTAACAAAGAGTCTGGTCAAACTGGGTGAATGCCCAGGCTGATCTGAGTCTGCATTGGGCACACAACTAAATTGTTGGTTTTGTCGTTTCGCGACTCATATAAATTGTTGCATGTTCAAAGCCTTAGTAATGCAGTTTTTTGATGTTGAATTCACTTAGGAAGTTATTGGAAGTTATTGGGTCTTGTACGAAAACTATATAATTATTGGGTCTCAAAAGAACATACAAATGTATACTGAAAGCTTTAATTTGATCTAATTATAGAAGTTATTGGGTCTTGTTACCCCAACTAATGGGTCTCATATAAGCTTATAAGAGGGATGATTGGAAGTTCTGAGCCGAAGATACTTCTAGTAAATCTGTGCATGCATGTTTAACATGACTGTGATTAGTATCCATTGTCTGTGGGAGAAATAGTAAGGTCAACTGTATATTTTGCAAAATTATTAAAACATGCAATGGTAACTATTTTCATTTAATTACTGAGCCTCTATATAATTGAGCCGTGACATGACAAAACCAACAATTTGGATGTGCACCCAGCACAGACTCAGATCAGCCTGGGCATCTGCCCAGTCTGATCAGTCTTCACTGTCCGCATGGCGGTAGCTTAGACCCGTAGCTACCCTTTGAGCACTGTCAAACTGGGTGAATGCCCAGGCTGATCTGAGTCTGCACTGGGCACACAACCACATTGTTGGTTTTGTCGTGTCGCGGCTCATATAAATTGTTGCATGTTCAAAGCCTTAGTAATGCAGTCTCACTTAGGAAGTTATTGGGTCTTATACAAAAACTATATAATTATTGGGTCTCAAAAGCACAAACAAATGTATACTGAAAGCTTTAATTTGATCTAATTATAGAAGTTATTGGGTCTTGTTACCCCAACTATTGGGTCTCATATAAGCTTATAAGAGGGATGATTGGAAGTTCTGAGCCTGAGATACTTTTAGTAAATCTGTGCATGCATGTTTAACATGACTGATTAGTATCCATTGTCTGTGGGAGAAATAGTATGGTAAACTGTATATTTTGCAGAATTATTGAAACATGCATTGGTATAGGCCATTTGCTGTCTATAAAACGGGTCATTTTGCAGATTTTCTCTTTTATTATTGGTGATAAAATTGATTTTTTTTCTTCACTGGTATTGTCAAACTAATACATAACTGGAAACTGACTTTCAGAATTTTATCATGTCATTTTTTTGCATTTGTCTATTCAATCCTGTACAAAAATTTACAAAGTTTTCAGCTTAAGTAAAGGGGAGTAAAATAATTTAATGTAATAGCTATAAGCAATGCCCATATATGCATCACAAACAAGTAATGTTTCTATAGATAAATTAATCCTATTCATCACCAATCAATTCTCTTCACAACTACATATTAAATAAGTGAATTTCATTTTTACTCAGATGAAAAGATTAACAGGTATACAGTTGCCATTGAGTAACTCTGTACAATTAACTAGCAATTGACATAGGTAAATATTGGCCATTCTAAGGCTGTTCCATAAATAAACTTACTCCCTTGTAAAATACAGTTAAAATATCTTCTAAAAATGGGCAGTTTTCAAAAGAAACTTTTTAGTTTCAAAATATAATTTTGAGGAAAATTATAGATTAGTTATGTATAAGATAGACATTAAAGATGGGCTTTACTCCACAGTAATAGCTGTGATAGTTTTAGAGATATTTAGCAAAATGACCTGTTTTATAGACAGCAAATGGCCTATAACTTCTTTTACTTAATCACTGGGCCTCTATATATAAATTGTTGGGTCTCAAAGCTGACATGTTCAAAGCCTTAGTAATGCAGTTTTTTTATGTTTAATTCACTAAGGAAGGTATTGGGTCTTGTATGAAAACTATATAATGCAATTTATTATGGCCCCGCCATTTAAAATGGGGGGGGGGGGATATAGTATCATCCCTGTCCGTACGTAGCGTAGCGTAGCGCACGTATGTACGAAATGGTTTCCGTTCAATATCTTTTGAAAGTATTGGTGTATTGAATTCATATTTCATACACAGGTATATAATTATTAAATACAGGTCAAGTTTGATGTTGGGTAAAATCCGTCGATTATTGTGGGAGTTATGGCCCTTTTTCGACTTCTGTTTCTATGAAAAAATGGTTTCCGTTCAATATCTTTTGAAAGCATTGGTGTATTGAATTTATATTTCATACTAAGGTATATAATCATAAAATACAGGTCAAGTTTGATGTTGGGCAAAATTCGTCGATTATTGTGGGAGTTATGGCCCTTTTTCGACATTATTTTGTATGAAAAGCTGGTTTCCGTTCAATATCTTTTGAAAGCATTGGTGTATTGAATTCATATTTTATACACAGGTATATAATCATAAAATACTGGTCAAGTTCGATGTTGGGCAAAATCCGTCAATTATTGTGGGAGTTATGGCCCTTTTTTGACTTCATTTTTTATGAAAAGCTGGTTTCCGTTCGATATCTTTTGAAAGCATTGGTGTATTGAATTCATATTTTATACACAAGTATATGATCATAAAATACAAGTCAAGTTCAATGTTTGGCAAAATCCGTAGATTATTGTGGGAGTTATGGCCCTTTTTATGCCCCCGTGACGATAGTCAGGGGGCATTAAGATTTGCCCCTGTCTGTCCGTCTGTCTGTTCATCACGCTTTATTGTATAGAGTTTGTGTAATCAACTCCTCCTACAGTTTTCAATGGATCTTTTTCAAACTTTGCATACATGTTTATGTTTATGTTGTGGACATATTGAAGATATGCATGTGGATTTTTGTTGGACCTAGAATTAATTTTGACAGAATTATGGCCTTTTGAACTTAGTCATTTTAGGCAATTTTTTGCATGGTAGGGTATAAAGTTTGTGTAATCAACTCCTCCTACAGTTTTCAATGGATCTTTTTCAAACTTTGCATACATGTTGAGGACATATTAAAGATGTGCATGTGGATCTAAAATTATTTTTGACAGAATTAAGGCATTTTGAACTTAGTCATTCTAGACAAATTTTTGCATTGTAGGGTATAGATTTTGTGTCTCACAGTTTTCAGTGGATCTTTTTCAAACTTTGCATACAGGCTGTGAATGTATTGAAGATGTGCATGTAGGTTTTTGTTGGACCTAGAATTGATTTTGACAGAATAATGGCCTTTTGAACTTAGTCATTCTAGGGAAACTTTGCATTGTAGGGTATGGATTATGTGTTATCAAGTTGCTCCACAGTTTTCAATGGATCTTTTTTAAACCTTGTCTACATATTGTGGGCATATTTGAAGATATGTATGAGGCATATTGATAGGTCTAGAATTAATTTTGACAGAATCACAGCCTTTTTAACTTTGTCATTTTGGGCAATATTTTACATGGTAGGTTATCTTTGTAGGTGCTTTATGGATATACTTATCATGTGACAGGCGCTGCACGGGGGCATCATCAGTGTCTTACAGACACAATTTTCTAGTTTGACTTCATTTCATACAATAATGGTTTCCGTTTGTTAGTTTTTGAAAAGTTACTTGTTTCTGGGCTATTTCTTTTGGAAAGTTGCATGGCATCCATTTCTGCGATAAGATACAGAATGTCATCACAGAACAGTCAGGACACCCCCCCGCCCTCCAAGCCTCTCTCTCTAAGCCCCCCCCCCACCACCACCACCACCACACACACACTTCTCTTGATCCAAGAAGCACAATACATCTGCCCAAGGAAGACAATAAAACATATACCACAGAAGTCTGCCTTTGTGAACCTAGTTATGCTACAATTAAGTGCCAGTACCTTAAACAAGGCGCCATCTTACCTAGGGCACTAGGCGGGGCATCCGTGTCATATGGACACATTTCTAGTGTAATTTGATCTAATTAAAGAAGTTATTGGGTCTTGTTACCCCAACTATTGGGTCTCTTATAAGCTTATAAGAGGGATGATTGGAAGTTCTGAGCCTAAGATACTTCTATTAAAGGTAGGTTCCTGTACTTTGGAATGCATCATAATTTTGATGATCTTTCATCCAAGTTGTTGGAAAGCACTTATAAAAGGGAATGAATAAGTTTCATTAAAAAGTGTAAATCAAAAAAATATTAGAAAAGTTATTTTGCAAGGGATTTCCTAACTCTGCTTCGCACACCAGTTAGCGCTATTTTTAGTTCGCGCCAAAAATAGATAACGCAGCTGAGGTCATCCTGCTTTGCATTTTGGGATAGTTTTAACCCATTCACCATGCCAGGACATCTAGGAGAGCTCACGACAAGGGAAAATTGACCTTTGGAGAATGGCATCAGAAATCGTGCACTTATAGACATAATAAACATAGTTATTTTTAGAACTGGAATTCCAACGAAAGAAAATAAACCAAAAGGGAAAACTACTATTTTCTTCAACATCTGACGAGTTTCTCAGTAGAAACAAATTCAGAAAAATAAGAGAATTCAATACTGCTCTGAAAAAGATGAAATTATTTTGTGGACATAATTGTTATCGCTAGTACAGGAACCTACCTTTAAATCTGTGCATGCATGTTTAACATGACTCACAGTGAGTAGTATGTATTGTCTATGGGAGAAATAGTATGGTCAACTTTATATATTGCAAAATTATTAAAACATGCATTGGTAACTTCTTTCACTTAATCACTGGGCCTCTATAAAATTGAGCCGCGACATGACAAAACCAACAATGTGGATGTGCATCCAGCACAGACTCAGATCAGCCTGGGCATCTGCCCAGTCTGATCAGTGTCTTTGCTGTCCCCAAGGCGGTAGCCTAGACCCTTAGCTACCCTTTGAGCACTTAACAAAGAGTCTGGTCAAACTGGGTGAATGCCCAGGCTGATCTGAGTCTGCACTGGGCACACAACCACACTGTAGGTTTTGTCGTTTCGCGGCTCGTATAAATTGTTGCATGTTCAAAGCCTTAGTAATGCAGTTTTTTGATGTTGAATTCACTTAGGAAGTTATTGGGTCTTATACGAAAACTATATGATTATTGGGTCTCAAAAGAACATTACAAATGTATACTTAAAGCTTTAAGTTGATCTAAAATATAGAAGTTATTGGGTCTTGTTACCCCAACTATTGGGTCTCATACGGTAAATTCTCTTTTAGTTCGAACACCCTAGCAGTTCGAACACCAAAATTCATCTTCAAACGGCTCCTCAAAACTTTCTCATTTAGTTCGAACATTGGGTTTTTCTATGCATTTGAATTTTTACTACTTTGAACACCAAATAAAATCTTGAATTCACAAAATACACGCCGAACTTTTCAGGTGTTTTCAGTTTTGTTTTCCCGACGCAATGTGCGAAGAGAGCAACTCTGTCGGTCTAAATGTCAATCGGGCATCCTCGCCGATATTTACGGAGCTGGCTGAATACGAGTGCGAACAGCAAAGACTCGGATCAGGCTACACATCTGCGCTGTCTGATTAGCGTCTTCTCTATCTGCATCAACAATGGGAATGTACATGTTGACCCGAGAAAGATCGAGCTTAAGAAGCTATGAGCTTGCGGGGATGCGCAGGCTGAACTGAGTCTTTGCTTTTCGTACATGCGAAAAGGCGCCATTTCTCAGAGCAATTCTTGTCATGTATAGCGATAATGTGCATGTGCGCTAAAGTGCGTTTGGGAAAGATACATGAACGACAGATGAGAAACCGGGTTGCAAAAGAAATAAATTGTCATAACGACAAACTCTTCTTTCCTGACAAAATCAGTCTAGATACTTGCGCAAACCGAAAGCAGCGACCAGCCTGTGCATATGCATGGTCTGTGCATTTAAACAAAGCTCGCGTTAGCCGTAGTATCGGTTTATCACTGGTATAGCTGGCCCGTGGTCTCAAAAGGGCATCAGGACACATCCGATCAGCAAACACCCACATCATACCGTGCAAACATATATGTGAACATTGACCAGTCTAACAAATTTCCAGGATTCGCCGATAGTTTGCAAAATAATTGTTTTTAAGATGCGCAGACTGGTCTAAGGCTTTGCTGTTTGCACATGTAATACGGTACCTTTCTCGTGACACGTTGCCAATATATCTGCACCCTTTGACATAATATTGGACAGACAGAAATAGGGAAGCTCAAAAGGACCGCATCTTCCAGAATTAGAATGAGTGTGTTATTAATAGAAGCCAGTGAATTTAAAGCAGGCCACTTGCGGCGAATTAATAGGCAGGGCACTGGCAAACTTACCTGACGTGTTTAACACATATTAGGTCAGGGTAAATGTGTTGAAATACTTTCCTTTCTTTCGGAATATTTATTTGGAATATTGAAAAAGAATGACGAGAATGAAATACATGCATAATGAGGACATATTTAATACTGAGAGGTATGAGATATAATTTGTGGCTTGACATGAGATCGTTTTTCTCCCGGAAATTGGCAATTCAAATAGTTCGAACACTAAATATTTTCATGACTGGCAATTTCTAATACTTCGAACACCCCGATCAGTATTTATTTTTTAACTGTTCGAACTAAATGAGAATTTACCGTAATTATAAGCTTATAAGAGGGAAGTTTGGAAGTTCTGAGCCTGAGATACTTTTAGTAAATCTGTGCATGCATGTTTAACATGACTGATTAGTATCCATTGTCTATTGGTGAACTTAAGTATGGTAAACTGTATATTTTGCAAAATTATTGAAACATGCATTGGTTTCACTTTTTTATGGTATGTCCGATGTATCGTGACCTTAGAGGTAAATATTTTAAAGAATAGACTATATCTTTACATTATTTCTATTTTATTTTAAAACAGTCTGACTCACAAAGTTTATTTGCGATGTCGAAATTTCTTGTTTGTGCGTTCGAACTCAGAAGTCTTTATTACGGTAATTAGGGTTCTACAAATGTTGAACTGTCAAGAAATATGACTTTTATTAGTACGACACAATGTTAAAATGGTGATCAAGTTTGTGCCACCATATAGACTTTATGTGGCTTGTTTTGCTGTAAAAATCCTAAAGATTGAGGCATTATAAACTGTCCTGACCATTATAAATTTAATTTACGTCATCAAATTTGTATAAAAGTTTACAAATGTAGATCCTGATCGGAGGGATAGGCAGATGCAGTCTGTAGTTTTTCTTAATATACCATAGGATCCCTGAGAGCTGGGACACATAAAAATTAAAAATTGGTTCTAACTTAATCACTCAAATTTGTCGAGAGGATGTAGGTGAACTAGCAATCATTGCAGGTCCTGACCAGACCTTTTAGGATCGGTCTGATCTTGGTCTGCACTGCTTGCTTGGGCCTGTCTGTTCTACATTCTTGGAGGCTGCTGCGGTATATACGATTATGACGACGACATGCATATATAAATAGATAGACATTATACGTATTTGAAGAGTTTGTATATCCAGCTGGGGCAGCTCAAAAGAGCCGTCTCAGGTGATCTACATTGTCTTCCAGCTTTGGGAATCATGTTACAGAACATTTTGTCCTATTTTTCGGATGTGTGGAGGCGCCTTCTTGTTTTTCCCAGCTATATGTACTGTAGCGAATTTTCTGCCAAGGTATTACTTTGATAGCCAATGTTTTTACATCAAAAGATTATATAACAATTAATTGTTGAGTCAGATGTATAAAACATACATACAAATACAGATAATAGAATTTTCCTTGGGGCTTCTTTGCCTGTTGATTGATACAAATGATTTCTTAAAAATGATTTAAAGCTATGACAATAATCAATTTATAATCACAGAATGTAAACTTGCAACAGAGTCCTTACTCTTACAAAACAGTTAATGCAAACAATAATTTTCAACACTGCACAGTCTGCAAATCCTAACTTGGTTCGGTTAGAACCCAGTTGCAACAATTTTAATCAGTCACAACTTAATTCAAGGTTTGCTCCAAGAATTGGATGGTTGTAGCCAGGTCACTAGTGTCTACTACTTATAGTCCCTCTTCTGTGAGCTGAGCTTACTGAAGAACCCGGGTAATAAGTTCGAGACACTCTCGGTCCTAAGCCACTTACCATTCAAAACTATAACCTTAATGCCGAATAAATAACAATAACAATTATTATTTATTTCTAGTTGATCTTCTCACTCTGACGACCTGAGACAATCTGCCTCCGAATCGCATGTAATGCCTTTATATACCCTCGGGTAAGACGCCATCTATCGACAGATACTGTCTTCGTAATTACCCGACTGCTTACGGAAATTTCCGATTGCAATGCTCTTCATACTAAAGGGCGCCATTATTGTTTTAATAAGCGTCTATTTGATCATTCCATTTGCAGTGTTTTGACGGCCTAAAACGAAGCTTTAGGGTTATTTACAATAAGATCCTTAAACTTAAAGGTAAACGGGACTAATTTTATGAAATATAAACAATGATTACCTGCAAGAATGTGCTTATAAGTATGTGTAAATATTGTCGTCTGTGCGCGAATAAGACTTCCGGAACAGGTGGGGTAGAATAGAATAGATTGAACAGAACAGAATATTTCATTGGCGCACCCAGTCAAATTCATTACATTACCCACGCCTCCGGGTACATGCGTCCCGCATGTTTAACTTTTTTTTTTTTTTTTACCAAGGGAAAAGTTGTGGTAAAAGAATGAATAAAATGTTAACAACATAAAATTGTTACAGATGTCTTTATTTTTAGACACCTAAAGACAGGTTATTACACCTACAAACAGGTTATTTTCATGGTTTAGTTTCAGTATGGTTCTCATACCATTGATTATTATCAAAATAAACATAAAAAGTTCAAAGGCTTTGATTCTGAAATAGTCTCAGAGCCTCAGTAGATACTTATCCCTTTGAAACAAAAACATAAAAGATTATTGACAGCTTTCTTAGCTGTGATGAATATAAATGTTATCTTCAGGCCTAGTTGGGCCTTTTAGAGTTATCCACCCTGATTGTTATGCGCTCTTTCTGAACGTGTAGAGATATCTCACGGGGATTCAGCATTCCTGGTCCCATAAAGTCTTCTAAATTAAAGTTCATGTCACTGGCAGGGATAGATGCAATATTGACACTTGTTGACGACAACAACTGATCACCATCTTTTCTGATACTTAAGTTCTGCTTTGTTCTACTTTCGCCTGTTATGGAGAACTCTATTTCTAAACTTCCCTTTTCAACATTTTCAGGATTATTTACTTCCATATTATCAGATGTGTTCAGATCTGGTGTTACTTTGCTTGTCTGGCTACTCTTTGTCTTAGCTGAACCGCTAAAATCATCTTTCTTAAGAATGTTCTCATTTTCATCCTTCCTATCCGAATTCAAGGTTGAACTTTCATGAGAATCAGTCTTTTCCCTATTAGAATCCTTATCATCTTTCTGCCTGTCCAAGTTCTCAGAGACTGCTTTCTTAGCAGAACCTAAATCAGCTAAACTCTCTGTCGAGTTACTTTCAACATCATCATCAGAAATGTTCTTATCCATACAGGCTTCTTTAAAAGTTATTGTAGCTGTAGGTTTCATCTTCTTTACGGGCGCTATGACTGGCATAGGCTGAAACGGTTTCCTGTATATCCTTCCAGTGCGAATATCATTAACCTTTCTTTCATCATGCTCTTCTTCAATATGAACATCTGGGTCCATTTCCCAATCACTTTTGTTTCCTTCCTTATCACTGTCATCACTTGAACTAATAGAACTTTCTTCTGCCTTTTCTTTAGGCTGACTCTTTGTATCAGTCATTTTCTGTACTGAGTGCTTTCTCTTTTGATGTGTCTTTAAATAGGCTTTCTCCTTGAAGTGTTGACCGCACGTATCACACTGAAATCTCTTATTATAACATGTTTCCATGTGAGTTCCGAAACTTTCTCCAGGTCCAATGCGCTTCTTGCAGTAGTGGCATAAAGGCCCAATAGCTTTTCTTGGTGTTGTTTTCAGAAGTGGCATCTTCTCCCTGCAAAGAGAAGAAACATAATCTTTTAACCATATTGGTTTTCTCCTCTGCCTACCAAATTTACTGAAATCTTCGACTAACTCTCCTTCTTTTTCTTCACTATTTATCAAATCATTAGGCATGTTGATCTCAGCAAATTCTTCTTTTTCAGTACTTTCATTTATTTCTGCTTCACCCCTTAATAGTTGGGATCGGGCAAGTTTGAGTCTGTTTACATGTATAACTTGGTGCGTGCCATTTCGACCACAATTTACAACGTAAAGAACTTCGCAGAGTTTCTCTCTAACTTGATAAGGTCCCCTCCAAAAGGAGCATAATTTTGATGATTGGCCAGTTTGTTTGACTGGAAATAGGACATACACCTTATCATTTACTTCAAGTTTTTCAAAGCTGATTTTTCGATCATGGTACTGCTTTTGTCTATATATTGAAAGACCAGTATTTTGTCTAACAAATGTATGAGCAAGTTCTAAACGTTCCCTTAATTCCCAAACCCAGGTATTTGTTGTTTGACTTTTAATGCTAGGTGGCATTTCGAAACAAATATCAAGAGGAGTGGTTGTTTCGCGACCCAGCATAAGCATATTGGGTGACATTCCGGTTGTTTCATGCTCTGTACACCTATACGCCATCATGACGTATGGAAGCAAAACATCCCAACTTCGATGATTTTCCTCAATAAATGTACTTAGCATCGCACATAACGTTCTATTGAACCTCTCGACCATACCATCCGATTGGGGATGATATGGTGTTGTTCTAGTTTTGTCTATCTGCAATAATTCACACATTTCAGTAAACAAATGACCCTCAAACTGTTTTCCTTGATCTGAATGGATTTTATTAGGCACTCCGAAGCGTGATATAACTTCCTGAACTAAAATTTTGGCACAGGTTCTAGCTTCCATGTTCGGCATTGGGAAACTCTCTGTCCACTTTGTGAAATAATCCGATATTACCAGAATATACTTATTGCCATTTTCTGTCATTGGCAATTCACCAAGTATATCTAACGCAATACGTTCCATCGGATATCCACTCCGAATAACTTGCATCGGTGCCACTTTAGTTGGAATGGGGTTTTTCCTTTTAGCACATTTCTCACAACCCCCTATATATGCACGCACATCATTCTGAAGACCTGGCCAATAATATCCTTGGCGTATCTTACTTAGTGTTTTTCTCAGCCCTAAGTGACCAGAAGCTTTAATATCATGTGAATATTGCAGAACTTGTCTTCTTAAGTTTAATGGTACAATTGCTTGCCATATGACACTATCTGTTCCGAGAATATTCCAGCGTCTAACTAAAAGATCATCCTTTATATCAAGTCTTTCCCACTGATTAATCAAACTTTTAACAAACCAACTTTCACTTGAAATAACTTCTGACTTTGGCTTTTCTCCTTTTTCCAACCACTGCTTTATAATAAGCGTATCTCGATTTTCTGTCTGAGCCGTTTTGAGATCTTGAAATGAAGTGTCATCTGCTGCAACGTTTACTGACTGGCTGACGCTATTTGTTACTCCACAACCCTCTATCTCTTCAACTTTTCCGCACTGTCGACACGGAATTCGACTAAGGCCATCAGCATTCTTATGCACATGACCAGGTCTATGCTCTATTTTCATATCAAAGGAGGAGAGTAACTCTATCCATCTTGCAACTTGTCCTTCCGGGTTTTTGAAATTCATAAGCCAGCGCAGAGATCCATGATCAGTCCTTACCACAAACTTCTTTCCGTATAAATAATGTCTAAAATACTTTACAAAATTTACCAAAGCAAGAAGTTCTTTTCTTGTTACACAATACCTGCGCTCTTGCTTAGTAAGCGTTCTGCTAGCATATGCCACAACACGTTCTCCTTCCTCTGTCTTCTGGGATAGAACTGCTCCTATACACAGGTCACTTGCATCCACATCTAAAATGAAACTTTTAGTGAAGTCAGGATGAACTAACACTGGTGCCTCGACAAGCTTTTTCTTGAGCTCCTTGAACGACTTTGCACATTCTTCTGTCCAAACAAATAGCTGGTTCTTTTCAGTAAGTTTGTGAAGAGGTTTAGCTGTCTCAGAGAATTTATAAATGAACCGCCTATAATAGCTACAAAGACCCACAAATGCTCTGACCTCTCTAACGTTTTTCGGTGTAGGCCACGTTTCAACACATCTTGTTTTTTTGGGGTCTGTCTTAATCCCAGACTCTGAGATAATATGTCCTAAGAACTCCACCTCTTTTGCGAAGAGATTACACTTTCTTGGCTTCAGTTTGAGACCTGCCTGTTGAAATCTTTCAAATACTTTACCTAAGTTCTGCACCATATGTTCGAACGATTTTCCAGTTACAATGACATCATCCAGGTATATCAAACATATCCCCCAATGCAGACCAGCTAAAACGGTTTCCATAAGCCTCTCAAAAGTAGCTGGCGCATTGCACAGTCCAAATGGCATAACTGTAAATTCAAACAATCCCCTTCTGCTCGTGAATGCAGTTTTCTCTCTGTCAGCTGGATCTGTCTCAACCTGCCAATATCCCGAATTTAAATCGAGACAGGAAAACCATTTTGATCCCGTCAGTTGATCAAGTGATTCATCCACGCGAGGGAGCGGATATGCGTCCTTGATGGTGATGTCATTCAACTTTCGGTAGTCCACACAGAATCTGTTTGACCCGTCTTTCTTTTTCACCATCACAATACTACTGGCCCACGGACTTGTAGATGGTTTGATTACATCTTCTTTAAGCATATTATCCAATTGTTTGTCGATTTCTTCATTCATATGAACAGGTACCCTTCGGGGACGTTGTTTGATAGGCTGGGCATCTCCTGTCGGTATTCTGTGTTTTATGATACCTGTTCTACCGATATCACCATCGCACTTTGAAAACACTTCTGAATACTTATTTAATAACTTCGCAACTTGAATCTGCTGTTCTATGTTCATTCCAGTTACAGTTCTTTCATATAAATCTTTAAGATGATCTGGAATGTTTTCACATTTCGGAACAGGAACTTGAGTTACAACTTGAACTGCACTTACAGGACTTATTGTGGCTATGTTTGTTTGAGGATGCAAAGTTTTTATCTCATTTGTTATGTTCATCACACGTATTGGAGTTTTATTTTGTCCATATACCAAACTTCTTGCTATTAGCATTTCCCTATTTTCAAAAGTGCCTTCTTTAGGTTCTACAATACATAAGTCATTCTGAACTTTTCGGCTGCCTAAAACTTTGCCCTCAATAATCATTTCTGACATTGCTGGAATCTCTACTTTATTGGACACTACGATTCGGTAACAACCAATAGATCCACTACATGTCAATTTACATTTCTTTCCTTGAATGACCAATGCGTTGGCTGCAACATCTATTTGACAGTTGTGGCGTTTTAAGAAATCCAGTCCCAGAATGATATTTAAATCAATATCTGCTATTATGATACTGCTCGAGCAGTGAATACCACCTATTTCAATAAACACAGTAGTTTTGCCTACTATTTTTACCGGGTCCCCAGAAGCTGTATATATATTGCCAGCATAATTTTCTAATGTGCCAGAACAAAATGGTCTGATATTTTCCCATACTTGTGTGGACATGATTGTTAAAGTCGCACCGGTGTCTATCAAACACTGTGCCGGAATATTGTTAATTTTACAATCAGCAAACAGCCCTGCTCCAGCACTCGCAACCTGCTGTGGCTGTTTGTTATTTTGAGTTTGACTGTCTTTATTCTGCGGACAATTCTTTTTAAGGTGAGTCTCTGAACCACATGTCCAACATTTACGTTTTCTACCTTCTTGTTGAGACCTCTGTTCTGAAGTATTTCGTGGATAATAGGTTGGTGGCTTATTTTCTGATTTGCCCTGCATACCTTTACGAACTAATACTTCAAGTGTCTTCTGCATCCTTCCCATACTATCCTTCAGTTCTTTCAATTCGTCCCTCTTTTCTGTCACTTTTATATTTTCTGAATTAGCTGTACGCATATACCCTTCTCCCTCAAGATGTTTTCGTTCAGCTTTGTTAAATGCTTCCAACTCTACCGCATGGCGTACCGCCATGTTCAGACTTGTTGGTCTGGCTTGCTTAATTCTTAGCCTCATGTCTGAACTGACCCGAGCATCTATAAACTGTTCTTTGGCCAACGTTTCCCGCAGATCTGCTGGAGCTGTTTGATATGCCAAGTTGGTTAATCTCCAAATATCTTGTCCTAGTTCCGTCAGTGTTTCTGTGGCTCGCTGTCTTCTTTCTTTCAACTGTACCCTATAAAGCTCTGTCTGATTGGGTGGTGCAAATCGTTCCTGTAAAGCATTTGCCAACTCTTTATAGCTGCTTGATTTTGATGCCAGGTTACCGAACACACCCTGAGCCTGGCCTCTTAGTGACACGGCCAAATAGAGTCCCTTCTCTTTGTCTGTCCAACCATTAATTTCAGCACAGGCGTCGAAATGTGCCTTATAATCTGCCCAATGACCAGTGCCATCATAGGTTGCAGGCTTAATCTTTGCTCCAATATTCCCTTTCATAGCTATCTGCGGCGCAGCTGGAGCTTGAGTATTCTGTTTGGGTGTTGACGTAAGAGGCTGAGAGTCGCTGTGAGCTGTGATCGGTTGGTCAGAATGTACTATTTCCGTCACATTAGGTGTTAGCACAGGAGGTGTGTTATGACCCATACCTATTTGCTGACGGGGAGGTACATCAGGTAACACCCTTCTCGGCTTGCGTTTTTCACTTACAGACCTTGGTGTATCCATTTGTGACATGGAAGCACCTGAGTTAACTATTTGCAGCTCATTAATCTGACGTTCAAGCAACGTTATTTCAGTACTTAACCTCATCATCTCATTCTGTTTTCTTAAACGCTCTAACTTTTCATTCATACTGCTCATAGATTGTTCAAAACTTTCTGTTTCAGCCATAATTTTAATCTAATTGTAGCGCAGGAACGTAATAATTGTGTATTATTATATATCCCACCGCTGCCACCAAATTGTAGCGAATTTTCTGCCAAGGTATTACTTTGATAGCCAATGTTTTTACATCAAAAGATTATATAACAATTAATTGTTGAGTCAGATGTATAAAACATACATACAAATACAGATAATAGAATTTTCCTTGGGGCTTCTTTGCCTGTTGATTGATACAAATGATTTCTTAAAAATGATTTAAAGCTATGACAATAATCAATTTATAATCACAGAATGTAAACTTGCAACAGAGTCCTTACTCTTACAAAACAGTTAATGCAAACAATAATTTTCAACACTGCACAGTCTGCAAATCCTAACTTGGTTCGGTTAGAACCCAGTTGCAACAATTTTAATCAGTCACAACTTAATTCAAGGTTTGCTCCAAGAATTGGATGGTTGTAGCCAGGTCACTAGTGTCTACTACTTATAGTCCCTCTTCTGTGAGCTGAGCTTACTGAAGAACCCGGGTAATAAGTTCGAGACACTCTCGGTCCTAAGCCACTTACCATTCAAAACTATAACCTTAATGCCGAATAAATAACAATAACAATTATTATTTATTTCTAGTTGATCTTCTCACTCTGACGACCTGAGACAATCTGCCTCCGAATCGCATGTAATGCCTTTATATACCCTCGGGTAAGACGCCATCTATCGACAGATACTGTCTTCGTAATTACCCGACTGCTTACGGAAATTTCCGATTGCAATGCTCTTCATACTAAAGGGCGCCATTATTGTTTTAATAAGCGTCTATTTGATCATTCCATTTGCAGTGTTTTGACGGCCTAAAACGAAGCTTTAGGGTTATTTACAATAAGATCCTTAAACTTAAAGGTAAACGGGACTAATTTTATGAAATATAAACAATGATTACCTGCAAGAATGTGCTTATAAGTATGTGTAAATATTGTCGTCTGTGCGCGAATAAGACTTCCGGAACAGGTGGGGTAGAATAGAATAGATTGAACAGAACAGAATATTTCATTGGCGCACCCAGTCAAATTCATTACAGTACAAAGGAGACAACTTTCATGACTTCCTGTTTGCTATACTGGGTGTCATGTCCCTCTGCTCTTGAAGTCTTCTAGCTTTAAGAATCATATTATACTCACTTCTATGCTCGGATGTGTGGAGGTGTCACCTAACGTCAGGTATTATGTTCTATTCTCGGATTTGTAGAGGCGCCACCATGTTTTTCTCCAGCCACTTTTACAGGGGAGACAACTTTCGTGACTTTCTGTTTGCTCCCCCCGGCGGTGTGTCACTCTGCTCTCGAGGTCTTCTAGCTTTTGGAATCATGTTACAGGTATTGTGTTATTCTCGGATTTGTGGGGACGTCACCATGATCTTCTTAGCTATTTTCACAGGGGAGCCAACTTATGTGACGTTTTGTTTGCTTTTCTGAGCGGCGTGTTCCTTCACTCTTAAGGAGGGAATTCTCTCCTTTAGGAGTTGGTTCTGCGGAGATGGGGTGGCTGAGTTGCTTCCCCTTGAGGTGTCCCCATACACATTGAAATTTTATCTGTCACTATATTGTTACATATACCGAAATAGTTTACTTGCTGTTTTCTCGAGGGTTATACACTATTGTAAACATTTTATTTAATCTTCTATCAGTATGACTACCAGACAGCCTCATGTCACTTAATGATTAACAATATTGTGGGGTGACGAGCGGTCGCTCTGACCAATGCTCTGACGAAGATCGTATAGATTGGTTAGTGCCACCGTGGTTCACCCTACGGTTGACTTAACCCCGAAGGGCGCACAGCGTTTGATCGGGGTTGAATCGACATAGATTCAACACGATGATGTTGAGTCAGCGTTGATTCATTGTTGGTTCGACGCTATGTGCCCGGGAGACCTTACTGGTTAGGCATGTGGCTGTCCATCTGTTTCTTACCTGTAGGCAGAGATGGGGTCAATTACATTGGAAAGTAATTAATTACCATTACCATTACAGTGCAGTGTTAGCATTACCATTACCATTACCATTACACAGTTCTGGGACAAGTAATTAATTAAATTACCATTACTTGGCAAATGTAATGCATTACCATTACTCATTACATTTTTCCATCACAACTTTTCACTTATAAAATAAGTGCAGGGAAAAATATATTAAACTTTGATTTGCCATGTTTAGATACAGAGATGAAGAGTTGTGTTTCCTCTTCACATTTACTAGATAGAAGGAATTTGCATATTACATGTAGTTTTTTGTTTCATCAGGTTTCATGGATTCAGAAGCGCACGTTTGTTGTTTTTATTCTTTGAGAGGGGTGGATGTGCTTGAACTGGTTTTTAAAGATTGATATTCATCTGTGTGTTTCTCTTGGAAAAAAGTGAAAGTTTTGAATTTTTCCTTACGGTGTCATAAAATAGGATAATGGTCAATACACACTTTTTCTATTAGCTTATGGTTCATTGACTGAGGGACAAGAAGGTGTGGTAATCCACTGACACTAATTAACAAAAGATGAAAACACCTGACTGGTCCACAAAGATAAGGTCATGGCTGGTTGCATGTTTTCTCTTGATATCTAAGTAAAACAACAGACTGGACTCTGATATGAATGACAAAAAAAAACTGAATTTTTCTTTGATACTCGCCTGGTAAAAAAAAAATTAAGGTATAGCTCTTATACAAATTTTAAGAACTGGTCTGATGCGGAACCGCCAAGTCCACTTTTTGCTAAGGTTGACTGCCCATTTTAGCACAATTTAAACCGATTCTGCTACAGCTGACTGCTTATGCCTGATATAATACTTCATCATAGCAGCTTTAATATTGACAGAAGCCATCTCTGCAGCAGATGCCATTGTAAACCTAAATTAAGTTGATTTTACCAGAAGCTTCACTGATTTGACTATCATCAATTTGGCATAAAGGTGCTGGCAGAATGGGAAATACTATTGCTGTCCCTGAACAGTCTGGTCTTGGTCTACAGTGTTTGCCCAGACATTCCTGTCCCAATATTTAGTGAGGTGGTGCGAGTTTTACAGATCATTTTGGAACTTTATTTGCTTGTAAGACCACATTCACACCTGTGTTTTTATATCACTTTGAGTAAAAATCCAAGTATATGCATGTGCATGGTAAACAGTAAAATGAATAAGATGAAGAGGGAAAGATATCAGAATCCAATGATGTCTATGCAAAGAGATATATTGATAAGCATCAGTTCTGCAAAGTTTATACTGCCATGGCGAAAGCCAGTCAACAAGTTCTTATAAATAGTTTGAAAACTCTTTCTCGAGACCTTCAGTATTGCATATGTCCTTTATTCAAGGTCTTCTGAATAGCTGTCTTTAGGTCCGGTTTCCACAAATATCTAGTTTTAGTTAAGAAACCAGTTCAAATATTTCAACAGTAGAGTATTAGCATTGGAATCATGAAGTTCAGAATTTGGCCTTTTTAAGGAGTCATAGGATGCATGGCTTCTAAGCATGTATTTACGCACAATTAGCCAGGTAAGAGATTTTGAACAGTGCATTGATTGCACATGCATAGTATGCTAAATCAGACAGGTGTGACATCCCTTATTCAGTGAATAAACCTTACCACCACTGAACTAGAAAGTGTAAACAGTTTTTAAAATCCGTAGAAGACCTATAACAGTATGACTTTGGAGGAGTTATGTGTTTTTCACACCATTGTCTAATAGTAGAATAAGATTACAGCCATAAAAGTCATAAGATGTTCTTTGAATATCTGATAGAGAAAGAATATTGTTGTAACATGTACATAAAAAAATGAGGTTTTACCTTCACATGTGTTGTGAAGTTTGATGCCACTTTCAAGCTTTCTGATATATAGCTTTATTCACTCAGTGTTCAGAGGGAAGGGGGAATGATTATTCTGTTGTTAGTATTTCTTTTGAATTACCTGAGATTAAGTGATCAAACTAATTTTTGTGCCAACAGAAAATTTTGTTTACTGCAGAAATCAATTATTAGTTTATTATGTTTTTATTATCAAAAATACCTGTTGACTAGAGGGACAGGATCATTATCACTTTTGATATCCAGAAGCAACAAAAAATGTGGATAATAACCAGTGTATCATGCACCTGTAGAAAATTTATTAACAGCAGATATCTTTTAGCAGTAAAATGGATTGCTATTAGTTGTATTACTATTAATTTTATTATTTATTATTATAATTTATTGTTGATTAAATTAATATTCCTTTTTCACTATTACTGTATACTAATAACTTTAGTTGTTTTGGTCTTGAAAAGCAGCTGACAGTGATGCTGATGATCATAAACTACTACAAAGTAATGAAAATGTAATGCTAAAAAGCATTACATCATTACAGCATTTTTCTACTTGTAATTAATTAAATTACCATTACATGTAATGAAAAAATCCTTCATTACTCATTACTTAGCATTACTTTGAAAAAAGTAATGCATTGTAATGCATTACCATTACTCATTACCATTACCCCATCTCTGCCTGTAGGTGATAGACACATTCTAAATGTGCTGTGTTATGTCTGAAGTCCCTTAGGAATTAAGATTTTATAGTATCAAAAAGTTATGAAAACTGAACATGATCACTGACACACTGATCTACTGTTTAATAATTAGGATAATGGGTTAGTTTGAAAACACGATATGCATGTGCAAAATGGGAGTAGATGTCTTTGTATTGTATGGTGCGTTTATAAGTACTTGTTATAAAATTGTATTGAAATATTTATGGCATCACCAAAATATATTGAATGGTAAATTTCATTTTATGTGCCAGAGGCCTTTATTGAAGAATAAAATTATTGTACACATATTGTATTGTATTGTAACTTCTTTACTTAATCACTGGGCCTCTATATAAATTGTTGGGTCTCAAAGCTAAGACGCATGTTCAAAGCCTTACTAATGCAGTTTTTTTTATGTTGAATTCACTGAGGAAGTTATTGGGTCTTGTATGAAAACTATGTAATACAATTTATGTATACTGAAAGCTTTAATTTGATCTAATTATAGAAGTTATTGGGTCTTGTTACCCCAACTATTGGGTCTCATATAAGCTTATAAGAGGGATGATTGGAAGTTCTGAGCCTAAGATACTTCTAGTAAATCTGTGCATGCATCTGCCCAGTCAGATCAGAGTCTTCGCTGTCCCCATGGCGGTAGCCTAGACCCTTAGGTACCCTTTGAGCACTTAACAAAGAGTCTGGTCAAACTGGGTGAATGCCCAGGCTGATCTGAGTCTGCATTGGGCACACAACTAAATTGTTGGTTTTGTCGTTTCGCGACTCATATAAATTGTTGCATGTTCAAAGCCTTAGTAATGCAGTTTTTTGATGTTGAATTCACTTAGGAAGTTATTGGGTCTTGTACGAAAACTATATAATTATTGGGTCTCAAAAGAACATACAAATGTATACTGAAAGCTTTAATTTGATCTACATTATAGAAGTTATTGGGTCTTGTTACCCCAACTATTGGCTAAATTATATAGAGGCACAGTGAAAGAAGTTACCAATGCATGTTTTATAATTTTGCTAAATATACAGTTGACCGTACTATTTCTCCCATAGACAATGGATACTAATCAGTCATGTTAAACATGCATGCACAGATTTACTAAAAGTATCTTAGCCTCAGAACTCTATCTTATTGTCTTTACATTTACCTTTACAAATCTCCTGTAGGCAAAATAGCATGTAGAACCTCAATGCAAGATGCAAAGTGTTGGGTCTTCTTATGAAAAGTATTGGGTCTCAGGAACATGTAACGTATTTGCTGTAAAAAGGGCATGGGGCTCTTCAACATTTCATTGGACCAATGGTCCTCTGGTTTAAACAAATATTGGGTCATCATTTATATGCAAACATTGGGTCATCATATACATGTATGAACAAAAACATTGGGTCATACCATAAAATTATACATGATTATTGGGTCATATACAAGTATTGGTCCATCATGTAGAATACACTTGGTGGTGATTTCAGGGGTGGATCCAGGAATTTTGGATAGGGGGTTTGAATTTATCTGAGATGGGGTTCGATTTGCACAGTTCGACCAATTTTTGCTGAAATTTCCCATGAAATGAAATAATTAAGGCTAAAGAGGGGGGTTTGTTTGAACCCCTCGAAGCCCCTCTGGATCCGCCACTGGATTTTGAGACCAGTATCAAGATTTATTGATGTGAAGAGGCCAATATTAGCTATACCTGTATATTATGCACCAGTCATTTGCAACCACGACCCCCATGGGGCCGGGGATAGCGGGGGCATAGCGGGGGCATAGCGGGGCTTAAGTACCGTGTTTTTACCTAAGGGGTGTCCGGGCAGTGCCGTGGAAATGCCGGGCTTTTGATTCCCGCCAAAACAGTGGGGAAAATAGTGGAGTGTTTTTAACGAAATTTACAGTGACACATGTCAGAATATGGATTTTTAGCTCGCCTGTACGAATTAATGTACAGGAAGAGCTATTGCACTCTCCCCGGCGTTGGCGTTAGCAGAATGTTAAAATTTTACGTTAAAGTTTTTTAGGTGATGGGCACGGCGCTGTAAGGTGAGTTATCCTGTTCCCCTGACAGGTCTTGTTATATTTACATGATCTCCTGGGGGCGGAGACCTTTACCAGGGATTTGACTTGAAAGATGTCCCCACAGTGCGGGGCATAAACCAGGGCTTTGCAGAGTGAAAAGTCAATATCCCCGCTATTCCCCGGCCCAAGGGGGGCCGTGGTTGCAAATGACTGGTGCATTACACTGAGGTCACCTGTATTTATCACAGGTCACCTGTATTGAACTGAGGTTGACGACACATAGTAATCAGGGTGGATGATCTCATGTTTTCTTGCGTCATTTTCTTAATCATTCTAAACGAGGAAACCCCGGGAATTCTTCATGTTTTAGTTATAATATTATTGTTTCTGTATACATTCTTTCAAAATGCAGCACAGTGAATGTGTAATCATGAGGACTTTAATATGATCTTTGCCATTTTATTGTGGGTTTCATAGTTTTTGTATTTAATCGTCACCCAAAAATCCAATACCAGAAGTAGGCTGTAGCACGTGAATGAACAGTTGTCACTCTAAAACGGGGGGAGGTTTAAAGATGAAAACAAGTAAACTCAGTAAAAAACAAGAATACCAGTTTAAGGTACTTACAACCATGCATTCATTGCGCTATATTCTTTAAGACTGCATTTGGCAACAATGAAGTTATTTTGAAAAATACTAACCACAAAACAATCATTGTGCTGGAATTCCCAGTATTTCCTGTGACCCATACCAGGTGATCACTTGATAAAAGTGTCATTGATCAAGTGATTTAATATGTATTGGCCCAGTTACAGGTCTTTGGTCAGCTGTATTGGGGTCTCAGGCCAATACAGCTGCTTACATAGGTCCAGTAACTGGGCCAATACCAACTCACTTGATAATAAGTTGATTAATAACAATTATATGGTGGATGCACCAGTTTTTGGGAGGCTCCAGTTTTTGGGGTATTATATAAGTTGCTCTGCTCCTCTTGTTTAAGATGGTTTCGGACCATCCATTTTGTCAACACAATCTTAAGTGTAATTGATTTCAAATTTGAAATGTTGGTGCATGTTTTTTTGCACATCTGATAAGGTATCTTTTCATGCAACCAGGGCTGGCTGATCGAAGCCAATGTGCTACTTGATTATCGGCCAGTTCTGACCGATAATAAATCGATAAGTTGTCACACAGGACCTTAAAAAAATTTCAGGTGTCTGAACGAAATAAAATTTTACTATTTCCTTGTCATTCAAATTTGATCTTTTGTTGCCTTACGCGAGCCCATTGTGGGGGTGATAGTAGAAACATGGCAATTAAATTTCACCTGCGATACTCATGTAGAGATGATATTGCCATTTTAAACATGTTATTTAATGTTAATTGATAATAAGGAAATTAGTGCAAAGGCGTCCATAATAATTATTGTTGACAGTGGCATAGCTAATATTAAGGCATGAATGACTATAAAGCCTCTGGTTCAATGATGCAGCTATTTTCTGGCCAGTACTGGAATGAATTCATATGCACATGGCCATACTATACATAAAACAAAATAGAAATAGTTTTTCAGGACCTTGTATGCATGATAAAGTGAGAGCACATCGTGTGAAGGCAAGTGGTAATTAACTGGACATTTCTATAGATTCGTTGCACAAAATACCAATACCGCATATAACCAAAAATACTCCTGGTGGGCTTCCGGTGTCTGCAGTAAACAAAAGCGGAAAAATTTTAAAGAATGCATGCAGTTTTAGTCTTGAAAAACATGATAAAAATGCTCTATAACAATCGATAAGCTGGAAATGCTTATCGATAATCATTTTTAAGGCCTCCATCTATAGACTAAACTATAATATGATCAATTGTGGCAGCAATGCCAATCACTTACTATTTAAATTTACCACACCAACTGCAAGGATGCACAGACTGACCTGAGTTTTGTTTGTTCACACTTTCCACAAGTTTCCCTTTTTCAGTAATGAAATATTAAAAGGGCATACTGTTGTGGTTTGCTGTATACATAGATAGGGATGAACTGAATGCACAGGCTTATCTTTGTCGTTACCATTCGCACATGCTATATCTTGGTACATGTAAAGCCCAATTAACTCCTGATCAACATATATATGATCATACAGCCTGTCATCTTCGCAAGCCGTGAATACTAAGTTCACTTTGTTCCTTACGAAAGGAACAAAATGGTCTTAGTAGCCTTAACAAGCGAAGCCAGTGACAGTCTGTAAGATCAAATTGGCTTGGTAGACTTAAGGTGGTGATTTTCACTGATTTGGGGCAAAGACAAAAATCTGCATTAAATGCTGAAAATACAACAGATCTTCCCAAAACTTAGCAGATGCCTTCTTTATGTTGTTTCTCACAATTCAGAATCCCAAAATGCTGGACATGTTGATGTTAAAAAGGATTTATATAAGAAAAGATCAAAGGGTAATTTTGTGCGAATAAATCTAAAAAATGACCATCATTATTGAAAATATAACCAGGTCTGAACATAGATTAATGTATTATGAAGAGCGTCCTAGCAATTATTTTTTCCATTTTCTTTGCACGTTATCAGGCTGCGCAGATAAAAAAGATGTGGCCTGTGTCCAAATATTTGTCTCAAAAATACATAGCAGAGTCTGTTTTCAGGGTTGAATGATTTCAATAATATACCTGTCTTGGTCATTGTAATGTAATATTTATACTGTGAGTATGATATAGGTATACCTGACCTACCTGTATTAATGAATGCAAGCACTATACATGCACTTATATACATGGTCAGACATTTGAGGAAAAGGCTTCTGTTTTTATCGGCGCAGCCTGATAACGTGCAAAGAAAGTGGAATGAATAATTGCTAGGACGCTCTTCATAATACATTAATTTATGTTCAGACCTAGTTACATTTTCAATAATGATTGTCATTTTTTAGATTTATTCGCACAAAATTACCCTTTGATCTTTTCTTATATAAATCCTTATTAACATCAACATGTCCTGCATTTTTGTATTCTAAACTGTAAGAAACAACATTAAGAAGGCATCTGCTAAGTTTTGGGAAGATCTGTTGTATTTTCAGCATTTTATTGACATTTTTGTATATACCACAAATCACCACCACTCTTGTGATCCAAATATTGTCTATGACTATGTAGAAGATGACATGGCCTCATGATATAATGGTTTTCCTTTTGAATGTACAGGTTGTCTTTGTCTTCACATTATGCGCACCTTTTCAAGTGACAAAAAAGCCTGATGATGTATTATGGTAGTACATGTAAGTGTGAATTCATCACATACACAATAGGAAACATGCTGATAACTATACAGAAAGGATGCACAGGCTGGCTGATCATAAAGCTTCGCTTTTACACCCATAGTCTGCACATTGTATGAATAGTTTTATTTTGGCATGTCTCAAGTATTGCAGTTGCGGCAAAACATCAGATGTTCACAAACAAGTTGAAACAACGTTGAACATATTAACGTCAATGTTGACATGATGTTGTTTTTCAGATTAAGAGTGTATCACAGTTGATAGGATGTTTTTTTAGCAATGGTACTTGGCAGTTTATACAGTTTATTATAATTTCAGCTAATTAAGTTTCAATATTCCCGAAATGTTTCTTTTTTTAAGCCAGGAGAGATTTGCGAATATGAGCGTAACTAAATTGTCGTATTACATTTAGGGTGTGCTCGACTTATTTAGCACTGTGCTGACTCCTATTTTAATTGCCTGCTGCAGAATTTGTCACATCATAACAGAGTTCACGAAAGCCTACCAAAATCTGGTAAAATGATTAAAATGCACTTGAAAATTCTGAATATTTTTACCACACCGAATGAATTTTTACCAGACATGTCAGGCGGTAAGACAAGTTTTCATGAGGACTGTCCTAATGGCACTCCAGCCATCGAGTGCAGAATGTCATTATCATCTTAATACGACTGCACCTTCTTTCTTACATTTTTTATATCAACCTTGATAGTCTTTCATACACTACAGTAAATGTGGTGATAGGAGGTATAATAACAACCCCTGTGAAGAATTCAAGAAATCATTCTAGAACAGTTCTTGAACTAGTTCTAGAATTGTTCTTGAACATTAAATGGCCGTTCTAGAACTTGAAGTTCAAGAACTAGTTCAAGAACTTGTTCTAGAACAATTTCTCTGAAGTTCTGCTTCACAGACAGATCCCATAAAATCAAACTATTATATTGTTTCGATATTTATACCCCCGACATACGAAGTATGTCAGGGGGTATATAGTTTTTGTCATTCCGTCCGTCCGTCCGTTAGTCCGTCTTTCCGTCCTTCCGTCCGTCCGTTCGTCAACTTTACGTCAAAGTTTTGCGTTAAACCTTTTGTAATTGCTCATATTTCTGTAGCCTTATATCAGATTCTCTTCATATATGGTTCATTATATCTCTATGGCATTACCTTTGATTTGATATATCTAGACAGCCGGGTCAGGCCCCTGGGTGGAGGTCAAGGGTCAATAATTAGGACATAGGGGTTTTCATTATGTCAAAGTTTTGCGTTAAACCTTTTTTAATTGTTCATATTTTTTTAACCACATGTCAGATTCCTTTCATATTTGGTTCATGATATCTCTTAAGCATTACCTTTGATGTGAAGAGTCTATGCCCCAGGGTCAGGCTCCTGGGTGGGGCAAAGGGTCAATAATTAGGACTTAGGCATTTTCATTATGTCAAAGTTTTGCGTTAAACATTTTAGATTGCTCATATCTGTGTAACTGCATTGTAAATATCTTCCATATTTTATTCATGATAACTCTATAGCATTACTTTCGATAGGGACTTCTGGGTCAGGCTTATGGGTAGGGCCAAGGGTCAATAACTAGGACTCAGCCATTTGTTTTCTTTCTTTTTTTTTTTTTTTTTGCTTGTTCTAATATATTTAAATGGAATCTGGTGATGCATGACTAATTTTATCTTATACTAGTTTACATTATATGGATGCTGCTGCTGACCTAAGGTCAAGGTCACAGACTTTGAATTTGTTCTTTTATAACATGATTGTGTTATGTTTGCTTTCATTAGGGGTAGCACTGGTCGGGGGTATACGTGAGCCCCTGCTCTCTTGCTCTAGTCTGTTCTGTTCAATTCTCTTATCGACGTTACCCAAGTGGCTCAACGGCATGTAACTGTTTCGATATTTTCCTGTTGTTTTCTGTTTATAACATCTGAAAAATCATAACTAATTGGACTGTTCAATGTGTTGTTGTCAAATTATAATTAAAATTGCCAAATTGTAAGTTCTGTATAGGTGGAAACCTAGATGATGTTTATTGTTTTCTTGTCTTCTTAGATATTTTGAATAAATATTATTGTTTGGAAGTAATTAATTCAAATAACTAGAATTTTGTACTTAAATTTAAAGGGAGGCTACTTGGCTACTTTAACTTCAGTTCTAGTACAGTTCTAGAACCCACAAGTCAGTTCAAGAACTGTGGTAGTTCTAGAATTTTTGTTCTTTAACTTTTGTGACTTTGTGACAACTGTTCAAGAACCATTTGAATGTTGGCTCACAGTTCTAGAACTTGCAAATCAGTTTAAGAACTGGTTTAATTCTAGAATTAATGCTCTAACAGATCTCATAGTTTTAGAACCAGAATTCAAGAACAATTTTGGTTCCAGAACCACAGTTCAAGAACAGTTGTTTAATCAGTTAAAGAACAGTCATAAAGGTTCACCAAAAGTTCTTGAACGTTTAAGAACTTGATATTAGTTCTAGAACAAATTTCACAGAGGACCAGTGTTCAAGAATGATTCAGGTTCCAGAACCATAGTTGAAGAATTGTTTTATTAGTTCTAAAACAGTTCTAAAGGTTCAACCAAAGTTCTTGAATGTTCAAGAACTTTATGTTAGTTCTAGAACAAATTTCGCAGGGGAAAGCGTTATGTGTATAAAGTGAACTTGAACAAGCGTGCAAAATTTATTCTACTGAATTTTTCAGTGGACTGATCAGATTTGAAGAAATTGGCCATGCATATTTGTAAGTGCCCTGACATTTCTTTTGGATCAAGGTATACAATCCATCTAAAAGTAAGCAGAGAACATGCCCAAAGAACTGTTCAACCATGAACAACCATTGGTCCTCTTGTTTGTTTATTCGGTTTTTATACGCCCGTCGAAGACGGGTCATATTATTTTACTTCATGTGTACAGCATCAAAATATTAATTGTTGGGGCTGTAAATTTATAATAATTGTTGGGTCATTTAAAACAGGAAGTAACAGGACAGCCATTTTAAAATGGAGACAACAAAGTGCATGTCAGGAGGACCATCTATATATCTTTTAAGGAAAAGAGATGTTGACTTTTTAAAACACTCTTTATTTGGTACAATGAAAGATTGTTGTATTCATACATATTCAAATGGATTTTTAATATACTTTCAAAATCATTCTTCATGGATTATTGCAGCATCGTTACTAGAGACTGAAAATATATTTCACCAAACATTTTGGAAAGGTAAAATATTTTTTTGTTTGATTTGGGTTTTAAAGCCATTCAACACTTTTAAGTCAGTCACAGTGGTTCAGTTGTTCGAATCACACTGTTGCTGGGTTCACTAGTACGTACACCCCAACCCTCTTATAACACGGATCTCGTGGTCCAAAGTTCCGAACAAACAACTATTTTAGATAAAGAATAGTGCTAAAATGATCATCACTTATCCATACATGTGGTATATCCAGATTTCAGTTTGCAGCGGCTATGCAGGCTCTCCTGGTCAGGCCGCAAAACGCAGTCAGTAGGCACCTGACTCATAAGTCAGAGGTGTGTGTTTGATACCCGGTCTGGCCATATACTTTTGTTTCTCCTTCTGCTGATTCAAGAAGGGCAGTTGTCAGTTTCTGGCAAAAGTTTGTGTACTTAGTACTGCTTAACCTCTTAGGAGGTCTAAGCCTGCCCAGGAATAGTGTGGTTAGGTTAACTGACCATTCCGACATAACCATAGCTGTTTGCCGTGGACCTAAAGCAACAAATCTATCAATCAGTCTAGCTGCTGGTCAGTAAAGAAAATCATGCTGTTGAGCGCTTTTGCCGATGTCATTCTTTTTATCCAGCCGGCCATTTTTAGCATGCCTTTTTGGAAGCGAAGGGGTGCTTATGCGATACCCCTGGTGCATGTCAACGTTTGCGGTTGCATTCGATCCCGTGCGGGTGATAAAAAGGTTCACCTGCTGCGTTTAGGCATTCGAAGATTTGAAATAAGCTCACTATGGTGAGTCCATGACATCATCACATGCTAATTAAACATGCATGCATGTCCGAATTATGTCAACAAGAGGTGTCACTAGACAGCATAGCAAGCTTGACTTGCACTTGCCCAATATGAAGACTAAGTTGTAAGTACATATCCTTGGCCTTTAAAGTCAGTGAGGTCGGTGATGCCTGGAACTGAACTGAACTGAACAAAACTATGGGTCTTTAAGAAACTGTAGCCAAGAACCCCCCAACACCACCACCACCACCACCACCACCACCACACACACACACACACTTCTATCGATCCAAGAAGCACAATACATCTGCTTACGGAAAAACAATGAAACATGTACCACAGAAGTCTGCCTTTGTGAACCTAGTTATCCTACAAGTGCCATTTCCTTAAATTAGGCGCCATCTTACTTAGGGCACTAGGCGGGGGCATCCGTGTCCTATGGACACATTCTAATTTTATTTAGTGATGTAAACAAAAAGTTGCAAAGTACCAGGTTGTTTACATAATTGGCCAGCAAAATTGACACTTCAGCAATTCAGACTTTTGAAGGTTTTCCCAGTCTTGATTCCTCTGAAATGACAAGGATGTTTCTTCATTTATCAGCTGGCTGTCCTTTGCTAAATGACACATTAACGACCCTTTAGGATTAAGGATCAATTTTCCCAATCATTTTAATGTTTATTGTCGCACCAATAGAGATCGAACTGTTGCTTCAGTAGTGCTGTGCTAGGTAAAATCCGTACTAATGATCTGAGATTTCCGCCAGTAATGGACAATATTGGCCTTCCATGGAGCTAGAAAGGAGACAAAGGGTCTAGATTTTACCTGTTTGGAGGAAATTTTTCCGAGTCATCGGCGGTGAAAACAAATTATTTTAGGCAATGAAAAGAAAATAGAACTCATTTCCAGTAATTTCTTTGCATCCAAGAGGGTGGTTTGAACTGAGCGTTGTTGAGGGGGAACAGTGTCTGGAGCAGAACTGCTGATAAAGGATGCACTGCTCTAGACACTGCCCTGAATTACTTTCTTTTTCATCTATCCCAGCCGACAAGGGTATATGGCCAAAACATCCCAACCCTTAAATCCAGTGGGCACAGGGCGTCTCGGTGGCCTCGCACTGGTGTCATTGGGACGTCAGTGAGACGTCACTGCGACGTCATATGCCTGCTGGGAAGATAAATGTGATTAGATCAGTTTCTTGTTCCTATGATAAGTTGTAGATGCGCTAAAATGTAAAGAATTTGGCAATCTGAATAAAGAATTGAATTGAATTGAGTAATAGAGGTCACAGGAATTCGTTGACATTCAACCAAGGTCTCTCATATTTTGACTGTTTCAAATTATCAGGTCATCATTTGACCTTTGACCTTTTTACTCACTTGAGCAATTCAGAGCCTCATGGCCTTCTTAAATCACATTACTTTCCCAACAGCTATGTTGTGAAGAAAGTGCTGTTAGCTGACAGACTCCTTACTGCAAGCTTTTGCACTCAGCTTAACTTTTCTTGTTTTGTTTCAGGCAGACAAAATGCAACGACAGAAACGAGTCAAACCTCAGATCACAAGCAGGAGCCTTGAAGACCTAAATCCATATAAATACTGTACTTTAGAATTCATTGACACCTATATTGGTATGTATGTTTCTGTATTTTTGTCTGATTTAAGACAAAGTTATGAAAGACATTAATGTTTCTGGTACAGGGACTTTAGTGCTGACCCTGACCTACTGAATTCTGACAGGGTTCTCACTTAAATTTTAAAAGGAGAGACCCTTTAATAGTGGTGCAAGTTGGAAAACCTTTATGGTTACAATATGGTCACAACACAAGTGCACGTAGCAAACTGGGAGGTGTTAAAATACAGTTGTTATACAGTTTTTTTCCTGAGCAGTTGAAAAGCAGTTTTTCAACAGTATTTTGCAGGTACAACCAGTTTTTACTTAATTTGCATAAACAGCATTATTGTCAGTTAAAAGGCAGTTGTTTTTTTTAGCAAAAACATTTTTCCAGTTTAAATGCAGTTAAAATGCAGTGAAAATGCCTGCTTTTTAGGCAAAATATTTAAATGAGCTAATTTTGATATATTACTAGGTTTACTTTTAGGTTG
The DNA here is from genome assembly GCA_963989385.1 of Ctena decussata. Lineage (NCBI taxonomy): Eukaryota > Metazoa > Mollusca > Bivalvia > Lucinida > Lucinidae > Ctena > Ctena decussata. The sequence continues at coordinate 30,027,923 of OZ022498.1, read as the reverse complement.
CAGCAGATTAGTTGATGATGATCTTCTGTATGCTGCTGCTGACCAAAGGAGAAGGTCACAGACTTTAAAATTTGTATCTTATATATGTAAAATTTTTGTGTTTGAAGTTTAATATCATTAGGCCGTGGCTGTGGCCGGGGGTATACGTGAGCCCCTGCTTACTTGCTCTAGTTCCTTTTGCAAAAAAGTTGATAAATACAAAAAACCAGCAGAATTCAAATTTGCAAAAACCGTGCCTACTCTAAACAGATACACATCCCTCCATAAGGACTTATGTGAGACAATGAACATGTGCGATTTTGTATGTGAGAGTATGTCATGTGCTAATATGTCACTGCTTTGGCCAGTTTACACAATCAGGTGACTTTGAGTGACATTTTGGGTGTGGCTCGGAACTGTGTATCACTTAAAGGCTTGTATTTCATTTGTTATCTGTTGCTTAAATTATTGGAGCCTTGGTAGCTCAGTCGGTTTAGGGCTGACCTGATGATCTGGCGGTCCGGAAGTTGAGGTTGAGCCCTGCTGTTGGCGGGAATCTTTTCAATCTTAAACAGGGTTCCATTGCACACAACCTTTCATTATGACTCACCCATTGTCTGATTTGACTGAAATACTATTAAAAAGGGTGTAACATTACAAATCATCCATCCATCCATTATAAATTGTTCTTTAATTTTGATTAAAATATGCACAAATACCTTTAATTGCAGGTTATGGTGTCTTTGCAAAAGAGACCATACATAAAGGGGAATTAATCCTGGAGTACAAAGGAACCTTATCTTGTGCTGATAAGTGCAGAGATGAAAACAGTTGGAGATTTTATTTCAAACATGATAACCAGACCTTCTGGTATGTATAGAGCTATTAGAGAATAAAATTTAGTTTGCTATATGCAGTGGTTTTCTTTTACCTCTGCATCTTGCTTCTTTGATGCATATACTTTGCTGAGGATGCAACATTTTAAAAGATGTGCATTCACAGGATGCAAAAGATTTGAAGCAAAAATTAGACTGTATCGTAGAAGCCATATTAAACTAAGGTTTCAGTGGACTATTGATACCTTAGTTAAATATGGCTTCTATGATACTGAACAGATTTGGCTGCACAGTTGCTTTTTATCAGCATGTCTAAGAAGGGTTGCAGAAATCTGAGATTGGGATGCAAAGATTTGCAGACTAATGGGTCCTGGTACTTGCTGAATAGATTTGTAAAAAAATTGCTGGTGATCATTAGGGCTTAATTTTCTTTGTTTATATGGATAAATGGTAACAGTTTGTGTAAATGTGCTAACTGTTTACAAAATTTACAGATCGTTTGACCGAACTTGAACATGTGGTAGACCACCAACATGTTGAAATGTCTTACAGTAGTCAGTAGTCTATTAATGTACTTGACAGCATCCTCAGAAACATCTAAATCTTTTATATTTTAAATTCTGTGTCCTCCTATGAAAACTAATGACATGTACATGTTATGCCAGAAAATATTATTACATCATAATTGGTAGCTAGTTTAAGGTGGTGTACATCAAAGACAAAGTAATCTTTGACAACAGCATGTGTGGCATAATTGAAAAATTAGGCCTACCTAGCTAGAGACAGATTTTATGGTAAAGTTTTGAAGTGGTTGTGGCCTATAAGTCAATGTCATGGACTTAAAGTTCATGCTAAAGTTTTATATTATAGTTTTTAAGTTTTTATATTTTCTATACCCTTTGATCGATTTGAATTATATATGGTATGATGAAAGATATTGGCCGGAAAGTTTATTCAGCACTGTCCCCACCCCTGTTGACCTACAGGTCAAGGTCACAGCCTTAGAGAGGTTTTATATTGAAAGTTGGGATGTTCTTGGCTTAAGTTTTTGAAGGCATACTCTCCTTAACCCTAAGATAGATTTACTTTAGACCTACACATATGTTAGGTAATGGTCAAAATTTTTAGGCAGTAAGTCCACTCCAACCCCCATTGAGGACTGGGGTCAAACATAATTTTTTTGTTAAAGTTTTTGGTTAGTTTCTTAAAGGCACAGTATTATCTCAGTTTGTGGAAGGATTCAGTTGATACTTAGTCTACAAATTAAGAAAAGACTTAGTCTACAAATTATAAAGGCTTAGTCTACAAATTAAGAAAAATCATAGGTATAACCAATTTTTCAGATCAGTGTAGGAAAATAATAATGAAATTTATATGCATTGGATATAATATTATTATTTATGTAATGGGACAGTCTGCATGGCATGCATGCTAAGTGTTTACCCAAGCAGGGTTGGCAACTTAACTTTCTTATTTAATTGCATACCGTTGGGTAGAGGTTAATTGCACACTGTTGGTCGGGGTCCGGAGCAGCATAAAGGGCGATTTGGGAGAAGTAGTATAGAACATAAAGGGAAATTCAGTATTTGGGCCAAAATTTCTTAAGTCCTGAAAATGTTGGAAAACTTCACCATGCCTGGAAGCTCTAGGCTGACCCCTGGAGAGCAGATTGTGTACCACATCTTTGATATGCATCACTCAAGCAATCAAAGCTGAGACAGTTAAGCATTGTGTGGTAGTAAAATAAAAGTCTTCATATCTATTCCAAATGTAGATAATTTTAAGGCCTTCATTTTCTTCACTTTTATCTCTTTCGTCTGATTCTAGTGTTGATGCAACAGAGACAGATTGCATCGGAAAGATGGTTAATGATGAATTGCCTAGAAAAGCTAACTGTAAGATGAAAAAACTCATTGTTGATGGGAAGCCCAGACTATGCCTCTTTTCTCAAAGAAACATTGCCATTGGAGAGCAGTTGAATTATGACTATGGCGTTTCTGACCTACCCTGGAGAAAATTAAAGGTATTTGACACTTAACCTGCTGTTTGAGCTTAAGTTTAGCTGCTCCTTAACCCCCTTCCCATCTTCACTATTGTAAAACTCAGGTTTCCCATGAGCTCTGGAAAACCTCAAAAATGACTGAAAAAATTCCATGCATGGAAAAATCATGGAATTTGAAAAATGATGAAATATCATGGAATTTTAATATGAGATGCCAGTTTAGATGTCATTATTTCTCAAATTTTTCTCGCTCTATTTGCTCCCTTGTTGGCAAAACACAGAAAGAAAGACTGCTTTGAATAGTCATGGAAATTTAACTTCAGTCATGGAATTATCATAGAAAAGTCATGGAATTTTATTTCTTATTATCTGTGGGAACCCTGAAAACTGAGAATACAATAACATTCTCACGGATACTAGATTTTCCTTTTGTACATTACTATTGTAGCTTGCTATTAAAGAAAATGACACTGTGAATAAAAGTACGGTACTTGAAACATGTAAAAGTATAATATGACATGTTGTTACAGATTTTAGGAAATCAAAGGGTCTCTTTGATCTTATAACCATTTCAACTAGATATAAAAATGGGTACAACCAGAACCATTTTATATTGCAGTTTGCATTGTGTCCTGGTGAAATATCAGGCATCATCTGATGTTCTGTTTCTCTTGAAGAATTGATTTTGCCCTGAAAATTAAAATAAGTACCTTCTGACACAAAATCTATTCAGCTGTTCTTTGGCTATATATTTTTATTTGAAATTCCAAAGATATGTGGCTTTCCTTTTCAGAAAGGGGACGTGAAACCAGTCCTATACGAAAAGCCAAGTAATTAAATGTTAATTTTTTTTTATTATCATTATTGGATAAAATGCAGTCATTACTTCCTTTATATTGGTTACTATAGAGATAATGGATAAAGTATACTGTAAAAGTTGCTGTATGTAACAAGAGAAATGACTGTATTTTTACTGTTATTTCTTCCTCGTTTACCATTTAGTCTGCTAAAGGAATTGCATGAAGTGTTCTATATCATAGACAGTTTCTTTAATCTTACAGTGCTAAATTCATGCATGAACTCACTAGTACTGTAAGTTTAGCATTATTCAGGGATTTAGAATCAAAGTAATCCATCTTTTAGGTTAAAATTGATTAGATATTTTGAGAAAATTGTAGAAGTTTACTCAGGAAATCTCGTTATCTAAAAACAAATGTAAATACATTTAACAAGTATGGGCATTGATTGTAATAAATACAGGTCTTGCACTTTTTTATATGCCCGTTTTGAAAAAAAAATGACATATTATGTCTTGGTGCTGTCCATCCAGCCGTCTGTAAACATTCTTGTGAGTGCCATTACCCAGTAACCATTTGGGATATCTTCATGAAATTTTACTGGAATAACGGATGTATTATGTCATGATGCTTGTAAATATTCCCATGGGTGCCATAACTCGTAACTGTTGTGGATCATCTTCATGAAATTTTATAAGAATGTGTATTAGGTCAGGGCGACCTGCCGCATACAGTAAATGACAGCTCCCCCATTCTTTAGTTAACAGGTTATGCCCATTTGATTAGTTTTGTCCAGACAAGTCTTGTGCGTGCCAATTTATCTATGTATCCATTTCGATATCTTCATGAAACTTTATAGCAGTGTTTATGGTTCGACAATGTATCTTATGTATCATTGGTTGCTCTCCTTTTACTTTGTTTTGGAGTTACATCCCTTTGATTACTTTTAAGCTCACCTGAGCCGAAGGCTCACAAGCTGAGCTTATAGAAAAGGCTTGGTCTGTCATCCGTCATATGTCGTATGTCGTACGTTGTACTTCATCCGTTTACACTTTTAAGTATTAATATCTGCTAAAGTCGCTGGCCAGTGTTGATTAAATTTTATATGTAGCATTGATGGGGTGGGGGATTGATTGCATATAGTGTTTGGACAGATTGGTTGCAAACTGTGGTTACCATGGCAACAAAAAGGTCCCATAGAGTTATAATGGAGAAAATGTTGTCTGGGCTATAACACCTTCAGTTTTGATTGCAACTTCTTCAAACTTGCAGGTATCTAGGACAGCTATAAAATATCAGACCAGTTCCAGTTTGGGCCAGGTTGGATGATTCTTTTCAGAGTTACTTGCTCTTGAGCAACAAAATATTTTCTGATAGACTTATAATGGGGAAATGTTGTCCGGGCCCTAGCTTCTTCATTTTTGATCGGAACTTCTTTTAACTTGCAGGTATTGGCCACATGGCCAATTGTAACCAAATTTCATATAGCGCCTCCAGGAGCCAAGGAAATTTAGTCAAAGGGTCCATGTCACATGACCAGCATGGTCACCATGCCCATATATGGCAAAAAAAATAAAAAATCTTCTGAAGAAGAACCAATTCACCAATGGCTTGAAACTTGGTATGTTGCATCAACTACTTGAGTACTACCAAGATTGTTCAAATGATGACCTTGGGTTGACCTTTACTCTTTTTTTTACAGCATGGTCAAATATGGGAAAAAGCTATAATATAAGATTTCATGGAAAGTTTTGCAGATTTTGGCCTAAAAATTGGTATGTACGTTTGTCTTAATGAGTACTTGAAGATTTGTGAAAACAAGAGGTCAAGGTCATTCTCTCATATTTTGACAATTTGAAACAACTCCTCAAAAGCCACTAGACCAATTGCTCAGGTGAGCGATTCATGGCCTTATGACCCTCTTGTTTTATATTCATTGTTTGACTTTTGCATTTCTCAACTACTGAGCCTCTTCACCTTGGCAACTGATTTTTGGCATACACTTTTCGGACGCTTTTACTTTTCAGAACATATACTATTAGTATTTGGTGTGTTAAATGTTTTAATAAAGGTGCAGAGCTCATTCATTACAGAGCTGTTGCCCGTGTTTGTCTGTCATAAACAATCTTGGTCATTCTGTAACCCCTTAACTGATTGAAATATTTTAATGTAACTTTTTATACGCCCGTTTTGAAAAAACGGACGTATTATGTCATGGCGCTGTCCGTCCGTCCGTCCGTCCGTCCGTCCGTAAACATTCTTGTGCGCGCCATAACTTAGTAACCGTTTGGGATATCTTCATGAAATTTTGTGAGCATATGTATTAGGTAGGGGGAACGTGTCGTGTATAAGAATGGTTGCTCCCCCTTCCTTGGTTTCAAAGTTATGCCCCTTTGATTGTTTTTTTACCCTACAGGTCTTGTGCGCGCCAGAACTAGATAACCGTTTGGGATATCTTCATGAAACTTCATAGCAATGTGTATGAAGTCCCAACGATGTGTCGCGTACAACAATGGTTGCTCTCCCTTTCTTAGTTTCTGAGTTACATCCCTTTTGTTAGTTCTTTTCCGCTATTTTTGTGTATACTTATGTTAAGCATACATTAACTCAGTAACTGTATGGAATATCTTGATGAAACTTTATAGCAATGTGCATGATCACAAGATGATATGTCGCATATAAGAATGGTTGCTCTCCCTTTCTTAATTTTGGAGTAAACTCCCTTTCCTCCGTCCATAAACATTCTTGTGTGTGCCATAACTCATTAACCATTTGGAATATCTTCATGAAATTTTGTAGGCATATGTAGTGGGTAAGGGGAATGTATGGCATACAAGAATTGTTGCTCCCTCTTCCTTAGTTTCCAAGTTATGCCCCTTTGATTGTTTTTTTTTCCCTGCAGGTCTTGTGCGCGCCATAACTAGATAACTGTTTGGAATATCTTCATGAAACTTCATAGCAATGTGTATGAAGTCCCAACGATGTGTCGTGTACAACAACGGTTGCTCTCCCTTTGCTTCGTTTCTGAGTTACGTCCCTTTTATTAGTTCTTTTCGGCTATTTTTGTGTATTTTTAGGTTGTGCATACATTAACTCAGTAACTGTTTGGAATATCATGATGAAACTTTATAGCAATGTGCATGATCACAAGATGATGTGTCACATATAAGAATGGTTGCTCTCCCTTTCTTAATTTTGGAGTAACCTCCCTTTGATCATTATTTTTAGGCATTTCCATTCACTCCATATCTCCTTAACCCTTTGAAATATTAGAATGAAACTTTGAAGGAATGTGTGTAATAATGGGGCAATGAATCCTGAGCAAGAACCATGACTCTGGCTTGCTTACTGGATTATCTGCCCATGTATAAATTTCCTGTTTACTCTGTAACTTCTTAACCGTTTAGAATATTTTAGCACAACTTTATGGAGATGTGTATATTGTCAAGGGATTGTATTAGAACCAAGAATGTATTTAGTTTATGAATTATCTTCCTTGTTTGACTTTGGCATTACTCAACTTAGGAGCCACTTCACCTTGGAAGCTGATGTTTGGTATACTAACAGTATTTGATGTGTTAAATATTTAAATAATGTTGCCATCATTAATTAAAGTGTGGTTTCCCCTGTTTGTCTGCCTGTCTGTCCTTTTGTAAACAATCTTGTTCATTCTATAATTCCTTTATGACGTACATTAAAACGGGCGTATTATGCGCCGCTTGCGAAGCCCTTGTTAGAAATGTGTACAATATTGGGGTGATGTATGTTGAGAAAGAACCACTCTGGCTTGCTTACTTTTTGAATTAACTGCCCTAAAAAGGCTTACAGCTTTTTGAATAAATTTCCTGATCACTTCATGATGCTAGAACGGGTGTATTATGCTTGGCTTGTGAATATCTTGTTACATTCTTACGTTTTAGAAACTGTCGAGACAAATGTCTTTGTCTGGTAGTCTCTGTGACTTATAAGCATTATGAAGCATGTTTGGTGTGTAACCTAAAATCTAAAGGAATTAATTAATTGCCTTTAGGCTGTCCAAACAAAACTATTGCTCGGTTTAGGGCGCGTTTACACGAGCAAAGTTTCTATGTCACATAAACTTTAACAAAGAAAGTATGACAAACATTTTGTGTTTACACAGAGCAAATTATTTGTTAAAAAAATGTGCCATAGAATCTTTGTCACATAAACTTTGGCAATGAAATATTTGCTGCAGTGTTCACACGACCAAATATTATTCGTCAAAGTTACCTGCAGCAATGAAACAAAATCTTTGTCACATTTTCCACGCTTATAGTAAAGTTCTTCGTTACATAATCTTTAGCAAAGTTCTCCGTTTACACGGACAAATTTAACTTATTGAAGTAACTTTACCATAATATTTGTCATAGAAACATTGTCATATTTTGGCATTTACACGAGCAATTTTTTCTGTGACAAACCTACTTTGTCATAGAAACTTTGGTCGTGTAAACGCGCCCTTATTTCTATTACTGTTTGTTTTATTTTATTGGTGTCTTTTGTTATCATGGTTATCATTCTGTTTAATATTATCATTTCTGTTTAATGCCCCATTCACATGCGCAGTTTTACTTACGTAAGTATATTTGCATATAAGCAAATTAGCTCACGTGAGGCTTGAGTAAAAGTTACTTAAAGCAAATTTAAAAATGCTATATATTGGGACAGTTAAGCCTGAGCAAATGGTGCAAACCCAGATTAGACTGCTCCTTGAACAGTCTAATCAGGGTTTACACTATTTGCTCCTCATGGAGCAGTCTGATCAGGGTTTACACTATTTGCCATCCCATTTGCATTTTTTTGGGCATATTACAGCACTGTAAAACTAAACTGTTCCAATTTTAGGACAATTATGGTAATTATTCTTAGCGTCCCAATATTTAGTATCTTTATGGTACTTTGGGTTCACATGGATTTTAAGTTCTTGGAGTGTTAATATTTACTAATCATTCATTGAAATTTCAGAGAAGATAAACTAAAATTTCATGTTCTGGCAAGGCAAAAGGAAACATTTTCACAAAGTTTCCAAAACCTATTTCTCTGATCAGGCCATCAGAACTCAGCATCATAATAAGATTCAGAAATCAATATTGTAATGAGGTATTGCTGAAAGACATACATTTGTCCAAGATGTATATATATACACGCCTGGTAAACTATCACAGGTACCTCCGGCGGAGGTACCGATAAAAAGTTGTGACAGGCACCTGGAGCTGCCTGTGACTGTCCAAAAAATGACAACAAACGGTAGGTTTTCCTCTTTTTTGACAAAATATAAAATAACCAGGGAGTTTATTAAAAATCAAAAAGTGCTATTCGACCCTTATAGACATAAAGTTTTGTCACACATTATATCCCCCTGAACTTTCCATATTAACCAAAGATACGACTTTTGAAGTGGCTTTGATGTCAGCCCACAGTACTCAAAACATAAAGAATTCGGCCGTTTTTGGTCTTAAATGCAGTGATCTTGCATACGAATCTATTTTTCTCTGCACACTGGTGTTAAGGTAACCTCCTTGCTCAAATGTAAATGTCGACTGACTACAAATAAGGCTTGATTTTTTCAAAACAACAGCTTGAGGTGCCTGCAATGGCGTGGAAGTGCCTGTGATGTAAGCAAATATAGTGAAAATCTGAATAGTTATTGCAGCTGGAAATATTGACATCTTCTCTAAACCACTGCCAGGAAAGAATCATTCATTCAACGTCCCATTAAGCTACCATAATGCGTATATCATGAAATTCCATGTTAAAATTTCTAAAACACCATCTCAATGAGCTATAGCCCAATTTGTTTCCGCTTCTGTTAGTCAAACATGGACGAATTTCACATAGTTGCTGAAAATTATCTGCCTAATTCAGTGTTAGAATCGTTATGAAATGTGCGCTTAAATAAGAGTTAACATTTTGTGACTGGTGATGACTGTGATCGGGATGTGCTGGCTATGAGTCGTTCCAACTTGTCAGAAATTGTCGAGGTCAAACGTCATGCCAGCTACACGTATGGCGTGTCAAATTGTCAAAATTGCTGATATCCGTCAATAGGCATACACGTACAGGTATCTATAGTGTTGATCCTTTTGATACCTCACATGTGTCGCTCGCATGTGTCGTATGACGCTCCCTGTATGTGTTAACTTTGTGGTAACTGGAGTGATAGGTGCTACAAGTGATTCAGTCTGGGTAGTTTTGAATTGTTGGCGCTAGAATCCAAATACATCCGTAAGGCCTACAGATTACATTATCGGCAGGTGACATGTTTTCAATATTACACCGTTTAGTATATTGAAGTGATCAGAATCTTACTGTAAATAACGTGTAATTCAAAGTCTCCGAACAGCCACTGCATCAAATTTGGTAACAAAAGAGCACTTTTACTACATAAAAGTCATCTTCTGAAACCAGTGACCTATAAATATATAGGTCACTGCTGAAACGTTGTTTTTGCAAACGTTTCGAGTAGCTAGCATGACGTGTGACCTCAACAATTTCTAACGATTTGGAATGACTAACAGGCAGTCATCACCATTCACAAAAAACGCTGCCTCTTATTTCAGCGCATTTCATAACTATTCTAACACTGAATAGGCAGTAAATTTTCAACAGCTACGTACAACTCGTCAATGTTTGACTAACAGATACGGAAACTAAACGGACAATAACTCTTTGAGATGATCTGCTTTGGATTTTGGATTTCTGTTGTGAAGCATCAATGTTATGTGTTCTTATGTCCGCTTGTCTGTAGTCTTCTGGCAGTAAGGTCCTGTACAGCTGCCCACTTTGCTTTCTGGTTACTTTTGTAATTTAAAATATAAAATATGTAAAACAGAAGTTAGCGTTGTTTTCACTTGGGGTAGGTGAATTTCCACCTGTCTGGGAAAAAGCTCTATATTCGGTTTACCATGCGTGTCTTTTATGAACTATTGTCAACGTATACTTACTTCCATCTTGGTTTTGAGAGCAGGATGTAGAATCTGATTGTATAAGTTCATGATCATTGTCTGTCATTTTAACAAAACTATGCTTGATATTCGCATTATGATAGATTAAATTGCGACGTTGAATGAACGATTCTTTCAAGGCAGTGGTCTAGAGATGAAGAATATCAATATTTGCAACCGCTATAAATCTTCAGATTTTCGCTATATTTTCTTACATCACAGGCACCTCCATTCCGTCACAGGCACCTCCAGTTGTTTTTTTACCGATCCAGCCTTATTTGGAGTTTATCGGCATTTATATTTGGGCAAGGAGGTTTACTTTGCGTCAGTGTATCCAGATCAATAGATTCTTATGCAAGAAAAGTGCATTTAGGACCTAAGACAACCGATTTGTTCTTGTTTTGAGTGCTTTCGCCTGACCCTAAAGCCACTTCAAAAGTCATATCTTCTGTATATATGTAAAGTTCCCGTGGATATACTGTGTGACAAAACTTAATGTATATAAGGGTCGAATAGCATTCTTTGATTTTCAATAAACCCCCTGGTTATAATATATTTTATCAAAAAAGACGAATACCTACCATTTTTTGCTTATTTTTGGTCCGTCACAGGTAGCTCCGGATGCCTGTCACAACATTTTATCGGTACCTCCGCGGAGGTACCTGTGATAGTTTACCAGGCGTGTATATACAAGCTTTTTAACTAGAACCGTTTTTGGGGGGACTTCCCCCTCTCCTCCCCACCATCACCACCATACACACACACACATCAGCATCTTTTTTTTTTCAGCTAAATTTGTCAGTCTTGAACATGAGGTAATGGTCACAAAAATCTAATCAAGTCGGTGGCTTCTTCGTTATCACATTTGTTCAAAACCTGTTGATAATTAAGTCCAAGAAACATGGCACTTAGAAGTTACTTTTGTGGAAAATTTATTGGCCTAAGTCATCCTGTGACTTTGAAGATGGGGTCAAGGTCACCAAACAGCATTTTGCCTGTCCCAGTGAAATACACTACTCAAAATATTTAAAGGAGCAGTTGTATTTATCCAGAGACATTACTACAATATATACCCAGTTCAACGGCCCATAAATTCAACCGCCAGTGGCCGAGAATGTCCCATTCTTTTACAGTTTTTTGAAGAAGGATCGAAGTTTATAATAACAAGAAATTCAATAGACCTGATGACATAACCATTTCAATGGAACTAATTTTGGTAATTTTCGAAGAATCTGATATTGAGGCATTTTTCTAGAAATCTATAAAATCTAATAAACTTGAGTTAAAAGGTGATGCTTTCAAAAACGTCACCTTGTTAGACATTCAGTTTCATAAGCAAAATGGTTGGTTTCAATCCAGGTTGAAATTTTCATGAATTTCTTCTGTTTGAAAATTTTTTAAGTTTTTACCAAATGTCCTCTTTTTACAAAAATCAGTCCATGTACAGAGGCAGGATAGATATTGGATCAAAATTTGTGCTGTTAGTAACTTTGATCCTCTTTAGAAATTGGCAAATAGATATGAAATTCTATGTCTTCTTCGATTGAAAGTAAATGGCTCTCAAAGTGGGGATACGTTGCACTGTTGTCTATGGAAAAATCGTTTTAGGTGCTCCTTTAAATATTTTGAGTAGTGTATTTATCCAAATCTGGTACAGCTCTACTCACTGGGTTAAAGGACTCTGAGTATACATGATACAGGAATTGATTGATTTGTTGCTTTATGTCCATGGTAAACAGCTATGGTCATGTTGGGACGGTCAGTTAACCTAACCATACTAGTCCTTGACAGACTTAGACCTAAGCAGCTACCCAGTACTATGTGCACATACTTTCCCCAGTAACTGACAACTGCCCTTCTTGAATCAGCAGAAGGAGAACATGATACAGGAAAGTGTCCATTCTGTGTCCTCCTGTGACCCTGAAAAAGGGGTTAAAGTTAACTTTGCTTGATCTGGTGTTGTAACTGTAAGAAAATCCACTCACTGCCTGGTTCATTGTTTTCATTCTTGATGAAATATTTTATGTAGCATGTTTTAAAATGAGTTATAATAATGCACATACATTTTTAAAATGTTATAATATATAATGTGAGTAAATGAAATTTAAAAGAAAATATAATCATTTTTATGAAAAAGTGAATAAGGAATCCAGAAAAGTGATATATTTTAGAGTAGATGAAATAGGAGTAGATGAAATGGGAGTAGGCGAAATGGGGGCAAATCATATGCAAAATGGAAGTAGGCAAAATGGGAGTAAACCACAGAAATTGGTCTTGATAACCTGTTTTAGTTCGGGGGTTTAGGTGATGGTGAGAGGAAATGACCTTGAGTCATAGGATGCTGAATTCCTTGATATGGTAGGACAATAAGATACCCATAAGTATATTTACTTTACCTTTACATGACGAGATATACTCCAGGAGTAAATTGCTTATTTGCAAATATACTTTCGCTCATACTCAGACCTAGAGCAAATTTTACATGTTAGCAGATTTACGTACGTAAGTATTTGCATTCACATAACGAATTCACTTACGTAAAATTTGCATATATGCAAAAATTACTAATGTGAGCAAATCTGTGCATGTGAGTGGGGCTTAATATCAGGGCTCAGCCTAGAGGGTGATTTGGGAGAAATAGTCACCATTAGCTGACTGACTTCTTCCTGTTTTGAGCTGAGGGAGAAGTGAAAATGTGTAGAAGATATAGGGATAGCCAAAATTTGGACTATCACTTCTCCCTAAAGTTCAGAAAATGTCGCAAAACTTCTCCCTATCTGAAAGCTGACCCCTGAATGCGGTTTATGCTCATGGCTATGGAAAAAACAAAATTTTAATATGCTTTTGTTTTTTTGGAAAAAAAATTATGCTTGTCCATGGACAAATAAACAGATAAAATTAACTTGTCCAAACAAATACTTACTTGCCCAGCACCAGCAGTAAGTGAGCTGCCACAGAAATCATGCAGGGATCTCCCCAGACCATGAAGGCATGTCCCTTACAACATGCCTTCTTCAGATTAGTTTGAAATTACCTTTGCAACATGCCTTAATATCCAATGAAAATTTATGGAAGTGCTATTATTTTCCTTTCTTAGCCAGTAAAGTTGTTTTAAATGCACGAAGGATCATCAATTAATTGTTTATAATGTAAATTTAGGCTAATTTTGGCAAAACAATGCTATATTAAGGATTTTCAAAACTGATGAACAAGTCAAAATCTGATTTTTGTTCTAAAATAACATGCATGCCTTCTGAAATTGGGGAGAACACTGTAGGAAAAAACAGTAGATAGTAAAGAGATGAAGAGTTAAGAAAGATTAACTGATGGTAGTTTTTGGCTGTCACAAATTTTGGTTTAAAACAAATGTTGTGTGCATATGTTAGAATTGCCTTGGTTTTTCATGAGAAATATGAAAAATATCTTGGAATTGTCCTCAGATACTTCCCTTATCTTTTAAACTGATTCCCCTTTTTAGCTCACCTGAGCCATAGGCTCATGGTGAGCTATTGTGATCACTCAGTGTCTGTCGTCCGTCGTGTGTCGTCCGTCGTCAACAATTTGCTTTAAATGACATCTTCTCTGAAACTGCTAGGCCGAGGTCTTTGATATTTGGTATGAAGCATTGTCTAGTGAACCTCTGCCAAGTTTGTTCAAATTGTGGCCCCAGGGTCCAAAATGGTCCTGGGGCAGGGGGTCTTGGGTTCGAAACTAAAATATACTTTAAAATCTTCTTCTCCGGAACTGCTTGGCTCAGATGCTTGAAATTTGGTATGTAGCATTGCCTAGTGGTTCTCTACCAAGTTTGTTCAAATGGTGGCTCCAGGGTCCAAAACGGCCCTGGGGCAGGGGGTCATGGTTCGAAACTAAAATATACTTAAAAATCTTCTTCTCCAGAACTGCTTGGCTCAGATGCTTGAAATTTGGTTTGTAGCATTGCCTTGTGGTCCTCTACCAAGTTTGTTCAAATGGTGGCCCCAGAGTCCAAAATGACCCTGGGGCAGGGGGTCTTGGGTTCGAAACTAAATTATACTGAAAAATCTTCTTCTCCAGAACTGCTTGGCTCAGATGCTTGAAACTCGGTATGTAGCATTGCCTAGTCGTCCTTTACCAAGTTTGTTCAAATGGTGGCCCCAGGGTTCAAAATGGCCCCAGGGCAGGGAGTCCCAGGTTTGAACCATAGAAATACATAGAAAAATACTGAAAAATCTTCTTCTTCAGAACCACTTGGCTCAGATGCTTGAAATTTGTTATGTAGCTTTGCCAAGTAGTCTTTTACCATGTTTGTTCAAATGATGACCCCCAGGGCCAAAAAAGGCCCTGCCCAAGGTGGTCCTGGGTTTGAACCATAGAAATACATAGAAAAATATTTAAAAATCTTCTTCTTTAGCACCTTTTGGCCCAGATGCTCGAAATCTGGTATGTAGCATTGCCTTGTAGTCCTTTATCTAGTTTGTTCAAATGATGGCCCAAGGGTCCAAAATGGCCCTGCGGCAGGGAGTCCTGAGTGTGAACCACAGAAATATATAAAAAAAATATTCAAAAATCTTCTTCTTCAGAACCACGTGGCACAGATGCTTGAAATTTGGTATGATGCATTGCCTGGTGGAATTCTACAATGTTTGTGTAAATGGTGGCCCTGGGATCAAAAATGGCCCTGGGGCAGGGAGTCTTGGGTTCGTAATTAAAGTATACTTAAAAATCTTCTTCTCCAGAACCCCTTAGTGCAGATGCTTGAAATTTGGTATGATGCATTTCCTAATGGTCCTTTACCAAGTTTTTTCAAATGATGGCACCAGGGTCAAAAATAGCCCTGCCCCATGGTGTCCTGGGTTTGAACCATAGAAAATACAAAGGAAAAATATTCAAAAATCTTCTTCTTCAGAACCACTTGGCTCAGATGCTTGAAATATTGTATGTAGCATTGCCTAGTGGTCCAAGATTATTCAAATGATGGCCTCATGGTCCAAAATGGCCCCGCCCAAGGGGATCCAGGGTTCGAACCATAGCAATACATAGAAAAATATATAAAAAAAAACTCTTCTTCAGAACCATTTGGAAATGGTTGCAAAGTAGCAAGTTTGTTCAAATGATGACCCTAGTAAGACCTTTAACCTTTTTGTTCAGGTGAGCGATTCAGGGCCTCTTGGCCCTCTTGTTGTACTTGTGCCCTTGAGCAAGTAAACTGAAATTTCTCACTTGTTTGGAGTCAACCAAGACACCAAGTACAAGTCCAGCATAGTGTTTTCACAGGTCTGTTGATGTTCATTATATTGCAAGTAAGCCTATTAAGTAGATAAATCCAATTAGCACATTAGATGGTGTCTGTTGTTTGGGTCTTGTTGGGGCACATAGTGATCGTGTTTGTAGCACGCCTTTGCGAATGCAAAGAGAGCTAATGCTGTACCCATGAGCTTGTAGTCTGAGTATGCGTTCTCGTTAGAGTCAGCATCCTTGTTGGTGCCTATGTTCAGGTTAACCAATGTTATGAATTGTGTTTAACTTGATATTCAACTCTGTATCGTAAAAACTACAGTGGCTATGATCATCATACTTGGTACATACATCCATATGGCTGCAGCAGCTGCATCATACAAACCTTGACCTATATGTCACGGTTGACAGACTTTGCTGTTTGGCACTGTTTTTAATAAGGCAAAATTTTTAGTTTTGAAGATAACTTTTGCTTGATTAACTAGTAGGTCCCTATAATTGCAGCAGCTGCAAAGCATCCATGCTGATTCCTGTGCCCTTGACGTTTTTTCATGGTCCAGTGAGTTTGCCTTATATTTCCAATGCAGTTTGATGGATTAACATAACGAACATTTTGGATCAGTCTTACATTGCAAATGACCTCATACTATTTATAGATCACATTGACCTACATTTCATGGTTCAGTGATTGTTAGAATCAGCACCCATGAGGCACACTAGTTGGTCTTTTGACAACTCTTGTTATTATAATGTTTCTATGTGGAAGGACAAGCTTGTGAAAAGCATGCTATGTTAGATATTGTTGTAGTATTACCAACTTCACTGGAGAAAAAGTATCAGATAAATAGCCAGTCTGAAAAGAAAACCTTTCAATGATAGAAAAGCAAAACAAGTGAATATTTTTACCAATTGACAGGGATGGATTTAGTTATACAGTTAACCCTGCCTGACTGGAACTCTTTCCTTGATCCCTAGAGGTCATTTTATATAGAATTTAACCCTGGATGGCTAGAACTACCCTTGGCTGGAACTAATGTTCATGGTCTTAAGCCTGTTTCAGTCAATAAAGTTCTCCTGTACTTTAACTGGTGTCAGATACTTGCTTGAATTTTCACAAAATACTACCCCTACCCCACTGGGAGAACCTGAAGTCAGAGTCATTGATATAGAATTTTATCTTAAAGCTTTCATTTATAAATATTTTGACAACACATGGACATGCTTGCATGAAGTTTAATGTAGTGCAAGCCATAGCTACAAACCTCTGTGAGCAGGGCAAGCACAAGTTCAGGCAAGCTATGATGTCGGGCAACAGCTCTTGTTTAAAACAGTGGAAAATCATGGAAGTGTTCTGATCTACCTTAAATTCTTGATAAAGAATGAAGTGTTTTAGGACAATTTTATCTGCACATATGCATTTAGTCAGTTATCAGATGGGAGTTCATCATTCCAAAATGACCACAAATTTGATAATTTGGATATTTGTGGTAATTTTGGAAAGATAAACACCCATCATTCTTGTGTTATTCAGCTATAGAATTGAGTTTCCTCTTCCAAAACTATTCATGAGATCTAAATCCATCTAACAGGATGGATCTAGATCATTTAGGTTGGATTGGAAGGGAAAACTCCATCTTTCAACTAAAGATACATGATACTCTGTACCTACTATCACACCATTTGATATTTGATTTTTTTTTCAGAACTATTTACTCTGGAAGATGAGGCCAGTACAGATGAAAATGTAACTCCTGGTGATGTGGTTGGAGCTACACCTACAACACTCACTTGCAGAGAAGATGAGGCTGCAGCTGATGCAACCTGTTCAGCATCTAAGGAAGATGATGCATTTGAACATTCAACAGAGGATGCAGGTGCATTTGGAGGCTTCACAAGAGAAATCACAGACAAAGCCAATAATAGTGAAACAGGAGATATAACCAAAGATCCTGATGGTTTTCAAGAAGGTGATGAGATGAAACAAGTTACCAAATCTTTTGATGTTATTCAAGCCGATGATGAGATGCAACAAAAACCAAAGTTCCTGATGGTATTCAAGAACATAACCAGATGCAACATATTACCAAAGTTCCTGATGGTATGAAAGAAGATGACCAGATGCAACAAGGTACCAAAGTTCATGATAGTACTCAAATAGATGACCAGGTGCAACAAGTTACCCAAGTTCCTGATGGTACTGAAGAAGATGACCAGGTGCAACAAATTACTGAAGTTCCTGATGGTATGAAAGAAGATGACCAGATGCAACAAGTTACCAAAGTGGCTTATTGTACTCAAGAAGATGACCAGATGCAAAAGGTTACTAAAGTTCCTGATGGTTTTCAAGAAGATGACCAGATGCAACAAGTAACAACAGATCCTGATGGTGCGCAAGAAGATGATAATATGGAACAAGTTACCAAAGTTCCTGATGGTACTCAAGAAGATGATGAGATGCAACAAGTTACCAAAGTTCCTGATGGTATTCAAGAAGATGATCATATGCAACAAGTTACTAAAGTTCCTGATGGTACTAATTTACATGAGCAGATGCAACAAGTTACCAAAGTTCCTGATGGTATTCAAGAAGATGATCATATGCAACAAGTTACTAAAGTTCCTGATGGTACTAATTTACATGAGCAGATGCAACAAGTTACCAAAGTTCCTGATTGTATGAAAGAAGATGACCAGATGCAACAAGTTACCAAAGTTCCTGATGGTTTCCAAGGAGCTGATCAGATGCAACAAGTTACCAAAGTTCCTGATGGTACTCCAGAAAATGAGCAAATGCAACAATTTATGGAAGTTCATGATGGTACTCAAAAAGATAACCAGATGCAACAAGTTACCATTGTTTCTGTTGGTACTCAAAAAGATGCCCAGATGCAACAAGTTACCAAAAGTCCTGATGGTACCCAAGAAGATGAGCAGATGCAACAAGTTACCAAAGTTTGTGATGGTTTTCAAGAAGATGACCAGATGCAACAAGTGTCAAATGTTCCTGATGATATTCAGGAAGATGACCAGATGCAACAAGTTACCAAAGTTCCTGATGGTATTCAAAGAGATGACCAGATCCAACAAATTACCAAAGTTCCTGATGGTACTCAAGAGAATGACCAGATGCAACAAATTTCTAAAGGATCTGATAGTACTCAAGAAGATGACCAGATGCAACAAGTTACCAAAGTTCCTGATGGTATTCAAAGAGATGACCAGATCCAACAAATTACCAAAGTTCCTAATGGTACTCAAGAGGATGACCAGATGCAACAAATTTCTAAAGGTTCCGATAGTACTCAAGAAGATGACCAGATGCAACAAGTTACCGAAGTTCCTGTTTGTAATCAAGAAGTTGACCAGATGCAACAAGTTAACAAAGTTCCTGATGGTACTCAAGAAGATGACCTGATACCACAAGTTACCAAAGTTCCTGATGGTATTCAAAGAGATGACCAGATCCAACAAGTTACCAAAGTTCCTGATGGTACTCAAGAGGATGACCAGATGCAACAAATTTCTAAAGTTGCTGATGGTACTCAAGAAGATGACCAGATGCAACAAGTCACAGAAGTTCCTGATGGTACTCAAGAAGATGCCCAGATGCAACAAGTTACCAAAAGTCCTGATGGTACTCAAGAAGATGACCTGATGCAACAAGTTACCAAAGTTCCTGATGGTACTCAAGAAGATGACCAGATGCAACAAGTTACCAAAGTTCCTGATAGTACTCAAGAAGATTACCAGATGCAACAAGTCACAGAAGTTCCTGATGGTACTCAAGAACATGAGCAGGTGCAACAAGTTACCGAAGTTGCTGATGGTACTCAAGAAGATAACCAGTTGCAAGAAGTTACCAAAGTTTCTTATGTTATGAAAGAAGATGACCAAATGCAACAGGTTACCAAAGTTCCTGATGGTATTCAAGAAGATGACCAGATGCTACGAGGTACCAAAGTTCCTGATGGTTTTCAAGAAGATGATGAGATGCAACAAGTTGCCAAAGTTCCTGTTTGTACTCAAGAAGATGCCCATATGCAACAAGTTACCGAAGTTCCTGATAGTACTCAAGAAGATGACCAGATGCAACAAGTTACCAAAGTTCCTGTTGGTACTAGAGAAGATGACAAGATGCAACAAGTTACTAAAGTTCCTGATGGTACTCAAGAAGATGACAAGATGCAACAAGTTACCAAAGTTCCTGATGGTTTTCAAGACCATGATGATGTGAATGATGAAATAGGCTCAGACTGGAAAATGGAGGACACTGACACAAGCAAAGAAATCGCAGGTGTGTTCTTTTTTTTCAGAATTTTCTAACTGCCCAGTTTTTTTTTTAAAAATGTTTTGATGTTTTTTTTTTTTTTTGTTTTTTTTTTGTCAGAACAGTAGAAGTGACATCAGGAGCACTGTCAAATATTCTGGGTCTAGGTGTTTGAAACTGGTCATTAGTTAGCAAAACATAGCTTTTTCAAACCTAATAATTATGTTCTTTGAAATCTGCCATTTTTGTAGGTTTTTAGGCCCACTGTATAACAGTACATGGATCTATTGTTGTCATCCTTATGTTGGCATGGGCATTGGCGTTGGCATGGGCATCACGCTTTAAAGTTTTATGACAAAGTTTTTAAAATTTTCAGATCTCAGCAACTAGTGTCATATCCCTTCCATATTTGGAACATAATCATATCATAGTGTAGCCTTTCATTACATAACACTAAGCCCCTTTGGCAAGGGTCAGAAACTGGGGTGGGGCTTAGGGTCCAAAAATTAGGTCACACTCACTAAACATTCATATCTCAGCAACCACTAGCAAGAACCCTTCCATATTTGAAACATAATCATATCATAGCATAACCTTTAATTACATAACACTGTGCCCCAGGGTTAGACCCTGGGCTGGGGCTTGGGGGTCAAAAATAAGGTCACACTGTGTCACTTTAAAGTTTTACAACAAAGTTTTAAAACATTCGTATCTCAGCAGCCACTGGCAAGAACCCTTCCATATTTTGAACAAAATCATATTATAGCATAACATTACATGACACTATACCCCAGGGTCAGTCTGAGACCCAGGGGTGGGACTTAGGGGTCAGAGCCATGCTATGCTGTCAGATGGCAGCGCTTGTACTTTTTTATATACAGGAAATAGGCAGAAACTTCTGGGGTGTTGTAAATGACACTTGGTGAACATGATCAATTGAATATATGTATTCATAAAGGATCATACACAAGTGATCATGTATTACTGAATTTATTAAACAAGTTGGGGAAAAAGATAAGATGCAAGGCTCTGCCGAACATCTTATCGTTTTCACCTACGAGTTTAATAAATTCAGTAAAACGGAAGCAGGAATGCAAGATTCTGTTTATCATATGGCACTAAAATTGCGTTTTATTAGCAAATTTTGTACTAAAACGTCACGATTTCGCCAATAGAGAACGCGACGTTTTATGACCATCAACGCATAACGTTACGATGTAATTTGTATATTTAATCCACTAGTGGATTATCGTTTTTAATGCATGGCTATTTTACACTCTCGGATGCGACGTCATATGATAAATTAGTTTATCAGCCATGTCAGTTATGTATAGTAAGGCAGAGGGATATAGTTATCTCTGTTTCCATCAGTCCATCCGCCAGTCCCTCCGGAGCCATAACCAAGAAACCTTTGGACGGAATTTTATGAGACTTAAAATAAATATATATCACTCACATGCCGATGCACATCAAGTTTCATTAGACTGGCTTCAGTAATGCATAAGGTATTGCCCCTGAATTGTTTTTAAAATCAATTAAATGAGCCATAAGTAAGTAACCACTTGACAAAATAGCATTAATAATTACATATTGTCATGACATAGCAGTGCACATTAAGTTTTGTCATAATCACATCAGTAGTGCATGATTTGATGCCCTTGAATCGATTCAGTCATAAATAAGATACTGGTGATCAAAATTTCTTGAAATTGAATTAAAAAAGTATGATCCAGTGTAGTGATGCTGAGGCAAGTTTTTAAGAACAGCTTCAGCTTATGCCTTACTTGTGCCAGAGTTATAGCCCTTGATTTGATTTACAATCCACAAGTTCAGCCGTAACTGTGTAACCAGTGAACGAAATTGTATTAAACTTCAAATAATCCATAAATGATCAGGGCCACTTTGACAGGGGATATAAATTCATCAAATATAGCAAATTTGCTTGTTTATACTACAATTAGTAAGCTATTGAAGTTGATATCACACCTAATATTGTTTAGTAGGTGAAGCACTACTAATCACATTTGATTAAACTTACTCCAAAAGCATCTAGGAGTGACATAGTGGAAAGCTAATGCCAAAAAAATTTAATTGATCAGGTTCACCAAGTATAAATAGGACAAAATACAATGCACAAATACTGTATGGCTGAGAAACTGCATCATTTAGCCATTCTGTTTAGTTGTAAGACAATACACTTGCTTATCAATAGGAGCAAAGCCTGGTTGTGAGAGAGAGGAGATGATTGTAGAAGAGGAGAGAGAAGAGATTATTGTAGAGGAGGACTCTGGTACTTTCTTTCCTCCTGTAACCAACCTATTCCCTGGTAAGTAAACGATAAGACTTCAGAAATTGAGGCTTATGAAGCAAATAGCACAAAAATATAAAAATAAATATAAATCAATAAATAAAGAAATAAAAATAATAGCATTCTCATTTTTATGCCCCCGTGACGATAGTCAGGGGGCATTAAGATTTGCCCCTGTCTGTCTGTCTGTTCGTCACGCTTTATGGTATAGAGTTTGTGTAATCAACTCCTCCCACAGTTTTCAATCGATCTTTTTTAAACCTTGCATACATGTTGTGGACATATTGAAGATGTGCATGTGGATTTTTGTTGGACCTAGAATTAATTTTGACAGAATTACGACCTTTTGAACTTAGTCATTTTAGGCGAATTTTTGCATGGTACGGTATAGAGTTTGTGTAATCAACTTCTCCCACAGTTTTCAATGGATCTTTTTCAAACTTGGCATACATGTTGTGGACATATTGAAGATGTGCATGTGGATTTTTGTTGGACCTAAAATTAATTTTGACAGAATTACGGCCTTTTGAACTTAGTCATTTTAGGCAAATTTTTGCATCGTAGGGTATAGAGTTTGTGTAATCAACTCCTCTCACAGTTTTCAATGGATCTTTTTCAAACTTTGCGTACATACTGTGAATGTATTGAAGATGTGCATGTGCGTTTTTGTTGGAACTAGAATTAATTTTGACAGAATAATGGCCTTTTGAACTTAGTCATTCTGGGGAAATTTTGCATTGTAGGGTATGGATTTTGTGTTATCAACTTGCTCCACAGTTTTCAATGGATCTTTTTCAAACCTTGTCTACATATTGTGGACATATTTGAAGATGTGCATGAGGCATATTGATAAGTCTAGAATTAATTTTGACAGAATCACAGCCTTTTTAACTTAGTCATTTTGGGCAATTTTTTACATGGTAGGTTATGTTTTCAATGGATTCTTTGTAGGTGCTTTATGGATATACATATCATGTGACAGGCGCTGCACGGGGGCATCATTAGTGTCTTACAGACACAATTTTCTAGTTATCAAGTGAGTTCATGAGCAGTACTTAATATTGCAACACTATCTGAGCCCATCAGTGTTACTCTGTATTCTTAAACACTAGATATAGGCCCATTAAACCCAAAGAACCAGAGAGTTTAACATCTTCATTATGATTTAAGTTCTCTAAGTTCTGGAACTCCTACATTTCTTATCTATAGAGCATGAAATTGTTGGTATATTAGAGTGGAAATTGTGGAAAATCTAAGAAAAAAAGGAAAACTTGCATTCGGTAATTATTATTTTTTTTTTGTTTGTTTTTCGTTGTTTTTTATATATATATATATATATATAAATGAAATAAGAGTTGACGTTACATGTTTTGTTATTTAATGATCAACTATGCAAAAATATGTCAACGCGTTTCGCTGAGCTCGTCAGGACTGTTGCATAGAAACGCCGTAACGTTACGACGTTAACTTAATAATGTCACATGACGTGACTTTACGTTATTAGTCTAATCGCTTATAAAGCGTTTAACTTAGGTTTAAAACATCGAATAAAATATTTTTCCTTCCCTAACCTGGCAGAAATACTTTCTGTGTGCATTTTGAAGAAGGGGAACATTTGAAATTTTGGATTATTTTTGCTGCAGTTGTCGATGTGTTCACTTAAAGGTATCTGTCTTGTTGAAGGATCTCTGATTTGTTGCGCATGAACAGTTCTTCTAGTGCGTAATTTGTCACCTGTTTGTCCAATATATAGTTCTTTGCAGCCATTACATTTGATGACATAAATGACATTTTTTACGTCGCAGGACATTGTGTCATTTACGTAAAATACTTTACCATTAAAACTGTAGGAGCTACCCTCTTCCAAACATTCGCAAAGGGCACAGTTTGGACGATTACATTTGAACACTTTATTTGAGGTCCTTGTTTGCTGCTCCGTAAATTTCGCTTTAGTTATAAGTCTCTTTAGGTTTGGAGGTTGTCGTTTGCTTTTAATAATTTTTGAACCTGAAAGTGCTTCTCGCATAGTTTGGTCATTGGTCAAAATATGCATATTACTTTTGAGAATGCCAAACATTTCAGTGTTATTAGGATTGAAAGTTGAAACATATGGAAGTATGTCTTCTTCCTTCTTTGCACTTGGATTTAAAAGTGAGTCTCTTGGTATTAGTTTAGCCCTTCTGATGCCTTCCGTAATAACTGTATCTGGATAATTTCGTTTGTGCAAAGAAATACGTAAATCTGATAAGCGTTTTTCTCTAAGATTCTGGTCGGAAACGATTGTGCAGATTCTTCTAGCTAAATTATAGGGTATACTTGTTTTGGTATGCTTTGGATGACAAGAATGAAAGTTAAGATATTGCTTGGAATCCGTTTCTTTGAAGTATATGTCTGTACTTATGCGATTATTTGATTTTATTAGCAAAACGTCAAGGAAAGGAAGTCTTTCTTTATTGTATTCTACTGTAAATTTTAGATCAGAATCCAGATCATTTAAAATTGAATGAAACTTTTTCAGAGTTTCCTCCCCTTTAGTCCAAAATACAAAACAGTCATCTAAAAATCGTTTCCAATTGTCCGTGATATAATCGGCAAATTCTTTGCCAAATTCTATTTCGATCTTTGAGTAGAGTTTTTCTTCTAAATAAGCGAGGACTAGGGTAGCATATGTGGGCGCAAATTTTGTTCCCATTGCGGTGCCTCGAACTTGGTTGTACATGATGTCATTAAAATAAAAGTTGTTGTTTTCAAGTACAGTTTTTATGGACTCAAGTATAAATTCTTTCGAGAATCGCTTGTATATTAATTCAGGATATTTTGATAACCAACTTTTTATTGCTTTCAAGCCTAAGTCATGGGATATGTTGGTATAGAGGTTAACCACGTCAAAGGAAACTAATAAGGTATTTTGAGGCACAGTTTCAGGAACATATTTAAGGAAATCTATATCGTCTCTTACATAGCTCTTTACTTTCTGTATGAATGGTTTTAATAAGATATCAATTAAATTACTCAGTCGATGGGTTTCGCATGCAGGGCCTGCCACTATAGGACGAAATTTTAGATCTTGTGGGTCTAATAGCTCTAAGTATTCACCATCTATTTTAGTACATTTATTATTAATTAGCAGACTTTTGTGAATTTTAGGGAGACCATAGAACATGCTTGGTTTACATTCAAAATCAAGTAAGTAATTTTGTTCATTACGAGTAATGTCCTTTGCTAAACTTATCACTTTATTAATTTTTCTCATGGTATCCCTTGGATGGGATACCATGAGAAAAATTAATAAAGTGATAAGTTTAGCAAAGGACATTACTCGTAATGAACAAAATTACTTACTTGATTTTGAATGTAAACCAAGCATGTTCTATGGTCTCCCTAAAATTCACAAAAGTCTGCTAATTAATAATAAATGTACTAAAATAGATGGTGAATACTTAGAGCTATTAGACCCACAAGATCTAAAATTTCGTCCTATAGTGGCAGGCCCTGCATGCGAAACCCATCGACTGAGTAATTTAATTGATATCTTATTAAAACCATTCATACAGAAAGTAAAGAGCTATGTAAGAGACGATATAGATTTCCTTAAATATGTTCCTGAAACTGTGCCTCAAAATACCTTATTAGTTTCCTTTGACGTGGTTAACCTCTATACCAACATATCCCATGACTTAGGCTTGAAAGCAATAAAAAGTTGGTTATCAAAATATCCTGAATTAATATACAAGCGATTCTCGAAAGAATTTATACTTGAGTCCATAAAAACTGTACTTGAAAACAACAACTTTTATTTTAATGACATCATGTACAACCAAGTTCGAGGCACCGCAATGGGAACAAAATTTGCGCCCACATATGCTACCCTAGTCCTCGCTTATTTAGAAGAAAAACTCTACTCAAAGATCGAAATAGAATTTGGCAAAGAATTTGCCGATTATATCACGGACAATTGGAAACGATTTTTAGATGACTGTTTTGTATTTTGGACTAAAGGGGAGGAAACTCTGAAAAAGTTTCATTCAATTTTAAATGATCTGGATTCTGATCTAAAATTTACAGTAGAATACAATAAAGAAAGACTTCCTTTCCTTGACGTTTTGCTAATAAAATCAAATAATCGCATAAGTACAGACATATACTTCAAAGAAACGGATTCCAAGCAATATCTTAACTTTCATTCTTGTCATCCAAAGCATACCAAAACAAGTATACCCTATAATTTAGCTAGAAGAATCTGCACAATCGTTTCCGACCAGAATCTTAGAGAAAAACGCTTATCAGATTTACGTATTTCTTTGCACAAACGAAATTATCCAGATACAGTTATTACGGAAGGCATCAGAAGGGCTAAACTAATACCAAGAGACTCACTTTTAAATCCAAGTGCAAAGAAGGAAGAAGACATACTTCCATATGTTTCAACTTTCAATCCTAATAACACTGAAATGTTTGGCATTCTCAAAAGTAATATGCATATTTTGACCAATGACCAAACTATGCGAGAAGCACTTTCAGGTTCAAAAATTATTAAAAGCAAACGACAACCTCCAAACCTAAAGAGACTTATAACTAAAGCGAAATTTACGGAGCAGCAAACAAGGACCTCAAATAAAGTGTTCAAATGTAATCGTCCAAACTGTGCCCTTTGCGAATGTTTGGAAGAGGGTAGCTCCTACAGTTTTAATGGTAAAGTATTTTACGTAAATGACACAATGTCCTGCGACGTAAAAAATGTCATTTATGTCATCAAATGTAATGGCTGCAAAGAACTATATATTGGACAAACAGGTGACAAATTACGCACTAGAAGAACTGTTCATGCGCAACAAATCAGAGATCCTTCAACAAGACAGATACCTTTAAGTGAACACATCGACAACTGCAGCAAAAATAATCCAAAATTTCAAATGTTCCCCTTCTTCAAAATGCACACAGAAAGTATTTCTGCCAGGTTAGGGAAGGAAAAATATTTTATTCGATGTTTTAAACCTAAGTTAAACGCTTTATAAGCGATTAGACTAATAACGTAAAGTCACGTCATGTGACATTATTAAGTTAACGTCGTAACGTTACGGCGTTTCTATGCAACAGTCCTGACGAGCTCAGCGAAACGCGTTGACATATTTTTGCATAGTTGATCATTAAATAACAAAACATGTAACGTCAACTCTTATTTCATTTATCTATTTATCGTTCCGGGTATATTTTATACCCTTCTTCCTTATATATATATATATATACTAGAACCAACTTCTAACCGACCACTTATTTATAGCATGTTTTCCGCTAAATAAAAAGGACAGTCGAACATATATTTCCATCTTTAATTAACTTGTCATATTGGTAAAGTTAATCAGGTAAGTTTGAAATAAAAATCTTATCCGTATACCATTAAATAAGTGAAAGATAATGGTACCCCTGTTTCCGAAAATCGCAAAATTTCAGCAGATTTTCACGATTCGGACAGAACCACGTTTCGGAATCTTGTCAGCATATGCTTATGATTTGTGCGAATATTTAGAAAATGTTTAAATGAACTTGAGAATTCATAATAAGGCATTATTTTAATACAGAATTCAAAATTTTAGTCACAATTAAATAACCTTCTCCACCACCGTCATAATCCTTGCGAAGTTCGAAAATGGGGGTACATGTACATCCTCTGCTGCCAGGAAAACGATTCTAAAGGTATTGAGCTCAAACATTTTACAACGTTAACATGACACCTTGGGAGTACTGAATATAAGAAAATTATGTCAGAATACCATCTTCAAACGACAGTGTTCAAGACAAAGCAAGTGGTCGGTTAGAAGTTGTGCTTAGTATATATATATTTTTTTTTTTTTTTTTGGAAGAGTGCAAGTGAAAATGCAGAAAAAATGGTACAAAAGAAACATTAATTGCCGATTGTTCAAAGCAAGTTTAAGCTAACCTCAAGTTTAATCCATTCAAAATGTATGACTAACCTTGGGATTAACTTTAAACCAGCATTGTGCAATCAGCCCTCAATGATTAGAAAGTAAAAATGCTCATGTACCTTGAATTTGGATAGTTTGGTATTGCATATTCCTGTTCTATAGATGAATGATTTTTCTAACAGAATTCTTTCAAGTTTCCGTAGTCACAGAATAAATATGTAGGTTTTAGCCATTACAGATTATAAATGAACTTCAAGGGGTCGGCAATATTATCAGTTTCAATATTTTTTTCCGTATTAGTTTTCTAACGTACAATAGAGAATTAAGAGTGTGTGAACCTGAAAAAGAAGTTTTCAAGTTTGTATTGCAAATGAAGCAGTTATAAACAAATTTGGCAAATGTTAATGCAATGAAAAATGATGTTTGATTCCTATTATTGCACACATTTAACCACAATGCTACAAAAAAGGAACTATTTATTTCTTTCAAAATCCTTGTTTCCAGCCATGATCAGCTATTTATGATTTTTTAGCTCACCTGAGCACAAAGTGCTCAGGGAGAGCTATTGTGATTGATAGTTGTCCATCATTCTGTCCGTCCATCCATCCGTCTGTCATCTGTCATCAACGATTTGTTCAAAAGACATCTCCTCCTAAACTAGTAGGACAATTTCAAAATAATTTCACACAAATATTTCTGTTATAGCCCTGTACCAAAATTGCTAAAATGGTTCTGCTCCACTGCACAAGAGGCAGCCAGTGCTTAAAATAGAAAAACATTTAAATGACATCTCCTCTCAAGTAAGTGGAGCGATTTCAAAATAATTTTACAGAAATATTTGACTTATGGCTCTGAACCAAAACTGGTTCAGCTCCACTGATCAAGTTGGCTGCCAGAGCTAAAAAAAATAAAAAAAAAATAAAAATTTAAGCGACATCTGCTCTCAAGCCAATGGATTGATTTCAAAATAATTTCACAGAAGTGTTTCACTCATGACTCTGAACCAAAATTGTTAAAATGGTTCAGCCCCACCAAACAAGATGACCACCAGAGCTAAAATAGTAAAAAAACCTTTGAACAACATCTCTCAAGCCAATGAATCAATTTCAAAATAATTTTACAGCAGTATTTTACTTATGGCACTGAACCAAAATTGCTAAAATGGTTGAGCTCAGCTGAACAAGATGGCCACCAATGCTAAAAAAAGAAAAAAAACAACCTTTAAATGACATCTCCTCTCAAGCCAATGGATCAATTTCAAAATAATTTCATGGAAATGTTTGACTCATGGCACTGAACCAAAATTGTTAAAATGGTTCCGCTCTGCTGAACAAGATGGCCGTCAGAGCTAAAATAGAAAAAAAACTTTTAAACGACATCTCCTCTCAAGCCAATGGATTGATTTCAAAATAATTTCACAGAAATGTTCAACTCAAGACCCTGAACCAAAATTGCTGAAATAGTTTGGTTCTGCTGAACAATATGGCCACCAGAGCTAAAAATCTAAAATGAATTTTTGAATGGTACAGAGGGCACAGTTTTGATTGTGAATGATTATCTTTATAAAATTTAGGCCAAACTTAGAACTAGGTCATATATGGTTGAAAAAATAGGTCACTAGTTCAGATCTTAGAAAAATGTTTCGTACACTGTAGATTCCACAGTTTTGATCCAATCTCTATGAAGCTTTGTCAGAATCTTTATCTTTATAAAACTTAGGCCAGGTTTTAAACCGGGTCATGATGAATCAAAAACTAGGTCACTAGGTCAAATCTTAGAAAAACCTTCTGTACACACTTAAGAGGGCACAGTTTTGGTCCAATCTTCATGAAACTTTGTCAGAATTTTTATCTTCAGAAAATATAGGCCAAGTTTTAAATTGGGTCATGATGAATCAAAAACTAGGTTACTAGGTCAGATCTTAGAAAAAAACAAAACCTTGTGTCTTGAGCTTAGAGGCTTTATTTTGCATAGGCTTTTCGTGAAACATTGCCATAATGTTTATCTCTATGAAATCTAGACCAAGTTTGTGAAACTGGGATATATCTGGTTAAAAACAAGGACACCGATTTTTAATATGGGCAACATTAGGTAAAAACTAGGTCACCTCAAAAATTTTCTTCAGAACCAGTGGGCTGACTGGACGATTACGACTGCAGACTTGCCGTTTGCTTGTCTTGATGGAGTATTGGCCCGAATCTTGCATATGAAAAGCTGTGATAGTATGCTTCAACAGTGCATGCTTACCCTTGTTGAAACACGGCTTTTCGCTGGTTGATGCATGGCTGTTAATACCATACAGCACTGCTTTCTTACTCTAAAAGCATCTAGGAGAATTTTATTTGACAAGTAATGTAGAAGCATTGATCTTTCTGTGTATTTGTAAGACAATCAACTTTCTGTATAATAGGGGTAAAGCCTTCTTGTGAGCGAGAAGAGAAAATGGTAGAAGAGGACTCTGGGAATGATGTAGAACAGCCTCTCCAAACTAACACAGAGAAATCTTATCTGGCTGAAAAACTTCGCCAATCTGACTCTGAGACGGATAGTCAGATTAATGTCCATATACAAAATGAATGGGATTTGGATGATGGATCTGATATTCTGGATGACAGTTTTAATGATCCAGACTTTGAACCTAATGATAGTAATTATGATAGCACATCAGAGGAAGATGGTTCAATGGATGAAGAATTTCCAGTTTGTAAATTAAATCGTAAAAGACTAGCAGAACTTGATGATAATAGTCTTTTGCATAAAAGGCAAAAGACTGGTTCGGAAAAGACAACAGTATATTCTTATGATTCAGACTTTGTCTCAGATAGTAATGATTCATGTGAAAGTAAGATAATTCCTGGCATCACACAGTTCATTTCACAAGAGTCTGGTAAGATGACTGATGAAGCCCATTGTGATAGCACCAGTCACCCTGATGACATCACCACTAATCAGTTGGATGAAAATAGCACCAGTAAGTCTCCTCCATTCTCATTCACATCTTCCGATACTCATAAATTTAACACAGTCAGATTTGGATTGTTGCCAAAACAACCCAAAAAGAGTGGATGCAAGCAAGTGTATGATAAAGTTAATTATTGCACTTACTGCAAGAAAGCCGTCAAAAGTAAAATTTCACGTCATTTACTAACTGTTCACAAGTCATATTCCAGAGTTTATGATATTTTGACTTTACCAAAAAGATCAAAAGAACGTATGGTGAAATTAGAAATCTTGGCAAATGAAGGAAACTTTAAACACAATGTGGAGGTACTGAGGAGCAAAGTTGGATTTCTAGCAGTTGGAAGAAGAGAAAACCAGGAAAGGAATTATAAAGTAGGAAGCTACCTTCCATGTGACTTCTGCAAAAAATTCATTTTGAAAGAGACTTTGTGGCTACACCACAAAACTTGTTCTGTAAAACATTTCATGAACAAATCAAATGAAAATGAACTGAAAGGAAATGCAGTGCGTCTTTCGCGACAGCTTCTCAATAGTGCTGTGTCGGAAGAAACAAATGAAGGCATGTCAAAATTGCTTAGTCGTATGAACGAAGATGAGGTAACAGAGGTAGTTAAACATGATGATCTAATCAAGAGGTATGCTGTCCTTAAAGTTGAATCCCTTGGAAGGCAACAAGATCAGAAAATCAATGACATGCACAAGGTATCACAGTCCTGTAGAACTTTAGCAAGATTGGTCGTCAAATGTAGAGAAAAATCTGAACATATGATAGACATGAATCGGCTTGTATCACCCAGTAACTTTGACTTGGTAATTAATGCCACCAAATCAATGTGTCTTGAAACTAAAAATGAAAAAGCTGCTCCATCTTTAGGTAAGCTTGTTGGAAACAACTTGGCTCATATAATTCAAGTAAAAAAGGGTGCTTCATTGAGAAATGATGATAATAAGGGTCTGCAGGAAGCTGAAAACTTCCAAAGGCTTTTCAAAGCAGAATGGAACTGTCGTATAAACTCAGTGTTCCAGAAGATGACAAACACAATTAACCGGCAGAAAGTGAAAACAATCCCACTAACAGAAGACCTACAGAAGCTGAGAAATTACATACTTACATCCATGCAAAATGAATCTGCATCTCTGGAAAAGAAATCATGTTCAATAACCTGGGCCAGGTTAGCCAGACTGACTTTGTGCAGATTAATTCTCTTCAACAAGCGAAGAAGAGCTGAAGTGAAGGATTTGAAATTGGCAGAATATGAAACACGTCCCAATTGGAAGAAAGAACAACAAGGGGAATTCAGAATGGCCTTATCTACTTCTGCAAGAATGCTGGCAGAAAGGTAAACAGTTTTATGTAGATTCTATAAGTATTCCTCAGTAACATGCATCTTCACTTTAGGAAAATCTGCAGTTTAATTAAAAAGATTCAAATTTCTGAGTGAGGCCAAGCATGAAAAATATTTTGTTTGCAATTGTCAACCAAAGATACTTTCTTGGGGTAGGTAGGTCGGCTTTTTTTTTTTTTTTTATTCCTGCAAAATGTAAAGCAGTCCAAATATTGAGACCCACAAATGAAGTACCCAATACTACCCATGATGTGCTAGTGGAAAGGCAACCAGTTTAGACTCAGATCAGACTGCTCTCCAGGAGCAGCGATTTGGGTCTGCACTGTTTGCTCAGGCCTGTTAGTCTTACTATTTACATTGATCACAGTAAATTTCCCATTTTCAAAAAAAAAAAAAAAAAATATGCAGCCCCCAATGGCCAAAATATTTTTGGGGTAGGGAGATTTTGGGTGGGTAGATAGGCAGTTGCAAACAAACAAAATTTTATTTTTGGCCTGACTGATTAGCATTTTTGCTGAGTGTAGATATAATATATGTATATGTACTATCAGCGGGAACTATGCTGGATCTAGTACGGTAATTTTCTACAGCAAACTACTTGTGAGTGAGCTGATATTTAGATACTGCCCGGAATTACAGTCAAACCTGCTCATGGGGTCACCTCTATTAAGGGGTCACCTGTCTTAAGCAGCCACATTTTCTGGGTCCCTTGAACCAAAATACAGTGCAAATGAACCTGTATTAAGGGGTCACCTGTCTTAAGCAGCCAATTTTTGTCCTTCCCTTGGGTGGCCCCTTAAGACAGGTTTGACTGTATTTGCAACCTGATGTTTTATATAGAGTGGTTTACATGAGTGCTCATGTACCGGTATTGTTAAACTTATTAAACAAGTTGTGGAAAACTGATAAGATGCTAGGCTTTGCCAAGCATCATATCAGTTTCCCCAATGAGTTGATAAATTTAATAATACAGGAGCATGAATGCAAGATGACTCTAAAATCTCAGTCTATGTGATTTTCACACTGTAGCATTAAGGAATCTGCCTTTAGAAAACAGGGTCATGATGTTACATAGGCAATTTGCAAATATAAATCACCAGTGTATTATTACTGGTAAATGCATGACATCAAAATGTTTCATGCTGCATATTTAACTTTTCCAGTTACCTTTATGTCCAACAAAATCACAACTGGGCGAACATCCAGGGCTCTAGATAAGAGGGAGTTTTTGGTGATAATTAAGGATAATTTTTGTTATTTCTGCATAAAAACATATGCTGTGACCCCTCATCTGAAATGTCTCAACGAGACTCACGGTTCAGATGAGGGGTCACAACATATGGTTTTAATGAGAAATAAGAAAAATTTTCCCAATTATCATGAAATACCCCTCTTATCTAGAGCCCTGGCCCCGAGGTTATAAAACTTTTTTCGTGCTCAACTCAGCTGAGCATGAAATTTTCTCTGCTGATGGCATTTTCATATTCATAAGCAGAGAAAATTTTAGACTCAGCTCAACTGAGCAAGAAAACAACTGTACATGTCAGTAATATGCTATTTATTAGCAGGTAAAATTTCATGCTCAGCTGAGTTGAGCATGAAAAAAGTTTTATAACCTCGGGGCCTCAACTCTCTAACTGGATTCAAATTTTATGTTTACATTATACTTTGTGTACATATAAAAGTGTCTTTTTAGCAATACTTCTCACCATCTCATACTTGAATATAAATCGAACTGTTTCTTAAATTGACCTTTCAAGTTTTCTGACCTTTATTCATTTATTGAAGTTTCAGTCATTTGAGATATGTATTATTCATATGTTCAACAGCCCACTGACACACACATAGTTTTTAGCTCACCTGAGCCTTTAGGCTCAGGGTGAGCTATTGTGATCACCAAGTGTCCGTCGTCCGTCGTCCGTCGTCAACAATTTGCTATAAATGACATCTTCTCTGAAACCGCTTGGCCTAGGGCTTTGATATTTGGTATGAAGCATTGTCTAGTAGACCTCTACCAAGTTTGTTCAAATGGTGGCCTCAGGGTCCAAAATGGCCCTGGGGCAGGTGGTCTTGGGTTCGAAACTAAAAAATACTTAAAAATCTTCTTCTCCAGAACTGCTTGGCTCAGATGCTTGAAATTTGGTATGTAGCATTGCCTAACGGTCCTCTACCAAGTATGTTCAAATGGTGGCCCCGGGGTCCAAAATGGCCCTGGGGCAGGGGGTCTTGGGTTTGAAACTAAAAAATACTTAAAAAGCTTCTCCAGAACTGCTTGGCTCAGATGCTTGAAACTTGGTATGTAGCATTGCCTAGTGGTCCTCTACCAAGTTTGTTCAAATGGTGGCCCCAGGGTCCAAAAAGGCTCTTGGGCAAGGGGTTTTGGGTTCGAAACTAAAATATACTTAAAAATCTTATTCTTCAGAACTGCTTGGCTCAGATGCTTGAAACTTGGTATGTAGCATTGCCTAGTGGTCCTCTACCAAGTTTGATCAAATGGTGGCCCCAGGGTCTAAAAGGCCCTGGGGCAGGGGGTCTTGGGTTCGAAACTAAAAGATACTTAAAAATCTTCTCCTCCAGAACTGCTTAGCTCAGATGCTTGAAACTTGGCATGTAGCATTGCCTAGTTGTCCTCTACCAAGTATGTTCAACTGGTGGCCCCATGGTCTAAAATGGCCCTGGGGCACGCGGGTCTTGGGTTCGAAACTAGAAAATACTTAAAAATCTTCTTCTCCAGAACTACTTGGCTCAGATGCTTCAAATTTGGTATGTAGCATTGCCTTGTGGTCCTCTACCAAGTTTGTTCAAATGGTGGCCCCAGGGTCCAAAATGGCCTCGGGGCAGGGAGTCCCAGGTTTGAACCATAGAAATACATAGGAAAATATTAAAAGATCTTCTACTTCAGAACCGCAAGACTCAGATGCTTAAAATTTGGTTTGTAGCATTGACTCATAGTCATTTACCAAGTTTGTTCAAATGGTGGCCCCAGGATTCAAAACGGCCCCTTGGCATGGAGTCCAAGGTTTGAACCATAGAAATGCAAAGAAAAATATTCAAAAATCTTCGTCTTCAGAACCGCAAGGCTTAAATGCTTGAAATTTGGTATGGTGCATTGCCTAGTGGTCCTCTACCAAGTTTATTCATTTTTTGGCCCCTGGGTCCAAAATGGCCCTGCGGCAGGGAGTCCTAGGTTTGAACCATAGAAATACATAGAAAAATATTAAAAAATCTTTTACTTCAGAACTACTTGGCTCAGATGCTTGAAATTTAATATGTAGCTTTGCCTAGTAGTCTTTTACCAAGCTAGTTTAAAGATAACCCCTGGGTCTAAAATGGCCCGCCCCAGGGGGTCCTGGGTTTGAACCATAGAAATACATAGAAAAATATTCAAAAATCTTCTTCTTCAGAATCACATGGCTCAGATGCTTGAAAATTGGTATGATGCATTGCCTTGTAGTCCTTTATCAAGTTTGCAAATGATGGCCCCAGGGTCCAAAATGGCCCAGTGCAGAGAGTCCTGAGTTTGAGCCATAGAAATACATATAGGAAACTAATCAAAAATCATTTTGTTCCGAACCACTTGGCTCAGATGTTTGAAATTTGGTATGATGCATTGACTGGTGGACTCCTACAAAGTTTGTAAATGGTGGCCCTGGGATCCAAAATGCCTCTGGGGCAGGGAGTCTTGGGTTCGAAATCAAAATGTACTTAAAAATCTTCTTCTCCAGAACCCCTTAGTTCAGATGCTTGAAATTTGGAATGATGCATTGCCTAGTGGTGGTCCCTTACCAAGTTTGTTCAAATGACGGTGCCAGGGTCACAAATGGCCCCGCCCCAGGGGGTCCAGGGTTTGAACCATAGAAATTTGTTGAAAAATATTCAAAAATCTTCTTCAGTACCACTTGGCTCGGAGGCTTGAAATTTAGCTTCTATCATTGCCTAGTGGTCCTTTACCAAGATTATTCAAATGATGGCCCCAGAGTCCAAAATGGCCGGGCCCAAGGGGTCCAGGGTTTGAACCATAGCAATACATAGAAAAATATTCAACAACCTTTTTCTTTAGAACCATTTGGAAATGGTTTTAAACTATCAGGTTTGTTCAAATTATGACCCTAGTTTGACTTAAACTTTTTAGGGCAGGTGAGCGATTCAGGGCCTCTTGGCCCTCTTGTTTTAGAAAGCATACAGCATAATTTTGACACAGATCTGTAACAGCAGAACAGTTAGGGGGACATACTGGTTTCAGTACAGATCCCCGGGTGTCGGCATTGGCGTGACAGTTTGTACCCACCATATTTATTGAATCAGTTGGTGGAATATTGGTCCAATTTCTCTTTAAATGTCTTATAGAATAAGACTCCGTGTGGATGTGTGACCCCTAATTATCCCCTCACACCACGAAGTGGTGAGGGGATATAGGTTTTGTCCCGTACGTAAGTACGTACGTACGTACGTATGTTCACCTTTTGTCAGCGCTCTAGCGCCTACATTTCTCAATGGATTTTGAAATAACTTCACACAAGTGTAGGGCATGACAATATCTCGAGCAAGTTCGACTTTCAGGGTGCTGCGCCCAAGGACAAGGTCACTGTGGCTATTTTTAGAAAAACTTTGTCAGCGCTCTAGCGCCTACATTTCTCAATGGATTTTTAAATAACTTCACACAAGTGTAGGGCATGACAATATCTCGTGCAAGTTCGACTTTCAGGGTGCTGCGCCTAAGGTCAAGGTCACTGTGGCTATTTTTAGAAAAACTTTGTCAGCGCTCTAGCACCTACATTTCTCAAAGGATTTTGAAATAACTTCACACAAGTGTAGGGCATGACAATATCTTGAGCAAGTTCGACTTTCAGGGTGCTGCACCCAAGGTCAAGGTCACTGTGGCTATTTTTAGAAAAACTTTGTCATCACTCTAGCGCCTACATTTCTCAACGGATTTTGAAGTAACTTCACACAAATGTAGGGCATGACATTATCTCGAGCACCTTTGACTTTAAGGGTGCTGCGCCCAAGGTCAAGGTCACTGTGGCTATTTTTAGAAAACTTTGTCATCGCTCTAGCGCCTACATTTCTCAACGGATTTTGAAATAACTTCACACAAATGTAGGGCAAGACAATATCTCGAGCAAGTTATACTTTCAGGGTTCTGTGCCCAAGGTCAGGGTCACTGTGGCTATTTTTAGAAAAACTTTGTCAGCGATCTAGTGCCTATATTTCTCAATGGATTTTGAAATAACGTCACACAAATGTTGGGCATGACAATATCTCGAGCAAGTTCGACTTTCAGGATGCTGCGCTTAAAAGGTCAAGGTCACTGTAGCTATTTTTAGAAAAACTTTGTCATCGCTCTAGCGCCTACATTTCTCCATGGATTTTAAAATAACTTCACACAAATGTAGGGTATGACAATATCTCTAGCAAGTAGTCTTGTGTGAGGGGATTTGTATCGCCTGCGATGCCTTGTTGAAATTCAGAGGGAAGACCATGGGTCATAGACATTCGAAGTATTTTTCTGACTCAAACAGTTGCTTGTGATCGTCACTGAATGGTTCAAAGGCATTGCATTTCTGGTTCAAATACTTTTCATTTGACCAAACTACTCCAAGGCAGTTTAAACAAATGCACATGATGTGTTTCTTTTGCCTCTTGGTGTATATATATATGACTAGTTCGAATAGGTGAGTCATATTAAAGTTATGTTGGTTATTTGTTGTTGTTTTTTTTTGTTTTTTTTCTTCAGAATGGACATGGTTATAAGTGCTGGAAAGTCACTTAAAAATGTTGATGCATATGTCATAATGCCCCCAGATGCTAAGAATGCTGTAACTTTGCTGAACAGAACTAGACATGAAGTAGGTGTGTCCACCTCCAACCCATACATATTTGCAAGGTTAAATTGTGACTCACCACTGAGTGGAAACAGCGACCTGAGAGAAATTGTAGCTGAGTGTCCTGGTTTACAGCATCCAGGGAGAATAACCTCAACAGGGCTGCGTCGATACATTGCTACTGTATCTCAGGTAAATTCTGAATATTCTGCAGGAAAGATCACGCTTTAGCTCACCTGACTAAAGATTCATGTGAACTTATATAGGTAGGCCTCTATTGTCTGTCCTTTATAAACAACCACTGGGCCAACCAAGATCAAATTTTTTGTAGAGCTTCTTTGGTATGTGTGAAGAAAAATTAGCATAAATGGTCCAGGTCACATGACGAAGGTGGCTACCATGCCTATTGTAAAAATCTTAAAAAATCTTCCACTCCAGAACCAAACGGCCAATAAGTTTGAAACTTGGTATGCAGATGCTAACATTGTGTAACTTTACTGAACAGAACTAGACATGGAAGTGATTTAGGGCATTGATAAGATGTGAGATTTTACTCACATTAAAGAATACAGTAGAGTGACTGTAAGCATAATATTGATGACTGGACCCAGGCTAGGTACATCTGCGCACATAAACATTTTAAATTTTTCCAACTTTCAGATCTTGGATATGTCTGACAGCGAACTTGAATCCCTAGCCAGACATCTTGGGCATGATGTTCAGACGCATAAACAGAATTACCGCCTTTCACATGCAACAAGGGAGCTTACAGTTGTAAGTATCTTTGGAAACAGTCTTCATGACATTGTCTAGATTGCTAGAAAGCTATTTCTCAGCTTCTGCTAGTCTCTTAAATATTGAACAGGAATGTATAGTTATAGGTAGTGGTAGGAGTGCTAAACCCTAGTAACAATGTTCTGTGTTTTGTGTTTCCAGCCAATGTGTCAGTTTTTATGATTAGATATAATTTGATTAATCTTCTCATTTGAACTAAGAATGAATTGTTAACATTGAAAGCTTTAGAAGCACTTAAAATATCAAGTATATTTTCTTCTTTGAATTTTATTTTTTAATAAGTTGTTGAATTTTATTTTAAGAAGTTCCTGCTGGCAACACAGCAGAAAACAAAAGAGAAAGGTGGATGATATGCGAGAACAGTAGTAGTTGAAGTTTGCTTTCAAATTAAAATCTTTAAAGAGTTCCTTTAAGAGCAGAGCTCAGATTCAAAAGAAGGAACATGGGCCATACTTCGAAGTTTTGGCTATTGAAGCCTCATCAATGACCCTAACAATATCTGGTTACAAAAGCCAGAGTGAAAGAATACTGTAATTTCTTAATTTTAATACGCCCGTTTGAAAAACGGGACTTATTATGTTATGGCGCTGGCGTCTGGCGTAAACTTTTCGTTTCCAGATAACTCCCCCTACAGTTTACATCCGATCGAGCTGAAACTTTGTATATAGTAAGACTATGAGGTGGACCAGCGGATATCATTTTGAGGTTACACTGCAATGATTTTTAAAAGAGTTACAGCCCTTTACTTAGAATTTTTGGGGTGTTCGTTTCCGGATAACTTCTCCCATAGTTTTCTTCCAATTAAGCTGAACCTTTGTAAATAGTGAAGACTATGATGTGGAGTAGCGCATATTATACGGAAATTTTGCTCCAATGATTTTTAGCGGAGTTACAGCCCTTTGAAAAATCTTGTCTATGGCAGTTTGTATGGCAATTCTTTAGCATTTCATAACTTGGTTACTCTTAGGGTATCATGATGAAACTTTATAACAATGTATATGAGGTTAAGACAACATGTCTCATACAAGAATGGATACTCCCCTTTACTTAGTTTTTGAGTTACCTCCCTTTGAGTATTTTATTAGACTATATTTGTACACCTCATATCTAACCCTTTGGACTATTGTGATGAAACTTAATAGTAATGTATATTAGATTGACACGATATGCCACATATAAGAACAATTGCCTCCCCTTACTTATTTTTGGAGTAACCTCCCTTTGAATATTTTCTAAGGCTATTCTTATGCAAGCTGTAAGTAAGAGGTTTGGCTAGTTTTCTATATATGGCTTTGGTGAAAACTTTGAAAATCTTCTCGTCTGAAAGTCAAAGCAGATGGTTGACACAAATTTTCTACAAAAACTTTGTCAAGTTTATTATACTGATAGTCAATGAAAATGCACCACTTTTATAAAATCTCTTTCTTAAAATCAATGAAACTTAGTTTGTGGTATTATTTTGTCATCAGAACCAGTCCAGTGTGGCTATTAAATCAATAATTTGACATTACTTTAAACAGTCACGACACACGTTTTGATAAAATTTTAACATTGTTGTATAGGAAGCATTCCAATGACAAAAATAAACCATAGTTAAACTTTCATCATTTCTTTTGAGGAAAAAGGAAGAAACTATTGACTGTCAGTATATTCTATCATTTTAGGTTTCTCAGCTTCTCATCGCCGTTGACAATGGCATGGTCAATAAGTGGAAAGGAAAACGACTGTCAGAAATCTCTGTGGATGGTAATAGTATATTCATTTTCACTTATACCTCCAGAGGAAGTAATTTTCTTATTTAAGTTTTACCTCCCTTGTCAGTAGGGGTCCACTGTTAAATGTTTTCATGTAAAAGTAGACCTTTTTTGGAAGGACTTGGTGTACAGGAAAGCAAACAGGAAGTTACAAAAGTTGTCTGCCTTGTGAAAATGGCTGAAAAATCTTCTGGGTGTATCCATTCTCCTTAATGCAGCAACATTAATTAGCAGTTGCATTAATCTAAATGATGGCTAGAACACCAGTTTTTGTAGATTTCCTGGTCTTAATTTGTACAGCCTGAAATGAGGTTGTTAAAAGTTTCCCAAACATTGTACTGTTAATTGAGCTGCTGCATGACAAAACCAACTCTCTGGCATGTGGGCCCAGCAAAGACTCATTAGGGCCCCGCCAGACAAAGTCTGCGGAGGCCCTATAGTAATCACCTTGTTTGTCTGTCCGCCCGTCCATCAGCTTTTCGTGTCCGGGCCATAACCCTGAAACCGCTTGAGATATTTTCTTGAGATATTTTCTCGAAACTTTGTACAAAAATAAAGCATCATCAGACGATGTGCATAGAAGAAGAACCATAACTCTACCTACATTTTTTAGGGAATTATGCCCCCTTTGTAATTTTAAGTATGGAAATTGTGTTCGGTCCATAACTCAAAAACCTTTTGAGATATTTTCTTGAAACTTGGTACAAATATAGAGCATTATCAGACGATGTGCAGAGAACAAGAACCATAACTCCATCTACATGTTTTACAGAATTATGCCCCTTTGTAATTTTGTATATGGAAATCATGTCCCCTCCATAACTCCGAAACCCTTTACGATATTTTCATGAAACTTGGTATAAACATAAAGCATCATCAGACGATATGCAGAGAACAAGAA
This sequence comes from Ctena decussata, assembly GCA_963989385.1. Classification (NCBI taxonomy): domain Eukaryota; kingdom Metazoa; phylum Mollusca; class Bivalvia; order Lucinida; family Lucinidae; genus Ctena; species Ctena decussata. Next base: position 29,986,049 of record OZ022498.1, on the reverse strand, counting down.
CCATAACTCCACATACATTGCTAACACATTTCTAGTTAGAATTTATTTAGTATGAAAATATGGAATAGATTTCCAGTTGCCCAAAAGTAACTGAAACTGTGAGTGACACATAAAATGAAATCAGCATTCGTTTTGGTCCAGTATAATTCAAATTTCTGAGTTGGTACTCCTAAAATCAGACCTGGCTCTGAGGTTATAAAATGCTTTTCATGCTCAACATGAAATATATCCTGCTCTTAAATGTTAAAGTGATAACAATAGTTTGTATTTTAATATTTATTAATCGGATAAATGCAACACTTTACTGTTTTAAGGCAGGGAAAAAATCTATCTATTTTCCAGTATTTTAGTTTTTATGAGCTGAAATTCCATGCTCATATGAGTTTTATAACCTCAGGGCATGGAAGCATTGTTTTTGTGGCTTGGAGAGAGCTGCTTGTTGCCTGCGGAGAACTGTCCATCATCTATTTTCTTTCAAACTTTTGGTGTTTAGTAGCACTGAAGAAGTTAAATACAGAAATGCGCGTCTGTAATTTGGTATGGATACGTTTATATTTTCTCAAGTCAGCAGCACCCCTGTTCATTGCTGAAAATGTAGACTCACTGAATTGTATTTAAACTTGAAAAATTGTATGCAACAATAACAGTTTGCTGCTCTTTTCTAGAACTGCCTGATGTTCCTGAAGATGACATGGAGGAGGATGCAGATGAAGGTAAAGGAGGACTAATTGTGTTAGTATACCACCCATTGTGATGTACTTATCTTTCAGTGAGATTATCCCAGTTACATCAGTTCTTAATTTGTCTTCTTGGAAAGAACATGTCTCAGTCATAACGTATTGGTAATCTCAAATTTGACTTTTGTTTCAGTGCAACACAAACCCATTACCTGAAACTGAATTTTTAGGTCTGTGACCTATATTTGAGTCATGACATGACAAAACCAACAAAGTGGCATTTGGGCCCAGTGAAGACTAAGATCAGACTGGGAAACCACCTAGTCTTATCAGTCTTTGCTGTGCACTTAAAGGCAGGTAAAGGTCTAAGCTAGCTTCATGCTGACAGGGAAGACTCTGTTGTTTGTTGGTTTTGTTGTGTAGCCACTCAATTCATGGTTAAATGGTCTGATATATCTAGAATATAGTCTATAGATGGGGGGAAAAAATAGATGGAGGTCGAGCTAAAAATTTTGTTCAGACCTGTACGTCTTACTCATGTTTGGCCCAGCTGCAGATTGCCACTGTTAAGGTGACTGAAATTATTCTTAGCAAAGTAAAAAGGTAGGCAATGATCAGGAATTAATTCAGTCAGATCCCACATCCCACTCTCAAAACCAGTAGGGAAAGAAGCACACACACAGAGAAATTGACACGTTCACGAAAGACAGGCATGGTAAACTGAATAAGCAGCTTTTTCCAACACAGGTGGTCATTCAGCTACTCTAATTATAAACAGCATCATTATCTATTGTTACCTATTTTTATGCCCCCCGCCATGAAATGGCGAAAGGGCATACAGATTTTACCCTGTCCGTGTGTGCGTATTTGTGTGTGCTACCGAATCGTGACCGATCCATAACTTTGGATTGCATGGTGGGATTCAAAAATTATTTGGCAAAAATGATCATTATGGCAATATGGTGTGTCATGTGCAAGAACCATGTCGCTATCTCAAAGGTCAAGGTCACAGTCCACCCTCAAACTTTGTACATAGTCTATAATGAAATATCTTTGTGTCCAACCCATAACTTTAGACTGCATGGTGGGATTTAAAAATTATTTGGCACAAATGATCATTGATCATCATGACAGGATGGTGTGTTGCGTGCAAGAACCACGTGGCTATCTCAGAGGTCAAGGTCACAGTCTGCACTTTAACTTTGTACATAGACTATAATGAATTATGTTCATGTCTGGCCCACTGCACCCACGGTTCTCAAATTTCACATGCTGCATGGCCAGACTACAGGGCTTCAGAATGATAAAATTCGGCTTGGTCCAGTTTCCAAGATGGCCGCTGTTACTAAAAGTAGCATAAACAATAAAACCAACTTTTTTTCCAGAACCACTTGGTATATTTGGCTGAAATTTTGCATGCAGCATCAGTTGGGCCTTGGTTTTCAAAATTATTAAAATAAAAAAATTCTGTAGCTGAATTAGGTCACAGTGACCTACTTTCTCTTTACGAGCCACATTTTGCTAAAATGCTAATATCTCAAGAAAACATGAACCGATTTTGATCAGATTTGGTCAGAATGGTCCATTAATTGAGTTCTTTCAAATAAAGTGATTGTAGACCATCCAAGATGGCCGCCAGCCACTGTTACTAAAAATAGCAAAAACATGAAAATGACAATATCTGTAGAACCCATGAATGGATTTGGATGAAATTTAATTCAGAATGATCTTTGCATAAAGCTACTTCAGAATTTTCAAATTGACCATCCAAAATGGCCGCATCCTCCGCTGCTAAAAATAGAGACAAAACATGAAAAGGATAATATCTCATGAACTACTGACTGAATTTTGACCAAACATACATATGTGATAAAATGATGCTTTGAGTTTTTAATGTGAAGGTGCAAACAGGTGCGACATAGTGTTCCGCGGAACCCTTGTATTAAATTACAAAAGAAAACAAAACAGAAGGCAGATTTGGAAGCAAATTACAAGTGACCAAACTGCCAGAAACCATAGACAAGCTGACACAGCACCAAGTAACTTAAAGAACCACAAAAGAAGTTTTGCCTTGGAATGGTCAGCAAAAGATTACTGGGGGCTATACTTTTACCAGATTCAAACCTTGCCCTTAGTTTCCACAATGGTTCAACCCAACAAAAACACATGTACCACACAACAGAAAATGCACAATGAAAAAGTTTTTCAAAAATAGAATGTTTGGCAATGATCAACATCTGATAAATCAAGTTCCACTTTCTTCCCAGGACACCACACAGAAATGAAATGAAATAAGTTAGACAATACTTAATTAAACAGCACATTCAGAAAGCCAAGATGTTAGCTCTTTCCAAACAGGTGTCACCTAGAGCATTTAAAGTAAAAAATCATTGTTAAAAAAGACCATGAAGGACAAAAAATTAATAATCTACATCACAGCCTAAAAAGTGGGTTTATAAAACATGAAAAAAAAAAGAAAAGAAAAACGACAAAGTTCGTCAAAAATCAGGTGATAGCTTATGACTCCTTATTACAATGTTGTCAAGTTTCAAATGTTTTAGTTACTCCTAACATTTACAATCCACATTTATGCATTTGTTTATCTAACTTTTAGCCCCCCCCCCTATGAAAGTACTGAGAGCTATTGTTGTCCCTTGGACGTTGGCATCGGCGTTGGCGTGTGCATTGGTGTCACACTTTAAAGTTTGACGTCAAAGTTTTTTTGTGATGCGCAAAGCACTGCTGTAGGGGAGCTATCCTATACGCCGACAGGTCTTATTAAAAAAGCTGTTTCTCAGAAGGTTTGTTGTTTGTGACAGATTGTAACCCAGTTGATGTTGGTGCAGCACAGTCCTTGAGCAAGTCTGATGAAAATGCAAGCCATCTACGTTCGTCTCCTCTTTGTGCTGAAGTCAGGATGGACATCCATCCAAAAGGTGAGATATGCTCAGTTGATGTTGAGATATGCACAGTCTTCAGTATTTTATTTTATCTTGTACTAAGGTTTACAATCAGAGTTCCCAAACACGGAAAATGGCAGAAAAGTTCCCATGCATAGGAAAATCATGGAATTGAAAATAAATGAAAAATCATGAGGAAAATATCAGAGAATTTTAATATGAGTTGGCTTTTTTGGGTGTTGAATATCAGTAATTTTTTCTTTTGCTCGCTTGAGTTAAAAAAAATGATTAATTGTTTTTGAGCCAGAGCAACCAAAATTGATCTTCATTAAACAAGAATTTTCATCGTAATTCATTATGCAATTTTACATGTTTTTGCCATTTATAGATAGAGGATCTTAACATGCGTCTTACATATATGAAATTTATGTAATAGCTTTTAGGGAGTTTCTTAAATTTCATATGAAATGAACACGAGTGTAAGATTACCATATGACCACTTAAAAGCATTTAATGTCTCAGATGATGATGGAATTATGTCCCCCCACCACACAACAGACAGCATAGCTTCTTGTCTGCACTCTATCTCCTGAAGAGATGCATGGATTTCGACCAACTTTGCACAGATACATTACTGGATAGGGGGAAAAATTGATTAGATTTTGGTGACCTTGACCTTATTTTCAAGGTCACCGGAGGTCAAAGAATGATGAAAAATAGCTTGTCCGCGCCATATCTCCTGAAGGAAATAATGGATTTTTACCAAACTGGCACAGATATTTTATTTGGAGATGGCAAAGAACTGTTTAGATTTTGGTGACATTGGCCCCATTTTCAAGATCACAAGAGGTCAAAGAGTGTTGAAAATGCCTTGTCTGCACCATTTTCCTGAATGGATGGGTGGATTTGAATCAAACTTACACAGATATATCACTGGGAGATGGAAAAGAACTGATTAGGTTTGGGTAACCTTGACCCCATTTTCAAGGTCACAGGAGGTCAAAGAGTGTTGAAAAATGCCTTGTCTGCATCATATCTCCTGAATGGATGGATTTGAACCAAACTTGCACAGATACATCACTGGGAGATGGCAAAGAACTGATTAGGTTTTGGTAACCTTAACTCTATTTTCAAGGTCACAGGAGGTCAAAGAATGTTGAAAAATGGCTTGTCTGCACCACATCTGCTGAATGGATGGATGGATTTAAACCAAACTTGCACAGATATATAATTGGGAAATGCAAAAGAACTGATCATATTTTGTGACCTTGACCCTATTTTCTAGGTCAAAGAATGTTGAAAAATGCCTTGTCTGCACCATATCTCCTGAATGAATGGATGGATTTGAACCAAACCGTTACAGATGTGGCATCACTGGGAGATGAAAAAGAAGTGATTAAATTTAGGTGACCTTGACCTCTTTTTTAAGGTCACCTATTTCAAGGTCACAGGACGTCTTAACTTGCAGCATTTAGGGAAAATGATACTGCTGGGAAAGAGCAGGTGTGGGGGGGGGACCTCCGTTTTTGTCAAAACATATTTCTAGTTCTAACATTGTTGCCACAGACAGCACCATGATGTTATGTGCCAGTCACCAGGTGATATTACACAGGGTGGTCATACAATTTTTAGCTCACCTGAACCAAGAGCTCCAGGGGAGCTAATAGTGTAGGCAGGATCCGTCCATCCTTTTGCAAATCTTGTTCATTGTGTAACTCCTTCATGACACTAAAACCGGCGTATTATGTACAGCTTGCGGAGCTCCTGTTTCAGATGGCAGCCCAAGGATCTTAAAGGGTCCTGCAGCAGGGGGTTTTGAGTTGGAAAGTAAAATATACTTAAAAATCTTCTTGTATATGGAAATTGTTTGAGATTTTGGCATAAGAATTGGTATATACACCATCTTAATGAAGGTTTTTGAATGCAAAGGGTCCAAGACATTCTTTGGGTTTTGACCCAGGTCTCTCCTATTTCAACAATTTCAAACATCTAAGCTAATGGGCCAATTGTAACCAAATTTCATATAGAGCCTCCAGGGGTTGAGAGAATGAAAATTTGTTCAAACAGTCTTGGGCACATGACCAATATGGCCACCCTGCCCTTATATGGTAAAAAACTTTAAAAATCTTCTTTTCCAGAACCAATGACCAATGGCCCTGAAACTTTGTAGCATTGGATACTCAAGTACTACCAAGATTGTTCAAATAATCACCTTATGTTGACATCAACTTTTTTATGGCAAGGTCAGATGTGCTTTCTGGTGCTTTTATATTGGAAAATGCTAGAACATAGCTTTCATGAATATTGTTGAAGATTATGGCCTAAAACTTGGTATATACAGTCAGCTTTATGAGTACAAGAGGTCAGAGTTATATTTTGACAATTTCAAACATCTACTCAAAAGCCACTAGGCAAATTCTAACCAAATATTTCATATAGGGCCTCCAGGGGTTGAGGGAATGAAAATTTATTCAAGCGGTCCAAGATACATGACCAACATGGCTGCCATGTTTAGAATCAGCAAGAACTTTAAAAGTCTTCTTCTGCATAGAAAATGCTAGAACATAATAAGTTCATGGAAATTATTGACGATTTCGGTGCAAAAGTTAATAAATAGAGTCAGTTAAATGAGTACATGAACATTATTGAGTAATAGAGCATAAGGTTATTCTTTGATCTGTAACCAATGTCTCATATATTTTGACAATTTAAAACTATCAGGTTTGTTCAAATGATGATCCTAGTATGACATTTGCCCTTTTACTCAGGTGAGCAACTCAGGGCCTCTTGACCCTCTTGTCATTACATTACCTCATCTACTGCATAACAGTGATGTTGCATGATAAAGCATTGTATGACATAAGAAAGCTTAGATCCTTTCTTTTCCAATTAAATAAACTGGTTGTGATCAATCATGGAATTATCATCATGGAATTTGATTTCTTATTTTCTATGAAAACACTGTTAGTGGAAACATGATATTTAATACTAACAGTATTGTTTTAGTTAAATGACTTCCCATTATATGTAGTCAAGTTTTATATGTTTCAAATAATGCAAACATCTACAGTCCACATTTATGCATCTGTGTTTCTGATTTTCAAAAAGCTGTTTCTCAGAAGGTTTGTTGTTTGTGACAGATTGTAACCCAGTTGATGTTGGTGCAACACAGTCCTTGAGCAAGTCTGATGAAAATGCAAGCCATGTACGTTCGTCTCCTCTTTGTGCTGAAGTCAGGAAGGACATCCATCCAAAAGGTGAGATATGCTCAGTTGATGTTGAGATATGCACAGTCTTCAGTATTTTGTTTTATCTTGTATTTGAGATTTTAGTCAGCGGTCCCATTGAAAATGGCTACAATTTTTCCATGCATGGAAAAATCATGGAATTAGAAAATTAATGAAAACTTGGAAAAAATCACTGGATTTTAATATGAAGTGGCTTTTTTGGTGTCAGACATCACTAAGTTTTCTTCTCACTAGCTTGGCTTTGCTCACTTGACAGCTAAAAATATCATTATCTCTTATTGAATCAAAGCAGCTGAAACAATAGTAATCTAGGATTAGAATTCATTAATGCAATTTTACTTATTTTACTTTTTAAGAACGACAACCTCTTGTCATTCTTTGGCCTTTGATCCTGGCCTCTCATATTTTGATAATTTCAAACATCTCCTCCAAAGCCACTGGGCTGATTGTAACATACAGAGCCTCCAGGGACTGAGGGAATGAAAATTTGTTCGAACATGACTAACATGGCCGCCATGCCCATATATGGTAAATATCTCCAAAGATCTTCTCAAAAATCAATTGGCTGTAGGCCTTGAAACTTGGTATGTAGCATCGAGTACACGAGTATTACCAAGATTGTTCCAATGATGACCTTGAGTTGGCTTGGCCCCATATTATCGCTAAGTCAAATATGGAAAATGCTAGAAAATAAGATTCCATGAGAAGTTTTGAAGATTTTGGCCTAAAATTTGGTTTATACAGTCTTCTTAATGAGTACAGATATCAAGGTCATTCTTTTGTGGCGACACATTGACAAATACAGATAAGTTTAAATCCATCATTAAGAAAGGATGAAATATTGTTAAGACAAACATTTACCAACAGTTTGTAGCATCTTCAACTGTATCCAAATAAATGTTTGTTCAACTGTTAATAATAAAATCCTGAGTGAGAACTTCTTCTCCACTATGTGTCCTTTTGACTTTCCTTTCAGATTATTAATTATCTGTTTGTGCTCCTGCACTGCTGTCTCTGGTAACTAACGTCAAAATTACTCCGACGCCAACGTCATAATGACTTTACGTCACTAGACATCAAAGTCACTTAAAGTAAATTAATCTCTAAACTTCATTAGTAGTCATAATGAAATAAAATATTTAAAACTTCAAATAAAATATATATCTGCAGTCATTTGAGAATAAATGAACTGATGCAAAAACTGAAATATTACTATAATAATATTACATTTGCGGAGATTCCGCGACATCTTTGACCTTTGACCCAGGACTGTCATAAATGAAATCTGTAAATTTTTTGGAGTTATGGCCCTTTGAAAATTTTGGCATTTTAACTTGCTAGCAAGATATCTCGAAAATTATTTGAGCTAGGGACTTGAAACTTGGTATACTGATTTCAGGTGATGAGTAGATGAACTGATTAACTTACAAATGAATTTCATCAATTTTTGTCTGGCCTGCGAAGCAGAGGCGAGACTTATGTATTGCTTTTCCGGTGTCGGCGGCGGCGGCGTAAACTTTGTCGATTTTTCGTGTTTAGGTCATAAGCGCTGACAGGCGAGACACAGCATCCAGCGGAATTCTTGTTTCTGAGTTATGCCCCTTTGAAACTTTTGACATTTTAAACTTGGTTGCAAGACAGCTTGAGAAGTATTTGAGCTAGGGTCTTGAAACTTGGTCAGCTGATTGGAGATGATAAGTAGCTTGACTGAATGACTTTTGAATGATTGCTGTCAATATTTTCAAGTACTAACCATGCCCTTTTAGAATGAGGCATATGGTTGGAGACATAGTGTTTTACAGACATCTTTTCTAGTTTAAAAGCTTTCTCAGAAACTTTGTTGTTTGTGACAGATTGTAACTCAGTTGATGTTGGTGCAACACAGTCCTTAAGCAGGTCTGATGAAAGTGCAAGCCATGTACAGTCATCTCCTCTTTGTGCTGAAGTCAGGAAGGACATCCGTCTAACAGGTGAGATATGCTCAGTTGATGTAGTGAGATATGCTCAGTCTTCAGTATTTCTGTCTCGCCTGCAAAGCAGAGGCAAGACATACGTTTTGCAGGCAAGACATCTGTTTTGCTTTTCCCGTGTCGTCGTCGTCATTGCTGTCATCTTCGTTAGTGTTGGCGGTGTAAACTTCTACCCAGTTTTTGTTTAGGTCATTTTCTCAAGAACTGCAAGAGCTAGAGTCATGAAACTTGGGCCATGCATACATCTGGAAAAGTGAAGCCTTAAACCATCATTAATACTGAGGCTTGACCTACATTTCATGGTTTACCCACTTCGCAATTTTACGTCGAGTTTTAGCGTTTTGCTCTGTTTCTCATTAATTATAAGTGTTACAGCTATAAAACTAGGGTCATGCAAAGATCTGGAAGAGTCAAGTTCAACACTACCATCAGTACTGAGTCTTGACCTACTTTTTACAGTTCACTGACTTTGCATTTTCTGTGTGGGGTTTTTGTGTTTAGCTCTGTTTCTCAGAAATTATATGGGCTAGAGCCATGAAACTTGGGCCATGCATACATGTCCGTGGAAGAGTACAGCTCAAACTTTCCATCAATATTGAGTCTTGGCCCACTTCTTATGCTTCACTGACTGCAGTGTTTTTTTTTTTCTTTTTTGTTCAGGTTTTAGCTTGTTGCAGTTTTTATGCCCCCGCCACGAAGTGGGGAGGGGCATATGGTTTTGCCCTTGTCCGTACGTACGTCCGTCCATACGTTTGTCACACTTTGTAGTGCTGTTCTTGTCTCCGCAACTCCTACAGTATTTGACGCAGCGAGTTGAAACTTGCAACATAGCTCAGACATGCATTGAACATGTGCATAAAGGAAACAGAACTTTGATTCAGGTCTTTATTGCAGAGTTATGTCCCCTTGAATAACATACATATTTTGACCATATTTTACATATGTTGTACTCTTTGTGTCTCCACAACTCCTTCTACAGTATTTGATGCAGGGAGTTGAAACTTGCATCACAGTTCAGACATGCATCGAACATGTGCATAAAAGAAACTGAACTTTCATCCAGGTCATTATTGCAGAATTATATCCCCTTGAATGACATACATATTTTGACTGTATTTCACACTTTGTAGTACTGTTCTTGTCTCTGCAACTCCTCCGGTGTTGGGATTTGGAACTTGCAACACAGTTCAGACATACATTGAACATGTGCATAAAGGAAACAGAACTTTGATTCAGGTCTTTATTGCAGAATTATGTCCCCTTGAATGACATACATATTTTCACCATATTTCCATGGCTCATATACAAGCTCACCTTTTGTCATAGCTCTAATGGCCTCATTTATCAACCGATTTTGGTATTACATTACAGCTATATTAAGTATGACAATACCTCAAACATGTTTGCATTTCAGGTTTGCAGAATTATGTCCCCTTGAATGACATACATATTTCTACCATATTTCCGTGGCTCATATACAAGCTCACCTTTTGTCATCGCTCTAATGGCCTCATTTATCAACCGATTTTAATATTACATCACAGCTATATTAAGTATGACAATACCTCAAACATGTTTGCGTTTCAGGTTGGTAGAATCAAGATCAAGGTCACAGTTGCTATTTTCAGAAAAACTTGAGCATCGCTCTAGCGCTTTTATTTATGGATCGATTTTGATATAACTTCGCATGAATGTTAAGTATAATAGTATCTTGAATAAATTACCATTTCCGCTCAGAGATCCAAGGTCAAGGTCACAGTTGCTATTTTTAGAAAAAAACTGTATCATCCCTCTAGCCCCTTTATTTATTGACAATTTTCACCCATATGTTTAGTGAAAATATCTTGGACAAGTTTGCGATCCAGAATTTGAGGGTCTAGGTCAAGGTCAGATTTGCTTTTTTTAGAAAATATGTTGTCATCCCTCTGGAATGATTTTGACAGAACTTGGCATAAATATTTAGCATGACAATATCTGGGACAAATTCATGTTTCAGTATTGTAGGTCCAAGGTCAAGGTCACATGTGCTATTATAGATACATGTAAATCTTTGTCATGGTTCTAGAGCCTTTATTTGTTAACTGATTTTGATATAACTTCATACAAATATTAAGTATAACAATATCTTGGATAAGTTCACCTTTCAGGGTTGTAGATCCAAGGTCAAGGTTACAGGTGCTATTTTTAGAAAAAAACTTTGTCATCCCTTTAGCACCTTTATTTATTGACAGATTTTGATGTAACTTCACACAAATATGTTTTAACACATTACTCATCTAGTGAGGCATATGGCGGGGGCATTCCTCACCTTTAGCGATTGTCTAGTTTGTTTGTTTTTGTTCAGGTTTTAGCTTGTAGCCATTCTTTTCAAGAACTGTTAGTGCTACAGCCATGAACCATGGGTCATACAAAGATCTGAAAGAGTAAAGCTCAAAGTCACCATCAGTAATACCTCTTGATGGTCATTTTATGGTGCACGGACTTTGCAACATTATGGTCAACACTAGCTAATTTGTCTTGAGAATGATATAGGCTAGAGACATTCAACTGGAAGAGTGAAACTGATATTGAGCTCTATTTTATGACAAAGCACAAGCATGTGAGACATCACATTCCGCGGAATTCTTGTTTTATCTTGTACTTAAGATTTTAGTGGAAACACATGATGATAAGTGCTAATACAGTAGAACTTCAGTGGCTCGAACCCTGATGGCTCGTTCACCCTGCCTGGATAGAACTCTTTTCTTGGTCCCTACAGGTTACTTTATATGGAAAGTGACCCTGGATGGCCAGAACTACCTTTGGCTGGAACTAATTTTCATGGTCCCAAGCCTGTTTGAGCCAATGAAGTTCTACAATAGTAATGTTTTAGTTTCGAGCCATAGTAATGTTTTAGTTTAGGCCTTTCTGTTGGCTGCTTGCCCCTGCCCTGGGACTATTTATCTGTATGAAATCATGAAAAGAAGAAAGTTCAAAAGATTTTCTTACAACTTTCCACAAATGGACAAGCTGATAAGGCCTTCCTCTTGGGATGAAAATTCTGTATGGCAGGGGTTATGTGCCCTGGGGATACATACATGTATAAATCATGTCCCATGACTGAGAAATTGTTGATTGGGACATAAAGCCTCAGCTAAAGCAAATAAAATTTTAATCAATTGTCATATGTGGCTCAGTGGAGTAACCATTGCTCACATGGTTACTGGTACTAAGCAAGGCCATGCCTATTGACTCTTTTTGTTCAATACAGGTTTGATACAAAAAGCTATAACATTGTGTAAGGTTTGATAGTCAGTAGTAAGTTAAAATGTCATAAAACATTGCAGTTTATCTTTTGTGTAATTCAAACTGGCATTGGTTATTTTCAGGAAAGTGTAGCAAAAAGCCTTGGAGCAAAAGTGTGGAAGAATTTTTGAAGAAAACTTTCAAATATTATCTCAACGGAACAAGATCAAGTGTCCATAACTCTGACATGATACTAGCCCAGAACACTTGCTTAGAGTTGTCGACAAGAACACTACCACAAATCAGAGCCAAGCTGAACAATATGAAACTAGGGAAATCAAAGTGAATAAAGAATCACTGTGAGAAAAAGTCCAGCATGAGACCAGATACTTGGCATGAATCAATTTTTATACCCCCAGCATACATAGTATGCTATGGGGTATATAGTTTTTGTCATGCTGTCTGTTTGTTTGTCCATCCATCTGCCTGCCTGTCCGATTATATTAAAGTTTTACGTCAAACCATTTTGAATTTTTATAAATTTCAAAGCTTATATCATTTGATGTCTAGATTTGGACTGTAGTCTAACTCTGGATCATCAACTTTTATACCACATAAAGATAGCCCCTAGGTGGGGCTGGGGGGGCTGGGGTCAATAATTAGAACAACATAACTTTTGAAATTTGACTTCTTTGTATTTTGGACACTAATTGGTATTTTCAATGGAAACTTCACATGTACATTCATAATGTGATGATTGATTGATTGCAGACACCTTTTTGATTACACTTACATCTAGATTATACCATCTCTCTGTACCCACCCACATTCCATCCGTCTGTATGTCAGTATGTGATCCTGTAAGACTAAGGTTAACAGTTTTGTAACAGGTTCTGTTTATTGCATTTAGGTCCATTACTAAGTAACTACAAGGGCTAGGATGATGATACTTGGTCTATACTTACATCAGATTATACCATCACACTGCACTCACCCACATTTGACACTGACCTGTATTTCATGGTCCAATAATTTTTGCCTTATATCTCCAGCCATATACAATACTCACCATACTTTGGATATTCATTCAGTTTTACACTGTGAATGACCTTATGCCATTTCTAGGTCACTGTGACCTATATTTCATGGTCCAGTGAGTTTGCCTTATATGTCCAACTCTGTCAAATAGAAATGCATCTGACACTGCAGTGGACCTAACACTTTATGTAGGTCACTGCCACGTATATCATGGTCCAGTGATTTTTCCATATATATCCCAAAGTATCTAAAAGATACTTCAGGTAATTCTTTGGTCTGCCATGTGCATGACCTTATACTGTTTTTAGGTCACTGTCACCTATAAGTCATGGTCCAGTGATTTTTGCCTTGTATCTCCAACCCTGTCTAATAGAAAGGCATCATTCTTTAGATTTTAGATACTTGTTGGAACAAGTTCTTGAGGTGTGGGGGGGCATCTGTGAACTGTCCTGCTTATCAGTTTCTTTCTCTCAAATTTTTGACAAATTTGGAAATAACCAGTTTCCATAAGGGAGTTTTCCTGGTACAAACATTATTGAATAATATTTTGTGAGCAATTAGCTATATGTAGGGGTCGTTCATCGGTAAAAAGTTAGTCAAACAGAGCTTTGGTTTTGTGTACGCACTATGTCTTAGAAGTGGGTGGGATAATTCTATACCAGTGCTGGCAACTGGTCATTTGGTACATTTGGATATGACTAGTAGTTTTGGAACTATGGTTTAGCTTATAAATATTCTTAGAATTTTTTAGAAAGTATTTTGCAGCAAGAGCTGCAGGCAAAATCATAATTTTGGGGGTGAAAGCAGGTCTGCAGATAAGAAGGTTAACAGGGATAGTCTAGGGATAATTTTCCATATGTCCCCATAAAAACTATTGTTGTGATCCCTTATTAGAGCCATTGCTGACATAGTTCTTATGAGAGGTCACAACATATGTTTTCATTGAGAAATGAGCCAAATATAATCCAAATTATCTTCAAAACGGACATTATTTGGAGGTTTTTGAAAGTTTCTGGATGTCATTGGATGTCATTTTGAAGAAATTGTGATGAGACTACAAATTCTATCTGTTTAAAGAAAACAAGCAAATAAAAGCTCCCAAAAGTCTGTCTCCTGTGGATTTTGGATTACTTGCAATGCTTGAATACTGAAAATATTTATTGAGGGAAGACTGTATTTCATTTGGTAGTTGTATGTGTTTATCTTTTCTTAATCTTCATACTGCCTCTATTGCAGAATGTAGCAAAGTGTCATTATGTACCTATTAAAGATGAATGGGTAAATTTCTGTCGTTTTTACAATAATTGTAACTTCCTCTTTGCTTCCCTGGAAGACCCTCTTCCAAAATGGGATATAAGCTTTTAAAAAATGAAGTATTTGAAATACCGCTGGAACACAGAACATTTTTGTCTATCCAGGGAAAAGTTTGGTTGGCCAACACTACGAACCTTGATTAAACTGTTATTTACCAATCTTGGGTTATAAAATGGTAGTTTATCCTTCCAAATTTACCACAGAGATGAAAATCACACTTCCAAATATTTCAGATTGTTTTGGAAGGCAAAAGTCTCGTCTTATAACCAGAAAAATACTGTTACTGTTTGGGGCAAATACAGTAAAAAAATTCATATGATAATTGCAATTGTCCATTTACAGGTTAGCTATATAGAAACATTAAAATATTTACTACAGACTCTCCTGTTTTCTCAAAGATTGATTTTTTGTAGCAGCACAGAGATAGTTAGAGGTCTTTTAAGTATTGATGTTTTATAATAAGTCTGGCAATCTATTTGTGCTTTTACCTATTTAATACAGATATCTGCATTGAATAGAGATACCTGTGTTTTGGGGTAAATACAAATATCTTGAATTCAGTGGGTGTTATCTCTTAATCACATTACAAATGTTTGTAATTCAATTACAGATTTCTATGTATCATATTATCAAAGTGTAAATACAGTCTCTATTTTAAGCACAAATGTCTGTTTCAGTTACAGACATTTATTGTTAATTAATAGTTTCAGTATTTAAACTGGAATTCAGATGACGTTTAAAAATTCCTATCTCTTACTGAAGAACAGATTTCTCTAATTTAGATACATATATTCTTTGGACAGCCATAGCGTACTTCTGCATAATTGCTGACAATAACTTTTGAACGGCCCTCACAACCTCACATATTCAGGCATCTTACTAATGTTGATTTCCCTGTATAATCCAGAACCATGGCCTTGCATACTCTTAGTATCAGATCGGAAATACACACAGGGAGGACACAAGATGCTTTCAAATGTTGAAAAAATCATGAAAAATTCTCCTCTGAAAATCAGATTTTAACTTGACTTTTTGTGACTGCCCTACTGATCGTATCAAACAAGCTGAGCCAAAACAAAAACATGGGATAAATGCCCAACAAAAAGGAAAATAAGAAGAGAGAAAAAAGAAGGAAAGATCTATAGCATAATCAAAGAAAAAAAACGAGTCCATGTGCATGTATTTTGGTAGGGTGACCTCTGCGCCTTGACCTCTGACGTCATGAGAAGAAAAAAAGTCATGATATTATATTGTGTAGCTAAATATGTCAGCTATTGTTTGATCGTTTGATTTCAGCCACCAAGTAGACAAGTCAAAATTTAGGATCAACTATTCAGCCCCAACTTCTTATTCAGCAATTTTCTTGAACCCTGCAGATGTTGAAAGGATATTTGTATTGTGATAAAAAATCAGCTGTCTATTTTTTAGCTACATATATTTCCGTTTAAGCTAAAAGTATCTTCTTTTATGCTGAAGTAGAGATATCTCTGTTTACAAACAACCTTGGGAACTGATTCCTTTCTAAAAATACATGTACTCTTCTAAACTCTTGTCAGTCCTCTGGTATCATCTGGATATTGTAAAGCAGGCTAATATCAAATATTTGAAATAACTTGAAAAAGGAGTCATCATTGTTCAATGTATGTTGAAAAGCAGAAAAGTAAACAAAATCACATTAATTGAAAGAGTCACATTTAACTTACACATATTTATACTACAATTATAGATTTCTGTATATCAGTATGAACACACATTGAGCTGAGACATGAGAAAACCAACAAAGTGGTTGTGCACCCAGCACAGACTCAGATCAGCCTGGGCATCCGCCCAGTCTGATCAGAGTCTTTGCTGTCCGCATGGAGGTAGCTTAGACCCATAGCTTCCCTATAAGCGCTTAATGCAGAGTCTGATCAGACTGGGCAGATGCCCAGGCTGATCTGAATGCGCTGGGCGCACAGCCACTTTGTTGGTTTTTTTGTGTCGCGGCTCATATCTTTTCTTGAATGGCAGAAACTGTTGTCTGCAATTCTTAGCACATGTGTTAATTTCAACCCACCATTGGCAGGCTTGGGGCATATAGTGTTCAGGTCATATGTATGTGTTTATGTACATCTGCTAGTCGGTACATGATCCTGTTAGGCTAAGGTTAACAGTTTTATTAATAAAAGATATTTTAGGTGGGACCATTTCGAACACAGATACTTTATTTATACAAAATATGGGTACATATAATTTAGAAACAGACAGGTGTATAATTTCAAATGCAGATATCTGTATTTGTAATAACATAGCTGTAATTAATGTTTGTAGAAATTCCTGAATTAGAAATGCTGATTCCTATATTTGAAAATTAGATACCTCAGTTTTAATAGAGATTATAGATATCTATATTGCTCAATGCAGACATTACAGATATCTGCATTAAATCATTTTTAGCTCGCCTGAACGAAGTTCAGGAAGAGCTATTGTACTATCCCCGGCGTTGGCGTTGGCGTCAGTGTAAGCAAAATGTTAAAAGTTTTACGTTAAAGTTTTTAAGATCTCATAGTTTCTAAACCCTTTGATCAATTTGAATTATATTTGGTATGATGATCGATATTGGTCCAAAATTTTCTTCAAGACCATCCCCACCCCTGGGTCAAGGTCACTGTCTTAGAAATTTTATGTTAAAGTTTTACATTAAAGTTTTTCAGATCTCATAGTTTGTTAACCTTTTAATCGATTTAAATTATATTTGGTATGATGATAGATATTGGTCTGAAATTTTATTCTGCGGTATCCCTACCCCTGGCACATGACCTTTAGGTCAAGGTCATGGACATGGACATTTCATATTAAAGTTTTCTTTTAAAGTTTTTAAGATCTCAGAGTTCCTAAACCCTTTAATCAATCTGTATTATAATTGGTATGATGATAGATATTGGTCTGAAATTTTGTTTAACCACATCCCCGCCCCTGGACATGACCTATAGGTCAAGGTCACGGTATTAGCAGTTTTATGTTTGTTTTCTTTAGATGTCATAGTTTCCAAACCATTTGTTCTTTTTGAATTATATTTGGTTTATTGATAGATATTAGTTGGAAATTTTATTCAGTTGCATCCCCACCGCTGGATATGACCTATAGTTCAAGGTCACAGACTTAGCAATTTTATGTTAAAGTTTTACAATAAAGTTTTTTAAGCTCTCATACTTTCTAAACTCTGATCAGTTTGATTTATATTTGTTTTGATGATATATATTGGTTAGAAATTTTATTCAGCTGCATCCCCACCCCTGCATATGACCTATAGGTCAAGGTCACAGACTTAGAGAAATTTTATGTTAAAGTTTTATGTCAAAGTCTTTGAAATCTTATAGCTTCTAAACTCTTTGATGGATTTGAATTATATTTGGTATGATGATAGATATTGATTGGAAATTTTACTCAGCACCATCCCCACCCCTAAGAAACAAATACTAACACTTGAAGATGGACAAGCGCAGGTTCAGGCGAGCTGTCCTGTCTGGCGACAGGTCTTGTTTAATCAAATGCATTGCCATATATTTCAGCAATCAGTTTGTTTGATTAGTTGTTGTTATTTCATTTAGTCTTAACTGCACATTTGGAGAGGCTCTGTGGAACAAATCCATGGCCGCACCTCCTGGTGTCTGAATTCTGTCCTTTTATTTGATTAGTACAACAGATTGTCCATAATTACCAATAGCCAGTTGCAGAGTTACTTTTTACCTGTCATTTTGCTTTTGAATAACATGTCACTCTTATCTGTAGTACTGAATTTGATGTAGTAAGTAATTACAGAATGATACATGAATTTGGTCTCCTTGTTTAAATTGATTACCTCTTGAAAGTGAAACCAGTAATCTGGTAAAGAATACTTAAAAACCTCAATATCCTGTGTCTGAAATTATTGTCCTCTTCTTCTCTGTAGCATTGTAAAAAGAGAAACATATTTGCCTGAATGAATTATTTTCAGGGATGAAACTACTAAACGTAGTCACTCAGGTTGTGGCCCAAGGGCTTCCTGTTTAAAGTTCAAACTCATTGGATAACTAGGATATCATATTTCTTTGTTACAACTAGATATTTAACATACAAATTATGTTACAAAGTAATAATTAATACTCACTGTGATGTTATGCTGCTAACTTCCTTAAATCAATCAACGAGCTCCGGTAGCTCAGTGGGTTAAGCGCTGGACCGGGTTCAAGCCCCGCTTGAGGCAAGAATCTATCCTACATTAAACGGGGTTCCATTGCACACAGCCTTTCATGATCACAGTCCCATCATCCTGATACATGTATGTCTGAAATACTGTTGAAAAGGATGTAAAGTCGTAAGTCATCCATCCATCCTTAAATCAAGATTGTTATAGAATATTTGGTTTAGTGAATGAATGAACATTTTTTTGACATAACCTTTAATAACTTTTCTTATACATGTAATATGATCCAGCAAAGTGACATGTTTGACTGAGGAGACTCCGATCAGCTTTTTCCTGTACGTTGCATAATCAAAGACCCCGCAGTTTGCTGTCTTGCATTTGTGGGTTTTCATATATGGCTCATGCCACCAGCAAAGGCATAAGTGCAGTCTGATCAGAGCCTTTGCTGGTCCCATCAACCATCTATGAATACTATGTGATCCATACAGCCAAAGGTGGAATCTCTGATTACAGTAAGTAGATAAGGCAGCTGATCTGTTTTTTCACATTAAAAACTTCCACAGTGTTGGAAATCACATGATGTGGCTCAGATACAGAATGATAGAGAAGTTATAAAGTTCAGGACAGTCCAAAACTAATTGCATCATTGGTTAACGATTTGTTAATGCTGAGTGGACTAGCTTAGTTCTTGTGGAATAGTCAGTTTTCAATATGAGAAAGCACACAATACCCAAACATACATAGACAGAAGGGCGAAGTTATATTTGTCCCATGAAGCAGTGACAAGATACTAAATGACTAAATGCAAGCAAGTTATCATAATTCAAGCCTGGGGAAGAGCGGCATAGTCTCAGTAAACAGAGTTGCATGTAAGACACTATCAAAATTAATGCTTTGTGAAGCTCAGTAAAACTTTCCTAACAAATTTTCCATAGCATAACAGGACCTTTTTAGCTCACCTGAGCCAGCAGCTCCAGGGGAGCTTACAAGATAGGAAGGCTCTGTCATCAGTCTGTTGTCAGTTCACAATTTCTAATAACTTCTCTGAATCCGCAGGGCCAATTGTTACCAAATTTCATATATGGCCTCCAGAGGAAGGGAGAACAAAAAGTTGTTAAAATGGTCTTGATCACATGACTAATATGACCGCCACGCCCATATATGGTAAAAACCTTTAAAAATCTTTTTCTCCAGAACCAATAGGATGATGGCCTTGTAACGTTGTATGTAGCATTGGGTATGCGAGTACTACCAAGATTGTTCAAATTATGATCTTTGGTTGAACTTGAATTTTATGGCAAGGTCAAATTTGCTTCCTGTAGCTTTTATATGGGCAAATGCTAGAACATAAGATTTCTTGGAAACTGTTGAAGATTTTGACCTGAAATTGGTATATACAGTCATCTTAATGAGTACATGAAAATGTATGCATACAAGAGGTCAGGTCATTCTTTGACCTTTGACCCTGGTCTCTCATATTGTGACAATTTCACACATCTCAAAAGCCACTGAGCCAATGTAACCAAATTTCATCTAGAGCCTTTAGAGGCCGAGGGAACGAAAATTTGTTCAAACGGTCTAGGTCACATGACCAACATGGCCGCCATGCCCATATATGGCAAAAACCTATACAAATCTTCTTCTCCAGAACCAAATGATCGATGGCCTTGAAACTTGGTATATATCCTCAGGTTCTTGAGTAATATCAAGATTGTTCAAATGATAACCTTGGGCTGACCTTGACCTTTTTTAAGGCAAGGTCAGGTATTGGAAAATGCTAGAACATAGGATTTCGTGGCAAGTTAAGAAGATTTTAGACTAACATTTGGTATATACAGTCATCTCAATTTGTACATGGAAGATTGGTCAGGGTCATACTTTGACCTCAGACCCATGTCTCTTGTATGTTGACAGTTTAAGTCATCTGCTAAAAAGCCACTAGGCTAATAGCAACCAAATTTCATACACAGCCTCCAGGGGCTGAAGGAACGAAAGTTTATTCAAGAGGTCTAGGTCACATGACCTAATGGTCACCATACTGAGGTGAGCAATTCAGGGCCTCGTGGCCCTCTAGTTTCTTGTTATGATGAATTTATACATCTAAGACCAGATGAGAATCCATGACCTGATGAGAACAAACCATATATTCATAACTCTAGAAAGCTTTATGTGATTAATTTGTTACTTTACGGTCACGGTAAACAGGTATGGTCAGTTAACCTAACCACACTATTCCTGGGCAGGCTTAGATCTCCTAAACGGTTAACCAGTACTAAGTGCACATACTTTCCCCAGTAACTGACAACTGCCCTTCTGAATCAGTGGGAGGAGAAACGAAAGTATATATTTTTGCCCTGTGTGACTAGGATGTTGACACTAGTGCAGACAGAAAATTAGAAATATTTTGTATAGACTACATTATATCATCCTGCAAAATGATTCTTACCTTGACACAAGTCTGTTTGCTCCTCCAAAGATATGGCACACAAACCGTCGAAAAAAATTGAGTTTGAGAGAGTTTATTTTGACAAAAACCCCTAGCCGGGGTACAAGTAACAAACAAGTAAACAATTATGAACATGAAAACATTTTAAGGACAGTTGCACAATAATACTAACAGCATTGAAATCTACAGTGGACACGTGTAATCTGGTGAGCAAGAAACTTGCCATTAAACATGCCTGAAACTTGGCATATACCCTGAGTATTTCAGTAAACCCTACCTAAGACTTACAAGATGTATGTATAAGCTGTAAGCAATTGGACAAGTATGCCTGAACAAACAGCACATGCGGACACAAGCTAAGCCGCAAATAGAAGAGCAGCCTGATCAAGGTCCACATTGCTGACCATTTCATCTGCTTCCCAGGAACATACCAAACAAATTGCTACATTTATTAAAGAACAGGGTGTCTGTCCTAACTGTAAGAATGGCAGTCATTGATCAATCATAAAAACCTGCATACAAGACCTGAGTGAAATTGACGAATACTGATGAAAATATTTAATGCCTGAATATCCTTCAAAAAATGTAATGAAAATAATTGATGCTATCTGTACCATACAAGCTCCAAGCATCTGGACAAAAGGATCTGAACAAATAACACTGATCTAGGCCAGGCAGCTCATAAAAGAGCAGTCTGTCCAAGGCCCACATTGCTGGCCATTTCAATTGCTTCCCCGGAATGCACCAAACTGCCCCATTTTAGGACAGAAATATGGTATTAAAGAGATCAAATAGATCTTAACAAGCTGCACAAATCCAGGCCAGGTAGCTCATAAAAGAGCAGCCTGTCCAAGGCCCACATTGCTGGCCATTTCAATTGCTTCCCTGGAATGCACCGAACTGCCCCATTTTAGGACATAAATATGGTATTTAAGAGATCAAATAGATCTTAACTGGCAGCACATATCCAGGCCAGGTAGCTCATAAAAGAGCAGCCTGTCCAAGGCCCACATTGCTGGCCATTGCAATTGCTTCCCTGGAATGCACCGAACTGCCCCATTTTAGGACACAACTACGGTAATTAAGAGATCAAATAGATCTTAACTGGCAGCACATATCCAGGCCAGGTAGCTCATAAAAGAGCAGCCTGTTCAAGGTCTACACTGCTGGCCATTTCAATTGCTTCCCTGGAATGCACCAAACTGCCCCATTTTAGGACAGAAATATGGTAATTAAGAGAACAATTAGATCTTAACAAGCAGCACAGATCCAGACCAGGCCCCGAGGTTATAAAACTTTTTTCATGCTCAACTCAGCTGAGCATGAAACTTTCTCTGCTTATGAATATGAAAATGCCAACATTAGTTGGCATTTTCATATTTATCAGCAGAGAAAGTTTCATACTCCGCTAAACTAAGCAAGAAAACAGCTGTACTTATAAGTAATTTGCTATTTATTAGCAGATAAAGTTTCATGCTCAGCTGAGTTGAGCATGAAAAAAGTTTTATAACCTCGGGGCCAGGCAGCTCATAAAAGAGCAGCCTGTCCAAGGCCCACATTGCTGGTCATTTCATTTGCTTCCCCGGAATGCAACAAACTGCTCCATTTTAAGGACAGAAATACAGTAATTTCTAAGAGAAAAACAGACAAGGGAAACAATACAAATATTGGGTCATGGTTTGTATACAAATAATGTGTCATTGTTTGTTTTCAGACCTTGGGAAATTATATATAAACGTTGGGTCATAAATGTAGATATAGGACAGTCACATTTACACAACAATATTGGGCTATCATATACAAAGCTTGGGCCATTATATATCAATATTGGGTCATTTTATACAGATTTTTAGCATTTGTATAGAAATATTGGACCAGCAGAAGACGCAAAAGAAAATCATCTTTTGACCTAAAACGCTTCAACAAGGCGCTGCATATTGATGCTCTGATTGCCATTTGCTCATCGCTAAGGTTGGTTGGTTGGTTGATCTGATGCTTAACGTCCACGGTAAACAATTAAGGTCATGTCGGGACGGTCAGTTAACCTAACCACACTATTCATGGGCAGGCTTAGACCTCCTAAGCGGTTAACCAGTACTAAGTGCACATACTTTCGCCAGTAACTGACCACTGCCCTTCTTGAATCAGCGGAAGGAGAAACGAAAGTATGTGGCCAGACCGGGATTCGAACCCAGGACATCTGACTTACGAGTCAGGTGCCCTACCCATTGCGCTACCCGGCCCGGCTTCATCGCTAAGGGATTTGGGGACCCAAAGGGCTGTTAGCTTGCGCATACCTAAACGATCGTGTAAGATTGTTTAAACGCTACCATGAGAAATGCCTAATGCCTTCGCTATTTCTTCCACCTGAATTCGCCTATCAGAGTATACCAGATCCCGAACTTTGTTACACATTTCTTCTTCGGTGGAATCCAGTGGGCGTCCAGACCTGGCTTCGTCAATTAAAGACGTTTTCCCCTACCCAGAATTTAACCTGAGCATACGATGGTGCAGAATTACCGAATTACAGCTCGGTACTCAACTTTAGATGAAAAGCATGCCTTTGCATCACTAGCCATGTTTGACATTCAATATCTTATTAAAGAATGACTCGGTACGTGTGCAATTTTGCCTCCATGTATATGTATTGAAACAAGGCATGAAATTCGTGACCGTCACGGTCAATCGGAAATGGGCTGGTTACTTATTAACTCGCCCTCGTATATATAAATATATATTGGGTTAAGCCCAAGTTACATACTGAATCAGACCCACTAACTTTGTGTAGTCAAATTTAGCTGTCCCACCGTGATTTGCTTATATAGATAGGTAGAGATACTGTGTATGATAATGGGGCAATGTATCATGTGCATGAACCACAACTCTGGCTTACTTACTTTATGAATTACCTGCCCTTGCATGAATTCCCGTTTTACTTTGTAACTCCTTAACCGTTGGAAATGTTTTAACTAAGCTGTATGGTGATGTGTATATTGCCAAGGGAATGTATTAAAATATTATGACAAAGAATGGTACTCTAGTTTACTTAGTTTGTGAGTTATCTCCCATGTTCGACTTTGACATTACTTAACTTCTGAGGTGCTTCACCCTGGAAGCTGATTTTTGGTATACTTAAAGTATTTGATGTATTAGATGTTTTAATAACATTGAAGTCATTAATTACAGAGTTGTATACAGAGTTGTTGCACCTGTTTGTCTGCCTGTCCATCCTTCTATAAAGGATCCTGTTCATTCTGTACCTTCTTCATGACAATAAAACGGCGTATTATGCGCCACTTGCGAAGCTCTTGTTTTTATATTGGCCCATTATGTACAAGTATTGGGTCATTATATATAAATATTGTACCATTTTATATAGATTTTTGGCATTATCTATTCACACATATTGGGCCAGCGTATATGAAGTACATTTAGATGATGACCTTGGGTTGACTTTGACTTATTTTATGGCTATGGTTACTACAGTTTCTGGTGTTTTTTGTTACTAGTAGACCTACATGCATAAATATTGTAGATTCTAAATTTCCTCGGGTGGAGAGACTAAAGGTTTCTCAAATTACCATCATACCCATTTGTTTTAATCTTTAGAAATGCTCCTAGAAACTTTCTTGGAACAAATCAGATTGGTCATGGAACAGCTATTATTGTGCTGCCTTGCAAGTCTAAGGTCAATGGTTCAATCCTCTGCTCCTCATGGGTGCTGACTCACTTGTGATTTTCAACAATAAAATGGCTATAGGCTTTATGTATCGGTTTAGTTTATTTTGATAAATTTTCAGAATTAAGAAGCCGCAGTGAACAATGTTGGGATTGTTTATCTTATATATATGCATATAGAAATGTTGGGTCATCGTATTTATACAGATAATTGGGTCAAAGCCCCAATTACTTATTGGGTCAGACCCACTAACTTGGTTTTGTCAGGTTTAGCTGTCCCACCGTGATTTGTTGATGTATATAGGAATACATGCTCTATCGAGACAAAAAGGACACATTTCCATTCATGTAAATGTTTATATCACCGTTTTTTCTGGTAGGTCCCAATAAGTGGTTTTTGAGACACAGACCCAATAAGTGGGCAAGTTTAAGTATATATATATATATATATATATATATATATATATATATATATATATATATATATATATATATATATATATATATATATATATATATATATATATATATATATATATATATATATATATATATAAACAATTTCCCAAGAACATAACTCTAAATAGTAGCTTGAAAAGCGTTCAGAAGAAATTCTAACGGCTTATACAATCTGTATCCGAATATAACTTAATGTATATAATTTTATGAATGACAAGTGGTTTGAAGCATACTTTTTCCAATGTGATTAATCAAACAGTAGAGTGAGAGGTTGCAGATTCGTACAGTTTTACATTTATTTTTACTGTATTTTTCTTACACGTGAACCTTGCCATTTTGTGTATCAGTGTCAACCTAATACACATTACTTGTTTGTTTTGAAAAACTATACTGCTCAAAATAAATAAGGGATATAAAGGGATTTAAGGTAGCAGAAGTAAGGAAAATAAGTAAATGAATATTAAACTGTTATAATTCATATAACAATTATTCATAGAGACCCTCAATATAAAAATTGAAACGATTAAGCTTGTCACGTGACCTAGAGTAAATTGGAAGTAGACAAGGGGTCGACACCCTAATTTCGCAGGAATCCATCGCAGCAATGACTAATAATTTTTATGCAAACTTTATTAAGACAGACGCCTAATGCCTCAGTTAACAAGATACAGATACTTTTTTTACATGCGGTTTTATCACAGGAGAAAAAGATAGTCGTAAAAGATACCATTGTGTGGTGTACTGTCTCACATATGGTGACATTTGTAACTGATTTTTCGCTATATTTCAAAAAATGCTCCCCTGACTTGTACGCGGATGGATGACACAACTATCCGTACTCACAGTAACATCATAGATATGATTGAAGATATCAAATTAGAAATGCACCATATTGGAGCAAGAAAACGATATAGATGTTCACATGAAGAAAACAAGATGCATGTTAGTCGGGTCCAGAAAGCGTTGAATGACTCTCGATCATTGCATATAAAAGATAACGATGTGACCATACAATCTGTGTCCAAACAGAAACTCCTTGGAAATGCTCACCTGGTCTCCTCATATAGACCATCTATGTTCCATTATTTCATCAAAAATATTGCTTTTACGACAATAGCAACATGTGTACCAACTCATGTTCAAAAACGCTTTTACCAGTGGTATATTCTCCCCTACATTGATTACGACTCCGTTACCTGGGGAGCAGCCTCTGCGACAGACATAGAAAGATAAGCTAAATTGCAAACACGCGCTACTAGTATTATCTTGCATTCAGGTAACGATAAAGTTAAGATGTTTAATGATCTAGACTGGCTCTCAGTGCTAGACATAGTAAAATACAACAAAGCGGTCCTTACATACAGGGCCCTAACTGATTGACATTTCATTGTACTAGATTTCAATCCACAATTGTCAAAATCGAAGTCATTCCAGTGGCCTTTAAAAACCAATTGTTTATGAACTCCATACCGGACCGTACATCGGATAAGCATCTAGTCTAATCTAGCTCTGTATTCAGCAGCCCTGGTTGTGCCAGTAAAGTCCATCTCTGAACAATTCTGAATACTAAATCCCTACCTCTTTTTCTGTCTACCTTTTGCTTTTCTTTCACTGTGACCTCCGGAAATGTCTTTACTAACCGAGAAGCCCCTGCGATTTTGGCCAAACCACCACAGATTCCGTTTCTTGACCAAGGTCAGGAGTAGGTCAACTTTTCCAATGGCTATTTGGATCTGTCATAACAGTAAACAGGGTTCATTGCAAACAACCTTTCATTACTACCATCATATGAGCCGCGACACGACAAACCAACAATGTGGTTGCGCGCCCAGTGCAGACTCAGATCAGCCTGGGCATCCGCCCAGTCTGATCAGAGTCTTCGCTGTCCGCATGAAGGTAGCGTAGGCCCTTAGCTACCATTTGTGCACTTAACGAAGAGTCTGATCAGACTGGGCGGATCTCCAGACTGATCTGAGTCTGCGCTGGGCGCACAACCACATTGTTGGTGTTCTCGTGTCGCGGCTCAATTATCATTCAGATATGAAATACATACTGTTATAAATGACGTAATGCCTGTCATACATCCCACCCAGCTATCCATTTGTCATAAGTTAGTATTTAGTAACTATATGTCATACAGAATGTTAAAGACACCATTAACTATAGAGAGAATTTGATACTTTGAGCAACGATCGTAAAGTAAAACAATCAAAAACAAAGGCCATAGGCTTATACAGCTACACATGGTAAACATGGTAAACACAAGCACATAAACTCCTCAAACCCCCCCCCCCTCTCTCTCTCTCTCTCTCCACCCCACTAACCAGTAAAATATCACAAACTGAGTCGCAACACGACATAACCAACAAAGTGGCATGTGCACCACGCGAAGATTTCGATCAACCTGGGCATCCGCCCAGTCTTATCAGAGATTTTGCTTTGTGTTTTAAGCGTAGCTAAGGGTCTACGCTATCTATATACAGACAGCGAATACTCTGCTCAGACTGGACTGGTATCCAAGCCGATCTGAGTCTTCGTTGGGCGCACATGCCACTTTGTTGGTTTTGTCGTGTCGCGGCTAACTTATAATATTTTTGGATACAAGACTTGAAAACGAGATTCTTACGTTGTGATTAATTGATATTAAATGTTGTTGAAAATTAGTGCTAATAAGTATGGAAATAAGTAAAAGCTAGCAACCAATCTTAAGAGACTAAGGGCCAATTTCACGTCGCCGAATTATTTGTTGCTG
The DNA here is from genome assembly GCA_963989385.1 of Ctena decussata. NCBI lineage: Eukaryota > Metazoa > Mollusca > Bivalvia > Lucinida > Lucinidae > Ctena > Ctena decussata. Next base: position 29,958,177 of record OZ022498.1, on the reverse strand, counting down.
ATTTAAACCACTGTTGCAATTTCGCTAAACTGCCTATCAAACCTTGGTTTAAATCGATTTCTCTTGTGAAAAACCAACTTGATTTAGCAAAACCATGGTTTTGCCAAGCTAGTTATTCTTTGCGGAAGAGCATTAGGGCCAGGTATACTTTTGTTCTTTTTTATTAGATATATCGAACTTTCGAGTTAATAACTCAAAATTTCGACTTATGTTTTCGAAATTTCGAGTAAATGAGCCGAAATTTTGACTTATTAGCTCAAAAGTTCGACTTAATAACTCGAAATTTCGACATATTAACTGAAAATTTTGACTTATTAACTCGAAATTTCGACTTATTATCTTGAAATTTCGCTTTAAGTTAATAAGTCGAAATTTCGAGTTAATAAGTAGATATTTCGAGATATTAAGTCGAAATTTTAAGATACTTAGTCGAAATTCTGAGTTTATAAGTCAAAATTTCGAGAACTTAGCCTAAATTCCGAGTTTATAAGTCGAAATTTTGAAATATGAAGTCGAAATATTGAGATAATAAGTCGAAATTTGGAGATAGAAAGTCGTTACTTCGAGTTAATAAGTCGAAATTTCGAGATAATAAGTCGAAATTTCGAGATACTGAGTCGAAATTTCGAGATAATAAGTCGAAATTTCGAGATACTAAGTCGATAGTTCGAGTTAATAAGAAATTTGGAGATACTAAGTCGAACGTTTGAGATAATAAGTCGAAATTTCGAGTTAATAATTCAAAATTTCGAGATAATGAGTCGAAATTTTTATTTACTTAGTCGAAATTTCGAGATAATAAGTCAGTATAGTTTTATAAAAGAGATCAAACTCCAAGTAGTTCTGTTTATTTTATTCCCGACTAGTTTCGGTTATTACAACCTTTCTCAAGGGACATATTTGTAAACAATGAAACATAAATGACATCAACGTCACATGACGTCAATGGCAACGACGTCAAAAAATGGCAATGACTTTAGCGTAAAAACTTACTGATTAAACAGTGTTAAGCACATTTAACAATAACAGGATCTTAGAAGATGCAAAATCACAGGAAAAATGCAATTTTAAAGCTAAATATTAAGATGCCTGTAATAACTGTCATGTTAAATGAAAGTTGAGCCGCAGGACAGCAATGTCTACAAACTCAAATAAACCAGATAAAACCCAGATCAACCTGCGCAACCATGCATTCTGACTAGAACTCCCATAGGTTGCAAGAAGGATTTAGGCTTTTCAAGTAACCGCAGTAGAGTGCATATTAAAGGGAAATCAGACAGTACAGATGCGCAGGCTGATCAGAGTTATAAATTGGCACACAGGTAAAGATTATAGAAAACACTGTACCGGGGTCAAATAGGCATAAGTTATTAAAATAACACTTTGGAATTCATGCCTTTTGGAGCAACCGTACCACGAATGTGCATCCAAGACGTTTCCTTCAACAGTCTTTTCCACTTATTTGAAACTTTTTCAATAGGCATAAACGAAAAATCGTGAATGGTATGTCCTGGAGAATTGAAATGTTCAGAACATTTCAATTCTCCAGGACATACCATTCACGATTTTTAAATGAAAACGGTCAATCAAACAAAATACTTACCGACAGTCACGAAACACATTTTTATACTGGATTGCTTGTCTGTTGCATTCCAAAATACCTTTAAATAAACATTTGTCTCTTTTATTAGCACGGTGTCATTTTCGCTGCTCAAAGCCACATCTTCTACTACTTCAGCTAAGATATAATCAATAAAAGGTGGTGTATGATCTATTATCAGTTCCTTGGAATGGAACACAGTGCGCAAATCCGCATAGTTCTCAACGATTGCTGTAGCATATACTGGTGTATCATGGGAAGCTCATATCGAGAAGATTAGATGTCTCAGGCTCTCTCAAATACTTATAAGCCGTGACATGACATAACCAACAAAGTGGCATGGATGTGCGCTTTAATGGTAACTAAGGATCAAAGTAAGCTCCGTGCGGACAGCGAAAACTCTGATCACTGAGACTTGGCGGATGCCGAGACTGATCTGAGTCTTCGTTGGTCGCACATGCCATCTTGTTTGTTTTGTCCTTTCGCGGCTTACTGCGCATCACGAATATTATTTATGTTGACAAAATCATCATAGTCATCCATTGTTGGCAAAAATCAAGGTTTGTCCGTCCCTTATCTTTCAATTTTCGAAGCTAAAAGTAATCCGTGATTTTATTAGCAGTGAAAAATAATCTTTGCACGTGAAATTCATTCCGAATATTATCTACGAAAATAAGCATCCAACAGCCTTAATTCCTTATCGGCGAATTGAAATTGGGCCTAAATCTAGCAACAAGTGAAGACTAGCTACTAGATTCTCAATTGCTGGTTCCTAGCAACTGAGAGCCAAATTGCAATTTCAATAATTCTAACAAGTACTGTGTATGGTGATGTTGTGAACAAATTGGAAAAAAAATCTGAAACAGAATAAAGGGTATCAGTCAAAATCCGACCAGTGTTAAAATGTATTAGTTCTGATCGTTTGAACCAGCTCTTTCGTATGAAGAGGAAATCTTTCTAGAAGTGAAACACTGGTCGGACTAAGCAGATGGCAGAACCTGCAAGTAAAAACTGAGTTGCTTCCCCTGGATTGTATCCATTGACCTTTATCAAAGACAAGAGGAAACTTCATGTACTACTCTAATGATAATCCTATTGTTTCAGGCGAACCAATAAACTTTACCACTGACGGCAGACTGCTCACTCTGGACTGGAAGAATATATTTACAGTGTACCCAGAAATTCCTGTTGTCTACGACGTGACGGTTGGAACGGCGCTGGGATATGCTGACATTTTGGATATTTGTTCTTTATCGACTCACAGTCATTCTTTCCATGTTCCAGAGGACACGATCCTGACCAAGGATATCAACGAATTATTTATAACCGTTTCTTCAGTGTACCCAACGGGAATGTCGTCAACATACAGAGAAATATATAACCTTCCCTTTTAAACTGTTTATTACATGTTCCAGTTAAAATATTTGTGTACAGAAATATTTATCCGGTTTCTAAGAGCTCCAGGTGAGGTAGGGTTTTAAGGATAATTCTGAGAATTTCGTACTTTTCAATGGAAACATGTTGTGACCCATCCCTAGAACCGTCTCTGTGAAACGGTGCCAGTGAGGGATCACCGTGTATATCTTAACGGAGAAATACTGAAAAGAATCCCTGAATTTTCGTTATTACAATTTAAGCCGTGACAAGTAAAAAAAAATAGCCATCAGAGGAGATGGCAAATCCCCCGACCGAAGACCCCCATGGGCCTTGGTAAAAAGGGTGCACTTCAAAGCACATCTTAGTAATATATTGTCATTCTTTTATGCTTCTGATTGACATTATCTGTTAACAGATGCATGATTATCTAACACTCAGACTAAAACAGTATGCTTGACTGCTAAAAAGAGGTAATATCTCAAACAGCCACCATATACACAAATGTATAGCATACAATACATTCAGCTTTCAAACGGTGTGAATAAATTCTAAAGTACAAGCCCTACAAACCTAATTTTGAGCTCTCTAGTAAGTGAATTTGGACAAAGAATCCAAATCTGGAAAAAAAAAATATTATTTTTTTTTTTTTTGGGGGGGGGGGAGGGGGGGGGGGGGCGTGGGAATGTGGAGGGGTCAGAGAAAGTTAGGAACACTGATAAGATATCACAGCATGATCATCGATATTCTAAAAGGTACAAGGTTATTCAAATTCTGGAGCAGGCCAGGGTTATACAGATATGGAGCAGAGACTCAAACAGCAGCTCAAACTACCAAAGGGAAATAACTCACAAAGTATGAAAGCTAGAGTTATCCTTCATGTATGAGACAAATTGTCATGACCTGTTCTGCATATCTGTGAAGTATCATGAAAATATTTCAAAAGGTATCCAAACTATGGGGCAGGCACCTAAAATCATCAAAGGGAAATAACTCCAAAAGTAAGAAAGCAAGGTTGTCATTCTTGTTCGCGACACATCATCATGACCTGTTCTACATATCTGTGAAGTATCATGAAAATATTCCGAAAGGTATTCAAGTTATAGAGCGGACACGAAATCACACCTAAAACCATCAAGGACACGAAATCACACCTAAAACTATCAAGGGGAAATAACTCAAAAGTAAGAAAGCAGGAGTTGTCATTCTTGTTCGCGACACATCGTCATGACCTGTTCCACATATCTGTGAAGTATCATGAGAATATTCCAAAGGGTATTCAAGTTATAGAGCGGACACGAATCTGCCAAAGAATCACACCTAAAACTATCAAGGGGAAATAACTCAAAAAGTAAGAAAGCAAGAGTTGTCATTCTTGTTCACGACACATTGTCATGACCTGTTCTACATTTCTGTGAAGTATCATGAAAATATTCCAAAGGGTATTCAAGTTACAGAGCGGACACGAATCTGCCAAAAAATCACCAAAGGGGAGATAACTCAAAAAGTACAATAGCAAGAGTTACCATTCTTGTACGCGACACATTGTCTGGACCTGTTCTACATAACTGTGAAGTATCATGAAAATATTCCAAAGGGTATTCAAGATATAGAGCGGACAAGAAAGTGTTTACGGACGGACGGACAGACGGACGGACGGACGGACGGACGCTAGGCTCATCACTATATCCCCCGAACCTTTCGGTCGGGGGATAACAACAAAGTTGCATGTGCGCCTCGCGAAGACTCAGATCAGCATGGGCATTCGCTAAATCTAATCAGAGTATTGGCTGAATGCCTAGAGGGAAGCTGTGCGTCTGTGTTACTTCAGTGTCGACAGCGAAGACTCTGATCAGACCGGGCAAAATCGCGGCTCATTTCTTATCTGAAACACTCGGTTTCTGTTTTATCTGTTTTTGGCAATAACACTATCAGGACTGCAGCTGAGTATATCTTGCATGAAGCCAAATATGTCCAGATAATTATGATTTTTTTTTTCAATCAAGCTAACGTTTGTAGTTAGTTCATGTGTTTACTGTCATCAAATAATTAAGCTGTTCTCTCTATCATTTTCGTATTTTTCTGTCACTGTAAAACTTTCCTATGTTTCATGTGATGAGTTTGATTTTGTTATAGTTTGACCACTACTTACTGGAGAAACGTAGCACTTGCTTTTAAAAATTTGTTTTTTCTTAAAGGATTTTTGTAACAATTTTCACAATGACAAATATTGCGAAATATTCTTCATAAAACAAGATTCCAACTCGTGTGTAAGTGACAGTACATATTGAAGAAAACATGATATGTCGATTGTAACATGAATCAAACACACTGTGTTAAATATTTTCGTTTTACTAAAATTATATTTTACCAAATAAACATCGATCAATTAATCGATAAGTTTACAACTTATAAGCCGCCTCGAGATCAGCTCAGCCGGGACATGAATAAAGTTGTCTTAACACGTGTGAGAACTGCAAATGCGCTACGGAGAATATTGAGCATATGGACAAGCTTTGCTTCGCATTTATATTCTATATTACATTCTTAGCAAAGAAATACAAGGATTTCCTGCCAATATGAATATGCTATTTCCCAGGTCTCGGAGACGATTTATTTTCTCTAGGGAAATAAATCCCTGTAGAGTGGTTACCTTCTCTAAAATATTCAGAGATTGGTTATTTATGTACGACCTGATTCCGGCTTTTGAAACTACTTTCCAAAGTGTATATTTCGACTGCAGTTAAAGCTATGAAATACGTAGGCAAGTAAATTATTCTTATTTTGACAAACATTGGCCCTTTCCGAAAACAAAATGGCGGTCATTTTATTTCAATTTTCGTGTATTCTTTCGAACTGCTGTATACAGACTGTCAGAACGACTCTTAAAAACATAAAAAAAACAGATGGAAATACCTTTAATTGTAGGACATACGAATGTAATATACAGTTTATTGAATCGCCCCATTTAAAATATGGGATTTATAAACCTCGGAAGATTTAAAGATCCGATAAAGAAACTCGTCCTTCGGACTCGTCCTTCGGACTCGTTTCTTCGTCGGCTCTTTAAACCCTCCCTCGGTTTATAAATCGCATATTTTAAATGAGACAATTGATAAAGTTTGAACTCTTTTTAAAAGATGCTTTAGACAGGGGTTCTCAGCCCCTGTTATTCTTGAAATCATCTAATAATCTTATCCACCAAGTGATTCTGTATTGGCACACCGTGGTTCTTGTTAGCGGATAAAAAGCATCTTCGAATTATTTGACACTCCAAGTGCATGGAACAAACAACTAGAACTCATTTACAGAAGAAATGTGTTACGGAAGGTTGGCACCAGACGCCTACTGTTTTTAGTAGGAGTTGAGCGCTGCTCAGGAGAGAATCTCCGCTGATCAGATTTACCAACGCATGTTACAGAGTGGATGATCACGTGCTTTCTTGCGTCATTTTCTTACGTCATTCTGAACAAGGAAACCTCGAGAATTCTTCACGTTTTAGTTTATAAGTTCATTGTTTTCAAAATGCAGCGCAGTGAATGTGTATTCGTGAGTACTGTCGGACGATATTCGTAATTTTATCGTGAGTCTTATGGTTCTTGTATTTAATCGTCCCCTTTACATCCGAAACGAAAAGTAGGCTGTGGCACGTGAAGGATGTTGTTGCTCCAAAACTGGGAGAGGTTTAAACGTGAAAACAAGTAAACTCTCAGTAAAAACAAGAACCCCATTTGAAAGTACTTACGAGCACGAATCCAATGCGCTTTAGTCTATAAGACTGCATTCGGCAACAAAGAAGTTATCTTGAAAAACACTGACTACGAAGTAATCGTTGTACTGGAATTTCCAGTATTTCCAGTGACGCGAAAATCACGTGATCATCCTCCCTGTGTTAAGATCACGACTCCGATCAGGTTTGACTCTCATTCACTTGGCTTTTGAATCGATAATCAAACGGAGACTGATACTCGGATAGTAAGGATTACACAAGTCTGCTTTGCAGCAGATTTGGGTAACTCGCCCTAGATATTTCCACAGGAGTCTGAAATTTCGTCAATAAAACAAAAAAAAAGGCAAATTCTACAGAATCGCGTTCATATTTATACATATATGTATTATAAAAATACAGGAATGCAATGCCTTTTTTACCCCACCCACCACGAAAACTCGTTCCCAACACGTTTTCAAGTAGTAAACAGCAAAAAGCGTTCCAATGTACGTAGCGGTTACTTGTAACAAAATGTTTTCTATCATCCGCCACCTACAATTCATCAGTATGTATTTCAAGAAAGCCACAAAAGAAGATCAAATTTGGCGACTGACAGCGAATTTATTTTTCTGAGAAACCATGTCCACTTCAGTATGACGTCACTTGTTTACATTTGACAGCGCGTGAGCGGGCGCATTTAATTGGACGAGACGCATTTAATTGGACGAGGGTATCGGCACGACGGTCGTGCGGATAAGAATCATTATCATCAACACGGTCGGGCCTTATTCGCACGCCGGCGATTATATATTCCATCATAGATGCCATGGCCTTTCTTAGAAATGGTTTCATACAACACAGTTTCGGTAATTCATATGGAGTATTCAAAATAACTAAAAACTGGTCAAAACATTTTATGACCGACTTTCTGTTGTTAAAACATCTGATATCCGGATCCCAGCTGTACCTTTATGGGACACAATCTTATTTTTGGCATGTTCCAGTTCGACAAGAATAGGTTGCATCAATTATATATGTGTATGTAGAAAAGGTATTCCGTCAAGATGAGGCATCAAAAGGATGTTAAGGCCGAATGCTACAAGTCCATAAGCCGACCACAGCTCGAGTATGCTTCGACGGTATGGGACCCAGTGACAAAATTCAACATAGCCAAACATAGTCTGTATAGAGGCGTGCCGCCAGATTTTGCTTAACCGACTAACGCCGAACCTGCAGTGTCACTTCAATTTGGCCAGAACTTGGTTGGGAGGACCTTGAATCGAGGCGACACCAGAGCAAAGTCACAATGATGTAAAGGATCGTCACTAACCTCGTTGAAATCCCTCCAGGCCAGTACCTGACAGCCACAGGAGTAGCAACTAGAGGACACTATGAACTATTCCTTCCAATATTTTGCTCCATCAACGCCTACCAGGGACCCTTCTTTCCATCAACAAGCCATCTCTGGAATGGCCTGCCTGCCAATGTCATATCAGCACCGACTTTGGATGACTTCAAGCTCCTTGTCAGTGCAGGTATCCTAAGACCGTGATTGTGAACAATATGTTTTTATCTGGTTTTAACTGTACATAAGAACCTCCCAGCACAAATGTTTTAAGGTTGTTCACAGTGCGACTATGCCAATATTGGCCATGCACTTTATTGGTAGATGTATATGTAGATAGATTGATTTAACAGATTGACAATAGCATAGCACAGGATTGATTTAAGTAACTGAAAATGAGTCCCTAGTACAATCAATTTTTCATATTTTATAATCATTTATAAACTTAAATCGGTGAATTGGCTTGGAACATTTTAGAAATGTGTATATTCATGTTTCAAGTAGGGGCTATGTATAAAATATTTTTTGTTTAGTATAGCCCCTTAAAATCAGTAAAAACCACACCTATATCAAAAATTAAATATCAGTTGAAGTATGATCCAGTTGTTGTCAAGATTTTATACTTACCATAAAACAGGCTGTATACCCCTAGTATGGGTATAATAAAATTAAAGAAATTCTGATCCCAGTAAATTATACTTCAGTGCTTCTGAATGTGGGTCGTCAGGGACCCAAATGCATTAGAAAAAGCATTATCTTGTTGAACTGTATGTTTGGTTCTTGATTGCCCATGTTCAAGTTACATTAAAGTGAACTATAATCTCTGTATTATCATAATTCAGAGTTAAAACCATATCAGTGAAAATGTCACCTTGTCGAAACCCAGCAAACACCAGAAAATTTTCAGATCAAATCATTTGAGAAGAACTAGGACATCCCGTGTTTCACAATACACTAGATACCTTGCATATAGTGATGTCCTGAAGATTTTTTTTCAGGACTATTTCTATGTGGAATAGTCTCCCCTCTTCGGCGGTTTCTGCCAAACCTGCTGAGGAGTTTAAGACCCTTGTTCAGATTATCAGTCAAGAGGCTCGTGTTTTAGCATACCATTGATCTGCTTCTTGTAAATAGTTTTAATGGCCCACCCCGAAAAGTTATCCCTTTGAGCTAAATTCTAAATTTAGCCACCCACCACACCTGAGGTAAAGATCAGAAAATGGTCGTCTCAGTATCGAGAGACGGATTTGGTGGGCTTCTTTTCTTTCTTTTTTCAAAACTGACCCTGTAATTACTTATTCTAGACTGACAGCATATCTTATTTGGAGCCCAGCAGAACTATTTTAGAGCCCTAGCAGTTTTAACTGACACTCACTTTTTAAGCATTGATTTTCTCACTGATTGATGTCAAAGGTGGAGCTTTATTTCGATCTAACCCAATTCTGATTCTTATCAGACATGTCATGAGCTTTGCTCCCTGTTATGGTGCTATTTTATTTTCCATCTTGTTTCTTGTCTTATCGTTTCATTTGTGGCTCGGTGTAGTAACGAAATGCTGTTGTTGAATGAATGAATGAATGTTTAAGTTATTTATAGACGCTCAACCCTGGTAAGGGCATATAGCGTCTAAACGTCAGCAATTTAAAACGTTTCTATATATAAGAGATTCAAAAACAATCAAATGTTAAAAGTATTGTGTATACGTCCGAATAATAAAAACGTTATGTACAATAAAAGACTATATCTTGTTAAAAAGTCCAGCTTCCTTTAAGAAATTGATAATATGGACAGAAGAAACTTTGCTAAAATGCTCGGTAATGGTTTTAATTTTATAATGTTTTGAACGAATATGGTTAAAGTCAATGCATGATACAAGAAGATGTTTAATAGTGATGACTATGTTGCATGGTATGCAGAATGGTGCAACCTCATTATTTAGTAAAAATGAATGTGTAATTTTGGTATGCCCTATTCGGCATCTAGTAATAACGGTCTGTTCTTTTCTATTTGATAATATAGTGTCTTTGCTGTGAAAATCTGGTTAAATTTGTCGAAGTTTGTTATGAATTTGATTATCCCAATTAGTTTGACATTTTGATTTGATATATGTATTAATCTGAGATTTAAAATCTGAGTGCGGAATTCGGAAGGTACTTTCTGGTAAATTTAAAGCCGCCTTGGCCTCTTTATCGGCCAGGTCATTTCCACGAATATTGACGTGACTTGGAACCCAACAAAAGATTATTTCTTTTGATGGTAACTGAAAATATTTACGAAGTAATTGTTGTATTAAAGGATTGGGGTGATTGACGTTTTTAAGTGATGATAAAACAGAAAGTGAGTCTGAGAATATAATAAACTGATTGTTTTCTTGAACTGAAATTTGATTGAGGGCCAAATCTATGGCTTTAGCTTCAGCTGTAAATATAGAGCTGCCATTTGGTAATCGTATAGTATCTGTGAATAGGGGACTTACAACCGAACATGCAACTTTATCTTCTTGTTTTGAACCATCCGTATAGATTGTGGTATGGTTTGGAAAATTAGATTTTACTTGCAAGAATTCTGATTGAAGAAGGTCAGGGTTCGTCTGTGATTTTTTATTCTTGTGTAATGATAAAATAACGTTAGGAGGTTTTAATGTCCATGGCTCTTGGACAGGTAAAGAAAATTTCTGGATGTTTTTAATGTCAATATGAGAGTCTACTAGCAAAGGTTTAATACGTAAACCCAAAGGTTTAATAGATCTCGGCTTGTTGTTATAAAATATTTCATACCGAGGGTTAAAAACACAATCGTAAGCAGAATTCTTTGGGTTTGCAGCTAGTTTTGATACATATTGTAGTGATAATTTCTCTCTTCTGATATATAGAGACGGTTCATTCGACTCTGCGTAAAGACTTTCTACGGGAGATGTTCGAAATGCTCCAAGAGCAAGACGTAACCCCTGATGATGAATGGTGTCAAGACATTTAAGGTATGATTTTCGTGCCGAACCATATACGACTGAACCATAATCCAGTTTAGTTCTCACAAGAGATCTATACAGGTTTAGAAGTACAGTACGATCTCCTCCCCAATTTGTATTGGAGAGCACTTTTAAAACATCTAAAGCTTTTAAACATTTAGCTTTCAAAGCTTTTATGTGAGGAATAAAAGTGAGTTTCTTATCGAACAGAAGGCCTAAGAATTTGGCCTCATTTACAACTGGAATTGGCGATCCATAAATGTTAAGAACTGGGTCGGGGTGCAAACCCCTCAACTGACAGAAATGAACACATTGGGTTTTAGTTTTAGAAAATTTCAAACCGTTTTCTGTGGCCCAGGTTTCTACTTTATTCAGGCATCTTTGAAGTCTGAATTCTATGTTTTCCATATTTTTCGATTTGTAAAAGATGCCAAAGTCGTCAACATATAATGAAGAATCGGTATCGTTAACACATTTAACAATGTTATTGATTTTTATATTAAATAAAGTATGTGATAAAATACTTCCCTGAGGAACACCCTGTTCTTGTTTAAAAGTGTCAGACAATGTAGACCCTATTCTAACATTAAAGGATCTGTCAGATAAGAAATTCGAAATAAAGTTTGGAAGTCGGCCTCGAAGGCCAATATTATGTAAATCTTTCATGATGCTATATTTCCACGTCGTGTCGTACGCTTTCTCCAGATCAAAAAATATTGCGACGACATGTTCTTTTTTCACAAATGCATCGCGAATGAAAGTTTCTAATCGAACTAAATGATCTACAGTACTGTGATTCTTACGAAAGCCCGCTTGATTTCTGGTAATCAAGTTATTTGACTCCAGGAACCAAACGAGCCTATCGTTAATCATTCTCTCCATTGTTTTACATATGCAACTTGTTAACGCTATCGGTCGGTAATTTGTAGCTTCCGTTTTATCCTTTCCCGGTTTGGGAATAGGAATGATGACTGCTTTATGCCAGTCTTCTGGAAAATTTCCAGTATGCCAAATATCATTCAACATATTAAGTAAGGTCTCCAATGCATCAGGTGGTAAATGTTTAAGGAATTGATAATGAATATCGTCCGGCCCTGCGGCCGTATCTTTACATTTATCAAGTGACTCCTTTAATTCTGATATGCTGAAGGGAAGATTATATTTTTCGTTATTTAATGACTGAAAATTTAAATTTTCTGATTCTTTTTCAGTTTTCAGTTCCTGAAATCGTTGACTGTAATTTGAGCTTGAAGAATTTTTCTGAAAGTTTTCGCCTAATGCATTGGAAATCTCTGCAGTGGAAAAACATTTGTTACCGTTGGAAGATTTAATATGAACACATTCAGATTTCTTGTGTTTTCCACTGATTTTACGTATCATTTCCCATATCTTTTTTACTGGCGTTTTAGGATTTAATTTATTGACATATTGTTGCCATGATGAACGTTTGGCTTCTTTAATAGTTCTTCGTGCTTTAGCACGAGTTACTTTTGAATGTACATGATTTTCACGAGACGGATTTTTATTAAATTTTCGTAAAGACGATTTGCGTTTGTTTATTGCAGTTTTACATTCATTAGTAAACCATGGATTACGCCTTTTTGAACTTGTCGAGGATTTCGGAATACTTTCTTCCGAAATTGCATGTAATGCTGATGTAAAAGCAGACATATCTTCTGCTGATTTGAACTTTTCAGAGCTAAGCCGCTCCTGACATGATGTTACGAACATTTCCCAATTTGCTTTTTTCAAATTCCATCGAGAATGCTGTTCTTCATCAGATGAATCAATTTCTTTAATTATGATTGGAAAGTGATCGCTTCCATGCAGGTCATCACAAACTGACCAGTCAAAATCTAAATATATATTAGGATGACAAATAGACAAATCTATGGCAAAATAATTTCCCGTGGGAGGGTGAAGATATGTAGGCTGTTTTTCATTAAGTATACACAAATCATTTTCAGCAATTACATCTTCAATAATTTCTCCTCTGTCATTTGTATTCAAACAACCCCAGGTTTTACTGTGACCATTGAAGTCACCAACTAACATAAATGGCTGCGGCAATTGGTCTACTAGATTGACCAAGGAATTTTTAGAAAGTACATCATTTGGCGGAATATAGATAGAGCATATCGTTACTTTTTTGGATAAAGTAACATTGACGGCAACTGCTTGTAAGTTTGTATTCAGATTAAACTGACTATGTGGAATGTTAGATTTTACGAGAATCGAAGTTCCTCCTGATGCTCTTTGACCATCAGGACAAATATAGTTAAACATACTAAAATCTCTAAAACTAACATTATCTGACTGCTTTAAAAAGGTTTCTTGAAGACAAATGACACTTGGAGATAGAAGAGACATTAAAATTAGTAATTCATTATAATTTGCTGTAAGACCACGACAGTTCCACTGTATTATTGACTTTTTATCCATGTTTAAATGAATGGGAGAGAAAAAAACGTGTCAGGAGACCAATCAGGAGAATATACTTCTCCTAAGCAGTATCCATGTCATCCTCCAAAGCGCCATATTTATTGACCGTTTTAACAGGATCCGGAGATCCTTTGCCGAGCTTGTTGGAGGACGAACCTCCGATGGCAGGTTTATTGGAGGACGAACCTCCGCCAGAATGTGATCGACGGCCAGAGCCGTGACCAGAAGGAGAACGATGTTTATCCTTCTCCTTCTGCGCTTTAGCCGCCGCTTTAAGCTGTTCCTTAGGCTGCCTAGCAGACTGCGAACCAGACGAACTAGACTGTGAACTAGATTGTGAATTAGACTGTGAACTAGACTGAGAATTAGACTGAGAACTAGACTGAGAATTAGTTGGACGAGCCGCCGAAGCGGCTCGAGGCTGTGAACCTGAGCCAGAGCGGGCTTTAGTTGCTCTTGGCTGAGATGTTGGCTGAGATGTTGGTTTTACAGATGGTGAAATAACTTTAGAGGATGGTAAAATGTCAAAATCTTTTTCGAAAAATTGGGTACCAGTAGTTTTTGTTTCGGGTCTTGCCAGTGAGTGTACAATTTTTGTGAAGTCCAAATCCGATGTTTGAGTTTGGCTTTCATACAATTTCCTAGCTTCCAAATATGTAACATTTTTGTTGACTTTAATTTTCAAAATTTCTTTTTCTTTTTTCCATATTTCACATACACTGGATCGAGAGACGTGATCTTTGCCGCAGTTAACGCATTTGGCCGGATTTTTGCACGCGGAGGTATGGTGGTCATGACCTCCCGCGCCACAAGTCGCACAAACAGATCCGGGATCAACGGGGCAATTGTTTTCGTGATGGCCAAACCTCTGACAGCTGAAACACCGCAGAGGGTTTGCACATACACGTCAACCGGAACAACTCGGTAAAAGATTTTTAACGATTTCGGTACTGTGACGGAGTTGAACGTGAGAAGTAATGTATTCGTCTCAACAGTTTCGTGATCTTTTTTGATGGTAAAGCGTTTGCAGGCGGTCATGCCCTGTTCTCTTAGGTAGTCGACGATTTCATTTTCTTTTTCCCCTTTCAGCATCCTGTCACGGATGTTGCCTTTTGAAGAATTAAGGCTTGTATGCTCCGTGACAGAGACTTTAAGGCCAAAAAAGGTGGAAATTTTCAATAGATTGTCGGTTTGCGCTTTTCTACATGTTTCAATAAGGAGAGTCTTGTTTTTTAGTTTTTTCACAGATTTAGGTGTCCCAATTAAACTTTCAAGTTGTTTTTCAATCACGAAAGGGGAAAGGGTCGTGACCGCCTTCTCTTCAAGTGATTGAATGACTAGAAATTTAGCGAAAGTGACATTGCCTTGAAATGCGAAAAATGAGGGCTGGTCCGCGTCGTCATCAGAGTCCATTCGAAATGTTCTTTTTCTTGTGGATGCCATGATTGATGTATATTATTCATTGGCTATGCGCTTCACCCTCCGCGGAGTCCTACATGGGGACGTTTTAGGGGAACGGACCTCCTATTCCCAACGCCAAAGCTACATAACCATTATACTCAACGATCAAATCCCTCGGTTTAAACCCCCAATGCTGAAGGCCGAAAAATATGCCCGTCAATTAACCCATCAGCCGCTGCCCATCGAAAATACCCATATAGAAAGAAACGAAGGGAATATTTTAAGCCCGGTATGTACCATTATAGATACGTATAAAGAAAGAAGGAAGTGAAGGATCAAGAAGCGTATTTCTAGAGCTTAGCACGACTGAGCCGATTGAAACGGGTCGGGCCTAACCCGAAACGCTCGTCTATCTGAAGCCAGGGCCAAAGTAGTGTGTTGGAAAGCTGGAGATCCCTGGGCTTCCCTCAACTACCAGGATTCCTTTTTCCAGCATACGAGACGCCACCCACGGCAAACAGGTGGCTCCTGTTTTGACAGGGAATTTCACCTCGTCCACTTAAGAAGTAAAGTGGTCTGTAAATTTTATTCCCCACAGACAAAGGGAAAAAGAACCGTTTGCTGAAAAGACGTCTTTGGCGTTGTCGGAATAGAAGATCCATATCCGAAGTATATGCAATGAGACGAAGAAGTTGTCAAAGTCACTATATAGGTAAGAAGAGGTAGCAACATATAAGATTTGTTAAATGATTTGAAACTTTAAGGTATATGCAAACAAAACGTAGCAGACAATTGCTACAGAAGACATTGTTTATTATTTTTCTGTTGAGACAAATTTCTTAATAATTTTAAAGTGCAACGTGCTCGAGTTTGGAAAAGTGACACATACACAAGACAATTGTTATACACAGATGAGGTAATAATCTTCCTCCCGTGTGCGACCCACGGGCACAGAATGATACACAAACAAATGAAGCATGTTAGTATCATGAAATAGTAAAGATCGAAAGGATAGAATTCGCGTTTGATGCCTACTTAAATATATCTAAAATTTCAAAATGGGGTTTATTAAATTCGCACGTTGGATCTGTTTGTACGTAAGATTTGATCATTTAAATTTGATCAGTTAAACTGTATGAACTATATAACAGACGGTTGCTTATATAGTGGGGTTTCACCACCTGCTCAAGCGAAAGCATCCAACTATTTATACCCCCCGGTTGGCACGGGGCTGCTGTTGTTGTTTTTGTTGTTGATTTATTGCTTTAGGTCCACGGTATACAGCAATGGTCATGTAAGTATGGTCAGTTACCCTAACCACACTATTCCTAGGCAGGCTTAGACCTCTTAAACGGTTAACCAGTAGTAAGTGCACATACTTTCGTCTTTCGCCAGCAGCTGACAACTGCCCTTCTTGAATCAGCGGAAGGAGACGCGAAAGTATGTGGCCTGACTGAGTATCGAGCCTGAGACCTCTGGCTCTTGAGTCAGACAAATAACCAAAGGTAAAACTGCAACAAGTTATACGATGATATAAATGCATAGATAGTGAAATTAATCAATTTGTACAAAATTCATCCATTTTCATTTGTTGGCCTACAAATCGAAACATTTAACAGCTATAACCGCTTGACGTTTATTCACCTCTAAGGACTACCTGTCCAAAGACTTTAAAATGAAAATGTAGAGGAGAATATAGAGCAAATAATTAACTTATTCAAAACATTTTTCATTAATACTAGGACTTTCTAGTTGAAGACCAATAAATAATTTGAGCAATCAGTAAAGACAAGTTCAACACAACCTAGGAGACAAGTTCATGCTTTCTTGCAGTCAGCAACAGGAATGTCAAGAATAGATCACAGAATAGATCACCCTGTCTTACATGTGTACAACGTACGAATACATATGGATTGACAGTTCTGAAGTAGACAGTTCCAACGATACCGATAGTCAACAAGTGAGTTTATTGTCAGCCCCAAATAAGTTGCACCTTTTCACAATTGAAAACTTATTTCTATGGTGCTGTTTCTCAACATAAGTGGTCTGTTTGCTGTCAATATGTTGATGTTGGGTTGAGTAGGCTTCCAAGCTTGCTAAGTGTCAGCTTATCTCCATCATAAACTGTGGTGCCCAGATGATTTGGATCATTCGCCTCTTATTGTTTTTTGTTTTGATTCTTCAGGGCATGGATATTTGATGCAGTCAGGTGTTGAAGTCTTGCCTTACGCCTGTTCAGTGTATAGGCACAAGACAAAGATTTAAACAAATTAAATTTAGGGCACTAACACTTGATGCACTCAGTAGTTGCAATAAAAATAATGGATCACCCTGCCGTGACCTAGGCAATGTAAAGATAAAAAGTATGCAAAGACCAGGAACTGAAACAATCAAAATCCAAATCCAGCCCTCAAACCATAGTTGGAAACAACTAAGATTACAAATAATCAAGATACAGAGAACATATGGCCAACCGAGTGAGCAGCTTGTTCCCAAAAGGTGGCCACTCAGCAACCCAAACCGAACCAAAAATAATAAGAACATACATAAGGTAAAGCATCACAGAAACTCTGACACCAAAAACAGGCAACAGAGAACCACAACAGAACTACCGCCTTGGATAGAAGCCAAAAACACTGGCACTTGATACAGGCAGAAGTTATGAACAAAAAGTGGAACATCTTGCCTTACACCTAAGCAATATACAGATACAAACCAAAAGTTATTTTCAAAAAGAAAAAAACTCAGGGTACTGATGCATGAAAAAAAAGAGTGGTTGGTTTTGGGTTTAACGGCCCTTTGAGACCGTATTTCAGTCTATATCGGGCCGTCCCCCAGAGAGAGGGAGAAAGAAAAGAGAAATGATAGAAGAGAGAAAAATTTCAAACAACCCCGCCCGCACCTACTGCAAGCACAGTAGGCCCTTACCCTACTTATACCCAAATAAGTAGGACGCCCCGGCACTGGAAGTTATAACCAGCACCATCGCCCGACTACCGCCCCAGCATGAAAAATAAATATATGTTAATACTGAAATCAGTTTGCAGAGGTGTGCGTGGGGAGAGCGGGAGGGGCAGGGGAGTATCCCCGGCTTCCAGATCTTAGCCAGATAAATTGATATTTACATTTGCAGGCAAACAGAATGGGTATTGATGTAGGACCTCATTAATAATTAACGTCACCGATAAACAAGTGCTGCAACGAAAGATCCTACCTTTACTATGAATCAGACATTCACCGAAAAACCTGACCTATCACCATACATGTATTTCAGTTTCAAAAGCTATTTTACTGGTTTCAAAATCTTTTGAAACATTGCGCAAAAAGAGGGGACATACTTACCCTAACTTTGAATAAAAAATATAGCTTGACAAATACAGTAACAGATCTAATCATTAGAATTAGTTTTCAGGCTTGATTATTTATAGCCTATTTTGACAGATTTTTCAAATTTTGGTTGATCATAAAAATGGTCGTATAAATGCCTTTGCTGCCTCTCTGATAGACACTTCTCTAAAATATTTCACCAATGCTATACCGTGTATTGTGAATTGAGATAGTCATTAAAATTAGTTAGAACACTTAAGTCGTTCTTTATTGTGTTATCACTTATTCCATAACAAGTCCATACTATTACAATTGCTATGAATCAACATATAAATTTATAATTCTCACGGTACCCGCAATTTTTTTCAGTAGGCAGCGAATGCATTCAGACTTTACTTTTAATTTGACAGATTTTAACTTAGCTTTACCCTTCATGTCTGATAAGGCGCTCTGCAGGGTGTGGCATTAAGCCCTCCATTTTTATTAATTGATTTACCCCAGGTAATAAAATATTTTTATATCATATTTTTTTATTCAGCTGCTTCAACAAACATACATGAAACACAAATGACATATAATCCTATCACATTTGGCAGTATACAAGTAAGAAAGACAGAAATTCCTCTTCTGACCATGCCTCTCTGAGAGTGTAATATGATGCAACCACGATACCTTGGTGGGTAATAAAATATTAAGTATGATAAAAAATTTAGCGTGGGCCATTTTAAAACCTTCCAACGCACCACGGCGGAGGGTGAGGGTGAAGGTTTGGTCCCAGTAAAACCGGTTTAAACCCCCAGTAGTTATTACTGACCGTCCCAAGGCAATACTTTCGTTGCGGTCGCATTCGGTGCTGTTTAACTTATTGTGTTTTCTCTTTAACCCTTCTGTTGGTCTAAATTATTTAGTTCAGTAAAGATAGCTGAGTTGCCACCTATTTGGGAAAGAGCTGCTGACTCGGCTTATCACTTGTAAGTTATTGTTGTTGGAATGTCCTTGTCAATCTTTCCCTTTGATGTTGGGGATAGGGTTTGGGATCTGATTCAGTCAGTTCCTGAAGTGTATTTACTCTTTAAATTTCCCTTTGAACAACTACAAGTAGAAAAAAGAAAACTTAGCACGACCAAATGCAGATATAGTGGCAGGGGTAGGGTGGGGGAGGTGTGTGCGTTGGGGGTGGGGTGTGTGAGAGAGAGAGAGGCGGGGGGGGGGGGTTGAAAAGCAGGGTATTGCAATTGGCCAAATTATTTCAAATCATGCAGTTTGTCAGTTGAAACTGAGTTTACGCAGCTAAAATTGGCCCCCAAGTCGTTCACCTCTGTAAGAAATACCTGAAATTTTCACATTCTCTTCCAAAATCTGCGTACATGCCGGCATAATTTACTAAGATACATGTGCCAACAAAAAGAAAGTGATACCCATGGACACAAAATGGTAAAATCTTGTTTGTTTAATCACTGTTGATCCGAACTTGACATTGATTTAATAATAATAATAATAATTATTAACGTTGTTTCAACGATTTTGTGTCTGCTCGGTTTGTTATATTTCACTGTACCTATGCTAATGGGCATGAATAGCCCACATAAAAAACTTACAACACAAGTTCCAATATACTATGCAGAGGCAGGACAATATGACAGAGAAAATGGAAAACCGTAGACCCTACACATGACAAAATTGGAACTTTAAAGAGTGATGCCTATAACAATAACTTATTCCCGGATGTAAAAAATCTGAGAGAGAGAAAGAGAGAGAGATTATTGCTGTGTTTTTGTTATTTTTTTTTCTTTTTTTTTCTTTGTTTTTTTTTCTTGTATTTGTTTCCTTTTGTTTTGACGCATCTATGAAAAGTAAAAAGATAGACAATGATCAAAAATTAATGCAATCAAATCACACATCCCGCTCTCAAAACCAATAGGGAAAGAAGCACCCACCCACGGAAAAATCGACACTAGTTCACGAAAGACACGCACAGTATGTGTGTATTTATTGAAGAATAAAATACTGTTTTTACAAAAGACACGCACAGTAAACCGAATGAGCAGCCCTTTCCCAAACAGGTGGTCATTCAGCTACCCTAGGATTCTGCATTTCTATGTTTTGTCGTTTTAAGTTTGTCACAGACTCCAACAAATTTTTAAAGCAAGCCTGCATATCAGCACGTTCTTGCCATAACTTTTTCTGTTTATACTACTTAACTGTGGACGAAAATAAAACCTATTCCGCTGGTCTCTGTTCTGTGTACTCAACACCCGTTCAGACCCTCTCCCGCTCTCTGTCTCTCTCTCTGTCTCGCTCTCTATCTCGCTCTCTGACACACACACACACACACACACACACACACACAACTTCACATGGCAGTGTTTTCCTGCAGAATATGAGTGCATTCCTGCGTTTTTCGGCGTTTTCCGATGATTGGCTGCTTTCCGGTCTTGATAGTTACTGAAAACGGAACTGTTTTAAACATAAGCCTTAATGTTAAATAATTTTAATTAGGGGGGCGGAAGGGGATATGAGAGAGAAAAAGAAAGAAACTATAGGTTGAATAATACTCGCCAACTGACCTGAGATGTTGGTGTGTTGGTTTGGGCGACTAATTTATATCCGTGGAGGCTGGTTTTGGGGTGCTATGAAGGCGGTTTAGGTGGTTTGGGATGTTTTGGGGTGGTTTGGGGTGTTTCCGCGGACCGGAGTATTAATCTGTGTAGGCCTTATAACCATTTTATTTACTTATAGCTACATTTGTTATTTTCTTTAAAAACATGGATACATGTAATAAAGGGTATCATCTGTCCTATTCTGATACAAAATATCAATATAGGGCTCAAATAATGCTTTTCGCCAAATAAGCCAGATAAGAACTTCGTATTAAACCCAAATAACCATTATCTTGTGGAAAACCCTTTATTTTATAGTGCGTTCCGGTAATTACAGGTGCGTTTCGGTGTTTTTGTGCGTTTCGGTATTTCTATGGACCGAAAAAATGTAATATTCAGGATGATCAATGGATCGCCCATAGAATAGCAAATTGCCGTCGTGCGGACAACCGAACGACCGTCTTGCCGATAAGGATTCTAAACCGCACGACCGTCTTGCCGATAGCCACATCCAATCTTGTTGCACGCGACCGCGTGAAGTGGACATGGTTTCTCAGAAAACAGATTCGCTGTCAGTCGCCAGATTTGATCTTCTTTTGTGGCTTTCTTGAAATACATACTGATGTATTGTAGGTGGCGGATGATAGAAAACATTTAGTTACAAGTAACCGCTACGTACATTGGAACGCTTTTTGCTGTTTACTACCTGAAAACGTGTTGAGAACGAATTTTTGTGGTGGGTGGGGTACAAAAGGCATTGCATTCCTGTATCTTTATTATAGTATATATATTTAACTGGGTGTGATTTTGTAGAATATGCCTTTTTTGGTATTCTATTGACAGAATTTCAAACTCCTTTGATATTTCTTTCCATTTCGGTATTTTAAATCTAAAATAATGTAAGATATAGGTAGGTACGCTATCATTTTGTAACAGTAAAAGAAATGGAATCATATTTGGATATAATTGAATCAGATGTTCTTATTAAGGGTTTAAGATCAAGAAAAATCGTTACAGGCTTGATCCCGTCAAATTCTTTCATTTTATATCCGAACAGAAACAATACGACGAAAACTAGTTTTTTAAGTTTGTGTTACGGAAGCAAGGGCGTACCTGCCTATACGCAAATACTCAAGCGCGTGTTAAAATTGTATCAAATGATGACAATTTCAACACGCACATGCGTATTTGCCTGCTAAAATTTTATAATTTAGAAATGATTCAATAAAAAAGTACAAACAGACAGAACTATGTGTAGCAAATAAGAAGGGATCGGGGGAAGAGGGGTGGGGGGTGCTTGCTCCGACATTTTCTCCCAAGCTGTATAAAATATGATTATGCGTATCTTTAAATAGCCCCTAGCTACGTTTCTCCTAAAGGACTGTCTCCCTACAAGTGCAGTATCAGATCAACCTTTGAATTGATGGATTGTGGCCAGTAGCTGTTACGTACGCAGGATAGTGAGCCCTAAGTTTCAGAAGGGATATAATGCAGTATGTGAAATTCTGTACACGATGAATGCTTAAAATTTTAATTTTGGCTTCTAAGTTATCCAGATTAAATTTTGTACTTAGGATGATTACTACAATCAAAACGGCATACTTACATGCTCTCGCATATGCTCATATATACGGACAAGAAACGAAAATTATAGTATTTTTAAAAGTGTGTGAAGTAGCAAAAATGGCTTTGGATATGCTGTAACATTCTGCTTTAATAAGGTTTGGTAATATTGAATTAATACTTTTTTTTTACTTTTTTTCAACGCCTAAACAGATGTCATCATTTATTATTTGTTTCAAAACTATTTTGTATATACAAATGCTAATGCTCCAAAGTCTTGAAATTTCCTTTTCAAATCGTTCTTTTCATCTTCTCTCTCTTTATTTATTTATTTATTTATTTATTTATTTATTTATTTATTTTTGTTGCAAAACATTTTAAATGACACTCTTAGTAGTTGCATAATAAAATTAATCACTCTATCAGTGTTGTCTTGTCAAGCTTAACCACTAGGTCGGGATACAAGCCCAGAATCTAAACAAATGTTGCTGAAAATTGCTTGGCTGGATGTTTTGAGCTTAACGGCTTTTTGAGACAGTATTTCAATCTATATCTAGCCATCTCGCAGAGAGAAGGAGAAAAAAAAGAGGTGTGATAGGGAAAAGGAAGACGTCCATACAACCACTCCAGCTACTACTTCAAACACAGTAGGATTCGGTAGGTACTATTATCCAAGTTAGTAGGATCCTGGAACCGAAATGTACCCTGTACCATCTCATGACCACGGCCATCCTCGATGCTCAAAAAACCCAAACGGTCATTTTACAAATGGGTAAGATCTTTCACTGACTTCTCCAACTATGAACAAACTTCAATGACTGTGGGTGGACGCCCATGCCCATACAGTCGCAGATACCGGAAGCGGACCCTGTAGTTTCGAATGGATATGTCACTGCCAAGATCAGCCTGCAGATCCACACCGTGAGGTTCAGATTTTTCCTTTCTATGGCTATAGTATGATAACTGTCAGCAACGATGACCTTTAGTAGTAAAATGACCGTAATTATGCACAAGCTGGTCATGACTTTCTCTCCTTATATGTGCCAAAAACTGTATTTTCGTGTTTTCGAGGGTCAGTTGCCTGTTTCCTTATATTACATGTAGGTACATGTACATAACAAACTTTTCGAAAGTATTTGTTTTTATTGTTCAAGTACAAATTGAACGTCACTCAGATGAGTGTGACTTGATCTTCATCGATCAAATGTGAGCTGATCAGCGCATGAGCACGAGTTATACGTGCTTATATGATCCAAATATAATTGCATATGTCCGAGTCAGACAAGCTGTGATTGTACAAGGGGCCAGCATATATGTGTTTTACTGCTCTGTCTTATTTATGAGTGAGGAAACCGTTACGCAGACTGAAACTCTTCCGTCTCAAGCTAGTGTGCGCTCCAAGGACAGACCTTTGGATGTAGACCCCAGTTGTTGCATTCAAAGCACTTTTACTAGTAAAGCTGTCACCTGTTTAGCTGTTCAAGTTTGCTTCCTGGATTTTCATGGTTTAGAGTTTTTGTTCATGGTTAAGATAGCAAACAGATATAAACCTATGTTTTATTTGTTTCGTTGTTTCTTCGTTATTTTTAAACGGCGTTTAATTACGTTGTATTTATATGATGTTCATCTGTTTTGGTCTGGGTATGTCTGTAATAGATGTATTGTTCCGCTGTGTCCTTTGCGTTTCTCCGTTTCTCTTTTCTTCTTCCGGTGTTTTGGGTTGGTTGTATTTTGTCATTGTGACCTTTCCTGAATATCTTCCATTAGATTTAACCAGTCCCAGAGGTTATAAAACTTGAGTACATTCTCAAACTCAAATAAAGCACATTGATTGGCTGCTTCCGAGAAAATGCTCGGAAGCAGCCAATCAGTTTCATTTATTTTGAGTTTGAGATTTTTCTCAAGTTTTATAACCTCGATCCCAGAGCGATAAAGCTGACTAAACCCTCTTTAGCCCTAGTGCATTCAGAATGGATATCTGAGTGCAATAGGGTTTCTTTAATCCTGTTGCACCCAGGATGGCCTTAGCTCTATTCAGCATTGAGATCGTTGATAAAAATACGGTCATGTCTCACCGGACTGCGCGGATGCTTGGTCTGATCTGCTTGTTTCGTGATTGTAAAATGCCCTAAAACTCGGTTCTAAGAAACATCGTTGAAATACATTTATTCTTCACAATATAATTAAACCATGTGTTTGAGATGTCAAAATTTATTGCCACCCGCCGTCGTGGTGAGTCACCAACACAAAGATAGGGCTGTCAATGTCGATATGTAAATATCGAGCAGGAGCTGCAAGAATCGTACGGGTTGCTTCTCTAGATCATGAAACCTGTTCGAACTCTAAGACCAGCACATTGTCTTGCCTGAGATCTAAATAGAAATAGTTGGACCCCTATAGGCAGGAGTCTAGTCTAGGCTAGTCTATCGCATAACGTTGCGAGGTCGTTTGGGCACCACAAATGACTTTACAACAACCACTTTTCCGAAAAATGTTAAAAGCTTTTGCGCTGCAGCAGCTCCCCTCTGTTTTAAAAAAATACATATTCGTTATATGTGTACTAGAAGACTTAACGATTCCTTGACTTATTACTTTGTAGCAATTACAATGCTATGAACAACTGGCCCAGAGGTTATAAATCTTGAGTACATTCTCAAACTCAAGATAACGCACACTGATTGGCTGCTTCCGAGCATATGCATATGCTCGGAAGAAGCCAACCCGTGTGCTTTATTTTGAGTTTGAGATTATTCTCAAGTTTTATAACCTCGAACCCTAGTTCCACAAAGTAGTAACAATAATTCAGCAGAAACAGGGCAAAATCACTAACAGTTGCAATAGCGTTTTACAGTTCGACAATGTTTCGTCAGGCTGAAAGCTCTGTCAAGCTTGACCGCCCCTAGCAGAATACGAAAATGAACTGTATATTTCAGATAGCGTTAGATAAAGAGAATATGGACACGTACTTCTGTGTAGCCTTTCAACTCACAGAATAATAATGATATCTTTTCTGCTTTAAACAACTAGAGATACTATTATACAGAACCCGATATTATACAAGATTGCGTTATCCTCTCAAAAAGGTAAGGTTCATTCAAACATAAAACATATAGTATACACATACAAATTACTTTCATTCAAACGAGGGACACCGGGTATCTCAGTTGGCTAAGCGCTTGCCTGCTGATCTAGCGGTCCCGAGATCGATTTCCGAATCTTATTAATCGAAAACCGTGCTCCAGTGCACACAGCCGTTAATTATCACACTCCCGTCGTCCAGATATGACTGACAAACTGTTGTAAAAGACGTAAAATCACATGTCGTCTATCCTTCTATCCACTTAAAGGAGTGACTCTTCATAAACTATGAGAGGTTGCTCTGAAAATTATCATTTATAAACAATAAAACCTTTACACCAGTGGGAACCCGCGACACGAGAAAAGAAACAAAGTGGTTGTGCGCCCAGCAAGGCTCAGATCAGCCTGGATATCCGTTCAGTTAGATCAGAGTCTACACTAAGCGCTCAAAGGGTAGCTAGGCATCTAAGCTACCTCCATGCGAACAGCGAAGACTCTGATCAGACTGGGCGAATGCCTAGGCTGATCTGAGTCTGCGCTTGGCTCACAACCACTTGGTGTTTTCTCGTGTTGCGGCTTATATTAGTTTTAGTACAGATTTATATCATTTTCGCCAAGTGTGCTGTACACCGAAGTGGTCTTGATATTTCTGTCGATTGAGAACGTCTGCAGTCGACAGGTCAGTACGGCTTTCAAAAATAGCTGTCGCATATAGGTGTTTACAAACGTAACCAAGACTCTACGGACGTTAAAAAAGCAACAAACTTTCCTTGAACTACTGTACTATACATGTCAGCTTGCTGTTATCTGCATGAACGCAGTAAAAAACACTTGTGAAGATTCATGCATGCGTTAAACGTTCAACTTTGCATATACATCAATTAATAATTTTGACCTCAAACGACGCTAGAAACAGATTTGCCACTTTGTACTTGGCGGTCATTACATGCTGGATGACAAGACACCACGCTTATTTTCTGAAAGTATCACTGCTGACAAATAAACTGACGGAATTATTTGTCTAATGATTTTGTTAGTGTTGACAGCCGTACCTATACAGTTTTCATCAAAACGACAGTAGAATCATATATGACTTAAACTACTCACACGGGAAAAGTATAGAAAGGTCCGGAATGAGGGTTATATAGTTGAAGGATTAGTAAAATTATAATCTTTAAGAGCATCTTCAAGGGCAAACAAAACGTGCTGAAGAAGGAACATGACACAGACTACGTGGTTTCGGCTAATAAAATCTCCTCAGTGACCCTGACAATATCTGGTTACAGAACCAGAGAAAGCATACTGAAATTTCTTAATTTTAAATCGGCAGTCGATTTAAAGACTGACTAGTATCGAAAATGGTCCAAATAATATAGAAGATGATGATCTAGAATATGAGTCTAAACCAATCTAAAATTTCAGACTTCTCAGAATATATACTCTGATCTCAAAGGACGAAAAGAAAATCTGCACTATAAATGATGTACAGAGAGACATTTTACGGCCACCACACGGCACAACATCACCTGCAGTTGTAGTAAAATTAAAATCTTTAAGAGTTCCTTCAAGAATAAAGAACACATTCAGAAGAAGGAAAATGGGCCAGGCTACGCAGTAAGTCTATTATATAAATTTTGAGTAACTGTTCTTTTGTACAATCACTTTCTTTTGGACAAGATAATAGTTTTACTTTTGATAAGTATTGAGCAGCCAACCTTGTTATTACCCATTCTCATTTGATAGGTTTAGACATATACAGTTAAAATGAGATCGATCTGTATCTTAGTTTACAAATACCTACCTCAAAACCAACCTAAATGTATCTTACCCGTATAAAGAAATGTTTGTTAACAGCAGTGCTACTCGAAAGCAGTCCGCTTTCCTCTGGCTTTCGTCACAAGATATTGTCAGGGTCATTGATGAGGCTTGATAAGCCGAAACATCGAAGTACGGCCCATGTTTCTTCCTTTGAATACGTTTTCTGCTCTTAAAGGAACTCGTTAAGAATTTTATTATGAAGATTGCGATCTTTCTGTAATTTTGTAGATACTGAATAACTCGAATAAGTGATAGTAAAACAAATAAAAAAATCAAATATGCTAGCACAGCAGAACCTGATCGACTGCAAGACAATGTTGTGAATATTTGAGCCGCGAAACGACAAAACCAACAAATGTGTTGTGTGCTCAGCGCAGACTTAGATCAGCCTATGTATCCGCCTAGTCTGATCAGAGTCTTTGCTGTCCGCGTTGAGGAAGCTTAGACTCTTAACTACCCTTTAGGGGCTTCGTGAAGAGTCTGATGTGACTGAGCGGATGCCCAGGCTGATTCGAGTCTGCGCTTGGCGCACAGCCACTTTGTTAGATTTCTCGTGTCGCGGACGGTTATAGCAAATACTACCTAAAGAAATGAGAAGGCAACACAATCAATTTCCCCAACCTAACCTATACACCTAATGGGGAAAAACAATAAAAATGACACACAAAGCAAAAGAAGAAAATCGAAAGACCGTAAGGTCAGTTCTATCCCAGATGATGACCGCGAGACTGTATTTAATCCGTTTGAAGGGGACTGTGTATGTTAAACGAAAACGACATAAGGTATATGCTGGCTGCGCATATCAAGATTGGCTTGCATACATTCATAGTCGTCTTTTCATTATATACACTAATAGCCGATTGAAAACTACGTTGCTCAAAACAATTAGCAGAGCACTATTTTGACTTTCAAAAGTCTCCATACATTGTTCTTCATTACTGAAACTTATTATTATAAAACCTGTTAGGCATCAACATCTATTTTAGACCTTTTTGCATAACCTAGGTTTTAGGTTTGCTTATTAAGAGTTTAATATGCATACTTATATTACACAGTGTTTTTTTTAAATATCTTGAGTG
Source organism: Ctena decussata (assembly GCA_963989385.1). Lineage (NCBI taxonomy): Eukaryota > Metazoa > Mollusca > Bivalvia > Lucinida > Lucinidae > Ctena > Ctena decussata. The sequence goes on along the minus strand of OZ022498.1, from coordinate 29,929,873 downwards.
GTGTATATAAGCTCTGAGCTACTAAAATATATTTTCAGGTCCTACCACTTGTGTGTGTGTGGGCAGTCTAAGCTTTCAAAAGTCGTCTTAAGAAAAGTTGACCCTATTCATTTGGTTATATGACGAATGTTTTGTCTTTCCAAACTATCTCAAAACCCTAGATCCGTCTTGCATGATAGATCTAGACGTTTGGGTTTGTATTGGTAAAGGGAATCTTAGTATCTAATAGCCGAATTAAACATAATTGATTAACATATTTAGGATACTTGTAAAGAGGAAAAGCGCCGCCTTATAACCGAAAAATACAATATCTGCAATAGAGGTAGGAAAGAAGGTCCTATTGAAAATATTCTATTCTATCATCTAAAATTGTAACAAAATAAATGCAAGTTCTAAAGTGCCAGTCGTTCTCAGAGACAGTAACACGCAGATATAGACACAAGTGTTCTCAGCCATGATTGTTTAAACGGGGATTTTATAAGTAGTTTTGTAGGAGGTTCGCAAGCCTGTAGAGTAAACAGCAGTTACTGAAATAAACAATTCTCCAATATCCTTGGCGATGATAGAGGTCTTCGGCACCAAGAATGAATGCGTGTAGGATGTCAGAGCATATCCTTCTGAAATGTCACCAAAACCTGCAGCTGTTCCGATTATGGTGTCAAAAGTCGTCGGGATCAGTGGGTTCACGCTAAAAACATTCAACCAGTTGATCGTTACTGTCCTGCCTGTGATGGTAACTAGTGCAGGATGTCCTACAACGATAAAATGTGACAAAACCAACAGTTGCAACTTTTATAATGAAGGTGAGGAAGATGGCTTTGAATTTATTTGAGCCGCTTCAGGGCAAAAACCAACAAAGTGGCATGAGTGCCACACAAAGACCTAAATCAGCCTGTGGAGCCGCTCTGTTTGATCAAAGTTTTTGTTGTACACTAAAGGTTAGCTAAGAGTCTAAGCTACCTCCATGTAGACAGCGAAAACTCTGATCAGACTTGGCGGATACTCAGGCAGATCTGAGTCTTCGCTTGGCACACATGCCACGTTATTGTGTTTTGGCGTGAAGCGGCTCAAATTAATTAAAAGGTAACATCCTCACCTTCGTGATAAAAGTTGCAACTAAAATTTATTACGTTTTTTTTTTAAGTTTGAGTATTCCTTATGTAAATTCAACATCAGCAGTTCCTTAACAATAATAAGTATTTTTAAGATAAAATTTTGATTTATGCAAATAAGTTCTAAACGGCTAACACTTAAAGTAAACGCAACAAAAATAAGCTGTATGTTTATTGCTCCTGAAGTAGAAATTTCAAAAGTCTCGTTGGTGACGGACAGAAGGATAATCCTTGATAAAGAAGCAACTTCGCCACTAAATGTGCCGCGACACGAGAAAACCAACAAAGCGGTTGTGCGGCCAGCGCAGACTCAGATCAGCCTAGACATTCGTCCAGTCTGATCAGACTCTTCGCTAAACGCTTAAAGGGTTGGTAAGGACCTAAGCTACCTCCATGCGGACAGCGAAGACTCTGATTTGACTGGACAGTTGCCAAGGCTGATCTGAGTCTGCGCTGGCCGCACAACCACTTTGTTGGATTTCTCGTGTTGCAGCTCAAATGTACTGCCGCACGCCTCAAACTGATACTTGCCGAACCTTAGACCAATGAACATACCTGTAAGTTGTGGCTGCCTGCTGTCAATAAGTATCGTGGATCTAACAGCTATACTGCTACGTTTCCTCGGATTGAAAGCTCGAACTTCAGCTGTGTAAGTCTGTCCATCATTCAGACCAAGGGTGTTAAGAGAAACATATTGCTGGGTGTCAACGTTCGTCCAGTTAGTGAGATAATGGTTGTTAGAAGACAATCTGTACTCGTAATGATCAATTCCAGCAAGGTCTTCAAATCCCTTCCAATTAAACGCTAAATACGACTTGTTTGGCTGAAAGGCAAGCATCATCTTGTTGTCTGCTTGGGCGGATGATAATAGTTCTACTCTCGCTGTCAACTGGGGAAGGAAAGTAAGCTCTGCATAGTCACTGCTGGGTGCTTTCGTTGAAATAATTATAGGTTCTGAAACTTTCTTAGAAGCGTATTCAACTTTGTTGACGCATTTAACAGTTGCAAATAGTCTGTCACCATGATGTACCCGTATCTGTTCAGTTACAAACTGGTTGCCATGAATTGCCAACTTTGATTTTTGCAAATCATCTGTATGGGGCGTAGTACCTGTAAATATATAATCTATAGGCTGTCTTTGTATCAATGACCTTTTAAATCTAGACCATTATAGTAGTACTTAGGTATTACTTACATTAATTAAAAGTACCAACATCCAAATCAGTGCAACATATGAGCATTTCTGTAATTAGCTTCGTCTGTGTCACTAAGCCTCGAACGTTTGGAAAAAGGTAAGTGACAGATCTCAGTAGGCAATAAAACAACACTGTACGAAGACGCACAAATGGAAGTTTAGAAATGACTATACCTTATATCCACCAACTTCATGCTGTTTCTTGAAATATCATTTACGTGACACCAATTTGTCAATCAAATAAAACAATACATACAAAGACGGTAATGAGGATGACATAATAACGATAGGTAGATTTGCTTTTTCTAACAGTACATGAAATAGCTAAAAATAGATTTTTTTTAAACTGCTGTAGAGCTTGCTGTCGAAGGTGTACTTATAAGTTTGTCATTTGCGTTTTTTCTTTTTTCTTTTCCTTTTTGTTGCTGTCTTCTTTCGGTGTCGTGAGTGGGTTTGTTGTGTGAATGTTGCCTTTCCTCGGTATATTCATTTACATATGAGCTGCGACAGACAAGACTAACAAAATCATATGTGCGTCCAGCGGACACTCAGATTAGCCTTGTCATCCGCCCAGTCTAATCAGTGTTTCTGCAGTCCGTATGAAGCTGGCTAAGACTCTGTTACCCTTTAAGCGCACAGTGAAAACTTTGATCAGATTGGTTGGCTGCAGAGGCTGATCTGTGTCTTTGATGAGTACACATGCCATCTTGTTAGTTTAGTCGTGTTGCGGCTCAATTATGTTCATCATATTTAGTTATTTGGTCTACGTCAGGGCTTTCTAGCTCACCCTCGGTTACCACGAAAAGTATATATATCAAAACGGTCAAACAAAAAAAAAAAAAAAAAAAAAACAGAGGGAACTTACCGACAGACACGAAACACATTTTTATACTTGATTGTTCGTCTGTAGCATTCCAAAGTACCTTTAAATAAACACCTGTTCCTTTTATTAGCACAGTGTCATTTTCGCTGCCCGAAGCTGCAACTTCTACTACTTCAGCTACGATATCATCAATGAGAGGTGGTGTATGGTCTATCAGCAATTCCTTAGAATGGAACACTGTGCGCAAACCCGCATAGTTCTCAACAATTGCTGTAGTGTATACCGGTGTACCATGGGAAGCTAATAGCGAGAAGATATGATCTGTTCTAGCATCTATATGGTAAAGCGATTTCAGCTGGAAACCCGTAGGAGAAGTACCGGCGCCAAAGAGCGTCTGAAATGAAAATAAACCGTATGTCAATAAATTCTAAAATTGATGCACATACCCAATAAAAACAACAGCTATTCATTCGCCTGACTTTTTAGAAATTGTTATGACAGTTGATGCACGAATACATGCCCACGGTTGGACCTGCAATGTAACAAGACAGACAACTTTTATCAATAGGCCTTCCAATTCAACATCCGTCAGGGGCAACCAAGTATCAGATCGAGATTTAATTGAACTGTTATGCAAATTACCCTTGGTAAGGACATGTTATTGCGCCGACAATTTAAAGAAACTATTGGTCATTTAAAACAAATGTTTTTGGTTAAACGGAGAAAACATAATCCTAGACATCCCAAAGGTGTAAGCTCGATTGAATCCTAACTACAATGTATGTAACTGTGTGGCGGCTTTACGATTTCTCCCAATTCTTCACTGTTGGACTAAGGACCTCTGAAAGTTTCCATGCAAATTTGCCTATTTTTCGACAAATAACTGCAGCTTTCTTCTTGGGAAGCCAAAAAATGGAAATTTTAGCATAAATGGGTAGACTAATCCTTTACAAAGAGGTTTTGATATTGATTTTGAACAATTATTACATCTGCACACTAAATCCCACTGATTCTCGCAAGAGGGGTAAGTGAAATGTTTGGTCACCTTAAATACATATATTTTTCGCTTTTTCTTATTTACTGAATTTCATTTATTAAATATATTTAAAATGAAGTAAAACACAACAGCTGAGCATAGTATGCAATTATATGTAAATAAAAAAGTATGCTAGCCTTATTTTTGGACATAGAGGGCATAGCCCACCCACGTTTCAGTTTTTCAGATTTAGACTATCTTTTCTCCCCGTGCCTCAGCTTGCCACTCATATGTAATGTGTATATTGATAGTACACATATGCATGCAAAGTGGTTTCCTGAGGCACGTGGGGGGAGCGGAAGCATCTTTATAAAACTGTTCCCGTTTTCCATAAATTCAATTGTAAAAACTTGCTTTTTACACCAAAATTCTAAGTCTGTGTGCGATATAATTGAAAAATTGTTTTTTTGCCAATTATAGGGAGTTCAGAGAAACATATTTCAATAAAAAATTTTAACGTATACCGAAAGTTCATTTTTCCCTATTTTTAAAGGCAAATTTGTATTACACCTGTCAGAGGTCCTTTTGCTCCAGGTCTTACTGTTGAGTAATCATCTCAACATTAACTTAATGTTAAATCTTCAGATACAGTTTTGCTGCTTCGATGCACTGATGAGTCAGAGGTCGTTCACGATGTCCAAATAACTTGACGTTTAGGAAACACAAAACAAAATCGAGATCGAGGTAAAGGTTTTGCCTTGTGCGTCCTCTTAATTTTTTTATTTTGCATTTGAAGTTCGATGCAGGATGTGTCAAAGGAGATGTCGGTTCCTGATTATTTTTTTTGTTTTTTTTATCTACTTTTACTTAGCCTTAATGCAGTTTTTATTTCCTTTTGGATTAATTAGCCAATTTTAATAACCGAAAAACTGAGTATCCCTCGAGCCCGCGCTAGTAATAGTATGCAGCCCTGAAATCATACAAAGCACTTTGATAAAAATCAAGACTCCAATTTTCGTTCATGTGTGTGTTGGTCGCCGCTTTAACTTATTTATTTACGATTTACTTTTAAATATCAGCAGGAGAATTATATAACCTTAGAAACAAATAGGGTAGATACTTGTCTGTACAGGATGCGTTGTTGGGGATAGGATTTTGGATCTGATTCAGTCAGTTTCTGAAGTGTAGTTACTCTTTTAATTTGGAAAACCTAGCAGAAAGACCTAATGGTCTTAGCAGCTGGACAGACTACTACCCACCTTTATGGGGGTTGTGGAGGCAAATAATTTTTTATTGAAAGTAAGCATCTACAGACGATATACATCCATTTCTAAATATAATTCTGAAACCTTCAGTAGCAGCACTGAAACTTGTTGGCTCTCTAGCATACTAAAATAGCTTGTTTACGTGGGCGGGGTACGCTGATTGATATTTTAACAAAATCCTGTGAAAAGAACTGAAGAACAGAAGACTAACCTGACCGATAGGTGCAAGCCAAAGTTCCTTTTTCCTAAGATGTTATCTGCTCTTGAAGGAACTCTTTTCGATTTAATTTGACTTCACTGCAGCTAATGTTGTGGCGTATGGTGGCGGCCAAAAAACGTGTCCCTGTACACCAAAGTGTAGATTATATCTTATTTCTAATTCTTTGAAAACAGAGAATTTATTCTGAAAAATCAGTAAAATTTAATAAATTTACGTTCATATTTTAGATCATTGCTGTTCATTTATTTTGACCCATTTTGATACCAACCAATCTTTGAATCGACTGCCCATTGATATTTCGTCAATATGTGTATGTGCTTACTTCCCTTTTAATTTGAGGGCAAAATGTTGTTTTAGATTGTATCCATTCCTGATCATTGCCTATTTGTCTACTTTAAACAAATAATAGCATGTTTTCTACGGCTTTCGTTACCAGATCATGCCAGGGTCACTGATGAGGGTCGAGAAGCCGAAACTTTGAAGTATGGCTCAACTTCCTTCTTTCGAATGTGTTCTATGCTCCTAAAGGGACTATTTGATGTCTTAAGTTGAAGTAATGATTGTCGAGAAACAGGCTGGTTCAGCGCCATGAGGAGCAACACAAAACAGATGAACAAACCCAGAATCCTGTGTGAGTAATTTCATCAGCAGTAACATGTGTGCACGGGTTCATGTACTTAAAAACACCTTGACGAGGTATAGCGAGGTATGGCGTGCAGCTGTATGGGCCAGCTTGCGGAAGTACGATAACAATATCTGTCAAGCTTGTGCCAATGAGTACCTGTACGCAAAGGCTCAAAGTGCACTTCAGTAGCATTATACCATGTTAGAATTGTTCAGAAAATCATTTGGAGTAGGTATGCCTTTGTGCATACACCCTGTTTCGTCACTCTAATGCGTCAATTGATTTCTTTCTATAAATTGATCCTCTTCCTTTTTTTCTAATCGTCACTGCAGCTGGTGTTAGGTAGCATGTAACGACCTGATTATTATGTCATGGCTATTTGCTATTAGAGGAGAAATTTTAAATGTTTTTACTGTATAAACATGACAGCCATTTTGACCATGTAACTACGACCATTAAAACAAACCCCCTTCAGTCACCTAGACCCTGAATGCTACATAATATGTTGGTACCAATCATTCATCTGTTTTGAAGGATAAAGTGTTCGGAACTGTTAACGGACAGCGTGCAACGGACAATGAACAGGAATATTGACATGAAAACCGGCATACTATATAAGATCTCCTACCTGGTAAGTTCAGCTCAGATGAGCTAAAACCAGTACTAGCAGTCTGAGAGCTATTTTTTGTTAATCTTAGCACATAATAGAAATACGAAGTGGTAAAAAATTGCTAGTAGTAATAAAACAATTGCATAATTGTGTCTTTCATATGTTTGGTGTACAATTTATATAGATGAGTACACTGCCAGGAGAAGCATCTTTACCTTTTTTATTTGGTTTTCATTCTTTAATGGTGTCAAGTATGAAGGAAAATTATTCGTCACGTTAGAGCAAAAGCCTTTTGTTTAGCTTAAGGCAGATCGTATTTAGAAAAGATAAATAGATGAACATAAATCAGAAATAGCGAATTGTATTCCTCTTTGCAGAAACAGTGAAAAGCCCAGTTGATGTACCCAAATGTTTAAATGTTTACAGGAAGTTACTCAGAAAAGCTTAACTCACGAAGCGAAGTCAGTCGAAGACATCGAAAACAGAAGAACTATACGACAAAACAAAACAGGTAATAGACGTTTTTATTAAGGTTAATGAGTAAATAGGTCACATGTAAAGCAAAGAGTTTGTTTCCCTGTGAATAAATTCTTTTCTTAAAGTAACATAGACACCATTTTTGAAATTCCTTAACCAGAAAAGAAGAAGCGTTATCTCTTTTTTAAAATTACGGACAAGAAAATAGGTCTACACATATCATAAAAACTGAGGACAGGCAAATCCCACTTAAACGGCCAAACAACAGACTAATGCTGATTAAATGAGTTTTATGTAATCATATACATACCCAATTAATATCCAAAATGATTATAATTTATAGAGAAAAAAACGCGTAATGAACGTTATACAATGATCTGCTTCTTATAAAGTACGAAGTATACGTTGTCTACAACTTTTATGATATTTTCCATCATACCTGAGTCAATGTTATAGACCACACGCTTATCAAATGAGTCAGTTTCTGCATAATCGTAAATACGAGAATAATTATGAATATCTTAATACGAGAATTACCAAAACAGGCGTTGTAGATGCACAAAACTTGCTCTTTTTGTTTAGATATGAGACGAGGCATGCAAACTATGTGCTTATGGCACATGCAATTTTTTAAAACTTTTGATTAGTCTCTGCATCGACACTGCTTGATCATACCAGAAGGCTCTATTTCGAGTGCATTAAATCATAGACTGGTGTGAGTCTTTGCTGTTATCATCAACGTTAGCAATACATTTTGCATGTCGCGGCTCATTTGATCAGCTTACCCTTTTGATTCCACTTTCCAGATCCAGTGCCTTTATGCTTGCCTTAAACAGATTACTTGAGAGTTGATGGACAGTCAGGACGTCATCACGGTCTTCCATAATCATAACTTTGCATTTGTAGAGTGTGATATCAAAACCGTTCGAAGCCACTGAGTCGATGCTGAGAGTTACATTATGGATACCTTGAAACTCAGAAAAAAAAACTGAAATGAAATTCTGAACTTCCATCATAAGAACGAACAAGAGGTAAAACTTCTCCAATTTTCTGAGCCACCATGATCTTCACACGGATTTGACTAACAAATTGCATTACTCGTCCCGTGATGGTATATACAGTATTGAGATCAAAATTATTAGAGAACTCAAATTTGTTAGTCGCAGATGTATTGTATTGGGTGTCATATAGCAAGGCCCGATCTCTACAAACATATGCAGCTGGCGGAGTAGTATCTACGAGTTTTGGTAATGAATAGATTACATCACTTTCATGACCGGCTGCATCGACTGCTTTGACTGCTCCTATATAACGTCTATCAAGCTTCAAGTTAAGGTCTGTCATTATAACCGAGGTCTGCATTGATACGTTTGTAAAATTTTTCACGACCGACTGATTGACCGCGTCCTCTAAGAGAGCAACGAAGTAGGTCTGTATTCCCGAATCTTGATCAAGGAAACCATGCCAAGACAAGCCGTAACTTTCACTGGATGACTGCATACCATAATTACGGTATCTTTCTGTGTTGTACACAACACCGGCGATCGGCTTGTCGATATCAACTACAAAGCCGTCCGAGCTGACTGTTGTATGAAGTCCAACATTGTTGTAAGCGGTAACAGTAAAGAAGTAGCGTTGGCCTGGTGAGAGGTTCAGTCCTGTGGTATGCATCGTTGTATTCAGTCCCATGTTTCTTCGATATAAAATGTCATCGGCTGCAAAACAAACAAAGTAATTAAACTACCATCGAGTGAAACTTATTCTATAATCATATTTTGAACTGCAAATGAGCAGATACAAGGTTCTCATAATTGTCATTTTTTCTGCATTATTATGATAAATATGCCCTATGAACAAAATTTAGCTCACTGTTGATCATAATATGGTCGGAAACAAAACAAATCAGCACATAGAAATCTATGAAACTGTTCAAAACTCGTTCTTTTACGATTTTACGATTCTAAACTCGTACGATTATAAAACCTATATCTTGCTGAACCCGTCATAGTGCAGGCTATATTTTCTGGGGTTTTTTTTTGACCATTTGAAGTCATTTAGTCATTTTGAACATAGGGTCCAGCTTAAGCCAGTGCTTGGGGGCATGGACGGTGTTGCAAATTTCATTACTGGTAATGAACAGACTCACCGAATCTAAATGTGTTATTTTCATTTCTTTGGTGTATTCCTTTGTTTCATAGGATCTCACTATTTAGAATTTATTTAGATTTGTCAAAAAACGTAAAGTATGTAAACATGTAACCATTAACTCAATACGAACGGCAGTGCTCAAACAAGCCAATGGTATTCTTTCGTGCAAAATTGTTTATAAATGGATTTATAGATACGTACCTCCAGGGGCCGTACCTAAACCAGTTTCGTAGTAAGTGATCCTCCCTTGAGGCTCATGAAATACACCATTCCAACAGGCTGATATTCTGTTTACCCAGTCGATAAAATCAAAGTCTATATTACAGGTGACGTCGGAATCTATCACAAATCTACCTTTACGAACCGCTGGTGGAGTGTGGTCGACCATTACTGGTAAAGATTCGAACACTATGTATGTATCAAATTCAACCCAGGCTCTTACATACACTACATATTTATCTCCGTGAATTAAGCTTTTGTTTACGGGAAGGCAGTGTATACCGTTTTGTAGTTTACCTACATCCATCCATGGACGTTCATTTACCAAATCAAATATACCTTCCCCGTATGATTCGTCGACGATTCCAAGTGTCCATTCAAACCTTTTTATTTCAGAACTACCTTTCGCAACAAGCCAGTGTCCTGCTAAGCATGCTGATGAAGCGGTCATATATTGGTGTTCTTCTGACATGCCACCAAAGACACGGAGTGAGACGTTAAAAGGGCTGTTTGGCGAGTTTGTCAAAGAGTTACAAGTCACATTTGTCGCAACCTCTGTGCACACTTTTCCAACCACGGCACAAGTGCAGTCTTTATTGCAGAAATGAATATCACACGAGTGCTTCTCTATTTCCAGAATGCCGGTCACAGTTCCTTTGTGACCAGTAGGTGATGATGCCAAAGCAATCAATGTAACCCTGGCAATAGGACTTTTTAAGCCGGCATTGTTTTCAGCGTAAATAGATGCAACAACTTTGTCGTCTGACATAAGACAGCCATTGAGCAGAATAGAAGCATTATTTTCGCTTACCTGCATAACCTGTTTGATTTCAATTAGCCCAGTCGACAAGTCATTATCCGTATATGTCCTACCTAATCCAACGTAGAATGCCTTAATCCCAGACTCCTGATCATGAAAGCCATACCATGTCAAATTAACATAGCATATTTGTTGCTTGTTTTGATCAACAACTGTTTGCCATGTCATTGGCGGTTTAAATCCACCCAGATGAGGTGGTGTTGAATCAATTAAAACATCGTCCGACTCCGCAGTTGAACACAGTTCTGCTGCGTTACAAGCCGTTACGAGAGCTTTGTATGTGTCCCCACTTTGAAGCCAATTCATACTGTCAATGTTTATTGTTAGTTTAGTCTCTTGCCCAAGTTCCATGCTTTCTATAGGTGTATGTCCTTCATGGTGAGTTACAAGTGTTACAATATGTCTTAAAACCGGACTCTCAGAATCAGAAAACTTCCAAACTATTCTAAGAATAGATTTCTCCCAATCTGCTAAATCAGTTGTAAAACTGGTCAAATTTGTTATAAATGTTGGTTTTATCATAACTTGAGGAGCACTAATGTCAGCAATGAAAGGCTTCGAAGTTGCTGAAACCCCGACATTATTTTTGTTGTAGCCTGTTACAGTGACAAATAGATTCATATCTACTGGCAAACTCAGACCAGTTTTAATATAACTTGACGACAGGAGACAGTTAAATTTCGGAGCTACATCACAATGTCCGGGTATTGTTCCGATGCAGGCTTCAAAGTGGTCCATACCAGACTGAGGGTCTTCAAATCCAGTCCAAAACATTTCGACAGACGAGCTGAAACAGACAATTTGAAATATATTCAATTTCGTCTTAGTTTATTTGCGTCACAATGTATAATACTCCCATTAAAATAAAACCAAGTTGTTTAAACAATACTTTATGTTGAATCAGTTTTGCATCAAAGTTAAACGTAATAGTCTAATAGTTGCTATTCTGACTTTTAGTTTTACTCCAATAGAAAATACACCAGCATTTGAAATTGTAAATCTTACTTGTTGGGGATATATGTTTGGTGCTGACTGTTCGATCCAACTCTGACGAGGCCAGCAATAGGTGGTGAGTCATCCAGTACAATACCATCAGAAGAGACAGAGCGACACAGATCAGCTGCGTTGCAGGCTTCCACGGTAATATAATATTTCTCACCGGCAGTAAAAATGGAATGCCATATAAAATCTGGAAGCACAGGTTATGTGATAATTTTAAGGTTAAATAAATCCACAGACGTTTCAGCTGCAACAGACTATATTTCAGTTTATTTTCCATGGCTCACTTTGTAAAGCCATGTACATTTATCTATGACGGTGTAAAATAAGGCTTTATAATACTAGCAATATAACTGCTGACCATTGACGAGTATCAAAAGAACATGCTATAGCTGAGGTACTAAACAAAAGTACTGCGGGTAATCATGCATATTCAGCTGTACTTTTAAAATGTTTACAATTTTATTGAAATTTCAATGATACGAGAACAGAGCAACAGACGTTTGCAAATATATAATGGCAGTGTAAAATTTTTGACCTTGAATGCGTACAGTAATTGGTATCTACATGTAGAAGTTAGAATTGTAGTCATAATGGTCAAGAAAATGCAGCTTGTACGTGTACGTGTAGCCCAAGTAAGTGCTGTAATAAATAGAGCATCGAGAGGTATTAGCATGCCGTGTCGTCCATAACGTTTATTTGTAAACATTTTCTTCTCTGTACCAATTTGTCTAAACTTGACAGAGAGTGTCTCTTCTAATAATTTACTGATTAACCGAATAGGTAACGGTCAATCGCCCATTATATGCCACATTTTTCCTAATATCTGTTTTAATGCGTCTGGTTGAGTGGATAGAGCGACTTGGTTATGGTGCAGACGGTCGCGAGTTCAAATCTTGGTACGGCCAACCGGCGACTGAAACACACTCTGTTTCCATCCAACAATAAATGGGTACCTTTTATTCGAATCAGGGAAGGGTAATGCATAGAGATGAGAGGGATGGATTCCGCATTTCATATGTTGTGCCTAAGATAAAGTGGATCTTTAACCTCCACTCCCCCTACGGCCAATACGCTATGGGGAACCTTAACCTTTGACTTACAATTGGCAGTTTCAATACTTGCGTACATTCTTTTTCTCAGCCATCTCCTGTTTCTTTTGAAAAGCTACAGTGGATTCAGCGACCGACATACAAGTATGTGTCCTATCATTTTGCTAATCGTTCATGAGAAATGTAATTAAAAAAAGCACCCATCCAAAAGTCTGATTCCCCGTTCAGTAAGCATAAAATTGATTCCAGCCTGCGTGCTCAACTCAGCCCAATTTATGATGCTGACAAAACTCTGCATGATTTCTCAAAGGTAAATGCCCCAAACTTATTATTCAGAGGTTGCGGGTCCAATTTTAGATACTTGTAAGGTTGTAAGTCTTTCTATATCATCTGGATTATTTCAGCGTCATTATCATCTGATACATTTCCTTAATAACGGAAATACTATTGAAAGTGTCATTACAACCGAAGTCATTCCTCTATCATCTTTACAACTACTGCCTTATAACTTGCATGTACCACCCTTACTGTAAATAGTTTTTTCTTCTAATATATGCATCACGTATTTTCAAGTGAACGCTTTAAATGATTTCTCCAGATAGTAAAACGTACATTTACGGATTCATTCCGAAAAATGGTTTTAAAGTACACGTTTATTCTGCTACATGTTAATGACCTTCTAGAAGTAGCCAACGTAAGGAATTTGCTTCTAACTGGTAGAGAAAAAGCAAGTTTGGATGACATAAGCACACAAATCATCGCTAGATGTACAATACATGTACCCGTAAGTTAAAACCTTAACCTCTCTAATAATACTACCTGTACGTAATCCAACATTGATAACTGGCTCAATGTCGTATGTAAATGGCACTGTTCCAAGACCAACTGTATAATATTCGATACCACTATGGACGTCATTGAAACCCTTCCAATGACCGCCGGTGCAGTTTGAATATGTCTGGAAGTCGACATCTATACCCTTTTAAAACAAATATTTAATGTCTTAAAATCACTTAAATCATGTTTATCCAAACCTTAATAATTGGCATGCACCGGAACGTGACAAAACGAATATGCAACTTTAAGAATAAAACTTAACAACACTTTCGCTGCCAGCTACCTAAAAAAACCCCCAGAAGCTTAGTGCCTAGCACGTTTCAAATAAGCCCTACCTCTTTTCTGTTCCTACTTTTGGATTCGTAACGAAAAACAAATGAGAAGCTCCACATGTTATATATCAAAATGTAGTTTTAAGTGCAACAAGCAAGTTAGAATAAACCCGGAGGAGTTCTTCCTTTTTGTGGTTATATCAGTATAACACAGTACTGTGCTGCGTTGTGAATTTCGACTTAAGTCGCGCGTGGAAGCGACCGGTATATTCGACAAAAGTCGCCCGTGGCAGCGAAAGTGGCGGCTAAGTGCACCTTCAAGGCAGAATTAGGAAGCTGAGTTTTTCTTTGCACATCAAAGATTGTAGTATCCAGTTGTTCATAACCTACCGATAATTGATCGGATTGGTTGCTTGCATTTACCTGGGAAATGATTAACAGCTCAATTGTCCCAGTTACAAATGGCTTTCTGCCTAAGCATTAATGATAATCAGTAAGCAGAACCAACGCAATAGCGCATTTTTAAACAATAAATTTAATTTACGCAAAACAAAAACAATCTTTTATTTACGAGTAGGACTAATCTGACTCTTACTTAACTTGCAAAATTGCATTATTTTTTGCGTGGTCTGGAGCTAGCTGGATTTATTTCTTAGACTTGTTCAGATCCGGTCTTAATACAATGAGCCGGTTTCATTAAGAGTTAAAACGATGCTACCAATCGCGTGTTCAAGGCCAAACAAAAACAGAGTCATTTAAACTTAGCTGTTCCGGGTCATTTTTTTAGGTACAAAGTGGCAGATTATTCGCAATCATTCATCAATAAACTATTAGAGCGTATTCACTATTGTGACTTAATTTTCATATTGTTATTGTTGCCTAGGAAAGGACTTTAGTTGTAGAATTTTGTATGATTTCAAAAGTAAGTAGGAAAATCTCAGGCCCTGGCACAATTCAACCTCAGATCCAACCCAAGACACCATGTGGGAAAGAGACAACACAAAAGTAGTCCCCACCAAAGCTAAATCAACCGTATGACTCAGGAAGAAGAAGCAGGTCTACACGAAAATCTTACAAAAAATGGCGACATCCGTGAGTTTAAATGCTAGCTATAACAATTGTTTTACCAAAACACAAATAATGTTACTGGAATATTAAGTTCTTTTGACGGAAGCAAGTTTAAAAGTTGACAAGCTTTAATCGAACGAAAATTACTATTGACTTTTGGTTTCTATATGCCAAGCATCCGCCGGAAATTTAATTACAATTCGTGATGATCTATGTTTTTGCTAAGAAGTGTAATCTAGATCATAAAATACGGAATGTTAAATACTTAAAAAGGAACAAAATAAAAGTTTAGGCAATAATCAGGAATTAACACAAAACAAAAACAGAAAACAGAATTGGAAGCTATTCAGGTGACCATATTGCTAAAGACAATTAACAAGAGGACATAGCAACATGCGGTTTGGTAAAACTAGTTTAACCCCCCCCCCCCACATACACAGACAAACAGACACACACACAGTAATCTTTTGCCGACCGTTCCATGACGGTACTTCTGTTGCGGTTCCTTGATATTTATATTGTATATTGTGCTATGTCCGCTTGTCTATGGTCTCTGGCGCTTTGGTCACCTATATTGCTGCCCAATTTGTCTTCTGCTTTGTTTTGTTTTGTTAAATAAGAACAAAAACATGAGTAAAAATAAATGTTGATGCTGTTATTGGGGTAGCTGAACGACCATCTGTTTGGTAAAGAGCTGCTCATTCGGTTTACTGTGCGTGTCTTTCGTAAACTTGTGTCAATTTCTTTGTGCATGTGCTTCTTTCCCTATTGGTTTTGAGCGCGGGATGTGAATGTGCTTGTATTAATTCCTGACTATTGCCTATCTTTTTATTTTGAGGAACAATAACAAAAGTAACGACTTGGAACGGTTAGTAACAAATTTCGTGGGGCTCAAACCAGTTTTACTGGATCCTTACCTCGCCCTTAGCCTTCGTAATGGTTCAAAATGGATGGATGGATAGATGTCTTGCGATTTTACGTCCTTTTCAACAATATTGCAGCTCTATCAGGACGATGGGATGGTGATAATGATAGGCTGTGTGCAATGGAACCCCGTTTACGGTAGAAAAATACCGCTAGGTCCGCTAGGTATACAGGCCAGCGCTTAACATACTGAGCTACCGGGGCTCCTCCCGTAATGGTTCAAACCGACCCAAACGGAATTAACTTATTGAAAACACTAACAGAAGCATCAATTTGGGCAATTATAACAAATTATACGAAAACCCTTAAACATCTATTTTTGGCAATTTTCTATTTTTACTACAAAACACATTGCAAGAGGCCACATTGAAATACCACAACAGAAATACAGCATTGAAACAGTCAGTAATAAATAATTGGGGGGGGGGGGGGGGTGAGGGCTTAAAATAGTTCTAGAGTCAAACGGGGGTGAGGGCTTAAAATTGTTCTAGCGTCAAACACTCGCCCTCTGATTCTCCAATGATTCTTAATATTCATCTAGCTGTTTGGTCCGCTTGAAGCTTTTTAACCTATCAATAAATTATCAAAGGAAAACAAACACAAACAAATCACGGATAAGACCTATGCTGAATCGGAGATGAGAAATCGACAGAAGCAGCGTATTGCAACACCTTGAGACCTCTGTGGCATCAAACAACAACACTGAAATACCGGAGCAAGTAAAACCATAAGCTGACACCCGAATTATCAACCAAAAGACGCGACAAGCTCCGGCCCAAACCAAGTTAGATAAATAGCTCTGTGTCGGGTTCATCACTGAGCCTGATGCCCGACCATGCAACTAAAAAGTGAAGTACAGTTATTATCCATGACTGGTATAACCACTAAACATACAGACTAACAGTATTATATTTATGTAATATCCAATACGTTTGTAACGTTGAATATCTTTTTTCATCTGATCAGAAAAACAAATCAAACCTACTTACAATATTTTTGAATTTATAGATTGAGTCACCTTTAAATTCTGGTATCAATAGACCCTGCTGCAAAAGAGTTGGTAATCCAACCTTAAATTTATTAACCAAGTCCTAGTAGTGTCGGCGATAAAATTTTGTAAAACCATTCGAAGTTCATGATTCCGATAGCACTGTTAGGGAAGATTAGCAGTTAAAATTCTACAACGGTCATTGAAGTCTGTCACATGACTAGACTTTTTAACAAACCCAATAAACTGAAACATGTAAACCCGTAAGAGGTGAACAGGGCACGTCACCATCTTAAAAAGAGAAAAAAAATACTACATGTATTTTCAGAATCAAGGTTGTCGCGTTTAACATACATTTTTCATGAAACAAATTCGTCTGAACGTACGTTATGTCATGATTTTTGAAAACAGTGAAGCAAGGCGTTAATGATGTTATGTTAATGCCTAAATGTTTGGGTCTGATTAATGTTTCGAAGATAATGAAGCTTTGCAAGATAAAATGGCACTCGTGCAATAAGACCTTGAGTCTGTTTAGAATCTTATGACAGGCATGTTTGTAAACTACAGTGTCAGGAACGGCAACTGTCAATTTACAAATTTTATATAATGGTATATACATCTATAATGTATATGTTGTGAAACTTACACTTTTAAGATGTAATCCATCCATTACATGACCCCCCGTTGGCGGTGATCTGTCGACTCCGAATTCCAGAAATACATACTCAGAAAAAAGTCCCGCTCCACTAACAGCCTGAAAGTTAAACAAGAAAAATCTTAAAAAAAAAGATAATCGGCGCAGATTAAATGGAAGTGTGTTTTGTTATAGTAGTCTCTAATTGAAGATTTGACAATAATTTTCATGAATAAGTAAGCTATTGCGGTAGGCACCCACAACCGTAATTTTGACACTAGGTAACGACAATGGCCTATCTCAAAACTGACCTGTCCAATTTGCAATTCCAAAATGGACCGCGGTTAGTCTTGAAATGGACCTGATTTCAAAATAGTTATCAACATGTTGCTTTGTTTGTTTGTTTGTGTGTATTAAACCGAAAACAGAAATCGAAAGTAGATCTAGGACGAAAATAAAAGAAAGTTTTGAATATATGCGTCTATTTTCGATAACATTTCTACTGTAAAATTACAAATAAGAGAAACATTTTGAATTAATATAAGACAGAGTGCTAGTATCCACAGTGCAGTACGACGGGAAATAACGAAAATTAAATATTCAATGACCTTTGATATTATTGGCTAAATTTTGACACACGCGTTATTTGACCAATAGAATCTTGTGAAATGTGGAACAATATCGAAATTATACGAGGCTGCGCCTCAATAAAACTTTACCTCTGCAAGAAGAAGAGACTGTGTGACAGATAGAAACGGACTGAGGGAACTTCGTTTTTGCGAGGTTTTTATTTTATTATTCATTTATTCGTTCTGGAAATATTAGCGCGTCTCAGAATACCGATGGCATAGTTCGCTTATAAAGCTGTAGCTTGCAGTATTAGGAAGCACGGAATTTACAACAGGAACTCTCCAACATCTCCCAGAGAGCGCAATAGTGCTTCATAAGAGCGCTGGTAACTCATTAAGCATTGAGCAAAGCGATGACCTACGAAAAAACCGGTTCAAGTTCGAGGCCTGTTGGAGACGGAATTTCCTTTTTTTTACCAAGGAGATTCCAGTGCATGAAACCTATGACTATCACTCGGCATGACTAATTACTGTTGTGAGGGCGTTAAATTTACAAGTCAACCAACCATCACAGCAAAGGTCTCGAAAAAGCAATTAAGAACATATAGTACTAAAAAGAAATCTGTTTTACTGCATACTTAATGTATCTGAATACGTAAACGCAATGTTTAAAACAAATCTATACTACGCTGAATGAGGCACTCCTAAGTGGCACTTTCTTTATATGTTTATCAAATCAAGGCTGAAATAAGATAATGTTTACAGAATGGAATAAGGGACAACATAAACCACATGATTAAACCCAAACAACAAGCACAGTTCCGAGCTATGGGAAGATGAAGAGCGAAGTGGCACAAAGATCGGTACTTAATTCATGAGTATCTGCACTCACAAAGAACTCACTGTCTCATCACAATATTGTTTTGTAATTAACTACGCTCGTATTTAGCTTCACTTGCAGTTTTTCAAATTCCGTAGTAAGTTTATCATCAACACATTTTGAATCAAAACTTTTGAATAAAAAACTGAAGTTGTAATGCTTTGCAAAATCAGATATACTATCTATATCAATACATTTAAATACTGAATAATATCGGAAACGAAAATAGATTAATCTTTGTTACCTTGACACCGACATAGTATAAATGACCATCAGCAACACGTAGGGTTTGAAGATCAATCTCTATTTTATCATTCTTTTGCGTTGTTTCCGACATAATGTCCATTTCCCGACGACTTGATCCAATAGAAATAACGAAGTAATCTATGCCACTTTCTTTGTCGTAAAAGTCAAGTATCCGTACTGTAAACAGACTGTCACTTATCCATTTAGACATCAGAAGTGCTTCGGATACAAGTCGCCCCGTCTCTGGTGGTGTAATATCCACAACTAGCTCTTCTGAAGAGATGCGTTTGGTTAGTCCGACATGATCAGCAGCTGCAATTTTGGAGGTAAAATTTAGCTTATCTAAAAATAAATTGTCTACTTATTCAAATGCTGACCACAATACATATTCAACCTGTCTATCCCAATCCCTCTCGTTTAGATGTCGGGAACTGGTAATGCATTTGGCAAGTAGGTGCAGATTTGCAAAGAGCAAGTGACAGGCCGACGAACTGACGTGAAGACAAAAATATATACCCATCAAAGAACTGCATTTCTAGACACTGAATATCTAGGTTGATAGTATGGGACTTAAGTAAACCAATAAGTTTTGAATAGTAAGTGCCTTTGGAAGCAAAGAATACACCAAAGAACAGAGAATAGCAGACTCGGTTTAATTGAGTCTGTTCATGATCTGTAATGAAAGGTGTGACACCAGCCACGCCCCATAGGACCGGCCAAAATGAAACTCTATTTTCAAAATAACTCAAATGAAGCAATGATCCCAAAGGACCAGAAAGTATAATCTGTATTATGATGATGCTATAGATTCTGAGAAATATAAAATTTGAGATCGATTTAAACTATTATTCTAGATCATCGTCTTTTATATTATTTGGATCCTTTTGAAATTAATCAGTCATTGAATCGACTGCCCAATAAAAATTAAGAAATTACAGTATGCTTTTTTTCTGGTTTCGTCACCAGATATTTTCAGGGTCACAGACGAGGCTTTATTAGCCGAAACTACGTAGTCTAACCAATGTTCCTACTTCTGTATGTATTCTCTGCTCTTGAAGTAATTTTTTAATATTTCAATTTTGTTGACAGGTGTATTCCTTGCCTTCAAAATAATTCACTATTAAGAACTTCTTTAATACGCTATGCCGACAATGCAAACTACTCCTAAAGTTAATCGATACACCTTCATTGTATCTGCCATTTTCAAAAGGAAACAATTAATCGATCAGTTCGCCGTCCCAGTAAAAATGCATCCCCTCTCGCCACCACCCCGCCAACTCAATGAGAGTCTACTTACCTAAAAAAATCATTCTTTCTACGTAGCAGGAAGGTGAAAATGAAAATGAAAGAATTGTATTCTCTGCATGTGTATCCGTTTGCTTTTTCCGCATGTGAAATATATTGTCACTGGCAAAAATACTAAAGGCGAAGACCCAAAACCTTAAGCTAAATTCATTTTTTGCTACGCATATATGAAGACTTATTTTAATAATGTGACTACTCTAACAATATTCTTACCCATGATAGACACAAACAGAGTTGTCCCAGATGGAATTGTCAGATTATCAGCTATCATGAACGTTGTATCACGTATGTCGATATATTGCTTTATATCCTTTCCAGTCGGGCTCGAGCCTAAAACATAACACCAGCAAAACAAGAAAAGTGAAAGAATATACTACACTATATCATTATATTGTGCTTTATTTCGCCACACAGCTCATAAATCAAGAACGCAACATTATTAACGTCCTTTCTATCCAACGTATGCGTGGAGTTCTTTAACTGACGGAAAATATATGCAAATAAATAAAATAAATCAACCAAATACATCAGATGTTACTTCAAAATCAGATTTGACTGCGTATAAATACAAGTCCATGTTTCACTGCCTGGATCGAGATCCGGAACATCTTTTTTTAGGAAACGGAACAGCCCACCAAATAGGGCGGACCGGTTTACACATGCTAGGTTGATGCTTCGTTTTATCGAATTTTATGACTAGCCATATCAGCAAAAAAAAGAATGTTTTTCTCCATATCAAACAGGCAGTAATGTGGCAAAATCCGTTGACATCTTCTTGATTTTCTGCGGGATGTTCCGTTGACATTTTCCTGCACACAGACACATAATTTGTGTTGAACTAGCGAGTAAGTTCCGGTGATGAATGCAAATTACACGGCAAATAAAAATAAATATTTCTCAAAAACCAGCCAAGATATTTCAACACGATTTTCTAAGTCAGATATAAAAAATACAAAAATATATGAATAACGTTTCATAGGAAAGTCAAGAAATGATTTGGGTCACCACTATAAATTAAAACTGCACAATAACAGACTTGAAAAATATGCCAATACAAGCGAGTGTGTATACTTTGCACCACATCACCGTCTGTTTTATATGTAGAAATGTATTGTTTGATCGCTCATATGGCTCGTTTGAATGATCCGTACGATATATAGTCAGAAAACTCGATAAAACGAAGCACCTACCTAACGTGTGTAAACCGGTCCGTCACCTTTTGTGGTTTGTTCCGTTTCCTAAAAAGGATGTTCCGGATCACGATTCAGACAGTGTGTTTAGCACCTTCGACCAACATATTGCTAATAAGACAATTCCCTTTGATTAATTACCACTTTAGGTAAAATTTAATATAATTCCAAAACGGCTCCATGCGGACCAGGCATATACATGTAATTTAATGTTTCGAACCACTGCAGAAGCAGAGGGCGAGGGGATGAATCCAAAAAAGAAAATTTAGAACCCCCATTCCGCAGGTAGTCTGCAATTAACCGTTCCAAGGCGGATACTCTGGCCTGCTGAACTAGAGTTTTAGGGTTCGAAAGCAGCTGGAGGCCGAAATCTTTCCAACCATTAACTGGATTTCATTTCACACAGCCTTTCATTATCACCCTGCTATCCTCCTTATATGACTGAACTACTGTGAAGTCATCCATCCAGCCATCATTCCATCCTCAATGTTGGCCCCCCATGTCTATGGTCATCTACTAGTAGCAATATAGTCATCTGTACACTGTACAGCTGCTCACTTTGCTGTATGTTTGTTTTGTAATTTAAAATAGAAAATAGGCGAAATACATGTGTTTGCAGTTTTCGGTAAGGGTAGCTGAATAAGCATCTACTTTTGCAAGAGTTGTTTATTCGGTTTACCGTGCATGCCTTTCTTGAACTGTTGTCAATTTATGTATATAAGTGTATCTTGTCTTTTCTTTTTGGTATTGAGGGTGGAATATTGGAATTGGTTTAATTTATTACTGATCATCTTTTTTGCTTTATTTAAATCTACTGCTTGACATAAATATGTGGACATCTGCTGCACTGAAATGCTTGTTGCAGGCTTTCAGCTGTGTAACTGATATTACATGTCATGGCTTTACATTTGCGCTCGATTAGACCACACACCTATGAAGTGGACTCGCGCATGATGTCGTTTAGTAACAGCACAAGCACATACAACATTTCAGCCCCTAGCGAGTTGTTTTAATACATATTTTGTTTAGATTGTATCTCACCCTACTACTCTATTAGTGTATCAAACTTTGCTGTTGTCGTTGATGTTGTTTTATTGTTTAACGTCCACTGTAAACAGCTATGGTCATGTCGGCACGGTCAGTTTACCTAACTACACTATTCCTGGGCCGGCTTAGACCTCCTTAGCGGTTAACCAGTACTAAATGCACTAACGTTCACCAGTAACTGACAGCTGCCTTCTTGAATCAGCTGGAGGGGAAATGAAAGTAAGTGGCCGAGCCCGGGACCTCTTGCTTATACGTCAGGCGTGCTTTGTTTCAAACGTAATATTTTACATATGGCATACATGACTATTGATGCAAAATAAAAAATATAGAAAGGGAGATATAAGAACGGCAGTAACTAAACACATATTACCTATCTCAAGAGTATACGAATTAATTTTACTCTCATAACCCAAAGCCGTAACATTGATGTCGTCGTCAAATCCATTCCATGATACTTTGAAATTTTCTAGATCATTTATATATCCGTTCACATTGTTAACATGCAATTCTCCACCAAAGGGAGGATCGTTATCAATTACAAATCCATTGCTGCACGTTAAGATTGGCGGTAAGCGCTCAGTAAAGGTTTCCCTTACTATATGTGAAAATTCCGAACGCGCACATATATAATATATTGTTCCGCACTTAATCAAGTCCTTAGAGAACTTAACGAATCCAGTGGTAGTTGTTTGCAAAGCGTTACAATCAGGACTGGCCTCACACTTTTCCGGCACCTCCCTTACTGTACTTAAAACCCAAGTAATATTCCTTTCATTAGCATACAGGATAACACCAGCAACCTCTGCAGCTTTGCTGCCAAAATCAAGTTCGCTGTCATGTAATTCCTTAAGAATGTCGCCGAGATATAGACTGTGAATCGCCTGAAATAGATAGGAAGATTTGCAAGTTCATACGACTGCAAAAAATAAAAAAAAACGTTTAGCATGAATAGTGTAGGTTTAGATCATGCATGTATGTATGCATGTATGTATGTATGTGTTGTTAAGAGGAACAGTACGATTTCGGATCTTGGAAGAAAGGTTTAATTGTACACGTGGTTGCAACATTAACTTAAAATCTATTTTGCTATTAACTGACAATAGGTCTGGCACTATTAGTTTCAGTTTCCAAATAGAGCAATGTGTGGGTCTCAGTTCAAACAAACTTTTGCGAAGATGCAGCATGGTGTCTCCCACAGAAATTATTTAGTATTGAAACAAGCAACCCTGAAACGACAATTTACTGGAGAGAGTCTTCCCTGTATCAACAAAGTATTGGTGTTGTAAACAGGCTTTAGCATAACGGACTCCAGTAAGCCAGGCTAAGCGGCCTTATTAAGAGACAAAAACTCAATATGCTGGTGCCTTAGAAATAATGTCACTCATAAAAAGAGCATTTACGACGGGAAAATTAAAGCCGTCCCTCTTGTCTTGTAACAAGCTTTCCAATGTCAATATAGAGATAGCAATCTAAGTTTGTGCAGATGAGATGGACTCTATACTAACTCTAATTTCAAGTTCACACGTATAGATGATGTCAAAACACTCAGAAGTCTTTGAATTATTCAGATATAGCATGCTATCAATGTTTATGTTGGTAAAAGTGAATTGTTGTGCAAGACATTCTAGCTATTCGGCAAGTAAGGCAGCAGTCAGTGCTCATTAGAATACCGTCACCTATGTATTGTCTAAAATGATGAAAAAATATTATTGATAAATACATTAATGAGAACTAATGATTCGAAAATGGAACTCGCATGGAATTCGGAGAGGAAGAGATGTTTCGAAATGTTTGAAAGAGATCTTATTAGGTTTGCCGTGCGTGTCTTTCGTGTATTTTTGTCAATTTTTGTGTGTGTGCTTCTTTCCGGTTTGGTATTAGGAGTGGAACGTGGGATTTGGCTAAATTGATTCCTGATCACTGCCTATCGTTTTACTTCGTAAGCACTGAGTTGGCCATTGAGATATATTACAGCAGATAAGTTTTACTGCACTGGTCATCTATATATTACTAAAATGTATGGCTTCCACTTTAGCATCTGGGAAATAAGTATAGCTTCTACTTCAGTATCAGTATTCATTTTGTCGAACTTAATCACAGATATATCATCCAATTTTACATTGTTACCTTTTGGATAGCTTTCCATGATGACAAACTAGCGTCTACATCGTATACTATACTTTTGTATTCGTCGTAATCAGAAGCAAACTGTAACTCTTTACAAGCCTGTACTTTTTGTCCTGAGTGGGTAAATGCTCTTACACAGCCGAACATTTGCTTATATGCATGGACAGGAACAGAAACACATCCCTCTACCTAAAAGGTATGTTTGAGCGGTGACATGAGAAAACGAACAAAGTGGTTGTGCGCCCAGCGCAGAAGCAGATCAGCTTGGGCATCTACTCAGTCTGATCAGAATATTCCCTGAGCGCATAAAGGTTAGCTAAGTGTCTAAGCTACCTCCGTGCGGACAGCGATGATTCTGATCAAACTGTGTGGATGTCCAGATTTATCTGAGTCTGCGCTGGGCACAAAACCACTGTTTTGTTTGTCTGGTGTCGCGGCTCATTTAGTAATAATTACTTATATTCTGTTCTAAACTGATTTCTAGTTGATTTAGACTATCTAGCCTCTAACAACTTAAATGCATAAAAGCATGCATCAGTTATAAAAAAAAAACTTCATCATTAAATGAAATGTACTTGTGTCTGCACAGGCATCATACTAAGAGAAGCCAGGTTTACAAGGTTTGTCTGTATTTATGTAAATTTTCGTTGATGCCGATTTTCTCACATTTTTTATTTAGCTGGTTAAAAGTGCAAAAATATACCCACACTGTTAAAGGAAACACGGATCTATTGTGCAAAAAAAAAATAAATAAATAAAACACGGTGAATATATAAATATATGTTAAACATGTCCAGCATAATTTATGAACTATGATTTTTACTATTATTAGTAACCAATATACTAAGAAAACAAACCTTTATATACTCTTTATTTGAATTGTTGTTAATAGCAGTTCTCCAGTAATCAAGGACTGACGATGTTTGAGCTCTTCCAATTTTCAATGAAAGCGACCACTGATAAAAAGATATATTTGTATTGATAATGATTTTCCACTCAATTACTACTTTGGTGCAGTTATCATTGCTTTGTACCAGTTTTGATTGAATGATATTCAAACCAATTGAATTGGATTCGGAATATACACCTGAAGTCAATATTGGACCTAAGCATTTAGAATTTAAGCACGGTTTGACAGCAACTATGTACTTTCTGTGTGGTTGAAGCGATATTTCATGAAATGTTGCTGTTTCTTCAACGAAAGTCTTAAATGGTGTTTCATATTCCAGGCACAAGTCATTTGAAGTGTTTGAACAACGTAATTTCACGGCTGCAGCCTCATATGTAAACCGACTAGGTAGACCCCGCCAGTGTGCTTGTAAAGGTTGTCCTACTACTACTGTCGATGTGTCATCCTCACAGTCATACAGTTCAACTTTGGCATCAGTCCCTGCTATGTTGGTACTGCTGCGTAAAGACAGCTCATGTACGTCAGCATATGGTTGAAAAATAATATCAATAGAATTAGAACCTTTACTGATATGCTTTACATAAGCAGATACATCTAGAAAGTCAAAATTTAATTTTGACATATTCTGGCCTACAATTTGCAGACTGTACAATCTTCCTGCATGAAGAGGTGGGGCGAATACCATAGAATCTCTTGAAACCAAATGTTTAGATGTCTTGCACCGTGGGCCATCGTATACCTGCAAGCGTCTCAGAACGCTGTCTTTGTCGTAAATTACGAACCCATCCGAGCTCGAAATTGTACTGCCGCCGGTACAAGTGGCCCTTAGACTGACAAATATTTCCATTCCATTGGGTATATTTGTCGAAACAATGCAATGATTAGCCGTATTGTTGATGCTTGAAAACCTATAAATGTCATCAACTCCTTTGTATGATCCAATGCCAAACTCAATTTTAAGTTCTTCATGGTGTTTGAAACCATACCATGCAGCACACACAACATTACTGGAGAAATGGGCGTCAATGTCCACTACAGTTTGGCCTATTTGAATGGTCTCGGTATTATCATCTGGATCGACGTCAATTATTACAGCGTGACCCGGCGGATACAAAGAGGGAAGACTAAATTCACGTGTTTTCAGAACAATAGAATGTCCAGCGTTGTTATGAACATGCATTTGGAAATAAAATGTAAGGCCTAGGTCTGTATCTTGCCTCTGTAGTTTTGAAAGAGAGTACTTTAAACATCCGCCTGTATACTCAGGACACGTTTCTGAGGAGTCTTTTCTCCATTCCATTAACGGTGATACTGGTTTACCATTATGCCCTTACAACAGAAATAAAATGGAGCAATAACTTTGAATGTGATGTGCAAAACACGTATCGTGCAATTGCTTAAGGTGGTGACAATCACTGATTTGGAGCAAAGACAAAAATCTGCATTAAAAGATGAAGATATAAAAGATCTTCCCTAAACTTTGCAGATGCTTTCTTTATGTTGTTTCTCACGATTCAGAATCGCAAAATGCAGAACTTGCTGAGGTTAAAAAGGGGTATTTATAAGAAAAGATCAAAGGATATTCTTGTGGGCAAAAAACTAAAAAAATAACCATCGTTATTGAAAATGTAATAAGGTCGGAAGGTTCTTTAATGCATTACGAAGAGAGCGTCCTAAAATATTTTTCAAATTTTCTACATACATTATCAGGCTGCGCAGTAAATAAACGATGTAGCCGGTGTCCAAATATCTGTCCAAAACATTCGAGTCTATTTTCAAGGTTGAACAATTTTATTTACACACACCTGTCTTGGTAAATGTCATGTAGCATTTGCACATTGAGTATGATATATGTATAACTGCCCTACCTGTATTTTGATAACTGCATCCAATATACATGCTCTACAAACGTGTTCAGACATTTGAGCAAAAGGTACTGTTTTCATCTGGTCTACCTTGCAATTTGAAAAAGAGTTGGAACAAATACTTGCTAGGACGCTCTTTTCAATGCATTGAACAATCTTTAGAGCTAAGTACACCAACATAACAAAGTTATTTATTTTAGATAAAACAGCAAAACAGCATGTCCCTCATTCTTATTCTTAACTGTAGAGATCAAAACAAACAAGCAAATTCGACGAATTTATGTCCCCCGCCTTGGAAACTAGGTCTCCACTGTATATACACTTAAGTGTTTGAGCTGGAAAAGCGGCTAAGTTAAAAATATGAAAAAAGTAATAAAAAAATAATGTGAGGATTATATCCAAACCACATGCATATCTTCAGACCATGATCAAAATGCCTGTGAAGTTTCAAAGGAATTGGCATAAAACTGTAGAAGGAGTTGCACACACAAGGTACCAACTATCTATTCACTTTGATAGTAAAAATGTATGAAAAATGGCTAAGTTCAATTTGCGAAAAAAGTAATAAAAATAACCTCAGGATTATATCCAAACCACATGCATATCTTCAGACAATGATCAAAACACCTGTGAAGTTTCAAAGGCATCGGCATAAAACTGTATGAGGAGTTGCGCACACAAGGTACCTACTAACTAGTCACTATGATAGTAAAAACGCCTAAAAAATTACCAAGTTCAACTTGTGGAAAAAGTGACAAAAAATAATCTCAGGAATATATCCAAACCACATGCGTATCTTCAGACCATAACCAAAACACCTGTGAAGTTTGAAAGGCATGGGCATGAAACTATTGGAGGAGTTGCGCACACAAGGTACCCACTATCTAGTCACTTTGATAGTAAAAATGCCTAAAAAATTACTAAGTTCAACTTGTGGAAAAAGTGACAAAAAATAATCTCAGGATTATATCCAAACCACATGCGTATCTTCAGACCATGACAAAAACATCTGTGAAGTTTCGAAAGAATCGGCATAAAACTGTAGGAGGAGTTGCGCACACAAGGTACCTACTACATTAGGGGGACGGAAGGACGGAAACAAGGACGGAAGGACGGACGGACGGACGGACGGAAGGACGGAAGGGCGGAAGGACGGAATGCCGAAAACTATGTCCCTCCGCTTTTCTTCGAAAAGGCGGGGGACAATAATATGTCTGCAAACTTTCAGAGAGACACAAAAAGTTTTAATGGTTTTATACAGATTTTTGTATTTACCAAAAAATCACCACCTTAACAGCTATCAATCACACATGAAAATACGTGACAAATGTTTGAAATATACTCGAAAAAAATATTGAAAGGGTCAAACTTCTACCCGGTGTTCCGGAACATTTCAATCATTTGGTAAAATAAATCATTTCTACCTTCCATTTTATTCATTTGGCAAGTTTTGTACACATGAAGTTTGAAACTATAGCCTATATCCTGGCCCAGTCAAGACTTCAATTTGTACTACCTTCAAAATCATAGTTCTTTGAAGTCCATAAGGAGCAAACTCACCAAAATTTTCGATTTCGCCATTCATGTTTTTTTTTGGAAAATTGATCGATAGTCATCAAATTTAATCATTGTTAAGATCACCAAGCTGTAACAGTTTAAATCTCAGAGCAATTTAAGAAGTTGTGCCCGACCAAACTGACACACTATCAATTCTCTATGGGAATTCAAACCACTTTCATTTTAGGGGTAGTTTGACTTAAAGCCTGAACTTGGTCAAGACAAAGGCTATATGTTCAAACTGTATGTGTATATAACTTGCAAAATGAATAAAATGGAAGTTAGAAATGTTATATTTTACCAAATGTTTGAAATGTTTAAGAAATCGCAGGGCAAAAGTTTGACCCTTTAATATTTTTTTAGTATATATAAGGAAAATATTTGCAATAGCCTAGTGGGTGCAGCATATGAAAGGTGGAGCCAATCCCTTTCCTTTCGCTACCTTATCTGTTTGTGATTCCAAAAAGGTACAATGTACTGCTGGGTCGACAGAGAGAGATTTCAGGTTGCCTGTGGACTCAAACGACATTTAAAACCGCAACCTCTGCAGCATAACCGAATTGCTCTAACCACATGACCACGGTGCCTCTCTGAATGACAAAATTGTGCATCTAGAGCTTCGGAAGCGCCGCATAATACGCCCGTTTGAGTGTCATGAAGGGGTTACAACGTAAATAAGATTGTTTATAGAAGGATGGGCATCAGATACAGAGAAAACAACTCCGTAATTAATAAAGGCAACATTAGTCAAGCACTTAACCCATCAAATACTATTAGTATACCAAAAATCAGCTTCAAATGTGAATCGGCTCAGAAGTCGAGTAATGCCAAGTCAAACAAAGGAGACAACTCTTAAACTAAATATACTAGAGTTACCAGACATGGTTCTAATACAGTATATTCCCTTGACAATATACACATTACCATTAAGTCGTGTTAAAATATTTTGAATGGTTAAGGGGTTAAGGAGTAAACAGGATATTTGTGCAAGGACAGATAATTCAGTAAGTAAGCCTGAGTTGTGGCTCTTGCTCAGGATACATTGCCCCATTATCATGCGCATTCCTACAAAGTTTTATTATAATAGTTAGTATTGTTTAGTATTACAATACTAATACAAGGATAGTATCTCAAATAAGTAAGGGGGAGCAACCATTCTTATATGCGACACATTGCCTTGTGATCATGCACATTGCTTTCACCTTTCATCTTGATATTCCATACGGTTACCAAGTTATGGTATGCACAATGTAAGCATACAAAAAAATAGCCTTAAAAATAATCAAAGTTATGTAACTCTAAAACAAAGTAAGGGACAGCAACCATTTTTAAAGCTACACATTATTGGGACTTCATACACAATGCTGTAAAGTTTCATCAAGATGTCCCAAATGGTTATGCAAGTATGCCTCACACAAGACTTGCAGGGGAAACAAAATATTTAAAGGAGTATAACTTGGAAACTTAAGAATGGGTAACAATTATTATTGTTCGGGACGCGTTGCCCCGACTAATACATATCAAATTTTATGAAGATATCTCAAACGGTTACTGAGTAATGGCGCGCACAAGAATGTTTATGGACCGACAGACGGATGCACAGACGGGCTGACAGCGCCATTACATAATAATAATATAATTTAAAGAATGACACATTCTCATTTAGACAATCTTTTCAAGTCATCGCTTGTATACAATATTAACTGTAGTATATGTACGGTAAAATTCAGATAATTCGGATTGAAACAGGATTACAAGAAGCCGATTCGAACTACCGTAATAATTATAATCAATGTCCAAGCTCTTAGCTAATAAACAGTCTTGTCTTTTTTTCCAAAAATAAGGTTATTATGTTTGACTTTCTATTTTATAAAGTGGAACAACATAAATTCCTGTCTGCTTTTCTGAAGAATGTAGATCCTGCAAATGTTGTCCATTCCCCATGAAAAGAATTTGCTCCAAGAGGAATAAATTATTCCCTTTTAGAGCTGACCTCAATTGAGAAGCAATCAAAAAAAGTATAGTAGACTGCCTCATTAAAATTCAGAAATAACGGTATGTTTATCCATGACTTTCAACTCCAGATGTTGCGAGGGTCACTGATAAGGCTTGAATAGTCGAAACCTCGAATTATGGCCCATTTTGCCTCTTTAGAATGTGTTCTCTGTTCTCGAAGTAACTCTGTAAGATTTAAAATTGACTACTGTTGCTCTTATGCCTTGTGGCAGCCGTGAAACATTTCCCCGAATAGCATCTATTGTGCAGATTATATTTTCGTTTTGTCATTTGAGATCAGACGATATTTTCTGAGAAATCAGAAAAAATTGCTTTGGTTTAGACTCTTTGGTCTAGATTATCACTTTGTAATAATTTTGACTTTTTTCGATACTATTATGTTTTTTAACCGATTGCCTTGTAAAAAATGAGAAATTATAGTATGTTTATCTCTGGCTTTCATCGCCAGATATTGTGAGGGTCACCGATGAGGCTTGAATAGCCAAAACTTCGCATTATGGCCCATGTTTTCTCTTTAGAATTATTGTGTGCTCTCATCGGATCTCTTTAAGATTTTAATAAGACTTCACTGCAGCAGGTGGTGTGCCGTATGTCGGCCGTAAAATTCCTCCTCGTACAGTAATCATAGTGCAGAACAGATTTCTATTTTTGTCCTTTGCGATAACAGGATATATACTGAGAAATCATAAAATTTTGATTGGTTTAGACTCTTTTTCTCAATCATTGCTTGTGTATCATTTGTACTTTTTTTAAACTAATCAGTCCTTTAACCGACTGCCTTATAAAAATTGAGAAATGATATATTATCATTGCTTCTCTCTGGCTTTCATCGCCAGGTATTGTGAGGGTCATCAATGAGGCTTGAATAACACAAAGTTCAAATAATGGCCCATTTTTCTCTCGAGAATGTGTTTTATGCTTTTGAATGACTCGAATGAACTCTTCAAGATTTTAACTTTTCATCTGAAAGTATATCCACTCAGTCTAACCTTTCATAAAAAGCACTGCCACCGCCGGCCAGGATACAGCGCCGCCACTGGCCGTTGTGATAAATAATATTAATGCAGTATTTGCTAAATTTATCATTATGACAAAAAAATGAAATAACTTTGTTCTTAACTATCGTCATTTGTAACCCATACTTTGGTTTGTGTCTACATCTAGATCAGAATGCACCAAACAAAGTACTGCAAAAAAAGTAACAAATTTAAAAAAAAAGAACATTATGGTCAATGGAGACCATATTGTCGCCTTTTTTAAATCTTGTTTTTCGTACGTATAAAACTTGACCATCTTGAGTGTACAGTTGCTTATACCATTCCAAAATTAAATAAAATTATGTATACAATATATAATTGTCGTATTACACCTATGACTGATAAGTTTAAACAGATACATGTGAATAATGCACAGCCTTTCATTTTGACGTCAACTTGTTACAATGTGTTATGTGAGAGGCTTTCAGAAAGTTTTGCAAGTGGCGTAATTTCTTGATAACTACCATAAAAACAGAACTTCTGATAGCAAAAACACATAGTGCTATGCCATGCCCACAAAAGTCCACAAAAGCGGTGTATTTCTTCTCACAGTACGCATTTTTAACATCTTTGAAACAGGTATACCCTACAGGCACTGCAGAATTTAACTTAGTAGACTGTAATTCATATATGAGCAGTCTTTGATTTTCTTTTATTTCCAATGCTTCTTGAAGTCAATGCCCAAGCAATGTTGTCCTGTTATTTACCTTAGTAGACTGTAATTCATATATGAGCAGTCTTTGATTTTCTTTTATTTCCAATGCTTCTTGAAGTCAATGCCCAGGCAATGTTGTCCTGTTAATATGTCAGAAATAATATTTAACCAACGTTTCATACTGTCCCATATATATGCATTATCCGTACTTTATGTACTTGATACTACTTCTCCCTTTCTCCATCAGTTATAATGATTTTGCAATGTTGCTATTCGAAATCAGTCAGCAAGAGTCTTAACTAAAATGTGTCAATACATTCAAATTATTGCTACCCCTCCCCCCCCCCCCCCCCCCCCCCCCGACACAAAAAAAAAAGGAATGGCTACAATCTTTCAAAAATGGCGTTGATGTCGATTTCAAGAACGTCATAAGAACTGCGCATTACTTTGCACGAAATTAATCGATAACAGTTGCTGCCCTTTCAACTTCAGTATGCATAATGTAGGCAACGATGGACATAAAGCTAGATAAGAATTATTTTGTATTTACAACGATATGTGACTTGAAAAGATTTTACAAATAAATTTAGTTTTGTGGAATGACTGAGGCCTGATAAAATGCGTTGTAAGTCAGTATGCAAAAGTGTCTTTGTATATTGTTTAGTATCATTGTTAAGCCCAAATATAGTGCTTTCAGTACATGCATATCATTTGTACTCAGCATGCCTCCTAAACAATTTATGTGGCCCTTAGCAAAACTTTCCGAACGCTCTTCGTATGGCGACTTCTCATGGTCCGTGGAACATGCGTAGGAGAAGTAGCCTTGTCATTTATATACAACTATTATTTAAGAGCCTTTGCATATACAGAAACAAAAATTATTTATTTTTGTTTGTGTTTTTGCTTTATTCGCAGTTATTATTTGCTGCATCAACACGTTTATTGAAACTCGGAAGTGACGAATCAGGCTTAATAAAGATAGGTCATATTTATCAAACGTCGCTGTTTGGTGCATATTTATAAAACTATGCACACTGTATTACCAGTGGTATTGGCATATTGTGACTATAAAAGAAGTTTTATTTGTGCATCTTGGATATAATTTTGCTAAATGATTAGAAATTAATTTAATTTGTGGGTCACTGTTTAAAGAGGCGAGGAACATTATTTTTTCTGAATTACGTCATAAGAAGCGGGCACTTACCTATCTCAAAAAATATTTGATTGACTGGTTCGGTCTGTTCCTCGTCATAGAAAGTGTTATTTTCCCATCCGACTACTATAGCATCTCCCTTTATTTCTGCAACCGGTATAGACCTATATTTTGGTGGAGTCTGATCAACTAGTAGCGGCCCTATTGGCACTATCGTCTCTAACGCTGCTTTATTTACTGCTTTGAGAAACACGAAAAACACTTCGTCAGTTCCAATTCCAGAATGTTTGAACTTAAACGCGTTTTTCCTGTCGGTTGAAATGTAATTAATAAGACCTGGGGCATCTTTTTCTTCATATGTTTTCCCAAAACCGACAAAATAGTCATGTATTTGGCTTAGGTCTTCTTCAATATCCCAATTAATTACAATTCGATCATTAGGTAGATATATTATATTTGAATCATAATGACGGTACACAGAGCACAGAAAGTCGGACTCTTCAGGAGACGTCCCTGTTTCCTCTGAGAAATTAAGACTGAAAAATTCATTATTGAAATCTGCTGCTCTATTTCGTTTGCTTAACTTATACGGAATGCCTTCTAATAGTGGATTATTCATCTGTACATTGCATGCACCATTACAAATCTTTGTGCTAAATAACTTGATTTTGACTAAGTCTGAGCGCAATAGCCATGTTTCATTTCCATGGCAATAAAGTGATTCTGACCACCTCGCGTTAGCTATTGTGATATTTTTTAGTGATGGTGGAGAGTAATCTTTAGAGATTCCATCAGAACAAGCCACGTCCGATGGGTCCATAGCATTATTCAACGCTATGCAAGACACATAACGTTTTCCTGTAAAGTTTGCCGACATTCGTATTGAATCTAACGGAAATTCCACCTCGTTAAGCAATACGTCCACCAGACTGCTGTTCTTATAATACAGTTCTTCTTTCGTTAGGCATCGGCTGGCTAAACCTATTCTGTATAATTTTATTCCGCTTTCATGGTCTATAAATCCATGCCAGTGAACCAGAAATGTCTGGTCGCTAGTGTAGTCTATGTCAGGGTAATCAACCGGCCCTGCAAAATGCATGTAAAGCACAATTAATATGAACATCCAAACGGAAAAAAAAAATATTTCAGATTGAACTCTATATATTAATGTTTAAATCTAATATTCAAAAGCGTTTACGTAAAACGATCTTCCCTCACAAAATAGTGATAGGGTAATAAATTATTTAACTGAACTTTGGAATTAACATGTACAATTACATCCATTTTGTACTCGAAAATGGCGCTTGTCAACCGAAGACAATGCTAACCTGTCGTACCAGTTACAAAGCCAATCCACATAATATTCAAAAACTGTTCTTTGACTAAACGTGGTCAAAGTACCCAAATAATTAGTCCGAACTCGTAAGTCATTTTAACATCGACGATTCCAAGATATTTTAGAAACACAGACATGGACCCCAAAATAGAGGTGTGATCAGGTGCTCGCGAGTATTAAGCATCACCTGCCTATTATAATACACCCACCATGTTTATGTATCAGTGGAAAAAGTCAGTGAAAAAGAAAGTCCGGTATTTGAAAGCTTAACTAAGCTTCGACTGTGGCCATCAAATCGAAAATAGGTTTAGAAACATTGTAGGGATGAATGAACAACTAGCAGCTAACAAGCTTAACTATCCTTTCCGATACAATTGCTGATTATAGAATGATTATTTCCTGCATTTGTGACAGGTTCTAAAATTGATTTATTGTAAAACATATAGAATTCTTGAAAAAAAGACGAAGTACATTATGTTATTACATAAATCTGTGGAATATCTTTCAAAGCCAGAGTTGCTGCCCCTTAATAAAAGCCCATCATCTTAATTAGCCGCTGAATTCTTTTGATGTGTTTAAAGAATAGGAAAATTTAACCGTCAGTGTTTGATATTTTGGTTTGGCTGTATTTAGACTTTCTCAATGTCTGGAAGGCTGTTCGTCAAATATAACGAGCCTGTAAAATATTTTCATTTTGGTTATATCCTTGATATTATGATATTATCAGTTGGCAATGAATTGCCAGCAATAATGAGTTCTACCAAGTAAAAGAACGCAGAGTGGTGCCTAAATTGAATTTCGGAAGATGTAATAGTTTGGTCGATGGAATCTACATAAATTGTTAAAGCAAAGTTTGTTTTTAAACTGCTCTCAGAAAAGATGCTAGTGCTTGCTTTATTGCATTTTAAATGCAGAAAATGCAGTGACAACGTCATAATGTCAACAAGGCATCGCAGGCGATACAAATCCGCTCGAATAAGACTACTTGCTCGAGATATTGTCATAAACCTACATTTGTGTGAAGTTATTTTAAAATCCATGGAGAAATGTAGGCGCTAGAGCGATGACAAAGTTTTTCTAAAAATAGCTACAGTGACCTTGACCTTGGGCGCAGCACCCTGAATGTTGATCTTGCTCGGGATATTGTCATGCACTACATTTGTGTGAAGTTATTTCAAAATCCACTGAGAAATGTAGGCGCTAGAGGTCTGACAAAGTTTTTCTAAACATAGCCACAGTGACCTTGACCTTGGGCGCAGCACCCTGAAAGTCAAATTTGCTTGAGATATTGTCATGCCCTACACTTGTGTGAAGTTATTTTAAAATCCATTGAGAAATGTAGGCGCTAGAGCGCTGACAAAGTTTTTCTGAAAATAGCCACAGTGACCTTGACCTTGGGCGCAGGACCCTAAAAGTCGAACTTGCTGGAGATATTGTCATGCCTTACATTTGTGTGAAGTTATTTTAAAATCCATTCAGAAATGTAGGCGCTAGAGCGCTGACAAAGTTTTTCTAAAAGTAGCCACAGTGACCTAGACCTTGGGCGCAGCACCCTGAAAGTCAAACTTGCTCGAGATATTGTCATGCCCTACATTTGTGTGAAGTTATTTAAAAATCCGTTGGGAAATGTAGGTGCTAGAGCAATGACAACCATTTTCTAAAAATAGCCACAGTGACCTTGACCTTGGGCGCAGCACCCTGAAAGTCAAATTTGC
Organism: Ctena decussata; assembly: GCA_963989385.1. Classification (NCBI taxonomy): domain Eukaryota; kingdom Metazoa; phylum Mollusca; class Bivalvia; order Lucinida; family Lucinidae; genus Ctena; species Ctena decussata. Next base: position 29,893,001 of record OZ022498.1, on the reverse strand, counting down.
TTGAGATATTGTCATGCCCTACATTTGTGTGAAGATTTTTCAAAATCCACTGAGAAATGTAGGCGCTAGAGGGCTGACAAATGTTTTCTTAAAATAGTTACAGTGACCTTGACCTTGGGCGCAGCACCCTGAAAGTCGAACTTGCTCGAGATTTTGTCATGTCTTACATTTGTGTGAAGTTATTTTAAAATCCATTGAGAAATGTAGGCGTAAGAGCGCTGACAAACTTTTTCTAAAAATAGCCACAGTGACCTTGACCTTCGGCGCAGCACCCTGAAAGTGAAACTTGCTCGAGATATTGTAATACCCTACACCTGTGTGAAGATATTTAAAAATCCATTGAGAAATGTAGGCGCTAGAGCGCTAACAAACTTTTTCTTAAAATAGCCACAGTGACCTTGACCTTGGGCGCATCACCCTGAAAGTAGAACTTGCTCGAGATATTGTAATGCCCTACATTTGTGTGAAGTTACTTAAAAATCCGTTGGGAAATGTAGGTGCTAGAGCAATGACAAACATTTTTTAAATAGCCACAGTGACCTTGACCTTGGGCGCAGCATCCTGAATGTCGAACTTGCTTGAGATATTGTAATGCCCTACATTTGTGTGAAGTTATTTTTAAAATCCACTGGAAATGTAGGCGCTAGAGGGCTGACAAAATTTTTCTTAAAATCGCTACTGTGACCTTAACCTTGGGCGCAGCGACCTGAAAGTCAAACTTGCTCGAGATATTTTCATGCCCTACATTTGTGTGAAGTTATTTCAAAATGCATTGAGAAATGTAGGCGCTAGAGCGCTACCAATCTTTTTCTTAAAATAGCCACAGTGACCTTGACCTTGGGCGCATCACCCTGAAAGTAGAACTTGCTCGAGATATTGTCATGCCCTACATTTTTGTGAAGTTATTTAAAAATCCGTTAGGAAATGTAGGTGCTAGAGCAATGACAAATATTTTCTAAAAATAGCCACAGTGACCTTGACCTTGGGCCCAGCATCCTGAATGTCGAACTTGCTTGAGATATTGTAATGCCCTACATTTGTGTGAAGTTATTTCAAAATCCACTGGAAATGTAGGCGCTAGAGGGCTGACAAAGTTTTTCTTAAAATAGCTACTGTGACCTTGACCTTGGGCGCAGCGACCTGAAAGTCGAACTTGCTCGAGATATTTTCATGCCCTACATTTGTGTGAAGTTATTTCAAAATGCATTGAGAAATGTAGGCGCTAGAGCACTGACAAAGTTTTTCTAAAAATAGCCACAGTGACCTTGACCTTGGGCTCAGCACCCTGAAAGTCGAACTTGCGCGAGGTATTGTCATGCCCTACAATTGTGTGAAGTTATTTAAAAATCCATTGAGAAATGTTGGCGCTAGAGCGCTGACAATGTTTTTTCTAAAAATAGCCACAATGACCTTGACCTTGGGCGCAGCACCCTGAAAGTGGAACTTGCTCGAGATATTGTCATGCCCTACACTTGTGTGAAGTTATTTAAAAATCCACTGAGAAATGTAGGTGCTAGAGCGCTGACAAAGTTTTTCTAAAATAGCCACAGTGACCTTGACCTTGGGCGCAGCACCCTGAAAGTCGAACTTGCTCGAGATATTGTCATGCCCTACACTTGTCTTAAGTTATTTTAAAATCCGTTGAGAAATGTAGACGCTAGATTGATGACAAAAGGTGAACATACGTACGGGACAAAACCTATATCCCCTCACCACTTCGTGGTGCGAGGGGATAAAAATATTTCTGCAACTTATAAACTAATTTGCTTCCTGTTTATATTATCTTGTACAGCAAGTGCAACTCTCAATACCTATTTTACCGGACTTTTTGGCTGTCTTTTTATAATCAAAATGGCATATTTGGGCGCTTTCACAAAAGTGAAATAGATATCTAGATATGTAAATTTATTAAAAAGTGAATATTGGGGGACGTTCATTTTGGTGATTTTTGTCTTTTACCCCAAACGCTAAAATTTAGTTACAAATGCTTCGCCTACCTTCTTGAACTATTCCCGGCTCAGGCGGAGAGTCGTCTACCAACACGTCCATGTGCTCTATGTTAAAGAGTTTTGCGTTGTTTGTTACTTTGATAGTGAAAAAGTAGTTTCTGTTGTGGTTCCCTATGTGTTTCAGTTTATGGACGAGCCCGTTCAACGGTATAGAATATTTCATTATTTCACATGCCTCACCGACTTTTGGACAGTAGCAATTCTTTACCCTTGAGCAATTGCCCTGTAATTACACGTTTTAATATATTCTAGTTACATATACTTACACATATCAAAAAATATGCATGGACTCTGTCTTCAGCATAAAATAAATAACTGTTTAGAGCAGTTTGCATTTTTTGCGATAAAACTACTTTATGTCTATTTAAAGTTTTAAACTTACTGTTGGAAAAAATATGTGCAGCCATACATTTTATATACGTAATACATGTATGTTTCACAAGCTAAAATATGTATACACAATATCAACATGAGCGAAAACATACAGTTACTGTTGTAATTATTGTTGAGCAAACATGGTAGTTGTTGTTTGGTGTGGCCCCATTTAACAGCAATACAATCAAATGCAGCTGAAAAGGTAACTTTGGAAAATACGTCTTACAGTTGTGATTAAACAATTTAGTATAGTCAACGGATTTCGGAACGCTCTATACTTGACTTAGATGTAATTAGTCTAAATGTTACAGAAAAAATACATACCCGATTGACACGTATTGCTCCACTGTCTAAAGTGTCACTATAATCTGTAATTCCAAAGTACCATTCGACAGTCTTTATACCACTATGCTGGTCAAAAGCATCAAACTGAAGGTTCATTTTTGATAGATCAATTTGGTCATGTATATATATGTTTAGGTACCCGTCTTTCACAAGTTCGATATTTTCAATGTGTGGAATAGACCTGTCTATATAAAGAGTTTTTACTTCTGATAACGTGTTATTAGCAATATCCACAGCACGAATATTCAGCCTGTAAGTGTCACCATCATTAGGATGTAGTGTTTGGCAAAAACGTTGTTTTTGAAAGTCAGGGACCTCAGTTTCTGTGGAAAATGATGCATTATTTAATGCTGCTGAAAACATAAATCTGGTTATCCCATAGATATTAGGTGTTCCTGAGACTGGTAAAGTACCTGTATTTTGTTCATAAACGCCTGAAATTAGACCAAATGGATCTGGTAATATGCGACTTAAGAGAGGATTGTCCATGTAAAACCTATTGTAGAAATGATCACGCCAGTTCAAACAAATGTCATTGTGATGGGTCTGCCATGTGTAATTTGTATCTGCTGAAGCTGATTCCACGTAAAAGTTTTTGTCCATTCTTGCAGAAATATATGTTGCATTATCATACAGGAAGAATCGTCTAGCTTGTTTAACGTTATCAGCAATATCCTTTACTTCTAATGTGACACAAAATAGTTTTGGGTTTTCAGAAGTTATATTGAGTGCGAGTTCATGCGTAAGTGCATGTACTTTTTCTGTGAAAACATTATCTCTGCCTACTTGGAGAGCATCTTTTTGTCCAGAAACCTCGTTTACCGTTATCTGGTAAGATTCTATCGAAGATGCATGAACTGGTTGTCCTCCATCAGGAACTGGATCTTCCCACCCTTGCCACCGGACCTTGATGTTTGGCGTTCTAGAGATGCGTGTTTCTAGTTTAATTGGTTCCGATAAACAATGGCCGTTTTCAAGGCAATGTTGTGGTTCAGTGTTATCATAGCGGTAGCAAACTGCTTTGGTCGACATTGTTTTCTGATAGGGTTTCGGCTGAGAACGTGGTCGGTCAGACTTTGATGTATCAATTGATATCAGATACCCTCCACCGTAAGCTGTATATTTCAAGCACAGGCTAAATCAAATATGAAAGAAGTGCACATTTAATTAATTTTCCTACAAGAAAATTTTACTAGTTATTTTTATAATAAGCAGACACACACACAAAATATAAATAAAAGGACTCAATTAGTGGAAAATAGAGACATAACACTGTCAAATTTACATCTATTAGAGCTGACAGGCAAAATATTTTAATGTTGCGCCATTATTTCGGCATTCTGTAAAATAGAAAGAGGATTTTGAACTTGGGCAAACATAGTTAACCATATTTCAATAAATAAGCTCAATTTAGAACATATGTATAAGAATAGAGTACAGCATTGCTTGAATCAGATTTTTTTTTTCAATTTCATCAAATTGGTTTGTATCCTATTGAAACATGAAAGTCTAAGCTATGCCCAAAAATTAAAAAGAGGATCATGAGGCCCTGAATCGCTCACCTGAGCAAATTGTCCAGTGGCGTTTGAGGTGTTTAAAATTGTCAAAATACGAAAGTCCTGGGTTAAAGGTCAAAGAATGACCCTGACCTCTTGTACTAAAACTCCCCATGTACATGTACTTATTAAGGCGACGTTCTATACCAATTCTTAGGCTAAAATCTTTTATAAATTCTATGAAATCTTATGTTCTTTTATTTTTCATATCTGACCATGCCATGAAAAGGTCACGGTCAACCCAAGGTCTTCTTTGAAAATCTTGGTAGTACTCAAGCACTCAATGCTACATACAATATTTCAAGGCCTAGGTCAAATTGTTCTAGAGAAGAAGATGTTTAAGCCTTTTTCTAAATACAGGCATGGCTGCCATGTTGGTCATGTGACCCGGACCATTTTAACAAATTTTATTTCCCTCAGCCCCGAAGATTCTACATGAAATATAACTGCAATTGGCCAAGTAGCTTTCAAGGAGATGTTTGAAATTGTAGAAATATGACAGTCCTTGGTCAAAGGTCAAAGAATGACCTTGGTATTTTGTACTAACAAAACTTCATTGTACTCATAAAGATATTTGAATATGCCAATTTTAGGCCAGAATCTTTAAAACTTTCCATGAAATCTTATGCAACAGCATTTTTTCCATATTTGATTATGTTGTAAAAAGGTCAAGGTCAACCCAAGGTCATCATTTAAACAATCTTGGTAGTGCGCCTGTACTCAATGCCACATACAAAGTTTCAAGACCACTGGTTAATTGGTTCTATAGAATGAAATTTTTAAATACTTTTACTGTGTATGTGCATGACAGCTATTGGTCATGTGATCTGGATTATTTGAACAAATTGTAGTATGTGAACAAATTGTCATTCACTCAGCCCCTGGAGGCTTTGTATGAAATTTGGTTACAATCGGCCCTGTGGCTTTTAAGAAGATGCTTTAAATTGTTAAAAGTACTAGAGTCTGGGGTCAGAGGTCAAAGAACGACCTTGACCTCTTGTACCAACAAATCTTCATCTTCTCATTAAGATGACTCATTATATCAATTTTAGGCCAAAATCTTCAAAACGTTCCATGAAATATTGTGTTGTAGTATCTTTTTTAATATTTGACCTGGCCATAGAAAAGCAAAAGGTCAACTTAAGGTCATAATTTGAACAATCTTGGTAGTACTCAGGTACCCAATGCCACCTACTAAGTTCCAAGACAATCGGTCAATTCGTTCTAAAGAAGACTTTTAAAGTTTTTTACTATTTATATGGGAATGGCGGCCATTTTGGTCATATGACCAGGACAGTTTGAAAAAAAGTAATTTACCCAGCTATTGGGGACTCTATATGAAATTTGGTTAGAATCGGCACTGTGGCTTTTGAGGAGATGCTAGTAATTGTCAAAAACACTGGTGTCTTGGATCAAATGTCAAAGGATGACCTTGATCTCTTGTACTAACAGATCTTCTTATTCTCATTAAGATGACTCAATATACCAGGTTTTAGGCCTAGTTTTCAAAACTGTCCATGAAATATTGTTTTAGCATTTTCGAATATTTGACTTTACCATAGAAAAGGTAAAGGTCAACTCAAGTTTATTGTTTGAACAAACTTGGTAGTACTCAGACACCCAGTGCTGCATACCAGGTTTTAATGTCATCGGTCAATTAGTTCTGAAGAAAAAGATTTTTAAAGGGGGTTATTATATATGGGCATAGCTGCCATGTTGGTCATGAGACCTGAACCGTTTGGGCAAATTTTCATTTCCTCAACCTTTGGGGGCTCTATATGAAATTTGGTTACAATTGGCCCAGTATATTTGGTTGATATGTTTGAAATTGTTCACATATGAAAGCCCAGTTTTAAAGATCAAAAATGACTTTGACCTCTTGTACTTATAAATTTTCATATTCTCAATAAGATGATTGTTTATATTTTGAAGCCAAAATCTTTAAAAGTTTACAAGAAATGTTATGTCCTGGATTTTCCCATATAAAACACTAAATAGCGAATTTGACATTACCGTTAAAAAGATAAAAGTCAACCCAATGTCATAATTTGAATAATGTTCTTATTAATCATGTACCCGATGCTACCTTCCAAGTTTCAAGGCCATCGGCTTATTGGTTCTGAAGAAGAAAATTTTTAAAGGGTTTTGTCATATATGAGTGTGGCGGCCATATTGGTCTTGTGACACGGACCGTTGAACAATTTTTCTTTCCTAAGACACCTAGAAGCTACTTATGAAATTTGGTTAAAATTGTGGACGGACGACGGCGACGACGACGGCGGAGCCTGCCTATCCTATAAGCTGCCCCGGAGCCTTTGGCTCAGGTGAGCTAGAAAGCCATTGTGATAGCGTACTGTCCGGCTTGGCTGGGGTATCAACAAACATTCAGACACATACCAAGCCCTACGAAATTAACTGGAATTGTTCTAATCATAGTATTTAACTGAACGTATGCGACATGTAGCAAGAATACCTGTTGAAATAACAGAAAATCTTGATGGGAAAATAAAAATATTAAAATCGTGAAGTTGTGAAATTCACTAGTGATATCAAGGTTGGTGGACAATTTGCACCATAGGGTATCATCAACACAGTAGTCAGTGCTGATTCCGGTTCATTAGCAAAGGAGTCAGTACTTTAGTACTCAGTCTGGTATGAAATAACCTAAATATTATACTTCTGGTAAAATTGTCTATACATGATGTTATGGAAGTTTGAAAACATACAGTTTTGCTTATAACTTAAGAAGCTACAGCTATTCGTTCTAAACATTTTACAGGTTTCAAGACCTATTCAATATTATGATATCCATTAAGTTACAAGCGTTCATTCATATTTTAATCAAACTAATGAAATAAGTATTTCCTACCCTCGGTGTCAAAATTTACTTCCATTTATTATTGATTCGGCCCACAAAGGTATGATTCATTAACCTGTTATTCTTATTACATAGTGGTGGTTCAACAGTTTACAACTGACCTAATTTTTTCCTCTGTGTAACATGTTGATATGACCGCTTGTCTATGGTCACTAGCAGTCTGGTCACTCGAATAGCTGCCCATTTTTGCTTTCTGTTTTCTTTTGTAATTTAATATATAGAATAGGTAAAAACCAAATGTTGCTGCTGATTTTAATTAGAGTAGCCGAATAACCACCTATTTGGGAAAGCGCTACTTATTCGATTTATCGTGCCTTTCTCTCGTGAAATCTTGTCATTGTTTTGTGCGCTTCTTTCTCTTTTTCTTTTAAGAGCGCGATGTCGGATTTGATTGTTTTAATTCCTGATCATTGCCTATCATTTATTTTTAATTTCTATTCGGTACAGGTTAAGTAATAATTGACAACGTGCACATTTTGACAAATGATTCACTCACATTTGTCAAAGGGCGGGGGAGGGGACACTATTTCATCTCAAACAAAGCATGAAAACCAAAAGTTGATATAAAATCATTCATATCATGGGGTTGGTCCTAGAGATAATGGAAACAATAGTTAGATTTAAAATATGTGAAGTATATCCGTATATCCGATATATTGAAACTTTCACCTAAAAAAGAAAACTTATACAAATGCATTGATAAAATGATAAAATTAGTATTTCGACGACAATAATGCATCTAAATGAACCTATTTTTTTAGTTACGAAGCTGTTTACCGCAGTAAAAGTATAACAATTGGAGTTGCACAAAAATATTCACATTTGTCTCTTATTTGTTTAAGAATAACAAGGTTTACCGCAAAAGTTTAATGAAACTGAATTCGACCTTAAATGTACAAAATAATTTGTCAAGGATTACCTAGGAAAAATATGAAAAAAAATCATAGCAAATGCTTTTGCTCGATGTTGGAACAAATCTTTTACACGAGAATAAAATTTTAAAAAATCTGCAAAATGTCTCTTAGTTTACTAATACTGATGTAGATTATATCTCTACAATCTCAAATTTATTCTTTTACGCGAGCATGAGAATACACTTTTGATTTACTTAGCAGTTCCGTAGTCACTGTAGTCCTTTGGAAACAAATAAAAACTAATGAGAAAATGCATTATTCCATGTAATACTAGCACTGTGACATATAAACTATTTCTACTAGTTTTGAAAACCTAAGCGCTTAAAATGCCAGACTTTAAAGTAAATCAAAATTTGGCTTCACCATTATCACCCTTGTAGACGGTTGAATTATAGCAATTCAGAATTTCTCGTCATTTTAAACCAAAGATAAGATTGCATATGCGAATGGTTTGTAGTATATTTTATATAGCACAAAGTTTTGCGAAAATCACAGTAATGTTAACCTTTCAGTGTGCGTTTAAATAATGTCTACAAGCTTTCTTTACACCATGTAGTTTCCTAAAACTAAGACTGACATGTCATAGCGGTAGTGTTTGCTTGTTTCAGGTTCTTGTTGCACCAGGTATCTCTTTCCTTAAAACGCTTACAATTCGTCTGCCTTGGGCCATGGGGGCTGAGATGGCTTGGTTGTTAGGGGGGAAAGCGGTCATGTTTTGTCTATCTGCGACTGCTCTATCTTCCGAAGTGTCTTGGAGGGGAATGTTCTTAGCCTGCTGAGATTTCCTGTTGTTCTATAGCTTTGGAGTATAGCTACACTGAACAAGTTGAATATACAAATGCATAACTGTTGCACTTAATCTAACAAGGCTTCACATATCGTGAACTAATGAACATTTCCAGCGATCGTCATACTCACAGACAAAAACCGTCCAGTAGTATCAATGAAAAGGAGCCACTGCTACGTCTACTTCTATCTCTACAGAATGAGGTATTTTAAATGGGCGTATAAGATAAATGTACATAGGTTATTAAAATTAAGCTACTTAAAATATTGAGCAGTGACGAAATTAACTGAGGATTAAGGCACTCATTGGCTGCAAGCAGGACACAGCTAACAGCAAATGACACTTTATCATGTGATGTTTCTCATGTGCGGTTATAAAATTTATGATATGCTCTGAAGCAGATGCGCATGACCATAAGACGTATACTATCAAAGGAGGGGTGTCTATAAGGCTGTTTTCATGGCCACAACCGATTTTCTTTAAACTTTGTAAACTCAAAGCACTATGTGTTGGCTGTAATGTCATGCAATATTAAATCAATTGGTGAAGGTTTCTTTGGTGTGTACAAGATGAAATTGGGTGGGGTAATTCTGGCCCGAAGAGGATTCTGTTAAGAAAATGCTAATATTTTATTGCTGCTTAGAACTGGAAGTCTACCATTTCATGACTCTTTATGCAATGCCAGATATAACAAATCATTATAATATTTTTGTGAAATTTCTACATGCAGTGCGTTTATACTCACTTGTATGACATACATAAATTTTAGCCTTTTTTATTCTCCAACTTAACGCAAAACCACAACAGCTTTTTACACTCAAAGCTATTCCAGTGATAGTTTGCATTATACAGTATATTATATGGTTGTTATGCCGACAGAATTACCCCACCCACTTTCATCTTCTGCACACCAAAAATACCTTCACCAATTGATTAATATTGCATGACATTACAGCCAACACATAGTAGTCTGAGGCTATTAAGTTTAAAGAAAATCGGATGTGGCTATGAAAACAGCCTTATAGACACCCCTCCTTTAAAGAGTAACTACACTTCAGGAACTGGCTGAATCAGATCCCAAACCCTATCCCCAACATCAAAGGGAAAGACTGACAAAGACATCCCAACAAACAATACATTACAAGTGATAAGCCGAGTCAGCAGCTCTTTCGTATACTGTCAACCAGTATCCACAAAGTGCCCCAATGCAGAGATATAAAAATGGCCTTCATTCTGTTGATATGTTGTTGTTGTTGTTTTATTGTTTTACGTACACAGTAAACAGCTATGGTCATGTCGGGACAGTCATTTACCTTAACCACATTATCAATGGGCAGGCTTAGCCATCCTAAGCGGTCAACCAGTACTAAGTGCACATACTTAGGCCAGTAACAGACAACTGCCCTTCTTGAATCAGCGGAAGGAGAAACGAAACTGTATGGCCGAGACAACTAACAATGTTTGCAATTTTACACTACTTTACAACAATGAAGTTCTGCCCTTCAATCAGCGCCGAGAAGACCAACATTCGTTACGGCCAGAACTTGTTCAGGCAGGGAGAAACGCCACGATTTATAACAGCCCAACAATCTGGAGAACAGGAGAATGACAGGCTCATGGAGTCACTCGCTGATAGTATTACTCTTTTACAATGGCAATCTTCAGTTCTCACAGAACTGCAAAAAGCAGCCTCATCGCCCATCCGAGCAAAGTTATGCTAAAAACTACCTTTTTACGCGCTTATCCTCCAGGCTGGCTCAAAAGATTTAATCGCCGAAGAATTAATTATATTTACAGCCGGAAAAAGTACCAGGGATAAAACTTAACTTTGAATATTCTGTAATATGCATCTTAAACTCAAGCAAAATCTATACAATATTTCATAGACCAAATCCATTGACAAGGGATGGCAGACAGAAGTTCACTATCAATGCCATTTTAAACTCTGACCACGTCCTTGGCAAAGCCACAGGCGCAGTCGAACTAACTGGCAGCATGGGATAATAGTTCAGATGGAATAAGGCCAAGATGCCAACTCTCTCCAATCCTCTTGAATACCTTTCTAATATTGATCATGTCTGATGCACCTAAACACATCATGCAGACATGCAATCTGCGGTTTATCTAAAACACCGAAGCTCTTATAAAGTAGGGGAAGAAACTAGGACCCCTGGTGGGAAAGCTTGACAGAACTTGTACAAGGTAAAAAGTGGAGACAATGATTGAAACAGTGCAAATGTTATCCTAATGCTGATCAACATAATTGGAACAGATACTGAGAACGAGCTATTTTCAAATATCGCACGAACGCTGACAAGTTTTGGTATACCTCGGAGTGGATATCTCATATAACTGCCCTAGCCCTGAGGGTTGAACAAGCCAATGTAGCCTCTACAAATCCAAAGCGAATGCGGAGGGAGAGAAACCATTATATATTTTTGGACCCAATGAACACTCTCTTCTGCTCCCAATTTTTCAATCATAAATTATTTGTGTATGGATGGTTATATACTTCTTATTGATATTTCAAACAATGTTATTTTTATATCAATATCTGTAATTATGTTATATTCATTTATATGTATCCAATACAATTATAAGCCATTTGCTTCTATTACAATACTGAAGGGAGAAAATGTATTACTCATCTGAAGTACCTCCTAAGTGTACACAGATGAACCATAACAGTTGTGCCGACTTGGAATTGTTAGTATCAAGGTTACTGTGTGTTTAAAGCTTTTATTGATTTTTACAATACATAGTTTGTCAAAACAGAATAACGAAGCTGTTAATATCCATTTCATTGCATACTTTTTACACTGTCTGGATCGAGATCCGGAACATCCATTTTAGGAAACGGAACAGACAACTCAAGATGGCAGCGGTTTACACGCTGGGTAGGTGCTTCGCTTTATCAACTATTCTGACTATATATCTTATGTATCATTCAAGCGATCTATATCAGTGAAAGAAAATACATATCTCGATGTAAAACAGGCAGTGATGTTGCGTAAAATATACACATTTTCTTGTATCGGCATACATTCAAGTCTGTCATTGTGCAGTTTCAAGTTTTAGTGGTGACACAAATATTTTCTGAACTTTCCTACAAAACGCCAGAAATACATTTTTTTACAATTTTTATACAATACGATGTCCAGTCCAATTCAGTCCCAGATCCCAAAAACCTTGTATAAATCTCTTGGCTTTTCTCTGAGAAATATTCATTTTTATTAGGCGTGTAATTTGCATTTGTCACTGGAACATACATCAAGATGTTCCGTTGACATTTTGTGTTGAACCAGGGAGTATGTTCCTATGAGAAATGGAAATTACAAGTCTAATATAAACAATACTTCTCAAAAACAAGTCAAGAGATTTGAACACGTTTTTTAGGGTCTAGGTCCGGCTAGATTTATAAAACTGATAAGAAAATATAAATGACATTTCATAGGAAAGTCAAAAAAATATTTGGGCACCACCATAAAATTAAACTGCACATTAACTGACTTGAGAAGATGCCGATACATTTACAAGCGAATCGGGTAAAGTTTTCGCCACATCACTGCCTATATTACATTTGTATATGATGATATGTATTCTACGTTCTACCATATGGCTTGTTTGACCGATGCGTACGATATATTGTCAACAAGTTTGATAAAAAGAAGCACCTACCTCGCGTGTGTAAACTGGTCTGCCATCTTTGGTGGTCTGTTCCGTTTCCTGAAAATGATGTTCCGGATCTCGACCTAGACAGTATTTTACGCTCCAGTATTATTAATATAATAGTTAAAAAGTGAATCATAATACATGTATTATAATCTAAAAGAGGCTCACTTTTATTTTAGTTTTACATGTTATGAAATATGCATATAGGATTTCTATTTCTAAAAGCATACCTGTCTCCACTTTGAAGTTGACGTTGTGGGACTGTTATGTTGCCTTTATCAGTAAATGTCATATTTACTTTCGTACTTAGGAATGTATCAGTCAGAGCCTTGGTACCGCTGATATGATGTTCATGTCCTGAAGCGATTCGTTAAGACCCAAATGCAAAATTATTTATATGAAAGCATGGCTTAGATAGTGTTAGACTTGTCAAATAAATTTGGTAACATTTTTTCTTTGTGTGTTTGACAAAGAACCGGACTCGAATCCACATAGCGTTGGAATTCTTTAATTTGTAGACGGTCTTTATTGCTTACAGCCTTTTATTATTATCCTACACTTGTTTTGATATGCCTAAAGTATTGTTGAGACGGACGTGTACCTTAATTTTACTCATTAAATACGACTTCGAGTGATACAGCTACAGGCAACGTATTATATTGGATTACAAATGGGCTTCCCGGTAGCTCAGTGGATTAAGCGCTGGCCTGCTGATAGAGTGGTTCCGGATTGGAGACCCGCTGGAGGTGGGATTCTTTTCAATTGTAAACGAGGCTCCATTGCACACAGATTTTCATTATCACCTACACAGGGTCATAATATGAGTGAAATTCTGTTGAATAGGTCGTAAAGTCGCAAGTCATCCATCTACGATTACAGATGCCCCACTCATTGTCGCTCGCAACACGTATAAATAACATAGGATCCATCATCGTCAGTTATACGAACCCTAAATGATCTGCATTTTTTTAATTAACAAAATTGTAACAAGGCAAATGTTCGAAGTCATTATAATATTCAGTGTTACCCACAGGGTAAAAAGGAAGACCAGATTTGATCACTTCACTGTTGCAGCTTTATGGAGAGCTATAAATAGATTTTACATGGTGTCCTAGACTGTATAGACAAATAATTTGATTAACTATCGACTGTGTACTGATCTAGATTAATAACGTCATTGGAGATGACCTTATGAGTTGCATAGTGTCAAAATGATAAAAAGTTTGTGCAATGAAAGGAATATAGGATACAACATTTATGTTAATTGCATTACCTGTAACGTCTTCTAACATAATCTGAAGATTGACGTCTGTCACACCAAAATTGGAAGTATCGATATATGATGAGTTTGGAAAATGTGAGGCATCTACTTTAAAGAGAGCCAGAAGATCATATTGAATGATTACAGGTATGTAATTGCCATAAAAGTCTGTCTGGTACTGGCATTCATTGGTCGGTCCAGAAGTTTGCGAAATTTTCTTCTCTCCGTTGGGGCCTATTGCTGCAGTAGCACAGGTCTCGAACGATGGGCTGCCAGACACTGAATATAAAAATCGACCGTTTGAGGCTAATACTAAAATATTTGATGAAACAGCTGTTCAACACTTAGCAATTAACAAATCATTAATGATAATTGTAATTACTAGCGAAAAAGTTTGACAATAGAAGAGATGTATACCAACAATGCAGTCGCCGCAGCAAAAGCCCTCCGGCGACCATGAAAATTGAACCATCGTCACTTACTATATGATTTGGTTGCAATATTGATGAAAATCCATCCACTAATTAAAGAGATAACTTTGTCGTTTAAAGTTTACGTAAGTCTTCCAATGACCTTGAAAATACGGTAAAAATCACCGACACTTAAATTGCTCTATGGCGTTCCCCAATTAAATATCCATGCAAATCCGGTCAAGTAAAATGTCATTTTTAAATGATATTGTGTATTGTTTTCTTGGCTGCAAATTGATACCAGGTACAATCAAACTGCACAGAAATTGAGCATTCCAGATCATATATAGATTTTTCTATTTTCAAACGACGTCGTTGTTACCGCGCCTGCTGATGATTTAGACGTTACAAGTAAAATTGGATTATGTTTCTTATTTTTTTTTCTTAACAGCAAAACTTCTTATGAATTCTTATTTTGTAATGGTATACTACACCCTTACTTGATTACCATTCGGCTCTTTTTAAAGCCGTTTACAGATTTTAATACATGTATCAAGCTACTTAACTAAAATGACATCTAGCGAAGAGATTTTTTTTATTTATTCTTATATATGTTCCATTGATATCAATTCCAGTGTTAAATCGCAAGGCCAAATATTCACAAATATTTTTCTCTACCCCCAAACCGGCGTGTCTGATATTAATATATATAGACAATAATAATGACTTGGCTTTTAACTTAGGAATTTACAGCAGTATGGTTCAATAGATGTATTTCATCTAAGTTATAATTGTCTAAATACCCAATATAAGGGAGACAATAATTAAATTTAAAATATGTGTGGTATATCCGTAAATTATCATATATTTAAACTTTCACCACAAAAAGAGAAATTATACAAAGGCATTGATAAAATGATAAAATTAGTATTTCTACGACAATAATGCAATAATAGCCTCACAGCATATATCCAACAGACAATAATAATGATTTGGCTTTAAACTGAGGAATTTATAGCAGTAAGGTTCAATGGATGTATTTCATCTAAGTTATAATTGTCTAGATATCCAATGTATCTGCTGTCGTAAGATAGTATTTCAATATCAAAATTCAACAATCTGCTTTCAGAATACAAGGGTTAACTTATATAAGCCTCATATAACAACATATCTTTTTATGAAATTTCTGTTCACCAAAAACAGGCTGCGTGGCATGCCCCTGATTAAAATATTACGCTATGCAAAAAGTAGCTACATTAGTTCGTCTAATAAAGATATGATTAACGAAATTTGCTTGATGTCAAGAGTAAAAATATTTAAAAACAAGAGGGCCAAGAGGCCCTGAATCACCCACCTGAGCAAATAGGTCAAACTAGAGTCATAATTTGAACAAACCTGATAGTTTCCAACCATTTCCAAATGGTTCTGAAGATGAAGATTTTTTTAATATTTTTCTATGTATTGCTATGGTTCCAACACTGAACCCCCTGGGGCTAGGCTTCTTTGGACCCTGGGGCCATCATTTAAATAATCTTGGTAAAGGACTACTAGGCGATGCACAAAGCTAAAGTTCAAGCCTCTGAGCCTAGTGGATCTGAAGAGGAAAGTTTTCTGAATATTTTTCTATGTATTTGCATGGTTCAAACCCAGGACCTCCTGGGGCGGGGCCATGTTTGACCCTGGCGCCATCATTTGAACAAAATTGGTAAGGGACCACTAGGCAATGCAACATTCCAAATTTCAAGCATCTGCACTAAGGGGTTCTGGAGAAGATGGTTTTTAAGTACATTTTAATTTCGAACCCAAGACGCCCCGCCCCAGGGTCATTTGAGATCCCAGGGTCATCATTTATACAAACTCTATAGAGGTCTACCAGGCAATGCATCATACCAAATTTCAAGCATTGGTTGTGAAGAAGAAGATTTTTTAATAGTTTTCTATGTATTGCTATGGCTCAAACTCAGGAATTCCTGCCGCAGGCCATTTTAGACCCTGGGCCATCATTTGAACAAACGTGATAAAGGAGTACAAGGCAATGCATCATAGTAATTTTCAGGCATCTGAGCCAAATGGTTCCGAAGAAGAAGATTTTTGAATATTTTTCTTATGTAGTTCTATTGTTCAAACCCAGGACCCCCATGCGGAGAGGCCATTTTTGACCCTGTGGTCATCATTTGAACAAACTTGGTAAAACACTACTAGGCAAAGCACATACCAAATTTCAAGCATCTGAGCCAAGTGGTTCTGAAGAAGAAGATTTTTTTAATATTTTTCTATGTATTTCTATGGTTCGAACTTAGGACTCCCTGCCGCGAGGCCATTTTGGACACTGGGGCCGCCATTTGAACACACTTTGTAAAGGAATACTAGGCAATGCATCATACTACATTTCAAGCATCTTAGCCTTACGGTTCTGAAGTAGAAGACTTTTGAATATGTTAATTTGCATTTCTATGGTTCAAACCTTGGACTCCATGCCAAGGGCCATTTCGGACTCTGGGGCCACCATTTGAACAAACTTGGGAAAAGACTTTCTGAGCCTTTCGGTTCTGAAGAAGAAGAGTTTTAAATGTTTTTCTATGTAGTCCTATTGTCCAAACCTGGGACTCCCTGCCCTGGAGCCATTTTGGACCCTGAGGCCACCATTTGAACAAACTTGGTAGAAGAGGACTAGGCAATGTTATATATCAAATTTCAAGCATCTGAGCAAACCAGCTCTGGGGAAGAAGATTTTTAAGGGGTTTTTTTAGTTTCAAACCCAAGACCCCCTGTCCCAGGGCCATTTTGGATCCTGGGGCCACCATTTGAACAAATCTGGTAGAGGACCATTAGACAATGACAAATACCAAATTTCAAGCATCTGAGCCAAGCGGTTCTGGAGAAGAAGATTTTTAAGTATTTTTTAGTTTCAAACCCAAGACCCCCTGCCCCAGGGCAATTTTGGACCCTGGGGCCACCATTTGAATAAACCCGGTAGAGGTCTACCAGACAATGCTTCATACCAAATATCAAAGCCATTGGCCTAGCGGTTTTAGAGAAGATGTCATTTATAGCAAATTGTTTACGACGGACGACGCACGACGAACGACGGACGACTGACACTTGGTGATCACAATAGCCCACCCTGAGCCTTAAGGCTCAGGTGAGCTAAAAACAAAGCACATACACTGACATGATGTTTCAGATGTTTGCGATATCAAATGAAATCCATTGCTGCACAGACAGTTTTTCACAAGTCCGTCACTGCCACATGTGCCTGGCCAACAATAATGGTTATTCCAAGCACACAATCCTGCAAAGTATACATTTGAAATACAGTTTCTGGTTGTTTAATAGATTTCTGCACAAACTGTAAATCTGACAGGTGGGGCTTTGTCTTTTCCACAATACGTATTTGCTGTTTCTTAAGAGTAGATTCAGAAGCTTAAATGGTAGAAATTGTCATATCTGCTTTAGTAATGTATATATATGAAAACAAACACAATAAACCTCACCGAGACAGAAGTTGTTGTTGTTGAGTTGTTGCTTTACATCCAAAATAAACAGCTATGGTCAAGTCGGAACGGTCACTTATATTAACCTAACGACACTTTTTTTTTCTGGGCAGGGTTAGACCTCCTTAGGGGTTAACCAGTACTAAGTGCGCCTACTTTCGCCAGTGTCGGACAACTGCCCTACTTAATTCAGCTGAAGGGGAAGAATCAATCTGCACGAGTAAGTAAGTGGCTTGACCTCTGTCTCTTGAGTCAGACGCGCTACCTAGTGAAAAAGCTTTAAACCTCAGTATAGACACTACGAGTATGTACATCTGCAGACTACGATAAACGGTAGTCATAAATCAGGAGAATCTGACTATACACACACAAAAAGGCCAAAGGAAATTTAATGGAACTGCAATAGAACTGTTATGACGCTGACTACCTTGGCTTGAAAGGTGGTATCAAACATACACATTCATTAGTTTAAAGAAACCAAAAGAATCTCTTTAAACACAGTCAATAGCAGCAAACCGGTAACTGAAACCAACTAACAAAAGAAAACAAAATAAGAATACTAGCTTATTCTTAATACAATCATACATCATAATCCTTGGCAACCTACTTAACTAGTATAAACATTCACAAACAACTGCTGTGAAGTCTGTTATGATAAAATAATCATACATCATAATCCTTGGCATCCTACTTAACTAGTATAAACATTCACAAACAACTGCTGTGAAGTCTGTTATGATAAAATAATGTTTGAAGCTCAGTCAGAACTACCACTAGACAATTACAAGAAACAACTAGAATAATTTTTGACAAAAACAAATGTTCCCCCATCTGCTCTTTCTCAGCAGTATCATTTTGAAGCTAAGACCTCCTGTGACCTTGAAAATTGGGTCAAGGTCAACAGAATTTAATCAGTTTTATCACTTTCTGATTATACACTTATATATGTTTGGTCATAATCCATTAAACCCTGTGGTAAATATGGTGCAGTCAAGCGACTTTTCAACATTCATTGGCCCTCTGTGACCTTAAAATGAGCTCAAGGTCACCAAAATATAACCGGATCTCTTCCATCTTTGATTGATGTACCTGTGCAAGTTTGATTAAAGTCAATTTATCCGTTCAGGAGATATGGTGCAGACAAGCCATTTTCCAACACTCTCTGACCTCCTCTGACCTTGAAAATAGGGTCAAGATCATCAAAAACTAACCAGTTCTTTTCTTCTTCCCAATAATGTAATCGAGTAATCTTCTATGAGCCATATGATTTTATGACCACTGCTTATTTTTATTTGATGCCATGGAAACCAAAATGCAATAGAAAACAATATCTTATATTATCTCCAAAGAAACCGTATGCTCTTATAAAGCAGAGACTTCATGGACAAACTAGCCTTTACAGATGTAATGTTTTCCATTGTCATTGTTCAAAGGACATGGTTGGTATGATAACTTATAGTGGAAACAAAATTCATTGCTAAGCCATTGCAAATATTCTGATCTAACATTTTCAGAAATATTCCTTGAGTGGTTTTCTATCAGGCCTATGTTTTTTCCTGCACACTTCTCATTTTGATAGGTTGCTATGGCAACCAAAAGGAAAAAAGAAACAGTTTCGTTGTCACGGCTATCAAAATGTGGAAAATAGTTATATATTTTGTTATCAACTCAACAGAGGGTCTTACTGAGACTTTGTAGTTGTATATTTTGTACTAGCCTGTACAAGTGTACAAGTTTGACGGCAAATTTAGCCTATACTAATGTGATAGTAATTTTCAGCTAGTGGGATTTACGGCCCATGAGCCTCTTGTTTAACATATTAATTGCCTGAAGCAGTATTGATGCATTATGAAAAGGAAAATGTAGTTGCTTATTCCGACAAAATATGCAACAATACTCGAAGTCTGAGGAAGGTTTTTCATGAAAACCTTCTAGATATATACATGTATTATAAAACAAAATATCTTTAGTTCCGAGAGAGATGTAAGTGATTATATTTTTTTCAGTTACTGGTATTAGCCCCTTTTTACATCTCATGTTTTTACCTCAAGGTGATTGAAGTATTCTACCAATTGTAGAAAGAAATACAAACTCACGTTCACAGTGATGTCTGTCTGGTGAAAGTTTAAAGAACACTTTGTTGTCTTCGCATCGCCTGCATTTTGTATTATACTGGGTCGAGCAGTAACGGTCAGTACACTTGTCGATTAAAGGACACTCTGAAAAAACACATTTAATACACATTTAATAGCAACAACAAATTCGTATTCCAAGTTTTCAAGTAAGAATGCGAAAGTTCGGATGCTTTGACTTACCTGTTAAGGTAGTTGGATACTGAATAGAAATACTGGCGGGGCATTGAAACCATTATACCAGCTAAATAACCTAAACAGCCATAAAACATTTAGCTAAGAAAAACAATTTTTCACAATTTTGTTTTCCTATATTTAGTATTCTACATACTTTTTGTTTCAATTTAAATTTACATCTCTAGAAAGTAAATGCACTTTCATTTCTGCAAATCAAATAATCTATAATTTAGGATATTTGAAAGAAACTGGTAAAAAATGCAGTTATCTTGATAAAACGTATATTTTGACAATTTTTAAAGAATGGAAGAAAATTGAATTTCATAAAAAACGTCATGGAAAATATATTTTATCGAAGGGACATGCTTATGCTTATTATATTAGTAAAACTGAAATTGTATGCTACAGAATAAAACACAATATTCACCTTTTCGTTTCCTAGAAAAAAACCCGTTTAATTTCATATTACCACCAAAAAACAGACAGCCCACATTCTGCACCTGCTGCAAGCACAGCCTGTCATTGCCTTACTATTTATTTTACTGTTATTCCGGTTCTACCATAGTAGAGTAATGTCTACAAAAGTGCACAGTTGGAATGGCAACTGTGAAGATCTTGATCATTCTTGTTCTTAAGGAACAGTCTGATTTCGGTTTTCACTGTTTGTACAGACCGATCTGCCCGAAAACTTAGGATCGTTACGGTAGACATTATTAGAGTGTGTTTTAACAGTACATTATCCACATTTGATCGATTTCATCATGAACAACAACTCTTTTTTGTTTTAACAAATAAATAACAGAGTTATTGAGTATCTAACTACCTTAACCTTCATATTAAGGTGAAGGGATGCGCCTTTCTAGGAAAGTTACCCTGGCAATTTTGTTTTTCTCTCACTTCTGAACGATCACAAATAGAAACAACATTTGCTGTCCTAGGTTTGAATTTAAAAGTGGATCCCAATTTGGAAGGTGTCTTTTGAAGCGATAAGAAAGTCATAAAAATGATTCACATTAAAGTTCGTAAAACTGGCGAAAAACATAGAGGTCTACTATGCACATAAAATAAAGCGGAAAGGTAACAGAAAAAACCTTCAGCAAAAAACATTCACTTTTCAATCTTTTTGTGCTTCTTTGATACGCTTTCTGTGATATCTTACACATATGAGTTGATGAGACGCGCTCCTGTATCTTGCACTTCCATAGAGTGCATGTTTGGACACGCACACTCAGCTCGATCCTGTCCTGTTAATCTTAGCATAATAAACAGAGATATTGCTTTTAAAACAATGACTTTAAAATGCTTTTATTCTTTATTTGTTTATGCTATTGGGATGTCTCCCCGTACATCATCATAGTGCAGATTATATTTTGTGGTCCTTTGGGATCATTGGTCTATTTTAGAGTCATTTTGAAAAAAAGTGGTGCTAGGGGCGTGGCCAGTGTTTCACAAGTCGGGACAGATCATGAAAAGACTCAAATTAAACAGAGTTTACTGTTTTCGTTTCTTTGGTGTATTCTTTGCTTCCAAATGCTCCTACTTTCAGGACGTATTTGACCACTTTAATTTTAAAGTCATGTCATTAACTTTGGTCTCTAAGTTACATTAATCAACTATAGATGCCGTAAAAGACGCTCGAAAAAGACTTTATTCTAATAGGTTACGTAAACCTCTTAGAACATAGGAATATACACATACAAATGAATTAAACAGGTGTCGGGAGACATACCAAACTTTATAGCCTCAAACATGTACATGTAAACCTCATATTATTGGAATGCTCTTCAGACCTTTCCTCAGTGTTCACTTTGCAAGCAGAACAATTTAATCCGGTTCTGCATTTACTCCTAAATCTGTCATCACCGGTATAGAAAAAATCGATAAAGCGATGTCCAGTTTGCAAATTGTCACTGTCTTGAACAACGTACGGATTGTCTTTTTTTGTTGAGCAGGTCACAAATATCAAACAACGAATGCTTTTTTTCCTTGTAGAAATATGAATTCCCCTACTACATCTTATCAGCAAATTAAAACTAGACAACAGCGTTTCATTCCGCAGTAGATATTAAAGTAGCGATACCGATAAAGATGATGCGCCGTACCTAAGAAAACACAAATATGTGAACCGGTATTTAACTTTCTCCTGTTTCTTTTCTTTTATAAATTCATTTTTGTTAATAAGAATCTTATAAGTAAGCTTAATGGAATCGTTTCTCTTGAGTCATTAAAATGCAAGAAACATATAAAATGGGTAAAAAATGTACCCAGCGCACACGCGCTTGTTTTTATACTTTCCTTCTTTTAAAGGGGGGATATGTAACAGAACACAAGTTGTGCTTTTACCAATCCTTACTGAACCATTGGGTTAGGAGACTCATGAATGTCCGGGCAAGAAAGTGGGAGCGTCTTATTTCTTTCCAGCACGTCAATGACTTGCCCCCTGCCTATGATATAAACTACCAGAGGCCTATCCCTAACCTATAATGACCTCTTTAATCTAGCTGTTGTACCAAGCTCAGCAGGGCTTGCTCGGGTGATACTAGTAACACTTGACTTAGAATCGAGTTTTAATCCTAGCCATAGAATTTCTGACTCAGATAGACTTCTTCTTTGAAGACTTCCGCCCAATGATAATGTTTTCACTGGCTTTGTTTCGTCTATAAATGATCCTTCGTGAGGAAGTTGAGATTGCAGTAGCAGCACTAGAAAGAGGAAGTCTACCGGAGTTGATAATCTACCAGCCGAACATGTCGCAGGTGGCGGGGAGACCATGACAGATGTTTTAACAGAGATCTGTAACACGATCTGGAGAATAGGAGAATGACCTACCCCATGAAATCAGTCACTGATTATTACATCCACTAAAACGGGCAAGCTACAATTTCGTCAGTCAGAACTACAGAACCATCAGCCTCATCAAGTCATTCAAGCAAAGTCTTGCTGAAAGTAATCTTGAACAGGCTTAAAGCCCAAGACGAACAGATAATCGCTTAACAACAGGCTGAGCCGGAAGGAACACCTCAGAACAGATCTTCAGCTTCAGAATCCTGTTATAAAAGTATCTCCAATATCAGCAAAACATGTACCATACCTTCACTGATTTAAAAAAAACTTCGACAGGGTATGCATGCATCCTTATGGGCCACCATAGGGAAGTACAATATCAATGCAAATCTAGTTCGCACCATTGAGCACCTATACAAGAAAGCTACAAGTGCAGTCCAGATGAATGGCGACATGGGCGAAAGGTTCATAAGAAAGGTTTGAGTAAGGCAGGACTGTCTCATGTCACCCACTTTCTTCAACATAAGGTATAGGTGGAGATATTGCTGAGAAGACCAATCTAATGACGAACAGCGCTAATTGCATCCAGAGGGAGATCAAGGTAAATCAGCAGAAGTTGGGTACTGTAACAAGCTTTAAATACCTTGAAGCAGTTGATGATGGCTCAAAACCGGAGGTTCTCTCAAGGATGGCACAAGCCACAGCAGCTTTTACAAAGCCAATTTGGAGAGATAAAAACCTATTTCTTGAGACAATACCATATATCTGTATACCTGTGAATCGTGGACCTTGACAGCAGTATTTGAGAAAAGAAAACAGACCTTTTGAGATGAGATACTACCGAAGGTTACTGAATATTCTGTACAAGGACAACATAACGAATGAGGAGGTTCGCAGAAAGATCCAAACAGCTATTGGAGATTAAGATGAAGTCCTGACCATGGTCCAGAAATCAGAACTAAGCTGGTTTTGGCCGCGACTCAAGGTCGTCTGCTTTAGCAAGAGCGGCGGTAATATGGTGAATAACACGCTGAAGTACCAATCCAAGGGTCGCAAGATCGATATCCCGCTTCTCCGGTCTTTCGGATGAGATTTTCTACCGAAGTCCCGTCTCTGTATGACCTCGCTGTTGGTAGAATGTTAAACCCAAATTCAGTCACTCACTCACTCTGGTTTTAGCAAAGACGATTATACAGGACATAGTGAATGGAAAAAGAAGAAGAGATGGATCGAAGAAGAGATGGGAAGACATAATTAAAGAGTGGGCAGGGTTGGACTTTGCTTGTTCAACTAGAGCAACTTAAAACGGGACAAGGCAAACAGGGATTGTTGCGAAGGCATCTGTTGGGCAGGAACGAACTATAGTTATTGGATAAAACAAAACAAAATAGAAATATTCCACGTTTCTATTCGCGTATGTATGTAAGTTTTGAATCCTTAACGCTGTTGGTTAAAAGAAGTTGTTAAAATAGGACAGGAACATGTACATGTATCACTCAATCACGAATTAGGTTCATGACCATTGTGACTATTGTCTCAATTGACCACTAACAATCGGACCCCAGTTAACGCGACTTTTCATATGCCCGAAAAGCTCAGTACGTTTAAGTGCTGGTCTACTGATCTAACGGTCCCGGGTTAGAGTCCCGCTACCGGGCCACTAGGCAAGAATTGTTCTAACCATAAACGGGGTTTCTTTGCGCACAGTCTTTCATTATCACCCTCCCACCGTCCTGTTATGAATGAAATACTGTTGACAGAGACGTACAATCGCAAGTCATCCAACCATCCGTACCGTTTCTGCTTCAGTAAGTGATTAAGTGTTGTATAAACAGCGATTAGAGT
The DNA here is from genome assembly GCA_963989385.1 of Ctena decussata. Taxonomy (NCBI): domain Eukaryota; kingdom Metazoa; phylum Mollusca; class Bivalvia; order Lucinida; family Lucinidae; genus Ctena; species Ctena decussata. The sequence continues at coordinate 29,868,362 of OZ022498.1, read as the reverse complement.
AATATAAATGGCTACCATTGCGGTTTAAGCATTCGTTTATGACCATTTAGTCAAAGCTGACATGCAGTTTCACTCTATGCAGCAGACGCCACTGACAAGGTCCTAATTGAAAACCGGCTTCTAAACTGTATAAGACACTGCAGAAGACCTCTCTATAAGTAGGAGATAGTAAATTCTACGTAGGTGATAATAAGTCCTACGTAGGTGTAAGTAAGTCCAACATAGAACATACTGACATCTAAGTATGACTTACTAAGTCCTACGTACGACTTAATAACACCTACGTAGGAGATAATAAGTCTACATGTTCTTTGATGTATTCCTTGCTTCCAGGGGATCTCACCATTCAGAACTTATTTATCTTCGCTGCAACTGGTGTTTTGCCGTGTGGCGGCCGTAAAACGTCTCCCCGTACATCATCATAGTGCAGTTTATATTCTCTGGTCCTTTGGGATCATTTATTTCATTTGAGTTAATTTGAAAATAGAGTTTCGCTTTTGCCGCTGCTAGGGGGGGGGGGGGCGTGGCTAGTGTCGCACATTTAAACTGGTCATGAACAGACTCAATTGGACCGAATCTGCTTTTTTCTGTTCTTTGATGTACACCTTGCTTCCAGGGGAGCTTACTATTCAGAACTTACTAATACCCACATAGGAGATAATAAATCTACTTTCTAACTCCTACGTAGACGATAATAAATCCGACCAAGGACCTGCTAACTCCTACGTCGGACTTACTAAAATAAGTCTATGTAGAACGTATTTACGCCTACGTAGGAGTTGGTAAGTCCTACGTAGGAGTTGAAAGTCCTACGTAGGACCTACCAACTCTTATGTAGAAGTTAGTTAGTCCTGCATTGGCGTTTATAAGTCCTACGTAGGAGTAAGTAAGTAGCACGAAGAAGTTAATAAATCCTACGTAGGAGTTACTAAGTCCTACGTACGACTTCCCATCTCCTGTCACGAAGACGCCTTTATATTAAACGACACTTACATACTAAAGGATTTAATCTGCTACAGCATAGCTGAATACAATTTATCACATTTAACTTGGGAACCATAATAAGACCTATAGAGTGGGGGCAGAATCGAGACAGAAAAGTTACACTAATTCTTTTGGGTACAAGCTGGTAACCGGTCTCAATTTAAAGGAAATTGAATACCAAACAAGGCGTAGGGGTTGCCAGCTCGAAATAATTGATTTAAAAAGTGCGCGAGATCAAAGAAAATAGGTCCTGCTTTGCATCATTTGGAATACGTAAACTAACACTTCACATATTATGAGAGCACCATGGCCGAAATAGCCACGCATTGTTATTTACTGTGATTAAATAATTGACTGTAGGCGTGACAAATATTAAACTTATGAATGTTTGGAAATAATGGAATGCGAAAATACAGTTTTATCATTATTAAGCCTATATTTACCCCACCCACTATATATGACAGTTGTCACTTAAGTATAAAACAACTCTAAACTGTTTTTAAATGGAAAATATTTCACAGGAGTCGGAAAATTATTAATCGATGACTTATTACCGCTATAAAACGCAAATTTCCTTTATATAGAATCAATCATAGAATAGTAACTATGCATTTTGAACATCCCCTGCATATAGGCTTTGGTTTGTAACGCTGAAAAAAGAATCTGTTAAGTGTAAGAAACATAATGCCAAAGAAATGTTGGCATTAAATGACTGAAAACATTGAGAGTCATCAAAACAGTTTTTTTTTCAACTGCCGATAAAACACCTTAATTAAGCAATCGTTACGTAAACTACCATATAATGACATGAAACTAAGGCAACGAATATACAGACCCAACAAATTTATAAGATCACGAGTTTCTTGCTATTTACAAAAAAAACCCTTGTAAATAGCAAATTTTATACCCTCGGGTGAATATGATGTTTCACGTGGTGACAATATATATTTTTCCTTTTTTTTTCATTTATTACATTACCCTACAAAACAGTTTATATGGTCGGAAACAGTAAGAGCTGTACAAACTAGAATTGTTTTTCTACGAAAAAACAGAATGTCTCCCCCCTTTTTGATGTCAAAAGGATCAGTCATTAAGACGCCAAGGGAAAAACAATATGTTTCCCGGCCCTGAAGCAGGGATTCATTATAAGTAAAAAGTATAAATGCAAGAGTTATAGTTGTTATGCTCTGCATGTCATGTAATGTTGACTGATATTCATATTTAGTTTTTGTCAAAAAATATAAATGCAAGAGTTAAGCCCCAGTCACACACACACATTACGGATTGGGCGGATAGTTGCGGACTTTAAATCCACTCAATTTGTGGGCGTGGTCTCTATCCATATCGAATCCGTATGGTATCCACAAGGTCCGCAGGAAATGCCACCAAATTTTGAAAAAGTCAAATATTCAGGCGCGGACGAGTTAACCATAATGATCCGTTACTGAAGGCATTTATCCGCATTTATGCGTATCTAATCCGTATCTAATCCGTATCTGAACCTATCGTTCCGCGGTCCACCCAAACTTTGTGGATAAAACAGTTTCATGCGGATTGTTACGGTTAGTTACGGGTCTCGTTCTGCGTATTGTTACGGATTAATGCCCCAGTCAGATTAGCTGTTCGCAATTATCCTCACCAATACGTATTTGTCAGTATTGAAGTTTAAGTTATCCGTATAGAAACGTATCTGAAGGTAAAAGTCCGTACAAAAACTCCGAACGAGACCCGTAACTAACCGTTATTGAAGGTAACGATCTGCGCGAAACCGTATCAGTCCACAACTTGGGGTTGGGCTGCGGAATGATAGGTTTATATACGGATTAGATACGGATAAGATACGGATTAGATACGGATTATATATGGATACATGCGAATGAATGCCTTCAGTTACCTTTTGTTACGGATCAATACGGTTTACTCGTCCGCGCCTAAATTTTGAAAATTTTCAAAATTTGGAATCGGATCCTGCGGACCCTACGGATACGATACGGACAGTTACAGACCCTGCGGATGCGATACGGACCTTTACGAATAACACCGGACAGATACGGATGGGCCATCCGGAGATGCGATACGGACCATTACGAATAAAACCGGACATATACGCACGGGCCAACCGCAGCATCAACAACATCTTTCCGCATATAGAAGTAACAGAACGTAATGGAAGGTAAGTAGTACGTATACATTCGTATCATCTCTCATCGTATTGATTCAAAGGGAAACTATCTGACCGCAGACATCCGCATTTATCCTTAATCATACGCATCTATAGTTAACTGTATCCGTAAATTAATCAAGAAAATAAGCCACGCCCACAAATTCTGCGGATTATTGTGGATTTTTATCCACAACTATCCGCCCAATCCGTAATGTGTGTGTGTGACTGGGGCATTACAGTGCTCTGCACGTCGTCTATTTATATGCTGACTGATATTTGTATGAAGTTTCATGAATATAGCTTAAACGGTTTTCAAGTTATAGAGCTTAGACGATTGAGACACGATTTTGTGAATGACAAAGTTCCAAGGGAAATAACTCAAATAGTATAAATGCTGTGCTCTGCAGGTTGTCTAGTGTTGACTGACATTTGTATGAAGTTTCGTGAATATAGCTTGTCCGGTTTTCAAGTAATAAAGCGATTGAGACACGATTTTGTGACTGACAAAGGTCCAAGGGCAATAACTCAAGAAGTGTAAATGCAAGAGTTATGGTTCTTGCACTATACAATTCTTCTAATGTTGATTGATACTTGTATGAAGTTTCGTGAATATAGCTAGAATGGTTTTCAAGTTATAGAGCAGACACGACTGAGACACAATTTTGTGACTGACAAAGTTCTAAGGGAAATAACTCAAACAGTTTAAATGCTAAAGTTATGGTTCATGCATTCTGCATGTCGTCTGATGTTGATTGACATTTGTATGAACTTTCATGAATATAGCTTGAATGGTTTTAAAGTTATAGACGGACTCGACTGAGATGCAACTTTGTGATGGACAAAGTTCCAAGGGAAATAACTCAAAAAGTATAAACGCCAGAGTGCATTCTGCACGTCGTTTGATGTTGATTGACATTTGTATGAACTTTCATGAATATAGCTTGAATGGTTATAAAGTTATAGACGGACTCGACTGAGACGCAATTTTGTGATGGACAAAGTTCCAAGGGAAATAACTCAAAAAGTATAAATGCCAGAGTTACCATTTGTGCACTCTGCACGTCGTCTCATGTTGATTGATATTTATAAAGTTTCGTGAATAAAGCTTGAGCAGTTTTCAAGTTATAGAGCGGACACAATTGAAACACAATTTTGTGATGGACTAAGTTCCAAGGGAAATAACTCAAAAAGTATAAATGCCAGAGTTACCATTCTTGCACTCTGCACGTCGTCTCGTGTTGATTGATATTTATATGAAGTTTCGCGAATATAGCTTGAGCGGTTTTCAAGTTATAAAACGGACACGATTTGTGACAGACAGACGGACAGACGCCCGGGGAAAAACAATATGTCTCCCGACCCTGAAGGGGGGAGACGTCTGATGTTGATTGATATTTGTATGAACTTTCATGACTATAGCTTGAATGGTTATAAAGTTATAGACGGACTCGACTGAGACGCAATATGTGATGGACAAAGTTTTAAGGGAAATAACCCAAAAAGTATAAATGCCAGAATTACCATTTGTGCACTCTGCACATCACCTCATGTTGATTTATATTTGTTTGAAGTTTCGTGAATAAAGCTTGAGCAATTTTCAAGTTATAGAGCGGACACAATTGAAACACAATTTTGTGATGGACTAAATTCCAAGGAAAATAACAAAAAAAGGATAAATGCCAGAGTTACCATTCTTGCACTCTGCACGTCGTCTCATGTTGATTGATATTTATATGAAGTTTCGCGAATATAGCTTGAGCGGTTTTCAAGTTATAGAACGGACACGATTGAAACACAATTTTGTGATGGACTAAGTTCCAAGGGAAATAACTCAAAAAGTATAAATGCCAGAGTTACCATTTGTGCACTCTGCACGTCGTCTTATGTTGACTGATATTTGTATGAAGTTTTGTGAATAAAGCTTGAGCAGCTTTCAAGTTATAGACCGGACACAATTGAAACACAATTTTGTGATGGACTAAATTCCAAGGATAATAACTGAAAAAGTATAAATGCCAGAGTTACCATTCTTGCACTCTGCACGTCGTCTCATGTTGATTGATATTTATATGAAGTTTCGCGAATATAGCTTGAGCGGTTTTCAAGTTATAGAACGGACACGATTGAAACACAATTTTGTGATGGACTAAGTTCCAAGGGAAATAACTCAAAAAGTATAAATGCCAGAGTTACCATTTGTGCACTCTGCACGTCGCCTCATGTTGATTGATATTTATATGAAGTTTCGCGAATATAGCTTGAGCGGTTTTCAAGTTATAGAACGGACACGATTGAAACACAATTTTGTGATGGACTAAGTTCCAAGGGAAATAACTCAAAAAGTATAAATGCCAGAGTTACCATTTGTGCACTCTGCACGTCGCCTCATGTTGATTGATATTTATATGAAGTTTCGCGAATATAGCTTGAGCGGTTTACAAGTTATAGAACGGACACGATTTGTGACAGACAGACGGACAGACGCCCGGGGAAAAACAATATGCCTCCCGACCCTGAAGGGGGGAGACGTCTGATGTTGTTTGATATTTGTATGAACTTTCATGACTATAGCTTGAATGGTTATAAAGTTATAGACGGACTCGACTGAGACGCAATTTTGTATGGACAAAGTTTTAAGGGAAATAACCCAAAAAGTATAAATGCCAGAATTACCATTTGTGCAATCTGCACATCAGCTCATGTTGATTGATATTTGTATGAAGTTTCCTGAATAAAGCTTGAGCAGTTTTCAAGTTATAGACCGGACACAATTGAAACACAATTTTGTGATGGACTAAATTCCAAGGATAATAACTCAAAAAGTATAAATGCCAGAGTTACCATTCTTGCACTCTGCACGTCGTCTCATGTTGATTGATATTTATATGAAGTTTCGCGAATATAGCTTGAGCGGTTTTCAAGTTATAGAACGGACACGATTGAAACACAATTTTGTGATGGACTAAGTTCCAAGGGAAATAACTCAAAAAGTATAAATGCCAGAGTTACCATTCTTGCACTCTGCACGTCGCCTCATGTTGATTGATATTTATATGAAGTTTCGCGAATATAGCTTGAGCGGTTTTCAAGTTATAGAACGGACACGATTTGTGACAGACAGACGGACAGACGCCCGGGGAAAAACAATATGTCTCCCGACCCTGAAGAGGGGAGACGTCTGATGCTGATTAATATTTGTATGAACTTTCATGACTATAGCTTGAATGGTTATAAAGTTATAGACGGACTCGACTGAGAAGCAATTTTGTGATGGACAAAGTTTTAAGGGAAATAACTCAAAAAGTAAAAATGCCAGAATTACCATTTGTGCCCTCTGCACATCAGCTCATGTTGATTGATATTTGTATGAAGTTTCCTGAATAAAGCTTGAGCAGTTTTTAAGTTATAGAGCGGACACAATTGAAACACAATTTTGTGATGGACTAAATTCCAAGGAAAATAACTCAAAAAGTATAAATGCCAGAGTTACCATTCTTGCACTCTGCACGTCGTCTCATGTTGATTGATATTTATATGAAGTTTCGCGAATATAGCTTGAGCGGTTTTCAAGTTATAGAACGGACACAATTGAAAAACATTTTTGTGATGGACTAAATTCCAAGGAAAATAACTCAAAAAGTATAAATGCCAGAGTTACCATTCTTGCACTCTGCACGTCGTCTCATGTTGATTGATATTTACATGAAGTTCGCGAATATAGCTTGAGCGGTTTTCAAGTTATAGAGCGGACACGATTGAAACACAATGTTGTGATGGACTAAGTTCCAAGGGAAATAACTCAAAAAGTATAAATGCCAGAGTTACCATTTTGCACTCTGCACGTCGTCTCATGTTGATTGATATTTATATGAAGTTTCGCGAATATAGCTTGAGCGGTTTTCAAGTTATAGAACGGACACAATTGAAAAACATTTTTGTGATGGACTAAGTTCCAAGGGAAATAACTCAAAAAGTATAAATGCCAGAGTTACCATTCTTGCGCTCTGCACGTCGTCTCATGTTGATTGATATTTACATGAAGTTTCGCGAATATAGCTTGAGCGGTTTTCAAGTTATAGAACGGACACGATTGAAACACAATGTTGTGATGGACTAAGTTCCAAGGGAAATAACTCAAAAAGTATAAATGCCAGAGTTACCATTTTTGCACTCTGCACGTCGTCTCATGTTGATTGATATTTACATGAAGTTTCGCGAATATAGCTTGAGCGGTTTTTAAGTTATAGAACGGACACAATTGAAAAACATTTTTGTGATGGACTAAGTTCCAAGGGAAATAACTCAAAAAGTATAAATGCCAGAGTTACCATTCTTGCGCTCTGCACGTCGTCTCATGTTGATTGATATTTACATGAAGTTTCGCGAATATAGCTTGAGCGGTTTTCAATTTATAGAACGGACACGATTGAAACACAATGTTGTGATGGACTAAGTTCCAAGGGAAATAACTCAAAAAGTATAAATGCCAGAGTTACCATTTTTGCACTCTGCACGTCGTCTCATGTTGATTGATATTTATATGAAGTTTCGCGAATATAGCTTGAGCGGTTTTCAAGTTATAGAACGGACACGATTTGTGACAGACAGACGGACAGACGGACAGACAGACAGACGGACAGACGGACAGACGCCCGGGGAAAAACAATATGTCTCCCGACTCTGAAGGGGGGAGACATAAATATATTTAAATCATGATTATGCAAGAAGCACAAACTGACACGTTTTGAAAATGTCAGGCTACAGTCATAATAGTAAGGTACACAATCGTAACATACAAGGGAATATTTAAACAGAATACAAATATAACAGTGGTATGAAGTCAAAGGCCTAGGGTCGATAAGCATCAATTTCGGCCTCAAAATTTCATAGAAAATAAAATTTGAATATTGGCCTTAAAATTCTTTTATATGAATATGTTATGGTACGTTATTTTCAAATCAAATGTCTATTTTTAAGTTCTATTCATGACGTTGCCATGGTAACGCTCCAAAAATGCTATATTTTTGCTTTTTTGCACTTTTTAGCCAATTTTAATGTATTCAGACAATAATTCTAATGCCTCCACATTCGACAAACAACTTCATACTTTAGCAAACGATTTTGTTACCAAAAAGGAACTTTGACAAAAAATTTCTTGTTGTTTGTTGCATGTGGAGGTGTTTTTAAAAATAAAATATGTCCTCCAGCCACGTGCGCCTTGCAACCTGGATAATGTATCTAAGGCTGGCAAAGCCGTTTTCAGCTTGACATAACTCAGAGAGTTCGATGAAGTAAGACAGTATGTAATTATATTTATGTGAGTCACTCCTATAATAAAGTTCGTTTCCATTGTAACAGCAATTGTGCCGTTGTCATGGTAACCGTGATCAGGCAATCAATTTAATTTACATGTAAAACATTCAAAAACAGCCTTTTTGAATGTTTTAATTTGTTTCTTGTGGTTGGAGAACCGAGGATTGAAAAATCAAATAGCAAAGCGTATTCCTCTTGCACTAATGTCGTTGTCATGGAAACCAAGGACAAATCCTCGTTTCTTGGTCAGCAAAACTCAGTGAAACAACTTTTGAGTATGGCTACTTCTCAAGGTTTTATGTTGTTTCTTCTTGCTCCTGAATTGAAACAAATAAAATGGATCCACTTCTATTGCTTTTATGCTGTTGCCATGGTAACCAAGAGAAATTTATCGCTTTTTTTGACCAATATTGTCAGTTATAAACCTTTCAGTGTTTATTTTTAGCTTTCATAGTCTTTCTGCTTGCTCGAGACATGAGGGTTAATATCATCATCTGTCTTCTTTTGCATACATTTTCTCACTGGTAAAAGTATTATTCCGTCGGGGCTCCACAATAATTTAATAAATCGACTATTAACATAAAAGTATAGATATTTCACTTTTAAAAAATAATGAGCAGAGAGAGGCCTATGATGTTTAACTGTCAACATGAACCATTTTCTTACCTCTCGTGTATGATGTAAATATTGGATCTTTCTGTCGTAACCGTGCATGTATTTTGTACACGTTGAGAGAGAGAGAGAGAGAGAGAGAGAGAGAGAGAATTAATGAATGACTTGTTTGCAAATTTACGTCCTTTCCAACAGCATTTCAGTCACCGTCATACCAGAACTATGGGAGCGTGATAATGAAAAGCAGTGGTGTGCAATGGATTCCCGTTTACTGTTTAAAAGATTGCCGCTTCCAGCCTCCATCGGGAGACGAACCCGGGACAGGTAGATCAGCAAGCTAGCGCTTAACCCAATGAGCTATCGACCGGAGAGAGAGAGAGAGAGAGAGAGAGAGAGAGAGAGAGAGAGGAGAGAGAGAGAGATGAACACATTTTCGCTTATGCGTACTGCAGCAACTTCAGTGCTAATCGTTCCAAATGATTATTCTGTACCCAAACTTTATTCTTCCGCTAGTATCGTAAGAAAACCTCTTTTTTTTCTAGAGCTAAGTATTATTAAGGCGGTGGTAATCACTGATCCGTGGTGAGAATCTTTCAGCGATACCTCGCGATAAAATATTTTATGTATTTATACCACTGATAGAGCAGTGGACTTTAAGCCAATACCTGCAGAATGTCCCAAAACCGAACGTTTCGTGGCATCCTAGCGTATTCAACCACCACTAACTGAAGTTTAACGCATGTCTTCTTTAGAACTGGTTGTCATTGCAAGCTTATGTTGTATCATGATGGCACTATTAATATTATTCTTATCTTTAATCACGATTTTTAAATGATTTTGTTAACCCCTCCCGGGCCTGACATTAAAGTGTAAGTTCGCTAGTATTCTTTACTATTTCTGCCAGCTTTCATTACCCTTCCGTCATTATGGTTGGTTGGCTGTTTTGGGTTGACGGCCCTCTGAAACAGTATTTCAGTTTATGCCGTCTCCAAAAGTGAGGGAGAAAGAAGAGAGAAATGATAGACGAGAGAAAAATGTCCAAACAACAACCCCACCCGCACTTACTGCAAGCACAGTATGCCCTTGCCCTACGATTATCCAAATGAGTAGGACGCCCGGGGCACAGGAAGTTATACCCAGCACCACTGCACCACCCAACCACTCCTTCGTCATTATGGATGAAGCTTTAACACAAAATAGAAACTATTGCCTTTTAAAAAGTGTTAAAAATTACCTGAATATTTTCTGTTGGAAAACTCATGCCCAATTATTATAAACTTTAATATATAGTATAAATACAATGTACAGGACGAGGATCCCGCTCCTTGTTTCGCTTTTGTTTATATTTTAGTATTCGATGGAGAACCAGGCGAAAATCGTTTTTTGAGGACATATTTTACAGGTCTCAAACATGCTGACCACCTGCCCTCCCCCACCCCCCCCCCCCATTCAATAACCAGAACAAAATCGTTTTTGAGGACAGACTTTCCAGATTTCAAACATTTTGACCACCTGCCCTCCCCCACCCCACCCCATTCACACACATATACACCACACACAAGCGTGTTTCTTTGTATGTATATTAGCCAATATACAGGCTTTGTAAAGAAAAGTACCATGCTTTTCGTCGTTTATGATGATATATTTTCACGGGATTTACACCACTCGTGGTGGATCGTTTTATGACTAGTTTTGCAGTTTATATTTGACTTTAACTTGCGCTAGCCTTATACACTGAGGCCAACTGATGAATGTCGTATTTGTTTCTTTAAGGATGCAAAATACAGAATGAATAGTTGGTGTTTCATTTAAAAAGTAAAAGCAATAAAAATGATTCAAAAGAGTCATTTGAATAATAGATTTAATAGATTGTTCGCAAACTAGTATGAAACAGCTAGTGTAATTTTCTCTCGGTGATATGGGCGGTTGTGTGACAGATTTGGTCAGACAAGCTCGATCCGTGATTCGTGCAAAGCTAAGCTTCTTTGAGAACATCCTTACGCATTGTCTCTTTCCTTTGGCGTCGATGACGTCATAAATCAACCTTGTTCGCCTATATGACGGCACAGAGGTTTTTATTCACAAACAACGTATGAAAAGGACAAAATGTTGAAATAAAATAAGAATTTCTTTGTGTCAGCTGAACCATGACGGTATTATATTTGCAGTTATTTCTATTTTTTTCCAAATCTAAACAAACATAAGGGTAAAAGGATAGAAAAGGGAAAAAAACTAAACCAACTTTTCAGATCGTTGCTAACGATGTCCAGGTGTTACTAAGGAGCGATAATTACCGTTCGCCACTTTATAATGTCGATTAACCATAATACAGTGATATGCAACTGAAATCACTTCATGCAAATCAAAAGAGGGTTTCATGTAATCACAACGGTAGACAACCGTATAAAAATGAAGGAAATAGCCTATGCTCTTGTAAAACTCGTTGCCATGGCAACATGCCTTAGATTACAAAACAATGCCCGTAATAGTAATCCCAAATGACTATACAATAACTTTACAGCGTAAAACTTATTTTGGACATGGGGCCAAAAACATCCCTTATCGACCCTAGGCCTTTAATATTGTGGTCTTACTGAAATACGCTGTCATTTATTTTCAAGTCAGTTATGAAGACTGCTTGATAGTTTTTAGTTAGTTTATGTAGTTGTGGCATTATCAGCTGAACAGAGGATGGAGCTTGTTTCTTATAAATTTAAATATATTTGACAAATTTAAAGAGTAACTACACTTCAGAAGCTCACTGAATCAGATCCCAAACCCTATCGCCAACATCAAAGGGAAAGATTGACAAAGACATCCCAACAAACAATAAATTACAAGTGATAAGCCGAGTCAGCAGCTCTTTCCCAAATAGGTGGCAACTCAGCTATCTTTATTGAACTAAATAATTTAGACCAACAGAAGGGTTACAACAGACTAAGCAAATTATACGAATAACATTTAACAATTATTTTTGACTTATTTTCTATTTACACTATAGAAGGGTTAGAATAAGAACGCAATAAATTAAACAACACCGAACATAAAAAAAATGCAACCGCAACGAAAGTACCGCCTTGGGATGGTCAGTAATAACTACTGGGGAGCTTAAACCGGTTTTACTGGGCCCAAAGCTTCACCCTCACCCTCTGCTGTAGGTTAAAAGTTAAGACTTGTAGGTTAAGAGAAAAAGCGGTATAATTTATGTTCATCTGAATAAGTCAGGCGGGCATGTTACCATAAAGAAACGTCTTTGCTATAGGCCTGCAAATTTTAATAGCATGGATTTTATCTTGCATTTGAAAGTTCAAAAGCAGTAACGTTATGTTATACATTGTAGTTTGTAAATAGTCTCATTTTATGTCATTGATTAGCTGTATCAACGAATCAGTTCCTGTCTGGATTCAATCTTTGTACCTTAGTATCAATGTTCTCACCTGTGGTAAAAGAGTTTACCAGTATACTGAGATGTCAGTCATGAAGCAGGATTGCCTTTGTTGCGGTGTCTATTGAAATGTTATCCCCTATAAAACTTTCTGTAAAGCAAAAACTTAATACAATTTGTCTTAAAATCATATACAACAATAAATAATACATATTCCTTGATTTAATTGATAATAAGCTCAGTGACATTGTAATCCCGCTGAAGTGTTATCAATATTACCCGTCTATCTTGTTCTAATCAGCTGTACTGTAGTATATTGTTGTTATAAAGTTGTAAAAGCAGAAAATGTTATTTCTTCAGATTTTAGACACAGTGTATTCCATCATAAAAATGTTGCAGGTTTGCATTATTAGCTGAAAGATTATCAAATTATAGGCAGACAAAAATCATCAACATCCCCAAAGCTTCTTCAGACATGTATTATCAGCACGAAAAAGATGACACAAAACGATATATGTATTTCAACCAGAAAACCTTAAATGCATATATTTCTTCAGTAGTTCTTTGAACATTATTCACTATTGTATATTATTTATAGCGACGGTAGTTTTGTTAGCAGTAAAACTTCATTAATAAGTATAATTTACGCAAGGCACAACAGCAACACGATAAGATTATGTGTGTAAAACATAGATAATAACTGTATAAACAAATATTGAACCACTTTTTAGCATATGTTTTATATGATACCAATATTATTTGTTTATAATGAAGTCAGGAATACTTAATTATCATTTTCACATATTTGGTTTGTCTGATAAAAGGTTTGCATAATGGATAGTTGTTTACGTATTTTTTCCGTTCGTTTTGCTGCTGTTTCCCTTACCACATTGTTAACAATTGTATTGTATTCCAAAAGATTTTCCATAAAGCATTGTTATACATTAATATGATTCTTCCGTTTCTATTTGCCATTTCATTAAGTGGAAAATAAGTTTGTGGTACTCTGTTATTTGCAAATTAAGACAATTAAAAGTTACTCCATGTTTCCGGTTGTAAGGGACTCTATAAGAAACTGATTAGTAAGCAATGTTCTGACAGGAAAGGGACAGAAACAACAAATGGAGGCAAAAATCAATAAAAGAAACTATTCTGCTAACAGACTGGAACTTTGCTTTAACAGATTTTGACGTGACTCCTCATTTCTTTTTTCTTTCCGCTTAGTATGTTTGATTTAAAGCACTCCATCGGTCCTTTTGTTAGGAACTACATAATGTGACCACATAAAGCAGTATACCAAGAATTCAATATTATAGCGTAATGGCTTAATGCAGCTGTTCCTAGAATAGCAATAGTTTTAAATGAGCAATTTTCCTAGTCAATGTAAATGATTCCTTTAGCAAGTGTTCACATTTACATTAGCATATCTTTCAGTTTCTTTAAATGTTTCAGTATATACTGTTATTCACTAAAAATATCACATTCTTTCATAGGTATAAGACTTTCATTCTATTATAGTGAAACATAAAATAGTATCATGTTATCTACGTTACTACTAAAAGTACCTGACGATAAATCACGACCAAATAATAGTTATTTTAATATTTGGGAATAATTAGCGGGAAAGTGACTATAAAAACAAATTAAAATGAGTCTGCCTTCAGACTGATGGCTGCATTTATATGTGAAAATTGATCGATGTAGAAAAATTCTGCATTATATACTTTCATACTTTGCTTCTTTCAAATGTAACCAATTACACCCTATAAATAGATGTTGGTAAAGAACCCATAGCCCTTCTGCCTAACTATACTGCGGTGGTGACAAGCTGCACTGAAAGGCCAAAAATAATGTTATGCAGAAATTACAAATTAGCTTTAGTGGGTGGGGAAAATACAGCCTAAATACCTTTTTATAACGGTTTTTTGGTTGTCAACCTTTATAACCATATTTAACAAACTAGTGTCATGTTTTCGTATTCAGATGAGGTTGTTCTCGAGTGGATAAAACATATTGTGTCGTATTGAAAGTGTCTTTAAGAAGAAAGAATAAATATCCGTTATTGTTTGGTTGTATGATATTTAGTAAGTATTTGAACAATTCCGGTAAACACTTATATTTGGTATTTCAGAGTGGCAACGCCTATTTTCATACTTCTTGATATTAGTAGTTTTGACAGAAAATAACAATTGCTTGTACTCAACATGTTTAGCGTACCCATTTTAAAGCCCATGTTCTCTAATCTGCCTACAGACTACTAGGTTTTCAACATGTTTAGCGTACCCATTTTAAATTAAATTCTGAAATAGTTCCTTCAAGAGCAGAGAATACATTCAGAAGAAGGAACATGGGCCAGACTACGTAGTTTCGGCTAATTAAGCCTCGTCAGTGACCCTGACACTATCTGGTGGCGAAACACAAGAAAGCATACTGTAATTTCTCAATATTAATTGGGCAACCGATTCAAAGACTGATAAGTATAAAAAAGGATCCAAAGAATATAAAAGACGATGATCAAGAATAATAGTCTTAATCGATCTCAAGTTTTAGATTTCTAAGTATATATCCCCTGATCTCAAAGGACGAAAATAAAATATAATCTGCACTATGGATGATATACGGGGAGACTTTTTACGGCCGCCACACGGCACAACACCAGCTGCAGTGAGGTAAAATTAAAATCTGAAATAGTTCCTTCAAGAGCAGAGAATACATTCAGATGAAGGAACATGGGCCAGACTACGTAGTTTCGGCTAATAAAGCCTCGTCAGTGACCCTGACACTTTCTGGTGACGAAACCCAAGAAAGCATACTGTAATTTCTCAATATTAATTGGGCAACCGATTCAAAGACTGATAAGTATAAAAAAGGATCCAAAGAATATAAAAGACGATGATCCAGAATAATAGTCTTAATCGATCTCAAATTTTAGATTTCTAAGTATATATCCCCTGATCTCAAAGGACGAAAATAAAATATAATCTGCACTATGGATGATGTATGGGAAAACTTTTTACGGCCGCCACACGGCACAACACCAGCTGCAGTGAGGTAAAATTAAAATTTGAAATAGTTCCTTCAAGAGCAGAGAATACATTCAGAAGAGAATACATTCAGAAAAGCCCATGTTCTCTAATCTGCCTACAGACTACTAGGTTTTCAAAAAAGTTAAAACCCAGAAAACTGTGTCTGCAAGAGACAGGTGATGCCCCCGTGCCCTCTGCTGCCTATCAAGCCTCGCCCTCCCACAACCCTCTCTACCACCCCCTCCACCACCATCACAAACCCAACGAAGTAAGTACATGATTTCAAATTGATTGCTCATTCACACACAAGCTCGTTATCTATATTGAACAAACATTGAATATTTCTAAGTTACAAAGCCCGCAGTTTTGCTTGAAACAATTGTTTTGATCTTCAAAAATCTTAATGCAAAACTAAATGTCTGTAATATATGTGCAAATCTTCAAAGAAAGCCACCCTGAACTGTTAAAGAAGTTGATTTCAGAAACTTGCACCCTATATTGACAACAAACACTGAAAATTTCAAAGTTCAAAAGCCCACAATTTTGTAAAAAAAATATATATTTCTTATCTAAGACTTCAAGAATATTCATGCACATTTTTAACATATCTGCACCATGTTTTGAACTGATTCATCAAAAATATATAATAGAAGCTGATTATACAAACTTGCTACCCAATGTTGATAAGAAACACTGTAAATGCCTCAGTTCAAAAGGCTGTAATTTTGTCAAACATTAGATCTGGATCTTCAAAAACCTTCATGCACATCTTCAATATGTCTGCAACATGTGTACACAGTTTCAAACTGATCTGTCAGAAAATGTAGAAGTTGATTACACGATGTTGCTACCTTATATCAATAACCAACACTGAAACAGTCTGTTATTGTCTTGAAGGCCCATACTTCTGTCAAACATATTTTCTGGGCCATCAGAAAGCTTTTTGCACATCTTCAATGTGTCTGCAACGTGTGCAAAGTTACAAATTGATCTGTAAAAAACTGTTGGAGGATTTGATTACTCAAATTTACTACTCTATATCAATAACCAACAATGTACAATCAAAAACAATAAATTTCTGGCCATAAAACGCTTCATGCACATCTTCAATATACCTGCAACATGTGTGCAAAGTTTCAAATTGGTCCACCATAAGCTGTTGGAGGAGTTGATTACACAAGCTTGCTACTCAAATATATGCCAGACAGACGGACAGACAGACGGACAGGGATAAAACATAAAAACATAATGCCCCTGACTATCGTCACAGGGGCATAAAATCTTACAATCAAAGTCACATACTTTTATGTCCCTGCAACGAATTTGATCAATAACTCATAGCTTTATCATTCATCAACTTAAACTTTGCCTGCATCTAACAACTGATACTTTAATGCCCTACCATCTAACCAGCCACACTGTGCAACATAAACTAGGCCTGCGTTGGTCAAAATAATATATCATCAAATTTAATGCACTTTGCATATTTCGAGATATTTTATAATTTGAATACTCTTGGTCAAAGTACAACTAGATAGCACCTGTTTAATTAAGTCCAAATTATCCACTCACAGTTAATGAATACAGCGTGACTTTAATTTGACATTTCAATTGCATATTTTTCTCAGGATTGAATGGTCCGGTAAAATTGAACATTAATTCCCCAAGAGCAAACACTGAGGTATTCTGAACCAAAAGAAACAACCTTAGATTTGCTATTTGTTGAGTAAAGGAAAATACTTAACAAGCATACTAACGCCTGCATCCTCCTCTCCATCCTCCGCTGTAATATGGGTCAGTGCATTTGTTACAACGTGAATCCAATATTGAGGAACGGCATTCCTTGTGTCCCGACAGACAGTGCGGAATATCTCTGCAAACTAAAATAAGTATGAAGATGAGAGTCCGTGTGTGCTATTAATGGAATACAGTCATTCTTTGTAAACCAAAAATAAACTAAATCAAATTAAAATTAACTAAAAAACGAGTACAAATAATATTTCTAACACAGTGTGCCTATAGAAGCAATGGAAAATTTCCGTGTTGTATTCTGCAACAATTCACGGTTTCCGAGCTCGTAAGTTTAATTGCTGACGTCACTAGAATGACTGACATAATTTTGTGATGTTTAGAGACGTTAGACGATGTAACGTCTCTTTTTCCTTTCTAAAATCGCCATAAAAACGTGCACTTATCTTAGATACAGTAAAGAATATTGGCGGGCAATACTGAAAGACAGAAAGGCTTGAAGAATTTGAATGAATAGAATAAATTTTAGCGCGTTTTTTTTTTTTTTTTTTTGAACGTTAGAATCGAAATAGTTCCGCGCACGTAATACGATCTACTTTACTACTAATTTCCTAACAGCGAATTATTGCTCAACAATTTATTGTTAGAGATGATCCATTTCTTAAACAAAATAGATCAAAAGAAAATGTTGTTACGGTGTTCATCACTAATTGAGAGTCTGTCTGTGCTATAAACGAAACGCAGGCGACACAGGTAAACAAAACCTGATCTAAAATTAAATAAAGTAAACAAATGAACAGTATGACAAATGTATAAATAAAAAAATTAACCAGAATAGAATGTACTGACAGTGTTCACCACCTCAACATACAATAAGACAAACGAAAATAATAAAATTAATTCTGAAAAGTTAGATCCTTTGAATGCAAGCAATACACAACAAAGAAACACAAATAGTAGACTCGCTTTAACTGTGTTTGTTCATGACCTTAAATGAAATGCGCAACATTGGTCACATGCAAAAGTACCGGCTTAAGCATAACTCTGTTTTCACCAAGACACTAGATGAACTCAATAGAAAATATAATCTACACCATGATGACGTACGGGAAGACGTTTTACGGGCGCCCTATGGCACATCACGAACTGCGGTGAAGAAAAATAAGTTCTGAATAGTTAGATCCTTTGGAAGCATAGGTCAAAGAAACGTAAAATAGCAGACTTAATTTAATCGAGTCTATTTATGACAAGTAACAAAATGTGCGAAACCGGCTACGCCCCTTAGCACCGGCTTAAGCATAACTCTATTTTCGAACATGCACCTGCATAAACACTGCGCATGATAAAGAGACGCTTTCATAAATGCAACCTCTAAGAAATGTAAAACAAAATTAACAAACATAATGATACCCACATTAGAAGTATAATGAAATATTATAAACAGAAAGAAGAAGAAAAAAACACGCATTAAGTAACCGGCAAACTAAGCCTTAGACATACAGATTTTGATAGAAGAGGCGCCTTGGAACAGAGATTATTATTTTTTTTTGATAAGTATATTGAATACAGTGCGATGCTGCATACGTGCACGCACTATTAAAAGGTGCCCTGCATTTACAATCGAAATCTATATTTTAAAAGGCGATTTAAACGTAATTTAAGACCTGCCATTCAGTTTTGCTGATAAGCCGTACTAGGTCATCGAAATCTTACATCAGCACCAGAAGCACGCACCGTGTGAACGTACCTTCTTGATTAAAATATCGACATTGCTATTTGCTCTGAAAGCGCCGTTCACTAAAGATTAGCAGATCACGCAATATTTCGCGACATAACGACAATACTAGCAAATAGCAGTATTGAGCATATTTTATCGAACCCGCTTGCGGTGAGCGAGACAAATTTAAAGAGTAACTACACTTCAGGAACTGACTGAATCAGATCCCAAACCCTATCCCCAACATCAAAGGGATAGATTGACAAAGACATCCCAACAAACAATAAATTACAAGTGATAAGCCGAGTCAGCAGCTCTTTCCCAAATAGATGGCAACTCAGCTATCTTTATTGAACTAAATTTCAAAGTTGTTACAACTTCAGTTCTGTGTATGTGCGTATGTGCGTGCGTTAGTGCGTGCGCGCCCGTCCGGATTTGCCCAGGCCATAACTTCTACATTTATTCATGGATTTCAAAACAATAGGGCACACTTATTTTTCTTGATAAGCAGTAGTGCCGTTTGAAACATTTGTCCAGGTAGGTTGAAGGTCAAGGTCACAACTGTAGGTCATATGAAACAATGGTCATATATTGCGTTTGTCCGGGCCATTACTTCTACATCCATATATGGATTTCCAAATAATTTGGCACAATTTTGCTCCTTGATAAGAAGAAGTTTTTTTGAAATATTTGTTCATGAAGGTTGAAGGTCAAGGTCGCAATTGAAGGTCAAATGATAAAATGATCAAAATTGAGCTTTTCCGGGCCATTTCTTCTACATTTACCCTTTGATTTCAAAATAATTTAGCACAATTGTTCTCTTTGATGAGAAAAAGAGCCATTTGAAATATTTTTAGGTAGGTTGAAGTTCAAAGTCGCATTTGAAACTCAAATGATAAAATGGTCATAAATTGTGCTTGTCCAAACCATTACTTTTATATTTATGCATAGAATTTAAAATAATAATGCACAATTGTTCTCTTTGCTGTATAGAAGAGTCGTGACATATATGTTCTGGTAGATTGAGGGTCAAGGTCACACCTGAATGTCAGTGTTTATATTGTCATGTATAGATCTTGTTCGGGCCATAACTTTTACATCTATACATGGATTTCAAAATAATTTGGCTAAATTGATCTTGATAAGTATTAAGTGTTATGCGAAATATTTATTCAGTTTGTACCAAGGTAAAAGTCACACTCGAAGGTCAAATAAATTGTCATTAATTGAGCCTGTCCGGGTCATTGCTCATACTTGCTTTCTATAAACAAAAATGAAAAACTAAACCATGCTAAGTATGATGTTGTTGTAGTTTTTTTTCCTAGATTGGAGCAGTTAGTTTTGACATAATTATAGGTTATTTAAGCTAATGGCGGGTCGACAAGTTGTCCCTGGACAACCATTCTAGTTTTCCAGGTAGATAATACAAAGTTTGCCTTTATCAAATATAAAACACCCTACTCCAATAAATAGAAAACAGGAAATACAGTCGCAGCTACTGTTTTCAATTAAGGTAGCTGAATGACTGCCGTGCTTGGCTTTCACGATATTTGTCAATTTATGTGTACGTACTACTTTCACTTTTGATTTTGAAGGCGAGATGTGGGATTTGATTGTATTAATGCCTCAGCATTGCCTGTCTCTTTATTTTCCTGCAAAACATCGATTCGTACCTACACTCTTTTTATAAGATAACCAAAATTAACAACAGAATAAATCAAGTCAAGCAGACAACATTAACAGAAATCGGCTGAATATATCTGTACTCCTACTGCTACAAGTATACCAAAATATAATCGACAATACACAGAAGAAGACAAGAGTTAAAAAGCAAAAGCAACCCATACAAGGTATCGAACGACAAATAAGAGCTAAACATCCAACTTAAACTGTGCCTGCATCTAATAATCCAAAACAAAATATAGGTCATGGCTCAATATGCATGGCTTTCAGTAGATCTACCCGAGACGTATCTATGGAGCAAGTTTGAAGACACTAGTGCTTGTGGTTATTTAAATATTGAGCTAAACGCAACAGGTGAATATTCTGCTCTATGTCAAATCAACCGTGAAATATAGGTCTTGGCCCAAAACGCATCACTGCTAGGAGATCTTTCTAACGCGTGTTCATGGAGCAAGTGTGAAGGTTCTAGCCTTTGCAGTTGCTAGGCAACTGAGCTAAACGCAATGGTTTAATATTTTTACGATGTTCGATCAACCGTGAAATATAGGACATGGTCCGACATGTAACACTGCTTTCAGTAGATCTTCCCAGATGTATCTAAGGAGAAAGTTTAAAACTCTAGCCCATGTGGTAACTAAGCTACTGAGCTAAACGTAACGGGTGGAAATCTTTTTTCTGTGTGCAGTCAACCGTGAAATCTAGTACATAACCTGATATTCAGCGCTGCTTTCAATTGACCTTTACCAGACGTATGTACGGAGCAAGTTAGAAGTTTGAGATTATGAAGCCCTTGTGTTCACTTAGAAGCTGAGCTAAACGCAACAGGTGAATATTTTTACAAAGATGCACGTGCACACACACGAAGTGTTTTGTATAAAACGAACAGTAGAGACTCGACATCGGACCCACTTTACCAGCGCTACAGTCAAATTTGCCTGAAACGGTCATTACACGTAGTACACCGACTTGTTTAATTTTTTAATACAACACGACATTAATGTTTTTCGTAGCGGCTTCCTAACTCATCAGTTAGCACGCTTATAAGACATATGGAACTGACAATAATAAACATACGATGAAACAAATCTGAGGAGTTAGTTAGGATCCAGAGCAAGCGAAAACCATTGATTGAACTACGACGGGTCCGAAAAAAGGCACTTTGGTCCGGGGTTAACCTTCTGTACAGGAGGAAACGTCAAATATTACTACTGTAAATGTCTAAAGACATAAGTTTAGTTTGGCGGGCTTGTATTTATTTATAAAGATTTGTAGATGAATTAAATCATGAACAAGAATTTTT
This sequence comes from Ctena decussata, assembly GCA_963989385.1. Taxonomy (NCBI): domain Eukaryota; kingdom Metazoa; phylum Mollusca; class Bivalvia; order Lucinida; family Lucinidae; genus Ctena; species Ctena decussata. The sequence continues at coordinate 29,846,429 of OZ022498.1, read as the reverse complement.
CAGTGCCTACACATGACAGGTATATTTCTACGCATACGTAGTATAATTAAGATACGTGTGTAATTGACCCAAAATAAATAAAAAAATATTGTCTGGTGATATGTAGCTATACTCGTCAAAGCGTACAATTTTAGTTTAAGAATAAGGTTAAACAACACTTACAAGATGTCTTTCAAACAAACAGAAGAAAATATTGAACTGGCGCCTATCTGAATCCTGACCTCAGACGTGTGAGCGCTCCAGTCAATCGGAGACCGTTTCGCATTTTACGTTACATTGGCAGGCACAGCATCTCAGTGGTCAAAACGTCTCAAAAATAGGGATATATACAAACCAAATGTTCAACTCTGTTATCAGTTGATCGTACGCCTATGTTTTAACGTTGATACCGATGTTTGTCGCTATGAGTAATTGGACCTTCAATTAAAAACCTACAGTTAAACCTGTCTCAAGGGCCGGCAAAGGCATACCCCAAAAATGGCTGCTTAAAACACGTGACTCTTTAATAAAGGTTCATTTGCGCTGTATTTTGATTTAAGGGACTCGGAAAAGATGGCTGCTAAAAGCAGGTGACTCCTTCATGGACGTGACCACATAAGCAGGTTTGACTGTATGTATTATTTGGCGAGTGAGCATCAGTTTTGTTATTGTTGTACATACATATTATTTTGGATATAAAATGCCAATCTGAGAGTCCTTCTGTCAGCTTGACGCCCACAATTCATGTATACGTACTGTCTTAGGGTTTAAGATAAAGCTTGCTTATCTAAACTCTATCCATTTTAGTTTTACTTTTTAATTGTTTCTATGACTTAGGCAGTGGAAAGCAGATACTGTTTTTATTCAGCTATTTCACATCTTTCAATGAAGTATCCGCGAAAGTTTGTCAAAAATTGCATAAAAGTGTATATATAAGTGCAGAAAAATCTCTGTTTTATAGAACAAGTCCTGTGGTCACCTTATCTATGGCATTGAAAACAAAGGTCAGTAATAGCAAAGCTATCTTTATTTATTTGTTCTCATACTTGTGCATGCTTTAAATGAATGAATAAGTAAAAAGATAAACAAATAATTGCATGCTCTAGCGCATGCAGTGTTTGTGCTCAGATTTATGTTATGCATTGGTTTTAAGATAATTTTCTTTAGTTCTATAGAAACATGCTGATGTCGTTACAACTGAAACAGTACATTCATGTCAAAATCGCTTTGATTCTGGCCTGTACATTCGCTTTTCTGCGACTCCTGTTCATATAAGACATTTGATGCGGTAGAGACCGAAAACTAAAACGGCCCGGAATTTACAAATATTAGATTATATACGAATATGAAATATTATGCTTTGAGATACTTATTTGAAATAATTTACCTTGAGTATTTCCGTTGATAGACCTGGTTGTTCCATCTAACCAGCAGTTACAGGAAAATACATATTCCTGGCCCGTGGATCCGTTTCTTATAGTGATCTGAAATTGAAATGAATGTTGTCATAAATGATAAAGGTAGGGAATACAAATCCAGTCCTCATGACGTTTTATTCCCTTTCATCCGGTCTGCCATCTTGGAACACGTCAGTCAGTTCCGGTCAGCCATAGTGGGTGATGTCATATTGGTCCGACATCTTGGATGACATGAGGTAACACGTGAAAAGTCTTGAGATTTAATCAGTATGGTGTTATTTTGCAGGTCTTGGCCATATGTTCTCTGTATCTTGATTATTTGTTATCTTAGTTGTTTCCAACTATGGTTTGAGGGCTGGATTTGGATTTTGATTGTTTCAGTTCCTGGTCTTTGCATACTTTTTACTTGCTTTCACATAATACAATGTATGTGTTTTATGATTCTGCATTTCTACGGCTTTTGGTGAAGATTGCTAATGTTTAGGCCGTTTAGCAGACGTTTTTACCAAACTACATATCTATTTTCATATTTCAATGCGAGATGAGCCCTTTAAGTAGTGCCCAGGAACGTTATTCCTTTGCACGTGAAAAGTTTTCGGTGTTTGGCACTTTTATCAAAATAGGATCAGCGAAGATCCCAGTCATCGTAAATACGATTTTACTGACTCTATTTACTCCTGTATTTTTCCATGCAGAGGAATATTGCACTCAGTTGTAAATGTAAACAGAAGTTACAGCAGTATGCACAAATGTATAAAAAAAGTGAATTCTAGAAAAAAAGTGCGATAATTTTCTACGGCTAATCCAAACTTGATGTATTGGGTTTCAAATGTTATGCTAATGTATACAACAGTGGGCGTTTATGTTTCTTACGGTGAATATTGTGCCATGAAAACTAGTAAATTAGCGATACTAATCCTATGTCTGCAAGGCATTTTCAGCAAATGTTTTAAGCACAACGTGTTTTGAACGGAATATTAGTAAGATCCCAAGATTCCCTCGTTTATTATGATGACCTAAAATTATCACAATTGCAAAATATAACTTTTGATGACTGCAAAACCCTGTGGCTCTGTGACAGGCAGCAGTGTGTAGTGGTAAATAAAACTAAATCAAATTGGGCCCCCGTTTTGTCTGGTGTCCCCAAGGACACAGTGCTTGGACCACTGTTGTTCTCGTTGTACATTAAATACTGACTCGAGATTAAGATATTTTTTGCTGGCTATTGTGTGCGGTATGGTCGTTAAATCAAAGACAATGAAGACACGGTGAAACTTAAGGAAAATATAGATCATTTAGGACGTTGGGCAAGGAATTTTTACAGGAGATTCTAACCATTCAACTGCAATATAGTGCAGATTACAAGGAAATGGATCAAGAAGATCAATGCTCCCTTTACCTTGGAGTGAACATTTCTTGGTAACGTATAAACTATAAGGTATGTCACCCATTACCAATGATTTGAAATTATGGAACACACATGTCAGAAATATTTGCCCAAAAGCCAATAGGACCCCTGGCTTTCTGAGACGAACCTTGTCGGCATGTCCACAGGACGTTACATAGTCAGCATACAAGGGACTTGTGCGTCAAGTTCTGGGGTATCGTAGTTCAGTTTGAAAACCCCAAAGTATACTTCTTCAAGATGAGCTTAAAAAGGTGCAGAAGTGGGCAGCTGAGTTTGTAACAGGAAACTACACCTATGAACCGGATAGTTTTACTGTCATTCTGGAGAAACTTAAGTAGGAATCTTTGAAAAAGAGGACGGAAGATAATGCTTTATAAGGTCTGAAGGGTGCAGCCAGTATCTCCATGACCGTGTTCCCTTATGCAGGCATACCAGGAATCGCTATTCCCTGGTATTTCAAACCAATTTGCTGGGGCTAAAATGAACAAGCCCAGCCCCCCCCCCCCCCACCCCCACCCCCACCCCCACAGTCCAGTAGAGATTGGAACTTCTTGGCAGATCCCCTAATTTCTGCGGAGTGTGCAGAGGATTCATTTACTAAGATCACTTCTCATGTACGGGCGATGGACTAGCTTCCCTGATCACAATGACTGGTCTTGGACGTATCACCAAAACAATTTTGATTCGGGGTCAGCACGACTGTATATAATTTATTACAGTATCAGCGGCGCACTTTGTAAAATCACTATAATCACTAATCATGTTAAACACAGCTCACGGAAGTTGGCGAGGTATTCGTTTAGTGAAAATGCAGAAGAAGCACTGACACATCTAACCATAACTAATATCAATAAGCCTGTCATACAGGGAGAAAGAGAGAGAGAGAGAGAGGGGGGAGGGTTCTGGTGTCCCTAGCATGACGCATGATGCATTTACATTGAATTTTTTATATAAATTCCCTATCTGAGGACAGCAAAGACGTTGTAATACATTTCTCTCATTTTCTCATTCTTTATTGAAATCTAGCTCACAAAATTAAGACGAGAAAAAGAATAAACCCCACCGCCAAGAACCGTAGAATACTATATCATAGTTATACAACTAACTGTACAATGCTATATCTTAGCCGAAAGAAACCAGAACATCTACCTGCGAATACTATAACAACAAATGATAACAAGAGCTGTCGCCTGACAGCATAGCTCGCCTGAATAGGTGCTTGCCCATCACACAGTCGCTATGGTGGTGTGGACTGCTATGTATAAAACTTCAGGCAAGCATGTCCATAATGACAACACATTTATAATCAAAAGCTCTCTCAGAAATGTCTTAAAATATAAAAAAATCCACATGAAATTTCAAAGTCCATGAGCTTGAGGTCAAAGAACTAAGGGGTAGGGGGAGGAGGGCATGACTAGGATGTATCAAAGCCTTTAACCGTTATCTAACATCAGTCTAAGTATAAGTAACAACTGAGTCCATTGTGGCACTGTGAAATTATGTCTTCATTAATATAAAACTAATCAAAATTTTTAAGACAAAACTCAAAGTCCATGACCTTGACATCAAGGTCATCCAGTCGGGTAAGTATATAGTGTTTTGTAAAAACTCAAAAAAGTGTCTAAAATCAGTTCAAGTGTAAACTAAATCTCTGCCAAGCATTATGAATCAGTACGCAATTAGAAAACTTTAATAAAGACCAAATTTCCTAAGTCCCTGACCTTGACATCAAGGTCACCGAGCAGGACTGGGGTAGTACTCTGTAAAACGTTGGACTAATATCTAACTACAGTGCAAATATAAAAAGAATTCATCTATGGGTTCAGGAGATATGTGTCATTAAAAAACTTTAACCAAAACATCCAATTGATAAAAAGACAATTTTCTAAGTCCATGACCTTGACATCAAAGTCACTGAGGGGGGGTGGGGGTGGTACCTTGGAAAACTTCGGACCAATATCTAACTACAGTGCAAGTATCAAAGGAATCCATCCATGGATTAAGGAGATACTGGGCTTTAGAAAACTTTAACCAAAACATGCAGTCCCAAAAAACTCCCAATTTTCTAAGTCCATGACCTTGACATCAAGGTCAAGGAGGGGGTGGGGGTGGTACCATGTTAAACTTCGGACCAATATCTAACTACAGTGCAAGTATCAAAAGAATCCATCGATGGGTTAGAGAGATATAGGCCTTTAAAAAACTTTAACCAAAACATCCAATCCGGACGCCGACGCTGACGCGGACGCGGACGCTGACGCTGACGCGGACACGGACGCGGACGCCGACGCCGTGGTGACAACAATAGCTCTTCCTGAAATTTCGTTCAGGCGAGCTAAAAAAGGCAAAGTACGGTACAGAAGCGACTTTCTGGAAAGTGACTGAGAACCGCGGAAAACATTCTTATGTTTAAGCACACCATTAAGGATTATTTTTTACAAATATAAGATGAAATTTCTACTTTCACTTCTTCTCTATAAAAGCCGATTTAAGGAATAATAAAGCACTCGTCAGCCCGGAATTTATGGCATTAATACATTAAAAGGGTATGAAAGGCAACTTTTCATATGAGTCAAGGCAGACATACCTTTATTCTCAAATTTTATTCCAGTTTTATAATTTGTTAACACAGTCTCGTATGACGTTTTCACAATTCTTATTTAAAAACTGCGAAAACCATAACGTTAACAGTCGCATGCAGAATGTCGCATTAACGCATTGTAGGCAGTGAGCTTTAACATGCCACATTTGTTTGTAGACTGTTGTGCATCCCATCATGGAATTCATGCAGACCTGTTCTAAGTGAGACAAGTAATTAATCAGTGTGTTTTTCACCTTCTCCAAAGAAAAAAATTATAAGCCCTTCTGCATGTCACAGAGACCCAGTAGTGAGTACTGTATTGGAACTTTCGTGTGCTACCAAGTGTTCTTGTTGCTGCTACAGAAAATATATAGGCAAGGCTACAAAGATCTGTTATCCAACAAGGTGTGATTTATGTGTTGATAAGTTTCGTAATCACTTGGTTTCTAGAAAAAGCAGTAATCCGTGAGAGGAAGCTGACGAAATAGAAGCTTTCAATTCTACTTTCAGATATTTAGGTGATCTGTCTGACGTTGAAAATATCTTCTTTTGAAATGACAGTAAAGTTTGCCAAATATGCCTTTCAAAACTTCAGTTAAATACTGTAACAGCAAATCTTTCTGATACAAAGGTCCAGTTTCTTGATATACATTGAAGTATTTTAAATGGTTATGTTTCTTTAAACAATACATGACAAACGCATCGATTTTAAATTTGGTATTGTAAAATATTGCTGTTGTGTTGTGGTTTTTAAAATGGCCCAATAACCAATATTTTTTTCAGTGATGTTAGTATGTTCCCACAGATTTGTAGCACTTCCACTCGACCTGAGAAAATGTAGCCCATGTCCTGCTACAGCTAGTAGAAACTCTACCACAGACGCAACAGGCAGCCCCTCTATTTCGCAGGCCCAGATGGGCGGTGCCTAAAATTGGCATTCTTAGATGGAGATATTTCTGGTACGCCCATTCCGTTTGCGACGACTTCTAGTCATGTTGCTGTTTTTAACACTCGTAATATTTATTAAATCGTTAATAGCGTAACCCCTAAGAAAGGGCTACTCTTAATACAAACTACGTTAGTCTGTTTCTTTCTTTCAAACTTTTATCGATGCCACTATGATTTGGTATTTTACTTTTATACAGGACTAAAAACCTTTCTAAAACAGGGCCTGTCTAAAGCTGAACTTTATGATGACTTTAAAAATCAAAATCAAATGTTAGTTTGATTTTTCTGACTGATTTTAAATCATTCAGGTTCGACATGAATGTAATGCGACACACTTCATACTAAGTACTGGGTCCAGTTAGAATTGGCAACACTGCCGTCAACTGTAATTGCACGTTGTTGTAAAGGCCTCAGACTTAATAATATCTCAAGCTCAGAAACCTCCTGCACAAGGTTTCATGAACATATCTTGGACGGTTTAAAACTTAAAGATAAGATAAAATTTCTATACACACAGTCAGAAAAGAGCATAATTCCGTAAAATGCATGCTGAGTTACAGCTCCTGTTTTCTGCACAACATTTAATCAGGATTTATATTTGTATCAAAGCTGGACAAAATAATCGAACAGTTTTTGTCAAGTTATAGAGCTGATACAATTTCTATCTTTTTAATTACATAATTCCGTAAAACCTGTGGATGGTTTCTCCTCTGCATATTGTTTGTTGGTGCTTTATATATGTATATCTTTTACAGTTTTAAACTTATAGAAAGGTCACGGTTTTCTATGTTTAAGATTTCAAATAAGGACAACTGCTTTAAAAATGTAGGTAGAGATACGGATTTTGTTTTCTTCACATTGTCTGATGATGCTTAATACTCGTACCAACTTCAGCGGAATTATCTAATATGATTTCAGAGTTTTAAAGCGACACGATTTCTATATTTAATTTTAGAGCCATAATTCAAAAACAAATGTTGGTGGAGTTACTGTTTTTGTACTCTGCACATTGTCTGATGTTTTTTTTAAATTTGTACCAAGTCGCGTGAAGTTATATTCGACGATTTCAGAGCTATTGAGCGGACACGATTCGTGACGGACATAGGGACAGACAAACATACAGGCGGACAGACAACTATTGGGAAAACAATATGTCTCCCCCGGATGGAGGGAGACATATTTTATAGATTTGCTATACTAAACAATGTTACCTTATCAAGTTTCCAACCGGATGCTATCCCTGACCCAGAGTGATACACATTTATCTTATATGGCTCACCAAAATCTTCGTACAACGTTGTTGTGTCGGTATCATCTCTTTCGAAGCTTCCATGCAAATTCTGCATACTCATATGCCCATAAGTTCCAAATATCTCTATTTTTATTGTTGAACCCGTTCCCGCTAAATGCTCATCAGCAGTTTTCACAATAACTTTCCATACTGAAATAAATAAATAAATAAAAATAATAATCGTAAATATATCGAGATGTCAGAACAAAGCAACCTGTTTACATAATTTGAGTCTTAGAAGTGTATGCAAAATGTACAAACCATCGGAATAAAAAATCGCAACAGCAGTTCACATACTGAACATTTTTTTGACAATCTTTCAGAACTGATATAACTAAGAGTTTTAAAAGTTTATGCGCATGATTTAATATCATCAGACACTTTAAAACATACCTATGGCATCAGCCATGCGTTGGGTAGTATTGCGTGTTCATAGGGAGGCCAGTTAATGATTTATTGTGTAGGCCCGAAAGCATATTTTAAGAGTAACTACACTTCAGGAACTGACTCAATCAGATCCCAAACCCTATCCCCAACATCAAAGGGAAACATTGACAAAGACATCCCAACAAACAATAAGTTACAAGTGATAAGCCGAGTCAGCAGCTCTTTCCCAAATAGGTGACAACTCAGCTATCTTCATTGAAATAAATAATTTAGACCAAGCATCTTTATGAAGGTTATTTTTGCCACTCAGCATCACAAAACCAACAGTTCAAGGATTTAAGGGCTTTCTCTTTACACATTTTATACCAAGATTATAAATGATAAGACCCCAAGAAAGGCCACGATCATAAAGTATGTGTTTATACGATCAATGAATTATAGAGAGTTTTTGGTGAAATCAGAATTTATACACTGAGATACTTTTAAGCGCCTACAGCGAAATGTCGATGTTTTCTCCGCTCTGTGAAAACATATTGTTGTGATCCTGTACTGAATTGCCTCGGCGATACGATTGTGATGAGAAGTCGCAACGTGTCAAACTAGAAAGAGTAGATATTCTGTATTGTTACAATACTGCTGAGTCTATAATGATAGAATACTCGGACTAACTGGTTTTAAATCTAGACCAGAAGGTTGACTGCATCGGCCCGACCAAAGACTTTGCTAGTTAGCACCAGCAAAGTCTTTAGTCTTTCCCTTGTAGTCAAATTGGGACTGCACTGAGTCCAAAACTTTGTTTTATCGTAGTGGATTATTGGTTAGGAGGCCCTTATATACACCAAACATCTTGATTTTGGGGCTGCTTCAGCAGTAAGCGCAATGACATTTAGTTTATATGGATAAAATTAGACGAAGCTGACAGTGGCTTATGCCACTTTCCATCCAAGATGGAAACTTTATATGCAGTTTCCGTTTGTTGCAAATCTAGCAGTTTGATCACCGAGACAACCGAAATAGCTTGGCTTGAATTCGAAAATAGGTAAAACGTAAATGTTCTGTGTGTTTTGTGTACTTTATATAGCGTGTCTAATACTTATTGTATTGAGGGTGTCTGCTATCAAGAATATGCTGCTGCGTTGTATTTTTTTCTTCTTTCGGAGTCTTGAGTGGTTTATGCTTTGTGGTTGTGACTTGTCTTGGATGTCTTCATTTGTATTTTTGCTTACATTTATTGATTATCTGCTGCTAGTTTATTCTTGCCAGTGCATGTTTGCAATATACTGTACATTTTGTTAAAATTTGTCCTACCCCTACTACATGTATTTCTACTAGTTGTAATACAGTTCAATTAAAATGATTACCTGTTGCAAATCCAGGAGCGATATATAGCTGCAGTAGAAAGAAGGCAAAAAGATGTCCGTGAACAACCGTCATTCTGTGCATGCTGGCTCAACGAGCTCAGTAATGTCTGAAACAAAAACCGAAAACAACAATGTCGTGGCATGAAGACTGGGTAACTTCAAATTGCTTGCAATAAAAGTGGTCAAGGTACCTGAAGTATACGTCCGAACTCGTAAACTATTGAGACATTTACAAATCCGAAATATTAATACAGAGGCATTGACCTAAAAACACAGATGTGATCGCAGACGTTGGCCTAACGTGCTAGAAACGGTCACCCTAATCCTCGAATCCATTTTCTATTAATGCAAGAGTTTCACGCCAAAACGATTTCAGTAAAAAGAATTAATTCTGCTTAGAGTCGACGAAACGTTTGATTTCAATCTAAAACGTTTTGATTTTGTGTAAAGTCGACAAACTCTTCGGAACAAGTCTGCAGGCAAATATGAAACAATGAAAGTACAGAAACGTTTTCTGATTGTATTCAACAGCCTAAGCAAACTGACGCAAGTTCGAGTTTGATAAGACTAAATTATTACACTGGCCGTACTAACTGGGAACTAATGATTGGCTCCACTGAAAATATATTTAACAAAATCACTTTAGCATTTAAATTGTAAGGATGGAAATGATATTAAGGTGGAAATACCAGTTTTGTGGTGACGCATTAATACCACGTTTTGACTCGAGCGTCTAACAGAGAAATTATTGTACCTACCAACCATACAAACAAGAATATAGGCGACCCCTTAAAATGCCCACATAACTCAGCGTATGGTTCAGGGTCTGAAACAAAAATGAACTAACAATAAAAAGAAAACATCTTTAACAAAATCACTTTAGCATTTAAATCGTAAGGATGGAAATGATATTAAGATGGAAATACCAGTTTTGTGGTGCCGCATTAATACCACATTTTGACTCGAGCGTCTTACAGAGAAACGATTGTACCTACCAACCATACAAACAAGAATATAGGCGGCCCCTTAAAATGCACACATATCTCAGCGTATGGTTCAGGGTGTGAAACAAAAATGAACTAACTATAATAAACACATTACGAGAAATTAAAAAAAAAACGTCATGTGCATGTTTATGTATGATTTAGACTTGCAGTCTATCCCATCCGTTTTTGTTACAAGCCACATATACCTCGTATCTCTACATGGGGTGGGTCATTTGTCGTCTGAACTGGTATGACATTGCTTTGAAGAAAATTCGTTTGAGGTTTTCTTTTTGTATTGCAAAACAGGTAAACGGACGGAAGAAAAATGTTCATTTCATACTGTTTATACGATATAATAACCCGAACCCTCCGCATTCTGCCTGCTAAGAGTTCTATATAAAATAATATAAAAAAAAATATCAAGGAACATTTTACACCAGTTGAGAAAGTTAAAAGAGTATAACATATTATATTTATATGCAGTATTGTAAAGAATATAAAAACTATACCTACCACAACAACAAAAAGCCAAATAGCAAACCAAAACAGAAAAGTCACTACCTTGTGCTTAAGCTGATGTATCTTCTTTAGGAAATAGCAGTGTTTTCGCTTGGGTTGAGTTGTCTATATGCCCTTTATCACACTATCTGTGCCAGATGTTGGGAACGCCCATATTTTAATTTTGACGGCCCCTTAAATGTATCGATTAAGCCTCTAAAAATCAAATCAAATTTGGACAGGTTTGGTGATATGCAGACTGTACTTAAGTTTTTCCTCTGATAAACTGATAAAGACGTACCTCTTACTAAGAGTGTGTCCGATTTAGTACTAGAAAATAGATAAGTACTTGATGAATGTCGTTTGAAGATGATTTACGGATCGTCGTAGTTTATTTATTAAAGTAATACTTAAACTTATATCGTATAAATGCTTCAGTATTATCTAATAATCAATACACTGAACACAGACTTTAAAGAATCCGGAAGAAAGGCTTTTAAATTTATATACCGGCCTTAGATTAAAAGCATTTAAAACAATCTGTGATTTCTAAAAGCTATGATTAAATGCAATGTTTGTCTTATAAACATAGCCTTAAGTCTGTCTAACTTATTGTCATTTTTTTATCAAATGGCTGTAAAACTGAAATGATATATTACATACGAAATTATTGGGACTCTACTAAATTTCGTCGATTCCTAATACTAAAGTTTCATAAACTAGGTTTTTGCAGTAGTTAGCAATATTGACCGACAACGGTGTTGAAATAACCTACAACAAGCGGACATCCATCTTGCTATTAATGAAATAACTAAATGCTTGTAGTTGCAGATGCTTATATGCATTTATTTTCAACTGTCCCTTGATTTCATACAATTACAGGCAACGATCTATATCTCAAAGTCGAAGTTCATTCCATACTGCCGATATCTCAATGTGAAGTTTCTGTTCCCTGAACATTTACTTTTAGATAGCGATAAGTTATGAAAACTGGAGTTTTAATTTTGATTTCTATGTTCCTGAGATTACACTTATGAGCTAGGAATCTTCCACGCAAACCGAACAACTAAGTATCGAATGAACCAAAGGGGAACCTAGAGCTCGGCCGAAAAACGATCAAGCCACTTTTCATTGCTGGCCGTCCCAAGGTGGCGCTTCTGTATTGGTTCTTCTTGGTTGTTGTGTGTGTTGTTTGCTGCTGCGTTTGTTATTGATATAGTATGTGTGATATTAAGGCTAGTCCTTAAATAAACAGGAGGACCAAGAGACCCTTTATCGCTTAACTGAACAAAAATGTTAAAGGTCAAACTAAGGTCATCATTGAACAAATCTGATAGTTTGCAACTATTTTCAGATGGTTCTAAGAAGAAGATTTTTGAATACTTTTCTATGTATTGCTATTGTTCAAATCCTGGACCCCATGGGACGGGGCCATTTTTTTTACACTCAGGCCACCTTTGAATAATCATGGTAAAGGACTACCAGGCAGTGCTGCATTCTAAATTGCAAGCATCTGAGCCAAGTGGATCTAAAATAGAAAAGTTTTGAATATTGTTCATGTATTTCTATGGTTCAAACACAGGACCTCCTATGGACCTCCTCTTGTCTGTTGCTCATTTTGTTCACATCTGTGGTAAGCTTGTCCACAGAATCTGTAAGTTTCTTCACTGATTCTTTGAGACTGTTAGTTTCAGGATCAGTTCCACTTGAGGGTTTGCTATGAGCTTTCTCAATTTTCCAATTTTCTCAACAACTTCCACTATCTTTTTCTGTATATTAGGTACCTCAAATGGATGCTGCACAAACCTGGTCAATAATTTTTCATCCTTGCCCAAGCAACCCAGCAAGGAATCAAGCAGCATGTCAGGATCTATCTCTGTTATCATTTCTTCTTCAAGATCTGCATCATCACTATGGGTCCTTGGTCTTTTGGGGGTTGGAAACTTGGATCCTGTGGCGCTAGCAGCAGCACCACTGGTACTAACCTTCTCCTTTACCTCCTTTACTTTCTTTGATTCATTTGTCATGTTTGGTGAGGAGTTTGACCAGGAATAGTAAAGGTAACGAAGACAATAATAGAGGCAATGTTAGAAAGTTATTACACTTCGCCAGAGATAGTCTATTCAGATTATTTGCTATGAATATTATAAAGTTCTCTCCCTTTGTGAACGAAAATTCACTTCTTGAAGTTATCTAAGCCAATTACTGTATTATATGTTCTTGGAATATTCGTCAAAATTGCTGAAAAATCATTGTTAGTCCACCGCTCATTCAGCACAACAGGAACAGCTCATCTTCAGGCTCAAAACGTAAATCGGAACTCTCTTGAAAAATTTTCAAACAGTACCGGAAGTTACTTCTTTAAAGACACTTGGTAGATGACTAATAGGCAAAGCTAAATTTCAAACATCTAAGCCTTGCGGTTCTGAAGAACAGGATTTTTAATATTTTTCTTTCATTTGTATGGTTCAAACCTTGGACTCCATGCCAAAGGGCCATTTTGGTCCCTGGGGCCACATTTGAACGAACGTGGTGAATGACCGTTAGGCAATGCTACAGACTAAATTTTAAGCATCTGAGCCTTGCGGTTATGAAGAAGAAGATGTTCTAATATTTTTCTATAAACTTTCGCTAAGCCTACATTGGAAACTAGATGTTAAGTTTGCTGTCTGCTTGTATCAGTTTACTAAATGTCTTTTCGGTCACGTGACTTTTCTCCAAATGCTTTTTCGAATAAGATGTGGAGTTTGCCTATATCAGTTCTTGACCATAGTGTTTTACTCCAGTTTGTGACTACCTTTATGTACTACTAAGAGAGATATATATCCTCCCCTGATTTTTCAACCAACCGCATGTGTCTCACAGTGTTTAAGGTTAATGTCTTTTCCAAAAATAGAAACCTTAGATGCGGATTGCGTTTGTTGTAGTGCAAGTACTGCGGTCACCTGTAAAGCAGGTGAAGTAGCTCACTTTCTTAACTGTCATATTAGGTAACTTATACTAGACAAGTAGCCCTAGGGCAATGATCGCTCAGCTGTCAGTTTATGCTCAATTTATATAAAATTGGTAGTACTAGAGAACCAAAAATTACAAACCAAGTTTCAAGGCAATTGGTCCAGTGGTCCTTGAGAAGGTTTTTGCCATATATGGGCATGGTGGCCATCTTGGTCATGTGACCTGGACCAAATATATATAGTTTCTTTCCTGCTTTGTCTGAAGGCTGCATATGAAATTTAATTACAATTGACCGAGTAGTTTCAGCGAAGTCCCTTAAAAATGTTGACACACAACAGACAAATGACCTTTAGCCAAAGTCACTAAATGACATTGATCTTTACTATCTATAGGGGTTGAAATTGACTGTATTTCCATATCACAGAGCACAAAAGCAACAGAAAAACTTTGAGTTTTTCCCACCCAAAAGCCTAAGGAACCAATTTGACATTGTGGTAAAATAGGTCAAGGTCAACCTAAGGTCATCATTTACATAAACTTTGTAGTACTGGAGTCCAAGATGCTACATACCAAGTTTCAAGGCAATTGACCTATTGGTTCTGGAGACGAAGATTTCTTAAGGTGTTTACCATATATGCGCATGGCGGCCATCTTGGTCATTTGACCTGGTCCAAATATATAAACTTTCGTTCCTCCATCCTGTTAAGTCTCTACATTAAATTTGGCTTCAATCGGCCTATTGGTTTCTGAGTAGAAGCTGTTTGAAAATGTTGACACGCAATGGACAAATGACCTTTGGTCAAGGTCACTAAATGACCTTGACCGCTAGTATTCATAGGGGTTGAAACTCACTGCTTTCCATATCACAGAGCACAAAAGCACAGACAAATGCACTTTTGTAGTTTTTGCCATTCAAAAGCCTAAGGGACCAAATCTGACCTTGCCATAAAATAGGTCAAGGTCAACCCACGGTCGCTATTTATATAACCTTGTGTTACTAGAGTACAAGATGCTACATACCGAGTTTCAAGGCAATCGGCTTATAGGTTCTAGAGAAGAAGATTTTTTAAGGTTTTTATCATATATGGGCATGGCGGCCATCTTGGTGATGTGACCTGGACCAATTATATAAATTTTCTTTCCCCAATCCTGTTTAGGCTCCATATGAAAATGGCTTCAATCGGCCCAGTGGTTTCTGAGGAGATGTTTGTATATGTGAACGACGACGCCGACGACGTCGGACGACGGACCAAGGCTATACTATAAGCTAACCTTGACAGGTGAGCTAAAAAAAAAACGGGTAAAATATATGTTTTATGTATTTTTGGCCTTTATTGTTCGTTGTACTGAACTGCAGTTCCCTTTTTCCTGCAAACTATGCTTTGACAAACAGGAGATATCTGACACATTGGTGTCACTTTCTGCACAAAATTAGGTGTATGAGTTCTATCATGTATTATTCTAGTCATTATGGTACCCTTTGCTGGTTCTTAACCCATAGTAGTTGCAAGTCTTATAGAAAACATGTTTCCATATTCATACCAATAATCATGAAATTACCATATAATGTATGTTATAAAAATCGGTAAATCAGGCGCTCCTGGTCTGCGGTAAAAATTATGCGGTAAAACTTTAAAATAGTGGACGCATGCAGTTTCAAAGCCTTTAAAGCAGGCAAATTGAGGCAAATTTGGTATCAGTTTGAAAGTAAAGCTGCACGTCTATTCTATAGATTGGAGGTAGCTTTTACACTACAGAGGCCAATTGTTTTGAACCACTACAAGAGCAGAGGACAAGTGTAGTAGGCCCCTCAGTAGTCCAGTACTGACTGTTCGACGGCGGTATTTCTGTTGTGGTTCCTCAATGTTACATGTTCTTACGTCCCTTTGTCTAATGTCATCTGGCAATTTGGTCATCTGCCAGGTGCCCATTTTGCTATCTATTTTGTTTAGAAATTTCAATTAGAAAAAATCAACAGTCTATAAACTCTTATGTATTCCTTCTACAATAACTGTAATTTAGCGTATAATTCAATACTCAGTATAGAGGTACTTTCGCTTTTCTTTTCTTTTATATTTATTCTTTTTCTTCACATGTCATTTTCTCTATAGTAAGTTTGAATGTTGAGGTTGGTTATTTTGTATGCCTCGTTCCATATTTATTGTTGAAATTATTGGTTTACAAAATGTGTGACTAAGCTATTCTGTTACTGTAACTGATTTCATGTCTCAGGAGATGACTTTAATTCAAGCGTTTTGCTTACCGTCAGATCCTGTACCATGTTATATTGTACTTTTCTTGTAATCATGTAATTTACATTGAATAAATATTGTTTAAACCAATTAGAAAATATGTGAAAATGGATGTTACCACTGTTTTCAATTATGGTAGCTGAATGACCACCTATGTTGGAAAGAGTTTTTCATTCGGTTTAACGTGTGTTTTTCGTCAACGTTTTTCCATTTATGTATATATTTTTCCCTTGGTTTTCAGGGCGAGATGTAGGATCTGATTATATTAATACCTGATCATTTTCTCTCTTTTTACTAAGTTCCTTATTCCACCAGCTGTAGGTTAAAATGATGTTTCTACAGCTTTCACATCAAATGATTTAACAGTAATCACTCGTATACATGAAGATACTATAGGAAAGCAAAACTTGAAAAATCAAAGAAGCACCATGGTTGGATGATTAGAGCACTAGGCTGCAGTCGGCGAGGTTACGGATTCTGGTGAATGCCCACCTCTCTTTGCCGACATATCGGGGAAGATTAAAGGACAGTGAAACAGAATATTTTATCACGCTTTTCACAAAATATGCCCATGATAATGGGAGCCTCTATCAAGTGAGTCACATGATTAACCAGATAAAAGACCATTCTGTCAGTAAGGAGAAATAAACTTTTGTGAACGATAAAAATTTACATTAATAAAAACTGGTATAAGCATTTTTTCCTGTAACTGGTGAAACGTTTTCCTTAGTCTTTGGCTCAGTCAATACCTAGAGTAATTTGATATCTTTATCCGATGTTTTTCTTCAACACATAAAGCCTCTGATTAAAACACTACCCAGCCAACTGATTTTGCGGGTAATCACAAACCGAAGACGTCCTAGTTGCTTGTATTAGGCACGATACTGTTTACAGGCCCAGATACTTTGTAACTTTTCTTCTGAGGTTGATTCTGGTTCGAGTTTACATTATTTCCTAGGCGCTGCAAGTTCAATATATAGATTAAATGCGGTTTGTTTCATTGTCTGATTTATTTTTGCAATATTCGCCTCCTCTGAAAACACACACACACACACACACACACACACACACACACACACACACACAGACCCACACACACAAATACTGGTCTAACCAACCTTGTTCTCTATGTCAACACAGAAGTTATCCTAGATATTTGTATGCTGACAGCATATAAGTTGCTGATTCGGCTAGTCGTCTCTCCTGTGATGGGGCAAGAAGTTAAACGAGTGTAGTATAAAGATTATATGAGACTGCAATTATCAGGAATCGAATTTCACATCTTATTTGAAACACCAAATGGGAAAAGAAAACGGTGAAGACAGTACGCAAGGCAGAACAAGATAAACAGCTATCTAAGGGGTCAGCTCTTTCTCAGCAGATCGTCGCGAGGATGATCCTAAATAACAACACTAACTGAGAAAGAAAAAAAATAATTAGTTATTTGTTTTGTTACACGTGTTAAATTTAGTAATACGACTCGATACCCTTTCACATCTAGACTTACACAAGTCTCCAACTTAAAGTACATTTTACCTTTTTGAATATTGTGCAATCAGGAATAAACTTCAGCTATAGATTGGCTCGAAGTAAGAGACTTATAAAATCTAGTTATACAGCCTAAACCCACAAGGAGTATCATTTATCATGCATATACCGCAAAATTCACCTGATAACAGGGGTATGATAACATGATGTGATATCATGTCACTGCAGAACTGCGCTTGCGCGAATGTTATCAGGCGATGCCTACAAAAGCGATCTCAGAAGACGATTGGCTACATACTGACGTTGGCCGTGATAACAACGTTCGATTGGTCAAATGACGTCACCGACTTACGTCATAACGCATTCGCGACGTCAAAAAGTGCAAACAAGACTGCATTTACTTTTCGTTTCTTTGACGCTCTTTACAACTGAAAATATTGTTATGATGCATGACAAATAGAAAACCATGTGAGTGTCTTTTGATACCAAGTTTTTCAGGCTCGACCAGAAACACTTCGGACTGGCTCGGCAAGCCTCGCCATTCCTATGCTGTTTCTGGTCTCGCCTGATAAACTTGATATCAAAAGACACTAACATGGTATTCTCTATTTATCTAAAGTAAAAGAAAGGCAGCTTAATGTTTAATTAGTTACCTGTACCACTCTACTCAATTAAATAATTTAGACTAATTCCAGCAAGATGCTACTGACCATTGTAACAGTATTTTATGGTCATTGACTTCCCTGCCATTCATTCATGGCTGGATTTTATCAACACTGAGGTTTTAAAGTAGAAGACTAAGGTCTTATGGAATTTGTTCTTACATGTTCTGGTAAAATGTATTTTATCCTTTGCAAAAAATAAAAATAAAATAAGAAACGAATATACAAATATTTGCCACAACAATTTAGAGCACCTCCCCATGGCAGATGAATATAGAATTATAAGTTCTAAAACACTGGTACACCAAAATTGATTATCGTAATTTTCTAAAGATTGAACATATTGGTTATTCAATAAAGCTAGTGCGTCCAAAAGATACGGGTGGAATGGATAACAAATGTAGACCATGATTAGACAGCTCTTTAAGCAGTCGGATCTGCATCTGCACTTCGCTTAGGCATATCTGACAAAATATTTAGCATTTTATGATAATGCCAATCTACAACACGTTTTAGGAAGAAACAAAACTCATCCCTCCACTAAAGATGATGAGGAGTGAAATTCCAAGTCTCAAATTGCAATATTTATCTGCACAGCCTAATCAAAATCTTTGCCTTTAACTATTCCTTCACGACAATATGCAACCGCAGTGTTTATCATAGTTTAACACTTTGAGAATGACCAGGTGATCCTTATTTAAAGGAAAACACTCACTAAAATGCTTGTTGGACTCAAATTTAAGATTTTAATAAAGATAAAATTTGCCGAAAATTTCATGAAAATCGTACTTAAATTAAGACAGATATGACAGTTCAAACATATACAAATGCTGAGCTGGGAACCAGCAAACCTGTGAGTTTATGACCGCATAAACTCAAAGTCAAAGCTGAAAATCCTAAATAACTTTAGTTTGAAACAAAATTCAGGCGATTGAAATGCATAAATATATACTTTACTTCATAAAGAAACGATTAAAACTAAATAATGCTGTAATAGTAAGCAAATTATGCACTTTTTCTAGATTAAAATAACTATCACGTGACAGGAACTTCCAACATGGCGGCCTCCAGGACCGCCATTTTGATTTAAAAAAAATCGTCATATCTTTCTTATTTTAAGTCCGATTTTCATGAAATTTTCATTAAAACTGATTGCAAATCGAGATCTACAATTTAATGTATGTTCATTTTTAAGTGAGTGTTTACCTTTAAATGATACCTATACTTAATGAATTAGTTTTCCTTAAAGAGTAAATAACACCTGATGTCAGGCAAAAAAAGCTTACTTTTGTTCTTGGAACGTATTCGGCTGCCCATAAAATGTGATCAGAGGGACATGTAGCTGAATATGAGACGTAATAGCAGTCTATAGCAAACCAAATGATCAGAAGTATTTATTTTCTGGTCATTTGCGATCATTGTGCTCATTATTAGACTAATTGAAAATAGAATTCCGCTGAAGCTGGTGTAAGGGGGCCGTGTGCATTGATGCAATACTACTTTACTGAACGCATAAAGGCTCCGTTAAACCTTGTCTGTCGGGTTTGTTTATCTGATGTGTTTATTACTTCCATAGAATATTTCTTCCTAAATTAATTTACCTTCCTTGGTAGCTGTTGATGTGCCATGTGACGGCCATATTATATCTCCCGTAACCACCATAGTGCAGATTTGTTTTAATGCTTAGAGCTAAATAGACTCATTTTGAGTCAGTTTAAAAATAGTATCGGTGAAACCCGTACTAGTTGGATGGGACATCGTGCAATATTAGATTACTCCACATTTACATGTGCCAGCTCAAATAGGTTCGCTATTTTCGTTTCTATGATGGTTTCCTTGTATTTTGAGAATTTGTATGAAGGCAATATACCATATGAAATACGTGTGCATGTCAAATACAAATATGTGTGAACATTTGAGATATGTTAATGAATGTAAACCTAAGGGATTTCACACTCTGTCTGCAATAAGTTTGTTTCCTTCATCTAAATAACAAACACCGTACTAATGCATTTAAAGTCAGCTTGCCTTTGAGACGATGTCGTTATAATTTGATAATGCATTTGCCTTTCGCGGAGTCTCAAAACCATGCAAATTTAAATGAGCCGCGACACAACAAAACCAACAATTTAGTGGTATATTAGCCCATCAAAGACTCGGATCAACCTGAGCATCAGCCAATCTGATCAGAATCGCTGTCCGCGTGGAGCTAGCTTAGACCCTTAACGACCCTTAAAGCGCACAGCGAAGACTCTGATAAGACTGTGTAGCTGCCCAGGCTGATCTTAGTTTTCGCTTGACGCACATGCAACGTTATTTGTTTTATCATATTTTGGCTCAAACAGACATAATTTGCAAACCAGGGTTGCCTTAACTCGGTAAAAGTAGCTTCATTTCGTAAATAGTCCCCTGACTTTTTTGCGTCTCTATTTACATTTATTAACAAATTTACAAGGCGATCGATAAGAATGATTTGATTTGATTTGATTTGATGCTTAACGTCCACGGTAAACAACTATGGTCATGTCGGGACGGTCAGTTAACCTAACCACACTATTCCTGGGCAGGCTTAGACCTCCTAAGCGGTTAACTAGTACTAAGTGCACATACTTTCGCCAGTAACTGACAACTACCTTTCTTGAATCAGCGGAAGGAGAAACGAAAGTATGTGGCCAGACCGGGTTTCGAACCCAGGACCTCTGACTTATGAGTCAGGTGCCCTACCGATTGCGCTACGCGGCCCGGCTCGATAAGAATGCTTAAAATGCTAACGTCTACGGGAGTTGTTGAGATGCGCTGTGTACTGTATTTGGTTAAATAAAAGATTGATCAGAGTGGTTGAAACACACTGTCATGTTGCAAGATACTTGTGTATAAGCACCCACCTGTAATATGTTGCCATGCCCCTCTGGGTTTTTGTGTTTTCTTAGAGACCAAATATAATTTGCGTGAGCAGCATTTTGAAACATGAAGTTCTGTTTCAGAGATATACACTGCAGTGAATATTGTAACGATATATTCACGAAGTTAATATACAGAGAAAATGTGTAGCAATAGGAAGATGATACATCGTAAAGATGTATTATTTGCTTTATTTCGGATACTTCTGTATAAAACACGCACAGTGCGCCTCGTGACTGACGGTGAAATATTTGAGTTAGTATTAGGGTTGACAATGCTTATTGTATACATTTATGTTCAATGTTGGTACTGAATTGATATATTTTGTACAGGGCTGAAAGTCACAATTAGTCCTTAAACTTAATGGCAGTCTTATATTTGAGGTTGCAAATTTCATGTGTTATAAAAACATAAAAAAATATTGTTTTCTTTTTAAGTCTTCCTCTATACAACTCAATGAACAATCTGTGATTCTCAAAATGATTTAATATAGAATTTCCTAGAGTGAAAATGCTTAACCTCAAATACAAAATTGTTCTTTTCGTTAAAATGATTGTGAATCTGGGCCTAGATGTAATAACGTTTGGTTAGATACGTGTCCATAACACTTAGTAACGACAAAATTCCACAAATTTCCCAAACAACCCTTCTATAATGTTTGACTTAAATCAATCCAAAACGCGGTTAGCCAGCTTGTAAGACTTCAGTGTCGCTCAGTAGACTTGTGTTTTTGTAGTCAAAGCAATATCTTTCTAATAAAAGTTTACATGAAACATGAAACAAAAGCAGAAAGTATCCAGGTTGGCAAAATGTAATCTGCTTGGTAAACATTACAATTTGCATTGAGTAAATACATTCCTTAACGACTTAATAGCACACTGTGGTTTCCACTCTAACAATAGGAATGTTTCAATATTCTGATTAGGATTTTAATATCCAGTCTATCTCCCAGTTATTCATAGCATGCTTCATTGTGTTTCTGTCTCTGCTTCTTTCAAGACTTCGCCTCTTCCGGGCATGTGGGATGATTTCAATGTTATATGGAGCCACAACCAGTCTACTCCAACGCGGACAAACAGACCCCGACCATTCTTCAAATTTTTGCTGTAGAGTGTTAGTAACGTCATTCTTGTCAATATCAGGATCGATGTGGTAAGTTACTGAAGTCACGTTTTTGTTCAGCATCATTACAATCTAAACAAACAACAGTACTCAATATTAACAATAAAACAGCTTAACATAGTAGTTAACCGTAGTCAACCGTAGTTCCCACGCATCACAAAAGTACGATCTGCAATGTACTCGTAAGATAATCAATAACCGTATAGATTCTAATTTACCAGTATTTGGAGTAAAGTGCGTAATGAAGCATTGGCGCAATCAAATCATGATTTACACTGATTCTCATATTGTCAGAAGTATGGATGGTACAATAGAGTAAATTAATTTAAGATTAATATAGATACGGTTATAAGTTAATCTTAGTGTTGTTTTCCTATTAATCTTAGTGTTGTTTTCTTATTTTTAGTGTGCAAAAGTAGCACCTAATTTTGTTCATGTGCGTTCTTTTTTTATTATACAAATCGTCTTTCTACAAATAACGATTGGCTGTTCTTGTCTATGATCCCCAGTAAATCAGGTCGAGATCAAAATACACAAAAAATGTTTTATTATCTGTTGTTTGTACGTAATTTATGACAATACAATTTTGTTTAACTTCTAGACGAAAGAGATGCTGCTTTCACCCAAACAGTCCACCGAAGACACCGAAAGGAAAGAAAAGGCCAAGTACAGGCCACAAAATGAAACAACATTCACACTCACTCTATTCACAAAAGAAAATCAACCAACAGCAACCTAAATGGGTGTTCAAATCATTTCCATGCGTAAACGGCCTCTTTCTTATTACTGATACACCTAAATATTTCTGCAAGCTCTTGCTGCACCTCGCTTTACCTTCCTGATGCCTTAGGCCGTCTTTTTTCCTGGGTATGGCTCGTGGACGATGTACTTTGTCGTAATTTACTACGGAGACAACTCCTAAATAGCGTCTAGAACTGCTTTGACTCACAGATTACACCGATAAGCGTGTACTTGGACAGGGAAGTTCCGCTGCCTGCTAAGATCTGTTTATCACCTTCGGTTGCGGTAAAGCGATATTGAATATTATGTTATATTATGAAATGCCCAGTTGTCGCATTACATTCTGTAGAAATGTATCTATTACTACAATCGAAGGGTCAACATCACTTATGGTGGACATTTTTCCCTAGTACACCAGTAATATCATGTCCTGTTAACTGACGTTAATGTCACATGGCCAGCATAGTGCTTTGAGTTTACTCGTTGGCGACCCGGCTGATCTGAGGTCGATGTTAAAGCTTAAGCAATCTTTCACCCAAAGTTACAAAAAAACCTACTTTTAGGTAAAACATTCGCGAATATTGGATAGGTAAACTGAAGTGTCAGTGCCAAAACCCCGCTTATTGCTTTCATGAAGTCATTAATAACATTATTTTAGTTTATTGTCTATGGAAGCTCTCTGTGCTTTACATGGCTTAACAGACATATAAACTAAAAAAAAAGAATATCATGATTCTATGAAAGATAAAACAGTAGTTTCAGTTTGAAGGTGATTCCCTGATGATGAGCATTATTAAAACTGATAGTGTAATTACATGCAGTCCAGATAACAACACAAGCTTTTAATTTTTTATATACGAATTATAGCTAAATTATCTGAAACGTAATCAGAGTGTTACCTTCAAAACGTTGCGAAGTGCAGAGACATCTCGAAGGCCATCAATGAAAACATCCACCTTTCCCTCGGCTCTCCAAGCGAGTTCCTGCTCAACAATCTCTAGCAAAGGACTTGGGTTATCCGCACCACCGAATATTAGTTCCTCGGTACTTCCTCGTTTATATGTCGCTGTGATAAGGGGCACTAGAATGGTAAAACGAAATGCATGGACATTATACAAAGTGTCTGTATGAAATTAATGCAATGCACCTTCGGAAATAACCAACTCATTTCTCCAAACGCACCCATCTGTCTGTAGATAAATACTGGAAGTAACCAACTGAATGCAGTTTTCGAGTACCGATATATATCGAATAAGAAAGATAAATGCCTTCTCGCTCTAATAAAGCATTTTTCAAACTAATTCTTCTGATGCCAAAGCACTGTCTTTGAATTTGTATTTATTATATCTAATTCCACGGTTTTAAATAAACTTTATGATAAACGGCACGATTTTGATTTTGATATAGTTAATTTCCCCTTCCTTGACGGCGATGTCCCTCGACATACCGCCTATGTTGTGCTCACATATCTCAGCTTATTCGAATCGCTAGGCATCTTCTAGTGTAATACTAAGTAGCTTTAACGGTCGTAACAAAGCCCTTATCGCCAATCTCCTTAGGCAAAGCTGTCGTTATAATAAGCTTAAACATTGTTAAAGTTTTATCGCCCCCACAGTATATTGGTTGAACAATCTAATGTTAGCCTGAGGAAACTTCTGCAACAAGAAATAGCAAAATCATAATTTTAGGCGACTAATGTAACAGAATTGAGAAAGTGTGAGCAAATTTATTTTTTCTAACCAATTATGCGGCAGACTGCATGCCTAGTTATGATCCCAATCATGGTTGATGACCCTGCTTTACTCTTTAATTGCGCGACGGTGGTTTGGGCATCAGTCGCATTGACGGCCTGTTTATAAAGATTTAACAAGTGGGTTGGGGCTTGATGATTTTTCTTTAGCCTGGCCCACTGTGGTTCAACTTATGGTTTCCTTTAGCTCTGACTCGCAGTGGAGTTTGAGTTAACCATTAGTACTTCTCGTTGTTTATCATAGTGATCAATTTGTCGTCGCTATGGTGACTTGATTGAGTTAGAGAGTCATTACGGGAACTGCTTTTGTATTATGAATTACATCGGGACCAAGGCTGAAGTGTATCAAACCCTGCGGCCGTTCCAAAGCGGCAGCCCAGATATTGTGGTTAATACCACGGGATATGGCAAGACAAATGCATATAAGTCTATTAACATAGGTTTGTAATTTATAAACCTATGTTTGAACTGATAATCTAGATCTGAAATTCGCTAACATAGCTGTATAACATTCTAATCTAGGCGCTTAAAATTCTGTTAAAGTTTGTTTTGTTTTGTTTTTCTAAGACGAAAAACATTATAAAACCCATGATATAGTCTTCTAACCTATATTCGAAACAAATCATGATTGTCAGCTGCAAACAAAGTCTACAAACCTAGGTTTGCAAATTACCCTTCATCAGTTTTCTTGAAAGGTTTATGTCTGATGCTCTGGAAGAACATGATGGAAAGGTTAGCAAAGGCTGCAAAAATTCTATCAACCTGCACTTTTGAGGCCAGCAGAATGAGGCTCTTGCTGAGAAAGAGCGGAACTAGAATTTCTAGTTTAAAGTTTTGACAAAAACTGCACAAAAATTAAAATGGAGATAAGTGTTGAGAGAACCAAACCAATGACAAACAGCGCCAAAGGCATCTAGTCTAATGACAAACGCGTAAATGGCACCCAGAGGGAGCTCCAGGTAAACGGACAGAAGTGTGAAATTTTAACAAGCTTCAAAAGCCTTGGAGCGAATGTATCAGATGATGGTTCTGATTGGTTCAAAACCGGATGTTCTTTTCAGGACTGCACCCACCACTGTGGTTCTGACAAAGCTGAAGCCAAATTGGAGAGATAACAATATACTTTTTGGATCAAAGATATAACTGAGGCTACTCCTATCACCTCCATATTTCTGTGTGCTTTGGAGTCCTGGATCCTGATAGCGGAGTTAGAGAAAAGAACACAGGCCTTTAAAACGAAATTCTACCAAATTCTACCAAAAGTTACTGAGCATATCGTACGAGGATTCGTTACTTATGAGGGTGTCCGCCGAAAGATCAAAATAGCCATTGGAGAATATGACGACCTCCTGTCCATGATCAAGAAAAAGAAACTAAGGTAGTTTTGCCTCAGTTCAAGGTCGTCTGGCTTAGCAAAGACAAGTAGCCCAAAGGGCAACAATTGCTCACCTGAGAGACATTGTAAACCTATAGGGATATTTAAGATGCTCAAGGGCAGCTAAATCCACAGTCAGTGGTCCAATCAGGCTGAAAATTAAACTCATCCAAAACATTATGTATGCCCTCATTTAATATATGCAAGTTTAAAAAGTATCCGATGAAGAGCACAATAGACAGAGCTGTCTAGGGCAGCTAACTTTGTAGTGGTTGGCCTGATCTGGCCAAAATTTGAACTTGTTTAGGTAAGATATTATGCATTTCCTCATTACCTGCAAGTTTGAAAAGGATCGGATCAGTAGAAACCAAGAAAAAGTGGCGACATTGATTTTTTGGATGCTCAGGGCAGGTACTCCATAGTCAGTGGTGGGATCAAGCCGAAATGCTAACTAATCCAAGCTTTTATGCATATCTTCATTACCTGCGAGTATTAAAAGGATCCGATGACAAATGAAAATGTGATGACGTTGTTTTCTCCATTATAAGACTATGGGATTTTTTTCAAACGCTCAAGTGCAGCTAACTCCTAAGTCTGTGCTCGAATCCGGCTTAATTTCGAACTCATCCAAGCTCTTATGTATGTCATCATTACCTGCAAGTATGATAAGGATCTAATCAAAAACCTTGACTGCAGCACCCTGAAAGTCAAACTTGCTCGAGATATTGTCATGCTTTACATTTGTGTGAATTTATTTTAAAATCCGTTGAGAAATGTAGGTGCTAGAGCGATGACAAAGTTTTTCTAAAAATAGCCACAGTGACCTTGACCTTGGGCACAACATCCTGAAAGTCGAATTTGCTTGAGATATTGTCATACCCTACATTTGTGTCAAGTTATTTTAAAATCCATGGAGCAATGAAGGTGCTAGGGCGATGACGAAGTTTTTCTAAAAATAGCCACAGTGACCTTGACCTTGGGCACAGCACCCTGAAAGTCGAACTTGCTCGAGATATTGCCATGCCCTACATTTGTGTGAATTTATTTTAAAATCCATTGAGAAATGTAGGTGCTAGAGTGCTAACAAAGTTTTTCTAAAAATAGCCACAGTGACCTTGACCTTGGGCGCAGCACCCTGGAAGTCAAACTTCTTTGAGATATTGTCATGCCCTACATTTATGTGAAGTTGATTTAAAATCCGTAAAGAAATGTAGGCGCTGGAGCGATGACCAAGTTTTTCTAAAAATAGCCACAGTGACCTTGACCTTGGGTGCAGCACCCTGAAAGTCAAACTTCCTCGAGATATTGTCATGCCCTACATTTGTGTGAAGTTATTTTAAAATCTGCTGAGAAATGAAGGTGCTAGAGCGCTGACAAAGTTTTTCTAAAAATAGCCACAGTGACCTTGACCTTGGGCGCAGCATCCTGAAAGTCGAACTTACTCGAGATATTGTCATGCCCTACATTTGTGTGAAGTTATCTTAAAATCCGTGGAGAAATGTAGGCAATAGAGCGATGACAAAGTTTTTCTAAAAATATGTTATGACATTGTTTTCTCCATTATAAGACTATGGGATTTTTTTTCAAACGCTCAAGCTCGAAACCGGCCAAATTCGAACTCATCAAAGCTCTTATGTATGTCATCATTACCTGCAAGTATGATAAGGATCTAAGCAAAAACAGTTGAGAAAACGTGATGACGCCATTTTCCCCATTATAACCCTATGGCATTTTTTTCAAACGCTCAAGGGCAGCTAACTCCGTAGTCTGTGCTCGAATCCGGCCAAATTTCGAATTCATCCAAGCTCTTGTGTATGTCATCATTACCTGCAAGTATGATAAGGATCTAATCAAAAACAGTCGAGAAAACGTGATGACGCCGTTTTCCCCATTATAACCCTATGGGGGCTATCTGTTGCCATGGAAACCAGAGTTCTGAGCTGATCGGCACCAAAACCTAATGCAGCCTTTCCCCCATCCAAATGATGCTTCAAATAAAACTTGATTGCGATCGGCCCACTGGTTTCTGAGATATTCATGTTTGAAAGTGTTGACGCACGCACCCACGCACGGACGCACGGACACACGGACGCACGGACGGACGACGGCTCGACTCCCATCCTATAAGCTCACCTCTGAGCCTTCGGCTCAGGTGAGCTAACAATTCTACAGGGCAGAGTGAATGGGGGAAAAAGTTGGTTGACAGCAAAACAGTTCAAGGTCGTCTGGCTTAGCAAAGACAATTCTACAGGGCAGAGTGAAAGGGGGAAAAGTTGGTTGACAGCAAAACAGGTAGGAAGAGAGTACTAAAGAATGTACAGGAATGGACTTTGCCAGCACAGCAGCGGCAACTAAAACAGGACTAGGTAGAATGAGGATGTTGTAAAGTCATCTGTGGCGCCCCGACGGCCTTGCAAGGTAATGGGGTAGACTTAAGATTGTGCTAGGAGGCGTTGCCGGTGTTGCACATTTCATTACTGGTCATGAACAGAATAAACTAAACCGAGCATGTTTTTTTTATTTCTTTAGTGTATTCCTTATTTCCAAAGAATGTAGCTGTTTAGAACTTTTTACTCTGTGTGGAGATACATTTAACTTTTTTTACAGTACATTTACTATTTCATGGCGCGAGAACTGGCCCAGTAAATATGTTTGCCTGTGAAGAAATCACTGAATACGAAGACCTCACAGGTAATGGGTCAGCGCGCACAACAAGAAATAGTAGGCATGCAGTCATAAGAAGGCTTAATATCTCCACAGAAGGAAGACCAAGATTAATAAGTTTGCAGCACTGACATACGTAAAAAGACAGGAAATGGTCAGCACCTTATAGTATTAGATCCTACATTCAGACCCCAAAACCAAATGGAAAAGGAGTATACACAGAAATTGACAAGAGACAGAAAGATACGCACGGTGAACCAAAAAAAGCAACTCTTTCCCAGACAGGTTGTCATTCAGCTACTCCAATTGAAAACACCACTCACACATCAGGTGAATGAAAGAACCGGCATATGGACAGCCAGTCCAAGTAATAGTAACATCTGTTTT
This sequence comes from Ctena decussata, assembly GCA_963989385.1. NCBI lineage: Eukaryota > Metazoa > Mollusca > Bivalvia > Lucinida > Lucinidae > Ctena > Ctena decussata. The sequence goes on along the minus strand of OZ022498.1, from coordinate 29,817,275 downwards.
ATCGAATTTTAATTTTAAATTACAAAACAAATCAGAAAGCAAAGAGAGCAACTACACAGGGTGACCATATAAACAGAAGACCGCAGACATAAGAACAAGTAACATTAAGGACCAAAACCTCCATATTCCCTCAATTTAGAATTTTCAAAGTTAATATATAAAATTTCATAAACTCAAAACGGGGCAAACCAGATGCGTAAAAATTGCAATTATTGTATTTGTCTGGTACTGTAATTCTCTTGCGTGACTATTGTTATTTCTCTTAAACAATACTCAAATGATGTATTCTGCTGAAAAATAAGTCACACTCCTTGAAACCTTTATGCAAATAAAACACGGTACATGAAACGATACGCACACTGAAAAGAAACATACTGTATAATTTATGAAAGCAACAAAGTGTATTTTATAACTCTTATCGTTCATGAGCACTTGTAATGGAAAACATGGCTGAAGTAAAATACAAACTTCATGCTTGTCGTCTTGACATGATTATTGCATAAGTGTGTTTAAGATACTTATTAAGACTTCAAGAACTACTTAAATATCTTAAAAAATAAGAAAATCATTATTAGCTTCTCTTGCTGTAGCCTGACTATTTGTTTAGACAAAGAAGAAAAGTTTAGAACCTTAATTTTTCAGACAGCTTAAAGTCGCCATACCACTTTAAGTGATAAAACTGTCAAATGTAAGCAGAAATCAGTATGACAAGCGGTTCAACTCTCACGTTTTGTGATTACATCACCACTGAGTCAAATTAATGCTAAAAAGAAAGAAAACATGTAGTTTAAAAACGACAAATCCTCTACAAAATAGTTTCCTTTTCCTGTTCCCCGTCGAGTAATGGAATAGAAACAAAAAACGGGGCACTAAATAGGAGTCTAAGCCTGTACATTGCACTGTCACTTTTGTATTCAAGTTTGAGGTATCAAAAATAGGTAATTTTGGTTGCAAACTGAAATGTTCATAAACATTTTTCAGCACTTTTGATATGAAACTCAAATATGTGTTTGCTTATGTTTAAAGTTGGCTTATCACGGTCATTTACAATGCTTTAACTGTAATTAGAAGCTTTTAGTGGTAGGCTATGATATACTTTTAAATGAGTTGATACCACTGATGATATAAATTATTTAACTTACTCTTAAATGACATTGAACAATATTAGGTCATGAAAACTTACACAATAACGAATATATCTGCGTGTTTTCAACACATATTCGTTCGTCATGGCAGGCTTGCGAATGTACACTGGATTCTACGTTTTCCGTGTTGAATATAGAAACCTTGTCCTTAAGAGGTTGGAAAGGTACGCTGGCCCTTGACAGGTACTTTAGTATCATTTTCGAACAATGTATTACCTTCTGTTTCCAAATGTTGCCTGAAATATCAAAAATATCTTTATAGGAAAGAGAATACACATTGGCAGTAATTGGTCATTTTATTAAAAATGTGTAGGGCTGTAATATTATCGACGATATCCATAGATTGGTGTCAAGTATATGCTATTTTTCCTTAGCTGAATAGGAAATAAGTTTTCTAATTTACTCAAATGATTGAAAATAATGGGCATGTTCAGCATTATTACTTGGGTAAACCAGAGCAACTACCAAGTAGTCCTTGGAATACTCGAAGGTATGTATCATACATATTTTCGAGAAACCCAAGGAATACCTGTGTGCTAATCGGGTTTTACCCAAATAAATACGCCGAACGTGCCCACTGAGCAGTGAATTCAATTATTTATGTCGTCAAAAACAGTTGGCACCTTCCGCAACGATCTGTCGCATTCTTCGCTCAATAGCTGGAAAAGCAGTTTGAATTCGGGTTACTTTGGTATTAATTTTTCCTAGCTTTCCCTCCATCCTTATCACAAGCTGGACAATACCCACAATATATGTTAATGTGCAAACCAGGGAGGCAATAAAGATCAATCGTTCACCCGTCGTCTGTCGCCAACAAAACAGCAAGAACTTGTCTACTCCTTGCCCAATGTCTACTAAATGTCTTGGGTGTGTACCTGAGGCCTTTCTGTTTCAGTAATTATAGTAATTACCGTAGTTACAATAACAGGAATCGCTTCTAACGATATTTTCTTCTACTATTTAGCATAAAAAACTTTTTAAATAAATTCAGCAAATTTGAAAAATATGAACCCCGTAATCTACAAAAGATGCAATCAAAAGCACGGATGACAGTCCTTCGAATTAAATGGTTGCATTGTTAAACGTATGTACACTTTATTACATGCGTTCAGATAAGTTGTTTCCCGTGCTTATCATTGAACTCAACTTTTAAAAAATAAAGGGTAAAACAAGGCAAGTAAATATTTTCCCATTGTCATTGATCAGCCACCAAGAACATCTGTATTGCGCGCCTTAATTATAGATGAATGTATATGTCTCAGTGGCGCAGTAGGTGACGGCATTCTGATCTCATACTCATTTGTGTGTTGAGACCTACACTTTTATTTTATTTTAAACATTAGTCTGTTTATTTACTTCTTATCATCTATTTTTCGTAGTTAAGTGGCAATCTGGTTAATAAATATTTTTCTTTAATTATAAATGATTTGAATATGTGTTTCTTGTCTATTGCTCACCACTTTAACTGTTATACCAGTTGCTAGAGCATGTTTTGTTAGAGCGTAAGTACTGACATTCGTAATATTAAACTTAATAATACCATTAAGCAATCTAAATATAAAACAAGAAATATTAGTGAGTAACAAATGCTCCCGAAGGGGTCTTAAACTGACCTTTGAGCCCTAGTTGTGACCTTGACGATGGGCATATAACCTGGGTCTTGCACATGATATACATTCTCATTTCGTTTTACTTTTCTGTCTGTTCAAATGCACTGTTGAAATTTAAGAGGATTAAAGGGGACTTAATTCAACCAGTAATCAAACTGTGTTGTGTCCTTGACATTGGATGTGGGAACCTAAATTTTGCACCTTACATAACTCATCATTATACTTGACTTTTCTTTACGTTACCATTTTATCATGCTTTACCTTTCAGTGAAACTTGATGAAATTCGCTTCAGCAGTTTTGAGTCAGTTCAGAGACATAATCTGACCTCCTAGCCCAGACTGTGATCCTGACCTTGGGCAACACAACCATAATTTGTTTGTGACATATTTGCTCACTGTTTTATACCTTTTCATGAAGTTTAATGAAGTTTGCTTCAGTAGTTTTTAGGCAATTGAGAATGAATGACTTGACCTTGACTTTAGGAGTGGCAACCTATGTCTTGTGCATGGTAAATAATGTCATAAGGCTTTATCTTTCTTTAAAGTTTGCTTTGGTACTTTTCTGGGTAATGACCGAGACATGATTTGACCGCTGACCCCAGATCGTGACCTTGACTTTGGAATGGGGATCATAAATATTGTGTGTAATATTCTTTCTCATTATGGTTTACCTTTCTGTGAGGTTTGATGTCATTCGCTTCAGCAGGTTTTAAGTTATCACAGAGGCGAGATTTGACCTTTGACCCCTAATTGTGACCTTGACCTTGAACCTGGTAACCCAAATCTTATGTGCAACACTTCTTGTTATGTTTCATCTTTCTGTTGAGTTTCATTAGATTTGCTTCAGCAGTTTTAAAACTATCGCTGAGAGTGAATTTTGAGACACAATTTGACTTTCGACCCAATTGTGGCCTTGACCTTAGGCGTAGGGACCGAAGTCTTAAACGCGACACACCTTCTTATTATGCTTTCTCTTTCTGTGAATTATCATATAATTTGCTTCAGTAGTTTTAAAATTATCCCTGAGACGGTTGACCTTTCTGTGAAGTTTGATGACATTCGCTTCAGCACGTTTTAAGTTATCACAGAGGCGAGATTCGACCTTTGACCCTTAATTGTGACCTTAAACTTGAACCTGGGAACCCAAATCTAATGTGTGAAACAACCTCTCGTTATGTTTTAGCTTTCTATGGAGTTTCATTAAATTTGCTTCAGCAGTTTTAAAACTATCGCTGAGAGCCAATTTTGAGACACAATTTGACTTTGACCCAAATTGGCCTTGACCTTGGGCGTAGGGACCTAAGTCTTGTGCGCGATATACCTTCTCATTATCTTTTATCTTTCTATGAACTTTCATCAAACTTGCTTCAGTAGTTTTAAAATTATCGCTGAACAAAATTTTGAGACACAATTTGACCTTTGACCGAATTGTTGCTGACCTTGGGCGTATGGACCTAAGTCTTGCACGCGACACACCTTCTCATTATGCTTAATCTTTCTGTGAGATTTCATCAAATTGGCTTCGGTTGTTTTAAAGTTATCGCGAAGACACGATTTGTAACGGACGGACAGAGTGACGGACGGACGGACAGTGCGATTTTAATATGCCAGCCGAAGTTCCTTCGGGGGCATAAAAAGCATTAACCGCGTATGATGGAAACCATGCTCTTGTACAATTTTCGACTTCAACCAGGTATATATATATGATACATGTAAAAATCAAAGTAGACCCAGAATTGAAAAATGAAAAATGACGAAAATTACAGAAAAAAAAAACACATTCAAAAATGTGTCAGCATTAGGATTTATACCTCCACTCATAAGACCTTTGTGACAAAAGATCAAAAGATAGGCAGCTAGTTATCTGAGCTTTAGCTATGATGACATAAAATTACATACAGATATTACCTGGCTCCCCTCTGTTTATGTTTAGTTTATTTAGCGTATGTGTGTACACAACATACCATCGCTGGTAAATAGAACTAATAAAAGAAATCCAAACCATAAGAAATGGCCTCAGAAGAAAGAACACAGTGTAAACACAATATTTGTTTTATATTTTCTTATACCTGCGTCTGGACAGCCACCGCACGTGTTCACTATGCAATCCTCTATCTCTGGCATGATGTCAGGCCGCGGAAGTTTTCCACTCCCTGCTGCTGAGGTAAGACTTATCTGAAACTTGACACTGATATTGTGGCGGTGTTCTGTTGTTTCAGAGCAAAAATCGTCGTGAGCAGTCCAACAGTATCTAAATAAAGTTAGACTATTTATTGAAATCAAAGAACTGGGTTAGTTGTAATTCAAGTTCCAACATTTTTTAAAATGTGAAAATTTATTAAATTTGAGAAGAAGAGTGTGAGTATCTTACTGGTTCAACCTTTTGTTTTCAATATGACTGTAAATGTTCATAACAACAACACATACTTCGGCCTATTATGTTTCATATTATAGCAGCGACTCGATAAAACCAACAAAGAGGCATGTGCTCCGATCGAAGACTCAGATCGGTCTGAGCTTCCATCCTGTCTGATCAGAGTCTGCGCTGTTAGCATGATGGTGGCTTAGATCCTAAGTTACCGTTTAAGTGCTTATCAAAGACTCTGAGCTGAATTGGCGGATGTCCAGGCTGATCTGAGTCTTCGCTGTGTGTTCATGCAACTTTGTTGGTTTTGTCGTGTCGCGGCTCGCTTATAAATGCCACTGTCACAAACAACCGGATTATTGTTCATATGTTTGCATTGGTTCGGTTTGGACGTGGTTCAGTTTCACCAGTCAGTCAATTAAGAAATAGGCTAAGGAATGACATAAATATTGACCGTAGTTTTTGTTTAACTCAAACAACAACATATTCCATGGTGTTGAATGTCAGGGCTTCATCAATTATTCATCGTATCTAAGATCTACTTTTTCGACAGTAATGGTTTAAATAAGACAAATAGAAAACATGCAAATTCAAATTTTGGCAGTGGTTCGACGTCCAGGAAAGCAAACAAGAAGTCACAAAAGTTAACTTCCTTTGAAAATTCGGCGTAAATACATGGAAGTGTAAAATACACCTTAAAGATAAGATCACAAGTTACATACCTTGGAAAAAGGCAAACATACAAGCAGTGTTAATGTGACGAAATGTTCTTAATGTTAAAATAATATTCCAGTCTTGAATGTACATCTAGATCTGCTAAATAAATATTTGACCTTATCAGACCCCACTGGTGAACCTAAAATCACTGTTGCCGTGCTACAGGGCTAACGGGGATAATTCTGTGATAATTGTTCTTTTAACCTCAATGAAAATATTTGTTAAGAGCCCTCACTAGAGCCGTATTGGTTCCCTGTTACCTTTTTTTCTCGAGCACTCTTGCTTTGCACTTACCCTCCTTCATCAAGCTCAAAGCCAAAATAGAAGTGTTCCATACCAAGAATTGGGTTCTTACATACAACACCATCAGGCTTGGCAGTAATAATGAAGCCTCCTGGGTAGGAAATATACGATGATGAATACATATAGATATGCCAAAGTATTAAACATTTGCTACATTTTTCAATTCTACTCCTTGTCTCATTATTTAAAAGTTTACATCGTGCTAATTTCTTGAAAAACTTTATGCAGGCAAATTCTAAACTGTGACTTCCCAAATGAAAGTCCAGTAAACGTACTACTAGGCGTTTTAATTGAAAAAGGGCATGGTTTCTATATCAGCTTTTAGCACAACATGGAACGTTTTTTACCTTATGATTTAAACAAGCACACTAGAAAGTACGAGAAAAAAACTCATGGAAAATCGTTGTTGTTACTAAAACAACGTAAGTCTTCAAGTCATACTTTCCCTTACATTTGTGCGTGTATTTCCTATTTAGCCTTTTCACAGAGTCTCGTTGTTTGTTGTTTGATTTTGCTGTTTATATGATTGTCTATTACAAATAATGGTGCGTTAACTATGTTGCAAACCAAATACGATGCTTACCTTGATTAATCTGTTCCTGTATCTCATATAACTTGTTATAAACAACAGCATTTCCACTGTTCCAAACATCTATTGCCTCGTGATCTGTTTCAAGTGTTAACGGCCTAATATGAAAGTACAGTCTGTCTTTTTTAGCACCAATTCCAATGCCGAGTCTTTGTGTTCGTACTGTTCTTCCAGCTTTCATTAGTTCGACCGCCAGATTAAATAATGTTTGATCGTTAACGCGCCCGCTGGGCTTAATTTCAACTGCCTGACCCATTTGGAAGCGGTTTTTCTCCTTTATATGCCTCGTATCTATATTGTTCCTGTTGACTGACCTAGGCCTGTACCCTGACCCGGGAATGATATAAAATCTATCCGTAAAGTCTTCGTATGCTATTTCTAGCAGATTTATTAAAACTGGATCAAGTCTCACGAATCTTACACCCGGGCTCAGGAACATATAAAGTTTGAAATGGTCCGAAATATCATTTGAACTTGTTGTTTTATCAAACAATAGCGGTTTTCTCGATTCATGAACATGTTCTATAGGATAAGCATACTCCTGATTATCATTTAGAGGAAGCGGAACAGCCAAAAGCGTAGTCAAAGGAAAATGGACAATCTGAGCCTCTTCTCCATCTTGTAGTTTGACACAAACTTCAATATAATTTGGTGATGGAAACCTTACGTAGTCAAAACCAGCAAGTTTTGCATGAGCTGTCAACTGCTTAACTGTCAACGACGTTCCAGGTGAGACCTCTATTCGTGCAGCCCTATTATATGAAACAGGAAATAAGTAACTAATGTATGTATTGTTCTTTGTACTGATTTTGTTTTCAGAACTCGCACTGGTGCAAGTCACGAGAAGGTGAACAAGACAGTGTCGATATAGTCAGATACTGCAGTTATACCACATGAAAATTTCAAAAGTTTTACTAATTCAGACTAATGGATTTTTCGAATAAAAACGATATTACAAATATAGTTTGCATAATATTGAAGTCTATAACCACGTACTTAATCGCCGTTTAAACTGAAGTGCTTGTTTTTCGGTAAGGAGACGCGAAACTGACAGTGGAAATCGTAATTCATTTTCATCGATTGCATTTATGCACTTACGTTTGTATTTGAATGGTATCTTGAAAGTAAAGCAAAATGTCAAATAAGGAAAATTTTGAGGATAATATTAGATAGAGTTTATTAATCTTCTCATTTAAAAATGGGATTTATAAACCGAGGTAGGTTTAAAGAGCCGATAAAGAAGTGAGTCCGCAGGACGAGTTTCTTTAAAGTATGTTTAATCCTCCCGATGTTTATAAAACACATATTTAAAATGGTACAATTCAATAAACTGTAGATTACATTCGTATGTCCTGCATTTTAAGGAATATTTCCATCTGTTTTTTATCTTTTCAAGAGTCCTTCCGAGAGCCTGTACACAATAGTGCGAAAGAATTTACGAATACTGAAATGTTTAAACGCCATTTTTTGAAAGAACCAAGTTTTGTCAAAATAAGAATTATTTACTTGCCAATGAAACCTTCATTAAGCCTTTACAATCATTGTATGTACGGCTACTGGCCCTGACGATCCAAAGCTCGAAGAAAGTCTGCTATGAGCTGAATGATACTTTTTATACAGCACGTTGCGAAGAGTGTTTGGTAAAGGCAATAAAATCCTACAACTGGCAAATTCGTAAAACCATTCAGTTGAACACGCCAGAAATACAAACCAAATTTTGATATAGGTTTGACGTTTTGTAATTCTGTCAAGGCCATAAACGACAACTCTGACGATGTTTTATAGCTTCAACTACAGTGGAAAGATAAACTCCTCCTTACGTTTAAAAACGTAGTTCTAAAAACCGGAATACAGCCATACATTAATAATCAGTCTACGAATATTATGGAATTAATAACCAATGTACAGAAATTTATTTCCCTAGAGGTAAAATAGCATATTCATATTGGCAAGTTATCCTTGTATTTCTCTGCTAAGAATGTAATGTAAAGTTTTCTTTCATTTAATAGAGTAACATTTTCGAAACAAAAATCTTAATGTCGTTCAAACTCTTTTTGCAGACCTGTTCTGAGATGTCACAACATATATATGTTTTTTATGGAGAAACAAATAAATATAACTAAAATAACTATATCATTTAGCAACAAACCTGCCTTCCGTGTAAAGTTTAGACATTTGTCCGGTAAGCTTCACAGTGTGTCCGTTTGTAACAACAACTAAAAAATTATAGAAAAAAAAATCATTTCATACAATATAGTCATCACGCCTTGTTGGATTTGTAAACTGTTGTCAGCTTCTAGCAAGTATCTATTATTATGGTCAGTTGTATAGCTGTCTACTACTTTGGTTTGTTTTGTTTACTAATTTAAAATGGAAACTACATTACTGTACGTCGAACTGTATTTTTCTATATTTTTGTGTAATTTGTATAGCTTTTGATGTTGCTTTATTTAGGTAGGTCGCCTGTATTCGACTGGTGTGTCAGTTGTCGGGGATGTGCTGTAATATTTTTTATTTTGTGTTGCTTACTTCTTCTTTCAGTGTCTTGTGTGATATATGCATTTTCTGTGTGTCCTCGTTTTTTTTTTTATTCACATTATAAAATTGTTTATATTACTCTTCGCCAACGATAATGTGTTATTGACAAATATTGGTGTAAAAAGAGCACGTACCACTGAAAGGGGAAACAGGTATTTACCTGTACAAAAGTAGTCTTATTTCCATCTAACTGTAATAATGCTGCAGGATTTACCACGAGTTAAACTCAGTGGTAGGATTTATCAACTTTCAACTTGTTTTGTTTGCGGTCGTAGGTTCGAATCACAAATGCATGACTTGTTTTCTTTGCCTGGTTTATTATTATTATTTTTTTTAATAAACAGCTGTGCGCGCCTTGCATGAAGCTCGAATTTTTTGGGACAATCAGATGATCAACAAAATTATTTTTCAAAAAAATGCATGCTGCCATTTTACTTTCATCGTTATAATGGCAACATTATCGAGATATTCAGACAATGAAACAAATATTGTCTTCATTATCTGAATGATTTAAAGAAAATTATTCTACAAGTTTTTGAGGCTATCATTTTTTTTCTAGGTGCTAAATATCTACCCACTTGACACACGCCATTGAAGTAGCGGCACATCAACGTTGATTCAAAGTTATGATGTTGAATCAACGTTCATTCAGTGTTAATTCTATGTGGCTTGCCTGCTGGGTAAGCTAATATTTTCGCGATTTATGTTGAAATGTCAGCCGGCGCTCTCGAAATTCCATTCGACTTACGTTGTCTAGCTGACAAACATTTTTTCAATGTCTCGTGAAAATAAAAGTAAATGAAAGATGATTAAGACGAAACAAGAAGAGAAACAATTTTAAAAAACGAAGGAAGTTAGAACTGTTGACAAAAATCGTTGAAAAAATAGTTTGCGGGAGGGAATCGAACTCGCATTATACTACTGTAGATTCTTTTGCTACGTTACCGACTCGGCCATGTGCGAACTGTTTTATTGAAGGTAATATTAAGAATATAACTATGATAGTGGTTTCCAAACCGACAGATAATTGCCTGAGGGCCATTCACTACCTGTCTTACCTGTTATCCTTAGATGGTCGTGCTATGCTATTTGCGCGGGAACCAAATTATCTTTGGGTGACAGTACTAATTCATGCAGCAAGTTTATGTTTTATCTATCGCGTTTATTTATTTATATTTTTCTTATTTTGTTTTTGTAACAGAAGCATAAGTACTATATCTCCTTAACAGTATTTAGCAACTAGAAATGTTTTTCAGAGAAAAACTGATGTCCCCCCACCAGCCCATTTCCCATCCCCTCAATTGAATAAAGAGCCTGAACAAGTAAAATATCTAGGCAAGTTTGGAGAAAATTCATCCACTGGTTCTAAAGAAATCCTACATACATGACTATGACCTTGAAAATGAGGTCAAGGTCACCAAAGTCTAATCACCTCTAAACTTGTCTGAATGATGTATCCATGCAAGTATGGTGAAATTCCATCCACTGGTTCAGGAGATATAGTGGGAACAAGAAAATGTCATGTAAGTCCTTCAGTGACCTTGAAAATGAGGTCAAGGTCACCAAAATCTAATCAGCTCTTAAACTTTTCCCATAATGTATCCATGCAAGTTTGGTAAAATTCCATCCATTGGTTCAGGAGATATAGTGGTTACAAGAAACTGTTATCTAAATCCTCCAGTGACCTTGAAAATGAGGTCAAGGTTACCAAAATGTAATACGTTCTTAAACTTGTCACAATGATGTATCCATCATGCATGTTTGGAGAAATTCCATTCATTGGTTCAGGAGATATAGTGGGTACAAGAAATTGTCATCTTAGTCCTCCAGTGACCTTGAAAATGAGGTCAAGGTCACCAAAACCTAATCAGCTATTAAACTTGTCTCAATAATGTATCCATGCAAGTTTGGTGAAATTTCATACATTGGTTTAGGAGATAAAGTTGGTACAAGAAATTGTCATGTAAGTCCTCCAGTGACCTTGAAAATGAGGTCAAGGTAACCAAAACCTAATCAGCTATTAAACTTGTCCCAATAATGTATCCATGCAAGTTTGGTGAAATTCCATCCATTGGTTCAGGAGATACAATGGGTACAAGAAATTATCATCTCAGTCCTTCAGTGACCTTGAAAATGAGGTCAAGGTCACCAAAACCTGATCACCTCTTAAACTTGTCCTAATGATGTATCCATGCAAGTTTGGCGAAATTCCATCCATTGGTTCAAGAGATATTGCGCATGCAAGAAATTGTCATGTAAGTCCTCCAGTGACCTTGAAACTGAAGTCAAGGTCACCAAAATCTAATCAGCTCTTAAACTTGTCCAAATAATGTATTCATGCAAGTTTGGTGAAATTCCATCCTTTGGTTCAAGAGATATCGTGCACGCAAGAAATTGGCATCTAAGTCCTCCAGTGACCTTGAAAATGAGGTCAAGGTCACCAAAATCTAATCAGCTCTTAAACATGTATCAATGATGTATTCATGCAAGTTTGGTGAAATTCCATCTGTTGGTTCAAGAGATAACGCGCACGCAAGAAATCTGTCACGCCGACGCTGACGCCGACGCTGACGCCGACGCCGACGCCCGGGATCCGCACTGAAAACAATATGTCCCCCTCACCTTTGGTGGGGGGACATAATGATGCAAAGAGGATCTTATTCGAAGAAACAGGCGTCATTCGTTAATAATGATTTTTAAATAACACAGTTCCAGGGCGGCGGTAGTTGTATACAGCATTGATACTAGAGATTTGAATTATGCATGTACATTGTAAAACACTTGTTAACTTATCTTCTTTATTATTATTTTGGTACAGCGGAGGTACTCTGACAGTCCCTGAAAAATCTTACCTTGGCCGCTTGTTAAGACAGCCAGTCTGTGAAGTCTAGTAGCCAGTCGCATGGTCATAGTTCTTGTGTTACACCAGACCCAAGGATCCGTGACAGAATCATCATCCACTGGTAAGGAGCAATTTCTGCAGCTGCGAGTTTCAACACCACACCATGTGTTTGTTGTACCCTCGGGCGAGAATGTGACATCGTCGAGTGGATATTGTATCAGCCTAATAATAATATTAATGATGATAATGATAATAATAATAAAAAAACTATAATGAAAACAATAATAACTCATTTTAGTACTGAGCATTAGCAAGCTCTGTCAATCAGTCAAACTATATCTGCTGTTTTTTTTTTGTCTCAGTCATGATGTTTGTGGCTCCTCTGCCTCGCGGATTTCGTCAGTAAGTAAGTACCGGAGAGGGATTTGAATTCTTTGCCGAGACCTGCAGGATATACACACAGCATCTGTTGCACTAAATTTGCTAAAATATTTATATAATACGGGAAACCTTACTAATTTCACATAGTCTAACTTTTTAACACTTATTTAGTCTTATGGCAGTTGGTGTTAAGTGTTGTGTGGCGACCGCAAAACGTCTCCCAATATTTCTTGGACGAATTGGTCTATTCGATACTGAATAAGTTTGAAAATACAGTTCTGTTGAAGAAGGAGTAAGGGGGGACCACCTTAGTAGCTCTTTTTATTACCGGTTATGAAGAGACCCAATCAAATTTAGCCAGCTATGTTTGCGTGCCCTTACATGTATTCCGTTCTTGTTAGGGATCTAACTTTTTAGAGCTTATTAGGATCTAACTTTTCAACACTTAATCTCATTTAACAAACTCATTCAATCACAGTAACTTCTGTTGCATATTAAATGTACAATTATTTCTGCTTACTTTTTAAGTTATTTTGACGACTCAGTATTCTTCATATTTAAAGAACATCTATCTCCATCATCTTATCTTATGTTCCTACTTCAGAACAAATATAAAAGGCTATACTTTCCTTGCATTATATTGGCAGTATCGATGCTGCTGATTATCTCTGTTTACCAGGTATTATAAACTGAGAAGCTCAGAAGCAAAATACTAATATATGTCTTGCAAAACATTACTTACATGACAACCCTTGGAATACCCTTCCCGTGCAAAAGCATTTGTACCTCTGAACAATAAACGTAGTTTTCACTGTCATGAGTGAAACTCAGCTGATAAAAATCTCTTCTATTCCATGCAATCAGAATTTGAACTCATATCAAAACAAATATTGTCTTTCATGTATAGGCCTTCACCATAAAGCTTTCCTTAAAGACCATACCTCACACCGATAATCTGACTTCAGAACATAGAAAAACAGAATTTCAATGCCAGTTTCGCTCAACTGACCAGAGTGTTTGACACATAGTTTTATTTATTGCAGCAGTACGATACGATTGGTATGCGAGCACTGGAATTGAAGACAGTTCCTAAAGAAATTTGCTTTCAAAATGTCTATTTAGTGGCATCTTCGCTCAAAAGCTGACATGGAAGATTAATAAAACCGACATAACACAGATCGGGTGCCCAAACCTATTTCTGCATCAAACACATATTATCTCTTCTTTCCCTGTGACTTTACTTTCTAGGGAACAAATAAAAGAAGTAATACAGACCATTTACCGAAACCTTCATGATATAACACATGTATTTCAAACGTTATCCTCCTCTCAGTTTCGTCCTTGTAATACTCATTTGACAGCAATTAATACATTGATTATTTTGATTACAATTGCATGTACTGCCGTTGTATGAAACAAAACAAAATGGAAACCACCAATACCGTTTCATACTATCTACATTGTCTTGCGAGATAACACCAGTAACGTCGCCACAAGCTCGTTCCATTGATATAGTCGGAAGATATGACTGTCCTTCAGAAAGTTCGGTTGGTAAACTGACAGTTGACTTAATAGACGCTAGTGCTGCTCCTGTAAACGAATCACCGTAACATTTCTAAAACCTGAGATATCTTTCCTTAAGTCTCCTTAATCATTTCCGTAATTCTCCTTAACTAAATAGTTTGAGCAGCAAAACGACAAAACCAACAAGTTGGCATGTGCGCCCAGCGAAGACTCAGATCATCCTGGGCTTTCACCCAGTCTAATCAGAGTCATCACTGTTGGCATGACGGTAGCTTAGACCCTTAGCTACCCTTTAAACGCACTGCCAAGTTTCTGACCAGAATGAACAGATGTCAAGGCTGATCTGAGTCTTCGCTGGGCGCACATGTCTTTTTGTTGGTTTTCTCGTGTCGCGGCGTGTTTAGTTATCAATGTGGTAATGAGTCAAAACGATGCAGATGGAATTTCTAACAATGTAAGCCCTGAAAAACGAGCAGTCTTATCTGGGCTTGAACTTTTTGTGGCTCAGACCCAAATGTTTCGATTCTTAGAATATCTTGAATTCAGACAGTTTTCTTTTTTATTCCTGATTTCTTAGTTACAAACGTATGACACAGCGCAATAGTTTCATTGCATAGTTAAACAAAACAATAATGGCAAGGAACATATTAGCTTATCTTTCAGTGATAGGGTAAATTTAATTCAAATCTAGATATACTTTATGATACGATTATATCCTAGGGCCTTGCTGTGTCCGTTTCTTGGAGTGTTATTTCCTTAAAAATGGTACAAGTTTCAGAACTTAACATATGTACAATGTTTTTGTTCTTGCAGAAGCAGAAGTATCTGTGATAGTGATTGGTACCCCCTGTTTTTATTATTATTATTACTATTATTATTATTTTATTTATTTACTTTTTCGCATACGGACTATTCTAGGCTGAAGCAATGCATAATTTTAGAAAGAATGAATAAGTTATGCAAGCATGATCCTCTGATTTTTTGGTTGTTGATGACTTATAGTCGAGAAATTGTGTGTAATAGGGCAGCGAGCAGAAACGTATAGAGTCAAAGTCCACATCCCGCCCACGACCCAAATATGACGAAACAAAACAAGTTCATCCATTTTCGACTGTGTGTGATATTTCTATAATACTGCATTATTTCAGTCCCATCATCAGCTCACTTCAGTTCATCATTTAATTCAAAATGCCAATCAATATCCTTTTCTCAATATCAATCAGTATCATTGCTTCATTTTTGGCAGGAGGCTACTGAGTAAGGTGGTTCGGTTCTAAACTCTCCGTAATGGTTCTAAATATTCAAACAGTTAGGTCAGCTCAAACAGTGCAGACAAAAATCAGCTTGCTCCTGAAGAACCTATACTGTTTGTAATTTCATCTGCCACTATTGCTACATTTAAAAAGCGAACTGTACAATTTTAAGACATTTACGGTAACATCTTAGGCGTCTGACTTTAGAATTTTTACGGCATACCGAAGATTCTACTTTTACCTTCAAGGCGAACTTGCGTTCGATTTTAAAGTAGTATAAAGAAATACGATACTTACCCGTAGTATGTTATAGTATAATCCTATAAAAACATGTCTGAATAAACAAAGTTTTCGCGGTATTGCCAAACTACCATAATATTCGCCAGTGCGGCTTTTAACAATATATAATTTTGAAACTTGTTTCTGTAAGACACTAACGATGCCCCCGACACAGGACATGTGAACATCTTTAAAGCACCTTTTAAGCACAAACACTATCTACAAAGAATACACTGAAGACAGTTGACAAACTTCATACCCTACAGTGCAAACATCCTGCCCAAATTGGCAAAATGACAGCCATAATTCTGTCAAACTTATCTTTTTCTCAATAAAAAAATACAAGTACATCTTCATTATGTCCGCAACAAGTATACAATGTCTGAAAATCAGCCACTGAAAGCTGTCAAGGGAGTTGATTACACAAAGTACCAACCCTACAGTGCAAATATTTGCCTAAAGTGACTAAGTTCAAAAGGCTGGCTGTGAATCTGTCAAAATAAACTCTAGCTCCAACAAAACCCCACATGCACATCTTCAATATGTCCTCTACCTGTATGCAAGGATTAAAAAATATCATTGAAAACTGTGGGAGAAGTCAATTACACAAACTCTATACCCTACAATGCAAAAAAAAATTGCCTAAAATGACTACGTTCAAAAGGCAATAATTCTGTCAAAATAAATTTTATGTCAATCGAAATTCCACATGCACATTTTCAATATGTCCACAATATGTACACAAGGTTTGTAAAAGATCCATTAAAAACTTGGGACAAGCTGATTAAACAAACACCATCTCCAACAATGCAAAAATTTGCATAAAATGACTAAGTTCAAAATGCTGTAATTCTGTCAAAATTCTTTTCTAGCTCCAACAAAAACACACATGCACATTTTCATTATGTCCAAAACAAGTATGCAAAGACTGAAAAAGATCAATAGAAAACTGTGGGAGGAGTTACTTACACAAACTCCATACCCTACAATGCAAAAATTTGCCTAAAATGCCTAAGTTCAAAATTCCGTAATTCTGTCAAAATTAATTTTAACTCCATCAAAAGTCTACATGCACATTTTCAATATGTGTATAATATGTTTGCAAAGTTTGAAAAAGATCCACTTAAAACTGTGGGAGAAGTTGATTACACCATCTCTATACCATAATGTGTAACGAACGGACAAACGGACGGACAGACAGACAGGGACAAGTCTTAATGCCCCCTGACTATTGTCACGGGGGCATAATAAATGAGAAAAGCTCCAATAACCGCCTCCTCACACTCCTCACATCCACCTCCCCCCCCCCCCCCTACAATCACACATACAAAATGGAGAGTCAAGTAAGTAAATTACTTATCACTTATATTTAGATACTTACCGACATTTTGTAGAAGAGACTTCACACTGGGATGGTGGACCTCACCAGAACGCTTATTGCGTGACAAGAGAGATCTCTTTTTCACATGTGTTATGGACTGTTTTGCAACACATGCACTTATACTGTTATCTGTTTCACCTCGTGCGACTTGCTGAAAGTTTGAACAAACTGCAAGCTCACTCAGTCGATCAAGTATAGTTAAGTCAGTTTCTGTATCCATACTGATTGGCACTGATATGTTATGAACCGGTTTGGTTAAGGTAAAACGTGTTGCTCTGCCTTCGTAAAATACTGAGTCGTTGCCATGTCTCCCTCCTGGATTCTCTGATGTTGGCTCATCCCAAGCTTCTTCTACCATTAATTTTCCTGCGAAACAGTTGCTTTTTGTTAGGAATATTTAAAAACTCAAACACTAATCAGATATCAAACTGAATTCTGATTTCATAAATTTAAGTATGTACCTTATTAACTGCACAATTTTATATATAATGATACATACATATACTATAGCCAATAGTCATTAGCTCGAATAAGTTTGAAAACAAAAACATATAGAGTTCTCTTGGATTAATTTTATACCTTCACAAGTGTTTCACAAGCCTTAGCATACCCAAAGATGCATTCTAGCTTTAGCTGAAACTCTTTCTTTGTCGAACTACCTTACATTTACAATGAGGATAAATCACAAGACATTGCTAAGGCTTCCAGAAGAGTTCCCTATAATATTGCGAAGAAGCGACTATACGAACTATCAAATTTATCTTAATTATATTGACATGTGCTGAAATGCTTCCACATAGTTTAAGCATTTTTCGTGACGTACTGAATACTGGTAATGCAAATCCGAGAACGACATTTTATTAACAACATTAAACGTGTTATATCAAGTGAAAATCCTGATAAATTTCTTTTTGTTTGAAAATATTGGTTCTTCATAAGAGGAAGAGTCCTTCCGTCTAGCATATTAGTGTTGGTCCTGTTTGAAAATGATGACAAACGGGCGGACGACAGGAAGATGTCCATTCTGTAAGCTCCTTACGCTTATGTGAATTAAATACTGAAAGCCTCATTTTCACAGTTGCTTATTTGAACTATACTTACGGTCGTTCCACTCTGCCTGCACATATTTTGCTAGGCGTGTTAAACTAGAAGCTAAAGCAGAAGACACCATACGGACAGAGCATGAGTTTTCATCTTCATCACCAACAGTATTATTAAAACATGACAAACAATTTCTGCCGACGTGTCCACACCATGTGTCATTTTCGGTCCCCTCATCGGCGAATAAGATGTAGTCGCCCCATAATTGGTGTAGTCTGTGAATTTAAACTGTTCCTTTTTAAACTACATATTTATTACACCGTGTGTTCAATAAGCGTTGTAAACCCAAACCCTCTTATCGAAATGCATCATAACTTTGTCATTTTCTTAAGATTTAGGCAAGTTGACAGCGTCTTTATCTCTTTGTATTTTCTGAAATGATAGTCTCAAAAATAATTGAAGTGTTTCGATATATCAGTCTGAAATGATGTCAACATTAGTTCTATTTATGTACTCTGGGTTTTAATAAGTTCAATTAAATTACAATGGCAATAGTATTTTTTATTCATTTTAGGATTATAAAGTTGTACGATAGGGACGTTCTCGCTTAAAGATTTTATTTCTGCAATATATGCATGCATCCTAAGAAATCGAGCTTACCTCTTGAATCTTTCGTCTCCTCTAATTATTCTCCCACTCGGGGCTCCACATGCTTCTTCCATCGTTTGATAAAGGTTAAGGTCTGAATCCCCATGACAGTCAGCTCGACATCTTGTCATGAGTGGTTGTTGCAAAACATTCATTCTTCTAGATAATCTGTCCATTAGTTTCACATTCCTGCAATATCATGCCACAGCTATTATACTACTAGCACAGTGACTGCTACTAATAATAATAAAGCTTTAACTAAAAATATGTTTGGCATAAGCACCAGTTGAAGTCTATTATATACATGTAGATGTTTAAATTACAAATGCGTCCCGAGGTTTCTCAACATCTCGCGAACGTTAATGCATTGAACAAATCTTTATTGCTGTTATAATCTTATTGCAACGAAATGTTTGTTAAAATTTGATAGAATATTGCACTATATTTTGCAAGGGTTCGACAGTTCACGCGTGAGAGCATCTTTTTTATTAATATCCGCCTTCGCTGCCAAACGATATGGCGTATTAATTTTAGTGGTCCCTAAACGAGTATATGGAAAGTCACAGCCAGGCTCCGAGGTTATTATCTTTTTTCGTGCTCAACACCGTTGAGCAGGAAATTTTCTATGCTGATAAATATAAAATTGCCAACTAATGTTGGCATTTTCATATTCATAAGCATAATGCTGATAAATATAAAATTGCCAACTAATGTTGGCATTTTCATATTCATAAGCATAATGTTGGCAAATTTCATACTCAGCTAAACTGAGCTGGAAAACAACTGAACTTATCAGTTTTTTGCTATTTCTTCGCAGGTAAAATTACATGCTCAGCTGAGATGGGCATAAAAAAATTATAACCTCGGGGCCTGGTGCTGATGTAGTTTTGAAAAAGAATTATGTGAACAGTATACAAACAGACTGCGTGCCTTAACACAGTTTGGACGGTCAAGCATACAACAAAGAGAAGAGCCTACAGACGATGAGAAATGACGACAATACGTGAATTGTATACCCATGAAGTAGTAAATATATCGGGGTACGATAATTAAGATATGTTTAACAAAGCAACATCTTCGCAATATATGTGTCCTGATAAAGTTTGTCGACTTGATACCCCAGCGTAAACTCAGACTAAACCAAGAACTACAGGAAACGGAAAATGATCATAGGAGCCTCGAAAATTGACCATGCCTTTTCTAAAATACACCAAAGAGAGTAGGAAAAAAAACAAATATTGCTCGTTAAAAGTTTTATTGAACCTATTCAATGTTACAGTTACTTTATTACGTGTTCACGAAATATATTAAGCCCGATATTTATTGAATATGTTTGATAATTGTTAATGAGCATTCAATTTGTTTACATAATTATATAAAAATAAAAAAAAAAAACAATAAGTTTGATGCTTGGATGTGCCATTGCCTACAGATGACTAATTCAAAAAATTTTACATTATGTATTGTTAGTAAAGAAAAAGCCTGAACTGACCAGATATGAAAGCCAAAGGCATCAACGCTGAAATCAGTCTCTGCTACGCTGACGTTGCTGTCTACTGTTAGCGTACTTGAGGCACATCGCGCCGTCCCATCTGTTGTTGATATGACGTTTACCTTCGGGCGTACACTGATTTTAATAGAATGTTGTGATAAAATCAAATATTTGTGATATCTTGTAGAAATAAATATCTAATTGCGGTAATAATATCTGATGGAAGATCATCTGGAAGCAAAGAATGCATCAGGTATGATATTTGAAGCCTCTACAATTTTTCAAAAATGACGTTGACGTCGATTTTAATAACATCACAAGAACTGCGCATTGTTTTGACAAATTGTAAGGAATAAATCGATAAAAGTTGCCACCCTTCTGACTTAATTATGGATAATGTAGGCAACGATGGACAAGGGTCGACAAAGATTAAGTTTGAAGTTATAACGATATTTGACCTGAATACTTAACACTAAAAAGATTTTACATATGAAAACAGTCCAATGGCATGACGGGGCGTAGTTATATGCGTTGTAAGTCGATAAGCCAAAGAAGCTTTGAAAGGTGTTTGGTATCATTGTAAAAACAAAGTATAAAACGTTCAGTACATGCATAGCATTTGTACCCAGCATGCCCCTAAACAAAGAAATTAGGCTATTTGCAAAACTTTTCGGACGCCCCTCGCGTTTGTGTTAAAACCAGTTCTGTTACTGGTAGCTTTTATGATATGAAGCATAAACTAGTTTATTGCGCGAAATTAACTAATAGTTTCTGAACATAGTATACTCATAGAAGAATACCAAAAAATCAATATCGATGTGGTCCTAATGCAGCTTGTGCATAAAATGCTATACTTTAAGATGCGCATGATTAATATATTTTTTACAGATGTTTTAGACAACTTTGTTCAGTAGCATCACATTTGAAGTACGGAGACGCACAAACTGGAACCAAACAAATTTTAAATTTATTTGATGATTATTTTGATTATAATCGGTCAATAGTTGTTACAAAAACTTCATATAATATTCCTGTTTACTCTAACATGACACGCTTGAATTTGTTAAATAATTGCTCCCTTTAGAATTCTTTAACCTTATTTTGACTGGCGGTCCAAGGTTGACATCTACGTCTTTCTGTGCCCATGATATTGCGGGGGCGATAGTCATGTTTTGGAAGAAGGCAAAGGTTGAGTTGAAAGTGCTGTTGGTATCCAGATGCTCATCTCCAGAAACTACTGTCCAGTTATAAGTTGTTACGTCATTGATAGTTGGTTTACTTTTTGCAAACGTTTGTGCTGAAAAAGAAATCATAATTGAAAATAAAACCTTAACAACAATATAAAGACAAGCATTGACTTCTCTGCGACTTAAGGTGGGTTTACACGAAGACACACGTTGCAACACCCATTTGTCATGCAACATGTATCACCGTGTACACATCTAAAAATGTTGCACGACACAAAAGTGTTGCATGCAGCACATCCCATCGTCTAAACAAACGTAATCGTGAAACAATGGTCCTTTGCATATGTCATGCAACGGACTTGAAAAGATGATATGTCCTCATTCAAGCAACCTTTATAGTCACAAATAGCCAGTCAAATGACTAACAAGTAAATAGGCTGCGTACATTCATTGGGGATTGACATGCTAATAGAGGCTATCGGCTTGTGTTATGTTAGTTGATTCTAATATTTGCATGCCAGTAGACTTGTAACTTCTCTCTCCCGCCAAAGCTTTCTGCTCATTTAATTGAAACAACTAATAAGAAACAGTAAGATATGGTAAAGGAAAGGGGCTTCACGTCATATCTGAAAACGTTTTTCGGTAATGACCAGGGGATACATATTGTAGGTGTAGCCTGGAATCAAAAAGTATTAAGCACGTCAAAATTTTGAGCCGCGACAACAGAAAACCAAAAAAGTGGTTGTGCGTCCAGCGCAGCCTCAGATCAGCATGGGCATCCGCCTTGTCTGAGCAGATTATTCACTAAGTGCTTAAAGGGTAGCTAAGGGTTGAAGCTACCTCATTGCGGACAGCGAAGACTCTGATCAGACTGGGCAGATGCCCAGGCTAATCTGAGTGTGCGCTCGACGTACGAACACATTGTTGGTTTTCTCGTGTCGCGGCTCATTAATAAAGAGAGCATGAGTGGGCATAACCTTTGTCCGAAGGTAATTCAGGGTCTCCCTGACAAAATATCGATTTTAAGGTGCCTGTGGGTGCATTCTGAGCTTTTTCTGAGGCATGAATAAATCAACTGATGGTAATGTGCACAATCCGTGGTGAATGTAGAATAATCAGTTTCTGGTGCCAGAAGGAATGTATGGAAATGAAGCGTTTTAGCTAGCTGATAACGGACGGACAGACTCACACAGTGATTATAGTGCAAACTTGCGGGTTTTACCATAAGAAGTTTTGCATACCAGTGGCTGGGCAATGTTCAATTACATAAGTATACAAAATTTGAAGCAAATATACCAAGCGGTCCAAGAGTTACGAGCATTTTCAATAAAAGAGCTTGACTGGCCAAATAGATGCTCAGTGAAGCCTCGTCACTGTTTTGCATACCAGTGGCTGGGCAATGTTAATTTACATAAGTATACAAAGTTTGAAGCAAATATATCAAGCGGTCCAAGAGTTATGAACATTTTCAATAAAAGAGCTCGACCGGCCAAATTGATGCTCTGTGAGGCCTCGTCATTGTTTTGCATACCAGTGGCTGGGCAATGTTAAATTACATAAGTATACAAAATTTGAAGCAAATATACCAAGCGGTCCAAGAGTTATGAGCATTTTCAATAAAAGAGCTTGACTGGCCAAATAGATGCTCAGTGAAGCCTCGTCACTGTTTTGCATACCAGTGGCTGGGCAATGTTAAATTACATAAGTATACAAAATTTGAAGCAAATATACCAAGCGGTCCAAGAGTTATGAGCATTTTCAATAAAAGAGCTCGACCGGCCAAATTGATGCTTGGTGAAGCCTCGTCACTGTTTTGCATGCCGGTGGCTGGACTATGTTAAAATACATAAGCATACAAAATTTGAACCATATTTACCGCGGTGTTCCAGAGTTATGAGCATTTTCAGTAGTTGGCCGTCAGTAGTTGGCCGTAAATTTTCAACTTGTTCTCAGCAAAGCCTCGTCCATCCAATAAGGTTGTTATGCATGCGAGTCGTTAGACAATGTTGACATGTATAAGTATGCAAAAGTTTGTCAAAATATCCCATGCGGTTCAAGAGTTATAAGCGTTTTCGCTAACTGATAACGTTTTTCGCTAACTGATAACGGACGGACGGACGGACTCACATGCAAACCTGCGAGTTGTGCAATGATAGATATTTAACATTACTTATCACAATTTTTCCTCTGGCTGTGAATCCTCCAGTGTACTTCGTTTTATTCTTCGACATCGATGTTAGTTCTAGGTTTTCCTGTGTCTTGAAGTTCACTCTTAACATTATTGGTGGAAAAGTTTTGAATACAGCGATAGGCGTTTGAAACATTTGCTGCTGTGGTTGTCGCCCAAGTCTAACGTAATTTGTCAGAGTTATTTCTTCGTTTGTATAAATGTTATATTTTTGGATAATTGTTGAATCAACTTCTAGCTGCATCATGTACTTCAAAACCTGAGCTTTATTATCAACTTTTTTTACCTTGAGCTCGCTGAAAAAAATAATGAAAGTCCTTTAGTAAAGATAACTGCAGATTTCGCAAATGTCACTATTGTTTGATTGAATAAAGCAACACACTTCGCTTATAACTCCCAGTGATATTCATTAATGTAACATTTAATGGAGATATCATTAGAAGCGTTTCTCTTCAGTTTCGTAATAAAACGTCCGTAACCACCTCATGAAAAAAAATCATTTGCAATCTGTGATTATAAAGGGCAACCAAAATTTCATAAACTTTATATATGGTACAAAATCATTGTACAGAAGTTCACTCGCTTTTGTCATTATTGCATTTTTCAAAGAAAGCAGAAAAGAAAAGAAAAAAAAAACATGAAGGTGTTTGTCGCTTTTCAAAACTATTGGCCATTTATACAGGATACAGGATGTATCATGCCTATCAATCGACATATTGCCGTCAAATGTGATGAGAGAACAGCTAAACAGAACGATTTTGTTTAGGCATTTTACCAATAAGGGAGTAAAAGGGCATTTTAAGTGGCCATTGCTCTCGAAGTGGCATTAACCCATTAATGACGAATGGATTGTTCTACTTTTATGAACTGGATGAGTCCATTCATTATTTTAGGGCTGTCTGGTAAATTTTCATTTTGATTCTTTTAGTTTTACAGAAATGCTGGAATTGTAAGCAAACAGTGGAGACCCTGATCAGACGCAACATTATGCGGCGTCTGATCTTGGTCTGCACTGTTTGCCTGTGTCACATTTATGGGATGTTAGACATGAATGGGTTAGTTCGTGTAGTAGTTTTAACGCTTTTTCTGAGAAAGTCGATGAAACTTTATTTGTTTAAAGGTAGCCAATCACGGTAAATTGCAATTTTCCAACCATGCTTAAAGTTCCACAGTATTAAATTCAAAGTTGCATGAACTTTGAGCTTCGAATAAAAATCGAACCAAACTTAACTAGAAAATGTGTTTGTAAAACACTATGCCCCCAACTATATGCCTGACCCTAACAAGGTAAGTTAAAAATATATAGGTCTGCTAATTTTTTATAGTTTATTCATCTATGAATTATCAAGGCTCCAGCAGCTATGGTTCTTGAGAAATAGAAAATCCTTACAATGTTTTACACAAATAAGTAATGGGGCAAAACTGTCAATAATGAATACAATGTAACGTGATCCTCACCAAAATGATTGACACATCAAATACTATCTGTATACCAAAAATCAGGTCTCTATGTCAAACGGTTCAAAAGTTGGAAAAATGTCAATGTTAACAAAGAGGCATAATTCAGTCAAATATTTACGAAATTAGCCAAAAAGTTAATCACGTGATCTACACCTTAGCTCCTTGCTGTATGCCAAGTATGAGCATTCTAACTCCAATGGTTCTCCCAGGATTTTGGGAACAAACTTTCATTCAATTTTTCGAAAAGGGGCATAACTCTGTAAGTACAAGGCCAACAGAACAGAAAAAAATACCGGTCTGCTAATTATTTATGGTCTATTCACCTATGAATTATTAAGGTTCCAGCAGCTATGGTTCTTGAGAAATAGACCATCCCTACAATGTTTTGCACAAATAAGAAAAGGGGGATAACTCTGTCAATAATGAATATAACATAAAGTTACCATCATCAAAAGGATAGAAACATCAAATACTATACCAAAAATCAAGTCTCTAGGTCAAATGGTTCAAAAGTTGGAAAAATGCCGAAGTTAACAAAGGGGTATAATTCAGTCAAATATTTTCGAAATCAGCCGAAAAGATAAACAGGTGATCTACACCATAGCCCCTAGCTGTATGCCAAATATGAGCATCTTAGCTCCAATGGTTCTCCCAGGATTTTGGGAACAAACTTTCATTTAATTTTTCGAAAAGGGGCATAACTCTGTAAGTGAAAGGCTGACTGACAAGAAAAAAAATATTGGTCTGCTTATTTTTCATGCTCTATCCACCTTTTAAATATCAAGGCCCCAGCAAATACCGTTCTTGTGAAACAGACCACCCATAATAATGCTTTATACAGATGAGAAAAGGGAATAACTCTGTTAAAAGTGGATGCACCATAATGCAACCAACATCAGAATGATCAGCACATCAAATACTAGTAGTATACCAAAAATTAGGGTTCTAGGTCAAACGGTTCAAAAGTTGGAAAAATGCCAAATTCAACAAAGGGGCATAATTCAGTCATTTTTGACGGAATGCGCCCAAAAGTTCATCAGGTGATCTACACCTTAGCCCTTAGCAATATACCTTAGCCCTTAGCAATATACCAAATATGAGCATCCTAGCTCAAATGGTATTCCCAGGATTTTGGGAACAAACTTTCATGTAATTTTTCAAGAAGGGACATAATTCTGTAAGTACATGGCTGACGGAAAAGAAAAAGAAATACGGGTCTGCTTATTTTTCATGCTCTATCCATCTTTTAAATATCAAGGCCCAGCCAATACTGTTCTTGAGAAACAGACCACCCATTATTATGCTTTATACAGATAAGAAAAGGGAAATAACTCTGTTAAAAATAAATGCATCATAACGCAACCAACATCAGAATGATCAGCACATCAAATACTAGTAGTATACCAAAACTTAGGGTTCTAGGTCAAACGGTTCAAAAGTTGGAAAAAAGCCAAATTCAACAAAGGGGCATAATTCAGTTATTTTTTGACAGAATTCGCCAAAAAATTAATCAGGTGATCTACACCTTAGCTCTTAGCAATATACCAAATATGAGCATCCTAGCTCAAACGGTATTCCCATGATTTTGGGAACAAACTTTCATGTAATTTTTCAAAAAAGGGGCATAATTCTGTAAGTACATGGCAGACGGAAAAGAAAAAAAATATTGGTCTGCTTATTTTTCATGCTCTATCCATCTTTTAAATATCAAGGCCCCAGCCAATACTGTTCTTGAGAAACAGACTACCCATTATTATGCTTTATACAGATGAGGAAAGGGAAATAACTCTGTTAAAAGTAAATATATCATAACGCAACCAACATCAGAATAATCAGCACATCAAATACTAGTAGTATACCAACAATTAGGGTTCTAGGTCAAACGTTTCAAAAGTTGGAAAAATGCCAAATTCAACAAAGGGGCATAATTCAGTCATTTTCTAACGGAATTCGCCCAAAAGTTAATCAGGTGATCTACACCTCAGCCCTTAGCAATATACCAAATATGAGCATCCTAGCTCAAATGGTATTTCCAGGATTTTGGGAACAAACTTTCATGTAATTTTTCAAAAAAAGGGGCATAATTCTGTAAGTACATGGCAGATGGAAAAGAAAAAAAATACGGGTCTGCTAATTTTTCATGCTTTATCCACCGTTTAAATATCAAGGCCCCAGCAAATACTGTTCTTGAGAAACAGACTACCCATTATCATGCTTTATACAGATGAGAAAAGGGAAATAACTCTGTTAAAAGTAAATGCATCATATCGCAACCAACATCAGAATGATCAGCACATCAAATACTAGTAGTTTATTAAAAATTAGGGTTCTAGGTCAAACGGTTCAAAAGTTGGAAAAATGCCAAATTCAACAAAGGGGCATAATTCAGTCTTTTTTTGACGGAATTCGCCCAAAAGTTAATCAGGTGATCTACACCTTAGCCCCTAGCAGTTTGCCAAATATGAGCATCCTAGCTCAAACGGGTTTCCCAGGATTTTGGGAACAAACTTTCGTTTATTTTTTTGAAAAAGGGGCATAACTCTGCAAGTACAAGGCTGATTGACAAGAAAAAAAATACGCATTCTCTAGTTTTTGATAGTCTACCCACCTATAAAATATCAAGGCCCCAGCAGTTACAGTTCTTGAGAAAATGAGGCGTTACGTACGGACGGACGGACAGACGGACGCACGGACGGTCAGGCCCAAACCAATATGCCCCCTCAACTTCTTCGAAGTTGGGGGCATAAAAACTGGCAATTGCTACGCAGATACTTTACCCGAACCATATAACTGGGATAATGCGCTATCACTTATTTTTTGTAGATTATTTCACTGTCATGAGACACTTATATAATTAAAAAGTACGAACAGCTTTCAGACTTGTCGAGCCTTTTAATGTAACGGTTTGCAGTCTAGCTTTTGACATGTTCTCCCCAAAAGGGCCACGCTACCTATCATAATCGCTGCGAAAATTCTGACATGGTTTATCCTCAATTTTTATAGACAAACATGTCGGGTGTAGTATGCTTAGCAGGTGAAAGCCAGACTTCTGTAAATTGGGTCGTTTCGGAGTCGATTATGAATTAAAATACTACTCGGCTAATGATTTTTTAGATTAAAATAATCGGTAAGCAGACCCCGAAATGCCCCATAATAAATTAATTTACACTTACATAAAACTTTAAATCTGAGCTGTGCGGACTCATATCAGAATGAGCAGTCTGGGTATACACTGTTTGCCATTTCGTCAGCATATTTTGGACGCATTACGGCATTGTAAAACCAAACTGTTCCATTTTAAGACAATAACGGTAATTATTTAAGGTTTCCCAACTGTTTTCATTTTTGCGGTTATACTTAAAGAGCTGGCAAATGTACTACTTACAAAACATAGGAAATCTGACTGTGTCCATGGCACGAGGGGCATTGAAAAAGAAACTGTTGTCCACCGAAGTCGATCCCATCTGCAGTGTTTATTTGAGGAGCGGCAGTATTCTTGAGCTTGAATAAGCTGAATTTTTTATCCTCCTGAAAAATGAATGCATATTCAATGCATTTTCTCATTACATATGTTACGTACGCATTTACACAATGGTTTTATCGTGTAACATGATATATCATGTAGGTATGTAGAAAGTTAGGTAGGTAGGTAGGTAGAGAGAGAGAGAGAGAGAGAGAGAGAGAGAGAGAGAGAGAGAGAGAGAGAGTGAGAGAGAGAATCTGAAGAGTTAAGAAACACATCGTAGAACAAAACTGCGTGCTCAGTTTGACTGAGTCTGCTCATGACCAGTAATAAATAGCATGCGCAACAAGTTAAATACATATGAAACAAACAACAAAAATTTGAGCCGCGACACGACAAAACCAACAAGGTAGCATGTGCGCCAAGCGAAGGCTCAGATCAGAGCCTTGGCTGTGCGCTTAAAATATAGTTAAGGTTCTAAGGTAACTTCATGCAGACTATGATCAGACTTGGCGGATGCCCAGGCTGATCTGAGTCTTTGTTGGGCGCACATTCCACTTTGGTTCTGTTGTCATGTCGAGGCCCAATACAGCGAATAAAGTGCGTGTCTTTGAAGTCATTTAAGTATCTGATAATATTATCTTAGGTGAATGTGTACATTTTCTGAGGAAGTTACTCTTACAGGGTTTACATTTAAACAAAAGAATTTGCCTTTTTCTTTCATTTTAGAGCAGACTTGATTATAAAAGGGTTTTGCCCTGCCGGGAAGTGAAAAAGGAAGTAATAAAAGTTGTTGCCCCTTTCCCTTTTAAAATCGCGGAAAAATATAGAGGTATAGTTATACATCTTAGGATCAGGTGCGCTGCCAGAGAACGATACTCTATTATGTGTGTAGCAATTTTTTTCTCTCTTTTTACTCTACCTTAACGCCCAGTTCATTAAATGGAATGTTAGATACAAAAGAGGCGTTCCAGTCTACATGGTTTAGCATTTTGCGCAGTGGGTTAGACAAGTAGCGCTTCTGACGTAATGGCGCTTTTGTTCCTTGTTCATAGTGTACATGTATCGAAGCTTCCTCTAACATGTCAAGAGGCCTGCAAAAAGGAAAAAGGAAAACATACATGAGCCGCGACACGACAAACCCAACAATGTGGTTTTGCGCCAAAAGAAGACTCAGATCAGCCTGGGCGCCCCGTTTGACCAGACTCTTCATTAAGTGCTCATAGGGTAGCTTAGGCTCTAAGCTACCTCCATGCGGACAGCGAAGACTCTGATCGGACTGGGCGGGTGCCCAGGCTGATCTGAGTCTTCGCTGGGCTCTCAACCACATTGTTGGTTTTGTCGTGTCACGGCTTACATGCTTTTTACCGTTTGAATAGGCACATCATTAAAACATTTTTCCTTGATCTCTGTACAACAATAAAGTGGAAATAAAAATCCAAGTCTCTCTCTCTCTCTATCTCTCTCTCTCTCTCGCTCGCTCTCTCGCTCGCTCTCCCTCTCTCTCTCCATAATGTTGGTGAAAGTGTTATATATGGTACCGTATTTATCTAAATGGTTGAAACTTCCGTGTGGTCGAGTGGTTAGCGCTCTCGACTTCGGCTTTCGACTTACGGGGTCATTGGTTCGAGTCCCGCTAATGGCGATAGTTCATCCGAACCTAAACGGCGCTTCATTGCACAGAGCAATTTACAATAACCCTCATATCATCCTGATATGACTGAAATACTGTTGAAAAGGACGTAAACTCCTAGTTATACATCCATTATTAACTAAACAGTTGAGGTTTTAATTAAACGTTCGTTTCTTATTTTATTTCTACTTTCTTTCTTTTTGTCTATCTTTCTATCTCTTTTTTTTTATCTTTTTAAAGAAGTATAAATATTTTAAATATTGTAAAAGTCAAAAGTCAGCTGAAACTTGTATTGTGCACACACTGAGCTGAACCACAGTAAAATGTCCAAATGCAGGCGCCCATATAGAAGACGGAGATCAGCCTGCGTGCTTGCGAATTTAAGGCACAAATAACAAGTATTCTCACTACTATGCCTTGCTATACAGTTGAGCGTTCACAGAAAAATGATTCCATATCATCAAAATGTCTGTTTACTCGGTGCATGCCAACCTACCCAGCCGTCGTTGTGTGCAGTTCGATGACATTTTCCTTCGGTGATTTGACTTCCTCCACCTTGGTGTAGATTGTTTTAGACTGGGGATTGTTGGCATTATTGCTACACTGCCATTTATCACTGCCAATGACCAACTGTCCTGGTCTCCATGAAATAGGTGGTACGTCAGTTTTCAAAGCAATCAATATCTTTTGTCCTTTACACAGGACTCTCTGTTAAATGAAATAAAACAAAAAGAGATCTAGCATAAAGAAATTCGCCTCTACTTGTTAATAAAAAAATAACCCAAAACAAAACAAAATCGTATTCCTTAGAGCTCACAAAGAACAAGATACTAACATAAATGTACAATTTCAGCGGAAGCAACTTGACCATTTTCATTTTGCGTCCTTTCTCCATAGAAATCGACTGTTTAAGAAAATACTGTTTTATCTAGGACTAAAAAAGCCGCGACATGACAACACATACTAAGTGGAATGTAGGCCAAGCGAAGACTCAGATCAGCTGGGCGTCCGCCCAGTCTGATCGGTCTTCGCTGTGCGCTTAAAGGGCACCTAAGGGTCTAAGCTAGCTGCATTCGGACTCACGGACAGAGAAAACTCTAACTGGACTGAGCTGTTGCCTAGGCTGATCTGAGTCTTCGGTGGGCGCACATGCCACTTTGTTTATTTTGTCGTGTCGTGGCTCAAATGCTTTCGTTTAAGAGCAGACCCCGGTAAATCCTGGTAAATAAGGATTTCGATGTCCAAGGATGCAAACAGAAAGCTATAAAAGGCTATTTATAAGAGCCGCGACTCGACAAAATAAACAAAGTTGCATGTGCGTCCTGCGAAGACTCAGAGCAGCATGAGCAACAGCCTAGTCAAATTAGAGTCTTCGCTGTCCGAATGAAGCTAGTTACTTTTAAGGCCATTAGAAGTACCTTTAGCGCACAGCGAGAACTCTTATCAGACCTGGCGGATGCCCAGGCTGATCTGAGTCTTTGCTGGGCGCATATGCTACGTTGTTGGTTTTGTCGTGTAGCGCCTCATATGTATAAAAATAATGGGAACATATGGTGTAGTAGCTATAAACCTTTTCCGTGGAGTGAGGATTTGTGTGCTTTTGAAATATGACATGCTGCATATTTTTCCGAGTTTGTTTTTGTCACATTGCGACTGCATTTGAGAGGCCACATGGAAGATTAGTGTTTAACTTAATGTGTATTACCCTCTGTGAATAAAGTCTATTATCATTATTAATTTATTATTATTATAACTGCTACTGCTCTTAATGTGTATTTAAAAGGTGACAATTCCAACATAAAATATGTCTTTGACGAGCTATAAATCTTATATAAGATGTTATAATCAATGCACGTCCATTGTAAAGAGGAATCGATGTTTTGGCATGTGCGAAAGAAAAAAAAAAAGAATGCTCAGTTTGAGCAAGATTGTCTCTGATTCATTATTCAATATAACAGTGGGATTCAGTGCAGTAACAAGAATTACGTGGACTGCTATGTCCCACCTGCCTTGCATGAACAAAAGCGTCTATTTAAGTTCGGCAGGTTCGAAATAATGAAAATCGCATTCCTCATGGTGTCTATCAATATCCAGCCATCTGTTAAGGTTTTTTTTCTAGTGCGCATGTATAAAGTTCCTCATAAATATTTTAAATATTTCGTAAAGTAAATGTTGCAGCTTCGTTTCATTGGTAAACAACAACTTCCCGTGGAATTATACGCTTACTAGTACATGTATCATTCTTAATTCTGAGTCATTAACATTATTTCTCCTTGCATTTTGCTGCCTTGAGATTATTATTTTTGACTAGACTTAATAAAGTCAATACTTGACAAAAAAGCTAGCCTTTTTTGTTTCTTTTTAACGGTCGACCTATCTGACGGAAGGAGGACCGGCGATTTAAAACAGAAACGTTATATGAACTTGTCAGCTGTAGATGCGTCTGGCTTCAAACATACAATGTACATGTATCAATTAATTTCAATACTGCAATTTTGAATGAAGGTATGTTGCGCTAATGTAGGTCTACGGAAACTGCAAGCAACCCATAATTTCACTAAATAAAGTCGATATTTGAGAGAGAAAAAAATGTCCTTTTTTCTTGTTTCTTTTTAATGGTCGACATATGTGATATAAGGAGAACCAGCGATTTAAAACAGGAACGTTGCATGAACTTGTCAGCTGTAGATGCGCCTGGCTTTAAACATATCAATTTATTTTGAAACAAAAGTGTTTATTCACTATTCTTCGTTTATCATAAATGCCAGTCGTTGTCTCAGAAATAGGAGGTATTTACTGTTAACTGTAAATTATACAAAGTCTTTAAGTAATCATGAGAGAAATTACTCAGTCCAAGCAAAGATAGTTTAGCAAAACATAGCCAAAAGCAAGGGGCACACTTTTGCAAGGGTGTACTCTAGCTCATATTCGCCAAAATTAAATGCACAAAATGCAACACATTGTCATAGTTGTACATCAGACTTAAAAATAACATTCATGGACATTAAGTCATCCTGTGACTTTGAAAATAGGGCCAAGATCACTCAAACCAAACGAATTCATTACCGCACAAATAAATCCATGCAAGCTTGGCGGGATCCACTTATTGGTTCAGGGTATAGAAGGGCTTGAACACTTAGATCGACGTAAAGTATGGACGGACACGGACTAACGGAAAGCCCAACACCTATAAACAGGACAAATTTTGTCTCTAAGTTGTATGCACATTTCCAAAGGTTCCATTCCACGCAATGCTGCCTAAATTACGCTTTAAGCATTAAAAATGAAAACAGTTTAATTTGCAAGCAGCGTAGATCCAGATGAGGCGACCCCGCATGAGCTGCCACATAAAGATCTGCACTCTTTTGCCTCTTGGCTCTGAATTCTCAATGGACATTTTTTTATTTGCAGATGTACTTAAGTCATCTGCGTTTTATGTGCTTTAAAGTTTAAAGATAATCTATTACATTTAAAGCATAAAAATAATTTGAGCCGCGACACGAGAAAACCAACAAAGTGGTTGTGCGTCCAGTGCAGACTCAGATCAACCTGGGCATCCGACTAGTCTGATCAGTCTTTGCTGTCCGCTTGGGGGTAGCTTAGAACCTTAGCTGCCTTTTCAGCGCTTAGCGAAGAGTCGCATCAGACTGGGCGGATGCCCAGGCTGATCTGAGTCTTTGCTGTGCGCACATGGCACTTTATTGGTTCTCTCGTGTTGCGGCTCATATTATTATGTAAACCATACAATACAACGTACCTTGATGCACTCAGTTTTGTCTAAGTCGACAATATTAGATAATTTCCCTTGACTCCGCAGCCGCAGGGTCCCTCCAGTTTCCTGTTCCACTAGATTAAGATCATTGTCAAATTCGTTTTCAAAATCATCGGCGCCAAAGGCATATATAATTACTCCACTTAAAATAAATGCCAGATTCAACTTCATAGTTTCTTACCTAAACCTACAATTATCTTCTTTCATATTAATTAACAACCGCACAACACCAGTAAAGTGTCTATAATACCTATACAATAAACGAGATCGAAACAATGGGCGGAGCTTGTGAGTTTTGAATTTGTCAATCTAACTAACTGACATCAGGAAGTTTTGAACACTTAGCGTCGAGTACTTCTCCGAGACAGGCAAAAAGATATGACTGTCAAGTATGATAAGCTAGTTTGAACATTAGTCAATTTATTTACAAAAGTATGAAAAATATATATCTTGGTTTTTTTATCTTGGCGACTAAGTAATTCAATAAGAGTTTTAATCGATATCGTCTTATCGCAATTTCAAGCGGCTACCCGAATTCACCATCAATTCCGATTGTGCTGTCGCACAGTACGGTCACTTACCGGCAAACCAAATATTCGGACTAAATGATTTAAGGTAAATGCAAGGATCTGGAAGGGAAATCACTCTGACAAGGATGTATTTTTCTCGTTTCTCATAAGGACTCCCTTAAAGTGAATGGGTACACTTTCCAGAGTAGCTATAGCTACTCTGGTATTTTCATTTTTCTTTCCTCCTCAACGGGGTTTATTTCTAAAGAAAAGAATTTGCTCCCCTGGATGTATATTCATCGTTTTGAAACGGTTCGTTGTTCAAGGAAGCGAACAGAAATTCGGTGTATTTGTTTCCCTTTGTAAATATTGCGAAAAAAATGTGCATTTACCCATTCACCTTAAAAACTAGATTCCTTTTCTTGATTTAAGAGAGAGACTAAATTAAAGAAATGAATTAGATATCAGAGAGCATTTGGTATTCTATAGTGGCATCCGTTTTTAATCTCAAAAAAGGGAAGGAACACTCTTTAAATTACAATGTTATCTCTTTCAGGTGCTACTATATACCTTAGGCACTTAAGATAATGTATCTGATGGTGCTGCAGCTATTGCTGTTGCTTCTTGGAGGCGCATGCGCACTGTATTACGAGGCAGGATTCGACCATCACTACACTTATTCCTCGGAGTCTGACATTCTTGGTCTCCATAATGTTACAACGATTGTAAAGGTAAGATCTTTATTAAGTACATGTATTTGATTAAAGTATTCTGTTTTATAGTCAGGTTAGGCAAAACCTGCTACTGGCATCATGCAAACCTGAACTACCCGTTGCATGTGGACAGATGGGGCTCATCAACATGTGAAGGTATCCTGTCTAAGAGTAACTGGTCTCTTATTAAAACTAGAATAGGTAGGTGGAGTTCTTAGCCTTGGCAGGCAGTCCATCTAGGAGTTCATTGCTAGGTCTCTAAACAAAACCTATAAACAAACCTGCAAACACAGCATTATTGGGCGAAAGTCTTCCTAGAAGAAGTCAACGGCCAGAGTAGAATTCAAATCTGAGTCCAGTGGTAGCAGGTAGACCCGAGCGAGCCATGCTCAGCTTGGTAAAACAGCTAGATTAAGGGGGTCATTGTAGGTAGGGATATGCCCCGCCACTTTGGCTCTTTGAGTCTGGTTGTTTATATTATAGGCAATGGGCAAGTCGATGACTTGATGGGAGGAAATAAGACGCCCCCACCTCCAAGAGTCTCCCAACCCTATGGGTCAACAAGGGGTGGTGTTAACACAACATCACTGGGCGTTAGTCTTCCCAGAAGATGTCAAGGCCAGGGCGGAAGAACTCTTTGAGTCAACGGCAATGTGTTCTTAACCAAGGCGAGCCATACAATAATCGTGGATTTCGGCTGCGGTTAACATATATAGCCCGGAGACGGACGGGCTGTGTCAGGCTGAACTCTGCCCTAGAAACACCATGGTAGACAACCTTAATAAAACCTTAATACCGGATCGGTCGCATAGCAGTGCGTGAAAGGTTAGCACTTAAACCCGCTTGTAAGAATAAAATCATGTGGCCTCTATTGACTTGTTTGGTTGAAGGCAATTGTCACATGTTTTATAACAGTTTCCGCCGATGAAAAGTAATTTACAAATAAACATATCAACTGGTTTCGTACGCTTTACATTTGCATCTAGTGTGAACTGTTCGTTTTCAAAGTAAAATCAATATTTGACCATTTGGCTAATTATGTTTTCTTTATTGTTCATGTTTTCTTTTTGACTCTGAAGCATTTGTTTGGCATTGCCTATGTCGTATATGTCGCTGCTGTTTGCATACATATGTCTGTGTAAAAGCCGTGTTTGTCCGTCTCGTGCATTTAAACTCTCCATTTCTTTCCAGTAGTGACCATAAGATAAAAACCAATATAGACAAAAAAGAATTTACCCACATGTACATATCTTGAGTAAAATACAAATAGCCTTTCAATTTACAAAATCTTTTTGTTGAGCTGTATTTTAAGCAGGAGAACGTCCTCGTATGTGTCCATTCCTGAAAGATAATGAGACTCAGTCCCTCGAGAGACTCAGTCCCTCGAGACTCGGGCATCGTATCCATAATTTTGCAGGAATTTTGGGGCCTCGTCTCCATAATTTTTTCTGGAATGGACAGATACTTGGACTTTCCCCTATATTATAAAAGTTTCAGTCGTAACTGTCTATAATAGATTCCTCAAAAAAAATGTGACTCCGTCACTTCAGGCATCGTCTCCATTATTTTTCAGGAATTTCGGGGCCTTGTCCCTATTATTTTTCAGGAAGGGACAGAT
This sequence comes from Ctena decussata, assembly GCA_963989385.1. Classification (NCBI taxonomy): domain Eukaryota; kingdom Metazoa; phylum Mollusca; class Bivalvia; order Lucinida; family Lucinidae; genus Ctena; species Ctena decussata. The sequence continues at coordinate 29,780,623 of OZ022498.1, read as the reverse complement.
ATTTGGACCTTCTCCTATATTACATAAATTAATGCTTTTCGCAATTGTTTTTTACATAGAAAATAAAAAAAGGTTTTGACTATCTTTTTCTTCGTCAGACGTCAATACCATTCCAGAATGGAATCTATTATAAAAGAAAGATTTTTGCTCATATGGAGCATAATATTGCTTATACAGTTGACCCGCATTAAGATGGGATGGGAAAAGAAAACGGTATAGTCTGCATCCCTCTCGAATGCCTGCCGTTGTAAATAAGCAACATCAATTATACCTTATTGTGACTAACAAAATAATGCATCCAGTAACATGCTTTTTAAAAATCCATACGTCAGCTGACTGATGGAGAAAACCATGTTTGTGTCTTTGATATCAAGTTTATCAGGCGAGACCAGAAACATTGTAGGAATTGCGAGGCTTGCCGAGCCAGTCCGACGTGTTTCTGGTCGAGCCTGATAAATTTGATATCAAAATACATTTATATGGTTTTCTATTTATCATGCCTCATAAGAATATTTTCAGGTGTAAAGACCGTCAAACAAAAGAAAAGTAAACGCAGCTCTGTTTGAATATGTTGACGTCACGAATGCGTTATGACGTAAGTCGGTGACGTTATTTAAACAATCGAACGTTGTAATCACGGCCAACGTAAGTATAAAGCCAATCGTCTTCAGAGATCGCTTCTGTAGGCATCGCCTGATAAAATTCGCGCAAGCGTAGTTCCAAAGTGACATGATATCACATCATGTAATCATACCCCTATTATCAGGTGAATTTTGCAGCATATGCTTGATAAATTCGTAACCATTAAGGTCTTGCTAATATCAATGTTTATTTTCAGTATTCAATCAGTATTCAATATTTATTTTCAGTTCCGTATCCGGCCTGTTAATTCCACTTCCAATAATGGCTCACTGAATATGTTATTAGTAGACAGCTTTGTACAGCACTCGGAAAAAGGATACTGTAAGTCTTATTTCCATCCATCCATTCATCCATCCATCTATCCATCCATCCACCCATCCTAAAATAAATCAAAGTAATTTGGTTAACATGAGAGGCGCGGTAGCCGAGTGGTTAGAGTGGCTCGGTTTTTGTGCAGAAAGTTGCCAGACGGTCGTGAGTTCGCGGCTTACTGTCGCCATCCGACGACTGGAAAACTCTCTCTGTCAACCCAGCAGTAAATGGGTACCTTTTTCGAATTAGGGAAGGATAAGGCAGCGAAAGCAGAGAGATGGGCACCGCCTTTCATCAGCTGTTCCTAAGATACAGTGGGTGTCTAACCCCCACAGCCCCTACGGCTATTAGGCTATGGGAAACCTTTACCTTTACCTTAATTCGGTTGACGGAAACTTTACAGCGATACAGTACAAACACAAAGTCATTGAAAGTCATTGTAGACTGTTGTAACCAAACGCATTTTATTTGTATTTGTGTGCTAATATACGAGTTACTGTAATCAGTTCAGGTTACTTTAATACTCAGAAGTGCGCAGAAATTCGATACCCCCTATTCAACCATCGGCGATCAATTTGACTTTAGTACTCCTTGGCAAATATGGTAGTCCTAGATCAACCAGAACCTGCGCGGTTACTTATATTGGATACTATAAGTATAATTCGTGGTTATGAGGTGCAGGTCAAAAACATCCGTTACGAGAGTCACCGTTCGGCATCACGTGGCTTGGCGAATGATGCCGAACAGTGATCCCTCGTGATGGATTTTTTTCTATCCATACCTCATATTTTTTCTTGCGTACCTTTCTATTTACAGCCTGTGACTGACTGTAAACGAACATCTTAAAACGTACAATTTTAGCATTTTAGAGGGTTTTATCTGATTTGAAAGAAACCGGCGCTTTCAACCACCGACGTTCGGTTCTTTGCGTTAACGTTCGGAATAATATACGGTGACGTCATTTTGCAATGTTCATGGCGTCATTTTCTGAAAGAAGCAACAACCTCTCTTGACGACGTAAAATATACGCAAGCTCCTTTACAACGAATGCATTCAATGCACGCGATCATTATCCGGTACTGTGAGAGATAGATTTGTAGGTACAGGTGAAACACTTGGATATCCGTATCTGGTGTGCCAAAAATATTTCTGAATAGATAAATAGAGAATCATGTGAAATCAGACACCTCTTATACTGGAAGGCTTCCTGTTTGGCCTGTGAAGTAGTCTAGCGCACTAGGTACTAAAGTGCTTTTCCATCGACGATGGCTTTAGCTAAGTATTCATGTATGCTTTGTTTTGTTTGATTTCAGTTGTGGACAACCCACTGAAATGGAATCTCGATAAAGGGTAAGTTCCGCTGAATAAATAGTTATGCCTTTCACTAAAGATTTTAGCTATAGGTATATGTTATATTGAAAAAAAATACCTTCATTTTAATTCTGGAGTTTTGTTTAATAGCGATAAGAGTTTGGCGGCGGTAAACTGGTACAAATGTCGAAGGCGAGCACCAGCTGCCGTGGGTTGTCAAGGGCCTGGATTGTTAGAGCTTATTATTGGGCTGATAATTCGCTGAATAAAATATCTGGTACTCTTTTTGTATATTTTTTCTTCCCTTCTTTCTCTGAACCGATTATTATCAGTAAATAAAGCATGGTGCATGGACATAAAAAACGTAGGTGCATCGAAATGTGATAATTTGATATTCTAAATATTGAAAGTGAAATGGCTGTTGTTTGTTTGGAATTATTCATATTTGTTTTGTTTTGTTTCACCTTTGCTTTCATTGTTTTCAATAACATGTAGCTAGTTTATATTATGTTCCTCTCCTAAATGCTAGGTACAGGTGTAATTCCCCATTTGCCACTGGACATCACTAGCCTTCTGATCGGTAGTTTCCAATTAGCATAGAAACCAGTTTTCATATACCATGCTGTTATAACGTGTATATTTTATTCTATAATTCTTACTGCTGAAAATGCGCGAATGTCTTAATTACTCTAAACAATCGACACCTTAAAAAATTATTAAACTGATCATACGAGTTGAACAAGCTGTTCACAAAGCTTCTTGTACGCCCAGCTTCAGTCCTTTTCTGTGCCTGATAACATTTATTTGCAACCCAACGATTATACAATAATGATTCGGAATATTTACTAATAGGTTCTTTTTTACTGTTGGTACGGACGGGCTGGTAACTATGATACATCATCACCCTGAAGACGAGTACGAAGTTCTGACGCTAAAAAAAGTGCTGACTAGTACCTTATCTGCCCGGGTGCTTGTGAGTATATACACACAGACGAGCTATTATTTACTCAAAGGTATCTAATTTCTAAGACGTGTAAAGCCATGTGTGGAGATTTTTATGAAAATTAAACCTCAGGGGTCGTATTTAGAAAAGCACTTTAGTCGTTACTATGCTGTTGCTGAGGCTTAATTTCTATAAAGGAGATTTCTTACAACTATGAAATTTGCTCTGGAAAAGACGTTCCTCCAGAGCAAATTTCATAGTTGTAGGGAATCTCCTTCAAAGAAATGTAGCCTTAGCAACAACATAGCAACCGCTTAAGTCATTTAATAAATACGGCCCAGGGCATTTTTGTATGACGCACGCCTCCCTTAGCATCTACATGGACGAACCAGAGTCACCCTTTCCTGAAAGATCACTGAAAATACAGTAAAACCGTAGGATTCAGTGATGACGCTAATCGGAGGAAAGACATGATGACATTGTTTACGAAACATAACAAGTTTTGTATGTATCACGTTATCCAATATCAGCTACACTAAAGGTTCTTGTTAGTGCGTTTCTCTTAGGAAGCCGACTGGCAATTTATAATGTCATACATACACTACTTCCAAATTCTGCAAGACAGATTGAATTAGAAGTACCAATCATACCTACTCCCTCCTTCCTCCGAAATGGGCATTCTATGGCTAAATCCAAACGTAAACATGGCTTCATTGCTGAAGTCTTTCGTTAGACATCTTACATATGCACGTTATCACTGAAATACAGTTGAAGGGGCCGTTTAAGTGCAAGTCATCCATGCAGAGGTCCATCCTTGCTTGGGTCACACTTGCGAAAGCCTACCTCTGCTTACAAGAGGAAAGTTTTTTTCGGGGACTCTGGAATCGATTTTTATCATTTTCATACTTTGAGGAGTCGTCGGTTCATACATACAGACAGTTGCAGTTTCACCGGGTGAGTAATGGGGATTGCAGATCCCGATTCTGAAGAACTTCTTATTTCTGGTCTGAGCACCAAACTGACAGTTACTACTGTTCTAGATGAAATTCATCACTCAAACGTGTCTTAATCCTTTTATAGTACGCCTACATTAGGTATAATATATTTTATGTGGAGTGCCATGCTGATTGCCATGAATTATCTCTGCAGAAAAAATAGTGAAAAAAGTTAGCATTTTTGTACATATATTTGAATTTTTAAACAGTATGTCCGATTTAGAAAATCAAAAGAAAAAAAATCCGAAATACTTTATTTGTTTTTATAAACATTCTCTGTCTCTAATAAGCCAAACTGACTTATGTGATGATCAAATCCCATACAAAAGAACTTTGAGATACATGTATAGAAATTTCTGTATATTTCTCCATTTTTTTTTTTTTTCGTCTTAAGAACGTAAGTTTTAGGACTTTGAAACTGTAGCGCCCATCATAAGCTTTTTGAAAAATACGGTATATCAACAATACAAAAAAGGAATGATAAATAAATTAAGGAAAAATAATTAGTGCGCATGTTCCACTAAATCGTGGAATCACTGATGAGCCTCACATCTGATTCAGCTCGTATTTGTTTTATTGGTTAGATTTATGTGTGTGTTACAGCTGAAATTGATGGCTTTGTCTATCTAGTATCCCAGTTATTAATAGACATCAAACATAATAGACATTATCATATGACGTCGCATCTGAGAGTGTAATAAAGCCATACATTAAAAACAATAACCCACTAGTGGATTAAATATGCAAATTACGCCGTAACGTTAGGCGTTGACGTCCTTAAAACGTCGCTTTTTCTAATGGCGAAATCGTAGCTTTTTAGTGTAAATTTTGCTAATAAAATGCGATTTTAGTGTCATATTATAAATAGAATCTTGCATTCGTGCTCCTGTATTATTGAATTTATTAAACTCGTTGGTGAAAACGATAAGATGCTCGGCAGAGCCTCGCATCTTATCTTTTTCCCCAACTCGTTTAATAAATTCAATAATACATGAGCACTCATGTAAGATCCTCTATTTAATCTAATGAACATACTAATATCTTGCAGATTCAAGATGAACCAACCTGGCAATTTTCATCCGAGGAAGTAGACCATACAGGTAATTGGCTATAATTGAGCCGCGACACGAGAAAACCAACAATGTGGTTGTGCGCCTGGCGCAGACTCAGATCAGCCTGGGCATCCGCCTAGTCCGATCAGACTCTTCGCTCAGCGCTTAAAGGGTAGCTAGGGGCTTAAGCTACCTCCATGCGGACAGCGAAGACTCTGATGAGACTGGGCGGATGCCCAGACTGATCTGAGTGCGCTGGGTGCACAACCACATTGTTGATTTTCTTTTGTCGCGGCTCATAGGTATAAGTAATATGACATTGATAACAAATGAATAAGATTATCTTTCGCTGATGTTCACAAGCGAATTAGATTACAAAGACAGGCAACAGAACACAGCCGTGCTATAAACAAACGAAGTTATTTTTTGTTAGTTTTTTTGAAAACAAAATGACACAAACAACTACGGTTACAGATTATTGGTTTACAGACATGTACCTTCCTTAGGATATATATATGCATCACTCACTTATATAACTCTTGTTAACATGATAAATCAATTTGCACAGATTTATATTTGAACTCGGATAATTAGTCTTTGAGACAAGGCTTTACATGACACTGACTACTGACTCTTAAGCATACCTTTAAGATGCTGCAGCATACGTTGAAATTGTTTAACGTAACAAACGCACACCCCACTGTTTCAGTGTTAGAAAAGACATTTTGTTTATTCAGTGCAATCTGTCATTAGGCAATAAACCCTCGGACTTGCATTTGAACAACACAGCATGCTGTGATAAGAATTAGCGAAAACATTTAATAACTGTAAAACAGAATGCATTAAGAATTAAATATAGAATTGCGATGACGTCGTGTGCTATCCCAGACATGGCTACCCATCGGATTTTAGCACTGTTTTTGTCCAATTCAAGGTACACTAGAACATCAATATGAAGCTGAGAAGACCATGGAGGGGGTGAAATTTGTTCGTACTCACAGGAGCTCTTCCGAAGTTCTAAGATACCATAAAAAGGTAATGCATCTAGCAGACCACATGAATGGCGCGACACTGGGCAATGCGTATTATAGCACAGACTGAATAGCGTCAGTAAAGTCCACAGATTCTAAAGATTGATTTATCATACATTTACTAGAAAAAAACACTCTTTTTACATATGCGATACAGGCAAGACTTTCATGCACGTACCAGGACTGCATATCTCCAGGCCGTATTACTCTAAAAATAGCCAAAACCCGTATCACTCCCTAAGAAGAAAAACTCATATCATCCGTATCACATCCCATCCCACGTGACCCATATCATCCCTTAGGCGAAAAATCTATATCACCAAAATAGCTAAAACCCATATCACTTCCTAGGGAGAAACACCGAAATCATCCGTATCACATCCCATCCCACGTGACCCATATCATCCCTTAGGCGAAAAATCTATATCACCAAAATAGCTAAAACCCATATCACTTCCTAGGGAGAAACACCGAAATCATCCGTATCACACCCCACATGACCCATATCATCCCTACTGCGTAGAAGCCATATAACCACATAATAAAAATATATAGCCCCGAAAGCTCAGTGGCAGAGCGTCCGCTTTCGGAACGGGAGGTCGTGAGTTCGAATCCCGACCACGCCATACCAAAGGCGTAAAAATGGTACTACGAGCTCCCTTCGCTGACGCTCGCCAATAAAGGGTAGTCCTATGAAGATAAGTTAAGTCATCATGTAAGTATGAATTTTTACTAGATACCTAGTTTGTCGCAATAAAAGCTCTATAGAGCTTATAATATATGTTTCTAATATGCGACGTTAAATAAAGCTTATTTATTTTATATCTTTATATGATAAATAGATTATGGTATAGCAATTTTTATATCATACCCAGTATCAACCCTCGACTCTCATATCAGCCATCGACTCCCATATCAGCCCTCGGGCCAATTTGCCATATAATAGGCTCTATATATCGGAAAAGGAACGACTGCCAGACCGTGGCTGATATGCCACGGCTAATACTTTGCTGTGCACATATACAGTAAACTTCTGGTATATTCCGATGACACTTTATGTGCCCTTCTGACCTCTACAGCTTAGTTTGATAGAGCTAGGTTCTATAGACACAGCCGGCATTGGTATGATGTAGCTAATGAATCATGCTTGAACTCTTTTGAAAAAAAAAAAACAAATATATTTTTTTAACTTTGTCATAATAAAATATGCAAATACCCAGGAAAGGACGCAATGAATATTCTGATCTTCACAGTTTGATAATATTTATCATTTTTGGCATTAGGAGGATAGGAACCCATGTCTATGTTTACATGGACTGTTACAACTTAGGTCGAGGCATACATTTATGGCCAGAGAAGGACAAAATGCGGAGCCGCGACGCGACAAAACAAAACAGGTGGTTGTGGGCCCAACGCAGACTCGGATCAGCCTGGGCATTCACCCAGTCTGCTCAGTGTCTTTGCTAAGCACTTAAATGGTAGTTAAGGGTCTAAGCTAGTTCCATGCGGACAGAGAAGACTGTGATCAGACTGGGCGGATACCCAGGCTGATCTGAATATGCGCTGGGCGCACAACCACTTGTTGGTTTGATCATGTCGCGGCTCATATATTTGCAAAGTGCATAAATTTTGCAAACAGCAAATGTAAGAATGAAGATACCGAGGAAAGAGAACAATAACAAAACAATTAACCAAGGACACCGAAGGAAGACGGAAGAACACACAAACGACAGACGGCGGCAATCGTCCGTTACGTAAATATTTCTTCTGTAATAGATATGGAAGGGTGCCGTCTTTCAGTCTGAAACCGGCAGCAAACCTGTCAACCATTATTAGGTTATTGTCTGACTGCACGAGCATACATGCGAAGATGTTAAATTGAAATAGGCGTTTTAACATAATGTCAGGATTTATGACTTAGCCTCTTAGAATGCAGACAGTTTGCTGAGTGTATTATTTCACTGAAATTGCAACGTAGTTTGCATATTTTCATTCGGCTGTGTGATATATATATAAATTTTTGACCGCAGAAGTACAGAAGTACAGACAGAGTTGTAAATCTTCACTTAAGGTTTAACTAATTTTAAATTATCGCATCTTATTACAGGTTGAAGGCTGCAACAAAGCAATTGTTTAATTTATTACTTAGACTGTGTTGTATAATATTACATTCACGATGAAGAGCCCTCACAGAATCTATGTAGGAGAGATCAGTAAATCAAATTTCGCATGGTGTTTAATGACACCGGTATACGTGTCAGTGTGACTCAAAGTCTAAAACACCGTAGGGTTTTAGGTACCTGCAACTGTTTCTGAGTATATGGAGGAAATAAGAGCTATTTTAAGGCTTGCTGTGGAAAAGCAGTGGAAAATTGGCATGGAAACTTTTAATATTCATCGGCTAAATATTCTATACCCAATATTAGTCCGACAAGACTAAATGCCCATCCTTCAGCTGAATATTATTACAAAGGCGCACACGAAGGGTATTGCATAGGCCCGTCTTTGCTCCACAAAGTCGCGTTTAAAGTGATATGGGAACAACACAAAAGTTATAGTGTCATATATTTGATTACCCTCAATCAAATAAGCAGAACAGACACTTCAAACACACTGATAGAATATCGACCCCCGACTTAAATATCAAACAGCGGATAAAAGCACTTGTTGTTAAGTATTTTATCTTTAAAATGCGAGTTTTGCGCAAAGAATAAATATGTTTAAGCAAAGGGATTTAATACTTACATGGCTTACATTAAACGTAATCATGCATAATTTATCAAGACAGAGGATTTATGCGAACCTGTACTTCCTAGTTTTTATTGTCATTGTAGGCACGACAAAACATGAAAAAATGTTACTCTAGGTGTATCGGTCCACCTCCATAAGTTTGCATCACTTCTACAAAGGGAGACAACTTTTGAGACTTCCTGTTTGCTAACCCGGGCATCAGTGGTCTTCTAAAATGAGGCCTTCTAAAGCAATCTCGTTCCTTGAATGGTTGACCCCAGTTGAAAATGGAAAAACAAAAAAATGTAAAGTTGCTTCTCCTGAAAGTCTTCCATTTCACCTGAAATAATTTACGACCATCTATAGGAAGTCCGGTCAGCGTCTATACTACAAAATATATATAGGTACCGCTTAAATGGCTGATGAAAGCGGAGAACGTGCAAACCAGAACGTTCCTATTTGCAAGCTGACCTTACTTTGTTCGCATGTCGTAAGAGTAATATTTCGTGAATGACCCACAATTACCAATTATGGGTTTATCGCCATTTGGTAATATTGAAAGCTTAGTCTATAACTTCTTCATACCGCTTCAAATATTCTTATTTTATTTATTAGTTATACGAGTTATTATTTTATAATCCTATTGTCCGTTATTTGTTTTATATATCTAGAAGCATCCCGCCTAGTAGACCAGGCCCAGAGGTTATAAAACTTTTTTCGTGCTCAACTCAGCTGAGCATGAAATTTTCTCTGCTGATAAATATGAAAATGCCAACTAATGTTGGCATTTTCATATTGATAAGCAGAGAACATTTCATACTCAGCTAAACTGAGAAAGAAATCAACTGTACTTATCAGTAATTTACTATTTATCAACAGGTAAAATTTCATGCTCAGCTGAGTTGAGCATGGAAAAAGTTTTATAACCTCGGGGCCGGGAGGACGTTCTGGACTCATATTCCAATCTTCTTCGTGAGCTTTCAGGTCGTAATTCATTTTATCTGAATTATCTCAACTTTGTCTTTATCTAGCATCGGCCCGACTTATCTGAAAGTCTGTCAAAAGGGCTAGCAAACTAACTTGAACACATTCAGCCATCTGGATAAAACACTATGCTTTTAGAGTCATGCATTCTCATTAATCAGTAACATTTTGTATTTCTAAATCTGTACGCTTTAATCAGTGGGCATTCAAGTCTCCTTAAAAAGATCTGATTTTGCTTTCAGACATTAAACCTTGACCATAAAGGAACTCCTGTCTACATCGAGAGCCTGGATAATATCACTCTGCACTCGGACACTACGCAAGTGAAAAGGTAATTTTGATGCCCTTAGCAAGAGGTCACACATACGTTCGACTGCAAAACCAGTTTAAAATTTCGTTAACACAATGAAATAGTTATACCTAATCAACAAGTTTCCGTTAGATAGGTTTGCCCTCAAACAATGCTTAGTAACAATATAGGCAATGATCAGGAAACAAAAAAAATCAAACTCCTTGTCCCGCCCTCAAAACCAAAAAGGAAAGAAGCACATATCCAAAAATTAACAGAAGTTCACGATAAACACACACGGTAAACCGAATGAGCAGCTCTTTCCAAAACAGATGGTCACTCAGCTACCCTAACTAAAAAAAGCAGCAACATTTTTTTTACCTATTTTCTATTGAATTGCAAAACACAACAAATCAGAAAGCAGAATGGGCAGTTATATAGGTGACTACACTGCTAGAGATCATAGACAAGGGGATCTAACAACATGCAACATTGAGGAACTGTAACTGACGTAACGCCTTGGAATGGTCAGTAAAATGTTATAGGGGGCGTGGGGGAGTGGAGGAGAAAATATTACAGGGTGTGTATGGGCTCAAAATAGTTTTACTGGATCCAAACCCTCGCCCTCTGCTTCTACGGTGGTTTAGCTGTTAGGTCCGCATGAAGGTTTCCTTACTCATCAATTACGGAAACACACAAATCGCGGATAAGACCTGTGATGAATCAGAGATGGGACTCAACAGAAACAGCGTTTTGCGACACCTGGAGATTCCTGGGGTTTCTAATAGCACCACTGAAATACCGAAGCCAAAGAAAACCATCGCTTGAACCCCGAATAACTAAGCAACAGACAGGGCAAGTTCCGACCGCTACCAGCTAACCTAAATAGCCCTAAAGTGTGCCTACCATTGAGTCTGATGCCTGAACAACCGGCGCACAGATAAGAGGGAAGTGAAGTTATTAACCATGATTGGGTTAAGCACTTAACGTGCTGACTGCATCATTACATTTATGTTATATCCAAAATGATTGTAACGCATGATAATTTTTCAGAACTGATTAGAAAAATCAGCCCTACTTACAATTTTTTTAATAAATAGACTAAGTCACCATAAAGTTCTGGTTCCAGTAGGAACAACAGCTGTATAAAAGGTTTTAATCCGATCGGGAATTCAGAAACCAATCCATAATGTCGGCGATAGAATTGTGAAAAAGCTTTTCGAGGTTTATAATAACGATAGACCTGTTGGAGAAGTTTAGCAGTTAAATTTTTATAACGTTCATTGAAGTAAGTCACATGACTAGACACTCTGGCGAACCGAATAGCACGAGAAATGTAAAGCCCATATGAGGTAGAACGGAGAACGCCACCATCCAAAAGAGGAAAATTTTACCATGTCAAAATCAAAGTCATCGTGGTTGTCATAAAGTTTGGAAGAAACGAACTCGTTTGAAATAGATAAATGTAATTCCAAAAATGAATGTCCGTTTCTTAGCATGCACCATTTTCAGCCTTACTTCCAGAATTTCGAATGCAAATCTGGAGACGGTGAGCTCGATTCCGAGCAGTGCTGAGCAAATGTATTTTGATTGAATGTTCCAACTGGTTTTTACAGAGGGAAACTTATATTTATTATCAAAATGCCTGTATGATGTTTTGTGAGTGCAGTGACTGTTTCTTGTATAGCTTAGTGCACAGATGATTTTATGAAAGAAATCTAGAAGCTATAGAATGTCAATAAAAAGTACCTTTAAAACCTTTTGATGGATTGCTTGTCTTTGCTCTATATAGGAAGACCGTCGATGGCGAAGCTGAAATAGTTGATGAACAGTCGGGTGGTATGTATTGCAGTGTTTTTTTATCATATCAACTGAAAGAAGTGTAAGAATGTGGCTAAGATACATTTAATCAGTATTGAGAAAAATACCAAAAGCATTCATTTTCAAATGAAAAAAGTTAAACTTTCAAAAATGTTGCTGCCAAACCTTTTTGTTTTGCATGTAGCCTTCTTAAATAAATATAATGTAATTCTGACAATTATTGTTATGTGAATACGAAAAGAATAAAAAAAAGTGGAAAAATGAAATATTTACAACATGTATTTGTGCAAGAAATTTGCTAAGTCCACTACTTTCTTGACTAAGCCACCATTTTTTCCTTGAACGAAAGGCAGAAGATGTTTTATCATAAGGTTTTATTATAAGAGGTACAAACAATGTTATCTGAACTTAAATAACACACAAAAGCACACATACACATGGCCGTAAAACGTTGGTTTGTTTGTTGTTGTGATTAAACAGCTTTTTGAGACAGTACTTCAAGTCTAAAACGAGCTGTCTGAAGAACGAACGGAAGATAAAACATGGACGGGAGTAAAGACCATCCCGCAACTGTTGCAAGCACAGTCGGTCCTTGCCATTCTTTATCAGAAGTAGTTTTAATGCTGGTTTAGTGTACATTAAGACATAGTGGCTGCCTTCAAAGGTTGCCGACTAGTTTCTGGCAGACAAATCTCAATTTATCTGAGAGCAAAAATATGAAACAAAATGAAGCTACCCAGAGAAGGTCACAATAGCCTCTAAGTATCACCATCGTTCAGGTTTATAAACCAATATCTGGGCATGACGACAAACGGGGTCGCTGAATCTACATGCAACACAATGCAGTCATTCAAAACGAGGTTGATGATTATACCTGCAGCTCAATACTAGACTAAGTATAGTCTAGTCTATTGTATAACCTTACAAGGACGTTGGGGTACACCAGATGGCTTTACAACAATTCCTTTCCACCTAGTCCTCAGTTGCCCTTAGTCCATCCCCGTCCACTCTTTAATTTTGTCTTCCCACTTTTTCTTCTGTCTATCTCTTCTTCCTTCTCATTTTACTGTGCCCTGCAGAAACGTTTTTGCAAAACCACAAGACAAGACCTTGAGATGTTGCCAAACCGCCTCAGTTTCCGTGCCTAAACCTTAGCCAACAGTTTGTTGTAGTACCCAATGGCTGCTTTGATCTTTCTGCTTACATCCTCATCAGGTACATGGTCCTTGTATGAGATGTTCGGTAACATTCGGTAGCATCTATCTCATAGGCCTACATTCTTTTTTTTCTAACTCTGCTGTAAAAATCAATGCCTCACAGGCATACAGAAATATGGATATGGCAACGGAGCGGATCCGTTTAATCTTGGAACCAAAAGACAGTTATGTTGTTATCTCTCCATATTAGCTTCAGCTTAAATTGTTAGAGCTGCAGAGGCTTGTGCAAGTCTTGAGAGAACCTCTGTTTTTAAGCAATCATCCGAGATACGAGGGTCATCCAATAAGTCCTGCAAACGGCCGAGTTTCAGGCAAATGATAATTAAAAACGAATCAAGCAGTCCAAATTCCTACATTGCATCTTTCCTTCTTTCCAGTCAACAATTTCCAGAAACATCATGATTTTGCAAATGGCGATGCTAGGCAACTGAAGAATATTGAAATGGATCAGCCCCCAGCCTTTCAAGTCTTGGGATCTTTCTATCAGGCTGGCCCTGACATGCAAAGATCTGTCCTGTTGTCGTACTAAATACGTATCAAACAAACCTTGATAGGCTATTGAATCCTATCTTATCTCTAGTTCATCTGAGAATAAAGCTAACACCTCGGAAATCTTAAAAACACTTCCGCATTCCACGGAAGCTGAGTCACTAGTGGTTTTTCGTGTTGTGACTTGCTTTGTCGGCATATTTTACCAATTAAACGAGTTTTCCCTGGAGAAAGCCGATAGCGGTGAAAAGGTAAATATGTCCGCTAACTAGTTCAACCATTAAATACCTTTGTCAAGTTGTTTTTATGAAGAAAGTCATCGTAATTTGGCTCACTCATTTCTCAAAGTGGACAATTACATGCGGTCATGGCGGAGATCCTGATATTTGTTTCGGCAACGCTGATTGGTGTATTCTGTTGGAAGCTACTGCCAGACGCCGGAGTTGACCAATCAGATTGTTCGTATTATTCATTTTATATTCATTCTCGAGGTAAGCACGTTCGTAACCTTAACGACCAAAGTAGTATAAATAGAACGGCTCTACCTACGCGTCCCGTCGTTGGGCTTGTTCTGAAAAAGCGACAACTGTCACTCCAATCTTGTAAAGATGAGAGAGGTAAAAACTCGATGAAAATCGAAATTGGAAGAAAAGGCTTGGCTGACTTTTGACCTTTTATGAATCTTAGACTAGTATTAACTTGCAACGAATTTTATAGAGTTCTTCGAATTTTCCCAAAGCTTCTCTCCGATTTTCAAGTGCTTCGAATTTTCAGCCAGAGCCTCGTTTCGATATTTGAACCCTAATGTTACGAATTTTGGCTATGCTTTGCATCGGATTTTAAAGCTTTTTCTAATTTATAACTCCAGTCTTTCTTCCCTCAAAATTCGCAACATTTCAACTTTCCAATTTACTCTTAACTAAACTTGGTAATGACTAACGATACTTGTTAGGATCTTAGGAATTCTTAAGGTAACTCTATTTGTATTTGTAATAGAGATTTATTTGAGAAATGAGTGTGTAAGTAAACTGTCTTTAATTGTGAATTGTTGTTAAACATGTGCTTTATTGTATAAAAAGAGTATCAGGTTAATTTCTAATTGTTTGAGACTTAATTCAGTCAATGTTTAACTATTTTAACTATGATACTGAAGATGTCATGTTTTTATTCAATGTCATAATAAAAATAAATAATTATTTTTCTATCTGAAACCATTCTTCTTTGTTATTTACACCACATATGGGAATCAGAAGAACCCACTTGTAATGTTCCGACTCCTTTGACTCGGCCTTGGTAATCCTGACATTCTGACTTGTTACACAAGGGGGTCGGGACGTTACAGATTTGGCGTCAGAAGTGGCGAATTTTTTAATGTAGAATGAGATAAAAAAAAAAAAAAAAAAAAACAGATAGAATAATAATACAATTTTTTTTTAATGTAATTTTTTATTAATAAATACAGAAAAAGTCAAATTTTTCTCTGTAGGCTTGATTCTAGTGAGTAGCTAACTCAGTCTGAAAATAGAAAATAAGTATCTATTTTAATATTTTGATTCTGGTGGTTACTCTTTACATTAGAAAATGGATCAAGAAACTATTCTAAATATGTCTTTGGAACAAGAAAACGAAACTGAGCGAGTTTCACGTAGAAGTAGAAGAGATAATAGTATAGACAGCCTCTCTAGACAGTCTAGTACTGACAGAGACATTCAGTCTCAGATAACGTCCCTAGCAAATGAAGTAAAGGCCACAGTCATGTCCCTGAGTGACACTTTTGAAAGTAGATTAGATAGAGTAACTGAAAAACTGAATGATGTACAGAGGCATATTAGTGACCTAGAAAATAGAAACACAAATAACATGACTGGTAGTAGTTCTATTTCTCAGGTTCCTTCTTCAGATCGAACTGAGATGCAAAATAATTTACATGCACAGGGTGAAGCATCCAGTTTAACCAGATGTTCTGATAAGCACTCTAGTACTAAGATTAAGCCGCAACTCTATGATGGTTTGACAGACATCGATGAGTATTTAACACAATTTAGTATTGTAGCGGAGATAAATTGTTGGAATAGTCAAATTAAAGCGTTACATTTGGCTAGCAGCTTAACTGGTAGTGCTAGGTCCCTTCTTAGTGAATTAGATGTCGAACACAGGCGAGAATACTCTCGCTTAGTTAGAGCACTTCAGAACCGATTTGGTACTGTAAATAGAGCTGAGATCTACCGAGCTCAGCTTAAAAATAGAATCAGACAAAAAGGGGAGGCAATTCCAGAATTGGCCCAAAATATAAAGAAATTAACAAGACAAGCATACCCTGATGCAAGCTCGGATTTGATTGATACGTTGGCACTAGATCATTTTATTGACTCATTACTTGATTCTGAAATGAGGTTAAGACTAAGAGAGTGTAGCCCCAAGACAGTACAGGAAGCCGAGACTTTAGCTGTAAAAATGGAGGCACAGAGGGTAGCGGATAGGCAGCGTAGCCGTACCATAGGATCCATTAGTGAGACCTCTGGTGATAATTTGTTTTCAAATGAGGTCAAGAAGATAACTGAGACTGTAGATAAGTTGGCCGACAAGGTAAATAAAATACAAAACAAACAAGAATCTAGAGATTTCCAATTTAGGGGTGGTAACAGACAACCAACTAGACACAATTTTGCATCAGACAGGTCACAGCGACCAAATACAAACTATAATCAGCAAAATAGATATAGGGGTAATAACTGGCATAGAAATGGGGGACCAAGCAATCAAAATAGAAATAGTTTTGTGAGACAGCCAGAGCAGAGAAATAGTTATGGGAGACAGCCAGATCACAATAATAGTTTTGTGAGACAAAATGAACAGGAAAACGAGAACAGGTCAAGTTTAGGGACCGCAGCTCGACCTGCGAGAATGTAAGGTCCAAAATAATACAATTAAATAGCATGGGTAATGAGGACGATGGGTATTTTGTTTGTGCGAAAGTGAATGAAAAACCTGTGACAATGTTGTGTGACTCAGGTGCAAATGTGACTATCCTTAACAGTTCTCTTTTAAATAGCTCTATATGGAAAGATAGTGTAGAACCTTGTCTCTCTCCTGTTAACACTATGTTACTGACAATTACAGGGGAAAGTAAACCTTTTCTGGGAAAAGCAGTAGTTCAGATATGTTTGGGAAAATGTACCTTCCAGCATGAAGTTTTATTTGCTGATATAACTCAGGATGGTATTCTTGGAATTGATTTCATGATGAAAAATAAATGTGATTTAATTATTAGTAAAAGCTGTCTAAAGGTGAAAGGAGAGGAGATACCTTGTTATATGAGTAGTAGTTTCCATCCATTATGTTGCAGAGTGGCTCTAGTAGAAAATGTTAGTGTTCCTCCTGAATCTGAGATTATAGTTTCTGGGAAACCTCTTGATAGCTTTGATCGAAGTACTGCTGGGGTAGTAGAACCTGCAATGAAATTTGTACAGAATACAGGGTTGTTAGTGGCTAAGGTTTTGGTTGATACAAAAAAAGGAAATATCCCTTTGAGACTTGCGAATCTAAGCAGGGACTCAATTAATGTGAATAAGGACACAGTAATGGCACTTTTGCAGCCTGTAAACTCTATTGGTAGTGAAAGTTTGTGCTCTTTTGATTCGAGTAAATCTGTCCAGCCAGAATTACCTGAACATATGGTACAGCTATTCGAACGGTCTTCGGAAAATTTAGATAAACTGCAGAAAGCTAGGTTATGTCAATTTCTGATCAAGCATCAAGATATTTTTTCAAAATCATCCAGTGATATTGGGCATACCACATTGCTGCAGCATCATATTGATACACAAAATGCAAAACCTGTGAAAAAAGCACCCTATAGAATACCCTTAGCAAAGCGAAAAGTGGCCGAGCAAGAAATTCAGCAAATGGCTGAAGATGGCATAATCGAAAAATGTCCCCAAAGCGCTTGGAATGCTCCAGTAGTTATGGTAACTAAACCAGATCAGTCCATTAGGTTTTGTTGTGATTTTCGAGGGTTAAATGAGGTGACTGTGAAAGACTGTCAACCCCTACCACGAATTGATGATAGTCTTGATGCACTTTCTGGATCCAAATGGTGGTCATGTCTTGATATGAAATCTGGATATTGGCAAGTTGATATTGCAGAGGAAGACAGGCACCTTACGGCATTTGCTATACCTGGTGGTGAGCAGTGGCAGTGGCGTAAACTTGCTTTTGGGCTGTGCAATGCACCGTCTACATTTACTCGATTGATGCAAATGGTATTTTCTGGACTTCTATGGAAAATTGTCATTCTCTACTTGGATGATATCATTTGCCATTCAAAGACCTTTGAGGAACAGTTCACAAACTTGGAGTTGGTATTCGAACGGTTAAGAAATTCGAATTTGAAACTCAATCCAAAGAAATGCTACTTATTTCAGAAAGAGGTCACATTTTTAGGTCATACGATAAGTGAAAAAGGAGTAGGCACATCCCCTGATAAGATTCAAGCTGTGAAAAATTGGCCCACCCCCAAAAATGCAAAAGAAGCAAAAAGTTTCATATCTTTAGCAAGTTACTATAGGTCATATGTATATCAGTTTGCAACTATTGCCAAGCCTCTCCATCAACTTGCAGAAAAGGAAAGAACATTTAAATGGACAGATGAGTGTGAAAGGTCTTTTCAGGTTATTAAAGATGCATTATGTAGTGCTCCAATTTTAGCCTTTCCCACAGAGACTGATAGATTTGTTTTAGACTGCGACGCTTCAAATGTGGCGCAAGGCAGCGTACTGTCTCAAATTCAGAATGGTGAAGAGAAAGTTATTTGTTACTTTAGCAGATGTTTCTCCAAGGCTGAGAGGAACTACTGTGTGACTAGAAGAGAGCTTTTGGCCGTAGTAAATGCAATTAAACATTTTCACCATTACTTATATGGAAATAAGTTCATTATTAGAAGTGATCATGGAAGTCTACGTTGGTTGCTCAATTTTAAAATTTTAGATGGCCAGTTAGCGAGAATGTTGACTTTCCTATCTGCTTATGACTTTTCTATGCAGCATAGAGCTGGAAGATTACACAGCAATTGTGACGCTTTATCTAGAAGGCCCTGTATTGACCTGAATTGTAAATACTGTGAGAAAGTAGAAAATAAATTTTGTGGTGAATTGGTTGAAGAAAATAGTCAAATAGATGTGACAGAAGATATAGTCAGAGATAGAAGTAGTCCTTGCGAGATAAACCGTGTTCATAGTAGTAACCAATATAAGAATGAGAATACAGACTTAAGTAGAAGAGTTGGTGTTTGCCAAGGAGAATTGTTGGAACCATTATTATATAATAATGAAAAGCAAAATGAGGAAAAATTGGGTCAGACTGAGAAAAGAGGTAGGGAGTTGCCTAGGTATGATAGAGTAGGGGCAACTAGGAATAAGGTAGAAGAATCTGAGCCTAAGCCCGGTATGTCCAGTGACGATAAACAAGATAGTCCTGTTACTGACATAGGGTTAGGTAATCTCTGTAAAAATGATAGTCTAGAAGAAGATATAGACTGGGAGAATTTTGACAGGGATAAAGTAACTAGGAATAAGGTAGAGGAATCTGAGCCTAAGCCCGGTATGTCCAGTGACGATAACCAAGATAGTCCTGATTCTGACATAGGATTAGGTAATCTCTATAAAAATGGTAGTCTAGAAGAAGAGATAGACTGGGAGAATTTTGACAGGGATAAAGTGAGAGAGCTTCAGTTAAATGATCCTATCCTGAAAAAGTTACTTGTATGGAAAGAAAGTGAGAAAAGGCCAGAGTGGTGTGAGATAGCTGACCAAGGTTTGGAAGTTAAGTATTATTGGCAAATGTGGGACCTTCTCTGTATAAGGGATGGAGTGTTATACAGAAAATGGGAAAACTTTAATGGGAAAGAAATTACACTTTTATTAGTTGTCCCGAAGCCTCTGAGACATTTTATTTTGTCCCAATTACATGATAGCACGACTGGTGCACACCTTGGTGTTAGAAAAACTCATTTAAAAGTCAGGGAACGTTTCTTTTGGTATGGTATGAAAAAGAATACAAGCGAATGGTGCTCTAGTTGTGAAATCTGTGGCTCACGCACGGTGTCCCAGAAGAAAGCTAAAGCTCCTATGAAACAATACAACGTTGGTTTACCTATGGAGAGGATAGCAATAGACTTTATGGGTCCTCTTCCCAGGTCAAACTCAGAAAATGGTAATGCCCCAAAGAGATATTTAATGGTAATTGGGGATTATTTTACCAAATGGACTGAAGCTATACCAATAGAAAATCTTGAGGCAAAGACTGTAGCAAGAGTACTTATCGATAATTTCATCTGTAGGTTTGGGGTGCCTCTTTTTCTCCATACAGATCAAGGAGCCTCCTTTGAGAGTCAATTATTTCAAGAAATTTGTCAGATTCTAGGAATTAAGAAAACTAGGACAACAAAGGCAAGACCCCAATCAGATGGAATGATAGAAAGGGCAAACAGAACAATTATAAACATGCTTTCGGCATTTGTGTCTGAGCATCAGAGAGATTGGGTCGAGTATGTACCTTTGGTAATGATGGCCTATCGATCCTCAGTTCACGAATCCACTAGTACAACACCAAGCATGATGACCTTTGGTCGTGAAATTCGACTTCCCATAGATCTGATATTTGGTCAGCCTGAAAGAGAGAATGATGAACAAGTTTATGGAAGTCAGTATGCAAGTCAGTTGAGTGACAAGTTAAATGAAGTGCATGAGTTTGCTCGAAGTCGGTTACAGATAGCAAGTGATGCTATGAAAAGAAATTATGATATTCGGACTAACCTATTTGAATTTAACGAGAGTGATGCAGTTTGGTTTTTCGACCCCACAAGGAAAGTAGGTTTGAATCCCAAGTTACAAAGACCTTGGAAAGGCCCATTCAAGGTTATTTCCAAGATAAGTGAAATTTTGTACAGAGTACAACAGTCCCCTAGGCATAAACCCAGAGTAGTACACCATGATAAGCTTAGGAAGTATAAAAGTAGAAATTTGCCAGCTTGGTTTTCTTCCACCAAAGATTGCTAAAAAAAAAAAAAAAAAAAAAAAGAAGTAATGATACTTAAGTAAGGCTTACACTGAAAATGACTTACCGTATTCAATATCCAGGAGATAGATTCTTAATGAGGTGTTTCTATCAGATCATTGACTACGGCTGTGGCATTTGCCAAGGGAAGTTAACCTTCAAGTCTAGGAGTGCGACACAGACACACCTCAGGGAACAACACAGTGGGATCTCCTGGAAATGTGAAAAATGTCATAAAATTTACAGGCGGAATAACAACCCCCACCAATGTCGCGCTAAAGAGAGCGAGTTTTACCTATTTTCAACCATAACTGGTGCCTGTAGGGAAGAGGCAGCCCTAGAATTGCAATTATTTGAAAATAGGGCTTATAATTCTCTTGTATATGTAAGGACCCCTGAAAACAGTTTTAGTGTCCCTGAGGCCCCAGCACCCCACCCCCCAGCTAGAAAAAGGACCCAGCCAGCACCCCCCTACAATGGAAAAAGACAAAGACACCTGTCCTCTTCATCTTCTTCCACTACCACCTCCTCCTCACCCTCCTCCTCCAATTGTTCCTCCAGGGAACAATCTGCTGAGAGAAGATTGGAGGAGATAGGGCACCTCACTGAATTACAACAAGCAGTGAATAGCTTGTCCAGTTACGAAGAGGTAACTGGATTAGAAGAACCCAGTTTAGAAGACGAATGTGTGGTGGTAATGGGTGGAAGGGAGATCAAAGAGAGAGAGAACAAGGAAAAGAAAGAAAAAGAAAAGAAAGAAAAGGAAGAAAGAGATAAGAGAGAAAAAGAAAAGGAAAAAGAAGACAGGGAGAGAAAAGAGAGAGAAAAGAATGAAGAAGAGAGAAAGGAAAAAGAAAGAAAAGAGAAAGAAAGAAAAGAAAAGGAAAGAAAAGAATTGGAGGAAAAAGAAAAAAAGGAGAAGGAAAAGAAAGAGAAAGAAAGGAAAGAGAAGGAACAGAAAGAAAAAGAAGAAAAAGAGAGAAAGGAGAAAGAAAAGAAAGAAAAAGAGAGAAGAGAAAATGTACAGAAAGAAAAGGAAGAGAAAGAGAAAAAAGAAAAAGAAAGGAAAGAAAAAGAGGAAAAAGAGAGAAAAGAGAAGGAAAGGAGAGATAAAGTAGAAAAGGAACAGAGAGAAAGAAAGGAAAGGGAAAGAAAAGAAGTAGAGGAGAAAGAAAGGAAGGAAAAGGAAAGAAAGGAAAAAGACAAGAAAGAAAAGGAAGCAAAAGAGAGGAAGGAGAAGGAAAAGGAAGAAAAAGAAAGAAAACAGAAGGAAAGGAAAGAAAAAGAAGAAAAAGAAAAGGAAGAGAAAGAAAGAATGGAGAGAGAGAAATTAGAGAAAGAAAGGAAAGAAAAAGAACAATCAAACAGAATAAATAGAATCCCTTCGCCATCTGCTAAAAAGTTGGAAAATATTCAAAAAGATCAGAAAGAACGTATAACTTTAGAGGTGGGGGGTACAAAATTTTTTACTTGTCAGAGGATTCTGACCTCAACTCCAAATCTTCTTGCTAAATTGTTTAAACCCAATTCCCCTGTTTCAATGACTGAACCAATTTTTATTGATAGGTGCCCCAGGTATTTTGAGAAGTTTTTAAATTTCCTCCGCTCTGGAGTATTAGTGCCCCAGTCATTGGAAGACCTCCACTGTTTAAGGGTAGAAGCTGAATTTTTTGATTGTGAGAGCCTGGAGAATGCAGTTGAGGCCAGAATGAGCAGAATGATTGGTGTATAAGGTGAGAGAGACCAGTGGTATGAATGAATGCGTGTATCATGAATAAGTCTTTAACTTAAAATTTTTTTTTTCACTCCACTGTTTCCTAAGGGGTAGGGTTCAGCAACGGAAAGGGGACGTATCGTCTCCATCCTAGCTGCTCATGATATGGGGTAGGGGGGTGGTCTTTCAAGATAAGAATTTGCGCAGCGACGGAAAGGGGATGTATCGTCTCTATCCAAGCTGTTAGCAAATGTATGAATGAATGTGAGTGTGGCATACAAAACAAAATCTGCTGTAATCTGTTTTCTTTGGTAGGAGACATGATAGTCTCTCACCACTTACATAAAAATGCTCTAATTTTCTTCGTGTGCATGAGAGAGTGTATGAGAGTATGGCATAAATATATAATAACTTCTTTCTGAGGAGGAGGAAGGAAGCCCCTTAACCTATAAACCTATCATTTTCCCTGGCCTGGCTCTTCCCAAAAATTTATATAAAGCCTTAATAATAATAATAAAAATAAAAGTCCAATAGTACTATTAACCCACATTTCAAGTTAAGAAGGCTGAATGAAACAAAAAAAAAAAAAATCAAAAAATCAGAAATGATAGCAAAAAGAAAAATGAAAAATTCAGCAAGCCTGACTAAATGAATTGCACAGGTCTACATGAAAACTGAAAAGGGTGGAAGACCGAAGTAGGAAGGTAAGCACTGACAAAGCAGGTAGTTCAGCAGATCTTCGAGTAATATCATGCATAAAAAAAAAATGGGGACATGTAAATTTCTAAAATCAAATAATAAGAAAAGTTATGGGGGCTAGTGAACTCTCTAGCCGCCTGCGGTGAAGAAATGATGAGAAAGATAGGGTGGGGATATGAAAATCTCCATCCCTATATGAAACTGACTGAAAAAAAAAAAACAACAGAAAACTGAAAATCAGAAACATAAAAACCCGAAAACAGTAAACTCGAAAACAGTAAAACCACGAAAACTGTAAACCGAAAACTGAAGGTATGAAGACCATGATGGGAAATCAACAACGGTGCCAGAAGACGGAGACTATACCCATGAACTTATTTGATGTATAAGTATGTATGACTTTACACCTAAACATTTAGAGGGCTGAGTTTTTCCTAAGTGTATACTCAGGAAAAAGTTATATAAACTGACAGCAAAACCAAATAAACAACTCCAAAAATACATTACTAGTAAATAAGTGTATAGTATATATGAGTACACATTACTTTTAAAAATTCTTCTTTAATCAAATAAACTCTTTAACTATAGAGCACATTTATTCAGTCAGAAAAAGACTGACGAGAAGAATTTATTTTTCATAAATGTCAAATGATATCCGTGAAATCAACATGTATACTTGTTTGAAATCTATATGTATGCCATGACCTTCTCAGGTAAATATTTCAAATATTAATACCGCATTAGGCACTGTAGGTTGTTTGTTACAAATGGGGTTATTTCTAATGTTTGACACAATATTCTGTTGATAAATTGTATACACATAAATATGTTTCACTTGAAATAATTTACAGTGCACATATTTTCACATCAACAAGTGAAGTCAGATCTTGACATTACTTGTTGGTGAGATGAAACAATGTTGGATTGTCAAGGTTTCATGGCATACATAAAAAAAAAAAAAAAAAAAAAAAAAATAGAGAAAGAAAATGCATGGTTGAACAAAACTTTACTTACCAGTATTTTGTTGTGTATCACACGATGATAGTTTTCTGTATATATGTTAACCATATTATTCAACATTTGGTCACTGCTTAGCTAACAGTTAGCAAGTGATGAATAATGGGTTCATTTTGGGAACATGACAGAATTTACAAAGCTAGTGCAACACGAGAATCCGATTTATTTGTGCTTGTCATTCCCTGGTGATTTCGACTTGAAAGCCTGGTGTCTGAGATTCTTTCACTCTAAAATTGGGGACCAATTTTTTTTAACGTGGGGGTAATGAAATGGATCAGCCCCCAGCCTTTCAAGTCTTGGGATCTTTCTATCAGGCTGGCCCTGACATGCAAAGATCTGTCCTGTTGTCGTACTAAATACGTATCAAACAAACCTTGATAGGCTATTGAATCCTATCTTATCTCTAGTTCATCTGAGAATAAAGCTAACACCTCGGAAATCTTAAAAACACTTCCGCATTCCACGGAAGCTGAGTCACTAGTGGTTTTTCGTGTTGTGACTTGCTTTGTCGGCATATTTTACCAATTAAACGAGTTTTCCCTGGAGAAAGCCGATAGCGGTGAAAAGGTAAATATGTCCGCTAACTAGTTCAACCATTAAATACCTTTGTCAAGTTGTTTTTATGAAGAAAGTCATCGTAATTTGGCTCACTCATTTCTCAAAGTGGACAATTACATGCGTCATGGCGGAGATCCTGATATTTGTTTCGGCAACGCTGATTGGTGTATTCTGTTGGAAGCTACTGCCAGACGCCGGAGTTGACCAATCAGATTGTTCGTATTATTCATTTTATATTCATTCTCGAGGTAAGCACGTTCGTAACCTTAACGACCAAAGTAGTATAAATAGAACGGCTCTACCTACGCGTCCCGTCGTTGGGCTTGTTCTGAAAAAGCGACAACTGTCACTCCAATCTTGTAAAGATGAGAGAGGTAAAAACTCGATGAAAATCGAAATTGGAAGAAAAGGCTTGGCTGACTTTTGACCTTTTATGAATCTTAGACTAGTATTAACTTGCAACGAATTTTATAGAGTTCTTCGAATTTTCCCAAAGCTTCTCTCCGATTTTCAAGTGCTTCGAATTTTCAGCCAGAGCCTCGTTTCGATATTTGAACCCTAATGTTACGAATTTTGGCTATGCTTTGCATCGGATTTTAAAGCTTTTTCTAATTTATAACTCCAGTCTTTCTTCCCTCAAAATTCGCAACATTTCAACTTTCCAATTTACTCTTAACTAAACTTGGTAATGACTAACGATACTTGTTAGGATCTTAGGAATTCTTAAGGTAACTCTATTTGTATTTGTAATAGAGATTTATTTGAGAAATGAGTGTGTAAGTAAACTGTCTTTAATTGTGAATTGTTGTTAAACATGTGCTTTATTGTATAAAAAGAGTATCAGGTTAATTTCTAATTGTTTGAGACTTAATTCAGTCAATGTTTAACTATTTTAACTATGATACTGAAGATGTCATGTTTTTATTCAATGTCATAATAAAAATAAATAATTATTTTTCTATCTGAAACCATTCTTCTTTGTTATTTACACCACATATGGGAATCAGAAGAACCCACTTGTAATGTTCCGACTCCTTTGACTCGGCCTTGGTAATCCTGACATTCTGACTTGTTACACAAGGGGGTCGGGACGTTACAATATTACCATTATGGGTGCGGCGGTGGCTTCTAGCTTAGTTCAGAATCCTTGTAAATATCTGAAAATTGCTGGGAGATACGGAAAATAACACTGAAGTATGTAGACGGTACCAAGGTTAAGATATTGCCATCAGTCAAGATATAATTATTGTTCAAAGGAAGATCATCATCTTTTTCGGGCAGCTAAAATATCATATAAAATGAGTATAAAAAAGAGGTTTTCACAGCAGATGAAGTGTTTCCTAAACTGCCATTAATTTGTTATCAAAGAATAGTCCCGAGATGCTGAAATGTAGATATAAGAGAAAATATAAGCTTCGAGCCTTGTTTAATATCGTTTGCAGTCTTAAGAAACCAGAGGTAATTGTCAAAAACTAAAATTTTGCTAAAATTCTGTAATATTCTCTTGTTGCCTAGCAACCACATTTGTCTGGTAATGTGAAGTGACAATTGTCTCTTATTTGAATTCTTAAATATAAGGCGATTACTTTAGAACATGAATTCTTGTAATTTGAAAGAATAATAAACATGTATGCAGGAATTTTCTTCCCCTAACCTCTTGTAAAAAACGTCATGTTTGTGCAATTTCACCACCGGTATTGCTTACACCTTTGAGTTCAAAACCCTCTCATATCTGAGAAATGAATAGCACATGTATGATTTTTAGCACATATGTGTATTATACACTCAGCAAAATTTCTAATTGGTCAGTTTTCTCTTTGCAGAAATACAACTTTTAACAATACTTTTTGAATATTGTTATAATCAAAATATTGGACTATTATCTACCTACGAAAAGTGAATGTTGTAATAAAAACTTTATTGAAATATCAGAGTTATGGCCCTTTCTTTGTAAAACATGATATGTTTTGAAAACACATTAAAACTGCATCGTGATGCCACAAGATTAAGACATTTCAGAAGTAAATAAAGTTTTCTATCATAAAAAAACACAAATTTTGTTCTCAGTAATCATGAAACTTTTATCTATATTAATTTTAATATTTGAGTATTCAAATTACCTCCCTTTGAATGTTTGTGTAAATCTTAATAGGAGCTTCAAAATGTAGTGAATCCTTTTACAAATGCACAAATAATAGTGTCGTTTGTAAAAAAACAGGCAAATATGTGCATTTACTCTTCCCAATTTGTAATCAGAATTATATAAAGTTCCATAAGGCTTAACTGTATTGAAAAAGTGACCAATCAGAAATTTTGTTCAGTGTATACGTAAGCTATTAATGGTGTAATTTGATAACCCTACCTTAATTAATAAAGGTGTAATGACGGCGTTTGAAAGACCTATTGGATGACCCTCGTAATTGTTTCAAGATATTTAAAGTTTGTTGCCATTTCCAACTTCTGTCCTTTCATCTTGATCTCTCTCTGGATGCCACTGGAGCTGTTTGTCAACAGATTAGTCTTTTCAGCGCTTATCTCCATTTTATACCTTGTGCAGCTATTGTCAAGAATTTCAATTAAGGCTTCTTAGCTTCTGCTCTTCCTGAGCAAGAGCGTCAGTATTGTCGGTAAACCGCGGAATTGGCTATGCTAACCTTTCCTTCATCTTTTTCCAGAGCTTCAGACATAATCCGTTCTAAAAATGTTGAAGCTGGTAAACGTTTTTATTTACTTCCCGTTCCCCATATCGTTCCTGGTCCGATTATATTTGGTATCCCAAGATCAAGCAAGGTTATGGGATATACTGTACTGGACTCGCCAGTGCGAAATAGAATAAAATTATTCTTTTGTTTTTATACTATTTCAGATTTCCCAAAAATCGCATCAGTATCGAGAAGCAAGGTGAAGCTTTCTGCAAAACGGTAATTTGTTTTAAAGGTTTTTTTTTTTTATATATTTCTGAACGTATTGCTGTTATTGAAAAATTAATAATAGTATGTGCTAGGTGTATAGAAAAGTAATCGATATTTTAGAATGCAGACCATCGGTGGCTCTACATAGAAAGTCTATATTCCAAACTATTTTCATGTACTAACATGTGCAATTTCGTTTTCACGCATACATGCATACAAACTTACATACAAAAAAGGCGAAGTTGTAGATCATTTCGCAACTTTCTCGACTGCTATTGTATGCTTGTGTGGACATTGTGTTACATTAACATTAGCATGACTATTAAATTATATAGGTGAAGGTTCAATCAGCGCCGTCTTTCTTTTCTAGTAAGAGGTTTTTTTGTTTGATATTTTAATTAACTCCTCCACTTTTAAATCGGTTCAAATGGGCTGAAATACTGTTTAAAGGCTCGGACCCCCCTCCCCCCCAGCCCCCCCCTCCCCCACCTTCCTCCACAAACACACACACAAATCGAGTAAATCCAATGTACTTACTGATAAGCATTTAGTAGATCCTGTTTTATCACGGTAGTCAATATTTTTTGCATTATTTTGAAGTTTGTCGTATTATATGTCCCTAGATATTAATACATGTATGTTTTTTTTCAGGCTTCATTATGAAACAAGCTCTCAGCTGCCAAACCATTTCTTCAAGGATTCGCTCTTTGTCCAGCAGGTAAAATATTAAACTTTAAAGTAAGGTTACTGGGAAGAAAACTTTATCCTCATTCAGTATATATTTTTAATGGGCTGGTCCGTAATCGAGTTCGAAAATTAATGTGAACTGGCAATCACCAGAAACTGATAATACTAACAAAAGTTCACACTACATCCCCTGCAACAAACCTGAAATAGTAGCACAAAGCATCAGCATTAGTAATTAAACGAAATGAGCGGTTAAACAAAACGAAATTCTGATTTCAAAGAAGTGATCATAAAGCCTAAACCGGAGACAAATATATAGGGTATAGATTATCGCTCTATCAGCGATAATTGCTCCGATTCGGAATAGAATCAAGAAGATTGACAATCGAATAAAAGATTTACCTGCAACCTTAAACAAAAAGCAATGTCATTTGTCTTATTGAGGCTGAAAACAAGTTCAAAAACGTTAAGTTTCAATGATATTTGAGGTTATAATTGAACCGCTTTCCGGATAAATTGGCCTATTGAAGCAGAGGACCAAGTTCGAAAGTATTACAATCGCACAATCGCATGTCAAAATCTTCATATTTTGCATACAGAAATATTAACATCAGTTCTCTGTAAGGACCAAAATTTTTGAATGGGGGCGTTCCACGCACGGTCTCAGAATTGGCTGAAAGTTTCACACAATGGTCCTTACCACTCAGGTATAAGAAAATAACCTTTCAACTTTTGACATCTACTTCCGTTGCCATGTTAACCGTCAGTATCGATTTCAGCGAAATTTGGACTTAAATTCTTGTGATTTATATTAAAAATGGCATATTTTCACCCCTTAAAAATCATAATAATCAACAGGTGGACAGGAGAAACAATTATACCTGTAAAATATTTGAATTTTATTTAACATGTTTCACAACTAACTTTAAGAATAAATTAATGTCGCTAATAGTACCTTCATTGTGGACAATACATACTCTGTGGCGAATTTCATTAAAAGTGAAAAATGCAAAAAATGACAATAGTTCAAGAGGTATAAAAAAATTGCAGGCCTCTGCGAATAATGTACATAGCTACTCTTGAATTAACTAAGTATAATGATTGTAACTATGTAAAAAACTGAGTGGGGTAAGAGCATCTTCTTGGAAAAATAAGCATACTAAATTTGCACCGTTACAGAAATTTAAAAAAATGGTTTTGAGCAGGTAAGCAAACATTTTGGCTCTATGTTAGCATTGTAGTAAGTTATGCATATATTGTTGCTGATAATTAATGACTACAGGTCAGTTTTTATTGAATTTGTATCAAACATTTCCTTGTCTCCAAAGAAAATGCATATTTTACGCGTTCTAAGTGGAAAATATGTCGAAAACAGGGGGTGTGGGAAATGAACAAAAGCAAAATATCAACTGTAAAAGGAAGACTCTTTAATAAATGACTTTAACTGTGTAAATATCCATTCAGCATTATGTTAAACTGAACTTAATAAAACATTTATCAATGTGTGTGATGCTAAAGGGCAATAACTCTGCATTTTTGACGAAAAAGCAACAAAAAAAAATTGAAAACGCATGAAAATGAACTCAACCATAGCTCTTTACTGTGGGCATTAAACAATAACACAACAACACTTTTTAAGGAAAATACCACATATATTTCATGGAATATGTTGAAAATATAAAAAACTTCACGAGTGCGTAGCATGAGTGAAATTCTAATATTTTCAACACATGAAATATTTTTGGTATTTATCGAAAATAGAATTTTCCTTTCATTTTTTTTTCTGTTTCAAAAATAAAAACTTTTTTCATAGTCATTTCTTGTTAATTTTGCTAGTCTTAGCACATTTAGTGGGTATAATATTGGGTGAAACTATAGTTTACACCTAGAAAATGGCTAATAAGGCCATCCGAAAGAACGAATAAAAAGAAATTGGCAATTTAAGAAAGCCGTTTGCAGCTGCTGTCAGACTGATGTTGCATGCAAATTAGTTATACTCCGGCTCAAAACCTGAAACCAAATGTGACATCATTACTTGATTTGGCATGCTAACATCTGTAGCATAATGTCAGAATGCTACATTTCAGACTTTTATCGGAAAGAAATTAAGTCCAAAATGTCAAAAGTAGCTGCAGTTTACTGCAGTGAAAAATTACTAGAGCAAGTGAGCAGAGGCTCACGTATACCTATGACCACCGCCTAATGAAAGCATACTTTAACACACAACCTCAATGCAAATGTCATACATGTACAAAATTCTAAGTGTGTGGCCTTGACCCTAGGACATTTGCAGCATCCACATGATGTAAACCAGTATGATGTAAACCAGTATGAAAATAAACCTTTCATGTATCATTAGGTGCCACTGAAGTATATTGGATATAATTATTTGCCAATTAAATACAGCATATGGCTAAGTCCTAGTTACTGACCCCTGGCCCCTTTCATGAGCCTGGCCCTGCAGCTTAGGTAGTCCATAAAGAAAGCAATGATGCAGGGATATCGTGAACCAAATATGGAAGAAATCTAAAATGCAGTAACATAGATATACGCAATCAGATAGGTTTAAGGCAAAACTTTGACATAATGAAAATAACTAAGTCCTAATTATTGACCCCTGGTCCCACCCTGGGACCTGACCCAGGGGTTTAGCTAATTCACATCAAAAGTAATGCTATAGAGATATGAATCAAATATGAAAAGAATCTGATGTGTGGTTAGAGATATGAGCAACCCACAAAGGTTAAACGCAAAACTTTGATGTAAAGTTGACGAACGGACAGACGAACAAACAAACAAACAAACGGACAAATGGATGGAATGACAGAAACTATAAACCCCCTGACATACTTTGTATGTAGGGGAAATAATGAATCATATTAGTCACTAGTGAAATGATATAATATTTTAGCAGATAATCTCACCTTTATTTTTTCTAGATATGCATTGAATTCACTCCTAAGCATAAAATAACTAGAAAAAGGTGTCTATAAGACACTAATGATGCCCCCATGCAGCGCCTGTCACAGGACATGTGTACATCCCTAAAGCACTTGTTAAGCACAAACACTGTCTGCAAAGAGAATCCACTGGAAACATTACACAAAAACTTCTTACCCAACAGTGCAAAAATGCTGCCGAAAATGATAAGTTTAAAAGGGTAAAATTCCTTCAAACTTTAATTTTTCTCCATCAAAAACACATACACACAGCTTCATTATGTTCACAACAAGAATACAATGTCTGAAAAACAGCCACTGAAAATTGTGGGAGGAGAATATTACACAGAATACCTACCCAACATTGCAAACATTTGCCTAAAATTACCAAGCCCAAAGGTTATAAAACATTTCTCGTGCTCAAATCAGCTGACCATGAAATTACCTCTGCTGATAAATATGAAAATGACAATTTATGTTGGCATTTTCATATTTTTCAGCAGATAAAATTTGATACTCAGCTAAACTCAACAAGAAAACAACTGTACATATCAGTACTTTCTATTTATTAGCAGGTAAATATCATGCTCAGCTTAGTTGAGCATAAAAAAGTTTTATAACCTTGGGACCAAGTTCAAAAGGCCATACTTCTGTCAAAATTAATTTGAGCTCCAATGATTTTACAAAGGATAATGACTTCCTGTTTGCCTCTCTGGAAAACGTAGCCTTTTAATTGAGGTCTATACCCCAAGGAAAGAATTAGCTCCCAAGAGAGTAAACTTCCCATCAAGTGCTGACCCCCTAAAGAAGGGAGACAACTAATGGGTAAACATCTGGGGTTTCCACCATCCCTATAAATATGAGTATCTTAACTTCCTGTTTGCCTCTCTGGAGGATACAGCTCTGCAAATGAAGTCGTCTCTTCAGCAAATTCAGAAATGCCATAAGCTAGAGTTATTTTAATGATTTGCTATACTGACCTGTCAACCTATGTATTTTCTGTCCGATTTACAAAGGGAAACAAAGCAACAAGAACTCCTGTTTTCTGGTTTGCTTTCCTGAAGGACGCATCTCTTCATGAAGTTCTGTATGCCTCCCTGGATGTCAGACGGTTTAAAGGTTTAATTCAATGACCGGGACTCCTAACCAAGGTATCAGTCACAATGTAACATGTCACCACAACACAAATAATTAACAACAAAAACAATTCGAAGAAAGTTTCAAAGCAGACTAGGTGACTGTCGACACTCGGAGAGTGGTAAACCAGATCTCCAGATAATGTAAATCCAATTAGTCCCAACAAACACCCCATCACTTATTCAAACTTCTGTGATTCCAACAATTTTACAAAGGATGACTTCCTGTATGCCTCTCTGGAAAACGTAGCCTTTTAATTGTGGTCTACACCCCAAGGAAAGAATTAGCTCCCAGGGAAGCAAATTTCCCACCATCCCTATAAATGTAAATATCATAAACTCCTGTTTGCCTCTCTGGAGGACACAGCTCTGTAAATGAAGTCGTCTCTTTGGCAAATTCAGAAATGCCATAAGCTAGAGTTATTCTAATGACTATGCTATACTGACCTGTCAACCTATGTATTTTCTGTCCAATTTACTAAGGGCAGCAACTGTCAACTTTACAAAGAGGAGCAACAAGAACTCCTGTTTTCTGGTTTGTTTTCCTGAAGGACGCATCTCTTCATGAAGTTCTGTATGCCTCCCTGGATGTCAGACGGTTTAAAGGTTTGTTTCAATGACCGGGACCTTTAACCAAGGTATCAGTCACAATGTAACATGTCACCACAACACAAATAATTAACAACAAAAACAATTCGAAGAAAGTTTCAAAGCAGACTAGGTGACTGTCGACACTCGGAGAGTGGTAAACCAGATCTCCAAATGTAAATCCAATTAGTCCCAACAAACACCCCATCACTTATTCAAACTTCTGTGTTTCCAACAATTTTACAAAGGATGACTTCCTGTATGCCTATCTGGAAAACGTAGCCTTTTAATTGAGGTCTACACCCCAAGGGAAGAATTAGCTCCCAGGGAAGCAAACTTCCCAGCAAGTGCTGACCCCCTAAAGAAGGGAGACAATTAACGGGTCAACATCTGGGGTTTCCACCATCCCTATAAATGTAAATATCATAAACTCCTGTTTGCCTCTCTGGAGGACACAGCTCTGTAAATGAAGTCGTCTCTTTGGCAAATTCAGAAATGCCATAAGCTAGAGTTATTCTAATGATTATGCTATACTGACCTGTCAACCTATGAATTTTCTGTCCAATTTACTAAGGGCAGCAACTGTCAACTTTACAAAGAGGAGCAACAAGAACTCCTGTTTTCTGGTTTGCTTTCCTGAAGGACGCATCTCTTCATGAAGTTCTGTATGCCTCTCTGGACCTCATTTGCAAATAAATGAGGTCTACACCCCAGAGAAAAAAATTTCTCCCAGAGGAGCAAACTTCCCACAAGGGCCGACCCCCTCAGGAGGGGGAGGCAAATGATGGGTCAACATCTGGGTTTTCCACCAGCCCTACAAAAGTGAACATCACAAGATCCTGTTTGCCTCCCTGGAGGACAGAGCTCTTCCAAAAAAGTCTGCTCTTCAGGACATTCAGAAAAAAAGAATGGGTACACTCTCAGGAGCAGCAACTCTATCATTTTTATTTTTGTATTCTTCCTAAATTTATAGGTGCCAACTCTTAAATGTACGAATTTGCCTCCCGAGCAGCATATTCACAGAGGTTGTTCCTCTTCATAAAAATGGTTGAGAAACATGAGGGAAGTAAACAGGAAGTCAATGATTTTGTTTCTCAGTAAAAATGGTGGAAAAACATGACGGAAGGAAAGAGGAAGTCACTTAATTTGTAAAAAGAAAAGGTAAAGGTAAAGGTTTCCCATAGCCTAATAGCTGTAGGGGCAGTGGGGGTTAGAGACCCACTGTATGTTTGGCACAGCTGATGAAAGGGGGAGCCCATCTCTCTCCTTTCTCTGCCTTATCCTTCCCTAATTCGAAAAAGGTACCCATTTACTGCTGGGTTGACAGAGAGAGTTTTCCAGTTGTCAGATGGTGACAGTGAGTTGCGAACTCATGACCTTCCGGTGACTTTCTGCACAATAACCGAGCCACTCTTACCACTCGGCTACCGCGCCTCTCTGTAAAAAGAAGGGAACACATAAAGATAAACCCATACACCCTAACTGCATATTTGAAAAAAAAATCAACATGGGATATACAGGTATATTTTAAAACTGTTCAGTAAACCCCATATCACTCACCTACTTAAATCATCAAATGTGAATGGGTTCACTCTCAGGAACAACAACTTTCCTATTTTCATTTTTGCCTCCCATCTTAATTGATTCCGTAGGAGCAAATTCTTTCCTTAACAAGTAGACTCCATTATGTAAAGCTTTATCATCCCAGGAAGCAAACAAGAAATCATTCAAGTTGTTCCTTGTGTAAAAATGGTGGGGGGGAAAACATGAGGGAAGCAAACAGAAAGTCACTAAAGTTGTTCCCCTTTGTAAAACTGGTGAAAAAAAACTTGAGGGAAGCAAACAGGAAGTCACTTAAGTTGTTCATAGAGATGTAAATAATCAAATACCCATACATCATAATTTCATACTTGGAAAAAAAATGAAAATGGAACATACAATACTTGTACTTTCGGTAATCAAAAGCCAGATTTTCTCAAAGAGTAATATGTACTCATATAATCTGTTCTCAATCTACTTAAGGTCCATAGATCCACTTTTGGGGGAGGGGAAGTTACTCTGCCAATTTGTTTTTATCTCCTTTCTAAATGGGGGTCAACTCTTAAAGGAAATAATCTTCTTCCCAAGAGCAAATTCTTTCCTTAACAAGTAGACTCCATTTTGAAAAGTCCTCCTTATCCCAAGAAGCAAACTGCAGGAAGTCACTTCAGTTTTCCTTTGTAAAAATGTTAGAAGAACATGAGGAAGCAAACATGAATTCACTTACTTGTTCCCTTTTGTCAAAATGAAAAAACAAAAACAAATGTGAAGACATGGATGTGTACACTGAACTCAGAACCCTAGAAAAGAGGGAGTATTTGATGATAATTAGGGATAATTTTTTGTAAATTCTGGATAAAAACATATGTTGTGACCCCTCATCTGAACCGCCTTGATGAGACGGTTCAGATGAGGGGTCATAACATATGTTTCAAAAAGAAATGAAGAAAATTATCCCTCAATTATCATCAAATACCCCTCTTATCTAGAGCTCTGATACTGTAATAAGTGTAATTTCATATCTGATCAAAATCAACATGGAACATACTGGAATACTTAATAAAATACACCACACGAAATAAGTAAAGTGCATTGTAGCAAGAGATTCTGAAGTTCAAACTCACTACATGCTGTTGCAGTTTTGTTTTGTTTTTTGCATCTTTCGTAGAAACTCGTACATCTCTTAGTGTGTTTCACCAAGTCCTTTTCTGGTTAGTACTTTTGACATTTAGTAGAATTGTTAATTTTCTCACTCAATACAAGTTTATTTTTCCTCTATTTATTTAGTTGGCCTTTGAGAAGTTAATGCTTTAATCAGTCTACCAGAAAGTGTCAAGGACTTCTCAAAATACAGTGACTGAATGTTGGAGTTTAAAACGAGGTCCCATCTCCATATGACCTATTATTGGTGGGACATTATACCCCAGTTCACTCACTAGCTCAACTTAAAGTTGACATTTAAGACTGAAGTCTAAGACTTTCTCTAGATTAGACCTTTAATCTGCTTCTGTTGGTTTAGCTTAGTTTAGCAGGCTTCCATTCTGCAAAAGAAATTAAAGGAGCTTTAAATCACTTTTAAATTCAAACTGCTTATACAGAACTTATGAAATGATAAAGTTTATTCAAATTTTATAAAAACATGCATTAAATCATTGAGAGCACTATCCGTTATATTTGGGAATTGCACCATTTGCATTCTTATGCAGGCTGAATTGTACAGTAATTCTGCTGCATTAAGAAATGTCAACAGATGCTGTATATATTTAGCATCTATGGACAGGCTTGTTCCCATTGTGATTCAATGGAAGTTTTATGGGGCAATAACTATATTGTGAGTTGTCCAGTTTCGCTTAGATTCAAACTTGTCTGAATAGTTATAGCCATCAAAATTGCTGGGCGGTTCAAGATGTTCTACTGAGAAATGTAGCAAGCAGACATCATTTTCCAATTAAAGAACACAAAAGTCTCATGATATGGCAGTTTCCACCATATCTTTTATCGTCCAAAAAGCAAGGAATAATAAGCAAATTCGACGAATTTATGTCCCCCACCTTGGAAACTAGGTCTCCACTGTATATACACTTAGTGTTTGAGCTGGAAAAGCGGCTAAATTAAAAATGTGAAAAAAATGTGAGAATTATATCCAAACAACATGCATATCTTCAGACCATGATCAAAACACCAGTGAAGTTTCAAAGGAATGGGCATAAAACTGTAGGAGGAGTTGCACACACAAGGTACCCACTATCTATTCACTTTGATAGTAAAAATGTATGAAAAATGGCTAAGTTCAATTTGCAAAAAAGTAATAAAAAATAATGTGACGATTATATCCAAACCACGTGCATATTTTCAGATCATGACCAAAATACCCGTGAAGTTTCAAAGGAATCGGCATAAATCTGTAGGAGGAGTTGCGCACACAAGGTAACCACTATCTAGTCACTATGACAGTAAAAACGCCTAAAAATGACTAAGTTCAACTTGTGGAAAAAGTGACAAAAACATAATCTCAGGATTATATCCAAACCACATGCATATTTTCAGACCATGAGAAACACATCTGTAAAGTTTCGAAAGAATCGGCATAAAACTGTAAGAGGATTTGCACACACAAGGTACCTACTACTTTATGGGGACGGAAAGACGGAATGCCGAAAACTATGTCCCTTCGCTTTTCTTCGAAAAGGCGGGGGACAATAACTAGTGTTAATGGTCCAATATGATCCATTATTAACCTTGGCTGAGATCCTGTTCAATAAATCCCTTAGTGAATAACTACCTGCAGAACTTGCTTATAAGTTTTTTGCATAGATCAAAGGTCTGGGTTCTTTCTATCATACTTTCTGGTAGGCCAACCAACAGACATCATGATCACCATACTGGCTGTCTCTAGTTTGGTAACACAGTAACAGGGAGCCATCTCTGGTACAGTCTGTGTGTAATTATTAAGTAATCTCCATCTCTGGTACAGTCTGTGTGTAAGTAACCAATCATAGAGTCTCCTTCCTGCTTATTAGACAAAAAAAAATCTTCAAAATCATTTGCAAATCAGCACAGTCAAAACCAGATTTTCAAGCTGGCTTTTGCTGACCAATATCTACACAGTGTTTAAATCAGTTTCATGTATTTTACCACATACAAATCCATGATCTTCTGTTTATAGCTGATGCACAAATTACATATTTAAGCACTTCCCTTGGAATAGAAGAAATCAGTACAAATGCTTGATTTATTTTTAGAGCACCTGGTCTCACTGACTGAGTATCAGTGCACAGAGTGTCAATATTTTTCTATTCTACCACCTTTGTCAGACTAGTCCAGACTAGCAAGACAAATGTCGAATGTAAATTTTAACAAGACCTGTCACCGGGACAGGATAGCTCACCTGACAGTGCCTTGCCCATCACCTAAAAACTTTAAAGTAAAACTTTAACATTTTGCTAACGCCGCCGCTGCCGCTAATGCCAACGCCGGAGGTAGTACAATAGCTCTTCCTGAACTTTGTTCAGGCGAGCTAAAAAGGGCAGTGCCAGTGAGTGAGACCTGTATTTTTTGGAGCTATGCATTTAATGTGTCCCAAAAATACATAAGTAATTATGAAGATTATATGAAAGGAACCATTATTTATGAAAGTAAAGGTAAAGGTTTTCCAGAGTATTGTGGTCGTAGGGGAAGAAGGCTGTTAGGGCCCTACTGTATCTTGGGCACAGCATATAATATGAAAAAGAAATAACCCAACACTTTCCTTTTGCTGCCTCAAGGTAAGTGAATACAGTAAGTAAGACAAGGGCCTACTGTGCTTGCAGTAGGTGCACGCGAGCATTGTTTTAAATTCTTTCAATCATTTCTCTCTTCTTTCTCCCTCTCTCTGGGAGATGGTCTGATACAGACTAAAATACTGCCTCAAAGGGCCATTAAGCCCATAACAACCAACCAACCAATGCACACAGAAATAATCACATCGTGCTGCACATTTGTGCAAACATATCAGTTTCCGCATTTCACTTTAAAGATTCAGACTGCAAATGAAAAACAGTGAATTTAGAAATCTGGTAAGACTCAACAAATGTGCAGGCAGCTGGCTGATATAAGTCATCAGGTTCCTTTAGATCTGTTTATCATATGACATCACTGTTATTCAGTGGATAACGTTCTGTCATAAAAATCGTATGGCCACACGTGTAATAACACTTTGGCACATACATGCAACGTCACTGACAACGTACGCGTCAACAATGCGTATACTTATTGAATTAATGTTCAATTTGAAGACTTTAAAATCTCATTTTCAAGGGCAATATGATAAACAGAATCTTACACTCGTGGTCATTTCATATGAAATTTATGAAACTCGCCAAAGGCTTGTTTCATAAATTTCATATGAAATGATAACTTCTACAAGATTCTCTACTTAATGCAATGCCATTAAAAGTATACCTAAGTCAGCCAATTGAACAGTATTCTTCCGGCATATTTCAAGTTTCTCTTCTCCCACAAGTACGAGGGATGATCCAGAAATTCATGGACACAATCCATAAAATCCAACTGCAATTAGGAATTTCTGTCAAAACATGACCAATGCTTTTCTATATATGACTGAATAATTTCTGACAATATCGGGTAAAATCAATAAATATTGGGTTTCGCATCTACGTTTGAATATACCAGGGGTTGTCTGTGCGGCGCACTCCATATTTGTTACAGAAAAATACAAAATGTTACTTTTAAAATAATCAGATATATTCTTTATCCTTAAAATTTCGATATAAAATTTCAGTCAAGAACTAACATAGCATTTCCCAATTTCAAACGATATCAATATTTATTTTGGCATTTGACATGACATTCTGTACACACGAAACAGACCACCACCCTCTGGCATGAAAGAAGAAAATGACGTTTTTCCAACGTCTGCACGCAAGCAGTTTGTCTGAAGGCCGACATAAAAAACATAACGAATACAACGGAAACAAATCATATTTTACACAACGCATCACAAAGCATCACGAGACATACACGTTTCAAGATACTGTGTAAAAAAAGTCATAAAAATAAATTTCGAGCGATATTTTTTTATCCTCAGGATGGCAATGGTGCACTTAATTGATCAAATAGTAGATTTTACACCTCAAAACTGAGCCCAAGAAACGTTTACGCGATATCAGAAGTTGTTCTTTATAAAACCTGATGGAAAACTTGTGATTGTCTTATTGCTCTATTCCTCGCATCATATGAATGCTGAAACTGTGATTTTAATGTCATGATTTCTTTAGTGGATCTTATCAACTTCGTTTTTTGGGGCACTAGCATATATCAGGCGTCAACGTGACGTTGTGGCGTGCGCCGTGCAACCTAGGGTAACAGAACAAAATGCATT
This sequence comes from Ctena decussata, assembly GCA_963989385.1. Taxonomy (NCBI): domain Eukaryota; kingdom Metazoa; phylum Mollusca; class Bivalvia; order Lucinida; family Lucinidae; genus Ctena; species Ctena decussata. The sequence goes on along the minus strand of OZ022498.1, from coordinate 29,740,585 downwards.
GTTATATATGAACCGTTTTAGATATCTGATTCAAAATTTACATGTATGTTTATCAATGATGTGAAAATGGGCACGTAACGTTTCATCGATTTCCCTTTTCAGATTCCTTAGTTATTTAAGGTGTCCACGAACTTCTGGATCAGCCCTCGTATGTTGCTGAAGTGGCACACATGGCGTATTTTGGATTCATTTCTTTCATTCTCAAAAGTACATTGTTATTGGTATTTCTGTCCACCATCAGATTAACCTTCACTGGCATAATCAACTAAATTTTCTTCATATGTTTCAGTCCCTAAAAATAGATAAAAAGATTTTCCGAATTTTCATATACATGTATAATGTAAGTATGCATAATCATAACACAGAGCTCTTGATACAATGTAAGAGCGAGTATTTTGGTGAAAGTTAAGGATAACTTTTGTTATTTCTGCATAGAAACATATGTTGTGACCCCTCATCTGGACTGTCTCGACAAGACAGTTCAGATGAGGAATCACAACATATGGTTTCAATGAAAAATGAGAAAAAATTATCCCTCAATTATCATCAAATTCCCCTCTTATCTAGAGCTCTGTTAACAGGAGATAAAAGGTGAAACGATTCACTGAAATTGTATCATATCAATTATCACTGCCCTCTCATGATTCATTGAAAACTGTATCTGGAGCTATCCATATATTGTCGGGACAATATGATATACTATGTCAAGTTTCTTTCAACTTCTTTGAAAAGTTTTGTAAAATCTATAACTTGGCAAACTTAAGGTGTACAGATACACTTTCATATGAAGCAATCTAAACCATTTCTTTCTTTTTGTCCTTTTTTTCTCGACTGTGCCAACTCATAAAGGAAAGAATTTGCACCCCATCCCTCCCCTGACCAGATTTTTTCCTTCATGAATAGACCCCATTATGGAAGGGCGTCTTCATTCAGGAAAGAAACGAGTACATCACAGAAGTCGTTTCCCTTTGCAAAAATGGCAGAATACATCGTTGTGTACCCATACACTATAAACAGTTCCATTGTCCTAGATGGACTGTGTTTCTAAAACACAATTCTAAAACACAGTTCTAGAATAAACAGTGTATGGTTGCAAAATGTTCACTCTAATATTAGAAAAACATTAATATTGCAGTGCCCGTTTTGCAACAATACACCATGTACACTGTTTATTAAAAAAATATATATATATATAAAAGTGTGTGTGTCGATAATAGTAACTGCCCCTTGTTGATAAACCCTCCATTGGCAATTAGCTCCACAGAATTTGATAAGGTTTGTTGTTAATGGAAAAATTCTTGACCATTACATTCCCTAGCTACTAGTAGCCCAGCACTGGGCTGGAAAATACCTAGAAACTGTTTTCATTTTTTTTTAAACTAGAAACTTGTTTCTGATATAATTTAGGGCTAGAGCTGGAGCGGGACTGCAGCCGCTAGCAGCTACTGAGCCTCCTTTACTTGCATATGGCAACTGGTAGAACAATACCAGAAACATCATTGATGTTGTACATTGTCTCTTCTGTGATTCCCCTGTCTCCACGAGGCACTTGCCTTTCTTGTGTACGACTTGACAAATATCGATGGCCACCAGATATTATTTGTCTTATTGTTGGCCTTAAATCAACTGCTGTATAAGAGAGGCTGTAGCAGAGTCGAAAATAACAATCTCTTCAACGACTGAATCTACAAGGCACACACCAGCATGCACTGGAAATGACTGGCATGATTGTTTGTTTAATAGTCAAGTAATTAATTTGTTTTAATTGATATGAAACCCTTAACCTCCCAGTGTACGAATCTGCAAGCTGTACGAATCTGCAAATGTCACTCTACAGCACTTCACTTTCCCCAACAATCAAGAGGTAAATCTGATAAACACACGTAAGAAATACATGTAGTGACCTCAAACGTGTGTAACATTATCTGTAGACGGTGCAACAATGAATAACTGAATAAAAACTCTGCATAAAAATTCACAAAGTTTTGTCAAATTTGTGGAATATCCGCCTTTAATTATAGTGTAATTGTTTACAAGTTTCTCTGTTTTACTTTGAAGAGCAAACAAGGGAAGTTACTGCGTAACAACCAAAATAGAATAGAATTGAAGAAAATTCAGGATTAGGGGTCCAACCACCTCCAGAATTAATGCAGAAAACTATTTTACCCCACTCAGATTTTTAATGAAATGTGTATTATAGGCTTTTCTTTATTTACTAGAATATGGCACACTATCTGTATCAGCGTGCGTTTTGCACATTGCCCTCTTAAATAGGAGACCATGGTACGTCTAGACAACCTCAAATTTCACATGTAAGTGATAACTGGAACAAACAGCAATTTCAGAATATACACTCCCCATTTTGAATCATTTATTTGTTGTCTACTTTATATAAAAACTGCAAAATTAATCAGATTCAGACAAAGTATGAATGTTTAAAATCTTCTGATATCCACCTACTGTAATTTCCCACCAGTTTCTACATTTTTTTTTTCATCTGCCGTTTCCATGACAACGGAAAGAAGAATCTCAAAACAAAGTAATTTTTTCGTTTTTTGGTACACCCTTTCATTTGAAATAAGTGTCATGGAAATCCCTTTCAGTGCGTGGACAAAATATTTTGGTGCTTACAGAGAATTGATGTTAAACATTATCCCTAAAATATTCCTATTACACCTTTTGTTTGTTCACAAATTGAACAGTAAAAAAAGAATTGTTACGCTGTGTACCCGAATGTGTGCAGATCCAAGATTATTGTCTTGATTTTGCTGCCTGTTGATTATGCTGTATGCTTGATTATTCTGCTGTGGAAGATTTTTCGTTTCTTTGGTCTAAGCCAACAGAGAATGCTTATTAATTCTTATATCCTTAACTTCGTTAAGATCTTCAATGCCTGTTGAAGCCCTCGAGAGAGTTTAGAGTTGACAGCAATACTAGCTGATGTAAAAATAAGCCGCTACATAGGCAATACCTTTGCTAGTCTAGTATTTTTCTGCCAATTTAGAATATCACTGACATGCGCTTTTAGAAAATATTTGATATTCTAAGAATTCATATATGCCAGATATGCCGATATGTACGAACATTCTGATAAGCATCAGCAATCAGCAGCCAAATTATGTCTCCAAATTATGTCTTGTTCTGCACTGCATTAAAACGGGAATCCACCAACATTTAAAATGCACCTGTCTTTATTATACAGAAAGAAACTCCAAAGGTGTCGTTAGATAGAGTGGATGCAGAAATCAAACGTCTCTTAAACTGTGTGCACATGTATACCAACAAGTGTAAGTTATCTACGTTACCACAATTATTTTGCCTCTGTTGTTCCGTTACTTATATTATGCATGTTGTGCTTTTTGGTATAGTCTCATCCTCAAAAACGTCAGTGACTTTGAAATGCATCAACACTTTTAGCTGACTGGATGTTATCTACCACCTGCGCCACTTTATCTTAAATATAGGGTTCCTAGTGTAGTTTGCACAACATCCTTGCATTCTGAACATTTATCTTGCGCTTTACAAAAGCAAACGTCCACTAATTCATTTTTGTATTCATAATGCTTCAGATACTCAGCTCGATACAATTACCTAAAACAGTTGTGAATCAATGTAATTTGTATAATACTTTGCAAGCCTTCGCGGTTTTTTAGAAAGTGACATTATATACTGAGCAAAAGTAAAAACGCTAACATAATTATGTACGTGCATTGCCTATGACTGAAAATATAAATATCTTTCATGTACAAGTAACATATGTTCGCTGACTATCGTAGCGTACAGCTTATACTTGGGTCGGATTGCTTATTTACACCCAGTCATCTGGGATTGCATTTGTTTATGCAATTATGAAACGACCCAAATGCTGTCATTTTAGTTGAAAGAAACAGAACAGAATGTGTTAACAAACTACGGACTCTGGTTATGTCCATTCATCAGAAAGACTTTCTCCAGCTCAGCAAAGATGTATTTATGAGAAAATGTGATGTTAATGACTCCATTTGTGTGGACGAGAGAAATTTGTTCATTGACCTCATAGCCAAAGAAGGGAGCCATGCTGCACAGAAACTCCTGCTAGACACTATCATTCTGCGGCCAAATACCACTGAAGATGATATAAGGCGTTTTCTCTTTCACTGTATTGCACTTAAAGACCCACTTCCGGTAAGTTGTTCAACTTAAATAATTGCCTAAACAATATGACAAACAATGCTAGGCACCATCTGTCGTCTGTTGCTATCTTTAACAGCCCTGATATGAAACAGACATGCCTTGCTGGAGATACTAAAACCACTTTGAAAAATGTATGAAGCAAGCAATAATAAAATACGGGGTGAATTTGGTGACGGTTCGAGGGTATAATTCTCATACTTCTCCATTCAATATGCATGTTTGTTGTGAACAAGGCGGTACTAATATATTATAAGAAATTTCCTTCAACGCAACCGAATGGCCCTTAAGAAGATTGGGCTTTACATTTGTTTGAACTAAAAAAGTACTCTGGTGATGCTGCAAGGGTTAAGACGTAAATTTATGAAAATTTAAGATGTATAATTGCTCCGTTTTGAAACTTTACATGACTTGATTGAGACCAAGATATACCCAATATATATTTTCTCATCACAACATCTTCGGAATTTTGCACATGTATTAGGGTGTTAAGAACACACAGTCTTATGACATCATTGCTAAGCTTCCAATAAAAGAGATGGCTTCTTACTGATAATGGCGTCTGATTAACGTTTTCTTCTTCAATTACTGGGAAAATAAATAAATATATATATACCCTAAGGGACTCTACTATTGTTGTCCACTTCTCCTTTTTTAGTCTTTTTATTACAAAAAAAGTGTTTTTGTTTGTGTATGTATACCAATACCAATTGATATCTTGTCATTAAACGTTACTCTTGCCCGTTTTGAATTCGATTTGCGCTGTAAGGTTTTTACCAATGAGTTAGCTGCGGAAATTTTCAAGTAATAGGATGCTTTTGTTAGTAAAAAAATAATTTGAACATGTTTCAAAAAAAAAACAATACCTTAAAAAGTAAAAACACATACATTTGTACACTCAACTGGAAATCTTTCTGGCATCTGTGAACTTACGTTTGAGAAATTTAACTTTATTTATCTTCCAAATAACAGGAAGTAGTAAAGATTGCTGAAGACTTCTGCCACGGTGAAATCGAGTATCAAGATGGTAAATATTTTATTAGCTAAAATCAACAACAAATACTGTTACTATAATGTAAATAAATTGTTTCTGCCTTTGCTGGTTGATATGAAATCCGACAGTTTATGACTGATTCAGGCCATGGTGGATGACACTAAGGACAAAAAAGCAGTTGGATGCTATGCATAAACATACGAATCATACTGTAATATGAAATCAATTATTTGCAAACACAAACATAAATTTCGGAAGATACTTATTATAATACTAGAATGTATTATAATACATTTATATTACAGACTGAATATCATGCTCATACCTGAGCAGACAAGATAAACCTGTACGAGAAAACCTCTGTTACGTCGGGGTCTGAATTGCTTGTCATTCAGCAAATAGCTTGAGTTGTATGAGTATTTTTCTAAAGCCAATGACTCTGTCATTTTGAATTTGTCTCCTTTGTCAATGGTGTCAACTGCTTAAGCAAAGAAATTGGTCTAAGAAGAGCAATTATTGCCTTTAAGAGTAGATCATATTCTGCAATGAATTTGAAGTCGAGTGAAGGTATCAGGAAATAAATATTCTTTTTGTGTCTTCCCCAAAATGGTTTCACAAAACACAGATGGGGTACGCATACACTTTTTCCAAAATCTCTAAATAAGGAAAGCGGATTTGTGTTTAAAGTCAGAGATAAATAGTAAAGACATACTAAATGATCACTTACAAATACAATTAGATCCCATACCCCATCGCCAAAATTAAAAGGGAAAGAAGGTTATCCATATATTGGTAACAGTTCACAAAAATTACTCACGGTTAAGCAAGCGGTTTATTGCCGAAATTAGAAAGTGAACGATTAAACTGACATCAATATTACAATAGCAAAACTAATAAGTGAATGTACTCAAGAAAGGCCACAATCACAAATCACAAGTCGCCGATACACATAGAGGAAGAAGAGAGAAATGCTATCGTAAAAACTGAAGAGTACATTTTTTATCACAGATACACCACGCCTAACAATATACAATACAAAGGAGACAAATGACTATTTTAAAGTGCTTTATCATAAGACGGCACTCAGTCTGATATTCTGTGGATGCAACGTCATGTCATGGAAATCGTATAACCACACGTGTAAGAATATTTTGTCGCGCACATATAACGTCATTTACAATGTCTGTACCAACCATGCGTTTTCCTGTTGAAATAATAGTCATGTTGAAGGCAATAAAATCCTATTTCAAAGGGTCATATGATAACCAGAATCTTACACTCGTGGTAATTTTATATTATAAATGATTTCTATTAGGCGTACCATCCATGACCAAAACGGGTAAACGTGCCTGCTTGTCGCTGGGGGCCATTGCGAAATCATTACATGAGATAAATACTACGGAATCGGACCGAATCGTCCAAAGACTAGAAAACTGGCTACAACCTCATAATCAAAGTAAGTCATTTGAATTTTTTGGGGGAATGGAACAGCATTCCATGAAATGTTTATTTGATATAACTTTTCAGATTATATGCTCTCTCTCTCTCTCTCTCTCTCTCTCTCTCTCTCTGCTGTAAGATGTACATTGTAAGTGCTAAAAGCGCTGATAAAGGAGACAGTTTAGTTTCAGTTGAAGAATAGTTATCTTCAAAGATTCAAACAGTTCACGAATATAAGACTTTAGATACAGCGTTTGATGTAAATATCCCGTTTAGTAATGGCCGAATAAACATTACGTTAACTTGTTTCCTTGATAAAGGCACATTTTTATAAGGCATACATGATATTACATAGCTAAATATATTGAATCTGCGATTTGATAAAATAGTACACATAAATATGAACAGAAAAGCTCAAATAAGCATATGCAAATGCACACATTGAAACCACGATTTGATAAAATAGCAGGAATAAATATGAACAGTGGAGCACAGATTACCATATCCAAACGCACAACCAGTACATTGCAAATTAAAACTCTGAGAAACAGCGACAATTCAGAAAAAAAAGGTTTTCCTTATGTCTCCATAAAACCCGTGTCTTGACCACCCATATGAATTGTCTCGGTGAAACGGTTCTAATGATGGCCAAACCGTATGTTCTATGTACATATAAGGTAAATTATATCTGTTATCCTTTCTTATCTGGGCACTGAGAGTTTTCAACACACCCCTTATAGCAATTTACTGTTTTTAGCTGAAGCTATGCAGATTGTCAAACCAAGACGTAGGCGATCTATATCTGAATACGATCGTGCTGCCCGAAAACACATCGAAACAAAGATGGTTCTAATTCAAAGTCTTGGAAATGCCGGAAAAAAGAGATCTCTCAATCATATCAAATCGTATATGGAGCCAAACATAGGAATCCCAGTTTGGAGACGGGCGGCTGTTCACAGCCTAAGACATTTTACTTGCAATGAGGTACGTTTCTATGTTATTTTGCATTTTGGTGTCGAGAAGGTATTAGAACACAGCATCTTTTTAGTTAGAGATGCGGTTTTCGATAGTCATTAACACCTTAAGAGAGAGAAATGAAAAAAAAATATCCTCAACCTCCACAAGTATTTATGATATTCTAACTGACAAATCCGTTAGACGAATTTCCATGCTCTTCACCTACCAATATTCTCACTGGGCACACAACGTTGAATCAACATTGACTAAATGTTTATTCAACGTCACGACGTTGAATCAACGTTAATTATTGTTGATTCAGTGTTGAATAAATGTTGATTCAACGTCACGACGTTGAATCAATATCAATTCAGTGTTGAATCAACGGTGTGTGCCTACTGTGTTAATAAGCCGAAATATATAGTGTCTTATCCTCAAAACATTAATGCACAAATAATCTGTATATTAACAAATTCTTTTAAATTCACATTGTTGACTTTTTAAAAAAGCATTCCAGCTGCTGATACATGCATAACGTATTTGTATGTCTACATTTTGCTGCTGTATCATCGCTTCTAAACAAATATGCAATTTTCGAAGCACAAAAAGCATGTTATAGATAAAGTAAAAGGATAGGCAATGAACAGGACTTAATACAATCAAACCCCACATTCCGCTCTCAAAACTAATTGGAAAAGAAGCACATACACACAGAAATTGACACAAGTGTACGAAAGACACGCACAGTAAACCGGATGAGCACCTGTTTCCCAAACAGAGGGTCATTCAGCTACCACAAACACAGCATCAACATCTATTTTATTTACTTATTTTGATTAATTACAAAACAAAACAGAAGGCAGATTGGGCAGCAATACAGGTGACCAAACCGCCAGAGACCATAGACAAACGGACACAGCACAATATAACATCAAGGAACCGCAACAGAAGTACCACCTTGGAACGGTCAGCAAAGATTTATGGGGGACTAAAACTAGTTTAACTGGACCCATACCTCGCCCTCTGCTTCTGCAGTGGTTTGAAAAATTAGTTGTTTGGTCTACATAAAGGTTTCCTAACTCATTAATGAATCATCACTGAAAACAAACAAATCACGGATAAGGCCTATGATGAATCAGAGATGAGGACTCAATGGAAAGAACGTATTGCGACACATAGACACTGGGAAGTCAGACAACACTACAGAAATACCGGAGCAAAAGAAAACTCTCAGCTGAACCCCGAATAACCAAGCAACAAACAAGGCAAACTCCGTCCCCAACCAACTAAATTAAATAGCTTTATGTCGGGCCCACCATTGAGCCTGATGCCTGAACAACCGGCGTGCAATTAAAGAGGGAAGCAAAGTTTTAACCATAAATGGGTTAACCACAAAACACATGCAGACTGTAGCATTACATGTATATTATACCCAATACGTTTGTAAAGAACGATACTTTTCCTGAACTGATCAGCAAAATCAGACTCACCTACAATTTTTTTTTTTTTTTTGAATTTATAGACTAAGTCACCATAAAATTCTGGTTCCGCCATGCCCTGTTGCAAAATACCTTTTAATCCGACATTGAATTTAGAAACCAATTCATAGTGTCGGCGAAAAAATTTTGAAACGGCTTTTTGAAGTTTATGATATCTATAGCCCTGTTGTAGAAGCTTAGCAGTTAAAATTTTATTATAACCGATAAATTTGCTTATTTCAGAGTGCAACGGCTTTGCTGAAAACGGCCGTGCATGATGACGAGGCAATTGTGCGTAAAACAGCAACAAATGTACTAGAAAGACACCCAAAAAGCAAAAATATGTCAAAAGAACAGGAAAACATTGTGCTAAGGTATCAGAAAATATTTTGCATACATTTGTTTTGTAGTATTCTGTGTGCATCAAGAGAAAACATTGCAACTACCATCACTGTAATGTCTTTAGAACTTACATGTAGTATACACATCTGAAACAACGTTTAGATCATTAAATATGAAGACAAATTCTATTTTGTGGTACACGTGCCAAACGTAAAATCCCGTTTTTAAAAGTGACTCGTGAACATTACCTGCTGAGCCACGATTTGCGATTTGCGCAGTACCTTTCAATTCCGGAAGATCTTGTCGTAACATGTTTTAGCTACGATGAGTACCGGAAGGCGTTGAAATACTGTGCAATGTGAATTGATAATCACATGTCGGCACCCATGCGATATTTATAAGAACGGATAGTTGATGACTATTGAAACTTAAGCCCCAATACGCTTCCATCTCTATTGAAAACAGAACATTTACTTAATTTAACGTTGAATCATGTTTGTCAAACAACTGAAGTTTACAGAATCGCTTTATGCCACCTTTTTATACGCCCGTTTTTTCAAAACGGACGTATTATGGCATGGCGCTGTCCGTCCGTCTGTCTGTCCGTCTGTCCGTCCGTCAACATTCTTGTGCGCACCATATCTCAGAAACCGTTTGAGATATCTTCATGAAATTTTGTAGGCATATATATTAGGATGGGACAAAATGTTGCGTATAGTAATGGTTGCTCCCCCTTTCTTAGTTTCGAAGTTATGCCCCTTTGATAATTTTTACCCTACTAGTCTTGTGCGCACCAGAACTAGATAACCGTTTGGGATATCTTGATGAAACTTCATAGCAGTGTGTATGAGGGTCTGTTGATGTGTCGCGTATAACAATAGTTGCTCTCCCCTTCTTCGTTTTGGAGTTGCATCCCTTTGATTGGATTTTAGGGTATTTTTGCGTATCTTTTGCATTCAATAACTAAGTAACCATTTGGTATATATTGATGAAACTTTACAGAAATGTGCAAGATTACAAGACAGTGTGTCACATATAAGAATGGGTGTTCCCCCTTACTTAAATTTGGAGTAACCTCCATTTGATTAGTTTTTTAGGCTAACCCATTCCGCCATAACTCCTTAGCCCTTTGAAATATTGCAATGAAACTTTGTACGAATGTGTATAATAATGAGGTAATGTATCATGCGCATGAACCACAACTCTGGCTTACTTTCTGAATTATCTGCCCTTGCATCAATTTCCGTTTTACTCTGTATCTCCTTAACCTTTGGAAATATTTTAACAAAACTCTATGGTGATGTGTATATTGTCAAGGGAAAGTATTGCGACTAAGAGTTTACGAATTATCTCCCTTGTTTGACTTTGGCGTTTCTCACCCTGTGAGCTGCTTCACCCTGAAACCTGATTTTTGGTGTACTAATAGTATTTGATGTATTGTTTTGATAACATTGCAGTCATTAATTACAGAGTTGTTTCCCCTTTTTTGTTTGCCTGTCCATCCTTCTATAAACAATCTTGTTCATTCTGTAACTCCTTCATGACAATGAAACGGGCGTATTATGCGCCGCTTGCGAAGCTGTTGTTGAAGATCAAATTTTATCGTTTAAATGATAAAATTTATATGCAGATTGTGTCTGCTGGTGATCATTGCGTCGCTAATTCTAAGCTGTTTTCTAGATGTTTTCACTAGCTTATGAGGCAAGAAAATAAAATCTAAGAAGTAAGCAGCGTCTTTCTCATAATGTTTAACATCACTATAATCATCTTGACTAAGAGTAAGATATACACATCTGCGGAGGTATACCCGCTAGAAAAAAAAACTTTGCAATGATGAAATTAACTCCTCCGCGTAGCTTAAGATATCCGTTATTTTAATTCGTTGCTTCAACTTTACATGAAAGGTTTTAGCATTACTTTGGCTTTTTGATTTAAGGATTCTTCACACTACCAAGTGGGTGGAGAATAGTGTAAAATCAGAATTGTTTTTATATACTTGTGAATTATGAAGGTTTGGCTATCCCGATTATAATCTCTGTGTATTAGGAAGTTGTGTTGAAAGGAACTCGGTGCTGTTTAATTTATTGTGTTCTCATTTTCACCCTTCTATAATCAAAATAGAAAATAGGTAAAAATAGTTGTTAAATGTTTTTCGTATAATTTGCTTAGTCTATTGTAACCCTTCTGTTGGTCTAAATTATTGAGTTCAATAAAGATAGCTGAGTTGCCACCTATTTGGGAAATAGCTGCCGAATCGGCTTATCACTTGTAATTTATTGTTTGTTGGGATGTCTTTGTCAATCTTTCCCTTTCATGTTGGGGATAGGGTTTGGGATCTGATTCAGTCAGTTCTTGAAGTGTAGTTACTCTTTAAATTTGAAACATAATATCAAAAATGAGAAAATAGAGGAAAAATACGAGGGAACCAGGACTTCCATTAGAACTCATAAACCAGAGATAATGACATAAAACTATTTCAGTATGTTAAAAGTGCCAGGCATGAACCACAAAGTCCCAGAGTTGCAAAGCCTTTAAATGTGACCTTTTAAAAAAAACTTCAGTGTTGGCCTCGTGTATCATGAAGTCACTCGGGTCGCCATTTTTTTCATTCATTAACATTGTAAACAAACACTTTCAGTATCCTTTCTCACCAAAGCCAGTACGTGGGTTGTTCAGAAAATTCTGAGTCTATCCGCATAACTTTGTTTAGCCGCATGCTGGGGACAAATGCTAAGAATGTATTGAAAGCACTACTTTTCGTCTTCATAATGATACCTAACACTATCCAAAGATATATATCCTTATTGAGTTACAACGCATGTTATAAGTCCCCCGTCATACCACTGGGCTAATTTCATATGTGAATTAATTTTCAGTGTGTCAGTCAAGTGAAAAATTATTGTAAATACAAAATTTATTTTGCCAGCTTCTTGTCATTCGTTGTTTATAATATCCATTCAAAAGTTAGAAGGGCAGCAAACGTTATCGATTTAGTCCTTGCAAAGCAATGCGCAGTTCTTATGACGTTAGTGAAAACAACGTCAACGTCATTTTTGAAAGCTCGTAGCGGCTTCGTTGTTAACATCAATTTTAATTTTTCGACGGTTTCGAATTGGCCCATACAAAAGCTTTCCTTAAAAAGATTTTGAACGTTAAAACCGTCGTTTTTGTTACAAAACCATTATAACTTTAGTAGAAAGGGAGAATTAGCTACTATATAAAATGCTTATAATCTAAATTGAAAGGACAAGATGGAACCTAGATTAAATATATTTTCCGCAATATTTACTGGTCACAGTTGCCTGGGGAATAAGTTTAAATAGCAATGATGAAAACAATCCAAAGACTGCTCGTATATGAACTATGACCTTCTTAAGTGAAAATCTGCAGTGGCTGTAGGATAACCTCTTTCGAAAACGTTAAAAAATATGTCCTTTAGAAAATATGCACCACGTTTGCAGAGTTGTCCGAACATATCATACCGTTAAATATTTTCGCTAACAGAAGTTTTGTATTTATAATGGTTACCAGACTCAGACGTCATGATCAGAACTTTCTGAACATCCCTCTTATTGTACACTGCAATGTAAAATCTGCAAGGTCGCAGATAAGTTTCTGTTTTGTTTTCATTCACACAACAACACACGAACCGCTCAATAAAATATTATTGTGCATTTCGCGGGGTTGGTTAAACACCGAACCAGAACAAAAACCCGGAACCAATTTACCGCTACCAACCTCACAACAATATGGTTTGCATTAACTCAACAGTCTAGGTCTATCTTATTCATTGTAATGTCACAGTGCCCGGTCTTTGAATCTTGTCTCCAAGTGAAAGAAAACAAATGAGACAATATAATGATGAAAATTGTGCTCCATAACAAACATCTTCAGAGTTTCCAGAATTAAGGCTAGATCCACAATACAGTATCTAAATAGTTTTACCTTTTCTGAATTTATATTTGGAAAAAGCTGTAGGATCATTATTTCATAAAACTGTGTGATTTTTCTCTTAAATTAACTATGGTACCGAAATCTGACCCCAGCTTTTGATTTGCAATCTCTGATTTTAGAATGCTGCACGGGAAACTACTCTTGCTATTTTGAGTAACTCTTTGAGAAACAATAAATAATCGAGTTCCGATGGTTAAAAGAATCTGAAACACTATTGAATAGTTAATTACTATAGTGATTAATCATGGAGTATTCCGTATTTTCAAGTAAAGCAGTCTGTGTTGTAAATAATGAAATAAGGTGGGTAACTATTTCACGTAGCACCCTTTTCAAAAATGAGACGTTAGACACTTCCGGTTAAAATTTGCAAAAAAAAGAAGGACATGGAATCTTGATTTTTCGCCAATTTATTCTTAAGAAAGTGGTAATAGAGGAAAGTATCGCTGAATAAATGAATAAAAACACATAGACTTTTTTCTATCGGATGAAAACAATATGCCATGATGTTACGTTTATTAAAGGTATTTATAGCTGCTAAAACCAATTTACACATTTCAATTACTCGTGTTTCCGTGAATGTGAAGTAGCACGAGCTAGGCAAACTGTTTGGAATGTTAAACAGTAGGATGACACATTCATTATATGAACAGATGTTTATGAGATAAATAATAAACTTGTGGTTTTAAGGACAAGTCACAGCAGTAACTGTATTTTGGCTTAGCTGGGTCCTAATTTATAGATATATACTGGTGTTGTGGACACATCAGTGCAAATTATTTACACAGTAAAACCAATTTTCGGGGACAGCAATTCACGGACACATCTTTCATTTCAAGATTTTGTATGGAATAGAAAAAATCGACAGTGATTAATTTTTCACATTATCATCATATCAGACAACCAGAGGTCATTCCTGCTAGTAAAATAAGCCTTGAGCAAGACTCAACATATGGTGTAGCAGTTTTTCGAACCATAATGTTGACATTTGGGATGCATTGCTAGACTGTTGTTTCGGTGGCCTTTGTTTATGTATTCTAGAATTGTTTGAACATTCACTGGCATTGCCATCCTTTTAAATGTTATCCCACATGCCACATGACCGACAACAAACAGGATAAGACAGAAAAGTCAAAAGCGCTTATAGAAACTGAGAAAGCCTAACTGAGATGTACAGAGAGATTATATTTTATTGTCTTACCTGCGGCTATCAGAAGCGAAACATAAGTATTACTTTTCTGGCATCATTATTAGTGTCAGCGGCCTAAACTTTTGTCAACTTTTCTGATGCAACTCTCTTTTGTGACAGTGCACTGACAGGGGAGACACACCGTCTACCCTGCATTATTATTGCATTTTTGCCATTATAAATTTGTCTGTTGGTAAAGGTAAAATTAGCCATTCCTGCATTTCCTTGTGAGTGAATTATTCATTTTATACTTGTTTTCAGTCCATTTCATGCGAACGTCGGGACAAAAAAAATAAATAAAGAAATAAAAGATGTTTTTGTGAAAATATTTTTTTTTTGAAGAAAATTATTGTAACTGCATATTACATTATATTTTTGCTCAGTGATCCAGATAGGAGAATGTTATAATTACAGGGATAAATTACAGATAAGTTTCTATATTACTGCATAAAAATAAGTTCTGTCCTCTCATAAGAATCGTCTCACTGAGACAGTTCTAATGAGGGGTCACAAAATATTTTTTGTTAAGAAATAAGAAAACGTATATGTTAATTATCTTCAAAAACACCTTATCTGGAGCTCTGAATTAATTTTACACATCCACAGTTTTTTTTTGTTTTTTTTTGTTTTGATGGTAAGAGAATGTGAAAATTAGAGTCTTCATAGTAAACTGTTATCAATTGCATCCATGAACATTCTTCAAATTCGTATGCAAGCTGTCTCTAAAATGCATGTCAATGAATACTGTCTCTTTTGGTGCATGCATGGTGATTTACTTACAAGCTAACTGTTTTTTTTTTCCAACGTATTTCTATTTTAGTGGATTATTATCTTCAGAGACCCCAAAACTTTGGCAGTATTAAGCCCTTTGTTGAAGTTTTTGTAGCAAAGTCAATACCAGTGAGGAAGAAGAAAGTTTAAAATTATAAAAAAAAATCTTCGAAGAAGTTGAAGAGGCATATTGTTGTCGCCTTGTTTTGTTTTTATTTGGGTTTGATTGCATGCATTCACTTTTCATTATTTCTACTTTAATTGTTATTCTTTGTATTTGTCTATGCTGTGGAGGGGGGAACGTTGGAGAATGGAGGGAAGGGATAGGACAATAATATGTATACCTGTTTTAAACAGTTGTGCAGGAGACAGTTTATTACTCAAAGCATGCTCTTACTTTCATGGTCTGTAACAATTATTATCTCCCCAAGATTTATTTTATTACATATAATGTCCACCAAACTTTATTTTCGAACTAAAACATGGTGGATATTTCAGATTTTTTTTCAGGTAGTGGGTGTCTGTTGAAATGATTTTTGTGTTTGTTATTTGTTTCTGTGCAATTTCATTTTGGTACATTGTAGAAGGGTATTTGGAGATTTTATCAGGGTAATTATTTTTTGGTAGAGTTTCATCCTCATGAACTTCTGGCGTCCTTGGGATAGCCAAGGCTCAGATATGCTAATTTTCTTCATAATTGCCTTTACTATACCCTAAAATGGTGTTCAGGTAGTATATAACATTGAAGGCTTGAAAGCTTTGTGACAGACCTATTTTAGCTCACCTGTGCACGAAGTGCTCATGGTGAGCTATTGTGATCGATATTTGTCCGTCGTCCGTCGTCCGTCGTCCGTCCGTCCGTACGTCTGTCCGTCGTCAACAATTTCTTCAAATGACATCTCTTCCTAGACCAGCGGGCCAATTTCAAAATAATTTTACACAAATGTTTCTGTTATAGCCTTGAACCAAAATTGCTAAAATAGTTCCGCTCCGCTGAACAAATTGGCCGCCAGAGCTAAAAATAGAAAAACCTTTAAACGACATCTCCTCTGAAGCCAATGGCTCGATTTCAAAAAAAATTCACAGAAATGTTTGACTCATTGCCCTGAACCAAAATTGCTAAAACGGTTCCACTCTGCTGAACAAAATGGCCGCCAGAGCTAAAAATAGAAAAACCTTTAAACGACATCCCCTCTAAAGCCAATGGCTCGATTTCAAAATAATTTCACAGAAATGTTTGACTCATTACCTTGAACCAAAATTGCTAAAACGGATCCACTCCGCTAAACAAAATGGCCACCAGAGCTAAAAATAGAAATAAATCTTAGGATAACACAGAGGGCACAGTTTTGATCCAATCTTCATGAAACTTTGTCAGAATGTTTATCTTAATAAAATCTAGACCAAGTTTGAAACTGGGTCATGTGGGGTAAAAAACTAGGTCACTAGGTCAAATCTTAGAAAAACCTTGTATACACTGTAGAGTGCACAGTTTTGATCCAATCTTCATGAAACGTTGCCAGAATGTTTATCCTTATACAATCTAAACCAAGATTGAAACTGAGTCATGTTGGGTCAAAAACTAGGTCACTAGGTCAAATCTCAGAAAAACCATGTGAATGCCCTAGAGGGCACGGTTATAATCCAATCTTCATGAATCTTTATCAGAATGTTTATCCTTATACAATCTAGGCCAAGATTGAAACTGAGTCATGTGGGGTCAAAAACTAGGTCACTAGGTCAAATCTTAGAAAAACCTTGAATACACTCTAGAGGGCACAGTTATGATCCAATCTTCATGAAACTTTGTCAGAATGCTTATCTTTATTAAATACAGCCCAAATTTGAAACTGGGCCATGTCAGGTCAAAAACTAGGTCACCAGGTCAGATCTTAGAAAAACCATTTGAATGCTCTAGAGGGCACAGTTTTGTTCCAATCTTCATGAAACTTTGTCAAAATGTTTATCTCCAACAAATCTAGACTGAGGGTGCAACTGGGTCATGTTGAATCAAAAACTAGGTTACTAGGTCAAACCTTAGAAAAACATTGTGGATACTCCAGAGGGCACAGTTTTGGTTCAATCTTCATGAAACTTTGTCAGAATGATTATCTTAATAAAATCCAGACCAAGTTTGAAACTTGGTGTTGTCAGGTCAAAAAATAGGTCACTGGGTCAAATCATAGAAAAGCCTTGTGTACACAGTTTTTGCTTTATTTTGCATTGAATCTTCATGAAACTTTGTCAGAATGTTTATCTTCATGAAATGAAGGTCAAGTTTGAAACTGAATAATGTCAGATCAAAAACTAGATGGCCAGGCCAGATCTTAGAAAAATGGTTTACACTCTAGAGGGCACAGTTTTGATCCAATCTTCATGAAACTTTGTCAGAGTATAGATTAGAAAGTGCAAAACTTCTCCAATTGAACCATTATCAAATAGATGATCTTCCATGTTATTTCATCATAACTCAAGTGAGCGATTTAGGTCCATCATGGACCTCTTGTTTAAAAAATAAAACTCACATTTGGCAACCTATCTCACCCACTACACATTGTGATGAACCCTTAAATTTATCTCTTTTTTTCCAGCAAAAATTACACGTACCCTGTGGTGGCACGAGTTCGTCGAGGTCTCATGCAGACTCTCATTGATGGCATTAATGTTCATATAGAGCCACCAGGCATTGAATGGGACAAAATGATCGGTACCTCGAAAATTGGTGCTAGCTTTGGTTTGCACATCCGCAATATACTGGATCTCAAGCTAGGTAATCATGATCCGAATTTTTCTTGAATTTATAGACTGTCACTAGAAACTGAAGCACAAAAGAGACTTGTTTAGTGTAACATATAAAAACGTTATAAACGAACCTATTATTTCTGTACCCACTTTTATCTATTAGCCCATTAGTACCTATCGGACTTTATATAGATTGAGCATAGTTAAACTGGCGTGCAGACCAAGATAAGACGCTGCAACATACAGCATCTGGCTGCTATTTCCACTTTTTATTTGACAACTTGGCTATGTCTCCGTAAACAGTTTTAACATTGTAAACATAAACTAAACCAGACGCACCTTAGATGAAAAATTGTCTCATCTATTTTCGTGAGGCGAGAATAATCAATTGAGCATGGAGGGAATATTTCAAGGGAATGATAATGGAATCTGGCTGTTGTTATTTTCGAGTAGGTAAGTGATGGAAGTATGCCTCTATTGAGTGCGACAACTCATTTGTTTGTGAAGAAATCAAACAACCGACGATAGACCTTAAGCATATACGAGTACGATCAAGTTTTTAATGTTTATTTCAAACCATTTTATAAGTAAGGAAAGTGGATTTCCGAAATTACAATATTGCTATTTCTTCTGGATTTTGAATCTCACAACAACCTATTATATTTTAGCGATACAAATAAATGTCACTCTACAACATTTTTTTTTGTTAATTACACAAGTAATGACATGTCACCATAAGAAAGTATAAGAATGTGCATGTCGGGAGTGGTCTTCGCATGCTCACAAACAGTCCAGCTACTTGAAACCGTTTCTTGATTATTGCCCATCGTTTTCCTTTTCGGTTCTAATACTATAACTAAATATGTAAATTTCAACTGACGAATTGAACATATCCTGACCAGAGTAGCACGTGATATGTTTTGTGCTTGCACAAGTCACATAAAGCCCAAAGACATATGTTCTGACAAAGCGTTTATTTTTTTCATTAGTTTGTATGTATTTCTTTTTTTTTTTTGTTTGTTTTTCAGGGCTTCTGGAAGGGCATTTTATGGTAGATGTGTATGACGGTGCTTATGCTGAAGCCCATGTTGGCCTGTTAAATTTCAAAGTTGACATTGTAAAAGCCTATGTCTGCTTCAAAGGTCATATAGGGTACAATCTAAACGTACTTAAGGTACATGTACAGTATGACTGGAAATTATTGAGAATTTTAACCAATTTCAGCCGGTAAAATGAAACTGATTTGGTATGTTGTTGGTGTATTTATCACGGAACTACAGTACGGTGGCTTTGATGTTATTCAGTCATTTTAAAGATTACCTCCCCTTTAAATAATTAGGTTCTAAATTTGAGCAAAATTGCAACATAAGATGAAATTTGAAATAAATTATGTACATTATAAGGCAAATGAAAGAATACACATTTACTGGTTCAGATATAAAACCATACTGCTGTAAAATAGGCAATTCTGTGTGATATCGCTTTTATTTTATAAGAAATTATTTGGATCTGAACAACAGATAGGTTTTCAAATTTCCACCTAATTCTTAGAAAAAAAAAGGTAAATTTTCAGCAGGGTGGGCGACTAGATTTAGTCACTGAATGGAAAGTAATATTGACAGGCAAGTATGATAATAAAAATTTAAACACTTATGATTAATGTGTAATATGACATCAGAAAGTAAGATTACCCTTGTTTAATATGCATTTCACTTTGTCTTGAATATTGCAGAGCCCAAATTGTAAGAGATTTCACCATTAATGCGCCAAACCCAACTTTCATTCGCTTAAAAGAACTTAGATATTAACATCCAGACTTAAATATTTTATGACACATAACAACATTGATCAACATGATTTTGTTAAATGATATTCAATACCAACCTGAATGTGCAAGTTTATGGCAGTGTGGTTTATTTTAAGGCTTCTACTCTTAAAGGCTCTCCAAAATCTATCTTATTTTGCAATTTTAGACCTCTTGGATCAAACCTGATATAGATTTCTGAAATTGTTAACAGAATGAAATATAATAGCTAGAAATTATGCATTACATTCCTTCCTGAATTTTCCACCATGCAAATGATTTACTGAAACAACTAGGATTAGAATATAGTGAAAAATGCAATTCTCATTAATTTCCGGTCAGACTTTAATACACATTAGACATAAAAATAACTGCGCCCAGGACAGACCCGTCACAAAACACGCCATTATCTGAAAAGAAAAAAACTGCTTCTGTATATGGAAATTACAGTCTGAAAGAGTTCCTTTGAGAGCAAGTAACATATTCTAAAGACGAACATGGGCCATACTTCGATGTTGTGGCTATTCAAGCGTCATCAATGACCCTTGAAATACCTGGCAATGAAAACCAGAGCTAAGCATATTGTAATTTCTTGATTTTAATAAGGCACTCGGTTGAAACACTGATAATTATCGAAAAAAGTCCATAATTAATGATCAAAAATGATAATCTAGAATAAAAGTCTAAACCAATAAAACATTTCTGATTTCTCAGATATTCTCTGAACTCACAGGACAAAAGTAAAATGTAATCTGCACTATGGATGAAGTACGGGAAGACGTTTAACGGCCGCCAAACGACACGACAAAAGCTGCATTAAAATCAAATTAAATTCTAAAAGAGTTCTTTCGAGAGCAGAGAACACATTTTTAAGAAGGCTCATGGGCAATACTTTAATGTTTTGGCTATTCAAGCCTCATCAGTGACCTTGACAATATCTGGCCATAAACGACAGAAATAAGCATACTGCAATTTCTTGATTTTAATAAGGCACTCGGTTGAAAAACTGATAGGTATCGAAAAAAGTCCAAAATTTATCATAAAAAACAATGATCTAGAATAACAATCTAAACCAATCAAACACTTTTGATTTCTCAGATTACATCTTCTGAATTGAAAGGACAAGAATGAAATACATTAGGGATGATGTAACGGGAGAAGTTTAAAGGAAGCCACACGGAACAACACCAGTTGCAGTAAAGTCAAATTAAAATCTTAAAGAGTTCCTCCGAGAGAAGAAATCACATTCTAAAGAAGGATCATGGGCCATACTTCGTCAGAAAGTCCATCTTCAGAAATAACTGCCCAATTACTCAAAGCGTTGAAAAATGTTAATTTGAAACAAAAGGGTTAAGAGTGAGATGCAAATTAGAAAGCAAGGTTTTAAGGCCTAAAGTGAAAGTAGTATTCAACAGAAATATAAAAAAATACCAAGGAATATCCACGAACATCCATACAACCCATTCAAGCACCGAGCAATAGAACAGTACATCTTCGATAACAACACCAGTCCAACATAAACGACCATCATGAAATATCATAAATAACCATACAAAACTGAAAAACCTAGTTTACCTATATTGAATATTAAACAAAGTAGACACAGGAATAAAAAACACCGACGTACAGATGACCACAATACTAGGCAATCGATACGCGCGATTTGCATCGATCTCTTTGGTTGCAACTGACAGTAGCTTAAACAACTGGAAAATATTAGGAACATACAGATAAAAACAACGAAGCCTGTAAAGAAACGCCTTCATCTTATTTAAACAGAAGCATGTATTTGACATGACATTATTGTTTTTAATTATGCTTCTTATGTCATTTACGAACAGAATTATAAACTTAAATACTCGAATGGAAAATCCCGGGTAGAACAACTATGACGCAGATTTAGACACTTCTGTACGGCACAAGTGACACGCATTATTTTATCCTCCAGATGTAGGTTAGTACAGTAATTTCATATCTAAAGTAATATCTGTTCTTGTTTCCCTTATCATTTACTAGGACTTTGGCATCAACAGTATTCAAGATCTGGTGCACATTTATGACGCAATCGTTGGCAAAATTGTCAACCCAATAAAAAGGGCAGTGACAGCTTTTCGTGACATCATTGACTTATTCAAAGGAGGTGGATTGCAAAAGGTATTCAACACTATTGTATCTACAGTCAAAAACCTACCTCATGTACTGGGAGAGGTGACCCAGCGGCTTAAGGAATTCGTCGACGAAATATTCAATCTGGCAGGATCGACCATCATTGAAGAAATTAAAGTCATTATCAGTCATGTTCGTCAGTTTGTTGATGGAGTTAAACAAGACGTTCTAAAATTCTACCATGTAAGTATTAGAATTCCTACCTCCGTGAACATTTATTTAGATGATATTACACGCAAAAAGTAATTTTTCTATCGTAAGTTGGACTATTTATGTCCTGCAAAGTCAATTAAGTACGTGATTCCCCACTGAGAGGGTAGATATATTTTCGTCTATAAATCTCTCAGAAACTGCGTTTGCTTCATAACTGTAAAACAGTAGAAGGTAGTTTCACGAAACTTGGTACAAATAATCAAAAACAGTAGACACAAGTTTAGCTTTTAAAAATGTTGAAAAGTTACAGGTAGCGGATTAGAAAAACAGGATAGCATCACAAGAATCTTTGTTGTGTGAAAGTAACAACTGTCGGTTATTTGGCCAATGTTTCAGCATATGACAAGTTAGTAAGGTTGTCAAGAATACACTCTTATAATGGTTTCATTAATTTGAAGTGAGCTTAATAGCATAGTGTTAGGTCCTCATCCACTCAGGCAGTGCGTCGGATGTCTATTGCGGTACAGCATCTCGTCAATCATTAGACTAAAGAGAGACTAAAGAGAGACTTTTACCTGCTTATCCAAAATGCACCACCGATTCAGAGACGCAGTCAGGAAAGCTGAAGGATAGGGCCTAGTCCACGTTGATCCCCTCAGTCGCAACTAGTGGCTTAACTTGTTGATTAGATTTAAATGTACAACATAAAACATGAAACACATACACACAAATTGTTTCTACTGCGAGTTATAGTGGCGATCGAGTCCACAATTATAAGAACCGCTCATTTAAATTAAGTGAACACTGCTTCCAAAACTAGAGCCCAATTGTCACTACAAAACCTACGGTAGAAACAGGAAAACTGTCACTAAATAATGCATTGACGTTCACTTCTTAATCTCCACTATCAGAATCACTACCATCCCAACTCAAATATTGCTGCAGGGACTCCCAGCATCACAAATTCGGCTGAGTCCTCTCAGTCACAATTATCGTCGAAATGTCTGTTAGACTACCAACAAGGGTGACAGACTGCCAGACACTGGAGGAGTTCAAGGTTGCCCTGATATCTGCAGCCTTCCCATCCACTGTAGCCTATTGGTCCGGATCGAGATATGTAAATAGTTTTAAAACTGTACATAGATGGACTTTAATCTTTCCGGAGGGTGGCTGTCTCATTCCCTCTCGCTGGACAAAATATATTCCGACGAGGAATCCTGTCCAAGTTCTGGAAGAAGAAGGAGTTTAAACCGGTCTATGTAGCTGCAATAAAAGAAACTCTATTAGCAATATGAATGACATGACTAGCTTACTAATATTTGCAAGGTCGGAACAATTTTATATTTACAAATATGTGTTTTTAGTGCGGTTACACTTTTTTGTTTAAACAATGGTTTCTTAATCATTACAGGACGTCGTTGATGCGGTTACAATGGCACTTCCATATATAGGAAAGAAGATAAAAGAAGCCTTTAACCTTATCGTAAATGGTTTTAAGCATTTGATTGACAACCCAATGCAGTCAATAACTGGAATGAGTCGAGGCGTTACACAGTAAGAGCAACATGTTACTACTACAAATATTTGTTCCGGGCCTGCGCGTGCACGTAAAGTGGTTTTGTGCCCAGCGCAGACTCAAATCAGCCTGAGCATATGCCCAATCCAATCAGAGTATTCGCTGTCCGCATAGAGCTTGCTTTGACCCTAGGCTATCCTTTAAGCGCAAAGCCAAGACTCTGATCCGGCTGTGCGGATGCCCAGGCTGATCTGAGTCTGCGCTGGGCGCACAACCAATTTGCTGATATCTCGTGTCGCGGTTCAAATATGTTTGTAGGCAGACGCACAGGCATATCTGGATAATTGCCTTAGGTCATTGAGATTAAAATGGGTAATATGGACGGAAGGGTACGGGGTTGAGGCGGGCATCTTTGTTGGCGAGTTGATAAGTTGGCTTCTTTTACAAAGTGTCTGCAGCGGCTCTTCCTCGTGGATAATGTAAGCAAGTGTTCTTTGGCGAGAGTTAAAAGTGGCTTGCCCATCACTTATTTTTCTGTCAAACATTTGGAATATATCGACACTAGGGAAGTAAAATGCAGAAATGCGCATATGTCGCACTGAATTTGATGAAGTACAAATATTATAAGGCACTTTATTTTGCTCCAGCTGAAGCTCAAACAATGATAAGAACTTTAGATTTCCTTAATCTGTTCCAGCTTACTGTAAAAAAACTGTTTTGGCGGCAGCAAGTTTTGACGGTTTTTTAGAAACAGACCGTATGACGGCTTTTTATTTTGGCGGTTTTGTAATACCTGAAACAAAAGAATAATAAATACAAGATATGACATTGATCGATGTGCAGTCATCAGTCAGATGCAGTAAACAGAATACGGTACAGTATATTGGAATGACCTAATCCTAGTATGAGAAGAGATTACGCTAATTTTGTGTTTGTTTGTTTATGATCTGTTATTGTCAAGGTTGATAAACCTATTATAGAGATTTTAAAACCCATGATAGAAATCATAAACCTATGATAGTGATTTTCCAACATAGGTTTGAGTAAAAACCCGTGTTTGTAATTTATAAACCTATTTTGAAGACTTATTGTGCACTTAGCCAGCATAATTTGTTTCGAATTTAGGTCAGAAGATTATATCTCTGGCTTTAGAATGTCGTTTTTAAACCTATGTTAGAACTTTAAAACCCCATGTTAGAGAATTTCAAACATGGTTTAAAAGTTCAAACATAGGTCTGTAATTTTCAAACCTATGTTTGTAGACTTATTGTGCACTTGGCTTGCCATAGTCTTTGTCTTTTTTGTAAATTATTTTAAAATGCTCTTAGCCATTTTATGTTAAAGAGCAGACTTTTAGATTTTTTGCTTGTCTTGTTTCTTGTTTGTTCTCCTTCATTGCAATATATATTTAAGTAGATTTTACAAAAAAAAACTAGACAATAGGTTTAAATGTACTTTTTATGTTTTAAATGTAGTTCATTTTGGTTAAGGCTAGCTACTTTGGAAAGACGTGATCGTGTTGCTATTCGCCTAGGCATACTGTCTTTCTCCTTGTTGAGCTACACCATGTTCTCATTAATCTAAGTAATTCTATCTTTTTCAGGATAAAAATGGCTGTTTCGATGGTTTTGCAGACAAAAGATAGGGTCATTCAAGCCTGCAAATTTCTCAAAGGTGATTCTGTTTATCAGAATTTTATGTAACACGCCATTGTTCCCTAATGCTTTTTCGGTCAAGTATTAAAAGTAATTGCTTAAATAACCGCTCCGAATGGAGATTGTCAGCGCACGTGAACAGAATCTGCTCGAAGAAAATTATTCTTCCATCTACAAAATCATATTAGAGCCATTGGTGTTGGGAACATTATATGTCTCAGATTATCTATGACATCTAATGCGAAATGCATTTTGGATTAGTATTATCCCTTAATATACATGAAACCGTCACGCTGTGTGTACCCATTTGTGACATCGACATAGCTACTTCGGCGCCAAGGTCTTAAAACAAGAAACAACCGAACGTTTTCGCACTGAGAATGTGATTATCTAATTTGAGATTGTTTGTTGGCTTGGCTGCATGAGTTAGATTTACTTATTGGAACCGAGCACTCGGTTTAATTGGGTCTGTTCATGGTCGATAATTATATGTGCAAGACCTGCCACGCTTCTAGTGCCGGCTTAAGCACAACTTATTTTTTTTCAAAATTACTCTAAATTAACGCAGTGAACCCAAAGGACAAGAATATAGTGCTGTACACCGTTTAGGTTTACTGTGCTGAGCCGTTAAACGACAAGATTATATCAGGTTTCATACGTTGCAGCTGGTTAAATCATATGTCTACAAACTTTCAGGACGAGCAACGGAATGGTTTAACACAGCGAAGGAGATACCAAAGATAATTAGAAGACTTCAAGATGCAATCCAAAAGCTTGTTAACTCGATTATACATCGGCGATCGTCGAGTCTAACGGATGATATGGAAAACACTTTCAACAACGGCGTTCAATCTATGGTATGTGCAAAGAACTATAACTTCCCGTTTTAAACATTGTCTCTGTTAGCAAGTAATATTCTTACGACTGGGTCGCACGTAATCCTCGTAAACCATTGCCAGGTTAGTTCCGGTTATATAAAATGCAAATAGAAAATTGTGGCAAAGTCTGTGTTTTCTTAACGTAAATGTGATGGCTCCATTTAAATATGAAATATTTGGTGTACCAGCAAACACATAAATATTTAGTTGGTATATTATAGGAGCACTTCGCAAATCACCAACAGCTGAAACCATTTGATTGTGACACGTTTGCCCTGGAAAAGACTCTTCATTTCTGGAAATGTCTTTCTCTGATTTAATGAATGGTGGTAAGGAACGGTCATGCTAGGATTACAAGTTTGTTAAGAAAAGTATGTATGTAGATGTTATTTGCACGAAGTTTCTACTAGTTGCACTAATTCTAAGTAATACTGTATTTTGGGGAGCTAATAATTACACAGAGGAACGATTTCGTCCCAATTAAAAGTGTGTTTCTGTTCTGGATTGCACTTTTATTATAAAACAATATCTAGTTAGCAATGAGTGACTAAACATCGAACGTTTTGGACCGATATTAAGATATCCATTTGACTGACTAATTGTTACAAACTTTTACAAAACATCTGTGGATGGTTTTAATAATGCCAACCTTGGCTTTGAAATTTGTACTACTTGTGTTCATTCAATTTTGTCAGCTAAATTATACATAAAGAGTTGAAATCCAAACTGTTTCAACCGTGTTAAACATCATGTAAACAAGTTAAGTAAATATTGTCGACGTACAAAGTCCTATACAAGTGCCGGGGCATCCTACTGATTTGAATCATAGTTTGGCAAGGGCCTACTGTGCTTGCAGTAGGTGCGGGTGGGGGTTGTTTCGGTATTTTTCTCTCGTCTATCATTTCTGTCTTCTTTCTCCCTCTCTCTGCGACACGGCACGATATAGACTGAAATACAGTCTCAAAGGGCCGTTAAACCCAAATCAATCAATCAATTAATTAAGTCATATACCCAGACTCGTAAAGGATCATTGGCCGATCCTTATTCTTCAGATACTAAGAATGAATGAAGGGATGCAATCAAGTGCTGGCGAGTAAATGGTTTCACTTGCATACTATAATACACCCGCCATGCCCGTGTATCTAATAGCATAATCAGGAAGTTTCAAAGTTTTAGCTAAATGAGTTTCTATGTTTAAATGTAATCTGTATTTTTAGAAAGACGCCCTTCAAGATCTTAAAGGTGATCTAATGGCAAAGTGGAATCATGTGCTAGCCCCTATTCGCGGTCTTATAGATGTTGCTAGACCCTTTTTGGACGAATTCAAAGCTATAATGGATCTTATCAAGGGAATAAAGTATACATATAAGCAGCTGAAAGATGTGTAAGTCTGTGCTGTTAGATTTTTTATAAAAAAAATCTATACTTTCACCCAATAAAAAGTGTATTGGCTTGAATTTCTTTAAACGTACTAAATGTTCCAGAAAACTGAGAAAAGAAACAGCTACATACAGTATATGTAATGATATCATTTGTTTAAGCAACATACGAGAAATATAGCTTTATGTGTATTTGGTACTTTTCTATCTCCTCCGCCATTTTTACTACGGAGTAAAATTTTTATGACTTCCTATGTACATGTAGTCGCCTGTGCAACAAACTCCTTCTGAAATAGCTCGTCTCTACTTTAAGAGAAAAGGGAGGAAGCATTTCTGCTTTAAGAAAATGTCTCATGTTCGGCTATAAGAATCGGGTTTACTCTCTGCAAACATATCCCAGATATGTAAATCAGCTATGGGTAATTTGGCTATTTGACAGTTTTTCTCTTTCCAAAAAAATCCCGTCTTCTAAAACGAATCTGGTGTTTTTGGATTGTTTTAGAAGATACAAAGCTCCATCCTATAACAGAAATAAATACAATACATACATCTTAATGTGTGTGGCGCTCCATCAGCGCGAGTAAGCTTATATATTATAACTGTGGGCGCATTGGGTATTTCGTTGGCTTATCCCATAACGCCTGGATAATTTGTACGTTGAGTAGTATTGAAGGGAATTTCAAATGTGTTTGAAAATCTGACATAAATTCAAACGCTGTCTCAAGGGGTATGAAACCCATACCAAGCAACCAGTCAATCTATAAATGTTTTGTATTCATCTAATGATCCGAGTAAACTCTTAAAGGAATTAATATATTAATCATCATGTAGCAAAGCCTTTCCTTTAAGAGTAGAGATAATTTTGGAAGGGCTTTGTTGTCGAGGTAGGCACACAGGAAGTGACAAATGTAACACAGTTGTTTCCTTATATTAAACGGCGGGTAAATATTGAAATATACTCATATAGTATACCTCAAAATTATTGAGAATTGCATTTTGGCGCAGAGTTGCTAGCCATACATGTTCAACAATATTTCATATGAGTACAATACAATAAAATAACCTCAGTTTCAAGTGTTGTATATTTACATGACTGATGCATTTTCTTGCGTCAGTGGTAGGTAAATATGGGCAAGGGTATACCCTAAGTCCCTTGATTTCAATTATGTTTTGCTATACTACCTGTGCTTGAAATACACTAGCTCATGTGAAACAGTCTATTTTCTCCATTGTTCACCATCATCTACATAATTAAAGGTGCCTTCAATATTTAGCATGGTTTAATGTTACTAATTCCAGTTTTGAACCAGAGACTGGCTTTTACAATACACAAAAATATATTGAAGGCATTAGATTAGAGTCGTTTGCAGTTTCCACCGAGATGTAAAGAAAATCAGAGCAACATATTCTCTGTCAAAAATGCACTTTTTCCCAATATTTGGCACTTTTTCGAAATGAAGACTCAGGTTTGAAAGCTTACGGCATCTACAGCTGACAAGCTCATATAAAGTTGTTTTTTTTTTCAGTTCGGCAGTGTATAGCACTAGATGATTCAACCATTCAAAAATCACTTGATTTGCCATTACGTTTTCCACAAATATTGATTTTTTTGGTAAGGGTATATATTTTCAAATCGGAAATCGGGCGAAAAATTTCTGGGTGTCACAATTTAAGTGGATATTACATTTGTGACTAAAACATATGATTAATACTGGTATGTTAAAATCACAGAGGGATTTTGTGAAGTAAGTAAACAAAGCTTAATGTATGTTCATGACCTGTCAACCACCATTGCTTAATTTTCGCTTTGCAAAACAATTCTCAGTAATTTTGAGGAATACTATACATCTCAGGCGTTAAACTCATATTAGAAAAAAACTATACATCTAAGGCGTGAAACCCATATCAGGAAAAAAACATAATTGATATCTGACTGTAAACACATATTTATATTTCCAGCCGAATTCTTGATAAATTTCTACCGAAGAATTCCAAATGTAGCCAATACCTCATAATGTTTATGTATATCGGTTTAGTTGGAAGTAGAGATTTGTACTCAAAATTGATTTTTTTTCTGATTAGCTTCTATTTTAACCATGATAACTATGAAAATAAATGAATTAAACAAAACAAAAATCACATAGCAGAAAATCAAACAAATGTCCGCTGGTGTCTGCAGTGCCTGCATATATTTATAGCGATTGATTCCATATTTATCCATTCATTTTCTATAGTTCAACAAAGTCTCCTAACAACTTGTATATTGGCGGCGTTGGTTTATCCGTGTAAATAAATCATTTGAAAGTAGGACCTTAACAATAAATTGTCTGCAAGATGAACAGATTAACTGTAGTAGTGGCTATTTGCCCTTTTTGTCATCGGAAAGCTCAGATATGTTTATAATATTTTAAGCATCGAAGATGGCAAAGCTCTTGTGCAGAAAGTGTTTGGGCCAAAATTTGATTCCAAATTTCCAACGAGCAGAAGGCCCGAAAAAAGCGGATGTCCAGCGGGTGTGTGGCCATCGACAACAAATGATCATTATCACACAACTGGAGTGGACTTAACACTTGGGAGGGGCCAGTCAGTAAGTTAACTTATAAGACCACAGTCTAATATTAATCACAGTTTACCAATTACCGACAAGCCGCCCATAAAAAGGGTCTCTTGCATACAGCGTGGATCCAGATAAGACGTCGTAGATTCCAGCGTACGATCGGAGGCTGCACTGTTTGTATAAAAGTAAAAAGTATGCAAAGACCAGGAACTGAAACAATCAAAATCCAAATCCAGCCCTCAAACCATAGTTGGAAACAACTAAGATTACAAATAATCAAGATACAGAGAACATATGGCCAACCGAGTGAGCAGCTTGTTCCCAAAAGGTGGCCACTCAGCAACCCAAACCGAACCAAAAATAATAAGAACATACATAAGGTAAAACATCACAGAAACTCTGCCACCAAAAAACAGGCAACATAGAACCACAACAGAACTACCGCCTTGGAACGGTCAGTAATGAATTACTGGGGGGCTTAATCGATTTTACAGGCCCAACCTCACCCTCAGTTTCTGAAGTGGTACAAAACATTTAGTTGGTTGTTCGGTTCGCATGATAACCCTCTAACTCGTCAATGAATCATCACGGTAAACACATAAATCAAATTTCAACACCATGAAGAAGCAAAGACGAGGACTCAACAGATACAACGGGAATAAAAAAACAGAAATATTTGAAGAAAATAATACAGACGTTGCGTTAATATTTGGTTGGACAACATAAGGTTACATCGTTTAATCCCTAACGCCACCTCTAGTTGTTGTTGTTTTTATTATTTTATTCATTATTATTTTATCATTATTCTTGCTGTAGAAAGTGCAGGTTTTTGTGGTTCCTCAATGTTACGTGTGGATATATCCGGGTGTCTATGGTCTTGAGCAATATAGTCACTAGAATGGCTGCCGATTCTGCTGTCTGGTGTGTTTTGTTTGGTAATTTAAAATAGAAAATAGGTATAAATAGATGTTGCTGCTGATTTCAGTTAGGGTAACTGAATGACAGCCTATTTAGACAAGAGTTGTTCATTTGTTTTCCGTGTGTGTTTCTCGTGAATTTTGTCAGTTTGTGTGTGTGTGGTTCTTTCCCTATTGGTTTGAATGCTGGATGTTGGATTTGATAGAATGAATTCCGGATCACTGTTCACTTTTTTATTTTGTAGGTCTTAAAAAGACCATGTGATATGTTTGGACAGTCCCGGAATTTATTTTAACCTTTTTATGTCCGCGTTGGTGTTTTGTTGCTAATTTGTGAAGACCTGATTGTGCCTACATGTAGTAATGGGTTTATCTCGTTACATTGTAAATGGTACTGTGCCTTTATGTAATTTTTAAAAAGTAGATTTGTTTAACTGTACACCCTGTCTCGATGATGTCGTTTCTTTCAACGTCTAACGGAGATTATTCTCAAGAGTGTTTCCCAGTAATTTACTATTTTCTAGTAAAACATTAATGTTAACTTCTAGGGATTTTGTTTTGCACAAACAACGAAAATAATGAATTGATAACTTGTTCTGTTAGAGACTTTATTTACACGAACAACGAAAATTATGAATTGATAACTTGTTTCGTTTTCCAGGGAGGATAGTTTCAATACGCCATGGGTTCATTTTTGCCATGACATTAATTTTGCGTAACGTGACGTCTCGTTTATTGCGTTTATTGCACACTTACGAACCTCGTATTTCGCGACGTCAGTTAATATCGAAAAAGAGAAACCTGGAAAATGAACCCTTGGGTTGTTTGAATTCTTCTGTCTAGAAAAATGAAACGAGATATTACTTCGATTGTTTCGTTTTTCATTTACATGGATTCTCTAGAAAAGCTCGACACTGTTTTGTAGGAATTAAATGATATGTTCGAAACTGCTCTTAACGCCCCATTTCGTTTGACGCTAAATATTCGACGTTATCTGAATCGAGGGTATAGTTCAAAATATTTAGTTTGAGAAATATTTACACGGTAAAGTCTTAATATTATTTCATCAATATTCCAAATTCACATTTCGTGAAAGAATATCAAAATTTGAGATTTATTTTTCGCAGACGTTTTTCTCTATTTCATTTTTTAAGTAAAAAATTACAAATTTCAACAGCTTATGAAGACTCATGTTTGCATCAATACACTCGTAATGCGTAGATATTGGGCAAAACAAATAGCACAGCTTTAAGGGTCTTTCGATGGCACGTGCTTTGGTATAAAATTTATTTCAATATCTCAATGGACTGCAGTGCAATATTGAATAATCTGAGAGCTATTAATTTTGCGCAAAAAACGTCAAATCACCACATTTTCACGATGTCGTTGAAATCGTTATTATTTGTTTCATGCTCAAAAGAAATTCATTTGGTGAGTCACAAATGCCTGAAGTTTTTGATGATATATTTGTTGACTAGGAAGCTGAAAATTTTGGTTCTGTCCTATTCCACCTTAAGTTATTACAGCCCCAACAGTTCCGTATAGGAATCTTATTGTTTCGAGAAGCATTACTTAATCTCAAGGTCTTGGCATAGGAATAATGTTACTCTTTTTTTTTTTTTTTTTTTGCTGAAACTGATCGGCCAAGTCGTATGAAGCGGCACCTTTAGTATTTGGTTTTCCAATTAATCGTTGATTTTACACCCTTTTATGCACTCTCTGCTAGATCCAGACCGTATAAAAATCACGTCGTGTCATTGAAGACACAATTTCCGGACTGTAATAATGAATGATATGAATAGGATATTGTGAGTACTTGTAAATATTACTTTCTGAAAGCATACAGAACTCATTTCTCAACGCACGCTAACATCAAATGCAAGGTCAGGTATTCCACACATTTGAAATGGATGAAAATAAAGCCACAAGTTTAATAAATCCACTCATCATCGTCATCTGATCGACTATCCTTCTATGATGTACCTTTATTGATCTGTTATAACAAGACATAAGATATGCCTGCTGCCTACTCGAATCATGTATAACTAATGATAATTTAAAAAGGGATTTTACAATTAAGTACTCTTTTCGGATCATTTTTAGGGGGTAAAAACGCTAATAAAACGGTGTTCTTTTTCAACCAATAAAAACTCCTAGGCAAATTGCCCTGAAAAATGACTTTTCCATGAATGGTACATGTACCCCTTTTGCCGATTTTTTAACCTGTTGTGTGCTCAAATTCTCCATTTATGAGCATAATGGTACATGTACCACTGCTCAGCCATCTTCATATTCATCAAAAATAATGTTTGCAACAACGCCGCCGAGTCAGTCATTAGGAATGGAGCGAGGAGTGGTATATGTACCACTTTTACATAATACTAAATACTTTCTTCTAAATTGCGTCTATCATCAGAGTGGTTCATGTACCACTCCTACAAACGGGCCTGTTTTAATTTTCTACAATTTTGGTCAAGGTGGTACATGTACCACCCCAATAATCAAAGGTGCTTGCTACAAAGCATCTAAACAGATAATTGGAAATTAGCAAGAGTGATACATGTACCACCCTTTAAACAGCTGTGTGTGTCACAACCATCTGAGCAGGGACACCTAGAGCGGAATAAGAGCCACTGTGGCTGTTTATTCTTCATTGTCTAAAAATCCCAAAATCGCATTTATTAGCAGAGTGGTACATGAACCACACCTCAATTTAAAGGGATAGTTGAATGGTTTTGGACACATCCTCCTCAATGAACAAGAAAATTCGAAATGGAGCAAGAGTGGTACATGTACCACCCCTAAAAACAATTACGAGATACGAGCAGGAACACTTAGAACAGAACAAGAGTGGTATATGTACCACCCCTGGAAATTTATTCTTCATGATCTTCAAACTCGCAATCATACCTATGAGCAAAGCGGAGGACTAGTCGAACTGTGTTGGATCATCATAAATGGAGCCAGAATGGTACATACACCACCCCTCATATTTATAAGATTAATCAAAACTACATTTCTCCTGCTTGCTAAAACTATCGGAAAGGAATGCATCTAAGCAAGAAACTTGGTTTGGGGCAAGAGTGGTACATGTACCACTCCTAACCATTTTTCGATTCTCATTTTTATTACAGCTTTGGTCGAAATGGTAAATGTACCACACCTAAAATCAAAGGGTTTGCTACAATGCATCTGAACAAAGTCGGAAATGTGCAAGAGTGGTACATGTACCACCCTCGGATCAAAAGTGTTTGCTAAAACGCATCTGAAAGACAAACCCGAAAAATGAGCAAGAGTGGTACATGTACTATCTCGTAAACTAAAAGTGTCTGCTACAGTGCATCTGAAAGAAAAACTCGGCAATGTGCAAGAGTGGTACATGTACCACCCTTCAAATCAAGTGTTTGCTACAACGCAACTGAAAGACAAACTTGGAAAAAAGCAAGAGTGGTACATGAACCACCCCTCAAATCAACGGTGCCTGCTTCAACGCATCTGAAAGACAAACTCGGCAATGTGCAAGAGTGGTACATGTATCACCCCTGAAATCAAAGTGTTTGCTACAAGGAAACTGAAAAACAAATTCGGAAATAAGCAGGAATGGTACATGTATCACCCCCATCAAACTAAAGGTGTCTGCTACATGGCATCTGAAAGACAAACTGGGAAATGAGCTTGGTATATGTACCACCCCTGAAATCAAAGGTGTCTGCTACAATGCATTTGAAAGACAAACTCGGAAATGCGCAAGAGTGGTACATGTACCACCCCCCAAATCAAAGTGTTTGCTACAACGCAACTGAAAGACAAACTGGGAAATAAGCATGAGTGGTACATGTACCACTTCTCAAATCAACGGTGTCTGCTTCAACGCATCTGAAAGACGAAAACGGAAATGTGCAAGAGTGGTACATATACCATCCCTCAAACGAAAGCGTTTGCTACAACGAAACTGAAAAACAAATCCGGAAATGAGCTGGAATGGTACATGGTCCACCCTCAAGTCAAAGGTATCTGCTTTAAGGAATCTGAAAGACAGGCTCAAAAAATGTGCAAGAGTGGTACATGTACCACCCCTATCAAATTAAAGGTGTCTGCTACAAGGCATCTGAAAGACAAACTCGGCAATGTGCAAGAGTGGTACATGTATCACCCCTGAAATCAAAGTGTTTGCTACAAGGAAACTGAAAAACAAATTCGGAAATAAGCAGGAATGGTACATGTATCACCCCCATCAAATCAAAGGTGTCTGCTTCATGGCATCTGAAAGACAAACTAGGAAATGAGCTTGGTATATGTACCACCCCTGAAATCAAAGGTGTCTGCTACAATGCATTTGAAAGACAAACTCGGAAATGTGCAAGAGTGGTACATGTACCACCCCCAAATCAAAGTGTTTGCTACAACGCAACTGAAAGACAAACTGGGAAATAAGCATGAGTGGTACATGTACCACTCCTCAAATCAACGGTGTCTGCTTCAACGCATCTGAAAGACAAAAACAGAAATGTGCAAGAGTGGTACATGTACCATCCCTCAAACGAAAGTGTTTGCTACAACGAAACTGAAAAACAAATCCGGAAATGAGCAGGAATGGTACATGGTCCACCCTCAAGTCAAAGGTATCTGCTTTAAGGAATCTGAAAGACAAACTCAAAAAATGTGCAAGAGTGGTACATGTACCACCCCCATCAAATCAAAGGTGTCTGCTACAAGGCATCTGAAAGACAAACTCCGAAAGGAGCAAAAGTGGTACATGTACCACCCCTCAAATCAAAGATGTCTGCTACAAAGCATCTGAAAGACAAACTTGGAAATGTGCAAAAGTGGTACATGTACCACCCATGAAATCAAAGGTGTCTGCTACAATACACCTGAACAGCCATTTCGGAAATGAGCAGGAGTGGTACATGTCCCACCCCTCAAAATCAACTATGTGGCCAAAATGTTTTTGAAACTGGTCAAAGTGGTACATGTACCGACCCTAAAATCAAAGGTGTCTGCTACAACATATCTGAAAGACAAATCGGAAATGAGCAATAGTGGTACATGTACCACCCTTAAATCACTTTTACTAGTCAAAGTGGTACCTGCACCACCCCCTTAATCAAAGGCACTTGCTACAGGGCATCTGAATAGATAAATTTGAAAATGAGCAAGAGTGGTACATGTACCACTCCTGATATTTTTTGGAGATTTTTTTTTTATTTTATTCAACTTTGGTCACTGTGGTACATGTACATGTACCACCCCTCAAATCAAAAGTGTTTGTTTCAGTGCATCTGAACACACGCATCCGGAAATAAACAAGAGTGGTACATGTACCACACCTCAAATCAACTTTGTTGCTTATAACATTTTTTGAAGTTTGAAGTTTGTGGTCCTATACTGGTGGAGGAAACTGGACTAGCCGGAAAAAATCATCGACCTCGGACGGACGACCACTACCCTTCCGCATGACGACGTCGGGAATCGAACCAGGGCCGCAGAGGTGGAAAGCGAGTAATCCATCCACTACGCTATCCCCCCCCTATAGTTGAGTATAGTTTTACATGTACCACTTGTTAATTCAAAGGTGTTTGCTACAAAACATATACGCGGGTAAATCGGAAAATGAGCAAGAGTGGTACCACACCGTTATCAAAGAGAACGAAAAACTATGTTGGGTGTAATGTTTTGATCTCGAAAATTTGAGATGTAGCAAGAGTGGTTCGTGTTCCACTATGACTATTTTACACTCATGATAAATCCAAGACCCCACCAGATGTTTGGACAGAAAAAAACAAGAGGAAAAATATGAAAACAAAAGCAAACAAACAATGATTAAGAAATAAAATAGAATAAATCATGGCTTTTAAAAGCAAGAAATCTGACCATTGAGTTTATGGTCTTAAGTTCGCGAGAAAAGAAAGAAAAAAAAAAAGAAAAAGAAAGTTAGACATAATAAATTACCGATGTTAAATGATTACAAATATTTTTCGACACGCAAATGCAAGATTATTTTAGCTGAATTTTAAATATTTTCTATGTGGTTGTTATTGTTAGCTTAAATCAATTTGTAATCATCATAACAATTTTTTAATCATCATATAATATCAAATCTCGGTTTAAAGTATTTCATTTATATGTTATTCGTTTATTCTCCAAAAAAGCCTTTGGTATGAGTTGCTGTGTATCTTATGTTTGGCCCACGCTTGTGAAGTAACGCAGAATCTCGCCATGTCACGGACCGTGAGACTAGGCGAGATATCAACAAGTTTAGCTTTTGAAAAAGCTTGAGAGGTTATCCCCTAGCAAATGATTCTATAGGATGCAAGTGGTAAAGCAGAAAATGGCGGCAATACAAGTTAATGTCATTGTATTCTTGGATTTCTTGAAGCTGTAGATAAGTGGCGAGTTTGACAGCTTTTTCTTTTTGTCTAGTGATTGCTTGTAACAGGTGACCTTCTGTGCTATTAACTTTTGTAAGATGACCTGTACTGTTTAGTAATGGCTCTTCGTAAGTGTAAGTGGACTGTACTCTCTGGTAGGTGCTTGTATTAGGTGAGATTCTTGTATTAGGCGAAATGAAGTCTTCAGGATAAGTTTTACAGCTCATGTCTTACTTAGCAATGCTGGAAGGGACCCTGCAGCTGGGTACGCCAAACAATGGGAGCAAGTACCGGTAAATAGTAGTAGAACTTTCTATTGATCTGTACTCTATTGCTAACTGAACTTTCAGGTAACTGTATAAGGTGACATAAAGGGTTTTAAGATATAAGCTATAAAGGCCATGCATTGGCGATGCTTGCGAGAACCCTGTAGCAGGGTCTGCCGAATGTAGAAGTACCGGGAGATAGTGGGACCAGTAGGAAACGGCGAAAGCAAAGTAAAAGGAAACGGCATACAATCGAGTACGAATTCCTATCTTAATATGGTTATCCCCGAGGGGATAACCAATAAGAAACAGGTCTATTAAAGACACAACGAAATAACTAGACGATGTGGTACCGGAAAATGTTCTGTACTCGATATTACGAGAGTCAACAACAAAATACTTCTGAAATCTGCAAACACTTCATTACAGTGATTTGTATCGACTCTGCTCAATGTTTATCTCAGATGTCCACATCAGAAACTTTAGTTTTTCTCTTTTAAAGAATTATCGTGTCCTATATATATCGACCACATGTATATGTAAACACTGCATAGCCCCGTTCGTCTTTTCTTGTGTTATAGTTTTGTCATTCATTTTTATCAATGGGAAAGCTGTCAGAGTATGATCAAAATGGCCGCCGAATAATTTGTTCTGACACCTGCGCTATGACATAGACTGTTACACCTTCTAACTATCTTACTGGTTCCTGTTTTAAAGGATTTTTTCTTCATCTTCTTTCTTTCCTCTGATTAAAATTAATGAGAGAGAGAGAGCGAGAGAGAGTGCTTTAAACGACTCTTGCATTTGAATAATTGTTCTGTCACCAGCGCTATGACATAGACTGTTAATCACGCTTTTAAACTAACTTACTGTTTCGTGCTTTAGTACTTTAGAGGAATTGTTTCTTCGTCTTCTTTCTTTCCTCTAATGAAATCATTGAGAGAGAGAGAGAGGGGGGGGGGCAGACAGACAGACAGAGACAGAGCGAGAGAGAGTGGTGCTTTTCACGACTTTTCCTGCAGTAGTTGAATAATCCAGAATTGTTTTCCATTAGGTATCATGTAACTGAAAATTCCAGTTTCAAAACTTTTTCCACACGTACGGTAATATTTTGTCCGGGAATGTTTTCAAAAACTGCAACCAGTATCAGCCCAGACTGTTTATTCGGTAACTGGTTGATCTCGTTGCACATATCCTGACGACACATTTTCTCACGTCGTGGCTCGTGTATCACGGCGAAGAACCCCGCCTCGAATTAAAATGAACACGGATCTCTCTCTCCTTCTCTCTCTCTCTCTCTCTCTCTCTCTCTCTCTTAAAATGATGTAGTTAAATGTCCCATCGAAATTATTTAGGAAAGTGTATCCTATATGCATTTTGTTTCATTCCAATACTATTAACTCTATTTTGTTTTTATCTTATGTTGCATGTCAGTGAAATTATGATTAAAATACGTTTAAACTAAAACTGAGCCGCGACACGAGAAAACCAACAAAGTGGTTATGCGCCAAGCGCAGAATCAGATCATCTGTTTAGATGCATTGTAGCAGACCTTTGGATTTTACGGGTGGTACATGTACCACTTTGACCAATTTCAAAAACTGTTATAGGCAGAAAATGTGATTTGAGGGATGGTACATGCACCACTCCTGCTCATTTCCCAGATTGGCCGTTCAGATCCCTTGTAGCAGACACCTTTGACTTGAGGGGTGGTACATGTACCACTTTTTCTCATTTCCGAATTTTTCTTTCAGATGCGTTGTAGCAGACACCTTTGATTTGAGGGGTGGTACTTGTACAACTCTTGCTCATTTCCGAGTTCGTCTTTCAGATGCCTTGTTGCAGACACCTTTGATTTGAGGGGGTGGTGGGGTACATGTACCACTCTTGCATGTTTCCGAGTTAGTCTTTCAGATGCCTTGTAGCAGACACCTTTGATTTGTTGAGTGGTACATGTACCAATTTTGCACATTTCCGAGTTAACTTTCAGATGCGTTGTAGCAGACACCTTTGATTTAAGGGGTGTTACATGTACCATGTGCTTATTTCCGAGTTTGTCTTTCAGTAGCGTTGTAGCAAACACTTTGATTTGAGGGGTGGTACATGTACCACTCTTGTACATTTCCGAGTTTGTCTTTCAGATGCTTTAGTGCAGATACCTTTCATTTAGGGGTCGTACAAGTATCACTCTTGCTGATTTCCGCGCTTTGTTCAGTTGCGTTGTAGGAAACACTTTGATTTGAAGGGTGGTACATGTACCACTCTTGCACATTTCCGAGTTTCTTTTTCAGATGCGCTGTAGCAAATACCCTTGATTTAAGGGGTGGTCATGTACCATTCTTGCATATTTCCGAGTTTATCTTTCAGTTGCATTGTAGCAAACACTTTGATTTGAGGGGTGGTGCATGTACCACTCTTGCACATTTCCGAATTTATCTTTCAGATGCATTGTAGCAGACACTTTTGGTTTGCGGGGTGGTACATGCACCACTCTTGCTCATTCAGAGTCATTCTATTCAGATGCGTTGCAGCCAACACATTTGATTTGAAGGGAGGTAAATGTACCTATCTTGCTTGTTTCCGAATTTCTCTGTTCAGATGCATTGTAGCAGACCCTTTGAGTTTAGGGGTGGTACATGTACCACTTTGACCAAAGCCGTATATAAAATGAAAATTTAATCAAAAAAAAAATACATAAAAAAATACATGTACCACTCTAGCTCATTTTTACATTTATCTATTCGGATTAGGTGTAGCAAGTATCCTTGATTATAGGGGTGGTTCATGTACCACTCTGACTAGTTTCAAAAACGTTATAGGCGAGAAATTTGATTTTAGGGGTGGTATATGTACCACTCTTGCTAATTTCGGAATTCGTCTGTTCAGATGCGATTTAGAAAACACCTTTGATTTGACGGGTGGTACATGTACCACTTTGACCCAATCTATAGAAAGTTAAGACTCCCCTGTTTGTAGGAGAGGTACATGTACCACTCTGACGACAGACGCAATTTATGAGAAAGTATTTAGTTTAGGGTGGTACATGTACCACT
The DNA here is from genome assembly GCA_963989385.1 of Ctena decussata. Classification (NCBI taxonomy): domain Eukaryota; kingdom Metazoa; phylum Mollusca; class Bivalvia; order Lucinida; family Lucinidae; genus Ctena; species Ctena decussata. Next base: position 29,699,836 of record OZ022498.1, on the reverse strand, counting down.
CTTGCACATTTTCGAGTTTCTCTTTTAGATGCTCTGTAGCAGACACCGTCGATTTGAGGGGTAGTACCTGTACCATTTTCGCGCATTTCCGAGTCTGTCTTTCAGTTGCATTGTAACAAACATTTTGATTTGAGGGGCGGTACATGTACCACTTTGACCAAAGCCGTATACAAAATTAGAATTTAATTATGAAGAAAACACCAGGAGTGGTACATGTACCACTCTTGCTCATTTTTAATTTTTCTATTCAAATTAGATGTAGCGAGTATCCTTGATTATAGGGGTGGTACATGTACCACTCTGGCCAGTTTCAAAAACGTTATAGGCAAGAAATTTGATTTGAGAGGTGGTATATGTACCACTCTTGCTCATTTCGGAATTTGTCTGTTCAGATGCGATTTAGAAAACACCTTTGATTTGACGGTTGGTACATGTTCCACTTTGATCCAATCTATAGATAACTAAGACTCCCCTGTTTGTAGGAGTGGTACATGTACCACTCTGACGACAGACGCAATTTATGAGAGGGTATTTAGTTTTATGAAAAAGTGGTACATGTACCACCCCTTGCTCCATTCCTAATGACAGACTCGGCGGCGTTGTTGCAAACATTATTTGTAATGAATATGAAGATGATTGAGGTGTGGTACATGTACCACTATGCTCATGAATGGATAATTTGAGCACACAGCAGGTTAAAAATCGGCAAAAGTGGTACATGTACCACTCTTGTGAAAGTCATTTTTCAGGGCATTTTGCCTAGGGTTTTTTATGAGTTAAAAAAGAACACCGTTTTTATAGCATTTTTGCCCCCTGAAAACAGCCAAAAATGACCCAAAAAGAGTACTTAATTGTAAAATCCGTTTTTAAATTATCATTAGTTGTATTCTATTGGTTTGAAAAATACAGGTTAGGCTCACAAAGAGCTCTGCGATTTATTTTTGCCTTACTATATTCTGCAGATTGCAGCACCTGTGGATGGGATCGTCCATGTTAGGCCTAATAACAGAATTGATTTTCAAACAACGGATCAAGAGTTTGCTGATATGGAAATAGTTATAGAAAATGTAGAGCCAGAAAGAAACTCTGATGGAAAACGCTTTAAAGCTGGAAAGAGAATTGGTAGAGCATCACGAGTAACAATCTGTAAGCCGAATTTTATACATGTTTCCGTCAGACAGACTAAGAAAGACACCGCCACAGACAGCGAGTATGACTATATTGACCCATCACCGTTTTTGGACAGACTGGTTCCAGTTCCTAAATGGATTCAGGAATGTAACGACCATGAGTTCAGGTACCATTCTATATCATAAGATAATAAGAAATTCACTATCCGTGTTAAGAAGAATTTCCTTTCAGATTGAATTAGTTTTTTTACTTTTTCTGCAAAAGCAAACGTTCAATCTGTGCAGAAAGAATGACCATTTTAACAGTGTTTTCAATACAACAAACACTTGCAAAGAACATTGATCAGAAGGTGCACTATATGTATGTGAAAGTAATTTCCACCAGATGTACAAGACCATTTTAAACAATGATACCAGAGCAACAATTAGTATTTCATGAACATTTTCAATATCATATGATTGAAAATACATCTAAATGAAGAAAGGCAGATGCTGTGTACAAAAGAAGACGAACAAAACTTAAAATAGTTACCTTCAGTTAAGTAAAGATAGATGAATGAGCAGCTACTGTCTGGAAAAAATTCTTTTCTTTCGGGTTATCGTGCGTAACTTACGTGACCTGCAGTAAATGTATGTACTTTTATCGTTTCTTTTTCATTCTGGGGCAGGAAATTGGATCTGATTGCATCGGTTTCTATTTCACTTTGTAGTGTTTACTGCCTATAGCCAAAATCCGTAGAATTTGTTGTTCACAATAACCTGTTTCGGTAGGCAGATATACAACTTTCATATGACCATTTACTGTTGCCCGTTCAGGTAAATGGTTACATCTAAAGGTGACGTACTCTGTCAATTTCATTATCTCCCCCTTCTGTGGGAGTTACATCTTAAAGAAAAAGCTTGAATCATCAAGTAACAGGTATGGTTATTTTTAAGAGTAAGTGTTTTTGACCTTAGTAAGTAACCAGAGAGTCAAAGCAGTTGTCTTCTTTCGTAAAAATAGCTGAAAATTATGACGTGTACATAAACACCTTACAAAACTTCTTATCGATTGTCGCTGGTCACGATAAATTTATTGTATTTATTATGCTAAAGTTTCAAGTCCATATTGTTTATATGGACTTTTTTGTTGTAAAGTTACATGATATATGTCAGTCGGGTTTCCCAAGGGATGAGCGCTCTGGTCTGATAATTCGGCGGATGCGGGTTCGAATCCGTTCCAAGGCGGGTTTTCCGTTGTGGTTGCTCAATGTTGCGTGTTTTGTGTCCGCTTGTCTGTGGTCTTCTTGCCAATTGGTCATCTGTATAGTTGTTATTTGCGTTTTGTTTCATTCGGTGATTTAAAATAGAACATAGAGAAAATAAATAGATGTTGGTCTCAACTGGGGAAGCTGAATGATCACGTGATTGGTGAAGAGCTATTTATTATTCGTTTTACCGTTCGTGCGTTTCGTGAGCTTTTGTCAGTATATGTATATCCTTCTTTCCCTTTTCATTTTGAGGGCGGGATTTGGAATATGACTGCATTGGTTCCTGATCGTTGCCTATCTTTTTTCTTTTTACTTAGTGAGTAATGAGCGGTCCCAGGAGTATTCCACTTTCATCATCGTCTCGCCCATTCATTCCTCTGTTCGATTTGACTGAAATTCCGTCGAAAGGACACTCTCATCAGGTTTTCACCCGATACCCATTTGGATCGATATTACACTGAATAAAGTGCTGAAAGCTCCATGCAACCTACAAATATGTGTCTTCTCTCTGTATTAAGAAGGTTCAGTGTTTACATAATGGTAATCTGTCTGCAAAAGGAAAAATTAATTGAAAGTCGTTTTGTCTTGATTTAACTTCGGAGCAAAATTTCATCGAATGGGCTTTCAAGGAAAAACCCTGAGCTGTAAATAGTCGCGTTAACATGTTCAGTAATTCACAGTCAATAATAGATAACCAAAATCATAGATATGGCTATTGACATTTAACTGTTAAAAGATATCCTAACATTCCATTTGCTATTTCAAGTTAACTGTGCAAAACCATAACTGTGAATCCCACAGCAGCTCCAATAATTTTAAGCAAATGTCTCTGATTTCGAAAGTAAGCCAGATTTTGATCTTTGCAAATTCATATTAACTTGAAAATCTGTTGCCGCGTTATCGTTATTCAGTGGCGGTAAATGTTTCAGAGCTATTGGTGTTTGTAAAGTAAAAAGATAGGCAATGATCAGGAATTGATACAATCAAATCCCACACCCGCCCTCAAACCAATAGGGAAAGAAGCACACACACACGGAAAAATTGAAACAAGTTCACGAAATATACACGCACGGTAAACCGAATTCCCATCCAGCTACCCTAATAAAAAAACATCAACATCTATTTTCATCTATTTTATTTTTAACTTACAAAACAAAACAAAAGAGAAGGCAGATTGGGTAGCAAAACAGATGACCAAACCGCCAAAGAACATAGACAAGTGGACATAGCACAATGTAGCATCGAGGAATCACAGCAGAAGTACCGTCTTTGAACAGTCAGCAAAAGATTACTGGGGGAGCTTAAACATGTTTCGCTGGACCCAAACCTCATCTATTACCTCATATAATTCTATCTGTCATAATAACCGTTAACAGTTTCAAACTTTCAGCAGCAATGATGCTGTGAATTGATCGTGATGCAGATATTGTAGTCCATTTTGAGTTTGTGGTCGATTTTAGAGCTTTTCTTAACGTCTGTTTTGATGTTTAACAAGGAAACAGAATATGCGCTTTTATAAATTAAACAACAGAAATAATTACTATGCGTAACTATGTCTGTATCTTGTGTAGCTTGGAATTAATTCGTGACTGATACAGCTTAATGTTGTTTATTTTAGGTATATTGGACAAACATTTGAATCCGGTGAATCAACTGATGGTGAGCCACAGTCAGCGACAGACAAGATAAAAAGAGCACTTGGAGATGCAGTCGACGATGCTAAAGACAAGATTGGATCTGGCGGAGACATTGGTGACGAACTTGATTCACGGTTCGGGGAGGAATCTACTGAATACAGGCCTGGCGATGCTGGACTATATGATTCGAAGTCCTTCGGTGACAGTCTCAAGGACAGCTTAAAACAACAGGCAAAACAGTTCGAGGAATTCTTTAAGACTGCATTATTCGGCAAAGATGGGTATCTACATTTTCAATCTATCTGGTAAAAGTTTTATAATTTTAAGGACCTTTCATGGGAGTGACTCTTGCATATGTACATTGATATGTTTGACTGGAATACAACATATATTAGTCGTGTCAATAACGTCATATAATTATTGTCTGCATAACGGCTACGAGTACTGCATGTAAACGTACATAACTGCACTGTTTCACCGCTTCCGTGATGGTTAAAACCAGAAACTTTTGTTAGACATGTAACGATAGCTAAATATTACGCAGACTTAAAACATGTATTTTAAGGATCCATATTGCGTGAATTCGTCAAGGCAAAATAAATCAATTGGTAAATTTTTCTGACTAGGTTAATTATTATTAACACAAGGTGGTTCATGCAGTTGATGCTCTTTCAAAGAAAGTATTAAGCGGATTTGAAAAAGTAATTCGGGGCAAAGTTAAATTTTAAGGCATTGTTGAAGTTAATTTTCTATAATGGAAAGTATGCCATCATTAAATGTTGTAACGTTTTTTGTGAACATGAAAAGGAAACATCAAATAAATACATGCAACTGAGTGATAAGGTTAAAACAGAAGTGTTTGGATGTGAAAAGGTCACTAAACTGCATAAAAAAAACATTTGTGGACGGAGCTGATATGTGTGACTTTGTTTTTTGGATTTTTTTTATAAATAGAGGTACATTACGGCATGTGCTAAAGCCTGCATATCGGCGCAACCTTATCAGTCTTCACTTTTCACACACATTATCTTTGCCTCCAGGGCAATATTAAGCATCTTATAACTGACTAATGAACAGTCAAAAACATGCACAGACCGGTATGAGTATTTTGAATAAATACAAAGTTTAAGGCTCCTTTACCGCGGATCGAAATTATTTTGGGGACAGAGTTTATGCCCATGTCACTATCGAAATTTGTTTCATCAAACACGGGTTAATTTATTTTTATTCAAATTATTTGACAGTGTAACACATCAGCTAAATAACTTAAAGACACATTGTTTCTCCTTTTGAAGAGAAGTGGCACAAAATAATTGCCCCCTTCCCGAAATAAACGGTCCTTAGGGCCATAACTCACATCAAAGGCTTACCTTATCTAGGTGATTATGAGGGGACTATGCCGTTTGTAGAACCCTATGAGGGGGTCTAATATGGAGAATCTCCAATTATCCTGTTCGTGCATCTAAAATAAATAAATAGATAAAATAAAGACAAATTATAAACTCATAATAAACGAAACCTGGATATTCATTTTAATCATTTATTCTGATTTGATATAAATTATTGAATTTACATTTTTCATTTGAGTATTTGATTAGTTTATTTTTTGTAAAGGTAAATGCAAACACACATATATTTTATAGTCTAGAATCCATACATCATTTATTCTGTTTTTAAACAGTAACATGGGTTTATGTAAAAAGTGAAAATCAAGCTTTATCAGCCTGCACAAGATGTGCATGTTGATTCCAATGCTTGTTGAAGACATACCTTCAATGTGACAATTTTGAATAAACTATCTGGATAGTCTAAATCAAAATGTTCTAGAATCGTTTTTGAGACATATGATGTAGAAATGCAATTAAAGACACATTTTTGATTGCATAATACCCAAATGACCATTCATTGGAACATGCTGGTCAGAGATTAGACCTTCTGGGAAATTTGTGATTCAAATACAGGTATAGGGCCAGATAAAGGGGATTACTGTCTAGGAAAAAGACAAAATAAAGTTTTAAACAGGTAATTATTGGATCAAACTGTGTTTCGAAGACCCATATTGAACTATCTGAAAAAAATATTTGCTCAAAGACTCTGGCCTTTCTAGAAAGCAATAATGAAAACAGGTACTCGTACATAACAACATTCGCGCGCACAGAAGACACAAAGCAGCATGTGTAGTCTTATCGGAGTCTTCCGCATAAGTAGATGGGATTCATGAAAATTCAGAAAAAAGGAGGGGAAAGATCTGAACAGTCTACACTGATTTGACGGCTGATTTAAACATTTGCTGTTCACATGGACAGTCTGCGATTCCTTAGAACTGAAAAAAGCAGAAATGAAGATCCTGATCAGTCTACACAGATATAACAACTGATTAAAACATTAACTGTTTTCATAAAAGTTATGTCAGCAGAGAGTATACAAATCAGCTAAACGCAACGCTAGTCATATAGTTAAATTGAAAGAGGGGCCTATAGTCAAGCTGCATATTTAGGAAACCTGTCATACTGGCAACAGATAAGTGCAGTCCTGTCAGGACTTTCTCTGTCTACTGAACTTTCAACACAGAGATTTATAGTCATTGAATTTTATTTGTGATCACCGCTGGTGAAAATGAATGCTTTATAAACAATGGCTGCAGAGCTGCCAGATAAAATCAGGATGTTGTATAACAACTTCTAACATTTTAAAGAATTAAAACCCTATTTTTATTCAACTTTCTTGATTACGTCTGTGGAATATTCATTTTATTTTGACATTGTCTGGTCGCACTACCGTACTGCAGATGAAGTTGCCAGTTATCTCCCCTCGTCTTTAGTCATAGCGAAACATTTTGCCAGTACGATACCAGAATACATTTCATCTATGCTATTTCAGCTTGTCGAGTCTAATGATATGATAACAGTGTCATAGCTTTTCTTGTTTCAAAAGTTCTAATTGACTGTTAGTAATTTCCTTCCTAATGTTGTCAATTCCTTTGGCGATTATCTCTTCAGCTTCGGTTGGGTTGTTAGCCTATTAAAATTATTTTTTGAACATTACATTGTGCAAATGCCTGATGAGACTTATGGTTCTGTTGTTCTAGCCGAACTGGACTTGACCTGGTTTCGTACATGTAAATCTGATAATCAGATTCTGACTCCATGGAGTTATTTTCTTTTCTCTAGGTCTTTATTGTAAACGTTTGTGGAAAAAATAGTTTTGGCCTTCCGCATGGGTGTACAAGTGTTTTCAATTTTCATTGCTGCTAATTATATAATGTTTTAACAATGTCCTTTCAATAGATCAGCTATAAATCATAGAGACTGATTGCAGTCCAGACTTGCACTCTGACTACCATCTTTGTGATTGTACAATTCCGAGAAACATATTGTCCATCTTCGGTTAATCTTAGGTTCTTCAGTACGACAAATTCCTGACTTATCCTGGAAAGTAGTTGATCTTACCTGTATTTCTGCATTTAGCTCATGCTCTCTCTTTGTTTTTCAGCTGTCCGTCATTCCGACCGGCCGCAATCTGTCCGATCGTACTTATTCCATAACACGTATTGGTCAAAACTGTCTACACCACCGTATAAACTGGAAAGTTCATTTTTGGTGTACAGGTTGACAACAAGTTTTAACGTCGGATAGGGAACCTAATACCTCGTACTCTTTCTTTCCAGTGTTCTCTCACTTGTCTTTCTCGCCTTGCATTTAATGCGGTAATTTTTCATAACAGATTTCTCAACAATTTTTAAGTCAGAAGTTTCGTGTTTAGCGTTTCAGTTGAAAAGACTTGCTCTATCTGAGGACATATAAAAAGTAAGTAGGAAAAAGTCTTTGTCTGCTTCTTATTTCTTTTTTATCTACCAAGCGAGAGCAGACTGAGTGTAGATATTGCCTTGCCGACAATATCGCTGTCATCATCGTCATCGGTGGCGTTGCCAGCTTAAATGTTCTTTGAGTTTTCTGGTATGGCTATTTAACTGGCACTTTAAGGGCAAGCATCATGAAACTTGGTTCTTGATAACACATATTCGGGAAGCCGAATAAAACCATCACTATTCGGTCGTTGTCTACTTTAGTCGCATTTACCGGAGTATATTTTTCTCTGGAAATATAAGGCTAAGAGCCATGAAGCTTGTTTCATGCTTACATCTAGCAGATGCTTTGACATGCCCAAATTTTAGCCGGCAATTCGTGTTTTTTTATTTCTTTTTCCATTGTTTTTTTTAACAGGCCTAAAGTACCAAATATTCTAGATATTGTCAATGTGAATGGAAAAACGGTCAGCTGGATTCTGGATAAACTAGATGGCGATTCAGATATATTTAAAAAGTTCACGGGTGTAGTGAACACACTATCAAACGGGATGACAGAGATACCATCAGGGAACCCAGCGACACTTGCTGTACCTCTAATAAAGCGAATGCTGGGGTCGAAGGATCTTCAGAAAATAAAGGGCGGTGTATCAGAAATGGCAGCAAAGTTACTTACCTCGGCAGAATCAAGTAGGTTTACTCCCTATGCAGTACTCGTAAATTGCGAAAAGAACCATTATAGTATTTTGTTCGAACGACAAAGGCTCATATATATCGGGATATTAATGCAGTGTAATTGGATTCCTCACTCACTGTTTGACAGATTTTTCGACCCAAATGTTAATGCAGGAAATGCTCTAAACTGAGGCTGAGATGCACGAGCATGTCCTTAGGTCCCTTTCTTGGAATATACGAGGAGGCATATTTTGTCCTAGCATAGGTTCAAATATTAAGATATGCATAACCAGTTTGATAACGATTGTTATCGTTATTATTTGTAACATATCATTGGGAAAGCCCTGTATCTGTGGAAACGCATTATTATCCACACAGTCAGATATTTACGTAATAATCCATATGCTTGTATCATGATAGTACACAATCTCAAAAAATAATATATGCATGTAAAGTAAAAAGATAGACTGAAGGTTCATGCAAAAACAAATATTTTAATTAGATAAGCATGAAGTTGGTTATACCACTCTAAAACAATTAACTTAATTCGTATCAACTGTAAACCCATTTTGAAGATATCATTATGTGGAGAACTCTGATGGAGTTGCCACTTTCAGATGGGTGAAGTAGTACAAGTGATACAAAAATGTTGTTTGAATGCAAGTTTGAAAACACTGGCCATAACTAAACGTAACAATAGCATCACCGCCTTCCACAGGAACAAACGCCAGTATCAAACACCATAGTGTGCTATAGATCGTACGATGTTTTATATATATATCGCTCTAGACATTATATAACTCGATGAGAAGATTCTGTGAGATATTTGAACCTTTTTATATTTAGAATGTCCATTCTTCAAGGGGACTATTGCATCGAGTTTTGGACATCTTTGCACTCCGCGATGTGATTGCTTGGGACTAACCTGCAGCCTTGCGTTGCCCATGGGATTGAAAATGAAATATATCAAAATACGTGCATACATCAACCTAGACGTGGGAGAGTTAGTTGTGGAGTATCAAGGGAAAACATTTACTATTGGCGTAGACGGTACGATTGTTTAAAGGTTTCACTATTTCATAACAACTTTTTAGAATACTAATAAATTATTTGGGAAATTTTAAGGTTTGAGAAAAGTTACGACCACGCTAATGACGAAGTTGTTATAAGCAGAGTCTCAATAAAACGAAGACTTCTCATGTATGTTCTTCGTCTCCAAGGACAGTATTTGAGCCGCGACACGACAAAAGCAGCGAAGTGGCATGTGCGCCCAGCCAGGACTCAGATCAGCCTGAGTATCCGCTAAGTCTGATAAGATTCTTTGCTTTGCGCTCATAGGGTAGCCAAGGGTCTCAGCTAAGGCTGGGCGGACAACAAAGACTCTGATCAGACTGGGTGAATACCCAGGCTGATTTGAGTCTTTGCTGGGTGCACATGCCACTTTGTTGTCCCCCGCCTTTTCGAAGAAAAGCGGAGGGACATAGTTTTGGGCATTCCGTCCTTCCGTTCTTCCGTCCGTCCGTCCTTCCGTCCATCCGTCCTTCCGTCTTTCCGTCCTTCCGTCCTTCCGTCCCCCTAAAGTAGTAGGTAGCTTGTGTGCGTAGCTCATCCTACAGTTTTATGCCGATTCTTTCGAAACTTTTCAACTGCTTTTGTCATGGTCTGAAGATAGGCATGTGGTTTGGATATAATCCTGAGATTAATTTTTAATACTTTTTCTACAAGTTGAACTTAGTCATTTTAGGCGTTTTTACTATCATAGTGACTAGACGGTGGGACCTTGTGTGCACAACTCCTCCAACAGTGCTATGCCGATGCCGTTGAAACTTCACAGGTGTGTTGGTCATGGTCTGAAGATATGCATGTGGTTTGGATAAAATCCTCACATTTTTTGTCACTTTTTTCACAAGTTGAACTTAGTCATTTTTGGGCGTTGTTTACTATCATAGTGACTAGATAGTGGGTACCTTGTGTGCACAACTCATCCTAACGCTTTAAGTCGATTCCTTTGAAACTTCACAGGTATTTTGGTCATGGTCTGAAAATATGCATGGGGTTTATTTTTTATCACTTTTTTGCAAATTGAACTTAGCCATTTTTCATACATTTTTTCATACATGGTGTTGAAATTTGATTTATGTGTTAACCGTGATGATTCATTGACTAGTTAGAGGGTTATCATGCGAACCGAACAACCAACTAAATGTTTTGTACCACTTCAGAAACTGAGGGTGAGGTTGGGCCTGTAAAATCGATTTAAGCCCCCCCCAGTAATTCATTACTGACCGTTCCAAGGCGGTAGTTCTGTTGTGGTTCTTTGTTGCCTGTTTTTGGTGTCAGAGTTTCTGTGATGTTTTACTTTATGTATGTTATTATTATTTTTGGTTCGGTTTGGGTTGCTGAGTGGCCACCTTTTGGGAACAAGCTGCTCACTCGGTTGGCCATATGTTCTCTGTATCTTGATTATTTGTAATCTCAGTTGTTTCCAACTATGGTTTGAGGGCTGGATTTGGATTTTGATTGTTTCAGTTCCTGGTCTTTGCATACTTTTTACTTTTACTATCAAAGTGAATAGAAGTGGGTACGTTGTGTGTGCAACTCCTCCTACACTTTTATGCCGATTCCTTTGAAACTTCACAGGTGTTTTAAACATGGTCTGAAGATATGCATGTGGTTTGAATATAATCCTCACATTATGTTTTTTTATTACTTTTTTCACATTTTTAACTTAGCCGCTTTTCCAGCTCAAACACTAAGTGTATATACAGTGGAGACCTAGTTTTCAAGGCGGGAGACATAAATTCGTCGAATTTGCTTGTTGGTGTTGTCGTGTCGCGGCTCATTTATAGATTTCTATTGAGTATAAAAATTCATTTAACCTTTTCACTATCAATTGCAACAGCGAGGGCGCACGTTGGAGTGAACGACGTGTTGGTAATTACAATATACGGCATAAATAATCATAATGCAAGCACCAGCAGATTAGGTTTGTTCTTTTTTATTTCCCTGAATTATCTAAATTAACAAAACAAGTTCGTTAGAGGTCGGAAGTGAAAAGCTATTTCACTAAGCAGGAGAGACATAAAAAAGCACCAGACTGACATTACCCACCACGTGTAAATCACAATACTTCACAGTCGGGAAAAGTTAGCTTGGTTACAATGTCAACTACTTCGCTAATAGGAACTGGTGGCTGTCAGGACGTTCGACACAAATCTTCAACCGGTGCACATGCATGTTAAGGCGTATCATTGTGCAACTGGTGTTATTTATTTTCACATGGTCTGTGTCCTCTTCATAGACTATGTTATGCAAAAAGAACAAAGATAGGATTGATCAGGTATCCGCAAGTCTAGAAAATGCGACGATGAGCAATTAAAAAGACCGTAATCAGGATACACATGTCTGGTTAGTGTTGTATTACCACTGTACCATTTTGTTTTAGGTATAGACCATGAATTAGATTTATCAGTCGAGTTTCTTGGAATGAGTGCGTCTCTGGTGGGAAACATCGTTTTAGATACAGACAAGTTTTACGTGACTTTGGAAGCCAAGCTGTGTGCAAAACTTCTCATGACTTGCCTTCAGCCAATTGAAATTCTGACAAATATCAAATTTCCAACACTCAAACCTCAAGGTGAGTTAGAACCAAAACTTCGCGTTGCAATTACATGAAGCAGTATTCTATCAGCAAGTTACTTTTTATGGTGTTCTGACACAAGTTCTATGCATTTACCTCAAAAGCAAACTATTTTGTTGTCAGTCATTTTCTTAGATCCATGCAAGACAACTTCAGTGAAGGACATATATTTGATGCACAACACAGGAAAACGTCATTTTAAGGTAGATGGGTATAGAATATTTGATTTAAGAAAGATACAAAGCCGATGCTTATATCGTTATCTCAGAAGACACGGAAGTGGCAAAAAGTGGTACATATTTTGGATTTTGGAAAAAGACAGATATGTGCGAAAATGGAGGCAACGCCTTCGAACGGATCACATCTTCTATTGTGATACATGTGACAACACAACCGATCGGGAAAACGCCATCACAGTCAGAACAACAAGACTTTAAAAGTATAATTATTTTAGCACGGCGTTATCAGCCTCAGGCAATTACTACAACATTCCAAACACAGGGCCGACAGTTCTTCCAAAACCATAGTCAAAACAATTCTTCTTACAATACTTTGAATAATGTTTAAAACGTGTGTTCACTACTAATAGTAAATGTCTGTTGATAGCTACTGTGCATTGTGCATGCCTATCTATCTACCTTTACGTCTTAACCCCCGAGGGGGGCGTCAGACGGGTATGCCTTTCGAAAAAACAGACCATTATTTTAATGACATAATATATTGTTTAAGTGAGAATAGATAATTTCTCGAAATCATCAGTCACAAAAACAGATTCTCATCTAATGCATTTATTTATTGACTACAGGAACTAACCACTGTTCACAGTAAGCAGGTTTCAGTTAGAATAATATTTGCTTTGGACAATCAAGAAAACTGAAATTTAGTTGAAATGCGTTCTTGTGGTGGGAAGTGATCAGTGGTACATGTACCCAAGGTTGTGGTTTATTTATCAGTAAAACTACTTACATCAATTGCCCTATTTTTAATTTCTTTTACAGAAACTGCAGATTGCAAAGCAGGTGGAATTAGCAGTGAATCTGTTGCAGTCGACAAAGAAATCAACGCAATGAGTATACCCACATTTATAAACAACCTAGGCGATTTTGACAAATTAACACATGACGCTACACATGTACTTGAAAATGTACGAGGAACTGTAGTAAAAGAGGTAGGTGATAGGAATTTTTAATAGCGCCGTCGGTAGCGTCAGTAAACTTTGCTTTTTCTGGTTTAGCTGTTTTTGTGACAATGCGCAAACAGGCGAGACAAAGCATTTTTATAATTCCTTCCTTGTGTATGATTGGAAATATATTGAATTTTAAAGTTTCGTCACTCGAAACCATTTGTGCAGAGAAACCTGAACTTCTTTGAGTCAGTGAATCGCATTGTAATTCTAGGTACTGTCAATGAGCATTGTTTATTTTTTGCCCGTGTATGTAGAAATTTAATTGAGTATTTGTGCATCGGAAGCAACCTCTCTTTCTCCGTCCCATAAGGGTACTACGTCTCTTAATTATGTGTTATTCTAGTAACAGTGGTATCCGAGAGGCTCGGCAAAACAAATCCATGGCTGTTCCTTCTGGTACACGTTTTTGCGCCATTTTTTATATTTGAAATATTAATTTCTATAGGAAGAAGGTGACAGTGTAGAGTTTGATTCGCGTCCGACCTCTAACAAATTATTAATGAAGAAACGAGTCAGAAGGACGAGTTTCTTTGCCTGATCTTTAAGCCTCCCGAGGATTAAAAATCCCATATTTGTACTGGGACGATTCAATAAACTGTATATTACATTCGTATGTCCTACGTTTAAAGAATATTTCCATCTGTTTTTCATGTTTTTTTAAGAGTCCATCCGAGAACATTTACAAAATAGCGCGAAAGAATAAACTAAAATTGAAATGTTTTGATCGCCATTTTGTTTTCTAAACGGACAAGGGCTTGTCAAAATGAAACTAATTTACTTGCCTATGTTTCCTGCATAATGCCTTTACAAGAATTGTCTGTACGGCTACTGGTACTGACGATCCAAGGCTCCAAAAAAGTATTTAGTTAAAACACTGGTAGCCCCCAAAACGCTGGAGAAAGCTAAAGCTATCTGAATACATAATAATTATTATACTATTTACAAAGTCAACGTTAAGTAAGACGCTGATGCCCGGCGTAAATAAAAGAAAGCAAACAAACAAAACTTGAATATTTGAAAACTACAGATAGAGCAGACATAGCAATTAAGCCTTAATGAAAGATTTCCTTCTAACAGTCTGTAAAAGATAATTGTAGTGTTAAACCGTATGACTGCATCAATAACGGTGTTACGCTCTAAAAGGCATGGTTTAACGGACACAAAAGCATGTATAGACAAGACTATTCGCGAGGTGTTAAAATCTGCTTCGCAACTTCTAATGCTAAAAAAAAATTATTCCGCCTAATAACTGATCCGTAAATCGCTCTAATATACCGCTTAGCCCCAGAAGGCGGATATTAATCAAAGGTGCACTAAAGCGTTGACTGTCAAATGAGGCAAAATATAGCATTATGTTTGCAAATTTTAACGAACGTTGAAGAACGAAGAAGTTGAGGGGGCATATTGCTTCTGGGTTGTCTGTCCGTGCGTCCGTTCGTCACACATATCATATCTTAGGAACCGTGCATAATAGAGTTTTGAAATTTCATAGATGGGTTCATCATAAAAAATAGCTCAGCAACATTTTTTTCTTGTCCGAGTTATCTCCCGTTTTAGAGTTATGCCCCTTGAGAAAAAATCAGATTGAAACCCTGTGAGCAAGATATCTCAAAAAGTGTTTTAGCTAGAGCCTTGAAACTGTGTCAGCTTATTAGAACTGATGGGTAGATGAACCGATTAACTTTTGAACAATCGTATATTTTTTCCCGAGTTATGCCTCTTTTTCGACATAGTACATTGTAAACCTGTGGAACCTTGTGAACAAAATATCTCGAGAAGCCCTTATGCTAGGATCATGAATTTTGGCAGAAAAAAAAATGTTTAAGGTGCAAAGACCTGATTAACTTTTGAAAAAAAAAAATCGTAAATTTCACCGAGTAAAGCCCCTTTTTCGACTCAGTGCATTGAAGCCTATGGTACAAAGGTACACTAACATACGGTCATGAACGGTAAGAGCTAAGCACTTGAAACGTTATACACATGATCAGTATGGAATATTAGCAAACACATGTCTTTATTCTTTTTTTTCGCCGGTCAGGTATTTCCAGAGCTATGCCCTATTTTCGATTTAGCCTTTGGAACGCTGTGAACAAAATATTTCAAGAACCCTTAATGTTAGGATGATGGAGGTTTGCAGGATGACACTTCCCAAGGTGTAGATGACCTGATCAACTTTTAAAAAAAATCATGAATTCTTGACCGAGTTATGCCCCTTTTTAAACTTCGTGCATTGTGAGCCTATGTAAAATAGTGAACAAAATATCTCAAGAACCCTAATACTAGGATCATGATTTTTTGCTGGAAGATACTGCCCAAGGTGTAGATGACCTGATTAATTTTGAAAAAAAAATCGTAAGCATTTGACCGAGTTAAGTCCCTTGTTTGCCTTTGTGCATTGAAGCTTATGGTACAAAGGTACCCTAACATATGGTCAAGAATAGTAATGGCAAGAAACTTGAAACTTTTTACACATGATCAGTATGGAAAATAAGGGAACACATGTTGTTTTTTTTTCTTTTTCCACGAGTCACATATTTCCATATTTCCAGAGTTATGCCCCTTTTTCGACTTAGCGTTTACAACCTTGTGAACAAAATATCTCACGAACCCCTGATGCTAGGATCATGGCTTTTAGCAGGATGACATTGCCTAAGGTATAGATAACCTGATTTATTTTTGAAAAAAAATACATATATTTTTCACCGATTTATGTCCCTTTTTCAACTAAGTGCATTGTAAGGTAATGGAACCCTGTGAACAAAATATCTCAAGAACCCCTGGTGATAGGATCATGACTTTTTCAGGAAGATATTGCCTAAAGTATAGATGACCTGATTAACTTTGAAAACATTTCGTACATCTTTGAATGAGTTAAGCCTTTTTTTCGACTAAGTGCATTGAAGCCTATGGTACAAAGGTAAACACAATATTGGATTGAGCCTATTTTAGAGGCAAGCATATGGTTGGGGGCATAGTGTTTCATAAACACATTTTCTAGTTCTAAATGCATTAACGTTTGGCGGTCCCGATGAGATGTGGAAAAGTATATACTTTAACTTCGTTTGACCATTTTCAGCTGCTGGAGGAGGCCGTTGATAAACTAGGAGACATCGTCAAAGAATTTAAAGACAAACTAGATTTTTGCCTTGCTGCTAATATTCCTGTTCCACCATATGACTTGGAATTTTTTAACCTTCGCTCCCTGTTCATGGTTGGCCCTGTTCCTCTGTCGTTAGGTAAGTTAAATATTGCTCTAGTATAATATTAAGTTGAAGCTGTCAAAATAGCAAAATCATTTGTGCAAACCAATAAACCATAGAAACATTGAGAAATCAGAGATACTCAGATACACATGTATGGACAGAGGTGAAAGCAGGTGCTCAATAGTAGCAAGCATTACCTGCCTATTGTGTTACACCCGCCAGGCCCACAATTATATATCTGACGGTAGAAGTCAGTGAAAAAGACACTTTTAGCCACACTATATTACGAATCGGAAATAGATTTAGAAATGGCCACATTGAAGAGATAAATGATGTCAATGTATCTCCGATAGCATTATTGAATGTTTACATCAGCATCGTTCATAATGAGCCTGTGACACAATTAACCGGTAAGTAGCCTCTTTCTTTCAACAATGTCTTGATATTTGAAAAAGGCTGTAGCATAGCGAACTAGCTGAGAAATGCAGGTGCCGAGGGAATTTTTGCTACTAAACTATAAAACTATATTGTTAACTCCGGGAAAACTATAAAAAAAAATAAAATTGAAAACTTAAATAAAGATAGGCAATGGTCAGAAATAAATAATATCAGATCCCATATTCCGCCCTAAAAATAAAACATGAAAGAATATGCATAAATTGACAAAAGTTAACGAAACAAATACACGATAAGCCGAGTAAACAGCTCTTTTCCAAAAAGGTGGTCATTTAGCTACCCCTAGGGCAATTAAAAACAACAGTAACATCTATTTTCACATATTTCCTCTTTTAAATTACGAACTCAAATAGAAAGCGCAGTAGGCATCCAAACACATGACCACATTGCAAAAGAGCAACAGGAAGGCGGACATAACAGCATATAAAACTGAGTAACCTCAACAGACGTATCGCCTTGAAATCGTCAGTAATAGATTTCTTGGTGGCTTTAACTAGTTTTACTAAATCCAAACTTCGCTTCTAGCTTCCGTCATGGTTCAGCAAACCCGAAAACAATCATGATGTGTACATCCTCTTAGAGAAAAATAACCTAAAATTTATGCCTAACTGATAATCAGACCAGATGTTTTCGCCATCCCCTAATTACCTGGACACTGCAGGTATCAGACAAACATGCTCTGTGAACTACTTTTGCCCTTAGCTCTGGTGCCCGGTTTATAATACAGTAATCCAAGCATATAGTATTTTTATCAGAGGTGCTACTGAAACCTGATGCACGGTATTAGTGCGCCGATTAAAGAACGCTCTCATAAAATACTCTAGAAAATCGCATATCCAATGATAAAGTTTTGTCTACTTTTATTCTAAATACAGTCAGTGTGTTTGAAGACATATTTTTGAAGTATCACACGAAAATAAGTTTGCAATACAACTGGAACTATTTTTTTATAAAGGCTGTGAAAGAGGGAATACTGTTTCGCTGGTTCCCGTGCCATTACAAAATTGTTATATTACAAAACGCTTAAATTTTAACGTAGGAATCCTTTCAAAACGCCTAAACAACATAACTTTTAACGAGGATTTCGATTTTCTAGTTTATATCAAGATTAGGATGCGGAATATTTATGTTTTACTTTTAACTAGAAAAAATCGGTTAACAGCGTTATCTTCACCACCTGGGGCACTGCTGCGAAGTTGCATAATTCTGTATCATTTATTGGTATACCGGAGGATTATACGGCCAGTTTCATTAGAAACATATGTGAAATCGATACCCCGAGTAACCCGAGTTTACATAGCAGTAAGTCGGGTCGGTCGGGGTCAATTCTCTAAGAGCATGTACACGGCATGATTACCATGCACACAACAGCCCAAGGAAAGCATCATTTTCAATTTAGACAATGAGAAAAAAATTTAAGAAAAGCATTGAACATCTATTTTTACTTATTTACTTTGTTGTATTATAAAAACTAAAAGGAAACCAAGTGGGCAGCTATACAAATTTAAAGAGTAACTTCACTTCAGGAACTGACTGAATCAGATCCCAAACCCAACATCAAAGGGAAAAATTGACAAAGACATCCCAACAAACAATAAATTACAAGTGATAAGCCGAGTCAACAGCGCTTTCCCAAATAGGTGGCATCTCAGCTATCTTCATTGAACTAAATAATTTAGACCAACAGAAGGCTTAAAACAGACTAAGCAAATTATACGAAAAACATTTAACAACTATTTTTACCTATTTTCTATTTTTATTATAGAAGAATTAAAATGAGAACACAATAAATTAAACAGCACCGAACATAAAACAAATGCAACCGCAACGAAAGTACCGCCTTGGGACGGTCAGTATAACTACTGGGGGTTTAAACCGGTTTTACTGGGCCCAAACCTTCACCCTTACCCTCCGCCGCGGTGCATACAATTAGTTGGTAGTTCGGTTCGTATGGAGGTCCCCTAACTCATCAGAGAGTAATCACGGTCAACAATTAAAATCAAGAAAAGACCGTGGTGAGGCAAGGATGAGGACTCGACAGCCAATACGTGTTGAGACACCTGGAGATCCCTGGGGCGTCAGCAACACCACTGGAACACTGAAGCAAAAGAAGACCACCAGTTGAACCCCGGTGGGCCTAGAAAAAGACAAACACCAGGCCCCAACCAACTAATATATAGCTTTATGTCGGGACTATCATAGAGGCTGAACCCCGACCCACCGGCGTGCAAATAAAGAGGACAGCAAAGTTGTCAACCGTGACTGGGTTAACCACTTAGCATGCAGACTGTCGCATTACATCTGTGTTATAGCCAATGCGGTTAAGTCGCATGAAAATTTTCTTAAATTGATCAGGAAATTCTGTTTTCCCTACGATTTTGCGTAATTTATATACTAAGTCACCATAAAATTCAGATTTCGATAGGCCTTGTTGCAAAAGTGACCTTAACCCTGTATTATATTTAGAAACCAAATCAAAGTGTCTACGATAAAATTTAGAAAAAAGCTTTCCGAAGTTTATGATACCGATACCCCTGCTGCAAAAGCTTGGCAGCCAAACTTTTATTACGAGCATTGAAATCAGCCAAATGACTAGTCACCCTAGCGAAGCGAATAAGCTGAGAAATGTAAACACCATAAAAAGTGGTGCGGGCAACATCACCATCAAAAACCGAAAAATTAACAATGTCGAAATCAAAATCATCGCGTTTGTCATAAATTTCCTTTAAACTCATTTAAAACTTTATTTCAAATGCTTTACAGTCGATTTCGTTCGCTGATACACTTCCTCGGATAAGAAAATTAAAAATAGAAACTGGATTTTCCTAACGGCTAGCATGACCTTCGATTGGAAAAAATCGATAGAGCGACAGAGCTTGTCAGAGGTATCCAGTGGGTGAAAATATGACAGATGTGGAGGAGATGCGACTTGGCTGGAGTGCGTGGCATTATCCCTAAGTTTAGGGTTGACAATTATTGAAAGAGTAAAGGAACAAGGAAATTCAACTCCAAAAGGCAACAAAGCTTTTACATTCTTCAAAATACCATAGAATAGAAAACACACACACAAATGTATGGGACCCCGGACTGTATGGATATGGGCCCTTTCCACTGGAAAAGCACATTTAAGCAGTCAGCCCCAATACATTTTAGTTCAGAAATTTACCTTTTTTTCTCTTGTCCTGCACAAGAATGAAGAAGGCAATGACCAGGAATTAATACAATCAGAGATCCCTATCCCGCTCTCACTGAACATTTCGGAAGCCAACTTTAGCTTCCTATGTTAACTTTAACCCCTCTGACGAGTAGCCAGATGCTTTTGTTCTCGCTCAGCAACACATGCTGAAACTGCTGTAAAGCAAAGACCTAGAAATATATCTTCCACCACATGGTTTCCTGACTAATTTTTCGTGTCTACGATTTGACTTCAATACTTCCTATCTAATTTCGTGGCATGCTGTCAAAGTGAACTGAGCACGAACTAACTTGTAGGCCTATATAAAACCGGCGGACCACGAGGCTAAAAAAAATAGACAATGAATTGAAAAAAAAAATTATATGGGACCTAGATCTAGATACATGTAGATAAAAAAATCATCACTTTGTCTGATCTAATTGTCATAAATTTTAGATGAAACAAATCAGTCTGAATTTGATAAATGTAAATCCAAAATGGGGCCTCGGTATCAGAAGTATTTGCTTTATTTAACTGCAATTCAACAGAATAAATTTGACTAACCATTCCTTCAAAAGAAGGATATTCAAAAGGTCGTCTATGTATCTAGACGTTGATTTGAATGCTTCAATGACATGAGCTTGAGTATAATCAGAAAGAGACGTCTCTTTCATAGCAAAATAAAAACAAATCTGCTACAAGTCGCCACACAGCAAGCAGACTACACACAAATAGACATAAGAATCACAAAAATGAAAAACAGCAGAAGTACTGCCTTGGAACGGTCAGTAATAAATTCCTTGTCGGGGTGGAGGCCTTAAACTGGTTTTACTAGATTCAAACCCTCTTTTTCTGCTTCTGCAATGATTCCAAACATTTAGTTAGCTGTTTGGTCCGTATGAAGGCTTCCAAAACTATCTATGATCCATCACAGGAAACAAAATACAAGGATAACACCTACGATGAATCAGTGACGAAGACAAGACAGGAAGAGCGTGCTGCTACGCATCTTGTTCTTTGGGATCATGGCAAATAACTCCAAAGTACTAGCGCAAGAGAAAATCACTGGTTAAGTCACGAATTTGCAAGCAGCAGACTGGACAAGGACCGTCCCGACCAACTGCATAGTTTTAATTCGAACACCCGTAGCTATTGGGAATATCACTTTTCTAACCGGAAGTTATCAGATGAAAACGAAGTGAAACGTGTTTTGAAAAGTATATGTTTACGGTGGTATAAGAAGGTAGTTCAGACACTTAAACCATAATCCATGAAAAAAAACTGCCATGGTAAACACGTTTGAACTTGAAGAAAATTAGTGAAAATAGAAGTTGCTACTGTTTTACATTAGGGTAGCTGACTGACTACGTGTTTTGGAAAGAGCAGCTCATTCGGTTTACGGTGCGTATATTTCGTGAACTTTTGTCAACTTGTGTATGTGCGTCTTTCCGTTTGGTTTTGAGGACGGGATATGGGGTTTGATTGGATTGTATTAATTCTTGATTATTGCCCTTCTTTTCACTCTGCACTACACTGTATGCACTCTAATTTTATAAACCTGTTTTTATATGCTTTCGAATTTCTGATACACTATATAATATTTGCAGGGTTTGGTGCCGGTGGCTCAGTAGGAATGGGTGTGAAACTTGGAATGTGTGTTCTCAGCATGACTGTTAAGGTACATGTACATTGTTTCCACGTTAATGTTTACTGAGCAAATAAATGATAATTAGACACAACACGATAAAATCTGTGCCTAAATGTACAAACTTTCTATTTAGCTGCATCGGGAGAATTTGTTTAGTATATTTATAATGCTATTATGAGATAAAACAAAAAAGTGAAAAAAGTCCTTTCTCACGACAAGAACTGCATCAAAATTCAAACTTAAAACGAAAGAAGTATACTGGTGTCGACTTTTCCTTAGCTACCATTCGGCTAAGGCAATTGAAACTCTGGTCATTATTGGTAGTAGATATTTCTCAAACGATATTTGTGAACGTGACTCGATATGTCGATTTCATGTTTATGCTTTTTACTTCCCTTTACTTCTAAAAACAATCTGAACTTTAACGAAGCTGCCAGTTTAATTTAACTTTTACAGGTAACTCTTACTCCATGGGTTGGCGGGAAAGTGTGGGGTGATGCTGCAGTGGACATTGGCTTTGCACGTGGAGGAATACGCCTCGTTGGCTACCTTTTGCAGACAAAATTCCCTATAACGATAGAACTGGTGTTCTCTAAATATCCGCTAGATCTTGGGTAAAACATTGCTTTCTTATTGGTATTTAATGTATCAGATGCAATGCCAAATATAAGAAAACTGGAAGATCTTGTCAAGCATTGTAAGTCATAGACAAACATCATGTTCTGCGCTGCCATCTTCATCTTACACCCGCGATAAGAAGAAAACTGCAATGTTTAAATAGAGGATCTTACATGAGTGCTCATGTATTACTGAATTTATTAACTGAGTTGGGAAAAAAAAAGCATCTTATCGGTTTTCCTCAACGAGTTTAATATATTCAATAATTCATCAGCACGAAAGCAAGATTCTATTTATCATTTGACACTTAAATCGCATTTTATTAGCATATTTTGCACTTAAACGTCATGATTTCACCATAAGAAACGCGACGTTTTTTATGGACATCAACGCATAACGTAACAACGTAATTTGCATATTTGATCCACTAGTTGATAATCGTTTTTAATGCATGCCTTTATTACACTCTCAAATGCGACGTCATATGACAAATATAAAATTTGTGAGTGACCTGCCGCGTTTTCTCGAATTTTCAATGACAGATTACGTCAACGTTTGATATCTCAACCACGGTTGTCACAAAGAATTCTCCTTTATCAGAGAAAAAAGTTTGGACTCATTCCATAAATCTCTTTGCATTTCAACGCATGTTATCTCATACTACTGATACCTCAATTAAATTTTTTGGCATCAGAAATTTTATTTATGAGATATTAGTAGTTTTAGATTAATTTCGACTTTGAGATACCAAGAGTTGACAGTATGATGTTTGTCGGTGTTTGGCTATTTAAACGTACTCATACGTAATATTGATTTACCTGAAAATTGCTGAACCAGGATAATTTGTAGCATTTAAACATTCAATCACCAATTTAAACTAAAATAATAATACGCCTCAGTTTATTATGAATGAATAACTTTGCAACACAATGGAAAAAAAAACTATTCGAAAAATATTTACCGAATTTATCTAAGATTGCTTATACGCATATATTCCATGGAATTATAACGCTTTTCATATGTGTGACGTGTTACATGTAACGTCATACTCGTGCTGGGTAATGCTTGACGTTTGCCCCACGAAATTTCTGAGATCTATTTTCTACTACTGATCTCAACATCTTGGGTTGCAACAAAGTAAAATATTTTCAGTATGTTAAATTTGTCTGTCCATTGTTTGATGAACGTGACAGTATAGTGACATTCGAACCCAAGTCACTTTGTTGCTTTCGGCGGTCTGAATTGCTTTTCTATTGCGATTCGATAGGCTTTCTATTCTCTAGTAAAATCCATCAATGAGGAATTTCTGCCAATTGAAAGTATGCTGGAATTCCGTTTTTCTTGATTTCAAGACCTTACGTTGCGTCACATACTTACAGCGTCCTTTCGGCAAAACGACAAGATGATTCAATACGATAACTTTACCCTGTTGAAATGGTATGCTCATTGAATTTAAGAAAAATATGACGTTAAAAGACTGGTGCGTTTTCATTGACGCTGAGTATATTTGCAGATGTCATATTTTTTTTTTAATTTTTAGATTACTAGACTAAGGTCGGATTTCACGGCACAGATATTACTCAGATTTATAAGTCTGCGGTCTATTTCATCGTAAGGTGCAATGTCAAATTTTGGTATTCCGAATGCGATTCTGTGTTCTAACTGTGACGTGAAATCGGGCCTACGTCTTAATTTATCGGCGTAGTAACAAAGTTCAGTTGTTAAATTATTAGTCTTATTAGATGGACTGTATAATATCACCACTTTAGTCCACATTCTTTATGCTCATTGTCTAAATTTATCAAATCTACACTTTTAAAAAGTTTATGTTGTGTAATTAAAATATATTTTCCCATGATCTCTTTAGAAATAATAACATACATTAGAACAAAAGTAACACACTCCGGGAATAGCATAAAAAGTATAAAATTAACGTAATATAATCGATATCATTTTAATGATCTTATATCTTCGTTGTTTATCCAGAATCGAGATGTAACACGGCGAATTCATGCAAAAACGCAGTTAAGAGCATACAGAGCAAACAGTAGACTATGTGGTCCGGTCGATGCTTTCATCATTCACCTGGCAATTCTCCTCTCGTGGCTAACTTAGAATTTAACTTACAGGTCCAAAATGGATATGATTTTGACACCTCTTCGACTCGAGCTCAAGGCGTTTGCGGAACTCTTTTTACTAATCAAACGAGTGACTGTCTTCGAAGGAACTCTTTGGTCATACCAGACACCAACTATCAGTAAAAATATATTTACCAAACACAAGCGCGATGAGGATAAATCCCCGCCAGATATCCAACCAAGTACGCTCAATGCACGTAGGAAACGAGAGGGACATCGGGGCTGCATAGTACAGCAGATACCAGGAAGGCAGTATTATGACACGGCATTCAAGTTGAAAATGTACGCGCAGGATCCGGTTAGCGACGTAAAACTCTCTTACGCTATCGGAACACACAGAGGAGGAGCTAATGTACTTGATTGGACAGAAATGGGCGGACCGACATTACTCGTACCCACAAAATTACCTGGCGGTGTTCCATTATACTGGACCGTCAAGGCAAAAAATAGTCAAGGTCTAGAAGCTACAACGCAATGTTCGCTCAACACTTTTGACAGCACTCTGCCAGATGGAAGGGTTGAACATTCGTATAAGTTTTCAAGTCATCCGTCCAAGCTTATTGCATCTGTCATTGTGTTTGAAGACAGCCCTCTAGTAGATACTCATTATAAAGCTGTAGGTTACAGTGCAGGCAAGTTCGGATCTCAGTTTATTGACTGGGAAGAAATCAAATTGGATCATTCAGCTGATAGAGTCGGTGTTTCCGGCAACTTGAGGAAGTTCACCGTTCCGCGGGAAGGCAAGCTTGTGGCTTCCATATTAAAGACACAAAAGACCACAACGCCAGAAGAGTGTGCTAGACAATGTATCAATTATGGATCTAACTGTGTTTCATTCGATTATGAAACCCACTCTGAAACTTGTGACTTCCATGATGTAGTACAAGGCGCAAATGCGTACTTAAGACTAAGTGGAACATACAGTAGTTATGAAAGACTGGGCACAGGATATCACACTCCAATAGAATATACAAACCTCCCACTTAAGCATGGTACTATATATTTCGTGAACACACGCATCAGAAATGTTCTTGGGTATGACGGCTACTTGATTGGCGAGGGTACAATGACAGATTTTACACCACCAGAACCAGGAAACGTTGGCAAGGTTTCACAAGACATTCTCAGGGCTGACAATTGTACGGCGGCTATTACGCAGCAGTGCCGTGACACCACGTGGCTTGAAAATCACAGGTAAATAATCATAACGATTTTATTTCTTGTATGTAGTGTGTTTAGATTCACATGACGGCAAACGCTAAATTCTTCGTAATAATTTCCATCGCTTACGAGGAACAATCAGAAAGTTCCATTACAAGTCAGAAAAAATATTTTCCTACAAGGTATTCAAATGTAGATGTTAAAATTGACTTTTTTATACATTGTCTACATATACTATGCAAAATATATTTTGCAATGTTTCTCATCACTAAAGTACATCACTGAGCAAAATTAAATTGCAAGATTTAAGGCCATGGAATTACAGGAGCCATCTTTAAAATCGATAGTCGGGAATAGCTATTAGCGCGGAAGGGGTCAGCAGCCAAAATTCCCATCCATATAAGGTAATGCAAAAATGGCAGGCGTGCGGAATTTTCGTACCGTCTTTCTTATCATTTATGCGCATTTTCTTGTGAAAACTATCGATTATATGTAAGATAAGATAAAGCTTAACACTGACGAATCTTAGCATGCATCATTGATGTTAAAATGTTACGATTCGGTCAGATTTTGCAATGATTAACGGGTGCTTTAGTTAAATGGAGAATCAAAAATCCGAGAAAAACAGTAGGCTAAACATGAAGATCACAACATGGTGAATTTAAATGGGAAGTTGCTATAGTGAAGTGCAACGGAACTATGAGATAATGATAAAGTTAGTGTATGACTTTTGACTTATGCTCAGTAGCCGGGAAGAATTTTGTTTCAAAATCGTTTACAGTAGCATATTGGTAGTTCAAGAAATACCTATTGAAAGGAACCTTTTAAGACGATAACGTTAAAACGAGGGAAACGTCAAATTTTCAAACTTTGTATACCTCATACTCGTTGCATATTCAACTGCTTTAAAGTGTTTTCCTTTATTTTAATAAGAAAGCAGACGCGTCATTATGGTTTTGGCTTTCGCACATGATCAAAAATGTCCTTAACATAAAATTGTCTCAAAAATCGACGTCACGGTAATACAAACGCTGCATTTGATCATTCTTAAATTTCCTACCTTGCAATCTATCCCGGGCGATCGGCGGTTGCATTTTAATGCAATAATGTGGCAATAAAAGCCTTATATGGTGGATCTGGCACATACAAAACAGTTGCTATATTTATTTTGCATAGTGTGCTAAGAAAGTCATGAACAATTCTTGTGGTTTGTTTCTAAGCTTTAAAACCACTAACTAAATGAGAGGTGGCGAACTTTTCTGACATTGATTCGGAACAATTTGCGTTCGTATCTATTGCATTTTCTCCAGCTGTTACTAGTTAAAAAACAGGCATTGCTATATGAAATCAAGCTCTCTTTTAGCATTATTTTAGTATAAGCACATCCTCATACACACCTACATTGACCATTTAATTTTGGACATTTGGACGATTTGCTATTTTCCCTTCAATATATGAATTTATAAATCCGTTTATAAAAAAATTATCGACAAAATCTATCCTTCTACCAAATGACTCGATTTACTTTAGTGTTGTATTTTGATTATGCTCCTTCGAAACGCAAAGTCTATTACTTCCACGTCGTACTGAAACATAATGATTCTCCATTTGTACGTTAAGAGCTTAAGTGACGATTTGATATTGCTACAGAAACCATAACAAAAGTCAAAAGAAATGGAAAATCGTTTAAACTCTATGTTATTTCAAATAGTCTGAGTTTCAATCGTCTTTGTCCATCTATATTACAACACACATGTGATAATAAAATCTTGGTGTCAGAGGTGCGCTGTATTCCTGCACACTTTGTTGCCTATGACATTAAAACATGTCCTGAGAAATAGTTAACATTTAACATAACTTATTTATTTTGTCAAAAGTATCTTGTAGTTTATGTTTGTAAGTTTTCAAATCAGTCGTTTAAAGCCCAGAATGGCCCTTCATATATGCAACATGATTCGTTTATATTTCTAAAACCGCATAAAGTGAGGAAAAGAAAATTATTGTTATTCTAAATTCATTGCACAGTGTTTATATGTTGTTTACCCAAATATTTGAAATACCTATTTTCTTCCCCTTTTAGAATAATTATAGATGGAGTTGGAGCACGAACAATATTTAGTGGGCATAAACCATTATTTGACGAGTTGTATACGTTAACAAATCATTACATATCAGGTAGGTAATGTTTTATTTTAACCATGCCGAATAAATACCTTACCCACTTATGGGAGACATTACTGAGGTAGGCTTCGGAACTGCTTTACGTCAGGAAAGTAAATATTTTTAGACGTGGGACACTTTAATTGCCACCCCTCTTTGTAAAATAAAAATAACATATTTATCCTGTTACCTGTAGACGGTGAAAGTTAATAGGTGCACTTTCAGGGCAGCGACAAGTCTTTCGTTTTCAGTTTTGCGTCTCTTCTGAATGGAGAAAGGAAATAATTTGCTTCCCCTTGAACACTTTAGTGTACCAAGTTTATTTCCAAATCAAAAAGGAAGTTATGAAAGTTTTCTCCCTTTGAACAAATGGCAGACACACTTGGAGGTTTTGACGTGCAGAAACGGCGTCCATTAGACTTACATTTCAGCGATTTTTTCTTTGAGATAGAACCGTGACAACCTATATTTTTGATACCTACGGCAAACATTTCTTTATTATCAATATCAATTAATGAAAATTAAAATGCTGATGTTTCCATCTACTTTTTCATAGCAAACTGGAATGGATTCCATGATGATGAAAGTGGTATATGGGGATACACTTGGGCTGTAGGACGACATATTTGTGGAACAGATGTCTTTGGATTTACGGACCCTTATTCCCATCTGTCCAGTAAAAAGTTTTGGACGGATTCTGGTTTCATAAAGGGGTTTCATTTGGCCGATGGAGCATACTATGTGACAGTTCAGGCATTAAATGGTGCAGAGCTTGGTGGTTCACTCGTAACAACTGTATGTCACTCAACACCATTTACTGTTGATACTACTCCTCCATTATTTAGCGGCGTCACTGATATAATATACGACGAAGATTTTGATTTGATTGCCATCTACTATGACGCCAGTGACGATCTATCCAAAATTGCTAAAGCAGAGTTCGGTTTAGGGAAGACAAAGTACGACGTCCAGTTGAAAGCTTACAGTCTACATGCAGCTATGGAAAGAGACGATCCTTTTGTTTCTCTAAAGGAGCTAGGTTTACAGGAAGGAATTCCGGCGTGGATACGAATAAGAGTGACAAATAATGGTAACTTTGTTTTTCAAACCATCAACGTTTCTTCCTCTTACAACCTTTGAATTGCAGAACTTAAATAGCTCATTGAGATTAAATGCATATAGTACGAAGCTGCGTGCCAAAGCAGTAGTTGTAGAAGATAGCGTTACAAAAATATTCGTTATCTGGTCAGTTTCATTAGGATCTAACTATTCAGAACTTATTCATCTTCACTGCAGCTGGTGTTGTGCCATGTGGCGGCCGTAAAACGTCTCCCCGTATATCTTCATAGTGCAGATTATATTCTCTGGTCTTTTGGGATCATTGAGTTCATTAAGAGTCATATTGAAAATAGAATTCGGCTTAGGCCGGTGCTAGGGGGCGTGGCCGATGTCGCAAATTTTATTATTGGTCATGAACAGACGCAGTTAAACCGAGTCTGCAACTTTCGTTTCTTTGGTGCATTCCTTGCTTTCAACGGATCTAACTATTCAGAACTTATCTTTGTTGTCTGTCTGATTTTTTGATTGCAATGAAAATTGTAAAAATGAAATATGATAACTGAATATAACTCTTGTTTCATCATATGCAATGACGCGAGAAAACCAACGAAGTGGTTGTGCGCCCCACACAGACCCCGCGGCCGCCCAGTTTGTTCAGACTCTTTTTAAAGTGCTCAAAGGGTAGCTAAGGGTCTAAGATACCTTCATGCGGTCAGCAAAGTCTCTGATCAGACTGGGCGGATGCCCAGGCTGATCTGAGTCTGCGCTGGGCGCACAACCACATTGTTGATTTTGTCGTGCCGCGGCTCATATTTATTTGAGACAGTTTTAGTTTCGAAAAATGAAACTGTCACGAAATGTGCCTTTAACCCGAATACTCTTTTGGAATCACGAAATTAAAACTTCAAGAATTTTGTTTACGTGTTTAGCGTCTAGCTTCTTTATATGAAATATCTTTTAGTTTATTTAATCTAATTCTTTTTAGTCGACCTGTTTACCGCCGGTCATGGTGATGAACCTATATTAATTGACAAATCCCCACCATTGGCTGGTACAGTTCTTGATGGAGACAGACTACAGAGAGATTTGCGATACCAGTCCAACGACAAGCAGATCTGCGCCCAATGGGTCGAATTTTATGATCCAGAGTCAGGCATCGATAGGTACTTCAGTTAAACACAATATCTGTCTTAATTCTTACCACATGCGTGAATGTGTTTTGTTCGCATGATAATATACTATGCAAAATAAAGAAAGCAACTATTTTGCATGTGGAAGATCCACCATATAGGGCTTTAAGAACTTTTTATCGCATTTAGATACAATCACCGATTGCCCGATATAGATTGCCGAGTAGGAACTCCAATAATAATCAGTTGCAGCGTGTGTACTATCGTTATATTCGTTTTTAAGACCACTATAGGTAAAATACTTTCTTTATCATGTACAAACGCCAAAACCATAATGACGCGGCCATTTGGCTGTTAAAATAAAGGAAAACATTTGAATATGCTACGAGTGTGAGGTTTACAAACTTTGAAAAAAATGACGTTTTCCCTTGTTTTTACGTTATCGTCTTAAAACCTTGTTTCTAATTGGTATTTCTTGAATTATTTCGAGTGAATGAAAGTTTTGAATCTGCTTATATGCCAACAAAAACAATTCTGAAAGAAAATACTTCCCGGCTACTGAGCTCTAACCAAAAGTCTCAGAATAACGTCATTATTATCTCACAGTTACGGTTCTCTTTATCAAAAGAACTTCAAAGTTAAATTTGTCATGATGTGATTTTCAGTTTAGTTTATTATTTTTCAAAGGCTTTGATTCTCCATCGAACTGAAATACCCATAAATTATTGCACGCTGGCCCAAATAATAAGGTTTTTACGTCACTGGCGCATGCTAAGAATCGTTTGTGGTTAAGCTTCATCAAACCTTTCACACAATAAATAGTTTAAAAAAGAAATGGTCGCGTAAACAAAATGAGAACGACCCTACACAAATTCCATATGTTTGCTTTTTTGCGTTGCCTTTAGCTGGTGCGAATTTAGGCTTCTGACGCCTTCCGCACATATCGTTCTTCGCGACTATCGATTTTAAAGCTGGCTCCTGTAATTCCATGGTAACTTTAGCCCCAAATATGGTTCCCTTCACTGCAATTCATTTTTTGTTCAATGTTGCAAAACATAAAAATGCTAAATATATTTTTGCATAGTATATTTTCAGCCGCAGTCAACGCGGTACACGTATTTTCCTAGTTTGTCAGATATATGTATTTTTTTCTTCTTGATGCATTTAATTTTAATATAAGATTAAAGCCGTTAAGGTTTGAGGAAAACGGGAAAACGACCAGTATCTGATCTATATTTTATCATCTCACTTGTAACAGAATTTCCGCGACATCGTATATATAAGAATTCTTTCATCGGATTATTGTTTCACTCTAATGCTTATGTTTCAGCGAGTTCCTTTTAAGTGTTGCAACTTATAGTTGCAACACTTCAAAGGAACTCGAGGAAACATAAACCACGTAAATATGGTTGTCTACACTAGTTCACGACACACCCTTATAGCCTAAATGAAAACATACATGGAACATTCAAATAAATAATAGATGAACATATTTTATGT
The DNA here is from genome assembly GCA_963989385.1 of Ctena decussata. Lineage (NCBI taxonomy): Eukaryota > Metazoa > Mollusca > Bivalvia > Lucinida > Lucinidae > Ctena > Ctena decussata. Next base: position 29,668,265 of record OZ022498.1, on the reverse strand, counting down.
AGTATTATAGACCGCAAAAATGAAGTAAAACTTTCACTTCAAGGGTTTTACTCTCATATAAACGATTGGCCTACAGTCAGACCTTGTACCATATTACATGTGCAAAATTATTGAATTAAATACTGTTTGCCGGGCCGCGTATAGCAGACGATAGCGCATCTGACTCAAGAACCAGAGGTCCAGTATTCGATACCCGGTCCGGCCACATACTTTCGTTTCGCCTTCTGCTGATTCAAGAAGGGCGGTTGTCAGTTGCTGGCGAAAGTACATGTATGTGCACTTAGTAATGGTTAATCGCTTAGGAGGTCTAGGTCTGCCCAGGAAGAGAATGGTTAGGTAAACTGACCGTCCCGACATGACCATAGCTGTTTACTTTTGTCGTAAAACAATAAAAGAACAAAACAACTGTTAAATATTGTTTTAAACAATTCTTCCATTGGCCTCTGTTTTCTCCTGTATCCTAATGAAAAGGCCACGCTTGATGCTGGCTAGCGCGGTGCATTGTTATGCGCCTCGCGTTAACAGGCCGTAATGTATAATCCCTACCATGGAAATGTCGTGCCTAAACATAAAACTCACAGGATGAAATTTAAAGAATGTTAAAAGTTTAAGGTAATCACAGATAACTCTCAGAAAACTGTATTATTCCTCCTGCAATCATTTTATGGGCACCAATACCTGTTCCAAGCCAAGGTAGTGCCGATGAAGCCCCATTTGGAGCTGGGCCAGAGTTGATGTTTAAGGATGTGTTACATTACCCCTTTGCTTATTTCTTGTATAAAACGATAAATTATGTTAACATTGATTGCTTTAAAGTTCTGATGAGTCACGAATTAAATTGAAGGTCCTATAACAGCGAACCGATGTAACAAAGTTAAAGAACCCCATAGAATCACGGCCCCTTTTCTATAAACTGCTGACTCCTCGTTACAAATAGTGGCTCCCTTGATCATATCTATAAAATATTGTCCCCGGTCCTTATTATTTAAAGAATAGTGAGCCCGGTTTTCCCAGTCTTACTTTTATAACCTACTGTCATAATATTATGACCCCCCATGAAGCAATAGCGTTTTTATATATCTCCATGGCATACAGATTGTTGCGTTGATCTATTACAATGCTCTTATTGTTGATGGACTTTGAAATATGTGGGACATGCTTCAAGATGAGATGTGTCGCATGAAAAATCTAGGTACTAGACTCAAAGATCCAGATCACAGAGATCGTTCAAAGATAATGATCTCCTTCAAATTTAGATCACTGACAATGTGATGAGAGGCCGAACAGCGGAAATCAGACCTGGCTGTGCATTCCAATTTATCGTCGTTCATATAAGCCATACTTGAATAAGTCAACAATCAAGACTGAAATGCTTACGGGATTTACAGACTGGTTTGAGTGTTCGCTGTTTGCACAATGCCTAAGATATTTACGTGACGCGCACTTTCCTTGCAGGTTCCTTTGGGGCGTTGGTACATTGCCTGGAGTGGACAATGTTGCAAAGTATAAGAATATCACACAATATGACAAATCAGGATGTGTTCCTGCAACACTGGAACACAACAGAACGTACTACTCGACAGTGTTTGCGTATAACAACGCCTTAAATTCAAAAGCAGCAAATGGGACATCAGATGGAGGTAAATGTATATAATAGATTGGATGTTAACAATAAATCTGAAAACCCTGTATACAATGTATATCATTGTTAAATCCTGAAGATTAAATAGGACATTTTTACGAAGGCTGAGTATTATGCCACCTTTTGATTAATTATAATTATTATGCTTATCTACCCTGACCTATACTCTTACTTGTGTCCCATAGTCGATACTACACGTGCATATATATCTAATCAATAGTATCACCTCTATGTTGTCTGTCTACTAATTTAAATGCACGAAACATCGTCTCTGCTTTTTACCTGAAGTCCCAATCTATATAGGCAATCGGGTTTTAATTCATAGCGTACATTCATTACACCACGTATGGTTATAAATTCTAAGATGCAGCTGAAGGTGCTCAGGAAGTGTCTATAATCGTAGATCAGATCTCACTAACTGCAAAGAGGAAGATTAAAGTTAGCAAACGTCGACGCATACAGTAGCAACTAGCCCTGTATTCCACAAGCGGTGATCACAATTCTTGATAAGACTTAACAGCAACGTGTTCTTTCGTTTCATTGTAAAACAAGCAAATATATGTTTCACGCGTTACTTATCTTATAATTGCAGTTTTGGTTGATACTACACCGCCGGTACCAGGACAAGTTATTGACGGAAAGATGTCTGATAAAAGAGACATGAGCTACACGTCAGAAACAGTAACTAAGAACTGTCATTGGAATGGCTATTTTGATCCTGAGAGCGGAATAGACAAGTATATGGTCGACGTATTTATCAACAACGAACTGAAAAACACGTTTGATGTAGCAAAGCAACAAACATTTGAAGATAAGACAATATCGATGGAGCATAATGACCACGTTCACTTTTCAGTGCATGGGGTAAATGGAGCTGAACTGACTGCAGCAGCAAACAGTGATGGGTTTTTCGTAGACCATACCCCACCAGTTATGACAAAAATGTCAGACTCAGAAACAGGTTCACCGTACCAAAGCAACAAAAAGGCTATGCATCTTAGATGGAATTTTAAAGACGAAGAATCGGGTATTAAAGAGTATCGTACGGTATTATATGAAACGAAACATGGAGTTAAACAGAAGTTTTGGCCCCAGCATAAGCCTTACAACTTAACAAAGCCTCTGTCCACAGTGTTTGCAGAAATGGATGTCACACTAAACGAAGTATCTCTCAAGGATGGCGGAAAATACTCGCTACATGTAACATCAGTAAATGGTGCCCTATTATCAACAGCTCACGAATCGCCAGGTGTAATTATTGATACAACAGCTCCAAAAGCTCCAAAGGTAAACATGATGACTTTTCTACATACTAACATCAAGTTTTCATAGATTTAGTACCCTAATAAAATATCGATATCCAAGACGTCAAGACAAATTGAAAACCAAATTAATTATAGCATAGTATGCAAAATGGAAAGTTGATTTGTTGATAAATTATTCACTGGAGCTATGTACAAAAATACTTTTTTAAACCAATGAATTCATTTCAATCGTTTCTAAGAAAACCGCAGAACATTTTGACAATTGACAATGCTGAAAACTTTTTCTCAACTAGCCAGGGTCAAATTAAAACAAAAAAATCGTAATTTCTATTAAAGATAAATTGAAATCTTATTAAGGTGGTGATTTGTGGTAAATACAAAAATCTGCATAAAACCATAAAAATTAACGTACCTCCCTGAAAGTTTGCTGACGTCTTATTTTTGTTGTTGTCTACAGTTTAGAATACAGAATAGAGGGACATGCTGTTAAAAAAGTGTTTTATATGGAAAAATCAAAGGGTAATTTTGTGCGCAGAAATCTAGAAAATTAACTTCACTTTTGAAAATATACTTAGCTCTTAAGTTTCTTTAATGTATTAAAAAGAGCGTCCTAGCAATTATTTGTTCCAACTCTTTCTCAAATTTGTAAGGTAGACCAGATGAAAACAGTCACTTTTTCTCAAATGTCTGACCTTGTATGGTGCATGTATACTGCGTGCATTAATTAAATACAGGTAGAGCCGTTATACCTTTATCATACTTACAGTATACCATAAAAATTCTATATATTGGGACAGTTAGGTCTGAGCAAATAGTGCAAACCCAGATCAGACAGAAGCAGTCTGATCAGGGTCTACACTATTTACCATCCAATTTGCATTTTTGGGCACATAACTGCACTGTAAAACCAAACTGGTCCAATTTTAGGAAAGTTATGGTAATTAATTTTAGTGTCCCAATTTTAGAATTTTTACCACCATGGCACGTGTGTGTACATGAAATTGTTCAACCTTGAAAATGGACTCTACTGTGTATTTTTGGCGAATATTTGGACACAGAGGAGACCATTTTTTTATCTGCCCAGCCTGAAAATATGTAAAAAAAAATGAAAAAAATGATTGCTAGGACGCTCTCAATAATGTATTACAGAACCTTCAGACCGATGTTTTTTTGTTTTGTTTTTTTTTTTCAGATTTTTGCGCACAAAATTACCCTTTGAAATTTTCTTATATAAACCCTTTTTAACTTCAACAAGTCCTGCATTTTTGGATTCTGAATCGCGAGAAACAACATAAAGAAGACATCTGCTAATTTTGGGGAAGATCTGTTATGTTTGCAGCAGTTTATGCAGATTTTTTACTTCGCCCCGAATCTGTGATTATCACCACCTTAATAAAATATTATTTCAATATGAAAAGAAAATGTACTAATTTTATCTTTAAAACAGCAGTATTTACAAATGTTAACAAACCATAATTTTGAAAAGTTACGGTGACGTCGGCTCCTGACGTTGTGTTAAATTAACATAACGGAGTTTTTTTCATGCACGGATTTAATATCACCGACAGTCAGAATCACTCCCACGCTACAGAAAATTATTGGCCTGCATAGCTACTTTTGTACACATGCACACGTGCAAAGCAGGCAAAACATATAAACGTAGCACGAATCGAATTTACCAAGATCCGTCGATTAGAAAATTATTTCATATTATGCAGTTTTCAGCAGCACTATAATTAATTAAACAAACTTCCCTGTGTGGTTAACAGTTCGTAACTAGTCAAGAGCTCCAGATAGGAGGAGTATTTGAGGATAATTCTGAGATAATTCATCTCATTTCTCAACAATATGTTATGACCCATCATTAGGACCGTCTCAGCGAGACGGTTCTAATCATTGATCATATGGAACATTATCTCGTTATTATTCCGGTTTCTCCTTCCTATCTGGAAAACTGCGTACATTGTACCTTCTATCGATAGGTTCACATTGGTCTGATGAAAGAAGAGGAGGACACAAATGAACACGGCCAGGTTCTGCATGACGACCAAAATGGTATTCGAGTAAGCTGGAGTGGTCGAGACTCTGAAAGTGGCATAAAGAGTTACCTTGTTGCTGTGGGTACAACTACAAGTCCTGAAATTTTGCTACCATTCACAAATTATGGCACCGAGACTAATTCGTATGTATCTAACATTCACTTTCAGTCAACAAGGGAATCTAATATAACATATATCGTTTCTGTAGTAGCTGTTAATGGAGCAGAGCTGCAATCTCCTGTCGGACGTTCTAAAACAATCTATATTCAAAAGGCAAACATTCCCGGAGTGGTGTTTGATGGACGAACAGTATTTAAGGATGCGCAGTATACCTTTGACCGAACATCTTTAGCGGCCTCCTTCTTTGGATTTGAAAGCGAAAGCTGCAACATCCTATACTATGAATGGGCAATAGGTACAGAGGCGTACGGAACAAACGTACTAACATATACAAACTACGGAGTTGTGATGCACAATGCAACTCATGGCTATATGCAGATGCACACAGAACTATACGAAAATACCAAATACTTCATTACCGTTCGCGCCGTTACAGGATGTAGAGAACAGTATATACTGTCATCTTCTGATGCAATTACGCTCGACACAACGCCCCCTTCTGTATCGTTTACAGCAAAACTGGAAAATGACACTTCTCTTGTGTTTCACAATGGAGTATGGTACCAGGATACCACTGATTCAATAGGCGTGACAGCAAACGTGACCGAAATACAAGAGCTGGCTTCAGCTGAATGGGCACTAGGTTCTTTGCCATTGGCCAACGATGTTCGTGACTATACAAGTGAATATTCCCTTCTAACAAATGTTATTTCGATCGAAGCAGGGCAGTCGACGTTCATCGCAGCAGCTGTATCAGACAAGGCTGGCAATGTCAATGTGTCAGTCTCTGCTCCCATAACTGGCGATTCATCACCACCTCAAATCACACAACTTAAATGCACGAAATTTATATCTGTAAGACAAGGCTTAGTAACATGCAACTGGGATAAAGTCGTTGAATATGAAAGCGTTATTACGGAAATTCTGATTAAAATCGGAACTGCGCCACAACTTGGTGACATATTATTTGAATACAACCAACCTTTGACCAAGCGACAATTTACCCGAGACCTGACAAATGTGTTGAAGGAAAATAAAACCCATAGCTCAGTTTACTTTGATTTTCAAATTAAAAACATTGTTGGAAGGATAAATCAATATGAGGAGCGAGTTGTTGTTGATCATACACCACCAGTAGTCAAAGATGTACTTGTCGTTACACGAACAAATAAGAAACAACCTTTGACTCCCTTGAAATGCCAGCAACCGACATCATTTGTAGAAGTCAGTATTGGACACATCGAGGATGAAGAATCCGGCGTTGATAACGCAAGGTACGTTTTGCTCTTACGGCAATCATATTAAACATTAGTATATGAGTTATTGAGAGAAGCGCCGTGGTCGAATGGTAAGAAACGCTCGGTCACGGTGCAGAAAGTCGCCGAAAGGTCCTCAGTTCGCGGCTCACCGTCGCCATCCGACGACTGGAAAACTCTCTCTGTCAACCCAGCAGTAAAGGGGTGCCTTTTTCGAAACAGGGAAGTATAAGGCAGCGGAAGGAGAGGGACGTCTGTAGTGCCCAAGATACAGTGGGTCTCAAACTCTCATTGTCCCTACGGCTATTAGGCTATGAAAACCTTTACTTTTTATATGAAGTTGATAAATATGCCTCTCTTCTCCGTACACCAATAACTCAAATTAGTGTTAGAGTTACTCAAATTAGTGTTAGAGTTATAAATGCAATTCTTGATGTTTGGAATTGATTTTTTTATTTAATATAAGGTCTCAATTTAATGTAGTTCTTTAAAGGTAAACATGTAGTTATTATATCTGGCATAGAACTAGTACTTTGTGAGAAACAGTGCATCGAACAATATTTAAAGCGGGACCTCCCCTGTCTTAAATAAACTGTATGTGTGCAGGGTTAACTTGGCATGTGTAATCTTCATATATTTTAAAGATTTCCTGACAATAATGTGTCAACGATGTTATCTCGGGAAAGAAAATGCAGTAGTATAATATTCGATTGAGTAGGCGTAATTGCCTTTTTTTATTACATTCCCTAACAAGGTCGTAGTTTTCTATACGCGGATACGCAGGTGCGTATTTAAATAATCAAATAGCTAAAATATTAAGAGGCAGTTGCGTATTTGAGCATTGAAGCTTTGGAAAGAGTCTTCATTGGGACTTCATACCAGTAGAAATAAAGCATGGCAATGTGAAATATCTAAGGAAAAGTAGAAATATAGGCAATGGTCAGACTTCCCACTTTACGTTCTCAAAACCAAAAGGGAAAGAAGTACAGACCATAAGATGACAATATACGAACGGTAAAACCGAATGTGCAGCTCTTTCCCAAACAGACGGTCACTCAGCAACCCTAATTAAAAGAGCAGCAACATCTATTTGTACCTTTTAGCTCAGCTGAGCCAAAGGCTCACAGGTGAGCTTATAGTATAGGCAGTCATCCGTCGTCCGTCCGTCGTCTGTCGTCCGTCAACATTTTCAAATGACATCTCCTCTGAAACTATTAAGCCCATTGTTACCAAATTTCATATATAGCATCTATAGGTAGGGGGAGCCAATAATTCTGTTTTTATTCAAATAACTTCAAAACTTTGGTTGCTATGGCCACTTAAAGTTTCCATTGCCTTGTATGAGAAAAATTGAACATTTGCATTTATTGCTATGTCACTGCTGATATTTTGGCCAAATTTTTATAGAAACGTTCCTTGAGTAGTCCTCTATCAGCCACATGGAATTTATGTAAATTGTACAATTTGGCCGGTTGCCATGGTAACCGAATGGTGAAAAATAGAAAATATATTCAAATATATTCTTCTCAGAAACTTTGCAACCAATATAGCTAAATCTTCACAGAAAGGATCTTAGTACTAGCCTCAATAAAACTACTGTTTTTCTTGGCAATTACTCCAGCAGTTAGGTTGCTATGGCAACTTAAAGTTTCCATTGACTTATAATGGCAAAATGGAAAATTTGTATTTATTGCTATGTCACTGCAGATATTTTGACAAAACTTTTACAGAAATGTTCCTTGAGTAGTCCTCAACCATCCATATAAAATCTTTGCAAATTGCTCAATTTGGCTGGTTGACATTTCAACCAAATGGTTAAAAATAGAAGAAAAAATATTAAAAAATCATCTTCGCAGAAACTCTGTGGCAGATAAAGCTCAAACTTTACAGAAAAGATTTTAGTACTACCCTCTATAGAATTACTGTTTTTCATGGCAATTGCTCCAGCAGTTTGGTTGCTATGGTAACTTATTGTTTCAATTGACTTGTAATGGGGAAAATGAAAATTGGCAATTCAAGCTATCTCACTGCAGTTATTATGTCCCCCACCAGAGGTGAGGGGGGACATATTGTTTTCAGTGCGGATCCCGGGCGTCGGCGTCCCTGTGACAGATTTCTTGTATGCGCGATATCTCTTGAACCAATGGATGGAATTTCACCAAACGTGCATGGATACATTATTGGGACAAGTTTAAGAGCTGATTAGATTTTGGTGACCTTGACCTCATTTTCAATGTCACTGGAGGACATATATGACAATATCTTGTACCCACTATATCTCCTGAACCAATGGATGGAATTTCACCAAACTGGCATGGATACATCATTGGGACAAGTTTAAGAGGTGATTAGGTTTCGGTGACCTTGACCTTATTTTCAAGGTCACTGGAGGACTTAGATGAAAATTTCTTGTACCAGTGATAGCTCCTGAACCAAAGGATGGAATTTCACCAAACTTGCATGAATACATCATTGGAACAAGTTGAAGAGCTGGACAGAGTTTGGTGACCTTGACCTCATTTTCAAGGTCACTAGGAAACTTAGATGACAATTTCTTGTACCCACTATATCTCCTGGACCAATGGATGGAATTTTACCAAACTGGCATGGATACATTATTTGGACAAGTTCAATAGCTGATTATGTTTTGGTGACCTTGAACTCATTTTCAAGGTCGCTGGAGGACTTAGATGACAATTTCTTGTACCAGTGATATCTCTTGAACCAATGGATGGAATTTCACCAAATTTGCACGGATACATTATTGGGACAAGTTTAAGAGGTGTTCAGATTTTGGTGACCTTGGCCTTATTTTCAATGTCGCTGGAGGACTTAGATGACAATTTCTTGTACCCATTATATCTCCTGAACCAATGGATGGAATTTCTCCAAGGTTTCAGGGATACATTATTTGGACAAGTTTAATAGCTGGTCAGATTTTGGTGACCTTGACCTCATTTTCAAGGTCACTGGAGGACTTAGATGACAATTTCTTGTACCCACTAAATCTCTTGAACCAATGGATAGAATTTCACCAAACGTGCATGGATACATCATTGGGACAAGTTTAAGAGCTGATTAGATTTTGGTGACCTAGATCTCATATTTAATGTCACTGGAGGACTAACATGACATTTTCTTGTACCCACTATATCTCCTGAACCAATGAATGGAAGTTCACCAAACTTGCATGGATGCATAATTTGGCCAAGTTTAAGAAGTGATTTGATTTTGGTGACCTTAACCTCATTTTCAAGGTCATAGTCATCTTTGTAGAATATCTTAAGAACAAGTGGATGGATTTTCTCCAAACTTGCCTGGATATTTTACTTGTTCAGGCTTTTCATTATTAGAGGGGATGGGAAATGGGCTGGTGGGGGGACATCAGTTTTTCTCGGAAAAACATTTCTAGTTAGGAATTTTCTTCTACAGAAATGTTTCTTAGATAGTCCTCTATGATTCATATCAATTTTGTCCAAATCACTGAATTTGATTGGTTGTGGTGGCAACATAAGGGAAAAATTTCGAAAAATATTAAAAACTCTTCTCCTCAGAAACCATATGGGGATATGAATCTGTCTCTTTGAATTCATGTTTAAGACATTAGCCACAATGTTTAAACAATGTTTTTATACCCCCAGTATACGACGTTTACGGGGGTATATAGTTTTTGTCTATTCCGTTTATATGTCTGTGTGTGTGTCAACTTTTTTTTCTGTCTCAGATTTCTCAGGAACCCCTACAGCTAGGATTTTGAAATTTGGTACAAACGTTTGGTATGACTAGTTGTACCATGTAAGAGAGTATAAACCTCCTCCTGCTTATCAATTTCTTTGTTTGTCCATTGATTCTTTCTCTCCAATTTAATTTCTGTCACAGATTTCTCAGGAACCACTATAGCTAGGATTTGGAAATTTGGTACAAACGTTTGGTATGACTAGTTGTACCGTGTAAGAGAGTCTCAGTCTCTTCCTGCTTATTATTCCCTTTGTTAGTTTATTTGTTCTTTCTCTCCATTTAGGTTTCTGTCACAGATTTCTTAGCAACCACTACAGCTAGGATTTTGAAATTTGGTACAAAAATTGGATATGACTAGTTGTACCATGTAAGAGAGTATCAGCCTCCTACTACTTATTATTCCCTTTATTTGTCCAGTTTTTCTTTCTCTCCAATATCTCTCAAATTAAATTTCTGTCACAGATTTCTCAGCAACCACTACAGCTAGAATTTTGAAATTTGGTACAAACATTAGGAATGACTAGTCGTACCGTGTAAGAGAGAATCAGCCTGCTCCAGCATATAATTTCCTTTATTTGTCCAGTTTTTATTTCTCTCCAAGTCTCAAATTAAGTTTCTGTCAAAGATTTCTCAGCAACCACTACAGCTTTGATTTTGAAATTCCATACAAACATTGGGTATGACTAGTTGTACAGTGTAAGACGGAATCAGCCTGCTCCAGTTTATCATTCTCTTTGTTTTTTCAAGTTTTTCTTTCTCCAATATCTCTCCAATTAAACTTTTGTCAACGATTTCTCAGCAACCAATATAGCTAGGATTTCTAAAGGGGGGGGGGGTCTCCATAAGGGCCATTTTCTGGTTACAAATGGATTTTCTCCAAAACTCACCAATCTCCACTTGTAAGTGTTGGCTTTCATATACTGAAATACTGATCTCATCGAAAGTGTATTTTGAGTGAAGCGCAGTGTCAAAGTGAGTGGGGTAATTCCACCCCATGCCTTACCATGTATCATTTTTTTTCAATTATCTCTATAAGTATTAATGGCTGATTTAACATTATGATTTGAAATAATACAGGCATATATGCTAATTAATTGAGTTATATAACTTACCACTGATTGCTTATTCAATGCCAATATATGAGCTTATAAGTCGTAACAGGAATTTTACTTATTTTTGCTTCTCCAACTTTACGATAAACCATAATTTTTCTTTATTTGTCCAGATATATATAGGAAACTTTGTAATTATATTGATATGACAGTGTACATTGCAGAATTATCAGAAAACTATCCTAGGCATATCATAACCTGAATTATCTGCCCTTGATTTAAGAAAATATAAGTTATTAAATTGGAAATGTAAGATCGAACTTCAACACTGGAAGGTATATTTCTGATGACTCTTTTGCTCAAATTTCTAATATTATACTGATTGTTGAGCTTTCAAATCCATATGGTGCCCATGATATTACACAAGAACTGTATCTGAACATCAGAGCTCATCCTGCTACATGCCACTTAATTCCATCACATTCAAGATATCATTTACCGACCCAAAGTTTGATTTATGGATTTTATTGATTTTACTTACTGAATTATCGAATGTTATTGAATACCTTACTTTGAAATTCAAATGTCCCTCACTTCATTTAAGAGTTACTTCCCTTTGATTAATATTTTAGGCTATTTTGGGTATACTTACCTTGTACATACCATAGCTTGGTAACTGTTTGAAATATCTTGATGAAACTTTATAGTGGTCTGCATTATTACAAGCCAATGCGTCGCACATAAGAATGATTTCTCCCCCTTACTTAATTTTGGAGTAACGTCCCTTTGATTAGTATTTTACTCTTTTCCCATTCACTCCATAACTCCTTAACCCTTTAAAATATTGTAGAGAAACGTTCCAGGAATATGTATATAATGAAGCAATGCATCCTGAATAACAACCACAACTCTGGCTTACTTAATCCCTAAATCATGTGCCCTTGAATAAATTTCCTGTTTATTCTGTAACTCCTTAATCGTTCAAAATGTTTTAAAGCAACTTAATGGTGTTGTGTATATTGTCAAGGGTTTATATTTGGACCAAGAATGGTAGCTCTAGTTTACTTGGTTTATGAATTATTGACCGCTTGCGAAGCTCTTGCTACGCCTTTGGTTAATTTCACAGATTCTCTTCTTTAAGGATATTCTTGTATCATTTCTTTAGGCAACTTTATGAACATTTTCACACTAAAGTTCTCCTCGGAATATTTTCTTTGGTAAACATATCTCCAACAGCGTCTGTGAATGTCTTTCATCTCTGCATTTGTTCTGGTGACGTGGCCAGCCCATCTTAGCTGAGCCAGTTTCGAAAGGGTATATATGCTTTGCATCCCTGCCTCTCTTCAGGACTTTCTTATCCTGTCTTGCCATCTGAGTTTTAGGAGTGTCCTCAGACAGTTTATGTTTAACATTAGGATGATCACCGTCAGATATATAAAAAGTATTGCGTGTGTTGGGCAGGAGGGTCTTGTACACTGTCTCTGTCGTGAGTTATCAGTGAGGCTTGTAAATTCTAAACAAAGGTATTCAACAACATTTGATATATCAGTAACTAAAATCCATAAATCAAAGTTTGGGTCGGAAAATAACATCTTGAATGTTATGTAATCAAGTGGCATAAACAAGGACGAGCTCTGCTGTTCAGATACAGTTCCTGTGTAATATCACGGGCACTATATGGAATTGAAAGCTCAACAATCAGTATATTATTAGAAACATGAGCAAAAGAGTCATCAAAAATATACCTTCCAGTGTAGAATTTCGGTCTTACATCTTCAATTTAAATACTTATAATTTCGTGAATCAAGGGCATATAATGCATGTTTTGATATGCCTAGGATAGTTTTCTTATAATTCTGTAATGCACACTATCATATCAATATAATTACAAAGTTTCCTTTGTGTATCTGGACAAATAATGAAAAATTGAGGTTTTTCATAAAGTTGGAAAAGCAAAATAAAGTAAAATTCCTGTTACCACATATAAGCTCATAACCGGATGAGCTCTGCTGTCCAGTTACAATTCTTGTGTGATATCATGGGCACTATATGGAATTTAAAGCTTAAAAACCAGTATAATATTAGAAACATGAGCAAAAGAGTCTTCAAAAATATACCTACCAGTGTGGAATTTCGTTCTTTCATTTGAAATTAAATTACTGATATTTTCTTGAATCAAGGGCAGATAATTCAGGATATGATATGCCTAGGATAGTTTTCTCATAATTCTGCGATGCATACTATCATGTCAATATAATTACAAAGTTTCCTATATATATCTGGACAAATAAAGAAAAATTGTGGTTTTTCGTAAAGTCGGAGAAGCTAAAATAAGTAAAATTCCTGCTACCACTTATAAGCTCATATATTGGTATAGAATAAGCAAACAGTAGTAAATTATATAACCCAATTAATAAGCGTATATGCCTGTATTATTTCAATCATAATGGTTAATCAGCCATTAATACTTATAGAGATAATTGAAAAAAATGATACATGGTAAGGTCTGGGGTGGAATTACCCCACCCACTTCGACACTGCGCTTCACTCAAAATACACTTTCGATGAGATCAGTATAGTGTATATGAAAGCCAACACCTACTAGTAGAGATTGGTGAGTTTTGGTGAAAATCCATTTGTAACCAGAAAATGGCTCTTATGGAGACCCCCCTTTGCTAAAAACATTGCGAATGACCAGTTGTACCGTGTAAGAGAGAAACAGCTTGCTCGAACTTATAATTTCCTTTATTTGTACAGTTTTTCTTTCTCTCGAATTAAATTTCTGTCAATCTTTTCTTAGGAATCATTACAGCAAGGATTTTGAAATTTAGTATAAAGATTGGGTATGTCTAGTTGTATTGTGTAAGAGAGAATCAACCGCCTTCTGCATATCATTCCTTTTGTATGTCCAGTTTTTCTTTCTCTCCAATTAAAGTTTTTGTCACAGAATCGCGATTTTTGGTTATATTGTATATTTTGCCTGGGACTTTCTTGCTGTAAAGTGTTTAAATGGCTCATATTTGACATTATCCCGAGCGTAGTGACTTTATTTTTTTTAATGTAACTTGATCAAACTTGCTGAGACGAATTTGAAATTAGGCCATTTGTACAATTTACTTAAGAGTTACTTACTCTTGAGTGCTGAGGATGAATGGACTCAGGTGAGCTACAGGACCAATGGTCCTCTGGCTTGTATCTTAAATTACAAAACAAAACTCAACAGAAAGCAGAATGGGCAGCTATCTAGGTTACCAGACTGCTAGAGACCATAGACAAGCGAAGATAACACTTCACACTGAGGAACCAGAACAGACGTACCGACTTGGAACGGTCAGCGAAAGAGTTCTGGTGGTTGGGGGCTTAAACTAATTTATTGGATCCAAACCTCGCCCTCTGCTTCAGTGGTGTTTCGAAACATTTAGTTGATTGTTTGGTTCGCATGAAGGTGTTCTAACTCATCTATGAATCATCACCGGAAACAACAAACTCATGGATAAGACCTATGATGAACGAGAGATAAGGACTCGACAGAAACAACGTATACTTAAATACCAGAGCAAAAGAAAACCATCAGTTGAACCCTGAATAACCAAGCTTCAGACAAGGCAATCTCCGGCCCGAATCAACTAAATTAAATAGCTTTATGTCGGGCCCGTCATTGAGTCTGATACCCGACCAACAGAGTGCAATTAAAGACGGTAGCAAAGTTATTAACCAGTCATACATGCAGATCGCAGCATTACATTTATGTTATAATTATCCATTGCATTTTTGACGTATGATAATTTTTCTGAACATCTTACTGTTTTAGGCACCTACTTTACATTTTACTCGTTGCATGCAGCCAGAATATAAACGGAGGAAAATCAAAAACGTTTTGGTATAGCGTATGTGAAAAGGCGTATGTGTAAAAATTTATCGTAAAACTAAATAAACTTTTGATTCAGGTCCGTAATAATGTATGTTTAGGAGCACTATAGAACTCAGTGCAAGCATCTGAATTAATACACTTTTATATTTCTTCACAGGTTTGAAGTAGCCCTGGGGTCTAAACCATTCTCAACCAGCCTTCTCTCACGTCGCACCGTGGTATTAAATGAGGATGGCGTATTCTTCATCGATGGTTTTACAATACCTACCGGGAAAAAGTTTTATGCAACTGTCCGAAGTTACAACAAAGCCGGACTGTATACTGATTCAGCGTCAAATGCTGTAGTTGTCAGTCAATTACCTTATGTAGAAGTCACAGATGGTCCGGACGAGTTTGACATTGATTTCCAAGCTGTCCCAAATATTATTCAAGGGCGATGGAAATATTCTGATGCTTGCCCGATAACTGAAGCTAAGTGGCAAATTACTGACCTAATCGGTAATATTATAGAAGATTATCGTACAATACCGGACGCATCTAATATGTTTTATAACGATGAAGTTGCTCTTCAAAATGGCGTGAAGTATTTTGTAACCGTAAAGACACTGGATGCCTTGAATCGGACGAAAATAGCAACTTCGGACGGAGTCAGTGTTCGCATTCAGCCGCCATTTCCTGGTAGAGTTCGGGACGGCAAAGCAGAAGATTTAAATTATCAGTTCTCTACAACAGAGCTTTCAGCCAACTGGGACGCATTCGGAGACTCCACTAATGATCCTACTCAATCGATTCATCATTATGAAGTCGCCATTGGCAATGACCGACGATACGCAAGTACTCGCTCAAACGTCTATTATTTTGTAAATGTAGGCTTAAACAGGTCGCACACTTTTATGAATTTGAACTTAACAGCAAAACGTGTCCGCTATTATATTACAGTGAGATCTTACAGCTTGGCAGGTGGATTTGCTGAGGGTTATTCAAATGGAATACGCGTAGGCTATAATGAAGACATTGTTCCTGGTTTTATTGATTCGCAACCATTTCAAACTTCGACTAACAGTTTAGCAGTGTCGTGGAGTAAATTCAGATCTGATATAGGAATAATTCAGTACAAAGTTGGTATCAGCAGTCATGAAAATTTGATCACGAATGATACATTAGCTTGCAGCGAGTTTGACAGAAACGAAACAGTATTCGATATTAAACCACTGGAAAGTGTAGGCGAAAATGAATTTGTTAAACTAGATCAGCTTCGTTTAGTTCAAGGAGGGGTTTACTTTCCTACTGTTTTGGCCGAGGATGAGTCAGGAATGTGCACTGCTGCTACTGGTCAGCCTGTCACAGTTGATACCACTGCCCCAGCAAGTGGTAATATTTATGTAAACGGATTGCTCAGCCAATCGGTCGTGTTTGCAAAATCAAGCACTGATATGAAAGTGGAATGGGATTCATTTAAAGATCCTGAGTCTGGTATCCACTCTATTCAAGTTACTTTACTTGAATGCAAAGCATGTGACTTGAACCAGACTTCAAGATGTTTGTCAATAGCTGAGGCGATAGTTCAGAATGGTACTATCACTAATTTTTATGAGCTCCAGCTTGTGACAACGAAAAGCTATAAAATTATGCTTATCGTGACAAATGGAGCAGGGTCTACTGTCACTGCATATTCCTCTGTTATTTTGCTTGATGAGTCTCCGCCGAGTACAGGAGTTGTAAAGATAACAGACGATTGGTCAAAATCGAATAGCTTTCAGTTTGACAGAGGAGCAATTGTCGGGAAAGTGGCCGTTGCATTGTTTCAAGAATCATATACGTGTACAAATCAGCTGCAATATTTCCCATCACACAATTCGCCGCTGGAATGGAATCTGGTAGACAGCACGTTCAGCAAGGACTTCAGCGTACTGAATGGAACGGGTGCATACCTAGGTATCGGATATAATGGAGATTTTTCAGAAATTACCAAGAGTGGAACTATGTCACAACGACTTAGTCTTCGAAGTGGCAACTATTCCTTTATTCTACGTGCCGCGTCTGGTTTCAATATTGTTACTACTATTGCCCTAGTCTCAACCTCAAACGTTATACCGTATTCTCTTGACAACAAGCCGGTTGTTGAAGACTTTGATTACTCTCTTTTGGAAAACAAGACAGGTCTTACCGCCGCAGATAATGATACCTCGGTTGTCACAGAAACGTTATCTAATGAAACGACAACTATTCCGGGAACATTCGTAGAGACAAATGTATCAGATGAATCTAACATAACCAAATTCGGTGAAAAAGACTTTGGGTTTGGCATCCACATACTAGGTTATATGATTGGAACTAATAACATTTATCATGGTTTGTTCTGGGCAGAAAATAAATTTGCTTCTGTGAGAAGATGGTTCACACTTGATTTTGACCCGACTGCATCGGAGCATTCTTACCAGCTGGCTGTTAAGAACCAAATTTCTAATCAGGAACAAACCACCGATATGTCTATTTTTGTGGACAACGAAGAGCTGGTAAGCATAAATGGTCTCCATCTTGGAACGTTCCTGCAAATATCAATGCTTACCTGGAATGAAAATGGTTATAAACCACCGATTCAAGATGTTTTTCATCCATTTTACGCTGAAGCCGTCCTAAGGAGCATATATATCCCGGATGAGAATGAGAAGAAATGTTTCCATGGTCAAGCATTTTATGATGGCGAAAGCGGTATTAAGGAAATTTGGGCTGGTGTGTCTGATAGTAAATCTGAACTTGATAATATTTCACCTTTAACACAAATTTATAAGTTTTGCTTCCCATGCAGAGACCCCTGCAGTGATTTATGCAAGAAAAATTGCAGTGATTTAAAGCAAACCGAAGACTATGAAGTATTTGATGTTAACATTACAGGTCTGGCACTTACAGAAACTGGAGCAGAAAGTGAATGCTTGAATGTTACGACTGACAAACAGTGTAATTCCACTTCGTATTATCTTACCGCCAAGGTTGTTAATTTTGCTGGACAGGCTACTTTTGCTCACTCAAAGGCTGTACAAGTGGATGTTACTCCCCCCATTTGTGACTACATGAAATGTTTAGATCCTGAATATTCTGCAGACGAACCGACGTCTCATTTAGGATCTAGTTCTACAATAGGGTCCTACTGGAAATGTAATGAAGATGTTAGTGTGATTGAGTACTTCGAGGTACGTGTGACATCGCTGGATGGATCAGATGTTTTAATGGAACCCAAAAGACTTGGGACAAAAACAAAAGTGTCATTCACCATAGGTAACGATAGCTTTAAGGATCAACAAGACTACATGGTTCATATGACGGTTGTAAATAATGCAGGGTTATTTAATGCGTACAACTGTACAGTTCATGTGAACCTCTATCCGCCGAATGTTAGCTTTACAGAGACCAAATCACTGTTCTCAGTGGAGTCAGTACTGGAAGATAAAAAGGCTATGACAGATTCACAGAATAAAATTGGCATCAAGTGGGCCGGAGGCAATAAAGATATTGAGTTCTACGGTAAGTTCCCAAATTGACATAATCATCATCATATTGCATATGCTATGCATTTACTAAAAGCTGCGCACTGATTAATAGATACCTTTTTTGTCAGCTCGAGAATACAATGACATTTTATAACTGGAGGGTCCGGTTGACAAAAAGTTACCTGACCTTAGTTCATCTTAAACGCAACGTTGCGATATAATATGTAAACAAATAATGTTACATGCCAAAATATTACTAGTTGCAACCGGTGCCTGACTTGTAAGCCAGAGGTCCTGGGTTCGATACCCGGTCCGGCTACTTACTTTCATATTCTCTTCCGCTGATTCAAGAAGGGCAGTTGTCAGCTACTTGTGAAAGTATGCGCACTTAGTAATGGTTAACCACTTAAGAGGTCTAAGCCTGCCAAGGAACAGTGTGGTTAGGTTAACTGACCGTCCCGACATGACCATAGCTGTTTACCGTGTACGTTAAACAATAACACAACAACAACTAGTTGCAACCGTTACAACACTCTTTTATCCAATGACTCTCCCATTAAAGTATTAGTGGCGTCCTGTGATAAGATATCTCACATCATGTGTGCAAAATGACACTCCTCAGCTATCGCGATCAGGTCCATCCTTGTTCGCAGAGAAAGTATTATTTTTAGACGCCGCTGATTATTTTATGCACCAATAAAAGAGTTGTAAAAACTGCCGCAGTAATCAGACTGATTTTTAAAGCTTTTTAGCTAATACATTTCTATAGATGTAGAGTCGTATAATTGTAATTAACGTTGCTATTTCTGTACATATCTAAACATACGCCCGTGCGATATAATAATACGTTTTGAGTTTAAAAATAGTTTCTATACGATTGAAAGCTATTACTACAAAATGACGTTTAAACAGGCAAATATAAACGTATCCATACCAATTTTAGTGCGACAGACTCGCGTTTCTGTATTTAATATCTTCAGTGTCGCCAAACTCCAAAAGTTTGAAAGAAATGAGATGATGGGCAGGTCTCGGCCGGCAACGAGCATTCCTCACCGGGCCACACTTATTGTCGCATTCCGCGGGACACACTAGCTGCAGACATCAGGTAAGAGACGCCTACGTATTAACTCGCGAGCGCAGGCGTCCCCCATCAAGGCACCTCAGGCCCTGTGTGTCGAGAAAAACGACAGACAAGGGCATCAGAAACGTCCAGTAAACCATGCATGAATTATACGTAGAACACGGCATTACTTGACGACTTGAGTGAAAACATCTGAAGCCAGTTTCTGTTGAAAGAATTTCAGTTTTTATTGCCATTGACAAATTAGTCGAGCATGCGTACACAGTTTGCCGTGCTCCGGAACCAATGACGTCATATATCTGTTACCTTAGCAACAAAGGGTTCATATTGATGTAAAGGTGGCATCTACGAGACCGAAGTGACGTCTACGAGACGCCATTATGACAAGTTACTATTCACAACAGTTGGTAATTCCATTGTTGCTAGGGTAACAAATTTAGGCAAGTTAAGAGGTGCATAGCATACATTGTATGTCATGCTCCATTCGAATTATAAGTGAGATGCTACCTGAAGTTCATACAATTGAAAAGTGTGATTTTCTCAAACCAATAATTCATCCTCAAGAAAATCTCTTTTGGGAGTGTCCAAGGTTTTCTTCGTGTGTTCCTTTGTCCTAAATATCTTGGTTTGATTCTTCTTAAGAGTGGCAGCTAGGAACGTTCCCTGAAGCTGAAGATGTATTTCCTCCGGTAAAAGTGGGCGTCAATGAAACAGGATCCGCTGCAATTGTACATGGAAGCCTCGAGCTGAACGAAGAAGAAGTTAATAAGACAGTAGCGGACTTTCACAAGCAGAATAATGACACAGTTGAAGATATGTTAGCTAGACATAAACAGGCGTATAAAGACAAAAGTTTCTTCTACATGGAACCGGGGCGATGTGTGTTTCAAACCTTACATGCTATTGGATGGTCTCATTTGAAAAGCAAGATGGAGTCCAAGACAGTTTGTATCAAACGTAAGGATATAAAATGCGGTCAACTCGCGATATCACAAAGTCGAAATCCATCACATATTACTGATAATTTAATGTAAAGTTTCTAGTCCTAGAAATTTTTCTTTGTTATACCAGTATTTTGAGATAGCTGGAGATGAAATGTAAAGAAAAATAGGGAATGTGTCCAAACTTTATTCTTTGATATAAGAATAATTTAAGATAGCAGTGTTAAAGATAACGAGGGTTAACTGTACATCTATTACCGGTACTTTAATTTTGATTTATTGTTCGATGCTTTTCTGGTGTATTGTGGTCCTGACTCACTTACCTGAGCCTAGATTAAAATTGCTTTCTACATATTCTGGATGCTAATTGTGCATGATTTATTTTTTTTTAGATATTATTAAAGAGGATGCATAAGTTTGAAATTTTACATTACGTTTTCTTTATCCCTTACGATGAATTGAAGTTGATTCTCGTTATCTCAAACACTGATGTCTCAAAGAACCTCTCATGTCAAAGAATTTAGTTTGAACACATTTCCTTTTTTTCAATACATTTCAACGCCTGTTATCTTAAACTACTGGTATCTTAAAACAAATTTTCTTGGACCAGAAAAGTCAGTTTGACATATCATTAGTTTGAGATAAACTTTGACTTTGAGATATCGAGAGCTGAATGTATGTTAATTCTATAATTTCGCTCATTGTCGAAAGAGATGTTAAAGCTTTAAACATACCGTTCATATTTGGTCCTGGCTGTTATGAGAATGTAGCCTAACCTTGTTTTCAAGAATGATATACAGTATTTTTCACTAAGTAACGAGCATTAATTCAACATTAAAAGTCTATTTTGGCCCATGACCAAACCTGTCCAAGATCTATAAACTAGAGGCATACTTTGTAATTTTACCTGTAATTTCGCTAAAACTGTACCTCTGTTATGCGTACAAGATGATGTACAACAGTTTTTGACTTAGTAAGAGGCAGATGAAGTTTTTTTGGTGTTATCAGTATAATTTGGCTTATTATAGCACTTGACTTAAATCTAGTGGTTATACTATACTATGTAAGTTTTAACATGATTGCTGAATAAGTGTCTATATCATTTTCACAAGAATATATAATTTTTTCTGACAGTGAAAATACCGCCGCTATTGATGGTCCGAATCGAGCCATTATCTAACATAACTAAGATATTGTGGCCGTTGACATACTATATAAATTTAGTTATGATTGTTCAAATTGTGTAGATTCTATCATACAGCGTTTCCATAATAAAAGAGACAGTGTTTACATTCTTGGTGAATTTACTGAAAATCCTATAGTAAATCATAAGAACATGATGTAGCTTACATTAATAATTTCATTGAGTCGCGCGACGTCAATGACGTCAAAATAAACAAGGCTTTCTAACATCTGATTGGACGTCGGCGACGTTATGACGTCATCCATGCTGTTTCGCTATCAACTTTCTGTGTTTTACTGCTTCAGTTTTATAGAATATTTTTATCAAGATTTTGATTGAAACGAATGTACATGTAAATATGAGCTTCTGATGTTTATCGAAGTGTAAACTACACTGAGTCGCGTGCAAAGCCGCATGCGACCCAATGTAGTTTACACTTAGATAAACCTCAGAACAATGAAATTCATTCCATAAATAACCTAGTGCTAGTAGTCCAAGTAGGCACATTATCTGTCGCGACAGAAATTCGTAGCCATCAACATACGAGAAATGATCATTTATATAATGAAAACAGGCAACCGCGATTACATGTAAATATACTTTTGGAAAGCACACAAATGTTAAGCACATGACGTAAAAACATAATGCAAACATATCTATACAAATATGACGACGTAAAGTTTCACATGCCGTACCTTTCGTGTATCTGACGCCATATGTTGCTGTGTTAACTTCTGGTAAGTTAAACCTCTAACATGAATTTGAAAGCTTATAACAGACTCTTTGTTATAACATGCTTCTGTATAAAATTCAATAACCTGCAGAGATATTTTCATTATTATTAAATGAGTTCCCCTCGCACCATGTGTAACAGGATGGGGAATCCCGTGTTTTTGTTTGAAATGATACGCGGAAAATGTGAGTAACTCTTGGTTTGTGTCTAGGTAAATAGCTCATTACTTCTCTTTCAATAATTACACTCTTTGAGCTATCCGTCACTTTTCTGTCAACATCTTCCCGATTCTACCGAACCTTGATGGCATCGCAAAAGTTTATACTTGGGTCGAGGACTCTATCAGGAAATATCGAAACTAAAATAGCGATGTATACTGCAAGGACATCTGTTGAATTTTTTGACAGAGTCCCGAACCAAAGAACGGATGTGTGTAGTGTCATCACAATGTCGTAAAAACAGGAAAGATGTTGAGTAGAATTTGATGCATGGCTTAACTAAAGTAATTTTTTGAAAAAGGAAAAAACGTGAAATAAACAAAGATTCACTCACATCATTGCCACTTTTGCGCTCAGCTTATCAAGACACAAAATCCTCCACCTTGTGAAAATTTGACCAAGCTTTAATATCTGAGGGTAATAACTCTGATGTAAATGGTCGACTTAGCCTTGACTGAGATCAGGACACATAAACGTACTATGAAAGTTTGATAAGCATTCCTAAAAGTAAGCTAGTCTCGATTGTTCTCACGAGGTAAGCAAAGTCAATGTCAAAGTTATTTTATTCTGGAAACTCAGGTCATATTTTTGACATACATGAGTCAACACATACATATTATGCACATATATCGTAACAGAAATATTGAATATTAAACAATTTCGAAACAACCCCAGGAGGCACACAACTTCCCAATGACGCCGCACTGATGTCGATGTGACGAGATGACGTCACATCCACGTCGGTACGACGTCATCTTGACATCAAAAGCCGTCTGAACTACGGACGATGAGAGACAATAAATTCCCTTTAGGACTTTGCGCTAATGTGAGCTAAACATGCTAAAACTTGGTCGACCCTTGTTGACACATTCGGCAGAGCCTACCGCCAGTATAAGCGAGTTCCGAGTTCCGAGTTTCCGGTTGGACTGGAGGAGAAAGGTCAAAGGTCAAGTGTGGAAAAATCCGATAGGTCATCATTACGCTTTCCTGGTCAGGCGATATAAAACACCTTTTTCATCATTAGAAATCATTGATATGATTGAAAATTGTGTTCAATTCAGAGAAAATGGATAGCCAAATTATTTAAGCAAAACAGAATAGACAGTGAATGTTTACAAACTGAAATATTAGTCGATATGTTGGTCTGTTACATGTTGCGTATACGGCTTTTGGCAACCGTGACCTCTGACCTCCTAGAGCAAAATCTTAGGTTGTGCATGCGCAGTATGGAACTCCGAACTCGCTTATTAGCATTTATTACATGTTCGACTGAAAATGAATTTTATTGTGCCTATTTTGATTATATAAGCATGATAAATATGTGTATATTTTTATTTTAGGGCCACGTGATATTGAGCTGAACCGAGTTATATCAAAACACAAACAAATCATTTCTAAACAGAAACTATCCGACACCTGGCATAGTAACTTACCGACCAGTGAAACAGCTGAAATTGCTATAGAGGCAGAAAGTAAGTATTGCCCTTTTCATCCTGCTTATACGGAACACCTCTATGTTTTTCCACCATATTTACAAGGGTAAAACCATTTAATGAGCCTCGACACGACAAAACCCACAAAGGGGCATTTGCGTCCAGCAAAGACTCAGATCAACCTGGGCATCCGCCCAGTTTGATCAGAGTCTTCGCGGTGCGCTTACAGGCAGGCTAAGGGTCTACGCTACCTCCATGCCGACGGCGAAGACTAATCAGACTGGGCGAATGGTCAGTTTGATCGGAATCTTTCCTCGGCTTTGTTGGTTTTGTTGTGTCGCGGCTCATTTATGACTTTCTGTTTGCTTCCCTGGACGATATAGCCCTTTCAAAATGAGATTTTCAGTTATAGTGTATCAACAATTTTATTCCCACAGCGAAACTGATTGGCCCACAAAGAAGCTCTTATAACACTTCCAAGTATACTTCTCAAATCTCTTAATGCCTTGTAAATTTCATTGTCAAGTTCAATTTCAACTTTTGAGAGAATGTACCTGCTTCATGATTGGTTTCTTAAAAATGTTTTCTCGTGACGATAGCCTGACAATAGAGTTGTGATAAGTCAGATAATCTAATGTTATTAAATTATGGTATTTTTGTGTAAGTTGTTTGGTTGAAATGCAGCAATTTATGGAAATTAAATGGGAAAGTATTTAGGAACCTCATTGCTTGCATAAATTCCCCTTATCCTTAAACGGAATCTTTAACGTATAGACGGATGCCGACGCCGACACTGACGCCACAACGACTGTCATAACTCATCCTCAGCTTTACTCTTAAAAGAAAGAGCTTGCTCCTAGATGAGCAACTTTTTCCTTAAAGAACAGGGTTCGAGGTTATAAAACTTGAGAATAATCTCAAACTCAAAATAAAGCACACAATGATTGGCTACTTCCGAGCATGTGCTCGGAAGCAGCCAAACAGTGTGCTTTATTGTGCTCGGAAGTAGCCAATCAGTGTGTGCTTTATTTTGAGTTTGAGAAAGAATGTACTCAAGTTTTATAACCTCTTGGCCTGGCCTCCTTTGAGAAGGATGGCAAAATGAAAATCGCATACCGTAGTAATCATAATAAGCGCCCCTCCTCGAGCAAATTCCTTCCTTTAGGAATTGGCTGGGAAGGGAGGCAAACTAATAGTTACTTCCTCTGAAAGTAAACCCATGCACCTTTTACAGTGACTGGATTACTACAATAAAGGCTCTGAATAACGTAAAATGCAACGCACCCGGGGGCTTTAAATAGGATTTTATACGATAGCTACTTCCATTTTTTTATCCCCCGCCGAAGGCGAAGGGATATAGTTTTCTCCATGTCCGTCCATCCGTCTGTCTGTCCGTCCGTCTGTCCTTCTGTCTGTTTGTCCTTCCATCCGTCCGTCCTTCTGTCCGTCCGTCCGGAGCCATAACTAAGTAACCACTTGACAGAATTTCATGGAACTTAAAATAAATATATATCGCTATAACGCGCCGATGCACGTGAAGTTTCATCAGACTGGCTTTAGTAGTGCATGAGTTATTGCCCTTTAATGGACTTTAAATTAATTAACTGAGTCATAACTAAGTAAACAAAACTTCATGAAACTTATACTGAATATGTATCACCATAAAACGGTTATGCACATAAAGTTTCGTCAGAAGAGAATCAGTTGTGCATGAGTTATTGCCCTTTAATGGAGTTAAAATTAATAAAATGAGTCATAACTAAGTAACCAATTATCAAAATATCATGAAACTTAAACTGAATAAGTATCACCATAATGCGGTTATACACATAAAATTTTCATAGAAGGGCATCAGTGGTGCATGAGTTATTGCCCTTGAATCAATTTATGGTTGACAAATTCAGCCATAACTAAGTTATCAATGAATAGAATTCTATGAAACTGATACTAAAATATGTATCACCATATCACATTGGTGCCTCTTACGTTTTGTCGTAATTGCTTCAGTAAGCACCAAGTTATTGCCCTTGCATTGGTTTATAATCAACAAATTGAGTCATAACTAAGTAACCAATGGTTGGAATTTTATGAAACTTAAAATAATTATGTATTTTCATGACACAGCAGGGCACATTAAGTTTTGTTATAATCACTCCAGTAGAGTATGATTTAATGCCTTTGAAATGATTTAAAATCCACAAATTAGCCATAACTAAGGTATCGGTGAACACATTTCTTGATGTATCATCATAGTGCAGTGATGCTGAGACAAATGTTTAAGAACAGCTTCAGCTCATGCCTCACTTATGTCAGAGTTATTGCCCTTGATTTTATTTACAATCCACAAACTCAGCCGTAACTAAGTAACCAGTGAACGAAATTGTATGTCACTTAAACCATTAACAAATCAGGGCCACCTAGGCGGGGGATATAAATTCACCGAATTTGCTTGTTCTTCATTTTTTTATTTTTTTTTTTGCCACGAAAGGTAGTTTCCCTTTTCTGATGATCGGTATTGCTTTTAGTTTACGTAGGCGTCTCTTACTTGATGTATGCAGCTAATGTGTCACGCGGAATGTGACAGTAAGAGTGGCTCGGAGAGGGATTTTTGTTGCCTGCCGAGAGCTGCCCCTCTTTTCTTCCAAACTTTTGGGGTTAAGCGACGCTGAAGAAGTTAGATACAGAAACACGCGTCTGTCGCACTAAATTTTATAAGAATACGTTTATATTAGTATCCCTTCATATAATTCCGGAAAGCACTAAAGCCAGTGCAAAGAAAGATTAGTACCATTCCTCTTTTTGATGCTCGAATTTGATTTTAATTTAGTTTTAGGAGGCAGTTTAACAGCTGGCAGTCTGACTCTAGATGATAAAACACAGCCGTACGGTACTGCTGCGACAAGCGAGTTCAAGCCGTACATCTCAGATCCTGCAATGACTGGCTCCATGACAAGCAGAAGTCTCAGAAATAGGTACGCTCTCTCTCTCTCTCTCTCTCTCTCTCTCTCTCTCTCTCTCTCCGATTGTTCAGTGTTCATTTGACAGCCTCACGATTATTGATAGCCGCTTACATCAGTATCGAAATAAGAAGTTTTGTCAGTGTTATGTCTAGTACAGACTTTTGTTTGAGTAATATACTTGGGATGGCATAAGGATGTATAATAACTTAGTACACTATTAAAAAGAAGTAGGGGAGTTTTAAAATTGTAAAGTATGCAAACAGTCTGCACAGTAAGACTGTAGTGTGGAGCAGACAAATATACTTTAAAACTTTTTGCGCAAAAAAAAATCGACGATATATCCTGTCACGTGAACTGAAACAGTTTTATGTTATCCAGAGGGCCTGGAACAAAATTTTACATTGTTAAAAAAAGTAATTCTAATGCTTCAGCCGAGCTTTCATTTTTATGCTTTATGAGCTTTTGAATGCTTTGATAGATTTTTTTTCGTTCTTCAAAACAAGATAAACAGAAGACAAAGATTGTACAGGTATGACGAATCACCGAAAGTTTAAAACTTTACGGTTTGACGAAAACAGTTTGTAAAACCACGCTTCAACTTGTTAACTGACTTATGTAGAGTGTTTTGTACATATCTATGCTATTGAATATGATCTGTCGCAATACTAGATTCGTATAACTTATACAGGGTGCCGTCTTCTTCACATGATAAAAAAAATCATACCATTTTTACAGTTGGAACGCAGCTCCAAGGAGTAGGGATATAATCAAACACATAGCAACGGATTTTTGTTCGAAATTGTCGCCATCAAAATGGCTATCGACGAACCCCTCAGTAATTTCATGCAACCATACAGCTTTATGAAATTGCCTCACCGGTTGAAATTTTAAGAGCACCTCTCTGACTTCCATTAGTTAATATTTCCATTAAATTAAGTCCAAGACATTCTTTCCTGGCTGTGTAATTATTAACGAAACAGTGCCCTTTACTTCCACGTCAAACATGTGAACAAAAAATTACGATTTATAGCGTATTCGACTTTCTCCAGGTCGCAGACCTATGCCATGAAAAACATTGAACTATACTCTACTATCATGTGAAATTTCAGAAAACTTGGTTTTGGAACATTTTAAAATTGCAAAATAATATATGCCTACCCAGTTTGTAAACAAACCAAAAACATGGCGTCGAAATCATGCCAGCCTCAGGCCTACGTGACATCGCACGAATTGTTCATTGCCAAAATAACAAACTCACAAATCTGCCTGTTCGTAGAAACCTTACCACCTAACACTGATTAATTTTCGACCAAGACAGAATAAAACAGTCAAGCAAATATATTTTATACATCATTTATTGAGAGATAGAATAATGTCAACTCTTACCTCGATACTGTAGCAATTTGTAAACACGACTCTTATTGATAAACTTATGACGTAATTTTGTATGGGATGCCGTTTTACTATTTAGGAACGAGTCATTTATCAGGTGGGGGGCCGGGTACATTTTCATATGAATCACCAAAATTTTTCCGACCCACTCAGTCTCAACAGAATTATTCCCCCCCCCACGCCCTTCCCCCAGATAGGCAACAACAAAATTTATGACATGACCCGCCCCATCCCCCAATCCCAATCCCAGCTACCCTCCCCCCCCCCACACACACACACTATTTTACCTATTTTATGTCAGACTGTCAGACTGACCTCAGTCAAAAGCTGTATGAAAAACAAAGAACATTTTCTTTTTTCTAGTAGGTTAATTAATCATGGTCTGTTTAAACATTGTCTGCATTTCCTTCACTTTCTTCTGCACGTGACCATCCAGAAATCTGTTGTTGAATGCTTGATAATTATAACTGTTGATAATAGCCTATTAATTGGGCCTCTGGGTGGCGGGGTCTGGGGGAGCCACAGTAGTTTTGCTGATGAAAAGGCACCTGGACAACTGATATTATCACAAATGCAAGCATTAAAGGTAGGTTCCTGTACTTTGGAATGCATCATAATTTTGATGATCTTTCATCCAAGTTGTTGGAAAGCACTTATAAAAGGGAATGAATAAGTGTCACTAAAAAGTGTAAATCAAAAAAATATTAGAAAAGTTATTTTGCAAGGGATTTCCTAACTCTGCTTCGCACACCAGTAAGCGCTATTTTTAGTTCGCGCCAAAAATAGATAACACAGCTGAGGTCATGCTGCATTGCATTTTGGGATAGTTTTAACCCATCTACCTCTAGGAGAGCTCAAGACAAGGGAAAATTGACCTTTGGAGAATGGCATCAGAAATCGCGCACTTATAGACATAATAAACATGGTTATTTTTAGAACTGGAATTCCAACGAAAGAAAATAAACCAAAAGGGAAAACGACTATTTTCTTCAACATCTGACGAGTTTCTCAGTAGCAACAAATTCAGAAAAATAAGAGAATTCAATACTGCTCTGAAAAAGACGAAATTATTTTGTGGGCATAATTGTTATCGCTAGTACAGGAACCTACCTTTAAAAAATTAATTACAAAATCATCTACTTGACATGAATTTATAGACACTTTCATACTGTTCTTCTAGCAAATCAATGAAAAGATCTGTTTTAGATATGAAGCTGCCCCCCCCCCCCACACACACACACACACCACCACCACCACCAAATGTCAAAGTTTTGAGTTGAAAGCAATTTGAGGTGTAATAAAAATTTAGGGTAAAAATGAAGGCTGATAGAATAATTCTGACCCCCCACACCACACACACACACACTCATATGCTCCGAGGCTTATTTATTTCCGACCCCCCGGCCCCCCCCACCATCCCCCCCTCTCCAGTTCATCCTCCTCCCCCTCCCCCACCTGGTATTAAATGACTCGTCCCTTATCATGTTTATTCCTTACTTATCGATATCCTAAATCCATAATTAATTTACGGATATCCGGAAACACGCAAATAAAGAAATCACAACAATGGAAATGTTTGCCAGATTTTGGACCTGCAGGTTTGCTAGAATTTAAAATCTTATCACGGTGGGTATGCCTCCATGTAGGCCCTATTTCCGGCTGCCATTTCTACAAATGGGGAACGGCTGCCATTTCTACAAAGGGAAACAACTTTATTGACTTCCACATAGTTTTCCTGTACCGGAAAATTCTTCAAAAAACACTTTGCCTCCAAAGGAGCAAATGCTTTTCTAAAAGAGTTTATTCCCTTTGGAAAGGTAGGTATAAATCAAAATTGCCGAGATGCTTCCACACGAAATGTACCCAGTCTCCTTAAGCGCGCACATTTACAGTAGGTGGACAGAAGTATTCGTCACTAAGTGACATTGCCGTTTAAATCAATGTATTTACACAAATTTTGAAAAAATTATCATCGCAAAACTACGGCAGTAATCTCCACACTGTTTTCACCATGTATATGCAAAATGATTTACGCAATAAACAAGCATTACAAGAAATTCGATTATTTTGCTATTATCCAGTACCAACAGTTTTAAATGAAAGGAAATAAAAACTTTCAGTTTTCGATGACGTTAACATTAACGTCAATGGGGATCAAGATTTTTAAACTTTAGTTTAATTTAAACAATATTTATTTCACAATACTGTACATATACAACATATAACTTATATTACATAGGTACATATAAATAACACACAGTACAATGAATGGGATACAGAAGAAAGTCATTGACTTTTTTAAAATCTGTTTCCCAAATGCAAGTCAGTTATTTTGCGTTCAGTTAACTTTGAAAAACATAAACCTCAAATGCAATTCAATGTTATAGTAAATATTGTGAACACATCTTATGAGTTAGTGTACTCATATGATGTATAATGAAGGAAATCCAAGAGAGAGAGAGAGAGAGAGAGAGAGAGAGAGAGAACACGGTATCACTATGATGAGTAACAGCATATCTATATCTACCGGCACGTCCTGGACACCTTAAACACTTTACAATAGATTTAGTTTTTGCACTGTAACTTAAGAAACTTTCACATTCATTTCAATTACGTGAAACTCCTACAATAAACAAAGAATAATCTTAATATTCCGTTTTATATTGGTGTTTTCAATTGGCTTTTTATCCCTGCAAGTTTCATTACAT
This sequence comes from Ctena decussata, assembly GCA_963989385.1. NCBI lineage: Eukaryota > Metazoa > Mollusca > Bivalvia > Lucinida > Lucinidae > Ctena > Ctena decussata. The sequence continues at coordinate 29,637,145 of OZ022498.1, read as the reverse complement.
TGTCCTTAAAAACTTAACGACAGTATTCTTTTTAAAAATTACGGAAATGCACTAATTTAAACGGCGACGTCACTTTGTGACGAATACTTTTGTCCACCTACTGTACGTTCTCAATTTCTTTTCGGTTCATTCTTCATTTGTACCCAGTGCCAATTAGAACTTTAACTGAAATTGTGTGGTCTTATCTTTCTTTGACTAGCAGTCCCAGGTATCTTAAAGGTTACCAGAAAATTTGATATTTTTGCATTCACAAATCTTCCTTAAGGCAAACGTAAAGGGCAATTCGGTACACTTTATGCTCAACTCTGGGTTTATTCTTCATACTCTGTGTCCTGAAAGTAAACTCTTGGACAGTCGATTTCCGAATCGAATCAGATAACAGTTAAAACACATTCATTAGGCAGTGATAGGAATCGAGCGGCCTCCAGATTCGTATCTAACACTGGTGAAGTGCGGGAAGGTTTTTACCCTTTTTTTTATTTTATAAGGGTCAGAAAGTTTACGGGTGATAAGATGAACATCTTGCATTTGTTCATTCTAGTTTGGATTTTTGGTGGTAGTTTTTATATTCATGTCCAGTTTGCTGTTGGTTGAATAAATGTACAAAGTACGTGCGTATTTTAACAGTTCCTCATACCTCTTCTGTTTTCAACTTTCAAGCAGACTGTTTAAGTACACAGTCAAAGGTCTTAACAATTATTCAAGGTATGGAGTTTGCCGAAGTTTAGCGATTCGTGTACGGTTTAAGTATGTATGTACAGTATTATGGCTGCTTTTTGTGCCACGCGCCAAACGTCGGATGGCACGTACATGTAGCAAGCCTCCTATTTTCCCCACACATCCCCCCTCGCCCACCCACTCACCAACGCACCCCGACACCCTTTTCAGGTTCATCGTCGAACTTCGTAGTCGCCAGACTATTTCAGAATGGAAAGGTATTCTTGCAAGCCAACCAGTCAATCAGGATTTTGCTGTTCGCTTATATAAACAGCTAGTCGTCAGACTAAGCACGTTTTTGCTGTTGTCACATGCGACAAGAGTCCTCTTTTAAATTAAAAAAAAAAGAGTCCTCTTTGAAGATTCAAATGTTATAAATCTCAGTGTGTGTAACAACAATGTAGCCAAAACTCTTCTATTGAATTGACAGAGAGAGAGAGAGAGAGAGAGAGAGAGAGAGAGCAACGACTGTTCAGTGTTCAAGTCGTGTTTGGATGTTTGGTACCAAAACATCACTACAGGCGTCATTCCAGACTAAACTAGTATTATACCAATGTATAACAACACATCTTCGTCTCAATTGTAGATATAGGGTAACTCGCCCTTAAGTCGAACTTGCCCTTAAGTCGAACAAATTTAACTGATATCATTAATATTTCAGCTTGGTGGGGCATAACCTCTTAAGATACCAGACGTTACTTTAATCTAAGAACAATATGCATAAAAGAATCCCAAATATATAAAACATGCATTATTATACGACTAGCTGTCGTCGCAACGCATCCCTCTCGAGCTGTTTCTAAATTTCATAATTTTGATTTTCATAAATTTTGTAAAATACTTAATATTATGTAGCAAAGAGAGTCTTAGTTTACGAAATTTAACATTTATGTTAAACTAATCCATGGCTTCTCAATCCTCGAAAAGATAACTATTCATTGGTCAAGATAAGTAAAATAACAAAATTTTTCACAATTAACACATAACTATGCTTCGTCGTTGAGTCGAACACCGATTCGCCCTGAAGTCGAACACGGGCATACAGTTTCAGAGACGATTTTCTCCCTGTATCACTAGCAAATACATTCAGTCACAAACTAAATGCACAAAACTCATCTTCCTCTTTTCTTTTATGCAGGCAGTAAGGGTCTACACTCACCATAAAAGAAATAACACACATGGTAACTGGGCCCCTTAAACGAATGTTTTTCTACATGCACCAGGAGTCACAGAGTGGATTTATCTACATTTACGTACATTGTTGTGTGTCTCATTGTTTCCTTAAGAGTGTTTTAATTTGACATCAAACAAAAATGATTTAAAAATATGTAATTTTAAAAATGCGGATTTTTTGGATATCACAGACCCTACATGAGGTTGTCCTATAATGGCTGGATCAGTATATATCTGTTCGAGTCAGGGGCAAGTGTGTTCGACTTAAGGGCTAATTTGGGTAGGTGGCTAAAATCCCTTATTATTCCCTTATTTCACGAAGTATGGCTAATTAAACAATTTTAGCTTTCTGATGCTTGGAAAGCTGCTTTAGCTATCGCATGACCCAAACACGATGTGGGTCAATAGCCGACGTCTGTAAGCGCAAGATAATTCAAAAGGTGTTCGACTCAAGGGCGAACTACCCTATCTGTGATTAAATAGGAATTCGTTAGTCTAAATATGATGTAGTAAGTGCTACTCGCCCCCCCCCCCCCCCCCCACCCACCACCACTCCGCGGCCGCCCAACCTCCTTCTATGGATCCCCGCTCGGCTTGTTTCTTGTTTCTTTCTCACTTAAGTATATACCACTGGTAATTGTTGAGCAAATTATAAAATTAGATTGTAAATTATTTCGAAAACTAACCCCACACACACACACACACGCGGCCGCCCAACCTCCTTCCATCCCCGCTAGGCTTGTTTCTTGTTTCTTTCTCACTTAAGTATATACCACTGGTAATTGTTGAGCAAATTATAAAATCAGATTATAAATTATTTCGAAAACTAGACAAACAAAATGACAAGAAAGAAAAAAAAACTCTCTTACATCGTACCGGGTTCTAACGAAATTATCTTGTTAATTCATATTCGACGTAACTATTACACGTTTACATGGCATGCCGGCTGCCTATAGTTCTAGGTAATATGAATACGTCATCATTTTCAACAATGACGTAACAACAAAGTGACCTAATATATTATTTGACAGATAACAGATGACTGTTTGAAAGATAAATAAAGTTTGAAAAGGATAAATTGGAGTGGCAGATCAAATTTGTACAATGCCAATCAGGCCAGCAGTCGGGCGAGCCCCCGGTGAGGTATGTTCTACCAGTTTGTAGTCTATTTTAGCTCAATAAACTCCGTAATTTTTCCCCTCTTCAAGTTTTTTTAGCAATTTGAGCTCATGTTTGACAAGCTGTCGACCTTAATTTTCTGTCTAAATTGTGGCTGTCCGGCAAGTATTGCTGGTGCTCATATCACGTGCAAGACCGTTTCTTGAGCGTTAAAACCATTTATGCCATCTTTCATTTTGCAATTTAAAAATGTTCCAAAACGATATTGCTTGAAATATCACATGCACAAAGAAGAAATAAATAAAGTTTTCGATGGCATGGGTGTGCGCATTGGAGAAAGTCCCGGCTCTCTGTAAATTATGTTTTATGTTGATGCAAGTTTTCGGTAGAACCAAGATAGTGTATTGTACTTTGACGATGAATATTTTAGCATTTCGAGCAATTTTGGCCCTCAATTTTGTTGAGAAAGCCTGCTTAATACTAGTTAACAAAGCAATTTTCTGTGTTGAATCATTTTAATATAGCCAATACCTCTAAATACATTTGAGAATAATGGGAAATTTCGTCAAGAACCATGTTCGCCATTTTTAGGGCCTATTTTTTATGTGGAAGGATCCACCGTTATAAATACAATCACCGCTTTTCGAGGGTTTGCGTTCCAACTGTTATGCACGTATGTATTTAATTTAGTTAGTGTACCAAACCTATTGCCTCACTATATGTGGTGTGACTCTAGCGTAATTTGGGTTCCGACAATAGAAAAAAAATGACTGCTTGGGGTTGCATGATCGTTCATCTGCTTCTTCAAGTATGCTCATTCAAAGTTCTTCCAGTGCATCCTTTAGGACCGGTTTGTTTTGTGCATAAAATTTAGGAGCCCATGGTAGCCCAGTGCGTTAAGCGCTATCCTACTGATCTAGCGGACGGACCCGAGTTCGAGCCCCGCTTGAGACGAGAATCTTTCCTACCCTAACCTAGATTCCATTGCATACAGTCTTTCACCATCCAATCGTCTTGATATGACTGAAATCTTGTTGAAAAGGAGTCATCCATCCTATGTGCATGAACTTTCATATCGCCAACGTGTATTAGAATCATCTTTGATACCAAGACACTTTTATCGAATGGTTTCTTTAACTTGAAAATAGTTTTGTGGTTCAGCGGTGTGTCAAAGTCTTTCCTTCCAAAATGACAAACATTGATCTCCTATCTTTGTCAATACTCTTTCCACAGATATTTCTGTCCTAATATTTGTATTTTTAAAATACAGTGATTCAAATAAATGTATACACTTTCATGGGAAGCAACTCTTCCTTTTTAGCTCACCTGAGCCGAAGGCTCAGAGGTGAGCTTATAGGATGGGAGTCGAGCCGTCGTCCGTCCGTGCGTCCGTGCGTCCGTGCGTCAACACTTTCAAACATAAATATCTCAGAGACCAGTGGGCCGATCGCAATCAAATTTTATCTGAAGCATCATTTGGGTGGGGGAAAGGCTGCCTTAGGTTTTGGTGCCGATCAGCTCAGAACTCTGGTTTCCATGGCAACAGATAGCCCCCATAGGGTTATAATGGGGAAAACGGCGTCATCACGTTTTCTCAACTGTTTTTGATTAGATCCTTATCATACTTGCAGGTAATGCTGACATACACAAGAGCTTGGATGAGTTCGAAATTTGGCCGGATTCGAGCACAGACTACAGAGTTAGCTGCCCTTGAGCGTTTGAAAAAAATCCCATAGGGTTATAATGGGGAAAATGGCGTCATCACGTTTTCTCAACTGTTTTTGCTTAGATCCTTATCATACTTGCAGGTAATGATGACATACATAAGAGCTTGGATGAGTTCGAAATTTGGCCGGATTCGAGCACAGACTACGGAGTTAGCTGCCCTTGAACGTTTGAAAAAAATCCCATAGTGTTATAATGGAGAAAACAACGTCGTCACATATTTTGAGAAAAACTTTGTCATCGCTCTATTGCCTACATTTCTCAACGGATTTTGAAATAACTTCCAACAAATGTAGGGCGTGACAATATCTCGAGCAAGTTCGAGTTTCAGGATGCTGCGCCCAAGGTCAAGGTCACTGTGGCTTTTTTTAGAAAAACATTGTCAGCGCCCTAGCACCTACATTTCTCAGCAGTTTTTAAAATAACTTCACACAAATGTAGGGCATGACAATATCTCGAGCAAGTTCGACTTTCAGGGTGCTGCGCCCAAGGTCAAGGTCACTGTGGCTATTTTTAGAAAAACTTTGTCAGCACTCTAGCACCTACATTTCTCAGCAGATTTTCAAATAACTTCACACAAATGTAGGGCATGACAATATCTCGAGCAAGTTTGACTTTCAGGATGCTGCACTCAAGGTCAAGGTCACTGTGGCTATTTTTAGAAAATCTTGGTCATCGCTCTAGCCCCTACATTTCTAAGCGGATTTTAAATCAACTTCACACAAATGTAGGGCATGACAATATCTCAAACAAGTTTGACTTCCAGGATGCTGCGCCCAAGGTCAAGGTCACTGTGGCTATTTTTAGAAAAACTTTGTCATCGCTCTAGCACCTACATTTCTCAATGAATTTTTAAATAAATTCACACAAATGTAGGGCATGACAATATCTCGAGCAAGTTCGACTTTTAGGGTGCTGCGCCCAAGGTCAAGGTCACTGTGGCTATTTTTAGAAAAAAACTTTGTCATTGCCCTAGCACCTTCATTTCTCCGTGGATTTAGAAATAACTTGACACAAATGTAGGGTATGACAAAATCTCAAGCAAGTTTGACTTTCAGGATGCTGTGCCCAAAGTCAAGGTCACTGTGGCTATTTTTAGAAAAACTTTGTTATGGCTCTAGCACCTACATTTCTCAGCAGATTTTAAAATAACTCACACAAATGTAGGGCATGACAATATCTCGAGCAAGTTTGACTTTCAGGATGCTGCACCCAAGGTCAAGGTCACTGTGGCTATTTTTAGAAAAAGTTGGTCATCGCTCTAGCCCCTACATTTCTCAGCGGATTTTAAATCAACTTCACACAAATGTAGGGCATGACAATATCTCAAATAAGTTTGACTTCCAGGATGCTGCGCCCAAGGTCAAGGTCACTGTGGCTATTTTTAGAAAAACTTTGTCATCGCTCTAGCACCTACATTTCTCAATGGATTTTAAAATAAATTCACACAAATGTAGGGCATGACAATATCTCGAGCAAGTTTGACTTTCAGGGTGCTGCGCCCAAGGTCAAGGTCATTGTGGCTATTTTTAGAAAAACTTTGTCATTGCCCTAGCACCTTCATTTCTCCATGGATTTTAAAATAACTTCACACAAATGTAGGGTATGACAATATCTCAAGCAAGTTAGACTTTCAGGATGCTGTGCCCAAGGTCAAGGTCACTGTGGCTATTTTTAGAAAAACTTTGTTATGGCTCTAGCACCTACATTTCTCAATGGATTTTAAAATAAATTCACACAAATGTAGGGCATGACAATATCTCGAGCAAGTTTGACTTTCAGGGTTCTGCAATCAAGGTTTTTTGATTAGATCCTTATCATACTTGCAGGTAATGATGACATGCATAAGAGCTTTGATGAGTTCGAAATTTGGGTGGATTTGAGCACAGACTACGGAGTTAGCTGCCCTTGAGCATTTGAGAAAAATCCCATAGTCTTATAATGGAGAAAACAGCGTCATCACATTTTCATTTTTCATCGGATCCTCTTCATACTTCCAGGTAATGAGGATATGCATAAAAGCTTGGATTAGTTAGCATTTCGGCTAGATCCCACCACTGACTATGGAGTACCTGCCCTGAGCATCCAAAAAATCAGTGTTGCCACTTTTTCTTGGTTTCTACTGATCCGATCCAGTTCAAACTTGCAGGTAATAAGGAAATGCATAATATCTTAATCAAGTTCAAATTTTGGCCAGATCAGGCTAACCACTACGAAGTTAGCTGCCCTTGACAGCTCTGTCTATTGTGCTCTTGATAGGATACTTTTTAAACTTGCATATATTAAATGAGTTTAATTTTCAGCCTGATTGGACCACTGTCTGTGGCGTTAGCTGCCCTTGAGCATCTTAAATATCCCTATAGGTTTACAATCTCTCTCAGGTGAGCAATTGTTGCCCTTTGGGCTACTTGTTTTATTTTAGCGTCTTATTTCTATAGTCAACATTTAAACGAAAAAATTTGCTTCCCTGGGCAAATTCTTTCCTTTAAGATTTGACCCCTTTTCGGAAGTATATGGGCGTCCAAGGAAGCGAAAAAAAGGAACCCACGTGAGTTGTTTTCCCTTTTTTAGCTCGCCTGAGCACGAAGTTTGATCCAATCTTCATGAAACTTTGTCAGAATGTTTATCCTTACAATATCAAGGCCAAGTATGAAACTGGGTCATGTTGGGTCTCAAACTAGGTCACTAGGTCAAATATTAGAAAAACATTGTGTACGCTCTAGAGGTCACAGTTTTGATCCAATCGTCATGAAACTTTGTCAGAATGTTTATCCTCACAATATCCAGGCCAAGTTTGAAGCTGGGTCATGTCGGGTCAAAAACTAGGTCACTAGGTCAAATATTAGAAAAACATTGTGTAAGCTCTAGAGGTCACAGTTTTGATCCAATCGTCATGAAACTTTGTCAGAATGTTTATCCTCACAATATCCAGGCCAAGTTTGAAACTGGGTCATGTCGGGTCAAACACTAGGTCACTTGGTCAAATATTAGAAAAACTTTGTGTACACTCTAGAGGTCACATATTTGATTCAATCTTCATGAAGCATTGTCAGAATGTTTATCCTCACAATATCCAGGCCAAGTTTGAAACTGGATCATGTCTGGTCCAAAACTAGGTCACTAGGTCAAATCTTAGAAAAACCTTGTGTACGCTCTAGAGGTCACAGTTTTGATCCAATCTTCATGAAACTTTGTCAGAATGTTTATCTCCATAACATCTAGGATAAGTTCGAAACTGGGTCATGTCGGGTCAAAAACTAGGTCACTAGGTCAAATATTAGAAAAACCTTGTGTACGCTCTAGAGGTCACAGTTTTGATTCAGTCTTCATGAAGCTTTGTCAGAATGTTTATCCTCACAATATCCAGGCCAAGTTTGAAACTGGATCATGTCTGGTCCAAAACTAGGTCACTAGGTCAAATATTAGAAAAACCTTGTGTACGCACTAGAGGTCACAGTTTTGATCCAATCTTCATGAAACTTTGTCAGAATGTTGACCCTAACACTATCCAGGCCAAGTTTGAAACTGGGTCATGTTGGGTCCAAAACTAGGTCACTAGATCAAATCTTAGAAAAACCTTGTGTACACGCTAGAGGGCATAGTTTTTTTATCCAATCTTTATGAAACTTTGTCAGAATGTTTATCCTCACAAATATCAAGGCCAAGTATGAAACTGGGTCTTGTTGGGTCCAAAACTAGGTCACTAGGTCAGATATTAGAAAAACCTTGTGTATGCTCTAGAGGTCACAATTTTGATCCAATCTTCATGAAACTTTGTCAGAATGTTTATCCTTACAATATCAAGGCCAAGTATGAAACTGGGTCATGTTGGGTCAAAAACCAGGTCACTAGGTCAAATATTAGAAAAACCTTGTGTACGCTCTAGAGGTCACAGTTTTGATCCAATCTTCATGAAACATTGTCAGAATGTTTATCCTCACAATATCCAGGCCAAGTTCCAAGCAGGGTGATGTCCAATCAAAAACTAGGTCACTAGGTCAAATCTTAGAAAAACCTTGTGTACGCTCTAGAGGTCACAGGTTTGATCCAATCTTGATGAAACATTGTCAGAATGTTTATCCTTAAAATATCCAGGCCAAGTTTGAAACTGGGTCATGCCGGGTCTCAAACTAGGTCACTAGGTCAAATCATAGGATAACCTTGTGTACGCTCTAGAGGACACAGTTTTGATTCAATCTTTTTGAAACTTTTCAGAATGTTTATCATCACAATATATCGGCTAACTTTGAAAGTAGGTTGTGTGGGGTCAAAAAGTAGGTCACTAGGTCAAATATAAGAACGACCTTGTGCACGCTCCAGAGTGCACAGATTTGATCCAATCTTTATGATACTGTGTCAGAATTTTTATCTTCACAATATCCAGGCCAAATACGAAACTGGGTCATGTCGAGTCAAAAACTAGGTCATTAGGTCAAATATTGGAAAAACCTTGTGTACACCCTAGAGGGCTCCATTTTGATCCAATCTTCATGAAGCTCTGTCAGAATGTTTATCTTTATAAAAAAATCTAGGCCAAGTTTGAAACTGGGTCAAATTGGGTCTAAAATAAGGTCACAGAGTCAAATATAAGAACGACCTTGTGTACGCTCTAGAGGGCACAGTTTTGATCCAATCTTACTGACACTTTGTCAAAATCTTTATTCTCACAATATCCAGGGCAAATATGAAACTGGGTCATGTCGGGTCAAAAACTAGGTCACTAGGTCAAATATTAGAAAAACCTTGTGTTCGCTCTAGAGGGCACAGTTTTGATCCAAACCTAATGAAACTTTGTCAGAATGTTTATCCTCAAAATATCTAGGAAAAATTTGAAACTTGGTCAAGTCTGGTATAAAACTAGGCCCCTAGGTCAAATCTTAGAATAACCTTGTGTTTGCTTTAGAGGTCACAGTTTTGATCAAATCTTCATGAAACTTTGTCAGAATGTTTATCCTCACAATATCTAGGCCAAGTTTGAAAGTTGGTTCACATGGGTCAGAAACTAGGTCACTAGGTCAAATATAAGAAAGACCTCGTGTACGCTGTAGAGGGCACGGTTTTGGTCCAATCTTCATGAAACTTTGTCAGAATGTTTATCCTCACAATATTCAGGCCAATTTTGAAACTGGGTCATGTCGGGTCAAAAACTAGGTCACTAGGTCAAATCTTAGAAAAAACTTTGTGTACACCCTAGAGGGCACAGTTTTGAGCCAATCTTCATGAATCTTTGTCGGAATGTTTATCTCCATAAAATCTAGGTCAGGTTTGAAACTGAGTCATGTTGGTCAAAAACTATGATACTAAGTTAAATCTTAATAAAGTTATGCTGCAAGAATCAGAACTAACATTGCAATGATGCCAGCCATAAACTCCTTGGAAAACATTAATTTCACCACAGAGAGATAATGATGCTACCATTCTATCATCTGTGTTCGCCTAGTTCAGTCTAGTTCAAATCCATCAAAGGAACTCAACATGAACGGGTACTTTTCGGGGAAGCGACTCTGCCATTTTTAGCTCACCTGAGCCTTACAGTATTGGTGTTAGCTGCCTCTGTCATCCATCCATAATCATTTTCAAACATCTCTGAAACCGCTGGGCAGACTAAACTCAAATTTCAGATGGAGCCTGCATGGGTCAAAGGATTGAAAGTTCTTCAAATGATCTTGGTCACATGACCAAGGTGGCCGCCATTCCCATGTATGGTAAAAACTCATAAATCTTCACAAGAGCCAGTGAACTGATTAATGCTCAGGTGAGCGATTCAGGGCCACCATGGCCCTCTTGTTTCCCTTTGTAAAAAAAAATGGATAAATTTTGAGTGTGCCCATTTGCCTAAATAACCTGTGTAATACTTTCAGAATAAGCAAGTTTTGCAATGTGTCTTTCTTCATTGCCCCATCGCCAGTGTTAGAATTTGGAGAAATTACAATCAACATCACAGTTCCAACGCAATGCCAAGAAGATGCGAATTTCCAGCCAGCCTTGATATACTGGAACAAAGGTATATATACGAAATTTATACAGAAGAGCCGCAACACCGCAAAAGCAACAAGTTTGCATGTGCTGCACGCTAAGACTCAAATCTGCCTGGGCATCCGCCCAGTCTGATAAGAGTCTTTGCTGCGCATGGTAAGGGAAACTAAGGGTCTAAGCTATGCCGACAACAATGACTCTGATAAGAATGGGCGGATGCCCAGGCTGATTCGAGTCTTCGCTGGATACACATGCCAATTTGTTGGTTTGTCGTGTCGCGGCTCAATTATATTTAGTTTATGGATACCCATTCAGAGGAAAAAAACATAGTGACTGTTATTTTCATTTTTGCCAAACTTCTTGATGTGGTCAGCTGTCAATGGAAAGAATTGGAATTAAAGGTACTTTCGGTAGTGGTGAAGCTAGAGGTCTGATTGAATCGAGACTGATGGTATCTGTCACTTTGTTTTCACCATTTGTCGCTTATCTATCTACGTGTAAGCCAATAGTTGAGGATTGAAATACTTTCAGAGTTGAGAGCTTCAGATGTGGCAATATTTCAAGGAATAATTACATGTACATATTTCAAGAAAATGTATTTAGGTTGGTTATTTTGAATAAAATGAATACATGTACATGACTACTCTTGCAAATTATATTTATCGGTGAGCTGGTCTGGATTAAGGTCTGGTTTCTGGGGTCAGGAAAAATGTCCACGTGATCCTACAGAACACTGAAGAGAGGCTACAAATGTATTCCGCACGAAAAAACCCTGTTCTAGTTAAAACTATGTGAATAGTTACATTTATATATTGGGCGAACCGAACGCCAAAAAGCATTTCGGTTTGTTGCATTTGTATTGGTCCGTTTATCGGTTTGTGCAAAAGCGTAAAGTAGACTGCTTTGAGTATTTACTCAAAGCAGCCTGCGCATATGCGCAAACCGGTATGCCATGTAAACATATAGCTTGAGGTCTTTTTTCACGCATCGTCAATCATCTTATTATTTGTCTTTCTTGCAGACCAGGAGCGGTGGCAACATATAGATGAAGGTTGCTTCCCTTACCTCACCGCAAGAGGCACTGACAAGATCTATACAGCAAACGTTAGTACATTAGATTAACTGTGAACTTTTTAAGAATGAGGGAACTTAAAATATGTCAGTAGTTTTTCTATATAATAAAACAGTTAGGTTTACTATGCAGAAATGCATTCAAAAGATTCAGATGACAAGTCAAACAGTATAGACCCAGCTCAGGCTTCTTCAGTGTTTCTAGCTGTTCACTGTTTGCTCAGACTTACATGTATCAGAATTTTCGTATACTATAAAACAATAGGAAATATAGTGGCCATTTCGTCGTTTTCAAGAAAATATGTATAGTTGTTTTTTTTTTATTTGTTTTTTTTTTTATTAATTTGACATCAAACGAATTATAACACATATTTTAGAGATTTAAGGAAAATGAAATGGTTGCACAATTGGAATATTTCATTTCGGTGCGACTATCTTCAGTTCGAAGCAATACAAACAATTAATTTAAAAAATGCATATCTAAGTCGTGCTGTCTTTTGAGATCATTTTATATTCTGAGCAAGTATCTTTTAATGAAAAAAGTAGCTCTTATACTGCACTGACTTGGTTTATGTCTGTGTGGCATATTTAGTTTGCTTATGTCTTGATCAAATTACTTCGAGAAATATCATCTTATATAAAGCTACGTTTTTTCTCATATGTTATCAGTGCTAAACCATTTAGTGTTACAGTACATGTATATAGGTACACATCCATGTTTTGCCACCACTTTCTGCAGCCATGTAGGACAGAGCCTTTCAAAACAGACTCTTAAAGTATTTAAATTGTTTCCTTTAAAATATAACCTGCAGAGAAGGTTGGCAAGGTTAAGATAGGGGAATTGTTTGCCCGAAAGCATACCTATTTACCTGAAATGATTGAGCCGCGACGCGAGAAAACCAAAAAAAGTGGTTATGCGCCCAGCGCAGACTCAGATCAGCCTGGGCATCCGTCCAGTCTGATCAGACTCTTCGCTGTCAGCATGGAGATAGCTTAGACCCTTAGCTACACTTTAAGTGCTTAGCGAAGAGTCTGATCAGACTGTGCAGATGCCCAGGCTGACGTGAGTCTGCGCTTGGCACACTACCACTTTGTTGGTTTTCTCATGTCGCGTCTCCTACATGTTATAGGTTTGTGCCACTTCGAATAATGAAACTTCAGAGGAAAGGAAACGATCAACGTTACACATCACCAAAACGCCAAAAGCATTTGAGTTGACGTCGATAAGAAGAACGTTTCCAAATCATCCGCCTTACATTACTACGAACGAAATCAATGCCATTGAGGACGTTATACTGGCGAAACAACTAGAAACATATGATAGGGAAAATGATGTCCTTTTATTTGAATTACTTCGGCGACCAGAACACGCGTCATGCAGCCTAAGCATAACTGGGCTACTTAACTGCACGTTTGAACAAGACTTCTATGGCAACGATAAGTTGACAGCCAGAGTAACAGAAACTGGTCTTCCCAGCACAGAACGACCATTCAGCGTAGAAATGAATATACCAATACATGTTCAGCCTATACCGGACAAGACGGAACGTTTCTTCATTGACAAAGACGGACATGTATATCGTGAGAACCGTCCCTCAATGATCCAAACTATGCAGACTGATGCTAATTCAACAACCACGTTTTACGCTGGTACAATTATACTCGCTGATGTTGATGGAGATGAAATATTTGATTATAAGCGCTTGACCAGATTTTCCGCACTGGGTAACTCGACGGTCTCTGTGAAAGAAAAAGGGATGCCCGACATAAAAGCGCGAAAACTGATGATCTCACGATACCGAACGATGAAGGCATATGACATCGAATTCTCCTATTCGAAGACATTAAGCGGTAAGATGACACTTAATTTCATTGCTGTGAACAAATATGATGAATACACACCTAGCGTTTCAATTAATATGTACATTTTACAAAATCCATGCGTCCATGGACTGTGCAGTCATAGAACGTTAGGTGAGGCTGGTTGCCATGCCATTACTAGATCTACATCCTTTGAAAACTTTATCTGCATTTGTTCGGCCGGTTACACCGATCAGTGGTGCCAAACGGACATAAACGAGTGTGCCCCGGAACCATGTGCTCTTATGTTTGACTGTGAGGACCTAGTCAATGGTTATAGATGTAACATCAACGTACCCAAGCTGATGGCGATACTGTTATGCTCTGTCGTAGCTGTAGGAGGAGCCATCTTCCTTATAATTCGCCTCATCAAGCGGCACAAATCAAAGTACAACAAAGTTGGACAAAGCAAGTATGTAAATCTATGTCAGTTACATGTAGCCCATAAATACCTGGAGCCCTTAAAAGGGACATAGGCAAACAGCACCGTCCCAGACTAGACGCCGCAAACATGGTGTCTGATCGTGATCTACAATGTTTGCCTTAATTAATGCATTTTCAAAGATATAAACCTGACTCCTCCTAAATTTAAAATAGAAATCAGAGCTCCAGATAAGATGGGGTACATGTAACAGGGATAATTGAAAGATATTTTTCTTATTTATCAATGAAAACATATGTCGTGCCCCTCATTTGAACCGTCTCGATGTAACGATTCCAATGATGGGTCACAAAGTATGTTTTTATGGAAACATATTGATAATTCGCCCTAAATTATGTCTGTTCCCTCTTATCTGGAGCACTGGAAATGTCCAGCACAAAGAGCTGGGCAGAAAAAACCACTCGTCAAAATTGGTAAACAATATAATATGAGCCGCGACACTAGAAAACCAACACAGTGGTTGTGCGCCCAGCGCAGACTCAGATCAGCCTTGGCATACAACCAGTGTGATCAGACACTTCACCAAGCGCTTAAAGGGTAGCTAAGGGTCTTAACTATCTGAATGCGGGCATCGAAGACTCTGATCAAGCTGGGCGGATGCTCAGGATGATCCGAGTCTGCGCTGGGCGCATAATCATCTTGTTCGTTTTCTCCTGTCGGGGCTCAGTCATGTACTCACGCCATCATTTTGTATGCTCATGATGAGTCATTTCATCTGGATCAACGCTGTTTGCCCTCTAGTCTTTTAATTCTCAGTTTAATTGCAGACCTTAATTTGGTAACCTGCTTTTTTAGACGTTTTTAGGGTTAAACTTTGCAGTTAAATGTTTATTTTATTTATATTATCTATTTTGTTTCTTTTTGTACCATAATCAGAGCAGCTAGATATTCAAATTTAGTCTTCTATTTCACTGCTAGTTTCTCTCTTTTCATGTAGTGTATCACTGATGAGAGCGACCTTGTCCGAGATAGAACAGACTAGACCCATGAGTAGCGGTTCAATTTTCTTAGAACCTGCGAACTCAGGTGTTCCTCCACTTGGCTTTTCTGGACCAAAACTGTCAAATACGGACAGCGGATCAGCCATGCCAGATATCTGGAAGAATCCAACCGACAATGAAACCCCAGAACTCTCGTCGCTAGCGCCAATGTTTGGACTTGGAAAGAAAAGACCATCCCATCTTCTGAAATCATTAAAGACTGACGGAAGCAAGCAGGAAGAAATGGATCTAACCAGTAAGAAGCTTGAAACGGTTCTTGAAGCAGACAGTGAGCAGCCGTCGGGCGCTGTTGGAGCTGCAAATACCAGTAACATGGCTGGCATAGTCCTGGAGGATAGACCCTCTAGCAGGATGACCGATATCGATGTTTAGGATGACCGATATCGATGTTTAGGATGACCGATATCGATGTTTAGGATGACCGATATGGATGTTTAGGCTCACCGATATCTATGCTTAGGATGACTGATATCCGTTTAGCGTTTACATGTACGTAGCTAGTAATGATCTGAGTGATTTTACAAATACTTCCTTTGGCCTTTCATGACCATTATTTTAAGTTTAAAAGCTAAAAAGAAAATATAAGAATGGAGATACAAACTCGTATCTAAAATCTACACGCTCTTTAGTGTGCTTGCTACGAGTGTGTTAAATTGAATTTAATGTGACTTGGTACACCTTCAGGGGAAGCAACACGCCCATTTTTATTTTTGCACCCCTTTCAAGTAGGAAATAATTCTTCCCTTTACGAAAAGACCCCAGTGAGGAAAGGCTTCGTTGTCCAGGAAAATAAATCAGGAGACGCGAAAATTGTTCTCCCTTGTAAAAATGGCGAAAAAAATATGAGCCGCGACACAAGAAAACATACAAAGTGGTTGTGCGCCCAGCGCAGACTCAGATCAGCCTGGACATCCGCCCAGTCTGATCAGAGTCTTCGCTGTCCGCATGGAGGTAGCTTAGACCCTTAGCTACCCTTTAAGCGCAAAGGAAGGATTCTAATCAGCTTGGGTGGATGCCCAGGCTGATCAGAGTCTGCGCTGGGCGCACAACCACATTGTTGGTTTTCTCGTGTCGCGGCTCAATTATGGAGGTGTACCCATTCACCTTTTAATGAAAATGTTAAGCTAGAGACACAAGCTCGTACTTGACACATATATCTACACACTCATAGCATATTCTTCGGTTTTAAGACGGTGGTCCATCACAAAAGTCTAGATCAGTTTTATAAGACGGGTCTAGATTTTCGGGATCGTTTTGGAAAGGAAAATTTCGTACTCATACCGTTTTCGTAGGTAATAAAACAATTGTTTTTTTGTTTTCAAAACACTCCCTAAATTCTAGATCCGTCTTATAAGACGAATACATGCCCAAAATTTTCGGGATTGTTTTGGAAGGGAAAACTCCATATTAAGGCAGAGTTTCATAAGACTGATTTAGATATTTGAGGTCACGCTAGAGAGGGGAAGCTCACATTTTATAACCGAAAAATATGGTGTTTTATATCTTCCAGTGCCTTTGTATGGAGCCTGTTAACTGACTTTGATTTTAATAAGAGTAAAAGGATTTCAAAAAATAAATCATATAACCCTGTAATGAATGATTGCCAAAACTTGAACATTGCTGACCTCAGCAAGATGCATATGTTTTTGAATTTTTTTCTCGATTTTATTTTGACAGTGATTTAGCTTGTTGCGGTCCTGAATATTCCACCACGGCATGTGACGTGTTTTCAGAGATTCGCCCATCCATTGGCTTAATCAGTTTGATGGGTTTATATTACCGTGCATGTGGTTTTCAGCCTTGGCAGTATATACCCTTACTGTTCTTACAGATTGCTATGAAACACAAGTTTATTTCTAGAATATGCTTTTTTTGTAAATTATTGTTGTTTTTTATTTATATATGCGAGGGCGTAGCTGCCTATAGTCAAATACGCAGATGCGTATTAAAATTTTGTCAAGCTGACAAAATTTCAAGTCCGCACCTGCGTAACTATAATCTAAAATAGTATGCATTGGGCAAGGTTTCATTACCAATTGCCTACAAATATGAAAATATAAAGGGGGTTAACCCATCTGGCTTCCCCTTGAGAAGTATACACTATGTGAAATGATTGTGGGTATCATGTAATTGGCCCTAGGTACATGAGTTGAGAATAATTATTTGTTTGAGAAAATCTGAAGTTTCTATTGAAAGAATTTCAGTTTGTAATGAATTAAAAAATCGGCGGAGCATGACATATGGCAAACATTGTATGCCATGCTCAAATACCAATGATTTCATATATGTGTTACTAAATAGTAACTAAGAGCTCATATTGATGTCAAATTGACGCCATCGAGACGTCATTCTGCCAAGGAACTAAGTACAATTGTTGTTATTTCCGTAGTTGCTTTGGTAACAGATCTGGCGTCATCGCACCTATAATTCGAGAGGGGCATGGCATACATTGTATGCCATGCTCCTCTTGAATTATATGCCATGCTCCTCTCGAATTATAAATGAGATGCTACCTGAAAGTCTTACAATGGGGAAGTGTTATTTTCTCAAACCTGTAGTCCATTCTCAAATATTTTAATTTTCCGTTTGACATGAATTATACTCGGTCTTTCTAGAGCCTGAACTGTTGAACTGTACTGCTGCAAAAATATAGACGAACGGACTGTGTTAAAATCTGAAACATTGTGTTAAGTTTACTTGTCTCAACTTTTGTTTTTCATTTGCACCGCTTCTCAAAGATAATGAAATTGCTCGCTCCTCATTTATATACAATACCTTGTTTACTGTCAAACTTCTTAGTATTTGGACAGATAGGTATATCCAAAATGTGCTAAAGAATCAATCTGAACAGGGTTTGCACTGTTTGACATTTCATCAGTTTCTTTTAAACGCGTCACAGCATTGTCAAAACCTAGTTCCATTTTAGGACAATTACGGTAATTGTTTTAGATGTCCCGATTTTTAGAATTTTTATGGTACTATAGCAGGGTCCGGACAAAAATTTCGAGAACGCGTCTTTGAATCATGTTAATAGCGCACATGGCTGAGATCCATGATTATCGTAAAAGCTAATACTTAAGACACAATTGTTCAGGGCGGGATAATTGTGGCTCCAGTCAGTTTTGCTGATATGTAAAGAGGCGAGATAATGAGGATGTTAAAACGAGAGAAACTAACGACCTTAGCTTACTCAAACCAACGATCGCTGGCTTTTAATTCCGGCGTCGACTCCAACGAAAGCACGGGAACTGATGAGACAAGTGAAAATGGCCATTCATAATAGCCTACGACAACATACAGATGACCCTCGTTATCTCAAACAATGATATCTCAAAGTACCCTCTTAAATCAAAGGATTTAGTTTGGACCCTTTTTCTATTTTTTTCATTACGTTTCAGCCCTTATTATCTCAAACTACTGACATTTCAAAGTAAATTTTCTGGGACCAGAAAATTTACTTTGAAATATCAGTTGTTTATGATGGACTTCGACTTTGAGATATCTAGAGCTGGCTGTATATCAAACACTCTGGACACTTTAAATCGGAGATCCTGAGTTCGATTTCATTTCTGACCGGGGTTCTTCTTCGGCCTCTTCATTGTTTTGCCTCCATTATCTCGTCGGCATAAGATATAAATGGCTGAAAGACCTTCGGACTCTCCATCCATAGATAGATGCACATGTTTAAGCTGTAGGATACTGGGCTCCTCCCAAACCCAGGCCCGGATCCAGACCACCACATACAGATGGGGATCTGGATAACTGGTGGGGCTGGGTGGTGCCGAGATGTGGGGTTGAGAGCGGGGGTGAGGGGAGGGGGAGAGGGAGAGGGTGGAGGGGAGCTTGAAAATGTATGACATAATTAGATATCAATTTGATGAGCATTTTTGATAATGTCTTTTTGCTTTGAAGCGAGGCGATTCTATTGAGATGTCGCAACATATATTTTAATCTAGCCACATGGATAAATTATCTCAAACTGTCATTGGATACTTCTTGAAGGAACTCTTTCAGATTTTATTTTTACTTCACTGCAGCTGGTGTTGTGTCGTGTAGCGGCCGTAAAACGTATCCCCGTACATCATCCATAGTAGAGATTACATTCTATTTGTGTCCTTTGAGATAAGAGGATGTATTCTGAGAAAATCAGAAGTTTGTGATTGGTTTAGACGTTCATTCTAAATCATCGCTTTTTAATTGTTTGGACCCTTTTCGATACTAATCAGTCTTTGAATTGACTGCGTTATTATAATTAAGAAATAACAGTATACTTTTCTCTGGCTTTCGTACTGACCAGATATTGTCAGGGTCACTGATGAGGCTTGAATAGCCGAAACTTCGAAGTATTGCCATTTTTCTTCTTATGAATATGGGCTCTGCTCTTGAAAGAACTCTTTCAGATTCCATTCTTGTTATCTAGAGGCCTACATATTATACATTACACAGAATCCCAGATGGCTGGGATGAAGCCCCAAAACCCACCACCCTGGATCCGGGGCTGAACACACAACATCGAAGCAATGTAATTTCAACGTCGTACAAAGTATTAAGGTAAATATTTACGCTTTCAGGGGAAGCGACTGCCATGTTTTTTTTAACTCCTTTTTCAATGGGAGTCAATTCCTAAATTGCTCTACTAGGAGTAGACTCTTTCCGTGCAGAGTAGACCCCATTTTAAACGGGTGGTTTCGTCTAGGCTCATAAAAATTGTTCCTTATTGCAAAAACTGACAGGAAAAACATGGAAGAGTACTCGCACACATTAACAGTGAAACATGAAACAACCTATTAATGGCAGATGTGATACGAGTCATACGACTCCAGTTTAAAGAAAATCATTTATATCAACCATACCCGTACCCGCTCGCAGATCAAGGGCCGCATAATACAATTTTGATTCTAATACACTTACGAATGTAATGCGGCGTCTGATTGGATGACGTCAAAAATGCGACAGTATATTCTGCGATACACTGTCGCAAACCTGACGTCACTTTGAAACATCGCTTCTCATTGGCTGACGTCTGGTTTTACGTCGCTGAAAGCGCTAGCTTGTGCAGTTAGAAAGGTGAAAATGCAAAACATGCATTAGAATGGTGATAACCGTATTGAAAACTGGCATTTGGGGAGTTAAATCTTCGGCTGTATAGTCGGATATTTCGTTTTAGTGCGACGCACCAGCGCAATGTGCGACTAAAAAAATGACGATTTACCGCCCCAAATGACAATTTTGAGTATAGTTATCCCCTAAATGAGTGTCCTTTAAGAGAAATGACTGCGTTCATAACTTACACTGTATGTTAGATATCGTCTGAAAATTTTCTGAAAACGGTCATACAGAGACCATATCACGACTGACGGTGCGGAGATATGTTTTTAAAATATAGTTATGTTGTTTCATTCTTTCGTTAGAAATTTCATGTTTTCGTTAGAAAGTAAAGGTATTATCTGTAGACTTCCCGAAAAGTGTGGTGTTTTCGTCCGATCGAATTGATCGAGGGTTCACTTTCTAAACCTGTTAAACAGAGGTCGCAGGTTCGAGTCTAGTCTGGTTCTTTTGTCGGCGTCTGAACTAGTCCATCCTCATTTGAGCCACGAAGTGACAAAACCAACAATGTGGTTGTGCGCCCAGCGCAGACTCAGATCAGCCTGGGCATCCGCCCAGTCTGATCAGAGTCTTCGCTGTCCGCACGAATGTAGCTTAGATCCTTAGCTACACTTTGATCACTTAACGAAGAGTCTGGTCAAACTGGGGGATGCCCAGGCTGATATGAGTCTGCGCTGGGCGCACAACCACATTGTTGGTTTTGTCACGTCGCGGCTCATTTTATCTTATCCATTCTCCTCACCGGCTTGCATTGACTGAAATACTGCACAACCGTCCGAATATTCTCTGTTGTTCCTTTTAATGTAAACGTATCCATGATACAGAATTTAGTGCAACAAACGCGCTTTTCTGTATCTAACTTCTTCAGTGTCGCTAAAGCACAAAAGTTTGAAAGAAAAGAGATGATGGACAGGTCTCGGCAGGCAAAGAGCGTCGGTCTCCGAGCCATATATACAGTAGCAGTCCGCGGGACACATTAGCTGCAGACATCTGGTAAGAGACGCCTACGTATTAACTAGCGAGTCCAGGCGTCCCCGATTGAGCCACTTCAGTCCCTGCGTATCGAGAAAGGCGAAAGACCAGGGCATTAGGAAAGCGATGTACATTTACCATGCAGCAAGAACCAGCAAAGTACCAGAACAGTTCAAAAGAATGGAACATACTGAACATTCTTTACCGACGCATTGGATTATCGATTTTGTTATCGCCCCTGTTAGACAGCCTTGTCTGTCTAATATTGGGTATCAAATTTACATAGAATTGAATACGGAATATCAATAATTTTATGTTTTTCTTACCTTTTTCAAATTATTTGAATATTTTATAACCTATATTCTGAAAGCATGGTATATTACCTACACGAAGGTGTTTTCATTTTTCGAAAAAGTTAAAGTTTTCTTGCTTCCCTTGCCTTTTTAATTACATGCCTATCTTGACATATACATTCACTGGAATATTCAAAAGAATTGCGAAATTTTCCATTTTCAGTGCGTATTTCTGAAAATTTCGAGCTATACTGATTTTTTTATAACCTTATTTCTGACAGTCTTTATTCTGAGGATTAAAATGATACATCTTTTTCAAAGTTAACATTATGTCTTCATGCTTCCCCATGAGTCCAAAAACTGAAACTTTAAGAGTTTTGCCTTTTGCGGCGCTGAAAACTCAGTCGCTTCGTTTAAGAAATGCATTGCCACCGATCCTGTCAGAATTCCTTTGGATGCGTAATTTAAATAGGAACTAGCGAAACAAATTCACCAATTCAAAGGTTCGCAAAGAAAAGGAAAATGCAAAAAAAAAAAAAATAAAAAAATAAAAAAATAAAAAAAAAATAAGTAAATGAATAAATAAACAAATGAAATAGAATAGAATAAAATAAAAAATAAGAAAAAATACATAGTTTATTATTACTGATTTTAGATTATTCTTACAAAAATTCCAACATTTAAGGCAAACAGTGCAGATCCTGATCAGACCTCGGGTTTGAAGCGTCTGATCTGGATGTTCACTTCTCGCCGGATTCCCCTTCGGGGGATGCTAGGCTTATGTGTTGTCACAAAAAAAGCGAGTCGATTATAGTGTAGACCGTTCCTAAGGGAAATTATCCAATTAACAATACTGCACAGGTGAGCAGGAACCATCACTCGTCCAATACCCCCTAGAATGTTCAACATGACCTAACTCCTTTAAGATTCATGTCGCTATCACAAGACATTCTTATTTTTAGAATGAATTAGAAACTTTTCCAGATATACATCAAATGGAATATAAGGTTTCTTTAAGCCAGTATTTACATATAAGTGGTGACCCCAATGCTCGAGAACCAGAATCAACACTGAAACACTGACTTACTGGGTTGATGATATCCTCAGGGACAAATTGTAACAGAGAGAACAAGCTCGTTTGCTGGGCAGCTGGATTCTAAAAATCTCTTAGCAGTCTGATCCGGTTAACCGCTAACTTCCCGAGCATATACCTGTTATATGATGGATATCTTTTGACACGTTATTGACAGTCGTACATGTATAGCTTTGACACTTACAGGTCATCAAGACTTCAATACATAACCTCATTATATATTCAAGCGACACCATGAGAAATTATGCCTGTGAACGTGAGCAAACAGTGTAAACTCAAACCAGCGCATGTACGCAGTTTGATCAGTTCTCACTGATCACCATATAGATTTCTCAAGAGCCAAAGATTATTCATACGATCAGTGAAGACTGTAGGTAGCCTGCAAGGACGTGAACACTGCCGAGAGCCTTCACCGTTCGCAAATGCTAAAAAGATGCTTTTCTCAAAGCACGGCTAATATGCAAATAGCCATGTCTGTGTTCTGTAACTATGTACTTAGTATCAACCGTACTGACACATATTAATTGCATATATTATGTCCAGTTAATGACATACAAGGGTTTTCAAAACATACTTGGTGCCTTTTGCAAGAATGTGGGAACCTAATGATGTTTGTCCAAAAACTATGCAAATTAATGAATAACAACAGACAGACCTCGTCTGAGAAATCAAAGGTACATAAAACTGTTATGGAAGTGTCAACTTTGCTGCCTAACCTGCAACAAATACCAAAATCGAGCCGCGACAAGAGAAAACCAAAAATGTGGTTGTGCGCCCAGCGCAGACTCAGATCAGCCTGGGCATCCGCCCAGTCTGATCAGAGTCTTCGCTTTCCGCATGGATGTTGCTTAGACCTATAGCTACCCTTTAAGCGCTTAGCAAAGAGTCTGATTGGACTGGGCGGATGCTCAAGTTGATCTGAATCTGCGCTGGGCGCACAACCACATTATTGGTTTTCTCGTGTCGCGGCTCAAATTAATTAGCCACTATGTTCGGCAGACAAGAATGCGCAGTTTATCAAAATGTTTGAACCTTATACTTGAAACAACCGTTCTCTTAAATCTCTAAGCACCAAAAAGCAGACGACAAAATGTACGTATACAAAAATTAAAACAATGCCTTGTCCAAGACATTTCATATTGAGAATTCAAAGACTAGAGGGCAAACAGTGTAGGTCTAGACGAGGCGGCTTCTTATAGATAAAAGACATCCCTCAAATGAAAAATGGACTCATCCAGTGTGCAAGGATAGGTTTACACGCCGGTTTTATGTTCATTAAAACATGATTTAATAAAATGAGAACACGATCTAATAAATAGAGCTTATTACATGGGTTTTTCGTTGTATATATTAACTGATTTATCGTCCCGAGGCTTAAATATCGGACAGAGGGTCTTCTGATAAATTGGGCGGAAACGAAAAACGCTAATTATGATTTGTTTGTCATATAGATTCTTGCAAAAAGTTGCTAGAATTCACCTTTTTTTAAGTGGCGAGAAGCTGCTATACCTTCGATGAAACAATAAAAAAAACGGAAATCACACAAACCACAACAGCGAGGACGTCTCATCTTATTGTCTAATGAAACAAAACATGCATCTTATAAGTGTGTTATTAAAACATGCAACGTCACTGCTTTTCCGGCCACCCAGTTCTGTTATGTTTGCTTTGGTGTTGTTTCAAACCAAAAAAGAAGGCCATGTAGCCCTGAATCGCTCACCTGAGTAAAATTATCAAATGTTAAACTAGGGACATCATTTGAGCAACCCTGACAGTTTGAAACTGTCAAAATATGAGAGACATTGGTTAAGGGCATTGACCTCTATAACTCAATAATGTTCATGTACTCATTTACTTGATTGTTTTAATCAACTCTTTTACGAGTTTCATTAACTCGTAGCTTTTAACATTTTTCCATATAAAAGCACGAAAAAAAGATAATTTGACCTTGCTGTAAACGAGTCAAGATCAACGCAAATACTCGTTTGAAAGTCAACATACCAAAATTCAAGGCCATCTATCAATGGGTGCTTGAGAAAAAGATTTTAAAATGTTTTTACCATAATATTGAGACGGCGACCATGTTGATCATGTGACTTTGACTGTTTGAAAGAAATTTGGTAACAGCTGGTCCAGTGGGTTTTTAGGAGTGTTTAAAATTATAGAAATATAAGAGACCTGGGTCCAAAGTTAAATAATGCCAGTGGTCTTTTGTACTCTCATATCATTATGTACTCATATAGATGACTGTATCTACCAACTTTTAGGCCAAACTCTTTTTTAATTCCCATAAACTCTTATGTTTTAGAATTTTCCTATATAAAAGCACCAGAAAGCAAATGTGAGATTCCATAAAAGGTCAAGATCATCATTTGAACACTATTCATAGCACTGGGGTGCTCAATATTACATGCGAAGTTTCAAGCTCAACGTTCGGTCATAATTTGAACAATGTTGGTTGAACTTTAGAACCCGATGCTTCATATCAAGTTTCAATGCCATCGGTCAATTGGTTCTGGAGGAGAAGATTTGTAAAGGTTTTTACCACACATGGACGTAGCAGCCTTGTTGGTCTTGTGAACTTGACTTTTTCTACAAATTTTCGTTCTCTCAATCCAAGGAGGCTTTAGATAAAATATGGTTACAACTGCCACCGTGGCTTTGGAGAAGATGTTTGAAACTGTCGAAGTATGAGAGACCTTGGTCAAAAGTCAAACAATGCCCGTGTCCTCTTGCATTCACAAATCTTATGTACTCATTAAGATGACTATATATACCAATTTGTATGCCAAAATCTTCAACAATTTCCGTGGAATCTTATGTTCCATTATTTTCCCATATAAAAGCACGAGAAAGCAAATTTGACCTTGTCATAAAAACGCCAAGGTCAACCCAAGGTAATCATTTGAACAATAACTGTAGTACTTGGGTGCCCGATGTTACACACCAAGTTTCAAGGCCATTTGTTTAATATTTCGTTCCAGCAATAACTGGATGCTTTATTTAAAATTTGTTTAGAACTGGCTCAGTGGCCTTTGAGTAGACGTTATGCAAGACCTAGACCAAAGGTCAAAGAATTGAGTATTTGATGCTACGTACCAAGTTTCACGGCCAACTGCCAATGGGTTCTGGAGAAGAAAATTGTTAAATGTTTTTACCACATATGAACGTGGCAGCCATGATGGTCATCTGATTCAGACCGTTTGAACAATATTTCGTTCCCGCTAGCCCTGGAGGCTCTATGTGAATTTTGGTTACAACTGGTCCAGTGGTTTCAGCGGAGAAATTGTTTGAAATTGAGGACGGGCGGACAACGGACGACATAGGACCACAGAGTCGGCCCATCCTGATAGCTCTCCTGGAGCCTTAGGGTTAGGTGAGCTAAAATGAAGTCACTTTATTTTAATTTTGATATCAACGTGTTTCTTGTGATCTCATTAAGAAAATGACTGTTCACATGTTATGTCTATGATTGTTAATAAGAGAGTTATCAGCTCTGAAAGGTCGAGAATTTTCCTGTTTAGGCACATCGAATTTGTCATATAAACATCGACGTATCTCATGCAACTTTGTGGACGTTAGTAACGTTATCAGCCAGGGAAAGCCTTTATCAGACCGGTGGGCATGATAAAATCTCTGACAACTCAGCTTTATCAAATATGCAAATAGCTTCTTATACGGTCCAAACATCTGTATCTATAAGATAACTACTCTTATAATATCTCAAACGTTTCTACGATTGAACGAAATCTTTCTGCGATGGCATGAAGTATCATTTCGTTTCATTTTGTTCCCCAGCGATATACCTTTATTTCTGCGCATCACACGACTTTGACAGTGGTACATGAAAACCCAGCAAAATGCTGAGAATTTTCACGGCTCTGTGAAAAAAAAAGACAGGTCTAGTCTCCTTGTTTAACCTGAGACATAGATAAACAATAGGGTCATGAGGCCCTAAATCGCCCACCTCAGTATGGTGGTCATGTAAATCATGTGAACTAGACCGCTTGAATAAATTTTCGTTCCCTCAGCCCCTGAAAGATGAGTATGAAAGTTGGTTACAATTAGCACAGTGGGTTTTTAGTAGATGTCTTAAATTGTCAAAATATGAGAGACATGGGTTAGAGGTCAAAGAATGACCTTGACCTCTTGTACCCGCAATCTTCCATGTACTAACTAAGACGACTGTATATACCAGTTTTTAGGCCAAAATCTTCTTAACTTGCCATGAAATCTTATTTTCTAGCATTTTTCTATGCTTGACCTTGCATTAAAAAAGTTCAAAGTCAGCCCAAGGTCATCATTTGAACAATCTTGATAGTACTGAAGTACCTGATGCTATTCACCAGGTTTCAAGGTCATCGATCATTTGGTTCTTGAGACGAGTTGTAAAGGTTCTAGCCACATATGGGCATGGCGGCGAAGTTGGTCATGTGACCCAAGTCGTTCGAACTCATTTTCTTTCCCTCAGCCCCTAGAGGCTCTATATGAAATTTGGTTACAATTGGTCCAGTGGATTTTGAGGAGATGTGTGAATTTGTCACAATATGTGAGACCAGGGTCAAAGGTCAAATACTGACCTTGACTTCTTGTACATATTAATTTTCATGTACTCATTAAGATGACTGTTTACACCAATTTTCAGGTCAAATCTTCATCAGTTTCCAAGAAATCTTATGTTATACTATTTCCCCATATGAAAGCTACAGAAAACAAATTTGACCTTACCGTATCAAAGGTCAAGGTCAACCCAATGTCATAATTTGAATAATCTTGGTAGTACTCCTGTACCTAATGCTACAAACCAAGTTTCAAGGTCATCGGTTTATAGGTTCTGGAGAAAAAGCTTTTTAAAGGTATTTACCATATATGGGCAAGGCAATCATATTGATCATGTGACTAGGGCAGTTCAAACAAATTTTCGTCCCCCGCCCCCATGAATTTGGTTACAATTCGCCCAGGGGCATTTGAGGAGATGTGTGAAATTATCAAAATATGAGACACCTGGTTTAAAGGTCAAAGAATGACCTTGACCTCTTGTATCAATAAATTATTATGTGAGAAGCAATTTTTACATCAGCAAAATGTCAACTATGTCTTCATAGGTTTAAAAACAAAGCCACTGATAGGGTATGGCGTTCAATCTTATGGGCCACCACTCGGAAGTACATTATCAATGCCATTTAGCGCCATTGTGCACCTCTACGGCAAGGCTACAGATGCAGTGAAGATGAGTGACAGCACAGGATAATGCATGGAATTAGGTAAGTATGCCTTCTCTCAATCACCCTTTTCAACATTTTTCTTGAAAGTATCATGTCTGATTCTCTGGAGGAAAATGATAGAAGGGTAAGCTATTACCTACATGTATAACCAGTCTGCATTCTGCCCAGGACACCGCTATGAGCAGAGGAGGAGCAAGAATTATAACCGCTAATGGAAAATATCGACAAAACCAGCAAAAGGTAGAACACAGAGATAAATGCTGAGAAGATCAAATTGAAGATAAACAGCGCCAATGGCACCCAAAGGGAAATCAAGGTAAAATAACAGAAGTGTGGAACTGTGGCAAGGATTAAATACATTATAGCAGTAGTCTCAGATGGAGGCTCTAAACCTAGTTTTCTCAGGGATTGCACAAGGCACTGCAGCATTAACAAAACTGACACCAATTCTGAGAGATACCAGAAAATGTTTTAGGTCTAAAGTAAAACAGATACGCTCCTTAGTCATATCCATTGTTCTGTATCCCTGTAAAACGTGGACCATGACAGTAGAGTTAGAGAAAAGAATATTTGCCTTCGAGATGAAGACTGCCGATGGTTACTATAGCGATGTTCGCAGAAAGCTTGAAGCAACTATTGGAGAACATGACAAACTCCCGAACATGGTAAAGAAAGGAGTTGGTCTGGCTTCACCTCTTCGACTCCTTGCTTAGCAAAAGAAGATGTCTTGCAGGGCACGTTGGAGGGGAAAACAAAACGAGATATACAGAAAAAAAACAATAGGAAGACAATATTAAAGACTGGGTATGACAAAACTAGGGCATCTGAAAACAGAATGACGAGGGGATAGATAATTGCAAAGCCATCTGTGGTGTAACAACGACGGGATAGAAGAAAACAGAAAAGAAAATAGACAGTCTACCTTTCACAGTCCGTGTTCATCTGAAAAAGGCCAGAAAGCCAACCCAGTCTAGACTGAAGTTTGACTTTGAAAAGTTAAGAAAAAAAAACAAGTGTGGCAAGCAAGTTCCAAGCAACAATAGGTGGGAAATTTACACCATCCATCAGTCTTATGGATGATGACATAGATAAGATAAGTACTAGTGTCAAGTCAGCTAAATTCGGACATCAGGTAAATTCGGACAGTGACGTTGTTTCCTCTATATGTCAGTTGTTTGGAGTTAAAACAAAAATCACAGGGCAAACAGTGAAAATCCTGATGAGACGGCTCATTATGAGCCGTCTTATCTGGATTTTTACTGTTTGCAATGGTATGTCCGAATTTACCTGCTGTCCGAATTTACCTGACTTAACCCTACCTACTTCAATATTGCAGTGACTGGCAATGAACGTGACAGGAACATGCCCTGGCTCACCAGAGATGTTCTCTGTGTTAAGGGGAGGGCTTTGAAGAAGAGATGGTATGAAGCAGAAGGAGTAAAAGACTATAAACAAGAGGTGGCAGAAGGCCCTAAAGAAAGCAAAAGAGGATTACAGTCAAACCTGCTTATATGGTCACCTCTATCGAGGGATCACCTGTCTTAAGCAGCCACCTTTTCTGGATCCCTTGAACCAAAATACAGTGCAAATGAACCTGTTTTAAGGGGTCACCTGTCTTAAGCAGCCACTTTTTGTCCATCCTTTGGCTGATCCCTTAGGACAGGTTTGACTGTATATAAGTGCTCAGTGCAAGGAGATTGAAACATGCCTGAACAGAAACAACAGCAAAAGAGCATATCAACTGGTAAAGAATCTAACTTCAGAGAACCACAATTGTCCAGGACAAGGCTGGGGAATATGTAACAAAAGAACAAGAGATTCTCAGCAGATGGACAGAGTATTGCTCAGAGCTATACAACCATGACAACCATGAGTTATAGTGACAGTGCGGTCCTAGACTCCACTCAGCATCCAGAAGAAGATTAAAACAGATCATTCGTGAAGAAGTTGAGATTGCAGTAGCTGCACTGAAAAAGGGGAGTCCCCTGGAGTTCGGTAATATACCAGCAGAACTTGTTCAGGCAGATGAGGCTACCATGATTAATGTTTTGACGAAGGTCTGTAACACAATCGCGGTGGAGAACCGGAGCTTTGCCGACCCCACTGACTCATTCGCTGATTATTACGCTTCCAAAAAGGGTCAACATATATCTCTCAGTCATCCAAGTAGAGTCATGCTAAAAGTCATCTTGAACAGGCTCAAACCCCAAGCTGGAAATATTGATTAGCAGGATGGATTCAGGACCAGAATAAGCACCACAGTCCAGATCTTCAACCTCAGAAGCCTGTGTGAAAAGTACCTTTAACATCAGCAGAACCTGTACCATATCTTCATAGATTTCAATAAAGCATTTGACAGGGTACGGCATGCAACCTTATGGGCCGCCCTGCGGAACTACAATATCAGTGCAAATCTAGTCCGCGCCATTGAGCATCTCCATGACAAGGCAGTTCGGATGAATGGAGGCACGGGAGAATATTTCAAAACAGCAGTTTAAGTAACGCAAGGATGTTTTATATCACCCACCCTCTTCAACATTTTTTCTCGAAAGGATTATTTCTGATCTCTGGAAGAACGCAATGTTTGCATATGCAGCAGAACCACGACTGTATTAACAATCTACTCTTTGCCAATGACACCGACGCTCTTGCTGAGGAAGAACATGAACTAGAAGCCCTAGCTGAACGTCTCGAAAAAACCTGCATAAATGTTTAAAATGGAGATAAGTGCTGAGAAGACCAAACTAAGACAAACAGCACCAGTGGCATCCAGATGGAGATCAAAGGAAAATGACAGAAGTTTGGAACGGTAACAAGTACTGTGGAGCGATTGTCTCAGATGAAGTTTCAAAACCAGAGGTGCTGTCAATGTTTGAACAAGCAACCACAGCTCTGACAAAGCTGAAACCAGTATACAGAAATAGCAACATATCTCTTGGATCAAATATGAAGCTGATGCGGTCACTTGTCTCATCAATATTTCTGTAGGCCTTTGGGTCGTGGACCTTGACAGTAGATTTAGCGGAAAGAACGGAGGCCTTTGAGATGAGGTGCTATCAACGGTTACTGAGCATCTCGTATCAGGACCAAGTGATGACGTATCAGGACCAAGTGATGATGTTCGCAGAAAGATCCAAGAAACCAATGGAGAATATGACGAGCTCCTGACTAAGTGGTCAAGAAACGGAAATTGAGGTGGTCTGGGTACATATCAAGGTCTGGCTTAGCAAAGATAATTCTGCAGGACACAGTGAAACGAAAAGGAAAAGAGGTAGACAGAAGAACAGGTGGGAAGACAAATTAAGGAGAGGACAGGGATGAAAATGAGCAGCTGAAGACAGTACTAGTTTGAAAGGAATTGCTGTAATTCATCTGTGCCCCAACAGCCTTGCAAAGCTATGGGATGGACTAGACTAGACTTGATTAGTAGCAACTAATTACACTGATAAGGCAGGCATGAATAAATATAGATAGAGTGTCTAAAAACGTGGACCATTTTGGAAATTGCTGGAACTCCTTTATATATCAATGAAACATTTAAAAAATTTGTGTGATTGTAGTAATGTGATACTCCTTTGCACATATGGTGTTTTACTACAAGGTGGCGCTGTTAACAGGAAGTGACGACATAATATTGTACGCTTTTATTTATGACATCATTGCCTGCAGTCAGCGCTGTTGAAACTGCAAACTGGCCTCAAGTGGAATAAACTTATTTGCAGAGTGCAGCCAGGCTTCCATTCTAACGAAAGAAGGATTTACACTATCTCAGACAATGGCTAGTATGAAAAATAAAAAATTGGGATACGAAATGATCTGTTCGCAGCGAAAATAAAGAGCTCAGCAGGGAAGTTTCAGGCCAGCACGAAGTTATCTTTAAAATCATAAAAAGAACAGAAATATCAAAGTATGGAAGTTATTCAACCATTCAAATGTAAAGAAAATTAGTTGGAAACATAAGGGAAAAGGACAGCATGTTAATATTTAGTACTTTGACATTTCCATTTCTTTAATGCTTTTGAAGATACCATTGATGCTCTTCCACCTCCCTCTTTTCTCTTCGTACTCACCAGTTTAACAATGAACACACCCCATTACAATACCGGGTTCTTTATCTGTTTGGTCTCTCTTCCATTATTTTAAATTCTTCTTCCTTGAAATGTGAGCCCGAGAACACTCGGGGACTATGATCTTTTTCACTTATTCTGCCATTCTGTGGTTTCATCAGTGTGGACGACAGAAAGTAATGTCAAAAATACAATTTGACGTCATTATGACGTCACTTCTTGTTGCCAGCGCCACCTTGCAGTAAAACACTTTAGTACATTGGGGTATCATACTGCTACAACCGCACAGGAGTTTTCAAACTTTCCATGATAAATTAAAGAGGTACAGTAATTTTCATGTTTTTTTTTTGTTTTTTTTTTTGACACTCTGTATAATATGCACTTATGCGAACAGAGACCGTTGATTCCCGCATTTTTCTTTGTACACTCAGCTCTAGAGTTTGTATTAAGCCGAGCAGATGCGCAGTGTTTATCCGCCCGGCAAACTCTGTATGATTCCGCTCCAGAGGAAACGAAAGTTTACAAGGTTTGTCGAGAACGAAAGAACGTGCCCAAGAACACGTGTATAATTCGTAGTCCTTGATGAGCATGGTTAGACCGATCTTTGACTTCGTTTTTCGTTGTTGTTTTTTTTCCTTTATACATGTACATGTATGTTCGACAGAATCCATAATGCCTTGTCTGAACAGATTACCTGGGTGTGCCGGTTGATCGGTCGACGTGATGCGGCTAAAATGTATCAGTCTGTTTTTTTTTTTTTGCATAGTTTTGTTTGACTAAGATTCAGCCACATGTTAAAATCGCATTAAAACCCGCTTTCGTGTCGTCCGCAGAGCTCTGGAATCAAGATGGCGTCCCGTAACGGTAACGTTAAAAGTTGTTTTTCATTTCTCTCAAATGCTTTCTTCGTCAAAGAAGGTATGTGATTACGATAAAACGTTCTTTTCCTGTTTTTTTATCGTTTTCGGTTTGAAACACTTATCTGATCACACGACAACGTATGTTCGTACTTCAGAAAGGACTTACTGCGTTATGTTTAACGACGTACCAAGTGCCTTGAAACTGCAAGAGAGCACCGCACAAGCTACGAACAACTGTTAGGCGAAGGGCAGGCAGTCCTGTCTTTAAATGCAATACATTTAAAGATTGTCTCCCTCGTTTATTTCATGTTTTCAGAAACAAATATTTTAACAAAATTTCGTTAGACAATATGTAATAGTCTCATTATGAACCGTAAAAGTTTTGAGAAAATGCATGTTTATTCGATAAATGTGGAATGAAAAATAATCTTCAAATTAAATTGCAAATTACCTTTTTCCTCACGGCCTGTGAGAATATCGATTTTGACCACGTGTGCCATGTGATCATGTAGAGGTATTTTTTCTTATTCGTGCACGTAATTGTGACGTATGAATAATTTTTTTGGTCCAATAATGCGATTTCAACCGCGGTCCGCGATTGTATAAAAAAATCTCTTTTTTTTTTTTTTTTTTTTTTTTTTTTTGTTTAAAGTCACTTAAATCAAATATTTGTATCTAAACTCTAATTCAAATGTTTAGTTTGACCATGTCGGAGGTATTGCATGAAATATTTCGTCAAATCATTTTTGTTATTATTACAAAGAGAGTAAATCTTTAATAGATTCATATAGCTTATTTGCACGTGTGATTCCAATAATGCCTTGATTTTATCTCCAATTTTTGTTTAATTTTCCTGTAACATCTTGGACGATGTTGGAATATCGAGGACTGACTTGCATGTATGTCCCCACACCCTCCCAAGCAAATGCAATTTATGCAACGTCGCATCACACCTGCTTCAGCTAATGCAAACGTCTTGTAAAAGCCATATGGCACTTTTATATATGCCTGGGAAACACAAAAGTCATAGACTATTCACATCTTGAACAAGTTCGAAATTGAATATGCCATTAATGGCAGGGCCTTAAAGTTACGATAGATTGACAATGGGAACATAACATGATCATCATGGCTAATTTTTCGTTTTTCATGTGACCATGTTTCTGACAGCACTAAAACGCCTCGGGGATCAAGCAAGCGTAAACTGACGTCATATATATAAAGGCTGAGTGTGACAAGTGGCTATTATTTACGTTACTAGCAGACTACCTTGGAGGAGCATAATATAACACAGAGATCATGAAGTCTATTGTTGCTGTAAGTTTTTATTTATCTTAATTTAAATGTACGACTTCTTTTCGCGAATATAAGTCAAAAAGGAACAATTTTGAATATGCAATACTCATAACGTTCTTCTGTATTAATAAGGTTTAGTTTTATTTGCGCTCATATTTCACAGTCCATAATTCCATGGTGTTTGTTTTTAGTTTTATCAGGACTGCTTTTCATTCTTTCTTATCTATTTTTGTAAGTATAAGATAGCTCAATAGATAAGGCGAAAACTTTTTATAATTGTGTGATGATTTTTTTTTATTTCAAGATAGGTCAGTATTCTTGCATTAATAAGGTGGTCGTATTTAGAGACCTCAACATATATTTACGGTTTCACAGAGGTATACGCTTTATGTACAATAACTTGTAATACGGGAGAGTGAGTTGTGATTTAACGTCCCAGTATATAATATATAAGTCATGTCGAGATGTTAACTCCGAACCTGGCAGAACATTTACCTGACCTTGGATAAATGTCACCCAGGTCCTTCTAGAGCAACAAGTCTCCGCAGAGACACACTGTACCAGCCAGCTCATCTATTTCTCGGGGCCGAATTTTAACAAGAATTACCCCTAATGTTATTATAGGAATTACTAATGTTATCGTTGTTACTGTTATTATTGCGAGTATTATCATTTTGTAGAGCTCGGCACAACAAAAGCAAAAAACAACAAAGCGGTCTGCGCGCCAAGCGAGGACTCAGACCATCCTGGGCATCCGCCAAGTCTGATTAGAGTATTTGCTGTGCGCTTTAAGGGTAGCTAAGGGACTAAACTACCTCCATTTTGACAGCGAAGACTCTAAAAGACTTGGTGGATACCCGGGTTGAGCTGAGTCTTTGCTGGGCGCACATGCCACTTTGTTTGGTATGTCGTGTTGCGGCTCATTTTGTAGAGGTCGGCAAAAATAAATGATTGGCGTCGAGTGGAATGGTACCTTAAGCGATGTGCATAGAGTAGCTACTTAAACTAGCCCGCGTACCTGAGCAAACTGATCCAAGTCTTTACTTTTCAGTTTTTAAGCGGAAAGGGAAGACGTTGATCAGAACGCGCGAATGCGCAGTCTGACCTGATTCTTTTCTGTTCGCACATGCAGTACTTTTACCAATCCGTTAAGGTACATCATGTAAGGTACTTTTT
Organism: Ctena decussata; assembly: GCA_963989385.1. Classification (NCBI taxonomy): domain Eukaryota; kingdom Metazoa; phylum Mollusca; class Bivalvia; order Lucinida; family Lucinidae; genus Ctena; species Ctena decussata. Next base: position 29,601,973 of record OZ022498.1, on the reverse strand, counting down.
ACCAGTATGCCAAAAGGACGGCCGATTAGTCTGCATGTCGGAATATACTGATCAGAATAAGGGCAATTCTCAAAATAAGGGGACAAATTATATATTGGAATATCGTTTTCTTTACTTTTTCCTATATATTTATATGTAGAAGCGTCGGAGAGCACTTTTAATGAGTGGTCATCACAAACCTTTCCAATACAGTAAAAATTCTAAGAACAGGGAAACATCTTTCTGAGCAAGGAGTGCAGACCCAGATCAGACTGCAGCCTGATTAGGGTCCACAGTGTTTGCCGTTCAATCGTTTGGACGCGTTGCTGCATTGTAAAGAATAACACCCGAAAAATGATAAAAAAAATTTGGTGCGTATTCTGTTATTTACATATTATGTTAATTAGACTAAAACAGGATTATTGGAATTATTCAACAGGGTGGCCCAAACAAATGGTGTGCTGTCATCTACTGGAGAAAGACGCATTTAAACATATTTCTTTCCACGGAGTTACTAAGAATAAATGTCCAAATGCGTAAGAATAAATGTCCCAATGCGTAAACATATTTGCTTAAACGACATGTGTCATGAGAAACACTATCTTTCTGTCAACTAAGAAGAGCGCAAACAAAGCAACCTCAAATGGCGTAAACGTTTATTTCATTTATCATCATGGCTAACATTTCTATCGGTTCTATTCATCAAATGGCATGACCGTCTACGTTGTAGAAGTCAGTTTACATTGGTTGGGCTTAATTTGCGGTAGGAAACGCTACGTAAGGAACATATTTTCGTGTAGGAACTGTCACTTTTAGTACTCCCCACAAATTATGAACAAAAACATCAGGGCCCAGTTGTCCAAAGCATTAGTTTAAACTTTATTTTATTTGTATAAACGTAAATACATTTACAAACATTTCTGAAACACAATATTTTATACAAATGGGATTCAGAAGAAAGTCAATTGACTTTTTTCAAATTTGTATCCCAATCTTGCAATAAAAGTAACGCTTATATAACAGTCGGGTACATAACCTTTCAAAGTTAATAAAAATATAACTTGAAGCAGTTAAAAATTATCCTATTTACCACTAATTTCAAAATGAGGCTGTAGAAAATAACTTATTTAGGTTAAGTCTGAAATTATTTAGGCCAAGGTCAGATTTGCAATCTCCAAATAAATAACTGTAGTAAGTTACAAAGTAGCTAATTTCCTGATCTTCAAGGGCCAGGCGTACCAATTTCTAGACGATGAGTACAGAATTTTATTGCTTTATCATAAAGTAATGTAAGAGATCTTTCAGGGAAAATTACCCAACTGTCCATAAAAATTGCTGTAACTCCAGAATATGAAGGTGAAAAAAGACACTTTAACTTAAACAGGTTACTTTTGCTATAGTCACAAAAAATTAGAACTGCTTCAAGTTATATATATTTTTAACTGTTAAAGGTTATGTACCTGACTGTATAAAAAGTGATTTGTTGGTTAGGGTTCCTTGAGTCAGTCTTACTGTATACCTAAAATAAAGTCACTTTGCTAATATTTGTGCCAAAACTGTGAGGAGCTTCTCTTTACACTGCAAAAACTCCTGCCATATTTTCGGCAAAAATGGCGGTGTACAATAAAAATGAGCCGCGACACGACAAAACCAACAATGTGGTTGTGCGCCCAGCGCAGACTCAGATCAGCCTGGGCATCCGCCCAGTCTGATCAGAATCTTCGCTGTCCGCATGAATATACCTTAGACCCTTTACTACCCTCTAAGTGCTTAGTGTAGGGTCTGATCAGACAGGGCGGATGCCCATGCTGAGCTGAGTCTGCGCTGGGCGCACAACCACATTGTTGGTTTTTCTCGCGTCGCGGCTCAAATGTAAAATGTGTAAAAGTGTAAAATTACGTACAATACATTTGAAAGTTTAACGTCTCCTTTACTAATGATATCGTTAGTTTTGGACAATACTGACGTAGGCCTCAGTGTTGTTTGATGTTTCCATAAGGTTATAATTAGCACTTCTATTGAATATACTACTTTGTTTTTGTTCTGGTAGAAAGCTTTATGAATAATGCAAGCAACATTGTTGCTCGCCCAAAGCCACCATCTGGCGTCAAAATTGACGTCAATTGGGTATATTTTTCGGATACAATGGAATTAATATCCTTAGACCTATGGGATTCAACATTTTCTTTAAGAGCACGGTGTGTACAGTTCTCGGGAAAAATATGACGGCCATGAAACGGTCAGTCAATAATATTGGGCTAATATTATCACACGTGGGTTATGTAACATTGGGTCAACTTAAAGTTAAAGTTTGTTTTTTTATGATAATTAGACACAACAAATATGAATGTCAATAATTATGAGCCGCGACACGAGAAAACCAACAAAGTGGTTGTGTGCCCAGCGCAGACTCAGATCAGCCTGGGCATCCGCCCAATCTGATCAGACTCTTTGCTAAGCGCTTAAAGGGTAACCAAGGGTCAAAGCTACTTCCATGTGGACAGCGAAGACTCTGATCAGACTGGGCAATGCCCAGGCTGATCTGAGTTTGCGCTGGACGCACAACCGCTGTATTGGTTTTCTCGTGTTGCGGCTTAGATTATTAAAAAAGAGTCGGTACTTAGTACCATGATACTTATTCTACTGACTTCGATCTTTGTTATGACTTGAAGTGACGTGTACTAGCTTTTAACAGAAACTTAAGTATATTTCATTTCATAATATAGGCCTTATCGTAGTTTTAAGCCTAAGTTTCGGTATTTATTAATATCTGAACCAGGTTCATGGACATCTGACGTTGAAGGTTGACCGGGCTCATCGGATAAACGGAAGCATCTGAAAAAGACAGGACAAAGCGCAGTCTGATCGAACCGCCCTAGTAACTATCTCAATGAACACAGTTTTCTTTTCAAACTTCACATTGTTTCTGTTCAAACTTCACTTTCAGCCGGGCCGCGTAGCGCAGTCGGTAAGGTTTCTGACTTATAAGCCAAAGGTCCTGGGTTCGATACCCGGTCCGGCCACTTACTTTCATTTCTCCTTCCACTGATTCAAGAGGGGCAGTTGTCAGTTACTGGTGAAAGTAAGTGCACTTAGTACTGGTTAACCGCCTTAGGAGATCTAAGCTTGCCCAGGAATAGCGCGGTTAGGTTAACTGACCGTCCCGACATGACGTTAGCTGTAGACCGTGGACGTTAAACAATAACACAACAACATCAACAACGTCACATTCTGCGGAAAAAAATATTTAACGACTAAACGCTTTGCTGCTCAACAAATGTTAAAAGAAAAACATTGTGAAATACGAAAGAAACACGCAATTTATTCCCTTCATTTCGGCTCTTGATTAATTGTTCCTGTAACTGTATAGTGTTTCATGCATATGAATGTATGACGTGTTTTCATTTAAAATGGGCAAACATGTCCAATGAATATGTCATAAAATCTTTATATCTATTCTTTTTCTTGTGCCATATATTAGGTAAAAATATAAACAAAATGTGTACCTGCACTTCTCTGAGTTAGATTCGCGTCGAATCAACATGCGGAGTTTTGACAATGTATTCATTCTTTGCGCGCGCGCGCGTGTGTGTGTGTGTTAGGCAAGTTTTGTATATAAGTCTACTACATGTCCACTTACATGTAACATTGTATAAAACGATACAATTCCTTCTTCAGCAAAAATGAACATTTAAATGTATGAGAAAAGGGGCAATCATGTAACATTGTTAGATATTTGCTAAAACAAAGTAATGCTACAAAATATATACATAAAAACGGTGCTACGAAGATGTTTAGCATGTACATGTATGTAAAATAGTAGTCACATAGTTGTGCTCTGCATAACCTACATTGTCATACACGCTGGCTTGTGAGGAGAGGTAAATTAATGGAGGTATACTATACTTATACTACGGTTTGTCCGTCAGTGTGGGAGACAATTCACTCGCTAAAGCTAGTGGAATAGCTTCTTGTACATGCGGACGTGCCATTGTATAACTAATGCTTTGCCTATCAAAACAAAAAAAAACACACACGTGGTCCTTCACCCTGTACAACCTGATGAAGATTGGAAGAGCTGTTAACTAATGTAAGAAATTTTGACTCTTGTTGTGTTTGTTTATAAGCTTTGTATGTATATAAAAGAAATTACTGATCGCATGTAAAATGACTTTTTTCAGGTGCGGTTTAATATGTTAATTTTTTATAAAGCAATAAAAAAAAGAATCGTGAAAGGCTTTGGCGTATTCATTAATTCTAATACAGAGAACGACACCTATATGTCAGAACAACGCTCACGCTCTAAGTACTTCTGTCAATTTGGGTAGGAGTTATTATTTTTTTTGTTTACATTTTCTTTTCACAAAATACCTTTAGAAAAGTATATCACTGCTCTATATTGTCATGAATAATCATCTTCAGTTCTGACTGAGGCCTTGAACATTGTAAAAGGCCTTGACATTGGCTTTACATGGACACGCCTGGTAAACTATCACAGGTACCTCCGGCGGAGGTACCGATAAAAAGTTGTGACAGGCATCTGGAGCTGCCTGTGACTGTCAAAAAATGACAACAAACGGAAGGTATTCCTCTTTTTATGACAAAATATAAAATAAACAGGGAGTTTATTAAAAACCAAAAAGTGCTATTCGACCCTTATAGACATAAAGTTATGTCACACATCATATCCCCCAGAACTTTCCATATTAATCAAAGATACGACTTTTGAAGTGGCTTTGGTGTCAGTCCACAGTACTCAAAACATAAAGAATTTGGCCGTTTTTAGTCTTAAATGCAGTGATCTTGCATACGAATCTGTTTTTCGCGGCACACTGATGTTAAGGTAACCTCCTTGCCCGAACATAAAATGTCGATTGACTTCAAATAAGGCTTGATTTTGAAACCAACAGCTGGAGGTGCCTGCAATGGCGTGGAGGTGCCTGTGATGTAAGCAAATATAGTGAAAGTCTGAATAGTTATCGCAGCTGGAAATATTGACATCTTCTCTAAACCATTGCCTGGAAAGAATCACTCATTCAACGTCCCAATAAGCTATCATAATATGTATATCATGAAATTCCATGTGAAATTCCTAAATCACCATCTCAAAGAGTTATTGCCCATTTTGTTTCCGCTTCTGTTAGTCAAACATTGATGAATTTCACATAGTTGCTGAAAATTAATTGCCTAATTCAGTGTTAGAATCATTATGAAATAAGAGTCAACATTTTTATGAGTGGTGGTGACTGTGATCGGGAGGTGCTGCCTGTGAGTCATTCCAACTCGTTAGAAATTGTCGAGGTCACACGTCATGCCAGCTACACGTATGGTGTGTCAAGTGGGTCAAAATTGCCCATACCCGTCAACAGGCATACACGTACAGGTATCTATAGTGTTGATCCTTTTGGTACCTCATATGCGTGTCGCTCGCATGTGTGTCGTATGGCGCTCGCTGTATGTATGCATTGGATTAGGCAGTAAATTTTCAACAGCTACATACAACTCGTCAACATTTGACTAACAGATATGGAAACAAAACGGGCAATAACTATTTGAGATGATATGCTTTGGATTTCTGTTGTGAAGCATCAATGTTACGTGTCCGCTTGTCTGTAGTCTTCTGGCAATAAGGTCACCGGTACAGCTGTCCACTTTGCTTTCTGGTTTGTTTTGTAATTTAGAATATAAAATAGGGAAAACAGAAGTTATCGTTGCTTTCATTTGGGGTAGGTGAATGACCACCTGTCTGGGAAAGAGTTCTTTATTCGGTTTATCATGCGTGTCTTTTATGAACTATTGTCAATGTATACTTACTTCCATCTTGGTTTAGAGAACAGGGTGTACAATCTGATTGTATAAGTTCATGATCATTTTCTGTCGTTTTAACAAAAATATGCTTGATATACAAATTATGATAGATTATTGCGATGTAAAATGAACGATTCTTTCAAGGCAGTGGTCTAGAGATGAAGAATATCAATATTTGCAACCGCAATAAATCTTAAGAGTTTCGCTATATTTTCTTACATCACAGGCACCTCCATTTCGTCACAGGCACCTCCGGTTGTTTTTTAACAGATCCAGCCTTATATGGAGTTTTTCGGCATTTATATTTGGGCAAGGAGGTGTACTTTACGTCAATGTGTCCAGATAAACAGATTCTTATGCAAGGAAAGTGCATTTAGGACCTAAAATAACCGATTTGTTCTTGTTTTGAGCACTTTCGACTGGCCTTAAAGCCACTTCAAAACTCATCTCTTCCGTGTATATGTAAAGTTCCGGGGATATATTGTGTGAAAAAACTTAATGTATATAAGGGTCGAATAGCATTCTTTGATTTTCAGTAAGCTCCCTGGTTATAATGTATTTTATCAAAAAAGACGAATACCTACCCTTTTTTGTTTATTTTTGGACCGTCACAGGTAGCTCCGGATGCCTGTCACAACTTTTTATCGGTACCTCCGCAGAGGTACCTGTGATAGTTTACCAGGCGTGCATGGAACAATTAAATCGGACTTGACAGGGAATTGCAACAAATGATTAGGCCCAAGTTGTACAAAACTAACGACGTCGTTAATTAAGGAGGTATTAAATTTTCAAATGTACAGTACACAAAAATACTGCATTTTTTATGAAAAATGTGAGGAGCTTTTGCTAAAGCTCTTCACTTTTTCATCAAAATATATTATCACTCTTGATTTTATAGATACTAGAAGACTTGACCAAACCTTAACTCACGACTTCGACAAGCTTACAATGCTATGAATAAATGATCTCTGTATGATATAATACCCTGTCATGATAATTATTATTTATTTATTTATTTATTTATTTTCATATTTTTTTGTTCTCAGTGCGACCTAGTTGCGGGGTCGTGCAAAACATCTGGAAACATCTGTATAACATCAAAGTTTCAAGGGATTTTCTTTAACCTTGCAATGAATACTCGAAGCTGTCATGATAAAAAATTGTCGACCAGGAGTTGCATGCCTTAATCTAACAAAAGCTTTTTGCCATGATAAAAAAAAAATGTCCCGTCTCTGATCATGGGGGCTTATACTTATACATAAAATCCAGAAAAGAAACGTTTAAAAAAATCAGAGTTAAAAAAAAAATAATAATAAAATTTGGAGTCCAAATATATGAGTCAATATTTGCTGATAGTTGTGTTTATCGGATAGAATTAAACCTAAAAAAAGAACGAAACAATAATGGGGGTTCTCCCCTCCGTAAGCAGAACTTGTCTTTCCCACAAGTGCGCCGGCAGAGGTTGGAACCCACAGCGGTGGGAAATCTCGTGTTTTAGTTGGTTTAGATCTTATAGTCAGCGTACATATCTTTTTATGAAAACAAAAAGAAGCTCATAAATTCATTGAAAGTAAACACATGGAGGAATAAGACGAAAATACTTTATAAAATCGTGATTTTTTTTTTTTTTTCATGTCAGTTGGTAAGTCAAAATGAACACCATGCGTAACGTAGGCAACCACAAGCATGTGTTGACCTACGATAACAACTTGAAAATAATTGAGCCGCGACACGAATAAACCGAAAAAGTGGTTGTGCGCCTAGTGCAGACTCAGATCAGCCTGGGCACCCGCCCAGTCTGATCAGAGTCTTCCCTGTCCGCATGTAGGTAGCTTAGACCCTTAGCTTCCCATTCAGCGCTTAGCTAAGAGTCTGATCAGACTGGGCTGATGCCCAGGCTGAGCTGAGTCTGTGCTGGGCGCACAGCCACCGTGTATTTATTTTCTCGTGTCACGGCTCAAATTAAAAGTGCACGTTACAATAGAGCACCTTCTGTCAGTCGCTGTGACCACAGAAGACAACTCGTGAGACACGTATTCTGGGCCAAGTGGCTTAACTCTTGTCCCACTGATGTTTCATACCGTAAAATTCCTAAAAAATGGGGCACCTGCAATAATTACCGTAACTTGCCTAAAATTTAAACAGTTTGACGGAAGTCGGTGACGTCATTTTAACACTGGAACGCTGCTGTAACGACCAACGTCCATATGAAGACAATCGTTTTCAAAGATCGCTTCTAGAGGTACTGCCTATGATCAGATGATATCATCTTAGGTTAAGATTGGAATTTTGCAGCAGATACATGATTAAATTTTTCTAGAGAGTGATTTTTTTTTTTTGACGATTTTCAAGAGCAATGCTTAAAGTCGGATAACACGTAAATCTAAACGAGACATTTTATCATAATCTGTCCAACAGAAAACACAAAATTCCAGTTTTGACAAATTTACGAGATGATGGGTAATCTGTAGGACGCCTGAAACTGTCTACTTAGCCTTCTTCTTGTACCGTCAGTATGTCAGTATGACTGATAGCGGAACAACTTACGTTTGTCCGCCCTGTTTCTTTGTGTAAGGACAAAATGTGCCTTACAGCATTTGTGACCAGGGATAAGATGTTTCTGACAAATATTCTGACCATTGGGCGAGAGTTCCTTGTTCTGCACCAATATGTGTGTTGGATACTTTTTAGGCTCTCTCAAATTTTGCATTTTATCCAAATTTCGACATAGCCTGTCGCGAACCGAAAACGTTACACTCAAACTACCAATTTCGGCACTTACACACATTATGCTGCTCAGCGTGTTTACCTGGTGCTTAAAAAGGTATAAACTCAGTTTTTACCTGAAAATTATATCAAAATGCCATTTAATTGACGGTTTCTTAGTTTTGGAGGTCTTAATTGCGGAGGGAAGAAGTTTGTTTCAGTACCTTTAGGCTTTGATTACGTCGTATCAGTATTAAATAAGTACGCAATATTGTGGGGATACTTATTTCTAGCTGATGCGTTTTTCAAAATATGAATAGGTCCCATATTAAGCAAGACTATTGCAAAGTAATACGATGCTTATGCGACTATGGTCCTAACTGCATCATTTAATCTTGAAATCAGTTCTTCAAAAACATTTATAAAAAGGCCAAAAGTTGAAAATGACTTTTCACCAAAAAGTCTAAATTTGAACTTAATTAGATACATTTTTCTTATTCTACCTTCATGCCGACAGCTAAGACTCTGATCAGACTGTGCGGATGTCAGGCTGATCTTAGTCTGCGCCGGGCGCACTTGCCGCATTGTTGGTTTTACCGTGATTCGGCTCATTTACATTCTTCTTCCATGCGCTAAAGCCTATGTTTGGACGGACACACGGCGCCAAGTGTGTGCAACTATGGTTACGTACCGTTGAGCCACTTGGGAAACGTCGATAAGAGAATTGAACTGAACTGAACTGAACTAAAGCATATCTGGAATGTGTGTAATTGGGAGAAAATAGGATAGTATTGCGGTTTCTTATTGGAGTATGAGGAGATTCACATACAGCTGACTCTCCTTATCTCAAAAACTGATATGAGCCGCGACGTGAGAAAACCAACAATGTGGTTGTGCGCCTAGGGCAGACTCAGATCAGCCTGGGCATCAGCCCAGTCTCCTCAGACTCTTTGCTAAGCGCTTAAAGGGTAGCTAAGAGTTTAAGCTACCTTCATGCGGACAGCGAAGACTCTGAACAGACTGGGCGGATGCCCAGGCTGATCTGAGTCTGCGCTGGGCGCTCAACCACATTGTTGGTTTTCCCACGTGGCGGCTCATATCTCGAAGTACCCTCTTATATCAAAGAATACAGGTTGGACACATTCCCTAGTTTTTCACATTTTAACTTCTGTCACCTAAAATTGCTGGTATCTCCAAATAAATTTTCCGAGACCAGAAATTTTATTTTGAGAAATCAGTATTAAGTATGAGCTAAACTTTGACTTTAAGATAGCGAGAGTTGACTGTATAGTGATAACACCGGCGTAAGAGGGATACTTAAAAGCAAATTCTCATTTTCCACCTGTAGAGTTATCATTGTCTTGACTTCTAAGATATATGAACATCATGAAAGCTTATGACAGGTTAATGGCTAAACATATTGTAATTACCGTATTCTCTGCCTGCTGTAGGCCATATATTATATAAATAGTTATGTTTTCTTTTAGTCCTTTTGAAGGTCAGACAAGGTAAATTGTTTGTTTATTTATTATTACCAAAAAGACCCTAAGTCGCGGGTACCCTTTACCAAACATTGTAAGCTCAAATTGCTACCGGGTCTACCAACATTTGATACTCTAATTACATAATAGCTTATTATAAGGAAAGATTAAAAAATGGAAAGTCAGTTACAGAAAGTTAAAGGAATAAGTAAGGATATGGTCTTAAGATGTCCCAATAAAACTTAGTTATTACGGTAACTCATCAATTTCCACTGATGTCCCCAACAAGTGAACAGGAATGATGAGAATATCACTCTCTGTCCCTGACTTTCACATATTGTTACATATCGCACTCTGTCCCTGGCTGTTACATATTGTTACATATCGCACTCTGTCCCTGGCTGGTACATATTGTTACATATCGCACTCTTCTATGTCCCTGGCTGCTACATATTGTTACATATCGCACACTGTCCCTGGCTGTTACATATTGTTACATTTCGCAGGTGGCTTAATACTGAAGCCATACTTCATCTGTTGCAATATGTAAAACGTCTTTATCTATACCTCATGTACAGTAGCTTGCATAACGCTATATCCCAGCGGGTGCATGACGTGATGACGTCACACTGACATCGATGCGACGTCATCACGTCGCATCGACGTCAGTTCGACGTCATGTGCCTGCTGGGTTAAGCTCTATCCCATCTGTAGCAATATGTAAAAGGGTAAAGCCGTACATCGTATAGCAGTACGTAACAGTTCTTTTAAAAGCTATACCCAAATTAGCAATATTTAATAGCCTTTCAGCCATACCTCATCTGTACGAATATGTAACAAAGCTTAAGCCCATATTTTGCTTGTTAATACCTGCGCAGGTCTGAAATAAAGTTGTTGTTGCTGCTTTTGTTTTCATTTTAACCCATATATGGCTATTTTTTTTTTTTTTTTTTTTGGCTATAGTATGATATTCATCTCAAATGGATGAGTCAATTTGTCATTTAAGGGATGTCTAGTTTAGTTTATTGTTATCATTTTTAATTCTTTTTAATGAGAAATACCAAGTGGTCTTATGCAAATAATGTAGACCCGCGTTTTGCGGCGTCTAATCTGGAGCTGCTGTGTCTGCAAGTGTCCCTTTTATGGCACACCAGGCATGAATGGGATATTTTTACTCAACGTACAATAAAAAAGTATAGCAAAATACTGAGTAAAATACCTGTTAGGAATCCTCGTTAAAAATTAAGCATTACATTAAAACACCTTAAAATTATACAGCACACGTACATATTGACTTTGCATTCTTCCGCTCGCATCGTACTTGACGATTATCAGTATTTGAATTTTCAGGGTTTTTTTAGCTCACCTGAGCCAGAGGCTCCGGGGGAGCTTATAGTATGGTCAGGCTCCGTCGTCCGTCGTCGTCCGTCGTCCGTCCGTCCGTCCACAATTTCAAACGACTTCTCCTCTGAAACCGCTGGGCCGATTGTAACCAAATTTCATATAGAGCCTCCTGGGACCTTAGGAACAAAAGTTGTTCAAACGGTCCTGGTCACATGACCAACATGGCCGCCATGCCCTTATATGGTAAAAACCTAAAAAAATCTTCTTCTCCAGAACCAGTAGGCCGATGGCCTTGAAACTTGGTATGTAGCATCGGGTAGGGGAGTACTACCAAGATTGTTCAAATTATGACCTTGGGTTGACCTTGACCTTTTTTACGGTAAGGTCAAATTTGCTTCCTTGTGCTTTTATATGGCAAAATGCTAGAACATAAGATATCTTGGAAACTGTTAAAGATTTTGGGCTAAAAATTGGTATCTACAGTCATCTTAATGAGTACATGAAGATTTATGAGTACAAGAGGTCAAGGTCATTCTTTGACCTTTGACCTAGAACTCTCATATTTTGACAAATCCTAACAATCTCCTCAAAAGCCCCTGGGCCAATTGAAACCAAATTTCATATAGAGCCTCCAGGAGTTGAGGGAACAAAAACTTATTCATACGGTCCAGGTCACATGACCAACATGGCCGCCACACCCATATATGGTAAAAACCTTTAAAAATCTTCTTTTCAAGAACCAATTGACCGATGGCCTTGAAACTTGGTATGTAGCTTTGGGTACCTGAGTACTGTCAAGATTGTTCAAATTATGACCATGGGTTGACCTTGATCTTTTTTACGGCAAGGTCAAATATGGGAAAATGCTAGAACATAAGATTTCATGGAAAGTTTTGAAGAGATATGCCTAAGAATTGGTATATACAGTTATCTTAATGAGTACATGAAGATATGTGAGTACAAGAGGTCAAGGTCATTCTTTGACCTTTGACCCAGAACTCTCATATTTTGACAATATCAAACAATCCCCTAAAAAAACTGGGCAATTGTAACGAAATTTCATATAGAGCCTCCAGGGATTGAGGGAATGAAAATTTGTTCAAACAGTCCAGGTCAGATGACCAACATGGCCCCCAGGACCATATATGGTAAAAACCTTTAAAAATCTACTTCTCCAGAACCAATTGACCGATGGCCTTGAAGCTTGGTATGTAGCATTGGGAATTCCAGTACTATCAAGATTGTTCAAAACAATGACCTTTGGTTGACCTTGACTATTTTACTGCAAGGTCAAATGTGGGAAAATGCTAGATTTCATGGAAAGGTTTGAAGATTTATGCCTAAAAATTGGTATCTACAGTCATCTTAATGAGTACATGAAGATTCATGAGTACAAGAGTTCAAGGTCATTCTTTGACTTTTGACCCAGAACTCTGTCATTTTGACAATATCAAACCATCTCCTCAACAGCCCCTGGGCCAATTTTGAAACCATATTTCATATAGAGCCTCCATGGGCTTAAGGGAATGAAAACTTTTTCAAACGTCCAGGTCACATGACCAACATGTCCTATATGTCCATATATGGTTAAAACCTTTAAAAATCTTTTTCACCAAAACCAATTGACCGATGGCCTTAGAGTAACTTACCCTAGAGTACTGAGGCTGAATGGACCCAGGTGAGCTACAGGACCAATGGTCCTCTTGTTTTCTATACAAAGCATAATCTTTGCATATCATTTACATGATAACACGGCTCTCATTGGCTGACTGAAAATTAATTTTAAAGACTGTCCCTCCCCTCAAAGCGATTTGTATTTGGATGGATGGATGGATGGATGGATGGATGGATGGTGATTTTACTCCCTTTTCAACAGTATTACAGTCATATCAGGACGATGCGTGGATGAAAGGCTGTGTGCAATGGAATCCCGTTTACGATTGAAAAGATTCCCGCCTCCAGCTCCAGTCTATAAAAGGCAAGAATAGGAAACATATTGTACGTGTTTGTTTCATTGCATTACCATTTGCCGAGTCCTGAATACACCTATTCAAACAACTTCCTCGGGACCCGGCAATTTTTTATGCATGAAAAAATGCATGTATCATCCAATTAATATTACTGAATTAATCGAAAGACGAAATGTTGGTAATTCTCGGCAATAATGGGGTTAAATTAGTTTGATACATGTATACACATTATTATCATAGTAACTTGATCTGGCGTAATGTATCACGTCGAGTGGATGAGCTCATACCATCGGATCACCCGAGACGCTTGCGTCGAGGGTGATCCGATGGTATGAGTTCATCCACGAGACGTGATACAGTATGCCAGATCAAGTAACTATTATGATAATTTGTTTATTATATACCTTTGGGAACAGCCTACCATTCATACGTGCCAGCGTTAATGCATCGACTCGGACTCGAACCTGCGCGGCAGGGGTATGTAGCTAGTCGTAAGACAAACGCTACCTACTGAGCTATCGAGGCGCGCCTTTTGACGTGTTTGTTGATGTTACGTCACTAGTTGCGTTTCTCTGGTTCTCGTTTCTACGATGAACGTTAAAAATGACGCGACAGAAGCTGGAACTCAGACATAGCCTCGTTCTAAAGGATAGTGATACGGATTCAGAAAACGTCAGTTTGATACGGCTCTCTGTATCAGATGGCCCGAAAACAGGCAGTTCAAAGAGTGTATCATTGATAGGTATATAATAAAATGCATTACAGTATATGATGTATCAACCAATCCTTTCAGCCCCGGATCCAGGGAGTGGGCTTTGGGGCTTGGGCCCCGCCACCTGGGCCTAGTTAGATTAAAATATATGTTGTGACATCTCATTAGAATCGCCTCGGTGAGGCGATTCTAATGAGATATCACAACATATATATTTTAGGGCAAAATAGGACATTAGCAAAAATTCTCATCAAATTGATTTCTAGTTGTGTCATATATTTTCAAGCACAAAATTTGACCCGCCCAAACTCCCCCCTCCCCCACCCCAACACTCAGACCCACACACACACACACATACATCTCGGCATCCCCAACCCCACCAGTTATACAGAGCACCACCAGTACGTAGTGGTCTGGATCAAGGCCTGCCTTTGTCAGACTTTCGTTTTTCCTGGTACTTGGAGTAAAACCAGTTCAGCCGGCGTTAACTGGTTTAAGACAGTTAGAAAATAATATACATGTCTTTTCTTTGGTAGTTTTACATAGGTATGATATAAGTCTATAAGTTCATTAGGCCATTCAGAGTCGATCAAAATTCAGATGACTCGTATTACTGTCGGTTTTATGTGTACAAGTACTGATTCTCTCACTGTTTTACAATAATCTGTCATACAAGAAGACCAGGAATTGCCTCTGGCGTCGTTACAACCACTGGTCATGTCAGCTGAAACAATAAGCCCTTTGTATTTTAGATAATGACCTTGTTGTGCCGTATTTACACGCTATATTCTGGTGTTTATGCCCGGACAAAATGGACAGAACCGATTCCTAGTCTGGTAGGGGTCTGGATCCTTTTGCCTGCATGTTATATATCATGTCTTTGGGGGAGAGGGGGGAGGGAATGGAGCTGGCCAGATTCAAGGATGATTTGGACAATTAAAGAAATTGGTGAGATGTCCGAATACTAAGTACATGTACAAAGAATACTAACAATCTGAGCCGCGACATGACAAAACAAACAGAGAAGCGTGTTCGCCCAGCGAAGACTCAGATCAACCTGGGTATACATCCGTAGGCATGGAGGAAGCTTAGATCCGGAGTTACCCTACAAGTGCTTAGCGAAAATTTTGATCAGACTGGGTGGATACCCAGGCTCATCTGAGTCTTCGCATGGTGCACATGCCACTATGTTGGTTTTGTCGTGTCGCGGTAATACTGGATTCTAAATTAATCATATATTGTACAAATTCCCTAAAAATCAGGGGACGGTTTGTACAGTTTATTAAAAAAAATCAGAGGACAGTTTGTACTACTCATTCTTGAAGATCGTAGTTCCGTTGGGTACTGCTAATTCTCGAAAATCACAGGACCATTAATTTGTATTTCTCATTCTCGAAAATCAGAAGACAATTTGCACGGATTACTCTAAAACCTCAGAAGCCGAAAAAGCAGAGGACATTTGTACAGCTTATTCTCAAAAATCAGAGGACCGGTTGTACTGCTTATCCAAAAAAAATCAGAGTACCGTTAGTACAACTCATTCTCAAAAACCAGAGGACCGTTTGTACCGCTTATTTTAAAAAAAAATCAGAGGACCGTTTGTACTGTTTTTATTTTATTTTTTCACTAAAATCAGAGGACCGTTCATACTGCTTTTTATCGAAAATGAAAGTGCTTTTTGTACTGCTTTTTTTTTTAAATCAGAGGACCGTTTGTACTGCTTATTCCACTAAGATCAGAGGACCATTCGTACTGCTTATTCTAAAAAATCAGAGGACCATTTGTACTGCTTATTCTCGAAAATCAGAGGACCGGTCACGCAAGTACAAAAAGTAAACATTCAATTCAACAGGCAGTCTGGGCCCAGTTTTACAAAACCAACTTTGTTGTTAGTTTAAGAACCATTCGATCATTAAACATTACTGCAATTTCCGCCGAAAATATGCGAAAATATGCGAGAAACTTCTCAAAAACTTCATATTATTCAGCAAAATAATAGCACAGACGATTGTATGTGTAATTGATAACGCAATGAATCATTGACTAACGAATCCACTAAGCTAATATGTAAAATGCCTAGGCCCAGATTCGGATTTAACTGCACGAAATCGTTGACAGACCATTCATCTACGGTAAGCAACCAATCTCATCAGGTCTTCTGGGCCATGCTGAGACTAAATCAGGGCCAGTATAACGAGACTGTTGCTGTTCTTATTGCTGGTGAAACGGGTAAAACATGTATCTACGATTAGCAGAGCCTTTGTTTGCACAGGGTGTGGGAACAGGAAGAAGTTGCACAAGGTGTGGGAACGGGGAGAAGTTATAATGTACCTGACGTTAGCGGATTGTTTAGGCAGACAGGCGGTGTCAGAGACCAGCCAGCAGGCACATAAAGTCGCAGTGACGTCGTACTGACATCTATGCAACGTTGTGACGTCGTATAGATGTCGGGACGATGCCATTTCGACGTGATGTGCCAGCTGGGCGTCCTCACGGTACATGTAGTAGCCTGGTGAAAAACTGTACTTGAAGACCACTGAATAACGTTAACGCCATTTTCCAGCCTCATGTACTAAGCGTAACAAAATCATAGCAGACATAATTTGAACAACGAACGGAATGCCCTATCGCAACCTTATTTGCTAAGTTATTTGCGCACGGGACTCAGTGATCATACCTGAACTTTCAGGAACATAACAAAGTACTTGTATCTCTTCCGTAATCCGTAACCACGTCAGCTGTCACGTTACCTCCATCTTATTATTTCAAACTGTGTTACCTGTACTACTCTCTGACCTGATTTCAACAATCACTTCTTCAAAGTAAATATCAAATTTAGAATAATGAAATTAAATCGAATCTGGTGTAATGGATGGATGGATGGATGGATGGATGGACGGGACGGACGAACTTACGATCGGCGGACGGACGAATGGATGGATGGGCGATTTGGTATTTAAATACTCACTCAACAGTATTTCTGTATTTTTTTGCGAGGCGCAGCCGCGGATTAATTCAGTATTGTTCCACATTTCACAAGGTTCATTGGTCAAATAACGCATTTGTCAAAATTTAGCCAATAATATAAAAGGTCAACGAATATGCATAGAAAAAAGACGAAAATATTCAAATCTTTCTCTCTTTTGTTTTCGTTGCAGATCTACTTTCGATTTCTATTTTGGTTAAATACACACAAACAAATAGTGCATCATGTTGGTAACTGTTTTGAAATCAGGTCAATCTCAGGATTGACCGCGGTCCATTTTGGAATTCCAAATTTGACAGCTCAGGTTTGAGATAGGTCATTGTCGCTACCCAGTGTCAAAATAACGATTGTGGATGCCTACCGACATAGAACACTTGAGTCATATTCATGAAAGTTATTGTCAACTCTTCAACTAGAAACATATAACAAAACACACTTCCATTTAATCTGCGCCGATTATCTTTTTTTTTTTAAGATTTTTCTTGTTAGTAAAGTAGGACTGGTCGATACAATTGTAGACCAGCCGTTTCCTCGGCTCGACATACATGTAGGAAATATAGATTCATGGAAAATCGATTTAACCCATTCATGCCAAGCGTCCCATAAATGGGACACAGACAAACAGTGGAGACCCGGTTCAGATGCCGCATTACGCGGCATCTGATCAGGGTCTCCACTGTTTGCTTATAATTCAAGCACTTCTTTAAAGAATCAAAAGTGAAAGTTTACAAGACACCCCTAAAATGATAAATGGACTCCTCCATTTCATAAGTTTGTCATTAATGGGCTAAATGCATTTAGTACGTGGCATCTCTTGTTTCGCTGAAACATTTTGATTACATTTTTTTCTGAGTTGGTAACTAACTGATTGTCTAATCAACCTTGTAAGTGCATGGCACGATATATGACATTGGCGGATCAAACCCCACACCCTCTACTACATTAATGTCAAGATAAGTCATTTAGAAATATGGACATTATGCAAATTGCCATTTCACATGCATCAATAAAATTTACACTTCTGTTATATATCTGTCTTTCAATCTTTAACATTAAAACTGCAAGATGGTACATTTTACTGTGTTATGTTACGGCACGATTTTGTATAGAACCTATTTTGGCATGGCCAAAGACAACAGCAAGAAGAGTCGGTGATCGAAGACGTATTTCTCTTTATCATATGAATATGCTCCAATATGATTAGAGCCCAGGTGGATACTTGAAGGCAAACTCCGCCCCATCACCTAAGCAATACTCATATTTTCTGCCAGTTTTTTTTCAAATGGAGACAACAATTGTGACTTCTTGTTTGCTTCATTGGCAAGACAGTGAAGGGATATGCCGTCCTTGCCATTGCAATTTTACCATATGAGCCGCGACACGAGAAAACCAACACAATGGTTGTGCGTCCAGCGCTGACTCAGATCAGCCTTGGCATCCGTCCAGTTTGACCAGACTCTTTGTTAGGTGCTCAAATGGTAGCTAAGCTACCTCCATTCGGACAGCGAAGACTCTGGTCAGACTCGGCGGATGCCCAGGCTGATCTGAGTCTGCGCTGGGTGCACAACCACATTGTTGATTTTGTCGTGTCCCGGCTCATATTATATTAATTATACAATAGTTTACTCATTATATAAAATATATAATCAGATCTTTGCAGCAAACTATAAGAAAGGATTCGATAACACAGTAATATGACTAGAAACACGGCAACTAATAGGGTCCCGCCTTAATGGGACTGTTCATGGCATTTTAGTCGTATGTCCCCAATTATCATGTTGTTCCTTTATATTATGATATGCTGTTTGGAATTAAGCCTCTGGTAGTCATAAAGATTTGTGCAAAATACAAAATAATGACTGATTAAAACAAAAGCAACAACTCTGTAAAGCAGGAAACTGGAGTTACCATTCTTGCACACTGCACACCTTCAGATCATCTAATGATGCTTTCTCTGCACATTGTTTGATGATGTTCAGTTCAGTTCAGTTCTCTTATCGACGTTACCCAAGTGGCTCAACGGTACGTAACTATAGTTGCACACACTTGGCGCCGTGTGTCCGTCCAATTTGATGGTGTTTCGTATTTGTATCAAGTTACAATAGTTTTAAAGTTTGAGAGTGGAAAGATTTCTATACTTAAAATTACAAAGGGGCATAATTCTGTAAAATGTAGATGAAGTTACAGGTTTTATATTTGTACAAAATTTCATGGAAATATCCTCGACGCCGGTTTTAAAGCTATAGAGCAGACGAAATTTTTATTCTTAAAATTACAAAGGAGCGTAAGTCTGTAAAAATGTAGATAAACGTATGGTTCTTATTCTCTGCACATCGCGTCTGACAATGTTCTACGTTTTGTACAAAGTTTCATGTAAGTATCTTAGAGAGTTTTAAAGTTATAGAGCGGACAAGATTTCCGGACTGAAAATTACAAAGGGACATTCCTCCGTAAACTTAGCTATTCTAAATGCAGAAAATATTTTTTATTATGCTAAAAAAATTGTAACCTTGTTTGCGTTTGGAAAAGAACGGGCAATACATACATATCTATACATATGTCTTATGATATTATATATATCAAATGTCCGTCAGATGTACAGAATTGTCCCATAACACACTTAAAATATACAAGAGGAAACCTTTTCAAGGTGACAGGTATTTTTTTCACCTTCCATAAGTGACATCATACATGATTTATACTACCGTAAATACTCAAAACATTAGGACAGACATCTCTTAAAAGGAGCTGTATAGTTAGGGTCTGCATTTCTGCGACTTAATAAAGCCAATGTTTGCCATATTACCTGCAGTTTTTCATTGGGCTAATTGGGGACACAATGGGGCAGATAAAGGACCCCTTGGGCCGATCAAGGTATAAATAGGTCAGATTTACCTAGACCTACTTTTTCAGATGTCAGTGGGCAGATCCGAAAAGTGGGGCAGAAGGAATTTATATATCGTCATGCACAATGAAATAAGCATAACTGACATTAGCAAACTAGTTCCACGTGACTTGATACTTTCCGCGTTACATTGTAAACTGAGCTCATCTGCACTTATGCCTGTACTGTCTTAGATATTTAAGCTGCGACACGATAAAACCAATAAAGTGGCGTGTGCACTCTGCTAGACCTTGGCATCCGACCTGATCAGATTCTTTATTGTTGGCACGGAGCTAGCTTAGGCACTTAGCTACTCTTTAAGTCTACAGCGAAGACTCGGGTCAGACTGGGCGAATGCCAAGGCTGATTGGGGTCTTCGCTGGGCGTGCATGCCCCTTTTTTGTTTTGTCCTCTCGCGGCTCACTTGTTAACATGTTCTCTATCTCTGCTGTCTCAGTCTGCACCATTACACTGAGTCTATGTTCGGCAATCTGACAATGCACAGTGGCTGACATACTAAAAACCTCCCGTAGATTTTACGGTAAAAGAAAATGGCAACTGTCTGCCATGCCCTTACCAAAAAAATACGGGATAATTTATGGGAGCTGAATGCATTGTATGAAAACTTTGCTTAAAATTTGCATGTAATATCTGTTTGATAAAAAAACAATAGGAAATAAAATATGGAATTAAAACACAATCAGGGGCGGATCCAGGAATTTTGGATGGGGGGTTCAAATAAGCTGAGGTGGGGGTTCGAGTTGTGCAGTTTGACTAATTTTTCCTGAAATTCCCCATGAAAATGAAATAATTTGGGCTAAAGAATTTGGTTTGTTTGAACCTCCTGAACCCCCTCTGAATCCGCCACTGCTCAATACAGTCTTTTTCCATCTTAAAAATCCGATACTTTTTTTCGGCGAATGAACTGGAAGCAAGCTGCCAGGATTTTCACCGTAAAAACTACGGGATCTTTTTTTACAGAGTACTTTCTGGTTATTTTGGATCACTCTGCACTTTGGCGTCATTTTGAAAACAGAGTTCCGTCGGTTCCGGAGGCCGTTGGTGGGATGTTAGCAATGTTGCTCATTATATTGGCCGCGACACGACAAAACCAACTAGGGTCAATTAAGGTAAACCCGGACAGTTTTTGCAGGGTCGCCACGATTAATATTGTCAGTGCTTTATTTGACCCTGAAACACTGTTTCGGTGTTCCGTAAAGCCAGAGGCATCTCAGTTGAGCTATTTTCTGTCATCTTTTGATTGGTTACTAGCATTTTTATGACAAAACAGTCGTTTAAAGAGCCAAACCGTTGAGTAAGGCAAACCCGGACATGGAGAAGGTAAACCCGGACAGCTGATTCTTTATTGAATATATCGCCTATTTAGATATTTAGCACGCAGATACACTAAATTTAGTAATTGTTAACATATTTCATGGTAGGACTAATATAGTATAAGAAATAACTTTCATTTATTTATGTTAAATCATCAATTAAAACGTTGTGGGAAGTAACCTCATTCAGTCTGCTACGGGTCACCATTAAAACTATACTATATGAACCTTATTATCATTTTATAACTAAGTGTCATATCTTAACTGCATAGTAGAATGCACAAATATACCCCTTAAGCACACAGTGAAGACTCTTATCAGACTGGGCAGTTGTCCAGGCTGATCTGAGTCTCCGCTGGGCGCACATGCTAATTTGTTGGCTTTGTCGTGTCGCGGCTCAATTATTACTACTCAGAAACACATTTATGTGGATTCGGAACTCTTTCAGGGGCAGTAACTCTGTCATTATAATTGTTGCCGATCTTACAAATTTAGCTGAACTTAAAGGACCCTAGCAGCACATTTTTTCCTTTACAGAGCTTATTTTGGAAGGATGGCGCCGTCATGGAAAGTAAAACAGGAAGTAAAAAAAGTTGTTTCCCTTTGTAAAAGTTGCCGAAATTAAAATGCTGGTATTTCGCTCATAGGACCTTCGGGGAAAGAATTTTAACCACTTGGGATTGATTGATTACCTGCTTATCTTAATTTAATATGTCTTCAAAGTTGCTAGAAGGTGATTTTTTCTGTTGTTTCAGGTGTTAGTTGTCTGTATTGGGGTTGTGAGTTGCCAGGTCCCAAACCCTCCAGTGGCAGGGGGACCTTCCTCAATGACAAAGCCAGCAGTGGTGGACAACAAAATGAAAGGATGTGTATGTATGCTACAATACAAACTTTGTTTACGAACAGGGCGAAAGCTGTCTCGTTTTGTCAAAAATGGCAGAAAAATCACTAAGAAATACCCATTTACTGTTCTCTTCTCTGCACATGAGCAAATTTTCTTTCTTTAAGTAGACTCCCTATCAACCGCGACACAAGAAAGCCAACACAGTGGTTGTCCGCCATGAACGCTCAGACTCTTCGCTGAGCATTTAAAGGGTAGCTAAGGTTCTACGCTACCTCCATGCGAAAGCTCTGATCAGACTGTGTGCATGCCCGGGCTGATCTGAGTCTGCGCTGGGAGCTCAACCACTTTGTTGATTTTCTCGTGCCGCGGCTCCTATGTCAAGGGAGGCAAATATTATTATTTTTTTAAGAAGAGTCTTTTCAGCTTACAAGTACAGTCAAACATGACTTAGGGGTCATTGAAAAAGAGAATTAAATTATTTGAGAATCATTTACACAATTGAGAAAAACACACTTTTCCATTGTGAGAATTGTAGGTAGTTGTAGGTAGCATCCCACTTATAATTCGACAGGAGCATGTCATACAGTGCATTGCATACACTGTATGCAATACTCCTCTCGAATTATATGTGAGATGACGCCATAGATTTGTTACCAAAGCAAGTATGGAATAACCAGCTGTTGTGTTAGGATCTATACTGTTTGTTTACATGAATTTCTATGACACTTTGAAATACACGAAAAGTGAAATTTAAAATGCACTAGAAAGCCATTTAACCTAAAGATGGACTCATTCAAAAGATAAGGATGGACAAGTACACTGGTCAAAAAAGGTAAGCAGCCAGTTTTCCTGTGTCCCTTTGGGTCACCCTTTAAGACAAGTATGACCGGAAATCTACTTCAGTGCTGTATATAAGGTGTTTTTTCCCTTCAGCGTCCAGGATGTGGCCCTACAGACATCTGTGTGGAACTAGCTGATAACTACTGCCGACCCACTCAGAGATGCTCAGTATGCGCAAGTAAGTACATGCAGGCGGGCTGAGAAAGGGGACAGTAAAGCCTAAATGGACAGCAACATCTGAAACTTCCCTATACATAATATAGCCGCGACACAAGAAAACCAACACAGTTGTTGTGCGCCCAGCGCAGACTCAGATCAGCCAGGTCATCCGCTCAGTCTGATCAACCTCTTTGCTAAGCACTTAAACAGTTAAAGGGTGGCTTAGTGTCTAAGCTACCTCCATGCAGACAGCGAAGACATTGGTCAGACTGGGCGGATGCCCGGGATGATCTGAGTCTTCGCTGGGCGCACAGCCACTTTGTTGGTTTTGTCGTGTCGTGGCTAAATTATGAAATTCTGCAACAAGCATTTGGAGTTTTAATTCAAATATGCAGCCATACGCAGTGTACACATTATTAGAACAGTACGGTACTTGACGGGTTACACAAAACGTTGAAACAACAGCGTATCAGCTTCGATGCTTCATAAGAAGTGACTGTGCGGCTCAGTTAATAACAAACTTAGCAATGTGTGAAGCAGTATAGTACTTCTTAGCTTTTTCAGAAACGCTTCTGAGTGATTTGTGAAACACTTCTACATGTATAACAGTGTGTGAAGCATTTACGAGGGTCATCCAATAAGTCCTGCAAACGGCCAAGTTTCAGGCAAATGATAATTAAAAACGAGTCAAGCAATCCACATTCCTACATTGCATCTGCCCTTTTTTTCCAGTCACAAATTCCAGAAACATCATGATCTTGCAGATTGCGTTGCTAGGCAACTGAAGAATACTATCATTATATGTGCGGCGGTGGCTTCTAGTTGTCTGTTTAAGATGCCCTAGCTTAGTTCAGAACGCTTATAAATATCTAAAGATTGCTGGGAGATACGGAAAATAATACTGAAGTATGTACACGGTACCAAGGTTGCCCTCAGTCAAGGTATTATTATTGTTCAAAGGAACGGATCACCATGTTTTTCGGCCAGCTAAAATATCATTTAAAATGAGTATATGAAGAAAAGGCTTTCACAGCAGATGAAGTGTTTCCTAAACTGCCATTAATTTGTGATCAAAGAATAGTCCCGAGATGCTTAAATGTAGATGTTAGAGATTGTATTAGCTGCGAGCCTTGTTTAATATCGTTTGCCGCCTTAAGAACCCAGAGGTACACGTCGAAAACTAGAATTTTGTTAAAATTCTGTAATATTCTTTTGTTGCCCAGCAACCACATTTGTTTGGTAATGTTAAATGATATATGTCTATTATTCGAGTTCTTAGATATAGAGCGATTACTTTAGAACATGAATTCTTGTGATTTGAAATAATTATAAACATATATGCAGGAATTTTCTTACCCTCACCTCTTGTAAAAGACGTCGTGTTTGTGGAATTTCACCGGCGGTATCGCTTACCCCTTTGCATTCATGAACCTCCCATATATGAGAACCGAATGCCACATGTACGATTTTTAGCACATATGTGTATAAGATACGTAAGCTGTTAATGGTATACCCCAATTAATACTGCAGTAATGACGACGTTTGCAAGACTTATTGGATGACCCTCGTGTTAGCGGTATTTGAAGCACTTTGAGCAGCGTGTGAAGTTTTCTTTGCGGTGCGTTAAGTACGTTTTCGGGTGTGTGAACCACGTCTTGTGTCTGTTGTGTCTAAAGCGCTTCTTTGCAATGTGTGAAGTTTTTTAAACAGTTTGTCAAATAACTTTATTCTATATATGTGTGAAACACTTCTAGGAAGTGTGTAAAGCACATTTTACGGTATTTGAAGCACTTGAATCACTTCTTTGCTTTCTGTGAAAGATGTTTTAGCAGTTTTTTGAAACACTTCCAGTTGCGGAATGTGAAAACTTCTTTGCGGTGTGTGAAGCATTTCGTAGCGGTGTGTGACGCACTTTTTAGCGTTGACTGTATCATTTCTTTGCAGTGTTTGTAGTATTTCATAGCAGTGTCTGGAGCACTTTTCAGCAGTGTGTCAAACACTACTTAGAAGTGTGTGAAACAAGTCTAAGCATTTTATGTATCCCATGTTGCAGTGTTTATAGCACGTCTTAGCACAGACCGGAGCACTTTTAGCTGTGTGTGAAACACTTCTTAGCGTCGTGTGAAATGCTTCCTAGCAGCGTGCGAATCATTTCTTAGCAAAGTGTCAAATACTTCATAACAGCATGTGGAGCACTTCCTTGCACTGTGTGAAGCCCATTTTAGCAGTGTGTAAAGGACATCATAGCAGAATGTGAAGCTGTTCTTGTCAGTGTGTGAGACGCTCTCAAACATTCAGCATCTTACATGTATTAACTACATGAAGACCTACCCACAATAAAAGCACCATGGTATCAACGTTGCATGTTTTACTGACAAAGAAAAGTGGCCTTACGCATAGGAGGATGGAAATGGATACTAACATTATTTAAAAGAAACGTTTTCTTTCTCCTTCATCTTTTCTTCTTCTTGGGGGGGGGGGGGGCTGGGTGATGCAATGGTGTTGGGTATAACTTCCAGTGTCAGAGCGTCCTGCTGATTCGAATAATAGTACATGTAGGGCAAGGGCCTACTGTGCTTGCAATAGGTGCGGATGAGGTTGTTTGGACATTTTTCTCTCGTCTCTCATTTCTCTCTTCTTTCTCCCTCTCTTGGGAGACGGCCCGATATAGACAGAAATACTCTCAATGGGCCGTTAAACCCAAACAACCAACAAACAAACCAATCTTCTTCTACTTCAATTATTCAATTTCGATTTTAGTAGTATAATTTATAATCGATTTACAATCAGCAATGACGTTCAGTGACCATCTGAACCATCAGCAATGACGTTCAGTGACCATCTGAACCCCTTTCAGACTGGAAACCCGTGTCGGAGACATATGCAAACAGTGCAGACCAAGTTAAGATGCCTCAGAACGCGGCGTCTGATCACGGTCTACAGTGTTTGCTTATAGGAATTTCTATGCAAAATAAATTTAGAAGTGAAAACATTACCAGAAATCCTTAAAACTAAGAACTGAGTCATCATAATGGTAATGATGGACAAGCCCACTAGGGAAGAGTCGGGTAACTTCGGACAGGCGGGTAAATTCGGACATACCATAGCAAACAGTGAAAATCCAGATGAGACGGCTCATCATGAGCCGTCTTAACAGGATTTTTACTGTTTGGTCAGTTAAATTTTTAGTTCCAAACAACTGACATATATAGGAAACAATGTCACTGTCCGAACTTACCCGCTGTCCGAAGTTACCCGACTCTTCCCTAGTCATAAAAAAGGTTGAAAGAAGTGCATCTTCATCTGGAACTTATACAATATTAACATGTATGTTACTTTTCCAGAAATGAGTTCCATCAGATTCCCAACAGCAGCTTTGTCTGGTATTCTAAAGGCCCCAGGGGCTGCACCAAGTATGCCCCAGCAACAACAACAAACACAAATGGGACCAGGACCTCAGTATTACCAACAACAAAGCTATCCTTACAGAGGGTCTCAAGGTAACACATAGTTTCTTATGTTTTTTTATTATTACTATCATTATTATTATTTTAGTGGAAATGTTGAAGTGCGAGGGCCTTGAAGTTCACAGGCAGTGTGAGTGGTATTTTGAGCTGTTTCAATATTTAGTCGAATTTGATTTTGTCAAATGAAAATGTAAGTTTTAGTTACAAGTATTCGATTTTCGTAATAAAATAAAAACAATAATAATAAAAATGCTACAAAAATATTGTTTATTCTGGGTGTATTTAAATTGAGTATTCAAATTCATGAGTTTTTTACTTTCAACGAGCTGAGGCTTAAATATAAACCGTATTTAAAAAAAATGTTAACTTGGATATCAAAAGCTGAAATGTAGAATTGATATCTGAAACTATGTACTGAAACAAACGTTTTATTCTGAGGCCTAGGTTTGAAGACTTGTTTTGCATAAGAATGCCAAAAACATAGCGCCAAACGCACAGTTAACTGTACCTAGTACAGGGAAATAATTTGAATGACAATTAATTTGTTTTTATTATTACTTTCAGCTAACAATATGTTGTAAGTATACACGTTTTTTTGAATTATTTTGTAGTAATTAAATTAAATACTAGTTAACAGAATGCAAACAGGTTAACAACATAAAACGCACCTTTTTGCAAAGTGATATTTATACCCTCGCTTTGAAAAAGTTGAGGTACATGTACACTGAATTATCCTTGTCCGTAGTTCTTTCCGTAACCATAATTTAGATAACTGATATCTCTGCCATCATTTGTCAAAGTGTTCAGATTGGGTATCATATTGATAGTAGCATGTATTGATGAAAAACAGGCCATGTATCATGTGTACTGCACACCTTTTTTTCTTTCTTTCAATATATGCTTTAAAGAATGTATTGGTCTCGTGAGAGCTTTCACAGCAACTGCTCACCAAAGAAACGTATATTTTGGTATACAAGTTAACTCTGAATATTGAGTATCACCGTTTCTTGTTTACTCATCAACGAAACTATTTCTAGATTCAATAGTTCGCTTGAGGATTCTCGACGTCTTGTTAAAACGAGGGTTTAACACAGGGTATAATCGATTCCGCCAGTTTTCGCTTCCTGCAGAGACTGTCCGTAATATTTGGCTTCAGCCGAGACTGTCCGTGAACTCTTGCTTCTTGCAGAGACTACTGTCCTCGAAAAATGGCTTCCTGCCGAGACTGTCCGCGTGAATCTGCTTCCTGCCGAGAGCCTCGGCAGGAAGCAGAATCACGCGGACAGTCTCTGCAGGAAGCCATTTATCATGTACAGAAGTCTCGGCAGGAAGCAAAAATGCGCGGACAGTCTCGGCGGAAGCCAAATATGATGTACAGTCTCTGCAGGAAGCGAAAATTGGCGGAATCGATTAAACCCTGTGTTTAAGAAATAGTCTACTCCTGTTACTCTTCCGTGTACTTCCTTGATCCCTTTCAATAAAGAATGTTTTTATAATCGATATCTGGCGTCGCTATTTTACGTTTTACGGCAACAGCTGACACGACAAAACCAACAGTGGTTGTGCGCCCAGCGCAGACTCAGATCAGCCTGGGCATCCACCCCGTCTGATCAGTCTTCGCTGTCAGCTTGGAGATAGCTTAGACCCTTAGCTACCCTTTAAGCGCTTACCGAAGAGTCTGATCGGACTTGGCGGATGCCCAGGCTGATCTGAGTCTGCGCTGGGCGCACAACCTCTTTGTTGGTTTTCTCGGGTCGCGGCTTAAAAGTAGTATAGGCAGCGATTGGCTTCAAAACTGTGAATGTGCTGGGATGGCGACACAGCTAGGGTGCGCTTACGCAACTTACAACTTAGATGACCGATTTCTGTATCGAGAAATGGTTTCTCTCGGCTTTGTTTATAGAGTCGCAATGATGTCTCTGAATGCATAGTCGTGACGTATACTATTCTAATTACGATGTTCTCCTTGTGGCTCAAGGGGCCGGATCCATAGTACCCCTTCCTGGCATGGAGTTTGTCCTTGACGCCCACCTCCTTCTCGTCCAACTCTCATAATGATGTTCCCCAGGGGCCGTATTCATAAAACGACTTAAGTGGTTGCTATGCTGTTGCTATGGCTAAATTGTTATGAAGGAGATTCCCTACAACTATGAAATTTGCTCTGGAGGAACAGTCTTACAAAGACTGTTCCTCCAGACCAAATTTCATAGTTGTAGGGAATCCCCTTTATAGATATTTAGCCTTAGCAACCGCAAAGCAACGACTTCAGTGGCTTTATGAATACGGCCCCAGGAGACTCAATGGAAAAAATCATAAGATGCACACCCTGGACGCGGGTCTGTCCATGTTCTTTCAGTTTTAAAGGAGAGAGAGAGAGACGCAAACCAGCTGCTTATAATAGTTTTATATTTGAGCAGCGTCACATGACAAGAAACCTTCCAAAAATGAAAAAAATGCAGTAAACACTCGAAGCAGCCTGTGCGTAAGCGAACAAATCCGAGTATTCGCTTTTTCTCTCCTGATTTTTCTAAGGTTCATAGGATACACATGTATATGCGAACATTAGAGACACTGACCAATCTGCGCTGATGCGCATGCTTATTTGAGTAGTCATTGATTGCACATGCCCAAGGCAGTTTTTCACATGCCAAAACACATATATATATATATAATTTTCTATTTTACAGGTTACCGGCTATGATGTTTGGTGGATTTGACGGACTTGGCCTTTTCTAGTAACATATATCAGATATACAAATCAAACATTTTCTGTACAGTTTTTCAAATCAGCAAAGGCAGGAGAAAAAAAGTGCCGTCCAAGCAGGCACTCGGTTCTGAAACAAGATTGCTTCAGCCTCGTGTTCCCGCTGGGTTGGGACATTCGAGAACATTAATCAGCCATGAAACGACAAAACAGTCAAAGTGGCACCCGCCCAGTGTGTTCAGAATCCTCGCTGTGCGCTTAAAAGGGTAGTTAATGACTAAGCTAGCTCCATGCGGTCAGCAAAGACTCTGGTCAGACTGGGCGGACGCCCAGGCTGACCTGAGTCTTTGCTGGTCGCACATGCTACTTTGTTGCTTTTGTCGTGTCGCGGCTCGTTTGAAACTCAAAAATGGACATCCACGCGGTCTGATCAGATATTTAGTTGTCTGTTTTAGTTGAAACAGGATAATTAAGGTCCATGTATTGTAGATGTGACGACGGAATATTCTAATCACTATGAGAATACCCAGGCTGATCGAAATCTTTTCTGTTAGCACGTGTAACATAGAACATTTTCTCCTGTTATGGGCAAATCGTTAAATACCGCAGAAAACCGGCAAACGTCGTTGCCAGATTTTGCTGTTTCTGTGTGAAAAGAAGCTGGCAACGAAAAAATACGATATTTGTCGATGATTGCCTATGTTTGACGACATTTACCGAATTGCCTTTAAGTGAACAAACTGATTTGAGTCAGCAATGTACATTCAGGTGTTTGTGTGAATATAATTAATATTTTACCCAACTTTTAATATGTAATGCCAAAGCTCTCGTTACAATGAGTTTTAAAATCACATTTCATCCGCATTAATCTTATTTTCAATAGTCATACTGATCTATAATGTGTTTTGGCCTTTGTTTGACTTAAATAATTTCAATCATGCTAACATTCATGTAAATCTGAAGCACCGATTCTACTGTAAGGATTTTAAGAAAGTGGCATCAAAGGCCCTTAATATGATCTATATACAAAAGCAGATATATACTTGAGTCATATCTTAATAATTATAAAAAATTAGTGTATGTTGGGGAAGAAATTTTATGGATGTATTGTCCAAGTAGTCCGGCATTTGCACTCAGAAGTGTTGGCAACAGAACTTGGAAAGAACAAGCCATTTATTCTATAAGACCTAAAATTGTTCATGAACAACATGTAGTTACTACAAAACACGTCTTTCTACAGTAATCTCAGCATGCACATAACGTTGAATCAATTGCATATTGAGATGTCAGTTAAAAACATTGCCACCCGTTGCTGGCTATCAGCGTACTGAGCTTAATTTGCTAGCATTTACTAAACATTTCTGAAGTCCGGTATACAAATGGTTGCGCCATATGAGCAAACGACCTCTAAACGTTTCAATACAAATATGGGCATTTTTGAGAGATTATGAAAGGTTTCTAGGATACCCAGTTTTTGATGTTAAGAAGAGCTCAGAACAACAAATGTCTGGAGGATTTTTTGTGTGCATTTACTTTATTATCAGGCAAATTTACTTTACAACTGTCAGAGGTCCTTAATTTAGCCAGAATTCCGAATTCATATAGTCAGATCAGTATCCTCACTGATTACAAGCGCAATCATATGCAAATACTAGCAATGACTTGCACGTGCTAAAACCAGACAGCTACGGAAACTCGTGATTCGTATTCGAATGAAAACCTCAAAAATCTTCAAATTCACTATGTTCACAGGATATTGCTTGTAAATCGCTTTTTATATTATTATAATGCATTGTAAATTATCTGCTTAAAAATAAAGCGTAACATGTTGCTGTCCTATGTTTTGTTTCATCCTGCATACGTAATCACAAGAAAACCCAGAATGGCACATGACGTCTAAATGACGTCACACCGACGTCGATGCGACGTCATCACGTCGCATCGACGTAAGTGCGACGTCATTTTGACGTCTTGCGCCCGCTCGGAAGGATCCTATGGACATGAGCGGACGACAAGTTTCAAGTTTATTTTTCGATACTCAGGTTATACAATATACACGCCTGCTTATCACAATGTTGTGAATAGAAAAATATTGAGGGATGTCCGAAAGAGCTTAAAGAGACTAGAAATTGGTATGACACAAACGTGAGTGAACCGGTTGAGATGGTTTTTATTATTTTCGTACGTCAAATCTTAAATATCGGGGAATTTCATGCAACCCCCTACTTCATTTTCATATAGGTGTGAATAAAATTTGAAAGCAGATTCTATGTTTCAAGGCAGAAATCCATTTTGTCCCGGAGCAAGGGTAGTCCATATTTTCCCGTTTTGACAGCATGCGAACAAATTGGATTCGTCTTAAAGTTGTAGGGTATAAATAATTCCATCCGTCACCATACAATAAAAGGGCTGAAACAGTTTTTGCATTTCAAATTAAAAAGGGATAGCTTCTGTCATAAACTGAAGACGAACTTACGAATAATGAATTGAGCCGCGAAACGAAAAAAAAACAACAATGTAGTTTAGCACCCGCCGCAGACTCAGATCAGCCTCGACATCCGCCCAGTCTGATCAGAGTCTTCGCTGTCCGCATGGAGGTAGCTCAGACCCTTTTCTTCCCTTTGCGTACTTCACGAAGAGTCTGATAAAACTGGGCGGATGCCCAGGCTGATCTGAGTCTGCGCTGGGCGCATAATCACATTGATGGTTTTGCCGTGTCGCGGTTCAGTTGTACTCTGGAGTTTAACAGTTGAATCCTGTTTCGCGACGATAACTTCAGCCGCATTAAAGTTATGAAGCGGAAAAAAATTGTGACAGACAGACAGACGGACATGGAACCAACAACAGGTAAAATGATATGTACTTTCTTCTAGATTGAAGGACGTGGGATATAAGTGTACGTAACTGGATTGAAATGAAGCGGATACACAACGTTGAACAATAAATGTTGCATGAACGTAGAGTCAACATTAATAAATACATGTACAAAATTGTTTCAGCGCTCTGCTTCTCCTGAGTATGGCCAGGCCCAAAAGTTATAAAACATCACTCAGCTGAGCTGAAATTTTCTCTGCTGATAAATATGAAAATGCCAACTGAAATTTCATACTCAGCTAAACTGCGCAAGTAAAACAACTGTACTAATCAATCATTTGCTATATATAAGCAGGTTAAATTTCATGCTCAGCTGAGTTGAGCCTGAAAAGATTTTATAACATCCCGTATAACCTGTGGGCCTGATCGTCAAGACAATTCTGACCAACGACTGTTTGTCTATAATGAGCTGGCGAATAACTGTTCATTCAGACTGTTCTGGCCAACGACTGTTTGTTCAGTCAGGTTTGAACAATGATTGTTTGGTCAGACAGTTTTGAGCAATGGCAGCTCGTACAGACAGTTCTGACCAATGACTTTTGTTCTCTGAACAGGCACTCTTTATTTATGTCGTTTCGTTATTTTCATGACCAATACATGTTTGTCCGGACAGTTCTGACCAATAACTGTTTGTCCGGACAATTCTGATCAATAACTGTTTGTCCGGACAATTCTGACTAACTTAACTGTTTGTCCGGACAGTTCTGACCAACTTAACTGCTTGCCCGGACAGTTCTGACCAACATAACTGTTAGTCCGGACAGTTCTGATCAATAACTGTTTGTCCGGACACTTCTGATCAATAACTGTCCGGACAGTTCTGATCAATAACTATTTCTCCAGACAGTTTTGAACAATAGCTGTTTATGCAGATTGTTCTGACCAATGGCTTTTCGTTCAGACAGGCCTTATCAATGACCCTTTGTTCAGACAGTTCTGACCCATGACTGCTCGCTCAGACAGTTCTGACAACTATCTATTTGTCCATACAGTTCCGATCAATAACTGTTTGTCCAGATAGTTCTGACAAATGACTTAGTTCAGTCAGTTCTTACCAACGACTGTTCGTCCGAACAGTTCAGAGTAATAACTGTTTGTCCAGACAGTTTTTACCAGTAGCCGTTTTATGCGGATTGTTCTTACCAATGTCTATTCGTTCAGATAGTTCTTACCACTGACCCTTTGTTCAGACAGTTCTGACGCATGACTGCTCGTTCAGACAATTATGACAACTATCTGTTAGCCCAGAGAGTTCTGATCAATCACCGTTCTTCCCGGACAGTTCTCTCCGATAACTCTTTGTACGGACAGTTCTGACCAATAACTGTGTGTCTGGATAGTTTTGATCAATAACTGTTCGTCAAGATAGTTCTGACCAATGACTTTTGGTTCAGTCAGTTCTGACCAACGACTATTTTTCCAGACAGTTCTGATCAATAAATGTTTCTCGAGACAGTTATGACCAGTAGCTGTTTGTGCAGATTGTTCTGACCAATGTCTATTCGTTAAGATAGTTCATGCCAATGACCCTTTGTTCAGACAGTGCTGACCCATGACTGCTCGCTAAGACAGTTCTGACAACTATTTGTTCATCCAGACGGTTCTGGTCAATAAACTGTTTGTCCAGATAGTTCTGACAAACGGCTGTTTGACAACGAATATTTTTCTTATAGTTCTGACCAATGGCTGTTAATTTGTTCACATTGTACTGACCAATGATTGTTTGTTCACACATTTGCGAGAATGGCTGATTGTTCACGCTATTTTGAACATCCATGCTGTTTGTTCAACGAGATCTGACCAATAACAGTAACTGTTTCTGACGAATAAATAGGGTGTTAATGTTATTTTTGTTGTTTAAATTTACTGATACTTTTGTATATAGCCTCTTCTAATGCCTTAAATCTGGGATCGTCACCTGCACCGTGTATTGTTAGATGGTTAGTAAGATAAGCTATTCCCAGATTATTATGTAGGTCAGCATGTGCCACTTGTCCGCCATGCCCTGAATGGCCTACTGTATCCTGACCCTGTAAATGCAAAATAAAGAAAATAAACAGTTACAATCGATTCTCGATATCTCGAAGTCGAAGTTCATCTCAAACAATTGATATCTCAAAGTAAATCTTCTGGTCACAAAATATTTACCTTGAGATATCAGTAGTTTGAGAAAACAGGGATTGAAATGTAACTAAATATAGGAAATATGTCCGAGCTATTTTTTTTTGATTTAAGATGGTATGATGAGATATGTTTGTTTGAAGATTCAACTATTATTTATGATAAATGTTCTCTACAAGACATTAGAAAGTTTTTTAATAGATGATAATCTGTGATCCTTAAATTTTTTTTTATTTCTGCCCTGAAATTGAGTGTTGGAACTCGCTAGAACCACCACATTTAATTAATCACGCATTCGTTTTGTCTTTTTTTTCGAAGATTTTCAGACGTTCGTGTAAATGTCCGGTTTTTTGTGTGGGTGGGAGGAGGGGGCGCGGGTGTTTTTTTTTTTTTTTTTTTTTTTTTTATTTATTTATTTTTTTTTTTTTTTTGGCGCTTAAAGGGGCTACTATACTGGATGCTTACCCATGGATTTTTCCGATAAATCATTCCAAGTCCAAACCTTGAAAATTCCCCTGTTTGCAAAACTACATCATTTCCCGAAGCAACTGGTACGGCAAGTTTAGCAATCAGGTCGGTGGATAAGAGCTGTTTCCCGGATAGAGATCCACCATTTGCTAAAATACCATATAGTTTCGCCAAACCTCGTGCAGTCCCGGCGCCTGACGCAGATGAAACTGTTATATCACGGTTGTACGGATTATTCAACACGTT
Organism: Ctena decussata; assembly: GCA_963989385.1. Classification (NCBI taxonomy): domain Eukaryota; kingdom Metazoa; phylum Mollusca; class Bivalvia; order Lucinida; family Lucinidae; genus Ctena; species Ctena decussata. Next base: position 29,567,046 of record OZ022498.1, on the reverse strand, counting down.
TGTACCCTGAAATATAGTCGTTGGATAGCGTGTGGGTAATGCACATGCAACAAACTTTCAACCCGACTTAATTGTTCATCTATTAGTCAAAGAAAACACATGATGCGCAATAATGTTCGTACACACCCATGCGGCACTTGCAATACATGTACTATTTGGTACAGAATCCTGGCAAATATTTGCGGAATTCTTTGCATGACGCTTCCATTAATTGGTTCTCACATTTTAGTTTACTCATTTATTTCATTCTTATTTATTCTCAATTCATAGAGGATCTCACATGAGTGCTCATGTATTATGGAATTTATTAAACGAGTCGGGGAAAAAGATAAGATGCGAGGCTTTGCCGAGCATCTTATCGGTTTTCCCCAACGAGTTTAATAAATTCAATAACACAGGAGCACGAATGCAAGATTTTATTTATCATATGACACTAAAATCGCATTTTATTAGCAAATTTTGCACAAAAAACGTCAAGATTTGGCCATTAGAAAACGCGACGTTTTAATGGACGTCAGTGTATAACGTTACGACGTAATTTGCATATTTAATCCACTAGTGGATTATCGTTTTTAATGCATGGCTTTATTACACTCTCAGGTGCGACGTCATATGATAATAATTATTAAATGATTTTGTATTATCGTGATTAACAGGGCAGGCGCTATAATGAGAATACCTTAAGGCCGTTTGATGTAACTTTTTACCAGGCGAAACCAGAAACAGCGACAGAAGTTCGAGGCTTGCCGAACAGTTTTTCAACTATGACTTATTTTCGTTTCGTAACAGCTCTTTTTCGTTTCGTAACAGCCCTGGAAACATAGTTAACCAGATGTAGATTTCTCCCACGCTACAGCCTTAGAATTCAGTTTCCCATGTGCGGTACTGGCTTCAAACTTACATTTGAATATTCCTTAACTGGGTCCATACATCTGGCCATCAGAGAATCTGGATGGAACAGCATGCTGTAAACGGCTCTAAGATATCTGGTATGTTTAAAAGAGTCCAGTAAGAGTTGCCATTTGGTCCGTGGGTACGGCCTCGCTGTTCTGTGGTACATCTTTAATGGTGTGTTCATGTGAAATTCTATGCCTGTACATGTAGATAAGAGTTCAAGGTTATAAAACTTGAGTATAATCTCAAACTCAAAATAAAGCACACTGATTGGCTGCTTCCGAGCATGTGCTCGGAAGTAGCCAATCAGTGTGGTTTATTTTGAGTTTGAGAATGTACTCAAGTTTTATAACCTCTGGCCAAGATTATCATAAAAATCTAAATATTCGGCAGACAGGTCTGAGCAATTAGTGCAAACCCAGATCAGACTGCTACATGTACCTTAGGAGCAGTCTGGTCAGGGTCTACACTCTTAGCAATTCCGGATTTCGGCAACTTTCGGACGCATTACCAAACTGACCCATTTCCAGGAAAATTCTGAATTATTTAGGTGTCCCATTTTTTTAGAATTTTCGCAGTACCGTAAAACAAACAAGGTAGCCAAAGAACAAATCGCCCCTGTTCTTTTAGGAGCAGTCTAGTGAGGGTCTACATTGTTTGTCAGTCTGTTAGCTGTTTTATAACTTTTCCTGACAAGGGATTAACGAAGAGGGATTGTCAAAGATCAAACATTGATCATGACCCCTGTCCATGAAAACAGGCTCTGGATTTGGCTTCCGTCGTCCTTGGTGCCAAATATATTCATATTAAATGGCTAATCTCGCAGCTGCAAAATATGATGATGTAAATACAGAGACTAGGCTGGCTCGACTTACTGATCTGAAATCCTGTTGGCAGCGAAATTCTGTACAAATCACCTTTTAATCGCTAGTTAGCATATAAGACAGAATCCTCTTCTTTTTTAACATTGCTCAGTCACTGATGACTGTTGGTGCGGTGTTTATAATGTTTGAAGCTTAATCACTACTTGACTCAGTCTGATACATGTAATAATTGTTTCATGTTAAATGACCGTGACTAACGATTTCAAATTAGGGGAAAACTGGAAAAGAGCTATTATCCATTAATTGGCAATGGCAAGTTTAAACGTAAAATGAGCCGTGACACCAGAAAACCAACAAAGTGGTCGTGCGCCCAGCGCAGACTCAGATCAGCCTGGGCATCTACTAAGTATGATCAGACTCATGGCTAAGCCCTTTAAGGGTAGCTAAGCGTCTAAGCTACCTCCATGCGGACAGTGGAGACTCTGATTAGACTGGGCGGATGCCCAGGCTGATCTGAGTCTGCGCTGGGCGCACAACCACTTTGTTGGTTTTCTCGTGTCACGGCTCAAATGTCTATTACTTGTTAATTGGTACCAGTACGTTCGTAACAAAACTACAATAGGTTGGCCAACCTTACCGAAGGGTTCTGCTATTTCTTCCTGGAAGAACGTTTCTATATCTCTGCCTTTCGGATCAGAGAACTCTATCAATCTATCAACATAGAGACCGTACGTTATGGCGTGGTACCCAAACTGAGATCCTGTGGTTGATAAAATGATATATACTGGTTAAGAAAATCCAGGGTTTTTACAGTTTCTCAAGATAAATGTATAGACTTTCGGGGAAAGCAACTCTGCCATATTTGCCGCCCTTCACAACTGGTACGAACTTTATTAGGAAACAAATGAGCCGCGACGCGAGAAAACCAACAATGTTGTAATGCGCCCAGCGCAGACTCAGAACAGCCTGGGCATCTGCCCAGTTTGACCAGACTCTTCGTTAAATCAGCTCAAAGGGTAGCTAACGGTCTAAGCTACCTCCATACGGACAGCGAAGACTCTGATCAGACCGGACGGATGCCCAGGCTGATCTGAGTCTGCGCTGGGCGCACAACCATTTTGTTGGTTTTCTCGTGTCGCGGTTCTTTTACAGATTGCATAAATATATGTAAATAATGCTCAAAGGGTAGCTAACGGTCTAAGCTACCTCCATACGGACAGCGAAGACTCTGGTCAGACCGGGCGGAAGCCCAGGCTGATCTGAGTCTGCGCTTGGAGCACAACCACATTGTTAGTTTTGTCGTGTCGCGGCTAAAATCCGCCCCCCCCCCCCCCCCCCCCACGAACAAAATCTTTCCTTTTAAGGGTAAAAACTTCATCGTCCAGGTAGGCAAAGAGAAATTCTGGAAAGTTATTTGACTGTTAAACTGGCGAAAAAAATACATTGAGGTAAAATCGCAACTTTAAAACGCTTTAAGACAAGATGGCAGAGAGTAACCGGTTTTCAAATCGAGCCGGTGCAGTACGTGCAGCACTATATAGTTAATAGACTCTCTACGTTGTCTTCGTCTAACAAATATTAATGAGCTGCGACACGAGCAAACCAAAAATGTGATTGTGCGCCCAGCGCAGACTCAGATCAGCATGGGCATCCGTCTAGTCTGATCAGAGTCTTAGCTGTCCGCAAGAAGGTAGCTTAGATCCTTACCTTCCCTTCAGACGCTTAGCAAAGAGTCTGATCAGACTGGGCGGATGCCCAGGCTGACCTGAGTCTGCGCTGGGCGCACAACTACTTTGTTGGTTTTCTCGTGTCGCGGCTCATATCAGTTACACCGAAAAGTTAGCAGTGATGAAATATACACTATGATGGTAACGAATAAAAACTTACACGGATGAAACATAATGAGTTGCACAATAAGAAATATACCCTATGACAAGAGCGAAAGTGGGAAATGATTTGCAAGTTCGCAAGTCAATTCAAAGAGATCTCTATTTACATCAACAGCATGAAAATTTTAAGGGATCACATAAAAATGCAAAGTAAAAGGTCTGTGTATCGTAATAATTCGCCTATAAGACGGGACTCTTCTCAACTAAAATCTCCTCTAATAGCTAAACAGTCGTGTTATTCTGCTATAAGATGGGGTTTCTCCTCCAAAACAATCCGTAAATAATCTAGATCCGTCTTATAAGACGGATATAGATTTTTGGGTTGTTTTTGGAAGGAAGAAAACCCTCGTCTTATAACTGAATGACTACGGTAGCTTCGCAGTCATGCATGTATTTGCTGTTTTCACGTTCTGTAAAGCAACGTTTCTTGAGTAGCAGTTGCATCCTGTACATTTAACATAAATAGATCCAATCCTCTTCAGCAATGATACGATCAATACCAAACCATTTGTACATTGTGGAAACTAACGTTATCTTTTGTGCGCGCCACGCCAGTCCAATATTCGGACAAGCGTGAACAGAAAATAACATATTCTGGAAACAGACTGACATGACTGGCATCCTGTCTGGCAGTGATCTTATATGTTTAATCAGAGTTTAACTATTTACCTGCAGGCCAAGCCGTTTTCTGTGAGGCAAGCACGTGGTGCACTTTCTTCATGTCAGTTTTGAAATCATTTAGAGACAGCGGTTCATCCAGGAGTACTAACCCTGCCTAGAACAGTAGAATAACAGTAGATGAGAAAACAATGATCAAGATCGAGTCGACGATCGATTTCTACAGCCTGTCCAAATAGGAATGGATGGATGGATGGACGGATGGATGAATGGAGGGATTGCGATTGTACTTCCTTTTCAACAGTATTTCAGTCACATCAGGACGATGGGTGGTTGATAATGAAATGCTCTCTGCAGTGGAAACCAGTGTACTATTGAAAAGATTTCCGCCTCCGGGAAGCGATTTCGAGACTGCTAGACCCAAATGAAAAAGGAAAATGATAAAGAGGGCACACGAAGCTAAACGAGACAAATAACAAAGAGCCAGTGGAGTCAGCTCTTTCCCAGCACATAGCTACAGTACAGACAACATTAAAGCTTCCCATAATGCCATTCACCGGTAGGGGCGGTCCCGATCAGCCATCGTTCCCACGCCATTACCGCGGCATTACCATTCCACGCCATTCCACCATTCCACACCATTCCATTCCATCATTCCATATTGTTCTGGGAACGCCATTCCGGTTAATTCCATTTTTCGTTTCGTCCAAAAGAAAAATCCGGTTGTGGAGTAAAGCCTCGCCCTGTTAGCAGTCTCGTCAGGGTCTTCAAATTACCGTAAAATGCAAAAAAATGGGAAAGACATGCACGAATAAACTGTATAGACTCGAGGAACAGTCTGACAAGGTATTTCAATATTACCACACATCTTTTAATTTTGATTACACAACACCCTAAAGACCAATTATTGGAATTTTCAGATTTGAGATAAGAAGTCACATCTTTCATACAGGTAAAGGCGACACTGAACACATTTTTCGACATAGCGCAATCATAATTACTGCGATGAGAGAATCATGTGATCAGGTGTAAGATTTGGGAAAGAGCATGTTTAATGGACATAGACTATGTGTTTTTCAAGCGTAAAATTATGCTTGCTGTAACATAATAGACCTAAAAAAGCGGTCTGATTATGGCTTCAAAAGTACCGTTAAGCTGAAACGATTAAGATATATCGGAACAAACCATATAGATTAAACTATTTAGAGCTGAGCTGTGTGGACGCATAGGGTCTATTTGACCGGTAAACCCCGAACATTGGGACTGGCATGCCTTCTTGAAGAGAACAGACGTACAGGAACAGTTTGATTATGGTGGTCAACAATGATATAAAGCTTCCGAAACGTTAGCCTTAAATGTATAGAATAAAAGAAGCAGTCTAATTTGATGGATCTAAAGCTCCGTAAAAAAGTATTGTGACAACAGGACAGACATCGGGCAAAACTTTGACAATTTTTGTACCGTAAAGTTCTACGTACTGCGACAGACAGAAGAGATTCGACCGAGCTGTCTGATCGTGGTGTTAAAAAAAATACCATAAATCCTGGGACGGACACGTCTGATCAAGAAATATAAACCATGAAGAGCTGTCTAGGCTTCAAAGGTACAATAAAATAGATACTGCATTTGGTTTAGGAAGTGTCTCCGGGTACGGTACCGTATCCCTAGACCCTGGGTCTCCAGGTACGGAACCGTACCCCGAGACTCTGGGTCTCCAGGTACGGCAGTAAGGTTTCAATACTCTGTACACATATGTATTAAGTAGTTTTACCTATTTAGTATAGTTAATCCATCAATAACATTACTCGGACGGACGCTCGGCGCCCCGTTACTGCGGCTATGGATTCGTTCCGCTGAGGTGCGGGGGCAACGTCGATATGAGAATTGAAATACTACTACTACTAAAATTACTCCTTGTAAAAAAATTCATTGAGTCGTCATCTTGCTAAAGAAAATTATAACCTTCAAGTCCGTCATTTGCGTTATTTTGACTGATGTACATAAACTCCGAAAAACACGGTCGATGTGTATTATTTGATCGCCCGCTAATTGCACGCAGAAAATGATTTCTGAAGAGTGCAAATAACTATAATCTTGTTATAATCTGCACAAATAGACAATTACACTTATTTTAAAAAAGTATCCATCTTTTAATATTTCTGAGATAAGCAATGTAGACCAAAAACAGACGCCTAAAAACGCATGCAGCGTTCTTAAATATGCCTTTCGTCAAACAAGTCATGTGTGCCAAGTGAAGTTCTCCAAGTGTTGTTGCACAACTTAATCGAAATAACATTGAGTATTCATTATTATATGTATTTATTTGTGTGCTTATGAAGGTATTGTCGCTTTTTTAACAGATATCGCATTGTGGGAATCAGGACAGCTCGGACCAAAGACAACTCGCCCCACAAAATCTCGGACCAGGACAATTCGCCCCAATTTTTTTAAAACTTACAACCAGTCAACGCGTCCCATATCATAAGCTTGCCAAAAGTCAACTCGCATCAAATTATAAATACTCAGCCCAGATGTATCATGAGTATTTTTAAATGCCACTGAAAATGAACCGTATGACTTCGGGATGTTCCCGTTTCGCCTACTCCCATTTCGCCTACTCCCGTTTCGACTATTCCCATTTCGCCTACTCCCATTTCGCCTACTGTCAAATATGACTTCATTCCCATTTCGCCTACTCAAAGATTTTTTTTTCATATTAATTTTTCTATATCTCTTTTTTTTCAAATTCATATATTTATTTTGTTTTAATATGTAATTTTTGAAATATTTTTTAGCAAAACTATCTAGACAGTACCTATTGATAGCACTTAACAATGATGATTGATACAATTAAGGATTATAGAGCTGATAAATAATTAGCTTATACTGTGAGCTTGTATTGTGACTACATTGTACATATCAGCAGTAGAATGCTTGGGCTTTAAGTTTATCTGTGAATTACATATTATTTCCTTTTACTTTATCATGTGTTAATGTAATTGTGGAAATGAAAAATAAGAAAAAAAAATCATTATCATTTTTTAACAAAAATGAGTAGGCGAAACGGGAATAGTGATAGATTTTACAGTAGACGAAATGGGAGTAGGCGAAACGGGAGTAGGCGAAATGGGACAAATCATAGGCGAAATGGGAGTAGGCGAAATGGGAGTAGGCGAAACGGGAGTAAACCATGACTTCATTTATATGCACTGACAAATTAACAGTCCCTGACACACAACTTGAAGGGATTTACGGTAATTACGAGTGTCTTTGTAAATTTGGTTTTAGCTGCCCCCGCCTTCCCCTCACCCCTTCAAAAAAAATAATCACTAACATTACAGAAAGCCATATAATTGATTGCATTTCACCTCAGCGGAACGTATCCATAGCCGCAATACTGGGGCGTCGTTCGTCCGTCCATTGAATAAAAACTGTTTCTCATTGTTGAATTTTATTATTTATTTGGACAAAACAGGTGTGAAAAACAACAATTATTGGTGTTAGCGCGAAACCGTCGTGTTATTTCTTATGCCAAAAAAAAAAAAAAAACACATCGTTTTGACCACATTATTCATTAATTATTTTTCCTAGCAAGATTTTTACAAGGAGTAATTTTATTAACGGATTGACTATATATTAAATGGGTAAAATTACTTAATACACAGTATTGAAAACTTACTGCCGTACCCGGAGCCAATCCTCATAGGACTGTCTCCAGGTACGGTTCCGTACCTGGAGACCCCGAATCTCGGGGTACGGTTCCGTACCTGGAGACCCAATGTCAAGGGATACGGTACCGTACCCGGAGACATTCCTTTGGTTTATGACATTCATTTGACACTAGATTGGCAGACTGCATCTATGCCCATTTTTATTTTATTTATTTTTTTTTTTTTTTTGAGGAGGGGGCGTGGGGCGGGGAATGAGGATTGGGTGGGGGCACAGGGTGGTCTGTGAGTATGTATGTCATATTAATTTCCCAGTGTTGTTGTTTCCTCGATTTATCGTCACGGATAGTCCATCAGGGCTAACAGCCACGAGAGCATCATATCCGCCCTGGGGAAAATTTCTTTTCTGTTCTGTTTCAATTCTCGTAACGACGTTACCCAAGTGGCCCAGAGGTACGTAACCATAGTTACACACACCTGGCGCCGAGTGTTCCCAGTGCGGAAGCGCGCAATCAGAGTTTAAATCTGCGCCGTGTCGAGGAAAGTCGGTCTAACGGTATACACGAACACGGCATGTTAAGCCTAGCTCTGCATATGCGCAGTCCGTTCAGAGACTTTATGATAGCAGAAAAAATCGGTAATAAAAACAAAAAATGGCTTTGTTTTACAGAAAGATGAGAGGCTACGGAGTGGACTCGTTAGTGCCTAGGATACTCCTCTACCTTACAGACGGGCGGGTCCATTTCCAACATCAGGTGTGCTTAATTTGACGTTTACTCTCTCGAATTTTCTATGTTGAATGCAAAATGTGTTCGCCCTGATGCGACGCTAAGATCAGAGATATCTGCTGTGAGGCGTCTTCATTGCTTGCGCTCTTTTGTGTGTTATGGGACGCTAGGCATCAACGAGTTAAATTTTAAATCAGAAAGTTGGGAAGGTAGTGAAGATGTATATGGAATAGACTCCTGCATTGTATTTACATCCAAATTTCCAAAACACTATCACTATCCAAATTAAGAGTCTCACAATCGAACGGTCCATCGATAAACTTAAAAAAAACTGTACGTTTATGTCACTAAACTGACAACTGCGTCTTTGCCTCCGCTCCTACCCCATTTGCTCTAATTTTTAGGGTGACGTCGTTAAGGTGTTCCAATATCTTACACTATCGATATTGGTGCACAGATACCGTCGAAGTCTCATGAATTATTGTTTATTGGCCTATCGTGTTACCCGGTCAATTTTACTTTAAATATTGGGACCTTAAATGGAGCACACAGATGGCGTTGTTTTAAAGTGTTTTGCCAATGGAATGAAAAAAATGGTCTTGTTTGTCTTTCTTGGATGGGGGAAGCGGGGGGGGGGGGGGGGGGTGATATTTCCTTTTGGGACCTTGGGTGCGGTATTTCCAGAAGTTGCGATAAATATATTTTTGTTATTTTTATTTTTTCCCCGTTTCTTTTCATACAACATTCAACAATAATAACGGGTGCTGTGATCAATAGCAACTCTAAATGTTGGCACACTATAACCTCTTAGAGCAAAGCAACGGGATGAAACTTTGTTAGGAAAATAACAAACTTTGCAGGCCTGGATCAGACCATGCCGTTAGGACCAGGTTCTTCACTGTAAAATGTGCACACCAAGATCAGTCTGCTAAAGTGTGGTGTCTTCATTGATTCCCCTAAACTGATCCTGAATACACATGGTTTTGTTCACATGCTGGCCTAGAAATGCGTAGTTCGCATACTTGTCATGCAGCGACCGAGTGGTTAGCTCTCCAGACCACGGGGTTGCGTGTTCGAGTCTCGCCGGAGGCAAGATTTTGTGCGAGCCTACAAGGCGTTTTAGTGCATAGAGCCCTTCGATGCCATGTTGCTGCGTGTAACTTCCAGTGCCGGGGCGTCCTGCTGGTTTGGAACATTGTAGGGCAAGGACCTACTGTGCTTGCAGTAGGTGCGGGTGGGGGTTGTTTGGACATTTTCTCTCATTTATCATTTCTCCCCTTTCTCTCTCTCTCGGAAAGACTATATTACTGTCTCAAACCCAAATCAACCAATCAATCAATTTATATTTACCATCAAATGACTCCCAGTGCGCAGGTGCAAACGTGTTTCAACTGTGTTACATTATTGTCGAGTCACGAAAAAAAAGTTGCCTTCAGGCATTGCATACTCATTATCCGCATCATATAAATAGAAGTTAGATCATGCGTCCAACTAGGCACACAGCATTGAATCAACATTGATTCAACGTCATGACGTTTATTCTACGTTACGACGTTGATTCAAAGTTGATTTAATGTTGATTCAATGTTGATTCAACGTGGTGTGCATGCTGGATGGCTGACTGATCACAGTCCTTTCATTTGTATTTATCTGGCCAATGGGGGCAAGGAGCAGGTCGCGTAGCGCAGTCGATAGCGCGTCTGACTCAAAGGCCAGAGGTCCCGGGTTCGATACCCGGTCGGGCAACATACTTCGACGTCACGACGTTGAATCAACGCTGATTCAATGTGGTGTGCATGCTGGATGGCTGATTGATCACAGTCCATTTGGCCAATGGTGCAAAGGGCAAGCCGTGTAGCGCATTCGGTAGCGCGTCTGACTCAAGAGTCAGAGGTCCCGGGTTCGATACCCGGTCTTGCCACATACTTTCGTTCCTTCTTCCGCTGATTCAAGAAGAACAATTGCCAGTTACTGGCGAAAGTATGTGCACTTAGTACTGGTTAACTGCTTATATTAGGAGGTCTAAGCCTGCCCAGAAATAGTGTGGTTAGGTTAACCGACCGTCCCGATATGACCATAGCTGTTTACCGTGGACGTAAAGCAACAAAACATCAACAACAACAACTCAAATAAATAAACACATAAATAAATAGATAAAAGGTAACCCCAAACCGTTGTTTGTTAAGTCGTGCTTGTTTAAGGAGACAACACCCAGCAGGCACATGACGTTGAAATGACGTCGTACTGACGTGGATGCGACGTCATGACGTCGTATCGACGTTAGTATGACGTCATATCAACGTCATGTGCCCGCTGGGCAGTCCCTGAAAGCATATCAGGTACGCTTCTTCACGTATGTTGTGTAAAACTTGAACATCTACAGCTTTGCCGGTTTGGTGAAGCTGGCACCGCCGACGACGTTGGGTAACTGCAATCACCGTGGCAATCACCTACCATCAACCTGCTGCCACTGAAAGGTGATGTGGTTGGGCGATGGTGCTAGATAACTCTCAGTGCAGGAGCGTCCTACTGATTTGGATAAATAGTAGGACAAGGGCCTACTGTGCGTGCAGTAGGTGCGGGTGGGGGCTGTTTCGATAGTTTTTCTCTCATCTACCACATCTCTTTTCATGGTCTATCTCCTGCCTCCTTTCTTCTTTATCGAGACGGCTTGATATAGACTGAAATACTATCTCAAAGAGCAATTAAACCAACCAAGGCTCCAAGTTTATCCAGGGCAGGACATATTCACAGTTCCCCGAAGAGAACCCCAATTCATAACGAACACATTTCCCCGAATGGAGCCCCATTGTGTAACGGACAATAATTGTCAGTCAGCCGCGCCACGAGAAAAAAGGCATGTTAGCGATCAGCCTAAGCAACAGTCCAGTCTGATCAGAGATTTCGCTGTGAACTTTAACGGTAGCTAAGGGTCAAAGCTATCTCAATGCCGACAGTCAAGACTCTGATCAGACTGGACGGATTCCGCGGCTGATCTGAATCTTCGCTTGGCGCATTTTCTACTCAGTTTGTGTGATGGCGCGGCTCAATTCTGTCAAATTTACGGGATTATCTAGTATCAATCCTTACTCTAAATACTGGGACATATTTTTATGGATGGAAGATCGGCGCCCCGTTACTGCGGCTGTGGATTCGTTCCACTGAGGTGCCGAGGGGGCGCGGGGGAGGGGGGGGGACGTCGATATGAGAATTGAAATACTACTACTAGGACATATTTACCCTGACCGTCCCGACATGACCTTAGTTGTTTACCGTGGACGTTAAGCATCAAATCAACCAACCAACCATATTTACCCTGAAATCCAATGCTGGATGAATGACATGATTTAACTTTTTTTTTAACTTATTCGACTCGTATCAGAACGATGAGAGGATGACCACGAAAAGCTGTTTGTAAAGGAATCCGTTTACGGTTGGACAGAATCCCGCTTCCAGCCAGATTCGAACCCGGGACCGCTAGATGACCAGGTCGAGTGTGATACCGGGTCGAGCAAATTAAAGATGCTTCTAGAAAAATATGATTGGTGACTGGCATTTATTGTAAAGCTCTGATCCTGACTGCACATATGTACAGGTCGGTCTGGGTTTGTATAAATTCGAATCTTTCCAGCACTTCATAATGTTTTTTTCAGTACTGCGCAGGCGCGTTTGACACCCTTTGTATCAGTTTTTCAGTCATTTCAAGACGAAGGCAGAGTGCTATGAAGAAGGAACGTTTAGATTCGAACGCGTGGCCCTGTTATCCGAATTCGAAGGCACGAATGACTCGGTCATGCGCACGCTTCGGATGGTTGGATGACTTGAGATTTTACGTCCTTTTCAACAGTATTTCAGTCATATCAGCACGATGTGAGGATGATAATGAAAGGCCGTGTGCAATAGAACCCCGTTTACGGTAGGAAAGATTTTTGCCTCAATCGGGACTCGAACCCGGTCCGCGAGATCAGTAGGCCAACGCTTAACCCACTGAGCTACCGAGGCTCCGCCCGCACGCTTCGGGCCGATGAGGGAATGAGTGAGATGGTGATAAATTAAGAAAAAACCAGATGCTGAACTCGACCGAAATCGAACCACGTGAATCGAACCCGTGACCTATGAATCATGCGGAGAGCTTTATTCCCTTTTTGCCAACGGCCAACACGAGACTGCATTGCAATAGGATTTTCAATAATGGTCTAGCTTAACCTTTTTTTCGGGGATGCGTGGGGGGGGGGGGGGGGAGGGAGGGGCGGGGCTACCTACAATGTAGCCAATTTGTTTTACTACAAAAGGCATTGACGGTCCTTTTCAACAACGGCTGGTTTAATTCGGGCCAGAAACGGGCCAGAACGGAATTGGAAGTTTACGAGAAAATACGGACACACTGCGAAGATGCACCAGCTAACCTGCATGTTCGTACCCTAAAACATCAGTTTGTACCCAGTTTGTAGAAGCGGTCTTATCAGGGTTTGCACTGTAGCGATAAACGGCGGATGGTAAACTTTTGAAATAAATACGTAAAATCGATATTTGGTGTCCCAACATTTAACTCAACCCTATCAACTACAGTGACCTATAGGTCACTGCTTGAAACACACCCGTATGTGTTAATATACTGTGTGTTATATACTACACATGAATATCCATTTGTTGCCATGACAACTGCCGGAGTTACGAACTTTCACTAGAGCTGCCAAGAAATCGACAATTGACACCATTTGAACCACAACTCAGGGAACTGCGATTCCTTCACAAATACTGTTAGGAGCCCCGGTAGCTCGGTGGGTTAAGCGCTGGCCTACTGAACTAGCGGACTGGGTTCGAGCCCGGCTCGAGGCGAGAATCTTTCCTACCGTTAACGGGGTTCCGTTGCACACAGCCTTTCATTATCATCCTCCCATTGTCTTGATATAACTGAAATACTGTTGAAAAGGAAGTAAAATCACGTCATCCATCCTATTTTCAAAGACTGTTTTAAAAGCCACTATCAATGGGATTTCAATAGAAATTGGAAATCGTAACGGTTAGTGGGTGCGCAACAAATCTTCCAGTTTTGTTACCATGCAAAGAAAACAACTGACATAACAAAAATGTTTTTGAAAAAAACTTTGGAAAAGACTTACATGTACAGCAATAATAATGCCTTAAAAACGCCATATTTTTAATTCAAAGAGAGATAATCTGAGAATTTGAAGAATTTAAACCTCACATGTAAAGTCTGAGTACAAGATGTTGGAGATTATAAGTGATTTTAGAGTTCCCTGCATTATCTGCACGATAAAAAATTAGTAGTGCACATGCGCAGCAATGATAATATCGCCAGATAACTCGTATGTGGAAGAGGATAGGTTGACGTTTTCCTAAGCATTTTGTTTCAAGGTGTCTCCGAAACATACGTGAGCCTCAGTTCTCTTCAATATGCACTTTGTCGATTTGGGGGGGGGGGGAGTCGTTGGGGGGGGTATGTGTAGTAGGAGATTCAGTCTTGAAACAATGCTGAAACAACTTTAACTTTAATCCATCGTTGGTTTTCTTGAATCAATTTTGAATCAATTTTGATTCGCCCTCATGTGGTTAAACTAACGTAGATACAACGTTAAAGCGCTTCAACGCTGCGTGCGTCAGTAAGTCTGCATGAGCGAATGAATAAACTAATGAAAATGTACCATGCAGGCCGCGCAGGCGTAGAATGGTCAACGCATGCGCAGTCTGTAGCTGTAGATAAGCGGCATGAATCTAGCCAGAGCATGCGCAGTCTATTTAGCGTATGCGCAGTTCGGACTGCACATGCAGTCTGGTCAGCACATGCGGAATCTGTCTAGGCCATGACTGAAATCGACTGTACAAAATGTTTAATAACTTTTTTGTTAGACATTGCACGCATCCTGGCCAGCGTATAATAGTTTGTTCAGGCCATGACTTAAAAAGCACATGCACCCGTGCATGCGCTATACGGTCAACGCATGCGCAGTCTTTGGTTGTCGACAGAAACCAGGGCATTTGTTACACGCGTGTAAAACAAGTACAACCCCCCCCCTCCCCCACTCACACCCTGTTATTTATTACAAACTATTTCATGGCGGTGCTTCTACTGTGGCTTATAACTGTCACTGTTTGTCAGTTTTCTATTAGTCTGACAATTTCTTCAAATTCTTTCTTATTGTGTATACATATAGACTTGTACTGTTGTGAAGCATAATAAACAAACAATACTTTCGAAACTAAATAAAATCAAACCTGCTGGATGTTATGGAAGCATGAATTGCAACAACAAAATAATTGAGCCGCGACACGAGATAACAAAGTGGTTGCGCACCCAGAGGAGACTCAGGTCAGCCTGGGCATCCGCCCAGTCTGATCAGAGTCTTCACTGTCCGCATGGGGGTAGCTTAGAACCTTAGCTACCTTTTAAGTGCTTAGCAAAGAGTCTGAACGGACTGGGTAGATGCCCAGGCTGATCTGAGTCTGCGCTGGGCGCACAAACACTTTGTTGGTTTTCTCGTGTCGCGTCGTAATTTAATAATTAACTGTATCCACTTGAACTGAGAAGGCAATGATCACGGACCGATACAATCGATTACTTTATCCTGCCCTAAACACCAAATGGGAAAGGAAAATTTAAAGACGGCACACAAAGCAGAACAAGACAAGTGAAAAGCCACGAGGCCAGGCCCAGCGGTTATAAAACTTGTGTACATTCTCAAACTCAAAATAAAGCACACTAATTGGCTGCTTCCGAGCACATGCTCGGAAGCAGCCAAGCAGTATGCTTTATTTTGAGTTTGAGATTATTCTCAAGTTTTATAACCTCGAACCCAACTCTTTCCCAGCAGATGGCAGTGAGGGTATTCTAAATAATGTATAAAAAGCCAAAGACTGATAGAAAACAAACAATGACAATTATTGCAAACCACAACAGAAGCACAGCCTAGGAACGGTCAGTAATAAATTACTGGCGGGGCTGTGTGGGTGACTCCAATCGATTTCACATGCCCTGGATTCTATGGTTCATAAACATTCCCAACAAGTTATTCACTTCTGAGCGATCAATTCATCATAACAAATGGAGCCCCGATAGCTCAACAAATTAAGCGCAAGCTGTCGGAACTTTTTTCAATCGTAAACGAGGTTCCATTGCATACAGTCTTTCATTATCACCTACCCATCGTCCTGATGTGACTGAAATACTGTTAAAAATGACGAAAAATGCTGGGATGAAATAAGATCAGCACTCAACAGCAAAACTAACACTGAAATGCTTGTTTAAATGAAGTTAAATAGTTGAAACCCGATGGGCCTGGCCAATATATCGTAATTGCTATAATACTGCTACACTGGGATAAGGTACACATAGGTACACGTTTTTCTCTAATAACTGAACTGGAGGATTTTCAACAAAGGATTTCCCTAATCAGTTGGCGCTAGAAGTTCTATAACGTTTTTCATACACATTTTTGCTCAATATCTCTAGTCCTCCCAGCAGGCACGCAATATGGAAACAACTTTAAATCACGTTGATTCAACGTCGCGACGTTGAATCAATGTTGATTTAAACTTGTTTCAACGTTTAGCGTCCACCCGAATTGCAATAGTTTATACATACCTGATGGCTGATCAGCATTCTAACAGTGATGTTTTCTTTGTCATTCTGCGCAAACTCTGGCCAGTAATAACTTACTGGTTTGTCGTAGTCTAGGTAACCTCTGCAGAAATAAATAGAAGCTCAAACTTGAAGCATGTCCGTACAAGGGAGCTGATCCAACGATTGTTATGAGAGTCACTATCCATGTTTTCTAGAGAATTAAGAACGAAAGTATCAAAAGTATCAAAACCATCTCTGTATAGCATATACATATCTTGAGCTGACCAAATGGTTACATGTATCAGTTAGCCGATTCATGAGAAACAGTGACAGAGTGCGCGCATTAGACGTGTTCTAACGAGGTTACTCATTCCATTTATAGAATTTGGTATCGATAAGATAATTTTCAGTAGCAGTGGTACTATTGTTGCGTCGAAGTATCATTCACATATAACGGACTTAATTGAAATTTTAGATAGATATGAAAAAAAAAAACATGTTACATTACAAATTACTGGCTTAGAACGAATAACAAATCCATTCTATTGGTTTGGATATTATTACATGTTTAAAGGCTCTATCTGACAAGATCTGACTGAGCCTGAGAGAAAATCATGACACTATTCCAATGTGCTTCAAGGACAATGAAAGAGTAAAACATTAGTTTTTGACAACGTTATGTATTTTTATGGGGTTTTAGTGAATGGATGCAAAACTTTCCTTATACATGTATACACATTCAGACATTCACGTAGGCTTAACGCGGCTTCATAAATTTCCGGTTAATTTTATGGAATCTGGGAAAACTTGTAAGTATTGTAAGGTACTATTATCCGATATGTATTGATTGAGAAACTGATTGTTGAGTATTAAATTTAGTTGTAAATTAAATCAAATTGAAGCTTGATACGTGAGTGATATACAAATACGTATAGACTTACATGTACACCGCACCGATAAACAGTGATTTAGTACCCTACAATTCACTGTTACATGTAACGTTGAACTATTTCGAGCACACAAAATGCTTTCATCCTACCAGCCATGTTAGCTCTTACAGTGTCTTTGCATGCAATGCATTCTGAATCCCATTCGCATACATTATTTGTTGTTTGTAATTATAGTACATTGCCGTTTGTAAGTAATTTATGCGAATAAAATATTGCTTAAACTAATATATTTTGCAGATTAACAGACGCAGCATCGGTAAACATTAAGAAAAAAGTGAACTTATGTCATAAGCGTTGGCGTAAACGTCAGCAGTAATAGGGAGGAGCATTACGCACAACAAAACCAGCATAAACCATGGTAAATATCCATTACTTTACCATGTTTACAGTCGTGCTATATTATTTGTTGTGACTCATCCGACTTTAAATAAAATTTGTATCTGTAACTGTATGCTTCATAATTATGTTTAACAGAACTTTAGGTGAATCGGGCAGGTTTAAGGTTTAACAACTCTGTCATTTTTATGCTTGCCATTCGAATGAGACTTAACTGTTCATGAGAAGCATTTGCTCCTATATACCGTATAAGCGGCTATTTTCGCGGGTTCAAATTTTCGCGGTTAAGAGTCGAAAACATAAACATAAACAAACATTTTCGCGATTTTCAATTTTCCCGGTATCAACAAAAGCGAAAAGCAAAGCTATTTCTTTTTCATTCGAGTCAGTACGTTCATTAACCTGCGGCAGGGCCGCCGCAGGTTACTGAAAGAACTGGCTCAAGTGAAAAATACAAGCAACTACCGAAGCAAACAGAAACAAAATATATGAACCGTGACTGTGTCTAAAGAAGTGACTTTGTAAGAAACTGGAAATTATTCGCGATTTTAATATTCGAGGTTTATTAGTGACCGCCAAATACCGCAAAAATGGAACACCGCGAAAATTACCTTGTATATAGTATACAAATTACTATTTTTAAGAGTATGTCCCGGTTTGGAAGGTCTTCGTCCTTCAGGAAAGCAAACAGGAACTCACACAAAAAATATTCCTTTTGAAATAAATGGTAAAACCAACATGATGGTGTAGCCGTACAGCTGAATATCAATTACAGATTGCATAAATATATTTTACTCTTGAACCATTTTAGCCAATATTATTGCAGCAACTCCTTTGCTAGATGAAAATGCTTGCGATATAGTGTCCTCTCTCCATGGTCTCTGTGCTTCGATGTCAGCATATCCCGCCCACATATCTACAACCCGTTCTCCTTTGTAATAGACAGCAATGGCCGCACCCTTTTCATTTCCATCGTCTATGCTTGACCTAAAGATGAAATCATGATTTTCCAAGCGTCATCAATATATACTGAAAGGATTTAAAAACTTCCACCCATTAATTTTGAATATCTCAAAAATGAATGCAGCTACGTCCACCGAAATTTTACAACATATATATTCTCTTATACCTGATTATATCAATATATCGAATTTGAAATTGTTCAACCGAATCGGTTAGGAATAAGCACGTGTTCCTCGTGTTCTTAGTACCGTTTAAATACGGAGTTATAGTTTCATGTATACAGTTGTCTGATGAAACATTTCTCTTACAATATCAAATTGAATTTTAAAAGTTTGAACGCGGTATGTAGCTTTGTTTGGCCTACCGCGCCTAAACATCGCAAACAGGTGCAGAGTTTTGGGCCAAATAAATACTGAAATTTTAAAAAGTGACGTCGCGAGACAATTTTATGTGTTAATTACGGCAATTAAAATCTCAGACGATGTGCACGGAATACAGGAAGCTCAAAAGACCGTCAGAGAAGCACCTAACCGAGATAAAAACCCAGAGATCATGACGTTAACTTACGTCGACGCCGTCTCCGTCATAGGCTTTGCGCGACAGCATCATCTGCAATGATACTTGCAAATCAATGTGGATGACGTCACAATATTAAGACAGTATGAGATAGTCAAAAAGAGTGTTGCATAAGATAACGCCGTCATCGCCGTTTGCATTCAGTGACGTAACGCTCTATTACTGACGTCATTTAAGTAAATGATACAAATAAAGTGCGTCATCGTTAAATTTGATAAGTTTTAAGCATTTTGTCGTTAAATATTAAACACTGTCATGAGTGAACAGATCAGCAGCCAGCAATAAAAAGTGGAAGTGGAAGTTTTTAAATCCTTTCAGTATATATATATATATAAACAATAAGTAACTAACACAAGTATCGTATCTAAGAAACAATTATGACGTTAGGTTTATAAATGTTAAAATTGGCGCACAATGTCGGAAGGCCGCGGTAGTGTAATGGTTAGCACGTCTGCCCGGTAAGCAGGAGAGCCGTGGTTCGATTCCCGGTCGCGGCGCGACCGATTTTTGTGCGTCAATTTCCATTTGTTTATCTAAATCCCTGCATCGTGCATTTCTCTGTTGTTCATATATATATATATATATATATTTACACTTGCCACTGACTTCCAACAGGTAAACCGTATAGAGCAACTGGCTTCATACACCGATGAAGCACAGTTGATCATGTGACGTCGTCGTCAAGCGACGTCTAGGTAAACAAACGTCTTGGTTGGTCCATGTAACGTTCGATTGACGTCACGTTATTGCGACGGCTGTTTAACGTAATGGCCGAATACGTCGTTTCTGTCTTTTCTTCCACGCATATTTTGCATACTTAACATTAAATTACCACGAAAACAGCACAGGAAGTGTGTAAAATAAAGTGTAAATATAAGAATAAAAATTAGATTTTTCAGCGTTCATCGTGTGAAGAAGCCAGTGGTCGTCGCTAAAATTCTACAAGAAGCGCTTCGGGCTTCATGGAATTTTAGCTCCGCCCACTGGCTTCATCACACGATGAACGCTGAAAAATCAAATTTCAATTCTTAAATGACGCCCGAATAATAATATCATTACCGTAGATTGTACGTTGGACAAACACATTTGACTCTCTTCATCTCAGACCCTGACATCTCAAAGTACCATCTTATATCAAAGCATATAGTAGACACATTCCCTATTTTCTTTACATTTCAACTCATGTTATCTCAAACTACTGGTATCTCAAAGTAATTTTTCTGTGACCAGAAAATCAACTCCGAGATATCAATAGTTTAAACTGAACTTCGACTTTGAGATATCGCGAGTTGAATGTACATGAAAAAGAATTGAGTTAGGTCGTACACGCTTCTAGCTTAATTTGCAAGCGTCTTGCAAAGTATGGTTAGATTAAACTGCTGCAAAAATGTTATCCTCTTTAAATAGTTAAAATATATTCTTGCTCCTCTTTAATGATAGTTATAATACAAACGATAACAAAAGGGAGGTTAAGATTTAGAACGTGTATGCGAACGGCTACTGGTAGCCAACCGTGCACGTACACGTTAGAATTGTGGTTAACAATGGTTGAGATAAATGTAACTTATAGTATACGTGTACTTGTAACCAAAGGAAATGTGGCGAATTATTTTAGCTGGTTAAAATAGTAATCAAAAAGCTGTCAGCATGACCTTTCGTCCGCTTGTACGTTTGGGGTGGACTTTTTCTTGTCATCCTATCTCCTCTACACCAGTTGTTTCGCTCGTTTAATAAGTTTTTTTTTGTCGAAACTTAACGTTCTAATTTTCCAGAGTCACAACGAGAGCGTAGAGGCCCGGCCTTCGCCCACTATCTCAAGCAGCGACCATCTTATGAACACATTTTTCCTGGTTATTGCACTGTGGCAAAGTCCCGTAGGTTCAATCTCTATAAGAAAGTATATGACAAAAAGATCATCACACGGTTGTTTTAACCCCATCCCTGATCTCAGCCATCGCACACTCAGCCCTCGCCCTTCGGGCTCAGGCCGATACGGTCAACTCGGGCTGAGATCAGGGCTGGGATCAAAACAACCGTGTAATAATCTCTATGTACCACCCTCACCGTAAACACTGGTCTATCTTATTTACGCTTCACTGATTTTCACGTGAACGCTTTAAGGTCAAGAATACGTAAATGACTGGCGCAATTAATTACGTGCGTCGTGAAGGACGTTACGTCAAGAAATACTTCCCAGTCAGTGTAATTTTCAATATGGCGGCCCAATCGGACATTCAATAATAACGTCATACATGGGGAAAACGGAGTCGTCATTGTTTATTCAAGCCCTTTGCTGATATTGCAATGTTCTCTTTTTCCCCTGTATATTTGATGTTATTTCATCAACATAAGTGTATTCATACAAAATTAATGAGAGAGAGAGAGAGAGAGAGAGAGAGAGAGAGAGAGAGAGAGAGAGAGGACAGACTGACAGACAAAGAGAGTTTTATGTATGTAACAATTTAAGGCTGGATGGAATACATGTTCCCTCGGTCTGCTTTCATGGCTCACAGGACTTTTTCAGACATACATATGAAAGGCGGAGCCCATCATTCTCCTTTCGCTGCGTTATCCTTTCCTATTTGAAAAAGCTACCCATTTACTGCTGGCTTGACAAAGAGACTTTTCCAGTCGCTAGCTGGCCGAATCCGGACTCGAACCCGCAACCGTCTGCGTCATAATAGAACGTCCGCGGCGCCGAATAATTAATAAACCAAGTAAATGTATGCCAGCTTATTTAGAGCTTTATGGGATGGAATGTAATATTTATTATAATGCCGATTTTTGCGATTTTAATACTCATATCCTTTCTGGACAGCAAAAATTTTATTTTGATTACAAAATAAGAATGGTACAATATTTCTTCCACTTACTGGGTGCCGTTGCCAAAGATAGAGCGGGCCTCTTACTCACACCGCTCCTACGCTACAAGAAGTCTTTACCGTTTACCTATCCCGCCGGCGGTGGATTTGGAAGTTGACCTTGTAACTTACCATCATCTCGATATGACTGAAATACTGTCCAAAAGTCAATGTATCTGATTACCACGAGCCACACCGACAGAACACGAGTCGTAAGTAATATGATACATGCACACAGATCAGCCTGCGCATATGCACAAACTAATAAATCTCCTTGCTGTTCCTCAATGAATCATTGTACCGGAGGACAACAAAGGCTCTGGTCAGCCTGGCGGCATTCGGGAAGCTTAGACCCTTTGATACCCTTTATGCGCACAGCGAAGACTCTGATCAGATTGGGCGGATGACCAGGCTGATGTAACCTTCGCATGTCACAAATTTTGTCAAGTCGCGGCTCAGTTGCTTATAGCGAAGACTCAGATCAGCCAGGGCAATGCACAGCCTAATCTGCACAAATATGACTCACAACTAAAATAAATAAATAAAGGGCGAATAAATCATTATTTAATAGAGACTTAATTATCCGATTTCACAAATTGTTTGGTTTAAATAGATAGGTATATAAATAAATAAATAAAAAAAATAAACTAGAAATGTTTTTCAGAGAAAAACTGATGTCCCCCCACCAGCCCATTTCCCATCCCCTCTAATGAATATAGCCTGTACAAATGAAATATCTGCAAGTTTGGACAAATTCCATCTGCTGGTTCTAAAGATATCCTACATAGAAGACTATGTCCTTCAAAAATGGGTCAAGGTCACCAACTACTAAACATGTCTTAAACCTGTCACAACCATACATTCATGCAAGTCTGATGAATATCCATCCACTAGTTCAAGATATCTCATTTTTTTTAAGAGAGAAAAATACGCATTCGTAAGATTCATAGCTTTTGACCTTGAAAATGGGGTAAAGGTCATCAAAACACAGTACACTCCTGAAACTGTCCCATAGGTATATCTATGAAAGTAAAGTGGAAATCAAGCCAAAGGCTAAAGAGACACATCAATTTTAGTGAAATTTTCACATATCTAAATCCTCCTGTGACCTTGAAAATGAGGTCAAGGTCACCAAAATTTTGTTCGGCTCTTAAACTTGTCCAAATCATGTATCCATGAAAGTTTGGCGAAATTCCATCCATTGGTTCAGGAGATATAGTGGGTACACGAAAATGTCATCCAAGTCCTCCAGTGACCTTGAAAATGAGGTCAAGGTCACCCAAATCTAATCAGCTCCAAAACTTGTCCCTATAAGGTATCCATGCAAGTTTTGTGAAATTCCATCCATTGGTTAAGGAGATGTAGTGGGTACAAAAAATTGTCATCTAAGTCCTCCAGTGACCTTGAAAATAAGACCAAGGTCACCAAATCTAATCAGCTCTTACACTTGTCCCAATGATATATCCATGCAAGTTTGGTGAAATTCCATTCATTGGTTCAAGAGATATCGTGCATACAAGAAATTGGGTACAAGAAATTGTCATCTTAGTTATCCAGTGACCTTGAAAATGAGGTCAAGGTCACCAAAATCTAATCAGCTCTTACACTTGTCCCAATGATGTATCCATGCAAGTTTGGTAAAATTCCATCCATTGGTTCAAGAGATATCGCGCATACAAGAAATTGTCATCTAAGTCCTCCTGTGACCTTGAAAATGAGGTCAAGGTCACCAAAATCTAATCAGCTCATAAGCTTGTCCCAATGATATATCCATACAAGTTTGGTGAAATTCCATCAATTGATTCAAGAGATATCGCGCATACAAGATTCTGTCACGCCGACGCCGACGGGATCCGCACTGAAAACAATATGTCCCCCCTCACCTTCGGTGGGGGGACATAATAAATAAGCGAGCAGTGTCACTGCTGTTTTATGAGATAGATAGATAGATAGATAGATAGATAGATAGATAGATAGATAGATACGGCTAACTCATATGCTTGAAAATTGCCTAAGTGGAGACTAAAGCCCCAGTCACACACACACATTACGGATAGGGCGGATAGTTGCGGATAAAATCCTCAGTTTATCCGCAGAATTTGTGGGCGTGGCCTATTTTTATTTTAATGAATTTACGGATATAGTCACCAACAGAAGCGTAAGGATACGGATAGGTACGAACTACTAACCTTCCGATACCTTTTGTAACCTTTAGATGCGGATAAATACCTTCAGATGCGGACTGCTGCGCATGCCTAGCGGATAGGAGAATAGAAAAGATTAACTGCGACATCCACATCTGTGTTTACTCCTTGTATGCTCCAGTCACACACACACATACGGAGTGTGCGGATGCTACGGATAGCCCGTCCGTATCCATCCGTTTTATCCGTAATGGACCCGTATCAAATCCGCAGAGTCCGTAACTGTCCGTATCATATCCGCAGAGTCCGCAGGATCCGCGTCGAAATTTTTAAAAGTTTCAAAATTCGGGCGCGGATGAGTAAACCGTAATGATGCGTTACTAAATGCATATATCCGCATCTATCCGTATCTAATCCGTGTCGCATACGTATCTATTCCGTATCGTATCCGTTATTGAACCTATCATTCCGCAGTCCCACTCCAAGTTGAGGACCGATACGGTTTCAAGCGGATCGTTACCTTTAGTTACGGAAGTTACGGGTCTCGTTCGGCGTACTGTAACGGACAGTTTTCTACAGTAACGTTTCAATGCAAAATGGTTGCGTTCCAATACTGACAGATACCTACATGATGGTTTGGAGAGGCGGCTGTACGGCAACAACGCCAGCAGGGCGGCGAAGAGACAGAGACTGTATCTCAAGGACTACTACAACAGAGAGGCTGGGTCGGTGCAATGGCAGTGACGTATGGTGCAGTTATGGTGCGATGTTATGTTTCTTATTTGTAACAGTTGGGTCATCTTTTCATGAACTTGCCAATGGCAAAAGTGGGGCCATCATTTCATAAACTTATTTGACTTTTATGAATTCGAATTAGTTCTTTTATTATTTCCAATTAGTTGTCCAGTATAGGAGAAAGTTTAATGGTGAAATGAAGCAATAATTATCTACTGGTCAGGCTTGAGTAGCCGAAACTTCGAAGATGGCCCATGTTTCTTCTTTCGAATGTGTTCTGTGCTCTTGAATGAGCTCTCTTAGATTTCTTCTTTACTTCAGTGCCCAGGTGTCGTGCCGTGAGGCGACCGTAAAACATCTTCCCGTACGTCATCTATAGTGCAGATTATATATAATTTTGCCTTTGAGCTCAAGAAAATATTCTGAGAAATCAGAAATTTTTGATTGGTTTAGATTTATAGTCTATATTAATGTTTTTTTTTTCTTTTAGATCTTTTATGGTACTAATCAGTCTTTTTATCAAAATTAAGAAATTACAATATGCTTTCTCTGGTTTCCGTAACCAAATCATATCGGGGTCACTGATGCGGTTTGAGTAGCCGAATTCTTGAAGTATGGTCCATGTACCTTCCTTCGAATGTGTAGTGAGTGAGTGAACTCGGGTTTAACGTCCCACCAACAACGAGGTCATATGGAGACGGGACCTCGGTTTAAATTCTCATCCGAAAGACCGGAGAAGCGGGGGATCGATCTTGCGACCCCTGGATTAGTAGTCCGGAGTGTTATTCACTACATTACAGCCGCTCCTCGAATGTGTGCAGTGTTCTTGAAGGATTAGAATAGTATCCTCTTTATCAACTGCCGACTGAATATCTATGTCAACCAAGCAGTAAATGGGTACCTTTTTTTCAAATCAGGGAAGGACAAGGCAGCGAAAGGAGAGAGATGGGCTTCGCCTTTCATATACTATGCCCAAGATACATTAACCCTAACCACCTACCCCCATCCTCCTCCTCCTTAAAGCCACCGCCCATACGGTCATTAGGCTACAGTAACCTTTACCTTTACCCAATTTATAGTTTGGATCCAGGTATACAAATTTAAATAAAAATCTAATCCTTCATGAGCACAGAACACTAAACACATTCGAGAGATGGAGCATGGGCCATACTTCAAGGTTACGATTACTAGAGCCTCAACAATGACCCTGACATGACCCATAACTTCCGTAACTAAAGGTAAAGATCCGTATGAAACCGTATCAGCCTTCAACTTGGGACTGCGGAATGGTAGGTTCAGTTACGGATAAAATACGGAATAGATACGGGTGAGACACGGATTAGATACGGATAGATGCAAATCAATGCGTTCAGTTACGGACTTTTACGGTTTACTCATCCGCGCCCGAATTTTGAACCTTTTCAAAATTTTGACGCGGATCCTGCGGACCCTGCGGATATGATACGGACAGTAATGGACTCTGCGGATGCGATACGGATCCATTACGGATTAAATGGATAGATACGAATAGATACGGACGGGCCATCCGTAGCATCCGCAGAATCCGCAGATGTGTGCTTGACTGGGGCATAAACTATTATAGTTGACATATAAACAAATACATGTAAACAACAGACATTATTATAGGTACTCCGTAGATTCGGTTTAATCCAGCATCTGCAACTAAAATTTGGACAAAAAATGTGAAATATCTTATTTTCGTCTATTTGAGCCATGAAAAATTTAAACCAAAAAAAAAAATGTACTAACTTTTAAATCTATCAGATTACCGCTCACAAGGAAAATCGTTTAATTATAAAATCCAAACTTGATGTAAAATATTTGGAGTGTACGTATGTTTCGGTAACAAATATATTAAGCTAGATCGGCAGGCTTTACAAATAAATTCACCAATTTCTGGGTAGATAAATTAGTTTGTATTGATCACAGATGTCAATTTTACACTTGACCGATTTGAGCAAATATTGAGTGACTAGTTGACAATTTCATTGTCATTCTTTATCTCGGCTCCATCAGTTTTAAAATCTATTTAATTTGTTTGCTTCTATAGAAAATAACTTATATAGCCAGAAATTAGTTTATTTGCTGTTTCAGAAATGTTTATATCACCATTGTTTTAAAAGTAAAACAAGTAAACGATATAATTGTTCTTTCTCTGCTGTTGAAAAAGTAATGGCCAACTAGCTGATTGGTGCTAGAAACATTCTTTTAACATAAAAGTCTCTAAATGTATAATTGCACTACTAATCTCTGCCATATACGGTCATAAATACAGCCGGGAGCAATTGTTATATTTATCCGGCTGAATACCTCACTGTCTGTGACACTTCGTGAAAAGGACGGAAAATTCCGGAGTATCACGACAAGGAAAATAATTTAATACCTTGTGTAGAAATAATAAAAACAGACTATTTTGCTTTTATTATTTCAAAATAAAAATTATACCATTAGCAAGGATGAATATTTCTGTACATGAAACTATTTGCACACGCTTTCTATCGTTTTCTCTTTTCGAAGAAATAAGTGCGAAAGGGACTTACATGTCCTTAATATTTTCCGTTTTACTATATATTTATTACATTTAGATGGTACCTCTACTTTTTCTAACAACAGACAATTTTGCTATTAACTTAAGAGTTTGTAACTTATGGCAATTTTTATAATTGTGGTTTATACATAACTTTTACTCATAGTTGTCTGTCACACTGTAGATCATGATCAGACAGTGAGAGATTATGACCTGACAATGTGTTATTTCCACAGGTCTTTGCATATAATGAAATTTATATTAGTGTAAACCATTATCAATGGATATGTACTGTAGCCAGTTTCTGTATATGTAGATTATGATCAGGGTTGGATCTGGACAGACCAGGATCAGACTGGGCCTTAACTTTGTTTATGTTTAATAGCTGCAAGTGTCCTGGACACCTGCAGTCTAGCTTGTGTATTGGCTCAGTCCTTGCTGCAGGTGCAGGGGGTTTATTAGGGAATGGAATGCCAGTAGACTGTGTATATTGGAATTATATAACTGTCTCTTTGTCTAAGAGTGCAGGTGCAAGGTGTTATTTCAGAAAGGAGTTTCTCCCTATTGGTCATTAGATCTGACCAATGGGAGGACTGGATACTTAAGGGCAACCAGTCAGAGATTATCAAGTAGAACTATGTAGCAGAGCCTGGGTCAGTTGTGACTTTGACATTGTTGAATCAGATTGTCTACAGATAAAAATCGTTCTTTTTTTTTACTCATACTGCATACTGTATGAAACAAGTTCTCAGTCTCGGATGTTCTCACCAGCAGTCTGATTTTCTTTGTCAGATCATTATATACACTATTGTGATCTGTCAGAGGATTTGTTTTTCTGTCTCACCATCACAGGGGTGATGGTAGAGGCCGAGAAGCGTTCTTTTTTTTTTCTATTGCAGAGCTTTGACCACAGATTGAGAGGATTGTGTAACATAATGGAATAAAACATTGATAAATGCAGAAAGTGAATTCATGTGAAATAAACTAGTGTATGGGATAAGAGATAATAATTAACTTTCAACTCGAAAGATCATGTGATGCAGGCACAGAATTCATTAAATCTTTCACAACTGGAAGACTTTCAAGCTCTGGCTTGTTAGGGCCATAAATTTACAATTCTAATGACTTATAGTATTAACATGTGTACTTTTGTCAATTTCAAATAACACGGCACAAACATAGGAATGAAATAGTGTTAGAATTTTAATTTAATTACAAGTGAAAGAATTTCAGGCTGAAACATGTTTCAAAGCCACAAAGGACACGTACTAATTACAGAGGTTTTAACACATACTTCTTCGATCTGGAATAACAAATCACATAAATTGGAAGGAAATAGTGTTCAAGTTTTAATTTACAATTGAAAGAAGTTCAGGCTTAAATTTGTTTCAAAGCCACTATGGACATATACTAATTACAGAGGTTTTAACACATACTTTCTTCGATCTGGAATAACATATCAATAAACTGGAATGAAATAGTGTTCAAGTTTTAATTTACAATTGAAAGAAGTTCAGGCTTAGATTTGTTCAAAGCCACTGACATAGTCTATGGACACAAACTATTTACAGGGGTTTCTTCGATCTGGAATAACTTATCACATTAATTTGAATGAAACTGTGTTTAAATTTTAATTTATCCTTGGAAGTGCTTGCAGCTTCCCAAGCAGTTTTGTGAGCAGCATGTATTCTCGGTTTTCGCTCGGGCGTGTGCTACATTTAATGCAATAACTGTGGATGTTATATACATGTATGTTGGTGAGGGTCATGTCCTGGAAGCCTGACAGCTGCCGCTGGTAGACAATTACCATTACTGTGAATTTTAGAATCTTTGAGATGGAATACATTAATGAAGCTGAATGACAGTTGTGCTCAAGTGGCTTCAGCTACTTGCAGGAATATTTTATGTTTAACATTACAAGTACATGTATTCAAACACCCATTCTGGTGTTCCGAGCATATTCAGATGGAACCTGTCACTTAAATGTGTTAACATGACAAGCGTACAAGTATAAACCTCCAATGGTGAATGCTGCCGAGTCCTGTCACATCAAAAACTAAAATTGACTCAGAGGCATGACCCCATACATATCAGTCTACATGCAACGGCATAGGCAGTAAGCTTGTCATGGACTTTGTGTTGTTTCAACTGGTAATAAGAACAGAGACAGTAAATAAACAAGTCCAGCTGTGTATATACTACTACATGTACTTCAGATGTAAATCTTCAGATGGTTATTAATATTAACAAAGTTAACTTTTCCGAACTCATTTCTGTGACTTCTTGTATGAGGTTCACCATCATCTTCATAGACATACACTATTCAACCCGAGGAGTGCATATGTGCCTACCAGTGCGCATCATGACAATTTATGATGAATGCATATGTTTTTACTAGTGTATCCCTTTGTTTGCTGTTTATAAAAGCTGAAAGTGCTATGGAATCTTTTATTTTTCTCTTGTAAGATTCTTTAGCCTTCTATGACCATAAGCAGCTTTTCTCTGAGGCTTAACCTTTAAATTTTTTCTTGCAAAGTGTATAATAATTCTCAGAAATGTGTGCTTAATAAAGTAAACTACTAATATTTGTCACCATTTGAAAAAGTTAAGTGCACAGGGCGCTGGTAGAGTCGTATGTGGGTTCGGCACTAGCTGTCATTCAACTTCTTAGTACACAGTCAACCCTCTTTATAACAGCATATAACTGCTTTCATTACAACAGCAAATTCCTACATGTCATTTTGATCTGCTCTGAATGGCTATTGTGCAGAGTATATATTCTGTTTTCTCTGTAATAGCAAATTCAAAGTGTTCGGGAATAACATCATCATTGTAAGGAGGGAGCACTGTTCATAAGTCATATGTGTGTGTTTTAAATATAGCAAGAAACTTTGTTTTAGGATAGAATATTCCTCATGTGGTCACCTGTTTTTGTGTTAGGTGACTGAATTGTTTTTTATTCAAATTTGGTCATTGATGGTCCATTCTTGCAAGTCTTCTCAACGTTCACTTCAACTTTTACTTGTTATAGAGTAGAGTTTTTAATATTTGTGTGTATGAATACTGTTGGGCACAGTATACAGATCAGGTATTTTTGGGATGAGGTCGACGTCCTGTCCTGAGGTATGCTTTAGCATGGCATCGACTCACGTTCCAGAGCATTTTTTCCTATAAAGTTTTTTTATCTCTGGTTTTCGTGACCGGCTAGTATACTTGAAGGGGCGTAAAATACCTGCTCTAGTATTGGAGTATTCTTTCAGTTCCCTAGTTGTGCCAGGCCTTTCATTTACTACATACATGTAATTCTATTATCAGAGTGGCTACCACCCTGTACATAAGTACCCTTGATCTGTTCACAGGGAAAATTAACTGATTTATGTTGACAGAAGTATAGTGAAGGCTTTAGTTTATTATTTTGTGTTAATGTTTTTTGGGGTTTTTTTACCATTAAAGGCACTTAAACAGTCTTTCTGATATTTTACTGTGAAGGTAGTACACAAAGTTAACTTTTCTTGTGCCTTGTGGCCATGGGAATGGAGGATAATAGAGGCCACCACACCTTCAGCATAGCATATGAGGTAGAAGCTCATTCCACTCCATTTGTTGCCTTTAATCTTCATTTATTCAAACAGGTACCAACTTCACCAATTTGCTGCTGGGTTAACATCCTCATTTGTCCCAGTTGGGAGTCAAATCTGGGACATTCTGCGACATTGCCTAGGGCTTTAACCACTCTACTATAGTCCGGGTGAAAATCATGCAGCGGTTATCATGTATGAAAATTCTGCAAATCTAGGTGTTAGAGTGTATGTAAAAATTTGTATAATTTGGTTTTAGTGTATGAAGATGTGTCAGAATTGGGATATCACCCTGCATGGTGTGAATGGTCTGGTCTGTGTTTTGCTCAAGCACTTGGGGTTGTTGCGTGATTAAGATACTGTGTCAAATTCATTTGGCCTTCTTTTCCCAAAAATATCACTTGTCAAGCAGGTATGTAACAGTTTGACTATTACCAATTCAGGCTAACCTGATTTGTGGAATTTACCCCAAGCACCATCAGCATTTATGTCTCAGCTTTCATGTCTCATACTGTTCTGTCTGCACAACAATGCATGACCGAGTCTGCAAATTCATGATAATCCTACACTTGCTACTATTTAGTCTCAAGTCCGATTGGAGCCATGAGCAGCATCATTCATGCCTAGTGCTCTGGCTTAGGGATTATCCTTGAGAGCACTGATTTCATGCCTGTTCCAGCCATGAGACAGCACCGTTCCATGCCTAGCGCTCAGGCTCAGGAATGACCCCTTTTCCTGTGCTGTTTTTCACGCCTGCCCTTGCCATTAGACAACAAAATTTCACGCCTCTTTTTTAGGCCTCTGAATTGAATCCTATCAGTCTGCACTGTTTCATGCTTGTTCCAAGGACCCGAGACAGCATCGCTTCACACCTTTAGCTTTCAACCTGGAATAATGAGACAACACCATTTCATGCCTTTCTCTCCATCCGTCTAGCATCACACAGCATTCATTGCAAGAGACAGTACCTTTTCACAGCTATATCTCAAGCCTTAGGTGTTAAACCTGTGCACTTTGGCATAAATTTTCCTAGGCTTTGAGTTTGTACACTTCATGCCTGGGTCTCAAGCCTTATTGGTAGGGTAGTCATTCCATTATATGCACAGAGTGTCATAGTGAGCAAAGTTTTCAGTTATTTGACTATTTGGATTGATTCCCAGGTTAGCCATAGCGTTGCAAAGATACTTAGAAGTGAACTGCTCCCCAAGACAGAGAAGTGTGCAGCCCTACTATTTCTAGACTCTCAAAAGCAACCATTTAGCAGAAAGTTGTTTCTGTCATACTATAGAGTATCTTGGAGCAATTGGCCGATACACAATCAAATTATGGTGGACATTCATTTTGTTTTTGGGCTGCTACAACAGCAGCCATTGCCAGAGTTGAAAATCATCTGATAATAACGTTGGAACTCATGGTGCTATGTGAGATACATAAAGGTTCTCGGATGTACAGTAGAGAATGCCTTGAGGAATCTCAGCATTCCGACACACAGCCACTTTTGAAGAGAAACTGTCATATCCGGGAATAAATCAAATATCTGATGAGTTTCAAGGTCCACTATGGACGGTTTTGTCTTAACTACTTCCTCCCTTTTCTTTTTGGTTCTACATTTTGGGGGCCTCATTTGATTAGTATCAAACTCGTTTGGCCTTTACTAACCCCCAAAATCATGGTGTGTTTTAGATATACCTGGGAGTAGCCTGACCAAGTCTCGGGTATTCATGCATCACTTAGGCCTTGAGATAGCTCAGTCAAGCCTCTCCTCAGGCCGCTATGGAATCATTCCATTCATTAGCATTCAAGCCTCTTTAGACCTGAGATAGCTCCGTCAAGCCTCCCCTCAGGTCTGCATAGCATGCCTCTTTCAAGCCTGAGTTGCTCCGTCAAGCCTCCCCTCAGGCATCACAGGATCTCCCTGTGATGGTATTCAAGCCTCTTTGAGACCTGAGATAGCTCCGTCAAGCCTCCCCTCAGGTCTGCATTACATGCCTCTTTCAAGCCTGAGTTGCTCCGTCAAGCCTCCCCTCAGGCATCACAGGATCTCCCTGTGATGGTATTCAAGCCTCTTTGAGACCTGAGATAGCTCCGTCAAGCCTCCCCTCAGGTCTCCATTACATGCCTTTTTCAAGCCTGAGTTGCTCCGTCAAGCCTCCCCTCAGGCATCACAGGATCTCTCTGTGAAGGGCACTCTAACGCCTGAGATAGCTCCGTCAAGCCTCCCCTCAGGCTGTCATAAGCAAAGCCTATTCTTTAACACCCAACGGTTATCAAGGCTACCCCCAGGTCTCAGTTATGCAATTTCAGGGTCAAACTATGAGGGAGCAGCCCCTTGAATGGCAGAGCCAAAAATAATGATAGCTTTTTAAGATATAGTTAGTTTTATTGTATTTAAGTATATCTTGTTATGAATATGTAGTATTACATATAATAATAAACTGTATTTTCAAATAACATTGTTGGTTATGTATAAAATGGCAATTTTTATAATTGTGGTTTATACATAACTTTTACTCATAGTTGTCTGTCAAACTGTAGATCATGATCAGACAGTGAGAGATTATGACCTGACAATGTGTTATTTCCACAGGTCTTTGCATATAATGAAATTTATATTAGTGTAAACCATTATCAATGGATATGTACTGTAGCCAGTTTCTGTATATGTAGATTATGATCAGGGTTGGATCTGGACAGACCAGGATCAGACTGGGCCTTAACTTTGTTTATGTTTAATAGCTGCAAGTGTCCTGGACACCTGCAGTCTAGCTTGTGTATTGGCTCAGTCCTTGCTGCAGGTGCAGGGGGTTTATTAGGGAATGGAATGCCAGTAGACTGTGTATATTGGAATTATATAACTGTCTCTTTGTCTAAGAGTGCAGGTGCAAGGTGTTATTTCAGAAAGGAGTTTCTCCCTATTGGTCATTAGATCTGACCAATGGGAGGACTGGATACTTAAGGGCAACCAGTCAGAGATTATCAAGTAGAACTATGTAGCAGAGCCTGGGTCAGTTGTGACTTTGACATTGTTGAATCAGATTGTCTACAGATAAAAATCGTTCCCAGCCATCCACCCCAGCACCTCCTGCATTTAGTGTTTATCAACTTAGACAGTTTTGTTACATTTGTATTGAAATAGGTCTTATGTTTTCAGGTTATTTTGCCACATATTTATTCCGTTATAACTAAATAATGTCAGTTGCAATTTCCATTCTAGTGGCTGCTCTTCCACAGTTTAGGCCTTTAACTAACCAACCCCAAAATCATGGTGTGTTTTAGATATACCTGGGAGTAGCCTGACCAAGTCTCGGGTATTCATGCATCACTTAGGCCTTGAGATAGCTCAGTCAAGCCTCCCCTCAGGCCGCTATGGAATCATTCCATTCATTAGCATTCAAGCCTCTTTAGACCTGAGATAGCTCCGTCAAGCCTCCCCTCAGGTCTGCATAGCATGCCTCTTTCAAGCCTGAGATGCTCCGTCAAGCCTCCCCTCAGGCATCACAGGATCTCCCTGTGAAGGTATTCAAGCCTCTTTGAGACCTGAGATAGCTCCGTCAAGCCTCCCCTCTGGTCTCCATAGCATGCCTCTTTCAAGCCTGAGTTGCTCCGTCAAGCCTCCCCTCAGGCATCACAGGATCTCCCTGTGATGGTATTCAAGCCTCTTTGAGACCTGAGATAGCTCCGTCAAGCCTCCCCTCAGGTCTCCATTACATGCCTCTTTCAAGCCTGAGTTGCTCCGTCAAGCCTCCCCTCAGGCATCACAGGATCTCCCTGTGATGGTATTCAAGCCTCTTTGAGACCTGAGATAGCTCCGTCAAGCCTCCCCTCAGGTCTCCATTACATGCCTTTTTCAAGCCTGAGTTGCTCCGTCAAGCCTCCCCTCAGGCATCACAGGATCTCTCTGTGAAGGGCACTCTAACGCCTGAGATAGCTCCGTCAAGCCTCCCCTCAGGCTGTCATAAGCAAAGCCTATTCTTTAACACCCAGCGGTTATCAAGGCTACCCCCAGGTCTCAGTTATGCAATTTCAGGGTCAAACTATGAGGGAGCGGCCCCTTGAATGGCAGAGCCAAAAATAATGATAGCTTTTTAAGATATAGTTAGTTTTATTGTATTTAAGTATATCTTGTTATGAATATGTAGTATTACATATAATAATAAACTGTATTTTCAAATAACATTGTTGGTTATGTATAAAACATCTTTATAAAGCTTAGATAACAAACACTTCAAAACCGTTTGCACAGGAATGATAACTTTAATACAAATCATCATCTTCCATTAACCTTCAATGTAAATTTACGCGTATACCTGGCCATTGGTGACGATGAGATTTTCTCCATATGGTTGAGCGGGTGCGCACACTGATCTGAACTTCCACTGACCGTATATGCTCCAAAGACCCATTTTATGGCACGGCGCATTTGTGATTTAGGGTAACGCAGTTTTTTTATGTGCGGCTTAGTAGTGTCGGCTGCAGTAACCATATTACTGTTAGAAATGTGCTTGCAATTCTTACTAATTTTTGTTTACGAGAGTCTGAAAAATAAATTCTTTCAATTAAGCCTCGTTCACGCCACCAAAGTTTCTTGTCACAAAATCTTTAACAATGAAAGTTTGCCAAACATTTGCGTTAACACGGAGCAAATTATTTGTTAAAGAAAATGTGATATGGAATCTTTCTCAAATAAACTTTGGCAAGGAAATATTTGCTGCTGTGTTCACACGATCGAACATTATTCGTCAAGGTTACCTGGACAAAGTTAAGTTTTTGATTCCCGTTGGTGTTGATAAAGCCAAATATATCATCCAGCTGCCAATATTTCTATCTCCATAATGCTTTCATTTAGCTTATTTGATTGATATATGTATGTTTTCTAGAAAAAAATATTATGACATGTCAAGCTGGATGTGTGCCGTATGTACCTCTGCAGAAATGCTACATGGACCGGCGCTGGGGACGTGCTTGTTTGGACATTGGTTTCCGCCGCACGTCCCAAGCCTCCGGGACCAATAAGCATTTTTTCAACTGTAATGCACGAGGAACATAGGGTACACATCAATGATAATGTCAAAATTATGTGCTATATAAGTTCTTATGTCTCGGCGGTGTGGATATTACTACTAGTACTATTATTTGTCTGTATAAAATTATGTTTTCATAATGCATTAACTTTCCTAAATAATGTTTGATGCTGTCTCAGATTAGGCTATATGTAAAACACCTTCTCCGCATTATTATTACATGTATTGGTTTCATATTCGTAAAAATTTCGATAGCCAGTATGTATCTTATATGATGCTTTGTTGTAATATTTATGTCTACACTGTCAACTTCTCGCCATAATATATGTAAATAATTGTATCCACATGGGCTTTATAGCCTTTTGGAATTTGCTAATAAACTTCTGTTCTGTTCCGTTCTGTTCAAATAAACTTTGCCCGTGTGGACAGCCAACCATGCCACATTTTCTTTGTTAAATATACTTTGTTCAAAATCAAACGATTTGATTATGAGCACAGTTTTCTGTGCTTATCTCCATAGATAGTTTCTTTCAACGGTTACATATTCTATGGCAAATTTTTTATTCCACGAACAAATTTTGTTTGTCGTAAAAACTTTACCATATAAATTTGGCAATGAAAATGTGGTATACTTTTTCATTCACACGAGCAAATTTTTCTTTTCCAAACCTACTTTGTCACACAAACTGTGTCCGTGTGAACGAAGCTTAAGGCATTCCTCATGAGAACCCTATTAGTCCTCATCTTTCCGTATTCTCATAACGGTCTAGCATGTCTTATAACGTCGCCAGTAAACGACTGCAACGTCGCTTATAAATGACGTCGCGAAATGGCGTAAATTTATACATACCTATGCTTGCTTATCAAGCGCTACTTGAAAAACGAACTCGGTAGTCAAGGTTTTTTCTTACCTCATTTAAATCGACAGAACCTGTGACATAAAATATCAGTTTTTGAAAAAAATCTATGTAATGGTAAACAAGCTGTGTACGTTTAAATTTTACAGTCTGAATTTTTTCGCCGCATTCCCATTGCCGTCAATGGAAACGGTCCCAAAATTTCATGTTTTTCAATCTGATCTAGCGACTAAACGAACTCGGAGACCAATTTTTTTATTGCACAATTCGATGTAACACATGAAAATGCACCCCTGTGCAAAATTTTAAAAATGTCTATGTATGTGCCATTTACGTATTCTTGACCTTTAATCATTTCTTAGATATATGCTCTTAACTTTGATACCATGAAATAAAATTTACACTTTCGTATTCAATCTGAAAAATGAATTCAAAGTACACGTTTATTAAGCTACGTGTAAACGGCCTCCTAGAAGTTGTCAACGTCTATGCAATTTTTGATGACGTATGCACTGAAATCATTGCTAGACGTACACGTACACTACAAGTTAAAAATCTTAACCTCCCTAATAAAAACAAAAATATCGTATAAGCCTCGGGGTAAAAACTGAAATTATATTTCCATGCTGCAAGAACGATAAAACAAAATGATTGTCTGAATGTTTTTTACAGGTATACTTCCTCGTATTTCATTACGAAATAATCACAAAATTAGGAAACTGGTTAGTTGTATGCAACACAATTAAGACTTGTACAAACAATCTTCAGCGAAAACGTCTTTGTTACGGAGGCAGAGACGATGTCTGTGCATACTCTTGTTGAATATTCACAAATATTTTGTCGTCACAAATTGACTGACTCCCACGTGGCAATAAGAAGGCGTTTTTGCAAGCACACTTTGAATTTTATCAGTGTGGGAGTAAATAACTTAACAATAGCATTAACCTCTAATCCGTGCACGTGAGTTCATTTCAGCCAATAACTGTACGAAGGTGATAAAAGAAAGGTCTTGAAATTATTCATAATATAACTTTACCCTGATTAACTATGATTGCTGGGCTTATCCAGTTTTCATTTTTGGCGCGAATAGCGGACCGCTATTCCCGCCAATGTATTTATTTTCTTTAATTCTCCTACTTCCAATGACCATCACAAATCATAAATTAGACTAATAAAAGTACTTTTAAAAGCGATCATTCTCATCACACTGGTCTGGCATTCAACACAGGTAACGAAGACAGCGTATATGAATCTTGCTTGTTCCGCTCATCAGGATAAGTTTGTTTCAGAAGTATAGTCTCACGGACCATCGGATCCACGGCTCTTGAAATAGGAATCAAAAGTTTTACTGAATTCATATGCATATTCAAGAAATGCTTGAAAACAATTTTTGGACTACAACGTCTATGCAACGAATCGGTAAAAAAACTTATTCAAGCACTGCATATATACTAGACGGATTTTTTTTTCAAAAATATGGTCTGACTAAGAGGTATAACAAACTGCCGGGTCCGTAAGACTAATAGTTTGAAATTAATCTAAGAGATATGCGAAAAAAATCAAGTTTTATAGTACGTTGCCTTCGTTGCCTGTGATGAATGCCAGACCAGTGTGCTCATGCTAAGGATATAGTTTTTCGTGAGAAATTTGAACATTAATAGAAATATTGAGGGCGTAAATCTTTAAGTCTTGCTATTTATGTTATCAGCAAACACGTTCTATAACCCTTTTCGTTTCTACAAAATCGAACTGCAAAGAAAATGATATTACATGTACTTATATTACTATACCCGCCCATTTTAAGAACAGAAGTGAATAATATCCATGTCGGTCAGATTATTACAAAATGCATGAATGGAAGAGCAGTGGAAATTTAAGTAGATAATAAATACTAGTAACGTAAAAGTAAAATTCTACATGTTATATCGGGACAGATAGCAAACAGTATAATCCAAAGCAAATTTGCCGGGCCGGGTAGCGCAATCGGTAGGGCACCTGACTCGTAAGTCAGAGGTCCTGGGTTCGAATCCCGGTCTGGCCACATACTTTCGTTTCTCCTTCCGCTGATTCAAGAAGGGCAGTTGTCAGTTACTGGCGAAAGTATGTGCACTTAGTACTGGTTAACCGCTTAGGAGGTCTAAGCCTGCCCAGGAATAGTGTGGTTAGGTTAACTGACCGTCCCGACATGACCTTAGTTGTTTACCGTTGTTTACCGTGGACGTTAAGCATCAAATCAACCAACCAACCAACCAAAGCGAATTATGATCAGGGTCTACACTACTTGCTATTCTATTTGTATCTTTTGGACGCATCATTTGGATGCATTAACGTGTGTAAAATCCATTTTCTAATATTTTTTATCAATACATGTAATAGTCCGACTTTTCGGGTGTCCGAAATTTTATGGTCAATACGCAAATATTCTGTTGGGAGGGAGGTAGGTGGGGTAAAAATTCCTTTTGGGACCTAAGACTGTAGCATTTGTTCTAAACCTTATCTTGGTTTAGTTGGTTCCAAAATATATTGCATATTTAAACTTTTAGGGCCCTGTATTTTCATGGGAGTTTTTTTTAGTGTTCTTATATTTTGGGAAATGGAGAATATTATTAGTCAACAACAGGACTGTAGCTAATTTCTTATTGTGGATTGTTGGGAGGAGAGAGCAGTTTCTTTTTGCTGTTTCTAAGGAGCAAATGTGATGAACCTTATAATGGTCCAGTTGGTTTCCAGGTAACTAAGCCTGGGTATGAGATTAAGGAGGTTGGATACATATTATTTTTAGGACGGGAAACGGAGAATATTATTAATAGACACGAGGACAGTAGCTTATTTCTTATTGCGGGTTGTTCAAAAAGGACGGCGTTTTCTTTTGGCTGTTTCTAGGGAGCAAATTAGTTGAACCTTATAATGGTTTATTTAGTTTCCAGGTAACTAAGCCTGGGTGTGAGATTAAGGAGGTTGGATACACATTGCACTTAGTAGGGGAGAATGTGGATCCAGGGATCTTGGGAAATGGGTTTGGTAGGTGGTTAGCAACAGGGGCTCGAATTAG
The DNA here is from genome assembly GCA_963989385.1 of Ctena decussata. NCBI lineage: Eukaryota > Metazoa > Mollusca > Bivalvia > Lucinida > Lucinidae > Ctena > Ctena decussata. The sequence goes on along the minus strand of OZ022498.1, from coordinate 29,527,222 downwards.
AGAAAATTAAGGGGATTTTTTTAGGTGGGGAGCAAATTCCCTTATTAACTAATGCAATGGGCAGTGGGGGATTAGAGATTGAGGGTGATCTGGAATGCAGTTGTCTCATGTTTTTGTGGCCCTCATGAGTAATTGAGATTGCCTGGGTTACATCATGAATTGCGACCGTTGGTGTCAGAGAAGACCGTAGCTTAATTCTGTTGGGAGAGAGGTAGGTGGAGTAAAAATTCCTTTTGGGACCTAGGACTGTAGCATTTGTTCTAAACCTTATCTTGGTTTAGTTGGTTCCAAAATATATTGCATATTTAAACTTTTAGGGCCCTGTATTTTCATGGGAGTTTTTTTAGTGTTCTAATATTTTGGGAAATGGAGAATATTATTAGTCAACAACAGGACTGTAGCTAATTTCTTATTCTGGATTTTTGGGAGGAGAGAGCAGTTTCTTTTTGCTGTTTTAGGGAGCAAATGTGATGAACCTTATAATGGTTCAGTTGGTTTCCAGGTAACTAAGCCTGGGTATGAGATTAAGGAGGTTGGATACACATTATTTTTTGGAGGGGAAATGGAGAATATTATTAATAGACACGGGAACAGTAGCTTATTTCTTATTGCGGGTTGTTCAAAAAGGACGGCGGTTTCTTTTGGCTGTTTCTAGGGAGCAAATTAGTTGAACCTTATAATGGTTTATTTAGTTTCCAGGTAACTAAGCCTGGGTGTGAGATTAAGGAGGTTGGATACACATTAATTTGGGGGTGGGGAAGAAATGGAGAGTATTATTAATGGACCAGAGGACTATAGCTTATTTCTTATTGTCGATTGACGGAAAAAGAGGGCAGTTTCTTTTGGCTGTTTCTAGGGAGCAAATGTGCTGAACCTTATTATGGTTCATTCAGTTTCCAGGTAACTTAGCCCGGGTGTGAGGTTAAGGAGGTTGGATACATATTAATTTTAGCCTTTATTGTCAATAGACAAAAGTAATTTATACGACCGTAGGGAAAGTCAGATTGTAGTCGTACAGATGGGTTCTGGGGCTTTTACTGGGTAATGGGAGTTTTTGTCATGAGCATTGCACTTAGTAGGGGAGAATGTGGATCCAGGGATCTTGGGAAATGGAATTGGTAGGTGGTTAGCAACAGGGGCTCGAATTAGAGAAAATTAGGGGGATTTTTTTAGGTGGGGAGCAAATTCCCTTATTAACTAATGCAATGGGCAGTGGGGGATTAGAGATTGAGGGTGATCTGGAATGCAGTTGTCTCATGTTTTTGTGGCCCTCATGAGTAATTGAGATTGCCTGGGTTACATCATGAATTGCGACCGTTTGTCTCAGAGAAGACCGTAGCTTAATTCTGTTGGGAGAGAGGTAGGTGGGGTAAAAATTCCTTTTGGGACCTTGAACTGTAGCATTTGTTCTAAACCTTATCTTGGTTTAGTTGGTTCCAAAATATATTGCATATTTAAACTTTTAGGGCCCTGTATTTTCATGGGAGTTTTTTTAGTGTTCTAATATTTTGGGAAATGGAGAATATTATTAGTCAACAACAGGACTGTAGCTAATTTCTTATTCTGGATTTTTGGGAGAAGAGAGCAGTTTCTTTTTGCTGTTTCTAGGGAGCAAATGTGATGAACCTTATAATGGTTCAGTTGGTTTCCAGGTAACTAAGCCTGGGTATGAGATTAAGGAGGTTGGATACACATTATTTTTTGGAGGGGAAATGGAGAATATTATTAATAGACACGGGGACAGTAGCTTATTTCTTATTGCGGGTTGTTAAAAAAGGACGGCGGTTTCTTTTGGCTGTTTCTAGGGAGCAAATTAGTTGAACCTTATAATGGTTTATTTAGTTTCCAGGTAACTAAGCCTGGTGTGAGATTAAAGAGGTTGGATACACATTAATTTGGGGGTGGGGAAGAAATGGAGAGTGTTATTAATGGACCAGAGGACTATAGCTTATTTCTTATTGTCGATTGACGGAAAAAGAGGGCAGTTTCTTTTGGCTGTTTCTAGGGAGCAAATGTGCTGAACCTTATTATGGTTCATATAGTTTCCAGGTAGCTTAGCCTGGGTGTGAGGTTAAGGAGGTTGGATACACATTACTTTTAGCCTTTATTGTCAATAGACAAAAGTTATTTATACGACCGTAGAGAAAGTCAGATTGTTGTCGTACAGATGGGTTCTGGGGCTTTTACTGGGTAATGGGAGTTTTTGTCATGAGCATTGCACTTAGTAGGGGAGAATGTGGATCCAGGGATTTTGGGAAATGGGTTTGGTAGGTGGTTAGCAACAGGGGCTCGAATTAGAGAAAATTAGGGGGATTTTTTTCCCTATTGTATTGGAATCTATCTATATCCTGGCAATGATATTGGTTTTGTCTAGGTATTCAAAGACTGCCTTCTGTATTGTATTTGCATGTTTCTTCGGGGGAGACAGGAGCAGTCTCAGGTCTATTGTGTGATAGCCTAACTTGAATATAGTGGATTCTATGGTCTCGCCTTTGATTGTTATGGGGCCACGCAGTCAAAGAAGATATGGTTGAGATCTTCTGCATCATTGCAGTGGGGGCATAGGGCGGACTGGTTACTGTAGTGAAGGCAGCCCTGCCCGCAGTGTCCTAGCCTTAGTCCGGAATAGGCTATGTCGAAACATCTATTGAGACTATATACGTCACACTGAAGTTTAACCTTTGGTTTGGCGAAATGGAAGGTGTGGCCCTTGTTGCTATTGGTCCATTGGGATTGCCATTTTTCGGTTACTGCTTCATTTATTAGGGGATAAACGTCCAGTTTTGAGGGTTTGGTATGGTTGTAACTGCCTTTCTTGAATCAGCGGAAGGAGAAACAAAGCGGGTTCTCGAACCCAAGACCTCTGGCATGAGTCAGGTGCCCTATCGATTGCGCTACGCTGCCCGGCACCTTCAGCTGTAGGAGTTTAATTCCACATTCAACTTCTAAAGCATTAATAGGGGCGGAGTGGTATGCCCTCGTAGTAATACGGAGTGCTAAGTTGTTTTGGATGAGGTTTAGCTTTGAGAGTAGATGTTTGGGTGCCGAGTTATAAGCTTGCGCACCATAATCAACTTTTACTGAGGATTAGGGCCTTATATAAGGTCAATAGGATTTTTTATCTGCTTCATAGGAGGTGCATGAAACCATCCTCATGAGGTTTAGGTCTTTATTACATTTTTCAATCAGATTTTTAATATGCTGACCCCATATGTTAGTTTACTATCTAGGATCATACCCAGGAAGGTGATATGGTCACAAAATTCTTTTTCTGTCCCAAAAAGGGAGAGTTTTTAAAGTGATTCAATATTAAGTCTTTTTTAAGGGAAAATTATAGCCTTTGTCTTAATAGTGGGTATTTTGAAGCCCCAGAGCGTGGAACATATCTCGATTGTCTGGAGGGCTGACTGGAGTTTTACGACAGCATGTCTGGGAGAGGAGTGGTAGGTCCAGATAGCACTGTCATCTGCAAACTGAGAAAGAGAGAGGTTTGCCCCCAGCATCATCAAGGGTATTTATTATTACAATGAATAGGATAGGGCTGAGGACACTGCCCTGGAGACAGTCGTTTCCAAGTCATGTTGATCAGAGCAGTGACCTACCACTCCTCTCCCAAACATGCTCTCGTAAAACTCCAATCAGCCCTCCAGGTCACTGCTATTTATAGGTCACTGATCAAAAGTTTTTATCCCCCCACCCTGACTTGAATTGAATTCTTTAAGATTCAAAGTGACTGCCGCCTGGCACTTATTTTCCATAAAGGTCATATTAATTTCAGATTCCACGATTTTAATTTCTGATACGAAAGGAATTTATGGCTGAAGAGTGCGATTTAGGCTATTTCCACGTCAATGGCGAAGTGTCATGGGACTGTCCCAGTCGCATTTAGTTTTGAGTTGCCGGTCGAGTTTCTAGGCTTCTTTTTTTTTCTTTCTTTCCCGTTATGGTTCAAGTAAGACCAAATGAGCATTCGACATCAAGCTTGATGTAGACTAATGGCTCTTTCTTTCACATGATTTACTTAAAGTTGACCTCACTAAAATGCGCATTCAATACGCGATTTTGATTGGTTCCCGTACGCGCGCGTTATGACGCAAAGGACCACGTCACTACCCGTATCATGTGCGCAATTTTGATTGGGTCCATGAAATTTGCATAAAATGCGCGTTGCACGCGTCGCTTCGCGGTATACGCAAAACTGAGAACGAATTTTCATTGGCTACTAAAATATTCGCGTTCATATTTACCGCGTATCCCGCGCGCATCAACTGCGTCCCCGACGCGTTTTGAATGTGTACAAATACGTGAGCGCCAGTGTAATAAATAATAAGGTCCGTTGAAGCACATTCCAAACAAAATAGATGGTCCATGCTATGCAGTTTTTAATATACACCCTGTAATAAAATTGCAACGAAAGAAAGAGGATAGCACGATATAAGGGGCTACATTTTACGGCCGCTACACTGCACAACACCAGGTTTAATGAAGGCAAATAAAAATACAAAAACTAAGTATAAACTAGAGGTGGCAGTTATGATTGTCCACTAAATATCCCCCGCATTTAAAGTTTTTTGCCCTTGTTTTTATTACAAAAACGTTTTCGTGTAATATTTAAACAGTAACATCTGACACTTATATCTTCAAGGCACGCTAAGTAGTGTAAATGGTTACCTGTTACCTGGAGCGAGTTTAAGTGTGAATGCAGTTATTTCCCTTAGACCCGCGAAGCGATAGGTATTAATCGATATTAGGAATGTCAAATCGATGTCCATATCCCCGGATCTGTACAGGTGTTGAACTTCTCTGAAGCCGGTGTTTTGTCATCACTGTGTTTGGTATTTTATCAGCATAATAACAATACGAAGGGGCTAATGGAAACATTTTTATCTTTTTAACAATATGGGTTTTTATGTTCTCATATCAAATCAATTGACTTTTCTCACTTGCTCACTTTTGTTGTAATAAGTCTCTTTTTTCACATATTTAGGTCAATTTCGTAAGGATTGGCGAGAAAAATAGATCTGATTATTGGTCGTTTTAGTTTCTGACAACAAAAACATAAAACAATAATACCTATAATAAATTATGATATTTCGATCCCTCTTTGTCGTTCTCAGCTTAATGGAAAGATTAAGCCTGATACAGACACCCATCCACCCACGTTTTTTTTTCTTTGTTTTGTTTTACTTATCATTTTTCTTTCTTTTGCCCCGCCCACTGGGGCTCGCGAAATATATATTGGCTGCCTGATGCTTCTGCGGCAGCGGCTGCTAGACCTGAGTGTCATTTATAGCAGGCCGAGTTATTCTAGCAGTCCTACAAATTCAGAGGCATTATCTCGACATGACTAAAATATTATTTTCTGGGACGTTAAACCACCACTTAACAGCAACGACAACTTTTTTCTTTTGACTTTCTGTTTTGACAAAACTTTTCAAAAGTTTTATGCAAATACCGTCTTTCGGCTTTCTGCTAAGCTGCTAAACATTAAAGGTATACTCCCTCGTATTTCATTACGAAATAATCACAAAATTATGAAGCTGGTTAGTTGTATGCAACATGATTAAGATGTGTTTAAAAAATCTTCAGCTAAAACATCTTTGTTACGGAGGCAGAGACGATATATCAATGCGTATCGTTCTTGAATATTCACGAATATTTTGTCGTCATAAATTGATTGACTCCCACAGGCGTTTCTGCAAGCATGTTTTGAATTTTATGATTGGTGGAGTAAATAACTTAACAATAGGATTAACCTCTAATCTGTGCACGTGAGTTGTTTTCGGCCAATAACTGTCTAAAGTTGAGTAAAGAAAGGGCTTAAATTATTCATGATATAACTTTAACCTGATTAACTATAATTGCTGGGCGTATCAAGTCTTCAGTTTTGGCGGGAATGGTGACCCGCTATTGCCGCTTTTTTGTGTATTTCCTTAAATTCTCCTATTTTCAGTGACCATCACAAATCATGAATTTGGCAGATAAATGTACTTTTAATAGCAACCATGATCATGCCCAGAATATAATGTTTTGTGAGAAATTTAAGATTTAATAGAAATATTGTGGGCGTAAATCTTTAACGATTAGTATTTAAAAGTTGCCTTTTTCTGCGAACAAAACAAAACAAAAATAAATGAAAGAGTCTCGACACGACAAAACAAACAAAATGGCATGTGCGCCCTGCGAACACTCAGATCAGCGTGGGAATCTGCCCAGTCTGATGAGATTCTTCTCTGTCCGCGAAGAGGTAGCTTAGCCAATTGGTTATCCTGCCCAGGCTTATCTAAGACTTCGCAGGGCGCTATGGAACTGAGTTCGTTTTGTTGCGACGCTTTTTATATGGTTAAAAAAATCATCAGAAGACGATCTTTAATATATATCGGACTGAAAATCGATTTCTGACTTTCATTGCCGTTAGCGAGTGTTAATTTTGAAACTGCATTGTTTTGACAAGACATGTGACCGAATTTCACACCTTCAGACAGATGGCGTGTCGACAACAGCGGCTCAGTAGGCTTCTCAGTCGTTGACTTTAGCAAACAATTAAATGAGCCGTGACATGATAAAACACAGCTGCATGTGCGCCCAGCGAATACTCAGATCAGCCTGGATATCCGCCTAATCTAATCAGAGGCTTCAATATCGGCATGGAGGTAGCTCAGAGTATTAGCTACCCTTTAATCGCACAGCAAAGACTGGCTGGCTGCTTAGGCTGATCTGCGTCTTCGCTGGGTGCACATTCCACATTGCTGTTTATCGTGTCGCGGCTCGTATGAGGAAAATTATGAAAAATGACCAGACTAAATTTAATTACATCATGGGATCAGCTTGCCAGTTTTAAATGGTTTGCGCACAGGCACAGCCTGATTTGATCACACATGTTTAAAATATTTGATCAGAAATTCGGATCAGTTCGGTTTGTGCAGATACGGGTTAGGTTATACAAACAAATACTAAAATTGACAAAAACAAAAATTATGAACTGATCATACACTCAGACCAGTGCTTCGCAAGTGCATAAACTGGTGTGAGTCAGTTTGCATATTGATCAATCTATATTGTTTAAACTTAAATATATATTGTAAGTCATGCCCGAAACTGTGAACAACTAATTCCATAAATTGAATGTTGCAGCTTTATATTTCTTAGCATTTATCTTTAGTTATTTCATGATGAGTTCATTTCAAACTTTAATGAGATGACAATTACTATAACTGATAGGAGGAAATATCGGATTTTATGATCGATAATCGATTAACGGACGCGTAATAAACATGTTACTTATACTGTATACATAGCGTATTATCAACGTATTCAGATCAGCTTGCGCAAACCGTTCAGTCTCTGTTTGGTCTTATCATTTTGCACATATCAGACGCTGATAACATTGCGCAGATGAACAGGCTTATTACGTAAGTACTCATTTTAGCAGAAATACCAAAAATAGCACAATTTTTTTATCTTTTAAATAATCCTTTCTAGCTTCACTTAAAACAGTCATATATTAAAGGGACAAAATTTCATTATGAAAAGAAATATTACTAATAAAGTGAAACATATAAAAAATGTTACTATAGCCTTGCAAGAAAAATGTTTCATAGCATTTTTTCCTTAGCTATGCGTACTATGCTATAGTAAGCGCTCCTTACACAACGTTACGAGGATATCTTCATCATGATTTAGTTTCTTACAGTCAACAGTTTTTCGACAATACTGTAATATCTAAAGAGAGCAATACATGTCTCCTAATAATAAATGAGCAAATATGCCAGTTAGCTAGTGAATAAAAATCTTCTAAGATCCTACCCTGTGATAGACAAAACATATTTCGGTTTCTTTGATAAATACGCCCTACCACACTCGAATAAATTTCAATCAAAACTGTTAGCACAAACACTAGAAATTATATAATAACTGATAACTAATAGATTAAATTAACATTACCATAAGAATATTTGTTTTCATAGTTGATTTTTTTAGCTTATTAAGAATTAAAAAAAAAAAAAAAAAAACTACCATTAGCCGGATTTACCGGATTTTTTTTTTTTTTTTTTTTTCACGTTTGATTGTCACGTTTAAGAGTTTATTGACTTCTTTCTCTTTTTATTCCTTTCTTGCGTTCTTCTTTCATTCGATCTTTCTTTCTTTCTTAATCAGACTATATAAATATTGTTCCTTTCTTAATTACATGTAGATCATAAAAAGCACACACGAAATATATAAACAAAACACGAATACCAAGAAAGGATGTGGTGTTAGCCTTTACGCAATATAGGCGGATTTGGACTTAGACTATTTGAGACATAATTATGAGCGAGGTTTTATCGAAACACGCCTTTTTGTATGTTTAGAGATCAATGGAAGATACTTATAGTGTACTTATTTTATAATGAATTACATCAATGTAAACCTTATAAAAATTTCTCGATGGTGATAACTTATAAAAGTTTTATAGAAAATTCTATCATTTTCAAATTTTAGGCTGAACATAGCCTCTGCGGCATTTTCGACATGATTCGTATATAATTTCAAGTGATTGAAGCTTCAAACTTCAAAAGCCGATGGAAGAATCAAAACATGAAGTTATTTTATATATTTTTACACCATATTAACGGACAAAGACTGAAGTTTATGTTCATAACTTATAAAAAATTGTCGTACTATCATAAATGTATTTAATTTAACATTTTACATTGTATTCCTATGTAATTGCATATAGCACTGGACAGAATTTCAACAGGTAAGCTCTCGGATAAACCCGTAAGTCGCTATCGGTAATTTCCGCCGTATTGAAGCATAAAGTTCCCTATGCTCCGAAATGGCCCATTTATACATTTGACAAAATTATTAAGAGCAATTTTTGTGAGTAGTAACTGTATTCCAAGTAATAAAATAAATTTTGTAAAATCGCGGTCCGCTATCGAAATCGCCTCATTGGACAGAAATTAATTTTCTTTGACGTCACTAGCGCGTGCACAAATAAGAAAAATACCTAGGTATCGTCATATGACCGTTAGGCGTGGTATCGACTGTCCTCTTGGCTGACGATAGGGTTTATTTACATTTTCAATCAAAAACTGCATCAAACTGAATCACTTTTTCTGATTTTTTAAAATGGATTTACATATGGTTATATATTATCCAACGAAATTGATCATATTGATTAGTTTACAGATGGTGAAAAAAATGAGAGAGTACACTTTTAACAGTGAGTCAGTTAGACTATTTTATCTAAGTTTTACATATAGGGGAATTTGGGAGAATATGGTCCGTTGGGAATATGGTCTAACGGGAATAAAACAAATTATTTTAATGCGAAAGGGATACTAAAATCTAATTATATCCATACTAAAATGTTTGTGTATTATCACTTTCGCGTACCAACTTAAGTTTTGAAATCCATCTCAAAGAAAATATTTTTACACCCTTTTAAAAAAGGGGACCCTACATGATTTTTCTGTCAAAAAGTGCCGATGTAAGAAAACAATTTTCAGATTAAATGGGCTAATTCTATGTAGCTGTGAAAAATTTTTGCGAGGTACAATGTATATATCTAAATATCAACAAAATTCCCTCTCAAAGCTGTTAGAAACAATCATTTTCTTGGAAAGAGAATGAAAATTTCATTTTTTTCATGTCATAGTACATTGGCCTGTTTGGGGTAATATGGTCCACCTAAAATTACAATGTTGAAATTCCATTTGGGGTAATATGGTCCACCATGGCATTACATCTGAAACTTGTCACAAGTGTCGAAAATCTCTTGTTTGTCGGAAATATTTGCAACCTAACGCTCAGTTCTACTTTATAAGGTATTCTGAATGTATGTTTCTCTGATGCACTTTCATTAAATGTGAAATAAATGTACAAAGGTGACTTAATTCCGAAAACTTAAAGAAATGGTTATTTTGTATGCAGTTTTCCACTGTAGCGTTTATGGTCAAAAATTTCGTCAGACTGATCATTTGAGCATGATGTTTTATTTCTAAGAGACGAAAAAATATACATAATGCCTCATACATGCAACGTTCAAACTTACATGTATTTGCTTGTTAGAGTGGACTATATTAGATCATATTACCCCAAAAGTTTGGGGTAATATGGTCCACCCACTAGGTAAATTTATGTGTTTTTTTCTGAAAGTGTAGGGTAAAACCAAGTACTTTGTACATCATATTCCTCCTTAGATATATTTCTTTCTGTAAATAAGAACAGAATAAACCCAACTCTAAACTGAGGTCAGTGTAATCAAGACAATGCTTAAGCTGTCCAAATTTTCCCAAATTACCCTACACATTATACATATATATGTTTTGACAACTACAAGCAAATATATTTTATCCCGAAACTCCTACCAGGATAACTGAAAACTTTATGTCCACCCTTAAGTGATGCTGGCTTAAAAGAGCAGATCCGAAAGAATTTTAGCAACTTGACCAAAAAAAAGCTTACAAAAATAGAGCTAAGTCTATCGAATTGGGCATATCTAAGAAAAATGGTGGAGTTTATAACAGTAAAACTTAGTACATATCTATATATTATTATGTGTATACAAACTTAAAATCAAAATTATAAGCCAAACGGTCTTGGACTCGCCTACCAATCTCTCTCATGCGAAACCGCGGTTCAGATGGCCAATCCATGAGAGGAGTTTCCGGTTTTGCAGAAGGGGAGCCCTAAAGGTAAACAAATTTTATTTCGGTACAAGGTTTGAGTTATTTATTATCTTTGAAAACCATTTATGCAAAATATAAGAATGCTTTTTTGTAGCATGTAGATTGCTTCTTCCACATATTAAAGGATTAGGCATATGGTCTTGCATTTTTCCAGATATTCATTTAGTACAGCTAAGCATGTGTTCAAGGTCAATCTCGGCGATATTTACATGTAGGGAAAAGTCACATTGGGTTGCTTGATTTTGAGTCTCTGGCCTTGTCAGTTGTAAAGAAGTTAACAGAACTTCTGTACGCGTAAATCAAAACGTTGAAAGTAAGCTTTCCATGTCGGACAGTTAAGCTTATAGAAAATATACGCAAAAACTTGGCATCGTCAGCCCGGTTTCGCATGAGATGATAGAAAATATTAGGAATTTTATGTGAAACAAAAACAGTCTCTGGACAATAATTGAAACAAAACTAACATGACCTCTGTGATAAATCCTTACTTTATGCATTGCAGATGACTACTTTTAGGCTGTTTTATTCCCCGTTTGTTTTTTAGGCATTTTGCAAACCCTTTTGCAAATCCATTTGCATGCCTCAAAAACAGACAAACGGGGATTAAAACAGCCAGACACCACTTGCAATGTATAAACTAATGTTATATCACAGAGTTTATATTAGATTTAATCCAATTATTGTTCAGAAGCTGTTTTGGTGTTTGATAAAAAAATCCTTACATTTTCTAATATCACATGCGGAACCGGGCTGACGACACCAATTTTTTGCGTATATTTTCTAAAAACTAAACTATCCAACGCAAAAAGCTTACTTTAAACGTTTGGATTCATGCATAAAGTAGTTCTGTTCACTTCTTTGCGACTGACAAGGTCAGAGACTCAAAAATCAAGCAAGAGAATGAGACTTTTTCCTACATGTATATAGCGCCGAGATTGACCTCGAATACATGCTCCGCCGTACTAAATGCATATCTGGAAAAATACAAGACCATTCGCCTAACCCTTTCATGTGCCGAAGAAACAATCTATATGTGACAAAATAGCATTCTTATATTTTGCAGAAATAGTTTTCAGAGAAAATAGATACCTCACATCTTGTGCCGATGTTTACGATTTTGGTTCCCCTTCTGCAAAACCAGAAACTCCTCTCATGGATTGGCGTTCTGAACCGCGGTTTCGCATGAGAGCGATTGGTAGGCGTGTTGGAGAAGTAGCAACACAAACTCTGTTTCCGAAAACTACAAAGAGACACCCCTTTTGGGAAAAAACTGAACACTATGTGTCAACTCTTTCCTTCTCCTGTATCTGCGCACCAAATCAGAATAAAGTGGAAGCAGAAAATGTCCAAAAATTCATATAAACAGGGCACAAGATATAAAAAGTTGGATTTTTAATCATTGATACCTTCACCAAAATCTGTTCACATTACTAAATTTCAAGAAAGTTCGTCGAATGGTCAGGAGGAGTAGCGATAAAAATGAAAAGGGGCATAACTCAGCAAGAAAATCCTTCTGCGACAAAAACAAAAAAAACAAAAACAAAAACGAAAACTACGTATCAGCCTTTTTTATGCCGTAAAGCACCTAATAACCAATAACCAAATGGCTGAAAACCCTACAAAATAGGGCAAAATGATAAAAAGGGACAGAATCCAGGTAAAAGGATCAAGATTTAAAATTGTAACCCTAATGCATATTTTCATACCAATATGTCTTCACATTCCCAATTTCAAGTTAATCGTCAGACCGCGCAGGATAGGAGGAGCTGCGATGACATTTTACGAAACACACATAGGGGCATCAATCAGTGCTAAAACGTTTTAGGAGAAAAAAATGAAAAACATGTTTAAACTATTTTCTCATGCTGCATCAATGGAAAAAATTCGAATCGAATTGGAGCAAATTTAATGCGCTGCAGACGGTAGGAAGGACTACACCAAAGCGGATACGCCCCTCAAACACAGTCAAGTTACGATTGGTATATCTATTCCATTGTACGAACAATTACGTTAATTATTTTTAGCTGTCTCTATTTTTCGAGGATTTATACGTTATAAAAACATCGAACTTATGACAATGTGAACCTACCTGAGTACATTAGCAACGTTAATGAAATCATCATGGCAGTATCCATCTATGACTACCGGTAAATCTTGTTTAAAAAGAAGAGACAACCGGCTCGTGATATATAAAAATACAACAAAAATAATAGCTTGTTTAAATAATCCCATAATTCATATAGTATTACGATGCAGATCTTAAAATGGAAGTTAAAAACTCTTTCTTAATTATGACTCTGTACTATCGGTAGAGAGTAGCTAGAAGTATACATGTAATAAATTGTAAATCGTACACACAGTGATAAAGCTTGCTATCTAGAACACACTGAATTTAAGATTAATTTTACCCATTTGTTTATTTTTGTTTAACGTCCACGGTAAACAGCTATGGTCATGTCGGCACGGTCAGTAAACCTAACCACACAATTCCTGAGCAGGCGAAGACCTCCTTAGCGGTTAACCAGTACTAAGTGCACATACTTTTGCCAGTAACTCAATGTCTATGGTAAATAAAAGGCTTTTGTTACTTCTATCATTTCTAAGAAGTTTCATCATCATGATACTTTAAATAGTAATGGGACTAGAGGCAAAATATATTTTTGTGATGGTTTCCACCGGGTTCAATATGTTGTATATTTTCATCACGTTTACCAACAGCACACAGAGTAGGGCGAAACATGTACACGTATATATGTACACTAATTTAAGTCGTTAAATTTGCTATGTTTACTACCGTTGGTCAAAAAAATAGTTTAGTTATTGATAATTTGTTGTAATATGATGATGTATATACCCGTGTATGTTGTTTCATTGCCCGATGTCATTGTTTTCTTTCTTTTGTTTCTGTTGAAAATATTGTGCTTAAATAGTAATAGTTACTGAGAAGTAGGAATTTCGCGACTGCTTATTTTAAGAACTTGGAGAACTTTCGCGAAGTTTTGTTTGACTTCTCGACTCAGATGATATATCATTGGAATTGTACTGGTCAAGGCTAAATAATTTTCTTGTAAATTGAGAATTTAGTTTCGCGATGTTTCCTACTTTAAGTTTCTTCTTTTTCTTTAGCCTGTTTTTTACTCTGTTATCGCAGATCTTATTTTGTGCTATAACATTCCAAAGCTTCGTATTCGTTTTTGGCTATCCCCTCGGGGATAACCATATTAGGTTAAGAGTTCGTACTCAATTGTACGCCGTTTCCTTTTGTTGAAATACGGGTCCCACTATTTCCCGGTACTTCTACATTTGGAGCACCCTGCTTAACTTCGGAAGACCCTCGCCAGCATCGCTAATGCATGATCTTTATAGCTTACCTTGAATACTTTATCTGACCCTATACCCGAGAGTTCAGTTCAGCTACCAAGAGTTGTCATTTAACAGTACAGCTCAAATTTTAACAAGTTGTACTCGATTGTGAGCCATTTCGTTTTGTTAATGCGGGTCCCTCGATTTCCCGGTATTTGCTCCAATATTTTAGGGCACCCAGCAGCAGGGTCCCTCCTAGTATCGCTCAGGCATAAGCTGTAAAGCTTATCCTGAACACTTCATCTCGCCTCATACAAGCATTTCACTAAACAGTACAGGTCACCTAACAAAAGTTAATAGCATTAAAGCTCACCTGTTACAAGCAATCACTAGACAAAAAGAAAAAGCTGTCAACTCGCCACTTACCTACATCTTCAACAAAGTCCAAGAATACAATAAAATTAACTTGTGCTGCTGCCAATATTCTACTTTACCACTTGTATTCTATAGATTCGTTGCTAAGGGATAACCTCTCAAGCTTTTTTCAAAAGCTTAACTTGTATTTACGTATACGTTCAAAGTTTATTGTTTTTTGTTTCTTTATTCTTCGTTTTGTTTTCTGTATTACTTTCTTACAATGTTTTTCTGTACATTAGCTGTTTTCTTTTCTAAGCTTTTTCGCTATAGTCTGTTTTCTTTCTATATGTCTCCTTGCATATTAAAGTTATTGTCTCCTCAAGTCATTCGCAAGTACAATCACTTTCGTATAATGGCGTTTTTTGCCTTCGTATTTGTATCCCTGAACTTTCTCCGTGCACTCGTTGATTGTATAACATAGTATGTCTGTTGATTTGAACATTTACAGGGCACGAATTGGAATACACCGCTTTCGCTTATTCAAAATTAAAGGACTTGGAAAGTTTGATGAATGTGAAGCATTGGTATTTCTGTAATATTATATCAAGCTGGAGACATACAAAAACATCCTGTGCCACAATCTGCAGATTCAAATGAGACTTCCTCTTCCTCTTCGTCTCACTTACCATTTTTTCAAGGAAATTTTTCCATGGTACATTACAATGTTCAAAGTTTGCAACAAAAATCTATATAATAGGACCTAAATTATCAACTTTGATCTTGAACCTACGAAAGACCGGTGGTGACTGACCTTGAAGTATGAACACTGAACTATGAAGTTTGAACTATGAAGTTTGAAGTCACTACCGGTCTTTCGTATGAATCTCTTACCGAAACGTGGTTAAAGTGATGATCTTTCATTTAATGACTTCAAGCTCTATTTAGGCGTGGCCAAATTGGTGATAGTCATGGTGGTATAATTGTTTACGTAAAAGCTGATATCCCTTGTAAACGCAACGACGGACGGACGGATGGACGACGGAGCCTGCCTATCCTTTAAGCTCCCCCGGAGCCACTGGATCAGGTGAGCTAAAACAAAATTAACTAGAAAATTGTGTCTGTAAGACACTAATGATGCCCTCGTGCAGCGCCTGTCACAGAACTGTGCACATCCCTAAAGCACCTTTTTAAGCACAAATACTATCTACAAAGAACCCGTTGAAAACGTTATTTTAAACTCCGTACCCTATAGTAAGAAAAAGCTTCCAAGAATGACGAAGTTTACAAGGCCATACTTCTGTTAAAATCAACTCTGGCCCCAACAAAAACCCACATGCACATCTTCAATATGTCCACAAAATGTATGTAAGGTTTGAAAAAGTTCCTATGAAAACTGTGGGAGGAGTTGATTACACAAACTCCTTACCCTACAATGCAAAAATCTGCCTAAAATGACTAAGTTCAAAAGGCTGCAATTTTGTCAAAATTAATTCTAGTTCCACGAAAAACCTAGAGACACATTTTCAATTTGTCCACAACATGTATGCAAAGTTTGAAAAAAGATCTATTTAAAACTGTGGGAGGAGTTGATTACACAAACTCCTTACCCTTACAATGCAAAAATCTGCCTAAAATGACTAAGTTCAAAAGCCCGTAATTCTATCAAAATTCATTCTAGCTCCACGAAAAACCCACATGCACATTTTCAGTATGTTCACAATATGTATGCCAAGTTTGAAAAAGATCCATTGAAAACTGTGGGAGAAAATGATTACACAAACTCCTTACATTACAATGCGAAAATCTACCTTAAATGACTAAGCTCTAACGGCCGCAATTCTGTCAAAATTAATTCTAGCTCCATTAAAAAAACACATGCACATTTTCAATATTTCCACAATAAGTATGCAAAGTTTGAAAAAAAAAATCCAAATTGTGGGAGAAGTTGATTACACAAACCCTATACCGTAAAGTGTGACGAACTGACGGACAGACAGGCAGACAGGGGCAAATTTTAATGCCCCCCCCCCCCTGACTATTGTCATGGGGGGCATAATAAAATACAGTGACCCAAAGATATGCCCTTGCAGAAAATGTAACTTATGCAGAGAGCAGCCAGATACCAATTCGATTTGAGAACGTTTAAGATAATGAAAGCTAGATAGGAAATCGGCAAACGGCAGCCAGATGCCAATACGCTAATTCTTGTGAATTGGCAACTGGCAACTGGCAGCCAGAGACCAATTTGTTTCCGGGCAGATTTGAGGCAGTTATAGAAAATAACAGGTGAATAGGCAACCGGCGAAATGCAGCTAGATGCGAATTCGTCGGTCCTGGTGACTTGGCAACTGTTATTGGGCTGCCAGATGCCAGTTAGCACTTAACAGGTGAATAGGAAACTTGTAAACGGAAGCAAGATGCCTATTCACAAATTATTGTAAATTGGCATTAGCATCTGTCATTCAGATGCGAATTCACATTGAGGCAGTCAAAGAATGATAGTTAAAGAGACATGTGTGTGAATAGGCAACCGGTAAACAGCAGCTAGTAGTCGATTCGTCAATCCTGGTAGAGTGGCAACTGGCAGTCGGATGCCATTTTACAAGAATTAGCCAATTGCCATCTGGCTGCCGTTTGCCGGTTTCCTATTTAGCTTTTATAGTCTTAAACCCTCTCAAATCGAACTGGCATCTGGCTGTCAGTTGGAAGTTGCCAATTCACAAGAATTAGCGAATTGGCATCTGGCTGCCGTTTGCCGGTTTCCTATGTAGCTTTAATTTTAAGCCCTCACATATTGAACTGGAGTCTGGTTACCAGTTGACAGCTGCCAGTTCACAAAAATTAGAAGATGGGCACCTGACTGCCGTATGCCGATTTCGTTTAAGCTTGAATCGTCGCAAACCCTCTCAAGTCGAATTGGCATCTGGCTACCAGTTGCCAATTTATAAGAATTTGCAAATTGGCATCTGGCTGCCGTATCCGGTTTGCTATGTAGCTTTTTCGTCTTCAATCCTATCAAATAGAACTAGCATCTGGCTGCCAGTTGCCAGTTGCCAATTTGCAAGAATTAGCGAAATGGCATCTAGCTGCCGTTTGCTGGTTTCCTATATAGCTTAAATCGTATTACACCTTCTCGAATCAATTTGCCAATTGGTTGCCAGTTACCAGTTGCAAATTCAGAAGAATAAGCAAATTGCATCTGGCTGCCGTTGGCAGGTTTTCTATTTAGCTTTAATCGTCTTCATCCCTCTCAAATAATAATAGCATCTGGCTGCAAGTTGCTACTTGCCAATTCACAAGAGTTAGCGAATTGCATCTGGCTGCCATTTGACGATTCTTATGTAGCTTTACTCGCCTTAATCCCCCTCAAATCGAATTGGCATCTGGCTGCCAGTTGCCAATTAACAAGCATTGGCAAATTGGCAACTGGATGTCGTTTGCCGGCTTCCTATTCCCATTTAATCGTTTTAAACCCTCTCAGATCAAATTGGCATCTGACTGCCAGTTGCCGATTCGATTTGAGGGGGGATATAAGAATTTGCAAATAGGCATCTGACTGCCGTTTCCCGGTTTCCTTATCAGCTTTTATCGTCTTAAACCTTCTCAGAGCGAGTTGGCATTTGGCTGCCTGTTTTCAGTTGCCAATTCATAAGAATTTGAGAATTTGCATCTGGCTGTCGTTTGCCGGTTTCCTTTATAGCTTTAATCCTCTTAAATCCTGTTAAATCGAACTGGCATCTGGCTGCCTGTTGCAAATTTGCACGAATGAGCAAATAGCATTTGGCTGCCGGTTGCCAGTTTCCTATGTACCCTCTCAAATCAAATTGGCATCTGGCTGACAGTTGTCAGTTGACAATTCACAAGAATTTGCGATTTGCATCTGGATGTCCTTCGCCGGTATCCTTTTTAGCTTTACTCGTCTTTTCCCCGCTCAAAACGAATTCCTATGTACGTTTGACCGTCTTTTACCCTCTCATATTGAAATGGCATCTGGCTGCCAGTAGCCAGTTGCCAACTTCAAGAAAAAGAGAATAAGCGTCTGGCTGCCGTTTCCCGGGTTCCTATTTATATTCTATCCGTCTCAAAACTTAGGAGAAGAACTAAATAAGCTTATGCTTTTGTTCTAATCCTAATATATTTATGTATAGAACAATATTGTTATTGCCATGAATGTTAGATTTCTTGAAATAAAATATGTTAAATCAAACCTCTCAAATCGAATTTGCATTCTGGCTGCCAGTTGCCAGTTGCTAACTCACAAGGATAAGAAAAAAAATGGAATCTGGCTTCTGTTTGCCGGTTTCCTATGTAGTTTTAATTGTCTTAAACACTCCAAATTGAATTGGCATCTCGCTGCATGTTGCCCGTTGCTAATTGAAAAAAATAGCGAATTGTCATCTGGCTGCCGCTTGCCGGTTTCCTATGTGCTTTTAATCGTCATTAACCCTCCCAAATCGAATAGGCATCTAGTTGCCAGTTGCCACTTTGCAAGAAATTGAGAATTGGCATCTGGCTTCCGTTTCCCGGGTTCCTATTTAACTTCAATCGTCTCAAGCCCTCTCAAATCGAATTGGCATCTGGCTGCCAGTTGCCAGTTGCCGATTCATAAGAATTTGAAAGTTGGTATTTGCCTGCCGTTTACCGGTTTCTTGTGTAGCTTTAATCGTCTTAAACCGTCTCAAGTCAATTTGACCCCTGGCTGCCAGTTGCCAGCTGCCAATACACAATGATTAATGAATTGACATCTAGGTTCCGTTTGCCGGTTTCCTATTTTAACGTTTAATCGTCTTAAACAGTCTTAAACCGAACTGGCACCTGGCTGCCAGTTGCCAATTCATAAGAACTCGCGAATTGGCATCTGACTGCATTTGCCGTTTTACTATAAAGTTTAATCGTCTTAATCCCTCTCAAATCGAATTGACATCTGGCTGCAAGTAACCAGTTTCAAATTTACAAGAGTTAGCGAATTGGCGTCTGGGTGTCGCTTTCCGGTTTCCAATTGAGCTTTAATTGTCATAAACTCTGTCAGATCAAATTGTCATTTGGCTACCTGTTGCCTGTTACCTGTTCATAAAAATGCGAATTGGCACCTAGCCGCCGTTTGGCGGTTTGCTATGCAGCTTTAATCGTCTAAAACCCTCTCTAATCGAATTGGCATCTAGCTGCCAGTTGCCTATTCTCAATAATTAGCAAATTGGCATCTGGCTGCCTTTTGTTGGTTTCCCATGTAGCTGTTATCGTCTAAACCCCTCTCAAATTGAATTGGTATCTGGCTGCCAGTTGCCAGTTGCCTATTCATAAAACTTTTGGAATCAGCATCTTGGTGCCGTTTGCCGGTTTCCTATGAAGCTTTAATTGTCTTAAACTCTCTCAAATCGAACTGGCATCTGGCTGCCATCCGCCAGTTGCCTATTTATAAAAAAAATCAAATTTGGCATCTGGCATTTTGCTGCCAGTTGCCAATTCGCAAGAATTAAGAATTTGGAACCTGGCTGTCATTTGCCAGTTGCCAATTTACAAGAATTTGCGAATTTGCATCTGGCTGCCAGTTGCCAGTAGCCAATTCACTAGATTTTGCGAATTGGCATCTGGATGGCGTTGGCCAGTTGCCTATTCACCTGGTATGCTCTAAAAGCCTCTCGAGTCGATTTGGCATCTGGCGTCCTGTTGCCAGTTGCAAATTCACTGGAATCTGCGAATTGTCATGTGGCTGCCGTTTGCCAGTTACCTATTCAGTTGTTTTACTCTGAAAGCATCTCAATCGAATTGGCATCTAGCTGCCAGTTGCCTGTTGCCAATTTGCGAGTATTTGCGAATTGGCGTCTAGAATGTGAAGTTAGCTGCCATTTGCCAGTTGCCGATTGAAATGGCAACTGGCAGCCAACTTCACGAATATAACTTTTTAATTGTTGGTGTTTTAGCTGAGAAGTTATACTGTGCAGTTTGCTGACAGATTATGACGAGAGTACTCAAATGAATTACAAAGACAAGCGGACGAATGCTTTACTACAGGTAAAGTTACGGTTACCAAATTAATAGGTTCATATGAAATCGGCGACGTTTTGACATGAACGGCTTGAAATATTATCTAAAGCAAATTATGTATTCATGTCTCCCACCGAAGGGCTGAGAGACATATTGATTTTGCTCTGGTCGTCTGCCCGTCTGTCTGTCCGTCTGTCTGTCGAAAATTGTGTCCGCTCAATAGCTCTGTATCCGACTGGGTTAATTTCACGAAACTTGGTACAAACATAAAACATCATCAGGCAATGTACAGAGAACAAGAACTGTAACTTCTCCTACATTATTTACGGAATTATGTCCCTCTGAAAATTAAAGTATGAAAATTGTGTCCGCTCCATTACTCGGAAACTATATGAAATATTGTCGCGAAACTTGGTATAAATATGAAGCAGTATCAGACAATGTGCAGAGATGACGACCTGTAACTCAATCTACATTATTTACGGAATTATGCCCCTTTGATAATTAGAGTGTGGAAATTGTTTCCGCTCCATAGCTCTGAAACTATACCAGATATTTTTGCGAAACTTGCCTACAGTTTTATGGGATTTTGCCCATTTGTAATTTTAAGTATTGTCCTTCTTATAAATTTAAAACCGCAAAAGATATTTTCATGAAACTTTGTACAAATATAAAGCATAATCAGACAATGTGCAGAGAAGATACATAACTCCACTTATATTTTTACTGAATTATGCTCCTTTGTAATTTTATGTACGAAAATGGTGTGGGCCCATTGGCTGTATAAATATTAAACCGTAAAAGGTATTTTTATGAAACTTTAGACAAATGAAAAACATCATTAGGCGATATGCAGAAAACAAGAACCATAACTCCATCTATATTTTTGATGGAATTATGCCCATTTGTAATTTTTAGTATGGAAGTGGTGTCTGCTCTTTAGCTTTAAAGCTGTAAAATATATTTTCATGACACTTTGTACTAATATAAGGCATCATCAGATGATTTGCAGAGAACAAGATCCATTATTCCATTATTTTTTTATGAAATTTTGCCTCTTTATAAACTTCAGTATAGAAATTTTGTGCGCTCTATAACTCTGAAAACTTATTAGATATTGTCACTGAACTGGGTACAAATAAAGCATTAATAGATGATGTTCAGAAAACAAGAACTGTAACTCCATTTACATTTTTGATGGAATTACATGTATGCCCCTTTGTAATTTGGTCATTTTGTAATTTCTTGTACATGTATGGACTATAACTTTAAACCATGGCAGATATTTTCCCAAAATTTAGTACAAATATAAAGCATCGTCCATTGATGCTCAGAGAATATGAACCATAACTTTATCCAAATGTTTGATGAGGGAAAGGGGGGAAGGGGCAGACATCTGTTTTTGTTTCAAAAACAAGCATCTAGTAAGAGCCTGATAACAAGTGAGTAAGCACAACTTTGTCCTAAAACAGAAACATCCTTTAGGTAGTTATGAAAGAAAAGTATGTAGACAGGCAATGGTCTGGAACTAATACAGTACATGCAGATCTCACATCCCACCCTCACAACAACAAGTAAAAGAAGTTACATTCAAAAAAATTCACAAAAATCGCACATGGTAAACGGAACGAACAGCTCTCTCCCAAACGGGTTATCGTGACTGGAAACACAATAGTAAGTCCTTTTTTACCTCCTTTATATTTTAAATTACACAACAGAAAAGAAAGAAAAAATTGGGCAAAGTGCGTCCTGACAAATAATTAGTATACATCGTACTGAATTTTATTAACAGTGTTTCATCTACATGCAAAATTCTCTGGTAGTTCACAATAACGTCTTCGGATATTAAATCGATGTGAAGGCAATTCACACATATAGCGATATGCATATCCTGTGTAACTACAATAATAATAAAGGCGACTACATCCAGACCATGGATCTGTATAGTAGCGTCCCCGCCACTTCCTCTCACAGGTGAAGTCTGAAACAGATTGAAGTAAAAGGTCAGTATTTTTAAGAGTTAAGGTTTTTCAGTTATTAGTTGCAGTAGTTTTCTATATAAATTTTCGAATGCTATTTTAAACGGGATACATGTATATAGTACAACACCACCTAGGAGAGGACAAATATAGGCCTAGCCTACGTCCAATACTTTGACTCTTGTATATATATGTTGTCAAGAAATTTCTAATAAATGAATAAAGTAAAATTCTGATTCAATGAATTATTAAGAACAACTGGGATTCGCCAAGATATAATTCAGCAGCAATATCCTACACCAAAATACTCTGTTATCTTTTCTTGCCATTAAGTTATGTGCTTAGAACTCTGTTGATCTCTGGGCCGCAAAAAAGAAAATTTAAAAAAAAAAATAAAAAAAAAAAAAATAAATTAAATTTATCGTTAAATCAAAGGTAAGCATAGGTTTTATGCTGATCCATTTCTTTTAAGAGACTGTAGTATATAATCAGTAGAAAAAAAGGGAAAAAAAATAGCATGGAAATAAAAATAATCTTTGAAAAATGTTTGTGTATGCATGCATATCTATACTGCTGTGATATCCAGTGACACGAATTCCTTACTTTCTTTTCCTTCTACTTATAATAAAATTGGCTGTGACTCTGTATTCTTAAGGTCCCGGCTGGTACATTACGTAATAAACTATATACGTAGACCAGATATAGCTATGTAATAAGCTAATGTGCGACGTTTTGACCCGTGGATTGTTTCTCGACTTGGACAATAATGTTTCCCTTGGTCACGTAAACTACATGATAGGCTTATGAATATATGTATCCTCTGTCAGCAAATGTTTGCGTTAGCTTTTTTTAGATAATAGTTATAGTGTGGTTTCACTCCTCAAGGATCGGCTTATATTTCTTTGTTAGAGTCTTTCAATTTGATCAATTTGTACATTGAATGTACCAGATCTTTTCAATAATATTTTGAATTTCTGATTACTGGTGATGTTTAACGTACCCGGCCAATCACCAATCACGTTTCACCTTTATCAAACAGACTTTATCAATTTATTTGGCGGCGTTATACAATTCAAATGCTGGTTTATGATTGCAGAATCTTTTTTTAAACAATAAATCATTTTTAGCAGTGTTTTAGCAGTTTTGCTATACATACAAAGATGTCACGTATGTTACTGTCTCAAGAATCGTAAAATTTAGTAGCTTGGCAATAATATCAATAAAAGTTTTGGTTTATGCTATGACGAATATGAACACAGCAAAACCTTGTGAGCGTGTTCAGAATTTGCAAGTCTTTATTTATTACAATTTGAAATATTCTTAGTTTCGTCACGCATAAAACACACATCATGAAGCCCTTTTACCACTTGGTGATAAGGCTGATAACTCCAAGTAAATAGTTTTCCTAAAGAACTACCAGGATATTATATCAAAAGTTGTTCAGTGAGAGACAATAAGTTAATTCTGGAAATTGTATTATATTGGACAATGTTATTAAATTAAAAGTTATTTACGTTGCTACTCGTGGTAGGTAGCGGTTAAAAAACAAACTTAAGCGTATTTTTTAATACTTGCAGATGATTCTATAAAAAAAACTAAGAATATAAATAAAACATAAGGAGCCTTGCATGGCGTTACATGATTTTTAACAAAAACACACATAGGTAACGTATATAATCGATCGTTACGGCCAAAGAGTCACTAGAAAAAAATGGCATCATGTGTTTTCCCATTGTGTACCCACCACTGATGAAGTTAATATATGTTGCCAAAAATTAACACGAATATTCACGGGAACTACATATTCCCCCGGACTACATGTATGAGAGCAAGTAATGAATAACTACATTGATTTCATTTATATTTCATTTAGTATCTGAGACTTGCATCAAGACATCACAGCATCACAAACTTTTATCCATTCTTTTTTTCTAATTAGCAGCAAATATACATGAAAATATGCAAAAATTTAAAGACTTAACCCTTATAAGTTTAAGGAATCGTTGCCATGGCAACGATATTCCTACTTTGAAATTTAATTATATGTCATAGGTTTGTTTCTTAGATATTATGCATCTGGAATACTGTTTTGACACATAGCTAATGAAATAAATGCTAGTTTTCATTATTAAATGATCACCACTCGTATTAATTAAGGCTCAAAAGGAAACAGCATAAAGAATGTGGCTGTCTAATTGAAAGTATCCGCGTGACGCCAACTAAAGCTATGTGCCATCTTGGAGACACCTTTTTGACAGTGCTGATTACAGCATACAAGAAATCACGGTTAAAATGTGCCTCAAGGCAAAGGATATTATTGTGATGTAAAAATATCTGAGGATATTAAGAGTCATTATCAACGATTATCGGCAATAATTACCCATAGAAGTTCATTTAATGAAGAACTTGAACTTTAATGGGTATACTTTAATGAAGAACTTAGTAAGGATCGCAGAAGGTTCCAGACATTACGGCAATTCCAATCAATCACCATACTGCCCTGCTTATTAAATGGAAAATTATCCCCCTAACATTATCTTTTGGGCATAATGAATAAAAAGAGGGCCAAGAGGCCTTGAATCGCTCATCAGAGTATGGTGGCCATGTAGGTCATGTGACCTAGGCTGCTCGACTAAATTTTCGTTCCCTCAGCCCCTTTAGGCTGTGTATGAAATTTGGTTACAATTAGCCCAGTGACTTTTGAGGAAACGTCTGACATTGTCAAAATATGGGCGATATGGGTCAGAGGTCAAAGAATGACCTTGACCTCTTGTACCCGCATATCTTCCATGTACTAATTAAGACGACTGTATATACCAATTTGTCCGCCAAAATCTTCTAAACTTGCCATTAAATATTATGTTCTAGCATTTTCTCATTTGAACAATCTTGATAGCTCTTAAGTACCTGATGCTGCATACCAAGTTTCAAGGCCATCGATTATTTTGTTCTGAAGAAACAGATTTGTAAAGGTTTTTGCCATATATAGGCATGACGGCCATGTTGGTCATGTGAACCAGACTGTTTGAACAAATTTTTGTTCCCTCAGCTCCTGGAGGCTAGATAAGAAATTTGGTTACAATTGGTCCAGTGGCTTTTGACGAGATGTGTGAAATTGTCAAAATTTATGAGACCAGGGTCAAAGGTCAAAGAATGACCTTGACTTCTTGTACACATAAATTTTCATGTATTCATTAAGATGACTGTATAAACATGTACCAATTTTTAGGTTAAAATATTCAACAGTTTCCAAGAAATCTTATGTTCTAGCATTTGCCCATATAAAATGTACAGTAAGCAAATTTGAACTTATCGTTAAGAAGGTCAGGGTCAACCAAACAGTATAATTTGAACAGTCTTGGTAGTACTTGTGTTCCTGTTCCTGACGCTACATACCAAGTATCAAGAACATCGGCCTATTGGTTTTGGGGAACAATATTTTTAAAGGTTTTTTGAATATAATGGGCGTGGCGGCCATGTTGGTCATGCGACTAGGACCGTTTGAACAATTGTTCGTTCTTACAACCCCTAGAGCCTCTACATGTAATTTGGTTACAATTGGCTCAGTGGCTTTTGAGGAGATGTGTGCAAATGTCAAAATATCAGAGACCAGGGTCAACGGTCAATGAATGACCTTAACCTCTTGTACATATGAATTTTCGTGTTTCGTGTACTCATTAAGATGACTATATACCAATTTTCGGGTCAAAACCTTCAACAGTTTCCAAAAATGCTTAAATTCTAGCACTTTCCCATGTAAAAGCTACAGAAAGAAAATTTGACCTTACCGTAAAAAAGGTCAAGATCAACCCAAGGTTATTATTTGAACAACCTTGGTAGTACGCGTGTACTTGATGCTACATACCAAGTTTCAAGGCCATAGGCCTATTGGTTCTGGAGAAGATTTTTAAAGGTTTTTACCATGGGCGTGGCGGCCATGTTGGTCATGTAACCAGGACCCTCTGAACACTTTTCGTTCCCCCGCCCCCTAGAGGTTCTACATGAAATTTGGGTACAATCGGCCCAGTGGTTTCTACAATCGGCCCAGTGGTTTCAGTGGAGAAGTCGTTTGAAATTGTTGACGGACGACGATGGACAACAGAGCCTTACCATCCTATAAACTCCCCCGGAGCCGTTGGCTCAGGTGAACTAAAAATGTTGATAGATAAATCTTCATTATCTGATGTTTGTTATTTATTTCAATTCATCGAATTAGACATAGATCTCTTGCGATTTTTTTCTGCTAATTTCTGAAAGGTACACGTATTCCAATTATTGTTAAATTTCATTCGATCCGTCCTTTCCAAATATGTTTTTGCGAAAATTAACGATAGTTTATTCAGGAATGAGATTGACTAACTTTGGATGTATTGGGCACTTTTTCGGTATGACAGGTTGCAGTTTGAAATACTTTGAGGTCGTGTATCTCCGTGATTTCTGAATGGGGCATATTTTACTGTGGACCCAATCTCAAAAGATTTTCAGTGTCATCGGAAACAAACTGAGTGTAAATTTAAAATTCTACATTTTAGCGTATATGGTGCCATACAAATTTACAACAGTTCCCTCCAATGCGTTGAGAGTAACGGGGAAAATAGTCGACTAGCTAGGATGTGTATCGGCGCTTAAACGGGTAGATGAATTGTTTGAATTTCTTGACCCTCTCGTTTTAAAACTATATTAACTTTTTTTTTCTTTTTTTTGGTGGATTTTAATGATGCAAACATCATTTTCTCTGTCTTGATTTCAATTTTTGCACATTTTATTAGATTTAAATATTTGCATATATTTCGAAAACCGTTTGACATTGCTAGATTAGTTAAACAAGAATAGTTCATACGGGTTTTTACGCTCAATTAATTGCAACTTATTTAGGTATCCCTAAGGTTTATCTGGATTCAATGTGGCCTTGTAATCACTATTGAATATAGTGATGTTGATTCAATTTCGACCCAATGCTGATTATACTCTGAGTGCCCAGCGGAAACTATAGTATACAGCCTTCAGGATTATGACGAAAATTGGTAAGTTATGAATAGACAACTTCACAAGTAGATATTATGATAATCATTCTGTCTCGGTCAAGTGGTGCACCTCCACTCTGCCTGCATCTGAATAAGCCAAAGTCCATTCCTGTCAGCCACAAACACAATCTGACATGCGCCATGCCAACTCAAAACTGCACTGGCATGGACCATATGGAAGAATACTGCCTTAAGCCAGACAATTATCTGCAAAAATATGGCTGACAGGAATAGGACCCCTTTACATTTGATATTGTTTTATATCTGACACACATCTTGGTCGATATAATTATGGGATAGTTTAGAATAATAAGAGGTATGTCAAAAACATCACATATCAAACTTAAAAGGATCATCAAGCCCCAACCATCAAAACATAGGTACCAGCCGTGACTGGGTTAAACCAAAAGCATGCGGTTTGTCGCATTACTTTTATGCTTTTATTACGAGTTTAGAGAAGCTGACTGTTAGCATCAATATCATAATACTTGTTACCGCAGCATCCTAACATTTAGGTAGAAGTAGAATAAGGGCAGTTGTCCTTGCCGTAGGTGCGGGAATGTGGTCATTTGGATTTTTTCCTCATTTACTTTTTTTCTCACCTTTTCCTCATTTATTTTCTTTCACACCGTCTGTGTCAGAGGGCTTGATAGAGACGCAAAGAGTCATTAAAACAAAACAAAAAGCATATTTTAATGAGCACATATGACGCATAATTACTACTAGGATACTCTTGGTCACCTCATTTAGCACAGAAAGAGTTCCTAACCCATAGTACAAACGTCTCGCCGTAGATGCTGTTGTGGTTCATTAATATACTGTTATTTGTCTGTGTGAGAAGACTTCTATCCCATCAATGGGTAAAAACAGCAAACAGATTACCGAGATCAACCACGGTAAGCACTCATCAGCAATAACAAGACTGAAATGCATGAGCCACAGAAGCATATATCCCAACTAAAAAGGATCATCAAGCCCCAACCATCAAAACAAGCTAGCATTACGTCTACAGAAGGTATCGGAGGTACCAACTGTGACTGGGTTAAACCCAAAGCATGCAGTTTGTCGCATTACTTTTATGCTTTTATTACAAGTTTACAGAAGCTGACTGTAAGCATCGAGCATTAGATGGACACTGAAAATTTTGTATTTTGCTCAAAATGTCATGGTTTAAAGCTCTCGACGAACGATGGAGATTTGTGAAACCATTAGTGAAATATGTCAAACGGTTTTCGAGATATCTAAGCAATTACTGTTGCCATGGCAACCATTTGTAGGCCGGTCATATTTTACATATGTTCACAATTTCAAATGGAAATGCATATCTTCTGAAGCAAGTATAAAATACTGGACTAGTATCGTGCTTAGGACTAAATGTAATTGTTATTCTCTACACCTTCAAAGCATCGGCCACTGCAAGTTGTTGAAACCATGGTAAGTACATATAGTTGGAGAAAAAATAAAATTTGTGAAAATAGCACTGTTTCAAATCAAGATTATTGAAAATGGCAGCCTGTCCTGAATAAACTATTTACAATGTCTTCAAACATCACCATAAGTACAGTACATAACAACAATTATTAGTTGTAAACTTTCACTAACTAAAAAAATGCACGTGCAAATGGCACTTTTCTTGCAATTCCAATTTTACAGAAAACAACAGTTTTCTAGATTTTTTTGCCTTAACTACCGCACTGCCAAATTGAATTTGCTTCGAAAAACAACAACAAATGATGTGTCTGATTTTATCCCATCTTCGCAAATATCAGTGAAGAAACGTATTTGTAGGTGTTGTTCCTATGATAACAATGTATAAAAATGTCTCAAATCGGTTTAGAGCGACCCTAATCACATGTAACTGATATACATCTCTTAACTTGTATTAGAATCGATATGGTTTAACAGTAGTCAGTACTTGGTTTCTGTATCACCAATCTTTTTCTATTTTGTTTTTGTTTTCTAATAAACAGATTTAAGGGTTCATCACATCACCAAGTTGGTGGAGATGGTCTGAAATTAGGCTTTGATTTTTTTTTACAACACTTGTGAAATATGAAGTTTTGCCTATCCCAAACGTAATTTCTGTGTATTAGCAAGATATATTGAGAGGAACTTTAAATATAACATTTAAAATGAGAATTTAGAGGAAAAATACAAGGAGGCCAGGACTTCCATTAGAACTCATAAACAAGAGATAATGGCATTAAACTATTTCGCCATGTTAAATGTGTCAAGCATGAACTACAATCTCCCAGAGTTGCAAAACCTTTAAATGTCTACTTTTTATGAGACCCGTTCAATGTTGGTCTCTTGTATCATGAAGTCACTCAAGTCGCCATTTTTTCATTCATTAGAATTGTAAACAAAAACTTTCAGTATCATTTCTCACCAAAGCAAGTATTGTACACTGCATGACTGTATCAGTTAAAAGCATGTGCTATTCTAAATGCAAACATGTGCACGATATGGACGATCAATGCACAGATGCTGACATTGTAGCAGTAAAATCTGTAAGGTCCCAGATAAGTTTTTGCATTGTTTTCATGCACACAAGAAAACACAAGAACCGCTTAACAATTTATTCTTGCGCATTTCGCGGAATTGGTAAAAACCAGAACCAGATACAAAAATTTGGAACCAATTTCCCGGTACCAACCTCAAAACAGTATGGTTTGCATTAATTAAACAGTCTAAGTCTATCTTATTCATTGTCATGTCACAGTGCCCTGTCTTTGAATCCTGTCTCCGTGTCAAAAAAAAAAAGAGGCGATATCAATGATGAAAATTATGCTCCCATAGAAACATGCCCAGAGGTCCAAGAATTAGGCATAGATTCACAATACAGTATTTAAATAGATTTGACGTTTCGGAATTTATATTTAAGAAAAAGCTGTAGGATCATTATGTCATAACACGGATGATTTTTCCGCTTAAATTTCTTGATAGAACTGTGGTACCGGAATCGGGCTTTTGATTTGCGATCTCGGCATTTAGAATGCTGCATGGGAGACTAATCTTGCTATCTTGAGTAACTCTTCGAGAAACAATAAATAATCGAATAAAAGATATTTAACACTACTGAATATAGTTAATTACTATAGTGGTTAACCATGGATTATTCCGTATTTTCAAGCAAAGTATGTGTTATAAATAATGAAATAAGCTGGGGAACTATTTCAAAGTCGCATCATTTCAAAGATGAGTTGTTAGGCCTTTCCGTTTAGATTTGCAAAATGTAAACAATTGTATGAAACTTAATTTTTCGCCAATATATTCGTAAGAAAGTGGTAATCAAAGAAAGTATTGCTGTCTAAAAACACAGACAAGTGCTCTCTATCGGATGAAAGCAATCGGCGATGATGTTACGTTGATTAAATGTATTTATAGCTTCTAAAACCAATTTACTCATTTCAATGACACATGTTTACTTGAATGTGAAGAAGCACGTGCTAGGCAAGCGTTTTGGAATGTTAACGAGTAAGGTGGCACATTCATAAAATGAACAGATGTTTATGAGATAAAAATAAAGTTTTGGTTTCAAGGACAAGTCAAAGCAGTAACTGTGTATTTTGGCTTAGCTGTGTCCTAATTCTATAGCTATACTGGTGTTGTGGACACATCATTGCAAATTCATCGGATGCATAGTATGGAAAAGAAGATGCTGAACTGTAAAAGAAATGTTAACATGTCAGTGACACCCTTGTGTTGTGTTTTTTCCACAATAAAACCAATGTTCCAGGGCGGCAGTTCACGGACACATATTTCATTTCAAGATTTTGCATGGAATAGAAAAAATCGACAGTGATAAATTTTTCACATTATCGTATCAGACAACCAGAGGCCATTCCTGTTAGTTACATAGGTCTTGAGCCAGACTCAATATATGGTCTAGCAGTTTTTCAAACCACAATGTTGACATTTAGAATGCATTGCCAGATTGTTGTTTCGGCAGCCTTTGTTAATAATGTGTTCAAGAATTGTTTGAACATTCACTTGCATATCCATCCTTTTATATGTTATCCCACATGCTACATGGCCAGGGCTTATAGAAAGTGAGAAAGCTTAACTGATATTTACAGACAACTTCTATTTTTATTGTCTTACCTGCGGCTATCAGAAGCGAGACATAAGTATTACTTTTCTGGCATCATTATTAGTGTCTGCGGCCTAAACTTTTGTCAAGTTTTCTGAATCAGCTCTCTTTTGTGACAGCGCTCTGAGTCTGGCACGGGAGACACAGTCTACCCTGGAATTATTATTACATTTCCGCCACTAGAAATTTGTCTGTTGGTAAATGTAAAATTAGCCATTCCTTCATTTCCTTGTGAGTGAATTATTCATTTTATGCTTCATTTCAGTCCATTTCATGCAAACTCCCGGAAAAAACTAAATAAAAAATGAAAATGTTTTTGTGAATTAATTTTTTTGAAGAAAAATATTGTTAGGGCGGCAGAGTATTTGACTTTTACCTTAGATTTTTGCAAATCGATATAGATAAGAGTAGGTCACAGGGATAATTTAGAGATAATTTCCGATATTTCTGCATAAAAATAAGTTTTGACCCCTCATTTGAACCGTCTCACTGAGACAGTTCTAATGAGGGGTCACAACATTTTTTCGTTAAGAAATAAGAAAAGTATATGTGAATTATCCTCAAAAACACCTTATCTGGAGCCCTGAATCCAGAGTTTTTTTTCTTTTTGTTTTTTTGATAGTAACAGAATGTGAAGGTGAAAATTAAAGTCTTCATAATGAACTGTTATCAATTGTTTGCATGAAAATTCTTCAAATTTGTAAGTGAGCTGTCTCTAAAATGTGTGTCGTTGAATACTGTCTCAGTTGGTGCGTGCATGATGATTTGCTTATACGCTTACTAGCTTTTTCAACATACTTTTTGTTTGAGTGGACTATTTCAGGTTCCCCAAAATTTTGGCAGTTTTAAGCCCTTCAGTTTTTTTCGTATCGAAGTCTACACCAGTGAGGAAGAAGAAAGTTTCAAAAATACAATATTTTTTCTTCTTCGTCGAAGTTGAAGAGGCATATTATTTGTTTTTTTTTTGTTTGTTTGTTTTTTATTGGGTTGATTTGCATGTACTCACTTTTCATTATCTTCACTAACTGCTAAGTTTTGTATTTGTGCGTGTTGTGAAGGGGGAGAGCGTGGGGGAATGGAGGGAAGGGATAGGAGAATAATATTTATAGCTGTCCCAAACAGTTGTGCAGGAAACAGTTTATTACTCAAAGCATGCTTTTACTTTTATGGTCTGTAATAATTTTCTTCCCAAGATTTATTATATTGCATATAATGTCCACCATACCTTTATTTTGGAACTAATTTGTGACTAAAACGTGGTGGATAGTTCAGTTTTTTTTTCTGGTAGTGGGTGTCGGTTGAATTGATTTGTGTATTCGTTATTTGTTTCTGTGCAATTTAATTTTGGGAGATTGTAGAAGGGTATTTGGAGATTTTATCAGGGTAATTATTTTATGGTAGAATTTCATCCACATGGACTTCTGACCGCTTTGGGATAGCCAAGTCTCAGAAATACTAATTTTCTGCATAAATGCTTTTATTATACATGTCATACCCTAGAATGGTGTTCAGGTGGTATATAACATTGAAGGCTTGAAAGCTTTGTGACAGACCAAGTTATTTTTTTTTAAATTGTAACTCACATTTTTCGACCTACCACACCCACTACACATTGTGATGAACCCTTAAAGTGCGGCTTAGACACTCCACCCACTAATATTTTATGCATTAGCGATATCAACATTTCGGGAAGAGAAAGTGTGTACAAATGTGAAAAATATGTGATTTAGTACTAGTTAAGATATATTTTTTCCTAACCAGTTTATAATCGCTGATTAAAATATGCTGTTGAAGGGCAACTCGAAAAATATCAATTCTCGACGGCGAAGCCGGAGTTAGCTAAGAAAAGATGACTGCATCATTTTGCTCAAATCTTTATGGTTCGAAAAATCTCACGCTAAACCAATAATAATTTCATAAAAAAATCGGCATAAACATTTTTATGGCACCACAAATTAACATTTAGATGCCAGATTGGAAAACGAAGAGGGTTGATGACAGGTTTTATTTTTAAAGCCCTTCAAACAGTGCTTTAGTCATGCAAGGCATGGGTAATTTTAAATACTGTGTACAATGGCACCCCGTTTATGAAAAAAGAATTCTGCCTTCAGAAATTGAGATTCAAACAAGATCTGCTAACTTAGCAGGCCAGCGCTTGACTCCCTAAGCTATAGAAAAATGGATTAAATTAGGGTAGTGGATTGGATGAATAAATCACTCATGTGTACACGTATATTTTAGATTGCACCCAATCAGGACTGCCTAAATTACAAGACTTTTTGGCTGCTCCAGGAGACCCGGTATCACAATAGGTTAAGCCTTGGCCTGCTGGTCTGGTAATTCCGGGCTTAAGACCCGCTGGAGGCGTAAATCTTTCCAACCGTCAATAGGTTCCATTGAACAGAGTCTTTCATAGCACATCCCCCCCCCCCCCCACCCAACCACCACCACAACCACCACCTTCTCCCAATCATCCAGATAGTACTGACTGTTAAAAAGGATGTAAAACCGTAAGTCATCCATCCGTTCTAGGCCAATGTAGTACATGTATTACGTTCATACTAGGTAACAGAGCATTGCTTAAAATTTCAGCTTATCTTCTGTTGGACAGACACAGTAGGCCTTATTTGAGTCCTAGTCTACGCAACTTTCTGTCCTGAAAATGCCTCTTCTTGTGTTTTACCTTCTTCACAGAAGCAATTCATTCAATAAAAAATAGTAAACTTGTGAAATTCAACATAAAATAAAGAAAAGGCAAACATATTGCTGCAAATAAAACGTTTTTACTAGCGATAAAAAAATTGTTTTTTAAATATTTAGATTTTTTTAATCTGATAAAATAGGCAAAAACATTGAATCCGAGACAAAAAAAGTGTTTCAATTATTAAAATCCATCAAGAAATAAAAAACAAGTTACATTGGTTTTAAAAAAAAAGAGAGTCCCGAAAATCATCTGTCAAAAATCGATCAGCTGTGTCACCTGTAATGTGTACTGCGCCAATACACATCGTCGCGAGTCAGCCATTTTCCCGATACTCTCAATGCATTTTGCCTGGGACTTTTGGAGGGTACTTGATTTAAATTGCTTTGTGCTAAAATGCGCTAGACTTAATTGAGAACTTGAAAGTTGCATCGGATATTAAAGATATTTTTTTCCGAGAATCCGATGGTACATTTCCGTAACAACAGCTCTAGACGCTAATTTTGGAACTTAAAATACACCATAATCTCAGAGGAATTCAGAATGATCCACTGGATTAAATTATGCAAAAATATAACCAATGAAATCCTTGGTTTTTGGCCTTTCCAATGACGTATTATGCAACCGCCTGCTCTAAATAGCTACAAAATTATCATAATTTTATTCAATGACCCAAGTCATGCCTGCGCAACAATGTATATCCGGAAAATGGCGGATGATGAAATTAAGGTATGTTTATCAGTCAACTGGGGTTGATTTATGAGTGGAAGCAGGATATATAATGCTTGTTAAAGACAGAATGATCATTTTTCTCTGCAATTTCATGTAGTTTTCATTATTTTTCTGTATATGATTTGAATTAGAGTGCTGCAAACGTGACCTACATTTACACTGTGACAGATACGTTTTCCAAAAATAGCCAATCGTATGTTATCGTTATTTTCACTCTGATATTCTATTCCGTGATTTCTGAAGACGTTTAGCTCGGGACAACTCTTGTCACCAAACGTTACGAATATATCTGCAACTAAAGTCTTGGTAAATATTTATACCTATTTCATAGATAAAGAAAGGTCATGGGGAGCCCTGTTGACAGTTATCTAATTCTTTCAAAGATACTATTTTTTATTATGAAAGATCATGGATACTGCCTATAGTTTTTTGCGAATTTGTAATCGTCAAAGGAGGTAAGATTATGACAGATTGACTTAACTCGTACACCTACTTTTTTGACATTCTTAAACTTTGAACCTTGTTCTTTCATTTAAATATGGCCTTGTTTTCAAATGTGACTGCCATCTTAAGCTGTTAAGCGAAAAAAAAAACCAAGTTTTCACTCAAAATTGGGTTTATTTTTTCCAGTAAAAGCTCTGCCGTTGATAATATGGGACAGAAAACATTCATATTATGTAATAATACATGCATTACACAGCTATGTATTGTCAAACTAATCAAGCAAAAACAAATGGGATAATATTTGTTGTTCAATTTTTAGCGAGGGAATGTTACATACACGTCTTAATATTGACATTTTCACAATGGACTCCCGGTTACCATGGAAACGGCCGAACGCTGACTGCTAAAACTTGTGAAACACAAACAAGCATGCTATATATCATTTTCCCAAAATATGAGCCAAATCCGTCTTTTTCGACTGTCCACGTTACCATGGGCCACTGCTCGATGCTTACAGTCAGCCTCTCTTAATTACTTCCAATGTCGATCAGGGAGGTAATTTCGACGAACAGTGTTGATTGAAATTCTAAGTCATCATAAAATTCAAGTTCTAATAGAAGAGTTTTAAGTTCCATATTATTTTTAAACAAATTCAGCTTTGTTTATTCACTAAGTTGGATTCTTATTGTGTATTGTGTTTGTATATCAAAGTATTTATTTTATTGATATATTTTAGGCCCTTGGGATCATTAATGCTGATTCTGAGTTTTTCTGGAAATGTTATTCTTATCAAGTCAGTGCTAGAAGGCGTAGATGATGTCGCACATTTCAATTCTGATAATATAGTATCATTTCTTAGAAATAATTCGTTCTTCCAAAACATATAGCCAGGGATTCCATGGTACCAAGGCACTTAATGTTTAAAGTGAGACAACACATGCGGTGTGCAACACTGCATTGATTGATGCACACTAGTATTTTCAACAAACCATGTTCTAAGCTATAATAAAGTTCAATGTTCATATAAATTCTGTTATTATTTAACAGCAGGATTCGAACTAAGTCATGCTAAATATTTTCCTGTCAGAATACATTATCATGATACCAAGGCAAACATAAAGCTATCAAATTTGTGAAGCTTACATGATAAAAATTATTAATATCTCGCACTATTTCAGGCAAGATATTAATGGTTATTATCAGTCTTATCGGAACTTATAAAAAAAAAAACTTTTAATATAGGTGTTTCTGACCATTTGAAATCTGGAAATGGTACACTTAAAATTTCCTCCATTATGACATAAGGTGTATGATATTTACATGGCCTGTGTGGATATCTTATAATGTAGTTTCACCGAGCAAAAGATATTTGTAAGAAAAACTTAAAAGGTATTTGGCTGAGAAAGGAATGTTGGAACAGTTGCAGCCAGTATGCTGATTTCCTATCAAAATTATTATGTAAATTTGTGCTATTTTCAGCTTTAATGCTTTATGGCAGCCCATATATCAGTCACTCCAAAAATAAATCAGCATAAATTCAAGTTGTAATTTCTATTTGCATTTTTCAGGGAAGGGTATGTTGACCAATTCGATAACAAACGTTGAATTAAGGTTTATTGTTGACATTAAATACCAACAATTGTATAGTACTGGTGGTGGCTAGAAAGTTGAGAAACCACATTTTTCATTTGTTTTTACTTTATTTGATAGTTATTCATATACTCATCCTAATTATCTTATAAATTATTTAATAGTTCAAAGTAGCATCCCTCTACTTTATCTATCTATGATATCAAGGCCCCGCAAATGGTTGTAGTTTCATAACAAAGCCAGATCCAATTTACCTTGGTATCATGGAACCCTGGGTACCATGAGACCGGACTATACCTCAGACTGTGTGTATACAATGACCTAAACTAGTACTTCCATTCATAGAGACTAAACTTTCTTCTTACCACGTAATACCTTGGAAATAACAGAAAACAATGTGAAAACGGTCAAAGCACCAAAGCCATGTCTAAACCCAAAAACCATTGAACACCGACAAATCTGAAATATTTTAAATATAGCATATACGACTGAACCTTGCATGACTTTGTTTCCAAGTCAGTAAGAAGTTTTCCACGAGGTGTTGATTTTGAGGTGGCTCGGTGGTGGACACTTCGCCGGCGGGTTAATACGTAGGCGTCTCTCACCTGACATCTGCAGCAAATGTGTCTCGCGGAATACATCAGTTACAGTGGCTCGTACAGAGATGTTCGTTGCCTATCAAGACCTATCCATTATCTCATTTCTTTTAAAAAGTTAAAGTTTAGCGACATTTAAAAAGTCAAAAACAGACACGCGCGTTTGTCGCATTAAATTCGGTAAGTTACGTTCATATTTCAATACTTACGTTTTGAACAGTCAGGGTAGTAATCCCATGTGCCATCTGAAAAACACCTCGGCTGATGCATCTCTGTAAGAACTTCGTCTTGTCTAACACAATAAGCGGTAATGGCGGTATCACTGTCTGTATACAAATCCTTCCTCGGATTAAGACGAACACCTTTTTGAGGATGACAATACACTGGAAAAAATATAATTAAAGCACGGTCTTATATAAATCGCGCTGTGTTTTGCCTATTTAGAAGCTGGAAGTAAAGTATGAAACACTATCATGCAAACCAAAAATGGATGGATGGATGAATTAATAAATGAATGGATGATTTGCGATTCTACGCCCTTTTTAAGAGTATTTCAGTAATATCAGGACGATGGTTGGGTGGTAATGAAAGGTTGTGTGCAATGAAACCCCGTTTACGATTAGAAAGATTCAATCCTACAACGGGGCTTGAACCCAGAACCGCTCGATCGGTCAGCCTGTACTTGACCTACTGGGCTACCGGGGCTCCTTGAACCAAAAAGTGGTATATTTACAGTTTTGTGCTACAAATTCAGATTGAGACCTTCATCAATCTGCAGTTTCGTCAAGATGGAACTATGATAGTACCATTTAGGAATAGGGAACATCATTTAGGCCATCTAGCGTCATTTTGGGAAGAACTGTTTCTGCATAGATATCCTGTATTATGGCAGTTCCTGAGAAGTCCCCCCCCCCCTTACTTTATCATCAGCCATTTTAATTCAGGTTTCCTCATGGAATTAAAAAAGAAGATAAAGCAAATGCAAAATTCTCGACCTTCGCACCCGCTTGTATTGTCCACGTTTCAGAACGTAAAATTTATCATTAGCATGAAATAGAAAAAGTAACGGTATTTCATCACATTACTGGAACAGAAAGCTGCCACAATATGCAAGCATTTACAATTATAATGTTTTATTTTAAACTAGAAAATGTGTTTATGGAACACTATGTCCCCAATTGAACCTTGCCTCTAAAGAAGTAAGTTCCTATATAAAATGCCTATGTCCGAAAAAGGGAAATAACTCAGCAGAAAATTTAGAAAATATGCCCAACAGTTAATCAGTAAGTCTAAACCTTAGAAAGTAACTTAATGACAATATAAACATGCTAGCATAAGCAGTTCTTCCGATATTTTGTTCGTATACAAAATGCCTAGTCCAAAAATGGGCAATAACTCAAAAAACATGTATGGAATATGCTCTAAAGATAATTGCTTCATCTACATCTTAGTCTTTAACTGTTAGCAAAATATAAGGGGCCTTCCTTAAGCAGTTTTCAGGTATTTTGTTCACAAGCTTGTTTCTTTACAAAGTGTTTATGCCAGAAAAAAGGGAAATAACCGAAAATTTATAAAATAGACTAAAATATACAGGTCATCTACATCTTGGCTTTAAATTGTATGTCAAATATGAAGACCATAGCTTAAGCGGTTTTTTAGGTATTCAGTTCACAAGGTTGCTACTATACAAAATGCCTTTGTCCGAAAAACAGGAATAACTAAATCGAAGATTTATTACATACATGTATGTGTAACTGCATGCCAATTATAAACATGCTAGCTTAAGAGGTTCTTGAGATATTTCTTCACAAGATTATTCCTATATAAAATGCCTTTGTCTGAAAATATAAGAAATAACTCAACAAAACTTTGCGATATATGCTCAAATATATATCATCTACACTTAGGTCCCAACCTGCATGCCACATATAAGGATCCTAGATTATGCAGCTCTTCAAATATTTTGTTCAAAATCTTCTTCCTATACGAAATACCTATGTCCGATAAAGGGGAATATCTCAACCAAAAAAAAAATGAAATAGGCTCAAAAGCTATTCAGGTCATCTACACCTTGGTCTGTAATGTTTGCCAATGAAATATCAGAATCCTAGCTTAAGCAATTTTAAGGTATTTTGTTCTTAAGGTTATTCCTATATAAAATGACAAATTCGAAAAAAGGGCATAACTCCTAAACTACTACACCGACGGAGGTAAAATATATGGGTCCATTTATCTTTCATGTACATGCCACATATAAAATTTTAAGCATAAATGGTTCTTGAGTTTCCCAGCTGCCAAAACGCGTTACGGACGGACAGACGAACGGACGGACAGGCCCAAACCAAAGTGCCCCATCAACTTCTCAGAAGTTTGGGGCATAAGAAAGAAGAGGCAGAACTTCAAATACTGGGATTTATTATAAGTGGCTTAAAATGTTCACGGAATCTGAAGCCATAAGCGAACGCACCCTTTTCACAACTTGACCCATAGAAGTTATCGGGACACTTGCAGCCACCATCTGGTCGACAAATACCGCCATTGAAACAATCTGTCTGACAAACTTCTGTAAGAAAAAATAACGTCTTAAATATTTATTGCGACAGCATTGTTCAGGAACAACGCTGAAATCAACGTGCATGACTGAAATCATGTCTTGAATCTAATGGCTATGGGTAGATACTTGAAAGTTGTATGTGAATTGTATGGTGTATTCTAATTATTTACTCAAAATTACATCATTCGTCTGAGACCATAAAACGAAAACGTATTAAGAATTGGTCGAAGTGATACGCTCATTACTGTGCGTGAACGTACATACATATATGCAGTGACAAGGCATTCTTATGTTTAATTTTTTTTTAAACCATTCTACCAAGAAAGGGTTAACAATGTGATTCAAATCAGCTTTTTAAATACTTCCAATACTAAACACGGCATAAAGAATATAAAAAAGATAATCAGCCACAATGACAGAGCTTACAACGCTGAATAAAGAAGAGCGAAATGCAAAGGACAAAACTGATAAGCACTGAACGATAACGACATACTCGGTCTAGTAAAGAGAAATTGCATATTAATACATTAAATGAAAACAGGTCAATAGGCAATAATTATTAGATACCCCCGCACAGTTATAGCCAGTAAAGCATACTTGCTTGTTCCAGACAAAAAAAAACTATAAAGGGGGTAACTTTAATTCAATTGACCCCGTACCCTAAATGTTGTTAAAATACAAATTCTATCAAGTGATGTCAATCTTCCTGCAAACTTTCATGAAATTCTATTATTGTCTTAACAGGATATTGAAAGAAAAATAAAACAAGATTTTGCTCTAAAATTTGAGTGTTACCTTCAAACTGAGAACAAGGTACCAAAATCTAACCAATTCTTTCCCCGATCCAAATGAAGTATCTGTGCTAGTTTGGTCAAATTCCATTCATCAATTCACGTGGTACAGTGCACACAAGGCTCATTTTTAGAGTCGTTATAATTAAGTGACCTTGAGAATGGGGTCAAGGTCACCGAAATCTAATCATTTCTTTCCCTAAGTCTTCATGAGGTATGTATGCCAGTTTGGTAAAATTCCAGTCATTGGTTCATAATAAAGTGTGCACATACGCTTTTTGATATCAAAAATTGAGTTTCAAAGTGTCGTTGTGACATTCAAAATGGGGTCAAAGTCACCAAAATATAATCACTTCTTGTCCCAGTTCCAATGATGTGTCTTTGCTAGTTTGGTCTAATTTCATCAACTGATTCTTAAAATTGAGTGCACAAAAGACACACTTGAAGACTCTTCCAGAAAATAAGGCCAAGGTCACCAAATTCTAATCACTTCTTTCTCCGATTCCTATGAAGTATCTGAGCTTGTTTGTTTAAATTCGATACATTTGTTCATGGGATAGAGTGCACACAAGGCTCATTTTTGGAATCTTTGTAATGTAGCGACCTTGAAAGTGAGGTTAAGGTCATAAAAATCTGAACACTTTTTCAC
This sequence comes from Ctena decussata, assembly GCA_963989385.1. NCBI lineage: Eukaryota > Metazoa > Mollusca > Bivalvia > Lucinida > Lucinidae > Ctena > Ctena decussata. Next base: position 29,485,748 of record OZ022498.1, on the reverse strand, counting down.
GTCTCCTAATGATGTAGCTGTGCTAGTCTTTTAAAATTCTAACCATTGGTTCAATATAAAGTATGCACACGTGCTTTTTGTATCGACATTTGAGTTTCAAAGTGCCAGTGTAACCTTGAAAATGAGGTCAACGTCATCAAAATGTAATCACTTTTTCCCAGTTCAAATGATGTGTCTGTGCAAGTTTGGTCTAACTTCGTTAATTCGTTCATGACATAGAGTGCACACAAGTCTCACTTTTAGAGTCTATATGATGTAGTGATCTTGCAGAAAAGTCAAGGTCACCAAAATCTAGCCATTTTCCCCGTCTAAACAATTTATTTGCGTTAGTTTCGTCAAATACCAGTCATTGGTTAAAATATAGTGTGCACAGAAGCTCTTTGCTGCCTAGAGTCTTTACAATGTAGTGATCTTGAAAATGAGGTCAAGGTCATCAAAATCTAATCACTTCTTTTCCGTGTTCTATGATGTATCTGTTCTACATGAGAATACAGCTTTTATCTCCTAACCCAGTACTGATTATTCTTATCAGAAATTATATTTGTATCTTGAGAGCTATGTACGAATAATTAACAGCTCTGCTTACTACCAGCTAGGTAATTACATATGCCGAACTCCTGTTAGTTATTTCTTCTTGCCATATCAACTAGTAAAAATCATACTTCTCAACGGGAAAAAGTTATTCAAAGACTAAATCCTATTACTTTGTCCTGCTTAATAATATTCTCAACTTTCAAATTACTGTTTAACGCTCATATTGTTTTTTTTTTCAACATTTAAAATCACTGATACAAATTAGGCAACATCTCGTTATCATCTTATCTTACGCAAGATCCCACGGGTTTCTCCAAGGTCTCCTCAAGAAATAACAAGAGTTCACAGCTGGAGATGCTATAAACGAACAAACGCAACCAACCCCACGTAAGACCTTTTAAGTAAGGCTACTCGGGTACACTTGTCTAAGACAGTGTTTTTAGCATGGTTTGGAAAAATTCTAGCTGTTGGTTCAAGATATAGTTTGCACAAAAGCTGTTTTTCTCTATCAGAATTTGAGTTTTAAAGTGCCGGTCTGACCTTGAAAATAAGGGCAAGGTCACCAAGACCTAATAACTTCTTTCTCGTGCTCTACTGGTGTAAGTGTGCTTGTTAGGTAGAATTCTAGCAATTGATTCAAGATATAGTATGCTCACAAGCTTTACTTCTACCAAAATATAAACCAAAAATGCTTGTTTGACCTTGGAAAGAAGTTCAAGGTCACCAGAATCTAATCACTTCTTTCCCTTGTCCTAATATTTTTCTATTCTTTCTGTGTAACCTTCGATGTTAAACATATCTGTAAAGTTTCATTCAGATATCATAAAAAGGAAAGGAATAACAGGCCAGAAATCATTTTTTCAATACGAACAAGGGCAGTAATTCTGTTAAATATGGATGGATTTTGCCCATTAAGAATCCCATACCACACATCCCCGATAACAATGTAAATGAAAAATTGGAAGAAAAAAAACATGAATAAATACTTAAGCTATCGATCGAAAATGGTGAGCAGGGACGGTCGGACTGACGGACAGACGGACACCGAAAGGTATAACATAAACCCCACGATATAATGCTCTAAGTCCAGAAATCACTTTAGTTTCAGATACTTGCCAAACCGCCATGTCTTCCTTTATTTACCTAAACGTATTATGTACTTTTTAAAAAGAAGCTTTGTATCACCATATTTTTCCCGTAGACTTAATACTAAATCAACTTATTTCTGAGAGGAATACAAAAAAGGCTAGTGGTATTGACTGGTAACATATGGGAAAACATCCTGAAAGAGAATTTTACTTTTTAAAAGCCTACATCAACAAGGCGGACAGAACCGAAGACCAGCTTCGTGCATTTTATAAAACCGAGACATAAGGCTATCAATCATAATAACCATGTGTTTTATTGGTACTCATTCACTTCAACATAGGTGAAATATGAATGTTTTTTGGTTGTTGTTTTTTTTGCATTAGCTCTATTGAAAAAAGTGAGGTGATGGAATACTACTTTCGAATAGTATATAAAAGACGGCTTGCTATTTGGTGTGGCTTCCTAATTAAGTACAGGAAGTACAATTTTGAATGATCAGTTGCGTGTAGTCCTAATATCATTCTCTAAAGTTATACGGATAGTAAACTGTCTAACCAATAAATTGCATCTCAGGATGCGACATGTGCTCAGATGTACCTATGACAATGCTTTATCGGACTGCATAACACCACAGGAAACTGACGCTGTATCAATAAAAAAAATTCAAAGACCCTTAACAACCAATTATTATATATAAGAGAACCAATTATTATATATAAGAGAAGAAGGATTTCAACGTCGGGTGTGGGTGGGAAGTCGTATGTTTGTGTGCACATGCTTTTTTTACGGCTGATAACGGAAAATCCTTACCAACACTGTACAAGGCCTTCACAAGAACTATTTATCTTCGTATCGGTACGGGTGCCTTTTGAGAAAACACAGTTTGCTGTTTGTACCGAGTCATTTTTTGCTGCCTTTATGTCGCTTTCGTGTCTGTTTTGGCGAACCATCATATCAACTAGTGCATGACGTCAGCGTTGTCGGAGCATTTGCGAGTTGCCAACTGGTGTTGCTTGGGTCGAAATTTGGCGCATGCATACAAAGGTACTAAAGGTACTCGAGTACACAGGCACTCGACAAAATAGTTGTTAAATTTCTAAATATTATCAAATGTCAATCTATTTTCTACCACTCTGTAAAATATGTGCGCATGCGTATTGCGGTTACTCCTGCTGTTCAGTCAGTAACTGTAGTTACTCGAGTGACAAACCGAAATTGCTCCAAGTTGGATTTGATGACGTCACATAATGGTTCTCGAAAACAACACCAAAATGAAATAAATGTCATGGAAAAAGACTTGATACAAAAAAACTGGCACGTTTTGAGTGAAAAAACCCTACTGATACGAGGGTTTAAAGTTTTTCTGCACGTCTCATGCAAGGTTGGTATCTGTAGCCCACATATGCACCACAAAAATGCCTGTGAGCGCACCAGCAGGTCTCCCCAACCACTTTCGGCGTTGAATTGCTTCTTCTATTATATAGTAACTGTAATGTATAATAAGCCTCAGAAGCTTTCGTATTGGTTCCATACATGCAACGTCAATGTCCTGTGATAACATGTACCTTACGCCGTTTAGTTTCTTCGGTAAGGTCGTAAAGTACTTGTAATTTTGTTAAAGGCCTGGATTTTGCTCCATCAAATCGACACCGTTCCCCCCTCCGTGTCTCCCCCAAATCTGATCCCTTCCAATAAACAAGTTATCAGAATATCTAAAGCATCTCCTAATCACCTCATTATTAGTCATAGAATAGTACAGTGCTGAACCACAGCCTGACTTTTGGGCACCAAAGGGATATATTCATGAATCGTTCTAGTAAAACATTGAAAATGTGAGTGTTCAGTCTGAGACCAATATGTTTTAAAGTTTGCTGATCAGCAGTCCAAAAGTAATCAAATATTATTTAAAAAGAAAACAAAAGTTAAACAAGAGGGCCATGGTGGCCCTGAATCGCTCACCTGAGCATTAATCAGTTCACTGGCTCTGGTGAAGATTTATAAGAGTTTTTACCATACTAACATTTGACCTAGTTTTTGACCCAACATGACCCAGTTTCAAACTTGGCCTGGATATTGTAAGAATAAACATTCTGACACAGTTTCATTGAGATTGGATCAAAACTGTGCCCTCTGGAGCGTATACAAGGTCGTTCTTATATTTGACCTAGTGACCAAGTTTTTGACCCGACACGACCCAGCTTCAAACTTCACCTAGATTTTATTAAGATAAACATTCTGACAGAGTTTCATGAAGATTGGATTAAAACTGTGCCCTCTAGGGTGTACACAAAGTTTTTCTAAGATTTGACCTTGAGCCAACGTGACTCGGTTTCATAGGGGGCTTAGATATATGGACAATAAACATTTTGACATAGTTTCATGAAGATTGGATCAAAACTATGCCTTCTAGTGCTTACACAACGTTTTTCTAAGATTTGACCTAGTGACCTAGTTTTTTACCCGACATGACCTACTTTCAAACTTGGCCGAGAGTTTATGAAGATAAACATTCTGACAAAGTTTCATAAAGATTAGATCAAAACTGTGTCCTCTAGAGCGTACACAAGGTTTTTCTATGATTTGACCTAGTGACCTAGTTTTTGACCCGACGTGACCCAGTTTTTAACTTTTCCTAGATTTTATGAAGGTAAACATTCTGAAAAAGTTTCATGAACTTTGGATGAAAACTGTGCTTTCTAGAGCGTACACAAGGTTTTTCTAAGATTTGACCTAGTGACCAAGTTTTTGACCCGACATGACCCAGTTTCAAACTTATTCTACATATTATGAGGATAAACATTCTGACAAAGTTTCATGAACTTTGACCACAGCTGTGCCTTCTAGAGCTTACACAAGGTTTTTCTAAGATTTGACCTAGTGACCTATTTTTTGACCAACATGACCTACTTTCAAACTTGTCCGAGAGTTTAAAGAAGTAAACATTCTGACAAAGTTTAATAAAGATTGGATCAAAACTGTGTCCTCTAGAGCATACACAAGGTTTTTTCTATGATTTGACCTAGTGACCTAGTTTTAGACCCGACGTGACCCAGTTTCAAACTTATTCTAGATATTATAAGGATAAACTTTCTGATTAAGTTTCATGAACTTTGGATCAAAACTGTGCCTTCTAGAGCGTACACAAGGTTTTTCTAAGATTTGACCTAGTAACCTAGTTTTTGACTCGACATGACCCAGTTTCAAACTTGGCCTAGAGTTTATAGAGATAAACATTCTGACAAAGTTTCGTAAATATTGGATCAAAACTGTGTCCTCTAGAGTGTACACAAGATTTTTCTATGATTTGACCTAGTGACCTAGTTTTAGATTCGACGTGACCCCGTTTCAAACATATCCTAGATATTATAAGGATAAACATTCTGACAAAGTTTCATGAACTTTGGATGAAAATTGTGCCCTCTCGAGCGTACACAAGGTTTTTCTCAGATTTGACCTAGTGACCTAGTTTTTGACCCGACATGACCCAGTTTCAAACTTGGCCTAGATTTTATAAAGACTAATATTCTGACAAAGTTTCATAAAGATTGGATCGAAACTGTGCCCGCTAGAGTGTACTCAAGCAAAAGTTGACGGACGGACGTACGACGGACATCAGGGTATCCCAAAAGCTCACCCTGAGCACTTCGTGCTCAGGTGAGCTAAAGAAAAATAGTAAAAAAGCAAAACTGCAAGAACAAAGGGAAGATAAAACAAATACACTAAAGATAAAAAAAAGACTTAAAGAAATTTTAATTATTGAATGTATTTTACACAATATTTTTTTGTATTAGCACTTATTGTTATTTTATATATATACGGGGGCTAATCCAGAAGTAATGTCACTGCAGCTATAAAATCATGTGAAATAAAGGGAGGTCAATAAAATTTCGCATCCAAGTACCTTAATCTATTTGCATTATCGGCTGAAGATGTCATAGAAATACAGTGCACAGTAACTGAGATATCGAGATAGACAGAAGGCATGGTAACGAAACTCGCCGCAAGTCAATGACGTTGTTGACGCACCAGGCGAAATTTCGATATTGTGTCATGTCCAAAGTAGCATATTCGCTGTTCCAGCATAGCACTAATGTCTCTTCACCAATGTTTATCTCATCTTTAATATTACTTGAAGGGTCACGAAACTCAATTTTAAACTTTTACGCAATATTCGAATTTCAGAATAGTGATCTTCATATTTGGGGTCCACACAACAGTGACGTTTTTGTCTGACATTGCACATAAAGGTCTTACGGTTTTCAGACAATCATCTAGCGACTCATCTGCACGCGTATCGCGCTGATAGCCACTTTTAACAAGCCTCATAATAACTGTTATTTCACCACATGTCTAACTAAACAGCTCTAGAGTCTCTAATGGTGATATTCCAAATTCGAGGCAAAATCGCACATATCAGCTGAGGCGTTTTTGTCAGAAATCAACATTTTTACCCTCGGCAGTAATAAGCATTAGCGCTAGCAAGCAAACTTCAAACTGCAGTGACGATATTTCAACAGTGGGTGACAGAAATATATTCATCTGATTTGGCGCGTTAGTTTGATTTTCATTTGTGATTGCCTTTGAAAATTATGTTCATGTAATTAACGTTATTCTGACGTGCGGCGCGATGGCGTCGTCGGCATAATTGGAACGTCTATATAATTGGAAAGAAAAAAGATTCCAAATATATATTTATTCTGTAAATCAGAACTGAATTACAGTGCAGCTTGATATGGTTTTTATAATAATGCTACGATGAATAAGCGCGCAGTGGACACAGTGACATTACTTCTGGATCAACCCTTGTATATTCTATTAATTTTACTTTACTTTCTTTAATGTTATTCACTTCATTATGTTTTATCTATTTTAATTATTTGTGTAGTAAATGATTATTTAAAGGTAGGTTCCTGCTGTGTCATATACATCACAGTTTTCCCGATTTTTTTTCTAAATTGTTAATAAGCATTTGTAACAAGGAAATTGTTAAGTTTCACTACAAGGTATAAAGTGAAAAATGTTTGATAAGTCGTTTTAAAACGGATTTTCTAACTGTGCTTCGCACACCAGTTAGCACTATTTTTGATTTCACGCCACAAACCATCTGCGTGGCTGACGTTATTCTGCATTGCATTATGGGTTAGTGTTTACCCATCCGCCATGCGACGACTTACGACACCGTACGAGTACAGAAAAAAGCGCCGTCGAATCGCCTATCACAAGCAACGGTGGATGAAGGCAGTCTACACTGGCGTCGCTATTGATAAATGGAGAATGTCAAAAGTGGATTTCATTCTATAAAACGCTCGTCGGAGTTGCTAGGCAGCTCCAATGGTGTTTGGGGGTTATCTCAACACAGCGTTGTAATGGCATATTCCATTTACGGTATACAGTGGACCCTCTTTATAACGAAAGCGTTTGTTCCCAAATGTTTTGACGTAAAACTGAATTTGCTGTTTTATTGAATACATATTTTTAACAATACAACCATTCAGTGAAAATCAAAATGACGTTATCAAGAAATTTGCTGTTGTAATGAGTGCCGTTGTAAAGAGGGTTGACTGTACTTAGAAAGTAAATTTGAGTAAGTTTGATTTCATTTCAATACGCTAACTACCAAAAGGATGTTGAATTATATTGATTTTGCCTGTAAGAATTTTTATAAACATAACAAATTACAGGTGCGTTACAAAATTTTTATACATGGGTAAATATTTCATAATTTTTTACATACAGGTATCATTATCAAGAGATGATTCAAGGGTTGAAAAGATGATATTGTTTACAATATTTTATACTGTATTTTTGCCAATTCATAATACTTTCATTGCAGATAAATCATTTATACAGTTGAACCGCTGTCACCGGTATATCACCATTGCATTAGTGCTCAGGCGCTCCACCATTTGCAGTAATAACAGCCTTGATTCTAGCTAGCATAGTCGAATATAGGGCCTTTTATTCGTCCATTCCTATGTAATGCCATATTTCTTGGGCATTTTTCCAAAGACCTTCTTTCCTATTCGGCAATAGCCCCATGCACCGCTTCACAATTTTCCGCACAGATTCTATCGGCCTTAGATTTGGCGAGTTTGACGGCCAGTCGAGAAGTGCAATACCCTTGCGACGTATAAATGCTCTTGTACTCATAGAAGTATGGCAAAGTGCGTTATTTTGAAAGCAATGGCCAATACGAATACATGTACTTTGCAAAACTCAATTTTGAAATGGCTCAAACAAAATCCGAAATATCAAATTGGCACCTATCGACTAAAAATGTTTTAAAATGTTATTTACCTTCAGAAAGCACCTTTTGGGCCATTCTGCGGCGAAAAAAAAGTGCTTTAATCCTGTTTTATGAGAACAAGTCGTCGTAATATGGTTTGAAATTTCCAAAATGTAATAATTAGAAAAGCAAAAAGTGTTTATAAGGACAGTTCTGTCTTTGTACAGTATTTGGAAGTTTCGTGAATCACAGAGCAGCTATATCTTTAAAGCGGTGCAAAGTCGGTAAACTGTATGTATATGGGAATGAAATTTCATGCTTTTGCTTACTTATACATGTTGCAATATATCTGAAATAATTTCCATTCTGCAACCTCCATAAGTAGCAAAACATTCCGACCAAAATTCTTGATTATATACTGAATATATGTTTAAAGTAATACCATATTTGTGATATAATAAACAATTCCATTCTCTATAGACAGGAAAGTGAAAAGTTAGTTTATTGCATCTTGGGATATCTCAAAAGCATAAGTAAATGTAATTTTCATGTACCACGATCTGCATGCATATGGCAAGCAAATGAAGGACTTTGGAGTATGTAAAACATTATGAAATATCTACCCATGTATAAAAGTTTTGTAACGCACCTGTACATAAACGATCATATGAAATAAACTGACTATATTTTGTAAAAACGAATTTGAAATCGCCGCCCCTACGGAAAATGGCAGTGTCCGTGTTTGATTCAACAAAGTAATATCTTCGGATATTTTTCGGCTTTAGCTGTATAACCTTAGTATTGACCTACATTTTCATTCTTTCATTGGCCAACATATATACACCCGGGATTTTGATGAAAGTAGCTTACTTTCGCTATCTATTTCTACTTTCAGTTTTATTTGACTGTTGGCCTATAAATCGTGTCGTGATGAATCTAGCTATTTCAGTCCAAATCGCTTTTCGCTAAAGAACACATTTCGCCTGCTATGTCGCTCATGTAAAATATAAAACCAACACGATAACTTGACACAGAAATCGAAGACGTAATTAGGTATTGTTGCTGGCTTGGTTGTTGATGTTGTGTTGGAAATGTGACACTTTTAAGGTTTATATTGGGCGGTCAGCCAACCACTCCTCATTGTTATGTGCAACACAGACAAACCCCAATCAAAATTCAATAGCGTTTCCGAAATCGAAACCCCAACACTAAAAACAAATATGCATATCAACATGAGCATCCGTACAATCTGATCAGCACATTCGATATCTTACATTTATCTGACTCATATATATCACAATACACATTTCTATTTAATCTAAGCCGATAATCTTTTTTATAGATATTTCTCGTTTGTGATGTACTGAGGGTAATGAGGGGGGGGGGGGGGGCGGGGGGGTAGGAGGGGCGGAAACCATTAAGCCAAGGAATGGGGGGGGGGGCTGCATATATTTTTAGGCATATGTTTGTGTGTTTGGAAAGGGAGGAAGGGGCTCAGAATTTTTCCAACAGTCTTCATTACAAAAAATGTCTCAGCTTCTTGGGAACTCTCAGATCCCAGTTACTCCAACATTTTCAGATTAGTTATAATCTTTCCAACTTGACTTCAAAACATTCACAGAAACAAATTTACAAATTTTAAACAAGAGGACCGTGATACTCTGAATCGCTCACCTGAGTAAATAAGTCAAATGTCAAGCTAGGATTATCAGTTGAACAAAATCGATAGTTTGAAACTCTCAAAATATGAGAGACATTTATTAAAAGTCAAAGAATGACCTAGGCCTCTATAGCTAAACAATGTTTCATGTACTCGTTTATTTGACTACAGTCAAACCTGCTCATGGGGTCACCTCTATTAAGGGGTCACCTGTCTTAAGCAGCCACATTTTCTGGGTCCCTTGAACCAAAATACAGTGCAAATGAACCTGCATTAAGGGGTCACCTGTCTTAAGCAGCCAATTTTTGTCCTTCCCTTGGGTGACCCCTTAAGACAGGTTTGACTGTATATCTATTAACATTTGCACCAAAATTTTTTACAGGTTCCATGAACTCTTTTAATTTAAGCATGTTTTCCATATAAAAGCAATAGAAAGCAAATTTAACCGTGCAATAAAAATGTCACAGTCCACCAAAGGTCAACATTTGAACAATTTTGGGCCAAATTTTTCAAAATCTTTCCATGAAAACTTGTCTGTTAGATTTCTCGACTAAGACCATGCCGTAAAAATGGTCAAGGCCAACCAAATGTCATTATTTGAGTAGTCTTGGTATTACTCAAGTACTCACTGTGACATACCAAGTTTGAAGACAATCTGCTCTGGAGAAGATTTTTAAAGGTTTTCACCATATATGGGCATAGAGGCCATGCTGGTCATGTGACATGGACCACTTGAACAATTTTTTTTTCAGCTCCTGGATATGAAATTTGGTTACAAATAGCTTTTGAGGAGCTTCCAGAAATTGTCAAAATATGAGAGTCCTGAGTCTAAGGTCAAAGAATGGCCTTGACCACTTGTACTCATAACTCTTCATGTACTCATTTAAATGACTGTATATACACCGTGTTTAAGCCCAAAATCTTCAACAGTTTCCAAGATATATTATGTTCTAGCATTCCCCATATAAAAGCACCAGAAAGCAAATTTGACCTTGCCATAAAAAAGGTGAAGGTCAACCCAAGGTCATAATTTAAAAATCCTGAAAGTAACACATACCCAATGCTACTTACCAAGTTTCAAGGAAATTGGCCTATTGGTTCTGGAGAAGAAGATTTTTAAGGTTTTTACCATATATGTGCATGGCTGCAATGTTGGTCATGTGACCCAATTATTTGAACAACATTTTGTTCCCCTAGCTCTGGATGCTATATATGAAATTTGGTTACAATTGGCTCAGTGGTTCCAGTCCTATCGGTCTTCACCACTGAACTGATAGCCATTGAACACTCCATAATTTGGATCCTTGAAAGTAGGATCCCAAACTCAGTTATCCTCACTGACTCCCTTAGCTATGCACAGGCCCTGCAATCTGGGGAATAAAAAAACGAGACCCCATAAAGTAAACAAAATCTCATCTTTACTCAATCTAGCTGCCACCGTAAACTTTAAGATTTCCATGGAATGGATCCCTGCACATGTAGGAATTGACGGCAATGAAATGGCCGATGGGGCGGCAAGGACAGCTATGATCAGTGGCACTTACGACCATACCAAACCCTCTAAAATGAAAGTTTATCCCATCCCCTAATAAATGAAGCAGTTACCAACCAAGAGGGCCAAGAGGCCCTGAATTGCTTACATGAGCAAAAAGGTTAAAGGTCAAACTAGGTTCATCATTTGAACAAACCTGAAAGTTTGCAACCATTTCCAATTGGTTTTGAAGAAGATCTTTGAATATTTTTTTTATCTATTGCTATGGTTCAAACCCAGGACCCCCCGGGGCAGAGCCATTCTGGACCTTGGACCAACATTTGTATATCTTGGTAAGGACCACTAGGCAATGCTACATACTAAATTCCAAGCATCTGAGCAAAGTAGTTCTGAAAAAGAAGATTTTTGAATATTTTTCTATGAATTTCTATGGGTCAAACCCAGGACCCCCTGGGGCGGGGCCACTTTTAATCCCCACGCATTCATTTGAACAAACTAGATAAAGGATCACTAGGCAATGCATCATACCGAATTTCAAGCATCTGAGCCAAGAAGTGCTGGAGAAGAAGATCTTTAAGTGTATTTTCATTTTGAACCCAAGACTCCCCGCCCAGGGCCATTTTGGATCCCAGAGCCACCATTTATAAACACATTGCAGGAGACCACCAGGCAATGCATCATGCCAAATTTCAAGCATCTGAGCCAATTGGTGTTGAAGAAGAAGATTTTTTAATATTTTTCTATGTATTTCTATGTATCAAACTCAGGACTCCCTGCTGCAGGGCCATTTTGGACCCTGTGCCATCAATTGAACAAACTTTATAAAGGACTACAAGGCAATGTTTCATACCAAATTTCAAGCATCAGAGCCAAGTGGTTCTGTAAAAGAAGATTTTTTAATATTTTTCTACGTATTTCTATTATACAAACCCAGGACCCCCTACACGGGGCCATTCTAGACCCTGGGGTCATCCATTGAACAAACTTGGTACAGGACCACTAGGGAATGCTACATACCAAATTTCAAGCATCTGAGCCAAGTGGTTCTAAAGAAGAAGATTTTTTAATATTTTACTATGGTTTAAACCTATGACTGCCTGCCCCAGGGCCATTTTGGACCCTGGACCACCAATTGGACAAACTTGATAATGTACTACTGGACAATGCACCATATCAAATCTAAAGCATTTAAGCCTGAGGGTTCTGAGGAAGAAGATTTTTGAATAGTTTTCTTTGCATTTCTATGGTTCAAATCTTGGACTCCGTGCCAAGGGGCCATTTTGGACCCTGGGGCCACCATTTAAACAGCCTTGGTGAAGGACTATTTGAGAATGCTACAGACCAAATTTCAAGCATTTGAGCCCTGCTGTTCTGAAGAAGAAGATTTTTTAATATTTTTCTATGGTTCAAACCCAGGACCCCCTGGGGCGGGGCCATTTTGTACCCTGGCGCCATTATTTGAACAAACTTCTAAAATGACCACTATGCAATGCTACATATCAACTTTCAAGCATCTGACCCTTACAGTTCTGAGGAAGAAGTTTTTTAATAGTTTTCTATGTATTTCAATGGTTCAAACCTGTGACTCCCTGCCCCGGGGCCATTTTGGAGCCTTGGGACACCATTTGATCAAACTTGGTAGAGGAACACTAGGCAATGCTACATACCAACTTTTGGTCATCTGACACTTGCAGTTCTGAAGAAGAAGATTTTTGAATAGTTTTCTATGTATTTCTATGGTTCAATCCTTGGACTCCCTGGCCCGGGGCCATTTGAAACCCTGGGGCAATCATTTGAACAAACTTGGAAGAGGACTACTAGGCAATGCTACATACCGAATTTCGAGCATCTGAGCCAAGCAGTTCGTGAGAAGAAGATTTTTAAGTATATTTTAGTTTCGAACCAAAGACCCTTGCCCCAGGGCCATTATGGACCCTGGGGCCACCATTTGAACAAACTTGGTAGAGGTCCACTAGACAATGCTTCATACTAAATATCAAAGCCCTAATCCTAGCGGTTTCAGAGAAGAAGTCATTTAAAGCAAATCGTTGACGACGGACGACGGACGACGCACGACGGACGACGCACGACGGACACTGGGTGATCACAATAGCTCACCCTGAGCCTATGGCTCAGGTGAGATAAAATGGCAATCCCAATGGATCAATAGCAACAAGAGTCACACCTTCCATTTTGTCCAACCAGAGGTAAAAACTCAATGCGACGAATATAGTCCCAACAGATGTTTCGACGTAGTCTATTCCCGATTAAGAACAGGACACTGCGGGCTTGGCTGCCATCACTACGGGAACCAGTCCGGCCTATGCCCCCACTGCAATGACGCAGAAGATCTTGACCATATCTTCTTTGACTGTGAGGACCATAACAATCAAAGGCGAGACCTTAAATGCACCATATTTAAGTTAGGCTATCACACAATAGACCTGAGATTGCTTCTGTCTCCCCAAAAGAAACATGCAACTACAATACAGAAGGCAGTCTTCGAATACCTGGACAAAACCAATATCATTGCCAGATTCATTATAGATTCCATTACCATATGGTGAAAAATCACCAAAATTTTCCCTAATTGGAGCCCTTGTTGCTAATCACCTACCCACCCCATTTCCTCAAACCCCTAGACCCAAGCCAAACCCCTATTAACCACAATTCGACTTTCCCTATGGTCGTTTAAATAGTTTTTGTCTATCGAAAATAAGGGTTAAAATTAATATGTATCCAACCACCTTAATCTGACACTAGACTTATTTCCATGAAAACTAACTCAACCATTATAAGGTTCGACACACTTCCTCCCTAGAAACACCCAAAAGGAATTGCCCTCCCCTCCCAACAATTCATAATAAGAAATCAGCTACGAGCCTCTTGCCCATTGATAATAATCTCCGTATTCCAAAATATTGGAACACTAACAAATTACCCATAAACATACCTTAAAACTTAAATAATGTAATATATTTTGAAACCAACTAAACCAAGATAAGGTTTAGAAACAAGAGGGCCATAAGGCCCTGAGCCGCTCACCTGAGTAAAAAGGTCAAAGGTAAAATGAGGATCATCAACTTAACAAACCTGATAGTTTGAAACTGTCAAAATATGAAAGACATTGGTTAAAGGTCAAAGAATGACCCTGAGGTCTATTGCTAAAAATGTTCATATACTCATTTATTTGACTATATTTTAAGTTTTGCACCAGAATCTTCTTAAAGTTCCATGAACTCTTATATTTAAGCATTTTCCCAAAATAAAAGCACCAGAAAGCAGATCTGACCTTGTCAATAAAAATGTTAAGTTCAATCCAAGATCATCATTTGAACAATCTTGAGCCAAAATCTTTACAACTTTCCATGAAAATTTAAAGAGTAACTACACTTCAGGAACTGACTGAATCAGATCCCAACCCCTATTCCCAACATCAAAGGGAAAGACTGACAAAGACATCCCAACAAACAATAAATTACAAGTGATAAGTCGAGTCAGCAGCTCTTTCCCAAATAGGTGGCAACTCAGCTATATTTATTGAACTAAATAATTTAGACCAACAGAAGGGTTACAACAGACTAAGTAAATTATACGAAAAACATTTAACAATTACTTTTACCTATTTTCTAAATTTATTATAGAAAGGTTCAAATGAGGACACAATAAATTATACAGCACCGAACATAAAACAAATGCAATCGCAACGAAAGTGCTGCCTTGGGACGGCCAGTAATAACTACTGGGGGGTTTAAACCGGTTTTACTGGGCCCAAACCTTCACCCTCACCCTACGCCGCGGTGCACACAATTAGCTGGTAGTTCGTTTGGTATGGAGGTCCCCTAACTCATCAGAGAGTCATCACGGTCAACAAATCCTATGTTCTAGAATTTCCTATATTTGACCTTGCCATAACTAGAAAATTGTGTCTGTAAGACACTAATGATGCCCCCGTGCAGCACCAGTCACAGGACATATGAACATCCCTAAAGCACCTATTAAGCACAAACACCATCTACAATGAATCCACTGAAAACTTTACACAAACTTCATACCCTATAGTGCAAAAATGTAGCGCAAAATGACTAAAAGTTTAAATGGCCATAATTCTGTAAAACAAATTATCAAAAAAAAAACCAACATGCAGCTCTTCATCATGTCCACAACAAGTATACATGTCTGAAAAACCGCGGCTGAAAATTGTGCAAGGAGTTGACCAAACAAAGTACTTACCCTACAATGCAATGTTCAAAAGGCCGTAATTTTGTCAAAATTGAAGCTGGCTCCAACAAAAACCCACATTCACATCTCATTTGAAAAGGATCTATTGAAAACTGTGGGAGGACTTGATTACACAAAGTCCATACCCTACAATGCAAAACATTGCCTAAATGACTAATTCCAAATGGCCGTTATTCTGTTAAAATTAATTCTAGCTCTATCAAAAATGCATATTCACATCTTCAATATGTCGGTATCATGTATCCGAAGTTTGAAAAAGATCCATTGAAAACTGTGGGAGAAGTCGATTACACAAACTCTATACCATAAAGTGTGATGAACGGACGGACAGACAGGTGGACGGACAGACTGGGGTAAATCTTAATGCCCCTTGACTACCGTCACAGAGGCATAAAAAATCGATCCATAAATGAAGGCGCTAGAGCGATAACAAAGTTTTCAAAAAATAGCCACTGTGACTTTGACCCCAAAACGCTGAAACACAAACTTTTCCAAGATATTGCTATATTTATCACTTGTGTGAAGTTAAAGCGAAATTGGTCCATAAATGAAAGCGCTAGAGCGATGACAAAGTTTTTCTATAAATATCCACTGTGACCTTGACATTGACCTTAGGACGCTGAAACATGAGCTTGTTCAAGATATTGTCATACTAAAAATTTTTGTGCAGTTTTAATCAAAATCGGTCCATAAATGAAGGAGCTAGAGGGATGACAAAGTTTCTCTATAAACAGCTTCTGTGACCTTGACCTATGTCATACTAATCAGTTTTGTGATATTAAATTGAATTAAGTCCACATATGTGTGAAGTTTTAATCAAAATCGGTCCATAAATGAAGGTGCTGGAACGATGAAAAAGTTTTTCTAAAAATAGCCACTGTGACCTTCACCTTGATCCCAGAACGCTGAAACAGGTTCTTGTCTAAGATACAATCATGGTCATCACCTTTGTGAAGTACAATTGAAATCATTCCTTAAATGAAGGCACTAGAATGATGACAAAGTTTTTCTAAAAGTAGCCACTGTGACCTTGACATTGACTTTAGGATGTTGAAACGACAACTTTATATAAGATATTGTCAGACTAAACATTTGTGTGAAGTTTTAATCAAAATCGGTCCATAAATGAAGGCGCTAGGATGAAAATGTTTTTTTTCTCAAAAATAGCCACGTTGACCTTGACCTTGACCTCAGAACACTGAAACGCAAACTTGTCCAAAATATTGTCATAACAATCACTTGTGTGCAGTTAAATCGAACTTGGTCCACAAATCAAGGCGCTAGAGCGATAACAAAGTTTTTCTAAAAATAACCACTGTGACCTTGATCTTGACCCCAGAATGCTGAAAGGCGTTGTCCAAGATATTGCCATACTTATCACTTGTGTGAAGTTAAATCAAAATTGGTCCACAAATGAAGGAGCTAGAGTGATGACAAACTTTTTCTAAAAATAGCCATTGTGACCCTGACCTTGATCCAATCATGCTGACATGCAAACCCGTTCAAGGTAATGTCATACCCAATACTTGTGTGAACTTACATTAAAATCGGTTAATACATGAGAGCGATGACAAAAGGTGAACATACGTACATACATACATACGTACATGACAGACCGTATATTCCCTCCACAACTTCGTTGTGCGAGGGGATTATAATCCAACCTGGCCCACATTCAAAAAGATCCGAGATGTTTTGGTCGTCCTCGATACCTGCAAGTCTCAAGGAGCTGCGATCAAAAATGAAGGAACTATGGCCCGGACAACATTTTCCCCATTATAAGTCTATGGTAAAATATTTTATCATTCAAGGGCAAGTAACTCTGAAAAGAATGATCCAACCTGGCCCAAATTCGAACTGGTCCAAGATATTTTGGCCGTCCTGGGTACCTGCAAGTCTCAAGAAGGAGCTAGGGCCGGCCCGGACAACATTTTCCCCATTTTAAGTCTATGGGAAAATATTTCATCGCTCAAGGGCGAGTAACTATGAAAAGAATGATCCAATCTGGTCCAAATTCGAACTGGTCCGAGATGTTTTGACTGTCCTGGATACCTGCAAGTTAGAAGAAGTTGTAGTCAAAAATGATGAAGCTAGGGCCCGGACAACATTTTCCCCATTATAAGTCTATGGTAAAATATTTTATCGCTCAAGGGCATGTAACTCTGAAACGAATCATCCAACCTCGCTCAAATTCGAACTGGTCCGAGATGTTTTGGCTGTCCTGGATATCTGCAAGTTACAAGAAGTTGCAATCAAAAATGAAGAAGCTAGGGCCCGGACAACATTTTCTCCATTATAAGTCTAAGACACCTTTTTGTTGCCGTGGTAACTACAGTTTTAAACCAATCTGTCCCAAAACTGTATGAGCCAGTTTCTGTGAAAACCGGGCTTAATGACATAAAAATAAAAAATAACTAACTCCATCACTGAAAAGTATTAGCTTTTCAGAACATTTCCTGAAAACTTGAGATGGTTACCATCATTTATTACTGAGATATAGACTTTAGAAGGACACAGGTAGTGCAGTTTATTCATATGTCGTTATTTACGTCATGCAAGTATATTTTGACGTCAACGTCATTACGTTTATTTGAACGCGCTTTCTCTGCTTATTACACAAAATAGATTGGACAAAAAGTGTGTTTGCTCATTTTCAATGTGTATTTCATAGCACACACATGACAATTTGCATGATTTAACATTCTTTCTCAAATGATAGGTATTTGTGAAGGTATACCATCTGTTTTTAGGCTTTGGGGTTACCGTGGAATAAGCGTTGTCATGGCAACATATGTCATATTTATGACTGGATTTTGTCTGAATTCATAGGCTTTCTGCTATATCTCAATGCCTAAGGTATTCTCATAGAAATAAATAGAGGTCCGAAAAATCATTGATTTTGGTGTTATTTATCCGTTCACAACGTAATTATAACGTAATGTCATTAAGCCCGGTTTTCACGGAGAACGGCTCATGTGCAATCAATCCCCCACCCCATCTATGCCACACATGAAATTTGATCTAGATTGGCCAGCTACTTTACCAGATATTAATGTTTAAAAGTGTGGACGTACGACGTACGACGGACGACGGACCAAGCCTATACTTTAAGCCTATACTATAAGCTCACATTGTGAGCCTTCGGCTCAGGTGAGCTAAAATGCTACAGTTCGAGGCTCCAAAAGAATTTCATACCCACCTACCTCCCCTCCAACATAATTTAGCTATGGGCGTGTCACAGAGGTTATATACTCATGTTATAGTTTTTCTGGTTTTCGTACACGTTTGGCAAGTACTATTTCGGATTTTAGTGGAACCTTTTTTGTAGTTGTGCTTTGCCTAACTTTGACTTAGTTACATAATTGGATATTCCTTGGCTTGGTATGATGGGCTTGTAATCCAATCAGAAATTGTTTTCCCTGTGGCTTCCTCAACTTATTTTTACCTTGTAAGTGTGGACCAGAATGGTTGGTTGTTTCTCTAACTCACTACGTCATATTTCACTTCGCACGTGCATGTGATGCCTAGCTTGGCGCAGTTTGCCAGTGACTTTCCAAGTGAAAGGACGTTTCGTTTTGAGTCGCAAGACTCAGAACGTGGATTTAATATTCATTTTGTAGCTTTCATAGCTACAATTGTTATTGTTCTTCAACGCCAGGTATGTTCACTTATATCTATGTTTCTGCTTATTTCAAATAAATGTAAAGGACCTGGTATGATAAGGGCCATTTTTTAACCCCATTCAAAACAACTAAAAATTGCATGGTTTCTATTGGTTATCATCTGTGCGTAGGTAAAAAAATAGAAATAATATGTTTCACTTTTGTTAATTCTCAGAATAACATGTTTTCTGACATGCCTATGTTGGTTCAATAATATGAAAGAAAATTGCATGAAAAACTGATTTTTATAATTTTCCTTTAAAGACATAAGTCATTTAAAATAGCTTTTGAGAGTTCTTGATAATAGGCTTTTGATAAAATGCTTATACGTTGGGTACCACGACTAAATACCTGTGCACTGCACAAGGCCTGTCAAGGTACCCCATCCACTCAAGGCTGCAAGTCCAGAGACGCTAATCGAAAAATTCCAACAAATCAAAATGAAATGTGTATAGTCCGTTTGGTCCCAAATGCAAACGGCATCCCCAATATTTTCTCAAAATTGGTGAGTGGTAAAAGATTTTCGAATCGCTCATTCTTAATTTTCATCCTATACATAACAAAATCATAATTTTGCAGAAAAATGAGGTTTTTCATAAAAAAAAGTTTCTACAGGACCTAAAATATGTCATTTTCACCTCTTAATTACAAGGGAGTAAAAGTTGGCTGTTGGAGTTCTCGTTTAGTTTTACGTGTCAGAGCATGTGACTAGGGTATGCTATCCCTAGAACAAAATTTGCATACTTAATTGAAATTTTATTCTAAATCCATTTTTCCTACTTTTTGTTTCCCCCATATATTATCAAATTTTAAAACAAACAAATAAATCAAACATCATCAACGAAAATCATTATCATGACCACCGTTAAACCGTAGACAATCGTAGGAGCCGTGGCGCTACTGGCTTGAGTCGTACTAGCACCGTATCGTACCACTGTGG
The DNA here is from genome assembly GCA_963989385.1 of Ctena decussata. Taxonomy (NCBI): domain Eukaryota; kingdom Metazoa; phylum Mollusca; class Bivalvia; order Lucinida; family Lucinidae; genus Ctena; species Ctena decussata. Next base: position 29,465,903 of record OZ022498.1, on the reverse strand, counting down.
CATCGTACGCGTCCGTAACACGACCGTGGAATACCCTTGTTGTCCGAAGTGCTGCCGCCTTGCACCGTCGTAATTCGAAGATGTTCCGTACAGACACACTACAAACACCGTGAGAAACCCTAATGGAACCCTGGCAAACCGTAATTATGCTGGATTTTCTACGGTTCATCCCGGTCTTGCCGTCTAGGTCAAACCGATGGTGAATCGTGGTGAACCGTAGCCTGATCCGTGATTGTATGATTGGGGTTTTACATTAGCAACCATTTTTTTTTCAATTTTTGACTAATATTGTGTAAATGGACACGCAAGCATGTCGGATGATGTTTGATAGCAGATCATAGGTTTGTGACGTCACTAAATTTTAATGACCTCGCTAAAACCGGTTTTAAACGTCGCTAGCAAACTTGACGCGCGTGACGTGAGAGGCTAAGCTGCATTTTTTCGCCCTCTGGAAGATAAAATAGTCCACATATCGTGTTGTTTTCCGTCTATTTTTATAGTGCAAACTGTGTTTACACCCATATCAGGACCCGATAAACACACTGGGCTGCTCAAAATTTACTTCAGATCAGTGGTTAAAAAGTTAGAATTTTCCAGTTCTGAAGCCTAATCCGACTTAAGGTTTCAAAATTTGATGTCGGATTAAAATTTCTTTTACACCAAGGCCTATCGGAACCAGAATTTTATGGTGACTTAGTATAGTTATACAGACAAATTGTTGGTATTCCGATGGGTACAAATTGTGCTCCTCTTGTGGCCGATTTGTTTTTATTTTGTTATGAAAGAGATTTTATGACTTCTCTTTCTGTTGATAATGAAGCTGATATCATTGAGGCATTTAACTCAACCTCTAGATATTTAGACGATCTTCTGAATATTGATAATCCTTATTTTGAAAGCATGGTTAACCAAATTTACCCACCTGAACTTAAATTGAATAAAGCTAATACTTCAGATACCGAGGCCCCCTTTTTGGATTTACATCTATCTATTTCTAACGGTTTTGTATCTTCTAAAATTTATGATAAACGTGATGACTTTGACTTTGATATAGTTAATTTTCCATTTTTGGACGGTGACGTTCCACGTCGGCCCTCTTATGGAGTGTATATTTCTCAACTTATAAGATTTGCTAGAGTGTGTAGTCATGTAGATGACTTTAATGCTCGTAATAAATGTTTAACTGCTAAACTTCTTCAACAGGGCTATCGGTATCATAAGCTTAGAAAGGCTTTTTCTAAATTCTATCGCAGACACCATGAATTGGTTTCAAAATTTGATGTCGGATTAAAATTTCTTTTACACCAAGGCCTATCGGAACCAGAATTTTATGGTGACTTAGTATACAAATTCAAAAAGATTAAGGACAGGACTGATTTTTCTGATCAATTCCGAAAAATAATAACACGTCACAAACGCATTGGCTATAATTTAAATGTTATGCGACAGTCTGCATGCTTAGTGATTAACCCAATCACGGTTGATAACTTTGCTGCACTCTTTAATTGCACACCGGGGGATCGGTCGTCAGACTCTATGATGGCCCCGACCTAAAGCTATATATTGTAGTTGGTTGGGACCGGAGCCTTTTTGTCTGTTGCTTGGTCCACCGGGGCTCAACTGGTGACCTTCTTTTGCTTCAGATTTTCAGTGGGGTTGTTTGGCAGGACAGGGATCTCCACCTGTCAGACGGCCCGTTGTATCTGTTGAGTCCTCGTCTTTGCTTCTTCATGGTGTTGAAATTTGATTTATGTGTTTACCGTGATGATTCATTGACGAGTTAGAGGGTTATCATGCGAACCGAACAACCAACTAAATGTTTTGTACCACTTCAGAAACTGAGGGTGAGGTTGGGCCTGTAAAATCGATTTAAGCCCCCCAGTAATTCATTACTGACCGTTCCAAGGCGGTAGTTCTGTTGTGGTTCTCTGTTGCCTGTTTTTGGTGTCAGAGTTTCTGTGATGTTTTACCTTATGTATGTTCTTATTACTTTTGGTTCGGTTTGGGTTGCTGAGTGGCCACCTTTTGGGAACAAGCTGCTCACTCGGTTGGCCATATGTTCTCTGTATCTTGATTATTTGTAATCTTAGTTGTTTCCAACTATAGTTTGAGGGCTGGATTTGGATTTTGATTGTTTCAGTTCCTGGTCTTTGCATACTTTTTACTTTTAAAATCCGCTAACAGTGGAAGCAAAATAATCCATCATGAACCAGTCCATGTAGGATAGGAAATCTCATCCTCGGGGTCGGAATTTCAACCAGGGACTCGGCAAGCCTCGTCCCTGGTTGAAATTCCGACCCCTCGGGTGAGATTTCCCTATCCTACATGGACACTAATGATGGATTGTTATAATCTTACACCTGGCAACATCTTCTTTTTATTAGCAACAAGACCTGTCCAATTTTTGACTAATATTTTAATTTTCAATGAATAAAATAGACACGCAAGCATGTCAGATGACGTTTGATAGCAGATTATAGGTTTGCGTCGTCACTCAATTTTAATGACGTCACTAAAACCGGTTATATAACGTCGCAAGAAAACTTGACGCGCGTGACGTGAGAGGCTAAGTCGCATTGTGTTTTCGCACTCTGGTAGATAAAATAGTCCATATATCGTGTTTTCCGTCCATTTTTTTAAGGTGCAAACTGTGTTTACACCCATTTTAGGACCCGATAAACACACTGGGCTGCTAACAATTTACGTCCGATCACTGGTCAAAAAGTTAAAATTTTCCTGTTCTGAAGCCTAATCCGAATTTAAAATCCGCTGACAGTGGGAGAAAAATAATCCATCATGAGCCAGTCCATGAAGGATAGGCAAATCTCACTCTCGGGGTCGGAATTTCGACCAGGGACTCGGCAAGCTTCGTCCCTGGTTGAAATTCCGACCCCTCGAGTGAAATTTCCCTATCCTTTATGGACACTCATGATGGATTGATATAATCTCGGAACCAACAAAACCAAGATAAGGTTTTGAACAAATACTACCGTTCTAGGCAATAAAAGAATCTTCTTCCCCAACTGTCTCCCTCCAAACAGAATTTAGCTACGGTCGTCTCGGAGACCATAAGGCGTAATTCTATGTAACCCAGGCAACCTCAATTACACACGAGGACCGCAAAAATATGGAACAGTCACATTCAAGATCATCCATAATGCATTACCTCCCACTGCCCACTCCATCAGTAAATAATAGAATTTGCTCCCCATTTTTTCTCTCTTAGACCTGCCCTGGGCCCAGCCAGGACAGGAGGCTTGTTCCAGCAGACATAGCAAAGAGAAGTCTGATGGAGGCTTGCAGTTCGGGGAAGATGGAGCGCATGTTGACATTTGCCCGAAGTGTGCCTCAAATTGTCATGCATTATTTCCAGAAGCCCAAAAGGGAATGAAATTGCTCCTAGAGAAGCGACTAAATAAATTATTACCCTTTGAGCGTTCAACCCCCCACTCCCCCCTCCCCCCCCCCCCCCCCGCGCCAACTGAGAAGAGATGCAAAATGAGACTGGCAGAGTTGATTCCCATGTGCTTCCATAAACCCGTACAATATGCTCTTGGCTAAACTTTTCTGATGGGCTACAGTACTGCATGATCCATAGTATGAAAAAAATAACAGACATTTCAGACTTCTGTAGGAACCTGCTAGCTCATTGGGCTAAGTCCTTGCCTGCTGATCTAGTGGTTCAGGATTAAGTGTAAACAATATTTTATTTGTATAAGCAACATTTTGACATTATTAGATAGGCAATACAAACAAGAGTACAATATATAAAAGGGATTCAGAAAGAAGTCATAAGACTTGTTTAAATCTGTATCCCAATGGTTCCGGATTTGACCCTTGCTGGAGACAAAAAAAATTTCTTTCAGAAACAGGGTTCCCTTGCACACAACCTTTTAAATAGTTAGTTAGTCCGGTGGGTCGGGGTTCAGACTCTATGATATCCCCTACATAAAGCTATATACTGGTTGGTTGGGGCCGGATGTTTGTCTGTTTCTTGGCACACCGGGGTTCAACTGGTGGTCTTCTTTTGCTCCAGTACTCCAGTGGTGTTGCTGACGCCCCAGGGATCTCCGGGTGTCTCAACACGTTTTTGCTGTCGAGTCCTCATCCTTGCTTCATCAGGGTCTTTTCTTGATCTTAATTGCTGACCGTGATGACTCTCTGATGAGTTAGGGGACCTCCATAGGGTTTACCAAACTACCAACTAATTGTGTGCACCGCAGCGGAGGGTGAGGGTGAAGGTTTGGGCCCAGTAAAACCGGTTTAAACCCCCCAGTAGTTATTACTGACCGTGCCAAGGCGGTACCTTTGTTGCGGTTGCATTTGTTTTATGTTCGGTGCTGTTTAATTTATTGTGTTCTCAGTTTAATCCTTCTATCATAAAAATAGAAAATAGGTAAAAATAATTGTTAAATGTTTTTCATATAATTTGCTTAGTCCGTTGTATCCCGTCTGTTGGTCTAAATTGTTTAGTTAAATAAAGATAGCTGAGTTGCCATCTACTTAGTTCAATAAAGATAGCTGAGTTGCCATCTACTTAGTTCAATAAAGATAGCTGAGTTGCCATCTATTTGGGAAAGAGCTGCTGACTCGGCTTATCACTTGTAATTTATTGTTTGTTGGGATGTCTTTGTCAATCTTTCCCTTTGATGTTGGGGATAGGGTTTGGGATCTGATTCAGTCAGTTCCTGAAGTGTAGTTCCTCTTTAAATTTGTTATGGGCTTAACAGCCCTTTGCGACAGTATTTCAGTCTATATCGGGCAGTCTCCCAGAGAGAGGGAGAAAGAAAAGAACAAATAGACGAGAAAAAAAAGTGCAAACAACCCCCACCCATACCTACTGCAAGCACAGTAGGCCCTTGCTCTACTATTATCAAATCAGTCATATGCCCCAGCACTGGAAGTTACATGCACCACCAGACCACCCCATAACCTTTCAATAACAATCTTTCAATATCATCCTCCTATAGATCTTTTACGAATTTTAGAAACTGTTAACACTTTCTAGTTCAGTGGTGGTAAGGTTTATTCACTGACTAAGGGATGTCACACCTGTATGATTTAGCATACTATGCATGTGCAATTAATGCACTGTTCAAAATCTTTCACCTGTCTAGTTGTGCGTAAATACTTGCTTAGAAGTCATCTTTATGGCCCCTAAAAATGAAAGCATGGAAAAGGCCAGCTTTTGGACTTCCTGATTGGAATGCTAAGACTTTGCTATTGAAATATTTGAACTGATTTCTTAGCTAAAACTAGATCTTTACGGAAACTGGACCTAAAACAGCTATTTAGAAGGCCTTGAACAACAGTCTAGAGCAACAGTTTTCAAACTATAAGAACTTGTTGACTGGCTTTCACCAAGGCAGTTTAGGCTTTCAAGAAACTGATGCTAATTAATGTATCTCTTTGCTAAGACATATTTGGATTCTGATAGCTTCGTCTTCTTGCTACCAAAATCATTAATTACAGGTATGTTCTACGGCGCCTAAACACTGAAGATGTTGTCGGTGATCTTCCTGCTTGCACCTGTACCTCCTCTAAGTACTGTTACCAACCAGCAGGTCACATTATAACTGGTGATCTTGGCATCGTTAAGAATAACAACTTGAAGGAGTTACTCTCCAAAGGCCCTAAATATAGGGAGCCTAAGTCGTTTAGTTGGAAACAGAAATCAACATTAATTATGGATTCTGTTGAAGACTATGCTAGACGCTGGGCTAAGCAGGAGGAAGGTGAAGTTTGACACACTATCTGAGTGGGTCAAATCGATAGCGTCTTTGGTCAACAGGCGGATTTCTATCTTAACGCGACTATGTCTACCCGATGTAAATCGGTCTTATAAGCACTCCTGACGTCGCTGCTGAGCTAGCTGATCTCCATGATAAATATGTCGTAGTTCCAGCAGACAAAGCATCTAACAATATTGTGTTTGTTTGCAAGACACACTACATCAACCGCTTGAGAGAGGAGCTTGGTTTGAACACTCCGGAAGGAAACCCTACATATACATGCACTTCGTTGTCCAAAGAGGAAATTCTAAGAAACCACAAGACGGTTCTACTTTCCTTTGGTATATCCACAGCAGAGGAAGATCTTAATCTTCCAAAACTGTATTGGATCCCTAAGTTACATAAAGATCCATATAAGCAACGATATATTGCGGGTTCAGCTAAGTGCTCAACTAAGTCTCTCTCTCAGATTCTTACAAGAATCCTAACGGCAGTTAAGGATGGTCTTCAGAAATATTGTGATCTATCTTACGCAAGAAGTGGCGTAAATCAGATGTGGATCCGTAAACATTCTAAAGAACTTTTGGAAAGTTTAAAAGCCCAAGCACTTTTTGAAGTAGATAGCATAAAAACCTTCGATTTCTCTACGCTTTATACAACAATACCACATAACAAATTAAAATATAAATTAAAAGAAATTGTTAACAATTGTTTCTTTCACAAAAACGGAAATCGTCGGTACAAAAACATTGTTCTTGGGTATATGGACACATATTTTGTTAAGGACCACTCTGAGGTTCATACAAAATATTCTGAAGATGATGTCATTAAAATGCTGGAATTTCTTAGCGACAATATTTACGTGGAGTTTAGCGGACAGATTTTTCAACAGACAGTTGGCATTCCAATGGGCACTAACTGCGCCCCCTTACTTGTCGACTTGTTTCTTTACGGGTATGAGGCGGAGTTTATACAAGGGCTCTTAAAAGAAGGTAATAAACACCTTGCACAGAAATTCAACTTCACCTACAGGTACATAGATGATGTTCTGTCTCTGAATAATCCAAAGATTTCAGAGTATATTGACCTCATCTATCCATGTGAACTTGAAATTAAAGATACCACAGAGTCCAGTTCATCTGCTTCATACTTAGATTGCTATCTCTATATTGACAATTGAAAGCTTGTTACTAGACTTTATGACAAGAGGGACGACTTCAACTTTCCCATAGTTAACTTTCCATTTCTGAGTAGTAATATCCCTTCGGCACCTGCATAAGGAGTTTATGTTTCTCAACTAGTCCGCTATGCTAGGGTCTGTTTCAAATATCAAGACTTTGTTGAAAGAGGGAAGCTACTCACTCAGAAACTGTTGAAGCAGGGTTATCATAAAACAAAGCATGTGTCGACAGTTAAAAAGTTTTATGGGAGACACCATGACCTTGTTGATCCCTACAATGTGGCCGTTTCTAAACTAATCTCCGATTTGATGGCCTCAGCCGAAGCTTAGTTTCAAATACCGGACTTTCATTTTCACTGACTTTTTCGTCAGATACATGGATATGGCGGGTGTATTATAATAGGCAGGTGATGCTTACTACCCCGCGGGCACCTGATCAGACCTCTGTTTTGGGGTCCATGTCTGTGTATCTAAAATATTCCGGAATTGTCTATGTTTAACTGCACTACGCGTTCGGACTTATGATTTAGGAACTTTGACCACTATCATTCATTTTACGGTGTAGCCTGTCCATAAAGATAAAGGTTTCCCATAGCTTAATAGTCGTAGGGGCAGTGGGGGTTAGAGACCCATTGTATCTTGGGCACAGCTGATGAAGGCGGAGCCCATCTGCCTTATCCTTCCCTGATTCGAAAAAAAGTTACCCATTTACTGCTGGGTTGACAGAAAGAGATTTCCAGTCGTCGAATAGCGACGGTGAGCCGCGATCTCACGACCTTTCGGTGACTTTCTGCACAATAACCGAGCCACTATAACCACTCGACTACGACGCCTCTCTTACTGTACATAAAATTGAATATACTTGGATTTTCACTCTGACAAGCGATATGTAAACACAGGTACGAATTTGGTTTTACAAGCAAATAAATGTTCCAAAATGGTCAGAAAAAGGTGAATACCTTACTAAATATTTGGACAGGAATGTCTGAGCAAACCTTGCAGACCAAGGTCAGACTGTTCAGGGAGTGCAGTAGTGTTTCCCATTCTGCCAGCACTTTTGAGTCAAATTGATGTTATTCAAATCAGTGAAAGTCAAATCAGCTTAATTTCGGTTTTCAATCGCATCTGCTGCAGAGATAGCTTATGTCAATATTAAAGCTGTCATTGTAAGGTATAATGTCAGTAAGCAAACAGCTGTAGCAGAAAAGGTTTAAACTGTGCTAAAATGGGCGGTCAACCTAAGCATAAAGTGGACCTGACGGTTACGCATCAGACCAGTTCTTAAAATTTGTGTAAGGACTACATCAACTTGATACAGGGTCCCCCCCCGAAAAAAAAAAAACACAAAACACAAATAATTCAACCGCGCCCCCCCCCCCCCCCCCCACCACTTACACACGCACCCACTTACACACGCACACGCGTGCGCGCGCCCGCAAAAGATAAATTAATAGAAATTTAAAATGGTAAAGGATATATTATTAAATACTTTACCAGTTATTATTTATTATTTTTTATTTAATTTTTATTTTTTACCTCATATTTGGAACATATTTACAAATTCTAATGTTTTCAATCAAAGGAAGGCTTCAGGTACCTGTGTTTGAAACCAGGGGTTCATTTCAATTAGCAATTTGTTTTTGTACCCCAAATGTACACATCATACAGGGAACACCATTTGTGGGGGTACAATTTAAAATATCTCATTTATAACCAAATTTTGCCAAAACTAATTCTCCAAACTCAGTGACATTTCTTGTATTGTCCATTTTTGCCTGATTTTTTTTCTCCCATTGAACAGATTTTGGGTGAGATTTTTGGCAAAAATAAAGCAAAATTCTGAAAGCTCACCAGAAAATGGCAAAATTGGAGTTAGAACCCTCTGCATGGGATAAATGAGAATGCTGTGTGATATGACTGAAATACTGTTCAACAGGATGTGAAACCACAAGTTGATATTGTATAAATATTCTAATAATTCTGTAAGAATTGCAAAAAAAAATGTTTAAATCAACTGCAGCAGTTATACTTCAGATGAAGATAGAACTAAAAAATAAAGTAGACCCTGATTAGACTGCTCCTTCTGGCAAGACCCTTATCAAACTGCTCCTTCTAGCAACAATGTACACCTTGTTTCAGAAGCAGTCTGATCTGACTCCCATTCTGGGTCCCAATACTTATGCTTTTACGGTAGATAAGCTCTATCAGTGAAAGTTTTGAACGACCCCTAGCAGGTTCGCCCGATGCTGTCTTTGAAGTGCCAAATAAGACTTGTTTGGATCTAAAACGATGGTTGTTTGGTATTAATACATAAAACTTGTCGGTTCTATTTCGTCAAGAACGATTTAATTAGATCGAACAGATCTCGGCCAATATATATAACACTTACTGCGAAGGATGTGGAGGCAGCCATGTTTGTGTAAATGAGTTTCCCTGTGGATAATGACGTTAGAGGTCGCGCACCTACGGCCATGTGACAGAATTATTTTTAGTCAAAAGGTTGTTTACGCGCAAAGAAATAAACAAGAGCAAAACGACTATTTTCGATAAAACCTGGCGATTTTTTCGGCAGCAACAGATTCAGAAAAATAAAAGCATGGAAATAATGATCAAAAATCGACAAAATAATTTTTGTAACAGAATTTGTATCTCAACCACGGGAACCAACCTTTAATAAATTAGCCATTTATATAATCTCAACGAGAAAATTAATATGCAAGATTGAAGATGAAATTTTGCAGAGACTTAAAACTCTAAAGACTTTAATTTAGTTATATAGTGAAACCTGTTTTTTTAGCAATTTGGTGACATTAAACATGTTTTTGACACAGTTTGAAAACAGTTAATTTTTAAAGTTCCTCTGTTTTCAACATGATATGACACTGTAGTCTTGTTGTTATTAGACTGTGATCTGTCAATTATGTATTTATCATTTTATCAATATTTCAACGCACAGAGTATATCATTCTATTTTGGCTTCATTAATAATAATATTTGATTGTGAGAAGGGATAAATGTGAACTTTAGGTTTTGTAAACTTATTAGAATGTATGCATCTTAGACGTTTTCTACCTCAAATTTTGATGAATACTAATAAAAAGGTAAAGGTAAAGGTTTCCCATAGCCTAATAGCCGTAGGGGCAGTGGGGGTTGGAGACCCACTGTATCTTGGGCACAGCTGATGAAAGGCGAAGCCCATCCCTCTCCTTTCGCTGCCTTAGCCTTCCCTGATTCGAAAAAGGTACCCATTTACTGCTGGGTCGACAGAGAGAGTTTTCCAGTCATCGCATGGCGACAGTGAGCCGCGAACTCACGACCTTACGGTGACTTTCTGCACAATAGCCGAGCCACTCTAACCACTCGACTACGGCGCCTCTCCGAATACTAATACCAGTGATTAAATCAAGGTATCTGTGTTTTTTATTTCTACATTTTGAGCCCCGCAAAGAGGATGATGGGACATTGGTCTGGAGGGGACATCTTAGCCAGAGAATACAGTTTATTGCATTAGATAAGGATAACTTAATTTACTTATGACAAAAATCCAGGTCTTTAACATCATAACTAAGTGTTAATCAAAAGTAAGCATTATACTTTCACAGAATGGTTCCTCCTGCCATTGACCATCCTTTAAACACTGCAACTTTGTAGGTCCTCGATAACTTTCAGACTTTTTTCTGCATCTGGCTTTTATGTTGTCATCTTTGTATGAGTACAATGGCTTTGTTGGTTGTAGAATAACATCATCAGGTGCTTTACAGTTTACTGTAATTATCAAATTCATATTGGTGAAATAAGAATAATACTATTGTTAATTTTGAGGTAAAAGTCTAAGTTTCTTTCCATCATAATCTAATGCTAAGAACCGACCCTTTAGCATTTTTCAGTTTCTAGCATGTAACCACATTTGTATGCTGAGATCTACCGATATCATGAAATAGTAGCTTAATTTAATGTTCAATTGTCATACCAACAGAAGCGACTAAACAAGTCTACAGGAATATTTTATATATGTATAAGAGAGGTTTTATTGAATGGAAATTAAAACTGTTTTTAGGACACCAAAGACACTTTATAGCTATACTGAATGACCTTTCCAAATACAGAAAAAGAACGAATAATGGTTTTGCGAAATATAGCGCGAATTTGATTGTAGAATGTCATCCCTGAGGAAAAAGTAATAACAGAAACTGGTTTACAGAGGAGCCGTTATGCTTCCGATTAGCAGCACAGATACAAGAGCAAAAATACAAATTAAGACATCAGAAAAGGTCACAACCATAAACTATTTTCTGGCCACATACTTTCGTTTCTCCTTCCGCTGATTCAAGAAGGGCAGCTGTCAGTTACTGGCGAAAGTATGTGCACTTAGTACTGGTTAACCGCTTAGGAGGTCTAAGCCTGCCCAGGAATAGTGTGGTTAGGTTAACTGAACGTCCCGACATGACCTTAGTTGTTTACCGTGGGCGTTAAGCATCAAATCAACCAACCAACCAACCAGTCCAAGATATTGTCACACTAAACATTTGTGTGAAGTTATATTAAACTAGGCTCATAAATGCAGGCGCTAGAGCAATGATTTAGTAATTCAAACAAATAGCATCTGTGACCTTGACCTTGGACATACAATGGTAAAACCCAAATATATCCAAGATATTGTCGCTTAAGCATTTGTGTGAAGTTATATCAAAATCGGTCGCTAAATAAAATGGCTAGAGCGATGAAAAGTATTTTTAAAAACAGCAACTGTGACCTCGACCTAAGACGTACGGTGGTAAAGCTTAAATTTGTTTAAGATATTATCATACTAATTATTAGTTTGAGTATATCAAAATCGGCCAAATAATGAAATCGCTGGAGCGATGACAAAATATTTCTAAAATAGCAACTGTGACACTGACCTTAGGCGTTCGATGCCAAAACACATTAAGATATTGTCAGGCCAGACATTTGTATGAAGTTATATCAAAATCGGTACATAAATGAAAGTCTAGATAGCTAACAAAGTTGTTTTAAACATTACAGCTGCGACCTTGACCTTGATCCTATCGTCCTGAAACAAAAACTCGTTCGAGATTTTGTCATATCAAATGTTTGTGTAAGGTAATATTAGAATTGCTTTATAAATGAGGTCGCTAGAGCGATGACAAACCATAGGTCAATTTGTACAAACTTACATTCGTACATACGGTCATACATACGCACATACCTATGGGACAGTCATTATACCTCTACGAGGGGATAAATACACAAGAAATGATTAAGGTAGAAATCAACAACCATTTCTCAGACTTTCAGTTCATAATAGGAAATGAATAGAAATAATACTTATTGATACTAATGTCAGACAACATAATTAGACAGCTAAGCTATTTTTCTCAGGTAGGTGATTCCTCTGAATAAAGATCAACACACCAGTTACACTATATACAATATATTTTTATTTGTATTACCTAGTATATTTTGTTCCAGTTTATCTGCTTTTTATTCTTGTTGGTAGCACATCAGCATGTTTTAAAAACTAAAATACACATGAAAAACAAAATCTCTATTGACAATCAACCAAAACAGAAGTGACTGTCAAAAAAAAGTGTATAGGTGGTCAGGGTGTTGGGCGCTTCAACTAATTTTTATGCATCAACCAGTCAACCCTCGCTATGTTTTCTGTCAACTTGAAGAGTCATCAGATACTGTTGTTTTTCCATTCGCGTGCAGGCCTTCCTGAGGTCATAAACTTATCATCATTAAAACGTTTACACTAGCCCTCGCCGGCAACACCGACACTTGGCTCTGGAACTCTTAGTTAGAAAAAGATACTCACAGGTTGAAGCCTTCTATTCTATTCTATTCTATCCCATAACCTTACTAGGTCGTTGAGGCACCACAGATGACTTCAAAACAATCTGTTTCCACTTTGTCCTGTCTTCAGCTGCCCTAGTTGAGCTGGCAAAACGCCTTGATATTGTCTTCCCACCTCTTCTTCTGTCTACCTCTTCTTCTTTTTCCTTTCACTGTGCCCTGCACAATTGTCTCTGCTAAACCAGAAGACCTTGAGACATGGCCAAACCACCTTAGTTTCCGTTTCTTGACCAGCGTCAGGAGTTCATCATAGTCTCCAAAGGCTGCTTGGATCTTCCTACGAACCTCCTCATTGGTTATATGGTCCTTGTACGAATTGTTTAGTAACCTTCGGTAGCATCTCATCTCAAGGCCTGCGTTCTTTTTCTCTAACTCGGCTGTCAAGGTCCACGATTCACAGGCATACAGAAATATGGAAATGACAAGGGAGCGCATAAGTTTCACCAATGATCCAAGAGATATGTTGTTATCTCTCCAAATTGGTTTCAGCTTGGAAAGACCTGAAGTGGCTTGTGCAATCCTTGAGAGAACCTCCTGTTTTGAGCCATCATCTGAGAATACTGCTCCAAGGTATTTGAAGCTGCTTACGATACCCAGCTTCTGCCCTTTTACCCTGCTCTCTCTCTGGATGCCATCTGCACTGTTCGTCATCAGTTTGGTCCTCTTCAGCACTGATCTCAATCTTATACTTTGTGCAGGTTTGGTCGAGACTTTCAACTAGAGCTTCTACTTCCTGCTCTTCCTCAACTAGAGTGTCTATGTCATCGGCAAACCGCAGATTGGTAATGTTTCTGCCGCCTATGCTAACCTTTCTGTCATGTTCTTCCAGAGCATCAGACATGATCCGTTCCAGAAAAATGTTGAAGAGGGTGGGTGACAGAACACATCCTTGTCTTAATCCAACTGTTGTTCTGAACCATTCTCCTGTGCTGTCATTTATCAGTACTGCACTTGTAGCCTTGTCGTAGAGCTGCTCAATGGGTCGTGCTAGATTTGCACTGATACTGTACTTCCGCATGGTGGCCCATAAGGCTGCATGCCATACCCTGTCAAAGGCTTTTTTGAAATCAATGAAGACGTGGTACAGATTCTGCTGATGTTGGAGATACTTTTCACACAGGATTCTAAGGTTGAAGATCTGTTCTGTGGTGCTCCTTCCTGCTCGGAACCCAGCCTGTTCCTCAGCAATTATCTCTTCGGCTTGTGGTTTAAGCCTGTTCAAGATGACTGTCAGCATGACTTTGCTTGAATGACTGATGAGGCTGATGAGTTTGTACTTCTGGCAGAGATGTAGGTTGCCTTTTTAGGGAGCGTAATAATCAGCGACTGGGTCCATGGGGTAGGCCATTCTCCTGTTCTCCAGATCCTGTTACAGATATCTGTTAAAACATCAATCATGGTCTCCCCGCCAGCTTGAACAAGTTCTACTGGTATATTATCAACTCCGGCAGATTTCCCCTTCTTACGTGCTGCTACTGCAATCTCAACTTCCTAACGCAGGATCGGTTGTTGATCTTCTGGGGGCTGATTGTAGTCCAGAACCGCATTATCACCGTAAGTCTCATGGTTGTATAGTTCTGAGCAATATTCTGTGCATCTGCTGAGAATCTCTTGTTCCTCTGTAAGGCATTTCCCAGACTTGTCCAGGATAGTTGTGGATCTACCCTGCTTCTCTGAAGTTAGATCCTTCATCAGCTGGTATGCTTGGTTGTGTTGTTTTTGTTCCGGCAAGTTTCAATCTCCTCGCACTGACTAGCTATCCAGTCCTCCTTCGCTTTCTTCACTGCCTTTTGAATCCTCTTGTTTGCTTCCTTGTATTCTTCTGCATCCCCTGCTTCATACCTCTTCTTCTTCAAATTTCTTCTCTCAACACAGAGGTCGAGAACATCTCTGGTGACCCAGGGCTTTTCCTGCGACGTTCCTTCCCAAGTATCTTACTGGCTGCCTCAGTCACTGCTGTATTGTAGGTGGTAATCATGGTATCTATGTCAATGTCATCATCCCTCAGACCAATGAGTGGTTCAAATTTCCCACTTATTGTTGCTTGAAAAGTGCATGCCACATCTGGGTCCCTTAGCTTCTCAAGATCAAACTTTAGCCTTGGCTGGGTTGGTTTTCTAGCCTTCTTCAGACGAACTCGGAAGGTCATCAGCACCAGGTCATGGTCACTTCTATGTTTGCTCCAGGAAAAATCCTTGTCCTATGGATGTAAACTCCTGATCGGAAGCGCTTCCTCAACAAGATGTAATCAATCTGACTGTGGTGTTTCCCATGTCCATCTTCTTGATGGTTTGTTAGGGCCGAGGGTGTTTGTCAATACTAGGCTGTTACAGGTTGCAAACTCTAGAAGTCTGAGACCTCTCTCATTTGTCTCGACATTGCAGTAGGGTCCACAAACGTTTTCCCAGTCTGCTTGTGCATCCTTTCCAACTTTAGCATTCCAATCCCCTTGTACAATTAGAATGTCCTTCATGGGTGTTTGGTCTATGACTTCCTGGAGTTGTTGGTAGAAGTGTTCTACCTCACTGTCGTCATGTCCAGATGTCGGTGCATAAACCTGTATGATGGTGATGTTGAAAGGAGCTGCTCTCAGGCGAATTGAAAAAAGTCTGCTGGAGACTGGTCGGCATCCCAAGACAGTACTCACCATGTCCTTATGCACAAGAAATCAAACCCCATACTCATGTTTGTTCTCTTCTCCACTGACATAAACCTTGTGTCCGTCATCTGTTGGCTTCTCACCAAAGTTTTTCCAGCGCATCTCACAGAACCCCAGTATGTTCCAGTGGTACCTGTCCATTGCATGTGTCAGCTCCTCAAGCTCCCCAGCTGGCCTCAGAGTCCTCACGTTCCAGGTTCCAATTGAGATCCTCCCTACCTCTGAACTTCCTATTCTGTGTTACACCAGTTGCATACTTGTCACCTACGTCCCGGTGTCCAACATTGCTAACCCGGGCTGCGACCGATCCGGTATTATGGTATTGTTTAAGTTGTCAACCATGATGTTTCTAGGGCAGAGTTCAGCCTGATGGAGCCCATCCCTCTCCAGGCTATATATGTTGACCACAGCCGAAATCCACGTTTATTGCATGGTTCGCCTTGTCACGAACACATGGCCGTTGACTTATCAAAGAGTTCTTCCGCCCTGGCCTTTGAGTTCTTCTTAGACGACTTCCGCCCAGTGATGTTATGTTAACACCACCCCTTGTTGAGCCATAGGGTTTGGAGGCTCATGGAGGTGGGAGCGTCTTATTTCCTCCCATCAAGTCGTTGACTTGCCCATTGCCTATTATATAACCAACCAGACCATAAGGGCCAAATAGGCGGGGGATATCTCTACCTACAAATGACCCCCTTAATCTAGCTGAGAATGGCTCGCTCGGGTCTACCTGCTACCACTTGACTCAGATTTGAGTTTTACCCTGGCCGTTGACTTCTTCTAGCAAGACTTCCGCCCAATAATGCTGTATTTGCAGGTATGTTAATAGGTTTTGTCTAGAGACCTAGCAATGAACTCCTAGGTGGACTGCCTGCCAAGGCTAAGAACTCCACTCACCCCTTCTAGTTTGAATTAGAGACTAGTAGCTCTTAGACAGGACACCTTCCCAGGTTGATGAGCCCCATCTGCCCACATGAAGCCTTATCAGTGTACAAAAGAACTGTCCTGACTGTGCAGCTGCGGTAACTGGACGGACAAATTATGGCAATTTGACACAAATACTTAATCTTATTTTGTTGCGATAAAATCTCCATTTGTATGATAAGGTTATGAAATTGAATAATAAAAACTATAGTTAGTAATGTTTATGTTATTGCTCTCAAATATAGAATGTATATAGCACGCCTTTCTGTTATTACACAATATCTGTCAAAATCATCGGCTGAAATTATTTACCGTCAGTTCTGATACATTATTTATTATTATTAAGTTATTTTTAGTCACTCATGCAGATACGCATTATTCAAAGTTTTAGGAACTGCTGTAATGTTGTGGCTAACGCGTCAGACTTCCAATCCAATGCTTGCATTTCGATCCCACGTTTCACTTGTCTTTCAGACGAGACTTCAACCCAAGGTCCCGTCTCCGTATGACTTATATGCTTGTTAGACGTTAATCCTGAGTTCACGCACTCATATTTTTTTTCAAATACAGATCATTAAGTCATTAAATGATAGATATCTTACCATGCTGACAATGTTGACCATACGTTCCCTCAACGCATCTGCACAGGTTATCCATTTTGCACGTACCTTTGTTCTGGCAAATGTCCTTGCAGATCGCTATAAGGTACAAAAGAGGAAAAACTATTTAAAACTGTTGTTTATATACAACTTGATTTACACAGGAATTTAGAAAATGAATTAAATTATCTGTTTCTAAACACTGTGCAATGACTATGTACATTGTTTTGAAACAAAATAAATTTACTAAGGCCTGAATCATATGGTTTTGAGCTTTTATAATCACTGCTTCTAGGCACAAATCCTCCTTCCCGATGAAGACTTTTAATTTCTGAGGTTCCTTTTATTGGAAACAAAAGTTAACTACAAAATATCTGAGGTGTGTATAATTATAAAGCCAACGAAATTCCATTGCATAACTCTGTCTAATTTGGAAAAATTCAATCACATTTTAGCCGAAATAGCGGTTTCATGCATCAGTCAAAGGAAAGTTTGCAAGTTTTGTGCTAAAGTCACAGAATCGTTTCATAGTTGAGAGCATGTTTGCATAACTACATTACAAACTAAAACTATAAACTACTACCGTTTATATGAAAAGATTTGCTTTTCGCTTGTCTTGTTTTGTTCTGTGTGCTGCTTTTAATGTTTGCGTTTCTCATCTGGTCTGTAGGACAGGATTTGAAAATCGGCTGTGACGGTTCCTGAGCATTGCCTTTTCGTCTACTTTATGAAAGTAAGTTGTCCATAGTAAGTACGACAATTGTCAGGAACTGACACAATTCCATCCCAGATCCCACACAAGACACCATGTCGGAAAGAGACAACACAAAATTAGTCATCACATAAGACGTAAGTGGTAGCCTTGTGAACAGCCATTTCCCATGTAGGTGGTCAGCGGTCTAGCCATAATATCACAAACAATATATCAATAACAGACACAGCAACAAACAACACTTAAAACAACCAAGAAGAACAAAATCAAGAACTACCGCTTGTTCATTTTGATAATGTTAACATTGAAACGTGTTTTCTCTGCTCCAAATGCAATGAAAGGTTGCATTGTGTAAACAGCTGAACTATTGGTATGACATAGCCTAGTGTCTTCAGGCTCTGTAAATTATAAAACGCATAGCTGGAATATACGAAATACTGATACTGTGTACAACAGGCCAGTTTGCATAGAAAGCTAATCGTCAATCATCTGCAATTGCAGTGTTACGCATTTTTATCTGCGCATGCAAATAATATCCCCAAAGATACGAACGCACAGCTGTACCATCCATAACTGACCACAAAATTAACTTATCCGTTGTACGGAGAGTCCATTATTTCAAGTCCTCCATTGAATTAAATCAATGCAAAACAGTTGCAACTTATTGTGGAAACTTTACAGATGTGTAAGATGAAAATAGTCAACTGACATTAAACCGATATCCGGAGACATTTACAGATCACGACAATTCACAGACCCATCATAAGTCCAGCAGATTCAGGTAACTTAAATCGCAACAGGATCCCATCCCGCATAAGTCAAATTGCGTGGGGTTATCGAAATAGACATAAAAAATAATGCGACGTTATGTGCCATGTAATATCAAGAAAAATTGGATATATCGAAGAAATTTCTGGGACTTTTTGAGATTTTGTGATAGTTTGCTTACTATATTTAATACCATACGTTTATACTTTATCTAATACTATAAACCTTAGTAAGGTTCACAATAAAGCAACGCTCAGGAACCGACACAATCATTTTTGTTTCTGTTTGATTATAAAGCGAGCGAATGTTTCGGCAAACGTTTCACAATGGCTGACTCCAAAACCATGATAATAAGTACCCCATTGGTCAAGTGTTTTCTTATTAGACCAACTGATATTTCCGGAACGTAAATATGACAAAGTCCAGATTACTGCCGGAAATTTTCAATGTCGAATGAATGGACGGACAGGAGTTACACAAAACAAAATAGTCCCTGCTTCAATTAGACGGAGAAAACTTGTATATTTTCATATTGTTTAATATTATTTGTAAATAATATACTTGCCAGATCTTTCAACTTTGATCCAAGAGATATGTTGTTATCTCTCTAAATTGGTTTCGGTTCTGTAAGAGCTGAGGTGGCTAGTGCAATCCTTGGGAGAACCTCCTGTTTTGAGCCATCATCTGAGACAAATGCCCCAAAGTATTTGAAGCTTGTTACGGTACCCAGCTTCTGCCCTTTTATCTTGATCTCCCTCTGGATGCCATCTGCTCTGTTCGTCATCAGTTTGGTCTTCTCAATCTTATACGTTGTGCCGGTTTGATCGAGACTTTCAACTAAAGCTTCTAGTTCCTGTTCTTCTTCAGCTAGAGCGTCTATGTCATCGGCAAACCACAGATTGGTAATGAATCTGCCACCTATGAGGACCTTTCCGTCATGTTCTTCCAGAGCATCAGACATGATCCATTCAAGAAAAATGTTGAAGAGGGTGGGGGACAGAAGACATCTTTGTCTTACTCCAACTGTAGTTCTGAAACAGTCTCGTGTGTTGCCATTTATCAGGACTGCACTAATAGCCTTGTTGTATAGCTGCTCGATGGGGCGAACTAGATTTGCACTGATGTTGTACCTCCGCATGGTGGCCCGTACGGCTGCATGGCATACCCAGTCAAAGTTTTTTTTGAAATCATTGAAGACTTGGTACAGATTCTGCTGATGTTGGAGATACTTTTCGCACAGGATTCTAAGGTTGAAGATCTCTTCTGTGGTACTCCTTCCTGCTCGGAACCCAGGCTGTTCCTCAGCGATTATCTCTTCAGCTTGTGGTTTAAGCCTGTTCAAGATAAGATGACTGTCAGCATGACTTTGCTTGAATGACTGATGAGAGAGATGGTTCTGTAGTTTTGGCAGAGTTGTAGGTTGCTCTTTTTAGGGAGTGTAATAATCAGCGACTGGGTCCATCGGGTAGGCCATTCTCCTGTTCTCCAGATCCTGTTTCACATATCAGTAAAAACGTCAAACATGGTCTCCCCGCCAGCTTGATTAAGTTCTGCTGGTATATTATCAACTCCGGCAGACTTCCCCCTCTTTAGTGCTGCTACTGCAATCTCAACTTCCTCACGAAGGATCGGTTGTTGATCTTCCTCTGGGGGCTGATTGCAGTCCAGAAAGGCATTGTCACCGTAAGTCTCATGGTTGTATAGTCTGAACAATATTCTATGAATCTGCTGAGAATCTCTTGTTCCTCTGTAAGGCATTTCCCAGATCTGCCCTGGATAGTTGTGGATCTACATTGTTTCTCTAAAGTTAGATCCTTCACCGGCTGGTATGCTTTCTTGCTGTTGTGTTTGTTCAGGCAAGTTTCGATCTCCTATCCAGTCCTCCTTCGCTTTCTTCACTGCCTTCTGAATCCTCTTGTTTGCTTCCCTGTATTCTTCTGCTCAACCTGCTTCATACCGCTTCTTCTTCAAATTTCTCTTCTCATTACAGAGGTCGAGAATATCTCTGGTGACCCAGGGCTTTTTCCTACGACGTTCCTTCCCAAGTATCTCACTGGCTGCGACGTTCCTCAACAAGAATCTCACCGCCCGCATCAGTCACTACTTGGTCAAGAAACGGAAGACAACCAAAGTAGTTTGGCCATGTCTCAAGGTCTTCTGGTTTAGCAAAGACGATTCTACAAGGCACAGTGAAAGGAAAAAGAAAACGAGGTAGACAAAAGAATAGGTAGGAAGACAATATTAAAGAGTGGACTGGGACTGATTATGCCAGCTCAACTAGGGCAGCTGAAAACAGGACAAGGTGGAAAGGCATTGTTTCGAAGTCTTCTGTGGTGCCACAACGACCTCGTAAGGTTATGGGATAAAATAGAATAGAAATACTTGCCAGGTCTACAGTATGGAAAGCTCTCGTTGATGTCACGGAAGTTCCAATCACTTGATGAAACCGCTTTCCACTTTTCCGCATAACACAAAAACTTTCTTGCTTGTGGCTCCATTGTCTGTAATAGTGTTTTCAATATTTTTTAATATCGGCTTTTTCTGTGGCGTTAAGTAAAATAATACATTTCGGCATCGCAAAAAAGAGAAGACTGAAATCAGCCTGCGGATCCGTTTTATTAGAATGTGAAATCTATGGGCCATGGAAATATATAACTTGAAGAGTGAAGACTGATTTGAGTGTATTTTTGTACAGTAAATGCACATAGATCTTGAGCTGACCATAGACCCCCCTTCCCCCCAAGAGGAGTTTTGTACCCTATGATTTTCTGAAACAAAATTATACAAGAAACAAAATGACACATGTTAGCCCTCTGTACGTTGGGGCGTTAACGTTTAACGTCAACGTCAATTACACTACCCAAATTTACATATTCACGTTATAATAGAAAATACGAATTGTTATACACATGTTAGTATTTGTAGTAAATAATTTTGGGTTTTGTCTGCTAGTACATAAATCGCTGTTTCAAGGTATTTGACATTGTCAAGGATAAGTTTACTAACCCGTATAACGTAGTTTACATTGTATTTGACGTTTTTCCCCCTTCAGTTTCTAAATAAATGTAATATAAGGAGCAAATTGTAAGAATTGAAGTGTAGAGACAAGTTAATGTCATATATATGACTGTTTCAATATTCTAGTATAAAAAACAAACAAACTGAAGTCTTACAAATCTCGTCAGCAGTCACGATTACTATGTAACGTATATAACCACAACTAAAATACGATAAAAAAAACCAGAATCAGAGTAAATCTCTGAATTGATGAACTGAAGTTTATACGTGCTCCATCAATCTTCTTTGATTGATGCCCAGCTTAGATAAGCTAGGCAGCAGTTAGCAGTGGATATATTAAATGGGGACAGAATCTATCTTATTTTCGAAGAATTCAACCTGCAAAATGACAAGAAAAGCTAAGATAGCCAACATCAACCGCATTTTATTTTTCAATGTTATCTGTAATATGTCTAAAGTAGACACTGTTGTATATGTAAATATGAAGAAACGCCAATGTTATGTGTCCTCAAAATTTAAAAATAATCGGATAGTGTATATTTGAAAAACAGTCTAACAGTAACGTTACGTTACATAATTGTAATATGTCAAGGATAAAGATTTGCGAGTCATCTGTTATCAAAATTTTAGTTCCCGGGCGGCATGAATTATTCATTGCTGTAGTATTAGCTTACCACTGGTCGTCAGATGGCAAATTTAGCTCTTTGAAATACACAAGAACTCAGCAGGACACACACTATAGATTGTTAGAGCTGAAGCAGTTCGACCTTGTCTTCAATACAGTCTCACTTAAAAATGACTTAATAAAAATGATTTTTTTTTAATTTTATGCATAGAATGAAGTACCTATAAGTTGATAAATGCTGCAACTAATTAGTATTTATGTTCTTGTTATGATGGCGATAAAACCAATTTCGCTACCTGTGCTGTTGGCTGAGCCATTCAATTACCCTACATACATATATGCAACTGTGACTACCAGCAGAGGCAATCAAGAGCAGTACCAATTCTGCTGTCGGCATTAACACCATTTTTGCTATGCTGTCAGTCGAATCGTCAGCCACGAGCCTCTTTGCACAGTAACTGCTTTACATAATTAAGCAAATATGTGTGGCTCCCGTGATCAGAACTTACATGTTTATTTGTGATCTACGTGATCTGTTTATTCAGCACCCGGCCATCAAATACATTATAAAATATTAACAATGTAAAAATTTAAGGATTCTAGAAAGTGATATACTATAAAGCATACAACATTCTGTCATCAGCCTGTTCAGGAGTTCTATTTTCCATTATGTTGTTACAAATATTTAACTGGTTAGTTAATTTTGCAAACCCCATGGTTTTATTCCCACTTATTATCACTAGCAAGGACTAAAAGTGTTACGAAATACAAACTTCAGTCAGACATTTTTCAATATGTAAGCAACTAAAATTGTTGCTTGGATATTGCCAAAATGCTGTATTCTCCAACAGTATTTTACATATTTGGACAAGGATGATTTGATAAGTAGTAAGATATCAATAATAAGCAGTTTACAACCATATTATTGCTAAAATGTAAACAATATGGTAATACAAGGTCACGGAGATCAAACGCAGTAAGTTATTTAGGTTAGCCCTTCCTTGGCATGAATAGGTATGCACTATTTCTATTGTTTGATAATTTGCTTTATCTGTTCTGAAGTTGTATTTGTTCTTACTTTATTTTTTTTTTATTGCTTGGATTTTCCAGCTGTATATAACAAAATTTCACGTATGTTACTGTCTTTAGAACTCAAATGTACAAATTTGTTAAAGAAACAAACTGGGCAATGCCATTATGAAATACTTTTATTTTTGATATAATAACAAAATCAACAGCAAAACCCATTTTACATGTGCAGAATATGTCAATGTAAATCATAAAATCACCCTATGTGTTATTTTTTTATTGAAAGTGGAAGAAAACCTGATTATAGATATTATAATGAAATATTTTGAATGTTGATGTTATTTACGTTACTACTAGTAATAGCTTATCATAGAAAATAAACCCGAATGTAATTTTTCTCTTATATTAAAAGATTCTTTTATGAAGAAACTGCTACCAAAGAAAATAAAATGATTCTATCTTCAAATTATACGATTTTAAAAAAAATAGCCCTAGGTAACGTATATAATCGATGATTGTGGCCGACTAAATGCATTCAAAATATTGTGGAACTGTTCCTTGCTGTTTAGATAGGCTGGCATAGTCAATATAACCTTTTACTGTTGTTTTCAATTCCAACAGTGTAGTTCAAGCACTTGAATTATACGGAAAGTGATAATTGTAATTTGGAACATTATAAGCGGGTAATGTGTTCAACATCCTATTTCTCCCACAGTATACAAGATAGGATAATAATATTTGCAGATCTGAGAAGATCTATAAATTTTCTTTAATACAGTACCATACATTTTGTCTAACATTAAAGGAATAACTTACAAACAGGAAGTATTTTGGGTGGAAATAGCAATTTTAAAGGAGTGTAAAGAAAAACGTTACGTATATTATACCATGTAGGCTAAAGTGACGTTTCAAACGTCATAACTTTTAGCTACTGCCTTGTCCTATTAGACTCTATTATAAGTTTAAAGATAGGAAAGTGATTTCTATTTTTTTTAATTTTGATAGTATTTATTTTATGTTTGTTATTTTAATGGATAACGTATTTAACAGGCTGTTACAGCTTAACGCCCCACTCGCCAGAAGACTAACATGCTGCAAAATACGTCTAAGATGCTGGACTTTAAGAAAAGTATGGTCTACAAAACTCCCCCTGGGGGAGGGGTAAACATATCTGGATCATGGCCTAACATTGACTAATTTCTTTTATACACCGTGCCACTCATTTAATCAGCTTGTGCTTTACTGTAAGCTGACCTATGTCCGCCGGGCTAAAAAACTATGTTGTCTTAATTAAGGTAGGCCGTGACACTAACAACGAAAACGGCGAGACAGCTTAGCTTCTACAAATGCTTTTCTTCCGTAACTTATCAGATATCCAAAGTTATATTAATAAATGAGACACCCAGGAAAGGCTGCGATCAAAATGTACAACCAACCAAGACATCGAAGAAGTAAAAAAAACAAAAGGAGAATGACAAACGTCAAAAGAAACATACACAAATTACAGACATACTCAGCCTTACACAGGCGAAATGAGCATGAATACAACAAGTCGTACAAACTAGCATAAAACATATGATATCTCTATTTCCGTTATTCACTACTTTACACCAAAACAGGTAGAGAAGAGAAAACAATATGCCATAACAAAACATATACAAGTCTGTATCAAATGGTGCAGAATATGTACACATCGACAACTCTACAATTTATACGTTGAACCAAAACCCTTAATCTAATATAATCAAGAATAAAGGGAGCAACTCCCGCTCCCCCCGCTCCCCCCGCCCCCACCCCACACCCCACCTCCATGCCTTTTGAAAAATTTGTAGGCACTTGACTGACTGTTCAATTGTTACAATTTAAAATATTAAAAACGTTATCCGTAAAAAATACTTTGATACATCAATCTATTACTGGCCGTTCCAATGCGGTACTTCTGTTGTGGGTTTTCAGTATTACACGTTGTTATGTCCGCTTGTCCATGATCTCTAGCAATATGGTAACCTGGATAATGCCAATTATCCAGTCTTTTTTTTAATTTAAAATAGAAAATTAGTTAAAAATAGTTGCTGCTGTTTTCAATTGGCGTAGCTGAATGACCATCTGTTTGCGAAAGAGCTGTTTATTCGGTTAACCGTGCGTGTCTTCACGAACTTTTGTCTAGCTTTTTGTGTGTGTGTGTGTGTGTGTGTGCTTCTTTCGCTTTTGATTTTAAGGGCTGTATATGGGATTTGATTGTATTAATTCCTGATCATTTCCTATCTTTTTACTTTTCTTTCAGTGTTTAGCTTTAATTTAGCGACTTCGAGAGAGAAGAGAAAGATAGCGGTAAAAGAACACAACAATCATAAACAGACCCTATCAAGGAGCTACTGCATGAACATAAGAGCTGCATTTCACTAAACCTCTTTTGAAAGTCTTATATATGCGAACTTTCTGTTGCGAGAATACCACTGTGACTGTGGATATTTTACAATTATTACCCTTTTTACTTGCTTAAAGAAATTCTGATATCAAACAGACTGGAATTTAAAAATGTCCCAGTTTTAAAAGTCTATAAATATGAACAAATAAACTTAGGAAAGAAGTTGTAGCACGAAGTTAAGTAAATGTCATAGGTCCTTCATCTACCCAAAGACCAAAATCACTAATAAGTTTCACAGCATCTCCTCGCCATACTACCGCTTATACAAATACAATCGATACCCCAAGACTAAATCCGCTCATAAATTTCACAGCATGTCCTCGCCATACTACCGCTTATACAAATACAATCGAATATATAGAACACAACAAACATAATTCACATCGTCAAAAGTAAAGCACCGCTTTCGACAATTCGGAATCATTATTTCGGATGATGCCTAAAAATGAAGTGAAGAGAGGACCATCCTGTATCACAAAAATAACACAGAAAAATAGTACATGTAAAACCATTAGAGCATGTGAACAGTACTTAAATATCTACGTACTGTTTTGCCACATACATGTACATGTTTTACATATCTATATTATGGAGAAGCCACCTAAATTTATGTATATGTCTGAGATGCGTCCCTCCAATAAGTTTGAGTAAATCAGTCCTTTTTACTAACTGGCTATTTGGCGAACATGCTCTAGAACAGCAAATAGTAGAGCAGATGAAAGCTATGATCCGGAACCCACACAAATCGTTTAGCTCGTCTTGCCCTAAACATTACCAAATCAGGCACGAACTGCCTTTTTTTCGGGACTTCACTCTTCGCTCATGCACTTAAATCCCACAAATTATGATATTTCGGAAAACATACCTCAGGACAAGTTATGGTAACGTATTGCTTGTGCCAGACAGTATTTCCAGGAGATAAATACACCTCGTTATCATCTTGTATCTTCTGTTCGGGATACATGTTAATCGCTTCTGGTATGATACAGTTACCTAGGAAGAAAACTGACCAGGTCATGGAAATAGTGTCAAAAAAAGCTTGTGTGAATGACGATCGGCAACCTCAGAGCTGAGCAATAAATTTCAAGTCATGCCTACACACATTGATACTGTAATTGCTCAAATGTTCGCGATGTATTAATGTTCGCAATGTTTGCGGTCAGCATAAATACCCGCGAACATATGTTGTTTTTTTTTTTCGTTTTTTATTTATAAAAAGCATAGCAAATATATTCGAGAACTTTAATACCCTATAACATGTCTACTGTTCTGAAACCAAGAACTTATGTCCCCACAAACATAAATAAAGACAGTAAAGTATTATGTTTGGCTTAGTATCTAGTAATTGAAAGAAACTGGATGAAGCAAAGGTGTACTGGTTCAAAGACCTTTTTCTCACCACAGTTAAGCAAATAAAAGGTTAAACAATAGCAGGTTACTAAAATAACCGAGTCCTTAGTTAACATGAAGTCAAAAACAGTTATCACCTTGGGATCATACACACTGACATTTTTGCTGGAAAGTGAGTAGTCTTCGTAGTGAAAAATAGTCATCTCACTTCTTACTTTACAAAACGTAGTCTCATTTTGTCTTTTCTCATCAAATACTCAGTACATTTGATGTCAAAGGTGCTTAAACTCAAAGTCCACCTCTTAACAAATTCGATATGCTTACAGTTGTTTGAACAATTGAATCATACTCTCTACCAACTTTTCCACATTACACTTGAACCAACAAAGGCCTAGCGTTCCACAAATAAGATATAAATAAACAGTGCAGAGCCAAATCTGACGCCGCAATACGCGGCGTCGGATTAGGGCTACACTATTTGCAATCGACAAATTTGCATTTTTCCGTATAATGAAATAAAAATGATAAAAGTAAACTAAACCAGACATTCCTTACTTTAAAACTGACTCGTCCAGTTGATGAGAATGGACTTGTCTACCATGCATAAATGGGTTAAATTTGATAGTAAAATGTTTAGATTATAATACATGTCACTTTTGCTTCATTATTAAATTTTTAAATACTACTACTCTTTATGGATTTTATTTCGTTTAAAATAAGCCCGACTTTATTCCACTACAATATAAGACATTTCTATTCTATAATAAATGAGGAAAAACAACCTATACCATCAATCTAACATATTGTATATATGTTGTCACAATTCACATGTACAATGAGCGTGAAATGTGTGTTCCGAACTAACTATTCTCTTGTTCTCTAGTTTCTCATAACACTCGCTTCGAAGAATCAATAACGGATACATACTTAAGGACATAATCTGTCCTGGAATCTAAGGCTCTGCTGCATTACCCTTATATATATAATCTTACCTGGAAGATCACACTGTGCAGGAGCATCGTCTGTCGCAAACACTGGCACAAACTGTCCGTCTTTGCATTTGTAGGGGTCGTGCTGTGCATGATTTAAATGGTATCCGATATCGCAGATCAGTCTGTATAACGTCCTGTTTGCCTCAAGCCTTTCAAATTTTCCATTATCGAGCTGACAGTTTTTGTCGTCAACGAAAATCAAATCTGTTAAAAAGGCGACAAAATAAGAATGAATAATGTTAGATTAAAATAGACCCTTAGTCATTCACGAGCAGCATAAACTTAGTTCAAAAAGAATACTAGAGCGAGCAGGGAAGCTATGTAAAAAACTTCTGAAGCCTCTGCCTCTCTTCCAACCATTTATTTATTAATGCAAGCTCTATGGCGATGCTTCCGTTATAGTTTATCGACGTTGTTGTTTGTTATGTTTTAAGGTAAACATAAAATAAGAAAAGTAGAAGTAGATATTTCGTATACCTATCTAAGAAAGAGATGTTCATTTTGCTATCAGCTAGTATAACTACTGTACTCGTATTTCATTTGGTTCGTGAGCTGGATATGGAATTTGATTGTGTCAGTTCTTAATCGTTGCCTTTAACACTACTTCTCCAAGCAGTGTATTCAATTTTTCACCGACTAACAAGCTGATCATAGGCTTCGCTTTTCACACATACCATAAGAACTTTTTTGATTGACCTCCGATATTGTTTATGAAATTAAACAAAACTGCTTGGGGAAATTAAGTGCAGGTACATTTTGACAGAAACTACCCTAATTGTTTCCCTATTATTATAAACTGGTAGAAAAGCAGGAGTGAACCTATTCACCTCAAAAACCATACCTGTTTCATTACATACAGGCATGCTCTGATTCCAGTTTCCATCTACACACGCGACGGAAATACTGCTCTCATACAAGTCCTCTTCACATGTGACCATAACATCGTATCCATTCGGCACCTAGAGTAAATTAAATACATGTATATATGAATAACGTCACGTGCAAAAAGACATTACGAACAGTGAAGATTCAGATCAGTCTTTGCATTCTCGCCCTCCGATTCAGTGTCTTCCATTTTCACATATAACATCTATATATGCTGGTGCATAGTAAACATAGAGAAATGAAAAATAGGGCTAGTTTTCTCAGCTTCTTACTTGCACAGCTTTATTTATTATGTTTATTATTACCGTAATTGTTTTTCAGTTCTTTAATATTATTTGACTTTTTGTTTATTATTTAGGAGAAACTACAGTCCTGGCTTTCCTATTGTCTTGTTTGGCTTCGAGCCGTCTATATTGTTTCCTAGCCCATTTGGTTATAAAGGCTAGATGAGCCGCGACGCGACAAAACCAACAATGTGGTTGTGCGCCCAGCGCAGACTCAGATCAGCCTGGGCATCCGGCGAGTCTGATCAGAGTCTTCGCTGTCCGCATGAAGGTAGCTTAAACCCTAAGCTACACTTTAAGCGCTTGGGGAAGACTCAGTTCAGACTGGGCGGATGATGAGGCTGATCTGAGTCGGCGCTGGACGCACAAGGACTTCGTTGGTTTTCTCGTGTCGCGGCTCAGATGTGGAAATCGTAATCATTGCCTCCTCATCCGCTTTGAATGTTAAGTGTATGCATACGGATTAAGGTCCTTTTCTCGTGGTACCAAACATATTTTGAAAAACTTCTTGAATAAAGGAATCAAACACTCGTATTATTTGTTTGGCTTGTATATTGAAATTAATAACGTCATGAGACGAAAAGATGTCTCCCTACAAAGTAATAAGCAAGGTAAAAAGTTAGGCAATGATCAGGAATTGATACAATCAAATCCCAAATTCCGCATTCAAAACCAATAGGGAAAGAAGCACATACACACAAAAATTGATACAAGTTTACGAAAGACACCCACAGTTAATCGAACGAACAGCTCTTCCCAAACAGATGGTAATTCAGCTACCCCAATAACAGCATCAAAATCTATTTTTACTTATTGTTTTATTTTAATTACAAACTAAAACAAAATAGAAGGCAAATTGGGCAGCAATACAGGTTACCAAACCGCCAGAGACCAAAGACAAGCCGACACAGCACAATATAACATCAAGGAACCGCAACAGTAGTACCGCTTGGAACGGTCAGCAAAAGCATACTGGGGGTTTGAACTAGTTTTACTGGACCCAAACCTCGCCCTTATTTTCCGCAGTGGCCCAAGGCAACAAAACACAAGCACCACACAGAAGACAAAACAAACACTACCAAAAACACTTAACAACTATTTATACCTATTTTCTATTTTTTATTATAGAAAATAACGGGAAGCAAAGTTGGCAGTTATACTGGTGGGCACATTGCTAGCAGACCACGAACGAACTGACTAAGACACAAGAAGACGAAGAACCACAACCGCCTTGGTACGATCAGCAATATATCACTAGAGGCTTTAGAGGGGATAATCTTACCCGGAGATTATTTTGAAAAATACTTGCATTAGATAAACCACGAAGATTAACAGACGACGCCAAACTTAGATTCAAAGGTTGCAATTTCACTGAAGGTAGTAGAATTTGGAAATTATTAATAGAATGTGGAATCCGAACAGAAGACGCGGAATGTAACCTAACAGGACTAACACAATACTCAGGCTGTTTGTCATTCTCATAGTTATTTGCAATGTGGTGATACCGTTAAGAGAAAAGCGATATTCATATCGGTTATAGAAAGCATACAATCAATCATTATGTAAATTCCTTTTGTTAAAAGGAACGGTATAACAACATCCCACAATGTGCATCAATGTCTAATCCAAGTCCACCGAACGAGAAGTAAGTGTCAGTTATACAACGGGATACAAATTTCAGTAGATTAATAACCTTCAATACAGTATCAAAATGGTAAGAAATCAAGGGATAGGAATAATGAAAACTGATTGCAAACAATCCCTGAGGACTGGAATAATAAGAGCATTAAAGGAATGAACGGGGAGACTTTTTAGGGCCGCCACACAGCACAAACACAAAACTCTGATATGCAAAGCAAAACGATAGGCAATGATCAGGAATTAATACAATCAAATCCCAAATGTCGCTCTCAAAACAGATAAGCAATATTCATGAGCTTATACAATCAGATCGCATATTCGGTCCTAAAAACCAAACGCGACAGAAGTTTTCACAGAACTAGTCAGCGGCTCACGCAAGGCATGCACGATAAACCGACTGGACTGGTGGTCAGTTAGTGACCTTAACATGAAAAAATGACTGATAAAATAGTTAAATCAAAGCATTTATTATTAAAATCATAAAGAGGTCCTTCAGGAGCTGGAAACACTTTTATATGTGAAACATGGATCATACTTCGAAGTTTCGGACATAAGCCTCATCAGAAAACCTGACAATATCTGGTTACAAAAGACAGAGAAAAGCATAATAATTTCTCAATTTCAGTAAGGCAGTCGATTCAAACACTGATAAGTATAAAAAGAGTCCAAATGATTAAAAAGCGATGACCAAGAATAAGACTTTGAACCAATCAGGAACCTTTTTTTTATAATAAAAAAATTAAATATAATCTACACTGCAGATGATGTACGGGAAGGCGTTTCACGGCCGCCACACGGCACAAAACCAGCTGCAGTGAAGTTTCTTTCAGAGCAGAGGACACATTCAAAAGAAGAAATATGGGTAATCCTTTGAAGTTTCAGCTACAAGACTATTCCAGTGATGTGTATAGTATAATTAAACTGTTTCCAATGGCTAAGAGAGGCCTTAAGCCAAGCAAATGTTCGTGATATTCAATGGCTGGGCTTATGACTACTGTATATATGTTACTAAAGGAAGATATTTGAAAATATATTCAGTATGGTACTTAACCTGGTTACATTCGATATAACCTCGTCCCTTAATCCTTTCGAATAATATATTTTTCTTCGTTAGCTTTTCTGCTTAAACACAGTTTTAATAAATTCTATAATATTAGCTCATTCGGAAGCAAGAAATAAACCAAAAAGCGCATATAGCAGACTTTTCTTGAATGAGTCTGTTATTGTGCCCCGAAAAGAAACGTGCAAGATTGATCACGCTCGATACTGCTGGCCTACGAGCCTGCCTCTATTCCAAAAACGACACTAAAAGAAAGGAGACCCCCCTTCCTCCTCAACAGAAAAAAGGAAAACAGAAAAATATATCCAAATTCTTTTCCTCTGTACCGCTACACATTTTCATCCTCCTAATATTTTTCAGCTAGCTGATATTATATATGTTCTACATTTCTTCCAGTATCCCTAATCTTCCGCTTCTTCGTCTATTAAACACTTTTATTATTTCTCTAAATTCTTTGATCATTTGTAATCTCCATGGCTTTAAATTAGTAGAAGTTCTCTTCTACTAAAATGGTTTGACAAACTATTCGTTTCTGCTTCTTTTTATTATCTTCATCCAGGATCCTTAACGCTGTTTTCGTTTTTTTTATCTTTTCCTATGTAATGCTTAGCACTTGCCAATACCTAATCACATATCGCTATAGAAGTCAAAGTCTTTCTATCAAAACCTTTTGGACTTTTCGATGCTTCCATGTCATATAATTTTGATACATTGAACATTTGTCCATTCGTCTTCCTTTCAATTCCTCTCCATCTTCTTCTTTCAATTCTTCATCCAGTTGTCTTTATCGTATGTTCTTCATTTCATCTGTGATGCTTTTTTTAACATTTTTTTCATCTTCTTGGTCACGTTTTCATTTTGCTAGCTCAGTTAGGGAAGCTGAGGACAGGACTAGGTGGAAAGGGGATCTGTGGTGCCCCAACGACCTTGTTAGGGTATGGGAAAGGCTAGACAAGAATAACGATTTTAAAGCATTTGTAAGCCTAATTTATCTATCGCATTAGCTTTTGCATTCCTTTAACTATTTTCGGTTTTACTCTTTTTTATTCCTTCATTTAAAGTTGTTATTTAATACAAAAAATTGTTCGATGCTGATGAACTTAAATGTAATGTTGACAATGATATGATAGAATAAAGCACTGTCCTCGGCTGTTGCAACGATCAATAAAGGTATTCCCTGGTAGCTATCACAATATTAACAATATAATGCCTATACCAGCCTTATTTCTTGTCATGGCTGGTCCTAGTAAATATTACATAATATGCCTCATTGCAGGTAATAATTTTTAAAAAGCTTTGTTTTTATTATTTTATATGTTACCTCAAATATAATTGAAGATACCAATGCAAAGCCATATTTAAAAACCTTGACCCACATAAGAAAAATGACGAAGCGAGAAATACAAAAACCAAAATCGAATACCACACCTTCAATAACAGACAAACTCAGTACAAAGCAGAGGAACTCTTAATATCAAAGCAACAAACATCAAAAACAACACAAACTACGTGAAACATAAACGATATTTAGTCTAATGCCCGACTACAGTGAAAGAAAGAAGTCACCGTGTTTGGTTAAACTACAACGTGCAATATAATGCATGACATTGATATTGATAACATAATTAATTTGGTGAGTTATAATATTTTGTTCCATTGTACGAGGTATGGATAGAATTGTAAAACGGCAACGACCGTGGTCAACAGGAACTAATACAAACTACCCACGCACAAATATGAAATCAGAAAGATGAGCGCAAATCAAAATCAACAGCTTTAATTGGTTTAGTGGTCAGTTAAGCTTTCTGTTGTAACCGTTCTGTTGGTCTAAATTATTTAGTTCAGTAAAGATAGCTGAGTTGTCATTTATTTGGGAAAGAGCTGCTGACTCGGCGTATCAGTTGTAATTTATTGTTTGTTGGGGTGTCTTTGTCAATCTTTCCCTTTGATGTTGGGGATGGTGTTTGGGATCTGATTCAGTCAGTTCCTGAAGTGTAGTTACTCTTTAAATTTTCATAAATATTGATCCCCCAGATAAATGGTTAAAGTTTATGGACCACATCACTTAAAGTGCTTAGGAATAACAACCTCACTGTCTGCTTCCTTTTCCTCTGAGCCAACGACAAATTTCAAGTTCGTATTGCCTGGCAGCACACATCCTGAAATAAATAAACGAAAAGACGTGAAGCTGAACGTTTACTACTGCCTTAGTCTGAAGGAACATTTGCATATTGGATCAATCTTCAGAGTGTTATAAATAGTATCGTTGCTTAGATTAAAGAAGGTATTTGAATGTTCCTATGGTCCTTCAATTATCAAGCTATAGGGAAGGAAGTTATGTCAGCTGGATTAGTATACGAAAGGTTCTGATCGCTCTTATTCGAAGAAGAATCTCTAAATTGAAGAGCAGATCATCAAATCATAGTAAACTGGGTTTTGCTGAGATCAGACCTGGTTTGCGAAATACTTGAAAATCCCATGGCTATGTGTATGGACTTTTACTCGGGTTGGCGGCGAATCAACACGGTAGAACTATTACACAGAGTAATGCTTAACTAACAACGTTAACCGGGTTACCACTATCAGCCCATTTCTTTACACGTATGTATTTATGCTATCCATATTTACTCTAAACATAAAGACATCCCATCCAAAATCAAATTACAAATAGACTCTATTTAATCTCCCGCATTAGAATGCCCATTTTGTCCGACATTTTCATGTATATTCGCTAGAGTTAAATTTTCCCTAATATTTGCAAATATACTGACTCGCCAATGTTTGCTCAGTTTGTGATCAAACGGAAATCGCCAGCAGACTATTACATGAACAAGGCAAATTAATGAGCTCACCATTAATTCCAAAACCACAATATCGTGATCAAAAGTACACGCACACATTAAGCGATTTACAGCATAGCTTGCAAGCAGTGTATACCCTAATCCGACTCTTCATGAGGTGCAGTCTGATTTGAGTCTACTTGGTTTGAACCTAATAATTCGTGTTTAATAAAGTTCATGGTATCAAACGGATGCATCATTTACCTCCTCCCAGTATGGTATCATCAGACTGTAATGTAGTGCTTGAAAAAACGTCTGTAACTGTAGATATTGCATTATCAGGTGTGAAAGTCGTTTCTGTAAATGTTGATTCAAACAAATTCTGAGTATATAAAATGACACAAAACAGTGCCTATATCTTCCCTTTAGTTGTTGAGGTTAAAATAAACTAACATAAACTCACAAAAAAATGCCAGTTTCGCATTATGTCTCTATCTATTTAACTGCGTTTAAACGCCACTGATAACTCGCTAACTGAACGTACGTCTGACATCGGTAGAATTTTAATATGGATTCCATATAAAGTCATTCTAAATGTACAGTGTTTGTGAGCGTTTGCTCGTAATTTGATATAATTTGATATAAGCAGTTAGCATCCAGTGTACTTAAAATCACATAAAACTGCCTTTGATTTCAGCCAATAAACGAGACCTTATATTTAAAGATGGTAATAAAAGAAAATTGCCTGGTTAAGTCAAAAGCTCGCACTACCGATTACTAAGCCAACGTCAATTTGATGTTGAAGTGTACCGTAGAAATGTACAAATTTACATCCCGGTGAGATACAAAATACCAAGAAAAAAATATATAACAAGTAAGCAAAGAAAATGTTCATATGAAAAAAGAGTTTATCAGCCCATGAACAAGAACATGGTATTTTAACAAGTCTTGCTTGGAAAATGCCCTACTTTCAATTAAATAACCTTCAGGGCAAAGCTGTTAAAAACTAAAGACTTCTTTAGTTAATGATACATCATATTTTCAAACATCATGTACACAGAAATACAGCCATGTTTCCAAATAAATGTAAGGAGTGTTTGCAGTGCATTTTTGCATTTGATGTTGAATGTACTAGAAGGCTTAAAAACATTAACTAATAACTTAATAAATATTTCAGCCTACTTGGCCCAGTTGTTTACTAACCAGTTGTAGCTTCCATGTCAGTTGCTTCTTCTGTTAAAGGCATTGGGTCTGTAGTAGTCACTCTTGTCTCTTGATCATCAACATCTGCGTTTGTTGTCGTATCTTGAATTGCATTATGGCTAGATGCAGTTTTTACACTGACTTTGGATAGCACAACTTCCTCTGTCGACGAAGCAGTTCTCTCCGAGGTTGTTCTATCTGTAGATTGACTGTCTGCAGGCATTTCTGTTGCTTCTGTAAAATTTTGATTTGTATCTCTTTCCACATATTGTAATCAGGGAAAACTCGGATCTAAGCAGTCTGATCCTGTTTCCATTTACGATTTATGGATCTGGAAAATCCATATGGAGAAAAATGAAGAATCGTATCTGTATTTGCAGATGAGCTGGTTGATATCAGAATTTTACAATACATTAGAGCTCCAGATAAAGTGAGGTATTGAGGATAATTTTGAAATATTTTTCTTATTTCTTGACTAAAACATATCTCCAGACCCCTAATTAGAACCTTCTTGTCAGGATGGGTCTAACGAGGGGTCACCACACATATTTTTATTGTTGCAAAAATATGGAAAATAATCAAAAAAAGTATCCCTGTAACTCATTCTTATCTGGAGCTATGATACCCGTTCGGCTTAAGGTCCCTGTTCATTTCACACCTTTCAATAGCATTGAAAGCATGATAAAGCTATCTGAACATGTACCGACAAGCCTACACACACACGTCTGCATATCAGTTTGCCAAATGTCAAGATGAATTGCTCGTCGTCAAATCAGCGTATTTTCGTCCTGTAGTAAGTTTCATCATATTTTATTGCCTCTTAAACAAGCAATGGGGTCGGGCTACAAAATCTCACAACATAAGTTGCAGCCCTTCCCCTGTCTTGTATTTCATGACGCCGTCTTCACTTGGGTGCTGGGGAGGGGATCTCTTTCTTAATGGTGTGTAAAATAGATTCGCTTCAGAAAGAGCTTTTAATTCGACTTGCCGTCTGTGTCTTTCGTGAACTCTTGCCGATTCATGTTTATACTTTGTAATTTGCTTTGTATATATTTACTTTGTATGTATTTTGAAATTAAAAATACTGTTAAAAGTGATTTTCACTTCCTGACCGATTGTTCTCTCTATGACAATGAAGGACATGACTCACTTAGTATGATTAATATTATTAACAATTATTTCGAATTAAAACATTGACATAGCCATATGGCCGTTATTACATGAAAAATAAGAGTCTGTTGTGGGTACTTGGGTCTAATATTGATTGTTGTTTTGAGAACAGACTTAAAACGTCCAAATAATTCTCAGACCGTCGATGTTTCTTCACTATTAATTAATTCGGCCATTCTTTAAAACGTGTTGCTATATGTTAGTATTATATTGTTATGTCTACTTGTGGAATGTGCCTATATGTCCTTTTTCAATCGAATGTGTGTATTTTTATATACCCGCAAGGGTCCTTGACTTGCAGTAAACAGTATTCTATTCTGTGCTCTACTTCTTTCCTTTTTGGTTTTACTGACAGGATATGGGATCATACTGTATTAGTTCCTAATCATTGCATATTTGTACTTTGGCTCTGGAATTATATGATGGGGTGTCGTTTTCAGAACCAAATTATATACATCGACAGCCTTATGATTTGCAAATTTAGAGTAATGGAAGGAAAAATGAAATTTTTAATATGCGTGAGGTAAATCGGGAGGTCTAGCAGGAGGTAAAATGTCCATAATCTGCACGGTAGCTGTCATCCTGATTCATACAAAATGTGTCATGTTCATTATAGTCACATCTGTATTTTCTAATTCAAACCCTCAAATCTATCGCTTGGTGGAAAATGAATTTCTTGATGTCTATTTTAGTGTTTTATCTGAGCCACCTCGAGCAAGTGTAAATAAATTACGCGACAGTAAAAACTGTAAACAGTCTGAGCCTCGGTGAAGCTTCAGGGTTTGTATGCTTTATATATAAAGGGTTAGAGCGAAGTCCGTGTATAGAATTAAGTGATTACATTGATAGGGGAAGGAACTTGGATCATGAGTTCACTGACATGCTGATGTAATTCACACTTTAGTTGTTTAAAGGTAAGTATACTTACTTAGTACACAGGATGGGAACTGCTGGGGTTCAAAAGTCCCTCGGGTACACAAAGATGTGAATTTTTCGATAGATTCTCCATTGAGAAATAACTGAAAATTGTCGTTCTGGCATTTAACTATGACCTGAAATCAAGATTAAAATTAAACCTCAAAGACTTTTAGTACCAAGTGTATATAAGTGATATGTAAATAGTCGTAAAAAAGGGCGCTCCTGTCGAAGTGAACGGGGCCTCCAAAGTCTGAAAATAGCAAGCTAGTGTTGAAGTGGGTCGTACACCTTCATGTTTTCTATCTTTTACGAAGAAGAACAAGTTTCTGTCCTTTCATGACTTCCAGTTTGCTAACCACGCCCATAGATGATAAAACTTGAGCACATTCTCAAATTCAAAATAAAGCACACTGATTGGCACATGCTCGGAAGCAGCCAATCAGTGTGCTTTATTTTGAGTTTGAGATTATTCTAAAATTTTATAACGAACCCTGGAAGACAAACCCCTTCAAAAAATTCTTAGATGATCAAATTCTTAACTTTAAGAGTTGTCCCATTGAGATAAAGTTTATCCATTCATGTTAAGATCGTTATCTGGACAACAGACATAGGCAAATAAAGGTATGATAAATGTTCATATATGGACATCAAGTTTCACATCGCATATTACAGAACTACGACATAAGAGTGTTTCAAAAAAGCTACCGCAACAATTTTTAGCATAAGTAGGAATGATATTAATGTTTTTTTTTTTTGTTGTTGTTGTTGTTTTTTGTTGTTGTTGTTAGCTGGTGTTTTTTTTTTTTTTTTTTTTTTTTTTTTTTGCTTTTATTGGCGTGTTAACTCCACTGTCTAAGTACAGCCAAACTTGCTTTATGTAATACGTTAGAGAGTGTGTCATCAGAGTTTACAAGGCAAATAATAATAAAAAAAAATAACTTTCACTTCCTACAGGTCGAACAAATTGATAAGCTTACAAATCGCTATTTAGGTAGTAGTTCCAAACAGAGGATTTGTCGATGTAGCAAAGTCGGTTTTCATTCACTTTTACCAATCAAATATAAATTAGCTAAATTGAGATGGGATTATATAAGTTGAGATGATCATATGAGATCAACACTGTATTCGTGTACATAAGTAAACACATCTTTATAAAGTCTTACAAATATTTAGTTTAAACATGTTTTATTGATAATTTCAACTGACAAGCAACATAAGTTATACACAAAATAAAGTTATACGGATTTGAATGAAATCAAAATGCTTATATGATTCCTTTTCCTAAAGTATTTGTTTGACATTTGGTCAGTACCGTGATTTTCCGCCATTTTCATAAAGGAACACAACTTTCGTGACTGTCCATTTGCTTCCCTGGGCAAGAAAACCCTTCGAAAAAGCGCTTTATTTTTTAAAAAGAATTAGCTCCTAGAAAAGTATTTTTTCCTGTAAGAGTTCACCTCTCTGGATAAGGAGGGAAAAGAAACGGCAGAGTTGCTTACCCGAAAAGTGAACCCATTTACGTTGATTCACGGAGAAAAAAACACGTAAAGATTGATAAAGAGAAAACAAAAATGTAGCAACTTGCCGTGTTTCCGTCTGTGACATTTTGCTGGTTGATGACCCTTGCTGTTTTATAGAACTTGACATAACCATTTTCTATTGGAAAGCTAGGGATTGAACACGGTTCTGAAACATGACGGACTCAGTAGTTGGACGAATACACATGAAAAATTGTCTAGTTTTTATTTTGTACGTGAACTTGGTTTACCAAAATTTTACATAGAGAAACAGCTTTGTGACTCCCTGTTTGCTTCGCTTGAGGAAACAAACCCTTCTAAAATGTTCTCGACCTAAAGATTTACGCCCTTGTTTACGATTACAAAACGGTTCCATGAAATATTTCACAGAAACCCTTAAATGGCCCATTTGTATATTTGAAAAAAAGCTATACAGAGCATTATTTGTAAAAAGTAATTTTAAGTCAAGAGATAAAATAAATTTGTAGGATCGCGGAGCGCAATCAAAATTTCCTTATTGAATAGAATTAATTTGTTCTGCTGTCAGTAACGCGTGCACGAATCAGAAAATACCAAGGTATTATATCACCGTTGACGTGGTATCGGCTTTCCTATTGGCTGACGATAGTGTTCATTTTCATTTTTAATTTCCATGCTATTTTTAAATCAAAACATAATACATTAAACTGAAACAATTTTTTTATTTGATATAACATGTTAAAATATGATAATAAATCATCAAACGAAATAAATAAAATTATTTTTTTTCGAAAAAAAGGTAAAAATAATGAGCGAGTATACCTTTAAAAGGAAACAATTTGCTGCTCCTATAAAAGCAAATGCTTTCCTTTAACAAGGAAAGAAGGCTAAAATAACTCTCCCTAAGTATATAATCATTACCTTTAATTATTGCATAAATATTGGTGTCACACGCAATTAACAGGCATGTTTCAACAAACACAAATCCATGTATTAACAAGGGATTCATGCGCCGATAATAACTCGCTAAGCAACTGTTCGTATGCAAGTTGCAGGGCAATACTCCGTCAATTCAGATAAAGAGACAAGACAACATTTGCAAATATCCAATAAACACTTTAACCGTGAAGAGTTAGACAAATTCGAATATTGTAAAAATTAAAGTGCAGACGAAATCGAGTGACAACTTTGACAAACATGATTATGTCTTGTGAACTGCTGTTAACGGTTGGACAAAATATCACAGTAGCTCACCATGGCCTGAAACGAGCATTTCTATAGACATGCATAGTGCGTTTAAAAAACAGTAAGGTAATACCGACGAGACCAAAAAATAGTGCGCCAACATTTTCGTTATTTTTTGTAGCACTGTAGTTGAATTTCTGCAACAAAAGCAATCGAACATTGTTTCCAATGCATAAACGTTAGCAAGATCCCTCGGGAGATGTTGTAAACTTCGGCATTTGGCCTCTGTTCCAACATCTCCCTCGGTATGATGTGTGCTACCTGTCGGAAACCCAAAGTCATTATAAAACGGCGCTTCTCATTTGCTGACGCATTGCTGAACGTTGCCGAAAGCGCTTCATATAAGTGCTAAGTAGCAGCGTTTGAAAAACGAAGATATGCATTAGAATAGAGATAACTGTATTGAAAACTTGTCAATCGTTGAGTATATCGTCAGATTGCCACAGATTGCGTTAGTGAATCCGCTGACGCATCGCTCTTATACGAAATTTGCAACATTAAATCGACGATTTACATCCCCAAATGACAATTTTATGTACAGTTATACCGTAACTTATGCATCCATCTGTTGCACCTTAAAACATTGAACAGCATACTTGGTTTGCACTGATAGATCGGACTCCACTTTCCTTTGCTACACACTGAGTACTTATCGTCTCCAGGAACAGGCTCCCCAGATGTTCTTGATAAATGTTCTTGATAACCATCGTGACAATCAATATAAACACGTGTGTTGCTCGGGATATTCATTGACGTATTAATGATTTGTCTAGTTCCCTCAACAATAGTCCAATAGTCTGAGCCACTGTTCAATGAAAGTTTACAAGGCTCTACAAAGAAAAGATGTTTTTATGCCAGCGGGCACACGAAATTAGAACATGATCAATAAGAAACAAAAATTTACTTTTGAACATTAATTGGCGGGGGTGGTGGGGAGCTACTAAACCATGATGCGCTTGATGAAGAAATTTAGAGTCATTGCCCGATGTATAGTATAACTTGTAAATCGGAAAATAATCAAAATTATTCTTGCAGAAAGCCATATTGGTCGTATTTCGTCTTTACGTAACACCGACGTATTCATGGCTGGCCGTCCTTTAAACATTAAGACGTCCACTTCGTTAAGAATTGCTTAGAAATCAGCTTACTATGACACTCTATCGCCACCTAAAGCCAATTGCTCCATACGGTTTCATTTGAGACAATTCAGCGGCAAGTGTAATGGGAGCGGGAGATCGAGCTTGCAATCCCTGGACTGGTAGTCAGATTTATAGATAGACATCGACTAATGTAGCTAATACACAGGGAATATAGGCCATTTGCTGTCTATAAAACAGGTCATTTTGCTAAATATCTCTAAAACTACCACAGCTATCACTGTGAAGTAAAGCGCATCTTTAATGTCTATCTTATACATAACTAATCTATAATTTTCCTCAAAATTATATTTTGAAACTAAAAAGTTTCTTTTCAAAACTGCCCATTTTTAGAAGATATTTTCACTGTATTTTACAAGGGAGTAAGTTTATTCATGGAACAGCCTTAGAATGGTCAATATTTACCTATGTCAACTGTTAGTTAATTGTACAGAGTTACTCAATGGCACCTACATACCTGTTAATCTTTTCATCTGAGTAAAAATGAAATTCACTTATTTATTTGTTGTGAAGATATTTGATTGGTGATGAATAGGATTAATTTATCTATAGAAACATGACTTGTTTGTGATGCATATATGGGCATAGCTTATAGCTATTACATTAAATGATTGTACTCCCCTCTACTGAAGCTGAAAATTTTGTAATTTTTTGTACAGGATTGAATAGACAAAAGCAAAAAATTGACATGATAAAATTCTGAAAGTCAGTTTCCAGTTATGTATTAGTTTGACAATACCAGTGGAGAAAAAAATCAATTTTATCACCAATAGTAAAAGAGAAATTGTGCAAAATGACCTGTTTTATAGACAGCAAATGGCCTATACCATGTGTCCCCATAAGCCATGGTGTTTCATTTCTGACAGTTTTGACTATAACATGTTAAAGCTTAGCTTTGGGACAACTGATTTAGGACAATCGTCGTAACAATCTGTTTCAGGCTATCTGAAACCACTGCAACCTCAACCTAAGTTAGCTTTTATGGTAGTACTAATTTGAGTGACTGTATGCATGCAAGAAATGCGACGTGGTCGAATGGTTAGAGCGACTCGGTTATGGTGCAGAAGGTCGCCGGAAGGTCTTAAAACTCTTGTTGAGCCATAACTTTCTCTGTCGACAGCTGTTTTGAATCACAAAAGGATAAGGCAGCGAAAGGAGAGGCATAAGCTATGTCTTTCATTTGTTGTGTCCAATAAACAGTGATCCTGATCCTCTAACCCCAACGTCCCTAACGACAATGAGGCTATGGGAAACCTTTACCTCTATTATGCATGTTCATCATTTACATTTTCAAGTTGCTTCCAAGTCAAATGTGAGGAAAAATTCTTACATACCCTCAACACATTCTGGAAATATTTCTTCTGACCATTTCCCCTCTGAGCAGGTGGCAGAAAATGACTTGACCTTTGTCTCATTTACATGTAGCTGATATCCAGTTTCGCATGACGCAGTAATCTGTAATACGCATTTAATAAGTGATTGTCTTCAATAAATCTTAATACATGTGCAAATATGGAAGACTCCAATTATCCTATGATAGTTGGGAAAACCATATGAAAATTAAGATTCTTCAGATTTAAACTGATTAAAATCAGCCTATATGATAAAACTTTTATTGGCAATACCTTTCAAAAATTTAATTCAAGCGATATGGACTGATTAATTTAAATTATGCCAAAGAAGGGTCGATTAGGAGGACATGAGGACCAGAAATAAACGTACAACTTAGGTCACTATGAAAAGTCATAAATTTAGTTTCAATTGATTTTCCATTACACACTTAAATGTTCGTGACAGTTTAAAGTTGGCTTTCAAGCGAATTTAATAAGGAAGACTTTGAGTTTGCACGACACTCAACCACATCGCAAAGACAATATTAAAACTAAAATGTGTCCAAATGACATGGATGCCCCGCCTAATGCCTTGAGTAAAATGGCATCTTGAATAAGGTACTGGCAATTGTACGATAACTAGGTTTAAAGAGGCAGGCTTGTCTGATAAAGAAGGAAGCGTCAAGGGACCATGACAGATAGGCCAC
The DNA here is from genome assembly GCA_963989385.1 of Ctena decussata. Classification (NCBI taxonomy): domain Eukaryota; kingdom Metazoa; phylum Mollusca; class Bivalvia; order Lucinida; family Lucinidae; genus Ctena; species Ctena decussata. The sequence goes on along the minus strand of OZ022498.1, from coordinate 29,422,151 downwards.
AGTGACTTATACTTATTTTGCCGTCAAATATGAAACGCCATTATGACAGCATATTTTCACAGCTGAGGTTTGCACTGTGATCTTAACCTTTCAGCTAGTGACATGGACCTCGCGAGAAGCAAAATTATCTTGCCTAATAGTTTTGAAATACCACGACGAAGGTCAAAGTAACGGTCAGATACGAACAAGGTTTCACAGTAGTCTTTGCACAAGGTTTGATTGCAGAGAGTGGCCTTGACCTTTGATGTTTGCATGTGTCATATCATATTGTCATGATGATCATTTTAGCCAAATAATTTTGAAATCCCACTATGCAGGAAAATTTTCCGGCAAACACTAATGTGCCAGACATTAACATATTTCACTCTAGCCTATGCATAAAGTTTTAGTGCGGAATATGCCTTTAAACTAGCGACATGGTTCCTGCATGTGGCACATTAACTTGCCATGATAACTATTTATGCTAAATATATTTTGAAATCCCACCATGCATGACAAAGTTATGGGCCGGACATGAACATAGTTAACTATGGCCTATGCACAAAGTTTACGTGCGCAGTGTGGCCTTGGTCTTCAAGCTTGCGACATAATTCTTGCACACGGCATATCGCCTTGTCACGATAATCATTCATGCCCAAAGTTTTTAAATCCCACCATGCAGGTCTCAGTTATGGGCCGGACACGAACATGTTTGCATTATAGCCTATGCACAAAGTTAAAGCGCACAGTGTGACCTAGACATTTTATCTAGCAACAAAGTTCTTGCACGCGACATGTCGTCTTGTCATGATGAAAATTTCTGCTAAACGTGTTTTTAATCCCACCATGAAGGGCGAAGTTATTGGTCGGATTCTGGTAACATAGGAACACATAACACGCGAACATACATACAAACGCACACACGGAGAGGGTAAATCCTATTTGCCTCCCGTCATTTTATTACGGCAGCATAAAAAGACGAATGGTACAGAAACTATGGCGCCTCAACAATCTCTAATCTTTACCCTCTCCGTGTGTGGTTACAATTACCATCAGCGTTTAAAGTGTTTTCTGTGCGCACTGGAACTATTGTTCTTTGTGCACAAGGAAACTTTCTTCTGCGCATGCGCAAAGAAAGTGACGGTCTGATTTACTAGAATAGAAATACAATTAGATAATTCAAGACAAAACAGACAGTGGCTAATAAGTTTAAGTGATTCAAATAATCAGATTTAGTTCAACTCGATATAATCCATATTTCCATATTTCTATTAACTATATGATAGGTTGGTTGCAATAATGAAATTAAAACTCTCAAGATTTATATTTTTATTCAGTATAGTTAACAAGTCGGAAAATGTCGTACATGTAACACAACGTTTCTCGAGTGTTCAGGACGTTCACCATGAGCAATAATACGCACTGAATTCAAAGATACCTCCACTTAAATATATGCCATGCTAGAGGTACAAAGCAATAATTCGAAGAAAGCATACCGGTTTGCGATAAAGGCAATACTTTGTATGAAACACACGCGAAGCTGCGAGACGGGACTGAGCGTCCTTATTCTTTTACTGATGTAAGTTTGAGAATATAGATGTCTATAAACATTGTCATGTTTATTCACGGAATAAGGTATGTTGAAAGGCTATCCCATTTGTTATCTTCAAACTCGTTTTGTTACTTCATGATCTTATTTTCCGTTTGGTGTCGTCGTAGGGATGATATTTTTAGCTCACCTGAGCCAGCGGCTCCGGGGGAGCTTATAGGATGGTAAGGCTCCGTCGTCCGTCGTCGTCCGTCCGTCCGTCCGTCCGTCCGTCCGTCCGTCCGTCGTCCGTCCACAATTTCAAACGACTTCTCCTCTGAAACCGCTGGGCCAATTATAACCAAATTTCATATGCAGCCTCTAGGGAACTTAGGAACAAAAAGTTGTTCAAACGGTCCTGGTCACATGACCAACATGGCCGCCATGCCCATATATGGTAAAAACCTAGAAAAATCTTCTTCTCCAGAAGCGATAGGCCGATGGCCTTGAAACTTGGTATGTAGCATCGGGCATGCGAGTATTACCAAGATTGTTCAAATTATGACCTTGGGTTGACCTTGACCTTTTTTATGGTAAGGTCAAATTTGCTTTCTGTAGCTTTTATATGGGAAAATGCTAGAACATAAGATTTCTTGGAAACGGTTGAAGATTTTGACCTGAAAATTGGTATTTACAGTCATCTTAATGAATACATGAAAATTTGTGCATACAAGAGGTCAAGGTCATTCTTTGACCTTTGACCCAGAACTCTCATATTTTGACAATATCAAACAATCTCCTCAAAAACAACTGGGTCAATTGTAACCAAATTTCATATAGATCCTCCAGGGTTTGAGGGAATGAAAATTTGTTCATACGATCCAGGTCACATGACCAACATGGCCACCATGCCCATATATGGTAAAAACCTTGAAAAATCTTCTTCTCCAGAACCAGTAGACCGATGGCCTTGAAAGTTAGTATGTAGCATTGGGTACTCAAGTACTATCAAGATTGTTCAAATTATGACCCTGGGTTGACCTTGACCTTTTTTACGACAAGGTCAAATATCGGAAAATGCTAGAACATGAGATTTCATGGTAAGTTTTGAAGATTTTGGCCTGAAAATTGGTATATACAATCATCTTAATGAGCACATGAAGATTTGTGAGTACAAGAGGTCAAGGTCATATTTTGACCTTTGACGAAGAAATCTCAAATTTTGACAATTTCAAACTATCTGCTCTAAAACCACTGGGCCAATTGAAACCAAATTTCATACAGAGCCTTGAGGGGTTGAGGGAATAAAAAAATCTTCTAACGGTCCTGGACACATGACCAACATGGCCGCCATGCCCATTATATGGTAAACACCTTTAAAAATCCAGCGGTTTCAGAGGAGAAGTCGTTTGAAATTGTGGACGGACGACGGACGGACGGACGGACCGTCCGTCCGTCCGTCCGTCCGTCGTCCGTCCACAATTTCAAACGACTTCTCCTCTGAAACCGCTGGGCCAATTATAACCAAATTTCATATGCAGCCTCTAGGGAACTTAGGAACGAAAAGTTGTTCAAACGGTCCTGGTCACATGACCAACATGGCCGCCATGCCCATATATGGTAAAAACCTAGAAAAATCTTCTTCTCCAGAAGCGATAGGCCGATGGCCTTGAAACTTGGTATGTAGCATCGGGCATGCGAGTATTACCAAGATTGTTCAAATTATGACCTTGGGTTGACCTTGACCTTTTTTATGGTAAGGTCAAATTTGCTTTCTGTAGCTTTTATATGGGAAAATGCTAGAACATAAGATTTCTTGGAAACGGTTGAAGATTTTGACCTGAAAATTGGTATTTACAGTCATCTTAATGAATACATGAAAATTTGTGCATACAAGAGGTCAAGGTCATTCTTTGACCTTTGACCCAGAACTCTCATATTTTGACAATATCAAACAATCTCCTCAAAAACAACTGGGTCAATTGTAACCAAATTTCATATAGATCCTCCAGGGTTTGAGGGAATGAAAATTTGTTCATACGATCCAGGTCACATGACCAACATGGCCACCATGCCCATATATGGTAAAAACCTTGAAAAATCTTCTTCTCCAGAACCAGTAGACCGATGGCCTTGAAAGTTAGTATGTAGCATTGGGTACTCAAGTACTATCAAGATTGTTCAAATTATGACCCTGGGTTGACCTTGACCTTTTTTACGACAAGGTCAAATATCGGAAAATGCTAGAACATGAGATTTCATGGTAAGTTTTGAAGATTTTGGCCTGAAAATTGGTATATACAATCATCTTAATGAGCACATGAAGATTTGTGAGTACAAGAGGTCAAGGTCATATTTTGACCTTTGACGAAGAAATCTCAAATTTTGACAATTTCAAACTATCTGCTCTAAAACCACTGGGCCAATTGAAACCAAATTTCATACAGAGCCTTGAGGGGTTGAGGGAATAAAAAAATCTTCTAACGGTCCTGGACACATGACCAACATGGCCGCCATGCCCATTATATGGTAAACACCTTTAAAAATCCAGCTCAGTCACCTTGATATCAAGGTCATGGACTTATATTAGGAAATTTTGTTTCTTTATTAAAGTTTTCTAATTGCATACTGATTCATAATGCTTGGCATAGATTTAGTTTACACTTGAGCAAATGTTAGATACTTGTTTGAGTTTATACAAAATACTAGGGGGAAGTCACAAAAATTGTTTCCCTATATAATAAGGGAGATATAGCCAAGCAATTTAATTCATATCAGACAAATTTCACTGATAATGTTTTAACCAAGCTCCAAATGGCTTAGGAGCAGTCATAGTATAGTGGATAACGCATAAGACTACCAGTCCAGGGGTCACAAGTTTGATCACCCACTTCTCTTGGCTTTCCGATTAGACTTTATACCAAGGTCTTGTCTCCTCCTATAGCTTATTTGTTGGTTCAGTTTGATTCAACAATGCAGTACTGCATCCAAAAGGTACAGATGGAATGACAAGCAGTGAAGACCCTGATCAGACTGCTCCTTTTGGTCTAGACCTGCACTGTATGCTCAAACCTGTCTTTCCTACCACTTAGGATTTATATGGTTGTTTACTGTTGTAAATAGCCATGTATATAAATATAATTTGTATGCTTGTATGCTAAGAATAGTTTCAGAACCAGAGTTCTCTCACTCCCTCCATATGGTTTGTGAGTTTTCACTGCTTGTACAAACCATACCAACACCATGGTATGGTTTGTACAAGCAGTGAAAACTCAGTTATCATAAAAATTCTAAGAACTGGGACAGATGGATCTGAACAAACAAGTTTTTATATATTTAATCAAATTCTTCCACAGTTGTAAACTGTCAGCTGTTTCGTCCACATTTTAACCCCTGCCCCCTCTCATCCCCCACCCCCCACAACACACCCAGCTCACCCAGCATACACACACACACATACAATAGTGACAGGATATTGTGCTTTCACATTGACTGTCTGTCTATCATACAGCTGTCAGTCTGTCCACACTTTGTTTCCTTTCGATAACTTAAGTATTTAGGATTCAAACTTTATATATTCTGCATTTTTACCAAGAATGTCTTGCTTGAGATCATTGATGGGCATATCTTTATAATATTTTCTGACAGTTATGGCACTTTTCAGTGCACAAAAATGGTTTTTGGCCTCTACATATTCATTTGTAGTTCCATTTGGAATATCATGAAACTGCACCAAAATGAATGACGTAACAAAAGCTTTGTGATCATACCATATAAATTTTGTCCTCAGGAGTTCTCTGCTTCTATCCTGGGGCTATATACGCGTATAAAATCATAAAACGTCTATAAAAAGAGTTTGAATCAGTTTCTCTATATGGGAAGAAAAAAAGCACAACTCGATAAATGTTTTTCACAAACTAGTTTTGGATTTATTCCTTCATCAGCAAGGGCGTAGCTACGTATACGGCAAATACACAAGTGCGTATTGAAATTTTGTCAAAATTGACAAAATTTCAAAACGCACCTGCATATTTGCAGTGAGTGAGTGAGTGAACTCGGGTTTAACGTCCCACCAACAACGAGGTCATATGGAGACGGGACCTCGGTTTAAAGTCTCATCCGAAAGACCGGAGAAGCAGGGGATCGATCTTGCGACCCCTGGATTGGTAGTCCGGAGTGTTATCCATTACGCTACAGCCGCTCCTTTATGCATATTTGCATGCTGAAATTTTATAAATTAGACAAGATTTCAAAACCAACTCCCAAAGAGGCTGAAATATGTATTTTCCCTTCAAGAAGTAGAGAATAAAACATGGTTGTGCGTATTATGAAATTGTCCCTAGTTACGCCCCTGATCAGTGTACAAAGTGGTTAATTGTATTGAATGTTAATCACTAGGAAGTGATGTAAGACGTTATTATATGACGTCAAAAAGGTTAAATTAAATGACGTTAAAAATTTCCAAATGAAATTACTTTTCCTAGCGGCATTAAGATGAGATGGCGGCATTATGATTAGATGGCAAAAGTGCACAATAGTAGTTTCTCTCTGAAACTTACAGTTATGATCAGTGTAAAATACAATGTAAAAAGACTCCTGTGATGCTCTGAATTTATCCACCGTGTGTTATCTGACCCTGCACCCCGGGCTATTGATGATAAAATTTATTTAAAATCATAATGAAAACGGAACTTTTTGAAACTTCTAATTAATAGTAGAAGTAATGAAAGCTTCTTGTGTTGATCAAAAGCTGACCCTGCCCACTAACCACATGTATGTTTAAAACCATATCAAATGTATATAATCAAGAGGGGGAAAGTGCTTTTCTGGTGCATACAGCAAGTGATCAGAGTAATGAAAGTGTCCTGTCATGGCAAAAAAATTTGTTCCATGGGGTTTGCCTGCCCCTGCCATGAGGTAAAAAACAAGAAATCAGGAGAAAAAAAAAATCGGGTTTACACTGAATGGGTAGGATCACACAATTATTTGTGATGTTTTAATTTTTCATGTTTTTTTTTTTGTTTGTTTTGCATGCTTTTCGTTATTATGCCCCCAATTTCGGAGAAATTGTGGGGGCATATTGGTTTGGGCCTGTCCGTCTGTCCGTCTGTCTGTCTGTCCGTCTGTCATATCAAGAACCGTAAGAGCTAGGAGCTTGAAACTTTATACACATGATCAGTATGAAAAATAAGCGAACACTTGTTTTTTCTTTTTTCCGCGGGTCACATATTTCAAGAGTTATGCCCCTTTTTCGACTTAGCCTGCGGAACCTTGTGAACAAAATATCTCAAGAACCCCTGATGCTAGGATCATGAGGTTTTGCAGGATGAGAATGCCCAAGGTGTAGATGACCTGATTAACTTTTGAAACAAATTCGTGAATTTTTGACCGAGTTATGCCCCTTTTTCGACTTAGTGCATTGTAAGCCTATGGAACCTTGTGATCAAAATATCTCAAGAACCCCTGAAGCTAGGAGCATGATTTTTTGCAGGAAGATACTGCCTGTGGTGTAGATGACCTGATTAACTTTTGAAAAGAAATCATGAATTTTTGATTGAGTTATTCCCCTTTTTCGACTTAGTGCATTGAGGCCTATGGTACAAAGGTACCCTTACATATAGTCAAGAACAATAAGAGCTAGGAACTTGAAACTTTATACACATGATCAGTATGGAAAATAAGCAGACCTGTATTTTTTTATTTTTCCGCCGGCCATGTATTTCCAGAGTTATGCCCCTTTTTCGACTTAGCCTGTGGAACCTTGTGAACAAAATATCTCAAGAACCCCTGATGCTAGGATCATGAGGCTTTGCAAGATGAGAATGCCCAAGGTGTAGATGACCTGATTAACTTTTGAAACAAATTCGTGAATTTTTGACCGAGTTATGCCCCTTTTTCGACTTAGTGCATTGTAAGCTGATGGAACCTTGTGAACAAAATATCTCAAGAACCCCTGAAGCTAGGAGCATGATTATTTGCAGGAAGATACTGCCTGCGGTGTAGATGACCTGATTAACTTTTGAAAAAAAATCGTGAATTTTTGATTGAGTTATTCCCCTTTTTCGACTTAGTGCATTGAGGCCTATGGTACAAAGGCTCCCTTACATATAGTCAAGAACAATAAGAGCTAGGAACTTGAAACTTTATACACATGATCAGTATGGAAAATAAGCAGACCTGTATTTTTTTATTTTTCCGCTGGCAATGTATTTCCAGAATTATGCCCCTTTTACGACTTAGCCTGTGGAACCTTGTGAACAAAATATCTCAAGAACCCCTGATGCTAGGATCATGAGGTTTTGCAGGATGAGAATGCCCAAGGTGTAGATGACCTGATTAACTTTTGAAACAAATTCGTGAATTTTTATCCCCCGACCGAAAGGTTCGGGGGATATAGCGATGAGCCTGGCATCCGTCCGTCCGTCCGTCCGTCCGTCCGTCTGTCCGTCAGTCCGTAAACACTTTCTTGTCCGCTCTATATCTTGAATACCCTTTGGAATATTTTCATGATACTGCACAGTTATGTAGAACAGGTCAAGGCGATGTGTCGCGTACAAGAATGGTAACTCTTGCTATTGTACTTTTTGAATTATCTCCCCTTTGGTGATTTTTTGGCAGATTCGTGTCCGCTCTGTAACTTGAATACCCTTTGGAATATTTTCATGATACTTCACAGAAATGTAGAACAGGTCATGACGATGTGTCGCGAACAAGAATGACAACTCTTGCTTTCTTACTTTTTGAGTTATTTCCCCTTGATAGTTTTAGGTGTGATTTTTTGACACATTCGTGTCCGCTCTATAACTTGAATACCCTTTGGAATATTCTCATGATACTTCACAGATATGTAGAACAGGTCATGAGGGTGTGTCGCGAACAAGAATGATAACTCTTGCTTTCTTACTTTTTGGGTTATTTCCCCTTGTTCATTTTAGGTATGATTTCGTGTCCGCTCTATAACTTGAATACCTTTTGGAATATTTTCATGATACTTCACAGATATGTAGAACAGGTCATGATGATGTGTTGCAAACAAGTATGACAACTCCTGCTTTCTTACTTTTGGAGTTATTTCCCTTTGATGGTTTTAGGTGTCCGCTCCATAACTCGAATACCTTTTGAAATAATTTCATGATACTTGACAGATATGTAGAACAGATCATGACAGTTTGTCTCATACATGAATGATAACTCTTGCTTTTATACTTTGTAAGTTATTTCCCTTTGGTAGTTTGAGCTGCTGTTTGTATAACCCTGGCCAGCTCCAGAATTTGAATAACCTTGTACCTTTTAGAACATTGATGATCATGCAGTGATATCTTATCAGTGTTGCTAACTCTCTCTGACCCCTCCACATTCCCATGCCCCGTTCCCCCCCCCCCCCCCTCCCCCCCAAAAAAAAAAAAAAAAATTTCCAGATTTGGATTCTTTGTCCAAATTCACTTACTAGAGAGCTCAAAATTAGGTTTGTAGGACTTGTACTTTAGAAGTTATTCACACATTTTGAAAGTTGAAATTATCGTATGCTATACATTTGCGTATATGGTGGCTGTTTGAGATATTACCTCTTTTTAGCAGTCAAGCATACTGTTTTAGTCTGAGTGTTATATAAGCATGCATCTGTTAACAGTTAATGTCAAACAGAAGCATAAAAAAAGACAATATATTACTAATATGTGTTTTGAAGTGCACCCTTTTTACCAAGGCCCATGGGGGTCTTCGGTCGGGGGATTTGCCATCTCCTCTGATGGCTATTTTTGACAAAGCTATGCCTTTTTTTCCGCCGGTCATGTATTTCCAGAGTTATGCCCCTTTTTCGACTTAGCCTGTGGAAACTTGTGAACAAAATATCTCAAGAACCCCTGATGCTAGGATCATGAGGTTTTGCAGGATGAGAATGCCCAAGGTGTAGATGACCTGATTAACTTTTGAAACAAATTTGTGAATTTTTGACAAAGTTATGCCCCTTTTTCGACTTAGTGCATTGTAAGCCTATGGAACCTTGTGAACAAAATATCTCAAGAACCCCTGATGTTAGGAGCATGATCTTTTGCAGGAAGATACTGCCTGTGGTGTAGATGACCTGATTAACTTTTGAAAAGAAATCATGAATTTTTGATTGAGTTATGCCCCTTTTTCGACTTAGTGCATTGTAAGCCTATGGAACCTTGTGAACAAAATATCTCAAGAACACCTGATGCTAGGAGCATGATTTTATGCAGGAAGATACTGCCTGTGGTGTAGATGACCTGATTAACTTTTGAAAATAATTTGTAAATTTTGGATTGAGTTATGCCCCTTTTTCAACTTAGTGCATTATTTGCCTATGGAAGCTTGTGAACAAAATATCTGGAGAACCCCTGATACTAGGATCATGATTTTTGCAGGTTGATATTGCCCAAGGTGTAGATGACCTGATTAACTTTCAAAAACAATTCATAAATTTTTGACTGAGTTAAGCCCCTTTTTCGACTTAGTGCATTGTAAGCCTATGGTACAAAGGTACAAGCATTATTGGATGAACCTTCTCTAGAGACAAGCATATGGTTGGGGGCATAGTGTTTCATAAACACATTTTCTAGTTTTTTATTTTTTTTTTTACATTTTTTTTCGCATATCTTGGACAATCTGCTTCTTGCAACTTATATCTGTTCTGTGATAATGATATAAGTAAAGCCAGTATAGTGTTAGATGGTAGTCAGTCATAGTGGTGCTATTCATATGGGGTAGATTGCCTTTTCTCTGAAAACTGTAAAATTCTAAAAATTGGGACATCTAATGATTACCATATTTGTCCTTGAAATGGTTCAGTTTGGTTTTACAATGCTACAGTGCATCCAAAAGATGCAGATGGGTATTGCAAACAGTAAATACTCTGATCAGACTGCTCCTTTAGGAGAGTCAGATCTGGGTATGAACTGTTTGGCAAACAGTGAATACCCTGATCAGACTTTAGGAGCAGTCAAATCTGGGTATGTACTGTTTGCTCAAACATATGTCTCCCAATTCTTAGAATTTTTAGGGAAATTTACCACTGTAGATATCAATGTATATAATTTTTTGTATGCTGTTAAGAATAGTTTCAAAATTTTGTATCCTAGCATGTGCATTCAGGCTGGTTAGGACATAAGTTTGTGTTACATTTGAATATATTTGGATGAAAAGAAGAGCTTGATCTGACAGCACATTGTGTTTGCAACCTAGAATGTTTCTTCAGTCTTGTTTATGATATTGAACTCTTTGTAGAAGACAAAATGTGTATCTGAAAATTTCAAGGAATGTTTCATCCAAGCTGTATCATACTGAAAATTCAAAGACTAGAGGACAAAGTTTGTTGATCATGATGAAGCAGCTTTTGAGCCCCCCGAATCTTAATCTGTGCTGTTTGCAAATTTAGCTGGTTTCAGTTTTGGTGCTCCAAGTGTCAGTACTTTTCCCAGAAAAGTGCAAATCCAGAACATCCGTGCTTAAGAAGCCATTCCTTTAGGGGTGAAACTGCACAACCAACTACCAAGGGCTTTCTACACTTGAACCATGACACAACAAAACCAACAAAGTGGTATGTGCACCCAGGGAGGACTCAGATCAGTGCAGTTGCCCAGTCTGATCAGAGTCTTTGTTGTCAGTGTGAAGCTAGCTTAGACCCTTAGCTACCCTGTAAGCACAAGTGAAGACTGATCAGACTGGGTGGTTGTGTAAGCTGGTCTGAGTCTTCCCTGGGTCAACATGCCACTTTAAAATTGTTGGTTTTGTCATGTTGTGGCTCATTTCATCCTATGTGAAAAAGAAGAAACTGGCAAAAATCAGTCATAAACAGACAGAAAATCCATATAAGTTAACTCTATTTTGATTAATTACATTCACGTATATCCTGGGTTCGATACACGGTCCAGCCACTTACTTTTATTTCTCCTTCCGCTGATTCAAGAAGGGCAGTTGTCAGCTACTGGAGAAAGTAAATGAACTTAGTACTGGTTAACTGCTTAGGAGGTCTAAGGCTGCCCAGGAATAGTGTGGTTAGGTTAACTGACCGTCCCGACATGACCCGTAGCTGTGTTAAAAAATAACACAACAACATGCATCCACGTATAATGTGCTTTTCCTTCTTAGCCCAGGAAGAATCACTGAATACCCACGATCAGAACATCTTCAACAATACTGCATTCATCATAGAATTTGAAGAAATTTCTTTAACAGTTTGTCAATGTGGTTAGAACACTACTGGACGGGTGCAGGAAAATGGTATCAACCCTGGCCCCAAGATTATAAAACTATTTTCGTGCTCAACTCAGCTGAGCAGGAAATTTTTCCTGCTGATAAATAGGAAAATGCCAACTTATTTTCATATTCATAAGCAGAGAAAATTTCATACTCAGCAAAACTGAGCAAGAAAACAACTATGCTAAAATATCAGTAATTTGCTATTTATTAGCAGGTAAAATTTCATGCTCAGCATGTTGTGTTGAGCATGAAAAAAAACATAGCCTTGGGACCTGATCTGACTGGTTCTTACCATTAAATTGCCAAAAATGGAGTTGAATTTGCAAACTTTGTAGATTTAGATGAGGCAGCTCATTATGAGCTGCCTCATCTGGATCTACTCTGTTTGTTCTGTAGTCTTTGAATTCACAATTTTCCTTTTGGGACAGTCTGATCTGGGTCAAATATGTTCCCTAAGGAAGTTCGGTCACAGTAGTTAGGATTCATATAGCATAGATTAGTTATCTCTTCACAAGAACCCCATTAGAACTGACTGAATGGAGCAATTCTGATGGGGTTACAGTCTGACATGCATTTTGGTGACAAGCAAGAAAAATATCATAATTGTCATGGCTGAAAGTTGCTTTTTTTATCTGGTCTTTTGCTAAAGTTTATGTGCCTGTCTATGTAGTGTCTTAAATTCATCTTGTACCATTTCTATGTATTTTTGTGTTAAGATTGTTTTGTGATTGGTTTAAATTTTTTTTTGGATCAAATACCCAAATACATACATACATATCTGTGTAGTACAAGATCTGAAAGAAGGCATAAAGTTTAAAAGTGAATTAGTTCTTGTTTTGTGATTTCCTGTCTTATCTACTTGGAGACATTATTTCATGCAAGTATCTTGCTTCTTGGCACAGTTGGCTTACTGCTATATAAAATATGACATGTATAAAGGCTGACTTTTAACATAATTTATCATATAATGACGTCGCATCTGAGAGTGTAATAAAGCCATGCATTAAAAGCGATAATCCACTAGTGGATTAAATATGCAAATTACGTCGTAATGTTATACGACGAAGTCCATGAAAACGTTGCGTTTTCTAATGGCGAAATCGTGACGTTTTAGTGCAAAATTTGCTAATAAAATGCAATTTGAGTGTCATATGATAAATAGAATCTTGAACTCGTGCTCCTGTATTATTGAATTTATTAAACTTGTTGGGGAAAACCGATAAGAAGCTCGGCATAGCCTCGCCTCTTATCTTTTTCCCCAACTTGTTTAAGAAATTATTTAATACATGAGCACTCATGTAAGATCCTCTATATATGAACAGCCAGCAGAGACGCAGACTGGCCAGGGCAGCTCTGCAATGTTATCAGAGCCTTTACCAATGGCACTTTGTGTATGAATTCTGCAGTTCTTAAAGGCAAAAAAATGACTAGAGGCTGCTATGTTGAGCATCAGGATCAGAATATATACAATTGGCTCTCATTGTCTCAAACACTGATATCTCAAAGTACCCTTTCAAATAAAAGAATATAGTTTGGACATATTTCCTATTTTGCTTTACATTCAGCTCCTGTTGACTCAAACTCTGTTATCTCAAGTAAATTTTCTGGGACCAGAAAATTTACTTGAGATTTCAGAAGTTTGAGATGAATCTCCACTTTGAGATATCAAGAGTCAACTGTATGCTGAGGACCCTTTTCTTTAACACATGTTCAGCAAAATAAAATTAATCCTTAAAGTGCTAAAAAAAGCAGATAACAAAATTCACACCAGCAGTATTTCAAAAAATGTTTCAGCCAAACAATATCATATTGCAAATTCAAAGATCAGAGGGCAAACAGTGTAGATCCAGATATTGAGCCACCTCATCTGTAAGTATGCTTTTTGCCAACTTTTTTCAATGTTGACACTTTAAGTATTAATACTTTTAAAAGACTCTTAAATGGATGGCAGTCAAATGGTTAAAACACTAACAAACACTGACAAAGTTTAATCTTGTTCTGCCTTACCAACTTCATTTAAAAGCAGCTATAGCTAGTGTCAAACAAAGTTGGCAAAATCAAAATACCGTATATGTGGTAATTTTTGCAGGTTCATATTTTCGCGGTTAAGGGTCGAAAACATAAACAAAAATTTAAGCGATTTTTAATTTTCACAGTTAGCAACGTTAGTCAGGACGCTGAAATTCAAAAAGGGCCTATTTTTCGAGTTTAATGCCCCGACAATTCGAAAGGATGAATTTGGTATATTATGAAAGTTTATCATCCCAACTTTAACTTAGGGTATGATGTGGTCCTGAAAAGTGGATCCAGGATGTAAAATAAGGGGAGATAACTGGGTACCAAAGAAATGCTAAAAATGATCGACTGCCTTTCTCCTTATTTTTTATGTCATTTGAAGCGGAGTTTCAAGCAAACAACATACGTTTTAGAGGAAACCTATTATACTGCTAACGACTGACACTTATTAGCTTTCTATCCATTTTGGCTTAAGCCCGTAACATTCGGTCATAGACGTTACATATGAGAATATTTCCAAAATGTAAACAAATTGAAGGCAGAATCGTTTTGTTTTCTTTTGTTAGTATATCCTCTTTTAAAATCATCTTAGAATATTAGAAGAATTACAGCCTGCTTGATTCCTTGTCATTCACCTATGTTACTACTTGAATCAACGTAGAATTAACGTAGATAACACTTATACAAAATGTATTCCATTTCATCACAGCTAAATAACAACCTTCACCAACTCCCTGGAAACTCTCATAAATACGGTATTCAGACATTTTTAGCTCACCTGAGCCGAAGGCTCACAGGTGAGCTTATAGTATAGGCAGGCATCCGTCGTCCGTCGTCCGTCCGTCGTCCGTCCGTCAATATTTTCAAACGACATCTCCTCTGAAACTACAAGGCCCATTGTTACCAAATTTTATATATAGCATCTATAGGCAGGGGGAACCAATAATACTGTTTTTTATCCAAATCGCTTCAGAACTTTGGTTGCTATGGCAACTTAAAGTTTCCACTGACTTGTATGGGAGAAATTGAAAATTTGCATTTATTGCTATGTCACTGCAGATATTTTGACAAAACTTTTACAGAAATGTTCCTTGAGTATTCCTCTATCAACCACATGAACTATATGTAAATTGCACATTTTGGCTGGTTGCCATGGCAATTGAATGGTTAAAAATAGAAAAAATATTCAAAAATCATCTCCTCAGAAACTATGCAACCAATAAAGCTCAAACTTCACAGAAAGGATCTTAGTACTAGCTTCTATAAAAGTACTGTTTTTCTTGGCAATTGCTCTAGCAGTTTGGTTGCTATGGGAACTGAAAGTTGCCATTGACTTATAATGGCAAAATGGAAAATTTGCATTTATTGCTATGTTACTGCAGATATTTTGACAAAACTTTTACAGAAATGTTCCTTGAGTAGTCCTCTATCAACCACATGAACTTTATGTAAATTGCACGTTTTGGCTGGTTGCCATGGCAACCGAATGTTTAAAAATAGAAAAAATATTCAAAAATCATCTCCTCAGAAACTATGCAACCAATAAAGCTCAAACTTCACAGAAAGGATCTTAGTACTAGCTTCTATAAAAGTACTGTTTTTCTTGGCAATTGCTCTAGCAGTTTGGTTGCTATGGGAACTGAAAGTTGCCATTGACTTATAATGGCAAAATGGAAAATTTGCATTTATTGCTATACCACTGTGGATATTTTGACAAAACTTTCATGGAAATGTACCTTGAATAGTCTTTAACCAGCCATATTAAATTTATACTAATTGCGCAATTTGGCTGGTTGCCATTGCAACCGAATGGTTAAAAATAGAAAAATATTAAAAAATCATCTTCGCAGAAACTGTGTGGCCAATAAAGCTCAAACTTTACAGAAAGAACCTTAGTACTAGCCTCTATAGAATTACTGTTTTTCATGGCAGTTGCTTCAGCAGTTTGGTTGCTATGGCAACTAAGAGTTTCCATTGACTTATAATGAGGAAAATGGAAATTGGCAATTTTTGCTGTCTAACTAACTGCAGTTATTTAAAAAAATTTCTACAGAAATATTTCTTTAGTAGTCCTCTACAATTCATATGAATTTTCTCCAAATCGCTGAATTTGATTGGTTGCCATGGCAAAATATAGTGTAAATTTCGAAAAAAAAAATCTTCTGCTCAGAAGCCATATAGGGGATGAAGCTGATATTGTGCAAACGTGTTGATGACAGTAGTTTCTACATAAATTTTATTCTTTTTCTTCCAATCCCATAAGAACTTTGGTTGCTATGGCGACTTATAGTTTCCATTGACTCATAATGGGAAAAGTGAAGCCATGAGGGGGATGAAGCTGATACTTAGCATACATATTGATAATTTTAACCTCTACCTAAAGTATGTTTTATATTATCATTGCCCATGTGAATTTGTTGCTATGGCAACTTAAATTTTCTATAGACTTATAATGAGGAAAGTGGACATTTGCTATTTATTTCTGTGTTACTGCAGATATTTTGACAAAACTTCACAGAAATGTTCCTGGAGTAGTCCTCTACCAGCCATATGAATATTTCCCAAACACCTGATTTTGATTGGTTGCCATTGCAGCTGAAAGGCCAAATTTTCACATTTTTTAGCTCACCTGAGCCAGAGGCTCCGGGGGAGCTTATAGTATGGTCAGGCTCCGTCGTCCGTCGTCGTCCGTCCGTCCGTCCGTCAACATTTTCAAACGACTTCTCCTCTGAAACCGCTAGGCCAATTGTAACCAAATTTCATATGTAGCCTCCTGGGACCTTAGGAACGAAAAGTTGTTCAAACGGTCCAGGTCACATGACCAACATGGCCGCCATGCCCATATATGGTAAAAACCTAAAAAAATCTTCTTCTCCAGAACCAGTTGGCCGATGGCCTTGAAACTTGGTATGTAGCATTGGGTACGCGAGTACTACCAAGATTGTTCAAATTATGACCTTAGGTTGACCTTGACCTTTTTTACGGTAAGGTCAAATTTTCTTCCTGGTGCTTTTCTATGGCAAAATGCTAGAACATAAGATATCTTGGAAACTGTTGAAAATTTTGGGCTAAAAATTGGTATCTACAGTCATCTTAATTAGTACATGAAGATTTATGAGTACAAGAGGTCAAGGTCATTCTTTGACCTTTGACCCAGAACTCTCATATTTTGACAATTCCAAACAATCTCCTCAATAGTCCATGGGCCAATTGAAACCAAATTTCATATAGAGCCTCCAGGAGTTGAGGGAACAAAAACTTATTCATACGGTCCAGGTCACATGACCAATATGGCTGCCACGCCCATATATGGTAAAAACCTTTGAAAATTTTCTTCTCCAGAACCAATTGACCGATGGCCTTGAAACTTGGTATGTAGCTTTGGGTACTCGAGTACTATCAAGGCTGTTCAAATTATGACCTTTGGTTGACCTTGATCTTTTTTACGGCAAGGTCAAATATGGGAAAATGCTAGAACATAAGATTTCATGGAAAGTTCTGAAGATTTATGCCTAAAAATTGATATATACAGTTATCTTAATGAGTACATGAAGATTTGTGAGTACAAGAGGTCAAGGTGTTTCTTTGACCTTTGACCCAGAACTCTCATACTTTGACAATATCAAACAATCTCCTAAAAACAACTGGGCCAATTGTAACCAAATTTCATATAGAGCCTCCAGGAGTTTTGAGGGAATGAAAATTAGTTCAAACGGTCCAGGTCACATGACCAACATGGCCGCCAGGCCCATATATGGTAAAAATCTTTAAAAAATTTCTTCTCCAGAACCAAATGACCGATGGCCTTGAAGCTTGGTATGTAGCATTGTGATCTCCAGTACTATCAAGATTGTTCGAAATGATGACCTTGGGTTGACCTTGACTATTTTACGGCAAGGTCAAATGTGGGAAAATGCTAGAACATAAGATTTCATGGAAAGTTTTGAAGATTTATGCCTAAAAATTGATATCTACAGTCATCTTAATGAGTACATGAAGATTTATGAGTACAAGAGATCAAGGTCATTCTTTGACTTTTGACCCAGAACTCTGTCATTTTGTCAATATCAAACCATCTCCTCAAAAGCCCCTGGGCCAGTTTTGAAACCAAACTTCATATAGAGCCTCCAGGGGGTTGAGGGAAAGAAAAAATTTTCGAATGTCCAGGTCACATGACCAACATGTCCTCCATGCCCATATATGGTTAAAACCTTTAAAAATCTTTTTCACCAGAACCAGTTGACCGATGGCCTTAGAGTAACTTACCCTAGAGTACTGAGGCTGAATGGACTCGGGTGAGCTACAGGACCAATGGTCCTCTTGTTTCAGTATCTGAAATCGTATGTGAATAAGGCGTATACATAAAAGCACAAATGAAAAGTCTTATCGAATATTTGATTGAAATCGGGACGGTATCATACTTGTATTACCCATTTTGTCTTTCGATTGTGTTCCAGATAAAAGCAAATATATGGACTTTTAATCTAAAGAAAGAAAACATTTGTAAAACCTTACCGTGCTCCCGTGTTTCATTCTTCTCTGGTAGGTAACTCTTGTGTTCTGATAATATTCGACATCACCATTTTGTGTTGAATTATTACGGGGGATAGAACATGGTCCTAGAAAATGGAAAGAATTACTTAGATGGACAAAATGTCTCCGTTAAACTTCATTATTTAGTGAATCAACATTGTAACTGCAGTAATTGCTCGCAGCACAGTAGGTGAAGTGTCAGGGTGCAGCGTTCCACAGTACATTTCGGACAGCGAAAGGTTGATCTTATTTTATTCAATAATATACAAAAAATATTTAAGTGAATGGGCACACTTTCCGGAGAACCGACACTACCATTTTCATTTCTATTTCTCCTCTTAATGATAGTCAGTTCTTAGAATTTCTCCTGTATGAGAATATTATTCCCTTTAAGAGTTGATCCCCTTTTTAAAAAGCCTTTTTCTCAAGGTAAGCAAATGGGAAGTCAAGACAGTTGTTTCCTTAAGATCATGGCGGTGTATCTTTAGACCTTAAACAACAGGAAACCGTTTGAACGGAGTCTTCACTGTCTGCCACTGATATATTTTAAATTCAATCCCCTAATAGGTCATTTCCGCATTATGACTAATGTACCTGAATAATGTGGTGGAAACGGCAGAACTTCTTATACAATGAATATATTGAGTGTTATATATGGGCCCAGTTGTTCAAAGCATTGTTAGCCCGTAAGTTAGTCAAAGGGTCGTCAAGTCTTTTAGTGCCTAAAACGACAAGTGTGCTTATATTTTTGCTGAAAACATATTAGGAGAAAGAAACACTACATAATTATGCTATTGGCAAAAATATATGGCGGCGTTCGTGTGCACACTCCATTCAAAATAAACCTTCTCGTTATCTAACAAAACCTGGCCCAGAATGCTCTTTGGTTCAGACAGTACAAGACCACAACTGATCTCATTTGAGCTATTTGTTTATTTATTTATGAAACATTTGATGTGCCTTTTACTATCAAGTGACGATTCCCGCCTGTCGTTTCAGGCACTGAGGTTCATACTTGGTTTACACTGATAGATAGGGATCCACAATCCTTTCCTGCATTCTGAGTACTTATGTTCCCCCGGCACTGGTCTTCCAGCTGTTAAGACTTCCTGGTAACCGTCATGACAACCAATATAAACACGGGTGTTGCTAGGGATCTCCACTGACGACTGAATTAATTGCTTGCTTCCCTCGGCAATGGTCCAGTAGTCTGAACCCTTGTGCATTGAAAGAGGACAAGGTACTGGAAATAAAACAAGTTCTATCCTAGCGAGCAAATATAGCGAGAGCAACGTTGTATTAACGTCGACAAGACGTCATGACGTTGCAGTAAAGCTGATGGTAGATGGGTTTCGGCATTGCTACAGCATTAATCGGACGTTGATTGATCAAATGGATATAACATCGACGTAAAAACAACGTTTTTGGTAAGTTGTATGCCTAAAAACATTTACTGTTCCAGACGGGGGAAGATTGGCATAGCAATTCTAAACTAAACACATATATAACTTTTTGGCGTGTCTGTAAGCATCATCTACGTTTATGAAGACTTTATGAAGACTTAACAGAAATTATATCAGTATTGGCACACAATCCGTTCTTGCCCAGATACACGTATGTAGCATGTGTCGACATTTTTATTTTAAAAATCATAGGACTTTAATTTCGATGGCAACATGCATATCTCCCGCCAGTGTCTTCGACCTTTTATACCAGCAATTGGTCAGCTTCCGCTGGTAATTCAATTAAAGTTAAGACTATATCAGTGTGTAGTTTAAGGTCACTCCAAAATATATATTTTAGGCTGTTTTTGCATCAACTTTTTCCAGAAGTCTTTGCAACAATAATTTAAGTTTCTTTTGCCACAAAATATGCTTCCAACTGTGACAATATGTTTCATACTATCTGTCAAACAATTTGTGTGCGACAGGCCTTGTAATATTTTAGTCTGAACGTTCTGCGACAGCTTTATGTCTACAGTTTTTGTGGCAATTTATTTTAAGCTGTCTTTCCAACAATTTGATTCCGGCAGTATTTGTGGCAATTTATCAGGGTGTCTGTGCAACAATTGGTTTACATAGTCTTTGCGATAACTTGATTTAGGCTGTCTTTCTCAACGATACTCGCAGTTGAGACCACAATTTTTTTTTATTGTAAGAAAAACAACTCATATAACATTAAAAAGCTGTTTCAAAATCTTTTAAAATCAAATGTGAACAGTATACGTACTCTCAATACATTCTGGAAATACTTTTTCAGACCATTTTCCCTCTGAGCATGTTGCAGTAAATCTTGGAACCCAGTTTTCCTTTACTTTTAGCTTAAAGCCAGCTTCACATGAAGCAAAAATCTGAAAATATATATGAGCCGTTCTCTGTGAAAACCGGGCTTAATGACATTACGTAATAATTACGTTGTGGCCGGATGAAAAACATCAAAATTAATGATTTTTTGGACCTCTATTTATTTCCACGAAAACACCTTAGGCGTTGAGATATAACAGAAAGCCGATGAATTTAGACAAAGTTCAGTCATAAATATGACATATGTTGCCATGACAACGCTAATTCCACGGTAACCCCAAAGCCTTGAAAACAGATGGTATACCATCACAAAGACCTATCATTTGAGAAAGAATGTTAAGTCATGCAAATTGTCATATGTGTACTATGAAATACACATTGAAAATGAACAAACACACTTTTTGTCCAAGTTATTTCGTGTAACAAGCACAGATAGCGCGTTCAAACAACTGTAATGACGTTGACGTCAAAACATACGTGCATGACGTTAATAACGTCACATAAAGAAACTGCACTACCTGTTAGTTTCTAAAGTCTATATCTCAGTAATAAATAATGGTAACCACCTTAAATTTTCAGGAAATGTTTAGAAAAGTTGATACTTTTCAGTGGTGTGGTTAGTTAATTTTTTGTTCTTATGTCATTAAGCCCGGTTTTCACAGAGACTGGCTCATATTAAATGTAGAGATAGGATTTTAAGCAGACTACATGCTGCGTTGTTAACCCAGTTAGAATGACAATTTTTGCCAGTCTAAAAAAACATGCAGATTAAAGAAACATCTAAATAAACATGAACTTTTGCAGTATTTCCACGTGTTACGAATAAATGACTTCTTGTTCCATTGATTTACCATATCTAATGAAGTGAAACTGCACTCACTGCTATCAAATCAAAAGGTGATTTCATGTAACTAGAAAGGTAGCCCAATGGCATAAAATCAAAAGAAATAGCCCGTTCTCTTGCGAAACTCGTTACTATGAAAAACAATGCACAGCAAGAAAAACGTCTCGTAACTGGCCTTGCTGGAATATTCACAATATATCTGTTAAGTTTTGTGCCTATCTATGGAAATATGGTCTAAAATATAAAACATCACAAACTTTTTGACCAGGCCATAGGTTTGAGGTATAGTCAGAAAGTTACTGGAATGTATGAGAAACAACGGTTATGAAGCAACTTCATTGGATTTGATTTCAACGTTTCACTTCAGTAAATCTACCACATCACTATGTAGTGTCACTGTAAATGTTCTGCCAATGTGATGGTCATACTTGCTAGCCTGTCATTTAAGGAATGGCTGGTTTATTCATTTTTCATAGAAACTGCTGTAAATGCCAATGGCGTTCTACGGTGTCTCATCTGGGTCTGTACAGTTTGCTTATGTCCTTTTTGATGTGACGCCAGGCACCAAAAAGTAAAGTTCTGAATCATTTTGAATCCAGTGCAACTTAAGTGTTTTCCCAAATCACCAGCAGCCAATGCCTTTTCAGCTGTGTAGCTGAATATATAAAACTATTACGATAACATACGTGAAATACCAGTGAATCGTTACTGATTTAGGGAAACTCGTTGATTTTGAGCTGGCAAAAATATCATGATTAAGTGTAGCGTTTGCAGGTCGTCCACCAAGTTAAGCAACCTGTCACCCATCCAGGTACTAGCAGCGATCTCCGTTGCTTAACTTCATGAAAGTATCCACCCACTCTACCCGCGTCGCCATAAAAGCCGGCTTCTACAGCATGGCTGTAGAAGTGTTTATATACCTAAACCCATTACATTTCTCCCCTTCTTCCCTTCACTTAATCTCGAAGTCACCAACTGCTCCCATAGTAGACCCGAGGGCAGAGCCTACTCAACGCAACCAGGGACACCTTTCCCTGTAAGCCTGGGTCCGGAGATGCTGTGATGTCATCTCCTATCCCACCGCTGCCACCAAATGTAGTGTTTGCAGGGTTGTCCACCAAATCAAGCAGCCAGTCACCCATCCAGGTACTAACCGCGATCTCCATTGCTTAACCTTGTGAAAGTGCCACCCACTCTACCCACGTTGCCATAAAAGTCGGCTTCTACAGAAAGGCTGTAGACGTGTTTATATACCTATTCAGGTTCCGGTTAGGGACTGACAAACGTGCATTGCCTAGGATGCTGATTGATTCAAGGAATATAGTATGACTAATTAAAGTTTATTCAGTGTTTGTCCTAAATCTGTCATTAAAAATTCTAATGGTACATAAAGTTCCGCCAACTCGCGATATCTCATAGTCGAAGTTCAAATCAAACTACTGATATCTTGAAGTAAATTTGCCGGTCCCAGAAAATTTACTTTGAGTTATCAGTAGTTATAGACAGAAGGAATCGAATTGAAAAAAAGTAAATAAGTCAAAACTATAGGGTAATCTGAGAAATCGGTGTTTGAGATAACGACAGTCAATTGCATTTTCAAACGAAATTTTGACAAATGTCTGTGTATCTCTAGATTATCCAGAAATCGATGTTGTAACAAATACAGACTTTAAAACTAGAGTGATTCAGAACGTTTGTCTTATAAATGCTGAAGCAAACATGTTTTCATGATATGAAAATTTAAATGTTTCCGGTCCCAGTGAAATAAATAGGATCATATAACATTTTATATTTACGTTTCAAGAGCGTCGTCGGCGGTACGGCCGGTCCAGCCACGGCCGGACCACTTTTTTGGCCGTACTAGTTTTGTATTCAAAATTCTGACTGCGGCGATCAAAGCTCTAATCATATGTGTTTGATAATGTACTTAATTTAAAACGCGCTTAATTTAATGACCACTATCATCAGTTTGCCTGTTGCAGTGTGCAACCAACTTTAGTCACAGATCTTGTCCTAAATCTGTCATT
Organism: Ctena decussata; assembly: GCA_963989385.1. NCBI lineage: Eukaryota > Metazoa > Mollusca > Bivalvia > Lucinida > Lucinidae > Ctena > Ctena decussata. Next base: position 29,398,700 of record OZ022498.1, on the reverse strand, counting down.
AAAAATTCTAATGGTACATAAAGTTCCGCCAACTCGCGATATCTCATAGTCGAAGTTCAAATCAAACTACTGATATCTTGAAGTAAATGGTCGTGCCTTCAGCACTCAGGGAATGTCTTTGGCGTCCCATAGGGCCGGGCCACTTTCTAAAAGCTATATATTTTAGTTGGTTGGGACCGGAGCCTTTTTGTCTGTTGCTTGGTCCACCGGGGCTCAACTGGTGACCTTCTTTTGCTTCAGATTTCCAGTGGGGTCGTTTGGCAGGACAGGGATCTCCACCTGTCAGACGGCCCGTTGTATCTGTTGAGTCCTCGTCTTTGCTTCTTCATGGTGTTGAAATTTGATTTATGTGTTTACCGTGATGATTCATTGACGAGTTAGAGGGTTATCATGCAACCGAACTACCAACTAAATGTTTTGTACCACTTCAGAAACTGAGGGTGAGGTTGGGCCTGTAAAATCGATTTAAGCCCCCCAGTAATTCATTACTGACCGTTCCAAGGCGGTAGTTCTGTTGTGGTTCTCTGTTACCTGTTTTTGGTGTCAGAGTTTCTGTGATGTTTTACCTTATGTATGTTCTTATTATTTTTGGTTCGGTTTGGGTTGCTGAGTGGCCATCTTTTGGGAACAAGCTGCTCACTCGGTTGGCCATATGTTCTCTGTATCTTGATTATTTGTAATCTTAGTTGTTTCCAACTATGGTTTGAGGGCTGGATTTGGATTTTGATTGTTTCAATTCCTGGTCTTTGCATACTTTTTACTTGTAAAACAAGTAAGATTATAAAACCAACACCGACATAATCGACCTCATCATCATTAAAAGATTACCAGTTTAGGGATGACCCATCAAACGTTTTCAAACGTTTTCTTACTCACTGGATTTTCCAACTGGAAACACGACTGCTCCAAGTGGCATCGTGATTCAGTAGATAAAGTGGTAACGTTGCCTAAATCGAGCAAACATGCAGAGGAATTATTCCCTACAAAACTGACAGAAGTCTAAAGAAAAAACGCATTCAAGATGCACTAAAATCGCATTTACAGGCGTTCTGAATCAAAACATTTTCTCGGGGAAGATCCCTCAAACCCCCCTTGCGAGAGTGGAAAAACCCCCTCTCGTGCTCTCCCCATCGTGCCGTCAGCACTCAGGGAATGTCTTTGGCGTCCCATAGGGCCGGGCCACTTTCTAAAAGTGAAAAGATAATCAATGATCAGGAATTAATACAATCAAGTCCCACATTCCGCTGTCAAAACCAACAGGGAAAGAAGCACATACGCACATAAAAGCCGACGATGCCCCTGCGTTTAAGAAATTATGAAGAAGACCCAGCGGTCGGATTTACTTAAGATATTATCGCCTGTTTCTATTTAGTGTCTGTACATACAACCTTTCAATAACTATACGGAATATTTTGAAAGACAATACAGTTTTCGCAAACAGGTTCGCTGGACATCAGCTGGTGCTTGTGTGTATGAAAGGGTTACACTCCGTCAGCACTCCACTGAATGGCAGACACATTTACACATATTGAGAGATATTGTGTGATCTATATGTCAGGATAAGACTCTAATTTTACAATAAACTTTCAATATAAGACAGGTGCCGATTGTTTCAGCAATAGTAAAGATTGTCATACACAATGCAGCAGGGTCATAGCGAAGATTTGACTTTATGCTATGCTCTTCATATCGTGTACCTGTAGCGAAAAAGCCAAAGCGTAAATCCAATAACAGGTTTCCAACTGATAAAGAATTAATGAATTAAAATCCTAGACGTGCTAGTGAATTACAAAATTCATAACGCGGTTAGGAGGAAATTAACATCAGCTTTCCTAATTTGAGTCAAGAGGCATTCCATAAGGAGCCAAATGTTAGTTTCTCTTAATTATGCAATGTTTGGCTTAAGTGACAATACGTAATTCATTTAACACGCCAGTTTCGGTTCATTATGTTACAAAGTAAAAAGAATGGCAATGATCAGGAATTTATACAACCAAATACAACCAATACCGTTTGTCCGTCCTCAACTTCACTTCCAGTTGTAACCAGTTCTGCTCCTTTGTTATATTCCATGTGACTGTCGTCATATGCCAACTGACATGGTGCTGCAAGTTCGAAACAGTAATAACATTGATTATTAAATCACATTATATGGCTAAAAGCCTAAGACATGGCGGATGAGTCATTGTTTGTTATAAAATGTGTTACCACATTACCCCTAGTATAATTAAACCACGGGTGGCAAAGCGGAATATTGAATCAGAGCAATATTAAACAAGTCACGACAAACGATGAAATATAACTTAAGAGTCAAGAGAGAAAACTAAAGACAGAAGCTGTGTATAAAGTCGTGATTTTATATAGGCAATTGGAAGGACAGACATATAAAGCATTAGGTGAACAGCATACATTGGACAAGATTTAGTCAGAGGGATAGCAGCAAGCTCGAAATCCTCAAATATTTCTAGGGCTAAGTTTTAACTTAAATTTTCAGGTATTTACAAATGTGCCCATATTTGGTGTGACAGATGGACAGCTTGTAAGTAAATACTTCAGTGTCGCAAAACCCAAAATGTTTGAAACATATTAACAACGGATGACAAACTGCAGAACTGTTAGTAGAATCGAAGCCAGATATCATTTAGTATTAATATTATCTTGATACGTTAGATGAGTTTGGCAATTTTACACAGGAAAAACACCATGAACTGCATTTTTTAACCATTTCTGTGCTTGACGACACAATAAATTGCGCATTACATTATTATTATTATCATTATTATTAATAGTTTTATTATTATATTTATTTATCGGCGAGTTAATGCGGTGCAGCTATGTTTCATTACTACAGTCTTTATCATGGTGTAGAAAAAAGCTTTAGCGTATTTAAACAAGGGCTTCGCAAGCGTCGCATAATACGCCCGTTTTAATGTCATAAAGGAGTTACAGAATGAACAAAATTGTTTACAAAGGGATAGACAGGCATACAAACAAAGACAACCACTCTAAAATTAATGACTGCAACATTATTTAGATATTTAACACATCAAATACTATTAGTATACCAATTATCAGCTTCCAAGGTAAAGTGGCTCAGAAGTTCAGTATTGCCAAAGTGAAACAAGGGAGATAAACTAAATATAACAGATATACCATTCTTGGTTCTACTACATTCCCTTGACAATTATACATGTATTAAGGTCAAGAATACGTAAATGACTGGCGCAATTAATTACGTGCGTCGCGAAGGACGTAACGTCACGAAATACATCCTAGTCAGTGTAATTTTCAATATGGCGGCCCCATGGGACATTCAATAAGAAGGTCAAACATGGGGAAAACGGAGTTGTTGCCATTGTTTATTTAAGCCCTTTGCTGATATTGCAATGTTCTCTTTTTCCCTGTATGTTTGAAGTTATTTTATCAACATAAGTGTATTAATAAATGAGAGAGAGAGAGAGAGAGACTGACAGAGAGAGAGAGAGAGAGAGAGAGAGAGAGAGAGAGACTGACAGACAGACTGAGTTTCATGTGTGTAACAATTTAAGGCTGGACGGTTACATGTTCCCTCCCTGCTTTCAGGACTCCCAGGACTTTTCAGACATACATATGAAAGGCGGAACCCATCTTCTACCTTTCGCTGCGTTATCCTTTCCTGATTTGAAAAAGCTACCTATTTACTGCTGGCTTGACAAAGAGACTTTTCCAGTCGCTAGCTGGCCGACTCAGGATTCGAACCCGCAACCGTCTGCGTCATAACCGATCGTCCGCGGCGCCGGTGGGATTGCGCATCCGAAATAATTAATACATGTAAACCAAGTAAATGTATGCCAGCTGATTTTAGAGCTTTATGGGATCGGAATATAATATTTATTATAATGCCGATTTTTTGCGATGTTAATACACATATGATCACATATCCTTTCTGGACATCGAAAATTTTGTTTTGATTACAAAATAAGAATGATACAATATTTCTTCCACTTGTTGTATGCCGTTGCCAAAGATATAGCGGGCCTCTTACTCACACCGCCCCTAAGGCCACTACGCTACAAGAAGTCTTTATCTTTACCTATCCCACCGACGGTGGATATGGAAGCTGACCTTGTAACCATCATCGCGATATGACTGAAAAACTGTCCAAAGGTCAATTTTATCCGACTACCATGAGCCACACCGACAGAACACGAGTCGTCAGAAATTGATACATGCACATAGATCAGCCTGCGCATACGCACAGACTAGTAAATCTCTTCGCTGTTCCTCACGGAATCATTGTACCAGAGGACAACAAAGGCTCTGGTCAGGTTGGGCGGGTGCGCACACTGATCTGAGCTTCCACTGACCGTATATGCTCCAAAGAACCCATTTTATCATGGCACGGCGCATTTTGTGATTTAGGATAACGCAGTTGTTTATGCGGCTCAGTCGTGTCGGATGCAATACCCATATTACTGTTAGAAGTATGCTTGTATGTTTTACTAATTTTTGTCTAAGAGAGTCTGTAAAAAAATTCTTTCACTTAAGCCTCGTTCACGCCACAAAAGTTTCTTTGTCACAGAATCTCTAGCAAAGAAAGTTTGCCAAACAGTTTGCGTTAACACGGAGCAAATTATTTGTTAAAGAAAAATGTGGCATGGAATCTTTGTCAAATTAACTTTGGCAAGGAAATATTTGCTGCTGTGTTCACACGATCGAACATTATTCGTCATGGTTATCTGGACAAATAAACTTTGCCCGTGTGAACGGCCAACCATGCCACATTTTTTTTGTTTCATATACTTTGAACAAAATCAAACCGATTTGATTATGAGCAAAGTTTTCTGTGCTTATCTCCATAGCTAGTTTCTTTGTTACATATTCGATGGCAATTTTTCTGTTCACACAGACAAATTTTGTTTGTCATAAAAACTTTACCATATAAATTTGGCGATGAAAATGTGGCATATTTTTTCATTCACACGAGCAAATTTTACTTTTCCAACCCTACTTTGTCACAGAAACTTTGCCCGTTTGAACGAAACTTAAGACATTCATCATGAGAACCCTATTAGTCCTCATCTTTCCGTATTCTCGTAACGCTCTTCGCATGTCTCATTACGTCGCCAGTAAACGACTGCAACGTCGCTTATAAATGACGTCGCGGAATGGCGTAAATTTATACATACCTATGCTTGCTTAGCAAGCGCTACTTGAAAAACGAACTCGGTAGTCAAGGACTTTTCTTACCTTATTTTAATCGACAGATCCTGTGACATAAAATATCAGTTTTTGAAAAAAATCTATGTACCGGTAAACAAGCTGTGTACGTTTAAATTTTAAAATCTGAGTTTTTTCATCGCATTCCCATTGCCGTCAATGGAAACGGCCTCAAAATTTCATGTTTTTCAATCTAATCTAGCGACTAAACGAACTCGGTGACCTATCTTTTTTATGGCACAATTCGATGTAACACATGAAAATGCACCCCTGTGCAAAATTTAAAAAAATTCTATGTATGAGCCATTTACGTATTCTTGACCTTAAAATATTCTAAAGGGTTAAGGAGTTAGAGTAAACATGAAATTTATGCAAGGGCAGATAATTCAGTAAACCAGAGTTTTGGTTCTTGCTCGGGATAAATTGCCCCATTATTATACCCTTTCCTACAAAGTTCCATTCTAATATTTAAAAAGGTTAAGGAGATAGGGAGCGAATGAGAAACGCCAAAAAATTCTAACCAAAGAGAAGTTATTCCATAGTTAAGAAGGGAGGAGCAACCATTCTTATATGCGACACATAGTCTTGTGATCATGAACATTGCTGTAAAGTTTCCTCATGATATTCCAAACGGTTACCAAGTTAAGGTATGCACAAGATAAGTATACACAAAACTAGCCTAAAGGAACTAAAGAAAGGGATGTAACTCTAAAATTAACCTGGGAATTAAGTACAAACAGCATGCACCTCTTTACCAATAGCAAAAAAGCTGTGAAGTTTCAAAAGGATTGTCCAACAAACGTAGGAGGTGTTGTGCTCATAAGACACCCATTTTGGAAGGTATTGTGCAAAATGACTACGTTTAGCTAGTGCAAAAGTAGCAAAAATTAATCTTGGAATTAGAAGCAAACAATATGCACATTTACAGACCACGGCCGAAACGGCTGTGAAGTTTCAAAATGATTGGCCAAAAAGTGTAGGATGAGTTGTGTTCACAAAACACCCACTATGGAAGGTATTGTGTAAAAAATTGATTAAGTTAAACGTGTGAAAAAGTAGCAAGATTTAATCTGGAAATTATGTGCAAACACAATGCACATTTACCGATCATGACCCCAAAACGTCTGTCAAGTTTCAAAATGTGTGGCCGAAAAACGTATGAGTTGCGCTCACAAGACACCCTCTGAGAATCGTTGACGAATGGACGAACGGACAAACGGACGGAACTTTGCACGCCTTTATCGCCCTGTTAACACAGGCACGACAATTACCAGGTTTACAACGCAAAAACTGAAAGTTACGTTTGATCATCAGGGCTCAGTTGTTCAGAAAATCGTTAGTTCAACGATGAAATTAGGACACATTAAGTCTTATGCTAAAAACATAAGAGCAAGTCTGCGTATAGTTATGCTTTAAACGGCAGTGTTTATGCGAGCAATAAATTTGAAAGTGTCACGTCTCGCAACGTACGACGTCGTCCGTTTTGAATAACGTGGCCCTGACATGCTGAGAAATATTGTGAATTGAAAATCATGCAAATGGTTCAAATGAAGGTTTTCTACATGTTATATTTTGTACATGTATAATAAACATATAAGGTAATAAAAGGTCACGAGTAACAGAATTTCCCAGTAGGCAAACTGCTTATATAGTCATTTCCTAACAGTCATGCAACCTATGACGCGATTAATACAGTTAAAAAATGACAGTAAGCCTTCCATTCTAACCCCTCTCATTCATACAGAAATTATGCGATATACTGCGATATGCACTGTAGTAACGTTACAATGAATAAAATATGTCAGTCATGTCGAGACGTAGTCTCCAAATTTTCATGATTTTTACCTGACGTTGGATAAAAGACAGTGTCAGGTCTTGCTTGGAATTATAGCAGCGCCTCAAAGAGGCATTAGTCAACCCTTTTTTTTTGCAGGGCTCAAAGGGCGGGGATATGTAGATAGAAAGTATATATTATGATACAAGGGTACATTTTGTCACTATTACATAAAACAAACTTAGAGATTTCTCAAAGCTGACGGATCACAACCTTTATTTCAATGGTCTGCAATAGTTGCACAGTAGCATTTTTTTTCTGTAGAACACCACTGCCCTGATGAATGTAGAACAATACATTCTGATGAAAATTCGACATATAGATCTCCTGATAGACGCAAAGTACACAATTTGTCGTTATTTCTTCACGTTCTCCGTTTTTGCTCTTTTTTTCCTATCTCTGTTTGACATTTACTCTGTTTCTCGGTACATCTCTTTCTCTCAATCTCTCCCTCTCTCTCTCTACTGGACTCGAAGCATTTCGTGTTTGTGGTAGGCTAATAGCATTTGATTCAAAATTTTAAGTGAAAGGCGAAATGCAAATAAATTATTCCTTGACTTAGTGGACAGGATAACTAATATTATCCCGGTAACTAATGAAGCGGACTGAACTGTATGTTATGACGGAATTTAGTTGTTCACGTGTGAGCTAAGTTATGAGCAAAATTATATATTCCACAAGGACTGAGGAAGCTGGGATAGGAAATGAGTATAAGTTCCAATTGTCTGTGGAATAACATTCGGCATCACACGTTTCGTGAGAAAGATAGGGTCAAGCTCAGTAAGGCCTCGATTAAAATTAATACGCTGCTTGATTTCTCTACCTTGCTTTGTTCCTCTACCTTGCTTCATTGTGTTTTTTTTCATAATTGTCAGACGTGTGAAAGCAATATTGATCCATAAAGCATATGATACGGGTCTACTTTTTCGTCAAGATCCCATATACATTGTATACGCTGCCAGGCAGTATTGGATTAACAAACCAAACAGTTTCATGGGTAATTCGTTTACCTGGTTTGCATTGTAGAATATTGAACCATTTTCCTTTCGAGCAAGTAGAAAAACTCTCTGCTGCACTGAGTATAACAGGGTTGTTATTTTCGTCAACCAGTCTGAATCCAGTTATACAGGAAATCTGTACGTCCGTCTGACTTTCTACGTAAGTGCTTTTCCTGTACCCAGTGTTGTAGTTTAGTTCAGAAAATCTTGCTCCTCTGTAAACTCTAAGGTAACAGCGTTCTGGAAGACGCGTAAGAATGTAACATGTCAGTAAAATTAACCGTTGTGTATCAAGAGATGTACTGCTGTTTTCTGTGTATAGAAATTACCCACATCTGATTTTATATTTTAGTACCAAAAGATTCAGCCGTACGGAACAGAAAAAGCCGTATTTCCAAATCTTACCGCATGCATCCTATACTAGTGCGACAAGTAAAACATTACTTTTTTTGTTACGGTGTATACACAAGCTTTCTTTCTCGCATGTCCTGAATGGTTTATAAAATATTAGATTCAAATCTGCATATGGGCCTATAAAGAGATATCGTTAAAAGTTTTGTTCGGAAGTAATAAAGTTTCACCATGATGCTGGTAAAACTAAGAAAGGCATCGAACCACAACAAGAATTTCACGGAATGCGGCGTCTCGCCGGTCTGCGTATTGTCACAGAAAAGATCAACACCAGAAAACTCGACGCAATATATTATATAAAGGCTGCTGCCGAAGACGACTTCGGAAAAGTAATACTTTTTTTCTCATTTCTGCCAGTAAAAGGTGAGGCAAAAACTGTTTGCAAGAATGGTAGCACTGGACAAACATACATTGCCAGGATAGTACATCCATACATTTAAACATCGTTGTCTTTAACAAGACCCCTGATGGAGGAATAAAAACAAAATTCTGTGAAGGGTGGTCTCCCAAGGAGTAAATGCATACTAAAGGCGGCTCCTTAACACAGGAGACCAGTTAGCAAAGGATGAGTTGCACAAATGTAGGTAGACGGGAACATCAAAAGATATGTAACCCTCTAAATAGAAGTGACCACATCTACAGGTTTGTCTTATAGAACATTAATAAATAAAAATAAATTGCATGATCATACAAACTTTCTTTGCAAACCGGAATTCGTTTATTAGTCCACTCTCCATAGGAACACGTGTCAGTAACCTCTTCTATGTAGTCGTCAAGGAACAATTCATAGTCTTGTGAGTTGGAACACCTAAAAAACACCTAAAAACAGAAGAATAAAAGCGCTAGTGTAAATCTGTTAATATTGGGGACATGAATTTCATGTTTCTTTTGTATTGAAAGTTAAATTAGGACAGGCCTACCCACATTTACGAAATCCGGATTTTCTTTCAAAGCCTTTTCAGGCTGCTTAGCGCAATTGTCGTTCTAGAGAAGAAGGCCACCATGTGAGTTAGTCAATATTATCAGAAATCAAATTCACCCCATAAGATGACATTTTCCCTTGCAGGATATCAACTTTCTGAAATCAGAAAACTCTCCAGCTGTTGGATCCACCACCCCGAAAATGCATAAAAAAGTAAAGATTTTTGTGATGTCAGAATTGGAAAGGCAGCCTTACATGGCCCATTCATTTTCTCATGAAAAAAGCTTAATCTATCGAAAGTATGTCTGTTGATAAATGTATTGCAGTAACTTAGGTGCATGTATCCATCTTCGTAAATAAGGTATACCTTGATCCAAAAGAAATGTCAAGGAGGTGACGAATATGCGCTGCCAATCACTGTCAAATTCGATCAGGCCACTATAAGACTTGGTAGAATAAGTTTTGCACGCTTGTTCCAGTTCACTAAGCATAACGTATTGATATTTTAAACTCCCTTCAAAACATTTACTGTTATAAATGAAAGACTATCTTTGTAAATGCAAGCAATGTAAGAAAGAAGGTGTATTTTTATAGATGATAATGGAATTCTGCGTGCAAAGGACCACCATTCATGGTTTGACGAATTCCGCCGCCGGTCAGATTCTGACTCGATAAGCCAGGTCTTATCCGACTACCGCTGCCAATGCAAATTACGTATATGTTTATATACTGTTATAACATCATTCGTTTATATGCAAAACCTTAAAATAAGAGACAGCAAAGTGCAAAATTCGAATTTACCCTACAACTAATTACTCGCAACATTCATTTAAGCTTATATTTGCGAATCTCCTTTGGCTCGCAAAATGGAACATTTCGCGAATATTGAAATATAGCTTAGCCCATTAGATGTAATCCGCCAAGAGCACAGCTGAAATTTGTCGTTTCATCAATGATGCACTCTAAATCCGAAAAGAGTGTCGTGTTGTTTCAGAAAGCCTGTGCCCATCAAAAGCTTTGCTGCGAAATCCTGGCGCGCACTTAACTAATTAAAAGACGGCCAAAATGATAATGTTTATATGTTTATACAATGTGCAACTTTAAGCTGTCACAGCGAAGTCTCAGCTCATATGCACATCCTCCCAGTAAAGTCAGTTCCTTCATATTATCCACGGAATTGAGTCACACATAATGTATCGCTTTGTCACTTGAAAAACGAGAACCTACTGAGAAGACGAACACAAGCCTATTCACTCTGTACGTTCTGAATCACATAGAGAAGTTTTGGATCATGAGGAATCTACAATGTCAAGCTGGTCACACAGGCCGTATGGTCATACATGTTGATCAGTAGGAGCCCCGCTAGCTCGATAGGTTAAGCACTGGCGATAGCTTGATAGCTTAGGCGCTGGCATGCCAATCTAGCGGTATCGTGTTCGAGATTCGCTGGAGGCGGATTCTTTTCAATCGTGTACGGGGTTCCATTGCACACAGCTTCTCATTATTATCCACGCATCGTCCTAATATGACTGAAATACTGTTGAAAAGGCTGAAAAATTGCAAGTCATCAATCCATTTATGTTTATCAAGAGGTGGGCTGTTCGAATATCGAAGACCCAGAACAGCCTGAGCATTCGATTCATTTCTATTGTCTTTCACGATACATCTATGTGGCGATCCACAACGTTTTTCCCTGTTGTTCAAATTGCAGTCAAATCTGTCTGAAGGGGCCGCCCAAGGAAACCAGAAAAATGACTGCTCCGGTGATCTCTTAGCGCATGTTCATTTGCACTGTATACTCCTAAAAGATCACGTAACCTCAATATTTGATATTCAAGTTACCTACATCATTTTCAGTAATATGTGGCATGCACCTCATGTCCTCATGTAAATTCTGCTACAGTATGAGCAAATTTGGTCCAAAGCTAGGAAAAATAATGTATGCCTTTTAAGGATCAGAATTTTCAGTTTATTTATTAGGGAACGGAGAGAGAAATAATACCTATACTCTTCGTCTTAAACATTTTGATGTAATTTTGCATGAAATTCGCAAATTTTCTTAATTTAGACTTTTCATTTATAATGGAAGGCTGGTGAGAAAAACCCTACTATTGAGTCTGGTCTTAATTTAACATTTAAAGTTAAAATTGTGAAGACCTTTGCAAATTTCAAAACTTCGAATCTCTTTGTTAATCCTTAAGGCTATGGTCGTTTAAGAGAGGGAGGCAAAACTGTCGGTCTGTCAGGGTTGGTAGATACAGGTTCATCCCTTCAAATGAGGTTTTCCAGCGCAGGATGATATCCACTTTCTGAAAGGGGGACTAGTCTTCAGGAAATTATCCAACCCGAAACTATGTCAAAACTGACAGTTACCGATGTTAGATGTAGACGGGTAATCCTCTCCCTTTCTTTTTTTTTGTAGAATTCAGGCTCAGTTCCTTTACATAATTTAAGTGATAACTGTGAAACAAAATTAAAGGTGTTCAAGACTAAAACATGACATATTTAACTTTTAAGAATATTCTATAAATATTTCGCTGAGTGTTACGATATAGGCACTTTCAATAGAATCAATCTGATCACCATCGTGTCTGAAGAACCGGCTACGCTAGGCTCCTCATATTCAGCATACATTACACGCTTGAGTACGGATTAACAATTGAGCCGTGACACGAGAAAACCAACAATGTGGTTGTGCGCCCAGCGCAGACTCAGATCAGCCTGGACATCCGGCAAGTCTGATCAGACTCTTCGCTTAACGCTTAAATGGTAGCTACGGGTCTAAGCTACCTTCATGCGGACAGGGAAGACTCTGATCAGACTGGGCCGATGCCCAGGATGCCCAGGCTGATCTGAGTCTGCGCTGGGCGCACAACCACATTGTTGGTTTTGTCATGTCGCGGCTCATATGTATTTGGTTGATTTATGCTACATGCACTTCTGCAACTAAAATTTTTTTATATTTAGAAACAACATAATTGTCATCAAAATATCCGAAGAACAGCTTATGTTAAGATAGATATTTAGGATGCACCTACGGCTTAATATGACCTGGATAACATTTGAACATTATCTGTAAAAGTACGGTTTTGTCCCTTTTCTTCATTGGCTTTTCACATTCGAACAATATTATCAAAAAATATCTGTAGAACCACTTTTACTATGAGCTTTATATTTAGTATATTTGGTATACATTTAAGTACGGAGCTGTAAATGACCTGATTAATTTTTGTGCAAATCTCAAATACATGTACTTGGTTGAATAATACCCTCTTTCTGAGAAAAGCAGTCAAGGATGGTTATTGTTAGGCACACATACGGATGCCGGCAATGCGTTTTTCAAACACACTGTGTACTTTCCTTCTTATATAAAACATTTTAGCAAATTTGGAAACTTGAAATGCTGCATGAATTATTGTATTTAAAGTGTGTAATTCCAATCAATGCATTACTTTTGACACACCTAGATTTTTGCTTTCCTATCAAATTAACTTACATGTATCTTATTTTCTCTAATACTTTGGATTGTCATTAAGAAAATCCTTCTTTGGGGGAAGTTTCCATTCCACTTGACACAGAATATAACAACTGCTGTGTCATTCTTAATAGAGAGCTAAATTAGCGGAGAATAAATTTACAGGTTTGAGAAAAACATATTTTTCGTTCATACGAATTTCAGTGAGGACTTCACTTATAATTCGACAAGAGAATGGTATATGTTATATGCCGTAGCAGATACCAATGATATCAAAGCTCTGTAACTATAGCAACTGTTGGGTAACTTATTGTTGTACTTAATGCGTTTGCAGAAAGACATCTCAATGGCATCATTTTGGAAAAAAAATCCCAATGGCATCAGTTTGGCATCTATATGTACTCCCAGGTGCTATGGTAATGGGGCCTCAATGTTATCCATGTCTGCAAGGAAGGAAACACGGCATATACCATGCTCTGCCAAGTTTTAATGCCTCTGTAAGCTTAAATTATTTCAAAAGAACTCTTCAGATATTCTAAAAACCAATCTCAATTTGTTTAATTGTGCGTTTCTTTTAAAATCTGTCAGCAAATATCTGTCTCACATTTGAATGTTCAACACAAAGTCAAGAAAAAAGAAAATTCGCACATCTTATCTATACAATAAACCGATATGTTGTTTTGTGTCTTTTTTTCCCACTTTCTTGTTTTTTTTTTTTTTTTTTTTTTTTTTTTGTATCAGAATTTAAGCCTATATTTGTGTCATTCCCATAGACCGTTAATATCCGTCTCGAATTTAGGGCTGAACCAAATACAAAATACCACAAATCAATGTTTGAATCGTATCCAAAGAAAATAGATAGACAATGATCAGGAATTAATACAATCAAATCCCACATCCCGCTCTCAAAACCAACAGTGAAAGAAGCACACACACATGGAAAAATTGACACAAGTTCACGAAAGACACAAATGGTAAACCGAATGAGCATCTCTTTCCCAATCAGGTGGTCATTCAGCTACCCTAATCAAAACCAGCATCAACATCTATTTTTATCTATTTTATTTTTAACTTCCAAAACAAAGCAAAACAAAAGGCGGATTGGGTAGCAAAACAGATAACCAAACCGCCAAAGATCATAGGCAAGCGGACACAGAACAATGTAACATCAAGGAACCACAGCAGAAGTACCGCCTTGGAACGGTCAGCAAAAGATTACTTGGGGGGGGCTTAAACTAGTTTTACTGAAACATTTACATGTAGTTAGCTTTTTGGTCCGCAGGAAGACTTACTAACCCATCAATTAAACATCATCGAAAACAAACAAATCACGTATAATACCTAGGATGAATCATATATGAGAATACGACGGAAAGAACGTAATGCAACACCAGGAGATTCCTGGGAAGTCAAACAATACCACTGAATACCGGAGCAAAAGAAAACCATCAGTTAGACCCCGAATAACCAAGCAGCAGAACAGGCAAACTCCGACCCGAACCAACTAAACTAAGTAGCTTTATGTTGGCCCCACCATTGAGTCTGATACTTGACCCACCGGCGTGTAATTAAAGAGGAAAGCAAAGTTATTCACCATGGCTGGGTTAACTACTAAACATGCGGACTGTAGCATTACATTTATGTTTTATCCAGTACGTTTGTAACGAACGACAATTTTTCTAAACTGATCAGAAAAATCAGAGCTACCTACAATTTTTTTTTTGAATTTATAAACTAGGTCACCATAAAGTTCTGGTTCCAACAGGCCCTGTTGTAAAAGACTTTTTAATCCGACCTTGCATTCAACCGACATATAGCCTTGGTACAATGTCGTATTATCAATTATCAGACAGAAACTTTTATTTCTGTTTATTACCGAAACAGCGTTGTGTGAACGGCGTGAACCTCTTTTATATTATATGTACTGTATAAATTGTTAGTTTCCGAAAATAAAGATCTGAGCAAACAGTGCAGACCAAGCTCAGACAGGTCCAAACGGAGCATTGTTCTGACGCATTACTGTACCATAAAATCAGACTGCATTACTGTACTGTAAAACAGTGTGTTTCATGTTAAGACAATGAAGGTAATTTATTTCAGCTTTTTAAATACTGCACAATTAAACAAAAGGTACCTCAGTACCGCTGGCAATCCTTCCAATATCATCCACTATGTCAGAGGCAGTTCCTTTGTCCAGATACAGAGTTCTGTCCAGTGGTATACTACAGAAGGCTGAAACATGTTAGTATTGAAATTGTTGTACAACAAAACAGAAAAGCATTTGATAATAAGCGTATGAAAGCATCATCCTATATATTCTGGGTATTGGGACAGACTTGTCTAAGAAAAAAGTGTAGACCACACTGCTTTTGGAGCAGTCTGTTCCGAGTCTGTACTGTTTGCCATTCGGTAAAACGTTTTGACAGGATCAGACCGATTTCTACTATTGTCAGTGCAATAGTTTGTCAAGTGCAATAAAACGTAAACTAGAATTAAAATGTTACAATTATACACGCTTATTACGGGATGGATTCAAACAGGACTATAAAGCAAGTGTCGAAAGTATTTTACATATACTTCAAGGCATTTTGCAAGTGCACGGCGAATTTTGCTGTAGAAATACTGCATATCGTATGATATTAGTTTTATATGGTTAGAAAGAGAAATGATTTTGACAACACCTAATAATCTTTTAAAAATATGCATTTGAGGTGAGATGGGAGTAACTGAGTGCCACCAAGCGGCAGCCTCTTTCGCTACATTCCGTAACGACGTCAACGTTCCCTACGGTCAAAAGAAGATGGCGTCATTCAGTAAATTGCAATCAGGTCAGTTTTTAGCCATAAGCGGATGAATCTGGTGTACTGAAATGAAAAGAGATGACGTAAAGAAAGTGAAATGGACATGACAAGAAGGACAGACAAGGTAGAATAGTAGAAATTAAAGCGTCAGCAGTGCAAATCATTTCTTTCATAGGCCTAACATTGCATTTAGCCTAAGATACGACATGGATTGAACTAGATCGGTGTTTAAATTTAATGTGACTACGCAGTCTATCCTAAAGGTCCAATGTCGGCATGGGATATCCATTGGTCTGCTTATATGCATGAGGATATCCACGAGTCTGCTCATATGCATGGTCCATCCTACAGTCGATCTGCTGACATTGTTTAAGAGGTCCAAACCCATCTACATGCTGTATCCGGTAGCCCATTGGACTAAGCTAGTGGTCCGGGTTCGAGTCCCGCTAGAGGTGGAATTCTTTTAAACCGTAAAATGGTTCCACTGCTCACAGTATTTGCAACAAAGAAAGGAAAGGAAAATTCGTTTCAGATGATTTAATGTTTCCTTAGTTAAACGCTTGAATTTTTTAAAAACGATAAAATATGCGCCCAATCAATTAGTGAGCAAACAAATGTAGGCCCTGTGTCCATGTGTGATCCAGTGGTGAATCAGGTTCTATAAAGGTTCGCAGGGTTTGTCGATGGTTCTCTTGTGTGCTTCGTGCAGGTTTATCAAATAGTTGCATCCCTTTCATCTTGCTCAGTATTACAGTTAATAACGACTTGAACGTATAATTTTGTTTCAAATATGAACGTCAACTTCGTTTTACTATGTATAACTATACCCGTGTGATCATCTATGTTTGGTTGGTGAAATATGTAACGTGTTATGTTAGATTTCAGACAGCGCTTCACAAGAATTTGATTCTAAACTTACATCTCTCCCGAGGATGTAAGAATTACTAAACATCTTATTTGCTTTCCTGCATAACATGTATATTGATATATGTATATGTGCTTATGGGCCTTATCGCTTATTGCATTAATAAATTAATTACTTAATTACTTACGCGACGCTAATGTTCAGCTACAAGTTTTTACTTTCATTCATTCTTCCGTAATTTAAACCAAACATATAGATCTACATGCAATTCTAAAATTATAGAATTTTGGTTTAATGATATAATCAACGAATGTAGGAAATTTCAGCCACAGACGTTTCGGCCTATGACAGTTCGGGCAAGAACATTTCCGCCTAGGACATTTCGGCCTTGGACGTTTCGGCCAAATCTGAACAAGAAGGCCATGAGGCCCTGAATTGCTCAACTGGGTATGGTGGCCATGTAGGTCATGTGACCTAGATCGCTAGAATAAATTTTAGTTCCCTCAGCCCCATGAAAGCTGTGTATAAATTTGATTACAATTAGCCCAGGGGATTTTGAGGAGATGTCTGAAATTGTCAAAATATGAGAGACACTGGCTGGAGGTCAAAGAATGGTCTTGACCTCTTGTACCCGCAAATCTTCCATGTACTAATTAAGACGACTGTATATACCATTTTTTAGGCCAAAACCTTGTACAATCGCCATGAAATCTTATGTTCTAGCATTTTCGCAGACGTGACCTTTCCCTAAAAAAGGTCAAGGTCAGCCCAAGGGCATCATTAGAACAATCTTAATAGTACTCAGGTACCTAACGCTGTATACCAAGTTTCAAGGCCATAGATTATTTGCTTCTTGAAGGGAAGATTTGTAAAGTTTTTGCCATATATGGACATGGCGGCCATGTTTGTCATGTGACTAAGACCGTTTGAACAAATTTTCGTTTCCTCAGCCCCTAGAGGCTCTACATGTATATGAAATTTGGTTACAATTGCCCAGTGGCTTTTGAGGAGATGTGAGAAATTGTCAAAACATGAGAGACCAGGGTCAAAGGTCAAAGAATGACCTTGACCTCTTGTACCCGTAAATCTTCCATATACTAATTTAGATGACCGTATGTACTAATTTTCAGGTCAAAACCTTCAACAGTTTCCAAGAAATATTATGTTTTAGCATTTTTTCCATAAAAAAAACTACAGAAAGCAAATTTGACCTTGCCGTAAGAAAGGTCAAGGTCAACCCAAAGTCATAATTTGAACAATCTTGGTAGTACTCGTGCACCCAATTCTACATACCAAGTTTCAAGGCCATCGATCATTTGGTTCTGGAGAAGAAGATTTTTAAAGGTTTTTACCATAAATGGGCATGGCGGCTATGTTGGTCACGTTAGAACAAATTTTCGTTCCCCCGCCCCCTAGAGGCTCTACATGAAATTTGTTTACAATTGACCCAGTGGCTTTTGAGGGGATGTGTGAAATTGTCAAAGTATGAGAGAGCAGGGTCAAAGGTCAAAGAATGGCCTTGACCTCTTGTACGCATAAATTTTGATGTACTCACTAAGATGACTGTATATACCAATTTTCAGGTCAAACTATTTAACAGTTTCCAAGAAATCTTATTTTCAAGCATTTTCCTTTAGAACAGCTACAGAAAGCAAATTTGACCTTGCCGTAAAAAAGGTCAGGGTCAAACCAAGGTCATAACTTGAACTATCTTGGTAGTACTCGCGTACCCGGTGCTACATACTAAGTCTTAAGGCCATCGGCCTGTTGGTTCTGAAGAAGATTTTAAATGTTTTTACCATATATTGGCGTGGCGGCCATGTTGGTCATGTGACCAAGACCGTTTTAACAACTTTTCGTTCCCCCGCCCCCTAAAGGCTCTACATGAAATTTGGTTACTATCGGCCCAGCGGTTTCAGAGAAGTCATTTGAAAATGTTGACGGACGGACGGACGGACGACGGACGACGGAGCCTTACCCTCCTTTAAGATCCCCCAGAGCCGCTGGCTCAGGTGAGCTAAAAATCGGGAGATGAAACATATGCCTTTGTAAACCATTTAACATTACATAGATGGTGTTCTACACAACTGGCACAAATATGTGTGACTGGGCTCAAAATAACACCAATTATGCCTCATAAAGTCAAAAACGGGTTCCCCACATATTCATCAACCACATGTTTGCATATAATGTTATCATAGGCATCAAATGAATGATAAAGACCACACTGGCCCATGGGTGGAGATGCTCAATGTGCCAGATTATGCTCAAAATGATTTTAAAAGTATTTAAGGGCTATTAACCTTACAAAACACTTGACCAAATATCACATTAAACCCCAGTCACACATTCACGGTTCAGGCTACGGTTTACCACGATTCACCACGGTTTGACCTAGACGGCAAACCGGGGTGAACCGTAGTAAAACCCAGCATCACTACGGTTTGCCAGGGTTCCATTAGGGTTTCTCACGGTGTTTGTACGGTGTCTGTACGGATCATCTACGAATTCACGACGGTGCAAGGCGGCAGCACTACGGACAACAAGGGTATCCCACGGTCGCATTACGGAAGCTGACGATGCTACTACGGTTCGATACGGTGCTAGTACGGCTCAAGCCGGTAGGGCCACGGGCTCATACGATTGTCAACGGTTTAACGGTGGTCATGATAATGATTTTTGTTGATGATGTTTAATTTATTTGTAGGCGAGGAAAGTATTTTATCACATTATATAAAACTAAATTTTTCGTAAAATGTGCAGCAAAAATTTTGAAATTCGGTTGACAAATAAAAACTATACTCTAAAAATTAATTGTGAGTAGGTATTTTGCATTAAAAGGTCATAAACTTTCGAGTCTGGGAACTTATTTCTCTTGAATAAAAAGTGAGTTTTCGTAGTGATAAAATTACCACGGTTGCCCACGAATACCGACGGAAAGCTAGGGATAATCATGGATACACCTGCGGTAGCGCTACGAACGGGCACGATTCTGTTACGGTTGCGCTACGGTTTAGGCCACGCCCACAAGCCACCACGGTTCACCACGGAAGTTTTAAACAGTTTAAAACTTCCGTAGCGACTCCCGGATCACAACGGTTCTTCAGGGGTCGTTACGGAACACGACGGATGCATCTACGGTGCTACTACGAATCACGACGGTGTGCTACGATTTGTGAAACCGTGGTGAATCGTGGCCTGAACCGTGAATGTGTGACTGGGGCTTAAGGCCCTTGTTCAAGAAGTTGAAATTATTGTTCACCATGTTTTTACCTTGAAACACAAAATGACCTTAAAGACGTTGAAGGTCCTTGAAACATCTAGACAACAATAACAAATCAGTGGACTTCATTTAGACTAGCTTCAAATTACCTATATGAGTAATTTATTTAATTATAAATAAAGACGGAAATGTCCAACCTTGACAATTTCTGTGGCCGAAATGTCCATCGGCCAAACTGTCCTAGGCCGAAACGTCCTAGGCCGAAATCTCCGTGGCCGGAATGTCCGAACACCAAACCAAACACATTTCAGACACCTCCACACCACACCGCAGGTCAGGTTAATTTAAACATAATGAAGATTCGGCCAGATTCGGTAACTGTTTTTGTGACCAGTTTGGACCGTATATGGCTGATTAGTTTTTATTCCATTTTGTTTAGTTTATTTGTCATTATATGTTTTCATAAAGATAAAAGAAAACTGAGCCGCGACACGACAAAACCAACAATGTGGTTGTATGCCCATTGCAGACTCAGATCAGCCTTGGCATCCGCCCAGTCTGATCAGGGTCTTCGCTGTCCGCATGGAGGTAGCTAAGACCCTTAACTACCCCTTGAACACTTAACGCAGAGTCTGGTGAAATTAGGCGGATGCCCAGGCTGACCTGAGTCTGCGCTGGGCGCACTACCACAATGTTGGTATTCTCATGTAGCGGCTCAAAAATTTAATCATATGGACGATTTAATTTGTTCCAATCATGAGCGAGGCCGATGTCATCTCGAAAGTAACTGCCGTATAGCTAGCATTTTTTGTCGTGTTCTAATACCATCATTAAGTTTGAAATAAATAGTTTTATTGAAGTATTGTCCTGAAAAATAATTTTGATATTTTGATAAGAAAAGGATGATATTTTAATAAGTAATTTACCAAAGTTTTTAAATGATTTTAAAGTAATTTGTACCAAATTTTTGTGTTTATGCAACACCGCGCAGCCGATATATGCCTCTGCTACTGACACTTTGTTTTAACAAAAGCTATTTTTTTAATCCATAAACTAATAGTTAATGATTAAAGAATCTACCAAAAACTCAAGGTATCACAATAAATTTTCCATCTAAATGGTCATTTTGCACGAAAATATTTAAAATTCCTACACCAACACATCTCCTCGAGCAAGGTCAAAACGACATTTCCCCATACATGTTTACAGGTAACTATTTGTACCTCCATTGAAGAGGAGTCGGCAAGGGAGATATGTGAAAAATGTCTATTACCTTAGCAGATGAAGAAATAAGCTATACAAGTTAAATTAGTACTTACTGTTATATTTATTTTTGATATAGAGAATCAGTTAAGAGGTGTAAACAATCACTTTAAGATTCTTTAAAACATTTTGGGGCAGTAGGGTATGGGAAGACGCAACGATGAACGTATTTCTGATATTGGCTTCACGTTGGGCATGGACCTTCTATGCTTCCAGTAATAGGTTTTTTTTTGTTTTTTTTTACTCTCTTCTATCCTGTCTTCATTTTACTTCCTCTTTCTGTAAGACGACTCGATATAAAAATAGCCATCAAAGGAGATGGCAAATCCCCCGACCGAAGACCCCCATGGGCCTTGGTAAAAAGGGTGCACTTCAAAACACATATTAGTAATATATTGTCGTTCTTTTATGCTTCTGATTGACATTAACTGTTAACAGATGCATGATTAGCTAACACTCAGACTAAAACAGTATGCTTGACTGCTAAAACGAGGTAATATCTCAAACAGCTACCATCTACACAAATGTATACCGTACGATACATTCATTTTTCAAAATGTGTGAATAACTCCTTAAGTACAAGCCCTACAAACCTAATTTTGAGCTCTCTAGTAAGTGAATTTGGACAAAGAATCCAAATCTGGAAAAAAAATCTTTTCGGGGGGCGGGGGGTGGGAGTGCGGGAGGGGGCACCGGAATGTGGAGGGGTCAGAGAGAGTTAGGAACACTGATAAGATATCACAGCATGATCATCAATATTCTAAAAGGTACATGGTTATTCAAATTATGGAGCTGGCCAGGGTTATACAGATATGGAGCAGAGACTCAAACAGCAGCTCAAACTACCAAAGGGAAATAACTCTGAAAGTATAAAAGCAAGAGTTATCATTCATGTATGAGACAAATTGTCATGATCTCTTCTGCATATCTGTGAAGTATCACTAAAATATTTCAAAAGGTATTCAAGCTATGAAGCGGACACCTAAAATCATCAAAGGGATATAACTCCAAAAGTAAGAAAGCAAGAGTTGTCATTCTTGTTCGTGACACATCATCATGATCTGTTCTACATATCTGTGAAGTATCATGAAAATATCCCAAAAGGTATTCAAGTTATAGAGCGGACACGAAATCACACCTAAAACCATCAAGGGGAAATAACTCAAAAAGTAAGAAAGCAGGAGTTGTCATTCTTGTTTGTGACACATCAGCATGACCTGTTCTACATATCTGTGAAGTATCATGAGAATATTCCAAAGGGTATTAAAGTTATAGAGCGGACACGAATCTGCCAAAAAATCACACCTAAAACTATCAAGGGGAGATAACTCAAAAAGTAAGAAAGCAAGAGTTGTCATTCTTGTTCGCGACACATTGTCATGACCTGTTCTACATTTCTGTAAAGTATCATGAAAATATTCCAAAGAGTATTCAAGTTACAGAGCGGACACGAACCTGCCAAAAAATCACCAAAGGGGAGATAATTCAAAAAGTACAATATCAAGAGTTACCATTCTTGTACGCGACACATCGTCATGACCTGTTCTACATAACTGTGAAGTATCATGAAAATATTCCAAAGGGTATTCAAGATATAGAGCGGACAAGAAAATGTTTACGGACGGACGGACGGACGGACGCCAGGCTCATCGCTATATCCCCCGAACCTTTCGGTCGGGGGATAAAAATATTTCAAAGTGTATTCAAGTTATGGAGCGGGCACTAAATATTTACACACCTAAATCGATCAAGGGGAAATAACTCAAAAAGTAAAAAAGCAAGAGTTGTCATTCTTGTTCTCGACACATCAGCATGACCTGTTCTACATAACTATGAAGTATCACGAAAATATTCCAAAGGGTATTCAAGTTATGGAGCGGACACCAAATCACACCTAAAACCATCAAGGGGGAATAACTCAAAAAGTAAGAAAGCAAGAGTTGTCATTCTTCTTTGCGACACATTATCATGACCTGTTCTACATATCTGTGAAGTATCATGAAAATATTTCAAAAGGTATTCAAGTAATGGAGCGGACACGAAATCACACCTAAAACCATCAAGGGGAAATAACTCAAAAAGTAATAAAGCAAGAGTTGTCATTCTTGTTCGCGACACATCGCCATGACCTGCTCTACATATCTGTGAAGTTTCACGAAAACATTTCAAAGGGTATTCAAGTTATGGAGCGGACACGAAATCGCACCTTAAACCATCAAGGGGAAGTAACTCAAAAAGTAAGAAAGCAAGAGTTGTCATTTTTGTTTGCGACACATCGTCATGACCTGCTCTACATATCTGTGAAGTATCATGAAAATATTCCAAAGAGTATTCAAGTTACAGAGCGGACACGAATCTGCCAAAAATTCACCAAAGGGGAGATAACTCAAAAAGTAAGAAAGCAAGAGTTGTCATTCTTGTTCGCGACACATCGCCATGACCTGTTCTACATAACTGTGAAGTATCATGAAAATATTCCAAACAGTTTTCAAGATATGGAGCGGACAAGAAAATGTTTACGGACGGACAGACGGACGGACGGACGGACAGACGGACGGACGGACGGACGGACGCCAGGCTCATCGCTATATCCCCCGAACCTTTCGGTCGGGGGATAAAAAGCGAAGCCTGTCCCTTTATCAACGCCCCTGATCACGATACTATACTTAAGGTAAAGGGAAGCAACTCTATCATTTTCTTAACTTCTGAGTGCCTTAAAGAAAAGAATTTGCTCCCGCAGAAGCAGGTTCTTTCCTTATAATGTAGACCCCATTTTGGCAGGGCTTCGCTGTCCATTGAAGCAAAAAACAAGTCTCAAAAACTGCTTTTATCATATGACGTCGCTGTTATTCAGTAGATAATGTCGTGTCATAAAAATCATATGACCACACTTGTAATAACACTTTGTCGCGTACACGTAACATCATTGACAACGTCCATGTCAACCATGCGTTTTTTATTGAAAAAAAAATAACTTTGAAGGCGATAAAATCCTATTTTAATGAGTCACATGATAAACAGAATCTTACATTCGTGGACATTTCATATGAAACTAATAAAACTCGCCAAAGGCTCGTTTCATAAATTTCATTTGAAATGACTACTCGAGTAAGATCCTCTATTTCTTTGTAGAAATGACGGAAAACATGGAGATGTACCAGTAAACCTTAAGCGAATGGCTACCCCTCGAAAAGATAACACATAGGTCCCAAGCGGGCACATGACGCCGGAATGACGTCGTATTGACGTCAAATGACGTGAATCCGTCGATTTGACGTCATTGCGACGTCACGCGCAGCCTGGGTTAACCTTTTCAATATGAAACCAATCTTAGACCAGTAGAAAATAATAGACTTTCTTTGTGTTGAATGAGTTCTACAAGGATATAATTCCCCAAGAAAGAATTTGCTCTCTTCTGGCTAATGTTTTTATTCTGTAAAATGCCCCCTGTCTAATAAATGCCCTTCTTACACCCCCCCCCCCTATACATATTTTCTATGTCTTAAGACCATTGCAATATTTTATTTACTCCAACAAACAGCTGTTGAGTTTGATAAATACACTCTTAAAAACATGTGGCTACCTCCATATTTAAGAAGTTATCAGTAGATATTGCCGAAATACCATTTGCATGACTGGTAGATTGCAACACCCCCTGTAGAGAAAGTTTCTTTCATAACACGTAGTCTCCTATAAGGGCGGCGACTACTACCAAACTCAAGGTGCACTTCCTTGGCTGTACAGTCTGTTCAACTTAACATTACCTGGCACGCAACGAGGTACATCTCGGATAATTCCTCTTGCACTACACCTAGATACTGCCGGTGTCTCCTCAAATTCGTCTTCGAAGTCGTATCTCTCGATGCAGTATGTGTGCAATGTTGTGTCATAGTCTACTTTATTTCCAGTCGCTGTACCGTTTGTGAACTCAAATCTGCGATTTGGACGGCTAGATGTTTCACAACGCTCTGCAGTGGAAAAAGCGATCGTGAAATAAGTCAATAATCTTCCCACAAAAACAAAAGATCAATATAGTGTCGTATCAACAATCAACTTCATTAGGTCACGCCAACCTAGAACCATACCTGTTTTAGTGCAGTTTGTTTTACAAAAGGCATAATACCCATTAGTAATAAGCGATGTCAATATCTAAGCCTTAAATTAAGATGAATTGAAACACCTTCAGTGTAGATAACACTGATTTGGGACTATTTTTTTCCTTTCTTAAAAGAGAACATGCCCGGGTTTGCACAGGTGAGTATTTATTTGCATTTGCGCAAATTTGCTCTCGTATGTAAACTTGTGCATGGGTACTCTTTACTCGCGTGAGCAACATTTACTCTATATGCAAATATTTTACTTTTGCACTGAAAACCTTTAATTTATGGACCCATTTGCTCGCGTGACTATTTACTTGGATATACGCAACTTTGCTTTCGTATGCAAACTAGTCAATGTGTACCCTTTCAATCACGTCAACAACATTTACTCAGTATGCAAATCTTTTACTTTTGCACTTACCTTGGAATAAGTGCAAATCTCGATTTCTATGCATGCAAATTTTACCCATGTGCAAATCCGGTTATGTGTACGCTAAATCGATTTTGCTATTGTGAGTATTTTTGTTATTTGGTCATATTAGCATGGAGATGTTGTTGTTTCGCCATGGACTTTTGTCAGCACTTATACCGTCCTGGCTTCTTCATACAATGATACAACATTTTCTATAAAAAGGATACAAGTTTTGCGGGTAGCATTCTGAAAATTTATTTTATACATTAGAACTTTGGTTAAACAATTTCTGCATCCTCAGACGCGAGATTCTGTGCGAAACATTGGGATGGGGCGAGGTAGGGTGGTTATATGATGCGATTAGAAAGTCTTTCCATGTAACAAATAATCAGTACTATAAGTGAGTGGATGACTAGAGCAAATTACGACATAGTAAAATGCATCGTTTGCACTAATCAGCTTCTAAACTGTAGATATAACTTACAAATTCCATACAAGTTTCACTACATGCCCCATAAATGAATACTTCTCTACACCAAAACGCCCGATTCACCTTTCTGAAACTATTATACGGCCCGTCAATATTAGTCGATAGACCAATTTGATGCAGTGCTCTATTTTTAAGCCGTCTTTAGGAGACATCTATTTTTCATTGGTTAAAATGCACCACACGCCCAAGTCTGGTACCCTGTCCAGAATACTACCGTTGTTCTATAACGGAAACCTCAATTAACATCGGTAACCAAGATATACACAAAGGTAATAAATTTACCGGAAAAAAATCTCTGTTTTTCATTAGTAACTACGCACCACACCCCACACCCCCAAAATGCGGCCCATAGAACAACCGAAACGCACCAAACGCCGGATTGAACCTGAATTTACCGAAACTCACTTAAAATATTACATTTCTTTTGCCTCTAGGGCAGACTTTGCGGGCCGTGTATAGCTGCTATAGCTGGTTATTTTTTCTAAATTAATGCACTTTAAATTTGGAAAAATTCTAGACTTGCAACAAGTAAATGGAAGTTGTCTCTACAATATTTTTCAAATTTTCTAGCAAAACAACCCAAAACAACAACAATATTTTAGAAAACCTAAAGCAGGATATGTTTTAGAGTTACCATGGCCATTTGCTTTTTTGCAGAAATACTTCTGGGTCTTTTGTGGGCATTTCTGATCAAGTTTACGCGTAGCAAATCACACTTCTGCGCACAGTAAGCGAAATTTGTACATGTGTACAGGGCAAATTATTCATACAGGCTATTAAATTACAAGAACCATTTTTCCACAGAGAGCCTTTTTTCTTTAATATAATTAATGAAAAACTCGTTTCTGTAATAGAGGCTAGCCTTCATAAGAAAAATGCAAACTTTGATCAGTTTAGAATGTTTCCCCTTTGAGATGTTCCAGGCACCTTAAAGACCTGGATTTTTTGTCATTAGTAAGTTATGTAATCCGTATCTAATCCAATAAACAGTCTTCTCTAGACCAGTGTCCAAGCAGTCTCTTTGATAGGCCCAAAATGGGAGAAATCAATAACAGAGATACCTTGATTTAATTACTGGCATAAGTATTCATAAAAGTTTGATGTAGAAAAATATTTTAGGTATATACTTAGGCAAACAACAGGGGCAAGAGGTCCTGAATCGCTCACCTGAGCAAAAAGGTTGAAGGTCAAACTAAGGTCATCACTTGAACAAACCTGATAGTTTGATACCATTTCCAAATGGTTCTGAAGAAGATTTTTGAATATTTTTCTATGTATTACTATGGTTCAAACCCTTGACCCCCTGGGGTCAGGCCATTGGGGACCCTAGCGCCATCATTTGAACAAACTTGGTAAAGGACTATTAGGCAATGCATCATACCAAATTTCATGCATCTGCACCAAGTGGTTCTGAAGAAGAAGATTTTTTTAATATTTTTCTACGTTTTCTGCAGTTCAAACCCAGAACCCCCTGGGGCAGGGCCATATTTTACCCTAGCGCCATCATTTGAACAAACTTAGTAAAGGACTATTAGACAATGCATCATATTAAATTTCAAGCATCAGCCCGAAGGGGCTCTGGAAAACAAGATTTTTAAGTATTTTTTTAATTCTGTACCCAAGACTCCCCGCCCCAGGGACATTTTGGATCCCAGGGTCAAATTTTACATAAATTTGTAGGTGTCCACCAGGCAATGCATCATACCAAAGTCCAAGCATCTGAGCCAAGTGTTTCTGAAGATGACGATTTTTGAATATCTTTCTACGTATTTCTATGGTTCAAACTCACGACTCCCTTCCGCTGGGCCATTTTGGACCCTGAAGCCATCATTTGAACAAACTTGATAAAAGACTACAAGGCAATGCTACATACCAAATTTCAAGCAGCTGAGCCAAGTGGTTCTGAAGAAGAAAATTTTTGAATATCTTTCTATGTATTTCTACGGTTCAAACCCAGGACCTCCTGGGGCGGGACAATTTGAGACCCTGGGGTCATCATGTGAACGAACTTCGTAAAAGACTACTAGGCACTGCCGAATACCAAATTTCAAGCATCTGAGCCAAGTGGTTCTGAAGAAGAAGATTTTTGAATATTTTTCTATGTATTCTATGGCTCAAACCTGAGACTCCTTGGCCCTGGGGCTACCATTTGAACAAACTTGGTAGAGGATCACTAGGCAATGCTACATACCAAATTTCAAGCATCTGAGTCAAGTAGTTCTGGAGAAGAAGATTTTTGAATATTTTTCTATGTATTTCTATGGTTCAAACCCAGGACACCCTGGGGTGGGGCCATTTTGGACCCTGCGGCCATCATTTTAATAATCTTGGTAAAGGACTACTAGGCAATGCTTCATACTACATTTCAAGCATCTGACCCAATTGGTTCTGAAGAAGAAAATTTTTGAATATTTTTCTATCATAATGTATTTCTATGATTCAAAACCTAGGACCCCCTGGTGCGGGGTCATTTTTGATCCTGGCACCATCATTTGAACAAGCTTGGTAAAGAACAACTAGGCAATGCTTCATACCAGATTTCAAGCATCAGCACTTATAAGTTCTGGAGAAGGAGATTTTAAGTATATTTTAATCTCCAACTTAAGACTCCCCGCCCCAGGGTTATTTTGGATCCCAGGACAACCATTCACACAAAGTTTGTAGGAATCCACCAGGCAATGCATCATACCAAATTTCAAGCATCTGAGCCAAGTGGTTCTGAAGAAGATTTTTGAATATTCTTCTATGTATTTCTATGGTTAAAACTCAGGACTCCCTGCTGTGGGGTCATTTCGGACCCTGAGGCCATCACTTGAACACACTTGATAAAGGACTACAAGGCAATGCTACATATTAAATTTCAAGCATCTAAGCAAAGTGCTTCTTAAGAAGAAAATTGTTTAATATTTTTCTATGTAATTCTTTGGTTTAAACCAGGACCCCTGGGGCGGGGCCATTTAAGACCCTTGGGGTATCATTTGGACAAACTTGGTAAAAGACAAGAAGGCAATGCTACATACCAAATTGCAAGCATCTGAGCCATGCAGCTCTGAAGAAGAAGATTTTTGAATATTTTTCAATGTATTTCTATGGTTCAAACCTAGGACTCCCTGCCGCGGGGCCATTTTGGACCCTTGGGCCACCATTTGAACAAACTTGCTAAAGGACTATTAGGCAATGCATCATAACAAATTTCAAGCATCTAAGCCTTGCAGTTCTGAAGAAAATGATTTTTGAATATTTTTCTTTGCATTTCTATTTTTCAAATATTGGACTCCCTGGCAAGGAGCCATTTAAGACCCTGGGGCCACCATTTGCACAAACTTGGCAATGGGCTACTAGGCAAAGCTATATATTAAATTTCAAGCCTCTCAGCCTTGCGGTTCTGAAGGAGAAGATTTTTGAATATTTTCTGATGTATTTCTATGGTTCAAACCTGGAGCGGGGCCATTTTGGAGCCTGGGGCTCTCATTTGAACAAACTTGGTAAAGGACCGGTAGGCAATGCTACATACCAAATTTCAAGCATCTGAGCCATGCAGTTCTAAAGAAGAAGATTTTTGAATATTTTTCTATGTATTTCTATGCTTCAAACCCAGAACTCCCCGCCCCGGGTTCATTTTGAACCCTGGGCTCACCATTTGGACAAACTTGGTAGAGACCACTAGGCAATGCTACATACCAAATTTCAAGCATCTGAGCCAAGCAGTTCTGGAGTTGAAGATTTTTAGTATTTTATTTAGTTTCGAACCTAAGACCCCTGCCCAAGGGCCATTTTGGATCCTGGGGTCACCATTTGAACAAACTTGAAAGAGGACCACTAGGCAATGTTACCTACCAAATTTCAAGCATCTGAGCCAAGTAGTTCTGTAGAAGAAGATTTTTAAGTATTTTTAGTATCGAACCCAAGACCCCTGCCCCGGGGCCATTTTGAACCCTTGGCCACCATTTGAACAAACTTGGAAGAGGACCACTAGGCAATGCTACATATCAAATTTCAAGCATCTGAGCCAAGCAGTTCTGGAGAAGAAGATTTTAAGTAGTTTTTAGCTTTGACCACAACACCCCCTGTCCCAGGACCATTTTGGACCCTGGGGTCACCATTTGTATAAACTTGGTAGAGGACCACTAGGCAATGATACATACCAAATTTCAAGCATCTGAGCCAAACGCTTCTGCAGAAGTAGATTTTTAAGTATTTTCTAGTTTCGAAACCAAGACCCCCTGCCCCAGGGCCATTTTGGATCCTGGGGCCTTCATTTGAACAAACTTGGTAGAGGTGCACTAGACAATATTTCATACCATATATCAAAGCCCTAAGCCTAGCGGTTTCAGAGATGATATCATTTAAAGCAAATTGTTGACGACGCAAGACGCACGACTGACGACGGACACTGGGTAATCACAATAGCTCAACCTGAGCCTATGGCTTAGGTGAGCTTAAAACACTTAAAATATCCAAAATCTTGTACTCAGGCTTTATTTGCAAAGTTTGAATTCTTCAAATCTTCAGATTATCTCCCTTTGAACTAAAACTATAGCGATTTTCAAAACCTCATCATTACTGTACCTGTTCGTCTTTTTTCAAAGTTTCTTCATCAACGTTTTTGTTATGTCATTGTTTTCATTACTTAATGACAAAATAGGAAGAATCGTTACGTGCCCGCTAGCTGTAACGTTTCCGATTTCCTATGGAAATCCCTTTAAATGTCTCATTTTAAACAGTTTTTGAAGGAATCATGGTACCTTGAGTTGTGATACAAATTCTCGCATCAGAAAAAGTAAAATTTCAATCTCTTTGGCATACAGCCTTGCATAGGGCCTGGTCTAGTGCATGAAGCACAGATTCAGAAAAATCATTATTCACTAACTAACTTTAAATGGGTTTGAACTTGAGCAATTATAATGATGTTTCTCTGTGAAAATGACAAATTACCCCTTACATATTCAAACTAAGCTTGTAGCATGTGTAGTCTTAAAAAATCAAAACGAATAACTCTTTTCAATAGGCAAATGGATACTCTTTTGAAATGAGTAAAAACTAAACTTTCATAACTTCTGCAGTTGCAATGGCCAAATGAGTTAAATCATGTATAAGGACTTTTTTGACTCAGTATATATATACTGGTAATAATTACGAAATCTTAAGTTCACATCTATCCCTTTTCACAAAGTTCATTATTAGCGAAACCAAAATAGAATAATATACCCTGTGAAAACAAAATATTGATAATGATAAATCAATAATTAACAAATCGCAGTCTAAAACCAACAAAACTACAGTGCCAGTTCTTGAAACAAGAGGGCCATGAGGCCCTCAATCGCTCACCTGAGTAAAAAAGGTCAAAGGTCAAACTAGGGTCATCATTTGAACAAACCTGATAGTTTAAAGGCGACGGCTAGTGACAACCGGTTGTCAGCAGCCTCACAGGCTAGAGACAACCGGTTGTCACTAGCCTGTTAGGCTACTGACAACCGGCTCATATATCAAATGCGCATTTTAAAGGACAGGAAGCATTGGTTCATTGTAAAAACATCACAAATAATTCTCAGTAGGATTATGCTTTAAATCAAGCTATATATGAATCACAACAACAAAATATCTGCAGATAAAAAGCAAACATATTGGAGAAGAGATATCTTCTAAAAATAGGTTTTCCAAGGGAAGTAACTCAAATCATACTTTGTAAGGGAACTAATTCAAAATACTGCTTGCAGTTTTCTCTGAAGTTTGTGTGCTAATTCTGTTTGCACAATTGCCTCCATGATGAAATAGTAGTTATTCTTGTATTCAAATTCATTAAATAGCAGTTATTCTTGTATTCATATTATGAATTTGAAGTTTATTTTTCCTAGTGGATAGAATCAGTAAATAAACAAATTTGCTTGACTGAACAACAGGAATATAGCTATAGGGAAGAGCATGTAATGATTACTGGAAAATTTATGTAAAATAGTTTTTCCATCAAGATAAATGTAAAATTTGTATGCATGTGATGCATAAATTCTTTAAGCTATTTCTATGAATAACTCCATGACTTCTAGACAATAATAATGTAAATAAATAAAAAAAAATTACATCTGATTTGTTTAATAGCTAGGTTCTTGCTTTCTACAATCAACTTAAAACTTGATCAGAGTGAAAACAAATATCAACAAATATAATAGTAATACCATGAAACTAATATGCTTAAAATATCTTGAGTTTTATTTGAAAATAATAGGATTTATAGCAGCTGGTTGTCAGTAGCCTGTGAGGCTAGAGACAACCGGTTGTCAGTAGCCTGTGAGGCTAGTGACAACCAGTTGTCACTAGCCACTTCCTAGTTTAAACTGTCAAGTTATGACAGACATTGGTTAGAGCTTAAAAATGAACTTGACCTCTATTGCTAAAAGAAAATCAAGTACATTGTACTCTTTTATTAGAATGTATTTATTAACTTCTATACCAAAATTTTCTACAAGTTTCACAAACTCTTATATTACCATTTTCCCATAAAAAGGCACCAGAAAGCAAATCTGGCCTTGCCTAAAAATTGTCAAAGTCAACCCAAGGTCATAATTTGAACTATCTTCGGCCAAAATCTTCAAAACTTTCCATGAAATCTTGTGCTCTAGCATTTTCTCATATTTGACCATGCTGTAAATAGGTCAAGATCAATTCAAGGTCATTCATTTGAATGATCTTGGTATTACTGGAGTACCCAATGCTACATACCAAGTTTCAAAGTCATCGGTCAATTGGTTCTGGAGAAGAAGATTTCTAAAGGATTTTACCATAATTGGGCATAGGGACCATGTTGGTCATGTGACCAGGACAAGTTGAAAATAATCCATTCCCTCAGCCCCTGGAGGCTCTATATGAAATCTGGTTACAACTGGCCCAGTGGCTTTTGAAAATAGCTTTGAAATTGTCAAAATATGAGAGTTCAGGGTCAAAGGTCAAAGAATGACCTTGACCTCTTGTACTCATAAATTTTCATATACTCATTAAGATGAATGTATATACCAATTTTTAGGCCTTAATCTTCAAAACTTTCCATGAAATCTTATGTTCTAGCATTTCCCATATTTGACCTAGCCTTAAAATGGTCAAGGTCAACCCAAGGTCATCATTTGAACAATCTTGATAGTACTTGAGTACCAAATGCTACTTACAAAGTTTCAAGGCTATCTGGTCAATTGGTTCTGGAGAATTAGATTTTTTAAGCTTTTTACCAAATATGGGTGTGGCAGCCATGTTGGTCATGTGACCTGGTCCGTTTGAACTATGTTTTATTCCCTCAACCCCTGGAGGCTCTATATGAAATTTGGTTACAATTGGCCTATTGGCTATTGAGGAGATTGTTTGAAATTGTCAAAATATGAGAGTTTAGGGTCAAAGGTCAAAGAATGACCTTGACCTCTTGTTCTCACAAATCTTCATGTACTCATTAAGATGAATGTATATACTAATGACAGGCCTAAATCCTCAAAACTTTCCATGAAATCTTATGTTCTAGCATTTTCCCACATTTGACTTTGCCGTAAAATGGTCAAGTTCAATCCAAGGTCATCATTTTGAACAAGCTTAATAGTACTTGAGTGCCCAAAGCTACTTACCAAGTTTCAAGACCATCGTTCAATTGGTTCTGGAGAATAAGATTTTTAAAGCTTTTTACCATATATTGGTGCTGTAGCCATGTTGGTCATGTGACCTGGACCACTTAAACAAATTTTCATTCCTAAGACCCCTGGCGGCTCTATATGAAATTTGGTTTCAAATGGTCCTATGGCTTTTGAGGAGATTGTTTGAAATTGTCAAAATATGAGAATTCAGGGTCAAAGGTCAAAGAATGACCTTGACCTCTTGTACTCACAAATCTTCATGTACTCATTTAGATGAATGTATTTACAAATTCTTAGTCCTTAAGGTCAAGAATACGTAAATGACTGGCGCAATTAATTACGTGCGTCGCGAAGGACGTTACGTCACGAAAAACTTCCTAGTCAGTGTAATTTTCAATATGGCCGCCCCTATCGGACATTCAATAGTAACGTAAAACAAGTGTAAAACGGAGTTGTTGTCATTGTTTATTCTAGCCCTTTGCTAATATTGCAATGGTCTTTTTTCCCCTGTATGTTTGAAGTTATTTCATCAACATAAGTGTATTCGTACAAAATAAATGAGAGAGAGAGGGAGAGAGAGAAGACTGGCAGACAGACAGAGTTTCATGGGTGTAACAATTTAAGGCTGGCCGGAATACATGTTCCCTCCCTGCTTACAGGGCTCACAGGACTTTTCAGACACACATATGAAAAGCGGAGCCCATCTTTCTCCTTTCGGTGCGTTATCCTTCCCTGTTTTGAGAAAAGCTACCCATTTACTGCTGGCTTGACAAAGAGACTTCCAGTCGCTTGCTGGCCGAATCTGTATTCGAACCCGCAACCGTCTGCGTCATAACCGAACGTCCGCGGCGCCGGTGGGATCCGAAATAATTAATAAACCAAGTAAATGTATGCCAGCTGATTTTAGAGCTTTATGGGATCGGATTGTAATATTTATTATAATGCCGATTTTTGCGATTTTAATACACATATCCTTTCTGGACATCAAAAATTTTATTTTGATTATAAAATAAGAATAATACAACATTTCTTCCACATGTTGTATGCCGTTGCCAAAGATAAATCGGGCCTCTTACTCACACCGCCCCTACGGCCACTATGCTACAAGAAGTCTTTACCTTTACCTAGCCCGCCGACGATGGATTTGGAAGCTGACCTTGTAACTTAACATCATCTCGATATGACTGAAATACTGTCCAAAAGTCAATTTGAGCCACACCGACAGAACACGTCGTCAGTAATATGATACATGCACACAGATCAGACTGCGCATACGCACAGACTAATAAATCCATTCCCTGTTTCTCACGGAATCATTGTACCAGAGGACAACAAAGGCTCTGGTCAGGTTTGGCGGGTGCGCACACTGATCTGAGCTTCCGCTGACCGTATATGCCCCAAAGAACCCATTTTATCATGGCACGGCGCATTTTGTGATTTAGGGTAACGCAGTTTTTCATGTGCGGCTCAGTCGTGTCGGCTGCAGTAACCATATTACTGTTAGAAGTGTGCTTGCAGTTTTTACTAATTTTTGTTTACGAGAGTCTGAAAAATAAATTCTTTCACTGAAGCCTCGTTCAAGCCACCAAAGTTTCTTTGTCACAGAACCTTTAACAAAGAAAGTTTGCCAAACATTTTGCGTTAACACGGAGCAAACTATTTGTTAAACCAAAATGTGGCATGGAATCTTTGTCAAATAAACTTTGGCAAGGAAATACTTGCTGCTGTGTTCACACGATCGAACATTATTCGTCAAGGTTACCTGGACAAATAAACTTTGCCCGTGGGAACGGCGAACCATGCCACATTTTCTTTGTTAAATATACATGTACTTTGTTCAAAATCAAACCGATTTGATTATGAGCAAAGTTTTCTGTGCTTATCTCTATAGCTAGTTTCTTTGTTACATATTCTGTTCACGCGGACAAATTTTGTTTGTCATAAAAACTTTACCATATAAATATGGCAATGAAAATGTGGCATATTTTTCATTCATGCGAACAATTTTTTCTTTTCGAAACTACTTTGTCACAGAAACTTTGCCCGTGTGAACGAAGCTTAAGGCATTCATCATGAGAACCCTATTAGTCCTCATCTTTCCGTATTCTCATAACGGTCTTAGCATGTCTTATAACGTCGCCAGTAAACGACTGCAACGTCGCTTATAAATGACGTCGCGGGCGGCGTAAATTTATACATACCTATGATTGCTTACCAAGCGCTACTTGAAAAACGAACTCGGTAGTCAAGGACTTTTCTTACCTCATTTTAATCGACAGATCCTGTGACATAAAATATCAGTTGTTGAAAAAAATCTATGTAGTGATAAACAAGCTGTGTACGTTTAAATTTTAAAATCTGAGTTTTTTTCATCGCATTCCCATTGCCGTCAATGGACACGGCCTCAAAATTTCACGTTTATCAATCTGATCTAGCGACTAAACGAACTCGGTGACCTATCTTTTTTATTGCACAGTTCGATGTAACACATGAAAATGCACTCCTGTACAAAATTTAAAAAAATTCTATGTATGTGCCATTTACGTATTCTTGACCTTAATCTTCAAAACTTTCCATGAAATCTTATGTTCTGGCATTTTCCCATATTTGAACTTGACGTTAAAAAGGTCATGGTCAACCAAAGGTCATAATTTGAACAATCTTGATAGTACTTGAGTACCCAAAGCTACATACCAAGTTTCAAGGTAATCAGTCAATTGGTTCTGGAGAAGAAGATTTTTAAAGATTTCTGACATATATGGACGTGGTAGCCATGTTGGTCATGTGACCTGGACCGTTTGAACAAATTTTTGTTCACTCAACCCCTGGAGGCTACATATGAAATTTGGTTACAATTGGCCCAGTGGCTTTTGAGTTGATTGTTTGAAATTGTCAAAATATGAAAGTTCTGGGTCAAAGGTCAAAGAATGACCTTGGCCTCTTGTACTCATAAATCTTCATGTACTCATTAAGCTGAATGTATATACTAATTTTTAGGCCAACATCTTCAATAGATTCCATGAAATCTAATGTTCTAGCATTTTCCATATAAAAGCTTCAGAAAGCAAATTTGACCTTGCCATAAAAAGGTCAAGGTCAACCCAAGGTCATAATTTGAACAATCTTGGTAGTACTCGCCTACCCAATGCTACATACCAAGTTTCAAGGCCATCGGCCTATGGTTCTGGAGAAGAAGATTTTTTAAGCTTTTTACCATATATGGGCGTGGTGGCCATGTTGGTCATGTGACTAAGACCGTTTGAACAACTTTTCGTTCCTAAGTCCCCTGGAGGCCACTTATGAAATTTGGTTACAATTGGCCCAGCGGTTTCAGAGGAGAAGTCGTTTGAAATTGTGGACGGACGACGGATAACGGACGACGGACGCCAGACGACGACGCCGGACGCCGGAGCCTGCCTATCCTATAAGCTCCCCCGGAGCCTTCGGCTCAGGTGAGCTAAAAACAAATGAACTTTGACCAATTCACTGTTTTCAAACGATGCCAGAAACATGTTTAATGTCACCAAACTGCTCAAAACACAGGTTTCGCAATCTAATTAAATTGAAGTCTTTTGGGTCTCTGAAGTGATCATTGAAACAAAATTTCATCTTCAAATCTAGCATATTTCTGTTCTTGAGATTATTGTAATGGCTAAAGCATTAAATTACAGAGCACTTGATTTACTTCACAAAAAAAAAATAATAAATAAAAAAATATAAGAATAAGTAAATCTAAGGAAGTAAAATTAAAAATAACATATTTTAAAAATATATGAAAAGGTAAAAGTAGTTAGTGATAATACGAGAAATATTTGTAAAATATGTTCTTTTTTCTGTTCCTCTTCTTTCTTTTTGCAGTTTATATTTGAGTATTCTTTGACTGCTAATTATAGAATATACTGTAGTTCTGATCTCTTATATTTTGACTGATGCGTGAATTATCCCACTGAGGCCCCACAGGCTGGCAGTGTTTTCAGCACTGCATTGTTTTATGACCCTAATAATGAGGTGATTAGGTGATGCCATTGATTTTCTTATCGCTTCTTTATTGGAGTGGATTGGATTCGGGGGTCAAAATGATAGAAAAAAAAATCCAGGCCTTAAAGTGGAATGGTAACGCTTTCAAGGGAAGCAACTCTTCAATTTTTTATTTGCTTCCATTTTAAATGGTGGCCATCTATTAAAGGGAATCCCTTCCCCTTTGTGAGTAGAATAAACTCTGACGAAAGATCAAGTTGAAGTAAGGAACACGTCAAAGAAGCAAAAATATACTAGTCAAAAGAAGTTTTGCATCACCTTACCTTTTTCAATTGAGCTAATGCAAAACAGCCATATTTCACCTGATTAAAATTCATATGAGTAGGAATGGAACACATGATTATTTTGTATGATAAACAATGTTACGTTTCGGTATTATGTTGGTCTTCGGTTCCGTCCGACATTATGTTAGATATAGACTTTTAAAGAGTAAAGGCCTAATTCAGGGGAACTTCCTAAATGGTTTGTTAAGAGTCAATACCATAAGTCAGTCAAAAACCTTTGTCCTACCCCGACGTAGGTCATTTCTGCCCTTAATTTTGCCATGTGTTTATAGAGATATATGAGTGAGTTACAGAAACCATAAAGCAAACCAGAGGTATTTCTTTCTTGTATACCTCTTGAAAAGAAGTTGATTTAGCAGTATGTCTGTGGGAAATAATATGGTGATGAAAAATTCTTTTGAGCAGTATAGTAGACTGAGATTTATTGAGCTTGTTTAGGAAAGGCTACTTTGTCCAGAGAAGTCACAAACGTTGTGTTTTTTTTGTACAAATGGAGTAAAACATAGAGTTGTAAACATTTTCTTTAAATACTTTTGTAAGTCGTTTGTACAAATACTTGCCAGAATATTTTCAACCTTATTTTATAGCTCCAGATAAGGTTGGGATCTGACGATAATCTTTAGCTATTTTTTTCTTATTTCTCAACAAAAAATGTTGTGACCTCTCATCTGCGAGACAAATATGGAGAATTATCCTTCAATTATACCCGTGTTCCCTCCTCATACTTACTTAATACGCACTCAGGCAGTGCCGGTGTCCATGTTCCGTTTTTATTCACTGAGGACAGGCTATTGCCGTCTAGGTACCGCTTATCAGCCGTTGAATAAAGCTCGGATATTCCATCACAGACCTGTCGTATTCTAGTATCATGTTCTACTGACGTCCGACGTCTTACTGGATGCCGACTTCCACCAATGTAAACGCGTCCTCTTGTCACTGGTCCGACCTGTGCTCTTCCTAGTTAAAGATGAAAAATAGCCATCAGATGAGATGGCAAATAACACGATCATAAGCAGCATGGGCCTTGCAGGTCGCACTTCAAAACACGTGACATTTTTCTGCTTGATATTAACATTTATCTGTTTATCAAATGCACGATTATCTGCCACTTAGACCAAATATTATGCAATCTGCCAAAAGAGGTAAAATCTCAAACAGCAACCGTCTGCACAATGTATTGAATAAACACTTCAAAATGTGTGAATAACTGAGTCCCACAAAAGCTTATTTTGAGCTCACTACTGAGTACATTTTGAAATCAAACAAATATTTGGGGTGTCAGGGAGGTGTTGGTGGGACCGGAGATCTGAAGGAGGAGGAGAGCACAGACAGACAATGAGAAGATATCATAACATGATCATCAATATTCTAGTAGGTATAAGAATATCCAAACTATGGACCAGGCAAACAAAAAAGCTATTACAGGACATGGACCATTGCCTAGAAGCATCTAGGGGCAATAACTTAACCATCATAAAAGTGAGAGTTGTCATTCTTGTTGTGACGTATTTCCCTGATCTGATCTACATATCTGTTTTGTATAATGAAAAAATTCAAAAGAGTATTAAAATTATGGAGCTAATATGAAACTCAAAAGTGTGGACATGAAACAGAGCATAAACCATCAAGGAGAAATAACTAATAAACTATGAAACCCAGATCTGCCATTCTGACATGTCTACTTTACTGTGAAATATCATGGAAGTATGCCAAATTGTATTATGATGGAGAAGACGTGAAATTGCGATCAAAACTTTCCAGGGAAAATAACTCATGACACATGTATGTAAGACCTGCCATTTGGACACATCGTCATTATCTAGAGTACACAAGTGCATAGTATCACGGACATATTACCCAGGATTATAAAAGTATGGAGCCGACATGAAACGGCAACTCAAACCCCTAGGGGGAAATAACTCAGAAAGTATGAATGCGACAGTCGTCATTCTTGTGCACGACCATTCAAATATGACTTGTCCTGCATAACTGTGAATAGTCATAAAAATATTTTAAAGGGTATTCAAGATATGAAGCGTACATGACATCACAACTTGATCCATCAAGAGGAATAAGTTGTAAAATAAGAAAGGAAGAGAGTTGTCAATTTTGTACGCAACACATTGTCATGACTTGTTCTACATATCTGTGAAGAATCATAAAAATGTTTCAAGGGTATTCAAATTATTAAAAGGGTATTCAAGTTACAGAGCGGACACGGATCTGAAAAAAGACACCAAAGGGGAAATAACTCATAAGTATGAAAGCAAGAGGTTCTATCCTTGTACGCCACACATTGCCATAACCTGTTTTACATGTAAATTAGAAGTATTATGAAAATATTCCAAAGGGTACCCAAGTTACAGAGGGGACAAAAAATGCTTACGGACAGACGGACGCCAAGTTTATAGCTTTATACCGCCGAACCTTTCGATCGAGGGTTAAAACATTGCAATTCAAACTGACCATTCTGTAAATAGCGTCACAGAAAAACTTTACTATTATATTAATAGCAAGTACGAAAAGAGAACACTCAGAATGACTTGCGCTTCTCGCAGTCTGATCAGTCTTGCGTCATTGCATCTCTGTACCTTGCCAGTCTCTAATCCGTTTTCAATGGGTTCGCAGGCTCATTATTGTTTATGCTCTTTTCACATGCTGTAAGCCTGTGTGTTTTTTTTCTTTCACGGGCGCTTGGGGCTCGAACTTTGGCAGTACAGCCTTACTGAAGTTTGAATATAAACTGAGACTTCACTTAGGCTCTACTGACCAAAGTTTAAACCCCACGCCTCTGTGGTTTCCTTGGCATGCTTCAGATTATCAAATTTGCTTGGTACCTGCATGAGTCTCCAAAATTTCCAATGAGATTTTATCCTTTAAATTTACGTTAGTTTGTAATGTCTTTTACATCTGTATATCGTAAGTCAGACCAAGGTTGGGTGATAAAGTTGGTTGGTTGGTTGTTTTGGGTTTAACGACCATTTGAGATAGTATTACAGTCTATATCAGGCCGTCTCCCACACAGGGGGAGAAAGAAAAGAGAAATGACAGACGAGAAAAATATAACCAAACACTCCCCCCGCACCAACTGCTAGCACAGTAGGCCCTTGTCCTACTTTTATCGAAATAAGCAGGAAGTTATAACCAACACCATCGCCCGACCATCACCCCCCCCACCCCCAACTCCCCCGACAGATGATAAATAAATAATCGGTGAGGAGCTTTTAAGCGATGTTTAGGTTGTTCACAAAGGGTGTATTTGATCAGGTGTTGAATTTGTTTTATACAAAAGTTCACATCATCATGAT
Source organism: Ctena decussata (assembly GCA_963989385.1). Lineage (NCBI taxonomy): Eukaryota > Metazoa > Mollusca > Bivalvia > Lucinida > Lucinidae > Ctena > Ctena decussata. Next base: position 29,357,470 of record OZ022498.1, on the reverse strand, counting down.
CATCTTGTGTTCAGTACGATTTAACCACGCTTTGCTAAAACTTAGTAGTTCTTAGTACGTTCTTCACCCATGGAGATGCAATGTACTTGGGTAACACACTAATTTGTCTATTTCAGCGCGCCGTACATTGTCTTCACGCAACGTCATTTCCGTGATTCAATGTTTGAATGCTGAGAAGAATGTAAACGCTCAAAATGTAGTCTTGTACAAATTTCATAATGTTGATAAAGGCAGTATGCCGAAACGTCATAAATAAAGAGTGACTTTTCAGAGTATATAATATTTCAAAGAAATTGAAACATACAGCATAAAATTGGGGAGAAGATAAAGACCAAATATAGATGCTACAGAAAATGAAAAGATTCAGACGCGTACAGTCAAAACTAAACAGCACATTTTATAATTTATTGTTTTAATGAAGGCAAGTCACACCCCAGTTAAATTCACTAGCATTCCAACTTACACAACAATGTTGACACAGAATACCCACTAGGTACACACCGTTGACTTAAACATTGAGCCAACGTTGATCCAATGGCGATTCTATGTTGTGTGTCTGTTGGGATACTAACATTTAATCAAAAGCTACAAAACTTACCTAGACATTTGGGCAAATTTTCACTCCACTCCTCTGTTTCCAGACAAATGGCGACATCAGTGTCTGGAACCATGTCAGAGTTATCTTTGCAGCTACAAAAACAGATGAAACAGTAGGTCATACCGTAATTATTCGCCTATAAAACGGGAATTTCCCTCCGTAGAATGAATCAGTCTCATGAAATTCTGTTTTAAGATAAGTTTCCCGTTCCAAAACGATCCCATATTATGATAAGGAGTTTTGGAATTGTTCTGGAATGGCAAACCCTTCGTCTTATAATCGAAGAAATACGGTATTCATACAATGGTTGTCAGTTGTAGTCCATATTTATTTAAAAAAAACAAGTTTGTCTGAACTGGAAGATAAAAAAAAATCTAAAAAATGTTGATGGAATACAGTCCTTAAACTGTGAAGATAGGCGTAAATTCATCTTTAAATACTGTCCAAGTACATGTAGGCGGATACCGTTGAACAACGCTATATCAACGTCAAAACTGCGTAATATGACTGGTTTGACGTTGTGTGCTCGCTTGGAGCTATCTTGCTTCATCGAAAAAAATGAAATAATGAATATAAAATTGCAAAGGGAAGAAGCAAAATTGCCAGCAGCTGCTGCATACTTTTCCAATGGAGACAACACTTAGTAACAAAAAATAATGAGTCAGCCTGACTTTGCAAAATCTACTTATGATACTGGTCCAGGCCGGGAATATAGCCTATTAATGTCCAATTAAGACCATAAATTTGACATATGTTAGCGGATCAGCTCTATGATGAGATACTATACTGCCACGCAAAAAAAAAAGAGGCGCAATGTATTTGCGAGCAGTCAAGAATTAAATCAACGCGGTAACCTTTGCAGTCTATCACCTTCATTATGTGTACGTAGATTCCTTAGGGTCCATATTTGATGTGTACAAGCAGCAACGGCTCTTATCAGACTGCGCAGATATCCGCGCAGTTTGATAAGAGCCTTTGCTGTTTGCATATGCGTTTAGCATCCTTTTCTGTGTCGCGGCTCAGTTGAATTTTAATTGAGACCATGTGGATTTTGTTGTTGTTGCTGTGTTATTGTTTTACGTCCACGGTAATCAGCTATGGTCATGTCGGGACGGTCAGTTAACCTAACCCCACTTTTCCTGGACTGCTTAGACCTCCTAAGCAGTTAACCAGTACAGTGCACATTCTTTCGCCAGTAACGGACAAAGTTCTACCCTTCTTGAATCAGCGGAAAGCGAAACGAAAGTAAGCGGCCGGGTAGCGGAAGCAGCCAATCAGTGTGCTTTATTTTGAGTTTGAGAATATACTCAAGTTTTATAACCTCTGGGCCTGGAAATTGTTAATGATGCAAAACAAGTGAAGACAGGTCCACAGGATAACTGGTGTTCTCAATGTACGCGCAAGAACGTATTGTAAGTTTATAAGCGTTTAATAAATAGAAGATATCTTATATATGTCATGTATGAAACGAGCCATCGGGAAGTTTAATGAATTTCGAGGAAATGACCACAAGTATGAGACTGTGATTGTTATATAACAACATTTCATTGCATATTTTGTGTCACGGAAAACTGACAATATCTTCAACAAAAGCACAACGTTATGAGAAATAACGACGAAATATTTCTGGCCCTACTAAGAGATATATCATAAGCTCACATGATCTAATAAAATGACCAAGGCGGCAAATGAACGTCAATATGATGTGTTTATAACGGTACTGTAGAGTCTTAACGTCTTTTCAAAATAAAATAATCTCGAACCAGGTAAGAAAATGAATTTCATCACAGGTTTTACAAGGCCGATTTAAATGCCGAAAAAGGCAGTTGCCCGGGTGACTGCACTTAAGACTTTTTTTAAGACCTGAAATGTAGCTGATCTTATAGGGTTTGAGAATTTTTTTTATTATTTTTTTTTTTCAAGAATAAGGTGTTTGCCATGATCATAATCATGTGATTATTGCGTAGGTTGGCCACCTTGAACGACCTAACGACACTGCAAACGACGTTAGTTATATAACAGACGGATGGACTAGGAGGAACACATACTGAGTGGATCCGGAAAGTCATTGCATACTATGTTAGCTTGTTAACTGAATTAAACTCTTTGAATATGATCACTAGCTGAATCTATAGTCACAGAATTAATATCAGAAATTAGGCCTTACTTTTAGAGGGTTAAAATGAACTTAGGCTAATTGAATTTGAAACAGCTCATAATGATCAGCGTCATCTGGATCTACACTGTTTGCCTTCTGGTCTTTGAATCTTTAAATACTCAGTTTGATATAGCTTAAACGAAAAATTTTCAAAATTTTGCAGACGTAAATTTTGTCGTCTGCTTTTTAAGGGTTAAAAGCACAGAAGTAAAACAAACATATTCAACTTACCTAAATATGGCAAGCGACCCCACCTTTCTGGATCTTTTCGTGTATTTAATTTTTCCATTGTAAAGCGGTCCAAACTTTTCACATCGTATTTCTAACAAAAGATACCAACAGGATATTAGACATGATTCAAGCAAATTCTTAACGAGAGGCACGATTATTTACTGCGTATCAAAGTATGTCAATGATTCTTTGGTTTTACTCAACCGGACGAAATATTCTTAAGAAATAAGTTGCGAACGTTTTGAAGAAACGACTTTTCAAACATATTTAAATGTGATTACTTCCAGGAGAAGACAGGTAATTATAACTACGAAGACTTTTCAAACATAATTTAACTTTGCTCAGTTGTTCACCATTTTTGAAAATCTCTTGTAAAATATGCCAGGCCCGGATCTAGACCACCACGTACTGGTGGAGCTCTTGATAACTGGTGGGGCTAGGGGGTGCTGAGATATATGTTTGTGTGTAAGAGTGGGAGTTGGGAGAGGGAGGGAGGGGGGTCTTGAAAGTATATGACATAATTCGGGATCAATTTGATGAGAATTTTTTATATTTTTTTTTTTGCCTTGAAATATATGTTGTGACATCTCATAAGATTCGCCTTGCTGAGGCGATTCTAATGAGATGTCACAACATATAAGTTAATCTAACAACATGGATAAGTTATCTCAGACTGTCATCAGATGCTCCTTATTATCTGGAGGCCTACATATTATTTTATATAAGAGAGGCCCCGGTGGCAGGGCTGAAGCCCCAACGCCTACCCTTGGATCCGGGGCTGTATGCTACTGATTGAGTATAAATAATGCCAGGCCCAGAGGTTATAAAACTTGAGCACATTCTTAATCTCAAAATAAAGCACACTGACTGGCTGCTTCCGAGCACATGATCGTAAGCAGCTAATATTTTGTGCTTTATTTTGAGTTTAAGATTATTCTCAAGTTTTATAACCTCGAACCCAGGTCATCTCGAAACTTGATTATTGACAAGATATTAATACTGTGCTTTGTTAATCGCTGATTGTTTCTGTGAAAACAGCGTAGTTTCGCACAAACGTACTACACTGTACCTTACACGTTAGTCTGTAAGTTGCCATAAAACGTTGATTGACTCTCCTGAAAAATGGTTTCGCTCTGACATTTATTACAATATCTCGGACTTTGGTTTGAGACCTTCCATCTACGCAGGTAATAAACTAAAAAGTATTTTCTTAACTCTTTTGACGACTTTGTAGTCCTGTATCCAAATGTATTATACAAATACTTGCCAAGCGCAAATATGAACGCTTTAGGAAGTGCGCACCATGAAACCGGAATAATATATACAGGCTATAACAGTATGCTTTAAACTTTACATGTTTTTCAGCCAAGAAATTGATTCATCTGTTTTGGGGTATGCGTTCGATATCCGGGCCAGTGGCCGTAACGCGCTGAGAGGCTTATGCTGCACAGAGCGTGATAAAAAAGTAATTACCTCTGCAATGTGGTTCTTCGCCTTCCCATTCGCCGTTACCTAGACAACGTCTTGATGACGGTCCTTCCAATTTGTAGCCTTGAGATAAATAAATATATACGGAAGTTTTAACTATTCCAAGATTGTTTACCACATTTATGCGTAGTGTCCAGTAAGGAACATAGAAATACAGAACTGGCTTAGTTCAGACGCCGATGCTGGTCAAGTTCTACACTGTTTGTAAGCGAACAAAATGAGCACTTCTCTTTAAAAATTATATAAATTAACTAAACCAGACACCCATCAAATGGCTAATAGAATGAGCCAGAAAATCAGGAAGGATAGAAGAGTCTACTAGGCTAGGCATAAATAGATATAGAGGATCTTACATGAGTGCTATTGTATTATTGAATTTATGAAACGAGTTGGGGGAAAATACGATGCGATGCTATGCCGAGCATCTTATCGGTGTTCCCCAATGAGCTTAATAAACTCAATACTACAGGAGCACAAATGCAAGATTCTAATTATCATATGACACTAAAATCGCACTTTATAAGCAATTTTTGCACTAAAACGTCATGATTTCGCCATTAGAAAACGGGACGTTTTATTGACGTCAACGCATTACGTCATAACGTAATTTGCATACTTAATCCACTAGTTGATTATAGTGTTTCATGCGTGGTTTTATTACACTCTCAGATGCGACGTCATAAGATAAACAAGAGGCCCAAATGGGCCTGATATCGCTACCTGGCTATTTTGCCACGGACCATTCTGACACAAAATTGGTCCAATTACTTTGAGATTTGAAAGAATCATTTTGCCATAAATTTCATCAAAATCTATTCAGTGGTCACTGAGATATTGCCATTCCATGTTTTGCACTATTTTTAGAAATGGCAGATGGAGGCCATCTTGGAATGCCAAAATGCAAAAAATCAAAAGCCTTCATGCAAGGACCATTCTGACATAAACTGGTCCAGTTCCATTGTAATTTTTCAATTTTCACATTTTTCTATTTTAAGTAAAAGAGACCAATTTGGCGGGTCTCTATTTATTAATTTTTGAAACATCTCAATGCCAGAATCATTTTGCCACAAATTTTGTCAAAATCCATTCAGGGGTTACTGAAATATTGTCATTTTCATGTTTTGTGCTATTTTTAGTAACGGCAGATGGCAGCCATCTAAGATTGCCAAAATGCAAGAAATCGCAAAGGCTTCATGAACGGACCATTCTGACACAAAATTAGTCCAATTCCATTGAGATTTTCTGATTTTCACATTTTGCTATTCTTAGTAACAGAGGCCTACATGACTGGTCTATATTAAGTTATGCTTGAAACATCTCAATGCCAGAATTATTTTGCCACAAATTTCGTCAAAATCCATTCAGGGGTTACGGAGATATCGTCAGTTTCATGTTTTGTGCTATTTTTAGTAACGGCAGATGGAAGCCATCTTAGAATGCCAAAATGCAAGAAATCGCAACGGCTTCATGAAAGGACCATTCTGACACAAAATTAGTCCAATTCTATTGACATTTTCGAATTTTCACATTTTGCTATTTTTAGAAACATAGGCCAACATGACTGGTCTATATTTAGTTACGTTTGAAACACCTCAATGCAAGAATCATTTTGCCACAAATTCCGTCAAAATCCATTCAGTGGTTACTGAGATATTGTCATTTTCATGTTTTGTGCTATTTTTAGTAACGGCAGATGGCGGCCATCTTGGATTGCCAAATCGCAATTAATCAAAACGTCTTCATGCTAGGAACATTCTGAAACAAAATAAGTCAAATTCCATTCAAGGGTTCTCGAGAAATTGTCATTTTTTATGTTTGTGCTATTTTTAGAAACGGCCCCCCTGGTGGCCATATTGGATAGTCAGTTGGCACAAATTTGAAATAATTCCATTCAAGGACCATTTCTGACCAAACCTTATCAGAATCCATTTGTGTTTTCTTGAGATATTGACATTTGAGCGAATTCGGTCTTGTAAACGCTAAGTAGGTCACTGTGACCTAATTCCGCTACAGATTTTTTGATTTTTATAAAATTTAATTGCAAGGTCCTACTTATGTTCCATGCAAACTTTCAACCAAATATACCCAATGGTTCTAGTAGAGATGTTGATTTTGTTGTTTCTGTTATTTTCAGAAATGGCGGCCATCTTGGATTCTCAACCTGACCCACTTTTACAAATTTGAAACCCTGCAGTCTGGTCATGCTCCATGTGAAATTTGAGACCCATTGGTTCAGTGGCTTTAGAGAAGAAGTTGTTTGAAGTTGTTTAAATAAGTTGTTTTTCGACATTGGCATTTGAACAAAATTACCCTCGTAAACAGAAAGTAGGTCACTGCGACAAAACTACGCGACAGATTTTTTTCATTTTTACAATTCTGAATACCAATGTTCCACTGATGTTTCATGCAAAAATTCAGACAAATATATTTAGTGGTTCTGGAGAAGAAGATGATTTTGTTATTTTTGCTATTTTTAGTAACGGCGGCCATCTTGGATATTCAACCTGACCCAATTTTACAATTCTGAGACCCTGGAGTCAGGTCATGCTCCATTTGAAATTTAAGAACCATGGGTACAGTAGTTTTACAGAAGAAGATGTTTGAATATTTGTTTTCAAGTGTTGACGGACGACGCACGGACGCACGACGCACGCCGGACGCTTTGGTATGACAATAGCTCACTATGGCCCTTCGGGTCAGGTGAGCTAAAAACTTTATAACGTCTTGTCCTATGACATAGTGAGACCTCACTAGCTATAATCAAGAATCTGGTTCCTCGGATTATGAAGCTAAACCTCTAGTCATCAGAGGGGATTCTTTTAACCCTTAAAGCTCCAAAAGCAGACGACAAAATTTACGACTGCAAATTTTCAAAACAAATTCGTCCAAGCTGAAAACAATATTGATTAATATGATAATTAAAAGACAAGAGGGCAAACAGTATTGATCTGGATCAGGCAGCTCATCATGAGCATGAGCCGCCTCATTCAGATCTACGCTGTTTTCTCTATTCAACTTTTTTGTTCTTATTGTTTTTGCGCTTTTAGGGTATAAATACAAATTGTCGATAGTAGCACCGTTTTGAGAAGCGAGGCAAATGCTTCAAGATTAAATAGATCTACCATGGACGTGTGCAATTCATCTTTAATCTTACCATGAATTAGCTCCGAGCTACAGCCAGAATGTCATTCAAAAGTCACCTGATAGTGTACAATAACTAACCAATGCAAAGGCAACTTAGCAAGCAACAAAATCACACATACTGAATGTTCCGTAATAATTCCGTGATTTTACTTTACAATTAATGGAGGGACGCACACCTGTTCAGAGTAGGCGTGGTTTCGAAACGGTGAATTGGATTACTTCTAAGAGACATAAAACCTTTCTCTGCCGGTCTTCTCGTCAAGGGGTCATGCCCCTTTATAGACCTGGGCCCAGGTTCACAATCATTCCTTAATTTAAGGTAAAACTTAACTATTTAAGGTCCAACTCATACCTTAGCTAAGGAGTATCTTTAAAAGTGTGTCTGTACAACACCTTAATCATCACCTTTACTAAGGTGGCTTCTTCGGAAAGTTACACGGAGTCATACGGAAACTCTGACGGGATTGAGCGAGAGATTACGTATTTTGTGCTTGATGTAAGCGGCAATTTATGTTCCCGCGGACTGTCAAACCCAAAGTTTTGATCCGTACTTTGAATATTCGGTATCAAAACGCTGAAAATTGAGTTCTTACTTAAAGACTGGCGTGATGGCAAGTAAAATTAACAGACCAGTGATAGCGAGAAGTGCTTGAACGTTTCTCTTTCTCTCCCTCTCTCAGTCTCTGTCTGTCTGTCTGTCTCTTTCTCAGTCTGTATGTCTCTCTCTGTTTCTCGCACACATACATTGTGGAGACGTTGGTGAAACCTTTCAACGCTGTATTCTCGCTAGGCAGAGGAAAACAAATAACTATAAAAATATTTTGATGCAGTTTTTACTGGAGCTGGAGCTGGACAGATTTTTTTTTTTTTTTTTTGCAAAGTTTCGTGCTACAGACAAAACAACGAAGGTGGGCGAATGTCATGGGAAAAGCTACGACGACTGCCTTAAACATGTGCGAATGTATGTGCTTGCAGCTTTATCTTTTTGGCTTATTATAACATTTTTTAACTAGATGCGGGACAAGCTGTAAGTTTACTACTTTCAACAGGCGAGCCATCTGTTAGTTAGATAATCTAGATCTGGGTTCGATCCTCGCCGAGTTCGGAAAAAACAAACATCTGACCAATACTATATCCAATCCAGCTCGGCCAGCTCAGAGTATGAAGGTGCCTGCTGGATGACACTTGTAAGTGTGAGCGTGAAAATTGCAAAGACAATGCTGTATAATGCATGCACACACCATGCATATACCGAATATTGCACCTGCTGGTTTCATACACTGGGGCCGTAGCCTCATAACTGAATGATAAGCACCCAGGAGCATGTTATAGATAGATTTTGGCGAAACAATAATTTGTATTACTATTATACGCCAAAGTTAGCAATATGTTTATACCCCAGGCATACGAAATATGACGAGGGGCATATAAATTTTGCCCAATTTCTGTTCGCCCGTTAGTCCGACTGTCAATCCAAAAGTTAATATTTGCATTAAAGTTTTTGAGATCCACATCCTTTCATGGATTTAGTTTATACTTGGCACAACCATAGACGTATGTCTAAATTCTATACCACCCCACACATGCCTAGATGACTTAGCGATCAAGGTCACGGACTTTTTTTTTTCTTGTTAAAGATTTACTCCCTTGATAATAATAACAAAAAATGGTTTGATGTAGCATTTCATGCAATATGTCCGAAATGGTCTAACTATACATTTGGCATACAGTTTAGAGAATAATATTTGATTGATGTTACTTTACACAATAGAATATGATAAATTTAAAACAAATCCCGGACCACGGTCGAAATCTCCTCATTGGACAAAATTGATTTATCAAATACGTCACAATTACGTGCACGAATATAAAAATACCTGTTCATGATCACATGACACAAGTGGTCGAAATCGATATTCTTACATTCAATGAGGAAATTGGTAATTTGCATTGTAATTTGAAGATTATTTTTCATTCCATAATTATCGAAAAAAACGTGCATTTTCTCAAGACTTGTACAGTTAATTATGAAACTATATACTGTCTGACGAAATTTGGTTAAAATTTTTGTTATGAAAACATTAAAATAAACGAGGGAGACAATCCTTAAAGTTTTATTTTAAAGTGTTTAAGATCTTGAAATTATTTCAAACTGTTTGTTGGGTTGGGTTTATATTTGGGTTTCTGTGTGTCCAAAATTTTATTCTGTACCACCCCACCAATGCCTTTGACCTTTGACCTAGAGGTCAAGGTCAAGGGCTTTGACTTTTTCATTTTAAAGTTTTGTGTTAAAGTTTTTGAGATCTCAACTTTGTTGCGTTTGGTTATATTTGACACGATAAAAGATGTTGGTCTGAAAATTTATTGTATATGTATAAGTATCTTCGCACTTGCCTTCACTTAAAGGTTAAGATCACAGACTTTTGTTTTTTCATGTTTTAAGATAAGCTTATTTATCGAAAAAGGTTAAGATCTCAGACTTTTTTTTTCATGTTAAGATAAGCTTATTTATCACAACTTCTTCAGTTCTATGTCTTGGTTTACTTCTGGGTTGGGTCAGGTTACACCATCTGGCTGCTGCTGACATAAAGTCAAGTTAACATACTTAAACATTTGCATCAAAGTTCTGCTATAAGTTTTTAATGTTTCTTATTTTCCAATATCCTTCGGTTGAACCATTTGATATGTTAAAGGTATCTTCCCTCATTTTTGCACCATCTCCAAAATAAACAATTTTACCAATTTCGTTAGATAATATATGATCATCCTTAAATCCATTGTAAAAATTCAGAAAAAAAATGTTTCAGTTGAATAAATTTTCTTTATTAAAATAAAATATCGACATTGAAAATGTAAATGAACACTATAGTCAGTCAATAGGAAAGTTGTTACCACGCCTTATGGTCATGTGATGATACCTAGGTATTTTTCTGATTCGTGCATGTGCTAGTGACGTTAGCGCACATTCGTTAATTCTATCCAATAAGGCGATTTCGATCTCGGTCCGCGTCTGTGCGAAATTTATTTTATTTCTTATTTTAAAATTACTTTTCACAAAAATTGCTCCTAATTTCTATTGTCAAATGTACAAATGGGTTATTTCGGAGTTACTGTGACAATATTTCATGGAAACGGTTTTGTGATCATAAACGAGGGCGTAAATCTAATATTAGGTTTATTGATACGTTGCGGAAGATAAGTTGACAAAGACTCTGATCAGACTGGGCGGATACCCAGGCTGATCTGAGTCTGCGCTGGGCGCACAACCGCTTTGTTGGTTTTCTCGTGTCGCGGCTCAAATATTTATTGGATGTACGCATATGGCTAAAAGTCATTTTTCATGTGACGCCACTGAGTTTCCGTTTACCTTCTTTACAGGAGTACTGGTTAACAGTTTCAAAGCTGTATGACGTCCTGCCTTGGTTTATATGTTGTATGTTACCATTACGAAGATAGGTGGTCCTGGGACACGTCACAGCTGAAAAAGGTGATCAGATTTCCAATTAAGATGAGGTTGATTTAGATTTTAATGTGAGAATCATTCTGGATCATTATTATCATTGATATTACATGTATTATTATTATTATTATTATCGCCATTATTAGTAGTATTATCATTACTGCTAGCTACCACTTTTATTTTACAACAAAACACTTTACCTGAATATTGACACCATCTACAACTGCGTTTTCAGACTAGGCTTGAGTCAGGTAATTTCGGACAGCGGTTAAATTCTGACATACCATCGCAAACAGTAAAAAATCCAGAAGAGACGGCTTATACTGAGCTGTCATAACAGGATCTTCACTGTTTGCCCACAGTTAATTTTGCTTTAATTCCAAACAACTGACATATAAGGGAAACAGTGTTACTGTCCGAATTTACCTACTGTCCGAATTTACCTGACTTGACCCTAAAGGAATCTACCTAGCGTCATATTTCACATGTTTGTTCGGGCTGAAATTGCTTCCCTCAGCAAACTGCTCGGGTGCCCACTTTGACTGGCCTCATCTTGCTATTCGTAGCGCAAAGAAAGATTACTCTATATATTAATGGATCAATGAAAAATAACTTCAATTGTAAATATCAGTAAGGTCCTTTGGGATAATGAAGGGCTTATACTTCATATTCCTGAAATTATTCCGTTTTGACACATGCAGCTACATTGTCGAAACAAAAACACTGCCAACAAAAACTTTAATGCTTTCCAATGCAACACGACAAGCACACAATTTTTAAACAACATTGAAACAAAGTTGATTCAATGTCAATCAACGTGGATTCAATGTTGTTCCAATTTTTAACCACTGGGAATATATCTTGTGTACGGATATCCGTCATATCATGAACAAATGTCTCTTGTAGGAAGAGATACTCGGTAAGCCTTTAGCTTTCTTTCCAATCCCGCGGATTCTGCTGCCTCTGTTTACATGTATATGTTAACTGAAAATGTGATGGAATAAAATATATTCAAACCTGATTTATCCCCATTTGCACAATACTGGGACTCAAGGTATTCCTCTGGCTATTCGAGGATATGTTTATACATATCTTCGAATAGCCCGATCAATACCTGGGTATTCCTACTGGAACCAAATATCAATGCATACTGAATGGAATAGAGAACCTCCCTCTTTACTTTTCTCTAAACTCTTAGAAAAAGCTAGTTCACACCCTTAATACTTTAATACATTTACACGAATCTCAAGTGTCTGCTATTTCGAAGGCTACAGAAACTTTTGGAATATGGATATCTGTGAAAATTTTGTGATGCCGTGACTTTTAATTTTCTTATCTCTTACTCTCTTTACTCTTTTCTTCTCATAACAACTTTTTCTCCGATTGTATGAACCTACACAATTTGGATATTCTGATCTAATAACATCTGATAATGTGTTAGATCATTTAACTTCCATAATGTTCATTATACTGAATAGTTAGAATATAATTCAAAGTCAACTGAAAGTAAAATTGACTGATTCACGTCGCATGGGGGTCTCTCATGGTATGTGCACATTTGTGAGGACTCGGATCAGCTTGCGCGTCAGCGCAGTCTATTTGGAGTCTTCCCCTTTCGCATGCATTGTCTATGAATCCTAGTAAATCTAAATTGAAGGTAGGGACTCTAGCCGGCCTGTGATGTCAGTGGAGGCTGCTTTGGGTGTTTCCTATGTGCAAATATCTTGAGCTCTCCTTTCATGCGGCGCCATTCAAATTTATGGTTTGGGAGACAGATTCTAAATAAGGCACCGACTTACTTCTGTATCCTTTTCATAACGTATGGTTGCATGTTATAAAAAGGTTGTTATATGTATGCGCATATGTACAGAATATTGAATAAAATGAGCCGCGACACGAGAAAACCAACAATGTGGTTGTGCGCCCTGTGCAGACTGAGATCAGCCGTGACATCCGCCCAGTTTCATCAGACTCTTTGCTAAACACTTAAAGGGTAGCTAAGGGTCTAAGCTACCTCCATGCGGACAGCGAAGGCTATGATCAGACTGGGCGGATGCCCAGGCTGATCTGAGTCTGCGCTGGGCGCACAACCACATTGTTGGTTTTCTCGCGTCGCGGCTCAAATATTGTTTAAACCAATACCTGGGTATTGCTCGGGTTTACCCAAGTAATAATGCCAAACGCGCCCATTAATTCCCATACTTACGTGCACATTCGGGTACTTCGCTAGGGTCGAATTCACCATTACTCTGGCACATTGCTCTGGTGTGTCCTTTTATCTCATAGCCGTAATCACAACCGAATCGTGCGACGCCGCCGACCTGGTAAGAGTCAACGTCGACATACCCGTTTATTGGTTCTTCCATTCTACTACACTCCCTCGCTGTGAAAAGGAAAAGAGTCAAGTATATACTTGAGCCGCGACGCGGGAAAACCAACAATGTGGCTGTGCGCACAGCGCAGACTCAGATCAGCCTGGGCATCCGCCCAGTCTGATCAGAACCTTCGTTAGTGCTCAAAGCGTAGCTAAGAGTCTAAGCTTACTCCATGCCGACAGCGGGGACTCTGATCAGACTGGGCGGATGCCCAGGCTGATCTGAGTCTGCGCTGGGCACACAACCACATTGTTGGTTTTCTCGTGTCGCGGCTCAATTATGATTTTTTGAGAAACAAAGCGCTGTGTCTTAGCTTTCAAACCTTTAAAAGGTGTAGGTTTCGGATTTATAATTTGTTGCTGTGTTACACCGGTTTGATTCTTTCAGCAGAACAAAACTTCAAATACGTCTATATGTAGACTGAAATCAGTTTAAAAGATAACATAAATTTCAGCCCTCCATGATACCTTTAATTTTATCTCTAATTCTTTCTCTTAAAAAGGGTCATTAATAGCTATAACAGGATTACCATGTTGGTTGCGCTATGTCCCCTTGTTTTAATTGCTGTATTTATTTCGGGTGCACGACATTTCGTCTAAAACCCATTTCGTCTAAATGTCATTTCGTCTAAAGGCCATTTCGTCTAACGACCATTTTGTCTAAATGACATTTCGTTCAAATGACATTTCGTCTAACAGACAGTTCGTCGAATGGACAAATTGTCTAATAGACAAGTCGTATAAAAATCGGCCGGGTGCGACATATGGTCGAAAATAATTTAAGATGTTTTAGACGAAATGTCGCACCTGAAAGAAAACTCCAAAGACAGCGTAGAAATCTTCTTTGCGGCCCTTCATTTACATGTATTGTTATATTTGGTTATACTTGGGGCGCTGCAATCATCTGACACGTGTTCGCATTTGCTGTATTTGTTGCTTATTTGAGCTGATGAATTTGTTAAACATGCATAAAAGTTTGAGTAAATTTCAACATATTTGTCGTGAACCCATCATCTAAATGAGCTGCGTTGTTGTGGAAAAGACCGGCATATTTGCAAAAGGCACACGCCCAAACAATACAGACCTGATTAACCTGCGAAATCAGGCCTTGTTTACATTGCTTTACGAACTCTGAAAACTCATTTGCCTTGCGTGGAAAGATACTTGAAGACATATGCAAACAGGAATGACTCAGTTCAACCATCGCATTCGCTCAGTCTGCTCAGTCTTCCCTATTCACATATCGAAAAGTGTGATCTGACTTTACTTTATGCGTATGGCTTAAGGTCCCATTTTCCGAGACGCCGAACTCTAGTTTATGTCTGGGCGACCTGTGCGTGCGCTGACTAGACTGTCATAGCATCCACAATTTGCAGTTGCTTGAAGCTTTATTGATACACTGCTATGGTTAGGGCGTCATTATAATTTGGGAAGCAACGATAGCAAACTGACTGCATGAAACCAATCTTTTCTCCTACAGGAGTTGGGTCTGCTGGATATAGACAATAAATCCTATACTATTTGAATAACTTATTATAAACTATATGAGTGATATCCTTCAATGCGTACTTCTTAAACATAAAGAAGGCTGTTATCACAACGCAGCTCAGGTTAACATTATTTCTTTAGCCTATTTATGTCCAGTGTCCCATAAGCGGGACATTGGCTAACAGTGCAGGCCCAGATCAGACGCCGCAAAACGCGGCGTCTGATCAGGTCTACACTATTTGCTCAAGACAAATGGGTATTTTCCCTCAAAATGAAATAGAAATGATGAAAATAAAGTAAACAAGACACACCTCAATTGATATATGGACTCA
The DNA here is from genome assembly GCA_963989385.1 of Ctena decussata. Lineage (NCBI taxonomy): Eukaryota > Metazoa > Mollusca > Bivalvia > Lucinida > Lucinidae > Ctena > Ctena decussata. The sequence continues at coordinate 29,342,197 of OZ022498.1, read as the reverse complement.
TCCAATTTCAAAGGATAGAAGAGTCCATCAGACATAATGGGCTATTACCAACCTCTGCAGCGGAGGGAGAAAAGCGTCCAAGAACCGTCCCTCTCACACGTACTAGCTCTAATTCCCCCATCAGGAACGTAGAACTCAGAGCACTGGTAATGGATAGTTTCTCCTTCTTTGAACCAGGCCGTTCCTCGGGAGCCTTCCCAGAGCTCAATATCTTCTCCGGTAGTAGTTGGAGCTTGGCAAACAGCTGGGAGAAAGACACTTACATGTACACGTCATTGAAACCAAATTCTATCGCAACCAGAATGATACATTAAGCACACTTAACATTCGAATCAATTCGCTCTACATGTATGTAGGTCATGAAAATCCGTTTTCAAAACACTCTTTTAAACGGTCCATGTCAGTCAGATGTTCGAACTGGCATGCAGCATGTAACAGAATGTTCTGAAAAATGACTCACTTATCGTATCCGGCTGACTGCAGTGGGTCTGATCTGTTTACATTCGAACGTATAGTATAAATCAGTTTTGCGGTATTGCTCATTTATTATATATGAGCCGCGACACGAGAAAACCAACAATGTGGTTGTGCGTCCAGCGCAGACTCAGATCAGCCTGGGCATCCGCCCAGTCTGATCAGAGTCTTCGCTGTCCGCATGGAGGTAGCTATATTCAAGAACGTCACTCACACTCCACTCATACTCCACTCATTGAGTTAATCGTCTAGCGGTCACAGGTAGACTCAACTTAGGGCTCGTTGGTGTTCACAAAGGTTAGGGAGCTCTGAGTGGACTCGATAAAGTGAGTGAGCGTTGAGTGAGACCGATACCTCCCTTGAACTCAACTCAAGTGTTGTTTATGAATACGAAATAGAACTTAACTGACTTTGGTGCGCAAGCTACTCCGATCATTTGCCGTTTTACATAATTATCATTCGTGTTTGGTCATACTTTAGACGAGTCGTCATTTACATGGTATTGCCCCATCCGTCTGTCTTTCCGTTACATAATATATACACTCTGTATTCCACGGGGATAGTGGTCGGGCGATGGTGCTGGTTATAACTTCCAGTACCGGGGCTTCCTACTTATTTGGATTTAAGTAGGGCAATGGCTTACCGGCTTACAGTAGGTGCGGGCAGTTTTTTTTTAATTATTTTTCTTTTCTCATGTCTGTCATTTCTCATTTCTTTCTCCCTCTTTCTTGGAGACGGCCCGATATAGACTGTCTCAAAGGGCCGTTAAATTCAAAACAACAACAAACAACAACTGTACTCCACTGAGTATCACCTGAAAACATGTACATGTATTATGTGTCTATCTTACCAAAACGTTGTGAGGAAATACCCTTTAAGAATGTTGGGTCAATGTCGTACGTGAAGGTCAAAGCTCAAATATTAATATTTTATGCCTGCTTCATACTTTTATAGTAAACCCTTCAAGATAACTGCATGAAACATACGCAGAGAAAAAGAATGAAGTGCATGACCATACTTCTATTTTAGCTCACCTGAACCAAACGCTCCGGAGGACCTATTAGGATAGACAAGCTCCATCATCCGTCGTCGTCCGTCCGTCCACAATTTCAAACAACTTTGCGTCTGAAATCTATGGGCTGAGTGTAAGCAAATTTCGTATACTGCGCCAGGGCTTGCGGATGCGAAGAGTTGTTCAAATGGTCTGGGTCACATGAGCAACACGTCAGCCACTCCAAAATATAGTAAAAATCTTTAAGAATCTTCTTCTCCAGAACCATTAGACTGATGATATGTAGCATCAGGTACACAAGTACTACCAAAATGACGACTTTGGGTTGACCTTCACCTTTTGTACGGCAAGGTCAAATTTGCGTTTTGGTGCTTTAACTCATAAATGTTCGAAAAGAAGAGTTCATGGAATTAGTAGAAGATTTCGCTACAAAAGTTTGTAATAGTCAACTAAGATGTCAAGGTCATTCGTTGACCTTTCGTTCGTAGGACATTTCGGCCACGGACGTTTCGGCCTAGGACATTTCGGCCTAGGACAGTTCGGCCATGGACATTTCATCCACGGACATTTCGGTCATGGACGTTTCGGCCAAATCTGAAAAATGGGGACATGAAAACATGCTACGGTAAACCATTAAAATGACATATATGTTTTTTTCTGCACACATTACACCAAAATATGTGACTGTCTCAAAATAGCTCCAACCATAACTCTTAAAGCCAAAAATGGGTGCACCACAGATTCATCAGCCATGTTTGCTTATTAAGATATGATAGGCATTACATGAATGATAAAGGCCACACTGGCGCGTGGATGGGGATGGCAAATGTGCCAGATTATGCTCAAAATGACTTTAAAAGTGTTTAAGGGATATAAACCTATCAAAACTCTTAAGCAAATATCATATAAGGCCCTAGTTAAAGTAGTTGAAATAGTTGTTCACCGTGTTTTTCATCTTAAGGTGCTCACAATGTGACCTTAAGGATGTTGAAGGTCCATAAAACAGCTTTCAAAGCTTTGTGCAAAACATATTTTAATGATGTTGGACCGAACTCAAGGTCAAACTTAATGGTCAACTAACATTTTGTGTCCGCTCCGTCACCTTTTTCTACACCCAATATCAGCAGAGAGAGAGAGAGAGAGAGAGAGAGAGAGATGACTTGCGATTTTATGTCCTTTTCACAGTATTTTATTCTCGTCATATCAGGACGACGGGAGGGTGACAACGAAAGGCTGTGTGCAATAGAACTGTCTTTGCTTTTGAAAATATTCATATAGCCAGTAGGAGTCGAACCCGGACCGCTGGCAAAGCAGGCCAGTGCTTAACCCATACAGCTACCGGGACTCCTGAGAGAGAGAAGAAGAAGAAACATACCCGACTGCATATGATGAACTATTTTATATTCAGATTCGGAAAAAATGAACTACCTCGCCCCTATTACCCCTCCTACCATCACCCATGAAGTCTTCGTGATCCATCTTAGGTTTCCTAAGCATGATTTTCATCTTCTTCTTGAGCGATAAACTGTATATATTAAATCAAATAAAAGAAAGAATTAAATCATTTGAGAAAAGAAAAATTAATTATTTTTCAGATACATGAATTCATTTTACATTATCATTTATGTGTCCTTGTAGATATCGGCATTACTATGGCAACTAATGAATCAGGTTTGGCTGGGTTTTGGTAGCTTTAAGGAATGCCAAAACAGGGTATGGCCCTTATTTTCAAGGGAGTACATTGTTTGTCCGTTCAGACCGGCATTGATAGTTTGTGATATATTTCATGTCTCCGTGTGTGTTTTTTAGACAAATAAGTTTTTCTCAACTGAATCTGATTTCGTTGGCTGGCTAGTTGATTAGTAGGTAACTGGTTGTTTGAGTTTAATGCCTCTTTCAGAGCGCATTATATCGTGCCGTCTCCCAGAAAGAAAAAGAAGATAAGATAGACGAGAGTAAAAATAAAAATCCAAACCCCGTTACTTACCTGTTGCAAACACAGTTGGCCCTTGTTCAGTTAGAAGGACGCCCCGTTACTGGAAGTTACCCAGTAGATCCAACGACCCCGTAAATCTAATTCACTGTTATAAGTCAGAATATATAGATAAATATGAAGCAGAGGCAATTTTGCACTATCAACATACAAACATTAGAACATGTGTGTATTTTACACAGATGATGCCCCCCCCCCCCCCCCCCCGTAAACTGTGTCTGTCATCCCCACCCCACACACTAAACCTCGATCCTCTCTCTCTCTCTTCAAAAAGAAATAAAAAAAAGTCAAATGCTTATCTTTGGTAGGTCTGTAAACGTTGTGTAAAGTTTCATATTCATTGCTTGATTCCAGAAAGTATACAAAAATTTAGGCTCGACGGACGGACAGACGGACAGAGGTAAAACCATCGACTGACTCGCGTCACCGATCCATAAAAAAGGTGTATTGCAACGTTATTATTTACTACTTGAAACTGGAGTGAAGCTCGAGTCACACTTGGGAAAGGTGAGGTTGAGATAGCTTCGTGAATACAAAAGCTGAACTCCACTCACACTCTTGTTAATCCCACTCCAGCCACACTTGAGGGATACTTACTCGAGTTTGAGTCGAGTGTGAGTGTGAGTGTTGTTCTTGAATATAGCCGTAATTAGACCCTTAGCTACTCTTTAAGTGCTTAGCAAAGACTCTAGTCAGATTGGGCGGATGTCCAGGCTGATCTGAGTCTGCGCCGGGCGCACAACCACATTGTTGGTTTTCTCGTGTCGCGGCTCAATTATATTAATGATACATCCTTTGAATTGTCTGTTTTCTAGCTATCTGATACAGACAGCCGGATCCACTTACACTGTAAAAATGTCCATAGAATACCTGGCAACCAGCTGCCTGTCTATTACCCGTTATTTTTACGGGCGTCTGCCTGTAGAAGATATTTTGAAATCACGATATGGTAGAGTTATGTACACTTACCGCACTCAATTTTTTTATAGTGTTGAAGAGCTACATGACCAAATCAAGACCTGTCTTAGTATACTCTACTCCGCGCGATGATTTCTGCCCATGTTTATGGGCGCCCGTAAAAAATAACGTGAAAAGGACTGGCAGCTGGCTGCCAGGTATTCTGCCGTAAAATCAAGGTGTTTTTTACAGTGTAGCAGCTGTCATTTTATGACTCCGTATCACTATCCTTAAAACAAAAATTCAGCCGGAATGCTATGTCGCACCTGCCTTACACATCCATAAAAGAAAGTTAATACTAGGTCTGATGTATAAACGTACAAAATTTTCAGCAACTTTGGGCTTACAAGCTACAAAGGATCAGACCTTAAGAACATTCTAAAAAGGGAAACTTTGTGCCAGGTTTGCTGATTGTAGGTATCATTATTTGAGAGAAATGAACTAAAACGCAAGGGTCGACACAATTCTGGATGTAAAATATTACAAAGTCAGCAGAACTTAAAATATAGATCAAGGGTATAAATAAGCGCAACAGCCCTCGAGAACATTCTAATAAGAAGCTTTATGCCAGATTTGATGATTGGAGGTATCACAGGTCGCGAGAAATAGACTTAAACACTAGCCTCAACATTCTTTAGGATGTAAAATTTTACCAAGTCAGCAGAGCTTAAATTATAGGCTAAGAGTAAAAATAAGTGCAACAGCCCTCGAGAACATTCTAAGAAGGAACTTTTTGCCAGGTTTGATGTCTATAGTTATCATACATGTAGTTTGCAAGAAATAGATTTAAACGCTATGGTCGATGTAATTTTGATGTATAAGTCAGCAGAGCGTTAAATTTTGGTCACGGGTAAAAATAAGTGCAACAGTCCTCAAAAACATTCTATAAAAAGTAAACTCTTATATCGCAGGTGCGACAACGAGGCTGCATCAGGCGGTTTACCGCGATCATATGAGCGACAAACAGAGGAATGATAACAGTAATGTAACGTCAACACACAAGACGTTTGGGATAGAATTCTCGGGTTTTTCTTGACGTCAGAATCGATTTCTTAGGACACGAAGATAATTGGAAGCACGAAACACCGCACCAAAGGTAAGTTTAGTTAGGTCATTTTTACAAAGAGGAGCAACTTTCAAGACGTAAATGATGTAAAATTTTATGAAGTCAGCACAGCGTAAAATATAGGTAGGTCAAGGGTAAAAATAGATGCAACAGCCGAGAAAAAACTTTATGCCAGGTTTGATGATTGTAAGTATCATAGTTGGCGAGAAATGTACTTAGGCGCTCGGGTCGAGGTAATTGTTGACGGACGGACGTATGGACGGACGAACGGAATGACGGACGGAAAAGTAAACTCTTATATCGCAGGTGCGACAACGAGGCTGCATCAGGTGGTTTACCGCGATCATATGAGTGACAAACAGAGGAATGATAACAGTAATGTAACGTCAACACACAAGACGACTGGGACAGAATTCTCGGGTTTTACTTGACGTCAGAATCGATTTCTTAAGACATGAAGATAGCTGGAAGCACGAAACACCCCACCAAAGGTAAGTTTAGTAAGGTCATTTTTACAAAGAGGAGCAACTTTCATGACTCTCTGTTTGCTTCCCTAGACGATGTAAGCCTTCAAACATAGGGTCTCATTGACTCAATTTAAAGGAAAGAATTTTCTCTTAGAACCGCAAATTATTACTTTTAAGTGTTCGCCCCCATTTATAAGAGAGGTCAACATAACAAAAATGGCAGAGGTGTATACTTAAAAATGAATTCAGTTCAATTATAAAGACCATATTACGAGCTCGTAGTGCGAGTGATATCTAAATTTATTACTGCGATTGGCCGAAAACTGAATCAAATAAAAATAATCTGACGAAACTTTTACACACCTATCAGTGCCTTTTAAAACTAGCAGTTACCGGCAGTGTCTTGTGGCACTGAGATTTGCCACTGCTAACAGTAAACGATGACTGCTAACAGTAAGCAGTGCGCAGTGACTTCTAGCCTGATCCTTGCACTTACCACAGTCGACAGGATCCTCCTGACACTCTATTGTCCCATCAGGCTGTCGGCATTCTACCAAACCCTCGTTGCACACTGTGGTCCCACCTGTAGAGAGAAAGTTTCCGTTGTCATCAACTATGACCGAGAGCCTTTTCAAAATATGATACAACTGGCCAATAAAACTGTATTGTATTCTTAATTTCTATATCGTAAACTACTCTGTCTAATATGGCTAATAGGTTAGAGTGCAAACAAGAAGCTACGCCGAGTCCGTCGGGATCCGCACTAAAAACAATATATCCCCCGCCCAATGGTGGGGGTGGGGTGGGGCATAAATGAACGGTGACGTCACTGTCATAATAGCCTACCTTGACAGTACTTAATATTTTATGATACACTCTGTGTCACCTATTGCAAAATAATGGTTCAGTCTGTTTACAGTCTGAATGTCCCCACTGGACAGTATAACATTTTGTCATAAAAGGGCCCTAGTACACCTTGAGTCACTTGACAATAGTGCTACTGTTATTGGAAATACTTAGCAGGCAGCTACGGCAGTACAGGAGTACTTGTAGTGGTGTCAGCTCTAGACTAGCAATCCAGAGGTCGCCGGTTCGATTCCCCGCTCTTCCGGTCTTTCGGGTAAGACTTAAACTGAGGTCCCGTCTCCGTATGGTCTATGCGTTGATGGGATGTTAAACTCGAGTACACTCACTTAGCAGGTATAATGCTGTTTTATGTTATACGCCTAAAATCAGCATGATGAAAAGAATAAAAAAAAAAGTTTTACCCCTTCATGCCTGGTGGACTGTCTTACCACGCTGTCAGGTCATACTAGATTAATGAGCCACGACACGAGGAAACAAACAAAGTGGCTGTGCGCCCAGCGCAGACTCAGATCAACCTTGGCATCCGCCCAGTCTGATCAGTCTCTTCGCTAAGCGCTTAAAGGGTAGCCAAGGGACTAAGCTATATTCATGCGGACAGCGAAGACACTGCTCAGACTGGGCGGGTGCCCAGGTTGATCTGAGTCTGCGCTGGGCGCACAACCACTACCACTTTGTTGGTGTTCTCGTGTCGCGGCTCTAATGCTTTTACTTATTCTCAGAGTTATCGTATTGCAAATTGCCTATGCCTTGTTCAGATGCCGCGTTCTGTGGCTTATCAGCTTTTGCAAATGTTGTAAGTTTGTGGGTGGGATTATTCCAAAACTTAAATGAATATGCCGATGCATATTATCACATTAATGCCAAGCGTCGAGGTGACGGCAAACGGTATAGACCCATATCAGTCTCCGCCTTCACCGGCGTATTATCTCAGTCTTCACTGAATGTTTGGGAGGGAGAAAACCCATATTTCAACATTTCGTAAGTCTGATTTAGATATTTGGGGTCATTCTAGATTAGGTGCCCTGGTAGCTTAGTGGGTTAAGCGCTGCCCTGCTGATCTAGCGGTCCCGGGTACGAACTCCGCTGGAGCCTCACATCCATTTAACCGTGAACCGGGTTCCATTGCATGCAGCCTTTCGTTATCACCCTCCCGCCTCCCGTCGTTCTATATCACTGATCTACTGTTAAAAGGTTGAGAAGGGCTAAAACCGCAAGTTATCCATCATCATCATTCGTCGTGGGGGGGGGGGGGGGGGGGGGGGGGGGGGGGGAGGAGGGGGTCCCGTTTTATAGTCGAATAAATACGGTACTAACAACTCAGTTCATCGCTATCATCTTCGCAGTCCGGAATATTGTCGCATTTTGCCGTTTCTGGAACGCAATACCCATCAAAACACTGCCATTCACCAGCCTCACACGCCGCTGTCGAGAAAAAAAAAACAGTACATCATTCAGAGGTCTAGATAATATGGAGTATTTAGTAATATGTACATTCTCAGTGCATTTATTGAAAGGCCCGAAGGTAAACCATTAGAACGTAATGTAGTTTACACTTCAATAACTACATCGGTTCACACGACGTTACATGGGTTAAGTAACGTCAGAATAAACCACGGTTCTCTCCAGGTTGCACTACAGTAAAAAATGCTCATTATGCAAGCCCCGCCTCTTTGGGGGAGAGCTTTCAGGAGTATAATGAATATTTGCCGGCCCCTGATTGGTTTTATCATGAAAGTTGAATATTTTTCCGAATGTTATGCTTATTTATTATTATAAAAATGGAGCTTATTTACAAAGCTGTTTTGCTACATTTTTGTTGGGGTTGAAAAATACACAGGGGGTGCCAGTGAAAGTTTCGAGATTTATTCACTGCGAACTACACCTTGTCAGCACTAAAATAGAATAAGTCAAAAATATGCCGCACAACCCCCAACTTTTTTAGCTATTACTGGTAGGTAAAGGTGTTTTCTATTCAATTCCATGCCTCAATTTGGAAAGTTTAGACCAGGAGAAAATTGGCAGTGCATTGACTTGCACTGTGAGCTATGGGATTTTTTTTTTAGTGTAGTGCCACCTCCAATCTGATTGGACGTAGGCGACGTTATGACGTCGTTGACGCTGTTCCGTTTTTAGTTGAAAAACTACGTATAAATGTTTTTCTCTTTCAACTGTAGCCCTAACGCAAATTTGCGGTCAAATAATAGACAGAAAAGAATGTAAATATAAGCAATAAACTTAATTTTTCTGGTGTTTATCGAAGTATAAACTACATTGGGTCGCTAGAACAGTTTACATGAATCCCTTTGGGGTTCACTTACTTTGCACACAACACAATGTAGTTTATCATTGTGTCCATTCGTGTACGCCTATAAATGCGAGTTGGAGCAGTGTACGCCGAGTTAGAAGAAAACACGTCTCGGAAATGTCATCACGGCTTTAAAGTAAGTTCATTTATCAGGGCTTTTCGTCATCTAAATGTAATAAACAAGCATGAGTGTATCTGTAACTGAATAAGCTTTCAGACTGATATAGTTTCACGTGAATGCAATTTTCGATTTACAGAATATTTAACCAAATCTGTACATTCTTTCAAGTGAGACTGCCTTTACTGAAAAAGAATTCAGTATTTCTTTACAAATACATGTATCTTTTGATTGATAGGTTCCTTTTTAGCTAGGCAGATATATATTGAAGCTATTGCAATAGATGAATCGGTCAAATCCTGTCTGTTTTGAATATAGAAGTCATTTGTAGGCAGGCTGTAATGGTTTGAAGTGCACGCCGAGTTGCAAATACATAATTAATGAAAATACGGCGAGTTGGAGAATCCATGTACGCCGAGTTTAAGCTTGTTTGTCAAAAATGGTGTTCGCCTAGTTGGAATAAAGTACTGCTCTTTGTGATTTTTTTTTAAAAAATGGCATTAAATTTAGTTGCTGCTGTCTAGCAGAGCATTTATTGACATTGCCTCGTACTGATAGTGTCTAAAATACCAAAGTCAGTCAGTTGTTGTTGGCTGTCCGATTGCTTGTATGAAAAATCATTCTATTAGTAAATTCAAAAGAATGATTGAGAATATTGTAAATAATTAAGCATCCACATTTTGTTTGTCTTCCAGATATGATGAGTTTGCCTGCCAATGTTATTACTGTTCATTCAGAACATTTTCTTTGCAAGAGCTATTAGATCACTGTTGCTTATACCATTCAACGGGTGAACTTTCAGTTCGAAGATTCACTTTATCTGTTGATAGTGGGAAAAGTAAATTCCAGTCTTTACATTTTCAACTCATTCCAAAAGAGTGCAAAAGGAAACATATGTACTGACTCCCTCATTAAAAAACTTCCAAAATGGGGCTCTTCTCTTAAAGGAAGGCATTTGCTGCTTGGGCAGCAATTCTTCTCTTCAAGAATTTAGAAGGACGGAAAGAATGAAAATGGCAGATTTGCTTCCCCTGAAAGTGTATTCATTCACCCAAGCAAAGTATCATTTTCTAAAGAAAATGAAAGTTACTGATATGCTAAGGAAAAGGACTATGATTTATTGACTCTTTTGTAAGACTCTTTTCTGATTGAAATAGCTTTGAACTCTCTCTCTCAGTCGCTCTTTATTGGCAGACGCATTACTCTGTACGCTTCTCTAAATAAGATGGGTAGATACGCAATAGTTCTACGTTTACTTTGCTTAACTCCAGGTCGGGCTACTCTGATCCCTCAATTCTTCAAAAGCAATCCTAGAAAAAATCTAGTTGCCTTTTTCTGTTATTTTCGTGTCCGTACGCCTATAAATGCGAGTTGGAGCAGTGTACGCCGAGTTAGAACACATTCAGAGAATGCTCGCGGACAAGAGGTAAGTGTTTGCCATGTGTTTTAACAGCTAACCAAGGTTTATGTCCCTCTGTTCTTCGCAGTTTTCGTCTTAGACATCATCTACAACCGCAGGTAAATTTTCAAAGCAACAACTCTTGTAATAACACAAGAAACATCGGAAATGCTTGCAAAACATGTCAAAATGTTTGCTACTGGTCTTAAGTTGTACTCAATATACGCAAACACTGTCTTCATTTACCAAAATTATAAAATGGAATAAGAAATGATCCAATTGTGAACATCAGAGCGAAGGGATAAAATGCTGATCGTAAAACTGAGAAAGCTGTTTGTATTTGTTTGCACTAGGGGTGTTGCCAAAGTACACGCCGAGTTGCAGCACCGGTGCACGCCGAGTTTAATCATTGTTGACATAAGGGTGTACCGCGAGTTAGAGTATATAAATGTCAAGTTCAAAGACTAAGGACCAAACATGTACCATGCTCTGTATTTATGAGCCTTATCTGACCTGGCAAAAATAACAGATTTTGTATTTGTTTAAAGGAAGTGCATCTGAACGCTCTTCCACTGATAGAGTTAATTATGAAGCCACATTTTGCGTTTAAGTACAGTGATAATATGAAAAAAAAATAATAAACTGTTCCTGAAAAAAATTTCGAAGCATCCTAGCTAAAACAAGCAAGCGCCAACCATTAACGCTGACTAAGCTGTGAGTAAAAAGGTTGCGTATCACATAGTGCAAAAGCAGTCTGTCCATAGTTATAAGCTTTATACCCTTAACCACACGCACAGGCTGATAAGTATGTTATAAGCTGCAGTCCCTTTGACACAACTCAATAAAAATATCGGTTTCCAACACCTTAGCACCCCAGCCGCCACACCCTGTGTAGCGCCTTGTATAGTGGATAATCTGATAACAGCCCTCCAAAAGGCCTGCAACATAATTTTTTCTGCGAGACCGTCTCCTATTTAACATATTTATCTCCTGTGCCCTTGCAGCCATACGACAAGGCTACAAGTGCAATCATGATGAATGGCAGCACAGGAGAATGGTTGAAAAAACAGTTGGAGTAAGACAAGGATGTCTTCTGTCATCCACCCTCTTTAACATTTTTCTCGAACGGATCATGTCTGATGCGCTGGAAGAACATGACGGAAAGGTTAGCATAGGGGGGGGGGGGGGCAAAATATTACAAATCTGCGGTTTGCCGATGACATAGATGCTCTTGCTGAGGAAGAGCAGGAACTAGAAGCCCTAGTTGAAAGTCTCGATCAAACGTGCACAAGGTATAAGATGGAGATTAGTGCTGAGAAGACCAAACTGATGACAAACAGTGCAGTTGGCATCCAGAGGGAGATCAAGGTAAAAGGACAGAAGCTGGGTACTGTAACAAGCTTCAAATACCTTTGAGCAGTTGTCTCAGATAATGGCTCGAAACAGGAGGTTCTCTCAAGGATTGCACAAGCCACTTCAGCTCTTACCAAGCTGAAACCAAGGTGGAGAGATAACAACATATCTCTTGGATCAAAGGTGACACTTTTGCGCTCCCTTGTCGTTTCCATATTTCTGCATACTTGTGAATCGTGGACCTTTACAGCAGAGTAGAGAAAAGAACGCAGGCCTTTAAGATGAGATGCTACTGAAGGTTACTGAACATTTCGTACAAGGACCATATAACTAATGAGGAGGTTCGTAGAATGATCCATGCAGCCATTGGAGACTATGATGAACTCCTGACGCTGGTCAAGAAACGGAAACTAAGGTGGTTTGGCCACGTATCAAGGTCTTCTGGCTTAGCAAAGATGATTTTACAGGACACAGTGAAAGGAAAAAGAAGAATAGGGTAGACGGAAGAAGAGGTGGGAAGATAATATTAAAGAGTGGACAATGATGGATTTTGCCGGCTCAATTAGGGCAGCTGAAAACAGAACAAGGTGGAAGGGGATTGTTTCGAAGTCATCTGTGGTGCCCCAACGACCTAGCAAGGTTATTGGATAGAATAGAATAGATCTCCTGTGCAGACGTAGGGACAATTACATTCTACGAAAATGTGCGGAGAGACGAAAATTGGGACGGACACGAAAATAACAGAAAAAGGCAACTAGATTTTTTCTAGGATTGCTTTTGAAGAATTGAGGGATCAGAGTAGCCCGACCTGGAGTTAAGCAAAGTAAACGTAGAACTATTGCGTATCTACCCATCTTATTTAGAGAAGCGTACAGAGTAATGCGTCTGCCAATAAAGAGCGACTGAGAGAGAGAGTTCAAAGCTATTTCAATCAGAAAAGAGTCTCTCAAAAGAGTCAATAAATCATAGTCCTTTTCCTTAGCATATCAGTAACTTTCATTTTCTTTAGAAAATGATACTTTGCTTGGGTGAATGAATACACTTTCAGGGGAAGCAAATCTGCCATTTTCATTCTTTCCGTCCTTCTAAATTCTTGAAGAGAAGAATTGCTGCCCAAGCAGCAAATGCCTTTCTTTAAGAGAAGAGCCCCATTTTGGAAGTTTTTTAATGAGGAAGTCAGTACATATATTTCCTTTTGCACTCCGAGTTTTGGAATGAGTTGAAAATGTAAAGACTGGAATTTACTTTTCCCACTATCAACAGATAAAGTGAATCTTCGAACTGAAAGTTCACCCGTTGAATGGTATAAGCATCAGTGATCTAATAGCTCTTGCAAAGAAAATGTTCTGAATGAACAGTAATAACATTGGCAGGCAAACTCATCATATCTGGAAGACAAACAAAATGTGGATGCTTAATTATTTACAATATTCTCAATCATTCTTTTGAATTTACTAATAGAATGATTTTTCATACAAGCAATCGGACAGCCAACAACAACTGACTGACTTTGGTATTTTAGACACTATCAGTACGAGGCAATGTCAATAAATGCTCTGCTAGACAGCAGCAACTAAATTCAATGCCATTTTTAAAAAAAAAATCACAAAGAGCAGTACTTTATTCCAACTAGGCGAACACCATTTTTGACAAACAAGCTTAAACTCGGCGTACATGGATTCTCCAACTCGCCGTATTTTCATTAATTATGTATTTGCAACTCGGCGTGCACTTCAAACCATTACAGCCTGCCTACAAATGACTTCTATATTCAAAACAGACAGGATTTGACCGATTCATCTATTGCAATAGCTTCAATATATATCTGCCTAGCTAAAAAGGAACCTATCAATCAAAAGATACATGTATTTGTAAAGAAATACTGAATTCTTTTTCAGTAAAGGCAGTCTCACTTGAAAGAATGTACAGATTTGGTTAAATATTCTGTAAATCGAAAATTGCATTCACGTGAAACTATATCAGTCTGAAAGCTTATTCAGTTACAGATACACTCATGCTTGTTTATTACATTTAGATGACGAAAAGCCCTGATAAATGAACTTACTTTAAAGCCGTGATGACATTTCCGAGACGTGTTTTCTTCTAACTCGGCGTACACTGCTCCAACTCGCATTTATAGGCGTACACGAATGGACACAGTGATGACATTACGTAATAATTACGTTGTGAACGGTTGAAAAACATCAAAATTAATGATTTTTCGCATTTCTATTTCTTTCCATGAAAATACCTTAGGTGTTGAGATATAACAGAAAAGCCATGAATTCAGACAAAGTCCAGTCATAAATATGACATATGTAGCCATGACAACGCTCATTCCACGGTAACCCCAAAGCCTAGAAAACAGGTGGTATACCATTATAAAGACCTATCATTTGAGAAAGAATGTTAAGTCATGCAAATTGTCATATGTGTACTATATACACATTGAAAATGAGCAAACAAACTTTATGTCCGAGTTATTTTGTGTAACAAGCACAGAAAGCGGGTTCAAACAAACGTAGTGACGTTGACGTCAAAACATACTTGCATGACGTTAATAACGTCACATAAAGAAACTGCACTACCTGTTAGCTTCTAAAGTCTATATCTCAGTAATAAATAATGGTAACCATCTCAAATTTTCAGGAAATGTTTAGAAAACTTAATTCCATTTCACTGAAGCAGTTTAGTTAATTTTTTGTTCTTATGTCATTAAGCCCGGTTTTCACAGAGACTGGCTCAATTATATATATATATATTCCTCAAGTATCATCAAAGAGTTCTGAGTATTCCTGAATAAACCATTAAATAAATGCTGAGCTAAATTTTAGGCTTAATTAATATCATTTCTCTGAGAGCCCAAACCTTCTTGTCCAAGAACTGAAAGGGACTTAAAAATGAAAAGATGTGTCACACAAGATTGCAAAATATACATAGTTCTGTGATTCTCCTTTCCGTTGCCATGGAAACGCCAGGCGACATGTAGAAAAGTGGAAACTGGCTGCGATATCAAAACGTGTATTGTCTGAAACTGAATACTTTTAAACACTTATATTTGGAGGTAAGTGAATTTTGGCAAAACTGGCGGTTAAAGTTAACAGCGCTAAAATATGAGTCCGTCAATGAAGGCTAGTTTCATAAATGGAGCCGCGACACGAGAAAACAAACAAAGTGGTTGTGCGCTCAGCGCAGACTCAGATCAGCCTGGGCATCCGCCCAGTCTGACCAGAGTCTTCGCTGTTCGCATGAAGGTAGCTTAGACCCTTAGCTACCCTTTTAGTGCAAAGCAAAGACTCTGATCAGACTGGGCGGATGACCAGGCTGATCTGAGTCTACGCTGGGCGCACAACCACTTTGTTGGTTTTGTCGCGTCGCGGCTCAATTTAATTTCATATGAAATGACCACTCGTGTAAGATCCTCTATTTCTCTCTGCCAGCAATCATTAGACATGTCACTGGATGGAAGATTCAACACGCTCAAATTTTAATATAACTAGAGCAAATCAGTGCCTCAAGGCCGTCGTCGACGGTCCGGTCGGCCGGTCCGGTCATGGCATATTTCATTTCGTCATGACTTTCATCTTTTTTTTACCGCGGTGATCAATAGTGGCGTTGCATTGGTTTCCTCGTAGCACTTCGAAAATTCTGTGGCCATTGACATAGATGTTTTTTTTTTTCTTCTTTTTTTTTTTTTTTTTTTTTTGTTGGGGGTGCAAATTTACATAACAGCTGTCAGAACGCTGGGCGCACAACCACTTTGTTGGTTTTGTCGCGTCGCGGCTCAATTTAATTTCATATGAAATGACCACTCGTGTAAGATCCTCTATTTCTCTCTGCCAGCAATCATTAGACATGTCACTGGATGGAAGATTCAACACGCTCAAATTTTAATATAACTAGAGCAAATCAGTGCCTCAAGGCCGTCGTCGACGGTCCGGTCGGCCGGTCCGGTCATGGCATATTTCATTTCGTCATGACTTTCATCTTTTTTTACCGCGGTGATCAATAGTGGCGTTGCATTGGTTTGCTCGTAGCACTTCGAAAAATCTGTGGCCATTTACATAGATGTTTTTTTTTTTTTTTTTTTGTTTTTTTTTTTGTTTTTTTTTTTGTTGTTGTTATTGTTGTGGGTGCAAATTTACATAACAGCTGTCAGAACCCCTTAACGTCCAGATGGTCGCTGGCTGAACTGTCACGATATCATCGCTATAGTGTTGGCTGCCATACATGCGTCACGGTCAGCATGTACGCAATGCTAAATCGTAAATGAAATGAACGTAAATTCGTTATATTTACACTTGCCACTGCCTTCCCATAGGTGAACCCTTTAGAGCAAATGGCTTCATACACCGATGAAAGACAATTGATCATGTGACGTTGTCGTCAAGCGACGTCTTATGTTCACAAACGTCTTGATTGGTTCTTGTAACGTTCGATTGACACCACGTTATGGTTGAACACGTCCTTACTAACTTTTCTTCGACCCATATTTTTGCCTATTCTACACCAAATTACCACGAAAACGGCACAGAGAGGTTCACAAAAGAGTGTAAATATAAGAATAAAAATTTGTTTTCAGCGTTCATCTTGTGAAGAAGCCAGTGGTCGTCGCTAAAATTCTACAAGAAGTGCTTCGCGCTTCATGGAATTTTATCTCCTCCCACTGGCTTCATCACACGATGAACACTGAAAAATAAAATTTTAATTCTTAAAAATGACGTTGGATCAACTGTAAGTCGATGTTGTTTTACGTCGTGTAATGCTTATTCACTTGGAATCACCTGTAAAATTTCCGTTGATTTTACGGTAGAATATCTGGCAACCAGCTGCAAGTCCATTTCCCGTTATTTTTAAAGACGCCCGTTAAATTTGCAGGAACAATCAAACAGAGAAGGATGGAATAGAACAGTTGCTGTTTTGGTCATATACCCCTCAACACTATAAAGGATTTTTAAGTGCGCCCATAAAACATAACACTGCCATATCGTAATTTCAAAAAATGTTCTACAGGCAAACGCCCGTAAAAATAACGGGAAATAGACTGGCACCTGATGGCCAGTAGGCTAATTCTACTGTAAAATCTACGGAAATTTTTCACAGTGCACTTACCTTTTACTTCGCCTGAATTAATCGGCGACTGTAGTAAAATAAAAAATACAAATTTCAAACATTTATCCATCTCACGACATGTGTTCCGTCAAGCCAGAGCTAGTTGTTGTTGATGGACGAAGCTAATATAATTAGAGAAAAATAATCTTAAGAGAACACTTACCTACATCCGAGAGACACTTGTAAACAGCAATAGGATATAAAAAAATATACATATAATTGAGCTGCGTTTTGTCCAAAAACTGGCTTAACATTTTAAGCACCAATGACAAAAGCAGCAGAATTTGCAAACAGCGTAGAGCCTGATGCGGCGGCTCATAATGAACCGCCTCATCTAGATATACACAATTCGCCCTCTACTTTTTGAATTTTCAATATGATATAGCTTGGATGAAACATATTTCAAAATTTTTGCAGACGTAAATTTTGTCGTCTGCTTTTGGGCGCTTTGAGTCATTCTCTGTAAGCACCAAAATCAGATGAAAATGACATGTCTCAGATTCAGCGTTTGTTTTGCTTATGTCAAGTGATGAACAAAAATAAAAAGTTTTTCTTTGATCTAACTATCCGTTGCCATGGCAACCAGGATTTTCTGTTTTTCAGCCTAATCAGGTGATTTTTCAAATGAAAAATGCAAGATTTGACTCCAATTGTTCTGGTAGTAATTCACAACAAATGGTATTGATACTTACATTTTACAAGAGAACTATGTAAGTGCTGCTTACAAATACAGACAATTTTCTTCATATTGCTATGGTCAAGCAGTCAGTGACCTTGACTTCCACCTAGTAAGACGTCTATTTCAAAACATCAAAAATCAGCAAATTTATAAGACGTTTTACTAAAACATGCGGCTATAGATTTTTTTCTTTCTCTTGATGCAGAGAGTACAAAGCCTAGTTGTTGATATATCAAAAAATTGGAGATGGTATATTTTTTAAATTGAAAATATTTTCCTCTGAATTTAGTCACCGTCAGAGAAATCAGAAGACACTTTCATAATTGTAATTCTGAGATAAAATACAATATCTTGAACATTTTCAAAAAATATGAGCCAAAATACAAGTTGATGCATGATTAACAACTAAAGAAAACTACATAGAGAGTTTTCACCCTCAAAAATATGTTAGTACCTTACAATTTGGGGTTAAATTACCCCACCCACTTTCTTTCAATTCAAAACCAAATTAAAAGTTGCATGCTACAATGAATACATCTCAGTCTTTGCTGATTTTGAATGGTCTAGGGGGCTTCTACAAGCTCATTATTTCTGTCGTCTTTCTTTTTTTCATAATATTCCCACAGTGGTTGGTGGGTTGGGGGCGGGATGGGGGACATATTGTTTTTTGGTGCTGATCCCATCAGCGTCTGTGTAGCCCTTGCCTGCACTCTATGTCCTGAAGGAATAAATGGATTATGACCATACTTGCATACATACCTAATTGGGTAGGGGTAAAGAACTGACTAGACTTTGCTGACCTTGACCCTATTTTCAAGGTCACAGAAGGTCGAAGAATGATGAAAAATGGCTTTTCTGCACCGTATCTCCTAAATGGATAAATTTATTTTCACCAGACTTGCACAAATATATCATTGTGAAATGGAAAAGAACTGGCTAGATTTTGCTGACCTTGACCTTATTTTCAAGGTCACGGAAGGTCACTGAGTGCTGGAAAAAATGGCTTGTCAGCACGATATCTTCTGAACTGAATGAATGGATGGATTTAAAGCAAATCTGCACAGATATATCACTCTGAAATGAAAAAGAATTGATTAGATTTTGGTGACCTTGACCATACTTTCAAGGTCACAGGAGGTCAGAAATGTTGAAAAATGGCTTGTCTGAACCATATCTTCTGAATGGATGGATGGATTTTAACCAAACTTGCATAAACATATCACTGGGAGATGGAAAAGAAACTGATAAGATATTGGTAACCTTGACCTCATTTTCGAGGTCACAGGAGGTTGTAGCGTGTTGAAATATGGCTTGTCTGCATAATAACTCCTAACGAGTTTGATGGATTGCGACCAAACATAGATAAGTTTATAATCAGGAGGTGGAAAGTACTGATTAGATGGTGGTGACCTGAACCCAAATTTCAAGATTTACAAGAGATCCTAACTTTGCAATATTTAGGGAAAATGATACAGCTGAGAAAGGATAGGAGGGGGTTCATCTGTTTTTGTGAAAGAAACATTTCTAGTTTATTTTATTTATCACGTAGTAACCATGGCAACCAATACTCTATCACTAGTCTGTTTTTGTTGGAAATGAATGTTTAAAATGGATGGATGGATGACTTGCAATTTTATGTCCTTTTCAACAGTATTTCAGTCATATCAGGACAATGGGACGGTGAAAATGAAAGGCTGTAGGCAATGGAACCCCATTTACGGTAGGAAAAATTCTCGCCTCCAGCGGGTTTCGAACCCAGTCCGCTACCTCAGGTTGGCCAGCGCTGAACTCACTGAGCTACCGGGGCTCCTGGATATTTAAAAAAACATTCAAATTTAGTTGAAAAGTGTTGATTGTGATTTTTTATCTATGTATACACTTTCTAGAGGCCAAATAAGTCTCACCTTGGACAATAATTCGGTATGTTTTAGTTGCTATAGATAAAACCAGATTTTCCATCAAAACAGCAATTGACAATCTGAGTGCATCTGGCAGCAAGCAAATAAAGGACATAAAATGAGCAGAAATACATTTAAATATTTCATAATGGAAAAGAAAATTTGCTTATATATTTATCATATTGATAAGCATATTTATGTCCCCCCACCATTGGGGGGAGGGGAGTTGGGGAAGGAGGAAAGGGAACGCGGGTATGTTGTTTTGATGCAGATCCCGCCTGCATTGGTGTCGGTGTCTATGTATCAGCAAAACTTCATGTCTGCACTCTATTTCTTGAAGGGATAAATGTATTTTCACCAAACTTGCAAAGATACATCTTTGGGTGGGGAAAAAGAGCTGATTAGATTTTGGTGACGTTGATCACATTTCAATGTCATATGAGGTATCTGAATGGCTTGTTGGCGCCATATGTATTGAAAGGGTGGATAGATTTAAATCAAACTTGCACAAATATATCACAGGGAAGTGGAAAAGAACTGAAAAAAGTTGGTGACCTTGAAAATATTTACAGGTCACAGGAGGTCAATAACAGTGAAAATGGTTTGTATGCACCATATCTTCTGAAGGGATAAGAATTTTGATCAAACTTGCAGAGGTATATCATAAGGAGGTGGGGAAACACTGTTAGACTTTGGTAACATTGACCTTATATTCAAGGTCACATGAGGACTTACAGTGTTAAAAATGGCTTGCTTGCACCATATCTCCGAATGAACAGATCGAGTGTGACCAAACTTGCACAGACACACCATTGGAACATGGGAAAAAATTAATTAGATGGTTGTCCAGGGACAACTTGTCGAGCCCACTGTTTGCATTAGTGACCCATAAGTATGTCAAGACTAACTGCTTCATTTTTTACTTATTAGAAACAATCCAAACAATATCATGATACAGCGTATTTCTTTTTTTTTCTTATGAAGGAAAACAAGTGGAACTATGGCCATGACAAGCACACATTATGACAATTTTATTATTTGACCTTGAAGTGTGACCTTGACCTTGGACCAACCTGAACAAACATTTCTACTCGTCAAGGAGAACAATTGTGCCAAATTATTTTGAAATTCATGCATAACTGTATAAATTATATGGCCCAGACAAGCTCAGTTTATGACATTTTTTTAATCATTTGACCTTTAAATGTGACCTTGACCTTGGACCAACTTTAATAAATTCCACATGCCACTTCTACTCATCAAGGAGAACAATTGTGCCAAACTGTTTTGAAATTCATCCATAAATATAGAAGTAATGGCCAGGGCAAGCCCCACTTATGACTATTTTTATCATTTGACCTTCAAGTGTAACCTTGACCTTGGATATACCTGCAGATATTTCAATGCTACTTGAAATCATCAAGGAGAACAACTGTGCCATTTTTTTTAATCCATGCATTAATGTAGCTGTTATGGCCCGGACAAGCTCAATTTATGACAATTTTTATCATTTGACCTTCGAATGTGACCTTGATCTTAGCCCTACCTGACCAAATGTTCCAAAGGGCACTTTTACTCATAAAAGAGAACAGTTGTGCCAAATTATTTTGAAACCCATCTATAAATGTAGAAGTAATGGCTCGGACAAACTCAATATATGACCATTTTACCATTTGACCTTTAAGTGTGACCTTGACGTTGGACCTACCTGAACGAATGTTTCGAATGACACTTCTGCTCATCAAGGAGAACAGCTGTGCACAATTATTTTGAAATTTATATATCCATATAGACGTTTTAAAGGTCCCAGGAAGTCTAAGAAAGCTGCTAAATGGATTATTTGACCTTTACTCTGTTTTGAAGGTCAAAGATGGTCTTAAAATGTTTAAAAAATGGCTTAACTTTAGCCTATATTACGAAGCATTTGTTGGAATTATGCTCAACTAGCCCTAAATCATCATTTGGAGATGATTCATAACTGATTATTGGGGCCCCACAAGACAGAGTAATTTGTAATTTTGTAATTTTTTTTGGTACGGTAATCGTGTCTACTCCATAACTCTGAAACTCTTTGTGAAATTTAATGAAACTTGGTACAAATGTAAAACTGCATCAGACAATATGCGGTGAGAAAGAACCACAACTCCACCTACATTGTTTACTGAAATATGCCCCTTTGTAATTTTTTGGTACGGAAAATGTGTCCCCTCTTTACCTTTTAAACTGCTCGAGATATTTTCACGAAACTTGGTACAGATGTAAAGCATTATCAGACGATGTGCAGAGAACAAGAAAAGTAACTCTTTCTTTATTTTTCACTGAATTATACCCCTTTGTAATTTCAGAACGGAAATTGTGTCTGCTCCATAACTCTAAACCCGTGTTAGATATTTTCACAAAACTTGGTACGAAAGTAAAACATCATCAGAAGATTTGCAGACAACAAGAAACATAACTCTACCTATGTTTTTTACTGAATGATGCCCCTTTGTTATTTTCAGTACGGAAATCTTGTCCGCTCTATAACTTTAAAACTCTCAAAGATATTTTCATGAAACTATGTACAAATACAAAACATTGTTAGACGATGTACAGAGAATATGAACCACAACTCCATCTACTTTTGTACTGAATTATTTCCCATTGTAATTTAAAGTATAGAAATTTTGTCTGCTATTCAGCTTTTAAACCGTCAAAGGTATTTTCTTGGAATTTTGTACAAATATAAAGCATTATCAGACGATGTGAAGAGAATTAAAACTGTAACTTCATCTACATTTTCTACAGAATTATGCCCTTTTGTAATTTTCAGTATAGAAATCATTCCACGCTATAACTTTAAAACTGTAGAAGATATTTTCTTATAAATTGATACAAATGTAAAGCATCATCAAACAATTTGTAGAAAAAAAGAACCATAACTGCACTTCATTTATGTTAGGCGGAATTATATCCCTTTGTAATTTTGGGTATTGCGACCTTGTCCAATCTATAACTTTAAAGCCTTTGAAGATATTTTCACAAAACTCGATACAAATATAAAGCATCATCAGAATATCTGAAGGTGTGCAGAGTGCAAGAATGGTAACTCCAGTTCCTGCTTTACAGAGTGGTTGCCTTTGTTTTAAACAGTCATAATTTTGTTTTTTGCCCGTATCTTAATTACTCTACCAGAGGCTTAATTCCAAACAACATGAAGTCAAACAACATGGTAACAGAAAGCTGTTAATGTATTTTCTGGTCGGGGACATACGACTAAAATTCCACCAGCAGTCTCATAAAGGCGGGGCCCTGTTAGTTACCATGTTTCTAGTTAGGTTTTAGTGACTTTAATCCTATTTTTAAGGTCATTTGTTGATTTGTCCTGAAAAACGAAGATGTATCTTGAGCCAGTAGATTCATTTTTACCAAACTTGCAAAGATCAACCTCTTAGGCAAGACAAAGACTTAGAACTTGGCGACCTTGATGCCATTTTCAAGGTCACAGGAGTATTTTGTCAAACCCGCTTGCCGTAAGCGAGGCAGTCGACAAAACTTTAGTTTGGTGTATGTGCATGCATATATGCATGCGTGCCTCATCAAGAACTTTTACAAAAACAAAGGACAATAGACAAGAAAGCTTATGCAGACCAGACATGTGATGAGCAACTTTAAAACAAGTGTACCAGCTGCTATTTTATCATCAAAACTCATAGTATGTAACTTATGAATTTGTTGTATAACTAAATGAGGTGGGTGGGGTAACTCACCCCCTAGATATACAGATTAAACATATTAAGGAATGAAAAAATTTAAACATTGTATGTGTGGTTTATTTCTTCTCCAATGCACGTCTCTATTTATGCTCAGTTGCTGTTCTTTCTCTACATTGTACTACATACACTCAGATTAACGATTTCTTTGTGGAAGGAATGAGTGGTTTTTGTCATAGCTACTATAAAAATATTGATTTATCGTATATTATTTAACAAAATCAACACTTAGAATGCGTATGCATATGTAAAAAAGTAAATAAAAAGGAATACATTTCATCAGCATTGAAACGATTTTCTGTAAATATCCGTGTAAATGAACACTGACCCATAATAGAATAACAGTTACCATGGTTACCAAATGATAAACAATGTAAAAACAATGACAGCAAACGCGTGGTGAATTTTTAAAAATGTTTCAGTTTACTCACAATTAAGGAAACTTGAGATATATTATCCATGGCATGTAACTTTAGCATTCATTTCATATTCAGTGGAAGTGGGTGGGGTAATTGCACCCCAAATTGTAAATTTTAAGCATACTTCTGAATGAGAAAAGTATTTATGTAACTTCCCTCCTCTGTATTAAATGTATTAATATGTATTTCTGCTCATATTTGCTTAACATTCTCCAGATATTATCTCTTATAACAGATTTTCTGCTATCACAGTTTCTTCTGATTTTTCTGACGGTGACTTAATTCAAAGAAAATTATTTTCAATTTAAAAAATATATCATCTCCAATTTTTTTATATATTAAGAGCTAGGTGTTATACTCTGTGTACCAAGAGAATGAAAAAAATCTATAGCCGCATTTTCTAACAAAGTGCTTTCAAAATTGGCCAATTTTTGATATTTTTAAAGGGATGCTTTACTAGATAGAAGTCAAGGGCACCAACTCCTTGACCATAGCAATATAAAGAATTTTTTTTCTATCCGTACACAGCACTTACATGGGTCTCTTAAAAGACATGAAAGTCAATAACATTTGTTGAGAAATACTATCAATACAACTGGTGTCAAATCTGGCATTTTTTATATGAAAAATCACCAAATTAGGCCAAAAAACAGAAAATCCTCGTTGCCATGGAAACGGACAGTTTGATTGGAGAAAAAATTGTATTTTTGTTCATCACTTGACATAAGTAAAAAAGACACTAATTTTCATAAAAATCTGAGATATGTCATTTTCACCCTCCATTGCAATTTTTTGGTGCTTACAGAGAATTACTCTTAAAGGTTTAACGTTACTGCCAGTTGGAACGCAGCTCCAAGGAGTAGGGATATAATCAAACACATAGCAACGAATTTTTATTCGAAATTGTCGCCATCAAAATGGCTATCGACGAACCCCATTGTACTTTCACGCCACCATACAGATTAACCAAATCGCCTCACCGCTTGAAATTTTAAGAGCACTTTTTTGACTTCCATTATTGAATATTTCTGTTAAAATAATTCCAAGACATCATTTTCCGCCTGTGTAATTATTGACGAAACAGTGCCCTTTACGTCAGCGTCAAACATGTGAACAAAAAATCGCGATTTACAGCTTATTCGACTTTCTCCAAAACGCAGACCTATGCCATGAAAAACATTGAACTATACTCTACTATCATGTGAAATTTCAGAAAATTTGGTTTTGGAACATTTTAAAATTGCAAAATAATATATGCCAACCCAGTTTGTAAACAAACCAAAAACATGGCGTCGAAATCATGCCAGCCTTAGGCCTAGGCCTACGCGACATCGCACGAATTGTTCATTGCCAATATAACAAACTGGCAAATCTGCATGTTCGTAGAAACCTTACCACCTAACACTGATTAATTTTCGACACAGTCAAGCAAATATATTTTATACATCATTTATTGAGAGATAGAATAATGTCAACTCTTACCTCGATACTGTAGCAATTTGTAAACATTGACAAACTTATGACGTAATTTTGTATGGGATGCCGTTTTACTATTTAGGACGAGTCATTTATCATTGGGAGGCCGGGTACATTTTCATATGAATCATCAAAATTTTTCCGACCCACCCAGTCTCAACAGAATTATTTTTCTGACCCGCCCCCCCCCCCTTCCCCCAGATAGGTGACAAAAAATTTATGACCGCCCCATCCCCAATTCCAATCCCAGCTACCCCCCCCCACCCCCCCCCCACCCCACACACACACCCCCCACACACACACCATTTTACTTATCTTATGTCAGACTGACCTCAATCAAAAGCTGTATGAAATACAAAGAACATTTTCTTATTCTAATAGGTTAATTAATCATGGTCTGTTCAAACTTTGTCTGCATGTCTGCATTTCTTTTACTTTCTTCTGCAAATGACCATCCAGAAATCTGTTGTTGAATGCTTGATAATTATAACTGTTGATAATAGCCTATTAATTGGGCTTGTAGGTGTCGGGGGTCTGGGGAGACACTGTAGTTTTGCTGATGAAAAGGCGCCTGGACAGCTAATATCATAAAATTTAATGCAGGCATTAAATTAATTACAAAATCATCTACTTGACATGAATTTTTAGACACTTTCATACTGTTCTTCTGGCAAATCAATGAAAAGATCTGTTTTTAGATATGACTCCCCCCACGCCTGCTCCGAGGCTTATTGATCTCCGACCCCCCGCCCCCACCCCCACCCACCCCTAGTTCATCAGCCTCCCCCACCCCCACCTGGTAATAAATGACTCGTCCCTTATCATGTTTATTCCTTACTTATCGATATCCTAAATCCATAATTAATTTAGGGACCGACCATTTGATATTCTGGAGGGGGGGGGGGGCCTGGTATTCTTAATGGAGACTCATTTTATTTCACTGGCCTCTGGAAACAATTTCGTTTTTTTTCACCTTGTGGAAGCTAATTTATTTTTTTTACAAACTAACTCAAACAGGTTATTTTTTTTTATTTTATAGCTGAACTATCAGATCCTTGTTTACTTTATCTTAATATCCTTTTATTTTACCCACATCAGTATTTTTTTACACCTTTTTTTTCTCACAAAAAGAACATGGTGCTGTCTTTAACCAGGCGAAGGGCATGGCTTAGCTTGCTTTTGCAAACCAGTGCCTGGAGCATGTTACTCTTTTCATCTAAGGTACACATACAAACATGCCTGTATGAGTTTGGCAAAAAATTAGGCCTTAAATTAGGGATATTTAGCCAAAATTTAGGGCTATTTTGGCAAAGTTTTAGTGCTAACATTAGGAATTTAAGTTTTTTTCTATCCCAATATATGCCCAAACATGCTTTATTCGTCCTTTAGAAAGTTTGATAAATACCTACCGATAAATATCTCTCCTCCCCCCCCCCCCC
This sequence comes from Ctena decussata, assembly GCA_963989385.1. NCBI lineage: Eukaryota > Metazoa > Mollusca > Bivalvia > Lucinida > Lucinidae > Ctena > Ctena decussata. Next base: position 29,315,411 of record OZ022498.1, on the reverse strand, counting down.
CTCCCCTCGCCCACCCACTCACCCACGCACCCGACACCCTTTTTAGGTTCATCGTCGAACTTCGTAGTCGCCAGATTACGGTATTTCAGAATGGAAAGGTATTCTTGCAAGCCAACCAGTCAACCAAGGTTTTTGTGTTCGCTTATATAAACAGCTTTTAATTTTGAAACAGTCGTCAGACTAAGCAGTTTTTTGCTGTTGTCACATGCGACAAGAGTACGCTTTCAAATTAAAAAAAGAGTCCTTGTTGAAGATTCAAATCTTATAAATCTCAGTGCGTGTAACAACAATTAGCCAAAAACTTTCTATTGAATTGAGAGAGAGAGAGAGAGAGAGAGAGAGAGAGAGAGAGAGAGAGAGAGAGAAAGAGAGAGAGAGAGAGAGAGAGCAACCACTGTTCAGTGTTCAAGTCATGTTTGGATGTTTAGTACCAAAACATCAATACAGGCACCATTCCAGACTAAATTCATATTATATTACTGTATAGCAATACATCTTCGTCTCATTTGTACCGGGTTCTACTGAAATTATCTGGTTAATTCAATGGCATGCCGGCTGCCTATAGATCTAGGTAATATGAATACGTCATCATTTTCAACGATGACGTCACAACACTGACCTAATAAATTTTTTAGTCAAGCCGCAAGACGGCTTGACTTTATATTAATATGAGTCCAAGTTTTTTATGTGTTGCGTTTGGTGTTTTAATTGCTTACTGATGAATAAAGAATCGATTATACGAGAAAGAAAACTTAAAACCTGTCTGTTAACAGTCTCATGTAGGTTACAATTATTAATTGAAACGTGGGACTAGATCTAGATGCGCAAGTATTAAAGGAAATGAGTACTTTGGATTCGGTCCGTAGAAATACCGGAACGAGAATGGAGAATAGATAAGAAGTGTAACCCGCACCCGCATCCGCGTAAACCGCATTGGAATTTTATGAATGGCTGAACATGTATGTAGCAGCAAAATAAATAATGTTAAGGCATTGAAATAGTTACATATAGGACTAATCATTTCAAACCCACTAAGAAAATACGTAAGTCTGATCTAGTTGAGACTATAAACACAAAAAGTCGAATTCAAAGTAGGTAAAATGTGAAATCCGTACCAGCGATAGAATACCCGCGTTGGGAGTTAAAATCCCATAAAAGCCCTCTTAGCGGTAGAATGTACGTCTTTAGATGAAGACAAATGATATATAATACGCAATGTCAAATTACACTAACAAATTATGTAAAAACACGAAAATACGGGAACGCACCAGAATGCACGTGTTTTACCGAAACGAACTATATATGTATATAAATAAATATGGTTTGCAAAACAGGTACTCCATTTTTGGGGTTTTAACATGAAGTGCTTATTTGGCGAAAATCATTATTTGAGCTATATACTATTATTGTGCAGCAGAATAACATACACGATACCCTTCAGTAGCTGCTAAAAGAAAATGCATGTTCGGGAATTCTAGTCAACTGATTGAATGTTTTTCATAGTTTTACCTGTACAGCACTTGTTTCATATAAACATATCCTCACCATTATTGCCTCTCTTGCAACACAAAAATGCCCTTACTCTTATAGCTCCTCTTGAGAAGCAAGTGCCTGTGATGTACAGGAAATCTGATTTGATCAGGGTATCATACCCCACCCTTTGCGGTGAAGTTTTATGATATAAATAATTATGCTTTCCTCTGTACGCAACTTTTAAGAAGTGTTTAGACGATCATTTTCTGTTGTACGTCTTTTTGATGAAATTTTCATTTGAAACTCAAACTAAAAAGTCAAATTTCTGTGTTCTGATCAAATGCTTAAAACATATTAGGCATATTCCGTGCCACCCAGGTGCACATGGAAATTCCCGGAAATTCTGCATTTTTTGTCTAAAGAGAGAGTGGTACTACAAAAGAATGATTTACGTACATTATCTAATAAGCTAATCGCTACGTGCCTCTAGTGCCCGATTACCCTAAAATTCTAGTCAGTCACTGTATACTGTATTCAGATTGTCTGCGTATGTGTACTTGATCGTGTGCGTATGTACGTACTAATCTTGTTAGTCTCGGGTATAGATTTTTGTAAGAGATAGATGAATAGATTGCCTGTTACGGTAGCAACTTGATACTTTAGTACATCAGCAATGTGGAATTACCGATATTACCAGGTTATTTTGACCCATATTTCAATGTCCACTGATTTCGCAGTTTTTGCTACTTTTATACAGTTAATATATTTGTAACTATTCAGTTCACTGCATTATAGTTTTAGAATGTGGCCAAAATCTGAAAATTTTGGCCATAAAATCCCCATCAATAGACCAAAATAAATAATAATGATAAAGGACTTAAGTATTTGTCTCGACTGTAACAAGTATTAGCTCTCTGAAAACTAACGACTTCATCTCTAAGAACAGCCCAAGCAGTGCAATGTTTTACATTGCTGAAACATAAATGTCGTCCCAGAGATGGACTGTCACAATGTGGCTTGACTTCTCTGACGGCATTTCGTCAGAACTAGCTTGTTGACAGATAACAGATGACTGTTTGAAAGATAAATAAAGTTTGAAAAGGATATTATTGTCATAAATTGGAGTGGCAGGTCAAATGTGTACGATGCCAATCAGGCCAGCAGTCGGGTGAGGTACGTTCTACCAGTTTGTAGTCTATTTTAGCTCACTAACCTCCGTACTTTTTCTCCTCATCAAGTTTTTAGCAATCTGAGCTAATGTTTGACAAGCTGTCGACCTTAATTTTCTGTCTAAATTGTGGCTGGCCGGCGAGTATTGCTGGTGCCCATATCACGTGCAAGACCGTTTTTTGAGCGTTAAAACCACTGATGCCATCTGTCATTTTGCAATTTAAAAATGTTCCAAAACGATATTGCTTGAAATCTCACATGCATAAAGAAGAAATAATAAAGTTTTTGATGGCATAGGTGTGCGCATTGGAGAAAGTCCCGGCTGTCTGTAAATTATGTTTTATGTTGATGCAAGTTTTCGGTAGAACCAAGATAGTGTATTGTACTTTGACGATGAATATTTTAGCATTTCGAGCAATTTTGGCCCTCAGTTTTGTTGAGAAAGCCTGCTTAATACTAATTAACAAAGCAATTTTCTGTGTTGAATCATTTTAATATAGCCGATACCTCTAAATACATTTGAGAATAATGGGAAATTTCGTCAAGAACCATGTTCGCCATTTTTAGGGCATATTTTTTATGTGGAAGGATCCACCGTTGTAAATACAATCACCGCTTTTCGAGGGTTTGCGTTCCAACTGTGCAGCAGCAGAGACTCCAACCAGTCTGTGAATCCATACAGTCTAGCCAGAGGCTTCCGTCTGTGTCTGTAAAAAGAACATCAGGGTTCATAAATAATGTGTGCGGACAGCAAATTTTTTAATCGCGTATGCCATAAGCAAGCTTCGAAAGTTAGTAACGTCCGATAACGATAATGGACAATTCAATGTAAGAATTTACGAGCCGCGCCGCGTTCTATATAATGTACGTGCAAAACAGCAAGGAGTCAGACCAACTTGCACATCTGGGCAATCTGACTAGACACATGACGTGAACTGACGTCGATGCGAGAAATGACGTTGAACTGACGTCGATGCGACGTCATTACGTCGCATCGACGTCAGTACGACTTCATTTTCACGTCATGTGCCTGCTGGGAAGAGCCTCAATCTGTAAATATAAATTTGGCTGCGCGGTTTCCATTTTTTCTGATTAAGGTGACTGAATACACTTTCAGGGAAAGCAATTTTTAGTTTTCCTCCCGCTTTCTCAATGACGGGCAGCTGTTATAGGAAAGATTTTTTTTTATCTTTTATGAGAGGCCCCTTTTAACTTAGCAGTTTAAGCTAGAAAGCAGAACAAGTATGATACTAAAATGAGCCGCGACACGAGAAAACCAACAATGTGGATGTGGTTGTGCGCCCAGCGCAGACTCAGATCAGTCTGGGCATCCGCCCAGTCTGATCAGAGTCTTCGCTGTCCGCATGAAGGTAGGTTAGACCCTTAGCTACCCTTCAAGTGCTTAGCGAAGAGTCTGATCAGCCTGGGTGGATGCCCAGGCTGATCTGAGTCTGCACTGGGCGCACAACCACTTTGTTGGTTTTCTCACGTCGCTGCTCAAATGATCTTTTGTATGTACTTTGTGTGGTTATGTTCATGTTTTCATGTACAGTTCTTAGGTGTTGAACTGGAGAGTTTGTTATCGAAGATGAACTGTTGCGTTTTGTCGATTGCATTTGAGCCACGATACGAGAAAACCAACAAAGTGACATGTGCGTCTAGCAAAGATCCCGCTCAGTCTGGGCATCCGCCCGGTCTGATCAGAGTCGTCGCTGTCCGCATGGAGCTAGCTTAGACCCTTAGCTACCCTCAAGTTGCAAAGAAAATATTAGCCGCGACATGACAAAACCAACAAAGAAGCATGTACGTCCAGCGAAGACTCAGATCAGTCTGGGCATCAGGCCAGTCTGATCAGATTCTTAGCTGCCCGCATGGAGCTAGCTTAGACCCTTAGCTACCCTTTAAGCGCTTAACGAAAAATCATATCAGACTGGGCAAATACCCAGACTGATCTGACTCTGCGCTGAGCGTACAACCACTTTGTTGGTTTTCTCGTGTCGCGGCTCTATTAACGCCCTTTTTCTTTTGGTGTCTTGGCCAGGCTGTTTTATGATTGAGGCCTTTCGAGGATATCCCGATTTGAGCCGGAACTCGACAAATCCAACAAAGTGGCATGTGCGCCCAGCGAAGACTCAGATCAACCTGAGCAGATCCCCAATCTTACAAGAGTTTTCACTGTGCGCTTATATTGTAGCTAAGAATCTAAGCTAGCTCCATGCGGACGGCGAAGACTTTGATCAGACTGGGCAAAAGCCCAGTCTGATTTGCGCCCAGTCTGATCTGAGTCATCGCTGGGCGCACACGCCACTTTATTGGTTTTTTCGTGTTGCGGCTCAATTTTTGTGTGTTTTCTTTGCAACTATTATTACACATTGCTAAAGTTTTTCCTATTAACAACTTCACACACATAACTATTCTAACAAACGATACGCGTAGCATCACAGAAACAAAATAATTATATCCTGCTCTAAAGTACGTCATTGCAAATAAAAAAGTTTACTGTTAATTCTTGGAATTACTAAGCCACTTTCCTCCAGGATACACGCATCCGGATATGTTTTAAGTCCTTGCCAGCAGGCACTCACAAAACACTTAATCAACATTGACAGAGAAAACTACCAGGGATTACTACAAGGGATTTAGGTTTTTGTTATCACAAGATCAGATTTATCATCCCGAGACTCCAATACCGACTCGGGGACTTGTCCGATTTTCAAAGTCATCACTTCAAAAGATGTTTACGTCATATACATAAAGAAATACTAAATTAGGGGATAACTGTCTTGAAAATTGTTATTTGGGGAGGTAAATCATCGGTTTTATGGTCGGAAATTTCGTTTTACATCTTCACCTTCATTATGTACTAGTTTGCACCATTGCAAGCGCTGTCAGCAACATAAAACCAAACGTCAGCCAATGAGATGCGACGTTACTTAATGACGTCGGGTTTGCGACAATATATCGCAGAATATACTGTCGCAAATTTTTGACGTTATCCAATCAGAAGTCGCGTTATATTTGTAAGTGCATTAGAATACGTAGTATATACAATTTCACCAATTATTTAATTGCAGTTGAAACAACTGTATACATGTTTGTTGTTGGAGGAAAAGTAATAAACAGGCAATGTCCAAAATGTTGCTTAATGGGTGATATAGTTTATTTACCACTCAAACTATTGAAAGTAGTCGATACGGGTCGTCATAGTAACCTTGTGATGGTATAATGGGGAGCACAGGAAACAATTTACCTAATTATTTCGGATTGTTTATCCCACTGGTTTATCCTTGGCTAATATATGAAACAGAGATAAACACATTTATTCTTCTCTGAACGCCCGGCGACAGCCAGAGGATACCAGTCTTGAACAGGAAAATTCCATTCATACAGATTCGGATTCTTCTGGTGCCTGTAAACACATTTCCAGTCAATCGGATCCTGATTCGGATTTATCTATTCAAAGTGATTTAAATGAATTGGTTCACTCACCTGAGATTTCTTCAGTTTTGAATTCGGAAAAAGAGTCGTCGTTCTTGGATTCTGATACAGAACCGGATGAAAACTCCCCCGACTACTGTGAAAACTGTGGAAAGCAAGTTGACCTGAGACGCTGTACAGGCTGCAGATGTATTAAGTATTTCAGCAAGGAGTGCCAAGCAGGACACTGGGCATCTCACAAAATCCTCTGCAAGGCCATTCAAGGTCTCCCCAAGCATCAGTAGACTCAACAACTGACCTCAGGAAAGTGCTTTGGAGGGTGGAAGGATTTTATATTGAAGACTATAGTTTCATTACAGTGTTGTGGATATATATACTTACATTCATTGGTGGTGGATATTCAAAGGTTTAGGAAACTTTAACTTTTAGTGGGCTGCAGACCTGCACTGGGACATACACGGCAAAACTTGAGGTCGTTGATAGAGATTAAAAGCAAACTTTCGGCTTGGATTTATGGACCAAGAAATACGAGGAGAATATGCGATTAAATCTCTTCAGCAATCACATTTGGTCAAAAACCATATAAGAAACCCTGCAAAGTCAGTTGTGTGCAGAAAAAGACAAACAAACGAACTATTGCAATGTTAAAACGCCTTGAACACCATTACTGTGCTGCTGCTACCTAATATACAATCAATTTAAAGAAGATACTTATTTATTTTTTTTACTGATAGTTCTAAAGTTCACATAACTTAGCTAAAAGATGGAACTTTTCTGCGGTATCAGCTTTAAAATTACCGTAACTGCATGACCGATACTGCCACAGCAAAAGACCACCTACTTATGATCGCCTCTCGTGTGTGAAAATTTCAGCTTTACATTCGTTCATGCGCTGACACCTAATTTTAGACTATTTTAGTCTAACTTTATTCATAACGTATCAACTGACGACGGGGTTGCCTTGCATAGACAAAAAAAAATCTGCAGAACGCCAGATCTATTCCTGTTACAAAAGAAACTTTTTACTTTTATTTGTTTTGTTATGCCCCAACTTCGGAGAAGTTGAGGGGGCATATTGGTTTGGGCCTGTCCATCCGTCTGTCCGTCTGTCCGTATGTTCGTCCGTCCGTAATGCTTTATGGCAGATAGGAAACTCAAGAACCGCTTATGCCAGGATCTTGAAATTTCATATGTGGTATGTACATGAAAAATAAGCGAACCCGTATTTTTTCTTTTTTCCGCCGGTCATGTATTTCCAGAGTTATGCCCGTTTCTCGACTTAGCCTATGGAACCTTGTGAACAAAATATCTTGAGAACCCCTGCTTCTAGGATCATGATTTTTTTGCAGGATAACATTGCCCAAGGTGTAGAAGACCTGATTAACTTGTGATTTTTTTTAAAAAATTTTTGACCGAATTATGCCCCTTTTTCAGCTAAGTGCATTGTAAGCCTATGGAACCGTGTGAACAAAATATCTGAAGAACCCCTTAAGCTAGGATCCTGATATTTGGCATACAGTTACAGACTAAGGTTAAATGAACTGAATAACTTTTGAGCTTATTTCAATAATTCTCAGTTGAGTTATTCCCCTTTTTCGGACATAGGCATTTGTATAGGAACAACCTTGTGAACAAAATATCTAAAGAACCGCATGAGCTAGGGTCCTTAAATTTAGCATGCTGGTTTGGACTAAGGTGTAAATGAACTGATTAACTTTTGAGCATATATCGTAATTTTTTGTTTGAGTTATTCCCCTTTTCATGCCTTTGGTATTTTATATAGGAATAACCTTGTGAACAAAATATCTGAAGAACCGCTTAAGCTAGCACATTTATATTTGGAATACAGTTACAGACCAAGAGGTAGATGAACTGATTTACTTTTGAGCATATTTCTTGAATTCTTGTCGTTCTTTTTTCCGTGGGTCACATATTTTCAGAGTTATGCCCCTTTTTCGACTTAGCCTGTGGAACCTTGTGAACAAAATATCTCAAGAACCCCTGATGCTAGGATCATGAGATTTTGCAGGAAGATACTGCCTATGGTGTAGATGACCTGATTCACTTTTGAAAAAAAATCGTGAATTTTTGATCGAGTTATGCCCCTTTTTCAACATAGTGCATTATTTGCCAAATGGAACCATGTGAACAAAATATCTGGAGAACCCCTGATGCCTAAGGTGTAGATGACCTGATTGACTTTTGAAACAAATTTGTGAATTTTTGACCGAGTTATGCCCCCTTTTCGACTTAGTGCATTGTAAGCCTATGGAACCTTGTGAACAAAATATCTCAAGAACCCCTGAGGCTAGGAGCATGATTTTTTGCAGGAAGATACTGCCTATGGTGTAGATGACCTGATAAACTTTTGAAAAAAATTCGTGAATTCTGATCGAGTTATGCCCCTTTTTCAGCATAGTGCATTATTTGCCAATGGAACCATGTGAACAAAATATCTGGAGAACCCTTGATGCTAGGATCATGATTTTTGCAGGTTGATATTGCCCAAGGTGTAGATGACCTGATTAACTTTCGAAAACAATTCGTAAATTTTTGACTAAGTTAAGCCCCCTTTTCGACTTAGTACATTGAAGCCTATGGTACAAAGGTACAAGCATTATTGGATGAATCTTCTTTAGAGGCAAGGATATGGTTAGGGGCATAGTGTTTCATAAACACATTTTCTAGTTGTTGTTTTTTTTTTTTTTTTTTTTTTTTTTTTGGTATTCCTATGGATGTATGATTCTAAACTCTGTGTTTTACTGTATCATGACGCTTGATATGCCTAGCTTCAAAACCTTTGTGGGCAACTACTCTTAATTCTGAATGATAGACGTAACTGCATTGTTGTATTCGTCGTTGTTCAGCTTTGTACCTAGGCCTAATTATTTTCGATTTTTAAGCTAACTTTATTCATAACATATTGGCGACGGGGTGGTTTCCTGGCATAGACAATCTGCAAAATTTGAGAAAGTAGATACTACGTTTTACCTTTATTTGTTGTGTAATACTATGGATGTATATGATGCAAAACACTGTATTTTACTGCTGCCAAGCGTCAATAAATCTGTGAGAAACAACTCTTAATTCTGAAGGATAAACGCTACTGCATTGTTGTATTTGTCAGAAACGAGACATTGATTGATTGTTTTGGGTTTAACGACTCTTTGAGACAGTATTTCAGTCTATATCGGGCCGTTTCCCAGAGGAGAAAGAGGAAAAATGATAGACGAGAGAAAAAATGTCCGAACAACCCCACCCGCACCTACTGCAAGCACAGTAGGCTATTGCCCTACACCGTTCCAAATCAGTAGGACGTCTCGGCACTGTAAGTTACATACAGCACCATCGCACCACCCGACTACCCAAAGACCCCGAAAAAGGTATCAAATTGGGGCCTTTGGAAAAAGCTGTAGACACCAAATAAGCAACAATAAACGAATGACTGTAATTTTTCTTTTGCGTGCAATAAGAGAAAACCAACAAAGTGGCTGCTGCGCCAAGCGCAGACTCAGATAAGCTTGGGCATCCGTCAAGTCTGATCAGAGTCTTTGCGTTGAGCTTAAAGGGTAGCTAAGGGTCAAAGCCAGCTTCATGCAGACAGCGAAGACCCTGATAAGACTTGGCGCCTACCTAGGCTGATCTGAGTCTTCACTGGGCGTACATGCCATTTTGGTGGTTTTGTCGTGTCGCAGCTCAGTTTATATTGTTGACAACCCATCACAACCCACAGAATTTTACCAGCAATCATCGTCTGTCCTTACGATACATGCAATTGTTACATAGCATGACAATGTAGCCAAGGTACACTGTTTGTATAGGTAGTAAACAGACTTGAATAATATGAATTATGAATTGTATCTATCTTTCTAGTCTAAGTATGAGTAGTGGTAATATGGATATTTGGCTTGTATGTCTGTCTGTTTTGGCTGTTAGAACGTCACAAGGTCAGTACTACAACTTAATAACTCCAATTACGACTAGTAGACTCATATACTCACAGTATGTATAGGTGCATTTCTATGTAGGGTGAAAAAGTTGAGATGAATTATTAAAAACAGAATACCTTCAGCAATGAAACTCACACCTCTGAACAGGGCAGCATATTTTTTTCCTAAAAAACTATTTGAATGGGAAGAATTCGCAGAAGAATTCGCAGCTGTGGGAGCAGATTCTTTCTTTACAAAGCGAATCTCCTTTTAAAGCGCATTGTCCTCCAGGATGGTGGATGAATGACGCGATTTTACGTCATTTTCAACAGTAATTCATTCATATCAGGACGATGTGTTGGGGGATAATGAAAGGCTGTGTACCATTGAACCCTATTCAAGGTTTGAAAGATTTCTAGCGGCGGGAATCGAACCCACCAGAACCGTTTGAACAACAGGTCAGCCCCTAACCCACTCGTTCTTCAGGAAATCCAACAGCAAGTCACGAAAGTTGTGAAAATGGCTAAACCAAAATAAAAATCATAGAAGAGTACCCACATACCTGAATATTCGAATTTAAAGGATGTGTCTATTTTGTTTATTTCAGGGTTTCTGTTGACGACAGTAGCAGAGACGACGACTTGTAATCCTGCTTGTGTCAGGTAAGATACCGGTATATGTTGTCATGGTAACCATGAAGTCATTTTAAAGTAATGGGTATATCTCTATGTTTTTCCAACATTTTTACAAATGGGTAACGAAACCCTTCAAAGGGGTCTAGGTAAATGGAAAAAATGATCCAACAGGAGCAAGTTCTTTCCTTTTTTGGGCTGACTCTTTGTTTAAGAGTTTAGTACCATTGAGAAGGGAATTAAATATGAAAATGACGGAGTTGTTTCTGTCAGAGAGTAGCTTTTCCCCCTAGTAGGTTTTCTTCCAGGAAAAATGACTATGGTTTTTCCATAGTAGAATTTCCCACCGGAAAAATGGCTATATAGTAGAATTTCCCCCCGGAAATATGACTATATAGCCAATTTTCCCCGGGGAAAATCTACTATAGGTGTTTTTACATAGCCATTTTTCCCCTCTATAGTGGATTTTCCCCTGGTAATATGATTGCAGGAAAACACGCTACATAGTGGAATTTGCTCCTTCTCTAATCATAATAGTGAGGTTCATAACTGAAACAGAAATACGAGTGTCTGCCCGTAACATGTCGATGGATAACAGATGCTAGAACCGCATGCATGTGTCCATCAGTCTGTCTTACTCAGTTTAATTTTTGTAAAACTGGCAGGCATTTTGCTTTTCCGTGTTAGCTTAAAATGACTATGAGTGTACTTGGTTGTGTGCATAAATTTGTATAATTTTGTGTTTGTACAAGCGTTCATCTGTGCGTGCGCACAGCGGAGTGCCTGGACTACTGTTCGCCTTTCATGCAGGAGTGGTGGGCTCGACTCCCATCGGGACATTCGTACGATTATAACTTTCAATGTAATAAACAGCCTGCTAAATCAAACATGACTCAGTCTGGACAAAGCATCCGTTCGTACATCTCTGTGTAAGCTTGCTGCGTATGTGTACGTATATACATTTGTATATAAATGTCTGCGATGGAAAGGAATCACACCCATCTCGCGTTTCTTAAATTAGTAATTATTGATTATTATAAAAAAATATGGTTGCTAAATCTGCATACTGAGTTTTTGGAATTAATCACGTTTATCACCTCCGTTGAAAAACTGATACATTTCTAATGCGACCAATTCCGTGAAATGTCTCCTTTCCATTCCGTTCCGTTTCGTTCCGTTCCGCAAAATACCAATAGCCGTACACAAAATTCATTAATAGCCAATTTCCCGGTGGGGAAAAAGGACTGTTGGGAAAAAGTGGCTCTATGAGGTCCGGACAATCCACTGTATAATCGCCTTTCCTATAGCCATTTTTCCGGGGCGGGAAAGGGGGAAAACCACTATCTGACAGTTTCCAATGATAGTGTGCCCATTCACCTTGAAAGACAAAAGCGAGCATAGTGACATAATTGGGCCGTGACACGAGACAACCAACAAAGTGGCATGTGCGTCCAGCCCATACTCAGATCAGCCTGGGCATTCGCCCGGTCTGATCAGAGTTTTCGCTTTGCGCTTACCGGGTAGCTAAGAGTGTTAGCTAGCACCATGTGGACAGCGAAGACTCTGATCAGACTAGGTGATGTCCAGACGGATTTGAGTCTGCGCTGGGCGCTCATGCCACTTTGTTGTTTGTGTCGTGTCGCGGCTCATATTGTTTGAACCAACAGAGAGCTCCAGATGATTTCGAGGCAGTCGACTGGGTTGAATAGTAATTTAAGAGAATTTGATCCATCCTCTACCCAATTATGCATAGTGGATTATTCTATCCTTATATAATCCATGAGTACACTGGTCATCTAAAGGTTTTTGGTTTGAATTATTTTATCTCTATTAAAGAGAAGCACCATTTTTATGCAAACAGTGTAAACCCTGATCAGACGCAGCGTTCAGTAGCGTATGATCAGGGTCTACATTGTCTGCTCCTTTTATGAGACACTGTGTATGAATCGGTTAACTGCAGAAGGGTTGCATCTTATTACCAATATATTTTTCAGGTATCCTGTGATTTGGCTAGTGCCCGACTGCAGCCCTTACTTTTGTTTCTTCCGTTATGTCTCTCCGTAATAAATTTGGAGGGCCCTATGCGGACCGAACATGTGCAATGTCCAAAAACGCAATAGCTGAATTTGCAAACAGCTTTGATCCACATGATGCGGCTCATCATGAGCCGCCTCATCTGGGTCTACACTGTTTGTCCTATGGTCTTTGAATTCTCAATATTTTTTTAAACAATGCAGACGTAAGGTTTTTTTGGTCTGCCTTTTGGTGCTTTTAGGGTTGCATTTCTTCGCTTTCAGACTGAATATGACTGTTAGCGGCATATTGGCGACCAAGACCCTTCTGTTTATAGACTCTGACTATAAGTGAGGGGTGGCTTGAATTGCACAAAATTGAGCCGCGACACGAGACAGCCAACAATGTGGTTGTTCGCCCAGAGCTGACTCAGATCAGCTTGAGCACCAGCCCAGTTCGATAATACTCTTCCTTAAGCGCTTAAAGGGTAGCTAAGGGTCTCAGCTTCCACCATGCGGACAGCGAAGACTCTGATCAGACTGGGCGGATGCCCAGGCTGATCTGAGTCTGCGCTGGGCGCACAACCACATTGTTGGTTTTCGCGTATCGCGGCTCATATGATTGGTATTTGATGTCCGTTTTGGGATTTTCTTTTGTCTTTGAATATATATTATAATGATTCTTCATAGCAAATGTAGATGGGGTCGTAAGGCCATACACCAGTGAGGGAAGAGTGAAATGTATGTGTGTATGGGGGGGGGTGCTGGGGATGCTTACGGGTCAGCTTGTACCGATGCTTGAATAGAGGATTGAATAGAGGATTGCAAACCACACCCTTAACATTGTGCTCTGAGTCCTACAAAAGTACCCCTTTTGGCTATATTCTCTGAAAAGGTATCCCTTTCCATTGTGCTATACTCATGTCCATCAATATGACAGCTACATACATGTTAGGGTCAAGAGGGAAGTCTGGTAGCCACAGGAAGTTTCTAAATGTAGATAAAAATAAAAATAAAATAAAATAAAGCAGGATCAGCTTGTGTTTTAGTATTGTCTAATCAGGTCCTCGTCGTTCGTGGGATCATACAAGGGCTGTACGTCTAGTTTTTTAAGTACGAAAATCGAGGATCATGACCAGATAGGCTACGTCTTTCCTGGTCGCACAATGCTGGGTGCACCATTTTGAAACAATATTGAATTAGTCTTAGCTGCCCGCAGCACACAAGGCTCAGGCTGAGCTCACAGTATCGAAAGGATATCAAATCAACGTTGATTCAGTGTAGTTTTAAAAGCCTATGACTCCTAGGGCATTTGAGGTGCTCCGTTTGAAATCATCCTCTTGAATGTTTTAGTTACAACAATGGTAAAACGTTTTGTGAATGTCCAAGTACAAAACCGATAGCAGCTTCATCACGTCTTGTAACGAACACCTACTCACTCCCAGCTTCAACACCTAGTGGTGTAGGAACATCTACCGCTGGAATAACAGCCGGTAAGTTATGAGTTACATCTTACATAACTTTGATATAGCAACATTTCACTGCTAAAAGTAACTGATCCGCGACACGACAAAACCAACAAAGTAGCATGTGCGTCCAGCGAAGACTCGGATCAGCCTGGGCATCCGCCCAGTCTGATCAGAGTCTGTGCTGTCCGCTACCCTATATGCGGAGAATGACTCTGATCAAACTGGGTGGGTGCCAAGCCTGGTCTGAGTCTTCATTGAGCGCACATGGCACTTTGTTGGTTTTGCAATGTTGGGGCTCAAATAAATTCGGAAGGAATATCCTCTGAAAGCAAGGAACAAATCAGAGAAAAGAAAATAGCAGACTCGCCTCAACTGAGCCTGTCCATGTGCAGTAATGTAGCCTGACAACACTGCTCCCAACCCCCCCCCCCCCCCCCACACACACACACACACACACCCCACCATCCTGGCACCGGCTTCTGCATAACTCTATTTTCAAACTGACTTAGAGTCAGCCGAATAAAATTTATAAAATACACAGTCAGACAGAAATTGATTAGTTGTAACATGTAAGGTCTTTGAATGGCTTTATATTGATAGAGCGTCAATGTCCTGTGATGCTTCCCTGCAGAGTTGACTTACCGTTTAACGACTCATTGAACATTTCAGTTACATGTATATCGAGCCGACGGAAAGAAATGAAAGGCTGTGTTAAGTTAAACCCGGTTTATGATTGAAAACATTTCTGTCTGCAGCGGGATTTGAACCCAGTTCGCTACTGCAGCGGACCAATGCTTGACCCACTGAGCTACTGGGCTCTCATGAAGGCTTTGCAAGCACTACAGACTCCGATCAGTCTGTTCTGGGTCTGCATTGTCTGACCAGCAAAGTTATTCGAGTTCTTGGGGTTAATATGGTTTATAAAATTTTCAAAACCAGAGTTATCTTCCCCTAGGTTGTCGAAAAATAAAATCTCGGGATGGCGTTATCAGCAGTTCTGACTTGGTCGCAGGTTCTCCGTTTCAACACGACTGTACCTATCTGATAGACCTTGGAGAGGGGTACCAGGGTGGACAAAAGTATGTTCATATCCGGTAAGTTTTGTTGACTGTTTGCATTACCTCGAAAACAGAAAGTACGATTTGCTTGTTATTCATGAACTACGAAACTTCTTGTTGGTCCAGAAAGTCTGCTGTTTTGCGACAGCACACCACATACAACTGAAATTGTCCTTATATTCTTGTTTATTGGGTGTCAGAATCCTATTGTGACACTACTATTACATCAAAGGAAATACCCCATCTCACATAGGTAATGAATAACAGGTCCTTAAAACCATTGTAAAGTGTTACCACTTCTTTGCTAACTTTACTTATCCCTTCAAAGGCAAATATTCTTGTGTATTTTGTGCCATAGTCCGATTATGCAACTAGTCCTTTGAAATTGCTGTTTTTATCAAAGGATATACCTCATCTCACATACAGGCCCATAGAATTTCTGTAAAACATCCTGTGCTCTGTCATGTCGGTAGAGAATAAATGAGCCGCGAGACGAGAAAACCATCAAAGTGGCATGTGCGCCCAGCAAAGACTCAGATTAGCCTGGGCAGCCGCCCTGTCTGATCAGAATATTTGCTGTGCGCTTAAAAAGTAGCCAAAGGTCTAAGCTCGCAACATGGGGACAGCGAAGACTCTGATTAGACTGGGCGGATGCCCAGGCTGATCTGTGTCTTCGCTGGGCGCACATGCCACTTTGTTGGTTTTCTCGTGTCGCAGTTCAAACGTTAGTTATATGAAACCTTCATATTTCAGGTTCGAACAACTACAGTTTCAGGAGTGTGGCGGCTGCTCGTGCGAGTTTCTACAATTTGAAAACTCAGAATTTTCTCAACCACTTTGTAGTACAAAAGATGTCCAGATTAATCGATCATATAAGAGTAAGTCAAAATAGAGCCGCGACACGACAAAACCAAAAACCAACAAAGTGGTTGCGCGCCCAGCGCAGACTCAGATCAGCCTGGGCATCCGCCCAGTCTGATCAGAGTCTTCGCTGTCCGCATGGACGTAGCTTAGTCCTTAGCTACCCTTTTAGCGCTTACCTAAGTTTCATCAGACTGCGTTGATACCAAGGCTGATCTGAGTCTGCGCTGGGCGCACAACCACTTTGTCGGTTTTTTCGTGCCGCGGCTCATTAATAATCTGTTTGGATATTCAAATGTCCGTCTTCTAGGCAAGAAAAATGTAACTGGATGAAACATAATAAACTGTATATTTCTAACCACCGATAGCCTCTCCTCAAGCTGTTCTCGGTTGTAACAAAATCCTGTAAATTGATAAAAACTACAGACTGTCAATGGAAGTTATACGTACAGTGGTCACCGGGCGTCTGCCTTGCCTGGCCCTGGCGATCAGAATATAGCGACAGAACTCTTAACATATAACTGCACTGAAAGAATTTGATAATAATCTTATCCATCACTATGTACTGGCCACGAAACATTTGAACAAATGGATTTTAAAAAAAAATGCACAAGCTCTCATGACCATTTTTCCTAACAATAAGATATGTGTGCCATTAACATAATACAGATCAGGTCTTTTATCATATGACGTCGCTGTTATTCAGTGGATAACGTCGTGTCATAAAAATCGTATGACCACACGTATAAAAATCGTATGACCACACGTGTAATAACACTTTGGCGCGTACACGTAACGTCATGGACAACGTCCATGTCAACAATGCGTTTTCCTGTTGAAATAATGTTCAGTTTGACGGCGTTAAAATGATATTTTATAGGGTCATATGATAAACAGAATCTCACACTCGTGGTCATTTCAAATGAAATTTATGAAACTCACCCAAGGCTCGTCTCATAAATTTTATATGAAATGACCACTCGTGTAAGATCCTCTATATGAAGACCAAGCAGACTATGTACCTTCTCTGTTTCACAGCTCCTGGCCTCCAATGGAGTGAATTTGGTGCTTTAACGTTGTTTTTTGTTGTTGTTTTTATTTTGTTCTGTTTTGCTTGTTTGTTGGTTTAACTGTCTCGATTTTGCTCTGAAATATGCTGACGAAATTGCGGTGTTGAAAATGTAGTTTGCAACATGTAGATTTCTTTTTTTCTTTTTTTTTTTGATAAGTGTTGAAGCTGTACATCTGTCATGATATTAAAATTATGTTGTATAGAAAACACAAACTTAAGATGAATAGGTACACATTCGGGGAAGCAACTCTGCTTTTTTCATTTTGCTTCCCTTGTAAATGGGGGCCAACTCTTATAGGAAAGAATATGCTCTTCTAGGCACAAGTCGTTTCCTTTAAAAGTACCCGTAATGACCCTAAATATTCGGACAGCCAGGTGAGAACAAACATTGTAGAATAAGCTCAAACTGATCCTAAAGGACAGTTTGATCAGGGTCTACAACGTTTGCCATTCACCAAGCATATTATTTGGAGTGTGTAAACCCCGATTTCTTAGAATTTTCGAACAATATTTGTACGACTTTCGCATGTCCGAAATTTTACGGTCATTACGGTAAATTCCAGTTTGGAAGGGCTTCATCATCCAGGGAAGCAAACAGCAGGCCACAAAAGTTACTTCCCTTTTAAAGTATGATAGGGAAACATGGCGGTGTACCCATGCACAATAACTAGTCTGTCTAAACCAAGTTATCCAGCCCCGGATTCAGAGGGCGGGCTTTGGTGCTCCATCCCCGCCATCAGGGCCTTCGCGTTATGTATAACATGTAGCCCCCCCCCCCCTAGTTAATAAGGAATATCTGATGACAGTTTGAGATAATCTATCCATGTGGTTAGATTTAAATATATGTTGTGACATCTCAATAGAATCGCCTTGGCAAGGCGATTCTAATGAGATATCACAACATATATTTTACTGCAAAAAAGACATAAAAAAAATGTCAAGATGTCATATATATTCAAGCCCCCCACACCCTCTATACACACACGCATATATATATTTATATATATCCCCCCCCCCCCCTCAACTACACCATTTATCCAGAGCCCAACCAGTACGTGGTGGTCTAAATCCGGGCCTGTTATCAAAGGATTTTGTCATTTTCAGTGAAACCAGCTAATACTACGGACAGATATCTTCAGCTACATTATCACACTCCGAACGTGTCAACGCCAAGCGATTTCAGAATGCACTATGAGGTACTGTGGGGCAACTCAACCAATGTGTGTGAAGGTGTGACATGTGCCACCAAATGCCCACATGGTGTGCTGCAAGACTTCATGGGTTGCCCAATGTGCCTCTGTGCCACAGATCCTTGCTCCAGTTCCTCTGGCGGTCAGTTATGATTTGAGTAGCGACACGACAAAACCAACAAAGTGGCCTGTGCGTCTAGCGAAGACTCAAATCAGCCTGGGCATCCGCCCAGTCTGATTAGAGCCTTCGCTGTCCTCATGGAGCTAGTCTAGAATCTTAGCTACCTTTTAAGTGCAAAGCGAAGACGTTGAGAAGACTGGGCGCCACGCCACTTTTTCTTCTTTCTTTTTTTCGTGTCGCGGCTAATTTCAACCTTAAATACTTATTTAATGCAGAGAGGCGATGTGGTCGAGTGGTAAGAGCGACTCGGTTATCATGCTGAATGGCGCAGGAAGGTAGTGGGTTCAAACCCGGGTTGGGCCATCCGGCGACTGGGAAACTCTCTCTGTCAACCCAGCAGTAAATGGGTACCTGTTTCGAATCAGGGAAGGAAAAGGCAGCGAAAGTATCGAGAGGGATGAACTCCGCCTTTCATTTGCTGTGTCCAAGATACAGTGAATCTCTAACTCCACAGCCCCTGCGGACACTAGGCTATGGTAGACCGTTGTCTTTACTTTGGAGACATACCTATATGCACTGAAAAAGTGGTGAAACAACGGTACAAGAATAAACTGTGACTGAGGTACCTGGTGTAAATAGATATGAGCCGCAACACGACAAAACCAACAAAGTGGTATTTGCGTCCAGCGAAGACTCAGATCAGCCTGGACATCCGCCCAGTCTCATCAAAGTTTTCGCTGTCCGCATAGTGATAGCGTAGAACCTTAGCTAGCCGTTAAGCGCAAAGCAGAGACTCTGATCAGACTGGGCGAATGCCCAGGCTAATCTGAGTCTGCACTGTGCGCATATGCCACTTTGTTGGTTTTCTCATGTCGCGGTTTATATATTCTGATGCCAAGCCTGCAAAACGTAAACCCCTTCACTTTCGTTTTACATGACTCAGCACATTTAGACATAGTTTGACTTTAGTCAGTCAATCCCTTCTGCTGTGGCTCCGTGTAATTAACTTAACCACGAGTTAGCATTGTCCTTCCAATGAGTCCACGAGTTAGTTTTCTGTTCCAACGACGTTCCTACATGTACGAGTCAGCTATGTTGATCGTTCTAAAACTGATATATTCTCTTTCTTTCAGATTCGAAGAAAAGTTTGATAATGAAAGCCTTAATGGATATTCAGAGCTATGCCAATCATATTGGAGAAAAGACGGCTCAGGCTATAGGAGACTTATAAATGTTGGAAAGACATATTTAATCTGTAAATGCAGTATATAAGCAGTCTGGTGAGGAAATATACATAAAAATGCGCGGTCCCGTTTTCGACTGGTCGACACTAGAAAAGACTCACTCATGGTCCTCAAACCTTGTTTCTTGCCTCAACCATCTTCTGCTCGCTCTTGCCTGTATTTAGCGATTACAGTAAGTAATCTGTAAATATTTGAACTTTTGTGTGACCGGTCGTATTATCTGAGGTCCGGATCCAGAGGTGGGCTTTCGGGGGCTTAAGCCCCGCCACCTAGGGCTCTGTGTCAAACATAATGCAGGAATGTAGCTAATAAGGAGAACCTGATGATAATTTGAAATGCCGAGGCGATTCCAATGAGATGTGATGACATATATTTAAAAGTCAGCATGATATTACCTTGATTTCTCATCGAAATCCTCTTTTTTTATCTGGAACGCTGATTATGGCCTCTTTTGGGGGGCCCTAAGCCCAACCAGCTGTCCAGAGAGAGCCCCGCCAGCTAGTTGTGGTCTAGATCCGGGCTTGTTATATGATAGTTGAATGTCTACAATTAAAAAAAAATCATTTCCGTATCCCGTCATGCCCTGCCCACCGTAGCATGACTTATAATGTACACTGTAAAAATCCGTAGGGTTTACGAAAGAACAACTGGCAACCAGCTGCCTGTCCATTTCCCGTTATTTTTACGAGCGTTTGCCTGTAAGACATTTCGGAAATCACGATATGGTAGTGTTATGTTAACTGGCCGCACTCGAAAATAACTTTTTAGTGTTGAAGGCTTGTATGACTAAAACAAAATCTGCCATAATTTATCCTGTTCCTACATTTTTACAGGCGCCCGTAAAAATAACGGGAAATGGGCTGGCAGCTGGTTTCCAGTTATTCTACCGTAAAATCTACGCACTTATTTTTATAGTGCAGGCCTATAGTATTTCTAAATTTCTATTCTTTTTATTGGTTTGGTGACATAAATGGGTACATGTGTACACTTTTTCAGAGGAAGAAACTCTGCAACTTTCATTTCTGCTATCCTTTTCAGTATGTGTGTGTGTGTTGGTAGGTGGGCGGGTGCAATTCTTTTGCTTCTTATGGATAATTTTCCTGTAAGAATATTCCAGTTTTAGGAAAGATTTCTTCGCAAAGGGAATTAAGCGAATTAAGCGAATAGGAATTAAGTCAACGCCATTGTTTCCCTTTGAAAAATATGGAAGAAAATCGTGGTAATGTCCACTTATTTATGATAAAAAGCACTATCATTGCTTGACTGTATCCTTGTATATGGGCGTTAGCACTTAAAGTGCCAAAAAGAAAAAAATGAAAATAGTTGAGTTTTCAAAACAGCGTAATTCCAGATTAGGCACTCATAATGAGCCGCCTCATCTAGATCTACACTCTTTTTATTCTCAAGATGATAACATTTTGTAAATGTTTCAGGCGTACATTTTGTCGTCTGGGTTTTAGGCGCTCTTATATTTAGTCTTGAATACACATAATTTTCATTTGTAAAGTGATCCTTACCATCCCCCTCCGGGTGTTTATGCTATTTGCTGGAGCAGTACAGTGTTGTACAGAATAAACAATGGTATATTTAAACATACAGCTTGACAATTTTTAGCAGACGACTATTATTATGGCAAGTCGTCCGGTGGGGAATAAACTTGTCTGTCCAATTTTAGTAGCTTTTCTTTTTACGTTGATGACCACAACATACGAGCTGTTACAACGTAAGTACATTTGAGATTACCTATATAACCCTTGACCTATTTTTGGTGTCTGATAGGTGTCTACACTGTTTGTCAGTGTCACTTTTCTGGGTCTCCACAGTTAAGAGTGGACCAGACATGTCTTAGTAAACAGTGTAGACGCTGATCAGGGGGATGGTGCGTGCGTGTGTGTGAGTTTGGCTGGGGTGGGGGGAGGGGATATTAGAATTATAGTGATAAAGGGTGCATGAGTAGGGACCCTACGCCATGTACCAACTGTCAGTACCATGATCAATCAACGCAGCGGCTTCTAAAAACTGACCAGACACTTTACTTTCCATTGTAATGCATTACAAACTATGGAAATTTTATCTGTTCATTTATGGAATGACTTTTTTCAAAAGAAAAGTAAAAGCCTTGCAGTTTGTGGGACATTGTAACGTTCCAGTTAGCTTACAAATTCCCACTTTTGACAACAGCCTACAAATTCAGGTTCAATGGAGCTTTTAGCATGAAATTGTTTGATAACATAAAAAACACCTGTAAGCAGTTGCAACTGTTACTTAAAAGTACTCTTAGTCCTACCAGTGGTAAAAACGTCTGGGAAAACGATTCAAACTTCACGTTTGATGGTAAAATGTGGGTCGATATGCATATACTGAATTATGTACCTAGAAGAAAGCAGGAGAAATATGTTTTTGATAAAGAAAACCCAATAGGGTAGGTAAAATACAATTTCCTATAGTCCGGTTCCCGTCGAGCGATGCAGTATAAAAAAAGTCGGGACACGGAATGGGACCCACGCCTGTACATTGTATTTTCACCAGTTTCTTCTAGTTTATGATATTGTAAATAGGTCAGTTTAGTTGGCAATTGAAATGACCAATTTCTATATTGAAAACTGCTTTATGTTAAACTCCGGGATGTTTTATTTGTTAAAATTCGCGAGTTACGGTCATATTGACGAAACTGTACTGAGAGGCATTCAGAGATATCTTACGATGAAATAGTTTTACTTTTTTTATAACCAGTAGAGCAAGTGGGCCTTTAAGTAGCATCCTGCTGTAAAGTAACAAACTGTTTGAAGTCAACGATCTTGCGAGCTTTATACGTGCGTTCTGTTCTTGTACGCTATCAAATAATATTAATAATCATAAAAAAATATCTCCTTGAGCCCAGGACTTTGGCGAGGCTGTGGCATAAAATGTACCTAGATATCCGCACATAGACAAATGAACACATAATGCGCCAGTGGGTATTCATGTTTTAGTTAGAACACAAAGAACTACATGTGTTTGGTACCTTTTTATTTTGATCAGTTTGAAGTGTTTGTTTAGCCTCTCTAGACCTACAAAGCTGAGTAGGTGGGGTACCTACACAGGTCTTGTATAGAACAGCTGTTTCGAAGTACTTTTAGAATACCAATAGACCGCGATCACGAGCTTTCTCAAACTTTTTGTCTTATTCCATTAAAGAAAAAAAAATGAGAAACCGTTTTCTTGCAATTTGAAACAACTCAGGCATTTCAGAAATCATTATTCGGAGGATTCACGACGAAAGATACCAATATTTCTGTATGGCCCTATTTACGCAGGTAATAAGCAACAGAACCACATAATTTAACTTTAGGTACATGCTCTTTAGAATGAAACAATCATTTGCAAAAAAGGAAAAAAAAAAAGAAAGAAAAGCTTCACCAACAAACGTCAAACAGATACTGCTGACGCGAATTACGGCAGTTAGCCTTATGTGCGTGAAAATAGTTTTTGCCCAAGAATCCAGTAACATCCAAATCACGAGCTGCCGCTGCTAGCCTCAGCAGCAGCTGCTGATAGCCTCGCAGCAGCTGCTGATAGCCTCGCAGCAGCTATTGACGTTTTACCCCAATAAGTTTGGTTTTAGCCCACTTTCTAGGAACGATCGGCTCGATATAGGTAAGTGTTCTTGTAAGGGCTGTAAAGCCCAAAATAATAATGACAAATGATGATGATAATAATAATAATAATAACGTCTGTGTTTAAAATGAATAACTGTAGTTGCAGTTATACAATAATAGGATTTATCTTTCGCAGGCTTCTCCCTTGTGCCTATATATAGTTTACAGACATGTTAACATATTTCCTTTGCGAGAATAATATATACTAGAATGGAATAGCTACAAAAATAAATTTAAAAAAAAACATAAATACAAAAAAAAAAAATAATCTATTTCCTTGGCAAAGATTAAAACATGGTACATATAAGAGACTGAATTGGAATAGTTTGCTTCCCTTACATACCAACAAAATATAATAAGCTTCTAAATTATAAATAAAAAAATAAAGGTGTACCGTATTCGACCCGTTTAGTGCACTGTGCGCTAAACATTAAATTCTTCCTAATAAACGCACATTTCAAAGAATTATTATATATAGAAATAAACTGAATCATTAGAGAAAAGCTGCATATAGTCATGCAGGATGGAGATGCTTTGTAAGTGAAAACTGTAAGATTTTATAGTGTTTTCAGCACTTGTAACAAGCAATCAAAGGGATAAACCAGTAAAAATATGTGCGCTAAATATCATATGCCTCAGAACTTTCCATGATCTGCGCTTATTGGGTCACGTGCGCTAATAGGGTCGATTACAAAATATAAATTTGGACGGCTGTGTGCAACTATAGTCATAGTTACGTATCGCTGACCACATGGGGAACGTCGTTAGGAGAAGAGAAGAGAACAAAACAATATACATAGGACTTGGACGAACACTCGGCGCCAGGGGTGTGCAACTATAGTTACGTACGCATTTGGCGAACGTCGTTAGGAGAACTGAAACAGAACAGTACATAAAATCCAATGTCGTTACGAGAATTGAAATACACACACAATAAAATCCAACAGATGGAAACCGCTGAGCCACTTCGGGAACATCGTTACGAGAGATGAAAAAAAAATCAGCAGTGCGAATGCAGGTTGGGGTGGGGAAGGAGACATTTTCAGCACTCTTTTATTTGGTTGATACATGTAAAAAAATGCTGAAAAATAAAGTTTATCATATATCTCAGCCCTGTCTCGTAGATCACACCTGTAATCTCTGTCATCGGAAATTTGTGTTACAACAATAATTCTGGAGAAGCAAGAAATTTTGCTGGTCTAATAAAAGTATTTGCTTTCCCAGTGCGCAGTGAGCAAGTAGAAAATTGTTACATTTGTCAGGTCTTGGTCAGCCCATTTATTGATTATTCAAAGAATGGATATCACAACTTCGAATTATGGATGTCAAATATCCGATTTTACGGATATCACCAATTCGAATTATGATATCACTAATTCGAATTATGGATAGCCATAATTAGAGTTATTGATAGCTAGGGGCAGTATTATGGAAATACATATGAGCCGTGACACGAGAAAACCAACAATGTGGTTGTGCACCCAGTGCAGATTCAGATCAGCCTGGGCATTCGCCAAGTTTGATCAGACTCTTCGTTTAGTGCCCAAAGGGTAGCTAAGGGTCTTAGCTACCTCCATGCGGACAGCGAAGACTCTGATCAGACTGGGCGGATGCCCAGGCTGATCTGAGTCTGCGCTGGGTGCACAACCAGATTGTTGGTTTTCCCGTGTCGCGGCTCATATATGTAATTCGAAGTAGGGATATCCATATTTTAAATAAGTTATATCAAGAAATCGGGCTGAATAATTGATATCCATAATTTGAATAGTAAATATCCATAAATAGTCTCAGAGCAGTCGTTATTTAAACTTATTATTTGTAACGAAGAATATATGATATCCATAATTCTAATTAGTGTTATACATAAACGGGCCCAAATATTGATATCCGTAACCCGAATTATGGATTTTACTTAATATTTGAATTATGGATATCTAATAATCTTAATGATTAATGGATATCACTAATTCGACATTGGTATCACCTATTTGATTTATTGATATCCATTAGTAATAAGTGATATCCGATATCCATAATTCGATTTATGACCATCCATAAATCAAATTATGAATATCCAAAAATCGGATTTGTGATATCCATGATACAAATTATATCTATTAATAATTATGATTTTCGGATATCCTGAGTTCGAATTATGGATATCGATAATTCGAATTATGGACATCTATAAAAATATTGATGTTCATAATTCGAATTATCACTAGGATACGTGTACAGTGTTTGAGAGTCCGCGTATTATTTAATGTTATTAATTATTATAGATGAAATAAACTCAGAGTTAAACATGACCATTAACATCTTAAAAAGCGTTGAATTTCGGAGTTAAAGTACTTATTACAGAAAACGTATCTTAAAAAAAAACATGATAAAGTTGTCTCACAATACCGTAATACCGATATATCGCAAATCCGTTTTCGCTCAGCTTGCAAGTTAATTTAAGGTAGGTCAATAGTACCTCTGGCATCAACTATCAACTGCAGCTGTACAGAAAGAAACAACTGCTGCTGCCTCTGAGACAACACCAGGTCCGCAACTTCAGCTGAGACTCCCGCAGAAGATACTATAATTAGCTATTCAACATGACATTTATTTTTTCTTATCCTTTTTAAATTTTCCTACAGATCTTGGCCACTCTTTTCTCTTTTTCCCTCTCTTCTTATTTGCCCTTTTATTGCTCATTTATCCCCTGTTTTTAGTTTGGCTCTACTTGTTGGGTAAGATCAGCAAGATGTTTGAAAAAAAAGACAAGGTCAAAGTTAACTTTCAGAAGTTAATTTTTCAAGTTTATTTATTTAATTACAATTATTTTTTCCTGCATTTAGAGCTTCTACTGTCATCTCAATGTATGTGTTTGAGGACTAATACTAAGAGCATGCAAGACCATGGTACTGGTATAAACAGAGAAATAAAAACAACAGAATCCTTGAATATGCAAGGTCGTTAGGGTTGTTCAGAAAGCCATTGTCAGCATCAACGAAAAAAAATATATATATAGCAGCTGATGTCCCTCTGCTGCCATATATTTACGTAAGATTTATTTTCTCTTTTTTCCTTCAAATATGTGTTTTCAGTGTAGACACAAAACTGTTTTGTTTGTTTAGGTACTCAAACTGGTGTTTGCTTTTTCACATAGCCACTTTGAATGTTTTGCATGACAGATATGCGTTATATGTAGTTTAGGGCTCGCAACGAATTAAGTTACCTTTCAAATATCCCGTCGGGCACATGGGGTTTGATCAGCTTTGAGCCAACGTCGATTCGACGTCATGATATCGAATCGGCGTTGGTTCAATGCTGGCTAATCACAGTTCCCGAAGGGATATTACAAGAAGAAGCGTCACACAGTTCTCTTCAATTTGCATAACAGATGTGCCTTATATGTAGTTTAGGGCTCGCAACGAGTTAAGTTACCTAACAAATATCCCGTCGGGCACATGGGGGTTTGATCAGCTTTGAATCAGCGTCGGTTCGACGTCATGATATCGAATCGACGTTGGTTCAATGCTGGCTAAACATAGTGCCCGAAGGGATATTACAAGAAGAGTCACAAAGTTCTCTCCATTTTGCATAAGAGATGTGCGTTATATGTAGTTTAGGGCTCGCAACGAATTAAGTTACCTTACAAATATCCCGTCGGGCACATGGGGTTTGATCAACTTTGAATCAGCGTCGGTTCGACGTCATGATATCGAATCGACGTCGGTCAAATGCTGGCTAAGCATAGTGCCCGAAGGGATATTACAAGAAGAGTCACACAGTTCTCTCCAATTCGCATGACAGATGTGCCTTATATGTAGTTTAGGGCTCGCAACGAATTAAGTTACCTTACAAATATCCCGTCGGGCACATGGGGGCTTGATCAGCTTTGGACCAACTTCGATTCGACGTCATGATATCGAATCGACGTTGGTCCGATGCTGGCTAAGCATAGTGCTGGAAGGGATATTACAAGAAGAGTCACACAGTTCTCTCCAATTCGCATGACAGATGTGCATTATATGTAGTTTAGGGGTCGCAACTAATTAAGTTACCTTACAAATAACCCGTCGGGCACATGGGGTTTGATCAACTTTGAACCGAAGACGATTCGACGTCATGATGTCGAATCGACGTTGGTTCAATGCAGGTTAGGCATAGTGCCAGAAGGGATATTACAAGAAGAGTCACGCAGTTTTCACCAAGAAAAGATAAGGTCTAAGTGGGATAGGTTAGGATATAGCTCAGAGGAAAGAAATTAATAGCTTTAAGTATTATTGATTCTTGACTCACATATTATTCTGTATTTATTAAGGTGATATTATGCACTTATTGTTCTACCTGTCACGCCGTTTATATTTGTATTGCATGTATGTACATGTATATGCTCAAGGGCTACATAACCTATATAGCACTTGAATAAACAGTCTTCTTCATATATATATATAAAAATGCTACGGGTGTGAAAAGAATTTGTGATGCAACATTTGGTGGTGAGAGAGACACTTCCTGACACTCTTTTTATTGCAAGACTGACATCTTTTGATATTTTGTGCTGGGGCCTAATATTTGTTGTTTCTAGTTGTTGATAGAGAGTGTTGCAACTTTTTCTACTTTGTTGCTGTTACACTGCTGCTTCTGTTCGTGGTATGATAGTGACAACTGATGCTGATGTTTTCAATATTCTTTTCTTCTTTTTTTTAAGATTGATATATGCTGCCTGTGATAATGGTGTTATTAAAAGTGTCAGCCACTGTTTATAGTAAGGATTTAGGCTTATATTACTGTTTTTGCCGTGTGTAGTATTTGCAGACACTAATGTTGGTGGTTTGACAGGAGTAACATCTGCTGCTCCGCCAGTTTTCATAAACAGATGCTGATGTTTGTACCAGAGACCACATCATCTGTCGATATTGAAGATCAGAGGGACATCAGGTGCTGCCATTAGTACTGAGAATAACTTTTGCTGCTGCTGTAAGTAAAAGCAATAGCTGCTGATGGAGAAGTCAGTTCCTGATGCTGGTGTCATAAGCAGATGCTAGTGTTTTTTTATAGTTACACCACCATCTGCCGATATCGGAGAACAGAAGGACATCAGCTGCTGCCGTAATGTATTCAGGATAACTTTTGCTGCTGTTGTTGATGAAATCTTCAGCTGCTGATAATGTAGTCAGTTGCTGATGGTGGTGTCATAAGCAGCTCCTGATGTTGTTTATTAGTGATAGTGACACCACCATCTTTTGATATTGGAGAACAGCGGGACATTAGTATTTAGAATAACTACTGCTGTTGATGATGGTGGAGTCAGAATGAGCTGCTGATGTTATTATTAGTGACAATGACCCTACCATCTGCCGATATCGGAGAACAGAGGGATATCAGCTACTGTCATTAGTATTGAGAATAACCATTACGGATGCTGATGATTAAGTATTAGCTGCTAATGGTGATGTCAGTTGCTGATGATGGTGTCATAAGCAGCCGCTGCTTTTAGTAAATGACACTATCAACTGCCTATATTGGAGATCAGAGGGATGTCAGCTGTTGCCACTAGTGTTTAGAGTACATTTTGCTGCTGCTGTAAGTAAAAGCATAGGCTGCTGATGGTGGTGTCAGTTACTGAAGGTGGTATCATAAGCAGCTGCTGGTGTTGTTTTTAGTGGCACCACCATCTGTTGAAAGCATTAGCTGTTGATGGTGGTTTTTAATTGGTACAATTGCTAATGCCGCAGTTGCAGTTAGTACGGCTTATCGCTTTTGTCTTATTCTTTTCTGATGATAGAAGTAGCAGATTTTATGGGGGGTTTTAATTCACACGCTGCTGCAGCTGGTTGTAAAAGAGCCGCATCCTGCAACCTAGGTGGACGAGGAGTAAGATTTGCTGTTGTTGTCTAAGGGGGGGAATGAAATAACTTCTACTACTGTTAATTTGAAGATACAACAGCTGCTGCTGTTGTCGCAGCAAATATCACAGAAACCATCAGCATCAGTTTTCACTCGTTGATAAACAACAACACAATATATCACTCTAGTCACGTACACCACAAGAATTAGTAACTCTCACTAAAACTTACTGCAGATATCACTCCGTCCACTGTCAGAAGCAGCTATCACCCTCGTAACAGAAGGCAGCAGCAAAGGTTAGTTTCGTCTCCAGAAGCAGCTCCTGATATCATGAGTATCACCACCAACAGATGGTAGAAAAAAGATATAATTCAAGCAGCAGCAACTGAAGTCACTCTCACTACTTTCCTTCAACAGCAGGCAGTCCACAAACAGATGACATATACAGATATTTAATCCAGCAGAAGCAACACCTGCCATTCTCACTACCTATCTTCAACAGCAGGCAGTTCATCAACAGATGGCAGATACAGATATTTAATCCAGCAGCAGCAACAGCTGTCACTCTCACTACCCTTCTTCAAAAGCAGGTAGTCCACAAACAGATGGCAGATACAGATATTTAATACAGCAGATGCAACAGCTGTAACTCTGACCACCTGTCTTCAACAGCAGGCAGTCCATAAACAGAAGGCAGATACAGATATCTAGTACAGCAGCAGCAACAGCTGTCACCCTCACTACCTATCGTCAACAGCAAGCAGATGGTAGATATAGAAATTTAATCCAGCAGCAGCAACAGCTGTCACTCTCACTATCTATCTTCAACAGCGGGCAGTCCACCAACTGCTTGCAGATACAGATATTTAATGCAGCAGCGGCAACAGCTGTCACTGTCACCACCTATCTTCAACAGCAGGCAATCCACAAGCTGCTTGCTGATACAGATATTCAATCAAGCAGCAGCAACAGCTGACACTCTCACTACCTATCTTCAACAGCAGGCAGTCCACCAACAGATGGTAGATACAGATATTTAGTCCAGCAGAAGCAACAGCTGACACTCTCACTACCTATCTTCAACAGCAGGCAGTCCACCAACAGATGGCAGATACAGATATTTAATCCAACAGCAGCAACAGCTGACACTCAGCTGCTGCTATTAGTAGTAAGAATAGCTTCTGCAGATGCGTTTGATAAAAGCATCAGCTGCTGATGGTGGTTTAGCAATTGCTGATGGTTGTGTCGTAAGCAGGTGCTCATTTTCGTATTAATGACAACATCATTTGGCGATATTGGAGAACAATGGGATATCAGCTGCTGCAATCATGAGAAAGAATAGCTTTTGCTGCTTTTTTATGAAAACATCAGCAGCTACTGTTGGTGGTTTGGCAGCTGTTGGTGGTGATATGGTGGTGATGTGATAAGCAGCTGCTGATAGTAATATCTGCGACAACATCATTTGCCGATATGAAAGAACAAAAGGACACTTGCGACCTATTAGAAGTGAAAATAGCTTTTGCTGCATCTTTTGACGAAAGCATCAGCTGCTGATGGTTCTTTGGCAGCTGATGATGGCGGTAACATAAGCAGCTGCTGATGTCACTGTCAATTACACCATCATCTGCCGATATCGGAGAACAAAGGGACATTAGCTGCTGCAATCAGTAATAGGAAAAACTTTTGATGCTGATATTGATGAAAGCATCAGCTGCTGATGGCGGTTTGGCAGCTGGTGATGGTGGCATAAGCAGCTGCTGCTGTTATTATCAGTGACCACATAATCTGCCAATATGGAAGAACAGAGGGGCATCACCCGCTGCTATTATTAGTAAGAATAGCTTCTGCTGCTATTATTAGTAAGAATAGCTTCTGCAGCTGCGTTTGATAAAAGCATCAGCTGCTAATGGTGGTTTAGCAGTAGCTGATGGTGGTATCATAAGCAACAGCTCATCTCAGTATTAATGACTAATTTGCTGCTCATTTGCTGATATCGGAACAGAGGGATATCAGCTGATGCCATCATGAGTAAGAATAGCTTTTGCTGCTGATCTTGATAAAAG
Organism: Ctena decussata; assembly: GCA_963989385.1. Classification (NCBI taxonomy): domain Eukaryota; kingdom Metazoa; phylum Mollusca; class Bivalvia; order Lucinida; family Lucinidae; genus Ctena; species Ctena decussata. Next base: position 29,284,200 of record OZ022498.1, on the reverse strand, counting down.
CATCAGCAGCTACTGATGGTGGTTTTTGCAGCTGCTGGTGCTGGTGTCATAAGCAACTGCTGATTTTAATATCAGTTGTAAGGGTAGTATATACTTGGCAAGCAGAAGTCTCGGTCGGAAGAGAATTATCACATAAATGGTTTATTAGGTGTGAATCTATAGTCCCCCTTGACGCGAAATACTCAGAAAATTATGTCCGGAAAATGCTATTTATTGTGCAGTCTACAGGTTCAAAAGCCGTTCTTCAATTAGTAATATAATCTGCCTGAATTATGTATTATCTCATGTGCTTTCATTTTGTGTTGTTAGTACAATTTAGTTAAAACGGCCGAGAATTGGAAATTATGCTAATGAAGTTGGTATTTGTCTATAATATCTGGTTTATACTTATAATAATTTATATGCTACGGTAAAGTGTGATTGTATATTCTGATACAATTAATAAGATTTCCAATAGATACCAAGTTTTGCCTAAGAAGTCGTTCTCAGGAACGCAAGTAGGCCTACCATGTTTTACTTGATCTCAAATTTCTGAAATCTGATCTTTGCTAAATTTCCTCACCCCCGAACTCTGGGGTTGGGCTGCAAAATACGTTCACTTAAACTAAAATAAGCTTGCTAGTTAGTGTTAGGCTATAGAGGAAACATTATCTGAAATCATGCCATTTTTCATTAATGTAAATAAAATCATTGAATACAAATTACTTTTTTTTCATATTCTCAGACAAGCTCAAAAGAAGAACCCGTGGGGAGAAGGTTTGCTATTGTTCGTCTGTCTGACTGTCCTCGACTGGGACTGGTCGTCCGTCTGTCTGTCCTTATCTGGGTCTGTTCGTCTGTCTGTCTGTCTGTAGGACAGTATTTGTTCGTTAGTCCGTACAACACTATTGTTCGTGTTTAGTGTTAGACAGGGCTATTGACCTGCCCGGGGGTGCTGATTGGGGCTAAACGGACAAATACTTATGCGTATAAACTTGTACAAAGCATAAGAGAGCCAATATGATAGAAGAAATAGTGCGATATACTATTTCAGGACAGTTTAATACTTAAGTTGGTTGAGAGCTAACCTATTGCGTTTTTTCCCTTTGAATTATTAAAGGGCTCGTCCCGTTACATTTTTGGGGCTCGTCCAGTTACATTTCTGGGGCTCGTCCCGTTACACAGTGACCAAATTATCTGCCGATATGGAAAAACAGAAGAACACTTGCTGCTGCCATAAGAAGAAAGAATAGCTTTTGCTGCATCTTTTGATGAAAGAAACAGCTGCTGATGGTTCTTCGGCAGCTGCTGATGGCGATAGCATAAGCAACTGCTGATGTTACTGTTAATGACACCATCATCTGCCGATATCGGAGAACAAAGGGACATAAGCTGCTGCCATCAGTAGTAAGAAAAATCTTTTGATGCTGCTTATGATGAAAGAATCAGCTGCTGATGGTGGTTTGGCAGCTGCTGATGGTTGTGTCATAAGCAGCTGCTGATGTTAATAGAAGTGACCACATCGTCTGCCGATGTCGAAGAACAGAGAGACAGCAGCTGCTGCCATTAGAATTTAGAATATCTTTAGCCGCTTCTGCTGATGGAAACATCAGCTGCTGTTGATGGTTTGGCAGCTGCTGATATTGGTGTATAAAGCAACTGTTGATGATAGTTTTATTGACAACATCATCTGCCGTAATCAGAGAACAGAGGGGCATCACCTGCTGCCATCATGAGTAAGAATCGTTTTTTTCTGCTGCTTTTGATGAAATCATCAGCTGCTGATGGTGGTTTGGCAGCTGCTGATGTTTGTGGCATAAGCAGCTGCTGCTTTTATCATCAGTGACCACATCATCTGCCGATATGAAAGAACAGAGGGGCATCAACTGCTGCTATTAGTAGTTAGAATAGCTTCTGCAGCTGCGTTTGATAAAAACATCAGCTGCTGATGGTGGTTTGGCAGCTGCTGATGGTGGTGACATAAGCAGCTGCTGTTTTTATCATCAGTAACCAAATTATCTGCCGATAAGGAAGAACAGAGGGGCATCAGCTGCTACTATAAATATAAAGAAGAGTTTTTAATGCACCTTTTGATGAACGCAACAGCTGCTAATGGTTCTTTGGCAGCTACTGATGGTAGTATCATAAGCAGCTGCTGATGTTACTGTTAATGACACCATATATCGGAGAACAAAAGGAACATAAGCTGCTGTCATCAGAAGTAGGAAAAACTTTTGATGCTGCTTTTGATGAAAGCATCAGCTTCTGCAGCTGCGTCTGATAAAAGCATCAGTGCTGATGGTGGTTTAGTAGTTGCTGATGGTGGTTGGCAGCTGCTGATGGTGGTGGCATAAGCTGCTGCTGCTGTTATCATCAGCGACCACATCATCTGCTGATATGGAAGAACAGAGGGGCATCAACTGCATCTATAAGTAGTAAGACTTTCTTTTGCTGCACCTTTTGATGAAAACAACAGCTGCTAATGTTTTTTTTTTGGCAGCTGCTGATGCTGGTAACGTACACAGCTGCTGATGTTACTGTTAATGACACCATCATCTGCCGATATCTGAGAACAAAAGGAGCATAAGCTGCTGCCATCAGTAGAAGGAAAAACTTTTGATGCTGCTTTGAGGAAAGCATCACCTGCTGATGGCGGTATGGCAGCTGCTGCTGCAGCCGCATCTGATAAAAGCATCAGCTGCTGATGGTGGTTTAGCAGCTGCTGTATGGTGGTTTGGCAGCTGCTGATGGTGGTGGCATAAGCAACTGCTGCTGTTATCATCAGTGACTTCAACATCTGCCGATATGGAAGAACAGAGGGGCATCATCGGCTACTATAAGTAGTAAAAATAGTTTTTGCTGCATCGTTTGATGAAAGCAACAGCTGCTTATGGTTCTTTGGCAGCTGCTGATAGTGGTAACGTAAGCAGCTGCTGATGTTACTGTAAATGTCACCATCATCTGCCGATATCTGAGAACAAAAGGATCATAAGGTGCTGATATCAGTAGTAGGAAAAACTTTTGATGCTGCTTTGAGGAAAGCATCACCTGCTGATGGCGGTATAGCAGCTGCTGCTGCAGCTGCTTTTGAAAAATGCATCAGCTGCTGATGGTGGTTGAGCAGCTGCGGATGGTAGTTTGGCAGCTGCTGATGCTGGTGGCATAAGCAGGTGCTGCTGTTATTATCAGTGGTACAATAAGCAGCTTCTGATGTTACTGTTAATCAGCATCAGCTGCTGATGGCGGTATGGCAGCTGCTGCTGCAGCTGCGTCTGATAAAAGCATCAGCTGCTGATGTTGGCTAAGCAGCTGCTGATGAAGGTGTGGCAGGAGCTGATGGAGGTGGCTCTTTGGCAGCTGCTGCTGTTACTTTTAATGACACCATCATCTGCTGATATCGGAGAACAAAAAGGACATAAGCTGCTGCCATCAGTAGTAGGAAAAACTTTTGATGCTGCTTTGGAGGAAAGCATCAGCTGCTGATGGCGGTATGGCAGCTGCTGCAGCTGTGTCTGATAAAAGCAACAGCTGCTGATGGTTGTTTTGCAGCTGCTGATGGTGGTTTTGCAGCTGCTGACGGTGGTGACATAAGCAGCTTTGCTCTTACTGTTAATGACACCATCATCTGCCGATATCGGAGAACAAAAAGGACATAAGCTGCTGCCATTAGTAGTAGGAAAAACTTTTGATGCTGCTTTTGAGGATAGAATCAGCTGTTGATGGCGGTATGGCAGCTGCTGCTGCAGCTGCGTCTGATAAAAGCACCAGCTGCTGATGGTGGTTTTGCAGCTGCTGATGGTGGTTTGGCAGCTGCTGATGGTGGTGGCATTAGCAACTCCTGCTGTTATCATAAGTTACCGTATCATCTGACGATATGGAAGATCAGAGGGGCATCATCGGCTTCTTTAAGTAGTAAGAATAGTTTTTGCTGCATCATTTGATGAAAGCAACAGCTGCTGATGGTTCTTTGGCAGCTGCTGATGGTGGTCAGTAGCACTATCAACGGTAAGTTTTGTTACAGTAGCAGCCACTGTTATCATTACCATCACCAGATACAGATATCATTTCAGCAATAAAACTAAAGCCACTCTAATTACCTATATTTTAACAGCAGGCCGTCCACCAACAGATGGCAGATACAGATATCATTACAGCTGTATTAACAGATGTCACTTTCTCTACCTATCTCTAACAGCAGGCCGTCCACCAACAGATGGCAGATACAGATATCACTCCAGCAGTATAAACAGCTGTCACTCGCATTACCTATCTTTAACAGCAAGCAGTCCACCAATAGATGGCAAATACAGATATCATTACAGTAGTAGCAGCAGATACCACTATCACTACCTAACTTCAACAGCAGGCAGTCCACAAATTATGGATATCAACAATCCAAAGTGTAGATATCCAATAATCTAAATGAGAAATAGATAGCACTAATTCGAATTATAAATATCACAATTTCGATTTATTGACATCAATAATTTGACTTAGTGATATCCATAAATGGGCAAATTTGTTGATATCTATAAATCGATTTATGGATATTCATGAATCGAATCGGTGATATCCATAAAGTAGTTAGACTAGTTGATATTCATACTTCGAATACTATACATCTATAAGTCGAATCACGGATATTCATGAATAATTATGGATGTCGCTTATTTGTATAGTGGATAGCACTTTTTCACTTATCGATATCATAAAACGATAATGAATAGTTAACCGGCACCCCATAGAATTTCGGTGATATCTATCTTATATTACTTACGTAAGATATAGGAAATCCGCTGGTGACAGACGGACGCATAGACTGGCGGATGGACAAAAGGTGTTGCGGAATATATTATCATATACCTCAAGAACCCTTAAGCAAGCTTCATAGTCTAGTTGACATGGTGCATTGCTGGAATTGCTTATAATTGTCAATCTTCAAATAAAGACTCTCTCAAAATCAAACTCTTACAACTGTGAGCTCTGGCCAGTTGGACATGATCAGGCGACATAGTTTCAACGTCTAAGTTCTCGCAAAAAAGTCTTTTTTAATTGTAAACGGGGTTCCATAGCCCACAACCTATCATCATCACCCTCCCATCGACCGGATACATGTACATGTATGACTGAAACCTGTTGAACAGATCGTAAAATCGCAGGTCTTTTCTGAGAAAAAAGTGAGAAAAGAATAAAAAATATAACCTGAAAATGTCATTTCTTAAGCAGATGACCCATTCGAACATTCTAAGACTTGTCTCCGAATCAATCCTTGGTCTGTGTTACGTGTATTTATCGCAAAAAGAAAGAAAAAAAATAAATGAAATATATGCCGTGAATCCAACTCGCTGCATTTAGCTTCCCTATACGTTCCGACTGGACAGAAAAGCGTTAGCTGGGCATCTCGCGTTAAATCAACATTGACACAACCTTGATTCAATGTCACGACGTGGAATCAACGTTGAGTCAGTGTTGATTCAACTCTGTGTGCCTGCTGTGAGGAGACAACCGATGGTAGGATAAACCCTTTTCACTGAAGAATTTACAGTTTGAAATTTGCAAAAACCCAATGACAACACTACTGAAAATGTTACGTGACGTTTGACTCTCCGTATTTTTTCAGTATTTTCTTGTGTATAAATACCATAAATCATTGCAAGATTTTGTTTAGCATTAATGCTTCACCCAAGCACTTAGCTGATTAAAAACACACACAAAACTCTTTCCCTACACATAAATTTGTCTTTTAAACGGTATGCCCAATGAGCGTTGGCATTTTTTTTAAAAAAAAAGCGAATACTTGTAAAATGAACGAGAACTGCTAATGTCTCACACTTTCTATACATGCAGCTGCACTCTCAAATATCAATAGATTGGCATTTTTGTTTTTGTTTCAAATCCAGGCATAAAGCAATCGTTCATTAGGTAGAATTTGCAATATATTAGAGTATGACGGCTTCACACATACTTTCCTGCATGAATGTTAGTCAAAAACTATAATTTACAAAGAAATCCTCAGCAGCAGCTATTGTCGCAGTAGCAGCTGCTGTTGGGAGATCAGCAGCTGCTGTTGGGGACAGCAGCGGCAGCTCGTGATTTGGACCCCTCTCCAAGAATTAGTCACTGTATGTATTGGCTGCATAGGCTAACTGTGTAAGAGTTTTATATGATTTGCTACGTTATCAGGGGCGCAGGTATGTAGATTTGAGCCGCGACACGACAAAACCAACAAAGTGGCACTTGCGCCAAGCGAAGACTTAGAACAGCCTGGCCCCGGCACCCGCCCAGTCTGATTAGAGTCTTCGGTGTGCGCTTTATGGGTAACTATAGATCTAAACTAATTCTATGCGGACAGCAAAGACTTTGATCAGATTGAGCGGATGCCCAGGCTGATCTGAGTCTTCGAGGGGCGCACATGCCACTATGTTGGCTTTCTCGTGTCGCGGCTCGTTTTTTTTCTGACAGGTATCAAAGTGATGGCTCTATGCAAAGTCCCCATCAAACCCATCCACCATTTTTAACCGCTGAGATCGAGACATTTTTTTTTTAATTTATGCATAAATTGTCAAATTGTGATAATATACATTGCAATCTCTGAAAATGTAGCCCAAGATAAAATCTCTACTTACAAAGCAGTCTGATCTGGGTCTGCAGTGATAACAAAAAAAAAATACGAGTCAAAACTGGAGGGTTTGCACAAGGTTTATTCCATGTATGATGTTCAATATTTCAGTTGTAGTGTTTGTTCCGGAGGACGCATCTGAAACAGACAGACGGACAACCTACAACATAAGGACCTCTTCAGAGCAAGTTTTTGGGCTAGAGAACCTCCTGAGTTTCGAAGACAGAATCAAAAGTAGAAAAGATCATATAACAGAGTTATGCCAGAATCACCAAGACTGGGCTACCAACAGTATGCAGGGAGTTGCTTATGTGTTTCAGCAAGAGAATGCCCAGCTCGCTTATTGTGAAGTTCCGAAAGTTGGCTGCACCTTTTGGAAACGTGTGTTCCGGTTTCTTAATAAAGATTACCATGGTAGTCAAAATATATTACGGCCGAACGATATTTCTCGTTTTTACACTCATATGGCGCCATTTACAAAAACTCCAAAAGTTTTCCTAAACGAACCACACAGTTGCCAAATGCTTAACCAAATGCAAAACAGTGTTATGTTTACAAGAGATCCCTACACTCGACAATGGTCGGCGTATTTAGATAAATTCTTTTTACCTGATTTCTGGAGTACTTTTGGAAGGACGGCTATAATTACCCTTAGACGACAACCTTCTAGTCTGTCCCTACGATGTGGGCATAATTTAAGATTTGAAGAATACCTTCGATACATAATTGGGTTAATGAGAACCAAGTCGGTTGGAGACGTCAGAACTACTACGTCAGTAAACTTCCACTTCCTACCAGTACACGAAATCTGCAACCCTTGCAGTATTAACTTCACATATATCGGGAAACAAGAAACTTTTGTGAATGATTCGCAGAACATCTTTCAGGAAACTGGAATTTCAGATTTACTGGGAGATGATTTGTTCAGTAACACTGTTGAAGATGAAATCAAGTCCCTGTCGGAGTATTACTTAACCATAGCAAACATGAGATATAAGTCTGATCCAATATGTTATAATAGTTCCTTAATCTGTTGGAAACTTTGGCATGTTTTTCAGTTCAATGGTTACATTGGCAAAGACGTGGTCTTTCCCGATTGGATGGTGTCACATGTTACTGACCTGTCACAGTTGACTAAATTGTTCGTTGCAATAGCGCTTCAGGCACGTGCGTCTGGAAAAGAGTTTCACGACGTCTGGAGGAAGCAGAGGCGCCAGAGTCTGGTAGACGCTTACAGGGCTTTGCCTGGTTATCTATTGCAAGACTTCCAAAATACGTATGAGAGAGATTTTGAATTGTTTGGTTATGAAAGAGAACCTAAGGACATCTACGCAAACAATTTTGAATATCGCTAAGTTAAACATCTAGCAAATTTTGCTAAAAGATTATGGCTACAATTTCAGGGGAAGCAACTCTCAGATTCAGGTTTGCCTCCCTGCTCAATGAGGGTCAACTCTAAAAGGAAAGAATTTGCTCCCAGCGAATTATTTCCTTTGGAGAAAATTCTTTCCTTTAAGAGTACATCCCATTTTGAAGGGCTTCCTTGTCCGTGGAAGCAAACAAGAACTCACAAAAGTTGTTTTTCTTTGTAATTTACTAAACAATAAACATTGCGGTAAATATGGAGGTGTGTCCATAACCGAAATAAGTCAAAGGCCAAGTGAGCTACAAAGCATCCGTCAAGTGATTTGTTAGAGCAAAAGTATCGCAGTACCACAGGCACTCGTTTCATACAATATGAGCCACGCATACCCTATACACTATCACAGCCACTTGTTTCGGAGGGAAAAAGCACCCCCTATATCACTATCATAGTGTATAGGGTTCGAGTGGCTCATATTGTATGAAACGAGTGCCTGTGATATAGGGGGTGGGCTTTTTTCTATGAAACAAGTGCCTGTGCGCATTACTCTGCCATAGCAAACCTATTCATATCTCCCAATATTTGGGTTTTAACTTTCGATTATTTGGACATTTCTGTAAAATTTTCAAATGGAAAATGGATATTCTAAATAGCAAAGAACCCGTCGGATTTTTTTTTTCTTTTTTTGATATTGACGAGTGCTATAACTTCTTAAAAAATGCACATGCCAAATTTGAAGAAAATCCGTCACTAAATAATTGTTATTGATATTAAACCAACTCATCTATATGTACTTGAGCACAGGCAGAGGCAGGGTAGACCAATCAGATAAAATGTGGACTGTAACAAGAAGCTACTTTGTCCATTTCTGCGAACCTTCAACAACCTAAAAACCACTAATAAAACATTGACTAGAGCCATACTAACTAGAAATTATCGAGATTTGTCCACTTGCAATAATCGATAAAATATTTCCTAGAGCAACGTGTACTATCTGGCGCACGAAGTTTATTCCCAATCAATGGACATCTAAGGGGCTGTAACTACGTAGGTGCTCCAAATTTTTCTCTGAGGCCTTACGGCTATATTCAAGAACGTCACTCACACTCCACTCGTACTCCACTCATTGAGTTACGGCTATATTCAAGAACGTCACTCACACTCCACTCATACTCCACTAATTGAGTTAATCGTCTAGCGGTCACAGGTAGACTCAACTTAGCGCTCGTTGGTATTCACAAAGGTAAGGGAGCTCTGAGTGGACTCGATAAAGTGAGTGAGTGTTGAGTGAGACCGATACCTCCCTTGAACTCAACTCAAGTGTTGTTTATGAATACGAAGTAGAACTTAACTGACTTTGGTGCGCAAGCTAGTCCGATCATTTGCCTTTTTACATATCTATCATTCGTGTTTGTTCATATTTTAGACGAGTCGTCATTTATATGGTATTGTCCCATCCGTCTATCTGTCCGTTACATAATATATACCCACTGTATTACACGGGGATGGTGGTCGAGCGATGGTGCTGGTTATAACCTCCAGTACCGGGGCGTCCTACTTATTTGGATTTAAGTAGGGCAAGGACTTACTATGCTTGCAGTAGGTGCGGGCATTTTTTTTATTCTTTTCTCTTGTCTGTCATTTCGCTTTTCTTTCTCCCTCCCTCTCTGGGAGACGGCCCGATATAGACTGAAATACTGTCTAAAAGGGCCGTTAAATTCAAAACAACAACAAAAAACTGTACTCAACTGAATATCTCCTGAAAACGTGTTATGCGTCTATCTTAATCTTACCAAGACGTTGTGAAAAAATACTCTTTAAAAATATCTGGTCAAGGTCGTACATGAATGTCAGACTTCAAATATAAATATTTTATATCTGCTTCATAATTTTATAGTAAACCTTCAAGATTACTGCATGAAAAATATGCAGAGAAAAAGAATGATGTGCATGACCATACTTCTATTTTAGCTCACCTGAGCCAAACGCTCCGGAGGACCTTATAGGATAGACAAGCTCCATCATCCGTCGTCGTCGTCCGTCCGTCCACATTTTCAAACAACTTCACGTCTGAAACCTATCGGCTGATTGTAAGCAAAGTTCGTATACTGCGCCAGGAGAGTTGTTCAAATGCTCTGGAACATATGACAAACACGGCCGCCACTCCAAAATACAGTAAAAACCTTTAAGAATCTACTTCTTCAGAACCATTAGACTGATTGAATGTAGCATCGGATACACAAGTACTATAAATTGACGACTTAGGGTTGACGTTCACCTTTTGTACGGCAAGGTTAAATTTGTGTTTCGGTGCTTTTAACTGAGAAAATGTTCGAACAGAAGAGTTCATGGAAATTGTAGAAGATTTTGCAACAAAAGTTGGTAATAGTCAACTAAATGAGTACATGTGTGTTTTTGAGTAAAAGATGTCAAGGGCATTCGTTGTTGACGTTTAACCAATGCCTCTCATATCTTCACAGTTGGGCTTCATGACCCTCTTGTTCAGTACTAGTCCGTCTGTCTGTTTTTCTCCCTTTTCTTGCCCGTTACTGAACCAACAGGAGGATTTTCTTGAAACTTTAATGAAGCCTTGTCAAAGCTTTGTGCAAAACATATTTTAATGATGTTGAATCAATTCAAGGTCAAGCTTAATGGTCAACTAACATTTCGTGTCCGCTCCATCACCTTTTTAAGCCCAATATCAGGAGAAAGAAAGAGAGAGAGAGAGAGAGAGAGAGAGAGAGATGACGCGATTTTATGTCCTTTTCAACAGTATTTTATTCACGTCATATCAGGACGACGGAAGGGTGACAATGAAAGGCTGTGTGCAACTGCCTTTGCTTTTGAAAAGATTTCTATAGCCAGTAGGAATCGAACCCGGACCGTTGGCAAAGCAGGCCAGTGCTTAACCCATTCAGCTACCGGGACTCCTGAGAGAGAAAAAGAATAAGAAGCATATCCGGCTGCATATGATGAACTATTTTATACTCAGATTTGGAAAAAGATGAACTACCCCGCCCCATTACCCCTCCACCCATCACCATAATGATGAAGTCTTCGGGATCCATCTTAGGTTTCCTAAGCATGATTTTCATCATCTTCTTGAGCGACATGCTGTACATATTAAATCAAATTAAAGAAAGAATTAAATCATTTGAGAAAAGAAAAATAAATTATTTTTCAGATACATGAATTCATATTACATCATCATTTATGTGTCCTTGTAGATATCGGTGGGGCCACAGCTCCATTACTATAGCAGCTAATGAATCAGGTTTGGCCTGGGTTTGGTAGCTTTAAGGAATGCCAAAACAGGGTATGACCTTTATTTTCAAGGGAGTACGAGTACATTGTTTGTCTGTTCAGACCGGCATTGATAGTGTAATGATATATTTCATGTCTCCGTGTGTGTTTTTTAGACAAATAAATTTTTCTCAACTGAATCTGATTTCGTTGGCTGGCTAGTTGATTCGTTGGTTGTTTGAGTTTAATGCCTGTTTCAGAGCGCATTATATCGTGTCGTCTCCCAGAAAAGGAAGCCAAGATAGACAAGAGCAAAAATAAAAATCCAAACCCTATTCCACGCCTGCTGCAAGCACAGTTGGCCCTTGTTCAAGTTAGAAGGACGCCCCGTTACTGGAAGTTATCCAGCACATCCGACGGACCCGACGACCCTGTAAATCTAATTCACTGTTAAGGCAGAATATATAGATAAATATGAAGTAGTGGCAAAATTGCACTACATGTATAAACATAAAACATCATTAGAAGATGTGTGAATTTTACACAGATGGTGCCCCCGTACTGTGTCTGTCATCCCCACCCCCACCCAAAACCTCTACCCTCTCTCTCTCTCTCTCTTCAAAAAGAAATAAAAAAGTCCAATACTTATCTTTGGTAGGTCTGTAAAAGCTGTTCAAAGCTTCATATTCATTGCTTGATTCCAGTATACAAAACTTTCAGGCGCGACGGACGGACACACGGACAGAGGTAAAACTATCGACTGACTCGCGTCACCGTTCTATAAAAAAGGTGTTTTGCAACGTTTATTAGTTACTACTTGAAATTGGAGTGAATCTCGAGTCATACTTGGGAAAGGTGAGGTTGAGATAGCTTCGTGAATACAAAAGCTGAACTCCACTCACACTCTTGTTAATCCCACTCCAACCACACTTGAGGGATACTTACTCGAGTTTGAGTCGAGTGTGAGTGTGAGTTTTGTTCTTGAATATAGCCGTTAATCGTCTAGCGGTCACAGGTAGACTCAACTTAGGGCTCGTTGGTATTCACAAAGGTTAGGGAGCTCTGAGTGGACTCGATTAAGTGAGTGAGTGTTGAGTGAGACCGATACCTCCCTTGAACTCAACTCAAGTGTTGTTTATGAATACGAAATAGAACTCAACTGACTTTGGTGCGCAAGCTAGTCCAATCACTTGTCTTTTTGCATATTTATCATTCGTGTTTGGTCAAATTTTAGATGAGTCGTCATTTATATGATATTCGGCTATATTCCAGAACGTCACTCACACTCCACTCATACTCTACTCATTGAGTTAATCGTCTAGCGGTCACAGGTAGACTCAACTTAGGGCTCGCTGGTATTCACAAAGGTTAGGGAGCTCTGAGTGGACTCGATAAAGTGAGTGAGCGTTGAGTGAGACCGATACCTCCCTTGAACTCAACTCAAGTGTTGTTTATGAATACGAAGTAGAACTAAACTGACTTTGGTGCGCAAGCTACTCCGATTATTTGCCGTTTTACATATTTATCATTCGTGTTTGGTCATATTTTAGACGAGTCGTCATTTATATGGTATTGCCCCATCCGTCTGTCTGTCCGTTACATAATATATACACTCTGCATTCCACGGGGATGGTGGTCGGACGATGGTGCTGGTTATAACTTCCAGTACCGGGGTGTCCTACTTATTTGGATTTAAGTAGGGCAAGGGCTTACTGTGCTTGCAGTAGGTGCGGGCAGTTTTTTTTATTATTATTCTTTTCTCATGTCTGTCATTTCTCTTTTCTTTCTCCCTCTCTCTGGGAGACGGCCCGATATAGACTGAAATACTGTCTCAAAGGACCGTTAAATTCAAAACAACAACAAACAACAACTGCACTCCACTGAGTATCACCTGAAATTATGTGTTATGTGTCTGTCTTACCAAGACGTTGTGAAGAATGTTGGTTCAAGGTCGCACGTGAAGGTCAAAGCTCAAATGTTTGCTTCATAATTTTATAGTAAACCCTTCAAGATAACTGCGTGAAACATATGCAGAGAAATAGAATGATGTACATGACCATACTTCTATTTTGGCTCAACTGAGCCAAACGCTCCGGAGGACCTAATAGGATAGACAAGCTTCATCATCCGTCATCGTCCGTCCATCCACAATTTCAAACAACTTCGCGTCTGAAACCTATGGGCTGATTGTAAGCAAATTTCGTATACTGCGCCAGGGCTTGCGGATACGAAGAGTTGTTCAAATGGTCTGGGTCACATGACCAACACGGCCGCCACTCCAAAATTTAGTAAAACCCTTTAAGAATCTTATTCTCCAGAACCATTAGACTGATGATATGTAGCATCAGGTACACAAGTACTACCAAATGTCGACTTTGGGTTGACCTTCACCTTTGTACGGCAAGATCAAATTTGCGTTTTGGTGCTTTAACTGAGAAATGTTCGAACAGAGGAGTTCATGGAATTAGTAGAAGATCTCGCTACAAAAGTTGGTAATAGTCAACTAAGTTTTTGAGTAAAAGATGTCAAGGTCATTCGTTGACTTTTAACCAATGTTTCTCATATCTCTACAGTTGGGCTTCATGACCCTCTTGTTCAGTCCGTATGTCTGTTTTTCTCCCTTTTCTTGTCAGCTCCTTATCTTCTGTACCAACAGGAGATTTTCTTGAAACTGTAATGAAGCCTTGTCAAAGCTTTGTGCAAAACATATTTTAATGATGTTGTATCGAATTCAATGTCAAATTTAATGGTCAATTAACATTTTGTGTCCGCTCCATAACCTTTTTCTACACCCAATATCATCAGAGAGAGAGAGAGAGAGAGAGATGACTTGCGAGTTTAGGTCCTTTTCACAGTTTTTTATTCACGTAATATCAGGACGACGGGAGGGTGACAATGATATAGCCAGTAGTAATCGAACCCGGACCGCTGGCAAAGCAGGCCAGTGCTTTACCCATTCAGCTACCGGGACTCCCGAGAGAGAAGAAGAAGAAACATACCCGGCTGCATATGATGAACTATTTTATATTCAGATTCGGAAAAAATGAACTACCCCGCCCCTATTACCCCTCCACCCATCACCTAATTATGAAGTCTTCCGGATCCATCTTACGTTTCCTAAGAGGGGGTGGTCGGGTGGTGCGAAGGTGCTGTGTGTAACTTCCAGTGCCGGGGCGTCCTACTCATTCGAATAGTAGTAGGACAAGGGCTTACTGTGCTTGCAGTAGGTGCGGGTGGGGATGTTTGGACATATTTTCTCTCGTCTATCAATTCTCTCTTCTTTCTCCCTCTCTTTGGGAGACGGTCCGATATAGACTGAAATACTGCTGCAAAGGGCCGTTAAACCCAAATCAACCAACCAACCAACCAACGTTTCCTAAGCATGGTTTTCATCATCTTCTTGAGCGATAAACTGTACATATTAAATCATAGAACCATTAGTATGGCAACTAATGAATCAGGTTTGGCTGGGTTTTGGTAGCTTTAAGGAATGCCAAAACAGGGTATGACTCTTATTTTCAAGGGAGTATGAGTACATTGTTTGTCCGTTCAGACTGGCATTGATAGTTTATGATATATTACATGTCTCCGTGTGTGTTTTTTGGACAAATAAGTTTTTCTTAATTGAATCTGTTTTCGTTGGCTGGCTAGTTGATTAGCTGGTTGTTTGCGTTGAATGCCTATCAGTCAGAGCGCATTATATCGTGCCGTCTCCCAGAAAGAAAAAGAAGATAAGATAGACGAGAGTAAAAATAAAAATCCAAACCCTGTTACTTACCTGCTGCAAACACAGTTGGCCCTTGTTGAAGTTAGAAGGACGCCCCGTTACTGGAAGTTACCCAGCACATCCGAGGACCCCGTGAATCTAATTCACTGTTACAAGATAAATATGAAGCAGAGGCAAAATTGCACTATAAAAATACAAACATTAGAAAATGTGTGTATTTTACACAGATGAAGCCCCCCCCCCCCCCCCCCACGTAAACTGTGTCTGTCATCCCTACCCCAACACCCTAAACTTCGATTCTCTTTCTCTTCAAAAAGAAATAAAAAAAGTCAAATAAAAGTCAAATGCTTATCTTCGGTAGGTCTGTAAACGTTGTGTAAAGTTTCATATTCATAGCTTGATTCCAGAAAGGATACAAAAATTTTAGGCGCGACGGACGGACAGACGGACAGAAGTAAAACCATCGACTGACTCGCGTCACCGATCCATAAAAAAGGTGTATTGCAACGCTATTATTTACTACTTGAAACTGGAGTGAAGCTCGAGTCACACTTGGGAAAGGTGAGGTTGAGATAGGTTCGTGAATACAAAAGCTGAACTCCACTCACACTCTTGTTAATCCCACTCCAGCCACACTTGAGGGATACTTACTCGAGTTTGAGTCGAGTGTGAGTGTGAGGTTTGTTCTTGAATATAGCCGATAGTCCCATCCGTCTGTTTGTCCGTTACATAATATATACCTCTGTATCCCATCCTATGGGGGTGGTGGTCGGGCGGTGGTGCTGGCTATAACTTCCAGTACCGGGGCGTCCTACTTATTTGGATTTAAGTAGGGCAAGGGCTTACTGTGCTTGCAGTAAGTGCGGGCGTTTTTTTATTCTATTTTTTTTTTTTTTGGGGGGGGGGGATTTTTTTTCTCTTGTCTGTTATTTCTCTTTTCTTTCTCCCTCTCTTTGGGAGACGGTCCGATATAGACTGAAATAATACTGTCTCAAAGGGCCGTTAAATTCAAAACAACAACAAAAAACAACTGTACTCCACTGAGTATCTCCTGAAAACGTGTGTTATGAGTCTATCTTACCACGACGTTATGAGAAAATACACTTTAAGAATTTCGGGTCAAGGTCGCACGTGAAGGTCAAAGTTCAAATATTAATATTTTACGTCTGCTTCATAATTTTATAGTAAACCCTTCAAGATTACTGCATGAAAAATATGCAGAGAAAAAGAATGATGTGCATGACCATACTTCTATTTTTGCTCACCTGAGCCAAACGCTCCGGAGGACCTTATAGGATAGGAGGCTCCGCCGTCCATCGTCGTCCGTCCGTCTACAGTTTCAAACAACTTCACGCCTGAAACCACTTGGCTAATTGTAAGCAAATTTCATACAGAGCGCCAGGGCTTGCGGATGCGAAATGTTTGTTCAAATGGTCTCGGTCACATGATCAACACGGCCGCCACTCCAAAATATAGCAAAAACCTTTAAGAATCTTCTTCTACAGAACCATTAGACTGATATGTAGCACCGGGTACACACGTATTACCAAATGAGGACCTTGGGATGACCTTCACCTTTTGTACGGCAAGGTCAAATTTGCGTGTAGGCGCTTTTAACTGGGAAAATGTTAGACCAGAAGAATTCATGGAACTTGTAGAAGATTTTGCTGCAAAGTTGGTAATAGTCAACTTAATGAGTACATGGACGTTTTTGAGTAAAAGAGGTCAAGGTCATTCGTTGACTTTTACCCAGTGCCTCTCATATCTCCACAGTTGGGCTTCATGACCCTCTTGTTCTGTTTCTCTGTCTGTTTTTCTCACTTTTCTTGCCCGTTCCTTATCTTCCGAACCAGCAGGAGGATTTTCTTGAAACTTTAATGAAGCCTTGTCAAAGCTTTGTGCAAAACATATTTTAATGATGTTAGTTCGAATTCAAGTTCAGCCTTAATGGTCAACTAACATTTCGTGTCCGCTCCATCACCTTTTTCTACACCCAATACCAGGAGAGAGAGAGAGAGAGAGAGAGAGAGAGAGAGAGAGAGAGAGAGAGAGAGAGAGAGAGAGAGAGAGGGAAAGAGAGAGAGAGAGAAGTTGCTATTTTATGTCCTTTTCAACAGTATTTTATTCACGTCATATCAGGGCAACGGGAGGGTGACAATGAAAAGCTGTGTGCAATAGAACTGCCTTTGCGTTTGTAAATATTTCTATAGCCAGTAGGACTCGAACCCGGATCGCTGACAAAGCAGGCCAGTGCTTAACCCATTCATCTACCGGGACTCCTGAGAGAGAAGAAGAAGAAACATACCCGGCTGAATAAAACAAACTGTTTTATATTCAGATTCGGAAAAAGATGAACTACCCCGCCCCCATTACTCCACCCATCACCATAATTATGAAGTCTTCGTGATCCATCTTAGGTTTCTTATGTATGATATTTGTCATCTTCTTGAGCGATAAACTGTGCATATTAAATCAAATAAAAGAAAGAATTAAATCATTTGAGAAAAGAAAAATAAATTGTTTTTCAGATACATGAATTCATTTTACATTATCATGTATGTGTCCTTGTAGATATCGATGGGGCCATAGCTCCATTTCTATGGCAATTAGTGAATCAGGTTTGGCCTGGGTTTGGTAGCTTTAAGAAATGTCAAAACAGGGTATGATCCTTAATTTCAAGGGAGTACGAGTACACTGTCTGTCCGTTCATTCCGGCATTGATAGTGTAATGATATATTTCATGTCTCCGTGTATATTTTTAGACAAATAAGTTTTTCTCAACTGAATCTGATTTCGTTGGCAGGCTAGTTGATTAGTTGGTTGTTTGAGTTTAATGCCTCTTTCAGAACGCATTATAAGAAAGATAAGATAGACGAGAGTAAAAAATAAAAATCCAAACCCAAATCCACGCCTGCTGCAAGCACAGTTGGCCCTTGTTCAAGTTAGAAGAACGCCCCGTTACTGGAAGTTACCCAGCACATCCGCCGTATCCGACGACCCCTTGAATCTAATCCACTGTTAAGTCAGAATATATAGATAAATATAAAGCAGAGGCAAAATTGCACAATAAACATGAAAACATTAGAAAATGTGTGTGTTTTTACTTAGATTATGCTCCACTCCCCCCCCCCCCCCCCGCACTGTCTCTGTCATCCAAATACCCCTTCCTAAACCACCGCCCTCTCTCTCTTAAAAAAAAAAAGTCAAATGTTTACCTTTGGTAGGTCTGTAAAAGCTGTGCAAAGTTTCATATTCATTGCTTGATTCCGTTTCAGAAAGTATACAAAATATTTAGGCGCGATGGACGGACGGTCAGATGTAAAACTAACGACTGACTCGCGTCACCGATCAATAAAAAGGTGTTTTGCAACGTTTATTATTTACTACTTGAAACTGGAGTGAAGCTCGAGTCACACTTTGGAAAGGTGAGGTTGCCCGATGAGATAGCTTCGTGAATACAAAAGCTGAACTCCACTCACACTCTTGGTAATCCCACTCCAGCCACACTTGAGGGATACTTACTCGAGTTTGAGTTGAGTGTGAGTGTGAGTTTTGTTCTTGAATATAGCCGTTAATGTCATTATTGTCTATAATTTTCAAGATTGCCAGCTTTAAAATGTAGCTTCTGTCGAATGGACATGCTTTTTGCAATCATGGAGCTGTAACTATGTAGTTGTCAGAGGTTGCATAAATAGTGACTTTACAAACATTCCACAAGATGCCTTGAAAACTCTAGTTTCTAGCATGGAGACAAGCTCCCCCTCCAACCCCCACCCCGTAAGTCAATGGAAATTTCTATGGCCCGAAACTCCATATTGAACAGTCCAATTATGTTAAAAGTAAAGCTTGCCCAAGGTTTAATACTAATATTTCATATAAAATGTCAAGATCTGTTGCAAAATGTTGCCTCTACTGTGCGGCCGTTTTTATACGCCCGTTTGAAAAACGGTACGTATATTGTTATGGCGCTGGCGTCCGTCCGTCCGGCCGGCCGGCCGGCGTAAACTTTTCGTTTCCGGATAACTCCTCCTACAGTGTACATCCGATCGAGCTGAAACTTGGTATATAGTAAGACTATGAGGTGGACCAGCGCATATCGTTTCGAGGTTACGCTCCAATGAATTTCAGCGGAGTTACAGCCCTTCACTTAGAATTTTTGGGGTGTTCGTTTCCGGATAACTCCTCCTACAGTTTTCATCCAATTAAGCTGAAACTTTGTCAATAGTAAGACTACGATGTGGAGTAGCGCATATTATATGGAAATTACGCTCCGATGATTTTTAGCAGAGTTACAGCCCTTTGAAAAAAGTCGACTATGGCAGTTTGTATGGCAATTCTTTAGCATTCCATAACTTGGCTACTCTTTGGAATATCATGATGAAACTTTATACCAATGTTTATGAGGTTAAGACGACGTGTCTCATACAAGAATGGTTACTCTCCTTTACTTAAATTTTGAGTTACTTCCCTTTGATTATTTTGTCAGACTATATTTGTACACCTCATATCTAAATAACCCATATGAAATATCTTGATGAAAATTTATAGCAATGTGTATTAGGTTGAGGCTGTGTGTCTTATATAAGAATAATTGCTCCCCCTTCCTTCTTTATGGAGTTACATCCCTTTGATAAATTTCTACGGCTATTCTTGGGCAAGTCATTACTAGGTAACCTTATGGAATACCTTGACGAAACTTTATAGCAATGTGTATTAGGTTGAGACAGGATGTCTAATAAAAGAATAATTGCTTCCCCTTCCTTATTTTTTTTAGTTACATCCCTTTGATTCCCTTTTTAAGGCTTTTCTTTTGAGAACCTTAATGTTTGGAATGTCTTGATAAACTTGATAGCCATGTAGACGAGGATGAAACAGTGCAAAAAAACATTCAGAAAAAGGCGTATATTGCCCCACTTGCGGAGCTCTTGTTTTGCATTATAAACAAATGACCACAGAGTCTGATAAAGCTAAAATTAGTACTACATGGTTCATCCTGTCGCCGATCCTACGGCGACCAGTTGCAGTGAGGTCGCCGATCGATCGCCGACTACACGCCAAAGCTGTCGCCGACTGTACGGTGACTGATCGGCGACCACATCTGAAGAGAGAAAGAAGTTGCAATGGTCGCAGAGGTCGCAGGTCAGTCGCAGGCAAAATCAGTCGCAAACCGGTTGCATCGCAGTCGCAAGCACTGTGGGACCGCCGCTTAACAGGCTGCATTCACTGGACCTGTTTCATAAATAAATGGCTGAAGACAATTATTGGTACTGGGTTTGCATTAGCAAGGCCAAAACCACAAAAGTCTATAAGCACCAAAATCTGCACAATGGTCTCAGACTCCAGAACAACTTGACAATGACAGTTGAATCGCTCTGTCCATGATTTTGGAAACATGGGAACTCAACATCTTCAAATATGCAGGGTGTTTTTTTTCCTGTGCAGTGTATGCATTTTTGGTATAGATACAGACCATGCCAGTATACTTAATTCTTATCAATTGCAATGGGTTTATATATGATTGCTCAATTTTCTGGCTGTAATTAGTACATTTTCAAGACAAATCGACACTGATATGGTCATAAAATTAAAAGTCATGACAAACCAGCAGCAATATGTTCTAAATTTATTAATCTATCTTTAACTATAACAAAGGCACATGAAAATGTCATAGAAAAGTGAGGTTTGAAATGAGACAGTGAAACAATGTGAGCTGCGACACGAGAAAACCAACAAAGTGGCATGAGCGCCTAGTGCAGACTCAGATCAGCCTGGGCATCTGCCCAGTTTGATCAGAGTTTTCGCTTTGCGCTTAAAGGGTAGCTAAGGGTCTACATTAGCTCTGTGCTGACAGCTAAGACTCTGATCAGACTGGGCAGATGCCCAGGCTGACCTGAGTATTCGCCAGGCGCACATACCACTTCATTGGTTTTGTCGTGTCGCGGCTCATGTTATGGATTCAATGGAAACTAAAGATAAAATTTACCATAAAAATTCTAAGTACATGGACAGACAGCTCTGAGCATATAGTGAAGATCGATATCATACTGCTCCTGAGGGTTTAAGGTTCTTTTTTCTCTGCATATTGTCTGACAATGCTTTATATTTGTACAGATTCTTAAATCATTTGAGGATATGGAGCTTATACAAGCTGGACCTTTCATTAAGAGCTGCCTCATTAGATCTGTGCTCACCTATCTCTGCAATATGATATACCTTAGACAAAACGTTAATTTAATTTTTGCAGACAAATTTTGTAGTCCCAGAAGCCAATTCGTTCCTTCAAGAGCAAACCTTGTTTCAAAAGGACAATGTTGTCCTGTGAAGCAAACAGTATTTTACAAAATTTGTTTCTCTAAAAAAAAAATGGTACTCCGCTGAACACACAGTATAATCGATTCCGCCAATTTTCGCTTCCTGCAGAGACTGTCCATCATATTTGGCTTCTGCCGAGACTGTCCGCGAACTTTTGCTTCCTGCAGAGTTTACTGTCCTCGAAAAATGGCTTCCTGCAGAGACTGTCCGCTTGATGCAGACAGTCTCTGCAGGAAGCCATTTATCATGAACAGAAGTCTCGGCAGGAAGCAAGAGTTCTCGGACAGTCTCGGTGGAAGCCAAATATGATGTACAGTCTCTGCAGGAAGCGAAAATTAGCGGAATCGATTATACCCTGTGCTGAAGGCTTTGTCTCCAACTGCAAAAGATCTTTTTCTCTGGGTTACTCTACTGCTCACTGCTTCTTGATTTTAGTCGTTAAAACTGGAGATAAGCACAGACGACTGATGTAAAATGACTATGTCCAAGACAGAATGAAAGGTCTGCAAATGATGCTAGTGTTGCAAAAACAACTGCATGGTGTAAGGTTGTGTGAAGTTTCATCACTAAAGCTCTGTTAATCTCTGAGAAAAGGAGCTAACACAGTGAGAAGATTTAAACTTGACTATGTTTAGCAATGCATGAAAAGTAGGTCAAGGTTAGCAAACTAAGCCCATGTTGCAGAGACAACATATCATGTAAGTTTGTCTCAAGTTCCACCATAAATGAGCCAGACACGAGAAAACCAACAAAGTGGTTGTGCGCCCGGCGCAGACTCAGATCAGCCTGGGCATCTGCTCAGTCTGATCAGACCCTTCACTAAGCACTTAAAGGGTAGCTAAGGGTCTGATCTACTGCCATGCGAACAGCGAAGACTCTGATCTGAGTCTGCGCTGGACGCACAACCACTTTGTTGGTTTTGTCGTGTTTGGCACAAATGGTCTTTTAATCTCTGAGCAATGGAGCTAACAGAAGGAGAAGTATTCCAAAGTCAGCAAACATCACTGGCATAGCAAGTACAATGACATTATGTATGCTTAAGTTTCTTTCCAAAAGTCTGTTAGTCTCTTAGAAATGACGCTAAGCACAGAAAGTAGAAACTGAGCCTGACAGTAAGTCAAATTCAGCAAATAAAGTAGGTCAATGTCAGCAAACAACACTGGTACTGCAGTGGCAAAGTCATGATGTAAATTTGTGCACAGTTTCATCAAAAAAAGTCTTTTAGTCTCTGAGAAATGGAACTAAACACAGTGGGTAAATGTAAATTTGGCTGTGTTCAACAAAGCTTGAAATGTAGGTCAAAGTCTGCAAACAACACTGATGTTGCTGACATCATGACATGATGTAAGCCTTTACTAAGTTTCTTTACAAAAGGGCTTTTAGTCTCTGAGAAACAGATCTAAACGCAGTGGGAATACATAAATCTGGCTTTGTTCAAGACAGCCTGAGGTCAAGGTCAGACCTTGCTGGTGAGAAGAAAGTCAAGGTCAGACCTTGACCACAAATGACACTGATTGATGTTCTGGACATAATCTAATGATGTAAGCCTGTGTGCAATATGTCTCTTCGTCTGTAAATGCACTGGGTAAACATTCCTGATGACAACAACGATGCTGACCCTACAAACAATGCAATGGGACCTGACCCTTATGTAGCTCCTGCTTGCTCAAGCAGTTGCAACAAAACTCAGAAAAACATGGACGATTACCTATTCACCTTAAAAGTAATTAAAATGCTCAGTTGAGAACTTTTGGGTAAGTGCATACAAATATATTAGTTATATTAAGTACTCATAGTACTTAAAGGTAGGTTCCTGGCCTAGCGATAACAATTATGTTCACAAAATAATTTTTGTCTTTTTCTGGGTAGTATTGAATTCTCTTATTTTTCTGAAACTGTTGCTACTGAGAAAATCGTCAGATAATGTAGAAAATAGTCGTTTTCCCTTTGGTTTATTTTCTTTTGTTGGAATTCCAGTTCTAAAAATAAATATGTATAAATGTCTACAAGTCCGCAATTTCTGATGTCATTTGCCAACGGTTAATTTTCTCTTGCCTTGAGCTCTTCCAGAGGTCCTGGCAGGGCAGATGGGTTAAAACTATCCCGAAATGCAATGCAGCATGACGTCAGCTATGTTATCTATTTTTGGTGCGAACTAAAAATAGCGCTAACTGGTGTGCGAAGCAGAGTTAGAGAAACCCTTGCAAAATGACTTTTCTACGATTTTTTTATTTACACTTTTTAGTGAAACTTATTCATTTCCTCTTTATAAGTGCTTTCCAACAACTGGGATAAAATATCATTAAAATTATGATGCATTCCAAAGTACAGGAACCTACCTTTAACTGGTATGAACAAGCTATGAGAATTATAACATTTTGGTTTAAAATGGTATTTGAAGGGTACTTTTAAGTTTTACACACTTGAACAAACATCTAATAACTGGTATTGGAAGGGTATACTTTTAAGTTTTACACACTTGAACAAACATCTTATAGTTATCATAATACATCTGAATCCTATGAAAATACCATTGTACAGCAACATGAAAATGAAAAAAGTTGAGACTCAGGTCAGCCTGCATATTCTTGCACTCAAACCAAAATTATCCCTTTTCATGTGCACTAACAAACATATCTGCCATCCATACATCTAGCCGGGCCGGGTAGCGCAATCGGTAGGGCACCTGACTCGTAAGTCAGAGGTCCTGGGTTCGAATCCCGGTCTGGCCACATACTTTCGTTTCTCCTTCCGCTGATTCAAGAAGGGCAGTTGTCAGTTACTGGCGAAAGTATGTGCACTTAGTACTGGTTAACCGCTTAGGAGGTCTAAGCCTGCCCAGGAATAGTGTGGTTAGGTTAACTGACCGTCCCGACATGACCTTAGTTGTTTACCGTGGACGTTAAGCATCAAATCAACCAACCAACCAAAATCCATACATCTATTTTTAGACTGACAATGTCACCCCAAAATGGTACTGTCAACAAACCATGGTGTTTAAAGCCTGATTTCACTTCACCTTAAAACAGAGACTAGCTCTTAGTGATCAGTTATCAAATATTTGAGCCGTGACATGACAAAGCCAACAAAGTGGTTCTGCGCCCAGTGCAGACTCAGATCAGCCTGGGCATCCGCCCAGTCTGATCAGAGTCTTCACTGTCCGCAATGAGGCAGCTGAGAACCTTAGCTACCCTTTGAGCACTTAACGAAGAGTCTGATAAAACTGGGTGGTTGCCTAGGCTGCTCTGAGTCTTTGCTGGGCACACAGCCACGTTGTTGGTTTTGTTGTGTCGCGGCTCAATTTTTACTTTTACCATAATGCATAAAATGTGCCAGGGTGAAGTGAAATCAGGCCTTAATCTGATTATTTTGACTTCTACATTGTGATGTATTCAAATTTTGTACAGTTTCAAACCTGATTGTTTAAAGTAACATCCAGAGTTGACACTGCAAATCTCTGGATAATTGTTCTCTACTTATTTGTACTGTTTCTGCTTTCTTTTTAAATTGATAAGATAATTTTAGTCTGTTTTGATCAAGATCACTTTTTTTCCTATCCAATCGAAACATCCATTTTAGTAATGTGTATAGCATAATTGTCAAGCTGTTAAACTTTGTGTTCCAAAATATTCCTACCTAGCGGCTTGTAGAAAAGCTACCATTTTGGGTATAAAGAGCCAAAGTCCTACAAAAGACGTGCAGGATTTCAACTGATACTGATATTACAAACAGCAAAAGATCCAGACAAAGTTGTTCAAAACTAACGACATCGTTAGCTACATGTAACTAGACGTTAAATTTACAAACATATAGTATGCAATAACACTGCTATTTTTGCTGAGCAAATGTGAGAAGTGCAAAGCTCCTCACTTATTGTCTGCAAAAATATGAGCCCACTTGGTTTTATGAGTAAAATAAGACTCAACAAATACCATACTAACCACTTCATTAAACCACCAATTCTTTGAAAAACGAGGACCTGATACAATAGCAGCTATCATAGCATGGGTGTGCAAGCTGATCCTGAGTTTTGACTTGGTTTAAGATGTAAAGCTTACTTTTTATGTTTGCCTTTATTCTTAAACCACTAATTTAATGATATCTATACAAATACAGTTATGCAAATGGTTGACATGGTAATGAAAATGTAATATATATTTCATGATGTGTGAAAATGGACCCCAAGGTTTTCGCATACAAAAAATTCTTAACTCCTGTTTTACAGCTACAGAAACTGATGAGCCTTCAGGGTCAACACAGGGTATAATTGATTCCGCTAATTTTTGCTTCCTGCAGAGACTGTACATCATATTTGGCTTCTGCCGAGACTGTCCGCGATCTCTTGCTTCCTGCTGAGACTTCTGTACATGATAAATGGCTTCCTGCAGAGACTGTCCGTGTGATTCTGCTTCCTGCCGAGGCTCTCGGAAGCAGAGTCACGAGGACAGTCTCGGCAGGAAGCCATTTTTCGAGGACAGTAGTCCCTGCAGGAAGCAAGAGTTGGCGGACAGTTTTGGCGGAAGCCAAATATAATGGACAGTCTCTGCAGGAAGCGAAATTTGGTGGACTGGTTTATACCCTGTGGTCAATAGGATTCATAGGTTATTCTTGGGCTAAAGGAAGACTAATCAGACTGTACATTTTAATCAGACTGTGCAAATGCAAACACCTTATCATGGGATGTCAATCATTTATATTCTCTATAAAAACAAACAGTACACATCTATAAATAATCCATGTTTCTAAATATTTTATGTACAAACTGGTAACAAAAGAAAACTTGGCAGCATAATTAATGTATCAGCCCCATATACAGCCAAATCTGTCTCAAGGGGTCACTCTATTACGGGGTCACCTGCCTTTAGTGGCCACCTTTTTATGGGTCCCTTGAACCAATATATAGTGTAAAGAAATCTGTATTATTGGGTCACTTGTCTTAGGCAGCCAAAATTTATGTACCCCTTTGGGTGATCCCTTAAAACAGGCTGGACTGTATATCACGTTAATAGGCTCATAAACTAGTCCAATAGATACAGATTTACAGGGCATAAAAATACTGTATTAATCCTACAAAATGCCCCGGCTTTAATAAACACCACTCTCTCTTTTTCCTGATGTAATGTCATACTGACTTGCCAAAATGGCAAAATAACAGGCACAAAACTGCAAGACTTGTAGTTTACATATGAGCCGCGACATGAGAAAACCAACAATGTGGTTGTGCGCCCAGCGCAGACTCAGATCAGCCTGGACATCCGCCCAGTCTGATCAGAGTCTTCGCTGTCTGCATGAAGGTAGCTTAGACACTTAGCTACCCTTTAAGCCCTTGGCGAAGCGTCTGATCGGACACGGAAGTTGCTCAAGCTGATCTGAGTTTGCATCGGGCGCACAACCACATTGTTGGTTTTGTCGTGTCGCGGCTCATATGATCATATTTTCATCTCATCCTGGTCCACCAGGTGTTTTATGCAGGTGCAAGCTATTTTTAGTGATAATAAAGTGTAACTATTACTGTTATGTGGTTAAAATTACTCAATACTGTTTATTGTCAGTTTTTGGCATGTGGCTGATTTGTTACTCGTGATTCTCTAAATAATGCCCCCTTTCGTAAAATGCAATGCTCCCGAGGTATTTAATAGGATTAAACAGTTTGTCTCTGTTGTTTACTATGAGTGGCTTGTGGAAATGCAAAGGGGAAACTAGATTATGTCCTTGTTCCTCTTCCCTCCATTTCTATTTTAAATGAGTATTAATACAGACTTGAGAAATGTCGTAAAACATAATTTATCATAAAAGTAGGTCATAGCACTTTCAATAATACATTTCTTTGCGTAAGTTTACAATAAACATGATTTGCAACAAAAAACAGCTCTTCTGTCCCCTTCCATTTGGGCTATTGATTCATTATCTCTGTTCAAACATGATTTTTTATACATCGCCTTTATTGAAAACTTAAGCCCCACCAGGGATTGTAAAAGTTGGCATTTATGTTTAAGACAAATGGGTGCACTTTCAGGGGAAGTTACTCCACCATTTTCAATGTCTGCCTCCCGTCTCAACGGAGGTCAACTCTTAAATGAAAGAATTTGCTCCCCTAGGAGCAAATTCTTTCCTTCAGGAGTTGACCCCATTTTGCAAGGGCTTCACTCTCCAGGGATGCAAACAGAAAATCACAAAAGTTGCTTCCCTTTGGAAAAAATGCCGGAAAACATGGATGTGTACCCATACACCTTAACAAAGTCTTATATAAAGATGTAATTCAATAATGGGAGATAACATGTCAACATCTTGCACTGGACATTGGACCAGTAGAAACATCATTTTGCATATTTTATGTCAATGAAAATAAAAATACTGCCCTCCATATTTTAACATAATGTCAAACTTTAAACACCCCTCTAAAATCCAGGCTGCTTTCTCAGTTCTGCAAATGCTGTCATAAAATCCTTAATTTGTTGCTTATGTGCAAAAGTAAACAGGCAAATTTTTTTAGTGTAACTGATCACCGGACCACAATAACTGAAAAGAACATAACAGTTGTCACATTATATGTGGACACTTAATGGAAGGACTGATGTCTTTCTACTGCAGCAGTTTTAACAAAATCTAAAGATTTTAAACATAGTTTGCCATTTAAATCAATGTTAAAACAACTGACTGAAATAATATACAAGTGGTAACTTTGTTCCCTATCTGTTGGCGAAAAAAAAATATTGTCTAATATTTGTACACATGGATACTTTTCTTAACTTGCATAAATAAATAAATGGTTTAAAAGAACCTACAACAAATATATCAACATACCTGTACTTTACATGTTTACATATAAACAAATGTATCTATACAATAATAACGACATACAGAAGTAGAGTTAAGGTTCATGGTTACACTTCCACAATTTTCTGCCAGTTTTACGAAGGGAACAGTTTTGTGACTTCTAGTTTGCTTCCCTGGATAGCTAAGCCCTTACAAAATGGGGCCTTCTCTTAAAGGGAGGAATTTGCTCTAAGGACAGCAAATTCCTTAAGAGTTGGCTCTCACTGAAAAGAGAGGCAAAATGAAACGGGCAGAGTGCCTTCCCTGTAAGTGTATCCATTCACTTTAAACTCTATATTAACAGGGGCCGTATTCATAAAGCCACTTAAGTCGTTGCTATGCAGTTGCTAAGGCTAAATATCTATAAAGGAGATTCCCTACAACTATGAGATTTGCTCTGGAGGAACAGTCTTTGTAAGACTGTTCCTCCAGAGCAAATCTCATAGTTGTAGGGAATCTCCTTCAAAGAAATTTAGCCTTAGCAACAGCATAGCAACCACTTAAGTCGTTTTATGAATACGGCCCCAGACCTCCAGATAAGGATGAGTTCAACATAATTACAGGTACCCATTATATTTTGCAAAATGACACATAAAAGTTCATAAAATGGAGTGACTTTCACTCTTAAAATTGGCCTGTATAGCACATAATGTTTGGGTTGATGTATGCTCCCCATTTCAGATAGGCTGGATCATAAAACTTGCAATAAACTGCTAGGTATAACAAAATAGAGTACACTAGTCCCATTTTGGACTGGGATAAATGTTAACGTCGCATTAGAATACATCATCAATCATCATGAAGCTATTGCTAATGTCATGAAATAGCATCAACTAAGGCACAAACTTCATTCTGTTACAGTTAAAAGGCTATACCAGCACTACTCAGCAGGGTTGCCATCATCCTTCACTTCAAAAAATCCCTGACTTTTCCCTGATTTTTCCTAAACTTTACTAATTACCTATACCCTTTTCAGATCCAATAGTTGATTATTCTCTTTACTTTACAAGTGCTAAAGATATCACCTGAAAAATTGAGGGACACTCCTTCCTTTAAGAGTAGCCCACAATGTCTTTTGTGCTTGGATTAGCTTTCCTGAATGTGTATTCTTGCATATTTTCTCAAGACTGTCTTAGCCATTAATTTTCAAATTCCCTGATCCTTTTTAAAGTCCTTTGAAAGTTTCCTTGACCAATCACAAAATTCCCTGATTTTCCCCTGACCTGGAAAGTGCCATATGTTTTTCCCTGACCATGGCAACCCTGCTCTAATGCAGAGCTTTACATCTGTATTGTTACAGATTTAATCCTGGCAATATGCATTGGTTTTAGGTGCAAGCTATGTAGCTTTGCATTGGTTCAAGTGCTAGCTATGTAGCTTTGCACTGGTATCAAGTGCGAGCTATGTAATTTTGCAATGGTTTCAAGTGTGAGCTATGTATAAATTACAATTCATCTGAAATTTGATCACATCAATCATGATTTAACTATATGTAAACTTTTATTCTTTCTTCTCCTAAAATGGATTAATAAAAGTCTAATTACAGAGCTCTAGATAAGATGGAGTATTTGCTGATAATTAAAGATAATTTTTCTTATTTCTCATCAAAACCATATGTTGTGACCCCTCATCTGAACCGTCTCGCTGAGACGGTTCAGATGAGGGGTCACAACATATGGTTTTATGCTGAATTAACAAAAATTATCCCTAATTATCATCAAATACTCCCTCTTATCTAGAGCTCTGAATTATTCTAAAAACTGGGCTAATTGTTCCTTGAGAAAGGAGTGTAGTCCCAGATCAGACTGCTCCAAAGCAGTCAGAGCAGTCTAATGAGGCCCTGCACTGAGCCATTCTGGCAGCAATATTTTTTGATACACGCATTGAAAAATGAGCTGCAACACCAGAAATCCAACAGAAAAGTATATGCGCCAGCGAAGACTCAGATCAGCCTCAGAATCTGCCAAGTCTGAACCGATCTTTGCTGTGCGCAAAAAGGGTAGCTAAGAGTCTAAGCTAGCTCCATGTGGACACCAAAGACTCTGATCAGACTGGGCGGCTCACAATTTGTTGGTTTTCTCATGTCCCGGCTCAAATGAGGTTGTTCACACTTTGTTGGTTTTCTCATGCCGCGGCTCAAATGAGGTTGTTCAAATTCTAAGGTATATGGTAATACTCCATGCTTTTCTGCAATTTTTGCAAAGGGGAACAACTTTTGTGACTTCCTGTTTGCTTCCCTAGAAGACAAAGCCCTTTTAAAATGGAGTCTACTCTTAACAGAAAGAATTTGCTCCTACAGCAGCAAATTCTTCAAAAGTTTACCCCAAATGTAAATGGCAAAAATGAAAAAGCAAAGTCGCTTCCCCTGAAAGTGTACTCATTTACCTTAAGATAATTATAGTAATTAACATGTCCCAATATTTAGGGGATAACTGTCTTGAAAATTGTCATTTGGGGAGGTAAATCATCGGTTTTATGGTCGAAAATTTCGTTTTACGGCGAAGCGCTAGCAGAGCCGTAAAACGCAATTTGTGACCATAAAACCGGTGATTTACCTCCCCAAATGACAATTTTCAATACAGTTATCCCCATTCTAATACACTTTTCCACATTTTCACCTTTAATAATGTACTAGTTTGCACCAATTTCAAGAGCTGTCAGCAACATAAAACCAAACGTCAGCCAATGAGAAGCTACGTTTCTTACTTAATGACGTCGAGTTTGCGACAGTATATCGCAGAATATACTGTCGCAAATGTTTGACATTATACAATCTTATGTAGCGTTATATTCTTAAGTGCATTAGAATTATGATTATAACAGTATAATTTTGGAGGAATCAAAATATTTCAAAATCATAAGCATGAAAAATGTATCACAATGGTAATACATGTACATGGTTATTAAAACATATAAAATACATTATTTACAATAAAGTATAAGCGAAAATTGTTTGGTTTTAAACCTGGGTCCGAGGTTATAAAACTTGAGTATAATCTCAAACTCAAAATAAAACACACTGATTGGCTGCTTCCGAGCACATGCTCAGAAGCAGCCAATCAGTGTTCTTTATTTTGAGTTTGAGAATGTACTCAAGTTTTACAACCTCGGGGCCTTATTTACATGAACATGAGAAAATGAGGTCAAATTGAACTGTCATGAAAATATTAAGACGAATGTATACACTTTCAGGGGAAACAACTCTGCCATTTCATTTTTGTCTCCCTTCTCAATAGGATCAACTCTTAAAAGGAAAGAATTTGCTACTGTATGAGCAAATTCTTTCCTTTAAGAGAAGACCCTGTTTTTGAAAGGG
Organism: Ctena decussata; assembly: GCA_963989385.1. NCBI lineage: Eukaryota > Metazoa > Mollusca > Bivalvia > Lucinida > Lucinidae > Ctena > Ctena decussata. Next base: position 29,252,825 of record OZ022498.1, on the reverse strand, counting down.
AAGCAAACAGGAAGTCACAGAAATTGTTTCCCTTTGTACAAATGGTGGAAAACATTGTGGTGTACCCACTTATTCTGATCTGATTTGCACTGTCTGCAAATGCTGGACTTTTCACTTGCAACAGGTTAAAGGTCAAACTCTGAAGACACATTAATGTCAAATAAGATAGGAGTCAGTGATAAAATATAACGAGTTAACTTTTACTAAAATAGGACAGAGATACACCATCTCAGATTTGACAACATAATTATTTTGTACAGTATACATCAAACAGCTCCAGACAAGAGAAGGAGAGGTTCATGGAGGTGGGTGGGATTTATACAAGATCTTTTTTTTTTCCCATAAAAACATATAGAACAAGTTGTGGCCTTTCATTAGAAATGCCTCAATGTGCCTCATTGAGGCATTTGTAATGAATGGCAACAACTTGCACTATAACAGAAATGTACTAAAATTTTCTCATGATAATCATCAACCTCCAACCACACCCCCTGACACCCACCCACTCCCTTTTCTGGAGTTCTGTATCAGCAGTCTAACTATGCTGCCTAACAAGGTCATATTCTTGTCAGAAAAAGAAATGCTGCATTTTAGTTATTTACAAAGTCATGGTATTGTTTGTAAGCTAAAACAACATCAAAGCAATGTCATGACACTACATCAACAGATATACCACACCTGGTAAACACATAATTCCATTCCCACCTGAAATTTAAAAATCTGCAAATTGCATTACCAAAATATAACAATCCTATTCCATTCATATGTATATAAAGCGTATTTGTGCAAAAATCAGAGCTCTAGATAAGAGGGAGTATTGGGTGATAATCAGGGATAATTTTTGTTACTACTGTATAAAAACATATGTTGTGACCCATCATCTGAACCGTCTCTATGAGACGGTTCAGATGAGGGGTCACAACATGTGGTTTCAATGAGAAATAAAAATAATTATCCCTCAATTATCATCAAATACCCCTCTTATCTAGAGCTCTGAAAAATGTTTGCTTTGAAGTACAAGAACTGGTGGGAGTCCTTTCAAAGCTCCTGAAAGAGCTCCTACAGTTTCTCTTTCACAAAGCTGAAAGTTTTGTACATATACAGAGTCCTATATAAGAGGGAGTATTTGGTGATAATTAAGGATAATTTTTGTTAATTATGGATAAAAGCATATGTTGTGACCCCTCATCTGAACCGTCTCAACGAGACGGTTCAGATGAGGGGTCACAACATATGGTTTCAATAAAAAATAAAGAAAATTATCCTTCAATTATCATCAAATACCCCTCTTATCTAGGGCTTTGACTAACTTTACATACATATTTCTACAACTATCTTTACATACATAAACATGTAAACTGAAGAGCACTGTCATATTTTGGCTACATGTATTTGCTGTGTTATATTTTGGCTATTTGCTGATGCTTGTATGTATTCTTTATTTCCCCATGGGACTGAAACTGAGGGTTACCAGGCATGTCTCTTGTTGTTCAACAATGAACTGATTTTGTCTCAGTGTTTTTTGCCTGTTGGGCATATTAAAATAACTAACATGTGATATACATGTATATACTTAACAAAAAGAAAAAACATGCAGTGTTTTTTCTTTTTGTTAAGTATATACATGTATATCACATGATACTCCTACTTAGACTTTGTTCTAATTACAGAGCCAAAGATAAAACAAAATTTTTAGGCTATAAATTTGGTATTTTCCTTTCATCTCTGTAAAAACCTCTGGGCCCTGTTTTCAAAACAAACAACCTTGTTAGTAAACAAGATATTAAAATTTCAAACATATTGTATGCTAAAACACTATCATTTTTTGTTGAAATTTTCAGTGCAAAAATTCCTTCATTTTTTCAGCAAAAAATATGAGCATGTAAGACTGAACCAATCTATTTTTTTTTATTTTTTTGCTGAGAAATTTTAAATATCAATATTTGTAACCCAAAAAGTTTCCTACTTCAGCTCTGGAATTCCAAAAATGAGCTGCAACAGGGGAAAACCAACAAAGTGGTTTTGCGCCCAGCACAGACTCACATCAACCTGGACATCTGCCCTGTCTGATCAGACTCTTTGCTAAGCACTTAAAGGGTAGTTTATGGAATAAGCTACCTCCATGAGGACAGGGAAGACTCTGATCAGATTGGGCAGATGCCCAGGCTGATCTGAGTCTGCACTGGGAGCACAACAACTTTGTTGGTTTTGTCATGTCACGGCTCAAATGAGCAAAAACGAGTTCTTGCGAGCATATACTATCTAGAGACCATAGTGAGATAAATTCTGTCTCACGTGATGAGATCCTTCTTTTCTTCTTTGGATTCTTTGAAAAGGTCATAAAACACTAATTATCCTCCTGAATTCCAGATATGGTGGGGTATCAAGGATAATTCTGAGATAATTTTTCTTATTTTCTCACTGAAAATGTAAATTGTGACTCAACGAGACGGTTTTAACGAGGGGTCACAACATATTTTATTGAAAAATATAGAAAATTATCCCTTAATGTCCCCGTTACCCCTTTTTATCTAGAGCACTGAACCACAAACTGTGGTTGTTTAAAAGTCACTTGCATCATGTATATTTTTCTTTATAGGACCCACATATAAATGTATTTGGACCCTGAGATAGGAGTTAGTACTGCACCTGTTCCAGTAGATGTATTTCTTAAATCACAGCACTCCAGATTATGTGTACTTATATTAGAGCCCTAGATAAGAGGGAGTTTTTAATGATAATTAAGGATAATTTTTCTTATTTCTCATTGAAACCATATGTTGTGACCCCTCATCTGAACTGCCTCAATGAGACGGTTCAGATGAGGGGTCACAACAAATGCTTTTATGCAGAATTAACAAAAATTATCCCTAATTATCACCAAATACTCCCTCTTATCTAGAGTTCTGCTTATATGGAGCTCACAGAAGGTTTTTGTTCCACTTGCATAATTTGCTGTGTAAATCACAGGCAGGGCTCCAGGTTAGGAAAATTTTGCAGACATTTCTTTTTTCTTTCTTTTTATTTCTCTAAAAAATTCATGAAAGATCTTATTTAAGATGTAAGGGTACATCTTCAGGTTTTTCTGTCTTTTTTTTCTTCAAAGGGCGGCAATTTTTGTGACTTTCTATTTGCTTCTCTGAATGGAAAAGTCCTTCCAAAAGGGGTCAACACTGAAAGGAAAGAATTTGCTTCTGGAGAAGCAAATTCTTTCATTCCAGAAATGACCCAACTGAGAAGGTAGTCAAAAATAAGAATGACAGATGATTCTCTCAAGGTATACCAATTTACCTTAATAAAATCCCCAAGCCCAGGAGATTCCACAACGTTTTGTGGAAAATTCAAAGCTCATCATAATAATACTAAGATACTTTTTCTTGTTTCTATATATACGTGGCCCCTTCATTAGAAACATCTCAAAGAGACAGTTGTAAAGAGGAGTCACAGTGACTGGTTTTGGAGGCAGAGCTTATCACTGGCACCTAAGCTCGAAATATGTCATAATGTCCAGAACTGGACATTATGACAAATATTGAGATTAGGTGCAAGTGGTTCTGACATTATGTATACTTTTATATAGAACAAACAGAAAGTACTGACTGAGTTATTGCCAAATCCATGCATATATGCAACTGGGGGAGAAATAAAATGAAAAAAAAAAAAAAAAAGAATTTGTCCACAAAATTTATCCAACCTGATGCTTCAACACATGGGCAAAAGTTGATTTGTTTTGGTCTTTTTTTTTTTTTCATCTAAGAGCCATTGTGCCATCTTTACCCACAAGAAGTTGTAGTCCTGAGGCTGAAAACAGAGAAATTCTTTATCAATATAATGACGGAGTTATCAGTTAAAAGTAGTTTTATTCTACATCATAAGTAAGTGTGTGGTTGCATGCATGGAACTGATTTAACTTTTTTTTTGACTGGATACCCATTTTTGGGGATATATGCCAACAGTACAGATCCAGCTCAGATGCCATAAAAGGCGGCACCTGATCAGGATCTATACCTTCTGCTTATATGAATTTCCATGCAAAGTACAGTAGAACTGAAAACATCCATCACAACCACCTAAAAGTACAAACGAACTCATCCAATGATAAAAATTGACAGGTCCAATGGACAAAAAAGGGTTAAAGTATATGGGTTCTTTCAGTGGAGCAACTGGTATCCCTTCTTATCTACACTACAGTAAGCTGACCTGTTTTGTCATTTAAGTTCCTGTCTGCTACTAAATTCAGTGTTTTGGGTGGGCTGAGTTTTGTTATTGTGGCTTTTCCTGGATTTCTGCATGTGTGTTTTTATTGTCACATTTACAGAAATTCTGTTCAGACAGACTAAGCAATGAAGTTCAAATCTGAAGACTTTTTATCTTGCTTCGAAACAATAATATCAGGAGTCAGTTGTTGAAAATGGCACTGTACGTCGGTAAAATGGTGGAAATATATGGCTGTGAGCCTATACACCTTACCACAAGCAACTTAAGCATGTTAGCTATGGCAGTATACAATGTTGGTCAGTGTTCAGCGAAACTACTTATTTACCTATGAATTATTTAAAAGTAAAGAGTGCCTGGTTTGTTCAAAACAACTGATCTGTTTAATGAGTGAGTGAAAGAACTCGGTCTTAACGTCCCACCAACAACTAAGTCATACGGAGACGAGACCTTGGTTTAAAGTCTCATCTGAAAGACATGAGCAGTGGGAAGTCGATTTTCAACCCCTGGTTTGGTAATCCAGCGTGTTATCCACTATATTACTGCCACTCCTAATCCATTTAATGAAACCTACTGGTTAATGGAAGCATCAAATTTCCATTCCGGTCAAAACCTATTGAAATTCAGCTGGTCCAAATATTAGTAACTTAGGAAGTTGTTGATCAAGGTGAAATAGCAGAGCCGCCCATGAAAGTGTACCCTTTCACCTTAAATCTGCAACAGCAGAATCATTCTTGTTGAAAATGAATGCATTTGACAGTAATAACACAATTTGCCCAGATTTGGAATTTTCAGTCTAAGGAAATATTGTAAAAATCTAAAAATTGGGGCACCTAAAACAATTACTGTAACTGTTTTAGAAATGGAACAGTTAGGTTCTACAATGCAGTAATGTTGCAAGTAGATACAGACAGAATGGCAAACAGTGTAGACCCTGATCAGACTGCTCCTTGAGGAGCAGTCTGATCAGGGTCTGCACTGTTTGCTCCGCCCTACCTCCCCAATAATTAAAATTTTCACATTAAAATATCTTACATTCTTCTTGTTCAACTGGTTTAAGGTCTGTACTGGCCAATAATTCTTCCACCAGCCCCTCTGCATCAACTCTAGTTTGGTCAACTCTCCGCTCTTTCAATGAGGATTCTTCATACTTCTGTAATATATTGTTATCAGATCTAGAACAGTTAATATGAAATACATGTAATATGAAAATTCTAGAAAATAGTGCATCTAAAATAATTATGTAATTGCCCTAAAAATGGAACAGTTTTGTTTTTTATTGCTGTATTTAAAAGATGCAGAAGCGTTTGACTCCTTTAGAAACAGTCTGATATTGGTCTGCATGGATAGGTCAGACCTATCTTTCCCAATACTAAGTTGTTGGTTGGTCCATTTGATGCTTAACGTCCACGGTAAACAACTAAGGTCATGTCGGGACGGTCAGTTAACCTAACCACACTATTCTTGGGCAGGCTTAGACCGCCTAAGCAGTTAACCAGTACTAAGTGCACATACTTTCGCCAGTAACTGACAACTACCCTTCTTGAATCAGCAGAAGCCAGAAGGAGAAACGAAAGTATGTGGCCAGACCGGGATTCGAACCAAGGACCTCTGACTTACGAGTCAGGTGCCCTACCGACTGCGCTACCCCAATACTAAGACTTTTGAAGTTTTAAAGTACTATCAGTATATCAATGTTCTCAGGGTTTAACAATCTGGGATGGCTTGTTCAAAGCATTGCTAGCTTAATGAAGTTTCAAGTGGAAATTTTGTTAAGTACATGTACTCACAAAATCAATTGCAGTAACATTTTTTGCTGAGAAAATATGTGGAACGTTTGCACTGCAATGGCTCCTCACATTTTTTGGAGCTAAACTGACAGATCTTTAAGAATAATATGTTTGAAAATTTAACGTCTCTTTAACAAACATCGTCTAGGGAGAGGAATGTTATAAGTACATGGGCTTTTGTTCCAATCCCATTATTTGTATTGTATCAATAACAGTATGAAATAAGTATGTTTAAACCAAACGTTGCTAGTTTTGAACAATTGGGTCCTGGAGTGACATCAGAGCTGTAGATAAAAGGGCGTATTTGGTGATAATTAGGGATAATTTTTGTTAATTCTGCATAAAAACATATGTTGTGACCCCTCATCTGAACCGTCTCGACGAGACGGTTCAGATGAGGGGTCACAACATAGGGTTCCGATGAGAAATAAGAAAAATTATCCTTAATTATCATCAAATACCCCCTCTTATCTAGAGCTCTGCAGTGTGTCTCTGTCATAACCATGTTCCCCAGGTGGCTCAGCGGAACATATTATCCATAGCTGCAATGGATTTGCAATGTGCGTCCTTCAATGGCTCCTATATTCTAGAACCATCTCCAATTTATACATACCCTTCTCCTTTCTTTGCTAGCCTCACCCAGTGCTGAGCCTGCACTTGGACTCCTGAAAGATACATCATAATTATTTGCCTATGAGACAGGGGTGGGGGGTTTCCCATAAAAAATGATCCCTACGCTACAAGTCAGTCTTGTGTAATTCTGGTATAAAACGAGTTTTTCTCTTGCAAAAGAATCTAAAAAATTCCGGATCTGTTTTGCATTTATTTTGAATCAGGGACAGTTAAAAGCTGCTGAAGTATAGGAATGGGCTTTGTATTGCGTATGCTATGCCAAAGTTATGGTGGGCCTCTATAAACAGCTGCCCTAAGGCTACAAAGCAATGAAAATCTTTTATCATTTAGTACATATTCAGTACATGTATTTTTCCACCAACTAAGAGATAAATCTTTGTACAAACTGAAGCCAAAGATGTTGCACAGTTTTGGTAATAGCATCTGTTCACACCTTTAAATAAACCTATAATGTGGCCTCCTGTTAGCATTGTCTGGAAATTGTGGACATAATTGAGGACCAAAATATGCTGCTTACTCTCAGAACTGCCTAATGAAGACAATTACATGTACAACTCAAGTATAATGAGAGGCTCAGATAATATTAGTATCTAACAATAATTTCAAGCTAACTTTTCTTTCTTGTGATCCCTTCATTATAACAGTCTTATGGAGAAGGACAAGGTTCAAGTATTGGGTCACTGCATACGTTTTTATAGAGAATTATCATAAATTAGCTTAGAATTATTCAAAATTCCTGACACCCTTATCTGGGCCTCGGTGGCCAAAACACATTTTCAGAGAAATACAATAATCCTATATTTCTTATTATACAGTACTGATACAGATCCATAATATGGCTGCCATGTCTACACTGAAGTCAAAGTAGAGTATTTGCTTTACTGAAAAAATAATTCAGGCTCTACTGGGTGCTACACCTTCACACTTTAAGTACCAAATATGAAAACAGATGAATTTGCAAAGAGCATAGATCCAGATGAGGTGGCTCATGAGCAGCAGTTTCATCTGGATCTATACTTTGTTTCTGGAGATCGGAAAAGTTGAGCCATACCTTGTATGTGTGAGATGAGCTGGTGTTTCATTGCCGGTTCCTGAGCTAGACTGTCTACTATGTGTCAGGGAACCATAGTTAGAACCAGTCCGTGAGTGTTGACTGGCATAGCTAGACTGTCGGGAGTGGCTCTTCTCAAAGTCTTTTTCTGTTTCCATAAGTTCTGGTAAAGGAAAGGCAGGACTTGTCATAAACAGAAATGAAATAATCAGAGCTCTAGATAAGAGGGAGTATTTGATTATAATTAAGGATAATTTTTCTTATTTCTCATCGAAACCATATGTTGTGACACATCATCTGAACCGTCTCGTCGAGACGGTTCAGATGAGGGGTCACAACATATGTTTTTATGCAGAATTAACAAAAATTATCCCTAATTATCACCAAATACGCCCTCTTATCTAGAGCTCTGAATATATACCTTTGTGTATATGTGAACGCCTGGGTCTGGTTGTTCAGTGCATCAGTAGCTTAGCAAAGCTGTTAGCTGAGGATTTGTTAAGTATTACTGAACTCACAAAATATATTGTGGTTATTTTTTTTTTTTTTTTTCTTTTGCTGAAGAATTGTGAAGAGCTTTTTCACTGCAAATGCTCAACACATTTTTTCAGCAAAAATGGTAGAGTTTTTACGTGTAACAGGTTCGCAAATCCAATGGTTCTTACTAACTATGTCATTAGTTTTGAACAACTGAGCCCTGAAATACTGCTACACTAATTTCTGTGTGGTACAAGTCACAACAGTAACAATTACATGAAATAGAAACACATTACTTGCCTGTCTGAGCTATGCCAGAAAACTGTTCAAGAGTTTAAGCCTTCTACAATGATGCTGCAAAGTAACTGCTATGTCTGAAATTCTGCTAATCATAAGTGAGACATGACAGAATTAGTAAAAATATTTTTTGTCAAAACAGGCGACCCCCAACAGGCACTTTTCCAGTTTTGTCATTTTGCTTAACAGTCAACGTGAGGAACTGTAACATTTTAATTCTCTCTGTCAAACTGAGATCTGGTCCCGAGGTTATAAAACTTGAGTACATTCTCAAACTCAAAATAAAGCACACTGATTGGCTGCTTCCGATCACATGCTCGGAAGCAGCCAATCAGTGTGCTATATTTTGAGTTTGAGATTATTCTCAAGTTTTATAACCTCGAATCCCGGGCCATTATCAGATATTAGCAGATACTGTGCCACTGCTCATGGGTAGTCTTTACTGTGAGTCAGTTTTGATGATAAGTTGATGAAAATTATCTTTATTTCTGAACATTATTGGCAATAACAAAAAATATTTTTATTCTGACTCATATTGACTCATTATTGTTTGAGAGCCAAATATACATATCCATACAAGACTTTCATTGAATGTGTGTCTTGCCTGTCTGTCTGCTGTTATACCGTGGCCCCTACATTACCCTAATGGGCTTAAAAATTGGGATAAGAGTTAGTCTTAAAAGCATTAATTTTCCATTTGTCCCAAATGGAAAATTATTGGTTTTAGGCGTCCCAATACTAAAGCACATTAGGGTACTGACAAAACTTGGCAAAATTTTATGCTGTCATCATCTGAAAAGCAACATCCAAAAAAATTACCTTCCTTTGGAGTTTTGTTACATGAAGTGAGATTTCACATAGGGGGACAACATGTCACATGATGTGAACTTACCATGAGATATTATACTTGGCCTGTCTTTCCTTGGCAGACTCCCAAACCCACTGCTGTTGGAGGCCAGGCTTCCTTCTTCCTCCACTGACCCTACTCTCACATCCGACCCCTCTTCACCTTCCCCAGGGATCAGGAATGATGACTGGGTCATACTGAAAATAAAATATTAAAAGTTTGCGACAAGTTAAGATTCAATGTTCATGAATGTCAGAAATTTTATTTTTTTTGTTAAAAATTCTTGTTCTGTCTTTTTTGTTTTTTTTTTTCAAGAAAGCCTCCATTTCTCTCTCAGTGGTGTAAATTCCTAGATTATTTAACATACTATATGACTGCAAGCTTTTTATTATCATTTACTCTTTCATATCACAAAACAGAGCCAAACCAATAACCTCAACGAAAGCAGATAACCAGGGCATCGTGGCAAGCCAATGGTACTAAGTCCACTTTGTTCCTTATATACCCTTGGCTCATGGGCTATTCCAATATCAGATTTCCCACAGCACAGTCTTTTGGCTGCAGTGAGTTGCTTCCCTTGGCTCTCAGTTTTTGACCAATCAGAATATCCTTTGCAAAACACAGTTGTCAAGTGTTAAAAAACACTGGTTAACTGGTTAAATATTGACCGTCTACTCTTTTTGGGAACTGTTCATAGTAAACAGGACATTTTTCTATCCACAAGGGCACCTGAAATGCTTAAAGTTTTTTGTTATGGACAATTTGATTGGAATGAATGAATGAATGTTTAAGTTATTTATAGACCAATTTGATTGGATGTGATGGAAGTTGCTTGTATCCAATGAAATGGCATACTGGGAAATTCAATCTACGAATAGGCCATCAGCCAATAGTAGGAACAAAGTGGACTTAGTATCTTTGGCTTGCCACGACGATACCAATGTTGTTGGAAAAAATATATCTGCATCTCACTTCTGCAAATAGCAGGGGCGACAAAAACTGATTAAGTTGGTTTACTATATGTTGGTAAGTCCAGAGCTTACAAAGAAGTAAACAGTGCAGACCCTGACTAGACTGCACCTAAATCTGATTTTAGTCCACACTGTTTCCTTCAACATTTCTGTTCCAAAATTTAGGGTGATAATAGTAGTTCAAACCCTAAATCTCTCACTGATACACAAAATTCTCCAATACACTTAGGCCAAATGAAACTTTCTCTCAAAAGTTACAATAAATGCTATTTCATTTTTTAAACATTCACTTACACTTTAAATACAGGATCACCAGACATCAGTGAAACAACCATTGTGAGTTTGAGCGTTGAGTTGTCAAGGCGATGTTTAGTGTCGTAACCCTCCAAAAGGTAGCGACGTTGTTGTGAACCTGATCCTGCAAACTCCGACAGGTTAATATCGGCAAAGCCGAGCTTCTGATAAGATTTCCCTCCTTTCAGCTCCTGTAATATATAAGTATCATATGAGTCCCATCTGGGAGGAAAAAAGCTGGATGGATGGATGACTTGGTAGTTTTATACAGAGCTCTAGATAAGACGGAGTATTTGATGATAATTAGGGATAATTTTTGTTAGTTCTGCATAAAAACATATGTTGTGACCCCTCATCTGAACCGTCTCGTCGAGACGGTTCAGATGAGGGGTCACAACATATGGTTTCAATGAGAAATAAAAAAAAATTATCCTTAATTATCACAAATACTCCCTCTTATCTAGAGCTCTGTTAAATCCTTTATCAACAGTACTGCAGGTTTATCAGGATGATGGAAAAGTAGTTATGGAAATCTGTGTGCAAGAGCGAGCTATTTAGGTTGGGACAAGATCCTGGCTCCAGCAAAACTTGATCATGTGCAAACCGTGCTTAGCCTATCACACACATAGAAGAATCATACCTGTGATTCTTTGTAGTTTAGCCTGTTTTTAGTTTTTCCATATATAAAATGGTGAGTGCAGCAAAGGCCCTGGCCAGACTGCACAGACGTGCGGGCTGCTTAGAACCTCTGCCATTCATTTTTGCGTTAAACACCCCTATTGCATTCTGCAACATGTGTGAAGATAGGCTAGTTACCATGTTCTCTGCATACATTACCAAGTTGCAGAAAAGATCTTTGAACAATGACAATGTCCTGGTGACATCAAAGCTTATGTACTCCTGCTTGTCAATAAAAGCTAATTCACCTTTTTGTCTGCAAAAAATAATCATCTTATAAGCTTCTTAACAAGAAGTGCAGTATTCCTTGAATTCTGGCTCACTCCAAAAATAGCTACATTCATAATAATGTATTACCTTCCTAACAGAAATTCTACAAACACATGGCTCCAGTATGCCTGTATGAGCACTGGCAGACATCTTACAGGTGAAGTTGAACTTTGAACCCCACTGAACACAATTATTTCGCACTTCTTTTCTGAAAATTAGAGAGAATAGAAAGTTTTAACAAAGCTGAAAATACTTGTAAAAAACATCTTTTTTGATAACTATCCATTGTAAACTTGTGCAAACATAAGTTGTTTGTAACATCAGTACATCAATGTACAAACTTCTTTTTTTCTAAAGTTGCATCAGTATTTAACTCTTTAAGTACCAAAAAGCAGACGACAAAATTTACGTCTGCAAAAATTCAAAAACTGCTTCGTCCAAGGCATTTCATATTGAGAATTCAAAGACTAGAGGGCAAAGAGTGTAGATCTAGATGAGGCGGCTCATTACGAGCCGCCTCATCAAGATCCACGCTGTTTGCAAACTCTGCTATTTTCGTCACTGGGGCTTAAAGAGTTAATACTGCATTAAACTCATAATGACATTTAACATGAAGTTAATGCCTCTTCACTGTGTGTTGATCTTATGAGGTTCAACTGCTGCATATGTAAATGGTCATTGAATAAAAGCGAATTTGACTGGTGCTGGGGTGTAGGTTACTATTCTAATGCCCTAAACTCCTTTGTTTCTGATCATGTTTTCAGAGTTGAAATTCATTTCAAGAGTTCAGAACTCCCACAAAACAACCCATCTCATCACAGCCAGTCATCTACCACATATATGGTATACACCTTTCCTTCACATCCAAATGTCCTACAACTTAAGGTTCTTAACACTCAAAGCATCATGCATGTAACTGAAGAAGCTGAATTTTCAAAGTGTTTATTCAGATGAGCCACTTGATCAGGATCTACACTATCTGCCCTCTAGTTGTTTTTTTTTTAATCTGAATACGATATAACATTAATATTTAGGTAGGACTACCATGGCTACTATGACAAAACATTTTTTTTTTTAATTTTTGCAGATGCAAATGTTGTTGGCTATTTTGGCGTTTTAAGGCCAAATTTCATGCCCAACTTAGTACACGGATAAGCATTTGGAAATTTTACATTGCGCCTCATGGTAAAATAACCCATGGACTTGTTAATCTGAGTTATAAGTTATAAAGTCTGTGAGGCAAAATGGGGCCTAAGTGTTAAGTTTAAAAAGAAACTAAATGAAACTTACCTGTCTGACTGTACATGAAAGCTGCCTCCATCAAGCAGTCTAATCTTTGCAAACAATATTCCACTAACAAAAGGCACAGAGGAGAGTTCATCTACTTCTAAAGATACATTAAACTTGTAACGTTTTTTTCTTGACATGAATGGAATCATGCTGCTATCCAGATATCTGCTTAGCATTCACTTCAGATGTTAATTTAGTCTTTGTCAGCCATAGTTCAAATGTCTGCATAATTACTGTCATACACTGGTAAATAAAAGTGTTCTGAATGCTCTTTCAGTTCCATGTTGTAACTCCTACATAGTGATGAGGCTTCTACAATCTGTAATGCTAAAAACATTCAGTAGCTGTAGGTGTGGCCTACCATTTTGATTTGGCTATAAGATGAGGATATTCTCCCTCCTAAAATTCAGTGCTCCAGATAAGAAGAACGTAACAGGGATAATTTTCCTTATTTTTTCACACAGTCATTATGTTCGGGTATGTGTACTCACCGGATCGGGCTTAACCGGATTGGACCGGACCAGCGTTTTACCATTTAAAGCTGTTTTATCATACTTTCTTTGACTGTAAATGTTTTGGTTTTAATCAGATAGTGTATCCAACAGATATATCACAGTGATATTTGAGCTTGAAGGAGTCTTCATTCAGGGCTCTCGATCACCAAAATTTGGGGCCGAAATTCGGCCCCATTCCCAATGCCAAAAAGTATGTTTTTTTCCCAATTCCAGCAAGGTTGGCAAAATGCCGGCAAATACGAGTATTTTCCATGCCAGCGGTATTTACCGGTAAATACTGGCAAATACTGGAAAATACCGGCAAATACTGGTTGATTGAATTGACCAGCCTGGAATTAATACAATAACCTACACTGTGTATTTCAGTTATACTGGTCAACTGACTTAATATTTAAACTGAAGTTTAACAATTGTGTCTCCTTATTTATTTAATAATTTATCTAGTCTGTGAAATTTTGAACTTTAGTTTAGTTTAAACAGTATTTTATTCAACATATAAACATACACAATCAGTTCATACATGAATAATATAAAGGATTTGATAACAAGCTAACTAGCTTATAGACATCGTCTCCTAATTTTGAACTTTGTTTTAGTGAAAAAAAATAGCCTGTTTCATAGCTGGACATTTCTCTCTCTGGGCTTGGAGCCATGGAGCTTTGGTACTAACTACTGTTTTGCAGTCAATACATCTGGCACTGGTCTTGTTGTCTTGGTCAACAACAGCATAGGATCTTTTGGCTTATGGTGAATAGGAGTTTGGTTATGATGTGTGATGGTTCAGTTTTAGGACTGATTATGACAAATTATTATCTGACTGCTTTAATGTATTCAAGAGCTGAATCCATACTAAAGCTCAAGCTATGCAAATAACACCTCTATGTACTTCACCTTGACTAATTGTCTAACCTTTGTATAAAACAGATAACCATTCTGACAACTTATTGTTTCCATTCTTGCCCCAAGCAATACTCTGCTGCTCCCTTAAATAAATATTGTTTTGAAAATTGTTGTTTTAACAATTTAGACACTGTCTTGCAAATTGGGTGTCACAGGTGACTGGCCAGGTGTACAGGTGAATTTACCTGTAATTTCTTACCTGTTTTGTTATGCTGTTTAGTTAGGAACAAAAATAATGTTGAATCAAGATACTGTTTATACTTGTGAAATTGTCATTTTTTTGTCTTAAATCCATGTTTTCAAAATTTGGCTGTTTCAACCTGCTTAATTTGTGAAACATTTTATTCTTAATGGTGGTAAACTAACTTCATATTTAGTATAAAAAAAATTAACTAAAACATCTTTAAGTCATTTAGTTTGAATATATATTATTTTAAGTTACCTTAGTTTTGGTTTTAGCAAGATTCAAAGGTGAAAAAGTTCAATCAACCAGTATTTGCCAGTATTTGCCACTTTAGGAATATTTTCCAGACCGGTAAATACCGGTAAATTCCAGCGGTAAATACCGGGGGTGGAATTTACCGCCCAACCTTGAATTCCAGATGAAAAATTCCCAATCTGACTAAGCCTGTTTGGTCCAAGAATACTGCAGTTGCATCAATGCAAAATGTATTACAAGAGGCCCAAATGGGCCTGATATCGCTCACCTGGCTATTTTGCCATGGACCATTTTTGACACAAAATTGGTCCAATTACTTTGAAATTTGCAAGAATCATTTTGCCATAAATTTCATCAAAATCTATTCAGTGGTCATTGAGATATTGCCATTTCATGTTTTGCGCTATTTTTAGAAATGGCAGATGGAGGCCATCTTGGAATGCCAAAATGCAAAAAATCAAAAGCCTTCATGCAAGGACCATTCTGACATAAACTGGTCCAGTTCCATTGTAATTTTTCAATTTTCACATTTTTCTATTTTAAGTAAAAGAGACCAATTTGGCGGGTCTATATTTATTAATTTTTGAAACATCTCAAAGCCAGAATCATTTTGCAACAAATTTTGTCAAAATCCATTCAGGGGTTACTGAAATATTGTCATTTTCATGTTTTGTGCTATTTTTAGTAACGGCAGATGACAGCCATCTAAGATTGCCAAAATGCAAGAAATCGCAAAGGCTTCATGAACGGACCATTCTGACACAAAATTAGTCCAATTCCATTGAGATTTTCTGATTTTCACATTTTGCTATTCTTAGTAACAGAGGCCAACTTGACTGGTCTATATTAAGTTATGCTTGAAACATCTCAAAGCCAGAATCATTTTGCAATAAATTTTGTCAAAATCCATTCAGGGGTTACTGAAATATTGTCATTTTCATGTTTTGTGCTATTTTTAGTAACGGCAGATGACAGCCATCTAAGATTGCCAAAATGCAAGAAATCGCAAAGGCTTCATGAACGGACCATTCTGACACAAAATTAGTCCAATTCCATTGAGATTTTCTGATTTTCACATTTTGCTATTCTTAGTAACAGAGGCCAACTTGACTGGTCTATATTAAGTTATGCTTGAAACATCTCAATGCAAGAATCATTTTGCCACAAATTTCGTCAAAATCCATTCAGGGGTTACGGAGATATTGTCAGTTTCATGTTTTGTGCTATTTTTAGTAACGGCAGATGGCAGCCATCTTGGAATGCCAAAATGCAAGAAAATTTTTCTCAAAGGCTTCATGAAAGGACCATTCTGACACAAAATTAGTCCAATTCTATTGACATTTTCGAATTTTCACATTTTGCTATTTTTAGAAACATAGGCCAACATGACTGGTCTATATTTAGTTACGTTTGAAACATCTCAATGCAAGAATCATTTTGCCACAAATTTCGTCAAAATCCATTCAGTGGTTACTGAGATATTGTCATTTTCATGTTTTGTGCTATTTTTAGTAACGGCAGATGGCGGCCATCTTGGATTGCCAAATTGCAATTAATCAAAACATCTTCATGCAAGGAACATTCGGAAATAAAATAAGTCAAATTCCATTCAAGGGTTCTTGAGAAATTGTCATTTTTTATGTTTGTGCTATTTTTAGTAACGGCCCCCCTGGTGGCCATCTTGGATAGTCAGTTGGCATAAATTTGAAATAATTCAATTCAAAGACCATTTCTGACCAAACCTTATCAGAATCCATTTGTGTTTTCTTGAGATATTGACATTTGAGCGAATTCGGTCTTGTAAACGCTAAGTAGGTCACTGTGACCTAATTCAGCTACAGATTTTTTTGATTTTTATAAAATTTCATTGCAAGGTCCCACTTATGTTCCATGCAAACTTTCAACCAAATATACCCAATAGTTCTAGTGGAGATGTTGATTTTGTTGTTTTTGCTATTTTTAGAAATGGCGGCCATCTTGGATTCTAAACCTGACCCACTTTTACAAATTTGAAACCCTGCAGTCTGGTCATGCTCCATGTGAAATTTGAGACCCATGGGTTCAGTGGTTTTAGAGAAGAAGTTGTTTGAAGTTGTTTAAATAAGTTGTTTTTCGACATTGGCATTTGAACAAAATTACCCTCGTAAACAGAAAGTAGGTCACTGCGACAAAACTACGCTACAGATTTTTTTCATTTTTACAATTCTGAATACCAATGTTCCACTGGTGTTTCAAGCAAAAATTCAGACAAATATACCCCGTGGTTCTGGAGAAGAAGATGATTTTGTTATTTTTGCTATTTTTAGTAATGGCGGCCATCTTGGATATTCAACCTGACCCAATTTTACAATTCTGAGACCCTGGAGTCAGGTCATGCTCCATGTGAAATTTGAGAACCATGGGTACGGTAGTTTTACAGAAGAAGATGTTTGAATATTTGTTTTCAAGTGTTGACGGACGACGCACGGACGCACGCCGCAGGCTTTGGTATGACAATAGCTCACTATGGCCCTTCGGGCCAGGTGAGCTAAAAAACCACCTAAAACTAACAAGAGGGCCATGATGGCCCTGGATCGCTCACCTGAGTATCCTGTGAACCTAACCTCAGAGACATCCATATGACCAATAGACAGAGTTTCACAAAGATTTAATGGAAAATGAACCCTTTATTGTGTACCTAAGTTTTCTTTAAGATTTAACCTAATGACCTAGATTTTGACCCCACATGACCCAGTTTCAAACCTGGTCTAGATTTCTTGGATATGAACATTCTGAGAAAGTTATCAAAACTGTGCCCTCTAAAGTGTACACAATGCTTTTCTGAGGTTTAACCTAGTGACCTACTTTTTGACCCAACATGACCAAGTTGCACCCTTGGTCCAGATTTGTTGAAGACAAACATTCTGACAAAGCCCTATGAAGATAGAACAAAACTAAACTGTGTCCTCTAAAGCGTTCACACTGTTTTTCTAAGAACTGACCTAGTGACCTAGTTTTTGACCTGACATGGCCCAGTTTCAAATCTGGTATAGATTTTATGAAAATAAACATTCTGACAAGGTTTCACGTAGATTGGATCATAACTGTGCCCTCTAGAGTGTACACAAGGTTTTTCTAAGATTTGACCTAGTGACCTAGTTTTTGACCCCACAAGACTCAGATTCAAATTTGGCCTAGATTTTATATAAATGAACATTCTGACAAAGTTTCATGAAGATTGGATCATGTGTGCACAAGGTTTTTCTAAGATTTGACCCAGTGACCTAGTTTTTGACCCCATATGACCCAGTTTCAAAGATGGTCTAGATTTCATTTAGATAAACATTCTGACAAAGTTTCATGATGATTGGATCATAACTGTGCCCTCTGTGTCATTCTAAGATCTATTTCTATTTTTAGCTCTGGCGGCCATATTGTTCAGCGGAGCGAAACCGTTTGTGCAATTTTGGTAGAGGGTCTTCTAAGAAACATTTCTGTGAAATTATTTCAAAATCGGTCCAACAGTTTTTGAGGAGAAGTCATTTAAAGGTTTTTCTATTTTTAGCTCTGGCGGCCATTTTGTTCAGCGGAGCGGAACCGTTTGAGCAATTTTGGTAGAGGGCCTCCTAAGGAACATTTCTGTGAAATTATTTCAAAATCGGCCTAGCAGTTTTGAGGGAGAAGTCGTTTAAACGTTTTTCTATTTTTAGCTCTAGCGGCCATATTGTTCAGCGGAGCGGAACCGTTTGAGCAATTTTGGTAGAGGGTCTTCTAAGAAACATTTCTGTGAAATTATTTCAAAATCGGCCTAGCAGTTTTGGAGGAGAAGTCGTTTAAAGGTTTTTCTATTTTTAGCTCTGGCGGCCATATTGTTCAGCGGAGCGGAACCGTTTGAGCAATTTTGGTAGAGGGTCTTCTAAGAAACATTTCTGTGAAATTATTTCAAAATCGGCCCAACAGTTTTGGAGGAGAAGTCGTTTAAAGGTTTTTCTATTTTTAGCTCTGGTGGCCATTTTGTTCAGCGGAGCGGAACCGTTTGAGCAATTTTGGTAGAGGGTCTTCTAAGAAACATTTCTGTGAAATTATTTCAAAATCGGCCCAGCAGTTTTGGAGGAGAAGTCGTTTAAAGGTTTTTCTATTTTTAGCTCTGGCGGCCATTTTGTTCAGCGGAGCGGAACCGTTTGAGCAATTTTGGTAGAGGGTCTTCTAATAAACATTTCTGTGAAATTATTTCAATATCGGCCCAGCAGTTTTGGAGGAGAAGTCGTTTAAAGGTTTTTCTATTTTTAGCTCTGGCGGCCATTTTGTTCAGCGGAGCGGAACCGTTTGAGCAATTTTGGTAGAGGGTCTCCTAAGGAACATTTCTGTGAAATTATTTCAAAATCGGCCCAGCAGTTTTGGAGGAGAAGTCGTTTAAAGGTTTTTCTATTTTTAGCTCTGGCGGCCATATTGTTCACTGGAGCGGAACCATTTGCGCAATTTTGGTAGGGAGTCCCCCAAAGAACATTTCTGTGAAATTATTTTGAAATCCGTCCAGCAGTTTTGGAGAAGAAGTCGTTTAAAGCAAAAGTTGACGCCGGACAACGGACGACGGATGACGGACAAAGACCGATCACAATACCTCACCTTGAGCACTTCGTGCTCAGGTGAGCTAAAAATGTGAACATAATTTATAACTTTAAAAATCGGGAAGCGATTACATTTTCAATCACGATCGTCATGTTTTGTTACTGGAAAGTGGTACCGGGTTTTATCATGTACTGTTAGAGTTACTTCCCTTCCATTAGAGGGCGAATAGCCTAGCAATTTTCGCTGCAATATGTTAATATTTTCTTTGCTTCAAGGGCCAATATTGTTGTGGTGAACAATATTTTCACTTATTCTTTAATTTAAAGCCTTCCAATGCTAAAATTTGATCGGAGTTTTCACCTATATTCACCCCGTCCAATCGAAACACCGGAAAAGTGGTACGAACGCCGGATATGCGGTATTTTCACGCCGAATTGTGGTCTTTTTGTCAGAATCGCCGCCATTAAATTTGACAGCGGTTTACAAAAGTCGGATGAATTAATAGTTAAAAAGGTAAGTGAGTATAACGAATTAGCCTATCTGGGTCTACATAGATTTTACTAACTGTCGAGACTTTATTTAGTTTAGAAACTACGTTTGTTTGTCGTAACATTCAAAGTGATTTCTATTTTATATGTTCGGCCTTTCGCTCAGACCTTATTCACGTCCTCAAGTTTCTTACTTTTTTAATTTTCATTGAAAAGGGTCACAATGAGTTGGCTTAAGTAGAATTTAAACATCCTCATTCCATTATCGGGAACCGAGTGATGTATTTTCCACCGAGGAAACCGAATTGGAGGCACAGTCACAAATATTGAAAGTAACGCCGGATAAAATGATATCAGTTTCTTTTGAAACTGCTTATTTTTTCCATTAGACAAATAAATGTGTATACAATCAGCACATCTTTATAGTCTGGTCACTCATCCCTGCTCGCATGAAAAATCTACGAATCCTAGTGAGAGGCGAAGATTGATCTGTGCTGATGGATGGATGAACTGATGGATGAATTATTTTGGGATTCACGGTCTTTTATCATATCGGGTCAATAGAGTTACTAAGTAAAGAAGGGGCGCAAAGGCTAGAGAAGAACAGAATTGAATCCTAGTTCGGAGGAAATTCAAATCAAAGGTGCTAACCCATTGTCCAAAACGACCTGACTCTGAAAATGCAGATGTGCATATGTTGTAAGACCTATTGTTTCGTGACAAGGCATCTAATGACAAGCCAAATGGGTCACGGATGCTATCCACGGCACCTCCAACTGATACTATTCGAAAATAGCCCCACTGGACAGAAACTAATCAATGTGGTGACGTTGAATCAACGTTGAATCAGTGCTGATCATGTTCAACGATGTGTTCTGCTAGGGTGAAATATATCCATTCACGAATGCATATATATATTATGTATGAAGGAAAAAAACTCAAGTAAACAAACTTTATTCATAATGTCTTTTATCCTAAATATTGGGATAATATCCGGGAACCAATTATTTTATTTAATCTGTATTTACCTAAATATTGGGACACCAACTGGGCACAAAACGTTAAATTAACATGGAACTGGCGTCATGACTGACCCAGCGTTGTTTTAATATTTCAGTGTTCTGTGCCTGTTGGGACACATTAATTCAGTATCCTAAAATTCGACCAAATTAGATTTTACCATCAACAAAACAGTGTAGATCCTGATCAGGCTAATGCTTTGATCTTGGTCGACCCTATTTGCTCGGGTACTTCTGTCGTCATGACGTTGAATCGATGTTGATTTAACGTTTCTTCGCTTTTATGTGCCTAGTGGGACTACTTTGGGTCAAAAGGCAACACCAAGAAACCCCTGACACAGCAGTCTAATCGAAAATGAAACAAACACGACTTACCTGTATAACCGTTACTACACACCCGTATCCTTGCGATTTGAAAAAGGCATACAGTTCGGTTATATACAGGTATATATGAATATTGAATATATTTACAAATAACAAAATAGCATGTAAATTAATGCATAAATCTATAAAAATGAGAAAGCAACTATGTGTACGTGGCTGGGTTCCAATGAAAATGAAAGTATACCAGCACATAAGCAGTGGGCTCCAGTTAGGCAGCCTACTAATTTTGGGTTCCAGAAACATAGTGACACAAGGGCCAACTCGTACAGCTGAAATAGTATAACAGCAAAATATAGAAGCTTTGTCTTATACTTACAAGGGAAATTATTCTTACATTGTATCCCATGTCACAGATGGCAACAAATTTGTACCGAGAAATTTGCATTTGCTGTCTGTTAGAAAAGAAGTCATTCTCTTACCAAGTTTAGTTTTATATACCACCGTTAAGACATTTTGCTTGCATTATTGATAAAAACATTCTGAATCGAACATAGCATCAAATGTAATAATGACAACTTTTGATTTGGCGTTCATTTTTCACAATTTTATAGGCAGGTTTACAGACTTAGAGCAGCAGCTACTAAACTGGCCTGAGGAACGTCAAAACTACTACATCTTACACCTGGAAATATGCTGATTGTGTACTTATTTATTTGTCTGATGGAAAAAATAAGCACTTTCCAAAGAAACTGATACCAGTTTATCCGGCGTTACTTTTAATTTTAAAGACTGTGCTTCCAGTTCGGTTTCCTTGGTGGAAAATGCATCACTCGGTTCCCGATAATGGTATGAGGATGTTTAAAATTCTACTTTAGCCAACTCATTGTGACCCTTTTCAATGAAAATTAAAAAAGTACGAAACTTGAGGACGTGAATAATGTCTAAGCGAATGGCCGAACATATAAGACAAAAATCACTTTAAATGTTACCGCAAACAAACGTAGTTTCTAAACTGAATGAAGTCTCGACAGTTAGTGAAATCTATGTAGATCCAGATAGGCTAATTCGTTATACTCACTTACCGTTTTTAACTATTAACTCATCCGACTTTTGTAACCCGCTGTCAAATTCAATGGCGGCGATCCTGACAAAAAGACCACAATTCGGCGTGAAAATACCGCATATCCGGGGTTCGTGCCATTTTTCCGGCGTTTCGATTGGACGGGGTGATATTGGATGATATTGCTGTTTTTGCTTTTCGTATCTGAATCGATTTTCACAGACATTTTCGGCCATATCCAAAATCATAAACAGGATTACCGGGACATCCAAGAGTTAGTATAGTGATAGTGACATACCATGGGTGTTTTGTACTTGCAAGACTGAAAGTTTTGTCATGTTCTGCATTGTGACAGTACACTTTCTCTCAATTTAAGTTACATTATGCTTAGTTCACAGATGCTTCAAACCTAGAGTGTTATACTGTTGTTGTATTGAAACACATTTTTTTCTAGGTCCCAGTCTTGTCTCCAATTTGAGAGTGGCAAGATAGGGAAGTTGCCAGTTCAAAGGAAAGAAAGAAAAACTCAACACACACAAATAGTTTTGTTATTATCTAATATCCCAATTATTTGATAAAGTTTATTATGATTCACTATCTGCTAGATCTATATGTCTGCCTATTGACTGGATTCCTCTGAAAATATAACAATATCATATGTAAGTTGTGTTGGTCTGACAATGAAAGCTTCACAAATAAAACAATGAAAATTTTCCCAATTTTAGACAAAACGACGCTATTTTTCCCAATTTTAAAGGCCCCGGCCCCATTCCCAAAAAGGGGTGTGAGAGCCCTGCTTCATTGCATCTGTGACTTCTTAACCTTATGTATCCAGAAGGTATTTCTGCTATGAGCCGCCACAATAACGTGTGTACCCACAATCTATGGTTTGAACAAAAATAAGGGAATTGTCATTTTTATAGCCATTTAATATTGCATATATTTGTCTCTGTAAAATATCCAAGAAATTACAACCAACACACCGCTAAAACAATAGCAACGGTAAGTTCACTAAGTTCAAGTATATTGAATTATAGCTGTTAAATACACTATTTTATGCAAAATATAAACAGTTACAGTCAAAGAAAGTATACTAAACCAGCTATAAGGTGATTTGGTCTGATCCGGTGACTTTACGTACCGGTTGCCTTCTGACCACTCATTAGAACTATCTCACCGAGACAGTTCTAATAAGGGGTCACTACATATGTTTTCACTGAGTGAATGAGTGAACTCGGGTTTAACGTCCCACCAACAACGAGGTCATATGGAGACGGGCCTCGGTTTAAAGTCTCATCCGAAAGACCGGAGAAGCGGGGGATCGAACTTGCGACCCCTGGATTGGTAGTCCGGAGTGGTTTTCACTGAGAAATAAGAAAAATTATCTCAGAATTACCCTCAAAACCACACCTTATCTTCAGCTCTGACATTTACCCCAAATGCATAAATCAGACTTGTATATTAGTTCTGTTATTAGATGTTTTTTGTTGTTGTTCTTTTTAACCCTATTGCACTCAGAACGGCCAAAACTCTATACGGCCAAAACTCTATAGAGTTTTGGCCGTTCTGAGTTCAATAGGGTTAAGTCTCCTGGGGAGCTGGAGAGAAGCTGTATTACTTTCAGGGATTTGGGGAGCAGGAACTAGTCAATAAGTGTACACACCCGAGGTTAATGTACCAGAATTGGTCCTACCATCAACATATAGTTACCCCATATAGGTTGGTACTTGCAGATCAAGGCTATGCATACGGCTTCCTGCCTAAAAACAGTGCTTTATTTCAAGTGATCTGGATTGGGAAGCATATGTAGTGAATGGGTATAAATACCTCTACTAGCGCCTTGCTGTAGAAGCATGCTTTTACGGCGACATGGTTAGAGTGGTGGACTGTTGTTGCTAGTTAAGCAACGTTTTGCTCGGTTTGTGCCTGGATGGGTGACCAAGGTGATTTGGGTGGTTCCAGGTGTCCTGCACATAATTCTAGGTAAAAGAACTGTATCAGATTATACTGATATTGATGTTCAATCCTCTAAACACGTAAATGCTAAGCAGTCTAAAAGCAAAATACAGTCAGTGTCTGAGTCTGAAGAAGAAGAAGATTATGTATGCAAAGGGTGTACCAAAGAAGTGTCTCCGTTGAAGCCGGCAAATACTGGGAATCTGTGGATTGAATGTGCAAAGTGTTGTGAGTGGTGGCATATAAATTGTGCAAATATTTCAAAACAGGACTCACTTAAGTTTGAGCAGTACAATATAAAGTTCACTTGTGCAGTTTGTGTATTGAATACAATCCAAGGTGTTAAAGACAATATTAGTCATAAAGAAAGTGTTTCATCTAACAGTGTGGAAAAGAAAATAGATCAGTTAATTTCAGTTACCTCAATTCTTACAGAAGAGGTCACCAAACCCAAAGACAGTAACAAACCTTCAAAGCCAATGAAATTGGACTTAACTGGTGCAAGTAAGTGTTCCAAGGATACCATTATCGTAGTTGATAACATAAATTCTCCTAAAGAGTACCAAACTAGTAGGCAGATAAAGTCAGAGTTAGATAAACACAACATCTCAAATAATATTGACTTAGCTTACAGCCTTGTGAAAGGTGGAATTTCTTTACACACTAAAGACAAAGAGAGTGTAGAAAACTTGATTGATAACTGGCCACAAGAAGTATTTGGAGGCAATACTATACCTCACCCACCCAAATCGTCCACTAAAAGTACCGTAAATGCCTATCTCAGAAGTGTCCCTATCAGTGTGCCTGTATCTATTCTAGAAAACAGCCTGAAGACATCAAATATTGACTTTGTTAAAATACACAGACTTGTGTATTCAGATACTCACAAGCCCATGCCAATTGTTAGAGTTACGTTCTCGGACCAAAAATCATACCTAGATGCTATTGAATCAGATGGTATTGTCATTCCTGGTATCAAGAAAGTGGTTAGGTTCTGTCCGGAAAGGAAGCACAGGGTTATACGCTGTTACAACTGCAATAAATTTGGCCATATTTCTAGGACTTGTCCACACAGTCGTTCATGTGCCAATTGTGGAAGTGAAGAATGCAGGGGTCCAGTGTGTAAACATCCGTCCAGTTGTAGTAACTGTGGTGGAGGTCATAAGGCAAGCTCTTCTAAATGTCCCATTTTCACAGAATTACAGAACAGACTTAGAGTATTATCAATTTTTCGTCATTAAAAATTCCTTCAATATGAAATTGCTACTCCTAAATGCCCAGTCCTTTTCAACAGCTAAATATGACATAGACTCCTTGGTTAAAGATTATGATATTGACATTTTATGTTTAAATGAAACGTGGGAAAAAATCAATAGCCCTACCCCTATTTCACTACCAAACTACAGATGTTTCTCTAGGCCAAGACCCAATGACCCTCATGGAGGAGTAGCAATACTAATCAAACAGAATGGAAATTCCTTCGTTGTCAACAAATGTAGTAAATATGATCACCCTGACATAGAGCTTATAGCTCTAACTGTGAGAACTAATACAAATATTTCTTTTGACCTTGTTGTGGCGTATGTTCCTCCTGACAAAACGGATCAGATGAAATTGTTATCAGCACAGTTGATTCAAAATATCAGTGGTAATTTAATTCTAATGGGAGATTTCAATGCTAAGAGCAAGGAATGGAATGACCCCAGAAATAATGAAAATGGAGATATCTTGGAAGATTTAATGACCAGATGTGATTTAGTAATTCAAAATGATGGTCAGCAAACGAGAAGGCAAAATAATACTGTGATAGATTTGATTCTGACATCAGCTTCTATAACCCACCTGGTGAAATCGTGTGATACACTGTCTCATGAGAAGATCAGATCTGATCACATTCCAGTATTTCTGGAAGGACTCTTTGACATTCAAAGGACAGATTCCAGGATAAAATCTGTCCGACAGTTAAAAAAAGTGGACTGGGCAAAATGGGAATCTGTTAATGAAGTTAAGTTTGAAAAATGGCTGTTTAATAAATCTGGAAATTTAGATAAGGATGTAGAATCATTTGATAATATTATTCAGTCGTCAATAGAGGAGTTGATTCCAGAGAAAGAAATAAAGATAGGTTGTTCTAAGCCCAAACCATGTTGGTGGAACAGTGATGTGAAACTTGCCAAAAAGAATCTTAATCACTGGCAAAGAAAGTTTAAAAATAGAAATTCAGTTCAAAACAAGGATAATCTTGAGGAAGCTGAAATCCTGTTTGAGAATGCAAAAGATAAGGCTATGGAAGAATGGTCAGATAGTTTAATAGATAGTTTTCAGAACACAAAGGACCCCAAGGAGAAATGGACCACATACAAGAAAATGACAAAAAAAGCATCAGACAATTCAATTTTGCCTCTGATAGATTCAAATGGAAATATTACTTTTGATTGTGGTGAGAAATGTAGTGTACTACAGAGTGTGTTTTTTGACCAGAAGGTTAGTTCGGTTAGTTCCTTTGATGACCAGTTCAAGGCGGAAGTAGAATTGAAGTTACAAGACATTAACAGTACACAGGATATGGATAACAAAGACAACATTGGCTTCAATATTGACATATCTGATGTAGAGCTTGAGGGTGCTATCTTCAAACTTAAATTAGGAAAGTCACCTGGACCAGATTTCATATATCCAGAGATGTTAAGCCATGCCGGTGATTTCTTCAAGCAGGCAATTTTGTACATTTTTAACCTTTCTTGGCATACAGGGCAGTTACCGGAATCCTGGAAGCATGCTAATGTCAAATTTTTGAGGAAACACAACAAAACCGACTTCTATTCTCCTTCATCATACCGTCCCATCAGTCTTACCAGTGTCTTATGCAAGCTTATGGAAAGAATTGTCTTAAAGAGATTAGAGTCATATGTAGAAGGCAATGATCTGCTTGATCCACAACAAGAGGGATTCAGAAAATATCACAGTACAGTCTACGCAGTGACTCGCCTAGTACAGTCCATTATTACAGGCTTCAATAATAGCCAGTTTACCCTAGCTTGTTTTGTTGACCTTGCCAAGGCTTTCGATTCTGTCTGGAGAGATGGTCTCTTGTTCAAATTACACAACCTAGGGGTATGTGGAAGACTCTGGAAGTGGATACAGGGATTTCTTCATGAGAGAACAGCTAAATGCTACATTGGAGAAGAAGTAGGGAAGACTTTCAGCACTGATGTAGGACTGCCCCAGGGAAGTGTCACAGCTCCCCTGCTGTTCAGCATATATATTCTGGATATGTTCAGTGGTATTAAAGGAGATCATTGTAAGTTTGCTGATGATGGCACTCTGTGGCATACTGGTGAGGATATTCAGGAGCTAGAGCAGAAAGTTCTTCAAGATGTTAGTGTTCTAAAGTCCTGGTGCACCAAGTGGCGTATGAATATCAGTCTCCCAAAGACTGAGATTACTTTGTTTTCAAGGAAACATCAAAACAGTGCCTACAAACCCCTAATTAAGATAGAGAATGAAGTTTTAAACTACAATCAACACCCTAAGTTGCTTGGCATTATTCTAGATGAGAGTTTGTCTTTCAAAAAGCATATTGAGACCACAAGTCAAAAGGCCAGTAAATGTTTAAGTACAATCAGAGAAATTAAAAGCATCTCTAAAGTATCAAGCACTAAGCTCATTCAGCTTTATATTAGTCTTGTAAGGCCAGTCATGGAGTACGGCGGGATGGTATGGCAGATAGCCTCATTGAATGACAAGAAACCTCTAGATGCAGTACAAAGGAAAGCTTTAGCTCTGTGTCTTAGTGCACCTCTAACTTCTGGTAGAGAGGCTCTTGAGGTAGCAGCTGGTGTACCCCCAATTGATCTACGGTTGACAGAAATTGCAGTAAGAGACATAGCAAAGATAAACTCCAAACCCACAAGTCACCCCCTGAAAATTCAACTCAGTAATTGTATGCTATTAGATCCAGGCCAAAAGCACACCGGTCCACTAGATCTGGCTCTTAGCCAGGCTTCTGAAATGCAACAAGAAACTAATATCAGTATACACATGATCCAGCCAGAACCAACATACAATCCAGGAGATCTTGTGAGAACTTTACAGAGACCCAAGTACTGGAGCCAGCTGGGATCGTCAAAAAACAGAACAGCTGAGCAACAGGAAATGGGTCTCCAGATAGTCCAGCAGCTACTAACAGAAGCACCAACAAGATCTGTGGTTGCCTTCACAGATGGTTCTTGCATTGGCAATCCAGGGCCCTGTGGGTCTGGGGCTGTAGTTTTCTTTCCTGATAATGAGTGTGGATTGGAGCTTACAAGACCAGTCGCAGCGAGAGGATCTATTCTTCTAGCAGAGCTTGTGGCCATCCTCCTTGTTCTAGAAATCATGATTGTAAGGAAAGCTTGGGAACTCTCTTCTTCTTTGCAAGTTTTCAGCGACAGCCAGTCAGCTGTTGGTATTCTTTCCCTTAATTGGAACAATAACAACTATACAGATGTTGTCAAGAAAATCAGTTCTTATATTCATCAACTAAGAGAATCAGGCATGGAAACCATTATTTCTTGGACTCCTGGTCATGCCACTATAGAAGGAAATGAGATCGCCGACAGGCTTGCTAAGGATGCAGCCCAACAAGCTTCAGAAATGCCAGAGGAAACTTCTATAGTGACAAACCAAGATGTTAAGCTAGCGGCCAAGAAGTCTGTCATATCCAAGTGGCAGCAGCGCTGGGATATTTCGGAGCATGGAAGGAATCTGTATTCCTTCAAGTCATCTGTAGAGGGTAAGACTTATCTTGACATCCCATCAAAGGAATTATCTGCTGTCATCCTTAGTCTTAGAACTGGATACAATTCCTTAAATGAGTATAGGCATAAAGTAAATCAAGTAGACAACCCAGAATGTGAATGTGGTGCAATTGAATCTGTTCAGCACTTCCTTCTTGAATGTGATGTGTATGAAACTGAACGTCAATATATGTATAGAAACCTTCATAAGCTGCTCGGCATTACTTCTCTTGACTTGAACCTACTTCTCGGCTATGACGATGATACCAATCACTACAACTGGAGAGAAACCATATTAAGAGAGCTTGGAGAATTCATAAGCAAAACAAGTCGCCTCATGAACAAATCCGTTGTTCGTGGCAACCATCCGTAAACCGTATCAAACCACTATCTTATCTAAGTACATTTGAGTAAGCTACATTCGAGGCATCTGAATACACCGTTGAGAGGTCTATCATCACACTGAGAAGATTCGTGCCACAAGGCCAGATACGGAAATACGGAGGTATTGACCTCGATTGGAGTATAAAGGGAGACATACAAAAATACAATATTCTGAATATTTTCTTTTTGAAATGGAACAAAAAAGTTGTTTTTTCACAGTTTGTTGCTACTCCACCCACTTTTCTCAGTGCACTGGCCTTTTCAGACTTCTTGAATTGTCATCATTTGAAATAACTTTTTCTTGGTCTTAACCGATCATGTTAATACAATTGCATTTAGCTTCTGGTCTAGGTAGTCTTCCGGTGGAAAATTGGCTTTAAACGGACCCTTTGAAGTGATTAAAATTTTGTGTTAAAATTAATTGGCACCTGTTGACATATCTATTGCGCTTGCGCTCTATATTGGCTTACTTGTTTGGTTAATTTCTTGACGCGTACATCGTTTTGCAGTCTGGCTTACGCTAACTTGTTCTTGGTAGGTCATACTAAATACCGTAAATATTTCAGAAATAGCAAGTAAGGCAACTTAGACAATGGGTTTTCTCCGGCGCAATTTGGCAATGGCACCTCGGCAATCTAAGGAGGCAGCATACAAAACATTGGTTCGCACTCAACTGGAGTATGCAGCACATATTTGGCATCCCTATCATAAAACTCAGATTCAGCAGGTTGATAAGGTGCAGAGAACAGCTGCAAGGTGGACCTGCAGGCGATGGCGGAACACAAGTAGTGTCGGCGATATGCAGGTCCACCCACAGTGGGTCCACCTGGCAGCTGTTCTCTGCACCGTCTCAACCTGCTGAATCTAAGTTTTATGATAGGGATGCCAAATAAGTGCTGCATACTCCAGTCCTCCTTAACCTTCTTTTACAAGATTCACTCTGGGTCAGTGTCCCTTGAGAAAGATAAGTACTTGACCCCTGCACCAAAGTTGAGAAGGACTAGGGCATCCCATGATTCACAATACACTAGATACCTTGCATATAGTGATGCCCTGAAAAAAATCGTTCTTCCCCAGGACTATTCCTATGTGGAATAGTCTCCCCTCTTCAGCGGTTCTGCCAATTCCGCTGTTTTTTAAACTACTTTGGTGTATTCATTCCTTCCAAGGGATCGGCTTATGACAAAAGGGACGACTTCAATTTTCCTATATAGTAAACTTCCCATTTCTGAGCAGCACATGCACCAACCTACTACTGCCAGTCTCAATCGCTAACAGCTCATCATCTCCCAGATTTGAACATTTTGCATGAAAGTTTTTCGCAATCAGTGCATTCAATCATTTTGTCCGATAATTTGCACATTTTTTGCACAAACCACACTTAGACCTGGGACCTGGGTTTGTTTCGATGTCCCCAGCCAGGATAATCAAAAGAGCTAGGTTAGTGCCTTTGGATGAGGAAAAGCATCTTAACCTCTCTGAAGTTCTACAATTTCCAAGTTTCCTTATGATAGTGAAACACTGCGTAGATCTGTCCGCAGACACATTGCTGCCAATCCTGCATTCCAAGTTTGGGTCCGGAGAGTCTGAACCTTGAATTAACCATTTCCATAGAATAAAACCAATAACTACCTTACTTCTCTTATAAGGGCTAGGGACTAGCTTCCCTGATTCACAGGTCCTGGTGAATGATTGTCTTTGGACGTATCACCAGTAAACAATTCTGATTCTGATTCTGATGCATACGGAGTTTATGTCTCTCATTTAGTCCGCTATACTAGAGCCTGATTCAACTATCAAGACTTTGTTGACCTAGGGAAGCTACTCACCAGCAAATTGTTGTCACAAGGTTATAACACAGCGTAACTTGTGTCAACTCTTAAAAATTCTATGGGGGACACCATGATGTCCAGGTTATCTTTATGAAGCTAGAAAGATTACAGAATTTAACTCTATTAAAGTTTTTTTTATCAAAAGATGAAATGATGCTGAATGCAATGTGTTATATAAGGTAACATGCATTTGTTTGTGCTCTTAGTGTGTTTTAAATTTGAAATTTCATTTCTTTTTCAGATTTTAAGTTTGCTTATTTTATTTGCTTTTTGGTTGGTTTAGCTCAATTAGCTTAAATATCTTATATTTATTGCAAAGTAAAAAGACAGGCAATGATCAGCAATTAATACAATCGAATACCACATCCCGCTCTCAAAATCAAAAAGAAAAGACTCGCAAGAACAAATACATGTATTGACAAAAGTTCACGAAAGACAGGCACAGCAAACCGAATGAACAGCTCTTTTTCAAACAGGTGGTCATTCAGCAACCATAATCAAAAGCAGCAGCAACATCAATTTTACCTATTTTTCATTTTAAATTACATAACAAAACAAAACAGAAAGCAGAATGGGTATCGCTATTCAGGTGGCCAGATAGCTAGAGGCCATAGACAAGCGGCTGTAACACCATGTAACACTGAGGAACCACAACAGAAGTAACGCCTTGGAATTAATTTAACTGGTTTTACTGGATCCAAGCCTCGCTCTCTGCATTATTCATTTGTTTTATTTTGTTTACTAAAATGTTGTCATAATTTTAATTTATATGTGATATCTGGTCTGTTTTTCTAAACATTGTAAACTTGTCTTCGAATCCACTGTCGATTTTGATTGCAGTGGTATTTTCGCCGTTTCAGCCCAAGGTCAGAGTAGGGTGCAAGGCATCAACTTGCTTAACAGTTTTGTTTTATAAATAACTGAAAATGACTATATTATGTAACTGTTTATTAAGGAACGATGATAGGTAAGTTTTCTTGTGATATAAGTGTGATAGGTAGCTTTTTGTTATATATCGTGTGATATTGTTATGATGGCAAACTCTCTGCCAACACAGCAGTGAATGGGTACCTTTTCCGGATCAGGAAAAGATAAGGCAGCAAAAGGAGAGGGATGGGCTCCGCCTTTCATATGTTGTGCTAAAACTATAGGGGACCTTAACCTCCACTGCTCCTACTGCCACTAATCTACATGAAACCTTTACCTTTTTAAATGATCCGAATTTGAACAATTTTTGCTTGACTTGATCTGACGAGGGAAATTGACGTTTCCATGGCCTTACTGTGTGTTGAGCCAAGACATGAGAAAACCAACAATGTGTTTGTGCGCCCAGTGCAGACTCAGATCAGCCTGGGCATCCGCCCAGTCTGCTCAGAATCTTTGCTAAGCGCTTAAATGGTAGCTAAGGGTCTAAGCTACCTTCATGCGGCAAGTGAAGACTCTGATCCGCCCAGGCTGATCTGAGTCTGCGCTGGGCGCACAACCACATTGTTGGTTTTCTCGCGTCGTATATAATATATTATATTAGCCAAATCTGGCATATTATTATGCAGTGGAATTCGAGTCTTAAGCAGCTTCTCCGATTTAACCTTTTATGAAACTGAGATTTTCTGCCTCGTTGTTACACAGCAGACATTAAAGGGGTTCGCTTCACTCTGGGTGCAAAAGTTGAGTGGTGAACTGATACATGTAGGGTCGTCAGGTAAATTCGGACAGCAGTTTAATTCCGACTGTGACATTGTTTCCTTTATATGTCAGTTGTTTGGAATTCAGACAAAAATAACTGGGCAAACAGTGAAAATCCTGATGAGACGGCTCATTATGAGCCGTCTCATCTGGATTTTCACTGTTTGCAATGGTATGTCCGAATTTACCTTTTGTCCGACTTTACCCGACTCGACCCATTATACACAATCACGACAGTTATTTCCTTTCGTAAAAGTAGCGGAGGTCATGAAGTTGTATGCATACGTCTTAAGCCTAAATAATGGCACGTGCGAACAGTTAAGATATTAGACCAGCCTCTGCATTCGCACACTATGATCAGTCTGATTCATTATGACTTGCCTATGGCGACCTTGCGCACCAGTTTCACAGTTCAATGTCACAGTGGACAATGAGGGGTTCAGCTGTGTACTTAAACAAACCATTTACTATTTGATTAATTTATTTCTCATTTTAACATAAAATACATTTTTTATTATATCAATTATGATTATAAAGCTTAACAATTAATAAACATATTAAAGTTTTGATCTATATCGACTGTAACAAAATCGACAAAAGTTCGGAAACAGAATCGGGCAATTATATCACACTGTTCCAGTGTTAACAAGTATATTTGGCAAATTTATGTACCCCGCCTTTGAAAAAAAAATGATGCATAATGAAAAAGGAGGAAATTCGGAATTAAACCAAATATTGAATACTGGCATAAAGCTCTGTGAAGAGTTGGGCACACAAGATACACACTGTCTACATGCACTTACTTTGAGCTTTAATGGTACCGAAGACCGAAAGATGACTAAGTTGAACACGTGGGAAAAAAGATCCAAGAAACACATTTAACCACACGCAAATTCTAAGGCCATTACAGAAACATCTGCGAAATCTCAAAAACGATTAGTACAAAATCCGATGAAAAGTTGCGCACACAAGGTCCCGCTGTCTAGGCACTTTGATAGTATTTGAGTCCGAAAACGTAGTTCGAACTGCGAATAAAATATCACAAATTCATCTTGAGATGCAACAGAAACCATCGCCAAAACCTCAAACCACGTCAAAAATATCTGCAAAGTTTCAGAATGATAGGAGAAGTTGTGCATACAAGGTACCCACTGTCTTTACACTTTGTGAGTATTTGAGCTTGAAAAATGACTAAGTTTGAATTGCAAATAATAATAAATTTCATCTGCAGATTTGTATTTTTTTCGACCATGCCATAACACTTGCTTGCAACGTTTCAAAATAATTGGTACAAAAACCCTACGAGGAGTCGCGCAAACAAGGTACGTACTGCATGTCTATACACTATGTTAGTATCTGAATCTGAAAAATGAGTTTGTTCGAAACGCAAAAAATGTGACAAAAATTATCAGACCATATATCCAAAGTTATGTTCACATCTAGAGATAATCTTAAAGAAACCTATAAAGTTATTAATAGAGTCATGGAAAAATGTAGGAGTTTCATACACAAGGTAGAGTGGAGTCGGGTAATTTCGGACAGCGGGTAAATTCGGACATACCATTGCAAACAGTGGAAATCCTGATGAGAGGGCTCATAATGAGCCGTCTCATCAGGATTTCCACTGTTTGCCCAGTTAATTTTGTTTAAATTCCAAAACAACTGACATATTAAGGAAATAATGTCACCGTCCGAAGTTACCCGCTGTCCGAAGTTACCCGACTCTCCTCTAACCACTCAATAGGTCTTATAATGAAGAAAGCAAGTTTTAGAAGTATTCGATCATAGCCCCTAAGTCACATGCTCATCTATAGCCAATGAAGAAGAAGCATGCAAAGTTTCAGAAAGAGTCATGAAATGTAGGAGGAGTTGCGCACACAAGGTACCTACTGTCAAAGATGGAAGAAGAACGGAACCAAGGAAAGCCGAATACTATGTCCATTTACTTTTCTTCGACAAAGGCGGCTGACAAACAAGTTGGCTTCTTTAAAAAGAATCCAAAAGAAAGGTCTGCTGAGCACTGGAATGCATATGTGAAGCCGACTGATTATGCCACAACATGTGTACTGACTTATCATTAATTCACTCCATCATTGAAGGCGATTCTAATGAGACGTGAAATGAAAGTACTTAATTAACAATAATATACATCACAATTCACAAAAAGCTTGGTCTACTCTTAGCAACTATTGGTAGTTGATGCTTATTAAATGAACCATTTCAACAACAAAACTCTAGACTAGAATGTTTGTTTATATCTCAAAAGTCGACACTAAAGTCACCAATGGTGAGCTTCAATCGCAGGTGCGGCTGCGGACAGTAGGCGACCAACTTTCGCTTATAATAGTATTTAATCCTTGACAGAATCTGATATAGACTACCATCAGCTCGTTGAAGTCATTAGATTCAGCCTCAATAATCCTCTCAGTGGTAAAGATGTCTATGCACAAACAATTTTAGATAAAATGTAGGCTGATACGCATATATTCAGTCATATTTAACTGACAAAAAGTAGGAGTTTTTAAATTAAAAATCGCTGCACAAACAACATGTACAATTTAATCCACGACATGACAAAACCAACAATGTGGTAGTGCGCCCAGCGCAGACTCAGATCAGCCTGGGCATCCGCCCAGTCTGATCAGGGTCTTCGCTGTTCGCATGTAGATAGCTTAGACCCTTATCTACCCTTTGAGCCCTTAACGAAGAGTCAGCTGATTAAACTTGGCGGATACCCAGGCTGATCTGAGTCTGCGCTGGGCGCACAACCACACTGCTGGTTTTCTCGTGTCGCGGCTCATTTATCTTTCTGCTTCTCCGTCAAGAGATAGAATATAGAAAATAGCGGGATAATGAATGAGGCCCCATGCCTGTGCATTGTATTTTAACCATTTTCATTCAAAATACTGAAACCGAAATCAGATCATTTAAGGCGACAACTGAAATGACAAAAATTGGTTTTCCAACCTTTCTTATATGGAACTCAGTGCTGCTTTACTTGTTTAAAGTTGGCTTATCACGGTCACGAACAATGAGGAAACTATAGTTAGAAGCGTGTAGCGACAGTTCACGATAAAATATTGCACGTTGATAGAGCAATAGGGCCTTTAAACTCTTTTCTTATTTTAGTTGTCGCTATAGCATTTAATTTGATTGACCACAGTCCATCAGAACAACTCTCTTTTTCAAATGGTCAAGGACACGGACAGACTCAGTGCCTGGATGTGAGAGTTTTGGATTCTTTCCTTTGTTTCTCCTGGGGGTAGGTACACTGTTATGAGAATTAGACGAAATATGCAGTTAGAAGCTAAATTGTTAGGCAACCTACGCTTCCGCACTAGTTTAAGCATATTTTATTGCTATAAATAACAAACAACGGGGTTGGGCCACAAGTTCTCACAACATTAGTTACGGCCCGCCCCCTACATCATACATTAACAGATATAACTACGGACTTAATGCAGACAAGTACTTCATAAGTATTGTCGTACTGATGTTTACCTATCAAGCGGCTATTACTGAAAGACCAATGCACAATGTCCCTGCCTGATTGACCCATTACCAAAAAAAAAAAAAAAAAAAAAAAAAAATCAAGATAATAGACCTTTTTCACATTGTTTCTGCACATGCTTATACCGCTTAGGTAACGCGATATTTCCGATAATCGGCGACTTCACACGTATGGGGCAGTTGGATTTTAAAGCATTGAGACTTTCTATGTAATGAATGAAAATTAATTGTTTCTGTCATTTCTGTATATGATTTCTTTTCGTCTTGATGATTGCATATTTCATATTTTTATTTTCTGTAATCTTATCGAACAAAGATTAGAAAGGATTGTCACAAATACTATGTAAAGTGAAAGGCATACCGCAAAGAAATATTTATTCCTAATTTGTGTATTCTATTACGTGACATCTGCCCTCCATTTCTTTGAATGAAGTCTGAACAATCAACAAATCATATGCGTTTGATATTTTACTTAATACATAAAGGAAAATAAATATTTGAAGGATTACTTAACCATTATCTTGTCTCATAAATTACTCTGATTGTTTGTTATTTCAGTAGTCGTACCGGCGCATCTGAAGAAGCTCAGCGTATCCATTCCCGCAAGTACCGGCGTCTGAAGTCTGTCTGTCCATCAATTACTTAAATATTAACAATTAACTCAATCAACAGACAACGTTATACTTTGAAACCTCTTATGTTGACGATTTTTATTTCATCCGGGGTGGGTGGGGGGGGGGGGGGGGGGGATGGGGATGGTTATAACTTCCAGTGCCGAGGCGCCCTACTTATTTGGATAAAAGTAAGACAAAGGCCTACTGTGCTTGCAGTAGGTGCGGATGGCCTGTGTTCGGATGTTTTTGTTTTTCCCCGTCAATCTTTTCTCTTTTCTTTCTACCCCTCTCTGGGAGATGCCTATGACCCGATGTAGACTGAAATACTGTCTCAAAGGGCTGTTTAACCCCAAACAGCCAACCAACTATTAATTTCATTGCATATCGGACGGCAAATCATACTCATTTATCCAGATCAAGTTTACTTGAAAGTACGGTTGTTAATGCACTTATTATGACAGAAATAATAATAATACATTGTATTTTACTAGTATTATTAATAACATTAATGACACATTTAAAAGCTACAAATTTTCATGTTTTAGACAGTAGATATCATAATGGCAGGAATAAAAATAATAAAACATAATCATTTTTACTAGTATCATTTTTATAAATGCAGAGGACACATTTAAATACCTAAAAGCATTTAATTTTCTCATTTCGAAAAACCGGAAAGCAAAACTGGCTATTTGCTTCACTTCAGAATTATTTAGAATACGGAACTTATTTCCTCAAAAGATTTCAGTAAGTAAGTAAGTAAGTTAAGTATGTAAGTAAGAGAATCGCGGTGGTTAGTGCACTTGACTCTGAAGCCAGAGGACGTGAGTTCGATCCTCACCCAAGGCGAAATTTTCCTACGACCGAACGCGTTTTTCTAGCATCATCTGCAGGGGTGATGTTAAAAAGTGTGCCGTCCTTCGGATCGGGACGTTAACTGGAGGCCCCCAGTGCAGAGAGAGTCACCCCCTGTGCAGGTTAAAGATCCATATATAGCTACATGGCTATATGCAGGCTTTCATCCTGCAACACCGGAGTGTACAAAAGGACACCGTCTGTGTCCCCTTCTGGGGTTAAGGAGTAAATGGAAGAAAGAAAGAGAAAGGGATGACTTCAATTTTCCTTTAGTTTCATTTCTGAGTAGCTATATTTCTTCGACACATGCATACGGAGTGGCTACATGGCTATATGTAGGCTTTCATCCTGCAACACTGGAGTGTACTAAAGTACACCTGCGCATAATACTCTGAAAAGAGGGTGTAGCAGTAAATATAGAAAGAAAGTAAAGTAAAGTAAAGTAAAGTAAAGTATCCATTTAATATCAACTACAAATTATAACTTGTGATCATTACTAAATGCCTAGCTGCATGATTAAAAATACAAGAATTACTTCTGAAATTAAATGTGTAAAAAAGCAGAAGATTATATAAAATAAAGCTATGAATAAATATCAAAACATATAAGAAGTTTTAAGGAAAAGAAAGAAAGCCAGAAATAATATAGATCATAGATATGTAAAATGATTACCGATGCATGACACGCTGATTGAAAAATTATTTGTGCATTTCAAATATTTTCTTTGTTATTGTTACTGTTATTTTTTTTTCATGTTTGGTTTGGAATCAAAATGTAAATTTATAATATATCTCCTTTTTAATCATTTAATATGTATATATATACAGTCAACGAGGGTGGCTCACACTGTTTTTCGTCCACTTGGAATTCAAAGTTACGCAATCAAATGACCATCTGATTTTCTAAGTAGCCAATACGGAGAGTCAGTATGATATAAAATTGAGCCGCGACACGAGAAAACCAACAAAGTGGTTGTACGCCCAGCGCAGACTCAGATCAGCCTGGACATCCGCCCAGTCTGATCAGACTCTTCGCGTTAGCGCTTAAAGGGTAGCTAAGGGTCTAAGCTACATTCATGCGGACAGCGAAACTCTGATCAGACTGGACAGTTGCCCAGGCTGATCGGAGTCTGCGCTGGACGCACAACCACGTTGTTGGTTTTCTCGTGTCGCGGCTCATATTATCTAATATTATCCATACAGTCAGTTAATGTCAAGGACAAAAAAAAGAGACAAAAAAAGAAAGAAAAGAAAAGACAAGAAAGAAAGAAAATCTGTTTGAGCCTTGGTGGATAAAAAGGTTCACACACTTGAAGGTATAATTAAGGAGGAAATATTACTACAAAAATCATTATTCGTAATACATGTACACGTACCCTTTGCTTTGAAAAAAAGGGACTAATATTTCAAGTTGTTATATATTTCAGTTTGTCAACGCCATATTCTTTTTTGATGAACGTTGAAACTTGTAATGTTGATTCCCTTGCCGCTTACAGGCAAGCAAGAGATGAGTTAAGGTGTATGGATACATCCCCATGTTTTTTCAGCCATTCTTACAAAAGGAAACAAATACTGCAACTTCCTCTTGCTTCCCTGAATGAATAAGTCCTTCTAAATGGGATGTACTTTTAAGGGAAAAATGCTCTTTGTGGATTAAATTTTAAAGGAAAAGAATTTGCTCTTATCAGAGCTAATTCATTCCTTTAAGAATACACCCTATTGAGAATGAACAAAACTGAAAGTGCAGAGTTGTTTCTGTCAGAGAGTAGCTTCCCCCCCCCCCGCTCCTAGTTACCCCCCCCCCCCCCTGAAAAATGACTATGATTTTTCCATAGTAGAATTTCCTACCGGAAAAATTGCTATATAGTAGAATTCCCACCCCTCCCCCCCCCCCCTCCTCCCGAAATATGACTATGTATATAGCCAATTTTCCCGGGGAAAAATCTACTATACGTGTTTTTAAATCGCCGTTTCCCCTCTATAGTGGATTTTTCCCTGGTAATACGATTGCAGGAAAACATGCTGCATGGTAGAATTTGCTCCCTCTCCAATCATAATAGTGAGGTTCATAAATTAAACAGAAATGCAAGTATCTGTTCGAAACATTTTGCCGGATTAAGATGCTAGATCCGCTTTCATGAGTCCATCAGCCTATCTTATTTTTGTTTTGGGAAAACAGGTAGGCATTTAGCTTTACCGTGCCAGCCAAAAAGGGCTTTGCGTGTACGTGGTTGTGCGCATAAATTTGCACAATTTTGTGTTTGTACGAGCGTTCATCTGTGCGTTCGAGCAGCGGAGTTCTTGGACTACTGTTCGCCTTTCATGCAGGAGTCTTGGGCTCAACTCCCATCGGGACACAAGTCTGATTATCATTTTCAGTCTAATACACCCCCGCTGAATCAAACACGACTGGACAGAGAACCCGTTCGTGTTCCTGTAAGCCTGTATGCGTATGTACATGATGGATATCTGCGATGGGAAGAAATCACACCCACCGGAATATATCGATTTTTTTACCTCCCTTGAAGAACTGCTGCATTTCTTTTGCAAT
This sequence comes from Ctena decussata, assembly GCA_963989385.1. Taxonomy (NCBI): domain Eukaryota; kingdom Metazoa; phylum Mollusca; class Bivalvia; order Lucinida; family Lucinidae; genus Ctena; species Ctena decussata. The sequence goes on along the minus strand of OZ022498.1, from coordinate 29,212,554 downwards.
TATTCCGTAAAATGTCCCTGTTCCATTCCGTTTCGTTTCGTTCCGTTCCGCAAAATACCACTAGCAGTACCAAATTTTCTAATAGCCCATTTTCTGGTGGGGGAAAAAGGACTATGGGGGGCGGCTCTATGAGGTCCGGACAATCAACTATATAGTCGTCCTTCCTATAGCCACTTTTCCGGGGGGAAAAGGGGAAAAACCACTCTCTGACAGCTTCCCCTAAAAGTGTACCCATTCACCGTAAATAGAGTTTTTTGTGGTATCAATGTGGGGTTATCCCAATTTTTGTACCTTTACATGCCCACACCTCCACCCCCACCCGCACACCCACCTCGCAACCCGCCACCCTGATATGCGAACGGTCATCATGCAAGATATACCGTCTTAAAGAAATGAACCCTTCAAACCACACTCTTGAATGTAAGTTTTACCTAAGATAACCATCATGCATGACGCACGTGATATGACAAACGCATATGGTTCCAAATGGCATTAATGAGATATTAATTAGGGAAAAGAACGAATAGAAATAATAATGATTAAAAAAAAACATTTTACGTTTGTATGTGTCCACCTCCATATTTTCCCTCAAGTTGTAAAGGGAGACAGTTTCTTTAAACTTTCAGTTTCCCAAAAGAAGTCTGGTCTTAAAAGAAAAGGATTCGCTCCGAGAGGAGCAAATTCGTTCCGTTAAGAGTTGACACCCATTGGAAAAGGGGGCAGAAATAAGAAATGGCGCGTTACCTCCCTTGCATGTATATACATTCACCTTAAGTTATATGAGCCGCGACACGAGAAAACCAACAATGTGGTCGTGCGTCCAGCGCAGACTCAGATCAGCTTGGGCATCCGCCCAGTCTGATCAGAGTCTTCGCTGTCCGCATGAAGGTAGCTTAGACCCTTAGCTATCCTTTAAGCGCTTAGCGAAGAGTCTGATCAGACTGGGCGGATGTCCAGGCTGAACCGAGTCTGCGCTGGGCGCACAACCATTTGTTGGTTTTCTCGCGTCGCGGCTCGTATGCACTAGCCTAAAATTGTCATCAGAATCTTTAGCGGCAATGATTCGATTTTCCTGCTTTCTGCATCATTAATAGACCCATTAGTTATGAACATCGTAGATGTGGCGTCTTCCACAAATAAGGACCACGGATATTTGGGAACCACTTCATGGACTCTTCTGATGATATTGCCTTTGCCAGTGTCGATTATAGCTATTTCCTTCTTTGCAGCAACGTACAGCTTTCCTTGATGTAATGCTACTGATTTGGGTGCCTTTATTGAGAGCCACCACTTCACCTCGCCATCTATGCTGATACATACAACCTTATCTTGTTTAAAATCACTCACGAATATTTCATTATGACCGTCAGAAAAATCTATTGCACAATACTTTGCACCAGAGAAAACTGGTTTGGCCGATTTCTTTTTGCCTTTGAAAGTTCCTTTAGTGTCAAGGCCGGCGATAGCTTTCACAGAACTATAAGGCTGTAAATCTTCTGTGAATACCATCAGATAAGTCTCACAACAAACACAGATATACCCATTTGAATAAGTGAGGCCGAAAACGCTTACCAAATTCCCTACTCTTTGCTCTCTCTCAAATTTTAACAGTCCTGTGTCAAGATCGAAAACATTCACAGAATTTCTAGTTCTTGAAGTAACGGCTAACTTATTTGCACTTAATAGGCACGAGCCGAACGGTTTAGCTAAACCATAAACCTGAATTCGGTTTCCTTGACGATCATATAACTGCATACAGTTATGAGAGTAATCACATACTATAATTAACTGACCTTTCGTGACAATAATACTGGTGATTATACAAACATCCTTTATGTCTTTCTTGTGACTTTGAAGTTCGATTGTGGATATAGTTGTAGATGGTTTAGGTGAACACAGAGGGCTATCAGATGCTGAACTAGACGGCGAAATGAACATTTCTTCACGACCTTCTAAGCCACGCTCCTCTGGGCTTTCATTATCGATGGCTTGGTCTAATTCATCAAGCACAGTACTTGCGTCAATGTCTGATTCAGTACTCTGGGTCTCTTTAGGTGTATTATACCATGATATTGGGCAAGTATGGTTGCCCTGATGATCTTTTCTTTCTCTTTGGAAATGTTCTGTTGAAACTGAGGCTTTCAGAGATTGCTGAGGTTTAATATAGCGTTTTGTTTTTTTGTTAATTGCTGTATCAGAGCCTCTGAGATCAGAGCCAGGAAAGAAACGAAACACGTCTCTTCTTGGTAACACTGGTGTGTGGCAAGGCGATACATTCGCCGATGGCGGTCTGATTGGATTAATTTGCTCGTCTAAATGAACAATTATTCCAGAATCAGTTCTTGCTCCTCTTGAACTTGTGTTTGACTCGTTTGAAGATGTTGACTGTCTAGAGCAATTTTTCATAAGCTTTGGTTTAACATTATTAAGCCCGTTAGAATGTTCGTGTTGGTCAAGTTCATCATCAGTCGTAGGTGGCTCTATAATAATGTCAGGACTCTTTGGACTTTTTCCAATACTTGTTCTAGGTTTGGGTATAGGCTTGCCGTCGGATGTAGGTGTTTTGTCTCGTAAGCTGACATCACTGGCTTCTTTGTTTGCGGAATCATAAAAAGAACGTATTGATCCATCTTCTGATGGTGTTTCAGAGGTTTTTCTTATTCGGCAAGGACTGTGTTTAACTGGAAGCGGGGGAATAGAGCTGAAAGATGGTTCTCTTGTAGGTGTATTTGGTTCACTTAATTCTGAAGGCTCAATTTCTCTCTCTACACCTATATGTGCATAAAGATATCTGTCATCTTGGTTATATATGCCTTTTTGGAAAATAAACAACGTGTCTTCGTTTTCATTATTTTCAAAAATCTGTTTTGCATTTTCTGTATTTGTCTTCTTAGCTTTAAACGGATTTGAAGAGCGTTCTACTTGTGTCGCACGATGAACCTCCCTTTTCTCTTTATCTGATATATATACACTTGTTCTTCCATCTTCTTTCACTTCTTCAACGATTTCACCCAGGGAATAAAAATGTTCCATAAAATCTGTTACAATAGGTGGAACAACAAACTGTATAAGAACTTCATTCCTACTTTGCTTTACTTGTTCAAACAGTATTTCAACAGCAGCAAGTTCTCCTTCCGCAGCTTGCAGAGCTGAAGTGACATTATTGTCGTTTTCATTTAAATTACTCATCTTTTCAGCCGTAGTTTTTATTGCGTTTATTTTGTCTATGGCTCTTTCAACACTTTCCGCGTCTGTTTTGGCTACGGATTTGCGCTGTTCCATTATAGACACGGAAAGTTCCAGGGCATTTTTGCAAATCTGATTTATTCTTTTTATCATTTCCACCCTCATTTTTGAAATAGTAACTCGCATTTCTTTATCAATAGCCTCTACTTCTCTGGCATGTTCATCCTTTTTTGCCTTTTGTTTATCACAAAGCAGCTGGTAACTTTCGCACTTGGTAAGAATCTCATTCCAACGAGAGTTTGTGTTTACCTGTATCGCCTCAATAGCTACAACATCTGTTATACACTCTCTATGTTGGAACAACAAACAGTCCATACATAAAGTCTGACTATGTCGTTTACAGAAAGAAGTCACTGTCTTCCCGCTCGAGCAGGCACACGTGCCTGGATCTATAGTATTAGCCATATTCATGCAGGGTCACGTCTCTGAAAAAAGACAAGCAAACAACTAAAATAATTCTATAAAAATGTAAATTTATACGGAAATTCTCAGGAACTGACACAATTCAATCCCAGATTCCACTCAAGACACCATGCGGGAAAAAGACAACACAAAACTAGTCACCACCAAAGACAACATTAGCCGTAGCCATGTGAACCACTTCCCATGTAAGTGGTTACCGGGCTAGCTAGCCTTAACATCACAAACAATATATCAATAACAGAAATAACATCAAAACAACCAAGAAGAACCAAATCAAATGTGCCGTCTTAGGACGACCAGTACTGAAATTACTAGAGGGGTGGGGGATTGGGGGGGGGGGGGGGCGGGTTGCAATCGCAAACGTCTAGTTTTCAGTGATTCGGTACGGCTCGATGTAGGCTGAATTACTGCCTCAAAGAGCCGGAAAACCCAAACTAACCAACCAAATTATAAAAAAAACTTTCTTCGCTCAATACAAAGATGACATACCCTTTCACTAAAACTAAAATAAGGAAAGTCTATTGAGGTGGTTCTCAGGATAGACGCCTCATGAAGGCCGTTCTAAAATGGGGACCAGAGCATATGTTTTTGTGGAAACATAATATCACATGACTGTCCTGAAACTCTATCTTGTCTACAGTCCAGAGAAGACATAGTTTAAAACCTGAAATGGAATAGAATAGAATGGAATGGAGTGGGTAAGGTAATCTACATTCCATTGGTTACAATTTGCTACTAGAGTCTGGGAAGGTCCTCTTTCAGGAAAGAATTTGTTCCCTCAGGGAGCAAATTCTTTCCCATAAGAGTACCACCCCAAGAAAGGGGAATAAGGTACAGGTGATTACCCATACCAGTCCATTCCAGTCCATTCCATGTTTTTAATTATGACCTCAAAGAATAGTTTTTCAAAACTGAGTCAGCTAAATTGAGTATTGTCGCAATGATTCATAATGTTTTGTAATATAAACGATGTTCTAAAATGTATTTGCTACTAAGGTTTCATAATTCTGGTTTCAATTTTCGAGCAAAAAATGTAGCTAACATTTTTAAAGGTACATGTTATGGAGTGACAGGCTTTGCAGGGTTCATCAGCATTTCAAAGCTAAATCCTTCTAGAAATTTCATATCAATATATCATACATGTATTTTCAAATTCGGAAACATTCAGAGAAAACGAAATGGTTTATTATAAAAACGTATTTTATCAATTTAAAGATGTAACCAATTTTCGCCGAACTGTACACCTTTTACATTGAACCATTATTTGTGCCGCGAAACGACAAAACCAACAAAGTGGCATGCGAGTCCGCGTCCGGCGAAGACTCAGATCCGCCTGGGCATCCGCCCAGTCTGATCAAAGTCTTAGCTGTCCGCATGGAGCTAGCTTAGACCCATAGCTACCTTTAAGCGCACAGCAATAACTCTGATTAACCTGAGCGGATGCCCAGGCTGATATGAGGCTTCGCTGGGCGCACATGCCGCTTTGTTGGTTTGTCGTGTCGCGGCTCATCGGAATTTTTCAGACTGGATACCCAGCTGAATTATGTCTGTTTCAGAAGGTGCGTGGCGTGATCGAGTGGTAGAGACGCTTGGTTATGATGCAGAGGGTCGCGGGTTCGTGTCACCGTTAGACCAGCCAGAGTGTTATAAACTCTAGTAACCCAGCAGTAGATGGGTACATTTTTAGCTCACCTGAGCCGAAGGCTCACAGGTGAGCTTATAGTATAGGCAGGCATCCGTCGTCCGTCGTCCGTCGTCCGTCCGTCGTCCGTCCGTCCGTCGTCCGTCCGTCAATATTTTCAAACGACATCTCCTCTGAAACTACAAGGCCCATTGTTACCAAATTTCATATATAGCATCTATAGGCAGGGGGAACCAATAATACTGTTTTTTATCCAAATCGCTTCAGAACTTTGGTTGCTATGGCAACTTAAAGTTTCCATTGACTTGTATGGGAAAAATTGAAAATTTGCATTTATTGCTATGTCACTGCAGATATTTTGACAAAACTTTTACAGAAATGTTCCTTGAGTATTCCTCTATCAACCACATGAACTTTATGTAAATTGCACAATTTGGCTGGTTGCCATGGCAACCGAATGGTTAAAAAATAGAAAAAATATTCAAAAATCATCTCCTCAGAAACTATGCAACCAATAAAGCTCAAACTTCACAGAAAGGATCTTAGTACTAGCTTCTATAAAAGTACTGTTTTTCTTGGCAATTGCTCTAGCAGTTTGGTTGCTATGGGAACTGAAAGTTGCCAATGACTTATAATGGCAAAATGGAAAATTTGCATTTATTGCTATGTCACTGCAGATATTTTGACAAAACTTTTACAGAAATGTTCCTTGAGTATTCCTCTATCAACCACATGAACTTTATGTAAATTTCACGATTTGGCTGGTTGCCATGGCAACCTAATGGTTAAAAAATAGAAAAAATATTCAAAAATCATCTCCTCAGAAACTATGCAACCAATAAAGCTCAAACTTCACAGAAAGGATCTTAGTACTAGCTTCTATGAAAGTACTGTTTTTCTTGGCAATTGCTCTAGCAGTTTGGTTGCTATGGGAACTGAAAGTTGCCATTGACTTATAATGGCAAAATGGAAAAATTGCATTTATTGCTATGCCACTGCGGATATTTTGACAAAACTTTCATAGAAATGTACCTTGAGTAGTCTTTAACCAGCCGTGTTAAATTTATGCAAATTGCCCAATTTGGCTGGTTGCCATTGCAACCGAATGGTTAAAAATAGAAAAATATTAAAAAATCATCTTCGCAGAAACTGTGTGGCCCAATAAAGCTCAAACTTTACAGAAAGAACCTTAGTACTAGCCTCTATAGAATTATTGTTTTTCATGGCAATTGCTCCAGCAGTTTGGTTGCTATGGCAACAAAGAGTTTCCATTGACTTATAATGAGGAAAATGGAAATTGGCAATTTTTGCTGTCTAACTAACTGCAGTTATTTAAAGTTTTTTCTACAGAAATGTTTCTTGAGTAGTTCTCTACGATTCATATGAATTTTCTCCAAATCGCTGAATTTGATTGGTTGCCATGGCAAAATATAGTGTAAATTTCAAAAAAAAAAAAAAAAAATCTTCTGCTCAGAAGCCATATAGGGGATGAAGCTGATATTGTGCAAACATGTTGATGACAGTAGTTTCTACATAAATTTTATTCTTTTTCTTCCAATTCCATAAGAACTTTGGTTGCTATGGCGACTTATAGTTTCCATTGACTCATAATGGGAAAAGTGAAGCCATGAGGGGGATGAAGCTGATACTTAGCATACATATTAATAATTTTAACCTCTACCTAAAGTATGTTTTATATTATCATCGCCCATGTGAATTTGTTGCTATGGCAACTTAAAGTTTCCATAGACTTATAATGAGGAAAGTGGACATTTGCTATTTATTTCTGTGTTGACAAAAATTCACAGAAATGTTCCTGGAGTAGTCCTCTACCAGCCATATGAATTTTTCCCAATTACCCAATTTTGATTGGTTTCCATTGCAGCTGAAGGCCAAATTTTCACTTTTTTTTTTTTTGCCAAAGATCTTCTAAGAAGCCATTAATGGGGGATAAAACTTTTTTTTTTTTGCATAAATGTTATCCTCTACATAAATGGTGTTTTTTATTGCTGTTGTGCATGGTGTTTTGTTGCTGTAACCTCAGTGCCTCAGTGCTCAGGTGAGCGATATAGGGCCATTGGCCCTCTGGTTCGAATAACTCTCTGTTAACCCAGCAGTATTAGATGGAAACCTTTCTCGAATCAGGGAAGGCATAGGCAGCAACAAAAGAGGCATGGTATCCGTCCTCATAAACTGTGCCCGAGATAGGGTGGTCCTGTAGCCCCTGTTGCTCCCTAAGGCCATTAGGCCACGGGAAATCTTTATTTACCAGGTGTGCAAAACTATGTAATTGCTTGTTTACCAGATGTGCAAAACTAGGTAATTGCGCGTTTACCAATTGTGAAAAATTGGGTAAATGCGCGTTTACCAGGTGTAAAACTAGGTAATTGCGTGTTTACCAGATGTGCAAAACTAGGTAATTGTGCGTTTACCAGGTGTGCAAAACTAGCTAATTGTGCGTTTACCAGGTGTGCAAAACTAGCTAATTGCGCGTTCACCAGATGTGCAAAACTAGGTAATTGCGCGTTTACCAATTGTGAAAAATTGGGTAAATGCGCGTTTACCAGGTGTAAAACTAGGTAAAAAAAGCTTCTGCAAATAGTGAACTAAAATATAATAAATACCCTTCGTGTCTAGAAGGCATATTTGTGCACTGTATTTGCTTTAAAGGTAAACACTGTGTCCATTCGTGTACGCCTGTAAATGCGAGTTGGAGCAGTGTACGCCGAGTTAGAACACCTTCAGAGAATGCTCGCGAACGAGAGGTGAGTGTTTGCCATGTATTTTAACAGCTTACTAAGGTTTACGTCCCTCTCTTCTTGACAGTTTTCGTCTTAGACATCATCTACAACCGCAGGTAAATTTTCAAAGCACCACCTCTTGTAATAACACAAGAAACATCGCAAATCCTTGCAAAACATGTCAAAATATTTACTACTGGTCTTTGTTTGTACTAAATGTACGCAAACACTGTCTTCATTTACAAAAATTATAAAATGTAATAAGAAATGACCCAACTGTGACCATCAGAGCGAAGTCACGAAATGCTGACCGTAAAATTGCAAGATGGTCCAGGATTGTGTTTTGACCCAAAGTTCGGCGTAAAGATTCGGAGTTCGGAATGAAGAAACGGGTCTTTCATGAGTTCGGCAGGTTCGGAGTTCGGACTAAGAATGGGTTGTTTGTTGCTTCAGTTCGGACTAACTGTGGGTCCATGTTGGGTTCGGCAGGTTCGGAGTTCGGACAAAAAGGTGGGTCCATTATGAGTTCGGCAGGTTCGGAGTTCGGACTAAGAATGGGTTGTGTGTCGGTTCGGTAGGTTCGGAGTTCGGACTAACTGTGGGTCAATGTTGGGTTCGGCAGGTTCGGAGTTCGGACTAACTGTGGGTCCATGTGGGGTTCGGCAGGTTCGGAGTTCGGACTAACTGTGGGTCCATGTTGGGTTCGGCAGGTTCAAAGTTCGGACTAAAATGAGCCCTTTATGGGTTTGATAGGTTCGGAGTTCGGACTAACTGTGGGTCCATGTTGGGTTTAGGCAGGTTCAGAGTTCGGACTTGCAATGATTGTGGCATGGGGCACTTTTTATATTTTGGATGGGTTGTACTCCCGAGTTGATCTATATTGTTCCCAGTCTTTAGTCCAAACTCCAGGTTTGCCAATCCCAGGTCGGACTTGGTCCTTAGTCCGAACTCCCAAGTCTGCTGAACTCATGTTGGACCCACTCTTAAGTCCAAACTCCCGATATGCAGGGTTTACCATGTACTCAAGTTGGAACCAATCTTAACTTCGGACTCCAGGTTTGCCAAACCCAGGTTTCACTCAGTCTTTAGTCCAAACTCTGAGCTGCTGACCTATAGAGATTATTAAACGGTTGTTTTGATCCCAGCCCTGATCTCAGCCCGAGTTGACCAGATTGGCCCGAGCCCGAAGTGCGAAGACTGCGCCAATAAGCAGGAACAGCAATTAATGACAAGTTGATTGGTGAAATGTATTTATTGCCGGAAAACTGTATCGACAATCTTATGAAATCCGCCAAACAGAGAGAGAGAGAGAGAGAAAATTGGCAAACGTAACTCTGAACGCACTAAATCAACTATCACTGCAACTGCAGATTTATAAACATATATTAAGACAAGACATAACAAACAACACAATATTGTTCTCTGGCGCTGATACAGTCAGAGGGCTGAGATCTGATCTGGGATCAAAACAACCGTGTTATGATCTTTTTATCATGTACTTATGTGTATAAAAATGAATGCTCAGTTCTAGTACCGAGGAAAACTCTCCGGTATTCCGCTGGACCTGTGATTTAAGAGTCGCAGTTGCAGATATCCTTGGAGTCTAATACAACCAGAGTCGTCTTTAATGTCCCAGTACAACATTCACAAGAAAGTTAGAAATTAGAGAAACGAGGCTGCTTAAGCCTGCTTTCATGACAGATGTTTATAGAAAACTGTTTCGACACGAGTGACTGTGACAAACCACCACAGAAATCATTTCTGGGTGGAGAAGGGCAGAACCGGGAAAATGTGCGTGTTTTGAGTTCTTTTTAGCTCGTCTGAACAAAAGTTCAGGAAGAGCGATTGCACTACCCCCGGATGCAGCGTCGCCATTAGTGAAATGTTAAAGTTTTACATTAAAGTTGTTTGTGTAATGGGCAAGGCACTGTCAGGCGAGGGTACTCGGACAAAACGGACCATGGACAAAACGGACCAGACAAAACGGACCAGACAAAACGGACCACGGTTAGGACAAAACGGACCACGTTTCAGGACAAAACGGACCACGTTTCAGGACAAAACGGACCACGTTTCAGGACCAGACAGGCCACGCTAGAAGACAAACCAGACCATTAATTGGTGTCAATTAAGATGAAAGAGTATATAATTACCAAAGACAATGTTTAATGGCCACAAATATTTGACTACTGTTCATGATCTCAACCATTATCTGATTTAAAACGTTGATAAAAGGGTAAGATTTTTATCATTTAAGCATTCAAATTGCTTTTATTGGTGTTGCAACTGAAATGAAAGATGTTTTTCTCAAGGTTAACGGAAGGTTTGAACGTGGTCCGTTTTGTCCTTAGACGTGGTCCGTTTTGTCCTGAACGTGGTCCGTTTTGTCCCAAGCGTGGTCCGTTTTGTCCGTGGTCCGTTTTGTCCGTGGTCCGTTATGTCCCTTATTCCAGGCGAGCTAACCTGTCCATTTATCGACTGCATTTAGGGTCAAGGATGATGGTTTTTAAAGCTTTCAATATATGATTTTAGGGCAACAATGCTGTCAAAACGCATTTGTTGTGTTAAAGTAGTTAGAGATGCAATTAAAACCTTTACTTTGCAAATTTTCAAATGCAGATTCAAGAGGGCTGACAGGTTATATCAAGGGCGAGACAGATATCCGTCTCGGCCCTCTATCAAGAGCAAGTTGGATATCCTTCTAGGCCCTCGACATACCATTTTGGAGCGCATGGCCGGATCATACCTCATAGTGTGGAAAATACAGTGGGACCAAATTAGATGTATCAAAGGCAATACAATAAGCATATGATAAATAATGTTCCCAGTCTTTAGTCCGAACTCTGGGTCTGCCAAACCAAGGATAGACTTGGTCCGTAGTCCGAACTCCAAGTCTGCGGAATTCATGTTGGACCCAATCTTTAGTCGGAACTCTGAGTCTGCTGAACCTATGTTGAACTCGGTCCTTACTCTGAACTTCGAGACTGCCAAACTCATGTTGGGCCCAATCTTAAGTCCGAACTCCGAGTCTGCCGAACCTACGTTTGACTCGGTCCTTAGTCCGAACTCCGAGTCTGCCGAACCTAAGTTGGACTCGGTCTTTAGTCCAAACTCCGAGTCTGCCGAACTCATGTTGGACCCAATCTTAAGTCCGAACTCCGAGTCTGCCGAACCTACGTTTGACTCGGTCGTTAGTCCGATCTCCGAGTCTGCCGAACCTAAGTTGGACTCGGTCTTTAGTCCGAACTCCGAGTCTGCCGAACCTAGGTTGGACTCGGTCTTTAGTCCGAACTCCGAGTCTGCCGAACTCATGTTGGACCCAATCTTAAGTCTGAACTCCGAGTCTGCCGAACCTACGTTTGACTCGGTCCTAATTCCGAACTCCGAGTCTGCCGAACCTAAGTTGGACTCGGTCTTTAGTCCGAACTCCGAGTCTGCCGAACCTAGGTTGGACTCGGTCTTTAGTCCGAATCCGAGTCTACCGAACCTAGGTTGCACTCGGTCTTTAGTCCGAACTCCAGTCTTTATTCCGAACTCCGGGTCAACACACAATCCTGGACCAACCTGTAAAATTGAGAGAGCTGTTTGTATTTGTTTGCACCAGGGGTGTTGCCAAAGGACACGCCGAGTTGCAGGACCTGTGCACGCCGAGTTTAATCATTATTGATATAAGGGTGTACCGCGAGTTGGAGTACATAAACGTCAAGCTCAAAGCTAATGACCAAACATGTACCATGCTTTGTATTTATGAGCCTTATTTGATACAGACCTGACATAAATAACAAATTTTGTATTTGTTGAAAGGAAATCGTTTATCTCTTCCACTGATAGTCAGAGTCAGTTATGAAACTACATTTTGCTTTTAAGTGCAGAGATACTACGAAAAGACGAAAGGAAAAAAAAGGTTCCTGAAGAAAATTTCGAAGCATCCTAGCTAAAACTAGCAAGCACCAACCATTAAGTCTGACTGAGCTGCGAGTAAAAAGGTTGCGTATCACATAGTGCAAAGCAGTGTGCCCATGGTTTAAAGCTTTATGGCCTTAACTGTACGCACAGGCTGATAAGTATGTTATAAGCTGCAGTCCCTTTTGACACAATTCAATGAAAATATCGGTATCTAACACATTAGCACCCAGACCTCTGCCGCCCCACCCTGTGGAGCGCCTTTTTCTAGTGGATAATCTTCGCCTTTCATACAAATTGTCGCAGGTTCAACTCCAACGGACGGCACATGTCCGATCCATTTTTCCAATAGACCAGAAAATGCACAGCCAGAGCCAGTGTGTTCTGAGCTGAAATAAGTGGCATCAGAGTCGCAGTTGGTGATTACAGCTCATCAATGAACGTCGGTGGTAGCGCCCGCCTGATAAAACCGGCAAAACTGTACATGTGCACGCAAAAACACACAAACACACACTGAGTCAATGTTCCTGATATGGTTTTGTAACCAGGAGCTGTGGTCTCCTTAAAACAAGAACGAATGGGCATAGTATTAAAACAAACAACGTGATCACTCCTTCAAGCCCAGTAAGAAGCGCAAACTTTAAGCGGATGCAGTCACTACTTTAAGGGCTTTGCCTCAGTTCTGCGCATGTATATTCGGACACAATGTTAACACCATTCCACATGCCTGCAACATAATTCTATCTGCGAGCCTCCCCGTTAACATACATGTATTTATCTTCTGTGCAGACGTACGGACAATTACTTTCTACGAAAATATGCGGAGATACGAAAGTTTGGACGGACACGAAAATAACAGGGAAAGGCAACTAGATTTTTTTCTAGCGTTGCTTTTGAAGAATTGAGAGATCAGAGTGGCCGGACCTGGAGTAAAGCAAAGTAAATGTGTAACTATTCGCGTACATGTATCCAGCTATCTGATTTAGAGAAGCGTACAGAGTAATGTGTCTGCCTATAAAGAGCGATGAAGAGAGATTTCAAAGCTATTTCAACCAGAAAAGAGTCTTACAACAGAGTCAACAAATCATACTCATTTTCCTTAGCATAACAGTAACTTTCATTTTCTTTAGAAAAAGATACTTCGAACCAGGGAGGTCTAGCTCAGCAGGTCAGCGCATAGCTTTCTAAGCTACCTGGGTTTCTACGGGTACACCGTTCTGCGTAAAACGGGCGGAGGAGTAAAATATAAGGGAGGGTATTATGTACAACCTGTTAGATAACTGTGTTTAAAATGTAAAGATTGGAATATACTTTTCCCACTGTCAACAGATAAAGTGAATCTTCGAACTGAAAGTTCATCCGTCGAATGGTATTAGCAACAGTGATCTAATATAGCTCTCGGAAAACATTTGTTCTGAATGAACAGTATTAACATTGGCAGGCAAACTCATCATATCTTCGTAACTGAAAGACAAACAAAATGTGGATCCTTAAATATTTACATTATTCTCAGTCATTCTGTTGAATTTACTAACAGAATGATTTTTCATACAAGCAATCGGACAGCCAACAACAATTGACTGACTTTGGTATTTTTGACACACATCAGTACAAAGCAATGTCAATAAATGCTAGACAGCTGCAACTAAATTAAGTGTCATTTTTTTCTTCAAAAACTCGCACAGAGCAGTACGTTACTCCAACTAGGCGTACACCTTTATTGACAAAAAAGCTTAAACTCGGCGTACATGGGTTCTCCAACTCGTCGTATTTTCGTTAATTATGTATTTGCAACTCTGCGTGCACTTCAAACCATTACAGCCTGCCTACAAATGATTTCTATATTCAAAACGGACAGGTTTCGACCGATTTATCTATTACAATAGTTTCAATATATACCTGCCTAACAATAAGGGACCTTTCAATCAAAAGATACATGTATTTGTAAATAAATACTGACTTCTTTTTCCGTAAAGGCACTCTCACTTGAAAGGATGTACTGGTTTGGTTAAATATTCTGTAAATTGAACATTGCATTCACGTGAAACTATATCAGTCTGAAAGCTTATTCAGTTACAGATACACTCATACTAGTTTATTACTTTTAGATTATGAAAAGCCCTGATAAATTAACTTACTTTAAAACCCTGATGACATTTCCAAGACTTGTTTTCTTCTAACTCGGCGTACACTGCTCCAACTCGCATTTTATAGGCGTACACGAATGGACACAGTGGTAAAGAACTTTTGGAGTTATCACAAAAGTCCTGAAAGTGGCCAAACCGAAATTTCGATTTGGCCGCTTGATAACTCTAAATAATTATCTTCTACAAAGCTGAAATTTTGTACTGTTATCTATTTATTTAAGTCGAAGTATATTTTAGCAGTCCATTTGCAAAGCTTTTGATTCTAATTTCCTTTAACGTCGTGTGAATGGTAGACCGCTTTATAATACTTATACGTTTCTGCTTTCATAACTTTATGTTTCGTTGAAGAGAACACGGTTGTGTGCCAAATATTTTACTGAATCATTTTAAATGTCATGCTCTGTGCGTTTTATTACTGCATTAGGTGCACAATTGATAGACATTTTCTATACCGCGACACGTGAACAAAAAAAATAAATAAATAAATAAAAACGCAGCCTTAATACCGGTTATCTTGTAGATAAGCTACTTGTCATTGAGGTGTGTTGGTACACTTCCGTGTTTTTCCGCCATTTTTACAAAGGGGAACAACTTTCGCGGCGGCCTCATATTTGCCCCACTGGACGATGCAATCTTTCAAAAAAAGGTATACTCATAACGGAAAGAATTTGCTCCTAGTGGAGCAAATTCTTTTCATTAAGAGTTGACCCCCATTGAGAAGGGAGGCCAAAATGATAATAGCAGAGTTGCTTCCCCTGAAATTATATCCATTCACCTTAAACTGTTCTGAAAATATGAAATTATGTTCAATGCGGAAGCTAAGGATTATAAATCTTTCAGTTTATCTTACATAATTTTATATTATTTTATATTAGACTTGCATTGTATTATTATCATCCTGGTGCAAGTGTTGAGACAACCAATTAAATTGTCTGTATGATATATGTAACATGATTAAATATTTTTAAATTTCCTTTCCTTTACAGGTCGGCCCAGATTTTACGTTATAGTTTTTTATGATAAACAAAATTCGGTCAAATGAGCATAATTTTCAGAATATTAACCACTGACTGAAGTTTGGACTAGATCTATGAGAAATTATGGAAGAAAGTTTAGCGAATAAGTAATCATGTATAGTCACATGATTCCTCAAATTATTTAAATGTTTTTTTACATACTGTAATGACTACATATATGCAAGACTGGAAGGCAACTGTCAGAAGACCTACAAGTGTACGTGGCCATGGTCGTAATAAGTACTAAATAAACGAAGTAACGCATAAACTGCAAAATTTGTGACATTTTCAAGCGTAATTTCTATACTGGTTCTTTCGCATATTGCTATCATTGATAATTTCGGTTAGCGTGTGTTTTAGTTTCAAGTAGATTTAAAGAATTTGGGAATTAAATTCGTCTTTCATTTTAAATTCCCCCAAGTATTTTTCTAGAAACTTCGACTATTGGTCGAATTTTTTTGTCAGCAATGGGTGCGTTCGAGTGAAATTATCGTGTACTCGAATACACGTTTTAAATTAATCCGGCCGTTTCGGTTCTGCGTCGTTATATCGGCGCGCTGCTTAGCAAGTCCAAATTTAGCAGGTTCTAATGCAAACATCCGACCCATGAACGTACGTCATTCCCCATAAATAACGATTTATTTTTATTTTTGCTCATATGTCTAAACGGATGAACAACTAAATGGTCATAGTCCCGACGGCCCTGGCTCGAAACGACCCATTTTCTTCCAGAACGAGAGTCAATACGAGTAGCCAATCGAACTCGCCCATTGAAGAATAAGGCTCAACGCACATGGTCTTTCGAAAAGTTGGACGGACACACGGCGCCAAGTGTGTGCGGTTATGGTTACGAAAGTATGTGCACTTAGTACTGGTTAACCCCTAAGGAGGTCTAAGCCTGCCCAGGAATAGTGTGGTTAGGTTAACTGACCGTCCCGACATGACCTTAGCTGTTTACCGTGGACGTTAAGCATCACATCAACCAATTCTCCCGCAGAACCACAAATCCTACGATCTTGAAACTTAGCATGTCGCATCAAGGACTCAAAAGCTCAACAAAATTTATATGAATGATGACCCTGGGATGACCTTGATCTGTTTTATGGCAAGGTCAACTTTTGAGTCACTTAGGTTTTTCTATAGGAAAAAGTGAAAAAAGTTGATTTTTTTTAGAAACAATGCAGTCTGCTACCTGAAAATTTGTAGATGCAGACAACTAATTAGGTAAATGAAGCTTTAGTGAGTATTCGTGGTAAAGGTCATATCTTCACCTGGGCCTAAGGCCATTTACATTGAAAAATTAAAACTCGCTCTTTTATATAAACTTGACCATCATGAAATATTTCCGCGCTTGCGCGGGCTCTTTTCTAGTATATAAAAAATTCAAGAAGGAGTTTGGTGTTGAAAGTTACTGTAAAATTATTTTACCATTGCAGCATAGATCAGCATTTACAAAATTTCAATGTGGTGTGGCTCCTATTAGAATTGAGACCGGTCGTTATGAGAATGTTAATGTGAACGACCGTCTGTGCCCCTTTTGCCATACTGACATAGAAGATGAAATACATGTTATTTTGCATTGTAAAATGTATGATGATATCAGAATAATCTTGACAGAAAGAGCTAGTACAATATCTAATGAGTTCAGTAATTTTGATGACATGTCTAAATTGTCTTTTCTTTTTTCCCACCCAGATTTGATAAGGCTTTGTGCTAAAACCTGTTTCAAAATTCTTCAGAGGCGTAACTGTCTTTTACATAATTAATGGTCAAATCGTATGAGATGAGGGACTGATGGAGGGTAGTTCTGGGGTGATTCTCCTTGTCCCCTGTAGAGCTGCGTTCTGGTCCAGCATTTGAGCCGTCTCGGCGAGAGGGCTCGAGTGATGGGTTTCAAAGCGTGTTTCTGTGGAGGGAATTGGCGGGCGGGAGTTGCCCCAGAGCTGTCACCAGGTACTCCCAATATCTCCAGCTCTGGATTTTATGCAAAATGTTTGTCTTCTGTTGTTTCAGTGCTGCCCCGCCCCATTGCGGGAGCGGGTCCGTAACGGTGAGTGACATCACAGCTCAATGGCGAGTGTGGACTGGCCGTACAGCCGTTGACTGTGATGCCATTCACTGTGAGATCTGTTTGAAGTGTTGGGCGGTGTGGCCCTGGGACAACAGGGGGAAATCACGTGTATCCTCTCTTTAAATGGTTATTTTACATAGTTACTTTTTAATGTGGAAAGGTAGAAATTGTGTACATATATTGTATAGTGGTTAGTTTGTTTTTTAATTATGTATAATGTTTACCAATAGTCTCTTATAATTCTGATGTAGAATGGCATGGTACTTTGTCTTAGTATGTGAAGGAAATTGATTTTATGAATACGCGTATGTGTTATTTGTACCATGATGAGACTTAAATAAACTATTAAACCTACTGAAAATTAAGCCATAGGAGTTGACAGGTTGTGCATAGACTTAATAGATTTGATTGTTTCATTAGTTAATAACGTCCGCCCCCCTCCTTCATTAGTTAACAAGTTTACAGCGCCCCCCCCCCCCCCCCCCCCCCCCCCCAACATGAAATGTAAGCATACCTAACATACAAATATCATACATAATTTTAATTCACAAATATTATCACTCCTTGAATCGTTCCACCAAGACTTTTTTCTCCGACTTGAAATTATTTACCCTTACCAAACTTACCAAATAAAATCAACAGATCAAGTTCTGGAAATTTTAATGATAAAACAAGTCTTGTGTGAATGGTTGTCTAATTTAATGATAAAGACCTAGGTTTTCATTAGGCCGGCAACCCGACCGAAGGTATTCAGACAAGCAGAACCTCCGGCCGGATTCACTGCATTCGCTTTTTCCAGATTTTGCGATAGTACTCGTTAGCAACCATCTATATCTTACAACATACGCTCATCTGATTAATGTCTGAGTAACTGTTCACTAAAATTATTATTTTTCTGCAAATCTTTTACAAACTCGATGAACCTGTTATTTATCTAAGGCCCTTTTCCCCTTTGTTTGTGACCAAAATTATCGTCCAAGTAAACAAATGGCACTGCGCATGACCAGATTTGTTGTCGGTGTCTTATTAAAATTACTACTCATTGAATTGTCTGGCTTTTAGCATAAAACCCATAACTAAGACTCCGTACCCGTACGTTCATCGCATTTTTTTTGAAGTAACGACAATATACATTTATGTCATTTGTATACAATACTAAACGCATAGTTGGGGAAACGGAAGGTGGTGATACAATTTATTTCCTTCACGGGTCATTCCTTCAAATGGCTAGGGCCTAAGGGGACACATTAAATCTGACTGCTTATCGAGCCCCTTAAGACAGGGTCGAATTGAAGTCACCAAAATTTAAATTTTTATATGTAACTCTAGTCATTTCCTTATGAACTGTGATTATCAACAGAGCTGTGATAACGAAAATCCAGAAATGTGATATGACTTTAAATATTTTAAATTATAAAAAACAGTAAATTCTTATTTTCCTATTTTACAGATAGTTATACACATATATATTATTTTCTAAAAAATATTTTTACAAAGTGCATTGTTTTGTTTAATATAAATCTATTCATATATCTTTTAAACATTTAAATTTCAATCATTTTTTATGTAATTGTTGTATTATTGTTGTACATGTATGTTGTTTTTACCAAATAAAAATCAATCAATCAATTAATTCAGCAAGAGATTGATTGCTTGATTGATCTTTTGCTTTACGTCCACGGTAAACAGCTATGGTCATGTCGGGACGGTCAGTTAACCTAACCACACTATTCCTGGGCAGGCTTAGACCTTCTAAGCGGTTAACCAGTACTAAGTGCACATACTTTCGCCAGTAACTGACAACTGCCCTTCTTGAATCAGCGGAAGGAGAAACGAAAGTATGTGGTCAGACCGGGTTTCGAACCCAGGACCTCTGACTTATGAGGGTTCGAAACCCGGTCTGGCCACATGCTTTCGTTTCTCCTTCCGCTGAATCAAGAAGGACTTTTGTTAGTTACTGGCGAAAGTATGTGCACTAAGGTCTAAGCCTGTCCAGGAATCCAAACTGGTGGTGACTCCTTCATAGAATGACAGTTCTACAGTTCTGGTTTATACTGATGCATGGCTTTCAAATCGTAATTGTGATATTATTATTTTCATTTGTTATTTTTTTTTATTTATTTTCATTATTATTTTTTAAGGCAAACTGTTGTCAGTATTCCAGAGGCTGGTGATAACTGGATGTCAGAAGTCTTTGAGGCTTGTGATAACAGCTAGCAATGGGTATCTCTTTTTACTTTCTGAGTATACTTTTATGAAAAAAGAAATAATACCCCCCCCCCCCCCCCCCAAAAAAAAAAAAAAAAAAAAAAAAAAAGAATTATATTGGACTGATTGTTTTCTCATTATCATGCTTAATGCGTCTCGTTTACAGCACCATTCTAAACTTATCTTTTGCCTAGTTCACATTTGGCGCCTTGCAATAAATGGGTCTACGATTTTCCGTACATTTTTTGGCATTGTTGTTGGCTACGGGCTACGGCGTATGTGTTCACATTGTGTATGAGCATCGTGCGATTTCTTGTATGGGCAATCGGGAACAAGTTGGGCCAATGCCGTACGGAGGCTGTGTTGAGATTGTACGAAAATCGTGCGATTTCAGTGCAGTTGTCGTGCATTCTCAGCAGCCTCCACACGGAAATCGTAGGGAGCCCGTGCAGTTTCCGTACAGTCTATGCGGAGATAGTGCGGTCGCCGTGATGTTTTTCCGCGTCCGAGTTCCAAAAGTGCACAACTTCACATTTCTGCTTGTGCTGTCGGTTGGTAAAGTTGAGATGACTCCTAAAACCAAAGGCGGGAAGAGAAAGCGGTCCAAGCAGGACCTGCAATCGGAGGTACGCATCTTTGAGCTTCATGGATGTATCAGCGGCATTTTCTTCTTTGATTTATCTGAAGACAACTGATAAAATGTAAGGAACTGCTCGAGATGACCAAAATATACCTATCTGGAAAATGTTTGGCCCATCTCAAGGCGGCCGCACGGTCAGGGTGTGGCCGCCGTGGGGTTGCCGCGGGATGAGTGCTCAGTATCGATTTCAAGGGTACTGCACGGGGAGCGAGCGGCAACTTTGCGATAGCTGTGAGAGAGTCGTGCGATTGTTCCAAGAGCCTACGATCGCCGTAGATTTTTTCCCCAAATGATCATCTAAAATATTGTGTTTTCTGCACGATCAGGGCGCGACCTTCGACCTTCGCGCAGTGCCCGTGCGGTGAGCGTTCAATGGCACCTACATGTCTACGGGCTATGGGCTGATCTTTCTTTTTTTAAATATGTCAGAACTCCTCACCAAACAAAATCGTTTTTCTTGGCCAAGGTGCCCGTGAACCTGTACGAAAATCGCACGACCGCCGCCTGCCTCCGCACGGAGGCCGCAAGGTAAGGTGTGTGTGTGTGTGTGTGTGTGTGCGGGGAGGGGGGGGGGGAGGGCAGGATACGTGTATCATAGGCGCATCGCAGGCCAAATGAAGCATTATAAGTTTCACACACCACTATGTCTTAAAAGATTAAATATATTATGCCGTACAAACAGTTTCGTGAAACTAGTTTACCGGTTGTAATATTTGTCAATAACAGAATTTCTATATGATGCTTGTCTCCGGTGGTGAGAACGGTTTGTCAGCAGCCACTTCCCTTTCTGACATATAATTGAAATGCCCTTTTACAGTATATAATAGGCCTATTCTTTATATTTGGATATCCTTAATTCATTTTGGATACCTAATACTTTATTTTGTGATAATACACAATAATAGTGAATATTCCATATTATTGTTTAATATTCAAGATGACATAATAGGTCCGATTTTCAAAAACGGGTGTATAAAAATTAGGATCTGTTTCTTGTGGCCTAGCTTAGACCGAGTCCGTCCAAGTAATGTTTAGACAGTCCAGGAACTTGACAAACTTGTACTAATCCAGGAAATTGGTCAAATTTTGACCACACGCCAGTCCATTTCTCGTTATTTTTACGGGCACCCGTAAATATTTGCAGGAATTATAACGCAGATAGGGCAGAGTAGGACAGGTATTGTTTTGGTCATATAGCCCTTCAACACTATAAAGGTATTTTCGAGTGCGAACAGTTAACAATCTTATCATATCGTGATTTTCGAACATGTTCAACAGGCAGACACACGTAAAAATAACGGTAAATGAACTGGCAGCCAGATGCCAGGTATTTTACCGTAAAACATACGGATTTTTTTTACAGTGTAACTTATTTTGGAGTGGCAGAGTAACGTTTCATCGAAGCATACAGATCGTATCATAAGCTTAATGGAGTCGTAATTCGTCTGGGAAACATAAGCTTAAGCTGTGCTACATGCTCCTCACATTAACGTTTTTTTTTCGTACAATAAATTTCAAAATAACGTCTTCTTAACTAATGACCTCATTTGATTTGGGGAGCACCGGTAGCTCAGTGGGTTATGCGATGGTCTGCTGACCTAGCGATCCCAGGTTCGATTCTTGCTGGAGGCGGTCATCTTGTCAATCATAAACGGGGTTCAGTTGCACACAGTTTTTCACTACCACCTATCCATCCTCCTGATATGACTGAAATACTGTTGAAAAGGACGTGCTGTTTGGTGCGAATATCTGACTCCAATGAATACTAAGTACGTTCTACAAGCACTCTTGCCCGCCGTCGATACAAAGTGCTGTACATACATAGTCCGTACGGGACTACCTGGCCAGGACTAATTTTTGCTGCTGTTTATACATTGTAAAACTGATCGTAGATTTTACGGTAGAATAACTGGAAACCAGCTGCCAGTCAATTTCCCGTTATTTTTTACGGGCGCCCATAGAAATTGCAGGAATCGTCAAGTAGCTATAGAGTGGGATAGAATAGAACAGTGGTTGTTTGGGTCATATAGCCCTTCAACACTATAAAGTTATTTTCGAGTGCGGCCAGATAACATATCACTGCCATATCGTGATTTCCGAAAATGTCTTACAGGCAAACGCCCGTAAAAATAACGGGAAATGGACTGGCACCTGGTTGCCAGTTATTCTACCGTAAAATCTACGGATATCTGTTACAGGGGAGAAGTAGAGATTCTAGCCAGAATTTGCGATGGCACGGTCGAGTTTTAGTTCGAACATATTTTACTGCCAAAAGGGGTGAATTAAGTTTTGTACTACATGTACGTTGTATGCGCATTTCTCTAGATCCCTTCTTATCTCACGTTACTGATACATATATGCTAAACGTTTTCCCTCTAAGCAGGAAACCCGCAGTTCAATGGGAAAAGAGCTGGCCTGCTGATCTAACTGTCTCCAGTTCGAATCTGGCTGGAGGCGGAATTCTGTCAAACCGTAAGGGACGAGTCATTCATTATCGTGCGTGTGTGTGTGTGTTAGGGTGGGGGAGGGGCGTGCATTTTCATATGATTCACCTTATTACGACCCTCCCAGTCTCGTCATTAGTCCCTCCCAATAGGTAACACAAAAGTTTGTAACCCCCGCCCACCCACCAACACAAATGACCCCCCAGTGCACACACACATATACAACCACCGCCCTTACCCCCCGCCCCCCCCCCCCCTTCCAACACACACACACACGAAATGAAACACTGAAAAGATTAACTTTTTTTCCGAAACAGTTTTGCGTTTAATTGACTGTGTATCTCTCAAAAGAGTTTAAAAAATACAAAAAACTATTAAAATTTCCCTAGTAGTATTTTTATAAATAATATAAAACACAACCTTGGAATTTGACTTTGTCAAAGTGACATATGAAACGATTGTGAATTCCGGGCCCTGATACCACAAGCGCAGAATTAACATTAATTTTAAAGACTACTTTATTCTGTTCTTTTAGCAAATCACAGATTTTTTTTCTGGATATGAAGTGAGATTTTTTTTCGATGCAAATGTTTTGAAGACTTTTGAAAGCATAGAATCGGAAAATGTAGGAGAAATGGGGGTCTGGGAGGTGCAGCACCACATAAGCTGAGACGTTTTTTTTCCAAATGAAGACTGGTGGAAGAATTCTGCCCCCCCCCCCCCCCCCCCCCCCCCCCACCTCCATATGCCTAACAAACTATATGACCCTCCACTACGTTCATTGGCTTTGGATTGATTTCGAACCCCCTCCCCCATCCCCGTCTCTTCCACAGATCACCAAAATAAATTCCGACCCAAAAGAACGTACCCGGCCCCTCCACCTGATAATAAACTTGTCCCTAAACGGCAAATGTTTTAAGTTTTGTCCTCTGACAAAAAAAAAAAAAATAGGCACCTACATTTTGGCGTATTTGCAATGGAGCAGTCAAATGTAATGAAATTGAAGGTAGTAAAATCTACGGGGTGCACCGGTCGCTAGTGTCACGTGATTGTCAAGCGTTAAATGTCTCCGCCCGTCGCTCTAGTTGCAGAAACCGCATAGGGTTGGTGCATTTGAAGACCCATTGGAAAGATAATACTGGGTCTCAGGAACGCAACTTATATCAGATTTGTAGATAAAAGACGTCTACAGTCAAAAAGATCCACGATAAGGTCAAAACAGGCCAAGTAAATGCACCAGCGGGTCGCGACTCAAAATTGCGCCGCGAATTTCCAGTTTTTAAATGGGACTGAACCGTGAGGGTGTTCTCGCGTAAGGGTCATACTAAACACCGAAGAGAAAGGAACACCCGAACGGTTCCGGGGTTAGGTTTTCATGTGAGCTTATCAACTGTAGATGCTGCTGGTTTTCAAATTTCGAAAACATGCAAAAATGGAAGAAGAAAAAATGCGATTGTGACTGAGGGTATGCTTCTCTAAGGTATTCAACTGGACAGAAACTACTTTGTAATGGCTTAGTAAATGTGCTTTTTAAGGACATGAGTTTTGACATGATTTTCTACACCGTGATAGAAATGTTTAAATCAGGTCATTAGCAGATCAGAATGTTTGCTGTTTCTTTTACATACAACCCATTAATGCCTAGCATCCCATAAAAAGGACATAGGCAAACAGTGTAGCCCCAGATCAGATGCCGCAATACGCGGCGTCTAAACAGAGTCTACACTACTTGCATAAGACAAATGGGTATATCTCTTTAAAACAAAATTAAAATGATAAAAACAAAATGAAAATGATAAAAACTAAACTAAACCAAATACGTCTTATTTGACAAATGGACTCATCTATTGATATAAATTGAGCAGTCCACTAGGCATAAATAGCAGGGCCCTAGATAAGAGGGAGCATTTGGTGATAATTAGGGATAATTTTTGTTAATTCTGAATAAAAAAATATGTTGTGACCCCTCAGCTGAACCGTCTCGTCGAGACGGTTCAGATGAGGGGTCACAACATATGGTTTCAATGAGAAATAAAGAAAATTATCCCTAAATTATCATCAAATACCCCTCTTATCTAGAGCCCTGAATAGGTTAATATTCTTCGCTTGTCAAAATTGCCAGTGCATGTACTGTCTCAGGAATTGGTGTTTGTAACTAAAACAATCAGAATATGAAAGACAAAAGACCCAACAGCCCTGTCAGTGGTAAAAGTGTCTAAACACAAATCATTATGAAAAGCGGCTCAACTTTTGCGTTTGGTGATTAAATGTGTGTTGATGTGCAAATATTGCGTCACATAATTGGCAAAAGGTAGAGGGAACATGTTTTTTTGATAAAATTAACGAATCAGTTCACAAAACTGCTTTTTCCCTATGTGGTTCCCCGTCGAGCAATGCAATATAAACGAATGCGAGAAAAAAAATGGTTCCCATGTCTGTACATTGTATTTTTACCATTTTACTGAAGTTTATGACATCGAAAGTAGGGAAGAGTCGGGTAACTTCGGACAGGCGGGTAAATTCGGACATATCATGGCAAACAGTGAAAATCCTGATGAGACGGCTCATAATGAGCTGTCTCATCAGGATTTTCACTGTTTGCCCGCTTAATTTTGTTTTAATTCCAAACAACTGACATATAAAGGAAACAATGTCACTGTCCGAATTTACCCGACTCTCCCCTACGTCATTTTAGAAATGACCCAAATCCGGTTAGTCAACGCTGTATTGTGAAACTCAATCGGAAGTTCTCTTTGTTTTAAAGTAGGCTAATTGCGGTCATTTGCAATGACAAAACTGAAGAACTTGCAGCGACGCGTCACGGTTTAATATTAGGCCTATCTGCATTTTTACAACAGATAGAGCTTTGGCCTATGGGGCCGTAAATGCTGTAGAGATGATAAACAATGGAGAAAAGAAAAAGAAAATATTTGCAAAAAGGTCATCTTTTCCCGGCAAAAGTAGTACAGCGAAACAGTCAAAGTCAAGGGACATGATGTTACACGGGTGTACCAAATATAGAGTGCAAGACAATATATCATATTGTCATGCTTGTATATCAAACTTGAAATTCTGTGTTATTGGTTTAAAAGGTTTAAAACGCATGTCTAGCAGCTGGAGAGCCAAAATGCAATTCTCTATAATTTTGAGGAATACTGTAAAGTATGCAAAAATAGCGTTTTGATATTGTGGAATGATCTATACAATATTAGTAAACAGTATTTAAGTCAACCGACAGATAGACGGATACACGGTGCCAGGTGTGTACAAATGAGCCGCGACACGACAAAACCAACAATGTGGTTGTGCGCGCAGCACAGACTCAGATCAGCCTGGGCATTTGCCCAGTCTGGTCAGACTCTTCGCTAAGTGCTTAAAGGGTAGCTAAGGGACGGAGCTACCTCCATGCGGACAGCGAAGACTCTGATCAGACTGGGCGGATGCCCAGGCTGATCTGAGTCTGCGCTGGGCGCACAACCACATTGTTGGTTTTGTCGTGTCGCGGCTCAAATATGGATACGTTCCGCTGAGTCACCTGGGGAATGTCGTTATGAGAATCGAAAGAACAACAACAACGTCAATCGACAGTATCTACGAGGGGCAACATTTTTTTAAAGTAACAATGCTTAAAATAATCCTCGTGCCACAACATACTTCTAGGTTTAGCACAATACTTCAGCAGCATGCACTTATAAATGCACTATTGACTTGTGACTTTTTTCTTCGCAGCGTGCTAAAAAAATAAAAAAAAACACATTTTGTTAAAATTTTAGTCACGATTTTGTTATAAATACTACACCTATACTGTCTTGCGCAGTTTTTGAAAACAAACTGATCTGTAAAATAATAATAATAATAATATTTTATTGAACTGTTACATACCTTTCAGTGAATGATTCAACAAATATTCATTTAAATATAACTTTCATCTTCTTGTCATTTAAGAAGTGTGTACATTAGTTTGTTCATGACAAAGACCGAAAAAAAAGGATAAAAGTAACTGACTATGCGTAACCCTATATCGTAAGACACTGAGCTACATATAACTGATTAATGTTTAATACAAGGTACATTGTTAATTTTATTTAGGTAATCAGCTTAACACTGCCAAGATTGTTACTACATCAAACAAGCTCACAGGACATACACAAGACAGCCCTTTATCACACCAACGTCATACAAAAGCGAATTGCTTTATATTAAGGTTTTAAGAAAAAATAAGTCAATCCAAAAAAAAATAATGATAATAAATAAATAAATAAATAATGAAAAAATAAAGAAAATAATAAAAGAATAAATAAATAGAAAATAAAAATAAAGAACGAATCATTCTTGGATCATATCACGCTTACCACTTAAGATCACAAATTTGTGATCTGTTGGCATCAAACAGATACCAAATAGATCAGATTGGGAAAAGAAGTGTTTCCATGTCTGCAAGTCGTGACTGAATAAAATGTGATTCCTTAGTGATTCGTTACAACTGCTTATTCTCCTTAATGAAGTGATCTGTATGTCATTCCTTACGTCATAAAAGAATCAAGAGTCTATTAAACTGATGAAAATGATTTTAAAAACTTTCTCACGCCAAAAGTTTATATAGACTTAGAGAAGGGGTGGGGGTGGGGGGGGGGCGGGGGTTACAAATTATCTGAATGTGATTCGTTGCATAGTATGGTCGTTTTCAGAATTTAGCATAACCAAGGCATTTAAATCTCGAGAGAGTTTGTACATGTGTTTCAGATATACTTTTGAACCGTTCGTATCAGCCAGAATGAGTCAGTTAGAGAACAGACCAGCCCTGGTATTATACTTCGAACTGGGGTTAGTACTTTGTATAAGTGGTTCAGGGACAGCATCAAATTTGTCCATCATGTCCTCATTTATATCTCTGTCGCATAACACCATTAAAATCTATTGCTTGGAAACAAAAGCTATATATCTGTATTTTATTCAAGTAAGTGAAGGTCCATTTGTTTTGAAAATTCAACCAGTGTGTGTTTATATTAAATACACAGATACCACTCAGTCACGTCAGTAGAATTCCAGCAATATCTGTTGGATTATTTCACAAACTTACCTTAATTTATTATTATTATTATTATTATTATTATTATTATTATTATTATTATTACTTTGTGATCCTTTATTTCTATCCCTGTGGCCCCGCAACAGCATAAATGATCTTGCAATGATTTCTTTAGTTATCTGGAGGCGATCTGTTTAAGTGGTCTTCATGTGATTTATTTGTGATTCAGAAATATTTTATTTTGTGGCAATGAAAGTGTAGCAGTGATCCAAGAGTTATTTGTTTGTGATCCAAAGGTGATCTGAACATGATCTTGGGATGATCCTATAACTGATTCCGAACATGATCTAACTTCAGAATTTGAATATTATTAAGTGATCCCTTAGCTTCTTTGGTTGTCGGAGAATTCTCGAATAATGCTTATTTGCCATACATTCCTTTGACGCTTAATCTCACTGGGACCAATCTGATAGCGTGATAACTGTAACAACTTTATCTTGACCCCAGACTAGCGTGCGTTGTTTTCAATACATAGAGAGTTGCACTTTCGAAACTTTTATTATTGCAACACCTTATTTCTTACAATACACAAAAAGTTCTTTTGAATTGTAGGTCGAATTATATGTCCCAATCCGACGACGAATATGTTGACTATATCAAATGTCAATAAACTCTCACTTACTCTTCCTCTAATTCTTGGCGTTATTGTGATTTCGCGACATGCGTATGAGCCGAAGGAGCTTGTTTTTATTAGAACAGTCCACACTTTGGCATTTGCGGCAATGATAGCCTAAATCTATGAATTGAATCTAGGAATCTAGGAATATTTAGCACCTTCAACAGAGAGCCCACAATACTGGAATAGTCTAGGACGAAGACACAGGAAGAGATGGCAAGAAGAGTAATAGAGGGAAGCATCAAGGACGCTGGTACTGATGCAGTCATAGGTTTTACAGATGGGTCGTGTAGAGGAAACCCTGGACCCTGTGGTGCAGGGGCTTGCTTGTTTCTTCCTTCTCAGGAACGCCTTGACTTGAAGCAGCCAGTTTCGAAAAGAGCATCAATCCTATACTGAGGGACTTTAAAAACGCACCATTTTATATAATGTTATTTTACCCAGAGTTTGCAATATTTGAAACGTTTGAGCACTCGTGCGAGTTAGCATGGTTGAGTTCTTTAAGTCAGCAAACAATTACAGAGAGTGTGCGGCCATGCATAGAAATTTCGAGAAAAATGGAGTTTTGGTTACTTTTTCGCATAAAATTTTAAGGAATTCACATTTAGTCGAATTTTAATATTTATGCATCTAAATGAATACCACACACTGTAAAAGCAATGAAAAATGGCAAAGATCTTTGAAAAAAGTGTTTTTCCGATTTTCGAAAATTGGAATTTTTTAACCAAAAATAGGGAACAGTTCAAAATTGGGAGATACCCGACTTAAAAGCCGACCAATTGATGGTATACCTACCCAGGTTATGAGAGTATGTCTTAATGCACCAGTTATAAGCAAATTTGAATAATTATTGTTGTCCGTTACCTTCACTACCGGTTTTTGTGCAAAAAGTTTGAATCTTTGCAAGAAAGAAATGTAGCCGATAAAAAGAGAACACAAACTATGAATAATGAATAACCTCTGGTTTTTATGTCATTGAAATCTGATCAGCAGTTACGAAATTGCAGCAAACTGAAAATCACGCTTCAATCATCATTGAATTAATGCGAATTTATCTCCCTTTAGGAATATTCTAAAGCCAAATTTTGCATTTGTTTTGTAAGCTTGTGTTCCCAGTTAAAATTGGAAGAAACCAAAATTACAATAGTTGATGGCTGTATGAAACAAAAATTCATTTTTCTAGCATATCCAAAAATACAAATTGGTGCGTTTCTAAAGTCTCTCAGTATACTAGGAGAACTAATAGCCATAAAAATTGCTCTAGAAAGCATCCAGAGAGAGGCCAGTAAACGACCAATCAGACATGTGCTGTTGCTGTCAGATTCCCAATCAGCAGTAGGTCTTTTGACTCTAGGATGTGAAAGCCAGAATCATAAAAAAGTAAGTATAGAAATTCAACAAACCATGGACCATTTGAAAACCAAAAACATCATCTTCCAACTTAGTTGGACCCCTGGACTCGCAGAAATAGAAGGGAATGAAATCGCTGACAAGTTAGCAAAAGAAGCAGCTGAAGAAGCAGAGAAAATGCCAGATTGCTCAACTCCTATTACAGCATCTGATATAAAAAAAAAAGCAGTAAGTGACTGTTGTAAAACAAAATGGCAAACAAGATGGGAGGCAGCAACAACAGGTAGGCATATGTATAAATTTAGACCTTCAGTCAAAGCAAAGGGAAAACCAACAGACTGCACCAAAACACAAAGAATAGTAACAGAGTTGAGGACGGGCTATTGCAAACTCAACCATTACCTCTGTAAGACAGGATTGAAAGATTCACCAGAGTGTAGATGTGGAAAACCGGAGACAGTAGACCATTACATAGAGGATTGTGAGGAGTATACAGACATCCGAGAAAGAATACGGACTAAACTGTTTCACACCTGTGGCATATCGGAATTCACACCTAAGCTATTCCTGACAGTTGAAGAAAAAGACCCGTATGAGGAGTGTAGAGAAATAATTAATATGGCATTCAAAGATTTCCTGACTGACACAAAGAGATTTGAAAAGTAAAAAATCAAAAACGTTCGGTAAAAATTAATTTTTATTATTACCAACAACCGAACCGCATACATGCGTACTAATATACCTGTGAGTCTTTATCATAGCGAACCGAGACACCCGAGAATACCAGAGAGCTAATTCGGCCAGAAGGATGTAAAGAACAACAACAACAACAAATTGCTAAATGATGTTGAGTAGTCTGGAAACCTTGATCCTAAATGTTTGTTGACTGCTAGATTTCCATTAACACGATTTTTAGAAACTGAAAATAGTGCATTCCTTGGAAGAAAATACTTCCATTTATGATACTAAATAAGACTGTTATTTCCCAGAAAAAATAAATTAAGATACGTTTTCATTGGCAATCGGAGAAAATGATGGAAGACTTAAAATTAAAGGGTTTCCTAAACCGTGTTACCGTAAATTACATAATCTACTATGAGACTGATTAGTAATCGCAAACTTATGACATGTACATGTATTTGCCCATGTTGAATCCTATATGACCTAACCATCTTTTGATATCAGAAACACAAGTACAATGTGCCGATACCGGTACAATGGGTGCCAAACAATGTCTAATTTTCTGACATACTCAAGTGTACAAGTTAAAAAATACACAACATCCTAACGCATGTTTATATCTAGGAACCAGTTAAAAGTATAAAATATTTTCAAATTTCAAAATAGCGAAAAGAATCTATGCAAAAAAAAAAAAAAAGATCTGTGAATGACGCTGGATACTAGTTTTGCTCTGTAAAACGAATCCATTTACATAATACTCAATGGCTAAAGCACTAATTTGGTAACGTAGAATACATCATTTTGACATCAAAACTACCAAAGTGGTAAACTTTTTCCGATTAAAGGCTAAGCTAGAATCATATTATCATTTGATTAAATTGGGGAAATTACATTTTCGGCTGTGTTATCTATAGTTTTATGTTGTGTGGCTCATGATATATGATGGTAACATAAGTTACAGCTTAATACATTGTGGTAGAACTTAATTTAGGCACTAAGAAATTTTTGGTGCCTGTGCTTTAAATACAGAAATTGCGCCCATACTGGTTTTAAGGCAAACAAATGACTTTTATTTATATTTACATGATAACTTTTTTTCATGATTTTCTTATGGTAATGTATTCGACAGGGTATACACCATTACTCTAAAACCGTTTGCACAGCAGAACACCAAAGCCTATTTTCGAAAGGTTTAAGCTATCAAAAACGCAAGCAAACCAATAATAGCGAACTATATCACCTTTGTCCCTTATTTTTGACAGATATGTTCGGGGTCTAGGATACAAAGTAATATAATCATTAATCTTGTAGCTGAGCATATTTCGAAAGCCAGAGCGACTGGATAAACCGAGGACTTTTAAGTCAGGATCTTCTAAGTTCTCCAACTGCAGATTAAACAAAAAGTATACTCAAGCTTAAAAGCATGCTGTTTTTGCATTTTAAACTGGAAAACTGTATTTTTGTATTGTATAACTGCAACTGCAAGAGTACGGTTTTAATTGCTTGTTGAAAACGTTACCAGTATAAAACCAACTGGCACTCATGACTGAACAAAGATAGCGACGTTAGCATACAACGAGTCGATTTTGTACACATACACACTTTGGACCCTAGTGATTGTGGTGCTTCCCATTGATTTACTCTAAAAATAAATGACAAGTAGTAGAATATAAGAAAACTAATTCAAAGTATAGGAATATAACACACAAGTCAATGCACATCGAGTTTAACAACACAAAAATAATAAAAATAAAATAAATAAATAAATGATAAATAAATATAAAAATTCCTTCGAGCCTTGCAAATTTGTTATTCGCGCTTAAGACACTTTTGCAACTCTCAGGAGCAGTATTCCATGTATTTTTAATTCAAGGTTTATTGACCTCTACATACGTACGTACGCTTGATGGCTAATATACACATTTGGATTCATTTGAGTCGTTCCACAACGAAAGATGAATGTGCAGTCAGTGAAGACTCAAATCAGCATGTACATCCCAGCATTCATCTTCGCAAGCCAAAGATACTAAGTCCACTTTGGTTTTTTAACGTATTAGTTCCTTACATACGAAAGGAACAAAGC
This sequence comes from Ctena decussata, assembly GCA_963989385.1. Classification (NCBI taxonomy): domain Eukaryota; kingdom Metazoa; phylum Mollusca; class Bivalvia; order Lucinida; family Lucinidae; genus Ctena; species Ctena decussata. The sequence continues at coordinate 29,180,254 of OZ022498.1, read as the reverse complement.
GGACTTAGTACGTTTAGCCTGCAAAGATGCCTAGAATTTTGACCTTAGATCTTCTTCCAGGTCCAGGGGAATCAATATATCGAGCAGCGACTGTTCTGCGGGCGGCTAATTTGAGTCGAAGGGGGATGCACTGAATCTGATTTTCCGTCAAAACTATTTTGTTGTTATGGATGTCCTAAGGTTTATGGATACACTGTGCCATTTTTTCGAAGGTAGACAACTTTTGCGACTTCCTGTTTGCTTCCCTGGATGTCGAAACCCTTCCTTAAAGGGTTCTATTCTCAAAGGAAAGAATTTGCTCCTAAGGGAGCAAATTCTTTCCTTTAAGTATTGAATCCCATTGAGAAGGTAGGCAAGACTGAAAATGGCAGAGTTGCCTCCCCTGAGAGAGAATCCATTCACCCGCTATAGACACTAACCTTAAAAGAATATGCACACCCGGAATAAATATCCGACATTTTTAAAGAAAAGTTGTCATTGTTGATTTTCATCAAATTCACTAAAATGAAACCTTACCTGCACATCGCTTGTTTAAATTGTCCGGGGCTTTTTGTGTTCTAAAAACTTTTCAACGTTTTCGATGTTCCGCGTTCACTAAATGCGCATTGTTCAAAAACATCTTTTGAACAGATTTAATGTCTGTTTTTTTGTAAAGATAATAAAAAATATCTACCTTGTATTGTAAACAAGGAAGCTGTGCCTCATATGTGCGGTGCTGGTCTCTAAATAACCCGATTTTTTTCGGGATAAAGATGTGATTTTGTCATAAACAAATTATGTTGTGAACGTTCAAAGAATCGCCTTATCGAGGCGATTCTTATGAGATTCAACAACATATGATTTTGCCGAGACACAAGAGTAGAAATAATACAAAAGGAAAATAATACAAAAATACCCCAAAATTTTCCTTATTTGGACACCTTGAAGTTCATCAGAAGAAAAAGGGGCCTTATAACTAAAACGAACTTATATTACGTAGCCACCCGTTAGCATTTGCGCTGCTACAGAGCAAGATCAACATACATTTATACTTACTATCAAAGTATTGCAATTTTATCCGGGTACGCAAATATCCCGTTGGTTTATCGTTCATAACACAGTTTTGTTGTGAATTTTAATAATTTCCTTTTCAAAAGATACTGCGTATACCAGTCGCATATTAACGGGTGATAGGATACAAAAATTTAAAACTACGGGTGAGTAAATTTAAAAGCATATGGAAGATGAAATCGGGTAAAATTACATGGAATGTCATGTATGTAAAATATCGCTACAGTGCACTAAAAAGTCATTTTCATCGGTATAAGTTTTAACCCATTTTTGCCTAGTGTCCCATAAAAGCTACATAAGCAAACAGTGCAGACCCTTATCAGACGCCGCAAAACGCGACGTCTGATAAGGGTCTACACTGTTTGTGAAAGAATAATGGACACGTCTTTATAAAAGAAAATGAAAATGATTATAAAATAAAATATAAACTTTACCAGACACGCCTTAAATGACTAATGGACTGATCCAGTATATAAGAATAGGCGGGTTCACTAGGCGTAAATGGGTTAATATGGGTTTGTTATGGTATGGTGCAATTAGCATCCAGAGGAAGGTCAATTTAAAAGGGCAGAAGTTGGGTACTGTAACAAGCTTCAAATACCTTAAAGCAGCGGATGATGGCTCAAGACAGGAGGTTCTCTCAAGGATTGCACAAGCCACTTCAGCTCTTACCAAGCTGAAACCAATTTGGAGAGATATCACAATACCTCTTGGATCAAAGGCGAAACTTATGCGCTCCCTTGTCATTTCCATATTTCTGTATGCCTGTGAATCGTGGACCTTCACAGCAGAGTTAGAGAAAAGAACGCAGGCCTTTGAGATTAGATGATACCCAAGGTTACTGAACATTTCGTACAAGGACCATATAACCAATGACGAGGTTCGCAGAAAGATCCAAGCAGCCATTGGAGACCATGATAACTCCTGACGCTGGTCAAGAAACGGAAACTAAGATGGTTTGGCCACATCTAAAGGTCTTCTGGCTTAGCAAAGACGATTCTACAAGGCACAGTGAAACGAAAAAAGAAGAAGAGGTAGACAGAAGAAGAGGTGGGAAGAAAATATTAAAGAGTGGATAGGGATGGATTTTGCCAGCTCAACTAGGGCAGCTGAAAACAGAACAAGGTGAAAGGGGATTGTTTCGAAGTCATCTGTGGTGCCCCAACGACCTAGTAAGGTTTTGGGATAGAATAGAATAGAATATGGTAAACTATGGTATTTACCTGAACCACACTTGTCTGGCATTCAACACAGGCAACGGAGACAACGTACAGGAAACTTGCTTTTTCTCTCATTGAGGTAATTTTGTTTCAGAAGCATAGTCTCACAGACCACCCGACCCAAAATTATTGAAATAGGACTCGAAAGTGATACGCATATTTAAGAAAAGCTTGAAAACAATATTCGCGCTACAACGACCGTGTTAACGTATCGGTAAAGATAGTTATTTTAGCACAGACTTTACACGAGACGGACTTTATTCGAAAATCTGGCCTGACTAAGAGGTACCAACGGTCGGGTCCGTAAGAATGATTACTTTAATCAGGAAGTATGCGACAACAATCGAGTTTTATAGTACGTTGCTTTCGTTACCTGTGTTGAATTAACCTGCACCCCAGCCATAATTTGGAAGTAACGTAATATCGATTGCATGGTGAACTATACACGCTCTGAACAAACTGTACGTGTGCACCGCCTGGACTGGGAATGTGCAGTTTGAATTGGGCCTTAAAGTGACTGGTTACCAGGAACTAGGAAAAGCAACCAGGAGCTAGGAATTAGGGTCCAGGAACCAGGAACCAACCTCAGCGACGTACTGTACCTGCAATTTCTTGTACTGTAGCCAAGAAACCCCAGCTGACGACCTGCGACACACGGAAACTAGACAACACTCACGGCTGCCATTAGTCCTGAGACTCATGGCTACACGTTCGGATATGCTGCACTAACGTGCACAAGAGTACATCAAGGCCATCTGAAAGAGGTCTAGGATACAATGGCAGATTTCTGGAAGTCGCTAGTGCTTCGATTTGAAATTTCTTATATGCATGTTCGTTGCTCTTGAAATCCTATGTAAGTAGCCTCTTGTAGTTTATCCAGTCGTGCTTATTTGAGCCACATCATGTGATGTCAAACAATGTGGCATTGGTAAAAAGCAAAGGCTCTGATTAGACTGCACATAGGTGCAGTCTAATCAGATCCTTCGCTTGTCACATCAGCCATCTACGAAACTGACCCAAGCCATAGAGCCAACAATGAAGTCTCTGATTATCCTGTATAAGTGAGAAGGATGATCTGAATATCACATGACAAAATTGCCACAGTGTTGGAAGTCACATGTTGTGGCTCAAATTTTATTTAAGCGGAGCCACATTCCCTGGATACGAAACCATAACAGACACATTACCGCAGTGCATGTTGTGTTCGCATGTACAGTTTTGCCAGTAGCTGTTTGCTAAGGCGGAAGCCAACGCCGACAACCAGCGACACTTTAGTCACCGACGCCACCCTGATACCACAGTTTCCAGCTCAGGATACACTGGGTGCAGATTTCTTGGTCTAATGAATTGAAGAAATTGATCGGATATGAACCGCCCGTGGTTTTCGAAGTCTTGATCACCTTTGTGATAGGCAAATGCTCAATTCAGCCGGTCATGCGCTATGTTTTTGAAGTCAAACTAAGGAGGCTTTAAAAATAACAAGTCTGTTGATTTAAACATCTTTTTTCTATTTCGTAGACTATCTAAATGATGTATGTACATGCTTGTAAAATCTTGCGTAATTAACATCAGAACCAACTCACGATAAATGTTAGTCTTTTGAGAAAACAATTCTCCGTTCTGACAGAAAGTTCTGAAATGTAACATGTGTATATGAATTTATGATTATGTACATGCAGATATCTTGTAACAAGACATCAACTGTCAGTCAGTTTTACCATTCCTTTGAGCGAATAATGCTTGAAGGTGAGCTAATTCCCAATGGGCAATCGGCGTAGAAATCGGACGTCTTACTGAAATCGATGCGACTTCATTACATCGCATCGAGGTCGGTATGATGTCATTACGACGTCGTGTACCTGCCGGAAAACATAAGGGCAATGTCTGATGATTGGTCTACATGTTTTTTTCTCTGACTAATTTTTTTTGCTCAAAACATATGTCGTGGGAATCTTATTAAAATTGCCTGAATGAGGCGATTCTAATGAGATGCCTCAACATATGCATTTATGGAGAAAATAGGACGATTGACATCAGATCTATCACTAAATATGCTCCCATCGACGTCAGTACGACGTCATATGCCTGCTGGGGAAGCTCTGGCCTGAAGTTTCATTCAAACTCACTCTTCCTTGAAACCCATACCAGTAGAGTTTCCAATATATACTGAAATGATTTAAAAAGGCAACAGCATGTTTATCGCCTTATCTTTTATCAGGGATGAAAAAGCATTTTTCAAAATGATAAATTTGAAAGAATGCCTGTTTTTAGAGCGAGGTTACCGTATCTTGAAATCTTCTGAAACATGGATACGTTGGTCATGAGCTAACTTTAAAGAGTAGCAAACCCCCTTATAAATCAAGTAACAAGTAAATACAAAGCAGTACTTTCATTATCAGACAGTTTTTCACGCAAACAAACATTTTTTGTCAGAATGAGATATCTTAACTAGAAATGTTTTTCAGAGAAAAACTGATGTCCCCCCCACCAGCCCATTTTCCATCCCCTATAATGAAGTCCTCCTGTGACCTTGAAAAAAGAGGTCAAGGTCACCAGAATCTGATCAGCTCTTAAGCTAGTCCCAGTGATGTATTCATGCAAGTTTGGTGAAATTCCATCTATTGGTTCATGAGATATTATGGGTACAAGAAATTGCCATCTTAGTCCTCCAGTGACCTTGAAAATGAGGTCAAGGTTGCCAAAATCTAAATCAGCTCTTAAGCTAGTCCCAGTGATTTATCCAAGCAAGTTTGGTGAAATTCCATCCATTGGCTCATGAGATATTGTGGTTATATGAAATTGTCATCGCAGTCCTCCAGTGACCTTGAAAATAAGGTCAAAGTCATCAAAATCTAATCAGCTTTTAAACATGTCCCAATGATGTATCCATGCAAGTTTGGTGAAATTCCATCCATTGATTCAGGAGATATAGTGGGTACAAGAAATTCTCATCTAAGTCCTTCAGTGACCTTGAAAATGAGGTAAAGGTCATCAAAATCTGATAAGCTCTTAAGCTAGTCCCAGTGATGCATCCGTGCAAGTTTGGTGAAATTCCATCCATTGGCACATGAGATATTGTGGTAATAGGAAATTGTCATCTTAGTCCTCCAGTGACCTTGAAAATGAGGTCAAGGTCATCAAAATCTAATCAGCTTTTAAACATGTCCCAATGATGTATCCATGCAAGTTTGGTGAAATTCCATCCATTGGTTCAGAACATATAGTGGGTACAAGAAATTGGCATCTAAGTACTTCAGTGACCTTGAAAATGAGGTCAAGGTCATCAAAATCTAATTAGCTCTTAAACTTGCCCCATTGATGTATCCATGCAAGTTTGATGAAATTCTATCCATTGGTTCAGGAGATAAAGTGGGTACAAGAAATTCTCATCTAAGTCCTCCAGTGACCTTGAAAATGAGGTCAAGGTCACTAAAATCTAATGAGCTCTTAAACTTGTCCCAATAATGTATCCATGCAAGTTTGGTGAAATTCCATCCATTGGTTTAGGAGATAACATGGGTACATGAAATTGTCATCTAAGTCCTCCAGTGACCTTGAAAATAAGGTCAAGGTCACCAAAATCTAATCAGCTCTTAAACTTGTCCCTATAACGTATCCATGAAAGTTTGGTGAAATTCCATCCATTGGTTCAAGAGATATCACGCACGCAAAGTGGGTACATGAAATTGTCATCTAAGTCCTCCAGTGACCTTGAAAATGAGGTCAAGCTCACCAAAATCTAATCAGCTCTTAAACTTGTCCCAATGATGTATTCATGGTTCAAGAGATATCGCGCACGCAAGAAACTGTCACGCCGCCGCCGACGCCGACGCTGCTAATGAGCTGTTAAACTTGTCCCAATAATGTATCCATGCAAGTTTGGTGAAATTCCATCCATTGGTTTAGGAGATAACATGGGTACATGAAATTGTCATCTAACTCCTCCAGTGACCTTGAAAATGAGGTCAAGGTCACTAAAATCTAATCAGCTCTTAAACTTGTCCCAATGATGTATTCATGCAAGTTTGGTGAAATTCCATCAATTGGTTCAAGAGATATCGCGCACGCAAGAAACTGTCACGCCGACGCCGACGCCGACGCTGACGCCGACGCCGACGCCCGGGAACCGCACTGAAAACAATATGTCCCCCCTCAACTTTGGTGGGGGGACATAATTAACTACACCTCAACTCAGTGTAAATGGAACTTCTTGGCGTTATTTTTACAAAGTGACGTTAACTTGTACTGGTAACGTTAAACGTAAATCAATGAATTAAAGCTTGTGGCGGACAATTTTAAAGCTGAATCCTCCTTTGGCAACTACAGTGAACAATTGGATTAAGACTGACGTGTCGATATTTGACGTTCAAACGGCGTAAAAATTAGAAAATCACATTGGATAACTGGCTTAAAATTCCAGGTCTGCAACTTTTTTTCATTTTACGACGCCATTTTGCTGCCACGACTTACTAATTCTTTAGAGCCTGAGATTTCTGTTAGTGGAGAAAACTGGAAAAGTATTTAAGCACCAAATGGCGATTTTTACACTTTTGTATTTACATGTATTTATATATGACCAAAAAAATCTGGCGTTTTTGTATCAGAATTATTTTAAATTACCTGATAATTCGGGTGGCGCCAAAAAGTCACAGACTTCTTTGAAAACTTGAAGTCTGAAAATGTTACGTTTCCTTATCGTTTCAGTATATTTTGGTATGAAAACCAACAAAGTGGCATGAGCGCCCAGCGAAGACTCAGATTAGCCTTGACATTCGCCCAGTCTGACTGTTCGAATGGAGGTAGCTTTAGACTCTTAGCTACCCTTTAAGCGCACAGCTAATACTCTGATCCGACTGGGCGGATACCCTGGCTGATCTGAGTATTCGCGTGGCGCACATGCCACTTTGTTTGTTCGGTCATGTCGCGGCTCATAAAATGATTCGTGTCACCACGCCTGGTAAACGCTTAAATCCACTCACACCTCGCGCATCTGCAAACAGATGACCAAAATAAAGCAATGCTATCCGACCTGTATTTATTTGAAAATATATGTACAAAATTTCAGCTTTGCAAAGTTATCACAAAACTCCTGAAAGTGGCCAAACAGATATTTCGGTTTGCCACTAGTTCGAACATTGTGCCCAAATACATTATGCCGGCTGGATAGATGACTTGCGATTTAACGTCCTTTTCAACAATGTTTCAGTCATATCAGGACGCTGGTGAGGTGATAATAAAATGCTGTGTACAAAAGAATCTTGTTTACGGTCCGCCTCAAGCTGGTCTCGAACCCGGGACCGCTAGATCATCAGAAGGCCAGCGCTTATTCCACTGAGCTACTGGGGCTCCTCAAATATGATTTACATACAAACGGTTCAAATGACATTGTTAAAATCTTGCTAACTATTTGCAGAAGACTGAAATTTTGATTTTCAAATGGGAATGGAATTGTGCTTTAACCAGGGGTGGTCACTTTAACATGCACATATGATCAGCAAAAACTAATATCAGCCTGCGCTGATGCAATACATCGATGAGTCTCTTTTTTCAAAAATAGACTCTGATCAGTCTCAGAGATTCTCAGTGTTATGTTGTTGTTTTTAATGCACATGCTCCAGTGAATTTTAACGACTTCACTTTCCCCAGCAAAAAGTTGTTACATACAAAGCTAAAATGCACATGGTTAGCTTCATCCCGTTGTACTAAACCTGAGAAGTGCACAAGATAACTGAGCCGCGACACGACAAAACCGACAGTGGTTGTGCGCCCAGCGCGGACTCAGATTAGCCTGGGCATCCGCCCAGTCTGATCAGAGTCTTTCCGTATAGAGGTTGCTTGGACTCTTAGCTACCGTTTAAGCGCTAAGCGAAGAGTCTGATCTGACTGGGCGGATGCCCAGGCTCACCTGAGTCTGCGCTGGGCACACAACCACGTTGTTAGTTTTCTCGTGCCGCGGCTCATTATTCATTCGACAGGTGATTCGTTGCAGCACTGGCGCTGATACATGTGCAATGTACCAGCAATCTTTTTAGACAAATTACAACATAAACATTTACAAGAATATTTTAGGAAAGACATTATTAGTGATACACCTTTCCGAGCCACGCCAGAATGTCACTTAAAATTTACCTACCAGCAGGCAGTCAACATTAAATCAATAGTGAATCATCATTGATTCAATGCTGTGACGTTGAATCAAAGTTATTTCAATACTGACTGACCCTTTTGTGCCCGGTGGGCTGAAAGTGTATATCTGCCCAATGCAACAACAACTAAGCATGTGACATAGTCCGACAAATAAAATCGCACGTGCTGAATGTCCCTCACCTCAATAAGTCCATGATTTTACCTTACAGATAAGCAAGAGATGCTGACCTGATTAAGGCAGGTGTGGCTTCGGAAAGGTCTATAAGCCACCATTGAAGAGAAACAAGAGGACCAATGGTCCTGTAGCTCACCTGACACTTGGTCCTGATATATATTTTAATGCTTTTATACATGTATATAGCACCAGGGCAGGGGCAGATAATCCTCCTCCCTTGGGGATTAATGTTGAGTCCCAATTCTATATACCAAGCCACAAGGTCACTGGGCCTTTGTTTCTGGACGAAGATTTCTGAAGGGTTTTTATCATAAATGGGTGTGGCGGCCACCATGTTCATACGACCATGACCATCTGAACAAACTTTGATTCCTTTGACCCAGTATTAAAGCTCCATAATATATGAAACACAGTAATCATTTGTATAAACTATGATGGGCCTGAGTGCCCAATGCTACATACCGGTACCAAGTTTCAAGGTTATAGGCCTTTCTGTTCTCGAGAAAAAGACGTTTGAAGAGTTTTTACCATATATGGGCATGGTGGCCATCTTGGTCAAGTGACCAAGACCATCTGAACAAACTATGGTTCCTTTAAGCCGGTGAAGCTCCATATGAAATATGGCTTCAATTGACCCTAGTGGCCACTGAGAAGATGTTTGAAAATGTTGACGGGTGACAGAATCTCAATGACCTTGTACAAAAGTCAAAGAATGACCCTGACCTTTAACGACACAATATCTTCATCTGGTCATTTAGTTAACCATATATACCAAATATTGCACCTTAGACTTAAATAGTTTCTGAAAAATCCACTGTTTAAGCATTTTCCAATATAAAAGCCTACATAATGTACCAAAGTTGACAGTGTCATAAATTAGGTCAAGATCAACGCACGATCATTTGTATAAACTATGATGGGCTTGAGTGCCCAAAGCTACATACCAAGTTTCAAGGTCATACACCTTTTGGTTCTGGAGAAGAAGATTTTGAAGGGTTTTTACCATATACGGGCATGGCGGCCATCTTGGTCAAGACCCTGAGAACAAACTTTTATTCCCTGATCACACTTAGACTCCATATGTAATTTCGCTTCAATCAGACCAGTGGTTTCAGAGGAGTAGATGTTTTGAAAATCTTGATGACGGACAGACCGACAAAATGACCTTGACCTTTCAGTGACATAATATCTTCATCTGGTCATTTAGTTGACCATATATACCATGTATTGTACTAAGACTTAAACAGTTTCTGAGAAATCCACTGTATAAGCGTTTTCCCATATAAAAGCCTAACGTACCAAGTTGACCATGTCGTAAATTAATTCAAGGTCAACACATGGTCATCATTTGTATAAACTATGATGGGCCAGCATGCCCGATGCTACATACCAAGTTTCAAGGTCATAGGCCTTTTGCTTCTAGAGAAGAAGGTTTTCGAAGGGTTTTTACCATATATGGGCATGGTGGCCATCTTGGTCATGTGACCCAGACCCCGGGTATAAACTTTCGTTCCCCCATCCCACTGAGACTCCATATGAAATTTCGCTTCAATCGGCCCAGTGGTTTCAGAGGAGAAGATGTTTGAAAATCTTGACGACGGATGGTCCGACGGAATGACCTTGACCTTTAGTGACATAATATCTTCATCTGGTCATTTAGTCGACCATGTATACCAAGTATTGTACCTAATACTTAAATAGTTTCTGAGAAATCCACTGTTTAAGCGTTTTCTCATATAAAAGCCTAACGAACCAAAGTTGACCATCCCGTAAATTAGGTCAAGGTCAACGCAAGATCATGATTTGTATAAAATATTATGGGCCCGCATGCCCGATGCTACAAACCAAGTTTCAAGGTCATAGGCCTTTTGGTTCTGGAGAAGAAGATTTTTGAAGGGTTTTTACCATATATGGGCGTGGCGGCCATCTTGGTCATGTGACCTGGACCAAATATATAAACTTTCGTTCCCCCATCCTGTTAAGGCTCCATATGAAATTTGGCTTCAATCCACCCAGCGGTTTCTGAGAAGAAGATGTTTAAAATTGTGGACGCCGACGACGCCGACGCCGACGACGACGACGGACGACGGACCAAGTCTATACTATAAGCTCACCTTCACAGGTGAGCTAAAAATGTGCTAAGGGAAAAAACAAGATTGTCTCAACTTCCCTAATTTTGATAATGGGAGCTAATCTAGTAATGTCTACCACTTTCATTTTCCAACAGTTTGTCCTCCCTTCTCACACATCGCACACAAAACACACAGTCATTTCAACTACCCATCCCATGACAACCCTTGGCATATAGTGTAGACCTAGATCAAACGCCACAAAAAGCTGATCAGGGTCTATACTGTTTGCTTTAATCAGCAAAAATATATGTACAATATTTTATAACTACAACCCAATAAGACACCCCTTATTAGAAATGCCCAATCAAAGTTGCGATACTCGCAGACTTTGTAGCTTATGGTCAAATTTTTTAAACTCGGAAACTTTGAAGTTTATGGTCAAAGATTATCTGAACACCATCGGAATCTAGGACATAATTTTCAAAAAAAAATCTGTACACCTCTCTACCCCCTACTTTGGCAAACGGTTTGTGTTTATATGTGGATGATGGAAAATGCTTGTCTCGTTCACATGTAAGCTGTATAAAATTCAATTAGCCGAAATTATTTAACTAATTGGTTGTCCACATGAACTGGTCCATCAACACATGTATTCGTCCAAGGATCGAACGAGTCCGTTCCCTTTCCAGGACAAGGCATTAAATAACTGATCCCACTTTGATCACACTGGATGTACGAGTGATCATCACCTTTTACCATGAAATGATATCTCCCTTGTTTGACATTTTTCGAAGTGCACGGCTCAGCAAACGGTGTATTTTCTATGAATTCATACTTGCGTAGTTTCGACCTATGCATAGTTAAAGTACCGGCTCTGTTTCTAACCTTGTCTGCTGCTCCCTGTTGACCGCCAGTTCCAGAGGGAAGCTGTCCTGGTATAGGACGACCAAACCCAGGATCGACTACAGGTCTGGTACTGCCACGATTGAACCCAAATTCACGACCTTCGCAGAATTCTGGTCGGTCGCTTCCGATAAATGTCCCAATACGGTCACAACCTTGTTTTGCCTCATTAAATGCCAAGTTTGTGTCACAGAATTCTTCATATGCGTCTCTATTACCGTCACAACGAATATATCGCCTCGGGTTGCATGGGTGAGGATAGAGGTATGCCAAATCAGCTTTTAAACGTGAGCAGGGATTCAGTAGTGTTGGGCGTACGCATGCCAAGACCCACTGGCTCCACACTTCACCGGTTGTGCACCTTCTCGCCATTGCTTTACCCCAGTTATCACAATGGATGTATTTCGCTAGATCTCCAGGGTACGGGAAATAAAGTTTATCTAAAAAGAAGAATAGCATATAAATTTACAGTTTTTTACAGCTAGCAGCCATAATGTAAGAAAACAAGACAGGAAGAGAAGCTACAAGCTATTGTTCAGCCGGTGCCTTACTGCTTACTATTCTCCGGATGCCTATCGCCGCCACCCTGCAGGCACACACCGTTGAATCAACATTGAATCAACGTTGAATGTTGATTCAACGTTGTGTGCCCAGAGGGGCACTACAGATGCTTCAGTTATCGCGCGACAAACCTGCGGATGTACATCGTACATCGCTGGTGCTAGAGATGCTGCAAGCTTTGCGTGACATGGTCTCCGAAACTGGTACCGCGGTTACCAGCTACTATATTCATCCCGTGACATAATAGTCTCCAGCACACACATCGGCGCTGTGACAGATGCATTCATCGCCTACATGGCCTGCGGATGTCGTATATCGCCGCTACTGCAGATGCATTCATCGCGTAACCGGGTATGCTTTCATTACGTGTCATTGTCTGAGAACGTGTTTTGTCCCTTCTGTAGATGCAATCGCAGCGTGAATGGTCACTATCTTCGGCTGTGTATCACCGCTTTTATTGACGCATTCATCACGTGGCATGGTCTGCAAATGTATATGACAACAGAAGCATTCATGGCATCTTCTGCTGATATGCATATCGCCGCAACTACGCAACTTTATCGCCGCAACTACGCAACTTTATCGCCGCAACTACGCAACTAATTTGCATTCGCCGCGTGATATAGTCTTTTTACAATGGCTGCCTTTAGTCGAGGTATTCAGTATACCCGTATAGGTTCAACAACTTTGAGAATGCAAACGATTTCAATGAAAAGAGTGTATGCACATGCAACATATAAATATGTCATAAATATAAGAAATGGTAATTCATATACGTAAATAAAAATAACCATAGAAAATAATAACTTCAACACATATAAAGCCCAACAATAGCATATACATATCATAAAAATCTAAGAATTGGGACAGTTTTTTTTTCCACTTGATTTCCTGTTTGTTTCCCATAGCAACGACATCCTTCCAAACAGGGATCACTCCTGAAGAAAAGGGTTTGTTCCGCTGGAGGAGCTAATTCTATCCTTTAAGAGCTGATCCCCATTGAGATGGGAAACAAAAATGAAAACTCGCGGGGTCGCTAGCCCTGAAAGCGTACAATCAAAAGCCAAATCAAGGAGTACACTATGTGCACGTTCGGCATATTACTTGGGTAAATTCGAGCAATACTCGGGTATCTCTCGGGCAACACTAAGATGTGTAAGTATACATATCTTCGAATACTCCGAGACATACTTGGGTATTGCATGGGTTTACCCAGGTTTACCCAGGTAATTATCCAGATCGCACCCTATAACATAATGTAATAAGAATATCCGTAAGATAGTCACACCTGGTTAATTATGTTTTCAAGGATGTTACGAAACGCAAAAGAGCTGTTACGAAACAAAAAGTGTCATAATTACCAAACGTCCTGAGCATCAGGTCGTGTGGTTACGATGACTCTTTTTCTTTACGTAATGTTTAGCTCTTTTTCGTTTCGCAACAACCCTTTTATATACAGGGGTGATACTGCAAATGTAGTAATGACATTTTCACTTAAACCACAACATAATGTTTGTCATTTATGACATGTCTTTGCATTTCAGACAGCTTTGAAGATCATTCTTCTTACATTTTGCAATTTTGAGACTAGCTTTTTCTATGTACATCATTATCTACCAAGCCACATATAGCAACATATTGAAAGCGTTAACGAACATGACAACGAAAGCGTTAACGAGCACGACACTCGTCACCAGCATAGTGACCTTAAACATTGTGAGAAAAGGCTTTGAACAAACAGTATAAACGCAGGTCGGACCGCCTGTAAAGAAGCTGTCGGATCGGGGTCTGTACTGTTCGTCATTCCTTTAGCAACTTTTGATGATAAAAGATGATAGAAAATAAAGTTCTCTAAATGTTTAAAGCAAATATGTGGTATGAAATTACTTATAAAATACAGAAAAAGAACATTGGAAAAAGCACTAACATGTATGAAAAGCGCCATGTTTACTCTACATGGCGTGTACAAATATTGAAGGTTGAGACAAGCCCACGAACTCGCGTATACTGACCTGCTCTTCCATGTTTGTACAAACAATTTTCTTTCTTTTAAATGAAAAGCGAACATAGTTTGCACAAATGCGTATACAGAGCGAACATACGCACAGGTCACGCAACACCACACAATGTCCGCTTAAACTGCATTTGTACAAACGAAAGTATTACACATAAAAAGCTGTCAGTTTAGTATCACACTTGCACACATCGTTTGCTTAAAAATAAACATGGTAGACAAGCACACAAAGAGATATATGTACAATATCACAAAATTAATATATAAATATACACATGTATATACATGTAATACAAAAGTATACAAAAAATAAGAAAGTGTTCATTATGAAAGACACGGCTGGTTACAAGTAGAACCCTAGCGCATCTGTAGTAACGGCGACTTGGCATCCGAAGAACGTTTATAGTAAATGGGTACACATAAAGAGGAAATAACTCCTCTGTTTTCATTTATGCCTCCCATTAAATGGGGGCCAACTCTTTAAGTAAAGAACTGCTCTTCCTAAAGCAAATTCTTTTCATTAATAGTTAACTCCATTTTCTATGATGGAGTTTACTTTTAATGCAAAGAAGTTGCTTTAGTAGGTATGACAAACAGAAGGTATAAAAAGTTGTCGTCCCTTTGTTTAAAAATGGCGGAGAAACGGTGAGGCATACCCATATACTTAAAGCAGTAAGGCGATGACTGAACTATAGCTTGTATGCATTCCGGAAAGTGAGGCTTGAAAGAAAAGCAGATCGCTTAATGGTCCAAACTGCTGTGTCAAATCGCTGAGAAATCTCCGCGAGCCGCTTTTCAAAAGTGCGTGCTCACGTGCTGAAGATGCGCTGTTAGTTCGTTTCGCTGGCTCTTAAACTTGTCGCTTGATTATTTAAATCAACGCTGGCTGCCCCTTGATCATTTCTTGTCGCGCAAATGATTGTTGTATTTGCTAGTAGAAATAACTCAAGTAGTGCGATTAAAGGAGCTTTTTGCGCTTTGTATTGACAAATTCATATGTGGTTTGCTTTGCGCTCAGGGAAATATATATCGAAAGCAGTGACGTCTAGGAGACGCTTTCCACCTTATGCATTCCTCCTGTTCACGTACACAATACTATAACAGAATGAAATATAAATCTTTGACAGACAAGCTGAAAAAAAAACACCCTTAAACCTTGTAAAGGCGGACAGTATTCTGCTCAATGACAACTATGAATTCGTTTCATTCTATGACTGACATAAAATATCTAAATGACAACTTGAAAGTTATATTAAAATATCGTACCAATAATTTATGCAGCTTTTAATTATGTATTGTGGTGAAACAGGCAGTCTGAGTAAGAAATAAATAGCCTTCTTAATCTATGCATAAAAAAGTTACGACATAGAACACTGAAACAACAGTTGCATGCATAACATGAAGTATATAAAACCATAGGCAGTCCGACAAACATAACATAATAAACACAAATAAGTTAATTACGTTCAGTAAAGCCCATCTGAGCTATATTGCAGAAAGCAGTGTCAGCGATTTGCAGGAATGTGACCTGAAGATTTCCACTATCACATTTTGCCGAGGTAGTTAGAGTCACAGAATTATCATTTCTTAGGAGGGGGACCGACAACAGTGTCGAAAATGCCTTTTAAAACCGACATCATTAAACCGTTGAGACTACCGACTTCAACATTGAAAGGACCTTGACTCTCCGTTTGGAGAGGGCGGTCCGGGCCTGCAGTTCGGTAGGTTGTCGGATTTCCGGTATAATAAGAACACTCACTGTCTATGATATTCTGTTCGGTACAGGGGTTTGCAACATGTGGGGTCAGGGGCTCTTGGCATGACGCTGTTAGTCCACTTCTCTCGTCAACGCACTGACCACACCCAGCATGGAAAATCTACAAAATTATAAACGACTGTCAGACATCATAAGGGTGTATAGCAATCGGAGCACGCTCGGCTAATTCCGTTGGTTCACGGAATTGACCGAGCGGTGTTCCGATTGGAGTGTATAGGTACACCACCATGTTTCGCCGCCATTTTCTCAAAGGGGGGGGGGGGTGCAAATTTTGTGGCTTTCTGATTGCTTCCCTGGACGACAGAACCCTTCCAAAAAGGGTCTACTCTTAAAAGAAAGAATTTGCTCATATATGATCAAATTCTTTTCTTTCAGACTAAACCCAGCATTTGGAAGAGAAGCTTCCTCTGAAAGTGTACCCATTTACTAGGGTCGAGTCTGGTAACTTCGGACAGCTGGTAAATTCGGATATATCATTGCAAACAGAGAAAATCGAGATGAGACGGCTCATAATGAGCCGTCTCATCAGGATGTTCACTGTCTGCCCAGTTAATTTTGTTTTAATTCCAAACAACTGACATATACAGGAAGCAATATCACCCCCCCCCCCCCCCACCCCCGAAGTTTTTCGCTGTCCGAATTTACCCGACTTTATCCTATAGATTAAAACAGAACAAAATCGACTAAAAGCACAACTTTATAAAACGTGATCTGACAAAGGAATCCCACTGACGAAAGGTGTGTTTAATTTTTAACAACATGTACAGTAATATTGGCTTAATCATCCGAAAACACTGTATTCCGCCATTGCAAACTTCCTCTGACACTGGCAGAATAGAATGTTTATCGGTGTCTGGCAGAATTTATTTAAGAAATAGATCAGCTCTAGCAGTGAATTGTTGGAATCTTTACAATGTGAGATACCGTATTTAAATAAAAAAATCTGTTGTTTTTTTTAGCCTCATCGAGAAAAAACAGCTAAATGCATGATGTGGAAACAGCCAATGCCGGGGGTTTTCTCTGTTTGCTACAGCCGAAAATCGACAGGTTGTTCTTGCAGAAAGAGCATATTATAGCATATTATAGGCACACTGTGCCTATGCACAGACTGACATAAGTCTACGTTGTTTGCTTGTTATAAATCTTACATATAAACCCGGTAAATGCCACCCAATCATGACATGTATTGTGCAATATACAATGATTTGGATAAATTTTGTAAAAACATGAAATGCAAACAAAGAAAGTCTCGTCAGTCTGATAAAACAAATGCAGAGACATTTTAAAACTATGTTGCAGAACACGGAAAGCAAAATACGGTCAACTCCCGATATCTCGAACACTGATGTCTCAAAGTATCTTTTAATTTCAAAGAATGTATTTCCTATTTTTATTTACATTTTAACTACTGTTATCTCAAACTACTGATATCTCAAAGTAAATTTTCTGGTACCAGAAAATTTACTTTGAGCTATCGGTAGTTTGGGCTGAAGTTCGACTTCGAGATATCGAGAGTTGACTCACCAAAACTGTATCAAGTATATTAGCTCAAACAAATTTTGGATGGTTGGGCGCCTTGTTATAAGACTAAAACATAGGAAATCAAAGGAAAGACCTTTAATTTCCACACAAGCTGTTTTAGTCCAATACTAAGGCGTCCACCGTTCTTGGTTGTCATCCAGCTTCAACCAGCGAACGGCCTTACCTCACGTCGTGGACACTGCACAATGTATAATTTCCCCATTTCTCCACACATCAAGAACTTGGAGGTGTCATATGGGTGGACGAACTTGGTAATATTGTTGTCCATATTTTCTCGGGTGCACGGGTTCGGGAAGTCCCATTTTTCTGAAACAATAGTATTTAATTAGCGTCATGACAAAACCAACAAAGTGGCATATGCGCCCAGCGAACACTCAGATCGGGCTGGGAAAGCGCCCAGTCTGACCAAAGATTCCGCTGTCCGCAAGAAGCTAGCTCAGACCCTTAGCTACCCTTTAAGCGCACGGCCCTGACTGAAGCCCAGGCAGATCTGAGTTTATATATATTTACTTTCTAAGCATCCGTCAACATCAGCGGATACTTTGATATCAGCACCTAACGTCTGTTTATCAGCGCAGTAAATGACGTCAACGTCAATGATTCCATTCTGAACGAACTCTAAAATGCACATTTTAAACTTTGATGCCATGTTTAAAATGCCATCATTGTATTCCACGATCGCTTGATTCAGTAAGGCCCTCTGACAGTTGTAATGTTAATTTGCCTATAAAAGTGGTCAAAAATGAACTTTTGGTATACTTCAAAATTTCCACTGAAATGTATTTCTCGGAACTCCCTTTAATTGGTATAAAAACAATTTCTCGGTTATTAAGCACACATACTGAGATTTTTTGTGTAAAACGCAGGTTTTTATAATTGAATGTATGGGAAATAGGAAAAGTTTTATAAAGATACTTCCCCCCCCCACCCCCCGTGCCTCAGCTAGCGACTTTGCATGTATGTCTGTACTGTAAATATACACATTATATATGAGTGGCAAGCTGAGGCACGGGGGGGGGGATGATAGTCTACAGCTGAAAAACTGAAAAGTGGGTGGGGTAATTAGACCCTCTGCGCCTTAAAATAAGGCTGTCATACTTTTTATCTGCACATTATTGCATGCTATATCCATTTTGTAGTATTTGCTTTATTTTAAGCATGTTTTACGAAATAAAATTCAGTATATAAGAAAAATCGAGTATTTGATGTACTTTGAATGGCCGAAAATTCCACATACCCCTCTTGAGGTAGTCAGTGAGAATAAGTCTGCAGACGTGATATTTTTTTCAAAATCAATATAAAAACTTCTTTATAATGCATATGTCTACAATATAATGCTAAAATCATTAACATTGACTTCCCATGGAAGCTGTAGTAAGTGGTCGAAAAATAGGCAAATCTGCATTGAAACTGTCAGAGGTCCTTGTTGAAATATAGCGGAAGACGGGAACCACGCTATACTCCGATACGCATTTAGCCGTTTTGGTGAAAAATCCCACGTTTTAAACCACCCTTTTATTTTTGCTGCGTGTATTTAAACCTCTTAAATTCTAAGATTGTACCGATGATTATCTCAGGCATTTGCTTTATGCATGCAGTTTTATTTATCACTAGTTTTGTTTGTTTCCCAGCTGTTTGTTTTCCACCTGCTCAAAGGTAGCGATTCCATGTACATGTTGTATGTTATAGATGTTGCATTAAAATCAAATAAATAAACTAGATTTTTAATACATTCGGTTATAGCTTTTGGCGAACATGAAAGACTAGTTGTCAATTTTCCTGTCATGTAATTGTCTTTGGTTACTGAACCCATGCAAAGTTTAATAATTGGGGGAATTTTTAACTTTTCTATGAGTATGTATATTGTGAACCCTCATCAGGATCGTTCTGTCCAGGTGGTTCACATGAGTGGTCACATCATATGTTGCTGTTTTTGTTTTTTTTTCGTATTTTTTAATACAGTTGAACGGAAATTATCTCAACACAAACAGTCGTGAAAACACTTTTTTTTTATGTTCATTCGATGATTACACTGCAAAAATGCACATTTTCAGGCATGTTTCTAGTAGAGCTAACTACTGTAAAACATTTAATATCCACGGTATCAATATTTCGCGGTTAAAGGAATATGATACATGTACATTGGCGCATGTTAATTTTGGCGGCCTTGATGTACCATGGCTCCAGATACTAAAGAAAACCTGATGTACATTTGTAACAATTTTCTTACTTTTCTTTAAAACTATACATTGTAACATCTATCAGAATCGCCTCATCTAGGCGATTCTACTAGATGCCACAAAGTATAGTTTAACTCGATGGAAAGGTATAAAAAAATCTAAAATACACATCAAATAAACCTCTGCTATGCTGTGCATATGTATATGTATTACATCTATGTAATATTGGCGGACTTATATTTTAGCGCTCTTTGCCTTAACCGCCAATATCGCCAAAATTCTGTAACCGCCAAAAATAAGTGTTTTACAGTACCATGAAGCCTATTGTCAGTAATATTGCATTTACCTTTGCACTGGTCATCTGGGAACTCCACGCCACATCTCAGTCCCTTGATTGGGTCGGCATAACATCGAATGTTGACAGCTGAAAATAAATGTCATGTTTTATTAAAATATGAAAGGAACACTCACGAGTAAACGTTGTTATTGCGTTATTGTTTAACGTCCACAGTAAACAGCTATGGTCATGTCGGGACGGTCAGTTAACCTTGGGCTTAGACCTCCTAAGCGGTTAACCAGTACTAAGTGCACGTACTTTCACCAGTAACTGACAACTGCCTCTCTTGAATCAGCGGAAGGAGAAATGAAAGTAAGTGGCCGGACCGGGTATCGAACCGAGGGCCTCTGGCTTACAAGTCAGGCGCCCTATCGACTGCGCTACGCGGTCCGGCACGAGTAAACGTCGACATGCACTACAGCTAAGACTCAAATCAGTCTTCATGTCCCTGCAGTCTAATCGTAAACGTCGACATGCACTTCAGTTAAGACTAAAATCAGTCTTCATGTCTCTGCAGGCTAATCAGAGTCTTCCCTGTTAATTCCGACAATCGATAGATACAGGGAGAGGCAAACTGTGTAGATCCTCAAACATACTTAATGTATCAGTCAATAGAATAAAATCCTATCTCCGAAATTCGGAACGTCTGTCGAATGATACAGAAACTGTTCGTATTTTATTGCCGGGGAAGAAGATGTGGGCTTGCTGAACGTTTACATATGCTTATATAGTGGATTTACACTCTAAATGATCTTTATACTGTTATTTACTTTTCGCAACGGTGTAATTCTAAGTTTAAGTTGTACATGTAATTTTACACTTTCAGAGGAAGCTAATATGTCAGCTTTACTTTTGGGTCCCTTCTCCAAAGAGGTCAAGTCTTTAAAGAGTTACAGGATTGTTTTTGTTTGTTTTTTAGTAAGAGTTGAGCCTTTTAACAGGCGGTTTCTTTACAGAAAAGCAAAAAAAAGTCACAAAAGTTATTTTCGTTTGTAAAAATGAAAAGCATGAAAGTGTATCAATATACCTTAAGAATACCGATTATAAAGAAACTAAAGCTTCAAAAAAGTTTACGAAACTTACAAAATTGAAAGTTTGTTCAGCCTATGCCCAATAAGCACGCATCGTTGAAAGATAATAAAAACAACAACAACAACAACAACAACAAAAATCATTCATAACAAAGTCGACGCACTGTTTCAATATTATGTGTCGCTAAGTATTATGCATAAGAAGACAAACGTTACAACACATTCACTTACGCACATTAGTTCTACGAACCACACTCACCCATCGGGGACCTCAGTTCCGACAATATTGCCTTGGCTATCAGATGAGGCGGAGCCGAGGACAAGAAGAGAGTGCGTGTCAGTGACCGTGGTCGAACAGCGATTCCATTCGGACGCAATGACAGACCATCTCCCACCATCAGCAGTATCAGTATAAGTAGTGATAGCATTTTCTATCTATGTATCCAGAAATGCAAGAAGCCCCAAATATTAGGTCAGCAGAGCCTGAGCAAAAATTTTAGATCCAGATCGAAATGATCCTAGACGCAGGCTGATGAATGTGTATGGGCACGCTGAATCTTTTCTGCCCTTTTGTTCAAAGGGAGACCACTTCTATGATTTCCTGTTTGCTTCCCTGCATGAGCGACGAAACCCTTCAAAATAATCTACTCTGAAACGAAAGAATTTGCTCCTACAGGAGCAAATTCTTTCGTTTTAGAGCTGTCTCCCATTTAGAAGGGAGGCAAAAGTGTGAATGGTAGAGTTGCTGCCCCTGAAAGTGTACCCATTTACCCTAAGGCATGCACTCTTTTTTTTCTTTGCACCAGGTATATTTTGATGAATTGCAGTATATTTTAAAAAAGCACATTTTTATCACATTTTAGGTTTATTTAGGTAATCAGCAAGGGTGACCTAATATTTAGGGTATCCGCGGTAATTCGGTTTCCAAATGAAAAGTATTGAAAAAAGTCCTCCTATACAAGCATGAATTATCCAAATGCATTTAGCCTTAAACACGTCAGTAAAGATTAGGTAGTTTGCGGAGAATGAAAAACCAAACATTCAAAAGTCTGCTATCGTTTTGAGGAAATTTATTCAATTCTGACATCGTCGTGTCCAGACCCACCAATTTATTTAGCGTCCAGAAAAATGACAGTTATTGGCAAAAAGGTATGATTTTCATGTTAAATGTCTTAATGATAACACGTTTCTTATTACCTTAGATTTGTTAAACAATATGTGAGTGTTTTGTAGTCAGGCCCAGGTGCCTTGGTGGCTACACAACTCTCCACAACGTATGAGGTCCTTGCCATAAAACATACAGTACATGCACAATTTCACCGAAAATATCCTGACGCCCCAACCAATTCTGTGAATACGAGTAACTACACTTTCAGGGAAAGTAACTCTTTTCTGCCTCCCTTTCTCACTGGGGTCAACTCTAAGACTTCAAGTAAAGAATTTGCTCCACGAGGAGGAAATTCTTTCCTTTCAAAAAGTGTGGACCCGTACCAGACTATGAACAGTCCGATCTAGATCTACATCGTTTGCTCAAGAAACGGGTTGAATATTGACGGTAAATACGGTAACATTTATGCGGTCATTGTCCTGTTTTCTCTTTCTGTTAGTCACTATTTTATGTTCCTATAAATGTGGTCCCTGTGTATCATTTTATAATAGTCTTAAATCAAACGTTAATGATACGTTTCTTCACTGTAAAAATCCGTAGATTCTACGGTAAAATACCTAGCATCTGGCTGCAAGTTCTGTTGAACGTTGTTGGAAATCACGATATTGTAGGGTTATGTTAACTGACGGGACTCGAAAATACCTTTACAGTGTTCAGGGCAACATCACCAAAATAATACCAGTTATATTCTATCCTACACTGTGTGATGATTCCTGCAATTTTACGGGCGCCCATAGAAATAACGGGAATTGGACTGGCAGCTGCGTCAGTCTACCGTAAAATCTAAGGTATATTTTACAGTGTACGAAAAATAAGTTCTATATTATTTTTACACACTTTGAATTGATTTTCGATCCATTAATTCGAAGAATTTGGTTTATTTTCTATGTAGCCTTTTGTTTTTCGTCATCTGTGTAGTTCCTATTTAGAGCAACGTGCAAACTTCACTGTCAGCCAAGTGTCACAATGAAGATTTTCTTTTAATTTACAGGCAAACTGTCTACATGGTCTAGTTCTTTGCTGTCTTACTATTTGAAAGAGATAAACAGGACCACAGTCAGGGAAAACCAGCCGTGGTAACAAACAATAATTGATCCGCGACATGACAAAACCAACAAAGTGACATGTGCGCCACGCAAAGACTCCGAAGCCCAGTCTGATCACCGTTAGTCGTTGCTGTGCGTTTAAAGGGTAGCTAAGGGTCTAAAGCTACCACCATAACGACAGCGAAGACTCTGGTAAGACTGGGTGGATGCTCTGGCTAATCTAAGTCTTAGATGAGCGCAAATACCACTTTGTTTGTTTTGTCGTGTCAAGGGCTCAGTCATTTCTGCATGAAAACTTCTCGATTAAGTAAGAATTATCTACAAATGGAATGATGCGGCATGCAGATTTTTCTATCCAAATATGACAAATCTGCTCAAGCAATAAAGGGCCATTGGTCAAAAGTCACACAGCATTTGGTTGAAGTCTAAACATTGCCGTAACTCTCTCCAAAATAGCCCAGTGAAATATACGCACTCGTGCTCAAAAACCAATCAAAAATAAAATTTGGCACTGAGGAGTTGCAAACAGCTCTGTCAAAATTACATCAGTGAAAAATCCAAAACTACATGCACATCTCCATATAATATGAAGACAATCTACATTATCTATATGAGTCGCGACATGACAAAACCAACAATGTGGTTGTGCGCCCAGTGCAGACTCAGATCAGCCTGGGCATCCGCATAGAGGTAGCTTAGAACCTGAGCTACCCTTTAAGAACTTAACGAAGAGTCTGGTCAGACTAGGCGGATGACCAGGTCATTAATTGAAGGACCCACTAACGGACACACGGACGGACAAATGTCATTTTATAGTCACCCTCAGCCTACGTTGACAATTATAACGAAACTGTTGCTGTGAAACACTCAATATCTGCGGTTTCAAGATTTCGCGGTTTTGCGAAAATGAAATATTGGCACAGAGTAATTTGGGCGTTTAAGATATACGATGATGTCATGGCCCCAGATAATAAGAAAAGTCAATGTTATTTAGAGACAATTTTTCTCACTTTTCTATCACATATATATTGTGGCATCTATAAGCATCGCCTCCAAGAGGCGATTCTAATGGGATGCAACAATGTATATTTTAATGTAACGGTATTGGAAATACATATCAGATACTCATCAGGTACTCCTTTCTTTTTGAACCTTGTTAAACCATACGTATGTAAATTAAATTTATTAAAAACCAAATATGGACAGATTTATATTTAAGCACTCTTCATCCTAACCGCCAATATCGCCAAAATTAAATAACAGCCACACAACTGTGTTTTACGGTAATATGCCCAAGAACATAGAACTAGTACGGTATTGTCAATTCCGTTGTTACTGAACATATCAATGTCAAAGTTAGAAGCTTCCAGTTTATACTTTTACGATTAGTATGTTACATCGAAGCAGTTTTATGTCGCATATTAAATGTTAATGTGTTCTATCCCTGTTAATCAAAATGATTTAAAACCCAACTTGCATAATTTCCCATGCCTGAAAACCGGCTTGAAAACAATAAGTTCTTTCTATTCTTACAGTACATGTTCCCTGGGAACCTGGTCTGGAAGTGGTTCGGATGGAGCGTTGTTGGGGGAACAGTGTCTGGAGCAGAGCTGCTGATAAAGGATGTACTGCTCTAGACACTGTCTTGACTTCCTTTCTTTTATATCTATCCTGGCCGACCAGGGTATATGGCTAGAACATCACAGCCCTTAAATCCAGCGGGCACAGGGCATCTAGATGGCCTCGTATAGGCGTCAATGGGACGTCAGTGAGACGTCACTGCGACGTCATGTGCCTGCTGAGAAGGTTATGTGATTAGATCATTGTCTTGTTTCTTTCATTAGTTGTAGATGCGCTAAAATGTATTTGGCAATCTGAATTGAATTGAAGTAGTTCTTCAAACAGTTAAGGCTGAGCACAACTTGGACTCAGCTTAAGAATGATTCTGTCCTATCAGGGTCTGCATCACTCTCATTAAGCTAATTCAACTCAGGCATGATTCTGTCCTATCAGGGTCTGCATTGTTGTCATTTAGCCAATTCAACTCAGGCATGATTCTGTCCTATCAGGGTCTGCATTGTTGTCATTTAGCCAATTCAAATCAGGCATGATTCTGTCCTATCAGGGCCTGCATCGCTGTCATTTAGCCAATTCAACTCAGGCATGATTCTGTCCTATTAGGGTCTGCATTGTTGTCATTTAGCCAATTCAACGCAGGCATGATTCTGTCCTATCAGGGCCTGCATTGTTGTCATTTAGCCAATTCAACTCAGGCATGATTCTGTCCTATCAGGGCCTGCATCGCTGTCATTTAGCCAATTCAACTCAGGCATGATTCTGTCCTATCAGGGCCTGCATTGTTGTCATTTAGCCAATTCAACTCAGGCATGATTCTGTCCTATCAGGGCCTGCATCGCTGTCATTTAGCCAATTCAACTCAGGCATGATTCTGTCCTATCAGGGTCTGCATTGTTGTCATTTAGCCAATTTAACTCAGGCATGATTCTGTCCTATCAGGGTCTGCATTGTTGTCATTTAGCCAATTCAACTCAGGCATGATTCTGTCCTATCAGGGTCTGCATCACTCTCATTTAGCCAATTCAAATCAGGCATGATTCTGTCCTATCAGGGCCTGCATTGTTGTCATTTAGCCAATTCAACTCAGGCATGATTCTGTCCTATCAGGGTCTGCATCACTCTCATTAAGCCAATTCAACTCAGGCATGATTCTGTCCTATCAGGGTCTGCATTGTTGTCATTTAGCCAATTCAACTCAGGCATGATTCTGTCCTATCAGGGTCTGCATTGTTGTCATTTAGCCAATTCAACTCAGGCATGATTCTGTCCTATCAGGGTCTGCATCACTCTCATTTAGCCAATTCAACTCAGGCATGATTCTGTCCTATCAGGGCCTGCATCGCTGTCATTTAGCCAATTCAACTCAGGCATGATTCTGTCCTATCAGGGTCTGCATTGTTGTCATTTAGCCAATTCAACTCAGGCATGATTCTGTCCTATCAGGGCCTGCATCGCTGTCATTTAGCCAATTCAACTCAGGCATGAGTCTGACCTATCAGGGTCTGCATTGTTGTCATTTAGCCAATTCAACTCAGGCATGATTCTGTCCTATCAGGGCCTGCATTGTTGTCATTTAGCCAATTCAACTCAGGCATGATTCTGTCCTATCAGGGCCTGCATTGTTGTCATTTAGCCAATTCAACTCAGGCATGATTCTGTCCTATCAGGGTCTACATTGTTGTCATTTAGCCAATTCAACTCAGGCATGATTCTGCCCTGTCAGGGCCTGCATCGCTGTCATTTAGCCAATTCAACTCAGGCATGATTCTGACCTATCAGGGTCTGCATCGCTGTCATTTAGCCAATTCAACTCAGGCATGATTCTGTCCTATCAGGGTCTGCATTGTTGTCATTTAGCCAATTCAACTCAGGCATGATTCTGTCCTATCAGGGCCTGCATTGTTGTCATTTAGCCAATTCAACTCAGGCATGATTCTGTCCTATCAGGGCCTGCATTGTTGTCATTTAGCCAATTCAACTCAGGCATGATTCTGTCCTATCAGGGCCTGCATCGCTGTCATTTAGCCAATTCAACTCAGGCATGATTCTGTCCTATCAGGGCCTGCATTGTTGTCATTTAGCCAATTCAACTCAGGCATGATTCTGTCCTATCAGGGCCTGCATCGCTGTCATTTAGCCAATTCAACTCAGGCATGATTCTGTCCTATCAGGGTCTGCATTGTTGTCATTTAGCCAATTCAACTCAGGCATGATTCTGTCCTATCAGGGTCTGCATTGTTGTCATTTAGCCAATTCAACTCAGGCATGATTCTGTCCTATCAGGGTCTGCATTGTTGTCATTTAGCCAATTCAACTCAGGCATGATTCTGTCCTATCAGGGTCTGCATTGTTGTCATTTAGCCAATTCAACTCAGGCATGATTCTGTCCTATCAGGGTCTGCATTGTTGTCATTTAGCCAATTTAACTCAGGCATGATTCTGTCCTATCAGGGTCTGCATCACTCTCATTTAGCCAATTCAACTCAGGCATGATTCTGTCCTATCAGGGTCTGCATTGTTGTCATTTAGCCTAGGTGGGATCTGGAATTGAATTGTGTCAGTTCCTGAACATTTTCCTATTTACTTTTACAGAAAATACTCCCATCATCCCCCATCCATCGCTCCCGTGACAGGAATGAAAATATTGGATTTAATTAAAGGCGAAGCTGATGTATTGGACGTGCATGTCTTTTCTGAAAGTTGGCTTAATCCGCAAGTGAAAAAAAAAATGATAGCAAATTTTTAGATCACTTGTAGTCACCCTTCAGAACAGACAGGTGTGATCGTCCTGGAGGAAGAAATATTTATGGTCGAAAGACTTTCTTCTGCAAACGTCGTCTAGATTTGAAAATGCGTGGCCTTGAAGCTGTATGGGTCGAAACTCGAATTAATCTAAACACAAATTACATACAGAAAGAGTCTTACTTGGGTTTCTACAGGCCACCCCCCCCCCCCCCCCCCCATCGCCCCCCTCCCCCCCCCAACACACACAAGTACAGTAGATGTTTATGTTATTTATGTTTTAGAAGAATTTACCAGTTTCTCACGGATTCGTGCCTTCTCATAGATTTGTTTCTATGGTTTGCTAATGATTGCAATTAACAACTTCAACAACCTAATGTGGAAGAAACTCTACTAGTGTGTTGTCAGTATTAAATTTGCTTTTGGTTTGAAAACGTATTTCTTTTTCTTGTTGTATCGAATATCATGCCATAAAACTGTCAGTTTTATTTATAAAATAGTGCGGGCTAGTGTTTTTATAATCAAATATAGACAAATTAGTAAAATTGTTTTGAAAAGTTTTTACTGATTTCAGTATACGTTTTCAATGAGATTGTTTTTTTTTTTTTTTTTTTTTTGTTTTTTTTTTTTTGTTTTTTTTACAATTTTTGTCCCCCAGGGGTAGTCCAAGACAGGGCCCTAATTGCTAATTGATGGCAAAATAATTAAACAGACCCCTTTAGTAACCTGAGGTGCTCTTCTTCGATGGTTAATTGCAGCTTTCGAATGCAAACTTAATTTACCAGTTCCCAAGTTTCTCGCGAAAGTAGGAAAATAACAATAAGAAGCACGAATCGACGAGAAAACAGCATACATCGACAGTGATGACAAAATGAAAGACTTAATCCGAGACAGTTAGTTAGTGAACCCTCTCACTTAACTGAGCACTCTTCGTTAATATACTTAATTCTGGTACGCAATGACACTGCTTGATGCTAAAGAAATGCATGTAAACTTAATGATTTCATGCTATGGAATCACTGAGCCATTTGGTGAAATTCTGTGTGGAGAAAGCCATGTGTCGCAGTGATACACTTTATAGCAGGAGGGGGACTTTGAAAATATATTAAAGAATAGGGATAGCAACAATAGAGTATTGATCATGGAACGAATCCAACTGAAATCATTTCCTTGGTTGCATGATGTTAAAAAGCTCCTGTTCCGATTTAACGGCTCTTTGAGAATGAATTTCAGTCGAAATCAATGTCTTTTAGAGAGAGAGGGAGAAAGAAAATAAGTTAGGACAAGTCCAAAAAAATTCCAAATCACAACCGGCTCTTGTCCTGCTTCTATCCAAATTAGTAGGACTTCCCAGGCACTGTAGCGCTGAAAGTTACCCAGCACCATCACCCGACACGACTAGCCCACAGAACAGTTTCAAGCCACAAGTGGTGATTATCAACAGTTTGGACTATGCATCTCAGATTAATCTATTTGTGACAATTCTCTCTTATACCCCTATTCCACACAGACCACGAATCCCACGAATCGTCACGAATTGATAAATTTTAGGATTCGTGGCTGAATCGTAATTACTTCGTGAAGTTCTTAACTGAATCGTATATATTCGTAGTAAGTTCTTGCAATTCTTGAGCAATCGGGAATTCGTGGCAAAAGTTTTGAGCTGTTCAAAATTTTGGCCACGAACTCCCGATTCAAAAAATTCGTAATTAATTCGTAACAGCTTCTTAATGCATTCTTAGGCATCGTAACTGAATCGAAATCGATTCGGAGGCGTTCGTAGTGTTCTCAACTCATTCGGGGATTCGTGAATTTGTATCTTTGATGCATTTGCGCACAGTGAAGACTCTGGACGCATGCATTTATCTAACCAGCGGGCAAATGACGTCGTGCTGACGTCGATGAGATGACACTACGTCGCACTTACCTTAGTACGACGTCGTTACGACATCATGTGCCTCGTGGGTAGATATTTCATTTTGTGGCCATAGATTTCTGATAATTCATACTTAATATGTGCGTACATCAAAGGGTCTGATCAGGCTTGGGGCCTTTTTACACCTATCTTGGGAGAAAATCCCACGAATTTTCAAAAATAGTCATAAATTCATTTTTATTCGTACCGGATTCGTACGTGCATTCGGCGTATTCTTAACTGATTCGTAACTAACTCTATACGTTCGAGCAGTATTTCCAAAGAGGTTCTTGTAAATCGTACTGAATTCTTGACAATATTCGTGCGAATCCAGTCGAATCCCACGAATATTCGTAAGCCCATCGTACTTGTATCGTAACTGAATCGTAGAGCATCACGAATTGGACCAGAAAATTTACAATCGCCACGAATTCTAATATTTATCAATTCGTGGCGATTCGTGGGATTCGTGGTCTGTGTGGAATAGGGGCATTACACAAACAGACATCATTCACAAGTCTGTGCACGTTCGGCTTAATAACTAGAGTAAACTCGAGCAATAAATACTCAGGTATTCCTCGAACTAATCGAAGATATGTATACTGTATATATATGAGCCGCGACACGACAAAACTAACAATGCGGTAGTGCGCCCAGCGCAGATTCAGATCAGCCTGGGCATCCGCCCAGTCTGATCAGAGTCTTCACTGTACGCATGGAGGTAGCTTAGACCCTTAGCTACCCTTAAAGCCCTTAGCGAAAAGTCTGAGCGGACCAGGCGGATGCCCAGGCTGATCTGAGTCTGCGCTGGGCGCACAACCACATTGTTTGTTTTCTCGTGTCGCGGCTCATATCTTCGAGTAGCCAGAGGAATACCTGAGTATTGCTCGAGTTTATCCAAGTAATTATGCCGAACGTGCCCACAGACACCCTCTTATACAACTGGAACACCGCCTCATTCGGCCCGAAGTTGAAAATTTCACTTCCATATTGTGAGAGGAGAACCTCATTCAGAAGATGAGATTATACCGAAGAGCAGTGAGCATCTCGTGCACAGGCAACATCAATAGATAATGTTTTCAGTGTTTTATTGCTATACATGTACCTATGCTGTCGACCGATGCCAACGATGGTAATGCATTACTGTTTGTGGCTGTCGATCGAACTGACATTGCTGTCAATTTTCACGATCGACAGCCACGTTTGCATGTATGGTAATCTAATGGCTCGGTCGACTCCACAGGTAGGTGAATGCGTATTACCCCTGTGACTTTTAAACAATTTTGCGGCTGAAATTATTTGCTGCAAGGTCATGATCATCGATCAAAATACTGCTTAACCACAAATATTATAAAAAAAAAAGCTTTCTATTGGGACAAACATACGTACTAACATTATAGAACAAACTGCAAAATGTACTCGGGTTGCTGTCTGTCCTGAGTCTGCACTGTTTTTGACAGTTCGACAGTATATTTTGTACACATGAACGCTTTGTAGCATCGGCTTAACAAATGATACGATAAAATTAATGTCTGCAATATTTCAAACAAATGTTTCGTCCAAGCTATATCATATTTAGAATTCAAAGAGTGGAGGGCAAGCAGTGTATGCCAACGTTGTTTATTTCAACAATTTTCATTTTTTGCGCTTTAAGTATAATTTCCGTTAACTGGTGTCCTAGCAGTTTGGGTAATTAAGAAATTAACTACTACTAAACTGACATTGACGTAAAGCTATTTCCTTGTAAACATAAGTGTGAAACCAAATGAAACGAAAAAGCAAATAAAAGAACCAAAGGAACTCGCTTTCGTTTCATTATGTAAAATACTGGAAAATTTATAAAAATTGGGACAACTATTACCTTAACTGTCGTAATAATTTAACGATTTGGGTTTCCAGTGCAGATGCAATGGCAAACAGTGAGGACACTGATCAGACTTCTTTTTTTATGGTACGCTATAATTTTTAATAATTCTAGAACTATTTAAAAATGAAAAAAGATTTTGTCAAAGGTAAAAGAGGTTATAAAACTTTTTTCGTGCTCAACTCAGCTGAGCATGAAATTTTCTCTGCTGATAAATATGAAACTGCCAACTAATGTTGGCATTTTCATATTCATAAGCAGAGAAAATTTCATACTCAGCTAAACTGAACAAGAAAACAACTGTACTTATCAGTAATTTGCTATTTATTAGCAGGTAAAATTTCATGCTCAGCTGAGTTGAGCATGAAAAAAAGTTTTATAACCTCGGGGCATGGTGCCTGAAGTAGAGAAGTTTTCGTAATTTATCCACCGGCAACATAATGTTAAAACAACGTCGCATTAATGTTGATGCAACGTCATCACAGGCTGAGCATTTAAAAATTTTCCTATTCCAATAGGATACATGAGACTTAAACTTTCTAAAATTAGTTGTAGTTCTAAAAGCATTGTGAGACCGCAATATTCACAGAACGCATTTTTCACATGTGTGAAAAATCCGGTCGCATTTTTCACACAAGTGACAAATCCGGTCGCATTTTTCACAGAATTTGAACGCATTTTTCACATATCTGTGAAATTTGCGTTTGATATATACCATGAAAACGTAATTTTCCGAACGCATGCAACACCCCAAAAATATGACAAAATATCACAAAAACGCAATTTTCACTTCTTGACATTTTCATAACCCTTACATCAAAGTTGTAGTGGACGGAAACACGGTAGAGTAAACAAAAAGAAAACTAGAAATTTGTTCTGCTCTTCCGCGCAGAAGGTCGTAGGTTCGAGTCGCCAGCCGGGCTACTGAAACATGGACTCTGTCATCCCCAGCAGTAAATGGGTAACTGTTCCGAATCAGGGAAGGTTAAAGGTTAAAGGCTACGAAAGGAGAGGAATAGGTTCCCTCTTTCATAACCTGTGCCTAAAATGCTGTAGGCTCCAACAACCACTGTCCCTACGACCACAAGACTGTGGAAAATCTTTACCTTGTTTGTTTTAATTCACATGTATGCTGATGACGTAGACTGTAGTGCACAGTTTCTAGTACTGACTGTTGGGCGGTCCGTAATCATGCGGGAGGAGACCTTGCGGCATTTCCAATAAAATAGTTGGGAGGAAGCTTCTCTTTAACAGTCCCTTGTGTCGCATCAAAATTAAAGGTATTGGTACGCATATTCAGTTACATGTTCATATTTATCTTCACTGCTGCTGGTGTTTTTGCCGTGTGGCGGCCGTAAAAAGTCTCCCCGTACATCATCATAGTGCAGATTATATTTTCTGGTCCTTTGGGATCATTGAGTTCATTTGAGTAATTTTGAAAATAGAGTTCCGCTTAAGCCGGTGCTAGGGGGTGTGGTTGGTGTAACATATTTCATTACTAGTCATGAACAGACTCAATTAAACAGAGGCTGCTATCTTCTATTCTTTGGTGCGTTCCTTGCTTTAATAAATTAAACCGAGTATGCCATTTTCTATTCTTTGGCGTGTTCATTGCTTCCATAAGATCTAACTTTCCAGAACATATTTATCTTCACTGCAGCTGGTGTTTGTGCCGTGTAGCGGCCGTAAAACGTCTCCCGGTACATCATCATAGAGCAGATTATATTTTCTGGTCCTTTGGGATCATTGAGTTCAACTGAGTAATTTTGAAAATAGAATTCCGCTTAAGCCGGTGTAAGGTGGCGTGGCTGGTGTCGCACATTTCATTACTAGTCATGAACAGACTCAATTAAACAGAGGCTGCTGCTTTTTTCTGTGGTGTGTTCCTTGCTTTCAAAGGATCTAACTTTTCAGAACATATTGTATATGAAATTTATATCTGGGTAGAAATGAGAGGGAAGACATATCGTTTTCCCATAGTTGTCTGTCTGTCTGTCCGTCACAAATCGTGTTCGCATAAAAACTTTAAAAGGTAGTTTTAGGAAACTTGGTACAAATATAAAGCATGCAGAAAAAGTCGACAGTAAGGCATAGTTCAGTCAAATATTTACGAAATGGGCCTAAAATTTAATCAGATGATTTACACCAGCTTAAACATGTTAAAGTAATACCTCAAAAAATCGAAACCCAAGTTTAGATATTTTTTCCCTCAATTTGTTGACCATGTAAAGTCCTTAAGGTGGACGATCCCGGTAGAACTCTGTTCTTGCTTGTTTAAAAAACAAACAGAGTTATTGTTCATCATCAAATCAACTAACTGTGGAGTAAATACAGTTATAATATACACTTACAATATCTACCGTAAAGATCCTAAGTTTTCGGGCACATAGGTCTGTACAAACAGTGGAAACTGAGATCAGACTGTTCCTTAGGAACCAGAATGATCAAGATCTTCACAGTTTCCATTCCATCTGCGCATTTTTGTCGACATTACTCTATTGTAGAACCGAATAACAGGAAAATAAATAATAGGGCAAGGACCGGCTGTGCTTGCAGCAGGTGCAGAATTTGGGCAGTCTGTTTTGGGGATATTTTGAACTTAAACATTGTTTTTCTGGGAAACGAAACGGTGAAATGTTTGTTTTTTTGTTTTATTCTTTAACATACGACGTAAGTTTTACTAAAATAATACGCATAAGCATGCCCCATCGATTGATAATATTTTTCATGACGTTTTTCATGAAATTCAATTTTCTTGCATTTTTTCAAAGAATGTAAAAATATACTTATTAACAAGAAAACTGCAATTTTTTGTTATCAGTTTGTTTCAAATATCATATATTACAGATTATATGATTTGCTGAAAGGAAAGTGCATTCATGTGCTAGAGATATGAATTTTAATGGAAAATGTTTAAAAATAATATGTAGAAATACAAAATATTGTTTTTTAGGAAAACAAAACGGTGAAAATTGGTTTTTTCTTACCCAAATGTTTTATAGCTCTTTGGGTTATTTAGACGGTATAATGGTTTGAATGCCCCGCCAATATTTCTATTCAGTATTCGTCTACCTTAAGAACCGAAGGCTCAGAGCAGTTGGGGTTCAAACTCGTAGTTGGAAAGGGAAAACAAACCATTCATTCTAATGCCTCCCTTGCCGTACGTGTGAAAAGTGCGTTTCTAAAAAAAAATCGCTACAAAATCCGTACGCATTTGTCACACTCGCAAAATGTGAAGAATACGACCGTATTTATCACACACGTGTGAAAAATGCGTTCTGTGAATATTGCGGTCTCTCAAAGCATCTGATTAGAAGTTCCACGGCACAACTGCAGCGTAGCGAAATGAATTCTTACCGTGTTAGATTGTATATGAGGATTTTACTTGAAAAACTTTCACTATAATAAAATAACTAAAGGGCCTGATATGATTCATATAGGTAATATTTAGCCCCCATATTCATGAATTTTCAAAATTGAGCCGCGACGCGAGAAAACCAACAATGTGGATGTGCGTCCGCCCAGTCTGATCAGAGTCTTCGCTGTCCGCATGGAGGTAGCTCAGACCCTTACCTACCCTTTAAGCGCTGAGCGAAGAGTCTGATCAGACTTGGCGGATGCCCAGGCTGATCTGAGTCTGCCCTGAGCGCACAACCACATTGTTGGTTTTGTCGTGTCGCGGCTCAATTGCATTTGTCATGTTTGTTAACCTATGTAAATGATAAATGACTGATTAAACCTTTAACTATCTATTATAATTTGCGAATTTTATGGTTTTCTGCGAGTCTAGTTGCACCCAACTTAGCTGATTTTTTGGCATTTTGACTATTTTTTGCCTGTTGTAAATTATGTCAGCACATTAATGTGCACAGCTACGTGTAATTTTTATACAAAATGTCAAGATTAAAGGACCTACGCTGTTTACCATCCCTGCTGCATCTTTCGGACGTATTACTTGATTAAAAGACTGTTCAATTTTGAGGAGAGTACGGTAATTATTCTGAATGCCCCAAAGTTTAGAATATTTACGTTAACCTTATATTCAATTGAAAAAGTCTACAGTTAACAAGAAAAAAATACACACTTCATCATATCATGCATGTCAAACTTGTTTTTTGACATTCGTAACATTAGTAAGTGTTTACTCTTTTATTTGTTGATTTTAAATATTCTACCTGTTAAGTTGACTTATTTCCTCAATGACTAGTAGGTAAAGAAAGGGCTGTTTTAATTCTTTAACATTTACCGCTTGCAGAATGGGTTCATATACATTTATATACCCTGAAAGCAAATGCCCTTCTGCAAAACCTAGTTGAACCAATTTTTCACATAACGCAATTCAGTTTTCTCACGGTGTGTGACGTGAGAAGGAGGGGAGGGTGGCGGAAGGGAATGAGACAGACTCAGAGAGAGAGAGAGAGAGAGAGAGAGAGAGAGAGAGAGAGAGAGAGAGAGAGAGAGCCTTAAGTGGGAAAGCATGAATGAATGACCCAGTAACCACCTTTTATCTAGGAGAAAAGAATAATTCTGAATGCGATTTCAAATAAAGAATGAAATGTTCAAAAGATGGTATGGTAATTTCTACATTTGCATTATTCGTACACATGGTACATGTATTTATACTTGAACCATCGTAATCTATGTACGTGTAATTTCGAACAAGTGTTCTTGATATATGGTAATGAAGTATTTAATATTCCGGTAACAACTCGACACGCTCACTTTCAAATTAACCCTATTTCACTCAGAATGGCAAAACTCCATAGAGTTTTGGCCCTTCTAGGTGCAAAAGGCTTGAAAGGCGGTGCCGATCAGGTGCGCCATAGTATCAGCATGATCTCGTACTGGGTGGGTGTCCGAACACCGATATACCTTTAAGGTAGAAAGATACCGAATAGAT
Source organism: Ctena decussata (assembly GCA_963989385.1). Taxonomy (NCBI): domain Eukaryota; kingdom Metazoa; phylum Mollusca; class Bivalvia; order Lucinida; family Lucinidae; genus Ctena; species Ctena decussata. Next base: position 29,144,032 of record OZ022498.1, on the reverse strand, counting down.
ATATTTAAAAAAATGTAAGAATACTGAATTTCATAAAAAAAATCATGAAAAATATATGCAGTCGATGGGGCATGCCCATGCATATAATATCAGTAAAACTTACATTGTATTTTATAGAATAAGAAACAAAACATTTCACCGTTTCGTTTCCTAGCAAGACAATATTTAAAGGCCCCATTGCTCTAAGTGCATGAAACATTTTATCATGTGATATCGCTGCAAGCTTCTCGCTATAGTTGACCGTAATAAGCCAGCTTTAAACAAATACATTGTATAACATCGAGTTTGACATAAAAAGGGTTTGAAAACTTATTTGGGTCATTTAAGTTGGCAATTGTATTTTGTGGAGCGATTTGTAATTTTTTCAAAATCTTGTTTTCTCTACTTTTATCAGATATATAAGTCAATATATGCACATCAACCCACAATCTATTATAAAACGTGAAGACTTGAACCGCTTTTTACAATGATTCGATTTTAGACGTTTTTACCACTGATAGGACTTTAATTGAAAAAATATCCCCGATACAGACAACCCCCATTCTGCACCTGCTGCAAGTACAGCCGGTCCTTGTCTTACTATATATTCCCTTGCTATTCTGGTTCTACCATAGAGTAATGCCTACAAAAATGAGCGTATGGAATGGCAACTGTGTAGACCTTGATAAAACTGGTTCCTAAGGAACAGTCTGATCTCGGTTTCCACTGTTTCTACAGACCTAGCTGCCCGAAAACTTAGGATCTTTACGGTAAACACTGTTAATGTATAACAGTTGACCGTTTTCATTATAAAATAAAACAACAAATAAATAGAGTTATTCAGTATCTTACTACCTTAACATGCCTGTATAACGCTAAATACATATACTGGTCAAAATAAGTTAAGTTCTATGTCATTTTTACCACAAGCGCAATATTACATTTGTACAATTAACATTTTGAATGACAACTGAACTCCACAGATTAAGATTTATAACAGCGTCCTGAAAGTAACTTTTCAAAATTTTGGCTATATGTTTCCATGATCTAGCGACTTGTGTAACATTTTACAGAAATACCCAGTTTTCGTTAAGTTTACTTTAGAAATAATATGGCATGCAACACGACTTTTACTGAAGTTCCTGGATCTCAGCAGAATAATAAATCGGTGCATATGAAACTCATCATAGTTTGAGATGATACGTATCTGCCCCTTCATCGATATTTTCTTTCGAAACTGTTACAGAATTTAAACGTTATGGCAAACCGAATACAGGCGATTTTGTATATGAGGAAAATCGTGTAGGGCTTAACTTTTATTACTTTTATTTACCTATTCAGGACCTTCTATGCTAATATGAAGCTATGAAGATGACTATTTGTCGTAGTCCTGAAGGGCTACAAGTATAACCATTTACTCATTTATGCCTAGCGTCCCATAAAATGGTCATTAGGGAACAGTGCAAGCTAGGAGCAGACTAGTGCTGTAGGAACAAATCAGTGGACCAGGGATTATACTATTTGCATATAAATAGACCTCCTTTTTTTATGATGAAATTGTCTTCTATGCCGAAATATAGAGAAGATACAGAGCTCTTCCTGGGACATCTATGATTGGTTAATTCTTAGGCTGCTACTTGCGGCTGTCAGAGATAATGTTTGTCAAGGAGATCGAGAGGGGAGGGGCGCTGGGAGTTTTCCCACCTAATAATCGTTGTACGAATTCTTCCAATTGTGAAACAGAAAACGGTTCATACGTACATGTATTCAGAAAGAAATACAAAATCATAATAACAAATATGGACAAATCGATAAATACGGACATCAAAATAATTGTTTTCTACCTCTCTCAACTTCGTATAGCACCGGCCAGCCGGTGCTATACGAAGTTGAGAGAGATAGAATGAGTTGGGTTCGGCAGTCGGTGCCTCTCCGAGTTAAATGTCGATGTGTGTCAGTATTTACCGATTTGCTGTGGGTCTAAGACCTCATAGAGACTTACAGACACGAGAAAACTGGAACATGTCCCCTCTTCCTATTTTCTGACCTTGACCTGTTCCACCAAACCGATCACCTCCAGGGAATCGGTCCCCGATTCTTCCGGTTCCCGTTAAATCAACAACAGACCCACCCCTTCGGCCTCCATCAATCTGACCTGATCCAAGAGTCTGCCCTTGACCTGTTAAACCTTGACCTTGGCGACTACTTAAATCCAGCATAAATGGTTCTCGAGATTGTCCAGAGCCTCTTGTTTCCATTCCTTGACCACCAGCTAGTCCTATTGGCACTTCAACTTGACCTTCAATCTGAACTTCACCTTGGCCTGACATATCAAGCTGGCCCTGGTTTGAGGTTGAGATCTGACCTTGACCGAAACTTCCCTGACCACCTAGTCTACGATCATCTACAAGTGGACCTCGGTCGAATCCCACGCCTCCGGTTAAATCAAGCTGTCTTGCTGCGCCACCAATCTGTCTTTCACCGACAGAGTTAATCTGACCTTGACGTGACTCACTCATGAGACCTTGACCTTGACTCGTTAGATCTATCTGCCTTCCTCTCAAGCTACTAGCTTGGCCTTGACCAACTAGATTAGCTTGTCCTCCTATCGAGGCATCCAAGTTTCGTTGCCCAGAAATGCCGGCTTGTCTCGAACCTGAAACGTCTAGACTTCCAGTTCGATCACGACGTAAATCACCGCCTTGTATTCGACTTGCAGCGTTTAAAGCTTGGGTTGGAACCGCAATTTCCCCTTCCACTGTTATTTCTCCCTGACCTCCAGCTGTCAAGTCAGCCTGATTAGATGCCGAAATTTGTCCTTGACGAAAAGTTCCCGTGCCATCCTGGTTCATGGCACCTAAACGCCCCTGACCTTGACCTGACATGTCTAGTCCTGCATCCCGTGACAAGCCCACCTGGCCTGATGTAGAACCATCAAACCGTCTGTCAGCTGATCCAGCGAACTGTCCTCTTCTTGACGCTTCACCGGAAAGCCCTAAGTTCCTTTCACGCGAAATTCCAATGCTTCTGCCGCCTGCACCTGTAAGCTCTAGTCCTCTTTTAGATGTAAGATCTAATTGTCCACCACGTGAGGCTTCTAACTGTGCACCATCACCGGAAACCTGTCCCCCTAACTGTCGCTCCCGTGACAAACGTAGCTCTCTTTCACGGGATGTTTCTAACTGTGCACCTCCGGGTAAATCTATCTGTCTTCTTTGCGAACCGCTTAGTTGTCGACCGCGAGACACGCCTATTTGTCCTTCACGTGACGCACCAATTTGGCTATCACGTGATGCATCCAGCTGTGCGTTTCTGGACAAGTCTATCTGCCCACTTTGCGAAAGGCCTAGTTGCCGATTTCCAGACATGCTCAACTGCCCTTCACGCGACGCGCCAAATTGTCTTTCGCGCGATGCTCCTAGCTGTGCACTTCCAGACATGTCAAATTGTCCTCCTCGTGAAGCGTCTAGCTGTTGCTCACGTGTCATGCCAAGTTGCGCTTCACGCGATGCGCCAAATTGTCTTTCACGGGAGGCATCTAATTGTGCACTTCCAGACATGTCTAACTGTCCTCCTCGTGAAGCGTCCAGCTGCTGCTCACGTGACACTCCTAGTTGTGCTTCACGTGACGCTCCAAATTGTGTTTCACGTGATGCATCGAACTGTCCTCTTCGGGACATGCCTAACTGTCCGCCTCGTGAAGCGTCTAGCTGTTGCTGATGTGACACGCCTAATTGTGCTTCACGTGACGCTCCAAATTGTCTTTCACGTGAAGCATCTATTTGGGTTCCGCCGGACATGTCAATCTGCCCTTGACTTGAACCTCCTAATTGTTGTTCACGTGTCATGCCGATCTGTCCCTCCCGAGTAGTGCCTAGTTGTCCACTGGCACTTGCTTGCCCTTCACGCCCAACACCAGCTTGAGCGCGCCTTGCAGCATCCAATACACGTGTGGGAACCTGAATTTCTCCCTCTACTGCGACTTCTCCTTGACCACCAGCTGATAGCGTGGCCTGGTTTGACGCGGATATCTCTCCTGCAGTGCCTACACCTGTCTGACCAGAAGCTCCTAGACCTCCATGTTGTCTCAAATTACCAGATGTGTCTAATCCACCTTGGGACGAAATACCTACATCGCCGTGTCCGGCACCGGTTAATAACCGATTGGGAACTAAAGCTTCGCCTTGAACAGTTACATCTCTTTGACCAGAGGCATCAAGTTGGGCTTGTCTGGAGGCATCCAGCTGTCCATGAACCATTCCCCCTTGCTGTCCTTGGTTTAATCCGCCCGACACGCCAACATCTGTTTGACGGGAAGCATCCAGCTGAGCTTGGTTTGTCATATCCATCTGCCCCCGATTCATTCCGGAAGACATCCTATCTTGTGGACCGAAAGTCCCCTGTCCTGAACCTGTTAATAATCGCGTTGGCACAAGAGCCTCTCCTTCAACGGTAACATCTGTTTGACCGGAAGCATCTAGCTGAGCTTGACTTGAAGTATCCAGCTGTCCTTGAACTGTACCACCCGGCTGTCTACGGTTCATTCCGCCTGTCATATCACCCTGTGAGCCGACACCGACCATTCCCCGTCTGTCAACTGTCGACTCTCTCCTTCCTTGACGTGAGCCTTCCATCTGCCAATTTCGTGAACCACGTGACCTGGCAAATGTATCAGTTGGAATTTCTAGATGTCTGTCAACGGTGAACATATCGGGACTGGAAGGATCTATACTTGGCGGCGGCGGCGGCCGACTCGGGCCTTGTCCTGTGGATCCTCCCTGGCCTTGATTCTGTGGATTAAAAAAGCTCCTTTCGACCTGACTAGGAAATCCCTGTCGATTCCGCATCATATCATTTAGGGTTTGTGGGCTCGACTGAGGATCCTGTGCCCGGCTTAAGGCGACACAGAACCAAACCAGGAATGATATTCCAAGTTCGTCCATACTGAATTTTCCGTCACAACAGTTCGAACACTGAAATCACTCTGAAAGGAAGCTACATAGTAGCATGGATTTTTATATATCAACCTTTCATTCAATTTTATTGAATTATTCATAAAAAATTAAACTGTCCGGCTAAGAAGTGCAAGTGACACATTTATGACATTGTGTTAAAGAACTTTTATGACCAAATTGAATAATTCATCATTTAACATCGGTTCGTGCGATGTGAGAGAAAGAAAAAGAACTCAAATTATTCACGTCATAAATGCCAACATCCAAGATCACGTATATGACAAAAATACCGCATTTTACATAAAAATTAAACATGCTGACCGTTTCTATAGTTGAACACATGTACTTCATATTTGCGTTTGAACAAACACAACTTTTCTACCATGGCATAATTCATAAAACTTCCGGTAAACAGTGCAACCCCAAATCACACTGTTCCCTCAGGAACAGTCTGATTAGGGGCTACACTGTTTGCTCAGACGTTTCTGTCCAAATAAAAATGGTAAATATTGGAAACAATAAATTGTGGCTGCATGTATCAACAGCCAAAAATCTGTTTACCACTTCTTTACCGAAATAAAAAGCGTCTTTATTGGTATATGAGCAGTCCTGGCACATCTTGGTAGACCAACGCACACATTTGTGATTTTAATAAATTTTATTGCTTAGTAATTAATAAATTACATGTTCGTGGGTGCTTAATTAAATTTAGACACTATAATGTCCTCATTATTTCATATGATGTAACGGATAGACACAATAACAAGTAGATTCCTCCTTTATAATTGAGCCGCGGCACGACAAAACCTACAAAGTGGCAAGTGCGCCCAGCGAAGACTCAGATCAGCCTGGGCATCCGCCCAGTCTGATCAGAGTCTTCGCTGTCCGCATGGAGGTAGCTTACACCTTTAACTACCCTTAAAGCGCATAGGGAGGAATCCGATCAGACTGGACGGATGCACAGGCTGATCTGTGTCTTTGCTGGGCGCACATGCCACTTTGTTGGTTTTGTCGTGTCGCGGCTCATATTATAACCAGTTCATGATCTATCTATTCCTGATATTTATACACGTAACCTGATTTACAATCACTTATATCACGGAGGTAATACCCATTTCCCTATCTGCGCTTTCGACCGAGCCAGTCAATAACCATACGTGCTAAAGTGGCTGTCGACCGAGACAATCGAAAGCAGTATCTGCTCGGTCGACAGCCATTAACAATAGTACCATGTACCGTTATTGGTAATGCTTACGATCGTATTCTCTGTCGCAAGCCACTTTGTATAGTACAGACTCGGTCGAAAGCACAGGTAGCCAAATTGGTATTACCCCCGTGTATATGTTCTTTTATTTTTACGTAACGCATCAATTGCACAAAATACATCAAATGTTCCAGTAAATACATGTACTACTTATGGACAGAATTGGGATTATATGAGGACGATTAGCTGCTGCAGCGTATTTCTGTCTATTTATCTTAAAGTGGCAAAATCTCTCCAGACAGCCTGTAGAAAATTCTGGTTCAGTGATTGTTTAAATCAACTTTCACACCTTTACCAGAACGGGTTACGTTCCAGATCCCCAACCCCCTCCCCCCAGCACACGCACACACACACAACCACCACCACCAGAAGTCCTGTTTTTAAAATATGTTTTGCCTTTCCATAGAGTTTTATTTCACCTGACTGAATAGAGCATGAAAGGCATATTTATTTCTATGTATCGTAACAGTGGTTCTTGATTTCGTCCGTCTTGAAAGCAAAAGGCAGCCTAAATCAGAATGATTTTCCATCGAGTTTGTTAAGAGCATCTACCATTCGTCAGTCAAAATACAGAATTTTTCTGTCATGGGAGGCTCAGAACTGTCCTCAGATTTCGAAAGATGTTTCGTCGATATTGATTTTATTCCCAAGAAAAACATACATTTATAAAATAATTACAGCAATGATAAGATAGAACACAATAGGATCGGAACGAAAGCATACGCTTATTTAGTTCTTCTCTTCGGCGATATTAGTGTGTAAGTTACTGAAATCTTAAAGCAAAGGCATGATTGTATTGTTTACGCAGAGGAATAAAATGAGTTATGTCTCTGGGAACATGTACAGTGGATCCTTCTCTCTCTCTTAAGGGGCTACTCTATTGACAGGTCGCCTGTCTTGAGCAGCAACCCCCCCCCCCCACACACACACACACACTTTTTAGGTTGGGGGAGAGGGGTCCTTGAACCAAATCACACTGCAAGCACCTATATTAAGGGGTATTTTATCTTAAGCAGGCAGTTTTTGTGTGTCCACTTCGATGATCCTTGGTTTTGACCCTGTATCCGGTGCCAGGGTGAGGAAACCAGACCCCCGAGGTTATAAAACTTTTTCATGCTCAACTCAGCTGAGCATGAAATTTTACCTGCTAATAAATAGCAAATTTTTGATAAGTAGTTGTTTGAATGCTCAGTTTAGTTGAGTATGAAATTTTCTCTGCTTATGAATATGAAAATGATAACATTAGTAGGCATTTTCATATTTATCAGCAGAGAAATTTCATGCTCAGCTGAGTTGAGCATGAAAAAAGTTTTATAACCGGTGGTCGGCCAGTCGTCGGCCGGTGAACAGTTTTCGGTCAGGTGTAAGTTATGGTCAGTTTCTGACATTTAAGGATCTAAAATATTTTGGACTACTTGCAACTTGTATTCTATATCATATTGCTGTTTATTACTACAAATCAAATAACTACTGCAACCAACGTCCTTCTTTAGGCGATGGCAGTTTTTTTACGGTCAACTGTCAGATAAAATATTCCGCCGAAAAACTGATTTCTTTTTTATTCAATTATAACGGTATTAAAACCGCTCAGTTAAAGTTGCGGTAACTAGATTTGTGACGTCAGAGCCTCGCTGTACTCTGTAAACCTCGCGCTAACAAAGTGACCGCTGCGGAAGTCGTTAATAACGTAGCTGACAGGTACCGTTAAAGATAAATTTTGTGATTAGGATCAACTGAGCCGACGTCTATGAAGAAATGACTTTGACAGTCTGTTTTTTATTATTTTGAGCTAGCGGAACGTTTCTGAACCTGCTCCAACAACAACATGTTGCAGTAGAGGATTGACGCGTAGTATTTTCATTATTATCATTATTATCTTATCATTCAGATATGTTGTTTTCTCATAAAAGCAGAGAAAGAATTATGTTTTTGTGCATCTGCTTTCCCAAACCAGGTCGCATATACTAAGAAAATAATTACTTACAGTCCCTAGTGCGGACCCTATTGCTCTCCCGGTCGTATATATTTCACAACAGTAATTTGGTATTTTTAAATGCCTATAAATAAACAGCTTAAGGTGGAATAGGTCAAAACCAAAATTTTCAAATTTCTAGTGAAACAATATATCATCAAAAGCTTCAGTCATTTGTGACTCATTAAATGTATTTCTTCTGAGCATAATACAAACAATTCCTATTCCAATGACGTTGTGAAAATGTGATGGTTTGACGTTTTTTAAGCAAAATATTATAGCTCCCAGATATCCACTTTAATCGACATTACTCTGCAGTTCGTTGAGGTTTTGGAATAAATGCCAAACCAAAGTACGTGTCAACAAGAGGGCCATAAACCTGTGCTATACTTTTTGCCCAATCTCTTCGCATTATGAGTTAACTGATGCAAATATCAATAATTTTCTTTAGCTGTTGAAATTTGCTGTTTTTCGCGTAAAAGTTGAAATAGAGATAAAACGTCTCCGAAAAATGTATCTCAAATTTTGGTATGTTTTAATGAAATGTGAAGTAGAACTATTGATGAAATAATATGAAGATTTTACCGTGTAAATATTCCTCAAAGTAGATTTTTAAACTTTACCCCCCCCCCCCCTCCCCCCACCCCCCACTTCAGCTAACGTCGGTTGTATTAGCGTCAAACTAAATTTGGCGCTAAGAGCGGTTTCCGAAATATATTTTAATTCTGAGAAAACAATGTCGAGTTCTTCTACAGAACATATCTAAATGAAAAGCGAATTAAAAAGAAGAAATATCTCATTCCGCTTTCTACACAGAAGAGTTGAAACAGGCCAGGGGCTCATTTTCACCGGTTTTGCTTTTTCGGAAGTAATTAACGTCGCGAAATACGACGTTCGTAAGAGTTCAGTAAACGAAACGTCACGCAAAATACATGTCATGGCAAGAATCAACCCCTGGCGTGTTGAAACCTTCGTCCCGCTGGAAAACGGAATAAGATATCAATTCAGTTCCTTCGTTTTCCGTGCATTTATATTCTCTACAAGAGATCATAAATGTTTTACTAAAATTAAAAAAGTTACTGAAAACCATTCTTAGGATAGATCTCCCTTTGACGTTGAAAGAAACGACATCATCGGAACAGGGGGTGTAGTTAAACAAATCTACTTTGTGAAAAATTTGCACGGTGAGACTTAAATTATTTAAAAAATTACATGTAAATATATTTCGTTAACACATATCAAAATTTCAGATATATTTTTCGGAGACATTTTTTCTCTAACAAAACTTTTATGGAAAATTAAGCAATATTCGGTAGCTAATAAAAAGTCATATTTGCCTAAATCAACACAAAATGCGGAAATATTTAGAAAAAGTAATAACACATCTCTAAAGGCCTTATGACGGCTCGCGCTTTGGTATAAAATGCATTACAATATCTTTACAGAGAGCAACCCAAATGCAAAAATTATATGTAATCGAGCGCAATTTATTTTGCATCAAAAACGCCAATCCCTAACATTTTCATGACGTCATAGAATACGAAGTATTTGTTTTACACTTAAAAGAAAATCGTTGCGTAATTCATAAAATGCTGAACGTCTTGATCATTGTTCTTTTAACACGAAAACTGAAAATTTTGCACGAAAACTGAAAATTTTGTTTTTGTCCTATTCCACCTTAAACAAATAAAACAGTATTGATCTTCTTAAAAAAGCTAAGAAAATTATTTAGATCAATTTAGTTGGCAAAATGTTCTTCTTTCGGTATCACATACTTTACAAGAATTGTCAGAAGACAATAAAGCACGACTTTATAGGAGCTTGACTTTAACAAGTGCAAGTTAAATATGGACAATGCCGGCCAGATGAAATGAGAACAAATGCAGTGTAAGAATAAACAGTTCTCCTACATGTAAGAATAACTCAAAACTATAAGGTATTGTCAGAGATATGACAATATCAATAAACGGTGAACTAGGGGTCACGCCGATCTACGATCAATATGAGATCACTCACAATGTAAGCCCAAACCATTAACCAAAGTATAAGATTAATCCATAAAATAGTGTGAGAAATATGAGGCAAAATCATTGGACCATGAAACATAGGTCACTGTGACCTACTGTTAGTTTGAGGTCAAACATCCGCTCATACTGAATCATTCTCGCAAGCAATCATGTTCGTGCATCCAAAAGTCGTCAAGAAATAAGACAAAAACACTGGACCATGAAATTTAGATCACTGTGACCTTCTGTACGTTTGAGGTCAAACTTTGAGTCATCCTGAGTCATTATTAAAAGCAATCATGTTCGTACATTAAATAGGCTTCAAGATATAAGGCAAAATCACTGGACGGTGAAGTATAGGTCAATGTGACCTACTGTTAATTCGAGGTCAAACTTTGGGTCATACTGAGTCACAATGCCAAGAAATTATGCCTGTACATCAAAAAGTCGACAAGATATAAGGCAAAACCAGTGGACCATGAAGTATAAGCCAATACTGTTAGTTCGAGGTTGAACATTGGGTGATACTGAATCATTATCCCAAGCTATCATGTACAAAATCAAAGTCTTCAAAATATTAGGTAAAAACACTGGACATACTGAGTCACCTTGACTTGCCGTTAGTTTGAGGTCAAACTTTGGGTCATACTGAGTTATTATCCGAGCAATCATGTTTGTACATCAAATTACTGGCCTCTGATATATAGTTCAATGTGACTTACTGTTAATTTGATGTCAAACTTTGGGTCATACTGAGTCATTATCTCAAGCAGTCATGTTCCTACATCAAATAGCCTTGAAGACATAATGCAAAATCACTGGGGCATGAAATATAGGTCAATGTGTCCGACTGTTAGTTTGAGGTCAAACATCAGGTCATATTCAGTCATTATCCCAAGCAATCTTTTCGCACATCAAATAGTCTACAAGCTGTAAGGCAAAATCACAGGACCATGAAATATAGGTCAATATGACCTACTGTTAGTTTTAGGCTAAAATATGGGTCCTACTGAGTCATTATCTCAATGCAATCATGTTCCTACATCAAATAGTTTTTGAGATATCAGGCAAAAAGGGCAAAATCAAACTGCACGTATAGTCAAGCAAGTCATTTAGTAATCTTATCATACCACAGTATTATCATTGAGGAAAGAAACAGCATGCAGAATTTCAGACCTGACAAAATGAAAAAATAAATTGAGCCGCGACACGAGAAAACCAACAAAGTGGTTGTGCGCCCAGAGCAGACTCAGATCAGCCTAGGCATCCATCTGGTCTGATCAGATTCTTCACTAAGCGCTAAAAGGATAGCTAAGGGTCTAAGCTATCTTCCTGCGGACAGCGAAGAATCTGATAAGACTGGGCGGATGATCAGGCTGACCCGAGTCTGCGCTGGGCACACAGCCACATTGTTAATTTTCTCATGTCGCGGCTCATTTATATATCTTATTTGCTTTTGAGCGTATGATTTTGCTTTCGAAATTCCACAGAGAGCCTTTTTATCAGGCTTGTGGTTTGCTTACAACAACAGTCGAAAATTGAAATGCAGATTAACAGCAAAAGGGAGGGGGTATCAATAAGGTGGGTTTTCTGCATCCTACCAATGTTTTCTTTTTTTAACTGATGGTATACTCCAATGTGTCTAGTTCATTGGACCATATGTGACTTTGGTCGGAAAGCCCTACTTACTGAGCTATGGGTCCACAGAAGTGGGTGGGGTAATCCAACATGTTAAAATGATATGGAAATATAGGTTAGATGTTCTGTTAATCATTTTATTAAATCCTTTCTGTCTGCTTTACTCTCCTACCAAATGAGAATGTTTTTACAAGACAGGCTAAAACCATGTTGGATTACCCCACCCACTTCTTTGGACCCATAGCTCAGTAATTAGGGCTTTCCGACCAAAGTCACATATAGTTCAATAAACTAGTATAACATCAGTCAAAAAATAAAACTTTGGTAGGATGCAGAAAACCCACCTTATTGATACCCCCCCCCCCTTTTACGTGCAAAACCGGCATTCACGTACAGTGTCACTAGTCAAGCGTTTCAATCAGTAATTTTACTATATAGCTTTTATCCACCTGAAGTGAAATTGCAGAATTTCAGACCTGAGTGGTGATAAATAAGTGAAATATGAGCATTCAAAAATTGTATACTTTCTGCCTCTGAGTATATTTATTTTCTTGAGAAGGCAAGCCATGTCTACCTCTGCTCCATCAAACAAGATGCTTATAGGTCGGAAGCCACCAGAGAAGCCCTTGAGAGACACTGGATCCGGCGATGAATATCATAGACCCTCGTGGCCTTAACATAGGTGACTGGTCATAAGAACCAATCCATACCAATGCTTAGAGGCTCGTCTGATTTGTAGCGGTGTGTGTACATATTGAGAAATGACAGCATAGGCTACTTGACGTTTGTATGTACCAGTGTTTTAGTCAAATGATTTGTAACGCTGTTTTGTTTTCTATAACGGTGCACTTATGCTGAAAGACCCAAAGGATTTCTATGCTTAAGACGTGAATTTACCCTATAATCTAAACATCATCCAGATTACTGACTTTTGCTTTGCATTTTCGGCTATGACATGTATCTTGCATGACAAATGAATTTTCAAGTGTTTGAGTCTATGTTAAATTTGTTAAACATGCGTTGACGTTGACATCATTGCTGAGATTAATTGTAAATTATGTCCAAACTGATCGTTGAAAAAAATATTTATTGTACCTATTAAAACTTTTGACTTTAATAACTGACAACACTGGGTAGTTTTGATTAAATTTAGGTGGCCTTGACCCATTTCAAGGTCGTGGTAAAAGTATGATAATTTAAGTTCACAGTACTACTTCTGACCATTCTTCTTCTTTGGCTTACTGAGTATCGCCCCTTCCCCAACCCCATCCCCCCCAACCTCGTAACCCAGCTTCCCACTCATATATATTGCGTACTTTTCATCCATAAGTCTGCTGCATAAAGGAAATGCTGGGTCTCACGTGGGGAACGTACTTGTATTTTAATCATAGTGAAGCGCTCCTCTTTGGTAGTCCTGACCGGAAGTATAAATACGTTGTGCCAATTAATCAGACGTAACAAGAAGAAAAAAAATATTGCTGCATATTGTGAGATGAATGTATTTAGCATGCATTTATGATAAGAAATGTTAAAATGAATGACTGATTTCAATACAGTCAACTCTCGCTATCTCGGGGTCAAATTTCAGCTAAAACTACTGATATCTCAAAGTAAATTTTCTGGTACCAGAAAATTTACTTTGAGATATCAGATGTAGATAGAATTAAGACCTATATTTTCTTTGAAATAAGAAGATATTTTGAGATATCAATGTTCGAGATATCGGGAGTTGACTGAATTTTTATTGTCTCAATAATTGAGGTACAGTATGAGGAAACCTTGACAGCCTGGATTATCTCCCCGAGTCTTTGGGTCTGAATCGTAAATGATCTGATTTCATTCGGTTTACATATTCATTGAAGTTCTGCTAATAAATCCCCGCTGGAGGCGGAGTTCTTTCCATCGTAAACGGGGTTTCATTGCACACAGCCTTTCATTATCACAAGCCCATCGTCCTGATATGACTGAAATACTGTTGAAAAGGACGTAAAATCGCAAGTCATCCATCCATCCATCCATCTGCTAATAAAGAAATATGCACAATTTATGCTTTTGAAAATTCGATCCTGTCGTGCCGGTCTTATGGGGAAAATCATCGCCTTAAGCATAGAAGTTCTTCTCCCTGGTGGTAAAATGCTGAAAGACCCAAACTCTCCCTAATGGTTAAAGTGTCTAAAGATAAATCTTTATAAACACAACTCTACCTTCACGTGTGAGAAGTTTTTTGATAGACCATGCATTGCGCCATATTATTGGCTAAAACAAGAAAAGCATAGTTTTGAAAAATGACAAAGTTCTTCAAAATATTACTTTTCTTTTTGGTTGCTCTGTATACATACCAACCAATATGTTGTCCCAAAACATGATTTGCGTTTTAATGTTTAACTTCTTAAAAAGCTATGAAGACTGAAATAAATTTCGCTTTTGTTCTCTCTGTAATGTGAATATATACGACATTGAACCACTCGGGAGATATGGTTAGGCGGCAGGGTGCAGCATTCCAGGGTCCCACTCGAAACCGTATGCAGTATCAGCATATAATGTACAGCAGGCTTTTAAGCAGGACGGCAAAAATTAGAACTAATTTCAGCCAAAAATTAGAGATATTTTTCTAGAATTTCAGGGCAAATATCAGGAATTCAAGGGCTTTCTTAGGCAACATTACGCAAACAAATATGCTATATCTCTTTATATGCTCTTTGAAAGTAGATGGATGGATGACTTGCGTTTTACGTCCTTTTTAACAGTATTATCATGGAAATATAAGACACACTCTCTCTTACAATTCCCTGGTATTAAAGTCATATCAGGGCAACGCCGGGTGATAATAAAATTTCAGGAAGGCAAAAAAAATTACGCAACACAAGTATTAGTTTTTATAAGAAGCCTGAGTCTACGCTTTGTGTAGTCATTGGATTGGCACCTTAGTCCTATCGAACCTTTACCAAACCCAAGTCAATCTTCATCTCGGTCTTATCGCACTTTCTCGGTTTTAATCAAGTTGATTACTGGTTGGCTTTCTACACTCATGTTTGCGTGAAATTACACTATATAGGTTAATCAGCTAGCAGGTGTGGTCACCAAATAGAAGTGACGAGTGTTATGAGCTGTTCGGCACTTAGTGACACTACCAGACCGTGTCCATGTCGATCCTTTTCTGATACTTGCGGACCTGATTAAACCTGCACAAAATAACAATGCAACAGAAAATAGCATTCAGCCAGTCATGACCTTTTCTAAAATGCTTCCGCAGAAAAAGCTATTCCTATTTTTGTCTACACCCATGGGCGTAGACAATGATAGGTAGCACTAAATGCCGAAAAAACACTTCTTAAAGATTTTGTACGGACATTTGCTTTCAAAGCGGCTACATGTTCTGAAACGACCAGTACACTAAATGATCCCCTATCAAAACGACCAAGAGTCTGACTCAAACATAACTCAATCTACTAAATGTCAACCATTTTGGGATAAGCAATTCTGTATTTTTCCTAATGCTTAATGGCAATATGAGGAGTCCCTGCAGCTCAATGGGCTGGCCTGATAAGTTAGTGGTCATGGTTCGAATCCTGCAATCTTTGCAAATTATAAACAGGGCTCCACATCATACAGCTTTCATTATCACCCTTCCGTCGTTGAAATAATGTTGAAAGGCCGTAAAATCGCAAGTCATCCATTCATCTGTACCCTCCGGACACCTTTGCTACCTAGTTGTACCGCATGCAGATGTGCGGTATCACAACATATATATGAATAGTTTATTTCTCAATGAAGCTCTCGGCTGATATGTTGACAATAAGGTCGCACGATAAGGTCACGTCAGGTCACATACGATCACTAGATGACCTACATCAATGGGCGTAGGCCATAATTATGCACTTTTTGTTTATGAACCAGGCTATAAAATTCGATGCCGCCTAATGGAAGGCTCTGATCAGTCTGCCTCTAAGCATACATTTTGCTTGTACATTGACACATTTCGTGTTTATAGTAAATTCTAAGCATAGGAACAGCCATCTCTGAGCAAACAGTTTAGATCCGTATCAGACTGTTGTAGTTTTTTTAGTAACAGTCTGATCAGGGTTTGCCTTTCCGCGAAAGTTTCATATGTCATGTCGTGAAGGGGTTATTTGACTCGTTAAGATTTATAGATTGGAAAGAAAGTAGAATTTAGTAAACATGTGATTTTTTTCTCCAAGTTTATACATGCGAACAATTTTTGAGATTTCCTGTTTGCTTTCTTAGCGCCAAAATCGTCAAAAACATGTTAAACTCTTAAAGTAAAGAATTTGCTCCTGTAGGAGCAAATTCTTTTCTTTAAAGAGTTTACCTCAATAAGAAAGGAAGCAAAACTGGTAGAGTTGCTTCCCCTGAATGTGCGCGGAAAGCATCTAAAAAAATTCAACTCCGATGGGAGCAAATTCTTTCCTTTTATAGTTGACCTCAATAAGAAGGGAAGTAAAATGATAGAGTTGCTTCCCCTGGAAGTACGCCAAAAGCGTCCAAAAATGCTCAATTCCGATGGGAGCAAACTCCTTTCTTTAAGGGTTGACCTCATTAAGAAGGGAAGTAAAAATATTAGAGTTGCTTCCCCTGAAAGTGCACCCATTCACCGTAAGTGTCCCAATACATGGAGATATGGTAATCAGGTTTTGCCCGGTACCTGACACTGCGCTGTCCTTTTTTAGGCGCGATGACTTTTCTATTTTAAGTGACAGCCATTCAATCACTTACAACAACGTCTTCAGAAAACCTGCCTCTCACATTACATTGGAGGCTCAGACGGCAGACTGTGCATCTGCGCAATTTAATCAAAGTCTTCCCTGTTCAACGTAACCTGTGAGTAGCAACAACAAAGATATAAAAACGGGAACAGGATTTAATCTACAGAATGGCCACCTTATCAGCCGGTGTTGAATGCTACATGTAAGATCAACGATATAAGGCACAATATTTCTTGTTCAGCTTCTGTCCCTTTCTTTACTGAACTCTTAATTAAATGAACCACAATTACTTTTTTTTTCTTGAAGTCATTTGGACCTCGTCATTATTTAAACACATTAAACACGGTGATCAACCCAGTAATTGTCAAACCATGCGGTTAAAATAATCTTTGAATTAGGAAGTGCCTAAATATTTGTGACAGTGCCTGGGATTTTGAGCCTTGTGGAGATGCGACGTTGACGTCACGAAACGTGAAATGATAGTGACGCCATAAAATTTGCACATAAAGTTAATCGTATTTCCGCGCACTGACTAATATATTTCAAAGCGTCTGCTGAAAAGAGTGATTCAACATTTCTATCGGCGTGTTTAATTTTCTTCATCTACACTCTTTTAAGAATGTTCGCATTATAGGTCTTTGTAAAAGAAATGTCGCGAACCAGAGTTATAAAGGTTTGTCCAGCTAGTATGTAATTATATCCAATCAGTGAAACGAAAACAAAAAAATTGGGTGGGTGTAAATTTCGTTTGCTTTCGCAGTAAACCTTAGCGCTTTTTCTTTGTGCTTCTCAAAATGTATTCTGGAAGCACTAATAAATATGAAAATGCTAAAAACAAAATTTCCGATTTTAGCTCCATAAGGCTCAAAATCCCAGACACTGTCACATTTAGTAACGACCATTGACTGAAAACAGCACACCTTTCATAGAGCACCCATAGAATAGCCATAAGTTGCATTACATGCAGACATACATTTATGTATATTACGCGTATAAATTTATTTGTAAAACACTGTCAGAGTTTTGATTTCTGTAGTTTGAGTGTCTGACCATGTGGTGGGAATAAGGAGCTGGGGCCGTATTCATAAAACGACTTAAGTGGTTGCTATGCTGTTGCTAGGGCTAAAACTGTATGAAGGAGATTCCCTACAACTATGAAACTTGCTCTGGAGGAACAGTCTAAAAAGACTGTTCCTCCAGAGCAAATTTCGTAGTTGTAGGAAATCTCTTTCATAGATATTTGGCCTTAGCAACAGCATAGCAACGACTTAAGTCGTTTTATGAATACGGCCCCTGTTCCCATATATCTATAGAATGTTTCGTGAGATTGCATTTACCGAATTAGAGCTGAAATATAATAGCTCAAAACTGCACATGTAGTTTTTTCCTGTACCGATTATGCATCTGCCTTGCCATACATATTATTTCCTTAGCCAAATATCAATCAAAAAGATTGCTCAATGATAATAAAGAATGAGGAAATGTACAACGTCGTCATAAAAATGCATTTATATGTAACTTAGCAGAAAAGGAGGATGTTTTAAATCTTTTCACCCTTAAATAAGTAGATAAACACTTCTGTCGTAAACGCTACAATATGGGAGTTGTAGAACCAGACACAAACACCAATAAATGGCAAATGTAGACCGAGATCAGTTATTATGATAAGAGGTTCAACCACCATTACGTATGACGATAAACTTTGGACTGACATAGGTGTTGAAGCAGGTGGTGGGTGGTGGGGGAACATATCACTGCCCCTCCCCCACCCCCACCCCCCGTCCGAAAGAAAAAAATCTAGATACAGAAATCTAGATAGATATTTCAAGCACTAAAAACATCCTCCAAAATAAACTGAAAATGCAGTCAAAAAAAAAGCCAAGAATGCAGGAAAAGGTATCTAGATTATCATATTTTTCTAGGAAACCATGCCCATGGACACCCTAAAAGACTACCGAGCTATGCTCAATCACAAAGTGGGGCGTGTGTAAATTTCAACATTTTGACCCCCGCCCCCCTCCCCCTCCTCCTTCCCCTACCTTCCCTCCCCCACCCCACCCCTCCCCTCCTCCAATATTGAAAAACGTCCTATGCCTGTGATTGAGTTATACAACTGGATAATAGCAGACATGCCCGCGCGACTGTATATTTTATTGCAGTTTACGAAGTTGAAAGTAGGTCATTTTAGTTGTCAACTAAAATGACCCAAATCATTTTTCAACACTACAAGGATGTTCATTATTAGTTTTAAGTTGGCTAATCACGACCATTTACAATGAAAAAATTGTAGTGAGAATCTTATCACAGCATATTTGCAATGTCGAGGGCCAACTGACCATTAGGAAGATGCATTTTTATATCATAGAAGTTCTAAAATAATCAGGCCCAGAGGTTATAAAACTTGAGAGCATTCTCAAACTCAAAATAAAGCACACTGATTGGCTGCTTCCGAGCATGTTTTCTCAAACTCAAAATAAAGCACACTGATTGGCTGCTACCGAGCACATGCTTGGAAGCAGCCAATTAGTGTGCTTTATTTTGAGTTTGAGATTATTCTCAAGTTTTATAACCTCGAACCCTGGACAAATAGTGCAGACACAAATAAGATTTATAGGTTATTGAATTTATATTGTGAAATATTCGGCACGAGTTCATATGGCGAAGGATGCACGAGCTTGCGAGTGCGTCTCCGCCATATGAACGAGTGCCGAATATTTCACAATATAAATTCAATAACCTTTTTATTATATACCTTTGATATTAATCTGCTAGTTTCATTAGTGCTATCTGTGTACGAAATCAAAATATTATATCGGTATAGCAATCACAAGTTGTTTTAAATTTAAAGTTACATTATGCCATTTCGTGTCTTCATACACGCTAAAAGCCACGCCTGATGGCGCGAAAGTAGATATGACGTTACGTTATCGGACGTGACGTCAGTAAACAAACGTTGACGTTTACAAGAACTGGGCGCCATTTTCGAGTCTTACTTCTCAGCAGCTCTGACGAAAATCTCCGTTATAATCGCAGAATATTAATTAAAAGAGTGATGGATCAAAGGTAAATTATATTTAATTGTCTTTTATTTAATTCATACACCCAAACCGACACTAGTGTCATTATTCTACTCGTTTTTGAATTGCAGTCGACGATAAAATGGCCGCCAAACTTTTCGTCTTTCAAAACAAAAGTAGTTCTTGGGAACGTGACTCGTTAACTCCGTGCAATATGCACTTGACTCCGTGCAATATGCAGAAAATATTGCACGGTTACTCTAATGTAAAGTGAATGGGGAACTTTTTAGGTATATAATAATATCAGGTACTACATTGTTTCCCGGTCTGACGGCATCTTTTGGACACATTACGGCATCGTAAATCCAAACTGTCCAATTTTTAATTCCATTTTGGCCATTGCTTCAGTTTTCCCACATTCCCCGCTTCTCCGGTCTTTCGTGTGAGACTTTAAACCGAGGTCCCGTCTCCGTATGACCTAGATGCTGGTGGGACGTTAAACCAGAATTCACTCACTCAGTCATCCCACTTTTAAGAATATTTACGTTATTGTCTGTCCAGAAGACGCATGTATTATACAGAGGATCTTACACTCGTGGTCATTTTATCTGAAATTTATGAAACGAGCCATCGGCGAGTCTTATAAATTTCATATGAAATGACCACGGGTGTAAGATTCTGTTTATCATATGACCCTTTGAATTGGGATTTTAATGCCTTCAAACTCAACATTATTCCAATAAGAAAACGTATTGTTGACATGGACGTTGTCAATGACGATACATGTACGCGCCGGTGTAATTACACGTGTGGCCATACGGTTTTTATGACATGACGTTATCTACTACACAACAGCGACGTCATATGATAACTTATTTAAAAAAAAAGCATTTTTGCATGGCAGCACACTGTTAACGGAAATAAAAACAAGAGTTTCACGGAAGGCAACGTTGCAACTGTATTTATTTTTCTCCGAACTGCTCTTCTGGCCACACTGCTTTTTAATTTTATTCTTTAAGACTAGATATAAACATAGAGGATATATTACATGAAAATGGCAATGTCAAAGACAGAATGAAAAACAGATCAAGGCCAGCAAATGAAGCTGGTGCTGCAAATATAACATGTTGGTGTAAGGTGTATGTGAAGTTTCATTACTAATGCTCTTTTAGTCTCTGTTCAACAGAGCGTAAAAGAAGGTCAATTAGGGATAAGACACTGGTACTGCAGAGACAAGGTCACGTTGTAAGTTTCAAGAAAGGTGAAATGGAGTGGGTAAACAAAAAAAATGGCTCTATTTAAAGGAGTGTGAACGGTAAGTCAAGGCCAGCAAAGAACACTGGTATTGCAGAGATGATGTCATGACGCAAGCTCCTTTAAAAAAGCAATCGGAACACCGCTCGGCTAATTCCATGAATCTGAATCACGGAATTGGCCGAGCGTGCTCCGATTGTTAAAAAAGTTCTAGCAGTCTTTTTTAGAAATGAATCTAAACACAGTGCGTAGACGTACATTAGGCTATTCTGATCACAGCATGAACGTAGGTCAAGATCAGCGACTGACACAGATATTGCAGCCAAAATGTCATGATAAAAGTTGTGTGAGAAGATCTTTCAATCTCTGAAAATTTGGAGCTAAATGCAATGGTTAAATATAAATTTGAATATGTTAAACAGAGAGTGAAAATTATTCATTGTCAAAAACCAACAACAATACTAGAGAGACAATATCATGATGTAAGTCTGTGTGTAAATTCAACATAAAAGGTATTTCTGTCTCTGAGAAACGGAGCTTAACAAAGGGGGTGACAAAGAGAAAAATGAAACTAAACACAGTGTGTAGACATACATTGGTAAATATAAATTTGGCTAGACTCAACAGAGCGAGAAAAGAGGGTCAATGTCAGCAAATAACACTGGTATTCGGGAGATGATGTCGATGTCATGATTTAAGCCTGTCTGAAGTTTCTTTACAAATGATCTTTCAGTTTCTGAGAAACGGAGCTAAACGCAGTGTGAAGACATAAATTTGGCCACTTACATAAGAGCATAAGAAAAACAAATAATGTCACACCTTGATCAGGGAATGACACTGTTGGTGCAGAGACCATGTCATAAAAGGTCTCTCAGTCTCTGAGAAATGGAGCTAAACGCAGTGGGTAAACATTGTGGACGACAACGACGACACCGCCGATGACGCCACCGGAAAATGACCCCTATGTCGCTCTTACTTGCTAAAGCAGCCGCGACAAAAACGTCGAAAAAATATCGATTTTTTAAAAATACGTTACGTTTCATCGATGCCGATTCCATGCTTTTCAAACTTGTGTGCCTCTGTGAATGTTGATAATCTTTTTTACAAATGACTCAAAATATGTATCTGTATTGTAGAATTTGGTGCCTTACTTTCGAAGCAGGCATATTTTATCATAATTTAATTCTTCTCCACACTGTGAGGTATTGTAGCCATAACCCAGCTGGAACACAATGTTGAATCAACATTTAATCAATGCTGTATGCCCCGTGAGAAGCGTTTAAGAATGACACGTTATCAAGAATGACTTGAAACGTTTGAAAACAACGCTGCACAAATGAACACGCTATTGGTGGAAGCCACATGAAAATCGCAACAACACTTATGGTGGAGAAAAAATATTCGTAACCTGACGTAGGCGGAGGAGGGCTATAGAAATGGCCTTCGTCCTAGCGTGCGTGCGTCCGTGTGTCGGTATATCTGTGCATCCCAAATCTTGTGTCCGCAATCCTAGACGCCTCGTCCGATTTTCTTAAAACTTTGAAGATTTTCTTGCCCTGGTATGAAGATGTGCATGTGGTTTTGGAGTTTTGATTTAATCATTTTTGATAGAGTTACAGCGCTTTGAACTTAGAATTCCTAAATAAAAAGCTTATGTCCGCAACTCCTCCTACATGTATGCGCCTTATCTGATTATATTGAAATTTGCTATTATATGAAGGTGTGCATGTGAGTTTGGATTTTTGGATCGATCATTTTTGATGGTGTTACAGCTGTGTTTGGACTTAGAATTTCCATATAACTGATTTAGACATTATTTCCGAAACTTTTACCACATCTTTCTTCATAATGATTTGTCATAATTTGAAGGTTTGCATATCATTTTGGATTTTTGTATTGTCCTGTTTTGAGAAAGTTATGCCCAGAGCTCTAGATAAGAGGGAGTATTTGGTGATAATTAGGGATAATTTTTGTTATTTCTGCATAAAAACATATGTTCTGACCCCTCATCTGAACCGTCTCAACAAGACGGTTCAGATGAGGGGTCACAACATATGGTTTCAATGAGAAATAAAAAAAATTATCCTTCAGTTATCATCAAATACCCCTCTTATCTAGAGCTCTGTTATGCCTCTTTTCCGACTTTAGCATTTTTCCATCATATGAACCCTTTGACCTAGATAGCTGATATTTGGTTTACTTTTAGTATTTGATATGTTGATCATTCTGATGATTGTAAGCTAATGTTGTGTCCAATAATTACAGAGTTATTTCCCTTTTTATGTAATAGAAATTCCTGTCTTGTGTCTGTAACTCTGCCTACATTGTTCCCTTACATTATTTGAAATTATGCAGATTGTCTTTGTATGATATGGAGATGTGCATGAGGTTTCTAATTTTTGACTTCTTTTTGACAGAGGTATGGCCCTTGCTAACTTAGATATTGTGTTTGCAATTCCTGCCTCATTCTTTATCGGGCTGATTTTAAATTATCATAACTTGACGAGGTGCTATTTTTGAGAGAGTTACCCCTGTTTCGACTTCAGCCAAACGTCAGGTGACATGTGGCCTATGGCCTCTCTTTCAGACACAGTTGTCAGCTGATATTGTACAATGAACTTCACGGTGTGTCGAAAGTGTACTCAAATACGTCACAATACTTAATATTTGCGGTATCAAAGTTTGGCAGTTTAATGAAAATGGCACACTGATGAGGTACCATTGCTACAGGTAAGAAGATAATTCGATGTAAATTTGTGACAATTTTTCTTACTTTTCTATTAGACCATACATCGTGGCAACTATTAAAATCGCCTCATTGAGGCGATTCTAATAGAATGCCGCAATATATAGTTTAATGGAACGGTATGGCAATTAGGGCAAATACTCATCATGTACTACATTTTATCTGAAACTCTGTTATGCTGTGCATATGTATGTATTCATTTATTCGCGAACTTATATTTTGGCGCTCTTTGCCTCAACCGCCAGTATCGTCAAAATTTAGTAACCTTCAAATATGTGTTTTACAGTAGTAGACTTTTGCCAGGCATTAAATTTCGCCAGCTTTCTTTAGTATGTTTGACGTAACAGACGAACAATGACAAGCAAAATCTCAAGGTCAAAAATACCTAGAGCAGTATACGAAGAAAGAAAGAAGAAAGAAAAGAAAGACCTTAATCGGTCAGACTAATCAAGTGGAGCAAATATGCATAGTCACCAAACAAAATATATTCCAGAATCTACCGCAATATTTGTTCCGCCATATTTCCTGGCTCAACAAATATGCCCCACATATATTTTCATTATCAAGTCAGAACAAAACAAACACACACATTCACATGATACATAATTAATAACAAATCGACTTACATAGTAGCGCAGCCAAAGCATCTTTCACAGTATTCCCTCCTTGTCCGTACGGGGCTGACTGGCCTTGACCCGAACCAGCATTTCCGCCAGTGTTGTTTCCTTGCTGTGCACTATTAGAGCCACCCTGCCTGGAACCATTTATTCGACCCTGACCGGAAGATCTCGTATCTCCTTGTCCTTGGCGTGGGGCATCTGATGGACCTGGTTGCCCAGCAGGTTCAAACCATCCCTGCTGAGGCCCACTGTTACCCTGTCCTGAAGGACCGAAAGGATCTTGTCCGGAACCAGGATTACCTTGAGCCGACCCGTCAAACCGACTCTGTCGAGGGCCGTCAGTACTTTGTCCTGACGGATCGAAACCTCCCTGTCCAGTGCTACCAGAATTCGGCCCTTGGCCCGTCCCGTCAACAGCTCCTCGACGTGAACTATCGGTCGGGCCTTGGCCAGCTCCACCAAGTGCACCACTAAGTCCTTTTTGTGCTGCTTTCAGCAAATGAGTGGGCACCTGAATTTCTCCTTCGATCATAATTTCTCCCTGGCCTGACGCATCAAGATTTGCTTTATTTGTAGCCTCCATCTGGCCTTGAGTAAATGACCCACGATTTCCAGGCCGAGAATTGCCAAAATCTCTTCCAGATGGGGATGTATCAAACTGACCTTGACCTCGAACATCTGGTCTTCTGTCAGGCGATCTGTCGAACTGTCCTGGTGGAAATCTGTCAATCTGCTCTTGTGGCGCTGACCCGAACCGCCTATCATTTTGGGCGTTTGAAGGTGGATCCAGCCTGCCTTGGCCTGACGTATCAAATCGACCATCACGCGGTCCGCCTCCCTGCCTAGAGCTGTCGAATGGGCCTTGTCCTGGCGCATCCGCTGGTCTTGCAGAGTCGAATCGTCTATCACGTGAGGTGTCAAAAGGTCTCTGTTGTGAACCGTCAAACCGTGGTTGTGGAGCATCAAATCGACCATCACGTGATCCAGTTGGCTGCCTAGCAGCATCAAACTGCCCTTGTCGAGAAGAATCAAATCTACCATCACGTGATGAGTCAAACGGTTGTTGACGTGACCCATCGAACTGTCCTTGCTGAGGAACATCGAACTGTCCCGGACGTGACCCGTCAAACTGTCCCTGTCGGAACTGATCTCTTTGTCGTGATGAGTCAAATCGACTATTCCGTGATGGCTCAAAAGTTCCCTGACGTGAGCCATTCAGCGGTCCTTGACCATCTCTCCGTCCTTGTCTAGATGCATCAAACCGACCATCGCGTGGCGGATCAAAACTTCCTGAACTTCTAGGATCTGTTTGTCCTTGTCGAGAAGCTTCAAAACGACCATCTCGAGCTGAATCGAATCGACCTGACCTTGATGTGTCTGGCTGACCAGAAGTGGTATCGAACCTTCTCCTATCTCTTGGAGGATCAAATTGTCTCTGACCAGACCTGTCAGGAGGAGGCGGTATATCAAAACTTCTGGAACCAGGGAAATCGGATGGCCCCGAACGAGATGATGGGTCTAACAGTTGCGATGGTGCTTCTATCTGTACATCGACTCCCATATCCATTGTTCCTCTGGCATCTAGTTGATTAGATGCTTGATTGGAAGTCTCTAACATTCCTCTTCCTAAACGATCTCTTGCCTCTGGACCAAACCCACCAGCTTGACCTTGACCCCTGTCGAATGACCTTGCTCCCTGACCCCAGTCCGGTCGAGGTGAGTCTCGCTGTCTGTTACGTGAACCGTCAAACTGTCGTCGCCTGGACCCATCTTGTCGAGATCCTCTTCTTCGTGCGTTCCGTCCTGTTTCGTCAAAGCTGACAGGAGGTGGGGCGTCTAATGTTACGGGCTGTGGACTATCAAATGTTTGTCGTCTGCCATCAAAAGAACCAGGGCGGGAACTGTCAACACCTCCCTGTCCTGTGGCGCCTCCCATAGCTTGGCGAGCAGCGTCTAACATTCGTGTTGGCACTGCAATTTCACCTTGCATCAACATTTCTCCTTGACCACCAGCGTCTAAGTGAGCTTGATCAGTGGATTCCAGTTGACCTTGTGTCAGCGAGCCTGGTCTTCTCTGGTCAAAAGGACCTCGTTCGAGGGGAACCACATCTATCTGTCTGCCACTCGGTCCACCTTGCTGGCCCGGGACAGAAAACTCTGGAGGTCTCCGATCACTCGGAGGGGCTCTATTCCTACGACCATTTTGTCTACGAAAATTCCGATCGAAGGTTCTATCCTGAGATTCAACTAGATAAACGAAAAGAACAAAACAGATGGTCGATAATCCACAGCTTTTCATTTTGAACTTTACACGCACTTCGAGCGAATCACGAAAATGTACTGATTGTAGATATAAAGAATATCTTGTTAAATATCAAGATTAATAATTAATTGAATTATTCATAATCGAATCAATCATTTGGCAGTGTTGAAGAAAATGACGGATTACCTATCAACTATATGTTTGTCATCATTACTTAATAAGACATTAACCAGCTATTGAAGTGTATCATAATTGCTAGTGTTGCTCCAACTGATTCCGACGGCTCCAAAACCATGAAATTCCATATACAACATTTTTTTGTCAAACTGTTTACTCTATACCATCCGATTCGATATTAAGTTTACCCATGCAAAGAGCATGCGCAAACAATAACTGGTTATATATACTATCTACTGCATATAGCCTACCGCTGTCTACTGCGTACTTGCTAATGCAAATTGAACATATTACTATTCCTTACCAGAAAACGCTAACTTTACCACGAAATATTACGCTATGAGCAAGGTCTACACTGATAAGGTGGTATAAAATAGTTAAACCATGATTTGTCCGCCTGTGCGGGCGATAATCCACTCGCTAAAGCTCGTGGATTATCTCCTCGTACAGGCGGACAAACCATGGTATAACTATTACATCTATTGCTCTAAGTGTCCAGGTTTTTTTACAGGAGAGAAAAATGGCGACATATTTCATTTTCTTTTAAACTAAACTTTCTTTCTTTTGTTGTTGCTCCTTAGCGTTTTTCTAGCTATTTACAATAAATTGGTAATAACGATTTCTTCTTTTTTTTAGCTCTTTTTAGTGAACAGTGCACGTAAAATGGTCATTTAAACGTTTACTCGCTATTTCAGTTCATTTAAAAAAGCAATTTTAATGTGTTCCACAATTTCCAGTTCACTGGAAATAGATGCTGCCCAATAGCTAACTTGAATGTAATTAAGAATTTGAATTTAATTATAAATTAAATTTGGTATTATTAACAGATGTTATATTTATTAACATACATGTATATCATATTTGTATAAAGTAGACAAGGTTCGATACAATGATGAACCAGCGTTATTTGCGTACATGTAACTGACTATATACAGATATGAATGAATTTCCACAGGTGAACAGTTATGTGGCCATAAGTTTTGCCTGTAGACCAGTATATGGGGGCATCGACTTGTTAATTATTAAGAACAGAGAAACAAATGCATATGAGTCGCGACACGACAGAACCATCAAAGTGGCATGTGCGTCCAGCGAAGACTCAGATCAGCCTGGGCATCCGCCCAGTCTGATCAGAATCTTTGCTGTCAGCATGGAGCTAGCTTAGACCCTTAGCTACCCTTCAAGCGCACAAATAAGACTCTGAGCAGACTGGACGGATGCCCAGGCTGATCTGAGTGTGCTGGGCGCACATTCCACTTTGTTGGTTTTGTTGTGTTGCGGTCCATATCATGTATTGATAAACAACAGTCTGTCGTGAACGGGCGTGTGAGTGGTTACCGAACGATTGATCAGCCGTACTTTTTATTGGTGTTAAAGGCCCCATTGCTAGCCAAGTGGCGTAAACGTCTAAGCATAAATCATTATAAACAACAGTTCGACCTAAAATTGCTGTTGATATGCATACGTTGTGTCATATTACTAGCGAATTGTGAAAAAAAAATCTCTACCCAATGCTAGTTCCTTTCTCGTTTCCCGCTGAAAAAAGGAATAAACCTTAAGACGAGACAATGCATTGGAGTCATTCGTCCTGTATATAGTACTTTTTTTTATTTATTATTATTTTTTTACGAAAAATAAAGGATTGCTGTGTCATTTTGGTTGCAAATTAAAATGAAACTACTTCTTTTTCAGAGTTATGTTTTAAATGAAACTTTCAAGGATGCTTTAAACTGTATTACTTTGGTCAATGAAGACTCTAGTGAAAGCTTGCAGCGGTATCGCAAGATAAAATAATTCAGAAATGTGTACCTGTTTCAGAGCAATGTCCGTCGCTCTCTCAGTGGTGTATGCATTTAAAATTAAAATTTTAAAGAGTTCCTTCAAGAGCAGAGTACATATTCAAAACAAAAAAACATGGGTCATACTTGGAAGTATCGGCTTATCAAGCCTCATCAGTGACCCTGACAATATCTAGCGACAAAAGCCAGAGAAAAGCATACTGTAATTTCTTAAATTTTAAAATACGAGATGTCATTATAAACAGTAGTTCTTTCTTCACGTTAGATGTCAAAATGTCTGTTGGTATGCATACATAGCATATTACTGGCAAAAAGTAGAAAGAACAGATTTTGAAACAAGAAATATCTTTAAAGAATGATAATCGGCGCAGCTTAAATGGAAGTGTGTTTTGTAATATGTCTCTAGGTGAAGAGCAATCGGAACACCGCTCGGCCAGTTCCGTGAATCAACCTCGAATGTATGACGTGGGACTACTTACGTCACACGACGCTTGTTAGGAACAACGACACAAACAAAGATGGCCGCACTGTCGCACTGAGAAAATAATAAAATGAAAAGAATCACATGTTTTTTCTGTTTCAGAATTAATAATTGACCTTTTTGTTTTGACAACAGTAAAGCATTAAATGAATGTCCGGGCAAGAGCTGAAAAAGGTCGGAGGTCGAGAATTAATTATCATTCGTAGACATAGAGAACCTCGCCTTCGGCGTATATTGTTCTGGCGAACAAAATTTTGGATTTTGCTGCATATTTCATCGCTGTACATACGCCCGAGGTCTCATCTGGCAGAAAACGCGTTACGGTGTCAAACCGATAGCTCTATACTACCTGTAAATTTTGGCCCCTGACCACAAATGAGATTGCTTCCCTTTCCAGTGTCTTAATGTTCAATAGAGAGAACTTAGAAAATTTTCGACCAAGCTTCGAATCCATATTTAGCAAAATTAGGCGTTTAGGGAAAAAATTCCCATTTAGCTATGTACGTATAAATATAAATCATTTTAATCAGTGGAATAACAGCTTTCAGCTCATACGTTATAAAAGATTCGCAAATGTTAATTTATATATGTTATTTAGATCCAAAAACGAAGATTCGCGTAATTTGAATAAATTGTGTTAAGAAACTTATGGTTTATAGAAAGAAAACTATGGGCTCTAATGGAAGAAACTTCTCATTGACACAATTTCTACATTTTTATACCAGATTAAAGAGCTTGAAATGCTCTTTCGTGCTAGACGTTATAATTTATTGTCGGAAAATATATTAAATAAGAAATAAAATTGATTTATGAGCTTCTATTTATTTCCCTAAACTGAGAACCGTATACAGGTAACTGCTTATTTCCGTCCCTCTCGGAGATTATCGAAAAATCCCGTAACTATAACGAGAATTCTTCCCTATGGATTCACGGAATTGGCCGAGCGTGCTCCGATTGGGTGAAGAGTTGACAATAACTTCATGTACTCAAGTGAGCTATGTCGGCAGGCATCCAAAACCGGAATTTTGAAACTGGGTATCGACAATGACCTATCTCAGAATTGAGCTGTCCAATTTGGAATTCCAAAATGGACCGCGGTCAGTCTTTAGATTGACATGATTTCAAAACGGCTAGCAACATGATGCACTGTTTGTTTGTGTGTATTAAACCGAAAGTAGAAATCGAAAGTAGATCTACAACGAAAAAAAGACAGTTTTGAATATCTGCATCTCTTTCAGAAAAAATGTCTATTTGTACATTTACAGAAAAGAGAAACATTTTGAATTAATATCTGACAGAGCGCTAGTATTCACGCAGTGCAGGACGACGGGGAAAAACGAAGATTAAATATACATTGACCTTGGATATTATTGACTAAATTTTGACATTCGCGTTGTTTGACCAAGGAAATCTTGTGAAATGTGGAACAATACTGAAATTATACGCGGCTGTGTCGCGAAAAATGACAAATCTCTCCAAATATTTTCTGGTTTGCCGCTGAGCAATGCAATTTACACTTGGACATCAGGGCATAGCTTCGCGTGTGGCAGTGAAAGATGGACAGATATTTCAGTACACAGTTCCAAAAAGAATTGGCTGCTGTTTAAATTTGTTTATTTTCACAGTTTATTCCTCACAGGCCTTTCAACGTTTCGGCTAATGAAAGCCTTTATCAAGAAGTTTTTTTCTTTCAATACTACATTGCTTTATTGTTGCAACAATAAAGCAATGTAGTATTGAAAGAAGAAAACTTCTTGATAAAGGCTTTCATTAGCAACAATAAAGCAATGTAGTATTGAAAGAAGAAAAACTTCTTGATAAAGGCTTTCATTAGCAACAATAAAGCAATGTTGTATTGAAAGAAGAAAACTTCTTGATAAAGGCTTTCATTTGCAACAATAAAGCAATGTAGTATTGAAAGAAGAAAAACTTCTTGATAAAGGCTTTCATTTGCAACAATAAAGCAATGTAGTATTGAAAGAAGAAAAACTTCTTGATAAAGGCTTTCATTAGCAACAATAAAGCAATGTAGTATTGAAAGAAGAAAACTTCTTGATAAAGGCTTTCATTTGCAACCATAAAGCAATGTAGTATTGAAAGAAAAAAACTTCTTGATAAAGGCTTTCATTAGCAACAATAAAGCAATGTAGTATTAAAAGAAAGAAAAATATGTAACAAAGATTGTTCGATTATAAGTGTTTAAATTTGAAATTAAAATCTAGAATAGTTCCTTCAAGAGCACAGAATACATTCAGAAGAAGAAAATTGGGCCAGACTACGTAGTTTCGGCTAATAAAGCCTCGTCAGTGACCCTGACAATATCTGGTGACGAAACCAGAGAATAGCACACGGTAATTTCTTAATTGAAAGCTGTGTTAATGTTTTATACCAGTTTACAGTTTGAGAATAAATAGTAGTGTCAACTGAAGATAAATTAGAGACAAAAATTCTGGCTCCCGATGTTCTTTGACAGGTCAATGTTACGGCGGCTTGTACAAATTGCAGCAGAAGATTTCCGGGTTTTAAAATGTCTGTTTGTTTTTTTTGTGTGTGTGTTTTTGTTTGTTTGTTTGTTGTTTTTGTCATCGAGGATTACTGAAACAGTTACTTGGTCATGGACATGTCTGCTATTCATTTTCATGATTCTAATTTAATGGTGAAGGTACCTGAATATGTGTCAGATACTGGTTTTTGAGTTAAGGGGCATGATTGCCGTTGCCTTGTCTTCTGTCTATTGCGATATGTTGATGGCTGTGCACTATATTGTTATAATATGTTCAGAACATGATGCAAATGGATGAAAGTAGTTGGATATCAAATTTTGTGGCTTCCTTTTTATTCTGCACGATTTTATAGCCGCAGTGACATTACTTCAGGATCAACCCTCGTATAAAGGTATTTTAAGTATCAGCGTATTTTACATGTGAATTCACTGTTACGCAAAATTCAATTCACATTTCCAAAACCACGCCAGCTTTAAACAGTTAAACATCCCTCCACTAACAATAAAGTAAAATCACGGTCTTATTGTGAGACAATGACCACGTGTGATTTTGTTTGTGGGACTATGTCACGTGCTAAGTTGTCATTGCATTGGCCAGCTATGCACAATCACGTGACTTTTGAGTGACAGTCAAGGTGTGGCTCGGAAAGGTGAATTCCTTCGCGTCGTTGCACTCGGAATATATTACTATATAGATATATACTACTCATAGGAAGTTTTGCATCACCGTACTTTTTGCCATAGGGCTGATGCGAAACAGTTATATTTTATCCTGTGTAACAGTCATATGAGTAGCAATGAAATACATGCTTTTTTGTATGTTTAATAGTCTTACTTTTCGGCATTATAAATGTGGAAAGTTGGTCTTTGGTTCCGTCCGTCTTGGTAGATATATAGAGAATACCATGTTAGTGTCTTTTGATATCAAGTTTATCAGGCGTAACCAGAAAAAGCGTAGAATGGCGAGGCTTGCCGAGCCAGTCCGACGTGTTTCTGGTCGAGCCTGATAAACTTAATATCAAAAGACACTTACATGGTTTTCTATTTATCTTGCATTATAAGAAGATTTTAAGGCGTAAAGAGAGTCAAACAAATGAAAAGCAAACGCAGTTTTGTTCGAACTTGCTGACGTCGCGTATGTGTTATGATGTAAATCGGTGACGTCATTTAACCAATCGAACGTTGTTATCAGGGCAAACGTCGGTATATAGCCAGTCGTCTTCAGAGAGCGCTTCTAACGGCATAGCCTGATTACATTCGCGCATGCGCAGATCTACACCATCATGTTATCATACCCCTGTTATCAGATGAGTTTTGCAGCAGATGCATGATAAATATAGAGAATACCAGGTTAGTGTCTTTTAATATCAAGCTTATCAGGCGAGACCAGAAACAGCGTAGGAATGGCGAGGCTAGCCGAGCAAGTCCGAGTTTCTGGTTGAGCCTGATTAACTTGATATCAAAAGATTTTCTATTTATTATGCACCATAAGAATATTTACAGGTGTAAAGAGCGTCAAACAAAAGTAAAGTAAACGCAGTTTTGTTTGAACTTGTTGACATAGCGAATGCGTTATCACGGCCAACGTCAGTATGTAGCCAATCGTCTTCAGAGATCGCTTTTGTAGGCATAGCCTGATAGCATTCGCGCAAGCGCAGTTCTAAAGTGACTCATGTTATCATACCTCTGTTATCAGGTGAATTTTGCAGCATATGCATGATAAAGACTTTTAACAAGTAAAAGCCTGATTCAGGATGATTTCCCATGTGGTTTGTTAAATAGAGAATACCATGTTAGTGTCTTTTGATATCAAGTTTATCAGGCGAGACCAGAAACAGCGTAGGAATGGCGAGGCTTGCCGAGCCAGTCCGACGTGTTTCTGGTCGAGCCTGATAAACTTGATATCAAAAGATACTTACGTGGTTTTCTATTTATCATGCATCATGAAGTTTTTACGGCGTAAAGAGCGGCAAACAAGTGATAAGCAAACGCATTTTTGTTTGAACTTGCTGACGTCGCGAATGCGTTATGACGTAAGTCGGTGACGTCAGTTAACCAATCGAACGCTGATATCACGGCCAACGTCAGTGTGTAGCCAATTGTCTTCAGAGATCGCTTCTTAAGACATGACCTGATAACATTCGCGCAAGCGCAGTTCTACAGTGACATGATATCACATTATGTTATCATACCCCTGTTATCAGGTGTATATTGCAGCAGATGCATGATAAAAGCAAATACCACTAATCCGTCAGAAAGTGTTTCTACCCCGACGGGGGTCAGTTCTGTCCTCAGAGACAAAAATCTACGAGTTACAGAAACCACAAATCAAAACAGAGGCATTTCTTTCTTGTATACCTCTTGGAAATAAGTTGATTTAGCAGTATGTCTGTGGGAAATTATAAGGTGTTGTAAAACTTCTTTGAGTCGGTTATGATAGAAACTACACTTGGATAACTATTATGCAACAATTCCATATATGGAATATAGTTCTTCTTATACACACAAACAACACTCCAACCCACCCCACTCCTCCCCCTCTTCAGACACAGTTGCGTGCTCCCGCTTAACCAATTAATGCCTAGTGGACTCTTCTATCTGTATATATTGGATGAGTCCATTTGTCATTTAAGAGGTGTCAGGTTTAGTTTATATATCTATTTTTTGCTTTATTTTGAGGCAAAAATACCCATTTGGCATATGCAAAAAGTGTAGGCCCTGATCAGACGCCGCATTTGCGGCATCTGATCTGGGTCTGCACTGTTTGCCTATATCTTATTTTTGAGGGGCTAGGCATCAATGGGTTAAGCAATACTGCGTTTCATAAGAACTAGCAACACTAGACTAGATCTAGTAGGGGCCGCTTACGGAAATAACACTGTGTTTACAAAACGCTAATGTTATTATTCATCAGCTGATCACATAAAAGAAAAATGTATATAAATGTATATTTTCATGTACTTCAAAGAACAGGTGAGAAGAAAAAATAAAAACGTGTCATACAAACGATTTTATAGCCTTTCTGAACTGTTTATAGGTGCTTAGGTCATTAATCTAGTTCAAAGCTTGTACTAGCGTTTTGGTGACCCTAATGAACCTGATAAGTCAGTAACAGTTGGTAAAGTGACCTGGGAAGTGCTTGGTGACTGCAGCGGACTTATTACAACAAAAAATTAAATTATGTCAGAATAATTCATAGGTTTGAGAAAATCAGACTTTTCCATTGTATGAATTTTCAAGTAGCATCTCAAATACAATTATAACTCGAGGGGAGCATGACGTACACTGTATCGAATTATGTGATGCACTGTAAGCCATGCTACCAGGACAGTACAGCACATAAAGCACTAGATATCAGTCCGTGCTGTGCACTGTTTCAATGGCTGGTTCTAGCTATGACGCAAGCAAATATGACGCTTAATTTATAAGACTGGCAGGTTACATATATTGTTGTCTACATAATATATACTTTTGTTAGTCACATTTTTTATTTGTTTATGACAGAATATCCCAGTACGGACTGGTACATATATTTTTGGAAAACAAAAGATATACAACCAAGGCTTTATTTGAGCACGGTCTACGGCAATGACTCATGAAGGACAAAGTTTAAACTTATTTTCAACCCCTTTGGCAAGATGTAGTGGGTGTTTTTGTGTGTCCTTTTTTTTCATGCCTAAACGAATCGACGGCGATCCATGGCCAAGGTACTTTTGACAACAGTTAAGAGTGGTTTTTGACTGCTACTCGTACATCCCAGCGGGCACATGACGTCGAAAAGACGTCGTTCTGATGTACTGACTTCATCACGTCGCATCGGCGTCAGTATGACGCCATTCATTTGCCTACTATATGAGACTGCTGAAATTTAGACCAGCTGCTATCTAATATTGAAAAAAATTCCAACATCAGTGTAAGAATAGTATGGCATGTGATCCACTTTTTGACTGTCTAGAAAAACAAAAAATCCGCGGAATGGTAAGTCGCACCTGCTTACTCAGTAGTAGACACCATGGTTGGAGGAAAGTGTACACTAGGTCTGATGAATTTATATAAACATTTGAGCGCAATTTTGGAATCCGATGTAAAAGTTTTCAGTAAGTAGCGCATGAAATATAAGTCAAGGGTAGAAATAAGTGCAACATCTCTTGAGGTCACTCCAAGAAGTAACTTTATGCCAGGTTTGATTAACGCAGGTAGAGAAATGGATTTAAATGCTAGGCGGTTGAAGTGAATTGGGTGTAAAGTTTAACTCAGTCAGCAGAGCATGAAATATACGTCAAAGGTCAAAAAAATGCAAAAATCCTCAAGACAATTCTAAGAAGACTTTCTATAACAGGTTTGATGATAGTAGGTAATACAGATTGAGAGCAATGGACTTAAACGCTAGGGGCAAACATAATCATTGACGTGAATTTTTACAAAATCAGCAGAGCATGAAATATTGGTCGAAGGTCAAAATAAGTGCAACAATCCTTGAGACCATTTTAAGAATAAACACTTTATACCAGGTTTGGTTTAAACAATATTTTATTTACTACACACTACATGGTTACAAAACAATACAATATACAATATGGTACAGGATCTGACGGTAAGCGAAACGCTTTTATGAAAGTCATCTCCTGAAACCTATACCAGGTTTGATGATTGTAGGGATCATAGAGTGAAAGAAACGTTCTTAATGAAAGGATCCACGTAATACTTGACTTCAAATTTTACAAAGTCAGTAGAGCTAGAAAATAGATTCAAGGTCAAATAAGTGCAACAGTCCTCGAGATCATTCTAAGAAATAGCTTTATAGGAATAGGTTTTGCACGACAAAATCGACTGCAATGACAATTGCAAACCAACGTGGATGACGTAACAATATTAAAACAGTAAAAAATCGTCTAAAAGCGTGTTGCATGAGCGAACGCCGTCATCGCTTTACTGGCGTGCGACCAGTGGTGGCCGCGTATCAGTGGTGGCCATTTGCGTTCTGCACTCACAATTACCTATTTGTTGTGTCTCAGATTCGGTCAATTTGTAAAAGGAAACCAAACAAACGCCCACAAAAAAGATGGGTAAAAATCTCTTCCCCGGAGGCAAAAGGTAAACAATTTCCCCTAGCTACCCTAATATCAACATCTTTGCCTTTCCGGGGGACTACAATCCTTTGACACGCACATACATAACTACAGAAATAAACATGTACAAATTGCTGTAAAAAATGTTCACCTCTCACAAAAAAGGTATAACCTGCAACAAAGCTGCAAAAAGCATCTAAATTATTGCAAATCACAGCACCCGTTTAACCATTATTTATGTTTATTTTTGACGTAATATGTAGCGTGTGCCTACGAAATGGCTACGTCACAGTTTTAAAGTCTGTTTTAGATAACTGTTTCTATTGCTTATATTCCGCCTCTGCCGAACGCGCTAAAAATGTAAAATGCGACAAAGACCACAGACTAACAACAACATATCACAAAGTTTAAACCCACAACAAGTTTTTGGAAAATGTATTATTCAACACAGGGCAATCCTGGTGGACACCACTGGTACGCTACGCAAGTATTTTAATAAGAGGATAAAACATTCTTTTCCGTGTTTTAACGTATGCCAAGCCCGAGTGTATTAACGTGTTGCAGCCTGAACTACGCAGCGGGTGGGGCTGCAACATGTTAATACACGAGGGCTTGGGCAAACGTTAAAAAACAGGAAGAGAATGTTTTACCGTCATTGTTATATACCTTCTTACGGACGCCATCTTGATTCCAGAGCTCTGCAGACGACACGAAAGCGGGCTTTAATGGTATTTATGCCCTGGCGCACGCGTGCTTTAACAGTGTCGTAGCCCTGTGTCAGCGATTCTGTCGCATTGCGACAATTAAAAATAGAAGGAAACCAACGTAAAATGCTGTCGATTACATCACGGCTGTTTTCTATTGTAAAGTCTCATTAGGTATATAACAATGCTTGTTGATGACCTAGTTTGAGGGTCTGTCACAGGCACACGTTATAATCTATTTCAAAAAATAAATCAGTAGGGGAGACCGGGGATGGTTGATGCACGGGGCAAGTTGATGCAGTGGGAATAAAAGGACAATGACCTCATTATGGACATCAGAAATGACGAGTTAAAGTAGTAATTGACAGCCGCCATCTTTTCCTGAAGTTTTGCGGAATTTGGACAACAAATGAGAATTTGGTGAAGAAAAGTTCATTTTTGACACATCTAAGTAAATTTATGGTATTTTGCAATTTTTCGTTTAGCGCGCAGTTGTTTCCGGTTGTTCATAATCCTTTTACGCACACAGGTAGAGAAATCTTTCGTCTTCAAAATCATACGCTCTTCTGAAGGAAAACATTGTGTATTAGTTGCCTATCTTGCTGAATGTTACGTGGGGTATGGTTGGGGCAGGTTGATGCAATGAGCATGGGGTATGTTGATGCACCATAGAACCCTGCTGTACTGCATGAGCTGTTCACAATATTTGGATGGACTTGATCTCTAACTGATGTAGAACTATGTATAATACACAGTTCCGAGCCACACCCAGAATGTCACTCAAAATCACGTGATAGCGTATACTTGGCCAATGCAACGGTAACTTAGCACGTGATAGTAGTCTCACAAACAAATAGCACGTGGTAAATATTTTACATAAGTCCGTGATTTACCTTACAGTTAATGGAGGGATGTATACGTGTTTAAACAAACTAATGCCGCTTTTGATAAACTTACCCTGCTTTGCAAGAACGGAACGCATCGGAAATGCATGATGCATTAACTTCCATGTGTAGGTCATGAGGAGGCTGAGTCTTCGCCATATATCGCCAACATTTAGCAGACACTTGCATGTCATTTGTTTATCCGCCATCTTTGTGTAAAGCTTGTGAGACGTAGTAACAGTAACTAAGTAGGCGGAGCTTAGCGGCTATTCTCGGAACTGTGTATAGTTTAAGCATTTCGGATTTGTTGTATTTTGGAATACGTTTTTTTTTATCATATTTAATCAAATATACAATGGCATTCGAGCCATGTCACAGCAATTCCCACAATTTACATGTGCGACCAGCGAAGACTCAATACAGCATGCGCATCCACGAAGTCTGATCAGAGTCTTTGCTATGCGTTTTATGGATAGCTAAGGACCCATACCTTTTCGTGTGGCCAATGAAGACTCTGACCCGAATGTGATGATGTACAGGCTGATCTGAGTCTTCGCTGGGCGCACATGTAAATTGTACGAATTGCTGGGCCCTTCTTATTCAATATAGCATCTATGACAATGAAATGATATTTTCCCATTTAAAATGTTCTAAAGTTTCAGAAATAAGAGCATATACTGAATGTTATGACCATTTTATCGTCAATTATCCATTTACAAACATCCTTTCTAGGATCTTTTGCTGGAGATGACTACAATGGCTAAAATAATTTTGATAAATGCATCTAACTACATGTAGAAAGAAAGGAAACCCCCATTTGTCCATAGAAACGGTCAATTTACTGTAGTATTCGTTTCATGGACTTGTAAAGGCAAGAAAAAAATCTGTATCAACATGATCAACTTGCCCTTAGCGTTGCATCAACATGTCCCACTACCGGGGCGAGTTGATGCATTCGACTTGCCAAAGAAATCTGCTTAAACGGGGGGAAAATAAACAAAAACTCATGGATTACTATTTGGTTTTAAATGCAGAAAAGGCTGAGCTTTAAGTATATATATAGATGATCCATATTGGGCAGTCCGGTCACGTGATATATCAAAAAGTCTAAAAAGTGCATCAACTATCCCCGGTCTCCCTTATTTCAGCTATAAGAACCCCTAGTTCATTGAATGAAAATATAGAAGCACTAAACAGGATATGTTGGTTACAAAAAGTGTAATAAAGAACGGCCTTCACTGGTAGCCTGCCAGTATGCATTTTAGAGATATAACGCTCTTTTACTGGCGTCATTTAAGTAAATGTACGAATAAACTGCGTAAGATTTAAATTTGATAAATTTCAAGCAATATTAAACGTTGTCACAAGTGAAAGGAGCCACCAGCCATTAATGAAAAGTGGGAGTTTTTAAATCCCTTCGGTATAGTAAGTAGTTCCTTGCTGGAATTTCTATCAGCTACATGTGGAACTATTGTGGGCACAGGCTTACTTCTTGTAATAGTGCCTCTTGATGTTGATGGTGTTTTTACAGTACTTTTGCAGCCCCGGATCTAGGGGGTGGGCTTTGGGGCTGCAGCCCCGCCATTTGGCCTCTGTGTTATGTATAATATGTAGGCCTCCAGATAAAAAGAAGTATCTGATGACAGTTTGAGAAAAAATATCCAATCAGGTTAGATCAAAATATTCAAAATATATGTTGCGAAATCTCATAAGAATCGCCTCGGGGAGGCGATTCTAAAGAGATGTCACAACATATATTTCAAGGAAAAAAATATATATAAAAATTACTTGAAATTGAACCATAAATATGTCATATTTCCAAGCCCCCTACCCCAGACACATACATTTCGGCACCTCCCAGCCCCGCCAGTTATCCAGAGCCCCACCAGTACGTGATGGTCTGGATCCGGGCCTGCTTTTGGTAGAAGTAACTGTAGATTGAGCCATGATGGTGGGTGTTGTGCTTGTTGATATGCTTGTCGTAGATGTGAGCACGCTACTGGTTGAGGTAGCAATTGCTGAACTGGTCGTCATACTGGTAGTACTGCTAGTCACGGTGGTTGTTGTGGTAGATGTGGTTGTTGTTCCTGGAACAAACAAAACCAGATTTTATACCCAGGCAGAATCAATAGGTTGTTACAGAGAGTGGTATTAAATCTGAGTGCCCAGGCGGATGGATGACTCGCGATTTTACGTCCTGTTTGACAGTATTTAAGTCATATCAGGATGATGGGTGGATGATAATGAAAGGCTGTATGCAATGGACACCCGTTTACAATTTATATATGTAACTGAAAAGATTCCCGCTTAGGTTTAAACATATTTATTTCGCTTTTCAAATGACATTCATATTTACATACATGTACAAATAACATATGAGTACAAGCTATGGGATTAGAACGGAAGCTGTGTGCTTATAGAGTTCTTCTCCCTAAAATACAGCGGGTCTCGAACCCAGGACCACTAGATCAGCATGCCAGCGCTTAGCCTACTGAGCTACCTAGGCTCCTGAACTGGCCAGTCTACCGGACGTATACGCATAGGTTTGAAATGTGCATCTGTTTATGCCAATGAGATATTAATCACATAAAGACAACACTAATTGACGACTATAGAAGCTTAAAACACCTCAAAGATTCATATAAGTGCCGCGACATGACAAAACCAACAAAGTGACATGTGCGTCCAGCAAATACTCGGATCAGCCTGGGCATCCCCCCTGTCTGATAAAAATCTTTGCTTTGCACTTAAAGGCTAGCTAAGTGTCTTAGCTAGCTCTACACGGATAGCAAAGACTCTAATCTGACTGGGCGGATGCCCAAGCTGTTCTGAGTCTTCGATGGGCGCACATGCCACTTTGTTGGTTTTCTCATGTCGCGGCTCAAATTGTTCAGCCTGTGTAGTTTAGTAAGAAAGTATTCAGTCAGTTCGCGTCTATCAACA
Organism: Ctena decussata; assembly: GCA_963989385.1. Taxonomy (NCBI): domain Eukaryota; kingdom Metazoa; phylum Mollusca; class Bivalvia; order Lucinida; family Lucinidae; genus Ctena; species Ctena decussata. Next base: position 29,103,034 of record OZ022498.1, on the reverse strand, counting down.
AAAGGTTCAGGCCTAATTTCCCCGACATGTGGACATTTCAGTAAGTGGGAAATTTTATTTTGAAAGAAGTCATGGCTACATGTCGAGGGATGATTAAAGGCCATATTTCTGACAGAAATCATCTGATCAAATGAACAATTTAACAAGAGTTGTCAGAAGACGACAGAGCACACCTTATGGCAGCCTGATTCTCTTGATTATAAGTATCACAACTCCCAAACATGTAGTAACAGTCAGTAAATGTAAAATATTCTGTCAAAAGTACATAGCCTGTACGTAGATAGCCTGTACGAGTTGTCTCCTCCTAATATTAGAGCATCTAAAGTATTATGATAATAAATAATTACTAGACCGTGAAATATATGTCAATGTGATCTACTGTTAGTTTGAGGTCATTTTGGGGTCATACTGAGTCATTATACGAAGCAATCATATTCATTCATCAAATAGACTTCAAGACATAGATCAAAATAACTAGATTATGAAATATAGGTCACTGTGACCTTCTGTTTGAGGTCAAACATCAGGTTATACTGAGTCATGAACCAGTTGTATAGATCTGAAAATGCTCCATTTAAGTATCACTCAGATTCAATTGTACCAAAATCCATTTAACAGTCTTGAATTATTGGCATCTGAGCAAGACTGGGGCTCGTAAATAGAAAGTAGGCTACGGTGATCTAATTCTGCTACAGATCTTTTTTATTTCGACAAGTTTGAAGAATAAGTTTCCTCTGATTTTTAATACAAAATTCTAGCCAAATGTACCCTGTGGTTCTGGAGATTTTTTTCCCCTATTTTTAGTAACGACGGCCATCTTGGATTCTCAACCTAGCTGAATTTTTATCATTCTGAAGCCCTGTAGTCTGATCATGCTAAGTGTGAAATTTTAGAACCATCGGCGCAGTGGTTTTCAAGAAGTGACTTGAATAAACTTTAACGCTAGGGTCGACGTAATTGCGAATGGATGGATGTATGGACGGATGGACGGGCGGGCGGGCGGAATGACGGATGGACGGAAAACCGGATGCCTATATCGGATGTCTTGCTAAATCAGGCGTGACAACAATCAAGTGGCGTTAACGTAGACGGATTCTCCATCTAAATAAGTACTGAATAGTTAGATATAGTGGTTTACGTTCTGTACTCCTAAGTGGGGCCCTTGGTTCGACGCCCCGCTTTTCCCCCGCTCCTGTGCAAACAGCGAAAAATAGATAATTCTATGCGTTTGCGCATTCTAAGCAGAACATTTACACGAGAAAACCAACAAAGAGGTATGTGAGCCCAGTCTGATCAGAATCTTTGCTGTGTTCTAAAAGGGTAGCTAAGAGTCTAAGCTAGCCTCATGCGGACAGGAAAGACTCTGATCAGACTGGGCGGATGCCCAGTCTGATATGAGTCTTCAATGGGCGCATATGCTACTTTGTTGGTTTTGTCGTGTCGCGGCTCAATTGTCAGTTGTATCTGGTATATTTATTTTTTATCAGTTTTATATAGAAATTGCTACGGTAAATGTTATGCAACTAGAGTAGATCCTGAACAGACGCGACGTTCTGATCTGGGAATGCACTGTTCGTTTATGTCCTTTATGGGACTCTAGGTCGTAATAGAAGATACTGCTCATAAAAACATACTGATTCTGGAGAACCTATCAAACGAACAATGAAGATTTTGATTATAATATGTGACTGAACAGGTTGATCGGAGTCTTTGCTGTTCGCACACCCTAGTGGGTTGTGAGCAAGGGGGTGGGGGTCACCTTTCCTCTGAGCGTAGCTTCTTTGTAAGGCTTGTTAAAACTGTGTCAGTCTAGATAATGGAGGAACTAAGTAAGGGCAAATTTCCTTCACCGTTAACATGCTTTGTATTGGGACAGATAGGTGTGATCAGATAATGCAGACTCAGATCAGAATCCTAGTCAAGATCTGCACTGAGTGCCGTTCTATCTGCATATTTTGGACACATTTTTGCATTGTTAAAACATACTGTTATAAGCCTATCTTAGGATAATTGCGAGTGTTATTTTCGGTGTCTCATTTGTTTATTTTCTTACGGAAATTTTATTGTGAAACCTGTCTTATAAATCTGATTTGAATGTCGTAAAATCGTTATTGTTTTAGAATATAGGGGAGGTTACAGTTTCTTATTATCATTGTTTTACAATGTGTTTGACAGTTTTGTGGGCTTAGCCTTGTACAAAATCAACGTCTGTCTGTAATACGTTGAAAAAAATACTCTTGCATTTACATATGTTGGTCGTTGTCTGGTTCGACAATAAAATGATCTTTTCAGGGTCTACTTAGTTTGATAATGTCGCGAACATTCTTAATTGTTATGTATAACAGAAACAAATTTGAAGCGCTTCAGTGTACCAAATCTGGCCCATTTTTGCCTATCATCCTTATAAATTATCTTTGCAGGCAGTGTAGATTCTGATCAGACGCAGCATAACGCGGCGTCTGATCATGGTCTACACTGTTTTCATAAAATAAACGTCATTGTGTATGAAATGATAAAAAATATAAACAGCACAAGCTTGAAACGATTAATGGACTCATCCAATGTGTAAGGGCAGAAGGGCTAACTGGGCATAAATGGGTTAAGTCAAAGCACAACATAAAATATCCTGAACGAAGATCCTCGGGAAGCAAGGAACACATAAATATTAATAAAAAAAAAAAAAAGAAATAGCAAACTCGGTTTAACTGAGTCCGTGCAGTAATGTAACGTTGCAACACTGCCTACGACCCTAGAACGGATTCAGCGGAACTCTATTTCCACACTGAATCAGAATGATACCAAAGATACCAAAGGACCAGAGAATAAATAAGCTGCCCCAAGTAGCACATCACGACAAGCTATTGCTGTACTCTGATGGTGTACGGGGAGGAATTTTACCGCGGCCACACGGCACAACAATAACTGCAGTGAATATTAGACAAATTCTGAAGGAGTCGTATAAATATCTATAATATGGAGAACGTCTATGGGAAAGAACTGCTCGCCGGAATACCTTACAAAATACCCCCTCCGCCACGCCCCCGCTTCTGATAAGTATGGTGTTCGGTGTTCATACATGAATGAATCCTTCATCCTTCACAATGTCTTACACGTCAACAGCCTTTTTCTTTCTAATGTTCAAGCTATTTGATTATATTCTGAAACATTCTATAAGGAACTGCAAATAAACTAGCTACAGGATGTAGTAAGGATTTGAATCATTAGACCTTGAGCAGACCATAGACCCCCTCCCCCCCCCCCCCCCCCCGGGGGGAATTTTGGACACTATGATTTTCTGAAACTACATTATAAACGAAACAAAATGACACATGTTAGCTCTCTGTACGTTGGGGCATTAACGTGTAACGTCAACGTTAATTACACTACACAAATTTACATATTCACGTTATAATAGAAAATACACATTGGTATACACATGTCAGTATTCGCCCTGAATAATGTTGGGTTTGTCTGCTAGTACATAAATCGCTGTTTCAATGTAACTGACATTGTCAAGGATAAGTTGACTAACCCGTATAACGTAGTTTACATTGTATTTGACGTTTTTCCCCTTCAGTGTCTAAATACATGTAATATAAGGAGCAAATTGTAAGAACTGAAGTGAAGAGAAAAGTAATTGTCATATATATGACTGTTTCAATATTCTAGTATAAAAAAAACAAACAAAACTAAAGTTTTACAAAACTCGTCAGCAGTCACGATAAATATGTAACGTATATAACCACAACAAAAATTCGGGGAAAAAACAACCAGACTAAATCGCTGAATTGGTGGACTGAAGTTTATACGTGCTTCTTCAATCTTCTTTGATTCATGCCCAGCTTAGATAAATTAGGCAGCAGTTAGCAGTGGATATATTAGATTATTATTATTATTGAAGAATTTAACCTACAAAATGACGAGAAAAGCTAAGAAAGTCAACATCAGCTGCATTTCATTTTTAATGTTATCTGTATTATGTCTTAAGTAGACACTGTTTTATATGTAAATATGAAGAAACGCCAATGTTATGTGTCCTTAAAATATATATATATATATATATATATATATATATATATATATATATATATATATATATATATATATATATATATATATATATATATATATATATATATATAAGCGGATAGTGTATATTCAAAAAGCAATCTAACAGTAACGTTACGTTATATAATTGTAATATGTCGGGGGATAAGATTTGTGAGTCATCTGTTATCAAAAATTTAGTTCCTGGGCAATATGAATTATTCAATGCTGTAGTATTAGCTTACCACTGGTAGTCAGATGGCAATTTAGCTCTTTGTAATACACAAGAACTCAGCAAGACGCACATAGATTGTTTTAGCTGAACCAGTTCGACCTTCGACCTTGCCTTCAATTCAGTTTCACTTAAAAGTGACTTCATAAAAATGATTTTTTTTAATTTTATGCATAGAATGAAATAAGTAAGAGTTGATATATGCTGCAACTGATCAATATTTAGGTTCTCGTCACGATGGGGATAAAACCAATTTCGCTACCTGTGCTGTTGGCTGAGCCATTCAATTACCCTACATACAAATATGCAATTGTGACTGCCAGCCGAGGCAATCAAAAGCAGTGCCAACTCTCCCAACAGGGATAAACACCATTTTTGCTATGCTGTCAGTCGAATCGTCAGCCACGAGCCTCTTTGCACAGTAACTGCTTTACATAGTTTAGCAAATATGTGTGGCTCCCATTATCATAACCATGTTGATTTGTGATCTACGTGATCTGTTTATGCAGCTCCCGGCCATCAAATACATTACAAACTATTAACAATGTGAAAATTTAAGGCTGGTCTATTCTATTCTATTCTATTCTAATCTATTCTATCCCATAACCTTACTAGGTCGTTGGGGCGCCACAGATGACTTCCAAACAATCCCTTTCCACCTTGTCCTGTCTTCAGCTGCCCTAGTTGAGCTGGCAAAATCCATTCCTGTCCACTCATTGATATTGTCTTCCCACCTCTTCTTCTGTCTACCTCTTCTTCTTTTTGAAGAATTGTCTTTGCTAAACCAGAAGACCTTTAGACGTGGCTAAACCACCTTAGTTTCCGTTACTTGACCAGAGTCAGGAGTTCATCATATTCTCCATTGGCTGCTTGGATCTCCCTGCGAACCTCCTGATTGGTTATATGGTCCTTGTACGAAATTTTCATTAACTTTCGGTAGCATCTCATCTCAAAGGCCTGCGTTCTTTTTTCTAACTCTGCTGTCAAGGTCCACGATTCACAGGCATACAGAAATATGGAAACGACAAGGGAGCGCATAAGTTTCACCTTTGATCCAAGAGATATGTTGTTATCTCTCCAAATTGGTTTCAGCTTGGTAAGAGCTGAAGTGGCTTGTGCAATCCTTGAGAAAACCTCCTGTTTTGAGCCCTTAACTGAGACAACTGCTCCAAGGTATTTGAAGCTGCTTACACTACCCAGCTTCTGCCCTTTTACCTTGATCTCCCTCTGGATGCCATCTGTGCTGTTCGTCATCAGTTTGGTCTTCTCAGCACTGATCTCCATCTTATATGTTGTGCAGGTTTGGTCGAGACTTTCAACTAGAGATTCTAGTTCCTGCTCTTCCTCAGCTATAGCGTCTATGTCATCGGCAAACCGCAGATTGGTAATGCTTCTGCCGCCTATGCTAACCTTTCCGTGATGTTCTTCCAGAACATCAGACATGATCCGTTCGAGAAAAATGTTGAAGAGGGTGGGTGACAGAAGACATCCATGTTTTACTCCAACTGTTATTCTGAACCATTCTTCTGTCCTGCCATTTTATCAGGACATCACTTTTAGCCTTGTCGTATAGCTGCTCAATGCTGCGAACTAGATTTGCACTGATATTGTACTTCCGCATGGTGGCCCATAAGGCTGCATGCCATACCCTGTCAACGGCTTTTTTTGAAATCAATGAAGACATGATACAGATTCTGCTGATGTTGAAGATACTTTTCACACAGGATTCTAAGGTTGAGGATCTGTTCTGTGGTACTCCTTCCTGCTCGGAACCCAGCCTGTTCCTCGGCGATTATCTCTTCGGCTTGTGGTTTAAGCCTATTCAAGATGACTTTCAGCATGACTTTACTTGACTGACTGATGATGCTGATGGTTCTGTAGTTCTGGCAGAGCTGTAGGGCTGATAGAAAGTGACATACTTTATAACGCATACATCATTCTGTCATCAGCTTGTTCAGGAATTCTATTTTTCATGATGTTGTTACAAATATTTAGCTGGTCAGGTAATTTTGCAAACCCCATTGTTTTATTCCCACTCGTTGTTACTATCAAGGACTAAAGGTGTTACGAAATACAAATTTCAGTCAGACAATTTTTCAATATGTAAGCAACTAAAATTGTTGTTTGGATGTTGCCAAAATGCTGTATTCCCTAACAGTATTCAACATATTTGGACAAAGATGATAAGATAAGCAGTAATATATCATAAATAAGCAGTTTTCAACCATATTTATTGCTAAAAAGTAAACAATATGGTAATACAAGGTCACGGAGATCAAATGCAGTAAGTTATTTAGGTTAACCCTTCCTTGGCATGTATAGGTATGCACTATTTCTATTGTTTGATTATTTGCTCTTTAGAAATACTGTATTGCTAGTTTAGGATATCGGAAATGAAGAATCCATGAACTCGAAATAAATACGTTGTGTACGTTACTTCTTCGGTCTTTCTTTTCTTTTTTTTCTCAATATTATGCTGCAAAGCATAACTACAGTGTAGGCGAATACATTCTGAAGGAGAACAACTAAGATTTGCTCATAGATATCTGAACAGCGAGGATCAACATTAATATATTCTGTCGTTTTCATTTGCCATTTCATTATGTGTGCAGAGCTACTCGAACATTGTCCCTGGAAAAAAACATTTTTGTCCAACTAAACGTATCTTTATGTTGGTGAATAGATGCTTTAATAGGTGGTTGAATGTAGTTAGATTCTTTAAGAGATGATCGAAAGTAGTTCGACTTAAAAGAGAAAGAAACAAAAGCATAGAAATATAGATCATCTTAAACATAGCTTTTATAGATTGCTACAGTATGATAGTAAACTGCCAGTGTCTCTTTTCTATATTAAATGTTTCTGATACTATTCTCCCAAACTCCTGGTTGACATATTATTGTTAGTTACATAAATGAACTAAATAAAGCCATGTACTAACACTACCATTAATTATTTTCAAAAGTTTGTTTCTTAACTGTAACTCAGCAATGTTGTTTCCTTTGGTAACGTAAAATATACGATGATCTTACAAGAGTAAGTATACGCTGCCAGCAAATATCTACATTAGCTTTGATGCAGAACTGTATTTGGCTTAAGTCTTCAAACTTCAGGTTTACTGTTCTGCTTTATAGTTTTTTCAGTGTGCACATAAAAACTATACCAAATTCTGCCAATAACCAAGGTGGTACTCCATTTGCATTGCTAATTAGTGATTATTTTATAATTTTATACTAAACACGTCAAAAGCGCTTAGCTTTTAATGTTATCAAACTGATTGTATATCATTTTATTCGAGCCCTGTATGCAGAATCTATGCTGGCTTAGCTGCGATTTTATCTTTTTTATCTTTTCTGATGTGGTATTTTGTAAAAACATTTAAGTTGTATTTAACAAAATTTCACGTATGTTACTGTCTTTAGAACTCAAATGTACAAATTGTAAAAGAAACAAACTGGGCAATGCCATTATGATATACTTTTATTTTTGATATAATAACAAGGTTGCCAGCAAAAATAAACCGTTTTACATGTGCAGAGCATGTCAATGCCCTTAACATTACAATTTGTAGTATACTGTGTTTAATCACGTATAAAACACACCTCATGAATCCATAAAAGTAATAACTGAGAGGAGTGTTGCTAGGTCCAAGTACACAATATATCAGTAGTAGTATTTCAATTCTCATATCGACGTTGCCCCCGCACCTCAACGGAACGAATCAATAGCCGCAGTAACGGGGCGCCGAGCGTCCAGCCATGACACAATATATCATAAGAACACACAGACTTATATATGTTATTGTTTTTTATGTGATAGTGGGAAAAAACCTGATTAAAAGTATTATAATGAAATATTTTAAATGTTAATGTTATTTACGTTACTAATAATAATGACTTATCATAGAAAATAAACCAGAATGCATTTTTTCTTTTATATTAAAAGATTCTTTTATGAAGAAACTGCTACCAACGGAAATAAAATGATTCTATCGTCAAATTATATGAGTTTAACAAAAATAGCCCTCGGTAACGTATATAATCGATAATTATGGCCCACTAAAATGCGTTCAAAATATTGTGGAACTGTTCCTTGGTGTTTAGATAGGCTGGCATATTCAATATTACCTTTTACTATTGTTTTTAAATTCATACAGTGTAGTTCAAACACTTGAATTATACAGAAAGTGATTATTGTAATATGGAACATTTATAAGGGGTACTGTGTTAAACATCCTATTTCTCCCAAAGCATACAAGATAGTATAATAATTTTTGCAGATCTGAAAATATCAATTTATTGTCTTTAACACAGTAACAAACATATGGTCTGATAATAAAGGAGTAACTTACAAAAAGAAAGTATTTTTGATGGAAACAGCAATTTTAATGGAGTGTAAAGACAAATGTCACGTATATGACACCATGTAAGCTAAAGTGACCTGTCAAACATCATAACCTTTAGCTACCGGATTGTTCTATTAGACTCTACTTAAAAACATAGGAAAGTGACTTCTATTTTTTATAATTTTTGATAATTTTTATCTTATGTTTATTTTTTAATGGGTAACGTTTGTAACAGGCTGTTACAGCTTAACAACCTGCTCGCCAGAGGGCTAACATGCTGCAAAATACTTCTAAGATGCTGGGCTTTAAGAAAAGTATGGTCTACAAAATTCCTCCTGGGGGGGGGGGGGGGGAGGTAAACCATATCTGGATCATGGCCTACATTATGTCATCAATTTTTTGCAGAAATCGTTTTTTTTTATATAGGTATCTATATTGTTTCATCATATGACATCGCACTGTCTATGGGATAGGCTGGGTCGGGAGATGGCCTTGTGTAGCTTTCAGTGCCACGGCGTCCTAATAATTTTGTTAATAGTAGCGCAATGGCGGCTGTGCATGCAGCATGTGCGGGGTGGGAGTTGTTTGGATTTGTTAGTCTCAATCAAAAACACTTGACTACTGCAGCGTAACGTCATGATGCCGTCCGTGATAACGTTATGTTTTATATTGAATTCTAACATTACGTTAAAGTTTACCCCCATTGAATGCACAGGAAGCGGCATATCGTGTGAACATTTGTGATAAATCACGTTGCTAACTTCGAGCCGTGCACATTTTGCGATTTGATGACGTCGAATTTAAACATGTGCTTCTGTCTACGTCTGCTTCAAAATAGTCCTTTAGAAAACGTCGAAACATGCTTGCACTTTTCATTCTGTATAATGTTGGAATCGAAATATTTTTCCTCACCCGTGAATTATCGCTGATTAACACGTGTTGTCGGGCAGATGCGAATATCAATTCACTCCGGCTTCGCCATCGTGAATGCATATATGGCGATCTGCCCTCCAACATAATGTGTTAATCAACGATAATTCACGATTAAGGAAAATATTTCTTTTAAGTCAATTTTTCGTGCGATAGGAATCCCATTTAAAACAATCATACGATAAACAGAATCCTACGAACATGGTTATACTATATGAAATTTATGACATTTGTTAAGGTGTTGATTTATGGTAAATTAAAAATAAATCTGAGTAAAACCATAAAAAAATAATGCATGCTCCTGAAAGTTAGCGGATTACTTATTTTGTTGTTTTCTACAATTAAGAAATACGAAAAAAGAGCGACATGCTGCTTTTTTCGGCTTTAGCCGTATAACCTTAGTATTGACCTACATTATAAGTATTTCATTGGTCAATATAAATACACCCGGGATTTTGATGTAAATAGCTTACTTTCGCTTTCTCCTTCTACATTCAGTTTCATTTGACTGTTGGCCTATAAACCGTGTCGTGATGAATCTAGATTTTTCGGTTCAAATCGCTTTTTGCCAAAGAACACATTTCGCCTGTTATGTCGCATATATAAAATATAAAACAAACACAGAAATCAAAGACGAAATTAAGTAATTGTTGCTGGCTTGGCTGTTGATGTTGTGTTGGAACTGCGACACTTTTAAGGTTATATGTGGGGGCGGTCAGCCAACCAATCCTCATTGTTCTGTGCAACACAGACAGACCCAAATCAAAATTCAACAGCATTTCCGAAACGGAAACCCGAACACCAACAACAAATATGCATATCAACACGCGCATCCGTACAATCTGATCAGCACATTCGATATCTTACATGTACCTGACTCATACATATAACAATACACACTTCTATTTAATCTAAGCCGATTATCTACTTTTAAGATATTTCTTGTTTAAATGTGTTTTATAAGGAAAGATCAAAGAGAGATGTTGTGAGCAAAAATCCAAAAAATTAATATCATTGTTGTAATTGTACTTAGGTCGAACTCTTTCGAACCTTAAGAAGGGCGTCCCAGCAACTATTTGTTCCAACTCTTTCTCAAATTGTAAGGTAGACTGGATGAAAACAGTACCTCCCCCATGTATACATGTATATGGTGCATGTATACTGGATGCATTCATTAAATATAGGATGAGCAGATATATATATATCTTACATATAGTATAAATACTACATCACTGTGACCAAGACAGGTGCGTAAGTGCAATTGTTCAGCCTTGTTAAAGTAGACTTCACTGTATTCCTGCCAAAAAACGAACACAGACTTCTTTTTTCTGCTTAACCTGATGATGTGTGAAAAAGCTGAAAAAAAATTCTTGGACGCCCTTCGTAATGCATTAAAGAACCTTCAGACCTATATACAGTTTCATAGATGAACCCTTTTTAACACCAACAAGTCCTGCATTTTGGGATTATTCATTGTGAAAAACAACATAGAGAAGTCACTTGCATCTGTTGTATTTTCAGCATTTTGTGCAGATTTTTTGTATTTACCGCATATCAGTGATTATCATTACACTATGGCTCATTTCATAGGAGATATCCACCCGTGTAATGCCTCTCTATATTAAACGAAGTTTCAAATACATTCTTTTTTATTTAGACAAAATTATAAGTTTTATTTCTTCTTTTATTCGGCCTGAGCATACATGAGCCGCGACACGAGAAAACTAACAAAGTGTTGTGCGCCCAGCGCAGACTCAGATCAGCCTGGGCATTCGCCCAGTCTGATCTGAGTCTTCGCTGTCCGCATGAGGTAGCTTAGACCCTTAGGTACCCTTTACCCTGCACAGCGAAGACTCTGATCAGACTGAGCGGATACCAAGGCTGATCTGAGTCTTCGATGGGCGCACATGCCACTGTTTGTTTTGTCGTGTTGCGGCTCATATTGGGAATTAGCCTGTGAGGCAGAAGAGTCCATTCGGCATTTAGACAGAGTCAAAATCTTACAACACATTTTATTGTTTTATGTATTCTGATTATACACAGTTCCGAGCCACACCCAGAATGTCACTCAAAAGTCACTTGACAGCGTATACCTGACCAATGCAACGACAACTTAGCATGTGCGTGGTATAGTCTCACAAACAAAATCGCACGTGTCAAATGTCCCACATAAGTCCGTGTTTTTACCTTACAGTTAATGGAGGGATGTATACATACGCGTTTAAAGTAGGCGTGATTTTCGGAACTGTCGATTAGGAAAATTATGGAAACTTATTTTCAGGTTCAAAATGAGAACAAAAAGGCGGATTGCAAATAGATAATGTTATTTTTTTATCTTATTTATTTATTCATTTTGATTGGAGAACATATTAATGAGCGGTGTCACGTTAAAAAGCACCAACAGGAATTAGTTTAGTCTGCGCATTTTCACATTCTAATCAGACTGACAGAGTCAGGCCTTGAAAGTTTATCCATTTTACTTAAAATCCCTTTAACGCGACACCTCTCCAATTTATTCATCCCAAGGCACCACCGCCGAGTACGGGTTCGGGAGTGACCGGGCCGTCTACGCAGGTAAAAGTATAGGGATCATAGTAATCTCGACCGGAACCGGAACAATCCTTCAGAAACATGTTTCCGAACAGATCGCATTGGATATAATGATGGCGGTCAAGCTTGTACGGGAAGTAAAGCTTATTTGCGGCAATATTCGCACGGGTGCAAGGCGCCTGGTACGACCCGGAGGAGTATACGTATCCTGTCGCGCCCCCTGGTGCTGTTGTGTGAACATAGCCTGGTGTTGTAGTCGGTGGCAGCTGTGGGACGTACGTCTGGTAAGCACCATTACAAGTGTAAACCAGTGACTCTGAACCGGGAAATCCTATTGGTACACAAGTCTCGGAGGCGGGCAAGAACAGATAATCCAGTTGGCAGTCTTGAACGAATGACTGTCCGTTTGCGTCACAGTGAATGTATCTATGCGGATCACACTGATGGGGATATAGGTAGTTTTGTTGAAGAGGGTCGTGAACATTATTGCGGCAGAGAGTGGGGTTTCCGGGGATGATACAAGTCACTTCCCTCTGCTCCCATTCAAATCCTGGTCTGCACTCCCTCATCCATGGGTGACCCCAAATATCACACTGGATATATTTAGTTTTGCTGTTCGGGTATCGGAAATAAAAATTTCCTGAAACAAAAACAAAAGAGTAGACATCAAATGTATTATTTTTCAAAGAATGCACCAATGGAGTCGCGTTAAAAATGACATAAACTCAACGCTTGATCGAAAATGCATATCAATAGCCTCAATATACCGTAAATTTCGGACACTTAAAACAATTCCAGGGTCCGTATTCATAAAGCCACTTAAGTCGTTGCTATGCTGTTGCTAAGGCTAAATATCTATAAAGGAGATTCCTTACAACTATGAAATTTGGTCTGGAGGAACAGTCTTTGTAAGACTGTTCCTCCAGAGCAAATTTCATAGTTGTAGGGAATCTCTTTCAAAGAAATTTAGCCTTAGCAACAGCATAGCAACCACTTAAGTCGTTTTATGAATACGGCCCATGTATCTTATCTAAAACTGAATAGTATTGCTTTTCACTGCAGTTACGCGTCTTGAAAATGCAGAAACTAGACTGATCAGGAAGAGTTTGATCATGGTCTGCACCGTTTGCTCAGACCTATCTGTCCCAATACTTGGAATGTTTACGGCAGTTTGGATTTTATAGCCAGAAAAAAAGTCAGTTGGAAGGAATAAAATAGATAATTTAGACGAATGTGAACGAATTGAAAAAAATGATTTGTATAGGTCTTATACAAATTTTACGAACAGGTCTGATGCGTAATCGACAAGTCCACTTTTTGCTAAGGTTGACTGCCCATTTAAGCACAATTTAAATCTTTGCTGAATGCTTACTGATATAACACCGTATCATGGCAGCTTTAATATTGACAGAAGCCATCTCTGCAGCGAATGCCATTGTAAACCTAAATTAAGTTGATTTTACCTTCACTGATTTGAATGTCACTAATTTGGCACAAAGGTGCTGCCAGAATGGGAAATACTACCGCAGTCCCTGAACAGTCTGGCCTTGGTCTACAGTGTTTGCCCAGACATTCCTGTCTCAATATTCAGTGAGGTGGTGCGAGTTTTACAGATCATTTTGGAACACTTATATGTTTGTAAGACCACATTCGTACCTGTGTTTATATATCACTTTGAGTGAAAATCCAGGTATATGTATATGCATACATGACATGGTAAACAGTAAAATGAATAAGATGAAGAGGGAAAGGTATCAGAATCCAATTATGTCTATGCAAACAGCTATATTAATAAGCGTCAGTTCTGGAAAGCCTAAACTGCCATGGTGAAAACCAGTCAATAAGTTCTTACAGTTTGAAAACGGTTTCTCAAGACCTTCAGTATTGCTTATATACCCTTTATTCAAGGCCATCTAAATAGCTGTTTTTAGGTCCAGTTTCCACAAATATCTAGTTTTAAGTAAGAAACCAGTTCAAGTATTACAAGAGCAGAGTATTAGCATTCGAAGCATGAAGTTCTGAAATTAGCCTTTTCCATGCTTGCATTTTAAGGAGTCATAGGATGGCTTCTAAGCATGTATTTGCACACAACTAGCCAGGTAAGAGATTTTGAACAAGGCACTGATTGCACATGCATAGTATGCTAAATCATACAGGTGTGAAATCCCTTATTCAGCGAATAAACCTTACCACTACTGAACTAGAAAGTGTAAACAGTTAATAAAATTCGCAGAAGACCTACAGGACATTGTAAATAGTGTCTTCAAACCTATGTGCATTTTCAATACTGATGGGGCTGGGTTTTTTGGTGGGGTTTTTATTTTGGTGGGGGTGGGGGTCATTTTTTATTCTTTGTTGTTGTTTTTTTATTGTTTTTTTTTTATGTTTTTTGTGCTGCCAATTACCCTTAACCCTTTTTTGCTCCAACAAGTTATACATCATGGAATTCTCAACTATGGAAAACAACATTAAGCAATCATCTGCTAAGTTTGGGGAGATCTGTTGTACTTTCAGCATTTCATGCAGATTTACCACAAGTCACCAACCTAAATTTTGTTGAAGTGACCTAGAATCATATACACATTTCAACCCAATAGCAAAAATCGCATTCATGTTGAATTAAGAGTGATGGTTTGACACATTTTAATTGTCGAGATAAAAACATTTTTTTAAATAAAAACGCAGGTTCACCTGTATCAAATGAGTTTTGTGAAACAACAAGTTTCCTTCAAGATGGAAATCGCATGGAGTTCGTACCTGCTAAGATTTCTGCTGTCGTACATGGATTACTGACTGCTGAAGGTAATGGGTCTTTACAATTCGAAGTAGACACCGCCCCGCTGCCAATACAGGCATTACAATCGGCTTGAAACACCTGTTAAAATATACCATGAAAGTGTTACTTATCATGTAAATACATAGCTGTTAAGTGCATGTTAAATTTCTAACGTGTATACTGGACGCATTTACAAAATGTATATGCTATAAGCTGGTGTGAGTTATGTCTCCACGAGAAAGTTAAGTTATCGTTGTAAAGAAATGCAATGAAAACAGATTATCAGCCCACACGCACCAGATATTCGAATATGTATGATACATATTTTCGAGTAGCTCGGGAATACCTGGATATTGCTCTACCTGGATATTGCTCGACTTATCAAAGTAATTATGCCGAACGTTTCCTGTGACGTGCTCGAGTCACATTGCCAACGTGCTCAACGCTCCTTTAAGGTGGTGATTTATGGTAAATGTAAAAATCTGCATAAAACCATTAAAAAGTAAGGTATCTCCCTGAAAGTTAGCAGACTTCTTATTTTTGTTGTTCTTTACAGTTTAGAATACAAAATAGACGTACATGCTGATTAAAAAAGTGTTTTTATAAGGAAAGATCAAAGGGTAATTTTCTGCGCAATAATCCAAAAAATTAACATTGTTATTAAAAAATTACGTAGTACTGAAGGTGCGTTATTGCATAATGAAGAGCTACCTAGCAATTATCTATTCCAACTCTTTCTCAAATTGTAATGTAGACCAGATGAAAACGGTAGCTTTTTCTCAAATGTTCAACCATGTACAAAGTAATGTACACTGGATGCATTTATTAAATATAGGGTAGGCAAGCATACCTATGTAACACCTACAGTATAAATAATACATTACTTACATGATCACTGGTGTGTAGATGAAATTGTTCAACCTTGTTAAAATAGTCTCACCTGTTTCACCTGTGTGTTCTGACAAAAAAATTTGGACACAGACTGCATCTTTTTTCATCTGCTCAGCCTGATAATGTGTGAAAGAGTTTGAAAAAATAATTGCTAGCTCGCTCTCCATTATGCAACAAGGAACTCTCAGCCCTAAGTATATTTTCAATAACAATATTATTTTTTCAGATTATTGCGCACAAAATTACCCTTTAATCTTTCCTTATAAAAACACTTTTTAACATTAACAAATGCTGCATTTTGGGAGTCTGAATTTTGAGAAACAACATAAAGAAGGCATATGCTAAGTTTTGGAAAGATCAGTGGTATTTTGAGTGTTTTATGCAGATATTTGTCTTTGCCCCAAATCAGTGATTATCACCACCTTAAGGTGGTGATTTATGGTAAATGTAAAAATCTGCATAAAACCATAAAAAAGTAACGTATCTCCCTGAAAGTTAGCAGACTTCTTATTTTTGTTGTTCTTTACAGTTTAGAATACAAAATAGATGTACATGCTGCTTAAAAAGTGTTTTTATAAGGAAAGATCAAAGAGTAATTTTCTGCGAATAAATCTGAAAAAAATAATATCGTTATTGAAAATTTTCAACTCTTTCTCAAATTGTAATGTAGACTAGATGAAAACAGTAGCTTTTTCTCAAATGTTCAACCATATACAAAAATAAATGTACACTGGACGCATTTATTAAATATAGGGTAGGCAAGCATACCTATGTTAACACCTACAGTATAACTGTTCTGTTCTGTTCTGTTCTATAACTAATACATTATTGACATGATCAGTGGTGTGTAGATGAAACTGTTCAACCTTGTTAAAATAGTCTCACCTGTTTCACCTGTGTGTTTTGACAAAAAAATTGGAAACAGACTGCATCTTTTATCATTTGCTCAGCCTGATAATGTGTGAAAGAGTTTGAAAAAAATTATTGCTAGGACGCTCTCCATTTTGCAACAAGGTACTCTAAGCACTAAGTATATTTTCAATAACGATATTATTTTTTCAGATTTATTCGCAGAAAATTTCCCTTTGATCTTTCCTTATAAAAACGCTTTTTAACATTTCCAAATGCTGCATTTTGGGAATCTAAATTATGAGAAAAAACATAAAGAAGGCATCTGCTAAGTTTTTGTAACATCAGTGTTATTTTGGGTATTTTATGCAGATTTTGTCTTTTTCCCAAGTCAGTGATTATCACCACCTTTACATGGCAACATGCGGTATATGTAGCTGAATTTCGTATTATGTCATGCGCGAACAGCAATGACTTTGATCAGCATGCGCGTTTGGTTAGGTCGATCAGATTTTTATGTTTCTAATATAAATTTCCAACGACCCGCAGACTAACACATTCCGCCAAACACGGAAGATTTTGATAAGAATAGCAGATGCACAGGTTTACATTTGCCCGTGAGCCATATTTTTATGTGGCACGCCTCACAAAAGTTTATGTTCAAGCTGTATCAATGTATCACAGCATCTGAAGTTTGTTCTAAAAACTTGTAAAGTGAACACCAGGCACACAACGACAAATGGCGTCGTGATTAAGTTGGTGCGACGTCACGACGTCGCACCGACTTTATCACGACGTCATTTTGAAGTTGCTTGTCTGCTAGCCAAAGATTACCTCCCCTGGCGGACAAATCACCACATATTCCTTGCCGGTCTGGTCGCACATTATAAACTTGTTGGCTTGGTATGGGTGGGGAAATCGCAGCTTTCCAGCCAAAATGTTTGCATGGGTACATGGGTTGGGAAAGTTCCATTTTTCTACAAATGTAATGTTTATATTGAGTTTAAAGAACCTCTGGCAGTTGCAAAGCAAGTGTACCTTTAAACTGGTAAAAATAAACTTAAGGTATGCTCCTGAAAATTTCCCCTGCAAAGTGTTGCTCTCAACTACACATAATTAGTAATATTTCCTGTCTGGCACATAGACTTCAATGTTTTATATTCACTTAGTAAGTGTGCGTGTAGAAAACGATAAAAGTTAACGGTTAAACTACACAAACCCCTCCCCCCCACCACCACCACTAGCCCACCCACCATGCACTCCCTAGTCCACCAACTAAACACTTTGCGTGTAGGTGTGTGATCATAAAGGTCTTGTGGCAGCTGTTGACCAAAACCACCCATTGGCTTAGACATACGGCGTTTAAGAATGTAAAAAACATTAAGAACTAAACGATTTTCCCAACGCAAAGAACCCATAAGATGTACCTCTTTGCACCGAGTTTGTACACTGTACACTGGCAGCTGGTTGCCAGTTATTCTACCGTAAAATCTACGGATTTTTTTTTACAGTGTACGTGTCATCTCCAGTTCAAAGAGGAGACCATGTCTCTCTAAATTACTTTACTCCCGTCTTTTTTATATACAGGTGTACTAAATAAATTGAAGGACATTAAAGCTCATTATATCTTAAATGCCCAATAAAGTATGTATCATATCAAATGCAAGTAAAAGGCAAAATCAATTAAATGCCACACTAGAGTTGTTACAGTACAGTGCCAATCCAAGTACATGTATAATGAACCCCGTACTGCCAATTCTCACGGAGAACTAAAATTGAGTTTAAAGTCCTTTTTGTTTGTAATCCAAAAGAGCAGATCGTCTGATCATTTGAACGTCTCTTAGCATAGTCTGCTGCCAACTATGATTCTGCTGATCAAGGTTCAACTAAGGAATATCCAGGGCAGTGAGCAGAGGTAGTCTAGATTGTACACAATTGTGAATTTATCTAATGCATTTATTATGTTGCTTACATTTTACGGGAATGGCGACCTCCTTACAGTAAATCATTCAGCTCCTTAAAAAACAGTATTCACAAAAAATAGCGATTAGACTGCATGGCAGTGATTTTATGCTGTCGGACCAACTTTGATTGTTTGTTGATTCAACGTTTTGTGCCAAGTGGGTGGTTAGGGGAGATACCGCAGTTATAACTCAAATGTTTTTACCTGTACAGTTGAAGTAGGACGAATCACATGGGATCTCAACATTGTTCTGAAAACACTTGACATATACCGCTGAAAATATAATATAAACTACTTTTGACAGACAGCACGATGGCCCATTTACATATTCATAGACAATCTTGTCTTCCTTTTATCTGTAATCTAGGATTATTAATATGTGCATTCAGGATAACATACAATACAATTTTCAGCACTGACAACTGTTCTCGGTTTATTCACTTTAGATATCAAAATTCTTTCCCGCCTTCCGTCCAACAGCCCCCCAAACCCCCCAATATTACTTTCCGTAGAACTACTAATAAAGGTTTATTATCAGATCAGGCGCACCCTTATGACAAGAGCTAGGTAAAATTAAAAACACGAGAAAGAAATCAAGGAAATCTTTTCTACTTGGTAAAACTGGCCATAAAATCATTTATTAAAATCATCAGATATTGTGATATTGTGTCTAGGACCTAAGTACCCGCGGCGACTCCCAGACAACATGGCACGAACTTTGCACTATCTGGAATTGTGTATCAGTTCGAACTGACTCGTTAGATGCTCTTTACTTTCCCTTATATTTCAGCCTTTAGGTCCCTCGATAAATTACTTGCCATACAGGTCTGTAGGAGAAACCTTATTGGTTTTGCCGTAACGTTTACTTCTGATTCAGTCGCAAAATCTTATGACGTCAAAAGCTATACAGAAACCCAGGTAATTAAGTGGGTGCTTAACAAAACCAAGCATCACAATATTCAAGGTTTTCCAGTGAATGACTGCAAGCAGTTAAAATGCGGAGAGGATTTAGTCATTAAAACAGAATTACGCGGTCCAGCCGCAGCGGCAATTTATGGCCTTTTAACTTATAAGGAAGCTAGTTGCGTTTTGGTTTCAAGAGCACGGTATTGCGAGTGTCATAGCTGAACACCAAAAGGGGTGATCTATAGCAAAAAAAATAATAATTTGTTTCATGTGACTTTTCATTTTTGTATCCAATCTGATAGCACAGATAAAACATGAATATAACATATAAACCGACAAGATTGCCATATGAGCCACACCATGTGATTTCCAACAATGTGGCATTGGTGACAAGCCAAGGCTCTGATCAGACTGCACATAAGTGCAGTCTGATCAGAGCCTTCGCTTGTCACATCAACCATCTATTTAAGTGACCCAAGCAAAAGAGCCAACAGTAAGATCTCTGATTATCCTGTATAAATGAGAAGGATGATCTGAATATCACATGAAAAAATTGCCACATTGTTGGAAGTCACATGACGCGGCTCGTATATGCCTAGCGTCCCATCAAAAAGACGCTACCAAACAGTGCAGGCGCAGAGCAGATGCCATGGAAAGCGGTATCTGTTCAGGGTCTACACTATTTGCATAAAATTAACAGCAATTCCATAAAAGATATTAAATTGCCATTAATACACTAGACATCCCTGAAAAGATAAATTCATCCATATTGTAAAGACAGAAGCGTTGACTGACACTAACACACAGAAGCTTCACATTGATATCGGTACCTGACTGACCATATTAGCGACTTCTAACGGTTCAGAGTTATCAGGGTCTGTACTGGCAACCATTTACCACCTGCATTGGCTCAAAGTTTTGTGTCCCAATAATTTAGGGTAATTTTGGCAATTTGACCGACAATGCATTCATGAAGCGTCAGAAAATTAAACAATAAAACTAGACAATACCATGACGTGTCGACCGCAATTTTTAACCCCATAAGATTATAAATTTGTCAGCCTCATCAGGAAGTAAAATAATATTATATGAGAGAACGTGCTTTACGGCATATGAGTATAAGTACAAGGCATATGAGTATATGTAAAAGGCTTATGAGTATAAATACAAGGCATATTAGTTTAAGTACAAGGCATATGAGTTTAAGAACAAAGCAAATGTTCATTTTTACAATGCATATGAGTATAAGTAAAAGGCGTACGCGTATATATGTTCTGCGCAAAGTAGGAATCGGTACAATTCCGGAATTGTCCTGCGCAAAGTAGGAATTCTCACTTTGTTGCGCAAAGTGGGAATTCTTACCTTGCGCAAAACAATTCCGGAATTGTCTCTGCGCAAAGTGAGAATCGGGACAAAGTGAGAATAGTTATGATGTTAGTGTGGTTAACAAATATATGTTTGCATTTCATTTATTTGTTTGATAAATATATGTTTGCATTTATTTGTTTGATATGTTTTTTTTGTTGTTTTTTTTTTTTTGTAATTGTAATTCTGACAGAATAGAATGTATGAGCCTTTGGCATTAAAAACAACTTTCAATATGTCCTTTACATCTGTACAAAGTTTCAAATCGATTTCTTAAGCTGTGGAAGAAATTGATTAAACAAACTAATACACCCTAGTCACTAATCAGAAATGTTTCTAAGTTCGGGAAGGCAGTCAAAAACCACATTTTTCTTTTCAAAAACACCTGCATCACAGTAAAAAATATGTTTAACATCTGTATAAAGTTTCAAACTGATCGCTTACAATTTTGGAGTTGATTGATGTAAATTTGTCATCAAGTATTAGTTATAGCCTACTTTCTAAGTTTCTAAAGGCCTACATTTTGTCAAACTTATATTTTACTTTTCAAAAGGCACATGCACATCTACATATGTCTGCAGCATGTGTACAAAGATTTAAATCATCTGCTCAAAATCTGGAAAGAGTTGGTTATACGAGCTTGTTATCCTGTATTAGCCAAAACCCGAAAAAAATCTAAGTGGCCGTAGTTATGTCAAAAATAAAGAGTCCTCATTTAAAAGTCAATTCCCGGTTACTTGAATCAAATGAATATTCGATTCTCACTTTGTCCCAAAGATTCCCACTTTGCGCAAAGACATTTACCTGTTCGATAAACCACCAAAATCCCTTGCGCAATTCTAGAATTGTACCGGTACAATTCCGGAATTGTAACACAAAGTGAGAATTCCTACTTTTCGCAGGACAATTCCGGAATTGTACCGATTCCCACTTTGCGCAGAACATATATATCTACAAGTTATATGAGTAAAAGTACAAGGCATTCTAGTTTAAGTACAAGGCATATGAGTTTAAGTACAAAGCAAATGTTTTTTACAATGCATATGAGTACAGGTACAAGGCAAACATTATTTTTTACAAGTATTTTACAAGGCATATTAGTATAAGTAAAAGGCATACGATTATAAGTACAAGGCATGTGAGTATAAGCAAAAGGCATATGAGTATAGGTAAAAGGCATATGAGTATAAGTAAAAGGCATTTGAGTATAAATACAAAGCATATGAGTAAAAGAACAAGGCATATAAACATTTTTATAAGACGAAAAACTTTCAAAGAATAGTGATTAAATTTAGCCTGCCTTCAACAAAAGCTACAGTAAGTTAAAAGAATTTGTGATGTTCTCCAAAAGGCTCTAAGGCACGAATCTGCAATATGTCTCTCCTAGCACCGAGTATATCTTTGTCCCCTCAAGTTTTAAGAGGTGAATGTTTGTCCAAACTGCCTTGCCTTGATATTTCGAAATGCATTATTTGTTTTGACTGCTAGAGATAGTGTCATTCTTTCTGCTGCTTTTGAGCACGCAACACATAACTGGGTTCTGCTGTCTAGAATTAATTCTAATACTTTTTGTATCCCGCCA
Source organism: Ctena decussata (assembly GCA_963989385.1). Lineage (NCBI taxonomy): Eukaryota > Metazoa > Mollusca > Bivalvia > Lucinida > Lucinidae > Ctena > Ctena decussata. The sequence continues at coordinate 29,080,601 of OZ022498.1, read as the reverse complement.
CACGTGAGTGGCGGGGTATTATTAATCCGTTACTTTCTTGGTCATGTTCGCATTCATAGAAAGCCCTCGTAATCAGCAGCACATTCTGGAAAGGCATTTTCAATGCGGCGCGAGGGGGTTTCCGTAACCATTCAGCTTTATAAATGCGTACTGCTATTATCCTGATCTTCTTACTTTATAAACATATTCTATTTGGTGATATGGCAAATATTGTTAGGTGAAAGGCGGCTACTGTAGACCCTAATCAGATAGAGTCTCATTTGAATCTGCACTATTTTGATGAGAATAAATGTCCCAATGCTATGGATCATTACGGTATCTTAACCCCCACAGCGCAAAATAGCAGACGAAAAGTTTACATATTGTTGTGAGCCTACATCGGTGATCCTTCATACCAACAAAAGGTCTTCCGAACATCGCCAGACGATTCCCCGACGACAGACGGAAATCACTGAAGATAGGTCACGTGCGAGTTCCGCAGGAGGGACTCGCTCTCACTCCACCACCAGCTCTTGACCAGAACAGACCTACGTCGTTCGTCGGGACCGGAGCGCTATAAAGGTGAGCACATGTTCAACATCTGGCGCTTCGACATTTAATTGGTAGCGTGGGTAAGTCCCAGCGATATTGTCTGACGCAAAAAAAAATCTGTCATTTTTGTTCTGCTTCGGAAATTTTCCGTAGCCGAATTTTCCATTCTGTGTCAGCGCCCAGAGAATCCTTTTTGACCCTGTATTCTTTATTTATGCATTATATTATATATTTTGCGTAAATTTTCTTTTTCAGAGTATTCTGTATTTTGTTGCGAATTTCACCGTAAATTTCTTTCGTCAAAACACGTGCTTTTCGGTTTATTTGTGGCCAGTGTGGTTCTTCTAAAATAAACCGGAAACAATTGCAAACTATAGAAATTGTCAACAATTTAACTTGTAGGTTCATACTTTCTTAACTTTTGGCAATTCGGAAGTATTTTAATATATTTGAAATATTTTAGCAATAAGTTATAAATTTTCTCTATTCGTCTGAATAAACTTCAAAAAGATTGTTTTCCTTATTTTTTGTCAGAATAAACTCAGCTTCAGATTTGGCTTTACTTGCCAATTCAGGCCCCTCTGAATGAAATGAGGGGAATTCAGACAGCATGACTTATGCCGAATTAATGGAAGGCATCAAAATTGCCCTCAGAGAATAAGCTGAGGAACTGAACTTATTTTTGTATGGAAGCAAGAATAATTTCATTTCCTCAGTCAGTCTTGCTGACAGTGTAAAACAAGCTCAGGCAGAAACAGAAGAAGTCAGGAGATTTCCTCCTCCTTGCACTAAACATATCCTGCCTGAGAAGCCAGAATTGTTAGTCAGCTGTCCATCGCGGGGCAGAGCTGAGGTATTTCAAGGGAATGGTTATTTTATCCAACAGTAGGATGAAATCGGAACAAAGGATACCATCATGATCAACAGAACCCCTCTTACACAAACAAGTGGTACAGAACCTTGTTCTGTTTCCCAAACGATAGTTCAAACTGAGTTCTATCGAAGTGGAGACCCCCTTTGAGCAGTTTACAAAACAAGTAGCCCAAAGGGCAACAATTGCTCACCTGAGAGACATTGTAAACCTATAGGGATATTTAAGATGCTCAAGGGCAGCTAACTCCACAGTCAGTGGTCCAATCAGGCTGAAAATTAAACTCATCCAAAACATTATGTATGCCCTCATTTAATATATGCAAGTTTAAAAAGTATCCGATCAAGAGCATAATAGACAGAGCTGTCAAGGGCAGCTAACTTCGTAGTGGTTGGCCTGATCTGGCCAAAATTTGAACTTGTTTAAGATATTATGCATTTCCTCATTACCTGCAAGTTTTAAAAGGATCGGATCAGTAGAAACCAAGAAAAAGTGGTGACACTGATTTTTTGGATGCTCAGGGCAGGTACTCCATAGTCAGTGGTGGGATCTAGCCGAAATACTAGCTAATCCAAGCTTTTATGCATATCCTCATTACCTGCAAATATGAAGAGGATCCGATGAAAAATGAAAATGTGATGACGTTGTTTTCTCCATTATAAGACTATGGGATTTTTTTCAAACGCTCAAGGGCAGCTAACTCCGTAGTCTGTGCTCGAATCCGGCCAAATTTTGAACTCGACCAAGCTCTTATGTATGTCATCATTACCTGCAAGTATGATAAGGATCTAAGCAAAAACCTTGATTGCAGCACCCTGAAAGTCAAACTTGTTCGAGATATTGTCATGCCCTACATTTGTGTGAATTTATTTTAAAATCTGCTGAGAAATGTAGGCGCTAGAGCGATGACCAAGTTTTTCTAAAAATAGCCACAGTGACCTTGACCTTGGATGCAGCACCCTGAAAGTCGAACGTGCTTGAGATATTGTCATGCCCTACATTTGTGTGAAGTTATTTTAAAAATCAATTGAGAAATGTAGGTGCTAGAGCGCTGACAAAGTTTTTCTAAAAAAAGCCACAGTGACCTTGACCTTGGGCGCAGCACCCTGGAAGTCAAAATTATTTGAGATATTGTCATGTCCTACATTTGTGTGAAGTTGATTTAAAATCCGTTGAGAAATGTAGGCGCTAGAGCGATGACCAAGTTTTTCTAAAAATAGCCACAGTGACCTTGACCTTTGGTGCAGCATCCTGAAAGTCAAACTTGCTCAAGATATTGTCATGCCCTATATTTGTGTGAAGTTATTTTAAAATCTGCTGAGAAATGTAGGTGCTAGAGCGCTGACAAAAGTTTTTCTAAAAATAGCCACAGTGACCTTGACCTTAAGCGCAGCATCCTAAAAGTCGAACTTGCTCGAGATATTGTCATGCCCTACATTTTTGTGAAGTTATTTTAAAATCTGCTGAGAAGTGTAGGTGCTAGAGCGCTTAAAAGATTTTCTAAAAATAGCCACAGTGACCTTGACCTTGGGAGCAGCATCCTGAAAGTCAAACTTGCTTGAGATATTGTTATACCCTACATTTGTGTGAATTTGTTTTAAAATCCATTGAGAAATGTAGGTGCTAGAGCGATGACAAAGCTTTTCTAAAATTAGCCACAGTGACCTTGACCTTGGGCGCAGCACCCTGGAAGTCAATCTTGTTTGAGATATTGTCATACCCTACATTTGTGTGACGTTGATTTAAAATCCGTTAAGAATTGTAGGCGCTGGAGCGATGACCAAGTTTTTCTAAAAATAGCCACAGTGACCTTGACCTCGGGTGCAGCACCCTGAAAGTCAAACTTGCTCAAGATATTGCCATGCCCTACATTTGTGTGAAGTTATTTTAAAATCCATGGAGAAATGTTGGTGCTAGAGCGATGTCAAAGATTTTCTTAAATAGCCACAGTGACCTTGACCTTGGGCACAGCACCCTGAAAGTCAAACTTGCTCGAGATATTGTCATGCCCTACATTTATGTGAAGTTATTTTAAAATCCATTGAGAAATGTAGGTGCTAGAGCGCTGACAAAGTTTTTCTAAAAATAGCCACAGTGACCTTGACCTTGGACGCAGCATCCTGAAAGTCGAACTTGCTCGAGATATTGTCATGCCCTACATTTGTGTGAAGTTGATTCAAAATCCGTTGAGAAATGTAGACAATAGAGCGATGACAAAGTTTTTCTAAAAATATGTGATGACGTTGTTTTCTCCATTATAACACTATGGGATTTTTTTCAAACGCTCAAGGGCAGCTAACTCAGTAGTCTGTGCTCGAATCCGGCCAAATTTCGAACTCATCAAAGCTCTTATGTATGTCATCATTACCTGCAAGTATGATAAGGATCTAAGCAAAAACAGTCGAGAAAACGTGATGACGCCGTTTTCCCCATTATAACCCTATGGGGCCATCTGTTGCCATGGAAACCAGAGTTCTGAGCTGATCGCCACCAAAACCTAATGCAGCCTTTCCCCTACCCAAATGATGCTTCAAGTAAAATTTGATTGCGATCGGCCCACTGGTCTCTGAGATATTTATGTTTGAAAGTGTTGACGCACCCACGCACGCACGGACGGACGACGGCTCGACTCCAATCCTATAAGCTCACCTCTGAGCCTTCGGCTCAGGTGAGCTAAAAAGCCACAGTGACCTCGACCTTGGGCGCAGCACCCTGAATGTCGAACTTGCTCGAGATATTGTCATACCCTACATTTGTGTGAAGTTATTTCAAAATCCATGGAGAAATGTAGGTGCTAGAGCCATGACAAAGTTTTTCTAAAATTAGCCACAGTGACCTTGACCTTGGGTGCAGCACCCTGAAAGTCAAACTTGCTTGAGATATTGTCATGCCCTACATTTGTGTGAAGTTATTTTAAAATCTATTGAGAAATGTAGGCGCTAGAGCGATGACAAAGTTTTTCTAAAAATAGCCACAGTGACCTTGACCTTGGGCACAGCACCCTGAAAGTCAAACTTGTTCGAGATATTGTCATGCCCTACATTTGTGTGAATTTGATTTAAAATCGGTTGACAAATGTAGGTGCTAGAGCGCTGACAAAGTTTTTCTAAAAATAGCCACAATGACCTTGACTTTGGGCGCAGCATCCTGAAAGTCGAACTTGCTCGAGATATTGTCATGCCCTACATTTGTGTGAAGTTATTTTAAAATCCGTTGAGAAATGTAGGCAATAGAGCGATGACAAAGTTTTTCTAAAAATATGTGATGACGTTGTTGTCTCCATTATAACACTATGGGATTTTTTTCAAACGCTCAAGGGCAGCTAACTCAGTAGTCTGTGCTCGAATCCGGCCAAATTTCGAACTCATCCAAGCTCTTATGTATGTCATCATTACCTGCAAGTATGATAAGGATCTACGAGGGTCATCCAAAAAGTTCTGTCACTGGACTCATAACTTTGCTCACAGACGTGATAGCTTACCACGGTTTGCAACAATCAAAAGAACAATATTTTATCTTTATACTGATAGCAGGTAAATGATGAAAACATGCCATCTGGTTTAGTTATATGCTCAGATACAGACCTTATATTTGACACTGGCCTATTTTCACGATTTTTGTTTTTCTGCTGACTTGCTTCGTGCTGCATATCTCGTCAATTGCATATCGCAGGATTCAGAAATTTTCAGGGTTGCTGTCTATTGCATTTTATGGGACACTACATAAAAATCAGCGACTTCTGTCAATTATATGCGATGCAAAATATTGATATATGAAATATGGTGAAATTCACAGTCACGTGATTTTCAAGGACCCACTGTGCCTTCATTTTAGGGATCTTTTCTAAAATTTTGATTGAGAACACATTGTCATGATCTACAGCAGTAAAGATATGCTTCAGAATTTGAAATATTATACGTTTATGAAGCTTTTGAACTTAGAACATGACCTAGTCGATTTTCCTATGGCGTTGTTTGCATAAAGTTGAGGTTACGAAATGCTGTAAACTCTTTAAAATGGACAGAATCACTTGGAGATTTTTTCGTTGTGTTTATTAGCACCTGAGATATCGTAGGCACCGGGCAGCGATAATAGACATCCCTTCATTGATTATTGCCGGAGTTGCATCTACAAATTTGCCAGTAGGGTGAGGGTACCCTTCTTTTGATGCAGATTGTGAATGTTATGTCGTTGATACAAGAATAAGTTTTTTACAAGTATGTGATAAAAAACAGGGTTTTCGAATGGTTTTTATTTTAGGTGAATAGCAAATTTCGTTTTTGAGATATAAGCCAGTGACAGAACTTTTTGGATGACCCTCGTAAGCAAAAACAGTTGAGAAAACGTGATGACGCGATTTTCCCCATTATAACCCTATGGGATTTTTTTCAAACGCTCAAGGGCAGCTAACTCAGTAGTATGTGCTCGAATCCAACCAAATTTCGAACTCATCCAAGCTCTTGTGTATGTCATCATTACCTGCAAGTATGATAAGGATCTAATCAAAAACAGTCGAGAAAACGTGATGACGCCGTTTTCCCCATTATAACCCTATGGGGCCATCTGTTGCCATGGAAACCAGAGTTCTGAGCTGATCGCCACCAAAACCTAATGCAGCCTTTCCCCTACCCAAATGATGCTTCAGATAAAATTTGATTGCGATCGGCCCACTGGTCTCTGAGATATTTATGTTTGAAAGTGTTGACGCACCCACGCACCCACGGACGACGGCTCGACTCCCATCCTATAAGCTCACCTCTGAGCCTTCGGCTCAGGTGAGCTAACAATGCATCAAGAAACTGCCTCTCTTCCTCAAGGCAATGGTTTCTTCACAGGTAGGAGAGGAGGAGTATATATAGTGGTATCGCTACCAGCATTCTGGTATCCAAAACCATTGCTTTTAATTGCACGACAGTACTGCTATCAGAACAAGTCTCTTGAATGACCCCCCTGGTTGAAAATGCAACAAACCATCAGAGAACTCATCCAGGGGTGATTCGAGGAAAACAGGCTGCTCTAAGGTTTCAAATTCCCAGTGTCCTTTGCCTCAATGTCTAAATGGCCAGTAGGGCATTATATATGAAGTGCTCAACAATTTGACTGCTAATTCCAAATCTGATGGAAGTGACAGAAAGCGGAAGAAAGCTAATTGGAAGGACCCTGACCAGGGTCCAAACTTAATCTAATGAGACCCCAACTACTTTTGCTTAGCAGTCATTCTACTCTAGCTTGTATGTTGTGTAGTAATGGCTGTCATAATTTTTGTTATACAGTCATTTTACTCTAGCTTGTATGTTGTGTAAAAATGACTGACATCAGTTATTTTATTCAACAGTCATTTTTACTCTTTTGTGTTGTGTAAAATGACTGTCATTGTTTTTCACATCATTTTTTGAACCATTTTTTTCTATTCTTTGTACATTCCATGACGTCAGGATAGCGTGTATGTTTTCTGATAGCTCTGGCACTGTGCATGGAATGTTTTTTTTTATATTATATACTGCACACGTAATTATTGTAAGCAGAATTGCTTATAATGATTGCATGTGCTGGGGTTTTTTTTCTCAGAATTTTAGTGAATGTGTCTGCAACCATGCTGGAATAGTTTGTACATTGTTCAGCTTTGCAGAGGCATTCACAATCTTAATTAATCTGGTGCAGTTGTAGACAGTGTTTGGGAATAGCAAGTATGTTGTCTAGTCACTGTCTATAAATGTGGCAGGCCAATATCAAATCAATATCAAACTGTCATCTGTGAAAAACTATGCCACTGTAAATCTTGTTCTAAAGCTGATAGTAGAGGAAAAACTGTACATAATTTTTGTACTCAGTTATGCCGTCACAATTTTGGACTCGGCACTTATCTAGTATTTCAGGCATTAGCTAATTTAGAAATTCTAAGATTCTACTTCTAGTAGGATATCCAGGCTAAGTTTACATTGGTGACATTGTCAATATAATTGCAATCGTTTGACGCCTGTACTAGCTTGTATGTTGTTCAGGTAATATAATGTGCGAAAAGTGCCAATATCTTTTTCTTATCACAGGGAGGTCAAAGTGATTTGTTGATAGCTCTGTGAACTACATTATATACCGAGTCCACAGGGGGACTACCTTGCTGATTCGAATAGCTTGTATGTTGTCGTGCGGTTAGGGTGCTCCAGCTGTGGATTCCTTTCGCGTCTGCTTGATTTCAGCATGTCTCTTGAAGGTGGTCTAGACAGAAATAACTCGTAGACATGTCTAGCGGGTTCATACACTGCCTGCATAGACTGCCAGACCTCTGAGAGTTGTGGGAAACAAATGAATAATTTCATGGATGGCATCAGATGATCAGTGGTGATACGTAAATTCGGGCTTGGTTCCTGTTAGCATCTATCAGAAGCCATGCTTGGAGTCTTTCACTGCAGTTCGTGAATTCGTCGCCTCGTGTATTTTTCACCCACGTATCTTAGATTCCCAGAACCCTTTTTGTCTATTCCACTATAAAAACAACAGGAATATTTGATTCGGTTTTTTTTCATTATACTATTTATTCTATGATCTGGTTTATTTTCAGTGCATTTTCATATATTGTTTTGGTCCGCACATCTATTTAGGAACATTAATTTGATTATTTTGTTTAGCTATTTAACTGCTGCACTATGATCAGCGAGTCTTCAGAACCTGCACTGATAATGCGAATGAACCCCTCTGATTTGTAGCCATATCCTTACCTGGCAGCATGCATGTAGTGACTATATCTTTGTATACATTCATTCTGTTTCATTTTTCATTATTTTCTATTTTTTCGTTTGGAAAACGTTATCTAGGTGGCACGTGTTCCATCAAAATAGATAAATTATTAGTGGCAGTGTTTCCACTCTTTGGTGCCAAGCGCACCTTTAGTAAAGTAAAAATCTTAAGTGGCGGGTGTTCCACTAACCAATATCTAAGTAATATTTACTAGTAGTTGCATTGTAGGGACTGGATATTTTTACATAGAAATAAATTACAATAAATTTAGTTTCAAGATAAGTTCTAGTTAGCATCAATTTCAACACAAGTTATTTCATTCCAAATTTACGATGACATAAAATTATTTTGGTACATCGTTTTAAGGGACCATTTCTCCGTAACTGATATTCTACGTCTACATTTTAACATAAATTCTCAATACCATAACACCACTAACCGGCCACCTAATTACTAAAATTCTAATACTAATATTTCATCACTCGTTGACCCAGTCTTCAAAGAAGAGGGGGAGTGTTGTGTGCCTTCTTGGATGATCCTTCATACCATCAAGAGGTCTTCCGAACATCGCCAGACGATTCCCCGACGACATACGGAAATCACTGAAGATAGGTCACGTGTGAGTCCCGCACGAGGGACTCGCTCTCATTCCACCACCAGCTCTTGACCAGAACAGACTTACGTCGTTCGTCGGGACCGGAGCGCTATAGATGTGAGCACATGTTCATGTTCAACAATATGAGCCGCGACGTGACAAAACCAACAATGTGGTCGTGCGTCCAGCGCAGACTCAGATCAGCCTGGGCATCCGCCCAGTCTGATCAGAGTCTTCACTTTCCGCATGAAGGTAGCTTAGTCCCTCAGCTACCCTTTAAGCGCTTAGCAAAGAGTCTGATCAGACTGGGTGAATGCCCAGGCTGATCTGAGTCTGAGCTGGGCGGACGACCACATTGTTGGTTTTCTCGTGTCGCGGCTCATATGTATAATTTAAAAAACAATATTTCGTCCTTGCTATATCATATTAAGAATTCAAAGACTATAAGGTAAACAGTGAATATCCAAATGATGCGGCCTATAACGAGCCGCCACATCTGTATTTATAGATCTATAGACCTACGCTGTTTGCAAATTCAATCATTTTAATTTTGTTAACCATTCAGCTATTCACACACATTGCAGTCATTTTATTTATTCAAATTAAGGAATGCAAAATTATGGAATTAGGTTTGAAAAATTGATCACGAGCGTATCCATCAAATATAACAAGGTTTCGTTTGTTAAACATTAATTGTAAATATGATACAACTTTCAATTATCTAACGAAACTGTGTACAAAATAAGGAAATTAACAACTTTATGGATGACAGGTGGTTTACAACTTGACAGTGGTAATCATCTTTTTTTTCTGTCAACAGCTATCAAAACATAGACATGCTCAAGTATAAATATGGCCTGCAATATCCTCGTTTTTTTTTTCGTTTTTTTTTGTTTGTTTGTTTGTTGTTGTTTTTTTTCTTCTTCTTTTCTTTTTTGTGGGCCAAACTTGAATGATAAGCAGTATTGTATAAACATATGAGCCGCGACACGAGAAAACCAACAATGTGGCTGTGCACCCAACGCAGACTCAGATCAGCCTGGGCATCCGCCCAGTCTGATCAGAGTCTTCGCTGTCCGCATAGATGTAGCTTAGACCCTTAGCTATCATTTAAGCGCTGAGCGAACAGTCCGATCAACTTGGGCTGATGCCAAGGCTGATCTGAGTCTGCGCTTGGCGCACAACCACGTTGGTTTTGTCGTGTCGCGGCTCATATAGGGGAAACCTATATTTTATTTTTTTATATAAATACGTGCATGACATGGGCAAAATTGTGACGCTTTTCGTTTTTCCTTCAGTACGTCAAGGCAGGGAATCACGTGCCTTGCCTCGGTTATTTTGTATCTGTATTCGGATAGAACGAGTAAGAAAATTGTTCATTATTTCTTTAAGTGCAGTCTTTGTTCACAGCACACTCCTCGTTGAGCGTTTTATGTAATTTTCAACGCTGCCTCGAGCAAAGGCTTTCTGACTTCCCAGCGGACACACGACGTTGAAATGACGTCGCGTTGACGTCGATGCGACGTGATGACGTCGCATCGACATCAATACGACGTCATTTCGACGTCATGTGCCTGCTGACTTTCTTCGAGGTTGTGTGGCAAAGAAACGGCTCTTAGAGAATGACTTGCTGTAAATGCGAAGAGATTTCTGCACTTTACCGCATGAAAATTCATTGAATGTTACAGAAATAATGATCAAGTTTCTTACCCATTCTGTCGGAATATCACGAGATTCCTGACCGTAGGACATACTTTGACCGATTGTGATTCGTACGCGAAATAGGCCGATATCGAAATATACTACCGGGAATGCATCTTTAAATGCTTTCTTAAAAGTGAATGACCTCACTTTCGGTTAACGCAACTCTACAGTTTCATTTTACCAAGTTCCCTTTCCAAAGTTTCCAATAGGGTGAAGTCTTAAAGGAAAAACATGCTTCCATAACGGGAAAGTCTTTCGTTTACGAGTATACCCCATTTTGAAAAGGCTTTAGCCTCCGGGAAAACAAACAGGGAATCACATAAGTTGTTTACTTTTGTAGAAATATAGAAAAAAACACGGAAGTATACCCAACACCATACTTTCAGCTGGTCAGTTGGAATAAACAGCTGACGACAATGAAATGTTCATTGCTTTTGGAGAAGATCACTTAAGATTAAAAATGAACGGACACGCTGCTGTAGTCTCATTAATTCAATCAACCCACACATTTGAACTTCAACACACGTGACATTAAAACGCGAGATCTTTTTATTGCTTCCTCGCAAGCCTCTTGACGGCTCAGTGTTATTCATTATTCTTGCTTTGATTTATAGGGTCGAGTCGCGTAACTTCGGACAGCAGGTAAATTCGGACATACCATTGCAAACAGTGAAAATCCAGATGAGACGGCTCATATTGAGCCGTCTCATCAGGATTTTTACTGTTTGCCCAGTTACTATTGTTTTAATTCCAAGCAAATGATATATAAAGGAAACAATGTCACTGTCCGAATTTACCCGCTTACCGAATTTACCCGACTTACCCTATACAAAGCGAGACTGGCTCTTCACTTCGTTTGGAAGATAAATCATATATTTTGACAGTTAGTTTTGCTTTAACTAAACAATAATTTATGACCGCATTCAAGTAAAACGGACTTAAAGGTCAATAAGATTTTACTTTTAAAATGTTAACAGGATTTTACCATGCATTCGAACAGATAAAACGCTGGAAAAGGGCTGTAGGTCTTAAGGTCTCGATTCTGACACCGTGGATGGTTTAAGTCTTCCCTTTGATGTCATCCATGATGTCAGAATTTTAACAACCTTTTTACAGACCAGCCACCGAATATGCCTAAGGCAACTTACGCGTGTTAGTGTGATCCCCATGGTAAGGTGTGACTGTTGCTATGCAACCAGTGCTTCCGTTGAAGTATGGGTAATGTCCTTGATTGTCCTTCAAGTTCAAATATAGAGTTTGTCCAACAGATGTGTTGAAAAACTGTTGAGTTGGATTTCCAGCTGTTGAAGATTTCAGATGTTCGTACTGGGCTTTGTTAGGATATGGGTTGTTAAAGGCCGTGTAGACGTTCATACCACCACATGTTATGTTAGTCTGAAACAAAAATAAATGAGCCGCGACACGAGAAAACCAACAATGTGGTCGTGCGCCCAGCGCAGACTCAGATCAGCCTGGGCACCCGGCCAGTCTGATCAGAGTCTTCGCTGTCCGCATGAAGGTAGCTTAGACCCTTAGCTACCCTTTAAGCGCTTAGCGAAGAGTCTGATCAGACTGGGCGGATGCCCAGGCTGATCTGAGTCTGCGCTGAGCGCACAACCACATTGTTGGTTTTCTCGTGTCGCGGCTCAAATGCTAACTCTGCTACAAGTACAAATTGTAACAGCTTAATTTTTATTGATTTTCATACTCAAAAAGTTAGATACAGAAATGCGTATTTGTTGCACTATATTCGGTAAAGGAACATTTACATAAAGGTTTGTCTTCAATTTTAATTCATGCTTGGTCAATTTTGCCTTGATGTTTAAAACTGCTGCAAATGTTCTGACTAAAATAAGAGGTGTGAAAATAAAGGAGGACTATAAATGATATACGGTCTATCACATATTTAATGTGCATGGGTACAGCGCTATGTTTTTACTGTCACTTTAACAACGGGAATTATTTTTGTTATTTCCTGTTTGCTTCCATGAGTAATAACACGCTTCGAAAAAGGAGTCTACTCTCAGCGGAAAGAGGAGCAAAATATTTCCTTTAAAAGTTGGCCCTCTTCCATTGAAAAGGAGCCACAAATGACAATTGAGCCGCAACGCGAGAAAACCAACAATGTGGTTGTGCGCCGAGCGCAGACTCAGATCAGCCTGGGCATCCACCCAGTCTGACCAGAGTCTTCGCTGTCCGCACAGAGGTAGCTTAGACCCTTAGCTATCCTATAAGCGCTTAGTGAAGAGTCTGATCAGACTTGGAGGGTGCCCAGGCCTGTCTGAGTCTGCGCTAGGCGCACAGCCACATTGTTGGTTTTCTCGTGTCGCGGCTCAATTATAGATTTGCTTCCTCCAAAAGTGTACCCATCCATCTTAAACGGCTGCAAACTTGTGATGTAGGTTATTACTATTGATCCAATAAACAACCTGTAAGAGCGCTACTCAAGTAAGTTGGGGCCAGTGGTTTGCATTGTATTTTCAATAGTCATCCCGCCTGTTGTTGTTGTCATTACAACAACAGATTGACAATGGCTTATTTGACAGCTATAAGTTACCAAAGTAATGACTCCGCCTGTAGATGTTACAACAGGAAGGCGTGGACAATGCATAGATTCACAAATGAGCCGCGACGCGACAAAACCAACAATGTGGTTGTGCGCCCAGCGCAGACTCAGATCAGCCTGGGCATCCGCCCAGTCTGATCAGAGTCTTCGCTGTCCGCATGGATGTAGTTTAGGCCCTAAGCTACCCTTTGAGCACTTAACGAAGAGTCTGATCAAATTTGGCGGATGCCCAGGTTGATCTGAGTCTGCGCTGGGCGCACGACCACATTGTTGGTTTTGTCGCGTCGCGGCTCAAATGCAATTGTTGCCTAAGTAGTCACTCAGTCTGATGGTGTCACTACACCAAGGTGTGGACAATGCCTACTCTTATGATTTCATGCGCTGTTGCTTAACATGTCTCAATGGTTATTCCTCCTGTTAGTTTCATTGCAGAAATGTTTCACAGCTGTAAGTGTTGTTGATACTACCATGATTCAGGCTGTGCCACTACTGCAAAATGTTTCAAAATTTTAAATGTTACTGATGAATCTACTCTAATAGTAACCCCACCTGTTGGTATCCCTACAACACGGTGAGGACAATGACTAATTTCACAGCTGTGTGTGTGGTTAATAACGCTACCTCAGTGGTTATCCCGCCTGTTGTTTTCATAACAGTAAGGAAGGGACAATGACTTATTCCACAGCTTAAGTATTGTTGACAAATCTATCTGAATTGTTACTCCGTCCGATGGTGTTGCAACAAGGGCTGGATAATGGCTGATCTCACAACTGTAAGTGTAACTGATATTTGCACAACCTGGTGATGAGACTACAATGAGGAAAGGGACAAAGGCCGATTCCACAGCTATTAATATGACTGATGAACTAAAGACAATACTCCCTTTGCCTGACAGGTTCATTACATCAAGGCGTAGACAATGACTAGTCTCTTAGCTGTAAGTATAATTGACAAAACTACCCCAATAGTCACGCCTACAGCAGGAGAAGACAATGTCTGATTTCACAATTGCAAAAATGCTTAATAAATCTTCCTCAGTAATTACTTCCTCTTGCAGTGTCAGTTCGGCAAGTGTACAAATGACTGAAAACATAGTTGTAATTATGCTCGATAAATCTACCTCAGTATAGTTACTCTGCCTGGCTGTGTCAGTACAGCAAGTGTACACAATGGCTGATTTCGTAGCTGTAATTATGCTCATTAAGGTAGACGAATACTGAATAGAAATCATTGGCGGGTCATTCAAACCATTATACCGTCTAAATAACCCAAAGAGCTATAAAACATTTGGGTAAGAAAAAAACAATTTTCACCGTTTTGTTTTCCTAAAAAAACAATATTTTGTATTTCTACATACTTTTTTTAAACATTTTCCAGTAAAATTCATATCTCTAGCACATGAATGCACTTTCATTTCAGCAAATCATATAATCTGTAATATAGGATATTTGAAACAAACTGATAACAAAAAATTGCAGTTTTCTTGTTAATAAGTATATTTTTACATTCTTTGAAAAAATGCAAGAAAATTGAATTTCATGAAAAACGTCATGAAAAATATCATCAATCGATGGGGCATGCTTATGCATATTATTTTAGTAAAACTTACATCGTATGTTAAAGAATAAAACAAAAAAAAAAACATTTCACCGTTTCGTTTACTAGAAAAACAATGTTTAAGTTCAAAATATCCCCAAAACAGACTGCCCAAATTCTGCACCAGTCCTGCTGCAAGCACCGCCGATCCTTGCCCTATTATTTATTTTCCTGTTATTCGGTTCTACCATAGAGTAATGTCGACAAAAATGCGCAGATGGAATGGAAACTGTGAAGATCTTGATCATTCTGGTTCCTACGGAACAGTCTGATCTCAGTTTCCACTGTTTGTACAGACCTATGTGCCCGAAAACTTAGGATCTTTATGGTAGATATTGTAAGTGTATATTAAAACTGTATATACTCCACAGTTAGTCGATTTGATGATGAACAATAACACTGTTTGTTTTTTAAACAAGCAAGAACAGAGTTCTTCCGGGATCGTCCACCTTAAATCTACCTCAGTATAGCTGCTCTGCCTGACTGTGTCAGTATAGCGTAGACAATGACTTATTTTATAGCTGCAAAAGTGGTTGATAAAAGTCTACCTTTGGGAGTGGCACTACAGCAAGGGGTGGACAATGACTATTTCTCAGCTAACACTATGGTTGATTAACATAGTTTGTCATTCATTGAACTTAGTGGCGTAAAATACTGAAATGAATGGACAATGAGCTGATTTGACATTTGTGACTATGTATTTGATATACATTCAGTAGTTGTTCCGCCAGGTGGTGTCACTACAGCAAGTGCAGACAATGACTGATGCTACAGCTGTATACAGGTGGCTGATAACAAATTTTCATCATTACTCCACTAGTGGTATCAGTACACCAAAGGGACCATACTGATTCACATCTTTAATGTGGCTGATTAACCTATCTCGCTAGACACTCCGCCTCAAGATGACACTAGGGTAAGAGATGGGTAATGCCTGATTTTACAGTGTAAGAGTGATTGATATACACATAACAGTAGCTACTTAATCTGATGGTGGAAACTCAGCAAGATTTTTCAAAAGTTGACCTAGCAGTAAATGTGCTTGATATGCTTATTTCATTGGCCTCTCCGCCTGGTGGTGCCACCACAGATGGGACAGACAATGGTTGATTTAATATCGGAAGCACGTTAGATAAACTAACCACAATAGTAATACCCCCATTCCACTGGATGACGCTTTGACTGCGCTCTTGGCGATCATGGCGCTTCTCCAAACATTTCGAAATCGCAGCAGAAGCGTAGGCATTTGCCAAAACTTGGAACTTGTGCGCTTCCAGTACGCTGCCAGTACGCTTCTAGTACGATCTCGCCACGCTAGTTACGATGCTGCCGCGATTTAGCTGCGCTTCTGCAACGCTCTACGGACTTCGAGGGCGCTTCTAATACACTGCTACTACGGCAAAGGATTTCGAGCTACGCTTGAGCTACGCTTATTACGATGCATTTGCGATCGAGCTACGACATAAGTGCCGGAGCTGCGCTCATGCTGCGCTTTCGTTGCGCTTTGTAACCACTTCTATGTAAATCGGCAGAGAATCGGGTCCAGCAGAAGTTAGCCACCAGCCTTCAAACAATATTGATAATATAAAAATTCCAGTGACTATGGCCCAGCTGGCAATCATGAACTAGTGACTTCGAACGACTCGTCTTGTTCTTCTTGCTGTTCAGGCTCAACTGGGGCCTCTGCTCGGCGTTCTAAAGGGCGCCTATCTGGCTCAGTTTAGAGAGCAAGAGCCTGGCCCCCTGTCAAAAGCAGAAGGCAAAATCCATACCCAGGCAGTGTCAGGAGACTATTCTTACGCAGCCTTTACCGCAGGAGAGAGTATTCCTACTCCTGCTCCTGGCAGCCTGCATCTTGAATGAAACGAGTTATGAAACGTCGTGAAAACGCGGCGTTTTCATGCCCAGATCGCCATAAGAGCAGAGGAAACGCAGATAAAGCGCCAAGAGCGCAGCGGAAGCGTCGTGGTCGCGCTATTCATAAATAATAGAGTCGCAGCGGAAGCGGCAAGAGCGCAACGGGAGCGCAAAGAGCGTAGCAGAAGCGTAGCTGGGTCGCAGACGAATATCATGGCGCTGTCAGCACGATCCCGCTGCGCTGGTGCAGCGTTGCTCCCGCTGCTGCTGCGTTCATGAATTTCGAGCTACGTTCTTACTACGCTTTTGTTGCGCTTTGAGTCCACGGCGCTTCCGCTACGTAAATTTTGAGCAGAGTCAAAACAAGCGCCGTGACTTGGCGATCATGCCGCTTCTGATACGCTTTCACTGCGACCTAGAAGCTTCTCCTGCGCTGCTGGCGCTTCTGCTACGATTCATGGCGCTTTGTCCAAACTTTCGGAGCGCAGTGGAAGCGCCGTCCAGTGGAATGGGGGTATAACTACGTCTGCATTCGGAACTCCTCGGCCAATTCAGTGAATCAGACCTCGGGCGTATGTAAGGCGGAGCAATATGCAGCAAAATCCAACATTTTGTTGTTCGGCCGAAAGTATACGCCGAAGCCGTAGATCTCTTTGTCTACGAATGATAATTAATTCTCGACCTGCGACCTTTTTCAGCTGTTCACGGACAACCATTTAATGCTTTGCTGTTGTTAAAACAAAAAAGTCAATTATCAATGACGAGACAGATAATACATTTGTTTCTTCTCATTTTAATATTTACTCGGTGCGACAGTGCGGCCATCTTTGTTTATGTCGTTGTTCCTAACAACAGTCGTGTGACGTAAGTAGTCCCACGTCATACATCCGAGGTTGATTCACGGAATTGGCCGAGCGGTGTTCCGATTGCTACGTCTGGTGGTGTCACTTCCACACGGGATTAACAATGATCACATCCACAACTTAAACTACATGTTATATGTTGTTATGTCTGCTTGTCTATGTTCTCTAGCAATACGGTCACCTGAATAGCTGCCCATTCTGCTCTCTGTTTCATTTAGTAATTTAAGATAGAATATAGGTAAAATATATGTTGTTGCTGTTTTCAATTAGGGTAGCTGAATGACTACCTATTTGGGAAAGAGCCGTTCATCGGGTTTACCGTGCATGTCTTTCGTGAAATTTTGCCAGTTTGTGTGTATGCTTCTTTCTCTTTTTGATATTTAAGGCGGGATGTGGGATTAGACTGTATTAATTCCTGATCATTGCCTATTTTTTTAATTCGGTATGAGTATTGTCACTAATGAAATGGGGTACAACCACTGATTTCACAACTACTGTCTTGGGTGTGTAATCTCTGCTGGTGTGTAATACTGTCTTGGGTGTGTAATCTCTCCTTCCGCTCTACTGCCGCTAAAGTGTGGAAGTCCTTGCCACAAGAGTTTCGAGAGATACCGAACCATAATCAATTTCGATCTCAAATTGGTACGTGGAGCGGGGAGATCTGCGCATGCTCGTTCTGCTCTGAGTGTTAAGCTTTATGTTGACCTTGTTTATTTTGCAGCTGTTTTAATTTTCTGTTTGTTAAATTTTATGTTGACCCAAATCTTAGCTTCTTTGCACCTTATCCTTCGTTAACAGTTTGCCTTTTTCAGCTCAAGGACCCCTGCCATGTAGCTTGTATGTTCTGTGTAGGAGTTCTTGTAGTATGAACTGTTTCATTTTTTAGCCTAACTGGGGATGGGATGCAAAGACGGTGCTGCTAGATTTGCTGGTGGTTATTTACTTATTTTTTTATTTATTTTAATTTAATTTGCTTTAATGTCTGTGCCTGTTCTTAAAAAGCAAATGCTTTGCTCTTAGTAATTATACGTGTTTTGTGTAATTGTTATTATATGTTCTGCATTTTCATTTTATATTATTAGTGTTTTTATGATGTCTTAAGTAATTATAGTGAATGTTTGTATGTTAAACTATGTTTATCTCTTATTATGTAGTATGTGTCTAATTGTTTATAAAATTTGTATGCATGTTTTATACTATATGTGCTTCTGTGTGCTATTTCATATCTTATGCTTTAGCTGTTGACTTTTTAGTTCTTGTTTGCTACTGTTGAGTTTTATGCTTATGATTTTTGCTTGAGTTTTTAGGGGTCTTAGGATCATGCAGATTTTATTATAGATTTATTTGGTTAGATAAGGGCATGGGTGAAGGTAGGCAGTGAGACTGCTGCAGGCGCTCATGCTCTTCTCCTATATTTTAAATCAAAACTATTACTCAATTGTATATATCTGCAGATCTTAACTCCTTTAAAATTCTTAATTGCTTACTAATATATATATTTTTTTCCAGTTTTGCTAATGTTTCTTGCAACAGACTTTTTAATATTTCTTAGATAATAGTGTGCTATTTAATATATTGCTTATTTTCTTAATGTTATTTTTAGCATGTATTACACATAATTAGATTTGTCATATTTGTGAGTCGGTAAATAGCTATACATAGCTAATGTTTCACTGGTATAACATGTCCGACTATAAATAAAATTTGTATTGTATTATTGTATTGTATTGTGATGATGTCGCGAGGTGGGTAGACATTTATTGATTTCAGAGCTGTAAGTTTTGTTGATAAATCCACCTCAAAGTCACCCTGCCTGGTGGTGTTACTACAGCAAGGACTGGACAATGACTGACTTCCCAGCTGTAAGTGAAGTTGAAGCACTTAATTCAGAAGTGACTCAGACTTATGATATTACTATAGTGAGTGGTGGTCAGTGATTGATTTCATAGCTGTGAGTATTCTTGACAAACCTACATCAAAGTCATTCCAGCTGGTGGTGTCACTACCTCCAGTAATGATAGGGCAATGGCTAATCAAATAGCTGTAAATGTTGTTGATAACTAAACCCAATAGTTTGTCACAATAGCAATGCCTACATATTGAATCTAAAGCCGGGAGTGTTGATGATAACCCTACTTTAAAGGTCACTCGGCTTGGTGGTGTCACTACAGGAAGGAGGGAGGGACAACATGTGATAGAGGAGGGACAACATGTTAGTGTTGTTGATAATCCTACCTAAGTAGTCACGCCGCCTGGTGGTGTCACTTCTGCAAGAGGTGAGCAATGACTGTCTTAATTGCCGTGACATATCTAAATTGTGACTCACTCTAATAATGCCACTACAGTAAAGGGTGGAGAAGGCTGGGTTCACAGCATTAAGTATTGTCGATAAACCTACCTCAGTAGTCCCTCCTCCTGTTGATGTCACTATAACAAGGTATGGTCAATGGCTAAATATCTGTGAGTGTTGCTAATCAACCTACCTCAATAGTCACTCCGCCCGGTGGCGTCACTACTGCAAGAGGTGGACAATGGCTGATTTCACAGCTGTAAGTGTTGTTGATAAACAGTGGAGCTGCAAAAATAAATCAAGCTCTTCGTTACGAAATGATTTTGACATTGTAAATTAAAAACCCAGACTGTTTATGTCATGATTACACTGTGCATCCCCAGTGTAGAGATTTTGAAATATGAGCTGCGACACGACAAAACCAACAAAGTGGCATGTGCGGACAGCAAAGACTCAGATCAGCCTGGGCATCCACCCAGTCTGACCAAAGTCTTCGCTGTCCTCATGGAGCTAGCTAAGAGACTTAGCTACTCTTAAAGCGCACAGCAAAGACGGATCAGCCTGGGCTGATCTGTGTCTTCGCTGAGTGCACATACCACTTTGTTGGTTTTGTCGTGTCGCGGCTCATATGCTTCTCCATATAAATTTAAATGTTTAAAGTACAATCAAAAAGCTTGTCCGTAAAATAATATTAAAGTTTTAAGGAATTTTATTAACTGTCGACTCTGAAAAAGTTAAGGTGACCTTTAACAAAAGCAAACACATTAAACAACTTTATAGTTTCATTAGTCATAATAAGCATGATCTTGCAATAAAAACGTGTTCATAAACAAATAAACAATGATGTCTTTTGTCAAACACGCCTTAAACGTTGAAAGAGCAACGTAAGCTCGTAAACCAAGACGCCAGAGATTCGTTAAAGGAAAATTCATAACAGACAATGTGCAAAATATGCCTTGAAATGTATGCCTTAATTGCTCAAAATATTGCTAAACCTTACCGCATTTATGTGGCTAAAAACGGTGTGTTTTTTCATTTCAAGAATAACCCCAAATATCAAATCAGTCTTAAGAAACCCTGCTATGAAATGGGATTTCTCTTCTTAAACAATCCCAAAAACCTAGATCTATCTGTTATAAAAGTGAAAACCCCGTCTAATACGGTAACTAGCTTCAATAATTATTCCAGAATTGGAACAAACAGAGTTTAATAATGGTCGTTTTGCTAGAAAATGTCATTGAGGCATGACAGAAACAGATTGTGTCTTAAGGAGTCTGGAAAAAATTCCGCTGTTTCGATAATACCGGTATGTTTTAAAGTAAATGTCAATTTAAAGTACATGAACAATCGCCAGACAAGAGAGCTCTACATGTATATCTGTCAAACCCTGCAAATCACACTGGAATCTGTCTTAAGTCAAGATTTTATCTAAGTTTTCAATGCCACCACTATCTTCTGGCTTTTTTACATTTTCGCAGCGAGTAAATACTAAGTGAGTTATCTCACTTTAGATATTTTACTACCGCTTAGACGTATGGTGTACCAAAAGGGTCAAAAGCACCGATACGAGTCGACCCGTATTTTTTAAATACGGGTCGACCCGTATCGGTGCTTTTGACCCTCTTGGTACACCATATTGACGTCTGCACTTGTGTTATGGAGGCTGATGAGTTAAAATATAATTTCCAAATAAATGTAGGCTGTCTGTCTGAAAGGGCTGATGATAAGAAAATACTTACCTATGCAAGTAGCATGTTGAATTTCTTCGGTCATGAATCGTATTTCTTCATAGTTTCGTACCTTTTGTAAAATAAATTAATTATTCACATATGAAAATCTAAAGATGAATGGGTACACTTTCAGGGGAAACAACTCTGACATTATCATGTTTGCCTCCCTTCGCAAAGGGGGCCAACTTTTAATTGAAAGAATGTGCTTCTCTAGTCGCAAAAGTTGTTCCCCTTTATAAAAATGGCAGAAAAGAATATGGATTTACCCATACACCTTAACCCACGTTATAGCCGTGTCACAAAAATGTGCCTTGTACACAAGGCAAGCAGCAACGATTCGGTTCAGGTTGTGGGCCCATGGTTTCAGGCCTTACTCTTCGCTGTTTGCCTTGTTGGTTCCTCATGACCCATGTGGACGGTAAATCTCGTCAGATTTCGCGCATATGCAGGCTGATACGAACCTTCTGAGTGCAGGTATGGCTGATCCCAGTTATAAAGCAATAAAGTGAACATGGCCTTCGCAAACCTGTCAAATTTTAATGTCGACATGAATAATTAGTTTAAACTTTATTTATTTGTACAAATAATACAGATACATACAAATACAGTTCATGGAAATAAACTATTCATACAAAAGGGATTCAGAAGAAAGTCGTATTGACTTTTTTAAATCTGTCTCCCAGAATATTAACAGTGCAAATTTCAGACCCATGATTAACAGAGATTACTTCTAACATTGGTCGGATAATTGCCTAGGAATACATTAAAATGTAGAAGAAAAGAAAAAGAAAAAAAACATAAACAAAAAATTAGTATGAACAGAAAGAAAGAGAGAAGCTAGGCACAAAAACCTAAAGGGTAAAGAGAAACAATGTAGATATCTATAGTAGCCTCCACGGGGAAAGGAGGAAAATTCCATTATTATCTTATGATATTCATATAAAAAACGCGAGGTATAGCTATGCTTTCGGAAGCAACAACAAATACATTTATTAGGTAAAAGGCAGTAAAACAATACGTTAAGATGAATGCTTAGTTAAGAATTCAGAAAGATTTACTGATGAAATCGCTTAGATTTGTGTATAAAGGTTTGAACAGCTTTAAAAATCATAATGTTGTCATTTACAGAAACGGCTGTACTTCCATACAACAATGAGTTGAGTGTAGGTAAACAAATCCTTGAAACAGCAGCAAGCATGTCATTTCGAATATTTTGGTATAGGTTACACTCAAGCAAAAAATGACGGGAGTCTTCTACTTCACCACATGCACAAAGTGGATCTAGAATGATATGCTTAGAGAATAAGTGCTGGTTGAGGGATTTACAATTTGTTCGTATCCGTGTGTGATAAATCTGGCAAGTGCGAATTCCGGATGAATAATACGAGGGGGGTGAAATAATGTTACTCATAAGTTTAAGGTTGTATTTGAAGGCAGCTATACTAGTTACATTTTGAATTTCTTCAGGAAGGTCATTCCAATCCCTAATAACTGAAGGTAAAAAAGAAGAGTAATAGAGCTGAGTATTAGTATTGACAGTTTGAATATCACTAGCATTGCGTAAGTTATAGCTAACAGATGATCCAACGGTTCTAGGTACGAGTGAAGACAAGTAAACAGGACATAAGTTATTTTGCATTTTATAAAACATTACAAGCTTATGATTTTTCTTTCTAGAAGAAAGGGTTTCCCAACCTGTTTCAGTTAGTAGAGAATTAATAGAAACAAGTCTTGTCGCACCCGTAACAATGCGTGCAGCTTCATATTGAATTTGTTCAAGTTGATATGATTCATACTGTGTGCAGTTATTCCACACAATATCAGCATACTCTAACAATGGCCTTATAAAAGAAAAGTATATTATTTGCAAAGATGTACGATCCAGTACAAATTTTAGCCGCCTCATGGTTTTAATACGTTGCCACGCTTTAGCTTTAATATAGTCAATATGTTCATGCCAGGAACAGTTGTTAGAAAGGTATAGACCTAGGTGTTTATGAGAAGACACTTCATTAACTTGTTGGTAATTCATAAATAAAGGCGGGTGATAAGGTTTATTGACTTTTCTAGAAAAGATAAGTGACTCTGACTTAGAAGGATTAAACGAAACCAGCCAATCAGCTGCCCATCTATGGATTTTTAAGAGATCAGAGTTTAGAGTCATAGCTGCATCTGTTGGACCATCTACGATAATATACAGACTAGTATCATCGGCAAAAAGCCTGATAGATGAGTTTATATTCTCAACAATGTCATTGATGTAGATAAGAAAGAGAAGAGGACCAAGAATAGAACCTTGAGGAACTCCAGCATTTATAAAAGACCAGTTAGAGGACGCTCCCGGTAGGACAACACGTTGCCTTCTATCTTTAAGATAATTTGCAAACCAAGAGAGGAGAGAACCAGAAATGCCTATGCGTCTAAGCTTGTAAAGTAAACCTCTGTGCCAGACTCTATCAAACGCTTTACTTATGTCGCAAAAGACAGCACGCACTTCTTTACCTTCATCAAGAGCTTTACAAAAAGTATTGTATAGATCCACAAGTTGGTTAACAGTGGAGTCCCCTGGAACAAAGCCCGATTGCAATGTAGTTATAATACTATTGTCTTTACAGAAGTTAAAAACATGCTTATGTACAATCTTTTCCATGACTTTACCTATAGTATTTAAAAGAGAAATGGGGCGATAATTTGAGATAACTGAAGGGTCATCCTTTTTGTGAATGGGCGATACATTTGCTTCTTTCCAAGTGGAGGGGACTTTGCCTGACTGAAGGGAGAAATTAAACAAATCACATAATGGTGCGGAGAGCGGAATTGCTAGTTCTTTTAAAAGCCTATTGCTGATAGAGTCTGGCCCAGCTGCTTTGCCAATAGCTAAAGACTGAAGGGTTGATTGTACTTCATCCGGGGTAATGGCAATAGAACTCAGGGAATGTAATTCAGCAAATGGAGTTGCAGGAAGAGAAGCATGTGTGTCATCAAGGACTGTTTGCTCTGTAAAGTAATCGTTTAACGCAGTTGCCTTTTCCACATCTTCTTCAATAACAAATCCGTCAGCTATAAGAGGTGGTATAGAGAAAGATTGCTCATTGTTAATGAAATGTTTTAACGTTTTCCAGTAGTCTTTAGGACGCAGGTCACTATTCTGCAGTTTATTGGCTAATTTTTCATTAATAAGTTTTTTAGATTGTCTTATTTCGTTTGTAACTTTATTTCTAAGTGTTTTGTAATTGGTATGGTCAGTGGCATTATTTGTTCGTTTATACTTATCATATAATCTTTTTCTTTTCCGCATCATTCTCTTTATTTTACTGTTTAGCCATTGAGGGTCAGACTTTCTTACCTTAACAATTTTATTTGGAATGTGCTTCTTGGAGGTGTTAATGATATAATCTGTAACATTTTTTGTGTAAGTGTCAATATCTTCATTTTTGAGTGATTGCCAATCGAAGTCAGACATTTCCTGTCGAAGTGCATCATAATTACCTCTGTCGTAAAGCCATACCTGTCTTTGAAACACTTTAGTTATTACCTTCTTAAAATCTAACACACAAAATATCGGACAATGGTACCTCACAGCTTGTTCAAGACAAGGCTCACCAACTCCACTTAACATAACACCCTGCTTATTAGAGGTCAATATAAGATCTATAATAGAACTGGAGGATTCAGTGAAATGGGTGGCTTCATTTATTAAGTTATGTAAATTAAACTGCTGACATAAGGTTACAATCTTCCTACTAGATACCGGCTTTAAAGTATCAAGATTAAAATCACCTGTTATCAAAATGTTATCAATATTAGTATCATAAGCCAAGCCTATAGAATTCTGAATTGATTCCAAAGTCGCAGGAGGAGAGTTAGGTGGCCTATAAAACGTGCCGATAAGAAGTTTGTTTCGATTACAAGAGACTTCGATCCACAGACATTCTATGTCTTGAAGTTCAAGGTCAACTCTACGTTTGGCATAAACATTTTCTTTAACATAGACACAAATCCCGCCATGGTTATCACCTTGGCGGTCCCTCCTATGAGGCACATTAAAGCCATGCATATTAATGTCATTGTCAGTTGTTCTATGGTCTAGCCATGTCTCAGATAGGCACACCACGTCAAAATGGCTTAATTCAGATTCGAGTATATCGACTTTGTTGCACAAACTCTGTATATTATAATGCACAACAGAAAAGTGTTCCTGTAGGATAGTATTATAAGACGACGACGAAGAAGAAGAAGAGGAATCGGAAAAATCAGGACCAGGATTACGCTCAACATCACCACTCTTTAAGAGTAATAGCGATAGTATGATCATCAGTTCAAAGGAAGATAGAAAAGTAAGACCTTTAACCTTGAAATGACGACAGCAATGTAACCCTATTCGCGCCCTGTATGTCTGTATGTCAATCATTTACGTAATGCAATCAATGAGGGCACGAACAAGAGTCTTGGACGCGAAGAGAAACATTTGTGTCTGTTTACAAACTTCCATTTCACTGTCGTGTTGAATACATAACGTCAAGGAAAAAAAAGTTGAGTCCCCGTGGAGTATAGAAACAAGAGGGCCATGAGGCCCTGAATCGCTCACCTGTGTATGGTGGCCATGTAGGTCATGTGACCTAGACCACTTGATAAATTTTCGTATTATCAGCCCATGGAGGCTGTGTATGATATTTGGTTATAATTGGTCCTGTGGCTTTTGAGGAGACGTCTTAAACTGTCAAAATATAAGAGATATGGGTCAGAGGTCAAAGGATGACCTTGACCTCTTGTACCCGCAAATCTTCCATGTACTAACTAAGACGACTGTATATAGCAATTTTTAGGCCAAAATCTTCTAAACTTGCCATGAACTCTTATGTTCTACCATTTTCCCATACTTGACATTGCCTTGTAAAAGGTCAAGTCAGCCCAAGGTCATCATTTGAACAATCTTGATAGTACTCAAGTACCTGATGCTATATACCAAGTTTAAAGGCCATCGATCACTTGGTTCTTGAGAAGGAGATTTGTAAAGGTTTTTGCCATATATGGGCATGGCGGCCATGTTGGTCAATGACCAAGACTGAACAAATTTTCTTTCCCTCAGCCCCTAGAGGCTCTGTATGAAATTTGGTTACAATTGGCCCAGTGGCTTTTGAGCAGATGTGTGAAATTGTCACAATATGAGAGACCAGGGTCTAAGGTCAAACAATGACCTTGACCTCTTGTACATATAAATTTTCATGTACTCATTTAGATGACTGTATATGCCAATTTTCAGGTTTAAATCTTCAACAGTTTCCAAGAAATCTTATGTTCTACCATTTTCCAATATAAAAGCTAAAAAAGCAAATTTTACCTTACCGTAAAAAAGGTCAAGGTCAACCCAAGGTCATAATTTGAACAATCTTGGTAGTACTCGCGTACCTGATGCTACATACCAAGTTTCAAGGCCATTGGCCTATTGGTTCTGGAGAAGAAGATTTTTAAAGGTTTTTACCATATATGGGCATGGCGGCCATGTTGGTCATGTGACCCAGTCCGTTTGAACAAATTTTCGTTCCCCTGCTCCCTAGAGGCTCTGTATGAAATTTGGTTACAATTGGCCCAATGGCTTTTGAGGAGACATGTGAAATTGTCAAAATATGAGAGACCAGGGTCAAAGGTCAAACAATGACCTTGACCTCTTGTACGCATTAATTTTCATGTACTCATTCAGATGACTGTATATACCAATTTTCAGGTCTAAATCTTCAACAGTTTCCAAGAAATCTTATGTTCTAGCATTTTCCCATATAAAAGCTACAGAATGCAAATTTGACCTTACCGTAAAAAAGGTCAAGGTCAACCCAAGGTCATAATTTGAACAATCTTGGTAGTACTCGCGTATCCAATGCTACATACCAAGTTTCAAGGCCATCGGCCTATTGGTTCTGGAGAAGAAGATTTTGCTAGGTTTTTACCATATATGGGCGTGGCGGCCATGTTGGTCATGTGACCAGGACCGTTTGAACAACTTTTCGTTCCTAAGTCCCCTAGAGGCTACATATGAAATTTGGTTACAATTGGCCCAGTGGTTTCAGAGGAGAAGTCGTTTGAAATTGTTGACGGACGGACGGACGGACGGACGACGGACGGACGACGGACGACGGACGCCGGAGCCTTACCATCCTATAAGCTCCCCCGGAGCCGCTGGCTCAGGTGAGCTAAAAAGAAAGGTAAGAAAAGATATAGATACCAGCATGATAAGTGTTGCGCAAAATTTTGTCCCTTTTTGGAGTATTAAGATTCTAGACCCACAACGACAAACACAGGCAATTCGGCAAGTGCCGCCATACTTCGTCAACCAATGACAAACTTTCCGCTCCGCTGATGCAAACTCCGCTCATGTGAACAACGTCAGATTTATATGCGACTGATCTCTTATAAAGAAATCGACAGCCTCATTCGTGATAAACGAATGACAACATAATGTTACCTGGGGCTCATTCGTGATACGCGGAAGAGCACAATACACGTCAGTGTTTAGCGGCCCTCGTCGACGCTGCCCGTATCCGACACTGTGGGTCCGGAAACCTATGTATACATGTAATCTATTTTCGATTTTTGGTTATGTTTTTATTATATTTGCAAGAGATTTTACACTTCAGCCCACTGGGCACAACACGTTGAATCAACGCTAATTCAACGCCGACGCAACGTCATTGGCGTTGAATCAACGTCGACTCAATGCCAATTCAACGCTATAAACCTGCAGGTTGAAAGGAAGATAGATTGGAAATCGTAAAAAGTTTCACAAAAGCACATAAATACATAAATATACACATTATGTACATACGTGCACATGTGTGCACGAAAGATACACGCGTGTGCACGTATGTACGCATAGACTTACAAATACCAATACAAATACAGTATATATACTCAGTCATTGATATAAACATGCATATATAATTACATAATAGCATTATATTTAAACATACACATATATTTACATAAACACACGTATACAAATAAGCACATACACATCATTAAAC
This sequence comes from Ctena decussata, assembly GCA_963989385.1. NCBI lineage: Eukaryota > Metazoa > Mollusca > Bivalvia > Lucinida > Lucinidae > Ctena > Ctena decussata. The sequence goes on along the minus strand of OZ022498.1, from coordinate 29,052,244 downwards.
AAACTAAACTTTGATATAACATGACAAGTAATTGTTGAAAATATACTTCAGTTACACTTCGCAACGCACTCAGAGCTATGGATATGGGGAGCACTCTATGATATATTACAGTTAAACAAGCAAACAACAACAACAATCACAAAACTTCAGAATTCCATACATGAAGTCCATAATATTAGTCTTCGATTGAATAAGGAGACCATCTTAAAATCCACATCAGCCCATCCTCCCCATCTCGAACCCTACAGAATGCACACATGCTAACCACGTACGAACAATACACGCACATTATATAAATATATATATATATATATATAAATAATCCCAAGTTAATCAAGTTCCTGGACCCACAATGGCGATCGCTGGCAAAGCAGTAAGCACCAACATGGATAGACACCACCAACCCCGCCAACACCAGTTCACCGGCGTTGAGCGAGACAGGCGTGTCCATCGGTGAAATGGAGCCGGCAACAGCAGAACCCGAATTCTGCTGGTACCCGGCAACATTCACGACCCGCCTGTATCCGCCACTGTAAGTCCAGAACCTCAACAAAGATACGTACCATACATAAAAGCGTACCTCGATTTTTGATAGCCAAAATAACAGACAGACACCAATTAACATGGCTTGTCATAACATGGATATCAGTAAAAGTTCATTAATTCGATAAGAGATACTTAATTATGCGCCGAGTAACACTTCGAAATGCCCAAGGTTTGACTTATGCAAAGGGGTACAACTATAATACACATAATACTGAACCACAACATGGATGATCAACAGGAAATCAGGCCATTATAATTACAGAGACAAAAAGCATAAAATGTGAATGGGGAAAAAGAGGAGAGACATATATTTTTCCCATAGATGTCTGTTTATCCGTCCTTCTGTCTGTCTCTCTGTCACTTATTGTGTTCGCTCAATATCTCTGAAATGGTCGAAGATATTTCTCGAAATTTGGTACAAATACAAAGTAGCAGCATACAATGTTAAAAGAATAAAAACCATATCTCCATTTTCATTTCTGGTGGAACTAGGTGCATTTGCCTTTTGTTTTATATGGAAATGATGTCTGCTCCATAATTCTAAAGCGGTTGGTGATATTTTAACGATACTTGATACAATTTCAAACCATTATCACACATTGTGTACGGCATGAGAAGCATAGCCACTGGATCATTTTAATGATACTACACCTCTTTCTTAATGTTTTCTTTTGAATTCAAGACTGACTGCTACATAGCTTAAAGCCTTTATCTAGTTGTATTACCTTAACTCTTTTTTCTTTCAAGGTGAAAATCTAGACATAAATGGTCATAGTGACAGTAGTTTTCTGTTAGAATCAGACTATTCCCCTGGGGCTATCTGCCTCAGTCTCAGGGGTATGCGCTAAGCACCATTTTTGTGTGTCGCAGTGAGTGAAGTGAGTAAACCCACCAATACGAAGGCTATACGGAAACTGGTTACTTTATTTAAAGTCTCATTCGAAAGACCGGAGGAACGGGGGATCGAACCTGCGACCCCTGGATTGGTAGTCTAGCGCCTAAACCACTAGGCCACCGCCACGCCTTGCACGAGTCGCAACTCAGTTACAAACGTTTACCTGATAAGCATGAGTGCAGGCGGGATCCGAGGCTATGGTGTTCAGTTCTGAAATATGAATAGCATGCCCGACGCCGACAGAAAACACAACTATAGGAGCAGCCTGGGCTCGTTGAGCGGCGTGACGTGTATTGATAAAGTCGTCGGAATCACCGTCAGTAATAACCACCATCACCTACAATTATAGTCAAAAAATATTTGAGCCGCGACACGACATAACCAACAATATGGTTTTGCGCCCAGCGCAGACTCAGATCAGCCTGGGCATCCGCCCAGTCTGATCAGAGTCTTCGCTGTCCGCATGGAGGTAGCTCAGTCCCTTAACTACCCTTTAAGCACTTAGCGAAGAGTCTGACCACACTGAGCAGATGCCCAGGCTGATCTGAGTCTTCGCTGGGCGCACAACCACATTGTTGGTTTTCTCGTGTCGCGGCTCATTTCAATCCCAAAAACAGACACCTAAACCACTTCGGTCGTCCAAATCCATTATAATATAATTCGTGATTGGGCATAATCATGTTTTAAAAAATATGTTTCGGGCAATTTCAGTGGACGTAGCTTGATTAATTTTTGAACTATCTGAAATACATCAGTAAATGTTCATTTTATTTTTCTTGTAGTTTCATTAAGTTAATCTTTAGTCGCGGGGTCGTATTCATAAAGCCACTTAAGTCGTTGCTATGCTGTTGCTAAGGCAAAATATCTTTTTAGACTGTTCCTCCAGAGCAAATTTCATAGTTGTAGGGAATTTCCTTCATACAGATTTAGCCCTAGCAACAGCATAGCAAAGACTTAAGTCGTTTTATGGATACGGCCCCCGGTATCCAGATTTGCTTGTCCCGGAAGCACACGCCTATCAAATGCTCACAAGCGAAACCGCGGTTGATCACGAAAATCCGTTCGAGGAGTTTCCGGTTTAGCAGAGGAGGAGCTTAAAACGATAACAAATGACACTGACTGAAGATAACAACAATATAAACACAAGTTATTACTATAATGACGTGATCTGCCACTCTGTAGCACGTACCCCAGTAAACACACAACATTTGTACAAAGTCTACCCAACGTTAGCTGAACGTCATGAACGCTTAGACAACGTTGGGTAGACGTTGTACAAACGTCGCCTGTTCACTGGGATCGAGTGGATGTGCTCGCATCATTGGATCACAACCTTGTGCAAAGTTGAGCCGCAGATTTGGAAACATCTACTATTATTGAAACACAGGTTCATATCAAGTTACTGTAATAATGATATTTGATATGCCTTTTATCCGAATTGATTTGCAGTTCCTAAATTATTGATCTAGACGACAAATACAAAGGCCTAACGTCGATATTCGTCTGGTACCTGCATCTACAAAATGAATTAAGAGAAGACACACCTTGAGCAAAAGTTCAGTCGTAGTCTCCTTGTGAAAAATCGTCAGTTCTTGGATCCGGTTTTCTGAATCCGCGCCGGCAGATAACGAACAGTTCGATAGATACTAGTATATCATTGTCAGACATATGATAAAAGGCTGTCCTCCTACTGGTCAATTCATAACACTTAAAACGTCAGTGATGAAAATGGCAGAATTTGCAAACAGTGCAGATTCTGATGAGGTGGCTCATATAATGAGCCACCTCATCTAGATCTACAGTGTTTACCCTCTAGTTTTTGAATTTTCAATATGATATAGCTTGGATGAAACATATTTTGAAACTTTTGCAGACGTAAATTTTGTCGTCTGCTTTTTGGCGCTTGGCGGGATAAATGACATGTCAATGTTTGTTCTTCTCTGAAAGTTTTACCTTAACCACTCCAGGGCGTGCTCCACGTGCTGTGCTGAAAACGTCATTGACGGCTTTATCTATCGCCGCTGCTGTTGCGGTAGAACCTGAATGATACTGGACATTCAGTATTGCTGATGATAATGCTGAATAAGAACTGAAAGAAAAAGACGGACAGTGTCACACCCTTCGTCTGCAGCAAATCTCATCATTTAAAAAAGAAATAGCCACCTTCAACATGCTTCGAAACAGTAACCTTATAGTCAGAGAAAATCGATGTCTCGAAGTGTCTGGTAAATGACTTAGAACCTGGAATAATGATTTTTGCTGCAGACAAATCAGGGGCGGATCCAGGAATTTTAGATAGGGGGTTCAAATTAGATGAGGGGGTTCGATTTGCGCAGTTCGACCAATTTTTGCTGAAATTCCCCATGAAAAAGAAATAATCTAGGCTGAAGAGGGGGTTCGTTTGAACCCCCCCCCCCCTGAACCCCCCCCCCCCTCCCTGGATCCGCCACAGCAAAGGGCATTGCTTTGTGGTTTTTAGTATGTGCACTTTACAAAATTGAAATCGACTTTGTAAGAATAGAGATATGACTAAGTTTCTCAGCTCTATCGAGATTTTTTTATTTATTACTTGTGAAGGACGCAGATATTCTGCAGATATTCACCGGATATTCTGCATGACTATGAAGAACCATGTTAGATGTGATGTTTGCGAAATATAAGCACATTTCCGCTATATATACTTGACCAAATTATTACAATGTAACTTGACTTGTCAGTGAAAAGCATAATTCTGCATAGTATTATTTGCTAAGAAGTAAAAGAACTTTTCGACTTATCACAAAATTCCTGAAAGTGGACAAACCGAAATTTCGGTTTGGCCACTTTAGGAATCTTGCGATAACTCTGTTAGTTTATCTTCTTCATGGCTAACATTTTGCTAATATAATTTCCATGAATATAAGTTCTGAATGGTTAAAAGTTGAATATCATTGGTAGGCCTACATTTAGGCAAATCATTTGCGAAGGCTTGAAATTTCAATTTCCAAATGCACTGAACATAATTGCGCGTTAACCAGGTGTGTGGAGTTTTATACATTATTAGCAAACTAGTCGAAAACTCAAACCGACCTGTAGGTGTTAAGATAGAATTCAACCCTGACAGCAGATGAAAATGTCACCATTCCGACTTTTGTATAGCTCGGGGAGATAGTGAACCCACGAACAACTTGATTCACAAAGTATAGGGCCCTGTTGAAATCGTCCGTGGACATGCTTGAAGAGCTATCAACAACGAACACAAGATCAACTTGCTGGTTTATGTGGCACCCTGAAAATAGCACAACATCCGATTTTATCATATGACGTCGCATCTGAGAGTGTAATAAAGCCATGCATTAAAAACAATAATCCACTAGTCGATTAAACATGCAAATTACGTCTTAACGTTACTGTATGCGTTGACGTCCATAAAACGTCGCGTTTTCTAATAGCGAAATCGTGACGTTTTAGTGCAAATTTTGCTGATAAAATGCGATTTTAGTGTCATATGATAAATAGAATCTTGCATTCGTGCTCCTGTGTTATTGAATTTATTAAACGAGTTTGGGAAAACCGATAAGATGCTCGGCATAGCATCGCATCTTATCTTTTTGGTTTAAACAATATTTTATTCAAATAAGTTGCTATACAATTGTAAATAATATTATATGGTACAGGATCTGATAGAAAGCTGAAGATTATTTAAATCATCTCCTGAAACACTATGAATACAGCAACATACGTGAATGATGGAAAGAAAACAAGTAAATCAGGTGAAATAAATGAAAACAAAAAATGATTAAAACAGAGAATGCTACATAGCTAAACACATATCCGTAGCCAGCAAGTATTCTTCGCAGGCTTTTGTGCCCCGAAGCTGCACGGGGACCAGGTACCCAGGGACTGTGTGGGAGAACCTATGTACAGACAAGCCTTTCGCAGACACCTGTCCCCGCGGAGCTTAGGCAGGCACATGCATACGAGTAGCATTTGCCAGGCTAGCATAAAGAGATACAAGTGTCTACCGTGACAAAATAATAATAATAATAATAATAATAAATACAACAGTACGAACGCACTGGCTTATGATATAACAAGCTGAATCAGGATAAGTTTAGACAGAAAATATATCTGTTTCGTGAACTGATGAAAAGATTAGAGGAGTGACCAGCCACTGCGGTTGACTTAAATAAATAAATATAATTCTATTCACTGTTGACCGAGTTCCCGCCACCCCTGCTGCAACCGGCTTAGATCTATATTTTGGTGAGAGATGTGTCGTTATTTCTAAATAAACCTTCTCGAGTGAGTTATGAAATCATGTACTTGCAGAAATAAGCGTTCGTACGTCCGCCATTCCATGAAGTAGCTGATGTGTGTTTAAGTCATTTAAATTACGCGATAGGTACATGTTTCTTACATTGGGGAAGTTTGGACATTTAAAAAAGAAGTGATATGCGCTTTCGAATTCAATACATGAGCATGAAGGACTAGGGACAATACTTTTTCTGTATAAATGTGAATTGAGAGCACTACATTCCATCCGTATTCGTGCGTGAAGTATCTGGCCCATTCTGGAACCAGCGTTGAAGTATTTGGGTGGTGTGTGCATGTCTCTATTTAATAAACGGTATTTAAAAGATGCCACAGATGGTGAGTTTTTAATATCTTCAGAAAGGTCGTCCCAGACGCGAATGATAGAAGGGAAGAAAGTTATAGAAAAGATTTGTATTAGCGTGGATGTTACGAAGATTGTTAGAATTCCTGAGATTGTAATTTGTAGTATTTTGTACAAGCGGGAGCACAATGCTTTGCAAATATTCAGGTGTAAGGTCGTTGAGAATTTTGTAGAGAATTATTAATTTATGTTTGTTGCGTCTATTTTGCAAAGAGTCCCACCCAAGGTCAGACAGGAGTTTTTCCGTGCTACATAGTTTAGTGGCTCCTATGATTATTCTCGCCGCTTCAATGTGTATTGCTTCTAACTGCTTTTACTATCGGCTGTGACATTGTCCCATACTAAGTCACTGATACTCTAATACGGGCCTTATGAATGCAAAATACATTTTCTCAAGAGCACGTCTATTAAGTTTAAATTTAAGGGTACGAAGGAGATTAAGTCTACTCCTTGCAGCATCTGTAATATTTGTGATGTGGTTGGTCCAGTTACATGTATCTGAGAAAGTTAAACCTAAATGTTTGTGGGTTGACGTACATGTCAATGCTACGTCGTTCATGATAAGAGGAGGGTGGTTTACAGGATTGTGTTTCCTTGATATCAGCATGGAAAATGTTTTGGAAGGATTAAAATCAACTAACCAGTCACTAGCCCAATTGCTGATATGTCTCAGGTCATTGTTTAATGTTACAGCTGCAGTATTCGGATTATTAACAATAATATATATGCTCGTATCGTCAGCTAAGAGTCTTACAGAGGCATTAAACTCATTAACAATGTCATTTATATAAACTAGGAATAGCAGCGGTCCGAGAATGGGCCCTTGCGTTACACCGGCTTTTACAAAGGTCCACTGAGATGCTTGTCCGTTTATGACTACACGCTATCGCCTGTCAGTTAGGATACTAAAAACATTTCAAAATGGTCTCAGAGCAGCCCATTTGTGACAGCTTGTGCAATAGGCCACGATGCCAGACCCTATCAAAAGCCTTGCTTATGTCGCAGAAAACGACACGTACTTCCTTACCGCTGTCTACAGCCTCACAGAAAGCATGGTAAGTATGTAGAAGATGGAAGGTTGTGGAATCGCCGGGGACGAAACCAGACTGAAAGGGAGTTAAAAGGTTATGTGTATTAATGTAGTTATACAATTCTTTGTGAACTCATCGTTCCACGACTTTGCCAGCTTGACAAAGAAGTGATATTGGTCTATAGTTTTTAGGGCAAAGACCGATCATCATTTTTGTGGATACATGTTATATTTGCATCTTTCCACTAGGACGGAAACTCTCGCAGTTGTAAAGATGAGTTAAACAATATAGAATACGGTGTTGCAAGTAAGGAAGACCCTTCTTTTAGCAGGCGTGGACTCATAAGATCTGGTCCACAGGACTTACTAGCGTCAAGGTTTTGTGCTTTGGCGAGTGATAACGAACAAATCTAAAGGGGTCGTGAAAGACAGTTGTAGGTTGGGGAAGGACTTTATTGTTGTCATTAACGTACGATTGTGAAGCGAAATATTTGTTTAGCATTTCAGCTTTTTGAAGGTTAGTTTCAGCAAATTCATCGTTAAGTGTAAGTGTGGGCACATTCTGAGAGGTTTCACCGATTTTAAGAAATTGTTTTGAAGTTTTCCAGAATAACTTTGGATTTTGATTTTCGCTACTGAGCATATCCTCAAGCTTATCAAAATAATCTTTTTTAGATCTTCGAATATAATTAACGACTGTATTTCTTAAGAGTTTATATCTATCCCAAAAGTGTATGTTTGCTGTTGTTTTTTTTTTTTTGTTTTTTTTTTTATGACAACGTTTACGTTTCCGTATCAGGTTCTTAATATGGCATGTGATCCAGGGCTGATCATTTGGGCGTATCGTTGCGGTTTTGTTCGAAATTGATCTGTTGGCAGCATCGAAGATAGCTTCGGTTATTAGCTGAACTCCGGTATCAATATCATTTGTGCTGAACTTGAGTTTCTAGGTCGTGTTCATGAAGAACCTCACGAAATTTGTCAAAGTCGGCTCAACAATGCATAATTCCAAATTTTTCGTTTGTAGGATCTGAGTGTAGGACGTATAAATTTCAGCAAGACGACAGTTGGACAATGATACCTTATCTGATCAGGAATGAAAGGGTCTGCTACACCACTAGTCAAAATATTTTACGGATTTCGAACCATTACCAAGCCTATGAGTGAGGCAGAGTGTTCGGTGTAGTGAGTTGCCTCATTTATCTTATCTTATCTTATCTTTTTCCCCAACTCGTTTAATAAATTCAAAAATACATGAGCACTGATGTAAGATCCTCTATTTAAAAAGAATCTCAGCAGGCACAAAACGTCTGATTAACATTAAGTCAACGCTGATTACGTTGAATCAAAGTTATTGAATAAAAACAGTGCCGTATGGTATTAACAGCCGTGCATCAACCGGAGAAAAGCCGTGTATCAACAAATGATTTCACGCGCTGTTGATGCACGGGTATGCAATTTTCAGTATGCTCGTGCCTGGGCATCAAAATAATAAATCCGCCATGCACCTTCGATTAATTTACAAAATATGGTGGTGTGCTACCTATGTATTCTTATGACGTCATCATTGTTTGTACATTTATCACGTCATCAAGCACTGACATGGGTTTCAAAGCGAAGGTGTCTTCATTCTTACGATGCGTAATGGAGAGTAGATCTAAATAAGTGTTTAAAATATGTATCCCAAGCTTTCAGCAATCAAGAACTGCAGGATGGTACATAAATGGACCAGGTTTGTTCTGCATGGAAATTATTATTTGATCAAGGTATCTGCTTTTAGTTGTAATGAATTTGTAACGACCATCTTGGACACTTTTTCAGAAATACTGTTGAATAGGATGACGGCAGCCATTTTGAATAGCTTGATTCTCTCGGGCCAGGAAGACGGATATTAATATAAAGATGCACGAACGCGTTGGCTGTCAAACGGTGACAAAATATAGTGCCATATTTATCGCAAATTATAACGGTTATTTCGTTGAATTTATGCAATAAATAATAAATAATAACAGCGACCAAACATTTTTTTCCATTTGCATTAACGTTTGCCAGGTCCCTCGGGAGATGCTGAAAACCTCGGCCTTCGGCCTTTGTGTCAACATCTCCCTCGGGACCTGGCAAACGCTGATGCATGAAAAATCATGTTTTATCCCTATATTAAGTCAGTGTTGATTGAAACGTTTTGTACCCAGTAGGAAAGGCTTGTATAGTTGAAAATAAACAGTATGTTACATTATTTAATAATATATCACCACTGGTACTTCGAATACACGTCAAGAACTTTGGAACCAGTTAAATGTGTTTTGTTTTCTACTAAATTAAAACAAGCCGCATATACCAATCTATAAAGCAGACAGGAAGATGTAAATGCACATGTATAAGGACAAGTTTTTCTCACAACACGGTGAATATCACACTTACCCAAGTCCAAAAGCTCAGCCATCTGAGTAAAGTTCGTCGCCGATCTATTGGAGTGGAAATTTTGGGACCAGAAATTTCCTTGCTCTTCCGCTTTCCACGTGATAGCACTACTGCCATGCCCCTTTAGAAGAGTGTAAAGGGCAGCAGCAACGCCGGAGTACAAAGGTTTTCTTAGATCATACCATGATACCAAACCCCAATTAATGCCAATCTTGTGTCTGATGATATTATACTGTGCTGTAAGATTGGACTGCCCCTGTGTCTCTTTGAATGCTGATTGGTCTACCTGAAAAACGATTGTATTGGCGCTGAGAATAACAGAACCATCCAACACTGGCGCTGAGAGAAACAGAACCATCCAACACGAAACTCAAGTCTTTCGTGGAAATATTAACCTCCATTTTATACCCATTGGACGGTGTGTGACCGTTGTTTACGCATTTGTAGCGATAAGGAAAAAAGAAGAATGAGAAACACCTTGCAACTGTTCTTAAGGCTATTTTATTCAAATTTATTTCAAAATGAAGGGAACTGTTTGAAGTTTTTAAGTTAAACAAACTGATACAATCGAATTTCACATCCAACCCACAAGACCAAATGAGAAGAAAAAAAAAAAACACCTAGCACTACTGAGTGTAAGACAGTACACCATGGACAGCTTTCGTGAACAATTTTTCCCGGGTATACATGTATGGTCACCAAGCAAACCAAAACCAAACGGACAGGCTATTTACAGTTAACTGTTATAGTCAAAACACCTTAAAATAGCTACTTACATCATTGAATGCTAAAAAGCCGAGTTAATATGGCTATTTACAGTTAACTGTCTAAAGAAAAACGATCAGGATACATATTCAATGCATTTACACATAACTTTTTAAATACTTGAGAACAAACAGAAAACAATAAAAAGGATGAAGCAAAACACAAACTCCGCCTCGGAACAATCAACATCAAAGTAAGTAAGTAATTTATTAATGCAATAAGCCATAAGGCCCATGAGCACATATACATATAACACAATACATGTTATGCAGGATAGCAAATACGATAATAAGTAATTTTTACATCCTCGGGAGAGGTGCAAGGGGGAGTGCCTATAAGGCCCTTTTTCTGCCCAAGAGCATTTTTTTTTATTTTCAGCTTATGATTAGACTATAGTGTCCGCTATACTAAATCAATAGTGGTTAAGCTCCGTAAGCCCTACTTTTGGAATAATGGGGTTATAAAAGTGGGTGGGGTAAATCGACATGGACCAGGGATGTCATATTATAAGCTGTATTTCTCCTTCAAATTTAATGGCATTCATAAATATCTTCCTTGATAAGTTGAAGTAATGTCTTTGGTGACATCTTTTCTCAAATTCTATCTTTTAAAGTAAAATCTTATGACTGCAGAATTTCTTTTAGAGACACTGTCAATTTTCATTAATTTTGGTACTTTGAATTCAATATATTCTACCATATCTCTAGAACCAATGGATGGCTTCTTACCAAACTAACATGGGTTCGCCGTTTGGAGAGTGCAAACTGTTGATTAAATTTTGGTGACCTTGACCTTTGTTTCAAGGTCATAGTAAGACTTATAATGTCAATTTTAAGTCAAGTTTTGGCCATTGTCTACACAGTAGCTCCGGAATTGATATGGAATTGTTCCAAAAGTGACCTAAATTAAACATTATGAGGAGTTCGAGCACTAGTTATGATTAAATGGCCATGACATCATGATTAAATGGCCATGACATCATCTTCAAGGTCAAGGTCATGGCTAGACTAAACATAGTTTAATCATAGATTTCATCAATCAGGCGGCAGAAATGTACCAAATCTGAGTGTTTTCATTTGAAAATCAATGTTTAATGTGCACAGAATGACCTTGACCTTGGTCTGAAGATCAGTATTAGCCAAACATGATGAAACAGAATTGGGTTAAACTTAAAGGTTATAGAAAAGTCTATTGTAAAACAATGAACTTCTGAATGTATTGATGACCTTCAGATCAAGGTCAAGGTCGTTATATGCATATTAAGCATTGTGTTACAAATAGAAACGTACATATTTGTTAAGTTTCTGCTTACTAGCTGTGTGAGATCTTTGATTAAACTTTGTCTAGTCTAACCTTGACCTTGACCTTGAAGATGATGTTATGGCCATTTGATCATAACTAGTGCTCTTACTCCTCATAATGTTTGATTTAGGCCACTTTGGTCATGATTTCATATCATTTTAGGAACTACTGTGTAGACCTTGGCCAAAACTTGACTTAAAATTAACATTATAAGTCTTACTGTGACCTTGAAACAAAGGTCAAGGTCACCAAAATTTAATCAACAGTTTGCACTCTCCCAAGGGTGAACCCATGTTAGTTTGGTAAGAAGTCATCCATTGGTTCTAGAGATATGGTAGAATATATTGATTTCAAAGTACCAAAATTAATGAAAATTGACAGTGTCTCTAAAAGAAATTCTGCAGACATAAGATTTTACTTTAAAAGACAGAATTTGAGAAAAGATGTCACCAAAGACATTACTTCAACTTGTAAAGGAAGGTATTTATGAATGCCATTAAATTTGAAGGAAGAATATAGCTTATAATATGACACCCCTGGTTCAGGCTGATTTACCCCACCCTCTTTAATAACCCCATTATTCCAAAAGTAGGGCTTACGGAGCTTAACCACTATTGATTCAGTATAGCGGACACTATAGTCTAATCATCAGCTGAAAATAAAACATTTTGCTCTTGGGCAGAAAAAGGGCCTTATAGGCACTCCCCCTTTAGAATCAAATTCATGAAAAGCGCTATCTGAAATCTAACATAATACATTACATATTTCACCATCCGAACATATATGAACACACGGGTATATAGTTATACACAGCAAACCGAAGTTGTCGTTCATATTTGACACAACATTATGCGTTCAAGTCGTTATTAACTGTAATATCAAGCAAGATAAAAGCGGTGCATCTACTTGATGAACCTCCACGCCGCACACAAAAGAACCATGGGGAAACCCTGCGAACCTTTACAGAACCTGATTCATCACTGGATTTGGTACCGGAGTGTCACTTTGAGCTTCTCCGCGTACCACCCCCGTTTCTCGAGGAAACATTGTGCCCAGAGCAAACGGCAGTCCCAGAGTGTGCGACCTGGATGCTATAACATTTTGCCTCCCTGTCATCTTTCACATAATATATTACATATGCCCTTATTTCACATTATTTTGGAAGGCTTTTAACTACAAATACTATTCAGTTCTAACATGAATACCCTACTTCGTACAAAGAGTACCAAAACAGCTGTACCCAGCATTCCCTATGGTGTACCCAGCCAGGGAGGGGACATGTGGCGGAAACCAATGTCCAAACAGCATACCCCCTCCCCGGAGGCTGTACAGCACATCGAGCTTGTTCGGCAAAGAATATGGTTCGTGTTTTATTACCTGCAATCAATTTAAGCTGTATATTCCTCAAGTTAAACGCTTTATCGATGAAAATGCTAAGATTCTTTAGAATACGACAATTTTCGGATGAGAGTAGATCAAGAATTTTCGGCATATTTGGTCTTTGCCAATAATACCGTTTAATATAGGTTTTTCTTAGTTCTTTATAAAGAGAGCATTCAAGTACGAAATGGAACTCGTCCTCTATTACATTACAAATCATACATAATCTATTATCCAGGGGTATTTTATGTGGCTTTGCCCATCTTCCAGCTACAACTTCAAGCCTATGCGAAGATACTCTATGTTTACACCTGCTTTTCTATATTTTTTTCTATTTTTAATATTTCTAGATACTGCTGGAACTGAAATTTCGCTACATTTATATAATACCTTGCTCTTGTAGAATTTTTTAGTCTTGCATGCCAATCTTGAATAAAGACATCTTTAACTCGTGTTTTAAATGTACCTAAGAAATTGCTTATATTTCCAACCCCTTGTGCATACCAAACCTCCAAAAACACTCAATCTGCTTAATAAATGCCTTACCATTGACGCCCAATTTTGTTTATTTGGTTTTAACTCAATATCATTGAGCATCATATTGTAATTATATTTTATGTATTTTGGCTCATCAGTATGAATAATTTTTAAGCAAAATTTTACGATATTGATATATATAAGTGACTAATAATCCATTCTACCTAATTCCCCATACACAAAATCATTTTGTGTGGTTTGTTTGATTCCCAACATCCTTTTGCAAAAAGATAAATGGACGGTTTCGACTGATTTAGCTTTATGAAAACCCCAAACTTCACTTCCATAATTTAAAAATTGGGGATATCAGTTTGTCAAATAGGTCAAGAACATGAGCAGGCGTTAAAACCGTGAAATTATTCCTATATTTATCAAGCGTAAAAATCGCTGTAAGTGCTTGACCCGAAAGAGTGTTTTTGTGCTTCAGGAGATGAACCTCCAGCAGTAAAAACTATGCCAAGGTAACAAAATTTGTTTACCATTTCTATATTACTTCCTTTAAAAGTGAACACTTAATTAATTGGCAATCTTCCCCCTTTCTGAAATACGATTACCTTGGTTTTAGCGATGTTCACTGTTATTTTCCATCTATCGCAGTATGTTTCAAGTATGTCTAGGGGTTTTTGCAGTTCAGCAGGCGTTTTGCCGAAAAGAACAATATCATCTGCATAAAGGAGCAATAAAAGCTTAACCATGCCTATATCAATTCCGTTTATCCCATTATTACCCAATTCTTGTTCTAGATCATTTACATACATGGCAAACAGAAACGGTGAAAGACACTCCCATTGACGTACCCCAATATTACATGAAAATGCTTCGCTCAGTGTATTGTTGCTTTTTACCTTGGATTTTACAGTGTTATATATTGATTTCATAATATCTAACATCGGACCTCTCATCCCAATTTTAATCAGTTTGTACCGCAAAATATCCCTCTCGATATAATCAAACGCCTTGGTGAAATCCACAAAACAACAGTATAGATTTTCATTACTTTTAATACAATGCGTAATAAGACCTTTTAATACAAAAATGTTATCGACTGTAATCAAATGTTTTCAAAAAAAAACACCTGTGCTTCAATGTAAACACCATAATCCTCAGCCCATTTATTCAATCTGTTATTAAGTATTCTGGTAAATAACTTTCCTAATGTGCTCAGTAATGGTATGCCCCTATAGTTCGATACCTCATTAATGTCTCCCTTTTTGAAAATCGGTACAATAAAACCCTCCGACCATTTTCCGGAAAATAACCCATTTCAAACAATTTATTAAATAAAACGTGCAGATAGTTACTAAAACTTTCGGACCCATTCTTGAAAAACTCATTCAGTAATAAGTCGGGGCCAGCGCTTGCTCCGTTTCGTAATTGTTAAATAGCGGTTTGTAATTCGCTTCTTAATATTTCCCTATTTAGTTCGTCGAACATAATTTGAAATTCGCCTCTAACATACCGTTCGTAGACAAATGAATGCGAACGTGGCGGACGGCGACTTCTTTATTGCCACAAAAATATTTGCATTTCCCTACTTAGATTGGATTATTTTACCAAACCTTCAGTTTTTCAACTAGTTTTAAGATCAAAGAACTTTATTACGGCTGACTTTTACCTGATCTTCCACTTGGAGAGCTTCAATTTAGTGCCGAAGTGAACCTTCATGGAATATATTCTGAGAAGTCAGAAATGATCATACGTTTAGATTCATTTTCTAAACAAATTTGAAATATTTTGGTATTTTTCGACTTATATCAGTCTTTGAGACGACTGCCATGTTAAACCTGCAAATTTACTGTTTTTTTCCTCTGGCTCCTTGTGCCAGATTTAAAGGGTCACTGATGAGGCTTGAATAGCCGAAACCGCGGTATGGCCCAACTTCTTACTTATGAATGTTTTCTTTGCTCTTAAAGGATCTAAACTTTTATCATTATTTACTATCACTGCAGCTGGATGTTGTGCCGTGTGGCGGCCGTAAAAAGTCTCCCCGCACTCATCTATAGTGTAGATTATATTTTCCTTTTGGTCCTTTGAGATCATGGAATATATTCTGAGAAGTCAGAAATGATCATACGTTTAGATTCATTTTCTAAACAAATTTGAAATATTTTGGTATTTTTCGACTTATATCAGTCTTTGAGACGACTGCCATGTTAAACCTGCAAATTTACTGTTTTTTTCCTCTGGCTCCTTGTGCCAGATTTAAAGGGTCACTGATGAGGCTTGAATAGCCGAAACCGCGGTATGGCCCAACTTCTTACTTATGAATGTTTTCTTTGCTCTTAAAGGATCTAAACTTTTATCATTATTTGTAAACAAAGGAAATGGCGGGATGTTTGAACTCTGTTTTAAACTTGGTCCTAGCGATGTATTTTATCTGTGTTTACACAACAGGAATGGGAAATAGTTTTGGATGGTCAAAATCTGTACCTGAGTCAACGGACACCTTTGATTTTGTCATTGTTAATCACGAGAGGATAATACCGGATATGAGCTGTTCTGCCCTTTCGATCCACAACTCAAAGCGGATGCTTACAACTGCACCCGGAAATATCATCAAAACTAATGTAAACAATAAGAATTGGCTGTGTTATCTCACTTTGCAATGCCTCATACTTAGTAACGACGTGGCAACAAACCCAGGGCCCGTCAGACATCCCTGTACTGTATGTAGCAAAAATGTTGGAAATGTACAAGCTATCTTCTGCGACTTCTGTGAGGAGTGGACTCACAGAAAATGTTTGAAAATGAAAGTAGCTGAATACAACAGGCTGTCAAACTCGGATGAAAACTTCTACTGCCCCTTATGTGTTGAAAGGCTGCCATCATTTACAGATTCTTTCTTTGAATATGGAAATAACCTCTCTGGCGTCGACAATTTAGAGACTAGCTCATTTAGCGATCAAACTACAACTTTCCCTTTTGCTGAATTGCGTGAAGTGAGGTCGAAACACCCCAACAAATTTCTAGTAGCCCACTTGAACATTAATAGTTTGAAATATTAATTTTTAGAGATCCATGAAATCCTGAGTGACAAAATTGTAGATCTTTTATTTCTTTGGATTTAAATTGGATTCATCATTTCTTGATAATGTTTTTGACATTCCAGGGTACAAATTTGAGAGAAGGGACAGAAACTTACATTGGGGTGGTGTAGCATCGTTTATGCGTAGCGACATCTCCTCTAGGCGGCGGAAAGATCTTGAATCTTCTGAACTTGAGAACATTACCTATGAGGTAAATCTCAACAAAAGTAAATTGTGTTTCTTGTGTGTCTACAGACCTCCAAATTTTTCTAATGAACTTTTTAGTAATGACTTGAGCAAAACTTTAGATAAATTTATAACTTACTTTGATCACTACTGCATCATTGGAGATCTAAATTATGACTTGTTATCTGACACCAGGGGAAAACCTTTGTCTGATTTTATGGAACTTTTTGATTTATCAAATCTCATAAAGGAACCAACTTGTTTTAAGAAATACTGCACACCATCCCTTTTAGATGTATTTTTAACAATTTCAAAGAAAATGTGTATGAAAGTTTTGAATTTTTCTCCTGGAGTGAGTGACTGTCATAACTTGATTAGTGCTGTTATCAACAATACAATACCTAGTGTAGAAAAAGTTAAGCTTTCATATAGAAGTTTTAGAAATTTTGACAGAGAACAATTTTTGGAAGATATCTCTGGCATAAAATTGACAACAATAGAATCCCAAACCTCTGAACAAGTAAATGCAGTTTATGAAAATTTTGAAAAGGATGTTATATTAATTGTTGATAAGCATGCCCCAATGAAAACTATGTATAAGAAAAAAGATCAGTTACCATATATGAATAGACAACTTCGCAAAGCTATATATAGTAAGAAAATGCAATATAATAAATATCAAAAGAATAGAAACTCCAAAACTTGGGAAGAATATAGGCAAAAAAGAAACCTGGTAAATAAATTGAAAAAGAAATCTCTAAATAATTATTTTATTGAAAGATGTACGGGGGGATGTAAATCAGCTGACTTTTGGAAAACCATTAAACCATACTTGTCTAAACAATCATGCAATAGTCAAAACAAAATTGTACTGAGGGAAAATGACCAGATTATTTCGAAGGAAAATGGTGTTGCAGAAATTTTAATGACTTTTTTGTAAATGTAGCAAAAGACATAGGTCGGGATTATTCTTTTGATAGCGAAAATCACCAAAGCTTAAGTAAAATTAGGGAACAAGGCTTCACTGAGAAAAAAATTAAGTTTAAGCCAACAAATCACAAAACCATCTCAAATATTATTGGCAAATTTAATGTAAAGAAGGCTACAGGATTTGATAAGGTGTCAGTTAAAATTCTAAAACTTGGCCATTATGCATTTGTCCCCCTTTTTACAGAGTTAGTTAACAACACCATTTTATCTGGCGTATTTCCAGACAGACTAAAATTTGGCCAAGTTGCTCCCACTTTTAAAAAAATGACCCAATGGAAAAATCAAACCATCGCCCCGTAAGCATACTTCCTGTACCCTCCAAAATTTATGAAAAGGTGCTTTCAGAGCAGCTTTCCAGTTACTTAAATGACATTTTTAATGATTACTTATGTGCTTTTAGGAAGGGTCATGGATGTCAGACGACCCTACTACTTTTATTGGAAGACTGGAAAGAGGTTCTTGATAGCAATCACTACGTAGCTGCAATCCTAATGGACCTGTCAAAGGCATTTGACTGCCTGCCTCACAATATTTTATTGTGCAAGCTGTCTGCCTATGGCTTGTCTGGGGATGCAGTGAAACTGATGGCTAGTTACCTCTCTGACAGGAAACAACAAATAAAAATAGGTACAGTAGTGAGTAACTGGGCAGAAATAAACAAGGGTGTCCCTCAGGGCTCAATCTTGGGACCACTTTTATTTAATGTTTTTATCAATGACATTTTTTATTTCATTCAGAGAGGTACACTATATAATTATGCAGATGACAACACCCTCTCATTTCACTCCCCAAATTTTGATTACAT
This sequence comes from Ctena decussata, assembly GCA_963989385.1. Taxonomy (NCBI): domain Eukaryota; kingdom Metazoa; phylum Mollusca; class Bivalvia; order Lucinida; family Lucinidae; genus Ctena; species Ctena decussata. Next base: position 29,033,704 of record OZ022498.1, on the reverse strand, counting down.
GGTTAGTGTCCTTCAGTCTGAAAGTGAAATTTTAATAGATTGGTTTTATTTTAACAGTATGAAGGCTAACCCAGACAAATTTCAGGCCATTGCTGTTGGCAAAAGAACTCACAGTAAGTCACCTGTTTTTAACCTTGGAAATTCATCAATTGCTTGTGAGGATATAGTGAAATTATTGGGTGTTGACATTGATTTTAATTTATCTTTCGATAGTCATATTCAAAACATTTGTAAACAAGAGGGCCATGAGGCCCTGAATCGCTCACCTGAGTATGGTGGCCATGTAGGTCATCTGACCTTGACCGCTTGAATAAATTTTCGTTTGACTAGGGCCGTTTGAACAAATTTTCGTTCCTTTGCCCCCTAGAGCCTCTACATGAAATTTGGTTACAACTTGCCAAGTGGCTTTTGAGGAGAGGTAATAAGGGAAACCAGGGTCAAAGGTCAAAGAATGACCTTGACCTGTTGTACGTGTACATTTTCATGTACTTATAAAGATGACTGTATATACCAATTTCCAGGTCAAAATCTTCAACTGTTTCCATGAAAATATTATATTCTAGCATTTTCCCTTACAAAAAGCACCAGAATGCAAACTGACCTGGCCGTACAAAAAGTCAAGGTCAACCCAAGGTCATAATTTGAGCAATCTTGGTAGTACTTGCGTACCTGATGATACATACCAAGTTTCAAGGGCACTGGCCCATTGGTTCCGGAGAAGAAGATTTTTAAAGGTTTTTACCATATATGGGCATGGTGGCCATGTTGGTCATGTGACTAGGACCGTTTGAACAAATTTTCATTCCCTTGCCTCCTAGAGCCTTCTACATGAAATTTGGTCACAATTGGACCAGTGGCTTTTGAGGAGATGTGTGAAATTGTCGCAATACAAGAGACCAGGGTCAAAGGTCAAAGAATGACCTTGACCTCTTGTACGCATAAATTTTCATGTACTCATTAAGATGAGTGTATATACCAATTTTCAGGTCAAAATCTACAACAGTTTCTAAGAAATCTTATGTTCTAGCATTTTCCAATATAAAAGCACCAGAAAGCAAATTTGACCTTGCCGTAAAAAAGGTCAAGGTCAACCCAAGGTCATAATTTGAACAATCTTAGTAGTACTTGTGTACCCCATGCTACATACCAAGTTTCAAGGCCATCGGCCTATTGGTTCATGAGGAGAAGATTTTTAAAGCTTTTTACCATATATGGGCATGGCGGCCATGTTCGTCATGTGACTAGGACCGTTTGAACAAATTTTCATTCCCTTGCCTCCTAGAGCCTTCTACATGAAATTTGGTCACAATTGGACCAGTGGCTTTTGAGGAGATGTGTGAAATTGTCGCAATACAAGAGACCAGGGTCAAAGGTCAAAGAATGACCTTGACCTCTTGTATGCATAAATTTTCATGTACTCATTAAGATGAGTGTATATACCAATTTTCAGGTCAAAATCTTCAACAGTTTCCAAGAAATCTTATGTTCTAGCATTTTCCCATATAAAAGCACCAGAAAGCAAATTTGACCTTGCCGTAAAAAAGGTCAAGATCAACCCAAGGTCATAATTTGAACAATCTTGGTAGTACTCGCGTACCCGATGCTACATACCAAGTTTCAGGGCCATCAGCCTATTGGTTCTGGAGAAGAAGATTTTTATAGGTTTCTACCATATATGGGCGAGGCGGCCATGTTGGTCATGTGACCAGGACCGTTTGAACAACTTTTCGTTCCGAAGTCCCCTAGAGGCTACATATGAAATTTGGTTACAATTGGTCCTGCGGTTTCAGAGGAGAAGTCGTTTGAAATTGTGGACGGACGGACGACGGACGACGGACGGACGGACGACGGACGACGGACAACGGAGCCTTACCATCCTATAAGCTCCCCCGGAGCCGTTGGCTCAGGTGAGCTAAAAAGCTGGCCAGCAGCTCAATGTTTTAAAACGACTAGGGAAAAACCTTTGTAATCTTAGTAAAATGACAATATTTCATACTTTTATCCTGTCAAATTTTAATTTCTGCCCACTTGCATGGCACTTCTGTTCTACTTCAAACACAAAGAAAATTGAAAAAATTCAAGAAAGGGCACTCAGATTTGTATATGAAGACTATTTTAGTACATATGAAGAGCTGTTGGCCAAAGCAAACCTACCTGCCTTGCACATAAGACGCCTAAGGACCATGGCCATAGAAATTTTTAAGATTTTAAACAATCTAGCACCACCTGTTCTTAAAAATTTGTTAGTTAAACGTGAAAATACATATAATTTTAGCTATTCTGATATATTGCAGGTTCCTCAGGTAAAATCTTCAAGGCAGGGTAAGAATTCATTTAGCTATGCTGCACCTGTGCTGTGGAACTCCTTACCAGATGATTTTAGAACAACAACTGATTCTAGCAAATTTAAATCACTTATATCCAACTGGAATGGAAAAAATTGCCTGTGATACCAAATTTTAACCAAACTCCTGGAAGTCACGGTCGGGTCAGCATAGTCTTGTTTTCTTAATCAGTTCCTATGTTTTTATGCTTTTGTTGTTTGCTTTATGTAGCCTGGCTTATTTGCTTCTGTTCTGTATGCATTTACTTATTTCTCCGCTTATTAGCTGCGTTGTATTTGTCCATGTGCTAAACTATTATTGTGCTTTCATTGTTGCATTGCTTTTACAGGGTAACACAGTATTAACCAGGATGGTGTGGAGTTCTTTTTCACACTGACTGGGGGCGGTGTGGAGCTTGATGTTTAGCAATGGAGCTGCCACTTGTGAAGCACTACCACCTAGTCAGTGTTTGATAGCTCTAAATTGTGAACTCTGCTTTATCCTGGCATATGCTAGTTTAGTTTATTCCCATATTATATACATGTGTTCATTTAACCTGTGCTAAGCTTTTATGTATTACACTAAATTGTAGCTGTTAGCTGTATTGAGTAACCAGGACGGGTATAGGTTTCCCTCACATTGACTGGGGGGTGGTGTGGAGCCTGATATTTAGCAATTGAGCTGCCACTTGTGAAGCACTACCCTCCAGTACAATGTTCTGATAGACCTAAGTTACAAACCTTGCTCTGTCCAGGTAGGTATCAACAATGTACATGTTTTTGCGTTGTTGTTTTTTTTTTGTTTTGTTTTTTTCCTTCTAATTAGCTTAGTCTGTCTTACAGCTGTTTTACTATTGTTAAATTTTTAAACCTTGGTTATAGCAGTCGGTTCAAAAGCTCGCAAGAGCTTATGTTGATTTGTTGTAAACTTGCCGACTTTAAATAAATCTTATCTTATTATCTTGAAAAATAATATGTCCTCATCAACTTGGTAAAATCTGTCATCCGGGTCGTTTATGGCTTTTTAAAATGGTCCGCAAATTGCTTTGCCGTAATCGAGTATTTAACATTTAGATTAGCAGTATGTTTAAGTAAATGCCAAAAAAGCTTTTGCATTATTATATTTTGTGAAAATCAGTATCTCTGTTTGAGATTTGTCATAGATATACCGCTTTCTTCTTATCAGATTTTTAAAATTCGACCGAGCAGTTATCATATTATTTTGGTTAATGTTATTTTTATTCTCTCTGTATATGTTTAGTTCCCTGTAAAAGCGATCTCTCATCTAATAAACATCTGGAAAGTCTGTACGCCCAATTATACATAATAAAATAAATGAAAGAGAAACTTAAATCAGATACCTGCCATATACCGCCATAATAGCCAGATCTGTAGGTCCTAGGCGCCATTCCATCTTCAGACTCGACGTACGCCAAACGCCTTAAAAACCTTTTGTCGTCTGCGAACAGACATGACTCTCGGATGATGTTTACGACCGCTTCTACCACTTCAGCACCACTTGCATTTGGCACGCGCGTTAAGTCGATAGAAAGCGCAGGACTCGCCAGAAAGCAGATGGCGCACAACAGGAGTAACGTTTTCATCGTGAGAAGAAAAGAACGGTCCTAATGAAAAAATGGGACCTTAATAGATTATATAATGATAATTTTTGTTCCGGGTAGGACTGAGTCACTACAGAAGTCTTATTTTGCCGTGACTTTAAAATGTTTAATCCTAGGCTAGGACATAGAAACAACTTTTTGAATCCCCATTTTTTACTTATTTTTCGCTGCTCAGGACTGAGATTCTAGAACTATATTTTTACTTTACTTTGGATAAAATAATGTGTTACATGTTTAATGAACTTACTTAAATTTGCTAACAAAATGCGACTTTGGTGTCATATGATAAATAGAATCCGTTGCATTCGTGCTCCTGTATTATTGAATTTATTAAACTCGATGGGGAAAATCGATAAGATGCTCGGCATAGCCTCGCATCTTATCTTTTTCCCCAACTCGTTTAATAAATTCAATAATACAGGAGCACGCATCTAAGATCCTCTATAAAAATATATGCACTACACATTCATCTCGATTTTTACGTTTTTCCACATGTAACGTTTAGGACGACACGATTCTACTTTATTTACCAGCTTTTTTTTCCTATGATACTACAGCCTGAGCATTTAATTTACATCATGATAAGGCTCTCAGTGGCAGCAAAATCGTGCAATCTGGATTGTCAGGCTGGCCGCTGACAGCGGTTTGTAAATGGCTTAATGAAAAACACTAGGGTCATGAATGGCGACGAAGTGTATGCTTTTTTCTCTTTTCTATTTTAAATGCCCCGTGTGAGATTCTACTGAAAGCCCCGCTTCAGTTAATGGGTGGAAGACACATCACAAATCAGGAGGTACGTAATAAGGTAAAGGAGCATATTCTGTCCTTTAAGAGTTAACCCCCATTAAGAAGGAAGGCAAAATGAAAACAGTAGAGTTATTGTCCCTGAAAGTGTATCCATTTACCTTAAAACTAGACTGGCCTCTGTAGTCTAGAGTAGACTTCCTGTGCCTAGTGGAAAACACGATAAAGTTGGGAGGCTTTATGGCAAAGCTAAATGCAAATTGTGGACTAAATACCATAATGTTATTCTGCTCCTATTTATGTAAAACATATTTATAGGCCTACATACATTTTAGAATTATCACAAATTCCTGAAACTGGCCAAACCGAAATTTTGGTTTGGCCAGTTTCAGGAGTTTCGTGATATGAGTTTATGTATTCGAAAGCTGAAATTCTATGTTAATACAGTTTATACGAGACGCATAACTAAAATCTTAAAAAGTTCCTTCAAGAGCAGAGAACACATTCAGAAGTAGGAACATGGGCCAGACTATATGTCGAATCACAGCGTTGCAATTCGGCTATCCATTTACAAAGGCTTAAGATTTCACTTCCCATGTGGTAATATAATTGCGCGTTTTTCGTGCGTAAAACTACGCGTTTATCATGCGTGAACGACATCAGTGGTGTCCAATGACACGCAAAGCTAAGGAACATTGGTGAACAACATTAAAAGCATGATCCTCCTTGGGCTCCATAGATTTGCAACATAAGGTTTTATCAGAATATCTACAACAAATCCTGATAAATTAGTTTAAACAGTTTAGGTAAATAAATTTATCTTCTTGAAGTTGAAATATTTTTGTAAATATCTAAAGAAGCATTTGAATTGCTACTTTTAAATTAGCAGGTTAACATTTTTACTGATATGTACATATATTATCGCATTCGGTTCAAAATGCTAAAAAGGGTCTATGAAATTCCCATAATGATAATAATCGTCCTAATTACCGGGACACCCCTTCCAGTACAAACAGACCCACTTAATTTTATACAGCTCAAGTTTTTTTTTTTTTTTTTTTTTTAAAATACTTACTTTAGCGCAATCTGATTGGTCAAGGGTGAATAGGATACGGAGATTGCACTGTGATAAAATCCCTAAACCACTTGGGACTATTTTCTTTGCGTTTACTTTTTAAAAAGAATATACAGTATAGCTGACAATAATTCGAGCTAAAGTTGACAACAAATGACTTTTATATTTCTGGATTTTTATTAATGGCCAGCAAAGGAATAATTAGCCGCCAACATTTACAATCGATATCATCCACAAAAATACATGTGTATTGCAATTACGAGTGGGACGCGACGTCTGATTGGATAATGGTAATTTGCGACAGTTTATCCTGTGAGAAATTGTCTGAAACTTGACATCATTATAAAACGTCGCTTCTCATTGGCTGACGTTTGGTTTGCAATGGATGCACAGTAGTACAATTTTGTATGGTTAAAATGTGAAAACGATACATTAGAATACTAACCGTGTTTGCACCTGCAAACAATTATGCCAAAACTGATGCTACATAACCAGGGAAATGTTTGGGTTTTGAAGCGAGAGCTAATAGGTGTTGTTCACCGAAAAAATATAAAACAAAAAGAAAATTGACTCTTTATACAACTTTACACCACAAATCTAATAATCGTCAAGGAAAAAGTACCACGCAGACGATCGAAACTTTTGTTAAGAAAATTTCATATAAAATGCCATCTTTTTTCAGTAAATCTAAGCGAGTTTTAGCGTTCCAATGGCGTTTATTTATGGAATGAATTTCATTTTTCTGAAGTATAAACTACATTGGGTCGCGTGCAAAGTAAGTGAACCCCGAATGGGTTCGTGTCAACTTTGCTAGCGACCCAATGTAGTTAAAACTTCGATAAACACGAGAAAAATTAAGTTCATTGCTTATATTTACATTCTTTTCTATCTAGTATTTGACCACCGTGACAAATTTGCGTTAGGGGCTACAGTTGAAGTAGCAAAAAAATTCTACGCAGTTTTTCTACTGAAAGCGGAACAGCATCAACGACGTAACAACGACGTCATAACGTCGCCTACGTCCAATCAGATCGGAGAACATGGTTCATTTTGAAGTCACTTTACGTCATGTAACGTCGCGTGAACCGATGTAGTTATTTAAGTATAAACTACACTACGCTCTACAGGTTTGCCATATGGCTTTTCAATAAATGCACGGATAATGTAAATATTTAAATATAAACTACATTACGTTCTAATGGTTTACTATAGTGCTTTTCAATAAACGCAAAGATAATGTAAATATTGTCAGTTACGTCACATGACACAAAATCAAATGACACAAACTTATTTCCACCGTTAACCTATTGAACTGCCCGACATCTGAGCTTCATGCTGCAAATAAGACTTTGGATTTTGTACTGGATTAAAGCCTCTCATTCCCTAGTAAGTTTCTGGATCAAACCCGACCAGCAACGCAAGGCTCGCTCAACAAACTCAATTTATTCCGAAACCCTACTTAAAATGAGACGTTATTTCTTATTAGTTCCAATACACATCGTGGGTTTTAATATTAGTCTAAGAGTTGAAAAAGGGACAGTTCATGGGGCCACTAGAGAGAGGGGGGCGGGGCGGGGATGGGATCGATATCACGACACATAAACACAAACATCACTTAAACCTGATATGGCAGGTAATGGTGAAAGTAAGTGCACTAAGTACTGGTTAACCGCTAATACCCCCATTCCACTGGACGGCGCTTCCACTGCGCTCCGAAATTTTGGACAAAGCGCCATGAATCGTAGCAGAAGCGGCAGCAACGCAGGAGAAGCTTCTAGGTCGCAGTGAAAGCGTATCCGAAGCGGCATGATCGCCAAGTCACGGCGCTTGTTTTGACTCTGCTCAAAATTTACGTAGCGGAAGCGCCGTGGACTCAAAGCGCAACGAAAGCGTAGTAAGAGAGTAGCTCGAAATTCATGAACGCAACAGCAGCGGGAGCAACGCAGCACCAGCGCAGCGGGATCGTGCCGACAGCGCCGTGAGATTCGTCTGCGACCCAGCTACGCTTCTGCTACGCTCTTTGCGCTCCGGTTGCGCTCTTGCAGCTTCCGCTGCGATTCTGTTATTTATGAATAGCGCAACCACGACGCTTCCGCTGCGCTCTTTGCGCTTTATCTGCGTTTCCTCTGCTCTTATGGCGATCTGGGCATGAAAACGCCGCGTTTCCACGACGTTTCATAACTCGATTCTCACGTTTCATTCAAGATGCAGGCTGCCAGGAGCAGGAGTTGGAATACCCTCTCCTGCGGTAAAGGCTTTGTGAAAATAGTCTCCTGACCAGGCCTGGGTGTGGATTTCACCTTCTGCTTTTGACAGGGGGCCAGGCTCTTGCTCTCTAAACTGAGCCAGATAGGCGCTCTTTAGAACGCCGAGCAGAGGCCCCAGTTGAGCCTGAACAGCAAGAAGAACAAGAAGAGTTGGTTGTTCGAAGTCACTAGTTCATGATTGCCAGCAGGGCCTTAGCCACTGGAATTTTTATATTATCAATATTGTTTGAAGGCTGGGGCTAACTTCTGCTGAACCCGATTCTCCGCCGATTTACATAGAAGCGGTTACAAAGCGCAACACAAGCGCAGCATGAGCGCAGCTCCGGCACTTAGGTCGTAGCACGATCGCAAATGCATCGTAATAAGCGTAGCTCAAGCGTAGCTTGAAATCCTTTGCCGTAGTAGCAGCGCATTAGAAGCGCCCTCGAAGTCCGTTGAGCGTGGCAGAAGCGCAGCTAAATCGCGGCAGCATCGTGACTAGCGTGGCGAGATCGTATTAGAAGCGTACTGGAAGCGCACAAGTTCCAAGTTTTGGCAAATGCCTACGCTTCTGCTGCGATTTCGAAAATTTTGGAGAAGCGCCATGATCGCCAAGAGCGCAGTCAAAGCGTCATCCAGTGGAATGGGGGTATAAGGAGGTTTTAGCCTGCCCAGGAATAGTGTGGTTAGGTTAACTGACCGTTCCGACATGACCTTAGCTGTTTACCATGGACGTTAAACAATAACACAACAACAAATCAGATATGGATTAAGACAAGCAAATGCTGAAATATTAATGCATAGAAGGGACAGGAGAGCGGTGTAAAAAGTATGTAAAATTTTCATGGCAAAACGTTTTGACACTGCCAAGGGCGTAGCTACCTATACGGCAAATACGCAAGTGCGTATTGAAATTTTGTCAAAATTGACAAAATTTCAAAACGCACCTGAATATTTGCATGCTGAATATTTATAAATTAGACAAAATATCAATACCAATTACCAAAGTGGCTGAAATACTAGCTTTCCCTTCAAGAAGTAGAGAATAAAACATGGTTGTGCGTATTATGAAATTGCCCCTAGTTACGCCCCTGACTGCGACGCCATCTCATCAAGATGCGACACTTGTTATCTAAAGAATATGAAAGGTTACATATTTCAGTCACTCTGCTATATGGTCGGTTACAATAACAAATGAGCCGCGACACGAGAAAACCAACAATGTGGTCGTGCGACCAGCGCAGACTCAGATCAGCCTGAACATCCGCTCAGTTTGATCAGACTCTTCGTTAAGTGCCCAAAGGGTAGCTTAGGGACTAAGCTACCTCCATGCGGACAGCGAAGACTCTGATCAGACTGGGCGGATGCCCAGGCTGATCTGAGTCTGCGCTGGACGCACGACCACATTGTTGGTTTTGTCACGTCGCGGCTCAAATATCAGCATGTTGAAGATAGATAGGCCATGCCAGGAAGATAATGTGACTTTTGACGTGTGTATACTGCAAACACTCAGATCCGTTCGCGCAGCCGTTAAGTCAGTCAACATGCAGATTTCTGTTATTAATCATTTTCTCGTCAGATTTCACGGTTGTCGCTGGTCACAAATGCCTAAACCTATGTATGCTCAGTGGAATGTGCTATCCTTATTAAAAGGATGCCATCGTTTCTTTTTATTTTAGGGAGAAATCCCCATTTGTCTTAAGCAAATAGTGTAGTGACTCTGATCCGACGCCGCCTTTTGCGGCGTTTGATCTGGGCCTGCACTGTTTGCCTTTACGTACTATGGGACGCTCTAGGCATTAATGGGTTTAAGTCGTGAAACATGGTTCATTACTTAATCTAGGAGGGAATTATCCCATTATGGCTGGTACAATATCCATTATTTTGCCAAATATCCCGAAATTCGGGCAGAATAAAGGATATGGTAATAAGCGTCGCGTGGAAATGTACCCCCATGGCATTTGGGAGATCAGCTTGCGCATATGCGCAGTCTGATCAGAGTATTCCCTTTTCGCATATAAATCTGTGAACTTCGTGATGACACTGGTAAATTTGCACCAGTGCGCAAGCAGATTTGAGCCTCGACACGAGAAATATTTCAGTCTTGTGTCATTCATGTTATTCAGCCATTTAAGATAGGACTTCTCTGCCGGCGGTGGTGGGGGTGGGGGGTGGGGGCTCTGGTAACACCAATAGCATAAGTAGTTACCAGTTCAAGTAAAGATGTGAAAATTTATTTAACCAATCGGTGGCCAAGAATTACCAGTTATCAGTTGACTGAATGGAGGTGTTGCCACTTTGCACTCATGAGACAGAATGACACTGTGTTCTGTTCTGTTCTGTTTCAATTCTCGTAACAACGTCCCAAAGTGGCTCAGCGGCACGTAACCATAGTTGCACACACCTGGCGCCGAGTATCCGTCCCAGAATGATCCTGTGGAAGTTAATCCTCCTTATATATCCACAATAATCTCAAATGTCCATCTTACAAGACATATTTAGATCTTAGAACTCGTTCGGAAGGACAAAACCCCGTCTTGTAACCGAATAAATACAATAGTAGAGCAAAGCTTATTTGAGCCGCGACACGACAAAGCCAACAATGTGGTTATGCACCCAGCGTAGACTCAGATCAGCCTGGGCATCCGCCCTGTCTAATCAGACTCTTCGTTAATTGCTCAAAGAGTAGCTAAGGGTCTAAGCTACCTCCATGCGGGCAGCGAAGACTCTGATCAGACTGGGCGGATGCCCAGGCTGATCTGAGTCTGCGCTGGGTACACAACCACATTGTTGGTTTTGTCGTGTCGCGGCTCAATTTTTATTTTCTTTCTAAACAGTCTTAACATAAAAACAAAATTTCGAATGAGCCACATCTTTGGGGAAAATATTGCATATGCAAAGTCAAGGTCATCCGTGATCTCAAATCCAGGCATACACAGTTCAAAATGAACCGCGACACGAGTTAAACAAAGTGGCGTGTGCGCCCAGCGAAGCTGCAGGTCAGCCTGGGCATCCGCTCAGTCTGCTCAGAGATTTCGCTGTCGGCATGAAGGTAGATTAGACCCTTACTGCCTTAGCTATCGTTTAAGCGCACAGCGAAGACTCTGTTCAGACTGGGCGGATACCCAGGCTGATCGGAATCTTCGCCTGGCGAACATTCTACATGTACTTTGTTGGTTTTGTCGTGTCGCGGTTTATTAATGACTCTAACGACCAACAATTTGTCCAGGCTGCGAATTCGCACAGCTCAATATGTGTTCATCCCAAAATTCATTATGCGGACAGGTTTTCTCATAACCATCTCCATATTGGTCACACTGTATAAATTTGTGAGGATCTGTGGGATGACTCAGGAAAGATATTCTGTTTCCGGCCGTACAGGGATTGGCAATTCCGCTGAAAATTCCAGCAGTTGGGTCCACAACAACTTCTTGGTAAAGACACGTTTTCTGGGCCTCTGAAAAGATCTTGTGGGGCGGACAACTTAGAACCGTTTGGTACCCAGGCAAGGAGCCGCATTTAATGAACTTTGTCGGATCGCCTGGATATGGCCAAACGCTGGGATGGTTATTAGTGTAGTCCAACGTGCAATGGCTAGTTACTGAGCCTGCCTTTGGTGCAGTGGTAAAAAATGGATAAATGGTAGTCGGGTTTCGAGTTAGACCTGTAGTTGGTTTCTGTTTCACAACTGTAGTTTGGTCAAGCAACTGGCCACAGTCTGGAGTTGTAGGAGCATAGAGTGTATTCAGTTGGCAATAACCTAATGAAACTCCATGAACTCCGCAGTATACAAATGTCTTCAATCGAAACGGGTTCCACAGAAACACTCCAGAAGTGTTTATGCAAAGACTTTTATTGAACATTTCTGAAAACGAAAGAAAGGGAGCTTACAGTCAACTCTCGATATCTCAAACGGTCGAAGTTCATCTCAAACTACTAATATCCCAAAGTAAATTTTCTTGTCCCAGAAAATTTACTTTGAGATACCAATAGTTTGAGATAACAGGAGTTGAAATCTAAAGAAAAATAGGAAATGTGTCAAAACTGTGTTCTTAATAATAAGAGGGTACTTTGAGACATCAGTGTTGGCGATAACGTTTCAACTGTATTTGATTGCAACGTCTAACGCGATATAAACCGTCCAAGCAGGCACATTCCGTTGAAACAACGTCAATAGAAGGTCTCACGTCATTTCAACGTCTTTATGTTGCATGGACGTCGATATCACGTTAGACCTTTCATTGACGTTATTTCAACTGACTCTGTCCGCTTGGAAGTTTAAATGTGAATAAAATTTTCAGAGGAAGCAATTTTGACATTTATATTTTCGCCTCCCTTCTCAAGGGGATCAATTCTGAAATGAAGGTTAGGAATAAATTCTTTCCTTTAACAGAAGGCCCTTCCAGAAAGGGTTTTGACATCCAGGAAGGCAGCCGGTAGTCATAAATTTTTTTGTCCCTTTGACATCCATAACTTTTAACGTCACTTGCCGAGACGTGTGAACTGGTCAAGTAAGGCGCTAATGCATGGAAAGGGTCCTGATTAAGAACGTAATAGTGACCGCATACTTTTGTTTTCCTTTCTAGTGAAAGGCATATCATCAAAAATCTGAATAGATGTGTATTTTTTTCAAAATAAACACGAATAAATTCCATTTTTGATCGGCTGAAAAGCGGTCTGAAGGCACATGTATACAATGAATACTAAGATTCAGCCTGTGTAGCTGCACAAACTGACCAGATTCTTCTTTTTTCACTATTTGTATTTTTCAGGATCCACATTAATCACATTTTTGACGGGTTTTTAACCAAAAAAATGTGAAATATTGTGCAATGATATTGTCTTGAAATAAAACCCTTATATCTGATAAACAATTTGTAATAATTTGTATTTCTAGGGGACATACGTGTCCCCCTGCTAAATAACGTACAAGTATATCAAACCTGCATCAAAATGAGATTTTTGGTACGCCAAGGAAAGTATTAACTTACCAGGTCTCGGCGGTGCCCACTCATAAATTGTTCCAGCTAAGTCTTTATAGGTGCAATTGCTGATAATGTCGTTCTCAATACACCTGCTTTCACTATCTGAAACATTAGATGCAATGTCGCTGTTTAGTTTAGTCTAGTCTAGTCTATCCCATAACCTTGTGAGGTCGTTGGGGCACCACTGATGACTGCAATAATCCCTTTCCACCTCGTCCGGTTTCCAGCTGCTCTAGTTGAGCTAGCAAAAGCCGTCCCTGCCCATTTCTTTTTATTGTCCTTCTACCTCTTCCTCTGTCTACCTCTGAGTCTCTTTCTATTTCCTTTCACTGTGTCCTGCAGAATTGTCTTTGCTAAACCAGAAGACATTGAGACATGGCAAACTACTTCAGTTTTCGTTTCTTGACCAAGGTGATAATCTTCAATGGCTGTTGGTTCTTCCTGCGAACCTTTTCATTAGTTATATGGTCCTTGAACGAAATGTTCAGTAACCTTCGGTAGCATCTCATCTCAAAGGCCTGCGTTTTTTCTCTAAGTCCGTGCAGGCATACAGAAAAACGGTTATGACAAGAAAGCGCATCAGTTTCACCTTTGATCCAAGAGATATGTTGCTATCTCTCCATATTCGTTTCAGCTTTGTCAGAGCTGAAGTGGCTTGTGCAATCATGGCCTTGAAAGAACCTCCGGTTCTGAGTCTTAATCTGAGACAATTGCTCCAAGGTACTTGATGCTTGTAAGTTGAACTATTCCAAGCTTGTGTCATTTAACCTTGATCTCCCTCTGGATGCCGCTGGCGCTGTTTGTCATTAGCTTGGTCTTCTCAGCACTTATCTCCATTTTATACCTTTGTGCAGGTTTTGTCAAGCCTTTCAACTAGGGCTTCTAGTTCCTGTTCTTCCTCAGCAAGATTATCAATGTCATCGGCAAACCGCAAACTGGTAATATTTTTGCCACCTGTCCTAATCCTACCATCATGTTCTTTCCAGAGCATCAGACATGATCCGTTCGAGAAAAATGTTGAAGAGAGTGGCTGAGGGTAGGCATCCTTGCCTAACTCCAACTGTTGTTTTGAACCATTCTCCTGTACTGTCATTCATCTGAACTGCACTTATAGCCTTGTCATAGAGGTGCTCAATGGCGCGAACTAGATTTGCATTGATATTGTACTTCCGCATGGTGGCCAATTAGGGTGCATGCCATACCCAGTCAAATGTTTTTTTGAAATCAATGAAGATATGGTACAGATTCTGCTGATGTTAAAGGTACTTTTCACACAGGATTCTCAGGTTGAAGATATGTTCTTTGGTGCATCTTCCAGCTCTGAACCCAGCTTGTTCTTCAGCGATAATCTCTTCAGCTATGGGTGTGAGCCTGTTCATGATGACTTTACTCGGATGACTGATGAGGCTTATGGTTCTGTAGCTCTGGCAGAGCTTTAGGTTGCCTTTTTATTGGGTTTTATTATCAGCCACTGAGTCCTGCGGTTGGTTAGTCTCCTGTTCTCCAGAACTACTTACAGATCTTTGTCATAATGTCAGTCATGGTCTCCTCATCTGCTAGAACAAGTTCACTGTTTAGTAACATTCAAAACCTAAGAAATAAGAGTTCTTATCATATGACATCGCATCTGAGAGTATAATAAAGACATGCATTAAAACGATAATCAACTAGTGGATTAAATATGCAAATTACACCGTAACGTTATGCGTTGACGTCCATAAAAACGTCGCGTTTTCTAATGGTGAGATCGCGACGTATTAGTCCAACATTTGCCAATAAAATGCGGTTTAAGTGTCATATGATAAGCAGAATCTTGCATTCGTGCTCTTGTTTATTGGATATATTGAACTCGTTGGGAAAAAAACGATAAGATGCTCGGCATAGCTTTTGCAGCTTATCTCTTCCCAAACTCTTTTAAAAATTCAATAATACATGATAATCATATATTCAACATGCGTTTACTGTTAAAGTTTCAACATCAAATTGTTTTGAACCCTTTTTATTCAAACTGTCGTGAGAAAATGGGCGTTCAGCCTAGTTACTTTGATAAACGTGAGCAATACCCACCCAGCGGGCACATGACGTTGAAATTACGTCATACCAACGTCGATGCGACGTCATTACGTCGCACCGACGTCAATACGACGTCATTTCAACGGCATGTGCCTGCTTGGCAAGTTTTCCTCGGATTGCTTGAAGATTTGTAAACAACCTACCGGGTATTCGAGTGTCTCCGTTCGTAACGTTGATGTAAAAGTTATAACGGCAACCTCCAGAGTAGGTTGTGTTTCTGAAGGAAAGTTTTGTTGACGTAAACCAACCAATAAACAACTGAACGGGCTTGTAAAACGTCGCAACCTCACTAAAACTATGAAATGCAGAGCTCGCCTTGAACTGAGGAGCCCAAGAGCCAAAGACCTCCACATTGCCTTCATGTGTAGACAGCTGAAAATAAAGGCAGATTAGTCATTCGTACAATCAGGTGCCCGCAGCAACAGCCACTCAATTTCGACGTTCAGTTCAGAGCCCTAGATAAGAGGGAATATTTGGTGATAATCTGCATGAACCAAGAAGTAAACCTAGTCACATATCAAAATGTTCCATCAAGGATATTGGAAACATAAGCAAACAGTATAAATTTAACCCAACACTTAAACACAAATGTACAAGTCTGTGGCCTTGACCTTAGCTTAGCAGCAGCACCCAAGTGATATCAGCTACTGTGTATGAATGTAGAAGCAAACCTAGTCAAATATAAAATATTCCATCAACTTACTGGAAATATTAAGTGAAAAATATAAACTTAACGCAAACGTTTAACACAAATTTTACATGTAAGTCTGTGGCCTTGACCTTAACAGCATCAGCCAAATGATGTCAAATAATCTTCATGAACCTAGGAGTACATCTAGTCACATACTAAAGGGTACCACTAAAGCAGATTGGAAATTTAAGCAAAGTTTATAAACTTTACGCAAAACTTTAACGCAAATGTTAAAGGCGGACGGACGGACAAACGGCCGTAAGGACGAAAACTATATATATGTATACCATAACTACGTCGGGGGTATAATCAGTCTACCTACCGTGAGGGTTGCTCCAACACTTGTATTTGGGCGAATTTCAGCGTTTATGGTGGATGAACAACTAAAGGTGTATGCACCTGGACGTAGGAGGACTTCAACTAAAAAAAAAAAAAGGAAGATGGATGGATGGATTACTTAATTTTTTATGTCCTTTCAACAATATTTCATGCATATTATGATAATCAGAATGTGCTAATGAAAAGCTGTGAGCAATGGAACCCCGTTTACCGTTGAAAAGGTTTCCTCCTATGGCAGAAATTGGACCCGGGGCTGCTAGGTCATTAGGCCAGCGCTTAACCTTTAGAGCTACCTGGGCTCCAAAACATGAAATGACAGAAAACACTTTAATCCACTGAGTCTATCTGGCTATGTAGCCCTGGGTTTGAGATTATAAAACTTGAGAATAATCTCAAACTCAAAATAAAGCACACTGATTGGCATGCTCGGAAGCAGCCAATCAGTGTGCTTTATTTTGAGTTTGAGAATGTACTCAAGTTTTATTACCTCTGGGCCTGGTAGCTATGTGAGTTAAGTGCTTGCCTGCTGAGCTAGCGGCGAGTTCGAATCCAGGTGGAAGCGGAATTCTTCCCAACCGTATCACCCACACATCGTCCTGATATGAGCCGCGACACGAGAAAACCAACAATGTGGTTGTGCGCCCAGCGCCGACTCAGATCAGCCTGGGCATCTGCCCAGTTTGTCAGACTCATTATTAAGTGCTCAAAGGGTAGCTTAGGGTCTAAGCTACCTCCATGCGGACAGCGAAGACTCTGATCAGACTGGGCGGATGGCCAGGCTGATCTGAGTCAGCGCTGGGCGCACAACCACTTTGTTGGTTTTGTCGTGTCGCGGCTCAATTATGAAGTAAAATCCCTAATGTGGTTAAGTATTTGGACACCTAACATAATAAATTGTCCATTTGTCCAAAATGGAAAATTTATTATTTTCAGGTGTCCCAATATATACGCACATACGGTACTGTTAAAAAGGACATAAACCATCCCATGCATCCATTTGCCTTTTTGGACAGGTCTTTTTCCAATGTTAGGGGTGTCAGGGTCTCCAGACATGGATTGATTAAGGTGGAAAATCTTCAAAAGAATGTCAAGTTTTTGCGAATCTGAGTCAGAGGACCTATCCATGAAGATTTTTTCGATACCTTATTTATAAGCTATGTTAAATTACCTAGGTTACTTACTTACTCTCTGGGTTTCTCTCACTTTTGATATCCTTTTGCCTTTGCACAAATAATAAGTACAAACAACAGCGACTATGCTATAATCTTAAGTTTAGCAACAACCGCCCCCACCCCGCAAACCCACACATACACTACCCTTTACTATGCATATAATTTGCCAGCAGCCGTAGGAAAGATCATATCAGCCTGTGAATAAATGTATCGAAGTGGCTATTACCAGCGATTTCAATGTAAAATCGCTATTCCCAGTCAACTGGTAAATTAAGGAATAAATTTCATTTTTCTGAGGTTTATCGAAGTGTAAGCTACATCGGGACGTGTGCAAAGTGAATGAACCCCGAAGGTTCGTTCATTCACTTTGCGGTCCATTCACTTTGCACATGACCCAAAGTAATTTACACTTCGATAATCATCAGACAAATTAAGTACATTGCTTATATTTACATTCGTTTCAATCAAAACCTTAATGAAAAATCTTATATCAGCGCTAGAATTGGAGCAGTAAAACATTTACACGCAGTGTTTGTTCCTAACAGCGAAACAGCGTCAATGACGTCATGACTTTTGTCGGCGCCCAATCAGATTGTAGAGAGCAAGGGTTTATTTTGACGTCATTTAAAGGCATGTGACGTCGCGTGGCATAGTGTAATCTACATTACGTTCCAATGGTTTCCTACAGGGCTTTTCAGTAAATACACTAAGAATGTAAATTACATGTATAGCATTTTAAACCCTCCTTTGCAATCGGACATCCTCGCCGATATCTTCGATAATTCAGGATACGGAATTGGCCGAAGTGTTACGATTGCCTCCTTTGCTGCTACCAGCTGATTGTTAATAGCGATTATAACGACTGGTTATAGCGAATTTTACGTGAAATATATTATCCTTGGAAACTAAAAAGTGACGAGGAAAGACTGACCAGAGCTACCCTCGCAGACTCTCAGTTCAACCTACCATTGAGAGATCCTTCTACTACTTGATCTTTAAGAGACATAAGGTCAGTGAAATTTGTAGCAATAAGAGCATTTGTACACGCTGGTGCACTGGCTACTGCCTCCAGTTCCACATGGAAAAAATACACAGATAACTTAATATTTAGAGCGGTTTTGTCAGGTAACTAGAAAGTAACCGTTGAACGATACTACATTTCAGTAGCAGGTTCATGCTTTTCTCTCTTTGATCTTCATTTCTAGTGTTAGGGTCTATTATTAAAGTTACTTTGCTTGTGACTTCGTTCGGCAAACTAGGCCCAATGAGTCCGTGAACGAGACCTCAGATTTTGGGGTGCATGGTACGCAAAAGCTCTTTCATTTTTGCAGCGCAAAAGCTTTCCACAATTTTAGCAAAAATATAAACACATTTGCCTTTAAGTGTACTGGAAGACTTGTGAATACTTGGCTAACAATGTCATTCAGCTAACAATTTGCTTTGAGGAGCTGGGTGTCGATTTTCTGAAAGAGAACCCTGCCAAATTAGGCAAATAATTCGATGAGTTTAGTACGCCTACGTGCGCCTAATAGCTGTATAGTTTGTATCAACCTGAACATATTATGCATGAAGGTAAAAGGTTTCCAGTCGGCCATAAAGGCAGTGGGGGTTAGAGACCCTCTGTATCTCGGGCGCAGCATATGAAAGGCGGAGCCCATCCGTCTCCTTTCGCTGCTTTTTCCTTCCCTTATTCGAAAATGGAACCTATTTACTGCTGGGTCGACAGAGTGAGTTTTCCAGTCCCTAGTTGACCCAAGCCGGGATTCGAGTGCACCATAACTGAGTCGATCTATCCACTCGACCACGGCGCCGTATATATTAGAAATGTTTATAAAGAACTTTTAAACGCATATATAAAATAACGAGAGCACCTTGTCAACCTGGTCTCCAAGTCCAACTGCTAAAATCTTTATCCCATCATCTTTAAGAGCAGTAGCTGCATTTACTGTACCTAGAAGATCGTCAGACTGTCCACCGGTGATAAGGATAAGAACCTTGCCTGCGGTCCGTCTCGCTCCGTGAGCAGGCTGAAATCAAGCAAGAATAACAGAATAAAATTTTATAAATTTTCAGCCTCTGAAAGACATTTTGATTTAAAACAATACTTCTACAGACATGAACTGTAAAGTATTAAAGTTTCTACCCATGTTAAGCTGTCTGATATTTTTGCCATTTAGTAGTTCTTTTCTTCATTTAGTAGTTTGCGGACAGACTGTTTTCACTGGCCCAAGGGCCCGCGTTTGCCTTAAGACGCTTGCAATTTAAGATTTAGGCATTCGTATCTTATATACTTAGTTGTGTCTACATTCCTTTCTTAACTGTTGACTTCAACTCTAACCAGTTAATCTAATAAGTTATAATAAAGTGCCAAAATCTGGATCTACATTGTTTTATTAATTGTTTGCCCTCCATTCTCTAAATGAAGTCCCAATATGACATAGCTCAGATGAAACATTTTTATTTTCTCTTAGGATTTTTATGTATACTTTTTTGTTGCTTTTGTTTCTATTCTTGCACCGATTTTTTTTTATTTTTACAGACGTGAAATTTTAAATTCAGACGTGTCGGTATGTGTATTTATTTATTTATTTATTTATTTATTTATTTATTTTAGCCTACATTGTTTTTGTTTTTGATTAAGAAACATTGATCGGTTTAACGGAGTACCGTAAATATATCACTCATTATATACTGTAGTCCAGCCGTTGTATTTCTTCCCCCTGGAGTGTATGTCACATTCTGCACTGCTCGCACAATTTCAGCTTTCGTTGTGTATGAGTTCAAGAAGAACTTGGGGTAAACACCGGTACTAAACGCCGCTATTGCAACTCGCGTTTTGTATGAGTAAACTCCGGAGATGACATCAGCCACAAACTGTTTAGTCTTGTTGAAAGATGACTCGGTAAAGTTTGTACTGCTGTCCAGGAGAAACGCAATGTCCAAGTCATTTGCTGTAACTGCAAATATAATTAAAATTCAATTGGCGTATTCGCCTGGGCGGTTCGTGCTTTTTTTCTATGGAAAAAGTGCGTCAAGCTTAAAATTATGAAGCACAAAACACTAAGTGCTTCATGATTCTTAGATAGAAGCACTTTTCTACATTTTTTCTGCAGAAAAAGTGCTTCAAGCCAAGTATCGTGAGGTCGAAAACGCCCATGGTCAGACCAAAAAAATGCTACTTACGACTGGAATGTATTATATTGCATAGTAAAGTCAATTCTATATACCTCAAGGTCGAAGTTTATCCCAAACTATAGTGACATCTTAAAGTAAATTTTCTGATCCCAGAAAATTTACTTTCTGATATCAGTAGTTTTGGATATAACAGCAGTTGAAATGTAAATGAAAATAGAACTATATTATTTGAAATAAGAGGGTACTTTGAGATATCAGTGTGTTGGCTGTACCTTAGATATTTTGAGATAGCACTAGCTTAGCAAACAGTGTACATCCAGATCAGATTGATCTAAAAATTCTGATCAGGTGGTTTACTGTTTTGTGTTTTCTTTTCTGTCAGACACATTGACTGACCAATAAATTGTCTGATACCGTCCATATTGCTAGCTCTGGTAGTTAAACTTTTAGGATGCTGCACTAACGGTGGTAATTTTGTTCAAGAAAATCTTTTATTTATGCATAGTATTTAGATACTTTTATTTTCCAAATCTGTTGCTGCCGAGAAAACCGACGTATTTTGCTAGCTTGAAATGAACCGCGACACAACAAAACCAAAAAAGTGGAATGTGCGCCCAGGGAAGACTCAGATTAGCCTTGGCATCCGCTCAGTCTGATCAGAGTCTTTACTGTCCGCATGGAGCTAGCTTAGACCCTTAGTATCCTTTAGGTGCAAAGCGAAGACTCTGATCGGATGTCCAGATTGATCAGAGTCTTCGCTGGGCGCACATGCCACTTTGTTGGTTTTGTCCTGTCGCGGCTCATTTCAAGCTAGCAACATACGTCAGTTTTCTGTCATTTTTTATTTTGTGTATTTTCTAATGTTTCTTCTAGAAGCATATGTCATGCTGTTTAAAATCTGAAATAAAATGGTTAACGCCTGAATAATCGATCGAATTCCACTTTATTTGGTTTAAACATATTTATTTCAAAAATCGAAATACATGTACAAAATATTCAAAATGTTACAAATAATGGGATCAGAACCAAAGCAACAGCCTATTTAGTTCTTCTCCCTCTTTATATGTTACATGTAAGCTTATTAATTGGCGATTATGTAATAATTGCATATGGCGTAGAGTTGTAAACTAAAGCAAACTTTTCATATACCAACCTTAGTCCAACAAGTTAGACGTCCGCATGCACTCATTTATATTTGACCTTTTATAGTTGTGCATGCAACGTCTAACACGGACCCTATACATTTCCGTATCGCACTTTTAAAATTTCGGTATTCCGTGACTACCCAATGTGTTTTGAGTCAGTGCTATGTCTAAGGTCCTAATAAGTTGAAATCTTTGATAAAAATGCCATCTTACCTTTTCTGTTGTCAGAATTCTCCAAATGAATAAGAGCTTTCACTTAAATCACGCTTCAGCCGCCATTTGTGTTGACTACATAGTCACGTGACATTTGGTTATCATAAAGACTTGGAATTGGATATTTTTTGGACGAATTTATTTTTTATCAGTATTTAATGACAGCACTAATTTACTGAATATGTTTAGGCCAAGGGAATAAGAAATTGAAAAAAAAAAAAAAAAAAGGAATAGGAAATTAAAAAATAAAAAAAAACAAAAAGCTAATGACCCATTCTACAAAAATGAAACTAATGCCTGAAGATTTATCTTTGATTTATAAAGCTAAATAAGCTTTTTATAATGTATAAGTGGTTCTCTTTAAATACTTTGCTTTATTTTCATCTAATCTATTCAGCTTCTATCAGGATGCATGTTGCAATTGATTCCTTTTTATTAACTAGGTATAATTATTAGTTTTATTCTATCTTAAGTTCTTAATATGAATAACATCTGATGTTAATTTTCTGTACAGTCTAGTGTGATACGTATATTTTCAACAAATGGATTCATATATGTCCTGAAAGTACATCTCTTTACCCAGTTTGGTTTATTTTCCTTTATCTAAGGAAACACAGGTAACATTAGTGACACTACTGAATTAAGGTTAGGGGTTAGTATTAGGATTGGAGCTTGGTTTGGGTTATTATTGTGTTACCAGATACAGATACAAACTTTATTTAAAGTCAGATGTGTTTACATAAATTATAAACATTTGCCACATGATACCATGCATTTACATTATGTACATATACTTTTCATTACTCAAGGTAACACAGGTAACAGCGATAATACTACAGTATTAGAACTAGGGTTAGATTACAATACTAATTCTCACCTTACGGTTATCCCTACCCCAATACTAACCCTTACTCACAAGCGTAAGTATTGTGTTACTGAACTACCCTGTTATCCAGATAAGGTACTCTTATTCTACATCATTAACACCTGCCACCAGATACCATGCATTCACATTATATCTATCTACTTTTCAATACCAAAGGTAACACAGGTAACAGATGTAACGCTGTAGTACTAGAATTGGGGTTAGTTTAAAGTATGATATATAGCCAGTGTTATTCTGTAAACTCATTTAACAATTATAAATCTTTATATTCTCTGTCTGTGACTTAAATTTGCTACAGAGTTACCCCTGTTACCTGTTTTTTTATCTTGGGTAAACATTCCATTATTTTGACACCAGATATTAAGATTGTCTATCGCAGACTCTAGGTGTTTCAATCTGTCCCACTGAATCCTGAATATCATACAAAGCTGTATCATCTGCATAGAGATCAGTAGAAACATTTGCAAAGTACAAAGGAAGATCATTAATAAATAGCAAAAATAAAAGTGGTCCTAAAATTGAGCCTTGCGGTACACCATATGAAATTTCCTTAAAATCTGAGTATTGTTAACTGAGATCTGTTGCCTTCTTTTTTGTAAGATAAGTATCAAACCATATTTAAGTTTCATCCTGTATGCCATAAATTCTTATATAAAATGATTGGAGCTTGTAATGTAGAATAAGAGTACCGTTTTTTGGGCCACAGGGTCATGCACATAACACAATACTAATGCTTTGGAGTTACCGGTATGGCTTGTATTAGGGTTGGGGTAAGCTGACAGTCAGTATTGTGTCAGCTGCTTTACCCGTTTACCCAAAGACGATAATCTGCAACATGATACCGTGCACTTACATTATGCATGTCTATTTTACACTACCCAAGGTAATACAGGTAACAGTAAAGTTCATTAATCTTTTTTCCCCACTTTGCCAATTTGGTCATAGTTATTTTTAGTTTGGAAAGTTCTCGTTTCCCACTATATCCAGCACTTTGAAAAGCTGAAATTTTTAAAGTTTCACATGCCTACAGTAGTACTTCAAGTACTGATGCTCTCTCCCCCCCCCCCCCCCCCCTTCCCCACCACCACCACCACGCACACGCTGCAAGCTCACACTGAGGGAGAAATAAAATGGAGTGTGTCTCTTAAGTATAAGGCCTATACTTCTGAACATGAAGTACAGATACATATGTGATATAAACATTTCTGTATTTCATATTCACAAGTATGTTAGTCAATAGTCTTCTGTCTCTCTGCCTTTATGTATGAGGTCTGAAAGGAATATTCCTTTATGGCCCTTAGCTTGTAGATTTTCTCACTGGCCCAGATTCTGGTTTAACAAGTCACTATATTTCTCTATTTTAATAAAAGAAACTTAATTTCTGTATGTCTGTCTGTTTCAGCCAATCTACCCATTTCCGCCAAAATTTTCAGAAAATCCAATCCATGTTTTTGTTTTAACCAATAAACGGTGGCCTCTTTTTGATTTAACCAATAGCCGGTGGCCTCAATTTGACAATGTAAACAATATGAGAAGTTAAGTTTGGGCAGAAAGACCGCATACTCTCTTATGGGGGCAGGGTTCCATAGCGTTAATGGGCTAAAGACGTGTCTTAATGGGCATATATGGACTACTTTTGTAGTATCAAGGGTTATATATGGACTTGAAACCTAGTCTCTCAAGAAAAAGGATAATGAAAGTCTTGAAAAATTTCAAAGAAAATCTTTAAGACAGATACAGGATCTTCCAGATAAGACCCCGAACTGTATTACTCTGGCCTTGTTGGGCATTTTACCCCTAGAAACGGTTATACACAAAAATTGTCTAAACTTGTTCATGGGAATTGCTCGCAATAGTAAGCTCATTGAATATGATATAGCAGAACGTCAACTTGCAATGAAAAGCCCTGATGAAAAAAGTTGGTTTAATTTGGTCAGATCTATTTTGAAGATCTACAGTTTGCCTTAAATTTTCTTTTTGTTTGATAGACAAATGTCAAAGACAGAATGGAAAAAAATCATGAATGAGGCAGTACACAGCCATATTGAAGCCTTGTGGCGGGCTGATGTAATTGATAAGCAATCTCTGAAATACGTTAATCCAAATTCCTTAAAGGTCGGGAAACCACATCATGTATGGTCTACTGTTAGAAACTGCTTAACTGATAATAGAAGAGCTCATTTAAAGTGTAAACTTCTCACGGGCACCTATATTTTGCAAAGTAATAGGGCTGCTTTCAATCAGTACACAGTTGACCCAACATGCAAACTGTGTCTAGCTGCACCTGAAACAAGGCAACACTTTATAGCAGAATGCTCAGCTTATGAATCTGAACGAGAAGTTTATGCAGAGAAATTGCGAAATAACCCAGTTCTCCCTGATGAACTCAAACGTGAATTGTTGAACCCAGAACTGTATCCAGCTCACCCTGGATGCTTCATTCTATATCAATGGTCAAGAAAATTTGGAGACCCTCGAATTACACTCGAGAGAGTATATACTACAGATCCACAGAAAAAGAATAGCGAGTCTCAATCGCCAGAATTCAACTTGTTAACAATCGTCAGACAAAGTATCAACAAATAATCAAGAGACTTCACTGCTTCTTTTAAAAGTCCTATACTGTAAATAAAAAGACTGTACATAATAACACTTCACCAGTTTAATAAATATTTAACGAGCTCAAGTGTGAACTTTTACACCTAACGGTGGTGCCTCGATAAATCAACGGGGGAACTTTAAGAAGACTAGAACTAGAACTATGGCGTAATAGACACTTACCGGGACAGAATCAGGATGGATTAAAGGTTTTTTTGGTGACTCTTAGAATATTTTCGGTTGGGATGTGGAATTTAACTACTACTTATGTAAGTTGTATATGTAATTTGACTTGAGGATGTTTCAAATGTCTTAATTTTAGCCGGGAAAAGCAGCGCGTCGAGCCATCGCGGTCCTTGCGTAAACTTTATGGCTGTATCCGTATGAGAGTTCGCGTTCCGAAGAATAACAAAAACGTAAATAACAGCATAAAAATGTAAAATATGAATGTCTGGAACGCAGAACTCTCATGTATGGGAGTAATACCAACCTCTCTCATGTATTTCCAGACTTTGGATCCTCTGGATAAATATTCTGGGATTTGCCCGCCCGGCCGCCCAAAGCGACGCTTGTTCAGCCACAGTGCTTGGAATACCCTGTCCTCCAACTTTCAATGTAGTAAACAGTGCTGCGGCCAACCCAGAAAACAGTGGTTTCCGAAGATATTCAAAATTTGTTTTGGACCAATTAATGAACAGGTTTTTATATACCTCGTCACGATACTGCGATAGATAAGGTACTCTCTTGGTTTGGTTAAAAGCGTCTATATTAACCTGAAAAAGAATAAACAATAGCCCAAGCAGGTTGCAACAACATGAAGTTTTAACATCGTATGCTCGCAGAGTTACATGGAAATCTTTGCTTGTGTCGAAGATATAGGTGCTCGCAATGTTGCTATGACTTTAAGGCCAAAAATAGAATTTTGTTTGTTTAAAATTGCCTACCATCCGACATCAAAATACTTCCTACCCGCCTCCCCCAGCTCCACCCCCATCCCCACCCCAAAAAGAAATTGGCCAGGAGGGACAGCATTTTTTTTTCTTTTTTCAAAAAGGCAAATTTACCATGATCAACCTAAATAGAAAGACAAATAGGCCTGACCAAACAGTGTAGACCCAGATCAGACTGCTCCCAGGGTTAAAAGTGACCTGGTAACTATCCGAAACGGAAGGTTTCATATAATCTAATTCTGTATTACATATGAAATGTAGCCAAATAATGCCATTTTCACGCGCCTATAATGACTCGCTTAGCATTTTGTTTCATATGCAAGTTGCAGGGCAATACTCCGTCAGTACAGAAACAAGCGGCAAGACTGCATATGCAGCTATCGACAAAAATTCACGCTAGATGACAATGGCCTGAAACGAGGATTTATGACAAACAGAGCGAGTGTAGGAATCAGCAATGGTGATGAGGCCAAAAAATAGTGCCCAAACATTTTCGGTATTTTTGTAGCATTGTACTTGAATTCATGCAATAATAGCCATCAGACATTTTTTTCCTATACATTAACGTTTTCAAGGTCCTTCAGGAGATGTTGAAAACAGGCCGAATATCTCCCGAGAGACCCTATAAACGTAAATGCATGAAAAACCATGTTTGATCTCTATTGCAAATCTGTTTTATCATATGACGTCGCATCTGAGAGTGTAATAAAGTCATGCATTAGTAGTGGATTAAATATGCAAATTACGTCGTAACGTTAGGCGTTGGCGTCTATAAAACGTCGCGTTTTCTAATGGCGAAATCGTGACATTTTAGTGCAAAATTTGCTAATAAAATGCGATTTTAGTGTCATATGATAAATAGAATCTTGCATTCGTGCTCCTGTATTATTGAATTTATTAAACTCGTTGGTGAAAACGATAAGATGCTCGGCAGAGCCTCGCATCTTATCTATTTCCCCAACTCGTTTAATAAATTCAATAATACAAGAGCACTCATGTAAGATTCTCTATGACCGTAACCAGCACAACTCTTACACTTTCTAGAAATAAACATTACCCTCCATATTCCACCAACACCAGGCTTGTAAGTGGCTGCATCCATTCCATCGAGTGATTCAACATAAGCCAGTCGTCTCAAGTATAACTTGTCGTCTGGAAAAATGCACGTTTGCTTGATGATGTCAACTACCGCTTCAACGACTTCCGGTCCGGAGGTACCTGGTATTCGTGTTAAATCTTGCTGACAAAATGCCGTTGTCGTAACGAGAAGCATCAAGAATGCAAATGTCTCCATTGTGATTAAATTTCGTATTATTTCTTTCCTTATTACGTAGATCTACTAAAATATTTAGTATATTTTTATGTACGTGAGCTTCAAGAATAAATCATAAGGAGCCAAATTTTTTATTCTTTTCTTTTGTTTTTTGTTTGATGATAAACTAAAATTTTTTCGAAAACTGCGAGTCCGCGAGCCGTGTCGTCACTCACTGGCTTAAAGCATATGCACAGCCTGGCCGGGCATGAACAAATGAGCCCGCGACATGACAAAACCAACAATGTGGTTGTGCGGCCAGTGAAGACTAAGATCAGCCTGGGCATCCTCCCAGTCTGATCAGAGTCTTCGCTGTCCGCATGAACGTAGCTTAGACCCTTAGCTACCCTGTAAGCGTTTAGCAAAGAGTCTGATCAGACTGAGTGGATGCCCAGGCTGGTCTGAGTCTGCACTTGGCGCACAACCGCTTTGTTGGTTTTCTCGTGTCGCGGCTCAAATCCACAAGGCTTTTGTACAATGACCAACTGTGTATTCTTTAGAATGAAGGTGCTCTCTAACAGAAAGTATTGTTACTAAAATTCCATCTTATAACTTAAGAAAACACCTATCCATAAAATGTGCGCAAGTGTACCTTTTAGAAATAGCCCCCATCTTTTATAGACATAAGTTAAAAGCCACAAAAATCAAGATGTTTACTTTTCTGTAATTCTTCTAAGCCTTACATGCAGATAAAAGGAATAACTTGTGTATGCCCATTCTCTGCGTTTTTCCTCATAGCAACGTAGTTATATCTTTTTTGATGCATCATTCCGCTAATTTTAAAATTCGTTTCCTTTAAATTACTTAAAGTACTTGAAGGTTATCTTTCAGCCTTTAAAGCGCCAACCTTAATGTAAGCCTGCATATTTAGATAAATGTATCGTCCAAGATATTTTATGACTGGCGAGCAAACAGTGAAGGTTCCGATGAGGCGGCTCATTATGATCTACGCCGGTTATAAGTTCAACTATTTTCCTATTTTCGTGTGAAGTGTGTTCTAAAACCCGAATGAAAAATCATTATCACAGAAAACCACATATTATTTCTAAATAAAATAATATTATCTAGGAACAGTGCTGGAGGCAAACAAATGGTTTTGCAGACAGACTAAATGCAAATATTTTCCTGTATAACGTCCCGTCTCTACCAACTTCAAAACGCGTCTAAGCGCACAACACTCCTGTCATGCAGGCAGACTAAAGCAAATAATGTTCAGCGTAAATGTTATAACTGCTGCTGAGACCCGTTCCCGCTCTCTCAACCCTGTTTAGTATTTGTATATGTTAAGAATTATTTCTTATTGGCCTAGTTCCCTCTTCTAATGATAGCTCGCTACCTTTCTCGGTCGAAAATTTTTACTGACACCCCTTTTTGTCCTATTATTCTTTTGGAATTGCATTGCTTTTTTTCTTTTCTTTGTTATATGTTGTGGCAAAGAGTTATCATACGTATTATTTTTCTCAGCAACTAGGCCTTGTTTGTTTGTTTATTTCTTCTTTCAAACACTGAATGCTGTTTTAATTTTGGTTTACCATTTTAATCTATATTCTATAACATTTAGAGATCCGCCATAATTTGTACAAATGTTTCATAATAGGGAGAAGAACTCTGTAAGCACACAGCTTCCGTTCTAATCCCATAGCTTGTACTGATATGTTAGTTGTACATGTATGTATATATATATGTCAATGGAAAAGCGAGATAAATATGTTTAAACCCCAATAATTCTGGGAGCCCCGGTATCTACCGGACACGGTTTCGAGCTCCGCTTGAGGCGAGAATCTTTCCTACCGCAGATGGGGTCCCATTGCACAGCCTTTCAGTATCACCCTCCCATCGACCTAATATAACCGAAATACTGTTGAAAAGGACGTACAATCGCAAGTCATCCATCCATCCATAATTCTACTTTTACAATACAAAACGGAGACTTGCAAAACACCAGAAGTGTATAAGACAAACAGTGTAGACCAAGAGATGACTATCATATAAGTATTACGCTTACCGTCATATCATATACTATGCAAAATATGTTTAGCAAATTTTTATATTTTGCAATTTTTCTCATTACTGAAGTGCAACATTGAGCGAAATTAAATTGAACTGAAAGGAACCGTATTTGGGGCTTAAGATACCATGGGATTACAGAAGCCATCCTTAAAAACGATACTGGGGAAAAGCGATAAGCGCGGAAGGGGTCATTAGCCGAAATTCGCACCCATTGAAAAGCAACATAACAATGGTAAGCATGTGAGTTTTTGTACGGTATTTGTCAACATTTTCATGCTCAGTTTTCTTGTCAAAGCTATTGATTGTGTAAAAGATATGGTTAAACTCAACAATTGACGAATCTTAGCATGCGCCATTGACGTTAAAACGTGTTAATTCGGTCCAATGTGTAATGATTCACGGGTGCTTCAGTTCAATGCAGAATCAAAACCCGAGAAAAACAATAGGCTAAAATTAAAGGTCACACCATGATTAAATTAACTGTGGAGTTTCTTCATTGAAGTATAACGCAACTGTGAGAAAATGATGACGTTAGTCTGAGAATTTTGACTCATTCTCAGTAGCCAGGAAGAATTTTCTTTCTGAATTGTTTACATTATCATATTGGTAGCTACCAAACAATTATACCCTCAAAACGGATTCAAGAAATGCCGATTAGAAACAAGTTTTTAAGACGATAACGTAAAAACAAGGGAAAACGTCAATTTTTCGAACTTTGCAAACCTCATACTCGTAGCATATTCAATTGTTTAAGAGCGTTTTCCTTTATTTTGACAGCAAACGAGCCGCCTCATTATGGTTGTGGCTTTTGTACATGATCATAAATGTCGTTCAGATACAATGGTCATAAAAACTGACGTCATGATAGTTCAAACGCTACAATTGAGCAATCTTAATTCTTTTACCTGCCAGTCCATCTCGAATGATCGGCCTTTATATCTTTATACAGTAAAGTGACAATAAAATCCTAATATGGTGGAATTGAAACATACAAAAAAATTGCTATATTTATTGTGCATAGTATATATTGAATTGATTTGTAACTATCATATGAACATTACACTTACCGTCAGATCCTATATTGAACTGATTTGTAAATATGTATATGTATGTAGTTTAACAAGAATAAAATACTTTTTATACCAAATTGTGTATATTCAGATGAAGCGGCTCATTTTGAGCCACTTCATATGAGTCTAGGCTTTTTGCAGATTCAACTGTTTTCGTTTTCGGCGCTGTAACAGAGCTCCAGATAGAGGGGCTATTGGTGATAAGTTAAAGACATTTGTCTTATTTCTCAACGAAAACATAATTGAGTCGCGACACGAGAAAACCAACAATGTGGTTGTGCGCCCAGCGCAAACTCAGATCAGCCTGGGCATCCACACGGTCCGACCAGACTCTTCGCTAAGCGCTTAAAGGGTATCTAAGGTTTTAAGCTACCTCCATGCGCATAGCGAAGACTCTGATCAGACTGGGCGGATGCCCAGGCTGATCTGAGTCTGCGCTGGGCGCACAACCACATTGTTGGCATATCTCGTGTCGCGGCTCATATGTTGTCTCGGCGAGACAGTTCTAATGAGGGGTAACAACATCTGTTTTGTTGAGAATGTGGAAAATGGTGCTATTCGTAGAAGCAACGATCCATCATTAGGCGCCAGCATTGAATTTTGCTTTACTTCTGCTTTAACACTGTTGTAATACGAATATCACTACCTGTGCTTTCGACCGAGTTAGTCATTTGCTACACATGCAAAAGTGGCTGTCGACCAAGACAATCGACAACAGTACTAGATCGCTCGACAGCCATTAAAAAGTATCATTTACCGTTATTGCTAATGCTTATGACTGAATTCTCGGTCGACAGCCAGTCTAGGTCAACAGCAAAGGTAGCGAAATTGGTATTAACATCGTGTTTAAAGTTTATCAGCCTTTATTTGTCGTAGACATACCAGAGCATGCATGACCTGCATCCGGGTTTTTATTGTATGGGGGATAATAAACACAATCTACCATTAGTGAAAAGAAACAGTTTTAAAATGACGTTTTATGAATATAAACTTGCTTTTGGCTTCGTTTCCTTTTTAATTTAATCGCCGTTATTTGCGGATAGACGTGTTTTATTCAATAATAACGAATGACGAAAAGTGTATTTGCAAATTTCATGACCCGTTTGAGCAGCCGTAGATCAGGCGCACTCGAGATTTCCAATCGTGTATTTAAAGGTCTAGTATGAAAGCCATAACCGCACCGCGCTTTCGATCTGCCGCACCTTCGACAATTATCTTTTTTAAAGATGTTTCTTGTTCCAAATTGATTCAAGATTGACCGTTCAACAGCATAGGTAGCGAAATTGGTGTTACCACCGCAATTCGTTCTGTGGATACGACATTGTATGATATTGATTCAGATAAAGATATGTTGGAAAATAATCTTCAACATGCTTTGCGTTTACTCAAAACTTGGTGTCTAGAGCATGGTATGCTTATAAATACAGACAAAACAAAATTGGTGTTAACAAAAAGAGAATCAATATGAAAGATAATAATTTGACACTTGTTTATGATAATTTTGATTTGCAAGTAACAAGCTGTGAAAAAGTTTTAGGGATCCATATAGATGACAACTTAACATGGACAAGTCATTTTCAACATGTTTCAAAAAGATATCGTCATACCTTTGGCTTTTGTCTCAAATAAAAGTATACCTTCCATTACAACACAGAGTGCTATTCTACATTGCCAATATTAAGCCACATTTTGAATATTGCTGTGTGATTTGGGGGAAATCGTTAAATTCTAATGTATATAAAATTGAAAAATTACAGAGAAGACCCTATATGATGATACTTGGTAAGGATTATACATCATTGGAAGATGCTCGTAGGCAATTACATTTGTTATCATTTGAAGAATTAATTTTCATAAACAAAGCTAAAGTAATGTTTAAGGTAACTCATGACATTTCTCCAATTTATATTACGGAAGTGTTCCAAATTAAAGGCTGTAATGGTGAAGATAAAATGACTTTGCGCTCTGATTCAAACAAGAATTTTAAGACGCCAAGGCCTAAAATTAAACATGTTTTAAAAACAGCTTATCTTATTCAGGCGCTTTGATTTGGAACAGCATTCCACTTGAAATAAGAAATGCCAACACAATTGATTCTTTTGTTAATAAATGTTTAAGAAGGTCTTAAACTTTAATATTCATGCTCACATACCTCCACCGCCAAAGCAATCTTGAAAGTTTACGTAGGTAGTGTACATAGGCATAAGTAATCAAACATTTTTTTTTCTTTTCATTTCATTCAAGCTTTTCATTTCTGTCACCCACTTTCTACTCATATTGATCGCTTGTATTTGTTAATGTCTTATGTTTGTTACCATGTATATGCTGTGCTCGTCTGAAGAGGGTCTCAGCAAATATTGGTTTTACATCTGAGTCACCCTCGTAAAATAAAGTCATTACTTACTTACTTACTTACTTCTTTACTTACTTCCTTTGCTGGACGCACATGCCACTTTGTCTATTTCCTCGTGTGCTGACACAAATAACTTTCAACAATCAACAGAAGAAATTAACGTTATGTTTGAAAAATGTTAAGCTAAACCTTACACCTCTTGGACTGAAATGACACATTCAAGTTAAAAGAAATGAAACTGAAGGAGAAACAGCATCCCTATATCTTTCGCATTCGTATGATCAAGTGTTGACCCCACGCTTTTTATAAGCCTGCACTGACTGATAGAACACTGTCGGATTGCCGTAACCTAAAAACTGCTGCAGGTAAAAGGTGATTTTAGACTCAGTTCAAACTTCTTTTCCTCGGGGGATAGCCACTGGTAAAACTATTCATTCCAATTGTTTTGCAAAGCTCACAATCCAAATGAAAATGGAAATTAATATAATATATACAGAAGAGTGTGACAAGGCTAATATGTTAAACACATTCTTTCAGAGTCAGACAGTGCTGAATGAATAAAATGCCATTCTTCCAGACTCAATAGAATAGAAGTAGAATCCGTTTTAAACTCATTGGTTGTGGGCAAAGCCTCCGGCCCGAATGGTTTAAGTAATCGTATTTTGCGTGAACTAGCCAGTGAACTTTCTATACCCTTTTGCTCTCTTTTCAACCAGTCCTTACGACTAGGCAGAGTTCCTGTCATATAAAGCGGCCAATGTTTGTCCTGTTCCTAAAAAAGATGAACAGTCCATTGTCTCTAATTATCGGCCAATATCTTTACTCAACTCTGAGAGTAAAGTGTTAGAAAGACTTGTCTTTAACTATTTATTTAACCATTTACAAAATAACAATTTACTTTCTTCTTTGCAGTCAGGCTTTATACCAGGAGACTCAACCATAAACCAGCTAACTTTCCTTTATAACACTTTCTACCAAGCACTTGATTCTAGTAAAGAGGTGCGGGCTGTCTTCTGTGATATCAGCGAAGCTTTTGATCGGGTTTGGCATTCTGGTCTTTTACACATACTTCATGCAGCTGGTGTCACAGGAGATGCCCTTGCCTGGTTCAAGAATTATCTTTCAGAGAGAAAGCAACGCGTTACTCTTCCAAGTACTTCATCTGACTGGGTTTTCATTCGTGCTGGTGTTCCACAGGGCTCCATTTTAGGGCCTTTACTCTTCTTGATGTACATTGATGACATTGTTAATGACATAGGTTCCAACATTCGTCTATTTGCCGACGATACTAGTCTTTTCATCATCGTTGAAAATCCAACCACAGCAGCTGATTGTCTTAACACAGATCTTAACAAAGTTTCGCGATGGGCTGCTACCTGGTTAGTAACATTTAATCCCACTAAAACAGAAGCTCTACTTTTCTCGCGTAGATTAAACAAACTGCAGCACCCACCTCTTTTTATGCAAAATCACCAAATATCTGAAGTAGAATTTCATAAACATCTAGGACTATACCTTTCCAATGACTGTACCCGGCATCATCACATAAATTATATTAAAGAAAAGGCTTGGTTTTGAATTAATATTATGAGAAAACTAAAATTTAAACTCGATCGAAAATCTCTTGAAACAATTTATACTACTTTCATTAGACCATTGATAGAATATGGAGATGTTATTTTCAATAATTGTACTCAATACGAAAAACAGGAATTAGATAAAATCCAGAATAAAACTGCCAGGATCGCTACGGGAACAACAAAGCTAGTATCATTACATTCACTTTATAATGAAATTTGTTGGGAATCACTAGAACGCAGGCGTAACAATCACAAACTGACCTTGTTTTATAAAATGATGTATAACATTACTCCTTTATACTTATCCTCTTTAATACCACTGTCAGTAACATATCACGCTTTAATCTTAGAAACTCTAATGCTTTACAAACTATTGATGCGAATACAAACCAATTTTATATGTCTTTTTTACCATATAATGTCAGGGCATGGAACAATCTGCCTGTTGAAGCAAAGCAGTGTGAATCGCTGACCTCCTTTAAACGCTTTCTACAAAAGGATAATCCAAAAGTTCCCCAGCACTTTTACTCAGGTTGTAGGAAAAGTCAAATACTACTAACCCGTCTACGAACAAACTGTAGTTCTCTTAACTTCGATCGCTTTGTTAAAATATAGTAGACTCTCCTCTTTGTCGATGCGGTAGTATAGAAAACGCTCAACATTTTTCTTTCATTGTACATTTTACCAAGCCCAGCGCAATGAACTATTAAATGCAGTCTCTCCTTATCAATATCCTACCCTTAACCTATTTTTGTACGGTGATCTGTCCTTGTCACAAGAAACCAATAGGACAATATTTGAGAAAGTCTATAAATTCGTAGTGAATTCCAAACGTTTTTGAGAACAAAGTCATAACTTCTGATGCACTTGTCAACTTACATAAACCAATATTAGCGGACATACCTGAATGTACCTGAAATGCTGCGACCCTTTCCCCTCTCTCAATCCACTGTTTCATATATTTTGAGCATCTCTCTCTCTCTCTCTCTCTCTGCCTCTGCTCTTTTGGTTGCTCATCGTTCATTTTTACTTTAGTTTTTGCACTGTATTGTGAGATGCTTTATACCTTTCTGTTTCTTTTTCATATTATGGCAATGCTTCCTAATAGTTTATTAGGTTTAATATTTTGTACTTTACACAAATATCCGCCATACTGTATACAGCTGTATTATATTAGGGAGAAGAACTCTATAAGCGTCCAGCTTTCGTTCTAATCCCAAGCCTGTATTGTATACTATTTATGTATGTATGTTACAATTTCTAAATTGAATAAAATATGCTTAAACCAATCCAAATGATCCAGTTTTGAAACACAATAGTGCCTATACAAGGACAACAATTACACTAATTGATCAAATTAGACCAACAAATCTCTTTATGTTGGTTCCTTTTCGAGAAAAGACGGC
Source organism: Ctena decussata (assembly GCA_963989385.1). NCBI lineage: Eukaryota > Metazoa > Mollusca > Bivalvia > Lucinida > Lucinidae > Ctena > Ctena decussata. Next base: position 28,997,776 of record OZ022498.1, on the reverse strand, counting down.
ATGCACCAAATGCACTCTAAAAAGGGCAATATTTCAAACTGTAAGTGACAATGTTGTAGAATTCGCAAATAGATCTACTTAGACTAAATACATCACAATATACGTTGAAGCATATTCGGTCAAACTGTTTGCAAAATCAACTGAATGTCAGAAGCTGACTTCCATGTAGTAAGATTGTCTTTTCATTGCCGTATTTGATGCACCCAGTGGCTTTTCGAAGATTTTGAAATTTACATGATTTATGGGAAAATTCGGAACACTGGACCAATTGAAATGGTGTAATCTCGAAAATACGTCACTTGCTGATCAATGTCGTGCGTTGTTACGAGTTTATTTAAAGGCAGAGGGCATCATGTTTTACCCGATTGGTACTGGAGGCGCGATGCGCACACAGGATTTTGTCTGCTGATTCCATAAGCCCTGACGACATCTACTTTCAAACGCATTGCCGTCTGCGTCACAAAATATATATTTGCCGGGCTCATGCGGATATGGAAAGTACGCATGCGCTTGATGATTATGAAGACATGGGTTGGGAATCGAAGTCACCTCCGTACCAAGCAAGACATTGTGAACATATTTAAACACGCATACTTTGGTGTCTTGATGCCAAATCTTCCTACTTCCACAGGTTAAAACTTCTGCTACTCCAAACTGATTGCAATGAATATAAGTTTCCGCATCGCCGCAAGGATCGCTGTGATGCATTTGACCAGAAAGTACAGCGTCACGTGAGCACGGATTGTCATACTTGCAACCGGAAGTTAACTGCGCACAAGCTGACTGGTTAACTGGACACAAACCAATAAACTGGTTCCTGTTCTGATCACACATGATGAATTTATGAGGGTCTAGAGGGTGTGGAAAATACTCTATTTGATGAGAGCCGGAGTTGCACAAACTTAGTGCTGCAGACGATGGATCTAAAAACGAGAAAAAAACGTGCAAGTACAGGTGTCCAGTTGAAAGTGGATTTGATTATTTTTGTCTGTTCTCTATTGTCTGCTCTAAGACTAAGAAAAAGGGCTGTGACCCCTCAAAGACTGCTGTCACAATGCTGTTCTACTGTCGGATCACAAAGTACTATCTTGTGGAGAAGGAAATTCATTTCAAACCACCGTTATATAGACGTCTGATAATTGAATTTTTCATGGGATGCACTTTGACAGTTTGACTTCACTTCAAACATTTCAGTTTATTTTATTAATAAGCTGTGCCCACTTGACGGGAAACGTACCCAGCGGGCACATAACGTCAAAATGACGTCGTATTGACGTCGATGCGACGTGATGACGTCGCGTCGACGTCAGTACGACGTCATTGTGACGTTATGTGCCTGCTGGGGTACTGTCTGGTGCTTAAGTTTCAAACACCAGAAAGTACTTTGTAAGACTATCCAGGTTTTTAAACACCAGCCAGTAATTTGTGAAAGGTATTTTCTTGTGTTTGAAAGCCTGGATTCTACTAAATAGTATTTTGAGTACCCAGGCTTTCAACAGCAGAAAGTGCTTTTAGTACCCTGAATTTCAAACATTAGAAAGTACTTTTAGTAGCCAGGCTTTTAAGCACAAAAAGTATTTTGGTACCCAGGCTTTCAGACACCAAAAAGTATTTTTAGTACCCAGGCTTTCAAACACCAGAAAGCACTTTGTGTACCCAGGCTTTCAAACACCAGAAAGCACTTTGAGTACCCAGGCTTTCAAACACCAGAAAGTACTTTGAGTACCCAGGCTTTCAAACACCAGAAAGCACTTTGTGTACCCAGGCTTTCAAACACCAGAAAGCACTTTGAGTACCCAGGCTTTCAAACACCAGAAAGCACTTTGTGTACCCAGGCTTTCAAACACCAGAAAGCACTTTGTGTACCCAGGCTTTCAAACACCAGAAAGCACTTTGTGTACCCAGGCTTTCAAACACCAGAAAGCACTTTGAGTACCCAGGCTTTCAAAAACCAGAAAGTATTTTAGTACCCAGGTTTTCAAACACCAGAAAATACTTTGAGTACTCAGGCTTTCAAACACCAGAATAGATGCACAGAACGTAATTTTCCCGTCTGCATTTCATACTTTTATGAAAATATACATGCATATCAATTTTGATTTACTACAAACATCTTCAACAAAATAAAAGTACATGTATTACTGAAAACATAAATCATTTATATTCATGAACATAATGAGACACTTTGATGCCAGATGGGCTTAAGCATCTGTCCCTACTTGTATTTTGAAAATGGCGATTTTCATCAAATCCTACTCACCGATGTTTCGTTGACTCAAAAAAATGAAGCATTGAAAACTTAACTAATAGATAATCCGTTAAAACAATGAAAATAAAATGAGCCGCGACACAAGAAAACAACAAAGTGGCATGTGCGCCCAGCGAAGAATCAGGTCAGCTTGGGAATATGCCCATTCTGATCAGAGTCTTCGTTGTCGGCACGAAGGTAGCGTTGACCGTTGGCAACCCTTTAAGCGCACAGCCAGGACTCTGATCAGACTGGGCGGCTGCCCAGGCTGATCTGAGTCTTAGCTAGGCGCACATGCTACTTTGTTGGTTTTGTCGTGCTGCGGCTCAATTATAAAGAATGATACCTCGTACAAGGACGATATCATGTGCCGTCGTTGCCATGTCCAAGTCACTGCAGTCTCGCAGCACTCCGCCGATAATGCATGTGCCATTCACCCCTGCAAATATAGCGAAATTAACAGAGACTTAGATTATTTAAGAATGAATGACCGGTTTAAGAAAATCGCATTTTCCCATTGCATGAATTTCAGGGAGCACATCACTTATAATTCGAGAGAAGCATGGTATACATTGTATGCCATGCTCCCCTCCAATTATAAGTGAGGTTCGAGAGGAGCATGGCATACACTGTATGCCATGCTCCCCTACATTCATTAGTGAGATGACACCATAGATCTGTTGCCATAGCAACTATGGAATTACCAAAAGTTGTGCTTAGTACCTTGGCAGAATGACGTCTCGATGACTTCACTTACATATCAATTGAACTCTTAGTTACTATGGTAACATATATGTAACGTCATTGGTTCCGGAGCATGGCAACCAGTGTTTGCAATGCTCCGCCAATTTTTCATATGAGTATGTGCGACCAGGCCCCAAGGTTATTAAACTTTTTTCGTGCTCAGTTCAGCTGAACATCAAATTTTCTCTGCTGATAAATATGAAAATGCCAACTAATGTTGGCATTTTCATATTCATAAGCAGATAAAATTGCATACTCAGCAAAACAAGTGTACTTAAAAGTAATTTGCTATTTATTAGCAGGTAAGCTTAACTGAGCACGAAAAACGTCTTATAACCTCGACGCCAGGCTTCGACTGCAATCATGTGACTGCATACTTCTTAAATTTCTTAGCAAGTATTTCGATTTTGCTCTTTCTAGTGCAAAATACAAAGGCGAGTAAGAGAAAGTTCATCCCTGTTTAATCAAAAAAACATTATGAGAATTTGAAGTTGAAAATATATAAAAAGAGTATGAAAAGCGCAATTATGAGCACATAAGGGACGGACACTCGACGCCAGATGTATGCAACTATGGTTACGTACCGTTGAGCCACTTGATGAACGCCGTTACGAGAATTGAAACAGAACAGAATTATGGCACAAAATGTATATCAGCAAATGGTTATCAAAATGTCATATAAAAATCCACCCGTTTAAAGACAAATATTCTTGTTTATTGGGTGTCATAATCCTATTATGCAACAGTCCAGCGACACTGCGATTGCATCAAAAGAAATGCCCATCTCACATAGGTAATGACAAAACAGGGCAATAAAACAGCTAACAACTGGGGATATTCCTGTGCTCTGTATAGTAGAGAATAAATGTCTTTAAGCCACTTGGCTGCAATAAAACAAACAAATACCTGTGAACGTTTCAGCTTTTTTAATGATAATCTGAAAATTGCCACTACAAGTATCTGAACTGTCGTTTGCTCGAATTGTGATGTACATTGGGTGCAGACCACGTATAAACAGAACAGGATGATTAAGTGAGGTTGACGTCAGCATGGCGTCATATCCGGCATCGTCTGGTCTAGTGTACAGTTTTGAGGCGTATATTTTGACAGCACCACTTGCCGTCACCACCTGCAATCATAAAAGACATAACAGAACTCAGATCGAGAGAACATTTTAAGGGATTTGCGACTACATATACCGCCTACACATAAATGCGCATGTGCACATCAAGTTTAAAGTAAATGGAGCACTTTCAGAGGAAGCAGCCCTGTCATCCTTCTTAAAATGAATCAGCTCTTAAACAAGAGGATTTGCTCCATATTTTATAAAATGATATCTACTCTTAGAGGAAAGAATTTGCTCCATATGATATGAGCAAATTCTTTCCTCTTAGAGTAGATCTCATTTTATACCGGCTTCGTTGTCCAGAGATCAAAAGGAAGGCACAAAATGTGTTTCCCTTCGTAAAAATGGCGGAAAACACGGAGATGGAAACAGTTATCTTAAAACCGACCATGATTCAACTATTATCGGGGCGGACTACATGTAAGCAGGATACTCTGAGTATGTGCACGCCAAAAATAGTACTGCTGCTTTTAGTAAACACATATAAGCATCAAACTCATATCCAGTAGTCATTACAGAATCCGATGACTAAGCTTTCTAAAATTTGCAAAGCTAAAGATTTGCTCATAGGAATATTACTCTTTATCCGTTGCTACTGCGACATACCTTATCCTATTGTTTATACATGTACATGTGAAAAAAAGAAAGGTTTTCCGTAGCATAGGGGCATTAGAGTAATAAGCTGAATTGACAGTTTGTTTTTTTTAGTTTTTTTTTCTTTTTCTTTCTTTTTTTTTTTTTTTTTTTTGGGGGGGGGGGGGTCGCTGGCTAGCCCAAGGAGGAACTGAACCCGCGACCATTTTGCAACATAGCCAAGCGCCTCAACTCATTCGACAACACACATGTCTGAACGGTGTGCGCAATAAAGTATGGTAATCTACCTGAATACTGTAAGCCTGGGAGGTGTCCGGAACCTTCATGTGGACGATTTCTGAACAAGAATATGTATAGGATCCACTTTCCAATTGAACAGGTGCTGAAAGAAATTGGAAGCATTATTCTCAGCTATAGAAAATTGTTTACAGCTGCTTGGATGAAATAGTTTTAAAATTTTGCAGACGTTGGCAAAAGATTTAGTAGCCCTAATGTCTCAGTTCAAGTGATTCGTTTACTCCAAGACACTCATGAACAGTTTGAAAGGAAGCGGGGATAACAACTAAATAATCAAGGTACCTAAAGTGTTAAGTAATGGAACACCTAGAAATCATTAATTTTCCATTTGTTCCAAATGGAAAATCAATGTTTTTTAGGTGTCCCACCATTTAAGCACATTAGGGTACTTCGTATTTTTGCTGTCATGTTGTACAACTCAGCGACGTAAAAGGGTATTTGTTTTGCATATCAGTCATGCTGGTTTGACACCCGGCTGGGTTTTATATCCTATTTCATCGTGTTCTATAACATAAATAAAGCAAACTCTGATACAAAATCAAGAATATGATTTTTTTAATTCTGTAACACTACTTTACATTTTTACTTTATTTCTTTATTTTATTGTTTTATTATTTTATCTATTTATATATTTTTGTTTTTATTTATTTACATGTTTTTATTTATTCATTTTTTTATTTTATCTATTATTATTATTATTATTATTATTATTATTATTATTATTTGTAAATAAAAAATGAATTCAGTGCAGCAAAGAAGGCAAGTAGTGACTGCCAATCCTATGGCAGAATATAAAAGGTATAGATACCGTTGCAAAGGGAATGCTTTAATTCTTCTACGTTCTTTTCTAGAGCAGCAAATGAGCGTAAAACAAGGACGTTTCTGCATACTGGCCCCGTCACAAGCCTGTTTAGTTGATCTTTACTGGTGGAGTTCCCTCTGACGTCAATTTCTACAAGAGCCAATGATATGCCAGCTTCACCAAGGTTGTTGGCTTCATCTTTTGCATATGAGTACTGAGTTATACCGTCAGTTAGAAAAAGGACTGCGCGGGCAGCACCAGGGCGGGCTCCATTGGTGCTGTTGAACATAGTGTGACGAATAAACTGCAGCATGTCGCCTGTAAATGTTGGTCCTGGTGTATAAGTTAAGCTCTGAAATAGAAACAACACACCATGCAAAAAAATGTTTACTTATTGTGAAACAAACAATAGGACAGATTCGTAATTTCTAGAAACTCATGTATAATGTACTACAGACCTGGCAGTAGAAGCGCATTTTACCATATGTAAATATTTTTTATATTTGTAACATGCAATAAGATGTGAAACTTTAATCAAATATTTGAATTTAATTGAACTTAGAAAACTCTGAACAGAAATACCTCAGTGCTTTGTCATTAGTTTCCATATTCCAAGTCAACATCCCTCATGCATTTCTTTTACCTATTGCAAACAGTATGGAGAAAATTGATCTAGAGAAGGTTCTAATCTGCTTTGTGAGACTTTATTATCCATTATTTACATTCTTGGTGTATTTACTGAAAAGCCCTATAGTAAACCATTGGAACTTAATGTAGTTTACATTCCAATAATTACATTGAGCCACGAGACGTAAATGACGTAAAGATAAACAATGGCTCTCTACAACCCGATTGGACGTTAGCAACGTCATGACGTCATGCATGCCGTTCTGCTGTTAGCAGAAAAATGCGTGTACATGTTTTATTGCTTCAATTTTAGCGCTTATATAAGATTTTTCATGAAAGATTTGATTGAAACGAATGTAAATATAAGCAATGAACTTAATTTTTCTGATGTTTATCGAAGTGTAAACTACATTGGGTCACTAGCAAAGTTTACATGAACCCCTTCGGGGTTCATTCACTTTGCACGTGACCCAATGTAGTTTACACTTCGATAAACCTCAGAAAAATGAAATTCATTCCTTAATTATCCATCATAAGTCTTGGTTCCCTGAATAGAGCTGAATAATGAAACTACCCTCAAACGTTCCAATTCAACCAGTAACCACAAGTATCAATTACCTGCTCTTTGACGGAAATTATGTGCTTAATGGCAAAATGTCTCTGTAAGCAACGGTTGAACTGTATTTCTTACGTCATTATGATCAAGATTTGCTGCACAATTAAAGTATACGATATAGTTCATAATACCTTTAGCACATTAAGCAACGTAAAACCAGGCCGGCCACTATTCAAATACCAGCCTGCTGTAGGGAATAGTCTTTTCGTCACCAGTCCAGCTCTTGTCGCATTCGGAGACAGGTAAAATGACTTCAAGAAATTTTCGAGAAACATCTGGACTCTTGCGAGGTCCACTGGTGCCAGCTTTGCAAAATCAAGCGCAATTATCAGGTCGAGTTCTTCTTTTGCTGTGCAGTCTGTTAGAGAAAAAAAAATGAGCAAAATTGGCTATTAATTCGCTGAATGCTTTATCTCGAAAGAACTTTGAAGAAGCAGACTATCTTCTGATGTTGCAAATCTTATTACCGATCGTGCAAATTCAATCAAACCTAGTCTGCTACGAGTATTTTGTTTCTTTATTGTATTCTTATTTTCGTTGAAAACAAACAATAATGTAGGGAGTCTAATTATAAAACGTTCACTCTAATAGTAGTAAGTGTTAAAACATATAAACCATTTTTAGTTGTTTGTGTTTACAAAACGCATAACTATAAGAGCTTGAGCGCTAGAATGTTTAGTGCCTGTGGGATATCTCACTTCATAAACACACACTTGATTAACTATGTTTTCAAAGATGTTACGAAACAAAAAAGAACTGTACAAAAGGAAAAAGAGTCATAGTTGCCAAGCACCTGCTCATGAGTTCGACTGGAAGGACATTCTGCTTTAGGAGTAGATGTCACTGAATTTGTTATTTTAACGCCGCTTATAAATCGAACAATTTCTTACTTTTTTCAATATTCTTTGAGTCTATGAAAAATGTGCTTGCGAGGTTTGTTGGTCTGAGACTTCCCCAGATCGTAGCTTGAATCTCAGGGCTGTCTGGCAGGCTCCGTATGTTGAGTGATCTAACATAAAGGGCTGCTGCTAGACCAGACTTCAGTGGAATACGGAGAGTCTCCCACGTGACTTTTGACCAATCGATGAAGAGATTCTGTTTGATGAGGTCGTAATCTGATTGCAAGGTTGTCTGATTCTGGGTCTGTTTGAACATAGTCTCATCAATCTGTGAAATATAAAATAAAACATGAATTTGCAAATGTTGCTGTCATCAAAGCTCGATTGCGCATCTGGAGGTCGTAGATTCGACTCCCAGTGGCCCCGGAGAAATTTTCTCTGACTGTTTCCTTTTCCTTGACTGGTCCAGATTTTTTAAAGGCTCTAAGTGGATTTTGTCAGTGCAGCAGTCTAAGAGTTAGTATAAGCCGTGGATTAGCATCCATGCTAACTTCAATTCTAGACAGCGCCTGTGTCATGGTTTAGTGCCTGTGGGATATCTCACTTCATAAACACACACTTGATTAACTATGTTTTCAAAGATGTTACGAAACAAAAAAGAACTGTACAAAAGGAAAAAGAGTCATAGTTGCCAAGCACCTGCTCATGAGTTCGACTGGAAACTATGGCTCTTTTTCGTTTCGTTTCAACTCTTTTTCCTTTCGTAACAGTCCTTACCTAGTCGGTAACCAGAGTATTGATTTCTCGTGATCTGAGAGTTGATGCTAACTGGGGAAACTAGTCAGACTACTCTTGTTATTTGCACGTGCTTCAAGACACTTTTCGTGTTAAAGGTAGGTTCCTGTACTTTGGAATGCATCATAATTTTGATGATTTTTTATCCAAGTTGTTGGAAAGCACTTATAAAGAGGAAATTAATAAGTTTCACTAAAAAGTGTAAATAAAAAAATCATAGAAAAGTCGTTTTGCAAGGGATTTCCTAACTCTGCTTCGCACACCAGTTAGCGCTATTTTAAGTTCGCGCCAAAAATAGATAACATAGCTGACGTCATGCTGCATTGCATTTCGGGATAATTTTAACCCATCCGCCGTGCCTGGACCTCTGGAAGAGCTCATGGGCAAGAGGAAATTAACCGTTGGCAAATGACATCAGAAACTGCGGACTTATAGACATATATACATATTTATTTTTAGAACTGGAATTCCAACAAAAGAAAATAAACCAAAGGGAAAACGACTGTATTCTACAACATCTGACGATTTTCTCAGTAGCAACAGTTTCAGAAAAATGAGAGAATTCAATACTACCCATAAAAGGACAAAATTATTTTGCGAACATAATAATGTTATCGCTAGGCCAGGAACCTACCTTTAATACACATTTGATTAGTCAGACGCTACGCTACAAAACAACCCATCTAAAATACAATTCTCTTTAGTATACATTCGCAGGCATCCGTAGCCTAGTGGATAAGAGTGCTGACTCTATTAAACATTAGGTCTCCCACTGTGGGTCCAAGCCTCGGCCGGCACACAAGTGGGAAAGCCAAGTTCTGCTTACGGATGGTCGGTGGTTTTCTCTGGTGAGCTCCGGTTTGCGCCAACCTTTGCTTAACGATCGGCTAGTATGACTACACTTCCATTTTACCAACATTGTTACAAAGGGAAACAGCTTCCTGTTTGCTTCCCTATGTTACTATGGATGAATGGATGACGAGATTTTACGTCCGTTTTAACAGCATTCCAGTCATATCAGGACGATGGGTGGGTGATAATGAAAGGCTGTGTGCAAGGGAACCCCGTTTACGAACAGATTCCCGCCTACAGCGGGGCTCGAACCCGAGACCGCTAGATCAGCAAGCCAGCGCTTAACCACTAAGATACCGAGGCTCCTCCCTACGAAACCCTTAAAAAACGGGTCAACATTTAAAGGAAAGAAATTCCTGTTGAGAAGGAACGCGAAAATGAAAATGGAAAAGATGTTTCTTTTGAAGGTGTACCCACATTAATTGAACTTTAAATTGAACTTACATTCCAGATGCCACCATGGTACCCTGCTCTGTAGGTCGCAGCGTTTGTACCATCCCTGGTCTCCACGTACGCCATACGTCGCAGGAACAAGCCGTTGCCTAGGATACATGACTGGCTAATCACGTCCACCACGTGCTCCACTACCTAAAATGTATATTAATAGTATGTAATTCGACCATCGTATGAAGTTTACTCAGGTCTTGGTTTCAGATGACGTTCGAAACGCTCAGGTGACGTGCGTAGTTTCTAGCTGACAAAACTGTCCGGTTTATTTTATCAATATCAGTTAGCCGAGACAGCCAAATATAACACGGAATCAAATGACTTCGAGAAAATCTGATGTTTCTGCTGAAAGAATTTCAGTTTGTAATGTCTTTGAAGAATTGGCGGAGATGGCAAACAGTGTGATTTTCTCGAAATTATAAATTTATTTAAATTCTCTGTTAAATAAGTTCTGAAAAGCTCGACCTTTTGGAAGTAAAGAATACGCTAAGCAAATAAAATAGCAGACTCGGTTTGATTGATTCTATTCACGACCAGTAATGAATATGCATTACAGGCCACGCCCCAGTAGCACCGGCTGAAGCAGAAGTCTGTTTTCAAGATGAACACTTGGATAAAATATTAAACTATTTCTGAAAAAAGGGGAAAAATGACTCACAGAAAGCTAATGAATTTACATTCATGTTAAGCATGCTGGCGCAGATTTACTAGAAGTACATGTAGCTTGGGCCGAGAAGTTTTTATCAGTTCTTTCATTCTGGTCCAAAAACTATTCAGAAAAATGGCCGATTACCCTCTTTTATGCCTCGTCGTCAAATAAAAAAAATTGAGCCGCGACACGACAAAACCAACAAAGTGGTATGTGCGCCCAGTGAATACTCAGATCAGCCTGGACATCCGCCCTTTGCTACCCTTTAAGAGCACAACAAAGACTCTGATCAGACTGAGGAGCTGCCCAGCCTGATCTGAGTCTTTACTGGGCGCACATGCCACTTTGTTGGTTTTCTCGTGTCAATGCTCAAACCATTTGCAAACTGTGCATTCCCGACCGGTCTACGATGTCAGACTGGTCTGGCATGTGCATTTTATTTTCTAAACTTTGAATCACAGTGAACTGTACATGTTCGGCCTACCCAACTATATATGTCTTAGAATGTGTACTTCAGAAATTCCAGAATACTGGTTTTGGCAAGCAAACACGATAGTCCAAACGTACCTGAGATCCCGATGTTTCCTTCTGATTAGCCAAATCGATGACGTTACTTGAAACTGCGTGTAAAAGAAGAAACCACACAATAAAAACTAATGCAAGACGCTTCTTCATTTTCCAGTTCGTGTTAGAACTGTTAGATTACTGATCAAGTTGTTTTATATATCCGTGCTTATTTATTTATTATTTCTTTTATTTTTGTAACCAAAACAATTACATGTAACACCAGGAAATGCTATAGTCCGGGTATGAATTTTCAGCCTATTCAAACGTGTTGTGCTTCCTGTGATGGCGTTGGCATGAAAGTTTACTTAGATGTACTTTAAACAAATAAATAAACTTCTGCATTAATTTGTTATTTAAAGGCAGGACTTTGAAAGAGTGTTTATAACTGTTACATCAAGTTTTATAAACAATGGTATCTCAGTAATACACAGCTACTTGCCGAATATAGCATGTGGATCCGACCGATACGATCAGTTAGATCTAAGGAGCCGAAGAACAGACTGGGCTCAGAGCCGAAAGGAGCACCACTCAAAAAATTTCCTATGTGATATGGCCGATGCTCTTGAAAAACATGATGGAAAAGGTAGCATATGCGGCCAAACTATTACCAATTTGCGGTTTGCCAATGGCATTGGCGCTCTTGCTGAGGTCGAGCAGGAACCAGAATTCCTAGTGTAAACTTCCGATAAAATCTCAGAGGGGCGTGCTAAGAAGGTCCAACTGATAACAAACAAGGCCAGTGTCACGCAAAGGGATATATAAAAAAAAAGGATAGAAGTTAGAGACCGACTGCAACAACTTTCAGATATATGGAGCTGTTGTCTCAGATGAAGGCTCAAAACCTAAAACTCTCTCAAGGATTGCACAAGCATCCACAATCCTAATAAAGCTGAAGCCAATTATGAGTGCTAACAAAGTACCTCTTGGATCAGAGATAAAACTGGTAATGCTCACGTGTCGTATACATCTTTCTGCATGTCTGTGAAATGTGGACTTTGACAGCAGAGTTACACAGGCCTTTGAGATGAGATGCTGCTAAAGGTCAATGAACATCTCTTACAAGAACCAAGTAAATAATGAGAATGTTTGCAGGAAAATCTAAGCCTCCGTTGGAGAATACGTTGAACATCTGACCATGGTCAAGAAACGGAAACAGGTGGTTTGGCCACATCTCAAAGTCTTCGGAATTAGCTAAAACATTCCTGCGTAGCACAGTAAAAGAAAAAAGAAAAAGAGGCAGACAGAAGAAAAGGTGGAAAGGGAAAGGCAATATTAGACAGTGGACAAGGCAGCTGAAAACAGGACCGGGCGGAATTAAGCTTTTGCAAAATCATCTATGGTACCCTAATGACCCTGCAAGGTTATGGGATGGACAAGACTAGGTAATGTTTTCGGATAAACGTAAGTATGTACATCAAAGACGAGGTGGCATTTGAATACTTCCGCATTCTATCTATCAACATACAGCAATAGGACCTGCTCCGAACAAGAAAATTAGCCTGTGCGTAATTGTCGGAGCATTCTGAACACAGTTTTCAATAGTCGCTATGCACATTTCACAGGATCCATCAATTGTAAGTGTAGACAGGGAAGGCTCTGACTAGACTGCGACCATGCACACGCTCATCTCTGCTTTCAAAATATGCGAAAAGTCACCTTTCCTGCAGTTGTTTACATGTATATGAGCCGCGACACGACAAAACCAACAATGTGGCATGTGCGCCGAGCGAAGACTCGGATCAGCCTGGGCATCCACCCAGTCTGGTCGGAGTCCCCGCTGTCCACATGGAGGTAGCTTTAATGCTGTGTTCCCACTATCACGATTCGCAGCACGATTGAAATCGTGGTCCTAGTCGTAGACTAATCGTGGTGATCCTGTCATATCTTATCAGATCTTAACAGTTCTTGAGGTCAGTCGTGGCAATCGTGATGATCGTAGAAATTTTTTTGACGGTTTAAAAATTTTCTACGATCAACACGATTAATTTTCAGTCGTGAAAATCGCATCAGATCGTATTTAATCGTAACAAAACGCGACAGATCCCATCTAATCGTGCTTCTAAATCGGGGTGATCGGGATCAGTCTTGGACAAGACAAACGTCACGCTCTGTTGAGATTTGCTGCGATCTCACACGATCTGTTGCGCCCTGTTATATCACATTGCTCACGACCTGACACGAACGACTCACGAGCAGACACGAGTGGATACAAGAAGATGCGAGTAAATGCGATTAAAGCCATGGCCGCATCCAAAACTGCCTGATTGCAGCTCTCCTGGCCCTTTGTGATTGGGGTTGAGGCTGGTCTGGCTGTTGCTCCTCTTCTTCCTCTCTTGCGGAAATGTAAGTTATACAGTAATAACGCAAGTGTCCTGTTGTCATGATCTTCAACTCCTGCCATCATCAATGGTTGTGGGCTGTAGTGTTCACTCAATAATGCAAGGTCAAGAAACAGTGAAGTCCTGGTCAGTCGGGCTGTATTTAACCCGTCGGGTTCCAATCGTAGCTCAAATCGTGGTTACTCTCGAACATGATCGTGAAAGACATCGCGACCACAATCGTATTCTATTGTAACACAGCGCAATGGTTCGCGATGAACGTATCGGAACGTATCTGCAAGTACTAGATCGTCCCAAATAGGGGAACCCGTTCGTGATGATCGTGTCACATCGTGGTCCAATCGTGGACTCCATCGGGACAATCCTATCGGAACGTATGTGACCATATCGAAACGGGAGACCAGGTCGTGACAGACCGTGTCACCTGTAATTGACCAATCGTGACCATATCGCATCCAAACGCAACAAATCGTACCATAACGTATCGACTCGCATCACCTCGTATCCAAACCTAAAATTTCATAGAAGTTCCACGATAAGCTACGAATGGCCAATCGTGGCGTTCGTAACGGATCTCACGACAGTGGGAACATAGCATAAGCGCACAGCTAGGGCTCTTGTCAAACTGGGGATGCCCAACCTGATCTGAGTCTTCGCTGGGCGCACATGCCACTGTGTTGGTTTTGTCATGTCGCGGCTCATAAATGTTTTGATTCACAGCTAAAAAGAATTAATTTATTCGAATAAGCACACATTTCAGTACTGCTAAGAGATACTGTTATGTAGGGAATTTTTTTTCGTCCTTGTTCCTTGTTTATTATCATTATTATCTTGATTCATAACATTGTATGCAAACAGTGTAGATTAAGGTCTGCATATTGCCTCAGCAGTTTGACACATCGCCTAACAGTACAATCAACTTGTTCAAACAAATTACATGTAATACATATGGTAACTGAGAAGCGACACGTCAAAACAACAAAGTGACATGTGGTTCCAGCGAAGACTCAGATCAGCCTGGGCATCCGCCCATTCAGATGAAACTCTTTGCTGCGCACTTTAGCTAGCTCCATGCGGACAGCGAAATCTTTGATCAGACTTGGCGGATGCCCAGGCTGATTTGAACTTTCGCTAAACGTCCATGCCACTTTGTTGGCTTTGTTGTCGCGGCTCTTATCTTGGTTTGTCTGCCTTTACGAGGAGATATTCAACCAGCTTTAGCGAGTGAATTATATTCTCAAAGGGCGGACAAACCATGGTATATTTTTTTATTATCAGTGCAGAATTTGCACGTTACGAAATATTTTGTTTTCTGTCAAGGTTACAATAGGGCATCTTAGTCGGTCCTACCGGATTTTTTCAAATAAAGGGCCCCTCTCTGATAAAAATGACCAAAATTCAACCTAAATTGGTTTGGGACAACCAAAATGTCTTTTATTGCCCAAATGCCATTTTAGAACTTGTAAATTAGAACGCCTTCGGGTGTTTATAAGAAGAAATACGGTGTATATGAATTCATACCATAGTGAATGGAGATAAAACCTAGAAATGGAGGATTTTTCTCGGCAAGTTCCTGGTGGTGTTATTGAAGTGGCCGAACAAAATCAGTCTCCTGCAGTCATTGCATTAGAGTATCATGTCACAAGCGGACAGTTGAGCTCAAAAATGAGCCGCGACATGGCAAAATCAACGAAGTGGCATGTGAGCCCAGCCATTACTCAGATCAGCCTTGGCATCCGACCAGTCTGATCAGAGTCTTCTCTTTGCGCTTAAGGGTAGCTAAGGGTCTAAGTAACCTCCATCCTGACAATGAAGACTCTGCTCAGACTAGGCGGGTGTCCAGGCTGATCTGAGTCTTCGCTGGGCGCACATGCCACTTTATTGGTTTTGTAGTGTCGCGGTTCAAATAATATTGACTACAACAAAAACTTGCGGAATTGGCATTTATTTTTATTTTTTTTGGTTCCAGCTTTTTGCATTATTGTATGGCTTTCCTTCGAAATTTTATTTTTTCGGGCATCGTCTATATAGTGAGCAGGGCAACGCCACTGACTTTATACGCCGGAGGGTTAAACAAGCAACATCCTATGATTTTATTACTCCTTCAGCAGCAATGTGTTGTTTGTTCAACCACAACAGCCTTTACGGGTATCAGCTAGCCAGAGCGCTAATTATGCATAGCTAAAATGACACTTTAAAGCTGCCGCACTCGCCGACAGCTACCCAGTTCCTTGAACAAGAGGCTTATTAAGGCCTGAATCGCTCACCTGAGATTTTAGAGCGTTAGCCATTTAGTTTTTTCGGGAGTATGGTGACAAATTCTAATGTTGTAACTTATTTCCAAGAAAAGGAAAACCCAATGACGAAGTTTTCCACGAACTTCATTTTAAGCTGAACTTCCATATGAAGCAACGCTGTTTTTTTTTTCTTTCTTTTTTCTTCTTTTCTTTTTTTTTTTTTTGGGGGGGGGGGGGGGGGGGGGTGGGGGTGGGGGGGTGGGGGGGGGAGGGGAGAGACTACGTCGTCCAGAGAAACATACATGAAATAACAAAAGTTGCTTCCCTTTGCAAAATAGTGGGAAAAACATAGAAGTGTAACCACACACCTTAAGGAAACTAATAGCTGTCCACCGTTTCTCTCCAGTATGAATTACATTCTTAGTCTGTTTAGAATTTATGGTATATATTCTTTGTTTAATTGAGCCGGGACAGGACATATCCGACAGGGCAAATGCCCAGACTGTGTCTATGCTGGGTGCATATGCCACTTTGTTGGTTTTTCCCGTGTCGCGGCTCATATTATACAATTACTGACTTCTGTTGAGGTGGATATGAAGTGTTTTGAATATAAACTTCATATTGACGGAGATGAAGCGGAGGTCAATATAAATTGTTTACTGTTCAATAACACTTCGTCTTCACCAAACAAAAGTCATCAATCGTTTTATATCATTAGGGTAGTTTCTACTGAAAAATATGTCATTTTTTTAATTAACTTGATATCAAGTTTCTGTTGGCATTAGACCTACTTCACATTTAAGACATTAAACATCAAACATGCACATTAGGATGTTATGTCACAAATTATATGATGTAAAGTGATGTCTACTTCAGGTGATTGGCCCCTGAACTAATGAATTTTATTTATAGACTGATTAGTTTTATGTTACACGCCACAGAATGAAGGTTTCCTTTCTGTTTTTTGAAAAGTTAAATTTTGTTCACTAGCAGGAGCTATCAACTGTAACCGCAACAATGACACTTTTTAAACTACAGACACCAAGTGACATGTTTAAAGAGCAATAAATCCATACTCTGCCTTCTTTCTGAAACTTGATTGCCAATGTATTGGTCTATGAAAGTTCTCTTGACATACAACCAATTAATGATGTAATTCAGCAAATAAAGGTGAAGTTATTCATGTAACACCATGCTCAGGCTGGATTATGGATGGCTGATATCTGTCCCCAAAAATGTCTAAAATTTAGTTTCTACAATTTATTTTGGACATTTTCCGTTTCAGAAGGAAACATTTGAGCCGCGGCTTGACAAACTCAACAAAGTGCTATGTGCTGTCGCGAAGACTCAGGTCAGCCTTGGCATCCATCTAGCCTGATCAGAGTCTTCCCTGTCAGTATGGAGATAGCTTAGACCCTTAGCAACCGTTTAAGTGCACAGCAAAGACTCTGATCAGATGGTAGATGCACAGGCTTATCCAAGTCTTCGCTGGGTGCATATGCCACTTTGTTGGTTTTGTCGTGCCGCTATTCAATTTCCTTTCGCCTGTCTATTGTTAGAAGAATGTGAAAATATAGTGACATTTGACTCTAATTCAGTTTGTTCCCTGCCCTGTCCAGATTCCTTATCTATTGCAATCTATGGCTTAGGGCGCCTTACAATTTAGCATAGGCCCCAAAATTAGCCTGAAAATGGATGAATCCCCTCTAGCTATTATTATCTACAAAGCTCTAGATAAGAGGGAGTATTTGATGATAATTAAGGATAATTTTTCTTATTTCTCATCAAAACCATATGTTGTGACCACTCATCTGAACTGTCTCGTCGAGACGGTTCAGATGAGGGGTCTCAACATATGTTTTAATGCAGAATTAACAAAAATTATCCCTAATTATCACCGAATATTCCCTTGTATCTAGAGCTCTGTATCTAGCATTCGCTAGAGGTATAATAGACAGGTTTCACCTATTTTTCAGGCTAATTACTGGGCTAGGCTTAAACTTCATATGCCCATGATATGGCTATATATTTTTCAACAAAAGCCAATAGCGAAGAATTTCCACCATATGAAAGGTATGCAGTTTTTTTGTTGGGTTCTCAAATTAAGAGTTTATCATGTTTATTTCACACACTCACAAGATATGTTTAGGTAAAATGTTATCAAGAGCATAAAAGAATGGTGTAAAATGTTGATCCAGTATGGTAATTGACTTTGAGAATAAAGTTTCCTTTTAAAAGGAAAGGCTTGCCAAATTAGGGCTTTGTTTCTGAAATACATGTAGTTCAATGTTTGTGGTATTTTGTGGTCTTGAGATGGTATCTTACTTGGAGACACTTTCTTCATTTAAAACCGTCCACAACTGTAGTAAACAATGAGGTTACCCTACATTCTGGCTGTTCTGACAATCATATGATAACCTTCAGTGAAAAGGTCAATTTTTGTATTACTGCTAATGAAAAATATTTCACAAAAGCATAAGGATTTAATGCAAAAGACAAAAGAAGTCATCTATAATTTAGTAGTTGTTGTTTTGTTGTTATTTTATTGTTTTACATCCACGATAAAAAGCTATGGTCATGCCGGGACGGTCTACTACCCTAACCACACTAATCCTGGGCTGGCTTAGACCTTCTAAGCGTTTAACCAGTACTATGTGCACATTGTCATACTTTCACCAGTAACTGACAACTGCCCTTCTTGAATCAGGGGAAGGAGAAACGAAAGTATGTGGCCGGACCGAGTATCGAACCGGGACCTCTGGCTCTTGAGTCAAAACGCACTATCAACTGCGCTACGCGGCCCGGTCCCTCTGAATTTTAGTAAGTTTTATTCAGAAAGGAAGGTATCTGTTAAAACTGCATGGCCTAGAAAAGGACGATTTGATGGCAATGTAAGATACTGATATTTTCCCACACATGTTGTGTTTCCTGAACTAATTTTTTTTCAGTAAGACACTTTCATGAAACTGAATTACAATGTACGTTTATGAAAAACTAAGAAACTGATTTTCAATGTACGTTTATGAAAAAATAAGAAATAGTATCTAGTAAATACGATCAAGCACATTGTCTGTAAAACCAGTAAATGCTTTTAAATAACTTAAAATAAAATAAGACTGTTGGCACAGACCCTGATTAGACTGTTCCAACCAGTAGTCTAACTTGGCTCTACACTCTACACTGTTTGTACAGGCATAACAACTATTGTGGAAATATTTTAGTCCGGGTTTTACGGTGCCAGGTTTACAACGTCTGAAGTCCAGGTTTAACACAGTCCGAAGTCCAGAGTCAAGTCCAGTCCATATTTTACATAATGCCAGCGAATTGCGCATGTCGTTATTTGACCTTATTTCACAGTGGACAACGAAGAAACATTCAAATACACCAGATAAATAAACCAGAGGACCATTGGTCCTGTAGCTCACCTGAATCCTTTCAACCTCAGCACATAAGTCTAAGGCAAATTGTACAATATGTTTGAATTTCAAATGCATTAAAGATTTAATGCTTATTGATGAAGTACAATGTCTTGACCTCTTGAATTCATAGGGGCTGAAGTTGACTGCATTTCCATATCACAGAGCATAATAGCAACAGAAAATTGCACTGTTTCAGCTTTTCCCATTCAAAAGCCTATGGGACCAAATTTGTCACAAAATAGGTCAAGATCAACCCAGGGTAATCATTTATATAAACTTTGTAGTATTAGATTTCCAGATGCTACATACCAAGTTTCAAGGCAATCAGCCCAGTGGTTCTGGAGAAAAGGATTTTTTCAAGTTTTTAACACATATGTGCATGGCGGCCATCTTGGTCATGTAACCTGGACTAAGTATATAAACTTTCTTTCCCCCTTTGCCTGAAGGCCGTTTATGAAATTCAAATGAAATTGGCCAAGTCGTTTCAGAGGAGGAGTCTTTTAAGAATTGACAGAGGACCCTCGGGTGACCTTTGGCCAAGGTCACTAAATGACTTTGACCTTTAGAATTCAGAGGCGTTGAATTTTGCTGCATTTCCATGTGACAGAGAACAATAGCAATAGAAAAATGCACTTTTTCAGCTTTTCCCATTCAAAAGCCTAAGGGACCAATTTTAACCTTGTCATAAAATAGATCAAGGTCAACCCAGGGTCATCATTTATATCAGTTTTGTAGTACTAGAGCCCCAGATGCTACATACCAAGTTTCAAGGCAATCCGTCTAGTGGTTCTGGAGAAGAAGATTTTTTAAGGTTTTTACCATATATGGGCATGGCGGCCATCTTGGTCATGTGACCTGGACCAAGTATATAAACTTTTCTTTCCCCCTATACCTGAAGGCTGTATATGAAATTTAATAAGAATTGGCCCTGTAGTTTCAGAGGAGAATTCCTTTGAAAATGTTGACAAAGGACGGACAACTGACCTTTGGCCAAGGTCACTAAATGACCTTGACCTTTAGAATTCAGAGGAGTTGAATTTTGCTGCATTTCCATATCACAGAGTACACTGGCAACAGAAAAGTGCACTTTTTCAGCTTTTCCCATTCAAAAGCCTACGGGACCAATTTTGACCTGGTCATGAAATACATCAAGGTCAACCCAGGGTCACCATGTATATAAACTCTGTAGTACTAGAGTCCCAGATGCTACATACCAAGTTTCAAGGCAATCAGCCCAGTGGTTATGGAGAAGAAAAATTTTTAAGGTTTTTATCATATATGGGCATGTCGGCCATCTTGGTCCTGTGACCTGGACCAAGTATATAAACTTTCTTTCTCCCTTTACCTGAAGGCTGTATATGAAATTTAAATGAAATTAGCCCTGTAGTTTCAGAGAAGTCCTTTGAAAATGTTAACAAAGGATGGACAATTGACCTTTGGCCAAGGTCACTAAATGACCTTGACCTTTAAAATTCAGAGGAGTTGAATTTTGCTGCATTTCCATTTCACAGAGTACAGTGGCAACAGAAAAATGCACTTTTTCAGCTTTTCCCATTCAAAAGCCTAAGGGACCAATTTTGACCTTGTCATAAAATAGGTCAAGGTCAACCCAGGGTCATCATTTATATAAACTTTGTAGTACTAGAGTCCCAGATGCTACATACCAAGTTTCAAGGCAATCCGCCCAGTGGTTCTGGAGAAGAAGATTTTTTAAGGTTTTTACCATATATGGGCATGGCGGCCATCTTGGTCATGTGACCTGGACCAAATATATAAACTTTCGTTCCCCCATCCTGTAAATGCTCCACATGAAATTTGACTTCAATTGGCCCAGTGGTTTCTGAGAAGAAGATGTTTAAAGAGTGTGGACGACGACGGACGACGACGGACGACGGACGACGGAGGCCTGCCTATACTATAAGCTCACCTTTGAGCCTTCGGCTCAGGTGAGCTAATAAAAAAAATAATAATAACTCATGTTTTAGTAAGGCAAAAGATGCTAGACATGTTCGATTATTTGGTGTGCCAGATTGTGGCGTGTCGTTATTTTACGGTGCTTAGGTAAAAGAAACAGTCAAACGAAGTTGCGCCCCCTAGACGCTCTCCATATATTGGTTCTCCACTTGCAATTATGAATCATTCTCGAAGCTGGGAACAAATCAGCGTCTTCCGCTTGAGTGCGCATGAAAGGAAGTCATAACCTGTCTGAATACATAGGCTTGCGGCCGAAGCCGCAAGCCAATAATAGTGGTTGGTTCAATTCAGTTCAATTCCATCGACGTTCCTCAAGTGGCTCAACCGTACGTAACCATAGTTGCACACACCTGGCACCGTGTGTCCATCCAAAAGTGGTTGGTTTTCATTGACGCTGGTATATAAGGACTATGGTCTATGGATTCTCTTTGGTATGTATCACAAAAGGAAATGATCTTTGGCTGCTCTTCAGTGTGGGATATAAATGTATAATCTGACAGTGTGGATGCACAGGCTGATCTCGGTCGTTCCTAATTGCCCTCAGAGTATAGTTTCACGTGATGCCAAACATTTGCTATGAGCCCTGCCATGACAAAGGGGACCATTCTACTATGACATGTACCAGATTACCCCAGGGGCGTAGCTAGAATGAAGTTTTGAACATAAAGAAATGTTGTTGGTATTCCAAACAGATGGTTCTCTGAAAAGAACAGCTTTGAGCAACATGTCATATGCCTAATGACATGCCTTATTTCCCTTGCATTAGGATCAGAAAAGAATCAAACAAAACCATATAAAATATCATCTTCTTTATTTTCCACCATCATTTACCTTACTTTCACAAAACTGCCTTAAGTGTATGGATGTTTCAAGGTGAATGAATACACTTGTAGGGGAAGCAACTCTGCCATTTTCATTTTGCCTCCCTTCTCAGTGGGGTCAACTCTTAAAGGAAAGAATTTGCTCCTAAAGGAGCAAATTCTTTTCTTCAAGAATACATCCCATTTTGGAAAGGCTTTGCCATTCAAAGTAGCGAATAGAAAGTCAAAAAAGTTGTCCCCCTTTGCAAAACTAATGGAAAAACATGAAGGTGTATACATGCATTTTAACCCATTCCTGTAATTTATCAGACACTGACAAAGTGTTTTTACTACTATTCAGTATGTCAAAACGGCAGAATAGCGATCATAATCAAACTGTAGTTTGATATGGGCCTACACCATTTGCGCAGATATGGTAAATGTGCAGTTCCATTCCCACCTTAAAATTAAAAAATTCAAGCTTCTAAAAATGGAAGGCCAAAATCACACTGGTCTGGCATTCATCACAGGCAACGTACTATAAAACTTGATTTTTTTTCGCATATCTCTTAGATTAATTTCAAACCATTATTCTTACGGACCCGGCAGCTTGTTATACCTCTTAGTGAGACCAGATTTTTGAAGAAATTCCGTCTAGTATATATGCAGTGCTTGAATAAGTTTCTTTACCGATTCGTTGCATAGACGTTGTAGTCCAAAAATTGTTTTCAAGCATTTCTTGAATATGCATATGAATTCAGTAAAACTTTTGTCTCCTATTTCAAGAGCCGGGAATCGGATGGTCCGTGAGACTATACTTCTGAAACAAACTTATCCTGATGAGCGGAACAAGCAAGATTCATGTACGTTGTCTTCGTTACCTGTGTTGAATGCCAGACCAGTGTGAAAATATAACAAGGGTATTCATCTTTTATATATGTAAACTAAATCAGTACAAAATTTCAGCTTGTAAATGATAAACTGGTTGAGTTCTCACAAAACACCTGAAATTGACCAAACCAAAATTTTGGTTTGGTCACTTTCAGGAGTTTTGTGTGAATCCCACCAATTCTTCAACTTCATAATTTATGCACAAAATATGCTTTAAACACATAGGAGTCAAACAGCATTGTAAATGGGTTATATGGGCAAATTATTTGGAGACTCTTACAAGGTGTTCTTTACCATATGCTAGAAGCAGCTGCAGTAGCCTAGTGGCTTACGCAGTTGGCAAAAATCCTGGAGTAGCCAGTTCAATCCCATGCTCCTCCAGTCTTTCAGATGAGACCTTAAACAGAGGTCTCTGTCTCAGTTTGACCCCATTTTGGAATGTCTGTGCCATGCAGTCAAGCCACACAGGAAGTCAGCAAAGTTGTTGCCCTTGGTAAAAATGGTTAACATATCGGTATATTCATACAACCTAATCCGTACTGGTGATAGTATGCAGAAAGGTGAGACACTGCATTCTGTGGAATTCTTGTCACTGATATTCGTCTCTCTTTGATCAATCACAGAAAACTGACTTTTTCAGACTCCAAGCACTGTTCCCTTCACAATCTTTTATGGCAAATATGTACTGCTAACAGTAAATCTAACATCAGAATATATCGTCATCTCCGTAACTAACCATGTCTCTTTTATCTTTGTGTGATCCTTTCTGTGAATTACTGGAGGCTGAAAATAAACATGAATTATATCATGAGGAAAGTTGTCTTAACATAAATGGTACATTTTCAGGGGAAGCTACTCACCAAATTTCATTTTCACCTGCATGGTCAACTGGGGTCAACTCTTAAATGAAAGAATTTGCTCCTCTAGGAGCAAATTCTTTCCTTTTAGAGTAGACCCCACTGTTGGAAGGGTTTTATCCACCAGGGAAGCAAACAGGCTGTGCACCTGATTCGAATCAGAGAAGATAACAGCAGCAAAAGGAGAGGACTGTGTGTTGCCTTTTGCATACTGTGCCAAAGATATAATGGACCTCTAATAGCCCATCACTTCAACAACCATAAGGCCATTGGACAACTTTACCTTTTACTCTCTAATTCTCTAATCTGCCTTTGTTCCAACTTGAATTGTGTTAGCTTAGCTGCAGCTTTGAAACTTAGGCTAAGAATTTTAACCCTAAAAGCACCAAAACAGCAGACAACAAATTTTATGACTTCATAATTTCAAAATAGGTTTTGATCACTAAATTAATTTAAGTTCCCCCCACCCCCCTTCCCCTGCCACTTCCCTCTCTTCATCCACACACCTCGCCTCCACTTATTTATTACTGACTTCCAAAGCAGTGCTTCTGTTGTGATTTATTACTGTTTCTTGTAATTCTAACATTGTGGTCACCTGGTTAGCAGCCTGACTGCTTTCTGTCTTGTTTTGTGCTTATAAAAATATATAAAATAGATGAAAATAATACCCCCTCCCTCCCCTCTTACACACACACACTCATGCCCCCACGAACCCTGCAATTAATCACTCTCCATTCTGCTATTGTCATTGTTTGTCAACTTTCTATTAGTCTTTGACTTTTTGTACATTATTCAGAATAACATCACGGCCATTTGCTGGGAAAGAGCGGACCTCTTGGTTTGTCACTTATCTTGTTTTGCTGTGTGTGCTGTCTTGTTTCCTTTCAAAGCTTGTGTTTAGAAAACAATGTACATGTACAATGTAGTAAGCGATTGCATCAATTCCTGATCATTACTGCCTTCTCATCCACAGTAGAGCTTCAATGACTCAAACAGGCTTGGGGCCATGAAAATTAATTCCAGCCAAGGGTAGTTCCAGCCATCCAGGGTTAGTTTCTATATCAACTGACCTCTACAAACCCAAGAACAAGTTCTAGTCAGGCAGGGTTAACGAGCTATCAGTGTTCAAGCCACTGAAGTTCTACTGTACTTTGTCCAAGCTATATTATATTGAAATTTCAACGGCTAAAAGGCAAACAGTGTAGATCCAGATGAAGTGGCTCAGTATGAGCCGCCTCATCTGGATATACACTGTTGGTACATTGTGGTAACCAGCTGATTTTCCTATGTCTTACCTATTTGTGCCCAGGAAGTTGTTGAGGCATCTGTGGGTTGTTCAAAAGATGGCTGTCGTCTTGCCATTGACACACGTAACTGAACACCATCAATCATTGCACCATCAACCTGAGGAAATATACAGACCAAACTTATAAAAGAAACTTCTAAATCACTTTCACTTCTGCATGAAAAACAGGAAAAAAGTGAAAACATGGACCTAACATCATTTTGCCGTCTTCTTGATGTTATGGTCTTTAAAACCAGTGTCACCTGACAATGCAGATATACCAGCAATGCATAGACTTTTATCTCTCCTTTGTGCTGCATAAAGGATGTATGATCAGATTTCTCTGCACTAGTTCGAACAGCGGAATCCTTGCAAAAATGCAAGATTACGACCCGACTTTATGGATGTGAATGGGGAATGCTGGTTTGAGTATTGCAATAGCTCAAGATATTGGGACACTTTAACCAATTAGAGCAAATGAGCAGGGTCAAATGCAAAGCTCTGGCCAGCACCATTGCCAAATGAAGAAGGGTTAATGCAAAACTTTGATGTGAAAGTTGATTAAGGGATGGACAAATGAATTAATGGAAAGGCAACCTTACATACTTCATATGCTGAGGGTACAATTACTGTCAATATTCTAACATTGAAACACGCTGATTTTACTACCAAGCAATGAGTCAACTATTTCTGGGGAGTGCCAAACAGTGTGGACCCTGATCAGACTGCTCCTTTGGAGCAGTCTGATCTGGGTCTACACTGTTTCCTGACCAAAGCACTAGGGCCACTAAGGTCCATAACAATTCAGCTATATGACATTTTTCCCCTGCTGAAAGACCACAAATATCTATATCAGTTTTGTGCAATTACATGTATGCTATAAGCTGTGTGTTTTCCCTTCCAAAATAATCCTGAAATCTAGGTGCATCTTGTAAGATGGATCCAAACTTTCTGGGTTGTTTTCATGAGGATAAACCCCTGTTTTATAACAAAATAGATATGGTAATAACTGTCATATGATCTGTGACACAACAAAAGCTACGAAGTGGCATGTGCGCCCAGTGAAGACTCTGATCAGCCTGGGCATCTGCCCAGGCAGATCAGAGTCTTTGCTTTGTGCTTACAGGGTAGCCAAGGGTCTAAGCTACCTCCATGCCGACAGTAAAGACTCTATTCACACTGGGCGAATGCCCAGACTGATCTGAGTCTTTGCTTGGCACATATGCCATTTTGTTGCTTTTTGTTGTCTCATGGCTCATATATACTTTTAATTTCACATGCACAGTTCATAGAAAACTTACATTTTGAATGGCTGAGTCTGCTGATTCCATTTTGTCAAACGTAACAAAGCCACAACTGAAAATATACACACAGAACCATAGTAATCATACTTATAAGGACACGTTGACCATTTTGTATCAAAGCGAGTTCAAAACATATGCTACATGTCACAATTTTATTCCAAAACTGAAAAAGTATTAGTTTGTAGTGATGTTACTTATTGTTTCAATAATTGACTGAATTATGATAGATCAACTTGAGAGGCAATGTGGTCAAACGGTTCAAGGCACTTGGCTTATCACAACTGAAACACTTTGTCAATCCAGCAGAAAAAAGGTGCCTGTTTTGAATCAGGAAAGGTTAAAGACAGAGAAAGAACATCGATGGGCTTCCTCTTTCATATACTGAGCCCAATATACTGTGGGCCTCTAACACCAATGGCTCTATATGGCCACAAGGCGATAGGTAATCTTACCTGTTTTATTTTTTTACTACCTACATGTATAGTTCCCTGACAGTTTCATCATACTGTTGATGTTATGATGTTATCTGTTAAAGGTGAATGGGTGCACTTTTAAGGGAAGCAACTCTGTCATTTTTGTTTTTGCTCCCTCTCAATGAGAATTTACATCCAAAGGAGCAATTATTTTCTTTGAGAGTTGACCTCTCAAAGAAAACAATTGCTCCTTTGGATGTAAATTCTTTCCTTAAAGAGCTGATGCCTTTAAGAGGGTTCTGACATATAGGGAAGCAAACAAGTCACAAAAGTTGTTTCCTCCTGTAAAAATAGTGGAATACCACTGAGGTATACCCATACACCTCAAGTGAGATGGCATATTTGTTTCCAGCACTTAGTTTCAAGATGAAGTCCTACAAGATATCCTACACAAAACTGGAATTCACATATTTGTCAGAATTTAATGAAATTTGCATTAGCTCAGATTCTCTTAGAACCGAGCATTTTTCAAGTATTACATACTGTCTTTCCGTTTCCATGGAAATATTCACAATGTTTCCAAAACTGGTTAAAGCTTTTCTAAGAATTTCTTCTGTGACACTATGGCCATATACATAAACAGTGTTGCCCTTTTTGGGAAGTGGCTCTCTGTCTCCCCTCTCTCTTCTGTCGTCTCTTCTTCTCTCCCCTTCATCTCTTTCAGATCCTAAAAGCAAAGGATGTTACTGACTATACTGTGCTGCATGTACTGAGTTTTTTTTGTATGTTTTTCCTGATACTGCCGGTAACCATAATAATTCAGCTGAAAGATGTGGCTTTCACTCCTCTAGAATGACCCCAAAGATCTAAAATAGTCTAATGTAATTCTGCTATAAGATGGGATTTCTCTTCCAAAACTAATCCAAAAAAATTCTAGATCCTTCTAATATGATGGATCTAGATTTTTGGGGGTGTTTTGGAGAGAAAAGGAACAGTGTACATATGGTAATTCTACGATAACTTTACTTATTTCTCAAATAAATCATACTTTGTGTCACTTCCTTAGTACAGCCGCATAAAAACATGTGTTATGTCATTTCAAATACAAACCATGTCACACAAATAGTATGCTGCAGGTAAATGGAAACACATTCAGGGGAAGCAACTCTGCCATTTTCATTGTTGCCTCCTTTCTCCATGAGGGTCAACTCTAAAAGGAAAGAGTTTGCTCTCAAAGAGCAAACTCTTTCCTTTTGAGTAGACCCTTTTTGGAGGGGTTTCATCATGGAAGGAAGCAAACAAAAAGTCACAAAAGCAGCCCCCCTTTGAAATAATGGGGGGAAATATAGTCATGTAGACATACATCTTAACACACACAATTGAACAGCAAAGGCTCTGACCAGACTGAGCATCCACAGTTTGGTCAGAGACATTGTTGTCTGAACTAACCATTAATGGATCTACATGTGCAAACTGCAGGCTAAAGCACATAATTATGAGCCCCAACAGGACAACACTAACCAAGTGGTTATGCACCTAGCACAGACTCAGTCCAGACTAGGCATTCGCCAAGTCTGGTCAGACTCTTTGCTAAGTGCTTAAAGGGTAGCTTAGGCCCTAAGCTACCCTTTAAGCGCTTAGCAAAGAGTCTGATCAGACAGGGCAGATGCCCAGGATCAGCTGAGTCTGCGCTGGGCGCACAACCACTTTGTTGGTTTTCTTGTGTCGATGCTCAATGATGCATGGCAGAACAGGCTGGTGTGATTCTTCATTGTTTGTAATCCGGGTCTGCACTGTTTGCTCAGACCTACTGTTCAAATACTTAGAATTTTTATGGAAATGTTTAAACCAAGCTCAAACCAGTACTCAGCTAACTTACCTGGCACTCTCTCCCCTCTAACAAAATTGTCATATAGTGGTCGACCTCCTCTTGGGCGACCTTTCTGAAATACAATCATATCAAACATCAGGGCAGGTTGTTCAAACCAAATAAGCTACAAGTATAAGCTTTCTCAAAAAACTTTGGTCTACACTCAACAAAAAATATCATGGTTTTTGTATACAATGCACTTAAGATGTTACGCTTCAGGGTTCTCACTTGAGTTTTAAAAAAAGGAGTCCGGGACTCCTCCTTTTCCAAAAATAGGAGTCCCATGTGAAAAGACATCCTGAAAGATTGGAGTCCCATATGTTTTAACATAAAATTTAGCTTTAAAAGCCTTCAATAATAACTTACTTATCTAGTTAAAATTGTCTTATTATATTGTCCCCGAGGGATGCAAAAGATGAAAAGGGCTCAAACAGGACTGAGGAAGGGCAAGGTTTTTATGTTTGGACATTAAATAATCATGTTATGGAAATGGAAAAAGGTATGACAATTATTCACTAATTCTTCCATTTTAAGTCATGAATTAAGTTTTCCCTTCAGAGATGTTATCTGCTTATCTGCCTTACTCCCGGGCAGCAGTGTAATATGTAAAAGCTACAGTTCCGTACTATTCAGTGATGCCCAGTCCACTGCAACAGTGCTTTCTAAAAACAGCTTAGGTTTCAAACCTTTCCTCCTCCTCACCTCCGTCTCATTCCCCCCCCCCCCCCCCTCCCCGCAACCCCATCTCGGCGCACCTAACGCCACCTGCCGACATCGTTAACATGTACTTTACCTTCTCCCCTGTCCCACCACCACCACCATCTTGGCACACCTAACGCACCGACATCGTTAACATGTACTTTGCCTTTCTTTATCTGAGATTCTGACTGATGCTTTATGCCGAAATTGAGTTTGATTTACACTTGAATGAATGTGTACCTGTCGTTAAATCTGCCTTTGCTGAATTATACATTTACAGCGAATATCTGCGCATATCTGTGTCAATTAAAGTTCCTATACTGCATGCTGAAATGTCTGTGTAGAACTCGCGGATTTTCCAAAGCGTTACTTATAGAGCTATACTGGTACTCTGGTACTCGTTCTGCGCATGGTGCACGAGAAACGGCGGGAAACAGACCTAAAAACAGCGGGAAAGAATCTTAAAGTGCATGAAAAGAATATCTCAAAAGTCACCAGTTTCCAGGAATTGCAACGACTGGTCTTGCTAAAATATAGTATAATTATCTCTGACGACCGCATCTAACAACTTGAAGCTACGGCAGTTAAAAAACTGATTTAATACAGATGTGTAACGCCCATCAAGCACAGCGCACGTGCGTAATACAAACAGTCGGGAAATAAGTAACGTGCCTCAGAAAATGCTCGTAACTTAGGCAGGCAGCCTGAAAATCAATTTTTTTCTCAAGAAAGATTCTGGGAACTCTTTAATGAGACGGCAGTTGCCCCTCTCGGGCTCTCATCCCTAGGTAAGCGTGATATATTATTCAATTTCAATTTCCTGGCAAAGCCACTGTATAAGTCTCACCTTCTGACAAGCTGTCAATTAGTGTGATGCGATACTTCTAAAGATGTAAACTGACCAATCATGTGAAGCTGTGGATCTAAGACAAAGATACCTTGTTGACCCAATACATTTATATTGATCAAACAGCGATTCAGAATTTGAAAGTGTGAAAAACTGACCTATGCCTTGCTACTGGAGATTAATGACCATAACGACACACGGGAGTGGGGATTAAGAAGGTGTGAAATTCCAGGTAAATGACAGGTGGCATTTGCAATGATTTTATTGATTACTGGTTTAAATAAACGGTCCCTCGGTAGCTCTGTCAAAGGTGTTAGCAGCGTGTGGCTTCCTCAAAACTTGTAACAACTTTGAGGAGTACAGCCGGAAAAATTATGCGTCCGCGGGAATCTTCAGAAGGCAATTATTGGCGTCCGGCCCGATTGTTTCGCGTCCAGGGACGCCGAATTGCCGAATTCGGCGTCCCCGAGATCCCTGCGCCTATTTATCAAATTGTCTGCACCCTAGGGTTTACTATCCAATATATTAGCAACTGTTCCGGAGGCAATTTGAATGTATGATGCCATGTGCCTCACATCTGACATGTATTGATTTGCCTGCCATGTATTTTTTTGCACCACATCACAAAGATTCTAAATTGTTTGTATTTCTTTTTTTTTCTTTTTTTTGTACCCCTGTGACAGATTTCCAAGGAATAATGTTTGAGAAAATACTCTCACAAATACTCCCATCTTCTTTTTCAGCATATTTGGTATCAAATAACATAGCCTGAGATTGTTCTCACTTTTATGGTAAAAAACGAAAAGCACACAAAAAGCACAAGTGACACAATATGGAGATTTTTTGCTTTGACAGTATAGTGTTTGAACAGTGCTCTAGATAATGTAGTTTTAAGGATACTGCTGAGATAGATTTTAATATTTCTTTATGAAAACATATGTTGTGACCTTTTATTAGAACCATCTCAAAGAGATGGTTCTTATAAGGGGTCACAACATACATTTTTATGGAGAAATATGAATAAGTATTCCTAATTTATCCCTGGTATCCTTCCAATCTGGAGCACTGTTCTGTTAGTTACTTACCCCTCTGTCTTCTCTTTCATCTCTTTCTTCATCAGGGTGGGATGAGGAGAATGGCTGGAAACCTACGGGTGCAGGGGTCTTCTCTGGGTCCTACAACATTGTGTGAAATTATACCCAACTATATATGCATTCCAGTAGGTAACCCATCTGCCATCAAACTTCTGACACAAATTTTAAGTCAAATTTAGTGTTGCATTAAATAATATTCACAAGTAGACATCAAATAAGAAGGTTGTGTATATATAATACTTGTTATATATGCAGTTAGACAACTAGACATCAAATATGTAGGCCGTACATATAATACTTGTTATATACAGTTAGACAATTAGACATCAAATATGTAGGCTGTATGTATAATACTTGTCATATATCAGTTAGACAACTAGACATCAAATAAGTAGGCTTTACATGTAATACTTGTTATACATACAGTTAGACTAAACATCAAATAAGTAGGCTGTAGAAATACTTGTATTATAAAGCCTAGTTTTTAGGCAGAATTCCCACTTTCTGTAGTTTGATCAACAAGTTCTACCATATTTATTTGGCTATAAGATGGGGGTGTTTTCTGTCTCCAGATGGCCCCAAATATGTAAATCAGTTATTCTGATTCTGCTATAAGATGATTAAACTATACCAAACATCTAGATATGGGTCTGCACTGTTTGCTCAGACATATCTATCTCAATACCTAGAATTTTTTATGATAAGTAAAACCCTCACCAGTAAGACTTCTTACCAGTAATTTCTTTTCTAAGTTTCTTGACTTTTTAAATCCTTTCTTCTCCTGATTCTTGTCTGATATCTTGATAGCCTGTTGGTAGTAAACACATACTTAGAATAAGTGCCTTCAAGTGGAGAGGGAGCTTAAGCCATGTGCATACTGTAAATACTACAATCAGTCTGCACTGCTACTCAGACTGATCAAAGTCTTCACTTTTCACATTTTAGATTCCCCTGTAAACATAGGTTATATATGCAAAACTAGTAGACTCTGATCAGACAATGTGGATGCACAGGCTGCTCTTTGTCTTCCCTGTTTGCACATGTCTTAAGGTATCTTTTCACACATATAAGTAAAATGAGCCATAACACAACAAAACCAACAAAGTGGCATATGCACCAAGCAAAGACTCAGATCAGCCTGGGCAGCTGACCAGACTGATCAGAGTCTTTGCTGTGTGCTTATAGGGTAGCTTAGGGTCTAAGCTAGCTCCATGCAGACAGGGAAGACTCTGATCAGACTGGGCAGATGCCCAGGCTAAAATGAGTCTGCCCTGGGAGCACATGCCACTTTGTTGGTTTTGTAGTGTTGTGGCTCAATTTACTTCATTTTGCTGATATACTGTTCTTTCAAAAGCTTACTATGATATGCTATACAGAGTTTGGGTTTCCTTTATAAAAACCCCCTCCATACCCCGCAACAAGGTTTGCAATACAGGGTTTGGTTTCCTTTCACAGAACACACACGCCCCTCATCCCCGCACCACACTGCTTGTTATGTCTTTATCTGTTAGATGGGGTATATGCTTTCAAGTCACTGTTGCATACCAGTAATAGGATAATGACACTCAGGTAACAAAGAAATTTGTCTTTAAAACCTGGGTGCACCTCCATGTTTTTCTGCCGTTTTTACAAAGGGGGACAATTTTCCTGACTTCCTGCTTGCTTCCCTGGATTATGTAGACCTTCCAAAATGAGGTTTAAATTTTGAAGAAAAGTATTTGCTACTACAGGAGCAAATTCTTCCTTTTAAGCGTTGACCCCTATTGAGAAAAGACATAAAAATGAAAATAGAAAAGTTGCTTCCACTGAAAGTGTATCCACTCAAGCCCAAGACTCTGATAGGTCTGTGAAGATGTTCAGACTGATCTGGGAACATAATGTTTTCACGAACTTGAAGAAATCTATTCCTGTTGTATGGCCAATTCAAGGTAAAGGGCATACTTTCAAGGAAAGCAACTTAACTATTTTCTTTTTTGCCTCCTTTCTAAATGAGGTCAACTACGTAATTTGCTTCTAGGAAACTATTTTTTTAAGAGTAGACCTCATTTTGGAAGGATTTAGTTGTCCAGGGAAGCATTCAGAAAGTCACATTAGGTCTTTCTCTTTATAACAAGAACTATCATAAGACAAGATATTATAGCATGCCCAATGGATGCTTGTCTTCAAATGGGACAAGTGAGTTAAACACAATTGTTATAACAACATAGGTTAACCTAATAGCAGACGCAGAATTCTAAGGATGCTAACATTGACAGATAATCATACTCAGACTATGACACTGGATGTATAGCATAAAGATTCCTTTGCATTCATAAATGGGTGTTAAAAATGGTGAAAACACATGGCGTACCCCTTAACATTAAAGACAGTTTAACCTACCCCTGACATAAGAAGTTTCTTTGCCTGTTCTTTAGCATCTTCAGCTGATTCTGCAGCTGAAAAATATAAAATGCTTTCTGAAAATTCAGACCTATAATGACAAATATATGCTACCAGTAAATGCCATTAACCCTTAAAGCACCAAAAAGCAGGCGACAATACTTGCATTTGCAAAATTGCAAAAACAAATGTTTCATCCAAGCTTTATCATACAAGTATTAAGAATTAAAAGACTAGAGACTGAACAATGAAGATCCAGATAAGGCGGCTCATGATGAGCCCCAATCTGAATCTTTGCTGTTTGCAAATATAATATTTTCATTTTTCAAAACATAAGAATTAAAAAGCCAAAACAAACAAACTTGAATCTGTTTTGACAGGATTACTTTTCACTTTTGGTACTTAATTGCTAAACACAGTCAATCACAAATGAGCCGCGACACAGGAAAACCAACAATGTGGTTGTGTGGCCAGCGCAGACTCAGATCAGCCTGGGCATCTGCCCAGTCTGATCAGAGTTTTCCCTGTCCGCATGGAGGTAGCTTAGACCCTTAGCGACCCTTTAAGTGCAAAGCGAAGATTCTGATCATACTGGGCGGATGCCCAGGCTGATCCGAGTCTGCGTTGGGCGGACAACCACTTTGTTGTTTTTTTCATGTCACGGCTCAAATATGTCTCCCTATTTTTTTTAGTGAGACTCACTTTTTTTGGCACCAAAAACCGCAGTTTACATACTGTATCCCTTATAATTTTTGGAAGTTGCTTAATTAAACGTAAAAATATGGACCTGATGCATTTTCTCCTGAATCTGTCTGATTTTTGTTCTGGCAACTAAAACATGTCTGCAATCATCAGCAAACATGGTATTTCCCCATTGCAAACTTCATTTAAAACTATGGTTTGCAATGAGAGAATATAATTTTTGTCAGTACCCCAACCAATTAAATTTGAACTTCAGTACTCCAACTAATATTACATTTCAAGAAGAACTACACTTGTTAAACTTAAGCACTCAAACAAATTTTACATTTTTTCAGAAGAACTAAACTTGTGAAACTTGAGCACTCAAACAAATTTTACATTTTTTCAGAAGAACTAAACTTGTTAAACTTGAGCACTCAAACAAATTTTACATTTTTTCAGAGGAACTAAACTTGTTAAACTTGAGTACTCAAACTAATTTCACATTTTAAGAATAACTACACAAGTTTGTTAAACTTGAGTACTCAAACAATTTTTTTATTATTCACAAGAGGAACTGAACTTGTTGAACTTGAGTACTCCAATCAATTTTACATTTTATACTCCAACCAGTTTCACAATTTATGAAGAAGCACATTGAACTAGAGTACTTGAGTACTGCGACTAATTTTACATCTCAACAAGACTCCTACCAATTTTAAATTTAAAGAACTACCAGCAGATGTTTTGAACTTGCAAATGGCATCCAAATTTTCTTATAGAAGTTTTCTCACAGAAGGGTAAATATAAGTGTGATTTATCTCACGCTCTGTAAAATTGAAAAAAATGGAGACACCTAAAAAAATCATCATAACTGTCCTTAAATTGGTTATACAATGCAGTTGTGAGTTCAAAATATCAAGATGAAATGGCAAACAATGTAGATCCTGATCAGACTGCTCCTGAGGAGCAGTCTGATCTGGTTCTGCACTGTTTGCTCAGATATATCTGTCCCAATACTTAGAACTTTAATTGTAGTGAAACTTGACATGTATGCACACAAAAAGATGCTAGTATATGGTACCTCTTTTAACAGGCTTCTCTTTCACTGGTTCTTTTTCAGGCTTCAGAGCTTTTAGAGCTTGTAGCTGTTTCTTCTGAAGGTATAAACAATGAAAAATAGGCAACAGCTAGTGACAACCAGTTGTCAGCAGCCTCACAGGCTGGAGACAACTGGTTGTCACCCGTCTGTGAGGCTGCTGACAACTAGCTAATACACCCTGTCCAACCCTGAAGCCGGCGAAACGGTCGAAACGCCGGTTAAACGTGTTTGTAACGCCGGTAAATGGCCGATTCGCTCCAAATCTGCAATGGCGGCGCCCATACCCGGTAAGTAAATTCTTGTTTCTGTGGTGTTTTATACATGTTTGCAATAAAGGAAATTGTGCCTTCGGTGGAAAATAAACTTATTTTACCAGATCTGTTTGAATGAAAAGCAATTTCTGTCTGATTTCTCCAAACATTAAATCCGAAATTAATAAGCAAAGTTCGGCCATAGCCGTTCAGCAGATGTGTCCCCAAACAGTTCGTACTTTTGAAAATACGGAGAAAATATTAACATACAAGCTGCTTGCAGTGACTTTTAGATAACACTTTTGAACACTTTTATTGATTATTATAAAAAGATAAATTAAAAACGCGTGATAAAAATTTTCTGGCAAAAATATAAAGTAACGCCGGTTTAAACATGTTCAGAATTACCTGACATTCAGTTTCATTTCATTTCAGCTTAATCAGATACGGATTATATTGCTTATTTCTTGCATGTTTCCACTTTATATATCTCTTACATGTAGGTCTCAGCAGTTGGATTACTTGGCATGAAATACCAGGTATCTTATTGAGAGGCTATTAAACTTAAAAGGCAGGGTAAATTGGAATCTTACTTACCATAGGAATAAGCTCCAAAACAAACAAACAAAAAAAAAAAAACATATTCTTCCAAAATGCATTAATATTTTTCTTATTTTAATAGAATTTTAGTTTCGGAAACCCCACTCCGACCACAACCACCAGTGATGGCTAGTTACGACAGCCCCTCGCTTTTATGCGTCAGTTCCATGGCCAAGTACCTCCATCCCCATGATCAAATTGTAGGGAAGAAAGGAATAGGGTAGGGGGAACATGAAGCTTCATCCCCCAGGGCAAATTGCAGGGAAGAGAGGAATAGGGTAGACTAGATACGGAGAAAGGAAGACAGTAGGATTATATACGGACAGGTATCGACAACACGATAAGGATTGGTGTTCTCAGACAGTTCAGACACGAAAAACATTTTCAGTATGAATCTTCAAATCAGCTGGTATTTAGAAATTGTCTTTATCTTTTAATTGTTTCAGAAACGGAGTGCCTTGTATGTGGCAAAAATTTGCTTTCTGCATTTCTGCTTTTGAAAACGTTGCTAAAATCGTCTCTTGAACTTAACATTTCAATATCACTTATGCAGTTTGTTACACATAGAGTTATCACTCTCAAAGTAGACAATAAAGTTTTATACCAAGTTGTGAAGATTTTCGGGTGACCCCACCCTGTTTGATTGAGATTCATTCAGGCATATGAAACACTACAATTACAGGACCTGTTTTTTGTGCATTTTGAATGGGCTTCCCTTATGTAATATTTTTATATTATCTGTTCAGACGGGTTATAGACATAGCATAACCCAAATATCCCTATTTTTTTGCCACGCAGTACTCAGCGTTGTCAGCATTCAGGCAGCAGTTGGAAAAGAAAATTGTAGTTTTTTCCCTAGCCGCATAAGATAAATATCATAAATCGTTTAGTGTAGTAAAATAATACATCAGGAAAAGGGCACATAGCGGGATGGTTTCTTCTTACAGATAATAAGAACTAAAAGCAAATTGTCAAGTGTTCGTTTACCAAGCCCTTATTCGAGCAGACTAAGAGGTACTACCTCAGAGCGGGTCTCGAAATCGCGATTATAAAATAGTATACTACTATTTGATACACTTGCACTTATATTCACAAGCAGCAACATGTTAAATGCCAACGGACGGACACTCAACGGCAGATGTGTGCAACAATGGTTCCGTACCGCTGAGCCACTTCGTTATGAGAAATGAAACAGAACAGAACTGTTAAATGCTACCTTTCTGATAGATACAAAAAGCCTGTCGTGTCGAACCGAATGTTTTAGTCAGAAAGTTATCATCAAGTGTTTTTAATTTATTTTTATAATAAAAAGTGTTCAATAAAGAACTAAAATAGGCAAGAAATAAGCAAGATAGTCCGTATCTAATTAAGCTGAAATGAAATGAAACTTAATTTCAGATAATTCGAAACACGTTTTAACCGGCGTTACTTTATGTTTTTGCCAGAAAATTTTTATCGCGTATTTTTTATTCATCTTTCCATAATAATCAATAAAAGTGTTCAAAAGTGTTATCGAAAAGTCATTGCAAGCAACTTGTATGTTAATATTTTCTCCATATTTTCAAAAGTACGAACTGTTTGGGGACACATCTGCTGAACGGCTATGGCCGAACCTTGTTTACCAATTTCGGATTTAATGTTTGGAGAAATCAGACAGAAATTGTTTTTCATTCAAACAGATCTGGTAAAATAAGTTTATTTTCCACCGAAGGCACAATTTCCTTTATTGCAAACATGTATAAAACACCACAGAAACAAGAATTTACTTACCGGGTATGTGCGCCGCCATTGCAGATTTGGAGCCAATCGGCCATTTACCGGCGTTACAAACACGTTTAACCGGCGTTTCGACCATTTCGCCGGCTTCAGGGTTGGACAGGGTGTAATACATTAATACATTATTGATAAATTATTAATAACAAGAAATCTGTCCACAGGACACAGATGCCCCCACCTAGTGCCTTGAGTAGAATGGTGTCTTGATTAAGCCACTGGCACTTGTAGGATAACTAGACTTGTATAAAATAAATGGCATATAAGAGGACATGAAATATAGGTCAAAAAGACTTAAATTTTTTTGCAGTCAAACCTCGGACATGAATATGACATGAACAGGATTTCATTATAGCCTATTCACATAGCTTAAGTGTGCACTGTGACCTTGACCTTTAAGCTAGTGACATAAATTTGGTCCTTGTTCGCAAAAGATTGTCTTGCCAAACAGTTTTAAAATCCAACAATGCAGGATGAAGTTATGGGCCAAATAGGAACAGGTTTCCAATGTAGCCTACACACAAACTTTAGGTACAGACTGTGACCTTGACCTTTAAGTTAGCATCATGGTTCTTGCACATGACACATCATCTTGCCATAATTATTATTTAATATATGTCAAATAATCATGAAATCCCTCCTTGCAGGACAAACTTATAGGTCAGACATAAAAAAAAATGTTCTCTTTAGCCTATACACAAACTTTATGTGTGCAGTGTGACCTTGACTTTTAAGCTACGGTTTGTCATGATGATCATTTATGCAAAATAATTTTAATCCCTCCATACAGGATAAATTATGGGCAGGGCGTGAACCTGTTTCACTACAGCCTATGCACAAAGTTTAAGTGCAGACTATCACCTTGATCTTTGAGCTTGCCACATGGTTCTTGCATATGACACATTGATTTGTCATGATAATAATTTATGCCAAATAATTTTGAAATCCCAACAAAAAATTACATGCAGCACAAAGTAATGGGCCAGACATGACCATGTTTCACTGCAACTATACACAAAGTTTACATGCCCACTGTGACCTTGAACATGAATCAAACTAGCAATATAGTTCTTGCAACATATCGTCTTATCCCAATGATCATTTATGCCAAATAATTTTAGGATCTTACCATGCAGGACAAAGTTCCAAATTTCGATTTTTGAATATCCTTAAATCAAATTATGGATATCAAGTACCTGTATTCAGACTTATTTATGGATACCCAAAAATAGATTTATGAATACATGTACCTCTATATTGAATTATAGTCTCAATTTATAAAGAAGGCTTACTCAGTCCTCACTGTGAATAATTGTACAAATTCCCTTTACAGGTCCTGTCATCTATCCAAAGAGAAACACTCATAGTCTAGTTTGTTCTATTTTCTTTTGTAGTGCCTGTCTATGTTTAGAAATGATGTTGCATAAAATCATGGCCATTTTATGTAACAACATCATGCTCATGGTAAGGAGGTTCATTTCTAGCCTAGGCTCTTGCCTACAAGTATTTCTCTCTGGATAGATGACACCAGGTGTCAGGATACCGACAAAAAATCAACGGACAACTGGTCAACACAATAGAAGAATGACATGCCAAAAGTTTGACACGTCAAGTGATCAACATGACAAAAGACAGACATGATCCTAGATAGACAGGTCAATAGATTGACACGACAACAGACTGAAATAAACATTGACAAAATATGGACAGTTTATTTTGCCCAAGTTTATTACAGCTCAATAAAATGTATTTCCAAGGAGTTAAATATCATGATAAAAACTAATCTCACTCAGCCTGATTGGGGCTGTGGTTATGGTCTTTTGTAGACCAAGCTTCTGCTTCACCATGATGTATTGATCCCTTGATCATTGATATAGACCTACACAACTACATATTGAAATAAATGTGGCCAAAATATTGACAAACATAGACAGTTTGTTTTACATAAGTTTATTACTGCTCAATAACATGAATTTCCAAGGAGTTAAATATCATGATAAATCTAACCAAACCTCCATCTCAGGGCTGTAGGTATGAATTTTTGTAGTCTGAATTACGCTCATTGTTTCCAAAAAAAAGGTAAACATGTTACAGTAAGTTGATCTTAGTGCATGCAGCAGAGTGGCCATGTTATATTAACGGTTCACAGTACGACAAGAGACATGACAAGTCGATCTGTTGTTGTTCTGTCTATTGTCGTGTCTTCATTTTTTCATGTCCTTCATATGATCTTTCGTCGTGTCAATCTTTTGTCATGTCGATGTATGGTCGTGTCAATCTATTGTGGTGTCGTTCTTTAGGTTGTGCATGCAGGGCATAGTCAGATCAGAATCAGAATTGTTTACTGGTGATACGTCCAAAGACAATCATTCACCAGGACCTGTGAATCAGGGAAGCTAGTCCCTAGCCCTTATAAGAGAAGTAAACTTAGTAACTGAATCCTCTGCACACTCAGCAGCAGAAATAAGTGAATCTTCCAGGGAATTCCAATCTCTAATAGTCTGGGGGAAGAAACTGGACTTGTAAATGTCAGTCCCAGCCAATGGGGTTTGAAATGTCAGGGAATGATGATTCCTGGTACGCCTATTTGGGGGAACAAGGTCATTTATGGGTATACTGGCTGCACCCCTCAGACCTTTGTAAAGCATTATAAGTCTACTATCTTTCCTTCTCTTTTTTAGGGATTCCCACTTAAGTTTCTCCAGAATGCCAGTCATACTCCCAGTTTCATATGTGTAATTTCCCGTTACAAATCTAGCTGCCCTTTTCTGCACCTTCTCAAGTTCATCTTGAAGAAGTATACTTTGAGGGTCCCAAACTGAACTGCCATACTCCAGGACTGGACGCACCAGTCCCTTGTATGCTGACTCCTTAACATCTTGTGGACATGCTGCCAAGTTACGTCTGAGGAAGCCGAGGGTCCTATTAGCCTTTGTGCAAATATTACTGACATGTGTGTTCCATTTCAAATCATTGGCAATGGTTATGCCGAGATACTTGATAGTTTCTACATTACTGAGGACCGTTCCCTCTATGGTATAGGAAGCATTGATCTTCTTGATCCGTTTCCTTGTAATTTGCATTATATTGCATTTAACAGGTTGAAATCTCATGCCCCAACTCCTTGCCCAACAACCTAAAAGATCTATATCCTCCTGAAGTTTCACAGTGTCTTCAATATCTCTGATTTCACGATAGCAAACACAGTCGTCAGCAAAAAGTCTTAATTCCGAGTCAATATTTTCTGTTATATCGTTAATGTATAACGAGAACAACAATGGTCCAAGCACAGTGCCCTGGGGGACACCTGACAAAACCGGGGCCCAATCCGACTTAACTCCATTTACCACCACACGCTGCTGCCTGTAACAGAGGAAAGAATCTATCCATTTCAGAGTCTTCCCACCAATACCATAGCCGTATAGCTTACATTTAAGTAATTCATGAGGGGGAGTGTCAAAAGCTTTCTCAAAGTCCAAGATAAAAGTGTCAACCTGACCGCCCTTATCCAAGATTTTAGCCCAGTCATTTATAACCGTGATCAATTGAGTTTCACAGCTATGTTTCTTACGGAAAGCATGTTGTCTGTCTGACAAAAGTTTATGTTCATCCAAATGTGCCATAATATTAGAGCAGACAATGTGTTCGAGTAACTTGCATGGTACACAAGTTAGAGAAACCGGTCGGTAATTGCAAGCCAAAGACCTATCTCCTTTTTTGAAGAGTGGGCATATATTTGCAAGAGACCATTCCTTGGGGATTTCACCCGAGTCAATAGATTGTTGGAAGAGATGAGCGAACATTGGGCCTAATTCAGATGCTAGTTCTTTTAAGACTCTGGGATGCAATTCATCAGGTCCTAAAGCTTTCGATGGGTTCAAGCCCTTAAGAAGTTTCGTTACACCTTCTGCCGAAACATGAATGTCCTCCATGAAAGGAGCCGAGCGATTAGGAAGGGGGACTTGGGTGTGCTCACTTTTGTTAAACACATCCGAAAACTGACCGTTAAATTCATTAGCCTGTTCCAACTCTGACTCGGCAACACCACCACCATTTCTCTTCTTTAGGGGTGGGATACCTTGAGTATCTTTCTTTTGACTATTAATGTACCTGTAGAAGTCTCTGGGATTAGCCTTTATGTCACCAACCAAGTTATTGACATACAAATCATGTTGCTCTTTCACATCAGCTTTAATTTCCCTTCTCAAAGATTCAAATTTTGACCTAAGTTGGCTTTCGGTGTTCCGTTGGACCTGGACGGATGCCTCTCAAAAAGACCTTAAAAGAGAAGTCTTTTTTCATACTTTTCCCTTGTGATCTTGCCTGAATTTCTAATCAGACAAGATCAAACCAACATCCTGTAGTTGTTGGTTTTTGTTATTTTGTGTATTTTGCTTTCGTTTTCTGTAAAACTTTGTTGACACTTGTTCCCGCCTTTCACTACATCCAGTGGGTGGGGTAAAGTTCAGAATCCCTTGTTTAACAAAAATTAGGGCAGAGTATCTGACTAGCTCTTTGTAACTGTCAGTGCTCTGTTGTCTCGCAAGTTCAGAATCAGGATTGTTGCTGGTCTTTTTTTGAAATTAGTATCTAATACTTGGAAGGGGTAGAGTTTTTTCACACCGACTGTACTGTAGAGTGGAACTTGATGTTTAGTAATTGAGCTGCCACTTGTGAAGCACTGCCGTCCAGTTCGGTGTTTGATATTCTCATTTTGCAAACTCTCCTCTTGCCAAGTAGGATCAACCAACGGTAGGAAATGTCTAAATTGCATGTTAGAAGGCCCCCATTCATGTTTCCAGTGGTGGTAGTTATTGGTTTTATTCTATGGAAATGGTCAATTCAAGGTTCAGACTCTCCGGACCCAAACTTGGAATGCAGGATTGGCAGCAATGTGTCTGCGGACAGATCTACGCAGTGTTTCACTATCATAAGGAAAATTGGAAATTGTAGAACTTCAGAGAGGTTAAGATGCTTTTCCTCATCCAAAGGCACTAACCTAGCTCTTTTGATCATCCTGGCTGGGGACATCGAAACAAACCCAGGTCTAAGTGTGGTTTGTGCAAAAAAATGTGCAAATTATCGGACAAAATGATTGAATGCACTGATTGCGAAAAACGCTTTCATGCAAAATGTTCAAATCTGGGAGATGATGAGCTGTTAGCGATTGAGACTGGCAGTAGTGATTGGTATTGCACAAGCTGCAAGGCGGATTGCGGCCTGTGCAGTCGTGCGGATAGTAACACTTCACAGCAAAAAGCTAACGTGATCAGCAACATTTTGCTTACAGTCAAAAGAACTGAAATTTAACACCTTTTTTCTCAGCCTCGCATATTTTTGTCGCAAAATTTCCTCTTCCTCAGTCAAAGTTGGTGGAAAATTGATGTAAACCATTTTTTGGTTTACTAAATTATAGGTCGCTTTCTTTGCATTTCTTTCCTATAAAACAGTAATATGACGGGTGCAAAAAGTGCTACTAAACACCGTAATGCTGTTGTTGTTACATAATAGAAAAAAGTTGGTTTAATTTGGTCAGATCTATTTTGAAGATCTACAGTTTACCTTCAATTTTCTTTTTGTTTGATAGACAAATGTCAAAGACAGAATGGAAAAAAATCATGAATGAGGCAGTACACAGCCATATTGAAGCATTGTGGCGGGTTGATGTAATTGATAAGCAATCTCTGAAATACATTAATCCAAATTCCTTAAAGGTCGGGAAACCACATCATGTATGGTCTACTGTTAGAAACTGCTTAACTGATAATAGAAGAGCTCAATTAAAGTGTAAACTTCTCACGGGCACCTATATTTTGCAAAGTAATAGGGCTGCTTTCAATCAGTACACAGTTGACCCAACATGCAAACTGTGTCTAGCTGCACCTGAAACAAGGCAACACTTTATAGCAGAATGCTCAGCTTATGAATCTGAACGAGAAGTTTATGCAGAGAAATTGCGAAATAACCCAGTTCTCCCTGATGAACTCAAACGTGAATTGTTGAACCCAGAACTGTTTACCCAGCTCACCCTGGATGCTTCATTCTATATCAATGGTCAAGATAATTTGGAGACCCTCGAATTACACTCGAGAGAGTATATACTACAGATCCACAGAAAAAGAATAGCGAGTCTCAATCGCCAGAATTCAACTTGTTAACAATCGTCAGACAAAGTATCAACAAATAATCAAGAGACTTCACTGCTTCTATTAAAAGTCCTATACTGTAAATAAAAAGACTGTACATAATAACACTTCACCAGTTTAATAATTATTTAACGAGCTCCAGTGTGAACTTTTACACCTAACGGTGGTGCCTCGATAAATCAACGGGGGAACTTTAAGAAGACTAGAACTAGAACTAGAATAGCTGCCCTTATTATAGGCACACCTCGCATAAACGAGTCGAACTTGAATATGTATAGTCCACCACCAAAATATGTATAAAACA
This sequence comes from Ctena decussata, assembly GCA_963989385.1. Classification (NCBI taxonomy): domain Eukaryota; kingdom Metazoa; phylum Mollusca; class Bivalvia; order Lucinida; family Lucinidae; genus Ctena; species Ctena decussata. The sequence goes on along the minus strand of OZ022498.1, from coordinate 28,953,308 downwards.
GAATCCACAATAAAAAAAAACATCCTTCCCACCACCAATACAATTATGAAATAATTGTCAGGAGTTGACTTACTTACAAGCGTTACGCTTACTGTCAGATCCTGTATTGCTTCACTGTATTATTTATATGTATGTATAAAATCTTTGAATAAAATATTGTTTAAACCAAGTATGAAATAATAGTCAGTCACTGAAAATGTAAATATAATGCCACCACCAATCACTTCTCCAAGATCAGATGTTGAGACTAATGAAGCTTTGGAAGACCCTGAATGGCCTTGCACAGCCGTTTGTGGGATACCCAAAGCCCTGCTTGACACTCTTTGCTGCATTATTTTATAAATCTGCAGCTTGAACAGCGTCTAAGGTCAACTTTCTTTCCTGCAACTATACAGGGGTTAAATGGTTAAAAATCTTTGACCTAGAAAAAGAGCCTAAACCAATTATAAATTCAGCTTTCTCAGAACATATACTCTGATCTAAAAGGATAAAAATAAAATAAAATCTGCACTATGGATGATGTACGGAGAGACGTTTTACGGCCGCAACATGGCAAAACAGCAGCTAGAGTGTAGTAAAATTAAAACCTAAGAGTTCCTTTAAGAGCAGAAAACACAGTTAAACTAGAAATATGTCCACGGGACACGGAAGCCACGCCTGGTGCCTTGAGTAAGATGGCTCCTTGATAAAGGTACTGGCAATTGTTGGATAACTAGGTTCATAGAGGTAGACTTGTTTAATATAAAAGGGAAAATCAAGGTTCAAGAAATATAGATCGAAGTAACCTACATTTATTTTGCAGTCAAACGTCGGAACGAATATGACACGAATATGTTTTCACATAGCTTAAGTGCACACTGTGACCTGGACCTTAAACCTAGAATATGGTTCTTGCACTCGACACATTGTTTTATCGATAATTATTTATACATCATCATTTTGAAATCCCACCAGGTAGAACGAAGTTTTCGCCCAGACACGAAAATGTGTTCACCATAGCCTATATACAAAGTTTATGTGTGTGCAAAGTGACCTTGACATTCAAGCAAGCAATGTGGTTCTCACGTGTGACACATTGTCTTCCCCTGATGGGCAGTTGTGCCAAACAATTTTAAAAAATCCACCATGCATGACAAAGTTATAGCCCGGACACAAAATGTTTCACTGTATCTAATGCATAAAGTTTAAGTGCAGACTGTGACCTTTTACCTTTGAGCTAGCGACATGGTTCTTGTACGCATCATATTGACTTGTCATGACAATTATTTACATTAAATAATCTGGAAATCCCACAATGCAAAACAAAGTAATGGCCCAGGCATGAATATGTGATGCAATATCCTATGGTCAAAGCTTACGTGCCCAAAGTGACCTTGACCTTCGAGCTAGCGACACGGTTCTTGTACGCGACACATCATCTTGTCATGATGATTCTTTGTGCCAAATAAATTTTCAGATCCCACCACTCAGGACAAAGTTAAGATTCGGACACGATTCTAGATGCACACAAACACACACACGCACGCACACACACACACACACGCACACACACTCGCACAAATACACATACGCACACACGGAAAATATTAACTCTGTATGCCCTTCAGCTATTTCATGGGGGGAGGGGGGCATAAAAAGGAAAATGGGCCATACTTCGAAGTTTCGGCTACTCAAGCCTCATCAGTGACCATGAAAATATCTGGCCACAAAAGACAGAAAAAACGTACTGTAATTTTTATAACTGATTATCTGATTAGTATCGAAAAGGGTCCAAATGATAAACAAGAGGGCCATGAGGCCCTGAATCGCTCACCTGAGTATAGTGGCCATGTAGGTCATGTGATCTAGACCGCTTGAGTAAATGTTCGTTACCACAGCCCCAGGAGGCTGTGTAGACTGAACGAATATTATAACCGTTCACTTTTCAAATTGCAGTTTTATGTTTTAACACGATAGTATCAATTTGCATAAAATCAGAAATCATGTGCATAGTTATGGACTTCAGTTTAGCGATATTTTGAAATATCGGTGATGCTTTTGCACAGTTTTGGGAAGAAATATCCAATAACTGCAACTGTTTGACAGAAAACTGTATTTAAACGCAATTTTCATGCAGGTTTTAGTGAACAGTGTTGTCTACCAAACCAATAAACATGAAAAAAGTCGAGATTCTTAAGAGACGTAGTTTTAACGCAATTTAAAAAAAATGCATTTTCCGAGACCTGACAACAAATTTCAAAAATCGTCTAAAACATCGAGTTGACATCAATGTATGTACCATTTAAGATCTTGGCCTACAATACCATACCCTATAGAGCCTGGCGAGTGCATATTGTGACCGGAAATTGTCACCCATTTCGCACACGGTTCTGAATAGAATTTAAAATTTAAATTTAACGATATTTCTTGGAAGATTACATTCTTCGAAATGTTACCGAAGATATCCAGTAACGATGCTATATCACCAAAACATTTCAATGCCGTATGGCTGATGATTACGCCTACAGAGCAGCATGAACTTTGTACTTAGAATATGTGTTTACAGCTGAACTTCTAAGATTTAACTAGCGACAGTGCATTTTTTCGCAATGTTGCGTAGACTTAACGGCAATTCCGATCGCATCAAAACTTCCATTACTTTTGAATCTTTAATGAAGCTATTTGGTTACCTTTTAGTGATGAGACTTGTCCTCAAGAACTACAGTATTTAAAAATCATTTATACTGTAGCGAAATTTGTGACTTTTTGAAACGATGGTACCTTTGTTCGGACTGCGCCTATGTAAGAAGTAGACGCCCTATTGAAATAAAATGAAATGACTTGAAGAGTTTTGGCAAGGGGCATACTTCTGTATGCAACTGGCTACTTTTGACCACCAAGTTTTATTTGCAGAACCAGTTGCCAAAATGTAGGGTGGGCGGTTATAAGTTTCGTTCAATGTATAAAATTGGTTACAATCAGCCCAGTGGCTTTTGAGGAGATGTCTGAAATTGTCAAAATATGAGAGACATGGGCCAGAGGTCAAAGAACGATCTTGACCTCTTGTCCCGCAAATCTTCTATGTACTAATTAAGACAACTGTATATACCAATCTTTAGGCCAAAATCTTCTAAGCTTGCCATGAAATCTTATGTTACAGCATTTTCCCAAACTTGACCTCGAATTAAAATGGTCAAGGGCAGTCCATGGTCATCATTTGAACAATCTTGATAGTACTCATGCACCTGATGCTATATACCAAGTTTCAAGGCCATCAATCATTTGATTCTGGAGAAGAAGATTTGTAAAAGGTTTTCGCCATATATGGGCATGGCGGCCATGTTGGTAGTGTGACTAAGACCATTTGAACAAATTTTCGTTCCCTCTGCCCCTAGAGGTTCAATTGGTTACAATTGGCCCAGTGGTTTTGAGGACATCTGAGAAATTGTCAAAATCTGAGAGACCAGGGTCAAATGTCAGAAAATGACCTTGACCTCTTGTACGCAAAAAATTCAACGTACTCATTAAAATGACTGTATATACCAATTTATAGGTCGAACTCTTCAACAGTTTTTAAGAAATCCTATGTTCTAGCATTTCCCATATTAAAGCTACACAAAGCAAACCGGACTTTACCGTAAAAAGAGTCAAGGTCAACTGAAGGTCATAATTGAAACAATCTTGGTAGCACTCGTGTACCCAATTCTACATACCAAGTTTCATGGCCATCGATCATTTGGTTCTGGAGAAGATTTTTAGACAGTTTTACCATATATGGCCATGTTGGTCATGTGACTAGGACCATTTGAACAATTTTTACTCCCCTGCCCCCTAGAGGCTCTACATGAAATTTGGTTACAATTGGTCCAGTGGCTTTTAGGAGATGTGTGAAATCGTCAAAATATCAGAGACCAGGGTCAAAGGTCAAAGAATGACACCGACCTCTTATACGCAAAAAATTTCATATACTCATTAAGATGACTGTATATACCAATTTTCAGGTCAAAATCTTCAACAGTTTACAAGAAATCTTATGTTCTAGCATTTTGCCAGATTAAAGCTACAGAAAGCAATTTGACCTTACCGTAAAAAAGGTCAAGGTAACACCAAGGTCATAATTTGAACAATCTTGGTAGTACTTGCGTAGCCGATGCTACATACCAAGTTTCAAGGCCATCAGCCTATTAGTTCTGGAGAAGAAGATTTTTGAAGGTTTTTACCATATATGGGCATGGTGGCCATGTTGGCCATGTGACCAGGACCCTTTTGAATAAATTTTGTTCCCCCGTCCCCTAGAGACTCTACATGAAATTTGGTTACTATCGGCCCAGCGGTTTTAGAGGAGAATTCGTTTGAAAATGTTGACGGACGGACGACAGACGACGGAGCCTTGCCATCTTATATGCTCCCCCAGAGCCGCTGGCTCTGGTGAGCTAAAAAGCTTTGCTCTAGAATAAGAGGCTAAACCAATAAGAGTCTAAACCAATCATTAATTTCAGGTTTCTCAGAATATATCCTCTGACTTCAAATGACAAAAAATATATATAATCTGCACTATGGATGTTGTACGGGGAGACGTTTTACGGCCGCCACACTGCACAACAGCAGCTGCAGTGAAGTAAAATTAAAATCTTAGAGTAAGAGTCCAGTTCCTGTGCTTCAAAGAGTACTTACAATTGTCTTTATAGTACATTGTAAACACAAAATAGATATATGTATTATGTTTGGAATTCTCTAAGAAAAGAAATCTGTAAAACAAAGTGGGTGCTAAGGCAAAAAGTTGGTGCTATGGACAAATATATACACATCTTTTCAATCGATTTTGATAGTACGTCAGCTGCACATCAAACAATACTCAGATGTTGCCATAGTTTGTGGCATATAATAGATAATCTTTGTGGAATTCAGTCAAAAATCCAAAGTAGTTAAGCCTTGGTTTCGAGGGACTGCAACTATAGAGTTAATAATGGCAAATATATGCACGTTTTCAGCTGATTTCAGAAATGAAACAGTTAGTTATGATTCAAACATTAAGTAAACATGTATCTGTCTACATAGTTTGTTGCACATAAAACATTCTGTATGAAATTCATTTAAAAATTCAAATCCGTTGACAGATGGTTGTTAAGGGCGCAGACTGGTTGCATACAGGCAGCACAAACGGTAAAAGTCAAGGTATCTGTGTTTCAAATACTACTGACAATTGTCTGCATAATGCATTGCAAATAGTAGTTATTTTGTTTGATATTCCAAACCTGTTAAAAGATTCCAGATTCTAAGGGCTTTGAATCTGAGAGCGGTTGGTTTATTATAAACACAGGTGTTCAACAGTTTTAATACTCAATTAGCTGAACTTCAAAGGTTACTTTCAGTTATCGTCACAGTCTTTGCATATAAAGGATATTCGTTGTGGAATTCAGTCAAAAGTTTCAAATCTGTTAAAAACTGATTACTAAGGGCTCAAACGGCTCCTAAAAATAAATCTATCACATTTTTTTCAATTCAAACCCTGCATAAGTGCAATACACGTGCTTCTAAAATTACTTAGATTGTTTTTATTGCTTGTAACACAAATATGAGATATTTTATAATTTACTCAAAAGTGCCAAATCGTTGCAAAGATCTTAAACTAGTTGCTAAGGTCAACTCAAAACATTGATTTTTAACAGGTTTTCAACGGTTAAGCAATGCTTTTTTATCACTTACACTTATCTTCAGACTTCCTAGTATATAGGAATATATGTAGGTTAGATTTCAATAATTCTTTTTTACATTTTCCCACTTCTTTAAATTTGCTGGTGAACTTTGACCCCTATTGCTGTTGATATTTATTTTCATATTCAATCAAACAGGATTTGATACGATAATGTAGACTGTGCCACAGAAAAGATGATAAGAACATTCACTTTTTAAGCTTCCCCAAAAGTGGGAAACAATTAAAAACAATTGTCCCATGGTTTCCATAGCAACCGTTGAGTACCTTTTCTTAGATTTTTCAGAAACAAGTTTGGTCTTCCATTGAATGTATACACGAGTATGAAAATTTCAATATGGCATCATTTGTTCACTATTTTTCTGATTCTTAATAGCTCTTTAACTCCCCTCTACGGATATGGCTTTTAGTCTAAGAGATAGTAGGTTATATTAAATTCCACAAGGAACTGCAAGATAGCACAATGTACCGCAACGTGTCACAAGATGGCACAAGGTTGCACAAAGTTTTCATGACATATGCTATAACGGAAAAATAACCCAGAATTATCACCAAAATCCATTTTGTCTGGAGCTGTGCTGAACTGAACTGATGAAAACAATGTAAAAAAAGCATGTCGGTTTGAATATTATAATTGGTTGCAATTGTGTGCATGAACATTTTTTCATAATTTCAGATATTCTTTTCAGGTGTATGTTTATTGTAGACTATATCTTCCTTGTACTACCCTGTGACGTATTCGTCTTCATGACACTACTATATTGATGCATGGGAAACCTTCATGCAGACCATAGTGAAACAGCTACGTAAATGTTTCGACCCACAGCAGAAGCAAACAGTGAGGGTTTGGATCCAGTACATCAAGTTTAAGCCCCCCCCCCCACCCCCAGTAATCTATATTAGTAAAAACCATTCCTGCTGGCTTATTACTCCATGCTGACACCTTGACATTGAAGGCTACCAGTATCTCCATGCTGGCAATATCAGGAGTTAGTGCCAGTCCCTGACTGTTCTTGGAAAGAATGACATCCTTCATCTTATGTGTGGTAGGTAATCAGCTGGAACACTCTTTCATGGCTCTTTCTTGTCTTCCTCTTTAGTGGGATTAGACGCTTGTCTTTCTGTTTGGTGGGGTTAGATGCAGTCCAAAACTGCATTGTTACCACAGAAACTGAATCAGAATCAGATCTGATTACTGAACTGCATTTTTTAACAGAAAAGGAAAACGAAACTAACTAATGACATGTATCAAACATGTTGCCTTCTTGTGACTAACCTGTGCACCCTTATTATAGTTATTATTACTGCCACCGTGCTACCTTGCGATATTGAATGGTTCTCCAACAATGGAGGTGAGGATACAGAAACAAGTAACTTGCGGTGATTAGTATAACCGCTAAGTAAGTGGTAATGAAGCTACGCCTACTTTCGTTTTGCAAAGTGTGCCTGGGGCCCACAACCAATCGAAAAATCAATGTTGAAAAGCGTTTGATGAATTTATTACAGTGTACTTATCAACAAGAACATTTCTTTAACAATTTCAGGAAGCTTGAAGTGAAAAAACACGGCCCAGTGTCATAGCAGAGTTGCCAGTATAAAAGGCTGCTAGATTGCTAGTACCCGTTAAGATACTAATTGCCGACATGTAGGTATTCTGGATAACCAGTTCATGTCGTGGACCATCTTAGCATATTGTTCTAGGACTAGAACTGATATTTGACTGCATATCAGTTCTAGGTCATTTGGGCTGAAAAATGAACAAAATGCCAGAGTGGCATTTTTGCAAAATTGCCACTAAACTACAAACCTGACTTCATTTAGACATTTTTCTTGTGGTTCAAGAATAATTTTTCATTCGGAGCATAAATATTAGACCACCTCCTCTCATTTCAGATGTGTTTTATAAAGTTTTTTTCTTCATTTCCTGATTTCAAAACAGATTTGACAAACTCGGGCTTTCCATGGGGGAATTAGTTGGGTAAAATCCCATACCGGAGCAGAACTGGTCATACTAAATACCACAAGGCGGGGTACAGGTCTACCTTGTGCTATCATAGCACAAGGTGGAAGTTACATATGATGACCACAATGTATAATAAAATAATTAAGCGCTAAATTAAATATACATGTGCAAACAGCTGAAAACAGACAGAGGTTTTATCTATCTATCCATCATGTTGTTGTGTGCAGGTGTTAAATTTATAATCTAGCATAGAAAAAGATATGACAAGAAGCAAATCCCAGATATGCTCAAACACATACCTCTGGTATGGCCGGGTAGTATGGAGCCCTGCAGTACATTTCAATGTACTGTAGTAACAGAGGTCTGCCTGCACTTCTTCTTCTCCTCTGGCATTTGACTTTGGAACCAGCTTTCAGAGTTCCCTGCCATGTCAGAGACCCATGAGGGCTTCAGGAGAGATGTATCACAATACTTCACTGAGGAGCTGTCTATAGAGCTTTTCACTTGGGGTAGGGGGAGGGCATGCAGAGAGGAGGGGTAAATACTTGGACGTCAGCATATGAACCAAATAAAGCTCTAATTCCAACCGATACCTACTGATGCTAATCTGACTTGGTGGGAGAATCCAAAAGCAGGAATGCCCGCCAGACTGTTAGTGATGCGGTATACCATCACTATGGATTCTTCTCAGTTGTTAGAGTGTTTGCCAGCTGATGACCTCTATAATTTGGGAGGTTCTATTTGCTATGTGATAGTTGAGATCGATGAGATGCAGTGTGGCTTCATGCCTGGCCGTGGCACTACTGATGCAATTTTTATTGTACGTCAGCTACAGGAGAAGCACTTGGCTACTAACAAGCTGCTCTACATGGCCTTTGTGGACCTGTAGAAAGCATTCGATCGTGTGCCACGGGATGTCATCTGGTGGGCAATGCGCAAACTAGGAATTGACGAGTGGCTGGTGCGCTTGGTCCAGTCCATGTACCAGGATGTGAGAAGCAGGGTAAGAGTTGGCGATGGGTACAGCGAGGAGTTTGGTGTTGGAGTGGGTGTTCATCAGGGCTCTGTACTTAGCCCGCTACTCTTCATCATTGTGTTAGAGGCTCTATCCAGGGAGTTTCGCACAGGCTGTCCATGGGAGCTGTTGTATGCAGACGACCTGATGATCAGTGCTGAGTCTATGGAGGAACTGCTAGTAAAGGTGCAGACATGTAAGTCAGAGATGGAGAAAAAGAGCCTACTGTGAAGATGGGGAAGACAAAGATTCTGGTGTCTGGCATTAATCCGGATGTGCTGAAGAAATCTGGAAAGGACCCTTGTGGTGTCTGTCAGACAGGAGTAGGTAGCAATGCAATCTTCTGTGGTGGCTGCAAGCGCTGGGTGCATAAGAAATGCAGTGGCATTAAGGGACCCTTGCGCCCTGACCCTGAGTTCAGGTGCGCCCGATGCCTTGGGACTGCTCGGGCCATTGATGAAAGAGAAAATACAGAGGTTGAGGTTGGAAACGAAAAGCTTGAAGTTGTCCCAGAGTTCTGCTACCTTGGAGACATGCTGTCTGCAGGAGGTGGCGGCGAGCTAGCTGTGATCACACGCTGCAAATGTGCATGGGGCAAGTTCCGGCAATTGCTTCCCCTTCTCACAATCTGCCACTTCTGACCAGAGGTCAGGTGTACTCAACATGCGTGAGGAGTGTGATGCTGCATGCAGCAGAGACTTGGGCCATGAAGATGGATACACTGAACCGTCTCCGGCGTAATGACCGTGCCATGATCCATTGGATCTGCAATGTCAAGGCAAAGGACGAAGTTAGCTCAGACTCCCTTCTCACAAAGCTTGGCATCCAGGACTTAGATGTGGTGCTCCGAACCAGTGGGATGAGATGGTTTGGACATGTAGAGCGCAGCACAGGCTGGATTGCAGAAGTACGCAAGCTGAATGTGGTTGCACAGAAAAGACCGGGCAGGCCAAGAAAAACATGGGATGAAGTGCTTATGAACGACAGAAAGAAGCTATGTATGGATTCCGCTGACCCTCAGAATCGTTCTGAGTGGAGAGGACGCCTTCGAAGAAACTTGTCAAACAAGCCCAACCCTCGGTAGAGGAAAACAGGGCTTTAAAATGGATATGATGATGATGATGATGATGATAGTCACCTTAGACAAATCTGGCTGCTCTAGGTTGTACTACCTCAAACTGTTGGATACATGATGTGGTATAGGTATCGTGCTGAAGTGGCATACTCGATGATGGGTCTGTCTACAGCCTTGTGGCTCTTGATAGCCTCCTATACCTCAAGATCTCAAGTCTAGCTGACACATCAACGCTGCAGAGGGACTTGGAGTGGGAACAGGACTGACAGATGTCATTCAACCCCAGCAAATGCGAATTGGTCAGGGTGACCAAAAGGAGAAATCCAAACGAAGCCGCTTACAAGATCCATGGCCATGACCTAACAATCTCCGAGACTGGGAAGTATTTGGGCGTTGCCATTTTGGAGGATCTCTCATGGAAGGCTCATGTGGATTCTACCACTAAGAAAGTGAACAACAGCCTAGCCTTCCTGAGAAGAAACCTTTCCAGTTGTCCCCAGGATGTAAAAGCCCAGTGCTACAAGACATTGGTCCGGCCTGTCATTGACTACGCCACATCAGCATGGGATCCATACACCAGATCATGCAGACAGCAGTTGGAGGCGGTACAACGACGAGCTGCCCGGTTTGTAAATGGAGACTACCCTACCACAAGTAGCACCTCCCAGATGATACAGAACCTTGGCTGGCAACCGCTCCAACAGAGGCGCCAAGATGCCAAGCTCATCATGATGTACCGCATCACCTATGGACTAGTGGACATCCCTGCCTCCAGATTCTTACATCCAACTGGGACATGTACAAGAGGGTAGGCCCTTCGATATCTGGTACCGTGCTGCATGACAGACGTATTCCTGCACTCCTTCTTTCCCGCGGGCATTAAACTTTTGAACAGTCTACCAGAGTATATCCCCATGTCAGAGACCCTTGAGGGCTTCAAGAGGTTTCTGGCAAGTCTCCATTAGCCCGTACAGAACTGTTTTTACAGATTTTAATCAGCAACAGTTGTTTTATCGTCACTTGTTCGTGCCTCACCTCAGCCTTGTACATAGTTCAAGTAGACAATGCTCCAGAGTGGGCCCTGTACGGGTCCGTGGAAACACCCCAAACCACCCCAAACCTCTACCAAACCACTCCAAACCAGCCTCCCCAGATTCACATCTGCCCCCTGTCCCCTCCACACACACACCAACACTGCTCCCACCCATCCCAAACAGTATCTATATAGATTCAAAATAAAAAGAACACTTCAATAAGTGATTGCCCATGTACGTATGTATCTCTTTTAATAACTTCTTAAATATTAACAAAAAAAATATAATCTCAGTATAATAAAGCAAATTGTGCGGGGGGGGGGGGGGGGGGGGGGAGGTGGCGACCATTTATACCACCTACCACCCTCAACCAGCCACCCTGGGTACAAACTAGAACCCCAGCCCTCGCGCAGTGACATGCTTATTTAAAGTAAGAAGGGTGCGGATGGAAGGAAAAAACTAATTGACCTCAAATGTTGGTGTCTTGGTGGGGGGAGGGGGGTGGGGTTCTAGTTTGTATCCAGGGAGGCTGGTTTGGGGTAGTATGAAAGTGGTTTGGGGTGGTTTGGGGTGTTTCCACGAACCGGCCCTGTACTGTACAGCTGTACGGGAAGAAGGAGAAGATTGTTGAGACTCCACATTCTAAGTAAATAAGTTAAATTTATTATCAATTTTACGATCAAAAGACTCATTAAAATACTCTTAGTCATCTAAAAATATGAAATAGTATGCTACAAATGATTCCTCCTCCCTCCTCCTCGACTCTCCCGGTAACACCACCAACCCACCCACATCCACTGTCTGTTTATGTAATTCCAGGTGCCCTTGCATTTAGTAATATTTCTTAGTACTGGAAATGTAATACAGGTATTTCTTTAGATGTCTTTGTGGTGTTTCAGCAGTGTTTAGTAGGACCCAAGTTGGGTACTGGATTTTACCTAGCACGGATTTTTCGAGCGTATTTCCTACTCAACCAGGGCCCAATTTAATGGAGAATAAACAAACAGCTGTCAGAAGCATATATCTTTTTACTTTGACTGCATACTGCTTTGTGGTGTATTGATGCTTTGATATTTTATAATGAGTGCAAAATATAGAGGAATAACGTAATGGTGGACTAAAATTTGTATGGAAAAAAACTTCAGAAAAAGGTAAAATTTTGTCGCGACTTTTGTCTGCCCATATTGTTAAAAATCTGAACGGTTAAACTTACAGCTCTAAAGGGTCCATCAGAGTATAAAAATCCCTTTAGAGCTGCAATTTACATCTACTTAGCATAGTGCTCGTCCTTCGTTCCTTTTTATCCCCCGACCGAAAGGTTCGGGGGATATAGCGATGAGCCTGGCGTCCGTCCGTCCGTCCGTCCGTCTGTCCGTCCGTCCGTCCGTCTGTCCGTCCGTTCCGTCCGTCCGTCCGTCCGTCTGTCCGTCCGTCCGTCCGTCTGTCCGTCCGTAAACATTTTCTTGTCCGCTCCATATCTTGAATACCGTTTGGAATATTTTCATGATACTTCACAGTTAAGTAGAACAGGTCATGGCAATGTGTCGCGTGCAAGAATGGTAACTCTTGCTTTTGTAATTTTTGAGTTATCTCTCCTTTGGTGAATTTTTGGCAGATTCGTGTCCGCTCTGTAACTTGAATACCCTTTGGAATATTTTCATGATACTTCACAGATATGTAGAGCAGGTCATGACGATGTGTCGCGAACAAGAATGACAACTCTTGCTTTCTTACTTTTTGAGTTATTTCCCCTTGATTGTTTTAGGTGTGATTTCGTGTCCGCTCCATAACTTGAATACCCTTTGAAATATTTTCACGATACTTCACAGATATGTAGAACAGGTCATGACGATGTGTCGCGAACAAGAATGACAACTCTTGCTTTCTTACTTTTTGAGTTATTTCCCCTTGATGGTTTTAGTTGTGATTTCGTGTCCGCTCCATAACTTGAATACCCTTTGGAATATTTTCATGATACTTCACAGATATGTAGAACAGGTCATGACGATGTGTTGCGAACAAGAATGACAACTCATGCTTTCTTACTTTTTGAGTTATTTCCCCTTGATGGTTTCAGGTGTGAATTCATGTCCGCTCCATAACTTGAATACCTTTTGAAATATTTTCATGATACTTCACAGATATGTAGAACAGGTCATGATGATGTGTTGCGAACAAGAATGACAACTCTTGCTTTCTTACTTTTTGAGTTATTTCCCCTTGATGGTTTTAGGTGTGATTTCGTGTCCGCTCCATAACTTGAATACTCTTTGAAATATTTTTATGATACTTCACAGATATGGAGATCAGATCATGACAGTTTGTCTCATACAAGAATGACAACTCTTGCCTTCATATTTCCCCGAGCCCCCCCCCCCCCCCCCCCCCAAAAAAAAAACAAATAATTTTTTTTTTCTCTACAGATTCGGATTCTTTGTCCAAATTCACTTACTAGAGAGCTCAAAATTAGATTTGTAGGGCTTGTACTTTAGAAGTTATTCACACATTTTGAAAGTTGAATGTATCATATGCTGTACATTTGTGCACATGGTGGCTGTTTGAGATATTACCTCTTTTTAGCAGTCTAGCATACTGTTTTAGTCTGAGTGTTAGATAATCATTCATCTGTTAAACAGATAATGTCAGTCAGAAGCATAAAAGAATGACAATATATTACTTATATGTGTTTTGAAGTGCACCCTTTTTACCAAGGCCCATGGGGGTCTTCGGTCGGGGGATTTGCCATCTCCTCTGATGGCTATTTTTGTAAGTAGTAACAGTACTATGTTATTGCCCCTTCATATACTGCCAACCTTTATGCCTCAAAATGCAAAGACTACATCTATCAGGTACACACTGTCCATCACACTTGATTTATGGCGCGGTGTGGGTGCATCTATAGAAAGGAAAAAAATAGCCATCAGAGGAGATGGCAAATCCCCTGACCTAAGGCCCCCTGCGACCTGGGAAACAGGGTGCACTTCAAAATGCATATAAATAGTATACTGTCATTCTTTTATGCTCCTTATTGACATTATCTGTTTAACAGATGCATGATTATCTAACACTCAGACCAAAACAGTATGCCAGATTGCTAAAAAGAGGTAAAATCTCATATAGCAACCATGTAGGCAATGTATTGCATATATGATACATTCCACATTTCAGAATGTGTGAATAACTTCTAAAGTACAAGCCCTACAAATCTAATTTTGAGCTCTCTAGTAAGTGAATTTGGACAAAGAATCTAAATCTTGGGAATTTTTTTTTTTTTTTTTTTTTTTTGGTGGTGGGGTGTGGTGGGGAGCAGGGAGGGGGGGGGGGACTCGGAAAGTATGAAAGCAAGAGTTGTCATTCTTGTATGAGACGAACTGTCATGATTTGATCTCCATATCTGTGAAGTATCATAAAAATATTTCAAAGAGTATTCAAGTTATGGAGCGGACACTAAATCACACTTAAAACCATCAAGGGGAAATAACTCAAAGTTACAAAGCAAGAGTTCTCATATTCTTGTTCACGACACATCAGCATGACCTGTTCTACATAACTATGAAGTATCATGAAAATATTCCAAAGGCTATTCAAGTTACGGAGCGGACACGAAATCACACCTAAAACCATCAAGGGGAAATAACTCAAAAAGTAAGGAAGCAAGAGTTGTCATTCTTGTTCACGACACATCATCATGACCTGTTCTACATATCTGTGAAGTATCATGAAAATATTTCAAACGGTATTCAAGTTACAGAGCGGACACGAAATCACACCTAAAACCATCAAGGGGAAATAACTCAAAAAGCAAGAAAGCAAGAGTTGTCATTCTTGTTCGCGACACATCGTCATGACCTGTTCTACATATCTGTGATGTATCATGAAAATATTTCAAAAGGTATTCAAGTTACAGAGCGGACACGAATTCACACCTAAAACCATCAAGGGGAAATAACTAAAAAAGTAAGAAAGCAAGAGTTGTCATTCTTGTTCGCGACACATCGTCATGACCTGTTCTACATATCTGTGAAGTATCATGAAAATATTCCAAAAGGTATTCAAGTTACAGAGCGGACACGAATTCACACCTAAAACCATCAAGGGGAAATAACTCAAAAAGTAAGTAGGCAAGAGTTGTCATTCTTGTTTTCGACACATCGTCATGACCTGTTCTACATATCTGTGAAGTATCATGAAAATATTCCAAAGGGTATTCAAGTTATGGAGCGGACACGAAATCACACTTAAAACCATCAAGGGGAAATAACTCAAAGTTACAAAGCAAGAGTTCTCATATTCTTGGTCACGACACAGCAGCATGACCTGTTCTACATAACTATGAAGTATCATGAAAATATTTCAAAAGGTATTCAAGTTACAGAGCGGACACGAATTCACACCTAAAACCATCAAGGGGAAATAACTCAAAAAGTAAGAAAGCAAGAGTTGTCATTCTTGTTCGCGACACATCGTCATGACCTGTTCTACATATCTGTGAAGTATCATGAAAATATTTCAAAAGGTATTCAAGTTACAGAGCGGACACGAATTCACACCTAAAACCATCAAGAGGAAATAACTCAAAAAGTAAGAAAGCAAGAGTTGTCATTCTTGTTCGGGGCACATCGTCATGACCTGTTGTACATATCTGTGAAGTATCATGAAAATATTCCAAAGGGTATTCAAGTTATGGAGCGGACACGAATTCACACCTAAAACCATTAAGGGGAAATAACTATAAAAGTAAGTAGGCAAGAGTTGTCATTCTTGTTCCCGACACATCGTCATGACCTGTTCTACATATCTGTGAAGTATCATGAAAATATTCCAAAGGGTATTCAAGTTATGGAGCGGACACGAAATCACACCTTAAACCATCAGGTGAAATAACTCAAAAAGTAAGAAAGCAAGAGTTGTCATTCTTGTTCGGGGCACATCATCATGACCTGTTCTACATATCTGTGAAGTATCATGAAAATATTCCAAAGGGTATTCAAGTTACAGAGTGGACACGAATCTGCCAAAAATTCACCAAAGGGGAGATAACTCAAAAATTACTAAAGCAAGAGTTTCCATTCTTGCACGCGACACATCGCCATGACCTGTTCTACATAACTGTGAAGTATCATGAAAATATTCCAAACGGTATTCAAGATATGGAGCGGACAAGAAAATGTTTACGGACGGACGGACAGACGGACGGACGGACGCCAGGCTCATCGCTATATCCCCTGAACCTTTCGGTCGGGGGATAAAAAGAGAAATAGCAGGATAGACAGAAATAAGAGACAGTTACATAAGACAGATAGAAAGAAAAATTTTGGTCAGATGCATTTTCAGCCCTTCTCCCCACAGCCAATCCGGCTACCGAAGCGGCCCCTGAGATTAATCCCAACCTGCACAGCCCTAAAGGATCATTAGGTCTTACTTACATCTGACCGGCCCTAAATTTAAAATGATAATTTGGAAAGCTCCCTTTTGAAAGATACCAAATCGAGAGCCTCAGCTGCAGAAGTTGGGAGGGAACTCCACTGACAGATCGTCCATGGATAAAAACTGAACTTATGGTAATCAGAGGAAGTAGTGGGCAGACACTGTAGATCCAGATGAGGTGGCGTGTTATTAGTTGCCTCATCTGGATCTACACTGTTTGCAAATTCAACTATTTCAGTTTAGGCAGTTTGATTGTTAACACTGAAAGCGCCAAAAATGAAAATAGATGATATTCCACATGTAAGGTGCCAAAAATAGACATGGTAACTCAAAGTCAACATATCTAAAAGTTAGTTGGTGTAAACTCTTTTGTTATCCTCCGACCGAAAGGTTCGGGGGATATAGCGATGAGCCTGCCGTCTGTCCGTCCGTCCGTAAACATTTTCTTGTCCGCTCTATATCTTGAATACCCTTTGGAATATTTTCATGATACTTCACAGTTATGTAGATCAGGTCATGGCGATGTGTCGCGTACAAGAATGGTAACTCTTGCTATTGTACTTTTTGAGTTATTTCCCCTTAATCACTTTAGGTGTGTTTTCGTGTCCGCTCTATAACTTGAATACCGTTTGAAATATTTTCATGATACTTCACAGATATGTAGAACAGGTCATGCTGATGTGTCGCAAACAAGAATGACAACTCTTGCTTCCTTACTTTTTGAGTTATTTCCCCTTGATGGTTTAAGATATGATTTCGTGTCCGCTCTATAACTTGAATTCCTTTTGAAATATTTTCATGATACTTCACAAATATGTAGAACAGGTCATGACAATGTTGCGCAAACAAGAATGACAACTCTTGCTTTCTTACTTTTTTAGTTATTTCCCCTTGATGGTTGTAGGTATGATTTCGTGTCCGCTCTATAACTTGAATACCTTTTTAAATATTGTCATGATACTTCACAAATATGTAGAACAGGTCATGAAGATGTGTCGCAAACAAGAATGACAACTCTTGCTTTCTTACTTTTTGAGTTATTGCCCTTTGAAGATTTTAGGTGTCCGCTCTATAACTTGAATACCGTTTGAAATATTTTCATGATACTTCACAGTTATGAAGAACAGGTCATGACAATTTGTGTCATACATGAATGACAACTCTTGCATTCATACTTTGTGAGTTATTTCCCTTTGGTAGTTTGAGCTGCTGTTTGAGTCTCTGCCCCATATCTGTATAACCCTGGCCTGCTCCACAATTTTAATAACCTTATACCTTTTAGAATATTGATGAACATGCTGTGATATCTTATCATTGTTCCTAACTCTCTCTGACCCCTCCACAATCCCCCCCCCCCACCCCACCCAACACCGCCAAAAAAAAATATTTTTTTTTCTCCAAATTTGGATTCTTTGTCCAAATTCACTTACTAGAGAGCTCAAAATGAGGTTTGTAGGGCTTGTAGTTTAGAAGTTATTCACACATTTTGAAAGTTTAATGTATCATATGCTATATGTTTATGTATATGGCGGCTGTTTGAGATATTACTTCTTTTTAGCAGTCAAGCATACTATTTTAGTCTGAGTGTTAGATAATCATGCATCTGTTAAACAGATAATGTCAATCAGAAGCATAAAAGAATGACAATATATTACTTATGTGTGTTTTGAAGTGCACCCTTTTTACCAAGGCCCATGGGGGTCTTTGGTCGGGGGATTTGCCATCTCCTCTGATGGCTATTGTTTTAATTTGCAGTGATTTTCCATGTTAAAGAAGACGATGAAGTTTACCATACAGTGTGTCAGAGGTGAAGGAGCAAGGTTGGGACAGCTGACAGAAGCTGGTCATCATGGCAACATGACCATAGAAACACCAGTATGCTTGTTGTTTACCAGAGGAGGTACTTTTCAGTCATAATGTAAACCAGTTACAGAAATTATACAGAACAGCATAAGTTTGGTACAAAAAGATATCAATTTTATTATGCTCCCCGAAGGGTGAGCATATAGTTGTCGCTTTGTCCGTCTGTCCGTCCATTCGTCACACTTTTGTCCGGAGCATATCTCTGAAACTATAAGGGTAAACTAAATGAAACTTCACACATTGAAAGAGGACAGCGAGGGGAAGTGCAGTGCACAAGAACCATAACCCTGTCACAAGTATTTATGAAGTTAGCTCCCTTTCCAGTTTTTGCAATATTTTGCTTGTCCGGAGCATATCTCTGAAAGTATAAGGGAGAACTAAATGAAACTTCACACATTGATAGAGGACAATGAGAGGAAGTGCAATGCACAAGAACCATAACTCTATCACATGTAATTACAAAGTTAGCTCCCTTTCCAGTTTTTTACAATATTAAGCTTGTCCGGTGCATATCTCCAAAAGTGCTAAAGGGAACTTAATGAAAATTTCATACATTGAAAGAGGACAAAAAGAGGAAGTGCAGTGCACAAGAACCATAACCCTGTCTTAAGTATTTACAAAGTTAGCTCCCTTCCTATTTTTTAAGTATTTTGCATGTCCAGAGCATATCTCTGAAAGAATAAAAGGGAACTTAATGAAACTTCACACACTGATAGAAGGGAATGAGTGAAAGTGCAGGACACAAGAACCATAACCCTATCAAATGTAATTACAGAGTTAGCTCCCTTCTTAATTTTTGCTGTAGTTTGCTTGTATGGAGCATGTCTTAGGAAGTATTGAAGGAAACTAAATGAAACTTCACACAATGATAGAGGGTAATGAAAGGAAGTGCAGAGCTTGAGAACTATAACCCTACCTTTAGTAATTACAGAGTTAGCTCCCTTCCTAATTTTTTCAGTAAATTAGCTTGTCTGGAGTATATCTCTGTACATATTTAAGAGAACATGAATGAAACTTCACATATTGATAGTAGAGGGTAATGACAAGAAGTGCAGAGCAGAAGAACCATAATGTATCCCAAGTTAATTTGGAGTTACTTCCCTTCTTATTTTTCTCAGTTGTATGCATGTCCAGAGCATTGCTCTGAAAGTATTGAAGAGAAGTATTTTTTCCATTTTAAATTGCATTTAATTTACTCAGAAAATCACTCCTTCGCCAAGATACCTGTTCTCCTATTCCAAGCCTTCGGGGAGCATCCATCGGTTCCACCAATTTTCTTGTTTTGTCTCAGTTGATTGCATGTAAGTTTATGTAAAAAGCATGTTTGCAGAATGCTGACAGCTACAGTACAGATGCAAGATACTTTTGATACTTTCTATAAATGCCCACATTGGGCACAAAATTTAGTTAGAAATCAGGGCCCAATTTTTAGCTCGCCTGAACAAAAGTTCAGGAAGAGTTATTGTTGTCACCATGGTGTCGGCGTTCGGATTGGATGTTTTGGTTAAAGTTTTTTAAAGACCTATATCTCCTTAACCCATAGATGGATTCTTTTAATACTTGCCCTGTAGTTAGATATTGGTCTAAAGTTTAACAGGGCACCAACCCCCACCCCATTCAGTGACCTTGATGTCAAGGTCATGGACTCAGAAAATTGGGAGTTTTTTGGGACTGGATGTTTTGGTTAAAGTTTTATAAAGCCCAATATCTCCTTAACCCATGGATGGATTTCTTTGATACTTGCACTGAAGTTAGATATTGGTCTAAAGTCTGTGTGATGGGCAAGCACCTATTCAGGCGAGCTATGCTGTCAGGCGAAAGCTCTTGTTTAAAGCATTGTCATTAGTCAAGGATAGTAAGTACATGTACAAGCAAAAGCTCCTCACATTTTTTTCGGCGAAAAATTGCATAATTTGGTGAACCTCAAGTGTCATTGGTTACATTGAATTCAAACTTAACATAATTAACTTAACAACTACAAAGGCTTCCGAGTTTGACCAATGTTATCATCTTTCGTTTTCAGAGGAAGCCCTAAAGACAATCATAACTATTTTTAGAACAATTAAGGTCACGTTGTGTTATTTATCCATTTTACCCAACTTCAGTAAGCTATTTTAGCCTAGCTAACGTCTTGAAAAAAGGTGACTGGTCATTGTAGGATCAAAACCGGTTGACAATAAAACATCATGTCAAAATAGTCTGTTGTTTGTTTCACTTAATTATTCCTTTGGTTTGATTTAACATAATTTTGTTACATTCAAAAAGCTGTGTTAACACTATTCTATCAGATTTATGTCTCCCCCCTTTAGGGTCGGGAGACATATTGTTTTTCCCCGAGCGTCTGTCCGTCCATCTGTCTGTCACAAATCGTGTCCGTTCTATAACTTGAAAACCGCTCAAGCTATATTCGCGAAACTTCATATAAATATCAATCAACATGAGACGATGTGCAGAGTGCAAGAATGGTAACTCTGGCATTTATACTTTTTGAGTTATTTCCCTTAGAACTTAGTCCATCACAAAATTGTGCTTCAATTGTGTCCGCTCTATAACTTGAAAAGTGCTCGAGCTTTATTCACGAAACTTCATACAAATATCAATCAACATGAGGTGATGTGCAGAGTGCACAAATGGTAACTCTGGCATTTATACTTTTTGAGTTATTTCCTTTGGAACTTTATCCATCACAAAATTGCGTCTCAGTCGAGTCCGTCTATAACTTTAAAACCATTCAAGCTATATTCATGAAAGTTCATACAAATATCAATCAACATCAGATGACGTGCAGAATGCACTCTGGCGTTTACACTTTTTGAGTTATTTCCCTTGGAACTTTGTCCATCACAAAATTGCGTCTCAGTCGAGTCCGTCTATAACTTTAAAACCATTCAAGCTATATTCATGAAAGTTCATACAAATATCAATCAACATCAGACGACGTGCAGAATGCAAGAACCATAACTTTAGCATTTATACTATTTGAGTTATTTCCCTTAGAACTTGGTCAGTCACAAAATCATGTCTCAGTCGTGTCTGCTCTATAACCATACATGTGATGTCTCCCGGATCATCCGGGAGTCTCCCGGAAATGGAGCCCATCTCCCGCGCTCCCGGAAAGTACTCAGAATCTCCCGGATGCTGAATTTTCCTGTCATAATTTTTTCTGAACCATCCATTTTGCGGTAACTACTTACCCAGCGGCTGTCAAAAGGATTAACTGTCCGTGACCTAATTACCTAACAGGGTGCAATATAGGACGTGTCATTCGGACGGGTATTCGCTGATCAGACGCAGCTAGGTGTTAAATTGGCTAGCGCACCAGTAAAGGTACCTGTGCTAACTATAATAGCAGGTAACTTTTACCGAGAGCAAATGACTTTTATTGCGTCACAACTTTATGCATCGGTCATTGTTTATGTCTTTGATTTGCACGAATGCAATAGATGCAAGTGCCGCCAATCGACAATGATTCGATATCGATTTTTTTCAGTAAACATGTCAGATACGTAATGTATAGTCATAATAAATATCGATCATGCAAAATTTGCGCAGGCTGATCAGCTACTTTCATGAAATCATCACGGGTGCCAGCAATTTATTTAAAGGTAGGTTCCTGTACTTTGGAATGCATAATAATTTTGATGATTTTTTATCCAAGTTGTTGGAAAGCACTTATAAAGAGGAAATGAATAAGTTTCACTAAAAAGTGTAAATCAAAAAATCGTAGAAAAGTCGTTTTGCAAGGGATTTCCTAACTCTGCTTCGCACACCAGTTAGCGCTATTTTTAGTTCGCGCCAAAAATAGATAACATAGCAGACGCCATGCTGCATTGCATTTCGGGATAGTTTTAACCCAGCCATCATGCCAGGACCTCTGAAAGAGTTAACGGCAAGAGAAAATTAACCGTTGGCAAATGACATCAGAAACTGCGGACTTGTAGACATATATACATATTTATTTTTAGAACTGGAATTCCAACAAAAGAAAATAAACCGAAGGGAAAACGACTATTTTCTACAACATCTGACGATTTTCTCAGTAGCAACAGTTTCAGGAAAATAAGAGAATTTAATACTATCCAGAAAAAGACAAAAATATTTTGTGAACATAATTGTTATCGCTAGGCCAGGAACCTACCTTTAAGTCGGTTCGTTCACTTTAAGAATAGTTTCCCGCCTTTTTCTATCCAGTTCCCGCCGATTCAGACGCATCGTATGTGAAATGAGAACCAGTGTGAATTTATAAATAAATATGGGAAATCCGCGATCTTCAGCATCTGACTGAGACAGAAATATGCCATTCTACAAGTTTACTGACCCAAATATGCAGCTATATTTGTTCTTAATCTAATGTTCAACGAAAATAGACAGCTCGAATGACAGGTATGTTCATTAAAGTGTAGAATATAACTCGGTTTTGAGATAAACAGATTTTGAGTTTTTAACAAGTATCAGCTTTCGTCAAAAAAAACTGGAGCAAATCGGACCCATCATCCAAGATGCAATTCTGGATGTTTATATTGAGGGTTAGGGAAAAGTGGGGAGGGGTGATGGTTTGAGAATGCCTGATAATCAGATTGTTTTTTTTTTTTTTTTTGCAATTTAGCAATGGAATGGTCAGCACTAACACTATGAACAGTACTGTTGAATTACACTGTAAATTAAACTTAGGATGGTAGTGTTACTGCACTGAAATGGCATACTTTTGAGGTTATATTTGAAGTATTGGGTAACTCAAAAGTAAAGAAGTTAAACTACACAACTGTGATTTAGTTCATGTTGTTCTATTTCAAAACAAGAACCCCCCCCCCCCCCCCCGACCACCACCACCCCCCCAAAAAACAACAAACAGAAAAAAAACAATGAAGTAGTGAAGTACTCGAAACAACGCATCAAAGTTGCCGTCAAAAAGTCTCCCTGATGGGGAACTCAATATCCCTGAAATGAAATCCAGATCTCCCACATGGTCCTCAAGAGTTCATCACATGTATGTATAACTTGAAAACCATTCAAGCTATATTCACGAAACTTCATACAAATATCAATCAACATTAGAAGAATTGCATAGTGCAAGAACCATAACTCTTGCATTTATACTTCTTGAGTTATTTCCCTTGGACCTTTGTCAGTCACAAAATCGTGTCTCAATCGCTTTATTACTTGAAAACCGGACAAGCTATATTCACGAAACTTCAAACAAATGTCAGTCAACACTAGACAACCTGCAGAGCACAGCATTTATACTATTTGAGTTATTTCCCTTGGAACTTTGTCATTCACAAAATCGTGTCTCAATCGTCTAAGCTCTATAACTTGAAAACCGTTTAAGCTATATTCATGAATCTTCATACAAATATCAGTCAACATATAAATAGACGACGTGCAGAGCACTGTAACTCTTGCATTTATATTTTTTGACAAAAACTAAATATGAATATCAGTCAACATTACATGACATGCAGAGCATAACAACTATAACTTTTGCATTTATACTTTTTACTTATTATGAATCCCTGCTTCAGGGTAGGGAAACATATTGTTTTTCCCTTGGCGTCTGTCTATTAGTCTATCACAAAATTGTATCCACTGTATAACTTGAAAACCATTCAAGCTATCTTTACAAAACTTGATACAAATATCAATCAACTTTTTAGGATGTGCAGAGTGCAAGAACCATAACTCTTGCATTATTATTATTTCCCTTGCTTTTCTACCTTTCGCGTTTTTTCCCTTGACAGGAGACTTATGAAATAGAAAGATTGTAGGATCTTAATAGGGAAAACAAAGGCACTGATCAGTTGCGCAATAACCGTGCAGCTCATCTGCGCCTTTGTTTTTGCATATACAGAGAGCAGGATTTCTCGTGATGCCAAATTACTTTCTAAGGACTTCTTGTGTACAGGTGTTTGTTTCCAGGAAATAATCTATGATTATTTATTTTTTTACCAAGTTATGAGTGTGCAATAGTTAACTGCATTGGCAGGATATCTTTACTGGATACGAGCTCATTGTTTGCATGAAAAATGACCAGTATTTGCATTAGAAATTATATTTAAAGTTTCCGTTGAAATTGTATTTAATGGCTGATCCTTTTGACATCAAAAATGGGGGAGACATCTGTTTTTTCATAGAAAAACAATTCTAGTCTTCCTTCATGTTAGCCCTTTTCTGTCATTGAATGGTTATAAATAAATAAACATCACTTGACAAGTTTAACAATAATTTATTTTCATTAAAAGTAAAAAGTATGCAAACACCAGGAACTGAAACAATCAAAATCCAAATCCAGCCCTCAAACCATAGTTGGAAACAACTAAGATTACAAATAATCAAGATACAGAGAACATATGGCCAACCGAGTGAGCAGCTTGTTCCCAAAAGGTGGCCACTCAGCAACCCAAACCGAACCAAAAATAATAAGAACATACATAAGGTAAAACATCACAGAAACTCTGACACCAAAAAACAGGCAACAGAGAACCACAACAGAACTACCGCCTTGGAACGGTCAGTAATGAATAACCTTTCATTAGTCATTAAACAGATAATTCAATCATTGAGGCTGATTACAGGTTTGAGAAAATCACACTTTTCCATCTTTTCAATAGTAAACGGGGTTTCATTGCACACAGCCTTTTATTATCACCCACCCATCGTCCTGATATGACTGAAATACTGTTGAAAAGGACATAAAATCGCAAGTCATCCATCCATAGCATCTTGGCAGAATGACGTCTCTCTCGATGATGTCACCTTGACATCATAATGAACTCAATAGTTGCTATGGTAACAGATCTGTGATGTCATTGGTATTGGAGCATGGCAGACAATATATGCCATGCTCCACCAATTTTGCAGTGACATTTCAA
This sequence comes from Ctena decussata, assembly GCA_963989385.1. Taxonomy (NCBI): domain Eukaryota; kingdom Metazoa; phylum Mollusca; class Bivalvia; order Lucinida; family Lucinidae; genus Ctena; species Ctena decussata. The sequence continues at coordinate 28,928,370 of OZ022498.1, read as the reverse complement.
ACTGAAATTCTTTCGACAGAATCTTCAGATTTTCTCTAACAAATAATTATTCACAAGTCAAATATTTTATTAGTGGCTCAAGTGAGGAGTGGAAGCAATGTACTGATGCCTAGAGAAGTGGGAAGATTACAGTAAAAATTCTAAGTATTGGGACAGATAGGACTAAGCAAACATTGCAAATCCAGATCAGACTGCTCCTAGAGCAGTCTGATCAGGGTCTTCACTGTTTGCCAGTCTATCTGCAACTTTTGAACACATTACTGCACTGTAAAAGCAGACTGTTCTATTTTAGGACAGTTATGGTAATTATTTTAGATTTCCCAAGTATTAGAATTTTTACAATATCCATATACAAACTCAGTACATGTATCATTAAACTCAACTTTATCAGGAACCATAGTCAGTATGTCATATGTTGATATTTTCTAGGTAGCGCTCCTTACCTGACCAGTGATATGCTGCAGAAAATCTCAGATGTTCCTGTAATGGCTCATATGCCTGTCAGTCAATTGTAAGTTTATCATTCTTTCTTCTTCGCAAAATTTCTGTTGTAGTCTCAATGGTGGGATGAAAATTTTACAACAAACAGTGCTTTGGTGAGGCAGTTGTTATCAGGAGTCATACTGTATGTTTTTATGGAGAATAAAGATTGTATCAGAATTGTCAACAATACTTACTTTTCTGAAACTCTTTTCTACAGTCTTCAAATTAACCCATTAATGCCTAGTGGACTCATCTATCTGTATATATTGGACAAGTCCATTTGTCATTTAAGGGGTGTCAGGCTTAGTTTATTTTTTATGTTTTGTTTTAATTAGAGGAAAAATACCCATTTGTTGTATGCAAAAAGTGTAGACCCTGATCAGATGCAACATTTGCGGCGCCTGATCTGGGTCTGCACTGTTTGCCTATATCCCATTTTGGGGGCGCTAGGCATTAATGGGTTAAAATAGTAATAATAATAATAATAAGATAATAATAATCATAAAAAAGAAGCCGAACAATCTAGGGATAGCTCTCCCTCCTGTTCAGGAAGTCATTCATTGCCATCACTAGGATGCGTACAATGCAACTAGGCTCTACGGGTGACGCCACTGCTCTGTTACAATACAATCAATAATAATATACACAAACAGGCTGTCATCACCACATCATTCAGTTTCGTGTTGAAATAGTAAACGCTTGGTTCTGCCTCCTCTGTCAGCTCAGAAAGACAACATGCCTTTGAAAGGGGTATCACATTATCTAAAACACCCTGTATCTTTTATATAACTTAGGACCTCTAACAACAACTTATTATTATCAATATTATTAAGGTTATCTTTTCCGTATAGAAGTGCATTTAAACTATAAAGAGGTTAGTATAAACTTTATTTTATTTGCATAACCATTCATACATATACACATAAACTAAGAGGTTGATAATGTCTCGTTTTTCTAAAGAGAATAAGTTGCTGATTATTGAAAAGCCACACTCAAAAAAGTAAATTAATGAGTGGCTGTTTAATTATCAGTATTACAAGAACATAGTGGTGACACTTTTAGATGATTTCGAAATAAATCACAATGTAGATTACTACAACAGTTACGAATTCTGCAATGGATCACAGATGGAAATCTATTACCCTTGCTCTTGCCGGGAACCAGACCCCCGGAAAAGAAGTCCTGCCTTTAATTAAGTTTCTATTAAAGTGCAAATAAAACAGATGACATAATTTACATCAGCAAAATATGAAAACATGTTTCATCCAGGCTATATCATATTGAGAAGTCAAAGACTAGAAGGCAGACAGTGCCTACTCATCTCGATCTATGCTCTTTGCCATTTCAAAACATGTTCAGTTTTGGCACTTCAAGGGTTTTGTTTCCAAAATACTTTGTTTGCAAATTTATATATCACTATTATTTTTCTCCTGGTAGGGCTGAGAATATGGAGACAATCAAAGCCTACAAGCAAGGAATGGCTAGTTTTGGAGGATTAAAGGTAAGTGTATCTATAGAGCATTTAGAATATGTTGTTATATTAACACTCAAAGCACAGAAAAGAAAAAAAGAGTTGAACTCACAGATACATTAGATTCCGATAAATTTTCAGCTCACCTGAACTAAGTTTGAGAAGAGCTATTGTTGTCACCCCGGGGTTGCATCTGAGAGGGCGTCCATGTTGGCATTGGCGTCTGCATCCTCCTTTTGGGTGTTTTAGATGAGAGTTTTTAAACACTCATGTCCTTTTAACCTATTGAAAGATTAAGTTGATACTTTCACTAATGCTAGATAATAGTCAAAAGTTTTACACAGTACCACCACCTTCCCCCTCAGTGACCTTGAGATCAAGATCAAGGATTTCATGTTTAAATATGGGATGTTCTTGGTTAAACTCACCAGCATCACCTTCCTTATCAATCTTAAAGGGCAAGGTCACATTTATAGAGCTTTGTGTTCATGATGGGCAAGCACCAGTTCAGACGAGCTATGCAGACTGGTGACAGCTCTTGGTAACACTTCTTATGGCTTTATGTGTCAGAATAAATGCAAACTTATCTACAGGTTAAATTGTGTTTTCTACGTCTCTTATAACTTGTAAGTTAGGTCATGTGATACATTTTGTAGGCGCAAAAGAATTGCTTTAATGAATTTGGGAGGAACCCTGGTAGCTCAGTGGGTTAAGCGCTGGCCTACTGATCTAGCGGGCCGTGTTCGAGCCCCGCTTGAGGCAAGAATCATTCCTACCATAAACGGGGTTCCATTGCACACAGCCGGGCCGGGTAGCGCAATCGGTAGGGCACCTGACTCGTAAGTCAGAGGTCCTGGGTTCGAATCCCGGTCTGGCCACATACTTTCGTTTCTCCTTCCGCTGATTCAAGAAGGGCAGTTGTCAGTTACTGGCGAAAGTATGTGCACTTAGTTCTGGTTAACCGCTTAGGAGGTCTAAGCCTGCCCAGGAATAGTGTGGTTAGGTTAACTGACCGTCCCGACATGACCTTAGTTGTTTACCGTGGACGTTAAGCATCAAATCAACCAATCATTGCACACAGCTTTTCATTATCACCATCCCATCGTCCTGATATAACTGAAATACTGTTGAAAAGGACGTAAAATCACAAGTCACCCAGCCATCCATCAAGAATTTGCGTTTTCACTCTGTAAATATGTTTCAGTCACTGGAGATACACTGTAATTTGCTTTATAACAGACAGAGTATTGTTTTCAAAATTTTTATCCACCACTGAATTCGTTTCCATACCTAAAAAAATGGTTTGGTAATTTTTAGCTCGCCTGAACGAAAGTTCAGGAAGAGCTATTGTTGTCACCACGGCGTCGGCGTCCGCGTCAGCGTCGGCCTTCGAATTGGATGTTTTGGTTAAAGTTTTTTAAAGTCCTATATCTCCTTCACCCATGGATGGATTCTTTTGATACTTGCACTGTAGTTACAAATTGGTCCAAAGTTTAACAGGGTACCACCCCCACCCCACTCAGTGACCTTGATGTCAAGGTCATGGACTTAGAAAATTGGGGGTTTTTTTGGACTGGATGTTTTGGTTAAAGTTTTATATTTTGTCTTAAAGATTTTGGTTAAAGTTTTATATTTATGTAGACATAATTTCACAGTGCCACGATGATGGACTCAGTTGATACTAATACTTGGACTGATGTTAGATAATGGTTCATGGTACATCCTAGCCTCCATGCCCCCCCCCCTCCCCTCAGTTTTTAGCTCACCTGAGCCGAAGGCTCAGAGGTGAGCTTATAGGATGGGAGTCGAGCCGTCGTCCGTCCGTGCGTCCGTCCGTGCGTCCGTGCGTGCGTCAACACTTTCAAACATAAATATCTCAGAGACCAGTGGGCCGATTGCAATCAAATTTTATCTGAAGCATCATTTGGGTGGGGGAAAGGCTGCATTAGGTTTTGGTGCCGATCAGCTCAGAACTCTGGTTTCCATGGCAACAGATAGCCCCCATAGGGTTATAATGGGGAAAACGGCGTCATCACGTTTTCTCAACTGTTTTTGATTAGATCCTTATCATACTTGCAGGTAATGATGACATAGACAAGAGCTTGGATGAGTTCGAAATTTGGCCGGATTCGAGCACAGACTACGGAGTTAGCTGCCCTTGAGCGTTTGAAAAAAATCCCATAGGGTTATAATGGGGAAAATGGCGTCATCACGTTTTCTCAACTGTTTTTGCTTAGATCCTTATCATACTTGCAGGTAATGATGACATACATAAGAGCTTGGATGAGTTCGAAATTTGGCCGGATTCGAGCACAGACTACAGAGTTAGCTGCCCTTGAGCATTTGAAAAAAATCCCATAGTGTTGTAATGGAGAAAACAACGTCATCACATATTTTTAGAAAAACTTTGTCATCGCTCTATTGCCTACATTTCTCAACGGATTTTAAAATAACTTCACACAAATGTAGGGCGTGACAATATCTCGAGCAAGTTTGACTTTCAGGATGTTGCGCCCAAGGTCAAGGTCACTGTTGCTATTTTTAGAAAAACTTTGTCAGCACTCTAGCACCTACATTTCTCTGCAGATTTTAAAATAACTTCACACAAATGTAGGGCATGACAATATCTCGAGCAAGTTTGACTTTCAGGATGCTGCGCCCAAGGTCAAGGTCACTGTGGCTATTTTAAGAAAAACTTTGTCAGCGCTCTAGCACCTACATTTCTCAGCAGATTTTAAAATAACTTCAAACAAATGTAGGGCATGACAATATCTCGAGCAAATTTGACTTTCAGGTTGCTGTGCCCAAGGTCAAGGTCACTGTGGCTATTTTTAGAAAAACTTGGTCATCGCTCTAGCACCTACATTTTTCAACCGATTTTAAATCAACTTCACACAAATGTAGGGCATGACAATATCTCAAACAAGTTTGACTTCCAGGGTGCTGCATCCAAGGTCAAGGTCACTGTGGCTATTTTTAGAAAAACTTTGTCAGCGCTCTAGCACCTACATTTCTCAATGGATTTTAAAATAAATTCACACAAATGTAGGGCATGACAATGTCTTGAGCATGTTCGACTTTCAGGGTGCTGTGCCCAAGGTCAAGGTCACTGTGGCTATTTAGCTCACCTGAGCCGAAGGCTCAGAGGTGAGCTTATAGGATGGGAGTCGAGCCGTCGTCCGTCCGTGGGTCCGTGGGTCCGTCAACATTTTCAAACATAAATATCTCAGAAACCAGTGGGCCGATTGCAATCAAATTTTATCTGAAGCATCAATTCGGGTGGGGGAAAGGCTGCATTAGGTTTTGGTGCAGATCAGCTCAGAACTCTGGTTTCCATGGCAACAGATAGCCCCCATAGGGTTATAATGGGGAAAACGGCGTCATCACGTTTTCTCGACTGTTTTTGATTAGATCCTTATCATACTTGCAGGTAATGGTGACATACATAAGAGCTTGGATGAGTTCGAAATTTGGCCGGATTCGAGCACAGACTACGGAGTTAGCTGCCCTTGAGCGTTTGAAAAAAATCCCATAGTGTTATAATGGAGAAAACAATGTCATCACATTTTTTTAGCTCACCTGAGCCGAAGGCTCAGAGGTGAGCTTATAGGATGGGAGTCGAGCCGTCGTCCGTCCGTGGGTCCGTGGGTGCGTCAACACTTTCAAACATAAATATCTCAGAAACCAGTGGGCCGATCGCAATCAAATTTTATCTGAAGCATCAATTCGGGTGGGGGAAAGGCTGCATTAGGTTTTGGTGCAGATCAGCTCAGAACTCTGGTTTCCATGGCAACAGATAGCCCCCATAGGGTTATAATGGGGAAAACGGCGTCATCACGTTTTCTCAACTGTTTTTGATTAGATCCTTATCATACTTTCAGGTAATGGTGACATACACAAGAGCTTGGATGAGTTCGAAATTTGGTCGGATTCGAGCACAGACTACGGAGTTAGCTGCCCTTGAGCGTTTGAAAAAAATCCCATAGGGTTATAATGGGGAAAATGGCGTCATCACGTTTTCTCAACTGTTTTTGCTTAGATCCTTATCATACCTGCAGGTAATGATGACATACATAAGAGCTTGGATGAGTTCGAAATTTGACCAGATTCGAGCACAGACTACGGAGTTAGCTGCCCCTGAGCATTTGAAAAAAATCCCATAGTGTTGTAATGGAGAAAACAACGTCATCACATATTTTTAGAAAAACTTTGTCATCTCTCTATTGCCTACATTTCTCAACAGATTTTAAAATAACTTCACACAAATGTAGGGCATGACAATATCTCGAGCAACTTCGACTTTCAGGATGCTGCGCCCAAGGTCAAGGTCACTGTGGCTATTTTTAGAAAAACTTTGTCAGCGCTCTAGCACCTACATTTCTCAGCGGATTTTAAAATAACTTCACACAAATGTAGGGCGACTTTCAGGGTGCTGTGCCCAAGGTCAAGGTCACTGTGGCTATTTTTAGAAAAACTTTGTCATCGCCCTAGCACCTTCATTTCTCCATGGATTTTGAAATAACTTGACACAAATGTAGGGTATGACAATATCTCAAGCAAGTTCGACTTTCAGGATGCTGTGCCCAAGGTCAAGGTCACTGTGGCTATTTTTAGAAAAACTTTGTCATCGCTCTAGCACCTACATTTCTCAACGGATTTTAAAATAAATTCACACAAATGTAGGGCATGACAATATCTCAAGCAAGTTTGACTTTCAGGGTGCTGCAATCAAGGTTTTTGATTAGATCCCTATCATACTTGCAGGTAATGATGACATACATAAGAGCTTGGATGGCAGGATTCGAGCACAGACTACGGAGTTAGCTGCCCTTGAGGGTTTGAAAAAAAATCCCATAGTCTTATAATGGAGAAAACAACGTCATCACATTTTCATTTTTCATCGGATCCTCTTCATACTTGCAGGTAATGAGGATATGCATAAAAATTTGGATTAGTTAGCATTTCGGCTAGATCCCACCACTAACTATGGAGTACCTGCCCTGAGTATCCAAAAAATCAATGTCGCCACTTTGTCTTGGTTTCTACTGATCCGATCCTTTTCAAACTTGCAGGTAATGAGGAAATGCATAATATCTTAAACAAGTTCAAATTTTGGCCAGATCAGGTCAACCACTACGAAGTTAGCTGCCCTTGACAGCTCTGTCTATTGTGCTCTTGATCGGATACTTTTTAAACTTGCATATATTAAATGAGGGCATACATAATGTTTTGGATGAGTTTAATTTTCACCCTGATTGGACCGCTGACTGTGGAGTTAGCTGCCCTTGAGCATCTTAAATATCCCTATAGGTTTACAATGTCTCTCAGGTGAGCAATTGTTGCCCTTTGGGCTACTTGTTTTTTACCTCAAGCTCATGGACTTTGAAATTTTATTTCATTTTTTTTTATTTAATTTCATTTGAAGTCTTATTTCTGAGATAGCTTTTGTTTATAAATGTGTTTTTATTTTGGACATGCTTGCCTGAAGTTTTATGCATAGCAGTCCACACCACCATAGCGGCTATGTGATGGGCAAGCACCAATTCAGGTGAGCTATGCTGTCAGGCGACAGCTCTTGTTTATTCTTATCATGTCTATGCCCAGTAGCATATATCAGAAATGCTGGAATGGCAAAAATGATGAAGTTAGTCAACAGGGGATAATACTAATTTCCCTACCTGTGCTGTAGTCAGTCAATCACCATGCATGCAAAAGTGGCTGTCGACATTCAATAGCAGTATCAGCTTGGTCGACAGCCATTAAAAAGTACCATTTACCATTATTGGTAATGTTTAAGACTAGGGCTGGGACGATACGGCTGTCAACTGATAGGATACGTATCACGTTACAGGTAATGTAATACAATATGCAAAGTGGCTTTCTATAAGTAAATAGTAAGCAGTCTTGCATGAACAGTTGGGCAAAATATTTTTCTTTAGTATAAAAACATTATTTTGAAAGAAAAGCACCAGTCACTGACATTAAAAGAAAGAATGTGCTAAGAACGACAAATAATCCTTAAATTTATAATGTCATTTTACATATAATCTCTTTCCTTGATTTCTGTTATTGAATGGAAATTGAGAAGACATTGTACAAAAGATAAACATGCTTTAAAAAAGAAAAAAAAATGACACATATAAACGGTTAGTATCGGGATTTGGACAATTCCATCTCTCTGCATCCGTGGGGTCACAGCAAACGGACTTTTAAAAGGTTGGCCAGAGGCAGTTCGTAGTGTTATTTAGTGTGTTGTGGAGAACAGATTAAAAGTAATATGCCTTATTTTGAGGTTCAGCATGAATAAGATTTGCTGCTATTCTATTTTTAGAAAATATCTCGATACGGCATCAAGTGTATCGATACATGTATCAGCACAGTCTGTATCATGATGCATGGATATATCAATGACTCGTCCCAGCCCCAGCGCTACTTAAGACCAAATTCTAGGTTGACAGTGATTTTATATAGTACCGGATCGGTCGACAGCTCATGTTAGCAAGTTAAGATAAACTTGTTTAGTAACATAAAACTGGCCTTTTTAGTGATCACTGATTCTGTTTGCCATAAAATGTATTTTCATTTGTGGTCAATTTGAAATTCAGATGGCCACCTTGAATGGAATTTTCCAGCTTGAAATCCATCATCAAAAACTGTTCATTTCTTTCATGTAGAGTATCTGCCCTGCTTATCTGACGTAAGCACAAAATATCAAAGGACCTCTGACAGTTGTAATGTTAACTTTACTCCCCCCCCCCAACCCCCGTGCCTGAGCTAGCCACTTTGCATGTATGTGGAAGCTTCAGCTGAAAAAGTGGGTGGGGTACACCCTTTATATCTATGAATAGGCTAAATTCCTAATTACTGAAAAAATATTGCATGATATCAGCAATAGTAGTGTCTACGTCAATTTTAGCACTGTTATCGATAAAAAATTTGATGTATTAGAAAAAAAAAACATTGGACTTATTTTCAAAGACTGAAAATTTCACGTACTTCTCTTGATAAAATTTGTTTAATTTTTCAAAATCACTGTTAAAATGTCTTTATAGTACATAAGTCTACATAAAGTCTACATATTAATGCCAAATATTTCAACTTTTGCTGCCTGGGGAAGGTGCAATAATTTGTCAAAAAATAGGCAAATATCCATTGATACTGTCAGAGGTCCTTTAAGTGGAATGCGAGATGCCCGCTTAAACCAGTTCTGTGAAGCCTATAAGAAATTGCATGAGGTCAGTCAGAAAAAAAGGAAACAATCAGAGTGTACCATAAAAATTTTAAGTATTGGGACAGATAGGGTTGGGCAAACAGTAGGAGCAGTCTCATCAAGGCCTACTGTTTGCTATTCCATTTTGATCTTTTGGATGCATTACTGCTTTGTAAAATCAAATTGTTCCATTTTAGGACACTTACAGTAATCATTTAGGTGTATTAAGTGTTAGAATTTAAAAAAAAACATTTTTAGCTCACCTGAACGAAGTTCAGGAAGAGCTATTGTACTAGCCCCGGTGTCGGCATTGGTGACAAAATGTTAAAGTTTTACGTTAAAGTTTTTTATGTGATGGGCATGGCACTGTCAGGCAAGCTATTCTGTACCGGTAACAGGTCTTGTTATCATCTTTGTATAGAAATTATATTCTCAGCTCAGAGTGTAGCATGCAAAAAAGTTATGGCCTCAGGGCCTGACTTCAGATCCTTCCACCAACTCCTGGGCAAGTCCAATACGTCACCAAAATATCTCATATGATTGCCTTGTTTAAAATTGGAAGAGCTCATTATTTAGAGGCTAGGTAATTACAATAATGTTTTATCCTTCCAGGCAGTCTCTCACCCCTGAGTGTCTGAAATGGACTCATCTATCTTTGACTTTGAACAGGTCCATTATTAGCTCACCTGAGCCGAAGGCTCAGAGGTGAGCTTATAGGATGGGAGTCGAGCCGTCGTCCGTCCGTGCGTGGGTGGGTGGGTGCGTGGGTGCGTGCGTCAACACTTTCAAACATAAATATCTCAGATACCAGTGGGCTGATCGCAATCAAATTTTATCTGAAGCATCATTTGGGTGGGGGAAAGGCTGCATTAGGTTTTGGTGCCGATCAGCTCAGAACTCTGGTTTCCATGGCAACAGATAGCCCCCATAGGGTTATAATGGGGAAAACGGCGTCATCACGTTTTCTCGACTGTTTTTGATTAAATCCTTATCATACTTGCAGGTAATGATGACATACACAAGAGCTTGGATGAGTTCGAAATTTGGTCGGATTCGAGCACAGACTACGGAGTTAGCTGCCCTTGAGCGTTTTTAAAAAATCCCATAGGGTTATAATGGGGAAAATGGCGTCATCACGTTTTCTCAACTGTTTTTGCTTAGATCCTTATCATACTTGCAGGTAATGATGACATACATAAGAGCTTGGATGAGTTCGAAATTTGGCCGGATTCGAGCACAGACTACTGAGTTAGCTGCCCTTGAGCGTTTGAAAAAAATCCCATAGTGTTATAATGGAGAAAACAACGTCATCACATATTTTTAGAAAAACTTTGTCATCGCTCTATTGCCTACATTTCTCAACGGATTTTAAAATAACTTCACACAAATGTAGGGCATGACAATATCTGGAGCAAATTCGACTTTCAGGATGCTGCGCCCAAGGTCAAGGTCACTGTGGCTATTTTTAGAAAAACTTTGTCATCGCTCTAGCACCTACATTTCTCAATGGATTGTGAAATAACTGTACACAAATGTAGGGCATGACAATATCTCGAGCAAGTTCGACTTTCAGGGTGCTGCGCCCAAGGTCAAGGTCACTGTGGCTTTTTTTAGAAAATCTTTGTCATCGCTCTAGCACCTACATTTCTCCATGGATTTTAAAATAACTTCACACAAATGTAGGGCATGACAATATCTCGAGCAAGTTTGACTTTCAGGGTGCTGCGCCCAAGGTCAAGGTCACTGTGGCTATTTTTAGAAAATCTTTGTCATCACTCTAGCGCCTACATTTTTCAACTGATTTTAAATCAAATTCACACAAATGTAGGGCATGACAATATCTCCAACAAGTTTGACTTTCAGGGTGCTGTGCCCAAGGTCAAGGTCACTGTGGCTATTTTTAGAAAAACTTTGTCATCGCTCTAGCGCCTACATTTCTCAATAGATTTTATAATAACTTCACACAAATGTAGGGCATGACAATATCTCGAGCAAGTTTGACTTTCAGGGTGCTGCACCCAAGGTCAAGGTCACTGTGGCTAATTTTAGGAAAACTTTGTCATGGCTCTAGCACCTACATTTCTCCATGGATTTTGAAATAACTTCACACAAATGTAGGGTATGACAATATCTCGAGCAAGTTCGACTTTCAGAGTGCTGCGCCCAAGGTCAAGGTCACTGTGGCTTTTTTTTTAGAAAAACTTTGTCATCGCTCTAGCACCTACATTTCTCCATGGATTTTGAAATAACTTGACACAAATGTAGGGTATGACAATATCTCAAGCAAGTTTGACTTTCAGGATGCTGTGCCCAAGGTCAAGGTCACTGTGGCTATTTTTAGAAAAACTTTGTCATCGCTCTAGCACCTACATTTCTCAACGGATTTTAAAATGTAGGGGATGACAATATCTCGAGCAAGTTTGACTTTTAGGGTGCTGCAATCAAGGTTTTTGATTAGATCCTTATCATACTTGCAGGTAATGATGACATACATAAGAGCTTGGATGAGTTCGAAATTTGGCCGGATTCGAGCACAGACTATGGAGTTAGCTGCCCTTGAGCGTTTGAAAAAAATCCCATAGTCTTATAATGGAGAAAACAACGTCATCACATTTTCATTTTTCATCGGATCCTCTTCATACTTGCAGGTCATGAGGATATGCATAAAAGCTTGGATTAGTTAGCATTTTGGCTAGATCCCACCACTGACTATGGAGTACCTGCCCTGAGCATCCAAAAAATCAGTGTCGCCACTTTTTCTTGGTTTCTACTGATCCGATCCTTTTCAAACTTGCAGATAATGAGGAAATGCATAATATCTTAAACAAGTTCAAATTTTGGCCAGATCAGGCCAACCACTACGAAGTTAGCTGCCCTTGACAGCTCTGTCTATTGTGCTCTTGATCGGATACTTTTTAAACTTGCATATATTAAATGAGGGCATACATAATGTTTTGGATGAGTTTAACTTTCAGCCTGATTGGACCACTGACTGTGGAGTTAGCTGCCCTTGAGCATCTTAAATATCCCTATAGGTTTACAACGTCTCTCAGGTGAGCAATTGTTGCCCTTTGGGCTACTTGTTTTAAAAAGGGGTCATCTATGATTTCTCTTATTTATAAAAAAAAGTTGCCCTTTACAACAGAATTTGATTCTTCCATCTATCTATGACTTGGGCAAGTCCATGATTTGGAAAAGGGATCATCCATGATTTCTCAAATTTATCGAAATGCCCTAAGCAGTCAGAAGTAGACTCTTCCTTTATAAAGAAAAGACACACAGTGAAAATTTATAGAGTAACCCCTAAAATTCAGAAATGGGCACTTCCATATATGTATTTGGACATGTTCATTATCTAGAGAAGGGGTAATAACAAGGCATTACATATATGTTACTCAATGTAAGCTTTCTCCCTTAAAATCTGTCATTGACTGTTCAATCTGTAAATTGAAACCATTCCATTATCTAGCACAGGGGTTCTCTACTCCTTCAACACAAGCTTTCACCCCTTTAAAATATCTGGCATGGGCTGCTTTGTCTTTGAATTTGGACTAGTCCATATCATAGAAAAGGTGTAATAACTACAATTTATCTTATGAAGTTGACTCACACGTCTTCGAATTTGGATGAGTCTATTATTTAGCAAATGGTTTTTGAGTAAACTTTTAATCCTAGATTATTGCAAGTCACATAAAAATAACTGTACAACTTGTCACTCAATTGAAGAATGAGCTAATAATGCTACTTATAAACAATGACAGTGGAACCCTTGATAGCTAAGTGGGTTAAGGTGGTCAACTAAGCTGACGCCCAGGTTTGAATCCTGCTGGTGGCCAAATTCTTTTCAACCAAAAAGACTTCTCTGCTGCATACAGCCTTTCAGTGTCACTGTACCATTGACTCAGTATGACTGAAATACTATTGACATGGGAATTAAACCCATCTACATGTACAGTAGGACAGAACTGGTAGGTTAGAGCAGGCTAATCAGGATCTGCACTCACAACTATAGATAGAAGTCTCCCAAAATGCTTTTTGATGTCTGGAAGGAGCCATAATTAGGTTAAGCCTTGGCCTGCTGAGCTAGGGGTCATTAGTTCGATTCCTCCTTGAGGTGGAAACTTTTTACCTTTCAATGGGGTTCCAATGCACATAGCCTTTCATTATCACCCTCCCATTATCCTGATATGATAGAAACACTGTTTAAAGGTCTGAAAAACCAAGTCATCCATGATAGTACCACTGACATACATGTATTGTGTCTCTTGAAAGTTTATTATGAGCCCTGTCAACTGCCTTTATTGTACATTTTTTGGTGCTATCTTTGTTGGTGTCTGATGAGATAAACACCATAATGATCCTAAAATTTTGGTCACCCAAAAATTGGACTATTATTGTACAAAAATTCTTAGAAAGTGGAGTTCACATAGGTAAATGCACCCAAATGCTCTCTAGAACAGTCTGATCTGGGCCTACAATGTTTGCTCAGACCTGACTGTCGGAGTATTGTAGTATTTTCGATCATTACTGTAATGATCAAGGGAAGGATAAGTTGAGTAGGAACCTAATTTTTAAGCAAGAGATGATTTTCTTTGTAATGCCTCGTTTGTCTGTATAGACACCCTTAAAACTATGAAATAGCCCTGTGTTCTTTTTTTGTGATAACTGACCCAATCCCTCCAGCCTATCCTTGTTCCTACAGAAGTTACTGAAAATACCCTTCATGCTGAGATACTATCATAGCCAACTTACAGTTGCGTGGTAGCTCAGTGGTTAGCGCACTTGCCTCTGATGCTAAAGGTCCCGAGTTCGAACCCGGGTAACGGTGTTTGAATTTCGGTGTCCGAACAGGCTTCCTTAATGTCATTTGCAGGGATGACATTAAAAAAGTGTGCCGTCCTTCGGATCGGGACGTTAACTGGAGGCCCCCTGTACAGGGAGAGACATCCCCTGTGCAGGTTAAAGATCCCTTCTGTAGTTACATGGCTACAAGGAGGTTCATCCTGCAAAACTGGAGTGTACATCGTACACCTGCTCATAATCCTCGAGAGAGGGTGTAGCAGTATACGAAGAAAGAAAGAAAGAAAGAACAATTAAGTTTATTTGAGTCACCACACAAAAAAACCAACAAAGTGGCATATGTGCTCAGCAAAGACTCAGATCAGCCTGCTTATCCGCCCAGTCTGATTAGAGTCTCCACTGCCTGCATGGATGTAGCTTAGACCCTTAACTACCATTTTAGCACACAGCAAAGACTCTGATCAGACTGGGCGGATGCCCAGGCTGATCTGAGCCTTGGCTGGGTGCACATGTCACTTTCTCACTTTACTATGGGAATAATTTGAGTCTACAAATAATCTGATCTGAGTCTAAAGTGACTACCATAAAGATTCTAAAAGTTGGTACGCCTAAAACAGTTACAGCATTTGTCTTAAAAAAGAACAGCTTAATTTTGCAATGCAGCAATGACACGGGTGGTAAAGTTTCAAATTGACCTCCGCGGAGGTCTGTTGAAAAACAATTTGACTATTTTCCGGTAGGCAATTTGAATATATCCTGTCATGAATTTTCGCGGTTCACTGACAGGGTTCAGACAAGATTTTTCTCTCTAGAAAAGGTATTCCAAAAATCAGAGAATGTCATGCTATATATATTTTACAGTTGTATATTGAGACCAAATGACATGGAGCAGTTTGAAGCGGTATTTTTTAAATCACTTTTGTCCTCCAGGTTCAGTACCGAAAACGAAACTAGGAAGGAGTCCTGCACTGTTAAATCGGCTTTTTGAGTGCATTTGCAGGCTTTCTGTGAAATCTTACCGATGCAGTAAGACACGTAGCTGTATAGCTTCGTTCTAAACATACTTTCAAGAATATGCATGCTTTTGTTACTACATGCTTACCTAATTTTTCTCGGCGGTCAATTTGAACACGATGAGAACAATTTGACTAATAGAGGTTAACATGGAAAAATTTAATCAGCTAAAAAGAAGAAAATGCGTGCTGAATTTTCAGGAGCCAGATATCATATGATTTGAATGCATGATTTTATACGTCTTAAGTACACCAGATAATATTGCTCATGCAACATTCTCTTTTTTATCGTGAAATAGTAGTACAATAGTGTTTTATCACTTTCTTTGTTGTAAAAGCAGACCTGTGGCTCTCATTTGTTTGTAAAATAAAACGAACCCATCCAGACTAATATTTGCAGAGAAGAGAACCGATATTCAAACAATTTAGAGTGAACCCATAAGAAGATATCAAGCAAACATACCCGCATGCTCCCCCCGCTGCGGAGTGATTACACTCCTGAAGTAGCCGTTACATAGAAACGCGGGTAATCAACATGAAACAATAACAACATCATTACCGCCGCTTTAGAATGACCTGTGAAGGATGTGATGAAAAAAAAACGGTTCGTGCTATGTTTACAAACAAATCAGTGTCACAGGTCTGGTTTTACAACAAAAGAAAAAATATAAAGCACTATTGTGCTACTATTTCACGATAAAAAAGACAATGTTACATGAGCAATATTATCTGATGTTCTTTAGAAGTACGAAAACATGCTTTCAATCCGTTGCTACCTAGCTTCTGAAAAGTAGATTAAGCATTTTCTTCTTTTTAGCTGATTGAATTTTTCCACGTTAACCTCTATTAGTCAAATTGTTCTCATCGTGTTCAAACTGACCGCCGATGAAAATTGGGTAAGCATGTAGTAATACAAGCATTCGCATTCTTGAAAGTATGTTTAGAACGAAGCTATACAAGCTACGTGTCTTACTGCATTGGTAAGATTTCACAGAAAGCCTGCAAATGCATTCAAAAAGCCTATTTAACTGTGCAGGACTCCTTCCTAGTTTCGTTTTCGGTACCGAACCTGGAGGACAAAAGTAATTTAAAAAATACCGCTTCAACCTGCTCCATGTCATTTGGTCTCAATATACAACTGTAAAATATATATAGCATGACATTCTCCGATTTTTGGAATACCTTTTCTAGCGAGAAAAATCTTGTCTGAACCCTGTCAGTAAACCGCGAAAATTCATGACAGGATATATTCAAATTGCCTACCGGAAAATAGTCAAATTGTTTTTCAACAGACCTCCGCGGAGGTCAGTTTGAAACTTTACCACCCGTGAATGAGCATCCAAAAGCTGCAGATTGAATGGCAAACCGTGTTGAACCTAATCAGAGTGATCTTTGTTTCCACTGCTTGCTCAGATCTGTCTGTCCCATAAAATTAGAATTTTTAGAGTATGTTCCCACTAAGTCAAGGGTTATGCAATAGAAGTATCATAGTCACATAACAAACCAATTCAGTGTAACAGCCTGAACAAAGTTCACTTTTCTCTCTCAATCAACAATGAAGTCTTTGTGTGTGCCATTATGTTAGTATCCTTATGTCATTGTACCCTTTTACAAATAATGGAATTGTCCAAATTCAAAATGGAAGGGTCTATCTTATATTCAGGAGTAAACTGTTATCTTGAAAGATTAAAGAGAAATGATGTATATACCCTTTTTTCAATAATGGACTTGTCCAAATCTAAAGATAGAAGAGTCCATCTCGGATAGTTGTGGGTGTTGGTTCCTTTGTAGGATTATAGCAATTATATTATTACCCCTATTCTTTCTGAATAATGGATTTACCCAAGTGATGGAATAGTCCATTTCAGATATTAAGGGGTAAAAAAATGTAATTGTATATGTGGAAGAGTCTATTTCTGATATTTTATAGGGGTGAATGCTTCTCTTTAAAAAATCAGGTATCATTACCTTTTGCACAATAATGGACTCATCCAATTTCAGGTAATGGAAGAGTCCATTTCAGCTTTATAGATAAAGTGTACTCACAGGATTACAACAATAATGTCAGCACCCCTTTTCTAAGTAATAGACTTGTCAATGTTCAATAATGGGTCAGTCTATTCCAGATGAAAAGGGATGTAAGAATTGACCATACCTGTTATTGAAATTACCATGAGATTCCTTATAACAAATGCACTGATAGAAGTTCAGCTAGGTAAACCACAGACACACAAAAATATGATGGCCTTTTTCTTGTGAAACATACTCATATAAGCTTATAAGGTTAATTCGAAGCTAGAAGGGTCAATATTTGAAAAGGTGGGAGGAAAAAGCTTGTCATTTAGACTATGATTTCCCTAAAACTTGAACAGATTATTGGACTATGCAGCAATGTGTCTAATAAATTGTTTGTGAAATGAGGTTTGATTCTTCCCGCTGGAGGTGGAAATCTTTTCAACCGTATATAGGTTCCATTGCACACAGCCTTTCATTATCACGCCGGGCCGGGTAGCCCAATCGGTAGGGCACCTGACTCGTAAGTCAGAGGTCCTGGGTTCGAATCCCGGTCTGGCCACATACTTTCGTTTCTCCTTCCGCTGATTCAAGAAGGGCAGTTGTCAGTTACTGGCGGAAGTATGTGCACTTAGTACTGGTTAACCACTTAGGAGGTCTAAGCCTGCCCAGGAATAGTGTGGTTAGGTTAACTGACCGTCCCGACATGACCTTAGTTGTTTACCGTGGACGTTAAGCATCAAATCAACCAACCAACCAACTTTCATTATCACCCTCCGACTGAAATACTGTTAAAACAATGACGTAAAATTGCAAGTAATTAAGCTATCTCCATTGTGATGTCTGGAAACCCATCAAAACGCACCTGTTTTCGACTTGGAACTAATTTCACACTTTCATTATTTTCATGCTTAAAGCGCCAAAATTGAAAATAGTTGAATTTGCAAACAGCATAGATCCAGAATATGTGGTTCAAAATAAGCCACCTCATCTGGAGCTGCACTGTTTGTCCTCCAGTCTTTGAATTTGCAAGGTGATATAAGCCTTGGACAAAACATTTTTTATACTGCAGACTTAATTTTGTTGTCCGCTTTTTGCCATTTTATTGGTTAATGGATTAAGAATGATTTAATTATGTTTTAACTGTCCCATATTATTATCATTTGTGTTTGGTAAAGGCATTCTTTTCAACCTTTTATGTATTTTGCACCCACCTATATTCCCTAAATTCCGTTTTTACTGTATTGTGTATAACAAGACAAACTTTTTTATTGTTAACCTCAAAACTATAGGAGATGCACAAAATAATGGGGTATAAAAACAAGTTCTGTTAAGGAAGGAAGCATGTAAATTTTGATGCCCCTGCATCATATGATGCTGGGTGCATATAGTGTTTCAGCCTAGATCCAGATGAGCTGGCTCATGATGCATATAGTGTTTCAGCCTTAGTCTAAGATCCAGATGAGATGGCTCATGGTGCATGCTTATGATGCATATAGTGTTTCAGCCTAGATCCAGATGAAATGGCTTATATAAATGATGCATATAGTTTGAGCCTAGATCCAGATGAGATGGCTGATCTTGAGCCATCTCACCTGGATCTAGGCTGTTATGAAATGGCTCATGATGCATATAGTTTGAGCCTAGATCCAGATGAGCCATCTCATCTGGATCTAGGCTGATCATGAGCCATCTCATCAGGATCTAGCTAGGCTGATCATGAGCTATCTCATCTGGATCTAGGCTGTTTGCCATCTAGTCTTTGAATTCTTGATATGACCTAGCTTGGATGAAACATCTTTTTGAAATTTGTAAAGGTAAAGCTTGTCCTCTGTTTTTTTAGCTCTTTTTTAGCTCTTAAAGGGTATAATAAGAAGTAGTATGTCAATCAAATGCTTGTGGAATGGCAAACAATGTAGAGCCGGATCAGAGTGCTCCAATGAGACTTCAGGAGTTTGCTCAGGCACTGCTGTCCCAAATATCTCTGGTTACTGTATATCTTATAATAAATGCTCTGGGGGCATTGGAATTCACAAATCTTATAAATGGCATTTTTGAAATGAAATTTGGTCAATAAATCAAAAATTTGAATGGTTTAAAGCCAAATGAGAGGCACGTGGTTGAATGGTTAGAGATGCTCATCTATGGTTCAGAAGGTTGTTGATTCAAACCCCTGTTGGGCCAGCCTGCAGCTGAAAAAATCTTTCTGTTAATCCTGTAGTAATTGGATACCTTTTTTGAATCAGGGTGATTGAGTGGCCCTTGCCCTACTATTATTCAAATTAATAGGGAGCCGCGGAACTGAAAGCTACCCAGCACCATCGCCAGACCCGACCACCCCTGATGACCCTAGTTTGTCTTTTGACATTTTTAAGCAGGCCTCATGGTCCTCTTGTTTGTATAATGGCAAGCACTATAGACCCTGATCAGACTGCTTCTTTTGCGGTCTCTCTCACATGGTTAGTTCTGGGACTTATCTTCCTATACCATAATGACCTTTGATATTCAGACAGACAGGTCTAAGCAAACATTGTAGACCCAAATCAAACTGCTCCTGTAGGAGCAGTTTGATCAGGGCATACAATGCTTGCCATTCACTAAGCATCATTTGGATGCAAAAGAATGTGTAAAATCCACTTTTAAGAATTTTTGAACTATAATTGTTCAACTTTCGGGTGTCCGAAATTTTAGGGTTGTTACGGTATTTACATTTCTAACTATAGCATTGCCTTGGCGGATCCAGGAATTTAGGATAGGGAGTTCAAATTAGCTGATTAGTTCGATTTATGCAGTTTGACCAACTTTTCCTGAAATTCCCCATGAAAATAAGATAATTTGAGGTGAGAAGGGGGTTCGTTTGAACCCCCAAACGAACCCCCTGAACCCCCTCTGGATCCGCCACTGTCATTTTTGTCTGATATTTTGCTTGTCAAATCTGATTGAAAACTGTAGTCTGAATTTTTTACTCAGATAAGTTCAGCATGAATACTGTTTCATGGCCTTAGGGCCTGATGACTTAAGAATTTTTAATCTTTCTACTGTAGCTTTCATCTGAAATGAACTCATACATTTCTGTATTTGGACAAGTTGACTGTTTCACCCATAAACATCTGAACTTGATGATCCCTTGTTTAAATTGGACAATTCCATTATTTAGAGAACTTTCAAGCAGTGGCTTTCTCCCCCAAATATCTGTAATAGATTCATCCATTCAAGTTGGTCAGGTCTATTGTTAAGCAGAGGGGTCATCATAGTGCTTTCTCTAATATCAATATAAGGTGTTACCCCTAATTTGAAGAACATTGACTCTCCCACCTTTGAATTTGGATAAGTCCATTATTTAGAAAGAGGTTATCATATTATTTTGAATGCTTCTCCCCCTAAAAATCAGAAATGGCCTATTCCATTGTGAACAGGGGTAAGTCCATTTTTTATAACAGGGGGTCATCATTTCTTCTAAGTAAGCTGTCATCCCTACATATCTGAAATGGACTCTTCTATCTTTTGAATTTGGACAGCTCCATTGTTGAGAAAAGGGGTGATAATTTCATTAGCTGTACCTGCCTCCCCTCAATATCTGACATAGACTCTTCCACTTTCCAATTCAGGCCATTCCATTATTTGCTAAAGGGGTAATAATGGCATGATCTCTCTAATCCTTCAAAATATGTGCCATTCTTCATAGCAATCTAGAACTCCTAAATTGGATATTGACTCTTCCATCAAGTTCTTAAGCCAAACTGACGTCCATTGTTTGGGTGCTTAATACTTAATCCTGGGGAATAGCTCACATTGTCACATAAAAAAGTAACTGTAAAATGATGTTTGTGCAATGGAAGTAAAGTCTGTTGCTGTATGTTATTTTAGCTCACCTGAGCACAAAGCTGTTGTGATCAGTCACTGTATCTGTCCACAACTTATACTGTGAACACAATAGAGGCAACATATTTTATTGAATGATAGGGGCCGGGCCGTGGCCGCCTAGCGCAGTCGGTAGGGCACCTGACTCATAAGTCAGAGATCCTGGGTTTGATACCCAGTTTGGCCACATACTTACATTTCTCCTTCCCCTGATTCGAGTATGGCAGTTGTCAGTTACTGGAGAAAGTATGTGCACTAGTACTGGTTAACCACTTAGGAGGTCTAAGCCTGCCCAGGAATAGTGTGGTTAGGTTAACTGACCGTCCCGACATGACCATAGCTGTTTATAGTGGACTTAAAGCAACAAATCAGTCAATCAAAAAATCAATCAAAGATAGGGTTGGGCCTATGGCACGGGGCATTATAAGTATCTTTTCATGGGTGAGAGGTGCAGATAGTTAAATCTGACACAAGGGTTACTGTTCAGCATCACAGGGATTGCCGAGTGATACCGAACAGTGATCCCGAGTGTTAGATTTTTCTAGCTGCACTTCACATCCATGATAGATACTTCTTGCATACATCAGATTAACAACATTCAATTCGCTAAAAAGAACTTGTTAATGTGTTTAATTTTAGCATTTCAGAGGTTTCAATTTCATTTTGAAAGAAGCCAAGGCTGCCAATGACCAATGTTCGGTTCTTTACGTTAAAGTCCAATGTTGCATAAAATGACATCATTTCCCCATCTTCTTGATGTCATGTCACTTGATTGAGCAGATATGTGTCTTCTTCTACAACTATTTAACACATTGACTTCAAGTGATTTTATCTGGTCCTGGAAGAGATAACATGGGTGAGATAACAGCTGTCAGTACTGGAGATATCCTTATCTGGTATGCAAGAAAGTGTTTTACACATTTTCTTTTGTGACGTCGACCTTCCTATTTGCTGCCCTGAACAACGTAACCCTTTCAAACTGGTGTCTGCTGTAAATGGAAAGAATTTTGCTCTTAGGGAGCAAATTCGTGTCCTCAAGATGTATGGATGGTTGACTTGCAATTTACATCCTTTTCAACAGTATTTCAGTCATATCAGGAGGAACCCAGATAGCTCAGTGGGTTAACCCATTACATTCTGGGTATTTTTTGTCGTCTGCTGAAATTGTCATCTGCATCAAAAATCAAGAATATTATGAAAACATTGGTCTAACTAACTCATGTAGAAATGATGTGTAGGTAGCAAACAGTTTGGATCTCAGATCAGGCCCCACGTTTGTGGGGCCTGATCTGGATCCAAACTGTTAGCTCAGATACCCCTAAAGGGGTATCGAGAATGGAATATGGTTGAGCACTGGCCTGCTGCTCTAGCAGTACTGGGTCGATCCCGCTGGAGGTGGAAATCCTTTCAACCGTAAATGGGGTTCAGTTGCACACATTCATTTTGTAATCACCTTCCAACTGAAATACTGTTGAAAAGGATGTAAAATCACAAGTCATCGTTCCGTCCATCCATCATATCAGGACGATGGTAGGGTGATAATGATAGGCAGTGTGCAATGGATCCCTGTTACCGATTTAAAAGATTTTGGACAGCAGCAAAAATTGTACTTGGGACTGCTAGCTCAGCAAGCAAGTCCTTAACCACCTGAGCTACGGGGCATCTTATTCCCATAAGAGTTGACCTCCATTGGGAAGGGCGGGGTTTAATTACCCTGAAAACACCCATTCCCATTAACGTTGAGTGAGACACTGGTGTGAGTGTAGTAATCTCATACAGGCAAGATATAAATGGCAGTTATGTATATATAGGATTCCAGCTACATGTATCAAGTTAACCCTATAAATGCCAAAAAAAGCAGACTACAAGATCTGCAAATTTCAAAAAAAGTTTTATCCAAGCTATATCATACCTGAGAATTCAAAGAATAGACCGTATCTGGATCTATACCGTTTGCGAATTCAACTATTATGATTTCTTGTGCTTTTGAAGTCTTACATTTAACACGCGATTATGTCACGCTCAAGTTGTCTTTGCATTGTCCAGTTGTACACTGTCAGGTCACTTGAGTGACATTCTATGTGTGGCTCAGAACTATGTTTAATGACTGCTGCTTTTTAGTACTACTTAAGCTTACAAAATCGCTCCAAAATGTTTTTACTTAGCCAGAGCACTGATTCATCTTAATTTTGTCTTTTAGGGTCACCTAGTATATACATCCCTACATGATCCGTCAGAAGAATTTAAACAGGGATACAATGACAAGACAGGTATTGGAGTCTGGGGAAAATCTGGAAAAACCAAGGTGAGTTTGTTTCAGACTAATAGAATCTATGATGGGGTTGAGGCCAAGACAAGGAAATCTCAGGCAAGTTTTCAGATTATTTAGTCTTATGCGAGGCTTGCCGAGCATAAGACTTAGATAATCTGAAAACGAGCCTGAGATTTCCTTGTCGAGGCCTCAACCCCATCATTGATTATTTTTCTCACCCAGAATATTCATTGAATACCTTAACTTCTTATTGTAGCCATTCCTATAAACTTGAAGCTAATTTTCTATTAATAGTTTGACATGTGTGTTAATTTCACCCTGTGCATGCATTTTTCATGATTGGCAGCTAATCAAAAATCTACAGTGACACTTCCTGTACATCACTGGGTGTCCATTTCATATTCTGCATGCAATTTTCATGACAGGTAGTAAGTTGATTTGTTGAATTAAAGCGTATTATTAATTGGGCTGTACTATATAACAATGATTGACATTTTGAGACAGCTTTCTGAGCCTAGGCTGAGATAGCAGGCTGAGATAGAAAAATCTCAGACACCTCTAGAAAGGGATATTCTTATCCAGTGGGTGAAAATATAGTATCTATCCGCCCAGTCTGCTAATTTAGTCCCTGAAGGATTTTTATGTATACCTGAAAAGGTAATCCAAAGCTGTGACTTGTTCTAAATCTCACTTATTACTCATATTTATTGGGTTATAAAATGGGGATTTTCCCTTACAAAACAATCCCAAAAATGTAGATTTGTCTTACATGACAGATCTAGATTTTAGGGATTGTTTAGGGAGAAAAAAATTTCTTATATCTGAATTACATATTTTAGTAATTTTGGAAATGGAACTCCCTTTTAATAGCTGACTGAATATATTTAGGGGATAACTGTCTTGAAAATTTTCATTTGAGGAGGTAAATCATCGGTTTTATGGTCAGAAATTTCGTTTTACGGCGACGCGACAGCGGAGCCGTAAAACGCAATTTGTGACCATAAAACCGATGATTTACCTCCCCAAATGACAATTTTCAATACAGTTATCCCCATTCTAATGCACTTTTCCATATTACCCCTTTCATAATGTACTAGTTTGCACCAATTACAAGCGCTGTCAGCGACATAAAACCAAACTTTAGCCAATGAGAAGCGACGTTACTTAATGACGTCGGGTTTGGGACAGTATATCGCAGAATATACTGTCGCAAATTTTTTACGTTATCCAATCTGACGTCCCGTTATATTTGTAAGTGCATTAGAATACATGTTTATGAAATGCTTTCATTTATCATATGTTACGCAAGTGAGTGAGTGAACTCGGGTTTAACATCCCTCCGACACATAGGTCATACAAAGACATGTATGTTATACAAACTATTGCCAAATCATTACAGTTGCTGCTTCCAGATTAACATTGAAAGCCCAAAAAATTAGACAAAAAAATTTACCTGTGCAAAATTTCGAAAGATGTTTCAAGTTATCATATCAAGAATTCAATGACTAGAGGGCAAACTGTGTAAATCCACATGAGGTGGCTCATTATGAGGCACCTCATCCGGATCTATGCTGTCTGCAAATATCAATTATTTTCATTTCTGGTGCTTTAAGATTTAAATGTATTAAGATACAACTAAATGTTCAAAAAAAAAAAAAAGAAAGAAAAAAAAAAAACTGTTCAACTTCATGATTCAAATGCTGCCTTCAGTGCTACTACAAAAGCTACTAAAGGAAGAATTTTTCTACCATCCTCTCAACAAATTAAAGAGTCTTCTTATTAAAAGTCAGCAAGTTAAAAAGAGTAACCATAAACATTGCAGATATATTTGAACAGTCTGAAAATGGTATGTCCATAATATACATATTAAATGTTACTACTGGACTTCATATTTAGAGTTGTTGTATATATAAAGCTGACAATTTGATGAGATTGGTATCTTTAGGTGAGACAAAGTTTTGAAATAGAAAATATCCACAGGGTATAATTGATTCTGCTAATTTTCGCTTCCTGCAGAGACTGTACATCATATTTGGCTTCCTCTGAGACTGTCCGTGATCTCTTGCTTCCTGCCGAGACTTCTGTACATGATAAATGGCTTCCTGTCGAGACTGTCTGCGTGACTCTGCTTCCTGCCGAGAGCCTCGGCAGGAAGCAGAGTCACGCGGACAGTCTCGGCAGGAAGGCATTTTTTGAGGACAGTAGCCTCTGCAGGAAGCAAGAGTTCGCGGACAGTCTCGGTGGAAGTGAAAATTGATGTACAGTCTCTGCAGGAAGCAAAAATTGGCGGAATCGATCATACCCTGTGATATCTATTTCCCGTGACTCATACGTTTTACTGCCATTTTACATAGGGATCAATTTCTGTGACTTCCTAATCCTGAGGGATTCACTTTCTATGATTTCCCTAGATGAAGTAAGTCTACTCACAAATTAAAGAATTTGCTCCATTTGCTCCAAGGGGAGCATTTTTTTTCTTTTAAGAGAAGTACCCAATGTAGTGGGAGGGAAATTCTTTTTTGTAAGAATTATCTCCCTTGGGAGTGTTCTATTCATCTTAGTCTGGTGTTAGCTTGTAAATATTTTCACTCAGACATGACATCATTCATGGTAATCTGGTGCCTGTTTTACTTAACATCTCAACCCTGTGATTTTTGTAAGCCTGATTTGCATATGTTTCTAGGTAGATTCTAGTTAGACTGTAGCTAGAATCTAACAAGAAAGATTAGATTTTTGTGTATGGGTAGCTGCTGGGCCACGTAGCGCAATCGGTAGGGCACCTGACTCATAAGTCAGAGGTCCTGGGTTCGATACCCGGTCTGGCCACATACTTTTGTTTCTCCTTCCGCTGATTCAAGAAGGGCAGTTGTTAGTTACTGGAGAAAGTATGCCCACTTAGTACTAGTTAACCGCTTAGGAGGTCTAAGCCTGCCCAGGAATAGTGTGGTTAGGTTAACTGACCGTCCCGACATGACCATAGCTGTTTATAGTGGACGTAAAGCAACAAATCAATCAATCAATGAACGGGTAGCTTGTAAATATTTTCACGTAGTCATGAAATCATTCATTGTAATCTGGTGCCTGTTTCACTAAACATCATAAGCCTAAGATTTTTGTAATGTGAAAGTGAGTGGCTGACAAGCTCCAGCCACTCACTTTCACAAGACTGGAGCTTGTCAGCCACTCACTTTCACATTTATGTCTCCTCCCGTTCCAGTACTTATTCATGAACATGCAACCAAGCGGATAGCTCAAAGCATTTGCATGTAACGGCCAGGACTCCACACAACGATCCACCATTTTTAATCTCCTGAAAACAGGAAATAAACACACTGAACCAAGCGTCATGCTCAACAGTAAGAAAATGGCGGATAGCAACGTCACCGGCCCCCGGGGGCCGGTCGACGTCGCCATACACGCCTACAATGGCGGATAGCAACGCCACCGGCCCCCGGGGGCCGGCGAGAGGCGCAAAACACGCAGTGTTTCCCCCAAACTGCAAAAGGGGCAGGGTGCTGCGGAAAAAAAGGGCACTTTTAGCGCGGCGAAAGGCATCTGGAGGGGCAATGTTACCTACGTTGTTCAGCCTACATCTAATAATTAACCTCAAAAGTATGACATTTCAGTACAGTAACACTAGCATTATGTGTTAATATGTAGTGTAATTTAGCAGTACTGTTCATAGTGTTAGTGTGACAAGTCCATTGTTAAATTACTAAAATAAAAAAAAAAAATTGAACTGCTAAAAAAAAAAAAAACAATCCGGCATTCTCAAACCACCACTACCTCCCCACCTTTCCCTCACCCTCTATATCTACATCCAAAATTGCAGCTCGGATGATGGGTCCGATTTGTTCTAGTGATTTTGATCAAAGCTGATACTTGTTTACACTCAAAATCTGTCTATCTCAAAACCGAGTTTAATTCTACACTAAGATGAAGATACCTACCGCAAGACCTCTCTAGAATAGTTAAATATCAAATATGGATCGCGTATGGATGTAGTAGAAGCACCCTCCCTTAACGCGTTTAAAAGTCGCTTGAACAAACATTGGAGAAATCACCCAGAGAAGTTTGAAGCTGCGTGCTATAAAGCAGGTCCTTCTAATGGACAGTACTATCGAAAAGCGCCTCAAGAAGTCAGAGAGACTTATCTTGGTGTTGACGACTGGTAAAAGACTGGTAAAAAGTATTGTTGCACATCTGGGCCAGTAAATTTGTAAAATCGCAATTACTGCATGGCGACAGCTGAGCTGTAGATCGCGGATTTCCCGAGGTACTATTAATAAATATTGACTGGTTCTCGTTCCACAGATAGTACACCTGAATCGGCGGGAACTAGATAGAAAAACGCGGGAAACTAATCTTAAAGTGAACGAACCGACATTCATAAACAGAAATCGTCGGCACCTGTGACGATTTCATGAAAACATGTATGATCTGATCAGCCTGGGCAAATTTAGCATGATCCGTATTTGTGGTGACCTTACATTACGTATCGGACATGTTTACCGGGAAAATAGATATTGAATCATTGCATTGTCGTACGCGTCTAATAGGCCTCGAATTCTGTAGTATAGCGCAACGTGGTACGGTGAAAAAATAGTTGTCGGTATTGATGCAGCAAGCGGCACCGTTATGCCGACTGAATCCCCACCTGCCACACCCTCAACTAGGCCCGTGTCATTATGGGAGAGAGGCAAAAGAGTTTAACGGTGCTACCCGTTAATTTCACAGTCGGACCAGGCTGGTCACTTTGACGAGAGTTTCTTTAATTGCCCTGCTTACTATCGCCATGTCCGCAATGCATTTGACATCTTAAAAGCCGGTAACCAGCATGTGTTTTCAGTTGGCGAAGTTATTTTCCGCTCCAATTAACACATGACGGTCGGGGTATAGCGAGGTGATAATTGCCACAGATTAATCACCGTGATTGGTGTTTATTGATGAGCATGTGTACAGATTACCGTTCGACTTGAGTTGTCAGTTTTTACAGGTATGGGACACAATGGAACCGAATCGTAATAGCAGCGCGGGAAAAGGGACTGGTTCCTAATTTTTTTCGGACAGGAGGGCGCTCATGACACGTTTTTGGGGCAGAAGGGCGGGACCAAAAAGGGGCAGGGCGCGGCGCCCCGCCATTCCGCTTTAGGGGAAACACTGACACGCCCACCGGCCCCCGAGGGCCGGTACAACAATGGCCCTCCACGCAGGCACAATGGCGCCAAAAGGGCCGACCGGCCCCCCAATATGGTATATAAACAGCGCAAAAAACACAGCTCGCCAGAATCGTGACAATCCTCTGAAGAAATCCATATTATTGGAAGAAACTAGTTAGGAAAATTGCGAAAGAAAGCCATGAACCAGCATGAGCAAGACCGAGGAGCGCCTGGCCCATGTCGTCAGTCACAATCCTCTAAGATTTTTGTAAGTTTGTATGGAACTTACAAAACTCTAAGTCTGAAGATATCTTAAGATTTTCAAATTCCATACAGTTTGTATGGAACTTATAAAACTCTGAGTCTGAAGATATCCTCAGATTTTCAAATTCCATACAGTTTGTATGGAGCTTATAAAACTCTGAGTCTGAAGATATCCTCAGATTTTCAAATTCCATACAGTTTGTATGGAGCTTATAAAACTCTGAGTCTGAAGATATCCTAAGATTTTCAAATTCCATACAGTTTGTATGGAACTTATAAAACTCTGAGTCTGAAGATATCCTCAGATTTTCAAATTCCATACAGTTTGTATGGAGCTTATAAAGCTCTGAGTCTGAAGATATCCTCAGATTTTCACATTCCATACAGTTTGTATGGAGCTTATAAAACTCTAAGGCTGAAGATATCCTAAGATTTTCAAATTCCATACAGTTTGTATGGAACTTATAAAACTCTAAGGCTGAAGATATCCTAAGATTTTTAAGTTCCATACAGTTTGTATGGAACTTATAAAACTCTAAGGCTGAAGGTTTTCTAAGTTCCATACAGTTTGTATGGAACTTGTAAAAATCTTAGGCTTAAGATTTTAAGTGAAATGGGCACCAGATGTTAACTTGTAAATGTTTTCAGTTAGATGTGACATCTTTCATGGAAGTACAGGAAGCTATTCTGCCAGACTGGTATGAATGTCTATGTGATTCTGACACCAACAAAGACAGCAGCAAAAAGAGGGCAGTAAAGGCAGTTGATAGGACTTTGAACTTTCTGGACCAAGTTATAGAAAGACACAAAATATCAGAGGTAGTAGACCCTCATTTCTTGTCTTCATGTGAAATTTATGCATATCACTAAAGTTCCTGCTGAGGATGTTTACATCCTCGGGCAGGACCGGAAAGGTTTAAAAATTTTGGTGGTGGGGGCTTTAAAGGTAGAAATAATACTATGAGTTCTTATTGTAAATTTAATGTAATTAAGATTTCCTTGGCGGTACCCCTCAGAAAAAGTTGCCTAGGGTGATACTCTTATCTGGAATGGCCTTTATGATGGATACTGTGCATTGCTTAGATATTTGCTGATGCTAATATTTACGAATCTTCTGGCTCAAGAATCTCACTAATATTTTTCGAATTGATGAACAATGGAAACTATTCTTTGGCCAGTATTTCACAAACTCGCCAATAATTCCAATATTAAAATATCGCAAAATAAAGAACAGGCAAAGATACCATCCGATTAACGTCTTCCTGGAATTAGATGTTGTATCATGGGAATTTGAATGCTTACCCCATTCCATTCGGGATACCCCTTTAGGGGTATCTGGGCAAACAGTTTGGATCCTAATCAGGCCCCACAAATGTGAGGCCTGATCTGAGATCCAAACTGTTTGCTGCCTAGTCATTATTTCTACAAGAGTTAGTTAGACCGATGTTTCAAAATATTCTTGATTTTTTATGCAGACGACAATTTCAGCAGACAACAAAAAATACCCAGAATGCAATGGGTTAAATATTCTGCCTCTGATCACACTGGACTGTGCATGAATATTTTGAAACAACTTGAAAATTAAACCTTTTATATCAAAAAGAAATAATATTACCAAATATTATGATAGAATATTCACTGCTTCACCTACATTGGTAAAACAGGTATTTGCATATATTTTAACTTGCTCTGATCACAGTATCCGAACTACATGTACAATCTCTTCCGGTTTTCATAGCGTTGAATCGAGAGTACAAACATTCGCTTATTACCAGTAGTCTGAAATCATTATGTTTTGAGATTTTGTCCAGAATCTGCTGCGTCATTTATAGCTATTCAGCTTCAAAAATGTAAAGAGGTAAGTTTAATATAATTTGCTCTTCGGTCTTTTACTTTATTACCCTGTACAATGTCGTGTATGGGTGGGTAGTAATTGGTACAGTATTCAAATCGCCCTTGGCATGATTCTTAAACCATTTTGAGCATAAAAAAATCTTTAGAATAAACGGAAGGCGTTATCAATCTACAGTTTGTTAGTTTTGATAAAAGAATGATAGCTAAGTTTTGCACGACACAATCTCGTGTTAAATTAAGCTGTTCGGAAAAAAAAATCTGTGACGGCAAGGAGTTTTTCATTGTACAGGGCAATAAAGTAAAAGACCGAAGAGAAAATTATATTAAACTTACCTCTTTACATTTTCGAAGCTGAATAACTATAAATGACGCAGTAGATTCCGGATAAAAACTCAAAACATAATGATTTCCGGCTACTGGTTATAAGCGAATTTTGTACTCTCGATTCGACGCTATGAAAACCGGAAGAGAGGGTACAGTGCGTTTGGATACTGTGCTGATACACTATGGTTGTTTCTTGCGATACTCAAAAGGTGTACTCCTTCTCTATGGTTTAAAAATAGAAAATTGAGCCATGGCATGACAAAACCAACAAAGTGGCATGTGCACCCAGCAAAGACCCAGATCAGCCTGAGCATCTGCCCAGTCTGATCAGGGTCTTAGCTGTCCGCATGGAGCTAGCTTAGACCCTTAGCAACCCTTTAAGCACAGGGCAAAGACTATGATCAGACCAGGTGGATGGGATCAGACTAGGTGGATGCCCAGACTGATCTGAGTCTTCCCTAGGCACACATACCACTTTGTTGGTTTTGTTGTGTCGTGGTTTAAATGTATCATTAAGATTCGTTAATGAAGTTTTGCTTTCTGGCAGATATGTCAGGGCATCAGTTCATCTTGACTTTTAAGTGTCACAAAATGAAAATACCTGAATTTACAAACAGTGTAGATCCAGATGAGGCAGCTTATTATTGAGCCACTTCATCGAGCTCTACACTGTTTGCAGTCAGGGCCCAGTTGTTCAAAGCATTGTTAGCCTAACAAGCTCGTTAAGAGGTCAGCTCGTTAAGCGCTTTACAACTTTATAATCAGATACACTGATATTTTTTGTTGAAAAATTGTGAGAAGCTTTTGCACTGCAAAAGCTTCTCACATTTTTTCAACAAAAAATATTGGCATATTTGAGATATTAGTGTTTGAATTTTTAACGAAATGTTAACTAACGACATCGTAAGTTATGAACAACCGGCCCCTGATCTTTGAATTTTCAATATGATAAAGCATGGAAGTAATTTTTAGGGCATAAATTTGGTTTTATTTACTTTATTTGCACTGAAGGATTAATACTGTAAACTCTGTTCACATGATTATGAGAATAAAACAATACTGATTTCAGCGTTTAAAAGATAGTTGTATATTTGGTGCCCTAGTTGGAGGATACAATGAGAGAGAAAGACAACGTTGTACCTGTGAAACTGCTGCTAGACCAGTAGATGGTAAGTTTTACCCTTGGCCACCTCTTTTCTTCTTTATGGGAAGGTTACAAGTTCAAAATCCACCAACCCTCCAACAGAACAAATTTTTCTATCAACCCAGCAAAAAATCAGGTACCGGATTCAAATCAGGGAAAATTAAAAGGCAACAGAAGAAAAGGATTGATGAATGATTTGTCATTTTGCATCCTTTTCAACAGTTTTTGACTCATATCAGCATGATTGAAGGATGACAATGAAAGGCTGTGTGCAATGGAACCCCATTAACAGTAGAAAAGATTTCTGGCTCCAGCAGGAATCGAACCCAGTACTGCTAGGTCAACAGGCCAGGACTTAGCCCACTGAGCTACCTGGGCTCCCAGAAGAAAAGGGCTTGGCCCAATATTTATATGCTGTGCCCAAGATACAGTGGGACTTAAACAGCCTAATACTCCTAAGCTATAAGTATAAGACAATGGGAAACCTTTTACTTAAGAGGTATTGGTATGCCTCCATGTTTTTTAGCCATTTTTACAAAGGGAAACAACTTTTGTGACTTCCTGTGTATTTCCCTGGACGATGAAGCCCTTTCAAAATGGGATCGCTCTTGAAGGAAAGAATTTGCTCTTTGGAGAGCTAAAGCTTGATAAAGCTTGTGAATTATCTCCCTGTACAGGCGTACAGTCCGACATATAACTATTATCAAAACTTATGTTGTACTGTAATGACCTAGGCTTAGGACAGATGCAATAAAGCAAACAATGTAGGTCCATATTTTACTGCTACAAACAGTGTAGACCCATATCAGACCGCTTGTAAAAGGAGCTGTCTGATATGGGTCTATGCTGTTTGCTATTCTGTCACCATTTTGTAACATGTCTTAAGGTGGTAAAATCAACTTGTCCAGGTTGTAGGATAACTACAGAGTCAGAATATGGAACTCTTAAATTACCAAAAAGCAGACAACAAATTTACGTCTGCAAAACTTTAGAAAATGTTCTGCCCAAGCTATATTATAAAGAGATTTAAAGACAAGAGGGCAAACAGTGTAGATACAGATGAGGTAGCTCATTATGAGCTGTCTCATCTGGATCTACACTGTTTGCAAATTCAGCTATTTTCATTGTGGCACTTTATATGTTAAAGTTGTTTTTCAGGCTTTGTTATATCAGGATTTCACAACCTGGGACCACAGACAGAACTTTTCAACTTCAAAGATATAAAGCCACTGCTAACAGACACAGTTGTAAGCATTGTTTTCATGCTTTCGACAATCAGAAAGCAAGACATAGGTTTTTATATGCCCGTTTTGAAAAAAAGGACGTAGTATGTCACTGCGCTGTTCGTCCGTCTGTCTGTAAGCATTCTTGTGTCCGCCATAACCTAGTAACCGTTGGGGATATCTTCATGAAATTTTTTAGGAATATGTATTTGGTTGGGGGAACATGTCACATACAAAAGTGGTTGCTCCCCATTCCTTAGTTTCCAAGTTATGCCCCTTTGATTATATTTTTCCCTGCAAGTCTTGTGCGCACCGTAAGTGGATAAGTGTTTGGAATATTTTGATGAAACTTCCTTGCAGTGTGTATGAAGTCCCCACGATGTGTCGCATACAACAATGGTTGCTCTCCCATACTTTGTTTTAGAGTTAATCCCTTTGATAAAATTTTTAGGCTATTTTTTGTGTATACTTACCTTGTGCATACCATAACTTGGTAATCATGTGCATGGTCACAAGATGATGTGTCGCATATAAGAATAGTTGATCTCCCTTATTTAATTTTGGAGTAATATCCCTTTGATAAGTATTTTTAGGCTAGTCCCATTCACTCCATATCTACTTAACCTTTTGAAATGTTATTATGCAACTTTACAGGAATGTGTATAATAATGGGGCAATGTATCCTGAGCAAGGACCACAACTCTGGCATACTAAATTTCTGAATTATCTGCCCTTGCATAAATTTTTGTTTACTCTGTAACTCCTTAACAGCTGAAAATATTTCAACACAACTTAATGGTGATGTGTATATTGTCAAGGGAATGTATTTGAATCAAGAATGGTAACTTTAGTATATTTAGTTTATGAATTATCTCCCTTGTCTGACTTTGGCATTACTCAACTTCTCAGCAGCTTCACCTTGGAAGCTGATTTTTGGTATACCAATAGTATTTGATGTTTTAATTGTTTAAATTATGTTGCTGTCATTGCTTATAGAGTGGTTGCCCCTGTATGTCTGCCTGTCCATCCTTTTGTAAACAATCTTTTTCATGTTGTAACTCCTTCATGACATGTAATGGGCTTATCATGCGCTGTTTGTGAAGCCCTTGTTCCAGCGGTGGAATCATTGAGACAGGTGAGACAACATTCCTTGAAATTCTTGTTTCAGTGTTAATAATATTTTATCAAAAACCCTTAAAAACCCTTTACAGCAATAATCACACAGCCACCCAAGGGAATATACAAAAATTGGCTGCTGAAAACACGCTGCAGGCTGATTTGCACTGTCTCACTGAAGCAGTTCTAATTAGACAGTTCTAATGAGGAGAAACAATGTATTTACACAAAAAAGTAAAAAACTACCCCAGAATTAAGGTGTATATTTACACTTCTGTTTTTCCACCATTTTCACAAAAGGGATCAACTTTAATGGCTTCCTTTTTGCTTCCCAGGATGATGAGGGTCTTTCGAGATGGGGTCAACTCTTAGGATCTGCTCTTAAAGGAAAGAAGTTGCTCCTAAAACCAATGAAAAAGGAGGGCAAAATGAAAATGACAGAGTTGCTTCCCATGAGAGTGTATCCATTCACCTTAAGTCCCCAACTTCTCTGGAAATTTGGTTAGAAAGATACTAGTGCAACTTGCCATCACCTACAGGAGATTTTTCTTTCAGAAACAGTTACCCGGTGACAAGCCGAGAGTGATGCACAGTGTTTGGAGACCTGATACATTGTTGGACGCTGTAGAATGTGGAATTGATGTATTTGACTCTTCGTATCCTTTCTTTGCCGATAAAGTTTACCCTTAAAGCATTCAAAATGAAAATAGTTGAATTTACAAACAGAGTAGATCCAGATGAGGTGGCTCATTTGAGCCACCTCATCTGGATCTACACTGTTTGCCCTCTAGTCTTTGAATACTCAATATGATGTACTAAGCTTGGACAAAATTCTGATTTGGGTCTGCACTAATAGCTCTGACAGACCTATCTGTTCCAATACTTAAAATTTCTACACTATAGTTGAATTCATACAGCACTTGAATAAGGATTCCGATGTCCCACATTATGGTACACTTAAAGTGAGATCAACCCAAAACAGAGACCTTCTTAACAAGCTTCAGGTATTCATATATTACAACAGAGAAAGGACACGCCATGGTGTTCCAATACAAGTGCTCAAAAACTACTCAGGGATCTAACACAGATTTATCTCAGGGTTATACAATAGATCTGAATGATAAAAGGTATAAAAAATATTAGTATGAGAAAATTCTTGTTTTATGACTGTGCTTTACCTTGGCTAGTTAACTCACCGCAAATGAAAATAATTTAATTTTCAGAGTGTAGAACCAGATGAGGAAACTCATAATGAGCCACCTCATTTGGATCCACAGTTTTCTCTAGTTGAATTTTCAATATGATAATATGAAAATATGCAAGCAGGAACAATAAAAAACTCAAATTTATGCAATTTTATCTCATGACCATATGTAGTTGTTGTACAGACCATACATGTACATGAAGTTTATCATAAAACTGGACCTTAGCGGAAGTGGCCAGAGTACCAAAATCATGAGTCACAACTCGTAAACTACAGAAACATTGACAAATCCAAATTATTTAGGGCATATACATTGAATCCTATACAGAGATGTGAATATAGGAGTACCTCAGTGTGAATATACCAGTGCTTCAGAGCATACAGTGGACCCGCTTTACAACGACATTTGTTCCCAAAAATTTTGACGTTAAACTGAATTTGCTGTTGTAAAGAATGCATGCATATTTAGAACAACTTAGTCATTCTGTGCATTGTGAGTGAGTGAGCTCGGGTTTAATGTCCCACCAACAAGAGGTCATATGGAGACGGGACCTCGGTTTAAAGTCTCATTCGAAAGACCGGAGAAGCGGGGGATCTATCTTGCGACCCTGGATTGGTGGTCAGGAGTATTATCCACTACACTACAGCCGCTCCTCATTCTGTGCAAATCAAAATGACATTATAAAGAGAATTTTGCTGTTGTAATGAGTGCCGTTGTAAAGAGGGTTGACTGTACTAGATAAAGCTGTTGCTAAACTGGACCAGTTTTCAGCTGATTCTACTATTTCTTTGTTCTTCAGGTATTTTGAAGATTTTACTCCTCTGTTGAAAGACTGCCAGTGTTATGCATGTCAGAACTTCACCAGAGCTTATGTCAACCACCTGTTAAACACATCAGAACTGCTTGGTCGAACTCTTCTCATGATGTAAGTATTGCTGAAGTACCATAACCCCACTTATAATGCCAAAAATGAAAATAGTAGAATTTGCAAACAGCATAGATCCAGATGAGGTGGCTCATAATGAGCCACCTCATCTGGATCTATGCTGTTTGCCCTTTAGTCTTTGAATAGTCAGTATGGTACATGTATAGTTTGGTTGAAAGATTTTTTGAAATTTTGCAGACATATAAATTTTGTTGTCTGCTTTTTGGTGTTTTAAGGGTTAAGCCTTATTATATTGCTATTTCTTATAATGCTATTTTGGATTTAGTAAATGATATCATGTCATGGTTTACTCCGAGACAAAAGAATATGCAGCAAAGGAATATTTAACACTTAAAGTGCCAGAATTCAAAACAGTTGAATTTGCAAACAGTGTAAATCCAGATGAGGCAGCTTATGAGCTGCCTCATCTGGATCTACACTTTTTGCCCATTTTTCTTTGAAATTTCAATACGATACAGCTTGGACAAGTCATTTTTTAAATTTCGCGGACATAAATTTTGTTGTCTGCCTTTTTGAGTTTTAAGATTGAAGACTCACATCTTCCTGATATGACTGAAATACTGTTGAAAAGGACGTAAAATCACAAGTCATCCATAAACGGCAAGCATTCGTCCCTTATTATATGATACTGACAGTTCCATTTTTAAATTGGATGGTCCATTATTTAGAAAAGAGGTACTGATGACCCGATTTCTCCAATTGTTCAAGATAAGCCTTCATCCCTTCTTTTTCAATAATTACTCTTCCAGCTTTGAATCAACCTTACCTAACTGTGACATGTGAGCTTAATAAGAAAAAGGTCATGTCTAAGGATTACCTGTACTTCTATTGTGCATGTGGTTAGTTTTACTGTTATAAGGAATCACAAGTTGATAAGTCAATTCTTTCACCCCTTTTCATCTGAAATGGACTATTCTGTTACATGGCTACATGTATTTAGAAAATAGGAAATGACAAGATTGTTGTAACTGTACGGGGTAAACTTCAACCCTATGTATCTGAAATAGACTCTTCCATTATTTGAATTTAGACAAGTCCATTTTTGAGGATAGGAGTTATGATAGCTAATTCTTGAGATGATTTACCACTAAGTACCAGAAATTGACTCTTTCATACAGGTGAGACAGTAATATTGCCCTTAAATAACTGAAATGGACTCTTCCATTATCTAAAATTGGAAGAGTCCATTATTTGTGTAAAGGTAATGCTACCTAGTTTTTGTATAAAAGCAGCCATCCCTTGCATCAAAAATAGGCACTTCCCTGTTAGGCAAGTACAGTATTTCACCCCTTAATATCTGAAATGGACTGTTCCATCCCTTAGCATGGACAAGTCTATCATTTAGAAAGAGGAGGGGTAATTATATAATAGCTGTAATTCTTCACAGAAACCATCACCCCCAAATTATTGACTATTCTACGTTTTAGATTTGGACAAGTCCATTATTGAAGAAAGGGTACTAACACCATTTCCTTACATCTTTAAGATAACATTTCACCCCTAAATATAAATAATAATAGACCCTTCCATGTTGGATTGGATAAGTCCATTATTTATAAATGAGTTTAACATGTTATTCATTTTGCATGCATTTCCTAATCCTTGTAAAAAAAGAAAGGCAGTGACCTTCGCTCAGGACAAAAGGATACTTACATACCCGGTATGGTACACACAAGTTAGTTCACTGTTCATGCATTTCCTAATCCTAATCCTTGAGGGGAAAAAAGGCTGAATTTTGTTCAGGCTGCAACATTAAATTGTAAATGATGAGTTGTAAGATAATCCCATTGCATAACCCTTGACTGAGTTGGAATAGACCATAAAAGTTCTGTGTTATGGGATAGATTGGTCTGCAAAAACAGTGCAAACCCAGATCAGACTGCTCCTAAAGAGCAGTCTGATCAGGGTCTACACTGTTTGCCATGCCATTATGCACAGGAAAAAAATCAAGAATGAGAAATTCGAAAATCTGGTATCTCTCACCAATTTTGAGAAAATATCAGAACCCCTGTTTGATTTGAGAGCTAACAGACTATACCATCTCAAATAGTATTTGAGCAAGGATGATGATATTTGGTATACAGGTTGGGGGTGAGATATGCAAGAACTGACTTTTGAGCAAATTTCATAACAAATGATGAAGTTCAGCCCTTTTTATAGTCCCCTGTACAAAGTATGGAAGAGCTATTGTCACCCTGGGTCGGCTTCCACTTTGGCATCTGGATAAATGGTTGTTTTGGTTTGTTTAACCCTTCAAGCGCCAAAAAGTAGATGACAAACTTACGTTTGCAAAAATTTCAAAATATGTTTCATCCAAGCTATATCATATTGAAAATTCAAAAACTAGAGGGCAAACAGTGAAGATCTAGATGAGGTGGCTCATTATGAGCACCTCATCAGGATCTGCTCTGTTTGCAAATTCTGCTAATTTTATCACTGGCGCTTAAAGAGTTAAGGACCCATAACTTCTTAATCCATGGATGGATTAAACTGATTCTTTCACTGATGTTCGATAATGGTCTAGTTTTACATATTGTAACTCCAACCCCCTCTGTGACTTCTAGAATTATAGTATAGCTATGGTAAACATTTTGACATCTCTAGCATTTCTGTAATCAACTCCCTCTCTGAATTCACATAAGCCGATTATTGTGTGTCCAACCATGCTTGTTTAGTGAGGTCACAGTCCTAGGCACATTATTAATGTAACTTCAGCGTGTGTTGATTGTTGGAATACTCATGTGATCAGGGTATTCACTTTATCTTAAGGTGAATGGGTACTCTTTCAGGGGAAGCAACTCTACCATTATCGTTTTTGCCTCCCTTTTCAATAGGGGTCAACTTTTAAAGGGAAGTATTTTATCCATAAACATGCTCATTGGAGTAAACTCTTCCTTCTATGAGTAGACCTCATCTTGGACTACGTTGTCAAAGGAAGCAAATGGGAAGTGGCTGATATTTTTCCCTTTGTAAAAATGGTGGAAAAAATTAAGGTATACCCATACACCTTAACCCTACTGCATTCAGAACGGCCAAGTTTTGGCCGTTCTGAGTGCAGTAGGGTTAAAACAGAGTTTGGGCCGTTCTGAGTGCAGTAGGGTTAAAGGGAATCAAAATGAGACAAAAAATTAATACAAAACTTAATGTTTATTTTCAGACATAACAATCACCATTATTTCCAGTATTTCAACAGTATACGAAAAGCCTTGGCAGACGACACATTCTCACAACTCAGACAACTAATACAGTTTCAACAGGGCAACCAGAAATATTCCTGACAGCAGACTCAAATGTAGTATTTTAGTCAAATAAAACAGAAAAAAACCTGTACTAAATTTGTTTTATTTATATCAGATTACAGTGAATGGGTACACTTCCAGGGGTAGCTACTCCATTTTCGTATTTGCTTCCCTTCACAGTGGGTGTCAGTTCTAAAAGGAAAGAATTTGCTCCTTTGGGAGAAAATTCTTTTCTTTCAGAATTGACACCTTTTTTTTTTTTGGGGGGGGGGGGGGGGGAGGTTGTCTAGAGGAAGCCATAAAAGTTGCTCCCCTTTATAACAATGGGGGTAAAACATGGAGGTATACCCATTTACTGTAGCTCCAAGACTAATGCATAAATAACTTGTGTGCATCTAAAGAAAGTACATAACTAGCCAAGGCAAAGGGCACTGCACACTCTCCCTTCTTCCTAAAACACGAGCTCCAGAAAACTGGGACTGATGCTTGCATTTGGTGATAATTATAAATAACTTCAGTTTAGATCTTTATGAAAATACAAGTTGTGGCCATTTATTGGGACCAGTTAAGGCACAAGCAGCACGGATGCCGCATGAACCTCACAAGTCTCTCATGGATGTTGCCACTACCATTCTGGTTCAGGGCTGAACCAGTCTAATGCTAACCCATAGTTGGGAGTACGACACTAAAAGTACAACATGAACATTCCTTTCATTTGCAAAGAGAGGCAAATGATATGGCACATTTGATTTCAAAAGCACTTTGAAATTAAATACAAGTTTATATTGTATACCAGGTTCAGATTTAAGAGCATGAAATATAACTATCTACAATTATTATTCACCTTTCTTATTTCCCGTCTATGGTAAACAACTATGGTCATGTCGGGACGGTCAGTTAACGTAACCAAACTATTCCTGGGCAGGCTTAGACCTCCTAAGCGATTAACCAGTACTAAGTGCACATACTTTCCCCAGTAACTTACAACTGCCCTTCTTGAATCAGCGAAAGGAGAAACGAAAGTATGTGGCCAGACCGGGTATCGAACCCAGGACACCTGACTGATAAGAAATCAATCGA
The DNA here is from genome assembly GCA_963989385.1 of Ctena decussata. Lineage (NCBI taxonomy): Eukaryota > Metazoa > Mollusca > Bivalvia > Lucinida > Lucinidae > Ctena > Ctena decussata. The sequence continues at coordinate 28,887,693 of OZ022498.1, read as the reverse complement.
AAATTTGAGAGCAGTTGGGCAAATGAAACAGTAAAGCTTGGGAAATAAGAAAGGTGAATAACTTTTGTCGGTCATCCTTAAGACTGCTACATCAAAACCTCTGGCAAATCTGGGTGGGCTGCAATGGCTCTCTGATGGCTGAACATACACTGCTCAAAATATTTAAAGGAACAGCTGAAATTTTCCCATAGACATTACTACAACATATACCCAGTTCCACGGCCCATAAATTCGATCGCTAAAGGTCAAGAATTCACCATTCCTTTGCAGGGGTTGCAAGAACAATCACAGTTTTAGACAACAAGAATTTCAATACAACTGATACCCAGATCATTTCCATGGAACAGATTTTGCATTTTTCGATTTTTCTGAAAATGAGGCATTTTTCTGGAAGTCTATAAAATCTCATAAACTTGAGTTCAAAGTAATCCTTTCAAACAGGTCACATGGTAAGACATTCAGCTTCATAGGCAAACTGATTGTGTTGATTTTGGTTGTAATTTTCATGCGCTTCCCCTGTTCTGAAATAATGCAATTTTTTACCAAAATTTCATTTGTACAAAAACCGTCCATGGGCATGAGCAGGGCAAATATTGGATCAAAACTTGTGCTGTCAGTAACCTTGAGCCTCTTTAAGAAAACTGGCAAAAATTGGAAAAAAATGTCTTTGTCGAGCAAAAGTAAATGGCCCTCAAAGTGGGAATGCGTTGCACTGTCGTCTACGGAAAAATATTTGGCATTCCTTCAAATGTTTTGAGCAGTGTATGTTTTTTGGCCCCCTTAAAGTGACTCGATACTTCCGAGGCAGCAACTCTTGCCATTTTCATTTTGACTAACCTTCTCAATAGGGGTTAAATTCTGGTCAACACTTAAATTTGCTCCTTAAGAGAATATTCTTTCACTTAAAAGTAGACTCCCATTTCACTTACAAAAACTGCAGAAGCTAGCAGCTAGTGCAAGTTTTAAACTACATACATATAATGAGTTAAACAAAATCTTTCATAATGACATATTGGTTAAAACTTGCAAATAAAACTTATCACATATTTTAGCAATAATGTCATTAACTTCAAAGTAAAATAAAAAAAGTATTAAGAGCACTATAATGGTTATATTGCACATTGCAGCTTTGCTACATGAAAAGGTGTAATAGTATGGCAGTGAAAGTCTGATCAGCTGATCAGTCTGCTTGTCCAGTTTGTCTTCTCTGTTTGTATTAATTTACAGACCATACTTGTATGAATATTGAGAACAGTGACTGTTCAGTATCCACAGCTGTCAAGCAGTCAAAGAACACCTTTTCTCATGGTCCAGCTCAACTACCAAAATAATTTGGTTATAATATGGGTTTTTACCCCTCTACAATGACCCCAAATAACTAAATTAGTCTTGTGTAATTCTGCTTGAAGATTACAGAGATCAAGCCAGAGATCAGAATGTGGGAGAAATCTTCCTGATTATAAGAACAAGTTTCTGCCTATCTTTTATCCTAGCCTATATATTCTATACATTTAAACCTTTTTAAACTGAGAACAGGGAGACAACTTCTCCCCAGTCTCCCTCAGAATTGATCCCTTGTTTATAAAATGGGTGTTTCTCTTCTGAAACAGTCCCAAAAATCTAGATATGTCTCATTAGAAGGATCTAGATTTTTGGGACTGCTTGGGACGGAAAGCATACTCTAGACTTATAACTGAATACAGTCAATAATTTCAGCAACAAAATTCTGACTGCTTTCAGAGTGCTTCCTTATGAATTCAAAGTGACTGGGTACACTGGGGGTCTGCCAGTTTTACAAAGGGGAACAACTTTTGAGACATTCTGTTTGCTTCCCAGGACAACAAAACCTCCCAAATTTGGTCTACTTCTAAAGAAATGAATTTACTCCTAGAGGGTAAATTCTTTACTTTAGGAGCTGACCCTATAGGGAAGGAAAGAAAACTAAAATTGGAAGAAAAGTTGTTTTTGCCCTGAATGTGTACCCATTAGAAAAAGAGCTTGAGGATATGATCATATTCAGGAAAGGGAACTTTACTGTACAGACCAGAAAAAGAAGGCAAACAGACTAGCAAAAGAAGGCAAATCACTATTTTGCTGCACACAGTATGATCTCAGACAATAATTTGGTCCCTCCACATGAAATAAATACAATATCTTCTTGAGTTTTGAGGAAGTACATGTACCCTTGCGTTATATATGTTCGGTGTATTAGTATAACTTTTGAACACTGCAATGAAATCTGGGGAATAAAATTTTATCATTCCATATAAGTAAAGAAGGGAACATACCTTAGATATCTCCCTGAATATTTTTATTTTTTCTTTCAATGAGCATATGTTAACCCACCATATTTGTTTATACCCTCAGTACCACACTTCCTGATGACGTGGTATCCCAAAAAACTGCTCGTACAATATCCCAAAAGTGCAGTCATGTCTGATTTTAGGGTATTTTGTATTTCAAATATTTGTATAATTATTAAACCAAACAAACTTTAAAACTGTTATTTTTTAAAGAACAAAAATGTGTCACATTTGCTAATTGCCACTTTACTCCTTAACACTGCAAGACAATACAAAATCCATATGACACTTTTTTGCCACGGTAGAAAAAAAATTTGGTGGGAGTTTTGCATAAAACATCATTAGATTTTGTTACTATAAATAGACCACAGCAGACAGGTTGACCTGGTTGCATCGGATGGTTTTGTATTTTCATATTTGGGTCATTTAAAGATAAGTGTAAACATGCATTAGTGAAAACAGGTTTAAATTGACATGACAATATGAAAAATATATATTTCAGAGATGTTCAGTAGCAATGTAGTTCATTGTTGACAAAACTGTACTGGAATTCACCATCTGTCAAAACAGTAAGTATGACATCATAGCCATGGTGCACTGGGTCAGAAAAAGCTATTTTCGAAATACCACAGAAATGTAAGTACCACGAAAATATATGTCGGACCGATATCAACCCACAACTTGGCAAATTTTTATGCTACTGACTGAGCTCCACAGAAGATGAATAGTTGATAATTCTACTTCCATAAGGTATGTTTTCATGTCAGGCCATCAAATAAACTTAGAGCTACATCTTGTTAGAATTCCTTGGTTAAGGTGGGGGATCAGGAGTTTCCAAGTCACATAAATTTGAGGAAATCCCAGCATAACCCGTTTAATTGTAAGACTTTGAATGACAACTTGTTCATTTTGGAATGCATTCTTATAGGACAGAAAATGCATGATCTTGCAGTATTTTTAGTGGTTGTTTTTTATTTGACAGACAGGTTATGTTATCATATTTAATCCTCCCCCAATGTCAAAGAAACAATAATACAAAGGAGACCTTTGGTCCAGCTGTCAGTTTTGTTCAGCAGGGGAGGATTAAATACAATGCAAAAAAAAAAATTAGATAAATCTTAAATATTGTCTTAAACAACTTGCAATTACTTGACACATTCTCTGAACTTCAAGTTTTCAGTCATTTTCTTGCATCACTTTGGATGACAAAAACCTCAAAAAAATCTTCCAGTTGTAGAATGCATATTGAAACAAAGGAAGTAGAAGTTTTAGAGGTTCTTGTCATCCTGATCAACATAAGAGAATGGCAAAGAAAACAAGTGATCTCCCACTGTCTTGTTGAGGTGATTCTTTGGAGATGCTACTACCCATTTTCGTCTTTGTAGCCTGTCAATAAAGCAACCAATCTGAGGTTCCACAATATAAAATTCAACCACAGGCTTGAGCTATTTAAGTTAAGGTTTGTTGCAGCTCGCAGCTGATGTCAGTGCATTGATGCCAAGTGAACTTGTCTGCCCTTATAATGTAGAAGAGTCAGAGCTCTAGTTAAGAGAGGCATTTGATGATAATTGACGGGTAATTTTTTTTATTTCTCATTGAAACAATACGTTGTGACCCCTCATCTGAACCGTCTCATCGAGACGGTTAAGATGAGGGGTCAAAACATGTTTTTATGCAGAAATAAAAATTATCCCTAATTATCACCAAATACTCCCTCTTATCTACAGCTCTGAGTGTTAATCAATTTTAGAGGTGTCTCTTTATTATTTTCATATTCCGGGCTTATCATCAAAGACAAGTCTTATCAGGCACGGAGGTTATAAAATTTGAATACATTCTCAAACTCAAAATAAAGCACACTGATTGGCTGCTCCCGAGCACATGCTCGGAAGCAGCCAATGAGAGTGCTTTATTTTGAGTTTGAGATTATTCTCAAGTTTAAAAACCTCGAACCCGGGAATTCCGAAAACTTTAGGTGAACATTGCTGGCACACTTGTGTAGTCCTCATTTCCGGCTACCAGACTGTGGTGGATCTAATAATGCTTTTCTCTTGGCTGTTTCTTTTGATACATTGTTGTATAGTTTATTTAGTCTTTCCTGAAACATACAAAATCATTTTGGAAGCATAAAAGTATCATTGTATCGCAGACTGGTTTTTCTTTCATACGAATCACTAACTTACAGCTTAACTAAACTTGAGAAATTGCATTTGCAAACTTTTTTCATATCGCGAACAGCACAGACCCAGATGAGGTGGTTAATGGTGAGCCCCCTCATTGGGATCTGCAATGTTTGTCCTCTATTCTTTGAATTCTCAATATGGTATAGCCAGACAGATTTTTGGAAGTCTGCAGATGTAAATTTTGAATAATTTTCAGTGTTTAAGGATTAAATTTGTACCATTTATTTTTGAGGTAAGCCCAATTCCTTTGGATTGAAATGAGAGTTGTTGCTCATTTTTCTGTAAAAAAAAAAAAAAAAAAAACTAGAAAATTGTGTCTGTAAGACACTAATGATGCCCCCGTGCAGCGCCTGTCACAGGATATGTGTACATCCCTAAAGCACCTTTAAAGCACAAATGCTATTTACAGAGAATCCACTGAAAACATTTCACAAACTTTATACCCTATAGTGCAAAATGCAGCCCAAAATGACTAAGTTTAAAAGGCCATAATTCCTTCAGAATTATTTTTTTCCTATCATAACCAACATGCACATCTTCACTGTGTCCACAACAAGTCTCCAATGTCTGAAAAACAGCCAATGAAAATTGTGGGAGGAGTTGATTACACAAAGTACTTACCCTACAATGCAAACATATGCCTAAAATGACTAAGTTCAAAAGGCTATAATTCTGTCAAAATCAATTCTAGCTCCAACAAAAACCCACATGCACATCTCCAATATGTCCATAACATGTATGCAAAGTTTGGAAAAGATCGATTGAAAACTGAGGGAGGAGTTAATTACACAAACTCCTCACCCTACAAATGTAAAAATTTGCCTAAAATGACTAAGTACAAAAGGCCGTAATTCTGTCAAAATCAATTCTAGTTCCAACAAAAACCCACATGCACATCTTCAATATGTCCACAACATGTATGCAAGGTTTGAAAAAGATCGATTGAAAACTGTGGGAGGAGTTGATTACACAAACTACATACCCTACAATGCAAAAATTTGCCTAAAATGACTAAGTTCAAAAGGCCGTAATTCTGTCAAAATTAATTCTAGCTTCAAAAAAACCCACATGCACATCTTCAATATGTCCACAACATGTATGCAAGGTTTGAAAAAGATCCATTGAAAACTGTGGGAGGAGTTGATTACACAAACTGCATACCCTACAATGCAAAAATTTGCCTAAAATGACTAAGTTCAAAAGGCCGTAATTCTGTCAAAATTAATTCTAGCTCCAACAAAATCCCACATGCACATCTTCATTATGTCCACAACATGTTTGTGAAGTTTGAAAAAGATCCACTGAAAACTGTGGGAGGAGTTGATTACACAAACTCTATACCGTAAAGTGTGACGAACGGACGGACAGACAGACTGACGGACGGATGGACGGACAGACAGGAGCAAATCTTAATGCCCCCTGACTATCGTCAACGGACGGACAGACAGGAGCAAATCTTAATGCCCCCTGACTATCGTCACGGGGGCATAAAAACGGAAGTGTCTCCCTTACTAACGCAAAATATTTAATATTTGCAGAACCAAATTTTGGCAGTGCTACAAGATGATTAATTTGCAAAATTTGACACTCACAATTTTAGGTGAATGTCTAACAAGGTAAATCTACCAGAACCAAATATTGGCATACTTTAAGATTGGTGTGGCACTTTTTGTCTTTACTGTCCACAGAGCCAAAATTAAGGTGAAATCATACACCTCCATCTTTTTTCTGCCATTTTCAATGGAGAAAATGTTTTGTGACTTCCTGTCTCCTTACTGGATATTGTACCCCTTCTAAAATGGGGAGGAGCGGCTGTAGCATAGTGGATAACACTCCAGACTACCAATCCAGGGGTCGCAGGTTCGATCCCCCGCTTCTCCGGTCTTTCGGATGAGACTTTAAACCGAGGTCCCGTCTCCATATGACCTCGTTGTTGGCGGGACGTTAAACCCGAGTTCACTCACTCACTCTAAAATGGGGTCTACTCTCTGACTCTTGTTGAGAAGGCAGGCAAAAATGAAAATGGCAGAAATTCTTCCCCTGAAAGTACCTTCTCATCTTAAATTACTGCCAGAGCTCTAGTTAAGAGTATTAAGTGATAATTAGGGATAATTTTTGTTAAATCTGCATAAAAACATATGTTGTGACCCCTCATCTGAACCGTCTGGACAAGACGGTTCAGATGAGTGGTCATAACATATGGTTTCGATGAGAAATAAGAAAAATTATCCTTAATTATCATCAAATACTCCCTCTTATCTAGAGCTCTGACTAACAAATACAAGTGCTTAGTTTTTTACACTTTTGAAATTCCATTAAAGAGAACATAAATTTTTGTATTAATTTCTAGAGCTCTGGATCTTGATCCCAGACCCTACCTGAACATTCTGTAATATATTATTGACAAGCATGACTCTTCTTCTGGAGTTGTTGAGTTTCTTCACATAAGATTCTAGGTCTATTGGTATTGCTTGGTTTTCTGCTATCACTTTCAGTTCTGAAACAAGAAAATTGCTTACATCACTTCAAGTAAGTGTGGATTTTGATGCTACTAATCCCAACATTGTTTTCTGTTCATGTGACTACATATCAAACTTTATCATTTAAAAAAGTGTATTGGACAGTTGTTAAACAATTCCATTCACCTGTATTTGGGAGCTTTAAAGGCATCACAGAACTAATTTGAGCAAGTCAGCAGAAGCTCAAGTATACCCCTATCAGTGCCATTGCCTATAGAAAACATAACTAATTATAGAACCCTGGCAGAGCCTGACCCAGGGACCTATCCTTTCGACGACCAGAGGTTTCAAGAAAATCGCCGGAAAAGGGGGTGGGGTAGAATATTTGACCCTAAGTTTTGACTTGCTTACTTGATGAGTGAAATCGAAAGTACAACCTATAGGAGACATATTTAGCTTCACAATAAATGACACTTATTTGTCTCATGACGTCAGAGGTCACGGCGCAGGGGTCACCCTACCAAGAAGTTGCGCACGGACTTGTTTTGGTTTTTTTTATTATTATTTTGCAACAGATCTTTCCCTCTTTTCTTCTTTTTTTCTCTCTCTTCTTATTTTCCTTTTGTTTGCGCGTTTATACCATATTTTAGTTTTGGTCCTGCTTGTTTGGTAAGATCAGTAGGGCGGTTACAAAAAGTAAAGATAAAAGCCGAATTTCAGAAGTGAATTTTTCAAGTTTTTTTCGGCATTTGAAAGCGTGTAGTGTCCTCCCAGTATGCGTTTCAGAACTGATACTGAGAGCGTGCAAGGCCATGGTTCTGGTATATACATAGAAATCAAAATTAATAAGACGCTTGAATAAATGAGCTTGTGAGGGTCGTTCAAAAAGTCATTGTCAGCAATTACGCATAAATACGCTACGGCCGTCGAAAGGATATATGTGACAGTGTCTGACATTTTGAGCCTTGTGGAGGTGCAATATTGATGTCACGAAACGGGAAATGGAAGTGACGTCATAAAATTTGCACGTAAACTTAATTTGATTTAACTAATAAATTTCCAAGCACCACCTGAAAAGAGTGATACAACATTTCTAACAATATCTTTAATTTTCTTCATTTTGAGAATGTTCACTTCTTAGATCTCTGAAAAGTGATGCCACGAACCAGAGTTATAAAACTTTATCCAGCTAGTATATAAATTGTATCCAATCAGCTGCTTCTCCGGTCTTTCGGATGAGACTTTAAAATAGAGGTCCCGTCTCCATATGACCTCGTTGTTGGTGGGACGTTTAACCCGAGTTCACTCACTGTATCCAATCAGTGAAATGAAACAAAAAATCGGGTTGGTGTGAATTGTGTTTGCAATAATCCTTAGTGCTATTTCTTTGTGCTTCTCGAAATCTGTTCTGAAAGCACTAAAAAATATGAAAATGATAGAACCAAATTTCCAATTTTTAGCTCCATAAGGCTCAATGTCAGACACTGTCACATATATTCAGATGGAATGACAAAATCTAAATAGGAATTACTTCAAACTGAACTGCTCTGAATCTGTTTAAATAAAATAGGTAACAAACAAACCATCAGCTAAACTGTCAATCTGCTGCCGTAATTCCACTTGACTTTCTCTGAAATATAAATAGAAAAACAAAACAACATAAATGAGCCATGGCACAAGAAAACCAAAAAAGTGGCATGTGCGCAGCAAAGACTCAGATCAGCCTGGGCATCTGCCCAGTCTGATCAGAGTCTTTACTTTGAGCTTAAATGGTAGCTAAGGGTCTGATCAGATTCTCTGCTGTGAGCTTAAAGGGTAGCTAAGGGTCTCAGCTCCCTTTATCAGATAATGCTGGATGGATGCCAAGGTAGTCTTCGATGGGCCCACATGCCACTTTGTTGGTTTAGTTGGTTCGCGGCTGCTGCAAAAAAGGACACTTTTTGCGTGGCGCAGGGCATCTGGAAGGGCAATGTTCCTGCACTCTTTCTTCATCTAATAATTAACCTCAAAAAATTAATGTGAAAGGTATAGGGCTTCTAGGTTTACACGGATAAAACGGTAACGGTTCGTGTATATGTGCTAAACGTTTACAAAATTCACACATCGTTTAACCGAACCTGAACACCCGGTAAACCACCCACAAGTTATAATATCTTACACAGTCGTCAGAAGTCAATCTTAATGTACTTGACTGCGTCCTCGGAAACATCTATAAAAATCTTTATTTTCTAACTTCTGTGTACCTTACACAAAGCATGACATGTACATGTTTTGCCAGAAAATTGTTACGTCATAATCGGCAGCTAATTTTATAAGGTACAGTTCAAAGGCAAGGTAATGTCTGCCGACAACACGTGTTATGCAATAAAAACAAGCAAATTCGACGAATTTATGTCCCCCGCCTTGGAAACTAGGTCTCCACTGTATATACACTTAAGTGTTTGAGCTGGAAAAGCGGCTAAGTTAAAAATGTGAAAAAAGTAATAAAAAATAATGTGAGGATTATATCCAAACCACATGCATATCTTCAGACCATGAACAAAACGCCTGTGAAGTTTCAAAGGAATTGGCATAAAACTGTAGGAGGAGTTGCACACACAAGGTACCAACTATCTATTCACTTTGATAGTAAAAATGTATGAAAAATGGCTAAGTTCAATTTGCGAAAAAAGTAATAAAAAATAATTTCAGGATTATATCCAAACCACATGCATATCTTCAGACAATGATCAGAACACCTGTGAAGTTTCAAAGGAATCGGCATAAAACTGTATGAGGAGTTGCGCACACAAGGTACCCACTGTCTAGTCACTATGATAGTAAAAACGCCTAAAAAATTACTAAGTTCAACTTGTGGAAAAAGTGACAAAAAAAAATCTCAGGATTATATCCAAACCACATGCGTATCTTCAGACCATGACCAAAACACCTGTGAAGTTTCAAAGGCATCGGCATAAAACTGTATGAGGAGTTGCGCACACTAGGTACCTACTATCTAGTCACTATGATAGTAAAAAAGCCTAAAAAATTACTAAGTTCAACTTGTGGAAAAAGTGACAAAAAATAATCTCAGGAATATATCCAAACCACATGCGTATCTTCAGACCATGACCAAAACACCTGTGAAGTTTCAAAGGCATCAGCATAAAACTGTAGGAGGAGTTGCGCACACAAGGTACCCACTATCTAGTCACTTTGATAGTAAAAATGCCTAAAAAATTACTCAGTTCAACTTGTGGAAAAAGTGACAAAAAATAATCTCAGGATTATATCCAAACCACATGCGTATCTTCAGACCATGACAAAAACATCCGTAAAGTTTCGAAAGAATTGGCATAAAACTGTAGGAGGATTTGCGCACACAAGGTACCTACTACATTAGGGGGACGGAAGGACGGAAACAAGGACGGAAGGACGGACGGAATGCCGAAAACTATGTCCCTCCGCTTTTCTTCGAAAAGGCGGGGGACAAAAATAATGTGAGGATTATATCCAAACCACATGCATATCTTCAGACCATGATCAAAACGCCTGTGAAGTTTCAAAGGAATTGGCATAAAACTGTAGAAGGAGTTGCACACACAAGGTACCAACTATCTATTCACTTTGATAGTAAAAATGTATGAAAAATGGCTAAGTTCAATTTGCGAAAAAAGTAATAAAAATAACCTCAGGATTATATCCAAACCACATGCATATCTTCAGACAATGATCAAAACACCTGTGAAGTTTCAAAGGAATTGGCATAAAACTGTATGAGGAGTTGCGCACACAAGGTACCCACTGTCTAGTCACTATGATAGTAAAAACGACTAAAAAATTACTAAGTTCAACTTGTGGAAAAAGTGACAAAAAAAAATCTCAGGATTATATCCAAACCACATGCGTATCTTCAGACCATGACCAAAACACCTGTGAAGTTTCAAAGGCATCGGCATAAAACTGTATGGGGAGTTGCGCACACAAGGTACCTACTATCTAGTCACTATGATAGTAAAAACGCCTAAAAAATTACTAAGTTCAACTTGTGGAAAAAGTGACAAAAAAAATCTCAGGAATATATCCAAACCACATGCATTTCTTCAGACTATGACCAAAACACCTGTGAAGTTTGAAAGGCATCGGCATAAAACTGTATGAGGAGTTGTGCACACAAGGTACCCACTGTCTAGTCACTATGATAGTAAAAACGCCTAAAAAATTACTAAGTTCAACTTGTGGAAAAAGTGACAAAAAATAATCTCAGGATTATATCCAAACCACATGCGTATCTTCAGACCATGACAAAAACATCTGTGAAGTTTCGAAAGAATCGGCATAAAACTGTAGGAGGAGTTGCGCACACAAGGTACCTACTACATTAGGGGGACGGAAGGACGGAAACAAGGACGGAAGGATGGACGGACAGACGGAATGCCGAAAACTATGTCCCTCCGCTTTTCTTCGAAAAGGCGGGGGACAAAAATAGGACTACCTCGGTACCTGTGTTTCACAGGATAAGCTTACCGCAAAGGTGAGATAAATGCAGCTTGTAACATTGATAGTAATTAACAGGATAATTATGTCCGATGTTTTATGAACCTAATCCATGTAATTATCAAATATGGTGGAAATAATTGCTGTCATCGGAAATTGGTCAACAGTAAATAAGTTTTATTTTAATACCGTCGGTTACTGTAAACTTCGAGTTGACCCCGAAAATGACAGCGCATTATTTGATGACACAGTGTGGTAAATAATTACAATAATTATAAGGTATGGGGGCGTCTCATAGATGTCCGATACTGAGAATACAATTTCAACGGTAATGGTCGTTTAAACGGAATCATTTCGTTTTCTAGCGCTCGAGTAAACGTTTACAATATTTTGTAAATGTAGAAGCCCTAGAAAGGTATGACATTTCAGTGCAGTAAACTACCATTTTAGGCTTAATATTCAATATTATTCAAATTTCGCATGATCAATAGCTGTATTGACCATACATTGGGCCAAATAAAAAAATATCTGTGTTGAGGGTAACCCGATCCTACCTTAATTTTTTAGTGAAACCTAGACTTTTTTTTTTCAAGTTTTCTGGAAAATATATAATTTCATGTATTTTGAAGGTATTTCTGTAGAAAAATTAACAAATAAACAAATGGCTGTGCCTACCCCTACCTAAAATTTTCAGATCCGTTACTCCAAATACACAAACTTTTTATTTGGCCTAATGTATTTGACAAAAAATGCTGATCATTAAAATTTTAGCCCTTCAATCAGTAATCGATATAGCCATTAGTCATTTTCACAAAATGTAGTAAATTTCAGAATTTAATTCAGAGGTCCAGATAAAGGGCATTTTTGCGTTTTATACATATGAAAAAAGGGTAAAAACGCATTCCATTCCTGTTTGATGCGTCGGGAAAACGTCTTTAAAATACTGGTTGACGCGTCGTTTGTGAAACGGAAGCGTCAACAAACGCCTCGTATTTTGCACATGGCCTTACGGGTATGTCTGCAAAAGCGTGAACAAATAACTGCCGAACTTGTTCGCATGAAATTTCCCAGCTTTACCAGCGACTGATGCGACAGTTCGGTGCAGAATGTGCTGTGTGACGTGATTCAATATCCGGCAGACGGGTAACTATATATCTAAAAAAAATAGAACAGAACCGGACTAAAAATTGGGTGACCCAGTCCATATTTTGGCGTCATTGACGGGTTACAGAGTAAATAGACAGTCTGCTACATTTTACACGTAATAGATTGAGGCACAGTCTTCGATATTTATTGCCGGCAATTTCATCATGGCTGCTCGCACACGAGCCAAAATCAGTTCAGAAGTAGCTTTTTAAGTTTTTTTCCAGCGATCTGATCCGCCAGAGAAATGTGGAGCTGTTAAAACCCATTATTCTTGACCTGCTGAGTTCCTGCTTTGACACTGTTGAGAAACGTATTAAAAACCATAGACATGTTGCATCTGGAACTCTGTTGCAAAAAGTTGACTTTATTGTAATATCTAATGGCAGTCAAACCACAAAAAACTCCCTGAAAAAAAAAATTGGGAGTGAAAAAACTTCCAGATATTGCAGAAAAACTCCCTTGTCACAAAGTGAGGATTCAGCAACTCCCTGCTGAAAAAAGTTATCTGGAGCTCTGTTAATTAATGGCTTAATTGTTTAAGTTTATGCAATGAAAATCACTAATCACTTTAATCGCTTATCATTAAAAAATACGGTCATTAATGGCTGAATGTTAAACCCCATCCTGACCTTGAAATTTTTATAGCTCTTGAGCAGATTTCTGCTTTGCTGTTGAGCTGCTTGTGTTCTACAGCTTGGTCGTGGTAGCAGAGGTAATACAGGGATACTGACTAACTCATTTTTCATAGGAGCAAGCTGGGCCCCTAAAAACTGAAAATTAGTCGCCCAGCCAGAAATTTAGGGGCCCACATTTAAAACATGAGAATCTTTTATTCAGAATCTGTGCGAGAATTGCGCCGTTTCCTTAAGGCTTGTAGTAAACCCTCCTTTCTTCAGGGTTTTGCTTCCTTTTAGCAACAGGGTGTGAAACACCAGTGATTTATCGTCACATTACGCTCACAAAATTTATAAACGGTTAAGATTTTTAGCTGTCAAATCTATCTATCTATCTATCTTCCATTACGAAGAGATGGCCATGTTGTTTCTCGATAGGCCGGGCCGCGTAGCGCAATCGGTAGGGCACCTGACTCATAAGTCAGAGGTCCTGGGTTCGAAACCTGGTCTGGCCACATACTTTGTTTCTCCTTCCGCTGATTCAAGAAGGGCAGTTGTCAGTTACTGGCGAAAGTATGTGCACTTAGTACTGGTTAACCGCTTAGGAGGTCTTAGCCTGCCCATGAATAGTGTGGTCAGGTTAACTGGCCGTCCCGACATGACCATATATATTTACTGTGGATGTTAAGCAACAAATCAATCAAAGTTTCTCGATAGTGTGTAAAATCCAACACACAAGGATGACGGAACACCAAATATTCAAAGCAGATATCAGCGCGGAGGTTAGCAATGCCCTTTGAGGTGGCGGATTTTACTCCAAGCTGAAAACACGCCAGACACATGCCAAAACAGCTCACGATCGCAAGCTGGACACTGTCATTTTAATTTTAGGCGCCCAGCAGATTTTTTACTCGCAGTGGGCAAGTGGGCGACCGCAAGTCTGTATCCCTGTTATAGATGTAGCTAGTATAAAATGGCTCTAGGGCTCCTATTTCCAAACGTGTAGTGAGAAGTTAATAATCACTTAATAAGCGTTTGTGCGATCATGATGATTTTAACATTCATTCAATGAATTTTATCCGCTCTGCACTATAGATAATGCTCACCTAACAGTTTTAACCCTTTCATCAATTTCTTCTACAGCCGGTCTCAACAAATCTACCATTCCTTCGGCTATAGCATCCCTGCTTTCGAACCCTAACCCAGGATTTACAGGAGGAGGTGCTCCGCTCACTTCGGCCATTTTTGTTTACTACAATGGTGGACTTGTTTTTTAATCTAAATCTTTTTATGCGGCGTATGGAGATTCGGTTCTACTAAACACCGTATTCAACTCACACGTCATATCCATACAATGTTATTATCATAGAGCCTTATTTATGGAAGTCTAAACTCACTTCCTGCCATTACTCTTTAAAATTTTATATTCATTATAAAAGATTTAGATTCCTCTTAGCCTAGATAGGTCTATTTTTCTTTCTTAGTATGAATATACTTTATAACATATTTTCTTTGCAAAAATACTCCAGTCCCCTTACCAATACCTATCTAATACACAAATATTACTCTCCTTACCAATTACTAGACAAAAAGTTATTCAAACGGTCTTGGTTACATGACCAACATGGCCGCCTCGACCATATATGGTAAAAACCTATAAAAACTTCACCAGAACCAATGAACCAATGGCCTTGAAACTTGATATGAAGCATCGGGTATGGGAGTACTACCAAGATTGTTCAAATGATGACCTTGGGTTGACCTTGACCTTTTTTACGGCAAGGTCTAATTTGCCTTCTGGTGCTTTTATATGGGCAAATGCTAGAACATAAGATTTCATGGTAATTGTTGAAGATTTTGGCCTAAAAATTGGTGTATACAGTCATCTTAATGAGTACATGAAGATTTATGAGTACAAGAGGCCAAGGTCATTCTTTGACCTTTGACCCTGTTCTCTGAAATTTTGACAATTTCAGACATCTCCTCAAAAGCCACTGGGCAAATTGTAACCAAATTTCATGTAGAGCCTCCGGGTGTTGAGGGAATAGAATTTGGTCACATTACCAACATGGCCGCCACTCCCATATATGGTAAAAACCTATAAAAAATCTTCTTCTTCAGAACCAATTTGCTAATGGCCTTGAAACTTGGTATGTAGCATCAGGTATGGGAGAACTATCAAGATTGTTCAAATGATGATCTTGGGTTGACCTTGACCTTTTTTAAAGCAAGGTAAAATATGGCAAAATTCTAGATGATAAGATCATCAGATTTCATGGAAAGTTTTGGAGAGTTTGACCTCAAAATTGGTATGTACAATCGTCTTAATGAGTACATAAAGATTTGTGAGACCAAGAGGTCAAGGTCATTCATTGACCTAGGTCTCTCATATTTTAACAATTTCAAATACATGTATCTCAAAAGCCAAAGGGCCAATCGTAACCAAATTTCATATAGAGCCTCCAGGGGGCTAAGGGGATGAAAATTTATTCCAACAGTCCTGATCACATGACCATCATAGCCACCATGCCCCTATTGGCAAAAACCTTTAAAAAAAATCTTCTTCAGAACCAATTGACCAATGGCCTGTGGTATGGTATGTGGATTTGAGCACTGAAGTACTAGTAAACAACAAAAACTGTTCAAATGATGACCTTGGGTTGACCTTGACCTTTTTAGGACAAGGTCAAACATGGAAAAATGCTAGAACAAAAGATTCCATCATCCATGGAATGTTTTAAAGATTTTTGCTCCAACATACCGTTGGTACATGTTTTTGATTTATTATAACTTTTTTTTATTGTTATATGTATGGTGACGAAATTTTGCAGTGATTTGCAATAATAGATGCAGTAAATCCGTTCTGAGTTTTGTTATAATACAATGTGCCATTCAAAAGAAATGCGTTCAGTCCGGGAACTTTCCGAACATACCTCGTATATATCCTCTGTTTGCGAAATACTTACTTCCCTTACATGTACCTTTTTTCCATGCAAAATACTTACTTCCCTTGCATGTACCTTTTCTGAGTTTTCTCCATGCAAAATTCTAACTTCCCTTGCATGTATCTTTCTTCTCTGCAATATACTTACTTCCCCTACATGAATCTTTCCTCTTTGCAAAATACTTACTTCCCTTACATATCTATTTCCTCTCTTCCCAAAATACTTATTTTCTTTGCAAATACCTTGTATCTTTTCTCATTGCAAAATACTTACTTCCCTTACATATCTATTTCCTCTCTTCCCAAAATACTTACTTTCTTTGCAAATACCTTACATGTATATTTTTTCCATGCAAAATACTTACTTCCCTTGCATGTACCTTTTCTCCATGCAAAATACTAACTTCCCTTGCATGTATCTTTCTTCTCTGCAATATACTTACTTCCCCTACATGTATCTTTCCTCTTTGCAAAATACTTACTTCCCTTACATATCTATCTCCTCTTTGCAAAATACTTACTTCCCTTACATATCTATCTCCTCTCTTCCCAAAATACTTATTTGCTTTGCAAATACCTTTCCTCTTAGAAAAATACTAGCTATAGCTAGCTGGCACATACATTTCCTGTTTTTGGAAAAATACTTATTACCCTTATATATACTTTTCCTCTCTTTGCAAAGTTCTTTCTTTCCTTTAAATGTACCATTACTTCTCTTTGTAAAATGCTTTCCAAATTGCCATTATCTATCCTCTTTGCAAAATATTTACTCCACTTACACATACATATCCTCTCTTTGAAAACTAACTTCTCATACAAACACCTATCCTCTCTTTGCAAAATACGCAACATATGCAGTTCCCTTACCTATACCTAACATCTCCTACATAATATACTCTCTTTGCAAGCTTACTTCCCTAACAAATACCATTCCTCTCTTTGTAAAATACTTTCTTCCCTAAGTTACCTATACTTATTCTCACTTTAAAAAAAAATTTACTTCTCTACCTTTACAAATATTAGCTCTAGGACAGGGGCTGATAATCTCCTCGGGATAAAATTTTGACCATTTCATTTGGATTTTTTTATGACTTTTACATGTGTATAGCCCTATGTCAGTGGCAGATAATCTCATGGGAAAACAGTTTGATCATGGCAGAATTTGAGAAAGCTTATATTACTTTGATAAATATAGGAAAATCCCTTTCAACTCTGTCACCTGTCCTATGCAGCCACCTTTTTGGGGTCTAAGAGGACAAAAATACAACATGAATCTCTATTAAGTTATTACAGCCCGTTTCATATTTACGCAAAATCTGACTGTCTGAAATGTTTCTCTTTTTAAACTGAATTAGACAGGATAACGGTTTTCTCCGCTACTAAAGTGCAGGTGTACAACGGTAGTTCAGCTTCAAAGCAAACCGTCTTGTCACAAACTTAACGGCACCTGTCAGCGGTATTATTAACGCATAAATCACCAAGCACGTGGCAATGCTCTTCAACTGTGAAGTTTCAAAATACGGTGAAATCAATCGAATAATAATAGTAAAAAAGGATAAGCAGTCAAGCCCGACTGCGTAAATAATGCGCTATAAAATGAGATAAGGCATTGTTATTATTATTATTTGATAGAAAAGTGCAGAGTTCCTGGTGGTTTAAAACGGCGGTGATAGTTTAGCACTAAGAGGTAAAGATGAGACAATCTGCAAGTATACGACACTCAGGCAATAAAGATAACATAATTCGCCGCCCGTGTACATACTGGTAATACTGGTCAATACCCCTACCTGAGCTGTCATTTTAATTGAGTCGCGACGTGAGAAAGAAGTACCTTTAGACATGGGCAAATAGCGAATATTAAGAACAGCCTGCAAGTCTGATCTGAGCAGAGTGTTCGCTATTTGCTGTAGACTTCATTTATTGTTGATCAGGAACGAGGTGATTTTGCTAACATTGCATATGCACAGGCTGATCCGAGTTTGATCGAATAATCATTATATACGTGCAAAAGTGGCTGTCGTTCGAGACAGTCTATAAAAGGATCTACTCAGTCGACAGGGGAAGACGACTCGGCTTTTGGGACGCTATTATAAAAAAGATCCGCGTGTTATGTGTATCTGCGCAGTTTACTGTACAGTCTGGTCAGAGCATACACCGTATGATTCACCTATCCTGCAACATGTGCCTATCATGCTGTTTTTACATATAGGCTTGTTTGGGCAACGACGCGGCTTGAATCCAAACGTCATTTTCATAGGGTCAACACTTTTAATAAGAAAAGGATTTGCTCCATTCAGAAAGGGATGTAAAAATGAAAATGGCAGTGTTGCTTCCCCGAAAAGTGTGCCCATTCACCTTAAGACAGATCTTTCCCGATATCAACCAATACGGGACATACCATGTATCCTTTTCACTTCTAAAGTTTGATCAAATACATTATAAGATCAACTCTTAACCAAAACAAACTGGCCAATCTGATCTGAGTCTGCGCTTGGCGCACAACCACATTGCTGGTTTTCTCGTGTCGTGGCTCATATGCAGGTGTACCCACACACATTAAAAGTTTGTTATAGTAAAGGCGACCATTTTACACATAGGGTATTTAGGTAAAATTTTCAATCACAGAAATCATTTCTCCGATTCTGAAAGGACGCCATCAGACTCAGTGCCGGGCTCAGATAGAAGATACACATCAATGATTCTTCCTTGGCTTCCTGGGAAACAACTTTGAAAAGTAAAATAAGATATTCGAACACGCAGCAAAACGAGGGAAAATTGTTACATGTATGAGCTGTAGGCCTAATGTTTAATAGTCCGAAAACTTTGAGAATTTATCCGCGCGGCAGAGTCAGTTTCGTTTTCATGTAAATACAAGTACTGTGATTTTGCCATGCGGAGTTCTGATTTATAAAACAAACTTCTCACCTCTTATATTTCCTTCATTTCGATGCATCTTTTAAAGTCCGAACATTTGATTATTGATCCGTGCGGAAAAATCATGTTTTCTATATTTCATGAATGAACTAATTAATAAGCTGTGACGTATATCTTTTAGCTATCAAACCAACAGTTTTACGGATTTGCATATCTAAGATAGTGAATTCAGTGAACGTCAATCATCTTTGAGACTGCCCTGTTGCAGCGTTCGCTAATCAAGACACGCCACTTATTATTGTCGCGTGCAGGTTTAGTGATACAATCGAAGGTAAAACTTGACAGTTCTTACATCAGAGAGTCTTTGCTTACTTTCCGGGGGCTTATCAAAATACGAAGTTTTACATTTGCAAAGGCATTTGAGCCGCGACACGACAAAACCAACAATGTGGTTGTGCGCCCAGCGCAGACTCAGATCAGCCTGGGCATCCGTCCAGTCTGATCAGAGCCTTCGCTGACCGCATGGAGGTAGCTTAGACCCTAAGCTACCCTTTGAGCACATAAAGAAGAGACTGAGTAAACTGGGCGGATGCCCAGTCTGATCTGAGTCTACCCTGGGCGCACAACCACATTGTTGGTTTTCTCGTGTCGCGGCTCATTTGTTTTTGTTAAAATCGCTAAAGGGAAAATCGGCACGCACAAATTAACACTTACATGGACCACAAAAGTTAAAAAATAATCGCAAAAATAGAAAATAATTTATTCTGTTCATAGCTCCAGTGACCTGGTGGGAAAGAGCGCTGGCTCTTATATGTCATCTCTGTGACTGCTGTGGGTTCGAGCCTCGCTCAGCGCACAGGCCGACAACAGTTCTGCTTGCGAAAATTCAGGAGTTTTTCCCATGAGCTCCGGTTTTGGCTATTAAAAGGGCCTGTTAAACACTGGTTTTCTTTTTTCTCTTTTTAAGCTTGCCAATGACTATATCATTAACATCATGTCAAATAAAAAGGTCGCATTTTGTACATATTGCAGTTTAGTTCAATTGCGCTCGCTACGCATTTGAAGATCGGATGAAAGGGAGGCGGGTAATATAGATCAATAATAATTATGAGACTACTAATAAGACTGATGTACTTTAAATTTTGACAGACATAACAAGTTAGTTCGACACAACCGTAATAGCTTTGTTTACGGTATCTTGACCACGGGCTTAATGTGGATCCTGACAATACGGCTCTTCCCAAATGGATTTGCAGTCTAGTTCTTTTGACCGTTCCAAGGCGGCACTTCTGTTGTGGTTCTTCAATTTTACGTGTTCTTAGGTCCGCTTGTCTGTGGTCTTCTGGCAATATGGTCACCTGTGAAGCTGCCCACTTTGCTCTCTCTCTCTCTCTCTCTCTCTGTGTGTGTGTGTGTGTGTGTGTGTGTGTGTGATTTATAATAGAAAATAGGTAAAAGTAAATGTTACTGTTGTTTTTGATGACCGCCTATTTGGGAAAGAGCTGTTCAAATGAAATCAAAAACTGTAAGTTCGTGTAAAGAAACCATAATAAATAAGACGAAGCAACATTGGGCATAACATCACCTGAAACTGAACCTTAAAACGAATGGGGGAATATGGAAGGTAAAGATCAGCCTGCGCTTCCGCGCAGTCTGATTGCTTAGATAATCTGATACTGGGGAATAAAAGTGAGGATTCAGTTTGATCACTTTACACAGCGTGATGGCATAGCTTGCATTTTTTGGCGAGGCATATCGTATCGCGAGTGTGTTGTCCATAGTCGAAGTCATTAGCTCAGCTGCATGCAGTCATGCATCAAGAGGTTAATCTTTTACTGCTGGGTTGACAAAGTTTTCAGTCGTTGACCGGGCCGGGCTTCGAAGCCGCGACTTTCTGTGCAATAGCTATGCGCTCTAACAAATGGACTACGGCGTGACACACAAATCACTAGAAAACTGTGCAGTCCAAAAGTCTGTAAATCTGGTAACACACGTTGGTTGGTTGTTTTGAGTTTAACGGCCCTTTGAGACAGTATTTCAGTCTATATCGGGCCGTCTCCCAAAGAGAGGGAGAAAGAAGAGAGGTGTGATAGCTCGAGAAAAATGTCCAAACAGCCCCACCTGCATCTACTGCAAGCAAGGACGCCACGGAATTGGAAGTTATACCCAGCACCATCGCACCACCAAACCACCCCGATAACACACGTGAGAGTCGTCAGGCTAAAAGTAATGCTTTAGCTGTTGTGCACAAAACACAGGTTGGTGTGAGTCACCAGAGCCTACATATGCCCTAACGCCCTTTTACGCGTCGGTAAAAGGGACGATGGGAAATTAGCGAGCTGCCCAGTCTGGGATTAGACTCTGCATTCGTACATAAATCCCGGGCTCGAGACGCATTGGAAGTGGGTATCTTTTCAGTCATAAACAGCCTTTCATTATCACCAACCCATCGCCCTGATATTGCTGAAATCATGTTAAAAAGGGCGTAAAATCGTGATTCATCCACCATCGACAAAAATTAATAGGTTTGATTTTCAACACATTAATCTAATAAAGGTAGCAGATCCGAATTTGTTAGCTTGTCAAAGCAGCTAAACATCTTTTCAAGCGCAGAAATTGATTGACACTTCCGGCTACTGATTACATCTCTCTACCGTTATATTGTCATATGTACTCAATACAAGAGTCACAGGTCTTTGAGATGTTACAGTTATGTCTGTCACTGACCCGTTAAATCGTCTAGAGAAAGTAAACGTTGTAGACGCACAGATTTCGTCTATTTATGAAATTTGCCATAAGTACTGTTTCAGCTAAGAATCAGGTAGATTGCATTAATATCTTACTTTAGATTTTTTTCATGATGTTGTACATGTATATAGCCCTGTGTCAGGGCCAGTTAACCCCAAGGGACAAAAATTTGATCATGACAAGAAGCTTATATTGCTTTGATAATTTTTTTGCAAGTTTCAGAAAAAAATCCCTTTCAATGCTGAGTTTATAATCATTATTTCATGATTCAATAAATGTATATAGCCCTAGACAAGGGCAGATAACACCATCAGACTAAATTCTGATACAAAATGAAAGCTTTTGTTACTGTTATTGTTTCTGTAAAATTTCATCAAGATAAACCAAAACTCTGGTTTAATTTAGATTTTTTGCATGATTTTTAGCTCACCTGAGCCGAAGGCTCAGAGGTGAGCTTATAGGATGGGAGTCGAGCCGTCGTCCGTCCGTCCGTGGGTGCGTGGGTGCGTCAACACTTTCAAACATAAATATCTCAGAGACCAGTGGGCCGATCACAATCAAATTTTATCTGAAGCATCATTTGGGTGGGGGAAAGGCTGCATTAGGTTTTGGTGCCGATCAGCTCAGAACTCTGGTTTCCATGGCAACAGATAGCCCCCATAGGGTTATAATGGGGAAAACGGCGTCATCACGTTTTCTCGACTGTTTTTGATTAGATCCTTATCATACTTGCAGGTAATGATGACATACACAAGAGCTTGGATGAGTTCGAAATTTGGTCGAATTCGAGCACAGACTACGGAGTTAGCTGCCCTTGAGCGTTTGAAAAAAAATCCCATAGGGTTATAATGGGGAAAATGGCGTCATCACCTTTTCTCAACTGTTTTTGCTTAGATTCTTATCATACTTGCAGGTAATGATGACATACATAAGAGCTTGGATGAGTTCGAAATTTGGCCGGATTCGAGCACAGACTACGGAGTTAGCTGCCCTTGAGCGTTTGAAAAAAAATCCCATAGTGTTATAATGGAGAAAACAACGTCATCACATATTTTTAGAAAAACTTTGTCATCGCTCTATTGCCTACATTTCTCAACGGATTTTAAAATAACTTCACACAAATGTAGGGCGTGACAATATCTCGAGCAAGTTCGACTTTCAGGATGCTGCGCCCAAGGTCAAGGTCACTGTGGCTAATTTTAGAAAAACTTTGTCAGGGCTCTAGCACCTACATTTCTCAATGGATTTTAAAATAACTTCACAAAAATGTAGGGCATGACAATATCTCGAGCACGTTTGACTTTCAGGGTGCTGTGCCCAAGGTCAAGGTCACTGTGGCTATTTTTAGAAAATCTTTGTCATCGCTCTAGCGCCTACATTTCTCAATGGATTTTAAAATAACTTCACACAAATGTAGGGCATGACAATATCTCGAGCAAGTTTGACTTTCAGGGTGCTGCGCCCAAGGTCAAGGTCACTGTGGCTATTTTTAGAAAAACTTTGTCATCGCTCTAGCATCTACATTTCTCCATGGATTTTGCAATAACTTCACACAAATGTAGGGCATGACAATATCTCGATCAAGTTTGACTTTCAGGGTGCTGCGCCCAAGGTCAAGGTCACTGTGGCTATTTTTAGAAAAACTTTGTCGTCGCTGTAGCGCCTACATTTCTCAACGGATTTTAAAATAACTTCACACAAATGTAGGGCATGACAATATCTCAAGCAAGTTCGACTTTCAGGGTGCTGCACCCAAGGTCAAGGTCACTGTGGCTAATTTTAGAAAAACTTTGTCATGGCTCTAGCACCTACATTTCTCCATGGATTTTGAAATAGCTTCACACAAATGTAGGGTATGACAATATCTCGAGCAAGTTCGACTTTCAGGGTGCTGCCCCCAAGGTCAAGGTCACTGTGGCTTTTTTTAGAAAAACTTTGTCATCGCTCTAGCACCTACATTTCTCAACGAATTTTGAAATAACTTCACACAAATGTAGGGCATGACAATATCTCGAGCAAGTTCAACTTTCAGGGTGCTGCACCCAAGGTCAAGGTCACTGTGGCTATTTTTAGAAAAACTTTGTCATCCCTCTAGTGCCTACATTTGTCAACAGATTTTAAATTAACTTCACACAAATGTAGGGCATAACAATATCTTGAACAAGTTTGACTTTCAGGGTGCTGCGCCCAAGGTCAATGTCACTGTGGCTATTTTTAGAAAAACTTTGTCAGCGCTTTAGCACCTACATTTCTCAATGGATTTTAAAATAACTTCACACAAATGTAGAGCATGACAATTTCTCGAGCAAGTTCGACTTTCAGGGTGCTGCGCCCAAGGTCAAGGTCACTGTGGCTATTTTTAGAAAAACTTTGTCATCGCTCTAGCATCTACATTTCTCCATGGAATTTGAAATAACTTCACACAAATGTAGGGTATGACAATATCTCGAGCAAGTTCAACTTTCAGGGTGCTGGGCTTAAAGTCAAGGTCCCTGTGGCCTTTTTTAGCTCACCTGAGCCGAAGGCTCATAGGTGAGCTTATAGGATGGGAGTCGAGCCGTCGTCCGTTAGTGCGTTAGTGCGTGCGTGCGTGCGTGCGTGGGTGCGTCAACACTTTCAAACATAAATATCTCAGAGACCAGTGGGCGGATCGCAATCAAATTTTATCTGAAGCATCATTTGGGTGGGGGAAAGGCTGCATTAGGTTTTGGTGCCGATCAGCTCAGAACTCTGGTTTCCATGGCAACAGATAGCACCCATAGGGTTATAATGGGGAAAATGGCGTCATCACGTTTTCTCGACTGTTTTTGATTAGATCTTTATCATACTTGCAGGTAATGATGACATACACAAGAGCTTGGATGAGTTCGAAATTTGGCCGGATTCGAGCACAGACTACGAAGTTAGCTGCCCTTGAGCGTTTGAAAAAAATCCCATAGGGTTATAATGGGGAAAATGGCGTCATCACGTTTTCTCAACTGTTTTTGCTTAGATCCTTATCATACTTGCAGGTAATGATGACATACATAAGAGCTTGGATGAGTTCGAAATTTGGCCGGATTCAAGCACAGACTACGGAGTTAGCTGCCCTTGAGCGTTTGAAAAAAATCCCATAGTGTTATAATGGAGAAAACGTCATCACATATTTTTTGAAAAACTTTGTCATCGCTCTAATGCCTACATTTCTCAACGGATATTAAAATAACTTCACACAAATGTAGGGCATGACAATATCTCGAGCAAGTTCGACTTTCAGGATGCTGCGCCCAAGGTCAAGGTCACTGTGGCTATTTTTAGAAAAACTTTGTCAGCCCTCTAGCACCTACATTTCTCAGCAGATTTTAAAATAACTTCACACAAATGTAGGGCATGACAATATTTCGAGCAAATTTGACTTTCAGGATGCTGTGCCCAAGGTCAAGGTCACTGTGGCTATTTTTAGAAAAACTTTGTCAGCGCTCTAGCACCTACATTTCTCAGCAGATTTTAAAATAACTTCACACAAATGTAGGGCATGACAATATCTCGAGCAAGTTTGACTTTCAGGGTGCTGCACCCAAGGTCAAGGTCACTGTGGCTATTTTTAGAAAAACTTGGTCATCGCTCTAGCGCCTACATTTCTCAACGGATTTTAAATCAGCTTCAGACAAATGTAGGGCATGACAATATCTCAAACAAGTTTGACTTCCAGGGTGCTGCGCCCAAGGTCAAGGTCACTGTGGCTATTTTTAGAAAAACTTTGTCAGCGCTCTAGCACCTACATTTCTCAATGGATTTTAAAATAAATTCACACAAATGTAGGGCATGACAATATCTCGAGCAAGTTCAACTTTCAGGGTGCTTTGCCCAAGGTCAAGGCTATTTTTAGAAAAACTTTGTCATCGCCCTAGCACCTTCATTTCTCCATGGATTTTGAAATAACTTGACACAAATGTAGGGTATGACAATATCTCAAGCAAGTTCGACTTTGAGGATGCTGTGCCGAAGGTCAAGGTCACTGTGGCTATTTTTAGAAAAATTTTGTCATCGCTCTAGCACCTACATTTCTCAACAGATTCTAAAATAAATTCAACACAAATGTAGGGCATGACAATATCTCGAGCAAGTTTGACTTTCAGGGTGCTGCAATCAAGGTTTTTGATTAGATCCTTATCATACTTGCAGGTAATGATGACATTCATAAGAGCTTGGATGAGTTCGAAATTTGGCCGGATTAGAGCACAGACTACGGAGTTAGCTGCCCTTGAGCATTTGAAAAAAATCCCATAGTCTTATGATGGAGAAAACAACATCATCACTTTTTCATTTTTCATCGGATCTTCTTCATACTTGCAGGTAATGAGGATATGCATAAAAGCTTGGATTAGTTAGCATTTCGGCTACATCCAAACCACTGACTATGGAGTACCTGCCCTGAGCATCCAAAAAATCAGTGTCGCCACTTTTTCTTGGTTTCTACTGATCCGATCCTTTTCAAACTTGCAGGTAATGAGGAAATGCATAATATCTTAAACAAGTTCAAATTTTGGCCAGATCAGGCCAACCACTACGAAGTTAGCTGCCCTTGACAGCTCTGTCTATTGTGCTCTTGATCGGATACTTTTTAAACTTGCATATATTAAATGAGGGCATACATAATGTTTTGGATGAATTTAATTTTCAGCCTGATTGGACCACTGACTGTGGAGTTAGCTGCCCTTGAGCATCTTAAATATCCCTATAGGTTTACAATGTCTCTCAGGTGAGCAATTGTTGCCCTTTGGGCTACTTGTTTACATGTATGTAGCCCTGTGTCAGGGCCAGTTACTCCTTGGGGAAAATTTTTGATCATGATGAGAAGCTTATATTACTTTGACAATTTGTTGCAAGTTTCAGGAATATCACTCTCAGCTCTGGTCTTAGATAGATTTTTGTCATATTTTATACTTATATGGCCCGTAGGCAGGGGCAGATGACCCTAGTCGACAAAATTCTGCTTGTAACAGAAAGCTTACATAACTTCAGTCATTTCTATGAAGTTTCGTCAAGATGTTTCAAAGCATAAAGAAATTACAGACCAAACCACTTTTAAGACATTGACAAGGGCCATGATTCAGTCAGAAGACATTGAAATTTGCTCATTAAAGCGAGATATTCCCAAAACCAATCCCATGCAAAGTTTGAAGAATATCATTTAATTCTCAAGTTATCAAATGGAAATGAAGTGCTCACAGATGAACAGATGGACATTATGACAGACAAGATGGACCAGACACATGGACAGCCAGCGGGAAAACATAATGCCCTGCCATTAACATATGGCAGGGTATAAAAATCTATATCTGTATTATAACAGAGCTACTTTTTAGCTCACCTGAGCCAGAGGCTCCGGGGGAGCTTATAGGATGGTAAGGCTCCGGCGTCCGTCGTCCGTCCGTCGTCCGTCCACAATTTCAAACGACTTCTCCTCTGAAACCGCTGGGCGGATTGTAACCAAATTTCATATAGAGCCTCCTGGGACCTTAGGAACGAAAAGTTGTTCAAACGGTCCTGGTCACATGACCAACATGGCCGCCATGCCCATATATGGTAAAAACCAGAAAAAATCTTCTTCTCCAGAACCAATAGGTTGATGGTCTTGAAACTTAGTATGTAGCATCAGGTACACAAGTACTACCAAGATTGTTCAAATTATGACCTTGGGTTGACCTTGACCTTTTTTACGGTAAGGTCAAATTTGCTTACTCATGCTTTTATATGGCAAAATGCTGCAACATAAGATATCTTCAAAACTGTTGAAGATTTTGGCCTAAAAATTGGTACATACAGTCATCTTAATGACTACATGAAGATTTATGAGTACAAGAGGTCAAGGTCATTCTTTGACCTTTGACCCAGAACTCTCATATTTTGACAATATCAAACAATCTCCTCAAAAACCACTAGGCCAGTTGTAACCAAATTTCATATAGATCCTCCAGGGGTTGAGGGAATGAAAATTTATGCATACGGTCCAGGTCACATGACCAACATGGCAACCACGCCCATATATGGTAAAAACCTTTAAAAATCTTCTTCTCCAGAACCATTAGACCGATGGCCTTGAAACTAGGTATGTAGCATTGGGTACTCAAGTACTATCAAGATTGTTCAAATTATGACCCTGGGTTGACCTTGACCTTTTTTACGGCAAGGTCAAATATGGGAAAATGCTAGAACATGAGATTTCATGGTAAGTTTTGAAGATTTTGGCCTAAAAATTGGTACATAGAATCATCTTAATGAATACATGAAGATTTTTGAGTACAAGAGGTCAAGGTCATTCTTTGACCGTTGACCCAGAAATCTCAAATTTTGACAATTTCAAACAATCTGCTCTAAAACCACTGGGCCAATTGAAACCAAATTTAATATAGATCCTCGAGGGGTTAATGGAATGAAAATATTTTCTAACAGTCCTGGACACATGAGCAACATGGCCGCCATGCCCATATATGGTAAATACCTTTAAAAATCTTCTTCTCCAGAACCAATTGACCGATGGCCTTGAGACTTTGTAAGTAGCATTGGGTACTTGAGTACTATCAAGATTGTTCAAATTATGACCTTGTGTTGACCTTGACCTTTTGCAGCAAGGTCAAATATGAGAAAATGGTAGAACATAAGATTTCATGGAAAGTTATGAAGATTTTGACTTAAAAAATTGGTATATACAGTTGTCTTAATGAGTTCATGAAGAATCATGAGTACAAGAGGTCAAGGTCATTTTTTTACCTTTGATCCAGATTTCTCATATTTTGACATTTTCAACCATTTCCTCAAAGGCCAAAGGGCCAATTGTGAACACATTTCATATAGAGCCTCCAGGGGTTGATTAAATGAAAATTTGTTCAAACGGTCCAGGTCACATGACCAACTTGGCCGCCATTACCACTTACGGGATAAATCTTTAATATTTTTCTTCCCCAGAACCAATACACCTATGGCCCTGAAACTTGGTAAATAGCATGGAGTACTAGAGTACCACCAAGACTGTTCAAATGGTGACCTTGGGTTTACCTTGACCTTTTTTGCGGCATGGTCAAATATGGGAAAATGCTAGAACATAAGATTTCATGGAAAGTTTTGGAGATTTTGGCCTAAAAATGGTATATATGGTTGTCTAATGAGTACATGAAGATTTATGAGTACAAGTGGTCATGGTCATTCTTTGACTTTTGACCCAAAACTCATATTTTGACAATTTCAGACATGATAAGTATAAGCCACCTTGCCAATTGTTCAGGTGAGCGATTCAGGGCCTCATGGCCCTCTTGTTTGGAATTGTTTTGGAAGGGAAAAATCCATATATTTTATCAGAATAAAACAACTGGGGGTCATTTTGAGGGGGAAAATGCCATCTTATGGTACCTATATTGGTTAAGGGAGACAATCAAAATATGTCTCTTATCATTTGACTGATATTTGGCATTATTTGTACTATAAGAACATGAAGTTATTTTTTTTTTGTAGAAAATACCTTAAGGCTTGATATGTGATGTGAATCCTCTGCCTAGCAGAAGATTCACATGAAATTTCAAGGAAATATCAAGCCATATTTTCTTTGAGAAATAAAAACAGAAAAATTAAAGTGTCGTCTGCTGCAATTTTGTTTGGCGCTTTAAGGGTTAAGAATTTCAGATTTTGTTGCAGCATGTCTGGGCCACACACATGCAGCATATTGGAACTTGCCATTTGTAAACTTTAAATTCTTCATAGTGATTTGGCAATGTATAGTTTGGTTGTGTGGTTAGTATGTTGTGTGGGTGTAAGCATGTGCTAAGTCTATTTGTTGGTTGGTCTGGAGTTTAAGTAATGTTTTTTTTTTCTAAATTTAGTCAACATCTAATAAGCTTATGATGATGATTAAATTCTGGTTGATTACTCTCTTGAATGAGAACTCCAGAAAATGCTCTCTTTTTTTTAGTCTAGTTCTCATAATGATGGTCCATGGGAAGCTCAAGGGAACAAACCCAGCATAACATGCAACTCCTGTCACCAGGTCTGTCCATGTCATCTCCAATTTTAACCCATTCCATTTCAGATATCCCTTTAGGGGTATCTGGGCAAACAGTTTGGATCCAGATCAGGCCCCACAAACGTGGGGCCTGATCTGAGATCCAAACTGTTTGCTGCCTAGACACCATTTCTACAAGAGTTGGTTAGACCAATATTGTCAAAGTAGTCTTATTTAGTTCAATAAAGATAGCTGAGTTGCCATCTATTTGGGAAAGAGCTGCTGACTCGGCTTATCACTTGTAATTTATTGTTTGTTGGGATGTCTTTGTCAACCTTTCCCTTTGATGTTGGGGATAGGGTTTGGGATCTGATTCAGTCAGTTCCTGAAGTGTAGTTACTCTTTAAATTTGATTTTTGATGCAGACGACAATTTCAGCAGACGACAAAAATACCCAGAATGCAATGGGTTAAGAAGAGAGTCCACTAGAAAATGCTTGTTTTGTTTCGTCAAATGTTCATCAAGATATTCCCTAGGAGGCTCAAGGGAACAAATCCATTAATTGCATTACCCGGCACCGAGTTTGACTACATTCTGTCGAATTCGAAGAGGATATATACAGGTATTAAAGATAAGAAATACTATGAAAATTTAGTTTTAATTCATTTATTTTCATTCTATTATTGATTTGATTTTTTTAGTTAACTGTTTAGAATATTATATTCATAAAATATCACTTTAAACCCTTAAAGCCCCAAAAAAACAGATGACAGAAGTTATGTCTGCAAAATTTCAACAAATGTTTCATCCAAGCTATACCAAATTCAGAATGCAAAAATTGAGGGCAGAGTGCAGATTCAAATGAGGTGGCTCATCATGAGCAACCTCATCTGTATTTACACCGTTTGCAAATTCAACAACGGTTACCAATATATGTGTTTTGGGCACTTTAAGGGTTAAGAATTTTGATTGTCAACAGTCACCATACATACCATATTCACCCTAAATATTTGGTAATCTAATACATTCCAGTAACACACACATTAAGGTGTATGGATACACTTTCAATGGAAGCAACTCTAACAATTTCTTTTTGTCTCGCCTCTCTATGGGGGTCAACTCATAAATGAGAGAATTTGCTCCAAACAGAGTAAATTCTTTCCTATATGAGCAGAACCCATTTGGAAGGGCTACAGCATCCAGGGAAGAAAACAGACAGTCATAAAAGTTGTCTCCCTTTGAATATAAATGGCCCAAAACCATGGAAGTATACCCATACATGTTAATCTGAACAAGTCAATTAGACCTATCAAGGTATGTTTCATAACTTGGCAAACAGTGCATATCCTGATCAGGGTCTGCACTGTTTGCTTAGCCATATTGTCTAAATATATAAGATGAATGGGTACACTTTCAGGAGAAGCAACTCTGTCATTTTCATTTTGTCTCTTTTCTCAATGCAGGTCAACTCTTTAAGGAAATAATTTGTTCCTGTATGAGAAATTATTTCCTTTCAGAGAACCATTTCTGGAAAGGCTTCTTGATTCAGGGAAGCAAAGAGGAAGTCACAAAAGTTGTTCCCCTTAGTAAAGGTGGCAAAAATGCATGAAGGTGTAACCTTACATTCAGCTACATACAGTATACAGCACACCATAATGTTATGTATGCTTATGGTATAGCAAACGGTTTAAACGTGACTGGATTCACCTCCTTTTTTCCACTATTTTTACAAAGGAACCAACTTTTGAGGTTTCCCATTTGCTTCCCTAGAAGATGAAAATGGCTGGGTTACTTCCCCTAAAAGTGTATCCTTTCATCCTAAATCTCCATAAAATTCTTATGTTGTGACCCACCATTGAGAACCACTTCAGTCAGGCAGTTATTAATGGGGAGCCACAGTTCTAAAAAGGCGGTACTTTACAATATGCTTTTATGAAAATGACCAAAAATAACTTTACCATTTTCCTCAAAACTTGTATTCATTAACTAAACTTCTGGAAAACTAAAACAATATATAATAAAATACACATGGAAAACACATGTAAATATATTTGGTAACAACCATGTGTAGATAATATGGCACAAACTTGCAACTTCATAACAGTGTCTGAACAAATTTGCAAAATTAAATAAAAATAGCCAATCCACATCCCTTTTCTTCACTTCTCCTATTGTCAGAGATGTTCCTATTGTTTTGCTTTGGATTTTTCTCTCCCACACAGACCACAGAACTTTCAAATTTAACAACGAAATGTACTGTTTAACAACAAACATATCAGTACGTGATTGTTTCTGGATAGGGGCAGTAAAACTGGTGGAAATACATGGCAGTGTACCCTTAAAACCTTAAACAGTTGGCTAAGGAACATCTCACACTGCTCTGGTTTAAGCATATGTGCTCTGAGCATGCTATTCCAGATACCATGACGTCCTGAATTTAAGATACAGTAGTCAATAAAACTGTATAAAATGTATGTGTGACGTTAAGACACAACAGTCATTACAATAAACGGCCTGTATAAAATCTCACAGATCATAAAGAAGAAAATGTTGCATCCAGATAACGGTTTGATCCCTAAAACCAGCATGATACAGATCATGATTCAAGCTAGATGTGTACAAAAAAATTCAGTCTCTTTACAACGTTACATTTGGGGCCCATAGGAATTGAATGAGTTATCAGTGAATCATATTACAAGCATGAATTTTACAAATGATTTATAGGTCATTTTCCTGTAATTTCTTTGTGAAATCCTAATTTTTGGAAGCAGGACATGACATCTTATATGTAAGCTTAATGCTGAAATAAAGATATCGTATTGTATTATATCCAACTCTGCACTATAACCAGTAGTGCTATAAAGGGGCCACCCTGTACTACTTTATCTGGTGACAGGTAAGCTGATTCTCTTTTGCCAAACAAATATCAGACTTCATATGGGAACTAGAAACTAAATTCAAGCAAACTAGCAATTATGAAATTAAAAGAAATCAGAATGACTTTTACAAGCTAATAGCTACATGTATTTAACATCTTAATGAATTTAAAAGGTACTATGAAATAGCAACAGAAGTAACATATTAAAAGGATAATACACTGTTGTTATGTCTGACTGATAAAATACGAAGTTTCTTCACACCTTATGATAAGAAATTTCACAACAAAACTGTTCTCAAGCATTCTTTCTTTTTTTATTTATTTCTCTTTTTTCTTTGTAGTTGTCATAGCAGATAAATGCTCAAGGTATCTTCAAATTTCAAGTTGAAGTCAATATGTTTTTTATCAGTGAAAAAATACTAATGAATTCAATAGTCACATCTAAGACACAGGATCACAACACCTTTAAAACTCTATTTCATATATCACCTGTTTTACAGGATTTCAACATTAACATACAACAAAACATATATGCAAGGCATCAATACGCCGGGAAACTCAGTCATATTTTCCACCTGAAACTGTGGACATTCTAAGGACCATTTACACTACCGAAACAAAGCTCAGTCTAGATTAACCCACTGGATTCTGGGTGTTTTTTGTAGTCTGCTGAAATTGTCATCTGCATCAAAAGTCAAGAATATTTTGACAATATTGGTCTAAGTCTTGCAGAAAGGATGTCTAGGCAGTATACAGATTGGATCTCAGATCAGGCCTCACATTTGTGTGGCCTGATCTGGATCCAAACAGTATGCCCAGATACCCCTAAAGGGGTACCCAAATGGAGTGGGTTAAGTTTAATTGTTATCCCTTTGAGTTTACACTGAGATAGCCTTGATAAAAGAAATCTGTATTCAGTAAGTTAACCTTGTTGCATTCACACTGGCATAGAGATAATCTGTAATGTCAGTCCCATTTCGTCAGTTATGATGCATGGTTAACTTGCCAAAATTTGCTCTCTTGAAAACTTTGAGATACCTAAATACAATTATCTCTAATTATGACATTATCTTAAACTACACTAAAACTCCACATTGAACTTTTCATGGACAACAAAGGTCAATTGTACGCAATGAGAATAGCCAAAGTACGAAATACACCAAAGGTTGAACACTTGTAATAAATTGAGGTCTGTAAGGGGAATATCTTATATTTTTTTTTAAATTATATCTAAAATCCAGAAAAACTCAGATAATTACAAACCTATTTGCAAAATCAACCAAGTGTTTCTTATTCCTCAGCATGGCAGCAATAGATACATTTTTTTTGTTTTGTTCTACAAAAAACGAATCACTAATAATATTATTAGTTAACCCCAATGGTAACCCCAAAAGCTTCCAAGACAGCAAAGTTTTCCAAATGCATCAACATTAAACGCAGCTCGGCGTTAATAAACACTGTACATGTATATAACCAATGATTATTAAATTACAAGCATTGGAAAAAATATTGTTTTGATAACACTTCAATTTGGGTACCCATATTTAATGTTACTAATTCAATATCAACTGTGGCCTGCAAGGGAATACAAACATATCTTCTGGAATGTGCAAACAGTGACAACTCAAATCAGCTAGCACAGACATTATAATCAGAGCTCTAGATAAGAGGGAGTATTTGGTGATAATTACGGATAACTTTTGTTAATCCTGCTTAAAAACATATGTTGTGACCCTTACTTCCTCTTACCTAGAGCTCTGAATTATAGTGTAATCAGTCTTGTGTATTTGCATCAATAATTCAGAGACCATGACCAGATAATTTGTAAAGCATTTATTCGGCTATATGACGGGTTTCCCCTTCAAACACTGTCTCAAATCTGTAAATCAGCCTTGCATAATTCATCTATGTGGTCTTGTAAGGTCTTGTAAGATGGATTTAGATTTTGGGATTGTTTTGGAAGGGAAAACCCCCATCTTATAGAAGAATAAATATGGGTATTAATATTTGTTAAGTCTCCATCAAAACATATGTTGTGACCCCTAATTAGAACCATCTCATATAGACATTTCTAATAAGGGGTCAAAACCTATATTTTATGCAGAAATAAGATTATCTCAGAATTATCACCAATTTAATCTCCTCGGGCCGTACTGACTTAAGTGGTTGCTATGTGTTGCTAAGGCTAAATTTCTATGAAGTAGATTCCCCACAACTATGAAATTTGCTCTGGAGGAACAGTCTGAAAACGACTGTTCCTCCAGCACAAATTTCATAGTTGTGGGGAATCTACTTCATAGAAATTTAGCCTTAGCAACAGCATAGCAACCACTTAAGTCATTTTATAAATACGGCCCCTTATCTTTAACTCTGCATGAGGAATTCCATCCTGTAACAAAGAAGACAGAACAGTTTGCACAGCTGCACAAGCTGATCAGTACACTGCTCACACATGCTATAAGGTACACATTTTTATGGTACTTATCATATGTACAAAATCTATCTACTATGAATAAAAGCACTAATCTTAAAATTTCTACAGTGAATATAAGCACTAATCTTATGATTCCTAATGGATAAAATACATATATTTTTCTTGGGATTACATAATACATGTATTACTAACTTTTCAATGACCCGCCTTTTGTTTGGATTGATGAGGTAGGTAATATGCTGGATTTTATTTCAATTTAACCCTTCAAGCGCCAAAAAGCAGACGACAAAATTTATGTCTGCAAAAATTTCAAAATATGTTTCATCCAAGCTATATCATATTGAAAATTCAAAAACTAGAGGGCAAACGGTGTAGATCTAGATGAGGTGGCTCATGATGAGCCACCTCATTAGGATCTGCACTGTTTGCAAATTCTGCCATTTTCTTCACTGGCGCTTTAAGTGTCAATGATACCTGTTTATATCCCTGATTTTATTAATGTGGTTCCCACTAAACATACTTTACTTATTTTCAAGTGTCAGTTTTCTCGTACCAATAAGACATGCCCATATAATTTCCGTAATATCTATCTCAATTCAACGTCAACCGATCTAAACCAACATGTCATAGTTCTAAAGATGAAAACTTAGCTTTTGTACAGCATAATAACAGCCATTTTTTAAAAAAATGTGGTATATCATGAATCTATACACCATTTGTGCAGACAGCATAAGGCATTCATCAGCACACACAGGTGAACAGGCAGGTATAAAAGTGCTGTTCACATCGGTTGAAAATACCTGCATATCATGCATCAATATTTAAATCTAATGCACCCACAAAAAATTATCAATTATACAAAGATACTCTTTCACATATTTTTAGGTTACACCATGGTGTGTGTACTCTAATACTGGTAATTAATAATATTTGACTAGATCTACCTGCTGCATAGACAGATTCCAGTATGCTGTCATTACAGCAAACACAATATATTAAACAAGAACTGTCACCAGACTGCATAGCTTGCCAAACTCGAATAGCTGTTTGCCAACCTTATACACAAATATTTAATTCTTTGTAAACCTTTGAACAATTATTCAACTTCAGTTCAAGTATAGACTAAATCCATCCAGGAACTATGAGATAGACCTTTAGAAAACTTTTTTAAGCAAACATTTTTAGATAAATGACATTGACATCAAAGTCTTCAAGCAAAATATGATTGTTACTGAGATAATTTGGATTAATATCTATCATCATTCTAAGTATGAATTGAATCCTTCCAGTGATTAAGGAAATATGGATCTTTACAAAACTTTAACACATAAAGCACTAAAAAACAGACAAATAAATTTATGTCTGCAAATTTCGTAAACTGTTTCCTCCTATCTATATCACATTGAGAATTCAAAGAATAGAGGGCAAACTGTGTAGATCCAGATGCGGTGACCCATTAAGACCCAGATGAGGCAGCTCAACTGGATCTACACTAATTTGCAAATTCAACTTTATTTTTTGTTTCTGGCCCTTTAATCCATTCCATGCGGGATACCCCTTTAGGGGTATCTGGGCAAACAGTTTGGATCCAGATCAGGCCCCACAAACGTGGGGCCTGATCTGAGATCAAAACTGTTTGCTGCCTAGACATCATTCTACAAGAGTTGGTTAGACCAACATTGTCAAAATATTCTTGATTTTTGATGCAGACGACAATTTCAGCAGATGACAAAAAATACCCAGAATGCAATGGGTTAAGGTTATTTATGCAGATGTTGGACACAGATGGCAGGATGACAACATTAACTCTTCCAGTACTTTTGTATAGGTGTTATTTAAGCACATTAACTTATTGAGCTGTTATTTTGCAATACATCACCTATTTCCTAAATGAGCTATCTGGTAACTGGTTCACCTGAACTGAACAGATTATCAGTTCAGTGACCCACTGCTCTACATACAAGTGGCTCTCACCGCTCTGCACTCAACTGTTCACCAAATCAAGCTCCAAATAAGTAGAGCGCTGATGATAACTCCAAAATGACTTCATTTTATCACAGCATACTGCAAGCACTGATGGCTCAATAGAAACTCTTGAATATAATTTCCAACTTTTTAGTTCCCTGACATATCTGCTTATTAATGTCTTTGCTAGTACTAATGTCTAAAACGGTATTTGCCACTGTTAGTCCCTGTTTTAAAGCAGTCCCAGAAATAAAAGGGAAGGCTGTTTCCCTCCCCCAGCCCTGTCCCAGTTCCACTTAAACCAGCCTAGAGGAGTCTTTTCCTCTATAGTTTTGACTGTTTGCTTCTCTGTATTGCTGCATGGATGTTTCCTGATGGCTTATCTGTTGCTATATACACCTGCAAAGAAATATCATAATTGTAAGGTAATAAGACGGGAGTTTACCCATCCAAATTAACCACAAATATGTAAATCAGTCTAACGAAATTCTGCTTTGAGATGGGTTTTTCCCTTCTAAAACAATCTCAAAAATCTATTTGTCTAAGAAGATGCATCTAGATTTTTGCGACTGTTTTGGAAGATAAAAACCTGTCTTGTAACCAAAGAAATATAGTACAAACAGTGTCATAAGGCAAAAAGTTTTAAGGTGTAAGGGTATATCCAACAAAGGGCTCCTGAAAAAGTCGTTTTGAAAATAATTTTGGCATTATTTGACTTATTTTTTCAATTACACACATTATAACTATAGTAACTTGACCTGACCCTCTGTATCATATCAATAGGATGTGCCCAGACCTAATCACAGGAGGCTGACGTTGAGTGTGATCCTCGGCCCTGTTGTTCAAAACTAATGAAGTCCTTAGTTAACGCTTCGTTAAAATTTCAACTATTAATATCTCATAAGTATATACCAATATTTTCTGTTGCAAAAGCTTTTCCCATTTTTCCAATATTTTCTGCAGCAAAAATGTGAGAAGCTTTTGCATTGTAAAAGCTTCTCACATATTTTCAACAAAAATATCAGTGTATTTGGCTAAAGAGTCGAAAAATACTTTACAAGTTGACCTTTTAATGAGCTTATTAGGCTAACAATGCTTTGAACAACTGTGCCCAGATATCTAGGCACATCAATGAGACATTTCTTAAGTCATTGATTTGGAAATCAAGTAAACAGATCTGAGAACATTAAGCCTAAAGTTTTGTTTGTTGAGATTACGCCACTAATCTCATGTCTATGGTTCTCACTCTTACAATGCATCTTAAAAACTGACACATCTGAAGCTGGACCACTGAGGTAACTTAGTTATAAGGGATAGTGATAAAAATCATCAGTATGTTGATCAGACTTTATGCATCAGAAAACAAACAATCCAAATAAACATAATATTGTGACCATTCAGTACTGTCGACTTGACGGGGTAACTCTAATGAGGGACGCCTTCATTACAACTGCCTTGACAAAGATTTTCCAATGATGGGTAACAACGTATGTTTGTGCTGAGTATCAGAATTTATCTAATAACTCTCAAAAGCCTTCAACTCAATTGTATCTGAACTTCCAGCTGGAGCCTTCATTTTAGTTTGTCTATTCTTAGGGTCCATACATGATGTTTCTCAAAAGCAAAGACTCAGGCCAGACTGCACAGATGTGCAGGCTGGCCTGAGTCTTTGCATTTAGTGTACAAACTTGTGTTACACCTCATATGATTTGTGTATTTAGGAAAGAAAAAAATACTTACCTCATTGGTACATCCGGTAAACTCTAGCTTAGGAAATCTTTTGAAATCAACATCAAAATAATGCACATTCGGTAGAGTCATTTCTATTCTATCAATCTGAAATGGTAAAATGTATCACTTAGAATCACCACTTCATGGGAAAACCTGTCTTTGGGAAAATGTGAATTGGACATGTTCAGACAGGCCTGCACACATGCACAGTCTGGCCAGAAAGTGCAAAGGCAATAAATGACTTTGTAGATAGCATACAGTGAACTTGGCATACCATGGCAGCCTAGGAGAATACATAGCTAGCCTGCATATATGTGAAAGCTCATAGGCTGACTATAGTATGTACAGTGTTTATATGCTCAAAGACAGGGTTTCTCACGATATGGTACACAATATATCTGAAATATCATGGTCACTTTTTCAGATATATGAAGAGATGTAGATATGATCTGTGAAATATTAGATAGGACTTTAGAATTTGAGAATATTTCAAAAACATGCATATTTGAGGGTCTTTGTAATACCTCTGTGCCTAGTGGTTATGAGCGCGGACTCTTATTAAACATTAGGTTTTTCACCACTAGGCTTGAGCCTTGGCCAGTGTGCAAGTAAGATGAGAAAGCAACATTCCGATTGGGGAAGGTCATGTGTTTTTCCCAGGAAGATCCACCTTTTCCCCACCTTCACTGAATGATTGTTTGATATAAATGAAATGCTCTCGAAAGCTGGAAAGGGCCTTAAAACCCATATAATATTAAAATAAAAGCATCGCAAACGGCTGCTTGATAGCCCGCCACTGTAAACCTGCCACTGCAAACCTATTTCATTTGCCGATTATTCCAGATTTATTTTTTCTCTAAAAAACCCCAGGGCATGGGCAGCTAGACCTCAAAGTTTTTATCATGACAGGACACTTCATTACTCTGATCACTTTGTATAGGCTTCCAATAAATCACTTATCAATCTGATCATATACAATTTCAGTGGTTTTATACATGTATGTGGCTATGGGGCAGGGGCAGACAACCTCCTCGGGTCAAATTTTGATCACCACAAGAAACTTTTAATACTTCTATCATCAGTTTTAAGTTGTAAGTTTCTGAAAAATCTGTTTATGATTTTATATAGATTTTAGTCATGTATATAGCCTGGAGGCAGGGGAAAATAAATCCTATGGGGTAAATTTTGAGCATCAAAGGAGGCTTTCATCACTCTGATCATTTGTTGAAAGTTTTAGAAAAATTGCTTGAAACTCTGATTTATATAGATTTTTTAATGATTTTACACATGTATATAGCCCCAGGACAAGGCCAGATAACCAGAGAGGATAAAATTTCTGTGCTAACACAAAGCTTTTGTTACTTTGATCATGTTTGTGAGGTTTCATGATGATACTCAAAATAGGAAAGGAACTAGAGGCCAAAATCCATTTTTTGTACCTTGACAAGTGCCATAACTCCGTCAGAAAATAACGAAATTTGCCCATTAACAATCCCAAGCGAGATATTCTTGGTACAGAGGCATATGCAAAATTTGAATGAAATCTGTTGATAATTACTTAAGTTATCGAACAGAAATGAAGTGCGGACGGACAGATGTACGTACTACAGATGGACTGACACACGGACGGCCAACGTGAAAACATAATACCCCACCACTAACGTGTGGCGAGGTATAAAAACAAAAATAAAACTAGAAAATTTTGTCTGTAAGACACTAATGATGCCCCCGTGCAGTGCCTGTCACAGGACATGTGTACATCCCTAAAGCACCTTTCAAGCACAAATGCTATTTACAAAGAATCCACTGAAAACATTTCACAAACTTTATACCCTATAGTGCAAAATGCAGCCCAACATGACTAAGTTTAAAAGCCATAATATCTTCAAAATTATTTTTTTCCTATCATAACCAACATGCACATCTTCACTGTGTCCACAACAAGTCTCCAATGTCTGAAAAACAGCCAATGAAAATTGTGTGAGGAGTTGATTACACAAAGTACTTACCCTACAATGCAAACATATGCCTAAAATGACTAAGTTCAAAAGGCTATAATTCTGTCAAAATCAATTCTAGTTCCAACAAAAACCCACATGCACATCTCCAATATGTCCATAACATGTATGCACAGTTTGGAAAAGATCGATTGAAAACTGAGGGAGGAGTTGATTACACAAACTTGAGTTGATTACACAAACTTCTCACCCTACAAATGTAAAAATTTGCCTAAAATGACTAAGTTCAAAAGGCCGTAATTCTGTCAAAATCAATTCTAGTTCCAACAAAAACCCACATGCACATCTTCAATATGTCCACAACATGTATGCAAGGTTTAAAAAAGATCCATTAAAAACTGTGGGAGAAGTTGATTACACAAACTACACAGCCTACAATGCAAAAAATTGCCTAAAAAGACTAAGTTCAAAAGGCTGTAATTCTGTCAAAATTAATTCTAGCTCCAAGAAAAACCCACATGCACATCTTCAATACGTCCACAACATGTATGCTAGGTTTGAAAAAGATTCATTGAAAACTGTGGGAGTTGTTGATTACACAAACTGCATACCCTACAATGCAAAAATTTGCCTAAAATGACTAAGTTCAAAAGGCCGTAATTCTGTCAAAATTAATTCTAGCTCCAAGAAAAACCCAAATGCACATCTTCAATATGTCCACAAGATGTATGTGAAGTTTGAAAAAGATCCACTGAAAACTGTGGGAGGAGTTGATTACACAAACTCTATACCGTAAAGTGAGACGAACGGACGGAGGGACGGACGGACAGACAGGAGCAAATCTTAATGCCCCCTGACTATCGTCACGGGGGCATAAATACAGCAAAACTTGAAACTTTTCCCTAGTATTTTGGTCCAGGGGCATTATCATACCACTTTTTCATGCTTTTGCAGGCAACAGTAAAATCTATCATCAAGAGATGTGTTGACAATTTGATGCACTCTTGCATGAGGCCACCAGATTATGGGCAATAGTGCTTCAGGTCATCCACAGTACCAAGTCATGTGAAGCAAGAGGTACAGACAAGCCAACAGGACAACTATATATGAGCGGTGACTCGAGAAAACCAACAAAGTGGTTGTACGCCCAGCGCAGACTCAGATCAGCCTGGGCATCCACCCAGTCTGATCAGACTGTTCGCTAAGCTATCAAAAGGTAGCTAAGGATCTAAGCTACCTCCATGCAGACAGCGAAGACTCTGATCAGACTGGACGGATGCCCAGGCTGTTTTGAGTCTGCACTGTGCGCACAACCACTTTGTTGGCTTTGTCGTGTCGCTGCTCATATTATCCTCATGTTTTCCACAAAGACATCATGATTATATATAATACAATACCTGTGGTATTTGAGCAAGGGCCCCTTTCTCAGCTAGATACAGGGTATTTTGTACTGATGGTGAAAATATTCCCTTGTCTGCAGGTCCAGCAAAGGTCTCCAGGATAATTGCTTTTACAGTCTCCCTATAATAACAACCAGAAATTGTAGCAAAAATCAACTCACCAATAGGTATACAGATATTAATGTCCCTTGAGTTTAAAATACTGCAAGTATTTCTGAAAAGAGTTATAAATCTGGGCCCAGTTTTTCAAAATTAACAACCTCATTTGTAAAACAGATGTTAAATTTTCTAACATTCTATGCAAAAACACTGCCTTTTTTTTTTGACAAAAAATGTGATGAGCTTTTGCAGTGCAAAAGCTGATCAGCTTTAAAGGCTCACATTTTTTAAGCAAAAAATAATAAGACACTTGATTCTACAGGTACAAGATGAATCCTTGGCTAACGACTTTGTTTCGCTAATGATGTTTTGAACAACTAGGCACAGAAAAACAAGCCCAAGTCAGTTTATAAGATTTGCAAGTCTCAAAGGAAATATTTTCCGTTTATGTATATGAGCCGCGACACGAGAAAACCAACAATGTGGTTGTGCGCCCAGCGCACTCAGATCAGCCTGGGCATCTGCCTAATCTGATCAGAGTCTTTCCTAAGCGCTTAAACGGTAGCTAAGGGTCTAAGCTACCATCATGCAGACAGCGAAGACTCTGATCAGACTGGGCGGATGCCCAGGCTGATCTGAGTCTGCGCTGGGCGCACAACCACATTGTTGGTTTTCTCGTGTCGCGACTCAATTATGATTGTAGTGGGACTCACCACAATCACTAGATTATGCACAAATGCATACATAATTGAATCGCCACATGCTGTTCTTCTAATGGAGCCATATTTGCAGTTGTGATTATTCAGCCCAATACAAGACAATCAGAGTTACTTTTCACATTTACAATTATTTCAAATGCATTTTCTTCTTTTCTATTTCACCTGAAACTTTCAGAGCTGACGATTTATCAAAGGTAGGGGAAATCTGGAGTGCAGAGAAAACCACTCATCCTTCATTTAGCAGAACTTGGCTTCCTCACACGTGAAACTAGCCAAGCTCAGACCATAGCAATGAGCGTCCTTGTGATCTTGAGTCAGCCCTCTTAACATTAGGCCAGAAGGGCATGGGAAAGGAATGGTCATTCACTAAAGTCTACCATTATCACCCCTGGTTAACTAAGTATATACACGGGCTATTATAAAACGAAAAAGAGTCATAGTTACCAAACAACCTGGTCATCAGGTCATTTGGTAACTATGACTTTTTCATTTCATTTGGTTTTGTTTTCAGGTGGTTTGGTAACTATGACTTTTTCGTTTTGCAACAGCTCTTTTTTGTTTCTTGAAAACATAGTTAACCAGGTGTGACAATGATATGACTGATCCAAGAAAAAACTATTACCATGCTTTATCAAAGTTAACACCATCTGTTGAGCCATACCACCAGTCACATCTCACTACCGTCGATAAGATCCTATCATCAGCATCAGGCAAGGTTCGATACTCATCGGCATAAAAGTTGGTAAAGGCTGACTGCGTAGTTTTTAGTACCCTCAGCTCTCTGATTCCAGACATTACTGATGGCTTTTCTGTAAAGTAATAAAATATGGTGTCTGCCAGTGACCTAGATAAGAGGGAGTGTTTGGTGATAATTAGGGATAATTTTTGTTAATTCTGCATTAAAACATATGTTGTGACCCCTCATCTGAACCGTCTCGACGAGACTGTTCAGATGAGGGTCACAAAATATGGTTTCAATGAAAAACAGAAAAAATTATCCCTCAATTATCATCAAAAACTCCTCTTATCTAGAGCTCTGGTTTGCCTTAAACTACATTTCTTTCAATATATACTGGCCTCTCCAGCCTCTCAACTTGGATTTGTCAGTCATCATTTCATGGGGATGTTATACAGGTTTGGGACAAACATTGAATGACAACCTGAATAAACACTGATCAGACTACTCATCTGGGTCAAGACTGCTGGTAAAATCCTATGTTTATCTTCAACAGACTTATGTATAAACTGCAAAAGCATGTGACAATGACAAAAGACCTGAATTTGTTTTTTATTATTACAATACGGTGAGTCGGTACTTTTTCAGAGGAAGTAACTCTGCCATTTTCAGTATTGCCTCCCTTCTCACTGGGGTCAACTTTTAAAGACTCTGCTCCTCCAGGATTAGACATAAAGTTTGTCATCTGCTTTTTTTGCACTTTAAGGGCTAAAATTCTGAACACCTCAACCCTCAGTAAAATTATGGAAAGTGGCTATTCACTATCCTTTTTCCAGAAAAAACTTGATGAAATTTTGAACAGGATAGTCCTTGATCAGGCTGCT
Organism: Ctena decussata; assembly: GCA_963989385.1. NCBI lineage: Eukaryota > Metazoa > Mollusca > Bivalvia > Lucinida > Lucinidae > Ctena > Ctena decussata. The sequence continues at coordinate 28,843,227 of OZ022498.1, read as the reverse complement.
CCTTCAAAAGAAGTCGTATCTCTGCCTTCACTAGATGCCTAGGCATTTTTGTCATAACTTGAGGTTCAAACTTCTTAGACATTTACCATTAACTGTTGATCCATCAACTAAATTTGAAGGTGGAAGAATCAATTCCATGTGAGTCACGACACAACAAAACCAACAAAATGGCATGTGCACCCACCGAAGACTCAGATCAGCCTGGACATCCACCCTGTCTAATCAGAGTCTTGGCTGTAGGCATGGAGCTAGCTTAGACCCTTAGCTACCCATTAAGTGCATAGCAAATACTCTGATTAGACTGGTCGTCTACCCAGGCTGATCTGAGTCCTCGCTGGGCGCCCATGTCACTTTGTTGGTTTTGTCGTTACGTGGCTACATCAACTTCAGTGCAGTCTCTCCATGCTATGTTCGGGATCCATAGGAAGACATAGCATTCTAAGCAAACAGTGTTATAGAGAGAATAATCTACAAAGGCATATACCCGTAATGCAGCTGAGCATTAATTTAACTACTCCTCTGCCTCATTTAGACTTAGTGGGAGCCAGGTCGTGCTACTGTTACATCCAAAACATTGTCATAATGTCAGAGTAGGGTTTTATCATAAAAATTGTAAGCATTGGGACAGACAGGTCTAAACAAACAGTGCAGACCCAGACCAGACTGCTCCTTTGACCAGACTGCTCCCAAAGGAGCAGTCTGATCAGGTTCTACACTGTTTGCCATTCCATCTGCATCTTTTGAACACATAACTGAAATGTTAAACCAAACTGTTGCACTTTTAGGACAATTATAGTACTTCCTTTAGGTGTCCCATTTTTTAAAATTTGTACGGTAATGAGGCTCAGCTGTACCAGTACTTACCCCCTCTTTTCTGAGTGACCTCACAGATATGGGAACCATCCCTGACCATCTGGAAGGCATGTACATGCTTTTCTCCATTCTAGAAGAGAAAACAGAAAAGGCCATTGCCTAAATAGAAGATTAAGACCACTTAATGCATCTGGATGTCTGATCTAGGTCTTTACAGCTTGTGCAACACTATATTTCCACATTCACAAGGAGACTACCATTATACCCTGATGGCAGTCGCTTACCAAGTAATTCTTTTTTATCACTTCTAGTTTCACAATATTTGACCTGCCTGATTTTGCTGCTATCATAATTTAATTATGATTTTTTGATTTATTGAATTCAAACGTGATAGCCCACGGATTCAATTTTGCACAAAAGCGAATTAAAGTTCATACTTTCATCGGATTTCATTTTAACGAAACGCAAAAGAATTCTACAAGCTCTTATCTTAAGGTCAGTAATTTAAAAGCTAGAGAGCCTTATGAACTTAACACCATCAGCAGTTTTGTGATGTGAATTGAAAATAAGTTGTTGTTGCAATTCTCATAACCACGTTCCCCAAGTGGCTCAGCGGTACGTATCCATAGTTGCACACACCTGGTGCCAAGTGGTCTTCCATGAAAGTGTGTAAGCAATATGGCTGAACGTTATAAATTTATGTGACGGATACCCTCAAGTCTCAAGGCTTGTTACAGCATGCAGTCTGATCAAGTCTCCACTTTTCACTAAAATATTCATCATGATAAGCAGATGAATATTTTTAGTGAAAAGTGGAGACTTAATCAGATCTGATCAGTTCTATCATGATAAGCAGATAGAACTGATCAGACTGCCTTTCCGGGTCTTCAGTGCATGTTTACTTATACCATAATATACCGATACCTTTTCTCATGATCACACCGGATAGGCTGCAATCAAAAACGCTCTAAACAATCGATTAATGCCGATCAAAAATAGACGTTTCGATTGCAAATTGTCAGCAATTGGCAATCAAAAATGCTGTTTCTAATGGCTTTTGATCTGCATTCGTTGACTGCATGAGCATTTTCGATTGCCACCTATCCGGTGTGATGATGCAGATTTCAATTTGTTGTGTACCTTAAATCAGTCTTGTGTAATTCAGCTATCAGATGGGGTTTTTTTCCTTCAAAGACACAATCACAAAATCTAGATCTGTTTTGAAAGATAGATCTAGAGTTTTGGGGCTGTTTTGAAGGGAAACACCCTATCATTACCAAATACATAAGGTAAAATAGTAACTTACTATTTCCATTCTTTTCCAAGGAGCCTCCTCAATATTGACTTTGGTGGCTACAACATGGCTATACTTGGTGAGAAAGTGGTTGCTTAGCAACAAGGCAAACTTTTCTATTGACGTGACCTAAATTCAAAAGAAAGGCAAACAATAAAATACATAAACTGTATCGACTGACTTGGTGTTGGTGTGTCGTCCCACAAGTAAATTCTGGCCTAATTGGTTAGCTGGACTTTCATTCAATTTTTACCCACTTGACAGTGCGTTGAGCTCAGAGTATGACTCTTGCTTGGAATGGGCAGATCCTAATCAAGTACAGTGACAGATGATCAATCAATTACTGTTTCACTGACAACGAAAACAGAAAATAAAACAACTTTGATTGTTATTGGAATGTTTGTTTTTGAAAGTTTCGGACCTTGGAGCAAGAAATAAATGTTGCGTTAGTAGAGGGACAGGTAGTACAAAGTCAGCTGAGCTGAGACTTCCATATTTGCATATTCCACTTGGTGGTTTTCACTCGTGTGCTGGTTAACCCTTAAAGCTCAAAGAAAAGCAGATGACAAAATTTATGCAAATTTCAAAAGTGTTTCTGTCAAGCTATATCAAACAGAGAATTCAAAGACAAGAGGGCCAACAGTAGTTACATAAGCAGCCTAATCTGGATATATGATGTTTGCAAATTCAGTTATTTTCATTTCTGGTGCTTTACGTGTTAACATCGTTATTCAAGCTTTCTTTGCAAGAATATTCCATGTACAAGCTAAACAAATCTTACCCCATACTGCTTTGCTAAAATATATATTGTGTTCTTCTGTGTGTCTGTTGCTACGATATCTGAATTGTCACCATAGAGGTAGTCTTTGTGATTATTTAGTGTTATTGCTGTACAAACTTCCATCTCCTTGATGTAGTGAACATTTCCATCCTTCTTAACGTGGAGAAGTTTCACATAATTCTTTCCGTATCTCGACTCAACAAATTCCGTCTGAACAATTTCCGATCCCATTTTGATTCTTTTGGAATGTTAATCCCTGATATAATCTGAAATGGGAAAGAACGGTGGTTTGATCCTCATAAGGTGTATGGCTTCACCTTAGTTAACAGTGCTCCACAGAATTCTAGATTAGAGGGAGTATTTGGTGATAATTAGGGATAATTTTTGTTAATCCTGCATAAAATCATGTTATAACACCTCATCAGAACCGTCTTGTCGAGACGGTTCAGATGAGGGGTCACAACGTATGGTTTCAATGAGAAATAAGAAAAATTATCCCTCAATTATCATCAAATATTCCTTCTTATCTAGAGCTCTGGTGCTCCAGATAAGAAGGGGTAACAGGAATAATTTATGGATAATTTTCCTTATTTTTCCATCACTAGAAATTTCCAACCACCAGCCCATTTCCTACCCCTCAAGTCTCCCATCAGTGCATTTACACATGCTGTATCATTATCGTTATCCTAAAACTTTAATTTGTTGATATATCTATGAAACTTGGTCTAAAGATGTCATTACATTCAAGAGCAATTAAAGTCCTTCTGTGACCTTGAAAATGGGATCAAGGAACATGACACAGTCCAAGTTATCAACAGAATGTCTGAAACACAAGCTTCCCAGTATTGAAAAGTGAACTTTTTATTGTTTATAATATCCTGCTTTAAAAAAAACACACAAAAAAACAGCAACAACATCTTAATTCCGTAGCCTCAAACAATACTCCTTACCAGCTGACAATGTTATTACAGTTGATGATTACTAGTGTAACTTTCCTTTAAAAACTTCAGTTGACTTAGATTTTCTGAAGATAAACACTAAAAGTACAGAGACATGACTGATATGTCTTGATTTTGTGCCACACTGTATCAAAACCCCATATATTTGGACAACCAATATGAGCAAATAGTGTAGATCCAGATCAGACTGCTCCTTCAAGGAGCAGTCTGATCTGGGTCTGCATTGTTTGCTAACACTCTTATAACATATCGCCTGATATGAAAAACGAAATCTGTTAAAATTTCAAAAATACAATATAGACAGGGATGATAATTGTTTAATTATTTTGAGTAACATTGATATTCTGAGTCCTTGATGAATGCTAAAACAGCATTGCCACACATCCTCCACTTCTAAATTCCCTGACTTTACCCTCTTTCCCTGACATATTTTCATTAATTTCATCCATCACCCTTTTACAGATTAAAAGTCTTAAAATTATCACTCTAAAATTTAGGGTTATTCTTAAATAAAAGAAACTGTTCTCCCTGGGAGCAAATTCTTTCTCTTAAAAGTACACCCCCCCCCCACTCTCTCTCCCTTCACACATACATGCAAACACCAACCCCTAAGTTGGAGATCGGAAGGAGATAAATATTTCTGTGTATGGATTATCTTTCCTGAAAGTATATCTTTTCCCCTTAAGCAGAATGAGTATTTTGTCTGAAGACTGTCATAGCCATGAATTTTCAAATTCCCTTACTTTTCTCTGACTTTTCAAGTCCTTTCCAAATTTCTCTGACAAATCAAAATTCCTTGATTTTACCTTATAATTAACCTGGAAAAAATGCTTTCTAGACCAATATTTCTGCTTACCTGAAGCTCCGATAAATGGTCTTTTTCAAGACTCAAGGTCACATATGTAGTTCAAAAGAACGCAACTACAGATAAAAAGGTTTAAACAAAATTAAGTCACCTTGTATTACATATTTAGATACAGGATCCTCCATATTTAACTAAAATTTACAGGGGTTTCAGATAAGACCAGGTCAAAGTTATATTGGGACCTATCACATCATATACTGCTCATAAAAAGCAAGGAGATTTAAGGTCATAACAAGAGCACGACAAGCTGGGCAATATATCCATGTTTCAGCCCCAGTCAGTACTCTTGGGCAGATCTATAGCCCTGACAATGAGCCACACACAGGTTACACAAGATACTAAGCACATAGATAGCAGTCTCACAATTTGCATTTTTTATGATATACATAGTTTTATGATGCACAACTTCTCTGGGTATATGATCAAGTTTTTCCACCATTTTTTCAAAGAGAGACAACTTTTGTGACTTCCAGTTTGCTCTCCTCTGCAATGAGTGAACTCCAATTTATTAACGTCCCACCAACAACGAGGTCATAAGGAGGACGAACCTCGGTTTTAAGTCTAGCTCATCTGAAAGACCAGAGAAGCGGGAGATCGATCTTGCGACCCCTGGATTGGTAGTCAGAAGTGTTATCCACTACACTACAGCTGCTTCTCCTCTGCAATGAACCCTTCCAAAAGGGGTCTACTCTTAAAGGAAAGAATTTGCTCCTATGGGAGCAAATTCTTTCTTTCAAGAGTTGACCCCATTGAAAAGGGAGTCGAAAATAGAATTGGAAGAGTTGCTTCTCCTGAAAGCATATCCACTCACCTTAAGAGTAAAAGTTCAGGGCTCTGATGGATTAGATATGTGTCTGATCATGAAATCTACTTCCGTATTCCATGTCATGTCTACTAGTTACCTTAGTTAGCCATGTTCATGAATTCACTTAACTTAATGTCTAGATAAATTAGTGTCTTTGTGCACGTACCATTCTTTGCGATGCAAAACCAGATGTCTCTAGACAGCATAGCTGCATCGAAAGCCTGACCTTGTTCTTACCTACCATGAAGACATAGTACCACATAGATAAAGCGGGTGTGGGTCTTTAGAAACACTTTTACCAACAGCATCCGAAATTTTTACATAAAGTGTCTAAGGCCATAGAAGGAAATGGGGATCTTTAGACCATCGTCTGACATCGTCTGACATAGTGAAAGTATCAACTATTTATCATATGCCATCACATCTGAGAGTGTAATAAAGCCATAGCCTCACATCTTATCTTTTTCCCCAACTCGTTCAATAAGTTCAATAATACATGAGCACTCATGTAAGATCCTCTATATCTAGGTGATGAGGATATATGGGTCTTAATAAACTTTGAAGCAAATTAAATCATAATTTTTCTTCAAAGTTCATGACCCTAACCCTAATGTCACCAAGGGGGTGGGGTGGTAGAGTGTAAAACTTTTGGCTATTATCTATAACATCTTTGAAACTATCAGCAAAATTCATTCATTGGTTTAGGAGATAAGAGTGTTTATAAAACTTTTAACTCCTGTATTAATCCTAATAAACGGCCCTGCTCCAATAAACGCCCCCTGCCTCTTTTCTGAAAATAATAGGGCCCCAATAAACACCCCCTGCCTCTTTTCTGAAAATAATGTTATATTTTACTTGCATGAATTCCTGTTTGCTTTGCTGAATGAGGTAGTTCTTTGAAATGGGGTCAACTTTTAAAAGAAAGAATTTGCTCCTAGAGGACCCCAACTGAAAAGGGATGCAAATATAGTTGAGTTGCTTCCTCTTGAAGTATACCCATTCACCTTAGTATTAATTATTAGAAATATTTTGCCTGTGACTTTAGGCTCTAAATAACAGCCCCTTTCATAAAATGCCATGCCCATGGGGCCTTTAATAGGATTAATACAGTATACACATTCCAGATGTGGACAGGGATGTGGACACCAGGGTGATAATGATTATAGCTCTTCCTGTAATTTGTATAGCCAAACTTAAAAGTGAAACTCAACCTAAGTTCTAAAGATGTCTTTCCAAGTTTACAGGTCTATCAAAGCATTCATTACTGGTTTATCCATTCCCGTGTCATGCAGTGATAGTGTGGTCAAAATACAAAGGCTATGACCAGACTGCATAGATTATCAGTCTGGGCTGAGTGAGTGAGCGAGTGATGTGAATTTTACATCACACCAGCACAAAAAGGCTATTTAGCACTGGTCTGGACTGAGTCATTGCTTGTTGGTGCATGTTACATTTCATATATTTATAGCAGCCCAGTAGAATGCACAGAAATTTACTTCTTTATTACCGTAAAGATTCTAAGTATTGGGACAGATTGGTCTGAGAAAACAGTGCAGACCCAGATAAGACAGCTCCTTAATGAGCAGCCTGATCAGGGTTTACAATAATTGCTACTCCATCTCCATCTTTAGGATGCATTACTGCACTGTAAAACCAGACTGTTCCATTTTTAGGACAGATATTTTATTTATTTTAGGTGTCCCAATTTTTAGAAATTTATTGTAATAATTTGTAAATGCATAATGCTTATTGTCAACCTGGCAGGTATTTTGCAACAAGACGGGCCATTTTTTGCCATATAAGCAATTTTTGATACCATTCCCAAAGCCAATATAGCCTCTTTATTTCCAATTGAAGAAAAAAATAAGTTGAAAAAAAAAAAAACAATGAAAACTTTTTTTCAAATATAACAATCAATCGCTAAGAGTCTGTAACCATGTATTGTAAAACCCAATATCTATTTTGGCCGTTTATGGCTATTACACACCTGGAATTAGTTGGACAGTTTAGGTTTTATATGCAGGGATAAATGCATTGCGTGTGCCGATAAAAACACATGCAAACAGGTCACTTTAGTAGCTTTATTTCTCTCAACAAATCACACTTTTGGTTAATCAAGGTCAATTTGTTTTAGTGTACAAAAGAAAGAAAGGTTGCACCCTGCATCAAATAATAGCAAGGTATAACACGAAAAACATGTATAAACTAGAACTGTCAGAGAATCCGACTATACCCCCGCTTCACTGCTTAAATCAAATGGTGTTATTTTCATTACATGTAAAAAGCATATATAGAGAGAGAACTCATTGTCAACAAGTATACCAAATATCAATATTCTACATAAATCTCTTTCTCTGTAATATGGAATAAAATGATTTCACACAGACAGAAAGAAAAAAATAATAAATACATGTAAGCAGAGATCCAGATAAAGGGCGTTTTAGCGTATTTGACGCATGAAAAAAGGGTAAAAACGCATTCCATTCCTGTTTGATGCGTCGGGAAAACGTCTTTAAAATACTGGTTGACGCATCGTTTGTGAAACGGAAGCGTCAACAAACGCCTCGTATTTTGCGCATGGCCTTATGGGTATGTCTTCAAAAGCATGAACGAATAACTGTCGAACTTGTTCGCATGAAATTTCCCAGCTTTACCCGCGATTGATGCGACAGTACAGTGCAGAAAGTGCTGTGTGACGTTATTCAAAATCCGGCAGACGGGTAACTACGTATCTGAAAAAAATAGTACATAACCGGACTAAAAATTGGGTGACTCAGTCCACATTTTGGTGTCAATGACGGGTTACAGAGCAAAAAGAGACAGTCTGCTACATTTTACACGTAATAGATTGAGACACAGTCTTCGATATTTGTTTCTGGCAATTTCATCAAGGCTGCTCACACGCGAGCCAAAATCAGTTCAGAAGTCGCTTGTTCAGTTTTTTTTCCAGCGATCTGATCCGCCAGAGATATATTTAGCGGAGCTGTTAAAACCCATTATTCTTGACCTGCTGAGTTCATGCACTGACATTGTTGAGAAACGTATTAAAAACGATAGACATGTTGCATCTGGAACTCTGTTGTAAAAAGTTGACTTTATTCTAATATCTAATGGCAGTCAAACCACAAAAAACTCCCCGAAAAAAAAATTGGGAGTGACAAAACTTCCAGATATTGCAGAAAAACTCCCTTGTCACAAAGTGAGGATTCAGCAACTCCCTGCTGAAAAAAGTTATCTGGAGCTCTGATGTAAGACATAAGCCTTTATCAATCTGTATACCAAATATGAACATTCAAACTTGAATGGTTGCTGTGAAATCTGTTACAGAAAATTGCATTATTCAAAGTCAGGAGACAAAAAAACAAGAGGCCCCTGGGCCACAAAGCTCACCAGATCTCTAGCTCAAAATTGCTATCAAAATTACTGTCACATTTGTACAGCCTACTACAAAATATTCAACTACAAAGTCTCAGTCTGAAAGTCTGTTGAGTTGATAACAAAATATATAACTATTTTCCATATTTTGATTGCAGTAAATGCCATTTTTCAATTTTCCCCATTATAAGTCAATGCAACTCTAAGTTGCCATAGCAACCTAACGAAAGAGCCGATTTTCATCAAAAACACAAACTTTCAACCCCCTCCCCCCCCCCCCCCCCCCCCAGCCTAAGGATACTAAAGATGAAATCTGGGCCTTATTGGCCCAGTGACATCTGAGGAGATAATTTTGTAAGTTGTTTTTTCCATTATTTTTGCATTTTGGTTTCCATGACAACCAGTAAATGGAGCAGTGGGTTCAAAAACAATAAAGCTAATAGAAGACTTCTTAAAGGAACATTTCTATAAAAGTTATGTCAACATATCTGCAATGGCTAGGCAGTAAATGCCATTATTCAATTTTCCCCATTATAAGTCTATGGGAACTCTAAGTTGCCATAGCAACCAAACTAAAGGACAGATTTTCATAAAAAACACAAACTTTCAATACCCCAGCCTAAGGATACAACAGATGAAATCTGGGCCTTGTCGGCACAGTGGTTACAGAGGAGATAATTTTTAAGTATTTTTTCCATTTTTTTTTTTTCATTTTGGTTTCCATGGCAACCAATAAAAGGGGCACTGAGCCAAAAACATACAGCTGATAGAAGACTTCTCAAGGAACATTTCTATAAAAGTTTTGTCAACATATCTGCAATGGCCTGGCAGAAAATGTCATTTTTCAATTTTCCCCATTATAAGTCTATGGGAACTCTAAGTTGCCATAGCAACCAAACTGAAGGGCAGATTTTCATAAAAAACACAAACTTTCAATCCCCTAGCCCAAGGATGCTACAGATGAAATTTGGGCCCAATCGGCCCAGTGGCTTCAGAGGAGATGTTGTTTAAAAGTGTTGACGGACAGACGACATACGACGACGGACGACGACGACGACGACGACGACGGACACTGCCTATCCTATAAGCTCCCCCGGAGCCTTCGGCTCTGGTGAGCTAAAAATGGGAAAATACAGGGAAGAATAAGCAGGAGAAGGCTGGTTCTCAATCCCACAATACAACAAGTTATCATCAAACCTGCATACAAAATATCCCTACTCTAACTTACAATGGTTGCTGTGAAATCTTTGCAAAAATTGCATTATTCAAAGTAAAGAGAGAAAAAAATACAGGGAAGAATACATAAGATACAGCTGGTTTGCAATCCCACAATACAATAAGTCGTTATCAATCTGTATACCAAATATGAACATTCTACCTTGAAGGGTTGCTGTGAAATCTGTTACAAAAAAAATTGCATTATTCAAAGTAAAGAGAGAAAGACAATCGGACAAATACAGGGAAGAATGAGCAGGAGAAGGCTGGTTCTCAATCCAACAATACAATCAGCCGTCACCAACATGCATACCAAATATGACTACTCTAGCTTGAATGGTTGTGGAGAAATCTTTGACGAAAAAATTCATTACTCAAAGTATGGAAAGAAAGAAAATGGGACAAATACAGGGAAGAATAAGCAGGAGAAGACTGGTTCTCAATCCCAGGATACAACATGTCATCATCTTCTTGCATACCACATATGACTACTCTAGTTTGCATGGTTGTGGAGAAATCTTTGACGAAAAAATTCATTACTCTAAGTACGGAAAGAAAGAAAATTGGACAAATACAGGGAAGAATAAGAGGAGAAAGCTGGTTCTCATTCCCACGATACAACATGGTGTCATCTTCCTGCATACCAAATATGACTGCTCTAGCTTGCATGGTTGTTGAGAAATCTTAGACGAAAAAATTCGGACAAATGCAAGAAAGGATAAGCAGGAGAGCGCTGGTTCTCAATCCCACGATACATGACATCATCTTCCTGCATACCAAATATGACCACTCTAGCTTGGAATGTTGTGGAGAAATCTTAGACAAAAAATTTGATTAAAAGGGGATGGACAGACGGACGGACAGATGTAAACCAGTATACCCCCCACTTTTCAAAGTGGGGGTATAAAAAACTAGAGCAAGTGAGCAGGGGCTCACGTATACCCCCGACCAGTGCCACCGCCTAATGAAAGCATCCTTTACCACAAATCTGCAATGTTACTGTCATACATGTACATAATTCAAAGTTCGTGACCTTGACCTTATGTCAGCAGCAGCACCTGTATGTGTAAACTACCGGTAGTATGATATAAACATAGTCATGTATTATTAAGCCCCATTCAAGTATATTTATAGAGCTATAATCCAAAACTATACAACAAATGGCTAAGTCCTAGTTATTGACCCCAGGCCCCACCCATGAGCCTGACCCTGCAGCTTCAGATCCGAAGTAATGCTATAGATATATCATGAACCAAATATGGAAGAAATCTTCAATGCAGTTACAGAGATATGAGGAATCAAAAAGGTATAACACAAAACTTTGACATAATGCAAATGCCTAAGTCCTAATTACTGCCCTTGGCCCCACCCTAGGGCCCAACCCAGAGGCTTAGACAATTAACATCAAAGGCAATGCTATAGAGATTTCATAAACCAAATATGGAAAGAATCTGATAAGTAATAACAGAGGTATAATCAATCAAAAAAGGTTTAACGCAAAACTTTGACGTAAAGTTGACGAACGGACGGACGAACGAACAAACGAACGAATGGACGAAATGACAAAAACAATATACCCCCTGACATACTTCGTATGTCGGGGGTATAATAAAGATGCTTGCATGAAACTGTCTGCATTTGGGTTCTTCCAAGAAACAAGAGGCCCACGGGCCACAAAGCTCACCAGATCTCTAGCTCAAAATTGCTATCAAAATTGCTGTCACATTTGTACAGGCTAATACAAAATATACAACTACAAAGTCTCAGCCTGAGAGTCTGTTGAGTTGACAACATATAACTATTTTCCATATTTTGATTGCAGTAAATGCCATTTTTCAATTTTCCCCAGTATAAGTCAATGCCACTCTAAGTTTCCGTAGCAACCAAACGAAAGAGCCGATTTTCATAAAAAACACAAACTTTCCACCCCCCTGCCTAAGGATACTACAGATGAATTCGGGCCTTATTGGCCCAGTGGCTTCTGAGGAGATATTTTTGTAAGTATTTTTTTCCCAATCATTATTGCATTTTTGTTTCCATGACAACCAGTAAAAAGAACAGTGGGTCCAAAAACAATAAAGCTGATAGAAGACTTCTTAAGGAACATTTCTATAAAAGTTTTGTCAACATATCTGCAATGGCTAGGCAGTGAATGCCATTTTTCAATTTTCCCCATTATAAGTCAATAGGAACTCTAAGTTGCCATAGCAACCAAACTAAAGGGCAGCTTTTCATAAAATACACAAACTTTTAACCCTCCAGCCTAAGGATACTACAGATGAAATCTGGGCCTTATCCGCCCAGTGGTTACAGTGGAAATAATTTTTAAGTATTTTTTTTTTTCTTTTTTTTTCATTTTGGTTTCCATGGCAACCAACAGAAGGGGCATTGGGCCAAAAAAACATACAGCTGATAGAAAACATCTCAAGGAACATTTCTATAAAGGTTTTATCAACATGTCTGCAATGGCTTGGCAGAAAATGCCATTTTTCAATTTTCCCCATTATAAGTCAATGAGAACTCTAAGTTGCCATAGCAACCAAACTAAAGGGCCCATGATCATAAAAAACACAAACTTTCAATGCCCCATCCCAGGGATACCATAGATGAAACCTGGGCCTTATCGGCCCAGTGGCTTCAGAGGAGATAATTTTTTACGTATTTTTTCCATTTTTTTGGCATTTCGGTTTCCATGGCAACCAATAAAAGGAGCAGTGGGCCAAAAAACATATAGCTGATAGTAGACATCTCAAGGAACATTTCTATAAAAGTTTTATCAACATGTCTGCAATGGCTTGGCAGAAAATGCCATTTTTCAATTTTCCCCATTATAAGTCAATGGGAACTCTAAGTTGCCATAGCAACCAAACTAAAAGGGCAATTTTCATAAAAAACACAAACTTACAATCCCCCATCCCAAGGATGCCATAGATGAAATTTGAGCCCAATCGGCCTAGTGGCTTCAGAGGAGATGTCGTTTAAAAGTGTTGACGGACGACGACAGACGACATACGACGACGACATACGACGACGACGACGACGGACCAATGCCTATCCTATAAGCTCCCCCAGAGCCTTCAACTCTGGTGAGCTAAAAAAAATTAAGTATTTTTTTTTTCCCATTTTTTTGCATTCTGGTTTCCATGGCAACCAATAAAAGGAGCAGAAGGCTAAAAAAAACAAAAAAAACACATAGCTAACAAGGCATTGCAGGCGATACAAATCCCCTCACACAAGACTACTTGCTCGAGATATTGTCATACCCTACATTTGTGTGAAGTTATTTTAAAATCCGTGGAGAAATGTAGGCGCTAGAGCGATGACAAAGTTTTTCTAAAAATAGCTACAGTGACCTTGACCTTTTAAGTGCAGCACCCTGAAAGTCGAACTTGCTCGAGATATTGTCATGCCGTACATTTGTGTGAAGTTATTTCAAAATCCATTGAGGAATATAGGCACTAGATCGCTGACAAAGTTTTTCTAAAAATAGCCACAGTGACCTTGACCTTGGGCGCAGAGCCCTGAAAGTCGAACTAACTCAAGATATTGTCTTGCCCTACATTTGTGTGAAGTTATTTTAAAATCCGTTGCGAAATGTAGGTGCTACAGCAATGACAAAGTTTTTCTAAAAATAGCCACAGTGACCTTGACCTTGGGCGCAGCACCCTGAAAGTCGAACTTGCTCGAGATATTGTCTTGCCCTACATTTGTGTGAAGTTATTTTAAAATCCGTTGAGAAATGTAGGCGCTAGAGCGATGACAAAGTTTTTCTAAAAATAGCCACAGTGACCTTGACCTTGGGCGCAGCACCTTAAAGTCGAACTAGCTTGAGATAATGTCATGCTCTAGAATTGTGTGATGTTACTTCAAAATTTGTTGAGAAATGTAGGCGCTAGAGTGATGACAAAGTTTTTCTAAAAATAGCCACAGTGACATTGACCTTGGGCACAGCACCCTGAAAGTCGAACTTGCTCGAGATATTGTCATGCCCTACATTTGTGTGAAGTTATTTCAAAATCCATTGGGAAATGTAGGCGCTAGAGCGCTGCCAAAGTTTTTCTAAAAATAGCCACAGTGACCTTGACCTTGGGCGCAGCACCCTGAAGTCGAACTTGCTCGAAATATTGTCATGCCCTACACTTGTGTGAAGTTATTTCAAAATCCGTTGAGAAATGTAAGTGCTAGAGCGATGACAAAAGGTGAACATACGTACGTACTTACGTACGTACGTACGTACTTACGTACGCTCTTACGTACAAGACAAAACCTATATCCCCTCACCACTTCATGGTGTGAGGGGATAATAAGAGACTTCTCAAAGAACAATCTATAAAAGTTTTGTCAACATATATGCAATGGCTTGGCAGTAAATGCCATTTTTCAATTTTCCCCATTATAAGTCAATGCAACTCTAAGTTGCTATAGCAACCAAATTAAAGGGCCAATTTTCATAAAAAAACACAAACTTTCAATCCCCTAGCCCAAGGATGCCACAGATGAAAGCTGGGCCTTATCATCCCAGTGGCTTAAAAGAAGATAATTTTTTAAGTATTTTTTTCCATATTTGTAACGTTTCGGTTTCCATGGCAACCAATAAAAGAAGCAGTGGGCCAAAAAACATATAGCTGATAGACGACATCTCAAGAAACATTTCTCTGAAGGTTTTATCAATATATCTGCAATGGCTTGGCAGAAAATGCCATTTTTCAATTTTCCCCATTATAAGTCAATGGCAACTCTAAGTTGCCATAGCAACCAAACTAAAGGGCCCATGATCATAAAAAACATAAACTTTGAATCCCCCAGCCCAAGGATGCCACAGATGAAATCTGGGCCTTATCGGCCCAGTGGCTTCAGAGGAGATAAATTTTCAAGTATTTTTTTCCATTTTTTGTGCATTTCGTTTTACATGGCAACCAATAAAAGGAGCAGTGGGCCAAAAAACATACAGCTGATAGAAGACATCTCAAGGAACATTTCTATAAAAGTTTTATCAACATATCTGCAATGGCTTGGCAGAAAATGCCATTTTTCAATTTTCCCCATTATAAGTCAATGGGAACTCTAAGTTGCCATAGCAACCAAACTAAAGGGCCAATTTTCATAAAAAACACAAACTTTCAATCCCCCATCCCAAGGATGCCACAGATAAAATTTGGGCCAAATCGGCCAAGTGGCTTCAGAGGAGATGTCGTTTAAAAGTGTTGACGGACGACAGACGACGACAGACGACGACGACGACATACGACGACGACATACGACGACGACGGACCACTGCCTATCCTATAAGCTCCCCCGGAGCCTTCGGCTCTGGTGAGCTAAAAACTAGAAATGTGTCCACAGGACACGGATGCCCCCGCCTAGTGCCCTAATTAAGATGGCGCCTTGTTTAAAGGCAGGATTTCAGAACCTCCCGGTCGAGGATTAGCTACCTGTATGAGGCAGTAAGTTGGCATGGCTTAGCTACTGTGCAAATTAGAGCACTGTCCTGTTTTAGCCAATAAGAGCTGTCAGTACTTTCACAGGTAAATACCCCAGCAAATCAACAGCCAATTAAATTAGAGATAAATCTACAGGAGCTACTGTTGATGTTTATCCTTTGATGGCTGTTGGAAAACTGAGAATAGGTAGCTAATTTTGCCTTTTATAGTCCACTCCTGGCTTTAAGGTACTGGCACTTGAAGCATAACTAGGTTCCCAAAGGCAGACTTCTGTGGTACATGTTTTATTGTTGGATGTATTGTGCTTCTTGGATCAAGAGAAGTGTGTGTGTGTGTATTGGGGGGGGGGGGGGGGGGGGGGGGGGGGCGGGGGGGGGGGGGGGGGGGGGAATGGATGCCATGCAACTTTCCAACAGAAATAGCCTGGAAACAAGTAACTTTTCAAAAACCAACAAACGGAAACCATTATTGTATGAAAAGAAGTCGAAAAAGGGCCATAACTCCCACAATAATTGACTGATTTTACCCAACATCGAATTTGACCTGTATTTTATGATTATATAGCTGTGTATAGAATATGAATTCAATAAACCAAATTCCAATGTTTTCAAAAGATAATGAACAGAAACCATTTTTTCATATAAAATGAAGTCGAAAAAGGGCCATATATAGCTGTGTATAAAATATGAATTCAATACACCAATGTTTTCAAAAGATATCAAACAGAAACCATTTCGTAAGCTACGTACGTACGTTACGTACGGACAGCGGTGATACTATATGCCCCCCCCCCATTTTCAATGGCGGGGGCATAAACAAGAGGGCCATGAGGCCCTGAATCGCTCACCTGGGCAATTGGCAAGGTGGCTCTTTCTTATCATGTCTGAAATTGTCAAAATATGAGTCTTGGGTCAAAAGTCAAAGAATGACCATGACCGCTTGTACTCATAAATCTTCATGTACTCATTAAGACAACCATATATACCATTTTTAGGCCAAAATCTTCAAAACTTTCCATGAAATCTTATGTTCTAGCATTTTCCCATATTTGACCGTGCTGTAAAAAAAATCAAGGTCAACACAAGGTCATAATTTGAACAAGCTTGATAGTACTCAAGTACCCAGGTCACACGTATACATACCAAGTCTCAAGGCCATCGGTCAATTGGTTCTGAAGAAGAAGTTTTTTTAAAGGTTTTTACCATATATGGGCATAGTGGCCATGTTGGTCATGTGACCAGGACTGTTAGAAAATTTTTTCATTCCCTCAACCCCTGGAGGCTCTATATAAAATTTGGTCACAATTGGCCCAGTGGTTTCTTGGGAGATTGTTTGAAATTGTCAAATTATGAGAGTTCTGGGTCAAAGGTCAAAGAATGACCTTGACCTCTTGCACTCACAAATCTTCATGTACTCATTAAGATGACTGTATATACCAATTTTTAGGCCAAAATCTTCAAAACTTATCATGAAAACTCATGTTCTAGCATTTTCTCATATCTGACCTTGCCATAAAAAAAGGTCAATGTCAACACAGGGACATACGGTAATTTGAACAATCTTGATAGTACTCAAGTACCCAATGCTATATACCAAGTCTCAAGGCCATTGGTCAACTGGTTCTGGAGAAGAAGATTTTTCAAGATTTTTACCATATATGGGCGTGGCGGCCATGTTGGTCATGTGACCAGGACCGTGTAAATAAATTTTTGTTCTCTTAACCCCTGAAGGCTCTATATGAAATTTGGTTTCAATTGGCCCAGTGGCTTTTGAGGAGATTGTTAGAACTTATCAAAATATGAGAGTTCACAGTCAAAGGTCAAAGAATGACCTTGACCTCTTGTACTGGAAAATCTTCATGTAGTCATTAAGATGACTGTAGATACCAATTATTAGCCCAAAATCTTCAACAGTTTCCAAGATATCTTATGTTGTAGCATCTTGCCATATAAAACTTAAGGAAGCAAATTTGACCTTACCGTAAAAAGATCAAGGTCAACCCAAGGTCATAATTTGAATAATCTTGGTAGTACTCGCATACCCTATGCTACATATCAAGTTTCAAGGCCATCGGCCTATTGGTTCTGGAGAAGAAGATTTTGTCAGGTTTTTACCATATATGGGCATGGTGGCCATGTTGGTCATGTGACCAGGACCGTTTGAACAACTTTTCGTTCCTAAGGTCCCAGGAGGCTCTATATGAAATTTGGTTAGAATCGGCCCAGCGGTTTCAGAGGAGAAGTCATCTGAAATTGTGGACGGACGGACGACGACGGAGCCTTACCATCCTATAAGCTCCCCCGGAGCCGCTGGCTCAGGTGAGCTAAAAACAACAGCTACAACTGAAACAGCACCTAGTTCATCTACATAAAATATCCAAGTGCCAGCAAAGAGCTGGCGATAATTACTTCAGATCATACACTGCTGGTTGTTACATCAAGGAAGTTAGAGCACTGAGACGATGATAACAATATAAAGACATGTGAGTAAAATGAATCTGATCTAAACTGTTTTCATCATTTTTTGTACGTCAGATCCCAGAGAAACTTGTAAATTTTGTCAGTTGGTCCATAAAATTTATCTCCAATTTTGGGTTTTTGTCCATAATTTTTTCCCAGGTTTGGCTTGGGGCATTTTTTTCAACAAAAAAAACCCTGGATAATACCCTGCAAGGCCAACCTTAAAAAATACTTTGGTTTCCCCTTACCCAACCCAATCAAAAAGAGAAGGGTTAGTGTGTTGTAACCCTTCTGTTGGTCTAAATTATTTAGTTCAATAAAGATAGCTGAGTTGCCACCTATTTGGGAAAGAGCTGCTTACTCGGCTTATCACTTGTAATTTATTGTTTGTTGGGATGTCTTAGGCAATCTTTTCCCTTTGATGTTGGGGATAGGGTTTGGGATCTGATTCAGTCAGTTCCTGAAGTGTTGTTACTCTTTAAATTTTCATCATACAGTTGGTAATTTATCTCCCTTTGTTGAATCAGAATTGTTTACTAGTGATATGTCCAAGGACAATCATACACCAATACCTGTGATCAGGGAAGCTAGTCCCTACTCCCTAGCCCTTATAGGAGAAGTCAACTTAGTAACTGAATCCTCTGCACACTCAGCAGCAGAAATAAGAGAATCTATTATCTTTAAGGGAATTCCAATCTCTAATAGTCTGCGGTTGTAAATGTCAGTCCCAGCCAATGGGGTTTGAAAAGCCAAGGAATGATGATACCTAGTAAGCCTACTTGGGAAAACAAGGTCATGTATGGGTATACTGGCTGCACCCTTCAGACCTTTATAAAGCATTATGAGTCTACTATCTGTCCTTCTCTTTTTCAAAGATTCCCACTTAAGTTTTTCTTGAATGCCAGTTATACTCCCAGTTACATATGTGTAATTTCCCATTACAAATCTAGCTGCCCTTTTCTGCACCTACTCAAGTTCATCTTGAAGAATTATACTTTGGGGGTTCCAAACTGAACTACCATACTCGAGGACTGGACGCACCAGTCCCTTGTATGCTGACTCTTTAACCTCTTGTGGACATGCTGCCAAGTTACATCTGAGGAAGCGAAGGGTCCTATTAGCCTTTGTGCAAATATTGCTGACATGTGTGTTCCATTTCAAATCATTGGTAATGGTTAAGCCCACCTGTACGGAATTGTCCAGCAGGACAGTAGCAGTATTCCTGCAGTAATTGTAACAGGATTCTTGGCAGGAATCTGGACATGAAAAAGTTTCCCAATGGGCTTTCCACGTGAACTTTTCACTATAATATAAAATTCCCTACAGGATTCCAGCAGGACTCAGTGTGGAATAATAAGTGAAATATTTAAATTAGCAGGACTTCAGGCAGGAATTCAGGCAGGATTCCCACCAGGAATATTCAAATGAGCAGTATTCTCACAGTACAATTTGAAATTCCTGGCAGGAATCCTGCCAGGAATATGGACAGAATTGTTGGCATGAATTTGGTTGTGTTGCATATTACACAAAGACCTTGACATACTCTTTCAACATGCTATTTAAAACTTTCACATACACAGTGGCTTTATAAAACACAACAGAACACATACCTTGTCAATCTCTTAGGTATTATGATTATATTATAGACATGGATCAGTACTGCCATTGCTCTTTAACACAATTTTATGACAGAAAGTAATTCTGTTACCACCACACATATATTGAACTCATTTTCATTTTTGTGTCCAGGGATGTGGGTGGGGTACATGAAATTGTGTCTAAATTGAATATTTTACCCCTATAAACTTAAATCTGCCTTTAGAAATGTATGCATTAATGATACAAAAAATAATTAAACTTACAGTCTCTTCATACTAGCTGTTATTAATTCATCCTTCAAATATCACAGAAAACCTTTTAATATGTTTAGTACAAACAAACAGCATGGCCTCAGTCTTCAAGTTGAATTTATCACTTATGATTCACTGTGTAGTTGAAGTGTACCGCCAAAATCTTTATGCTAGGTTCAATTAATTTTGCAAAATTTTCAGCTCTGTTTTCCTGCTAGGATTCCTGGCATGAATTTTTCAAATTTTCCTGCTGGAATCTTGAGTGGACTTTTTATCATTTTCCACATACTGTTATAATTCAGCCTGAAAATGAAATTCCTGTCAATGTCCAGCAGGACTCCTGCTGTAATCATGTCAGAATTTTGGTACGGGCAGATACTTGATAGTTTCTACATTATTGAGGACGGTTCCCTCTAAGGTATAGGAAGCATTGGTCTTCTTGATCCATTTACTTGTAATCTGCATAATATTGCATTTGACCGGTTGGAACTTTACGGCCCAACTCCTTGCCAAACACCCTAAACAATCTATATCCTCCTGAAGTTTCACTGTGTCTTCATTATCTCTGATCTCACTATGACAAACAGTCCTCAGCAAAAAGTCATAGTTCAGAGTCAATATTTTCTGTTATATCATTAATGTACAACGAGAACAACAGTGGTCCAAGCACGGTGCCCTGGGGGACACCTGACAAAACTGGGGCCCAATCTGATTTAACTCCATTTACCACTACACTCTAGCTGCTACCTGTAACAGAGAAAAGAATCTATCCATTTCAGAGTCTATCCACCAATACCACAGCTGTATAGCTTACATTTAAAGGCCCTATTGCTCTATCAGCGTAAAAAAAATCATCATGAGGTATCACTGCAAGCTTCTAGGTATAGTTTCGTCAGTGTAAATGACCGTGATTAGCCAGCTTTAAACAAATAAAACATAAAACATCCTTGAGTTTCACATAAAAAGGGTTTGAAAACTTATTTGGGTCATTTTAGTTGGCAACTAAAATGACCTACTTTCGATTTCATTAAGTTGGATAAAATGGTAAAAATACAATGTACAGGCGTGGATTCCCAATCACTATCCCGCCTATGTTTATATAGCATTGCTAGATGGGAAACCAGAAAAGGAGTTTTAATTTGTGGAGGGATTTGTTATTTTTCAAAAACTTGTTTTCTCTACTTTTTGCCAGTTATATGACTCAATATTTGCACGTCAACCCACATTTATAACCAAACATGAAGATTGAACCGCCCTTTATAATGATCTGAGTTTAGACATTTTTACCACTGATAAGACTATGGAGACTTTAAGTAATTCAGAGCCGGGCCGGGTAGCGCAATCGGTAGGGCACCTGACTCGTAAGTCAGAGGTCCTGGGTTCGAATCCCGGTCTGGCCACATACTTTCATTTCTCCTTCCGCTGATTCAAGAAGGGCAGTTGTCAGTTACTGGCGAAAGTATGTGCACTTAGTACTGGTTAACCGCTTAGGAGGTCTAAGCCTGCCCAGGAATAGTGTGGATAGGTTAACTGACCGTCCCGACATGACCTTAGTTGTTTACCATGGGCGTTAAGCATCAAATCAACCAACCAATTAAGTAATTCATGAGGTAGTAGTAATATCACTACCTAAGTCCGCTGGACACGGTAGTAATTCCTTAATATCATTTTAATACTGCAGTCAAAAAGTGTTAAAAAAATCGTTATTAATAAAGTTTCCACTGAAGTTCACTTTGAAACAAATAGAATGGTGTTGAAAGAGCTTAGGGTACGAATCACCGTGCATATCTTAAAGTATTTAAAAGCCGAGTTTTCTTAAATAATCATGCTGTAATAGCTCAGTAAGTAAAATTTAATCAATATCTAAGTTACTTTCATCAGATTTTCTGTGTAACATAGCTAAATGCGCTTAATGAGAAGCACAGTGGCTCAGTGGTTAGTGCACTTGACTCTGAAGCCAGAGGTCATGGGTTCGATCCTCACCCGAGGTGAAATCTTCCTATGTCAGAACGCGTTTTTCTAGCATCATTTGCAGGGATGATGCTAACAAGTGTGCCGTCCTTCAGATCGGGACGCTAACTGGAGGCCCCCTGTGCAGGGAGAGTCATCCCCTGTCAGAATTGTTTTGAGAAGCGCAGTGGCTCAGTGGTTAGTGCACTTGACTCTGAAGCCAGAGGTTGTGGGTTCGATCCTCACCCGAGGCGAAATCTTCTTATGTCAGAACGCGTTTTTCTAGCATCATTTGCAGGGATGATGCTAACAAGTGTGCCGTCCTTCGGATCGGGACGCTAACTGGAGGCCCCCCTGTGCAGGGAGAGTCATCCCCTGTCAGAATTGTTCTGAGAAGAGCAGTGGCTCAGTGGTTAGTGCACTTGACTCTGAAGCCAGAGGTTGTGGGTTCGATCCTCACCCGAGGCGAAATCTTCCTATGTCCAAACGCGTTTTTTCTAGCATCATCTGCAGGAATGATGCTAACAAGTGTGCCATCCTTTGGATCGAGACACCAACTGGAGGCCCCTTAGCAGGGAGAGTTATCCCCTGTGCAGGTTAAGGATCCCTACTATAGCTACATGGCTATATGTAGGCTTTCCTCCTGCAACACCGGAGTGTACCAAAGTACATGGTCTGTGTCCCCTCTGGGGGTTAAGGCATAATTAAATGGAAGAAAGAAAGAATGTATGAAAAGTGAATCACTTTTCCTCTGCATCATTACCTATTACCTCATATTAGGGTTGAAAGCTTAAGCTTATGTTACCCCCTCTCATTTGAATTAAATTTCAGCTCAATTGGCAGAGTATTGATACGTGCAAAAGCAACGCGCGTGAGTGATGCTCACGGGCGGACGCGCGAAGCGCGGCTGTGCTGTTGCACGCCTATAGATAACATGCATCATTAAAAAAAAGAAAGCTATTACCACAAAGAGCAAATCCAACACCTTCCATCTCAAAACTTTTGGTCAAATATGGCGGCGCCGTTAGGTTGTTTACATTGGATTTTTCCCGTTTCTTTTATGCAAAGTAACACTGAGCCGAAATCCATCCTCGATCACATGACCTTCCTTGATGAAGTCCCGCTTCTGAGAGAGTGACCACAGAAAGTTTTCTTCAACATTTATTTCTTTTTGTTCTATTTTTAAAGGCCGTCAATCCAATTTAGAAGTCCAAGTAAGTAAACGGTAACTGATTTAGCTGTGTATCAGCAAAAAGATAAATAAATAAACAAACAATACGTCATATAAAATCACTTGTCATTAATCTCGTGCGTCGATTCGATTAGATAAGATATCCGCCATCGGAAGATTCGACGTCGATATTTCGGAAAAGACAGCATGGTCGATGTAGAATGCGAAGGAGATTACAATAATTCGTAAACAGAAACCAAATACCTCGAATCGATGTGCAATGACTTCTATGCTTAGCCATTCAAATGTCATCCAGTAGTTGTAAATTATCCAAAGCTTGGTAGCGATGCATTTTCCTTTAAAAACTTGCTTCATTTCCCTTTGGCATCTTCAAAGTATGTTTACATACAGCAGTGACCTTTGTTTTGAAGTGTTTCACGACCAGCTAGTCGTTATGATGACGTCATAAAACAACGCAGGCCAGCGCACCATCAACATCTAAGGACTTTTCATAGAACTTGTGACCCGATTTGACAATCTGTTGGCCGAAACAGTCTTGGATTTCTGGGTGCCTATATATTGGGCTATTGACGTTGAACGAACGTTGATTAAACACTGAGTCAACGTTTGTGTGCCTATAGGGTATGTAGCCTACCGCTTTGTATGCATGTCGTCCCCATCCTAGGAGCCCACAAATCGGACCAACAACGATGAATCAACGTTGTGTATATGTGCCTATTAGGTATGTAGCCATTTGTATTCATGACATCCCTATTTCGGGAGTCTACATATCGGCAATACAACGTTGAAACAACGTATGTATGCCTGAGGGAAATCTACACTGTGTAAGTGATCCCCATTCTGGGAGTCTACACAATTGGGTACATTGAATCAACGTTATGGGCCTGCAGGATATGCACCCCCTCACATGCTCTGGAAGCCAACTCATCCGATACACAATGTTGAAAAAACGACGTGGCCTGCAGGGTATACGTATCCCCTTTGTCCCGGCCCCTTTGTATGCACGACATCCCATTTCGGCATCTAGGCTTCACGTAGGGCACTCAATGATGAATCAACGTTATGTACCTGCAGAGTATGTGCCTCTTTGTATGCATGTCACTTCCATTCTGGGAGCCTACACACCGGACACACAACGTTGAATCATCGAAATGTGCCTGCAAGATATGTCTCCTTTGTATTTTAGGAGCTCAAACATCATTAACTTGTGACGGTTTAATCACAGGCGCTTGAAGTTTTATGATAATGATGCCGCTAAACATCCAGGCTATGAGCCATTTTGAAGAAATCTTATGAAATAGCCTATAGACTGCGTCAAGTTTAAAGGGTTTTGAGTTTTTTTGTTGTCGTTTTTTTAGCATAGAACTTCAAGCGCCTGTGGTTTAATGAGTGTTTAATACAACCAGACTTAATGCCGTCATTAACTAATTTGTCGTTAGGGCTTTATGATACATCCTAAACTACTTAGAAGTTAAATTGCTGCAGATTATCTATCTAGATCTATCTATCTATCTATCTATCTATCTGTCTATCTATTACGTCTTAACCCCCGGTAGGGCACCTGACTCATAAGTCAGAGGTCCTGGGTTTGAAACCCCGTCTGGCTACATACTTTCGTTTCTCCTTCCGATTCAAGAGGGGCAGTTGTCAGTTACTGGCGAAAGTATGTGCACTTGGTACTGGTTAACCACTTAGGAGGTCTAAGCCTGCCCAGGAATAGTGTGGTTAGGGTAACTGACTGTCCCGACATGACCTTAGCTGTTTACCGAGTAGCTGTTTACCGAGGACGTTAAGCATCAAATCAATCAACCAATCAATCTTAACCCCCGAGGGGACACAG
Source organism: Ctena decussata (assembly GCA_963989385.1). NCBI lineage: Eukaryota > Metazoa > Mollusca > Bivalvia > Lucinida > Lucinidae > Ctena > Ctena decussata. The sequence continues at coordinate 28,818,388 of OZ022498.1, read as the reverse complement.
ACGGTGTACTTTTGTACACTTTGGTGTTGCAGGATGAAAGCCTACATGTATAGCCATGTAGCTATTGTAGGGATTTTTAACCTGCACAGGGGATGACTCTCCCTGCTCAGGGCGCCTCCAGTTAATGTGCCGATCCGAAGGACGGCACACTTGTTAACATCATCCCTGCAAATGAAGACTTCACCCCAGGTGAGGATCAACCCACGACCTCTGGCTTCAGAAGCAAGTGCACTAACGACTGAGCCACAGCGCTTCTCGGCTTCAGAGTCAAGTGCACTGACCACTGAGCCACCGCGCTTCTCAGCTTTGTAAAAGAAAAAAAATCTGCTTTTGCACGCATTTAGGTAACACCTATTTCATATTAGTTAATCAAAAGTGATGGCACATTTTGAATGGGACGCCTGTGAACCGATGCTCCTAGCTCCTGTTTTTACATTTCACTATCAATGTCAACCCCTTTAACTTAGAAAATCATGTGGGGAAGGTCAGTTTCTAACCTGCAATATTTTCACAGCTGTTTGACCTTTTTGAACTGAATTATGTCCCTTACTATAGACTGTATCAATGATAAGTAACTTGACGGCGGGGTACCTAAATACCGGAAAGACCCGGAAAGACGCAAAAAGACGCGGAAAGACGCAAAAAGACCCGGAAAGACGCAAAAAGACCCGGAAAGACGCAAAAAGACGGCAAAAAGACCCCCAAAATATATTGTATTATGTTTTAGTTTTCAAAAAAATGGCTTACCAATGTGGTTCTCCCTAATGCAAGCTGGAGGGGCCCCAAAACCTTGTGCTTAACTGATTTTTACCAATACAGGCCTATGTAAGCAGCAAAAAGACGACCCAATTTGTATTGATATTTGAAAAAAGTATGGAGTAATGTTTAAACCTTTTGCAATATTCTATTCTTACATGCTATAGAAAAAAGACGCTCAGATCAGCGGCAAAATGGTCCAAAGGAGACCGCAAAAAGACGCAGAGAGATGACAAAAAACAACAACAAAAAAACGTACGTGACAGCAAAAGGACTAACCAAAATAATTATCTTGAAATGTAAAAAAAAATATACATGCATATAACAATTAAATTTCTTTTATTATCGTTTCTAGTGTTTGACACAGAACAATTGCCCAGAGCGAGGACAAAAAGTCCATTGGAGACGGCAAAAAGGCGCAGAGAGTTAGCAAATAAACCTATAAAGTCAGCAAAAAGAGCGATTAAAATAGAATATTAGAAAAAAAAAATATATGAATATTTTTTTAAAATATTTTTCAATATCTTTCATTTCTTTTTATATTAGATACTACCAAGAAGGTGCAGAGCGACGACAAAAAGTCTAATAGAGGTAGCAAAAAGACGCAGAGAGACGGCAAAAAGGCGCAGTGAGACGGCAAAAAGACGCAGAGAAACAGCAAAAAGACGCAGAGACGGCAAAAAGACGCAGAGAGACGACAAAAAGAAGCAGTGAGACGGAAAAAAGACGCAGAGAAACAGCAAAAAAGACGCAGAGAGACGGCAAAAAGACGCAAAGACGGCAAAAGACGCAGAGAGACGGCAAAAAGACGCGGAGAGACGGCATAAAGACGCAGAGAAACAATAAAAAGACGCAGAGAGCGGAAAAACGACGCAGAGAGACGGCATAAAGAAACAGAGAACCAGCAAAAAGACGCAGATATACGGCAAAAAGACGCAGAGACGGCAAAAAGACGCAGAGAGAAGGCAAAAAGACGCAGAGAGACGGCATAAAGACGCAGAGAAACAATAAAAAGACGCAGAGAGCGGCAAAAGATGCCAAAAAGACCTATAATGGCAGCAAAAAGACCAACCAAAATAATTCAATGTTCAGAATCAGTATTATCTAATAACAATTTTATGCTCTAGTATTACCCTCTACAGGAAAAAGACGAGAAGCGAAGACAAACTGTGCAAAAGAGTCAGCAAAATGCAAAAAGTGAGTGAGTGAAATGGGTTTTGCGGCACAGCATCACAAAAAGGCTAGTTCGCGCCGAAAAGGCTATAAAAGAGAGGCGGCAAAAAAGGCCTATAAAGGTAGAAAAAAGACCAACCCACATGCATAAACTCTTTATAAACTCTATATCCACTGTATTATTCAGGCCCGGATCCAGACTACTGATAACTTGTGGGGATGGGAGGTGCCGAGATGTACGCCTGTGTTCAGGGCGGGGTGGGGGCGAGGAGTGGGGCTTGAAAATATATGACATAATTAGGGATCAATTTTTAAGATTTTTTATGTATTTTTGCCTTGAAATATTTGTTGTGATATCTATTTAGAATCGCCTGGAAATATTTGTTGTGATATTTCATTAGAATCGCCTCACCGAGGTTATTCTGATGAGATGTCTCATCTTACCACTTGAATCTTTCATCAGAAACTCCTTATTATCTGAAGACCTACGTATTAAACATAACTCAGAGGCCCAGATGGCGGGGCTGAAGCCCAAAAGCCCACACCCTGGAACCGGGCTTGTTTTTATTTCTTGATGATAGCTTTAAGAAAAGGGTAAAAAAGAACAAGGATTTATTTAAATGGAATCAATGGAAGAATGAAATACGAATAATACGTTTATCTGTGACAGGGTATAAAGCAACTAAACTGAGTTGTGATTAACTTTCATGTCAGTTAAAAGTTACTGTTACAGGTTTTTAAATCTTTTCGAAAGGAAGACATCGTAAAAACTGCAATTTAACATAATATAAGCCACGACACGAGAAAAGCAGCAAAGTGGTTATGCGGTCAGCGCAGACTGAGATCAGCCTGGGTATCGCTAAGCACTTAAAGGGTAGCTAAGGGACCAAGCTACCTCCATGCGGACAGCGAAGACTCTGATCAGACTGGGCCGATGCTCAGGCTGATCTGAATCTACGCTGGCCGCACAATCTATTTGTCGGTTTTGTTGTGTCGCGGCTCATTTGTGATATGTTGCATGTTTGTTCACAAATGTAGATTATTATTATTATTATTATTATTATCACCGAATAGCTTGTGCCAAGACAAGCACATATGTCCGAAACCATTTAGGATAGATGGATGCCTTTTGCATTTAAACAATTTTTCACAACAGTATTTCAGTCATTCTAAGATGTTGAGGAAGTTATAATAAAGCACTCTGTGCAGTAGAACCCCGTTCTTGGTTGATGGTTGGTTGATTTGATGCTTAACGTCCACGGTAAACAACTAAGATCATGTCGGGACGGTCAATTAACCTAACCACACTATTCCTGGGCAGGCTTAGACCTCCTAAGCGGTTAACCAGTACTAAGTGCACATACTTTCGCCAGTAACTGACAACTGCCCTTCTTGAATCAGCGGAAGGAGAAACGAAAGTATGTGGCCAGACCGGGATTCGAACCCAGGACCTCTGACTTACGAGTCAGGTGCCCTACCGATTGCGCTACCCGGCCCATCCCGTTCTTGTCAGGCATGAATACGTGTTTTCATGATTCGAATATTATTCTTTATTAACATAATATATATACCGCGCCCTCCTACAACATGCATTAAAATATAAGCCCAGTGCGCATATACAGATAAGCACACGGCTGTCACTGGTCTGGTTCTGCGCATGCACTTTTTTCCATGTGACTTCTCGCGGGTAATTATTTTATTTTTATTTCTTTATTTTATTTCATTTTTTTTATTTATTTACGTATTTGTTTTTGGTCTTTTTTCATGTCTCAAAAGTGTTTTCTTAAAGTAAAACAATTAAAGCCTTTACGCGTAAGGATATAATAATTGCATTAAAGACACCTTCTTCGCAGAAACAACATCACACCTTTGAGTAATCGATCACGCCAAACATAATCGATATAATCACACCTACTCTAATTGATACGTGTGTCGATAATTCAAAGTTTTTTTCTGGTCTGTATATTGAAAAAAGTTTACTAAACACCAGATAATGCAGACCGTGATCAAAATGATTTTAATACATAGATATTTTTCTTGTTTGAATGGCAAAACCTGTCCCAAAAACTGAGTTTTCTTGAGCTCATTATCTCAAAACTGAGGAGCTTTGATCACATAATAATAATAATAATAATAATAATAATAATAATAATATTATTATTATTATTTAGAGTTCCGGCTACATGTATATACTGTGCCGAACTACAGACGACGGCGAGTTTGATTTCTTGATGGGACTTGAAAGGCTGAAACAGGTGAAATGATCATTTTGCTTCATCTAGAGTTATTACAAGGTATGTTTTGATTGTTTTGGGTTTAATGGCCCCTTTAGACAGTATTTCAGTCTATATCGGGCCGTCTCCAGAGAGAGAGAGAAAGAAGAGCGAAGTGATAGACGAGCGAAAAAATGTCCAAACAACCCCCACCCGCGCCTACTGCAAGCACAGAAGGCCCTTGCCCTACAATTATCCAAATCAGTGATACGCCCCGGTACTGGAAGTTACTCGCAGCACCATCGCACCACCCGACCACCCCCGTACACGGTATGTAGGCAAATTTACGTACACGGAAGTATTACGTACGAGACATTGCGAGAAACTGCGCGCGACAGGTAAAAAACGTTGTTTTTTTCTGACAGTTTTTCTTAAATTTAATATCTCTGCACTGACAAAATATTTTACAGATCTGTTTTTACCATTACATTTGGCCTATTTGCTTCTATCCAGAACCGTTGAGACGCTGAAGATGCACGCATGCATCTATTCGAAAATTCATGGGTTCTGTCTTAAATACTTAAATTAACTCTTTGCAGAATAAACTAGAATAAGAATATAAGTATAAAACTATCAGTAGTCTTCGAAAAGTCGCAGTATTATGTTGTTTACCCATTAATGTCAAGTGACTAATACTGACACCTTTGCTTAAAGGTCTTTTGGCTTTTTTTGTTCCATTTTTGCTGTCTTTTGGCAACTAAACCTGGATAGTCTTCATTTGTTAATAATGAAGCGAAGCAGATAACTAATTCACATTAACTAATTCTATATTTTAACAGAATTTCGTTGGCATTTTTGCCGTCTGTTTTTTGTGCTTTTCTGCTGTCTTCTAAGGACTTTTTGCCGTATCTCTAGGTCTTTTTGCTAGCGTCTTTCTACTGTTCCTCTGTGTCATTGAGCTTCTTTGTCACAAATAATATATAAAAAGATACTGTAAAAGGTTCATTCACTGTTTAATAATACTGTTTGTATATTGATAATTCAAAGAAAGTTTACCTGGTCCTCTCGTTGTCTTTTTGCTGTCGCAAAAGCCCAATTAATAATAATAATAATAATAATCATTCTATTCTATTCTATCCCATAATCTTACTAGGTCGTTGGGGCACCACAGCTGACTTCAAAACAATCCCTTTCCGCCTTGTCCTGTCTTCAGCTGCCCTAGTTGAGCTGGCAAAATCAATTCCAGTCCACTCCTTGATATTGTCTACCCACCTCTTCTTCTGTCTACCTCTTCTTCTTTTTCCTTTCACTGTGGCCTGAAGAATTGTCTAATCATAATAATATAAAAAAGAGGGAACCTAATGAGTTGGAATCAGCATATTAAAAACATGTATGAAGATCTAATTTTGTATGTCCTAGGAAAATTTAATAGGTCTTTCCGCAGACTTGTATTCAAAGTAAAATATGTATAAATAAAACAAATCAGTTAAAAATTAGGTTCAAGACGTCTATTTTTTTCTTGTATGTTTTGTCATCTATTTCTTGATATTGAAATCAGTTAAAACTATATTTTACGGGGTCTTTTTGCTATTTTTCCGGGTCTTTTTGCCGTCTTTTTGCGTCTTTCCGGGTCTTTTTGCGCCTTTCTGGGTCTTTTTGCGCCTTTTTGCGTCTTTCCGCGTCTTTTTGCGTCTTTCCGGGTCTTTCCGGTATTTAGGCACCCCCCTTGACGGGACCACAGTCAGATAATACGGTCACACTAAACACCCTAGGTTAGCTTAGCTAACCGCCCCGTGTATGCGGTAAGGTACCCAGTGATTTTCATCCCATCTAAACAGATGGGGTTAAAAGTGCGCAATTTGCGTATGATATTGATAGTCAAGTAAGGTGCACCTGCACTAATTTATCTGAAACCAAAGGAAATACCACTAATTCATTTACACATTTATACATCTACAAGTCGAGGAACCCTAGTAGCTCAGTGGGTTAAGCGCTGGCCTACTGATCTAGCGGACCGGGTTCGAATCCCGCTTGAGGCGAGAATCTTTTCTTCCGTAAACGGGGTTCCATTGCACACAGCCTTTCATTATCATCCGCCCATCGTCCTGATATAACTGAAATACTGTTGAAAAGGACGACAATCACAAGTCATCCATCATACTTCTACAAGTCAAGTGCATAGCCAAGACTGTTATAATCGCACTGTGTACAACCTGAAAACATTCGTGCTGGGAGGTTCTTATGTACAGTTAAAAACACGTTGGTCACAATCACAGTCTTAGGATGTGTGCACCGACAAGGAGCTTGAAGTCGTTCAAAGTTGGTGCTTATTTTGGCATTGGCAGAGGCAGACCTTTGGCAGTATTGCTTGACCTTATGAATTAGCAAGCATGAGCTGTAGATGTTTGAAGTGACCAACCTTGTTGCATGGTGTAGCTCAACTTTTATCTGATAATGGTATTTGATTCGCTTAAAAATGGACCTGCTCTTGTTCCAGTCAAATTGATTATTTGTTGTTACAACAAGCTGCATTTACTGCAGTCAAGGAAAAAAAGTCACAATGAAATTTATAGATATGTGTTCAAGACTTGTTCAAGCTATTGATGACTCATTAGATCAGCCTGCACATACTAACAAGCTCTGCAGAGCTTTTATTGCGACTTATTAAGACTATTTACATATATACAAGTTGAGCTTGTGGATATGTGACTTGCTCAAGGGCAAAACGCTAGGCGCAAAAACAAAGAATTTAACCAGTCTTAGCAAAGTGCAGGCCGATTTTCACATTTGCTGTGTGCACAAGGGCAGGTCCATTTACACGCGAAACAAATACCATTTTCAAATAAAAGCTAAGCTGCATCATGCACAAAGGTTTGTTTACGTCACTACAAACAGCTAAGGCTCATATCAGTCTGCGAATCTATAATTTAAAGCGATAATGGATTCTTTATGATCCATATAATTATGTTGAATGCGAGCAGCAAAGACGCTGAGTAATCAGAGCATATTTGCAGCCATGTTTAAGCTTTAGGTGTTGGCAAGTGCGTAAAGCACCCTTTCTGAGCTTCGCAACTACTTTGCTGGTGTTTATCTTTAGAGTACCAGCTGACTGCAATATCTACCTCACAGCTGTGCTTAATATATCACAATTCCATTTAAACTGCCTTGCGATATAAATGGTTGTTGTCGCTATGCAATCGGTAATAGCGGTTTTTAGGTTCATAACCTCATATGACAATGTAAAACTAGGCACCCGATAGCTCAGTTGGTAGCGAGGTTTGTCTCTAGACCAGCTACATGAATGGTTAACGGTTCTCTTCATAATGCTTTACAAAGATCTGAAGGGTGCAGCCAGTATACTCACAAACGACCTTGTTCCCTCAGTCAGACGTACCAGGAAGCATCATTCCCTGGCAGTTCAACTGGGCGAGTATTTAACTACTGGGCTTTTTTGTATTAATCTAGTGGTAAAATAAACATATTCTTTTACAAGAGTAGAATCTACCTCCGCCCGCTACAGCCGCACCCCTCCTCCCCCCCCCCCCACCCTCCAAACACACACACACACACTCACACACACACACACACACACACACACACACACACAACAATATTAGAGACTGCAACTCTTTGGCAGTTCCCTGACTTCTGCTGCAGAATGTGCAGAGGATTCAGTTACTAAGTGTATTTCTCTTGTAAAGGCTACGGACTAGCCTCCCTGATCAGAGGTTCTGGTGAATTATTGTCTTTGGATGTATCACCAGTAAAACAGTAAAAAATCTTATTCTAGTTCAGGCCTGTGGTGGTTCAGCAGAATATTTCACAACCACTATGCTGAGAACTGCTTCTGGCATTCTGCCACCACAGAACATTCATCTGATATAATAATCAGTTGCGATCGAATCAGAGTATTAAGGGAGAAAGAAAGAAAAAAGAAACTCGTTCGCTAGTTGCTTTGTCTATAAGTTCCGTCCAATTATCTTCATCTGTCTTCACATCATAACTCGGTTTCACTTATCAAATGAAACAGGAAATTTACGACCAATATCTTTTTCTGTAATGCTTGATGTTATTAGACAAGCACCATGAGTGGTTGTCAAATATTAATATGGGTCTTGTTCTACTTCTAGCCAAGTACAAACCTCACAAAGTCATACTAGCCAAGTACAAACCTCACAAAGTCATACTTGTATTAGTAAATGGTAAACTCCCATGTATTTTATTATATTCTCAAATGTACCATAAAATTCCTGGTTATACTAGTGGGTCTCTTTTCGTACGAAAATATGAATTTGAGTCTGAAAAGCAAAGCAAACAAAGCCAATGCACAAACAGTTTGAAATCTTGTAATAGAAACGTATCCATACTAAACTGCGTGCGACAGACGCGCGTTTCTTTATTCAACTTTTCAGTGCCGCTTAACCCCAAAAGTTTGAAAGAAAAGAGATGATGGGCAGGTCTCGACAGGCAACGGACATCCCTCTCCGAGCCACACTTGCTGTCGTATTCCAAGGGACACATTAGCTGCAGACATCAGGTAAGAAAAACCTACGTGTGCGTTTCTTGCTGGTGTTTATATTATCATCACCAGGTTGTCTGCTTCTGAAATGAAGAAAGTAGAGTCAGTTAGAACCATAACATACTCTTATACATCAAAGAACACTGTCGGCTTGGATAAATGGACGGAGTGACCCTTGTCCTGTAAAAGAGAAAAACTGACAACATAGCACACAACATCATTAAACTTGGTACTAGCCTCTATTTCAAAACCTGCCACACTCCTGTATCCTATCTTCTTCAGACATAGAGACGTCTGAACGAAAGTGTAACCGGAATATATTCATAAATTCTCACAAAAAATCCAGTGCAAGAACGACACGCCAAAATCATTTAACCCAGAAAAAATTTGAATATTTTACTATCCTTTATCTAGCACCATTCACAGGGTTTAGGTTTGTCATCTGATATCGTTTCCGCGATTCCATTTTTTTTTATATACAGTTTAATGTACAAGAAAAGAAAACTCAAAATGCCTCACAGAAATGTATCTCATGGATCACTAATTACATGAAGTGTCTACCGTATTAACATTATAAACGCCCCTGCTCTAATAAACACCATCTGCCTCTTTCCTGAAAATAAAGTTATATTAACTATCATGAATTCCTGTTTGCTTCTCTGGATAAGGTAGCTCTTTGAAAAGGGGTCTACTCTCAAAGAAAAGAACTTGCTCCTAGAGGAGCAAATTATTTCCTGTAAGAGTTTACCCTAACTAGGAAGGGAGGCAAATCTAGTACAGTTGCTTCCGCTGAAAGTATATCTATCACTTTTATATTGCTTATGAGAGGTATTTTTGGCATTGGCTGATTTACTAAACTTTTGGCTTCGCTTTCGAAAAATATATGCACAGGCGTTTAATGGTATTAATATGGTAAATACTGATTTGCAGCAATTTCAAAAAATGTAATTAGCTGGATAAGTCTGACATTGGTTGTCCACTCGACGATACTGAGCGGACAAGTAATAGCTTTTCCAGGAATGTTTGTATTTGTTTATGTGTGTGGGTATAAAGTGTGTTGAACACGAGTACTATGTGAACCTGTACAACCTGTTTCTTATTTGACGCACAGGCAATCCAAAATGATATAATTTGTAAAGTGAAAGAAAGAAAATTGATGAAAACTGGCGTCTTTCTTACAATCGACATTTGACAAATGAAAACCTATTAAATTGAGGAAAATATCAGACATCACATAAGCCATAATCATGATCAGCAAATATGTTAATACAGGTATAATTTAGATAACAAACAGATGATGGTCAATTCAATTGTCTATATTTACCCCAATATTCTCCGCTAATATGACCGTTTCTCCTAATCTAGGGTGTAGTGCACGAATGCATGCATGCCCACTTGGATATAGCAGACATTCCAGGTTACGCATAAACCGAGTAATAAGAACTTTGTTAACAGCCAGAAATATGTTATTATGAGCATCTAGTCTACACCCATTAATGCCTAGAGTCCCAAAGGGTTAAAAAGTTATAAGGAATTTAAATTTTAATTAGCTGAAAATATGCAAAGACTCTTATGACGTCATATGAGTAATTCATATGATTAAAATTTGAAAAAAAATCTATACTTTATATATATTTTCTTTTTTTATCTGTTTTCTCCTAAAATAGACTTAGTGTGATGAGTTACAGCATCTCATGAAAAAAATCAAATGATTTGCACCAGAAACTGGTGATAACAGCTGGAATCCAAATAACATTATGCAAGTAAAGCTGTAGAAAAGAAAAAGTGGGCGGGGTTTAAAACCCTAATTTGAATAAACAATAAGTACAGTTTGGGTTAGAATTTACGATGTTTTTTTTTCAGAAATCTGTTTCTCTTACAAATACCTATTGATTAGGATATGTGCTGAAAAGGTGAAGAAAACAGTACAGTGGCTCTAGCCAGAGCATTAAAGGAGAGCGAGAGAAAAAAAAGAGTTTTGACTTAGAATACCATTGAAATACAAAAAGAAGGGCAACATGATCAAGATTTAGGGCAGCAGGGTGGGGATTTTGGGTAGCAGGATGCACCATCCTAATAGATAGATAGATAGATAGATAGATAGATAGATAGATGGAGGGAGAGAGGGAGACATAGATAGATAGATAGATAGATAGATAGATAGATAGATAGATAGATAGATAGCAGGATTGATGGAGGGATGGAGGGAGGGAGGAATGGCTGGCTGGCTGGCAGGCTGGCTGGCTGGCTGGATGGATGGATGGATGGATGGATGGATGGAGGGAGGGGAAGGGAGGGAGGGATCGATAGATAGATAGATAGATAGATAGATAGATAGATAGATAGATAGATGGATGGATGGATTGAGGGAGGGAGGGAGGGAGGGATAGATAGATAGATAGATAGATAGATAGATAGATAGATAGATAGATAGATAGATAGATAGATAGATGGAGCAGTGACCTATAAATTCTATATATAGGTCACTGGATGGAGGAATGGATGGATGGATAGATAGATAGACAGATAGATAGATAGATATCGTTTCTGAAGTTTAAATAAGGACATGTTATAACAGTTTAATCATTAGCTATGCTTAATTATAGCTATTTACCAACTCAAATACTGAATACATTTATTTCTCTGAAGTCTCTATTTCGGTGCGTACATTTCAAATACGGGTACGGGTCTACATAACAGAGAGTGCCCGCTATCGGAACATCTCGGTAGTTACCGTCTGTGTAGTTGTTTCAATAATTATTCAGAAGAATTTGTTTCGAAATAATCAGTAAATATCCATTTTATTTTGCTCTTTCAACTGATACGTCATCATTTTGTAAGTTTTACTTTTGTATCTCGTAGCTAATTTGATGTTTTTCTTGCTTCTAGACAGGTACTTTTTGTTTTTCTCTGACTGTCACAGTTTGTTGAGTTTACTTTCAGTGTTTGTTTACAAACTGACAGAGTTTGGTACCAAATGTCAAATTCCATCACAGTTACATAAATTATAGGGATGCTTATTGTATACAAACGGTAGAAGAAGAAGAAGAGTGCAAGATGTTTCATACCCTCAGAGCTCCAGATAGAGGGCGTTTTGGTGTTTTTGACACATGAAAAAAGGGCAAAAACGCATTACTTTACTGTTTGATGCGTCGGGAAAATGTCTTTAAAATACTGGTTGATGCATCGTTTGTGAAACAGAAGCGTCAACAAACACACTTCATATTTTGCGCATGGCCTTATGGGCATGTCTGCAAAAGCGTGAACAAATAACTGCCAAACTAATTCATATGAAATTTCCCAGCTTTACCCGTGATAAATGCGACAGTTCAGTGCAGAAAGTGCTGTGTGGCGTAATTCAATGGATCCATGACATTTCATCTAAAGCCATTTCGTCGAAACGCCATTTCCTCTAAAAGCCAGGCCATTTCGTCTAATGGCCATTTCGTCTAATGACCGTTTCGTCTAAATGCCATTTCGTCTAAAAAGACATTTCGTCAAATACGACATTTCCTCTAAAATGTCTAAAAACGTCTAAAATTCGCTGAACACTAAAATACCTAACTCATAATACCTAACCTAACTTTATGTTATGTTATATCAGTGTGGACAAGTTTGGCTATCGCATTTTCTACAGCAGAGGTAGGATTCCCAGGATTTGGCGAGCTATCATAAATGTTAACATCGCCTGGCGGAGCCTCTAATGTAGAAAATACAAACCAATGAACTCCACTTCCATTTGGGTCAGTGTTCATTATTTGTATCAGTTGTTTGGATTCTGACTTGAACTTGTTGTATGCTGCATTCAAACATGATTGTAGACCACCTATTTCTGGAAACTGTAGGTGTAAGAGTTGCATACTAGCATCAATGATAGTGTCATTTAGCCAGCCATCATCTTCTTTACCAATGATTCTGTCTTTGTCTCTGATGTTAATATTACATGAGTATGTTTTGCCTTGATGAATCCAGACTTCCTCAGAGAATCTTACATCTCTTCTCAGATCATCAGTTTCTGGGGAATGGGTTACTTGCACAGTCTGGCTGTCTGTATAATCCTGATCGCCAGAATGTGGTCTTGTTTGTGAAACACTAATTTACCTAATTTATTATTGTTAGGTAAATTAGTGTGTTAGGTTAGGTATAAACATTGGGTATAAATAAGGTTAGGTTAGGTAAATTAGTGTTATGTATTATGTTAGGTTAGGTTAGGTTAGGTATTTTAAGTTAGGTATTTTAGGGATGACCCTAAAATTCGTCTAAAACATAATTATACCCCCGACATATGAAGTATGTCAGGGGGTATATAGTTTTTGTCATTCCGTCCGTTCGGATGTTAGTCCGTCCTTCCGTCCGTCCATCTGTCGGTTCCTCCACTTTTACGTCAAAGTTTTGCGTTAAACCTTTTTTGATAGCTCATATCTCTGTAACCACATATCAGATTCTTTTTATATTTGGTTCATGCTATCTCTATAGCATTACCTTCGATGGAAAATATCTAAGCCCTTGGGTCAGGCCCCAGGGTGGGGCCAGGGGTCAACAATTTGGACTTAGGCATTTACATTATGTCAAAGTTTTGTGTTAAACCTTATTGATTGCTCATGTCTCTGTAACAGCATTAAAGATTTCTTTCATATTTATTTCATGATATCTCTGTACCATTTGGCGTATTCGACTGCATGGGCATTTTGTGCTACACGATTCTTAGCGTGAAGCAAGTTACCTATAGAAAATATGCTCTGCGCTTGGAATCATGAAGCACGAAACGCCCAGTCGAATACGCCCATTGATTTTAATATGGACTGCCAAAGCTGCTGGGTCAGGCTCGTGGGTGGGGCCAGGGGTCAATAACTAGGACTTAGCTCTTTGTTGTAGTTTTTTGCTTCTATTTCCCTATTTCCCCTATTTATTTGATTTATTTCTAATATAGTTGAATGGATCCTAATGATGCATGACTAGGTGTATTTCATAAGAGTTTACATCATATGGATGCTGACTTAAGGTCAAGGTCACAAACTTTGTATTTTGTACATGTATAAGATTTGTATTGAAGTTTTGTATTAAAAACAAGCTTTCATTAGGGGGTGGCACGGGTCAGGGGTACACGTGAGCCCCTGCTCACTTGCTCTAGTTTAAAAGGCAATTTTTTTTGGAACATCAGGTTTATTGACACATCAATTCAAAGACATTGAAATTCCTGAAATGTCCAGTAGTTTAGTAGCTCAAGTTATAGCCAATCCCACGCAGGTATTGAAGGTGGTCTCTGTCGTGGTAGCTCTCGCAGACACGCTTGATTCTCTCATTTTGTTTTATTTTGTGGAAATCAAAAGGCAATAAATGGATACAACAACAACAATGGCGGAAAGTGTTTTCAAGTCAGATGCGACATTTCGTCTGAAAAATCTTAAATTATTTTTCGACCAAATGTCGTACCCGGCCGATTTTTTAGAGGGATTGTCCATTCAACGAAATGTCAATTAGACAAAATGTCTTTTAGACGAAATGTCATTTAGACGAAATGGTCATTAGACGAAATGGCCTTTAGACAAAATGACATTTAGACAAAATGGGTTTAGACGAAATATCGTGCACCAAATTCAATATCCCGCAGAAGGGTAACTACATATCTGAAAAAAATAGTACATAACCGTGCTAAAAATTAGGCGACCCGGTCCATGTATGGCGTCATTGATGGGATACAGTTCAGATAGACAGACTGCTACATTTTACACTTAAGAGATTGAGACACAGTCTTCGATATTTATTTCCAGCAATTTCATTATGGCTGCTCAAATGCAAGTCAAAATCAGTTCAGAAGTCACTTTTTTAAGTTTTACCAGCGGTCTGATCTTCCAGAGATATCATCAGCAGAGCTGTTAAAACCCATTATTCTTGGCCTGCTGAGTTTGTGCGTTGACATTGTGGAGAAACGTATTAAAAACCCCAGACATGTTGCATCTGGAGCTCTGTTTTAAAAAGTTGACTTTATTGTAATATCTAATGTCAGTCAAACCACATAAAACTCCCTGAAAAAAAAATTGGGAGTGAAAAAATTTCCAGATATTGCAGAAAAACTCCCTTGTCACAAAGTGAGGATTCAGCAGCTCCCTGCTGAAAATAGTTATCTGGAGGTCTGTACCCTGGACAATTCGTACCCAACCCTGGAAGCCTGTTCACTGAGGTCATAAATTTTTTTAGTCCTGAGACATGCTGTTAACTCAAACCTTGAACTTCTGAGGCGCCAGAGGCGGTAAATGAGATGTGTGCTCTGCTCATTTCCAATTTATAATCATGACCTCTTGTTTTAGGATATGGCAAGACAAGGTATCTTTTCATAGTCACAAATAATTTCAAAAGCTTGTATCAGATCTCCTCGTTTCGTTCTTTGTACCAGGGTTGGTAATTTCAGTTTCTTGAGATGATCCTGGTATGGTGAATGACGTAATTCTGGAAGTAATTTTGACGCTGTACATGCACTGAAATCTTTCAATAGACTCAATGTCCTTTTAATAATCTGGATACCAAACTATACATGGGCATATTCTATGTGAAGCCTCACAAAAGCCTAGTAGAGTTTTAGAAATATATCCTGATCCAGACAATCAAAGGTCTCCTTAATAATACCGAGCATACTGTTCGCTTTGTTAACCTTCTGAGAAATATGACTGCTGAATTTTAAATCCCTCTGAAACATTACACCAAGATCTTTTTCTTCATTTGCCGAAGACAGTTCTTTGGAATTCATATAATAAGTATACTCTGGATTGTCTCTACCATAATGAATAACTTTACATTTACCGACACTAAATAACAGCTGTCAAATATCCAATCAACTAGCATCTTGCAGAGAAGTGCTTTAATAAGTCAGTTCATATCAATCCACAAAGGAACAAGAGAACTAAAATCACTGCAATTCGCACTGCTGCATATCAAACCCTGGTCCGCCCCCAGGTCCAAAATGCCTCCACTGCCCATTTACTCAAACTTATATAAATAAAACAGTAATGGTCCAAATAAGGGTTGTCTGCTGGGTGAACAGTAACTATTCAACTTATGCCAGTGTGAGCAGTATGCTCAACTCCCAAGGGTGGTATTCTTTGGAGGACAGAAAAGCAGATGCTCAACTGATCCTCTTCTACAAAATAGTGTACAACCTGGGAATGCTGTTTCCCTCCCTCAGTATGTTAACAGGACCCTCGAATTAGTCGGAATTACCCCAAACCACCCCATAATGCCCCAAACCTCCTAAAAACCACCCCAAAGCACTTTTCTTAATTCTGTTAAAATGAGTGGCTGACAAGCTCCAGTCTTATTCATGAACATTGATCCCGACCGGACGGAGTGTGTGTAGCTGGCCAAAAGGGCCGGTTCATTGGCCCCCCGATATGGTATATAAACAGCGCAAAAACACAGCTCGCCAGAATCGTGACAATCCTCTGAAGAAATCCGTATTATTGGAAGAAACTAGTTAGGAAAATTGCGAAAGAAAGCCATGAACCAGCATGAGCAAGACCGAGGAGCGCCTGGCCCATGTCGTCAGTCACAATCCTCTAGCGTTTAGACTTTTCTTAATTCTGTTTCAGGTTAAAATAGCTTGCAAACCTTTTGTTTATGCTTTTATGATTGAAATCATAAAATAAAAATAAGCATTTTCTTTTTATGCAGAAAAATTGATTTTCATACAATATGTGCTGATAATAACGTGGTGGTAATTTATGTATACAAATATATGCTTGCATTTCTGCATGTATGTTTGTCAGCGACTCAGCATGTGTGTTTATACCCTATGCAAACTATGTTTGAGGGGGGTATACTTCAGGGTTTTCCCAGAGTCAAGTTTGAGAGTCTCAGACCCCCAAAATGGTGTCTGGGACTCCCAGAAAAAAATCTGTGCATCTACTGGGACTCTCAAAACAAAATCCAAGTAGCAATTCAAAGAGACAAATTCTAATAAAAATTATATTATCCTTGGCACAATACAAAGTAATGATTTTCAAAATAAAGTAATCATGAGATTCTGATATTTGATTTGGACATTTCATAGATTTTTCAGAGTACAGGACCCTTTACTCTTGGCATTGGACTCTTAAAAATTTGGTGTGTGGGTCCCAAAAACTCCTTAAATACAAGGCCGTGGGAAAACCTTGCATACTGTTCTGATGTTGTCCTTCCATCCGTCCGTCTGTCCTTCCGTCCGTCTGCAACACTTTAAATTTTTTCATGCACATCTAAGTATATGCATGTTATATACCATTTAGAATTATGGAAGGTGATGGTCCTCATGAGACTATGGCTTTCAGTCAAATCCTGGTCCATATTAAGTATACTTTGTACTAAAATTTGATTATTAAAATATTGTTTAAACCAATTATGGAAGCACACATACACAAATATAGCCTACATATTGGTATCTACATCTTAGCTTAGCTATAGCTGCAAATGTAAATCAATAGATCCTACATTTTAAATATTTTTAGCATAAGCAAACATTGCTAAAGCAGTGTAAGTTCCTGCAGAATACCAAATTTGGTTTGAAGTGATTTGATTTTGGTGGTTTGGGGTGATTTTTATGGGTGGTTTGGATTTGTTTGGGGTAATTTGTTGGACCGGTATGTTAACCATCCTATTGTGCACCCTCTTCACTTTGTTCAGATACTGGCTACAGCCATTTACTACAAATATTTATTATTTCCTTTAGCCATTGTTCAGTGGAATTGACTTCCCAGTCAGATCCCTGTCTTCCCAGACGTTAGGTCAGTGGTAAGGACAGTCACATGTTGCATGCCCTAAGCCACAACACCTGTTTATTAATCGTTTTTTAACCTCTTCTGTAACATAAACTTTTAGCTTTTTAATTTTTCCTGTCTTGCTTTTTAGCTCACCTGAGCCGAAGGCTCAAAGGTGAGCTTTTAGTATGGTAATGCTCCGTAGTCCGTCCATCGTCCGTCCGTCCACCATTTTCAAAGGTCTTCTTCTCCATAACCGCTGGGCCGATCAAAGCCAAATTTTATATGGAGCCTCCATGGGTTGGGGGAACGAAAGTTTGTTCGGGGTATCTGGGTCACATGACCAAGATGGCCGCCACGCCCATATATGGTAAAAGCCCTTCAAAAATCTTCTTCTTCAGAACCAAATAGCCTATGACCTTGAAACTTGGTATGTAGCATCGGGCATGCGGGCCCATCATAGTTTGTACAAATTATGACCTTGCATTGACCTTGACCTAATTTACGGCATGGTCAACTTTGGTACGTTAGGCTTTCATATGGGAAAATGCTTAAACAGTGGATTTCTCAGAAACTATTTAAGTCTAAGGTACAATACTTGGTATACATGGTCGACTAAATGACCAGATGAAGATATTATGTCACTAAAGGTCAAGGTCATTCCGTCGGACCATCCGTCGTCAAGATTTTTAAACATCTTCTCCTCTGAAACCACAGGGCCGATCGAAGCCAAATTTCATATGGAGTCTCATAAGGATGGGGGAACGAAAGTTTGTACCCGGGGTCTGGGTCACATGACCAAGATGGCCGCCATGCCCATATATGGTAAAAACCCTTCAAAAATCTTCTTCTCCAGAACCAAAAGGCCTATGACCTTGAAACTTGGTATGTAGCATCGGGCATGCAAGCTTATCATAGTTTATACAAATCATGACCTTGCGTTGACCTTGACCTAATTTACAGCATGGTCAACTTTGTTACATTAGGCTTTTATATGGGAAAAGGCTTAAACAGTGGATTTCTCAGAAACTATTTAAGTCTAAGGTACAATACTTGGTATACATGGTCGACTAAATGACCAGATGAAGATATTATGTCACTAAAGGTCAAGGTCATTCCGTCGGACCATCCGTCGTCAAGTTTTTCAAACATCTTCTCCTCTGAAACCACTGGGCCGCTTGAAGCCAAATTTCATATGGAGTCTCATAAGGATGGGGGAACGAAAGTTTGTACCCGGGGTCTGGGTCACATGACCTAGATGGCTGCCATGCCCATATATGGTAGAAACCCTTCAAAACTCTTCTTCTCCAGAACCAAAAGGCCTATGACCTTGAAACTTGGTATGTAGCATTGGGCAGGCCGGCTTATCATAGTTTATACAAATGATGACCTTGCGTTGACCTTGATGTAATTTACGGCATGGTCAACTTTGGTAGGTTAGGCTTTTATATGGAAAAACGCTTAAACATTGGATTTCTCAGAATCTGTTTAAGTCTAAGGTACAATACGTTGTATACATGGTCGACCAAATGAAGATATCATGTCCATAAAGGTCAAGGTCATTCCGTCAGACCATCCGTCGTCAAGATTTTCAAACATCTTCTCATCTGAAACCACTGGGGAGATTGAAGCCAAATTTCATATGGAGTCTCAGTGGAATGGGGGAACGAAAGTTTGTACCCGGGATCTGGGTCACATGACCAAGATGGCTGCCATGCCCATATATGGTAAAAAACTTTCAAAAATCGTCTTCTCCAGAACCAAAAGGCCTATGACCTTGAAACTTGGTATGTAGCTTTGGGCATGTGGGCCCATTATAGTTTATACAAATGATGACCTTGCTTTGACCTTGACCTAATTGACAACATGGTCGCTTTTGGTATGTTAGGCTTTTATATGGGAAAACACTTATACAGTGGATTTCTCAGGAACTATTAAAGTGTAAGGTACAATATGTGGTATATATGGTCAACCAAATGACCAGATTAAGATGTTATGTCACTGAAGGTCAAGGTCATTTTGTCGGTCTGTCCGTCATCAAGATTTTCAAACATCTCCTCTGAAACCACTGGGGAGATTGAAGCCAAATTTCATATGGTGTCTCAGTGGGATAGGGGAACTAAAGTTTATACCGGGGGTCTGGGTCACATGACCAAGAAGGCCGCCATGCCCATATATGGTAAAAACCCTTCGAAAAATTTCTCCAGAACCAAAAGGCCTATGACCTTGAAACTTGGTATGTAGCATCGGCATGCGGGCCCATCATAGTTTATACAAATGATGACCTTGCGTTGACCTTGACCTCATTTAGGACATGGTCAACTTTGGTACATTAGGCGTTTATATGGGAAAACGCTTATACAGTGGATTTCTCAGAAACTATTTAAGTCTAAAGTACAATACGTGGTATATATGGTCAACTAAATGACCAGATGAAGATATTATGTCACTGAAGGTCAAGGTCATTTTGTCGGTCTGTCCGTCATCATGATTTTCAAAACATCTTCTCCTCTGAAACCACTGGTCTGATTGAAGCTAAATTTCATATGGAGTCTAAGTGTGATCGGGGAATAAAAGTTTGTTCTTGGGGTCTTGTCCAAGATGGCCGCCATGCCCGTATATGGTGAAAACCCTTCAAAATCTTCTTCTCCAGAACCAAAAGGCGTATGACCTTGAAACTTGGTATGTAGCTTTGGGCACTCAAGCCCATCATAGTTTATACAAATGACCGTGCATTGACCTTGACCTAATCTATGACACTGTCAACTTTGGTACATTATGTAGGCTTTTATATGGGAAAATGCTTAAACAGTGGATTTTTCAGAAACTATTTAAGTCTAAGGTGCAATATTTGGTGTATATGCTTGATTAAATGACCAGATGAAGATATGGTCAAGGTCATTCTTTGACTTTTGTACAAGGTCATTGAGATTCTGTCACCCGTCAACATTTTCAAACATCTTCTCAGAGGCCACTAGGGTCAAATGAAGCCATATTTCATATGGAGCTTCACCGGCTTAAAGGAACCATAGTTTGTTCAGAAGGTCTTGGTCACTTGACCAAGATGGCCACCATGCCCATAGATGGTAAAAACTCTTCAAACGTCTTTTTCTCGAGAACTGAAAGGCCTGTAACCTTGAAACTTGGTATCGGTATCTATATATCATAGTTTATACAAATGATTATTGTATTTCATATGGAGCTTTAATACTGGGTCAAAGGAATCAAAGTTTGTTCAGATGGTCATGGTCACATGAACATGGTGGCCGCCACGCCCATATATGATAAAAACCCTTCAGAAATCTTTGTCCAGAACCAAAGGCCCAGTGACCTTGTGGCTTGGTATATAGAATTGGGACTCAACATTAATCCCCAAGGGAGGGGGGTTATCTGCCCCTGCCCTGGTGCTATATACATGTATAAAAGCATTAAAATATATACCAGGACCAAGTGGCAGGTGAGCTACAGGACCATTGGTCCTCTGGTTTATCTTTTTTTTTCTTGGCGCGATGCCTCTGAGCACCTGCCCAAAAGTCCTAGATAGATAAGTGAGATAACAGGAGTTGAAATGTTTTCATATATTTACAAATTGCTTTGACACTAGAGAGTATTTTGAGATATCAGTGTTTGAAATAACAAGAGTACTGTGCAAGCCAAAGTACGATTATATCTTCAAGGGTTGTGGTAATATATTCATTTGAGCTGCTCCAGCTAAAGAATTGATCATTGTCAGAAGTTTTTCTGCAAGACTCAATACTTTTCTCTGATTGAGCCCTGATCAGATTTTCCTTGTAAGCTTCTATCAGAGTAGGAATAAAAAGTAAATAGATCAGTGTCATATGAGCGTTAGTACAACTCCAGCTTTCTGTGAGGCAGTGTATTGGCATTCATTGATTTTTCTGAAAACATTCCAGATCTGCCGCTTCAAGTATTATTGTCTTGTTATAGATCGAATTATGAAACATTGTACTATGATGGATTGTCTGTTATGCATTCAATAGCTTAATTATTGTTTTGGCACAAAATTATGTAATTTGATAGCATGTTATTGGATTATCTCCCTTTAGATGAATGGGTACTTTTTCAGGGGAAGTAACTCTCCAATTTTCATTTTTACCTCTCTTCTGAATAGGGTCAGCTGTGAAAGGAAAGAATTTGCCCATCAAGGAGCAAATTTTTTCCTATAACAGTTGACCCCATTTTGGAAGGGGTTTGTCTTGAAGGGAAGCAAATAAGAAGTCACAAAAGTTGTGCCCCTTTGTAAAAATGGTGACAATAGGTTTGTATTCATACACCTTACATGTCATAACCAGCCCATATGTTTTGCAAAAGGAGGAAACCAGTATAAGCAAAGAAAATAAATATTTTGAAGGGAGGCAACTTAATTGCTTTCCCTTGCCTCTGTTGATCAAGGAATGAGCTGTTGTCATTCTGTGAAGACGTTTCTTGAAATTTAGCGTTAATAACAAAATGTGATTATATTTAAAGGGTACACGCTCATATGATTTTGGAGTTAGAATTATCCCACTACAATACAAATTGAAATAACAACATGTAAATATGTATAGTGTGTTGGATAGTAAGATGTTTAGATGGTAAGTGTCATCAATGAGTTTTAAAATGATGTATATTTGCCCATATATCTGAACCCTTAAAGTAAATTGCAATTAAATTTCAAGAGAAATAAAGCTCCCATTTTCTTTTTTGCTTCCCTGCTAAATGGGAATCAATCCCTTTAAAAGTTTATTCTGTTTTGGAAGGGCTTTAATCCTTTTAGGAAGTAAGCAGGAAGTAAGAAAAGTTGTTCCCCTTTGCCTGTTGTTCCAGCTACACATCTTTATGGCTGTATACTAAAGGTTAGTACCAGGAGACTGAAACTGCCACTTCCCACTGATAAACTTCCAAATTGTGGAGGTTACCATGTGTATTTGAGGTGCTTATTTATCTGATTATCAACCTGGTTGGGGAAAGTGAAGCACTGAATAAAAGAAAGCTAAGATCATGAATATTGAAGAAAAAGATTAGGCGTCATCATATTCTTGATTGGGAGAAAGAGAAAAAAAGTGCTTGTTTATCCACATGGAAATCATTGGCTCCAGAGTAATTGCAGTACAGTGGTGAGATCAGTGAACAACTACTAACGTTTATATTGTAAAAGACCAAAATATTGTGACAGTTTAACAGCTTTCTATGATACCCTAACCATATTTCTTTGTCTGTGTAATGGAATCCCTTCCTCCTCCAAAACAATTAACCTCAAAAATTAAAATCTGTCTTGTAAAATAGATGAACTTTTGGGGTCCTTTTGGAGGACAAAAGAACTTGGTAAAGCTCCCCACCCATCTTATAGCCAATAAATAGGGTGTCTGCAAATTTCAGATACATGTACTTAATTTTACTATGCAGGGATTTTTCTAAACATTCCTGATGGAAAACAGTGGAATTCTTTATTACCTGTAGACTGCTTCTTCATCTGAGTTCCAGGTTACCATACTTCCATGTTATTAGCTAGTGTATGTGGTCCACATTTCTGAACTAGAGCCGCATTATGCAAGACTCAAGCCAGAATTCCCAAGATTTTTAGCTCATGTCACCTGAGCCAGCGGCTGCGGGGGTGCTTATAGGATAAGCAGGCGCCGTCCTCCATTGTCTGTCATCGTCATCCGTCCATCTGTCCACAATTTCAGATGACTTGTCCTCTGAAACTCAAGGGCCAGTTGTAACCAAATTTCATAGAGAGCCTCCAGGGCTTGCTAGAATGAAATATTGTCCAAATGATCTTGGTCACATGACCAACATGACCACCACACTAATATATGGTGAAAACCTTTAAAAGTCTTCTTCTAACTTAATTGGTATACATTGGGTACACAAGTACTCCCAAGTTTGTTTAAATTATGATCTTGGGTTGACCTTGACCATTTTAAAGGAAAGGACAAATCTGCTTTCTGGTGCTTTTATATCGGAAAATGCTAGAATATTAGAATTCATGTCACTTGGAGAAGATTTTTGGGCAAAAGTTGATAAATACAGTCAACTAAATGAGTACACAGTGCTCCAGATAAGATTGGGTAACAAAGATAATTTAGGGATAATTATCCATATTACTCCATAAAAACATATTTTGTGACCCATCATTAGAACCGTCTCATCGAGACGGTTCTAATGAGGGGTCACAACATATGTTTTCGTTGAGAAATAAGAAAAAATATCTTCGAATTATTCTCAATAACCCCTCTTATCTGGAGCTCTGGTACAAGAACATTTTTTGAGCAATAGGGATCAAGGTCATTCTTTGAATTTTGACCAAGTTCTCCCAATTATTTGGACAGTTTAAAATATGGTTTGTTCAAATGTTGACTCTAGTTTGACCTTTGACACTTTTACTCATGTGAGCGATTCAGGGCCTCCTGGCTGTCTTGTAGTTTTACTTACAAAGTATAATGTGGTGGTCAGCAAGCAAACACTGATTGTTTACTTGAGTAAATCAATATATATTAGGAACGGAAGCCTAAAACATGTAGTTGCGAAAGACAAACAAGGCACATAATTAATAGGAATACAATACTTAAATTGGTATAAATTCATTGGTATAAAATTCAATAATAGGATTTTCATCATTCATACCAAACTAAGGCAGTATAAAATGAGATCATGTGTGATTCACACCCAAAGACATGGGGAGAAAATCCAGGCTGACCTTACCCTACCCTAAATTCAACGTTTTCTCATACCTCATTGTTTGAGTAATAAAATATTGAAATATTGAAATTAGTCATTCATAGGTACATCCATATCACAATGCACATCAATGATTTTCTACTTGTTTTAATGCCTGATTGGCAGTTAAACTTGCAAAACAATATTTATTACTTTGGGTCAAAACAGCCAAAAGAGAACAACACTGCTCTAAAATCAAAATATGAGTACTATGAGTATCTTTCTCTCCCTTCCACTGCCCCCACCCCAAGTTTCCTTCCCTTCCATTGCCCTCCCAAATCCCCCAATAATGCAGTCCCCGCAGTTTTGTCAGTTATGTAAGTCAAAAAAGTGTTGGTGCCCCCCCCCCCCCCCCCCCCCCCCCCAACCCCCCTCCCTCTGAAGAATCTTTCAAATATTTCATTTTTGATGCTTAAGGGTTCTAATTAATAAGGTAAGTCATTCATTAAATTTTGTATGATAGAAGATGATTGCAGAACAATTCACAAGCTAGTTTGTATAATTTCCTTTATAATTTCTAATAACTTGTTTTGCTTAGGGAAAGAGATATATAAATATGGAAACTTGAGAAGCCTTTTAGATTGGCAGAATGATTCAGTAAATTGTTGATTGATTTTTCATTTCCATCTGATATAGAGATTTCTCATGGGATTGCAATATTGTGAAGTGTCACAATATTTGTCTGTTAAGTGTGAGGTCTTTTTCAGCTTATTTTGATTTTAAAACAATGCAGACAGAAAATTGTACCATATTGTCTGTTATACACCATAACATGTTGCCTTTCATGTTCTGACAGTCACACCACACCTTAAGGTGTTTTTGTAAATCTTGAAACTCAGCTCAAAGAAAATGCAGAAAAAGTTAGTAATGATTGTTTTCCAAGTACCGTAATGACCCTAAATAAACGGACAGACAGGCCTGAGCAAACATTGTAGACCCAGATCAAACTGCTCCTTCCTGAAGGAGCAGTTTGATCAAGGTCTGCAACGTTTGCCATTCAATAAGCATTATTTGGATGAATTAACATGTGTAAAATCCACTTTCTAAGAATTTTCGAACAATAATTGCCCGACTTTCAGTGTCCGAAATTTTAGGGTCATTACGGTATGTCAGTGTATGTCTATTGACAAATGGACTCATCCAGTATATAGGAATAGAATAGTGTACAAGGTATGAATTGGTTAAAGTGTCGAACTTCATTATTTCCATCTGCATTTCATCCAATAAACACTCCAGGGGAGTTGCAGTTTGTATGTCCCGAAAATGATTTTCTTGAGATTAAAATACTGTCAACTCCCGATATCTCGAATACTAATATCTCAAAGTATCTTCTTTTATCAAAGAATGTATTTCTTATTTTTATTTACATTTCAACTCCTGTTATCTCAAAGTACTGATATCTCAAAGTAAATTTTCTGGTACCAGAAAATTTACTTAGAGATATATGTAGTTTGGGCTGAAGTTCGACTTCAAGATATCGAGAGTTGACTATTGGCAATGAATACCAAACTTTATTTGTCTAAATCCAATCAAAGAATAAGTGAGTGAGGGCATTTATTAGAGAGGGGGCATTTAGTACAAGATAAACAGTATGTTTCTTTTGCAGATTCATGAGTAACCTATGTCCAGTCTTTTGATGGGACAGTCGGCAGGGAAGGGCCACATCCCTCACTCAAAGTCCAATCTGTCTAGTCAACAAGATGTGAGTTCGTCCGAGGACGAGCCCGATAGTGCTTCACCAACTAAGAGAGGTTCACAGAAGAAGAGGGGGAAGGACAAACATAAGATGTCTTTGTTTAGACGGCAGAGTGAGAAAGCAAAGAAACGAAGTGACCATCAACAGTGGCTGGTATTATGATATAAATATTATACTTTCAGCAAAGTCTGGGATAATTAAATGTTTTTTTATGCACAAATAAGGAAAAAGAATTCCAGAAATATCATCAAAACTCCTTATTGAGAGCTCTGGTTTAGTATATTTTTAAGAAATGAAATTTTACCCTTAAAAATTTATCAGATGATGAAGCTTGTGGGAGGAGCTAAAATTCCATGCATAAAGCGCTTCATGAAGAGTGTTAGCAGCATCAATTATGAACATTGAAAAGTATAAATTCAATTATATTTATACTGTCTTTAAAGCCACATATGCCTCAAATTACAACTGGTAAATCCAAAATATGCAAAATTTATTGATACAATAAACAACACCCGTGTTTTTGTCATGATGTTGAACAGCCATAAGCATAGCTTGATGTCATTCAAACATCATGATGCACAATCAAATTGTATTGCCACTATGACGCCAGTTACACATCATGGCACTGTTAACAGTTACTGTTGTTCATGGGCAGATGAAGACAGTCGCTTCAAGTTGGTTCATTTAAGGAAAGTCAGTGGCAAGTGGAACTTTATAAGGAAATAAAGGAAAATGTTTCTCCTTCTTTGTAGGCTCAAGAAAATCCAGAGCCAGTGTTTGATATCTCCAACTGTGAGTTGAGTGAGGTATGTATTAGGCCCTTCTTAACCCTATTGCACTCAGAACGGCCAAAACTCCATAGAGTTTTGGCCGTTCTGAGTGCAATAGGGTTAAAAATGCGCTCAGTGATATACTGAGACTTTTTTGGTGGGGGTAGGTAGGTAGGAGAATCTTTTTTTAAGGAAAGAGAAAATACTGGTAATGACAAAAATGTAATGCATTACTATTTGCAAACAGTGCATATCCAGATCAGACTGCTTTTGGAGCAGTCTGATCAGGAGTAGTCTGATAGGATCTACACTGTTTGCCATCTAACAAAAAACATTAGTTTTAATTCCTTTCAGCCATAAATGGACTAACCAAAGGTGAAATAATATAATTAATATCAAAGAAAATTTGACCTGTCTGTTTTTACTTACATGTATTTCATTTCATCATTTTGTTGGATTTCATGCTGTGTAGTGCCAAAAAATTGACTGTTTACCGACAAAACTGACATTTTCCAGATGGTGCCACATTTATAATCTGGGGGACAAGCTTTGGGAAAATAGTTACAGATGCAAGATGCATTCATAAAACTCTGTGTGAATTATTAATGCGCCAGTGGGATAAAGAAAATGGTTGTGTATATTGCTTTTTAAATGAAAAAAATAATGTAATAAACAGTTATTCAGATGTTTAGATTGATTACGAAGAAGTAATTCACTCATTGTTTAAGCCTACTAAGGTTAACTTGTAGAAGAAAAAAAAATTATTCACTAGTGCTCTTTTGTTTCTTCCATGTAAGTCTTAGAATGCTGAGGCCGTATTCATAAAACGACTTAAGTGGTTGTTATGCTGTTGCTAAGGCTAAATTTCATTGAAGGAAATTCCCTACAACTATGAAATTTGCTCTGGAGGAACAGTCTTACAAAGACTGTTCCTCCAGAGCAAATTTCATAGTTGTAGGGAATCTCCTTTATAGATGTTTAGCCTTAGCAACCGCATAGCAACGACTTAAGTGGCTTTATGAATACGACCCCTGGTGCCTTATTTCTCTGTAATCAATCAAAACAACCAATTAAACTTATATATCTTGTTATTTTACAGATTCCCTCAGGTGTGTTTGCCTTATGTGGAGTTCTACAAAAAGAGGTAGGGTTGTTAACTGAAAACTTGAAAGACCATGGGGACAATAACAGAAAATATGATCAGCACTGTCTTATGACTTACATGTACAGGAATAGTGAAGAAACGAAAATGCAAGTGCATCTCTCTGACAGGATTGCCATATGGAAAATTCAAAGAATAGAGGGCAAGCAGTGTAGATCTGGATGAGCCTCCTGATATTGATCTATGCTGTTTGCAAATTCAACTAGTTTCATAATGAGCTACCTTATCAGGATCTACACTTTTGCTCTCTAATCTTTGAATTCTCAATATAATATAGCATTGACAAAAATATTTTTTGAAATCTTGCATGCGTAAATTTTGTGGTCTGCTTCTTTGGTGCTGTTTAAGTGAAGCCTCTTTTAAGAATGGATACAAATATTTTCTGGTCAGTGATCTTCTGGTTAAGCCCTGGCCTGCTGATCTAACAGTCCAAGGTTTGATTTCCGCTGAAGGCAGAAATCTTTTTGACGGTAAATGGGGTTCCATTGCACACAGCCTTACATTATCACCCTTCCATGGTTCTGATATGACTGAAATACTGTTGAAAATGACGTAAAATGGCAAGTCATCCATCCATCCATCCCCTGGGAAAAGACTTTATATGGAGACAAAATGAGTCACCCTCTTAAATTCTTTGTAGGTGCTGTTGCTCAATGACAACTGGATAAGAAGTCTTCATGAGGCTGGAGATGGAAAACTCTCAGATTTGAACGCAGTCAGGGTAATGAGTATTACAGTATTGAACATATTTATGACCATGATGTAAGGCACTATTTCATTGGCTTATTTGACGTCTCATGCAATATTGGCCGGTCAGTCATATTACATTTTAGCTGACTTCATTTGTATTTTCGTGATGTAACATTGCATATAGATTAATGCTGTTAATGACATAACCATGCAAGATATTACCATGACCTGCTGTCATATCGTGGGGTTAAAGCCAAAACCTCGTAATGACATTTTTATGGAATTTCACTTGTTTACATTTTCAAATTTATCATAATGTTGTCTTTAATCTGCCAAAATTTTATGGCAATATCTTAATTAGTTTTGAAGCAATTAATTAAAACCCAAACCAATTATCTCATATGTCCGCTACAAAATCCAGCCATAACATAGTTTATACATTTGCTGGATTTTAGCATTCAACATCATGATAATATTATAAACACATAAAGTGCTAAAATAAAGTATTCTGAGATAAGTTGTTTTGGCTTTTACACACAGGGAATCTTTTTCTATATATAGTATTGCCATAACCCAGTATCGAAAGATACCTCACTGTGCCTATCTATAAAAGCATAAAACTGAATTAAAATGTTTAAGCCAAAAGCCTGTATCTGTACTTACGCTGGTGCAATACTGATTAAAACAACATTGTTTTCTATTCTGAACCAGCCATCCCGATTTATCTGTTTATATCAGTTTTGACTTTCATGCTATTTTTCATAGTTCAAATAATAATAGATCCTAAGAGCTGATAGATAGCAAAGCTGATAATGAAAAACTTAATAACTTAAAACAATCTTATAAAAGCAAGATAAATATGCCAAGAAACAGCAATTATCTGATGTGAAGCAACATTCACTGCACAGACAGAAAGCAAAACATTCTGATTCTGATTCTAATCTAGTCAGCTCTGAAGATGAGTTACTGTTAAGTGTTTTAAGAATACAACACCCAGTAACAGCCCAAGATCTAGATAGTAATGGTAGTTACAAGCTAAATAATGATAATGCACCTATCAATGCCACTGATTTGGAAAGCTCCACACATCTTCTAGACTGAAAGAAAAGCAGTAAAGAATCTTGCAAACAAACTTGACATCAAGAAGGTTGTACCCCAGAAGGGTAATCAAATGTTGAAGTCAATGTAAATGGAAAATCGATTGTTTGAAATTCTTAGTGCATTTAAGAGCGCAATACAAAACGCAACTTTGGAAAATCTTTTAATGGGCAGTCAGGGGGCACTATGTTATACACATGTGCATCTTTCTGTCCGTGCATCTGTTGATCCATGCATCACTCAGTTTAGCAGCATGTTCTCCTCCCACACCTTATGACAGACCGATTTCAAATAAAGCACACATATTGCATACATATTGAAGATATGCATTTAGATTTTCTATGGTCAAAAAATTATTTTTGGCAATATAACAGGTTTTTGAACTTACACATTTTCATTGTTAACTACTGATGTAGGATAGCAAGTTTTGTATTCAGCTCCTTGGACAGTTTTTGATGGACTGATTTGAAATTTTGCACTCATGTTGCAGATAATATAAAATGTGTATGAAACTATTTGAAGTCAAAATTTATATTTTGACAAAACTACAGCTTTCGAACTAAATAAAATGATACTGATATCAAGCTTGTCTTATCAAATCGGATGGATTGATTTGAAACTATGCACACATGTTGCAGACAAACAGACAAATTGAAAATGTGCACAAAGGATTTGGAAGGTCAAACATTAGTTTTTTGAAAATATTATTGGCACCCGAACACACATTTTCAGTGAATCTTATCAACACAGCGTAACAAATTTGTATAATCAACTCCTCCTACAGTTTTTGAGAGATCGATTTAAACCTTTCTACAGTGATAACTTGAAGTGTCCTAGTATGTATAGCCATTATGGTAATGTTCTTGTAGTGAACATAAACCATATATCTGGACTGCAGTACATGTAGAAAAACAGTTGGAGTCAATTGTGTCAAATACTTATAATCAAACCAGCATTTGCATTTGAGTATGACGGATTCATTCATGATGACAAACTATGCATCTTGCTTGGACTGACCCTAACAAATAGATAATGACATAGGATGACTAGATCAAATTTATATCAATAAGGGCCATGTATGATCACATGCAATTATTAAATGATTAGTACAATAATTGTATTAATTTTTCCAAAGGAATGTTTTCTATATCTTGGACTCCAAACGCTACCAGAATTTTCAGCGGTAAATGAGCTCAAACAGAAATAAAACATAAGTTGAAATTTATTTGCGTGTTGAAGTCTGGTTGCAATTTTGCTGCAGCCAATTCACTGAGATGCAATGTCTCATCCAGTTTACCAGCCTAGTATGCCTGGAGCTCCATGATCCAGAATTGCTGCACTCTAAACCTGAAAGCTGGCAGTGTGATGAGCCACAAGTTCATCCCAGCCTCTGATTTCCAGTGAATTGTACAATCAAATTGCTCCCCACAATTATTGAACTAAAAATTTTTGTAAACCACGCATTATGTTCAATAGTGTTATGACATTAGTATTCTTTTTAAAACATGCACATCGAACTGCGCAAAATGGCACTAGCCTTTTTTGATGTGTTCTGCATTATTCAGTTAATGTTGTAGGCAGTCTTGTACCTGTAAATGGTGCCACCAATATAATTAGGTGTAACTGTCATATTCTCCGGAAAAAGTTTAAACGGCTGTGACACGCTCAATTATCAGAAAATCTGCCAATTTTCACTGCCATTTTCATTTTCTAGGTAGTGCATAAAACATGGTAAAGTAATGTAAAAAAATGTGCCATTTAGAATGGCATAACAAAATATTGACAAATAAGTGGTTCCAGAACAATATTTTCAAGCTTAAATATGTGGTAAGATATTTGCAACATGCCTGTATTGCTGGTTACAGGTTTTTGGCAAATATGAATACTATTTAACATTCAAGCTTTGATGCAGCTAAAATACTGTATTTGTGGATACGCTATTCTAGCGATTTATTTTATTGCAATAGAAACACATAATGTGATTACAAAAAGCCATTATCTACAGATACGTTGTTTTGGCAGTCCATTTCAAACTGAAACAATCTCAAAGTGTTCCAGCCATAACAGCTTATCATTATATACAATGTTTTGGCATTTGTTTTAATAGACTTTCAGAACCAAAAACTCACTGCCAAAACCACGTATATCCAGATATGTTTGTTTGGCACAGTATGTTTTATGTTTTCTTCAACAGATAGTTTTGCCAAAAACACCAGCTATTAATTATTACTAATTAAGGTAATTAAGGGTAGGCTTACACAAATTTTGTCACTACCTTTTGTTTAAGGACTAATTATCCTACAATATGAATAAAATATGACTATATATCTCATAACTGACTTATTTTATATCATTTACAAACCTTTAAAGCCATTTTTCTCAAAACTTTGAAAACTGGAGATAATTGGTTTTGGCTTTAACCCCACGATATGTATCAAAGGAAAATGCATTTAGAATAATCATATTGTAAAGTATTAATTGATCTTTATTTCAGTGAACAGCAGTTTTATTGACATGAAATACAACATATTGACCTTTGTTTCATGTCGGTCAGTATGTAGTTTGCAGGTCAATAAAACTGTATATTCATCTCAACAAACTAAGGTCAATAGTTGTAGATTATTACCTACCTGTCCATGATTACCTTTTGAACTGTATATTTTGGGCCATCTGATACAGAAAGCTTGATCAAGATTCCAGGGCTTCCACTAACTTTCAAAATTTGGAAGTCCAGACTTCCATGGTGTCAGATTTGGACGTATTGAGAGAATTTTTTGGAAGTCTGAAGTTGTTAGGAATGACTTATGCATGGTTATTTTTACCTCCATCCCCCCCCCCCCCCTTACACATACCTCTCTCTCTTCCAAACTGTAGTGAACATTTTGTTCTACAAAGGGAAGCCTGAGCATTTGCGCAGTCTAATCAGAGTCATTCCTATTTGTTTGTGAACAATACGCAAATCCTGAGCACTCTAATGGTTGCACTGTCTGCTATTGCATAAGATTCCCTTACATTGCCGCCGAATGGGCCGCGTCGGAAATACGGTGACTTACAGAACGTACATGTATAATGACACGCTTCCACCGAAGAACTCGGTTGTCGCTAGGTCAATGTTCATTATTATTCGTGTTAGATGCGAACAAGAAAGACCGGTCTGACTGCTTAGTTGCGCTGGCTGATACGGTTGTTAGTTATCGGTGTGTGTACTGAGGTACCTTAAGCCGTCTCACGGTTAAAATGACACTGCGTACGGCACGCGTATATACTCTCAGCGGCGTCTTTGATCTTTACATCAAAGAGAAAACGTGCTTGACCCATAAACGAGCAGGTAACTGCATATCAACGCTACCGTTAGTATTATGCCGAATAAATAATCGCGTAGACCCTGATCAGAATGCGCTATTTCTGTACACACTGTACGCATTATTTTCGCACTGGGTTGCATGACGATATGACGATACAACTAGGAAATCGGTGAAATTACCATTTATCAAAACAATTTATATTACCAGAGCGTAGACCATAATGCGTCGGAAATAGCGACTATTAATATTAACAGTGTATCTTTGCTTTGAATCAACGCTTTTCATAGAAGAGGTTCGTATTCCTAAAAACTCCAGTGACGACAGTATGGATTATGACAAGACCTTCCGTTGTAAGGGCAAGCGTTATATGAATGTTGTGTTCGTAAAAACTTCGGCTAGAGTTTGTCAATACATGCTTCAGTATTCGTGTGTTATTGATTCATTCACAAACTTTTGAAGTCAGCATACGCCTTACACATACAGGTCAGTTACATTCTCGCGATCGTAAAAAAAGATGGACACCTTTCATCCAAAAGCTCAGTCATCGTGATTTGATAAGTTAGTGGTAGTATTTCAATTCTTCTATCGACGTTCTCCCCGCACCTCAGCGGAACGAATCCATAGCCGCAGTAACGGGGCGCCGAGCGTCCGTCCAAGATTTGATAAGTTGTTTGGCAGACTGCCGTAAGAGGTTGAAAATACGAGCGCGCGACAATTGTTTTTGACAGGTAGGCGGTCCGACGTGTGTTACCTGGTTCAGTACTCCATACGGACAATCTCGATTGGCCCGTAGGCGGTCTTTTCGTCTGGCTGACACCTGCGTTAATCCGATTAATTATGACACGTGCTAGAATTTTATAGACAGTGGCGATATTTTATACGTCGGGACAAGATCAAACGGCCGTATGTGACAATTATCGGGCGTATGCCAGACGCCAGAGGTCCCATTTCTCGACGTACGGGAGCAAATCCTGGGCGTAATATACGGCCATACGCCCGCTAACGGAAGCCCTGAGATTCTGGTGTTTTCTGAATCTATATAACTATGTCTTAAAACAAAGCTACAACTGTTTTCCAGCTTCATATGTAATAGTTTTAATGTGCTTCATAGGAGAGAGAATGAGAAAAATGATCTTGATGACCTAATAACAAACATGGTGTCAGAATCAATAAACTATACAATGGATATTTATCTAAAGCATTTTGCCATTTTTTGTTATAAATTGTCTGTCTATTTATTTCTTAACATTTACATTGAAGTTTTGTATAAAGTTTTTTTTTTATATATTAGATGGTGGCACTGGCCCCTTTTCAATTGCTCTAGCAGAAGTTTTGTATAAAGTTTGTATAAAGTAGGTGGTGGTGCTGGCTGGGGTATATGTGAGCTCACTTGCTCTAGTATCATATTAAAGTGGATCTGTCTGCTATTTTGGCAGGTACTAGATCTACACAACAATGAGATCAAGTCATTACCAGAAAGCATAGGAGAATTAAGTAGTTTACAGGTGAGGCTTTAACTTAAATCACAAAGTCTTCTAAATTCCAGTATAAAGAAAGCCATTTGAGCCGCGACACAAGAAAACCAACAATGTGGTTGTGCGCCCTGTGCAGACTCAGATCAGTCTGGGCATCCGCCCAATCTGACCAGTCTCTTCACTAAGCACTTAAAGAGTAGCTAAGGGTCTAAGCTACCTCCATGCAGACAGCGAAGAGTCTGATCAGACTGATCAGACTGGGCGGATGCCCAGGCTGATCTGAGTCTGCACCAGGCACACAACCACATTGTTGGTTTTGTCGTGTAGAGGCTCATTTATGTAAGAGCCTAAAAATTACAGCAGAGCTCCTGGCCTAGTTGGTGATTGGTTTTCCTTTACGCAGAGAGTCATGGATTCAACTTTTATGGGAGGCACATTTCTGATCAATTTCTTCAGTCTGGTTGATCAGGAAGTCTGCAACTAAGGGTCCTGAGCTGAAAAAGATCGTATCAGGGCTGCGGTTGATGATTGCAGTGTCACTGAACATCAGCAGTGGTGTCCGCGTTATCAGACTAGCAAAACTGTACATGTGCATGCAAGACACAGCAGACACTGAGGTAATATATCGGTTATGGTGTGGTATCCAGGGACTGTGGCCTTGCTAAACAAGCATGACTAGACAATACAAAACAAAAGCAGAGAAATGAATTCTCAGATGAAACAAATGCCTATCCATTCCATGACTTTGTCCTCCCAGCTCTTCTTTTGTCTAGATTCTGATATATTTTCTCTAAAAGGACTTGAAAACTCAGGGAATTGTGTGATTGGTCAGGGCATTTGGTAAGGACTTAAAAAGACAGGCAAAAGTAAGGGAATTTGAGAAGTACTGGTAATAGGAATGGCAGTCTTCAGAAAGTATACTTGTTCTGCTGAAGGGGAAAGGATAAACTTTCAAGAAGGACAGAGGACAGTCCATGCACAGAAGTATTTATCTGTGGCCTCATTGAAGATATGTTTAATTTAAAGAAAAGAATTATTTCTCAGGTGTGTGTGTGGTGGGGGAGGGGGGGGGGGTGGGGGAGGGGGGGTGTTAAATTGTTAAATTCTTTCCTTTAAGAGTTACTTCCAATTTTCAAGTGACACCTTTTAGCACAGTTAAAATACAGAGTTCAAACAACTTTTGGATTAGTATATGGGTATGGAAAATTGGAAAATGTCTGAGAAAAATAAGGGAAAAGTCCAGGAATTTTGAAATGAGGGCTTGTAAAATTGTAGAAAACATGTAATTCTGATATAAGAAATTTGTTAAGGTGTATCGTTACACCTCCATGTTAATTCACCATTTTTACAAAGAGAAACTACTTTTGTGACTTCCTGTTTGCTTATTTGGATGATAGATCCCTTCCAAAAAGAGGTCTGCACTTAAAGGAAAGAATTTGCTCACAGAGTAGTAGCAAGTTCTTTCCTTTAAGAGTATACCCATATTAAAAATGGAAGCTAAAATGAAACTGGCAGAGCTGTTTCCCCTGAAGGTGTAACATTCACCTTTAAATAAGAACAAGTGAAGCTAAAACAAAATTTGAGCCACGATACGAGAAAACCAACAATGTGGTTGTGCGCCCAGCGCAGACTCTGATTGGCCTAGGCATCTGCCCAGTCAGCTCAGACTCTTTGCTAAGCACTTAAAGGATAGCTAAGGGTCTATGCTACCTCCATGCGGACAGTGAAGACTCTGATCAGACTGGGCGGATGCCCAGGCTGATCTGAGTCTGCGCTGGACGCACAACCTTTTTGTTGGTTTTGTTGTGTGGTGGCTCGAATTATAGTAAGACTGATTGTTTTCTTGTGTATTTCAGGTGTTGAATTTAGAAAATAACAAGTTGTCAAAGTTACCCAACACAATGGGTCATTTACGCAGATTACAAACACTTCATTTGAAAGGTAGGTTTCATATCTATGCTGTAGAACAAGTTACACTTGTCTGTAAGCATGTAGGAATAAGGGTAAGTGCGCTGAGTTCACACTCCAAAGATTCTTTATGAGTCTTCTCTAGCTTCTAAAGACTAAATTATTATACAAAAACACAACCAAGGACATGGACAATTCACTAACTAACTTACCTTCATATAGGTTGTTTATTCTTTTCTACTTTCGTTTTCAATGAGGATTATACACAGCTATTTTTAGAACAGTTAAAGTCACGTGACGTTACTTATCCGTTTTTCATTACTTCAGTGGGCATTTCTCGTTAGTATTTTGTCTAGAAAAAGGTCTTAGTAGACCGAAAGCGGTCAACAATTAAACAC
This sequence comes from Ctena decussata, assembly GCA_963989385.1. NCBI lineage: Eukaryota > Metazoa > Mollusca > Bivalvia > Lucinida > Lucinidae > Ctena > Ctena decussata. Next base: position 28,781,779 of record OZ022498.1, on the reverse strand, counting down.
CTCCTGATAATTTAGACTTTTGTTGGTTGTTTATTCTGTTTTTATCCTTGATCTTTTGATTCTTTAGCTTCTAACATTTTCTCTCACTGCAGGATGGTTTCTTCATTGTCATCATCTCATCATTTCAGCCATTGGTCTTAAACAATTAAAACATTGTTTTTGTACTGTGCCTGGGTGCTTAAACAACTTCTGCGACATTCTGCTTGCTACCCTGGATGACAAAGACTTTTTAATATGGGCTCTACTCTTGAAGGAAAGAATTTGCTTCTAAAAGAGGAAATTCTTTTCTTTAAAAGCTGACCCTATTGGGGTTTTCCTAGGGGAGCAATTTCTTTTCTTGAAGAGCTCACCCCTGTTGGGAAGTGTGGCGTATATGAAAATGGAATAATTGCTTCACCTTAAATATGCTAGCCATCATGTCAGTGTAACCTAACTTTTTCTGAAATATAAGGAAAAAAATCATGCAGTCCCACCTTACTTTGTATTCATACACCTATATACATGTAAATTTGATTGTTGTAGGGAACAGATTAAAAGAGCTACCAACGTCACTATGTAGTATGAACTGTTTGAGGATGCTGGACATCAGAGAGAACAGAATCAAATCTCTTCCCAAAGAACTGTGCAATGTTAGAACTTTAGAAACACTCATGGTTGATGCTGAAGAAATGACCTATCCATCTAGTGGTAATTAAACTTTAACTTGTTGATATTCTGCAGGGATATTCCTGCCCCAAAAATAATGATTGGCCCTTATAATGGGCCAAAAGGCCCATGTCCCATTCATTTGCGTACAAAAGTCAAGATTTTGATGGACCTTTTAAAATTTTGATATGCCCTCTGGAAAATTTAATGGGCCCAAGAATCCTTAATACCCATGTAAAGCAAAATTAATATTAGACATGAATAGCTATATATGGGGCCCAGCCAAAAACAAAGTCAGATTTATCCTGTCACGAACAGTTTTCTCACAAAATAGATCCATCCCACTTGGAAACATCCCTGATTCTGTAATGAAATATTCTACTTTGGAATCTGCCAGTCTAAGGGCATGTTTTACTGGTAGAAAGAGAAAAGGTAGGCATTGCAGACCCAGTAAGATTGTTTCTTTAATAGTAGTTGTCTGACCTGGGCCCGCACTACAAATTAAGGTTAACCCTTAAAGTGCCCAAAAAGCAGACAAAATTTATGTCAGCAAAGTTTAAAAAAAAATGTCTCATCCAAGCTATATTCAGAATAGCTGAGGAAGCAAATTCTTTCCTTACAAACTGACCCAGAGTGTGTAAAAGACATCTTTAGCACTGTTATAGTAAAGAGTACAATCAATCAGATTTTGGATTCGTAAAAGAGCACGGAAAATTGGAAAATGTCAGGGAAATATCAGAAAATCAGGGAATTTTAAAGTGAAAGATGAGTGGCTTCTCTGTTAAGTGGTTCTGTTTACCATATTTGAGCCTGGACATGACCAACAAAGTGATATGTGCGCCCAGCGAAGACTCAGATCAGCCTGGACATCAGCCCAGTCTGATCACAGTCTTCGCTGTGCACTTGAAGTGTAGTTAAGGTTCTAAGCTACCTCCATGCTGACAGTGAAGAATCTGATTGGACTGGGTGGATGCCCAGGCTGACCTGAGTCTTCCCTGGGTGCACATGCCACTTTGTTGGTTTGTCATGTCGCGGCTCATTTATAGATGCATCAGGAAAGAAAAGTTTATACCTATCTGTATTGTTTTCAGATGTTTGTAACTCAGGAACAGAAGCTATTATGAAATTTTTATGCTCAGGTAAGTTTATATGCACTGTTGCCAGTCATTATCTCTACAAATAGTCCTATTCTAATCATCTTCAACCTTCTGTGGCATTCTGCCAGCAGTAAAAACATAATTTCTTTTTTAAGTGCTCAAAGGGTAGCTAAGGGTCTAAGCTACCTCCATGCGGACAGTGAAGAGTCTGATCAGACTGGGCGGATGCCCAGGCTGATCTGAGTCAGCGCTGGGCACACAACCGCATTGTTGGTTTTGTCAGGTCGCGGCTCATATACAGTAGAACTTCATTGGGTTCGAACAGGCTTGGGACCATAAAAATTAGTTCCAGCCAAGGGTAGTTCTAGCCATTCAGGGTTTCTATATAAAGTGACCTCAAGGGGCCAAGGAACAAGTTCTTATTAGGCAGGGTTAACGAGCCATCAGGGTTCGAGCAGTTGAAGTTCTACTGTATGATGCTTCTTTTAAATAATTAAAGACAAATTTTGTTGTGCCTGTGACTGGCAGAACGCCAGACATAGGTTTTTACTGTTGTCATCACCAGTGACATAGGTGGTATAAAGTTTTGTTGAGTTTCCTGGTTTAGCTCTTTTTAGTGGAAATGTCCAGAATTCCGCAAAATTCTTCTTGGGAAGAGTGGATTTTATTTAGTCTTTGACAAATCATGCAGTTGTCCTGATTTCCCAGATTTGAACGGAGCAATGCTAGCAAGGTGATTTATCACAAATTTTTCACAGAGGCTTCTTCCTATGGGCTCAATAGGAAAAACATTAATGTTTTGTGAGATCATAAGAGCCAGACTTTTCGCTATGAAGTGGTTCTAAGGGACTCCTTTTTGCTTAGTCTAAGGTCTAAATGTGAAAAGACTTTTAACAGCTAATGTCATTCTTATTATGGTTTAAATAGTGATCTGTTCTTTTAATACAGAAAATGGAATGGAATATCTACCTCCGTCAAACTTCCTTCTCAGTGTCCTTGACAATACAAAACCTGGACCATCTAATTCAGTCAGTAAGGCATTCGAAGAAGAAGAGTATTTGATGGTATGTATAGCCGTATTTCTTTAGAGAGTTATAGAGATATAACAGTAAAGGTTCCCATAGCCTAGTGGCTGTAGTGGCATTGGGGGTTAGAGACCCACTGTATCTTGGGCACATATAGTGATGCACTGAATGGGTAAAATGCATAAGTCTACATTTCTAGAATGTATTCTTTCACCAGAGACAATAAACCAACTTTTATATGTAAGAAAAGGCTGAAATACATGTATAAGGTTAATCTGGAAAAGTGAAAATGAAATATTTGATGTCGCATGGAAAAGGACCATAACAATACAATTAGTAATGACTGAGATTAAGAATTGAATATTAAGGTTTATGGCTACACCTACATGTTATTTAACCAACTTTTGTGACTGTCTGCTTTTGTGACTTGCTACTTGCTTCCAGGGAAGATGAAACCCTTTCAAAATGGGGTCTACTCTTAAAGGCAATAATTTGCTCCCAGGGAAGCAAATCCTTCCATTTAAGAGTTGACCAAAGAGTTGAGAAAGGAGGCAATATTGAATATGTCCGAGTTGCTCCCCATGAAAGTGTACACATTCACCATAAAATATTCATAATACATCAGCAAACAGTACACTTGAAAGTTGTCATGACAAGGCTATATATAATATTCTTTTTCTTTTATTTCAGAAAAAGTTAGAAGGTTACACTGACATGATGGTAAGTATATTTAAGAAATAGATCAGCTCTTACAGTGATTTGTAGACCTCCAAACTGCTGTTTGGAGGTCAGTTTTAAAGTAGATCATATCACAAGCATGGGATGTGAGTGTTATGTCTTCTTACAATTGATCAACAAACAATGATTAATCACTCAAATTGGTGTTAAACCTGAAATATGTCATCTCTGACACAAAAAAATGGCAGAAAATGTATCTATTTCCTTCAAATTCTCACTTGTACAGTGCAAATGATACTGTCAACAGTTCTGACTGTAACAAGGGTAGATGCATTTCTTTTCCCATTATCTCTTCCAAACTATGGATACGACATTGTCAAAAGTTAAAAAAATTGTATTGCTCCTTAAGAGCAAAATGAGTCATTGAATTTTCATCGTTCTGTAGGCACCCTGTGTTAGAATTAATGCACCTGTATAGCTTAGTTGGTATCATCATACCTCTGTAGAGCAGATTTAATTCAGGTTTGATGCCTTCCAGAATGTGGTGGGTTCACAGGATAATTCCTGGTTGGCCCTTATAAAGCCGAGAACTACTTCTGACTCTCTTCCACAGAATAGTCCAAATGTGTAATGACACAGTCTGCACAGTCTTCTCTGTTCCACTGAGTAAAACATGTTTCTTAGAAATCTGTATAGAAAAAGCAAACTCTGTCAGTTTTGATGATGTGTCATTTCTCTTGTAGGAAAAGAAGCGGTTGGAGCGTGTAGAGTTAGAGAGAGCTCTAGGACAGTACCAAGAAGAGCAGGCTCAATTAGCTCTCATGGCAGCCCAGAACAGAGACCAGATGCTGTCTACTATCGCTATGGTGAGTGGCAGTAAATAAGTTTTGGCAATACAGAATTTCTTCCCAGCGAATATATATCCATTCACCTTAAAATTAGCATATACATACAGTATAAATTTAATTAAATGCCCTGTGGGAGTTGCATTGTATGAGGGATGGGGAACATTATTAAGAGAATAAAGTGTAGTTAGTCAGCCACTGCCAAAATACCTCAAAAAACAGTATTGTAACTACTATTTTTCGCCTCCCTTTTCGTTAGGGGTCAATTCTTAAAGGCAAATACAGCTAATTCCATTTTCGGCACTTTAAGTGTTTAAAGGAAAGGATTTGTTTCTAGGGAAGCAATTCTTAGCTCACCTGAGCACGAAGTGCTCAAGGTGAGCTTTTGTGATTGATATTTGTCCGTCCTAGACCAGTTAGCCAATTTCAAAATAATTTCACACAAATATTTCTGTCATAGCCCTGAACCAAAATTGCTAAAATGGTTCTGCTCTGCTGAACAAAATGGCCACCAGACCTAAAAATAGAAAAACCTTTAAACGACATCTCTGAAGCCAATGGCTCGATTTCAAAATAATTTCACAGAAATGTTTGACTCATGGCCCTGAACCAAAATTGCAAAAACAGTTCCACTCAGCTGAATAAAATGGCTGCCAGAGCCAAAAAATAGAAATCTAAAAATTGAAAAATCTTTAAACGACGTCTTCTATGAAGCCAATGGCTCGATTTCAAAATAATTTCACAGAAATGTTTGACTCATGGCCCTGAACCAGAATTGCTAAAACGGTTTCACTCAGCTGAACAATATGGCCACCAGAGCTAAAAATAGAAATATATCTTAGAATGACACAGAGGGCACAGTTTTGATCCGATCATCATGAAACTTTGTCAGAATGTTTATCTTAATGAATTCTAGACAGGTTGAAAAAAGGGCCATGTCAGGTCAAAAACTAGGTCACTAGGTCAGATCTTAGAAAAAACATGTAAACGCTCTAGAGGGCACAGTTTTGTTCCAATCTTCATGAAACTTTGTCAAAATGTTTATCTCCAACAAATCTAGACCAAGGGTGCAACTGGGTCATGTTGGAGAAAAAAACTAGGTCACTAGGTAAAACCTTAGAAAAACATACTCTAGAGGGCACAGTTTTGATCCGATATTCATGAAACTTTGTCAGAATGTTTATATTCAAGAAATCTAGACCAGGTTTGAAACTGGGTCATGTGGGGTCAAAAACTAGGTCATTAAGTTAAACCTTAGAAAAACCTTAGGTACACAATAAAGGGTTCATTTTCGATTGAATCTTTGTGAAACTCTGTCTGCCGTATGCACGGATGTCTCTGAGGTTAAGTTCACAGGATACTTAGGTGAGCGATCCAGGGCCATCATGGCCCTCTTGCTTCCTGTATGAGTTGACTGCCTCCCCATACCCTCTGCCCCCTACCCCTCTGCCCCTCCCCCAGTTGAGACTAGCGGAAAACAATTGCAGGAGATGACTGTCGTACAAGCCGTATGCTTATAGTCAGATCCATTAGTCGGCTAATTTGCATGTAAATCTATGTGAATGTAATCAGTTTCAAATAAAATATTGTGTTAATCAGTGAAAATAACATAGTTGCTTCCCCTGAAAATATACATTCACCTAATAGCTGTCTTTCAACTGATGCTTTGAGCATAGATTTTGTGAAAAGACTGTATACAATTGACACATAATAGCTATTCTACCTTTAAATGTTGGTGGAATTATAATTGAGCTGCGACACGACAAAACCAACAAAGTGGTTGTGCACCCAGCGAAGACTCAGATCAGCCTGGGCATCTGATCAGAGTCCTTGCTGTCTGCATGGAGGTAGCTTAGACCCTTAACTATTTTTAAGCACTTGGCGAAGAGTCTGGTCAGACTAGGCGGATGCCAAGGCTGATCTGAGCCTGAGCTGGGCACACAACCACTTTGATGGTTTTATGGTGTCACGGCTCTTTGATGGTTTTCTGGTGTCATGGCTCAATTATAAACATCAACAGAAACATCATTTTGGCATAGTTATAATCACTGACTGTATCTTGTTGTATATGTGCAGGAGGAAAGCAAGATGGACAGGGAGCTTGATAAGCTGGCTCAACTGAAAGAGAGAGACAGACAAAGACTGGTGCGGGACTTGCGACAAGGTAAACATTTGGCTGTCATTATCTCATTTGAATAACTGTCCATGATCATTTATTAAATTATGTTTGAAAACTTGGATTAAACTCTGGTAAATTTCAAAGCTTTGTTAAAAAAAAAATGGCTTTTGTAGTACAAACATTCCTCACATTTTTTTTTCAACAAAATATATTAGCACACATGATTTTATGTATGCTAGAAGAAACACATTAATAATGGACTAATGATTTCATGATGATTATTATACTTTGGACACCTGGGCCCTGCTGTTTAATATATAGGAGAACCAGAAGGTCTCAGCCCATTCTGCACATCCAGGAATTCTGCTCAGAGCCTTAGCTTTTGCACATGCAACATCAGTGCACCCCTGGAAATCTACAGATGCAAACTGACTGTTATAGCAAGACTACATGACTGCACAGACTGCTTTGAATCTTCATTGGCATAGATGCCATAAAGATTGTCTCCCTTGTTTATTTCTTGTTTTCAGAAACAAATATATTAACAAAATTTGTTAGCCAATATGTAATAGTCTCATGATTAATTGTACAAGTTTTGAGAAAATGCATGTTTTTTTCAATAAATGTGGAATGAAAAATAATCTTCAAATTAAAATGCAAATTACCTTTTTCCTCTCGACCTGTAAGAATTTTGTCATGTGATCGTCTACAGGTATTTGTCTTATTCATTCACGTGATTGTGACATATGAATAAATTATATTTGTCCAAGAATGCGATTTTGAGCGCGGTCCACGATCATTAAAAATTTATCTCAGTTTTTGTTTAAAGTCACTTTTATCAAGTAGTATTATCTAAAATCTATTTCAAATGTATAGCTAGACCATGTCGGAGGTACTGCATGAAATATTTCATCAAATCATTTTTGTTAGTATTATCAAGGGAATAAATCATTAAGTACTTACATGCCACAACTCTTTTTGTATGAAGGTGTATGGATAACACCTCCATGTTTGTTTCACAGTCCAAAGGGGAATAACTTTTGTGATTCCTGGTTTTGCTTCCCTGTACTAAGAAGCCGTTGGAGTCTACTCTTAAAGGAAAGAAACTGGGGTTGTATTTATAAAACCATTTAAGTCATTGCTATGCTGTTGTTAAGGCTAAATTTCTATGAAGGAGATTCCCGACAACTATGAAATTTGCTCTGGAGGAACAGTCTGAAAAAGACTGTTCCTCCAGAGCAAATTTCAAGTTGTAGGGAATCTCCTTCATAAAAATTAAGCCTTAGCAACAGCATAGCAACCACATAAGTTGTTTTATAAATACGACCCCTGCTCCTAATGGAGCAAATTCTTTACTTTAAAATCGACCCATCATTTAGAAGGGAGGCAAATATGAAAATGACAGAGTTGCTTCCCCTGAAAGTATATCTATTCACCTTACTATTGATTTACAGTGGAGAAAGGAGCAGATGATCTGATAGCCAAGTTACTGGACATCAACGCAAAGGCCATGAAAACAGAGGCATTGTTAGATGCTATTGAAAAAGAAAGGTGGAGTTACATTGAGTTATTCTTATCAAAATCTTGTATAACTTAATGTGATAGCATTTGTTTATTTCATGCTAACAAGCACAAATACAGTTCAAATTTAAGAGAGATTTTACTTTTCAACATTCATGGAGTGATGAAGCTAGTGGGAGGAGCTAAAATTCAGGAAGCACTTCATGAAGAATTTTAGTGACAACCACTAGCTTCATCACCCGGTGAATGTCAATTTACACTTAACCCTTAGACTGCTAAGCGCGACTATAGTCGTGCTCGAGGGGTAGGTCACTTTGAGAGCATGTCTGGCGCACTAGACATCAAGTACTCCCCATCATCTGCGGTTGTCCTATGCAGGAGGGAATCTGCTTTCTGCTAGAGCAAGGTTTTACCCACCTTATTGATTTGTTGACCTTTTAAACTCGGAGAAAACGTCAGAAATTTATGATATTTTCAACATCAGCTTTTCAGGTGGCTACCCCTACTTACTTGATCCCGATTTTCTGACAACTAGACTTCATCCTTCCAAACTTTCTCTCTTCATAAATATTCAGCAATAACACCGGCCCTCAGACAAGCAATTACTTTTGTCATACAAAGCATATCACTGGCGCTAATATCTTGTACTTTTTTTTTTTTTTTTTTTTTTATAAGTGTCTACATCGGTTCCCGGTGTTATCATGTGACACCCAAATATGGCAGGTCATGTGACCTTGGTAACTTCCGGAAAATGGCAGCTCACACATCGGCCATATTGAGTGAAAATTTCAGGCAAATCGACCAGAGTGTGTGCAAGTTATGGCCTCTGAGATACCCCTACCCCCATTTTAGGGCCAGGTGAATTATTTTTTCAGCAGTCTAAGGGTTAAAGACACATATTTGATTGCATAACACTCTAATGACCGTTTATTGGAATATGGAAATATGAGATAAGGAATCAGCATGGGTCCTAAAGAGACCTTTTATTTCATACAGGTAGATGCTACAGTGAAGGGATTTTATGACACTCATAATCACTTAGATAGGAAAATCCTTTGATTGGAGGTGATAATGAGAGCCACTATTCTCATATAGGCTGAAAAATGTGTCTTTAAATTTACACTTTATTCTTAGCCAGATACTTCATATTTAAATTGATGTATCGAAAAATATGTTGAATTACTGATACAATGAAAAGTTAATGGCTGTGTTTTGTCTTGATATCGAACCGTCGTAGCCATAGCTGGATGCTAGTCAAACTTTATGAGGTCCAAGCCAGTCACTCATTTATCATGATGGCAGTTAGACATCATGGTACATAGGCAACTATTGTTCACTGGCAGATGAACACATTGTCTCCAAAAGAGGTTCATTTAAAGAAAGTCAGTGGCAAGTGTTAATATTTGAGCTGTGACATGACAAAACCAGCATAGTGGCATGTGTGCCCAGTGAAGACTCTGATCAGACTGGCAAGTGTTAATATTTGAGCAGTGACATGACAAAACCAGCATAGTGGCATGTGTGCCCAGCGAAGACTCTGATCAGACTGGGCATCCGCCCAGTCTGATCAGAGTCTTTGCTGTGCATGTAAAGGATAGCTAAGGGTCTAAGCTAGCTCCATGCGGACAGGTAAGACTTTGATTAAACTGGATAGCTGCCCAGGCTGATATGAGACTTCCCTGTGTGCACATGCCACTTTGTTGGTTTAGTCGTGTTGTGGCACATTTGTACATGTATTTTCAATTTTTCAGAGCTTACGATAATGAGCCATGTGCATAATATACCATATTAATTCTATTTGATGCCCTGAGGCATTGCATTTTGCGACAGGGGTGGGGGGCATTAGTTAGATCCTAAAGTGTAGTAAATCAGCCTCTGCCAAAATACCTCTAATAAGTGATATAAAGGTGGTAGGTCACTTCAAAGGAAGCAATTCTACTATTTTTTGCTTCCAACTCTAGCAGGGGTCAACGCTTAAAGGAAAAAATTTGCTCCTTTAGGAGCCTATTCTATCATTCAAGAGTTGATCCCATTTCACAGAGCTACAGTAGGTTGACAAAAGTATTCGTCACAAGATGACGTCGCCGTTTGAATTAGTGTATTTCCATAATTTTTAAAAAGAATACTGTCGCAAAGTTTGTAAAGGCAGTGTAATGAAACTTGCAGGAATAAAAAGAGAATTGAAAATAGCAATATAAAATGAAATATTAAGATGATTTTATGTTTAGTATGAGAGTTAAACGTAATTGAAATGAAAGTAAAAAAATTAAAATCTTGATCCCCATTGACGTTAATGTTAAAAAATGGAAGTCTCTGCTTGCCTTTCGTTAAAAATTGTTGGTACAAGAAAATAGCCAAAGACTCAAATTTTTTGTAACGCTTGTTTATTGCGGAAATCAATTTGCATAGTCCTGGTGAAAACAGTATGGTGATTACTGTCATAGTTTTGCGACAATAATTTTTACAAAATTTGTGCAAATACATTGATTTAAATGGCAACGTCACTTTGAGATGAATACTTTTGTCCATTTTCTGTATCTTATCCAGTGAAGCAAACAGGAATTAATGCAACATAATACAGTCAAACCTGCTTACATGGTCACCTCCATTAAGGGGCCACCTGTCTTTAGCAGCCACCTTGTCTGGGTCCCTTGAACCAAAATACAGTGCAATTGAACCTGTATTAAGGAGTCACCTGTCTTAAGCAGCTAATTTTTATGCCTTGGGTGACTCCTTAAGACAGGTTTGACTGTATAACATTATTTCTGAAAAGAAAGGCAGGGGGTGTTTATTAGAGCAGGGGCGTTTTTATTAGGATTAATATAGTACATACTTAAATCAGCCTGCACAGACTGAGTGGAGGGGAGTATTGTTTGTAAAATCTTGTCATATTTGTGTTTCTATTACTAGGATGAAAGAAGACCAGTGGTTTGTGGTCAGATGGGAAGAGTTGGAGAATTTAAGAAAAAAAGATGTTTTAAGTAAGTGAAAATGAGCTCATTTGAATTTCTTTGGGCCATTATTTTAGTTTCATTCACTGGTCAGTCTTTAATTTTACTGCTTTGTTGATGGTCCTACCAATACTGAGTCCCAAAGAACAACGTTACTGAAAAAGTATAAAATAAAAAGAAAATTTACCCTTTACAGTGAATACCATAGATATCTTTACCTATTAACTTGAAAATATTGAAAATTTCCCTCATACTTTGCACTCATGAAAATAACAGTGTTTTCATCACACTTGATGAAGATATTTCGGATTCACTGCAAAAGAGTAAATATCCTCTAGGTTCGAACTGTCTTTGAAACATTTGTCTTTAATTAGGAGATTAGGCAAAATTACCCTAAAGTGCTAAAGTATTGGGACACCTAAAACCGTTAATTTTCCATTTGTCCCAAATGGAAAATTTATGGTTGTAAGAGTCCCGATATATAAGCATATTAAAGTTTTCTAGAATTATTATTTTTACCCTCATAGACATACCCTTGAGATCTTATTATTTATCTATTTTGCAGATGCAATGCAGAAGACTTTAAAGGAGTCAGAGGCTTTTGAAGACCTGAGGCTTCAGTTTATGGATAACAAAGAGAATTCCTTACATCGAGCTTTGGAGGAGTAAGATAATACTGTTTTTTCGTAATAAATACCCCCTCTCTAATAAATGTCCACTCTTACTTTTTTTCTGTGAAAAAGATGACCAAATTCCACCACAGTTGGCTTTTAGACAACCAAATTGTAATTTATTGCCCGTATTTTGTCTAATAGAGAATGTTGTCTACAATATTTGAGCCATGACATGAGAAAAGCAACAAAGTGGTTGTGCGCCCAGCGCAGACTCAGATCAGCCTGGGCATCTGCCCTGTCTGATCAGAGTCTTTGCTGTCTGCATGGAGGTAGCTTAGACCCTTAGCTTCCCTTTGAGCACTTAACAACTAGTCTGCTCTAACTTGGCTGATGCCCAGGCTGATCTGAGTCTGTGCTGGGCGCACAACCACATTGTTGGTTTTCTCGTGACGCGGCTCATTTAAAAATTGCAGCCCCATGAGGCATTTATTAGAAGAAATACAGTATATCCTGATGGATGTTTTGGATTTTAATAAGTTCTAAGTTCAACCAGGCCCGTTACAACTGTAACTGAAACCAGGGTTCGAGGTTATAAAAATTGAGTACATTCTCAAACTCAAAATAAAGCACACTCATTGGCTGCTTCCAAGATTATGCTCAGAAGCAGCCAATCAGTGTTCTTTATTTTGAGTTTGAGATTATACTCAAGTTTTATAACCTCGGACCCATGTATATGTTAATTTCAATAGTCTAGAACAGTCACATTATGGTGTATGGATACAGCGCCATCTTTTTCTGCCATTTTATCAGAGGGAGATAACTTCCTGTTCTCTTCACTGGGTCAGAAAACTCTTCCAAAAGGGATCTACTCTAATGAGTTTGTTGCTAGAGAAAGGAGGCAAAAATGAAAGTACCCTAATGTGCTTAAGTATTGGGACACCTCAAATAATTAATTTTCCATTTGTTCCAAATGGAAAATTGATTATTTTTAGGTGTCCCAATATTTACACACATTACGGTAGCAGCGTTGCTTTCCTTGAAATTGTGTCTATTGACCTTGAAGATTGAGACAGAAATACATGAGCAAACACTGTTGGCTTAGCCCAGAAGCTGTCTGATGAGGGTCTGGGGACGTATTTATAAAACCACTTAAGTCGTTGCTGTGCTGTTGCTAAGGCTAAAAAGACTGTTCCTCCAGAGCAAATTCCATAGTTGTAGGGAATCTCCTTCATAGAAATTCAGCCTTAGCAACATTATGGCAACCTTTTAAGTCATTTTATAAATACTGCCCCTGAACTTCTTTGTTTCTTCTGAAACTAGCAGAATGCAAGGCATAGGTATTTTTTTCTCAGATGTTGGCATCATCAATGGCGTTGGCAGCATATTCTTGTATCAGGTTTCTTGGTTTACCTCTGTTTTATGACATTGCGAGACACCACCTACGTCAGAATTCTTGTAGTTACAAGAACTTAGGATAGATGGTATAAAATATATATAATCTAGCTGTGTAGTCCTCAGGGTTAAGGGTCATGGGTTTAAACTTACCCTGGGTTGTTAGTCCTCACCTACCCTTTTCCCCATATAACTGAAATATTGTTGTTAGGGCAGTAAAATACAAAATCTATTCATCATCCATTCATCTGAATACCGTATACTTGGTAATTTTTGCGGATTCAAATTTTCGCATGTCCAAAATATATACATGAATTTTCGCGATTTTCAGTTTTCGCGGTCAAAAGCAAAAGTGAAAAGCAAAACTACTTCTCTTTTACTTGAGCCAGTTCATTCATTAACCTGCAGCAGGGCCACCACAGGTTAAAAAATGAACTGGCTCAAGTGAAAAGTACCAGCAATTACCGAAGCAAACACAAACAAAATATATGAACACTGTGTCTACAGAAAACACTTTGTAAGAAACAGGAAAATATTCGTGATTTTAATTTTCGCTGTTTCTAAGTGACCGCGAAATACCCGCAAAAAATGAAACACCATGAAAATTACCTTGTATACGGTATTTGAACATGTATATTGCAGTGATGAACAGATGTCCAGCGCTCAGATCCAAAGTGTGCTAGATTCCAATTTTAAACAACAGACGGTGCTCTTTGATCAACTTGCAAAACAGGTATGTACTATTCACCCTGGGTTCGAGGTTATAAAACTTGAGAAAAATCTCAAACTCAAAATAAAGCACACTAATTGGCTGCTTCGAGCATGTGCTATTTGATCAACTTGCAAAACAGGTATGTAATATTCACCCTGGGTTCGAGGTTACAAAACTTGAGAATAATCTTAATAATCTTAAACTCAAAATAAAGCACACTGATTGGCTGCTTCCAAGCATCTGCCTGGAAGCAGCCAATCAGTGTGCTTTATTTTGAGTTTGAGAATGTACTCAAGTTTTATAACCTCTGGGCCTGTTTTGTTAGGTGCAGACCTCTGGATAAGATATGGCTTTTGATGATAACTATAGGATAACTTGCTTATTTCACAGTAAAACTATGTAGTGACCCCTCATAAGAACTGCTTGCCAAGGCGGTTCTAATGAGGGTCACATCATGTGTTAATTACATGTTGAACAGAATTTTTATCATAGTTACCCTCAACACCCTCTTTTTTGAAACTTGCGAATATGGTGTTTCATGTCTCCTTTTACAAAATGAAATTTTAATGAATTGGTGTTTAATATAGAACAATTAGTCATTTGTCAGAAAGACATTGTAATTTCCATGATACTGGTGTCTTAACCATTGTCCTGCTTTGGCCTTTTACTTGCTTTTTTGCAGCACTGAGTTTCGACAATTGCGTGGTAACGAGATTTGCTTTCGATTCATGACATCACATTGCTGCTAGAGTGAACTTCTTGAATTAGTCGGATAACTTTAGATTTGACCAATCAGTACAAGCAGAATTTCTCCCCCTTCCCCCACTCCAGGGAGAACCCCCCACCTGCTCTTGCATTTTATAGCATTGTTCCATTGAAAGGCTCATAGAAAATGTCTCTAGAATCATGAAAATCATTTTGTTATAGTGCATTTATTCAGCGTGACCTTATTCTATAAAAAGAAAAGAAAAGAAAAGAAAAAAACAACAACCCCCACCCCCCCCCCCCCCTCCCCCTCAAAAAAACAACAAAAAACAAACTAACAAACAAAACAGAATGGCTTGGATCCCCCCTCCCCTTGGATCCCCCCCCCCCCTCCCCACCCCAAAAAAACAACAACAAAAAAACAAAAGAACAAAAAACAGAATGACTTGGATGCTGACAAAATTGAAAACAAAGACTTCTTACATGGCAGCAATGTTATGTCAGGTAACGTCATGTTAAAAAGTTGTGGCCCAGAATGTGAATAAGCAACCCAACAATGTTTTTAAAACAGCACAAGAATTCTAATGAATGTTTTATTCAAACAGCTGTGTGCATAGATTATCCCTCAAAGCGCCAAAAATTAAAATTATTGAATTGGCAAACAGTGTAGATCCAGATGAGGTGGCTCATAATGAGCCACCTCATCTGAATCTACACTGTTTGCCCTCTAGTGTTAGAATTCTCAATATGATATAGCTTAGACAAAACATTTTTGAAATTCTGCAGACTTAAATTTTGTCGTCTGCTTTTTGGCGCATTAAGGGTTATCATGCAAGAATAATCATATTTTCAGGAGCAGCTTCAGAAAGAAGCATTTGAAGCTCTCCAGCTTCAGAAGGATACGAAGACCCAGAGGATAGCGAGTCAGATTGCATTGATAGAAGATGAACTTGCTCAACTCACGGTGGTGGAGCTTGAGAGAAGGGAGTTTAGACAGGAAGAGGAACTGGTAGGTTTTACAACTTTGTTTATATTTATACCCCCGGCATACGAAGTATGACGAGGGGTATATAGCTTTCGTCCGATGTCCGTCCGTCCGTCCGTCCTTCCGTAAGTTAACATTTGCGTTAAAGTTTTGCGTTAAAGTTTTTGAGATCTTATATTTTCCAAACCCTTTGATGGATTGGGTTTATATTTGGCATGGTGATAGATAATGGTCCAAAGTTTTATTATGTACCACCCCCATCCATGCCCATGACCTGAAGGTCAAGGTCACAGACTTTGATTATTCATGTTAAAGTTTTGCGTTAAAGTTTTTAAGATCTCTATATAATTCAAACCCTTTGATGGATTGGGTTTATATTTTGCATGGTGATAGATAATGGTACAAAGTTTTATTATATACCACCCCCACTGATACCTGTGACCTAAAGGTCAAGGTCACAGACTTTGATTACTCATGTTAAAGTTTTTAAGATATCTATATAATTCAAACCCTTTGATGGATTGGGTTTATATTTGTCATGGTGATAGATAATGGTTCAAAGTTTTATTATGTACTACCCCTACCGATGCCTGTGACCTAAAGGTCAAGGTCACAGACTTTGATTATTCATGTTAAAGTTTTGCGTTAAAGTTTTTAAGATCTCTATATAAGTCATACCCTTTGTTGATGTGGGCTAATGTTTGGCATGATGATAGATGTTGGTCCAAAGTTTTATTCTGTACCATCCCACCGATATCTGTGACCTAGAAGTCAAGGTCACAGACTTTGACTTTTCATGCTGAAGTTTTGTGTTAAAGATTTTAAGATATTATATCATTCAACTTCTTCATTCAGTTTGGTTTATATGTCTGTAGTTTTATTTTGTACCACATTACACATGCCTGTGACCCAGAGGTCAAGGTCACAGACTTAGACATTTTCATATATGTTTTGTGTTAAAGGTTTTTAGATCCCATATCATCCAAATCTTTAGTTTGGTTTGGTTTATTTTTGGTATGGTTATAGGTATTGGTCTAAAAAATAACTCTATATCATCCCCACACATGCCTTGACTCAAGGTGAAGGACAAAGACTTGCTTTTCCATGATGAAGTTTTGAGTTAAGTATAATTTATTTGCATATTTTTCCCTCCTTTTTCTATAGGACCTTTTGATATGTGACTTTGTTCACCTCTAGGTTGCAACAGTCTTCACCATCTGGATGCTGCTGTTGACATAAGGTCAAGATCACATACTTAAACAGTTGCATCAATGTACTGCTCTATTTCAGATATCCTTCAATGGAACCATTTGATATATTACTGGGTTTACTGTCAGCTTGCAGCAGATTAGTTGACATCTTCTGTGTGCTGCTACTGATCAAAGGACAAGGTCACAGGCTTTAAAATTTGTATCTTATATGTGTTAAATTTTTGTGTTTAAAGTTTATTGCTAATAGGCGGTGGCACTAGCCGGGGGTATACGTGAGCCCCTGCTCACTTGCTCTAGTCTGAATTGTTGATGCGTTGAGGAGAGAGGTTGAGTAACACATGCCTTATTTTTCTATAAGGTGAATGGGAACACTTTCAGGAGAATCAACTCTTCCACGTTCATTTTTGCCTCCCTTTGCAGTAGGAGTTGACCCTCTTTTTGAAGGGCAAACAGGAAGTTGTGAACATTATTACCTTATGAAAAAAATGGTGGAAAAAGATGGGAGTGTACTCAAATAACTTAAGTTCAGGGTATGAAGGCCTGTAGCTGTCTAACCTTGCAAAGGTTTGCAAAAGTAATCTTGGGTGCAGATGAGGACAGGTCGTGAGGATAATTATGAGAACAGTTCATCATACTCGGTAAAATAACCTCAGAAGAACTGTCTCATCAAGGCAGTTCTAATCACAACACATGGTTTGGATGACCCACAAAAAAGCTTTGCTGAATGAATAAAAGCTCTGAATGATCAATGAAAAATAAACAAGAAAAATCTTTAAAAAAAAGATAATCGGCAATATGTTTTGTTATATGTCTCTAGTTGAAGATTTGACAAGAACTTTCATGAATAAGTAAGCTATGTCGGTAGGTACCCACAATCGTAATTTTTACACCGGGTAGCGACAACGACCTATCTCAAAATTGAGCTGTCCAATTTGGAATTCCAAAATGGACTGCGGTCAATCTTGAAATTGACCTGATTTCAAAATAGTTATGTTATCAACATGTTGCTCTGTTTGTTTGTTTGTGTGTATTAAACCGAAAGTAGAAATTGAAAGTAGATTTACGATAAAAAAAGGAAGTTTTGAATATCTGCGTCTGTTTTCGATAACATTTATAATGTAAAATTACAAACAAGAGAAACATTTTGAATCAAAATAAGACAGATTGGTGGTATTCACAGTGCAGTACGACGAGAAAAAACGAAGATTAAATATTCATTGACCTTTGATATTATTGGCTAAATTTTGACATGTGTTATTTGACCAATGGAATTTTGTGAAACGTGCAACAATATCAAAATTATATGAGGCTGCACCTTGAAAAAAAAGACTGTGATCAGCTTTATTCAAAGGTTTGTTTTAAAATTAAATATTCTTATTTTCAGAATCGGTTGGCTGAGAAGAGGATAGCCTTGATTGAGCTGTTATCACAGTTGATGTTTGAACAGGACTGTAGACAATCAGAGCTCAAGAAGAGACTGGTATGTACTTCTTTATTGTGACCATTTTATGCTGTATTTATTCGGCTTTAACTCTATTGCACTCAGAATGGCCAAAACTCTATGAAGTTTTGGCTGTTCTGAGTGCAATAGGGTTAAGGTGTGAGATCTACACCTGAAATTACCCCAAATATGTAAAGTTAAGAATTACAATGCAGAAAACAATGATGACTGTAGTTGCTAGAAATAGCAGAATGGTAAAATCAGCCTCTCTCGAAGCACTTTGTGTATTTGGTATGGAGCACTATAAAAATGATAGTAATATGTGAGGATTTAGGTCACAGTGACCAATTTTGTATTTATAAATCAAGTTTGTCTCAAACTACAATATCGAGAACATAAAAAATGGCTTTATCATTTGATGTTGCATCTGAGAATGCAATAAAGCCATGCATTAAAAAACGATAATCAACTAGTGGGTTATATATTCAAATTACGTCGTAACTTTATGCGTTGACGTCCATAAAAGCGACGCATTTTCTAATGGTAAACTCAAAACGTTTTAGATCAAAATTTGCTAATAAACTGCGATTTTAGTGTCACATGATAAATAGAATCCTGTATATAGCCTCGCATCTTATCTTTTTCCCCAACTCATTTAACAAATTCAATAATACATGAGAACTCATGTAAGATCCTCTTTGTATCTGAAGAACTCCTGAATGGATTTAAAATTGATTTCTGCATCTGGCATTTTTAAATTTTTGCAAATGTGCTATCCAAGATGACCAGATTACTTTGCATAGCAAAACATAAAAAAAGGATATGTCAGTCATCAAGGAATTTACTGTGACTAAATTTGGTCAGAAAAATCTTTGTGTGAAGCTCTCTCAGAATAGTCAAATTGACTGTCTGAGATGGTGTCTGTTTTTGAAATAGCAAATCTTGGAATGACAAAATGTCAAGAATCTTTGACTGGATTCTGACAAAAATTGGTTGGAATGATCCTTGCTTGAAGTTCGTTCAGAAATTTTAGTAATGGACCAGGTGAGCTGTATAAGGTCCTTTGGGCCTTTTGTTAAAGCAGTGTTTCCATTGTATGGTTGATTTAGATTTTGTAATACATATTTATTCAGTTATGAGAAGAAGATTTGTCTCCCTTTTGAATGACCAGTATTTGTAAAGCAGTCTTTTATAATTCTGCAAAAAGATTGGGTTTCTCTTACAAAACAACCCAAAAAATCTAGATCCGTCTTTCAAGACGGATCTAGATTTTCTGGGTTGTTTTGGAAGGGGGAAAACACCATTGTACAACAGAAAAGATACAGTATTTGATATGCTGATATTTTGTGACTAGGAAGAGATGAACAGAGAGGGAGAAAACCCATCACATAACCAAATAAATACAGTATTGATATGTTGAAATTTTGTTATTAGGAAGAAATGGAGGAGCAGAGACAGGACGGTCAGACAGACTACTGGCTGGTACAGTATCAACGTCTGATGGACCAGAAACCACAGAGACTTATTGATCAAGTAAGTCCTAGTAACTGGTCAGGCATTAAATTTTGCAGTCTCAGTAAGTTTGCGGTGCTCCAGATAATGAAGGGTATTGAGGATAATTCAGGGATATTTTTTTTTGTTTCTCAACAAAAACATATGTTGTGACCCCTCATTAGAATCATCTCACTGAGACGGTTCTAATGAGGGGTCACAGCATATGTTTTTGTGGAGAAATATGGAAAATTATCCTTGTTATCCCTTTTTTATCTGGAGCACTGAATAAGTTATTGACATACTATCATGACTATGTTATTCTGTAATCCCTTGTAATGGGAAAAAGTTGAACAATATCCGTATCTGCTTTCTGTTTCCATACCTCATTCTGAAATGATCTTGGGAAATCCCTGTAATGTATTAGGCTGTCAATAAAGTGGGAATTTTGTGTTGTATTTGTAATGACCAATCAGGTTATTTTATTTATATCACATGCTGCTGATTCTAAAATGACCTGAAAATAGGGTTGTGCCATAGGAGACCATTTCAGTAAGCAACCACTTTTAAGCCTTCCCTTGGGTGGTCTCTTAATACAGGTTTGACTGCACAGGAAAATCTGTTGTTGTTACCCTGGCACCAGCGTCCCAAGCCCATGAGTGTCAGCTTCCATATCTGCATTCATTGGTTGTTTTAGTAAAAGTTTTTAGAGACCCATATCTCCTTAATCTGTGGATGAATTTAGTTGATACTTTGACTGTCGTTAGTTATTAGTCCAAAGTTTATCAGAGTACCACTCCCATTCCACTTAGTGTGAATTGGTCAGCACGCATTTCATATTCCATTTTAATTTAATCTCTGTATATTAATGTCCTTTTGCATGTGTTTATAGGAGCGGAATCTAGAGATTTGTATTGTGAAGATATTAGAGCAGTCTGATGCTAGAGACTATATGCCCCTGTTTGCTCGACACAGAATCAGCATAGAAACACTGCTGCAGATGTCAGAAGATGACCTAAAGCAGGTCAGAAAACGCTTAATGTTAAATGGGTATCATTGTGTTTCAGCCATTTTTCTCAACTTCCTGTTAGCTTCCCTGGAGGACAAAGCTCTTTAAAAGGGGTTTACTGTTAAAGGAAGAATTTGTTCCTGTAGGAACAAATTCTTTCCTTTAAAGGTAGACCCCATCTAGGAAAGCAAACATGAAGTCTCAAAAGCTTCCTTTGAAGAAATGGCTGTTGAGCTAAATGGATACACCTTGAGAGCATTCTAAATGGAAATATTTTGTCTCCTTTTCTCAAGAAAAATCTCTATAGCAGAAAGGAATTAAATACATGAATAAGTTTAGATGTTACAGCCCTTTCAGCAGCATGTCAGTCATATCAAGCTGATGGAAAAGTGATACTGGAAGGCTATGCATAATGGAACTTTTAAGGGAAAAGAATCCCGCCTGCAATGAGACTCAAACCAAGACTGCTAGCATAGCAGGCCAGCACTTTACATTGTGACCTACACAGCTCTTGATAATAGAATTTACTGCTGTATTTGACTGTTTCTCTTGTTAAAAATGGAGGCTAATTTGCTCCCATCTGGGAATAAATTCTTTCCTTTAAGATTAACCTCCTACTTTAGAGGCTGTTGAGATAAGCTCTATGTGATAAGGGAGAAAAATACCTTCATGTCAGATTAACAAATAAAACAAAACAGCTTAATCTCCCTTTAGAGGCTGTTCATTTAGTATAAAAAGCTTATCAACATATATTTCAGATGGGAATTCACGAAGTTGGTGTGAGGAAAGATATCATGAGGAACTTGGAAGTGTTTAGGACAGAAGAATTCTCTGCTGCAAAATTGAATCCTCAAACGGTATGTTCTTTTGATCTCAGTTGTTGGATTTTCTCTAAGAAGGTTGTTTATTCTTCCAAATTTACCGCAGATATGTAAATTTGTCTTGTGTAATTCAGCTATGAAATGGATATTTCTGTTCTAAATCCCAAAGATCAAGATCCATCATACAAGACCGATCTAGATCTTTGAGGTTGTTTTGGAAGGGAAAAATCCTGTCTTATAACCAAAGAAATATGGTAGGCATTATAGCTTGTGACCTTATATACTATCTTTTATACAAAATTTACATAGTTAATTGAATTTTTATTTCCAGGCATATTTATTTGACTGTTTCACCTGTACATTGTTAAATTTGCTACTGCATTTTTGCTTAGAAAACTGTACAAAGTTTAGATTTTAGTGTACAGTATAAAACCTAATTTTTGGAATAAACCTTGTTTTATTCATGTGTATATTTACTATACATTTGTGCTTTTTATACGCCCGTTTTGAAAAAACGGACGTATTATGTCGTGGCTCTGTCCGTCCGTCCGTCCGTCCGTCCGTAAACATTCTTGTACACGCCATAACTCAGTAACCATTCGGGATATCTTCATGAAATTTGGTAGGCATATGTATCAGGGTGGGGGAACGTGTCGCGTACAAGAATGGTTGCTCCCCCTTTCTTACTTTTGAAGTTATGCCCCTTTGATTAATTTTTTCCCTGTAAGTCTTGTACGCTCCATAACTAGATAACCGTTTGGGATATCTTTATAAAACTTCATAGCAATGTGAATGAAGTCCTAACGATGTGTCGCGTACAAAAATGGCTGCTTTCCCTTTCTTCGTTTTAGAGTTAATCCCTTTCATAAGTTCAAAATGGCTATTTTCATGTTTTCTTGTACAATATATTGTCAAGGGAAAAAACTAGAACTAAAAATGGTTTAACTTGTGTATTTAGGTTATCTCCCTTGTCCAACTTACCTTGGAATACTAACAGTATATCATGTGTTAAATATTTAGATGATGTTGCAGTCATTATACCCCCACTTTGAAAAAGTGGGGGGTATACTGGTTTACATCTGTCTGTCTGTCTGTCCGTCCATCTGTCCGTCCTTCCATCTGTCCTTCCGTCCCCATTTGATCAAATTTTTCATCGAAGATTTCTTCACAACCATACAAGCTAGACTGGTCATATTTGGCATACAGGTTGATGACGACATGTTGTATTGTGGGATTGAGATCCAGCCTTCTCCTGCTTATTCTTCCCTGTATTTGTCCGATTTTCTTTCTTTCCCTACTTTGAATAATGAAATTTTTTGTCAAAGATTTCTGCACAACCATGCAAGCTAGAGTAGTCATATTTGGTATGCAGGTTTGGACGATATGTTGTATCTTTGGATTGAGAACCAGCCTTTTTCTGCTTATTCTTCCCTGTATTTGTCCAATATTCGTTCTTTCCATACTTTGAATAATAAAATTTTTCGTCAAAGATTTCTCCACAACCAAGCAAGCTAGAGTACTCTTCTTTGGTATGCAGGTTGATGACGATATGTTGTATTGTGGGATTGAGAACCAGCCTTTTGCTGCTTATTCTTCCCTGTATTTGTCCAATATTCTTTCTTTCCATACTTTGAATAATGAACTTTTTCATCAAAGATTTCTCCACAACCATGCAAGCTAGATTAGTCATATTTGGTATGCAGGTTAATGATGACTTCCTGTATTGTGGGATTGAGAACCAGACTTCTCCTCTTTTTATTCCCTGTATTTGTCCGATTTTCTTTCTCTCTTTACTTTGAATAATGCATTTTTTTTTGCAAAAGATTTCTGTGCATCTGTAAGTTAGGGTAGGGATTTTTGTATGCATGTTGATGATATCTTGTTGTATTGTGGGATTGATAACCAGTCTTCTGCTTATTCTTCCCTATATTTTTCCAATTTTCTTTCTCTCCTGACTTTGAATAATGTAATTTTTTGTAACAGATTTCACAGCAACCATTCATTTTTGGTATACATGGTAACAATGATTTCTCTCCCTCTTTATGCTTTTTGTTACGAAAATAACATCATTTGATTTAAGCAATTAAGCGGGGTATTGTCGGATTCGCTGACAGTTCTAGTTAATTATCATAGAGTGGTTGCCCCTGTTTGTCTGCCTGTCTATCCTTTTGCAGTCTTGCTCATTCTGTAACTCCTTTAGGAAATTGAAACGGGCGTATTATGCGCCGCTTGCGAAGCCCTTGTTCTTCCTATTATATAATGCCCACATCTGGAGTAAACAAGTTTATGATAATGCTAAGATATTTTTGGACTGTTCCCTAATGTGTACAATACCTTTCAGTGAGGCTGCTTATTTTATGCATTACAAGTTGTTTTTCTTTTTTACCATGTAGTGGAATATATTTTGTTATGCATAGGTATAAGAATCATTAGAACCAGAAATATCATTTTTGAGAAACGTCATTATGAGAATTAAAACAGATTAGAACAGAAATAAAACCCTAGTATTTAGGGTGATTAAGATACATTATACCACCTTTTCCAAAAAATGTAACTTTACACAAAAAATTTCGCATTAAGCAAAGTCTACACTGATAAGGGTGGTATAAAATAGTTATACCATGGTTTGTCCGCCTGTAAGCTCGTGGATTATCTCCTCGTACAGGTGGACAAACCATGGTTTAGCTATTATGTATGGCTTTAAATTTCAGGATACATCAGGCTGGCCTCTCCCACTACCCTCAGCACCTCCTCTGGAGGACCAGTCACCAACTCGTCAACAATCTGTCACAGCAAGGGGCATGAACTCTGAATGCTCCATATGCCTTGACAAGACGGTAAGTATGAAGGGTTGTAAAACGTCTAATAACAGCTTTAGCTAATTTCTGTGACTCCCTTTTTTGCTTCCTTGGATATTGAAATCCTTCCAGAAAGGATCTAAAAATCTAGGAAATCCTAGAGAAGCAAATTCTTTCCTATAAGTTGATCACTATTGAGAAGAGAAGCAGAAATGAAAATGGTAGAGTTTTTTTCCCCCTAAAAGTCAACCCACTTTCACCTTATGAGAGTTATATGAGTTGGAGCTTTTGCACATTGCATGAGACACCTTTTCTTGTAGCAGTTACAATAGTTCACATCAGAAGTCATCGGAGACAACATTCATGAAATGATTGTTATCATATGACGTCATGTCTGGGAGTGTTATAACATCATGTATTAAAAATGTTAATCCACAAGTGGATTAAACATGCAAATTTTGTGGAAAAGTGGGGTAACGGTGTGCATAACAATGTCACTGTTGGCGACATCTTGATGTTTTGATGCAAAATGGTTTTAATTGTAAAATACAGATTTTCATTTGGCATTTAAAATACTGGGCCTAGTTGTTCAAAGCATTGTCAGCCTAATGAGCTTGTTAATAGGTCAACTGGTTAAGTGTTTTATGGCTTTATGACCAAATACAGTGATATTTTTTGTTGGAAAACAGTAAGAAGCTTTTGCAAAAGCTTTTCACAATTTTTCAACAAAAACTATTGGCGTATTTGAGACATTTTTACGTTTGAAATTTTAACAAAAGGTTAACTAACGACATCGTTAGTTTTGAACAATTGAGCCCAGATATCTTACAAAACTTTATCGTGAGCTCTATTAAAGAGAAGCCCTATTAAAATGAATCAACCTTACTATACTAAATATTATATTCTTCTTTACATTGCAGTCGGAGGTGATATTCCTAAACTGTGGACATGTCTGCTGTTGTGTGAAATGCTCAGAGTTGGTAGCTCAGTGTCCGTTGTGTCGAGAAGAGATAGTGAGGCGCATCAAACTTATGCCCACGTGACATAAGAAAGATGCAAACCACAAAGACAACATGGTCCCTTGTACTTCAGGTGGTCAAGCTTTGGGAGATGAAAATTGAGATATTTTGCTTATTTGTCCATGAAAACATATGTTGTGGAGCATTTAAGAACTTTGAGGCAGTTCCAATGTCGTCCCATATTATATGTTTGAGGAGAATTTAACAATTGAAGTGCCAGAATTTGAACATACTTGAATTTGCAAACAGCATAGATCCAGATAAGGTGACTCATAATGAACCATTTCTTCTGGATTTACACTGTGTGCCATTTCGTCTTTGAATTCTGAATATGATATAGGTTAGAAGAAAATTATGAAATTTTGGCTAGGTTTAATAATAGAAGAAAATTCTGAAATTTTGGCACTTTAAGGGCTAAAAGTTATCCCCAAAGTTTGTGTTATCTGGAGTGTGAAATTTCTGGAAATTTCTGAATTCTAGATAAGGGTGGTTGGTTGGTTGATTTGATGCTTAACGTCCACGGTAAACAACTAAGGTCATGTCGGGATGGTCAGTTAACCTAACCACACTATTCCTGGGCAGGCTTAGACCTCCTAAGCTGTTAACCAGTACTTAGTGTTTGCCCCAGATAATAAACCAATCAGATCACCCGAATTTTCAAATTTTCAATAGATTTATTGGTGTAGACTCATCACTTATCCATGAAGAGAGTCTTCACCAATAAATCTACTGAAGACTTGAAAATTCAAGTGATCAGAAATGTACAGTCTTCTGTGGCTTGTCACGTCTAAAAATAGCTTCAACATGACAGGTCAAATTGATTTAGAAGTCAATGTAGATTTCTCGAATGAGCGTTTTTTCTCATCACAGAGGGACAGATGAAGGGAGTATTTGGCAGTATTCTCCATAAAAATGTATTTTATGATTACTCCTCAGAACCACCTCGACGAGGCGGTTCTTTGGCAATCCATAACATTATTTTTAAAATAAACACATATTGTAAAAACGTGTGGATACTTATTAGAATCGCCTTGAAAAGGCAGTTCTATGGGTACCCACAGCATTGTTTTAAAGCATATTGTAGGTATTTGTTAGAATTGCCTCGAAAAGGCAGTTCTAATGAATATCCCAACATACGTTTTTCATGGAGAAATAAAAATGATCCCAAATTATCACAAAATACTCCTCTTATATGTTCCTCTGTAATAAGATGCATCTCGTAACACAAATCAAATAACTATAATTTGTGTACAGAGAAGAAAATAATCCTCATTCAACAAAGGAAAATCAAAGTGACCAGCCATGTTTGAGCTCCAAAAACTGAATGAATGGGAATGTGCAAAGTCATCTGAACACAAATCATAAATGACAGCATGACATTCACTCTAGAAACAGTATTCAAATTATGCTCCTCCTCTCCAAGCTAAATGCCAGCATGACAAAAACTTTAAAAGCAGTATACTAATTAAGCCCCTCCTCTCCGAGCTATTTTGGGACTGTCATGATATTGCATCATGTTTTGAAGTTGCATCATTACTATAATCAAAGTACATTGGAGGGTAGTCATTTTTAGATTTGCTTATTTATCATTATTATTTCTTTATTTTTATTTATTTAAACACAAAATATCTCTCTCAGATTATCTGAAAGATGTTGGAAAACAGGGCAGAACACGATCAGTTTATTATCTGGGGCAAACACTAAGCCGGTTAGAGGCTATGAAGAGAAATCTTTGCAATTAAGAACCTGAAGCGAGCGTAGCGAGCTTCAGGTTCTTAATTGCGAAGATTTCTCTTCATAGCCTCTAACCTATACTAAGTGCACATACTTTCGCCAGTAACTGACAACTGCCCTTCTTGAATCAGCGGAAGGAGAAACGAAAGTATGTGGCCAGACCGGGATTCGAACCCAGGACCTCTGACTTACGAGTCAGGTGCCCTACTGATTGCGCTACCCGGCCCGGCTAGATAAGGGTGGGTTTGGATGGCATTTCTGAGGAGATTTTGCTCTCCATAGAAACATGCTTATCGAGGCTTTTCTGATGAGGAGCCACAACACATATGGTTCATTTGGAGAGACGTCATATTAATCTTTATGGAGAAACCAAAGAATTATCACAGAGTAACATGTACAGGTGTACATTCTAAAATTAGAACAGGTTGTGACAAAAATGCAGAAGAAACAAGTGCAGACCCAACTCAGACTGCTTCTGAAGAAGCAGTCTGATCAGGGTCTACACTGTTCACAGTTCCATCGAGTGTTTTTCAGATAAATTATCAGCAAAAAAAGAAAAAAAGAAAAGAAGAAAAAAAATTCATTGGTTTTGTCTCACTTACACCTAGCAAAAGTGAGACATATATAATTATATATATATATTACTTTTGCTATGTCATTGTGGGTGTTATATTAATTTTTTTGGAGTTTTCGAGTTTAGCTCTGTTTTGTGACAGTGTGCTGATAGGGGAGACAGAGCATATCACAGAATTCTTGTTATCATTAGAGAGATGAGATATTGTAGAACAGTTACCATATTGTAAAATACCCACCTTTCACTGGAAATTCTGGACATTGTATCGGAGAGGTTGCAATATCCAAGACCAAATCATAATTTTTAGTTTCAAGTGACGATCAGTGACTGTGTTACATGTATATACCAAGATTACCAAGTTAATGTGTTTTAATGATGATATTAATTTCTTAAGATTATATTTACTTGTTGCAAGAGCATTTTATATCTATTGTTACTGGCTTCTGTAAATAAATGTCATATTTAAATGCACATGTAAATACCTGCTTTAACTATTGTACATGTATAATTATTTTTTCCTACTTGGCATGATCATCTCTTTTTTAATACTACCGTCCCTGTTTTCATAGCTGATGACTAGATGGATGGATGGTGGTTTTATGTCCTTTTCAACAGGATTTCATTCATATCAAGGCAATGGGAGGGTGATTATGAAGAAAAATAGTATAGATCCAGTGTATGTATTAATGTTGACCCAATGTATCTACTAGTGCGTGAACCTATACCAAATTCCAGGTTTCTATATTTAAAATACTCAGTGTCACTTAACTCCAAACATTGGGAAAAAAAAAAACGGTCATACCTGTATGTTAAACAGGTGAAATGTATTTCATTATTATAGACGGGATTGAAGACAGGCTGATCCACTGAAAGGATAGTTAGTGATCCATTCTTTCCATCCTCACATACATACAAAAAACATATGAGCCGTGACTCTAGAAAACCAACAAAGTGGTTGTGCGCAAAGCGCAGACTCAGGTTAGCCTGGACATCCACCCAGTCTGATCAGAGACTTTCGCTGTCTGCATGGAGGTAGCTTAAACCTATAGCTACACTTTAAGCACACAACGAAGACACTGATCAGACTGGGTGGATGCCCAGGCTGATCTGAGTCTTCACTGGGCGCATATGCCACTTTGTTGGTTTCATTGTGTCACAGCTCATACATTACGGTATCACTGAATATCATCAGACACTTTTCATGCTGTACAAAATATTTAAAACAGGAAATAATCTTACGTTTAAATTTCATGTGATTTATTTTTATGGTAATCTTTTAAGTGTTATTTTAACCTGTGTTCTTTGCATTTATATTGTTTATTTATGTACATGTAAATAAAAAGATTATGATTGCACATGTTACAGCACACTTATATGAAATGAATTTTAAACATGCATAAGGTGAATGGATACACTGTCAGGGGAAGCAACTTTGCCATATTCATCTTTGCCTCTCTTTCCAAGTGGGGTCAACTGTTAAAGGAAAACACTCACTAAAATTCAAACAGACTTTACATTGTAGATCTTGATTAGCAATTAAATTTGGTGAAAATTTCATGAAAATCAGACTTAAAATAAGAAAGATATGAAGATTTTAAAAAATCAATAAGCCGTCTTGTAGGCTGCCATTTTGGAAGTTCCAATCACATGATAAATATTTGAATGTAGAATAAGTGCATAAATTGTTTACTTTTACAGTATTATTTTAATAGTTTTAATTGTTTCTTTATGAAGTAAAAAACAGATTTCAGCATTTTATTCACCTACAATTTTGTTTCAAACTAATGTTATTTAGGATTTTCAGTTTTGACTGTGAGTTTATGACATCATTATCTCACAGATTTGCTGGTTCCCAGCTCAACATTTTATTATTTATAAGATTTATAAGCTTTCTTAATTTAAGTCAGATTTTCATGAATTTTTCAGCAAATTTTATGTTTCATTAAAATCTTCAATTTGAGTCCAACATTCATTTTAGTGAATGTTTTCCTTTAAAGTAAAGAATTAGCTCCCCTTGGAGCTAGTTCTTTACTGAAAGAGTAGACCTCAATGTGGAAAGGCTATGTCATCCAGAAAAGGAAAACAAAAAGTCACAGAAGTTGTTCCCCTTGATAAAAATGGTGGGGAAAAAAAGAAAGTGTACCCATTCACCTTAATTGGTTGTGTTTTACTTTAAATACAGGAAATATATGCTTTCGATGTATTATTTATTGTATATAAACTGGTTTCAGAAAAAAAATATTTCCACACATTCATGGTCTGTGTATATAAGCTGCAGGGTGGCCAAAGCAAGGGAAGAACATTGGTCAGGGGAATTTTGTGATTTGTCTGGAAACTTTGAAAAAACCTTACAAGTCAGGGAAAAGTTAGGGAATTAAACAATACACAAATTCTGCTCTAGGGGAATTTATTTATTGTATATAAACTGGTTTCAGAAAAAAAATATTTCCACACATTCATGGTCTGTGTATATAAGCTGCAGGGTGGCCAAAGCAAGGGAAGAACATTGGTCAGGGGAATTTTGTGATTTGTCTGGAAACTTTGAAAAAACCTTACAAGTCAGGGAAAAGTTAGGGAATTAAACAATACACAAATTCTGCTCTAGGGGAATAATATACTTTCACGAAAGATGATCTGTGCACACAAGTATTATCTCCCTCCTCATAGGGGCTTACTGTTAAAGGAAAATGTTTTCGACTAGGAGCAGGTTCTTTCCTTTAAGAGTAGACCCGTTTTGAGAGGTCCACCTTGTCCAGGGAAGCAAACAGTTCATAGAGGTTGTTCCTCTTTATAAAAATGGTGAAAAAAAAAACATACACATAAAACTGATTGTTGTCTCAATGCAGCTCAGATCATGAATCCACACTTTGCTTGTCCAGGTGGATCCTTAGACTGGAGCTGCATGCCTGGGAAAAGTTTTATAATCTAAGGTCCAAGACTTGCTCATGGGCTGCCTTTCATTCTTGTTTTTAATTGTTTTATCTTCACAGTTAGTTACGATTTGACTGAGTAGCCCAGGTCTTGTGT
Organism: Ctena decussata; assembly: GCA_963989385.1. Classification (NCBI taxonomy): domain Eukaryota; kingdom Metazoa; phylum Mollusca; class Bivalvia; order Lucinida; family Lucinidae; genus Ctena; species Ctena decussata. The sequence goes on along the minus strand of OZ022498.1, from coordinate 28,751,365 downwards.
GACAGGGGCTGACTCTGGAGTAAGTTGGAACATGCGAGAAATAGAGGATCTTACACAAGTGGTCATTTTATATGGAATTTATTAATCGAGCCTTCGGCATAAGATTCTGCTTATCATATGACTTTTTAAAATGGGATTACCTTCAAAATGAACATTATTTCAATAAGAAAAAACACTGTTGACATGGACGTCAATTTTACCATATAAATTAAGTTGTAAGATGGGAGTTTATCCTTCTAAAATTACTGCAGATATGTAAATCAGGCTTGTGTTAATCAGCTATTAAATGTTGTTTTTTTCCATTCCATTCTGAAAAAATCCCAAAGATCTAGATCTGTCTAAGACAGATCTAGATATTTGTGATTGTATGATTGCTTTTGAATGGAAACACCCTGTCTTAAAGTCAAAGAAATATGGTACTGTAAATAATTGGACATCCTGACCAGTACTGGTTTGTGCGCTTTGATCTAATAATTGGGAAGCATCAGGGGATGTTTAAAGATATTGTGTCACATAGGAGGAAAAAATCATGGCTTCTTGCTTACTGGGCAAGCATTCTGCCTCTTGAGCTACTGAGCTACACAGTCGACCTTGGACATTTGGATAAATGACTTGTGGTTTTACAGACCCTTTCAACAGTATTTCAGTCATATTGAGTTGATTGGTGATTATGAAAGGCTGTGTGCAGTGGAGCCCTATTTATGGTTGGACAGAATTTTACCTCCAGTGAGATTCAAACCCAGACCACCACCATGGCCAGTCATTGCTTAACCCACTGAGCTACTGGGGCTATAAATGTTCGCAAACAGTGTACACCTTGATCAAACCTCTCCACAGGAGATGTCTGATCTGGCTTTACAATCTGGTAAGTCCAAATATTAGAGTATACATGTACAGTCAACTCTTGATATCTCGAAGTGGAGCTTCAGCCCAAACTACTGATATTTGATACCAGATAATTTACTTCGAGATATCAGTAGTTTGAGGTTTCAGGAGTTGAAATGTAAATAGAAATAGGAAATATATTCTTTGATATAAGAAAATATTTTGAGATATCAGTGTTCGAGATAGCGGGAGTTGACTGTATATGGTTATTAAATTTATTGTAAAATACTATTATCCCATATCTTTTAGGTTGTGAGATTGGGGTGCCCCCAACTCTTCCTGTTCCAAAGCAGTCCCCAAACCTTCCAAAACAATCCAAGAAAACTAGATCCATCTTATTAGCTTGATGAAATCCAGAAATTGGAGAACACTTCCAAACTGATGAGACGCAACATGAGAAAACCAACAAAGTGGCATGTGCGCCAAGCCAAGATTCAGATCAGCCTGGGCATCCGCCCAGTCTGATCTGTCTTTGCTTTGCGTTTAAAGGGTAACTAAGGGTCTAAGCTAGCTCCATGCGGACAGCGAAGACTCTGATCAGACTGGACAGATGCCCAAGTTGATCTGAGTCTTTGCTTGACCCACATGCCACTTTGTTGGTTTTGTTGTGTCGGGGCTCATATATAATGTACATGCTTTATTATAAGATGTATCTATAAATAGTCTATGATCTTACAATAAACAAGTCACGTCTATACTGCATGGTTGGAACACAAGTTTTACAAGGTAGCCACTTTCAGCAGTCCTAATAAATCCTCCAAAGGTGGCTACTCTGGAAAGAATTTGAGAAGACTCATAATAGAATGTGAGGAGGCTCTTATGAGAAAGGAGGCAAATATTTCTGTCATAGTGATCACCCTTGGAGATGTATTCATATTATGCTCCATGTGCTTATGTGCAGTCTGATCAGAGCCTTAGCTTGTGACGTCAGCCATCTATGGAGGTGTACTTGTTGTTTATTGTTTAACCAATACTGTAAACAGCTATGGTCATGTCTGGATGGTCAGTTAACCTAACCACACTATTCCTGGGCAGGCTTAGACCTCCTAAGCAGTTGACCGGTACAAATTGCAATTATTTTCGCCGGTAACTGACAACTGCCCTCCTTGAATCAGCGGAAGGACAAAGCCACATTCTTGGAAATCAGATGTGGCTCAAATATAAGGCTCCTTCAGTCTACTATGATAGCTCAGGTCATGTGACTAAGCTCTGGTCATGTGTCTTCTCTATATTGTTCTGTGATATATCTAAAGGTCTGGGCCCAGTTGTCCAAAACTGATGACGTTGTTAGTTATTAGACGTTAGGTTTTCAGGCGTCTTGTATGCAAAAATACTTAAATTTTTGCAGAAATTTTTTTTTTCCAGCAAATCTTATAAGCAGACTGGATTTTATGGATACTGGAAGATTTAACAATTTCTTGACTAAAATCTTTGTTGGCATATCAAAGACCATATGCTTTGAACAGCAGGGCCCAGATAAAAGATCCTTAAATTTGTTGTTAAAATGTAGCTTTCATGTACATGTGTATATAGTCTTCCCTTGTACTTCATTTGAATATCTTTCTGTTTGATCTTAAAAATAGTATGAGTAAACATCAACTTGTGACAAACTAAACAGTATTCAAAACTACGCTGTGTTTTTATTTTTATGCATAAATAACTTTAACACAATATTGGAAAAGACAGTTCACTGTCTACAAAGAGTCGATCAGGATTTAATATTGTGAAAAGAAAAAAATTGAGAAAAGTGTCATAATTCAAAATCTTGTTAAGATTTCTCCGTTTTGCATGAAATGTTATTTTCACAAATCTAGTTGTTGTTTCTAGCTGTATACAACTCATTTTATCTTTTTTCTACCAATGAGCTACAATATAACAAATAAAATTTATTTACTTGTTTTGCTTGTGATATTTATAAAGATATTATCTGGCCCAGAGGTTATAAAACTTGAGTACATTCACAAACTCAAAATAAAGCACACTGATTGGCTGCTTCCGAGCCATGCTCGGAAGCAGCCAATCAATGTGCTTCATTTTGAGTTTGAGATTATTCTCAAGTTTTATAACCTCAAACCCAGGTTTCAGTTACAATTGTGAGATAATTTAAGGAGGGAGCACAACTAACATATTTTATTGCGGGTAAATAACTTCTTCAGAACTACCAGCAGAGCTCTAGAGTGATACTATTTGTCACCCGACGTAGGCGGAGGGGGACTATAGAAATGACCCCCGTCCGTCCGTGTGTGCGTCCGTCCGTCCGTCCGTCCGTCCGTCCGAAATCTTGTCCCCGCAACTCCTCCTACGTCTTTCATCGGATTAATTTGAAATTTTACAGATTGTATTCTTATGATATGAAGATGTGCATATGGTTTTCGATTTTTGTTTCGGCCATTTTTGATGGAGTTACAGCCCTTGCTGACTCAGACCTCCGAAATCTTGTCCCCGCAACTCCTCCTACATCTTTCATCGGATTGATTTGAAATTTTACAGATTGTATTCTTACGATATGAAGATGTGCATGTGGTTTTTTATTTTTGTTTCGGCCATTTTTAATGGAGTTACGGCCCTTGCTGACTTGGACCTTGTCCCCGCAACTCCTGCAACATCTTGTATCAGATTGACTTGAAATTTTGCAGAATGTTTCATCATGATCTGAAGATGTGCATGTGATTTTGGAATTTCAATTGTCCTATTTTTTTACAAAGTTATGGCCCTTTGTCGTTTTTTTGGCATTTTTCAAACTTTTGAACCATTTGACCGAGAGAGCTGAAATTTGGTATGCTATTAGCATTTGGTAAATTGATTATTCTGATTATTGCTAAATTATAAGTGACAGAGTTATTCCCCTTTCATAGATAATAGACATTCACTTAAAGGTAAAGGGATAACTCCAGAACTATTCATATTAATGGGCTGAATTTTCATAAATGCATTGTTCATTTTTCATCAGATTCATACAAGCAGGATTATGGCTCTTGTTATTTTGTTACTGGGTATACAGTCTTGATGTTTTGGTCATTTTGAAAGGGCCTATAGTTTCAGTAACCTGATTTTACACATATATGCCCCGTTCTGAACTTAAGTATTTTATAAAGAGGCCCAGTAACTGGGTATATGTCTTTGCTTATGTTCAGTTATCATTTGCCTACCAGGTTCTGTAATATATATATTTTCTGTTTTTGGCCATACATTTACTCTAAAACAGAATAAAGGGCTGAAGTTTGTGACACATTTCAAACGTCGGGTGACACTTGGCCGATGGCCTTTTATTTATTATTCAGTTATAAGACACTTCTTTTTTCTCTCCAAAACATCCCCAAAAATCTAGAGCAGTCTGAAAAAAACAACAACCAAAAATCTAGATCCATCTTGAAGATGGATCTAGATTTTTGGGGTGCTTTTAGACGGGAAAAAATCCATCTCACAACAGAATTAGTAATTTTAGGTCATTTTAGAGGGGAAAAAACAGTCTAATAGCCAAATAAATATGGAACATGCAGTGTGGAGTAAAGGTGCTTTTCAGCTTCTGGCATTGGGCATCCTGCTGATACTGATGTAGGGCTAAGGGTAGAGCAAAGGCCAGCTGCTGTTGTTGAAGCAGATGTAGGATTGGGGCCCTTTTTTCATGTTTTCCTCCCGTCTGTGATTCCCTTCTGATATAGGCTGAAATACTGTAGCAAAGGGCCATTAAACCCAAAATAATCAACCATCAAACCCCAACTCCCCTCCTTATCTGGACCACGTTGTAACCTAAATAAACAATAATGTGCTGTCAGGCAGGCTATCCTGTACGGGGACATGTCGTGTTACAGAAGGGAACAACCTTTGACTCTGGATGACATGGGGTCTACTCTTGAATTTTCTTTTATGAGCTGATCCCCTTTGACAAGGGAGGCAACAGTCACAATGGTAGAGTTGCTTCCTCTGAAAGTGTACCCATTCTCCTTAATCTTGTAATTTCTGTATTGGACAAGTCCACTTTCATACTTAAAGACTTTTAAAGAGTACCCTAATGAGCTTAAGAATTGGGACACTTAAAACCATTAATTTTCCATAAATTTATGTTTTAGGTGTCCCAATATTTATGCAAATTAGGGTAAAGTCCTGCCACCTGGCAGGTAACTAGAGAACGAGTTGATTCTTTGTCCAGCAAAGCAAACAGAAAGTCATAAGGGTTATCTTCCTTCTGATAAGCAGTGAAACAAGACCTGTCACAGGGACAGGATAGCTTGCCTGACAGCGCCTTGCCCATCACATAAAAAACTTTAACATTTTGCTAACGCCGCCGCCGACGCCGGGGGTAGTGCAATAGCTCTTCCTGAACTTCGTTCAGGCGAGCTAAAAATGGCGGAATACCCATACACCTTAAATGAAGTCAGATTTGGCCCTAGACTTCCGTGGCAGTTCGGTAATCAAGCCCTTGTTTTAGGTTCTTATTGGACTTGAAGCCTACACCTGAACTGATTCCTGTATGGCCAAGTTTCTTTGTCAGTACCTGTTGTGGGCTTTTCAGATGAATATTGAGTAATGTGGCTTGGAGAAACAAAACAAAGAGGTTCTGTTAGCTTTTAATTCTCCTTGTTAGCTTTTAATTCTCATTCTTGGGATAGCAACGGACAAAATGGCATATGAAGAGCAAGGCCTCTGATGAACAAATAGTGCATATCAAGATCAGGCCCAGAGGTTATAAAACTTGAGTACATTCTCAAAACTCAAAATAAAGCGCACTGATTGGCTGCTTCCAAGCACATGCTTGGAAGCTGGCTGCTTCCAAGCACATGCTCGGAAGCAGCCCATCAGTGTGTTTTGAGTTTGAGAATGTACTCAAGATTTATAACCTCCGGGCCTGATGTTTTATGAAGGTGAATGAGTACATCTATTTTTTTGGCCATTTTTACAAAGAGAGACAACTTGTGACTTCCTGTATGCTTTCCTGGTTCCCAGGACAAATGCCTTCAAAATTGTGGTTTACTCTTAAAGGAGAGAAATTCCTTGTAAAAATTCTTCCATTTTTCAAGCTGGCCCCATTCAGAAGAGAAGCAAAAAAAGAAAATACAGGTCAACCCTCAATATATCTCGAAGTCAAATTTCAGCCCAAACTACAGATATCTCAAAGTAAATTTTCTGGTACCAGAAAATTTACTTTGAGATATCTGTAGTTTGAGATAACAGGAGTTGAAATGTACATAAAAACAGGAAATATATTCATTGATTTAAGAAGATATTTTGAGATATCAACGTTCGAGACATTGGGAGTTGACTGTATCAGAATTGCTTTCCTGAAACACCAATTCACCTTAAAAATAAATGAATTTGTCGAAATTTGATGGGGTAACAACTAAAGTGTCTGTCAAACTATTTACAAATTTAATAGTAAATATTGCAATAATTATGGACAAATTAGAACACATAACTAAAAGTAACCTTAGTTATTTGGTTATAGAACAGTATTTTCCCCCCTCCAAAATAACCCCAAAATCTGGATTCATATGATAAGTCAGACCTAGATTTTTTGGGCTGTTCTGGTGGATAAAACCCCAACATAGCAGAATCACACTAGACTGATTTGGATATAAGGTAACCCCGGAGCCGTTCCGGTGTTCCATTCTCTTTGGTGTTTAGTAGGACCCTTACGCGAGGTTCTGCTTGTCTGAATACCTACGGTCGGGCTGCCGGCCTAGATATAAGGTATTGTAGATGGGGAGAAAGCCCTGTCTTATAGCCGAAATATAAAGGTTTTTGTTAAGGTTTAAACTATGTCATATTTAGTATCCATTCCCTGAGTATACTGTCGATGATAAAACAAAAATTCATAAAGCAAATAAAAGTTTTAAACTTTAATACAAATGACTGACATCGCATGAAAATGGACCTTGAGCCATGTTGGTACCATAAATACTAAAGTCAGCCTGTGCATATTCCCAAATGGGTCGAAGTCTTCTTTCTTGATTTTTAGATTTCTCAGAATTCATACGGTATATATTGTAATATGCTTCAGAATTGGAACACCTATAACTATTAGGAGCCCTGGTAGCTCAGTGGGTTAAGCGCTCGCCTACTGATCTAGCGGACAGGATTCGAATCCCGCTCGAGGCAAGAATCTTTCCTATCGTAAATGGGGTTCCATTGCAAACAGCCTTTCATTATCATCCTCACATCGTCCTGATATGACTGAAATACTGTTGAAAAGGACATAAAACTCGCAAGTCATCCATCCATCCTATAACTTAGTTGTCCCAATATTTAAGCACATTAGGGTAATATGTGAACAGGGAAGAATCTGATCAAACTACATAGATGCATACAGGCTAATCTGAACCTTTCCTGCTCCTAGATTTAATAAGGTACCTTTACATGTGACACCAATCAAATAGTCTCAGAAGGAAATATAAAACACAAAAATGTCCTTCAGTGAAGGAGTAATAAGCAATAAAAAGTCAATTTACAATATTCTATGTTTCATTAAACAAAGAGTCCTGGTTAAAACGTAATTGACTGTATAGTCCGTTTGCTCCCAAATGCAAACGGCATCCTCAATATTTTCTCAAAATTGGTGAGAGGTAAAAGATTTTCAAATTGCTCATTCTTAATTTTCACCCTATACATAACAAAATCATAACTTTGTAGAAATGTGAGGCTTTGCATAAAAAAGTTTCTGTGCAAAAAAAGGATCTAAAATGTGTCATTTTCACCTCTTAATTACAAGGGAGTAAAAGTTGGTTGTTGGAATTCCCCTTTAGTCTTACATATTAGAGCATGTGACCAATGTATGCTATCTCCAGAAGAAAATTTGCATAATTAATTGAACTCTTATTCTGAATCCATTTTTTTCTACTTTTTGTTTCACCCATATGTTATCAAATTTTGAAACAAAGACGTTTTACTCGCAAAACTATATATTTCAATGTATATTTCCAATTTAGTATCACCTGACCAGTGACACCATGCGCTACGCATGTGGACAGGTGAATACATTTTACTATTTCATTCATATACGCCCACACCTGTAGTAAACTATGATTTTACGCTTTTGCCTATCAACAATATTTTGTCTATTCTAACAAGCATACGACGCCCTTCAGTGAAACTGATCTGTTTTTGCATTACTGATAATGGAAAATATTTTACAAAAGCATCCAAAAATTTGGATTTTTCGTATTCTGTTATAATTATAGGAATCATTAGGACATTAGAACATTTGATGGAACTTTCATCGTTTCGAGAAAATAAGCAAAACCCCGTTTGCACTTGGAAGCAAACGGACTATACCTAAGTCAAGTTCGTACTACCCTTAAACATTGTGAAAATTGGGACATCTAAACTTATAACAGTAATGTCCTAAAACTGGAATAGTTTGGTATTGCAGTGCATTAATGTGTTCAACAGGTGCAGCCGGAATGGCAAACAGTGTAAACACTGATCAGACTGCTCAAAGCAGCAGTCTGATCTGGGTCTACACTGTCAACTCAAACCTGTCTGTCCCAATACTTAGGTATTTTACGGGTAGATCCTATAAACAGCTCTAATGGGAGACAATTTTTCTCCCAATGTTGCTCTGACTTGAAAAACAAGAGGGCCATGAGGCCCTGATCCGCTCACCTGAGCAATTGGCAAAGTGGCTTTTTCTTATGTCTGAAATTGTCAAAATATGAGTCTAGGGTCAAAAGTCAAAGACTGACCATGACCTCTTTTACTCATAAATCTTCATGTGCTAATATGCATTAAGACAACCATATATACCATTTTTTAGACCAAAATCTTCAAAACTTTCCATGAAATCTTATGTTCTAGCATTTTCCCATCTTTGACCATGCTGCAAAAAAGGTCAAGGTGAACCCAAGGTCATCATTTGAACAGTCTTGGAAGTACTATAGTACTCCATGCTACTTACCAAGTTTCAAGGCCACAGGCACATTGATTCTAGAGAAGAAAAAAATTAAATGTTTATACCATAAATGGGTATGGTGGCCATGTTGGTCATGTGACCTGGACCATTTGAACACATTTTTGTTCCCTCAACCCCTGGAGGCTCCATATGAAATGTGTCTACAATTGGCCCTTTGGCTTTTGAAGAAATCTTTGAAAATGTCAAAATATGAGAGATCTGGGTCAAAGGTCAAAGAATGACCTTGACCTCTTGTACTCATAATTCTTCATGACTTCATTAAGATGACTGTATATACCAATTTTTAGGCCAAAATCTTCAAAAATTCCCATGAAAGCTTATGTTGTAGCATTTTGCCATATTTGACCTTCCCATAAAAGGTCAAGGTCAAGCAAAAGTCATAATTTGGACAATCTTGATAATACTGGAGTACCCAATGCTGCATACCAAGTTTCAAGGCCATCGGTCAACTGGTTCTGGAGATGAAGATTTTTAAAGGTTTTTACCATATATGGTCATGGCGGCCATGTTGGTCATGTGACCCAGACCATTTGAAGAAATTTTCGTTTCCTCAAGCCCTGAAGGCTCTATATGATATTTGGTTACAATTGGCTTTTAAATAGAAGTTTGAAATTGTCAAACTATGAGAATTCAGGGTCAAAGGTCAAAGAATGACCTTGACCTCTTGTATTTATGAATCTTGATGTACTCATTAAGATGACTGAATTTTCCAATTTTTAGGCCTAAATCTTCAAAACTTTCCATGAAATCTTATGTTCTAGCATTTTCCCATATTTGACCTTCCCGTAAAATGGTCAAGGTCAACCCAAAGTTATCATTTTGAACACTCTAGATAGAACTGGAATACCAAATGCTTCATACCAAGTTTCAAGGCCATCGGTCAACTGGTTCTGGAGAAAAAGATTTTTAAAAGTTTTTACCATATATGGGCGTGGCGGCCATGTTGGTCACGTGACCTAAACCTTTTGAACAAAATTTCATTCCCTCAACCCCTGGAGGCTCTTTATGAAATTTGGTTACAATTGGCCAAGTGGCTTTGGAGAAGATTGTTTGAAAATGTCAAAATATGAGAGTTCTGGGTCAAAGGTCAAAGAATGACCTTGACCTCTTAAAGTCATAAATCTTCATGTACTCAACTGCATTTACCAATTTTAGGCCTTACTCTTCAAAACTTTCCATGAAATCATATGTTCTAGCATTTTCCCATATTTGACCTTGCAGTAAAATGGTCAAGGTCAACCCAAGGTCATAATTTGAACAGTCTTTAATAGTACTCGAGTACCCTATGCTACATACCAAGTTTCAAGACCATCGTTCAATTGGTTCTGGAGTAGAAGATTTTTAAAGGTTTTTACCATATATGGGTGTGGCCGCCATGTTGGTCATGTGATCTGGACAGTATGAATAAATTTTTGTTCCCACAACCCCTGGAGGCTCTATATGAAATTTGGTTTCAATTGGCTCAGTGGCTGTTGAGGAGATTGTTCGAAATTGTCAAAATATGAGAGTTCTGGGTCAAAGGTCAAAGAATGACCTTGACCTCTTAAAGTCATAAATCTTCACGTACTCATTAAGATGACTGTAGATACTGGTTTTTAGCCCAAAATCTGCAACAGTTTCCAAGATATCTTATGTTCTAGCATTTTGCCATATAAAAGCACTTGGAAGCAAATTTGACCTTGCCGTACAAAAGGTCAAGGTCAACCCAAGGTCATAATTTGAACAATCTTGGTAGTACTCGCGTACCCGATGCTACATACCAAGTTTCAAGGCCATCGGCCTATTGGTTCTGGAGAAGAAGATTTTTTTAGGTTTTTACCATATATGGGCGTGGCAGCCATGTTGGTCATGTGACCAGGACCGTTTGAACAACTTTTCGTTCCTAAGGTCCCAGGAGACTCTATATGAAATTTGGTTACAATTGGCCCAGCGGTTTCAGAGGAGAAGTCGTTTGAAATTGTGGACGGACGGACGACGGACGACGGACGGACGACGGACGACGGACGCCGGAGCCTTACCATCCTATAAGCTCCCCCGGAGCCGCTGGCTCAGGTGAGCTAAAAAACAAGACCTGTCCCCATACAGGATAGCTTGCCTGCAGTGCCTTGCCCATCACATAAAAAACTTTAACGTAAAACTTTAAAGTGTGACGCCCAGGCCAACGCCGACATCCAAGTGACAAGAATAGCTCTCTGTACTTTCGTACAGGAGAGCTAAAAATCAACAAAATTGTTTTAAGCCTGCGTGAACTTAGTATAACGTCTGGTTTAAATTATGCAAAGGCACTTGAACACTTGTTTTTGCTACTACACAATATTCTATCACAGAAGCAGGACTACTGATCCAAACCCTTTAGTACATTAAATACTAAAACGTTCCTACACACTGGAACATAAGTGCATAGGAATCAAGACAACAACAGGACCTTTTATCTTTCACAATCAGATCAGACTGTTTGTCAAGGAATTTAAAATGCATGAATTAGTCAAAACAATGCTCATAAACAAATATTTACACTAACTACATGTATATATACTGACTTCTCTATGTGTATATACTGACTTCTCTTTGATGAACCTTTTAGCACCAACTAGCTTCCTACATCAATTAAACCTATTGCACTTTCTGAGTGCTAAAGGGTGAAACTAAATTGATCATGTCATCTTTCCCATGAGTGATGTCACTTATAAATGAGCAAGATGGCCATGTTTATGTTTGACTCGAGGTGACAGGTATTGAAAGTTACGTGACATACCCCCAGTAACTTTTCTTAACCGTGTTTTAGGTAAACTTAACACTAAAATTCATAAATAATGCACAGAAGTAATCTACAAATTTTTACATTCTTGGTGTACTTTCTGAAACCTTATAGTAAACCATTGGAACATAAAGTAGTTTACAACCCAATAATTATATTGAGCCACATGACTTACATGACATCAAAATAAACAATGACTCTCTGTAATATGATTGGACATCAGTGACGTCACCGACGCTGTTCCGCTGTTAGCAGAAAAAATTGTGTTTAAATGTTTTACTGTCTCAGTTTTAGGGCAAGTATAAGATTTGCTCAAGGTTTTGATTGAAACAAAAGTAAACATGAGCAATGAACTTAATTTTTCTGATGTTTACCTAAGTGTTCTATGGGGTTTGTTAACTTTGCACGAGACCCAATATAGTTTACACTTTGATAAACCTCAGAAAAATTAGATTCATTCCTTAAATAAAGTTGTAAAACTTTCAACAGGCATCCCATGATGAAGCTAGTGGTCCTTGCTAAAATTCTCCAAGAAGTGCTTCACCTTTCACAGAATTTTAACTATGCAGCCTCACACGATGAAAAATCAAATTTTAAGGTTATAAGTTCACCTGCATGTTTTTTTTTACCATTTTTTAAAAAGGGGAACAACTTTACAGACTTCCTGTTTGCTTCCCTGGACAAAATGGTTTTTGATTTTTGTTTCTGCCATTTTTGATGGAGTTATAACCCCCAAAAAGGATCTACTCTTAAAGGAAAAATTTGCTCCTAAAGGAGTAAATTCTTTTCTTTATAAATAATCTCTATTGGGATGGGATCCATAAAGGAAAATGGAAGAGTTGCTTCCCCTGAAAGTGTACCTATTCACTTAATTCTTAATTAAGAATACCATAAAAAATCTAAACATTGGGACAGATAGATCTAAGGAAACTGTGCAGACCCAAAACAGACTGCAGTCTGTTCTGGTTCTGCACTGTTTGCCATTCCATCTGCATCTTTAGGATGCATTCCTGCACTGATAAAGCAAACTGTTTCATTTTTAGGACAATTACCGTATATACGGTAATTTTCGCGGGTTCAAATTTTAGCGGTTATGGGTCAAAAACATAAATATCAATCTTGGGGATTTTAAATTTTCGCGGTTAGCAACATGCTCGGAAAGCAAAATTATTTCTTTTTCACTTGAGTCAGGTTAATGAAAGAACTGCCTCAAGTGAAAAGTACCAGCAACTACCGAAGCAAACACAAACAAAATATATGAACACTGTGTCTACAGAAAACACTTTGTAAGAAACAGGATCTTTTTTTGCGATTTTAATATTCCCGGTTTCTAAGTGACCGCGAAAAATGGAACACCGCAAAAATTACCATGTATACGGTATGCCAATTATCTTAGGAGTCCCAATTTTTAGAATTTTTATGGAGTACTACAGGCTACTATTACAGATTCAAAACATAATCTTTTAACTGGTTCTCACCATAAATACTGACAGCAGAACAAATGTTAATGACTCTAGGGTAGAATGGCACAATAATATCAACAACAAAGCAAAACAATATGATTAAAATTAAACTATATTATGTCCCTCGTCCAAAAGTGAAAAACATAACCTTGATACCAAGCAATAAAATAAAGTTGTAAGTCATGTAACAGACAACATTTTGTAACCAGGGGTAAACTTATAGAAAATCATATAAAGTAACGTAGTAGAAACAGATAAAATATGTTACACATAAACTGAAGCTCAGGGGTGTAGCATGAAGCCAAGAGTCTTATGTTTATTTCGTCCCTTGGATGATACCAGTACACAGTCTGAAGTTATTAAATGGAACTAGTATTTTCTGAAGAGTGCTGCAACCATTAAGTTTTCAATTTCTTGAGTCTTCCCTGGCTTTTCAAGTCCTTTCCAAATTTCCCTGACCAATCAAAAAATCCCCTGATTTTTCCCTAATTTTTCAGATGTTTTTCCCTGATTGTGGCTTATAACTATTGCCACTCAGTACTCTTATCAGGACCTCTGAATCCATGCAGCTCCCATAGTGTATTCAATTCAATCCCTCAGAATTCACAGACTACCTGTTTTTACACAGTTAAAAGACGTGTGTGTGTGAGGGAGGGAGAAGGGGCATCCCTTCCAAAAACAACTTGAATTTCTAGACCTGTCTTGTTGTAAGACGAATCCTAGGTCTTAAAGAATGTTCTGGAAAGGAGAAACCCCATCTTTTAGTACAATGATACAGGACAACCTGGTATTATTCTAGAGGGAGAAAACAATATCTTATTACTGAATAAATACTGTATTCCATGCCCAACCGAACACTCTGACCACATTGCACAGGTAAGCAAGATGGTCTGAAGCTTTTATGTTGGCATAGGGAATAAGGATCCTATACGGGTATCACATTTCAAAATAACAATGTCTCTCTTAGTGTCCTTTGGTCTCCATCTCTGCCTTCCATTGCCTTAATACCTCAGCTGCAGCATCAAGAGTTTCGTCTTTCTGTAAATATTGGCTAAAAATTTACTTAACTTAAATTTTAAAGCCCAAAAAATGAAAATAGACAAATATGCAAACAGTGAAGATCCAGAACAGGTGGCTCATAATGAGCCACCTCATCTGGATCTACACTGTTTGCCCTCTAGTCTTTGAATTACCAATATGATATAGCTTAGATGAAACTTTTTTTGAAACTTTGCGGATATAAATTTTGTTGTATGCTTTTTGCACTCCGCCTTCACCTGCCTTAATGAATAGCTGCCGCATTAAGAGTTTCATCTTTCTGTAAATCGTTGCAATAGATACGGCTGTGTCTGTGTATGTACGCATATTTTTACTACCATTATGAAAGAATTTAGGAGCCAGTGGAGAACTGAAAAGCTCTAAAAAAATTAGCAGTATGCGTCACTTCAAAGATGTCAAGAGTACAGGGAGTATGGCTGATGGCACAGAAGACATGCTTGTTTGGGTCTGTGACTTATAAGAGCAGTTCAAGAGAAACAACTTTGGCAGCAACAGAATAATAAAAATGCTCTTTAGATTAGGTCAAGCAATGAGCACAGTAGTTAGCATCATTAAACTTGCTTGCGTCATGAATTCTCATGTTGTTTTCATGCTCATTTCATTCTTTATGAGAATGATTTAGTTTGAATGTAACAATGGCGCTGTGAACAACATTCTCCTTAATGCAGTTCGACATGTAAAATGTGGAGAATTTGTAGCCAAATTGCCGTCAGGAGTTCCATGTGTTTTCAGACACAATATCATATATTCTATTATTGACAACAGCTTTTGTGTATTGACACTGATGTGTCTGATGGAAATAGTTGATGAATAAAACCAACATATGTCTGTCAGATAAAATAGCAACAATATAAGTGCCATAACAAACTGGCCTTAGCCCCCACTTTTCCTTTCATTTTAATACCACAAGCTAAAGGACAGAAAATTTGCATACCTTGATAAAGCAAAATCTTACATATTTCTCAGCAAGATTTTTGTGCTCCTGGCTGTAAAATGCTGATGGTGGAATAGCTGACAATTTCTGAAAGTAGTGAGAATTAACACAGTATTAGGGCATTATTCAAGGATTAATTCTTGGGAAATCCTTTCAGGATATCTCCTATTAAAACATAATAATGTTGTGTATCTCCATCTAACTGCCTCTGTGGGACTTTTCTAAGGAAGAGTCATAACATATTTTTTCCTGCTTAAGTCTGGTTGAGCACCAGTGGTATGCCGATTACTGATCACCAGCTGTACATGCCTTTTATTATTTTGATGTTAGACCTTACCACGATTCAAAATGTGCAAAAACATTATAATAGCTTTATTCCTCACCAATATTATATATAGAGGACCTTACACTTGTGGTCATTTCATATGAAATTTATGAAATGAGCCTTTGACGAGTTTCATAAATTTCATGAATGTTTAAGTTATTTAAAGACGCTCAACCCTGGAAAGGGCATATAGCGTCTAACATAAATTTCATATAAAATGACCACAAGTGTAAGATCCTGTTTATCATATCACCCTGTGAAACAGGAATTTTTCGCCTTCAAACTGAACATTATCTCAATAAGGATATGCATTGATGACACAGACGTTGTCATTGATGTAACACGTATGCACCAAAGTGCTATTACACGTGTGGTCTTACGATTTTTATGACACAATGGTATCCACCGAATAACAGCAACATCATATGATAAATTAGTTTTTGTGACAACCTTTTCTCTTGTGAAATATACTCTGACAAATTCCAAAGGCAGAGTGATAAGTAGATCCATGGAAGATCAATTGCCAAGACCCTTCCAAAAATAAAACAGTTTGGTTTCCAATTCAGTAATGTCTCCAAACAATGAAGATGGAATGGCAAACATTGTAGACCCTGACTCTGATCTCGGTCTGCACTGTTTGCTCAGACCTATCGTCCAAATATTTAGAACTTTTATAATATTTACCTTTTCTCTTGTCATCCATCTGACAAACTTGAAATCAAAGGGATCATCTGTTCCATCATCGGGTATATCAACATCTGAAATAAAGTTTTAAGGGGCACGGCTATACCTCTGAGTGCTTCCACCATTTTTACAAAAGAGCCGCGAAATGAGAACACTAATAAATTGGTTGTGCATCCAGCGCAGACTCAGATCAGCCTGGGCATCTGCCCAGTCTGATCAGAGTCTTCGCTAAGCCCTGAAAGGGTAGCTAAGGGTCTAAGCTACCTCAATGCTGACAGTGAAGACTCTGATCAGACTGGGCAGATGCATTGGACGCACATGCCACTTTGTTGGTTTTGCCGTGTTGTGGTTGAAAATGGGCATAATTTTTGTGACTTTCTGTTTGCTCCCCTGGACATGGAAGACTTCCAAAATAGGAGAGAGCAAATTCTTTCCTTTAAGAGTTGACTTCCACTGGGAAGGGAAGAAAACAATAAAAATACCAGACTTGACTCCTCTGAAATTGTACTCATTCCCTATAACCTTAGAATAGTTGCTAACAAGAAGAAGCCCTTTATAAATGTAAATGAGTCATGCCTCAAATAATCCCATGAATCTGTTCTCAAGAACCTCCCTGGATGCTCATTTAAGACAAAACTGAAAACAAGATTAATACTCTTGTCACATTTCATTTACACTTTGAAGCCTTGTCCGAGAATATTAATCTTTGAGGCATAAAAGATGAATTGATCACAATGCAATCATTTTTATTTCCCCATCTTTTCCAAATACAATTTCTTAAGGCATACATCTTGATCCTTATGTTATAAATGTCATCGTTCCTGATAAAAAGTTGGCAGTTTTAAGAAAACTCGAAATAATTTCTATTCATTTTCCTTGTGTGGTTGCCCCTCATTTGAATCGCTCTAACACAAGGCCACAAGTGCACTTACATGCACTCATTTGCCTTACATAAGGGGAAATATAAAAAGACTATCTCAGAAAATCTACCACAAAGCCCCCAATCTTCCTTCCCCTGAACTCCCTTAGCTGTAGCTCTGAATTTGATCTTCACACTTAAACTCCCAAAAATGAAATTAGCTGAATTTGCAACCAGTACAGATCCAGATGAGATGACTCATTATGAGATGCCTCATCTGGACCTATGCTGTTTGCCCTACAGTTTATGAATTCTCAATTTTATATAGCTTGAATGTAACGTTTCATTTTTAAATTTTGCAAACATTAATTTTGTTGACTGCCTTTCTTGCAACTTTAAGGGTAAGTCACTGTACTTTGTGTTGCTTCTCTTTTTTATAAATATACTGGGAGTCATTAAACAAATGTCAGAAAAAAACTACATGGTGCTAAACAACAACAACAACAAAATCAAAACTTACTGAGCTTTGAAATGTCAGCCATCATGAAGTAGCCTCCTTCTGGTATTGTTGGTGTCATGCCAAGTTCTGCCAAAACTTTTCCCAAGGCATCCCTTTTGGGCTCTAGCTCTATTGCTAATGATTTCAGGTAACACTCTTTAGGGTTGTCAAGTTTAGATATCTCATAGTCTAACCCACAGGCAACTGTCTCCTGTTTAAAATAACCATTTTAAATAACATCAAGTTTTGTAGCCAACAAATCAAGCAAAACCTAAATACATGTTAGAGCACTGCAAAGAGCACATGATCTGCCACTTTTTTTAATCTATCTGTTTCTTTCCTTTTTTCTTTGAACAGAAATCAAATTGCAGCTAAAACTATCAAGGGATGGATGGATGGATGACTTGCAATTTTACATCCTTTTCAACAGTATTTCAGTCATACCAGGACAATGGGAAAGTTATAATACAAGTAGCCCAAGGGCAACGACCACTCACCTGAGTTCTAAAATGTAAGCTTCCAGCTCAGGTAAGCTAATAAACAGGCTGCAATTCTATAGGATTCTATGACCCCATTGGGTGTGGCAAGTTTGGACCCCCAGGGGCTTGATTGGCAGAATTTATGTCGAGGACCGCTATACATTGCTACATACTAAATACATAAGCTCTTGGCCTTATGGTTTCATAGAAGAAGATTTTTGAAGGTTCTTTAGCTATAAAACTCTATATCAACAAATGACCCCTGGGGTGTGGCCAGTTTGGACCTCAGGTGCTTGATTGGCAGAATTTATGTAGGGGATCACTAGACATTGCTGCATACTAAATATGTAAGCTCTGAGCCTCATGGTTTCAGAAAAGAAGATTTTTGAAGTCTTTCCCATTATAAGATTATAAGTCTATGAGAGCAGCATGGCTAATTTGGACCCCAGGGGGGCATTGTTGGCAGGATTTAAGTTGGAGACGACCACTAAGAGTCGCAACATACTAAAGAAGTGAGATCTGGGTCTCATGGTTTTAAGAGAAGAAGATTTTCCCATTGTAAGTCAATGGGAGCTAATGACTCCAAGGGTGTGGCTAATTTGGACCCCAGGGGCATGGTTGGCAGGATTTATGTAGGGAACCACTAGACATTGCTACATGCTACATATATAAGCTCTGGGCCTCATGGTTTCAGAGAAGAAGATTTTTTAAGGTTTTCCAAATACAGAGCGGGTACATATTTCGGAGCTAATGACCCCAAGGCGTGGCCAATTTGAACCCCAGGGACATAGTTGGCAGGATTTATGTACATGTAGGGGACCACTAGCATTGCTACTTGCTACATATATTAGCTCTGGGCCTCATGGTTACAGAGAAGAAGATTTTATAAAATTTTCAAATTGTAAGTCTATGGTAGCTTATGACCTCGGGGCGTGGCCAAAATGCACCCCAGGGGCATGCTTCGTAGGATTTATGTAGGGGACCACTAGACATTGCCACATGCTACATATATAAGCTCTGGGCACCATGGTTTCAGAGAAGAAGATTTTTGAATATTTTCTCATTGTAAGTCTATGGGAGCTTATGACTCCTGGGGTGTGGCCAATTTGGACCCCAGGAGCATGGTTGGCAGGATTTATGTAGGGGACCACTAGACATTGCCACATGCTACATATATAAGCTCTGGGCCTCATGGTTTCTGAGAAGAAGATTTTTGAAGATTTTCCCATTACAAGTCTATGGGAGCTTATGATCCCCGGAGCCTGGCCAATTAGGACACCAGGGGCATGGTTGGCAGAATTTGTGTAGGGGACCACAAGACATTGCTACATGCTAAATATATAAGCTCTGGGCCTAATGGTTTCAGAGAGGAAGATTTTTTAAGGTTTTCCCATTGTAAGTCTATTAGTAAGTCTATTAGAGCTAATGGCCGCTGGGGCGTGGGCAATTTGGGCCCCAGGGGCATGGTTGGCAGGATTTATGTAGGGAACCACTAGACATTGCTACATACCAAATATATAAGCTCTGGGCCTCATGGTTTCAGAGAAGAAGATTTTTTAAATTTTTCCCCTAATGAGTTTTTGTGAACTTATGACCCCTGGGGTGTGACCAATTTGGATCCCAGGGGCTTGGTTGGCAGGATTTATGTAGGGGACCACTAAACATTGCTACATACTATATATATAAGCTCTGAGCCTAATGGTTCCAGAGAAGAAGATTTTTGAAGGTTCTTAGGCTATATAGCTATATATAAACAAATGATGCCCTTTGGGCGTGGCCAATTTGAGCCCCAGGGGCATGGGTGGCAGGAATTTAGTAGGGGAGCACTAGACATTAATACATGCTATATATATAAGCTATGGGCCTCATGGTTTCAGAGAAGAAGAATTTTGAAGAAATTACCATTATGAGCCCATGGGAGCTAATGGGCCCCAGGGGCATGGTTGGCAGGATTTATGTAGGGGACCACTAGGTTTGGTACATGCTAAATATGTAAGTTCTGGGGCTCATGGTTTCAGAGAAGAAGATTTTTGAAGATTTTCCCATTATAAGTCTATGGGAGCTATATGTTGCCATGGCAACCAGAGTTCCAATCCAATCTGCCTTTAAACCTAATGCAGTTAATCCCCCCCCCCCAAAATGCTACACATAAAATTTGATCAAGATTGGCCTGCTGGTTTAGGAGATATTGGTGTTTAAAAGTGTGGGTGCCGACGCCGGCGGACCAAGGCTATACTATGAGCTCACCTTCACAGGTGAGCTAAAAAGGCTGTATGCACTGGAACCCTGTTTATGGTTGTAAAGATTTCTGCCAGTGGGACTCTTACCCATGGCAGCTAGGTCAGCAGGCCAGCGTTTAATGCACTGAGCTACCGGAGCTTCCACTATTAAGGGGAATAACTCAGTGAGAAAGCAAGATAAAGGATAAGTATGTGACATGATGTGCCAGAGATATGAGCAATCAAAAACAAGAGTTGTCAGAAGACAACAAAGTGCGCCTTATGGGTGCCTGATTCTCACAGTCACAAAGACCTACAAATATATCAGGTCATCTGCAGTGTCAGACTGAGCCATTATCCCAGGTATATGATGACTACATACTAAATACAACACAAAATATGAAGCAAAATCACTGAATAAAATTTATGTCAGAGTGACCTCAAATTCCCAAACATGATGTTAATCTATAAACAGTTTTGGAGACACAAGGCAAAATCAATGAACCATGAAACATAGGTCACAGTGATCTTTAGATAATATGAGGTCATTCGCGATGTCAGACAGATCCACTATGCCAGATATGATGTTAATCCATCAAAACAGTGCTTGAAATATAAGACAAAATCACTGGACCATGAACAAAGGTCAAGGGAACAGGAGTCAGCATGGTAGCTTTACAGCTGCTGCAATTATGGGGATATGCTATTTGACCAAGTATCAAGTCTCTTCTGTCAAAGGTGTCATCAAAACTAAAAATTTTGCCTTAAAAACAGTGCCAAATAGCAAAGTCAGTCAACCGTAACATATAGGTCAAGGACACACAATTATGTCATGCTGCTGCTGCAGTCATATGGATGTATATATGTACCAAGTATGATGATTGTAGCTGCTATAGTTTGTAAGATACAGAGTTGAACATCGAGTTAAACCCAATAGTGAACATTGGTTAACCTGATCATGGACGCCGACTAGGACGCTGAAGCTAACGCATACTCAGACTACGATGCCGGGGGTATAGCATAAGCTCTCCTTTGCTTCGCAAAGGCGTGCTAAAAAGATTAAATGCACAACTTGAATGTAAAAGTCCACAAATGGATGGATGGAAGATCTGGCAAACAGACAGAATGACAAAAACCATATACCCCCTGTTATTATATATATTGCTTATTCTTTACAAATTGTTCTTATATTCTTGCTTCAAAAGCCATCAATTTCATCAGGTTCTTATTTGGAAATTGTGATTTTTCACCTTATATGCTTATGCAACACAGATACATATGCAGATGTTAGAGAAACCTATCCACATTAACTCCTTTTGCCATGATTTGTGCAAACTGCAAGTGAGACAAAAATGCTTCAGTACCTGTATAGGTGTAGGACATGTGTATATACAGTTATGATGCAATACTTGTAGGGCATTAATGAGATCTGGTGGCCCTACACCCCAGCCCAGCTTCCACCCAGTGGCACTGAAGGTCTTCCCTGCACTCCCTACTGTTATTGTTCTCTCCCACATCCCTGGCAGGGTTGCTGCAAAATAAAACACTCACAATACAATGTATAGGGATCTGTACACCAACCGAACAACTTAAGTAAAAGTTATAAGAATTGGGACACCTACATTTATTACAATAAAAAAATATTTATCATATGACGTCACTGTTATTCAGTGGATAACGTCGTGTCATTAAAATCGTATGACCACATCTGTAATAACATTTTGGCGCATACACGTAACATCATTGACAACGTCCATGTCAACAATGTGTTTTCTTATTGAAATAAAGTTCAGTTTGAAGATGGTAAAATCCCATATGATAAACAGAATCTTACGCTCGTGGCCATTTGATATGAAATTTATGAAACTCGCCAAAGGCTGGTTTCATAAATTTCATATGAAATGACAACTTGTGAAGATCCTCTATGTCCTAATACTGAAACAGTTTGAATTTACAATGCAGTCATGAGTCCAAAGGATGCAGATGGAAAGGCAAACAGTTTAAACCCAGATCAGACTGCTCCTTTAGATCTGAGACCAATCTGTCCCAATATTTAGAAATTTTATTGCTATTAATCTAAATGGAACAATCAGCCATCTACAACACTGAGAGCAGGAGTGGCCAGTGTAATGTTAACACATGGAAAAATGACTTGATAGTCTTTCAGACAGACAGGTGAATGGGCAGACAGATGGAAGACTACAGCTCTAACTGTATACCTCTAAAATACTTGTACGAAGGAGGTATGATTATTGTTTCATCATCAGAACTGCCTTGTTTATCTGGTTACCTGCTGTTGTTGCCTGACAGGTACAAGACATGCGTGGCAGAAAAAGAGATTCAGAGAGAGAGGAACTATAGGTTTGATATCAAGGTGCTATAAATATATGATATATCACAGTATATGACCTACCTATTTTAAAATGTTTATTTCCTGTGTACACCAACCATTCATAAACCTCATCTGCTATGCATAAAACGTCATATTTTATACACAAATCAGCTATCACCTGCAGCTCATCTTCTTTGAAAACCTAGGCAAAACAGAAGATAACAATTTAATAATTAAATGACCTTATTACAGACTATTGGGTACACTTTCATGTTTTATCCCACCATTTTTTCAAGAGAAACAACTTTTGAGACTTCCTTTACCTTCCCTGACATTGCCCTTCCAAACTGGTCTACTACTAAAGGAAATAATTTGCTCCTCAAGGAGCAAATTCTTTTCTTTAAGCGCTGATCCCCTTTTAAAAGGGAGACAAAATCAACATTGCAAAGTTGCCTCCTCTAACAGCAGCATAGCCATTCACCTTAAACAAGACTCATTTGATATGGAAGTTATGAAACAACCCTTTCGCAAGGTTCGTAAATTCAATATAAAAAACTCAATAGACATAGACAGACCGATGGAACCCACATACGATCAACTATTGACTGACAGGGCTGGGGGCTTGCTGTGCCTTAATGATTATGTACCAAGGGACCCCTCCCAGCTGATGACCTGTGATGCAGGTAGACTGAAACACACAAACAAAAACTCAATTTTTAAGACTCTGTGCATCATACAAACAATTTCAAGGAAATGAGTGAGTGAACTCAGGTCTAACGTCCCACCAACATGTTGGTTGAAGGGAGACAGAACCTTGATTTAGAGCTGCATCTAAAAGACTGGAGAAGCGAGAAATTTTAACGGATGCTTAAGCATAAAAAGGGATATTTCAAGTTTAATAGATTTGTCATGAACTGCGATGAAAGAGGAGTCCCGGTAGCTCAGTGGGCGAGAATCTTTCCTACAGTAAACAGGGTTTCAATCCTCATCCCCAATCCCATCCCCATCCCCATCCCATCCCCATCCCATCCCATCCCATCCCATTCCATCCCATCCCATCCCATCCCCAATCCTCATCCCCATCCCCATCCCATCCCATTCCATCCCATTCCATCCAATCCCAATCCCAATCCCAATCCCATCCCATCCATCATGCAATGAAAGATTATGCACCAAAGTGATAATCAATGTGTGATTATATCAAAATTTAATTAATGATATGTCATTGCATAATTAGGTGGTTATATGATACTTATAATTACTCTGTGTCAGTTATTCAGACACTTTTATCCTAATGTTACTGCCATTAAAATTCTAAATATTGGGATACCTAAAATAATTATCTTAACTGTCCTAATAATAGAATATTTTGGTTTTACAATGCTATGATATATTCAAAAGATGTGCATGAAATGGCAAACAGTATAGATCCTGTTCAGACTACTCTTTTACTTGGGTCTGTTTAGTTTGCTCAGACCTATTTGTTCTAATATTTAGACTTTTCTTTTGGCAATTTTTTAATGGAGTCTCCTCTCCTAATCGGATCACTTTCTATGTTTTATAGTTCTCTTATCAAACTTGACCAGTATGACTTTTGACAGAGACGGTGAGAGGTTAGGCCCAGGCAATTACAAACTTAGGCCAAGAATGACAGCCTACATGTATCTGTGAAGAATCTAAACAACAACAATCTCTATTCTATTTCTCTATTCTATCCCATAACCTTACTAGGTCGTTGGGGCACCACAGCTGACTTCAAAACAATCCCTTTCCACCTTGTCCTGTCTTCAGCTGCCCTAGTTGAGCTGGCAAAATCCATTCCAGTCCACTCCTTGATATTGTCTTCCCACCTCTTCTTCTGTCTACCTCTTCTTCTTTTCCCTTTCAGTGTGCCCTGAAGAATTGTCTTTGCTAAACCAGAAGACCTTGAGACGTGGCCAAACCACCTTAGTTTCCGTTTCTTGACCAGCGTCAGGAGTTCATCATATTCTCCAATGGCTGCTTGGATCTTCCTGCGAACCTCCTCATTGGTTATATGGTCCTTGTACGAAATGTTCAGTAACCTTCGGTAGCATCTCATCTCAAAGGCCTGCGTTCTTTTCTCTAACTCTGCTGTCAAGGTCCATGATTCACAGGCATACAGAAATATGGAAATGACAAGGGAGCGCATGAGTGTCACCTTTGATCCAAGAGATATGTTGTTATCTCTCCAAATTGGTTTCAGCTTGGCAAGAGCTGAAGTGGCTTGTGCTATCCTTGAGAGAACCTCTTGTTTTGAGCCATCATCTGAGAAAACTGCTCCAAGGTATTTGAAGCTGCTTACAGTACCCAGCTTCTGCCCCTTTACCTTGATCTCCCTCTGGATGCCATCTGCGCTGTTTGTCATCAGTTTGGTCTTCTCAGCACTGATCTCCATCTTATACCTTGTGCAGGTCTGGTCGAGACTTTCAACTAGAGCTTCTAGTTCCTGCTCTTCCTCAGCAAGAGCGTCTATGTCATCGGCAAACCGCAGGTTGGTAATATTTCTGCCGCCTATGCTAACCTTTCCGTCATGTTCTTCCAGAGCATCGGACATGATCCGTTCGAGAAAAATGTTGAAGAGGGTGGGTGACAGAAGACATCCTTGTCTTACTCCAACTGTTGTTCTGAACCATTCTCCTGTGCTGCCATTTATCAGGACTGCACTTGTAGCCTTGTCGTATAGCTGCTCAATGGTGCGAACTAGGTTTGCATTGATATTGTACTTCCTCATGGTGGCCCATAAGGCTGCATGCCATACCCTGTCAAAGGCTTTTTTGAAATCAATGAAGACATGGTACAGATTCTGCTGATGTTGGAGATACTTTTCACACAGGATTCTAAGGTTGAAGATCTGTTCTGTGGTGCTCCTTCCTGCTCGGAACCCAGCCTGTTCCTCAGCGATTATCTCTTCGGCTTGTGGCTTAAGCCTGTTCAAGATAACTTTCAGCATGACTTTGCTTGAATGACTGATGAGGCTGATGTTTCTGTAGTTCTGGCAGAGCTGTAGGGTGCCCTTTTTAGGGAGAGTAATAATCAGTGACTGAGTCCATGGGGTAGGCCATTCTCCTGTTCTCCAGATCCTGTTACAGATATCTGTTAGAACATCAATCATGGTCTCCCCTCCAGCTTGAACAAGTTCTGCTGGTATATTATCAACTCCGGCAGATTTTCCCTTCTTCAGTGCTGCTACTGCAATCTCAACTTCCTCACGAAGGATCAGTTGTTGATCTTCATCTGGGGGCTGACTGCAGTCCAGAACCGTATTGTCACCATCAGTCTCATGGTTGTATAATTCTGAGCAATATTCTGTCCATCTGCTGAGAATCTCTTGTTCTTCTGTAAGGCATTTCCCAGACTTGTTCTGGATAGTTGTGGATCTACCCTGTTTCTCTGAAGTTAGATCCTTCACCAGCTGGTATGCTTTCTTGCTGTTGTTTTTGTTCAGGCAAGTTTCGATCTCCTCGCACTGACTAGCTATCCAGTCCCCCTTCGCTTTCTTCACTGCCTTCTGAATCCTCTTGTTTGCTTCCCTGTATTCTTCTGCTCCTCCTGCTTCATACCTCTTCTTCTTCAAATTTCTCCTCTCATCACAGAGGTCGAGAACATCTCTAGTGACCCATGGCTTTTTCCTGCGACGTTCCTTCCCAAGTATCTCACTGGCTGCATCAGTCACTACTGTATTGTAGGTGGTAATCATGGTATCTATGTCCATGTCATCATCCCTCAGACCAATGAGTGGTGCAAATTTTCCACCTATTGTTGCTTGAAAAGTGCATGCCACCTCTGGGTCCCTTAGCTTCTCAAGATCAAACTTCAGTCTTGGCTGGGTTGGCTTTCTGGCCGTCTTCAGACGAACTCGGAAGGTCATCATGACCAGGTCATGGTCACTTCCTATGTCTGCTCCAGGAAAACTCCTTGTCCTATGGATGTTGACTCCTGATCGGAAGCGCTTCCTCACCAAGATGTAATCAATCTGATTGTGGTGTTTCCCATCTGGGCTGTGCCATGTCCATCTCCTTGATGGTTTGTGAGGGCCAAGGGTGTTTGTCAGTACTAGGCTGTTACAGGTTGCAAACTCTAGAAGTCTGAGACCTCTCTCATTTGTCTCGTCATTGCAGTAGGGTCCACAAACGTTTTCCCAGTCTGCCTGTGCATCCTTTCCAACCTTAGCATTCCAATCCCCTTGTACAACCAGAATGTCCTTCTTGGGTGTTTGGTCTATGATTTCCTGGAGTTGCTGGTAGAAGTGTTCTACCTCATTGTCGTCATGTCCAGATGTTGGTGCATAAATCTGTATGATGGTGATGTTGAAAGGAGCTGCTCTCAGGCGAATTGAAATCAGTCTGCTGGAGACTGGTCGGCATCCCAAGACAGCACTCACCATGTCCTTATGCACAAGAAATCCAACCCCATACTCATGTTTGTCCTCTTCTCCACTGAAATAAACCTTGTGTCTGTCATCTGTTGACATCTCACCAAAGTTTTTCCAGCGCATCTCACAGAGTCCCAGTATGTTCCAGTGATACCTGTCCATTGCATGAGTCAGCTCTTCAAGCTTCCCAGCTGGCCTCAGAGTCCTTACATTCCAGGTGCCAATTGAGATGTTCTCCCTACCTCTGATTTTCTTGATCTGTGTTACACCAGTTGCATACTTGTCACCTACGTCCCGGTGTCCAACAGTAGGCGCGGTCATTGTTAACCCAGGCTGCGACCGATCCGGTATTAAGGTCTTATCTATGTTGTCAACCATGGTGTTTCAAGGGCAGGATTCAGCCTGACGGAGCCCATCCCTCTCCAGGCTATATATGTTGACCGCAGCCGAAATCCACGATTATTGTATGGCTCGCCTTGGTCATGAACACATGGCCGTTGACTCAAGAGTTCTTCCGCCCTGGCCGTTGACTTCTTCTAGGAAGACTTCCGCCCAGTGATGCTGTGTTAACACCACCCCTTGTTGACCCATAGGGCTGGGAGACTCGTGGAGGCGGGAGGGTCTTATTTCCTCCCATCAAGTCACTGACTTGTCCACTGCCTATAATATAGACAACCAGATTCAAAGAGTCAAAGTGATCGGGTCTGTCCCTACCTATCAGCGACCCCCTTAATCTAGCTGTTTCACCAAGCTGAGCAGGGCTCGCTCGGGTCTGGCTGCTAACACTTGATTTAGATTAGAGTTCCACTCTGGCCGTTGACTTCTTCTAGGAAGACTTCCGCCCAATGGTGCTGTTTAACACCAGCATGCCTTTAATACTATTGTGAATTATGCTGCTGCAAACTTTGTTTTACAATGGGGATGGTTAATTGATATTTCTCATTCAATTCACTACTTACATGCAGGAATGACAAATACATGTACTGAATTGGGAAATATTCATCGAAGTTTTTACATGAAATGTTTATTAACTAAATCCTTTAAAAGATCCATTTTGATATCCTTCCTTCAAAACTTCAATAATTACCTTTAGCTCAGATTCTCAATTAAATATGTTACAAAAATTTTATGAAAATATGCATATACCATCCATTTTCCAGTTTTAGAGTACATGCATTTCTTTCTTAAGACATCGATTAACAAACAACAATCAACTCTCAGTATATCAAAGTCGAAGGTTATCTCAAAGCAACTGATATCTCAAAAGTAACTTTTCTGGGCCTAGAAATTTACTTTGAGATATCAGTAGTTTGAGATTACTGTTGAAATGAGAAAAAAAAAAATAGGCAATGTGTTGAAATATGATCTTTGATATAAGAGGGTACTTTGAGATATATGTGTTTGAGATAAGGACAGTCAGCTGTGGTAAAGCTTAATTTAATGATAATACCTTTCCCAATGGGTTATTTGGCTGGTTCACAATTATTGCTTTGGTATTACTGTTGAATTTACTGCATAATTCTTCTTTGTCCAGCTGCCAGTCATGACTAGATAATACTCCAGCTTCTGTCTTTTTCTGAAAACAAAAAAGTAATAATAATTATACAGAATTCTAATCTGCCATGTTTTCCCCAAGCAACAGAACAGCATGATAACCAATGGAAATTGGATAGAGGTAATTTCAATTCTTTTGGTCTAATTTCTCATCCCAAGAGTCTTACCTGGATTTGAAATTTGATTTTATTCCGCTTACGTGAATATACCTAGCAGATTACCCTCATAGGATCAAAAGAATGACTGATTAAGTACTGCTGTGTGATAACTGTTTCCCACTTTTTGTTTCAGAATAAATCTTTTTCTGTATCCTAATAAAGCAAAATCTGCATTTAGACTCATAAAGTTTTCCAAATGGCTGGGTGCATAACATCTATATATTGCAAGTCATTTTGGAAGGGCTTTCTTCTCCAGGGATACAAACAGGAAGTCACAAAAGTTGTTCCCCTTTATGCAAATGGCAGAAAAATATGGTGTTCCTACACATCTTAATCCTTCATAATATATGTTGTGGCCATTCACTGGTGCTGCTTTGCCGAAGCAATTCCAATGATACTTCTACTTAAAATCGAGCCGCAACATGATAAAACCAACAAAGTGGCATGTGTGCTCAGCAAAGAATTGGATCAGCCTGAGGATAAGCCCAGTGTGATCAGAGTCTATGCTGTCGTTACGGAGCTAGCTTAGACACTTAGCTACCCCTTAAGTGCACAGCAAAAACTCTTATAAGACTGGGCAGATGCCCCATCTGATATGAGTCTTCGCTGGGTGCACATTCAACTTTGTTGGTTTTGTCTTGTCACGGCTCAAATATAGAAAATTATCCAGGAATCATCCCTAAAAACTTTCTGAACTGGATTTATGACTCTCGGGAGTTTTATACACATGTAGCCATTGACTGGTAAAATAAACGCTGGCTGAAAGACATAGGGCAGGCCAAGATCAATCTGCATGTCTTCCCACCTTCAAATACACTAGCTGAAATTTTAACTTACTGGTCTAAGGGGTATAAATACTGGTATTCCACCTGCTACTCTAACCATGGGTTCATAGCAATCAAAGAATGGCTCTATAATTATCACCTACAAGAAAACAGAGCTCAAGTTGACTGCCATGTATGAAAGCAGGGATCTCCCCAGACCATTAAGGCATGTCGCTTGCAACATGCCTTCCTCTTCAAATTACCTTAGCAACATGCCTTAATTTCCTATGAAAATTTATTAAAGTGCAATTATTTTTATTTCTTAGCCAGTTAAGTTGTTTTAAATGCATTAAGGGTCATCAATTATTTATCTATAATGTAAATTTAGGCTAATTTTGACATAACATTACTATATTATGGATTTGAAAAATTGATCAACAAGTCAAAATCTGATTTTGTGCAAAAAGCCACATGCCTTCTGAAATTTCTGGGGAGAACACTGGAAAGGTCACCAGAATGCCATAAAAGCAGTGTCTTGTCTGCCTGGGCAATCGGCAATGACATAACACAAAGCTAAACCAGGGAATTCAGCTACTCCAGCAGAACTTGGACGGTGAGCACCTCAGTGTGGTGCTAGAGTGGCAACACCAACTGGTGGCAAAGACTCACCAACAGTGTGGCCCTAACCAGGGTCATATTATAAAAGACAGCCAGATGTAGATGTTGCCTACCACCAGCATAATCATCCAGTGGTCTGTAATACGGCAATGGTTTCGTACGACTGGGCAGAGGCAAACATTGTTACGGGAATTATATTAACAACAACAACAAACTAAACTAAAGTTTATACCACTGACGCCACTGAAAAAGTAATACCTTCGCCTCACTTCAGCTAGTTGCTGAGTAACCACATTTTGGTATGTTTATTCAGTAGTTAAGATCAGAATACCTTAGCTACCTAGCCAAGCTAAAATTAACCTTAAGTTTCTCATATTAAAGTACATGTACGAGGGATGATCCAGAAATTCATGGACATAGTCCATAAAATCCAACTGCAATAAGTTATTTCTTTCAAAACTTAACCAATGCTTCTCTATACATTACTGAATGATTTCTCACAATATCAGGTGAATTCGATGAATACTGGGTTTGGCATCTACGTCTGAATGGTGCTCGGACATTTCGGCCACGGACATTTCGGCCTAGGACGTTTCGGCCTAGGACAGTTCGGCCACGGACATTTCGGCCACAGAAATTGTCAAGGGTGGACATTTCGGCCTTTATCAAAAATAACTTTTTATAATTAAATTAAGGAGTCATATGAGTAACTTATGGCTAAGTCTTAATAAATGCCAATGAGATGTTGTTGTTGTCTTGCTGTTTTATGGGCCTTCAACATCCTTAAGGTCATTGTGAGCACCTAAAGATGAAAAACACGGTGAACAACTACTTCAACTACTTTAACTAGGGCCTTATATGATATTTGCTTAAGAGTTTCGATAGGTATATATCCCTTAAACACTTTTAAAGTCATTTTGAGCATAATCTGGCACATTTGCCATCCCCATCCACATGCCAGTGTGGCCTTTATCATTCATGTGATGCCTATAATATCGTAATAAGCAAACATATGGCAGATGAATCTGCGGCGCGCCCATTTTTGGCTTTAAGAGATATGGTTGGAGCTATTTTAAGCCCAGTCACATGTTTTGGTGTCATGTGTGCAGAAAAAAACATACATGTCATTTTAAAGGTTTACAGTAGCATGTTTTCATGTCCCCATTTTTTCAGATTTGGCCGAAACGTCCATGGCCGAAATGTCCGTGGATGAAATGTCCATGGCCGAACTGTCCTAGGCCGAAATGTCCTAGGCCGAAACGTCCGTGGCCGAAATGTCCTACATTCGTTTGAATATACCAGGGGTTGTCTTCGGGCGCACTCCAGAATTTTTTGCAGGAAAATAAAAAAAATCCTTTTAAAATAATTAAATGTATTTTTTATCCTTAGAATTTCAATAAAAAATTTCAGTAAAGAACTAATGTAGCATTTCCCAATTTTATACGATATGAATGTTCATTATTGGCATTTGACATGACATTCTGTACAAACAAATCAGACCACCACCCTCTGACATGAAAGGAGAAAATGACGTATTTTCAATGTCTGCATGTAAGCAGTTTGTCTAAAGGTCGACATAAAAAGACATAAAACCAATGGAAACAAATCATATTTTATGCGAAGCATTATGAGACAAACACGTTTCAAGATACTGTGTATAAGAGTGCTAAAAATAAATTCGAGCCAAATTTTTGATCCTCCGGATGGCAAAGATGCACTTTTTCCATGAAGGTTTACTCCCGTTTCGCCTACTCCCATTTCGCCTACTCCCGTTTCGCCTATGATTTGTCCCATTTCGCCTACTCCCATTTCGCCTACTCTAAAATATATCACCATTCCCGTTTCGCCTACTCATGTTTTTAATACAAATGGTAATGAAAAATATACTTTTTTAATGTTTCATTTATTTACATTCTTATATTAACACATTTAAAAATATGCTGCATAAAATATTTCATCAAGAATAAAAAAAATAAAATAAAGAAAACAAAAATAAAGTAATAAATAAAAAAAAACACAGAATAGACTGGAATTGCTTATAAGCTTAAGATAATGGTCCCGCTTCTCCTCCCTCCCCATTCTTTTAGTTTCATAAAACATGGTAAATAGAAATGTTAAAAGAATGTGTAATTCCCAGTTAAAGACCAAGCTGTTTTCAAATATATGTTAAATATTAAATGATACGTACTTGCTATACAAGCTTACAGTATGAGCAAATTATGCATATAAAACAGGCTTACACAAATTTATAATCCTTCAGTAATTATCAATCAACTAAGGTCCTGATTAACAGGTTCTGTAAAGACAGGTTCGATGAAAAATTATAGAAAAAATGATGTATATTAGACAAAATAAATAAATGAAAAAAAAAAAAAAAAAAAAAAAAACATGATATGAAAAATTTTCATTGAGTAGGCGAAACGGGAATGAGGTTATATTTGACAGTAGGCGAAATGGGAGTAGGCGAAATGGGAATAGGCGAAACGGGAGTAGGCGAAATGGGAGTAGGCGAAATGGGAACATCCCTCCATGAAATAGTAGATTTTGCACCAAAACACTGAGCCCAAGAAATGTTTACGCGATATCAAGTTGTTCTTTATAAAATCTGATGGAAAACGTGTGATTGTCTTCTTGGTCTATTTCTCGAATTAAATAAATGCTGAAACTGTGATTTAAGTGTCATGTTTTCTTTAGTGGATCTTATCAGCTTCGCAAATTTTATGAGCACTATCATATACCTGACGTCAATGTGACGTGGCGTGCGCCGCGCAACCTAGGGTACCTGAACAAAATGCATTGTTTTATATGAACCATTTTAGATATCTGATTCAAAATTTACACTTGTGTTTACCAATGGTGTGGCAATGGGCATGTAACGTTTCATTGATGGGCCTTCTCAGATTTCTTAGTTATGTAAGGTGTGCACGAACTTCTGGATCAACCCTCGTACTTATATTCGCATATATGCCAATTTTCACTGTCACACACTAATTTTCCCCCCAGTCAAAATCTCATTTAATTTTGCACGTCTGGATTTTCTATTCTCACTAATAAAATGGAAGGTAATTTTCTCAGCTACTTTGGCATTTAAAGGCAAAATATATGTTACAGTGTCTAAAATACAAACAGTGTACATGTATATACATACCTCCTCTCCAGGGTTAACGAGCCCCTGTATTGTTGAGAATAAAATACCAAAGGCACCCACGCTCACAGTAATCTCATGAAATGGGTCAATCTCACGTCCCATAATAGGGTTGTAAAGGTTTGCTAGTGTCTTCACTAAATGAGGGCTGCCCTGTAGGAAGTTAAAAATAATGATTAGGCCAAAGAAAAAACTAGAGGTGGCAGTAAGCATGGCTTACTAAATACCCCCCGCATTTAACAGTTAGGCATGCAGCTTTGTCATTTAAGTTTTACATTTACACAGCATACATGTTATGACAACTGCAAGTGCACATCTATATACCAATATGTGTTCACATATTTAATATCATTTAAACAGTTTAGGAGAAGTAGCGACAACAAATTCTGTTTTCCAAGACAACAAAGGGGTACAACAAAGCTGGAAAACCCTTTTGAGAAAAACAGAGCAATATGTGCCAACTCTTTCCTTCTACTGTATCTGTGCACCAAATTTGAATAAAATGGAAGTGAAAATGGCCGAAAAAAAACTTCAAAATAAGGCAAATTATATATAAAAGGGGCATAACTCATGCACAAAGGGTTAATGCTCATCTTCATACCAATATGTGTTCGCATACTTCATTTCAAGAAAATTCGTCAAATGGTCTTGGAGTAGTAGCGATAACAAACTTTTCTTACGAAATCTACAAAGGGACATAACTCTGCAGGAAAACTTTCCAGGAAAAACTGAACAATATGTACCAGCTCTTTTCATATGCTGCATCTAGTAACCCAATTTGAATAAAATGGAAGCAAAAAAGGCAAAAACCCTATAAAATAGGGCAAAATTATCAAAAAGGGGCATAACTCTGGCAAAAAGGGGCAGAATTTAAAATCAAAACCCTAATGCACATCTTCATACCAATATCTGTTCACATACTTAATTTCAAGAAAATCTGTCAAACCATCTAGGAGGAGTTGCGATAACAAACTTATTTCATGAAAAATACAAAGGGGCATAACTCCGCAATAAAAACATTCCAGGAAAAACTGAAAAATACGTATTCATTATTTTCTTATGCTGCATCCATGGACAAAATTTGAAACAAATTGGATCAAATTTAATGCAAAAACCCTATAAAATAGGGCAAAAAATATCAAAAAGTGGAATAACTCTGGCAAAAAGGGGCAGAATTTAAAATCAACACCCTAATGCACAACTTCATACCAATATTTGTTCACATACTTAATTTCAAGAAAATCTGTCAAACCATCTAGGAGCAGTTGCGATAACAAACTTATTTCACGAAAAATACAAAGGGGCATAACTCCGCAATAAAAACATTCCAGGAAAAATTGAAAAATACGTATCCACTATTTTCTTATGCTGCATCCATGGACAAAATTTGAAACAAATTGGATCAAATTTAATGCAAAAACCCTATAAAATAGGGCAAAAAATATCAAAAAGGGGAATAACTCTGGCAAAAAGGGGCAGAATTTAAAATCAACACCCTAATGCACATCTTCATACCAATATCTGTTCACATACTTAGTTTCAAGAAAATCCGTCATACCATCTAGGAGGAGTTGCGATAAACTTTTTTCACGAAAAATACAAAGGGGCATAACTCCGTAATAAAAACCTTCCAGGAAAAACTGAAAAATACGTATCCACTATTTTCTTATGCTGCATCCATGGACAAAATTTGAAACAAATTGGAGCAAATTTAAAGCGTTGCGGACGGACGGACGGAAAGACGGACGGAAGGACAACGTCAAAACAGTATACCCCCCAACAAACACAGTTTGCGGGGGGTACAGTATACCCCCCACAAACACAGTTTGCGGGGGGTATAAAAATCATCTCCAGAATTTTTAGGGTTAGTAACTTAGTAGGCAGGCAAACGTTTTTTAAAATATTTTTTTGTAGGAAAATGTATCAAAATCCTTAAAAATAATCTAAAAATAGACTTAAAAATCTCATAATCTATAAAAAACGTTTGAGAAGGCCCTTGAAAATTGGGGTTGGTCGGTTAACCGGAATCAAGGGATTTTTTATAAGGCCTAATAACATATTCTCAACTCAAAATTCCCTGACTTTTCCCTCATTTGTCTCTTTCCATGCTCTCTATTATATGTATTCAATTTTGTTTGGTTTCTGCCGAAAAGCATATAAAAGTATCATATAAAAGCATACAAAAAATTCATCTGCAAAATTTTGCAGCTTGCTTCATTCAAGCTACAAAGACTAGAGAGCAAACAGTGTACAACCAGATGAAGCGGCTCATTATGAGCCACCTCATCTGGATCTGTGCTGCTTGCAAATTGACTATTTTCAGTTTTTGGCACTTTAAGTGTAAATATTTAGAAACCTATTTAGAGCATATTATGTGCTTTATATGGTGAACACACAACTAAGCCACGACACGACAAAGCCAACGAAGTGTGTATCTGCATCCAGCGAAAACTCAGATCAGCCTAGACATCTGCCCAGTCTTATCAGTGTCTTCACTGTGCCCTTAAAGAGTAGCTAAGAGTCTTAAGCTACCTAGATGCCAAAAACCAAGACTGATCAGACTGGGTAGATGCCCAGGTTGATCTGAGTCTTCACTGGGTGCACATGTCACTTTGTTGGTTTAAATT
The DNA here is from genome assembly GCA_963989385.1 of Ctena decussata. Taxonomy (NCBI): domain Eukaryota; kingdom Metazoa; phylum Mollusca; class Bivalvia; order Lucinida; family Lucinidae; genus Ctena; species Ctena decussata. Next base: position 28,715,704 of record OZ022498.1, on the reverse strand, counting down.
TGTTGTGTTGCTGCTCAAATATAAAGAAATTGAGGTTATACGTACATATGACCTTGTATACTGATGGGATAAAGGGTTGTCACCCCCTACAATCTCTTTCATCTTATCAATAACATGTTGGGGAGGATGGTAGTCTGGAAAACCCTGAAATACAAAGAGGACCATTAAAAGGTGGTCATTTGATACCAATTATTGAATAAATATGAGTGTCACACACTATTAACAGGCATGTTTTAATGAACACAGAAAGCGTGTCTTAACAATACTATTCATGTGTCTATAATGACTCACTTTGCGGCTTTTCATATGCAAGAATAAGGGCAATACTCCATCAATACAGAAGCAAATGGCAAGAATGCATTTGCAGGTATCGATGAAAGACTTGTATGCAAGGGTTATACAGAATTGGATATTGTGAAACTGATTTTGACTTGTGAAACGCTGCAAAAGGTTTGGCAAAAGTTAATGATGGCCTTTGGCCTCGATTTTCAACAGCTCCCTCTGGACCTGGCAAATGTTAAAGCATGAAAAACCATATATAAAAAATTATGGGAAAAATAAATACTTCTGTGCAAGGATTATCTTTCCTGGAAGTATATCCTTGCCCCTTGCACAGAATAAGTATACTTTCTGGAGGATGTCATAGTTTTCAAATTCCCTGACGTTTCAAAATTTTTCTGACCAATCACAAAATTCCCTGACTTTTTCCTGACCTGGAAAAAATCATTTTCCATAATGAGTCGCAACACAACAAAACCAACAAAGTGGCATGTGTGCCCAGCAAAGACTCAGATCAGCCTGGGCATCCACTGAGTCTGATCAGTCTTTGCGGTGTGCTTAAAGAGTAACGAAGAGTCTCAGCTACGTTCATTTTGATGGCGAAGATTCTAATCAGACTAAAGGGATGCCCAGGTTGATCTGAGTCTTCCCTGGGTGTACATGCCACTTTGTTGGTTTTGTAATATTGTCCCTGACCGTGGTGTGTGGTCACATAATTAAGTCTCTAAATGGACTGTTTCCCAAAGCATGCAAAATACCATAAAAATTCTAAAAACAGAGACACCTAAAAAGATTACTGTAATTGTCCTAAAAACAGAACAGTTTGGTTTTACAAGGAAGAAATGGATCTAAAAGATGCTGATGGAATGGCTAACAGTACAGGCCCTGATCAGGTTGCTCCTTTAGGTCTGGTCTGGGTCTGTGCTGTGTGCCTATTTTCTTATGGTAGGGTAAAAAACGAATGAATTTCAGCAAGGGCTCATTAAGGATGAGATCTAAAGCCCTCTGATTCGATTATACCAATTACAACAAGTACCGTATATCCTAATAAACCTGCTCTAATAAATGTCTCCTGAATTTTTTCTGAAACTGATGCTATAGTAATTTGCATGAATTCTTGTTTGCTTCTCCAGATGAGGTCTCTTTGAAATGGGTTCTACAGTTAAAGGAATGAATTTGCTCCTAGAGGAGCAAATTCTTTCCTTTAAGAGTTGACCCGACCCCTACTGGGAAGGGAGGCAAGATGTACATGTATTACATCCTCTGAAAGTATACCCATTCACATTAATACTGTTTATTCAAGGTATTTTGGCTGTGGTTGATTACATATTATGCTCTAAATAATGATCCCCCCTTTCATAAAATGCAACGCCCCCGGGAAGTTTAATAAGCGAGTTCGGAGTTCCGCGTTTCTGGTTGGACTGGAGGAGAAAAGTCAAATGTTAAGATTGGGAAAATCTGATAGGTCATCATTACGCTTACCTGGTCAGTTGATATAAATTACCTTTTTCATGATTAAAAATCATTGATATAATTGAAAATTGTTTTCAACACAGAGAAAATGGATATTCACATTATTTTAGCATGATAGAATAGACAGGGAATGTTTATAAATTGAAATATTAGTCGATATGTTGGTGTGTTACGCTTTGCGTATACTGCTTTTGGCAACCGTGACCTCTGACCTCTGAGGGCAAAATCTGAGTTTGCGTATGCGCAGTGCGGAACTCCGAACTCGCTTATAGGAATACTACCGTATGTCTTAGATACTTACCTGTCCTAAATTTAAGGCATTACATTCTGATGCTAATTTACCAAATTCAACCCTGCAATAAAAGAAGAGCAAAGTTCCAGAAAATCTGACCAATTTTGGGAGTAAAATGTTTATTTGCATTAGGGGAGAGTGGGGTAACTTCGGACAGCGGGTAAATTCGGACAATGACATAGTTTTCTCTATACATCAGTTGTTTGGAACTAAAACAAAAATTAACTGGCCAAACAGAGAAAATCCTGATGAGACGACTCATCATGAGCCGTCTCATCTGGATTTTCACTGTTTGCAATTGTATGTCCGAATTTACCCGCCTGTCCGAAGTTACCCGACTCTGCCCTATGTTTCTCCACAAAACAGTTGATACCACATACAATCTTTTTAGAACTAACAATCTTAGAGAGCTCCAAAAGTAAGTAACAGCAGTGATCAGTACTAATTAATGGAATTAAACAAGACACTCCCAGGCTGACCCTTACTGAGAAGGGCGGAAAAACTACATGAGTGGCTTCTTCATGAGGCTGATTTACTAATTTTTAGGCCCTAAATAACATCCTACCACTTTGTAAAATGTAACGCCCCAGGGCATTTAATGTGATTAATGTGGTATCTGTTAGAATAACTTCTTACCCTTAAGCAGGAGGATGAATATTGTTCATTTATCTAAACTAGAAATGTTTTTCTGAGAAAGACAGATCCCCCCCCCCCCCCCCCAACCAGCCCATTCCAATCCCCTCTACTCGCCCATAATGTGTTTCCACCACTTGAGTCATTATCCAAAAAGTTTGCTATGATGATTTAATCTATCAAGTTTGGTCTAAAGATGTCAATACATTCAAGAGCATTTAAAATCCTTCTGTGACCTTGAAAACGGAGTCAAGCTCACCAAAATCTCATCATCTCTTCTGTTTATCATAGTTATATATCCATAAAATCTGATAACATTCCACCCATACATTCAAGAAAAATATTCTTAGTGAAAATTACTAAGCACTATCATGACCTTGAAAATGGGGTCGTCATTAAAATCTAATCAGCTCTTAAGCTTGTCTAAATGATATGTCCATGCAAATTTAGAGAAAATCCATCCTCTGGTTCAGTAGATAGCCTATATACATGACTATGACCTTGAAAAAGAGGTCAAGGTTACCAAAAACTAAGCAAGTCTTAAACCTGTCACAATGATATATCCATGCAGGTCTGATGAATATCCATTCATTGGTTCAAGAAATATCTCATTTTTGGGGAAAATTTAATATTAATTTGTAAGTTGGCTACTGACCTTGATAATGGGGTAAAGATCATCAAATCAAAGTCAACTCTTGTGACTGTTCAAACTCATCCATGCCAACTTGATGGGAATGAAGGCAACCATTCAAGAGGTATATCAAATTTCTTGAATTTTTCACATATTTAAGTCTTCCTGTGACCTGAAAATGAGGCCAAGGTCACCAAAATCTAATCAGCCTGTAAAGTTTGTCTAAATGATATATTTATGCAAGTTTGAAGAAAATCCATCAACTGGTTCAATAGATACCCTACATACAAGATAATGACCTTGAAAATGGGGTCAAGGTTGCCGAAATCTACTCAAGTCTTAAGCCTGTCACAATGATATATCCATCCAAGCCTTATGAATATCCATCCATTGGTTCAAGGAATACCTCATTTTTAAGAAAAAAATAATATTTGTAAGTTGGCTTTTGACCTTGAAAATGGGGTCAAGGTCACCAAAACATAGTCAACTCTTAAGGTTGTCCCAAAGGTATATCTATGCAAGTTTGGTGTGAATCAAGCCAATGGCTCAAGAGATATATTGATTTTAGTGAAATTTTCACATATTTAAGTCCTCCTGTGGCCTTGAAATGAGGTCAAGGTCAGCAAAATCTAATCAGCTCTTAAGCTTGTCCAAATGATATACCCATGTAAGTTTGGTGAAATTCTGTCCATTGGTTCAAGAGATATCATGCATACAACAAAGTGTAATGCAGACGCCCGGGATCCACACTGAAAACAATATGTCCCCCCTCACCTTTGGTGGGGGGACATAATTACCATAATCGACCCTTTTGGTGCCCTGTGCACTTAACTTTTTCAAAATGGCAGTAAACACAAAACCCAAAACCAAGTGGATGGCTATCATAGCTACAATTTTTTTAATTAGTTCCTTGAAAAACCAGGGCTTCGCAAGCGGCACATAATATGCCAGTTTTAATGTCATGAAGGAGTTACAGAATGAACAAGATTATTTACAAAAGGATGCACAGGAAGGCAAACAGGGCAACAACTCTATAATTGATGGCGGCAACATACATTTAACACATCAACTACTATTAGGATACCAAAAATCAGCTTACAAGGTGAAGCGGCTCAGAAGTTTTGTAATGCCAAAGTCAAATAAGGGAGATAATTCATAAACTAAATATACTAGAGTTACCATTCTTGGTTCTAATACATTCCTTTGACAATATACACATCAGCATTAAGTTGTGTGTATTTTAAACAGTTCAGGAGTTACAGTGTGAACAGGAAATTTATGCAAGACAATTCAGTAAGTAAGTAAGTATGCCAGAGTTGTGGTTCTTGCTCAGGATACATCGCCCCATTATTATACACATTCCTACAAAGTTTCATAATATTTCGAAAGGTTAAGGAGATACAAAGCAAATGGGGATTAGCCTAAAAATACTAATCAAAGGGAAGTTCCTCAAAAATTAAGTAAGGGGGAGCAACCATTCTTATTTGCGACACATCGTCTTGTGATCATCCACATTGCTACATTGCTATAAAGTTTCATCATGATATTTCAAATGGTTACCAAGTCATGGTATGCACAAGGAAAGTATACGCAAAAATAGCATAAGAAACCTAATCAAAGGGATGTAACTCTAAAATAAAGTAAGGGAGAGCAACCATTTTTGTACGTGACACATCGTTGGGACTTCATACACACTGCTATGAAGTTTCATCAAGATATCCCAAATGGTTATCTAGTTATGGCAAGCACAAGACTTGCAGGGAAAAAATAATCAAAGGGGCATAACTTGGAAACTAAGGAAGAGGGAGCAACCATTCTTGTACAAGAAATGTTTCCCCAACCTATTACATATTCCTACTAAATTTTATGAAGATATCCCAAACGGTTACTGAGTTATAGCGCGCACAAGAATTATACGGACAGACCGTGCCATGACATAATACATCCATTTTTTCAAAACGGGCAGTTGAAATCACAAACTATGCACTATATCCCTATCTATATAGACAAAAATCTAGGAAATGGAAGCTACATTTGAAAGGCTGTATTTTGTCAAAAATATACTAGCTCTACCTAACCTGGCTCTTTGGCCCCTACATGTATATATCATACATTGTGTCATTACACAGAAGATTCACAATAAATTTCATTTAAATCTATGTAAGGTTTCAAGTTAGTGAAAAAAATACTCCCGAAGTACTGATGGAAAGACCCCTAACTCCAACCACCATCCCTCAGACTTTGTTCACAGGAGATATAACAAGTGCAGTGGCCTGACAGCATAGCTCGCCTGGACTGGTGCTTGCCCATCTAACAGGCATTTGTGGGTATGGCTTGTACTACATAAAACTTCATGCAAGCATGTCCAAGTATTGCCAACATATTTATAAAATCCATTACCTTGGCTTACGAGTCACCCAGTGGGGTGGGGAAGTATTTGTGAAAACTCAAACTAATATCTAACAAACTAGAAATGTGTCCATACGACACGGATGCCCCCGCCTAGTGCCCTAAGTAAGATGGCGCCTTATTTAAGGTACTGGCACTTGTAGCATAACTAGGTTCACAAAGGCAGACTTCTGTGGTACATGTTTTATTGTTATCCTTGGGCAGATGTATTGTGCTTCTTGGATCAAGAGAAGTGTTTGTGTGTGAGTGTGTGTGTGTGTGTGTAGGGGGGGGGCCTTGGAGGGGGGGGGGTCATGTCTGTGATATGTGATAACATTCTGTATCTCATCACAGAAATGGATGCCATGCAACTTGCCAAAAGAAATAGCCCGGAAACAAGTAACTTTTCAAAAACTAACAAACGGAAACCATTATTGTATGAAATGAAGTCGAAAAAGGGCCATAACTCCCACAATAATTGACGGATTTTACCAAACATCCAACTTGACCTGTATTTTATGATTATATACCTGTGTATAAAATATGAATTCAATATACTAATGCTTTCAAAAGATAATGAACGGAAACCAGTTTTTCATACAAAATGAAGTCGAAAAAGGGCCATAACTCCCACAATAATTGATGGATTTTGCCCAACATCAAACTTGACCTGTATTTTATGATTATATACCTGTGTATAAAATATGACTTCAATACAGCAATGCTTTCAAAAGATATCGAATGGAAACCATTTCTTCATACAAAATAAAGTCGAAAAAGGGCCATAACTCCCACAATAATAGACGGATTTTGCCCAACATCGAACTTGACCTGTATTTTATGATTATATACCTGTGTATAAAATATGAATTCAATACATCAATGCTTTCAAAAGACATTGAACGGAAACCATTTTTTCATAGAAACAGAAGTCGAAAAAGGGCCATAACTCCCACAATAATGGACGGATTTTACCCAACATCAAACCTGACCTGTATTTTATGATTATATAGCTGTGTATGGAATATGAATTCAATACACCAATGCTTTCAAAAGATATTGAACGGAAACCATTTTTTCATAGAAACAGAAGTCGAAAAATAGCCATCAGAGGAGATGGCAAATCCCCCGACCGAAGGCCCTGTGCGCCTTGGTAAACAGGGTGCACTTCAAAACGCATTTAAATAGTATACTGTCATTCTTTTATGCTCCATATTGACATTATCTGTTTAACAGATACATGATTATCTAACACTCAGACCAAAACAGTGTGCCAGATTGCTAAAAAGAGGTAAAATCTCAAATAGCAACCATGTAGACAATGTACTGCATATCATACATTCAACATTTCAAAATGTGTGAATAACTTCTAAAGTACAAGCCCTACAAATCTAATTTTGAACTCTCTAGTAAGTGAATTTGGACAAAGAATCCAAATCTGAAAAAAAAACAAAAAAAAATTTTGGAGGGGTGGGGGGGGGGGGGAGACTCAGAAAAGTATGAATGCAAGAGTTGTCATTCTTGTATGAGACAAACTGTCATGATCTGATCTCAATATCTGTGAAGTACTGTGAAGTATCATACAAATATTTCAAAGGGTATTCAAGTTATGGAGCGGACACTAAATCACACCTAAAACCATCAAGGGGAAATAACTCAAAGAGTAAGAAAGCAAGAGTTGTCATTCTTGTTCGCGACACATCAGCATGACCTGTTCTACATGACTATGAAGTATCATGAAAATATTCCAAAGGGAATTCAAGTTATGGTGCGGACACGAAATCACACCTAAAACCATCAAGGGGAAATAACTCAAAAAGTAAGAAAGGAAGAGTTGTCATTCTTGTTCACGACACATCGTCATGACCCATTCTGCATATCTGTGAAGTATCATGAAAATATTTCAAAAGGCATTCAAGTTACAGAGCGGACACGTATTCACGCCTAAAACCATCAAGGGGAAATAACTCAAAAAGTAAGAAAGCAAGAGTTGTCTTTCTTGTACGTGACACATCGTCATGACCTGCTCTACATATCTGTGAAGTATCATGAAAATATTCCAAAGGGTTTTCAAGTTACAGAGCGGACACAAATCTGCCAAAAAATTCACCAAAGGGGAGATAACTCAAAAATTACAAAAGCAAGAGTTACCATTCTTGCACGCGACACATCGCCATGACCTGTTCTACATAACTGTGAAGTATCATGAAAATATTCCAAACGGTATTCAAGATATGAAGTGGACAAGAAAATGTTTACGGACGGACAGACGGACGGACGGACGGAGGCCAGGCTCATCGCTATATCCCCCGACCGAAAGGTGAGACAAACTGTCATGATCTGATCTCAATATCTGTGAAGTACTGTGAAGTATCATAGGTATATAAAAAGGGCCATAACTCCCACAATAATAGACAGATTTTACCCAACATCGAACTTGACCTGTATTTTATGATTATATAGCTGTGTATGAAATATGAATTCAATACACCAATGCTTTCAAAAGATATTGAACGGAAACCATTTCGTATGTACGCTACATACGTACGTACGGACAGCGGTGATACTATATCCCCCCCCATTATAAATGGGGGGGGGGGGGGGGGGGGGGGGGGGGCATAATTAAATCCATCCCAAGCACTATGGAACAGTATGCAAGCAGAATACATGTACTTTAACAAAACCCCAAATTTCTAAGTCCATGACCTTGACCTCAAGGTCACTGAGTGGGTTGATATCAAAAAGAATCCAATCATGAGAAAGGGGATATATTTAAATGAAAACATTAAAGTGAGTGTAACCTAATTTTTGACCCCTAAGCCCCACCCAGGATCTGACCCCGGGATATAGTGTTATGTAATGAAAGGCTATGCTATGATATAATTATGTTCCAAATATGACAGGCTTCTTGCTAGTGGTTGCTGAGATATGAATGTTTGAAAAACTTTGTAGCAAAACTTTAAAGTGAGTGTGACCTAATTTTTGACCCCTAAGCTCCACCCCACGGCCCGACCCTGAGATATAATGTTATGTAATGAAAGGTTATGCTATGCTATGATTATGTTCCAAATATGGAAGGGTTTTTTCTAGTGGTTGCTGAGATGTTTAAACAAGAGGGCCATGAGGCCCTGAATCGCTCAATTGAACAATTGGCAAGGTGGCTTATACTTATCATGTCTGAAATTGTCAAAATATGAGTTTTGGGTCAAAAGTCAAAGAATGACCATGACCACTTGTACTCATAAATCTTCATGTACTCATTAGACAACCATATATACCATTTTTAGGCCAAAATCTCCAAAACTTTCCATGAAATCTTATGTTGTAGCATTTTCCCATATTTGACCATGCCGCAAAAAAGGTCAAGGTAAACCCAAGGTCACCATTTGAACAGTCTTGGTGGTACTCTAGTACTCCATACTATTTGCCAAGTTTCAGGGCCATAGGTGTATTGGTTCTGGGGAAGAAAAATATTAAAGATTTATCCCGTAAGTGGTAATGGCGGCCAAGCTGGTCATGTGACCTGGACCGTTTGAACAAATTTTCATTCAATCAACCCCTGGAGGCTCTATATGAAATGTGTTCACAATTGGCCCTTTGGCTTTTGAGGAAATGGTTGAAAATGTCAAAATATGAGCAATCTGGATCAAAGGTAAAAAAATGACCTTGACCTCTTGTACTCATAATTCTTCATGAACTCATTAAGACAACTGTATATACCAATTTTTTAGGTCCAATTCTTCAAAACTTTCCATGAAATCTTATGTTCTACCATTTTCCCATATTTGACCTTGCTGCAAAAGGTCAAGGTCAACACAAGGTCATAATTTGAACAATCTTGATAGTACTCAAGTACCCAATGCTACTTACAAAGTCTCAAGGCCATCGGTCAATTGGTTTTGGAGAAGAAGATTTTTAAAGGTATTTACCATATATGGGCGTGGCGGCCATGTTGGTCATGTGTCCAGGACCGTTAGAAAATATTTTCATTCCATCAACCCCTTGAGGCTCTATATGAAATTTGGTTTCAATTGGCCCCGTGGTTTTAGAGCAGATTGTTTGAAATTGTCAAAATTTGAGATTTCTGGGTCAAAGGTCAAAGAATGACCTTGACCTTTTGTACTCAAAAATCTTCATGTACTCATTAAAATGATTCTATGTACCTATTTTTAGGCCAAAATCTTCAAAACTTACCATGAAATCTCATGTTTTAGCATTTTCCCATATTTGACCTTGCCGTAAAAAAGGTCAAGGTCAACCCAGGGTCATAATTTGAACAATCTTGATAGTACTTGAGTACCCAATGCTACATGCCGAGTTTCAAGGCCATCGGTCTACTGGTTCTGGAGAAGAAGATTTTTAAAGGTTTTTACCATATATGGGCGTGGTGGCCATGTTGGTCATGTGACCTGGACCGTATGCACAAATTTTCATTCCCTCAACCCCTGGAGGATCTATATGAAATTTGGTTACAATTGGCCTGGTGGTTTTTGAGGAGATTGTTTGATATTGTCAAAATATGAGAGTTCTGGGTCAAAGGTCAAAGAATGACCTTGACCTCTTGTACTCATAATTCTTCATGAACTCATTAAGACAACTGTATATACCAATTTTTAGGCCAAAATCTTCAACAGTTTCCAAGATATCTTATGTTGCAGCATTTTGCCATATAAAAGCATGAGTAAGCAAATTTGACCTTACCGTAAAAAAGGTCAAGGTCAACCCAAGGTCATAATTTGAACAATCTTGGTAGTACTCGTGTACCCAATGCTACATACCAAGTTTCAAGACCATCGACCTATTGGTTCTGGAGAAGAAGATTTTTTCAGGTTTTTACCATATATGGGCGTGGCGGCCATGTTGGTCATGTGACCAGGACCGTTTGAACAACTTTTCGTTCCTAAGGTCCCAGGAGGCTCTATATGAAATTTGGTTACAATCGGCCCAGCGGTTTCAGAGGAGAAGTTGTTTGAAATTGTGGACGGAAGACGGACGACGGACGGACGACGGACGACGGAGCCTTACCATCCTATAAGCTCCCCCGGAGCCTCTGGCTCAGGTGAGCTAAAAACTTTGTCGTAAAACTTTAAAGTGGATGGGACCTATATTTTGACACCTATGCCCCACCCCAAGACCTCGCCCAGGGGTATGGTGCTACAGAATAGAAGGATATGCTATGATATGATTATATTCCAAATATTAAGAGGTTCTGGCCAGCGGTAGTTGAGATTTGAAACTTCAAAAAAAAACTTTGACGTAAAACTTTAAAGTGTGACGCCCACGCCAACGCCAACGCCAACGCCAGAGTGACAACAATAGCTCTCCCTGTCCTTTCGTACAGGCGAGCTAAAAATCAAATTTATTACCAAACATTCTTCTCTGTGCCTCTGAGGCGATCTGCCATCTGTAATTTGGAAGACATCTTGCGCTGAAAAATATGCCAAATAACATTAGACACAGCTCTGGTATAAGGTGGGATTTTACTGATAATCCCAAGATACTGCATATTTACTTTATAACAAAACATATGCTAAAGCCTCTCATTAAAACTGCAGATCATGGAGAAGAACTATATTAGCATTCTGTATCCATTCCTATACTTGTATACACATCTATTATAGTCTAGCTTGTCCTATAACCTTGCAAGGTCACTGGGGTACCATAGATGACTTTGCAACAATCTCTTTCTACCTGGTTCTGTATGCAGCTGCTCTAGCTGTACTGCCAAAGAACATCTAGCTCTGTCCACTCTTTAAAAGTGTCTCCCCACCTTTTCTGCTGTCTGCCTGGTCTTTCTTATCTTTTCACAGTGCCCTGTTACCCCTGTAAGAGCACCTTGACTACCAGAAGACCTTGCGATGCTGCCAAACCATCTAAGATTCCGTTTCTTTACCATGGTCAGGAGTTTGTCATGTTCTGAGCTTTCTGCAAACATTGTCATCAGTTATGTGGTCCTTGTACATAATGTTCAGTAACCTTCAGCAGCATCTCAAGTTTCAATGTCATTTCTGCCTTTTTATTCTGGAGAAGAAATGTTCAAAGATTTTTACCATGTACAAGCATGGAGGCCATCCTGGTCATGTGACAGCAACCCTTTGGACAAACTTTCTTTCCCTTGACTCATGAAGGCTCCTGTGAAATTTAACCCACTGCATTCTGAGCGTTTTTGTCATCTACTGAAATTGTCGTCTGCATCAAAAATCAAGAATATTTTGACAATATTGGTCTGAAGAAATGATGCCTAGGCAGCAAACAGTTTGTAGGGCCTGATCTGGATCCAAACTGTTTGCCCAAATACCCCTAAAGGGGTATCCCGAATGGAATGGGTTAAGTGGCTTTGTAGCTGATGTTTGGAGTTGTTAAACTGAGGGATACTAGATAAATGTCAGAAAAACCTCGATCTTAAGTACTGTTGTTTTATTGTTTTATGTCCTCAGTAAACAGCTATGGTCATGTTGGTACGGTCAGTTAACCTAACCACAATATTCCTGGGCAGGCTTAGACCACCTAAGCAGTTAACCAGAACTAAGTGCACATACTTTCACCAGTAACTCACAACTGCCCTTCTTGAATCAGCGGAAGGAGAAACGAAAGTATGTGGCCGGACTAGGTATCCAATGCTCTTGAGGCAGATGCCCAATTGATTGCGCTATGCAGCCCGGCTGGACCTTAGGTAACCTTAAGTCTTGGTGCAATAAAAAGGTTAGTATACAGACAATTTACAGTCAAATCTGTCTTAAGGGGTCACTCAAGGGAAGGACAAACATTGGCTGCTTAAGATAGCTGACCCCTTAATACAGGTTCATTTGCACTGTATTTTGGTTGCACGGACCCAGAAAAAGTGGCTGCTTAAGACAGGTGATCCCTTAATAGAGGTGACCTTGACTGTATATCACAACAGTTAGACACTGGATGCCTGCCCACACTTTAAGTTCACCTATGGTGAGCCCCCCCAAAAACATTCTGGTACTTCTTTCAACTGGTGAGAAATTTTGAAACTTTCTTTTGCTTCTGTGGACAACAAAGTCGTTCCAAATCAAAGAGGTCTACTCTCAAAGTAAAGAATTTGCTCCTCTGGTCAAGTCTAGGTCTAAGAAGCAATTTCTCTATCTAAGCCTAATCTAGTCTGGTCTATCCCATAACCTTAAAAGGTCATTTGGGCACCACTTATGACTTTACAACAATGCCTTTCCACCTAGTATGTGTCAAATATCATGACCCTAACCAATATAGACACTGAGAAATATCATAAAATCAGTTGAGCATATCATAAAGTCAATGAAGCAAAGAATATACATGTAGGTAAAATTCACGAATGATGCTGATGAAATGTCCATAATGTCTGTGCAAAGTATCATGACTGTAACCCCTATGAGTGATATAAAGTCACTGAAGCATGAAAATGAAGGTCACTGTCCAACATGGTTCGTTACAGAAAGCCCTCACCCAGATGTAAGTGCTGACCAAATATCATGACTCTAACCCTTATGGCTACTCTGAAACTGACTTTAACACAAATGCTTAACATATATCAACCTTTTTTTTCAAATTCAATAGACCATGACAATAAGGTCAAGGTCATAAATGGTACAGAAATTCAGGTGATCATTGTGCTGATGTAAGTGTTTACCAAATTTTTGTTCCCTAAGCCCTTGGACAGTCAGGTACATAACCTTTAAAATTTAAAAAAATAAATAAAAAATAACTTGAAGCAGTTATAAAGTACCCTATTTACAACTAACTTTAAAGTGAGGCTGTGGAAAATATCTTATTTTGGTTATGTCTGAAATTATTTAGGCCAAGGTCAGATTTGCAATATCTCAAAAAAAAAAAACTGTTTTAAGTTAAAAAGTAGTTAATTTCCTGATCTTCAAGGGCCTTGCGTACCAACTTCTAGACGATGTGTACAGAATTTTATTGCTTAATCATAAGGTTAAGTAAGAGATCTGTCAGAGAAAAATACCCACCTGTCCATAAAAATTACGATAACTCCAGAATATGAAGGTGAAAAAAAGACACTATAACTTAAACAGGTTACACTTAAGGTGAAAAAGGACACTATATAAATAAACAGTCGCAAAAAATTATAACTTCTTCAAGTTATATTTTTATAACTCCTATAGGTTATGCTCCTGACTGTTGGAAGTTCTATATGAAATTTGATTACAATTCACCCATTCGCTTTTAAGGAAATGTTTGAAAATGCTGAAATATGAGGGACATGGGTCGAAGGTCAAAGAGTGACCTTGACCTCTTGTACTCTCAAATCTTCATGTACTCATTAAGGTGACTGTATATGCCTATTTTCCGCCCACAAGCTTCAATTATTTCCATGAAATCTTAAGTTCTATTGTCAGCCCTTTTCCATGAAATAAATATCATGAGTGAAGTATGAACTTTCAAGTAAGGACTATAGTTTGCGATTTATGAGCTAAAAATGTGAAGTATAAACTATGAACTAAGAACTGTGAGATATGAATGATGAAGTGTGGAATATAAAAGCTCCAGAAAGCAAGTTTTGACCTTGCCGTAAAAAGGTGGAGGTCAACCCAAGGTCATAATTTGAACAATCACAGTAGTATTTGTGTACCTGATGCTACATACCAAGTTTCAACGCCATCAGTCTATTGCTTCTGGAGAAGAAGACATACATGTGATGTCTCCCGGATCATCCGGGAGTCTCCCGGAAATGAAGCCCATCTCCCGCTCTCCCGGAAAGTATTCAGAATCTCCCGGATGCTGAATTTTCCTGTCATATTTTTTTCTGAACCGTCCATTTTGCGGTAACTACTTACCCGGCGGCTGTCAAAGGGATTAACTGTCCGTGACCTAATTACCTAACAGGGTGCAATATAGGACGTGTCATTCCGAGGGGTATTCGCTGATCAGACGCAGCGAGGTGTTAAATTGGCTAGCGCATCAGTAAAGGTACCTGTGCTAACTATAATAGCAGGTAACTTTTACCGAGAGAAAATGACCTTTATTGCGTCACGGCTTTATGCATCGGTTGTATATGTCATTCAATAGATGCAAGTGCCGCCAATCGACAATGATTCGATATCGATTTTTTCAGTAAACATGTCAGATACGTAATGTATAGTCATTATAAATATCGATCATGCAAAATTTGCGCAGGCTGATCAGATCATACTTTCATGAAAACTTCACGGCTGCCAGCATTTTTTTTTGTTTTTGTTTCATTTAAGGTTCGTTCACTTTAAGAATAGTTTCCCGCGTTTTTCTATCCAGTCCCCGCCGATTCAGACGCATCGTATGTGAAATGAGAACCAGTGTGAATTTATAAATAAAATATGGGAAATCCGCGATCTTCAGCATCTGACTGATATATGCCATTCTACAAGTTTACTGACCCAAATATGCAGCTTTATTTGTTCTTAATCTAATATTCAACGAAAATGACAGGTATGTTCATTAAAGAGTAGAATATATAACTCGGTTTTGAGATAAAGAGATTTTGAGTTTTTAACAAGTATCAGCTTTCATCAAAATAGCTGGAGTAAATCGGACCCATCATCCAAGATGCAATTTTGGATGTTTAATATTGAGGGTTAGGGAAAAGTGTGTGTGTGTGTGTGTGTGTGTGTGTGTGGGGGGGGGGTGATGGCTTGAGATTGCCAGATAATCAGCTTGTTTTTTTTTTTTTTTTTTTTTTTGCAATTTAGCAATGGAATGGTCAGCACTAACACTATGAACAGTACTGTTGAATTACACTGTAAATTAAACTTAGGATGGTAGTGTTACTGCACTGAAATGACATACTTTGAGGTTATATTTGAAGTATTGGGTAACTCAAAACTATACAACTGTACTTTAGTTCATGTTGTTCTATTTTAAAACAAGAACACCCCCCCCCCCCCTCCAAAAAAAAAACAGTAAAGTAGTGAAGTACTCGAAACAACGTATCGAAGATGCCGTCAAAAAGTCTCCCTGATGTGGAACTCAATCTCCCTGAAATGAAATCCAGATCTCCCACATGGTCCTCAAGAGTTCATCACATGTATGGAAGAAGATTTTTAAAGGTTTTTACCATATATGAGCGTAGCAGCCATGTTGGTCATGTGACCTGGACCATTTGAACAACTTTTCATTCCCCCGCCCCCTGGAGGCTCTATATGAAATTTGGTTACTATCCGCCCAGCTGTTTCAGAGAAGTCACATTAAAATATTGACTGACAACGGACAACTGACAAACAAGGGAGCCTGCCTATCCTATATGCTCCCCAGTAGCCACTGGCTCAGGTGAGTTAAAAAATATTTCATCCAAGCTATATCGTATTGAAAATTCAAAGACTATATACCATGAAATGCTGTCTGCAAATTCAACTATTTTCGTGCCTTAATGGTTAAGGTGCCAAAATACCTGTAGTGTAAATTACAAATGGCTGCTGTGACTATCTGGAAAGCATTTGAACCTGGACAGGACAAAACCAATAAAGTGGCATGTGCACCAAGTGAAGACGGAGATCAGCCTGGGCATCTGCCTGGTCTGCTCAGAGTCTACTGTTTTCATGGAGGTAGCTTAGACCCTTAGCTACCCGTTAAGCATACTGCAAAGCCTCTGATCAGATTGGGCAGATGCACAGGCTGATTGGAGTCTTCACTGGGTGCACATGCCACTCTGTTAGATTTCCCATGTCGAGACTCATTTGTAGGCAACAGAAAAAAAGAACTAAATATGTGTACATCTAACCTATACTTATAATTACACCATACATACAATCTACATGCATTTGTTTGCTAAAAAAGAAAGAAAGACAGAAGTGGGTGCACCAAGGTACTTTTACCTTAAAGTACCAAAAAACAGCAGACGTCAGAATTCAAAAACTAATGGGCAATCAGTGTAGATCCAAAGAGGCAGCTCCTGATGAGCTGCCTCATCTGGATAAATGCTGTTTGAAACTATTTTTCATTTTTGGTGCTTTAAGTGTTATTTTACAGCAACAAGCATGCACCAGGGCTCTAGATAAGAGGGGTATTTGATGATAATTTAGGGATAATTTTTCTCATTTCTCATTGAAACCATATGTTGTGACCCCTCATCTGAACCGTCTCGTCGAGACGGTTCAGATGAGGGGTCACAACCTATGTTTTTATGCAGAAATAATAAAAATTACCCTTAATTATCACCAAATACTCACTCTTATCTAGAGCTCTGATGCACTCTACTAACACCATATTTGACCAAAACGTTTAATCATGATCTTAGATTATTCATCCCGAGAGGTTTTAAAATATTTGTTGGAACTTGGGAATCTTTAAAACTTATTAAAGGTCCATATCATCTATAAGGAAGAATATGACTGACAATTCCCTGATCCAGGTCCACCATGTTTACTATTTCCATGATTTTTAAAAAATATTCGGGTACAAAATTTTAAGAACATTACTGTACATGATATTATAAATAAAATTCCAAGCACATTAATGATTGTGAGCATATCAGGTCAAATATGGTTACAAACTGAATGCCACGCAACAATAGCAAACATAAACAGAACTCACTAAGTCAAGATAAATTGGTGTTTTGAGGATATTAAATTTGGCTGAGACCCATTAATTATTAGAAACCCTTTCCAAGGGAGCTCTAATGAGGGGTCACAGGGTATATTTTGATTGAATTTGAACAGAAATAATCTCATACCAAAAAAATTCTAAGTACTGGGACAGATAGGTCTGAGCAAACAGTGCAGGCCAGATCAGACCAGAGTCTACACAGTGAGTGTGTGCTATTCCATCTGCACCTTTGGTGTATATTACTGCATTGTAATTCAAACAAACTGTTCTATTTTTATGACAATTAGTGATTATTTTAGGTGTCCAAATTTTATATTTTTTTCACAGTAAATATCCTCAAAGTCAACCTATATCTTGACCTCTGACTCACATCCTGATTTTGCAGCCCAGGGCAAAGTCCAGCTGACAATCTGGTAGTACCAAGAACTACAGTTTTCCCACTCCCAGAATTATATATGCAGGGAATACTGACTACATTGCGGAGGAATCTCAGCATAACCTAAGGGTGGAAGAAAAAGGGAACAAAATGGCTATTTTGTGTCTTGGACATACAATTTGAAATAGAATGCTTCAGATGGGAATATTCAGTAAAAAAAATTAAAAAAATACAGACTTTCTCCAGTGTAGCAAGACCATTTATACTTATTACGTTAGAAATAAGACTTGATTACAAACAGCACTAAATAGGGCACTCACAGAAAGGATCAGCTTTGGAGGCAGTTTTTTTTTTCTGATAAAAAAAATCTATCAAACTATCTAAATGGTCAGTTTAGATAACTAAGTGTTTCTACAAAGAAGAAATATACCCAATTCAATTAAAAAAAATCATCTAATATTTTTCATTGCTGCATATCACTGACACCCGTGACTTATTAATTGCTGTCATATTGGCCCAGTCTCAGTTACTGAATAAGAGCAAGGAAATTGCACTCCAGGCATTAATTTAACATCTTTTTTCATTTTGCTTGTTTTGTTCTTCCTGTCGGGGTTATCCAAGAATTCTTATCCTGTCCTCCTTTCATTTCTATGATTCCCCGTCTATCAACTTTCAGTTGGCATTAACGGGTTACTAGAATTACCGGAATCTACCTTATTACCGGAATATACCGGAATACACCGGAATACACCAAAATATACATTTATATTATCAAAATAAACTTAAATATTGCCAGAATAAATGAAAAAAGTATCATTTCCAACTAAGTATAAGCTTTTTCTTAATTGGTAGTGGGAGTAAAACAGTGAAGTAAAAGGGCCAACGTATGGGTATTGGACAGGTATCACTGTGTAGATTGCAAGCTGGTTTGGGTCTTTGTATGGTCAGACACTTGCCAGCATTTACATGCAGCAAATATTAAATGACATATCTTAAATAAAATTATTTATATTTTGGTCAAAATAAAGTGTATTTCGGTAAACAATAATGTGTATTTTGGTATATTCCGGTAGATTCCGGTATATTCCGGTGTATTTTGGTATATTCCGGTAATTAAGTGTATTCCGGTATTTCTAGTAACTGGGCATTAACATACTCAACAAATTGTGCAATTAAGCCTCTCCTTTTAAAAGAAAACTTTAAAGGAAGCTCATATTTAATTTCATATGTACATGAGCTAGTCTTTATGTTGTAGTGTCACCTGGTGCAGAAACCACCTGCCTGGCACATGAGTTGCAAAGTATCGCTTTTATTTTTAACTACACTGATACCACAACTGGTACCGCCCGGATACTGCGACATTGCAGGGTCAAAGTTTAGCCACTGCTTCTTACATTTCAGCGCTGTGACAACTCACAAAAAGCGTAGTCTTCAGTAGTTTAAATATATATGTTTATAATGACTACCTCTTTTAGGCCGATTGTTTATCAGGAGATACTAATTCATAAGAATTCTGCGAGAATTTTCAATGGTCTGTCAGAATGCAGTGGTTGGACTTGTTTAGCTGTTACCGAAATATGACGGTAAAACTTTGTACCGTAGTCATTGTAGTTGCTGATATTTTATGCAAGTTGTCTTGAGGCACACTCTGTGGCAGTACAATATCTCTTTGGAACACACACACACACACACACACACACTGCTTAAATTCATGAACGCTCTAACATTATATATTGCACGGAATTAATTACCGGTTACAAGAAATACCGAAATACACTTAATTGGCGGAGTATATCAAAATACACCGGAATCTTTCTTTCTATATATACTGCTACACCCTGTTTTCAGAGTATTATGAGCAGGTGTACTTTTGTACACTCCGGTGTTGCAGGATGAAAGCCTAGATGTAGCCATGTAGCTATATTAGGGATCTTTAACCTGAAGAGGGGATGACTCATCCTCCACCACAGGGGGAGGTTACTAAAACCCGGAACACCCGGAACAGACGGAACGCCGGAACACATACTAATTGGCGGAACCCGTGCTAAAATACGGAACAGTAATAACGTCAGCGTCAAATAACGTTAGTAGCCAAGTAACAAAATGGCACAGCGTATGCTAACCTTCGGGTTAGCTGAAATAAAACCTTGCATTACTAATAAACAAAGCACTTTGCAAGAAAATGAAATAATTGAATTGTTCCATCGCCAAGAAGGCGTGGTATCGGACATACCTTTTAAGCCGAAAGGAGGCGAAATATATGTCTTCAAGGCAAAGGAACAGTTAAATCAGAACGACTGGCGAGCCGACGGACATAGGTAACGTATATATATTCAATGAAATACGCTGAAAATTCTGATATTTCAAATTAAACAGTACCTTGACTTTCAATGCGCCTGTTTGCTATTTTTCAGATGGTCAAACCAAGGTACTAAAGTGTTACCAAGGAAAAAGAAGCTGTACAGAAAGTCATACTTCTATATCGATACAGAATCTGGACCTGACAGCAGATTTAGGAAGGAGGTGTACCAGCCTTTAGACAAAAGCATTACTGTCATTCACTATATTGGAGATGAGGCCTTGTCTATTTCATCTGCACACGGAAACGCAAGAAAGCAGTCAAAACTTTTCTTCAGGACAAAACCATCCGTCTTCAAGAACATTGAAACCAAAGTTGAACTTAAGGCACCACATAAGGTTTACAAAGAATTGGTCACTCAGACAACTGCATCTCACGAAGCTGTGTCCAAACCACGGAATGTGAAACAAATACAAAATATAAAGGCAAAAGTAGACAACATAAATAGACTGAGCCACGATGCCATATTGAACACTCATGATATTGCGTATGAAGAGCCGAACTATATATGGCACATAACAACATACCCAGATCTAGTAACAGTTGCTGGACAGAAAGATTTATTAAATGAACTGGACAAGCTGATGCGCTTTAAGGACGAACACATGCTTCTCAGCTACGACACAACCTTTTGCCTAGGAGAGTTTTACGTCAGTCCACTCCTTTTCAAACATATTATGTTTGAAAATTTGCCAGTTATCCCGGCATTGTTTTTGATAAGTGAAAGAAAGCTACAAGAAGCTCATGAGACACTGTTTAAGATTTTCGTGTCCCATATCAAGCGAACATCTGAAGTTCCGATTGTTGTAGACATGGAAGCTGGCATTGTTAATGCTATACAGAAAGGAACAAACTTGTCATTGATGGGTTGTTGGCGACACATGAAAGAAAGCATTGACCATTGGTTGTCTACACACATTGGAGATGTAAGCATCAGAAAGAAACACAGAAATGACGTGTTTGAAATCTTTAGGTGTATGTCGGAGGAGGACATAAAATAAATAATTTGATACAATGCTATTCTGTTATCTTTTATTGCATAATACGGAACAGTCACACTGGTTGTTGTTGAAGTCTTTTCTACAATGAATATGCGAGACAGGTGGAATAGCGGATTAATAAATTGACCTACTAAAACCCGGAACACACACAAAAGGCAAAATAGAAAAAAAATGGCTAAACGCTGGTTAGTGAGGCAGGTTATTATTGAGTCTTTTCTTTGACGGTTCTTGTGTTGGTTAGAATTTCAAGGAACAGGGTAAACAGGCAGAACAGGAATAGACGGAACAGGCGGAAAGGCGGAACGATAAATTAACCTACTAAAATCCGGAACATACACTATGAGGCAAAACAGATAAATAATGGCAAAACACGGAACAGTCAGGCTCGTTATTATTGAAGTATTTTGTATGACGGTTCTCGTGTTGGTTAAAATCTTAAGGAATAGGCGAGACAGGCAAAAAGCGGAACGATACATTAACCTACTAAAATCCGGAACACATTCTATAAGACAGAACAGATACGTAACGTCATAATACGGAACAGTCACGCTGGTTGCTAACGACGTAACGTCAGTTATTCTGAAACGCGACGGAACACTCCGTAGATTAACGGAACAGCAATAACTTACTGGTATCCAGATACAACCTTAAATTTGGAATTAATTTACTATTCTATATTATTTTCCTATTGTTTTATCTCATTATTTATGAAAAATGAATTATATTTACAGTAGAAAATAAATGTTCCGCTGTTCCGGCTGTTCCGGGTTTTAGTAATCGGCCCACAGGGGGCCTCCAGCAAACGCCCCGATCCGAAGGACGACACACAAATGATGCTAGAAAAACGCGTTCGGACATAGGAAGTCCAAGACCGCCCTGGGCGGGGTTCGAACCCACGACCTCTGGCTTCAGAGTCAAGTGCACTAACCACTGAGCTACCGCGCTTCTACCGGAATATACCAAAATACTTATTGTTGTTTACCGAAATATATTTTAATTAGAATATGTCATTTAGTATTTGCTGCATGTAAATGCTGGCAAGTGACTGACCCCTACAAAGACCTAGACCAGCTTGCAATCTGCACAGTGAAAACCTATCCAAGACACATACGTTGGTCCATTTATTCTCACTACCAATAAAAAAGTAATACTTTGATGGAAATGGTACTTATTTTATTTATTCTGTCAATATTTAAGTTTATTTTGATAATATTAATGTATATATTTTGGTGTATTCCGATGTATTCCGGTATATTCCGGTAATAAGGTATATTCCGGTAATTCTAGTAACCCATTAATCCCTATAGACTATAAACTGGCTACCTTAGTAACTGTTTCATGCGGCTCGATGTACTCGTTAATTGTATAATGCGGCTAACTGAGATGCTATGATTGGATCATAGGCGGTATACAGAATAACCGGTTCGTGGAAACACCCCAAACCGCCGTCCTACCACCCCAAACCAGCATCCCCGGATACAAACCAGCACCCACCCCCCATTCACCCTCACACCAAGACAATAACATCTAGGTCAGATGGCGAGTATTACGAGTATTACTCAACCTATAGTTTCAATCTAACGTGACAGGGCGAAGCGAAGCAAAAGCATGAAATGATACTCAGTACATTTGAGTAAAATCACGAAGCATGCTGGCACACACACACACACACACACACACACACACACACACACACAGTACTGTCCCGTGAAGTTGGATTATCCTCATTTCATGTAGTAGCAAATTCTCCCCTTATACTTAAGTTGTGATAATTCCGTAACGAAAGCAGGACTGGTGTCTTAGCATTCGAACTCTTGCCAGCATGAACCTTTGCATAGGCAAACTTAAATCTGTCAAAAGATTAAAATTAATGCAAAAATTGAAGCCGCTATAATCTTTCGAAAATGTTGGTGTCGATTTCAATAACGTCTTAAGAACTGCCCATTGCTTTACAAGGAATGAAACAATAACAGATGCGACCCTTCTAACTTTTGGATGGATATTGTAGGCAAAATGGCGAAACAGTTGACAAAGATTTATTTTTGTATTAACTCACCATAACTCACCATACTTGAGACCCTTCTAAGCTGACATACAGCTTCTGTTGGCCCATTTCGGTATCTTGTCCTACTCATTGGTACTGGCTATTACAACGATTTTTAACTTGAATGACTCGCACTGAACCCCCCCCCCCCCGCCCCCCCCAATAATGTAATTAGCCCAGTGGTATGTCTGAGGCCTGTTGAAATGTGTTGTAACTCAATAAGAAATAGTTTAAATTTTCCTTTGAACCACTGTTAGTAATGGCGACGCCTTTGAGACACCCGTGCTGCTCACGCCTCGGTTGATAGATAAACTTACCAATCTGTTGATGCATACGTAAGTTTGTATAACATAACATCATTTGAGTTATCTTCCTTGAAAGGGCATGGAATCTCAAATGTCAGCGATGGAGTCGTGCATGTGTTATAAAACATGGAAGTATTTCCCCGACGCACATTTCATATGTCAACTTGGCTGCAGTAAAGCCCTTCGGCAAATGACATTTCCAAAAGACTTTGCAGCCTAGTTGTACCCGGCTAGGTCGTACCAGGAGTCGTTTTGAGGACCTCGCGCGTACAGAGCAACTTCTCTACCAACTGAGCTCTTCGGACCAACTCCTCCAATTCTGATTATGCACCCAGTCACCAAATAAACATGTGTAAGCCTATGCCACACTAATGCAATTGATTAACTTATTTAGAGAGAAAACGTGGCTAAATTTAGCGACACTTGAGTTCTACGAAGTAGTTATGATTTGGAACTAATGCTAGCTTCTCTTTCCATTTTTGCCCTTATTGTTACATCGTACATTGAAGGCCGATATAAGATGTTCGCAGTCTACTCTATACACTCTAAAATTGTACTCCACTGAGCTCCTTCAATATTGAGGGTTTTTTCCAATAATTCTATTTAGCCTGGGATTTCTGCTACTGGAGAAAACTGACGAGGTGCAGTAGATGAAAAAAAAACTAAATTAAGTTTATGTTTACAATTAATGTAATTACCAAATTATACAACCCGGTAATTTCCACCAGGGCGTTCGGAACTCGGGAGGGGATTTTATGCTCCCGTCGTAAAAACGGCGCAAGCCACCTTTTCAAAACAACATTGTCGAGAACCAAGTTGTGCTGACAAAATGGCGGGAAGTTCAACATGTTTCAGTGACAGCCAGTCGTTTACTCAAACTCCTGCTAAGGCTACAATTAGCGTACCAACGGGGTTCATTGTTGCGTCTTCAAAATGGAGAGGGACGGACTTATCTACTGTGTTACAAGGAAGTTCTCGGATACTTTATGAAGAAAACTTAGGGTCTATGGATTTTCACCCGGCAAATCACATAGGTGTTGTTTATGCTGCCGAAATGGATATTGTGTCTCAAAATAGTGTGCGCAGAAAACTGGCAAAATTGCGAAAGTCTAATAAGCTTCAAATTATTGTGATAGCAGAAAAGACTGCTTCGAACAGCCAGTATTATCAGGATTTTCAGAGATTTGTTGCGTTGGAACTTGGTTTCTTAATTACACCGGTTCCGTCACAAAAGGAAGCCGCCGGGATTCTTACACAGCTTGTACAGAATGAGAACAGACAAGAAACTAACCCATTTAACAGAAAGAGAAGAAACATAAACCTAGATCAAGCTATGTTGGTGACGCTGCAGTGTGTACCGAAGCTTGGAAATGTGAAGGCGAAGCAGTTACTGGATCATTATTTTAGTTTGCAGGCGATTGCTGCTGCCTCTGTGCAGGATCTAGCACAGGTTGTTGGAAAAGCAAGTGCACAGAACGTGAAAAGTTTTTTCGACATGGAAACCTGCAGTTGAAATACTATGACATTGACACAGTTTGACTCGGGGTGTTTTTGAAACGTGTCGGTACGTTCTGGTACACATGTTCAAATTTATAACTTACGCAGGCTAACGTGTGAGATGCGCAAATGGTAGAGGAAGTTACATGCACTACGTTTGTATTCTTTATAACATGCTTTTTGTAGAAAGTCTATAACTTGAAAGATAGAAACTTATTTAAAATCGTGTGGTTGTTAACATCAAGAAATGAATTCGAAACCCACATCAAATGTTGAGTTTTCTTGTGAGATCATACATGTAGTATGTGAGTCCATATAGCGTAAGCTGTATGAAAACTTGTCTGAAAACCATGATAGGTTTGCAACACTAACTTTGTATTGCTTATCACAGCTCTATAAAAGGCCATTTACAGCTTGTTATATACTAGTAGTGTTGTGAACACTGAATGTCATAATGTAAGCTTGTATATATATATATATATATATATATATATATATATATATATATATATATATATATATAGGGAGAAATGAGACAAACATCAAACAAAAATCTTCCCGGTAGCACTGGATCCAACAAATGGATTCAAAATGATTGAAATAAGTATATGGTAGGATTAAATCATCAACAGTGCAAAACAATATTTACTGAGCGCTTTCGGCTTTCGCCTTCTTCAGAGTTTACAGGTACAAGAAAAAAATCAAAATTTCAACATTTCTACAGGTAAATCAAGAAAAAACAAAATAATCATGAAAACGTTTCTCAATTTACTATTCAAATTCACATTAAACGACCAGAGAAATTGAAAAAAGGTCGTTTAACAAAGCAAAATTGCTACAAGGCGGCCGTTTCACGGCCCCAGTTCGAATTTGAAATTGCAAATGGCTGCCAAAATGAGAAAAATCGTATTATGCGATTTGTAGCGGTGTATTTATAGCGATATACATACATTCTGTATACTGGCCATTCAGCTATGATGCAAAACTCACCATAATGAAGGAAAAAGAGAATTTTACATGTAATTACATCGCTACAAAAGCAAGGGTGGAACACTGTATGTCTGGAATAATGCAAGATGCCCCTGCAGAAATAGACTGAAGGTGGGACCGAGGCTAATCTCCTTTGTTAATGCCGCTTGGATTCAAAGTGTTAAGACGACGTATCCAGTAGCTCTCACGACTTTTTCTGGCATTGTCTTTCCACTCTGAATTGCTTTCTAAGCAGCAAACAGAGGCATGACTGAGAAAGTCATGTCCTTGCAAGCAAAAGTGCTCAGCGGTAGGAGATCTTTCAAATCTCTTGTGTCTCCAGTCATCTCTGTGACCATTCATTCTGATATTCAGAGGGCCCTTGGTTTCCCCAACATACTGCTTTCCACACTTGCCACAAGAGATCAGATACACAACATTCTGTGTCCTACAATTGGTGTCACCTTTAAGCTTGACACGAGCACCACTGGACGATGTGGCTGTCTGAGAGGGGGTTATCATTCTACAGGTCTGACATCTTGATCTGCCACAGGGTTTACATTCTCCAAGAGGTTCGTCATCGGTCGGATCTGGCTTCAGTCTAGCCCGCACAAGATGGTCTTTGAGGCTTTTTGGTCGCCTGTAGGCCATGATTGGCTTCTGCGGGAAGACTGTGCGCAGAAGCCAATCATGGCCTACAGGCGACCAAAAAGCCTCAAAGACCATCTTGTGCGGGCTAGACTGAAGCCAGATCCGACCGATGACGAACCTCTTGGAGAATGTAAACCCTGTGGCAGATCAAGATGTCAGACCTGTAGAATGATAACCCCCTCTCAGACAGCCACATCGTCCAGTGGTGCTCGTGTCAAGCTTAAAGGTGACACCAATTGTAGGACACAGAATGTTGTGTATCTGATCTCTTGTGGCAAGTGTGGAAAGCAGTATGTTGGGGAAACCAAGGGCCCTCTGAATATCAGAATGAATGGTCACAGAGATGACTGGAGACACAAGAGATTTGAAAGATCTCCTACCGCTGAGCACTTTTGCTTGCAAGGACATGACTTTCTCAGTCATGCCTCTGTTTGCTGCTTAGAAAGCAATTCAGAGTGGAAAGACAATGCCAGAAAAAGTCGTGAGAGCTACTGGATACGTCGTCTTAACACTTTGAATCCAAGCGGCATTAACAAAGGAGATTAGCCTCGGTCCCACCTTCAGTCTATTTCTGCAGGGGCATCTTGCATTATTCCAGACATACAGTGTTCCACCCTTGCTTTTGTAGCGATGTAATTACATGTAAAATTCTCTTTTTCCTTCATTATGGTGAGTTTTGCATCATAGCTGAATGGCCAGTATACAGAATGTATGTATATCGCTATAAATACACCGCTACAAATCGCATAATACGATTTTTCTCATTTTGGCAGCCATTTGCAATTTCAAATTCGAACTGGGGCCGTGAAACGGCCGCCTTGTAGCAATTTTGCTTTGTTAAACGACCTTTTTTCAATTTCTCTGGTCGTTTAATGTGAATTTGAATAGTAAATTGAGAAACGTTTTCATGATTATTTTGTTTTTTCTTGATTTACCTGTAGAAATGTTGAAATTTTGATTTTTTTCTTGTACCTGTAAACTCTGAAGAAGGCGAAAGCCGAAAGCGCTCAGTAAATATTGTTTTGCACTGTTGATGATTTAATCCTACCATATATATATATATATATATATATATATATATATATATATATATATATATATATATATATATATATATATATATATATATATATATATATATAAAAAACAACATCAAAAGGTCTTTTAGTGTTTGAAACTTTGAGACATGAGCACCTCAAGCTGAGCAATAAACGCCCCTTTCAGTTTCCACCGTTTTTGTCGCACCTGCTTTAGCAAGGTGCGATATAGGAGTTCACTTTTCCGTCCGTCAGTCAGTCCATCCGTCCGTCCGTCAGTCCGTCCACAATTACGTCGACCCCAGCGTTTGGGTCCATTATTCTCAATCTATGATACCTACATTCATCAAACCTAGTATAAAGTTTCTACTTAGAATGGTCTCGAGGAACCTTGAACTTATTTGACCTTTGACCTATTTTTCATGCTCTAATGACTTCGTAAAATTCTGTTCCTTCCGTCCATCCACAATTACGTCAACCCTAGCGTTCGGGTCCATTATTCTCAATCTATGATACCCAAGTTCATCAAGCCTGGTATAAAGTTTCTTCTTAGAATGGTCTCAAGGAACATTGCACTTATTTTGACCTTTGACCAATTTTTCGTGCTATGGTGACTTTATAAAATTCTATGCCAAATTGCCCAAATTTTTACATAAATTCATCAGACCTAGTGTACACTTTCCTCTAACCATGGTATGTACTACTGAGAAAGCATAAGGCAGGTGCGACATAGCATTCCGCGGAATTCTTGTTTCTATTAATCGCAAAAGCTAATTCATGTATCACATTCACTAAGTACAAGACTCTTATAATAATTAAGTGTCTTACTGACATTTATAAGCACACAATTAAATATTATGATATAAGTTGAAATTATTGTGACGTTTTAGATGGATTCTGGTCTAGATACTGACCATAAGTCTTGGTAGGAGCTGTTCATTCGGTTTACCGTGCGTGCCTTTCTAAATGTATATACATTTTCCATTTTGGTTTTGAGGACAGGAATTGGGATCAGATTGCATCAGTTCAGGACCATTGCTTTTCTTTTTACTTTAGGTGTGTCTGCTTTTCAACTTTTTGATATAAGGACACACTAACAAAAACACAGGTGTTTTCTTTAAAAAGTGTTTTTTTCAGCATTTATTGAAAGTAGCACAGCCAAAGCATGTATCACAAATATATAGAGAATATTTACTCGAGTGTGATAAAATTTGATAATTTCACTTGTGAAACACGAGTGAAGATTTTCACTGTGTTCATTCCATGAAACTAAGTTGATGAGAAAGCATTGGTCAGAAACTGACACGATCAGTTTTCAGATTCTGCCCTAAACAACAAATGGGAAAGAAAACAATAAAGACGACATACAAAACAAAAGACAAGCGTAAAGCCAAGCGAGGTTGTCCTAAATAATGTGCAAAAAATCAAAGATTAGGGTCGAGTCGGGTAACTTCGGACAGCGGGTAAATTCGGATATACCATTGCAAACAGTGAAAATCCAGATGAGCCGTCTCATCAGGATTCTCACTGTTTGCCCAGTTAATTTTGTAGTAATTCCAAACAACTGACAAATTAAGGAAACAATGTCACTGTCCGAATTTACTTGCTGTCCCAATTTACCTGACTTGACCCAACTAAAGATCCGACTATCACAATAATAGTAAACCACAACAGAAGCACCGCCTTGGAACGGTCAGTAATAGATTAAAGGGGTGGGGTGGGGGTGCTGGAGGAGGCTTAAAACAGTTTTACATGCGCTTAACCCTTTCCATGTTCATAGAACATCAAAATAACAGCAAAAGCCCTACAAAATACACACTTTACTTACCTATCTTTTTTTTTATTTCAACTCCAAAACAAAAGGGGAAACAAAGTGGACAGCTATAAAGGGGACACAACAAACAGGATCCGGATCAGAAGTGTCCGCCCTGGAGCTGACAGTGGATTAACCATTTATGCCTGTTGGTCTCGTCTGTCCTTATAAATTGGATGAGTTCGTTTGTCAATTAAGGAGTGTCTTGTTTAGTTTAGGAGAAATTCCCATTATGCAAATATTGTAGACCATGATCAGACGCCGCGTTTTGAAGACGCCGCGTTTCAAAACGCGGCGTCTGATCTGGGTCTGCACTATTTGCCTCTGTCACTTTCATGGAACGTCAGGCATAAATAGATTAAGCTACTGGTAAGTCATGCTTACTAAAATCTAAATTTACAAGTTTCCATGTTCAGAGCTTTATTATGCTCAGATACGCATTTTGGGTAATTATTTCACACAAGGCAATCTTTCTGTTAACGCAACTCAGCGTGTTATTTTGCTCAAAATTGCCGCTAAAACACTCACTAGGAATGTCTTGAGTGAGAACTCAGACATATCTAGCACGCATTCATGAAAATAATATTAGTAAGATTAAATTGTGCTGTTCATTTGCACATTTATATAAAAATAATAACAATAATAATAATAAACCTTAAGATGGACGGACTTGGAATTATAAGTTGTGCTTACATCGATGAGTAAACTCCGGCGTGTTCCCCACAACCTTGGAGACAGTTCAGTTTAGTTCAATTCTCCTAACGACGTACCCCAAGTGGCTCAGCGGTACGTAACCATAGTTGGCGCCGTGTGTCCGTCAAAACCTTAGAGACGAGTATTTCGTCGGCATTGATACGATACAACACCTGAATAGAAAATTCGTTCCCCTTCTGTCTTATCAAGATATGTAGAAGTGTCAGTCTGTCAGCAAAGATGGAATGGCGACAAAATAACGACAAACTAAGTCGTGTAGTGATTTTTAATTATATGTAAAACAAAGACGTAATCAGGGTGGGGGTTCTCGTGGGTTTTGCTTTGATATGCTGTTTAGAAAAAATGTTTGTGTCAAGGTATGAGCCGCGACACGACAAAACCAGCAAAGAAGCATGTTCGCCCAGCGAAGACTCAGATCAGCTTGGACAGCCACAGAGTCTGATCAATGAGTGCTTCAAAGAACTACACCCATGCGGAGAGGGAAGACCCTGATCGGACTGGGCGAATGTCCAGGCTGGTCTGAGTCTTCGCTGGATG
Source organism: Ctena decussata (assembly GCA_963989385.1). NCBI lineage: Eukaryota > Metazoa > Mollusca > Bivalvia > Lucinida > Lucinidae > Ctena > Ctena decussata. The sequence continues at coordinate 28,685,170 of OZ022498.1, read as the reverse complement.
CACATGCCCATTTTGTCGTGTCACGGCTCAAAATTCTCTTTTAATATTTAACACTGACTGGTTTATGCGTCACATTCCAGCCCATATTTCCTTGATTCACACTTCCAAGATTTTGTCTCAAAATTTCAGTCATGAAATATTTAAATTAAAATGATGGCATAATCTGCTCGAACGTCAGTTGACATAATTTTTTGGCAGACTCCTTGCCCAAAGTACGAATCTTTGTGGGGTTACTGACTTACTGGTATTTTGCGGATCGGAGCGGATCGGTACAGCTTCTAGTCACCTCCTCCGTGTTACCTACACACTGTTCTGTTCTGTTTCAGTTCTAGTAAAGACTGTTCTGTTCTTTTCAATTCTCCTAACGACGTTCCCCAAGTGGCTCAGCGGTACGTAACCATAGTTGCACACACCTGGCGCCGAGTGTCCGTCCAAGTTCTCGTAACGACGTCCTACTTTGTCAAATTAGAAATTATTGATTATTATAACAAATTTGGTTGCTAAAATTCCATATCAAATATTGTACACTCGTCACAACTCTTCAGTCCAGGTCTTCCCGGATCTGACGACAGTTTGAACCACAAAACTTATACTTTTTGAAAGGAGTCTGTCACTAAATTTCACCCGACGTCCGTACATATTATGTTATTGTTTAGGTTTTGTTATTTCCTGACACGCCGGGCCGCGTAGCGCAATCGGTAGGGCACCTGACTCATAAGTCAGAGGTCGTGGGTTCGAAACCCGGTCTGGCCACATACTTTCGTTTCTCCTTCCGCTGATTCAAGAAGGGCAGTTGTCAGTTACTGGCGAAAGTATGTACACTTAGCACTGGTTAACCGCTTAGGAGGTCTAAGCCTTCCCAGGAATAGTGTGGTTAGGGTAACTGACCATCCCGACATGACCATAGTTGTTTACCGTGGACGTTAAGCATCAAATCAATCAATTAATCAATCAGTAAAGAAACAGGAAGTCACCCAGCAATAGTGTGGTTAGGTTAACTGACGGTCCCGACATGACCATAGCTGTTTACCGTGGACGTTAAGCCACAAATCAATCAATCAATCAATCACCTGAAGTAACATTCTGTTTATTACGTCGTACCCAGGAGGCACATAACGGCGTAATGACGTCGCTCTGACGCAATTTCACTTCTGCGTCATGTGCCCGATGGGTATCTTCTGTAGTTAGATCCTGCTTGACAAACGCATTATGTTCATTGTACACACATTTCTTTTGCCTATGGAGGCGAGATTCGTGAGACTGCTACATGGACATTTAATACGGATTTCTGCATCATGGCCACTTTAAAATAGTCATAGATTACGTAAACGTTGAAGGAAAAGAGTTTCTGTTGGTGTCACGCAGGTTCGATCCATTTGATGATTGAAAACTTTCCGTTTTCTCATTTTCCTGTTCCTTGGTATGATCATGGTTCTTCAGTTTGAGACCTCTGCCCCAGAACAGGATGATTTCAAGAATAAGCTGTAATACTTCAATCAAACTTAGCACTGATGCCCCCAAAAATAATCCTGTGACGCCACCAACGTCAGAAACAAAGCGAACAGGCTGCAAAGAAAGAAAAATATAAATATGTTTTTATGAAAGGAAAACGGAATTCTATTGCGTATGGACTTAATACCGAGCTCTTCCAAACATTTGCATATACAAACGAAGCAAATTTGGAACTGTCCCTCAACCCTCCGCCCTTTCTATCAGTCAAAACAATTAAATTTGAGTTAGGAGATGACTTACATATAAGCGTTACGCTTACTGTCAGATCCTGTATTGCTTCAGTGTATTATTTATATGTATGTATAAAATCTATGAATAAAATATTGTTTAAACCAATGAAATTTGAAACTAGCTGAAGCTAAAACCCGATAAAGTGTATTTACCAAAATGCTCACACATTTGTTCCTTGAACAAATTAACCCTACACAGCTATGCGGACTGGTCAGTCTCGGTTATAAACAGTGGTCTAATTAGAGTATTCAAATAGGCACACAGCGTTCATTCAATACTGATGAACATTCCCAGCAGGCACATGACGTTGAAATGACGTTGTTTGATTTTTCTTTTTGTGGCATTCGACGTCGCATCGACGCATCGACGTCATCACGACTTCATTTTGACGTCATGTGCCCGCTCGACGTAATATCGTTTAATCAACACTCATTCAATGTTGCATCAATGTGTGCTCAGTGGGTATGCTATTTCGACATTTAGATGAATATACGTTAAAAACATTTTACCTCGTACAGGGGCTCCTCAAGAATCGTTTCATAGTTCAAGTCTTCATAATAAACAAGAAGTCGCAAGAAGTTGTGGTCATACCTGCAGAAAACAAGCAACAAAATAAAATGTCAGAATGCAAAGTTTAGCGGTACTGTATACAACCACAAAGTTTACACTCTGACTTTGAACACTAAACCAGTCAGTAGATTGCCGACACTCATTTTAAATGTGATCGGCGTGGTATTCACATTCTGAGTAAAACTTGCATTACTTACTTCATACGAGCACGTTTAATCGCTACCTACCCAGTTCAGTTCAGTTCAGTTCAATGCTCTGATCGACGTTACCCAAGGCTGTGCCTACGTCTATATACAGGATGGATGATCACATGTTTTCTTTCGTCATTTTCTTACGTCATTCTAAACGAGGATTCCAGGGAAGTTCTTCACGGTTTACTTAATAGATTCGTTTATTCTGTATGCATTTTTTCAAAATGCGGCACTGAGAGTGTGTAGCAATGAGTACTTTCAGGCGATATTCGCGATGTTATCGTGGTTTAATTTTTTGTATTTAACCGCCCCCACCCTACCCCAAACAGGTGACCCGATCACTCACAGCAAAAAATAAAGCTAAAAACTGAGATGTATTGAGGGTAGTTTTCTTTATCTTTGGATTTGATTGTGGGTCAAAAGTCAGAAAGTAGCCTTAATGTTCTTTTGATTTTCATTTTGGGGCCTGTGGTGCAACATACAGATTAAAACACATAATACCCATGACCAGCATGTGCAAAATTTTATTGCTTGATATTTTCACAGATCGTACTCATTTACATGTATGCCCCTGTTATAACCTGTATCATAATTACTCATGTTGCCACTGTATGGACTGAGTTGACAATGAAGAGATTTGTATTATTTTGTATTGATTAGCATGCATTTTAAATAGATTTTGGCTTGGAGGCACACGAATTGGCGTAACAATTACAGAAACGAAAATCTCATGCAACTTACTTTTCGGGGATAAAAGTACCATTTTTCTTTGCATCACATGCGTCTTTCATCGATGAAATGTTCTTTCTACAGACATCTGTCATTAATACATTATCCTGAAAGGAAAGATAATTGTTGTATATTGTTTTCTTTTTCTTTTTCTTTTACTTTCATGGCTACGATAACGTTTTTTTAAACAGAGGGAATATAGATAACCGCAGTATAATCACCATTTTTGAGGAAGCTTTGGAGATAATTTCGATTCATTTTGCATAAAAACAGCTATCTGTCATCTCACCAGAGACTAGGGGACTCGACTACGGGATGCGCAGGTTGATCTGTCTAGCTATTTGCAGAGTCGATGAGGGACATTTTACTTATGGCGTTGAACTTCGGGCGGCATGTGCGCCCGTTCTTCCGTCCTTTAGTTCTTCCGTCCTTTACAAATCGTGTTTCAGCAATATCTTGAATCAAATTTAATGAAATTGTATGGTAAGATAAAGCATAGTGAGCAGGTGTGTCACGCATAAGACTAAGATCCCTACGCCAAGATCACCAAAACATCATCTCTTCAGCTTGTCATGATTATATATCCATAATCCATACATATTCCAACCCACTGGTTCTAGAAATATACTCTTGGTAATAATAACTAAGAGCTCTCATGACCTTGTAAACAGGATCAAGGCCATCAAACTCTTATCACCTTTTTTGAAAAGCCTGTCCCTGTACAGTAAAATATCTATGCGAGTTTGGAGAAAATTCGTCCAGTGGTTCAAAAGATGTACTATTCACAAAACTTTGACCTTGAAAATGAGGTCAAGGTCGCCAAAACCTAAACATATATTAAAACAAGCACAATGATATATCCATGAAAATCTAATGAATATCCATCTATTGGTTCAAGAGATATCTCAATTTTAGGGAAAATTTCATATTTGTAAGTTGGCTTGTGGTCTTGATAATGGGGTTAAGGTCACCAAAACATAGTAAACTCTTGAGATTAGCCCAAAGTTATATATGTATTAGTTTGGTGGCAATCAAGCCAATAGGTCACAAGATATCTCATTTTTAGTGAAAATTTCACATATTTAAGTCCTCCTGTGCCCTTGAAATGAGGTCAAGATCATTAAAATATAATCACGTCTTAAGCTTGTCCTAATGATATATCCATGCACGTTTAATGAATTTTCACCCATTGGTTCAAGAGATATTTTGGGTACAAAAAACTGTCACGCCGACACTAACGCCGATACGGACGCCGAAACCAACGGGATCCGAACCAAAACCAATATGTAACCCCCCTCACCTTTGGGCGGGGGACATAATGAAACATGCTCAAAAGTTAATCAGGTCATCTACACCTTGGTCGGTAACAGTATGCAAAATATCAGGATCCTAGCTGAAGCTTATAAACTGACATACTCGAAAAAGAGGCATAGCTCCTGAAAGACAAGACTGGCGGGGGAAATAAAAATAGGGTTCCGCTTATTTTTCATGTTTATGCCATATATAAAATTTCAAGGTCCTAGCATAAGCAGTTCTTGAGTGTCCCAGCTGCCAAAAAAGCGTTACGGACGGACGGACAGATGTATGGACAGGCCCAAAACCAATATGCCCCCTCACTTCAATGAAGTTGGGGGCAAAAAAATCAAAGAAAAGAAAAAAGACTTGAAAGAAAAATGTGGGATTGAAGCTAACCGAAATCGGAATATATTGTAAAATTTCCAAATGCAGTAGCCGACAAGGCGAATTTCAGCTCTTGTTGTCTGAAGTGAATCCAAGTTAATCATGAAATGAGATTTAAATAAACCCTGCAAGACCGTTTCCCCGTCTGGTTAACATCTCATTAACCTAGTAATGGTCTAGCGTCCCATAAAAAGGAGATAGTCAAGCAGTACAAAATACAGCATCTAATCAGGATCTTCACTGTTTGCATAAAATTTACATATAAATAAAATTTATATATATGATATACAGCAAATTATATATATATATGTATGATATACGGCAAATTATATAAATATGATATACAGCAAATTATATATATATATATATATATATATATATATATATATATATATATATATATATATATATATATATGATATACGGCAAATTATATAAATGTGATATACAGCAAATTATATATATATATATATATATGATATACGGCAAATTATATAAATATGATATGCAGCAAATTATATGATTAAAACTAAATAAACCAGACACTCCGCAAACGATGAATGGACTCATCCAATTTATATTTATGGACGAGTCCAATAGACGTAAATTGCTTAATCAAGGGCAGTTTTAGTCGTGGAATAAATTCTTTACCAAATAGTCTCTGTTTGGCCAATGCCTTCCAGATATAGTTTTCACGTAGACTGTTTCCCTGAAAATAATATACAAAAATTACAAAATAACTGCTTTGATACGAGTATGAGTCTTAAAAATATGCATTGTGCACCAGATCATAACAACCCGCTTGAGGTATAAAATCATGTAAAATTTTATCATGAGCAAAGTTTTAGCTACAGTTTCGTCGACGTAAATGACTCTGATTGGATAGACTTAAACAATGATGATATCCTTGAGTTTCTCATTTAGAAAAAATATGTAAAAAAAATATTGGTTCACTTTAGTGCGTAATCCAAACGCCCTACATGTACTAAAGCTTAATTATATGGTAAAAGTCAATGTACAAGACAATGGATATAACTTTTGTGTAACTTGCAGTGCCGAAAGAAAACGAGACAAAAATAGTAATTTGTTGAAATGTTTTTTCGTCTGTATTTTACAACATTGTTCCCTCTCCTTTTTGCCAGCTATATAGAGAATACCATGTTAGTGCCTTTTGATATCAAGTTTATCAGGCGAGACCAGAAACAGCGTAGGAATGGCGAGGCTTGCCGAGCCAGTCCAACGTGTTTCTGGTCGAGCCTGATAAACTTGATATCAATAGATACTTACGTGGTTTTCTATTTATCATGCATCATGAAGTTTTTACGGCGTAAAAAGCGGCAAACAAGTGATAAGCAAACGCATTTTTGTTCGAACTTGCTGACGTCGCGAATGCGTTATGACGTAAGTCGGTGACGTCAATTAACCAATCGAACGCTGATATCACGGCCAACGTCAGTGTGTAGCCAATTGTCTTCAGAGATCGCTTCTTAAGGCATGACCTGATAACATTCGCGCAAGCGCAGTTCTACAGTGACATGATATCACATCATGTTATCATACCCCTGTTATCAGGTGTATTTTGCAGCAGATGCATGATAAATGTATCAACCACCATGTCGGCATCAAATGTGAAGTAAGAACCGCTTTTCATCATGACGCTTACGACAAGGGTACAAATAGAATGGCAGAAAAGTATTAAAATGCTCCACACACGTACTTCTAACAAGTGAAACACTTTCAGAGACAGGTTTCGCAATAAGTAGACTTTCAGGGCAAGCAATGCTGCTATTCCCTTCTCAACGGGGCTCAACTCTCAAAGGAAAAATATTGGTGCTCTCACTACATACATGTTCGAGTCGATTAGCATGTATATGCTACCATTTACAGAAGCTAGATTTTTGTTTTTTAATTTCCAGGCCCAGAGGTTATAAAACTTGAGTACATTCTCAAACTCAAAATAAAGCACACTGATTGGCTGCTTCCGAGCACAAAATAAAGCACACTGATTGGCTGCTTCCGAGCAGAAAATAAAGCACACTTATTGGCTGCTTCCGAGCACATGCTCGGAAGCAGCCAATCAGTGTGCATAATTTTGAGTTTGAGATCATTCTCAAGTTTTATAACCTCGAACCCTGAAGATACTGGAACTGTGGGTTAACTAAGCTTGTCGTACCTGCACGGACTGATACAATTGCAGTTATCACTCGCTGTACCTTCATCGAAAGATACTTCCACTTTCAGCTGGCATAGTCTATCTGTAAAGTTATACATAGAAAACTAAAATTTGGATTATTTTACAATGGTATTCTCGAAGTAATTATAGGCTCCGTGGTTGAGTGATTAGAGTGACTTTGGTGTAGAAGATCGCGGGTTCTAACCCGAATGCCTGGAAATGTATCTCCATCATCCTAGCAGTAAATGGGTTCCTGATTCAAATCAGGACAGGAGGTAAGGGTTTACTCTGTCTTTCATATGCTGTGCCTTAGAAAGCATGGGAAGAACCAACCCCACCCACTTTTGACAATGATGAACCCTTAAGCCTGTCAAACAATAGTCGTCTGAACACCGGTGTTAACAAGTGCTTGCGTGGCTATTTCAGGCACGTCACATTTAAAACTGATATCCTTCATGTACATTTCCGTGTATAACAACAAACTGTGTTCTTTATATTATGAATAGTTTCGGTAAATCTAGTAAAAACAAAAGAAAAGGAAAAATGCACTTTTGACACAGAAAGCCATTGCTTTTGTTGTTCTTGTACCGGCATATAGCCATCTGATTTGCTGACAGTTTTGATTATGAAGATTAATTTTAGCCAACCAAATGGTTAATTAATGGTGTATTCACATTGGTTTCCTTGCGTAATTTATTTAGACCCGTTTGTTCTTATTAAGTTTTTCCAAATGGATTAAAAAATATTCATTGTATTAAAGATTTACTATGATGCAAAATTGAACATTTTTAATCAAAATTCCAATTGCACCTTTCGATAAAGTATCTTTTGTTTTTATGATTGCCAATTTTGTCAACGAGAAATAAAAGACAGATGGTTGTTGTACATGAAGATGCGCTTAAAGGATATCAGTTTCACCTGAAACTTGCTTTAAATAGCCATGTAAAAGCTTCTTAACACAAAGGAGTTTGGGCTGCTGCATTCTTGGGAAAGAACTGTTGTATGGGTAGATATATACTTGAACTGTGACATACTGATTTTAGTCGTAGGCTCAGAGTTTTCAGGGGTATTAGACGTAGACCACAGTCTTAGAACGGCAAATAATTATTTATACATGTAGATTAAATTCACCTTCAGTTCAATGAAAATGAGTGGCGGCCATCATGGTTGCCTTGAGCTGAATGATGTTATGGTCCGCATTGTTTGCCATTCCAAATGCATCTTTTGTATTTATAACTGCATTATAAAGTCGACCTGCTCCAATTTTAAGACAATAACGGTAATTATTTCAAATGTCCAATTTTATAGAATTCTTACGGTAGAGTCAAGTCGGGTAAATTCGGACAGTGACATTGTTTCCGTTATATGTCAGTTGCTTGGAATGAGACAAAGTTAACTGGGCAAACAGTAAAAATCCTGATCAGACGGCTCATAATCTCATCTGGATTTTCACTGTTTGCAATGCTATGTCCGAATTTACCCGCTGTCCGAAGTTATCCGACTCGTCCCTATAAATCGATAAACAACATGAGAAAGATGATTAGCAGCAGTCACACAAGATCAACTCAAGCCTCATGACGCTGAATCAAATTTGGTACATATAATATACAGGGGTGCGACCAGTGGCGGCCATTTTTTTGTGTTACTTTTTAACCCTGTTACCTAATTAAGGTATTAAGTCTAGTAGGCATTAAGTCTATATTTTAATTAAATATACTATTGATAAATGTAGTTTTTTATACCGATTTATTTTAGCTTGTGCCTGGAACAGGTCCTCGAAACGGGTAACAAACACAAGCAGCAAAAGACGAATGTACTGTACCCCTTTATGAGCAGTATGATTTGTTCTTAAATGTCTTCCCAATACATAGAACTTTACAGTACTTAATAATGTGAGCCGCGACACAACAAAACCAAAAAACTGGCATGTGAGCCAGCCTGATCAGAGTCTTCGTTGTGCGCTTTAATGGTAGCTAAGGGTCTAATCTAGCTCCATTCGGACAGCGAAGACTCTGATCAGACTGGGCGGGTGCCCAGGCTGATCTGAGTCTTCGCTGGGCACACATGCCAGTTTGTTGGATTTCTCGTGTCGCGGCTCATTTTGTTTACAACAGAACTTACTTTCCCTGGAACATATTGGAACATTCCATGAGGAAACGTTTAGATCGGGGGCGTCAGCGGGGATACAGTCACAGTCATCGACAGTTCTCTCAATACGACAAAGATGCATGCAGACCTGAAAAACGAAAATGACCCTAAATTTTATTATAACCCTATATATTACGTCATATGTGAGGTCCACATAAAGGTATAGCGTTATAAGTAAATGAGCCGCGACACGACAAAACCAACAATGTGGTTGTGCGACCAGCGCAGACTCAGATCAGCCTGGGCATCCGCCCAGTCTGATCAGAGTCTTCGCTGTCCGCATGGAGGTAGCTTAGACCCTTAGCTACCCTTTGAGCTCTCAACGAAGAGTCTGATCAAACTGGGCATATGACCAGGCTGATCTGAGTCTGCGCTGGGCGCACAACCACATTGTTGGTTTTGTCGTGTCGCGGCTCAAATATACTTTTATTTATGTTAAGCGACAAGGTAATTTGGGGCAACTAAGCATTAATCGCAAATCAAATTCCTTATGTTCATTTAAGGTTTAGTTTTAAAGGTAGTCATGACATGATAGCTACTAGTCTTATACTGAAAATAACATTATAATAGCAGCGCTACAATTAAGCCATGCTGTATAGGTTAACTAGTGCGAGATGCGTCAAGTTGAGGTGTAAGGTTCATGCACGTCTTTGAATCATGTTGATTATCTATACATTCATACGAGTTGGAGAGACTTTCATAAAACTTACCGTAAAACTATAGCGTACTTTATACTTCTGTTGAAACTCTTTCCCATTGCTACAGTTTCCGTAAGGTTTACCTAAACGCTCCACTCGGACCTGATGGAAACAAGGTGAGGAAAAGTTGTTAATAAAGGCTGTAATATCGTCAGAATTTCCTGTATTGCCGCCAACCTAAACATATGCGACATTCCACGAAATGAGCCGCGACGCGACAAAACCAACAAAGTGGTTGTGCGCCCAGCGAAGACTCAGATCAGCCTGGGCATCCGCCCAGTCTGATCAGAGTCTTCGCTGTCCACATGGGAGGTAGTTTGGACCCTTAGCTACCCTTTAAGCGCTTAGCGAAGAGTCAGATCAGCCTGGGTGGATGCCCAGGCTGATCAGAGACTGCGCTGGGCGCACAACCACATTGTTAGATTTCTCGTGTCGCGGCTCATTTATGTATCATTATATTTGCTGCATGCAACTCGGAAAATCTTTAGTCTAGTCTTTACTTATCTCCCGTAAATTAAATAAGCAATTTCATCCACCCATCTTTATTCAAGATCATCAAATATCTGAAGTTGATTCTCACAAAAATCTTGGCCTTTATTTTTCAAATGATTGCCTCGGCATCAACACATAAAGTATATTACAGCAAAAACATGGACTAGAGTTAACATAAATTAATGAGGAAATTAAAGTTCAAATTAGATAGGAAGTCCCTTGAAACAGTTTATATAGCATTCATCAGACCTTTACTCGAATATGGAGATGTCATAAGGGCTGATTGTTCAAAATCTGAAAAAGAAGAACTTTATAAAATACAGAACGAATCGGCAAGAATATCCACGTAGGCCACTAGGCTCGTCTCTATCAGTGCTCTTTGAAAAGAAATTATATGGGACTCTCTTGAACAAAGACGCAAAATTGTCTTACAAACTAACGCATAATTTCACTCCATTGCATCTGTCTTCTCTAGTTTTTCAGTCTGTTAGTAATATTTCTCGCTACAATCTCAGAAATCCAATGATCTTTGAACTATAATCATTTTTGTGAGGGGAGGATACTGACTTTTGTCTAACAGCAACCTTCCTTGTTTTTCTTCAAATTTTAATACAAGTGTGTAGGGGAGAGTCGGGTAACTTCGGACAGGCGGGTAAATTCGGACATATCATGGCAAACAGTGAAAATCCAGATGAGACGGCTCATAATGAGTCGTCTCATCAGGAAATCACTGTTTGCCCAGTGATTTTTGTTTTAGTTCCAAACAACTGACATATAAAGGAAACAATTTCACTGTCCGAACTTACCCGCTGTCCGAAGTTACCCGACTCTCCCCTATGCCATATCTTGTTCTGCTATCTGAAGAAGTATAAACGCGTTAGATTTTAGGAATGACACACACACACACACACACGCACACGCACGCACACACACACACACACACACACACACACTATGATTTAGTCTGTTTGCAACCCGGTATATAATGGGGAACAATAGAAGGATATGAGTGCAACTGCTTCAGGAACACATCTTGTTTATTTATTTATTAATTAAATTATAGTTTGTTTATTTCACAGCAATGTTATTTAAATCCCTTGTGAAAACGCAAAATGGCATTTTACTTTCATTTATACCATGCATATCTTCAAATGAGACCATATTAACGAAAACTCATTACTTTCTGATGATTTTAGAAGCGGGTATCTGTGTTCATACAAGGTAGAACAATTTTTTTTCGCGGCGAAAAGTATAATAATTGAAAGAGTGACTGCACTTCAGGAACTGACTGAATCAGATCCCAAACCCTATCCTATAAGTATCTTTTTTACATTTTCTGACTGTTGCCAAAGACATCACTTCTAGATTAATCAAAGTAGAATAAAAGTAAAATTCCTCTCCCCCGCCTGCCCTTCAATCGCCTCCACACCCTCACCCCTCAAAAAAAAAAAAAAAAAAAAGAAGAAAAAAAATCTGGCTTAGGTACATTTTTATAGATCAAAGTTCAGTCATCAGACAATAGATTCATTTGTTTGATTATCGCTTCAGTCTATGCACGATTAATTAACATGAATATTTGATGCTCAGAATCTCAGAGGTGTCTATTAATTGAATTTTTTGACTAGTTGTCTATACTCAGGAGAGGTAAATTATAATTGAGCCGCGACACGACAAAACCAACAATGTGGTTGTGCGCCCAGCGCAGATTCAGAGTAGCCTGGGCATCCGCCCAGATTGATCAGACTCTTTGTTAAGTACCCAAAGGGTAGCCAAGGGTCTAAGCTACCTCCATGCGGACAGCGAAGACTCTGATCAGACTGGGCGGATGCCCAGGCTGATCTGAGTCTGCGCAGGGCGCACAACCACATTGTTGGTTTTCTCGTGTCGCGGCTAAATTATCTTGTTATGTTTCGAAATACTTTCTAAAAATGTATGTAATGAATCACACCATATGAAACTTCACTGGCTCGAACAGGCTTTGAACCATGAAAATTAGTTCCAGCCAAGGTTAGTTCTAGCCATCCAGGGTTAGTTCCTACATAAAGTGACCTCTAGGGATCAAGGAAAGACTTCTAGTCAGGGAGGTTTAATGAGCCATCAGGGTTCGAGCCACTGGAGTCTACTGTAGTTGTTTTATTGTGAGCCAACTGAGGGGATTTCTGAATATATTTCTTGAAAATAATATCTATTTGATTTAATTTCTTCCTTATTTCATAGCAAAAGCATTGTGATTGCATTGTGAAAATACACACTTGTATTTAACTTGTAATGTATTTGTGTTCATATTGAATTAGTAGGCAGTTGTGTTTCAGAGACCGTAGCGTACATGTAAATGTTTGCTCAGCGACACATTTATTTTCATCATTTATTTTTTTTTTTTGTCAAATATCCTCTGTTCAAACTGATCAGAATATTTTTTTTCGGGGGAAAGGAATCCTGTTTTGAGTTTCGTATGACCAATAGAATTTACATAAAGAGGAGTGTAATACCCAGCGGCACGCAACGATGAACCAACATTGGATCAGTTCTGTGCCCAGTGGGATAGGCTTGTCGAATTTAGTTAACCTGTGTTTGAGTTGACATCAAGCCGCGTGTGCAGCATTTGCATGTGTACTCCCCGTATAAGCAGCGATAAATGCTGTACATCCACAGTTTGAACGCAGCACCAAAAGCAACCACGTAGCAACAGAATAGTGTTCTATTTTTGTCGAAATCAAAATGGCTATCGATGAACCACCTTTGTAGGCCTATATACGAAACTAGCACATAAGCCAATCAAGTGATCTACAGTTTAGGACCTAGTGCTTTGCAAAATCTGAACATTATCTATCTATCTATCTATCTATCTATCTATCTATCTATCTATCTATCTATCTATCTATCTATCTATCTATCTATCTATCTATCTATCTATCTATCTATCTATCTATCTATCTATCTATCTATCTATCTATCTATCTATCTATCTATCTATCTATCTATCTATCTATCTATCTATCTATCTATCTATCTATCTATCTATCTATCTATCTATCTATCTATCTATCTATCTATCTATCTATCTATCTATCTATCTATCTATCTATCTATCTATCTATCTATCTATCTATCTATCTATCTATCTATCTATCTATCTATCTATCTATCTATCTATCTATCTATCTATCTATCTATCTATCTATCTATCTATCTATCTATCTATCTATCTATCTATCTATCTATCTATCTATCTATCTATCTATCTCTTAACCCCCGATGCATCAATTATGATGATGTATTAATGTATTTTCTTTTATACTTTTCAATGAATTATAGAGATTTCTCGGTGAAATCGAAACTGGTAATCTCACTGTTTCAAACAGTGAAATTATCACTTTCGATTTCACTGTTTCAGAAATAGGATTTTTGTCAAAAAGGATTAAATCTTTTGTTGATTAATTGTCTAAATCTTATCTGGCTTGACAAAAATTACGTCACGCATGTTTGTACGTCATTACGACGTTAATGACGTCACTTAAGGCGCCAACGTAACATTGCTACTGCACGCGACGTCAGGCCGCCTAAGTCTTCTGTAGGCATTCTTTCTTGGCAATCTTTATGAGATCTGTTCATCAAATGATATTTAAAGCTATTTTTCAGTTGCAAACTTAGTTTACAACCAATATCTTACCCAATAAACACGCAGGAAGCATCAAATTTGACGCAAAACGGCTAGAAAAAAATTGTGTTTCTGTCGTGATGGCTGACGCTCTTGAATAAACAGAATTATTGCGATTTTCAAGCATAAAAGAAATAGAAAATTTGACTTTTTCAGTGTAAGATGAATTTTTATTTCACTCATGAACACCAAAAGTGGTATTTTCACTCGTGGCTTCGCCACTCGTGAAAATACTGCTTTTGGTGTTCATTCGGTGAAATAAAAATCGATCTTACACTGAAAAAGTCAAATATCCTCTATATAATTTTGCTTGCAAACTATCGTTTAATGTTTTGGAAAAAGGGACATCTAAAAGTACATGTCCAATGGAAAAAAGAGGGAGGGGAGGGGGTCTAAATTTATCTTGTATTATCCAGCATGAGATATCAAGACCAAAGCATTTTTAAATATTTCTAAGTTACAGAACGAACTTGTAACGGGCGGAAAAGCCCAAACCAACATGCCTCTTCTTCGATGTTGAGGCATATATGAGCCGCGACACAACAAAAGAAAGTGGTATGTGCACCTAGCGAAGACTCAGGCCATTCTGGTCATTTGCCCAGTCTAATCTGAATCTTCGTTGGGCGCGTAACGGGTAGCTAAGGGTCAAAGCTACCTCTATGCCGACAGCGAAGACTCTGTTTAGACTCGGCGGATGCCCAGGCTGATCTGAGTCTTTGTTGGGCGCATATGCCACTTTGTTTGTTATGTCGTGTCGTGGCTCAAATACTTACGGCCTTCAGCGCGACGCTAGTCTCATATCCAGGGGACAAAGTCATGCCTTCCTCTGCGGGTAGGGGAAAAGTTCCAACTTCGTGAAATACCACGCGAACACCATAACCAGAGACAAAGCTTTTAATGTACTCGCCCAGTTCTAAGTTCAGTGTTAGCTTTAGCCCTTGAACAAACATAAATAATGGATTACGTAACCGGTAACATGACTTCCGTTGAGAGTAACAAGCATGCTGTCTACAAACTCAGTACTGGCGCAGTGTATGCAGTTAGTTTGTGAGTGCAGATAGACGCGAAAGACGTTTGGTCCAATGGTATTTTTTATGTCTTTTTCCGTAGTTGACAGTCTTTCAGACATTAATAATGGGTTTCTTCAAATTGAATAGGGTAACTCGCCCTTAAGTCGAACTTGCCCTTAAGTCGAACAAATTAAACTGATAGCATTAATATTTCAACTTGGTGGGTCATTACCTATTAAAGTACCAGGCGTTACTTTAATCTACGAACAATATGCACAAAAGACTTCCAGATATAAAACATGCATTATTATATGACTAGCTGTCGTCACAATGCTACCCTCTCCAGCTGTTCCGAAATTTCATAATTTTGATATTTATAAATTTTGTAAAATATTTAATATTATGGA
Source organism: Ctena decussata (assembly GCA_963989385.1). Taxonomy (NCBI): domain Eukaryota; kingdom Metazoa; phylum Mollusca; class Bivalvia; order Lucinida; family Lucinidae; genus Ctena; species Ctena decussata. The sequence goes on along the minus strand of OZ022498.1, from coordinate 28,669,671 downwards.
GCAAAAAGGGTCCTAGTTTACGAAATTTAACATATTAAACTAATCCATGGTTTGTCAATGCTCGAAAAGATAACTATTTATTGTTCAAAATATGTAAAATCAACAAAATTTGTGACAATTAACACAAACCTATGTTTCCTCATTGAGTCGAACACCGATTCGCCCTGAAGTCGAACACGGGCATAGAGTTTCAGAGACGGTTTACTCACTGTATCACCAGCAAATACATTCAGTCACAGACTAAATGCACAAACACATTTTCCTCTTTTCTTTTATGCACACAATAAGGGTCTACGCTTATCATAAATGAAATAGTGCACATGGAAACTGAGCCCCTTAAACGAATGTTTTTCTACATGCACCAAGTGTCACAGGGTGGATTTATCTCCATTTATAATTACGTACACTGCTGTGTGTCTCATTATCTCCTAACTTAGTGTTTTAATTTGACATCAAACAAAAACGATTAAAAAATATGTAATTTAAAAAAAGCGGATTTTCTGGATATCACAGACCCTACATGAGGTTGTCCTATAATGGCTGGATCAGTATATCTGTTCGAGTCAGGGGCAAGTCTGTTCGACTTCTGGGCTAATTTGGGTAGGTAATTCCCTTGTTTCACGACGTATGGGTAAACAGTTGCAGCTTTTTGGCACTTGAAAAGCTGCGCTAGCTGTTGCATAACCCAAACACAATGTGGGTCAATAGCCAGGGTCTGTAAGCGCAAGACAATACAGGTGTTCGACTCAAGGGCGAACTACCCTATATAGCTACATTATAATGTCTTTTACAAGTATGAAAATGTATTTATGAATTAATATTTTTTCCCCCTTTTTTTATTTTTTTTTATCTTGGACACAATTACTGGATACAAAGCCCTCTCGATTGTTGAAACAGTCCGCACAACAAGAAAAGGAAAGCGCGAAATAAATGAAATCTATATCAATTTTGTCCTATTCTGCAATATAAATGACAAGTAACTAAAAAGCCTTTCACAACACAGACGAGCAGATACCGATATAAACCACAGTATCCGAACGCTCTGTACCAGCTCTTTCGGTTTTCATAGCGTCGTATCGAGAGTACAAACATTCGCATATAACCAGTAGTCGGAAATCATTATGTTTTGAGATTTTATCCGGGATTTGCTGCGTCATTTATAGTTATTCAGCTTCGGAAATGTAAAGAGGTAAGTTTAATATAATTTGCTCTTCGGTCTTTTACTTTATTGCCCTGTACAATGTCGTGTATGGGTGAATGTAAACGGTACAGTATTCAAATTGCCCTTGGCATGATTCTACAACCTTTTTGAGCCTTTTCTTACATGTTTTATAAAAAAATCTTTAAAATAAACGGAAGGCGTTATCAATCTACAGTTGTTAGTTTTGGTAATAGGATGATAGCTAGGTTTTGCACGACACAAACTCGTGTTAAATTAAACTGTTCGGAATAAAATTTCTGTGACGGCCATGAGGTTTTCATTGTACAGGGTAACAAAGTAAAAGACCGAAGAGCAAATTATATTAAACTTACCTCTTTACATTTTCCAAGCTTAATATTTATAAATGACGCAGCAGATTCCGGATAAAAATCACAAAACATAACGAATTCCGACAACTGGTTATAAGCTCACTTTGTACTCTCGATTCACGCTATGAAAACCGGAAGAGATGGTACAGTGAGTTCGGACACTGTGTAAACATGTCTTCAATTTGAAGGCTACCATTTAGCCAATATAACTATAAATGAATGCATCAAACAGATATAACACGCACTCAGAACTTGGAGCAAAAACACCTTGTTCGCTGTCCACAGTGTGCAATTGACCTTTCGCAGCCTGCCAGTCAAACCGTGCAATAACCAGTCAAATCAGGTAAAAACCTCGGACAGACAAATGGAAACAACAACATCTTTTGTAACATATACTTTGAGGACAAATTCGAAAGGCGGAGCGATAAGCACATTTGCAAGGTAAATTACTACCATCTTTGCAAGTCAAATGTACTAAGTCTACAATGGATGTTAAGGAAGTACATTCCAATAGTGTCAGAAACCCCGGCGGGTTAGTGGGTTTAACAGTTAAGCAGGTCAGAGAGATGCAGATAGAATGGCAACTAGTGTAAATCTGATTAGACTGCTCATTTGGGGGAAGTCTGATCTCGGTCTGTTTTGTTTGCTCAGACCAATCTGTCACAGTACTTAGAATTTTCATGATAAGACTTGTAGAATCATACGAGTCTTGGCGCTTGTTTGATAAAATGAGTTAAACTGGGTACGATTTTTGCTGACAAAGCTTGAATGATTCCGGTATCCTTTCGTCGAAGGATACCGGAGATATACGAGGCTTGCCGATTTTGACGTTATATAAGATTCATTAAAGGTATACTCCCTCAGTTTTTCACCATCTCCAAAATAAACAATTTTACCAATTTCGTTAGATAATATATAATCATACCAAAATCCATTGTAAAAATTCAGAAAAAGTGTTTCAGTTAAAGTATTTTTTAATGAAAATAAAATATCGAAATCGAAAATGTAAATGAACACTATCGTCGGCCAATAGGAAAGTTGTTACCACGCCTTACGGTCATATGACGATACCTAGGTATTTTTCTGATTCGTGCACGCGCTAGTGACGTCAGAGCAAATTAATTCTATCCAATAAGACAATTTCGGTCGCGGTCCGCGACTGTAAATTTTTTTTTTATTTCTTATTTTAAAATTACTTTTCGCTAAAACTTCTTCTAATTTCTATTGTCAAATGTACAAATGGGTCATTTCTGAGTTACTGTGACAATATTTCATGGAAACGTTTTTGTAATCATAAACAAGGGCGTAAATCTTTAACTAATCGCACGGCACATCAGCTTACCATGGGCCATACCACTTCTCATTGCAATGTATTTACGTGATGTCATAGTATAGCAGTTACCATACTCCGTGGTCGTTATCCTATCAAACTTACTAAAATGGAAAAAGACATTTTTAGCAAAGCAGATGAAGAGGTAATGATCAGGAACCGACATAATCTTTTAGCACATCCCGCCCTAAATACGACACGCGGAAGAAAAAATATTACAATAAACACGACACACAAAGTAAAGCAAGACAAACGAAAAACCAGGAGGTAAGCTCTATCCCGGCAGATGGCCACATTTCGCTTCTTTTCGGATCCTTGTATATTGATATCATTACTTGAACAGTGTATGTCGACCTGACATAAAGAAAGAGCGGTTAAAAATCAAAATTAGTGGCAAAGTCCTTTAAAATTATTGTATTAAAATTATTATTTTTTTCTATAATTTTTTTTATCCAAAAAAATCGCTGACAACAATTGTTTTTCTTTGTTGTAATTATTTTAAAATGATTGTTGTTTCATCGTAACAATGCCCATAAAATCGTTACCGTTGGATAGGAAACAGAAAAGGGTAATATACTCGTAGCAAATTTAAGCAGAAACGTTTCTACGAAATTGTGTTAGGAAAACACTGAACAATTGTAAAATTCCTTATTTACCGTCGACATCCATGATGACGTCGCCTCAAAATGATGTAAAAGTACATCTGCTGTCTTGAATAATTTATTTTGCAATGTGTTTCAATCATTAATGATAACTATGAAATATTTGTATGATAAACACACTTCACTTCATTATTGTTGTAGATGTTTTCCCGTAATTTATAGTACATGGAAATCTATAACAATCTCAGAAAAGTTGTAATGACTAATTTTGGCAACAGAGTGTAGGGGCAAAAGAGGCGGAAAGTATTCTCTGCGCCCTTTGCTAGAGCCCAGTCCGCGTATTGTAGAATATTGTAAAACAAACTTAAGTTTTTAACGAGGCGACACAGCCGGTCTGAGTCTTGTAAAATATTACCTGATGTTTTGCAGACTGCTCGCAAATGACGCAGAAAGCACAAGATCTTCAAGTTTGTGCCCCATTTCAATCCTACTGGCTCTGAAAACATAAATAAACTACACCATCACTTCTGGGTATACACAGTTAAAGACGAATATTCTCATAATCCTCTTATGCCACAGTCCAGTGGAGCTGATTTTTCATCAAAGGAAATAGCCCGTCTCATAGAGGTAATGACATAACAGGGCCATAAAACAGATAAAAAACGGGAAGTGTACTGCATATAGTAGAAAATGGATGTCTTTAAGAAAATGGAAAGCCTATCAACATTGTCAGAAATTTCAGCATGAAACAACTTTTTACGACTTCCTGTTTGCTTCTTTGGAAATGGAAGACTTTCCAAAATTAGGTCAGCTCTTAAATCCTGTGGAAGCAAAGTCTCTTTTATCAGCTGAACCCTACTGAGAAGGGGGCAAAAATGAAAATGGCAGAGTTGCTTCCCTTGAAGGTGTATCCATTCTTTTTAAAACATAGCTCTCCTGCATGAAACTACAGGAAGAGCAATTGTTACCATAAAACACTTCTATTTGGCGATAACTGAATGTTGGCGATATTGGCGATTTAGGCAAAGAGCACTTAATATCAGACGGCCAAAATCATACGCACAGCTTAACAGAGGCGCAGATAAAAAGGAGAACCTGATGCGTATTTGAGATTCCTTCACCGTTCAATGAACCTATACATTATGACATCCCATTAGAATTGCCTAAATGAGACGATTCTAATAGATGCAACGATGTAGTTTAATAGGAAAGTATGAACAACTGTTACAAATTTCCATCAAATTTTTCTTAATAACCTGGACCTATGGTATATCATGAACGCCAAAATTAAAATGCGCCAATATGCCAGTGTCATCAGAGCAAGTGGTTTAATGGGAAAAAACAACAACGCAGAAATGGTTCATTTACCCAGATGCGTATATCTTGGACCAGCTTAAAGCAGATTACAGCCGGGCCGCGTAGCGCAATCGGTAGGGCACCTGACTCATAAGTCAGAGGTCCTGGGTTTGAAACCCGGTCTGGCCACATACTTTCGTTTCTCCTTCCGCTGATTTAAGAGGGGCAGTTGTCAGTTACTGGCGAAAGTATGTGCACTTAGTACTGGTTAACCGTTTATGAGGTCTAAGCCTGCCCAGGAATAGTGTGGTTAGGTTAACTGACCGTCCCGACATGACCATAGATGTTTACCGTGGACGTTAATCAATCAATCAATCAATCAATCAATCAATCAATCAATCAATCAATCAGTCAATCAATCAGTCAAGCAGATTACAACAAGGCGGTGCCAACGGTAACAACTCACCACTCAAAGGTCTTCAAGCACTGTGAAAAGTGTGTTCGCTTAAAGGCCTATATTCTGTGCCCACCGGCAGAGGATCAAAGTCTGTAAGTGGGCGGAGCTACAGTTAAATTAATCCCAATAAACTGTCAGTATACTTCCAGATTCTTCTCCACACAAGAAGCTACCACTCAGATCAGTCATTTTAGTTAATGACTTGCTGGAGATGTTAACGTTTCTAAAGAAATACTGAGATTAGTTCTGTTCTGTTCTGCTTCAATTCTCGTAACGACGTTCCACAAGTGGCTCAGCGGTACGTAACTATAGTTGCACATACCTGATGTCGAGTGTCCGTACTGAGATTAGCTACCTAATTCTGCCTTTTATAGATCACCAAGGCCTTCAAAGGCAGTGCCTTAATTTCATAGTATGCTTACTGTGATTCGTTCTTGAAAGTTGCTCTGAACCTAAATTTTCTTTCATCCCACTCGTCCTTCTGTGAGTTTAGCTGATCTAGTATGTAGCTGTTCCTGGCGTACTGTATGTTCTGATCGGAGTAATACCCATCACCGTCTAGGTAGTGATAATCATAGTACCTGGTAACACATTCGAAATAAAAATACATTTAGTTCAGACCAACGTCAGTTCACTTCATGATTAGAAATAACCAGTCATATGACATGCGTTTTAATAATATCTGTTATATGGTCCATTCCAGTCACATGATCGGATTGGCATGGAACGTATGACTGACTGGTATTTAAACGGGCTGGCATGAACACTACCATGACTTTTAAAGACTGACTCTGTTACAGCTGAATGAATATTGCTTTTCAACGTACCTCTGGCTTCGAAGTCGCGCATGTACTTAAAAAAAATGCAAATTTTCCAGACTTGAAGTCACACAATGATGAATGATTTTCTCAAAAGCATAAGCACGCCTGACAATCAGTCTCATGCGGAACCGGCGGTTAAGCAAAGCAATCCGTTAGATCGCTTTCCGGTGACGTAGAAGAGGAGCCGAAAAAGGTAAACAATACTTACTCAGTCAGATTTTAGAATTTTTTTTCAGAATGATAGGAGAGATACCCAAAATCTAAGAATGCTATTTTGTTACTTAAACATTGCTCCTTCAACACACCAAATAATTCTATAATTGGTTCCGCGGTTTTCTTGATATTTGTTCCCTCCTCCGAAATGTCTGTTCAACACGATCAAGGTCAGACAAAACAGGAGATAAAATAACAACATTTTCTGCTCGATCTCAAAAACGAGCAAAAAGCATCCGAATTCATCGTTGCATATCAATGTAATAATTAATATCTGTCATCAATAACGATGTTTCAGTGACCAGGTATCAAGCATTGTTCTAAAATCATTGTTGAAAGGGGCGAAATGTTTTGGTTCAGCATTTAATCATTCAAATAGAAGGAAATATGTCAACATCAATCTGCTTATTCTAGTCTGTTTTATTACATAAACTTTATACTGGATGTTTTTTTCAACATTGGTTAGATGTCAGCTGAGACTTGTAGGATCTATGCAGTTGGAGATTATGTTTTAACCAAAAAAAAAAAAAAAAAAAAAAAAAAAAAACAGAACAAAGTTGACCCCATTCCCTAAGGTATTTGGTGTTAACTGTTTCAATGTTTTTAAATGCATGCTGATTTAAAATTTCTAACATCACATTTGAATAATTAACACGATTTCACAAAATTTCGATTTTTTGCATTTGAATGGGAGGCTCCTGTCAAAAATTTTGTGGTTGCGCATGAGAATGTTAGGTTGAGCATTGGAATGTATGTAATATCAAATGAGCTTGGGTGCCTGATTTAGCTGCGATGCAGGCTGACCTATATATGATCCACGAAAACATCGATCAACCTGCGACTTCGCACGGTTTGGTCAGCTCGTTTAGCACTGAAAAGCTGTTGTATCATTAAACCTACAACTCTAAGGATCTTCTCTGGCAGATAATCTAGTTTTGTCTGACCTGGTCGTGTGACATGTAGCCAGAAAAACATGTTTTTCTTACGACAACCATTTGAATAAAATTGTTTATGATACTAGCAACTCTTAAAAGTTTAGAAGGGCCTAAAATTTAACTGGCGGAAGGATGATTTGCGATTTTACGTTTTTCAGCAGTATTTCAGTCATATCAGATTTTTCTCTCAAGGAAAGGTATTGCGAAAATTTGGAGAATGCCATGCTATTAGTTGTTTACAATTGTATTGTTTACAACTGAAACCAAGTGATATGAACAGTTTTAAGTGGTGTTTGGTATATTGCATTTGTCCTCCAAGCTCAGTAGCGAAAGAAGGAAATAGTCCTGCACAGATAAATCGACCCTCTGCGTGCATTTGCAGACTTTCTGTGAAATCTTATCGATGCAGCAAGACACTTCACTTATATAACCGCGTTGAAAATTCACTTTCAAGAAAATGCATGCTTTTGTTACTACGCCCTTAACGAATATTTATCGGCGGTCAATAGTATTGAAACTGACATGGGGACAATTATATTCTTCTCAAAAAGGATTGTGCGCTTGAATTTAAAAGCACGTTTAAATACTTCTAAACATACGCCAGATAATTTTGGTCAAGTAAGATGGTCTTGGTCTCAGTAGATCTATAATAGCCACTTAAGTTATTCATGGGACCCTAAACATGCGGATACCCATACCTCAGAAGCCACAAACTCTGATCGATTTGACTGATATTTTCACTCAGCTGCATTAAAATATGTGCTGCCGTTCTGGAAGTTACCAAGGTCCATCGACGTCCTTACTTGGAGCTAACAGAAACAACCGGAAACCGACCAATACACTTAAAAAAGAATACTAGATATCAGCCCCAGGTATATGCTTTAGAGATGGAAAGTGACTGCTTGTCTGAGATCCGATGTTATTGCTGAACATTTATCAACAGAAAAAAAGTTTAGATGGATGAGGTCTACTTTCCAGAAAATCGGATCAACTAGGCAATGGCGCCACTTGAAAAGATGATATAGAAAAAAATATATCTTAAAATTTTAACGTATTTTCAGTGTTTGGAAACTACAAACCAGTGATGTGGGCAAATCCTTGCTCTGGTAAAAAGCAGATTCCCTTCTACATATGACAGCCTAAAAAAGTGGGGTTTCCTGACAGGCTACCCCTTAAAACTGAAAGTTCGCGCGATCGTGGGGTTCAGAGCTAACCTCAGTTAGACTTTCTCATAAGTTTCGATATTGACTGAAATACTGTCTCAAAGAGCCGTTAAACATAATTCTTTACCGTTTGATTGAATATGTCCTTTCAAATTGAATCTGACGTGTGAATTTCTGTATCAGGAAAAAATTAGCCCATATTTTTCTTTAATTTGTGTGCCTTTGCTCTATCTCTATTTTTCTCAGATTTTTAAGCTCTTATTTTTCTCCAAACAGTATAAAAATGACATTTTTTTCTCTTCAATGAACTATAATGGCTCTAACAGGCTTGGGACCATGAAAATTAGTTCAAGCCAGTTCTAGCCATCCACATAGTTTCTACTTAAAGTAACCTCTAGGAACTCAGGAAGGAGCTCTAGTCAGGCAGGGTTCACGAGTCATCAGAGTTCGAACCATTGAAGTTTGACTGTATTATTTAATATGAATTCGATACCCGTCCATAATTTCAGGTAATTTACGTCGATGAGGGTTTCAGCAAGACGACTACATACAGAAACCGAAATGTCATTCAGTACGTGTACGTCATATCTTTAGTTAGTTTTCCCTCCTTTTGATCAACGATAAACTATCAATATCATTGACGGAATCGAATAAACTATATTTGCCCGAAAGTACATTTTTGTACAAAATAGTAAAGACTTACTGCGACTGAAACTTAAATAAACTGATCATAACTTTCCTAAGAATTAATATTGTCGAGCGGGACATAAAACGTCACTCAATAAAGAACAGTCAGTAAATTACCAGACAGACAGTAACTTTATTCACTCAAAGTACATGTAAGCATGACATAATGAGGAATTACTTCAGTACTAATCTAATACCATTATCACGATACTGAAGCAGGACATATGAGTGTTTTCGGGGGCTATTTTTATCAGAAGACAAATCAGAAGACAAATCAGAAGAAACAGTATTGGCGTAACTAATTTAATAGCGATCCATGTATAGCTTGAGAGGTTTATAGCTTAGTTTAAGCAAAAGAAATTGTGAAATGTATAGCTTGAGACATTTATAGCTTAGTTTAAGCAAAGGAAATTGTGAAGTTTGAAAGAAGTCAAATGCTTAACCAAGCTATCGCATGCGTAACCAGGAAAAATTGACATGGGAACTTTCCCTTAAAAATAGGCAACACAAAAGTGTTGAAATAAGCTAAACAGATAGTATATGAAGTCATTTGATATTCCAAGGACGTAATCAATGCATAATGTTCAACATATAATGGCTCATAGCAGTGTTCCATGATTTCTCTTGCAGTCTGGTTTCAAGCAAATATTATCCGTCAGACCTGCATTTGTCAACTTTAGAAACTCCAGAATTATACTGGGCACAGTTTTACTGCACATATTACAGGTTGAAAATAATATTATCTGTGAAATTATTTTCTTCTTATTTTTAATGATTACATGCGGAACCAAACTTTCGAGACCAATTATGCATGTATTTCAAAAGAATTCTTAGTTCTAGCAAAACGTAAAGGTATTACATACCTCACTTTCTGTTTAAAATATCCACACGCCGTCTAAATTGCAGATCATATGTACACAAATGTCAGATTTAGCGGATAAATGTGTTGCTTACCTCATGTATAATCCAGTTCGAACAGGTGTTTCGGAGGAGGGAATAAAAACGACAAAAACAAGACAACGTTTCAGCAAATCCTTCGGCATATAAAGAAAACAATGTGTTACCGACAAAATAGCATTCTCATATTCTAAAGAGCACATTTTCTAAGAAAATAAATCGTCTTCTTACACGAACGATTGTCGTTTGTTTACCCTTTTCGGCTCCTCTTCTACGTCACCGGAAAGCGATCTAACGGATTGCTTTGCTTAACCGCCGGTTCCGCATGAGACTGATTGTCAGGCGTGATAAGGTTTTAAACTCTAGGGGCCCTTTGCTTAGATCTGACTATCTGAAAGTAGGTATAAGCAATTAGCTCATAAACTCAAAATGATTTTATCCATTGTCCTAAAACTGAGTCATCGGTTGAAGAATTTTAAATTAAAAAGTTTCGTGTTTTTTTTTATTTGAAGAATTTACTAAAACAAAAACAAAAAATCTTAGACTCATAGAGCATTTAATATTATTGTGGAATGTTATAATTCCAATTTGGTTTTAACTTCTGATGCATTTATCATACATCTGCTGTAAAGTCCACTTGATAATAGGGATATGATAACAGGGATGTGATATCATGTCACTTCAGAACTCCGTTTGTGCGAATGTTATCAGGCAATGCCTTTAGAAGCGATCTCTGAAGACGAATGGCTAGTACTGCCGTTGGCCGTGATAAGAATATTCGATTGGATAGCCTAAATGACGTCACCGACTTACGTCATACCCCATTCGCGATGTCAGCAAGTTCGTACAAAACTGCGTTTGCTTTTCATTCGTTTGACTCTCTTTACGCTTTAAAATCTTCTAGTGATGCATGATAAATAGAAAACCATGATAGTGTCTTTTGATATCAAGTTTATCCGGCTCGACCAGAAACACATCGGACTGGCGCGGCAAGCCTCGCCGTTCCTATACTGTACACTGTTTCTGGTCTCGCCTGATAAACTTAATAATAGTCCGTTTGTTGTACCTCTAGCATTGTGGTCACCTGTATAGTCCAGCTCTAGACCCAAATTATTTCAGAAACAAAGTTTCTATTTTAAAATTGAAAGTTATTCTAGGCATTTTCCGGCCCAGAGCTGGGCTAGTCACCTGTACAGCTGTCCACCCTGCTTCCTGCAGTTTTCTTTAAGGCTTGAGAATAGAAAAAGGTAAGGATGTTTTAAATCTTTTTTATGCATTGTACAGTTCTTTGTGTTGGACTGGTATCTCAGCTATCGAAAATGTACTGTTCTGTTTTCTTCTTTTTTGTTTCCGTCTCTTGGGTGGAATGTGTTTTGTGGTTGTGGCCTTTCTCGAATATAGTCAAACCTGATTATGTGGTCACCTCTATTAAAGGGTCACCTGCCTTTAGCAGCCACCTCTTCCGGGCCCTTGGACCAAATTGGCAGTGCAAATTATCAAGTATTAAGGGGTCTACTGTCTTAAGCAGCCAACATTTTGGCTTCCCTTGGGTGACCCCTTAGGACAGGTTTGACTATATACATTTGAGCCACATCATGTGATTTCCAACAATTCGGCATTGGTGACAAGCAAAGGCTCTGATCAGATTGCACATAAGTGCAGTCTGATCAGAGCCTTCGCTTGTCACATCAGCCATCTATGGAAGTGACCAAAGTCATGGAGCTAACAATGAGGTCTCTAGTTGCCTTGTATAAATGAGAAGGGTGATCTGAATATTAAGTGACAAATTGCCACATTGTTGCAAGTCACATGACCCGGCCCAAAATTTCATAGTTTCATAGTTTTTGTTTTGGTCAGGTCGCACGAGACACAAATAGAGAGAGAGAGAGAGAGAGAGAGTACTCACATTTCAGGAAAAATAGAATAAGTATCATTAAAATCATAGTCAGTGTAATCCCAGGGATCCGACCAGTCCCAGTAATCGGTGTCATAATACTCTTCTGCGTCAGCACTGCTGTTTGTCGTTGATGCCATGTTTGAAACACTGGGTTCCATTGTGCTCTTAGCACTATCGAAAGAGGATGCATTTGATATTTCACTATGTCCATCGGTTGCAGGTGATGTCGAACGGTATACACCATCAGGAGTTCCAACATTCATATTATCAAACAGTGCTGTTTTTGACGTTACATCTTCTAATGGTGACGTCAATATAGATGAAGAAATAGTTTCAGGCAAATCTGAGGATGATTCTATTGCTCTTCCGTGCCTTTTATTCGACTTCCTTAGCTTCTGGTACAAAAGAAAGATGAAAAATTATAGATTGTTAAAAAATAGCCCTGTTAATGCAAACTGCACTCTTCTACCGCTTAGCTCGGACAAAATGTTTTAAAGCTTTCATCAGTCCATCATGAAGAAGTCTTTTGAATTTCTAATTTTCTACCAAAATTTTTTTATAAATATGTTAATTATGTACCATAAAATATGAACCTTGCATGGTTTTGACACCCACTTAGGAAGAAACACAATGTTTTATCTACTGGCCCAGAGGTTATAAAACTTGAGTACATTCTCAAATTCAAAATAAAGCACAATGATTGGCTGCTTCCTAGCACATGCTCGGAAGCAGCCAATCAGTGTACTTCAGAATCCGAATCAGAATTCAACTCAGCGTCTAGATACTTGGACGACCTTTTAAATATTGACAATCCTTATTTTAAAGGAATAGTTAGTCAAATTTATCCTGCTGAATTGCAGTTAAATAAAGTAAATATTGCTGATACCGAGGCCCCATTTTTGGATTTACATTTATCTATTTTAGATGGATTTGTTTCATCTAAAATTTATGACAAACGCGATGATTTTGATTTCGACATTGTTAATTTTCCGTTTTTGGATGGTGATGTTCCCCGCACCACTTCTTACGGTGTTTACATTTCTCAGCTTATTCGCTTCGCTAGGGTGTCTTGTCATCTGGCTGATTTCAATGCTCGTAATAAAAGTTTGACTGCCAAGCTTTTACAGCATGGGTATCGGTATCATATACTTCGGAAAGCTTTATCTAATTTTATCGTAGACACTTTGAATTGGTTTCTAAATATAATACAGGGTTAAGGCCACTTTTGCAACAAGGCCTATCGGAACCTGAATTTTATGGTGACTTTGTATATAAATTACGCAAAATCGTAGGGAAAACAGAATTTCCTGATCAATTTAAGAAAATTATCATACAATTTAAACGCATTGGCTATAACATAGCTGTAATACTACAGTCTGCATGCGTAGTGGTTAACCCAATCACGGTTGACAACTTTGCCGTCCTCTTGAATTGCACGCCGGTGGGTCGGGGTTCAGACTCTATGATAGCCCCTACATAAAGCTATATCTTAGTTGGTTGGGACCAGATGTTTGTCTGTTTCTTGGCCCACCGGGGTTCAACTGGTGGTCTTCTTTTGCTCCAGTGCTCCAGTGGTGTTGCTGACGCCCCAGGGATCTCCAGGTGTCTCAACACGTTTTGGCTGTCGAGTCCTCATCCTTGCTTCATCGCGGTCTTTTCTTGATCTTAATTGTTGACCGTGATGACTCTCTGATGAGTTAGGGGACCTCCATACGAACCGAACTACCAACTAATTGTGTGCATCGCCGCGGAGGATGAGGGTGACGGTTTGGGCCCAGTAAAACCGGTTTAACCCCCCCCCCCCCCCCAGTAGTTATTACTGACCGTCCCAAGGCGGTACTTTCGTTGTGGTTGCATTTGTTTTATGTTCGGTGCTGTTTAATTTATTGTGTTCTTATTTTAACCCTTCTATAACAAGAATTCCACGGAATGCGGCGTCTCGCCTGCTGGCGCTTTGTCACTCAGCAAAGATGTATGCATGACCCAAATTTCATGGCTCTAGCCTTTATAGTTTCCGAGTAGCAGGCCTAAATGTGAAAACTTGACAAAAAATTGCATAGTCAGCCAACCGTAAAATGTAGGTCAAGACTCAATACAGATGATGGTTTTGAAATTTACTCTTCCAGATGTAAGCATGAACCAAGTTTCATGGCTGTAGCCCTTCTAGTTTCTGAGAAAATGACCTAAACCCCAAAACTCTACAGAAATTGCAAAGTCAGACAACCGTGAAATGTAGGTCAAGACTCAATGTTGATGATGGCTTTGAGATCTACTCTTCCAGATGTATGCATAGCCCAAGTTTCATGGCTCTTGCCCTTACAGTTGCTGACAGTTTCTGAGAAAATGACCTAAACACGAAAACTCAACAAAAAATTGCAAAGTCAGTCAACCGTAAAATCTAGGTCAAAACTCAACGTTGATGATGACTTTCAGCTATACTCTTCCAGATGTATGCATGACCCAAGTTTCGTGGTTCTAACCCTTATAGTTTCTGAGAAAATGACCTAAACGCAAAAACTCGACAAAAAATTGCAAAGTCACTCAACCGTAAAATCTAGGTCAAGACTCAATATTGATGATGGCTTTCAGCTGTACTCTTCCAGATGTATGCATGGCCCAAGTTTCATGGCTCTAGCCCTTATAGTTTCTGAGAAAATGACCTAAACGCAAAAACTCGACAAAAGTTTACGCCGACGCCGCCGCCGCCGACGACACCGGAAAAGCAATACATATGTCTCGCCTCTGCTTCGCAGGCGAGACAATAAAAATAGAAAATAGGTAAAAATAATTGTTAAATGTTTCTCGTATAATTTGCTTAGTCTGTTGTAACCCTTCTGTTGGTCTAAATTATTTAGTTCAATAAAGATAGCTGAGTTGCCACCTATTTGGGAAAGAGCTGCTGACTCGGCTTAAAACTTGTAATTTATTGTTTGTTGGGATGTCTTTGTCAGTCTTTCCCTTTGGTGTTGGGGATGGGGTTTGGGGTCTGGTTCAGTCAGTTCCTGAAGTGTAGTTACTCTTTAAATTTGTTTACTGGTGATACGTCCAAGGACAATCATTCACCAGGACCTGTGAATCAGGGAAGCTAGTCCCTAGCCCTTATAAGAGAAGTAAACTTAGTAACTGAATCCTCTGCTCACTCAGCAGCAGAAATAAGTGAATCTTCCAGGGAATTCCAATCTCTAATAGTCTGGGGGAAGAAACTGGACTTGTAAATGTCAGTCTCAGCCAATGGGGTTTGAAATGCCAGGGAATGATGATTCCTGGTGTGCCTACTTGGGGGAACAAGGTCATTTATGGGTATACTGGCTGCACTCTGGCTGCTCACTCAGCAGCAGAAATAAGTGAATCTTCCAGGGAATTCCAATCTCTAATAGTCTGGGGGAAGAAACTGGACTTGTAAATGTCAGTCCCAGCCAATGGGGTTTGAAATTTATGGGTATACCTTGATCCAAACGAAATGTCAGGGCGGTAACAAATATGCGCTGGCAATCACTGTCAAATTCGATCAGTCCACTAGAAGATTCGGTAGAATAAATTTTGCACGCTTGTTCAAGTTCACTAAGCGTAACGCATTGTTATTGTACCTTTCGTCACCATATTTACTGTCGTGTATGAAAGACGTATCTATGTTGATACAAAAAAGTAAGAAGGAAGGTGCATTTTATTAAGATGATAATGAGATTCTGCGCGCAAGGAAGTGACGTTCACGGTGTGACAAATTCCGCCGCCGCGAGATTCGAACTAGATAAGCCAGGTCTTAGCAGACTGCGCTTCCGACGTTTATATAACATCATCCCTGTATGCAAGAGTCATCATAGTGCCTAAGTCGGGCACACCCTGCAGATAAATACTCGCGACAAGTTATTTACGCTTATATTCGCGAATCTATCTTGGCTCGCAAAATGAAACATTTCACGAATATTGGAACGCTTAAATCATAGGATGTAAACTGCCAAAGCAACGTTGAAAAACGTCGTATCAACGTTGACGCACTCTAAATCTGAAAACAACAGTGTGCCAACATTGACATTAATACGATGACCTTTCAGCGGGTTTGTGCCCATTGGATGTTTTGCCGCAACTGTGCCAAAATAATGCTTTTTATACAATGTGCAGATTATCGGTGTAAACGCGAAGCATCAGATCAGCCTGCGCATCCTCCCTGTATAGTAATCAGCTTCTTTCTTATTTTGTACATGATGGATTCAGATATAATAAATTGTTGGGCCTTTTTTAACACTTGAAATGGGAAGAAAAACACAAGCCTGTACATTCTGTACGTTCGAAAGGAAAATATTTCGATCATGAGGACATGCTGTCGTCTCCGTTCACACAGACGATATTTCGATCATAAGGAATATACAGAGTGTATTTGGTCACACAGGCTGTAAACTTCGCAAGCAAAGGCTGCTAAGTCCACTTTGCTTCTTATTTTGTTTATTACGTAAGGAACAAAGTGGACTTAGTACACTTGGCTTTCGAAGATGACAGGCCCTATGATCATACATGAAGATCAGGAGTTGGGCTGTACATGTACTAAGACAGCATGTGCGAATAGAGAAGACTCAGATAAACCTGTGCATTCATTCCATCCCTATCTATATATATGGCAAACCACAACTTATGTTCTTTATGGCGAAACTTAATGAAAGTGTGAACAAACATGACTCAGGCCAGTCTGTGCATCCTCGCAGCTAATCTGGTAAATTTAAAGAGTAAATGATTGGCATCGCATGAATAGATACCTTATTGGATGTGCGAAAAATAAATGATAAGATCATCCTATGTATCTGATCAGTCGTGGGTGAAGCGCCGGCCTGCTGATCTAGCGGTTCCGAGCTTGATTCTCGAAGGCGGTCTCAATCGTAAATCGTAATCATTATCACCTCCCATCGTTTTGATATGACAAAAACTGCTGAAAAGGACGTAAAATCGAAAGTCGATTCATCCCTTTTTGATCGACGTTGTACAAGGACAGATAATATGGCTAGCCACGTGCGTCTATTGTAGGCTATACCGCCTGCATAACTTTACGTTGTATTTGCAAGTTTTGTTACAGTAAATAATTTTTGTTCACTTACCGGTGAGTGAGCAGCGTGTATGTCCTGGGCCCCTTTTTGTACAATAGAAAAGTCTAGGGGAAGGTACAAAGATAACTCCGCCCTGACATTTCTTTTGGATCAGGGTATATACTGGCTGCACCCCTCAGACCTTTGTACAGCATTATGAGTCTACTATCTTTCCTTCTCTTTTTTAGGGATTCCCACTTAAGGTGGACGATCCCGGAAGAACTCTGTTCTTGCTTGTTTAAAAAACAAACAGAGTTATTGTTCATAATCAAATCGACTAACTGTGGAGTATATACAGTTATAATATACACTTACAATATCTACCGTAAAGATCCTAAGTTTTCGGGCACATAGGTCTGTACAAACAGTGGAAACTGAGATCAGACTGTTCCTTAGGAACCAGAATGATCAAGTTCTTCACAGTTTCCATTCCATCTGCGCATTTTTGTCGACATTACTCTATGGTAGAACCGAATAACAGGAAAATAAATAATAGGGCAAGGATCGGCGGTGCTTGCAGCAGGTGCAGAATTTGGGCAGTCTGTTTTGGGGATATTTTGAACTTAAACATTGTTTTTCTAGTAAACAAAACGGTGAAATGTTTGTTTTTTTGTTTTATTCTTTAACATACGATGTAAGTTTTACTAAAATAATATGCATAAGCATGCCCCATCGATTGATGATATTTTTCATGACGTTTTTCATGAAATTCAATTTTCTTGCATTTTTTCAAAGAATGTAAAAATATACTTATTAACAAGAAAACTGGATTTTTTTGTTATCAGTTTGTTTCAAATATCCTATACTACAGATTATATGATTTGCTGAAATGAAAGTGCATTCATGTGCTAGAGATATGAACTTTAATGGAAAATGTGTAAAAAAAGTATGTAGAAATACAAAATATTGTTTTTTAGGAAAACAAAACGGTGAAAATTGTTTTTTTCTTACCCAAATGTTTTATAGCTCTTTGGGTTATTTAGACGGTATAATGGTTTGAATGCCCCGCCAATATTTCTATTCAGTATTCGTCTACCTTAAGTTTCTCCAGAATGCCAGTCATACTCCCAGTTTCATATGTGTAATTTCCCGTCAAAAATCTAGCTGCCCTTTTCTGCACCTTCTCTAGTTCATGTTGAAGAAGTGAACTGCCATACTCCAGGACTGGACGCACCAGTCCCTTGTATGCTGACTCTTTAACATCTTGTGGACATGCTGCCAAGTTACGTCTGAGGAAGCCAAGGGTCCTATTAGCCTTTGTTCAAATATTGCTGACATGTGTGTTCCATTTCAAATCATTGGTAATGGTTATTACGAGATACTTGATGGTTTCTACATTATTGAGGACCGTTCCCTCTAAGGTGTAGGAAGCATTGATCTTCTTGATCCGTTTCCTTGTAATTTGCATTATGTTGCATTTGACAGGTTGAAATCTCATGCCCCAACTCCTTGCCCAACAACCTAAACGATCTATATCCTCCTGAAGTTTCACCGTGTCTTCAATATCTCTGATTACACGATAGCAAACACAATCGTCAGCAAAATGTCTTAATTCCGAGTCAATATTTTCTTTTATATCGTTAATGTACAACGAGAATGACAGTGGTCCAAGCACGGTGCCCTGGGGACACCCGACAAAACCGGGACCCAATCCGACTTAACTCCATTTACCACCACACGCTGCTGCCTGTAACAGAGAAAAGAATCTATCCATTTCAGAGTCTTCCCACCAATACCATAGCCGAATAGCTTACATTTAAATAATTCATGAGGGGGAGTGTCAAAAGCTTTCTCAAAGTCCAAGATGAAAGTGTCAACCTGACTACCCTTATCCAAGATTTTAGCCCAGTTGTTTATAACTGTGATCAATTGAGTACTTTATTTTGAGTTTGAGATTATTCTCAAGTTTTATAATCTCGAACCCTGAACTTGTCCTGATATGAAAAAGAAGACATCCTGAAACAATCTGTACATGATAACATGGATAAAGACGGAACACATTATTTTTAGATTAATATCTGAATGAATTAACGAACTGTCGTTCAATAGCTTCGGCTTGCTGTTTTGTACTCGGAAAGATAACTTAGTACGTAATCTTTACATTACTTGCAAAGCTTATATTTGTTGGTTTTGTACTTAGAAAGATACCTTAGCACGTAACCTTTACATGGCTTGCAAAGCTTATATTTGTTGGTTTTTTACTCAGAAAGATAACTTAGTACGTAACCTTTACATGACTTGCAAAGCTTATATTTGTTGGTTTTGTACTCAGAAAGATAACTTAGTACGTAACCTTTACATGACTTGCAAAGCTTATATTTGTTGGTTTTGTACTCAGAAAGATAACTTAGTACGTAACCTTTACATGACTTGCAAAGCTTATATTTGTTGATTTTGTACTCAGAAAGATAACTTAGTACGTAACCTTTACATGACTTGCAAAGCTTATATTTGTTGGTTTTGTACTCAGAAAGATAACTTAGTACGTAACCTTTACATGACTTGCAAAGCTTATATTTGTTGGTTTTGTACTCAGAAAGATAACTTAGTACGTAACCTTTACATGACTTGCAAAGCTTATATTTGTTGGTTTTGTACCCAGAAAGATAACTTAGTACGTAACCTTTACATGACTTGCAAAGCTTATATTTGTTGGTTTTTTACTCAGAAAGATAACTTAGTACGTAACCTTTACATGACTTGCAAAGCTTATATTTGTTGGTTTTGTACCCAGAAAGATAACTTAGTACGTAACCTTTACATGACTTGCAAAGCTTATATTTGTTGGTTTTGTACTCAGAAAGATAACTTAGTACGTAACCTTTACATGACTTGCAAAGCTTATATTTGTTGGTTTTGTACTCAGAAAGATAACTTAGTACGTAACCTTTACATGACTTGCAAAGCTTATATTTGTTGGTTTTGTACCCAGAAAGATAACTTAGTACGTAACCTTTACATGACTTGCAAAGCTTATATTTGTTGGTTTTGTACTCAGAAAGATAACTTAGTACGTAACCTTTACATGACTTGCAAAGCTTATATTTGTTAGCTTTGTACTTAGAAACATAACTTAGTACGTAACCTTTACATGACTTGCAAAGCTTATATTTGTTGGTTTTGTACTTAGAAAGATAACTTAGTACGTAACCTTTACATGACTTGCAAAGCTTATATTTGTTGGTTTTATACTTAGAAAGATAACTTAGTACGTAACCTTTACATGGCTTGCAAAGCTTATAATTGTTGGTTTTGTACTTAGAAAGATGACTTAGTACGTAACCTTTACATGGCTTGCAAAGCTTACATTTATTGGTTTTGTACTTAGAAAGATAACTTAGTACGTAACCTTTACATGACTTGCAAAGCTTACATTTGTTGGTAGGTAGAAAGAAAACGTAAATTAACTTTCAAATCTAAAAGAGTTGTCAGATTATGAATATATTTTCTATTGCTGAATACGCCAAAATCTTAAAATTTTGAAGTAAGATGGTCTTCTTTTGTCTGATATGATGGGTTAAGATGAAGGCTCTGCAGATCGTAACTAAGAAGATTTTAAATTAATGTTCGAGTTGCCGAGTGTAGAAAGCAAATAGCTTCCACTTAAAGATAAATGTGGAAAGCAAACATTAGGCTGCCAAAAGTTAACCTAACAGCAGTATCTTGACACTTTCAGAAATTTAAACATTTTAACCATTTCATAGTATCATATTGTCAGAGACATAAATTATAATTTCAATTTTTGAATATAATGTGACGAAACTAACACCACCATAGGCCAACATTGTTTTTCAAGTATCCTGATCTATAGCATATTGGTCATTCTTGCAGAAAATGTAAACATTCGATAATTTAAACCGGCTGTTAAACAGTTTTCTGTCAAAATTGCGTATAGTTTTATATTCGAAATCTAATGGGACAACACAAATACAAGGCTACAGTGTAGTTATATCAGGCTTTTCAAGTGATAAACGCTGAATTTGTGTAAAACACACACAATAAAACAGACTAAGAAGATGGTTTTGATAATTAATAACAAATCACAGTCCTTGGAAGATAACCCAGTATTTTTTATAGGGGTCAAACATTTTTTTTCATGCATAAACGTTTGCAAGGTTCCGAGAGAGATGGTGAAAACCTTGGCCTTCGACCTCGGTTTTCAAAATCTCCCGAACCGAGACCAAAGGCCGAGGTGTTCAACATCTCCAGAGGGACATTGTAAACGTTAATGCATTGAAAAAAAAGTATTTGATCGCTATTTTTGCATTAATTCAAATAGAATGCACAAACATATCGACTATGCACTATTTTTTTGGCTAATCGCCATTATTACCTTGCTGATTCCTACACGCACTATGCATGTCTATAAAAATCCTCGTTTCAGGCCATTTTTGTCTAACCTTTAGCAGCAGTTTAACAAAACATATTCATGTTCATCAAAGTTTTCACGACCGGATGACGTTTGCACTTCCATTTTTTTACAATATCCGAATTTGTATGACTCTTTCGTACAAGTCTTTTATCGACAACTGCAAATGCAATCTTGCCGCTTATTTCTGTATTGACGGAGTATTGCCCTGCAACTTATATACAAAAAGTCGCAAAGGCAGTCATTATAGCACGTGAAGAGCCTTGTTAATGCATGGTTTTGTCTTCGTAAAAACATGTCTATTAACAGCTGGTGACACCGATATTTATGCAATAATGTCAATTTAAACATGGACTGTGTCATCCTCGAATCCGATCAAGTGCATTTTCATTTTTATTAGATTGTAAGACATGGAGTGTCTCTTACACAACAACCCGAAATATGTAGAAGCGTTTTATAGATTTAAGGGATTTTTTTGTTTTAAGGGGAAAATCCGTCTAACAACAGAATTACATGACTGATTTAGGTATTTGGAATCATTCTAGAGGGGACTAGACCTCCTTATAGCCGAATTATTACAGTAATATTGTCCTCTCGGGGAATGTTTTATAAACTCCATAGCAAAAAATAACACATACCTTTTTCGGGTGAACAATCTCCTCCAGAGCAGGATATTTGTTCACGTGCGATGACTTGACTGGATTCATGTTACAAAATGTTATTGCTGGAAACGGTAGCGGGTTAAACTTCAAAGAAACCGTTGTTTTGATTGGATAGGTATAGAAGGCACTAAACAAACTATACAACTGAATAACAAACACTGTAAAGGTCGCCAGGAACAACAAAACCCAGAGAATTTTCACCGGTCTCTGCTTAGAGGAAACTATCTTTGGAATCCCGTGGAGTGAACTTCCTTCAGCGAGACTTTTCAGAATGGAACCCAAAGTTTTCTCGCGTTTTGTCGTGGATGGCATGGTGTTTTGAACAAAGTGCCCTGAAAGTATAGTCAGAAACTAGCCATAAGAAGAAGGGTAATATTATATGGTATATCATTTCTTTAAACTAAAGTAATGCCATTGTTGGTACCAAAGTCCACATGTAAGAGACCGGCAGGTATAAATCGAGATTGATTTACATTTATTATATACCGGTATTAGGAGAAAAAAGAAGGACTACAGATTATTCAAAAATGACAGATTTCTCGCCATCAAGTAGCAATTTGTTTTCTACATTGTTCTTTCCCGTTCAACAGGGAGTGTTAACGTCGAGAAAAGACATAAAGATTGGAAACAAAAATTACCCAAATAATTTTAACAACCGTATATGAACAATAAAGCATCTTTGGGTTTCTCAAGATTGGCCAGTCGCGGTCATTTTTAGTTATGCAGTTATGCATTTCTTGCCTGGATAACAAAAGGAAGAGCAAGATGATTAAATCAAAAGAAAAATTAAAACAAAAATAAACCTACATTTACTAATTAAACAGTCCCTAAATACATACAGTCGAATTTTGACCATTCACTTTTCAGTTGCACATCAAAGCACTGTTCCGTTTTTACATTCCCTGATTATGACATTATACAAACCCCTCGAAGGAAATGAGCTACAGAAACAAATTGCATATTTTTTGTTTTTCCCCGTCAATATGCAAATATCAGTTATTTGACATTAATGAGAAAAAAAAAAACAGCGCTTAGGCAATACACAAGCTGACATTATATCATCACTTACTTTCCGGTATTATTGGATATCTTCATTTATATTTTAGATGATGTCGGCATAAGGATTTATCTGCCAAAAACGACGAAGTCATGGATGAATATCACTGTTGAGGATAGAAAATATACAGAACAGAACAGAACAGAACAAACCTTTATTGAAGTCAGACAAAACCCAGGCCATACGCAGATGGCGTGAGGGCTGTTAACAAAAAGATACCATTACAAATAGTGACGTCACAAAATATGGTTATAACTATACAACATGAATCATTTAGTAACTGGAGACTGATATATTAGTTTCTTATAATGTTCGAATTACCTGTAAAATTGGTGCCGTCCCGTGTCTCTTTACCTCCATTAGAAAGAAACAACAGGAATTGAATGAGTCAGTAGTTCCACTGGCCATAACCAAATTTGCACTAACATTTCCAATACGAAAAATAAGTTCCGAAATAATGTTTTTTTTGGGCAATATTTCAGAGACCACGCTTCACTGTCCAACTTATTTGTACACCGCTGTGACGTCACTTCTACTATAACAGACATTGATGAGGTCGACATAAGAATTTCAAAAGAGATTCACCAGGCCGAAAAAGTGATATTCACCTCGACTATTGGTCTGGCAAAATGGTGACTATTGACTGAGTTTATCAACGATCACTTACTGTTTTGTTATATGACACAAATGTATATTATTTGATTGGTTTTTTACAACTTACACTGTGTTTGTAAAGTACGAGGGTTGATCCAGAAGTAATGTCACTGCAGCTACAAAATCATGTAGAATAAAGAGAGAGAGCAACAAAATTTCGTATCCATGTACCTTATTCTATTTGCAGTATGGAAAATGTCATAAAACTATAGTGCACAGTAATCGAGATATCAAGATAGACAGAACGCATAGTAACGACAGGCGCCACATGACAGTTACGTTGTTGACGTTCCAGACGAAGTTTGGATATTGTGTCATGTCTTAAGTAGCATATTCATTGTTCTAGCATAGCACGAATGTCTGTTCACACATGTTGATCTCGTCTTTCATTATTATTTGAACAGCCCCGCAGCTCATGTTCAAGAATTTAAAACATCTTCGAATCGCAGAATGGCGGTCTTCACTTAGAATCGAATGATTTTATATCACCAATTCAGTCGGGTTTCCGATCTGAACGCAGTACCAACGATCATTTAATCAGACTGGAAACTTTTATCCGAGATGCATTTGTAAATAGAGAACATCTTGTTGCTGTTTTTTTTTTTTTTTTTTTTTTTTTGACAGACTCACATGACTTAGGTGTTAAGGGTAGATTACCTGTTTTTATCCAAAGCTTCCTTGAAGATCGAACTATGCAAGTTCGTGTAGGTTCTACTTTATCTGATCTTTACGATCAAGAGCAAGGTGTTCCCCAAGGAAGTATTTTTTCTACTACATTTTTGTTCAGTATAAAGATAAATAACATTGTAAATTGTCTAGACAGTAAAACGGATGGTTCCTTATATGTTGATGATTTTGGAATATGTTATCGTTCTAAAAACATGAGAACAATTGAAAGACACCTTCAACAGTGTATTAATAGAATTGAAGGCGGGGCTACGAACAATGGTTTCAAATTTTCCAAGTCAAAAAACACAGTGTATTCATTTCTGTAAACTTCGAAGTATTCACAGTGATCCTATTCTTTATCTATATGGAGCTCAGCTACCTTGTGTTGAAGAATCCAAGTTTTTAGGAGTAATCTTTGACCGAAAACTTTCGTTTATTCCCCACATTCGATACACCAAAGCGAAATGTTTAAAAGCTTTAAATATTCTTTTTTTTGGGGGGGGGGGGGGGGGGGGGGAGGTGGGGGGGGGGGGGCCAGATAGTTCCACTCTTCTACATCTTTATCGTTCTTTAATTCGGTCAAAGTTAGACTATGGATCTATTGTGTATGGTTCAGCCAGCAAGTCCTATTTACAAATGTTAGATACTGTTCACCGTCAAGGACTTCGTTTAGCTTTGGGAGATTTTCGGACATTTCCGTTAACTACTTTGTATGTAGAAGCAAATGAACCATCAATGTATCTACGACGAGAAAAACTTGCTCTCCAATATGCCATCAGACTCGCTGCTAACCCGTCTAATTCGGGCTTCCGAGTCACATTTTCACCACAATTTTTGGCGGTGTTCGAGAACAAACCGCATGCAATTAAAACTTTTGGTATTCGAGTTAAACCACTTATGAATACTAAAAATATCGAAAAGAATTTTACCATGGAGATCCCACCTTGGAAGATGAAAAATCCAAACATTTTATTTTTATGACCCAAACATTCTCTCAGACCATTGTGTTGTTAATTTTGCACTTCAGTTTGACATGCCAGTTGTTGAAAATATCGATGTTATTGAAACGGATAATGACGCAGCAGCATCAATTCCATGTGGTGGAAAGTATGTATGGGATAATAACATATCAGATATCTATGTTAGCAATTTACAATCCGATTCTGTTAGGCAGCAGTTAGATATATTAATGGATACAATTAACAACGCAAGTTCATCATACGACATTGATCGCAGTGTTGATTCGTTTGTTTCGGTTCTTGATACTGTGTGTGAGCCATTTTTCAAAGAAGTAAAACAACATAAGGTCACAACAGACCAGAATATTTCTCATTCTCAGTTCAAATATAATGAAACATGCGAGTATAAAAGAATTAAATTTTATGACTCGTTGAATAGATATAGAGCTGATAAATCAGATATTAATAGGACAAATATGGTAAAAGCAAGAGCGGATTTTAAGAAAGAAGTAAGAAACTATAAGCAAGATCTTGATAGAGCGAAAACAAAACAATTAGTAGATGCCCGTTATAAAAATGCTAAGGATTATTGGAAAATGCTCAAAAGTGCAGCTAACATTTCGAAGCAAAAATCCCTTTCGGCAAATAAGTTCACTGAATACTTTCGAGCGGTAAACAATCCAGATGATTCTTTCTTTCAAGTAGATGAGGATGATTTGTATTTTCAAGAGCGATTTCTTGATACCGAAGTACAAATTATGTTTGCTGAGCTTGACCTAGAGATAACGTCCGACGAGATTTTAAAGTCAATAAGACAGTTAAAAAATGGCAAAAGTGGTGGACCTGATAAGTTATTAAATGAATTTTTTACTCATGGAACAGAAGTTTTAGTGCCATTTTTACATACACTATTTAATAAATTACTTACAACTGGTTATTTTCCAGCTTCATGGTCTGATGGCTATATTGTTCCATTGCATAAAAAGGGAGATGTTAATAATGTCAATAACTACAGGGGAATAACGTTACTTAGTGCTTTGGGCAAATTGTTTTCGCGTACACTTAATAACAGATTAACAGACTGGGCTGAAACATATCAAGTCTATATTGAGGCGCAAGCAGGTTTTAGAAAAGGAATGAGTACTGTTGATAACATCTTTGTTTTACATGGTATGATAACGCATATGTTAAATCAGGGTAAAAAACTGTACTGTGCCTTTATTGATTTCAGTAAAGCATTTGACTATGTGATACGAAACATACTTTGGTATAAACTGATTAGACTGGGTGTTAGGGGCCAAATTCTTAAAGTTATGAAAAGCATGTATGAAAGCATTAAATCTAGGGTAAAATATGAAAATGAACTAAGTGAAGAATTTACTTGCTGTTTAGGAGTAAGACAAGGCGAGTGTTTATCGCCTTTTTTATTTGCCATGTATATAAATGATATAGAAGATTGTTTTTATTTAAATGGAGCTGAAGGTTTAGATACTGGTATGTTAAAATTGTTTCTATTACTTTATGCAGATGACATTACTATATTTGCTGAAACAGCTGAAGGTTTACAGAAAGGTTTAGACATTCTAACGAATTATTGCAAAAATTGGAAACTTATTGTTAATACTGCAAAATCGAAAATTATTGTATTTAGGAGGGGAGGACAATTGCCCAGCAACCTTAGGTTTTATTATAATAATTTAGGGATAGATATTGTAAATTCGTTTTCTTATTTAGGATTAGTATTTACACCTGGTGGTTCTTTTGCTAATGCGCAAAATACTCTTGCTGGCCAAGCTCAGAAAGCTGTATTTAGGCTTAATAGTTATTTATACAAATTTACAGAGCTTTCGCCGTATCATAGGCTAGAATTGTTTGATAAACTGGTTTCTCCAATTTTGAATTACGCATCTGAGGTATGGGGTTTTTGCAAAGGTGATAAAATTGAAACTGTTCATATGCAATATTGTAAACGGTTACTTGGTATTAAAAAATGCACGCAAAATGATTTTGTTTACGGAGAGTTAGGGCGCGTCTCATTTCAGAATAAAAGATATGTTTCTATTATAAAGTACTGGTTAAAGATAACAGTGTGTAACGAAAACAAGTTTGTGCGACAGATATATAATATGATGTTGAATGATATTGAAAAAACGGAAAATAAAGAAAATTGGGCTCTCTTAGTAAAGCGATTGTTGGAATCTCTTGGCTTCGGCCACGTATGGTTAGCTCAAGGGGTGGGTGATCTAAATATATTTCTCAACGTATTTAGGCAGAGACTGACGGATAATTTTTTACAAACGTGGAACTCAAGATTAGATGAATCAACTCGGGCAATATTTTATAACAGTATTAATTGTTTTCAATATCAACACTATTTAAATTTTGTAAAAGTAAAGAAATACAGATTTGCATTGGGAAGATTACGGTGCTCTTCTCATAGACTGGAGATAGAAGCTGGTAGATGGCATAAGCCAGTCAAAACACCTATAGAAAATAGAAAATGTATACACTGCAATATTGTCGAAAATGAATTCCATTTTTTGTTTGAATGTCCCATATATAATGATTTACGGCATCAGTATTTAGAAAGTTATTATTATATCAACCCTAGTGTTCATAAAATGAGACAATTATTTCAAAGCACAAATGCTAAGTTAGTAAATGACTTATCTATTTTCACATTTAAGGCATTTGAATTGAGAAATTCTTTGTTATACTAATACTGTCATGCTATATTTGATGTTATTATGTTGCTAATTTAGATTTTATTGGCAGAGCCGCAGATGGGGGTTAAGCTTTGGGAGATAATTATGATGTTGCTCTTGTTACCTCGATATATGAAAATCCGCTGCGGCGTATTATTAGTCCCGCCTTTGTAAGGCGGTTCTGATGAGGGTCGCAGAGGGTGTTTATGTTGGTGGTACGATTTAAGGTGGAATCCTTATTATTTCTGGGCTTTACCCAACTGCCGCTATTATGTCAGATATGATGTGTTCTGCTGGAGAGGTGATGTAAGCAGTTCACTTTGGTTACCTGTGCTGCTCCCCGCAGGAAATACTGGTGATTAAGTGAGTGTCACAACTTCGCACATGGTTCCAGGGTAGGAATGTATATTCGTTGTATGTATTAATGTTTATGCTCAAGGGCCAATGGCCTATTGCTTCGAAAAATAAACTTATCTTATCTTATCTTATCTATTTGATCTTAATACAAACATAAAGTCTGTTTCTAATCCTCACATTTTGAAACAAAACTTCCAGGACCTTCAATCGCGTTACGCAGAATATCAATATATATATATATATACTGATGGTTCCAAAGATGATGAGAGAGTTGGATGTGCATTCATATCTGGAAAACACTGGAATTCCTTACGTATATCCTGATGGTTCTTCTATTTTCACCACAGAAGCAAAAGTTATAGATTTAGCTTTAAGTTTTATTGACAACTATCTCCTTAATGAAAAATTTGTATTTTTTTCAGATTCTCTTTCAATCTTGAAAGCTCCAAATCATACACACACCGTACAACCGGCTGAAGTGATGCCAGATGGCTGAAGAGATAGCAGATCACCAAAAGTGAAAGTAGGTTTTTGCCAGGTAAGATAAAGTTGCTGGTAAAAACAGACAAGAAAATCCTGGAAGAGTTTAGCCTCATATGGAAGTTGCTCAGTGCCTGTAGATTCCACAGTATGAGTTTGAGTGGCTTTCTTACACAGATAAGGCTATGGTAGGGCTTGAATGGGCAACATTTTCAGAAAACAACACACAATCTGCATTTCAGCTCCCATTAAACGAATCTGAGATAGTGCCCAATCTGTTTGCTTACGTGCAACAAAACTTCAGTTAGTCAGCAATATTTCTGCCAATTTTTGATGCACAATTTGGTTTTATAATGAAAATACACGCTTTCAAAGAAGGTGGGTAGCGACAAAATGGTTGACTTTGTCAACAGATGCACTTTTAGGTGGATAGCTGGGATGGCAGATTGGTTTGTATGGAATAGGCTGACATTGATGACAGGTATCAATATATTAGTACATGTATGTGGCTTTAAAATTGCATTTCTAAAGTTCTGGTTGTGTCAGCGGCATTAAATCGCCTCAAGAACTCGTAGAAAGTATTTTCCTAGATGTCAAAGGAATAATATTTGTGTTTATTGAAGCTGGTTATGCATTCGTGGTAGAAAATCGATAGTGTCAGAAAGAGTTACAAACGGCGGCTGGCCTGTGTTTCTTTTCATTGTATTTGTTTGTTATTTTGAAGCAAAGTTCTTGTGTGTTTTGTTTTTGTTTGTTTCATAGTTTGTCTGTGTATGTGAGCGTTTGTGGAGGGGAGGGGGTGGTGGCTTGCTCGTCAGCTTGGTACCGATATGTGAACAAGGGACTGCGAAATTGCCAATTTGCCCTTAAATACCAAAACTGTTACCTTTTTTATCTGTGGTCCGGCCAGGGGCGTAGTTAGGCTTTCTGTGATGTTGAAACCCATGCAAAAGGTGTGGGACGAGTGCCAAAGGCACGAGAGGGAGGAGAGCACGAGAGCCCCCACCCCCATATGACTGGATTCCATATATGCAGTGATAATTAAGAATTATTTGTACTTACCTACCGGCGTAACTGTGTTCCAAAGTATACAAGCCGCGCGGCGACAAACCAATGAAGTGACATGTGCGCCTAGCGAAGACTCAGATCAGACTGTGCATCCACCCTGTCTGATCAGCTTCAGGACTGATCAGGACTAGGTTACCTCCATGCCGACAGCGAAGACTGTGATCAGATGGGGTGTATGTCCTGGCTGATTTGGGTCTTTGCTGGGCGCACATGCCAGTTTTGTTGTTTTTTGTTCGTGTCGTGGCTCAAGTATTACTGTGTCCAGTGACTGCAGCTTGATAGCTGTTGGCGAGCTAACAGAGCATCACAAAAATGTTGACTTTACTGAACTGTGACTTCCATATAAACGTAAATCAAGCCGAAAATCAACAAAATTGCGTAAGCGGAAAAGTCAAATATACCCCTCCAGATAACACCGGTGGCCACCACATTTTCAAAATTTTCTCGTGCGGGCGGGGGGGGGGGTCCGAACCCCCCACGAGAGGGTCTAACCCCCTCTCGTGCTCTTCTCCCTCGTGCCTTCGGCACTCGTTCCACCCCTTTTGCATGGGTTTCAACATCACAGGAAGCCTAGCTACGCCCCTGGGGACCACAGTTAAAAAGGTAAAAGTTTTGATATTTAAGGCTGAATTGGCAATTTCGCAGTCCCTTGTTCAAGTATCGGTACCAGGCTGACCAGCAAGCCACCCCCTCCCCTCCACAAACGCTCACATACACAGACAAACTATGAAACAAACAAAAACAAAACACACAAGAACTTTGCTTCAAAATAACAAACAAATACAATGAAAAGAAACACAGGCCAGCCGCCGTTTGTAACTATTTCTGACACTATCGAATTTCTTCCACGAATGCATAACCAGCTTCAATAAACACAAATATTATTCCTTTGACATCTAGAAAAATACTTTTTACGAGCTCTTGAGGCGATTTTATGCCGCTGACAAAACCAAAACTTTAAAAATGCAATTTTATAGCCACATACTAATATATTGATACCTGTCATCAATGTCAGCCTATTCCATACAAACCAATCTGCCATCCCAGCTATCCACCTAAAAGTGCATCTGTTGACAAAGTCAACCATTTTGTCGCTACCCACCCTCTTTGAAAGCGTGTATTTCCATTATAAAACCAAATTGTGCATCAAAAATTGGCAGAAATATTGCTAACTAACTGAAGTTTTGTTGCACGTAAGCAAACAGATTGGGCATTATCTCAGATTCGTTTAATGGGAGCTGAAATGCAGATTGTGTGTTGTTTTCTGAAAATGTTGCCCATTCAAGACCTGCCATAGCCTTATCTGTGTAAGAAAGCCACCCAAACTCATACTGTAGAATCTACAGGCACTAAGCAACTTTCATATGAGGCTAAACTCTTCCAGGATTTTATCGTCTGTTTTTACCAGCAACTTTATCTTACCTGGTAAAAACCTACTTTCACTTTTGGTGATCTGCTATCTCTTCAGCCATCTGGCATCACTTCAGCCGGTTGTACGGTGTGATACATGTTCAAGAAATTCCCAAATTCAAAAATTATTAGGAAACATGAAATTTCAAAAACAAAAGAAACAGTTTTGTTGGCTCCCAAGTCATATAAATATTACTGACAATGAAACCGCAAAGCAAAAGAGTCTCTTCAACTAAACATATCTATGTTTGAAATACCTTTCAACAATTTTAAACCCCCTATCAACAAGTACATCTTGTCAAAGTGGCTACGTCGTGTGATACAGCTGTTTTTAATAAACTTCATGCTATTAAGCCTATCATTGAAACTAACACTTCATTTATTCGAAGTCTCAGGAGGGAAGCAGTTGTAATGGCTCGTCTGTGCATAAGCCATACAGGAATTACCCATTCGTATTTGCTAAATCGTAAAGAACAGCCTTATTGCATTGTGCCCTTTACAGTTAAACATATTCTTATTGACTGCATTGATTTTTCACAAAGCAGAAATAGATATTTTCGAGCTAACGACTTGACGCAACTTTTTCAAGATGTACCTGTGGACAGTATCCTATCATTTTTAAACGATATTAATCTTTTGAAAAAAATATAAACTTTTCTGTGTTTTTACAATGTATAGCTTCCAAGTTTAAAATACAAAGGACGGGTTACACTTTGGCCGTTTTTGTGCCCACGACCGATCTTGATAAAATTTATGTTTATAAAGGCTTGGCATTTCGGCTGTTTATTTAGGCACATTTTTAAGTTTGCGGTTTCCTAAAAAATCACGTGACTTCCGGTTTATTGCATATGGGGTGCTGAACGGGGTACACTTGCTACCTGCGGGTTTTCGATATAATCAGCAATTCCGCTGACATATCAGCCCTCCAAACTGACAGATATAATACTTTTGGTTCTTATCCACAGTCTAAAAGAGATATTTTCGCTCAAACCATCTAGTAAGGAGAAATTTTATTTGAAGCTTTACGAATCCTCAGAACAGTAGATTTTACAAGTGTTTATTAACACAATATTAAGCATGTAAAGAGTTTGCTTATGCGAAAATAATGAAGCAACTGAACAGGAAGTCGATTATAACCGACCGATATTGTTAAGCAAATGTATTCTTGGCGAAACGCTTTTGCACGCTTGTGTTCTGGCAAGTGCGTGAAAATTCTTTTCCTAAGCATTATTCAATATCTATACATATATAATGAAAGCTTCATCATTTCAAATATTAAACACGTATGAAATATTACGTATTTATGGATGCTACACAGGTACAGATGTTTGAAATATAAGACAAAATCAGTGAATCAAGAAATCATGGGCAGAAATGGAGTGTAGATTCACCTAGCCACCTCATCAATAAGTCGATAAGTGACACGTTCACATTTTATAATGGGCTGACATAGGACATGTTATTTTCTGAGCCAATAAAACTGTTAAAACCTTAGATAAAAAAATTATTGTTGATGATTCCTAAATCTACATTAACCCTATTTTACAAACATATAACTTTCATATTGTTTAGATGAAAAAAAAGTAGGTCATTTTTATATGTAATGTCCATACCCTTCTTTCTATTAACCACAATATAAAAATCATAAAAAAACGACCCCCCTTTGATTAAATAACCGATTAAAACAACACTATTTTTTTCCGTTAAATACAAAATTGCTGATACTTCCTAAAACTAGAAAGATTTATCTTTCATAAGGTATATAAGTCATATTTCTGCTTTAAAAAAAAGTTAGGTCATTTTTCAAAAAAGCCTAGTGGACGAAGCAACTAAAACTGCATTTTACCGTGTAAAACCGGTTTGCAGCAAGCGGTTGATGACGGATCAAATTCATACCTAGCACTATTGTATTGCACTGGTAAAACAGTTAGATATTCGCATACACAGGTAATACTAACAACAATTATAATAATATAATAAATAATAATAATAAAGCCTGTGGTATGGTTTTAGTAATATTTTTAAATTAATGTTTGAACAAATTTTATTAAAATATGGAAAAATATGGTAACACTATATGCCCATCAATCTATCTAAATTATAGTTAGGATTCCATTATTAACTTACTAAAAAGAAAATATTATCAATTAGCAGGTTTAAATAGCTCCTTGATGCGCAATTAACTTTTTGAATTGCGGGCCGCGTCTTTCGAAAACTTAGCGTGTCATTACACTTCTTACATTTTTCTATAATTGTTGTCTAAACAATTAAGATTCGGTGTGTCTTCCTAATTAGGCGTCATTAAAAAGGTCGTTGTGGTCTGTGATCTTTCGCATCTGAAGTAGTCCTTTTGTTAAGATTAACTGAAGATTAACTGAAAAGTGTGAAAAGTTTATTACTCAAACAGCTGCATTAATTGACACAACTGAATTGTGCAACCATCTCTAGGCTACGCCCATTTATTACCATTAAACTATATCTCCTAACTGGACGCAAAAAGGGGTAATTTAGGAATCAAATTTTGCATAAAATACCGATACTCATTAGAATCTCCTCGTTGCTCAGAATCTCCTCGCCGAGGCGATTTCTAAAGAGTGCACTCAGCATTTGTATTATTTGAAATGTTTAAGGAAATAAATCCTTAAATACTTTTTCAAGTTAAGTTCTTAATCTATTTGTTTTATTATTAAATTGCCCCTCTTGACAAAGAAATCAAACTTGATTGGCCTGTGTTAACAACTTACTAGTTTTAT
The DNA here is from genome assembly GCA_963989385.1 of Ctena decussata. NCBI lineage: Eukaryota > Metazoa > Mollusca > Bivalvia > Lucinida > Lucinidae > Ctena > Ctena decussata. The sequence goes on along the minus strand of OZ022498.1, from coordinate 28,635,628 downwards.
TGCTGCGGTAAATATGGCCACGCGACGATTTATTCATTGCCCAGCTTATCTGACAATATACAATATGCGGTCATAAAACCGATAAGATAAACAGAGTAATTCTTTGACTCATAAATAAGATATTTTTTTGATTTTCTGAAGGGTAGATTATCAAATATGAACTAAACACCCAGAACGACGAATTAGAATTAAATTTATAAGATCTAATAAGAATTAAATTTATTGGGTCCGATTACCCATGGACATTAGCGTCATTTCATATTTAGATGATCTCACCGCAGTACTGCTGATCCCAGTCTCACAGGCTGGTAGCCACGCTTCTTCAGACGGGAAGCTCTGCTTTGCTCTCAATCAGCGGGCGCATATGCGTTATGTACATGCTGGTTTGGGTCTTTTTATGCATATGTCATAAAACACATATAAAGGTCACAGAGCCCAACATGTAGTACCAAATGAGAAGCAGCGCTGAAGTGACTAACTATTCCAAGTCTGATGAAGAGTCAATTAAATATTAGTTCGAAATCAAACATTAATTCAATGGATCATGAAATACAAGTCACAATGACCTACAAATAGTATGACGTCATTTGCAATGTCTGACTGAACTATTGTCTTTAGTATGATGCATATGTAATGTTGAATATATAAGGAAAAGAACAGCGAATTTTTAAATATATGTGAGATTGTAAAGATTTTTTTTTTCCTTTTGAGAGGCAAGTGAGCTGCACTCTGAGGAAGGGCATCCAATAGAACGTTCGATGGCATACGACACAGACCAATCTGTGCTTCCGCGCGGGCCGATCAGAGTCATCGCATTCGGCATACCAGGAGTAATACCGATACGATACGCACTACCCCTCGCATGGTTTCGCCAAGAAACGGAAACAAGCAGGGTTTTGCCGATTATCAATTGCGAATGACTGGTCATTGTATTGAGCGAAATTATGACAATCATTACCATCACAGTGACTGCTGTTCTTCACGGTTGTTATAATTATTACTTTTATTGGTACATCGCTATTCTCGTTTTGCTTAGAACCTCGATTTTCATTCACTTTGCTTTGTTAATTATCCAGGAATGATATATGCTGATAAAGCATGATTATGCCTGCAATCCTGGAAGCTAAGTATCACCAAGTGTTATTTTCTCCCTTTCTTACTATGTTAGTTTGTATTTCTTGTCTTTGTATTTCTCTCAGTCTTTCTGTTTCCTGTTCGCTTGACCGATTTTCTTATTTTTCACTCTCACGACTGGCACTCCACACTTTTCTTGTTCTAAGTAATATCATCTGCTATGATACTCCAGACTGGTCACCAACACTTGTCTTAATTTTCTTACATTTTTTATTGTGTAGTATATAATGGTTTGTAATTACAAGTCAGACGGTCTTGGTGGCTTTTCTGGGGTGTCTGCTACTTTAGGGTTAGGAGCCAGGAAAAGAATAATTTGTAATAAATTCCACTTTTTTCTTATTACCATACTTTTCGGATCATTTCATACCAACGATGGTGTGGGATGCCTCAGTCTTATACTCGCTTTGCAACGCAGTAATGAAATGTACAAAAATATAAAACTACCTTATAGCAGAATGAAATGTTCTCCATTAAAGAACCGGTCATTTAGTATCAATTGTTTAAGGTTACTTATTATAGCTGTTCTAACTTCTTGGATAATTTTCCTCACTCTGTTAAGCGGGGACGTGGAAGTGAATCCTGACCCAGGCTCAGTCGAAGGCAGTGCTGATTCCAGTTCAAATAGTTCATTTAGCTCAGTTGAAATGCTTTCCAATCACCTGAGTATCTTTCATTTGAATATCCAAAGTATAGTACCTAAATTAGATCTAATAAAGTGTGAAGCCGATGCATACGACGTACTTGTTTTCTCTGAAAGCTGGCTTAAACCGGAAGTTCGTGATGAAAGCATCAGTATTGTTAACTTTTTGCCACCATTCAGAGCAGACAGGTGCGATCGTCTTGGTGGAGGCGTCATAATTTACGTTCGGGACTCTTTCTTATGCAAACGTCGCCCTGACCTAGAAATACAAGGTCTCGAGGCGGTGTGGGTTGAAATTCGGGTAAAATCGAAAACAGTTCTCATAGGTGGTTTCTATAGGCCTCCAAATAGCAATACGCGTTATTTCGAGCTTATAAATGAAAGTATTGACCGGGCGTATAACAGTAATATACTTGATACTATTATACTAGGAGATTTTATTATGACTCCAAATAACAGTACTAAAATGATAGAACTTTTACAGGACTTTAACTTGAGGCAACTGATAAATGAACCTACTCATTTTACAGAAAACTCATCCTCTCTAGATTTGATTTTGGTACGTAACATAACTAATGTTTTGTCAAGCGGTGTGATTGATTCTTTCATACCAGATCAAACTAGATACCATCTCCCTATTATCGTACTTTTAAAATTTCTACGTCCACGTACCAAAACTTTTCAACGGCTTATATGGAATTATAAAATCGCTGATTTTGACAGATACCGCACAGTTCTCTCTGAAAGTAACCTTGTAGAAAAGATGGAATCAACAAACGATATTGATGAAAATGTCCAACAAATTACAGAAATTTTACTATTAGCAGCTAAACATACTATTCCAAATAAAACTGTTACAATCAGACCTACTGTCCACCCCTGGATAACATCTAATATAAGAAACTTAATTCGTAAACGAAAACGAAACTTTAGGAAATTTAAACGAACTTCTGACTTTCCATACTGGGAGAAGTATAAACATATCCGTAATAAAATTGTATCAGCTATCAGAAAATCTAAAAAAGACTATTTTGATAAGCTTGATGTTTTACTGTCAACTGAAACTTCAAATATGAAACTCTTCTGGAAAACATCAAAGCAATTACTTAACCTATCAAAATCTTCTAGCAACATACTACTTTAGTGCTGAATAACGAATATGCCGACGACGACATTCATAAGGCGAACATGTTAAACAATGATTTTGCTTCACAGGCGCTTTTGACTGACGACAACAGGCCCTTACCCCAGCTTCCACCCGTCCAGCACGTTCTAAATTCTATTGAAATCTTAAGTCAAGATGTCAGCGATGTTCTTCGTAACCTCAACATTAACAAATCATGTGGTCCAGATTTAGTAAGTCCTCGCCTTTTAAAAGAAGCCTCTAGTGTTTTAGCTAGACCTTTATCAGTTATATTTAACCGCTCTTTAGACTTAGGCTATTTTCCAGATCAGTGGAAACTTGGCAATGTGTGCCCACTTCATAAAAAAGACGACAAATCTTTACCCTCCAATTACAGGCCAATTACTCTTCTAAGCATATTAGGGAAAACCATGGAACGCTGTGTCCACAAATATTTATATAATTTTGTCATTACCAATCAAATTCTTACACCATTCCAGTCAGGATTCATACAGGGTAATTCAACAACATACCAACTGATTCATAATTACCACACATTCTGTGAATCTGTAGACAATGGCAAAGAAGTAAGGACAGTATTCTGTGACATCAGCAAGGCCTTCGACAGAGTCTGGCATAGGGGTCTACTTCATAAATTATCAGGCATTGGCTGCTCAGATAAAATTATACGGTGGTTTGCAAGTTATCTTTCGGGTCGTAAGCAACGTGCTGTTTTCAATGGACAGGGCTGTGATTGGACTCCTGTTCAGGCAGGAGTACCTCAGGGCTCCATTCTTGGACCCATTTTGTTTCTCTTATATATAAACGACATTGTAAGCGATATTGGATGTCCCATCCGTCTGTTTGCAGATGACACAAGCTTGTATATTGTAGTAGAGTCTCCTCCAATAGCCGCAAATTTCTTAAATTCTGACCTACGTGCAATTAGCAACTGGGCTGATGATTGGCTGGTAACTTTTAACGCAAGTAAGACAGTTTCTATGACTATATCAAGGAAAGCAAACCCACCCCAACACCCACCCTTATATATGAATAATGTGCAATTGACAGAAACAGACACTCACAAACATTTAGGTATTACATTCTCAAAATCTTGTACATGGTCTCAGCATATTCAAAACATAACCAGTAAAGCTTGGGCAAGATTGAATCTTATGAAGAGCTTAAAGTTTAGAGTAAGCTGCACGGCCCTAGAACGCCTGTATATATCCTTTATTCGACCTGTGCTTGAATATTCTGACTCAGTTTGGGACAACTGCTCAACTGAAACAAAGAAACAATTAGATGCAGTGCACGTAGAAGCGGCTAGAATTATTACTGGGGCAACTAAATTGTGCAGCATTAACAAACTTTTTTCAGATATTGGTTGGGACTCACTCCAAAGTCGCCGAAATAAACACAAACTTGTTACTTTTTATAAGATTTTGAATGGTCTAACTCCTAACTATCTCTCCGAATGTCTACCCCCTCTGGTGCAAGAAACTACCAATTACAACCTGAGAAATTCAAATGATATCCGAAATTTTCATGCTAATACGAATTTATTTTACAACTCTTTTTCCCCTCCACTATTAGAGCTTGGAACATCCTACCGGAGGACATTTAAGAAGCCACATCTGTTGCTTCTTTCAAATACCGTTTAAATCGAGATATAAAGAAACCTCCAAGATACTATAATGCTGGTACGCGAATTGGGCAAATACTTCAAGCAAGAATGAGAATGGAATGTAGCGCACTTAACTCACATCTTTATAGGAAAAATATAGTTCCAGATCCTTCTTGTCAATGTGGCGGTTTCGAAAGTCCACATCATTTCTTTTTCTGTTGTCCTAAGTATACAGCCGCTAGAAACAGTGATATTCATAGATACAATACCCACGACTTTCTGTTTGGGAGAGATAGTATGACAGACCACGAAAACGAAGCTTTATTCGTAAAGGTACAAGATTACATCATCAGGTCAGGAAGATTTCTTCAATAAATTACCTCTGACCGGCTCCAGCTCTGATTTTGAACATTTACTTGCTTACTAGTTCTAAATTCATGACGTCTCTTCATTACTTTCAATTGCCTGTCGTGGAAGTGATACTTAGGTAATAATCGGTCAAAGGCTCTCTTGATTGCTTCTTCGTTCTTTTCTTATAAGCAGCTATATCAACCTCGTCTACTATATTTCTTATGATAAGAAGATGTATTGTACACCATTTTTATCTTATCTGTCATATTTCTGTAAAATAGCAAACAGTTCAGTGAACAGACATTAAAACTCTCTCTCTCTCTCTCTATCTCTCTCTCTCTCTCTCTCTCTCTCTCTCTCTCTGTGTCTATGTGACGCTTGTTTATTTGTTTGCAATATTTTGTGCATAGCCATTCACGCTTATTGTAATTTTCAGATTGTTTCAGGAGATGGCTTATATATAAGCACTTTGCTTACTGCCAGATCCTGTACCATTATGCATTGTATTACATATATGTATTTATTATGCCCCCGTGACGATAGTCAGGGGGCATTAAGATTTGCCCCTGTCTGTCTGTCCGTCTGTCTGTCCGTCCGTCCGTCCGTCTGTCTGTTCGTCACGCTTTATGGTATAGAGTTTATGTAATCAACTTCTCCCACAGTTTTCAATGGATCTGTTTCAAACTTTGCATACATGTTGGGGACATATTGAAGATGTGCATGTGGATTTTTGTTGGACCTAGAATTAATTTTGACAGAATTACGGCCTTTTGAACTTAGTCATTTTAGGCAAATTTTTGCATTGTAATCAACTCCTCTCACAGTTTTCAATGGATCTTTTTCAAACTTTGCATACATGCTGTGAATGTATTAAAGATATGCATGTGGGTTTTTGATGGCACTAGAATTAATTTTGACAGAATTATGGCCTTTTGAACTTAGTCATTCTAGGGAAATTTTGCATTGTAGGGTATGGATTTTGTGTTATCAACTTGCTCCACAGTTTTCAATGGATCTTTTTCAAACCTTGTCTACATATGGTGGACATATTTGAAGATATGATGAGGCATATTGATAGGTCTAGAATTAATTTTGACAGAATCACAGCCTTTTTAACTTAGTCATTTTGGGCAGTTTTTTTCATGGCAGGTTATGTTTTCAATGGGTTCTTTGTAGGTGCTTTATGGATATATACATATCATGTGACAGGCGCTGCACGGGGCATCATTAGTGTCTTACAGACACAATTTTCTAGTTTGAATAAAATATCGTTTAAACCAAATATATGTCACAGTAACCTACAAATAGTGTGAGGATTTTTTTGCATCGTTTGCCTGACCAACTATTTGTAATTATGTTGCAAATCCAAAAACGGTGCTGAGATATAAGTGAAAATCCTGGTCCGTGCATAAAGTTCAAGGACTCAGTGTGCATGGATGCTTTGCAGTTCTTACATTTTAAGGATATGATCTGATCAAATATCTGCACTCCTATCCTAAAGATATCAACAAAAAATAAGGAAAGGGCTCTTCTAAGTAGCTTTTTATACAAAGTTAGTGGACCAAAGTTCAAGGTCACAGAATTTTACAATGCATTAGCTTCAGGCAGAGGGATACATCTTCTGACCACGTCGCGACATTATAACATGCAGATGATGGAGGATATTCAGTCTAACGCCTTACATACGCACATAACGCCATACCTATACGCATGCCAAGCGCTGCGCCCCCCCCCCCCTCCCCTCCACACACACACGGAATCCTTGGTGGGGACATTAGGAACACATACTACCTAGATGAACAGTTTGAAGAAGATGTGTTGTGTCGAATAATGTCTCTATTTTCTATCAATTACAAACTATACTGATGCGATTTTGATATAAATCCTTTAGTCCTAGTGTTGGATACATGAAAAATTACCAAAAAAGTTTATTTTTCGTTTACTCCTACCCTCGTAACCACTGTAATATAACCCGATTATGATGAATATGTATATGAGGAACAATTATGTATAAAAATTGTAGTGGTTACGAGGGTAGGATGAAGTGAAATTTGGATGCATAGTGGACGTTGGTAGTTCAAATTCCCATCGGCTCAATGTTAAATGCTGCAGACAGTACATGTATTCAACCGCAAAATTAATCTAAAAGGCATTAAAATACGGGAAAATGAAATCGTACAGAATTACGTAGAAACATATAGCAAACATTTCTGCATATTTTTGTGGTTATCTGCCTACCTTCGAAAATTGGCATTTTCAGTGGGCACATTGCAATAGTAAAGTGTAACTCGTCCGTCCTTTATTTGTATAATTGTAGAACCTTTCAATATAATATGTATTTTAGTTGTAATATTCAACTTTTTTGACGCAAATGGCCCAGTGGGTTGATGTGTCGATAAATTTCAAATCATCATCATCATCATGATGCAGCGAAAAGTTCCTCACTGGGCAATGAACCCTAGATGTAAAAAAAGAAATGGACCTGATCTGACCCTTCCTCTACCTACAGAAAATTTCAGCTACTCCAGAGATGTATTATTCCCGTGTAGAACTCCCTGAAGACAGGAAGCAAAGCTCTGTCGTGCCCAGTTTCACAATTGTGCTAATATGATTATACGTATCTCTGGAGCAACTTTAAGGACCCTAGCCCTTGTGGTTACGTAATAACTGAGCTAACCAAAACAGGTGAATATTTTCTTCTATGTTCAATTTACAAGTGAAATATAGGTCATGACCCAATATACATGACTGCTTTCAGTAGATCTTCCCAAAGATTCTAGCCTTTGTAGTTACTTAGAAACTGAGCTTAACGCAGCTGGTGATACCCATACTTTCAATTGCGACATAATACGGTACATTGTATTTTGAAAATGAAAATACAAAAATGAGTTGAAAAACCATAATGCAGCAGTCATGTGCCAGACAATAATTGTGCACGACATTATGAAGTTACCTACGGGCAGAATCCTATGAAAATTGACGATAGTCTGAAACTTTCCAATTTGAAGAATCGCAGACAGCGTTCGAATTTGCGTGTTTGGCCGAAACGAAAGAAGTTGACACCACCATCACGTGCATGCAGAGAAAAGGTCTGTCAATGATTTTCGCTATGGCTCATGGTTTTGCTAATTTACCTTTTATTACCAACGCCCGATATTCTAACGAACATCAAATTAAAAAAAAAGAAACTATCACCTGGAATTTATATGGGAATATCTAAACATCTGAACAGAAGACACGAGAATCAGATTTTTTTAATTACTAGTTTATTTTTTATTTACACTATCATTTCTATTTACTACTCAGTTTGGCTTGAACAACCAACCCAGTTGTGAACAACCCTTAGACTAGCATCCTATTCTGTTACTCAGTATCTTGAACGAGGTTCAGTCATGAGTAACCCAATACATCCTCGGAGGGCCAGGCGTATGCTCAGCTGGTCTATCTAATCTGAGACTGCTGTGCAAAGTTTATGAAGTTGCATAACCTGACATAGCATGTACTTTGAAGGTATTGTCGCTGGCTGTTAGTAAATGAAATGCTATGATAGGGGTCAGGCAAGTGGTGAACCCAGCAGTGGGGCCCAGGCCATAAGAAACCTCCGAGGGATCCAACAGGCCAGCGGTTGCTTACAGGGGAATGAACAAATAACCATGCAAGCCCAGTTCAGACTGAAGTTACTGCTGGGAAATTAATATATTTTCAGACAGAAATTTAATGAATCCCACTTTGGAATCTCATTAATTTTCGAAATAGATCACTGTTTGGAGGTCAGTTGTAAAGTAGATCATATCACGAGCGCGGAGCGCGAGTGATATATCTTCTTACAACTGACCGACAAACAGTGAATTACTACTCAACAATTCGATGCTAGAACTGAACTATTTCGATTCTAACACTCAAAAATGCTGAAAAAAGTATTCGTTTCATTCAAACTCTCCCAACCTTCCTGCCAGCGCGTTCATGTTCCCGCCAATATTCTCGACTGTATCTAAGGTAAATATACGATTTTATGACTGTGACAATTTCGCAAAGGAAAAGAGACGTTACACCGTCTAATGTCTAAAAACGTCACAAAATTACGTCAGTAATGCCAGTGACGTCAGCAATTAGACTCACGCGCTCCGAGACAGTGAATTGTTGCAGAACAAAACACGGAAACTTTCCATTGCTTCTATAGGCGCGCTGTGTTAGAATTTCATATACAAATTGAATGTATCCAAAATAATGTGACCCCCTTTTTAAAAACTTGGACTTTGCAAGCATTAGCTGGGTTGATCCTATGGCAGATGCTGAATTAGGGTGGCTGTGTTATATGAGAAAGCAAATTTTCTTAAACACTGCAAATCACAAACTGATACAGAGCAGCCCTGGGTCCAAAGTTCTTCGCTGGACAATAATCGCTAGCTGTCAAACAATAGTTGGGCGGACCTGACCCTTCTATTAACGACAGAAATGAAGAGATGAAGTTACTCCATTGTAAAACTCTGAAAACAGAAAGCAAAGGTTCTGTCTTGTCCAGTTTCACAGCTGTGCTAATATTACTACATGTATGAATTAAACCAAGAAGATCAAAGAGCCGCAATTACGCACCTTATTTAAAATATAGTTATTTTTCATAAATAGCAAACTATGAAAAAGCAGATATTTTAAGTGATATAATTTGAGAAAGTCCTGGACCAGTACACATACAGAGAACCCTTTGTTAGAGATGCATGTATTCTAAAAATGCCTCACGATGAGTAATATATCCCGGGAATACTTCGTGAACTTCTCTTGCCCGGTCAAATTCCATTTTCAATAAGCACATCACACACTTTTATCTGCTTTCACCTGTCCACGACTTTTTCAAGCAAACCGAAAATCTCGAGATACGAGTTCACATGATATATGCGAACCTTGTCATTGGGCAGACAAACTATCTTAATGGCATATTCAAACTGCGCATGCGCTGATCAGACTGCGCAGACGCAGTCTGGTCGAAGCAAGCGCAGTTTACCCGGAAAATAATGGATGATTGTACTTTATACAAGCGAACTTCATTGCGCATGCCCTGACTGCGTCATTTCATAGACTGGTTTTGGCATGCGAATTTTGTATAAGCCTTAAGGCATATTTTCTTAAATGCAAAGTCCAAAACAGGCAGCCATCCGAAATAGAGTCAAAGTAACAAAACATGAGGACCGAACTGTGGTTTTTATTGGGTCTGTGCTGCACGTGCAAGGCCGGGCCCGTGCAGCTACCGGGAATTCAAACAACAGAGAAATTTGAACAGTCTTCTATCTTGGATAAAGATGGAAAATATATTTTATTCTGGAACTTCAACGATACCCACGTCACTTTTGAAGTCCACGTCAAAACCAGAGGTTACGTCGGGTTTGGGATTTCCGGCAATGGCGACATGTTTCCAGGGGACGTTGTTGTGGGATGGGTAAAGGACGGAGTGACTCATTTTGCGGTAGGTTGTCATTGTTTTCTTTGCGAAGAAAGATTAGCTCCCCTTTTCGCATTTTGTCCGTAATACTTCTTTTTTTTCTTCTTTTTTTTAATTATTATACTTTTCTTTTTTTTCAGTTAACCCTTTTTAGACTGAAAACCCGTTTTGGGGACACTGATGCAGACCAAATGCCTAAATGCTATCCTGACTTTCGGTCAAACCCGAGTACCAAGGCTCGAATGTCAAAGTTTTTTTCTTTTCTTTTCTTTCTTTCATTCTTTTTTTCTGATTTTCAAATTTCGCTAGTTTCAGGTCGACTGCCAAAATTTCATATACGACAAATTTACTTTTGGTGACAACTTGTGTTTTCCTTTCAGGATCGTCATACCACTGGTCACCTACCGCCTGCTATAGACCAGTCTCAAGACTGGTTTCTGTTACATGGAGAGGAGAATGACTTTGGAACAGTCCTCAAGTTTGTCAGGAAAATAGACACATGTGACAGCGCTGAGGATAAAACCATTCAGGTAAGCCTGTAAAGCATGTCTGAGTTCTACCAACAAAGAGGATGGGAGATAGTATTGAACGTTGAATCGTGGTTGATTCAAGGTTGATTCAACCTTGTGTGCCTTCTGAGTAAGATTGTATCTTTCATGAGTGTGATGTGTGGATAGAAATATCAGTACTATTTGCAACGTGAACCCTTAGACAGTGCGTTATGAACAATGGAACAGTTGCAGTAGACAGTGAACAGCCCAGCAAGCATACAAGGTTGGATCAGTTAACAGCCCAGCAGACACACAAGGTTGAATCAGTAAACAGCCCAGCAGACACACAAGGTTGAATCAGTAAACTGTCCAGCAGGCTCAGTAAACGGCCCAGCAGGCACACAAGGTTGAATCAGCAAACAGCTAGTGCACATGGACAATAAGCACTGTTCAAACAGCGAACAGTTAACAGGAAAAGTAGTACATGTATATGGAAACTGTTATTGTGACGTGAGCTGATATGGATGGATGGATGACTTGTGATTTTACGTCCTTTTCAACAGTATTTCAGTTATATCAGGCGTGGGAAGTGAGTGAGTGTGGGAGTGAGTGAACTCGTGTTTAAAAACGACTCACCCGTACATAGGTTATTCAGAGACAAGACCTTGGTTTATCTAAAGTCTAATCCATAAACGGGAGAAGCGGGGAGGGCGTGAGGAGCAGCAAGGAAGTAGTGTCTTCTGTAGCAAGATGTGCTAACAGTTATGAGGGCTGTCATTGGTGAGCCGTGGAATGTTCTTATCACTGTTGGTTTTATATTTAGGAAGGCACAGTAAGATTGATCTATTCCTTCAACGATAACGACCCCGTGGACGATAACTCCCTTCTCTACCATGGAACTAACAGGGGCACAAAGTCTGTTTCTTTGCTCAGTAAATTCCATGTACCTGCCAACTTCCCTGCCGACGTCAAACACTTCGACTTCTTTAACAGAAATGTGAGTATAACTGGCTATTTGAACCGCGACACGAGAAAACCAACGAAGTGGGCATCCACCCAGTCTGATCAGAATCTTCGCTGTCCGCTTTGCGCTAGCTGTGACCCCTAACTACTCTTTAAGCGCTTAGCGAAGAGTCTGGTCATACTTGGGGATGCCTAGGCTGATCTGAGTCTCCGCTGGCTGACAACCACTTTGTTGGTTTCCTCGTGTCGCGGCTCATTTGTCAACGACTACCTCTAATAAAGTTTCTGCTTTGCTTACAATGATTTAAGATTGATACGAAGACTTTGCTATTATCTTCAAAAGGGTTTTCAGAACATTTAAAAAAGTTTCAGAAGGAAGAAAACATGCAGTGTCATTTTCAAAATTGTTTCAAAAAGAAAACAAATAACGTTGTGTCAGTTTCACCACAGTATGGTTTTAGAAAAGCGGCACACATTATTTGTCAGAAGCATTGCGTCATAAAAAGGCGAACACTGAATATGACAATTTCAGAAGAAAGCAAACATTTCTTTAAAATACTTTAAATTAGTAAATTAATTACTACCTCTAAAATATTGAGATTTTTTTTGCAGTGAAATTAAGCAATAGGACTTGACAGACCATGTATAGACTTTATTTTTTATTGCTTGTTTCGTAACTTCATAACACCTCTTATGGAGTTTTAAGCATTCCAATATCATTCATAATTTTGGTTTACAAAACGTTATCTCCTCTTGAATTATTCTGCCCAGAGAATTGTGTTCTACTTAAAAAATATGTACCGTTACCAGTTATTTTAAATGTTTCGCTTGTAGAGACCGTCAATGTTTTTTGTTGATTTTCTTTTTCAGTACGTAATACCAGCTGCTTCGACAACATACCACTGTGTCGGCTTTATGATGCCAGATTTTGGTGGAAAACATCATGTTATAAAGGTAAATAAATAAGCATGGGAAGCGTTTTTGCGGTTGGGGGGGGGGGGGGGGCACCAATTTTTTTATTAAAGTGAATGGGTATATCAGAGGATCAACTCTGCATTTTTTTTCAATTTCGCTATCTTTCTCAAAAGCACAGAATTTGCTCCCCCTGGGTGTAATTTTTAAGAGTATATCCTTTTGGAGGGGCTCCATCAGCCAGGAAAGTGAACAAAGTTGTTTCCCGCTGTAAAAATGGCAGGATAACATGAACTCATACACCTTATTCTACTCTTACCCTCAAAAATGAGGAAGGCAAATCACACTGGGCAGGCGGCAATCGAAAACGCTCTAATCAATCAATTAACGCGGACCAAAAACCGTTAGAAACATCGTTTTCGATTGCAAATCGAAAACGCTGTTTCTAATGGTTTTGATCCGCTTTCGTCGACTGCCCGAGCATTTTCGATTGCCGCCTACCCAGTGTGCAAATACTTACAGGAGAAATATACACAGGGTATAATCGATTCCGCTAATTTTCACTTCCTGCAGAGACTGTACATCATATTTGGCTTCCGCCGAGACTGTCCGCGAACTCTTGCTTCCTGCCGAGACTTCTGTACATGATAAATGACTTCCTGCAGAGACTGTCCGCGTGATTCTGCTTCCTGCCGAGGCTCTCGGCAGGAAGCAGAATCACACGGACAGTCACGGCAGGAAGCCATTATTCGAGGACAGTAGTCTCTGCAGGAAGCAAGAGTTCGCGTACAGTCTCGGCGGAAGCCAAATATGACGGAAAGTCTCTGCAGGAAGCGAAAATTGGCGGAATCGATTATACCCTGTGATATAGGTTTCTAAATTTCTATTGCAATCTTTTGATGTTCATAATTTGACTTTGCAATATGATTTTTTTTAAAGAAACACTCATGTTTCTAAATTCAAAGTACATTCCGAAAAGCCGTAAGCAGTCAAATTTATTATATTTACTTATTAGTTAAAAGTTTATTTGTTTACTTCGACCGAGAGCTTGAGGGCGTTTTCGAAAGGCGGATGTTGGCGTTCAGTGGTCTTACACAATCATCGGAAGCCCATCTTGGATAGCCTGTCCCGGATGATACGCTGCAATAGGTTGATGCCGGGAATCGAACCTCGACCGCAGCGATGACGGCGAGGGAACACTCCCTACGCTGTCCAGACCCACAATAAAAACTTATAAAGCAACTGAAAAGCGTGAATAGATGCTGACAAAGACTAATATTTTAAGTTAAAGGTAGGTTCCTGTACTTTGGAATGCATCATAATTTTGATGATCGTTCATCCAAGTTGTTCGAAAGCACTTATAAAAGGGAATGAATAAGTTTCACTAAAACGTGTAAATCAAAAAAATATTAGATAAGTTGTTTTGCAAGGGATTTCCTAACTCTGCTTCGCACACCAGTAAGCGCTATTTTTAGTTCGCGCCAAAAAAGATAACGTGGCTGATGCCATGCTGCATTGCATTTTGGGATAGTTGTAACCCATCCGCCATGCCAGGACCTCTAGGAGAGCTCACGGCAAGGGAAAATTGACCTTTGGAGAATGGCATCAGAAATTGCCCACTTATAGACATAATAAACATAGTTATTTTTTAGAACTGGAATTCCAACGAAAGAAAGTTAACCAAAAGGGAAAACGACTATTTTCTTCAACATCTGACGAGTTTCTCAGTAGCAACAAATTCAGAAAAATAAGAGAATTCAATACTGCTCAGAAAAAGACGAAATTATTTTGTGAACATAATTGTTATCGCTAGTCCAGGAACCTACCTTTAATTATGAATGCTGACAATTGCACATGATAAAAATATATTTACATGTATGACAAACTGGTCGTGAATAAGATGTATTGAAATTATTATAATAATAATAAATCAACTGATGGTAATGTGCACAACCGTGGTGAATGTAGAATAAACAGTTTCTGGTGCCAGAAGGAATGTATGGAAATGAAATTGGTGATTTCTTGTAGAATGATGCATATTTTTATCAAACTACACCATGTAGTTAAGAGTTATGAGCAATTTCACTCACTGACTACAGCGGAAGGACAAACAGACTGATGGACTTGCACAGCGATTAAAGTGCACACCTGTGGGTCGTGCAATACTGTCTAGACTTTCGTCACCGTTTTGCATGCCGATGGCTGGACAACGTTAAAAGACATAAGTATACAAAATTTGAACCATATGTACCACGGGGTTCAAAAGTTATGTGCATTTTCACTACTTGACCGTACACTTTCAACTTGTGCTCAGCAAAGCCTCGTCCATCAAAAAAGACGATTATGCATGCGAGTCGTTAGATAATGTTGACATGTATAAGTATGCAAAATTTTATCAAAATATAGAATGCGGTTCAAGAGTTAAAAGCGTTTTCGCTGACTGATAATGGACGGACGGACGAACGGACGGACTCACACAGTGATTATAGTGCAAACCTGCGGGTTGTGCAATCTATAGCTGTTATCTTATTCATCACAACAAAAATGACAGCCGTGAAAGCAAAATTAATAAATATATAATACTATGTATTTTCCCTAATATCTGATGTCTTTTAGTATGAGCCCGTAATCACCCCAGGCAATGAGCTCCATGTCCACCATATCCTGATCTACCGTTGCCATGGTTACAACATGTCATCTGATGGCGTTAGTGGTAATTGCTATGATCACAGACCTAAGGCTCTTGGCCACTGTTCTGATGTTGTGTTTGGATGGGCAATAGGAGGGCAGGCAAGAAAATTTCTCCTTTAACCCTTAAAGCGCAAAAAGCAGACGACAAAATTTCCGTCTGCAAAATTAAAAAGAAAACAATATTTGTCCAAGTTTTAACATATTGAGAATTCAGAGACTAGAGGGCAAACAGTGTAGATCTAGATGAGGTTGCTCATTATGAGCCTCCTTATCAGGATCTAAGCTGTTTGCGAATTCTGCTATTTTCGTCACTGGCGCTTAAAGTGTTTTAACTTTGATAACAGTGTCATAAAAACTTAGCCTACTCACTGTGACACCTGACAAACAGCTCACATTTTGTTGATAATACCTTAGTGCTTTTAACTGCAAATCAAAGCTATTATGCTCATAAGAAAAAAAATCCTGTTGAAACATACTGAATACAATGATAACAAGAAAATCATGTTTTCTGTATCTATGTCTTGAAAAAAAGCAATTTTTAAATAGTAAGGATAAATGATTACATGCTTATTTCATTAAGTGTCGTACATTTTACTATTGCCATTTACTAAGTACATGCTGATACAATTTTTACTGTTTTCTGTTCTGTTGTTGTATTTACCTTCGAATGTGGACACGTTAGAGCTAAAATTATTTGACTGCCTCGTTTTCTAAAATGTTTTGTTGATTGTAATTTTATTTAAGAATTGGTACTTACATAGGAATTGCTACATTTCATGACTTTATTTTGTGTTCCATTCGTTCCTAAGAGACAGAGGCTCAACAAATAAGCTTGTCAAGCACAACCATTGCACAAATTAAAATTGGTTCGTCAGTGTTTCTTTAAACTCATTGCAGATTTTCTTATTTTCAGCCATTGTACTTCCCCGATCATGTGGGCCTTTCTATAGGAGACCATGATGACCCACCGTTCTATATTATGGAGACTCACTACGATAATCCCACAAAAGCTGCAGGTACAGGTCTTAATTCATATTCGGACACCTAAATTAATTACCGCAATTTTCCTCCGCAATTTTCCAGAAATGGAACAGTTCAGTTTAACAGTGCAGGAATATGCCCAAAAGATGCAGATGGAATGGCAAACAGTGTAGACCTGGATCAGACTGCTTAAGGAGCAGTCTGATCTGGATCTTCCGTGTCTGTCCCAATACTTAGAATTTTACGGTACCTCTGTCATTTACGTTTTGTCACGGCTTGGTCAAATCGCGTCGCTACCAAACCGAGGTCAATCTTCACCTCGGTCTTATCGCACATTCTGGCTTTCTAAACTCACGTTTGCATGTAATTACCCTAAGCCAATCAGCCTGCAGGTTTGGTCACCAAATAGAAGTGACCTGTGTTTAGACATATTCGGCATTGAGTGATTCTAGACTGTGTCCCTGTCGATCCTTTTCTGGTACTTGTGGACCTGATCAAACCTGCGCAGGTTTGGTCACCAAATATATGTAGAAGTAATAACATGTGTTAATTAGTGATACTAGTAGATCGTGTCCATGTCGGTTCTTTGCAGGTACCCGTTAGCCTAATCAAACAGGCGAAAAATAACAATGATAACCAGTCAATACAAAATAGCATTCAACCAGTCATGACATTTTCGGAAATGCTTTAGGAGCAAAAGCTATTCCTAACATTGTCTACGCCGGCTCTGACTTTAATTGTTCGGTCAGTACTGATAGTGGCTCATAGCCTGTCCAATAACGTAAAATCGAATGTGCTGTTTCATACTTGTCTGCATGTGTTCAGGTACAGATCGGGTTTTCTGGCAAAAAAGTAGATTATGGGATAATCGTTCCAGATAATGTGTTTACCCATAGCTAAGTATATAACCTCTAACTTTAGGACAAGTCAAGTCCATTTACCTGTTTACCTGAATGTATATTGTTTTCGACATCTAAAATAACGTTTGCAACTTAAAGGTAGGTTCCTGTACTTTGGAATGCATCATAATTTTGATGATCGTTCATCCAAGTTGTTAGAAAGCACTTATAAAAGGGAATGAATAAGTTTCACTAAAAAGTGTAAATCAAAAAAATATTAGAAAAGTTGTTTTGCAAGGGATTTCCTGATTCTGCTTCGCACACCAGTTAGCGCTATTTTTAATTCGTGCCAAAAAAAGATGACGTGGCTGACGTCATGCTTCTTTGCATTTTGGGATAGTTTTAACCCATCCGCCATGCCAGGACCTCTAGAAGAGCTCACGGCAAGGGAAAATTGACCTTTGGAGAATGGCATCAGAAATAGCCCACTTATAGACTTAATAAACGTAGTTATTTTTAGAACTGGAATTCCAACGAAAGAAAATAAACCAAAAGGGAAAACTACTATTTTCTTCAACATCTGACGAGTTTCTCAGTAGCAACAAATTTAGAAAGATACTGAGAGAATTCAATACTACTCAGAAAAAGACGAAATTATTTTGTGGACATAATTGTTATCGCTAGTCCAGGAACCTACCTTTAACAATGGAAACTGTCAAGAGAAGCTTTACCATTTTTTTTTGTTTTGTCTCCCTTTTTAATGGGGGATTAACTTTTAAAGGTAAGAATTTGCTCCTCTAGGAGAAAATGCTTACCTTTACTTTAAGGGTATACCTCCTGTTGGAATGCGTTTCGTCGCAGGAAGTCACAAAATTTGTCTTCTTTTAACAAAATGGAGGAAAAACATGGCGGCGTACCTATTCACTGGACACACAATGTTGAATTCATATTGAATCAACCTTGATTCAACGTCATGCCGTTGAATCAAGGTTGAATCAATATTGATTCAACCTTGTGTGCCTGCTGGGTAAAGATACACCAGAATTACTCACGAATAGTTATATTGTGATAGCTTCCTTACGTTTTCATGACAATTTATTATCCCTGCTATAGATGATTCAGAAAATTAATTGCCCGAGAGACTGTGCCGTGTACTTTGTTAAATCATTGATAGACTTGTTCAGTCTATAACATGATAGTTGGTCTCTTAGCGTCATGCTTATAGACAAAATGTAACAGCAAAATACTTATCATATAATTTGAGTCGCGACACGACAAAACCAACAAAGTGGCATGTACATCAAGCGAAGACAGATCAGCCTTTGCATCCGCCCGGTCTGATCAGAGTCTTCGATGTGTGCTTGAGGGTAGCTAAGGGTCTAAGCTAGCTACATGCGGACAGTGAGAACTCTGATCAGACTGGGCGGATGACCTGGCTGATCTGAGGCTTCGCTGTGCGCACATGCCACTTTGTCGCGGCTCATATAATTTGTTTGTTTTAGGCATGGTTGACGATTCTGGGATCAGGATTACTCTTACGTCAACATTACGTCAGCATGATCTTGGAATGATAGAAATGGGTCATCAGACTGGTTACCATCAAGTTGTACCCCCACATATGGAGAACTTTGTGACAAAGTCTTACTGCGCACCTTACTGTATCAATAAGGTAGGTGTAGTTCTTTGATACTCCAGGATAATCGCTATTTATCATATGTCGTCGCATCTGAGAGTGTAATAAAGCCATGCATTAAAAACGATATTTAGCTAGTGGATTAAATATGCAAATTACGTGTAACGTTATGCGTTGATGTTCATAATAACGTCGCGTTTTCTAATGGCGAAATAGTGACGTTTTAGTGCAGAATTTACTTATAAAACGCAATTTTAGTGCCGTATGTTAAATAGAATCTTGCGTTCGTGCTCCTGCATTATTGAATTTATCAAACTCGTTGGGGTAAAACGATAATATGCTCGGCATAGCCTCGCTTCTTATATTTTTCTCCAGCATGTTTAATAAATTCATGTATGTCACCTTACCTGCAAATACCAGAAACTGTTGCTGACGTTAGCAATGAATCATAAAGTTAAGCATTGACAGTAGCCTGTAAAACAATATTTTGTTACAGAATACTTCTCAATACTTATATATTTCAAAATGCTAAACCACTATTGTTTGTTCATCTCAGCAGGGGCGTAACTAGGGGCAATTTCATAATACGCACAACCATGTTTTATTCTCTACTTCTTGAAGGGAAAGCTAGTATTTCAGCCACTTTGGTAATTGGTATTGAAATATTGTCTAATTTATATATTTTCAGCATGCAAATATGCAGGTGCGTTTTGAAATTTTGTCAATTTTGACAAAATTTCAATACGCACTTGCGTATTTGCCGTATAAGTAGCTAGGCACTTGCTCAGTATTCATTATACATACATGACATTTCCAATTCCATACAGCCTATTCAAAATGAGAGAATGGTCAATGCTATAACGTTCGGTCTTGTAAGATATTGTTGTTCGAGTTATCTCTTCATGGACCTACCGAAAGTTTCCGGGGAAGGTATCCGTAGAGGTACCCAGCAGGCACATGACGTCATAATGACGTTGCCCTGACATCGATGTGACATGATGACGCCACATCGACGTCAGTATGTCCTCGTTTAGACGTCACGTGCCCGCTTGGCATCGCTTCAAGGCGCTATTCCGTGTTAAACTGGAAATTAAAAATTCAAGCTTTTGAAATATATATACCAACAATTAAGTAATTATTTTATTTTTTCAGGGACTCAAACAAATGAATCTGAACGATATAAAGATAATTGGAGCTTTTCAGCATGCTCATTTGCTGGGTAAAGCAATTAAAACAAGACACTTTAGGTACGGTATATTCTTGTTCATTACTTTTGTTCTCCGGCTGGCTATATTACAGGGAAGTAGCTAGGGGCAATTACACAGTACGCAAAATCATGTTTTATACTCATTAAGGGCAATAATAGGGGGTCAAGTCGCTAAGATGTTTCAAATTCTCGCGTCTGGTGGCAGTTAGTATTAAAATTATGCCCAGTAAACAATATTTCAGCATGAAAATACGCAGGTGTGTGTTAAAATTTTGTCAGTTTGACAAAATTTCAATACGCACCTGCGTATTTGCGTATAGGTTGCTACGCCCTTGCATGATAAAATAAACACCGATTTCTATGCTTAGAAATTATACATGAAGGTATAATCTCGATGCTTTATTACATGTTTTCGGCACTTTCCTCTAAATCATTATACTTACTGACACAACTGAAATTATTTTGAACAAAACGTCAGCTTGATTGTTTTTGGCGTAACATGACGTTGCAAAGTACACAACAACACATCACTGTCATGCAGACGTACTTCTAATAAACATGACATTATTATGCAAGCGTTTTCAAACAAAGACAAAAAAGATTTCACAGAAGCAAATTCATGGAAAGAGGGGTAACTATATTAATAATATTAGTAACAATAACAATAATAGTGACAATTATAATTATAATCGTAATAATAATAATAATTTACAATGTGCAATACAATTTCTTTGATTACTGTTCGAGTCTATAAAAGCATAAGATAGTGTTCGTGATCCTATTCAGAGGGTTTTTAGATTTCTCCAGAGACGTTTTTGGCCGTTTTGAAGTTGCCTGTCTGTCTTTTCTCCCATATACCAGTATATCCAGTCGCTCAAGTCATAAATATACGGATTTTCAAACTTGCCTTCCGCCATCTTGATGTTGATAGAAAGAACTAATGCACGAGCGGGCTGATATGGCTGCACGAGTGGGCCAATACGGCTGCACGAGCGGTCTTTATATGAGGAAAGGAATGATTTAGTAATGCATGTCATAAAAGTCAGTTCGACGTTATTACAACGACATGTACCTGCTGGTGAACAGGTCTGTTTGATTTCATACACCTGGGCCCAGTTGTTCAAAACTAACGACGTCGTTAGTTAAAGATTGTCTCCCTCGTTTATTTCATGATCTTAGAAACAAATATTTTAACAAAATTTCGTTACACAATATCACGGGTGGTAAACCTTGGAACTACCACGAAATTGTGTTAACGTAATTTTGTTCCCAAGCCACATACGGGACATAACGGGGTAGTTTCCAGGCCGAAAAACTGATAAACAAAGGTTGGTGTCATTTTGGTTTTTGTTTTATTTTACTACTAAGAACGAACAATGGTGAAATCGGCCAATATGGTTCCGTGTAAATATGTCTCAGCGTCCCCTCTAGCCCCAAATTTTATATGAAAAGTTATTTTCTTTCTTTAGATGTTAGCGCCCGCACTGAGTATCGGGTCAATTTTCCATAAAGTACAGTGCCAATTCGAAGGAATTGAGCTTGTATCCATCAAAGTATATTGAATTTGATATCATTTGCCGATGAAAATGATACAAAGACCCTTACTAAACGTTCCTGCATAGAAAACAGAAGCCAAGAGTTTACTCGTAAAAGATTCAGGCCCCGTTTGTCCCGTGTGGTAGTTTCCAGCTCACCGTGGTAGTTAAAATGCTATCGTGGTAGTTGCCAAGACTTTGTAGGATTTTAGTAGTAGTTCCCATCAGCAGATGTTCACTACTCAGGGGCTACTTCAAATTTTTAAAGATGGGGTGTTCAGGCCGAACCTTGAATACCCCTCTTTTTTCATACAAAGACCTTTTCAAACAACCTTTTGTCGGATAAAATTTGTCGACTGCCTGAATTTTAAATTTAGTGGGCTATTGAAATGATGAGAAGAATGAAAAGAAGGGATATTCACATAGCTAATTTGTTGTTGAATAAACATGCCTTATAATTATCATATAACATGCCCGTTCATCGTCGCACTCACATGTATATAAAAAGTGACCCAACCCGAGGGACCATCGAATTACCGCAAACCACTGCAAACCACCGCAACCACCCCAAACCACCGCAAACCACTTTTGAAATAGGTTTCCTGATATGAGGAGAATATAGAATATGCTTTAGCATAACGTTTTGGGTGATCAACGTTATGATTTACCATAAGCAGCATCACCACCCCGATCACCGCAAACCACTATGAAAATGTATTACTTGGTATGTGATAGGCACAAGTGTTCTATTTTCGGTTAACAAAATACTGGTTTGATTTCGCCCTGTCACTTTAGCCTAAAGTTAAGATTTTTTATATACTTATATTCAGAGTACCCCCTCTCCCTGGGTTATGAAGTTCAAATTGTAAAAAATTAACAACCCACCATACTTTATACAATCTTTCTTGATCTATAGCTATCTCATTATCTATAGATGTAATATCAGTCTCGTCCGCCTATAATTTTCCATCACCCTCAATACCAATACTAGTGAATCGTAGTGTCAGAGGTGCTCTTATTCTAGCACTTTCAAATCCATTTTCACCCTTTTCCATTGTTATCATATATAAAAAGGTGGTTTGCGGTGGTTTGGGGTGGTTTGCGGTGGTTTTTGGTGGTTTGCGATATTTCGACGGCGCGCAACCCGAGGATATCCCCCTTTTTTCTGAAGCGCAAATACTAACAATACTTTGGGCCAGTAGTCTTAGCCTGCCATTTTATCTTATAGTTGACTGAACATGGAACGTGACGCAAATTTTATATCAAACTTTTTTGTCTGTTGTTTGGTCCACCGGGGCTCAACTGATGACCTTCTTTTGCTTCAGATTTCCAGAGGTGTTGTTTGGCAGTCCTGGGATCTCCAACTGTCACGCAGCTGTCTAATCCCCATGGTATCCCCCCCCCCCCCCGATAGGTGCACTAGTATTGGCGATTCTTAAACGAGCGGAAAATCTGTTGATGGGAACTACTACATAGTCTTGGCAACTACCACGATAGCATTTTAACTACCACGATGCGCTGGAAACTACCACACAGGACAAACGGGGCATGAATCTTTTACGAGTAAACGCTCGGATTTTTTTTCTGTGTAGAAACGTTTATTAAGGGTCTTTTTATCATTTTCATCGGCAAATGATATCACATTCAATTTAATTTGACAGATACGGGCTAAAATCCTTCGAACTGGCACTGTACGTTGGGGAAAGTTGGTCCGATGCTCAGTGGGGAAACAAAAATCTAAAGAAAGAAAATAACTTTTCATATAAAATTTGGGGCTAGAGGGGACGCTGAGACATATTTACACGGAACCATATTGGCCGATTTCACCATTGCTCGTTCTTAGTAGTAAAATAAAACAAAACCCAAAATGACACCTACCTTTGTTTATCAATTTTTCGGCCTGGAAACTACCCCGTTATGTCCCGTATGTGGCTTGGGAACAAAATTACGTTAACACAATTTCGTGGTAGTTCCTAGGTTTACCACCCGTGAATATGTAATAGTCTCATAATTAACCTTACACGTTTTGAGAAAATGCATGTTTTTTCGATAAATGTGGAATGAAAAATAATCTTCAAATTAAAATGCAAATTACCTATTTCCTCACGGCCTGTAAGAACATCGATTTTGACCACGTGTGTCATGTGATCATGTACAGGTATTTTTCTTATTCGTGCACGTGATTGTGACGTATGAATGAATTATTTTTGTCCAATAATGCGATTTCGGCCGCGGTCCGCGATTGTTTGAAAAATACTTATTTTTTTTTAAAGTCACTTTTATCAAATATTATTAACTAAACTCTATTTCAAATGTATAGTGAGACCATGTCAGAGGTATTGCATGAAATATTTCAGCAAATCATTTTTGGTATAATTATAAAGGGAGTAAATCTTTAACGTTTCGTTAAAAATTTCAAGTACGCTTTTATTTTTTGTTGAAAAATGTGAGAAGCTTTTGCACTGCAAAAGCTTCTCCCATTTTTTCAACAAAAAATATCAGTGTGTTTGGTTATGAAGTCATAAAACACTTAACGAGTTGATCTCTTAACGAGCTCGTTAGGCTAACGGTGCTTTGAACAACTGGGCACAGCTTGAGAACCTCCCAATTCACACGACAAAGTTTTATATTTCAGAGGGGACCAAGAACTAGAACCACTGATGAATGATCCTAACTATGACTTCAACTTCCAGGAATTTAGACTTCTGAAGAAAGAAGTGTCTGTTCAACCGGTATGGTCCATTTTTAAAATCCATTTTTAAAGCGAAGCCCTAGTTAGCGAAGCCTGAAGCCTGATTTACTTAATTTTTGTTCCAGAAGAAAACAGATTACATGTATGATTGAAACAGATGGTACATGGATACGCCTTAAGGTAGACGAATGGTGAATAAAGATATTGGTGGGGCATTTATTTCATTATACCAGCTGAATAACCCAAAGGGCTATAAAACATTTGGATAAGAAAAGAAAAATTTTCACCGTTTTGTTTTCCTAAAAAACAAACTTTTGTATTTATACATACTTTTTTTACACATTTTCCATTAAAATTCATGTCTCTAGCACAAGGATGCACTTTCATTTCTGCAAATCATATAATCTTTAATATAGGGTATTTGAAACAGACTGGTAAGAAAAATTGCAATTATCTTGATTATAAGTATATTTTTACATTTTTTTAAAAAATGCAAGAAAATTGAATTTCATGAAAAAGGTCATGAAAAATATATTCAGTCGATGGGGCATGCTTATGCATATTGTTTTAGTAAAACTTACATTGTATGATACAGAATAAAACAAAAAAAAAAAAAAAACGTTTCACCGTTTTGTTTCCTAGAAAAACAATGTTTAAGTTCTAAAATATTCCAAAAAAGACTGTCCAAGTACTGCACCTGCTGCAAACACAGCCGGTCCTTGCCCTGTTATTTATTTTCCTGTTGTTCCGGGTCTACCATAGAGTAATGCCTCAAAAATGCGCAGATGGAATTGAAATTGTAAAGACCTTGATCATTCTGGTTCCTAAGGAACAGTCTGATCACGGTTTCCACTGTTTATACAGATGTATCTGCCCGAAAACTTAGGATCTTTATGGTAGGCATTGTAAGTGTGTATATATTCCATAGTTGATTGATTCACCATGAACAATAACTCTGTTATGTGTTTTAATAAGTCGATACAGAGTTATTGTGTATCTAAATACCTGAAGTTTTACGGGTACATCTCCAAGTTTTCCGCCATTTTGGAAGGGAGACAAACGTTGTGACTTCCTTATTGCTGCCGTGGACGACGAAACCCTTCCAAAAATAAGTCAACTCTTAAAGGATAGATTTGGTCCTTTAGGAGAAAATTCTTTCCTTTTAGCGTAAGAGCAAATTCTTTCCTTTTAGAGTTGACCCGCATCGAGAATGAAAAATTGCATAGTGGCTTTCACTTTAAGGGAATCCGTTCATGTTAAAGATAGACGATTATAAGCTGACATTTCATACCAGAATACTGAAGGAGAGAAATACCCATTAAAGCCCTCTTGAAACAATTCTTTTCGCCTTGCCAGCACATGAAATAGTGTAGCACCTTCTCTTAGATTTTGAGGAATGATTGGCGAAAGTTTAGAAATATTCCTAGGATTTCAATTCCACGCGAAAACAAAGCAAAATTTACTCCTAGTAACTTTTACTCACGTGAGGAAATTTGCTTACATGCAAATAATACTTCTGTAAGAGCCGTTCCATTTAAAGATATAACCCTCTGATGTGAAGTTACTCCAAAATGTGACCTATCTCCTACAGAACAGAATTTGCGGTGGCATGGTGCCACCATCAGAACAGAATTTCTCTAAATTATTCATAAAGTAAATATTCGCATGCAAGTTGGTCTTATACATGGGATATTTAGTAAAAAAAAGACACAAAGTACAACTCTTAGTACAAAACAGTTTCCCTACACCAGAATGAATTAAAAATTTTGCTTTTTTCATTAGAATGATCGGTTCATGGTGGAGTGTACCTATGACTCACGGAAAAGAACTCACTTAACTTTGGTAAGTAATTTCTTTAAATATTGGATTGTAGAGGTGTATTGGTGCACCAGTCCATGTTTTTCTGCCATTTACACAAAGGGGGGTAACTTTCATGACTTTCGCCTTCCTGGAGGGCTAAACCCATTCTAGAATGATTCATACAGGAGTACATTCTTTCTTTTAAGAACTGAACCTCACTAAGAAGGGACAAAACGAAAATGAGCCGCGACACGAGAAAACCAACAAAGTGGTTATGCACCACGCGCAGACGCAGATCAGCCTGGGCATCCGTCCAGTCTGATCTGAGTCTTCTCTGTCTGCATGGAAGTAGGTTAGACTCTTAGGTACCCTTTAAGCGATTAGCAAAGAGTCTGATCAGACTGAACAGATGCCAAAGCTGATCTGAGTCTGGACTTGGCATACAACCACCTTGTTGGTTACCTCGTGTCCCCGCTCAAATGAAAACAACAGAGTTCCTTCCCCTGAAACTGTACCCATTCACCTTAAATTCTTCTCTCGGGGATAAATAACTAAATGTGAAATTTTCTGTTATTAAAAGCATGTAGAAACGTTCTACTCTAAAGCTACACGTACAAGTGGCCAAATTGACGTTTTGTGACAACTCCATTAGTTCGTTTAGTTCAAAGCAAAAGTTGAGCACAATTATGCTTTACATACATGCGAAACGGATCATCTGCCTGACTGTTAGTACAAGCTAGATGTTTTTTTTTTTTTTTTTTTCTTTTTTTTTTTTTTCATTTCTATATGCGAATGGAATTGCGCCTATGATTACAATTTCTTTTCATATTGGGTTGTTTTCAGGGTGGTTTATCTACACAGAACGAGATGTGTTTAACATTTGTCTACTACTATCCAAAGATGCACATGGCCAAATGTCTCAGCATGCCTATGTTTGATACGTTCCACATGAACAGGAATCAGATTCAACATCTGGGTAATACCCTGGACTGGACCAATGCGACTGCACGTGACTGGTTTCTTGCAAAGGTGGACGCGTCCACAGTCTCGCACAGTTGCGGAGGACAAGGTCTTCTTCCGCTGCCACAGGTAATGCCACCGCATTTGGGTTGAATATTGAAATCAGTCATGATTATTCGCCGGGTCTCGAGGAAGGTGTTTGAACATGTCCAAACACCTTTGAAAGGACTCGGCGAAAGTTTATGCATCTAAATACATGGTTGATCGCTATTCTTGCATTTCATGATATTGTTCAGTCGGAAAACTCGTAGAAAATGGCTAAAAGTCATTTAAAAAAGAAAAAGGAGCGTCGTTCAGAGTGACGTCATCCCGCGAAAAATGCTAATAAAAGTGAAAACAAAAAAAAAATATCCCAAAGCGACAACGTAAAGTTAGGTAACGTCATTTCAACAAATTACGGTCCGAGGCTCGGAATGTGAATAAGCAAGCCTAAAACGATGTTTCAAACAGCACCAAGATCTTTATAGTTCGAACATGGATTTGACCCGCGACACGACAAACCCAACAAAGTGGCATATGCGCCCAGCGAAGACTCAGATCAGCCAGGACATCCGCTCAGTCTGATCAGAGTCCTGGCTGTCGGCATGAAGGTAGATTAGACCCTTAGCTACCCTTTAAGCGCGCTGCAAAGCATCTGATCAGACTAGGCGGATGTCTTCGCTGGGCGTACAACCTTTTTGTGGGTTTTCTCGTGTCTGGCTTAAATGAGCCGCGACATGACAAAACCAACAAAGTTGGATAATATGCGCCCAGCGAAGACTCAGATCAGCCAGGACATCCGCTCAGTCTGATCAGTCCTGGCTGTCGGCATGAAGGTAGATTAGACCCTTAGCTACCCTTTAAGCGCGCTGCAAAGCATCTGATCAGACTAAGCGGATGCCTAGACTGGTCTGAGTCTTCGCTGAGTGCAAATGCCACTTTGTTGGTTTTGTCATGTCGCGGCTCAATTGAGCCGCAACACGAGAAAATCCACAAAGTAGTTGTACGCCCAGTGAAGACTCAGACCAGCCTGGGCAGACTCAGATCAGACACGGCATTCGCCAAGTCCGATCAGACTCTTCGCTAAGCGCCTGAACGAAGGCTAAGGGTCTGAGCTACCTCCATGTGGACAGCGAAGACTATGATCAGACTGGGCGAATGCCCAGGCTGATCTGAGACTGCGATGGGCGCACTACCACTTTGTTGGTTTTCTCGTGTCGCGGCTCTTTTGTTTGTTCCATTAAACAGCCATGCGCAATGCATAGTGCGTATAGGTACACATGTATATGTATCTATGCAAGACTCTTAAACTGACTCCACCTTTCGATTCACTGTAACTTGGTCAAGGCACTTGCAAAGAATGGAAAACTCCCCGAATATAGTCTCAGGGGACGTTTTTTACAGTTGTCTAACTATGGAATTATATTATCTGATATATTACGAATGATCTCGACAACAAAAATTCAGATTTATATTGTTGACTGTTTATTAGTCAGCTAAACATAATCATTTTACTGCCGGTCTCGTCGCGGTACATATAGGCCAATGGGGTGTAGACCTCAATGTCACATCGGCAACAAAAAAAAAAAAAAAAAAAAACTAGAATGGTTGTCTAGTGACAACTTGTCGAGCCCGCTGTTTGCTTTAGTGTCAAGATCTAGGAAGAAGCCAAACAAGATCATGCTTAGACAGTATATTTCATCATGGAAAGCAAGTAGAAGTAACGACCTGGACAGGCTTAGTTTATGACAGTTTTATCATTTGACCTCCAAGTGTGACCTTGACATTGGACTAACCTGAATAAATATTTCCAATGACACTTCTACTTATTAAGAAGATCAACTGTACCAATTTATTTTGAAATCCATGCATAAATGTAGAAGTAATTGTTTGGACACGCTCAATTTTTGACCATTTTATCATTTGACCTTCAAGTGTGACCTTGACCTTCATTCAACCTAAACAAATGTTTCGAATCGCACTTCTGCTTATCAAGGAAAACAATTGTGCCATATTATTTTGAAATCCATGAATATAAAGACAGAAGACATGAATATAAAAACAGAAGAAATGCCCCCGACAAGCTCAATTTATGACCATTTTATCACTGGACCTTCAAAATGGAACCCTGACCCTCAACATACCTAAACAAATGTTTCAAATGGCATTCCACTCATCAAGGAGACTAATTGTGCCAAATTCATTTGAAATACATGCATAAATGTAGAAAAAATGGCTCGGACAAGCTCAATTTATGACAATTTTATCATGTGACCTTCAAGTTGGACCTTGACCTTCATCCTACCTGAACAAATGTTTCAAATGGCACTTCTTCTCATCAAGGAGAAAAATTGTGCCAAATTATTTTGAAGTCCATGCGTAAATGTAGAAGTTATGGCCCGGAAAAATCCGGACGGACGCACACAATAATGCACGCACGTACGCATGCACATATACCGAACTCAAGTTGTTACAACTATGTCTCGCTCCCCTCAAGCGGGCTCGACTAAAACTGTTGAACTCTCTTTTTTAAAAGAAAACTTATAGTATGTGGATTAACGTGATCTATCAAGCGTGAATCTCTTTTCTTGTCGCGTCTTGATTTCGGCATTACCAGTTATATGGATGCATCATCCAATAAACTTGTAATCCATTTTACTTTCAGACCACTTCCGTTCAGTTCAAAGAGACGCCTCCAACACATACTTATCAGGCACCACCCAGCAGTTGTGCCAATAGTGGCTGATGGATGTAGATGTCTTCATCGTGGCTGATTGTCAATACTTCAATAAAATAAACTAACCAGATTAGATAATTATGTATAAGTTCCACTGTTGTTTGAGTTTTCCTTCTGTAATTTGTACTTTGTTACCACTATGAGACAGGCCAGACTGTTTAGGACTTAACGCCTTTAATACGCAAGGTAATTTTTTTAGTTCACCTTAGCCAGCGGCTCCGGGGGAGCTTATAGGATAGGCAGGCTCCGTCGTCCGTCGTCCGTTCTTCGTCCTTCCGTCAACATTTTCAAACGACTTCTCCTCTGAAACCGCTGAGCAGACAGTAACCAAATTTCATGTGGAGCCTCCAAGGGGCGGGGGAACGAAAAGTTGTTCAAACGGTTCTGGTCATGTGACCAACATGGCTGCCATGCCCATATATGGCAAAAAATCTTCTCCAGAACCAATAGGCCGATGACCTTGAAACTTGGTATGTAGCATTGAGTACACAAGTACTACCAGGATCGATAAAATAATGACTTTGGGTTGACCTTGACCTCTTTTACAGCAAGGTCAAACTTGCTTTCTGGAGCTTCTATGAGGGTCATCCAATAAGTCTTGCAAACGCCGTCATTATAGCTCTATTAATTGAGATAGGGTAATCAAATTATACCATTAACAGCTTATGTATATAATACACGTATGTGCTAAAAATCATACATGTGACATTCCTTACTCAGATATGGGAGGATTTTGAAAGTAAAGAAGTAAGCGATACCGGCGGTGAAATTGCACAAACACGACGTCTTTTGCAGGAGGTGAGTGGAAGAATATTCCTGCATATATGTTTATAATTCTTTCAAATTACAAGAATTCATGTTCTAAAGTAATCGCCTTATATTTAAGAACTCAAATAAGAGACAGTTATCATTTCACATTACCAAACAAATGTGGCTGCTAGGCGACAAGAGAATATTACAGAATTTTAGCAAAATTCTAGTTTTTGACGTTTACCTCTGGTTTCTAAAGGCTGCAAATGATATAAACAAGCCTGGAAGCTTAATTTTTTTGTGATATCTACATTAGTACATCCCGGGACTGTTCTTTGATGACAAATTAATGGCACTTTAGGAAACACTTCATCTGCTGTGAAAGCCTCTTCTTCATATACTCATTTTATATGGCATTTTAGCTGCCCGGAAAACATGGCGATCTTCCTTTTAACAATAATAACATCTTGACTGACGGCAATATCTTCACCTTGGTACCGTATGCATACTTCAGTATTATTTTCTGTATCTCGCAGCAATCTTCAGACAATTACAAGCGTTCTGCAATAAGCTAGGAGATCTTATAAAGACAAATAGAAGCCACCGCCGAACCCATAATAGTAGTTTTCTTGTTGCCTAGCAACGCCATTTGCGAGATCATGACGTTTCTGGAAATTTGTGATTTGAAAGAAGGGAAGATGCAATGTAGGAATGTGGATTGCTTGATTCGTTTTTAATTATCATTTGCCTAAAACTTGGCCGTTTGCAGGACTTATTGGTTGACCCTCGTATATGGGAAAATGCTAGAACTTTAGATTTCATGAAAATTGTTGAAGCTTTTGGGCTAAAAATTGGTATTTACAGTCACCTTAATGAGTACATGAAGATTTGCGAGTACAAGAGGTCAAGGTCAGTCTTTGCCCTTTGACCCATGTCTCTCATATTTTGACATTTTCAAATATCTCCTCAAAAGCCACTAGTCCAATTGTAACCAAATTTAAAATAGAGTCTCCAGGGGCTGACTGGGAACGAAAATTTGTTCAAAAGGTCCAGATCACATGACCTCTAAAAATGTACCTATTCACCATGAAATTTGGTTAAAAGTAAAATAACAGACTGTAGAAAATATTTTAATTGACGTCTTTTCTTAATGACATGAAGTGCAGTATGGGATACGATTTAGCGTACAACGTTGAAACAACTTCATTTCAACGTCGATACAACAACAGCAACATCATATCAACGTCGATGCAACGTAATGGCGTTGCATCGACGTTGATTCGATGTTGCTTGGATGTAAAGTGTCTTGTGCTGTTTGCTAGGTTCTACACATAAATATATAGGAGTTTCATTCATTTTATTTCATGTACGCTATCCAATTATTACGGGGTTAACGGGTGCATCACAGGGCTTGGCCGGTGCTTGATATGGGAAGGCTGTCTCTCTCTCTACAAAGTCAAACTGTGTGAACTGAAAGAAATAAAAATGCTTCATTAAGAATAACATTGTAACCCTCAACCATTTGCACGAGAAAGAGGGCGGACAACACAATTTGCGTCTGCACAACTGAAAATAAAATATGTTCCGTTCAAGCTATCTATCGTATTCAAAACTCAAAGACTAGAGATCAACAGTGTAAATTCAAATAAGGCGGCATTTTCTGAACGCCCCATCTATATTTTGGATGTCTGCAAATTTTACTATTTAATTTTTTGCGCTTTAAGTTAGAAAAAAAAAAAAAAATTAGGTAAATTAAATAAAATTAAATAAAAATAACCGGATTTGACCGTAAATGTATTCGACCATCAAGGTCGCCTTTTTGGCATTTTCTTGCTAAACAGCTCGTTACAATGGCAATTTTCTTCAAATCAGTAGCATTCACATTACATTCAAAGAGGAAAAGAAATCTTCAGATGTGACTTACCGATTGAAGTGCAGCCCCCATGCACTGATGTTCGACTGTTGAATTTTGTATTTCTAGTTGTATCTGGGCCACCACAGCCGGGTCAGTCCAGTCCAGACTTCTTAGGTAGCTGTTTAGCTGGAATTGATTGTACCGTAGAACTGTTAGTATTGGGAAAGATAGGCATCTGCAAACAGCGCAGACCCAGATCAGACTATTCCAACAGGAGCAGTCTAGTCAGAGTCATCCAGAGCCATAGATAAGAGGGAGTATTTGGGGATAATTTTTGTTAAATCTGGGTAGAAACATATACCAAACAAAAAAAGAAACGCACAATGTAAGATTTTCCCGTTTAATTTACCTTTTATAGCATGATTAGAAAATGTCAATAAATCCGTATTTCTGATCAAATTTTGCTCAGACTTCATCATGGCGTGGACGAGTTTCCGTACCTTCCATATGCATGAGAAATACGTAATTATGAAATCGTTGGCAATCGTTTTACAAGAACCGACCTGGTGGCTGCCTAACTGTGTATTGGGCATCTGTGTTTAGGCTATTGCGGATACGCTAGATGCTGCATCACTGAACATGATGACAGGTACGGCGAAGCAATTGTAATGGTTTGGGAGTGATGTGAGTTGGAACCATAAATCAGACTTGGTGGTGATTGATGGGAACTTAAATGCTCAGCGATACGTAAATGAAATCTTAAGGCCCAATGTTCTTTGTTTTGTCAGACGTTATAATCTCCTTTTCCAGCAGAACAATGCTCGTCCACATACAGCATGCGTATCAAGAAACCTTCTCAAAAATCAGGAAATTAGGAACTTGCCTAGGCCTGCTAGAAGCCCAGATTTGTCGCCAATTGGACATGATTGGGGCATTTTTGGGCACTACGTCAGAAGCCGTCACCACGTCAGAGCACGTCACCAAATGGTCGCTGCTTTACGTCAAGAATAATATGCGATTCCTCAGAATTCGATTTGGACTTCCATTAGTTCGTTGCGCCGAAAATGTACGGCGTGTATACGAATCAACGGAGGTCACACCTCTTATTGAAAACTGTGACTTGAAAACTGACCCCTGCCTTGTTCAGAGACGCGTCACAAAGTACTGAATTGACACAATTAAAAGAAATTTTCGGGTTGAACTGTCCTGTCCGATTGTTTACCTCTAACACTATATGAATTATTTTGTTAATTGTTTTGTAATTTTCAAGACAATATCAAAATATTACTATGTGCGTTTCTTTTTTTGTTTGGTATATGTTGTGACCCCTCCGTCTCATCGAGACGGTTCAGATGAGGGGTCACAGCATATGGTTTCAGTGAGAAATAAAGAAAATTATCCCTCAATTATCATCAATTACCTCTCTTATCTAGAGCTCTGGTCATTACAGTTTGCCATTCCATCTTCATTTTTGGACGCTTTATTGCATTGTACTGTCCCGTTTTTAGGACAATTACGGAAATTATTTTAGATGTACCAATTTCTAGAAAATATTTTTTTGGTATATTACACTGTGTCATTCGAAAATAATGCAAATTTCGGAAACATTAAAACAGCAAAAAAGGCGGGGGGAGGGGGGGGGTGGGCGGGGGGAGGCAGGGGCAAAATATAAATTGAGAATCTAAGTATTGTTTTTGGAGACGGGACAAAGTTTACCATACAGTATCTACAGTATCATAAAAATTAGCAAACTTGAGGTGTTTGCATCCACCCAGTCCGATCAAAATCTTTGTTGTCGCATGGAGCTAGCTTAGATTCTTAGCTACTCTTTAAGCTCACAGCGAAGACTCTGATCAAACTGTGGGGTTGTATAGGTTGATCTGGGTCTTCCCTGGGCGCACATGCCACTTTATTCGTTTTGTCGTGTCGATGCTCAATTATATAGAAAACAAGATATGCATCAGGAATGCATGTTGGATCATAGGTACCCAGTGTGCACATAACATTTAAACAAAATTGAATCAATATTGATTCAACGTCACGACGTTGAATCAATGTTGAACCAATATTGTTTCTACATTGTTTCCCACCCGAGTACGTTTCTACTTACTTGCTGTTTACCGTGGACAGGAAAAGAGTCATATTTCGATCTGCTTAGACAGAACGATGTGTCCATCCATGGATAATAGTAGAAAAAAGTGTTGCACATCTCTTCGTCAGTACCCCAACCACTCTTAAAGAATATACATGTACAAGCTATGATTTATGCCTAAACCAAAGCTAAAATTGATGGTATTTTTTTTTACATTTCTTAACCAAATAAAACAAGAATAATTTACCCTTACATGCAAATTTATCTGTGGTGCCCCTAAACGACCTGTAAAGTTTGTATCTACAGTTTACAGGGCTGTGACCTACCAGGGATTATTCTTCTGAAAACACCCTAAATGGCTTGCTCATATAACATTCTCAAGGTCTTGTAGTAGGCTAAGCTAGCACTACAGTCCTACTATGTGCCTTGTAGGATTCGGTACTGGCAATAAGTCTTTCTAGACAGGTTTGATAAATGTAGCAGCTGTGTCCTAGAATCGTTAGTCTAGCTTGGTACCGCAGTCTTTTTGTATGTCTAGAATAGCGAGCACCCTACAAAATCTGTCTCGCAGAGGTAATAGCATTTCAGTGTCTCTAGATATCTTGTAGTAAATTAAACTGGCAAAAAGATGTATGTATAGGTCCTATATTAGCAAAACGTGGTAACGCCTTAAGTTTCTCTCTGACGGTTTTGTGGTAACCTTAGATGGTACCGTCCGTTGTGTTAACTTTAAATAGCCTGAGCTGGTTTAACAGTGTTATTACAAAGGTCTTTTTTGAACGTCTACCTGAAACCCTATTGACCATGAAAGTCTTATAATAGCCTCAGCTATTATGTTATATGTTTTAAAAATTCTGCCTCACCGTAATAATGAATAATGAACGTGAAACATTACCAACGTTATTTTTTTATCTAAATTATTACCTTACCCCTATTGCACTCAGAACAGCCAAAACTCCAACCTTAACCCTATTGCACTCAGAACAGCCAAAACTCCATAGAATTTTGGCCGTTCTGAGAGCAATAGGGTTAAAGTGTAGTTATCTATGAGAACGAGGGAAAATTCAAGGCAGTGATCTCCCTTACAGGCGAAGCAATACATCAATTTTTTTTTCACGAGATTATGCCAACTTACCAATACACCCGTTGTTTTCCCAGTGCTGTCATATTTACATTCTACAGAGAAACTGTCCCCCTGAAAAAAGTGTAAACGAAAGTTAATCTACAATTTAATCTAAAAGTGTTAACGACAATTCAATCTACATGTAGGTGTAATACCAAGGTAACCAATGGACGGAGAGGCCCTGAAATGACTGATGATAGTTCAGACGTTTTCTAGCACCTTAAAATCCAGTTGTTTTCCTGGCCCCGTCTTTTCTGCTTATGTCTTGGGTTTTAATCCAGCTCAAAACAAATTTGACTTGGTTTCCGGTAGTCTGGCACACCTAACCCTTGATGCATAAAACATTCGATTCAGACAGGCGTATTTAGCTAACTTTGTCTTTTCGGTTACACCACTGACGGTGATAGCGACATCCTTTGATTGACAGATGACCTAACAACCTAGTAACAAGACAGTTTTAGATGCGTGCGCGAGACGTTGCTAGGCCGCTATTACTCAAATGGCCCACTGCAACTTTCGAATTACCTTACATGAAAGCAAAGGAGTAATACAAATTACATATACTTATGGAGGTATTTTTCCTTTCGTACATTTGTCAGGGTGCTTTATGTGAGATAGTTTTAATCAGGCCAGGTTCATAATTCACTTACTTAAATAATCTATGCACAGCGACCAATTTCAGCAGTTGTTAATTTATTCTGGCTTTATACTAAGAGAGATAATGGTCAAATTGCACTATCACAAGAGGTGAAAAAATCACCTGCAGGAATCAAACCCATAAGACCATGCTTGAATCAGACAGCGCACAAAGCAGACACTCGTCTTGACGATTTCCAAAAGCAAACCTTTATGCCCTGACCAGATGGTGAAATGCGTAGGCTATTCTATGTATTTACAGTTCACATATACCGTATGGCTTGTGTCTCAATGTGCAGTAGGTTTAATACTTACAAGCTTAGCTTTTGAAAAAGCTTGATAGGTTATCCCTTAGCAAATGAATCTACAGGATGCAAGTGGTAAAGCAGAAAATTGGCAGCAATTCAAGTTAATTGTATTGTATTCTTGGATTTGTTGAAGCTGTAGATAAGTGGCGAGTTTTGACAACTTTTTCTTTCTGTCTAGTGATTGCTTGTAACAGGTGAGCTTCAGTGCTTTTAGCTTTTGTCAGATGACCTGTACTCTTTACAGACCTGTGCCTCTTCGTAAGTGGACTGTACTCTCTGGTAAGTGCTTGTATTAGGTGAGGTTCTTGTATTAGGCGAGATGAAGTGTTCAGGATAAGTTTTACAGCTCATGTCTCAGCAATGCTGGAAGGGACCCTGCAGCTGGGTGCGCCAAACTATGGGAGCAAATACCGGTAAATAGTGGCACCTGCATGTAGCGTTAATCAATTAGAACTTGTTATTGATCTGTACTGTTAAATGAAAACAGAACTTTCAGGTAACTGTTTGTACAGGGAGAGATAAAGTGTTTTAAGATATAAGCTATAAATCTCATGCATAAGCGATGCTGGCGAGAACCCTGTAGCAGGGTGTGCCAAATGTAGAAGTATCGGTAAATAGTGGGACCTGTATTAGCAAAAGGAAATGACGTACATTAATCGAGTACGAATTCCTATCTTAATATGGTTATCCCCGAGGGGATAACCAAAAACACCAAAACTGAAAAAGTAGAATTCGCAAACAGATAGATCTAGATGAAGAGGCTCGTAATGAGCCGCCTCATCTGAATCTACACTGTTGGCCCTCTGCTCTTTGGATCTTCAATTCGACACACCTTGGACAAAGCATTTTTTGAAACTTTGCAGACGTAAATTCTGTCGTCTGCTTTTTTTGCATTTTAAGTATTAAAAAGAGTCCTTACCGGTTTAACTACCCTTTCCTTCTGCAACATAACCAGTTCTTGGAAATTGAAATCGTAGTGAGGGTCATACATTATTGGTTCAAGCTCCGTCCCATTACGAAAATGTCTGGTTTTAATACTTCTGCCAAGGAGATGTGAATGTTGCAGGGCAGCAAATATCTTAATATCGCTCAGATGAGAATCGTTCAAACCCTGAAATGAGAGTAATTCTGGCTCAAAAATCTTCTAGCCATGAGCAGATGAAAAGAAAGACAATATTCGGCATGTAAGCCGTTACCCCAGACAGTGGAAGACCAATGAATCAAATGAGCCGCGACACAAGAAAACCAACAATGTGGTTGTGCGCCCCTTGCAGACTCAGATTAGCCTGGGCATCCACCCAGTCTGATCAGAGTCTTCCCTAAGCGCTTAAAAGGTAGCTGAGGGTCTAAGCTACCATTACAGCGAAGATTCTGATCAGACTGATCTGAGTCTGCGCTGGTCGCACAACCACATTGTTGGTTTTGTCGCGTCGCGGCTCAAATTTGGTTTTAAAGTTAACAGACATTAGAGACAGTACGAGGCAACGCCATAGTGGACCAGCTTTACCTACTCACGGTATGTAGGCAAATTTACGTACACGAAAGTATTACGTACGAGACATTGCGGGAAACTGCGCGTGACAGGTAAACAGCTTTATTTTCTTGCCGTTTTTCTTGAATATATCTGCACTGACAAAATATTTTACAGATCTGTTTTTGCAATGATATTGGACATGTTTCCTTCTATCTAGAAACATATAGACGCCGAAGATACACTCACCGTGTTAAGCCTAATTTTGAGAAAAACATGTAGATTTTTGCATTTTTCTATTACTTCGTCAGAAGGCAGCATGTACAGTCTTTATTCGTTTATCGTTTGCAAAACGGAAATCATCAGGGGTGGCCTACTTAGTGCTCTTTACAACCGCGGTTTAATCAGATTCCAACTTTATACGTTTCAAGAATAAACAGCCATGTTTCACAGGAGGGGTCTACCTTTTCGCATTTACGACCATCTCAGGATTCCTTTTAAACATTTACTGCCATCTGCGCAACAAAACACAAATCTTGACACGACCATCGACAAAAGTTTTGTATGATATCGTACATATTTGAATTTTTGCATTAAATCATGTCTTCTCCTCAATCTAGATATGCAGTAAAGCGTTACAAAACACTGTTTTGCCGAAATACCATGGCTAACATAGTTATAAGACGATTGATTGATTGATTGATTTGATGCTTAACGTCCACGGTAAACAACTATGGTCATGTCGGGACGGTAGTTATAAGACGATCGAATAGCTTTCGAGTGAGGTTTTATTTGTATTAAAGGGAGGATTAGGGTTATTTTAGTCATTAAAGTTCGGCAAAACTTTCATGGAACGCTTTACTGCATATCTAGATTGAGAAGAAGACGTGATTTAATGCAAACTTTCTGATACAGATGATTTCATACCAGAAATTGTCGATGGTCGTGTCAAGATTCGTGTTTGTGTTGCGCAGATGGTCGTAAATGTTTAAAAGGAATGCTGAGATGGTCGGAAATGCGAGAAGGTAGACCCCTCCTGTGAAACATGGCTGTTTATTCTTGTAATGTATAAAGTTGGAATCTGACATAACCGTGGTTGTAAAGAGCACTAAGTAGGCCACCTGCAGATAGGTTCAGTTTTGCAAATGATAAAGCAATAAAGAAATTAAAAGCTGCTTCCTGGCGAAATATGCAAAATCTACATGTTTCTTCAAATCAGGCTTTACACGGAGAGTGTATCTTCAGGGTCTAAACGTTACTAGATAGAAGGAAATATTCCCAACATCACTGTAAAAACAGATCTGTAAAATATTTAGTCAGTGCAGATATATTCAAGAAAAACTGTCAGAATAAAAAGTTGTTTACCTGTCACGCACAGTTTCCCGCAATGTCTCGTAAGTAATACTTTCGTGTACGTAAATTTGCCTACATACCGTGCTACTATATCCTTTTGAAAACGTCGATTAAACCAGCTGGTGATGTGACAAGCAATGCTTACGAAAAAGCAATCTTCAGAATTTAAATGAAGAGCAGATTTATCTCCGATCTATCTCAAACTGCGTCTAAAACTGGCGGTGAAGCAGACCGGAATCGATATTGAAAGTCATATAGAATACGTATATATACTCCAAACAATCATATTGATGAGTCAAATGGAATTTGTATATTCAAAATAGTCATATCGAATTTGTATAATTTGGAATTTGAAAATTCAAAATAGTCATATGGAATCTGTATATTCAAAATGGTCATAGTTAATTTGTATATTCAAAGTAGCCATATGGAGAATGTGTGTATTCAAAATAGTCATATGGAATTTTTATATTCAAAATAGTCACATTAAATTTGTATTTATAAAATAGTCATATGATTTTTTATTCAAAATAGTCATATGGAATTTGTATATTCGAAATAGTCATATTGAATTTGTATATTCAAAGAAGTCATTTAGAATTGTATATTCAAAATTTGTATATTTAAAATAGTCGCACTGATTTTGTACATTCACAGTAGTCATATGGAATTTGTATATATTCAAATTAGTCATATGTAATTTGTATATTCAAAATAGTTATATGGAATTTGTATATTTAAAATGGTCATATTGAATTTGTATATTCCAATAGTCATACAGAATTTGTTTAGTATGGGATTTGTTTATTCAAAACTTAAGTTTTCTCAAACACAAAAGTTTATTCAGTGTTATACATTATAAAGTCACTTACCTTGTTGATACAACCGACTGGACAGTAACCTTTCACAAGGAAATCCTTCTGGTGTGGTGGTATAATGGGTTCCAACGTGATGTCATGTCCCATAAGCAGTATCCCTGCATCATGGGTCCGTAAAGACTTGGTAATTGATACACGAATACCGGAACTGTCGATTTTACCTAAAACCCATGACCAGAAAGTAAATATGGCTATTTTGGATTATATTTACAGTCATTTAAAGAAAGCAGAGTTTTGTTCAAGACGATACAAGTGTGTGCGAGCAGAGTTGTTGGGAATGCTTTTTAACCCGTCTTGATTTGCTTTGTGTGTTGTCTTTATTATCTTTCTTTCCCATTTGGTAGGGGAGAGTCGGGTAACTTCGGACAGGCGGGTAAATTCGGACATACAATTGCAAACAGCGAAAATCCAGATGAGACGGCTCATAATGAGCCGTCTCATCAGGATTTTCTCTGTTTTGGCCAGTTAATTTTTGTTTTAGTTCCAAACAACAGACATATAAAGGAAACAATGTCACTGTCCGAAATTACCCGCTGTCCGAAGTTACCCGACTCTCCCCTATTTAGGGCCGGATGTGGAAGTCGATTGTGTTGGTTCCTAATCATTGCCTTCTCACATTCTTTGCACAATACATTTCTGACCATGAACAGATTCCATTGAAAACACGGAAATAAATGACTTTAGAAAATCATTTGTATGAGAGAATCTGAAGTTTCTGATGGAAGAATTTCAGTTTGTAATGTCATTGAAAAAATTGTGGAGCATTGCATACATTGTTTGCTATACTCCGGAACATAATGACGTCAAATATCTGTTGCCATAGAAACTACGAGTTCATATTGATGTCAAAGTGACGTCATCGAGACGTTATTCTGTCAAGGTACTAAGCACAAGAGTTTGTAATTTCATAGATGCAATAATAACAGATCTATGACGCCATCTCACTTATAATTCGAGAGGAGCATGGTATACATTATATGCCATGCTCATCTCAAATTATAAGTGAGCCGCTACCTGAAATTTTTACAATGGAAAAGTGTGATTTTCTCAAACGCATTATTCATTCTTAGATAATTTAAGTCTTTGTTCAAAGTGTGTGGCGCTTCTTTCATTTTAGAGCAAAGACAAATTAAAGGAAAGTAAAAAAGCAGTACCAAAGTACATCTACTTGTAACAACGTAAACGACGTAAAGCATAATTTTACAGCCCTTCATCTCCGGTATAATACCCAGTAATTTTCTTTCAAAGCGTTTGCAACTATGGTAACGTACCGCTGAGCACCATTGGGAACGTCGTCACAAGAATTGCAATAACAACAACAACATTTCAAAGCGTGGTTCATATAACACCACCAGGGACATTTTTAACATTTACAGCATATTTGCATGTACCTGCTTCCAATTTAGGGTTATCATAATGAGTTTCCATAATGTAAAATGAAGCATCGTCTGGAGCGCCCACAGAATAGCCCACATTAGACGGAAAATAAAATGGCTGAAACGAGAAGAAAGCATTATGTACTGGGGATTTAAAGCATTATGTACTGGGGTTTTTATTCGAACGCTAGGAGTAACCTATAGATGGAGGGAGCGTTCCTCATCATGACAGCTATAATATAAGGCTGTATGGAATGGAACTCTGTTCACTGTGTGCAAAAATACCAGGATTCGAACTCGGTACCGCTTACCATAGTCAGCGAGCGCTTATTAAAGCGATTGCGCCATCGCGGATCCCCTTGGTGTAGACAATAAAATGATACACGAATACAGAAAGGAGTTTATTTGCTACGCATTTTAAATAAATGAGCCGCGACACGAGAAAACCTACAAAGTGGTTGTCCGCCCAGCACAGACTCAGATCAGCCTGGGCATCCGCCCAGTCTGATCAGAGTCTTCGCTGTCCGCTTGGAGGTAGCTTAGTCCCTTAGCTACCATTTTAGCGCAAAGCAAAGACACTGATCAGAATGGATGGGTGCCCAGGCTGATCTGAGTCTGCGCTTGGCGCACAACCACATTGTTGGTTTTCTCGTGTCGCGGCTCAAAAAATTTAAACTTAGAGCGCAAAAAATAAAGTTAGTTTAATTTGCAAACAGTGTAAATGCAGATGAGGCGGCCAGAAAAAGATCCACCTCATCTGGATCTACACCGTTTGTCGTATAGTCTTTGAAATTTTGATATGATATAGCTTGGACAAAACATATTTTTGAAATGTTGCATACGTTAGTTATTTTGCCATCTTTTTTTTTTTTTTTTGGCGCTTTAAGGGTTGAATTATTGATGACATAGAGGCAAAACGTGTTTCATATCGTTGAAGCATCTTTGATAAAATGCTGTCTCAGCGTTGATTTTCAGCTGAGTAAAAGATGATAAAAGTAACAAGTAAAACATTTGTAAAAATACATACCTGACCACCAATAACCCAGGCAACGACGAGGTTGAAACATTGTGGTAAGGGTCTATCCCTCGCGTAACAGTTACCCTGAACACCATCATAGCTCGAGTTGATGCCTTTACATCGATACAGCAGGATGTGGTGAATGTTTAACTCATTTCCCGGGGTGATCACAGGCTCATACTAATCGAAATAAAATTGCAGTCAATAGCTGATTTAATTGCCAGATACTTTTTATTTGTCTACAGTCAATTAGCCGGCAATAAACATTTACTGTGTTTCGCTTAGCTTTGCTTTGGTGTTTTTGTCATTATACATCTCCACAGTCACACTGATTTGCTATTTTGCTATAGCAAGTCCATGTAACCGCGAAGACGTAATACAGCAAGTCCATGTGACCATGGGGACATATAACAGCCTTCCGGATGCTTTTACGAATATAGCGCGACTTTTGATAGGATAACATTAAAAAAAAAAAGAACTGATATAATTATTATTACAAGAAATCCGACGTCATTACAAAACGTCACTTCTCATTGGCTGATGGTCTGGATTTATGTTGATACTTTGCTGAAAGAACTTGCTTTATGTGCATTTCACATTTCCACTTTAAGACGTAAAATGTGACAAATTACTGTGCATTAGAATGGGTAGATTCATAAACTGGTTCGAGTCTCCACTGTTTCCAAACTTGTTTAGCGCCCTATGGCATGACGTGGCTCATAATTATTATGATTAAAGGGATAACTGTGTTGAAAATTGTCATTTTGGGACGTTAGCCTAAATGAATTGGCTT
Organism: Ctena decussata; assembly: GCA_963989385.1. Taxonomy (NCBI): domain Eukaryota; kingdom Metazoa; phylum Mollusca; class Bivalvia; order Lucinida; family Lucinidae; genus Ctena; species Ctena decussata. The sequence continues at coordinate 28,592,186 of OZ022498.1, read as the reverse complement.
TTTGCTTGCAAATTTCGTTTGACAGCGACGCATTAACGGAGGAGTAAAACAAAATTTGCAACAAAACAACCTACGACTTGCGTCACCAAGTGACCATTTCAAATGCAATTATCCCCATTCCAATGCACTTTTTTCTTTAAAAAAATTCGCCATTCAAAGTGTTCTAGATTGCGCACCAAGACCTTTCCGCGTACAGGATGGTTGGCCTGACAGTGTTTGGTTTTACTTGTTAGAAATTAACACCCCTTAGAAATAAAGGGGATGACAAAAAAAAACAAATCCGGAAAAGTACAGTTCTGTATTATCTTTAATCTTTTACTTTCTTCAATACAAATTCATCCTATGCATCGTATATTTAACTGTGATTTATATCATACAATCTTATCGACTTATGCACCCATAATAAGCATGTGCCACCATTGGTAATGACTGGTAGCGTGATCCGGCCCAACCTAATGTAACGATTCATTTTTGTCGTTTCCAGTAGCTAACTGTGCACGTTCATTAGCCATGAGTTATTTACAGAAACATTAATTACTTAATATAATCCTGGGAACACATATCTTATCTTGATGTTCATTACAAATTTTGTATTCTGTATTTATTCTTTCTACGGAATGATGCCTAAGTCCAACGTGCTCTTTAATCAGTACATATAAGGAGGTGGGGGTAATTCACTAATTTTTCGTTATAAAACAGAAGTGTTATCGTAGGATTTCAGAAACTAGAGATAATTGTAATTCGCAATATGTTTGATTTATGCTTTCCGTCGACCCATTCCAGCACTACGACATCGAAATCTTGATTTCTTTACTGATTGCATTGCAGGTTGGACTTACGCACCCTTTTTTAGAAAAGACCAATAAAATCTACAAAACTGTTAAATCAACTTCATGATCAGACAAATATGTTTGAGTTAATGTGGGCCAAAAATGTTTCTGTCAATTATTCGTGGCTTAGCCCTGTCCACAATCTGCTGTTGGAAACGAAATAATGGAGTGTTACGCAAGCTGGGCTTGTCACGTTACAAGCCGTTATGTTAGTGGTTGTTGCTTTTGTGTTATTGCTTTACGCCCACTGTAAACAACTATGATCATGTCGGGACGGTCAGTTAACCTACCCCCTAAACGGTTAACCAGTACTAAGTGCACAAAACTTTCGCCAGTAACTGACAACCGCCCTTCTTGAATCAGCGGAAGGGGAAACGAAAGTAAGTGGCGCGTGAATAAAACCAGTAAGACGACATGTCGATGATTTTATATGTTATGAATCACAAATACGTATATCAAAGTTTCATAGCATGAAATGTTATTGAGGACTGTAAAATAAAGAAGATACAGCATTTTTCCGACAACCTTTTGATCATCCCCCGTATTTCAAGACTTTCAGAGGACGAACAACATTTATTAACAACTGCTGTAACGGAATCTATGAAAGAAAAATACAAAAACGTAGGCAACGAACAGGTTTATATTGTTTACCTGTATCATATGGTGTTTTCCTCCCAGATTAGGCAATTGGAACCCAAAACAGTTGTACGTAGTGCTGGCGTTTGGAATTATAAACTGAAAGATGGAATTATAAACTGAAAGATTTGAGATATCTAACACACACATGAATGATAAAAAGCGATGATATATCAACTATAAAATAATCAACTCGTTTGATTCTGCGTTTTTAATGCCATATGATGAAAAGTAATATGTTAATGTGTCTGATATATGATTGGTTGCTAAAGATTGAAAAGTATACAAATTATGTCAAGTATTTTTGACAGTTGCTCTGAACATTTATATGTCAATCTCAACGTAATCTTGATTTCAATGATAAGGAACATTAAAGAATCAAATAAATGAACGTACACGCGCGAACAACCTATAGCACAGTGATTACACACACATGCAACTGTCTCATTCGACATCCCCTGTATTAGTATTAGGTAGGCAGACGTGGTTTCGACTGCCAGTGGCGGCACATGTCCAATCAATTTCTTCAATTCAACAGACCCAAAAATCCGCACTCTGTGTGCCTTAGCTGGAAAAGAAAAAAATAAACGTTTTGAAAGAAAATCACTAAACTATGACCTACGTTTCTATTCAGGAATTCAATATGTCGTACATCTGCTGGCATGTCGGTTAGCTGTTCAAATTCACTGAGAAGAGACACAGATTTAGTTCCCCTGTTCGCTGGCCCATGATAAAAGAGAGCACTGTCGTTGGCTGGGTCCATATCGTTGTAGGAGTAGATGAGATGTAAAGCACCTTCCTGGAAACCACAAAAATAAGTAAGTTAAAGTAATAGTCCTTGAGATGACCCAGCTAAATTTTCGTTTGGCTGCACCCCAGAGGGGACAAAGGTTTTATGGTATCATTTTAAAGGTATGAATGTCAGCTTTCAGAATCAGCTTGTCTTCCACTTGTGGAGGTGTCCGTTTGGATTGTAGACACGTTTTTGTGAAGGTACCCTCTGTCACCTTTTTTGTCGTCAATATAACTAAAATGCCAATATGTAAATGTTGTAAAAACTGATGAGAGCCCATTTCATGTATATATAGAGCTGGTAACAGATTCCCTTCTCTAAGGCGGAGCTCAAGGAAGTAGTATTTGCAGGAAGTTCTGTCCAAATGGTGTTGACTAAATTCTGTTAACACTGACTGGTTTGCTTAAGCCTGTGCCTGTATATTACATATGTTACTTGTGGATATTTCTATTCTGTTAAGTTAAAGCAGCTAAATCAATTTGTTTTGTTTCCTGCAAGCATTTGCCCATTGCGCTATCTTTGCAAGCATTTGCCCATTGCGCTATCTTTGCAAGCATTTGCCCATTGCGCTATCTTTAGAAATTGTAAAAATAACAATCTGCTTGATTTCTTTTGTTATGGAGGTCACGTAAATAACAATGTTTCATATTATTTCATTCCAGTAAACTAATCAACGTTCTCAAATGCTTTCAAAACCTCTCATATTACATTCTGACAAATTTTATTAACTGTTGTTGCTTAAGACTTGTTGACACGTTTACAATTCAGGTTTACTGGGTCACTGGGTGTGTTTTATACGTGACAAAATTAGAATATGCCAATCTTATACTGATTGTAACTTGGACAAATTCTGAACACAATCAGTTTTTGTAGTGTTCAAGGTTCTTGCTGCATAAATCAACAATTTTACTGTTGTACTTTCCCAATTCAGTATACTTGCTATCTTCATTTTGGCACTAGATACTTTTAGTCTTAAAAACAAGCCAAAGACATTACATAAAGTCACCGTAGATGTAGGTCAGCACTTTTTCATGTATGAATCAAATCAAATGACAAACAGTAAGCAGTTGGTCTGGTAAGGAAACTGCCTTATCAGCTTTGTGCATGAATTTTTCATATAGAAATGCTTAGTTCGACTGGTAATCTACAATACATGTACAAGTTGTTACAGTGTTTATTAAAATGGTTTGGATTTTATGAGCATGCAAAGAGAAACACTACTGACAAGAAAAATGCGAACTGAGATTTAAAGGTTTTTTTTTTCTTTTTGACTTAATGATATTTTAACATTTGCTTGTTGAGCACATTTGTTTTTGTTAAGATTATAGAGACAGTTTACGTTACGAAGGAAAATGTTCTTGCTAAACTGAATTTTTTAGATAAAATCGAGAAGTAATTACATTATGTCAAAGATTATATTGAATTGTCTATTTATGTTCCTAACGATGGTGTCTCAGTTAAGCAGGACTTTTGGAGTATAATATCAAAAGCATGAAATTATAATTATTTTACCAGTGATACGAGGAGATGAGTAATCTGCTATGCAGCAATCTGGAGTTGTATCGAGAAATATTTACTTTATGATTGTCTTAATTCCCGTAATGCTACATTTGCTTTTTCCCGTGTAACAAACACTTCTCAACAGTACTTTAAAGAGTTGCTAAAGCACGGAACATTATGTTCTTTTTATTGACAAAGGTTTTATTTTTAATTATTATTATTAATTATTTATTTTTTCAAGTTGAAATATCAGTAATAGGATTTGTTTCAATGGTTCAATCAATGTGTATTTGCACATGAAAAAGGACAGAATATATTAATTTAGGACAGTGCTGATGGGGATTTATTGGCCAAGCTCATTTGTCTATTTCTCCAATAATAATTTGCAGCATGATAAGGGAATGGCTTCCAAACACAACAGGTAACGTTTATAACCATTTTGTCATGCAATTCACTGATACATCCCACCGAATGTGTAGTAATTTGGCATTTTTTGTAAGCTTTCAACAAATGATATAGGTTATTTATAATTTTACTTATCAAGGATTAATACAAAATGTTATTCTTATCATCTCGCCTTAAACAACCTATTTATTTGCAATTATTTTGGGGTAAGTCATTTATAAAGTCCGACTGCTTATCAACAGCATCCTTTGCCAGACATAACAAAGAAAGATGATATAACATTTTGGCTATATCAAAACAAATAATGAAGCAATATATGTATTGAAAGTTGTTCGAATGTTATCAGTCTTTCATAACAGTTTATGCACTAATAAAAGCATAACGGAATAAGCAACGGACATGAAAATAAACTGGTAAGGGAAAAATGGTAATATGATGGTGATAAATAAAACTCGGGAAAGATGAATGATGGGGAACTCTAAAATTTGTTCTAAGCTTCAAATTTTACAGCCTCAAATCTAAAAGATTTCCTATTGGTTGGGTTCATGTCAGTAATATGCTGCTGTATTAATGACGAGGGTTATACGAACAGGTAACGTTGATTACAGCTCAGAAGGTACACGGTAAACGTTTTACTTTAGTTAAATGCACACCAATATATGTACTTGCTGAATCTGATTTTAATGTTTGTTTTAAATGCTTGTTTTAGTTATGTTGCTAAACTGGTACATTTGAAAAGGAGTAAGAGCAAACTACTTCATATTTAAAGACCCCCATGTGTCTTGTTAAGATGTTTGAACTATATTCAAGATGTAATTATAATACATGTATTTGATATGAGTTCTTAAGTATATAAGGAAGCATTGAAAGGTAGATTGTGGGCCGCAAATGACCCTTTACACACAATTTTACACATCTTATCCTGTGACCATTGAGGCTACATAAAATTATATATAGACTATAACTATGTTACTCAACGTTACTGCTAGACTTCCATTTCAAATCCAACTAACTCAGATTTCTATAATTTGAAGACATGTAAAATTCATAGCTCGATATAGTGACGTCTGTGTTGGTCTACTTAAGATTAAGTATGACCACAATGAAGAAACACTATCGACATTTCGAACTTTCATCTTTGTCTAACAGTCATTTGTCAAATTTGTATGAATTCTTACAAAATAAATTTCGCTCTTGATTCAGCTGAATTACAAGTGCTACATAACTCGCATTTAAACCGTGTCAATCAGTTCCGTCGGTAAGGCATGATTTGAACATGCAAGATAGTATATGTTCATTGAGAATCTAAACTATACACTTCAAATCCAGGGTTTTAAGATCCTGGTTCTTTAATTGTATTTGTGTCGTTGTTATCTACGTTACACAGCTTGTATGATTGCCCATACTTTAAAAACATCATATTGCTTTATGTATTAAAATAAATACAATATATAACAGGACTGAATAATGTTTTTCTGCCTCTCATAACTCGATTAGTTGGTTGGTTGGTTTTGGTTTTGGTTTAATGACTCTTTGAGACATTTTAGTCTATATTGAACTGTCTCTAAGAGAGAGAGGGAGAAAGAAAAGGGATGATGGACGAGAGAAAATAGATGCAAACAACCCCCACCTGAACCTACTGGAAGCATACTAGGCCATTGTCCTACTGCAATCCAAATTTATAGGACAAACCGGCATTGAAATTTACCCAGCTCCATCGCCCGACCAGACCAACCCTTAAAATTTGTGAGCTAGGCGTGTAATATAGCTAGGCATGAGAAAAATTATACATATGAAATGAAACAACTTAAACAACTGTTGTTACTATCCTGTAAACAAATTTTCATTATTGTAGAAACAATGTCATTGCAAAACGGTGTTTTCTTTTTAAGTTTTGTCCTCCATGTGGAGCGACAAAGTCTTTCACTACCATCTATACCTACAAAACTGATGATTATTGATCAGTGCCATGTCTACGCCCAGTAGCATAAATAGATCACAAATGCTGAAATAGCAAACAAAATTAAGTACACCATGTTGAAAGCTAAGATAAACCTGTACAGAAAAATAAAACAAACATTTTGGATAATCTTTAATTGTGTTTGCCATAAAATGCATTTTCAGTGGCCGCCATTTTGAAATTCAAGATGGCCGCCATGAACAAACTTTTCTAGCTTTGTATCCACGTTTAAAATGCTTAGAATAGCTTTGTCTAGCATTGTGCCAAATTTCATTTTTTGTATCAAATAAATGCACAATGTTTTCATATATCTGCCCTGGTATGGTGTCAATTTTATGGTTGACAAACTCGCTTATGCTGGCAGGAGGGTGGATCTGTTCCTTGTTGTCTAAAATGCAAACGGACACATGTACAAGCGAAAGACAAATAGAATCAAAATTTGCACATTCTAAGCTTTTAAATGAGACTAAGAAACCTTTGTCCCGCTAGGGGTGCAGCCAAATCGATTTTAAGCGACTTTTTGATTTCCATACTAAGGACTATAAGTCAGTAGGCTTTATTTAAAGAAGGTCTCTCATTTGGCATCTGCCAATTTTTCATGAGCCCTCTATACTCACTGCACCAGTGTCCGTATGTAGTAATGTAGCACTATCGTTTGTTGGATTTCCACATGTGAGGTTTACACACGCGGTAAGCTTCAAGAAAGGAATCGTGGAAGTTTAGCTGGCCCACGGTTTTGGAGCTATTTGGAGGAGTGGGTCCATCAACCAAATTAGCTCTCCTTTTATCTGGTGTATTTCCTTTAAAAGTAGGTCCCTTGCTTCCAAATTCAGAACATTTTTAAAAACAATTTATGACGGGAGCCGTCTATCTATTTATTTTGACATGTCAAAATTTCAATTTCAAGGATGTCAAGTTTATTTATTTATTTTAAAGAATTGGCCTTAAAACACTGTATTACAACAAAACGTAATTAGTCGAACATTGAAATTTCTTGAAATATGAAACTTTTTCACGAAACTCAGTACTTCGTTCACTAATTGGCGAGTTATACTTAATAATTGTCTTTTACATATATATGTGATACCTCAGTCGGAGTATGAAACAGATGAGTCAAATTGATTACCTTAATAACCATATCTTCTGTACTGTCGCATGTATCTAACCTTCTGACAAATCTGAGGATTGTAAAGATTGTTCCAGAGTTATTCCTCTCTTCTCCGTGCAACAAGACCCAATCTTGGGACTGATCACGTATAGGGGGCGCTCTAGCCGTCGTGTGTCGGTCCTACAATAGAATGTTTTACATTAGAAATAATGAAAGTCACAACCGACTTTATTTTAAATATACAGGCTCAATTTGAGGTGTATGGGTATAACTCTGATTGAGCCGCAACATAATAAAACAAAGCCGCATGTACACCCAGCGAAGATTCAGATCAGTCTTGGCATCCGCCCAGTCTGATCAGAGTCATTGCTGTGCGCTTAAAGGATAGCTAAGGGTCTAAGCTAGCTCCACGCGGACAGTATAGACTCTGATCAGCTAGCTCCACGCGGACAGTATAGACTCTGATCAGACGGGGCGGATGCCAAGGCCGAACTGAGGTTTCGCTTGACGCACATGCCACTTTGTTGGTTTTGTCGTGCCGCGGCTAAGTTTACAAAGGAGAAACACTGCTGCCACTTCCTGTTTGCTTTCCTAGATGACGTAGCCCTTCCAAAATGGGATCCACATTTAAAAGACAGAATGTCTTCAAGAGGGTCTAATTCTTTTCTTCAAGAGTTGACTCCCACTGAGAAGGGAGGCAAAAACCTAGAAAGTAGAGTTGCTTCTCCTGAAAGTGTCTAACTGCTACGTAACAGTGAACTCTTCCATCTGTCAACTAGGACCAGGCATTAATGCAGTGCGAAAGTTCCTCATATTTTGCAACACAAAAGGCAGATTTGATTTTATGTCTGTTCTAGAACACCATTAGTGAATTGTTGACTAACGACTTGGTTGAGCTACATGTAACAATACTTTGAACAACTGTGTCCAGCTGTTTTCGTTCTCGTATGGATCAGTTAGAAGGCCGAGGCCTACTGTAAGGAGACCTCGGACTTATAACTGAGACAAAACGAACATATTTGATTGGTCTTTAAAACAGTATCAATTATAGCAATGGTCTTAGCTCAATACAGATACAAGTACGGTATCAGTTAGTTGATGTAGAAGAAACTGATAACGCAATAATAATAATGATAATAATTAAGTAAATAAATAAATCTATTTCATGTCATAGGTGAGATTTGTTTCAAGGATAAAACATTTTGGTTATCAAAATGTTTACTTTAGCAGCTTAAAAAAATTATACAACTTACAGCAAAATGAGTGACGTTGTCTTTGACCCAGCCTATAACGACATCAGCAGGGTACATATTTCCATTGTGGGAGATTCCGAAACCTACATAACCTGTCGTCTTCACGTGAGTCTCAAATGTGATGTGAGTGGCATTGTATTTCCAGAATAATGTATATTTATTGTCTCGGTCAAGAACTACAGATTTATTAAACTTCTCTGTCGGTGCAACCCCGGGGACTGGAGCGCTCCCCACCAGAGTTGCTACTACCGCTAGTAAATAAACAGAAGTTGTAATCATCATTGAAAGTTCCAACGTCGGAGATAAAGGTGAGGTGTTCTTATTTATAGCCGAAAAAGAAATAGTAGATATAATACACCAAGCAAAAAATGTCGTGCAATTTTGAATTCATTGGACTATATCTAGGAGCTTTCTCTATCTCACAAAATGACTATTCAGATATAGCTTCTCATAATTTTTGTAGTGCTGAGATCCACACACAATAGAAACAAAACTAGCAGACTTAGTTTTTGAGAGCAGTGATACCATGCGCAACGCTGCTCATGCCTTTTACACCGAATTGGGCTGACGTTTATTTTCAAATAACTGTTTAAGCTGAATGATCATAAACGTTTTGGAAATATAAACAACACAATTACTATAATTTATTTCTTGAAATTCTGGGGCTAAGGCATCATATACGTACAAGTATCCTGATTCTTACACATAATAACTTTGATGCTATCCCCAACTCGCCCTGTGTGAATCTCTTTCTCACTCAGTAAAAATTTCAATATTGACTACAAATCTGAGCCACCACATAATGCATTAGTGCCACCATTTTTTTAATTATTCGGACATACATTTGCTATACTTAACTCAAAAACGACAAAAAGCAGACGACAAAATTTACGTCTGCAAAATTTCAAAAAAGCCTAGTTCAAGGTATTTCATATTGAGAGTTCAAAGGCTAGATGGCAAACAGTGTAGATCTAGATGAGGCGGCTCATTATCAGGATCTACGCTATTTGCAAATCCTTCTGTTTTCGTCTCTGGTACTTAAAGTACATGTAATAATATATGAGTAACCACGCGTTTGATACTCCAAAGTACGTGTGTTTTACATTATCATTTTAATTACGTATGCTTTTTTATTTCATTTTATTTTATCAAAACTGGGAACATGCACAAGATTTTCTAAATTGCATATTATTTTACCATTAGCATAAGAGACATACCTCTTTGGACTTGCGAAGGTCCTGTCTGATGCTTGGTCAATTCGGACTCAACTAGTGGTTTTCCCTTGCTCCTGTATTTCAGTAATGTTGTTTGACACCCAAGGGCATTATGTTGATTCTGTCGAGTCCTCATCTCTGATTCATCATGGTTTTGATCAGTTTAATTTGTTGTTCTGCGTGATGATTCGTTAATGGGTTAGGAAACCTTCACGCGGACCGAACGGCTAACAAAATGTGTGGACCTTTGCAGAAGCTGAGGGTGATGTTTCAATCCAGGGAAGCCGGTTTGAGTCCCGCATTCTGGTTTTATTGCCGACCGTTCCGGGACTGTACTTCTATTGTGGTCCCTCACTGCTATCTTTTTGTGTCTGCTTATCTGTATTCTTCTAGCAATGTTATCTCTTGTTTGTTTACCTGCCCTCTTTGCTTTCTGTTTTGTTTTGTAATTTAAAATTGAAAGATAGATAAAAATAGATGCTTCATATGTTTCGTATAACTTTTTTTTTGAATGACAGATTTTGTTAAGTTGAACTATTGCAGAAGCCGCTGGTGAAGGTTGGGATCCCGTTAAACCTATTCGCCCCGCCCCCACCCTTCCCCGCCAGGAATTTATCACTGACAGTTCCTAGGTGGTATATTTAGTATTGTGGGTTCCTACTGTTACTTGATTTGTTGTTCATGTCGGTGCTGTCTGTTAAACGCTAACACTAATTAAATGTCATACACTTTATTCACTGTACTGCATATTGTTTCAACAGGTAATCACATAACTGACGTTGCCATGGTTCAGTTGTGACGTCATGACGTCACATGACGTCACTAAGTATTGTTTCCTAAAGAAGAGCATTGTAATCAAGTAGAAGAGTTACCTAACATAAGAAGAACAGTAATATACATGAAATTAACATTAATTATACTTTTCCTTTTTGAGTTCCTGGTAGTCAGTTGTATAATTTTTTAAAGAAAATAAATAAAAGAAGTTACTATGGAACAAACTTAAAAAATAAACAAGTAGATCTCAATAAACCCTGATGCTGATAAATTATTATTTAAAGTTTTAAAAAAAAGTCCTCTGGCATCCTTCCATCTTTTAGTACACTTAGTAGGCTGTACCCAGAAGTTCCATGTTTTGTCATACAGTCAGCCAAATGAACTTTACCAGGACACCATTTTATTTCATTCACTTCGTTTTTCGCCAGGGATTGACTAATTGCAGCGATGCCTACTCTGAGCCTCTTGTTATCAACTAGTTTTGTTGAGTATACGGCTTCTATAACACTCTTATTGTCGACATAAGCAATAACTGGAATAGTTTTAGTTGATATACCAAAAATATCTTCCAGCATCTTTCTGTAGTAAAAATCACTCTCTAGTCCTTCTTGTAAGCTAAGGGCCTCAGCGGCAATTGTGGATCGTACTACCCGCTTAATCTTACCGGCATGCCAAGACAATGGGGAACATTTTCCATGGCAATCCATCAACCAGACAATATATGCTGCTGTACTTCCAGTTCCATTGTTTAGATTACGTAAAGATGCATCTGTGAAGACCACAATCTTCAAGTCACTAACTTTGTTGCTTAAGTTTGGGAATGTAATCACAGACCTAATGTCTTTTATTCGATTGACTACTTTAATAGCCCGAGAAAGATCACCTATTGTTCCCTCCTTAAGTTTTGTGCTTAGGTCTAGGAGTTCAAAAGCTATGTCAGGTCTGGTTCCCTGTACAATCCAATTGATTTGACCAACAAGCTGCCGATATTTCGTCTGCTCCTCTGAAGTTAATGTACTTTGCTTGTCCTGTGCTCTTTGAGGGTCAATTGTTATATTCTGTATATTTGTCACATAGTTTGACTGATCTAATGCTATAGCGCCTTCTTCCTGAGCAACTTTAAATCCGATATAGTTAAAGTTCCCTTCTTCAACTTTACCTGCCACAAACCGTTTTCGTAAATTGACCATTAAATGTTCAAGATATTTGTCACCAGCATGGAGAAAGTCATCTACATGGCAGCATATGATGCCACTCAGTTTACCTTCTTTGTGCAGAAAGAACATTGCTGGATCTAGCTCACTCATTTTACATCCCAACCTCAATAATTCATCTTTTCGCTCATGTAGAACTGCCTAGCTCCATCTTTCAGCCCATAAAGCCCATGTTTTAACTTCCAGACTATCCCTTTCACTGTATTGCTCTCCTTTGGGGGGTTTGATGTATATATCACGTATTAATTCTCTGCCCTGCAAAAACGCAGATTTAATGTCAGTTGTTTTAGCTGTCCAATTCTTGATCGATGAAATAGCCAAAAATATTCTCATCGTTCCTTTTCCTACTGTGGGACTGTCCTTGGGCATAGTAAATTCTTCCTCAAAACCTCGTACCCCGAGCCTTGCCTTTGTCTGTCCTTCTTTATTTGTAATAACCCACCTTGTTGACAATGTTTGTTGCCCACAGTCTTTTACTTCTTCATAGGTGTGAAATTGATTCAGTTTCTGTAACTCCACTAATTTAGCTGCAGTGGTTTCATCACTAGCACTGTTTTGTTTCATGACTAGGTTAACAGTCTCGTCATCATTTATCAGCTCCCATTGTACTTGTTCAAGATTTACACTTTTCTTTTCTTTGGTAGTGTCCTCTTGTATATTATACCAGTGTTTATTCTTACCTGTGGCTTTTCCAGCTCTTCCAGGTACCTTTGCTTTAATCCATTCACCAGTATTTTGCATCTTATACTGGATGCTATCATTTGGTTTCAGAGTTATTCTGTTCCGTTGGATATTCTGTCTATCCATCCTTTCAGGCTCTGAAGCTGGTATATCCTCCGATATTGTGTTGGGTTCTTCTAGATCTTCATTGCCCTTATTTTCATCAGTTTTGTCCGCAATACTGTGCTCAACTTCCTTCTCTTCCTCCTCTGTCAAATTGCTGTTAACTTTCTGAAGTCTGTTTGGAGAAACACGTACAAACACTCCACCATGTCTAACGAAAACTACTTTCCCATCTTGGAACACTACCTTTCCTGGACCAAGCCAACGTTCTTTTCCTTCCTTTTTGTAGAAGACCCTATCACCATGTTCAAAGACTTGTTCAGATGCCCTGACTTTATTCCGGAGAGCTCGCCTTATTCGTTCATCAGCTTCGGTTTGGATGAATGCTTTGCGGGCAGCATGCAGGGCATTTAAATGCTGTGCAAAAACCTCACTGCTTGTTGATCCCTGTAATGCTGGTAAGGTATCATTCATAATGTTCGGCAGGTTAGGATTTTGTCCAAAAACAAGCTGGTGGCTGCTGTACCCATTTCACATTTGTAGCGAATTTCTTGCCATGTTTGCCCAGGAAAGTAGGGCTTGAGAGTTTATCTTTCTGTAATCAGCCTGAAGTTTGAGTAACATCATATCTGTAACCGCATGAACCCTCTCACATAAACCATTTTGAAATGGGTTTTCTCCTGAGGTTGTACATAGTTGAACATTCAGAATAGATGTGATTTCTCTTACCTCATCTGCATTAAACTCACCCCCGTTATCTGTCATTAAGGCTTTCATGACTCTAAACTTGCCGATCCACTCTGTCATCAATGCATCTATTATGTTACATGGCTTCTTTCTGTTAACAAAAACAGACAGAGTATACCTTGACCACATGTCGATAATGTGTAGTATCCAACGACCATTCCATTGTTTGAGGTCCATTGCCACCTTTTCATTGAATCTGGTGGCCGTTGGCATACCTACTACTGGCCTTGATGGAGTTTTGGCATATATCTTGCAAAGTTCACATTTTTCGCCTATCTCTGCTAGAGTTTCTTCATATTCTTCCGTCCAGACTCCAGCATCCTTCAGGAGAGCAATCAGTCTATTCATTGGAGGATGGGCAAATTGTCTATGTAGTTTCAGCAGTGTCTTGTATCTATTCTTTCTGTTCAAAACATCAAGCTTGACAGCACAAATATTCTCTACAGGGACTTCTTCTGATTTGTCTATAGGGATACAGTAATGGCCTGATGATGTCAGATTTAAAGCTACCTCTTTCCCCATTATCACAGCTGTGTCATTTTCCAAATCCAGTTTTATAGCAGCCTTCTTCATTGCTGTTCGTGAAAGTAACAGAGGAATATCAGATTCGACTACGTCTGTCTTTATTATCACCTCTTTTCCAGCAATAACTGCGGGCAAGCTATATTCCCCCTTTGACTTCAGACATGTTCCTCCTCCAAACTTAGACTTTCTGACCTTCAGATTGTTTCACCTTTACTTTATCATCCTTATCTAAAGATTGAATATAACTGTTTACCCAGCTGTCACCACAGACTGTACTGCCGCACGCACTGTCTAGAACTGCGCAGTTGCGTGCATCAATGCCCAAACGGCGTACCTCTTCAGTATTGTACCCTGTAAATAAAACCGCATGTTCCTCATTTGCAATATTGACTTTTGCCATGTTTTCCCAGCTGTCTGGGCATGCTGGTAGTAAATGGCGGTACGATCCACATGATTTACAAGTTAAAGTACGACCATCTGGCCCCACAGGATTTATGTTCTTTCTCTCTCTGTTACTAGGTTGACTGACTCTTGACCGAGATTCTGTATGCTGATAACCTCCGCCTCTTGCTGTTGGCCTTCTTGACTCTGGACGCTGAATTCTCCTACTGCTGCTCCCTGTCCTGACTTTCCACGCTTCCATGTTGTCCCTTTCTCTCGGCCATAGCTTTGACTATTAACTCTAGTTCTAGAGTATCCTGCAGCAAGCAATGCCTCTTCATTTGCTGCTAGGAAAGCTGGTTCTATCTTGATACTTGATCCACTGGTGCTAGATTCATTGTCACTCCCTTTGATTTCTTCAAAGATCTCTTTGCCTCCTCATATAAAGTTGTCTTATTGTTATAGTTCATTCCAGTCAACACAAGCAATTTTTCCTCTTTTGTAATATTTGCTTTTCTAAGTAATTTAAAGGCCAAAATATCAGGTGGTAAGGTCATTTTTTTCTTTTCTATTTTCTTGTACTTAGCATCAAACACTGCTATGTATTCTGTAACAGACTGCCCCCCAGTTCTATAAAAATCGTCAAAATCTTCAAATTTTTCTAAGCTGTCAGTGAGGTCATCTTTAGCTAAATGTTCATCCAAAAAATTACCAAAACAGTTAACCCATCTTCACTTTTTAAATCATCTATTGCAATCTGGTCAAAAACCTTTTCTCTTATTTGAGATTCATCATCTTCTGGAAGTGACAAAGCAATTGCAATACCTTGTTTGTCCTTACTTAGATCTGTAATTTTTGTCCATGCTAATAACTCTTGTCTGAACCTTTCATATGTCCTCGCCTTGTTGAAGGTTGGTGGGTTTATTCTGGTTGTCATGTTGACTCCTTCTCAAAAATCAATATTCACTAGCAAATTTCAGTTCTAACACCAGTTTATTCAAATCTCCACTGTCACAGAGTCCTGTACTACCTCTGAGGAATGTCCCGCACGCTCTGCTACCACTTGTTAAACGCTAACACTAATTAAATGTCATACACTTTATTCACTGTACTGCATTTTGTTTCAACAGGTAATCACTTAACTGACGTTGCCATGGTTCAGTTGTGACGTCATGACGTCACATGACGTCACTAAGTATTGTTTCCTAAAGAAGAGCATTGTAATCAAGTAGAAGAGTTACCTAACATAAGAAGAATAGTAATATACATGAAATTAACACTGTCGTTCACCTGCTGTGCGAGCGGTGTTTTCAGTCGGGGTATCCGAATGACCACATGTCTTGTGAAGAGATGTTCTTGTCTTTCGTGAATTGTTGTCAAGTTATGGATGTACTTCTTTCCTTTTTGGTTTTGACGGTGGGATTTTGGGATCTATTCTATTGTATTGGTTCCTAATTATCGCCTCTCTTTTGACTTCGTAAATAAAACTTGACCCCAAACCATCAATGGCAACACATTGTGTTTCTAACATACGTACCAATAAGGAAAGTGCTCGTATAAGAATGCAGGAAGGTTTTTTTCGAGGCAAATCTCACCTACTCCCGTTACCCACGATAAAAATGACTGGTTAACTCTTTCGGCGCCAAATTTTTCAGACGACAAATTTTCGTCTGCTCAAATCATCAGACGACAGATTTTTAATTGGAAATTTTAACAATCTAAAGACATTTTTCATAAAATCAGGCTTTTTAAGTTCATATTTGAATGGCAAACAGTGTAGATCCTGATCAGACGGCTCTTTTTAGAGCCGGCTGATCTGGATATACGCTGTTTGCAAAGTCGCATTTTTGCGACTTTGGCGCCGAAAGAGTTAAAGTGAGTTAAGACCCAAATATTTTTTTCCACAGACTTAAAATTAAAATGACAGGCTATTTTTGCCATTATTTTTTCAAACGTGTCATATTTTCAAAGAAAATGAACAGGCAATGATCATGAGCCGACACAGGCGTTAAGCATGTTCTGTCCTAAACATCAAATGGGACAAATGGGAGAATGGGAAAGGAAAAGTTAGACATAATGACGGCACACTAAGCGAAACAAGACAAGTGAAAAGCCAAAAGATCAGCTCTTTCCCGGCAGATGGCCGCAATGTTATTCTTAATAATGACCAAAATGTCAAAGACTATAAGAAAGCCGACAAACAATGTAATAATGGCAATAAACCACATCAGAAGCCCGCCTTGCAACCTACTTCTTTTGCACACAAAACAGACTTGGTTGTAATTCTTCAATGTACTTTATGTTTTTTCACTCTCATATGAGATTGCTAATATGGGGCGATGGGAGTATGTTATCATGCTTGTTATCAATAGTATTACTAACAACAACAAGACTGTGAGCTCGTTGACTCTCATCGGAATATGTATTTTTTTCGATGAATAGGCATTGACACATTCACTGGCAGCGCTGCTAGAAAAGCAATAGAATTATGTCATAAATAAACTCGCTAAGTATACCACTGACTGTAACGTAATATTCATGTTTGATACTTTAATGGTAAAGGTAACGATATTTCGTAGAAATTAAAGTAGAGGAGGGTGTTGGTGGGGGTGTAGAGTAGGGAGGACGGGTGCTCCAGCAATGCATGTCCTTCCATGCTAAAACTTATAATCTCGAGAGTAACGTTGTTTATAGAAAATGTGCTCCGCCCCAACTGCTTGTATAACGTTGCAAATTATGTTTATCCCAAGCGATTGATAACAAAAGAAACAAATGAAAGGAATAAGGAATAAGATATTCTTTTTTTTTCAGATTAAATGTTCTATTTGGATCAGTTCATTTGTCGTTGTGAAGATAAGAAACCAAAAGCACACAATGTGTGTACAAATACCCTGAAACTGATCTTCTCAACCCACAACGCTACTATAATCCGATAGTTGCAATCCGTTTTATACCGACATGCAAAGAATCCTGCATAACCGCATGGCAGTGTCCTTATTCATTTCATTTTCTTGAGGTAAGATTATGACGGATCGCACCATCTCTCCGTGTTATTGAGCGAATTGCAAAACCTCAATCTGTGAAATGTGTGGATCTTGAAACATATGTAGGCCAAGGTTAAGCTGACTGATATCGTAAATGTACAGTGACAATGTGACAGTATACCACAATTACCCTAACTGTTGTAACACCCCAAGTACTTGGGGTATTCCAGCAGCTAGGGTAATCATAACATGGTTATTACACAACAGTCCCTTTATAAGGCTGCTGTTGGGATCCACATTATTGTACGAATAAGCTACTGTGTTTGAGTAGTATTCGTTCTCAAACATGTGTCGCTGCTAATGCAGCTACTGACTGATGCATAAATTATGCCCGATGGTTTTAGTGGCTGAAGGGACAATAGATAAGCACCCATTTGTCAATCCATCCGTCCGGAAACTCATATATCTTGCGATAACTTGAAAAGTACCTAAGCTAAAGCTATAAAACTTTGGTATGTGGATACAGAACAATAAGGGAAAAAACAACCATTATTTATTTTTTCTATCAGAGAGAAATTCTGCGATAACTCTCAAAGCTAGGCTTGGTTTGGTATGTTTGATATGGTATGGTATCAGGAAATGATGCTTATCTTTCATTTCTCTGTTAGAAAAAATATCTTATTTCTTGGCAACAAAACATAAAATTGAAATTCTGGTATAATTTACATGTGAATAGCAAGGCAATACAGAAACCCTGCATGAATAGAAATTATTGTTGCCACTGAAAAAGCCCACAATTTAAAACGGAGGAGATTTTATGTTTATCGTCTGTCTTTCTGTTTGTGTGTGTATATATTTGTCAGTCTGTTTGTCTATTCATATGTCTGCCAGTATGTTCACCGAAGAAACCTGTCTCCTGCTATAATTCAAAATGTGTGTGAATCTTCTTGTAGCTACCTGTGCAGTCAATGCACATCAGTTAAGTTTATTTGTCTGACAAGATCTACATAGCGGATCATCTGATGGCTCAAAAGAAATCCCACCTTGGAAAGTGAATTGGTGTTAGGATACAAGGCAATAAAGAAATTATGAATATGTTTTTCTGTCCAGTACGTGTATACTGTGGACGTTTAATGTAATATGCCGAACGAAGGTCGCACATCCAAATGCACCCCGGTATGGGAACTGACCAATCTGAATGTTTCTCTGATATACGATTTGCAGTCCTAATTTCGTTTGATATTGCAGAATTAGACAAGGTTTGAGCATTCGTTGGGAGGAGGGGGCTGCGCTAGGAAGCTTACGGTTAGACCTCGCCCGGCCACGTAACAATGGATCTGATTGGCTATTTTCAGGAGAAAAAACTACCGGAAATGCAGATTTTATTAACTATACATACTCGTATACTACAATACAATTTCAAAAGTAACAGGAGTAGCGTTTTGGAGTTGAATGTACGATCTCCTCTCGTGCAATACAATACTGTGTTGCGGTGCCGTAAAACTCAGGGGCATGCACAGCCAGTGCAATGATGCACAGAGCATAGACTATCGACGCTCTATTGACGCTGTGTAATGCACAAAGCATAATTCGATATTAACGCTCTATACTGCACAAAGGATGAGATATTGATGTTCTATACTGCACAAAGGATGAGATATTGATGCTCTATACTGCACAGAGGATAGGATGACGCAACGTAATGCACCAACAACGGTTTTAGAAAGCCAGTTTCTGTACAGAAAAAAGCAACGAGATTTCAGAAGATTGTGTTCTTGAGCAAACATACGTTTTATTTTGTTTTATTAAGTAGTTAATGTCAGTCTTCTGTGACCGGTGGCTCCTGTTTTCATGCGATCGATATATGACTGCCATGAACACAAAATATACATTGTATATTATAATGCACCGTTTCTCGTAAGACAGCTCTTTGTTATCTTCAGAAGTTAACAAATATGCAATTGATAGGGTGACATAATTTGACCCTGCATTTTTGTGTAGGCTAGACGAATTTCGACCTTTCTACCCTTATCAAAATTTTCCTTACTCCAATAGTAAAAATTCCATTCACCAGTTTGAGAATTTATGGGTAAACTAGTGATAACGTACCATAATATGTTGCTGTTACGTCAGGATTTTCAAAAATAATCGAACTATTAGCTTTCAAACATTAGCTTTCAAATAAATGTAAGATGACGTCAAAACAGACAACTATTTTTACAAGACGAGTGAAAAAGGTACCGTCTTCCCGATACCGTAAAATTCTAAAAATTGGACACCTAGAATAATTAACGGGATTTTCCTTAAATTGAACAGTTTGGTTTTACAATACAGTAATACGTCCAAAACAAGCAGACGCAATGGCAAAGAGTTTAAATTCTGGGGCCGTATTCATAAAACGACTTAAGTGGTTGCTATGCTGTTGCTAAGGCTAAATTTCTTTGAAGGAGATTCCCTACAACTATGAAAATTGCTCTGGAGGAACAGTCTTACAAAGACTGTTCCTCCAGAGCAAATTTCATAGTTGTAGGGAATCTCCTTTATAGATATTTACCTTAGCAACCGCATAGCAACGACTTAAGTGGCTTTATGAATACGGCCCCAGATCAGAAAATGAGCAGCCTGAAGAAGCAGTCACATCTGGGTGTGCACTATTTGCTCAGACTTATCTGTCCCAATACTTAGAGTTGTTACAGTACTGAGACCAAGAGTTTTAGTGCATCTGAAATCTCTGCACTCTTCAAACAAAAACTGTCGACTTGCAGCTTCTCCGAAAGCGTTTTTATTTTCAAGCCCGAATAGGGGTTATTTATTTTCATCTGACCTAAAGTAGTATTGCAAGTCGATTTTTTTCGATAAATAATTTAGGATGAACAAAACAAAAACAAACTCTTGATATCTAACGTACCTTTTCGCCACAAGATCTATTTGAGGTTGACATGGGTCAAATCGGACCGTTTACACACGAGTTATTGCCCCTTACTCAGTGAAAAGCGCATATCAGCACTTTGTGAATACAATAGAGGCTTCATTTTTTTGAGCGATCATAACCAAGCTTACACAGTCTGTTTATGGCTACAAAATCTCAGCCACCTTTGATGATAGGCCTCAAGTTGAGTAGGTATGTCGCGCACAAGGATTTCTGTTCTTGTTTTTTTACCGATTTTAAGGTATCTCCCTTGTGCACTCCAAAACGCCTGCGTCTTCCGGTATGTTTTGCGATACCGGATATATATGCGGATCATGACAACTGGGTGTTCACATACAAAAAATACTACCATTGCTTGCTTACTTTTCCAATTACCTACCCTAGTGCACTCCAAACGCCTACACTTTACGGTATATTTTGATGATGCTTGATCTATATATACGTAGATCGGAATAGAAGGCGTTCACGTACAAAATTTACAACCCCTGCCTGCTTAATTTTTCAGTATCTATCCTACTCACAAAATCTTTTTCCTCTCGTACTTTCTGAAAATTAGGAAACTTGGTACAAATGCAGATCACGTTAAAGAGGCATCGCTCGTTCTGCCCGTCTTTATTATTTTTACATCTTCTTTACTTACAAAATAGTGTACACTCCATAACAACTTCACATTTCAGTATATTTTGACAATGCTTTATACAACTGTTGATTACTTTTGTTTTCTTACTTGACTAGTTATCTACTCTTGTTATAATTTGTTACAGATTCTATTGTGTTCCGTCACTCATATTCCCCTAATACCGTTTTGATTATAATTGGTAGAAATGAAGAATGAGTGGGATGCATGACGTAAAAAAGGAGAAAACCCCTTAAATTCTTTTTTATTAGTTACATCCCATTGTGAGATATAGTCATATATATAGTCATAACTTCTGAATGCTTAATATATTTAGCTAACATTTTGAAGAAATATAAAACAGAGTTACATGCAGTAGATAGGTCACATACAAAAATAACAATTCTCTTTTATTGCCATAGGTCCTCTACTCTCCTCTCCCGACCCTATCTCTCCACTACTTCCCCCTTCCAATGGGATGTTCCTTAGAAAGCTCAAAGCTGTTTGTCCCATGATATTCAAATTATATCATTAGCTCAGGAATAGTACGTTTATCATTCACGCAGGTAATGTTAGGACGAAGTCTTCTAGAATGATGAGGTTTGAATAGCTGAAACTTCGAAGTATAGCCCATGTTCCTTCTTTCGAATGTGTTCTCTGCTCTCGAAGGAACTCTTTAAGATTTTATTTGCATTAAAATATTTTGAGTGCAACTGTTGTACTAATGTCAGTGTTACATCCGGTCTGCCGTTCTGCCATCTCTTTTGATTGCCATTTATTGTGTGACTTCGGTTCATATTTCGTTGCTATTTGAAAACCAGAAAATGCTATTATGTGGCGGATCTATCATTCCCTTGCATATGTTTAACATCAGATAAAGCTAGTATCAGCGAAAAGAACACCAGTAATGTTTAGATTAACGGCCCTCTCAATTATATTTCACTCACATAGAGTCGATCGTTACGCAAAGGTGGGCTTAAACAGAAGTGCTCGGAGAAAAAAAAAACACCTGGGCCCAGTTGTTCAAAGCATCATTAGCCTAACGAGCTTGTTAAGAGTTCAACTCGTTAAGTGTTTTATAACTTTATAACCAAGTACACTGATATTTTTGTTGAAAAAAAATGTGAGAAGCTTTTGCAATGCAAAAGCTGCTCACATTTTTTTCAACTAAAAAATTGGTGTAGATCTTTTTGAGATTTTAACATTTGAAATTTTAATGAAACGTTAACTAATGACGTCGTTAGTTTTGAACAACCGGGCCCTACTTTTCAAAAAACACAGATTTTGGCCTTCTCATTTGTGCTTTCAGCAAGAAACAGACCACAGCGGAGGGAAACCTAATAACCAAAAGTATAGACTCTTAATGATCTCTGCATTTTAGAATGTGCGAACATTAAAGATTGAGCTCAGTCCGCGTAATGTCTGAGTCCGTGCTCTTTTGAATATTCTCCTGGTACCATAGAATTCAAACTTTGAGTCGTTTGACCTAGGGTATGATATTTGAGATATTGTTTTAAGCGATGTAGATAGCTTGTTTAACTTTTGGACAAGATTTGTAAGAATTAATGAGAGTTAAACTTTCAAAGCTTTTTTTACCATTGAGAGTCGAGGGTTAATTTGATGTGTCAGCTATTCTAGTTATTATTAGGTTATGCTGCATCTAATATTGACAAAATTACTTTCCTTTTTGTAATTTTTTCATAGTCAGAGAGTAGCTTTTCCCCTACCAGAAAAATGGCTATATAGTAGAATTCCACCACCTCCCCCGCCCCTCCACGCCCCTACCAACACTCGAAAACAAGATAATACATGTATAGCCAATCTTCTCGAAAAAATCTACTATACATGCGTTTGCATAGTGGATTTTTCCCTCTGTAGTGGATCTTCCCCGTCTTCATACCATTGCAGGAAAACACGCTACATGGTTGAATTTGCTCCCTCCCCACTCATAATAATGAGGTTCAAAACATTGATGCGACTATCTGTCCGGAAAATACCAGCGGATAAGAAAAGTTAGACCCGCATTCAAATGTCTATCAGTCTGTCTTATTGGTTTGGGGGAAAACAGGTAGGCATTTGGTCTTCCCGTGTCTGCCAAGCAAAGACACCATGTGTACTTGGTTGCGCGCGCATTCGTTTGAATAAGTGTGTGCTTGTGCAAGCGTTCACCAGCGGAGTGCTTGGACTTGTGAATTTAGTGTTACCCATTCATGCAGGGAGCCGTGGTCTCGCCTTCCAACGGAGGACATGTCCGATTATTATTTTCAATCTAATGAACTAGAAATTCGCGCCAAGTGTGTCCTGAGCTGAAATAGATGGTGTCAGGGTGGTGTTCGGTGAAAGCATTGTCGCTGATCGTCGGCTTTGGTGCCTATTTTTTCAAAACGGCAAAACTGTACATGTGCATACACTGAGCTAATGTGTCTGTAATGGTTTCGTAAGCACCACTGGACAAAACGTTCATCTGTGCGTTTGTATATCTTCTTGTAAGCTTGCATGCAAACTATCTGCATGAATAGCGACTGCGAGAAAATACACCGGAAAGGTTAAGTAAGACAAATGCATATTTCTGCGTGTCTCTTTGTGTGCATGTACGTCTGCCACGGTCTGTCTAGGAAGAACTCAGGAGGAAGAAATGATCAAAATTAAAATCTTAGAGTTCTTCAAGAGCAGAGAATACATTCAAAACAAGGAACTCGGGCCAAACTACGTAGTTTCGGCTAATAAAGCCTCATCTGTGACCCTGACAATATCTGGTGACGAAACCAAAGAAAAGCAAACTGTAATTTCAGTTGGGCAGTCGATTCAAAGACTGATAAATATCAAAAAAGGTCCAAATGAATAAAAAGACGATGATCTAGAATAAAAGTCTAAATCTATGTAAAATTTAAGATTTCTCAGAATATATCCTCTGATCTCAAAGGACGAAAATAAAATAATCTGCATTATGGATGATGTACGGGGAGATGTTTTACGGCCGCCACACGACACAACGAGCTGCAGTGAAGTAAAATTAAGATATTAAGGAATTCCCTATAGCGCAGAGAACACATTCAGAAGAAAGAAGATGGGCGAGACTACGTATTTTCAGCTAATAAAGCCTCATGAGCGACCCTGACAATATGTGGTGACGAAACCAGAGAAAACCAAACTGTAATTTCAACTGGGCAGTCGATTCAAAGACTGATATCAGAAAGGGTCCAATAAATCAAAAGACGATGATCTAAAATAAGAGTTTAAATCTATCTAAAACAGATTTCTCAGACCATATCCTTTGATCTCAAAGGACGAAAAAAAAAATCTGCACTGTGGATGTGCTCCTGAGTTCTTTCTTCTACAGTTATTGCCAAGCAAGAAAGAAACGATATGTCTTTGCCGTCATACTAATATGGGCCAATATTTGTGCGTGCATGCGTGTATGTGCTTGTGTATGAGTCTGTGTGTGGATTCAGCTATAGTGAGAACTGGGAATCCCAATATATACGAGCCGCGACACGACAAAACAAACAATGTGGCTGTGCGCCCAGCGCAGACTCAGATCAGCCTGGGCATCCGCCCAGTTTGACCAGGGGCCTGTTTCACAACGAATCGCACGATTAAAATTCGTCGTAAGATGATCGTACGAGAATCTTACGACCAAAAATCGCTTTCATGAAAAAAATCTCTGTTTCACTATTGTCCTCGTAGAACTCAATTTAGGATCAAATCTACGATACCTAAATCGTAAATTTCACTTTTTCTCCTCTTTCACCGCTCAGCATACTCATACTTAACTTTTGAATAGATTACATTTATCTACTGTCTTTCTGAAAAGCACATACCAAGTTTTGAGCAAATCAGCCAATTAAAAAAGTTCTAAATTTATGATAAATCATCTAAGGGTGATTTTGAGTGAAGTTTTTCCTGTACGATTATCGTACGATTATCGTGCGATTCTTGCGGGATAATTTACCTGCAATGTATAAGAGACTATTCTCAAAATCATGGCGGCAGCATTTGTTCAAATAGAGAGAAATTATCTTACAAGAAAATGGGAGGTCTTAGGACTGTTTGAACCCCTAATTACGTGATCTCTGATCTGAGGAGACTGCATGTTTGTGTTCAACGGTATGGCACGCCAAATGCACAATAAATCTTTAAACTAGGTTTAAGAAATTGAGCTTCAAACCTAAGTTTCAGTTCAGTTATAGGCTTCAAATCTGACTTCAATACCCGGATTTGTAAAAACGGTTATACAAAATTTCAATTTTCAAAAGTTAGTTTTGAAGTTAAAACAAAGGATTGAAAACTTAACACCTAAAATTGAGAATGTGAAATTTGTCTTACTATACAAACGAATTATTGCGCTGACCACAACAAGGTTCTGCAGTGCAAGTCTGAAAGAGCTGATACGATCACAAACAGCATTTGGTAAAATAACAAGACCCGAGTTTAATTCCTCGGAACTTCTATCTCAAAACTGTATTTCGAAAATCGAGGAAGGGCATGGCAAGCCAATGCACAATGAATTTCAAAACCCTGAGTTTCAGCCTTGTTTCAGAGTTTCAGTCCTAGGTTTTGGATCTCCAATCCCCACTTTTGTAAAATGAATTTATATAGGAATTTTGTTTTCATATCTTGGTTTTGAAGATCTGCAACTAAGGATAAAAAACTTTGAACCTTGGATTGAAAACCTCCCAGGTGCGATCCTTCGTGTCTTTGGTTAGGTGTCGTCCATGTTTACCTAGAATCCACCGGTAGCTCAGTGGTTTAAGCGCTGGCCTGCTAATCAAGCGGTCCTGAGGTCGTTTCCGGAGGCGGAAATCGTTTCAGTTGTAAACAGGGTTCCCTTGCAAATAACCTTTCATAATCACCCTTCCACCGTCCTGATACGACTGAAATACTGTTGAAACGGACGTAAAATCGCAAGCCATCCATCCATCCACCTTCCTTACTTCAGTGAGAAGGGCTTTAAACTTATTTGAGGTCCTTTTGATCTTTTTCTTTGACATGATTGCGTTGTAGTACAAATCGCTACTGTTTGTGTTTATAAAACCCAATACACATCTGTCAAAGCTAATACACATCACGTCTGCGATCCATCGTATAGCTAAAATCCTACGAGAATCGTACTATCTGTCGTACGATGTTTTTATGAAACGATCGTGCGAGAATCGTGCGATTCTCGTACGACCAAACGTACGATTATCGCACGATTCAACGTACGGTTAATTTTTGTGAACTAGGCCCCAGACTCTTCGTTCAGTGCTCAAAGTGTAGCTGAGGGTCTTAGCTACCGCCATGCAGACAGCGAAGACTCTGATCAGACTGGGTGGACGCCCAGGCTGATCTGAGTCTGCGCTGGGCGCACAACCACTTTGTTGGTTTTCTCGTGTCGCGGCTCAATTATATACCAAATCCTCTAATAAACGAATTTCCGGTGGGGTTGGTTGGTTGGTTGTTTTGGGTTTGACAGCTTTCAGTATATATATATCGAGCCGTCTCACAAAGAGAGGGAGAAAGAACAGAGATATGATAGGGGAGGGAAAAATCATGATTCAAACAACCCGCACCCGCACCTACTGCAAGCACAGTAAGCCCTTGCCCTACTATTCACCAAATTAGTAGGCCGCCCCGACCAAGACCGTCCCCTCCAGTGGGAGTGGGGAAGAGCTATTGGGGGAGTTGCTCTATGAGGTATTCACAATCCACTATATAGTTGATGCTATAGACATTGTTTCCGAGGAGGGGGTGGTGGGAAAGGGGGAAACACTATTTTCTGACAGTAATCATAAGCTTCAGCGATATACGTTGTCCTAAGTGGCAAGCTAAGAGTTGGTGGGAATGGGACATTCATGTTGACAAACATATTATTGGCCTAGTTTCGTCTGTGTGCTTAAACAAATATGAATTTGTGTCTGTCCGTTTCTCTGTTCGTATTTATGATAATACATCAACTGTTGACCGTACATATAGTGTAAATCCGGGTAGCTGATAACGTCCAAACAGAGGGATAACTGGACCAACAGCCGTCGCGCAGGCGCAAGACATGTCGTTATCTTTGCACTGAAAAGGGTAGTCAGAAATTGTTTATGTCGCAACCTGGATGCTCTGGAAAGTTACCAGGAGAAAATTTAAATGAATAAGTTCCTGGATAGTAGACTCAAACGTTAAAAAATAATAATGGGAGCAAAGGTACGCACAGTTTATGAACTTTGAATTGCATTGAATTAATATCAGTTGAACTAATTCATTTATACTATTTTTTTTTATTTTACAGGTCTCTGGTTAAGACAGCGTATGCTCGGAGTGGAGCATGCGCTGTCTGCCGAGACTTTTTCCATCTTCTGTTTTGGCCCAAACTTTTGGGGTTTAATGACAAACAGAAAACCATTTTGTATGGGTAGTTGTACACGTCTTTCATTTATTTCTTTTCTCGTCTTTATTCTAATTTCCTGTATTCTATAGAGATAAATATTGCACAATAAACTTCGTTTGCATCCTAGTAAATCAGATGCGATATCTTACAGTATCATTTTTTTGTTGTAACAAGTTATATGAGCCGTGACACGAGAAAACCAACGAAGTGGTCGTGCGCCCAGTGCAGACTCAGATCAGCCTGGGCATCCGCCCGGTCTGATAAGAGTCTTCGCTGTCCGCATAGAGCTAGCTTAGACCCTTTGCTACCCTTTAAGCGCTAAGCGAAAAGTATGATCGGACTGGGCGGATGTTCAGGCTGATCTGAGTTTGCGCTGGGCGCACAACCACTTTATTGATTTTCTCGTGTCGCGGCTCAATAACGAGAGACGTAGAACGTTTTTGACGCCTATGTACGCTATTTTGTGCTTGCATGTTTCGTTCTTGCCGGCATCTGTACGAGAAAGTCCACTTTTCTCACGTCGTAACTCAGTTGATTAGATACGGGGAACAAATAATTTAACTGATTACAGCATTTTGATACTTTTATTCAAACTTGAGAGTAGTCTCAAAACATGTATACCATACGTATATCCACGGGGGTAATACCAATTTGCCTACCTCTGCTGTCGACCGATCCGGTACTGTACAAAATGGCTATGAACCAAGAATTCTGTCATAAGCATTAACAATAACTGCAAATGACACTGTTGTTAATGGTTGTCGATTGACGTGATACTGCTGTCGATGTCTCGGTCGGCAGTCACTTTTGCATGTACGGTTATTGACTGACTTGGTCGACCTCACAGGTAGGGAAAATTGTGATACCACCATGGTATCCGTTAGTTTGCTTTTATCATGAATTTGACTACATACTTTCAGATATAATTGTTATGATTAGATATATATATATAAAAAAACAATGTCCCGCTTTTGGTGTCTGTTATCAGTCACTTTGATTTTGTTCCGCGGTGTAAGGGTTACGCAAAAGAATAAAGGTCTTTGTCAAATGCAAATGACTATTTTTATTCAAAGTTTGGATATAAATCCGTATTGCAAGAAATCTCAGTGCAATAAGTCATCACATAGAGGATCTTACATGAGTGCTCATGTATTATTGAATTTATTAAACGAGTTGGGGAAAAAGATAAGATGCGAGGCTTTGCCGAGCATCTTATCGTTTTTCCCAACGAGCTTAATAAATTCAATAATACTGGAGCACGAATGCAAGATTCTGTTTATCATATGACACTAAAATCGCATTTTATAAGCAAATTTTGCATTAAAACGTCATGATTTCCCCATTAGAAAAAGCGACGTTTTTATGGACGTCAACGCATAACGCTACGACGTAATTTGCATATTTAATCCACTAGTGGATTATCGATTTTAATGCATGGCTTTATTACACTCTCAGATGCGACGTCATATGATAAAGGTACATGTACCATCTAACCAGACATCATCCAACCTCTTCCCCATACCTTATGTCGCGTTACCGCCGAACCATACTATCTAAACTAATATCCTCGACGGAGCAGTGGCGAGGGTTGTTGGTTCCCCAGATTGCTTCTCAGCCACATGAGCCGAGACGTACTGTCAAACCATTTCGATCGACTCGCGATTACATACACCGCAAATATACACATTATAATTGAGCCGCGACTCGAGAAAACAAACAATGTGGTTGTGCGCCCAGCGTTGATTTATGTCAGCCTGGGCATCCGATCAGTTTGATCAGACTCTTCGTTAAGTGTCCAAAGGGTAGCTAAGGATCTAAGCTACCTCCATGCGGACAGCTGATCAGACTGGGCTGATGCCCAAGCTGATCTGAGTCTGCGCTGGGCGCACAACCACTTTGTTGGTTTTCTCGTGTCGCGGCTCATAAATTTATTATTTTCATTGGTAGGATTTCTGATCAACGTTCTGGACAATGGATGTATATTCACAGTATCCGAACGCACTGTACCATCTCTTCCGGTTTTCATAGCGTTGAATCGAGAGTACAAAATTCGCTTATAACCAGTAGCCGGAAATCATTATGTTTTGAGTTTTTATCCGGAATCTACTGCGTCATTTATAGTTATTCAGCTTCGACAATGTAAAGAGGTAAGTTTAATATAATTTTCTCTTCGGTATTTTACTTTATTGCCCTGTACAATGAAAAACTCCTTGCCGTCGCAGATTTTTTTTCCGAACAGCTTAATTAAACACGAGATTGTGTCGTGCAAAACTTAGCTATCATTCCTTTATCAAAACTAACAAACTGTAGATTGATAACGCCTTCCGTTTATTCTAAAGATTTTTTTATAAAACATGTAAGAAAATGCTAAAAATGGTTTAAGAATCATGCCAAGGGCGATTTGAATACTGTACCACTTACTACCCACCCATACACGACATTGTACAGGGTAACAAAGTAAAAGACCGAAGAGCAAATTATATTAAACTTACCTCTTTACATTTTCGAAGCTGAATAGCTATAAATGACACAGCAGATTCCGGATAAAATCTCAAAACATAATGATTTCCGACTACTGGTTATAAGCGAACGTTGTACTCTCGATTCAACGCTATGAAAACCGGAAGAGATTGTACATGTAGTTCGGATACTGTGATATTGCGCAGTAATCACAAAGTGCAAACAGGGATGCTAGATTCAAAATCTTTATTATATCAGACGGGCGAGTCCAAAATGACAAAATGTGTTAAGCGTGTATTATGCTATTTCTATAAAACTGTTTTATGCATAGGATTATTTTAATACAGAACAAACATTTTTATTTTGTCAAGTTCTTATAACGGTATTCCCCAGAAAGCTGGACGGAACGAATCCATAAGATGCACCTCTTAGTACTGAGTCTGTTCGGGATAAAAGAAACAAAAGAAAAAAAAATGAGTTTTCCGTCAACGATTTTCTAAGGTTTGACCGCTTTATGCCAACGGTGACATTTAAAACCTATATTTCGATACGAAACTTGATTGCTCTCTCTTACTAAATTGATCAGAAGAAAAACAGACATAACGTAAAGAATCTAAAACTTGGGACATCTAAAGAATTACAGTATACCCAGCAGGCATATGACGTCGTAATGACGTCGCACTGACGTCGATGGGACGTAATTACATCGCATCGACGTCAGTGCGACGTCATTTCGACGTTTAGTGCCTGCAGGGAGTAGTTGTCCTAAAACCTTACAATGCAGTAACGCGTCCAAAAGATTAAGAAAGGAAAGGCAGATATTGTAGGCCCTAGTTGGAGCAGTCTGTTCTTTCTCAGGTCTTACAGGACCAGGCCCCGAGGTTATAAAACTTTTATCGTGCTCAACTCAGCTGAGCATGAAATTTTACCTGCTGATAAATAGCAAATTACTGATAAGTACAGTTGTTTTCTTGCTCAATTTAGCTGAGTATGAAATTTTCTCTGCTTATGAATATGAAAATGCCAACTAATGTTGGCATTTTCACATTTATCAGCAGAGAAAATTTCATGCTCAGCTGAGTTGAGCATGAAAAAAGTTTTATAACCTCGGGGCCAGGTCCAATACTTAGATTTTTTATGCTGGGCTACATTGTATGTATGAAAACCGATGTCAGAAGGCATATCAATGCTCAGTATAGGCTATTTGCTGTCTATAAAACAGGCCATTTTGCCAAGTATCTCTAAAACTACCATACATATCACTATGAAGTAAAGTGCATCTTCAATGTTTATATAATACATAGCTAATCTATAATTTTCTTGACAAATGTATATTGTAAAAAAAAGTATCTTTTGAAAAATGCCCGTTTTTATTTATTATTTTGACTGAAGTGAATTTTTCAGTGTAGAGCCTATAGAATGGTAAACATTAACCTATTTCTATTGTTAGGTAATTTGCATACAAATAAAAGCATAGTTGCATTCAGTGACACCTGTACAACTGTTAATCTTCTTGATGGCTATTTCATTTACATGAAATTACTGCACTCCTCTTCACTTTAATAGACAAAAACAATAGAATGACAAGATAAAATTCTGAGAGTCATTTCCCAGATATGTATTAGAAAATACCAGTGGAGAAAGAAAATCAATTTTATCCCCAGAAAGAAATGAGAAAATTAAAAAAAAAAACGCCATTTTTATACACAGCAAATAGCTTATACATGTACCAGTCTACGTATTTTATCACCTGGTCAGATTAAACGCAGTTCGCTGTGAAAAAATGAGTTGGCCTCATAATTTTAAAATAAGTCAACTGTTGACATGAGTCTGATCTGAGCTTTCGCATTGTTCATATGCATATATTAGATTTTCACATGACTCTTGTTTAGATACATGAATACACTTCCAGAGAAAGCAACTTTGTCATTTTCATCTTTGACTCCCTTTTTAACAGGGGACAACTATTAAAGAAAAGAATTTGCTCCTGTGAGAGCAAATTCTTTTCTTTACGAGTAGACCTCTTTTTGGAAGGTTTCGGTGTCCGGGAAGCCTACAGGAAGTCCGAAGACTGATTCCCTTTGTCAAAAATGACAGAAAATTTGAATTTACACACCTACACCTAGGTTATCTTTAAATTATGAGTATTTGTCAAATTTTTGTTAAATTCCTATGATTTATATTTATTTTATTACGAGTTTTGTGGATATCGAGTCATAAACATGACTTGTTTACTGATCAAGAGTGGCCCTTATTTACTGTCTCCTCCCTTTATCAGCCGAACAATTCCAATTTCAAATGTGTATCACTTTTAAGAGCTACTTAACCTCTCAAAATGTCACTACCCCTTGATATGGAGTGATAGATTATCTCTGATAATTCCTTTGCTAACTTAAGGTGTCTAAAATTCGATTTATGATATTATAATACATGTAGTTGTCGGACCTCTGTATGGAAAATTACCATAATGTAAGAGATTAAAGCCATGCACAAGTTTCATCCCTTCTTAATGGGGGTCAACACTCTTACAGAAATGTTTGCTCCTGTGGGACAAGATTCATTCCTTTAAGAATGGACCCTATTTGTAAAGGATTTATTGTCTAAGGAAGCAAACAGGGGGTCACGCCACTACCCCCAATGATGGGAAACAGGAAGTTGTGCTCATTTTATCTTAAACATCGGATCCGTTGGAAGGTAGTGATGATCTGAAACCTTTATGAGATTTTAGGTGATTAAATAACCCACGAAATAACCTTCCTCTACAAACTTTGTCGCTCTTCTGAATGGTGGTCAACTCTTGTTTATAAGACTTTAGTCCTTGAGAGAAAATTTTGATCCAGCGAAGCAAATTCTTATTACATTTTAGAGAAGGCCATTTTGAGAGGGAGCTCTTCGTACAATGAAGGTAATCAAACCCCTATTTTTCTTTCCTTTGAAAAGTGGCGGAAAACATGAAGATGTACCTATTTATCTCATGCCATGTTGTCAGCGAAGAAATTCTGTCTGAACCTTTCATTTGATTTGCATCCTTATGATGTTGAATAGCTTCTCAAGGGTTCGGTAAAATGACTGATTTTATCTCGACACTCTCTTGAAAGCATCTGTGAACATGACTGATAACTTGGTGTTGTCAGCCAGTGTCAGTGCACTTAACTACTTAACTCCTGGCCCCGAGGTTATAAAACTTTTTCGTGCTCAACTCAGCTGAGCATGAAATTTAAAATGCCCATAATATAGAAATACCAAGAAATTCAGCATTTTTCAGGCTCAGATAAGCCAAGAAGGCTATTTTTTCTACTCACAAATTTTAAAATGCCAACAATTGTTGGCATTTTAAAATTTATGAGCAGAAAAAATTCCATGCTCAGCTGAGTTGAGCATGAAAAAAGTTTTATAACCTCGGGGCCTGAATTAAGCTGCTGTTCATTATTTTAAACCTTCATGGCATCATAGTTATATGTATGAATATGGCTGGACATTCAAACTTTGCCATAATTTTCCAAAGTCCATCATGACTGGCTGTGTCCAATGCTGTGAATCTCTCTCTCTCTCTCTCATCCCATGGGCGTCAATATCATATATCATGCATTATCCCTCGAAACCTCAAAATTCTTTCAGGGCGTCGCCCACATGGCGAAAAGAATCATCAAACATTTAAGCTACAGTCCGCTGAATAATAGGGATCAAAAAGACGCAGGGATAGTAGCAAGATCAATGTCTTGCATACCGTTCCGCAACCAACTTTGACGCAGAGCCAGATGATATAATTCACGTTTTTCATATTTAAGAATTATTTCATCTTAAGAACTTATACTCGAAAAAAATATTAAAGGGTCAAACTTTTACCCCGCGATTTCTGGAACATTTCAAACATTTGGTAAAATAAATCATTTCCACCTTCCTTTTCATTCATTTTACAAGTTTTGTACACATGAAGTTCGAAAATATAGCCTATATCTTGGCCAAGGCCAGACTTCAGTTCACACTACCCTCAAAATCAGAGTTGTTTGACGTCCATAGGGAACAAATTCACCAAAATTTTCGATTTCGCGAATTCATAAATTTTTTGAAAAATTGCTTGATAGACATCAAGTTTAATCATTTTTAAGGTCAGCAAGCTATAAGAAGTTTAAAACTCATAGCAATTTTAGAAGTTATTCCCGACAAAACTGACACACTATCAAATCTCTATGGGAATTCAAACAACTTTCATTCTAGGGGTAGTTTGACTTAAAGCTTGACCTTTGTCAGGACAGAGGCTATAGGTTCAAGCTTCATGTGTATAAAACTTGCAAAATGAAAAAAAAATCGAAGGTAGAAATGATTTATTTTATCAAATGTTTGAAATGTTCCAGAAATCGCAGGGTAAAAGTTTGACCCTTTAATATTTTTTTTGAGTATATTTTGGATGTGAGAGAAAATGTCGCAGAGGCTATACATTTAGCATATATAAACATTAGTAGTAAAGGACGGCACTATGGCCACGCCCGTCCGGAGACTAAGTCCGCAACTTGGGGCAGTCTTGGGCCGGGCGTGGCCATAGATGACATCGCTTTAGTAAGCTTGAAAAGGCTAGTTTGAAATAACTTAGTCTTTTTCAAGAGTAAAAGTCTATGTAATATGGCATAGGAGATGTCTTAAGAGGCTATACAGTAATATGCGTCTGCTATGAGTCTCTTGGCCCTGTATCTCAAGACCTCACTATACCAGAGGCATAACTCTATAGCGTCAGTTGATGGTGTGAGTTGCTGTGGCATACTCTTGTTCATTCTGTTCAATTTCTGAGGCTTTACAGTAATATGCGTCTGCTATCAGTCTCTTGACCCTGTATCTCAGGGCCTCACTATACCAGAGGCATAACTCTATAGCGTCAGTACTTGTTCCTTGGGGATTATAAAATCTTGTATCTCAAGATTTTAATGTTCTGGACTGAAATTATTTCTTACTAGCCTTCTAAAGCCTGACTACTACATTTGATGACGAGAAGATCTCTGCTGCCAGTGTGCTTGAACTTGTGGGTATCTAGTGGAAGGTCCACATATCCACATTGAAATTGTGAAGCTGATGTGGATGTCAAGTGGAAGGTCCACATATCCACATTGAAATTGTGGAGCTGATGTGGATGTCAAGTGGAAGGTCCACATATCCACATTGAAATTGTGGAGCTGATGTGGATGATGTGGACTTGATGTGTATGCAATGTGGAGGTTATGTGGATGATGTGGATCCACAATGTGGAGTTTCCACATGTCCACATCTACACATTAGACAAATCGGCTTACCCTGTCCCATTTCTGACAGACTGACACAATGCATCTCAAAACCTCACTGTTACAATAATAAGAACTAGGAAGAAAAGAACAATTAACAACAGTTTAAATTCAGAACAACTTTATTTGTCCCGCTCATCTATTCATTACGACAGACAGAGGATTAGGACCGTCCCTCTGTCTTCGTTTACATAATGATCATTAGTCTTTCATAGTATCTAAAACTTTTTGATAGGTCCCACTGCAGGTCTACTATTATTTAAATGATCTCAATGCTTTGCCATCGCTGAAATGGTTAATTTCAAAGTTCTATCAAGAATCAATGTCATTGGGTTTCCTCTTCAACAGTTAAAGTTGGTCTTTCATATTCGTCAAGTTTTCGTTCAAGTAGATATCTTCTTTTTTTCACTGCATACTGCATTGCCTCTTCTTCATCATAGTCTTCATCTTCTTTCAATCTGTGAGCTGTTGATATTACTTTCTTGTGGATAGGATCTTTTCTCAAAGCAGACCCGAGTGCCACGAGGTCTTGATACTTGGTAACCAGCGTTGATCTGTATTTTGGTTTCAGTTCTTCATATGCCATTTCCTCAGCTGATTCAACATCGATGTTAGGTGTCTCCTGTATGGTATTTTCCACTGTTTCATCGAACTGATATTGATTGTCTCTGTAAGTACTTCTCATTAGTCTATCCCAAGGACTTGTCTTTTGAATTTTCCTGCGTTTGGCTTTCTGTTTTTCCTCTTTACTGGCAGACTCACTGTCTGTCTCCACTTCTGACGGTTCTGTGTCTGGATCGTCCGAGAGTTTACTATAATCATATTCTCCAAAGATATCATGTCCTTTCATTCCCTTCAAATATTTTCTGTTTGTAGTTACATCCGATGCTTCTGAGATAGTACTTTCTTCGCTGTCAGACATAGTTGTAGTTGCTTTACAAACACCACTGGACGTATGTCTTCTCAGGCTGTCTGATCGAGCAAATTCACGGAAGCACTGCTTGCACTGGTATCGACCCATTAACGACTGGTTGAAGAATGAAGTTTTATCCTTTGACTCTTTCTTTTATAGTCTGCAATAGATATTGAAGAACTTGTGCTAAGTTTGGTAAACCACTGCAATTCTTACATTTTTACCAATTGCATGCACTTTTGTGAACTAAATGATGTAGAAAATTGTGAAAAAAAATGTGTATAATTTAATATCAGTTTTATTAATTCTGTCAATAGTTTAAATACCAACTGAATTTTAACAAACCTACATTTAGTAAACTGATACAAGTTTGCAATGTTACTCAATCATCATAGCATTAAAAAAGTGACTAACACTTTATTTCATTGTTTTTAACTCCAGCTTGTTCCCTGTCTGTCTGTTGATATCTTCTTTAGCTTCACTACGTCTATGACATTTCTGACCCCCAGAATCATTCTTTGTCCGCCTGGAACGTCTTAACTGTTTATTCTTCTTGTGTATGTATCCTTTGAGTTTGTGTTGCTTTTCTTTCTCCTCACGACATAATGAACGAATTTCTGCTCTGCATAGTCGGCAATACTTTAAAGGTCTACTCTCTCTGAGCCTTTTGTCCAAAGCAGTTGACAATCGTTTCATGAGGTATCGAATCTGTCCAAAGGTAGAAGGATTTCTTTTTCTTTTTTGTACAGCAGGAATGACAGGCAAGCCTGAAGATTCACAAGTTAGCCCACAGTGTGCTTTTGTTAGGTTATTGGAACTACCAGACATTCTGCTTTCTCTCAAGATTTTACTTGAAATGGTGACGTTTGTAACAGTGTGTTGTATTTATACTTATTTTGTATTTCTTTTTTTATTTAATTCGCCGCCTGAAATGTAACTTAATTAAAGTCTTTCCACAGCTGAACTGAATGTTTTTTCCGGTATCACCTTTGATACTGATATGAACTTGATCAATATAAGATTTTCCCACTGGAACGTAGTGCATGTTTACAAATTCTTTGTGTGACTGCTGAGGGCGTTTTGAATTCTCAAATGGTACAACTCTCAAAATAGGGGCCGTCACGTCACCAAGGTATGTATAATCAACTACATCTGAGTACACGTACAAGCGATTATGCAATATATTTAGGTCTACTCCATATTTGAAAGCATATGATTCGTTTCCAATGGGGTTTTCTGACATATCCGGATTAACTCCAAGAGCTTGTCCAAGTGAAGCTGGAAAGCGAATCCTGACCTGGTTTGGATTTTGTGCAACAACTTTTAGACGATTTGTGCTTTTAACATAAGTAATGCTGATAGAAGCATTTATTTGTTTCATTAAAGATCCATGTTTTGTATCTATAACAGATTGCATCTCATCCACCAAATGCTGTGGAGAGTTGTAATTTCCTTCAGGAAGAAATAATTTATATTCATGACAGCCCTCTCCACTAGCACACAAATCCTTTGTGGTATCTATTCCTTGAGCATTTAATACCGCTTGGTCCAGAAATGACAAAAAGAAAAAGTTATTGTTTTCTGAAATATTATTGACTCGAGATGGTGTAATTAATTCCACCAAAGCAACTTCCCACTTTTCGCTTTCGATATTTATCGGGTGATCTAGTCTCACAGTAAAAGAGCTTTGTGTGTTTTGAGGGAAAGTTTTCAGAGAACCATCGCTCAGAAGTGTCAGATAGAAGTCCTTCATGATCAGGAGATGAATTATAACTCATCAAATATCTTAAACTGCCTTGTTTTTTTTTCTCTTGCTTCTTACTTCTCTCTGTTCAAAACTAGAATGAATTCATATCTGAACATCACACTTATATACCGGATAGCATTTTGAGTTTCATATATTATTTCACACAATTCTCATCAAAATTATAGTGCCACAAAAATGCAATCTTTATTTCTTGCATGCCAGTAAAGACAAAAATATTCACTTAAAAATTTAGCAAGAAGAGTGTGCTGTACAGCACTATTTCTTCCCCGGTCGGTTACCCTATGCCTGGGAAGCCCTGGCGATTTGAAGCCATATCTACATGATCACAAGTCCTGAATGTCGCTATGGACCAGAGACCTGCCAGCGGAGGTACCTTTTACGGAACCATGGATGTTCCGACCCCTTAAGCCATAAGGCTTCTACTGTTTCACATGTAATCGATAGACTTCGCATCTGCGGGCCCAGGCGGTATAACCGTTGTGCACACCAGTTCCAGTCCAGTGGTGACCGGCAAACCAGCAATATTAATATGTTAGTTTCCAATATATATACCTAAACATAAACCCAGTTAACTGGAAACAAGTTAAAAATTTGCATATCATGTATATGTTATTTGAATTAGGTCATGTTACTATTTATAGAAAACATTTTAAAATATAAAAAATAATTAGAGAATAATAAAATCTACATTTTGGTGTTTATTTTATCAAAATCGGCCAAAAAATAAAGAAGTTATTCAATTTTTTCATATTATGGTGTGATTACAAGGGAGGTAAATCTGTATTGACTTTGTTCATTCTATAAATAGACAAAACAAGTAGTAGCTTTCAGAAAAATGATACAAATGAAAAGTGAATACCTGTATGTATGTATCACTTCAGTTATGAGTATATTTTGTGTTAACTACTAGCTCTAAAATAAAAGAAGCATGTTATACCAGGCATGTGCACTGCGCATGCGCGGAATTTGGAGGGTAAGAAAACTGTAATAACTCCAGATTGCCTTGATGGATTTTCATAATTCTTTTTTTATTGGAAAGAGCAAGTCAAAACCTACCAAATACTCTTAAAATAAATTGTCACACTGCGCATGCGCGGAATATGGAGGGTAAGAAACCTGTAATAACTCCAAATTGCCTCAATGGATTTTCATTATTCTTTTTTCATTGGAAAGAGCAAGTCAACACCTACCAAATACTCTTTCAAAATAATTAACCACACTGCGCATGCGCGGAATTTGGAGGGTAACAAACCTGTAATAACTCCAAATTGCCTCAATGGATTTTCATTTTTTTTCTTTTATTGGAAAGAACAAGTCAACACCTACCAAATTTTGTTTCAAAATAATAAACCACAATATGCATGCACAGAATAGAAGGTAGGAATCAGATATAACTCAGAATTAGGATGTATGAGGAACAAGTGAACCCCTGGGCAGTTGGCATTGTAACAGTGAGGTTTTGAGATGCATTGTGTCAGTCTGTCAGAAATGGGACAGGGTAAGCCGATTTGTCTAATGTGTAGATGTGGACATGTGGAAACTCCACATTGTGGATCCACATCATCCACATAACCTCCACATTGCATACACATCAAGTCCACATCATCCACATCAGCTCCACAATTTCAATGTGGATATGTGGACCTTCCACTTGACATCCACATCAGCTCCACAATTTCAATGTGGATATGTGGACCTTCCACTTGACATCCACATCAGCTCCACAATTTCAATGTGGATATGTGGACCTTCCACTAGATACCCACAAGTTCAAGCACACTGGCAGCAGAGATCTTCTCGTCATCAAATGTAGTAGTCAGGCTTTAGAAGGCTAGTAAGAAATAATTTCAGTCCAGAACATTAAAATCTTGAGATACAAGATTTTATAATCCCCAAGGAACAAGTACTGACGCTATAGAGTTATGCCTCTGGTATAGTGAGGCCCTGAGATACAGGGTCAAGAGACTGATAGCAGACGCATATTAATGTAAAGCCTCAGAAATTGAACAGAATGAACAAGAGTATGCCACAGCAACTCACACCATCAACTGACGCTATAGAGTTATGCCTCTGGTATAGTGAGGTCTTGAGATACAGGGCCAAGAGACTCATAGCAGACGCATATTACTGTATAGCCTCTTAAGACATCTCCTATGCCATATTACATAGACTTTTACTCTTGAAAAAGACTAAGTTATTTCAAACTAGCCTTTTCAAGCTTACTAAAGCGATGTCATCTATGGCCACGCCCGGCCCAAGACTGCCCCAAGTTGCGGACTTAGTCTCCGGACGGGCGTGGCCATAGTGCCGTCCTTTACTACTAACATTTTACATTTGGTGGTTTCGTCCAGTATGTTTATCCCTACCATCCGGGGAATGTAAAGTAATTACAGGTAAAAGTATGTCAAGTTTTCATCCCGCTGTTGCAATCTTTTAGTCTTTAGATAAACAGAAAGGTTGGCTGAGGTCATGAGTCCAGCCTTTGTCATTTAGAACATCCGCACACAACTACTTGAAGTACTGGTGTGTCTTTAAGGTGAATGTGGACACTTTTAGAGGAACTAACTCTTTCAACTTTCTTGTCATTCCTCGATAACGGTCAACTCTTTGTAAAAAGATTCTGCTCACAGAAGAGCGAACCTTTCTTAAAAGCAAATAGGAACTAACGAAAGTTTTCTCTCTGGGCATTAATGGCAGAAGAAAAAAGCGGAAAAAGGGCCAAAAAGGTTTACCTTAAGTTAAAAGATTACTGTGATTATTCCAAAATTTGAAAAACAAACATACAAAAGAAAAAAATGTTCACCAATGTATCACGATGCTGGTAGACTGCTAATATTGTACACCCTGGTCAGACTGAGCTTGACCTGCCTTATCTGAATCCATACGTTTTCTACTCAAAAGTATAATGTATCCCTATCTCTCTCCGGGCTGTATAAAAGGAAATGTAAAAGAACAAAAAATCCAAGAGGCTTTATTAACATACTGCAACTTGTAGCTATATTATGGCCAGCACTAGACAGCATGTAATTAACTATTTTGTTGATGCTATTATACGAGTATATATCGCCAGTTTATAATAACAGATTGCATCTCTTCAAGCGGAATCGTAAAACGAAAACAGTGACCAGCAAACCAACGATTTACCTCCCTGGTCTAAAGGTTGCTTATAAATTCAGTCCGAAACGCTCAGTTTAATTCGGTATCTTATTTTCTATATTTATAGGGCGATGAGGCGGCCAAGAAGCGAGGTAGCTGGGGCAACCAGATCGAGTTTGTTCTTACTATGGTCGGGTTCGCCGTAGGACTGGGCAATGTTTGGAGGTTTCCCTACTTGTGCTACAAGAATGGCGGCGGTAGGTTACGTGATTGCTTTATATTTTAGTTTGGATTACCTCCCCTCACACGCCAGTGTGTACGAGGTTAGGTACCTAGTAATTCTCATCCCAGTGAATTCGCTGG
The DNA here is from genome assembly GCA_963989385.1 of Ctena decussata. NCBI lineage: Eukaryota > Metazoa > Mollusca > Bivalvia > Lucinida > Lucinidae > Ctena > Ctena decussata. Next base: position 28,551,306 of record OZ022498.1, on the reverse strand, counting down.
GATGAAAGTACGCAGGCGCATAGCGCATGCTATTAATAGCTAAGGCAGAGCGAGATTTAAGCGTCTGCATTAGTTTATCAGCAAGAGCTAAAATTCCATACTAATCGATCCTTTGTTTATACAATAAAGCTACAGAGTCTGAATATTTACATTTATCGTCAAAACACATTTAAAACACACTTACTAGTTTCATTTTATAAACACAATTCATGTTTCTAAAATCTTGAAAAAGATGAGTGTTGGCACGTGAAAATGTGTCTTGTACTATTTGAAAACAAGGTAGAGTCAGATCAGCTGGGGCATTTTTTCGCGAACGCAATCTGTGGACAACGTGGAAACTATAAGGGCAGCCAGTCTGAGCCTACACGGCTGACTCGACTACTTAGGCTACAGTACGCATATGGCGTAGGGTCTCTTTTCATGCAAAACCGAACAAATAATTAATATAAACAGGCTAAGGATTAATTTATGTGGTCTGAAATTGGATGCTTTATGGGTGAAAATTCTGTTGTTTATCTGATAAGGGCGAATCAGATATTAACTGTGCTAAAAATACCGAGCTTACGTATACACAGCCATGCGGCATAAACGGTTATTATCGCTTTACTCTATGTAATGGCGGTTTACTGGGTTCATAACCTCATATGATGATGTAGGTTATGCAGTGCACAACTATTTATATTTGGGACTAAGGTAGCTTTCGCAATTAATGATTCATATATTGTTTCAGAAAATACAGCGTTTAACTCCCATATTCACTATTTTACTGTGCCTTTAAGACTATTTTGCTCATTTAGCCCTTAAAGAGCAAAAAGACAGATGGAAAGATTTTCGTCTGCAAAACAAATCTAAAGATTTTTTCCATGCTGTATAATTCTTAGAACTCAAAGAATGTGAACCCTGATGAAGCCGCCCCTCTTAGGTGTACCCTGTTACAAATTCAACTATTCTTTCTTTTTGAGCAGACTATGATAAAATCTATTCCGTTATTATCGTTTCTCATTCGAGATTTTACAAGCGAATTTGGCACATTGTTTCTTTTATCTGCGCTTTCAATTACTCTCTAACATTTGAGCCGCGACGTGAGAAAACCAACAAAGTGGTTGTGCGCCCAGCGCAGACTCAGATCAGCCTGGGCATCTGCCCAGTTTCACCAGACTCTTCGTTAAGTGCTCAAAGGGTATCTAAGGGTCTAAGCTACCTCCATGCGGACAGCGAAGACTCTGATCAGACTGGGCGGATGCCCAGGCTGATCTGAGTCTTCGCTGGGCGCACAACCACTTTGTTGGTTTTCTCACGTCGCGGCTCATTTCATCAAAAGCATTAGTGCCCTGCACTATGCAGTTGATGATGTCAAGTACACTCATTTCTTTCATTTTTGTCAAGAATGGCCTCTTCTGTTTCTGTTATATCCCAAAACCTTACGAAGTTTACGGGGTACCACATATGGAGCTGCCCTGGGGATAATGGCAAAGTCCATCGGTATCCACCCGAGCTCTTAAATTTTGTCCTACCTCCTAATTTTGTCTGTCTCCCTCATCTTCGTTTTCTTTTCCTGTGCCCCATAGGACCGTCTAAGAATGAGCGTTGTCAAAAAGACACTGTCAATCACCGTCAAAATGGCATAGTCTATTAATAAATGAGCTATCGGTAGTATTCAAGGTCAAACTACATCAATGACTGTCAGATTAAAAACCTGATAGGTACCTATTCCCATAAATAAACGCGCAATGGCCATAAGCGAATTTAAGCTCCACGTAGTACGTAAATCTTTAAAATACAATACTTCACGTTGGCAGCTGAATTTTTTTCAGCGCAAGAATTAGACAAAATTCCAGACTTTCTATACTTAAAGCTATCACTAAACATCATTTTCTGCTTTTGCAAAGTTCGTGAAAGCTTTAAGCGCTAAAAGGCAGACGACAAAATTAAAGTCTGCAAAATTAAAAAAAATTATGTTTCTTATCAGCTACACAAATATTGAAAATATGTAGAGTAGATGATTAACAGAGCAGAACCAGATGAGGCGGCTCGTGATGAGCCGCCTCATTTGGATCTACGCTGTTTGCAAATTTAACTGTTTTCCTTTCTGGCATATAAGCAAGCCGCCATCCCGTGTAGGCGAGGCTTGTAATGGCAGAATACGATGATTGCCGATGTTTGACGGAATTTACCAACTTCCTATATTTGTCATTATTTGTCTGAATTCTTTAGTGTGTATTTTGTAGCAAATGCAAGTTTTGTATTTTTTCAGGTGCGTTTTTGGTTCCCTATTTCATCAGTCTGGTAGTCCTGGGCGTACCGCTGTTTTTCATGGAGTTATGCTTCGGACAATTTGCTAGTCTAGGTCCCTTGAAGATATGGTTAGTCAATCCAGCATGCAAAGGTTAGATAATTATAATTGTAATCAACTGATGTTAATGTGCGCAACCCGTGGTGAATGTAGAATAATCAGTTTCTGGTGCCAGAAGGAATGTATGGAAATGAAATTGGTCATTTCTTGTAGAATGATGCATATTTTTATCAAACTACACCATGTGGTTAAGAGTTATGAGCAATTTCACTCACTGACTACAGCGGAAGGACAAACAGACTGATGGACTTGTACAGCGATTAAAGTGCACACCTGTGGGTCGTGCAATACTGTTTAGACTTTCGTCACCGTTTTGCATGCCGGTGGCTGGACAATGTTATAATACATAAGTATACAAAATTTGAACCATATATACCACGGGGTTCAAGAGTATGAGCATTTTCACTACTTGACCGTAAATTTTCAACTTGTGCTCAGTAAAGCCTCGTCCATCAAAAAAGACGGGTATGCATGCGAGTCATTAGATAATGTTGACATGTATAAGTATGCAAAATTTTATCAAAATACAGAATGCGGTTCAAGAGTTAAAAGCGTTTTCGCCAACTGATAACGGACGGACGGACAGACGGACGGACTCACACAGTGATTATAGTGCAAACCTGCGGGTTGTGCAATAAGAAGTTTTGCATACCAGTGGCTGGGCAATGTTAAATTACCTAAGTGTACAAAATTTGAAGCAAATATACCAAGCGGTCCAAGAGTTATGAGCATTTTCAATAAAAGAGCTCGACAAGCCAAATTAATGCTCGGTAAAGCCTCGTCACTGTTTTGCATACCATTGGCTGGGCAATGTTAAATTACAAAGTGTACAAAATTTGAAGCAAATATACCAAACGGTCCAAGAGTTATGAGCATTTTCAATAAAAGGGCTTGACCGGCCAAATTGATGCTCGGTGAAGCCTCGTCACTGTTTTGCATACCATTGGCTGGGAATGTTAAATTACATAAGTATACAAAATTTGAAGCAAATATACCAAGCGGTCCAAGAGTTATAAGCATTTTTAATAAAAGAGCTCGACCGGCCAAATTGATGCTCGGTGAAGCCTCGTCACTATTTTGCATGCCGGTGGCTGGGCAATGTTAAAATACATAAGCATACAAAATTTGAACCATATTTACCATGGTGTTCAAGAGTTATGAGCATTTTCAGTAGTTGGCCGTAAATTTTCAACTTGTGCTCAGCAAAGCCTCGTCCATCGAATAAGGTTGTTATGCTGCGAGTCGTTAGACAATGTTGACATGTATAAGTATGCAAAATTTTGTCAAAATATCCCATGCGGTTCAAGAGTTATAAGCGTTTTTGCTAACTGATAAAAGTTTTCGCTAACTGATAATGGACGGACGGACGGACTCACACAGTGATTATAGTGCAAACCTGCGGGTTGTGCAATAATCATGAAATATTATTAATAATAATAATTTGAACATTTTACTACTACAGGTTATCCATCTGATAATAATGCAAAATAACAGTAATAATTATGACAAAAATGTCTTATCATTGTTGTGTTTCTATTGTTTTGCTACATAGGCTACATTCATGTGACTTTGTTGTCTCTTTTTTGTCACTCCGGCAGTGTTTCACTAAAGTTAACGTACATCTTGCTTTGAAATAAACACCATTTCAAATCAAAATGCCAACACATAGTGGTTAATCATTGAGGGTTATGTTTATTCACTGAGGTCCTTTTCAAAACCTGACTTTTCAATTTATTGTTCATTCTAAGTTACGAGGGTGATCCAATAAAGAGTGGGACTTTATTTATAAATTGTGACTGTATACGTTTTTCATATCGAAAGTATGTCGACTGCGAGGCAAAGCTTATAGCGCATATAACAAAATAGCCCAAAACTTTATATGACCGTTGATTTCTTGTTGCCTAGCAACGAAAGAAGTCTAGGGAAAAGTTCCTGGCCAGGTTTGTAAAAATGGTTGCCATGGTTACTGCAACCCTTCTATTTAGTCCAAAAATATTTTGTTTTATATCTTTCTTTGTTTAATTACACTTTCTGAAAATAGCTCATTTTGGACTGAAATTATCGAAAAAGCGAAGGATTTTATTTTAAAAATTGAATAAATTTGCAAAACTTAAGCATTGTAATTGGGGGTGGGGATGAGATAGGTGTTCTATATTAAAAGCTAATTTACATAATGGTAAGTACTTTACTTAAAACAGTGACGTATACCTTATAAATTACAATGCACATATTGAAGAAACATACGAGTGATGTGTTTGGCGTTGCTTAGCAACAGAAAATCTGCATAGTACTTCACATATTTCCTGGAATAGACTGGTTGCTAGGCAACCATTTGTCAATGGGCTTATGTACAGACCAAATGGTATAAGCAAAATTCAAACGTAATGCTACCAAATATAGAAACTATCAAAATATGTTCGGATACCACTATTTGGATAAATGCCAGACCTTAACTCCTACCTGTGCGGATTAATTATGAAGCAAATCCCGGCGAATGAGTTAGCTCGTGCCTTACATTTCGAACCATAGCCGAATAAGCTGTTGGCAAAATTTAATGATACATATACTACAGGGAGGCTAGATATTGGACTTGTAAATGAAGGTAAATTATTTAGTACCGGGATTGGGTTCTTTAAATATCAAACAAGTCCCACTCTTTATTGGATGACCCTCGTAGTAAGGTGGTTTGGCCACGTTTCAAGGTCTTCTGGTTTAGCAAAGACGATTCTTCAGGACACAGTGAAAGGAAAAAGAAGAAGAGGAGGACAGAAGAAGAGGTGGGAAGACAATATCAAGGAGTGGACAGGAATGGATTTTGCCAGCTCAACTAGGGCAGCTGAAGACAGGACAAGGTGGAAAGGGATTGTTTCGAAGTCATCTGTTGTGCCCCAGCGACCTAGTAAGGTTATGCGATAGAATAGATAGAATAGAAGCATCGGATTATTTGATTCAATTGTCATGACTTTGTCAACGATTGAATGAATATACGTTCTTTTACTTGTGTCTGAAAATAATATTGGAGCCCCGAAACTTAATTCATTTTGAAACCAAATCACCATTCATTTTTCTTCCAGGGTCGGATATCCTTGTTTTTTCTGAGCACAGGTTGTGAAAATATATAACAACGACCTCATTTTCTTTTGTATTTCCTACATGTTTGGTCGCTGCCTACTATATATTCCTTTTCACGTTTTTTTCAGGAGTGGGAATCAGCGTAGTTCTAATAACAGGCTGTATTGTGATCTACTACAATGTGGTTGTTGCCTACTGTATTTTCTATTTCTTCGCCTCTATGACTGGTACCCTGCCTTGGACCTACTGTGATCAGGACTGGAACACGTGCTACTGTAGGGACTCTACCATGGACATGAACTCGACCATACCGTGGGAGAATGGGACAAGATTATACAACGAGTGTAGTAAGTTCAGCGACATTTTCCTCCAAGTGCTCATAGTGTAGTTCAGTTTCTGATTGATTTGAATCCATATTTTATTGCTCATAAAATAAAATACAAGCAAATGGGTCGGGCCACAAGTTCTAACAACAAAAGTTGTTAGAACTTGTGGCCCGGCCCATTTGCTTGTATTTTACTGTCGTTAGTCCAGTTTCGATATAGTGTTGTTTTTGTTAAGGTGAACGGGTATATTTGTGCTTTAATGATAGGGAAGTGTATCATACTCATTTTGACCCTCTTCTCAATGGATGTCAACCCTTAAAGAAAAACAGTTGCTCCTCTACAAGCAAATTCCTTTTTTAAATCGTTAATCCTATTTTAAGTGTTTCTTTATTTAGGAAAGTAAACCGGAGGTCTCAAAAATTGTTACCCTTTGTAAAAATGGTGGAGAAACATGAAGATATACTCATAAGCCACAAAACTTCTATGAGGCTTTAGCCGGGGTTTGCAAATTGATAAACTCCATAGAAATAAAACTCATTCCTGTAAGTGCGAGCTCACCATTCACAGCCATTTTGTAAAATGGAACTACATTTATCCTAATTCACATGCTGACATGTTCAGAAACTAACGACCTATTATGATGCATTTCTCTTGCAGATGGAACAATGATTGTGAAAAATGAAACAACGACACCAAGTGAGGAATATTTCCTGTGAGTCTGAATAAAGTGTGTGTTTTTTTTATAAATATTAACCTAAGGGGTAGGCAACTTTATCCTGAAAAGGATAAGGAAAGATTCCTCTGCATGAAGACCATTTTCAGTCGCCTGCTTTCAGTTACTTAAAGTACATTTAGAATGCTTTATGCACATATCAGTTGATAGTGGTGGTCTGTTTTGGCAATCCATTTGGGATATAGTATAGTTACACCATGGTTTGTCCGCATGTACGAGGGGATAATCCACGAGCTTTTGCGAGTGGATTATCTCTCGTACAGGCGGACAAACCATGGTGTAACTATTTTATACCACTCGCGCAGTGTGGACCCTGCTAAGTGCGAAATATTTCATGCTGAAGTTGACATTTTCTGGTCAGGGTGGTATAATTAAATTTCTTATTTCTATGTGGAAGTGGAATTGCGCGTTTCGCAGCAGTGTTAAGTTAACGCATTAATATCAAGACGCGTTGTATATTCCCCATTCTAACATTTGGCAATAATCTTTAGATTGAAGTAAGATAGTGTAAGTAACCTAATGTTAAAGGCCGTGATTTGTTTCGGAAATATGCTCTTATACTCTTATCTGTTGCAGAGGATAAAAGAAAACTTCAGTGGCTTGGTTATGATTGCCATAATCATTCGTTGGTAACATAGTCTAACATAGTTTACCTTGTTTCTTTGAATTTTTTCCGATACCAATACTAATTTATAAAAAAATGTATATAGTTTAACGTCGCTTCACTAATGATGGAAATAAAACATATAGCTAGTCACTGAATGGAATATATTTGGAAGCTGTACATATCACTAGTAAAGTTGAAATATACGAAGCCTACTGAACGATTATATCAACTGTCGACGACTGTACGAGAAGTTGTACTGTTCATTTCAGTCATCGAGTGCTGAAGAGAACAGAAGGTCTTGAGGACAGCGGCATAGTTCTTTGGGATGTCACGTTGTGTAATCTACTGGCATGGACCGTCATCTTTCTTGTCCTTACTAAAGGCGTACAGACACTCGGAAAAGTATGTAAAACACTGTGTTAAGGTGAACGGATACACTGTCAGGGACAGCAAGTGCTATTTTATTATTTGTTTTCACTGCTTAATGTGGGTCAAATCTAGGAGCAAATTCTTTCCTTTTAGAGTTGACCCCTTCTTGGAAGGGTTTATTGCCTAGGGAAGCAAATAGGAAGTGACAAAGGTTGTCACCCCTTGTATTAATAGTGGAAAAAAACATAAAAGTGTACCCGCACACCATACACCTTATAGTATTCAAGAAAAAATGTTACTATAATTTTGGATGTACAAATTTTATGATACCAGTTTAAATCAAAATTGAAAATGACGGAGAAACGACAAAAGTTCTAGTACCGTAGCTTTTTAAAAGGTGTGGCCCTATCAATAAATTAAAGCTGCGCCGCAGGTTAGTGAAAGAACTGGCTCAAGTGAAAAGTACCAGCAATTACCAAGCAATCATAAACAAAATATACGAGAAGATACTTTGTAAGAAACAGGAAATTATTTCGTAATTTTAATATTCGCGGTTTCTAAGTGACCGCCGAATACTGCGAAAAATGGAACCCCGCGAAAATTATCCTGTATACGGTATATGAAATGGAAAATTCACAGTCATTCATACAATCCTGTAAGGGTGAAACCGCAGTTATTTTTTTTTTCTCAGTTTATGTTAAGGGTCATACAATTTAGCTAGTTTTTTGCTAATGAAGCACTATCAGTGACCCTGACAGCCAGATGTGGAAATAGGCAAGAAAACGTTTTGAGAGTTATTTAGGGTAAAGTCGGGTAAATTCGGACAGCGGGTAAATTTGGACAGTGACAATGTTTCCTGTGTATGTCAGTTGTTTGGAATTTAACAAATTTAACTGGGCAAACAGTGAAAATCCCGATGAGACGGCTCATCTGGATTTTCACTGTTTGCAATGGTATGTCCGAATTTACCCTCTGTCCGAAGTTACCCGACTTGACCCTATGTATCTCTGTTTGAAATGTGTTTTTTCTTTCTTTCTTTATCTGTTTCTTATAATGTATTATGTAGAACGTCTTATATAGGAACGATATAATGTTTCTTACAGGTGATGTACTTTGCGGCCATTTTCCCATATATCTTGCTCACAATACTGCTAGTTCGTGGACTGACCCTAGACGGACATTCAAAGGGGATAGATTTCTATGTCAAACCCAATATAACAAAACTTACAGAAGCTCAGGTATGTAGAGGAGAGTCGGGTAATTTCGGAGTAAAGTTTAAACATTCGAATCGCACTGAACACTTATAGGGTAGAGTCGGATAACTTCGGACAGCGGGTAAATTCGGTTAGACGGCTCATAATGAGCCGTCTCATCAGGATTGTCAATGTTATTATGAGCCGTCTCATCTGGATTTTCTTTGTTTGGCCAGTTTTTTTTTTGTTTTAGCTCAAAACAACTGACATATAAAGGAAATAATGTCACTGTCCGAATTTACCCGCTGTCTGAAATAACCTGACTCTCCTTTATGTCTTTCTGATTGGTTGGCATTTATATGACATCATCATTATCTGTTATAGATTTGGAACATTTTTTTTTTATGTAAATAAAGAATATAATTATATTATAGTGATGGACTTGAATTCAAAATAACGATGAAATTCAAAATAACGATGAAATTACACAAAGGAATATAAGAAATAACATGTCTGAATTTCTTAGTGCAACTGCTAAATGTCTGAATTTCTTAGTGCAACTCAAAGTATAAAAAAATTATAACAAAATGCTACAGTCTTCAGGTAATAACCACATGTAGTTTATTCATATCAAATATGGTCCTTTAAACTGTCATCTCACACAACTCTTAGGATTTATTTATGCTTCGCGATGCAATCTCAGGGAAAATTTGGGCCCAATTTTTGGAAAGTATCGTTAGCTAAATGAAATCGTTAGTCAAGGATGCGACATGCAGTCTTCAAGTATGCATGATAAAGTCAAAACTTTAGTGTGCTCATATATTTGCCGAAAACAATTCAGGAGCTCACATTTTTTCGGCGAAAAATTGTAGTGTTCTTGTATATTTTTCTGAAAGTTTAACGTCTTGTTAACTAACGACCTTGTTAGTTTTGAACAACTGGGGCCATATTCATAAAACGACTTAAGTGGTTGCTATGCTAAATTTCTTTGAAGGAGATTCCCTACAACTATGAAATTTGCTCTGGAGGAACAGTCTTACAAAGACTGTTCCTCCAGAGCAAATTTCATAGTTGTAGGGAATCTCCTTTATAGATATTTAGCCTTAGCAACAGCATAGCAACCACTTAAGTGGCTTTATGAATAAGGCCCCAGGGCCCAAGTAAAGAATACTCTTTTCTTATCAGGTATGGAGTGACGCTGCAGTGCAGATATTTTACTCACTGGGAATCTGCCAGGGAGGACTTATAGCAATGTCTAGTTTTAATGCATTTAAAACAAATACTCTCAGGTTAGTGCATATCCAGTAGATCTAGAGCAGACACACACTCTTAAAACAATATATTTACATTCTCAGTGAATTTATTTAAAAGCCCTATGGTAATCCATTAGAACGTAATGTAGTTTATGCTTCAATAGCCACATCAAATCATGCGACGTCACATGACGTTAGGTGACGTCAAAGTAAACAATGGCTCTCTCCAAGCTGATTGGACGTAGGCGACGTTGTGACGTCGTTGACGCTGTTCCGCTATAAGTAGAAAAACTGCATATAAATGCTTCAACTGTAGCCCTAACGTAAATCTGTGGTCAATTAATAGATAGAAAAAGAATGTAAATATAAGAAATGAACTTGATTTTTCTGGTGTTTATCGAAGTATAAACTACATTGGGTCGCTAGCAAAGTTTACATGAACCCCTTCGTGGTTCACTTACTTTGCACGCTAGCCAATGTAGTTTATATATCTATAAACACCAGATGATTGAAATTCATTCCTTAAATCGTTTCAACGCCGATGCAGGCATACAACATTGAATCAAAATCGAAGCAACGTCATGACGTTGCCTCGACATTGATTCAATGTGTATGCCTGTTGATGTGGGTTAGGAGGTTTTGAATATGTTGCTTTTTGTATGATTATTTGTGGTGCTTTTTATGTGATTATTTGTAAAAAAAGAAATGGGAAATTTCCAGAAATTAACATTATCCGTATCAACAATAAAATCTTTTTTGCAAAATATTGTTTTCCAAACATAAATATCTTCGTCTGTAGTATTTGTTTCCTTACAATCTGAATAAATTGGAAGAAATGTGGTTAAAGTTACCTACGAGCGGATGAGCGGATTCCTATTATCATTTTATTATTTTCAAGACTCGGAAACGAAATTAACACACATCAAACAAATCAATTTAGTAAATAAATAGTGTTTTGGAAAAAATAATATTGTAATGTACATAAAAGAAGAAAAACGGGGGGAAAACGTTCTGAAATTATAGCTTACTCTACAAAAACCTCCTGTACTGCTACATTCACTGTCCTTTTTATCTCACAAAAAGACAATTTAAGTAAAGACAAAGACAATTAAGGCGAAGAAAAAGACAAAAATAAATAAAAAATACAAAAGCAAAAAATAATAATAAAATAAGTAAGCAGATAATATAATGTTTAAAAGCTTATGCATTTGTAATGAAATGCATTATATTTTTACCTTACTTCCAGAGATTCTTTGATAGTTCCGCTTATCAATTGTGGGACGTCTTTCTACGCAGGGTTTGTCATATTTTCTGTTCTTGGTTTTATGGCAGAAAATAAACATACGTCTGTGGCAAATGTAGTGGACGACGGTACGTTATAATAGTAGATCATAATCGCTAGAATCTGTACAATATACGGAAGAAAAGTAGCACATCACCTTTATTCTTCTTTTTTTCACTACCCACTGGCTTCGTCACAATGTATCTCTATTGCCATGGTTTGTATGTGGGCCATGCTGTATTTGTTACCCGTATATCACCCTTTGTTTCAGCTATTTTTCCAACTATTATGTACATGGCGTTTTCTAGCTTTAATGTACTTAGCGTTTTCTAGCTATTATGTACTTAGCGTTTTCTAGCTATTGTGTACTTGGCGTTTTCTAGCTATAATGTAATTGCCGTTTTCTAGCTATTATGTACCTTGTTTTTACTGGCTATTATGTACTTGGCGTTTTCTAGCTATTATGTACTTGGCGTTTTCTAGCTATTGCGTACCTGGAGTTTCTTCATGCTGTGGTGTCATTATTATTTCCTGTGGAAACGGACCTGGTCTAATAAGAGAGTTGTTTTGGCTCCAGTTCAATCCTCTGAAATACGTGGCTTCCATTACTTATCATTTGAGTATAGGAGTACAGTATAGGCATAATATTTTGTTCTTTGTGAATTTTCAATATACATGTAACAAGATTACTGACATACTTGTGTTGTATCGACAAATTTAACGTAAAATGGAAGAAAAATGATTTAAATTAAAGCTGTTTCTTTATAAAGAAATTAGACAGTTTCACTAGCTTTTGAAAATTTTTGGTAATACGCTAATCAATGGCTCAGCACTGTTAAAACACTTGCAAAAGACAAGGCCTGCCTAGAACCCCGTTCCCTTCAAGTTTGCAAGTTCAGAGACGCAAAACCAAACAATTATCAGTCACGAATCCAAATAAAATTTGTATAAAGTAATTCCTTGTATTCAAATTAAGAAAATGAATTTATCTCGTCTTTCAGAGGAGATAACTGGAAAACTCCTATCGACTGCAAACATAAGGTCCTTATTCCGGCACATTCAATATTCTCATGACTCACTTGAGTCTTAAGAACAAACAAGAATCATAGAGACTGCAAATAGTTTGTGAAAAACTATGAGCAAAATCGTACTTTTGAATTTAAAAGAGCATTAACCTTTCAAGAAATGTCGTTCATTCCTTCGTAAAAAATGAGATCGAATCCAGTTTCAAAGTTGCTTGTATTGTAATCTTTTTGGTAGGATTTATTGTTCTGAATCAAAGGCTTTAAAACAGGATGGAAAAAACATAGACATTCCAAATACATGTAGTTTCATTGTTATAGATAACGTTTTAGCTCATTTGCATTTCATTAATGTTCATGAGTAATCCAGTACATCACTGGTTCATTTTGAAATTCAAAAGATTATAAAGTCTAAATTATGTATGCAGTTCATACATATGTTGTTTAAAATAATATTAGATTTAGATCAACTATAAAATCATTTCAGTAAATTATTATTTTAAAAAGTATTAAAATTATCATGAGCAAATAAAATTTCAGATGAGTTTAGTTGAAAGTGTATACTTCCAACGGAAGAAACTCTTTCATTTTGATTTAAGTGAAATCAATTGTTGTAAAAAAGACTTTGGTCTCCTAGGAGCATTTTTTACTTTAAGACTAGATCTCATTTTAAAAATGCTATGGCATCCAGGAAAGCGAACAGAAAGTCACAGCTCTTATTTCCTTATAATTCCAACTCAATTTTCTACCGCCAATTAAGCACAATTTGATTGGTTAAGTGCGCAAAGAAAACGGCGTTTTTACTTCGATAAATCCTCTGAACCAGAAATCTGGAACTACTTGGCCTACTTGCGGAAGGTTCTACAATACTCGATAAAGCTGACATTTTAAAGAGAAAAATGGCCGAGTTGGAATTATAAAATGGATGTGTAAACGCCGGCGAATCACTCACAAACTTAACATCCGGGCTTTATGTTAAGTTTGTGAGTGATTCGCTGGCGTTTACACATCCATAAAATCCACAAAAATAAAATTCATTCCTATATATCGTAAAAATAACGGAAAAAACATGAAGATATACACATGCACCCTAAGCACAATACTCCTGGGGTCGTATTTATAAAACCACTGAAGTCGTTGCTATGCTGTTGCTAAGGCTAAATTTCTATGTTGGAGATTCACTACATCTATGAAATTTGCTCTGGAGGAACAGTCTGAAAAGGGCTGTTCCTCCAGAGCAAATTCCATAGTTGTGGGGAATCTCCTTCATAGAAATTCAGCCTAAGCAACAGCATAGCAACCACTTAAGTCGTTTTATAAATACGGCCCCTGCTCATTTTTATTGTTGTTTCAGGCCCTGGTCTAACATTTATGGTTTATCCCGAGGCCCTTGCACAGATGCCAGTTCCACCACTCTGGGCGATCTTGTTCTTCCTAATGATGACAATGTTGGGGTTTAGCTCACAGGTTTGTACTACGGATTTGAACTTACTGGACTCCAAATCCAGTGGTTGTGAATCCGAATCTGGCTCATGTCGTGATTCTGGACTAGCCTTTGTTAATAATTTCATTTCAGTGCATATGGATTTAATTTTTATTGAAAATTTCATCAGTCTAAATGCCTTTGCGAAGAACCTTTGAAGGTTCTGCCTATAATTGGAACAAAATAGCCTAAATGATCAAACTACATAAATAAGAGTTCAGAAACACTTCATCTTTTCTTATTTTTCTTATGTCTAGAGAAGATGAATGAAGCGTTTAGTTTTCACACAGAAGTTCGTGAGTTTGTTCCCAATCGGCGCAACAACTGAAAAACTTTTCCAACGACCCATTAGTAAATAAGTACATTATCAAAGTTGGATTGGCTAACAGGAAGCGAAAGCAGAGGACTGGACCATGCCTTTCGTATGCTATGCCCAAGACACGGAGAAACCTCTTACAAACACTTGCTTCTGCGACCACGGGTGGCAACGAAATGCATTTGTTTAACCGATAGTCTATACAAAAAAGTTATAAAAATCCATCAAAGAAAGCCAGCAGTTTATACTTGTGGTCGAGATCGCTGTTCGGCGTTTTGCCTCTGAGATCCGTTCTGGTAACTGATAATAATGTCTCTTTTTTATTGTAGTTTTCTGCAGTAGAGACGATTTTATCGAGTATCATGGATGAAGTTCCAGGAATCAGAAAGTCCAAGTGGAGAATGATTGGCTTCCGAGGATGTGGCTGCTTACTGGGCTTCTTGTTGGGGCTACCTATGACGACACAGGTTAGTGTCATATTCATTTGATCGTGCGGGATGGGGTTTATAGAGGATCTTACACGAGTGGTCATTTTATATGAAATTTATGAAACCAACCTTCGGCGAGTTTCATAAATTTCATATGAAATGACCACGAGTGTAAGATTCTGTTTATCATATAATCCTTTAAAATGGGATTTTAAGGACATTTGAATGAGAAAACACATTGTTGACTTGGACGTTGTCAATGACGTAACGTGTACGCGCCAAAGTGTTATTACACGTGTGGTCATACGATTTTTATGACACGACCATATCCACTGAATAACATATCATATGATAAAATGGTTTCTACTGTAACATATGCTGTTCTTTCCATTTAATTGTGCACACAGTCAAAAATAAACGCATGCAATTGTGCAGACAATCAAAAGTAAATAGAACCAATCCTTTCGAAATAGGGAAGAAGTGCCGAGTTACATGCAGACTTTCACGTTTTTCCCACTATTTTTCTCAGGGTGGATTCTACCTTCTCAACCTAATAGACAACTATGTAGGAGGATTTCCACTGTTGTTCTCAGGGATGTTTGAGATCATTGCTATTATCTTCATTTACGGTAAGTTCCAGTGTTCTTTATTTAAGCCGAGACACCACAAAACCAACAATGTGGCACGTGCGTACAGCGAAGACTCAGATCAGCATGAGCATCCGCCGTCTCTGTCCCACACCGTACAACCGGCTGAACTGATGCCAGATGCCTACAGAGATAATAGATGGGCGAAATCGAAAGTAGGATTTCAGCAGGTGAGATAAAGTTGCTGGTAAAAACAGACGATAAAATCCTGGAAGAGTTTAGCCTCATATGGAAGTTGCTCAGTGCCTGTAGATTCTACAGTACCAGTCTGGGTGGCTTTCTTACACCGATAAGGCTATGGCAGGGCTTGAAAGGGGAACATTTTCAGAAATAAACACAAAGTCTGCATTTCGGCTCCCATTAAACGAATCTGAGATAGCGCCCAATCTGTTTGCTTGCGTATAATAAAGCCTCAGTTAATTAGTAATATTTCTGCCAATTTTTGATGCACAGTTTAGTTTTATAATGAAAATACACGCTTTCAAAGAGGGTGAGAAGCGAAAAAATGGTTGCCTTTGTCAACAGATGCAATTTTAGGTGGATAGCTGGGATGACAGATCGGTTTGTATGGAAATGGCTAACATTGATGGCAGGTATCAATATATAGGTATGTGTCCTTAAAATCGCATTTTTAAAGTTTTGGTTGTGTCAACAGCATAAAATCACCTCAAGAACTCGTAAAAAGTATTTTTCTAGATGTCAAAGGAATAATGTTTGTGTTTATCGAAGCTGGTTATGCATTCGTGGAGGAAATACTATATTGTCAGAAAGAGGTGAACGCAGAACTATACGAACGGTGGTTGGCCTGTGTATCTTTTCGTTGTATTTGTTTCTCATTTTGAAGCAAATTTCTTGTGTGTGTGTGTGTGTGTGTGTGTGTGTGTGTGTGTGTGTGTGTGTGTGTGTGTGTGTGAGTGTGTGTGTTTTTTTGTTTGTTTCATAGTTTTATATGCCGCCGAAGCAAGAGTTTGTCTCTCTGTGTGTGAGCATTTGTAGAGGGGTGTGGGTGTTTGTGTGGGTGTGTGCGGGGGGGGGGGGGGGGGGGGGGGCGGGGGTGCGCTTGCTGGTCAGCTTGGTACCGATACTTGAATAAGGGATTGCGAAATTGCCAATTCATCCTTAAATACCAAAACTACCTTATTAATTGTGGTACCGTTAAAAGTAGCCTTTTACTAGTATGTTCATTTGAATGAAATCCTGTCTAATCAATCACAGGGTTTTACGCCATAGTAGTGAAAACATGCCTTTTCCAACTAAGCTACCGCTTTTCTGACCCTAAACGATGTCAGCACTGCGCACAGGTCACGTAAAAAGAAAGAGCATACCCTTTCTCATATTTTTTGGTTCAAGGTTCAGTAACAAGTTGACCAGCAAGCGCCCCGCTGCCCACGCCCCCTCGTCCCACCCTGGCGTCATCGTGATCGTGAATTGTTCTATTATTATTATTATTATTTATCCTAGATGCATACACAAACTAGACAAACATGAAAATAAAGAACATTTTGCCATGGCATATAGTGAAGACAGGCAACAAAGTTGTCCTGGAAAAACACAACCAACAGCAATAGTCATTCTGAGCATAACTAACCAGATTGGGTTTAAACAGCATGGGCCGACTGTTCAAAGCAAGTTAAAGCTAACCTCGAGTTTAATCCATACAAAATGTAACTTCGGGATTAACTTAAACCAGCATGGAAGGTTATTAAACGAAATTTTCTGAGAGATGTAAAGCTATTAAATGCAACAATTTGCATTCTAGTGGACAAGCATGCATCATTCTTCATGATTTCACGCCGAAATCACAGTCATAATCAGTTTAAAGATACATACTAATATATTGATACCTGCCATCAATGTCAGCCATTTCCATACAAACCGATCTGTCATCCCAGCTATCCGCCCAAAATTGCATCTGTTGACAAAGGCAACCATTTTTTCGCTACCCACCCTCTTTGAAAGCGTGTATTTTCATTATAAAACTAAACTGTGCATCAAAAATTGGCAGAAATATTGCTAATTAACTAAGGTTTTATTTTACGTAAGCAATCAGATTGGGCACTATCTAAAATTCGTTTAATGGGAGCCGAAATGCAGACTTTGTGTTTATTTCTGAAAATGTTCCCTTTCAAGCCCTGCCATAGCCTTATCAGTGTAAGAACGCCACCCAGACTGGTACGGTAGAATCTACAGGCTCTGAGCAACTTCCATATGAGGCTAAACTCTTCCAGGATTTTATCGTCTGTTTTTACCAGCAACTTTATCTCACCTGCTGAAATCCTACTTTCGATTTCGCCCATCTGTTATCTCTGGAGGCATCTGGCATCACTTCAGCCGGTTGTACGGTGTGTGTCCGCATAGAGATAGCTTAGACCCTAATTAGCTGCCCTTTAAGCGCAAAACGAAGACTTTGATCAGACTGGGCGAATGTCCAGGCTAATTTGAATCTGTGTTGGGCGCACATGCCACTTTGTTTGTTTCTCGTATCGCGGCTCAGTACAATATATGGTAACATTTGAGCCACATCAGGTGACTTTCAATAATATGGCACGGTTTTGTCACGTAATGTTCAGATCATCCTTATGTTTAAACAGAATCTAAAGAGGCCACCGTGTTGACTGTATGGTTTAGGCCAATTCCACAGCTTGCTGATGTGACAAGTGAAAGATCTGATCATTATTTTGACAATAATTCACCGCGAATCGTATATATGTAGGGGCAATATATATCCTCGCGGAAAGATATAGAGCTGATACTGGGTTACACTTTATTCTCTTTAGGATACTGTGATGATGCTGGGTTACACGTTATTCTCTTTAAGATATAGAGATGATATTGGGTTACACTTTATTCTCTTAAGGATACAGAGATGATGCTGGGTTACACTTTATTCTCTTTAAGATATAGAGATGATACTGGGTTACACTTAATTCTCTTTAGGTTACAGAGATGATGCTGGGTTACACTTTATTCTCTTTAAGATATAGAGATAATGCTGGATTACACTTTATTCTCTTTACTATTGTAAAGAATACCGTAAAAGCTCTTTATTCTCTTTACTGTTGTAAAGCTCTAAAAATTGGAGCAACCACAATTGTTATAGTAATTGCCATATAAACGGAACGGTAAACTTTATTAATGCAGGAATGCTTCCGAAAGATGCAAAGGGTGTAGATCCTGGTAAGAATTCTCCCTTTGGCGCAGTCTGATTTGGGTCTGCACTGTTTGATCAGGAAACTTGTTTTTTTTTACAATAATTTCACAACTGATTGTGTATTTGCAGGAGTCGTATCTTTCCGAAAAGATATAGAGATGATGTTGGGTTACACTTTGTTCTCAAGGGCAGCCTTCTTTTTCTTTATTCCTGCGTGGTGTTTTGTTACTCCAGCCTGTTTATTGGTAAGTCTCAATATTTTGAAGTGGTATCTGAGGGTGATGTTTACGCCTCCATGTTTTCCTGTCATTCATCTATTTTTGCAATTTTGTCATTTATGTTTTTTTTTTTGTTTTTTTTTCGTGTCTTCGGTTTGTTAAGCCTTCTCCTTGGTATCTTAATTATTTCGATACTACTCTTAATCTATAACACAACTAAGCCGCGACACGACAAAACCAACAAAGTGTTTATGAGCCCAGCGAAGACTCAGATCAGCCTGGGCATCCGACTAGTCCAATCAGACTCTTCACTAAGCGCTTAAAGGGTAGCTAAGGGTCTAAGCAACATTTACCTCCATGCGGACATCGAAGAATCTGATCAGACTGGGCGGATGCCTAGGCTGATCTGAATCTGAATCGTCGCTGGGCGCACAACCACTTTGTTGGTTTTCTTGTGTCGTGGCTCAAATATGTCTAGAAAGTGTCAAGATTGTCAAGCTCAATCATACAAGTATATACCGCTCTATTCATCTGTTCCGCATAATAAACCAATATTTTTTTTTTTGTAAAAAGTCTCAGAATTAAAATATGTCTATTTTTCTGTTTTTAGGGCATTATAGTGTTCAAATCAATTCAGTATAAACCTCTGATGCTGAAAGAATACGACTATCCTGATTTTGGAGACGCCATTGGTTGGTTAGCAGCGGTGGCTCCCATAGCGGTGGTCCCTCTGTGGTTCATCGGTTATTACTGCTATAAAGGAGGAGCCACGGTAATTATATTTCAGACGCTCTACGCTCTGTGAGAAAGATTCTTTACGACATATGCGAACATAAGACACTATCTTTGATCAGTCTGCGAGATGTTTGGATTTGTACAATATTTTATGCGAACAGATAGGCTCTTATTAAAATACCCGGATGTTCCCGGTGACCTGCATGTTCACATACACCAGTGTGCATCTTAATTTGACGCTCTATGACCTACGTTTATATGAATGAATTAAGGTGTATGCGTAACACATGTATGTTTGTCGGCGTGTACAAAGGGTGAGAAATTTTGTGACTTCCTGTTTGCTTCCTTTGGCAATTAACTCTTCCGGAATGGAGTCTACACTGAATGAGAAGAACTCACTTCTAGAGGATTCTAGAGCCATTGAGAAGTTTGGCAAAATGAAAATAACACAGCTTCTCCCCCAGACAGTGAAGTGGAAAATATGTGAGCCGCGCCGCGAGAAAACCAACAAAGTGGTTGTGCGCCCATCGCAGACTCAGATCAGTCTGGGCATCCGTCTGGTCCGGTCAGACTTTTTGCTAAGCGCTTAAATGGTAGCTATGGGTCTAAGCTACCTCCATGCGGACAGCGAAGACTCTGTGATCAGACTGGGCGGATGCCCAGGCTGATCTGAGTCTGCGCTGGGCGCACAACCACATTGTTGGTTTTGTCGTGTCGCGGCTCATGTATGTTCCATTTGTGTCTTATTCATTTCAATAGAGGACCTTACATGAGTGCTCCTGTATCATTTAATTTATTAAACAAGTTGGAGGAAAAGATAAGATGCGATGCTATGCCGAGCATCTTATCGGTTTTCCCCAGCGAGTTTAATAAATTCAATAATACAGGAGCACGAATGCAAGATTCTATTTATCATATGACACTAAAATCGCATTTTATTAGCAAATCTTGCACTGCAACATCACGATTTCGCCATAAGAAAATGCGATGTTTTTATAGACGTCAACGCATGTTAAGGAGGCGTTCTCAGTTAAGCTGGGCCATTAGCTATTAATTTTGTCCTTCGTATTACCTTTCTTTAAATAACGAAACAACGATTCTGTTTACCCTCTGACAAGTAGCCCTCTGTCTAAAGAAGTAGATAAAAGTACCAAGACATGCATGCGTTATGTTAGACATTTTTAACACTGGTTCGAATAATGATACCCTGGTTTAAAAGGCGACGTTTTTAAATGTCGCAATATTGCCGTTGCATAGATATGAACGCCGCATGGCTAAAAAAGATAAACCACTGCTTAAAATCGAGTTCCATTATTAAATTCAGATGATTTCTTACATATTTCCCCGCTTAAACTATATGTAAAGGGTAGATTTTGCTACGAAATAAGACTGGGAACTAATGTCGCAAATTTTATGTAACCTACGTCACAGCGGTAAATTCATGATACATGTATTAACTAAAATGGCCCGGCATCATAAAACTTACAAGATCACACGAAGAAATATGTGTTCCTCAATATTTTATATCATTTGTGCAAATTTGCTCCATTTTGTATATTTTACTCGACTTCAAAATACATTACCCAGCATTTTTCTGTAAGAATGTAACCTTACGTCACGGGCTTTATTTAAAACTGAGCAAAGCAATCGCTCTGAAAGTCATATGCAAAATCCTGCCTAGTAACAGCTACAAGATGGTGTGCTTAGATTTCATGCACTGAAACAGTAAACATGTTTAAACCAAAAAAAAAGGGAGAGGAACTCGATAAGCATTTTGCTTTCGTTCCAATCCCTAAGCCTGTACTGTTTATATTTGATTGTATGTTACTTGTAATTGAGAAACAATAAATATGTTTAAACCAAACATTAAATGGTATAAAAACGTTAAAAAGTGTGTACTGTAACCTACGTCACACGTAACCTACGTCACAACGTCACTTATACCACGTTTTTCAGCGTTGACGTCATTTGATAAAGCAGCGCTTCATAGAAAACCCCTTTCTTCCAAAAAAGCAAAGAAAAACATTTTAAATTGAAACCCGCCAAAATAATCAAATGTCAGTAGATTAGTAAATGTGCAATGCTACGCATGTCAAAGAAATTGTATGCGACATCGTCCTTCAACGTATCTAAATAACGTCATAAAATACACCATTTCTAATTGTTAGGGTATGTCTCTAAACATGGTTGGTATTCCATAATCTAAAACTATTATCTGAAAGTATTTCAAAGCTTTGAAGCAAATATAATGAGCATTATGGTCGTGTGTTTTTTCTTGAATTCTGGCATGGCTGTATATATGGCCATTTTTGTCAGCGAATGGCCCAGCTTAACTGAGAACGTCTCTAAGACGTAATTTGCATATTTAATCCACTAGTTTGATATTGTTTTTAATTCATGGCTTTATTATACTCTCATATGCGACGTCATATAATAAAAGTGTTTATTATATGAATTGTGAAACCTCACAGGAATAGGCCATTTTTTCTTAAATAAGATTCATTTGTTTGGAAGTTTTGAATATTTTGGCGTCGCCAGGAGTGAATATATGTACAAATACGTGTTTACGTCACTTCACTTTACAGAAAAAGAAAAAAATAGGAAAAATCTTTATATTTAAAATTTTAAAGTGCAGCCATCGATAATATGAAACTGATATCTTTGCCATAATTATTTGTTTATAAGACGTCTAGATTTTTTAGATTGTTTTGGAAGACAAAATCCCTTTTTAATTGCTGAATTAACAAGACTGATTTACATTTTTTCGGTTATTTGGAGGGGTAAACTCCCGTCTGAAAACCGAAAAATACGGTACTTTGTATTTTGCAGTTGTTGGTTGACGTCAACTCACCCATGGAAAAATGGGGGCCTGCATTAGAAGAAAATAGGGGCGAACGCTACAAGAGAGCCACTGATATTGGGCTACCTTACACAATATCAACAGGGAAAATAGACAAACAAAATGTAGAGCTCGAGATGGACAATCTGGGATATACAAAAGATGACGATAATGAGGCAAACGGACTTGTGAAAACTGAAAACGGAATGGCGAATTCTAAAAATGGAATTTTCATGTGAGAAACTGAACCCAGCAGGCACATGACGTTGAAATGACGTCGTGATGACGTCGATGCGACGTAATGACGTCACATCGACGTCAGTACGACGTCATTTTGACGTCATGTGCCTGCTGGGAAGGGACAGTCTGCTTGAAAACTGCGTGCTTGAAAGTTGCGGCTGAGTAGCGGAATGTACTTTTCACCAGTTTAAATAATAAAAACACCCGGAACCGCAAAAAATTCCATAGAATTAGTAAATAGAAACTGAATCAAAATATCAAAACCAAAAATGGGGTTATAACACAAATGGAAACTGGTGTCAACATGAAGAAATTATTGGCTACAGAAGAGAGCGAGCATTGCCGACTTTTTATAATTTTGACCGGAAATACAGTGAAATGAAAACAGTAGATAGTCATAGATTTACATATAAAATTGTGACGCAAATATGCAAAAAAATCTATCTTGACATGTCAGACCGCAGAGAAGGAATTCAAAAGCCAAAAGCGAGACCTAGAAAAAGTATATAAATTATATCTTCTGCAAAAACGGAATATAGATCTGATATTTCTGGTCTTGGTGTGGAACCAGAACTGACCCTTGAAGACCAAAAAACAGAAATTTATAAGAGTGACATGTACGAACCAATCAAAGGCTGACAATTTGCGAAGGCTTGTAACAGTCAGCTCATAATAGAAAAATGGATCATATCATATTATTATTAGCAATATCCATCTATCAAAATCATCGCACAATATTTTCCATCCTTGGTTTGTGGGTATGGCAGGAAAAATGCAATTCTGCAAGTCAGTTTTTTCATGCATCTGCTGCATAAATTCACATGATTACATGGATATGATAACAAAATGTGGTATCATTTAGCATATCAGTTAGAACTGCGCTTTCGCGAATGATATTAGGCAGGGCCTTTAGAGGCGATCTCTGAAGACGATTGGCTACATACTGACGTTGGCCTCAATTATGTACAATGTTCGCTTAGTTAAATGACGTCACCGACTAACGTCATAATGCATTAGCGATGTCAGCAAGTTCGGAGAAAATGCGATTGCTTTTTGTGATTGCTTTTCATTTGTTTGACGCTATGTACGCCTTAAGACCTTCTTATGATATGATAAATAGAAAACCATGCTAGGGGAGATTCGGGTAACTTCGGACAGCGGGTAAATTCGGACAGTGACATTGTTTCCTTTTTATGTCATTTGTTTGGAATTAAAACAAAATTTACCGGGCAAACAGTGAAAATCCTGATGAGACGGCTCATTATGAGCCGTCACATCTGGATTTTCACTGTTTGCCATGATATGTCCGAATTTACCCGCCTGTCCGAAGTTACCCGACTCTCCCCTAGTGTCTTTTGATATCAAGTTTACCAGGCTCGACCAGTGTCGCCTGATAAACTTGATATCAAAAGACACTAACATGGTATTCAGTATATCGACACAGTACACTGTCTCGATTCGAATTAGGAATTAAAGATTTGATTATCAAATTTATTACGCTGAGTAAGAGAATTGTTTGATTATAAAACAGGAAAAAAAATTGTTATTATAAAAAAAATGCATGATGTGGTCTCTCATTAAAGTCCCAGTAGTCCTACCAATGGTAAAATCGTCGAAGTTCAAATCATTATAAAAGCGGCACAGCATTCACGACAGAGGTTTGTGCCATATAACTGGCAAACAGTAGGGAGAATATGTTGTTTTTTTTGTAATGACAATTCTCCCTATTAAAGTACTATTTTGCTTCTGAATCCCCATTAAGCAATGGCATATGAAAACGGCGAAGCAATGAATGGGATCTTATGACTTACATCATATTTCTACCATCTATTAAACACCTGTACCTTGTATTTTTACTATTTATTAAAGTTGATGATATCGGAAGTAGGTTATTTTAATTACCAACTAAAATAACCCAAATATTTTTTCAATAACTCAGTAGTATATTTTAAAAGCCGGCCAATCACGGGCATTTACATTGCCGAAACTGTAGTAAAAAGCTGGTAGCCTTTCTTACGATAAAATATCAAATAAACTTATACCACTGATAGAGCAATGCACCCTTTAAAATTTACCTTGTGTTACTTATATCTTGTAAGAACCGAGTCATGAAAAGCTCATTGCGCCAAGCGAACATGTTTGAGCCCCGACATGAGAAAACCAACAATGTGGTTGTACGCCCAGAGCAGACTCGGATAAGCCTTGGCATCCGCCCAGTTTGATCAGACTCTTTATTAAGTGCTTAAAGGGTAGCTAAGGGTCTGAGCTACCTCCATGCGGACAGCGAAGACTCTGATCAGACTGGGCGGATGCCCAGGCTGATCTGTGTCTGCGCTGGGCGCACAACCACATTGTTGGTTTTGTCGTGTCGCGGCTCGTTTATTGAATCGCCTGAAAAAATAAACTGTTAACAGGAAGATGCAAAATCATTTACGACAGGGACCTTGGCAAGCAATGTAGACCCAGATCAGACGCACAACGTGGCGTCTGATCAGGGCTTAAACTGTTTGCATTGAAGAAAAAATTTCATGGGAAAATCATAATTAAAGCCAAATCAGATAACCCTTCCCAGCAGGCACATGACGTCGTATTGACGTCGATGCGACGTGATGACGTCGCATCGACGTCAGTACGACGTCATTTCGACGTTATGTGCCTGCTGGGATTATATTGGAAATCCAAACTGTGCACCAGGCATTAACAGATTAACAACACACTATTGTCAGGTGAATTTGTACTCACGGCAAAGTGAACACCTGTATCTGACTTATTTTTGAGTGATTACCAGCCTGAGTTATCTTATGTAAACAAATCAAACATTTTTTATTTCAATTGAGGCTTTCAAATGAACTCTTCGGACAGGATAGTCCATTTCATAAAACAGGCATTGATACTTGAGGTCTAAACCCGTTGACCCCTGAATGTCATGCAATAGACTCTTTCACTTTTGACATTGATGTTACCGTCTTTGAGAGTGGAGCAGTCCATTATGTTGTTGAGTAGGTGCTTTTTTTTTGACCTTGTTATAACCTGTTCACCTGTATATATTATTATGACTCTTCCATAGATTGAGGTACGTTCTATTATTAAGAGAAGGGGTATTTGACAAAAGGTTAATGAAATACGCATCATTCCACCCCACAATATACTTATTTTACTTAATTTGGAGCAGTCCATAATTTGCAGTAGGGATTTTGATGAAAATTCACTCACAACAAAGTACACTTTCCCCTGAATATATCAAATGGACTCTTCTATCCTTGACATGGGCCAACCTACTAGTGTGAGGCAGTCGATTTATCATAATTAACCCCCTCGGGGATTAAGACGTAAAGGAAGATAGATCCGTCTGACGTCCCCATCGGGGGTTAAGACGTAAAGGAAGATAGATAATAGGGGCATTTGATAAAAACAATCATTATTAGTACCCTACATATTTTTATCCGAATTTATTAGATGGGCTTTTCTGACTGTTTGGGTCAGTCCATAATTTGTGATAGGGGTATGATAAACTTAATAACCGTCAGAGTATAAAACATTTATACTCTTAAAAATCTGAGATTGGCTCTACTATCTGTCATGATAAAAAGAAAGGGTATATGATCAAATGTATTGTTCTTTTTGTTTTACTATCTTAAATATGCGAACATTGCGTAACCTCGCTCACTTGTGAGATGTTTTCATACAAAACTCTCGTGAGCATGTGGCTCGTCTGAAAAATACCGGCGGTCAATTTTAATCCCACTATGAATACGTGTACAGGTGACCTTTAAGCATACGACGTTGTAAGATGGATGGATGACTTGCGATTTTATAACCTTTTTAACAGTATTTCAGTCTAATCAGGATGATGGGTGGGTGATAATGAAAGGATGTATGCAATGGAACTCTGTTTAAGATTGAAACATTCCCCGCCTTCAGCGGGGCCCGAACCTGGGAACACAAGATAGCAGGCCAGCGCTATACCTACTGAACTACTGAGGTTCCACGACGTTTGAGCAAAGAGGCCTTATCATGCTAGGACAAAAGCCTGACAAAGTCTACAGGACTTATCTTTGTCATAATAATCACAGATACATCTTCCAAATTACTACACCTGTGGCTGTTTCTGCAGATAACCTATCCAGAATTTCAGTTGTGTTTCAAATCGGATTTGATGTGGATGTGCATCTAAAACATCTGAATTTTGCTATTCCAAGCAAATTCATTGGCCATTCGCTGACACACGTTTTTCTGTTTCCGCCATCTTGTTCACCATTTTGTAGAAAAAGTGGCGTTTTAACGTCAATTTAAGCATGTTTTATGTTTGTGTGAACCGGCAAAATCTATCCAAAGCACTAAAATTATGTTTTTAGCCATGTGTACTGAAGAAAATATGGAGATTTTATGCCTCGGCAGCCATATTGTTCGTCACCTTGAATATTTTTATTTTTCTGAAGATATCAAGGTGGCGTCATTAAGTTTCAATATAGGGACATTATGTACAAACATTTTGTTGGGACTTTTTTATGGGTTGAATCCGAAATCCTAATTTGGCAACCAGACAAGTCACCATCAAATCGGAAATAAGGGACCAACGAGCCCATGGTGTCTCATATAGACTCTCCTGAGTATTGACACAAGCTTCGCTTTGGGATAACCCCATGACAACAATTAACAAGTGAGAAGCTTTCTGCTATCAGTAACAGCAGATTCTAGCATAGCAGACTAACTGAGAGACAGAAACTCCGTAAGCAGATACCGAGGAAATGTTGCGACTCCAAAATGGGATGTTGATTTTTTTAGTCATCTCTCTTATCATAAAGCTAGTAACAAGCGGACCGTTTTCAGTACAGAGACAGCAGTGTAAGTATTAGGCAGATGAACTGGACTCTGCAGTATCCTTTATTTCAAGTTCACATGGACACTGGGTGGTTGCTTAGTCCCGGTAGGCGGTGTTTTTTTCTGACAACCGTCAACATTTTTTTCTGACAATTTATGTCTCATAAGCGTGACGGAGCAATAAGGTAAGTAAACAAACTTATCTTTCGCAATCAGGCTGTTCACTTGAGCATTCTATAGGTGTATTTTGTCGTTTGTCATATTTTTCTTTGTGAAATAGCCTCGGCAAACCAAGGACAAAATTACTGCAAATGACAAGGATTTTTCCTACAACGGCTTTAGTGTCCCGGATTTTTTCCTACGGTGTCCCGGATTTTTTCCTACCACTTATACTGCATTTCAGAGTCTTAAACTAGCAGCAAAGTAACAGCAATTAGATTTTTTTTCAGTGTGTGAACTAATTTTACTTCACCGTATAAACATCAAAAGCATTTCTGTCATGTATGCCTTATCATGGTGATAAAATCGAAAATATGGACCATTTAGAAGCAAAGAATACGTAAAAGACATAACATCAGAAGTCTTTGCTTACTGGAGTCCTCTTTTCATTTTTCATTCTTTCTGACCATTTCTTGCTTTCAAAAACTCTAACATTTCAAATTTAACTTCACATGATGCTGGAGGTGTTGTGCGGCGGCCGTCAAGTCTCCCCGTACTCCATCGTAGTGCAGATTATATAATTTCTAGTATTTTCGAATCAATGATTTCATTTCGAGTCATTCTGAAAATAGAGTAGCCCAGCTGCTGCTAGGGGGCATGGCTGGGTTTGCACATTTTATTGAAACTTTACTGAAATTGGTGTAAGGTACCGTGTGACGGCCCTTAATCGTCCCTAGGTATTCATTCATAATGTGGATTGTATAAGATCTGGTCCTTTGGAATCACTTATTTCATTTCGACTCATTTTGATAATACAGTAGCCGCTGCTAGGGGCATGACCGGAGTTGCACATTTCATGACTGGTCATGAGCAGCCGCAATTAAACCGAGTATACTATTTTCATTTCTTTGGTGTTTTCCTTGCTTTCAAAGGATCTGACTTTTCAGAACTTTTTCTGTTAGTTTTGCAGTGCTGTATACAAAACTATACAGGCCCTCAAGAGAAGTACTGGCTGGCTGGATGGATGACGCGATTTTGCGTCCTTTGCATCATTATTTCAGTCATATCAGGACGTTGGAGGACGATAATGAACGGCTGTGTGCAATGGAATCCCGTTTACGTTTGAAAAGATTTTCGCCTCAAGCGGGGATCGAACTTGGGACCCCTAGATCAGCCAGCCAGCGTTTAACCTACAGAGCTACCGGGGCTCCAGAACCGGCTGGACATGTGCACTGCTTTCAGAATTATCAAGCCTCATATTAACTACGTTATAATGAGGAACAGGTAGTTTTTGTACACCAAGGATAGTACAAGTTGATGCTTTGGAATCACACACACACACACACACACACACACACACACACACACACACACAGAGGCACGCACGCACAATTTTGAAGAAAATATATAAATCTTCTTCGCCGCCTAAGCGAAAAAAACACCCTGGCCGCGGCGGAACTCGAGTCTTCAACCGTCTCGGTACTACTCAGTAAAAAGATAGGCATAGATCAGGACTGCTCTGCCAACTGCCAACTGAGCTTTCCTGGCATTGGACGACCATGTGGCCACGTACAGGGCAGGACAGCAGTCTTGCCTGCATTGGGAAGGCCACTGTATATTGTTTTAACCTCAGCTCTTTACTACTGGATATTCCATTGTAAATTTTTATATATGGAGCAATAGAATGGTCTGTATATAATGAAAAGGCTGGTCTTTTAATGACCAACAAGTATTTTGTCTTCCATTTATGCACCACAATTAAAGTTTGAGACATGTTTAAATCTTGCTATTCGATCTATGCACAATAAAGTATTATACTGACTACTCATTTTGTAGTTTGCATGTCAGAAAAAATCAGGCGCTTAAAATCTATTGTAGGAGCGAATCTGGGACTTGTAGGAAAAATCCGGGGCTTATGAAAAATCAAAATCTGCTGACATGCCCATTTATATCATTATAAAGTGTCAAAAAGTAATTTAATATGTTTCTCAACACCGATTTATGGTTAAAAACAGCGTTTCCCTATGGTTAACTTCGAAGACATAGACAGAGCGAACATTCATTAAGATGTACCCTCAATGAAAATTTCCGATCTGTTGACAACGTTAAACACTTGTATTCTATCTATTGTGCCTTAGATCTACCAGGAATACGCTTAAGATTTGTGAATTAATAGTTTAATTGACAAAATTCACCATTTTGTTCCATCAGTTTTGTGTTATGACGTCACAGAGAAAAATCATTGACAATTTGGAAAAAAATCCGGGACCATTGTCTGAAAAAATCGTTGACGATTGTCAGAAAAAATCACCGCCTACCGGGACTTAGCAACCACCCAGTGATGGATAGATGACACTGGGTGGTTGCTTAGTCCCGGTAGGCGGTGATTTTTTTCTGACAATCGTCAACGATTTTTTTCTGACAATGGTCCTGGATTTTTTCAAATTGTCAATGATTTTTTTTCTCAGTGACGTCAAAATAGAAAACTGATGCGCCAAAATGGTGAATTTTGTCAATTAAACCATTAGTTTTACAAATCTTAAGCGTATTCCTGGTAGATCTTAAGCAGATTAGATACAATACAAAGTTTAACGTTGTCAACAGACAAATTAAACCAGGAAATTTTCATTTAGAGTACAGCTCGATGAACTGTCCGACATGTCTATGTCTTCGAAGTTTACCGTAGGGAAAAGCTATTTTAATCATAAATCGGTGTTAGGAAACATATTAATTACTTTTTGACACTTTACAATAAGTTAGATGGGTCTGTCAGCTGATTTTAATTTTTCATAAGTCCCGGATTTTTTCTACAAGTCCCGGATTTGCTCCTACAATAGATTTTAAGCGCCTGATTTTTTCTGAAAACGCAAACTACAAAATGAGTAGTCAGTATGATACTTTGTTGCTTAGAGATGGAATAGCAAGATTTAAGTATGTCCCAAACTTTTATTGTTGTGCATAAATGGAAGACGAAATACTTGTTGGTCATTAAAGGACCAGCCTTTTCATTATATACAGACCATACTATTGCTCCATATATAAAAATGTACAATGGAATATCATGTAGTAAAGACCTGAGTAACCTTAGTGAGATTAAAACAATATTTAGTGGCCTTCCCAATGCAGGCGAGACTGTTGTACTAACTCTACCAACTGAACGACGTGGCCACATGGTCGTCCAATGCCAGGATAGCTCAGTTGGCAGAGCTGTCCTGATCATTGCCTAACTTTTTACTCAGTAGTACCGAGAAGGTTGAAGATTCGAGTTCCACTGCGGCTAGGGTGTTTTTCTCGCATAGGTGGCGTAGAAGATTTACTTGTGTTCTTCAAAATTGTGTGTGTGTGTGTGTGTGTGTGTGTGTGTGTGTGTGTGTGTGTGTGTGTGTGTGTGTGTGTGTGCTACCTGTTCCACACTATAGCGTAGTTCATGTTAGACTTGATAATTCTGAAAGCAGTTCACATTTCCAGCCGCTGCTGGAGCACCGGTGCTCAGTAGGTTAAACGCTGGCTTGCTGATGCCGATCCCGGGTTCGACCCCCGCCGGAGGTGAGAATCCTTTCAAATGTAAACGGGGTTCCATTGCACACAGCCTTTCATTATCACCCTCCTATCGTCCTGATATGACTGAAATACTGTTGAAACGGACGTAAAATTGCAAGTCACCCATCCATCCAGCCAGTTCTTCTCTTGAGGGCCTGTACAATTTTGTATACTGCACTGCAAAACTTGAATAGGAAAAGTTCTGAAAAGTCAGATCCTTTGAGAGCAAGGAAGACACCAAAGAAATGAAAATAGCAGATTCGGTTTAACTGCGGCTGTTCATGACCAGTCAAGAAATGTGCAACTCTGGCCATGCCCCTAGCAGCGGCTACTGTATTATTAAAATGAGTCGATATTAAATGTGATTCCAAAGGACCAGAACTTATACAATCTATACTATGGCTGAATACCTAGGCACGATTAAGGGCCGTCACACGATACCTAACACCAGTTTCAGTGAAGTTTCAATAAAATGTGCTAACCCAGCCATACCCCCAGCAGCAGCTGGGCTACTCTATTTTGAAATCATTGATTCGAAAGGACTAGGAATTATGTAATCTGCACTATGATGGAGTACGTGGAGACTTAACGGCGGCCGCACAGCACCTCCAGCATCCTGTGAAGTTAAATAAGATTTGGAGTGTTAGAGTTTTTGGAAGCAAGAAATGGTCCGAAGAATGAAAAAAGCAGACTCTGTTTATTGAGTCTGCACTTGAAAAGAGGACTCAAGTAAACAAAGACTTCTTCTGATGTTATGTCTTTTACGTATTCCTTGCTTCTAAAGGGTCCATATTTTCGATTTCATCATTATGATAAGGCGTACATGACAGATTCGGTGAAGTAAAATTAGTGCCCACACTGAAAAAAAATCTAATTGCTGTTACTATACTGCTAGTTTTAGACTCTGAAATGCAGTATAAGTGGTAGGAAAAAATCCGGGACACTGTAGGAAAAAATCCGGGACACTAAAGCCGTTGTAGGAAAAAATCATCAACATTTGCAGTTATTTTCGTCCTTGGTCCTTGGCCGAGGCTATTTCACAAAGAAAAATATAACAAACGACTAAATACGCCTATAAAATGCTCAAGCAAACAGCCTGATTGCGAAAGATCCCAAGAAAGTATTGAAAATAAGTTGGTTTACTTACCTTATTGCTCTGTCACGCTTATGAGACATAAATTGTCAGAAAAAAAATCGTTGGCTATTGTCAGAAAAAATCACCGCCTACCGGGACTAAGCAACCACCCAGTGAATGAGGTCAACAAACTCAGAACTCTTTGAATAAATCAGAGATACAGGAGAAGACGAACTGAGAACATTTCAATGAGAATTCTTGATAAAGTGGTTGACCCGACCAACAGAATATCATGCCCTGCCTGCTCAGAACATGCGTAGTTGTATCTGAAGATGACATGGTGAGACGCTCCACATAATTTGGCAAGGATATGCATTTGCACAGACTGGTCTGTATATGCACAGCGTATACTGTATTCATTTGGCTATAGGACAGGGGTTCCCCTTCCAAAATTCTCCCAAATCTGTAAATCAGTCTTGTGTAATTCAGCTATAAGATTGGTTTTCTCTTCCAAATCAATCCCAAAAATCTAGATCCGTCTTGTAAGACGTATCTAGATTTTTTTAGATTGCTTTGGAAGGGAAAACTCCCGTGTTATACATGTAACAGAACAAATACGATACCCGCAGAAAGGTTTTCTGTAGACGAGATTCATTCACACAAGGAAATGAAAAAAAATAATATAAATAATCTAGGTCTTGAAGCTCCCACTTATTGGTACAGCAGTGTCATAACACAATTTTGCTAACGGCCTTTATTAAGTTTTCAATCATTTGTGGAAGGTGACTAGTAAGATACCTCACACCAGCGCTTTAGGAAAGAAACACTGCTCAAAATATTTAAAGGAGTGCTTTATATCATTTTCATAAGTCTCTTTTTAAAAATCTTTACCATCAAAACTAATAAAAACGTTAGACATCAATGTCTAGACATTGATGCCAAACCTTTTCATTAGTTTTGATGATGAGTTATATATACGTTTGAAAATTATATACCGTGCTGCTTTATATATTTTGGGCAGTGTATAAGCATACCCTAAATATTTGATCTAAACCAGTCAAACACGGATTCATACCAGTACGTTTTATACGCTCAACAGTGCAGTCACTAAGCAATGTTTGCTGCTTTTATCACAAACGACACAAAGTGAGCAAAACAGTCAAATAAATGCCCCACTAACTAGGAATGAGATTTGTAAAAGAAAAGCTTTGAAAACGGACACGCAAGAGGCAATAGTCGTATCATGATTGTCCGGGAGGGAATCTGTTCACCTTGAATATATATATAGGGTGAAACAGTTCATTCAACTGAATACAGGTGTGAGATTTGTACAGATGTCTAAGTAAGTATTTCCTACTCCCCAGGCAAGAAATATATACATGTAGATCTATATACATGTATCACCAAATGAGCCGCGACACGACAAAACCAACAATGTGGTTGTGCGCCCAGCGCAGACTCAGATCAGCCTGGGCATCCGTCCAGTATGATAAGAGTCTTCGCTGTCCGCATGGAGGTAGCTTAGTCCCTTAGCTACCCTTTGAGCACATAACAAAGAGTCTGGTGAAACTGGGCGGATGCCCAGGCAGCTCTGAGTCTGCGCTGGGCGCACAACCACATAGTTGGTTTTGTGGTGTCGCGGCTCGTATACAAAAACAGATCAGTCTAATACATGTAATTCTGACGAATACTTTATTCACAGAGTTATACTACCTTCTGTTAGACGACTCCAGAACTATTCATAATGTTAGAAGACTAAAGTGTAATAATTGTACTGGTCATAAAAAATAAGTTAACCGATAAAATCACAAATCTCCTCTTTGAATTGTGGAGGACATATCTGTGCTTGGGGGGGGGGGGGGGGGGGGGGGGGGGGGCATGTAATGGATTTGTTCCCTTTCAAGAGCCTCATGGGGAACATAGTATGAAAACTAGACGAAAAAATGTATTTATTTTCGTTTTCACCAGACTCATACTAGCAGATTTAGTTTAAACATATTTATTTCTCTTTTTCACAACAGATACATGTATATATAACGACATACAATATATACTAGGATTGTAACGAAAGCAAATTGCTTATTTGGTTCTTCTCCTAGCAGATTTGTAGCCCTTGTAAAGAACATATCTATGGTTTTGTAATAAAATCTGTGTGGTCACTGAAGCATATTGAAAATGGTATGTTTTCCCTCAAGAATTTAAAGAGTCATATTTTTTTCTCGGCGCAGCCGAGTATAAATTCACTTTTTTTTCCCACATTTCACAAGATTTCATTGGTCAAATAACAAATAATAATTTGTTGAAATTTAGTCAATAATATGAAAAATCAATGACTATTTAATCTTCGTTGTTTCCCTGTTGTACTACACTGTGTGAATACTAGCACTGTGTCAGATCTTAATGCGAAATGTTAGTCTTGTTTGTAAATTTACAATGGAAATTTTATCAAAAACAGACACAGATATTCAAAATTTTATCTTTTTTCAGTGTAGATCTACTTTCGATTTCTATTTTCGGTTTAATACACACAAACAAACATTACATCATGCTGGTAACTAGTTTGGAATCATGCAGGACAGTCTCCAGATTGACCGCGGTCCAGTTTGGAATTCCAAACTGAACAGCTCAATCTTGAGATAGGTCACTGTCACTACCCAGTATCAAAATTACGGCTGCGGGTGCCTATCGACATGGCTCACTTGAGTCATATGTCAACTCTTCACCTAGAGACATATTACAAAACACACTTCCATTGAATCTGAGCCGCGGCGATTATCTTTTTTTTAAAGATTTTCCTTGTTCCATTTGAAGTATAATTTTTCGACTACTGCCACTGCCTATACTTAGTCTAAACTAGAAAAGAACCCGCGCAAGCGCGGAAACATTTCATGATGGTCAAGTTTATATAAAAAAAAGCGAGTTTTAATTTTTCAATGTAAATGGCCTTAGGCCCAGGTGACGATATGACCTTTACCATGAATACTCACTAAAGCTTCATTTACCTAATTAGTTGTCTGCATCTACAAACTTTCAGGTAGCAGACTGCATTGTTTCTAAAAAAAATCAACTTTTTCACTTTTTCCTATAGAAAAACCTAAGTGACTCAAAAGTTGACCTTGCCGTAAAACAGATCAAGGTCATCCCAGGGTCATCATTTATATAAATTTTGTTGAGCTTTTGAGTCCTTGATGCGACATGCTAAGTTTCAAGATCATAGGATTTGTGGTTCTGGGGGAGAATTGGTTGATTTGATGCTTAACGTCCACGGTAAACAGCTAATGTCATGTCGGGACGGTCAGTTAACCTAACCACACTATTCCTGGGCAGGCTTAGACCTCCTAAGCGGTTAACCAGTACTAAGTGCACATACTTTTGCCAGTAACTGACAACTGCCCTTCTTGAATCAGCGGAAGGAGAAACGAAAGCATGTGGCCAGACCGGGTTTCGAACCCAGGACCTCTGACTTATGAGTCAGGTGCCCTACCGATTGCGCTACGCGGCCCGGTGTGGTTCTGGGGGAGAAGATTTTTGAAATTTTTTACCATAATAAATGTTTGCCATCTTGGTTATGTGACCTGTCCTGGGTATTTTTTATTTCTGGAAAAATTGGGGCCTGGAACGTTTGGGGGGAAAATATTCAAGCCCTCTGAAGACTAAAGGCTTATTTAGCTTCGTTGAATCATTGAAATTGATTTGTCTGCTTCGCTGGAAAAATGCCCTTTCTTACCTGGCGCATGTGTGTTAACCTTAGACATTTTTAATTTTTGTCTTTTCGAAAGTTCAGTTCAGTTTGAATTTTCCTAACGACGTTCCCCAAGTGGCTCAGCGTACGTTACCATAGCCGCACACACTTGGCGCCGTGTGTCTGTCCAACTTTTCGAAAGACCATGTGCGTTGAGCTTTATTCTTCAATGGGAGAGTTCGATTGGCTACTCGTATTGACTATCGTTCTGGAAGAAAATGGGTCGTTTCGAGCCAGGGCCGTCGGAACTATGACCATTTAGTTCTTCATCCGTTTAGACATATGAGCAAAAATACAAAAATAAATCGTTATTTATGGGGAATGACGTACGTTCATGGGTCGGATTTTTGCATCAGAACCTGCTAAATTTGGACTTGCTAAAGGCCCTGTCACACTACAACGTTTTAGGCAACGTATGCCAACGTATGAAAAATTTATCCAATACGCTGGCATACGCTGGAGATAAATTAAAACATCAAACAGCAGCCGGTTTTGGAACGTACTGAAACTTATTCACAACTTATCCCTAGCGTATACATAACTTATACAAGCGTATAACAGCGTGTTCCCAGCGTATCTGTAGCGTTCTTGTCTTATGCCGAACGTATGCACAACGTTAGTCTAACTTACGCCGACCTTATGTATAGCGTGTTGGAGCGTGCTTCGACGATCAGATGTAAAGCGACGGCTCTCTACAATACTTTTTATTGTAGTGGATGTTGATCGATGGTCATGCCTAAAGAATGAAAATTAGAGAACTTTGCAGGTAGTAGCTGACCACCTGCATGCCTACCGTCGTCCCAATCATCACCCGACTGCCGTGCCTACGATTTTAGCCAACCTCCCTCTCGCGCAGACTCCAATGCCTCTTTAGTGGTATCCGTGGCGGCATCTGCAGCAGCTGTGGTGGCATCTGAAGTATTAACCCCCTCTCAAGCCCCAAAACGACAAGCAGAAGCGGTCCAAGAAGATTCCTTATTTAAAAGTGATGAATTGTTGATCTGTATCCAATATATATAGCTGAAACCCAGGTCGCTGGCGGATATGTTACCTAAATACGCTCAGTGCGTTCGTGATACGTTGAATAAGTTCTAAGGTCGTCAGGCATAGGTTGGATACGTTCTGGATACGTTCGGTATAAGTTACAGGTAAGTTACCTATACGTTAGAAATAAGTTACGCGTACGCTCCACAATGAACCTGCTGGCTGCCGACGTATGTCAACGTATGATTAACTTACAAGTTACGTGCATGAACGTATGCATAACTTACCTGTTGCGTACACCAAACTTATGGCTAACTTATAAACAGTACGTCGGCGTACGCTGAACATTTTATGCATGCACAAAATTTTGGACCGCATTCGACGTACAACAACTTATACCAACGTATTTGAGCGTACTCGTAACTTGTTCATAACGTACCCCTAACTTATTCAACGTACACCAGCGTGTTTACTAAATTTTTCATACGTCGGCATACGCTGATGCTATACGTCAATGTGTGACAGCCACATAAGAGCGCGCCGATATAACGACGCAGAACCGAAACGACCGGATTAATTTAAAACGTGTATTCGAGTACACGATAATTTCACTCGAACGCACCCATTGTTGACAAAAAAAAAATCGACCAATAGTCGAAGTTTCTAGAAAAATACTTGGGAGAATTTAAAATGAAAGACGAATTTAATTCCCAAATTCTTTAAATCTACGTGAAACTAAAACACACGCTAACCGAAAGTATCAATGATAGCAATATGCGAAAGAACCAGTATAAATTACGCTTGATTATGCCACCAATTTTGCAGTTTATGCGTTACTTCGTTTATTTAGTATTATAGATATGACAAGCTAGACCTATATAAGGCATGTCATTTTGTCCATATTTATATTTCGCAACGAGATATTGAAGAACGGCGAAGCAACTCAAAGGGAAGGGTAATATTCTTGTCCATAGAAGCTGCTACAGAAACAAACTTATTACATATACCTATCAAAAAAGACCTAATATACACATTCTGACCAAAGTGGGCAAGAAAATATGTGGAAAAAGTGTGATGAAAATAAGCATAATATAAAGATACGGACTGTTTTATACCGGATTATATTCGTATGAACCTCGAATTAGCTACCTCTAACCTGAACTGTTGGGGATTCAACTTTGATTTTTTTGGCACTCTATAAGGCCCTTAAGCGTCCGTCACCTGATAAATTTCGTAGATATATGTCACTCTGAATTATATTCCTTTTGAACTACCGTAAACGAGGTCCCATTGCTCACAGCATTTCATATGACTGAAATACTGTTGAAAAGGATGTAAAGTCGTACGTCATCCCTCCAGCCATCCTTTTGAACTTCGGTATTATTACAGTTTTGAACTGTTTGGCATGAGGAACCTTTTTTTTTTTTTTTTGTTACCAGGCAGGTTCTATAGTGTTTGCTATTTTGGTCATACAGTGAAAGCTGAAACTAGGTAGATTGAGTCTGCTTTCAAACGTCGAGAGACGCATGGTCTATGGCATTTCTTTCAACTTTTCGTGTGCCTTTTAATATTATAAGTATCTTTCGTGGGTATGAGGTGTGGATAGAAAAATCCGTCACGAGGGTCACTGTTCGGCATCACGAGGCTTGCCGAGTGATGCCGAACAGTGATCCTGAGTGACGGATTTTTCTATCCGCACCTCACACCCATGATAGATACTTTTTCTTGCACACCACGTTTTGTATTATCTTTAGAACTTGTTAAAATGCGTAATTTTAGTGCCTCAAAGGTTGCTATTTGATTTTAAAAGAAGGCGCCGCTTTCAACGACCGCCATTCGGTTCTTTGCGTCAACGTCTGGCATGCATAAACTGACGTCATTTTGCCGTCTTCGTGACGTAATCATCTAAAAAGCCAACGTCACTTGACGACGCAGATACGTGTCCTCCATTACAACCAATGCATTGAATGCTCGTGATTTTTATCCGGTCCTGGGTGAGATAACATGGGTGAGATCAGATTCGTAGGTACAGGTGAAGCACGCGGATATCCTTATCCGGTGTGCAAGAAAAAGCTTTCTTGCACACCGGATGGAAAATGCCATTCTTTTCACCTGGGATAGAAAATCTCACCTTACCCTGGTGTTCTGACCCAGGACCGGAAAAAAATCACGAGCTGTCAATGCATTGGTTGTATAGGAGCTCACGTACCTGCGTCGTCAAGTGACGTTGGCAT
Organism: Ctena decussata; assembly: GCA_963989385.1. Lineage (NCBI taxonomy): Eukaryota > Metazoa > Mollusca > Bivalvia > Lucinida > Lucinidae > Ctena > Ctena decussata. Next base: position 28,512,484 of record OZ022498.1, on the reverse strand, counting down.
TTAAGATGATGACGTCACGAAGACGGTAAAATGACGTCAGTTTATGCACGCCAGTCGTTGGCGTCAAGAGCCGAATGGCGGTCGTTGAAAGCGGCGCCTTCTTTCAAAATCAAATTTAAACCTCTCAAGCACTAGAATTACGCATTTTAAGAGGTTCTGAAGTTAAAACAAAACGTGGTGTGCAAGAAAAAGTATCTATCATTGGTGTGAGGTGCGGATAGAAAAATCCGTCACTCGGGATCACTGTTCGGCATCACTCGGCAAGCCTCGTGATGCCGAACAGTGACCCTCGTGACGGATTTTTCTATCCACACCTCACACCCATGACAGATCCTTATAATCTAATAGTTTGATATTGGCCCGCCTTTAGCCCCCAAGATCTGCTTATTAGTCCAAGGTTAAATAATTTCCAACATTCATATTACCGTAGAAATTCTAAATATTCAGACAGATAGGTCTAAACAAACAGTGCAGACCCAGATAAGACTGCTCTGATCAGGGCCTTCACTGTTCGTCATTCCATCTGCCTCTTGTAAACGTATCACTGCATTGAAAAATCAACCCAGCAGGCACATGACGTCGAAATGACGTCGTACTGACGTTGATGCGACGTGATGACGTCGCATCAACGTTAGTACGACGTCATTACGACGTCATGTGCCCACTGGGAAACTGTTCAAGTGTGAGGACGGTAATAATTTTAGTTGCCCACATTTTCAGAATGCTTGCAGTAATAACATACGGCTTTTTTAAAATATATTTAAGCGGTGACATGACATAACCAACAAAGTGGTATGTGCGCCCAGCGAAGGCTCAAATCAGCCAGGACTCAGAGTGTCCGCTGTCCGAATGGAGCTAGCTTAGGCCATCAGATACCCTATAAGCGCACAGCAATGACTCTGATCAAACTGGGCAGTTTCCCATGCTGATCTGAGTCCGGCTTTGCTGGCCGCACAAGTCACTTTGTTGGTTTTTTCGTGTCACGGCTCAATTTTGTGTCCGTATTTTTTTATAAGTTTATAAACGCGCAAATTGTCAGCTCGAGGCCGACTAATCTATTACATACCGCAAAGATTAAAACAACTGGGACACGTAAAATTATTACTGTGACTGTTCAAAGAATTGTAACCGTTTTCTCCTTTCAAATCAATAATGCGTCTAAAAGCTGCAGATGGAATGGCAAACAGTATGGAAACTGATCAGGCTGCCCCTGCTCCTAGAAGCAGTCAGTCTGGCCCCGAGGTTATAAAACTTTTTTCGTGCTCAACTCAGCTGAGCATGAAATTTTCTCTGCTGATAAATATGAAAATGCCGACTAATGTTGGCATTTTCATATTCATAAGCAGAGAAAATGTCATACTCAGCCAAACTGAGCAGGAAAACAACCGTACTTATCAACAATTTGTTAATTATAACCAGGTAAAATTTCATGCTCAACTCAGCTGAGCATAAAAAAAGTTTAATAACCTCGGGGCCTGGTTCCTACTCTTGATATAAACCTCCCACTAATCAACACTGAAACAACACTGAATTGAGTTGTCTAAAATTGCCAATGTGCTGGTTCTGTTCTGTAGTTTTTTCTGCTTTCCGTGCCTTGGGTGGATGTGCTTATAGAATTTAGAAATCATTTTCCTTACCATCACGCTGGTCTGGCATTCAACACAGACGCGAATACAACGTACCAGAACCTTTCTTGTTCCACTCATCAGGAGTTTGCTCAGAAGGATAGTCTCACGGACCGGCCGACCCCCGATTCTTGAAATTGATTCAAGACTTTTTGAAAGCGAGTTTTGAACTACAACAACCATGGCAACGAATAAGTGAAGAAACTTATTTTAGCACAGGGTTTATGCCAAGAGGAATTTATCCGAAAATCTGGTCTGACTAAGAGGTCTTACAATTGTCGGGTCCGTAAGAATAGAAATTGAATTAAGAAGTTTGCGAAAACAATTAAGTTTTATGTTGCCTGTGTTGAATGTCAGGGCTGATTAACATATTATATTGGAGGACAGCCAAGTCAAGTCCACAAACATATAAAATGCCCATTGCCCTCGTCATTATGAGGCGACACATATAATGAGAAATGTATGATACTCGATATTTTACCACAACATATAAGAGCTGTGAGTCACAGTTACCAAACGACCTGGTCATCAGGTCGTTTGGTAACTATGACACTTTTTCGTTTCGTAACAGCTTTTTTTCGTTTCGTAACAGCTCTTGTACCAGGGGTGATTATAATACTGGGCGCTGGTGCATAATACAACTGTATGAAACCTAAATTTAAGGCGTATGGGTACATCTCCATGTTTTTCTACCATTTTCACAAAGGGAAACAACTTTCGAGACTTCCTGTTTACTTTCCTGGACTATGTGATCCTTCCAAAATTGGGCCACGGTAGATGAGTTTATAGCCATCCCTATCGAATATACTTGTTGCAGGAAAGTGTGGAAATGCTCAAAGCATAATATTCGTCTTCCTTTTGGGTTTGATTTATTAAATATAATAATTTTATATGCAGTCACTGTACGGTATTCATTTGGACTGTTTATATGACTTCGATCCCAGGTAAGAGAGACAGTAAGACGGACATTCACGTACGCACGTATCCACATGGTTACCAATGAATGCCATTTCAAACCGCTGACAGTTTTGCCGTACACAGAGACAGAGAGAGAGAGAGAGAGAGAGAGAGAGAGAGAGAGCGAGAGAGAGAGAGAGAGAGTAAGCAGAGGAGTTTGCTACAGGCTCTCATGGCTAAATCGGTGCAAGACAAAGCTTATTTCTTGAAGACATAATAATAATAAAACTACTTCTCTATGTACATGTAATTGTGAACGACAACACTATTCATTTAACTCTTTCGGCGCCAAAGTCGCAAAAATGCGACTTTGCAAACAGCGTATATCCAGATCAGCCGGCTCTTAAAAGAGCCGTCTGATCAGGATCTACACTGTTTGCCATTCAAATATAAACTAAAAAAGCCTGATTTTATGAAAAATGTCTTTAGATTGTTAAAATTTCCAATTACAAATCTGTCGTCTGATGATTTGAGCAGACGAAAATTTGTCGTCTTAAAATTTGGCGCCGAAAGAGTTAACGAAAATTAAACAAGATGTTGTAGAAACTTTTTTGTTTAAATAAATTAAATATCATTGTTTTAATGTTAGCTTTGAATCATTTACTAATTAACACGAATTTTAATAAAATCTGTTATATCTAAAAAGCATGCTAAAATATGTAAATATTATTTTTAACTCTCGGTAAAAACTTCATTTTAAATACTGCAAAGTAGCCATCAGAATCAAGACGCGCAATATAATTGTTTGTGTGGAAATCCAGCCTTGATGAAACACTTCAAATTGAGAAAATCCGAAGAAGGGCTGCTGGATGAACCACCATTTACTACTACAAAAGGTCAAGCATATTTACATATATAACTTTAGATTTTGTAATATATTGTCAGTTGCTCAAGTAAAACCCTCAAGTTACGGTAAGAATTCATTTCGCTACACTGCAGTTGTGCTTTGGAACTCCTTACCAGATGCTTTTAAAACTTTTTTCGTGCTCAACTCAGCTGAGCATGAAACTTTCTCTGCTGATAAATGTGAAAATGCCAACTCATGTTGGCATTTTCATATTCATCAGCAGAGAAAATTTAATACTCAGCTAAACTGAGCATGAAAACAACTGTACTTATCAGTAACTTTGCTATTTATTAGCAGGTAAAATTCCATGCTCAGCTGAGTTGAGCATGAAAAAAAGTTTTATAACCTCGAAACCAGATGCTTTTAGAACCACAACTAATTTTAGCAAATTTAAGTCGGAAAGTGAAACAGTTGTAGAGATGCTCAGCCTGTGTTAACGTTGATGCAACGTTGCCTTAACGTTATGTTGCCGCTGGGTACATGATAAAAGCTCTTTTTACTTTTGAACAAGATATTTCTTTATTTCTCAAGTTTATACAAGAAATAAATCCACATGAATTTATAGACTTAGGTTTGTTGTCGAAATTCGTTTTAATATGCCGGGCAGGTTCCCGGCGTTATTTTTGACTTTGTGAAGTGTAGAAGTATTCGGAATCGTCTGTATTTTAGATTTTGAGGCTACCAGTAGGACCTATCAACTGATATTTTGATTGATATGTTTGAAGTTGAAAAGAAATAAAAATAAAAGAAAAGAATAAAATATATATTCTTAAGTTGCTTGCACTGTGAGGAAAAGGAAACATTTTGTTTAGCTTATATACAGGCTATTGGTTATCCGAGCTCCACTGGATTAAAATAATAATAATAATAAAACAATAATTTTCATAATAATAAATAGCAATAATAATACAGTCAACTCTCGATATCTCAATGTCGAAATTCAACCCAAACTACTGATATCTCTAAGTAAATTTTCTGGTCCCAGAAAATTTAATTTGAGATATCAATAATTTGAGATAAAAGGAGCTTAAAAGTAAATTAAATAGAAAATGTATTGAAACTCTATTCTTTAATATAAGAAGTTACTTTGAGATATCAGTGTTCGAGATATCGAGAGTTGACTGTAGCAATAATAATAAATGGGGTATTTCCCTCAATGAAATGGACCCCAATTTGTCAAGTTTGTGACCACCTACATGGGAAATGGCTGTTCACATAGCTGCCGCTAATGATGTCTTTGGTGGTGACTAATTTTGTGTCGTCTTTTGCCCACACGGTGTCTTGGTGGGATCTGGGATTGAATTTGTCAGTTCCTGAGGATTTTCCAATTTACTTTTGGCGCATTTCGTATATTGGGTATTCGCATATGAAGCACCGTTTGCGTAAATTAAAAACAAAACCAGTAAACAATTTCAAGGTGGCGGTAAGTGTGATTTCCAGACCTAAAGACCTCTGACAGTATCAATGCAAATTTACCTATTTTTTTTTTCAACAAAGGACCTCTGACAGTTGTAATGTAAATATGCCTATAAAAGTGGTCAAAAATAAACTTACGGTATAATTCAAAATTCAAAATTTCCACTGAAATGTGTTCCTCTGAAGTCCCTATAATTGGCACAAAAACAATTTTTCGGTTATGAAGCACACAGACTGAGATTTTTGGTGTAAAAAGCACGTTTTTATTATTGAATGTATTGAAAATAGGAAAAAAAAATACAAAGATACTCCCCCCCCCCCGTGCCTCTAGGCACTTTGCATGCTTGTGTGTGTGTGTGTGTGCTGTCAATATACAAATTATATGTGAATGGCAAGCTGAGCACGGGGGTGGGGGGGAATTGATAGTCTACAACTGAAAAACTGAAAGCGGTGGGGTAATTAGACCCTCTGCATCCGCAAATAAGGCTAGCATACTTTTTATTAATATATTATTGTACGCTATAATGCAGTTGCAATGTTCCCTTTGTTTTAAGCATGTCTAAGAAAATAAAATTCAGTAAATAAGGAAAATCGAAAATTTGATGTATTTTGGATGAATGAAATTCTCACTTACCCTTCCTGAGAAAGTCAGTGTGAGTTAGTCTGCAGACGTGATATTTATTCAAAATCAATATCCGCACTTCTTTAAAATGCTTAAGTCTACATGCTAATGCTAAAATCAGCAGCATTGGTGTCCTGTGGAACTGCAGTAATTTGTCGAAAAATAGGCAAATTTGCATTGAAACTGTCAGAGGTCCTTATTGCAGTTTCCTCGGGATTTTAGCATTAGCATGTAGACTTAAGCATTTTAAAGAATTTCTGATATTGATTTTGAATAAATATCACGCCGTTGAATAAATATAACGTCGTCTACCAATAAATGCTAAACAAATCAATTTTTAGCATTTATTGGTAGACGACGTTTTTCACAGTGATTTTGAAGAAAAATCATATCTCTATAGTGACTAAATAGAGAATACCATGTTAGTGTCTTTTGATATCAAGTTTATCAGGCGAGACCAGAAACAGAGTAGGAATGACGAGGCTTGCCGAGCCAGTCCGACGTGTTTCTGGTCGAGCCTGATAAACTTGATATCTAAAGACACTTACATGGTTTTCTATTAATCATGCATCATTAGAAGATGAAAGAGTCAAACAAATGAATAGCAAACGCAGTTATGTCCGAACTTGTTGACGTGGCGAATGCGTTGTGACGTAAGTCGGTGACGTCATTTAACCAATCGAACGCTGTTATCACGGCCAACGTCAGTATGCAGCCAATCGGCTTCAGAGATCGCTTCTAAGGGCATCGCCTGATGTCATTGGCGCAAGCACAGTCCTGTAGTGACATGATATCACATCATGTTATCATACCCAGATACCAGGTGAATTTTGCAGCAGATGCATGATAAAACCGTTTGTTCGGAGAGTACTTCAAATGTCGATTTTTTGTTGTTGTTGTTGTTGTTGTTTACTAATTTATTGAGATTTTATTTGATAAATACGCTTTAGCTGATAATGTGCGAAATTTTTGAAATGATAATGGCCTTTTTTGTAGATATCAAGGGTGTATGTTCAGCCACTTTTTCAGTTTTTCAGCTGTATAGGCCTACTATCTTCCCCCAACCCCACAAACACCAATTCCTCAGCATGCCATCCACATATAATGTGTATTATAATAGTACACACAAAAATGTAAATGGCTTGAGGCAAACGGGGGAGAGAGAGGGGTATCTTTGAAACAAATTTTCCTAATTCTTTTGCCTTCGTTCGCAAATTCCATGGTTATCAATTCTTAATGAAAAGAAAAAATATGTCCAGCGAAACAGGTGCAACAGACATAGTATATACGCGACATATTTTAAGGTGAGTAGGTACACTTTCAGGGGAAGCAACTCTGCCAGTTTCATTTTTATCCCCCTTTCCGATGAGGGTCAGCTCTTAGAGAAAGAATTTGCTCCTACACTACAGGAGAAAATTCTTTTCTTTAAGAGTAGACCCCTTTTAGGAAGGGCTTCGTTGCCCGAGGAAGCAAACAGGAAGACATGAAAATTGTTCCCCTTTGTAAATTTGGCAGAATACCATGAAATGTGACAAATACTTTAAGATAATCACTAGCAATTCTTAAATGTATGTTTTTGTTGTAATTTCAAGGTGACATGAAAGGTGGACAAGGAAGAAGTCATTTCATATTAGAGCTCGCTCTTCTGGTGCTATGTCTTCTTCGACTGTCAGCCGCCGTCAATGTCTCACTGACTCAGAAAGACGTCTTTTTCATCCCGGATGATGAGGACATGTTTGGGAACATCGACCTTGACTTGCATGAAGATCTTGTGGAAGCGCTGGACTTCGACCCCAAAACTAGAACTATATTAGCAGCAGGTGCGATAATTGAAGACATACAAAATTGTTTCCCTTAATCAATGTGAATTAGAGAAGTACATCTTTATCGGCTTTTGAAAAGGGATTCTAACTCTAAATAAAAGTCCCAAAAATCTAGACCCGTCTTTTTGGACAAGTCTAGATTGGGAGAAGAAATCATCTTGAACATGGAATACATTAGACTGCATTAGATAATTATTAGTTGTCAGATTAGGAGGAACACATCTTACATCTGAATATGCATAGAAAACCTTTTTCAAAGGATTCTTGTTTTGCAATATTTGAGCCGCGACACGAGAAAACCAACAAGGCCCAGGCTGATCTGAGTCATCACTGGGCGCACATGCCACTTTGTTGTTTTTCTCGTATCGCGGCTCATTTTCTGAATGACTGGCCTTACGATGAAAGGTAACTTATGAATAATGGGAACAAGTGAGTCTCAGAACCTCAGTCTGATCAAAGTCTCCATTTAATAATGTGAATGCACTGGTCAGCGCTGAAATGACTATTCACAGGACGTCTATGGCTTAAGGAACTTTTTCTGCCGACCGAATCAAACTTTCCCCAACGAAACATAAGTTGTGACCTCTCATTTTAACCGTCTCACTGAGGCGGTTCTAAGGAGGGGTCATAACATATTTTTGTAGAGAAATAGTAAAAAAATCTCAAAATTATCATCAATACCCACCCTTATCTGGAGGCGGGTCTTTTGTTTAACTGTAAATAGGGTCCCATTGCATATGGCCTTTCAGGATCACCCTCCCCGCGTCGTTCTGTTGAAAAGGGCAATCCGTTCCATCCATCCTACAACAAATCAAGCGTTTCCTTTTAAAGTAAATTTGTCTTTGTTTGGTTTTCTGAGTGAGCTGGGCAATTTAATTCAGAAACGCTAACATCGACAGACGTTAAGCCCACGATACATAGTCTACAAAGTGTATTGTACCTTGTTAAATAATCGAGTTAGTATGTGGTCAAATTACAATAATATAATATTTGAAGGCCAGAATGGATTCAGAAAAGGCCGAAGCACAATTGACCATATAAGTTCTTTGACAAATATAGTTGAAACAAGGAAAAAAATGAAAAAGTCCACCTTCTGCGCGTTCATAGACTTTAAAAAGGCATATGACTCAGTTAACAGAGATATTCTTTGGACGAAACTTGAAAAACTCGGTTTTAACGGGCTATTATTACATGCAATTAAGGCTTTGTATAACAATGTTCAGTCTTCGGTTAAACTAAACGGACTTACAACCGATTGGTTTAATGTAAACTGTGGACTAAAGCAAGGATGTTGCTTGTCGCCATTACTTTTTAATTTATATATAAATGATTTGGCATTAAAAATTGACGCACTGGGTAAAGGTGTTAAAATTGGTGACGATACAGTCTCTGTTTGACTGTATGCTGATGATGTAGTTCTTATTGCTGAAACAGAAGCAAATCTGCAGTCGATGCTGGATATATTAGGAAGTTGGTGCAAAAGTAATCTAATCTCAGTCAACTCAGCTAAATCATTTATCAAATGTTGTGCATTTTCGTAATCCCTCAATGCCGCAATCAGATGCCATATTTACGGTAAACGATGAGAACATTTCGTATACAGTGCAGTATAAATATTTGGGGATAATCTTATCAGAACATCTAGATTTCGCAATAACTGCTAAACACGTCGCACAGTCTGCAAATCGCGCACTTGGACTTTTAATAGCTAAATCAAAAGCATTTGGTGGTATTCAGTATGGTCCTTTTACAAAGCTTTATGAGTCAGTTGTTTGCCCGGTTATATCGTATGGTGCTGCGATCTGGGGCACCCAGTCCTATAGCTGCATTAATGCTGTACAACATAGAGCTGCGAGATATTTTCTAAATGTAGGAAGGTATACACCTAACGCAGCAGTTAATGGAGATATAGGATGGACGCCCATGATCACAAAGTGTTGGAAGTCTGTGTTATCATTCTGGTGTCGCTGTATAAATATGGACGCAACAAGGCTGAACAGGAAAATATTCTGCTGGTCAAATTCAAAAGTAAGTACCAGATGTAAAAACTGGAATTTCAGGGTAGGTCAGAAATTGACAGAGTCCAATTTTCACATTTATAATAACATAAATCAAACCATTAATAAGACCAATATTCTAAATAACGTTTTGCCTTTCATTACGCAAGAATATATTAATCAGTGGGCAGTTGATGTAAATCGCAATAGTTCACGTTCGGGAGTTGGAGGGAATAAACTTCGATTATACAGAGCCTTTAAGCAGGATTTTGTAGTTGAAGAATATTGTACAAGGATATTTAATAGGTCTCATAGAGGGGCTTTGGCTAAATTTAGAAGTGAAACCGCCCCGATTGCACTTGAAACTGGCCGCTATAATGGCTTAGAAGTTAGTGAAAGAAAATGCTTTAGCTGTAGGAATGCTGTTGAGGATGAAATCCATGTTTTATTACATTGTCCGCTGTACACTGAGTTCCGAAATGAGCTGTTTATTGAAGCTGAGCTTATACTAAATGGTTTTCAGAACTTAAATGATATTGAAAAAGTATCTTTTATTTTAGCTAATCCTTCCATAGTCAAGATAAGTGCCAAAACCTGTTATTTGATTTTAAACAAAAGGCGTAGTCTGCTGTACAGTTGATGTAAATATGTATATTGTGTACCATATTTTTATAAGTGTCCATTTAAATGTAAAAAGCTGTCTGTTATTTACAATACTAACTGCTGTTTTGCCCCGGTGGTGCGGTTGATACCCAGTGCTGAGTCCATGATCGGGTCCATGCTGTTTGGACATTGGCTCCGCCACATGTTCCCTGTTATCATGGACTCAGCGTGGGGTATCAGGGAGGATTTACCACTGGGAGAGTATACATTTCAACGGACACGATTATCTCTTTTAGTGCAGATTAAAGTTGCAATTTCATTTTATCTGTTGCTCTGGTCCCTGTGCTGCATTTGATATCCCATGCCGTGTCCGGATCCGGCAACATGCTGTGTGAACATTGGTTCCACCGCGTGTTCCCGGTTATCCGGACTCGGCATGGGGTATCGAGGGAAGGTAGCGCATGCAGGGCACTAATTTATGGTACGTTTTAGAGTGATAATGGCTCATAGATAATGCGTGTCGCTTTTTTTATCATACTAATTGCTGTTTTGTCCCAGTACTGCATTTAATACTCCAGGCTGAGTCTGGAAGCGTAGACTTGCTGGTTGGATAACCGTCTTCCTTGGCTCAGTGTGGGGTATTTAGGGGATGTAGTGCTGGTGCAGGACACAAGAACAGACACATTTTAGAGCGATCGTCTCTCATAGCTCAATATTCAGTCGCAATTTTACATCTTATGTCGATTTTTTAAACTGTGTTTATGTACATGTAAAATTGGTGAGACGTTAACAAAATTATCTTATCTTATCTTATCTTACATTTTGCTATAAACACGTTAAAAATCTCAAATTATGGATATGTACGTTTATAATATAATGTCATGTATGTAATAAGTTCTCATTAAATGATATTTCGAAATTCTAACGAGCGAAAATTTGTGAACTTATGTTGTTGTTGTTGTTTGTTGTTGTTGTTTGTTTTTTTTACAGTTAGGCTAGGGCGTAAGCTACTCCGACCACTGAAAATCGGAGATAAGGCTTGTATGCGTGGTTGTTGGGGGAGGGATGCAAAAAGGATTTTTATACGATCCCTTTGTTAATCCAAAGAAACAATGTATTTTTCTCAAATAACTAAGTCATCATTCTACATCATGTAGCAGACATGCGTGGATTTAGCGCTTGCCATTGCTAGTGTACACGTGTGAAAATTACTTTCACTTTCACTTTCTCTTTTCCTTTTACAGGTACTTTTATAATGCTGATACAACAATGTATGGACCTTGTGCGCTTGCCGAGGTTTCCCGTGATGCATGTTTACAATGTTTTTCAATATTTAAGGTGATGAAACAATTACCCTGTTTCGCCTTGAGAAAGACCTGACTCTGACCAGACTCCTGACGGATCATTTTGAGGATATCGTATTTCAGCAGGTAAGAGGCAGTTCAGGGCCCAGTTTCACAATCATTCTTAAAGTTAAGGATTACCTTAAAGTTAAGGTGGGAAATTTTTGCCTTAGAAAATCCATATTTAAACCATATTAAAAAACTGCAATTTTTGCGTGAATCTACTGACTTTTGTCATAGAAATGTAATACGAAAGACCAATCAAATACATCTAGTTTTTATAAGCTTTTATTTACATATGAAATTTTACACCTTAACTTTAAGGTCGTCCTTAAGTTTAAGGAATGATTGTGAACCTGGGCCCAGAACAGCCCCACAAAAGTTTGCGGCCGCGAAGTAGTCCAGTGGGCACATGACGTCAAATTGACGTCGCACTGAGTCGATGCGTCGCCATTACGTCGCATCGACGTCAATTCGACGTCCGTCATTACGGCACATCGAGGTCAGTTCGACGTCATTTCACGTCATGCTGGGAATATATACACTCTATACAACCATTCGTTTTGTTGTTTTGGTGCACCCTGAAAATGCCACCAATACAAGGCATGCACGGACTACTTTCCCAGTTACACACGCGGCAATCGCTCAAGAACGTTCTGACTGACGCATCAATCGCCGTGCTGCAGTAAAAACGTTCTTGGGCGATTGCTGCGTCATGATCCGGCGACATTTCGCCACGAAGAGTAATGTTTTTGCGGCGGCAAGTCATTCAACAGTGCACCATGTCTGGTTCTCACAGCACGACGTTTTGTTTTCATTTTATGCACGTTTTGTTTCGTGCTGGTGCTAAACATCATGTGCATTTTATGTCTGTTGTATCTGTATTGTGCAATTTCTCCTTTACGTGAAGCCATGCCTACTTTAAACAGATATGAGCCGCGACGTGACAAAACCAACAATGTCGTTGTGCGCCCAGCGAAGACTCAGATCAGCCTGGGTATCCGCCCAGTCCGGCCAGACCCTTCGTTAAGTGCTTAAATGATAGCTAAGGGTCTAAGCTACCTCCATGCGGACAGCGAAAACTCTGATCAGACTGGGCGGATGCCCAGGCTGATCTGAGTCTGCGCTGGGCAAACAACAACATTGTTGGTTTTCTCGTGTCGCGGCTCATATGCACTTCTTCATTCACAGTAAGGTTAATTCCAGGATTTATTCACAGTGGTACATTCAACATGTGCGATTATATTTGGAGGACCATGTAACATGTTGTATTGGTCATTTTCTTTCATTGTCAGGTGACATTTGAGTGACATTTGAGTGACATTGTGGGTTTGGCTCGGAAAGTTGTTTTTACGTAATAAACTTCTACTACTGAACTTTTTATTTATTTATTTATTTATTCTATATCTTTTTACAGGTGACATTTTGTGGCAAATTTTGGATCCTGACAGGCAAGAATGAAAAGGTGCCATTAAATGGAAGGCTGATAATATTCAAGCGGTACAACCCAAAAGTCGGATTTCTTGAAATGGCGCAAAACATTCCAGGTAAAAATATGAACCTCTTACAAATTGGACAAGTCCCACTGTCAGTTAGTGAGTGTCTAACAGTGCGATTGCGTATTTATGACGGAGTAATATTTTTAAACATATGGCAACCGAAAAACATTCTAAAGTTCTGAACTTCAGATTCAATCGACGAACGTGTCGTTACGGAACCGGTAACTTTCAGGTTATGCTTCTCTCTCAGCAAGCATGTCGAAGTGCCCATGATGACTACATCAGCAGTATGGTAAGTGTACCAGGCTCCAACAACAAACAGCTCTTCGCCTACATCAAAGATATGAAGTGCAACGGCTCTGGTGTAGCCCCACTGGAGCAAGATGGCATCAACTATTCAGAACCCAAAGACCAGGTTGAGATCCTAAATGAGCAGTTTGTCAGTGCCTTCACCAAAGAAGATAACATTTCAGTGCCTACCATGGGAACAAGCCCAGCTAATACTGCGCCTCCCCTAAATATTCAAGTAAATGGAGTGAAAAAACTGCTTGATGGCCAGAACCCATATAAAGCTAGCGGCCCAGATCAGATCTCACCAAGATTCCTGGAGGAGATGGCCTCTTCAATTGCACCAGCCCTGACACTCATATATCAAGCTTCCTACGAACAAGGCCAAATTCCTGATGACTGGAAAAGAGCCTTTGTGACACCTCTGTTCAAGAGGGGGAACAAGAGCAAGGCGGCTAACTATCGGCCAGTTTCACTGACATCCTGTTGTTTCAAAGTCTTGGAACATATAGTACATAGTCATCTCATGAAATTTCTGGAAAGTAACAAGATTCTGAGTGATTACCAGCACGGCTTCAGAAAGAAGAGATCCTGTGAGACACAGCTCATCACCACCATACATGACCTCGCAGTTGGACTAGACAGACAGCAGCAAGTTGATGCTATTTTGTCGGACTTCAGCAAGGCCTTCGAAAAGGTTCCACATCATCGTCTTGCAGTCTAGCTCCATCCCTACGGCATCAGAGACAAGAACCTATCATGGATTCAAAGTTTCCTCGCAGATAGGAGCCAGCAAGTTGTCCTTGATGGGAAGACATCTTCTCCTGCTGCTGTCACATCTGGAGTTCCACAGGGTACAGTACTTGGACCTCTCCTGTTCCTGGTATACATCAATGACCTGCCCTCAAGAGTTTCCTCTTCAGTACGACTCTTCGCAGATGACTGTCTACTGTACAGAGTTATACGAGACCAGAAAGATGCAGAGTCACTAAAGAGAAATCTTAATCATCTACAGGAATGGGAAAGAGATTGGCAGATGGTATTTAACCCAGACAATTTTGAACACATCCAGATCACCAACAAGCGAAATTTCATACCAACTTCTTATAGCATTCATGGACAGACCTTGAAAGAAACGTCAAAAGCAAAGTACCTTGGAGTCACCATGGACAGTAAACTGTCTTGGAACAGCCATATTGATGCAGTGACGAAAAGGGTCAAGACTACAGCTTTCCTTCGCAGGATTCTTTCAAACTGCCCAAAGGATGTTAAAGCCAAATGTTACAAGTCCATAGTTCGTCTACAGCTCGAGTATGCTTCGACGGTATGGGACCCAGTGACATATTCCAACATAGCCAAACTGGAGTCTGTACAGAGGCGTGCCGCCAGATTTTGCGGCAATGACTACCGCCGAACCAGCAGTGTCGCTTCAATGTTGCAAGAATTTGGTTGGTAGGACCTTCAATCAAGGCGAAACCAGAACAAAGTCACAATGATGTACAGGATCGTCATGACCACGTTGAAATCCTTTCAGGCCAGTACCTGACAGCCACAGGAGTAGCAACTAGAGGACACCATCAACGATTCCTGTCAACATTTTGTACCATCAACGCCTACAATGGATCCTTCTTTCCATCAACGATGGAATGGTCTGCCTGCCAATGTCATATCAGCACCGACTTTGGATGACTTCAAGCTCCTTGTCAGTGCAGGTGTCCTTAGACCGTGACAGTGAACATGTTTTTATCTGATTTTAACTGTACATAAGAACTTCCCAGCACGAATGTTTTAAGGTTGTTCACAGTGCGACTATGCCAATATTGGCCATGCACTTAATTGGTAGATGTAGACGTGATTTCAGTGCTGCTTTGTCGGCGAATCAAATTACACACATCCGAAACTAGAGAAGGTGTTTGTAAAAAACTATGCCTTTAACCACATGCCTGATCCTAAAAGGGCATGGTTACTACTAGAAAATATTGACAGAAATCATTCAAAAGTCAGTCTACTTATCATCTCCAATCAGCTGACCAAGTTAAAAGACCCTAGCTCAAACACTTTTCAAGCTGTCTTGCTGCCAAGTTTGACATGTCAAAATTTTCAAAGGGACATAACTAAAAAAAATTAATGAAATTCGTTCGTTAGTTAAACATTTAATCTACTTGTCTCTTCAAATCCGCATACCAAGTTTCAAGACCCTAGCTCAAATAATTTTCGAGATATCTTGCTGACAAGTATAAATGCCAAAATTTTCAAAGGGCCATACTCCAAAAATGATTGACGGATTTCATTCAAAATTTAATGATTGCATTTACACATCATTTCTAATAAGCTGACAAAAGTTCAAGCCCCTAGCTTAAATCCTGCTGACAAAGTTAAAATGCCGAAAATTTTAAAGGACCATAACTCCGAAAAAAATTATGGAATTCGTTCAAAAGTTAACCAGTTCATTTACTTATAATCTCCAATCAACTGACTAGGTTTCAGGTCCCTAGCTTAAAAACTTTTCAAGATATCTTGCTGACAAAGTTGGAATGCCGAAATGTTTTCGAAGGGTTATAACTCCTACAAAATTGATGGATTTTGTTGAAAAGTTAATCAGTTCATTTACTCACCAACTCAAATAAGCTGGTAATGTTTCTAGTCCGTAGCTAAAATACTTTTTGAGATATCTTGCTGACAAGGTTTCATTGTGAATTTTTCTCAAGGGCCATAACTCCAAATAT
The DNA here is from genome assembly GCA_963989385.1 of Ctena decussata. Lineage (NCBI taxonomy): Eukaryota > Metazoa > Mollusca > Bivalvia > Lucinida > Lucinidae > Ctena > Ctena decussata. The sequence goes on along the minus strand of OZ022498.1, from coordinate 28,496,738 downwards.
TATTGACAGATTTTATTCAAAATTTGATCAATTCATTTACACATCATTTCTAATAAGCTGGCAAAAGTTTAAGCCCCTAGCGCAAATATTTTTGAGAAATTCTGCTGACAAAGTTAAAATGCCGAAAGTTTCAAACGGCCATAACTCCGGAAAAAAATTATGAAATTCTCAGCTCATCTACTCATCATCTCCAATCAGCTGACCAAGTTTCAGGTCCCTAGCTTAAATTTTTTACAAGATATCTTGCTAACAATATCGAAATGCCGAAATTTTCAAAGGGCCATAACTCCTGGATTGACGGGTTTTGAGGAAAAGTTAATCAGTTCATCTACTCATCATCTCCAATAAGCTGGTAAAGTTTCAAGCCCGTACCTAAAATACTTTTTGAGCTATCTTGCTGACAAGGTTTCATTTTGATTTTTTCTCAAGGGCCATAACTCCTAAAAGGGAGATAACTCGGACTGGAAACAAATCCGTTCAGCTATTTTTATGACGAATCCATATATGAAATTTCAAAACTTTAGCATGCACAGTTTCTAAGATATGGTATGGGTGACTAACGGACGGACGGACGGACGCACGGATGCACGCATGGACGGACAACCTAGAAGCAATATGCCCCATCAACTTCTTTGAAGTTGGGGGCATAAAAAACTAAACATCGAGATATTCGGCAATCAAAGTTTTGCGTTATCACGTAAAGTCTTCTCTTATCCGTTACCTTCAATAGCAGTTTTTGAAATAAATCGACTTTCTCCCGTCGGCGGACATATGCCATGTCTGCCCTTTCTCCATGTAAAAACTCAAGTTATTCTGTGTGTGGGACAATTTCCTTTGCAAAATAATGGTTAGGTACCCTATTCATTTTCTAAACAAAAATGGCGGATAATTTACCTTATCGGTAGCGATGGAAGTTAGACAGTTTTGTCAAATAAACAATCTGTAATAAATTCAATACTACGAAGATTTCCTAGAAACAGATATCCGACACACGAAGAGGAACGCATCTTGTAATTCAATACAACAAATAATACCGGCAGGCCTTTCATCATGTCATCATGTTCATGAAATATTTTGAAAGCATAACATTTTGTATAACAAGAGGGCCATGGTGGCCCTGAATCGCTCACCTGAGCATTAATCAGTTCACTGGCTCTGGTGAAGATTTATAAGAGTTTTTACCATACATGGGAATGGCGGCCACCTTGGTCATGTGACCAAGATCATTTGAAGAACTTTCAATCCTTTGACCCATGTGCAGGCTCCATATGAAATTTGATCTGCCCAGTGGTTTCAGAGATGTTTGAAAATGTTTATGGATGGATGAAAGAGGCAGCTAACACCAATACTGTAAGGCTCTATCAGGTGAGCTGAAAATGGCAGAGTCGCTTCTCCGAAAAGTTCCCGTTCATGTTGAATTCCTTTGATGGATTTCAACTAGACTTAACTAGGCAAACACAGATGATAGAATGGTAGCATCATTATCTCACTGTGGTGAAACTAATGTATTCCAAGGAGTTTGTGGCTGGCATCATTGCAATGTTAGTTCTGATTCTTGCAACATAACTTAATTTAAATTTGACCTAGTGACCTAGCTTTTGACCCGACATGACCCAGTTTCAAACTGGATATTGTAAGAATAAACATTCTGACAAAGTTTAATTGAGATTGGATCAAAACTGTGCCCTCTGGAGCGTATACAAGGTCGTTCTTATAGTTGACCTAGTGACCTAGTTTTTGATCCGACACAAACCAGTTTCAAACTTACCTAGATTTCATAAAGGTAAATATTCTGACAGAGTTTCATGAAGATTGGATCAAAACTGTGCCCTCTAGGGTGTACACAGTTTTTTTTAGATTTGACCTAGTGACCTAGTTTCTGATCTGACGTGACTCAGTTTCATAAGGGGCATATATATTTGGACAATAAACATTTTGACATAGTTTCATGAAGATTGGATCAAAACTGTTCCTTCTAATGCGTACACGAGGTTTTTCTAAGATTTGACCTAGTGACCTAGTTTTTGACCTGACATGACCTACTTTCAAACTTGGCCTAGATTTTATGGAGATAAACATTCTGACAAAGTTTCATAAAGATTGGATCAATACTGTGTCCTCTAGAGCATACAAACGGTTTTTCTATGATTTGACCAAGTGACCTAGTTTTTGACCCTACATGACCCAGTTTCAAATTTGTCCTTCATATTATGAGGATAAACATTCTGATAAAGTTTCATGAACTTTGGATCGAAACTGTGCCTTCTACAGCGTACACAAGGTTTTTCTAAGATTTGACCTAGTGACCTAGTTTTTGACCCGACATGACCCAATTTCAAACTTGGCCTACAGTTTATGGAGATAAACATTCTGACAATGTTTTATAAAGATTGGATCAAACCAGTGTCCTCTAGAGCGTACACAATGTTTTTCTATGATTTGACCTAGTGACCTAGTTTTTGATCCAACATGACCCAGTTTCGTACTTGTCCTAGATATTATAAAGATAAACATTCTGACAAAGTTTCATGAACTTTGGATGAAAACTGTGCCTTCTAGAGTGTACACAAGGTTTTTCTAAGATTTGACCTAGTGACCTAGTTTTTGACCCTACATGACCCAGTTTCAAACTTGGCCTAGAGTTTATGGAGATATATATTCTGACAATGTTTCATATAGATTGGATCAAAACTGTGTCCTATAGAGCGTACACAAGGTTTTTCTATGATTTGACCTAGTGACCTAGTTTTTGACCCGACGTGACCCAGTTTCAAACTTGTCCTAGATATTATGAGAATAAACATTCTGACTAAGTTTCATGAACTTTGGATGAAAACTGTGCCTTCTAGAGTGTACATAAGGTTTTTCTAAGATTTGACCTAGTGACCTAGTTTTTGACCGGACATGATCCAGTTTGGAACTTGGCCTAGAGTTTATGGAGATAAACATTCTGACAATGTTTTATAAAGATTGGATCAAAACTGTGTCCTCTAGAGCGTACACAATGTTTTTCTATGATTTGACCTAGTGACCTAGTTTTTGACCCAACATGACCCAGTTTTGTACTTGTCCTAGATATTATAAAGATAAACATTCTGACAAAGTTTCATGAACTTTGGATGAAAACTCTGCCCTCTAGAGCGTACACAAGGTTTTTCTAAGATTTGACCTAGTGACCTAGTTTTTGACCCTACATGACCCAGTTTCAAACTTGGCCTAGAGTTTATGGAGATATATATTCTGACAATGTTTCATATAGATTGGATCAAAACTGTGTCCTGTAGAGCATACACAAGGTTTTTCTATGATTTGACCTAGTGACCTAGTTTTTGACCCCACGTGACCAAGTTTCAAACTTGTCCTAGATATTATGAGGATAAACATTCTGACTCGGTTTCATGAACTTTGGATGAAAACTGTGCCTTCTAGAGCGTACACAAGGTTTTTCTAAGATTTGACCTAGTGACCTAGTTTTTGACCCAACGTGACCCAGTTTCGAACTTGTCCTAGATATTATAAAGATAAACATTCTGACAAAGTTTCATGAACTTTGGATGAAAACTGTGCCTTCTAGAGTGTACACAAGGTTTTTCTAAGATTTGACCTAGTGACCTAGTTTTTGACCCGACATGACCCAGTTTCGAACTTGGCCTAGAGTTTATGAAGATATATATTCTGACAACGTTTCATATAGATTGGATCAAAACTGTGTCCTCTAGAGCGTACACAAAGTTTTTCTATGATTTGACCTAGTGACCTAGTTTTTGATCCGACGTGACCCAATTTCGAATTTGTCCTAGATATTATGAGGATAAACATTCTGACAAAGTTTCATGAACTTTGGATGAAAACTGTGCCATCTAGAGCGTACACAAGGTTTTTCTAAGATTTGACCTGGTGACCTAGTTTTTGACCCGACGTGACCCAGTTTCGAACTTGTCCTAGATATTATTAAGATAAACATTCTGACAAAGTTTCATGAACTTTGGATGAAAACTGTGCCTTCTAGAGTGTACACAAGGTTTTTCTTAGATTTGACCTAGTGACCTAGTTTTTGACCCGACATGACCCAGTTTCGAACTTGGCCTAGATTTTATGGAGATAAACATTCTGACAAAGTTTCAGAAAGATTGGATCAAAACTGTGCCCGCTAGAGTGTACACAAGCAAAAGTTGACGGACGTCCGGACGGACGGACGTCCGGACGTCCGGACGGACGTACGACGGACGACGGACATCAGGGTATCCCAAAAGCTCACCCTGAGCACTTCGTGCTCAGGCGAGCTAAAAATAACGCGAGGTTACACTTGCATGGGAACTCAAAGATCTCAGGGGCCGTATTCATAAAACGACTTAAGTGGTTGCTATGCTGTTGCTAAGGCTAAATCTCTTTGAAGGAGATTCCCTACAACTATGAACTTTGCTCTTGAGGAACAGTTCCTCCAGACCAAATTCCATAGCTGTAGGGAATCTCTCCGTTATAGACATTTAGCCTTAGCAACCGCATAGCAACGACTTAAGTGGCTTTATGAATACGGCCCCTGATCCAATTTGACTGTCAGTATCATTATTTTACAGTTGGAGGCCACAGCCCAAATGACATCGCTGTTTCCAAGGACTGCAAGAAGATTCTAGTTACCGTTGAAGGACCGCCATTTACAGCATACTTAACTTCGTGTGATAAACCAAAAAGAAGAAAAAAGAGAGGCAACGGGTGCAGTGTTAAATTCAATCCGCCGGGTTTTGTACTGAAGGTAGAATTTAAGACATCCGATCTGTGTAAACGGTTCAGAACAACAAGACTGGGCTTTGAGGCATTTGACAACAAGTAAGGAAAATATGAAATAAAAGGACAAAGCCATTTATTTGAGCCGCAACATGACAAAAATAAAACAAAGTGGCATGTAAGCCCAGCGAAAACTCAGATCAACATGGGCATCCGTCTTCGCTGTCGGCATGGAGGTAGCTTTGACGGTTAGCTACGCTTTAAGCACAGAGTAAAAACTCTGGATGCCCAAGCTGAGCTGAGTCTTTGCTGGGCGCACATGCCACATCGTTGGTTTTGTCGTGTCAATGCTCAAATTCTTTGTATCTAAATCCAACCATAAACGGGGTTCCATCGCACAGCTTTTCATTATCACCCTCCCATCGTCCTGATATAACTGAAATACTGTTGAAAAGGACGTAAAATCGCAGGTCATCCATCCACTCATAAGTCTAAATCTTCGGACTGACTGCCAGGTCAGATCATGTAGACCAAGTTCAGGGGCCGTATTCATAAAACGACTTAAGTGGTTGCTATGCTGTAGCTAAGGCCAAATTTCTTTGAAGGAGATTCCCTACAACTATGAAATTTGCTCTGGAGGAACAGTCTTACAAAGACTGTTCCTCCAGACCAAAATTCATAGTTGTAGGGAATCTCCTTTATAGATATTCAGCCTTAGCAACAGCATAGCAACGGCTTAAGTGGCTTTATGAATACGGCCCCTGGGTGCTTGTGAGAGTGTCTGCGCGCTTGCTAAACCTGCTGTAACATTTGCTCCAGAGGTAACAGGGATAATACAAAGAAAGGAGGGGGGGGGGGGGTATCAATAAGGTGGGTTTTCTGCATCCTACCAAAGTTTGCTTTTTTAACTGATGGTATACTCCAATGTGTCTAGTTTATTGGAACATATGTGACTTTGCGCGGAAAGCCTTACTTACTGAGCTAAGGGTCCACAGAAGTGGGTGGGGTAATCCAATATGGTTTTAGCTTGTCTTGTAAAAACTTCTCATTTGGTAGAAGAGTATAGCAGACAGACAGGATTTGATAAAATGATTAACCGAACATCTAAACTATATTTCTATATCATTTTATTTGGTTTAATTTGAACATATGTTGTCAAAAAAAACTTCCTTTGACATAGAGCTTTTTTTTATATTTTTGTCCTCAATTTTCAATATTTCTTGGCATTATTGTTAAATAAACAGACCAGTTGTCATCAAAGTCATGTCAAGGAAGCACCCTGGCCATGACATTCGGATGATGTGATCAGAATTTTACAATGACCTAGTTTTCACGGTCGACTGAACACATAAACTTGCTTGGAAGATGGTTTTTCATTTGATTTTGACCTAGAATTACGAAACTTTGGTCAAATTACTATTTTAAGGGCTATGTTATGCCCTACACCCCCGCCACTAAAGGTAAGAGAATACATATTGGCTTCAGTTCGGATCTCCTTGGCGTCTGTATCTGTGTCTGTGTCACATATTAAGTGCTTCTTTGACTAAGGTCAGATTTTGATGACCTTGACCTTGTTTTCAAGGTCACAGAAGGACTTAATATGTGACACATACACAGATGCTGATGCCAACGAGATCCGCACTGAAGCCAATATCTATTCCCTCACCTTTAGTGGCGTGGGCGTGGGTCATAATATAGCAGTTGAAATAGTAATTTGACCAAAGTTTCGTAATTCTAGGTCAAAATTGAAAGAAAACCATCTTCCAAGCAAGTTTATGTGTTCAGTCGACCATGAAAACTAGGTCATTGAGAAATTCTGGTCACATCATTTGAATGTCCTTGTCAAGGTGCTTCCTTGACATGAGTTTAATGATAACATGTATGTTTATTTAACAATAATGCCAAGAAATATTGAAAATTGAGGACAAAATATAAAAAAAAATGCTCAATGTCAAAGGAAGTCTTTTTCGAAAACATATGTTGAATTAAACCAAATAAAATGATACGGAAATATATTTTAGATGTTCTGTTAATCATTTTATCAAATCCTGTCTGTCTGTTGTACTCTTCTACCAAATGAGAATGTTTTTACAAGACAGGCTAAAACCATGTTGGATTACCCCACCCACTTTTGTGGACACATAGCTCAACAAGTAGGGCTTTCCGACGAAAATCACATATGGTTCAATAAACTAGACACATTGGAGTATACCATCAGTGGAAAAAAAGAAAACTTTGGTAGGATGCAGAAAACCCACCGTATTGATTCCCCCCCCCCTTTGAGCCGCGACACAAAACCAAACAAGTAGCGTGTGCGCACAGTGAAAACTTAGATTAGCCTGGGTATCCGCCAAGTGTGGTCAGAGTCTTCACTGTCGGAATGAGGTAGCTTAGATCTTGAGCTACCCTTTAAGCGCACAGCGAAGACCCTAATCAGACTGGGCGGATGGCCGGGCCGCGTAGCGCAGTCGGTAGGCGCGTCTGACTCAAGAGCCAGAGTCCTGGGTTCGATATCGGGTCCTGCCATATAATTTCGTTTCTCCTTCCGCTGACTAAATAAAGGCAGTTGTCAGTTACTGGTATAAGTATGTGCACTTAGTACTGGTTAACCGCTAAGGAGGTGTAAGCCTGCCCAGGAATAGTGTGGTTAGTTTAACTGACTGTCCCGACGTAAAGCAATAAAACAACAACAACAACAACAACTGGGCGGATGCCTTTGTTTGCTGTGTCGTGTCGCGGCTCATATTTTCTTATTCCTCAATGAAAACGAACGTTGTGACTCCTCATAAGAAGCGTCTCGGCGAGACGGTTCTACTGGGGATCACAGCGAATGCTTTTATGGAAAAAAAAGTTGTCCATAAATTTGGAGCTCTGTGATATTATTTTATTTGATTTTTTTCTTTTGTTTCAGTGCCTGCTTATCTGTAGGCGGCCAGCAAAGTGGTCAGCCGTATAGCTGTCCACTTGGCTCTGTTCTGTTTTGTAATTTGAAATAGAAAATATGTAACAACAGGTGTTTAACGTGTTTCGTATAACTTGTTCTTATTATCCATATGAATACATTCGTTAATCTTTTATGTGAGTATCAATTTTGAAGTTTTAAGTCGAAGCATTACAGAGCGGTCTCATCTGGATTTTGACTGTTTGCAATGGTATGCTCGAGTTTACCCGCTGTCCGAAGTTACCCGACTTGACCTTAATATTAATTACCGTCAACAATTCCAATGCGGTTCTTGTTCTTGTTATCCATATCAATACTTTCGTTCACCTGAATATTATGTGAACAGTAGTTTTAGTTAAGTTTGCTGTATGACCACCTGACTGGGAAAAGATCTGTTCGTTCGGTTTACCGTGCGTGTCTTTGATTTGTGTGTATGCTTTTTTCGGGAAGGATACGGGATCTGATAGCATTAGTTCCTCAAAATTCGAAGGAGGATGGGTCCTTTAAGTAAACTTGAACCGCATCATCTTGCTCTGGACTGTTATTCACGGCCGCATATCTCCTCTATCAGAACACCGTGTTGTGAAATAAATATATATTGAGGGGACGTCCGATTGCGCTGAAGGGGACTTGACATTCAAGTCCCCTTCAGCGTAACCGGACGTCTCCTGAATATATTTATAGGCTGTTCGCAACGCATTTTTGTGATCGAGGGGATAAGCAGCCGTGTTATTTGTTTACATTTAAATTTTCGGCCTTAGAGTGGGCAACAGTAAAGTGTATCTCATCTTTTATTATTTATTTAAGAATCTCTGAGCTCGAGGAGGAAGGGTTTTTTCACTGTGACCGGTCTGTGCCATTGAGCAGTGATGTAGAACCAGAATCAATTTGTTTGAATAAACGGGGAACTCGTGCATTCGTAACACTTCAGGTAAGAAAAGTAAGACGATACAAAATTAAATAAAATAATTATTAAACGAGCCACAACACGGCAAAACCAGCAAAATAGCATGTGTGCCTAGCGAAGACTCAGATCAGCCTGGGCAGCTGCCCAGTCTGATCAGAGTCTACGATGTGTGCTTAAAGGGTAGCTTAAGGTCTAAGCTACCGCCCTGCCGACAGTGTAGACTTTGATCAGACTAGGCGGATGCTCAGGCCGATCTGAGTCTTCGCTGGGCGCATAAGTCACTTTGTTGGTTTTGTCGTGTCGCGGCTGCCCTGGCGCAAGATTTCAGCATGCATAAAGGACTGTTCCACTGGTATTTTCAGAACATACTTAAGGTCTACTTCATGTGGCGATAAGCTAGTTTCAGTTAATTTAAGGTGATGATTTGTGGTAAATACAAAAACGTGCCTTAAAACCATGAAACCATAAAAATTTTACGTATCTCATGCAGGTTGGCAGACTTCTTATTTTTGTTATTCTCTACAGTTCAGAATACAAAAAAAGAACGACATGCTGTTTAAAAAGGTGATTTTATAAGGAAGAATCAAAGGGTAATTTTCTGTGGAAAATTCTAAAAGAATTATATCTTTTTTGAATACTTAGGTTTGAAGGTAATTTAATGCATTAAGAAGAGCGTCCTAGCATTTATTGTTACTAGTTCTTTCTAAAATCATAAGTTAGAGGAAATGAAAGCAGTAGCTTATTCTCAAATGTTTCATTAATATAGGATAGATGGGTAAACCTATATAACACATATACAGAGCTCTAGATAAGAGGGAGTATTTGATGATAATTAGGGATAATTTTTGTTAGTTCTGCATAAAAACATATGTTGTGACCCTCATCTGAACCGTCTCGTTGAGACGGTTCAGATGAGGGGTCACAACATATGGTTTCAATGAGAAATAAGTAAAATTATCTTTAATTATCATCAAATACTCCCTCTTATTTAGAGCTCTGATATAGTATAGATACTAGTTACTGAGACCAAGGCAAGTGTGTAAGTGAAATCGTTCAACCTTGAAAAAGTAGAATCACCTACTTTTTTTTAAAAAAAAAATTGGACACAGGCTACTTTTTTTTATCTGCTGAAGCTTATAATGTGTGAAAGAGTTGGAAAAAAATGATTGCTAGGACGCTCTTCTTTATGCATTCAAGAACTTTCAGACTTAAATACATGAACATATTCAATAATGATGATTATTCTTTACATTTAGACCTATTTTTTTTATCTTTTTTTTATGTAAACCCTTTTTAACATCAACAAGTCCTCCATTTGGGGTTCTAAACTACAACATAAAGAAGGCATCTGCTAAGTTTTGGGAAGACCTGTTGTATTTTCAGCATTTTATGCAGATTTTTGTCTTCGCCCAAAATCAGTGATTATTATCACCTTAAGACCTTTAATGCTCCCTATAAGCGCTAGAGATCTGTTTAAACTTTGGTCTACTTCAAAGCAGATGGCGATAATTATAAACCAGTTTCAGTTCCTTTAAGGCTCCAGATAAACTCTTGAGCTTGGTTAAATCGCTTCTATTTCTACACACACATTGACTTTCATATTTTATAAACCGACTTGGCAAACCTATGCTGGTCTGCCTAGCATACCCTTTTATCATGCATCTGCCGCAAAATTCTACTTGATAACAGGGGTACGATAACATAATGTCATAATAGCATGTCATTTTAGAAATGCGCTTGCGCGAATACTATCAGGCAGGGCCTTAGAAGCGACCTCAGAAGACGATCGACTTCATACTGAGGCTGGCCATGATAACAACGTTCGATCGGTTAAGCAGAGAATACCATGTTAGTATCTTTTGATATCAAGTTTATCAGGCGAGACCAGAAACAGCGTAGGAATGGCGAGGCTTGCCGAGCCAGTCCGACGTGTTTCTGGTCGAGCCTAATAAACTTGATATCAAAAGACACTTACATGGTTTTCTATTTATCATGCATAAAAAGAGGATTTTACGGCGTAAAGAGCGGCGAACAAATGATAAGAAAACGCAGTTTTGTTCGAACTTGCTGTCGTCGCGAATGCGTTGTGACGTAAGTCGGTGACGTCATTTAACCAATCGAACATTCGCGCAAGCGCAGTTCTACATTGACATGATATCACATCATGTTATCATATCCCTCTTATCAGGTGAGTTTTGCAGCAAATGCATGATAAATGACCGACTTACGTTTAAACGCATTCGCGATGTCAGCAAGTTCGAACAAAACTGCACTTGCTGTTCTTTTGTTTGGTGCTCTTTAAGCCTTGAAATCCTCAACTGATGCATGATAAATAGATAACAGTGTTAAGGTTCAATATAGTGCAAAAAGATCTGTTTTAGGGTCACCACTTTTAAGCCGCCAAATTTGATCTTTCACTTGGTTGACCCCTTAAACAGGTTTTACTGTATCATTTTCCGAATGGGTAATTTTATTCCAGGAAAACAATGCTATTGCTGAGATAGAATGTCGAAGGAAAGGCAAGTGTGAAATCACAAGAATAAAAGGGTTGGGCTTCAAAGATTTTAATCTGGCTGGAAATGGCTTTGATGCAAGCGACGAAGACGATCGTAAGTCTTTTATTGTCGTCTCTGTGTTTCGAAGGATACACCCCAACAGAAATCTTTATTTCATACAATTCTTATTACAATATTCCACTCAAGTGAACAAATTCGTAACTCACCTCCTGGCACCGAGTCTGTCCTTGTCCACTCCAGTTGAAGAAAGGAAAATAAATAAATAAATAAAACAGTGGAAATACGTTATATTGATTTAATTATTTATTTTTATATTACATGTATTATTACTTTAATCATATACCTTGAAAGCTCTATGTATTCGGACAGATGTGTCTAAGCAAGCATTGCAGACCCAGATTAGACTGCTCCTGAAGATACATAATTGTAAGCATACCCTTTTTATCACGCATCTGTCGCAAAATAGGGGTATACATAATGGGATAGTATCATGTCACTTTAGCACTGCTCATGCGCGATAAATAGCAGGCAGGGCCTTAGAAGCACTGAAGTGACGTGTTAGCTTCTATTGTTGATAAAACCCTATCTGAAAGGGGGTCTACTCTTAAAATAAAGAACTCGCTCCTTTAGGAACAACTTCTTTCCATTTTTTGGAAGGGAGAAAACTATAAAAATGAAAAAAGCTCCCTGATTATGTAAATCAGTCTTGCCATTAGATAGAGTGTTCTCTTCCAAAACAATGCCTAAAATCTAGATCCCTCTCGAAAGACGGAAATACAGTAAATGATAAGCGTTATCAAGCATGAAAGTAGCCATTTTATTGTGTCTTATTGTTTTGTTTTTTATTACAGAAATCAACATTGCAAACTGGCCAGTAAAAGGATTACGTCAGCCGGATCAAATCCAATGCATCACAGTTGGAAAGAAAGACTTTGTGATAACCGCAAACGAGGGAGCTTTCAGAAACATTGGCGAGGATAAAAAAGACGATGACAGTAAAATCTGCAAAGTAAAACAAGTTACGCTTGATACAGACATTTTTCGTAAGTATACATGTACCCGTTAGACATACGCTAGCCTCCAAGTGGGCATACGACTACTATGACGTCGTATTGGCGTCATTTCGACGTCGTGTGACCAACTGGGTTGGTTCAGCGCTCATGGGTAATCGGGGCCTGGCTACTATGGTAGGTAGGTACTCTAGGTCGATTCGAAATGGGCCTTATTCGTGCACATGATTGTGACGTATGAATAAATTATTTTTGTCCAATAATGCGATTTCGAGCGCGGTCCGCGATAGTTTAAAATTTTATCATATTTTGTTCAAAGTCACTTTTATCAAATATTATCATCTAATCTCTATTTCAAATGTATAGTTACACCATGTCAGAGGTATTGCAAGAAATATTTCATCAAATCTTTTTTTTTTTTTTTTTTTTTATTATTATTATCAAGGGAGTAAATCTTTAATTATCCTTGTTTACCCCTTCTTATCTGGAGCTCTGGGCCGTCACTGCATGTGTTGATTCAAATGCCTCTCCATATCTTTTACAACCGTAGCAGTAACAATTATGATAATAATAAAAAATAAAGTTATTATGATAATAATATCAATAACAATAATCAGAAGACGTAAGAAGAAAAGAACAGACGACTAATAATCGTCGCTTGGAAACCTATTTTTAATCAATTTCTTGAGATACGATTAATGTTTTACCACCATTTTTCAAAGACATACAATTTTGTAACCTCCTGTTTGCCTCCCTGAGCTGCGAACTCCCTCCGTAAAAGGGCCCACCCTTAAAGCAAACAAATTGCTCCTTTAAAAGCAAATTCTTCCTGTAAGAGCATTTTTTTTCCCTTTAATGTTGACCCTCACTGAAATGGGATACAAAATATGAAAATGACAGAGTTGCTTGCCCTGAAACCTTAATTTAGAATTATAGGGTCAAGTCAGGTAAATTCGGACAGCAGGTAAATTCGGACAGTGACATTGCTTCCTTTATATGTAAGTTGTTTGGAATTTAAACAAAAGTAACTGGGCAAACAGTGAAAATCCTGATGAGACGGCTCATGATGAGCCGTCTCATCTTGATTTTCAGTGTTTGCAATGGTATGTCCGAATTTACCTGCTGTCCGAATTTACCTGACTTGGCCCTAGCGCATGCAGACCTACAATTAGTTCGAAGAAAACTTTAGATCTTATGCGAGGTAACCACGGAGTAAACTCTAAAAGATTGCGTTGCTAATCGATTTAATTGTTTTCGGAAAATAATGGTTTTAGGTTACGCTGAAAGATGTTCTCTTTTGATGTTTTTGTTATCTTCTTATTCCTTCAAGTAAAAGTTAATGGTAGTTCTTTCGCTAACTACTTATTCTAATCAAGTATAAAATGCAAAACTGTTTGTTCCTAATCGCACCTCTTTTGCCCATTACTCTGCAAGAGGCCAATGCAGGTGCGTCAATTGGTGGACTTTTTTTATGGCATCAGTATATTGTTATATTATTAAATGTGAGAACCCTCTGTATTTCAGCCAATGCTACAGAGCTACAGATGTCAGATAATATAGGTAAGTGTTTTCCCCTCTTCTTCAGAGATCAGGGCCCCGAGTTCACAATCATTCTTAAAGTTAAGGACCACCTTAAAGTTAAGGTGGAAATTTTTGCCCTTAGAAAATCCATATTTAAATCATATTGAAAATCGCAGTTTTTGCGTGATCCTACTGACAATTGTCATAGAAATGTAATACGAAAGAAAAATCAAATACATTCAGTTTTTGAAAGCTTTTATATATACATACAATTTAGACCTTTACTTTAAAGTCGTCCTTTAGTTTAAGGAATGGTTGTGAACCTCGGCCTGGGGGCGTTTCTCGAGGTTCATACACCACTGATGAATGGTCGGATCTTTACATCTACATGTACATGTATACTAAACTGGTTTCTTTGTTGTCCACCACAGTGTGTGATAACTGGTAAAGACTACTGTTACGACGGCTTTCATTGGATAATGCATTAGCCAATCAACTAGTCCGTAACAAATGAAATTCGGCGATGGTTCCAAGATGGCGGAATTTCACTGCGATTTGAATTTCGTCATTCAAACCATTCAGAGAAATGTTTATGAACTAAGCTGAAGAAATGCTGAAAATCGAAAACATGCCATCACAAAAACAACATCCCGCGCGATTTTTTTTTATTTGAGTTACTTCCCCTGATCTAATCAATTCTCACTCAAGTCTCACGGGCAGAATTCTGCCGGTTTGGATTAATCTTTACCGATCCCTATATGCAGTAGCTATAAGGGGAGAGAACCAGTCTACAATTACCATTTTATATATGTATATAGTCCTCGGTCAGATGCAGATAACCTCTTGGAATGAAATTTTGATCATGACATCAAGCTCACGTAATCCTTTAAGCGCAAATAAAAGACTCTGATCAGAATGGACGGATGTCCTGGCTGATCTGAGTCTTCGCTTGGCACACTTGCCACTTTGTTGGTTTTCTCGTGTCGCGGCGGATTAGTAAGTTAAACGTGATGATGATGTCTTAAAAGTATACTCCCTCGTATTTCTTTACCAAATAATCACAAAATTATGAAACTGGTTAGTTGTATGCAACACAATTAAGACTTTTACCAAAAATCTTCAGCGAAAACATCTTTGTTACTGAGGCAGAGACGGTATATCAATGCATACCCTTCCTGAATATTCACGAATATCTTGTCGTCATATATTGATTGACTCCCACAGGCGTTTCTGCAAGCATGTTTTGAATGTTATGATTGGTGGAGTAAGTAACTTAACAATAGCATTAACCTGTACTCCGTGCACGTGAGGTCTGTTCAGCCTATAACTGTTTGAAGTCGATCAAAGAAAGGGCTTTAAATTATTCATGATATAACTTTACCCTGAGTAGCTATGATTGTTGAGCGTGTCCAGTCTTCATGTTTGGCGGGAATGGCGGTTCGCGTTTCCCGCCCTTTTGTTTATTTTCGTAAATTCTGTTTCCAGTGACCATCACAAATTGCAGATAAAAGTACTTTTAATAGCAATCACTTTCATACCCAGGAAATAATTTTTGTGAGAAATCTAAAAGTTAATAAAAACATTGAAGGCGTATATCTTTAAATGTTTCAGGAGAGCTATGGATATTCCGACATTTAGGAGATATGGACGGTGATGGAGAATATGAAATGTTGTTTGCCTCAGGCACAAGAGATGCAAGTATTTGGGACGGTGACCTTAACTTGATTGCCCACACGGCAGACGACTATGAGCAGCTGGTCGCTGAGGTCTGTCCGGAGGTGTTCAACGCTGAGCCAGACGAAGACGAAACTTTAGAAGAAAGTTTTGATTCAGAATCAAACGAACGGGTTTGTAGATTTTCGTTTTTGTCGCCCTTCTTTATGGGTGGCAACTCTTCAAAGAAAGAATTCGGTCTTATGGACGTGGCGACAATGTTAGTCATGTGACCAGGAGTGTTTTACAACCTTTTGGTCCCCGTATCCCTGGAGGCGCCATACGAAATAAGATTTCAATTGTCCATGCGTTTTTTTGGAGGAGAAGGAGTTGAAATATAACTGAGCTTGGTCAAAGTCCAAAGAATGACCTTGACCTCCGGTACTCAGAAATCTTCATGTACTCAGATAGGGAGCACCAAAGAAAATATCTTCAGTCTCAGAACCCTACCTGAGAAGTACATGTGAGCCGCGACACGAGAAAACCAACAATGTGGTCGTGCGCCCAGCGCAGACTCAGATCAGCCTGGACATCCGCCCAGTCTGATCAGACTCTTTGCTAAGCGCTTAAAGGATAGCTAAGGGCCTAAGCTACCTCCATGCGGACAGCGAAGACTCTGATCAGACTGGGCGGATGTCCAGGCTGATCTGAGTCTGAGCTGGGCGCACAACCACATTGTTGGTTTTCTCACGTCGCGGCTCATGTACCTATAACGCCAGCAAAATCTGTAACATGTATTCATATATTTTTCTGAAATATCCTTTGAAAAGTATGCATGCAACCTTATGGGCTTTCTTGCGTGTGCATTATCAATGTTAAACCAGGTCGTGCCATAGAGCACCTCAACGATAAGGCTAAGTGCAGTCCAGCTAAATGGCAGCATGGGATAAAGGTATAGAACAACGACTGGAATTAGACATGGATGCCCTATCACCCAAATTTTTCACTCCTATGGCAAGGATCCCAGTGCAGTCTAGGTGGTGGGATGGGAGAACGGGTCAGAACAACAGTCGGGGTCAGAGATGCATTTCTTTTCTCATGCACCCTTTTCAACGTTATCTTAAAAGGACCATTTCTGATGCTCTAGACATATAGAAAAGGTCAGCATAGGTGGCAGAACTATTATTTATCAAATTACTAGTCTTGCCTTTGACATTGGTGGTCATTTAGAGGAAGAGCAGGAACCAGAAGCCAAAATGACAAGTCTCAACAAAATCTGGATATGATAAGGAGATAAAGGATGCGATAACCAACTCATGACAAGGTACGCCAATGACAAGGGATATTACATACAGTAAAAAGACAGAAGCTAGAAACTGTTACAAGTTTCAAATGACTTGGAGCAGTATTCTCGTATGATGGCTCCAAACTTGAACTTCTCTCAAATATTGCCTAATCCACTAAAGTCGATGTACTAACAAATCTGAACCAAATTTTAAGCGCTAACAACTTATCTCTTGGATCAAGGGTAAACCTGATGCACTCCCTTGCCATACGTATCTTTCTCTATGCATGTGGTAAGTAGAACTTTGAGATAGTAACTCAGGATTTTGAGATATGTCGCTATCGAAGGCTACTTAACGTATCGTTTAAGGCCCACTATTGGACATTAAAAGTTTACCTAGGCTGACTTTCTACATTTGAGATCGGACGTTCTAGGTAAGGGGGCATTTCAAACGTATATATCGCATCGATTGTGGTGCCGAATTGCGTCGCACGAACAGGGAGTTTAGGCCATTAGCGACGAGCAAAGACCCAATTCAATTTAGTCTTTACATATGCATCAAACCAGGAAGACTGATCAGTCTGCGCCGGTGCGCAAGCTGATCTGAGTCTTTCTTAAAGGCACGCACCCACTGGCACTTGACCAATACTGTGTATGTATGTTTAACAGCGTTTCTACGAAAAAAAATGTTCCCTTGCTAAAAAAAAGTATAAGACTATGGTCAGGCAGCACCTGAGCTCGACCCACAGACGATCACAAACCTGGTTCAAAATTCGAGTATCGTTCGGGTTCCGACAGAAATCTTGATATTTCTTGATAAACCCATCAACAATGATTCTCGAGGCATAGGTAAAATTTCTGTGCAGCCTTCGAAAAATGAGAAAACTTGATTTGATTGTCAAAACTTTTTCATGTCTTCGTTCAGGAGAAAACGTCTGTCATTGTTTACTTCCGGTAAGGGAAATAACACGTGAGATTCACGCGCTAAAAGACGGTTCTGATCCGGTAATTTGAAAAGTAAGGTTACACACCACCAAATCACAGCGGTAGAACTGCAGCGCGGAGAGTCTACAACGAGGCTGTAAAGGTTTTCGGTTAATTTCAAAGCAGTATTCATGGTTGTGGCGACATGGAAAAGAATGAGGAGAACTCGTCAGATTTCTCGAGAAGCATACAATGGTAAATGTTAAATCCTTCAGTGGTAACCCCACTGGCACTTGACCAACAGTTTCTCAAAGAAAAAATATTTCCTTGCTAAAAAATATAAATAAGTATTGGTCAAGTGCCAGTGGGTAACCCCACCTTCCACCCCCCCCCCACCCCCCCCCCCCCCCCTCGTCACAGTCCCACCCCATCGCCCCCACCCCTGTGATTAAAGGTTTACAGATAAATATCAACGATTTAAAGATTTAAATAAATATCAAAGATTTAAAGATAAATATCCTCCGGAAATCTTTTTTTTCTGACCCACCCATAGTAAGTTTTTACTAATCATGCATAAATGGAGGTGACTGAAGCCTGATTTCTCAGGAAGCTTGTGTATTTCATATTAGCATACACTTTATTTATTAACTTATTTGTTTGTTTGACCTAGTGAATTTCTTACCGCCACCTCACCCTATCCCACTTCCTCCACCCTCTCTCCAGTTCTACCATAACTGAATATAAGAATCTAATGTTCTCCCTTCTCCCCCTCTCCCTCCCCCCCCCCCCCACACACACACACTTACCGCCCCCACCATTCTCAAGCGTCTTTCAGTGAGAAAGCTGTATACAGAAGTTACATAGCTATATGTATGGAATTTTTGTGTAGGCCCCTACTGTTTACTCAACTGTTTACTCAGTGGGGTAAATTGGGGTAGCACTCGGGTAACTGAGATATACTTTATCCCAGCAGGCACACGACGTTGAAATGACGTCGTACTCACGTCGATGCGACACAGTAACGTCGCATCGACGTCATTAGGACGTCATTTCGACGTCATGTGCCCGGTGGGATATTTTGCACGCCATACCCAGCATATGATTGGTAGTTACATGTATATATAGTGCCAACATGTTTGACTCTCGCTATGTCATATCAGCCCGTAACATACAGGTGCTTTTCCATTAACTGTCCCACTTGCCCCAAAGTCCCATACTGCGACATTAACTTTGTACATGCACATGCATATATGCCGACTGTATACTGTGCACTGTCTGTGTACAACTTACTGTCTACGACGCCCTGTCTACGGTCTACTGCATACCGTGACATTTTACGCATGCTGCTAACTTTTTGCTCTGCGCAATGTTAATGTCACAGTAGACGATACGCAGTATTTACAAAGTACACAGGACGAACTAATAATCAGTGGATAGTAAACAGTATGTAGTGCACAATAGGCAGTAAACTCAGAATATGCGCATGCTGTACTGGAAAAATGATAACTTAAGAGTATATCATTATGCCCGATTCCATAGAAACACAAGAATATATCGAGTGACCACAAAAGTCAAAGTGACACCAAACATTATGTTCCAGTTAATTTGTCTAATTGTAACGTTCAGGACAGGTGAGTCACTACATATTTCTGTATTTATATCAAACTTGATGTCAGCAACGTATAACTGACATGCGAGTCAGTGATACTGGTTGCAGCGGAAAATCTCTCACTCTATATTCTTGTTTAAAAGTGAAGGTTTTGATGATAATTAAAATTCACGAAACCTGTATGGGCTTACAAGAGAATCTCTCTCTCTCTCTCTCTCTCTCTCTCTCTCTCTCTCTCGTTGATTTACATCCTGCAGAACTATGAATCCAATTATTGTTTTAAATGTAAATTTAGAAGTAAATTCAAAATAATAACCAATTAAGAAGCAACAACGTACCTTAACATTCCATGAATGACAGACCGTTAAAAAGGACGTGAAATCGCATGTCACCCATCCATTCATCCTTTTTCTATCTCTTTATTGATCCTCGGGCTAATTTGCTTTCTACTGTGACTTATCGACAAGTTACCGTGTACTATACATGATAACTGATAGATGACTATTTAAGGAACATTTAAGTAATTGTTATTATATATGCACTGCCAATGAAGATCAAGCCAAATTTCAATTTTCCCACTAAAAAGATGGATAAATGACGCGATTTTACGCCCTTTTTAATTGTATTGCAGACATATTAGGACGACGAGTGGATAATAATAATGGAGCCCCATTTAAAGCTCGAAAGATTCAGTCTCAAGTAGACATGTGGTGTTACTTCGTGTGACTATTTCCAGTTTGATATCGTTAGTGGGATGCGGAATCTGGTTGTAGAGTTCCTGATAATTATCTTTTTACACTGCTTCTGTTACAATTTTCAGAATCATGTTTGGTATGTTTTAGATGTTTTAGCTTGGTAGCCATAAAGGATCCCGAGTGATCATAACGCCTTCTGCACGGACTTTCTCCCTTCTGACGGATCGGGTATGCCTCCTTTGGTTTTTCTTTTAATATTATTAATAT
The DNA here is from genome assembly GCA_963989385.1 of Ctena decussata. Lineage (NCBI taxonomy): Eukaryota > Metazoa > Mollusca > Bivalvia > Lucinida > Lucinidae > Ctena > Ctena decussata. Next base: position 28,476,685 of record OZ022498.1, on the reverse strand, counting down.
TATCATCATTATTATTTTTGGATGACTTTAGTGTGGAGATCACATATTCAACAAACGGAATAATTCAAGAAGAAAAAGTTGCTTATTAGTTCATTATATTCACTGTACACTTCAAAACCTTCTACGTTTCACAGGACCAAGAAAGCATGTTTTTAATCGCATTTATCATGAGTTGCTTACTTTAAAATCAACAAAAGCTAGGTGTATATGGGGAATAGTATGTGACCAAAGGAATGAAAAATGAAACGCAAGTAACAATATTTATAAGTCTATGGCGGGACAGTACAAGAAATTTTTTCTAATATATGAAACGTGTTTATAACAGTGTATACTTTTGCATTTTAAGGCAGGTTGGACAAAGCGACGGAAATCAAACGGCCATTGCCGCGCACATTAACCCAAACTAATATTATGCATTAAAATAGCAAACCTTACACCATAAAGGATATAGTATATCAAGCACCCATTAACACGAAATATAGCTCTGGTTTTACAGAAAAATGTTCTGATATCATAGAGAGATAAGACAAGATTTCTTTGCCAATAGGAAGATTCATGCGTCACAGTGGTTCCATAGCTACAAGTATATGATGAACATAGCGTAATTACTATCTAAACCATTATTTGAGCCGCAACACGACAACACCAACAAAGTGGCATGAACGCCAAGCAAAGACTCAGATCACACTGTGCGGATGCCCAGTCTGATCAGAGTCCTCCCTGTTCGAATGGAGATAGTTAAGACCCTTAGCTACCCTTAAAACACATAGAAAAGACTTTGATCAGACTGGGCTAATTCCCAGGCTGATCTGAGTCCTCGATGGGCGCACATGGCGCTTTGTTGGTGTTGTCATGTCGCGGGTCATTTGATGCTAAACACATATCGATGATTCTTAAGTGCTTGTTTGCATATTATACAAATAATACAGGTACCTGCGTAATTTACAAATATACATACTATTTATTGTTGAGTTTCTGAAAATTTTATAACTTCTTTGCGCACGGGCTACTTAATCCTACTCCCCTTCAAATGTTTAAAAAAGTTGCTTATACGCATGCTGTCATTACAATGCTCGCAGCAATAATTACCGAATCCCGTAATCATTTCTGTTTTAATAGTGATAAAACTATTTCGGCTCAAGAAATGAAATATCAATAAAAATCCTAAAGGAAGCGATACTTTATGCCCCAGGAATCGAAGATGTCACGCAAGAGGCGTTATGATCATCGGCTACCCACCGTGTACTGCCGTGGCTACGTATGTGCAAAAACTCATTCACTATTTTTTTTCTCTCACAATTTTCAGGTTGCAATATACATACATCCCAGTGCCCGGACCAGCCTTTGTTAATGCTAGAGCACTCTACGATCGGTACATGACTTACACAAACTCACTGGGAGTCAAACCGTTGTCCAGTTCCCGTATTGGTGTTCTAATTTCAAGAATATTTCCAAGCGTCCACACTGTGCGAAGAAACAATGCTAGGGAGTATGAAGGACTCCGGTTAAACTTTCTTGATAATATGGCAGGAACAAAGGAACTATATGAAACAGAAGCTATCAAATTCGGATTCACGAAAGTCACGGATAACGCCGAATCTTCAAATTTCTGCTTGTTTACTGGGTTTCATGTAAATGGGATAGAAGTCCTGAAAATTCTGAATTTTTACCCAGATGCTACATGGGAACTGAGAATAAGAGGAATTCTAATAAATCCATCTCTAATAGGACTACGAGAGATCAAGGCTGACAATTTATTCGCTATAAAAACCATTCTGAATACAGTGAAACAAACACAGATTTGTCAAGGCAGGGCTGTACAGTCAAAAAAAGATACGAATAGAAACAGTAAATTCCAAGAGTGGACCCTAACTGGTAAAGAAAACTGCCAAAACCATCGAGCGTCTTCAGCATCCTGCAAAGGAGTAACATCATTAATCGGTGAAGGAGAAGTTTGCTTCAGTTGTCAAAAACAGAAGTTTACAGAGCCACCAAAAGAGACAGCAAATAAACCAGAAACTACCGACACGTTAATTTCAAAACTCTTCCCAAATGCAAATGAACTTCTAACAAAGTTTTTGAAAGCACAAAGTGAAATTTGCCATAAAACAGCGGACAATTTAGATTCCAGAAGTAGGCGATGGGATAAAGACATTATTCAGATTGCGCTTTCATTGTGGAACAGAAGTCCACAAGGCTACACTACTCTTCGGGATAGCAACATGATTCAGCTTCCATCAGAAAGTCTGCTGCAGCGATACAAAAATTGTTTCAGCCAACAACCCGGCTTAAACGATAACATGCTCACCTGGATGTGCAACGAAGCTACTCGTTTTAAAAGCGATCGTCATGGTGGCATAATACTGGACGAAATGACCATCCAGGAAGACTTAAAGATGACATTTGGTGATGGAAAAATATCCCTTGATGGCCTTGTCGATTTGGGACCAACCGCTGCACATATGCATTTACTAAATACGCACAGTACTGACATTCTGCTTGCTTCTCACATATTACAGTTTGTGTATCTTGGCTATGATGGATTCCGATTCCCTTTCGCTTACTACCCTACCACAGGAGTAAATGCCCCGGAAATGTACATCGTAATGTGGGAAGCTATCGCTAAGCTGACATCATACGAATTCACCGTTGATTATGTGAGCTTTGATGGCGCAGCTAACAACCGCACATTGCAGATGATGCATTTTAAAGACAAAGCGGACGCACATGAGAAAAACTTCACGACGCTTAATCCTTTTCAGCCTACTGAGGCTGTAACGATGATAATGGACTACTCGCACAATATTAAAAAGTGGAGAAATAATATTTCCGCCAGCGGGGACACGGCCCACTCTACAAGGAAGCTGAAATATTTGTCAAAATATATTGTGTGGGACTACTGGATCAAAGCCTACAATTGGGACCGAATACACAACGCCATCCGAGTGCATCCTAAATTAACGGATGAACATATATTCCTGACAAAAACATCGAAAATGAGGAACCACCTTGCCGAAGATGTTTTAGATACGGAGATGCTAAATTTGATGAAAGTATACCAACGAAGCCTCAAGAATGGAGATCATCTAGATGCTGCTGTAGCCATGCTAGAGAAAACGAGTATACTCGTCAAAGTGTTTAGGGACACCAGACCCGTAAGCGACATGAACGACATGAGGCTTTCTCAGCTGCATGAAGTTGAAACATGGTTGTTTAATTGGGAGGCTCATGTAAATTCGCTAGACAGTACTACAGCGTCAGAAAAAACGAAAATGTTAATGAGCCATGAAACTGTCAGTGATGTTCGCAGCATGTTAAAGGGGTTCACTGAAATATGTAAAAGGAGGGTAGATATACAGAAGCGAAGTTTAGTACCAGCAGGACTCAACAGCGATATTGTGGAGAATTTCTTCTGTCAGCAGCGTACTATATGTCATGGGTCCAGTTCAAATCCCTCAGTCCACCAATACAAATATGGAATAACATCAACGATACTCGGACAAAATGCTGTCTCTAAGAAGTCTAATGCTGCATCTAAAAATAAACGTGCAATTCAGCCTTTCTGCTTCTCAACACCAGTGACCCTTGCAAAAAAGAAATGCGTCAGATGTTGAAAAGCGGGTCAACCTTAACATTCAGGGATACAATGTGCTTAAATTTAAAGTCTCCACAGTCCTATCAGTGGTGAAAACGTCTAAACGTAAAGCGGCACAACCTTTACGTTATGGGAAACGATGTTCTTACATTCAAAGTCAGCCCAGTCCTATCAGTGGTGAAGACGTCTAAACATAAATCTTTATTAAAAGCGGATCACCCTTCACGTTTAGTGAAAAGATGGGCGTTCATTCGAAGTTTCCACAGTCTTAAACACAAATCACTATAAAAAGCGGGTAAACCGCTACGTTTGGCAAAAAGATGGGCTTTCAGTCAAAGTCTCCACAGTCTTAAACCTAAATCACTATAAAAAGCGGGTAAACCGCTACATTTGGCAAAAAGATGGTAAGGTAAAGGTAAAAGTTTCCCATAGTCTAACAGCCGTAGGGGCAGTGGGGGTTAGAGACCCACTGTATCTTGGGCACAGCAGATGAAAGGTGGAACCAATCTCTCTCCTTTCGCTGCCTTACCCGCTTTTTATAGTGATTTGTGTTTTAGACTGGAGACTTTAAATGAAAGCCCATCTTTTTCGATAAGGCAGCGAAAAAGATGGGCTTTCATTCAAAGTCTCCAGTCTTAAACACAAATCACTATAAAAAGCGGGTAAACCTTCACGTTTGGCGAAATGATGGGCTTTCATTCAAAGTCTCCTGTCTTAGACACAAATCACTATAGCGGGTAAACCTTCACGTTTGGCGAAATGGGCTTTCATTCAAAGTCTCCTGTCTTAGACACAAATCACTATAAAAAGCGGGTAAACCTTCACGTTTGGCGAAAAGATGGGCTTTCATTCAAAGTCTCCAAAGTCCTGCCAGTGGAAAACGTATATACACAAATCATTACGAAAAGCGGGTCCACCTTCATGTTTGGGTATACGTTGCATTTACATTTTGTCCAAAGGAAGTTTGTTGGAAGCAACGTTGACTGTGTGTACATGCAAGGGGAATACACAGTTTTGCTTCCAGGCACAGCGTTGATACAACGTCGTTGCAGCGACGCTGATGCGACGTCATATCAGAACTTTTGCCGTATTTGTATAATAGAATCATTTAACTAATAACATGTTTATAAAGTAATTTTCAAAATAATCATGAAGTCTAATAAACTGGTAGTATATGTCATCATACTGGTAGAATATGTCATCATTGTTTTTCCACCACTCCTACAAAGTTGAGCATTATTCTGACGTCAATAACGCTGCATCTGCATTCCCAGCGGGCACCTCATACGGAGACGGGACATCTGTTTAAAGTCTCGTCCAAAAGACCAGAGAAGTAGAGGATCGAGCCAGCGACTCCAGGGTTGGTAGTCTTGCGCCTTATTCACTACACTACGGCCACACCTGAGGTTTATGTAACATTGTTTTGTAGTTGCACGGCAACTGTGTTGTTTTAAAGTACCTAATAATCCATGAGACAAACGTACCGTATCTGTTGGGCTATAAGACGGACTTTTCCTCTCTGTAGAATGACCCCAAATATCTCAATCAATTTTAAGAAATGCTAAGAATGCTATATTTTTTTTCCTTCAAAATTATCAAAAAAATCTAGTTCCATCTTATAAGACGGATCTATATTTTGGAGACCCCTGTCTTAGAACCTTAGAATTATGAAACATCACCATCACGTGCAATTCCAGTCGTAAATGTTTAATGATTTACTATAAAATAATGTACGAACAGGTAAAAATATTAATTATATCTCGGGTCTTTCAAAGTCGATTTTTATTGTTCGATAAAATAGTACCTCTTTCTACTTTCGTTTGTCTAAAGCAACTGTCTTTTTTTTCAATGAAACGAAGCAACTTACCAGGACACTACGAAACGCTTGTCTCGTTGCCAGGGAAAGGTCGCATTTTGATGTAAGCGTCCGGTAATTGGCTTCAATTCAAATAACGATGGTATTTCGTGTGGATAAAAGACATTTTAAGGTCGGAGATATAGCATTTTTTCCTATTTGTTTCGAGATCATTTTCGTTTTGTTTATCTGATTGTGCTCCCCTAAATTGTTACACATATTCTACCCATTTCCAGTAGTCACTCACCTTTGGGGCATCGTACTGGCGCCGATGAATTAAATCGCTAACTTGTCAAGAGTAAGCAGGAAAAGATTAGGTCATCGTTGACATGCTGGCCTTTTGTCATTGTGTGCCTGCTGACTTATAAATTGTTGACATGTGAATAATATATGTTTGTAGATGTAACTTCTGTGTATGCACACCTGTTCAGTTTAAAAGGAGCCCCCGGTAGCCCAATGGGTTAAGCGCTGGCCGGCTGATCTAGAGGTCCCGGGTTCGTTCCCGCTGAAGGCGGAATTTTTCTCAACTGTAAACGTGGTTCCATTGCACACAGATTTTCATTATCATCCTCTCATCGTCTTGATATGCATGAAATACTGTTGAAAAGGACATAAAATTGCAAGCCATCCATCCAGTTGTTTGTTTGTAAGTCATATTGCATGTTTCTTGTGTTAATGTGGAACGAAAGTCGTATATGTAATGTTGAAAACAGAAAGTGCATTAACAGTGGTTAATATTTCGGATTTTGTATTTATTTCATAAGCGCTCGCCAAGATATCTCTCTTTGTCAAATGTTCATAGTGTACTGCAATGTATTGTTCACCACAAATGTCTACAAAAATAATTTAGGTAAAAACGTCATGTTAACAGAAGCAGTTTGACCAGAACATACAATGCTAGACCTGGTATGAACATCCATACATCTATGATAACTACAAACCAGTACAAGTTTGACATATGACCAAGTGAGACAGCAAAGCGCCCAAATATTTAGTTTAAACACGGCAAAATAGTTAGTTGAACATCAGCATGGCGGTGTCAGGTAAAAAAACAAGTAGCCCAAAGGGCAACAATTGCTCACCTGAGAGACATTGTAAACCTATAGGGATATTTAAGAAGCTCAAGGGCAGCTAACTCCACAGTCAGTGGTCCAATCAGGCTGAAAATTAAACTCATCCAAAACATTATGTATGCCCTCATTTAATATATGCAAGTTTAAAAAGTATCCGATCAAGAGCACAATAGACAGAGCTGTCTCGACCGTGAGATATAGGTCTTGGCCCGAAATGCTTCACTGCTTTCAGTAGATCTTCCCCGGAGCAAGTTTGAAGACTCTAGCCCTTGTGGTTTCATGCACTGCTTTCAGTACACCATCCCCAGACGTATATATGGAGTAAGTTTAAAGACTCTAGCCCTCGCGGTCACTTAGAAACTGAGATAAGGGCAACATGTGGATATTTTTCTATGTTCAGTCAACCGTGACATTAACCCCATTGCCCGATATGGATCCCTGCTTTCAGTATACCATCCTCAGACGTATCTTTTTAGCAAGTACATAATATTTTTACAATGGCACACGCACACTGGCACGCGCACGCACACGAAGGATATGTTTGTTTAGCTAAGTCGCGCAAAAAGGGTATTTGTATCAAAAATATGTTTGGGTTATTGCTTCTGTGATATCAGTAATTCGACCATGTACAGGCTAACTCTCTCAGCCTTTCCACGTAAATATAGGGTCACCATGGCCTTACACATAAATGCGGTGACACTAAACATCAGGTCTCTTACCGGTTTGGGTTCGAGCCTTGCTAGGTGCACCCGTGAGACGCCATGTACTACTTGCGGGAAGTAAAGTGCTTTCACCGGAAGCTCCGGCTTTCGCCCACTTCGACTAGATATAAGTGAAATATTTTTGAAACGGGTGTAAAAATATGTTCCTGTCTATCCCATAACCTTGCATAAAGTCTAGTCCAGTCTAGTTTATCCATTAGCCTTGCTAGGTCGTTGGGGTACCACAAATGACTTTCTACCTAGCCCTGTCGTCAACTGCTCTCGTAGCTGAGCTAGCAAAGTCTATCTTTGTCCACTCCTTAATATTGTCTTCGCATCTCTTCTTCTGTCTACCTCTTCTTTTTCCTTTCATTGTGCCCTGAAGAATTGTCTTTGCTAAACCAGAAGACTTGAGACGTGCCCGAACCATCTCAGTTTCCTTTTCTTGACCAAGGACAGGAGCTCGTCTTATTCTCCATTTACTCCTTGGATCTTTCTGCGAACATCCTTATCAGCGACATGATCTTTGTCAAGGTCCATAACTCACGAGCATACAGTATGGATATTATAAGGGAGCGCATCAGTTTCACCTTTGATTTAAGGGAGATCTTGTTATTTCTCTACATTGGCTTCAGCTTTGTCAGAGCTGCAGTGGCTTGTGCAATGCTTGAGAGGATTGTCGTAAAAAATCAATGTAAATATTGTGCGTAGCGTGTTTTAAAGATAAACTGGTATGCATGTAGATATACCGTATACAAGGTAGTTTTTGCGGTCTTCATTTTTCGCTGTATTTCGCGGTCTCTTAAAAAACGCGAATATTAAAATCGCGAATAATTTCCAGTTTCTTACCGAGTTTCATCTGTACACACATTGTTCATATATTTTGTTTCTGTTTGCTTCGGTAGTTGCTGGTATTTTTCAATGAACGAACTGACTCAAATGTAAAAAGAAATAGTTTTAATTTTCGCGCATGTTGCTAACAGCGAAAATTAAAAATCGCGAAAAAATTTTTTTTACGTTTTTGACCCTTAACCGCGAAATTTTGAACCCGCGAAAATTACCGCGTATACGGTATGTAGACAATGACATATTGTTTGGTGGGACCATAGTTCTACTTTTTCTTTCTCAATATGCACCAAACTTACTTTTTATTGAAAGATTTTAAGTTGTCGAAAGATCCTAATTTTCCTATTATGAATCAGATGTAACTTCTAGCTGCCATAATAAACGATTATGATCCAGTTGTAACTTCACCACTGTCAACACCTAGCCCCAATAATCTTTCTCCAATCTAGACACTGGTCTAAGGGAGGTAAATTAAGTCTCAGGGAAGCCACAATATGTAAACCAGTTCTCTCCCACAAACGACTTATCGTCTCGTATATAGTTTGTATTTAATGCATAGTGTTGTGCGCAGCTTTTCATTAAGTGAAACATATGGTGGGCTTATCAGTCGACAAACAAAACTTCGGTGTGGTTACTTACAACGTCGCAAGTTCATCCTTCACAACGCTGAATTTTAATGCTAATAAATTTACATACATACGAGTCAAATAGCAGTTATACTTTGCTATCCATTTGCAGAAGCTGCAGTTCTTAATTGTCAGATGGCAGATGGATTCATACGTTGGTTGTTGGTTGATTTGATGCTTAACGTCCACGGTAAACAACTAAGGTCATGTCGGGACGGTCAGTTAACCTAACCACACTATTCCTGGGCAGGCTTATACCTCCTAAGCGGTTAACCAGTACTAAGTGCACATACTTTCGCCAGTAACTGACAACTGCCCTTCTTGAATCAGCGGAAGGAGAAACGAAAGTATGTGGCCAGACCGGGATTCGAACCCAGGACCTCTGACTTACGAGTCAGGTGTCCTACCGATTGCGCTACCCGGCCCGGCACGGATTCATACGTTATCAGGCAATAATAATTCTGTTTATTAGAGCGATTGAGATTCCACATACCTTGCCCTACCTGATGCCGAATCTGACAAGTGTGTGGCATTGTTTAGGGCAGTATGTAGTTTGCATGGGTATAACAATAGGGCGAAATATGGATCAGGATGATGACGTATTGTGTAAAGTAAGATAAGTAGAACAAAATATATGGTATAGCAGGGTGTAAGGTGGTGAAATTATAATTTGATCTGTTCCATATCAGCTCATTTTTAAGCGGAGCTTTATCAGCACGGTCGGATGATCAGAAAAAAAATATTTGCGCACACCTACAGTGGATTCGACAGTATCGGATCACTCATAAGTTATCACCAACTGGCACTCATCAGATGGGCATTTGTACACTGTGTAGACTCAGGTTAATGCAGCAGAACTCGTTGAATGACCATGTAGTGTTGATACACTATTTGCATTGAAATATCAATGTTAAGGCGAAAATCACTGTAAATTTGACGATCCTGATCAGACACTACGGTCTTATCTAGTCTATATTTTGCAAAGTCAAATTACGGTCTGTAATGTTAGATCTTTCCGTGCTATAGGGGCACAGGGGCTTACTGAGTTAATAATTTGACATGTTCGTACATTTGTATACATTCAACTGTTAGTCAACAGACGTCACCGTTGCTAGTGAAGGACCACGTGAAAATATCGCTGAAACGCCGTAAAAAATCATCTGAGAGTTTAATAGGTCCAACTGTTTAAGTAGCCAAATTATTGAAGCTAAGAAGGTTGGCAGAACGCCTCAGAGGAACTCTCTTATAAAATAATGTCATATGATCCGATACTGTCGCACATGATTCGATACTGTCTTAGGGCCCTCCTGTAAGTCTGGATAGGTTATCTGCCCTTACAGGAATAAATTTCGTAAATATTTTGACGTGGATAGATAGAAGGGAGATTTTGCAATTTTTATTTGTAATACCATACATGATTCTAGCATTCATTACAACAAAACAGGAGTTTTATTGAACTTGATCCGATTCTGTCGAGTCCATTGTAGGTCATAAAGCACCGACGAACTCCGATGCTCAGTGAGCTTACCCGGCGGGTACATGACGTCGGAATGACATCGTACTGACATCGATGCGATGTAATCATGCCATATCGACGTAGGTACGACGTCATTACGACGTCATGCACCTGCTGGGTAATGGGACGTACCAAATTGCAGTGTCTAGCACACATGATAAAAAGCTGCAAGCAGGGGCGCTTATTCGAAGTGTCTTTTGATAAGGAGTCCAACACGCTGACATACTGAATTCAATGAAACGTTTTTACCTAAACTTTGTAGATATTGATATATTAGGCATGGACGCCCTACCATCTTTGGGTTTATTGATCATGATAAATTTTAAAAATACGCAAAAACGTATAACACTGTCAGATTTTCAGACTAGTGCCTGCTGAGCAGTTGAAAAAAAATCTATGGGGGAAAAATGGTCGCCAAGTAGTTATGGATTTATTGTAATTAAGTCTTACAAAAAAAAATTCTTACATCTGGGGCATCTAAATAATTACCATAATTGTCCTAACTGGAAATGGTTAAACAATGCAGAAATACGTCCAAAAGACGCAGATGGAATGACAAACAGTGTTAACCCTGTTCAGGAACAGTAAGGTCTGGGTCTGCACAGCTAGCTCAGACCTGTCTGCAAACCAATACTCAAAACTTTCGTTGCTTTAATACTTGATTCCCTTTCTTTCCTTTTCTTTTTTTTTTCTTTCCTTTTTTTTTAACCCCCTTTTTATTTCTTAACGTACATGACCTCGGACATTTTTGTCATTAGGTCACATCGAAGAGTGTGATGCCATTTCTAGATGCAAGGATCCATCTTGGGCGCGGTTAATCAGAAACCGCCCAGCCTCGAAAAGGGGTTGATATTCGATTGAAATTTTCCGCACATCGAACAAGGACAGAGCTCTGTGACAGTAGCTTCACTACACCTACACTTAGTCACTCGTCTCAGGGAAAACCGATATCCAAACATATATGCGCTTTTAATTTCAGAAATTGAAACTTACAGGTGTAATAAGTGTTTTTTGTTTGTTTTTTTTTTGTTTTTTTCTCCAAAAAGGTGAGGGGTGGGGGTGGGATGGGAAAGAGAAATCTTTTATCTTGTGTCTCGATTTAAGACTGACCGCGTCAAAATGTTTTAAACGAACGCTTAGCATCAACAGCTGGTCGATGTTGTCTATTTGATTAAGGACACTTCATACTGGATGGAGCACATCTCTATGATTACATCTTGTTCATCCGTGGGAGACCCGATAGCTCAGTAGACTAAGAGCTGGCCTGCTGATCTAGTCGACCCGGGCTCGAGCCCCGCTGAAGGCAAAATCTCCGCAAGCGTAAACGGGGTTCAGCTTCATACAGTCTTTTATAAAAACCCTCCCATTCTTCAGATATGACTGAAAGGCCGTTGAAAAGGACGTAAAATCGCAATACATCCATACACCCATCCTCGTCCGTATATGTGGCAGCATTGGAGAAAATCGATCATAGAGTTAGGACGATTCCAGTCTGTTTCCTAGTCAAAGTTGACTTGAAAAGTGTTCTCAATTTCAATCCCACTTACATTCAGACAAAAACAACGTCGTATCAGTATCGCTGCAAAGTCAGGATTGACGTGAAATGTTTGTGGCAAGGCATCGATCTTGCTATGATGGTCAATCGAGGGTGTCAACGATTCTGAGGAATACATATATTATCAGTTGGTAAATACGTCGACTCAACGCAATGACGTGGTTACGCCGTTGTGACGTCAATTGAACGTCTATTCGACGTATTTTCAACGTTGACTTCTTGTTCGGTATAGGGAGAGGGGCCAGAGAGTACTAAATTCACTGTGACTAAATCCCTCACAGTTACATCTACTTCTAATTGAAATGCTGGCTGAAATGCATATCGTGGGGGGGGGGGGGGGGGGGGGTCTGTTGTTGGTTGTGAATCAGTGCTCGAGTAAGGGGCGATGGAGCAGAAAAAGAGTTAATAAAATCATCACGCATTTAATTTTCTGGAGAATGAATGAGTGTGTGATGTTGAAGTAATCAGATTCAGACTATACTCTACCTGTGCACTGTCTTTGCCCCTTCTTCCAAAAACTGGAGGCACCCCATACCGGTGGTACACAGTAAAGTAACCCGCCTCGACTGTTCTTTTGACTTTCTACATATTTCTTTTATCAGGAAGGTTTTCCCCGTACCCGCTTGCCCTGTTAAACACAGGTTATGCCCTGCTAAAACAATCTCCTCCGCTCTCTGTTGCCCAGCCGTCAACATGGTCGGTGACCCTCTTAAACAGTTTGGTGGTGCGCGACCTATCAAGAATTTCGTCGCGTGCGTATTACTTCCCCTGCGCGCATAGCCAATAACAGAAAGCCGGAAACCAAGCCGGAAGTGAAAAGTGACAGATGTTTTCTCCGAAATCCAAAATTCACAAAACATGTTTCGTTTGGACTTTTTCCTAGTTCGTCAGAATGATTTCAAGAAAATTACGTATGCACCGAACAACTCCAATGATGTGGCTTTAAGGAGGATGCCACTATCCCTTTCTGAAATTCGGCGATAGCCGAACTGTGAACAAATTTTGGTGAGTGGGGTGCAAAATTTCTGGTTTACCATTCTTATTTATAATTTTTAGCAAGGAAATATTTTTTCTTAGAGATACTGTTGGTCAAGTGCCAGTGCACGCACCGTAAGGTAAAATTTTACACGACGCCATTTGCAGGATTGATTTAAAACCGCATCTACGTCGTTGCAACATCATATTTACATCATGACGTTGCATCAACGTCGATTTGACGCTGACAACCATTTAGCTACATTAGGACATCTAGGCAAAAAGACGATGCATGTCGTTCTTTCTCGTCTGGAAAGCAAAACTCTTTAAATATAAATAAACGTGGTGTTATTTATATTTTCATTTTGCTGATACTGAATTGGCTATTTGTTCAACGACAATGCCCCGCCAGGGAATTTTTTTTCTTCCATTTTGATCGGTTGAAGACAGCTTGTGATAGCGCCACTCAAACTAAATCGTCAGCCCATAATGTAGGACAGAATAGCGCAAAGCGGGATCTAGCCGTGTAAACGTCTCCGTCATGATGGAAAACTACACATGATGTCAGCATTTGTCATTGGAAGTGCGCGCTTATCTGACGTTAAGGGTTGCTTTACCAGTGTATGGCACACAATTTGACTCGGCTATTTTGTACTACTGAATGAATATACAGGTTTTCAGTACCAGTCTGTTGGGAGCCCCGGTAGCTCAGTCAGATAAGGGCTGTCCTGATAAGCTAGCAGTCCGTGTTCGAATCTTGCTGGAGGAGGAAAGTTTAAACTACAAACGGGATTCTTGCACATTGTATGAACATTATGCCAAAACTGAAACAGCATTTGCATGCAGCATGCTTATGTGTATACATGCAACGTATGTATATGTGTCAGTGATATCTGTTGGAAACAAAAACGAATTCGTATCAGGCTGACTGCACAGACGCGCAGATAGGTCTGAGTAGTCATTGGTCGCATATGTACAGCAGATGCTGTTAAACGTCGACGCAGTGGCACGCTGATTTTACAGACGAACATCTATGATTCGATCAGGGCCTGCCAGTAAATTAAATATCATTCAAAATTTTGGACAATTACAAGTTGTCATAATATGTAGAGTAATGAACTCTTTTTAGACTGGTAACCCGTTTTGGCGACATATGCGAACAGTGTAGACCCAGTTCAGACGCCGCATAATGCGGCATCTGGTCAGGATGAACGGAATATTTATACAAAATACAATAAAAGTGGAAACATGCACCAGAAACCCCTAAAACACAGAAATGGAGTCATCCAAATACATGTAACAGACTTTCAAAGAAAAGGGGGATTAGGGAGACTTGGGATGGGGGGGGGGAGCTGGGGCGGGCTTAGATTACCCACAATTTAATGGGCTTACAAAAGCAAATGTACTACCCCAGCCTTTCCCGGTGTACATGTATATATGTGCAGTCTGGCCAGGGCATGTACATTTAGTCCACATAATTGATTCGGCATTACGGCTCGTTCCCTACAGCTGAAAACGCCGTGGCAATATAGTATTTGATAGGTTCTGTGCACGCTGCAAATAATTTGCTATACAAAACGTTTGAAGCTTATCAAAGTTGATACGCCAGCAAGACGCTGTTTTAAAGTTGCCTGATCCTTGGTTAAGCTAAGTGATGAACTCTGGGTACATTCAGGGTTCTGCCAGTCGCGTCATTGGCGATTTGCCAATGGTGCCATTGGTAACCGTAAAACCCTGAACAGGTGACCTTTGGCAGCCAACTATTGGTAGAACCGAACCAATGGCGCCATTGACACTATTGCAGAGACATTTTTTTCTGTAATTAGAAAATTTTAGTTTTTCTAATTTGGTGTCATCAGTGTCGGGAACAATTATTCTCCTGTCACAACTCGAGCGTTTAAAATGGATTCACTAAATCGCCATATTGAATGACGCAATTTTCCGGCGTTTGTAATGTTACCCACGCCCTTTGTTGTCTGCAGTACTGGCAGCCAATGGTCGGCAATATTGGTACCTTTGGTACCAACGGTAGAGCCAGTGGTGCCAATGTTGAAACTCTGAACGGCATTGACATGCCTATGCTGACATTGGCAGAGCCCCAAAAGAACCCTTTGTTAACGTATGCTTAGTATATTCTTGAGAGTGACAAAACACTGAAATGGCGAATGGGCGTTGCGTTGATGACGTTGCAAGGACATTCTTTCTAGCTGTGCATACCAGACAGTCTGCACTCGTTTTGAAATGAAGTCGCTAAATCTGCCTCGACGTTTATGCGACGTTGTTTGTTTTTTTGCGTGAGTTTCAGTTGCCTAACATTTTACATGTACCTTTACCTTGTTGGCAGAGTTTATACAACGGTTCAAACGTTGTAGTAATGTCGACGTTGCATCCACGTTGATTCGACACTTGCCCGCTTGGTTCCTTCAGATAAGGCTTCCAACACTTACATCTCAAACCAGCCATGTAGATTATCCAGCCAAAAATCCTAAATGCATACAGCTCTGTTCAATATATAAGGAACAGCGAGTACCGTGATCAGACTGCACTTATGTGCATGTCTTAACAAGGGCAAAATACATAAATACATGTTTTTGTACCGAGCAAGGGCGCACTAGCGGAAATCACACTGAGCGTGTTGGAATTTTGTCAGTTTGACAAAATTTTAATACGCACCTGCGTATTTGCGTACTGGTAGCTATGCTTTTGCCGACATTAGAATCCAGTGCCTGCTCATCGTACACGTTATAGACACACGATCGAAATCGAAAGTAAACACGTCCTTCTCGCAATACAGGTAAACCTGTTGTTTTCAGCCACGTAATTAGTACAAAATTAAGTCATCTAATTTGAATCAGCGCTCAGTTCATCTAAAAGATCCATCCATCCATCTAGTCACCTACCTACCTACCATTCTTACCTGCCTACGTCCCTACCCTCTGACTGTCTGTATGTCTGTCTCTCCGTTCACCTACCTACTTACCTACCTACCCTACCCTATCCTACCCTACCTACCCTGAGAAGCCGTCTGCCTGTCTCTGTCTGGCAGACCGTCTGTCTGTCTGTAACTTTATGCATTATTTATAGGACACCAATATGTTCAGACAGTATGGATGGATGGATGACTTGCGAATTAACGTCCTTTTTAACAGTTTTCAGTCATATCAGGACGATGGGTGGGTGATAATGAAAGCAATGGAGCCAGTCTATGATTGAAATGATCTCCGCATCCGATGGGGCTAGAACCCCAGACCGCTAGATCAGCAGGCCAGCGCTTAACATACTGAGGCTCCATTTTCATACAGTACGAATAGTCTGATTAAATAAAGACAGAAGACCCAGACCGGCCTAATGGTAAAAAAGCAATAACATCACCAACAACAAAAAAAAAAAAACAAAAAAACACTTCACTTTGTGCTTGTAAGATTCCTGAAGATCCGAGCATAATGTGCGAACAGCAAAGACTCTGACCTGACTGCCTGCATGCACGGGTACACTTTCAGGGGAAGCAAGTCTGCCATTTGTATCTTTTGCCTCGCTTTTTACTTAAGGGTCAAACCATAAGGGGAAAAAGCTACCTCTGGCGGTTCGAATTTTTTCCTCTAAGCATTGTTTCAGTTTGAAAGGGCAACGTTTTGCTGAGAATAAAACAGGAAGTCATAAAAAGCATGACAGCCCAGCAGGAACATGACGTTAAAATGACGTCGTACTGACGTCGATGCGACGTGGTGACGTCGCATCGACGTCATTATGACATAGTTTTGACGCCATGTGCCATCTGGGAGTGAACCAATTCATAAGACAGGTTTGCCTACAGCTTGATACTTGGCACATGTTATGAGAAAACGTTTTAAAGCTCGTGCGAACAGCGAAGACGATAATAAGCCTGCACTTCTGCACAGATAGATGGATGGCTAAGCCGATCGATCGATCGATCGATCGATCAATAGGTAGATATATAAATAAATACATGTAGATGGATGGATGGGTGGCTGGATGGATGGATGGATGAATTGCGATTTTACGTCCTTTCTAACAGTATTTTAGTCATATCAGGACGATGGGTGGATGATAATGAAAGGCTATGTCCATGGAACTCTGTTTACGATTGAAAAGATTCCCGTCAACAGCGGGGCTCGAACTTGGGACCGCTAGATCAGCGGGCCACTGCTTAAGCTACTAAGCTACCGGAGCTCCTTGATAGACAGATAGACACCAGCAGGCACATGACGTCGTATTGACGTCGGTTCTACGAAATGACGTCGCACCGAAGTCATCACGACGTCATTATGACGATACGTATCCGCTGGGCCAGATTAGGGAGGTAGGTAACATGGAGGAGGAATGGAAAGACAGATAAAATGATGGATAAATGGATGGTGGGATGGTAGGTTGGGTTATGGTTGAATAGAGAGAGAGAGAGAGAGGGAGGGAGGGGAATGTGGTCGAGAGAAAAGAAAACAAAAATGAGGAAGATCAATTAATCTCGAGGGTAAAACCAGTTTCCCAACCTGGTTTTCTACCTAGCCAATCAGTTACCGCACATGCAAAAGTGGTTGTCGACTGGGACAATCGACACCAATACCAGCCCGGTCGACGCCCATTTACAATAGTATAATTTACCGTGACTGGTATAGCTTTCGACCGAATTATCGGTCGACTTAGTACAGCCACTTTGCACAGTACCGGATAGGTCCACTGTTGGTTGGTATCATCGGCTGTCAGCCTGTATTTCAACCATGACAAATTAAGTTAGTCGCCCCTGATTTATGTTGCGTGATTTTTTCCATTCCATGTTAGGGGTGATCGGTTTGGGCGATGGTGCTGTTGAACATTCAATGCCGTGGCGTTCTTCTGATTTGGCTAATAGTAGGACAAGGGCCGGTCGGCCTGCAGCAGGTGCGGGATCGTTTTTTTGCGGGGGGGATTATTCTAGTCTCATCTATCCTATCTATACCTTTTCTTTCTTGCTCTCTCTGGAAGCAGCTCGAAGAGACTGGAATACTATCTAAAAGAGCCGTTAAACCCAAACTCCAACCACCACCACCATCCAGTCCATGCTAGTACAAACTTATAAGAAGGATCGTTTGTCCAGAGCGCTTGGCTTGCGTTTGAAGACGACAGGTTCCTTACTTACTGACAAACTCCCTCAAGCGTAGTCCGTACCTGATACTTTTGAATCAATAATAACAGGCAGCGAAATGACATGACTGGACCATAATATATGCTATGACGATAGAATGGAAATCCATCAGCCCACAAACAATACGCCCAAATGACATGTGTATCATTATATCTCTGTATGATGATCCACATCAGTAGGTTCAGCGCTTGCCTGCCGATCTAACGGTCCCGGGTTAGAGATGCGCGAGAAGCGAAATCTTTCCGACCGTAAATGGGGCTGCATTGCACCCAGACTTTCACTATCAATGTCCCATCGTCCTGATATGAAAATACTGTTCTAATAGTCTGGTTGCCAAATGGAGATTTTGGGTGCAACCCAAAAAAATAGTCCGCACAAAATGTTTTTGCACAAATGTGTTCACCAACATGTCCGTACACTGAAACTGAATGATGCCACCTTGGCATCATTGGGGAAATTAAAATATTCAAGATGGCGTCCAAGATGGCTGCCAAGGGATAAAATCCTCAATATCTTCTAAAGTATGTGGGCTAGAAACATACTTTTGGTGACTGCTTATAGGTTTTCGAGGTCGAGGGATCGATTAAGAATGCCAAATATTATTTCAGACAAATCAGTTACAAAATGGCGGACAAGATGGCCGCCAAAGCATAAAATCTCCATATCTTCTTTAGTATACGGGCTAGAAACATGATTTTGGTGTCTGCATATAGGTTTTCGGGGTCAAGGAATCCACAAAACATGTTAGAATTTACTTCAAGGCACTAACTTACACAAATGGCGCACAAGCTGGCGGACGAAGCATCGATTACGGAGCTGAATGTCTGAAGAAATACATTTTTTGATAGCAGAATTCAGGCTTTAGAAAGATTTTTAACCCGGAATTTTGAAATTATAAGATCTATGAATTTAAAAAAAAAAACGAAGTCATAAAGACCTCATTTTGCATCTGGTAGTGTTATTACCAAGGTTACCATGATGATCCACAAGAGCCCAGTCCAGGTATGGGCAGACAGCCCCGTTTAGAAAATTTCAGCCGCAACTGAAAGACATTGACAGCTCGATAATTCATTATTATTTTAAGAATGTCGTTTTTAATGGCTTTTTTATGTTCATAATTTCAGGCATGTACCTTTTGGTAAAGTAAAATGATAGACAGAGATCAAGAACTAATACAATCAGACCCCACATTCCGCCCTCAAAACCAAAATATAGAAATGACAAATAGTCGCGAAAGACAAGCATAGTAAATCGAATAAATAAACCTCTCAGACATTCAGTTACCCCAATTGAAAATAACAGTAACATTTATTTTACCTATTTTTATCAGAGTTTCAAATAGGACAAAACAGAAAGCAAACTGGGCAACTATAAGGTAACAATATTGCTAGAAGACCACAGACAAGCGGACACAAGAACACGTAACATTGAGGAACCAAAAGGGAAGTTAACTAGTTTTACTTGGTCCAAACCCATGCCTTCTGCTTCTGCAGCGGTTCAAAACATTTAGTTAGCATTTGGTCTGCATGAAGGGTACCCAACCCATCAATGAATCATCACAGACAGCAAATCAAACTCGGATAAAACCTGTGATAAATCAAATATGAGGACATGATAGAAACAACGTATTGCGATACCTAGAAATCCCTCCGAAACAACACCAATGAAATCCTGGAGCAAAAGAAAAGCACCAGTAGAACCCCGAATGGCCAAGCAGTGGGGCAAATTTTGATATTGGCACAAAGGGTTCTCTTACTTTGATTGCTTAGCTGGATTTAAGTTTTGTAAGAAAAGTCCTTTTTTCCCTCTGACTTTATAGATTTAGTTCTTTTTCTGTATATTAGCCTTTAAGCAGGGGTAAATAACCCAGAAGGAAAAAATTCCAGTCGTAACAGAAAAAATATCTTTACTTTGATCTTTTGTCAGGAGCTTAATAAAAATCACTTTCAGGTCTTTGATTTTATGCTGACATTATCTTAGTGTTTCGCTTATAGCATATGGTTAGTTAGCGTATGGGCTAGAAACAGGAATAAACAACTTTTGGCGACACAGTTTTAATCTGCCAGGAAACTGTATTGCAGTTTTTGAAAATCCCTTTCAGAGATAGTTCTAACTCTACTTGTAGATCTACCTTTTCTTTTCCAAATGCAAAGTCATTTATTCAGTTTTTATAAAGTACGTGCCCCGAGTTTGGGGGCATACGTGACCCAACGTTTACATATTTAAAACTTTTGAGGAATGTGTAATATTACATGAAAATACCAACTTATGTGTACTTTAGTGGTTCAGGAGAAGAGGACTTTTTAGATGAAACGGTGACATCTTGGGCCGCAAGCATTCATACCAATTTTCGTTCTCTCAAACAAATGGAAGTATAGCTATATATCAAGTTTTCTCAGTAGCCTTTGCGCCGTTGGGTTGTTAGTTTTTCACTGTGTCTCTGGCATAGCGCTATTATGAAAGGTCGGGCTAAATCTACCCTTGTGCCGTCTTTTGACCATCCTTGATTCTAGTCCGGTACGAGTGCATATTCTTGCTAAGTCGACAGATAGCCGCTTTCAGTTGGCGTCAGAGATAGGATTCAGATCCCTAGTTTTCTGTACTTAAGCCAGCTACTCTAGTAACTCAAAAAGTGATTTTGATCAGCCTAGCAGATTTGGAGAAGAATCTGTGTGAATGTTATGGTGATCTAAGCTGACGGGTCTATGAAGCCAGTTTATGCTATTAACTTTCCTGTAGCATTGCTCGGAAGATTGAGTCAGGTAAGAATACCTGCACAAACTGGCATGACAATTATGCACTTTTGAAGCTAAAACATTTTAAATATGCATATACAATTTGTAGTCAACTGTCTATAATTATGGGTAGTACTGTCTCCTTTATACTCGAAAGAACTGGGAAAATACAACAAAATCAAAAGCTGTTTACAAAATTTGTTACTGCTTTGAAGTAAGTATGCTCTTTTCTGACATGTAAATTTTCCATACCGGCCAGATGCTAAATCTCTGGCTGTGGCATGGCACGAACCTGCGACACTCACACCACTTGTGCCGACCATGAGCTATAATTTAACGACGCAAGCAACCAACAAATATTTTGTAAATTTTCCATACCGACCAGATGCTAAAAATCTGGCTGTGGCATGACACGAACCTCCGACACTCACACCACTCACTGATTGCCAACCATGAGCTGTAGTTTTAAACGAGGCAAGCAACCAAAAAATATACATCAGAGTTTCTTAACCTGAATTTTAATTGAAGAAAGTTAAATAGATAATAGAATATAACAAATTTCTTGTAACCTTTAGATTGTTACTCGTAACAACGGCTTTCTGTAACGACTTAAGCTTTGTCAACGGGTTATCTGCCCTTGCCTGCACTAGGTTCTTGTGAACCATCTTGGCCCTCTTCTTAAAACACTGTTATAACTTCATTTTTATATTTAACAATCGTATACATGCAAAATCCGGGTTTCTAATGCACAAACCAGAATTCTACTATCGGATGTGCATTTCTCCGAAAATTAGTGCCGTGACCGTTGCTTTGTCCGCCGTCTTGTCCGCCATTTTGTGTAACCGGTTTGCTTTTAAGTTAATTTCAACATGTTAAACCAATTCCTTGGCCCTGGCCCTAAAAACCCATATGTAGACACCAAAATTATGTTTCTAGCCCGTATACTAAAGAAGATATAGAGATTTTTATGTTTTGGCGGCCATCTTGTCCGCCATTTTGTAACTGATTTGTCTAAAATAATTTTTAACATGCTTAATCGATTCCTTGACCTCAAAAACCCATACGTAGCCACCAAAAGTATGTTTCAAGCCCTTATATTTAAGAAGATATTATGAATTTTATCCCTCGGCGGCCATCTTGGACGCCATCTTGAATATTTTAATTTCCCCAAGGATGCCAAGGTGGCATCATTTTGTTTCTGGTTAAGGACATCCTAAATAATAAGAATCTGCATCAAACATTTGTGCGGACTATTTTTTCGGGTTCTCGTCCCGGCACCCAGACTATAAAGGACGTAAAACTGCAACACATGCTGGTAATTAGTATCGGCAAATTTCATAGCCATCCGTCCATTTCTTCTCACGTTGTGATTTAAGGACCACCTTGGACATCCCTATACACTGGCGTGGCATTCATTACAGGCTTGCACGAAGGCGCAGGCTGATCTGTCTTTCCGCTATTGTATGCATCAATTGTGACTAGGAGTCTTTTAAATTTGAGATGACCCCCAAGTAGTTTGTCAGCCTCGAATATATAAACTCAGCGTATGGTCAAAGTTTTAATGTCCATTGGGAGTGTTTGCAGAAAAACCTTGCTTAGCAAAGACGATTCTCCAGGGCACAGTGAAAGGATAAAGAACAAGAGGCAGAGAAGAAGAGTTGGGAAGACATTATAAAACAGTGGACAAGGATCGACTTTCTCAGCTCAACTAGGGTAGCTGAAAACAGGACATGGCGGACAGACATTATTGCAACGTCATCGGCGGTGTCTCAAGGACCGTGCATGATTATTGGATAGACCAGGCCCAGAGGTTATAAAACTTGAGTACATTCTCAAACTCAAAATAAAGCACACTGATTGTGCTCGGAAGCAACCAATCAGTGTGCTTTATATTGAGTTTGAGATGATTCTCAATTTTAATAACCTCGAACCCAGACTAAATCAGCAAATACGTGAAAAGCAAGTTGCGGCCATAAACTCAACGGTCTGCCATCTAAAATGAAAATTTCCAAACAGTAATTCTTTATACAGTTAGCTCCATTTTAATACGATTTTTCACATTTTCACTTTTGAAAACATACTACTTTTCATCCAACGCAAGCGCTATGAGAAATATAAAACCAGATGTGAGCCAGTGAGAAGCAATGTTTGAACTGACCTCGAATTTCGGACTATAGTACATTTTGGTGTTTCATATAACGCGATGCCTGATTTGATAGCGTCGACAATTTGTCATAACGCGATGTCTCATTGGATAGTGGCTGATTGGATAACGACAATAATATAACATAACGCTGTGTCTGATTGGATAGTGTCTAAATGGAACGCACAATTATATAACGCGATGTTTGATTGGACAGCGTCTATTTGCATCAATTCACTAAATGCATAATAACATTGATTCAATGTTGTTTCAATGATGTTCACCTGCTGGGAGTCTTATTTCTGATGCCTTTGTTTGATTGAAAGTTATCGAGTTTGAGTTTAATATGAAGAGTAAGTCGTGTCAAAATTCACCGTGGTTAATTCAAAAGCTCAAACGATATCGGGTGTGCATATAGCCTGGAATTGTTCCAAATGTTAAAGGGTATTCAGGCTCATGTGCAAATGTAAAATTTTATAAATCTACTGTTACTGAACATTACGATTTCAAAGTAGGGTTGCACCAAATATATCATGTATGTAACTTACAAATTAAAGTCATCATATAAAAATTTTGAGTAGGACTATGCTAAAGATAATTTATCATATGACGACGCTCTTATTCAGTTAATAACGTCGTATGATAAAAATCGTATAACCACACGTGTATTAACGCTTTGGCGCGTACACGTAACGTCATTGACAACGCCCATGTCAGCAATGCGTTTTCTTATTGAAATAATGTTCAGTTTGAAGGCGTTAAAATCCAATTTTAAAGGGTCATATGATAAGCAGAATCTTACACTCGTGGTCATTTCATATGAAATTTATGAAACTCGCCGAAGGCTCGTTCCATAAATTTCATATGAAATGACCACTCATGTAAGATCCTCCATTTCTGTTACAGGGTCTCGAGGTTGAGTCTTTGGCAGTATTGCCTATCTGTAAAGGCAGCCATTTCGCACAATTCAGTGGATATGAAAATCCCGGAGGAATTTTCGTCTCTGTACTTGACGCAAGTAACCTCGCATCCGGATTTCAGGTATGTCTTGATCCAGGGTTTACAATTTCTCTGTCTGTCTGTCTGTCTGTCTCTCTCTCTCTCTCTCTCTCTCTCTCTCTCTCTCTCTCTCTCTCTCTCTCTCTGTGATTAAGCGTCGCATATAAAGTCAGGGAACCGTAAACCTTGTTCGTATAGCAACTAGTCAAACCCGCATGCTCAATTAGGCAGAGTGATTACAGTTTTGAGTCTGCACTTTTTAGATTCCTCAGAATTTATAGACTGTAGAATGTACAGGGCGTCTAAGAAAAATGTTAAACTTTTTCTGCATTGCTGTCATATTCTTGAAACGGCCGTAAAACCCATAGCAAAGCACTCTAATTTCTAATATACAATAAAAGTTCACAGTTTTGGGACAGATAGTTCTGAGCAAACAAAGCAGACCCTGATCAGAATGCAGTCTGAGCAGGCTATTCCTTCTGCATCTTTTGGATGCATTACTGTGTTGTCAAATTAAACTGTTCCCGTCTTAGGACAATTAGGCCATATATATTTTAGGTGTCCCAATATTTAGAATATTTACCATAGTAGATGAAACTTGGATACCGCATGTCTTTGATTAAAAGACGGAGGTTTCCACTTCCAAAAACAATTCCAAAATCTAGATCCGTCCTATAAGACGGATCTAGATTTTCGGGATTGTTTTTGGAAGGGGAAACCCCTATCTTATTTCAGAATTTCACGAGATTAATTAAGATATTTGATGGTTATTCTAGGGAGGGAAAAATAAGATCTAAAAGATTTTAAATTTGAACCTAAAACCCCGTTTTGTGGCCGAATAAATACGGTATGACGTCATTTCCTTTATATGTAGATACAGCAGCATGTGACTGGTATTTTGAACAAAGACGTTAATGCGACCTGGGAAGATCTTTATGAGACCAGACAAGCATCATTGCTTCATGTTGAGGCTCTCAAGTAAGTTTCCCATACTCTTCCTAAGCTTAATTAAAATTGAAAAGAGTTCCTTTCAGAGTATAAAACACATTCAAAAGAATAAACATGGGCCTTTCTTCGAAGTTTCGGCTATTTAAGCCTCATCAGTGACCCTTGACATATCCTGCGACGAAAGCCAGAGAAAATCACAATGTATTTTCTTACTTGTAATTAGGCAATCGAGTCAAAGACTGATTAGTATCAGAAAGGGATCCAAATACCTAAAAAGAGATGGTCTAGAATAAGAGTCTTAACCAATCAAAACTTCTGATTTCTCAGACCATATTTTTTAACCCTTTTTAGACTGAAAACCTGTTTTGGGGACATATGCTAGCAGTGCAGACCCAGTTCAGACGCCGCAGAACGCGGCGTCTGATCAGGGTCAACACTGTTTACTTACAGGAATATTTATGCAAAATATAATAAAAGTGAAAACATTCACCAGAAACCGTTATTACTAGAAATGGACTCATCCCAATTATAAGTATGGACAAGTCCACTGGTAAAAAAGGGTAAAAGAAGCCGAATGTGTATGGTTTGTTTGAAGCTGAACTGCTGCACAGGTTCTATGTGAGCATGTTTGAATAGGCCTAACAGAATAGAAATGCTAACTTTTTTGGCCAATTCTCAAAAGGCTGTTCTCAAAAAAGCCGAGAAGGCTCAAGTGAATGAACCCATATCATGCACCTCCTGGTACCGGGTCAGGCCACCTTTTAGCAACTATTACTTCTTTTTCCATGCTTACAAATGGATTGTTCGTGTAGTTTTAAAATCATTGTACTCTTCCGTATTTTTAATTTATAATTCATATTAGCTCTTGTTCCAAACATTATTTCAGAGACAAAAACGTTAGAGTGAAATGTAATCTTCGTCACGCAAAACCTACATCACAACCAAGGGCGTAGCTACCTATACGGCAAATACGCAAGTGCGTATTGAAATTTTGTCAAAATTGACAAAATTTCAAGACGCACATGCATATTTGCATGCTGAATATTTATAAATTAGACAAGATTTCAATACCAATTACCAAAGTAGCTGAAATACTAGCTTTCCTTTCAAGAAGTAGAGAATAAAACATGGTTGTGCGTATTATGAAATTGCCCCTAGTTACGCCCCTGACAACGTCAGTAATACTTAGTTTTGAAAACGTTCCCGTCAGTTAATTCAGCAACGCTCCAAGATAATAATCCCTTCCCCTAAAAAAAACAGGAAAAACATTAAGGTTGAAACATGATAAAATAATCAAATGGCAGTAGGTAAGTAAATGTACCGACATAACCCATGTCCAGGTAAAATTGTATGCGATATCGCCCTTCAACGCATCTAAATAACATCATATAATACGTCATTTCTAATTGTTGCACAGTTGTTTTCATTTCACTAATTGGATACAATTTACGTACTAGGTGGATAAACGTTTTAACTCTGGTTCGTGGCATCGCTTTTCAAAGATCTTAAATGCGAACATTCTTGAAAGAGTGTAGATGAAGAAAAATTAAAGACGCCGTTAGAAATGTTGACTCACTCTTTTCAGAAGACGCTTTGAAATTTGGTGTAAACATATTTTATTTCAATTTCATACAAGTTATGTACAGGTTACAAATAGTATACAATAGCAAAAGGATCTGAACGGAAGCCAAGGGCTTATTTAGTTCATCTCCTGTGAGATATATCAATTTATACCACAATTAGGCAGATATTTATGCAAATAATATAGTGGCCGGTACTTAGTAGAATTGTAAAGCGCAACATTAAAATGTGTGTATAGAATACAAAAACAATAAACGAAGAGAAAAAAAAAATGGAGCATTACCAAACAAAGAAGGAGTAAAGCAACGTGTTAATAGTCAGGACGAGGTATACCCGAGTAACTTATTTAGCTACTAGTAAGCCTAGGTGATAGTTTTGTTAAATTGACAGGCAGTTTCCAGGTCACAATTTCCTTTGAATAATACAAGCTAGTACATTAGCAGACTTTACAGATAACTTATGGATTTCAATTTACTAAGTAAGATTGCCACAAACTTCTTTATATTTAAAACCTATTACTGTCCTTGATGAAAGTTTGCACACATCTGAAAATAGTGTTATTTAATGGCAAAGTCAATGACCTATTACCATACATTAAAGTATCGAGTGAAACAGTGCATATTTGAAATTTATTACTGAGTGCGCGGAAATCTAATTAACTTTACATGCAAATTTTATAACGTCACTTTCGTTTCACTCTTCGTGACGTCAATGTCGCACTTTCACAACGCCCAAAATGTCAGACACTGTCAAATATACGTGACCATCAAGATAATGCCAGGCCGCATGTTGTTCGAGTTTGCTGTAACTTCCTGCCCCATAAAAACGTGATTCTCCTTGACTGGCCACCATACAGTCCTGATTTGACCCCACTAGAGCACCTATGGACGAGCTTGACAGACGGGTTCGGTCTCGCCTAACGTTCCCAATAACGTCCAGCAACTGACGGCTACTTTACAGCAGGAGTGAAACCACGTGATTCTGAGAAAGATCAAAACCTTCGTCAACTCCATTGCCAACAGGAAACGCGAAGCAACGCACACAAACGGTGGGCATACACGATTTTGACATTGAACTGTTATTTTGATTTCGACACATCGTACCCTTGAACAATTAAACGGACATTGGGCTTTGGTGTGCATTATGTGATATTAAAATTTTGAGAATTTCTTTAAAAAGAATTTGAAATGAAATGGAATCAATAACTTTAATTGAAACACTCTATTTCATGAAATATATTGAAATAAATTCAGTTGTGCATTTCTTTTTCCTTTCCGTATACATTACAGGATGTATGATGTGTCTACTATCTGAGCCACGACACGACAAAACCAATGAAGTGGCATGTGCTCAAAGCGAAGACTCAGATCACCTTGGGCATCCGTGAACAGTGTCTTAGCTTGCGCTTAAAGGGTAGCAAAGAATCTAAGCTAGCTCCGTGCGGACAGCAAAGACTCTGATCAGACAGGGCGGCTGTCCAAGGTGATCTGAGTCTTCGCTTTGAGCACATCCACTTCACTGGTTTTGTCGTGTCGCGGCTCAGATACTAGACACATCATAGAAACGCATAAATGAATTTCTTTAAATATATTTCATGAAATAGAGTGTTTCAATTAAAGTTATTGATTCTATTTCATTCCAAATTCTTTTTAAAGAAATTCTGAAAATTTTAATATCATATAATGCACACCAACGCCCAATGTCCGTTTAATTGTTCAAGGGTACGATGTGCCACTTTGTTGGTTTTGTCATGTCGCGGCTCATTTATGGTGAAGGTTCTTCTAAATGTCAATATGACTTGGTTGGTAAAATATACGGGCGCTTTCTGTTTTGAGGTGTAACAAGAACTATATCCACTTTTGTTCTGAATTACAGAAATAATCATAAAATTTGCCTATAACACATGTAGTATAAATTTTTATTGTTGAATGAAAAATAACATTTATTAAATTGGTCATATATAACCTTGAACTTAGGCATAACCATGAACTAGGGCAGACGAAATGTATTTTTTCAACAAAAGGTCTTTAAAAACTTTCATGGTTTACAGAACCCCGTCGAGCTTGTTTATACAACACACAGTAACAATCAGGTGTACATGTAACCTGTATATATACCTATATGTTACATAACGGTAGATAACATGTACGCCTTATTGTCACTGTGTGTTGTATAAACAAGTTGGGTGGGGTTCTTTAAACCATGAAAATAAGTTTTTTTAAAGACCGTTTGATGAAGAAGTACATTTCAGCTGCCCTAGTTCGTGTATTATACTATATATTGATACAAAAAGTTATAATTCTGATGCCGGTAAATGTAGTTCTACCGTTCCAAAATTTGGCCAAGTTCTTGGTAATATATGACTACTTCAATAAATGTTATTTTTCATTCATTAATAAATATATAAACTATAATAGGCATATTTTGTGATTCTTTCTGTAGTTCAGAACAAGAGTGCAGATTGTTCTTGTTACACCACAAAATAAAATGCACCGGAATATTATAACCACCAGGCCCCGAGGTTATAAAACTTTTTTCATGCTCAACTGAGCTGAGCATGAAATTTTACTGGCTCATAAATAGCAAATTACTGATAATTACAGTTGTTTTCTTGCTCAGTTTGCCTGAGTATGTAATTTTCTCTGCTTATGAATATGAAAATGCCAACATTAGTTTAGTTGGCATTTTCATATTCATAAGCAGAGAAAATTTCATGCTCAGCTGAGTTGAGCACAAAAAAAGTTTTATAACCTCGGGGCCTGGTCATATTGACATATAGAATTACGTTAAAATGTTATTTTTACAGAGTAGTGAGTGCAAAGTTTAGTCCAAGTCGAAAACCTCTCCTTCTGGCTGGTGCTAAAGATTCCAGTACTGTTCACGTCTATGAAATAAACGGTAAGTTTCTAAGTTTCTGAAATGGCCTACTTCGCTTTGGGCTAATGCCGCGGCTACAGCCGCTGTTCCATTAATTAGTCATTTCGTCCGATCAGAACCATCCTATCAAATTTTAGCGACCATTTTCATGATCCTCAGACTGGGTTTGATACATATTCGCTGGTTGGTCAAAATGGTGGCGCCAGGGTCCAAAATGGCCCCTTGGCATGGAGTCCAAGGTTTGAACCATAGAAATGCAAAGAAAAATATTCAAAAGTCTTCTTCTTCAGAACCGCAAGGCTTAAATGCTTGAAATTTGGTATGATGCATTGCCTAGTGGTCCTCTACCAAGTTTATTCAAATTTTGGGCCCAGGGTCCAAAATGGCCCTGCGGCAGGGAGTCCTTGGTTTGAACCATAGAAATACATAGAAAAATATTCAAAATTCTTTTACTTCAGAACTACTTGGCTCAGATGCTTGAAATTAAGTATGTAGCTTTGCCTAGTAGTCGTTTACCAAGTTTGTTTAAATGATGACCCCTGGGTCTAAAATGGCCCGCCCTAGGGGGTCCTGGGTTTGAACCATAGAAATACATAGAAAAATATTCAAACATATTCTTCTTCAGAATCACATGGCTCAAATGCTTGAAAATTGGTATGATGCATTGCCTTGTAGTCCTTTATCAAGTTCGCAAATGATGGCCTGAGGGTCCAAAATGGCCCTGCGGCAGGGAGCCCTGAGTTTGAGCCATAGAAATACATATAGGAAACTATTCAAAAATCTTCTTGTTCTGAACCACTTGGCCCAGATGTTTGAAATTTGGTATGATGCATTGCGTGGTGGACTCCTGCAAAGTTTGTGTAAATGGCAGCCCTGGGATCCCAAATGCCTCTGGGGCAGGGAGTCTTGGGTTTGAAATCAAAATGTACATAAAAATCTTCTTCTCCAGAACCCCTTAGTGCAGATGCTTGAAATTTGGAATAATGCATTGCCTAGTGGTCCCTTACCAAGTTTGTTCAAATGACAGTGCCAGGGTCAAAAATGGCCCCGCCCCAGGGGTTCAGGGTTTGAACCATAGAAATGCGTAGAAAAATATTCAAAAATCTTCATCTTCAATACCACTTGGCTCAGAGGCTTGAATTTTAGCTTCTATCTTTACCTAGTGGTCCTTTATCAAGATTATTCAAATGATGGCCCCATGGTCCAAAATGGCCTGGCCCAAGGGGTCCAGGGTTTGAACCATAGCAATACATAGAAAAATATTCAAAAATCTTCTTCAAAACCATTTGGAAATGATTGCAAACTATCAGGTTTGTTCAAACTATGACCCTAGTTTGACCTTAAACCTTTTAGCGCAGGTGAGCGATTCAGGGCCTCTTGGCCCTCTTGTTATGAAATAAAGGCAATAATCGTGACACTTCGGAAAACTGACATCGCTGTCCCGGTAATAAACTTCATTTGAGCCGCGACACGAGAAAACCAACAATGTGGTTATGCGGCCAGCGCAGACTCAGATCAGCCTGGGCATCCGCCCAGTCTGATCAGAGTCTTCGCTGTCCGCATGGATGTAGCTTCGACCCTTAGCTACCCTTTAAGCGCTTAGCAAAGATTCTGATCGGACTTGGTGGATGCCCAGGCTGATCTGAGTCTGGGCGCACAGCCACTTTGTTAGTTTTCTCGTGTCGCGGCCCATTTCATAAACCAATACACAGTTCCGAGCCACACCCAGAATGTCACACAAAATCACATGATATCGTATACCTGGTCAATGCAACGACAACTTAGCACGTGACATAGTCTCACAAACAAATCGCACGTGGTCAATACCAACATAAGTCCGTGATTTTACCTTTCAGTTAACGAAGGGATGTATACCTGTTTAAAGAAAACAAACTTACACCACTTGTAATAAATTTACCCTGCTTTGCAAGAACAGAACGCATCGGAAATGCGTGATGCGCCAACTGCCATGTGTAGGCCATGAGGAGGCTGATTCTTCGCCATAGATCGCCAACATTTAGCGGGCACTTGCATTTGTCATTTGTTTTTCCGCCATCTTTGTGTAAGCTTGTGAGACGTAGTAACAGTAACTAAGCAGGCGGAGCTTAGCAGCTATTCTCGGAACTGTGTATGACAGTTGCACCTTAGTATGGGAAAACTGCTTTTTAAGGTTCCTTCCTTTGTTTTCCTCCAGTTAGTAACCAACTTGAACACCTGCAGTGAAAGGTTTTCTAGAGTCCATAGACTTCTTTGTATAAAGCTCGTGCCCAGGTGGTTCATATGAAACACCAGGGGCCGTATTCATAAAGCCACTTAAGTAGTTGCTATGCTGTTGCTAAGGCTAAATTTCTTTGAAGGAGATTCCCTACAACTATGAAAATTGCTCTGGAGGAACAGTCTTGCAAAGACTGTTCCTCCAGACCAAATTTCATAGTTGTATGGAATCTCCTTTATAGATATTTAGCCTTAGCAACAGCATAGCAACGACTTAAGTGGCTTTATGAATACGGGCCCTGGGCCGTGCATGGTCACATTCGCACGTGCGTATACCATATATGGAACTCTGCCTATTGCTTAATGGGTTTACCTGTCCGATTCTCTTCCCTTTGATATCAGGCACCACGGTCGCTTACCTGAGTACAGGTGCTAACCAATATGCATTGAAAATATTAAAACTGTCCAGTTTATCAATTGAAAATTTGGCTATATTCTATAAGATATTGCAGGAAAGCTGAAAGCTTTCTCTTTAATATGAACCAAAAAAGTATAAAAATCAGTTAAAGTCCGACTTTGTCAAATCGTATCTTTTTTAACGGCAAACTAGTTATTGAAGCCTATAACGAAAGACTAAAACGACCCAGGAAGGCATTTTGGCTATGCAATTTTGAAGTTTGATTTTAGCTGTTCAATATTCTATAATTTATCATAACGAAGTATAGATGCCAAGCTTTAAAGTAATGCTAATTTCACAGAAATAAATTTATTTTTAATACGTTTCATTTAGTGATTAAGCATTTGGAGTTCGATGTTTTGACGTTATAATCTAGCGCTTAATGTTTTTCGAGATCCGACAATGAACTCATCTATTCTGTTCTGTTCGCGTTGTTCTCAAATATTTAATGTAATAATTATTTTTAGCTCCCTGGATGACATAGCCTTTCCAGAATGGGGTCAGCTCTAAGAAGAAAGAATTTGCTCATAAGGGAGCAAATTCCTTCATGTAAGCGTTCCTATTAAGTAGGGAGGCAAACAAAAATGGCACAGTTGTTTCCCCTGAAAGCGTACTCATTCATTTTATTTGTTTTCTCTATTTCAGTGGAGTGCGACGAAATGAGTTCCTCCTCCAAATGGGTCTGATTCAATCAACATGAGTAAAACTATGGCTAGCTTGAAGTATAGTTTCAGCAAGAACACAGCTATTGCACAATCATATATTCAATAGTTTTGTATCATAATTGGCATAAGATATGCCCTCTAAGAGGGTCCCCATATGCAATAACAAAAAAGTGTAATTTTTAATATAAATCCTAGCATTTTGATTTTATAAAACTAATTTCCAGCAGGCACACAACGTTGATGCAACATAGAATCAAAGTGAATTCAATGTAATCTTCAACGTTGATTCAATGTATTTCAAGTCGTGTACCACTGAGATGTATGTAGACGTAGCACGCAGGGCTTAATAAACAAGGCTTGCCTCGACTTCTGTTATCTACACAGGCTAATCTGTATCTGCAAATGACAAGGGCGTAGCTACCTATACGCAAATACGCAGGTGCGTATTGAAAGTTTGTCAAATTGACAAAATTTCAACACACACCCGCGTATTTTCATGCTGAAATGTTGTTAACTGGGCAACATTGTAAAACTAACTGCCAACAGACTCGAAAATTTTAAATATCTTAGGGGCTTAACCCTCTATTATTGCCCTTAATGAGAATGAAACATAATTGTGCGTACTGTGTAATTTCCCCTAGCTACGCCCCTGAATTATGATGAACAGTATAATTTCACTCTCAGAAATATATTCATGCGACACGATTGATAAGAATGTTTTTGTCACAACAGATAATTCACGGATATTTTTTTTCTTATTTATTCTGTCTACTTTCTAATTTCATACCGTTACCGTTTCCGAGAAATTTGAAATCTGGGTACAGCTGAAACTCTGACAAGCATTATTGTTATTAATATATTTTCTTTTCTTTTTGTCATTCCTAACTGCCGGAGCGAGGCAGGCAAATATGAGTGTACCGTGTAACGATCAGGTCAAAATATCAGACACCGTGTACAGATCGGAAGAAAAATGTAACTGTTGCTTAAGCTGCTAGATGGCTGCTAAGGTTGCTTATGGAAATAAAGAACACACACAAAACCTCTTGGTTTTATCTAGAGTCTTTGTATCAGTGATTTGCCGATGAATCAAGCGACTCAATTATCAATCGTTTGCAGCAAATGAGTGATTAATCGATCACAGTTTGATGTAATCGATGTATCACTTTTAGCTCACCTGAGCACGAAGTGCTCAAGATGAGCTTTTGGGATACCGTGATGTCCGTCGTCAATCGTACGTGTGGACGGACGTCCGTCCGTCCGGACGTCCGTCAACTTTTGCTTGTGTACACTCTAGAGGTCACAGTTTTGATCCAATCTTCATGAAACTTTGTCAGAATGTTAATCCTCACAATATCCAGGCCAAATATGAAATTGGGTCATGTCGAGTCAAAAACAAGGTCACTAGGTCAAATATTAGAAAAACCTTGTGTACGCTCTAGAGGTCACAGTTTTAATCTAATCTTCATGAAGCTATACAGAATGTTTATCCTCACAATGTCCAGGCCAAGCTCGAAACTGGGTCATGTCGGGTCAAAAACTAGGTCACAAGGTCAAATATAAGAAAAACCTTATGTACGCTCTAGAGGGCGGTCACAGTTTTGATCCAATCTTCATGAAACTTTGTCAGAATATTTGTCCTCACAATATCCAGACAAAGCTCAAAACTGGGTAATGTCGGGTCAAAAACTAGGTCAGTAGGTCAAATCTTAGAAAAACCTTGTGTACGCTCCAGAGGGCACTGTTTTTTTATCCAATCTTTATGAAACTTTGTCAGAATGTTTAATATTACAATATCTAGGCCAAGCCCGAAACTGGGTCATGTCGGGTCAAAAACTAGGACACTAGGTCAAATATAAGAAAAACATAATGTACGCTCTAGAGGTCACAGTTTTGATCCAATCTTCATGAAACTTTGTCAGCATATTTATTCATACAATATGCAGGAAAAGCTTAAAATTGGGTCATGTCGGGTCAAAAAAAAGGTCAGTAGGTCAATTATTAGAAAAACATTGTGTACGCTCTAGAGGTCACAGTTTTGATCCAGTCTTCATGAAACTTTGTCAGAATGTTTATTCCCATAAAACCTAGGCCAAGTTTGAAACTCGGTCATGGCGGGTTAAACACTAGGTCACTGGGTTAAATCTTAGAAAAACCTTGTGTATGCTCTAGAGGGCACAGTTTTTTTATCCAATCTTTATGAAACTTTGTCAGAATGTTTATTATCACAATATCCAGGCCAAGTATGAAACTGAGTCATGTCGGGTCAAAAACTAGGTCACTAGGTTAATTATTAGAAAAACATTGTGTACGCTCTAGAGGTCACAGTTTTGATCCAATCGTCATGAATCTTTGTCAGAATGTTTATCCTCACAATATCCAGGACAAGTTTGAAACTGGGTCATGTCGGGTCAAAAACTAGATCACTAGATCAAATATTATAAAAACCTGGTGTACGCTCTAGAGGTCACAGTTTTGATCCAATCTTCATGAAACTTTGTCAGAATGTTTATACTCACAATATCAAGGCCAAGCTTAAGCATGGTCATGTCGAGTCAAAAACTAGGTCACTAGGTCAAATATTAGAAAAAAACCTTGTGTACGCTCTAGAGGTCACAGTTTTAATCCAATCTTCATGAAACTTTGTCAGAATGTTTAACCTCATATTATCCAGGCCAAGTTTGAATCTTGATCATGTCAGGTCAAAAACTAGGTCACTAGGTCAAATATTAGAAAAACCTTGTGTACGCTCTAGAGGTCACAGTTTTGATCCAATCTCGATGGTACTTTGTCAGAATGTTTATCCTAACAGTATCCAGGCCAAGTTTGTAACTGGGTAATGTTGGTTTAAAAACTCGGTAACTAGGTCTAATCTTAGAATAACCTTGTGCTCTAGAGGGCACTTTTATTTTCTCCAATCTTTATGAATCTTTGTCAGAATGTTTATTCCCACAATATCCAGGCCAAGTATGAAGTTGGTCATGTCGGGTCAAAAACTAGGTCACAAGGTCAAATAGAGGTCACAGTTTTAATCCAATCTTCATGAAACTTTGTCAGAATGTTTATCCTTACAATATCCAGGTCAGGTTTGAAACTGGGTCATGTCGGGTTTAAAACTAGGTCAATAGGTCAAATATTAGAAAAAACCTTGTGTACGGTCTAGAGGCCACAATTTCAATCCAATCTTTTTGAAACTTTGTCAGAATGTTTAATATTACAATATCCAGGTCAAATTTGAAATTGAGTCATGTCGGGTCAAAAACTAGGTCAATAGGTCAAATATTGGAAAAACTTTATGTACGCTCTAGAGGGCACAGTTTTTTTATCCAATTTTTATAAAACTTTGTCGGAATATTTATCCTTACAATATCCAGGCCAAGTTTGAAACTGAGTTATGTCAAAAACTAGGTAACTAGGTCAAATCTTAGAATAACCTTGTGTACGCTCTAGATGACACAGTTTTGATTCAATCTTCATTAAACTTTGTCAGAATGTTTATCATTACAATATCCTGGCCAAGTTTGAAAGTAGGTCCTGTCGGGTCAAAAACTAGGTCATTAGGTCAAATATAAGAACGACCTTGTGTACGTTCCAGAGGGCACAGATTTGATCCAATCTTCATGATACTGTGTCAGATTTTTTATCTTCACAATATCCAGGCCAAGTTTGAAAGTGGGTCATGTCGGATCAGAAACTAGGTCACTAGGTCAAATCTTAGAATAACCTTGTGTTTGCTATAGAGGGCTCAGTTTTGATCCAATCTTTTTGAAACTTTGTCAGAATGTTTGTCCTTACAATATCCAGGCCAAGATTGAAAGTAGGTCATGTCGGGTCAAGGTTGATTCAATGTGTGTGCCCAGTGGGAGAGGTGGGAAGACAATATTAAGGAGGGGACAGGGATGCACTTTTCTAGCTCAGATAGGACAGCTTAAGTCAGAACAACGTGGAAAGTGTTGTTGTAAAGTCACTAGCATGTGGTGCCCCAACGACCAGCAAGGCTAAGAGAGAGATTAGACTTGACTTACAAAAAACTAACCAAGAAGCTACCCACTGGGCACACGATGTTGAATTAACATTGAATCGACGTTGATTCAACGTCATGACGTTGATTCAACGTTGATTCAATGTTGCTTCAACGTTGTGTGCCTGCTGGGATAGTTGTTTAACTAGGATTTCTCGTTTTTCGTGAGACGTGAAAAACCAAAAGGTTAATGCTAAATTTTCCTAGGCAAGAACGTCTCTGCCTGACATCCCATGGTACAAACTTTTGTTGTCGAGCAGTTTACCCAGCAGGCACACGACGTTGAATCAACATTGATTCAAAATTGATTTAACGTTGTTTACCCAGTGGGTAGCTAGTTAAGTCTTGCGTTTAAAGAATACACAAATGGCATACACAGTTATTTTGCTTGTAAATTTACATAGTAAGACCTAAGCTGCATGTCTTGGCCAGATTTAGCATGCACACAGGCTGATCTGTGCTGCTATTTGCATGAAGATGAAGGATTTTTCTCACAACGCAGTTCTTTTGAGGAAGTACAAAAATAATTAAGGTCATTAAGCTACATTTACCACTTAATGTAATATAATTATCGGAGTGCCCTGAGATGTATTTTTGCTAAAGGCTCGTTATCTTTTTTTTTTTTTTTTTCTTCTTCTTCTTCTTCTTCTTCTTGTAAAAAACTATAAATCACCGTTCGCAGTAAGATGGCGATCATCAGAAGTGCGGCTGAGTACAGACAACTGTCACGGAAGCTGATGCTGGTGGTTTAATACTCTCATTTCAGATAGACACTCTATATTTATTTCATAACAGCTCATTCATATTTTCATATTTCATTTATTATGTCATATTTATTTTTATATGTATTTATTTTTATTTTTATTTTAAAATTTATCTTGTAAGATGCCTGATCATTGGTGATGCTGGTAAACTTTCAGTTCTGGCTCTATATAGACTGAAATACTGTCTCAAAGAGCCGTTAGACCCATACCAACCGGCAACTAACCAAAGTAGAATTGCGGTCTAGTTGCGTTATAGACATCATCATCACCCTTGTTTAGATTACACAGGCCTGAATCAATCCTCTACCGAGGGTGGGGCCTGTCTGACTTGTCCTTCCTCGAAGACGCCCTCTCTACTCAGAGCGGTTCTCGGGTTCCATGGAATCAATACCAAGCTTCCGTCATTTCCTCTCACGTTTTATTTGGTCTGCTTGGTCTCCTTTGCGCGACCACCTCAAACTCGGGCAATCCACCGGTGTTGCGCTCCACGTGCCCAAGCCACTTCATCCTTCTAGTGCGGAGCACAACATCCACCTCCAGGATGTCAAGATTTGCGACAAGGGAATCTGAGCTATCTTCGTCCGTCGCCTTGACGTTGCAGATCCAGCCGCGAATCGTTGCGCGGTCAATACGCCTGAGGATGTTAAGAGTATCCGCCGACGTCTCCGCTGCGAACAGCATCACACTATGGACCCACCTAGAGTACACCCGCCCTCGGGTCAAGAGCAGCAGATGGCGGTTGGTGAGAAGAGGGAGGAGGGAGGAGTTGGCGGAACACTTAAACTTATTTATTCATTTTTGTCGCACCTGCTCTAGCAAGGTGCGATATAGGCGTCCGGTTTTCCGTCCGTCCGTCCGTCCGTTCACAATTTACGTCGACCCTAGCATTTTAATCCATTCAAATGACTTATTCTCTGCAACCACTGCATCCATGGTTCTCAAATTTCACATGCAGCATGATCACAGGGTATAATCGATTCCGCTAATTTTCGCTTCCTGCAGAGACTGTACATCATATTTGGCTTCCGCCGAGACTGTCCGCGAACTCTTGCTTCCTGCAGAGACTACTGTCCTCGTTAAATGGCTTCCTGCCGAGACTGTCCGCGAGATTCTGCTTCCTGCCGAGAGCCTCGGCAGGAAGCAGAATCACGCGGACAGTCTCTGCAGGAAGCCATTTATCATGTACAGAAGTCTCGGCAGGAAGCAAGAGTTCGCGGACAGTCTCGGCGGAAGCCAAATATGATGTACAGTCTCTGCAGAGGCCCAAATAGTTAGAAATTTTTGGTACATACATTTTATACGGAGCCGAATCAGAATCAAGAATCAAGCATAAGAGTAATTTACAAGATAATAATAATAATAAGATGAAATAAAATAAAACTCCTTTGCCTTACTACTAACCGTTCCAAGACGGCTCATCTGTTGCATTTTCTCGTTGTAAGACCAAATATGTCTTATAACACATGTTGGCAACTCTCTATATCCAAAAGTCGAAATTTATATCAAGCTACTGATATATCAAACTAAATTTGCTTGTCCGCTGCTAGGCAGCAAAAACGCTTCTCCCTATTAAGAAGAAGCAGCAGACAAAAAAGTTTACTGATCAAGAAGGTGGTGCAGACAGAATACTAGTAACGGGGAATAAATCATTTGATAAAAATGTATTACTGTATGTTTGAGAAAATACCACTTTTTCATTGTATGAATTTCAGGTAGCATTTCACTGATAATTCAAGTGAAGCATGGCATACACTGTATGCCATGCTCCCTTCGAATTAAAAGTGACATGCTACCATAGGAACTACTCTTGTACTTAGTACCTTCGCATAATGATGTCTCGACGACGTCAGTATGAACTCTTCCAATGGTCGCTATGTTAACAGATATATAACATCGTTGTTTCCGGAGCATGGCAAACAGTATATGCTATGCTCTGCCAATTGTTAAATGACATTACAAACAAATTCTTTAAATAGAAACTTCAGATTTTCACAAACAAGTAATTGGGGCCTATTCTCAAATCATTTAATGTTAACGTGACAAGACAGTGAGTCAGACAGAAAATAAATAAACGGATCAAAACGAGTAGCCGGACAGTAATTCTACGTTTTACGGACCACAAAGACGACACAGATAGAATAACAGAACCGCGACACGAGAAAACCAACAAAGTGGCATTGCGCCATGCCAAGTCTGACCAGAGTCTTCAGTATGTGCTCGGAAGCAGCCAATCAGTGTGCTTTATTTTGAGTTTGAGAATGTTATCAAGTTTTATAACCTCGGGGCCAGGTAAGAGACGCCTACATATCAACTCACGAGCACAAGCGTCCTCCATCGAGCCACCCCAAGCCCTGTGCCCGAGAAAGGCGAAAGACAATGGCATCAGCAAGGAGATGACTGATGCAGCTAGAACTTGCAACAAACCAAAATAATCCAAAAGAATGGATACCAAACTCTACTAACACTTAAAGCGCCAGTGATGAAAATGGCAGAATTTACAAACAGTGCAGATCCTGATGAGATGGCTCATAATGAGCCACCTCATCTAGATCTACACTGTTTGCCCTCTAGTTTTTGAATTTTCAATATGATATAGCTTGGATGAAACATATTTTGAAATTTTGCAGACGTAAATTTTGTCGTCTGTTTTTTGGCGCTTGAAGGGATAACATCTATGTCGCTATGACAGTCTAAGTGCAGGAGATCTGATGTCACTATATAAATGATCTATATTTCTTAATTTGGAATAAAAGACTATCATGACTTATACAATGTAAATAAGTAAAATGAAACTATTTTTGCACGATACTTATTTGAAATGGCATAAAATATATAAACAAATAACTTCAGTAAACTTATCTCTTTCGAGTTATCACAATCTTCATCTCTATTCTTTGAATTTTCAAGATATAACTCGAAGTATGTTGGTGAAATTTTGCAGACGTAAATTTTGTTGTCTGCTTTTTTAGCGTTTTAAGGTTCATTGTAGGTATACTTATGGTTAAAACTGTCAAGGTCACTTTCTGCGTGAGCCCGGGCAGGAACAACTAGTGACATCGCGTGAAAAGAACCTTAAAAATACATACTGGGAGGCCCCAGGTCACCGTCCCCAGGTCAGCCTGCGCAGATCAGATCGCACGAATAATCTTGATTCTTTAGAACCTTGAAGTCTCAAAAGTGACAAAGAGGATCAGTTCACGGACGGCCTCTGGCAGATTAGTTGGTCGTGCACAGCCGAAGTGCATTTTCACGCAACGCAATGCCAACTACCGACATTCCTTATTGCATACATGTTACAGGAAACTGCTGAAATGCTCACAGCATGATTTTCATCTTCCTCTAAAGTCTGATGTGTCAAATGCAAAAATACATATGCCGTCAGTAAACTGAATACATTTGGAATGTTTGTGTCACTATATTTCAGGTATTGGTAGCTTTTTTTTCTTTTTTTCTTTTTTTGCAAAAAAATAAATAAATAAAAAGCTTTAGCGCGTATCTCATTAACGCAGCAGAATCTTTGTTAAATATTTACTCAATTTATTCATCACATCATACTCGAAGTTTCGGCTAATCAAAGCCTTTATCAAGATTTTGTTTCCTTTTAATGCTACATCGTCTTATTGTCTTTATATTGCTGATGTCCTCCGTTTTGAATAATTTTGCACTATAGTTTGAAAAAAATATTCAGAATTGTGGACATCAGCAATATGAAGACAATGTAACATTGAAAGGAAAAAAAAAAAACTTGCTTGATAAAGGCTTTGATTAGCCGAAACGTCGAGTACGATGTTTTACACGTACGTTTTTGAGGTGTATTGAAAAGTGCTGCATGTTTTATCATTTTTAAGACTTCAAAAGAACATTTACTTATCTCTTTATTTATTTTCTTTCTTTTTTTTTTTTTTTTTTTTTCGTTTTAAGTTTAAATGAATAATAACCCATCCCTGCCGTACGCCACTGTCTCAACTTAATCCAAATATAGAAAGCTAGGCCTGTGTATTGCATGGCCAGTTTTGACCAGTTTTATATTTTGAAAACTAGCTACTGAATAATGCTGCGGAATTGTGGTCGAATCGATTTTGTTTGATTGATTGATTTATTGCTTAATGTCCACGGTAAACAGCTATGGTCATGTCGTGACGGTCAGTTAACCAAACCACACTATTCCTGGGAAGGCATAGACCTCCAAAGCGGTTCACCAGTACTAGGTGCACACACTTTCGCCACTAGCTGACAACTGCATGCCCTTCTTGAATCAGCGGAAGGAGAAACGAAAGTATTTGGCCAGACCAGGTTTCGAACCCACGACCTCTGACTTATGAGTCAGGTGTCCTACCGATTGCGCAACGCGGCCCGGCCTGTGGTCGAATCGAAGAAACTCAGATGGTAGGGTAGCATTCTAACCAAAAGAAGTAACATGTTGCATAAAAACATCAAGTTTTCATCTATCGAAAGAAGATCTGAATTACACATTTTGAGCCGCGACACGAGAAAACCAACAAAGTGGTTGTGCGCCCAGCGCAGACTCA
This sequence comes from Ctena decussata, assembly GCA_963989385.1. Taxonomy (NCBI): domain Eukaryota; kingdom Metazoa; phylum Mollusca; class Bivalvia; order Lucinida; family Lucinidae; genus Ctena; species Ctena decussata. The sequence goes on along the minus strand of OZ022498.1, from coordinate 28,434,873 downwards.
GATCAGCCTGGGCATCCACCCAGTCTGATCAGAGTCTTTGTTGTCCGCATGGAGGTAGCTTAGACCCTTAGCTACCCTTTGGGCCCTTAGCAAAGAGTCGAATCAGGCTGGGTGGATGCCCAGGCTGATTTGAGTCTGCGCTCGGCGCACAACCACTTTGTTAGTTTTCTCGAGTCGTGGCTCATTTTGACCAAATCTGGCGAGAAAGTGTGGAAAAATATGGAGACAATCAAGCAAGAAAATATGGATTATGTTTTTATATCGGATTGTATTCCTGTAGAACATGGCGTGCTTTATTCGAATTAGGCACAAACCTAAAATTTATGCAACAAAATCAATCGTTTGCTACTGTCCGAACCAGATATTACAAATCATGGACTTCATTCATATATCGATTAACCGGCCTTTTATTATAAATTCCTTTCATCAATGTAAAAAAACAAAGACTCGAGTTCAAAGGTTTTTCACAGATCGGCGACTACCTGCATAACAGCTATTTTCACAAATGAGCCGCGACACGACAAAACAAATAATGTGGTTGTGCGCCCAGCGCAGACTCAGATCAGCCTGGGCATCCGCCCAGTCTGATCAGAGTTTTCGCTGTCCGCATGGAGGTAGCTAAGAATCTTTGCTACCCTTTAAGCGCTTAGTGAAGAGTCTGACCAGACTAGGCAGATGTCAAGGCTGATCAGAGTTTGCACTGAGCGCACAACCACATTGTTGGTTTTCTCATGTCGCGGCTCAAATGAGCCTCGAGACGACAAAGCCAAAGCCAACATAGTGGCATGTGCGCCCAGCCAAGACCCAGATGAGCCTGGGCATCCATGCCACTGTTGGTTTTGTCGTGTCGCGGTTAAAATACCGAAACACCTAAAACAACAAACGGTGAAACTCGCTAGAAAACGATAGTTAGTTAGAGACCCCCTATTGTTTATAAGTGGATAGGCAAAGCCTAGCCTCATATGAAGTCACACTGACCCCATATTCCTGAGAGGGTCAATTATCATCTGAGTGTTTTGTTGCACAGAGAACCTAATAATTGTTCCGTTACCCAACCCACCTAAGTAGTGTGTGTCAGAGAGAGAAAACAAACGAAAAACAAAATGATCTGCCCTGTGAAAAATTTCCGTAGATTTTACGGTAGAATACCTGGCAACCAGCTGCCAGTCCATTTCCCGTTATTTTTACGGGCACCCGTAAACATTGGCATAATCATCACGCAGAGCAAGATAGAATAAGGCAGTTCTTGTTTTGGTCATATAGCCCTTCAGCACTATGAAGGTATTTTCTAGTGCGGTCAGGTAACATAACCCTACCATATCGAGATTTCAAGAATGTTCTACAGGCAGACACCCGTGAAAATAACGGGAAATGGACTGGCAGCTGGTTGCCAGGTATTCTTCCGTAAGATCTACGGAATATTTTTACAGTGAAGTATTCCTTGCACTCGAGGTATTTATTCACAAATCACAGATTGAAGTCTATTGATTGAAAGTTTTTAAATTACTGAAAACTGTGGGCGGTCGCCTTGATTTATAAGAGAATAATCTCTGGCCCACCATGGGTATTTTGGGGGTCATCATGGGACCACTCTTGTCCAATCGCATCATCAAATTATTGAATGAGGTGCAATAAATCGAATTCTAACTCACTTGTTACTGATCTTGATATCCAGACTAACACTCTTGACTCCTGTGTCATAAGTTTGTAATGCTAGTGTCACACATTGGCGTATCAGTTTGCGTACGTACGGCGTATCCGGATACGTGGCAGTAAGAAAGGAACGCCACAGCAACGCCACAGCAACGAAAGCTTACGTAGCTGATACGCAGCACGATCTCCTTGTACGTCAAAGTGCGGCAATTTTTTATCCATAATTTGAATCAGTGATATCAATAAATCGGACTGAATCAATGAAATCCATACCTCGAATTATGGATATCCATAAATCACCGTAGAGGCTTGTTATTTAAACTTATTATTTGCAAAGACGAATTATTGATACCCATATTTCTAATAAGTGATATCCATAAATATGCCTAACTATTGACATCCACAATCCGAATATTCAACACCAATTATTCTTCTTATGGATATCCAGAAATCTAAATGATAAGAGGATATCACTAATTTGAATTAAGGATATCATTAACTCGATTTATTGATATCCATAACTCGAACAAGTGATATCCATAAATTGGCAGAATTATGCATATCCATAATTCGATCCATAATTCGAAAGGTGATATCCATAATTCGAATTAGTGATATCCATCAATCTTTCAGAGGATTTGATAGCTATAATTCGAATTATGGACATCCATTATTCGACCTATGGACATCCATACATAATGAGGGAAACTCAAAACAATTATGAATATCACTATTTCAAATTATGGATATCACTTTCTCGAATTATGGATATCCATAAATTTTATCGGTATCTATAAACAGAGAATACATAGTAAAACGGCACCCCATAGGTCCTGGCCTCTTTGTCCCCTGTTAGGTTGACTGCTGTCTCAGACTCAGCTGCTGCTGGATCTCAGTGATGACAGCTGACTATGTCCGAAGGTCTGGTTCGGTGGGTGCAGCCGATTTTTCCCCGTTCCCCTGGTTCTCCCTGGGCGTGACTTCTACGGAGGCATAATGTTTAGCTAGTAACTTGTTTGACTGCATTTGAAAGAAAACTAGCAGCGCACAGCACAGGAACATTTATACGCAGCTGTTTACGCCGCTAGTACGCAGTAGCTACGTTGCCCTTGAAAATGCGGAAACGCCGTGCCAACGCAACAGTTACGCCACAGCAACGCATTATACGCAACACATCGCCACGCATACGCCTCAATGCACCGTATCTTGAAACAGGTACGAAAAGAGATACGCCAAAGGTACGTCGCAGAATGCATATGCACTTCGCAGGACTAGAATTTGCATAAAATACACCACAGTTCTTCGCGATCGACACGCGTATGTGATTTTTGTGAAATACGCCGCTGACACGCAATAGTGTGACGCTAGCATAAGTACTTCAAATATTCTTAACCCACATATGCTCTCATAATAACGGGAAATCTGAAATTCATTCAGGACGAAAAAAAAAAGGTTGTGCAATGACCGTTGGTGTGAATGACAGCATGTTTAGACTAAAGTCTGTAGAAGTTGAAATCATGCATTTTCAAAATGGTAGACAACGCATTTCATTCTATTCTCAAATCATTTTTTTACCTCTTAATCTGAAGTTTTCTTGAGCCATTTCAAGCAGCGTACCTTAGATTTTCATGAGAGGTATAGGCCGCAAAACAATGTCGGTGTCTAAATTACATTTCAAAGCTGGAAAATGGTGGAACAAAAGCCTAGGTACAAACTTTGGCGGAATGTAAGGATTGAGTCAATGACCACTGTCGTCATGCAGACACTAAAGTTGCTGTGAGCAAGACTTCCTACGCTAGGCTAAGTACCTAAGCGTCATAAAAAGGCAATAAAAAGCATGATTTAATGCTAACTTAAGCTTTTGTACCACTACTAACCTCTCTAAATCCAGACCATCAAGAACTGCTTCACTGTTATTAAACAAAAGTTGAAATAAAGTACTGTCTAAAGTCTGGGTGGAACCTTTTCCGATTAGATCCAGCAAAAACTGAGCAATGTGAGGTAATGGATGACTTAAATTCAATGACTTAAATTCATTTTCTTAGCGTCTATCCAGAGAATATAATTGAGCCGCGACCTGACAAAACCAACAAAGTGACATGTGCGCCCAGATCAGTCTGGGCATTTGCCCAGTCTGATCAGAGTCTTTGATGTCTGCATGGAGATAGCTTAGATCTTTAGCTACTTTTTAAGCGCTAAAGCGAAGAGTCTGGTCAGACTGGGCAGATGCCCAGGCTGATCGGAGTCTGCGCTGGGCACACTACCACTTTGTTAGTTTTCTCATGTCGGGGCTCATATCTTTTTAGAATTTCTTTGGGTTTCTCGTGTGGAGAGCCATAGCTGCAATAATGTGGCTCCTACTGCTAGTCTGGGGCCGTATTCATAAAACGACTTAAGTGGTTGCTATGCTGTTGCTAAGGCTAAATTTCTTTGAAGGAGATTCCCAACAACTATGAAATTTGGTCTGGAGGAACAGTCTTTGTAAGACTGTTCCTCCAGACCAAATTTCATAGTTGTAGGGAATCTGTAAGACTGTTCCTCCAGACCAAATTTCATAGTTGTAGGGAATCTCCTTTATAGATATTTAGCCTTAGCAACCGCATAGCAACGACTTAAGTGGCTTTATGAATACGGCCCCTGGACTACAGTGAGGTGACTACTTTGGCAGTGAAGCAAAGCAAACTGCAGTACAGGATTGTACTGACGGAACACATCTCGAAAAGCAATTGACCATGAGGTTTTGATAATTTTGGGAGGAATATGGTAGCTTTAATCATAGTGCAAAATGTATATTTTCTGGTCGTTTGCAATCATTTGGTTCATTCAAAGTCATTTTGAAAATAGGGTTGTGCTCAAGCCGATGTTAGAGGGTGTGCTGCACATTTCGTTACTGGTGGTGAGCAGACCCAAACAAATTGAGTCTGTTATTTTCGTTTCTTTGGTGTATCCCTAGCTTCTAAAAGATGTAAGTAACCTTCATTGCAGCTTGTGTAAAGTGTCGTGTGGTTGTAAGAAAGCGTCTCCCCATGCTTAACCCATTGCATGCCGGGTATTTTTTGACGTCTGCTGAAATTGTCGTCTGCATCAAAAATCATGAATATTTTGACTATATTGGTCAAACCAACTCTTGTAGAAATGATGTCTAGGCAGCAAACAGTTTGGCTCTCCGATCAGGCCCCACAAAGGGGTATCCCGAATGGAATGGGTTAATCTTAGTGCAGATTATATATATATTTTTTTCTTTTGAACCATTGATTTCATTTAGAGTCATTTTAAAATAGAATTTTGCTTAGGGGGTGGTAGAGGGCGTGGCCGTTGCTGCACATTTTATTACTAGCCATTACCAGACAGCTGAGCCCTCTGGTATTTTCGTTTCTATGGTGAATTCCTATCTTACTAAACGGTATAGCGTTTCATAAGCTGAATGGAGAGAAAATTTCTGTCATACCAAACATTTAAGCTCACCTGAGCCATAGGCTCAGGGTGAGCTTTTGTGATCAGTCCGTCGTGCGCCGTCCGTCGTCAACAATTTGCAATCTTCACTGGGACCACTAGGCCTTGGGCTTTGGATATCTGGTATGAAGCATTGTCTAGTGGATATCGAGAGTTGACTGTTTTTGTTATATTTACAAGGTAACATGAACGGTGCACGAAGAAGTCAACATTTGAAAATAGTGGTCGTTTTCCTAGTGATATCTGTTCTTCGACTGTCGGCCGCCGTCAATGTCTCAGTGACTCAGACAGACGTCTTTTTCATCCCGGAGGATGAGGATCCATTTGGGAACTTCGACCTTGACTTGCATGAAGATCTTGTGGAAGCGCTGGACTTCGACCCCAAAACTAGAACTATATTAGCAGCAGGTAACACATGCTTCTATATTATTATAGCAGGAAATATATGTAAAATATCGCAAATTTAAAAAAACGAAATACACGTATATATTGCAGTTGCTGAGGAACTGTTAAGAGACAATTCTTGCACAAAATTCTGATATAACACTTAAATATTCAGGTCATCAAATACATGCATCTGTATTACTTCGCCAAATGGCGAGGACAAAAATAGGCAGTGTCTACGTCCATTCCAATGGATCATGTATACATGAGCCATTGGAATGGACGTAGACACTGCCTATTACATGAGCCATTGGAATGGACGTAGACACTGCCTATTACATGAGCCATTGGAATGGACGTAGACACTGCCTATTACATGAGCCATTGGAATGGACGTAGACACTGCCTATTTTTGTCTTTTTATACTTTTATGTATATGCTGCCATGAAATTGTGCAAAAATAAATAAATGAAGATACAATACTGTGGGCGCTCTTTATGCGCATTATCTAATTAACCCATTAATGCATTGGGTCCCATGATAGAGACATTGGCAAACAGTGCAGACTCAGACCAGACGCCTGGTCAAGTATACAGTGTTTACAGAAAGTGTAAGGCAATTTCTATAAAAAGTGATAAAAATAAATACACCTGACACTGATATCGAGTGATTGTGCGTGGCATCCCTTGCAGCTGCTGGTCCGATCATGATGTCAATGATGTTGATAACTTCATACAGACATCAGTTTGTATATTGAGACAGCAATATTGTGTATATATACTTTAATTTTGTTTCGTCCATATGCATTTGTTTGTATTTATGTTTATATATGTATATAATGAGGGCCTCATGGAAGATTAGCTATTACATGTATTTTTGTATGTGCAAAATGTTGTTACCCTCTTTAAATAAAGTCTTTACTTACTTACTTACCCCTTAAATCATGAATGGGCTCGTCTAATTTATGAGACTAAAAGAGTGTACTGGGCGTACATGAATCTACTTTCAGCACAAAATGCTCTCTGTTACCAACCAAATTGACTATGTAAAGATTTTTGCTAGTATTCTGAATTGCGTTATAAAAAAGCTTGACGATATATTATGACAAACATGAGGCAGGGAGATTCCCCTTGAAGACATTTTACCCTTTTTATCGAAATATTTCTGCCTGTATTTTATATTTAGGCTGTGAATTACTGGCAAAAATTATCATTTAAATTTTGAACTACGCAGGTGAAAACATTTTGAAAAGAGCAAAGTAATATCAGTCTACTCATCCGTGCACTCTGATTTGCACAAGCCCTAAACGGAACCCGAAAAATGTCAAGTAAAGAGTCTGATCGGCGTGTGCGGATACATATGCTGTTCTGAGTCTTCGTTCGAATATTACAACAGTTTGTTTTCTCGCGGTGTTGTTCCAATGTTTGTTTCAATCAATATTTAAGGAGACGAAACAATTACCCTTTTCCGCCTAGAGAAGGATCTGACTCTGACAAGACTTCTGACGGATCATTTCGAGGATCTTTCTTTCCAGCAGGTTAGTTGATTTTTACAATAAGAGTCATAGCTTCATCTATTCCCATAAAAAACAGAGAATTCAATTGTTTGAGAATGATTTATAGGTTTCAGAAAAACACACTTTTTCATTGTAAGAAATCCAGGTAGCATCTGACTTAAAGTTCAAGAGGAGCATGGCATACACTGTATGCCATGCTTCTCTTGAATTATAGTGAGATGACACCATAAATCTGTTACCATAACAACCATAGAATTACGAACTATTGTGCTTAGTACCTTGGCAAATGACGTCTTCATGACGTCACTTTGACATTAATATAAACACTGAGTTGCTATGGTAACAGATATGTGACGTAATTAGTATTGGAGCATGGAATACAATGTATGCCATGCTCCGCAATTTTGCAACGACGTCAATATTGACGTTCTTTCAACAGAAAGTTTAGATTTTCGCAAACAAATGTTATTCTCAAGTCATTTAATTCCATATTTAACTAATGACTTCTGTGCCTAAACGTCTACCCCATAATGTCTACTGTGCCAAAATGTCTACCGCCATCTGGTCTGCCTCATTTCTTCATATGTGCCCTTGCTTGGTTCAAGAATTGTCTTTCAGATAGAAAGCAACGCGTGGTTCTTCTAAGTATCTTTCATTCGTGCTGGTGTTCCACAAAGCTACAATTTAGGGGCATTTGTATATTAACGAATTGTTACTGATCTTCATTCGTACATTCGATTGATTGATTTATTGATTTATTGCTTAACGTCCACGGTAAACAACTATGGTCATGTCGGGACGGTTAGTTAACCTAACCACACTATTCCTGGGCAGGCTTAGACCTCCTAAGCGGTTAACCAGTACTAAGTGCACATACTTTCGCCAGTAACTGACAACTGCCCTTCTTGAATCAGCGGAAGGAGAAACGAAAGTATGTGGCCAGACCGGGTCTCGAACCCAGGACCTCTGACTTATGAGTCAGGTGCCCTACCGATTGCGCTACGCGGCCCGGCAACGATTCGACTAATTGCTGATGGTACTTTTCTTTCCAATGTCAGTGATAACCCCAGTGCAGCATTTGGAAGTAGACGTTTTGACACAGTAGACCATTTGGGAGTAGACGTTTTGGCACAATAGATCAGATAGTGAGTTAGACCTTTTGAAAGCAGACTTGTGGGAGTAGACGCATATAAAGCAGACAGTATGGCGCTGTCCCGGTGAAAACCCGACTGTAATGTATGAAAAGGTATTTGGGTATAAATGTGGGCAGCGATAAAAAGCTCACTGGATACAGAGAAACTTTAGACCAAACAGCAAAGGCTTCCATGACACTAATACCAAAGATGAACGCGTTTTCAGGCCCTGAGGTTATAAAACTTTTTTCATGCTCAGCTGAGTTGAGCATGAAATTTTACCTGGTAATAATTAACAAATTGTTGATGAGTAAAGTTGCTTTCCTGCTCAGTTTGGCTGAGTATGACATTTTCTCTGCTTATGAATATGAAAATGCCAACATTAGTTGGCATTTTCATATTTATCAGCAGAGAAAATTTCATGCTCAGCTGAGTTGAGCACGAAAAAAGTTTTATAACCTCGGGGCATGTTACAGATTCCTATTGCACTCAGTACAGACAAAACTCCATAGAATTATGGCCGTTCTGAGTGTAATAGGGTTAAAATCGATTAATTATTTGTTAAACTCTTGCAGCGCCAGGAAAAGCAGACCATAAAATTTTGAAAAAAAAAAATATTTTTGCCATCTTGAGAATAAACAAACCATGTAAATCCAAAGGTCCGCAGTTCAAAACCCAGTACATGTATCGCGGGATATGTTTTCTCTTGCTTTGCTTTTTTATTCATTTATTCATTTATTTATATTTTTATTATTGTTATTATAATTATTATTGCGTTGTAATGTTCTGCTCAAGTTTGGTTTAAACATATTTTATTCAAATTTTTCAATACATATATACAATGTAACAATATAAATAATAGGATTGGAACGAAAGCACACGTACTTATAAAGTTCCTCTCCTTAACTATATCTAACATGCAAATATCATGGCGATAGCTTGACAAAATAAGTTAAACAAAATTTACATTTAAATATATATGTAATGTCGTTTACAAAAAAACAGTGATTAATATTGAAACCAAATGATAGGGAAAAGTGTCCGGACAAGAAGGAAAAAAGAAGACAGTGTAGAAAAGGAGCATAAAAAAAAGAAAAGATACAACTTTACAAATTATGCAACCGAGGATGAGAGAGGGGGCGCAGAATCGCAGCGACAGTCGCATCAAGCACTCTGACTACCATTACTTACATAAGTACCAGCCGCTTGCCATAAGCTAAGAAAATATGCTATCAGAATCGTTTTGAATCCAAAATAAATTTATGGACCTTTTCAAATATAACTGTATTTGTTTCAAAGGAAAAAGAATCGTTTCCATATAAAAGGAGGGACAGCGAGGGAACCTGATACTGAGACACTGTATTTATGAGTTCGGTTCGTTGGACTTGGTAGTTTCTACAGTGAAAAAAGTAATGTTGGGCATTTTCCACACTACCACACTGACATAAAGGAATCGGAAATGTTCCTTATGAGATCTAAGTTTAGCGAACTGCAATTGGTTCTTAACCTAGTGTGTAATATTTGGGCTTTCCTATTACCTATGTAGAAATATTTAGGAATATGCGATTTGTCTTTGTTGAGAAAGCATTTAAAGGTATTTACTGAATCCGATTGCTGCGCCTCTTCATGTACGCTATTCCAGGCTCTGACAGTGGACGGTAGGAAAGAGTTATAGTAAAGAGTTGTCCTTGCATCTATTGTTTGAAGATCATTAGAATTTCTAAGATTATAGCGTGAAATATTACTGACAGACTGAGGTACCAAGGAAGATAGATATAAAGGAGCTAAATTATGTGTCATTTTGTAAAACAGGGTAAGTTTATGATTTAATCGTCTCTTTTCAAGCGAGTCCCACCCTATTTCCTTACACAGAGCACTGATGGAAACAAGTCTAGTGGCTCCTGTAGCTATTCTAGCCGCTTCATTCTGAATTTTGTCAAGTTCTTGCTTCTCATATTGCGAACAATTATCCCAAATGATATCCCCATATTCGATTAAAGGTCTAATAAAGGCTGTGTAAATAATTTCTAGAGATTTCCTATCTAATTTGTATTTTAATTTTCTCATGATATTAACTCTAGCCCATGCTTTTGCTGTAATATAATTTATATGTTGGTGCCAAGTACAGTCGTTTGAAAAGTAGAGACCAAGATGTTTATGAGACTCAACTTCAGATATCTGCTGGTTTTGCATAAAGACAGGCGGATGAAAAGGTCTATTAAGTTTACGAGAGAAAAGTAAAGATTCGGTTTTGGAAGGGTTGAAAGTAACAAGCCATGTTGAAGCCCATTTTGAGATTTTACCCAGATCTGTGTTAATACAATCGGCTGCTGTGATAGGATCATCTACAATGATAAAGAGACTAGTATCATCAGCAAATAACCGAATATTTGAGCCAATATCATTTACAATATCATTGATATACAAAAGAAACAGGAGAGGGCCTAAGATTGATCCCTGGGGAACTCCAGCACGAATATAGGTCCAGTCAGAAACAGCGCCAGGGAGAACAACTCGTTGTTTTCGGTCAGAGAGATAGTCTGCGAACCATGTGTGGACGTTTCCTGTGACACCAGCTGCTTGAAGCTTAGAAAGGAGACCAGCGTGCCATACACGATCGAATGCTTTGCTGATGTCGCAGAAAACAGCCCGTACTTCTTTGCCTGAGTCTAATGCTTGACAAAAGGTATTGTAAAGAAATGTCAACTGGTTGACGGTAGAGTCTCCAGGAAGAAAGCCGGATTGTAGAGCAGAAAGTAAATTGTTGTCACGTAGGTGATTAAATAAATGTTTAAATACAAGCCTTTCTAGAACTTTATCTTCTGAGTTAAGCAATGAAATGGGTCGATAATTGGAAACATCAGACAGGCAACCTGTTTTAGGTACAGGGCAAACATTGGCTTCTTTATATGCAGAGGGAACAATACCAACGTATAGTGACTGGTTGAAAAGAGAACAATAAGGTATTGAAACTTCTTTAGATAATTCACGAAGAACACGATTACTCAGGCCATCAGGACCAGAAGCTTTCGAAATAGGAAGAGTTTTAAGAACTGATTCAACTTCTAATGGGGACAATATAATGTTGCTTAATGGTGTATTGACGGTAGCTGCAGGTAAGTCAGGAATAATGGCATTCTGTTCATTTAAAATTGTGTGGCTTTGGAAATATCTATTTAAAACATTAGCCTTATCATTGTCTTCCGTGTATATGTCGTCATTCAATTCGAGGGGCGGAATTGATGTTTTATAGTTAGGGGCGATGAAAGTTTTAAGTGTAGACCACCAGTCTTTTGAAGAAAGTGTCTCAGAGGTAAGTTTTGCTGCAATTTTGTCGTAAAATATTTTTTTAGAATCGCGAATATTTTGAACAACTTTATTACGTATTGATTTAAATTTCTTCCAGTCTGATTCTGAGTTAGTTCTTTTGGCCTTCCTGTATGTTCTTTTCCGTTTTCTAATGTGTCTTTTAATATTCGAATTAATCCAAGGCGGTTCTGAAGGTTTTACTTTAATACATCGGTTAGGTATACAATCTTTAGCAATACCAGTTATAGTGCTATTCATATTATTTGCGTAAGTATTAATATCATTATCCTTAATAGAGTCCCAGTCAAAAGATGCTGCCTTATTACGTAGTAGTTCATAATTACCTCGGTCATAATACCAAATGTGTCGCGTGAATGAAACAAATTTAGGCTTAGAAAACTTAAATATACCATATATTGGACAATGATACCTTATTTCTTGATGTAGGAAAGGGTCGCCAACTCCACTGACTATTAAATGTGTTTTATTGTTAACAAGAATGATATCGATTAATGACGATGAGTTTTCGGTAAAATGTGTGGGTTGGCATATAGATTGATAGAAGGAGAACTGAGTACAAACTGAATCAATTTTTCTCGCGGTTTGAGGATTAAGTAGATTTAGATTGAAGTCGCCGGTAATAATTATATCTGAAATTCCTGGTGAATCAACTGCTAACGCTATAGAATCCTCAATGTCAGAAAGATAGTTAGCGTCAGAATTTGGAGGACGATAAAACAATCCAAATAATATACGTTTATGATTATTGGTCAGTTCTATCCATATGCTCTCAATATTGCGAGACTCTAAATCTGCTCGACGCTTATAATGTAGGCAGTCCTTCACATATATCATAACACCTCCGTGATTGTCGCCGGGGCGATCCTTCCTCTCAGGGCTATTATATGAATGCAACAATAGGTCACTTGTGTCAATAGGAGGGCTTAGCCAAGTTTCTGTGAAGGCTAAGATATCGAATTCAAAAAGTTCGGTCTCTATTATTTCTAATTTCGAAAAAATACTTTGTACATTATAGTGCACAAAGGACAAGTTATGTGTAAGATCAAGAGAACTAAATAAAGTATTGGACATACCCGAGGATGAACTGTAGTTGCTACTTGAAGAAGATGTTGATAGGGGTCCTGGGTTAGGGTGAACATCACCACAGCAGAATAATAGTAAGACAAGCCATGAGGCAAACACTATCAAAGAAAATTTAAAGACCAAGTTGGAAATAAAATCAGCATTTGCTTTTGACGATTTACCTGGTATAAGTCTTTTTTTATTTCTATACAAATATAGTTTGTGTACTAAAAATTCACTTTCATGCAAGACCATCAATACTGAAAATGTACGTACATTGTCCCTGTATAAAACTGTCAGCGCAAGAAAATGTATCAAAATAACAAACTTACACATGCGGCGGTATGTTGGCATGACAGCTAACCTATTTTTTCCTTTTGCAAGAGTCATGTGATCATTGTAAGAAAAAGTAAGAACAAAACAAGTACCATCATACCAACGTACACATGTTCAGAAAATGTCAAGGTGATTAAAGCGACAACCCACTGCGCAACCCTCCCCTCTCTCAGCCTCAGTAAGTGCAAATTGGATAAGAAGGACAGAGTATTGAGAAGCAAAAAGAGTAAAAAATAGGTAAGAATCATTATATCAAATGGATAAGGCAGTTTTGTAGTTCACATTTGGAAGTGAAAGCCTTCAAATTAACTACAAGAGAACTTCACATTCTCAACATTCGGACATAGGTCTTTCAGGTATCCGCAATCAAATACTAACTGTCACATATATATTAGATAAGCTTTTATAGACATTTTATAAAATATCACAATCAGTCTGGTAAACTTCCAAGATTGCAGACACTGATCAGCCTACTCAGCAAATGTAGCAAAACCAGTATAAGAAGTTAGCAAGCATTTCAGATCATGATCTGGCTGCTCAACAAGAGCACCCAGGCCATGATCTGCAATGTAAATATTAACAATCATATCTATTAGGCAAATACGGTAATGTAAGATTTTAGAGACAGTCCGAACATAAAAATCTGTCCAGTAAGTTGGCACGCAATGCAGACCCTGATCAGACTAAGCAGTCTGGCCAGTAATCTGCATTGCCTGCCTAAGTACTGGCAATCATAAATCCAACAGGTAAATAGGGAACAACACGCTTCAGAAACATTCCAAACATATCATAATCAATCAAGTAAGTTGACAAGTATCGAGGCCCCGACCAGACTGCTAAGCAAACTAGAATACTTGAAGAACCCGATTAGACTGCTTAATAAGAGCAGGATCAGCATCTCTTACGTTTGTCCAAATATAAATAGAGATATCTATTAGGCAAGTACAGTACAATATAAGAAACAATCCGAATATAACACATCAGTCTAGTAAGTTGGCAAGCCATTGCAGCTCCTGATCACACCGCTCTGTAAGAGCAGCTTGGCCAGGATTTGCGATGTTTATCTAACTATAAGCAATCATATATTTATTATTGATAAAATGTTTAAGAGACATTTTAAACATGACATATTAAGTCCAGTAAGTTGACAAGCACTGCAGATCCTAACCAGACTGCTTAGCAAGAGCAGCCTGGTCAGAATGTGCAATGCCTGTCTAAATAATCACAATCATTTATCTTTTGGGAGATACGATACAATACACAAAACGATCAGAGATGGTAGTCCTGGTAATTTGAAAGCATTGTAGACCCTGACTTGAATGCATAGCAAGATGTCTAATGAATTAGCAAGTACTGCAGATCCTGACCAGACTGCTCAGCAAGAACAGCCCGGTCAGTATGTGCAATGCCTGTCTAAATAATCACAATCATTTATCCATTAGGGTATATGATACAATACACAAAACAATCAGTGATGGTAGTCCTGGTAGTTTGAAATCATTGTAGATCCTGACCTGAATGCATAGCAAAATGTCCAGTAAGTTAGCAAGCACTGCAGATTCTGACCAGTCTGCTCAGAAACAGAAGCCTGGTCAGTACGTGCAGTGCCCGTCTAAATATCAAGTATCATATTCTAATATAATAAACATTTTAGAGACAAGTCAAACAGAAGACAATCATTGAAGTTAGTTTGAAAAAAAAATGCAGACCCTGATTAGAATTCGCAGCAAGATTATAACATGATAAGTGTCCAGTAAGATAGCAAGCACTGCAGATGCTGACCAGACTGCTCAGCAAGAGAAGCCTGGTCAGCATGTGCAGTGCCTGTCTAGATATCCACAAAAATATTTCTATTAAAAATACAATAAATATTTTAGAGACAAGTCATACGTTAAACAATCATTGAAGTTAGTTTGGGAAAAATGCAGACCCTGATTAGAATTCACAGCAAGATTATAACATGATAAGTGTCCAGTAAGACAGCAAGCACTGCAGATGCTGACCAGACTGCTCAGCAAGAGAAGCCTGGTCAGCATGTGCAGTGCCTATCTTAATATCAACAAGAATATTTTAGAGGCAAGACAAACATAAAACCAGTGTAGGTAGTTTGAAAGCGTTGCAGGATGCCAGTAACTTGGTAAGCACTGAAGAACCTGATCAGACTCCTCAGCAAAAAAGCCTGGCCAGTATATGCAGTCAACAAGCATATTTCTATCAACAGACATTTAAGAGGCAAGTCAAACACAAAACAATAAGTGAAGGTGGTTTGAAAGCTTTACAGACTCTGACTGCAGAGCCTGTCTAAATAATGACAATCATATATTAAAGGAAGCCACTGTACAATACGCTTTTAGAGACATTTCAGCATAACACCGTCAGACCAGTAAGTTGGAAAGCATTGCAGAACCTGATCAGACCGCTCAGCAAGAGCAGCCTGGCCAGCATCTGCAATGTTTGTCCAAACTTAAACAATCATTTGTCTATTGGGCATAAACAATACAAGAAACTTTAGGAGACATCATGTGGGAGACATAATAGATATAGAAAGTAAGCAGCCTATTGACACAGTTAGAATATTTACAATTATATCTCTATTGAACAGATAGTAACAATGTTTACAATATGTCTATAAAGCACATACGCTACCATAACCAGGAGCCAACCGATCTGGGTTCACAATGTTTGTGTGCTGCAATTATTGCCGGGATTTACGGTACATAAAAAGTTCAACAGATGACACAGGCTCCGTAGCAATAATACATGGCATAAGGACAGGCTGCGTGATAGAAGCAGCTCGACCTGGATTTGCATCTTTTGTCCATATATGTTCATAAAGTGCTCAAGTTTTCAAACCATGGGTTCGTTTCTTTTATTTTTAAGCATTTCATTCACACACATACACAGACCCTCTCTCGTTAAACGCCAAATATAACTTCACGCTATAGATATTTTCTTGTTAACGCATTACTATGGAACGCCGCAACTATCTTACATTCGGACATGTCATTACGTTCTTTTAACAAACACTACTATATTGTTCATTTCTATAAAGTTTTGTCTGAAAACTGTGATCTCTTGTCAGTTTGATATGCTGTCGGGTTAACTCGCTATTGTATACTGCTGATTTTCATAATTGCTTGTCAGAAAACCATAATGTCTTGCCACCATGACATGTTGCCTGGTTGACTCCTTAGTATATGCTGTTCTCTTCTGGTATGTACTGTCAGAAGACCATTATGTCTTGTTGGGAAACCATTATGCCATATGTCTTGTTGGGAAACCATTATGCCATGTCATAAACCATCGTGCTTTATCAGTTTGTCATTCGGTCTTTTTAACGTGCAGCTGTAGGCTGTTCGTTTTCATTATGTATTTTCAGAACCCAATTTCATCTAGTCGCTTTTTGTACTGTCTTTTTTGTTTGTTATTTGATGCTGTTACTCTCCATTATGTTTTGTCAGAAAATCATCATGTTTTGTCAATCTGTCATGTTGTCTTGTTAACTGGTTGATTTTTTGCATTAACTTGCCGTTATGTAAAGTTAAAGAATCATTCTATGCGATTAAATCAACATAGTTCATTCATAGAGTATCATTTCAACTTATCTTAACCTGCTGTTAAGTCACCATTATATGTTGTTGTGTTAAAACGTTATGTTGTTGCCTTGATAAAACCTGCACCAGAAATCGATAAAACCCTGTACCAGAAACCCGGTAACTGTTAGGGCGTCCGGTAGTACAGTACCTACACGGAATATTCACTAGACAATATAATAGTGTTTGAATGTCGTCCGTCCAGCATTCCATCCATCCGCCCGTCAATCATTCGGGGTTTTGGCGCAGTGCAAGGGCATACATGCGTCTGTCCGTCTGTCCATATGTTTATATATGTGCGTGTATTTCTGTAGGTCTATCCATGCAGCTTTCCGATCGCCGATTTGCCTGTCAGTATATGTGTGTGTGTGTGTGTCTGCCAGTCCAGCTGTCCATCCGTGCATATGCGCATTCATTTGATCGGCCATTTGTCTGTCAGCTCATCACTTTTTTTTATTCTTCCCGAGATCCATCCATTCATCTTTCTGTGTGCCGTTGCTCGTGTATTAAACAGTAGCTTAGGGCGGGAGCATTTGGAGTCAGGGTATGCTAAGTAATACATAGGGCAGGGGCTAGGACGCGGGGTTTTGTGGTGTGAATGGGTGGGTAAGTAGGGTAGGAGAATGGGCTGGGGTTGATTGGGTTGGGTGGAGTATATATGCTGGGAGTTTTTGGGATGACGTAGGAATGGTAGAAAGAGTACGGTAAGTATAGTTATGGGTAGACTTTTGTCAGCCCAAGATGTTAGAAATTCACATTAAATCTCACTTGCCTCTCTGATCCCTTTATACCTCCCTAAAACCCCCAAACGAAGATGTTAGAGTATGAAGTCTGACAAATAATAAAATAAAAAAAGAGAAGTAAAACATTTAGGGACCAACCATTTGATATTCCGAGGGGGGGTCGGGGTATAATAAAATAAAAAGAAAAAAGAGAAGTAAAACATTTAGGGACCGACGATTTGATATTCCGAGGGGGGAGGGGGGTGGTGCTGGTATATTTTGCCAAAAAATCTCTGTCTATGGATGTGCAAGAAAAAATAAAATGGTTCATGAGGGGATTTAAATAAATATTCTTGCCTCAAAAATAAGTGAAAAATTAAATAATCTGGCTCCACCCAAACTTTCCAAAACAAAAACAAAATAGTCTGCAGTTAATTCCATTTGAATTGCGTTTTTAAAATGTGTCAGTCTTCTGTGGTGGGGGGGGGGGGGGGGGGGGCTGCGACCCCCAGACCGCCATATTATAGTAATGTTTTGATATCAACTACAATGCAGGCCCGCATGTGCATACATTTACAAAAAATGCCATACAAGCATTCACATACATGTATTATTGATCTGCCGCATTACTAGGTAAATGTTTCCACTAAAACTGAATTAGAAAAGAGTCACTAGCTTATGGGAGACAACAAACCCATTGTGTCAAAATAAACACTCTAAAAGGCAAAATTCCTAAAAAAAATACTTATTCTTTATCATCATCCCTAGTTTTTACATGCCCGTTTTGAAAAAAAAAACGGACGTATTATGTCATGGCACTGTCCGTCCGTCTGTCTATCCGTCCGTCCGTAAACATTTTTGTGCGCGCAATAACTCAGAAATCGTTTGGGATATCTTCGTAAAATATGGTAGGAATATGTATTAGGTTGGGACAGTTTGTATAGTCGCGTATAAGAATGGTTGCTCCCCCTTCTTTAGTTTCCAAGTCATGCCCCTTTGATCATTTTTCCCTACAAGTCTTGTGCGCGCCATAACTAGATAATCGAGAACCCCTGATGCTAGGATCATGATTTTTTGCAGGAAGACATTGCTCAAGGTGTAGATGACCTGAAAAAATTGTGAATTTTTGACCGAGTTATGTCCCTTTTTCAAATTAGTGCATCTAAGTCTATGGAACCTTGTTGACAAAATATCTCGAGAGCCCCTGATGTTAGGATCATGATTTTGTGGAGGAAGACATTGTCCAAGGTGTAGATGATTTACTTTTGAAACAGAAAAATGTTAATTTTTGATCGAGTAAGGCCCCTTTTTCGACTTAGTGCATTGAAGCCTATGGTACAAAAGTACCCTTACATACAGTCAAGAACTATTAGAGAAAGGAACTTGAAATTCTATGTGTGGCATATTCATGAAAAATAAGCCGTGCTTGCGAACAAAATATCCGACTAAGATGTAAACGAACCGGTTAATATCCCTTTCTGCAAAGCGAACCCTTTTTAGAGGCAAGCATAAGGAGCATAGTGTTTCGTAAACACATTTTCTAGTTCCTCCCGAAATCCGTCTATTTATCTTCCGGTCTGCCTGCATGCCTGTCGTTGCTTGTGTATTACACGGTAGATTAGCGTTGACGGGAGGGGGAAGGGGATAGGAGTCATGGTATTCTAAATCATACATAGGGCAGGGGCGTGGATATTGAAATTTGTGGTATGAATGAGTGGGAAGGTAGGGTAGGAGAATGGGCTGGGGTTGTTTGGGATGGGTAGAGTGTATGCTTGGAAGTGTGGGGATAAAGTGGGTAGGGTAAACAGGATAGGGTAAGGAAAGATATGGGTAGTGAGAGGGGTAAGAATGGCTGTGAGGAAGGAGTGGTGGTGGGGTAGTGGTGAGTGTGTAAACTTCGGAAGGATAGGTGAATGAGTTTGGCTGGCGTTGTGTATAGAACCGTGAGTGGCGGGAATAGGGATCTGGGTGGGAGTGTTTCGGGCGGGTAACCATCAAGAGTAGGGGTTTGGTTGTGGTAGTTATAGACTGGGGGGTGTGGTAAGTAGGGTAGGGTGAGTGAAGAGGTTTGGATGGCACGGTGTGGGAAAGAATAAGTGTTGACATTGGGATTAGGGTGGAGCCGAGAGCATGTTCGTAAGATCGTGTAGTGTATGATAGGATATGGTATAAGAGGGTTTGGGTGGGACGGGCGTAAACGGGGTGGAGTGAGGAGGGGAACAGTAGGTAAGGTAAGGTATGTGAAGGGGTTTGGATTGCATGGCATGGGGAAGAACAAATGGTGGGGTGGATATCTGGGTAAGGCTTGGAGCATTTGGGTATGGTAATGTAGGGTAGGACGGGATATGGGAAGAGGACTGGGTGGGATTGGGATGGAAGAGGACTGGGTGGGATTGGAATGGATGAGGGTTTGTTGTGGGATTGTAAAGGTAGGTGGAAGCATTGGGTTGAATATGTGTGGGCGTAGGCATAGGTCTTAGCATAATGAATAGAAGGATAGAGAAGGGTAGGGGCAGGGAAAGAGGTTGAGATATTGGTGCGTATAGAGGAGGTAGGCGTAAGGATGGGGCTTGGTTTGGGTATTGTTGGATGTATGTAGGGTAGAGTAAAATGGAGTAAAGCAGAGCAGATCATGGGAGGGGAGGGAATGGTATGTGGTGGTGGTTAGATGGGGCTGAGGCTTGTGGAGTGCCTCTTTATACTCTCAGTAACTGTCTTACTTAAGGGTTTCGAATTTAATAAGCATTTTTCATTTTTGACTTTGGGTATGAGGTTATGGTGAGAATTGTTTGGTGGAAACTGGTGAGTTAGGGTAGGGAAGGGTAGGCTAGGGAAGAGGTAGGGTGGGGTCCTGGGAGAGGGTTCAGGGCAGATAAGATGTTAGAGGTAAAGTATTCTATTCCTGTTTGTCCTGCCAACCGGCATGTCCCACCCCACAGCACCCCACAACACAAGACTTGACAAGAGAACATGTCAAACTAACAAGACATACTATTTTTTGACAAGGCATAATGAAAATGTAGAACACACAATAATAAGTGGACAAGACAACATGTCCAACTGACAAGACCTTATGTGATTTTAACAAGAGATAGTGAAAATGAAAAGCATATAATAACGACTGAAAAAGACAGCGTGTCGAACTGACGAGACACAATGAAAATGAACAGCTCATAAAAACGAGTAAAGATGACAGCATGTAAAACTGACAGGATATAATGGTTTTCAGACATGACATAAAGGCTTTCTAACAAGATAAAATGCAAAATGAACTGCATATAATAACGACTGGAGAAGACAGCCTGTTAAGCTAATAAAGACTTTAAGACAATACATAATGAAAATGAACAACATATAATAACGAGTGAAGAAGACAACATGTCAAATTGACAAGGTATAATGATTTTCAGACAATACATAATGAAGATGAACAACATATAATGACGAGTAAAGAAGACAGCATGTTAAACCGAGATGATATTATGGCTTTCAGACAAGACAAATTGAAAATGAACAGCATATAATAACGAATGAGAAAGACAGCATGTCAAACTGACGAAACATAATGTAACTGAACAGCATATAATGCTTGTACATATAACATAATGACATGTCCGAATATAAGACAGTTGTGGCGTTCCATTATGTGTTGTTTCTTCCTTCTTGTTTTATTGCTTTTTACATGTATGTATATTTGTTAATTTGTTTGTAACTCCCTGCAGGTGGCTTTCTGTGGTAAATTTTGGATCCTGACAGCCAAAAATGACAAGGTACCATGGAATGGAAGGCTTTTAATATTCAAGCGCTTCAATCCGAAAGTCGGATTTCTCGAGTTGGTGCAAAACATACCAGGTTGGTAGAGATTTAGTTATCAGTGACGTCCCAGCAGGCATATGACGGCAAAATGACGTCATATTGACGTCGATGCGCCGTAATTACGTCGCATCGACGTCAGTACGACGTCATTTTGACGTCACGTGCCTGCTGGGCTAGCTCTCATAAATACATGGATATTAAAGCCACTTCTGTTAAGAACCTTTCAAACCGTAATCAGTCGGCTTTAAAACGCCCCCAGCAGGCACATGACGTTAAAATGACGTTAGACTGTTCCTCCAGAGGAAATTTCATAGTTGTAGGGAATCTTCTTCATAGAAATTCAGCCCTAGCAACAGCATAGCAACCACTTAAGTCGTTTTATAAATACGGCCCCAGCTCCTGACCATTCTGCTCTTTAGGTATGGTCATCTTTGTATCTGTACTGTTTGCGTAGTAGTAGGGATTTCCGACATAAGCTACGAAACCATAACGAACGAACGTTAGCTACGATAGCATACGTTAGGAGCTAATTTCTGGGGAGGGATTATTCTTTTTAAACTCCCTCTGTAAAATTCTTCGCAAATTTCAAATTGTATATTAATGTTGGTCTTGTCGTGAATTAAAGCTTGTCTTAGGCACAGGAAAACTTCGTATGCCCATATCAGCCTGCTCAAGTGTGCAGTCTGGTTAGAACGTTCTGAAAGTTACAATGCCCAGTTAAAAGGGGTGAACTACGCTTGTTAGGACTATAAATGTGCAAATGCAGAGGCTCGTATGAGTATGCCTTGTTTTAACTGCCTTAGCTTAGGGTTTCACTCAACGCGGCTCATACATGTACATATTATATATGCAGTACTGTACTGTGCAGCCAACATTCTGATTTTTTAACTGTGATTACTTGAGTTGTCTCCCCCCCCCACCCTCTCTCTCTCTCTCTCTCTCTCTCTCTCTCTCTCTCTCTCTCTCTCTCTCTCTGGCTCCCCCTCCTCCCCCACCAACCGCTACCCTCCTGAAAAAGGTTGAATTCCGCACACACTGCTATCACAGCAGGCACTTACCCCATGTGTGTGCGCCAGTACAAGAATTAGCTTTAAAAAACATGGTCTACGGGTAGAAACTTTCGCGCACATTGTTTCAAGGAAACCCTTGTAAGTAATAAAGGTGCAAGGAAAACAGAGGAGTGGCCTTTTCGCAATGGTTGAGCTTCGATGCAAAATACTGCATGACAATCAACTCATTAAACTTTGTTTTGCATTTGGTGATATCTCGGACACGCGCATCTCCAACTAAAATTGATTTCGGAACAAACCAAAACACTAGTCGACGTCCAAGCCTAGACACCCAAATGCTGAAAGGTTTAACTGCATCTTAGCACCATTTTACCATCTCTGCTGATTAGTCTAGGGTCGAGATTAACATATTTTGTAATTATGCCCGCAGAAAATTATGTTTCCACTGGGATTAAATGTTTTACGTCTGTCCATCCACCCATTCTCTGTTACAGTATGAACTGAAATCTTGGGCTCGGTAATGGATATACGGTGATGAGTTGTGTTACATGGTAGGAATGAAAATCGGGCTTATATCTCATGTTCATCCCTGCATTTGTCTATTTTTATGCCCCTGAAGGAACTTTGGGTGGCATATTAAAATCGCACCGTCCGTCCGTCCGTCTTAGACATAACTTTAAAACTGCTGAAGCAAATCTGATGAAACTTAAAACAAAGATAAAGCACAACGAGAAGGTGTGTCGCGCACAAGACTTGGGTCGGTACACCCAAGGTCAAGGCCACAGTTGGGTCAGAGGTCAATTTGTGTTTCAAAATTGTGTTTCAGCGATAACTAATAAACCAATGAAGCAAATTTAATGAAACTTCACAGAAAAGGCCTAATGCCAAGATGTACCATGCACAAGACAAAGGTTCCAACAACCAAGGTCAAGACATAGCCAGAGGTCAAAGGTCAACTTATTTATCTTCAATGACTTAAAAACTACTTGAAGCAAACATTACTTCGTGAAAAGGCAAAATATAATTGAGATCACATGTCATAAATTACTGATCTGTTGCCCAAGGTAAGGGTCACAGTAAGAGCTTAGAGGTCAAATAATGTCTCTGAACTGACTCAAAACTGTTGAAGCAAATTTCATCAAATTTCCGTGAAAGGATAAGCAACATAAAATGGTAACTCAAAGAAAAGTAATGTATAATGATAATTTATGTCAAGTGCGACATTTAGATTACCGCACCCGGTGTCAAGGACACAACGCAGTTTGGTTGGTGGTTGAATTAAGTCTCCATGAATCCTCTTAAACTTCCGAAGTGCATTTAAGTGTCACAGAAAAGTAAAGCAAAATGAGAATGAATGTCATGTGCAAGACTCAGGTTCCATGCCTAAATCAAGGTCATAACCAGGGCTCAAAGATCAGTTTAAGCGGCCTTCGGGGGCATTTGTTACACACTGTAACATTTCTAGTTTGTTTTTTTTTGCCCTTTTTTTGTATTTGTTCTTTTGAAGATTGAAATTTTGTTTGGCGTTCTTTTCAGCCAATTATAAAGATACATGTAGAATGTTAACATTGGCGATTAGGAAGACAACTGGTTTTGTAACTGTTTCTATCGACAATATTTAAAATGAATTTTTGGCTGACAGTTTTGTTTTTCGGTAAGTACATACTACTGTAACAATGGTTAGTTACAGGTAGAAAATGTGTAAAATTTAGCAATTTGGGGTTTGAACTGACTCTCTTACCTGTTTTTGTCAGTTATTTTTTCCTACTTTGAAATTTTATCAGCATTAAAAATGTTCTAACTTGGAATACATGTACGGGCAGATAGTGACTTCTTGTATTGTGTTATTGATAACAGGGCATATCGCCCCAAGCTTTCCTTGTGTTCGTTTTTTTTTTCTATTCTTTTTTTGTTTTATATACATGTATTGAATTTTGTGCACAGTTTTCTCAATTATTAGCCGAAACAGACATGTTTTAAACTGGTAAACATGCCGACAGTCGTGAATATATTTGGTAATATTCGTCATTGTATTTGTCCATTTTCTGTCTATTTTTTTTTTTGGAAAATTGGAAAAAAAATCTTTGTTCCAACATAATAAGTGGAACCTTAGAATTCGGATTTCACATTATAATTTGTTGAGGGCAACCAAACAGAGGCTTTGCGTTGCTTCTGGCATGAGCTTTTTCCTCTTATAAAAAAGTGGCCTTATTGTGGTTTCAATTCATTGTGTTTAGTATTTCAATAAAATCATAATCAGGTTTAAGTAGAAGCTGACACAAGTCACTGCTTCTTTAAAACGCAAAAATGGACAAGATTTGGTTTGCATTCTAAAAATTGTTATCGGATTTCAGTGAAAAAAATGAAGACAAGGAATGAGTCAGTTTTTTAAAAAGAATGTTTGAACCCTACTAGCAAAACATGCAAAGAAAGTGGAAAGTTTGTGGTCTGCGACTGAGTGACTTAATGATTGACTTGGATTATCGACCGTTTGAGATAGTATTTCAGTGTAAATGGAGCCAGGAGCGATAATAATAATAATAAACAAATGGGATAGGCAAGAACAGTCCACATCCGGCAACTACTGCAAGCACAGCAGGTCCATGTCTTACCTCAAAGTTAATATCGGAAGCTCGTCTTTTACGGCAACTTTGCCCACAGTTGCATCCTCTCCTGTTAGCCAGCATTTCAATTTCTTGTCGGTAATGGTTATGAAGCACATTTCAGTTAGAAAACGGCAATAATGCCTTATGGCATGAGTACGATATTGAATGAACGTTTTATTTTAGTATTTTGAAATCAGATCTCAGTGAATTTCATTTATTATCTTTGAATTCTGCCATAGGGTCCATGGTAAACGCAAGCAAAACAGCAAAACAATCAAAGGGGAAAATGGAGATCTTTGCTTGATATGATAAATGTTTCTGTTAGAGAGTTGAGAGTGTAGCTTTCCCCCTATTCCCCTCGCCCGCCCTCTCCGCCTGAAAAATGGCTATAGAAGAAACGACTTATAGTAAATATCCCACCTAAAAAAGCCACTCTTCCTCTTTTCCCCTACAGGAGTGTTTTGATATATAGTAGGATTCCCCGTTTTCATTACAGCTGAACTCCACATTTCTGATACACATGTGTTGGCACGTACATAACAGCACATTCACGCTGGCAATTAAGCATAGAGACACATGCAAACACACATTCAAGTTTGGCATTACAGTCTACAGTTTTATATATACAGAAAAAGAATCTGGCATACAATTTTATTCATCTGTTAATAATATTTCTTCCCAGACAGACATCTGAGCAAGCATACAGACATACACACGCAACTAAGAATTAACATTACTTTACACTAGATAATGAAGTTATCGGTGAGATTTCTGCTTCTTCCCAGGCCTACATAATATAGATGAGAAACGCATACATATACATGCAGAAAACGCTCACATTGTGCGCGGGACGAGTTTGCAAAGACACCCTGAAACAGGCACGTATGCGCATCACTACGAACACATAAACCTTTGCAATGACAGACAGACAGACACACAGACAGACAGACAGACACACACACACACAGATCTTTTGAACTCGGAAACAAGATGGGCACATAGTCAAACGCATGTTTACTGTATCGGGCGGTTAATTCTCATTTCTGTTTAATACCGGTTCTCACTAAGTAATGATCGAGAGGGCAGGGAGCAAATTCCACTACATATCACAGGTGAAAATTCCAATATGATTAGAAAAGGTCATTGCAAAAAAAAAACGTATAGGAAATTTTCCACAGAGACAATTGGCTGAGCAGTCAAATTTCCGAGGTGGAGAGTGTGTGGGAGTTCTATGGAACCCATCCCCCACCCCCCCCCAAAAAAAAAAAAAAAAAAAAAAAAAAAAAAACTGTTTTGCAGTGAGAATGATTGCGAGGCGGGGGAAGGTACTCTCTGGCTACTCTCTGACAATTTCCAGTAAAAGTAACAATTTTCTTACTGACGGTTGTAATTTAGTAAAATAAAAGTAGTCCGGCTGGACCCTTTTGTCTCCACTCCTTCCCTTACCCTCTTCAACCTACCGTCGTCGTCTCCTGTCTGAAAATAAATTCTTTTTTTTTTTCAACAGTTTCATTTTCAACACTTTTCTGTTTTATTTTATTTGAAGTTTCTACAGACAATACCCATTAAAATATGCGGTCTGGTCAAGCGGTTAGAGCGACTCGGTTATGGTGTTGAACTTCGGTCGCGAGTTGGAATCCCGTCTTTTTAAAATTCGGATTTAACAATATTGCAAGTACTAACACATTGCAGAAATTCTACCACTTAATTGCATTTGCACAGTATGATCAGAATCTTCACGGTACACTTCAGTGAATTTCCGAAACATGCAGACTGTATGTATAAACAGTTAAGGGCTCTAAATACACTACGCGGGTGACCATGCTGATCTTAGTCTTCCGTGGTCGAAGATGTCAGCCTCTCAGTAGCTGTATATATGTTCTACATGCACAACTTTTAATAACATTTAATATCTCACACTTACATGTCGTGTACTGTTTAAATGTGTCAGAAAACTGCATCCGAATAGCCGGATTCAAATACGAAAGTCTCCCCAGTAAACAGCTTCTAACGTCTGCTATCGTTTCGCTAACGTAGTTAAGGTTCGTTTGTTGTCGTACCGTATCTTATGTCGGAAATCCCTACTAGTATTGTTTAGAGTAAACACCATACTATTTAATTTAGAGTACTGTCTTGGGTAGGCATATCCAAAACTGGAGCTCCGCTACGTCAGCTGCTAGAAATTTCGGTGGATTCTTTAAAGGGAGCGTATAACTTGATCGAAAAGAATTGCCAGGGCGGAGCTATCTTGATACATTTTCTTAGACTTTTCCATTGTATAAAAAGGAGCATACGACACACGCTGGTCAGTCACCGGAAACAAAAAAAAATGTTCAGCTGTTACAAAACTTACAATTACAATATAGGGATCAAACATGGTTTTTCATGCATTAATATTTGCCAGGTCCCGAGGGAGCTGTTGAAAACCCGAGGCCGGGGGCGAGGTTTTCAACAGCCCCCAAGGGACCTGACAATTTTAATGCAATGAAAACCATGTTCGATTGTTATTGCTGCATGAATTCAACCACAATGCAACAAAAATAACGAAAAGTTAGGACACTATTTTTTCGGCCTCATCGCCATTACCTTGCTGATACATACACGCACTATGTGTTTTGTAAAAAAATCTCGTTTCAGGTCATGGTCAGCTATTGTGAATTTTTGTCCAGCCTTTGGTAGCAGTTTATAAGTCCAATCATATTCATCAAATTTTTCACTTCGATGTCGCCTGCTTTTCAATAGTTACGATTTTCGAATCAGTATAATTCTAGCATAAATTTAAGTCTTTCATCGCAAACTGCAACTGCAAGCCCCCGCTTGCATCTGTACTAACAGAGTATCCTACAACTTGCATACGAAAAGTCGCAAAGACGGTCATTATAGCAAGTGCCATCGCCTTGGTAATCCATGGTTTTGTGTTCGTTAAAGCATGTCTGTTAATAGCGTGTGACACTGATATTTATGCAATAATAAGAGGATAAAACATTCTTTTCCGTGTTTTAAGGCTTGCCAAGCCCGAGTGTATGAACGTTTTGCAGCCCGAACCGCGCAGCGGTGAGGACTGCAACATGTTAATACACGAGAGCTTGGGCAAACGTTAAAACACAGGAAAACAATGTTTTATCGTCATTGTTATATAGACCTACCTCTTTACGGACGCCATCTTGATGCCAGAGCTCTGCAGACGACACGAAAGCGGGCTTTAATAGGCTTTAAACCCTGGCGCACCCGCGTTTTAACAGTATTGGAACCTGTCAGAGAGTAGCTTTTCCCCCCTAGTAGTTTTCCCCCCCGGAAAAAGGACTATAATTTTTCCATAGTAGAATTTCCCACCGGAAAAATGGCTATATAGTAGAATTTCCCCCCGGAAATATGACTATATAGTCAATTTTCCCAGGGGAAAATCTACTATACGTGTTTTTGCAGAGCCGTTTTTCCCCTCCATAGTGGATTTTCCCCCTGGTAATATGATTGCAGTAAACACGCTACATAGTGGAATTTGCTCCTTCGTCGAATATAATAGTGAGGTTCATAAATGAAACAGAAATATGAGTATCTGTCCGTAAAATATACATGGATAAAAGATGCTAGATGTGTACGTCTGTCTGTATTATTTTTTTTTGTTTTGGGGAAAACAGGTAGGCATTTTGCTTTTCCATGTTAGCTGAGTGTACGCGGTTGTGTGCATAAATATGTACAAATTTGCGTTTGTACAAGCGTTTGTACAAGCGTTCATCTGTGCGTGCGCGCAGTGCCTAGACTAGTGTTCGCATTTCATTCAGGAGTCGTGGGCTCGACTCCCATTGGGACACACGTCCGATTATGATTTTCAATGTAATAAACTCCCTACTAAATCAATCATGACTAGACAAAGCACCCGTTTGTATATCTTCCTGTAGCTTGCATGCGTATGTATACATATATAAATATCTGTGATGAGAAGAAATCAAACACTGCTCGTTCCTTAAATTAGTAATTATTGATTATTATGAAAATATGGTTGCTAAATTTGCATATTGATTTTTTTGGAATTGATCACGTTTATTACCTCCCTTGAAGTACTTATACATTTCTGATGGGATTAATTCCGTAAAATGTTTCTGTTTCATTCCTTTCCGTTTCGCTCCGTTCCGCAAAATACCAATAGCCATACCAAATTCACTAATAGCCAATTTTCCAGTGGGGGAAAAAGGACTATGGGGGAAAAGTGGCTCTATGAGGTCCGGACAATCCACTATATAGCCGTCCTTCCTATAGCCATTTTTCCGGGGGGAAAGGGGGAAAACCACTCTCTGACAGAACCCTGTGTCCGCGATTCTGTCGCATTGCGACAATTAAAATTAGAAGGAAACCAACGTAAAATGCTGTCGATTACAACACGGCTGTTTTCTATAGTCTCATTAAGTACATAACAATTTAAGGTATACAACATCAGACGCACGTGGATATCCATATTACCTGTATTTTAGCGCGACTTTGTGAAGCAAAGGCGTGCTAATGCAACACCCTTCGTTTACATGCGCGTGCGCGTTTGCATGAGCCTGTGCGTGCGTCAGCTTATAAGTAACTAAGTAACCACAACGGCTAGAGTCTTCAAACTTGCTCCATATATACGTCTGAGGAAGATCTACTTAAAGCAGCGATGCATATTGGGCCATGACCTATATGTCACGGTTGATTGAACATAAAATAAAATATTCACACCTTGCGTTTAGTTCAGTTTCTAAGTAACCACATAGACTAGAATCTTCAAACTTGCCCCATAGATACATCTGGGAAAGATGGATTGAAAGCAGTGGAGCATATTGGTCCATGACCTATAGGCAGCGGTTGATTGAACATGAAAAATTATTCACCTCTTCCGTTTAAGCTTAGTTTCTAAGTAATCACTGTTAAGAGCTAGAGTCTTCAAACTGCTCCATTGATACGTCTGGGAAAGATCTACTGAAAGATGTGGTGCATGTCGATTCATAACCTATATGTCACGGTTGATTGAACACAGAAAAAATATGCACTGTTGCTTTTAGCTCAGTTTCTAAGTAACCGCAAGGGCTGGAGTCGTCAAACTCGCTTCAGAGATACGTCTGTGGAAGATCTACTGAAAGCAGTAATGCATATCGGGCCATGTTCTATATGTCACGGTTGATTTACCATAGAAAACAGTATTAATTCACCCTTGCGTTTAGCTCAGTTTCTAAGTAACCTCAAGCGCTAGAGTCTTCTAACTTGCTCCATAGAACATCTGGGGAAGATCTAGTCTACACTGTTTGCCATCTCATCTGCATGTTTTGGACATAATAAACAGCCACATCATGTGATTTCCAACAATGTGGCATTGTTGACAAGCAAAGGCTCTGATCAGACTGCACATAAGTGCAGTCTGGTCAGAGCCTTAGCTTGTCACATAAGCAATCTATGGAAGTGACCCAAGCCACAGAGCCAACAGAGAGGTCTCTGATTACACTGTATAAATAAAAAGGATGATCTGAACATCACATGACAAAATCTCCACATTGTTGGAAGTCACATGGCGCGGCTCAAGTATACCAAACTGTTCCGGTTTTATGACAATTATGGTCATTATTTTAGTGCCCCAATTTTAAGAATTATTGTGGTAACTAGGAGATATTATTATTTTACAGTTGGAGGCCACAGCCCCAATGACATCGCCGTTTCTAAGGACTGCAAGAAGATATTAGTAACCGTCGAGGGTCCACCTTTTAAAACAAAGAAAATTGAATGTCGACGGAAAAGAAAAAAGAGAGGCGCCGATGACGAAAAATGCAAAATTAAACTAATTAAAATCAATCCTCCAGGATTTGTACTGAAAGTAGAATTTAAAACAGGAGACATGTGTAAACGTTTTAGAATCACAAGGCTTGGCTTTGAAGCTTTCGACAGCAGGTAAATGAAATTTAAGTAATAAACAGTATTGTACATGACGAAACCCCGTCTTGTATAACTTGAAGAGTTCGGATCTGTTTTAAACTAAGATGGCAACAGCCCTCAAGAAAAATGAAATAACAATCCGTCATTTTGGTATAAACTGGAATGTTCCTGTAGTTTCTGCTCACGGTTGGCTGCCTGTGCTGCACGTTTATTTATGCCCTTTAACACCCGCCACACAAAAGGAAAGAGTGGACATATTGTTTTGCGCAAGATAAGAATTCCCACTTTGCGCAACGAAGTGAGAATTCCTACTTTGCGCAGAACATTTACAAGGGCTATTACCCAACCAAAGAGAGTCCTAGTTCCTAAACGACCTGGTTATCGTGGCTAAACAAATTTGTTTAGCCACGATGACCAAGTAGTTTTAGAACTATGACTTTTTTGTTTCGAAACGGCTAGACTTTTACTTAACAGCCTTGGAAACATAGTTAACCAGGTGTGATTTTGGTTTAAACAGTATTTATTTCAGAAAATAGAATACATGTTGCAAGAATATACATAATTGAAACCTTCAGGCTTATAAAGTCCATCTCCTCCAAAACGAAACATGTAAAATTGTCTTTACAACATGGCTAGGATTATTCGAATAAATATCATTCAACCTGTTCCCAGCATGCTTATGACGTCAATATGACGTCGTATTGACGTCGATGCGACGTCAATACGACGTCATTTAAAGTCATGTGCCTGTTGGGTTATTTGCAGCGGTGAAGGACATAAAAAAGTTAATACATGTATATCGGCTGCAGTAAGCGGGAAAGATGTTTTTGCCCCCTGCCGAGGTAATTTGAGTATGCGCGATCAAAGAACAGACTCAGATCGGCCAACTCTGGTCAGAGTTTTCCCTGTTCATAGAAGCAAATTGAATGTGAATGCAAATAATGATTTGCAGATATAGTAAATCATTTTCGTAAAGTTAAGTGCGCATTGCGAATCCAGAATCCACTGTAAGAACACGTCCCAAAGTTCCCCCTCCCCCTCTACCTACCTCCCTCAAGCGACAACACGCAAACAAATGCACACAAACTAAAAATGAAAAGACGGAAAGGACAACGATGCTTGTTAGCCTGCATAACTAACGAAAAAAAAAAATAAAATCCTTGCTACCTTATTAAACTCACATGAATTATATGGTATACAGGTCTCAGGCCAGATGACCCAAAACTTCAAGTCTGGTGTTTCACCCTATCTCCTGAACTATATGTTGAATGCATACCTAAACTTGCACCGATTCATTATTGTCAACGGCGCGAGTAAACTAATTGGTGAGGGTTTGGTGACATTGATACATATCAAATTTTTAGATTATCAAATCATTATGACAATGTCTCTTGAACAAGCAGATGGAGTTTCAAAAACCTTATACGAAACGTTAACGTAGATGTTTGCTTTTTGTCTATTTGTACGCAACTGCGTATTAGCGTAAAGGCAGTTACGCCTTTGCTTATGTTACTTGGGCCGTGCTCGATTGGACTGTGTGCATTGTGCCAGAACAGTTATTAGAATTCCGAAATCGAGCATACCAAAGAAGAAGGAAAGTGGCGAATGCACGGCTAATGAACAATTAACACGCTATGTAATCACGTGACCTACTTGTACTACGACAGATGCTGCTTTGGTCACCGTACTGCTAAATTGTAAAGGAAAATGGTAGTCGCGCGCTTCGTTGTGACGGTAAGCTGGTTTATTTCTTGTATACTTATTTCAAAATTGAAATGATTTACATCGAGCAAGTTGTATCAGTGAATAATCTACTTTGTACTTTTACAACTAATCTGTGAATACGATAGTTAAGCGACAATCTGAAGAAATCTGCATCGACCATGTGCTTCAGTTTGTTGTCATCTCAAATATTTGTGTTTTCACTCGATTTATTATGTTATTTTTGAATGATCACATATGTATTATTCATCATTTATACTGATGTTTTGTAAAAATACTGGTATTTATTACGTGAAATGAACAGGGTGCCGTTTTGCATGTTTTGTTTAATGTACTGCTTTTTGTTGTGATGAACTGCTTTTTAGGTATTACATTCCATCAACTGTACTGCTTTTCGTAAAACGACGTATCATAGTTTAGGACTTCAGACTACAGTATCGGCCCGAAACTTTAAAAAAAAGGGTCAAAATACTGTCAAATTTGTCTTAAGGGGTCACCCAAATGAAAACTAGCTGCTTAAAACAAGTGACTCCTTATTAGGGACGAGTCATTTATTATCAGGTGGGGGGGGGGGGGGAGGTCGGGTACATTTTCATTCGAGTCCCCAAAATTTTTCCGACCCCCCCCCCCCCCAGTCTCACCAGATTTTTTTCCGACCCCCCCAGATAGGTGACAAAAATGTTTATGACCCCCCCCCCCACACACACACACACCATCCCAAAACCCCAGCTACCCTTCGCCCACATACTGTATTACCTTTTTTTAAGTCTGACTGACCTTAATACAATGTGTATAAAACACAAATAACATTTTCTTACTTTGACAGGTTGATAAATCATGCAGGTTAATGGTCTTTAAAATTTGTCAGCATATTTTGCACTTTTCTTCCTGCATATGGCCATCCAGAGATCTGTTGTTGAATGTTTAATAAAACTGTTAATAATAGTTATGGAGGGGGGTCTGGGGGCTGTGCCCCCAGAAGCCACAATAGCTTTGCTCATGAAAAGGCAACTGGAGAGCTGATATCACAATTGCATGCATTTAATTTAATCCAGAACAAAATCATCTGCTCAACATGATTTTATAGACAATTGCATACTGACTTACTAGCAAATTTATGAAAACTATCATTTTTCGGATATGAAGTGCCAAAGTTCTGTGTGTCATTTCTATAAATGTCTCTATGCTTGATCTTAGTTTACAAGAATATAAGTAATGGGGGGTCTGGGGGGCTTTGCCCCCCAGAAGCTGAGAGATTTTTTAAAAAAAGAGAAGACTGATGGAAGAATTCTGACCCCCCCCCCCCCCCCCCCCCAATATGCTGAATAAAATATATGACCCCCCTGCTCCATGGCTTTTTTATTTCCGACCCCCAAGTACATCACCAAAAAAATTCCGACCCCCCCCCCCCTAAATGTTTCCGGCCCCCCACCTGGCAATAAATGACTCGTCCCTAACACAGGTTCATTTGCACTGAAAGTTGGTTCAAGAGACCAAGATAAGGTGGTGATCACATAAGCAAGTTTGACTAACAGCGATTCGCCTCGACTTGAGCCTTAAACTGCCTCTACACTGCTCTCCCTAATGAGCCACCGTTGCTTTATTTAAGTACTTCTTATAATGGCAGAACTGTGTGAATATTGCAGCCTATTAGTATTTTGTATGCTAGGTCTCATATCTTTCTCACTCCATATTTGCTAGAGGCAAGAAGTTCTACAGAAGTTAAATTCCTGACTATATTATGAAGAAGGAGGTTTATTCAAGTGCTGAGGCCCTACCAGGGGTGGGGGTGGGGGGGGTCAGTGCTCCCTAATTCCCTGAAAATAATGCCCAAATCTCCCCAGCTCCCTGAAAATGTTTTGCCTTGCTCCCTAAAATTATTTTGCCCCTGCTCCCCAAATCCCTAAAAGTAATACAGCTTTTCCCCAGCTCCCCAAAAATATTCAGGCATGCTCCCTCAAATGTTCGACGTTCAGTGTATAATTGCATAAAATTTCTATCAGATATTCGGTGAAGTAACTATAATCAGAGGCCAAAGAAAGTATACACTTTTTGAATGTCTATATTTTAATATCATTTACTGTCCATGCAAATTCTGCAGGATTTAGTTTTTCTGAAAGTTAACTGCTAACTCAACTAGGGCAGCTGAAGACAGGACTACAGTGGAAACAAGGTTATGGGATAGACTATACATGGTTAACTAAATTACTGTACGAAATGCTTGACAAGCTGCACTATATGACAAGCTGCACTATATGTATGTGTCAGTTTTGCACATTTTCATATGCAGCAAACTAGACAATATGATTTTGCTGTTAATCTGTATTTCTTTCGGATCACATGTTCAGAGGTGAAAGCAAGTACACACCTTTTAAATGCCTGTGTTGGCCTTATTTAACAGGAAATTTACAAAATGGTCTCTTCGCAGCGCACCTTGTCTGCAACTGTTTTTGCACAAATATTAAGCCAGTTGTTGGCTCTGCTGGGCTACGCTCATAGTATAGTTCCGTGGTTCAGTGTCTGTCAGCCGTCCGTTCATTTTAAACATTTTCAAATGATATATTGGCCCTTAGTAATCGAAATGTAACATCTGTGGGATGGGGGAGTGATACGTTCTGATTCATGCCAACTGCTACGTTACTTCGGTTGCTATGGCAGTTAAAAGTTGTCATTGGCTTTAACCGGACTGCTAAAAATATTTTTTGTGTGCTCTTACAGCCTTTGTATTGCGGATAAAATAATTGATAAACATTTCTTCAGTAGTGCCCTATCAATAATTTGCTTTTTGTGCCATCTGCTTGAACTTCTGCTGCTATACAGCTAGACTGGCTTCAGTCTAATAAATTATATTTACATAAAATAATGCCAAAAATATAAAACTACAGGAATGGATTTTCTGATAGCTGAATTCTTATCCAGTGATGCCTGAAGATTTTTCAGTTTTACTGACTGGAGTCTGGAGCCAGTCTACTATACAGCTTGAAGCAAACGCTTCATAGAAATGCCAAGTATAGCATAAGCCTCTGCAAACATACTTTTACTAGACTTGGTGCAACTTGGTTCAGAATTTTGCTTATGCAACTTGGTTCAGAACTTTGCTTGCTTTGCTTGTGCAACTTGGTCCAGAACTTTGCATGCTTTGCTTGTTCAACTTGGTCCAGAACTTTGCATGCTTTGCTTGTGCAACTTGGTCCAGAACTTTGTTTCCTTTGCTTGTGCAGCTTGGTCAATAACTTTGTTTCCTTTGCTAGTGCAACTTGGTTCAGAACTTTGCTTGCTTTGCTAGTGCAACTTGGTTCAGAACTTTGCTTGTGCAACTTGGTTAAGAACTTTGCTTGCTTTGCTAGTGCAACTTGGTTCAGAACTTTGCTTGCTTTGCTTATGCTTGCTTTGCTTATGCAACTTGGTCCAGATCTTTGCTTGCTTTGCTTGTGCAACTTGGTCCAGAACCTTCCTTGCTTTGCTTGTGCAACTTGTTCCAGATCTTTGCTTGCTTTGCTTGTGCAACTTGGTCCAGAACTTTGCTTGCTTTGATTGTAGAACTTGGTCCAGAACTTTGCTTGCTTTACTTGTACAATTTGGTCCAGAACTTTGCTTGCTTTGCTAGTGTAACTTAGTCCAGAACTTTGTTTGCTTTGCTTGTACAACTTGGTCCAGACCTTTGCTTGCTTTGCTTGTGCAACTTGGTCCAGAACTTTGCTTGCTTTGCTTGTGCAACTTGCTCCAGAACTTCGCTTGCTTTGCTTGTACAACTTGGTCCAGAACTTTGCTTTCTTTGGTTGCACAACTTGGTCCAGAGCTTTGCTTGCTTTGGTAACCTGAAGCGCCTACTGACCAACATTTGTTTTTTTGCGCTCATGACAGAGCAGAACTGATTGCAAATGTTGATTTACAAACAGACATCCTTATTCAAAATCAGTCTAACCAAGTGGTACGTATCTGATTCTTATAGGAGGGAAGTACATGCTGTGCTAGAAAAGGGCAACTTTCTGTTGCTGATGTATAGGATCTAAATGCAATGATCTATTAATTGTTAAAAGCAATTATTCTGCAAGAGTCCCTAGTGTTGCACATGCATAACGGAGAATGTGTTTAGAATGGATATTGAGGTCCTGTTTTTCAGTCAAGATTTTTGCAGGTGCATGCCAGTTAGACATTTTGTATTGCTAGAACATAGGAATGTACTATAACAGATGTAAATAATTCATATAAAGGGGGGTCTGGGGGCACAGCCCCCCCAGAAGCCAAAACAATTTAGAAAATCACATTCTGATAGACAGTGCTCTCCAGCTCCCAAAATTCAAAGCTTGCTCCCTAGCTCCCTGAAATAATTGCAAGGGCTCCCCAGCTTCCTGAAAATAAATGGCTTTTCTCCCCAGCTCCCCAAAACCACTGGGAGGGCCTCAGTGCTATAGGCTATGTAGCCCTTGAGCATATACATGTACATACATGCAATATCTTTTCCCTGATTGGTTACGAACGTGTGGTTACGAACGTGTTGCTTTACCTGTTATACAATGCACTGAAACAAATCGATAGCCCCCACCCTTTCAGGTCACTTCATGTAGGCGTAACCATATCAAACGTATATTTTCGCGTTTTACTTGTATAGATGAAGAAAAGTTTTACTCCTTACATGAGGGGTGCCCATAAAGGGCAACGTGAACTATAATTATTTCTACCATAGACTTTTATAGAGACCCCTACTCCCTTTGACGGTGTCCCGCCCTTTATACAATGTTGCTTCACTATCCAGATTTGCCCTTATTTCAAGCTAAAATGTTAATCAGCAAGACTAAAAAGGAAAACACTTCCATTCCCAGCAAGTTTTGACACTTACAGGATGTTGACATTCAACTACGACTATCCATGAACACATGCACTAACACATGCATCATCGCATGTCACCCTATACTAGTACACTTACAGCAATACTTAGTACTGTAATCTGTGAATTTTAGGTATTTTGCAGTTTATTCTGTCTTATTTGAATCACTTTTGTCATTCTGTAGTCGCAGTAACAGACTCCTGGAAACCAAAAATGCAGTTCAGTTGGATTTGTTTCGTGCTAGGAAAGCAGTTCACTTTTTCCCACGCAAAATCCTATTTTTCTCATAGAACATTAATCTAGTCAAGCTAAACTCTATTTAATTTGGAAAATGCACTTTCTGTCGCACCATAGGCAGACTTTTCTCTGTCTTTTTCGTTGTATTTCTAGGTAAAAAAATACTTTTTTGTACAACAAACGTGGTAAACGACTAACTCAAACCCGTTAAATTGCGATATTCTCATTTCTTTTCCATCCAATCAAAATGACACCTCTGCTGCAAGAACCAACATATATGGTGCAATTATTCGTGCAAGAACTTTCATCTTTCTGGCTATTTTAGAAAAGGAATTCTTCAAAATACTCACATGGTTCGAACGCCGTTCTGCAGAAGTCGTCCCAATTAAGCAGTACGGTGACCAAAGCAGCATCTGTCGTAGTACAAGTAGGTCACGTGATTACATAGCGTGATTAAGACATGATAGCGTTTTGAGCAACACACTTTCTCTTCTGTTTGACGACATTTTGGGTGATGCAATCTGAATTTTAATGGACGACAATTAAAACTTTATCATACAAGTTTAGAGCTACATCTTTATATATTTTCCTGTGTCGCCTGCTTGTCCGCCATTTTGTTTTGACTATTTGTACTTTCCACACCATCTTCTCGTTTGGAACAGAGTACACCGTTCCAGAACACAGTTCCGGAGCACTCGTTTGATGTTCAAAAAAATACCGAATGGTCGCACAGCCCAATCGAGCATAGCCTTGCTGATAAGCTGATAAATATGTTTTTTTAGCCGAAACATAAGCAATTATACATTTTGATTTTCTTTCACTGCTATTACGTTTACAAAAGCTTCAATAAAGCACCATCGAACTACTTATATCCATGTGGTCGCATGTATCTTTTTTGTTAGTTACTAATTACGCCCATGGGCGTAACAAGCGACCTTATATTTGAAAAAGATGCTATCCGCATAGATGTCGTCTGCACTAGTTGCTTAGATGTAGTGAGAGGTCATATGAAATACTGCAGAACTGTATATGGTATCACAAGATAGCACAATGAACAGCAAGGAACAGACAAAAGAATGGCGTGGTTTTACGGCCTTTTCAACAGTAGTTCAACCATGAAAGGCTGATTATGCAAGCCAAGTGGTTTAAACCCACCACCCGCGTTCGCACCCGTACTTGAGATCTGCCTCTGGAGATTTTAGAGTGGCTTTTGAGATATGAATAAAATAAAAGTTTTATTCTAGATTTTTGTGGTTGCTTCGATTATTTGATAACCAAAATCTATGAATGGTTGCTAAGCTTAGACCAAGCTTTTTGTCAAAGCTGTATGTGTTTCCTTGCATTTCGGCCTGTTTGTATTCTGGCCTTTCGAAAAGGCCAAAACGTATAGCAATAGGCCGAAAACGTTAGGAAATTAAGAAAAACAATTGTTCATAATTCCTCAGACAAAATAAAAGCTTTAAATGAACTCCTTTGTTTGTTTGTTTAAGACTCGCCGAGCTTGAAGAAGAAGGGTTCTTTCATTGTGACCTGTCTGCGCCTGTGAGCAGAGATGTAGAACCAGAATCAATTTGTTTAAACAAACGGGGAACTCGTGCATTCGTAACACTTCAGGTAAGAAAATATGGTGATATGGTGATACATAGTATAGATGCGTTGATGGAAAATGTCTGTACACATGAGGCGTTGCATTTTACGAAAGGGGGTATTATTTGGAGCCGAAACTGTAATAAATCAGCCACCGCCAAATACCTCTAATAAACAGTATTAAGGTAAATGGGTATAGTTGCAGAGGAATCAACTCTACTATTTTGCCTCTCTCTTTTAAGTAGGGGTCTACTGTCAAAGGAAAGAATTTTCTCCTCTAGGAGCAAATTCTTTCCCTAATGAGTAGACCCCATATGAAAGAACTACCTCATCCAGAGAAGCAAACAGTTATTATGCACGTTAATATAGCCTTATTTTCGGAAAAGAGGCAGGGTGATTATTAGAGCAGGAGTGTTTATTAGGATAAATACAGTATTTAAAATGAAGCAGGCGAAAAAGAGCACGCTCCAGATGAGCTAGAGCTCTATTTAAACGCTACTATTCGTAGACATAACATGTTCTCTATTTCATAACCCAATTATGATTTGTCATAGTACAGGCCAGTGGCGGCAGTTTTTTGTACTGTTTTTTTTTACACTTAACCAACAGTAGGAACTAAGTACATATTTTGGTTAAATATGCTTTAAACAAGTTTGAGTTAAGAAACTCTCTACAACTTTAAAACCTTTGCAGAAATTTTCAAAAAAAAGTTGGTTCAAAAATAAGAGCATGGTCAGTTGATGTTCAAAGAGTAAGAACCATAATTCCATCTAATTTTTTTATGATCTGGGGTGGGGATGGGGGTGAGGAGGCAGACATCTGTTTTTGTTTCAAAAACAAATATCTAGTTTTTATTATATTTTGCATAGAAATTCCTGAAAGCAAACAGTTTGACCCTGATCAGACACCGCGTTCTGCGGCGTCTGAACTGGGTCTGCACTTGTTGCATGTGTCCCTAAAACGGGTTTCCAGTCTAGGAAGGGTTAAAGCACAACATTCGCTTATCATAGAAATCATTCGTTCACGAATAATTTTAAGCTGTTGCAAGAGTGTTTGATATTTCAGGAGAACAATGCTATAGCTGAAATAAAATGTCGACGGAAAGGAAAGTGTGAAATCGTAAAAATAAAAGGACTGGGCTTCAAAGATTTTAATCTGCCTGGAAACGGCTTTGATGCAAGCGACGAAGACGATGGTAAGCTTAAAATCTTTTATGTATATGCCACGGGGGAAAATCAGAAATACCGGAAATTTTTGCTATGAATTTCGAGATACACTGTATTGATTTAATTCAGCTATTTAAACGAGGGATGATCAAAACGTTCCCGGACAAAAGTGCAGTTTTCTTATTATAATACTTTCTTCTGTGAAACTATGATATATTTATGATTCATATCACATAAAGTTATTGATTTATATCGTACCGGTTTTTAACGGCCAGTTGCGTGACCCGGCCCAACCCCCATTGCGTTCCATTATGTAGTTTCCAAAAGAAAACTGTGAACTTAAAAGCACATGAGCTGCGACACGAAAAAAAACAAAAAAGTGGCATATACGCCCAGTCTGATCAGAGTCTTCCCTGTCCGCATGGAGCTATCTTAGACCCTTAGCTACCCTTTAAGTGCACAGCGAAGTCTCTGATCAGACAGGCGGATGCCCAGGCTGATTTGAGTCTTCAACGGGCGCAAATGCCACTCTGTTGGTTTTCTCGTGTTGCGGCTCAGTCATTGAAGCAGACTTGGTTTAACTGAGTCAGTTCATGTGCAGTTATGTAATATTGCAATACAGCCCACACCCTTAGCATCGGGTTCAGTGGAAATCTATTTTCAAATCCATGCGGACTGAGCACAATGAGATCAAAGGACTAGAATATATGAGCCGCGACGTGAGAAAACCAACAAAGTGGCTGGGCGCCCAGCGCAGACTCCGATCAGCCTGGGCATCCGCCCAGTCTGATCAGTGTTTTCGCTGTCCGCATGGAGGTAGCTGAGACACTTAGCTACCCTATAAGCGCTTACAGTGAGTCTGATCGGACTTGGCAGATGCGCAGGCTGATCTGAGTCTGCTCTGGGCGCACACCCACTTTGTTGGTTTTCTAATGTCGCGGCTCATATGTATTTTTTTTTTTGCTCCGTTTTTTGTAATTCTTATGGTAATTTGTTACAGCAATCAACATTGCAAACTGGCCAGTAAAAGGATTACGTCAACCTGATCAAATACGGTGCATCACGGTGGGAAAGCAAGACTTTGTGATAACCGCAAATGAGGGGGCCTTCAGAAACATTGCTGAGGAAGATAAAGACGAAGACAGTAAAATCTGCAAAGTAAAACAAGTTATGCTTGACGAAACTGTTTTCCGTGAGTATTCCCATTTGAAAAAAAAAACATTGCATCAACGTTGCAAGGACTTTCTTTTTCATGACATTGCAACGACGTTATGCTAGGTTATTTGCACTAAAATGATTACCTCTTTTGGATTAAAATTTTAAGGAAACCAAGAGAATTTTTTAAAACATGTAGGTATGTTTGTCGTAATGTAACCACTTATTCTTTTGGCTTTAGCCCTGAGCTAAAAGATTGGCTTAAACAATATTTAGTTAACAATACTCTACATGTTAAACACATGGAGATACGTTAGATAAACGCACAGTACAATGATCAGGATGCAGCAGAAAGTCGGTGATAAACTGCAGTGTCAGAATAAACAGTTATCCTAGGAAATCAGGATCATTTAATATAGGTCACTGTAACCTTCTTTTAATCTTAGGTCAGACATCAGGCCACACCGACTTATTATCCCAAGCTGTTTTGTTCATACATCAAATAGTTTTCAAGGTATAAGGCAACACCACTGGATCGTGAAATATGGGTTACTGTGATCTACTTTTACTCTGAGGTCAAACATCGGTCATACTGACTTCTAATCCCAAGCTATCATGTTCATACATCAAATAGTCCTGAAGGTGAAAGGATAAATCACTTGACCTTGAAGCTTAGGTTAGTGTGATTCACTTTTGTTTTGAAGTCAGCATTGGTCGTACTGACGTATCATCCCAAGTTATCATGTCCATACAACGAATAGTCTTCAAGGTATAAGGCAAAATCACAGGACTAAGAAATATAGGTCACTGTGACCTGGTTTTAGGTCAAACGTCGGGTCATACTGACTCATTTTCACTGTGATATACTTTCATTTAGAGGTCATACATCAGGTCACACAAGGCAAAATCACAGGACTATGAAATATAGGTCATTGTGACCTTTTCAGGTCAAATGTTGGGTCATACTGACTCATTATCCCTAGCTATCATGTTCATATATCAGCTAGTCCTCAAGGTATAAAGCTGATTATTAGGCCATGTAATATAGGTCATTGTGACCTACTTTTGTTTTGAGGTCAAACACTGGTCACACTGATTTATTATTCCTACATCCAATAGATTTTAAAGTATAAGGCAAAGTCCCTTAGCCGTGAAATATGTCGTCGTGACCTACTTTTATTTTGAGATCGTACATCGGTCACACTTGCTCATTGTTCCACGCTTTTATATCTATGTATCATAAAGTCCTCTCATTAAACCTATCCCAAATTATGCATAAGGAAAAAAAGTTCTGCACGAACTTGAAACCCGAGTTTTCATCGTTCTAAGAAACTACATTCTTTTTCTTGAATGATTAAAACATTTTGAAAAGCGTGAATGCAGTTTGACGTTAACGTTAGTAGCTACGATTTCCAGTTAATGAGGATTTTGACTCTGTGACAATATAAAGAAGTAGCATTTCGCCCGTTATAAAGCCATAATAAAAGTCGCGTTGATAGCTGCAGCTGAATGAAAATTTGATACATTTTTTCATCAACGTCGAATCTAAATCCCACATTTTCTCCGATTATACTTATAAGAAGCGCCTAAGTATCTTGTAAATGTCTTCATGAATTTCAGCCAATGAATTCCAATAAAAATGTATTTTCCTGTTTTTGCATAACACAGCGAGATACTAAGGACGCTATTTTGGCGCTATTCTTAAATTGCGAAAGTCGCGACAGGGGCGATGCTAGGGGTGATTACCTGTTACGTACAAGTATGTTTTATACCACTTCTGAACCAATCTTTTTATAATGTAAGAGTCACCCAGTGACATTCCTCAACGCAGTTCTATTTACATTATTCCTACTGACGTACCCCACCCACCAGTGAACATCGGAGAGCTACGATTGAAAAAGACGATGTTACCCTTCGAGATGTGAATATTTACTTCAGTTACTGATGAACAGAGCTAACCTAAAATAATTCTAAACACTTGTGAACTTAGATGATTCAATAATTGCTACTCAGGGGAGGCAAATCATCACAAAAGGGCCAAGTATACAAAGATTTGTACAGAAGTGTCATAGCAAGCATTGTTGGAGTAGTCTGATCAGGGTCTACAAAATTTACATTCTGTCTTGATATCTATGGTAACAATAGGTCCGTATCAGGTTACCGGAGACCTGTCAGATTTTAACAATAGCCGGGATTATGAATGAGTACATAAGCATTTGAGAACACAAAAGTTGTAGGAATAGTACTCAAGAACAAGAACAAGTAAGGAAGCTGGCGTCCTATCTATACTACTGACGAACGGTGCCACGCACTGCGGCCATGGATACGTTCCGTTGAGGTGCGGGGGAACAACTTTCATATGCTAATGAGAGCCGGGATGATGGATGAGGACATTAGCATTTAAGGACACAAAATCTGTGGGAATAGTACTCAAGAACAAGAACAAGTAAGGAAGCTCGCCTCCTATATATACTACTTTCGACCGCCCGTTACTGAGATTAGACGACTAATTATGCCTTTTATTGTCTACCTATTTCATCAG
Organism: Ctena decussata; assembly: GCA_963989385.1. Lineage (NCBI taxonomy): Eukaryota > Metazoa > Mollusca > Bivalvia > Lucinida > Lucinidae > Ctena > Ctena decussata. Next base: position 28,391,133 of record OZ022498.1, on the reverse strand, counting down.
AATATGAATACTGAAGGGTCTAAGTAATACTGTACTAATTTTTGCTCGTGGGCTGTTGCCGCTACTTTAGTTGGAAGCCCAAAGCAGGTGCGACATTACGCGGATTTCGTCTAACGGCATCTTTGCTGAAGTTAATTTACACGGCCTCTTTATGTATAATGTGTGTACGCTCTGTATTTCAGCTAATGCTGATGACTTACAACTGCCAGAAAATATAGGTAAGTCTTATCCTTTTTGTTTAGCTCACCTGAGCCGAAGGCTCCGGGGGAGCTGATAGGATAGGCAGGCTCCGTCGTCATCATCGTTGTCCGTCGTCCGTCCACAATTTCAAACAACTTCTCTGGGCAGATTTTAGCCAAATTTCATATAGAGCCTCCAGGACTAGCGAGAAGTAAATATTGTTCAAATGGTCTGGATTACACGAGCAACATGGCCGCCATACCCATATATAGTAAAAAAATCTCTTCCGGAAACAACAGACCGATGGCCTTAAAACCTGGTATGTAGTATTGAGTACATGAGTACTACCAAGATTTTTCAAACGATGACCTTGGATTGACCTTGTTCTTTTTTGGGCAAGATCGCTTTCTTGTACTTTTATATGTGAAACTGCTTGAACATAAGATTTCATGGAAATTGTTGAATATTTTGGACTAAAAATTGGTATATACAGTCATCTAAATGAGTACATGACGATTTGTGAGTGCGAGACGTCAAGGTCATTCTTTGACCCTTGACACAGGTCTCATTTCGACAATTTGAAAGCCACTCGACCAGTTGTAGCCAAATTTCATGATAAAATCTCCAGGGGTTGAGGGAACAAATTGTTCAAACGGTCGAGGTCACATGACGAACATGGCCGCCACGCCCATATATGGTAGAATCTTTAATAATCTACTTCTCCAGAACTAGCAGACCGATGGCCTTGAAACTTGGTATGTAGCATTGGGTACTTAAGCTCGACCGCGATTTTAAAATGTGACATTGGTTTGATCTTGACCTTTCTTACGGCAATGTCAAATTGCTTTCTGTAGCTTTTATTTTGGAAACCGCTCGAACATAAGAGTTCGTGAAAATTGTTGAAGAATTTGGCCTAAAAAGAGTTATATATTCAGTCATCTTAATGAATACATGAAGCTTTTGTAGTATAAAAGCTCACGATTATTCTTTGACCCAGGTCTCTCATATTTCGACTCCTCAAAAGCCATCTGGCCAAGTGTTACCAAATTTCATATAGCGCCTCCAGGTGCTAGGGGAGGTAAAATTTGTTAAAACGGTCCAGGTCACATGACCGACGTTGCCGCCACGCCCATATATGGTAAAAACCTGTACAAATTTTCCTCTTCAGAAGTAGTTGACCAATGGTCTTGAAACTTGGTATGTAGCGTCGTGCACTCATGTGCTACCAAGATTTTTCAACTGATGACCTAGAGCGGACCTTGCCCATTTTTACGGCAAGATGTTTTAATATGGAAACGTAGAACATAAGATTTCATGGGAATTGTTTAAGATTTGGCCTAAAACTTGGTACATACAGTCGTCTTTAATGAGTACATGAAGATTTATGAGTACAAATGATCAAAGTAAAAAGTATGCAAAGACCAGGAACTGAAACAATCAGAATCCAAATCCAGCCCTCAAACCATAGTTGGAAACAACTAAGATTACAAATAATCAAGATACAGAGAACAGCCTTTGACCTATGACCCAGGTCTTTCATATTTCGACAGTTTCAAACAGCTCATGAAAATCCACTGGGCCATTTGTAGCCAAGGTTCATATAGAGCCTCCACTGGTTGAGAGAAAGAAAATCTGTTCAAACGGTCGGGGTCACACTACCAGCATGGCCACAATGCCCATATATTGTACTAACTTTAAAAAATCTTCTCTTCCAGAACTAGTAGACCGATAGCCTTTAAACTTGGTACGTAGCATTTGGTATGTAGCATTTGGTACTCGAGTACTATCAAGATTGTTTAATGATGACCTTGAGTTAACATTAACCTTTTTACGGCAAGGTAAAATTTGCCTTCTGGCGCTTTCATATGAAAAATGCTAGAACATACGAGTTCATGAAAATTGTTGAAGATTTTGGTATAAAATTGTTATATACAGTCATCTAAATACATGAAGATTTGTGTATACATTCACCAAGGTCTCTCATATTTCAACAATTTCCAACATCTCCTGAAAAGCGGCTGGGCCAATTCTAACAAATTTCACATTAAGCCCCCAGGGATTAAGGGAACGAAAATATGTTCAAGCGGTCGAGGTCACATGACAAACATGGCCGACACGCCCATATAAGGAAGCAACCTTTAAAAAATTTCTTCTCCAGAACCAATTGGCAGATGGCCTAAAACTTGGTATGTACCAAGATTGTTCAAATGATGAAGTTAGGTAGACCTTGACCTTTTACGGCAAGGTCAAATTTGCTTTCCGGTGCTTTTATATGGGAAATTGCTTGAACATAAGAGTTTATGGGATCCGTTGAAATTTTTGGCGCAACAGTTGGTATATACAGTCAACTAAATGAGTACATGAACATTTTAAGTACCAGAGCTCAAGGTCATTCTTTCACAGTTTCAAATTATCAGGTTTGTTCAACTGCTGACCATAGTTTGCCCTTTGGCCTTTATACTCAAGTGAGCGATTCAGGGGCTCATGTTTGTTTTTCTAAAGCGCCGTCTCGACATGACTTCTTTGTACAAAAATAAAAATGACGATATCCAGGAAAGGCCATAATCATACAAACGTTATCAAAAAAAAAATGAGAACGATTCTTTAATTATTTGAAATATCAGACTAACCTTATTACAATCCTTCAAAGATCTTCAAAGTATTATTACTTGTGGTCCTTCATTGACCCCCACTGACTCGGCAGCTTCTGTTTTCCCGTTGCTAGGCACCCTCGTTCATACATCCAAACCTGCACGGCGACGGCATCTTCTAGTTCCTCTAAGTCATCAAATCTATCCCCTCACATGTTTTCTTTCAATTTAGGCAAGAGGTCGAAATCACATAGATCGAGGTCTGGAGAATAAAGGGGATGGGGCAACGATCCAATTTGTAGTGATCCAATTTGTAGTGCACGAGTTGTGACGTCACCCCCTCCGAAACATGTGGCGCAGCATTATCATGTAGGGTGACAGGACCTGCAGCCAAAAGTTCTGGATTCTTCCTCGGATATCATAGGCAAATCCCATGAGCATCTTTAATTTCACTTGCTAGCGCTGAAACTTTGCCGGCCTAGGATAATTCGGTATATGCCATTCAGTGGTCTGTCTCTTCATTTCAGAGATCATATGATCTAACCCAAGTCTTGTCAATTTTTAGAAACCAAGTTATTTTCTTCTGTTTCAAAGCGAGAAAGTAAGTTGGTGGCGACGGATAAATGACGTTGCACTTAGTCGGACGTCGAATGATGTGGTACCCACTACCCAACGTGCTGACACCTTTCGCATTACAAAACGATTTCGAGTAATTGAAGGAACAGTACCGTGGCTTATGTCCAGTTCCTGCGCTAGTAACTCACATGTATATCGTCGATCATTTTCACTTTTTCTACAAAATATACGTTACTTGCTGAAGTTTTCCCCTCCTCTCTCCTCAGGCCGTTACACTCTCCCGACTGCTGTTAATGTTAAACTGGGTTCGAGGTTATAAAACTCGAGTATAATCTCAAACTCAAAATAAAGCACACTGATTGGCTGCTTCCGAGTATGTGCTCGGAAGCAGCCAATTAGTGTGCTTTATTTTGAGTTTGAGATTATTCTCAAGTTTTATAACCTCGGGGCCTGGTTTAATATTCCATCTGGCAACTTGTGAATAAGGGACCGACAATTTGATATATATATATATATTTTTTGAGGGGGGGGGGGGGGGGGGGCGGGGGGGCCTGGTATAAAAAAATCCTATCTTTGGATATGCAAGGAAAAATAAATTGGCTCATAAGGGGATTAAAAAAAATAACTTGATCTCAAAAAGTAGTGAAAAAAAAAGATTTACAGACACTTCGGCCCCAAACCATCTCGGCCCCTAGACACCTCGGCCCCAAACCATTTCGGCCCCAGTCATTTCGGCCCCAGTCACCTCGGCCCCAGTCATCTCGGTCCCACGGACACTTCGGCCCCTAGTCATTTCGGCCCCTAAGACATTTCGGCCCCAATTGTATTTTCGTATCTTTTTTAGTATATTTATATGAAATATTACCAGAAATGCTTTTTAGAGAAATGCCAGTGATTACGGCTTTGTTTTGCATTATCATTTAATGTATGCACTATTACTTTTGCAGTATCTTGAAAGAATGCTCACAAATTACCATATAGTGAAACGGCTCTAACCAAATTCAATAAAGACGATCGCTTGCAACTAAGAAGCGCAACCAAAAGGAACAAACATTATTAATCTGATCATGAGTAGCAATACAATCATTTTTGCACGTCCAGGGTACTAAGTCCACCTTGTTCCTTACTACCCTTGGCCGTCGGCTTATTCGTAAATCGAATTTCCCACTGCAATAGCATTTCATCGGATGGGAGCAATTTCCTTTACATCAAATCAAATTATCACATTTTCCGCATAATCGACAGAAAAAAATATCGTCAAGTTCTAACCCACGGAATCCCAGAATGGACATTTTTTCTGATATTTATCAGAAAAAAAAATGAAACAATAAGAAAACAGAATGAAATTAAAAAGATCAAAATTTAGCAAGGGAATAAAAACAAGAAATCAGACAGGAATTAGAATGTAAATTAAAATAAGATAATTACATGTAGAAAATAAAATGACACAAGCTATTCAGAAATGAATTTTAAACAAGAAAACAGAATGGAAGTTATTTAAAACAAGACAGCGCAGTGTCTGCAAATTTTGCAAAAGATTAAGAGCGGGGGGGGGGGGGGTGTGGGGGGTGGGGAGAGAGTTTGTTGCGAGAGGTGAGGACCTGAACCGCTGAGCTGCTAAATATGCTTTTTGGGTGATATTCATTATAGGGCAGGTCACAGATCATTCATCTCCGCGATTATTAGTCCAATAGCCGCAGTTATTTGGATTAACTGCGGTTCGTTTTAGCCTGGCAAAAATTTGCTCTTTCAAATTTTCTGTTTTTGCCTATTTAGGGTCATTTTTACACCGACTGAAGTATCTATCAAAATATATATCTTTGTGCATCCGACCGTGTCTGCCTGAATATCTGTTGAAAAAAAATCCAGGTGTATACGCGGTATCGATTAATCAGTGATCATCGATTATTGATATACACGATCGATGTAGGTGTGATTTAATGAATATTAAGGTAGACGAATACTGAATAGAAATATTGGCGGGGCATTCAAACCATTATACCATCTAAATAACCCAAAGAGCTATATAACATTTGGGTAAGAAAAAAACAATTTTCACCGTTTTGTTTTCCTAAAAAACAATATTTTGTATTTCTACATATTATTTTTAAACATTTTCCATTAAAATTCATATCTCTAGCACATGAATGCACTTTCATTTCAGCAAATCATATAATCTGTAATATATGATATTTGAAACAAACTGATAACAAAAAATTGCAGTTTTCTTGTTAATAAGTATATTTTTACATTCTTTGAAAAAATGCAAGAAAATTGAATTTCATGAAAAACGTCATGAAAAATATTATCAATCGATGGGGCATGCTTATGCGTATTATTTTAGTAAAACTTACGTCGTATGTTAAAGAATAAAACAAAAAAACAAACATTTCACCGTTTCGTTTCCTAGAAAAACAATGTTTAAGTTCAAAATATCCCCAAAACAGACTGCCCAAATTCTGCACCTGCTGCAAGCACAGCCGGTCCTTGCCCTATTATTTATTTTCCTGTTATTCGGTTCTACCATAGAGTAATGTCGACAAAAATGCGCAGATGGAATGGAAACTGTGAAGATCTTGATCATTCTGGTTCCTAAGGAACAGTCTGATCTCAGTTTTCACTGTTTGTACAGACCTATGTGCCCGAAAACTTAGGATCTTTACGGTAGATATTGTAAGTGTATATTATAACAGTATTTACTCAACAGTTAGTCGATTTTATGATGAACAATAACTCTGTTTGTTTTTTAAACAAGCAAGAACAGAGTTCTTCCGGGATCGTCCACCTTATAAACAACGTACATGCGCAAGATAAGGCGTCTTTCATTTGGTTTAAACATATTTTATTTCAAGAAATTAAACATTCATGGCAATAACAATATTGTTCTATACATAGATATAATAGGATTAGAACAAAAGACCATACGCCATGTGCGGAAATAGTAAATACTGATTTCAATCTACACATTAGTTTCAGTTTACCAGAGTTCTCTTCTCACTTTGTTCTAGATTCTTCATGATTCAGAGATTGTTTCTACGAAGATTTCAGGATCGGCCGCGCAGACTGAACTGAGTCTTCGCATACAGTATGTATTTGTTCATGCAAAGCCAATAAACATTTCGCCGTCTTATTTTATTTTATTTTTTTGCGCTCTGTAACAACAGCGAAAACTGATAGAGGTAAAAATATACTCCCTCGTCATTTTACCGTTTTTCAAATACTTTTTGTGACACAATTTCGTTAGTCATTATACTGTCATATCTAAATATTAGATGAAAGTTCACAAAACTGTTATGGTTTAAGGTAATTATGAATTAATTTTTAAGGTGAAAAAAATATATCTGCAAATTAACAAAATCATGAGTCAGTAAGAAAATCAATATTAGGTCTTGCATGATATGATGTTTATATAATTGTTAATCTCCTACGGATGAAGTAAAGAAAGAACGTGATGATATCCGGGTTATTTTCTCATGCGCGGACGGGATTGTTACCACAATAGATTTTATTTGGATCAGTCTCACGTATTTGAATGCGGTCCGCGATTATTCCGGATATGTTAAATATTTTCTGTAACAATATTAGGCCCTATACCGATAACTAATATTCTGTTTTAACTATTTTAGAGCTGTCATGTAAAAATTTTGTAATATATAGCAAGGAAGCGAATGTAATTTTCTATATGGATACCAGTATCAAACTTTTATAAAGCATTCTAGATAATCTCTCTCGAAAACTGGTTTTGTACTTTGGCATCGAACGTATGTCCATACAGTTTTACTGTCTATATTATTTTCCGTTTATTTATATTTAGATATATGTCACATTTGACCTCTTTCCTTTTTGATACTTTCATTTTATTTTATTTTATCTTTTATTTCTCTCCTCATCATCGGTAGTATTAATTTACAGGCTACATATAATAACGACCACTCAGTTGGTTACGTATGTTAATTTCAAAACATATTCTACATATTGTAAATCTCAAATATAAATTCTCTTCTTTCCGTATATTGGATTTTTTGTACATGTCTCAGACTTGTGTAAAATGAGTATGATTTGTTGCCAACATCGTTAGAACATGACAAGCATATACATGTATAGGAAAAAAGATTTATATAATAGGAAATGTTTATGAGAAATCATGTCTTTCACTATAATTGCTTTTTGTATGGCTATAAATGTATGTATATATGTTTAACGCCGAATAAACTTATATTATGTTATTATTATGTATATATCAAGCCATGATAATTAAAGGCGCCTTATCTTGCTCGCGTGCCTTTGTTTATTGTTCATCGTTAAATATCACACCTGAGGTTATCATTCACTAATCGATGTCGCGTGTCACGATTAATCGATACCGCTGCTTACCTGGACGTTAGGCAGGGTGAATGTTTTTTTTTAAATAGACAAACAGAAGGAATATATAGACAGATGGACGATCGAGCGAAAAAAATAATGATTGCAAAGCTTTAGATAGATAGATAGATAGATAGATAGAATAGATAGATAGATAGATAGATAGATAGATAGATATAAAAGTTATCAAAACTGAATTTTGATGAATGACCCTGGCGATAGGAAGATCAGTTTTCATATAAACTTCGGTTATTGTAACTCGCGTTAACGTTTTAATTTTGCGTTTTAGTTTTTTTTAGTAATATCGCTTTCAAGAGTTCTTGAAATCACGATCATCCAGTTGTCACTTTGGATGTTAATTTGTCGAATATTGGCGAGATTCTTGAATCCGGTTCACGAATATCAGGAAAAATGAATGTGTTGCAAAAATTAGCAAAAATGAAGGTATTTCGAATATTAAACGATTTACAGCTTAATATATACGCATGTAGCATTTGGTCATATCTTTTTATCCGTCTAAAAATATGAAAGCATGACAGTTTCGGTCTAAAGAATCGGCCTGACAAAATGTTTGGTATTGAATAAAGGAAAACCATCATGGGATTTAACATTAAAACACAAAAATAAATAGATAAATAAATCAATAAATTAAAGATAAAATATAAGAAAAAGAAATAATATAAAAAAAAATCGCCGAGTCAAGTTTTAATCTGGTCATTACAGAGAAGGCACATGCTTTTGCTGAAATAAAGGAGAATTTCTCGATTTGGTTCATCACAACAAGTTACCAGTAGATTAAAGTTGAAAATCATGTGAAAAAGAGACATTTATTTACCCTGTAAAAATATTGATGATTGGTCCTACCGGCCCACCAAAAAATACAACAAATACGATTCAATAAAAGAAAAAAGTACCTCCACGCATTCGTTCTATGGATTACAAAGGAAACACAAAAGATCCGCATGAACGCATCCACGACTGTTCTCGCAAGACTGAGGGTGGATGCGATCAGGCAATGGTGCTTGGTAACTTTCCGTGTCGGTCCTACTTAATTGGATACTAGTAGGACAAGGACCTGCTGTGCTTGCAGTATGTGCGGATCGGTATTGTGTGGATCATATTCTCTCTTCTTTCTCTCTATATCTCTGTGAGACGGCTCGATATAGACTGAAATAATGTCTCAAAGAGCCGTTAAGCACAAAACAACCAACCAAGCAAAACTCGCAAGACTGAGCGGGACTGAGCTCATAATTTTGTCGGACTCTATTTGGACTCTCGAGGAATATTACTGTAAAAATATGTAAATATGTCAATGGACAAAAAAAGTGAAAAATGTAGAAATTATTTAAATTTGTCAAAATGGGGCCGAAGTGACTAGGGCTATGGGGCCGAGATGACTAGGGGCCGAAGTGACTAGGGGCCGAAGTGTCCAGGAATTTATTTCTAGGTGGGGCCGAGATGGTTTGGGGCCGAGATGACTAGGGGCCGAGGTGTCTAGGGGCCGAGATGGTTTGGGGCCGAAGTGTCCTGTTACCAAAAAAATAACCTGGCTCTGCCAAAAAAAAAAAAAATAGTCTGCAGATAATTTCCATTTGAATTGAGTTTTTAAAATGTTGCTGGCTTCTGGGGGACATAGCCCCCATAACCCCTCATATTTATAGTAATGCTTTGATAGTTTCTACCATCATCACACATTCTTGCTTTGGACGTCGAACAGACAACATCGCTTCTTCAGAGATGGAAAACTACAAGATTCCAGCACTCGCAGTCCGATTCTTGAAGGGAGCCCGCCTCAGTGGCTTCCCTGTGTTTGATCTACATCACGGATCAAACACTGTCCAGCTAACTTTGACATGGGCGATCAACCCAGAGGTTAGTCAAGTTAGCGAGAGGGCCGAAAGCAGGAGAGGGGGAGATCGTTGCAAGTCTGCCCCCTCTAAGCCTGCACCCTCAGCTGGCAAGCGCTCTTGCCAGCCTGGACAGAAGAAGGATAGGCCGGTCAAGCCTACTCCTTCGAGGGCAAAGGAGCAGTCTGCTCCTAAGCCTAAGCCTGCTGCCAAGAAGACTACACAGAAAGCAGCACAGAAACCAAAGCCGAAACCAGCAGCTCCAGCGCCATCAACGCCAGCCAAGCCAGCTCCTGAGAAGACGGCCTCCACACCACCACCGCCACCGAAGACGCCACCAAAGGACGTGGAGATGACTTCACCACCAGCTCCGAAGCGAAGGTCACAGCCACAACCGGCCGCAGACAACGCCCAACTGCCAGAGACTCACCGACACATGTTCCACAACGAGTCCTTTTCCGAGGAGAAGCCGCTGTCCAAGTACAGTGTGGAAGCGGCAACATTCATGGAACACACTGACGTTACCATCATGAAGCTCCGAAGGAAGGGAAAACCAAAGGACTGTATCGGTGTGACAAGCAGGAGCTGGGAGAAAGTCAAAGTGACGAAGGGACCGGGCAGCAAAATCCATCATGCTGCCCACTGGGATTTCTGGCACGAAAAGTACAGGTCAGCACCAAAGCCGGAATGTCAGCTCACAGCCATCAGGGAGGCAGTAGAGATCGTCAGGGACAAGAAGCTGACGTACACCAGCCCGATGGATCCAGACAAGCCCTAGTCACAAGAAACTTCTTTGCTGCCACATCGCAGCAATCAACGCGGCCCTGGGAGAAAGCATCATCGACAGCCAGGGCCGCTTCCGACCTACTGACCTACTTCTTCGCCAACACCGACACGCGGCCCTAAAGGAAAGCAACGACACTACAGCGACATCACAGCCTCACAGACAGAACAAGAACACGCAAAGACAGAAAACATCACCAGCACCACATCAACGACAGACGCAAGACCTGGACGGACTCCGGATGCCCCAGGGTGGATATGATGCTCTAGTGGCTGTTGGCCCTGGGGACCAACATCCGATACGACTAACCTGAAGAACGAAGTTTCTACCATTGTTTTACACCAGCAGCCCCACTTGCAGCATAAATTTAAAAAAAAACATCCTATACAACTTTCACTTAAATGTATTATTGATCTGCTGCATTACTAAGTAAATGTTTCCACTGAAACTGAATTGCGAAAAAGTCACTGGCTTATGGGAGACAAAGCCACTATTACGGCAAAAAGATCACTCTAAAAGGCCAAAGTCCTAACAAAGCCTTTATTATTCATCATCATCCCTAACTTTTCTCAGTTTCCGGTCTCTTATGCCATTAAAATTGTGAAATTGCTTTGCCCGGGCCCTCTTTTGTTAACTTTTTAGCATAAAACTTTTAGCCATGAAATATTTATAACTGCCTTGCATTCATTTATAATTTGACTCTATCATTAAGTATCTGTCAAACTTTCAAAGTGCAAATAAAGCATATTTTGGCATATGTTTTGCTAGAAAAAACCCTTAAAGGTAGGTTCCTGTACTAGCGATAACAATTCTGTCCACAAAATAATTTCGTCTTTTTCTGAGCAGTATTGAATTCTCTTATTTTTCTGAAATTGTTGCTACTGAGAAACTTGTCAGATGTTGAAGAAAATAGTCGTTTTCCCTTTTGGTTTATTTTCTTGCGTTGGAATTCCAGTTCTAAAAATAACTATGTTTATTATGTCTGTAAGTGCGTGATTTTTGATGCCATTCTCCAAAGGTCAATTTCCCTTGTTGTGAGCTCTCCTGGAGGTCCTGGCATGGTGGATGGGTTAAAACTATCCCAAAATGCAATGCAGCATGACCTCAGCTGCGTTATCTATTTTTGGGGCGAACCAAAACTAGCGCTAACTGGTGTGCGAAGCAGAGTTAGGAAATCCCTTGCAAAACAACTTTTTCTAATATTTTTTTTATTTACACTTTTTAGTGAAACTTATTCATTCCCTTTTATAAGTGCTTTCCAACAACTTGGATGAAAGATCATCAAAATTATGATGCATTCCAAAGTACAGGAACCTACCTTTAAATTCCTAATGTTAGCCCTATAAAAGTTTGTGAAAAAAGTCCTAATTTTAGGCCTAATATTTTTGCTAAGTTGTGCTTGAAAGCCTGTATACTCTTAAACAAGGATGTTGGTATCTGTCAGAGCTCTAGATAAGAGGGAGTATTTGATGATAATTGGGGATAATTTTTGTTGATTCTGCATTAAAAACATATGTTGTGACCCCTCATCTGAACCGTCTCAACGAGACGGTTCTGATCAACGAGACGGTTCAGATGAGGAGTCACATCATATGGTTTCAATGAGAAATAAGAAAAATTATCCTTAATTATCATCAAATACTCCCTCTTATCTAGAGCTCTGATCTGTACCATGGATAAAAAGAGTACCTATAAAAGTTTGTGAAAAAAGTCCTAATTTTAGGCCTAATATTTTTGCTAAGTAGTGCTTGAAAGCCTGTATACTCTTAAACAAGGATGTTGGTATCTGTCAGAGCTCTAGATAAGAGGGAGTATTTGATGATAATTGGGAATATTTTTTGTTGATTCTGCATAAAAACATATGTTGTGACCCCTCATCTGACCGTCTCAACGAGACGGTTCAGATGAGGGGTCACATCATATGGTTTCAATGAGAAATAAGAAAAATTATCCTTAATTATCATCAAATACTCCCTCTTATCTAGAGCTCTGATCTGTATCATGGATGAAAAGAGTACCCTGCTCCAGGAACTGGTTTGCGAAAGCAAGCTAAACCATTCCCTTAGCCTGGTTGCAGACAGCACCATGTTCTTTATATAAGAAACAAGGTGTAAAATTACCGATGTGGTTAAAGAAAAGGATTTTCATTCACATATGTAAAAGTCAAATAAATTAAGATCGAGATCTGATAGCTCAGCGTATAAAATTAAATAAAAAAGAATTATTCCAGTTAGTTTGTAAAAAAAAAAAAAAAAAAAAATAGCTCCCTCAAGGTGAAAAAAAAGAAACTGTTTTCAGAGGCCAGTGGAAAAAAGTCCTGCCTCCATCAAGAATACCAGCCCCACCCCCAAGAATATCAAATGGTCAGTCCCTAAGAAACGGCACTATTGCCACACACTTTATGCATGGCAACGTGAATCCCCTCCCACACACACACACACACTTTTACTGTAGGATTCAAACTTAATAGCGAGCACTCGCTTGCAGTCGCACAGCGCCTGCAATTCCAAGCTCCGAAGGAGCTTTGAAAGACCGGGAGCTCTATGGTAGAAGATTGGTAAGGAATTACGTAATGACGTCAAACATTCCGTTTGAGAAAAACAAGATGGCGTCACCGTTAACCGCTTCTATGGTCAAGCAAAATGCAAGGAGGCTGAGCGTTGGGTAAAATTAAAGGAAATAAAGCGCCGTAGAGAAGAAACTGAAATAGTATAGCCCGTTTTCCGAGTAGAGGGGAAATCTGTTTTCTGACAGTTTCTCAGCAGTTTGTAGACGGAGTTCGCAGCTGTGGAGTTGCAATGTTTTTATTAAATTTCATACGAATAAAAATACATTGTGAAATTGAACCCAGAATCTTACAATCAGTAGACAAATCAGGGTCTACACTTCGATCACGCATTTTTGTCCGAAACTTTAGAGTTAACATGGTAGCAGCCACAGAGAGGTTTTATCATACCACCCACAGATCTTACATGAGTGTTCATGTATTATTGAATTTATTAAACGAGTTGGGGAAAAGATAAGATGCGAGGCTCTGCCGAGCATCTTATCGTTTTCACCAACGAGTTTAATAAATTCAATAATACAGGAGCACGAATGCAAGATTCTATTTATCATATGACATAAAATCGCATTTTATTAGCAAATTTTGCACTAAAACGTTACGATTTCGCCATTAGAAAACGCAACGTTTTTATGGACGTCAACGTATAACGTTACGACGTAATTTGCATATTTAATCCACTAGTGGATTATCGTATTTAATGCATGGCTTTATTACACTCTCAGACGCGACGTCATATGATAAAAAGCGTTGTGTTCGCCTATAGACAGTGCGTATTTTCATATTTGAGATGTGTTGTTCTTCTGACCGTGAAAGTCTTCAATGTGTCATGCGACGTCGTGTATCGACGATGTCAGCAATAATGGCGTCACCTTAAAGCACGCATGTTTCATGATCATGCAATTAGCGGCTATTCACTAGAATGATCGTTCGCATTATTTTTTGGATGAAGCCAAAAAGCCAAAACAGATCAAACAAAACAGCTATGGTCATGTCTGGGCGTTCAGTATCTCTATATTTCAGGAGACCTGTGGATAGCCCGCAATTTAGGGGATATGGACGGTGATGGCTATTACGAAATGTTGTTCGCCTTTGGCACAAGAGATACCAGTATTTGGGACGGTGACCTTAACTTGATTTCCCACACGGGTGACGACTATGAGCAGCTGGTCGCTGACGTCTGCCCGGAGGTATTCAACGCTGAAGTCGACGAAGACGAAACTTTAGAAGAAAGTTTTGATTCAGAATCAAACGAAAGGGTTTGTAGAAAGTATTGATCTTAATCAGTATAGTTTGGTTTAAGCATATTTTATTTCAAACTTTTTAGAATGCACATAATACAACCAGTAAGTTTAGGGAATATGAGACAATTATCAGACGGCCGTGATTTGCAAAATACTTTCCAATAATTGAGCTGCGACACGAGAAAACCAACAAAGTGGTTGTGCGCCCAGCACAGAATCTGATCAGCCTGGACATGCACCCAGTCTGATCAGAGTCTTTGCTGTCCGCATGGCGGTAGCTAAGACCTTTAGCTGCTCTTTAAGCGCTTGGTGAAGAGTCTGATCGGATTGGGCGGATGCTCAGGCTGATCTGAGTCTCCACCGTGCGCACAGCCAGTTTGTTGGCTTTCTCGTGACGCGGCTAATATCTACCAACGGTACGCTGAAAGTAAAAGTGGTCAAAGTATCATGAGCACTCTGTGCAACCGGACACCGGAAACTGCTGCCACTGTACGTCGATAATTGGTTAGCTGAAAACTATTTCTGTAGGTGGTCGGACCGTCGGCCGAGCGATAGGCCCAGAACAAAAAGACAATTATCTGTTTAATGTACCAAGTACATAATTAGAAAAGTACACATACTTTATCAAGAATAATCGCTTTGACTTTGTGCATGAAAATTGAAACATTTAAAATGCCTTTGGGGCCACAGTAACCAATGTTCTGGCAGATCGAGTAGCCCCGACGGAACAAATCAGTAATTCAGCAGTGTATTTTATCATTTTTTTCTCAGTAATCGCTGATCCAAAGTATCAACACAGAACAGGTATAGAAAGGAATGATACATACCTTGTATTCTACCAATTACTCGAAGCTTCAATCTAGATATGAGCCGCGACACGAGAAAACCAACAAAGTGGTTGTGCGCCCAGCGCAGACTCAGATCAGCCTGGGCATCTGCCCAGTTTGATCAGACGCTTCGTTAAGAGCTCAAATGGTAGCTAAGGGTCTAAGCTACCTCCATGCGGACAGCGAAGACTCTGATCAGACTGGGCGGATGCCCAGGCTGATCCGAGTCTGCGCTGGGCGCACAACCACATTGTTGGTTTTGTCGTGTCGCGGCTCATATTAAGCTTTATCCAGCGGTTTGAAAACAAACCGTTCTACCAAAACCCCAGATGGGCCCCGAAAACGGCCGTAACGCGCGTGGTCCTTTGCTGAGAGCTGAGATTTTAATGAAGATTTTTATATGCAAACCTACATTACAGCTGTTAGAGCCTTTCTAGATTATACTAACGAACAAGGCAACAAAAACACGCTTATCTCTTTTTAAACTCTTATTCAGGCACTAGATATAGAATTAGACAGTTTTGTAGTAACGGAAGGCAATAAAGCATACATTTTCGGAAGTAACCCCGCTCCCCGCCCCTCGGCCCCTCCTCCCCTCCTCCCCCCCCCCCCCCCCCCCCCACACACACACACACACACACCACACCCACACACACGCAGAATTTGTGGATTCTTACTTCTAGATAGCTGCAGGACTTGAAAAGTTGAATTAAATTTTTTTGACAAGTCCATGTTTTCCCTCAAAACAGTATTGTAACTGAAGTTGCATTTTAGGCTACTTCACCAAACAGTCTCGATGTACGCATCTTCTATCAAAGTTTTACGATACGATAGTTCTAATCTGCCCCATTTTTCGGAGAATGAATACTTGCTTCACGCATAAAAAAAGATAATCAGTAAACTGAAAATGTTAGATTCAAAGATTGCAAAAACGACTATCGTATTAAATTCCGGAGTGCAATGTCGACTTTGCGTACAGCATAAAAAGGTTCCGAATTGTTAATAGGCATTCAGGCTCAAATACTCACTTTGTAATTTCTTTTAACACTTAAAGCGCCAGTGATAAAATGGCAGAATTTTCAAACAGTGCAGATCCTGATGAGGTGGCTCATAATGAGCCACCTCATCTAGATCATCACTGTTTGCCCTCTTTTTTTAATTTTCAATATGATATAGCTTCGATGAAACATATTTTGAAATTTTTGCAGACGTAAATTTTGTCGTCTGCTTTTTGGCGCTTGAAGTATTAATAGTTCAGGGTGGGCTATAATAAAGATCACATCTTTTACAGGGACCGGAGATTGAGTCTTTGGCAGTATTTCCTATCTGTAAAGGCAGCCATTTCGCACAATTCACTGGATATGAAAATCCCGGGGGAATTTTTGTCTCTGTACTCGACGCAAGTAACCTCGCTTCCGGATCTCAGGTAACACTTTTTCCTCTTGCGATGATGGAAGTAGTTTAACCCTCTTTTGACTAATGGAACTGTACGTCCTTATCATTTTGATTGGTCTAGTTCTAGCCTTATGGATTTCTAGTGAAAGTTTTCACTTTTCTTGGTATTTCGTATAGATATTCCTGTCAGCAAACAGTGTTTACCCGTGTCTGCACTGTGTGCATATGTCCCTAAAATGCGTTTTCAATCTAAAATGGGTTACACTCAAAGTATACGAGGTGCGGTTTTACTATAACGAACTGAAATTAATGAACTCACGAGATCGAATTAGTGATATCACAGAATATGTGCAATTTAGTGATATCACAAAATCAAATAAGTGATATCACAAATTTAGTGAGATGACTAACTTGCATATATCTTGTAATATCACTTATTCGATTTTGTGATATGACATGTAATTAAGCATATCACAAGACAATATGTGATATCACATATTCAAAATAGTGATATTACTAAATCAATATTTTGATTTTGTGCTATCACAAAAAGGGGATTGATATTATAACGGCGCCTCATAAAGGTATATATTGCTTTCTTATGCTGATTTAAGCACTGTGGTCTCCAAGTCAAGTCAAGTCAAGTCAAGTCAAGTCAAGTCAAGTCAGGTCAATTTTATTTGGTTAAATCCTAACAAAATTAGGATTGTTACCAAGACAAACACAAACATGTAAAATAACTAACTACAATAACTAACTAAGACATGAAACCTGTAAAGATGTCCACTTGGCTTCCTTTGAAAGCCACTTCAATGGGAAACGTCGTTAGGGGAATTGAAACAGAACACAGCTAATTTTTGTTGTTGTTGTTGTTGTTGTTATTGCTTTTTTTCTTTGGTGTGTGTGGGGGGAGGGGTGGGGCACAAGGCAGTGTTGCAGTTTTACAATCTTGCATATGACCATAATACAACTGAGTTTGCTGTTTTCTTTTCTGTCATGCGTTCCATACTTCCAAAGGATCTTCCTTCATCTGTACTTGCAGCTGAAATACGAATAATTATTTGAGCCGCGACACGACAAAACCAACAAAATGACATTTGTGCCCTGGGCTAGAAAATCAACAAAGTGGCGTGTTCACCCAGCGAAGACTCAGATCAGCCTGAGCATCCGTCCAGTCTGAACAGAGTCTTTGCTGTGCGGTTATAGGGTAGCTAACGGTCTAAGCTAGCTCCGTGTGGATAGCGAAGACTCTGGTTAACTGGGCGAATGCCCAGGCTGTTTTAAGTCTTGGACGCGGCTCACCTAATCTTCTTTATTTCGTATGCGAATCATACTAACACATTACTAACTATGTTTGCTACCTAGTGTCTTTATACTCGGTGAATGAGACCCGTTGATCATTCCACTGCTTTCTGCGGGCTGCAAAATAAATAATAAGAAAGGACAAGAATTCATAAGAAAAAAACCTCAAAAACAGTCCGGTTTTTGACTGCAACATTTATAAAAGCAAAACTGTTGTTGAGTTGGGATCTAGTCTGGTATTCCAATACGGTCAAATACGTCTTAAAGGGTCACTCAAAGGACTCACAAAAGCTGGCTGCTTAAAGAAATGTATTCTTGTTTATTGGGTGTCGTAATCCAAATATGCAATAGTTCAGTAAGACTGCTATTTCACCAAATGAAATGCCCCAATGCACATTGGTAATTACATAACAGGGTCATTAAACCATTATAGAGTGGTACCACTAATTTGCATACTTTAAGTATCCCTTTAAGACATGTCACCACTAAGTTTGCTCTGTATTTTGAGTCAAGTGACCCGAAAAAGGTGACTGGTAAACACAGATGATATAGTCCGTTTGCTCCCAAGAACAAATGGCCTTTTGCTTAATTTCTCGAAAACGATGAAAGTTCCATCAAATGTTCTAATGTCCTAATGATTGCTATAACTATACATGACAGAATACGAAAAATCCAAATTTTTGGATGCTTTTGTAAAATATTTTCCATTAACAGTAATGCAAAAACAGAGCAGTTTCACTGAAGGGCGCCGTATGCTTGTTAGAACAGCCAAAATATTGTTGATAGGCAATAGCGTAAACTCGTCGTTTACTACAGGTTTTGGCGTATATGAATGAAATAGTAAAACGTTTTCACCTGTCCGCACGCGTAACGCATGGTATCATTGGTCAGGCGATACTATGTTGTAGATAAACATTGAACTATATTATCATTTTGCGAGTAAAAGGTGTATGTTTTAAGATTTGATAATATATGGATGAAACAAAAAGTAGAGAAAATGAATTCAGAAAAAAAAATCAATTAATTATGCAAATTTTGTTCTAGGGTTAAGATACATTGGTCACATGTCTATTACGTTAAACTAAACGGGAATTCCAACAGCCAGCTTTTACTCCCTTGTAATTAAGAGGTGAAAATGACATATTTTAGGTCCTTTTTTGTATAGAAACTTTTTTTCTGCAAAGCCTCACATTTCTGCAAAATTATGATTTTGTTATGTATAGAATGAAAATTAAGAATGAGCAATTCGAAAATCTTCTACCTCTCACCCATTTTGAGAAAATATTGGGGATGCCGTTTGCATTTGGGAGCAAACGGACTATACCTTAAGAGAGCGACCCCTTAAGACAGGCCTGATTGTAGTTCTAGTGCCTTATAGAAGTGTACAGGTTATGAAAAAGATACATTCGGCGTTCTTTGATATTTCCTTTATGTGTCCATGTAGATACAGCAGCATGTGACGGGTATTCTTAACAAAGACGTAAATGCGACATGGGAGGACCTGTACGAGAGCAGACAAGCATCACTGCTTCATGTTGAGGCTCTCAAGTAAGTTTGCTGTTCTCTAAATATAGTTTCAAATATCTATCTATCTACCTATCTACCTACCTACCTACCTACCTATATCTATCTATCTATCTATCTATCTATCTATCTATCTATCTATCTATCTATCTATCTATCTATCTATCTATCTATCTATCCAACGAAATCTGTTTCAACTGTTAACGTTAACACGTAAAAGTGCTATAAAAGAAAATTATTGAATTTGCTAACAGCGTAGATCCAGTTGAGGCGGCTCATCATGAGCCGCCTCATCTGGATCTACACTATTTGACTTCTAGTCTTTGAATTCTCAATATGATACATCTTGGACAAAACATTTTTTTTTTTTGAAAAAAATTAGCAGACGTAAATTTTGTCGTCTGCTTTTTGGCGCTCTTAGACTCGTATTTAAGCAAAATATAGGATAATCGGTAAATTCCGACAAACATAGCATTCTGCAAATACGAACTTTGCATAACACTGATGAGACACCGACACCGTCGTATTCTGGAACTACCAATCTCATATAACACAAGGCATCGTCAGCTTTACGAAGTCGTTAGTTAGTGATTCGTTAAGTCTCCTAGTAGGCATAAAATTAAGACTGCTCATGTTTTTTTTTTCTTTTCTTTTTTGCTGAAAAAAAATACGAGGAGATTTTGCACGGCAAAAGCTCCTCACATTTTTTCTGCAAAAAAGATACAGTTTTGCGTATAATATGTTCGAAAATTTAACGTCTCGTTAACGAACGACGTCGTTAGTTTTGAACAACTAGGCCCAGATCGCCAGTGTTCAAAGGCCGTATTAGTCTATCATGGTAAAAATACTTGAAACATTTATCATGAAGTATTGCTGCACGCTTCTTGATGCAATTTCGTCATTGTAAATGGCCGTGAATAGCCAACTTTTAACAAAAAGAAAACATCCTGGAGTTTCAAATAAAACGGGTTTGAAAAATTATTTGGTTCTTTATAGAAGGCAACTAAAATGACATTCTTTCGACATCATAAATCTGCATGACTAAAATGGTAAAAATACAATGTACAGGCATGGGACCTCATTCATTGCCCCGCTTTTGTTTATATTGCTTCGCTCGGCAGGGGACCAGAAATCGAAATTGTATTTTGTGGGGCAACTTGTAACTGTTTAGAAACGTCTGTCCCCTATTTTGCCAGTTACGTGACTAAGTTTATAAACATCAATTCACATTTTATCACCATGGTAGATATTGAATGGTTTTATTCATATTTAACAAACAGAACACTATTGGTAAATGTAAATGGTAAAAAATCAGATAAAGCAGTGGTAACCTGCGGGGTTCCCCGAGGTAGCATTCTTGGTCCCTTACTATTCTTGTGCTATGTTAACGACATGAGCATAAGCATTGATAAAGACTTTAAACTTCTTCTTTATGCAGACTATAATGCTATTTTGTTTGCACATAATGGATCCAGATGTTATTTCTCAGAAACTTGGAGAGCTAATGGAATTTTGTGCATCTTGGCTAATTGGGGCTTTCCTTACATTTAGGTAAAACTGAATGCATGTTATTTGGCTCAAAAAGAAAACTCAAACATATTAATTCTTTTAATGTCAATTGTGGGGAACATTGTATACCTTCCCAGGAAAAAGTCAAATATTTGGGCGTAACAATAGACAATGTTTTATCTGGGGAAGATATTGTGCACGGAATTATTCAGAAAGTAAACTCTAGGTTAAAGTTTCTGTATAGACAGAGTAAATGTTTAAATTCAAAAACTAGGCAAACTTTGTGTTCTGCACTTATCTTATGTCACTTTGATTATGCATGGTACGCTGGCTTTAACAAAAAACTTAGAAGTAAACTACAAGTTGTGCAAAATAAGGTAGTGAGGTTTATCAAGCAAGAAACACCTAGGTTTAGTGTTAATTCACATGTATTGGCAAGTCTAAATTGAAACTAGGGTAACACAGTTACGTTTGAACCACGCATTCAAAGTATTTCATGAAATCAGTCCTTCTTACTTAATGGAAAACTTTTCGAAAGTTTGCAATTCGCATGGATATAATGCTAGATCTAGTTTATATACCTTTGTATACATAGGATCAAGGGAATGGAAGGCACTTCTTTTTAATATAATGCTATCAATGATTGGAATGGATTGCCCGACTCAGTAAAAGGATGTCAAAGAATTAACGAATTCAAAAAGTCATTTAAATTATTTCTGTCTGAAAGCTGCTTGAACAAAGAAAATAGTTCTTTTGCATATTATTAGAGGGATTTTTCCTCACAGTTCTTCAATAGAATTTATTATACTTATTTTTCAAGTCTAGACACAAGTGTTGCCCATTTTGTAATTACTTTAATAGGTCAGTTCTCATTTTCAAAAACTGTGATTATAATTTAAACTTTGATAACACACTTGTATTCGTATGTGTACTTTAGGTGCTAGGGGCGGGTGCTTGTATGCGGCGATTGAGCATGATACTTGTATCCAAACCAATTTGATATTATAGTGCATATTATAGTGCTGATTGTTTTGAAAACCTTTGGGAACAATTTATTTTCCTGTTTTGCAAAAAGGGTCTTAGCCATTTGGCTTTGTATGACCGCAAGGACCCTCATTTCAAACTTATGTTGTCGTGTTGATTGCAGAGTTGTCATAAAATATATTTCATTTTATATTTTCAGCAGTGTGAAGAAGGACAGTGTTTCCAGACAAGCCACAGTACTTGATGGCTTGCCTGGAACCCCTGATCTCGAATCATCACAGTGACAAGGGCCCCATTGGAAATAAGTTTGCTTCAAACTTTATGGGTGATCCTGTGCTCACATATGACATTATATTACACTATGAAATTGTTTCACTGAATGATCTCTCCAGAGTATATGTAGGTTTCAAGTTCCATCAACCAAAGCAAGGGGGTCTAGGTAGGTGGGGCTCCTTCCCAATCACCTATGCTGTCTCGTTTTGGTTGAGTGTTTTTTTGTTTTGTTTTGTTTTTGTTTGTTTCTGTTGTTGTTGTTGTTTTTTGTTTTGTTTTTAATCTGTGATAAGGAGTAATACTATAATAAACTTTTAATTGGTTAAGGAGGAACTTTTAAAACTCAGGGTGTTAAAATAATGTTTGAAAAATCTTAACTGTAGTGAATTTATCAACTTATTTTAATGAAGATTTTATGAGAACTATACTTTAATATGTGATTATATGTTGTATGTTTGTTCACAAATAAACATTATTATTATTATTATTATTATTATTATTAAACGTGAGGAAAGAACCGCTTTTCATATTAGACGTTTTACCACCGGTTGGACTATGGAGACTTTAACGAATCCAGGCAACGTGAGAATAAGATATACTGGAGTTGGCAACCAGCTTTCGATTACTGACTATGCCCACTTGCTTATAATTGCCATAATGGGTCTGAGACATTTTCGGTAGACCGTTGTCGTAAAACTTTTAACCGTAGGCCTAAATGTAGCACTGTTACGTGCTTAAATAATGGATAAAAAAAATAAGCTGCCAGAACTCATCGTCTTATTTTTAGCTCACCTGAGCCGAAGGCTCACAGGTGAGCTTATAGTATAGGCAGGCATCCGTCGTCCGTCGTACGTGGTACGTCGTCCGTCGTCCGTCAACATTTTCAAACGACATCTCCTCTGAAACTACAAGGCCCATTGTAACTAAATTTCATATATAGCATCTATAGGCAGGGGGAACCAATAATACTGTTTTTTATCCAAATTGCTTCAGAACTTTGGTTGCTATGGCAACTTAAAATTTCCATTGACTTGTATGGGAAAAATTGAAAATTTGCATTTATTGCTATGTCACTGCAGATATTTTGACAAAACTTTTACAGAAATGTTCCTTGAGTAGTCCTCCATCAACCACATGAAATTTTTGTCAATTGCACAATTTGGCTGGTTGCCATGGCCACCGAATGGTTAAAAATAGAAAAAATATTCAAAAATCATCTCCTCAGCAACTATGCAACCAATAAAGCTCAAACTTCACAGAAAGGATCTTGGCACTGCCCTCTATAAAAGTACTGTTTTTCTTGGCAATTGCTCTAGCAGTTTGGTTGCTATGGGAACTTAAAGTTGCCCTTGACTTATAATGGCAAAATAGAAAATATGCATTTATTGCTATGCCACTGCAGATATTTTGACAAAACTTTTATAGAAATGTACCTGGAGTAGTCTTTAACCAGCCTTGTTAAATTTATACAAATTGGGCAATTTTTCTGGTTGCCATTGCAACCGAATAGTTAAAAATGGAAAAATATTAAAAAAATCATCTCTGCATAAACTGTGTGGCCAATTAAGCTCAAACTTTACAGAAAGAATCTTAGTACTAGCCTCTATGGAATTACTGTTTTTCATGGCAATTACTCCAGCAGTTTGGTTGCTATGGCAACTAAGAGTTTCCATTGACTTATAATGGGGAAAATGGAAATTGGCAATTTTTGCTGTCTCACGGCTTTTATTTAGATTTTCTTTCTACAGAAATGTTTCTTGAATAGTCCTCTATATTTCATATGAATTTTCTCCAAATCGCTGAATTTGATTGGTTGCCATGGCAAAATATAGGGTAAATTTTCGAAAAAAAAAAATGATCTGCTCAGAAGCCATATGGGGGATGAAGCTGATATTGTGCAAACATGTTGATGACAGAAGCCTCTACATGAATTTTGTTTTTTCTTCCAACCCAATAAGAACTTTGGTTGCTATGTCAACTTATAGTTTCCATTGACTTATAATGGGGAAAGAGAAGCCATGAGGAGGATGAAGCTGATACTTTGCATACATATTAATAACATTAGCCTCTACCTAAAGTATATTTCATATTATCATTGCCCATGTGAACTGGTTGCTATGGCAACTTAAAGTTTCCATAGACTTACAATGGGGAAAGTGGACATTTGGTATTTATATCTGTGTTACGGCAGATATTTTGACAAAAGCTTTACTGTGAGAAATGTTCATAGAGTAGTCCTCTATCAGCTATAAGAATTTTGCCCAAAGACGTGATTTTGATTGGTTGCCGTTGCAACTGAAGGGCCAAATTTTCAATTTTTTCATTTATTTTTTTTTTTTTTTTTTTTTTTTTGCCAAAGCTCTTCTTCTCAGAAGCCATTAAGGGGGGATAAAGCTTATTTTTTGCAGAAATGTTTGTGATATTATCCTCTACATAAATGGTGTGTTTTATTGCTGTTGTGCATGTTGTTTTGTTGCTGTGGCAACTTAGTTTTTCCAACATAACCTCAGTGCTCAGGTGAGCGATATAGGGCCATTGGCCCTCTGGTTCAAAATTATAATTTTAAAAACTTTTACTTACCTGACGTATTTTGAATTTGCAATCTGTTCCAAACATTATTTCAAAGAATCGTAGCCCACAAAGCTAGGGGGGGGGGGGAAGTAATTTAAGTGTACGTACAATGTGTGTGCTGATCAGTATAGTTTTAGCCGAGTGATCTGAAAACAAATGGATATTCCAAAGGGTGACTTTTATAGTTTTACCGAGTCTAAATGTAGCTATGCTTACCGGACACACAAGTTTGTACAGGGATATCAGTTCATTAACGATTAAATCTGTTTCTCTGCAGGATAGTAAAGGCAAAGTTTAGTCCAAGTGGTAAACCTCTCCTTCTGGCTGGTGCGAAAGATTCTAGTACTGTTCATGTCTATGAAATAAATGGTAGGTCAATATTTCAAGATTGTGGGCTCTTCAGTCCGCCTATAACTGGTCACACTTACCCTCCATTTGATGTTGATGGAGTCTTTTTCGTTCCCCTTCCAAACACATCATAAGGCATCAAATCACAATTTCGTCTATGTTAAAACGTCATTTTTAGTCAAACCATGTTTGAGAGCTATGTGAGACCGCAATATTCACAGAACGCATCTTTCACATGTGTGAAAAATGAGTTCGCATTTTTAGCTCACCTGAGCCGAAGGCTCACAGGTGAGCTTATAGTATAGGCAGGCATCCGCCGTCCGTCGTCCGTCGTCCGTCTGTCAATGTTTTCAAACGACATCTCCTCTGAAACTACAAGGACCATTGTTACCAAATTTCATATACAGCATCTATAGGCAGGGGGAACTAATAATACTGTTTTTTATCCAAATCGCTTCAGCAGTTTGGTTGCTATGGCAACTTAAAGTTGCCATTGACTTGTATGGGAAAAATTGGAAATTTGCATTTATTGCTATGTGACTGCAGATATTTTGACAAAACTTTTATAGAAATGTTCCTTGAGTAGTCCTCTATCAACCACATGAAATTTATATAAATTGCACAATTAGGCTGGTTGCCATGGCAACCGAAAGATTAAAAATAGAAAAGATATTCAAAAATCATCTCCTCAGAAACTATACAACCAATAAAGCTCAAACTTCACAGAAAGGATCTAGGTACTACCGTCTATATAAATACTGTTTTTCTTGGCAATTGCTCCAGCAGTTTGGTTGCTATGGCAACTTAAAGTTGCCATTGACTTATAATGGGAAAATTGAAAATTTGCATTTATTGCTATGTGACTGCAGATATTTTGACAAAATTTTTACAGAAATGTTCCTTGAGTAGTCCTCTATCAACCACATGAAATTTATGTAAATTGCACAATTAGGCTGGTTGCCATGGCAACCGAATGGTTTAAAATAGGAAAGATATTCAAAAATCATCTCCTCAGAAACTATACAACCAATAAAGCTCAAACTTCACAGAAAGGATCTAGGTACTACCGTCTATAAAAATATTGTTTTTCTTGGCAACTGCTCCAGCAGTTTGGTTGCTATGGCAACTTAAAGTTGCCATTGACTTATAATTGGAAAATTGAAAATTTGCATTTATTGCTATGTGACTGCAGATATTTTGACAAAACTTTTACAGAAATGTTCCTTGAGTAGTCCTCTATCAACCACATGAAATTTATGTAAATTACACAATTAGGCTGGTTGCCATGGCAACCGAATAGTTAAAAATAGGAAAGATATTCAAAAATCATCTCCTCAGAAACTATACAACCAATAAAGCTCAAACTTCACAGAAAGGATCTAGGTACTACCGTCTATAAAAATACTGTTTTTCTTGGCAATTGCTCCAGCAGTTTGGTTGCTATGGCAACTTAAAGTTGCCATTGACTTATAATCGGAAAATTGAAAATTTGCATTTATTGCTACGTGACTGCAGATATTTTGACCAAACTTTTACAGAAATGTTCCTTGAGTAGTCCTCTATCAACCACATGAAATTTATGTAAATTGCACAATTAGGCTGATTGCCATTGCAACCGAATGGTTAAAAATAGAAAAAAATATTAATCATTTTTGCAGAAACTATGTGGCCGATAAAGCTCAAACTTTACAGAACAGATCTTTGTACAAGCTTCTATATAATTACAGTTTTTTTTATGGCAATTGCTTCAGCGGTTAGGTTGGTATAGCAACTTATAGTTTCCATTGAAATATAATGGGAAAAATGGAAAGCTGCAGTTTTTGCTATCTCCTGCAGTTATTTTTGGATTTTTTATCTACAGAAATGTTGCTTGAGTAGTCCTCTATGATTCCTATTAATTTTGTCCAAATTGCATAATTTGATTGCCATGGCAATATTAAGGAAATATTTTTGAAAAAAAATATTTTAAAATCTTTTCCTCAAAAACCATGTAGGGGGGATGAAGCTGATTCTTTGCATACATGTTCATGACATTAGCCGCTACGTAAATATTGTTTTTTATTATTGTTGCCCACATGGTTTCATTACTATGGCATTTTAAAGTTTCCATAGACTTGTATTGGGAAAAGTGCAAATTGGCATTTATTTCTGTGTTACTGCAATATTTAGGCAAAAAGTTTTACAAATATGTTTTTTTTTTATTGTAACTTCATCAAACTTGCTAATATTTACTAGGACAAGTATAACAACTCAGTCAAAGTTGAAATTAGGCAGAATTGTACAACTTACTTCAGTGTTTCTTACTCTTGAGTGCTAAGGATGAATGGACTCAGGTGAGCTACAGGACCAATGGTCCTCTGGTTCACACGTGTGACAAATCCGGTCGCATTTTTCACAGAGTTCGAACGCATTTTTCACACTATCTGTGAAATTTGCGTTCGATATGTACCATGAAAACGTAATTTTCCAAACGCATGCAACACCCCTAAAATATGACAAAATATCACAAAAACGCATTTTTCACTTCTTGACATTTTTATAACCCTGAAATTACGAAAGTTATAGTAGATAGAAAATGGTAAAGTAATCTAAAAATGACGACTCAGAAATCTGCTCTGCTCTTCCGCACAGAAGGTCGCAGCTTCCAGTCTCCCGTCGGATCAACGACTGAAAACCCCACTCTGTCTTCCCAGCAGTATAGGGGTACCTGTTTCGAATTAGGGAAGGGTAAATGCTACGAAAAGAGAGGGATAGGCTCCCTCTTTCATAACCTGTGCATACACACTGGTGGCTCAAACAACTACTGTCCCTACGTCCACAAGAATATGGAAAACCTTTACCTTGTTTGGTTTTAATTCACATGTATGCTGATGACATAAGCTGTAGTGCACAGCTTCTAGCACTAACAGTTGGGCGGTGCCATAATCCAGCGCAAGGAGACCTTGCGGCATTCCTTTGCAATATTAGGCATTTCGAATACAAACGTTTGCGGGGTAGCTTCTTCGTAACCACGCTGTGTAATCACGTGACCTAACTGTACTACGACAGGTGCTACTTTGGTAACCGTACTGCTTAATTGTAAAGGAAAATGGTGGTCACGCGCTTCGTTGTGACGGTAAGCTGGTTTATTTCTTGTCTAATTATTTCAAAATTGAAATGATTTACATCGAGCAAGTGGTATCAGTGAATAATCTGCTTTGTACTTTGACAACTAATCTGTGAATACGGTATTTAAGCGACAATCTGAAAAATCTGCATGGGTCATGTGCTTCAGTTTGTTGTCATCTCAAATATTTGTGTTTTCTCTCAATTTATTATGCTATTTTTGAATGATCACACATGCATTATATTTCATTTATACTTATGTTTTGTAAAAAAAACTGGTATTTATTACGTGAAAAGAACATGGGACCGTTTTGCATGTTTTGTGTAATGTACTGCTTTTTGTTGTGATGAACTGCTTTTTAGGTATTACATTACATCTACTGTACTGCTTTTCGTAAAACGATGTATCACAGTTTAGGAATTCAAACTACCGTATCGGCCTGAAAATTAAAAAAAATGTCAAAGTACAGTCAAATCTTAAGGGGTCACACAAATGAAAATTGGCTGCTTAAAACAAGTAACTCCTTAACACAGGCTCATTTGCACTGTAATTTCGTTCAAGAGACCAAGATAAGGTGGCTGCTAAATACAGGTGGTGCCTTAATGGAGGTGACCACATAAGCAAGTTTGACTGTAACAGCAATTCGCCTCGACTTGAGCTTTAAAGTATGGTTAAAGATGCCTATGCTGTACTGCCTCTACACTGCTCTCTCTGATGAGCCACCGTTGCTTTATTTAAGTACTTCTTATAATGGCAGAACTCATGGGGCTGTGTGACTATTGCAGCCTATTAGTATTTTGTATGCTAGGTCTCATATTTTTCTCACTCTATGTTTGCTAGAGGCAAGAAGTTCTACAGGAGTTAAATTCCTGTCTATATTGTGACTGAGGCAGCCAGTGAGATACTTGGGAAGGAACGTCGCAGGAAAAAGCCCTAGGTCACCAGAGATGTTTCGACCTCTGTGATGAGAGAAGAAATTTGAAGAAGATGAGGTATGAAGCAGAAGGAGCAGAAGAATACAGGGAAGCAAACAAGAGGATTCAAAAGGCAGTGAAAAAAGCGAAGGAGGACTTGATAGCTAGTCAGTGCGAGGAGATTGAAACTTGCTTAAACAAAAACAACAGCAAGAAAGCATACCAGCTGGTGAAGGATCTAACTTCAGAGAAACAGGGTAGATCCACAACTATCCAGGATAAGTCTGGGAAATGCCTAACAGAGGAACAAGAGATTATCAGCAGATGGACAGAATATTGCTCATGAGACTTACGGTGACAATGCGGTTCTGCAATCAGCCCCCAGAAGAAGATCAACAACCGATCCTTTGTGAGGAAGTTGAGATTGCAGTAGCAGCACTAAAGAAGGGGAAATCTGCCGTAGTTGATAATATACCAGCAGAAATTGTTCACGGTGGCGGGGAGACCATGACTAATGTTTTAACAGATATCTGTAACAGGATCTGGAGAACAGGAGAATGGCCTACCCCATGGACTCA
The DNA here is from genome assembly GCA_963989385.1 of Ctena decussata. Lineage (NCBI taxonomy): Eukaryota > Metazoa > Mollusca > Bivalvia > Lucinida > Lucinidae > Ctena > Ctena decussata. Next base: position 28,361,655 of record OZ022498.1, on the reverse strand, counting down.
GTCGCTGATTATTACGCTCCCTAAAAAAGGCAACCTACAGCTCTGCCAGAACTGCAGAACCACCAGCCTCATCAGTCAGTCAAGCAAAGTCATGCTGAAAGTCATCTTGAACAGGCTTAAACCACAAGCCGAAGAGATAATCGCTGAGGAACAGGCTGGGTTCCGAGCAGGAAGGAGCACTTCAGAACAGATCTTCAACCTTAGAATCCTGTGTGAAAAGTATCTCCAACATCAGCAGAATCTGTACCATGTCTTCATTGATTTCAAAAAAAGCCTTTGACAGGGTATGGCATGCAGCCTTATGGGCCACCATGCGGAAGTACAATATTAGTGCAAATCTAGTTCGCACCATTGAGCAGCTATACGACAAGGCTACAAGTGCATTTCTGATAAATGGCAGCACAGGAGAATGGTTCAGAACAACAGTTGGAGTAAGACAAGGATGTTTTCTGTCACCCACCCTCTTCAACATTTTTCTCGAACGGATCATGTCTGATGCTCTGGAAGAACATGACGGAACGGTAAGCATAGGCGGCAGAAACATTACCAATCTGCGGTTTTTCGATGACATAGACGTTCTAGCTGAGGAAGAGCAGGAACTAGAAGCTCTAGTTGAAAGTCTTGACCAAACCTGCACAAGGTATAATATGGAGATCAGTGCTGAGAAGACCAAACTGGTGACGAACAGCGCAGATGGCATCCAGAGGGAGATCAAGGTAAAAGGGCAGAAGCTAGGTACCGTAAGCAGCTTCAAATACCTTGGAGCAGTTGTCTCAGATGATGGCTCAAAACAGGAGATTCTCTCAAGGGTTGCTCAAACCACTTCAGCTCTTACCAAGCTGAAACCAATTTGGAGAGATAACAACATATCTCTTGGATCTAAGGTGAAACTTATGCGCTCCCTTGTCTGTTCCATATTTCTGTATGCCTGTGAATCGTAGACCTTGACAACAGAGTTAGAGAAAAGAACGAAGGCCTTTGAGATGAGATGCTACCGAAGGTTACTGAACAGTTCGTACAAGGACCATATAACCAATGAGGAGGTTCGCAGGAAGATCCAAGCAGCCATTGGAGAACATGATAAACTCCTGACGCTGGTCAAGAAACGGAAACTAAGGTGGTTTGGCCACGTCTCAAGGTCTTCTGGTTTAGCAAAGACAATTCTCCAGGGCACAGTGAAAGGAAAAAGAAGAAGAGGTAGACAGAAGAAGAGGTGGGAAGACAATATCAAGGAGTGTACAGGAATGGATTCTGCCAGCTCAGCTAGGGCAGCTGAAGACAGGACAAGGTGGAAAGGGATTATTTTGAAGTCATCTGTGGTGCCCCAACGACCTAGTAAGGTTATGGGATAGAATAGAATAGAATTGTGAAGAAGAAGAATGTTTATTCAAGTGCTATAGGCTATATAGCCCTTGAGCATATACATGTGCATACATGCAATACATATATAAAAAAATAAACAATGTGACTGGTAGTACAATAAGCGCATAATATCACCTTAATGAATACAGACTAATATATGAGTCAATAATCGTTAATACTTAAAATTATTTATTTCTGTCCTGTGAGATATATCCCAACCTACCCCACCTAGATCTTATCTTTGCTTGGATATTGTGCATTACAATCCACTCAATACATACAAGATTTTACTACACAATAGCACATTTGCCCTTTTTACAATGTTGCTTCACTATCCAGATTTGCCCTTATTTCAAGCCAAAATGTTAATCAGCAAGACAAAAGAGGGAAAACACCACCTTTCCCAGCAAGTTTTGACACTTACAGGACGTTGACATTCAACTACGACTACCCATGAACACATGCACTAACACATGCATCATCGCATGTCACCCTATACTAGTACACTTACAGCAATACTTAGTACTGTAATCTGTAAATTTTAGGTATTTTGCAGTTTATTCTGTTTATTTGAATAACTTTTGGTCATTCTGTAGTCGCAGTAACAGACTTCTGGAAACCAAAAATGCAGTTCAGTTGGATTTGTTTCATGCTAGGAAAGCAGTTCACTTTTTCCCATGCAAAATCCTACTTTTCTCATAGAATATTAATCTAGTCAAGCTAAATTCTATTTAATTTGGAAAATGCACTTTCTGTCGCACCATAGGTAGACTTTTCTCTGTCTTTTTCGTTGTATTTCTAGGTAAAAAATTACTTTTTTCGTACAACAATCGTGGTAAACGACTAACCCAAACCCGTTAAATTGCGATATTCTCATTTCTTTTCCATCCATTCAAAAGACACCTCTGCTGCAAGAACCAACATATATGGTGTAATTATTTGTGCAAGAGCTTTCACCTTTCTGGCTGTATTAGAGAAGGAATTCTTCAAAATAATCACATGGTGCAAACGCCGTTCTGCGGAAGTCTTTCCAATTAAGCAGTACGGTTACCAAAGCAGCATCTGTCGTAGTACAGTTAGATCACGTGATTACATAGCGTGATCTATATCTGGATAGAAATAGGAGGGAAGACAACGTTTTCCAATAGTCGTCTACCTGTCTGCCCGTCACGAATCGTTTCCGCTTCAAAATGTTAAAGGGTAGTTTGAGAAAACTTGGTACAAATATATTGCATCACGAACGGACGGACAAACAAATCATTCATTCTCAAGCTTCCCTTGCCGTATCTGTGAAAAATGCGTTTCTATTGAAAATCGCAATAAAATCCGAACGTATTTGTCACACTGGCAAAATGTGAAGAATAAGACCGTATTAATCACACACGTGTGAAAAATGCTTCTGTGAATATTGCGGTCTCTCAGAGCTATCATTTCAATGGCTGATTGGTAAAATCGTGATACTCGATTTTAGAAATAATCGGTTGTTTCATAAGGATTCACTTGACGCAACCTGGAAGCACTTGAATTACTATGCCGATCACTGAAAAAAGGGCAACTCTATCTTCAATAAGTTCTGAAATGTTTGAAAGTTATATCCTCTGGAAGAAAAGAACACGCTAAAGAAACAAAAGTAGCGAAAACTGTTCCATTGAGCATGCTCATGGCCAGTAATGAAATTTGCAACACCACCACGCCCACTAGCACAGGCTTTAGCAGACCTTGATTTTCAAAATGACTCACTCTTAATAAACCTAATGATCCCAAACGCCACTTATTACATAAAGCCACTTAAGTCGTTGCTATGCGGTTGCTAAGGCTAAATATCTATAAAGGAGATTCCCTACAACTATGAAGTTTGGTCTGGAGGAACAGTCTTTGTAAGACTGTTCCTCCAGACCAAATTTCATAGTTGTAGGGAATCTCCTTCAAAGAAATTTAGCCTTAGCAACAGCATAGCAACCACTTAAGTCGTTTTATGAATACGGACTCAGCTGTAGCAGAGCTAAAAATAAAAACGTTCTGAATGGTAGGATCCTTTGGAAGCAAGTAGCACACCCAAAAAAATTCAAAATTAGCATTTATCAGAATAAGTTCGAGCGTAATTGATATATTTATGGGTAAGTTACTGACTTGTGATGCCGTTTTGTCTGTCCGGGTCCTAGGGGTCCGCGTGATGTAGACTGCTGCGAATGGCATTGCCTTTTTGTCCGCTGCTAAGTCGCGTCCGACACTGACTACATGTACAACTCTCAATCGCGCGAATATTTGTCATTGCTCCGTTCAGAGCAAGTTCTTCCCTTTAATCGTGGACCCCATCTTTGAAGGACTTCATCATCCATGGACGCCAACAGGAAATCATGCAATTTGATTCCTTTTTAAAAATGGAGGGAAAATATAGAGGTGTAAATTCACACCTCGAACTGACCAGAAGGATGCCAAGTCTGAACGCCATAGTTGTTTCTGTAATAGAGTACCCGGAAAACAATGAGCCGGGACACGACAAAACCAATTAAGTCTCATTTGTGCCCAGCGAAGACTCAGATCAGACTGAATATCTGCCCAGTCTGATCAGAGTCTTCGCTGTAATGGCGGTAGCTTAGACTTTTAGCTACCCTTTCAGCGCACAGCGAAGACTCTGATCATACTGGGCTGATGCTCAGCTGATGCCCAGTCTGATCTGAGTCTTCGCTGTGCGCACGTGCCACTGTGTTGGTTTTGTCGTGTCGATGCTCAAATGTTTGGCATTGCAAACCGTAATGGATTGAGGGCAGGTAAAATTAAAAAAATGAAGTTTTTTCTCTAAATGTTTCATCCACCGATTTTATTATTTTTCAGTTGAATGTGACGGAATGGCCTCATGGGGACCTTAGTTTGTTAAAAGTCTGGCTGGCTTGTGTATAACTCTAGCGTAAAAAACACAGTTATTGCACATCCAAGTTCTCTATTAAAAGTGCTGTTTCATGAAAAAAAAAAACTGCTTACTAAGAAATGATATGGGCATGCTTCGACCAGGCTGCAAGTATGTGCAGTCGGTTCAGGCCTTCTGCAATGAGGTTTGTAAAGAAAACTGCAGTAAATAATGGATGGTCTGGTCAGACTGCATATGTTCCAGTGGTGTTGAAAGCATGCATAGTATCATGTGTCTTAATTCAGGTTTTCTCGCGATGTAACTCAGTATACAAAGCAGTTCCATTTTCTCTGCAACTCATGTTTTGGATTTTCAAATATACTAAAAAGTCATTTTCTTGTCTTTTTTGTTCTTCCCTGAATATTCTTTACCCTTTTTATTCGGCTATTAGACAGGTTATAATCAGTTGTGTGTAATTCGGATATTAGATAGGTTTATCTCTTTCAGAACGATTCCAAAAACCTAGATCCGTCTTGTAAGGCGGATCTATATTGTGTGCTTGTTTTGGATGTGAAAATCCCCGTGTTATAACCGAATTCATCATACGTCGCTCTTATTCAGTGGATAACGTCGTACTGTACTGGCGTGCGACCAGTGGTGGCCGCGTACCAGTGATGACCATTTGCGTTCTGCACTCGCATTTACATACTTGTTGTGTCTCAGATTCGACCATTTTGTAAAAGGAAACAAAACAAACGCCCACAAAAAGATGGGTAAAATCTTCTCCTGGGAGGCAAAAGCCCAGCAGGCACATGAAGTTGAAATGACGTCGTACTCACGTCGATGCGACGTAATGACGTCGCATCGACGTTAGTACGACGTCATGTGCCTGCTGGGAGGTAAACAATTTCTCCAAGCTACCCTCATATTGAACAACATCGTTGCCTTTCCGGGGGACTACAACACTTGACACGCACATAAATAAATACAGACATAAACATGTACAAATTGCTGTAGTAATGTTCACCTATCACGAAAATTCAATTCAATTCAATTCTTTATTCAGATTGCCAAATACATTTTAGCGCATCTACAACATATCATAGAAACAAGACAATGATCTAATCACATTTACCTTCCCAGCAGGCACATGGCGTCGCAGTGACGTCCCACTGTCTCCAGTGCGAGGCCACCGAGACGCCCTGTGCCCGCTGGATTTAAGGGCTGGGATGTTCTGGCCATATACCCTGGTCGGTCAGGATAGATGAGAAAGAAAGGAAGTCAGGGCAGTGTCTAGAACTGTGCATCCAATATCAGCAGCTCTGCTCCAGACACTGCCGCCCCGCTCCCCCCCCCCCCCCCCCCCCCTCAAACAACGCTCAGTCCGAACCACGCCAGACCAGGTTCCCAGGGGACATGACCAGGAGGTCCCTAGATTTATTACCACAAAGAATTATAAGAATAAACAAATATGACCTACTGGTTGAGCTATAAGTTCTTATTTATAGTCCTTCCAAAATTTATGGCGTATAATTATATATAATGTTTAACCATTTAGTGCCTAGCTTCCCATATTTGGAAGTATGCAAACAGTGAAGACCCAGATCAGATGTTGCTGATTGCATGCATCATCTGATCAGTGTCCACACTGTCGATAAAGAATAACTGAACTATTTCACCTGATACCCATTAAATTAAAATGGGCTCGTCAAATTAATAACTATGGAATATTCCATTTGACAAAAAGGTTAATAGAGCAGGATATATCTGATTTTATAACCAGTACATTATTTCTTTGTAACAAGCTTACACTCTCGTTTTCAGTAAAATACAATATACATATAAACTAACATTTACTTATGCATTCTTTCTTGTATTTAAAGCATCCTCGATAAAGTGAACAGTACTTTTATAATGTTGTTTAGTTTTGGGGTTGAGTATGTGCTGAATTGCAGCAATTCCTTTACCAAGATTTTGCACATTCTCTGTTATGAACTTACTCTTATTACGTAATGAATCATACTTTGGGCAGTGCAACATAAAATGTTCTTCTGACTCTACCATATCAGGGCAAAAAGGGCAAAATCTCTTATCTCTTGGAACTTTAGGCCTACTATAACGCAACGTTTCTATGTTAAGGCTGTGACAGCTTAATCTAAGCCTGGAAATCAAAGACCACTTAGCTTTACTTAAATTCATGTTTAAATAACATGGTATATTAAAGTTATCATAAAGGATGCTAAACAGTTCAAGTTTACTGTCAGAAGATTTTTTTTATATGTTCTAAGTTTTTCTCTATTTTAGTTCTGTAAAAACTTTTTAAAATATTAATAAAAGCATCTTTATTACATCCTTCTAGTTGTCGTTCATTTAAGAACTTTTCAGTGTATTTGATACTTGTAAGCCATGACTTACTTCCCTTTAAAAACAGTTGCTTGTCTGTTTGATATAACTTATGCAACAGTCTGTCCGATGGAAGTTTGGTGAGCCTGTTGTAGAAACCATGTACAAGTTTAAGTATTGAAATTAAAACTGGAAATCTGCCTAGTTCACATTTTGTCGCTAAGTTAGACGTCTTATTATGAACTCCTAAAGAAAATTTACAAAATTTCAAATGGACTAATTCAAATGGGTACTTATCATCTAATATGTCTAATTTATAGTCAGAAATCCATATTTCACTTCCATATGTTAAGATTGGCTGGATCAGAGTATCAAACAGTTTGATAAGAGTTTCCACATTTAAAGTGCTATATTCTTTAATCTTTGAGTTAAGACTGAATAAAGCCTTTGTTGCTTTTGCTGATAAATCAACTGAAGCCTGTTTTAGATTTCCTGTAAAGTATATATTAACTCCTAAATATTGATATCTGTACACTTGCTCAATTGATGAATTACCATATTTTATATCAGTGCTAAGCACCTTCTTCCTGCTGTTAAAAATCATAACTTTTGTTTTATCTAAATTAACCCCAAGCTTCCATCTGTTACAATACTGTTCCAAAATATATATACTTTGTTGTAACCCCTTTTCTGTCTCAGATAGAATAAGTAAATCATCAGCATATAGCAAACAATTAATACCAATATCTTCGATTAAAACAGGTTCACAATCTCTATTAAAACCATCACACAAATCATTGATGAAAATATTAAAAAGTATGGGACTTAGTCCATCGCCTTGTTTAACGCCTCTATAAGAAACTCTTTCTGGTCCTAACTGATCACCTGTCTTAAATCGAAATTTTGTATTTGAGTACATGTTTTTAATTAACTTATAAAAATTACCTCCAATTTTTGTCTTCGTAAGTTTATAAAGCAGAGAATTTCTGGATACTGAATCAAAAGCTTTGGCGAAATCGACAAAGCATAAAGGTATAATCTGCAACCAACCTGCAAAAAAGCATCTAATTTTTTGTAGATCACAGCACGCGTGTAACCATTATTTATGCTTGTTTTCGACGTAATGATGTAGCGTGTGCCTACGAAATGGCTACGTCACTGTTTTAGTCTGTTTCTGATAACTGTTTCTGTGGCTTATATTCCGCCTCTGCCGAACGCGCTAAAACTGTTGAAATATTACATTATAATATAAACAACAACATATCATCAAAGTTTAAACCCACAAAAAGTTTTTGGAAAATGCATTATTGATCACAGGGCAATCCTGGTTGCCACCACTGGTACGCTACGTGCGTATTTGAATGCTCGTTGGTGACCTAGATTGAGGGTCTGTCACAGGCACATGTTATAGTCTATTTCAAAAAGTAAACCAGTATTATAGCGACAAGGTCTCCTAGTTTATTGAATCAAAATATAGAATCACTGAACACAATATGTCGGTTACAAGATTTAAAAAAAAGTGTAATAAAAAACGGCCACCACTGGTAGGCTGCCAGTATCATAAAAATCGTATGACCACAAGTGTAATAATACTTTGGCGCATACTTGTAACTCACTGACAAACGACCGTGTCAACAATGCGTTTTCTTTTTTAAATAATTTTCAGTTTAAAGGCGATAAAACCCCAGTATAAAGGGCCATATGATGAACAGAATCATACACTCAAGGTCATTTTATATAAAATAAATGAAACTCGCCAAAGGCTCGTTTCATAAATTTCATATGAAATGACCACTCGTGTAAGATCCTTTATAAACACGGTACATGTATTCCTTGCGTACCAGACAATCTATTTCTCGGTTTACACCGGTGCTGGAAAATCATTTCTTGCACATTAGATAAGGGCATCTGCGAGTTTTACTTGTTTTGTACATGTTTCTCACACAGGGCCGGCAACAAATACGTGTAGCCAATGAATTAAGAGCCATTCTCTGTAACCACTTAAAAAGTCGCGCCACGCATAGTCATCGATTTTGCTCAAACTTTCCTAATTTACTTATTGTGACACCAAAGCAAGAAAACCATGTCGATTTCATTCCTACATGTGCCCGTTGCCATGGCAACGGCTGTTGAATATTTTGTCAGAAATTGAGGTAAAAATTGTACTAAAATAGACATATTTCTAACAAATTTATGTATCAGAAAATGAATGACATACTCTAAATGCTTCTCATATGTAAATGTCTTGTTCACCTTGAGTCGACACAAAAACTTTGAATTGTATTTGGAATGCTTGTAATGTCATCAGGCTTGGGCAAAGGGGGTGGGGGTAGTGCTATATTGCGAAATGCTATTTTAAGGCAGTTTTAAGGATATTTGTAGAATTCTTGCAGCCATACCGGCATATGTGTGCAGCGTCATCTAACAAAGCAACATTCCAAGAATAAGTTTCTGGAAAAACATGCCTGGGAAAGTATACTTCCTGAAGCGTTACCATAGCAACAATAAGTGGACCGTCGCAAAATTCCAAAATGTAGGGTAATAATACTTATAATGTCAAATCATCATATCTTATAGATATATGTGTTCCTAAATTTTTAAATACACTTAATAGTAAATTGGTCGTTTATAAAATATCAACATATTGCTAGTTTCTCTGTTCAAGGTCAAGGTCAAGGTCACAGAAGCACGAAAAGATGGCTAAAATGCGTTTTTTTCTTATACTTTTGTGTTCTCTAGCAACAAAATATTGCAGCATTGTCTTTGTACTTGGAGTTTATTTAATGAATGACAACAACTTTCAAATACACATATAGCTGGCTTTCTCCAATAACAGCCAAGGTCAAGGTCAAGGTCACAAATACAAGAAAAATGCTAAAAAATGCACAGTTGTGTTAATATTTTTTTCTCTGTATCAACAGTAAATTTATGTAATGCCTTGCTACTTGGCCTTTATTTAGTATATATCAATAGCTTTCAAATGCACATATAGCTTGTTTTCTCCAGTAACCTCCAAAGTCAAGGTCAAGGTAACAAAAACAAGAAAAATGCTAAAAATACACATTTTGTTCATATTTTATGTTCTGTATCAACTGTAGATACAGAAAATGTATTTGTACTTGGGTTTTATCTAATATATTTCCATAATTTTGTAAAGCACATATAGCTTGATTCCTACAGTAGCTTTCAAGGTCAAGGTCAAGATTACAAACACAAGAAAAATGCTAAAATGCACATTTTTCTCACATTTTATGTTCTTTATCAACACTTAATAGAGCAAACGTCTTTGGACTTGGCCTTTATTTAACATATTTCTATAGCTTTCAAATGCACATATAGCTTGTTTCTTCCATTAACCTACAATGTCAAGGTCAAGGTCACAAAAACGAGAAAAATGCTAAAATGCACCTTTCATTCATATTTTGTGTTCAGTATCAACAGTAAATACAGAATGTGTATTTATACTTTGTCTTTATTTGGAATATAACAATAGCTTTTAAATACATGTACAGTTCGTTTCCTCCAGAAACTTCCAAGGTCAAGGTCAAGGCCATAAAAACAAGAAAATGCTAAAAATGCACCTTTTGTTAATATTTTGTGTTCGGTATCAAAATTAAATGTAGAAAATGTATTCGTGATTGGTCTTTATTTAGTATACATCTCCTCTTAAACGACAAGGCTCATTCTTACCAAATTTCATATCAAGCATCTATAGGCAAGGGGAACCAATAATACTGTTTTTCATCCAAATCGCTTCAGAACTTTGGTTGCTATGGCAACTTACAGTTTCCATTGACTTGTATGGGAAAAATTGAAAATTTGCATTTATTGCTATTTCTCTGCAGATGATTTGACAAATCTTTTACGGAAATGTTCCTTGAGTAGCTCTCTATCAATAAAATGAAAATTATGTTAATTGCACAATTTGGCTGGTTGCCATGGCAACCGAATGGTTAAAAATAGAAAAAAATATTCAAACATCATCTTTTCAGAAACTATGCAACCAATAAGGCTGAAACTTCACAGAAAGGGTCTTAGTACTTCCCTCTATAAAAGTACTGTTTTTCTTGGCAATTGTTTCAGCAGTTTGGTTGCTATGGCAGCTTAAAATTGCCATTGACTTACAATGTGAAAACAGTAAATTTGCATTTATTGCTATGTCACTGCAGGTATTTTAACAAATTTTATAGAAATGTTCCCAGAGTAGTCCTCAACCACCCTCATTCAATTTATGCAAATTGCACTATTTGGCTGATTGCCATTGCAACCAAATGGTTAAAAATAGAAAAGATATTTAAATATCATTTTTGCAGAAACTATGTGACCAATAAAGCTCAAACTTTACAGAAGGATCTTAGTACTAGCCTCTATAGAATAAGTGTTTTTCATGGGAATTGCTTCAGCAGTTATGTTGCTATGACAACTTATAGTTTTTTTGCTACCTCACTGCAGTTATTTGGATTTTTTTTTCTACAGAAATGTTTCTTGAGTAGTCCTCTATGATTCATGTTAATTTTGTCCAAATCACTGAATTCGATTCGTTGCCATGGCAACATGAAGGGAAAAAATTTGAAACGATATTCAAAAATCTGTCCCACAAAAACTATATAGGGGGATGAAGCTGATTCTCTGCATACATGTTTATGACATTAGCCGCTACATAAATATTGTTCTTTTTTTATTATTGCTTACGTGGTTTCATTGCTATGGCATTTTAAAGTTTCTATAGACTTGCATTGGGAAAAGTGCAAATTGGCATTTATTTCTGTGTTACTGCAATATTTAGGCATAAAGTTTTACAAACATGTTTTTTTATTGTAACTTCATCAATTTTGCTAATATTAACTAGGACAAGCATAACAACTCAGTCAAAGTTGAAATTAGGCCATATTGTAAAATTTACCTTTCATTTACTTACCCCTGAGTGCTGAGGGTGAATGGACTCAGGTGAGCTACAGAACCAATGGTCCGGTGGTTACCTCACCTGAGCCAGAGGCTCCAGGGGAGATTAAAGTATTGGTAGGATTCGTTGTCCCTCGTACGTCTGTCGTCCGTCCACAATTTCAAATGACTTCTCCTCTGAAACCCTGGGCCGATTGTAACCAAATTTCATATGCAGGCTCCAACATGGCCACCACGCCCATATATGATAAAAACCCTTAAAAATCTTCACCAGAACCAATAGGCAGATGGCCTTGAAACTTGGTATCGAGCATCGGGTAAGCGAGTACTACCAAGATTGTTTAAATTATGACGTTTTTTACGGTAAGGTCAAATTTGCTTCCTTGTGCTTTTATATGGAAAAATGCTAGAACATATGATATCTTGGAAACCGTAGAAGATTTTGGGCTAAAATTGGTGTGTACAGCCATCTTACTGAGTACATGAAGATTTATGAGTACAAGAGATCAAGGTCATTCTTTCTCTCATGTTTCAACAATTTTAAACATCTCCTCAAAAGCCACTGGGCCAATCGTAACCAAATTTCACATAAGGTCTCCAGGGGTTGATTGATAAAAAATTTGTTCAAACGGTCCAGGTCCCATGACCAACATGGCCGCCACACCCATATATGGTAAAAAGCTTCAAAAATCTTTTGCAGAACCAATAGACCAATGGCCTTGAAATTTGGTATGTAGCATAAAGTACTCAAGTACTACCAAGATTGTTCAAATGATGATCTTAGGTTGACCTTGACCTTTCTTATGGCAAGGTCAAATATGTGGAAATGCTAGAACATAACGTTTCATGGTAAGTTTTGAAGATTTTGGCCTAAAAATTGGTAAATACAGTCATTTTAATGAGTACATGAAAATTTAGGAGTACAAAAAGTCAAGGTCATTCTTTGACCTTTGACCCAGGTCTCTTATATTTTGAAATTTTCAAACATCATCTCAAAAGCCACTGGGCCAATTGTAACCAAAATTCATTTGTGAGCCTCCAGGGCTTGAGAGAACAAAAAGTTGTTCAAACGATCCAGGTCACATAATCAATATGGCCACCATGCCCATATATGGCAAAGACCTTTAAAACAATTCTTCGTAAGAACCAATTGACCAATGAACTTCAAACTTGATAAGTAGCAACGGGTACAAAAGTTCTTCCAAGGTTGTTCAAATTATGACCTTTAATTGACCTTGTCCTTTTCTACAGCAAGTTCAAATATGGGAAAATGCTAGAACATGGATTTTATGGGAAATTTTGAAGGTTTTGGCCTAAAAATTGGTATATACACTCATCTTAAAGAGGTCATGAAGAATTATGAGTGCAAGAGGTCAATGTCAGTTTTTGACTTTTGACCCATGTCTCTCATATTTTGACATTTTCAAACATTACCTCAAAAGCCAAATTTCAACCAATTTTCATATAGAGTCTCCAGGGGTTGAGGGAATGAAAATTTGTTCAAACGGTCCAGATCACATGATGAACAGGGCACCATACCCATTTATCATATAAAACTTTAATACTTTTTTTCTCAAGAACCAATAGACCGATGGCCTTGAAACTTGGTAAGTCGCATGGAGTACTGGAGTATTACCAATACTGTTCAAATAATGACCTTTGGTTTACCTTGACCTTTTCTGCGGCATGGTCAAATATGGGAAAATGGTAGAACATAAGATTTCATGGTAAGTTTTGAAGATTTTGGCCTAAAAATGGTATATATGGTGTCTTAATGAGTACATGGAGATTTATGAGTCATGGTCATTCTTTGACTTTTGACCCAAGACTCATATTTTGACAATTTCAGACATAAGTAAGAGCCACCTGGCCAATTACTTAGGTGAGCGATTCAGGGCCTCATGGCCTCTTGTTTCTGTGACCTTGACCTCACCCTTTGGGGCCACTGAAAGAAAGTTGTTTGTTTGAAAACTTTTGTAATATACTAAATAAAGACCAAATACAAAGACATGGCTGCAATGTATTGTTGATATAGGACACACATACCGAAATTCTGTGCATTTTAGCATTTTCGATTGTTTTTGTGACCTTGACCTTGACCTGGGAGTTTATTGAAGGAAACTAGCTGTATGTTTATTTGAAAGCTATTGTAATATAGTAGATACAGACTAGGTACAAAGACATTTCTACAATATATTTTGATACAGAACATTAAAAAATGAGAGAAAAATATGCACTTTTAGGATTTTTTTTTCTCTTTCTCTGACCTTGACCTTGACATTGACCTTAGAGGCTACTGAAGAAAAGTTGTTTGTTTGAAAGCTTTTGTAACATATTAAATGTATGCCAACTGCAAAGGCACTGTTGCAGTATATTGTTGATATATGACACAAAAGTTTGCAAATATGTGCATTTTTAGCATTTTTTCTGGTTTTATGACCTTCACCTTGACCTTGGAGGTTTCTGAATGAAACAAGCTATATGTGTATTTGAAAGCTATTGTAATGTGTTAGATAAAGACTAGGTACAAAGACATTGCTGCAATATATTGTTGATACAGAACACAAAATATGAGAAAAATATGCACTTTTAGTATTTTTCTTGTTTCTGTGCCCTTGACCTTGACCTTGAACTTGGTTGCTTTCGGAGGAAAGTTGGTTGTTTGAAAGCTTTTGTTATATATTAAATAAATTCCAACTAGAAAGACATTGCTGCAATTTATTGTTCATATAGGACACAAAATGTTTCAAAAAATATGTATTTGTAGCATTTGTTCTTGTTTGTGTGACCTTGACCTTGACCTTGGAGCTTGCTGAGTAAACCCAACTATATGTGTATTTGAAAGCTTCTGTAATATGTCAGATAATGAGCAGATTCAAAGCTATTGCTGCAATATATGGTTGATACAGAACACATAAGATGAAAAAAATATGCATTTTTAGCAGTTTTTATTGTTTCTGTGACCTTGACCTTGACCTTGATAAGACAAACCAACTAAATGTCAATAGTTTATAGAAGATAAATATATTGTAAAATGAGTTTCAAAATTAAGAAACAAATATGATCATAAACTATGATGATTTGACATTACAAGGGCTGTACCCCTAAGAACTTGCTTTTTGCAACGGTACACTTATTGTTGCTATGGTAACGCTTCAGGAAGTATACTTTCCCAAGCATGTTTTTCCAGAAACATATTTACAGAACACTGTTCTGTAGGACGACAGCGCACATATATATTGACGAGGCTGCAAGAACTCTAGAAATGTCCTTAAAGATGTGTGAAATTAGATTTTTGCCATATATGGAAACCCCCACCCACTTTACTTGAGCCTGATGACCACAGAGGTTTTCCAAATATTTTTTTAATTTCTTTTTTAAAGTTAGTGTGAACAAGTAATTTGTAGGTAGAAAGAAATTAGAGCTTGTCATGCATTTGAAAGTTAATATATTTGTTGAAAAATTGCCCATTTTAGGACATTTTTTAGCACATTTTTTCCCAAAATGTATAGCTGCTGTTGCAAAGGCAACGGACATGCTTTGGAATGAAACTGATGTTGTTTTCTTGTTTTTGTGTCACAATAAGTAATATAGGACAGTTTGAGCAAAATCGGTGACTATGCGTGCCACGGCCCTATGTAAAAATTTAAGTCGTTACAGAGAATGGCTCTTAATTGGTCGAAAAGAAGGTCACATACCCCGTCAAGTTAGGTCGGTAATACAGATGGCGACGTCACGAAGACTGCAAAATGACGTCAGTTTTTGCAGAATTGATATAAATAGAAAACTCTCCAACACGTAGGGAATAACTGTACTCAAAATTGTCATTTGGGGAGGTAAATCGTCGGTTTTATGGTCGGAAATTTCGTTTACCCCATTCCCATTCTAATGCACTTGATCATATTTCGCCTTTCAAAGTCTACGACTTTCATCCAGAGCGTGCGCTTTCAGCGGCGTAAAACCATACGTCAGCCAATGAGAAGCGACTTTTCTTAATGACGTCGGGTTTGCAACAGTATATCGCAGAATATACCTTCGCAAATTTTTGACGCTCTCCAAGCAGACGTCGCGTTATATTTGTAAGTGCATTAGAATATGCATTTTGTTTAAGTTAACATTGTAGATCAAAAGGTGTGCAAGAAAAAGTATCGGTCACAGGCATCAGATGCTGATCCCTTAGGGTCACTATTTGGCATCGCACGGCAAGCCTTACTGTTACCAGTTACCAGTTGGATTTGTAGTTGGATTTGCAAAGTGACAGTGGAACTATTAGGTGTAGAAGTAGACTTTTATCTCAATTTTGGCACCCATATTTCTGCCATGTGCAAAAAAGCATCTCAACAGCTTAACGTTTTGAAACGGATTGGACAGTATAGCTACTTAAATTTTGTATATCTACAGTTTGTTGAAATAAAATATGTTTAAACTAAATCTTTAACCTATCATATTATGACGTCGCTGTTATTCAGTGGATAACTTAGTGTCATAAAAATCATATGACCACTCGTGTAATAACATTTTAGCGCGTACGCGTAACGTCATTGACAACGTCCATGTCAACAATGCGTTTTCATATTGAAATAATTTTCAGTTTGAAGACGTTGAAATCCCATTTTAAAGGGTCTTGCGATAAACAGAATCTTACACTCGTAGTCATTTCATATGAAATTCATGAAACTCGCCGAAGGCTCGTTTCATACAATCTAGCTATGAAGAATTTATCTCAAAGGCTGGTACAAGTACTCTTCACTTATCAAGACTAAGGAAACTTTCAAAATTGCGTATGGTCAGTCAGCCCAATACCTTCAGGATACATGCTCATTGCCTATGTTTTTACTGTATTAGTTTCAAAGATTCAAGTTCAGGTATAACAAGCTCCTTGAAAATAAGTTCTGAATAGTAAGATCCTTTGGAATCTAGGAATACACTAAGGAAGCGAAAAATGACCAGTAATGAAATGTGCGACACAGGCCACGCCCCCTGGCACCGACTTAAGCGGACCTTTGTTTTCAAACTGACTTAAAGCACTCAAATAGCCCAAAGGACCATAAAATATAATCACCATGATGATATACGGGGAGACGTTTTACGGCCGCCAGACGACACAAAAGATAAATGAGCCGCAACACGAGAAAACGAAAACCAACAATGTGGTAGTGCGCCCAGCGCAGACTCAGATCAGCCTGGGCATCCGCCCAGTCTGATTAGAGTCTTCACTTTGCGCTTGAAGTGTAGCTTAGGGCCTAAGCTTCCTCCATGCGGACTGTGAAGACTCTGATCAGACTGGGCGGATGCCCAGGCTGATCTGAGTCTGCGCTTGGCGCACAACCACATTGTTGGTTTTCTCGTGTTGCGGCTCAAATAAGTTCTGAATAGTAAGATCCTTTGGACTCTAGGAATACACTAAAGAAACGAAACTAGCAGACTCGGTTTGATTTGTGACCAGTAATGAAATGTGCGACACCGATCACGCCCCCTAGCAACGGCTAAAGCGGAACTCTATTTTCAAACTGACTGTAAATGGACTCAATGATCCCAAAGGACCAGTATTTATAATCTGCACTATGATGATGTATGGGGGAGAGTTTTACGGTCGTCACCGTGACACGACACAACATCAGCTGCAGTGAAGATAAATAAATATCGAATAGAAAGATCCTTTGGAGGAAAGGAATAAACTAAAGGAACTCGGTTTAATTGAGACTGTTCGTGACCAGTAAAGAGATGTGCGTCTACGGCCACGCCCCCTAGGAACGGCTTTAGCGGAACTCTATTTTCCAACCAATGATTCCAATGAACCAGAAAATATCATCTGCACTATGATGATGTATATGGAGACGTTTTACGGCCACCACACGGCACAACACCAGCTGCACTGAAGATAAATTAGTTCTTACTGGTAAGATCCTACGGGGAGACGTATTACGGCCGCCACACGACACAACACCTGCTGCAGTTAAGAATATATTTTTTTAAATAGTAAGATCCTTTGGAAGTAAGTAATACACTTAAAACAAGAATTCCGCGGAATGAGGTGTCTCGCCCTCTGGAGCTTTGTCACAAAGCAGAGCTAAATCAGCAAAGATGTATGCACGAACCAAGGTTCTTGGCTCCAGCCCTTATAGTTTCTGAGAAACAGATCTAAACGTGAAAACTTGACAAAAAATTGCAAAATTAGGCAAGCTTAACAGTTGGTAAAGACTCAATATTGATGATGGCTTTGAGCTCTTCTCTTCCAGATGAATGCATGACCAAAGTTTCATGGCTCTAGCCCTTATAGTTTCTGAGAAACAGACCTAAACGCGAAAACTCGACAAAAAATGCAAAGTCAGTATACTGCAAAATGTAGGTCAAGACTCAATACTGTTGATGGCTTTGAGATTTACTCTTCCAGATGTACGCATGAACCAAGTTTCATGGCTCTAGCCCTTGAAGTTTTTGAGAAAATGACCTAAACGCAAAAACTCGACAAAAATTGCAAAGCCAGTCAGCCGTAAAATGAAGGTCAAGACTCAATATCGATGATGAGTTTGAGATCTACTTTTTCAGATGTACGCACTGGTGAACCAAGTTTCATGGCTCTAGTCCTTATAGTTTTTAAGAAAATGACCTAAACGCAAAAACTCGACAAATAATTGCAAAGTCAGTCATGTAATAAAGAAGCAGCTTTTATTTCCAGGCACATTACGTTGAAATGACGTCGCACTGACGTCGATTCGACGTTATGACGTCGTATCGACGTCATTTTGACGTCATGTGCCTGCTGGGTTTGTTTCCAGGTAGAAAATCTCTGAAATCCCTACCAGATATGATTACTTGTTCTAATAATTTAGAGACTTTGTCCAGTCCTGGAATATAATTGGACCTGTTCTGTCTGTACTTGGCCTTTCAAGTCATCGGACATAGTTTAAACAATATTTTATTCTCAAGAAAATACAAATATATATACAATGACACAGGATCTGACAGTAAGCAAAATGCAAAAGCAAAAGTCATCGGACCTATTAATCTATTTACCTTACTATTGGCGCATCTCTGTGACCTATCTTGGGAATTATTTACGTTTTCGCTAATAGCTCCTTGACAACAATTAATCCGAGCCTTCTTTGACTTCAAAAGCCTTTTGATGCCTTGATTGGCTGCCTTAGCGTACAGCATAGAAGAAGGGGGGAAAAGTGAACGGTCAGGTCGAGAAATCTCAGAGTACTTGACAATTAGCTTGTAAGTCTGTATCTATGTGTGCCTGTATATGGTACACACGTGATGGTACACGGCAGATTTCTGATTCAGGTAACTTAGTCGCGGAAGTTAGTGGCGCTTAGTACAAATCATGCCTGGTAAACTGTGTTTTCACGGATGCTACGAAACAAAAAAGAGCTGTTACGAAACGAAAAAGTCCAAGTTACCAAACGACCTGGTCATCAGATGGTGTAGTAACTATGACGCTTTTTCGTTTCTTAACTGCTCTTTTCGTTTCGTGGCAGCTTTTCTATATATCTATTTAGCCGGGGCTGAAATGTTGGACAGCTGCCTTGAAGTTGAATCATAAACGTGGGTTACCAGAGTATCGAAATACCGGACTGGAATAAAATATGTATTATTATGACAGAAGTTCGTATTTTAAGATATTGCCAGAATACACAAAATAAGATAAGATAAGATCAGATTTATTCAGGTTATAAAATCAAACATATGCACACAGATATTATGTTCAATACCAGAGATCACAGCACTTTTCTGAGCATTTTCACGATTAAATATATGTTGCAAATTATAAAAGAATATTATACAATTTAAGAAGTATATAGCACATTTTTAAAACAACATTTTTGAACAAAATTTGATTATGTTAAGATGAATACCAAAAAAAAAATGTGGAACACGATATGATGTTACTACAAATGATGCTTTATAACCCATGGAGAGTCCATAAAAGCCCTAAGGCTTATTTCAAATGGGGTCCATAGTGTGATGAGAACAGTCAAGATTTTGGTACATAAAAAGTTAAGTATGTTTGAACAAACAGAAATTGAGATCATATAATGGTAGCACATTTGAATTATCACAAGTGAATGATTATCACAGAAAATATCACAGACTTAAGCGCAACTCTAAGAAGAATCTAAACAGGGATTTGCCTTCTTCCTGCTGTAGCACTGCGTCTCTCCGGCTGTACGGACAGTCACGGCCACACTCGCCAGGATAGACGCAGTGCCAAAAGCCGTGCCAAAACAAGCAAAGGAAACATTCACAAATCTCAATACAGAAGTCACCGCAGCCATCGCTTAATGAAACATGAATACATCTATAACTATTATTATAATTATTTTTATAATTATTACAATTATCATCTTTATAATCTTTATTTATAGTCACTTCAAATACCCGATACCGGAATGGACTAATTATTATTTCTTCATCCTTTGACTGATTTTGACTTATTTCTCGGATTATGGGTGAGTATTAGCATAGACTATTTGCGAACAAGTAGTAAGCAAAAATTGACTCATACATGTTTCTTTGGCAGTAAAGCTTGAATTACCCTATTGAACGGCTGACCTGGGATTTTGTATGTACATGTCACAATTACCAAATGATGCAGAATGGTCAATAAGATCCGTAGCCTGAAAATATAACATGTATGTAAATATCACGTGCGTGAGAATGTTCCAGAGGAGCCCAGCGCATTATTGGAAGAAGAAGAAGAATTACATGCGGTTACTAGAAATACCGGAATACTCTTAATTACCGAAATATACCAAAATACACCGGAATATACCGGAATCTACCGGAATATACCAAAATGGTCGTTACTAAAACACGGGACAACGGGACGGGACGAGTGAATAAACTTACTAAAATATGGGACGAGCGGTTTAGAAAAGAAGTTTTCATGAGAAACGAAGAAGGATCGCCAGTGATTATCCATTAATTGGCGACGATTCTATTTCGAAACCTGCTCCTCATGGAAACAGCCTGAAACAAACTAAACTAAACTTTTTTTCAGAACAAAACCATCTGCAGTCAGAGAGTTCGAATCGAAGGTACAGAATCAACAGGCGCACAAAGTATATAAGGAAGAAATTTCCAAAGTAAAAGAGGGAGATGAAATACTGTCAAGACCTCGGAACGTTAAACAGCTTCATAATCTAAAAGGTAAATTGTCTCGACAGTCCCGCCTATCTAGAGATGCAATACTGAATACGCATACAATAGCATATGAAGAACCAAATTTTGTACGGAAACTGACAACTATCCCGGATCTTCTAGTTATATGTGGAATGGAAGCTATGCTTGATGAACTCAAACAATTGCTCCAAAAGCCAAATCCAAATCAGTTGCTCAGTTATGATACAACATTTTGTCTGGGCGAATTCTACGTTTCACCACTTTTGTTTCGATATACAATATTCGAGGAGAATCCAGTTATGCCAGTTCTGTTTATGTTTCATGAAAGGAAGTATCAGGAACATCATGAAGACCTGTTTAAGATAATGAATAAATTCCTAACAAAGACCCAACAAGGCAGAGCATCTATCCTGACAGATTCGGAGGCAGGTATTGTTGGCGCAATTGAATCACAGACAAATTTTACACATTTATTTTGTTGGAGGCATTTATTCAAGGATATTAATGATTGGTTAGACAAACATCTAGGGACAAGAGCAGACCGCAAAGTCATATGCGATGATATGGTATTTTTATTTCAAAGAGATTCTAAAGAAAAAATCTATGATCAACTTGCTCATCTTTAATTACGCTGGAGCCAGCCGTTTGTCCAACATTTCCGAGAAAAATTACTTCCAAAAGTAGAAAAAAAATAGCAAAATGGGCTGTTCAACCAAATGTCCCTCACTTTGACAGACAGTTTGGGGTCACTACAAACCAATCTGAAGGTTTTAATTTTTTACTCAAGTTTATACGTGACTGGACAGAAGCTCCCCTTGACTACGTCCTGCTTTCTTTCAAAATACTACAAAGGTTTTATCTCAGTGAAGTCCTCCAAGGTAAAGTTGGCATTGGTACGTACGCATTGCGTGAGGAGAATGAAAATGAAAAGTTAGATGCAAGTCATATTATATTTGACTCTGTCTGTCGGCCTGAACACATTATAGAAGCCATCAAAACGGGGAAAACACGGGACAACCGGGACGGGACAATTACTTTTTTCTCGTCCCGTCCCCGGGTTTTAGCATAGAGCTACCAAAATACACATTATTGTTTACCGAAATACACTTTATTTTGACCAGAATATATATAATTTTATTCAAAATATGTCATTTAGTATTTGCTGCATATAAATGCTGTTAAGTGACTGGCCCCTACAAAAAGACCCAAACCAGCTCGCAATCTGCATAGTGATATCCTCGAATGACCAGTTTCAGTGACCCTAACAGTATTATACACACAGTGGCAATGTTTCACATAAAAACAGGATTTCTTTAATGGGTTATTTTAGTGAGGCATTCTAACTTTTGAATGTTATCCAGATAAAGATGGAAAAGTTGAAACACTTAATTTCGGAGGCCTTTATTTTCTAGACCTATATTTAGCTTACAGTAATAAAGTCGGACCAGTTTCAGTGACCCCCCCCCCCCACCCACTCATTTTCTATACAAGTTGCAATATGAAGCTGGTTGCTGTTGCTCAAGATTGAAACTCAAAAACCGAATATAAAAACATACTGAAGGCAATGGCTGCACATGCTTATCAAGAAAAAGATGACATCATGAAAATTAAGAAATACCCTGTCAAAATAAGGGGGTGGGGTTACAAAACAAACCAAAACTTGCATGCAAATATATTTTATCCAAATGTTTTTAGTATTTTATGTTGAAAACAATAGTAAAGATATTTTCAACTAGTATTTAGTCCCTGGTCACTTAATTTCAACAATGTTTAAAAAAAACTTTGCAGACTGGTTGAAAAAGCAGCAGTGTTGTTCTCAGGACACTGATTTTATTTCAATACCATAAATTCAATGTTTAATGTATGTCATTTATATCTTCAGTTCTATAAACAGAAATATAACATGCTAATCAACATATCCAAATAGAAAATAAATCAGAAATATTCCTCTGATAATAAATTTAATTGGAATTTTACAGTGTAGAAAAAGTAATAAGAAAAATGTATGAAAAATGCGGTTGTCATGAAAACCTGTATACTGTGAAGTTCTTCTAGGTAGAATGATGTTATTATCAAACCTACACAAAAGGCAATATAACTTAGTGTATATCTCTGCAAAAAAGAATTATTTGCTATACCACTTTTTAAAAATATTGACAAAATTTAAAAGGTCACAGAAACTGGTCAGTCACTGAAAAAGGTCCACCTATCCAAGACCCATTCGTTGGTCCGTTTATTCTCACTTCCAATAAAAAAAAGTCAATACGTAGATGGAAATGGTACTGGCAATATAAAAGTTTTTTTGATAATATACATGTATATTTTGGTGTATTCCGGTGTATTCCGGTAATAAATATATTCCGGTAATTCTAGTAACCGTTTACATGTAGTTCGGTATTTATAAAAGTGTATTTTGGTGCTTGCGAATAGGAATCTGGGTCTTATCTTTAAAAGCTTCACATAAATTGAAAAAGAAATGTTTCTCAGTTTATACAAATCCTTGGTAAGGCCCCATCTTGAATATGCTACTCCAGTATGGTCACCACTGTTTAAGAAAGACTCCATCATCTTAGAAAATGTTCAGAGAAGAGCAACCAGAATGGTAAATACGCTATCTGGTCTTCAGTACGGATATAGGCTTATAAAGCTTGGTATACCATCTTTAGAATACCGTCGAATGAGAGCAGACGTGATTGAAGTATTCAAAATCCTTAATAAGATAGATAAGATCGACAGAGAAAAGTTCTTTACAATGTCAGAACACTCTACTCGAGGAAATGATTTGAAATTCTTCAAAAGGCGTTGCAGATTAAATGTCAGAGCAAACGCATTTTCAAACCGTGTTATAAATGTGTGGAACTCTCTACCAAATTCTGTGGTTTTGGCACCTTCCCTGAACATATTCAAGTCGCAATTAAACAAACATTGGCACGGGCACCCCTCAAAGTTCCAACCGACATGCTACATTCCGGGCGAGTCAGTACCAATGAGTAAGACAAGATATCCAAATGGGCCAGCAGAAGCTGTATGACAGCTTAGAAGGGTCTCAAGTATGGTGAGTTATGGTTAGTTATTCTGGTATGTCCAGGTGTGTTGCGGTATATTTTTGGTAATTTGGAGTATTCCGATAATTCTAGTATTCGGAATTTCTATGTACCGCAAGGGCGAAAACGATGAAAAGAAAACGACGTTTACACACATTTTGGAAACGAGCTCATCTATGTTAAACGATTTTCGCGAACTTTTGAGCCGGTTCGTTGTGTTTTTAACTAAACTTCATTGCTTGTGCAAATTTTAAGGTAAACATGGAAGATAGTTTTGTTGGAACAGCGCTGCATCCAGGAGATTTCGCTGTCATTGCTGTGTATTTTGCTTCAATCTTATTTCTCGGATTATGGGTGAGTATTTTCTGGAAATTATCTGTTCGTACCTTCTCGTGTTTCGGACAGTATCTTGTCCGTACTTTCGTTCCTATCTTCATTTTTTTTCAATTTACAGATAGTTTTTTAAATTTGAAGACTGCATAATATGAAATAAGCGCATTGACATTCTGGAAACACACCCATTGATTAATATGTACCCTATAAAGTGAGGTCTACCACCACAGCTTATCTTTAATTAATGTGTATGAAACTTCAAAGTGATCAGTTTTGTTTATAATAAATATATGTTCTTCTCATCAGGGCCCAGTTGTTCGAACTGACAACGTTAGTTAGCTAACAAGATGTTAAAATTTCAACGAAAAAAATCAATTGTGGTATTGGATGCAATGTATGATCATGTGCAGAAATGTAATGTTGCGATTAGTTACAACACTTCCCACACCACTAGCAGCGGCTTCTACAGAACTCTATTTTCAAACTGACTCTTGCTTTGATTGTTTGCAGATAACTTGCAGTGGATGGATAACTTTATGTGTAACAGCCCTTTCAACAGTATTTCAGGTATATTGTGCCAATGAAAGGGTGTGAATGAAAGGCCATGTACAGTGTAACCCAGTTTATGGTCAAAAAGTGAGACTTAAAGCCACTTTCAAGCCATACCACTAGCTAAGTAAGCCAAATGCTTAACCAGCTGAGCTACCTGGGGCCCCTATTGATCACATACTCTAAAATGCTTAAGTATTAGAACTC
Source organism: Ctena decussata (assembly GCA_963989385.1). Classification (NCBI taxonomy): domain Eukaryota; kingdom Metazoa; phylum Mollusca; class Bivalvia; order Lucinida; family Lucinidae; genus Ctena; species Ctena decussata. Next base: position 28,336,938 of record OZ022498.1, on the reverse strand, counting down.
CTAAAACAAATAATTTTTCATTTAAAACAAATAGAAAATAAATGGTTTTAGGTGTCCAAATATTTAAGCACATTACTAAGGGTACCTACATTTATTTTTGTAAAGATGCAAAATGCAATTGTTTTGGTGTAATCAAGTCCAAATAAAAGCCTCTAACCTGCCAAAATGATAATAAATCCCATATTGATCTGAAATTACAGGCAAACTAACAAATAGTGCAGACTCTGTTCAGAAGAGACAGCATGATACGGGTCTGAACTGCTTTCTCAGGCATAATGGGCCTTGATTACAACGGTATTATCAAGTCAGGAATTGAGACTCAGTACTTTAATTCAGGGGCCCAGACTACAAAACTGGCCATTTTAACACTAGGTAATGGTAAATAGAGGTTTTCTCACAAAATTAAGGGGCCATGGGCAACTGGGTCCCTGTTAGTTTTGATCCCTGCAAGTGCAGTATGTTGAGATGGGCATGTCGAAGTAACATCATGTCGAAGGAACATTTACTTGTTCTTGATTTTTTGCTTTTGGTAATTATATAGTATAGAAAACCTCCCCTATGACATGCAGGGTGAATTTAAAAGGAAATACTCTTCTGGGGAGGTGGAAAAGGGGGAGGGGGTCAGTGTCTGAATTCTGGCTCACCAATGGTACAGATAGCAATTTGTTAAAGAAGTTAAACCAATTGATAGTTGTTTGATGCATGGCAGAGCTCTAGATAAGGGTGAGAATTTGATGACAATTTTGGGATAATTTGTCTTATTACTCCTTGAAAACTTATCTTGTGACCCATCATTTGAACTGCCTCAGTGAGGCAGTTCAAATGAGAGGTCACAAGATATGTCATTATACAGTAAAAGGAATTATCCTGAATTACAAATACCCCTCCTGTCTGGAGCTCAGTGGAAAGTTGCAGTCTTAAAAATGGCTGCAGGCTTAATGGCAGTGATCAGCTTGCCAGCAAATCAATAATATTGCAGACAGATTTTAGAAACTTCTGGAAGTACAGCTATGCAAAATCAATAGCATGTATCAGTGTTTCTATTATATTATATAAGTCTGTACTTTGCTTCCAAATACAAAAGGTTTCCAGATTTTATTGTAAAAGACATAGAAAAAAGTATATAAAAATTACTCAGAATAATAATTAATTTCTAATTACATGTGTATCTCACCTGGAACGAAATGATGAAATGAGTACCATATTGATCCTATTAAACACCCCAGGAGTATTGCATTTTACAGAAAGGAGGTGTTATTTGGAGTCTGAATAGTAGTGGATCAGCCTCTGCCAAAATAGTTCTAGTAGACAGTATTAAAAAGAACAGACACTTTTAGGGGAAGCAATTCTCCAATGTTCCTTTTTTGCCTCCCTTGTCAATAGGGGCCAACTCTTAAAGGAAAGAATCTCCTCCCCTAGGAGCAAATTCTTTCCTGACAGAGTACACCCCATTTGGAAGAGCAACATCCCCTAAAGAAGCAAACAGGAATTTATGGATGTTTGTAAAACTGATTGAAAATATGGAGGTGTACCCATACACCCTAGGAGTTCACCCACTTGACCATATTTCTTAGTCCCTGTATGGGTGGCAGTCATTAAACTTGGTGCTCACATACATCTGGACAAGAGCCTTTCAACACCACCATAGCTGTAAGAGTCAAGCTCCTTTTAGGCATGCTTTGTTGTCTTCTGACAACTCTTGTTTCTATGATATTATCCAGGAGCACAAAACTAAGTCATTCTTTCTTCTGTGTTTTGTGAAGTTAAAGACTCCAGGGGCCGTATTCATGAAACGACTTAAGTGGTTGCTATGCTGTTGCTAAGGATAAATTTCTTTGAAGGAGATTCCCTAAAACTATGATATTTGCTCTGGAGGAACAGTCTTACAAAGACTGTTCCTCCAGAGCAAATTTCATAGTTGTAGGGAATCTCCTTTATAGAAATTTAGCCTTAGCAACCGCATAGCAACGACTTAAGTGGCTTTATGAATACGGCCCCAGCTCACCAAAACAACTTAAGCCTTCTTTTATGACACAATACAGCTCTTCAAAATAACTTCAGCTTTCTGTTATGAAATTCTCCAGCTTACCAAATTACCTAAAGCTTTCTGTGTTAGAATTTTCCAACTCACCAAAATTATAGCTGAAATTTTAAATAACGTTCTCCAGCTCATCAAAAATACAGCAGAACTTCAAGGGCTCAAACAGGCTTGGGGCCATTCCAATCAAGGGTAGTTCTAGCCATCCAGGATTAGTTTCTGCATAAAGTAACCTCTAGGGACCCAGGAAGGAGTTCTAGTCATACAGGGTTGATGAGCCATTAGAATTTTAGCCATTGAAGTTCGACTGTAGCATTAGGCTTCCTTTTGTGGTTGTTTTTCACTTTCAGGTCATCAAAATAACTTAAGTTTTCTTAACTCTTTAAGTACCAAAAAGCAGACGATAAAATTTACGTCTGCAAAAATTTAAAAAATGCATTGTCCAATACATTTCATATTGAGAATTCAAAGAATAGAGGGCAAACAGTGTAGATCTAGATGAGGCGGCTCATTATGAGCCACCTCATCAGGATCTATGCTGTTTGCAAATTTTGCTAAATGCGTCACTGGGGCTTAAAGAGTTTTAATTAATATTCCATATTTTCAGACCTCAAGGAAGAACAGAGGAAGTGCTGGGGGTTACTTTCTGGCTGGAAGGAATATGAACTGGATACCGGTAAGTACATAAAACACAATATTGAATGGTTTGAGACTGCTGTAGATAATTTAAAAACAAAAAGATTCAATGATTTTCACTCCTATTGCAATTGCACTTGACATAGCATACCAACTTTCCATTAAAAGTATACTACCCATGTAAATATGCTATGGTATGCATACCAATGCATACCATAGCATATTTACATGGGTAGTATACTTATAAGGGAAAGTTGGTATGCTATGTCAAGTGCAAGTGCAATAGGAGAGGAAATATGGTATGCATACCCATGCAGGAGCGGCTGTAGTGTAGTGGATAATACTCCAGACTACCAATCCAGGGGTCTCAAGATTGATCCCCCGCTTCTCCGGTCTTTCGGATGAGACTTTAAACCGAGGTCCCATCTCCATATGACCTTGTTGTTGGTGGGACATTAAACCCGAGTTCACTCACTCACACATACCCATGCAGAGCCCCATTAGCTCAGTTGACTAAGTGCTGATCTAGCGACACAGGTTTGATTCCCTCGAGAGGCATAAATCTTCTCAACCATTAATAGGGTTCCATTTAGACACAGAATTTCATCATATATGGCCCATCATCCTGATATGACTAAGTGCTGTTGAAAAGGATGTAAAAATTGCAAGTCATCAATCCATATGTTTGCAGCTGAGTGATATCAGTTTTGTCAGTTCAAAAATGATAAAGTTTGTGAAAATATGGGTATATCCAAAAAGTTCATCATGTCATAGGGTTTCTGGAGCTTTTGTTTTTGAGATCTGTGCTGCTATTAACTCTTAAAGCACCAGTGACGAAAATAGCAGAATTTGGAAACAGCGTAGATCTTGATGAGGCGGCTCATAATGAGCTGCCTCATCTAGATCTACACTGTTTGCCCTCTAGGCTTTGAATTCTCAATATGAAATGTCTTGGACAAGGCATTTTGTTAATTTTTGCAGAAGTAAATTTTGTCGTCTGCTTTTTTGTGCTTAAAGAGTTAAGCAATATTTGTGTTTCAAGTTTGTGCTACCATTTCTTTTTTAGTCACAAATTGCTTAGATTTTCATAAATTGGCATTTTAACACTTTCCCTGTGGACAAAACTGAAATGGATCTTAACTTATTTTAACCAGTTTACATATAATACATGTACATGTATATTGTTTTGCTTAGGTTGGAGCATCGCTGTTTGCCAGCAACATAGGAAGCATACACTTTGTCGGATTGGCCGGGTCAGGTGCTGCGGCAGGGATAGCTATTGGAATTTATGAATTAAATGTAAGTCATTCATTCTCACAGCTCCAAAAAAGGAAATATTCGACAAAAAAAAAGAGGGTTAAAAGCCATTTTTGATGGGAGTAGAAACATAGAGACATCATCAGAGCTCCAGATAAGAGTTGGTATTGATCGCAAGCAGTGCTCCAGATAAGAAGGGGTAACAAGGATAATTTAGGGATAATTTTCCATATTTTTCCATAAAAACATACGCCGAGACGGTTCTAATGACGGGTCACAATGTTTGTTTTTGTTGAGAAATAAGAAAAATTATCTTTGAATTATCCTCAATACCCCCTCTTATCTGGAGCTCTGGCAAGGTTAATTCAAAGATATTTGTCTTATTTCTCAACAAAAACATATGTTGTGACCCTTCTTTAGAACCGTCTCAGGGAGATGGTTCTAATGAGGGGTCACTAATTATGTTTTTATTGAGAAATATAGAAAATTATCCTTAAATTTACTTGATTACTCCTTCTTATCTGAAGCATTAGACTGTGCCACATCCTAATCTACATTGTAGACCTACCTCTCTGGGGCAGTTTGTATGATAGGTCAAAACTTAACATCTTTTTTTCATTATAAGACATGTATATTTTATAATGAAATTAATAACGACAGATAATTCTAAATTCAAATAAAAAAACATTTTAATTTTCATGATAAAACTAGCCGCTGTGCGCTATTGTGATTAACAATTGACAGAGCTCTACACTGTTTTGAATGGGACCATAGGACCTCTTTCTTTCCTGACCAAAAGCAATGTTAGGGCCAGGTATGGTTATTCATTTTATCTAATATTGCTAAAAAGGCCTTATTATCATTGAAATTTTTGATATCCATAAGCCACTGATAAGAAACCTGAAGATACAAGTCAAATAAATGGTTGAATGTAGATGGCTTTATAGGCTCAGTTGATGATTTAAATAAAATCATCAGGCGAATATTTTGATGAAAATTTCTATTTCTCTACAAAATAGTATACAGTCAAACCTGTCTTAAAGGGTCACCCAAGGGAAGCCCAAAATTTGGCTGCTTAAGACAGGTGACCCCTTAATACAGGTTCATTTACACTGTATTTTAGTTCAAGGGACTAGGATTTTGATTGTTTTGGGTTTAAAGACCCTTTGAGACAGTATTTCAGTCTATATCGGGCCGTCTCCCAGAGAGGGAGAAAGAGGCGAAATGATAGACGAGAGAAAAAATGTCCAAGCAGCCCCCAACCGCTCCTACTGCAAGCACAGTAGGCCCTTGCCCTACAGCATTCCAAATCAGTAGGACGCCCCGGCACTGGAAGTTTCAAGGGACTAGGAAGAGGTGGCTGCTAAAGGCAGGTGGCCCCTTAATCAAGGTGACCACATAAGCAGGTTTGACTGTACTAACTTCCCTGCAAATAACAGTGATAGGTAGACTCCTTAAAAATGTTTGGTAAACTGGAAACTATGTTTTGAGCAGCCTGAGCAACGAAAATAAATTGTTTTGCCTTGAGATCTTTTCTTTTACCGTAATGACCCTAAAATTTAGGACTCCCAAAAAGGGGACAATTACTGTTTGATAATTCTTAGAAAGTGAATTTTACACATGTTAATACATCTAAATGATGCATATTGAATGGCAAATGTTGTAGACCCTGATCAAACTGCTCCTTGAGGAGCAGTTTGATATAGGTCTATAATGTTTGCTCAGACCTGTCTGTCAGAATATTTAGGGTCATTACGGTTTTGTCACTGGTTTTAAATATTACCTTATGCTTAACAATATATACTCAGTACATTTAAAAACGCAACATTTTTTGTTTTTAATTTTTGTGTAATGTATAACATTAGGGCCAAGAATAGAATTTAAATGATTGTCAGGCAACTGTATCTTTATGTTTCGGCATAAAATACCCTCAAATGTACCCGTTTTGCAGTGGATAGTCACTCAAGTATGAAAATCAAGATTTGCTCGTGCGCGTATCATGTAAACACTTAAAAACATTTTGTCAACGCTATTGGACACCTCGTAGATCACCATTAAAGAAAAACAACCAATAACAAACAAATTGCAACAAACAAAACATTTTCGCACGATTGACAATGAAAGAAAATTCGCCTCAAGATTGCTAGTTCATAAAGTCTCAAAGCTAGAGCTGATTGGATGGTTAAAATGCCATATGGCCACTATTTGTAGCCAAAAGATGCATATTCTAATGTCCGGTACCCTTAAAGGTCGAAAAAGACCGGCTCATTCAAGTGATTGCATCCATAAACAAGACAGATCAATCATGGTCATCAATTACAACCCAGGTGCTTTCGGCAGACATTTGGGACCCATGCGAATGTTTCTCTTTCGTAAGTGGAAAGAAATTCGGAGAAATGAAAATTTCAAGGATATTTAGTTTTTACCCTCTTTGCCAAAATTGGTAATGAATTTCTTTTTACGGACGGTATAAAACTGCCATATCGGCGTTAAACGTTTGGAAGCGGAAGATTGTTAACAATCTCACACATACCCAAAGTCACTCTCTCTTTCTGACAACAAATCAATGACATCAGTATGCCAGAATGACCATCTTTGCAATAGAACTTGTAATCAAAACAACATGTCTCAGATGAACATAAACAATGCGTTTTGGGATACACTGAATCGGCTTCAAATACTGCAGAGGCTCTGGTAAAGAATTTTTCCAGAAATGGAACAAAATTCCACCGCATTGGATGAATAAAACATCAGTGAATGCGAGGAAGCGAGGCCCTTACGTTGCAATTTGAACTTATGAATTTTCATTTTAGGGGTTACGTTCAACGATAAACGTAAATTTAATGGAATACAAAATAAAATGACATGGAATTTAGCGATATGACAGAATAGATGTCAGTCTCAATATTTCATGAGTTTCAACTGTTTGTCTTACAAATGCAAAAAGTTATTTCCGAAAAACTAAGTGTTGCGTTTTTAAATGTACTCAGTATATATAAGGCATTTCCCTTTGCTTCACTGTCAAAATAGGCATTCTTCTACAGTCTGAGCCAGTGGTGGATCCAGAGGGATTCAGGGGGTTCAAACGAACCCCCTTCTCAGCCCAAATTATCTTATTTTGGTTTAAACAATATTTATTCAATGTAAATTACATAGTTACAAGAAAAGTACAATATAACATGGTACAGGATCTGACGGTAAGCGAAACGCTTGTATTAATTATCTTATTTTCATGGGGAATTTCAGGACAAATTGGTCAGACTGCATGAATCGAACCCCCTCAGCTAAATTGAACCCCCTATCCAAAATTCCTGGATCCGCCCCTGCGAGCTACATCATTACTTAGCTGCATTGATCCAGTCTGTTTACATTCACCAAGGTTATGTAGTTTGATCAGTAGATTTCCATGTAAAGAAAGAAACAGCATTAGGTGAAAAGGGACATTACTGTGTGTGCAAACAGTTAAGACCCAGATCAGCCTAAGACTAAGAGGTTGATGTGGGTTTTCCCATAGGATTAAAGGGCTGGAGTTATAAAAAGAATTTGTTCCCATGGGAGCAAATTCTTTCCTTGATGTGAAACCCCAAATTTTCAAGTGATACCATTAGCACTATTAAAGTAAAGAAAATAATCAACTTTCAGAGCCATTTAAGGATATCATTTAAGGGTAAACACTATGTTCAGCTTGTATAGATGCACAGATGATTTGAGGATTCACTGTTTTCTTATTGCATACAGTCTCTTTTCATGGGACACTATTCCTGAATAGTTGTAACCTGAGTTTTGTCTTCTTATAAGACACTGCTCAAGGTTACAGCTATTCAGGAATTGTGTTTTCATATTAAACTCTTTTGTCTTTTCATGGTGATCCAGTTATTTGTAAGATATGGGTTATGCCTTTGTCAAGGATTTACTCACTGTTATATTAGCTGTGACACGAGAAACCCAACAAAGTGGCATGTGCCCCTCCAGTACAGACTCATATCTGACTCATCGCATTCCGAATGGAGCTAGCTTAGACCCTTGGCTACCCTTTAGGTGCAAAGGAAAGACTCTGGTCAGATTGGGCAGATGTCCAGGCTGATCTGAGTCTGTGTGGGTGCACATGCCATATTGTTGATTTTCTTGTGTCACGGCTCATATCAGTTTTGTTTACAATCAGAGAACCAGGTCAGCCAATGTTTGGTTTGTGGACTTTGTTGTAGACTGTCTTGACAGCTGACATATTGTACTTTAGATACAAAATTCAACAGCTTTCCAAAGACATGATGAAATTAAAGTGGCCTTGAGGTGCTTTAGAGAATTCAAAAGAGATGTCTCAGCATGTACTCATATTAACACTTTAAGCACCAGTGACGAAATAGCAGAAATTGCAAACAGCGTAGATCTTGACGAGGTGGCTCATAATGAGCCACCTCATCTAGATCTACACTGTTTGCCCTCTAGTCTTTGAATTCTCAATATGAAATGTCTTGGACAAGGCTTTTCTAAATTTTTTCAGATGTAAATTTTGCTTCTTGGTGCTTAAAGAGTTAACAGTATTCTTTATATTGCTGTTTGTGGATATAACACTATCCTACCATTGCAGTCATTAGGAGCCTGATATCTTTTGCACAGTCAGTAACTGTTATGCACCGACTTACTCTTTTAGCAGTAAGGGGTTTGAGTCCTGCTGGCGGCAGAATTTGTCACACCCTAAACAGGGTTCCATTGTATATGGCCTTTAATTATCATCATACCATTGTCATGATATGACTGAAATATGATTGATGGGATGTAAAACTAATCTAACCACTTATCCTTCCACCCACCCATCCATCCAGTCATCCAATCCATCCATCCATCCATCCATCCGTCCATCAATCCATCCATCCATCCCTCATGATGACTAAAAAAAGAATACAAGCAAATAATCATTAATTGCACTAACAGTTGGCTTCGAATATTCCTTTGTTTTATATTAGTCTCAGTCTACTGCTGTTGACTTATAATCCCACCCCAGACATAGCCTAACAAGGATCTTGTGACAGTACTGTAAAAAGAGAATTCTCCTGGATTTTGCCTTAGATTCTCATCTACAACTGTGTTGTATGTAATTGACCAATTTGTGTGTTGCTTTTCAGGCTATGTATGTCCTGATGATACTCGCTTACATTTTCTTGCCTGTATATGTGGCTTCAGGGGTGAGTTGGATTATTGTCTACACTAGTCACTGCAGTGCTCTAGATAAAAAGGGTACTGAGGATAAGTTAGGGATGATTTTCCGCATTCATAAAAATGTTATATTGTGACCCCTCATTAGAACCATCTTGTCATGACGGTTCTAATGAGGTAGGAAACATCATCTTTGAATTATCGTCAGTACCCACTCTTAAAAGCTCATCTGTACAAAAGTACAGATAGCTGTTGTTGTCACCCAGGTGTCGGCCTTGGTGTGGGTGTAGGCGTCACACCTTAAAGTTTTATGACAAAATTATTTTTATGTGTTGGACAAGGCACTGTCAGGCGAGCTTTCCTGTACACTGACAGATCTTGTTTGGAGCTCTGTGTCAAGGGACAAACATGAATGTTGTTTTCTTCTTTGAACTCCAATGAAATTTCAAATAAGTACTTCCCAATATTTGGTCTGGCATGGGGCATAGAACAGATAGTTCAATTCTAGTAGAAAACAAAAGGAGAAAAAAAATAAGTCAAAAATAAAGAGCCTAAACAGAGAAAAAATTGTGAACAAAAAAGTATTTTTTTCATGTTTAATAACTGTCAGAGGGGATATTCCGAGAAAAATAATACTTTCATCTTAAAATAGCGGTAGATAATCATAGCCACTTTACTGCACTAGTTTAGGTAACATTTGATAGGGCACATATTATGTCACCTACATCATGAGACCATATAGTATCAAAATTCTAAAAAAAATGGGACATCTTAATCATTACTGTAATTTTTTCTGAAAATGGAACAGTTTGGTTTTACATTGCAGCAAAATACACAACTGATGCAGATGGAGAATGGCAAACAGTGTAGACCCAGATCAGACTGCTCCCTCAGGAGCAGTCTGATCTGGGTCTGCACTGTTTGTTCTAACCTATCTGTTCCAATATTAAGACTTTTTTGCGGGAGATGACCTACTAACTGTGATGTTGCACATATTAGATTACCTGAAAAGAAAAAAAAAGAAAAAAGAATAAAGAAAATGATGAGAAATTATACGACTATTCTGTGTACCTTCTATCGTGAATTGAAGATGTTTGGGTACACCTCCCAGTTCTTCTGCCATTTTTACAAAGGAACAACATTTGTGACTTCTGTTTTGCTATCCTGGATGAGAGAACCCATCCAAAATGGGGAATACTCTTAAAGGAAAAAAAATGGACCCCCAGTTGAAAAGGGAGGCAAAAAGAAAATGGTAGAGTTGCTTCCCCTGAAAAGTTTACTGATACTCCTTAATCAAATAACTTACCGTAATCAACCCTTTTAGCGCCCTGTGCGCTTAACTTTTTCAAAATGGAGACAAATACTTATAAAATTTTCTTTCTCATAAGTGCACATTTCTTTCTTATGAGTGCACATTTCAACAATTTATTATATATTGAAGGAAACAAATTTAAAGGTTAAGCATACATGTAGGAGAAAAGCTGCTTATGGTCATAGAAGGATAATAGATAATGAAAGATTCCGTAGCATTTTTCAGTTCTTGTAAATTAGAAGATAAAAAGATAAACCAGCAAATATATGTATGCTTATAATCATATGCCTCAAAAATTACCATGATGTGTGCTTGTAAGGGCACATGCGCTAATTAGGTCGAATATGGTTCTTATGATAACAATGGTTCCCAGTGTTTGAAATAAGGCTGGGTTTTGATTATGACTGGGACATAATTCCTGCTAAACTTTTCCATAAAATCATATGCTATAACCTCTGGTTACAACTGCCTTGCCACAACATACTTGTATGTTTTTATGGAGAAATAAGAAAAATTATCTTAGAATTATAAGACTTTGGAAAGTGGTTGACTAAGCCCATCAAAATATTTTCAAGTAGGTCTAGATATAGTTGCAGACTTAGGTTTTAGCTCAAAGTTATTCTAAATAAACTATCAGATACAGGACATACTTGAGACAAAACAGTCCTACTATTTGCTACTATCATGTATGCTTAATACTGCAAATAGAGTACATGAACAAATTTTATTTATTTGCTAGTTTGTTTATTTGTTCTTTTTATTTGTAGGTTTTTACAATACCAGAATACCTCAAACTTCGATTTGGTGGGAAGAGAATACAGATATATCTTGCCATTTTGTCCCTACTGGTCTACATTTTTACCAAAATATCAGTAAGTCTAAATTTCTGGTGTTAACAGTAGTATTTAGCTCCATTTCTGATTAACATTAAAACTTGGTTATCAAAATTGGAATACTGGAATATTTTTGCTCCCAGAGATAATTCCAACTCTGGCCTACAATTTTATGAGCTTGACCTACATTTCAGCGTCTGATGATTTTGTCATTTTTGTCTCGCCTTCAATTAGCAGAAGCGAGACATACCAGTGGGAACGCGTATCCATGGCGGAGTGATATTTTTATACAGATAGCAACGAAAAAAACATTCTAAATTACTGAGACTCAGATTCAATCGACGAACGTGTCGCAATTTCAGTGATGCTTTGTCGGCGAATCAAACTACACATAGCCGAAAATAATATATGGTTTTATTCCTTACATCTTAATTTAATTCTCCATGCCTTTAAGAGCAGAGCTAAACACCGAGATATTCGGCAAACGAACGTTTTACGTGATCATGTAAAGACGACTCTTATCCGCCAACTTCAACAGCAATTTTCAAAATAAATCGACTTTCTCCCGTCGGCGGACATATGCCATGAAAAACCATGGTGTCTGCCCTTTCGCCATTATAAAAATTAAGTAATTCGGTGTTTGGGACAATTTCCTTTGCAAAATAATGTTTAGGTACCCTATTCATTTTCTCAAACAATGGCGGATTTTACCTGATCGATAGACAGCAAAACAATCTGTAATAAATTCAAACATTACGGAAACGTTCTTGAATCCTGAAATCCGACACACGAAGAGGAACGCACCTTGTAATTCAACACACAACAATATTTTTCTGTACTTTCTTCAGAATGATTGGGAAAAGAATTCTGATCAGTAGCCTACACCATACTGTAAACAAATCGATCGATTTATGACAGTTGTGACGCAATTACATAACTGCGTCAACTGTTGCAGCCTTCGCATTTACTTGCTTATAAGTTATTCAGACCGGTACATTGTGGTCAAAATCAGAGGGACTGCTAGAAAAAAGTAATTTTGCCATCCAATTAATCCTGCACGTGCCAATATTTCAAAGCCTCTCCTGCAACTCACACGATCACCCTACCCAACTTAAGGCCCCTCCCCCCTTCCACCACCCTTCCTCCCTCCCTCCCTCCCCCACCCCACCCCACCCCACCCCTACACCCACACACAAATTTTAACCTTTCTTGTACATGAAAAACTAAGCAAAATATAATAGATGTTGGGTTAGACTACTTTCAAAACAGCAGGCCAATCAGGGTCAGTACTATTTGATTTTCCCAGCAATTTCGACACACAGTCAGATGGTGAAAGTGGTAGGACAATTGCAGTAATGAAGATTTTGTTTTAACTTTAAGCTTAGCAAATGACTTGGCCATACATACACTTTACACTCCTTTACACTCCATATAATGTCAGCCAACATTGAGAAGCAGCATATATACTGTTAAATGAGCTTTTAAGCATTAAAATTGCAGTATGCATTTTTTATAACATATGTTTTGGCCCTCTGTAGAACTGCCTTAATGAGGAGTTCTAATGAGGGGTTACAACATACATGTTTATTATGAAATGCCAGGTTTGTCAAATACTAGCTCATCATTTTTTTTTTTTTTTTTTTTGGGGGGGGGGGGGGGGGGGGGGGGAGGTGAATTTTGGTGGGTAGGTAGGCAGTTGCTATCTACCCACCAAAAGTGCAGTGTCCAGCCTTTTTTTTTTGGAAATTTTGAGTGGAGCCAGGTTATTATTTTTCACTGATTTTTGAGGCCGCCAGATTATTTTCTGTAATCCCCCTTATGAGCTAATTTATTTTTTTCTTGCATATCCAAAGACAGGGAATTTTTTCAAAAAATAAACCAGCCCCCCGTTCCCCCCCACCCCCCCCCCTCAGAATATCAAATGGTCGGTCCCTTAGCGCCTAGCGGGACAGAGTTTTGACAGATTTAAGCTGCCTCATGTACTTTTTGTGGGATGCCTTCTGAAAGGGTACGTGTGTGTTGGGGAGGGTGGGGGGGGGGGGGAGGAGCGGGGGGCGTCGTCTGGGACAGAATTCTTTAGAAGGGCGAGTGGTCTCAGAATGTGGGGCGCGTTGTCTTGGGGGCAGTTGTATGGGGGAGTTGTCTCAGAATCTGGGGCGAGTTGTCACCTGAAGGTGGGGCGACTTGTCTTGGGGCAAGATTTTTGTGGGGAGAGTTGTTTTGGGGCGAGTTGTCCGTAATTCAATTAAAGAAGATCCTAGGTTTCACTTAAAATATTCATTTAAGATATTTATTATCATTCCGCATGCTCCTGCTTGTTCCACTATCAATTAAATAGCCGGTCAATCACTCAATGTTTTTCGTTGTCAAACTTTGTGGTTGACCAGTGTATTTGTTTTGCTTTCTGTCGTTCTCAGCGTGTAGCCTAAATTCAGAAGCCCAAAAAATCGCAGGCAGACAGACTAACACAAAATCTTAATAAATTCATTGTATGCTAAATGATTACAAGCTTTACTATACCATAAATGAAGAAACAGTTGGTCTCCTCAAGTCGATCCAGCTGAAAAATGTCTGTGTGTTGACAAACGCACGTGCCATGTATACGTAAAAATGACCAACTTCATTATCGATTTTCAACAAAAATAGACTTTCTCCCGAAGATATACCCCGCTAAAAGACGGTCGAATGTATGACCTACGGTTCAGTTATAATGGCATCTAATTTGGTTTTTGGGACAATTTTCTTTGCAAAATAACTTTGGGGTACTGTCGTAGGGTTTTACTTTTCTGAAAAACGGTTGTCAAACTGTGATCGTTGTTTTGGGTGTGCAAACTGCATTGAGGTACCGATATGTGTCTGATTTCAATAACAAAACATCAAATTTCAATCTGATCTGGTTCGTTAGAAAACTATGACTGCGTATCTTATCAAACGAGCATTATTTTGGGACTGATTCTGTTCAAAATTTCCCGCCATTTTTTCCGGCGAAAATAAAGGATTATTTGTTTGTGCGTAGACGACCGCTCAGAAAATGATTTACTCAAATGTGATGAGTCTGCGTTCCCACTGTACATATTATTTATATGGTGTTGTTTGTCTGGGTTGTCGCATAAACTTGACATCTGGCCCCGAGGTTATTAAACTTTTTGGGTGCTCAACTCAGCTGAGCATGAAATTTTCTCTGCTCAAGAATCTGAAAATGCTAACTGATGTTGGCATTTTCATACTCATAAGCAGAGAAAATTTCATACCGTCGTCAACATTTTCAAACATCTTCTTCTCTGAAACCACTGGGCCAATTGAAGCCATATTTCATATGGAGCCTACCTAGGTCGCGGGAACGAAAGTTTGTTCCGGGTATCTGGGTCACATGACCAAGATGGCCGCCACGCCCATATATGGTAAAAACCCTTCAAAAATCTTCTTCTCCAGAACCAAAAGGCCTATGACCTTGAAACTTGGTATGTAGCATTGGGCATGCGGGCCCATCATAGTTTGTACAAATCATGACCTTGCGTTGACCTTGATCTAATTTACGGCATGGTCAACTTTGGTAAGTTAGGCTTTTATATGGGAAAACGCTTAAACAGTGGATTTCTCAGAAACTATTTAAGTCTAAGGTACAATACTTGGTATACATGGTCGACTAAATGACCAGATGAAGATATTATGTCACTAAAGGTCAAGGTCATTCCGTCGGACCATCCGTTGTCAAAGTTTTTAAACATCTTCTCCTCTGAAACCACTGGGCCGATTGAAGCCAAATTTCATATGGCGTCTCAGTAGGATGGGGGAACGAAAGTTTTTACCCGGGGTCTGGGTCACATGACCAAGATGGCCGCCATGCCCATATATGGTAAAAACCCTTCAAAAA
The DNA here is from genome assembly GCA_963989385.1 of Ctena decussata. NCBI lineage: Eukaryota > Metazoa > Mollusca > Bivalvia > Lucinida > Lucinidae > Ctena > Ctena decussata. The sequence goes on along the minus strand of OZ022498.1, from coordinate 28,321,834 downwards.
TCTTCTTCTCCAGAACCAAAAGGCGTATGGCCTTGAAACTTGGTATGTAGCATCGGGCATGCGGGCCCATCATAGTTTTTACAAATAATGACCTTGCGTTGACCTTGACCTAATTTACGGCATGGTCAACTTTGGTACGTTAGGCTTTTATATGGGAAAACGCTTAAAAAGTGGATTTCTCAGAAACTATTTAAGTCTAAGGTACAATACTTGGTATATACGGTCGACTAAATGACCAGATGAAGATATTATGTCACTAAAGGTCAAGTTCATTCCGCTGGACCATCCATGGTCAAGTTTTTCAAACATCTTCTCCTCTGAAACCACTGGGCCAATTGAAGATAAATTTCATATGGAGTCTCAGTAGGATGGGGGAACGAAAGTTTATACCCGGGGTCTGGGTCACATGACCAAGATGGCCGCCACGCCCATATATGGTAAAAACCCTTCAAAAATCTTCTTCTCCAGAACCAAAAGGCCTATGACCTTGAAACTTGGTATGTAGCATCGGGCATGCGGGCTCATTATAGTTTGTACAAATCATGACCTTGGGTTGACCTTGACCTAATTTACGGCATGGTCAACTTTGGTTTGTTAGGCTTTTATATGGGAAAACGCTTAAACAGTGGATTTCTCAGAAACTATTTAAGTCTAAGGTACAATACTTGGTATACATGGTGGACTAAATGACCAGATGAAGATATTATGTCACTAAAGGTCAAGGTCATTCCGTCGGACCATCCGTCGTCAAGTTTTTCAAACATCTTCTCCTCTGAAACCACTAGGCCGATTGAAGCCAAATTTCATATGGAGTCTCAGTAGGATGGGGGAACGAAAGTTTGTACCCGGGGTCTGGGTCACATGACCAAGATGGCCGCCATGCCCATAAATGGTAAAAACCCTTCAAAACTCTTCTTCTCCAGAACCAAAAGTCCTATGACATTGAAACTTGGTATGTAGCATTGGGCAGGCCGGCTTATCATAGTTTATACAAATCATGACCTTGCGTTGACCTTGATCTAATTTACGGCATGGTCAACTTTGGTACCTTAGGCTTTTATATGGAAAAACGCTTAAACAGTGGATTTCTCAGAATCTATTTAAGTCTAAGGTACAATATGTTGTATACATGGTCGACCAAATGACCAGATGAAGATATCATGTCTATAAAGGTCAAGGTCATTCCGCCAGACCATCGGTCGTCAAGATTTTCGAACATCTTCTCATCCGAAACCACTGGGGAGATTGAAGCCAAATTTCATATGGAGTCTCAGTGGGATGGGGGAACGAAAGTTTGTACCCGGGATCTGGGTCACATGACCAAGATGGCTGCCATGCCCATATATGGTAAAAAACTTTCAAAATTCGTCTTCTCCAGAACCAAAAGGCCTATGACCTTGAAACTTGGTATGTAGCTTTGGGCATGTGGGCCCATCATAGTTTATACAAATGATGACCTTGCTTTGACCTTGACCTAATTTACAACATGGTCACTTTTGGTATGTTAGGCTTTTATATGGGAAAACACTTATACAGTGGATTTCTCAGAACTATTTAAGTGTAAGGTACAATATGTGGTATATATGGTCAACTAAATGACGAGATTAAGATGTTATGTCACTGAAGGTCAAGGTCATTTTGTCGGTCTGTCCGTCATCAAGATTTTCAAACATCTCCTCTGAAACCACTGGGGAGATTGAAGCCAAATTTCATATGGTGTCTCAGTGGGATAGGGGAACTAAAGTTTATACCCGGGGTCTGGGTCACATGACCAAGAAGGCCGCCATGCCCGTATATGGTAAAAACCCTTCGAAAATCTTCTTCTCCTGAACCAAAAGGCCTATGACCTTGAAGCTTGGTATGTAGCATTGGGCACGCGGGCCCATCATAGTTTATACAAATGATGACCTTGCGTTGATCTTGACCTAATTTACGACATTGTCAACTTTGGTACATTAGGCGTTTATATGGGAAAACGCTTATACAGTGGATTTCTCAGAAACTATTTAAGTCTAAGGTACAATACGTGGTATATATGGTCAACTAAATGACCAGATGAAGATATTATGTCACTGAAGGTCAAGGTCATTTTGTCGGTCTGTCCGTCATCATGATTTTCAAAACATCTTCTCCTCTGAAACCACTGGTCTGATTGAAGCTAAATTTCATATGGAGTCTAAGTGTGATCAGGGAATAAAAGTTTGTTCTTGGGGTCTTGTCCAAGATGGCCGCCATGCCCGTATATGGTAAAAACCCTTCTAAATCTTCTTCTCCAGAACCAAAAGGCGTATGGCCTTGAAACTTGGTATGTAGCTTTGGGCACTCAAGCCCATCATAGTTTATACAAATGATCGTGCGTTGACCTTGACCTAATTTATGACACTGTCAACTTTGGTACATTATGTTGGCTGTTATATGGGAAAATGCTTAAACAGTGAATTTTTCAGAAACTATTTAAGTCTAAGGTGCAATATTTAGTGTATATGGTTGATTAAATGACCAGATGAAGATATGGTCAAGGTCATTCTTTGACTTTTGTACAAGGTCATTGAGATTCTGTCACCCGTCAACATTTTCAAACATCTTCTCAGAGGCCACTAGGGTCAATTGAAGCCATATTTCATATGGAGCTACACCGGCTTAAAGGAACCATGGTCTTGGTCACTTGACCAAGATGGCCACCATGCCCATATATGGTAAAAACTCTTCAAACGTCTTTTTCTCGAGAACCAAAAGGCCTATAACCTTGAAACTTGGTACCGGTATGTATATGTCATAGTTTATACAAATGATTATTGTATTTCATATGGAGCTTTAATACTGGGTCAAAGGAATCAAAGTTTGTTCAGATGGTCATGGTCACATGAACATGGTGGCCGCCACGCCCATATATGATAAAAACCTTTCAGAAATCTTTGTCCAGAACCAAAGGCCCAGTGATCTTGTGGCTTGGTATATAGAATTGGGACTCAACATTAATCCCCAAGGGAGGGGGGTTATCTGCCCCTGCCCTGGTGCTATATACATGTATAAAAGCATTAAAATATATACCAGGACCAAGTGGCAGGAGGTGAGCTACAGGACCATTGGTCCTCTGGTTTTTGGCTTAGCCCTTTCTGTGACAAGGCACTGACAGGCAAGACACTGTGGCATTCTGCAGAATTCTTGTCGGTGTTTTAACTCTTAAAGCGCCAAAAATTAAAATTGTTGAATTGGCAAACAGTGTAGATCCAGATGATAATGAGCCACCTCATCTGAATCTACACTGTTTGCCCTCTAGTGTTCGAATTCTCAAAATGATATCGCTTGGACGAGACATTTTTTTAAATTCTGCAGACGTAAATTTTGTTGTCTGCTTTTTGGCACATCAAGGGTTAATCTTGTGTTTAGCTCTGTTTTTGAGGCGATTTCTCTCAGAATCTGCTATATACAATCAATATATACACAAAAAATATATTAAGGGATCAAACTTTTACCCTGCCATTTCTGGAACATTTCAAACATTTGGTAAAATAAATCCTTTCTACCTTCCATTTCGTTCATTTTGCAAATTTTGTACTCATGAAGTTTGAAACTATAGCCTTTATCTTGACCAAATCCAGACTTCAATTACCACTACCCTCAAAATCAAAGTGGTCAGAAGTCCATAAGGAGCAAATTCACCAAAATTTTCGATTTCGCCAATTCATGATTTTTTTTTGCAAAATTGCTCGATAGTCAGCAATTTTAATCTTTTTTAAGGTCAGCAAGCTGTAACAAGTTTAAAACTTAAAGCAGTTTTAGAAGTTATGCCCGACCAAACTGACACACTATCAATTCTCTATGGGAATTCAAACAACTTTCATTTTAGGGCTAGTTTGACTTAAAGCCTGGACCTGGTCAAGACAAAGGCTATAGGTTCCAACTTTTTGTATAAAACTTACAAAATGAATAAAATGGAATGTAGAAATGATTTATTTTACCAAATGTGTGAAATGTTCCAGAAATCACAGGGTAAAAGTTTGACCCCTTAGTTTTCTTTTCGAGTATATGTAGCTTTTAGCTTAATTTTATGTATTTACTGAAAGAAAATTGCTTTATAGTCTTTTGCTCTTAATCTGCATAAGTGCAAGGCAGTTGCAATATTGCATTTCATGAAATTCTATTTATAATGTAAGCTTCTCAAATTTCAGAAAGTATGACCAAAATTACTGTTATCATTTCATAACCTTTGTGCCTGTTTTGTGGAAAACAAGAAAGTTATCAAAAAAATCGTTAAGTACACGGGACAACTAAACTAATATAAGGCAGTAGATAACTAAGACATTGACATACCATAGTTTCCTTAAATTTTGGGACCCTTAACCAATTAATTTACAATAACAACCTTAGAACTTAAACAGGTTCATTTGATTATCAGTTGATATGTCATATAAGGTAACATGATGGCAGATAATGCATACTCAGATCAGGCTGTATCATAATCATGGTCTGTACTGCTTCATAATGATTTCTGTCCCTTTATTAACATTAATCAAAATACAGAGCCCTAGATAAGAGGGAGTATTTGGAGATAATTTAGGATAAGTTTTGTTATTTTTATATAAAAACGTATGTTGTGACCCCCTCATCTGAACTGTCTCATCGAGACGGTTCAGATGAGGGGTCACAACATATGGTTTCAATGAGAAATAAAAAAAATTATCCTTTAGTTATCATCTAATACCCCTCTTATCTAGAGCTCTGAAAATATGATGTAACTGAATAGGGATAAACAATCATTTTAGCCACTGCACATAAAAGTTGCTTAACATACAGTCAAACCCGTCTTAAGGGGTCACCCAAGGGAAGCCCAAAAAATGGCTGCTTAAGACAGGTGACCCCTTAATACAGGTTCATTTGCACTGTATTTAGGTTCTAGGGACCCAGTAAAGGTGGCTGCTAAAGGCAGGTGACCCCCTAATAGAGGGGACCACATAGGCAGGTTTGAAAGTAAATGCAAACAGAGAATTCTCAAACCAGTATGTAATGCTGGGAAATTCATCTCTGGGCCATGTTTTATACCTGTAGTTCTCAAAATTCATACATTTTGTGTGTGAACAGGAAATGCTCAGAACAGCCTGCACAGCCTACTGGCTTTTCTGAGCCTTTGCTGTTCTCATAGGCATTAAGAATCATTTTTATACCCCGCCACACTTTAGTGGGGGGGTATTATGTTATACCTTTCGGTGTCTGTCCGTCCGTCCATCCGTCCGTCCGTCCGTCCGTCCGTCCGTCCGTCCGTCCGTCCGTGCTCACCATTTCCGATCGATAACTTTAGTATTTATTCACGGAATTTTTTCAAATTTTGCATACATATTGTTATCGGCGATGAGTGGTTTGGTATTTTTAATGGGCAAAATCCGTCCATTTTTAACGGAGTTACTGCCCTTTTTCGTATTGGAAAAATGGTTTCTGGCCTGTTATTCCTTTACTGTTCATGATATCTGAATGAAACTTCACAGATATGTTGCACATCAAAGGTTACATATTGTGACTAAGAACCGTCACTCTTACCTTTCCCGTTTGTGAGTTTGTGAGTTATCCGCCCTTGATAGGTCTGAAAAAAGGTTTTTGACCTATTGTTCCTTTACTATATGGAATATCTGAATATAACTTCACAGATATGTTTCACATCAAAGGTAACATATTGTGACTAAGAACCGTCACTCTTACCTTTCCCGTTTGTGAGTTATCCGCCCTTGATTGAATTAAAAAATGTTTTTTACCCGTAGTTCCTTTACTATGTGGAATTGTGGAATATTTAAATGAAACTTTACAGATATGTTTCACATCAAAGGTTACATACTGTGACAAAGAACCATCACTCTTACCTTTCCAGTTCATGAGTTATCTGCCCTTGATAGGTCTGAAAAATGGTTTTTGACCTGTAGTTCCCTTTCTATATGGAATATCTGAATAAAATTTCACAGATATGTTTCACATCAAAGGCTTCATATAGTGACTAGGAACTGACTAAGAACCGTCACTCTTACCTTTCCCGTTTGTGAGTTATCCACCCTTGATTGAACTAAAAAATGTTTTTTACCCGTAGTTCCTTTACTATGTGGAATATTTAAATGAAACTTTACAGATATGTTTCACATCAAAGGTTACATACTGTGACAAAGAACCATCACTCTTACCTTTCCAGTTCATGAGTTATCTGCCCTTGATAGGTCTGAAAAATGGTTTTTGACCTGTAGTTCCCTTTCTATATGGAATATCTGAATAAAACTTCACAGATATGTTTCACATCAAAGGCTTCATATAGTGACTAGGAACTGTCACTCTGATCTTTCTGGTTTGTGAGTTATCCGCCCTTGATTGATCTGAAAAACGTTTTTTTATCTGTAGTTCCTTTACTATATGGAATATCTGAACGAAACTTCATAGGTATGTTTCACATCAAAGGTTACATATTGTGACAAAGAACCATCACTCTTACCTTTCCAGTTAATGAGTATTCCCCCTTGATAGATCTGAAAAATGTTTTTTGACTTGTAGTTCCTATACTATATGGAATATCTGAATGAAACTTCACTGATATGTTTAACACCATAGAATAGGAAACAGAGTCTCTCAGCTCAAAGAAATGCTTTACAGCCTGATCTAAATCTACACTGGTCAGAATGCTCCACGTTGTTGGGTGGTTTATATTAATATTTATTTACAGTAAGGACATCATATCTCTGTCTATCTCAGTTCTGTGGCTCTTTAGCTATTATATATCTCAAAAAATAAGTTAGGATGCACAGCAGTGGCGGGGTATCATGCAGTGCCTGCGGTGCTTTTATTGTGTCTTACAGCTCAGTTGTGTTTGCGTAATAAAGACAAATCGGGCATTAACTTTAAATGATAAACTAAGATTTTGTTTGTATAAAAATTCAGACTGGTCAGGAGAAAAGTACATTTAGGTTATCAGGAAGGCATTCAGGGAAGGCAACACTGCCATCTTCTGTTATGCCTCCTCTTGCAATAGGGGTTAAATCCTTAATAGGGGAAACAAATTTGCTATCATAAGAAAAGATTTTTTCCTTCATAACACAGGGTATAATCGATTCCTCTAATTTTCGCTTCCTGCAGAGACTGTACATCATATTTGGCTTCCGCCAAGACTGTCCGTGAACTCTTGCTTCCTGCCGAGACTTCTGTACATGATAAATGGCTTCCTACAGAGGCTGTCCATGTGATTCTGCTTCCTGCCGGGGCTCTCAGCAGGAAGCAGTCACACGGAAAGTCTCGGCAGGAAGCCATTTTTCGAGGACAGAAGTCCCTGCAGGAAGCAAGACTTGGATCAGCATGTACATCTGCATAAAAAACTTAGTTACCCACAATATTATGCAAAACTACAGAGGGAACTACAATCAGTTACCATAGCTCTAGATAAGAGGGAGTATTTGGTGACAAAAAGGGATAATTTCAATTAATTCTGCATAAAAACATATGTTCTGAATCATCATCTGAACCGTCTCCTCGAGACAGTTCAGATGAGGGGTAACAACATATGGTTTCAATGAGAAATAAGAAAAATTATCCCTTAATTATCATCAAAGACTCCCTCTTATCTAGAGCTCTGATTCCTCAGGCAGAAATACTGTATTTATTCAGCTTTAAGTACAGGGGTCGGGTGCCTCCAACACCAGATATGTAGATCTAGTTGTGTAATTCTGGTATCAGATGGATTTTGCTCTTCCAAAATCACCCCAAAGTAAAATCTATCTGGTTCTACATTTCTGAGAACTAAAAAAGATGGGTTCTCTTTCCCAAAATAATCCAAAAAGTCTAGATCCACCTTATAAGACAGTTAGATTTTTGGGATTCTTGATTATTTTGGAAGGGGGGAAACCTGTCTTATAACCAAAGAGATATTGTATCTCCAAGAGATCAGTGACTGACTTAAAGCTGTAGATAACCTTTAGTGCCCAGTAATTTTGCTTAACCAAAGATTAAAGTCTAAGAAATAAGTACATAAGAAATTTGGTCAGATGGTGTAAAGATTACTGAGTCACTAAAGGCACAAGGCTATTTAGGAAATGGGCTAAGGAGTAAGGTGTGTGGGTAATCCTCCATGCTGTTTGATATTTTACCTGTAAATCTTGTAAAAATGTATGTTTCAAATGAGAACCCCAGGAAAGATTGGCTGTACATCCAACTGGGCCTCCTCTATAAATAAAGTCATTATTATTATTATTATTATTATTATAAATTAAAACACTTTCTAGACTTAATGATATTTGTTTACAAGTGTTGGAAAATTGATATGCACTTAATTGCACTGATATTTTGGACATTGGTCCTATTGATAAATGCATGAAACACCATAACCTACTAAAGTGACAGGTTATGATAAGACCTGTTTATGTTGAGTTTTTGTTTAGTTGTCCAAGATTTGACAAAGCGTTACAAAAGAAAAACCTAAAAATAAACTTAAACTTGACAATAAAAAATTATGGGATCTACTTAGAATAGCTTCTCAAAAGAATGATACTGTTGTCTGTAACCTGTCCATAAAGATTTTGTGTATACAGCTGCAGGATGGATTTTGACCAAACTTGGTATGAATCAGTCTTGCATTACCATATTGACCCTAAATATTTGGACAGACTGGTTTGAGCAAACATTGTAGACCCAGATCAAACTGCTCCTGGAGGAGCAGTTTGATCAGGTCTACAAAGTTTGCCATTCATAAAGCATCATTTTGATGCATTTACTTGTGTAAAGTCCATTTTCTAAAGCAAGAATTTTGGAACAATAGTTGTCTTACCTCCGTAGATCATAATGGCTGACATGCTGAAAATCTAAAAGATGGACTTCTTCTATTGAATTGCTGCACAAATTTTTACCAGATTTGGTATGAAGTGTCCTCGCATCCATGTCTCCCAAGTTTGTGATGAAAAAAAAAAAATGATTAAATGCCCAAAATGGCTGACATTGTGAACATCTGTAGACAACCTCTCATGCCGGTAAATGGCTGGATTGATTTTGACCAAAGTTGGTATGAAACATCCTTGCATATGTGTCTCTCAAGTTTGCTATGTAGTTTTGGCTCGAATGCACAATTAGTTTATAATGGCCAACATTGTGAAACTTCTAATGAATGCTTGGATTTTGACCAAACTTGGTAGGAAGTATCCTTACATTGGTGTCTCTTGGGTTTGCAATATAAATTTGGTAACTTCAGTGCACAAGAAGGTTTGAATGGCCAACATCATGAAAATCTTTAGACAACTTCTTCCCATGAATGGTAGGATTTTAACCAAAATTAGTCTGAACTATCCTTGCATCAGTGTCTCTTGGGTTTTGCAATATAAATCTGGTAACTCCAGTGCACAAAGTAGGTTTTAATGGCCTTAATCATGAAAATCTTTGAACGACTGCTTGTCATGAATGGTTGGATGGAGTATGGGGTGTGTGACGTCCAGTTTGCTTCCCTGGATTACAAAGCACTTCCAAAATGAGATCTACTCTTAGAGGATAGACCCATTGAAAAAGGGGCAAAAGTGAAAAATTAGACAGTGTTACTTCTTCTGAAAGTGTACCTTTTCACCTTAAAGCAAAGAATTTCTCCCTCAAAATGCAAACTATTTCCTTTAGAGTAAAGCAGTCCCCATTTGAAGGGCTTTTTCATCCAGGGAAGCAAACAAAGTCTCAGAAGTTGTTTCCCATTGTAAAACCAGTAGAAAAACATGGAGGTGTAGCCATCCACCTAAATCCGAGGAAATGTACATGTATTGTTATTTTCAGGCTGATCTATATGCTGGTGCAATATTTATTGAACAGTCTCTGAAATGGAACATTTACTGGTCGATGCTGCTTCTGCTGGGAATAGCCTCAATATTTACCATCACTGGTAAGGTTGTTAAAGTATTTACCTAAAATACTTGCTCCATTGCTCTCCATGTAATATTTAATTGTGTTTTCACTACAGTTTTGACATTGTAAATCACCATGATATTCCAGATTTTAATCAATGAAACAGCATTTAAATTCTCCAAAAAAAAGGTATTTTGGGTCATTTATTTCATGAATAAGGTTTCTTTAAGTAATATGTTTTTATGCCACATTAACAACTTTGTTCGTTTTGAACAACTACAGTACCCCAGAGCTGTTGACATACCATATTTCTTCTAATGAATGCTTTCTCTCTAATAAACTCACCCTTAACATTTTCTGTGAAAGAATCGGCCAAAATTCTTAAGATCACATCATTTATTGCCAAAATTTGGTTTTCAAAATGCCCTACATAGAAAATGAATTGCAATGACCCGGAGCTTTTATTAAAAGAAATACAGTATGTAACTTGTTTATGCAGTCAGATATTTTCTGTTTGTAGGTGGACTTACAGCAGTGATCTGGACTGACTTTGGACAGACTATCATTATGTTGATTGGTGGGTTTGTCCTAATGATTTTGGGTGAGTACTCTATTCACCATATGTATTCAGACATAAGACCATACTTATTTGACAACAAGGTGGGGTTAGTTCCCTTTCCAGATGACCCCAAGTATGTGAATCATTTGTATAATATCTGCTGTAAGATGGGTTTTTCACACGTAAAACAGTCCCAAAAATCTAGATCTGTCTTATAATCCCAAAAATCTAGATTGGTCATATAAGATGAATCCCAAAAATCTAGATCGGTCATATGTGATGAATCTAGGTTTTTGGGGTTGTTTGGTGGCGAAAAGTCCTGTTTCATACAGGCATTAGCCTATAATCTTACATTGTTCTCTTTGGACTCTTCCATCTTTGAATTTGGGTCTGTCAAGCTTGACTGGTTGGTGCATGATAAGCATCTTTGGTCTGGATCTCTCATTTTGCTGTATGTCTGAATATGTAAAAGTGAACACCTAACTAAATTATAACACTTTAACAGCAAGAACAAAATTGGAAACTTCATAAAAGATATCAGGAGGCATCTTTTGTGTCGTATTATAAAAGTTACAGTTTTCTAGTTCTCATTTGTTTCTCACTTGCTTAATTGGAGAAAATTCTACACTGAAAGAATTTCTTTCTGTAGAAGCATTACAATACCTACTACAATCTGAAGTGGTTGAATATTAAACAGAGCTCTAGATAAGACGGCGTATTTGATGATAATTATGGATAATTTTTCTTATTTCTCATCGAAACCATATGTTGTGACCCCTCATCTGAACTGTCTCGTCCGGACGGTTCAGATGAGGGGTCACAACATATGTTTTTATGCAGAATTAACAAAAATTATCCCTAATTATCACCAAATACGCCCTCTTATCTAGAGCTCTGTTAAATACAAGACATAGCTCATACATTGTGAATTTACCAGGAAAGATATTTTTGGTACATGTAAAATCACAAGAAAAGGTATTTCTTATATTTCTTCATCTGTTTTATGTAGAAAATCTTACATATTGTGTGTTCTGAGGATGTTAATTTCAGCATTTATCAGAGTTGGGGGTTATAATGAGATGGTAGCCAAATACCCGGACTCTTTGTCTAATTTTACCCGCTATTCAAACACTACCTGTGGGCGGCCCAAGGATGACTATATGAACCTGTTCCGTGATCCCAAGACTGGTGACCTGCCCTGGCCAGGTATACTTGGTGTGACTATAAACAGCATCTGGTATTGGTGTTCCGATCAGGTATGAGATATGTATTTAGAAATTTAAATCTCAATTGATGCCAAACTCCTGATAAGAAGAGGTTACAGGATAATTTAGAGATAATTTTCCTTATTTTTCTACAAAAACATACATTGTCACCCTCATAAGAATCATCTGGGCAGGATCTAATATATGAGCCACGACACGAGAAAACCAATGAAGTGGCTGTGCGCCTAGCAAACACTCAGTTCAGCCTGGGCATCCACCAAGTCCGATCAGACTCTTTGCTAATCGCTTTAAAAAGAGTAGCTAAGGGTCTAAGCTACCTTCATGCGGACAACCAAGACTCTGGTCAGACTGGGCGGATGCCCAGGCTGATCTGAGTCTGCAATGGGTGCACAACCACTTTGTTGGTTTTCGTGTGTTGCGGCTTATATGTTTTTATGGAAAAATGAGGAAAATTATCCCCATGACCCCTTTTTATCAAGAGCTCTGTTGATAATGATCATAAAAGAATGGACATAAAAAATGCTAAGATGAGTCAGTTTCTTGGGGATAGCCTAATGTGTCTTATAATTAGGACACCTAAAATGGTTAATTTTTCATTTTTCCCAATACTTCAGCATAGTTTAACTTTTGATTTCTTATTTCTGCACAGAAGTTTTTGTCAGCAGTTGGACAAAATAAAATAATTTAAGTCCTACCACCTAAGAAATTTTTTCCATGAAATGGAAAATACATTTGAGCCACGACATGGGAAAACCAGCAAAGTGGCTGTGCACCCAGCACAGACTCAGATCAGCCCGGGTATCTGCCCAGTCTGATCAGAGTCTTTGCTATCCACTTAAAGGGTAGCTAAGGGTCTAAGCTACCTCCATGATGACAGCAAGACTCTGATCAGACTGGTCAGATTCCCAGGCTGATCTGAGTCTTCACTAGGCACACATGGCACTTTGTTGTTTGTTTGTGTGTTGCAGCTCATGTACATTTTTGTGGTGAAATAAGAGAATCAGCATAATACCTTATTTTGTCTCCCCCAAAATACGGACTTTTAAGACATCTTAGTCTAAATAATTATCTGCTATTTTTATAATGTTTTGGCAATAATTTTTCTGTGAGTCAGAGCTGCAAACAATTAACATATATGCTTGTATTAGCAACTGTTAAAGATGGATAATGCACATTGTTGATAGGGATGAACACTGAGTGAATTTACCTGTGTCTTTGCAGTCTGAGCCTGGTCTGCACTTTATGAAATGAGCCGCGACACGACAAAACCAACAATGTGGGTGTGCGCCCAGCGCAGACTCAGATCAGCCTGGGCATCCTCCCAGTTCGACCAGACTCTTAAGTACTCAAATTGTAGCTAAGGGTCTAAGCTACCTCCATGCAGACAGCGAAGACTCTGATCAGACTGGGAGGATGTTGTTGGTTTTGTCGTGTTGCGGCTCATATGTTATTGAGTGGCTGTTCAAAATTATGTAAATTAAATGGGTACATTGTCAGGGGACACAACTCTGCCATTCTCATTTTTGCCTAGTTTCTAAATGGAGTCAGTTCAAAGGAAACAGATTGCTCCTCTTGGAATTTGTTTGTTGAGAGCAATTTGCTGCCAAAGAGAGCAGTTTGCTTGCTTTCAGAGCAAATTCTCTATTTGAGCCGTGACACTAGAAAACTAACAAAGTGGTTGTGCGCCCAGCACAGACTCAGATCAGTCTGGGCATCCACCCAGTCTGATCACACTCTTCATTAAGCATTCAAAGAGGAGGAAGGGCCTAACCTACCTTCATGCGGACAGCAAAGACTCAGATCAGACTGGGCAGATGCTCAGGCTGATCCGAGTCTGTGCTAGGCGCACAACCACATTATTGGTTTTCTAGTGTCGTGGCTCATTTAATAATAGTCTGTATGAGAAGGAAGACAATTATTGGATATCAGAGTGATTGCCCTTGGCTATATATCTATACTTCCAAACCGCAGACTGCATGGACAAAAGATGGATCAAATCTGTGTTGATTTCACACAATTCTAAATAGCATGGCTCTTAAACAAATATTGCTAATTATTGTGTCTCGTTCATTTGTGATGTGTTTTATATGTGCATTAGCAAAATAAAATGCTGATGCTGAGCCTTTAATCATTGTAGTCAAATTTCCATAAAAGATATGTTGTTGCCAAGGCATTGCACCGAGGAACCACAGCATAACATTTTATGCAGAAATATGACAGGTTAAACGTTTGTGTATCATCAATGAGACTCTGAGCTGAGAACAACTCTTCCAGAGTGATAGTAAAGCCAAATCTTGGGGATGAAATTTAGATCGTTTGAATTCACCTGCAGCGTAGTAAAAAAAGATAATAGTAAAATGTCCATCCCCAAAATTTTGGCTAGACTACAATTCTGTATTCTTATTGTTGTGTTTGTGTTTATGTATACAGTAAGGTGAATGGGGACACTTTCAGGGGAAGCAATCCAGCCATTTTTGTTTTCCACTCCCTTCTGAATGGGGTCTAACTCTTAAATGGAAGAATTTGCTCCAGTAGGAGCAAATTCTGCCCTTTAAGTGTAGACCCCATTTTAGAAGAGCTACATTAGTAGGGAGGCAAACAGGAAGTCAGAAAGTTGTTGCCCTTTGTAAAAGTGGCAGAGAAACTTGGAGGTGTACCTATATACCGTAAAGTATTGAAAAAAAAAAATTACAGAGCTCCATCCATATAAGTATATTATGGTATTAATGAGGGATTTTTTTTTTTTTTTTTTTTTTGCATTTTTACATAAAACATGCATCATGCTCCCTCACAGAACAGCCTTATAAGGTGATTCCAGTGAGGGGGCACAACGTCTTGTTTCCATGGAGCATGAACAGAGACAGTATTACCGTAATGTGCATATATATTGGGACACCTGAAAATAATAAATTTTCCATTTGGGACAAATGGAAAATTTATTATTTTAGGTGTCCCAATACTTACGCACATTACGGTAGTGTAGTTATTATAATCCGCCCTTATCTGGAGCTCTGAAATTTCAGCCTTCAGGATTTATTTAGGTAAATGGATACACTTTCAGGGGAAGTAATTCTGTCATTTTCATTTTTGCTTCCCTTCTCAGTGGGTTCTTCACTTTTAACTCTTAAAGGGCCAAGGAGCAATTATTATCTTTACTAGCTCCCACAGGGGCAAATTCTTTCTTGAAGACCCTATTTTGGAAGGAGAAGCAAGCATGAAATCACTAAAATTGTCTTTTCTTAAAAAAAAGTAAAAAAAACCTGATGGTGTGTCTATATGCCTTAAGGATACCTGTTCATAAATGTTGATTCTAACTGTTTATTTCTGGGCAGGGGCATGATAAAATATTATGAACATGGTGAGTAGTCCCAGATTAGTCTGTGCATTATCACAGTCAGATCACTTCTTTCCGCAGTTCCAGCTGTATATAAATTTTTGTATATACTTATATTTTTAAAACAGTTTTACTGGTCAATGTCGGCCAAGAATTGACAGTAAATTCTGTTGAAATCATTGGGCCTACAATATAAAACTAGAAATGAACATTTTTAAAGGTGTCTATCAGATTTTTAAGTCAAGCCTCACTAACACGAAAAAAGAACAGTTCCATTTTGAATAGAGTTTGCATTGATTAGACTGTTCAGATGTGCAGACTAATGTGGGTCACTGCTGGTTGCTATGGTAACAATATTCTTATCATGCTTATGCTCTGTTTAATCTACATATAGGTACATAAAGACTACTCCAGAGTGAGGAAATAACAGTAAACTGGTCACATGATCTTGGCTTATGATTTAACCTTAGTCCTATATTTAGGTGAATAAATAGGTTTTTGAAAACATATTATCTCCTGAAGACAATCCGATTGGGGTCTTACCATTAGCCCTTAGCTCTTTCATATCTCCTTAAATGATGACTGGATTAGTCCAAATCATGGGCAAAACCTGTTATGGCAAGATAATCAGGATGATTGTTAACCTTAAGGCTTAACTGCAGTATTTTGGCAAGAAGTGGATATAGATATTATTCTTGTATGTACAAGAGCCATTCATTATATAGCTATCCTAACCTGTTTGCTATCTCCCAAAACTTCTTATTACTTCACATTATCACCACTGAGGTCATTGCACTTTGTCCAGTGATGTTTAGGGGCCAAAAGTCTGTTCTAATTGAAAGTAAGGGTTTTTCATACAAGCTTCCTGTTCTGGCAGGCATCATCAGACCAAAAGTGGTTTA
Source organism: Ctena decussata (assembly GCA_963989385.1). Taxonomy (NCBI): domain Eukaryota; kingdom Metazoa; phylum Mollusca; class Bivalvia; order Lucinida; family Lucinidae; genus Ctena; species Ctena decussata. The sequence continues at coordinate 28,305,979 of OZ022498.1, read as the reverse complement.
CAAGCAGTGCTTTAACCCTTTTTAGACCGGATACCCGTTTTGGGGACATTATGCAAACAGTGCAGACCCAGTTCAGACGCCGCAAAACGCGGCGTCTGATCAGGGTTTACATTGTTTGCTTACAGGAATTTCTATGCAAAGTACAATAAAAGTGAAAATATTCACCAGAAACCCCTAAAACTAGTAATGGGATTATCTGAATGATAAGAATGGACAAGTCCACTGGTCAAAAAAGCTTTAAGTTTTGGAACAGAAAGTAGTCACCAGGAGCCAGGTCTGATGAGTAGGGCAGGAGTTCAACAGAGTCACTAGGTCATAGCAGTGAACCCATATTTTGTCTCTAGTATCAGTTCCTTCAATGAAATTGTCTGTATCCTACTTGTATTGCACCAGCAGTGTTTGGCATATTGAAGCAACACAGCCTCTTGGTCAGCAGTAATAAATCTTGGTGGACAGTTTTCTTATACCCAAATGATCATGCAAAATTGTTTGATCACTTTCCTTTAAAATGCCATTTCACCCATCTTTAACCCATTCCATTGGGGATACCCCTTTAGGGGTATCTAGGCAAACAGTTTGGATCCAGATCAGGCCCCACAAAGGTGAGATCCAAACTGTTTGCTGCCTAGACATCATTTCTGCAAGAGTTAGTTAGACCAGTATTGTCAAAATATTCTTGATTTTTGATGCAGACAACAATTTCAGCAGACGACAAAAAATTCCCAGAATGCAGTGGGTTAACAACTGTTACAGCTGTCTCAGAGCTTCACTAGTCACCTCTACAGGCTGCGGACTCTGCAACCCATTATTTGACCTGTTTATATGACGGTGCACTGTTACAATAAACACCTGGCTGTTTAATAGATTTCCTGCCAAGATTTTTCCTTTTAAAGACAAGTAGTTAATAACAGCCCTGTTTTCAGCTGTTGATAAATTTTGACTAAATCTACGCCTGCCATGTGTTGGGACCATGTATGTATGTCTGAAATTCAAAAACTGGATTTCTTCTACCAAATTTTGCATATTGAGAGGATATTTAGTAAATTTCGTAACTGCTTGCAGCCATTATGTGTTGATAGAAGGACTAGGCCGGTTATATAATGGATGGCCCTTGAATATTTAGGCTTAGAAAATGTGTGGACAATTTGTATTTAACGTGATATAAAATGATTATAGAATAAATTATGTGGCTGAGGATATATGAGCCTTGACACAAGAGAACCAACAAAGTGGTTGTGCAGACTGAGATCAGCCTGGGCAAGCGCCCAGTCTGATCAGAGTTTTTGCTAAGTGTTTAAAGGGTAGCTAAGGGTCTAAGCTGCCTCCATGCAGACTTTGAAGACTTTGATCAGACTTGACAGATGCCCAGGCTGATCTGAGTTTGCGCTGGGCCCACAACCACTATGTTGGTTTTCTCGCATCGCGGCTCATAATGTCACTTTGATTATGCAAATTTCATTTGCCATTGCCCTAGAATAGTATGCATTGCACACTTACAGCTATTGGTGATGTCATAATATGAGCCGCGACACGACAAAACCAACAATGTGGTTGTGCGCCCAGCGCAGACTCAGATCAGCCTGGGCATCCGCCCAGTCTGATCAGAGTCTTCGCTGTCCGCATGGAGGTAGCTTAGACCCTTAGCTACCCATTAAGTGCTTAGCGAAGAGTCTGATCAGACTGGGTGATTCTCAGGTTGATCTGAGTCTGCGCTGGGCGCACAACCACATTGTTGGTTTTATCGCGTCGCGGCTCATGTCATCATGCTGTCATGATGATATCATCGTGGCATCACTGGTGGCTGCAAAGGGTTCAGGAATGCTGTTGCTGTTAAAGTTATAGAAAACAGCTTTCACAAACACATAATTTACTTGCAGATAATTTCAGTATTATACATACACTGCAAGAAAAAATAGTACAGTGTAAAAGACAGCTAAATTATTTTTGTCAGTCATTTTCATCAAGCATATCATATCCTGTCTTTACTGTTTGTTAGTCTGTGGGATTTTAAAAATAATAAAAATAATACAAGCACTTATCTAGTTTGTCACATAACTTTTTCTGGCTCAGACATATTTTAATTTGAATGGGTATAATTTTAGGGGAAGCAGCTATAATTTTTCCCCACCTTTATCACAAGAAGGCATCATCCTGAGAAGCAAACAGGAAGTCACAGAAGTTGTTCCACTTTGTTAAAATAAACAAAAAAATAGAGATATACTCACTCATACAGCTTAAAGAGAATTTTCCCTGAATTATTTGCCTTGCTTGTGTGTTTTCTATACTTTTAATGTACCATCAGAAACCATGAAAAGCTTGGCATAATGATGGACAGTATTTTTCTCATAAAATAGCATCAGCCAGAAACAGATATGCTGCAGAAATGATCTTATGTCAGTATTGCTGATACAGATATGTTTTTACAGTCATCTGGTTTATCCTGGTTAGTTGGGCATCCAAATCAAATACATTATATAATTTTTAATGACCTTTTTATGAAAATTTTGACAGAAAATCTTTCACATCTGAAATAAGAAATGTGAGTATTCACCATATGCATTCGAATGAAAGAATTTTCCTCGGTTGATAGGCATAGAATTTAGTTGCCTTATGCTGAATTTCCATTTGACTTTGGTCATTGTGGTACAGGCTTCTGGCTGTCTTGTTTTGTTTAGTTAACAGAGCTCTTGATAAGAGGGCGTATTTGATGATAATTAAGGATAATTTTTTTTATTTCTCATCGAAACCATATGTTGTGACCCCTCATCTGAACCGTCTCGTCGAGACGGTTCAGATGAGGGGTCACAACATATCTTTTTATGCAGATTTAACAAAAATTATCCCTAATTATCACCAAATACTCCCTCTTATCTAGAGCTCTGTTAACTAAACTGGAGGACAGAAAAAGCAGCTTAATAAAGGCATTTTACTGTACTTTCGATGAGGGACAGAAACCCATAATATGAACTAGGATAATTGATGTTATATTCAGAAAAAAAAACACAAATGATTGACAAGTATATAAAAATAGAACTTATGACATCAACATCAGTTGTTTAGGAGCACCATAAAGAAGTGCTTGATGCAATGCTTAGCACATTTTCTCCATATGGCTGACCAGAATCTGGAACCAGCATGACCAGACTCTAAACAAATCAATGCCAGACAACTAGATTCCATTATGCCAAGCCACCCTGGTTTTGACTTACACCAGTATGCTAGTGTACACTACTTTAGTATTAATATAATTAACAAAACTCATGCCAGCTGAGTTGTTAGACTGGCTTGGATCGTATAAGTCATAATATGACTTGTGTTAAATCATAACTGGTGTTAGTCAGGTTTGTTCCCATTCGAATGTATAGGGTGGTACTAAGGGCATTGTAAATTTTACCCAGTGCACAAATAATCACTTTGGGTATGGCAAAATACATATGAAGTAGTGATTAAATGATAGCAAGATCAGGTGACATGTTGCTGTATGCCATTCCCAAAGGGCTTACCCGAGGGGCTGTTGGCTAGACCAAATCCTACCTAACTGAATTAATCCTGTATCATATTGGGATATTTTAACTCATTAATGCCTAACATCAGGTCAAAGGGAACTGTACAAACAGTGTTGACTCAGGTCAGACATTGCAGAATGTGGCCTATGGGTAGGATCTGCTTTGTTTCATTAGAAACAAAAAATTAATTTCTTGTACCGTATACAAGATAATTTTCGCGGTGTTCCATTCTTCGCGGTATTTCGCGGTCACTTAGAAACCGTGAAAATTAAAATCGCAAAATAATTTCCTGTTTCCTAAAAAGTATCTTCTGTAGACACAGTGATCATATATCTTGTTTCTGTTTGCTTCAGTAATTGCTGGTACTTTTCACTTGATCCAGTTCTTTCATTAACCTGCGGCAGCACTGCCGCAGGTTAATGAACGAACTGGCTCAAGTGAAAAAGAAGTAGTTTAGCTGTTCGCGCATATTGTCAGCCGCGAAAATCAAAAATCGCAAAAATTAATGTTTATGTTTTTGACCCTTAACCCCGAAAATTTGAACCCGCGAAAATTACCGCATATACGGTAACTAATGCAAATAAAGTAGGCCCTGCTCAGTTGAAAAACATATTTATATTTAAAGTTAGATAATACACCCCTTTTATTGGCTGTTGGACCTGTCCCAACTGTGAGAAAAAAAGGTCCACCTGGCATTAATGGGTTAATGCTTATAACTTTAATGCACCATTTAACATTAGGCATGCAGCAAGCAAAAGAGCTTATTTGACAGATGTAGTCAGCAGATTCTGAACAGCCTGTGCATCTTTGCTGCATGAACAGAGCCCTCATATAGGGATAACTGTATGGTAAATTGTCATTTTTGGGAGGTAAATTGTCAGTGTTATGGTCACTAATTCAGTTTTATGGGGGGGACACATCTCCAGAACCAAATTTGTGACCATAAAACAAATGATTTACATCCCCAAATGAGAACAAAAACAGGTTTCCCCATTCTAATGCACTTCTTACCATTTTCACCTTTCAAAGTAAATGTGTACTAATTTGCTTCCGAAGCAAGCACTTTCACCAGCCCAAAGCCAGATTGTTGTTAACCAATGAGAAGTAATGTTTCATAATGTCAGGTTTATAACAGGATAATACCGTTGCAAATTATTGACATTTTCCAACCAGAATTAGCATTATAATTGTAAGTGCATTAGAATGACATATTTTTTGCCACTACATGCAAGGGCAGTATGTAAAATGAATCGACGGTACTCTTCTGACAGCATGGATAGACAGGCTGATCAGAGTCTCCTGAGGTTACACCTCTTTTAAGGTCTCTTGTTGCTGCCCCACCCCCTTACTGTAAAACACTTATATTTGGCGGTTACTGAATTTAGGCGATATTGGCAGTTAAGGAAAAGAGCGCTAAAATATAAGTCCGCCAATATTTGATTTTTGTTTTGATACTCTTACTTACATGTACGCACACCTTAAAAGAGGCTGAGATAAAAAGGAGAACCTAATGAATATTTTAGATATTTTGTATACCATTCCATAAAATATACATTGTGGCATCCCATTAGAATCCCCTCATCGAGGCGATTCTAATAGATGCCACAATGTGTAGTTTAATAGAAAAGTAATAAAAATTAATATCAAATTTTCTTTACTATCTTGAGTCATGGTATTCACGAACGCCAAAATTAAAATCCGCCAATAGGTCATTTTCATTAAAACGCGAAATTTTGACACCGCAGATACTAAGTGTTTTACAGTTTGTAACCAATGCTAGGTAACTTGTGATTTCTCCCTATAGCCTCATACTGCAAAGTCCTTGTTAGACCACACATCAAGTTAGCGTAACCATGTAAAGTTGCACACTGAACAGAGAGGACCCGGATCAGACAGCATGAATTGCAAACTTGTCTTGATCCTTGCAATAATCTTAAATGTTGTTTTGTATTAATATGAACGTATATATGCCTAATGAGGCCAATAATCAAGAAATTATTTATTCTTTTATGTGCAGTTAACCAGTCAAAACAAACAAATAAACAAACAAAATAGAACTCATGCTAATATTTTCAACTGTGTAGTACAGAAGAGTCTCATTGTAACACTTTCTTTTGTAACACTTTAATTAATATACCATTTATATATTTATTCAGATAAAAGATGGGGTTTTCCCACCCCATTCTGGGCCTACACTCCAAAATAGCCAAAAAAGTCTAGAGTCATCTTACACAACGTATCTAGATTTTAAGGGCTGATTCAGAAAAAAAAAATTATGAAAGCAGTATGGCTGATTAACAGATTTGGTTAAACTGCCGCATCGTAGCAGAAAAATGTGTTAACACTAATCTTATATATCTTGGCTTCCATTGAGACTAAACTACATTTAATACTAATTTGCCTTATTTTATACTGTAGTTTAGTCTCACTTAAACACTTTCCACTTGTAATGGTATTTTTATTCGCCCATTTTGAAAAAACAGACGTATTATGTTGTGGCGCTGTCCGTCCGTAAACATTCTTGTACAGGCCATAACTCAGTAACCATTTGGGATATCTTCATGAAATTTTATAGACATATGTATTAGGTAGGGGGAACATGTCACACGTAAAACTGGTTGCTCCCTCTTCCTTAGTTTTCAAGTTATGCCCCTTTGATTGTTTTTTACCCTGCCGGTCTTGTACGCGCCATAACTAGATAACTGTTTGGCATATCTTCATAAAACTTCATAGCAATGTGTATGATGTCCCAACAATGTGTTGCGCACAACAATGGTTGCTCTTCCTTCCTTCGTTTCAGAGTTACATCCCTTTTACTACTTCTTATAGACTATTTTTGTGTATACTTATCTTGAGCATCCCTTAACTCGGTAACTGTTTGGAATATCATTATGAAACTTTCAAGCAATGTGCATGATCACAAGATGATGTGTCACATATAGGAATGGTTGCTCCCCCTTTCTTAATTTTGTAGTATCCTCCCTTTGAATAGTCAGTAAACATTCTTGTGCACGCCATAACTCAGTAACTATTTAGGATATCTTCATGAAATTTTATAGTCACATGTATTAGGTAGGGGGAAGTGCCGCGTGTAAGAATGGTTGCTCCCCCTTCCTTAGTTTTCAAGTTATGCCCCTTTGATTGATTTTTTACCCTGCAGGTCTTGTGCACATCATAACTAGATAACCGTTTGGGATGTCTTCATAAAACTTCATAGCAATGTGTATGAAGTCCCAACGATGTGTCACCCACAAAATGGTTGCTGTCCCTATTGTGTATACTTATCTTGTGCATCCCTTAACTGGGTAACTGTTTTGAATATCATGATGAAACTTTAAAGGAATGTGCATGATCAGAAGATGCTGCATCACATATAAGAATGGTTGCTCCCTTTTTCTTAATTTTGGAGTAACCTCCCTTTGAATAGTATTTTTAGGATTTTCCATTCACTCCATAGCTTCTTAACCTTTTGAAATATTAGAATGAAACTTTGTAAGAATGTGTATAATAATGGGTAAATGTATCCAGAGCAAGAACCACAACTCTGTCTTACTTACTTAATTATCTGCCCTTGCATAAATTTCCTTAAATTAATCATTTAGAATATTCTTACACAACTTGGTGATGTGTATATTGTCAAGGGAATGTATTAGAACCAAGAATGGTATAGCTCATATAGTTAGTTTGTGAATTACCTCCCTTGTTTGACTTTGGCATTACTCAGCTTAGGAGCCACTTGCCCTTGGAAGCTAATTTTTGGTTTACTAATAGTATTTAATGTGTTAAATATTTAAATAATGTTGCCGTCATGAATTATAGAGTGGTTTCCCCTGTTTGTCTGCCTGCCTGTCCTTTTGTAAACAGTCTTGTTCATTCTGGAACTCCTTTATGACATTAAAACGGGCGTATTATGCGCCGCTTGCGAAGCCCTTGTTTCTATGTATTTGGTACATATGTGCCCTAAAACTCAAATCACTCCAAGCCACTTTCTATGGGCACCAAACATAGCATTACAAAGGGACTCTGCTGTAATACATGCCATTCCTATCCTCTGTTCATTAAAGGTTGCTTGAAATTGCCAGCTTATTGTATTGTGTCTAGTCATATGTCAGTGTTACATACAACCAGAAATGCTAGATCATAATTTCTGTATACCAACTTAATTATGCACAAAATCTTCCATGATTTTACAGTAGCAGTTACTTGGGAATTTTTCCAATGACTACTTGTCAGAATTTTTTTTACTTGCAAAAATAAGTTGGTATACAATAAAGCTTCTCTCCACAGGGATACCCATCAACCATTACATTGTTTACTAAAATATTCAGATGGAACTGCCTATGCAAATATTGACTATTTCTGTTCTGGGTTTGCACTAATTGCTGTCAGTTGCATGTATATATACCCAGATAGAGCTGATAGGCTCTTACATATTGAAGGATAATTGTTACACTTTCAGGGAAGCCCTGAACCCTGCCAATTACAGTTTTGTCTCATTTTTAATTGGGCATAGATCTTAAACGAACTCTGTCCTCCAGTTGTAAATTTTTCATTTAATGGTAGTTCCCTTATTGGAGGTGTTTCATCATCCAGGGAAGCAAATGAAAAATCACAAAAAATTCTTTTTTTTTTTTTTTGGGATAAATGGTGGAAAAACATGTTGGTGTACCTATACACCTTAAAGATGGCAGAGTGCAGTATAGAAATGGTTAAGCTTTGTCTGAATATTTACAATAAACAGTATAACAAAAACTTCCATTGCAGCTTGCAGTATGGGTTGATTCAAACTATTTTCCTTGCAGCTTGCATTATGGGTAACTTAGTTTAAGGTACAATACTTCAGGTATGTCAGAGCTGCGTAGGTGAAATTGACCTTTGCTTACACTATTTTTGCACAACAGCATGTTACTGAACACAGAAAATATTTAAGCTGTGTTGGTGATCTCAGTGATTTATCTCATTGATAAAGACAATAGAAATTTTGATACAGTTGATCTGTGAAATCAAAATTGAAAAATATCACAAATACTTTCACAAAGATTGCCTTGTATACAGTGTTGACTCTTATTAGAATCTCCTACTCCATAAGACAGCTTAAATCAGGTCCTGCTGGACATGCTTTGATGCAGAAATGGAAAAATTACCCTCATAGTTTTGACATACCTTGGAGTTTGAATTGAGAAAAAAATTGCCAGTGATACTTTATAAGTGGTTTGCATTTGACAGTCTTTCTGACTTTCTTTCTTATAATAAGTCTAGGCTGTCTGACTTCAAACTTTTTTACCTCTCTGATTTTCCCTGTTTAATTCTTGGGAGTACTACTTATCCAATTGTTTGTTTTATTTATTTTCACTGCTAAAATTTCCTAGAATTCAGTATGTTTTTTTTTAAATCTAGATTGTATAAATTTTCTCTTTTTTTTTCTTAGGAAGCCAGAGTATATGTGCCAGTGTAACCCAATGTCAGCACCATGATCCCACCAAAGCAATGGAATGCTTGCTTTACATGAGACAATTGGGAGTTAGCTATCCCATATTTAATAGCTTAGGAGCCTTTTTTTTGGAGTTTTTTTTTTACTCATATTTTCGCATTTATTATTCATTTTCTGCTTGTTTTTGGGGGATCCCTTGTCCTGTTTTGCCATAATTTCTTTCTCCCAAGTGCTTAGAAAGACTGATGCAACTACATACCAGTTGAAAAACCAGCTAAGTATTGGTACAGACATTCATATGCAAACAGACTTGACTCATATCAGATTATAAGTTTCACTGGCAATTTCATTTGACCTTTTACCTAAGTTACCCTTTTGGGTGTCAAACCAGATCATTATAATAGATTTTCTAATTGACAGGCAAAAACTTGGTGGAATGAGAGAGGGCGGAGCCCTCGTGGCCCCGCATCATCAAGATATAAAGAAACCTGTCATATAAGGAGTTTATGGGCCATAATGGCCATAAACAACCACTTGAAGTACTATTTTATTATTTTATCATCTCAGCTGTCTTGTTTTATTAAATTACTCGGTTCTGAAATTGATAAGTAACACAAGTAATTAAGTTTACCTTTTCTGAAAGGTCTCATTAACATTTATCCTGGACTCTAAACAAGGGGAGTATTTGATGATCATGCCATGATGAATTTTTGGTATTTACTAGATTTGTCTCACAGAGACAATTTTATTGAAATGCAGTGAGTTAATTTTGCATTTCATTAGCATTGCCTCACTTAAATATTTACTGAGTTGCTACAGCATAAACTTTTCATGGAGAAACAAGCTAAAAACAATCATCATTGAATACTCTTTTTAGAGTGCTGATTCCATCACACTTCAGTCACTTTTAGTTAAGCACACAAAGGAAAAATTTACATGTTCCAAACAGCTGCCTTTCTTGTCAGTGAAATGGTCTATCGAGAGGGGAAGTTATTTCTTTTTTTAAAGCAGTGAATTGATTCTAAGTTGATTTGAAGTAATATGAAGTTGCTTAGGTATTTTTCAGTCAGGTTTAAGTATTTTTATCTTTTAGTATACTGAACCAGAATAGAAAAAAATTCTTTTACTGCCTTGATAATTTGTTATTAAGCACATAGTCAGGCTTTTCAAGATACTATTTAACAATTTTATTTCCAGCATTTAAAGTTTGCAACTTGTCTGTATGATATCGCTTTATTTGGTTACTTTTGCTACATATATAGGCACCAACATATGATCATAATTTCTTTTTGGTTCAGTATATGTGGTAGGTATGCCTGATTTTTTAATTAAAAAATTGATTCTGGTGCAAAGTAGGGGATATTTTTTAGAGGCTTTTTGGGGTTTTGCCATTATTTGACCATAGTGTGCTAAGATGCCACCTTTTAAGGATTTAAGGCATATCATATTGTTTGTATTTTACTTTTCCCTTTTTATTTTGACTCTCTAAACATACTTTATCCATAAAAATTACAGTATAACTGTTCCGAATAACAAGGTTAATGCTTTACCAATAAATGCTGATTAAAGGGCAATAACCTATTGTATATTTTGTATATAAGAATGAAGGTAACAATTGGTTAACGATCTAGGCAACAAAGAAAATTTGTATTGCTTTAAATAATGTACTAAGAAATGGCAGTAGAGCAGTAATTACCTTTATTCCCCCAACTTCAGAAGGTGGCATTCATATCATCAAATGAAGAAAGGTAACTGTTCTGTTTACCCCGGTCCCAATATTGTCTCATTTGCTTCAGCAAGGTGCGATACTGGCCTCAGGTTTTCCATTTGTCCTTCGGTTAATCATTTGGTTTGTCCATTTATCCATAATTGCAATGACCCTAGCATTTAAGCAATTTTTCCTCAAACGATGATACCTACAATTATCAGACCTGGTATTAATCTTCTTTTTAGGATGATAGTGTAAGCTATTGTACTTAACTTGCACCTTTGACATATATTTAATGCTGTTATAATGCAATACATTTTTGACCTAAAATATCTACAATCATAAGACCTGACATAAAGTTTCTTGTAAGATGGCCTGCTTGGGTGCTGATGCTATTTGTACTCTTTACATATATTTCAGGCTTTATAGTGCAGCTTATATTTTCTGGTCCTTTGGGATCATTGAGTTCATTTAAGTTATTTTGAAAATAGAGTTCCGCTTAGGCCCGTGCTGGGGTGTGTGGCTGATGTCGCACATTTCATTACTGGTTATGAACAGACTCAGTTAAATCGAGTCTGCTATTTTCTGTTCTTTGATGTATTCCTTGCTTCCAATGAATCTTACTATTCAGAACTTATTTATCCTCTAAATTTTTTAGGTTGATCAGACATCATTATCTGTGTTTTTGAGATTTGTCCATAAACTTTTTATGGTCTCTAACATGTCAGTAACTGCATCAGTCTTAATGTTTAAGTGCATTTCTAAACCTACAGTCATTAAGCATGGCATAAGTGGGGTTGTTAAAATGCTTTACAATTAAACTGTGCTACCTTATACCCTTCATGCTCAGCTTATTCTGAAACTTTCCCTCCTAAATTGCATTAACTCTAGCTAATTTATTCCATTTCTCATAATCTTAAGTACCTATATTCATCAGTTTCTTCTCATCATGATTTCTGCTACAACGGAAGCTGGAGGCAGGTGCAACATAGCTTTCTGCAGAATTCTTGTAACTTATATGCAAACAGCATAAACATGAAGCTGTAGCCTAGGCTACTGTTGTAGATACTGTCTTAATTAGACTAAGTTTATGTACCAATGCTAGCACTTTCCCATGTATCAATTCATGCCCTACCCAGCCTTAGTACCCCTTATAAAATGCTAGAACCTAGACTATGCATATATGAAATTTGCTGAACAGTTCCATTTGTAAATTCATAGCATAGGATGAGGAGAGTATTTATTGGTAATATGGGGACATGTTTCTCAGGTTCCATAAAAAATGGTGACGTTAGATGCCACAGGATGAATCAGTAAGAAAAATGATCTCCATATTACCATTAGATTAAACAGTTATAGTGCCTGAACTTTAACAAGAGACTAGTGTACTGTAACTTAAAATGGTACCCACAACAGTCACAGGCTTGATGCCAATTGTATTTCATTGCTGATAGCAGAAGAAAATAATGTATTATTGACCCATTCAGTCTAAGTATTTTTATGTCCTTACATTTGACCTTTCATGTGAGAAATAAAGAGCTGGCATATGTAAATAGCAAAGGCTTAGACCGGCATACACACAGTCTAAATAGCTATTTTCACTTTTTATACACCAGAACATGAAGTGGTGGGGGTGGGGAGGGCGGAACCTTGAGACAAGCAAAAGTCTGAATTGGACTTTGTGGATGCATAAGCTATCCAAAAGTGCTTAAATATTGGGACACCTAAAATCATTAATTTTCCATTTGTCCCAAATGGAAAATTAATGGTTTTTAGGTGTCTCAATATTTAAGCACATAAAGGTAGTCTGGGCATTTGCTAATGGCAGATGCCAGCATGTTCGTGTACCCATGCAGGGTTTTGCGTTTCTGTTGTAGGTAATTGTTCAGAGAGCTCTTGCTGGAAAGACATTTGATCATGCTAAGGCTGGGACCATCCTGTGCGCATATATCAAGATCTTGCCTCTTTTTCTGCTGGTCTTTCCTGGTATGATTGCCAGGATCCTGTTTCCAGGTATGGTGATAATCATTTTTGTCAGTGGAGGTTGTGTCCATCTTTCATCAGAGCTCTGGTAGCTCAGATGGCTAAGTGCTGGCCTACTGAACTAGCGGTCGGGGGTTCAAGCCCAGCCTGAGGTGGAGTTCTTTCCATCCTTAACAGGGTTCCATTGCACACAGCCTTTTCATTATCAGTCGCCCATCGTCCTGATATGACTGAAATACTGTTGAAAAGGATGTAAAATTGCAAGTCATCCATCCATCCATCTTTCATCATTGATCATTTACCAACAATTTAAAATAAACTATTCAGACAGCTTCTTTACTGCAAACGCTGCATCTATGGTATGGATGGATGGCTGGATGACTTGTGATTTTACATCTTTTCAACAGTATTTCAGTCATATCAGGAAGATGAGAGGAAGATATTGAAAAGCTGTGTGAAATGGAACATGTATGGTTGAAAAGACTCCCCCAACTAGCAGGTCTCCAACATGGGACTGCTAGATCAGCAGGCCATTGCTTAACCTACTGAGCTACCAAAACTCCACACATCCATGGTGTAGCATGACCTAACTATAAGGTTTCAGAATAGCTCAATTCAGTCAGATCAAAATGAAGGATGGCTGCCATTAGCAAAAGTAGCCAAAGGACCAAAAGACCTCTGACGCTTGTAATGTTAATTTGCCTATAAAATTAGTCAAAATTAAATTTTTGATATACCCAAGAATTTCTCTTGAAATTTATTGCTCTCAACTTTCCCTAACTGGCTATGAATTTAATTTCTGATTTTTTAGCACATAGACTTCAATTTTTGGTGGAAAAAGCTAAATTTATAATTAAACATAATGAAAACAGGAAAAGTTTTTTAAAGATACTTTTCCCCCGTGCCTCAGCTAGCCACTTTGCATGTATGTGTCCTATCATAACGCATATTATATGTGAGTGACTTGCTGAGGCACGGGGAGAAAAAATAGTCTACAGCTGAAAAACTGAAAAAGTGGGTGGGGTACTTACACCCCTTTATATCTAAAAATTGGCTAAAGTCCTTATTATTGAAAAAAATATTGCATGATATCAGTAACAGTACGTCAGTTTTAGCATAGTTATCAATTAAAATTTCGATATATTAAAAAAAAAAAAAAAAATGGACTTATTTTCAGAGACTGAAAAATTCACCTACCCCTCTTGATAAAATCGGTTTAAGTTAGTCTAGAGGCATGATAATTTTTCAAAATTACTGTTAAAATGTCTTTATAGTACACACGTCTACATATTAATGCCAAATATTTCAACTTTTGCTGCCCGAGGAAGGTGCAATAATTTGTCGAAAAATAGGCAAATATGCATTGATACTGTCAAAGGTCCTTAACTTCTTCTCTAGAGAGGGTTGGTATATTTGGTACAAAGAACCATGGTTTTCAGAATTGTTAAAATAAGTAATTCTGTCACTCTGTGCAGATGGCAGACTCTCAAAAACCCTGAAAAGGTTTTGGTCAAATACATATATTTCGATCAGAATGATCCTTGCATCGAATGCTTTCCAGTTTATGCAAATGAATTATCCAAGATAGCCAAAAGCTGTCATGATTACTGAAAATAGCATTACCATGAAAAAGACAGACCTCAATAACCCAAGAACAGATTTTGACCAATATATCAAAATGGTCATTACCAAAGCAACTGTTTTTTTGGGGGGCCTGGCTATTCTTTCATAACTTTGAAGGGGCTGGCTAAACAGCTATTCTGAACCTCAACGATGATAGGTAATGTAGCTTAACAATGACAGGTAATGTAGCTTTTCATTGTCAATTCTGTAAAATTATTATTCTGGCTTGTGTGTTCAGTGACATTATTTTAAGGTGAATGGTAACACTTTGAGGGGAATCAACTTTTTCTTTCTTATATTTGCCTCTCTTCTAAAAGGGGTCAGCTGTATAAGGAAATAATTTGCTCCTCTTTAATAGTAGCCTCCTTTTGAAAGGGTTACATTTTACAGGAAAGTAAAGAGGAAGTCGCAAAAGTTGTTTCCCTTTGTAAAATATTGACTAAGGAGTGAGGAGTACCGTAAGGTCCTAAAATTTCGGACGCCTGAAAGTCGAACAATTGTTGTTCAAAAATACTTAGAAAGTAGATTTTACACACATGAATGCATTCAAGTGATGCTTAGTGAATGGCAAACATTGTAGACCCTGATGTGGGTCTACAATGTTTGCTCAGACCAGTGTCCGAATATTTAGGATCATAAGAGTACATGTACTCGCACAGCCTTCATAGCTGTTACTCGCTGCTGTTCTTACAGAGACTGTTGGCTGTTCTGATCCAGAGATATGTATGGAAGTGTGTGGATCTGAAAGTGGGTGTAGCAATATTGCTTATCCAACCCTGGTTATCAACCTGATGCCTCCAGGTAAGATTTTCTGAAAATGTGGTCATTGTCATGTGAAAAGGAACCTAAACCATTTTTAGCTCACCTGTATGAAAGTACAGAGAGCTGTTGTTGTCACTTAGACGTCAGCATGGGCATGGGCGTCACACACTGCAGGTGAGCTATCCTGTACGGGGACAGGTCTTGTTTGACCATGTACTTGGCCATCCTTATCATTCGGATGAGTCCAATTTAAGTTTTAGGGATTTCTGGTGTATGTTTTCATTTATAGAAATTCCTGCAAGCAAACTGTGTAGGCCCTGATCAGATGATGCCTTCAGCATCCGAACTGGGTCTGCACTGTTTGCATATGTCCTTAAAATGGGTTTCGGATCTAAAAATGGTTAAGCCATAGGGGTACAGGAGACACTGGAATATTCTGAAGATTTCGTGAGAGTTTGCCCAAATATGAAGCACTACATGTATCAGACAAGTTACAGAGAAAACAAAAACATAGTGCTGTTTTCGGTTTTGAGGAAATTATGCTCCTGTATATATTTCCTGTAGTGATTTCCTATTTTGCTTCCTAATTTTAATACTGCATAAAATTTTGATTTTAAACTTTGTACAAACAATTAATGTAACCAGCTGGATATATTGTAGTTATTCCTATGTCTGTCTGTCCATCCATTGTTGTCTGTTAACTTTATCCACTCCATATCTCCTAAATCCAAAGAAAGTTTGAATTTTGCCAGTGTTCATCTTAAAGATAATCTGCAGGAGTCAAATTTTCTTAAGTCTGACTAAGGTCAAGAACACACTAAGAGGACGAGTTCTAAGTTGCAGTAGCTTCTGCAATTTTGTTGGCAGTGGCTGTGTGAAAGCTGTATACAATCTACTCTTGTTATCTCAAAGTACCCTTGTATATCAAAGAATATAGTTTGGACACATTTTTTGTATTTCTTTACATTTTACTCCTGTGATCTTAACTTACTGGTATCTCAAAGTAAATTTTCTGGGACCAGAAAATTTAGTTTGAGACAAACTTCAACTTTGAGATATCAAGAGTTGACTAGTTTTATATGTTCTTTTCTAATTTACCTTTTTTTCCATAACAGGTGCCCGTGGTATGATGTTAGCAGTGATGTTATCAGCTCTGATGTCTTCTCTGACTTCAATATTTAACAGCAGTAGTACGATATTTGCAATGGATCTGTGGACACATTTCAGAAAGAAGGCTTCTGAGCTTGAAGTGATGATTGTTGGCAGGTATTGCTGTTTATAAATCCTTACAAAAAACCCACCACGTAAAATTTAGTGTTTCTCTGTTATGGTTAAAATTGCATTTGTCAGTTTCACTGATATACCATATAAATCCTATTAAATGCCTGGGGGGTGTTGCATTTTTCAGAAAGGGGGTGTTATGTAGGGCCTAAATTTTAGTTAAACTGCCACTGCCAAAACTCGTTTAATAAACAAGTATTAAGGTGAATTGGTATTCTTTCAGGGGTAGTAACTTTATTATTTTTTTGCCTGTCATCTCAGTAGGGCTAGGGGTCAACTCTTAAAGAAAAGAATTTCTTTCCTTGAAGAGTAGACCTCATGACAAAGAGCTACCTCCAGAGAAGCAAACAGGAATTCATGCAAGTTAATGATTATAACATTATTTTCCGAAAAGAGGCAGGGGGTGTTTGTTAGAGCATGGGCGTTTAATAGAATTAGTAGGGTAGGCAAAGTATCACGTGCATTTATGCAGATGAGTATCATTTAAGATATTGTGCATGAGCATACCTTTACAACACGAGAAAACCAACAATGTGGTTTTGCGCCCAGTGCAGACTCAGATCAGCCTGGGCATCTGTCCAGTCTGATCAGAGTCTTCGCTGTCTGCATGGAGGTAGATTAGACCCTTAGCTACCCTTTAAGCGCTTAACGAAGAGTCTGATCAGACTGGACGGATGCCCAGGCTGATCTGAGTCTGCGCTGGGCACACAACCACATTATTGGTTTTGTTGTGTCGCGGCTCATATCTAGATTATTTGTTAGAGCCTTGAAATCATGTGCTTATAATCCCTATTATACCTCCATATTGTACACATGAAAACATATACCCCACATTTTGCATACTTGGCTAGTAGCACAATAACAGTGCACTTGTGCTTGGGTAAAAATTTTACAGCCTTTGAAGTGTAACTTAAATTGCAATGAGACCATTTAATTGTAGTCTCAAAGCATTAGCTTTGCTCTACTTAAAGAAAAAGAAAAGAAAAAAATACCCTCAGTTTATTTTCTTGCCTGCAACAACTGCAACAAGCAGAAGCAAGGCATAGGTAATACTTTCCTGGGTTAGAGGTTATAAAACTTGAGAATAATCTCAAACCCAAAATAAAGCACACTTGAGTGGCTGCTTCCGAGCATGTGCTCGGAAGCAGCCAGTCAGTGTGCTTTATTTTGAGTTTGAGAATGTACTCAAGTGTTATAACCTCTGGGCCAGGTGTCAATGTCAGCAGCATAAACTTTCTTGAGTTTTCGCATTTAGCAATGTTTAGTGACAATGCTCAGACAGGCGAGACAGCAGATTCCATGCAATTCTTGTGTATTCATTCAGTGATAAGGGAGCTATAAGAATTCCTTTTTAGATGGAAGCAGGCATTTAACTCGGAAGTTGAATATTGGCAGCAACTAAGAATGAAACACACAAGCTTTTGCTTTGAACATGTCATGCAAGGGGATACTGTAAATTTCTGGGGGAAAATTGGAACAGAAAAAAAAAAACATTTCTCTAATTTTTGCTGACTACGTTTCATTACTCACATGTTCTTTAAAAAGAAAAAATTAAGACACATACTTTTTATTTCGCTGTATTAAAGACATTTGAGCTGCGACACAACAAAACTAACAAAATGGCATGTGTGCCCAGGGAAGACTCAGATCAGCCTGGGCAGCCACCCAGTCTGATCAGTTTTTTGCTTGAAGGGTAGCTAAGTGTCTAAGCTAGCTCCATGCAGACAGGGAAGACACTGATCAGGCTGGGTGGATTCTTACTTAGCTTTGTCAGTTGGCTTTGTGGTGTCGCAGATAATTTTATTTCCACCTTTATAAAAAACGCAAAATCAAAGATCAAAAATGATTGTAGAGTTGCTTCCTCTGAAAGTGTATTTAGTCATCTTAATATCTCATTCTTATTGGGAACTAATTTCAGACTTTTTTTTGCAGGTTCTTCGTCGTGGTCCTGGTAGTTATTAGCATAATCTGGGTGCCTGTGTTAAGGATCTCTCAAGGGGCACAACTCTATGTATACATCCAGGCTGTGTCAAGTTTTCTTCAGCCACCAATCTGTTGTGTGTTTCTGTTGGCTGTCTTTTGGAGCAGGTTGAATGAAAAGGTAGGAATTGTACAGATTAGTGAAAAGATTCTGTATTATGACTCTACATAAAAAGAGAATTATTTGAGCTGTGACACGAGAAAACCAACAAAGTGGTTGTGCACCCAGCACAGACTACGTTTGAGCTGGGCGCACAACCACTTTGTTGATTTTCTCGTGTCCCGGCTCATTTAATAATATGATGCCAGTGTCAGGAAAAAAAATATCTAGGACAGCAAATTTTTAGCATGCTGTACAGAGCACAGGGAGAGAGAGTGTAGTTACCATGGTTGTTTGGGTGTAGTTCCCATCTAAATTCGTGTCACAGTGCATTAATGTTTTATCTTGCTAGTTGGGGGTATACATGATGCCCCACTTGCATGCTGTAGTTTGAACAGTAATGATGGAACAAACATTGGAGATCCAGATCAGATTGCTCTGGAGGAGCACCACAAGAGCAGATTGATCAGGATCTGCAATGTTCGCTGAATATTACACATACTGGGATAGAGCAAACATATTTACTTTGATAGAGCAAGGGATTCAGTCAACATTAGAAAACAGAAAGTTCCATTGCAGGCCACTGGCATATCACAATAGTTTTATTTTCCTGAAGTTTGAAGAAATAAGAATAATGTGAAATTTCAGTTTTCATTACATGTATTTTCTTGTTTTTGTTTACAGGGTGCATTTTCTGCTCTTGTCGTTGGCTTGCTGTTAGGTCTTGTCAGATTTATTGTGGAGTACAGTTATCCCAAACCACAGTGTACGGAGAACCTACCAGACCCGGCACCATCTATTGTCAAAGACTTCCATTACCTGTACTTCTCTGCTTTTCTCTTCTTTGTCACTGGAATAGTGGCAGTAGGGGTTTCTTTGCTTACAAAGCCAATTGATCCTCGATGTGTAAGTATATGAGCCATGACGAGAAAACCAACAAAGTGGCATGTGGGCCTAGTTAAGACTCAGATCAGCCTGGGCATCTGCCCAGTCTGCTCATTTTTCACTGTCCGCAGGGAGCTAGCTTAGACCTTTACCTACGTTTTTAATGCACAGCAAAGACTCTGTTCAGACTGGGTGGCTGCTAAGGCTGATCTGAGTCTTGGCTGGGCACATATGCTGCTTTGTTGGTTTTATCCTGTCTGGGCTTACATAGTCTTTCATGATCTCTTTAGGATAGCCTTCAGGCCTGTCTTGCTATTCACCTGTCCTGCTTGATTAAAAATTGTTGTATACTCAACTTGTCCCACAGTTTTCATCCTGTAAGTTTGAAACTTAGCACAGCTATTACAGAAATATGGGAGGTGTGTATGTGAGGTTAGAATTTTAATTTTAAAGAGTAAAAATTACTAATTAGCTCACCAGAGCCGAAGGCTCCGGGGGAGCTTATAGGATAGGCAGTGGTCCGTCGTCGTCGTCGTATGTCGTCGTCGTCGTCTGTCGTCTTCGTCCGTCAACACTTTTAAACAACATCTCTGAATCTGCTAGGCCGATTGGGCCCAAATTTCATCTGTGTGGTCCTTGGGTAGGGGGATTGAAAGTTTGTGTTTTTTATGAAAATTGGCCATTTAGTTTGGTTGCTATGGCAACTTAGAGTTCCCATTGACTTATAATGGGGAAAATTGAAAAATGGCATTTTCTGCAAAGCCATTGCAGATATGTTGATAAAACTTTTATAGAAATGTTTCTTGAGATGTCTTCTATCAGTTATATGTTTTTTGCCCCACTGCTCCTATTATGGGTTGCCATGGAAACCAAAATGCAAAAAAAATGAAAAAAATATTTAAAAAATTATCTCTTCCGAAGCCACTTGGCCAATAAGGCCCAGATTTCATCTGTGGCATCTTTGGGCTGGGGATTGAAAGTTTGTGTTTTTTATGATCATCGGCCCTTTAGTTTGGTTGCTATAGCAACTTAGAGTCCCCATTGACTTATAATGGGGAAAATTGAAAAATGGCATTTTCTGCCAAGCCATTGCAGATATGTTGATAAAACTTTTATAGAAATGTTCCTTGAGATGTCTTCTATCAGCTATATGTTTTTTGGCCCACTGCTCCTTTTATTGGTTGTCATGGAAACCGAAATGTAAAAGAAATGGAAAAAAATACTTAAAAAATTATCTCCTCTGAAGCCACTTGGCCGATAAGGCCCAGATTTCATCTGTGGCATTCTTGGGCTGGGGAATTGAAAGTTTGTGTTGTTTTTTTTATGAAAATCAGCCCTTTAGTTTGGTTGCTATGGCAACTTAGATTTGCATTGACTTATAATGGGGAAAATTAAAAAATGGCATTTACTGCCAAGCCATTGCAGATATGTTGACAAAACTTTTATAGATTGTTCCTGGAGAAGTCTCTTATTAGCTATGTTTTTTTTTGCCCACTGCTCTTTTTATTGGTTGCCATGGAAACCAAAATGCAAAAATATGGATAAAAGAGATAGTTAAAAAAAATTATCCTCTCAGATGCCATTGGGCCGATAAGACCCAGATTTCGTCTGTAGTATCCTTAGGCTGGGGGATTGAAAATTTGTTTGTTTTTTTTATAATGGCAACTTAGAGTTGCATTGACTTGTAATGGGGAAAATTAAAAAATGGCATTTACTGCAATCAATATATGGAAAATAGTTAAATATTTTGTTATCAAATCAACAGACTGTCAGACTGAGACTTTGTAGTTGTATATTTTGTATTAGCCTGTACAAATGTGACAGCAATTTTGAGCCTATACAAATTTGATAGCAATTTTGAGCTAGAGATCTGGTGAGCTTTGTGGCCCGTGGGCCTCTTGTTTTTGTATTGCTTGCGACTGATAGAAGTGAGACACAAATACTATGATGGTGCCTAGTTGGCCTAGGCAGCTTTAAGGTTCGTTGATTTTTCTGGTGTGCCTGTGTTTTGGGACAATGCACTAACAGGGGAGACGTTACTTTCTGCAAAATTCTTGTTGATAAACAACAGGACAAGGTTGTTCAAAACATTGTTATCCCAACGAGCTCATTAAAGACAAATTTTCTTGTATATTGGGTGTCATAATCCTATTATGCAACAGTCCAGTGACACTGCTATTACATCAATGGAAATAAGCTTTCTCACATAGGTAATGACATAACAGAGTCATAAAATCAAAAAAGACTGGGGGTGTGTTCTATATAGTAGGGAGTATTTGTCTTTAAGAGGTCAACTGGTTAAGTGTTTTAAGACTTTCTGGCCAAATACACTATTATTTTGTTAAAACCTGGGCGCGATTTCACGACCTTCAGGCATTTTTTCTGCACTATAACCGAGGTACTCTGACCACTTGACCACGGGCCTCTCTGACATATGAGCCACGACACGAGAAAACCAACAATGTGGTTGTTGGCACTGCGCAGACTCAGATCAGCCTGAGCATCCGCTAAAATTGATTAGACCCTTCATTAAGTGCTCAAAGTGTAGCTAAGGGTCTAAGCTACCTCTATGGGGACAGCGAAGACTCTGATCAGACTGGGCGGATGCCCAGGCTGATCTGTGTCTGCGCTGGACGCACAACCACATTGTTGGTTTTGTCATGTCGCGGCTCATATAGTTTGATTTGGTATTGATTCTTCTTGATAAAGGCAAGTAGGCCAAAAATCTGAAATAAAGAGTAATTTAGATTAATATTGTACAGCAACAGTATTTTTGTTCTGATTTATGTCTTTCAGTTACACCGATTAACATACTGGACAAGGCATAGCAAAGAGCCCAGGCTTGAGATTGATACCCTACATCATTCTGACTCGACTAGCTCTGCAAGTTCTTCGGAGAAATCGGATAAAGATATTGAGCTAGATAAGTTGAGGGTGGGAGAGTATGATATCCCGGAAGTAGGAGAGGGGGACTTGAAAAAGGACGGTGTTATTGTAGTAAGGGATGGAAGTTTGGAAGAAGGAAAGCCACTTACAAAAGTGGATAAGTTTGGAGATGGAAAGAACGGCCCTGTTGTTGTGATTGAAGATGAATCCACAAGGATAATAGGTAATTAACTATTTTATGCAGAGCTCTAGATAAGAGGGAGTATTTGATGATAACTGAGGATAATTTTTCTTATTTCTCATCGAAACCATATGTTGTGACCCCTCATCTGAACCGTCTCGTCGAGACGGTTCAGATGACGGGTCACAACATATGTTTTTATGCAGAATTAACAAAAATTATGGATATGATATCCCGGAAGTAGGAGAGGGGGACCTGAAAATAGACGGTGTCATAGTAGTAAGGGATGGAAGTTTGAAAGAAGGAAAGCCACTTACAAAAGTGGATAAGAATGGTCCTGTTGTTGTGATTGAAGATGAATCCACAAGGATAATAGGTGATTAACTGTATTATACATAATAAGGGGGTTTTGGTTAGTTGAATGCCCATATTTGGCATTATTGCCTAAGTTTGTTAACCCTATTGCACTCAGAATAGCCAAAACTCCATAGAGTTTTGGCCATTCTGAGTACTATAGGGTTGAATAAAAGTGACTGGTTTGTATTTAATTTTGTAGATCACAAGACTGTTTGTTAAATATCTCTTTGAGCTGCTGATAAATTTCGAATTTGTATCAAACCAGCATGGATATTGTAAATGGAATAGCATAATAGAGGATTAGTTTTGGCGACTATGGCTCCATTTTCAAAGTCACAAGACGACTTTTGCGTATTAATTTTCTCGTAACTGATTGTCATATTTTAACAGAACTTGATAGATTATGCAGCTAGGAAGAGTTACTGTATTGATTTCAAATAAAGCATGCCAACATTTCAACATTCAGTTATTTGCAAAATGACAGGATGAGAAATGCACTGTCATTCTTCCACACTTGAGATGGTCACAACATATAATTTTAAGGAGAAATATGAAAAACTCTATGTTACGCCTTCTTATCTGGTGTATAAAATGAGCCGCGACAAGAAAAAAAACAACAGAGTGGCCTGTGCGACAAGGGAAGACTCAGATCAGCCTGGGTTTCCACCCAGTCTAATCAGAGTCTTTCCTGTGCGTATAAAATATTTCTAAGAGTCTTGGTTGAGCACACTTGCCACTTTGTTGGTTTTGTCCTGTCGACATGGCTCAAATGTTTAATTAACTTATGTTTCAGATAACCTGCCGTGGTATAGGAGGATCGCGAACTGGGTGTGTGGGATTGATAATGCCACAGGGTCGTCCGCAATTGCCAACAAACAGGTCCAGACTCCGGACATGTTGTCGATTAAACAGAATAAATGGTGGAAGATCTCCTCTAACTCGGCGGCTGTCCTCATTATGATCATCGCGGTGTCTATATGTGTTGTGTTCCGATGAATATTTTACTCTGTATCCATTAGCTGCATTGGTAGAGCTTCAGATTACCATAAAAATTCAAAATATTGGGACACCTAAAATGATCCACATCATGTGATTTCAAACAATGTGGCATTGGTGACAAGCTAAGGCTCTGATCAGACTGCACTTGAGTGCAGTCTGATCAGAGCCTTTACTTGTCACATCAGCCATCTATGGAATTAGCCCAAGCCATACAGCCAACAGTGAGGCCTCTGTAGACATGGTGTAAACGGTACGGATGATCTTAATATCTTATGACAATATTGCTACATTGTTGGAAGCCTCACCATGTGGCTCAAATACTGTAATTGTCAAAAAGATAAAAAAAAAAAAAAAAAAAACAGTTTGGTTGCACAATGTAGTAACTTGTCCAAAAGATGCAGTTGAATGGCAAACATGAGGAGCATTCTGATCTGGATCTGCACTGTTTGCTCAGTCATATCTTTCCCAATATTTGGAACATTTACAGGTGATGAGTCAAAAAAATTGAAGATAATTTTCTTAAAAAATGTCTTTATCTGTATAAAACATGTTTTGGCACCTCTGTTTAACTCCTATGATGGTACAGTTCAGATGAGAGACCACAACATAGTATTAATGGGGTAATATATATATATATATATATATATATATATATATATATATATATATATATATATATATATATATATATATATATATATATATATATATATGAAGAAATGAGACCCCTAATTTAAACTGTCATATTGAGGCAGGTCAGATGAGGGGCTGCCGCATAGTATCAATGGAGCCTTAACAAAAATTCTCCCTGAATTGCCATCAAAAACTGTTTCTTTGTACAGAAGCTCTGTACATATTCACTAGAGCTTCAACTATTCCCAAATTTTAGGGATGAAATTTGGCCATTCTCCAATGTCAAGCAAGTTTATCAGAAAACTTGTCTTCATCTGTAGAAAAACTACACTTTATATGAAAACTCAGCTTCTCCATGCTGTGTAGAGTTAGCCAGGGTCTTGTTGCTCAAAGCATTGTTAGGATAGGCATTACATAAAGATAACATTTGTCAAGGATTCAATATCAAATGGGCTAATTATTTTGCTGACAAAAACGTGAAGGGCTTTTGCATTGCAAAAGCTTCTCAGATTTTTTTTCAGCAAAATCTTGCAGTGTTTTTGCATATAATAGAATTTAAAAATACAGCCTCTCATTAGGTAAAGGCATAGTTTTGAACACCAGGGCCCTGAAAATTAACTTGACAATCTAAACTGTGGATGCCCTGATCAGACTTCCTATACCAAAAAGTTCTCAAACAGCCCAAGGCAGGATTTTTTCTCACATAGATTATTGGAAGTGTAGTTATGTTCATTGCAAGGAAAAGTTTACTTAATTTTAGAAATTTTCATGAGTGCAAAAGTTGTGCATATGATATTTCCTGTTATATAAAAGCATCATGTACTTGTGTATTTATGTTGACCATGAAAATCATGAACATTATTAAACTGTGAACATTTTTAGCTTGCCTGTACAAATGTACAGGAAGAGCTATTGCACTACCCCTGGCGTCGGCAGCAGCGTCGGGATAAGCAAAATATTAGTTTTACGTTAAAGTTTGTAATGTGATGGCCAGTGGGCTGTCAGGTATGCTATCCTGTACGCAGACAAGTCTTGTTTCAATGACATTATAAAGTTAAGTCTTTCCTGTAACCTTTCAAGGTGGTTGGGGCACCAGATGACTTTACAACAGTCCCTTTCCACCTAATTCTGTCTTCAGCTTCCCAAGTCATGCTAGCAAAGTCCATCTCTGTCAAGCCCCAGTAGCTCAGTGGGTTGAGCTCTGGCTTGCTGATCTTGTGGCCCCAGATTTGATTCCCACTGGAGGTGGAAATCTTTCCAGTTGTAAACAAGGTCCCATTCCCCCAACCTTTCATCATCACCCTCCCGTCATCCTGATAGGACTGGAATACTGTTGGAAAGGAAATAAAATTGCAGGTCATCCATCTATCCCTGTCTGCTCCTTAATATTGTCTTCCTACCTCTTCTTCTGTCTACCTCTTCTTCTTTTTCCTTTAACTGTGCCCTGCAGAATTGTCTTTGCTTAACCAGAAGACCTTGAGACGTGACCGTGACCAAACCACTTCGATTTCCATTTCTTGACTGAGATCAGGAGTTTGATATATTCTCCAATTGCTGCTTGGATCTTTCTGCAAGCCTTCTCATTGGTGACATGGTCGAGATGTTCAGTAACCCTTGGTAGCATCTCACCTCAAAGGCCTGCTTTCTTTTCTCTAACTCTGCTGACAAGGTCCATGGCTCACAGGCATACAGAAATATGAATATGATAAGGGAGCACATCCGTTTCATCTGTGAGCCAAGAGATATGTTATCTCCTCATATTGGCTTCAATTTTTTCGGAGCTGAAGTGGATTTAGCAATCCTTCAGACAACCTAAGATTTTGAGCCTTCATCTGAGATAATTGCTTCAAGGTATTTGAAGCTTGTAACTGTTTCGAACTTCTGTCCTTTAACCTTGGTCTCCTGTCTGGATGCCATTGGGGCTGTTTGTCATTAGTTTGGTCTTCTCAGCATTTATCTTCATTGTACACCTTGTGCAGGATTTGTCAAGACTTTCAACCAGGGCTTCTAGTCCCTTCTGTTCCTCAGCAAGAGTGTCAGTCTCATTGGCAAACAGCAGATTGTAATTGATCTGCCAAATATGTTATCCTATCCATCTTGTTCTTCCAGAGCATCAGACATAATCTTTACAAGAAAAATGTTGAAGAGGGCAGGTTAAAGAAGGCAGCTGGTCTAACTCTCAACATTATCAGTGTGCCTGTAAATTGTGAAACAACAAAACAAGTATGATAGACAGAGAAGATGTAATAGTTTGCTTGTATCAGGTTTATTTTATGAAGTATTATATGTTTATGCCATAGTTTTAAAGCACAATGAGTCATATTTAGATTATGTTATAGTCTGTTTTATCAAATGTTATATTACATGTGCTAATGCCATATCTTTAATGCACAATGGGTATACTCTATTTTTTTTGTATTTATACAGAGCTCTAGAGAAGAGGGAATATTTGACGATAATTGATGATAAATTTAATTGTTTCTCATTGAAACAATATGTTGTGACCCCTCATCTGAACTGTCTGGTCAAGACAGTTCAGGTGAGGGTCACAACATATGTTTTTTATGCAGAATTAACAAAAATTATCCCTAATTATCACCAAATATGCTTGTCTAGAGCTCTGATTTATATGTAGTTAGAAAGTATTATTGTTTACGGATCAGTACCATTCCAGTTTATTTTAAAGTATTTTGTCAGTTTATTTTTAGGCATACATGTTATATGTCATACATCAGGAGTTAAAGTTTTGTTTATGTGTATTTTTAGCTGTGAATTGCAGAGCTGTTGGGGAATTTCAGACCAGTCTTCATAAAAAACTTGTTGTGGCCCCTCATTAGAACTCCTCAAAGAGGTAAGAGGAGCAGTGCTCTAGATAAGAAGGGGTAACAGGGGTAATTTAGAGATAAATTTCCATATTTCTCAAAAAGAAAAAAAAAGTTGTGATCCCTCATTAGAACTCTCATGATGAGATATTTCTAATGAGGGGTTACAATATATGCTTTTCTTGAAAAGTAAGAAAAATTATCCCTATTAATTTCCTTAGTACCCATTCTTATCTGGAATTAGGTGGTCCTGATGAGGGTCACAACATAAGATATACATAGTTGACGCACAAAGCAGTAAAAGGGCCCTTAATATTAGGATGTCAAAATCTTATGACTTTCCAATCATTTAAGATATGTACTATCTCTTTCCCATGTGCAGTTTTATTCAAATTACTTGTTGCAATTATTATTTTGTTCATAAACTTAGTCCAGTACAATCTGATCTGAACAAATGGCTATCAGTATCACATCATATGGAGAAATGTTGTTTTGGAATAGTCAAGACTCAAAAACCCACCAGATAATGTGCTATTATTTAAAAATTTAGTGACAATTGTCATATGCTTATATTTGTGATGGTATATGGGTTAACAGCGGATGGGATTCTTTATGCAATTGATGTTACATGAAAAGGTACCTTACATCATGTGCATACAGGAAAGCCTAAGATCAGCCTCCAAAAAAATGATCAGATGCAGTCTTCCTTTCTGCATATACCATATAGTCTGTTTTCGAAGCTGTGCAGGCTGATTTGAGTATTTGCAGTATGTACATGGCTTAGAGTTCCTTTTCATGTGATGCAAACCATGTCATGTTGAACCCATGGAAAGACATGAGCCTCGACACGAGAAAACCAACAAAGTGGTTGTGGGCCTATCCCAGACTTAGATCGGCCTGGGTATCCATCCAGTTCGATCAGACTTTTCGCTAAGCGGGTAACTAAGGGTCTAAGCTACCTCCATGCGGACAGAGAAGACTGATCAGACTGGGTGGATGCCCAGACGGGGTGGATACCCAGGCTGATCTGAGTCTGCGCTGGGTGCACAACCACTTTGTTGGTTTTCTCGTGTGGTGGTTCAAATGATGATTCTAAGAGCATTATGTCATTAACAGGATAACTAACAGAATTTCAAAAATCTCAAGGAAACTTCAGCAGGCCGAAAAAAAAAAAGCTGAGATTTTTCAAAATTCTTCTGTGCCATTCTGCTTAGCATTACAGCTTATACCAACAGAATTTCGGAAGATATATTTTTGTAACAAAATAGTTATGTGATTTATTTAATTTATGGGCAATTGATATACGGCAGTACCCGAGTATTGTAGCTTTGCAGTATTTTCTTTTATAACAGTTCTACAGACTTATTAGATATTTGTATAATGTAATATATGTTTAGAAGTTCATTTGGCTGCCTAGATGGTTATTGTCCCCCAATGTTTTCATTGGTTGTGGACTATAGAAAAGGGTTCACTTCCAAAACAATCCCAAAAATCTAGACCCATCTTACAAGATGGATCTAGATTTTTATACCCCGCCACACTTCAGTGGTGGGGTATTATGTTATACCTTTTGGTGTCAGTCTGTCCATTGCGCTCACCATTTCCGATCGATAGCTTGAGTATTTATTCATGAAATTTTTTCAAATTTTGCATACATATTGTTATCTGCGATGAGTTGTATGGGATTGTTAATGGACAAAATCCGTCCATTTTTAACAGAGTTACTGCCCTTTTTCGTATCGGAAAAATGGTTTCTGGCCTGTTATTCCTTTACTCTTTATGATATCTGAATGAAACTTCACAGACATCAAAGGTTACATACTGTGACAAAGGACCGTACTGTGACAAAGGACCGTCACTCTGACCTTCCCAGTTTGTGAGTTATCCGCCCTTGATAGGTCTGGAAAAAAGGTATTTGACCTGTTGTTCCTGTACTATATGGAATATCTGAATGAAACTTCACAGATATGTTTCACATTAAACGTTACATATGGTGACTAAGAACCGTCACTCTTACCTTTCCTGTTCATGAGTTATCCGCCCTTGATTGAACTGAAAAATGTTTTTTTAACTCGTTCCTTTACTATATGGAATATCTTAATGAAACTTCACAGATATGTTTCACATTAAACGTTACATCTTGTGACTAAGAACCGTCACTCTTACCTGTCCGGTTCATGAGTTATCCGCCCTTGATTGAACTGAAAAATGTTTTTTTACCCGTAGTTCCTTTACTATATGGAATATCTTAATGAAACTTCACAGATATGTTTCATATCAAATGTTACGTATTGTGACAAAGAACCATCGCTCTTACCTTTCCAGTTCATGAGTTATCTGCCCTTGATAGGTCTGAAAAATGGTTTTTGACCTGTAGTTCCAATCTGTATGGAATATCTGAATAAAACTTCACAAATATGTTTACATCAAAGGCTTCATATCATGACTAGGAACTGTCACTCTAACCTTTCCAGTTCATGAGTTATTCCCCCTTGGTTGATCTGAAAAACGTTTTTTTTTTATCTGTAGTTCCTTTACTGTATAGAATATCTAAATGAAACTTCACAGATATGTTTCACATTAAACGTTACATATTGTGACTAAGAACCGTCTCTCTTACCTATCCCGTTTGTGAGTTTTCTGCCCTTGATTGAACTGAAAAATGGTTTTTGACCTGTAGTTCCCTTTCTATATGGAATATCTGAGTAAAACTTCACAAATATGTTTTACTTCTAAGGCTTCATATCATGACTCTGACCTTTCCAGTTCGTGAGTTGATTGATCTGAAAAAATGTTGTTTTTTTTATCTGTAGTTCCTTTACTATATGGAATATCTGAATGAAACTTCATAGATATGTTTCACATCAAAGGTTACATATTGTGACAAAGGACCATCACTCTTACCTTTTCATTTAATGAGTAACCTCCCTTGATAGATCTGAAAAATGTTGTTTTTGACCTGTAGTTCCTATACTATATGGAATATCTGAATGAAATTTCACTGATATGTTTAATGCCATAGAATAAGAGTCTCTCAGCTCAAAGAAATGCTTTACAGCCTGATCTAAATCTACACTGGTCCACATTGTTGGGTGGTTTATATTAATATTTATTTACAGTAAGGACATCATACCTCTGCCTATCCCAGTTCTGTGGCTATTTAGCTATTATATTTGGGATTGTTTTGGAACAGAAATATCAATCTTAAAGCTGAGTTACACAAGACTGATTTACATATTTGGGGTAATTTTAAAGGGAAGTCCCCCACAAAATAGCTGAATTAACAAGTAGACCATCTAGGCCAACACGTCAGGCATTGAAATTAGTGGCATTAGAATAGTCTACCTATATGACACCAATTCACAATGAAATAGTATAATGATTTGGTTTATTCATGGAAGACCAGAGATTGTTTTGTTTTGCAAGATGGAGCTTGAAAAAGGAGATGCGACACACAAAAAAAAACAAAGGCATGTGTGCCTTGTGAAGACTCGGATCAGCCTGGGCATCTGCAAAGTCTGATCAGAGTCTGTGCTTGTGCTTAGAGGGTAGTTAAGGTTTAATCTACCTCCATGCCAACAGCGAAGACTGTGATCATACCGGGCAGATGCCGAGGCTGATCTGAGTCTTCACCAGGCACACATACCTTTTTGATGGTTTTATAGTGTCATGGCTCATTAATGTTTTTATGCCCCTGTGACGATAGTCAGGGGGCATTAAGATTTGCTCCTGTCTGTCGGTCTGTCTGTCCGTCCGTCCGTTCGTTACACTTTACGGTATAGAGTTTGTGTAATCAACCTCTCCCACAGTTTTCAGTGGATCTTTTTCAAACTTCACATACATGTTGTGGACATATTGAAGATGTGCATTTGGGTTTTTGTTGGAGCTAGAATTAATTTTGACAGAATTACGGCCTTTTGAACTTAGTCATTTTAGGCAAATTTTTGCATTGTAGGGTATAGAGTTTGTGTAATCAACTCCTCCCAGTTTTGAATGGATCTTTTTCAAACCTTGCATACATGTTGTGGACATATTGAAGATGTGCATGTGGGTTTTTGTTGGAGCTAGAATTAATTTTGACAAAATTACGGCCTTTTGAACTTAGTCATTTAAGGCAAATTTTTGCATTGTAGGGTATGCAGTTTGTGTAATCAACTCCTCCCCCAGTTTTCAATGGATCTTTTTCAAACCTTGCATACATGTTGTGGACATATTGAAGATGTGCATGTGGATTTTTGTTGGAACTAGAATCGATTTTGACAGAATTACGGCCTTTTGAACATAGTCATTTAAGGCAAATTTTTACATTTGTAGGGTGAGGAGTGTGTGTAATCAACTCAACCCTCAGTTTTCAATGGATCTTTTCCAAACTTTGCATACATGTTATGGACATATTGGAGATGTGCATGTGGGTTTTTGTTGGAGCTAGAATTGATTTTGACAGAATTATAGTCTTTTGAACTTAGTCATTTTAGGCATATGTTTGCATTGTAGGGTAATTTAGTACTTTGTGTAATCAACTCCTCCCACAGTTTTCATTTGCTGTTTTTCAGACATTTGAGACTTGTTGTGGACACAGTGAAGATGTGCATGTTGGTTATGATAGGAAAAAAATAATTCTGAAGGAATTATGGCCTTTTAAACTTAGTCATTGTGGGCTGCATTTTGCACTATAGGGTATAAAGTTTGTGAAATGTTTTCAGTGGATTCTTTGTAAATAGCATTTGTGCTTGAAAGGTGCTTTAGGGATGTACACATGTCCTGTGACAGGCGCTGCACGGGGGCATCATCAGTGTCTTACAGACACAATTTTCTAGTTTATCACTTCGATGTGTCATACAATCTCCTGTAGTCAAATGACCAAGTGCACTCTTGCTGATGTTCTTTTCCCCCATTTTGAAAAAGGGAAATATCTTTTATGACTTCTGTTTGTTTCTCTGGATGAAGCAGCCTTTTCAAAATGGGGTCTACTCATAAAATTTTATTAGCTCTAGTAATCCAGGAAAATATTATAATAAAAGCAGGGACATCCCACGAAGTCCTTTGTGCTCTTGCTCCAGTAAGGTAAATAATGTCATCTCTCGCTGCCTCGAACACTGATATCTCAAAATACTCTCTAATATCAAAGAATATAGTTTAAGGACATTTCCTCTTTTATTTAAAGTTCAGCTCCTTTTATCCGAATCTACTGATATCTCAAAGTAAATTTTCTGGGACCAGAAAATTTACTCTGAGATATCAGTAGTTTGGGATGAACTTTGACTTTGAGATGTTGAGAGTTGACTGTATGGCACTTTAAGGTGTAAGGGTACACTTTCAGGGCAAGCAACTTTGTCATCATTTTTGCCTTCCCTCTCAATGACAGTCAACTCTAAAAGCATAATAATAGCATGCCCCCTTAAAAGGAAAGAATATGCTACTAGGGGAGCATATTCTTCCCTAAAAGTAAAGAATATGCTCCCCTAGTAGCATATTCTTTCCTTTAAAGGTAGACCCATTTTGGGAGATCTTAAATCATCCAGGGAAGGATAAGGATGTTACAAAAGTTGTCCCCCTTTGTAAAAATGGTGAAAAATTATGGAGCTGTACACATACACCTTCATACTTGTAATTGCTGAAGTTATAAAAAGTTGGAAAATACTAGTATTATATATCCTGATACTCCAAATCTCCTAATAAATGGCAAATATTGTGCTTGTCTTATTTTTTCCAAGCCGGAAAGATTTGAGGTTCGATAAAAATCATTAGACTGTATGTCCAAACAGCTTTTCATTACCAGTGTGTAGATTCTTCAAGATCGGCAGACTGTTGATTTTTAAAAGGGAATATAGTAAAGTCTGCACGTATGAGAAGTATTCTAACAGTTTAAGTGTATGGGTACATTAAATATATACACTGGGACTCTATAAACTCTTTAAAAGGGTTTGATACAGGTCCCTGTGGCTTTTGTAAAATCCTGTTTGCAAAATTCCAAAAAGGAGTGGGCTCTTTAAGGAAGAAAAGCACCAATGATTGAAGAGTTACTCCCTAAGAAATTGTACCTATCCACTGAAGGATGAGAGCTTCTGGTACTAATATTTCAGTTTCACGAAGTTTCAAGTTATTTCAGTACACAAACCAAATCAATTTTATTTGTATAAAGTCCAGTCATAGGGCTGTCACCAGTCACATGTAATTACACAAATACAATTACAAATAGACCCACATACATGTAGTTATACATACAAATATGTTTATATAGAACACAGCCTCATGGATGGTCATCACAGTTTTATTATTCAGACTATTAAATGAACAGATTTTGAGATCAAGACCATTGCCATTTTCATTTAAAATATACATGCATATTTGAATGAAATATATATGTATAATTGACCAGTCTCATGTACAGACATATACATGTATATAGTTCTTAGTACATGTATTAAGGTGAAAGATTCAAGTACATTGAACCTTTGTATACTGGAAGCCCACATTGGATCTTATGATGCAAACAGTGCAGACCCAGATCAGATGGTGCAGAACATGATGTCTAATCAGGGTTCACACTACTTAAAGGAATTTCTAGGCAGAATACAATAAAGGTGAAAACATTCACCAGAAATCCTAAACACTAGAGATGGACTCATCGAAATGATAAGGAATAACAAAAATGCCCAATTAGAAAAGTTTCCCCCACCACTCTCCTTTGTAGAAAGTGGTCAAGCAGAGTGTGTATACATGCACTTTTATCATATACAGTCAACTCTTGATATATCAAAGTCGAAGTCCATTCAAACTACAGATATCTAAAAGTAAAGTTTCTGGTCCCAGAAAATTTACTTTGAGATATCAGTAGTTTGGGGTAACAGGAGTTGAAATGTAAATAAAAGTAGGAGATGTGTCCAAACCATATTATTGCATTTAAAAGATACTTTGAGATATCAGTGTTCAAGATATCGAGAGTTGACTGTAGTAGGAGAAGTAGAAGACTCCGACAGAGCAATTTGGATGTGCACAGTTTTGTGGGATAGTGTGCAATTGTCGGAACTTATGAGTCATATATTGCTCACTTTCGAGATGTCTTCTAAAGCCTGTGACCAGCTATAGCAATAGAAGGCTCAATACTTGATGACAGCTGCTGTGCCTGCCATTGCTTCTTGCTCTGGGACGGCTGGTCAGGGTAACTAGTGGAACAACAATAGCAACAACACCATTGTTTTAAGTTGTCTGGGTACACCTCCAAGTTCATCTGCTATTTTTGCAAATGGGAAACAACTTTTGCTTCTTGTTTCTTCTCAGGATGATAAAGCCCTTCCGAAAGGACTTCTATATGATTAAGGCGAGGATTTTTCCCCATTAGACCGGCGAGACAGGTCCAAATTTTCAAAAGTATAAAGAGGGCAAATTTTTCTAAGCAGAGCTTCCGCAAATATGTAAACCGTATGAAATCAGATCATTTGTGATTCAGACCCAAAGACATGGGGAGATAATCCAGTCTGATCCTACCTACCCTAAATTCAAGGTTTTTGCATACCTCATTTTTTGAGGTAATAAATTTATGGAAATCAGTCATCCATTCCATAAATTTTTGTCATAAATGCATGCTAAATACACGCATATAACAATACAAAGCAATGATTTTGTTCTTGTTACCCTTGATTGGCATTTAAGGTGGTGATTATCACTGATATGGGGCAAAGACAAAAATCTGCATAAAATGCTGAAAATACAACAGATCTTCCCAAAACTTAGCAGATGCCTTCTTTATGTTGTTTCTCACAATTCAGAATCCCCAAATGCAGGACTTATTGATGTTAAAAGGGATTTATATAAGGAAAGATCAAAGGGTAATTTTGTGCGAATAAATCTAAAAAATGACCATCATTATTGAAAATGTAACTAGGTCTGAACTTAAATTAATGTATTATGTAGAGCGTCCTAGCAATTATTTTTTCCATTTTTGCTGCGCGTTATCAGGCTGCGCAGATAAAAAAAAGGTGTGGCCTGTGTCCAAATTACTTGTCTTAATATACACAGTAGAGTCCATTTTCATGATTTTCGAGGTTGAATAATTACAATAACACGCCTGGTTTGGTCATTGTAATGTAATATTTATACTGTGAGTATGATATAGGTATAACTGACCTACCTGTATTAATGAATGCAATCACTATACATGCACTTATATACATGGTCAGACATTTGAGAAAAAGCTACTGTTTTTATCTGGCCTACCTTACAATTTGAGAAAGAGTTGGAACAAATAATTGCTAGGACGCTCTTTTTAATGGATTAATTTAAGTTCAGACCTAGTTACGTTTTCAATAATGATGGTCATTTTTTAGATTTATTCGCACAAAATTATCCTTTGATCTTTTCATATAAAAACACTTTTCTAAACAGCATGTCCCTCTATTTTGTATTCTAAACTGTAGAGAACAACAAAAATAAGAAGTCTGGTAACTTTCAGGGAGATACCATAATTTTTTATGGTTTTATTGAGATTTTTGTATATACCACAAATCACCACCTTAAACGTGCAAAACCATAGTTGTACTTCCGGTCAAAGCGGCCAAAAGAGAACACTTCACATAACTAAAATACAAGTACTTTCCCCCACGTGACCCAGCATTTCCTTCATGCAGCAGACTTATGTGATGCAAATACGCAATATATATGAGTGGGAAGCTGGGTCACCGGGGGGGGGGGGGGGGGGGGGAACGATACTCAGTAAGCCAAAGAAGAAGAATGGTCAACAGTGGCACTGTGACCTTCAAGGATTATATTGTGTACCATGACCTTGAAATGAGGTCAAGGTCACATACATATAGTCAAAACTATCCAGTGTTATCTGTTATCTAAGTAATGTGAGTCAAAAAAGGGTGAAATGTATACAATAAATCATTATTTCAACGATCAGTTAGAGGATAATTTACAATTTATTTCAACAATGACGTCAACGTATGTTTAACGTACTTTACATAGACACAAACACTCGAAAATCCATTTGTCATGCAAGTTACGTGTCATAGTCATAAATGCAAAGCAAAAGTCAGTGATCCGTATAACTTTTTAATCATGGGGAAAATTCACGCTTTAAGCATAGAAGTCCTTTAAGAGTTGACTCATAATGGGAAGCAAAAACAAATGGCAGACTTGCTTCCCCTGGATCTGTCTTAATCAATTTTTCAAAATCAAGTCTCAAGGCTGCATGTACAGTAGCGTAACGAAATAAAGTCAGCACTAGTGTTTGGGCATAGTGTGACAAAAGCCTTAAACTTGGTGGTTTACTGCTGTTTACAGACAAAATCTTTAAGTGCAGTAAATCTATGTAAGACTTGAAAAATATGTAAAATTCTTTTAACAACACAAAATGATATTTACCATTCGTATTACTTTTAAAAGGGAAGAATTAAAAAACAGGAAGAATAAATATGAGATTTTCATAGGTTTTCTCATGATGTGGGTTATTACCCCAGTGAAAACGGTGAGGACATACTAAATTGAGCCGCAACGTAGCAAAACCAACAAAGTGGCATGTGTACCCAGTGAAGACTCAGATCAGCTTGGGCATCTGCCCAGTCTGATCACAGTCTTTCCTGTCAGCATGGAGGTAGCTTAGACCCTAAGCTACCCTTACGTGCACAGATTAGATTCTGATCAGCCTTTTCGCAGATGTTATAATGCACATTTTCTCTTAACAGAGCCCAGGTAGACTCAGATTTTAGAATAAATAACTTTAAGCCAAGCAATTTTCTGCTTTATGAACCGATACACCTTTGCTAACTTGAATGTACAAGGAAGAAAAAGCACTAGGAAGCAAATAATAACGACGCACAGCATCTTTATGTACAAGGGGTGATCACAAACTCATCGGAAAAGTGCCGAAATCACCGTTATAGATTTTCTTAAAAGCAGCCTCATTATCTACAGGGTTGATTTGAGTACAGTTACAAAGTTTGTACCCAGCGGATCACAGGACATCGAACTAATGTCGATGCGACGTAACAACGTCGCATAGACGTCAGTACGACGTTATTTTGACGCCATGTGCCCGCTGGGTATGAAATGAGTCATACATCGAAGTTCTAAGGTGTATGGGAACACCATGCTTCTTTTGTCATTTTTACGAAGGAAAACAACTTTTTTAGACGACCTATTTACTTCCCCCTCCAAAACTGAGTCTACTGTTAGAGGACAGACTCTGTCCCTTGGGGAGCAAATGCTTTCATTTAATTTATCCCCATGTAGGGAGGCTTTCAGTTGTTTCCACTGAAAGTGTACACATTCCCATTAAATTTATTGAAGTAAAATCAACCCTTTAAGCGCCAAAAACAGACGACAAAATTTACGTCTGAAGAAATTAAAAAAATGCCTTGTCCTAGATATTTCATATTGAAAATTCAAAGACTAGAGGGCAAACAGTGTAGATCCTGATGAGGCGGCTCATTATGAGCCGCCCCATCAGGATCTACACTGTTTGCAAATTCTAGGGCAAACAATGTAGATCCTGTTGAGGCGGCTCATTATGAGCCGCCTCATCAGGATCTACACTGTTTGCACTCTGCTATTTTCGTTTTTGGCGCTTAAAGTGTTTATAAACATATTTCAGCTTTTTTTTGTGTAACTTTTTGATCGTCCCTCGTGAACTTTTAATTTATTCATATATTTATAATCTTATCGTTATTTTAATCGAACGAAATACCCTGTTGTTAATCTAAGCACAAACAATAATTATTACCCGAGATAACTGATTTTAAAATTCATTATATCAAATAAACCTGCAAGTAAAATGATGGAGCATTTATGTATGTTTTTGTGTTTTTTCTCTCTTACGATTGCGTGTGGCCGGGGTTATAAGCCTGTTATGTTCATGCATGGAATATTCGCAGCTGGGGACGAGCCTGACACTATCTTCAAATGGATCCAGGAGGTACCATAACATGTCTACAAGTAACCATTTCAACCCCCCCCCCCCCTCTCTCTCTCTCTCTCTCTCTCTCTCTCTCTCTCTCTCTCTCTCTCTGAACTTCGCTGACTTTATTCTGGTTGAAATGCGAAAAATAATTATTAAAACGCAAAGCCTAAAGCAAAAGAAACGTAACATATGAACTTTGAAGGACTGGGATAGACATTATAAACTCAGATAAGATTATATCCGATCATAGTCTGGGCGTTATTTCTCTTTCTCTCTCGTTGAAACTCGCTGATTTTATTCTGGTTGAAATTCGAAAAATGAAACGTATTTATACTTCTAAGGATTGGGATAGACATTAGAAACCCAGATTAGATTGTTCCCGATCAGGGTCTGTACCGTTTGCCACGGTGCTAGCATTTGCATTTGCTTTTCTTTCATGTTTTTTTTTTTTTTTTTACACGTTCATTTTTCTAAAAACAAGAGTAATCCCTCAGTATAATTATATCCTAATACTTGGTTAAGGGTATTTACGGAGAGATGTACTCATTCTCTTTCCCTTTACATACACAGAAAAGTTAAAACAAAATATCAAAGTTTTAGTCCAATGTCAACCAAGCATTATCACTTACCATAAATTTTAAAGCAAACATAAAGATACAGGAAAACCACGAAAATAAAAATTAATCGTTGTTACTAAGATCGCAATTAACTGCAATCGGACTGGACTGCAATAGGACTAGTTCCGAAACCGAAATGTGTCGGGCCTCTGTGTACTTGTTTGGCTTCTCATCAATTAAGAGTCGCTTACCCAACCACTTGATGTAATGAAGAACCATCCTGAGGGTGTTCACCTTTTCACAAAGAAGGTTAGATTAACTGGTAACGAACAGAAAAGAAAGTTTGGGAGCGGAACTGAACAGTCGTTAGCGATCATCCATTGTACATCTTTTTTTCCTATTTTTAAAAAGAAATATCCACATTTCTCACACAAACAGTGAAGACCTTGATAAGACACCGCGTTCTAGAACGCAGTGTCTGATCCGGGTCTCCACTGTTTGCCGTCCCTTTTATGGGACTCTTGATATATATAAGTTAAACTTATACCTGCAGGCTCACCCTGGCACAGTAACTTATTCAGTTGACGAGTTTGATCACCTAAACAGTCTCACCAACATGAACAAACAAGTGGAGAAGATCAAAGGCATAATGGGGGACTTCATGAAGAACCATCCTGAAGGTGTTCATCTTATATGTTTTTCACAAGGTAGGTTATTAGTTAAGTGCGATAACCGAGGGCCTCATGAAAGACTGTATTTTATGCTAAATGTTGTGGCCCTCGTTTACCGAATAGGAGCGGAACTGACCAGTCGCTAGCGATCGCCCTCTGTACATGATAGCAAGTACGTTACAATCGTGAGTGACTGAACAATATCGCTCCTCCACTTTGTAGATATATTGGGGAGGGAATTTATAATAACTATTATCCTGGATTCTCATCAACGCTTGAACAACTAGTTTAAGCGAAATTTATTCGTAAAGTTACGGTTTATACCAATAGGTAGTTTTCCCAGATGGGTTTTTCGGGGTGGGGGGAGGGGGGTGGGCGTTGCCTGTATAGTCGAAAGCTTTTGGATTATCTCCCCGTACAGTATGCTAAATTTGGATATTTAAGCGCATCATTTAATGAGGCGCTTTAAGTGGTAAAAAGTGGTGAAAATTGTGATCCTGGTCAGATTGCAGGGTCTTGAGAGTTGCATGACAAAAACAGACACCCGCTTACATGATATGATCTCTAAATTTTTTTCAATTTCAGGGGGGCTTATTTGTCGTGCAGTGCTGCAGCAGATTGAACACAACGTTGATACATTCATTTCTCTCAGTTCACCACAGTCAGGACAGTACGGAGGTACAGTAACAAAACTTAGGTGCATGGATACACTTCATGTTTTTCTGCATTTTTATTCCAAGGAAGATAACTTTTGTGACTTCCTATTTGCTTCCCTTGACAACGAAACCTTTCCAGAAAGGGGTCTTCTATTAAAGAAAAGAATTTGCTCCTAGGGGAGCAAATTCTTTACATTAAGAGCAGGCCTATATTGGAAAAGGAGCTAAAAAGTGTACCAATGTGTTCGTTAAATTCTAAACTAGTTAATGGCCTGATCAGGACATGCACAGACCAGGTCCCAAGGTTACAAAACTTTTTTCATGCTCAACTCAGCTGAGCATGAAATTTTACCTGCTAATAAATAGCAAAATATTGATAAGTGCAGTTGTTTTCTTGCTCAGTTTAGCTGAGTGTGTAATTTTCTCTGCTTATGAATATGAAAATGCCAACTTGCCAACATTAGTTGGCATTTTCACGCATATTTATCAGCAGAGAAAATTTCATGGTCAGCTGAGTTTAGCATGAAAAACGTTTTATAACCTCAGGGCCAGGAAGCACAGCGCAGTCTAGACAGACGATAAGTTTGTTCATGAACTCATGATTTTCAAATGTCCTGACCCATAGGGGCATGAATCTTGCTGATTTGGGTAAAAGCATACTGATTGTAAATCCATACAGACTTGATTGAAATGGTAAAAATACAATGTGCATGCATTATACCGCTTTCTTTAATTCCATAGCTCGACAGGGAACCAGGAAAGGATTTGCATTTTCTGGAGAGATTTGTGGGTTGTTGTTTTTTTCAAAAACTTGTACTCCTTATTTTTTGCCCGTTATCACATCAAACCATATTTTATGAACAAACGTAAAGGTTGAATTGCTTTTCAAAGTGAGTTGTACGAGTATTTAGACGGTTTAAGACTTCAGGCTTCCGCAAATGGATTGTCAAGCGGCCGGAAAATGGCCGTGCCGATTTTGGCTTGGCAATATTTCAGGAGTTTCGTTTCGTAACTCTACCAGTTGTTTTACTTTAAAGCGTACATCTCAGTGGAATAGCATTGTTATATTTTGGCTAATATTTTCAGAAGCTTCAGTTTTTAATTCCAAGGTGGAAAGGGAATGCTCAGACGAGAACATTGGTTAAAAACAAGATGTATAACTGATATCAGTACGCAGGTTAATGTTTTGTTGTCCGCCCATAGATCTATGTGTATGTACGGAATCAAAGAGTCTCAATGACAATTATTCTTTTTTTTATCCCTCAGACACGGACTACACTAAATATCTTTTCCCAAACTACCTCCGGGACAATCTATACAAGTAAGTAATGCATTTCGACCGCTGCCAAACCAACTACCAAAGGACATTTCAGCCGTGAAACGAGAAAACCAACAAAGTGGCATGTGCGCCACGCGAAGACTTTGATCAGCCTGGGCATCCGCCCAGTTTCATCAGAGTCTTCGCTTGCGCTTAAAGGGTAGGTAAGGGACTAAGCTAGTTCCATGCAGAGAGCGAAGAACTTGGTCAAACTGAGCGGATGCCCAAGCTGATCTGGGTCTTCGCTGGGCCTACATGCCATTTTGTTGGTTTCTCGTGTCCTTGTGTATTTTAACCCCTTTTTTTTTTTTTTTTTTTTTTGACAAGTGGACTTGTCCATCCTTATTATTTGGATGTGTTTAGTTCTAATTTTAGGGGTTCCTGGTGAATTTTTCACTTTAATTGTATTTTGCAATGAAATTTCTTGAAGCAAACAGCATAGTCTCTAATCAGACGCCGCGTTAAGCTGCGTCTGATCGTGGTCTGTGCTGTTTGCATATGCCCTCAACACGGGTTTCCAGTCTAAAAAGGATTACTAACTGATCTATATATGCATCAACTGCGTAGCACGCTCTGTGACAAACAAAAAATGCTTTAAATAGTTGAGCAGGTATTGTGATCGCTGGTTACTGGGCAGATTGGATTTGCTTTTGGTGCACTCTGAAACAAGCACCCGGTCAGACTATGGTCTGCTGTCCGCACAATTTAATCCGTTGAAGCACATTCTCCTAGGGGAGCAAATTCTTCGTTTACGAGTTGATCCCCATGGAGAATGAAGGCAAAACTGAAAATGGTAGAGTTACTGTCCTTTAAAGTGTTCCCATTCAACTCAATCTGTTTACTATTTTCTTCCAGGGTTCTATATACGCGTGATGGACAGGGTATATCAATAGGAAATTATTGGAATGGTACTATGTATGTTTTTCTCTGTATGTCTGTCTCTGTCTGTCTTTCTGTCTTTCTCAGATTTTTTGACTCTGTCATTGTCAGCTGGATAGAATTTGGACTGAAAGCAAAGATCTTTCTTAGGTAGCTGAAAACAGTCTAATTGGATCATATTTTTTATGTTGATGTTGTATTTTAACAAGCTATAGCTATCTTTGTGCGCTCTTTGATTACATATTTACAAAAGAATTAATTTTGGTACATCAAATGAGAAAAAAAGTACTGGAAAATGATTATATGTGTTCGGCTGACACTGAATTCCTGACCATCAGTGTAAGCCCTGCGCACTAATAATAATTAATATGATATATTACGAGCATGGTTGGTCTGAACAGGTCCATTGTATGTTTTTGAAATGTATAACGAACCGATCCTCAGCAGTCAAAACACGATCAGCACAAGTTCGTTTTCAGAACAATTTTTATAAGACACGAGAAAACCAAAACAGTCTGATCAGAGTCTTCGCTGTCCGCATGGAGGTAGCTTAGACCCTTAGCTACGCTTTAAGCACTTAGCGAAGAGTCTGGTGGGACTAGGCAAATGGCCAGGCTGGTCTGAGTCTGTGCTGGGCGAACAACCACTTTGTTGGTTTTCTCGTGTCGCGGCTCAAAACTTTATTTCTTTGTATTCCTAGATCCTCATCATCAAGATTTGTATACAAACATCTCAAAGTTTTTAGCAGTAATAAACAACCAAACGTTCAATCCCAGAAGTCACGGTAAGAGTTATTTCCACTTTCTTGATAACGTGTATTTTAACTCATTCATACCTAAAGTCACAATTTGGTAGGCAGTCAGTAGCGAGGTCCCGGGTTCGATACCCGGTCCGGCCACCCGCTTTCGTTTCCTCTTCCGCTGATTCAAGAAAGGCAGTTGTCAGTTACTGGTGAAAGTATGTGCACTTAGTACTGGTTAACCGCGTACGGGGTCTAAACCTGTCTAGGAATACTGTTGTTAGGTTAACTGACCGTCTTGACAACAACGCCACAACAACAACAACACAATTCGGTTTGCTTCCCTAGTCTGGATGACGTAGCCCTTCCTAAATGGAGTGAACTTTCAAAGAAGAAAAAAAAAATGCTCCAAGTAGAGCAAATTCTGTCCTTTAAGAGTTGACCTCATTTAGAAAGGGGTGCGAAAATGAAAATGGCAGAGTTGCTTCCTGTAAAGGTGTATCCATTCAGCAAAAGTTTTGGATTTTTTTTTTTGTTTTGTATTTTTTTATCGCAATGCAAATCAGAGTAGAACCAAATCAGACGCCGCATTCTGCTGATCTGATTTAGGTCTAGAGGCTACACTATTTATGGTATGATATGCATACGAAAATGCATGAAAATAGAGATTTTCTGGTTTCTATGAAATTATAGGTTGTTTCACTTTTGATGACAATATATCGGTTGATACATTGCACCAAAACGTAGGTATAATAGAGTTCTGAAAATTGGCAATCTCTTCATCAAACAGAGATTTTCTTCTGATTCGCTGTGGAGGAATAGTAATAAAAGTGAGAAAATAAATGGTATCCGTCGCTTGTGCAGTGCATTTTTACCATAAATTTATGTTTATCATATCGAAATTAGGTTATTCTGGTTGCCAACTCAACGGACCAAAATGATTTTTCAGCACATCTTTATACATTGTAATACAAAATGTATTATTTGTTTAAAGCTGGATATCACGGTCATTTACAACGATGAAAGAGTATATCGTACTATACCATGATATAGGAGATACGAGCCGAGACACGACAAAACCAACAATGTGGTTGTGCGCACAGTGCAGACGACTCAGATCAGCCTGGGCATCCGCCTAGTCTGATCAGAGTCTTCGCTGTCCGCATGGAGGTAGCGTAGACCCTTAGCTACACTTTAAGCGTTTAGCCTGGGAATTCGGCTGATCTGAGTCTGCGCTGGGCGCATAACCACTTTGTTGGTTTTGTCGTGTCGCGGCTCAATTATTATTATTTGCAGTGATATCTTACAATGGAATAAAACATGAATAAATTTGGGTGGTTGGTTGATTTGATGCTTAACGTCCACGGTAAACAACTAAGGTCATGTCGGGACGGTCAGTTAACCTAACCACACTATTCCTGGGCAGGCTCAGACCTCCTA
Organism: Ctena decussata; assembly: GCA_963989385.1. Lineage (NCBI taxonomy): Eukaryota > Metazoa > Mollusca > Bivalvia > Lucinida > Lucinidae > Ctena > Ctena decussata. Next base: position 28,261,682 of record OZ022498.1, on the reverse strand, counting down.
AGCGGTTAACCAGTACTAAGGTGCACATACTTTTGCCAGTAACTGACAACTGCCCTTCTTGAATCAGGGGAAGGAGAAACGAAATATGTGGCCAGACCGGGATTCGAACCCAGGACCTCTGACGAGTCAGGTGCCCTACCGATTGCGCTACCCGGCCCGGCAAAACATGAATAAACGTCACAGGGAAAGAAACTGCGGCTTGAAGAGAGGATACATGTAGCCTACTCGTCAAAACAGGATAGATAGGAAACCATGAAACACAGTTTTGAAGCTTCTTCAGAACTCAAGAAACACGGACCCGTATGACTAAAGCTGTAAACATACTATATAAGTTTCGGCCCGTATCGTGATTTTTTTCTGTTAGTTCGGGCCTGACCTTTTCGTCTACTGAATTGATTTGACATGAGAAAAATCTCCAACAGGGATGTGATTCTATAATATAGTTTAACCTTGGTTTACACCTTTTTTCAGAGTTTAAATCAAATTTTGTGCGATTGAAAAAGATGGTGATGATTGGGGGACCAGATGACGGAGTTATCACCCCTTGGCAATCAAGGTTAGTCGCCGAACCTGTTAATATCTCAATGATAATGCATATTGAGACCAGATGACGTACAGTGTACATGCACAGTCTTGTCAGGGCGTGCAACCTTTGCTTTAAAGGCGAATGGGTACACTTCCAGGGGAAGTAACTCAACCAAGATTGCCTTCTTTCTAGATGGGAGTTAACTCTCTGCTGAAGGAATTTGCTCCTCTAGAAGAAATTATTTCCTTTAAGAGTAGCTCTCACATTGGAAGGGCCACATTATTCAGGAAAGCAAACAGGAAGTCACAAAAACTGCCCTTTATAAAAAATGGCAGAAAAACATTAAGACATGAAGATATAACCATACATCTTAAAAACATCCGCCAACTCGAACCTCTTAGCCGACAGTCGGACAAACATAACACGGTTTGGAACATAAAGTTAAAACAGTCCGCAGTGAAGTTAATACGGCGTTGCTTTAAAACGTCGTACGTCCATTAGAACGTGGAATTATTACCACCTGTTGAAAGAGCCACAAATTTACCAGTTTTACAAACAGTTTAGGTTCGTTTTGATTCTGATCATGTAACTGGCCTGGCATATAATCTGCGAGGCCCAGTTCTCATTTTAAGACGTGCAGACCCGGTGCCAGGGGGTGGATATTATGAAATCGTTCCCCTGGGCAACCTGGGAAAAATCGTCTTAAACTGCTAATTCGAAGCAGTGTGTGTGTGTGTGTGTGTGTGTGTGTGTGTGTGTGTGTGTGTGTGTGTGTGTGTGTGTGTGTGTGTGTGTGTGTGTGTGTGTGTGTGTGTGTGTGTGAGGAGGCGGGGAATGTGGGGGAGAAGGCTTGAAAATGTATGATATAAGTAGGGATCTATTTGATGAGAATTGTTGATATTGTCTTTTTGCCTTGAAATACATGTTGATACATCTCATTGGAATCGCCTCGCTCGGCAAGGCGATTCTAATGAGATATCACAACATATATTTTAGCTAACGACATGGATAAATTATCTCAAACTGTCATCAGATACTCATTATTATCCGGAGCCCTACATGGCGGGGAAGAAGCATCGAAAGCCACCCCCTGGATCCGGGGCTGCTTAGTGTATTGAAAACAAATCTCAACAGCGACGTTGACTCGGCCGCGGGGCCCCTACTGTCCATCCGGAACCAAGTTAGGAGAAATACCTATCGGTTCCATATGGCTCTCAATGAAACGAATCATGCAGCAGTTTTGCTCTCTTTTTCAGCCATTTTGCTTTCTATGACAAAGACCTTAACATTGTGGAGATGAAAAAACAGCAGGTAAATAAAATATTAATGATCATATTCACCCTTGATATTGGGATACGTTACCAAAGAGCATAGAGTCTGATCAAACTGTTCCTCAGGAGCAGTATGATCTGTGTCCGCACAGTTTGCCAATAATAATAACAATAATAATAATACAGTCAACTCTCGATATCTCGAAGTCAAATTTAAGCCCAAACTACTGATTTCAAAATTTTCTGGTACCAGAAAAAAACTACTGATATCTCAAAGTAAATTTTCTGGTACCAGAAAATTTACTTTGAGATATCAGTAGTTTGAGATAACAAGAGTTTTAATGTAAATAAAAATAAGAAATACATTCTTTGATATAAGAAGATATTCTGAGATATCAATGTTCGAGATATCGGGATCCTTGACTGTACATGTAATATATACCATGTATACAAAATGGTCAAAACAAGTTAAGTCCCATTTAAACTGTTCCTAACGACACAATGTGAAAATGTCAAGAGTTATGTTTTCATTACCTGAAGCCAAACAATTGCCAGAACTTGAAAATACCTACAGTTCTAGCCAAACAATTGCCAGAACTTGAAAATACCTACAGTTCTAGCCAAACAATTGCCAGAACTTGAAAATACCTACAGTTCTAGAGTAGATTCTTCGCAAGTACTCTACAAATTCTCAGTCATAAGCTGTCTATCGTAATGTTTGCAGAAGTACTCATTTTCTTGTGGAATTTTGCTTTAGAAATGATAGGACGTGCTTAATTTACTGGACAGGCAATCGACTGATAGTTTGTAAAAAAAAAAGCAGATTTCAAGAATTTTACAACAGAAATTCTGGTGTCATATCCCATAAAGTACAGGTGATTTTGTTTTAAGTCTGTATGGAAAAAAAATGGATGGGGTTTAATTTTTTTTTTTTGACCAATCAAATTCCTCGGAAAGCGAAATTCTTTGCAACTGTATATGGGGCTCCATTACGCATCCTTTTATTTTCACATCTCCATCGGCTCGAAATGACTGAAATACTTTTGAAAGAGCCGTAAAGCCATAAATCATCCATCCATCAAAGCTTTGATGTTAATTCGGGGATAGTTTTTTTTTTCTTGCTTATTTCTCACCAAGAAATAATGGTGTATGAACAGAAATTACAACCAACCAGAAAAACCCACTCGAATTTGGAACTCTTTTATATTTAACCCCTTTTGATCAATGGACTTGTCCAGCCTTATCATTTGTATGAGTTTATTTGCTGTTTTAGGGGTTTCATGTGAACATTTTCACTTTAAGTGTACCTACATGGAAATTCCTGTAAGCAAACAGTGTAGACCCTGATCAGACGCCGCGTTTTGCGGCGTCTGAACTTGGTCTGCACTGGTTGCTTATGTCCCCAAAATGGGCATCGGGTCTAAAAAAAGGATTAATGTCCTCTTATTTTGGCCATTTCAGTGGTATACCGAAGATTCTTTTGGGCTGAAGACATTGGACGCTAGAGGTGGCTTAGTTACCTACGTCGTTCCAGGTGTACAGCATACTCATTGGGCTAAAACCTATGACGTTTTCAAAAACTATGTTTTGCCATATCTGACCTAAGTGAAGGGAAAGACCTTCAAGGGAAATTACTCTGATCTAGATATGTGTCTCCGTTTTCACGGGGAAGCTGCATGTACCTTTAAAAAGAAAGCTTTCCAGGACAGAAACACAACTCATTCTGAATTCTGCAGAAACAGGAATTCAAACGTCGGGGAAAGATCTTTTGAGTGACTACCATGAAATTTTTTTTAAAAAAATTGGACACCTAAAATAATTACTGTAATTGTCCTAATATTATTATATTTGGGTGTATTATCCTTCCTCGAAATAACTACTGCTGACTGTTTTCTTCCAGCTGGTTCGTTGGTTGTTTTGGGTTTCTTAGTATTTCAGTCTATATTGAACCATCTCCCAGAGACAGGGATAAGGAAATAGGATAGGATTAGAGAAAAACCTATCCAAACAACACCATCCCGCACCTTTTGCAAGCACAGCCGGCCCTTGCCCTACTGTTATGCAAATCAATGAGATGCCCCGGCACTGAAATTTACAAAGCAGCAATGCCCAACCCGGCCTTGAATAAGTGTCACGGTTATAAAAGCCTAGTCAGGTTCTAAGTCTGTCCAACTGCTATATCTTTGCAATTTTGACAACAAATCCTCAAAGGTTCAAGAAATAAACCATCGACCATGGATAAAGGGGCGCTTAGAAGTGTTATTCTTGCCTTGAAAAAATGTCAAGTTCATCAAAACTTATCAGTTCTTGAGCCTTTCTCAGTGCTGAATCCCTCAAGACTCTAGCAGAAAGTGTCCGATCAGGAACAGGACAACTATGGTGACTGGGATCACTTTTAGAACTCAGTCAATTGAATTTTTGCCTCTTTTCAGTTGGGGTCAACTCTTAAAGATAAAAACTTGCTCCTTTAGGAGCAAATTCTTTTCTTCCCTAGTAGAGCCCTTTTTGGAAGGGTTTTGTCGCCCAGGGAGACAAAGAGGAAGTAACAAAACTTGTTTCCCTTTGCAAAAACAGTGGAAAAACATTGAGGTGTACCCATGCACCGTACAATATCGGTCTATTTCAGCGCAAACTGTTCACGCCATTTCCCCACCAACTGTCCCAGTTTCCTTCAGAAGGAAGCCATGGTCAATTGATCACTTGTGCCGCACGTCATTGCGCGGCGTCGTGTGTAAAGGGGCATTTGCAAACACAACAAAGTCAAAATCAGACATGTAGGCTAGGCGCTTACAAATGATTTTTAGCTCACCTGAGCCGAAGGCTCAGAGGTGAGCTTATAGGATGGGAGTCGAGCCGTCGTCCGTGGGTGCGTGGGTGGGTGCGTGGGTGCGTCAACACTTTCAAACATAAATATCTCAGAGACCAGTGGGCCGATCGCAATCAAATTTTATCTGAAGCATCATTTGGGTGGGGGAAAGGCTGCATTAGGTTTTGGTGCCGATCAGCTCAGAACTCTGGTTTCCATGGCAACAGATAGCCCCCATAGGGTTATAATGGGGAAAACGGCGTCATCACGTTTTCTCGACTGTTTTTGATTAGATCGTTATCATACTTGCAGGTAATGATGACATACACAAGAGCTTGGATGAGTTCGAAATTTGGTCGGATTCGAGCACAGACTACGGAGTTAGCTGCCCTTGAGCGTTTGAAAAAAATCCCATAGGGTTATAATGGGGAAAATGGCGTCATCACATTTTCTCAACTGTTTTTGTTTAGATCCCTATCATACTTGCAGGTAATGATGACATACATAAGAGCTTGGATGAGTTCGAAATTTGGCCGGATTCGAGCACAGACTACGGAGTTAGCTGCCCTTGAGCGTTTGAAAAAAATCCCATAGGGTTATAATGGGGAAAATGGCGTCATCACATTTTCTCAACTGTTTTTGCTTAGATCCCTATCATACTTGCAGGTAATGATGACATACACAAGAGCTTGGATGAGTTCGAAATTTGGCCGGATTCGAGCACAGACTACGGAGTTAGCTGCCCTTGAGCGTTTGAAAAAAATCCCATTGTGTTATAATGGTGAAAACAACATCATCACATATTTTTAGAAAAACTTTGTCATCGCTCTATTGCCAAGATTTCTCAACGGATTTTAAAATAACTTCACACAAATGTAGGGCATGACAATATCTCGAGCAAGTTCGACTTTCAGGATGCTGGGCCCAAGGTCAAGGTAACTGTGGCTATTTTTAGAAAAACTTTGTCAGCGCTCTAGCACCTTCATTTCTCAATGGATTTTAAAATAACTTCACACAAATGTAGGGCATGATAATATCTCGAGCAAGTTTGACTTTCAGGGTGCTGTGCCCAAGGTCAAGGTCACTGTGGCTATTTTTAGAAAATCTGTGTCATCGCTCTAGCACCTACATTTCTCCATGGATTTTAAAATAACTTTACACAAATGTAGGGCATGACAATATCTCGAGCAAGTTTGACTTTCAGGGTGCTGCACCCAAGGTCAAGGTCACTGTGGCTATTTTTAGAAAAACTTTGTCATCCCTCTAGCCCCTACATTTCTCAACCGATTTTAAATCAACTTCACACAAATGTAGGGCATGACAATATCTCAAACAAGTTTGACTTCCAGGGTGCTGCGCCAAAGGTCAAGGTCACTGTGGCTATTTTTAGAAAAACTTTGTCATCGCTCTAGCGCCTACATTTCTCAATGGATTTTAAAATAAATTCACACAAATGTAGGGCATGACAATATCTCGAGCAAAGTCGACTTTCAGGGTGCTGTGCCCAAGGTCAAGGTCACTGTGGCTGTTTTTAGAAAAACTTTGTCATCGCCCTAGCACCTTCATTTCTCCATGGATTTTGAAATAACCTGACACAAATGTAGGGTATGACAATATCTCAAGCAAGTTCGACTTTCAGGATGCTGTGCCCAAGGTCAAGGTCACTGTGGCTATTTTTAGCAAAAATTTGCCATCGCTCTAGCACCTACATTTCTCAACGGATTTTAAAATAAATTCACACAAATGTAGGGCATGACAATATCTCGAGCAAGTTTTGACTTTCAGGGTGCTGCAATCAAGGTTTTTTATTAGATCCTTATCATACTTGCAGGTAATGATGACATACATAAGAGCTTGGATGAGTTCGAAATTTGGCTGGATTTGAGCACAGACTACGGAGTTAGCTGCCCTTGAGCGTTTGAAAAAAATCCCATAGGGTTATAATGGAGAAAACAACGTCATCACATTTTCATCTTTCATCGGATCCTCTTCATACTTGCAGGTAATGAGGATATGCATAAAAGCTTGGATTAGTTAGCATTTCGGCTAGATCCCACCACTGACTATGGAGTACCTGCCCTGAGCATCCAAAAAATCAGTGTTGCCACTTTTTCTTGGTTTCTACTGATCCGATCCTTTTCAAACATGCAGGTAATGAGGAAATGCATAATATCTTAAACAAGTTCAAATTTTGGCCAGATCAGGCCAACCACTACGAAGTTAGCTGCCCTTGACAGCCCTGTCTATTGTGCTCTTGATCGGATACTTTTTAAACTTGCATATATTAAATGAGGGCATACATATTGTTTTGGATGAGTTTAATTTTCAGCCTGATTGGACCACTGACTGTGGAGTTAGCTGCCCTTGAGCACCTTAAATATCCCTAGGTTTACAATGTCTCTCAGGTGAGCGATTGTTGCCCTTTGGGCTACTTGTTTTGCAATTATTCAGAAAACTGTGATTTAAATTTGATTTATAGTTAGCGTTTCTGAAAATGAATCTGCGACTTTATTTATGTGATTTTAGTGAGTTAAAATGGTCCTGCATATATCTCTCGTCTTTGTACGGAACAGAGCTAATTAGATTGCTTAATCACAAATGTAAACACACGACGAAAGTGCCTTTAGGGTATCCACGGGTGCTAACAGTTTTGCAGATCCCTGGGGTACCGAAGATGAAATCTGATCAGACTCTTAACAATACCACAGGACTCAAGGGTCTGCGTGTGAAAACAGTGGGCCTGATCAGACCGCACAGGCTGGTCTGAGTTTTCCTGTTCACATGAGCACGATGCATATTTGTATTTCTTTGCATAACAATGTTAACACACGTTCAGTATGCAAGCTTAGGAACGCAAACATGTCGACATCCACTTAGGAACTGGGCTACCCATTTTTGATGTGGCATAGAAAGGGGTAGGCCTGTGTAAAATTGTCGTCAAAATTCTAGTGAAAGATAATTAGATTAAACATACTTTATTACATTCAAACAACTGGGTCGGACACAAGTTATAGCAGCATTAGATAGTCCTCTCCCTTAACATAAGACTGAAAGCAAAAGTAAAAGAAGCGCTTGTACAGTGATGTCACACCCGCAATGACCGACACCTGTCCGGTCCTGTCCGATAGCCATACACAATTTTAGCTACTGAGCAGAATCGCCGTCCGCCAGGGCGGATGTGACCATATCTGTAACAGCAAGTAGACACCTATTGTTGATAACTCTCTAGCTCAAAGAATCATGCAGAATATACGTTAAATGAGTACAAAGTTTGATTACTGCCTGAATTCACGGATTGCCTTTATAAACTTAAAAACTTACTTCGAACAAAATTTGTCGGTTTATGTCCGTTCATTAACGAATCCAGAGCAGAGTGAATAAATGAGGCAGTGATGAGAATATTCTATTTCTTTGCCTGGTGTGTTAATAACACTCGATAAATATATGAAATCAGAAATGCTTAGTAAATCTAGGTACTAAGAAGAAAAGGAAACCATGAAGAACGAGTATGTCGTGAAATTTCCGTTCAGCGGTCGCCTGAAAGGCATGAAACCCCTGTGAGAAATAAAAAAAATGAAAACGACGCTAAAATACTAGAATCTTAAGGACAGATATGATTCAATTGAGTCGATGTGCAAGGAGAGACTTCCGAGTTATTTCGTGCACTTAGAGTCAGAATTCTCTATTTCTTTCTGTTCTAAGCTATGTGATCCTCTTTATTTCGTGATTTTTTATACGACATCTCTTTTTTTCCACGGGGTCGGCAGAAAACAACACTCCAAAACGTCAGGGTCACGGGATTTTCAAAGAAGAGTGAAAAATCATAGCTTTTCATGGCTGTTGCTAAGGTAGTGACATTGATATTTGGTCTGGAAATGATACCAGATGTCTGCAAGTTTTGTATGCTGAAAAACTTGTAGAGTTTGCCGGGTCGTCCACGAAGGCAAGCAACCGGTCAACCATCCAGGGCCCAGTTTCACAATCATTCTTAAAGTTAAGAACCACCTTAAAGTTAAGGTAGAAAATTTCGCCCATAGAAAATCCATATCTAAATTATATTGAAAATCGCAGTTTTAGCGTGATCCTACTGACAATTGTCATAGAAATGTTACACGAAAGAAACATCGAATACATATAGCTTTTGTAAGCTTTGATTTACACATGTAATTTTAGACCTTAAGATCGTCCTTAAGTTTAAGGAATGATTGTGAACCTGGGCCTAGGTATTAACCGCGATCTCCGTTGCTTAACTGCATAAAAAGAGCTGCGTCACCATAAAAACCGGCTTCTACAGCAGGGCTGTACAGATGTTTATATACCTAAACCCTCTTCCATGGTGACAAGGCATGCAACGGGTCACCCGACCAGGTACTAACCAAGATCTCCGTTGCTTTACTTCGTGAAAGAGCCAACTACTCTACTACCTGCGACGCCATAAGAGCCGGCTTCTACAGCAGTTCTGTTCTGGTTCCATATTCTTGTAATGATGTCTACAGCATGTGTGTCTGTTTCAATTCTCGTAACGACGTTCCCCACGCACCTGTCTACATCAAGCCTAAAGAAGTGTTTATATCACTCCTGCTTAACTATTTTTCAAGGCTGTTACAAAACGATAAAGAGCTGTTGAGTAGCGTAAAAGAGTCATAGTTACCAAACGACCTGATCATCAGGTCGTTTGTTAACTAGGACTCTTTCGTTTCGTAAAAGCTCTTTTCGTTTCGTAACAACCCTTGTATACGTATAGTTAACTAGGGATGTATATACCTAAACCCGTCATAAAATGGTCAAATAAAACATGTTGTAATGTAGATATCATAACATATATTTAGCAAAGCAACTACCAATTTCATGTGAACAAAATTTCCAAAGTGATTTCCAATGAGGCACAAAATCTGAGAAACTAGCCATGTACTGTTATTTTATTGTATTCGCTAGTTATACAAGTTTGAGAACAGATACTCGTCGGTGATCTTCACCACCGCTAGTAACAACTAATTCGTTACTTTCAGCTCGAAATGCTACAGCAATTGGTTTGTTAGGGCACCCATTGTTGACGATACTAAAACAGACACCCTCCGGTGATAACACGTGTATACAGGATGATGCATATGCTCCAACATAAATATTTCCGTCAGTGTCTAATGCCACGCCATACGGTGTTCTAAGTTCGTCGTCCGTGTAAACAAACTTCGGATTTCCTTGAAAATCAAAACCATAGACAGCTTTATCACAAGTACATGTTTGCACGACATGAGAGCGTTTCTCATCAATTGCCATGAACATAAAAGATTTGAAAACACGTCCATTCTTGTCACGGTCAAAGAATAGCTTTTCTTCATACTGACAGTATCTAGCGATCGTTATGATTCCAAAGCCATATGGATCTTTCCATGAAACTGCAAGATCTCCATTTTTAAGTTCATATAATGCGAATGGCATTTTTTCTGTACACATCTCTCCCATAAGTTTGAGGTCGTGGCGATCTACCGACAAAAAGTACAGTTTCCTAAGAAGAGGTATGCTGACGACAACAGTCCCGTTTTTCAAATAAGCAACACCATGTGGCTGTCTTTCAACAAAGGCGCTATTGTCGTAACTTGTGAGCTTGGAGTGAGCAATAACTTCATTATTGGAACTCACAAGACAACACAGACCGTTGTTATTGTCCACTAGAATCATGCGATTCCCTGAAAGGCATACTACTCCTGTATATAGGGGTAATTGTTTTGTATCATCTATATCTATTTCATGCTCAGCATTTTTTTCCAGAGAACAATACTTTAGTAGCTGTCGTTCCGCATAATCGGGAAGAGATACCGCGGTCGTATTTTCTTTCACCACCGCCATATTATCTGTATCGTTAAGTTCCATAGCTACAAGAGCATCCAGCACTGGCTGCACCTCAAGAGTGAAGCCATGCTTTTTAAATGTGTGTTTGATTTCCAGTACAGTGTTTTCACATTCCGTCAGTTTGTCTGTTATTTTCTGTATTATCACAAATAACATTTGCTGTGATACTATGCTTTGAGATTTATCTAGTTGTGACTGAAATGTTTGTATTTTCTTAATTATATCTTGTAAAATTTCATTTTCTTCTAAACCAGCAACGGTGTATTTCTTACTGAGTGCTTTACACTCTTGGGTGGCGTTTACTTCCAAAGTGTCAAACAATTGCACAGCTTTTGCTTTCATTTCTTGTATTATTGCATTTATTCTGAGAATTTCTTTCTTATTTTCCTTTACATTTGCTTTATTTATCTCAATAATAGCTTCGCACAAAGTTTTAAGTTTCTCAGACTTATACCGCAGATTCTGTGCTGCCTCTATATTTTCTTCTTTGGTAGTATATTCCGCTATTTCAATCAAATTTTTATCATTCATCTGATCATCAACGGCGCATCTTACACAATAGAAACTTTCATTATTCTGGTTGAGTAATGTTAAACTCGTGCCTGGGTGCCTTTGGCAACCTATAAATTGAGTTATGCTTTCTCGTTCTTCGTCGATAGATTTTATATCTACATCAGATTCTATATCAACAACTGTGTGATCTCGTAGAGCTTTGAATCTGTGTCCAATGTCACAGCATTTTTCACATAAGTGTTCCTGGCAGTCAAAACAAAATCTAGCGGCTTTAAACTTGTTTCCCGCCTCGTTACACGGAGCACAAACTTTCAGCTTGTCGTCTTCAGCCTCGTTTGTTATCTTTTCATTAACATCAACGTCAAGCTCAAGCGTCTGAACCCATGTCTCAACGTCTTGATCGGGATGTAAACTAGCGGTAACCTGTCTGCAAACCGGGCATTTGATTTGACCTCCATAACCTTCTTCGTTTTTCAACTCTCGTATGTAACGAAATAAACAGTTTTCACAAAACGCGTGGGAACATACTGGTAGTTTCCTGGGCACGTCGTACAATTGAAGACAAATGAAACATCTCAAATTATCCTTCTGAATGGCAGTCTGCTCCACATCCAATGCTGAAGCCATATTACACACAAGGATCGAGCTTTCCAAGAATTTTCTCTCACGTTCGGCGAAAGTGAAAGTAGACTATTTTGACTGTTGTCATACTCACCGTACCCAGTCGTTTCCATGATAAAACGGTGAAAACGTTGGATATCACGCTCTGGAGAAAACGGTCATAAGACTACTAGTGGAGTTGCTTATGTCACAAAAATATGCTCCCGTGTCCACTTTTTGTTAATCAGGGTTTATATACATCAAAATGTTTGTCAATCTAAGTAGAGTCAGAACATAGTTCCTGCGAATTTTTCATGACCTTTATAAGGTCAAGGTCAAGGTCAAATGCACGGCACTATCATTTTTCACCTTTATTTCATTTCTCTCCACTTTAAGACATTAATGTCGTGTTTCAAAGGCGTAAATGAATTTAGTTTTATGAAAATTGTCATTTGATGGACGAAATCAGGAAAACGATAAGAAAAATTGATTTTGGAGAGCTTTAGCGAGCATTTTACGGGTATTTGCAGTACTTTTTCCACATAATTACAATGAAAATAGAGCTTTATATAGACTGGGTTGACAAAACATTCAGTTACATACTTCGTATGGTATTATATAGCAATCCCTTAAATTATGAAAAATAGGGTTGGGCCCTAAAGAACACAGTTGTTGCCATGGCAACATGGCATGAAAATACCAGTATTTTCGGCCAGCAAACCTTATATCGAATCGGATTTCTATATCCGCAATGCGCTAGCTGATTCATTTTATGGTCAACCGTTCGAGATGGAGAAATAATATGCAGAAGGCCCATAGGCTGGTAACACTAAACACCTTATTTTTGTAGGTAAGTGGAAATACCGTAAGTCGAATGGTCACACTAAACACCGTATAAACTGACATCGTAGGTGTGAGACTTCGGAGAAAGTCTAGGGTACATGAAAGCTTGCTGTACATTTCTGTTTTCTGTTTTAAAGCAATACTAGTGTAGTGTAAGAGATTTACAAAGCAGGTAAATATAAGAAACGAGGTCTGAGCTTGCACAGAAATCATCTTGCCAGCTTTTATAGCCCAAGTCGAGAATACCAAGTAATCAAATATGACTAAGATATCTCGCCATGCTATTATATTAAGTAGCCTAAAATGTTAAAGGAAATAATATCAAAAGTACAAAAAGGATCGGGTCTCTGTATCGTGCCATGCGCACTACTGCAGGGAATGCTGGTTTGTGTTCATTATAAATATGAGTCAAGAAACAAATGAGAGACATAATTTTACATGGAAATTTTGTTTTGCTTGTAAAACCTGTCAATACTATACCTGTGTTCTAGAGGACCTTTGTCGCATAGCCGAATATTTCCGTACCTAACCAAAAGATTCAGTGTTCTAACAAACGAACGCGAACATTTTTTCTGACTGAATAAAATAATTTATACATTATATACCTAATCATCTATTCTACCAGCAGACTGTTTCAGTTTTAGGGTTTATTTCTTCAATCTGTAATAGCTGTATTGTCAATGTTCAGATCCCCGACATGTTGGTATAAAAAGATAACAGATAAAGACCCATTATCCTGCCAGTAATTGTTTCAAAATTATTAGCAAGGTGCACTAATTTCATTTCTCTACGGAGATATTATATCTATATGTCTGCAATTTAAATTTCTAAAAGAGAACGTTTTTAATATATACATATGTCTACGCTTAATACATAATGAGTCGTAAACTTACAAGCATCGAAGTCGCGAAATTAAAAATAGGGAGTATGATGACATGGATGATTCTAGAATAACGTGTACTGCTCCTACATAATTAACTGCCCTGATATCAGGCATATCGGTATGGTGTAATGTGATTTGTTGCAAGGTTTAGAAACGCCTCCAAAACTTGTGCCAGATCACACAAAACACATGATTAATCCATATGGAAGCTATGATATAGGCTGTTTATCTCTATATAAGAAACACTCAAGAAGCAGACAAAGAGAGAGAGAAAATCTGATTTGGAATGCCCATGCTGACAAAAGAGTTAAACATGCATTACACTCTATGCAGTTCAGGATCACATTCATTATCAAGATAAATGTGTCGAACCCCCACCAGCTGTCCCAGAAAAATATATTCTACCGCACAGATCGTTGATAAATAGCTGTGAAAATCATGTAATTTTTTTCATGGTACAATAGAAAGATAACAGTTCGATACATTTCCTTTTACAGACGGGGTAATATACTACCCCGGCAGAATGGGAAGGGGGTGGGAGGAGGTAAGGCAATGGATAGACAACCACCTGTGATCTGGTTCATATCATGTTCGTGATTGATTAACTTTTTTCTAAAGAAATGAACGTATGTTATAGCGATAATATTTTTCGCGACACGACAAAACCAACAAAGTGACATTTGCGCCCAACTCGACTCTGATCCTCCTGGGAATCCGCTCAGTCTGATCAGAGACTTCGCTGTCGGCATGGAGCTAGCCTAGACCCTGAGCTACCCTTCAAGCGCACAACAAATGCTCTTGTCAGACTGGGCGGATGTCCAAGTTGATCTGATTCTTTGCTGGATGCACATGCCACTTTGTTGGTTTTGTTGTGTCGCGGCTCACATATGCTAAAAGTGAAATCGTTACTTGCGAGTACAGTTGTGTTACTAGTTTGTTGAGCATAAAGATCTATTTTTTAGTATTTATTCATAAGCTTCAAGTCAGTAGTTAAGAGTTGGTTGCTGAGGATTCAAACTGGTTGCTCAAGTCTAATACAAAACACGTTTTTATTTCTTCAAGAGAATTAAAAGTCAGACAGCTGTACTTCAAACATTGCAATCTAAATCATTGCACATATATGATGTTCTGTTTGAAATTCAGTTAAGGTTTGAGCGCTGTCTAAATTTAGTCGCTTAAGGCACATATTGGAAGCTGTGGGCGGATACATATAGGTTTTCAAGGTTTTTTTTTTTTAACTCTATCGACTTTATTTCGTCTACATAATTTGTAGGGCATAAAAGATAATCTTAGTGCAATATGGTAAAAAATTCCAATCTCATAAGAGTTCGTTGCTAGGGGCTACAACCGGTTGCTAAGGACACATTTATCAACAGATTGTAGAAGTCCGACAGTTTCTTACAACACTGTCTTCATATTTTGTTTCAGGTAGAATATATTCCGGATGGATTTCAGATAACAGTCTCGAATTCGCTAAGAGTTAGTTGCTAAGACTGGTTGCAAAGGATGCTAAGGATAAATGTATAAATAATTGTTCTAGAACAAGTGTATATCAAATAGTTTTTTTTTAACAAAGTGTTTAAGTCCAATACTTACGCTTCAACAGTTAATATAATACATTGTAAATACTTACGCTTCAAAAGTATATACAACAGTTAATATAATACATTGTAAATAGAAGATGATTTGTTTAGAATTCTCTCAATAGCTCTAAATCTGTAGGAAGATGGTTGTCAAGTGCTTAAATCGGTTGCTAAGGACAAATATATACCCATATTATTTGAATGATTTTTCAAAGTCAGCCGGCAATGCTTCAAATTGTCTTCCAAGTTCGTTGCACATAAAAGATATCCCTTATGAAGTTCAGTACAATGTCTAAAATTTGTTAAGAGAAAGTTGCTAAGTGCTAAGGGTCGTTGCTATGGACAAAATATACGCCTCTTTTTCAACAATTTGTTATAGTCTGTAACTGGTTTGATAAACATAACTTACAGTTATCTATATAAACACTGATTATTGAAGATATTTCATTTGGAATAAATAAAAAAAAATCCAAATTTGTTACAAGGTGGTTGCTATGGTCTCAAACTGGTTGCTAAGGACATAAAGATACCCATATGTTTCAACAGATTTTCAAAGTCAGACAGCTGTGCTTTAAATATTACTTCCAAGTGTCTTCGTAGTTTGTTGCTCATAACAGATATCCAAAATGAAAGTAAATCAAAAGTCTATAGTCTGTTGATAGGAAGTTGCTAAGGACTAAAATTGGTTGCTAAGGACAAATGTATAGACTGGTTTGTCAACAGTTTGTTAAAATCCATTATTTGTTTGTTAAATATAACTAATAATTGTCTGCATAATACATTGATAATAGAAGATATCTCATTTAGAAATAAGTAAAAATAATCCAAATTTATTAAACGGTGGTTGCTATGGGCTCATTTGGTTACTAAGGACAAATAGATACCTATATGTTTCAACAGATTTTCAAAGTCAGACAGCTGTGCTTTAAATATTACTTTCAATTGTCTTTATAGTTTGTTGCTCATAACAGATATCCAGAATGAAAGTCAATCTAAAGTCTAAAATCTGTTGATTGAAAGTTGCTAAGGACTGAAACTGGTTGCTAAGGACAAACGTATACGCAGGTTTTTCAACACATTGTTAATTTTCATAACTTGTTTGTTAAATATTACTTACAATTGTCTGCATAACACATTGCAAATAGAAGATATCTCGTTTGGAATTCAATCAAAAGTTCCAAATTTGTTACAAAAGATGGTTGCTATGGGCTGAAACTGGTTGCTAAGACAAATATAAATGCATCTTTTCAACCAATTGAAAATCTATCAGCTGTCCTTTAAATATTTACAACAGTTTTTATCATGATTTATTACACATAATAGCTATTCTTCGTGGAATGAAGTCAAAGGTTTCAAATCTGTTAAAGGTTGGTTGCTAAGGGCTCAAACTGGTTGCTAAGAATAAAGATATACACATTTCCTTCATAAGAAATTACAGGAGTCCAACATCTATGCTCAAAACAAACCGTTTCGCATATAACAATCAAGATTTACTGCCACAAAACCCACCACGTTCGCACAACAAACTCGAATGCTTATCTTTAAAATGCCCAGTTTGTAGAAATATGCTTGCATAAATCTGATGCCATGGCAACGGATTTGATAATTAAGATATAATCTTGAATACAATGGCCTGCTAAACTATTTTAACCGTATGACTGATCTGAGAAATGCCATATTCCAGTTCGCGTTTAACGAAACAATAATCATAGTGTTTATATCTATATATTTTCTTTCGACCTTTAATGAAATGACCTTGACCTTGCCACACTAGCGGTCAAAGTCAATTGTAAAATGAATTTTTAATTACTAACATTTATTTTCTTTCGATAATACAAAAATTTAGTCCCATATCTTACACTGTGCCCACCATAAATCACGACTTTTAAAGTTTTCCTTTCTATTTTGAAGCGTTGACCTTTGACCTTTGACCTTGACCTTGAAAAGTGATAGAAAAAATTCGCAGGAACCAATTTTGAAAACTGCTTGTCAAAACAAACATTTTGGTATATAACATTCCTGATTAACAAAAAGTGGACACGGGTTTACATAAGCAACTCCACTATACAGGGTGTTAAGAAAGTTCGTAGACATTATTTAAACGTACACTGAAAGCTTAATAATGCTATGATTTTGGCAAAACTTTGTAAGTGTGGTATGGGAAGCACTACCAAAGATATGCAACATATAAATTCCTTTTCGATTTCAAAATGACGAGGAAATCTGAATTGCCATGGACACACCCTCTACAGGGCTGACAATGGTGAAGGCAAAATTTTGCTTTGCATTAGAGTTCAGCATCTCTAGAGCTTGTCTTTTCAAAAGTAGTAGAAATATTTTAAGATATAAAAGTACTGGTATTGCAGGGAATATTTTTGTGATTTATTTCATTTAGTTTTTATTTAGTTTTTAGGTTTACTACGGAATTTCTGACTAAATCGAAGGGGTACCCCATTTTCAATTGAATCTTTAAATTTTAGGGGGTAGGGATAGAATCTATATTAGTATTTGTACACACAGAGGCATTTTGCAGATTTCTTTTAGTCTGTTGTTCTTATATTTGTTCTCACAGCAAGAATAAACATTTGCACTGAATGTTCTTTCCATATTTTGTTTGCAAAATCACTCTTCACAAAATACTCTTTAGATTTAACTTTTGATCCATTTTTCATTGAATTTTGCACTAAAACCTTGTTGTTTTGAAACAAATTAGGTAAGAATATGAAATTGTTTAGGAAACTCATAAAATAATTTATACTGGGGTAAAACCCCTGTAATTAACAAACTTTCATGTAATTTAGATGCATTATTGTCGTAGAAATACTATTTTATCAACACATTAGCATAATTTAAAGGTAGGTTCCTGGACTAGCGATAACAATTATGTTCACAAAATAATTTGGTCTTTTTCTGAGCAGTATTGAATTCTCTTATTTTTCTGAATTTGTTGCTACTGAGAAACTCGTCAGATGTTGAAGAAAATAGTCGTTTTCCCTTTTGGTTTACTTTCTTTCGTTGGAATTCCAGTTCTAAAAATAACTATGTTTATTATGTCTATAAGTGGACAATGTCTTATGCCATTCTCCAAAGGTCAATTTTCCCTTTCCGTGAGCTCTCCTAGAGGTCCTGGCATGGCGGATGGGTTCAAACTATCCCAAAATGCAATGCAGCATGACGTCAGTCACGTTATCTACTTTTGGCGCGAACTAAAAATAGCGCTAACTGGTGTGCGAAGCAGAGTTAGGAAATCCCTTGCAAAACAACTTTTCTAATATTTTTTTTGATTTACACTTTTTAGTGAAACTTATTTATTTCCTTTTATAAGTGCTTTCCAACAACTTGGATGAACGATCATCAAAATTATGACGCATTCCAAAGTACAGGAACCTACCTTTAACTTTTTGGTGGTAAAATTTCAAATATATGATTTTTTACAGATACACCATAAATATTTCGAAATTGTATTCTTGTTTCTCTTATCTCTAAGACACACTCCATGATATAAATGATTTTTGTCAACTTTTGAGTTCAAGTTTCGTTTCAGATGTTAATTCATTACCCCCACCCCCTTTGCAAAATATCAATGCCTCAGCTGCTTTTCCATGTCAGTGGGTCATCTGTCAAAATGTGCATGTTGTCTACGATTCCTTTCAAACTGAAACTAATAAAATACGGTTTGGCTTAATCTCTATCATTTGAGTTAGTTTTAAAATGATGATTCACTAAAGGATAAGAATAAATAACAGTTTAATATGTCTAACCTTTATGCGTAAAATCCATAATAAATAGCAGGCCACTTTGACACCTTGGGTATGAAATGCTAAGTTTATTACGCTAAAGTGCGGTTGTAGAAGTTGTTATATTGTGGATCCTCTAATATTGAATTGTTCTTGAAACCTGTAAAGTTTTGAGATTTAATGAATGTAATTTCTGAAGTTATAAGCAATATTGTAATGTCTTCGAACTTTCTTAACACCCTGTATTTCGACGAGGCATGTATTTGGTATCGAACCATAAAGTTCCCGTAACAGAGACCTAGCGCATCCTGCAGCTGATTTTCCAAAGATCCTTGGATACTGGAAAATTACCAAATATTTGGAAAGAGGCAAATGTGTCCCCCATTTTCAAGAAAGTGGACAAAGCCGACCCCGCTGACTATAGGCCCATATATCTCTGACCTGTGTCCTCTGTAAGGTACTACAGCACATTGTTGCATCTAGCCTATCTAAACACTTCACTGAACTGAACATTCTTTATGAACTACAGCATGGGTTTCGAGAAAAGAGATCCTGCGAGACGCAGCTTATCATGCTGATTGATGAATTGTCTAAAACTATGCAGATGGGCAAACAGACTGATTTGATTTTATTAGATTTTAGTAAGGCTTTTGACAAAGTTGCCCATGAAAAACTCCTTTAAAAATTGCATCACTATGGTATCAGAGGAGTCAGTCTACATTGGATTAAGGACTTTTTAGATAATAGGAAGCATGCTGTGGTAATTAATGGACTTAATTCAAACCTTATCCCAGTCTCCTCTGGCGTCCCGCAGGGCTCAGTTCTCGGACCAATTCTCTTCCTTGCATACATCAATGACCTACCAGAGCAAGTCAAATCGAAAGTAATGCTCTTTGCAGATGATACTGCAATGTACCTTGCTCTTAGCTCACCGTCCGAAGGCAAGGTCCACCAAGAGGACCTACTCAGCCTAGAACAATAGGAAAAGATGTGGGATATGAACTTTGACCCCTCTAAATGTCAGATCCTTCATGTCACTCGTATTAAAAAGCCCATTCAGACTAAATATTTTTTACATGATATTGAGCTGTATAGTGTTTCATCTGCAAAATGTCTCGGGGGTCACAATTTCGGATGACCTAACACGGAGTATCCATATTGATAATATAACCAAGAGCGCTAACCAGACTCTTGGATTTCTGAAAAGAAACATTCGGGTCCATAATAAGGACCTGAAATCGGTAGCTTACAAAACATTAGTAAGGCCCCAGTTGGAGTACGCTTCAACAGTATGGTCCCCCACACTGCCACTGATGTACATAAAGTGGAAGCGGTCTAAAGAAGGGCTGCCAGCGTTACTGCTATGTTGAAGGACCTGAATAGGCGCCCCTAGACCAACGACGTATAGGTTGTCGTCTTATAATGATGTACAAGGTCACATATGACCTTGTTGCCATTCCTGCATCTGAGTACCTTGTTCGTAACACCAGACAGTCAAGACATATTAATCCACATTCATATCGACAAATCCCGACTTATAAAGACTACTACAGGTTCACATTCTGCCCTAGGACTAACATCCATTGGAATGCCCTCCCACCCCACATACCGGTCCTTCCTACCTTGGCGCAGTTCAGCAGTGCTGTCTGCCAGGTAATCCATGTCTCTCCCTAAACAACAATCTCTGTTTTTATCTTTTAACTATACTAACACTCTCTATCGCACTGTACAAACTCATGTCACACACTTTCCTATATTTTTGTTTCAGCTAATCCCCTTCAGCACTTGGTTCGCCGGAACCCGTCTGACGTCCGCTCGGGGGTTAAGACGTAAAGGAAGATAGATAGATAGATAGATAGATAGATAGAATACATTTTTTTGTCTAATATGATTATATTGCGGTTTTCATAAAAACCTTTTCACAAAATGGTCACCCAAGTCAACCAAGGTGAAAAAAAATCAGGATCTTTTCACGTATTACATTGTACTTCGCAAATACACATCAAGATGAATTTTCACTGTGACAGTGTCTTTGGAAGTCTTAATAAATCCGGCGACCTTAAATTTGTTTTTTAAAGAAATATTCAAAACATAAGCAAGAAATGTCGGCTAATACCGGTATTAACTCCTGTTAGACATCTGGACAAGCCTGATTGGAACGACAATTTGTTCAAGTGGTCCAGGTCAAATGACCAACATGGCTTCCACGCCTATGTATGGTAAAAACCTTTACAAATCTTCTCCAAAACCAGCTGACGGATGTCCTTAAAAATTGGTACACACGTAGCATTGGAGACCCGAGTACTACCAAGGTTTTTCAAATGATGACTGACTTTTTATGGCAAGGTCAAATTTGCTGTCTGGTGCGTGTATATGGGAAAATGCTTAAACCATAGAGGTCATGGAACTTGTAGATGATTTTGGTGCAAAAGTTAAGTATTTAACTGAGTACATCAACATTTTTGTGTAATTGATGTCAAGGTCGTTTTTACCTTTAACCAGTGTGTCTCATATACTGACAGTTTTCAAACTATCATATTTATTCAAATGATGACCCTAGTTTGACCGTTGACCTTTTACTCAAATGAGCGAGTCAGGGTTTTTGAACATTGTCAATCTGGATTGAGGACGGTATTATCTTTCTGTCCTGAAATTTGCCATTTCTACAGATATACCGGTTGATGTGTGTCCCATAGGGCACATGACGTCGGGGTGACGTCGTGCTGACGTCGATGCGACGTAATGGCGTCGCATCGACGTCAGTACGACGTCGTTTCGACGTCATGTGCCTGCTGGGATGGATGCGCCTTCCAGGGTCTCTGCACTCTTTACAAAGGGGATCTACTAATGTGACTCCGTGTTCGTTCCACTACAGGATAATGCCCTTCTGAGGTGGGTCCGCTCCTAGAGACAAAGGAGCAAATTCTCTCCTCTGGGAGCGACCATCAGTCAGAACGGAAAATGGTAGTGGCAGAGTTGCTTCCCCTAAAGGTGTATTCATCCACCTTGTTATAAGCAAGGGTGTGCCGATTTACAATACGTTAATTATTGTCTTTTACGTAATAACCCTTAGTGTTGGGACTTAACATAAAGGAGCAAATAGTGCAGTCCGATCAGAACAATCTGATTGGAGGCTGCAATGTTTGTGAATACGACAACTATATCTACGGAGTCGTAAATTGTTGCGGTGTCCCAGCATTGGGGGTGGGTGCCGGGCACCCGATAACAGATTTCCCTTACTCTGAATGCATGTGCGACGTCAATCTGACGATCGAATATAAACGTTCAAGTTTCGACCAGCCAATGAGCTATGGTTATGGTTGTTTCGGTTGCTAAATCAAAACACGGAAGTTAAACATGTAGTACTGTTAATTTTGCAAATTTCTTTTCAGACGTCTCAGCATGCTCAGTTGTTGTATAAAATAAATATACGTAGTTGAAATATAAAGTGTAAATACAAAACTGAAAATCTGATTTTCGGTGCTCGCCGCCATCGAGTGATGAGGCAGGTGGTCATAGCTGAAGCTTTGCCGGCACTAGCCTCATCACCCGATGGCGAGAGTCGAAGACCATAACTTCAGTTTAGTAAATAAATATAATTCCTACTTACATCTCGAAGTATAATCCAAATTCTGATTTCAACCTCACTATACCAGTTAAGTCTAGACCGCGTGGCCTAGTAACCCATTGCACGTGAATCTCGGAGGTAACAGGTAACAGTTATGTATGACAGGTATACATGTAAATATTTACTTAGTCAATACAACTGAGAGACTTCATCTAATGCTGATTTGTGAAAATGAGAAATAACGTATAAGTGACAAACAAGGACTCTGACCAGCCTGTGTATTAGAACAGTCTTGTCGGAGTCTTTGTTTGATGTTCGCATGCACATTGTATGGACCAGGGGTCTGCGGACCCAAAATGACGGCGCTGGACTGTACGGGTCTATTCACTGCGCAATGCGTCTTAAATAATTATATTAAAATTAAAACATGTTAAAGGTATATTTGAAATTTTGTCCAGTAAGATTTTCTATTTTAATACGAAATTTCTTCTACATGTTTATTGATGTTAATTATCATAATTATCAGACTGCATCAGTTTACTATACTTTTCCCGAAAGTTTAGGTATCTCCCCGTAGTCACCCGCCCTGGCCTTTAAGTTGTCCATGCTGGTGCGAACTCTGGGCCTGGATAGTTTAGTTGGCATTTACCTGGGCTAGCCACGCCAAGAGTTCGCCCGAATTTTGGCGGGTAGAGGTTGCAACATCGGGGAGGTACATCTCTTTGGTGGTTGGAAAATGAAAACTAATCTACTTATGATGATTACATTTATAGAACTTGCTACACAAGATACCTCACCCCCATACCATACCATACCATATTGTATTACAATGTTTCGATTTTGTCAGCTGTTTTATTACCGTCTACATTACGGTAAAGAGTGCGACAAGTTATAAGTATGGTCCCGGCGGGCACATGGCGTCGAAATAGCGCCGTACCGACGACCATGGGACGTAGTGACGTCACATGCACGTCGGTACCACGTCGTTTCGACGTCATGTATATGCTGGGGTATTTATGTTGTAGTAAGATCCTTTAAATATATGTTGTTGACTGCTACCATGTCCATGTAAATACATTGTATCATTTCCTCTTATATCTGTATACAGATCTGAGAGTAATAAAGGATATGTTCGTTCGTTCGTTCGGTTATCCCTAACAAATGCGTATTCTCTTTGGGTTCTCTCTCTGTCTCTGTGTGTGTCTTTCTCTGTGTCTTTCTCTCTCTCTCTCTCTCTCTCTTAAATATTAAGCGGGCTAAGTATTTTTCACCATCTTTCAGTGGCACATATATTGTCTAGGCAACTCAGTGCCGCAGTCTTTAGAGTTTTGGTCTGGCTGTTCTGAATTTTAGCATGCTTCTTTAATATGATTTGGGAATGTGCGTGTAGCTTTGCCATTATGCTCTGATAGATAATATGTTTTATCTGTTTCTATTTAAACGGACTGCCAAGTGCAGATGGTACACAGCAGTACATACCTTGTCTCTGCAACATTTCTTAAAGCTTAAACCTTATTAGCTTATATGTTTCTTCAGTATAATCTAGTGATGGGCATTTCGTTTCATTTAAATTTTAGCTTAAACAAGGGAAATTATTTTTCAGCCTCTTGCTACAGGCACATGCATGAATTACTAGGGGGCTTGGGATCATCTGTCCTGTCTTGTTAGCTTCCCTCAGCTGACAGCGCACAAGATGGATGCGATATTGTACTGAATAGGGCTATCTTCGAATACAACTTCTCCTTAACTCTGTTCGGAGAAAGCCTACGAATAGAGTTACACGGTAGCTCTATTCGTACGAATAGAGCTATCGTGCTGAAGAGTAGCTACATTCGGAGCACGAAATGTTTTCCTTCGAAGCGAACTACCCTGGGCTCTGTGATCCTAGATTACAGAGACAGCAAATGCAAATATTCAGTGCTACATACATGTTAGATGGTACTTTAGAGTTGGAGTTTTTATCTTCTGTTGTTTCCTCCCCCCCCCCCCCCCCCCGCCCGAGACTGGAATCATGTGCATTCGAGTAGTATTGGGAACCATGGGCTGCACAATGCATGAGCAAATTACTTAATCAAAATTGCATGAATAATTCTTAGGGTTGTGGGCCTCGAATTGTAACATGTTAGTGGCGCGGTATTATCCTCTTACGTTGGCCGTCCGTGAGACTATCCGCGCACAAAAATGGACTTTACTCTTTTATTGCTATAGCAATTAGAACGTATGGTTGGCTGAAAGATAAAGATGTTAATTATCTCTTTATTGACCTGCTTTATATATTTATATTGGTCACTTAGCAAGACCACAGGATCCAGTGCTTCCAGATAGACGGACGGCTAACCTATTGTCTCCTCGGCACCAAACCAATCATGCCACAATTTGAGCAGTAGTAGGCGTACTCGTTGCGACGCATGTTTGTCTTCCAATACAGCTACAAAAACACATAACTCTTATCGCACGAACAGAGCTAACGGAGTAGCTTTATTCAAAGGTAGCCTTATTCGGTACAACAATGCGCTTTTAATATACCAAAGGTCCGTCGTCCATCTACTCTTTAGAACAACACATTGCGAGAATACTCAATTCTGAGGGAGGCAGTCACTGAGATGCTGAAAAAGAACATCCAAAACGATATCGCGATAAAAGTTCATCTGGAGCATAAAAGCAATTTTATCGGGTTGAATGGCAGATCCGATCAGACTGTTATTGTTATGGCAGAAAAAGTTGCCTTTTACTTACATTACTTAAAACGATTTTTCCGCACTCAGACTTTCATTTTTCATTATATCTTCGCTGAACTTGTAGCACAGCGGGCACATGACGTCAAAATGTTGTCACACTGACGTCCATGCGATGTCTTGCTTGCGCCTTTTGGGAGGTGAGACAGGCATATATTTTCTGACGAGTTCTATTTTCCGCCGTTTCGGAGACTTATAAGGGACAATGATGTCTCGATGTTAGCATTTTCACAATATCATATCAGGGACATTACCTCAGGTGTTGAATTTGTGTTCACATGGTTGTGTATTTTCTTGCCAGTTTGATAAGGCGTAAGCTCCCCCGCCCCCCCCCCCCCCCCCCCCCCCCCTACGTTTAACGACACTGCGATCACCGTTCGTCGCCCTGATACCGTTTTTCTAGCTCAGGGTACACTGCATCACAAGTTGCTTGGTCCCGTTGGGCGTAGATGTTTTTCTTGAAAGTATGGTTTTGCTGACAAGTTTTCCATTTTCTCCGTGACGTCATAACAGAAGCTGATGCGACAAAACGGTGAGGTGATTTATTTTACTTATTATCAAATCCTAAGTATATTCTGTATTGGTAGATCTTCGCCATATTACATAAAACAAAAGTGTTTTACGTCAACATATAAATGAAACCTGGATATATTCTTTTAGGGTATGAACTATTCTCTATATCTACTTCTCCGAAGTTTACCATAGGTAAAAAATTATTCTGTCATCATAAATTGGTGCATCTTATTTTTGTTTACCTTACAATAACATGAATGGGTTTGTTAGGTCATTTTATTTTTTCATAGGTCCAGGATTTTTCCTACTATTCCCGAATTTGCTCCTACAATAGTTTTCAAGCACCTGATTTTTTCCCGACATCTGCAAACTACAAAATGAGTAGTCATTATGATACTTTGTCGTGCTCAGATTGGATAGCAAGATTAAAGCATGTTTCAAAGTTTTGTTTCGGTGCATAAATGTAAGACGAAACATTTGTTGTCATCAAGAGACCAGGCCCCGAGGTTATAAAACTTTTTTTATGCTCAACTCAGCTGAGCATGAAATTTAAAATGCCCATCAATATAAATATTCTAGAAATTCAGCATTTTTCAGGCTCAGATAACCCAAGAAGGCTATTTTTTCTACTCTTAAATATTAAAATGCCAACAATTGTTGGCATTTTAAAATTTATGAGCAGAAAAAAATTTCATGCTCAGCTGAGTTGAGCATGAAAAAAGTTTTATAACCTCGGGGCCAGCTTTTCCATTATAGGCAGATAATTCTATAATTCTATAGCTTAATATGTAAAAAAACTGACAATGAAACATCGATTCATGCAGTAATGACCCGAGTGATCTCTAGTACATCTTCACAAGCCAATAATACTAAGTCCACTATGTTTCTACGTAAGGATGGTTGAATGGATGACTTGCAATTTTACGTCCTTTTCAACACTATTTCAGTTATATCAGGTCGATGGAAGGGTGTGATGAAAGGGCGTGTGCACTGGGACCCCGGTTGCGGTTGGAAAGATTTCCGCCTCCAGCGGGGCTCGAACCAGGAACCGCTACATCAGCAGGCCAGCGATTAATTCACTAAACTACCGAGGCTCCTCATACACAAGGAATAATGTGGACTTAGTACCTTGGCTTGCGAGGATGTCTATAGTAGTATCTTAACAATATTCGTTGACCTTCCCAGGTCTATTACGTAACTCTACCAGCTAAATTACACGGACACATGGTCGTCTCAAGCCAGGGTCGCACAGCTTGTAGAGCAGTCTTGCTAGGACCTAGAGGGTCGAAGATTCAAGTCCCACCATGGTCAGAGTAATTTTCTTGCTCAGACGGCGTAGTAAATTTACATTGATTCTCCAACATGTGTGTGTGTGTGTGTGTGTGTGTGTATGTTTCTATTTCTTGTTTATTTAAATCCATCATGGCATGCGTTTTCCGATGGACGTCCATTAATGCATGACATCTGTAGAAGTCCAGTTTACGGAATTCCATCAAGAATTCAGTGGAAGCCAATCCTTGACGGGCGTCCATGGAGTCCTACTATCTATCTAGTTGTACTGCAACACCCCCTCGCGAGGATTACGTGCAGGATGATTGCGCGCCGTGAAGAAAAAAAGTGAGATGAATAGATGAGACTAAAAAGTGCAAAAGTGAGGTGAAGAAAGATGAAAGGGTTAAAACAGTTAACAGAAGTGACATATTAAAATCAGATTAAAAACAGGTCTGTTGTATTTATGGCCTCTGGTGGTCAAGAGACCTGACTGCCACACTGAACTGAGTCAGTGTAGGCAGCAAAACAACGTCAGCTGGTAGTCGATTCCATTGCACATCAGCCAGGGGGAAGAACGAACACTTATAAAATTTGCTTGAGTGTGAATTTGAAGTAGCGCAAGGGGGTGGCTGTGACATGTCATTCTTGTAGGATGTGTAAAATACGATGGGAGAGGTACAGCAACAATATTGTGAATAATTTTGTATAACATGCAAAGGCGAGCGTCTGCTCTTCTCTGCTCCAGAGACCTCCAGCCAAGACTAGACTGCATAGCAGTGACACTGTCGTAGGGTGAATAATTATTCAGAGTCCACCAATTTATGTAAAGACGTTTTTCATGACACCATTCTGTCAGTATCTTCACTGATGTTCATTAATATATCTGCTGACAACCATCAGTTTGATCATGGGCAGCCATTATGACATCTGTGGACGTCCATCGGTTTCCATAGACGTTTACCATTTCCGTCCTTGATGATCGTAATCACCACCAGACACTAATATAATCGACGCCCATCTTAACATTAGTTTCATCATTGCATCAAGGTAAAAGGTAAAAGTTTCTCGCAGGTTTGAGGTCGTAGGGGTAGTGACCCGTCCTATTTTCGACAAAGCATAAAAACAGACAGAGGCCAGCCCTCGATTCGAAAAGCTACCCCTGAGGAGTTGGCAGACATAGCTCTTTGAAACAGGGATTCGAACCCGTGACTTTCTGGTACAGTTGAAGAGAACCTTTAACCACTCGAACACGGTGCCTCTGGAATACAAGGCCGATATCTCATTGAATACGCCTAACTGTTTCCTCACGGTAGTCTATTACAGCATCCTTGGGCATCTACCAATTTCCGTTTAGCAATAAATTGGCAAGGGTTTTGTGTTGTAGCCTAAGTGGCCAGTTTAGCAGTGACAGAGTGTCACGGACTCTTAAAAAATCTCACGCCCGGGCCGAGGATCGAACCCGGAACCTTTCGATCTAAAGTCTCGCACTCTACCACGTCGCTATAAAAGCCGGCTTGTACCGCAAGGCAGTACAAGTGTTCATATACCTAATTACCTACACCCTGTGACATTCTCCCCCACCAAATTGGACTTCGTCCCCGAAGTTCCAGGCTAAAGAGCTGCATATAAGAATAGGCTCGAGGAATTACTGCACAGGGGTCAGGCTGGATTTTACGTTGGGCGCCATTTGTCACGGACTCTTAAAAAATCTCACGCCCGGGCCGAGGATCGAACCCGGAACCTTTCGATCTAAAGTCTCGCACTCTACCACGTCGCTATAAAAGCCGGCTTGTACCGCAAGGCAGTACAAGTGTTTATATACCTAATTACCTACACCCTGTGACATTTGTCATAGGGTGGAATAAAGCTTAGTACATTTTTCATGTGTTAGTCTTATCTATTCTGTACCCATTTCAATTCCAATATTTCCCCATACCCTTTCCTGGCACAGGCCTACATATATTCTGTAGTTACGTATATAGCCATGTAGATGTAGTAGGATGTCCAGTGTGAGTTTTGGTAGTATTCAGCCTTCTGGATGTAGTAGGATGTCCAGTGTGGTTTATTGTTAGCATTGTGTGCTGGTTTCATCTCACCTGTGTAATGGGTCAATGCACTTTGCCATTGGTCATTGACACAGACACAACTATCATTTACATTCAATGATTCATTGTTGTTCCATCTTCATTAAATATATTTTTATAATATATTTACAGGTCAGTAAAACACCTTTTGCTTTAGTGTTTGTACATCTACATGTCCATGTCATTATTTTGCAGAAATACTTTGTATTTGAGAGTGAAATAGTGATGTTTTCTTTTATGTTGCAAGTTATGGTGGCAAGGCCGGATACTCTTGTAGTAACTGTTGAAAGTAATTCAATCAAACTCATTAATGTATCCTATCCATCTGTCAATGCACTTTGCCATTGGTCATTTGACACAGACACAACTATCATTTACATTCATTGTTGTTCCATCTTCATTAAATATATTTTTATAATATATTTACAGGCTTCATCTTCAATCCGAACCCTTTACTTTCTTGGGTAATAGTGGGTCATACAACAGGAACCCCTAAAAGCACCCTATAACAAGAGGGTCTGTCTGATTCTGACATTTCTTTAGGTAGAAGACGAAGCATGTGCCAAAATGTTTTAGCATTAACCGCAAAAGTCAACAAAAAGATTTTCTTCAGCTTATATTATGTGTAAACGCCGCTAGTTTTCGTAAATAAAATCACAGACAAAATCTTCAAAAAATCTTACAAAAATGCAGTTGTTTGTATCCCAAGCTATAACTGCAAATAGAGTTCCCTTTCTCCGTACATAAAAAATAACCCGAAGAAGGTTGTCATCCAAGACCGCAGTATCTTTATGCTGTTGAAGGGAAAACAGGGCTGCTGTGAGTAGTCATGGTCAGCAAAGTAACGAGGTTTCTGGTGCGGCTGCCAGCGTGAGGGGGGAGTAGGCCTACCATAAATGGACACTGGCCACGAACTGCTCCGCTTCCGATGCGGTGCGGGTTATACTAAAAGCAAACAATAGTATTGTTGATCTCCCTTGATACTCTGATTATACCCCCCACCCCCTGCACACACACACACACACCGGCGGGAGACGTGTTGCTATTACCATAGTTGCATAGTTGTCTGTCTGTCCTGTCTGTCTGTCCGCTACAAATTGTGTCCCCGCCATAACTCTGAAACTGTTGAGTGCTTAAGATAGATTTTTCATGAAACTTGGTACAAATAATATTTGTGCATCCCATCTGATTATCTCTTCATATGCATCCACTACGTTTCTGCCAGGTACATGCTACTACAGATTATAATTGATTCCTTTTTCCGAGTTGTTTTGTGGAACCGTCTCCCTATAGGTAAATTGGAATTAGCAAGATAAACGATCAGAGGCGACACAAAATAAGAACTGTTTTTACCCTGCTTTTATCTGATCACTTAGCTACCAATACTAACACTCTCATCTTGTTTTCTTGTCTCAATATCATACTTTCATATCTCACTATCATTTTCACTATTATTCTTACTAACCCTGCGCATAACACTCGGTATAGAGGGCGATGCAGTAAACATAGATAGATAAATAGTACCATCAGAACAAGAACCATTACTCCATCTACATTATTTTCAGAATTATGTCCCCTTGTGATTTTGTATTGAACTTGGTCTGCTCTATAACTAAAACTGCTGAAGATACATTCTCAAAAGCGGGTATAAATATAAAGCATCACCAGACGATAACTCTACCTACATTTTTAAGGCATTATGTCCCTTTGTAATTTTCAGTATAGAAATCATGTCCGATCTATAATTTTTAAACCGTGGAAGATAATTGCAAACTTTGTATACATATAAAGCATTATCAGACGATGTTCAGAAGAACCTATAAATATAAATCACTATCAGACGATGTTCAGAAGAACCACGCCTCCGCCTACATGTTTACGGAATTATGCCCCATGTAATTTTCAGTATGGAAATTGTGTCTGCTCTGTTACTGTGAAACTGTCGTAGATACTTGTATCAAGTTTGATACAAATATAAAGCATCATCACACACTGTTGGGACAATAAGAACCATAACGCCACTTACATTCGTGACAGAATTATGACCATTGGTGATTTTAAGTATGGAAATTGTGTCCGCTCTATAAACTTTAAAACCGTCAAAGGTATTTTCATGAAACTTGGTATAAATATAAAGTATCATCTGACTACGTGCAGAGATTACGAACCGTGACTGGTAACTCCAGTCGTCAGAGGTCAAAGGTCTACACGATTTCTTTAAAAAACGAATTCTTTTCAACACACACACACACACACACACACACACACACACACACACACACACACACATTGACTAGATACTGGATAATCACAGTCTGCAGAATTAATGATAGGCAAAAGGTAAAGAACGATATATGACTGTTTTATCAATGACTTCTATGGATTCAATATTTTTAGAAATGATGTTTAGAAGCGGCTATCAAAACAGAAGAGAAAAAGACGATATATTCACTGTGTTGCGTTTATGTACTGGTGACAAGATGATCATATTACCTTTACTGGGTTCAAGGATCACAGTTTTGCATAACGACCCTATTTCCATGCTTGTATATGCACAAAACACTTTAGAAGCGTAAATTTATATTTGTCACATTTCAGATGTGAAAAGAACTCGAGATATTTGGGCCAAATACTACAAAACCATCTGCTGATAGATTTTTGGCGGCCGGGCTGGTGACATACAGATCGGCCATCATAGAACACCAAAGGCCCAAAAAGAAACCATCTTTCATACAGAAGATGGAAAAAACATGACAGAGGTATCATACTTAACCCAAAATGAAGTGTGGGTCACATGTATTATACCGCAGATAACATATTGAAGCTTCTTTTTTGAGTGAGAGTCGTTCTGCTGGGAATTATGCTCTAAAACAAGTGAATGGCAAAGTTGCTGATCAAACAGTGAATCTGTGCAACCTGGGCCACATGTTTTTCAAAGACAGTCGGAAAAATAAGATATTGCGATTGGCTTAAGCCAGTTTTTGTGGCAATTTCTTTTTCTCTAGAAAAATATGGAAGGGCGAGAGTAAGAGAGAGACCTTTGACTAGAATTAATATACATGAAGTATACTATTACAAACTAAAGCATATAGTAGAACTTCATTGGCTCGAACAGGCTTGGGACCATGAAAATAAGTTACAGCCAAGGGTAGTTCTAGCCATCCAGGGTTAGTTTCCATATAAAGTGAACTGTAGGGACCAAGAAAAGAGTTCTAGCCAGGCAGGGCGAACGAGCCATCAGGGTTCGAGCCATTGAAGTTCTACTGTAATTTATTCGAAATCCAGCATGTAGAAATGTGCCTGTGTAATATTAAACAATCTCCGGTCAAGTGCCTACGCCCTGACGATGCCACCCATTTGACTATTTACCTGTAACTTTTCAAAACACGATTTTAACGCTGCTTGGCGTTTATTGCAACAGGAGGTTTATCTGTCATCTCAATATTGGCACAAGAAAGATGGAGAAAATGTTGGAATATTTGCTGAAAATAAATATCTACATGGACTAAAAATGAATTTACAGCGTGTAATGATAACATTTAACAAGGAGTTTTAGCTGTTTAAGTTTTAAGCGGCCCTTGGTTTATATCATGTCTTTCGCCTTGTGTCGGGCCGCAAAAATTTAAACAGCTCAAACCTGTAATGTAATCGTATATATTCTTCAAAAGTCATAAAATATATTGCATCTCTAAGTTCATATTCTATGATAAGAGGGGACCCTCAGCAAAATATTAGCTTATTGCTCTGGTACGCAGTTGCTCTATTTACTTCTGTGCTATTTGGGCTTTCTTTTTGGAGAAACTTCGGTAACCGTAGTAGATAAGGACAACGTACATCGTAGTGCAAGGCGAATAAAAGCATGAATAATATCTCTGGTATGGTTATAAAGACAAGAGCTGATCAAGTTATTAAGAGGGAAATCGTAAATCATAGATTGGTATTAACTTTTCATTGACAAATTGTGTACTTCATTTTTTTCTTTACTTTTTGCAGATTGTGATGACTGCTTAGCTCTGCTCAAGATATTCTTATGTGCTGGGAAGTCAAGAGATGCCGCTGAGATTTGGACCAGACAAAGTACATGTAGGTGGAGTCGTGGAAATCAGCTACTCAAAAGAATTCTCACAATGGATTTGAATTTACAGTGACTTTTGTTTTATTCAGAATTTTCAATACGTATATACATTGTAACAATACAAATAATAGGACTGGAACGAAAGCACAGGTACTTCTAAAATTCATGCCCTTAAATTGATGATTGATGCACAGCCAAACTTTGTCTGTGATAACTTTTCGATTTGGCTTATCCAAAGTTACTAGAAGGACATTTTTCTTCCTCCAACCCATTATACTAGGATTAAGAGATGCTACCAGAGGGACAACACACCTTGAAAAACATTGTTAGTTTTTGTGGTGAGATTAGCATAATTAATGCAAAACATTATAATTTATTATGTATTCAAAAGCTGGGCATATTTAGATGGCTGAAGATGCAACATATGATGCATTAGATAAACATTTCTTTTGAAAGATGGTACCCATTACTGTGTCATGACTATGTATTTGGAAGTTTTTAAGCAGATAACTGTACATGTATTCAAAATATCATTTAAGGTAGACGAATGGTGAATAAAGATATTGGTGGGGCATTCATTTCATTATACCAGCTGAATAACCCAAAGGGCTATAAAACATTTGGATAAGAAAAGAAAATTTTTCACCGTTTTGTTTTCCTAAAAAACAAACTTTTGTATTTATACATATTTTTTTTACACATTTTCCATTAAAATTCATGTCTCTAGCACAAGGATGCACTTTCATTTCTGCAAATCATATAATCTTTAATATAGGGTATTTGAAAAAGACTGGTTAGAAAAATTGCAATTATCTTGATTATAAGTATATTTTTACACTTTTTTAAAAAATGCAAGAAAATTGAATTTCATGAAAAACGTCATGAAAAATATATTCAATCGATGGGGCATGCTTATGCATATTGTTTTAGTAAAACTTACATTGTATGATACAGAATAAAACAAAAAAACAAACCTTTCACCGTTTTGTTTCCTAGAAAAACAATGTTTAAGTTAAAAAATATCCCCAAAAAAGGCTGTCCAAATACTGCACCTGCTGCAAACACAGCCGGTCCTTGCCCTGTTATTTATTTTCCTGTTGTTCCGGGTCTACCATAGAGTAATGCCTCAAAAATGCGCAGATGGAATTGAAATTGTAAAGACCTTGATCACTCTGGTTCCTAAGGAACAGTCTGATCACGGTTTCCACTGTTTATACAGACGTATCTGCCTGAAAACTTAGGATCTTTATGGTAGGCATTGTAAGTGTGTATATATTCCATAGTTGATTGATTCACCATGAACAAGAACTCTGTTATGTGTTTTTATAAGTCGATACAGAGTTATTGTGTATCTAAATACCTTAAGAAGGTATATCGTCGGTTTTATTGTCGCTGAGCTGTAAGCATAAATAAGACGATATACCTCTCCAAATGAAACTCTTGGAAATGGTTATCCCCATTCTTGAGCACTTCTCATATTTATTTATCAACAGTTCTGTATTTTATATTTAAGGTGGAATAGGACAAAACCCAAACTTTCAGTTTTCGTGTAAAACGAACAACGAAAAAGAAGCTCAGCACTTTCTAAATTACAAAGACTTTCTTTTAAGTGTGAAACAAATAGTTCGTTTTCTATGAGGTCATGAAAATGTGAGGGTTTGACGTGTTTTTACGCAAAATAAATAGCGCTGATTTATATATGGTTTTCGCATTTTTCTGGCTGTCCGTAAAGATATTGCAATAATTTTATACCAAAGTGCGAGCCGTCAAGAGGCCTTCAAAGATATGTTATTACTTCTTTCAATTATTTCCGCAATTTGTGTTGATTTAGGCAAATATGACCTTTCATTAGCTATCGAA
This sequence comes from Ctena decussata, assembly GCA_963989385.1. Taxonomy (NCBI): domain Eukaryota; kingdom Metazoa; phylum Mollusca; class Bivalvia; order Lucinida; family Lucinidae; genus Ctena; species Ctena decussata. The sequence goes on along the minus strand of OZ022498.1, from coordinate 28,226,963 downwards.
CATTGCTTAATTTTACATACACGCTTAAATATAAAAAAAACGTCTCCGAAAAATATATCTGAAATTTTGATATGTTTTGATGAAATATGTTGACGTGTAATTTTTTAAATAATTTCAAGTTTTCACCGTGCAAATTTTTTACAAAGTATATTTGTTTAACTATAGCCCCTGTTCCGATGACGTCGTTTCTTTCAACGTCAAAGAGAGCTTATTCCTAAGAATGTTTTCCAGTTAATGTTTTGTTTCTAGTGAAACGTTTATGATCTCTTCTAGAGAATATAGCCTCACGAAAAACGAAAAAACTGAATTAATATCTTATTCCGTCTTCCAGGGAGGTAGATTTCAATGCATCAGGGGTTCATTTTTGCCATGATATTCATTTTGCGTAACGTGACGTCCCGTTAATTGAACTTTTACGAACCGCGTATTTCGCGACGTCAATTACTTCCGAAAACAGCAAAACCGGGAAAATGAACCCCTGACCTGTTTGAACTCTTCTGTCTAGAAAACGGAATCAGATATTTCACCGATTTTTTCGTTTTTCATTTTCGTAGGTTTTCTAGACTAACTCGACATTGCTTTATCGGAATTAAAAGATATGTCGGAAACCGCTCTTAGCGCCCAACTTAATTTGACGTCAGAAAAATCGACGTTGTTTGAACAGGGGGTATGGTTTGAAAAATATACTTTGAGAACTATTTACACGGTAAAATTTTAATATTCTTTCATTAATATTCCAACTTAACAATTCATTAAAACATATCAAAATTTGAGATATATTTTTCGGAGACGTTTTTTCTCTATTTGAATTTTTACGTGAAAAAGGCGAAATTTCAACAGCTTATGAAAATAAATGTTTGCGTCAATTTACTCGTAATGCGTAGACATTGCGCAGAAAGTATAGCACAGCTTTATGGAACTCTTGATGGCACGTAATTTGGCATGGAATTTATTTCAATATCTCAACGGACTGCAGAGCAATGTCCTATTCCACCTTAATATATACTTCACAAGCAATGTATAACACCAAGCGACATCACTCAACACATCGGGGAATATAAAACTCTCTTGACGTTTTCCAATCAGACATTGCAATATATTTGCAAGTACGTTAGAATTTCCACATCATATGGAAACTATACAGGAGGGTGCAAAAGGGTATTCTTGTATGCTTTCTAGTGAAATATAGGGATTTTCTATGAGATAATATATCCAAATATATATATAAATATATATATTTACGTTGAATGAAAAAAACATTTTTTGTCATTTCTACTGTTTTCACCAGTTTGAATTTTTGGCCATTCTTGGCTTCAAAGACACATTTTATTTCTTAGTGTTTTGAGTGGTACCACAAAATGGTCGCTTCCAATAACCAGTACCTACAGCCATCGTTCATATCGAAGACTAATCTTATGTAGCTGATTATGAGGTGTTTATGGCTGCTGAGATATATCTTGGAGGGGGCTTATAAGGGATACTGTTAAAGGATTTACAACAAAAAATTAGAAAAAATATAAATAAATAAATATTAACAAAACTTGTATACCCATTTATTTATTCATTTTTTATTCTCCCGTGACGATAGTCAGGGGGCATTAAGATTTGCTCCTGTCTGTCTGTCCATCCGTCTGTCCGTCCGTTCATCATACTTTAGGGTATAGAGTTTGTGTAATCAACTCCTCCCACAGTTTTCAATGGATCTTTTTTAGACTTTGTATACATGTTGTGGACGTATTGAAGATGTGCATGTGGATTTTAGATGGAGCTAGAATTTATTTTGACTGAATTACGGCCTTTTGAAGTTAGTCGTTTTAGGCAAAAAAAAATTGTTGCATTGTAGGGTATGGAGTTTGTGTAACCAACTTCTCCTACAGTTTTCAATGAATCTTTTTCAAAGCTTGCATACATGTTGTGGACATATTGTAGATGTGCATGTGGGTTTTTGATGGAGCTGAAATTAATTTTGACAGAATTACGGCCTTTTGAACTTAGTCATTTTAGGCAAATTTTGGCATTGTAGGGTATGGAGTTTGTGTAATCAACTCCTCCCACAGTTTTCAATGGATCTTTTCGAAACCTTGCAAAAATGCTGCGGACATGTTGAAGATGTGCATGTGGGTTTTTATTTGAGCTAGAATTAATTTTGACAAAATTATAGCCTTTTAGACTTAGTCATTTTAGGCATATATTTGCATTGTAGGGTAAGTACTTTGTGTAATCAACTCCACAATTTTTTTCAGACATCGTGTACTTGTTGTGGATATACTTAAGATGTGCATGTGGTTTTTGATTAAAACAGAACTAATTTTGACAGAATTATGGCCTTTCAAACTTAGTTTTTTATTAGGCTTCATTTTATTAGGCTGCATTTTTGCACTAGAGGGTATGGAGTTTGTATGATGTTTCTGGTGGATTCTTTGTAGATGGTGTTTGTGCTTAAAAGGTGCTTTAGGGATGTACACATCTTATGACAAGCGCTGCACGGGGGCATCATTAGTGTATTACAGACACAATTTTCTAGTTCTGAAATAATTTAAATGAAAATACAAGATGTGTCTTAATTATTATGAACTTATAACACGATAATGACATCCATCAGTGTCGTCATGACGTCCATCTATGTGACGTAATATTGCTTTCTATTTCTATTCTATTTCTATTCTATTTCTATTCTATCCCATAACCTTACTAGGTCGTTTCGGCACCACAGACGACTTGGCAACCATCCCTTTCCACCTTGTCCTGTTTTCAGCTTCCCTAGTTGAGCTGGCAAATTTCATCCCTGTCTACTCTTTAATATTATCTTCCCAACTCTTCTTCTGTCGACCTCTTCTTCTTTTTCCTTTCACTGTGCCCTGCGGCATCGTCATTGCTAAATCAGAAGACTTTGAGACGTGACCAAACCGCCTTAGTTTCCGTTTCTTGATCAGCGTCAGGAGTTCATCATATTCTCTAATGGCTGCTTGGATCTTTCTGCGAACCTCCTTGCTTTACAGACGTCTATTATGACATCATTGGACATCGATCAGTTCTTCATGGAGTCTATCGATATACATGTTGATATCCGTCAGTTTCTTCATGGGCGTCCATCATGGCATCTGTGGACGTCATTCAGTTCGTATGTAGACGCCTAAAGACGTCTGGGAGATGGAATATTTACATTCTTGGTGTATTTACTGAAAAGCCCTATAGTAAACCATTGGAACGTAATGTAGTTTACATTCCAATAATTACATTGAGACACGCGACGTCAGTGACGTCAAGATAAACAATGATTCTCTACAACCTGATTGGACGTCAGCAATGTCATGACGTCATGCATGCCGTTCTGCTGTTAGCAGAAAAAACTGCGTGTACATGTTTTAATGCTTCAATTTTATCGCTTTTATAAGATTAAATGAAAGATTTGATTGAAACGAATTCAAATATAAGCAATGCACTTAATTTTTCTGATGTTTATCGAAGTGTAAACTACATTGGGTCACCAGCAAAGTTTACATTAACCCCTTCGGGGTTCATTCACTTTGCACGTCACCCAATATAGTTTACACTTCGATAAACCTCAGAAAAATGAAATTCATAACTTAAATATTCACAGAACACATTTTTTCATACTTGTGTGATGAACATGGTCGTTTTTCTTCACAGTTTGCCAGTGCTACAAACGCGTTCAGTTTTAAAGCGAATTTTAATAGAAACACATTTTTTACACATACGGCGTAGGAAGACTGAGAATGCCCCTTTTCAACTACGAGTTTGAGACCCAAATGCGCTTAGCCTTCGGCTCTTGTGGACATATAGAGCATTCACAAGGCTGGGGAACGATGTTATGTTCTTTAAGATAGTTGCTTGAGATGTAGGTTGCTATTTCAGCAGACACGCAAGGTTGAATCAACCTTGGTTCGTTGAATCAAGGTTGATTCAACCTCATATGCGCAGTGGGTTCGGCAACTGAAATGTCCCGTAGTCTTATAATTAATATAAACGTATTCATACCAACTATAGTGCGACAGACGCGCGCATTTCTGTATTGAACTTCTTCAGTGTCGCTAAACCTCAAAAGATTGAAAGAAAACAGAGGATGGGTAGCTCTCGGCAGGCAACGAGCATCCCTCTCCAAGCCACACTCACTGTCACATTCCGCGGGACACATTGGCCGAAGACATCAGGTAAGAGACGCCTACGTATTAACCCGCGAGCGGAAGCGTCCCCCATCGAGCCACCTCAACCCCTGTGTCTCGAGAAAGGCGACAGACAAGGCCATCAGGAAAGAAATGTCTGATACAGCAAGAACCTGCATAAAGCCATAACAACTCAAAAGAATGGAAGCCAAACTCCGCTGAGATTCATGTCGCTATGACAAGTCAGTCTTAGATTTTAGAACAATTAAGAAATTTAACCAGATATACATCAAATTGAATAAGAAATACTTTAAATCAGTATTTAAGTAGTGACCGCAATTCCAGAGAACAAGAACCAACACTGAAACACTAACTAACTGGGTTGATGATATCCTCGGGGACAAATTGTCGGCCAGCAGTGGTGTCGGTGATATTATTATTATTATACCAAATTTAGTGCGACAGACCTGCGTTTCTGCATTTAACTTCTTCAGTGTCGCTAAACCCCAAAAGTTTAAAGAAAAGAGATGATGGGCAGCTCTCGGCAGGCAACGAGCATCCCTCTCCGAGCCACACTCACTGTCACATTCCGCGGGATACATTGGCCATAGACATCAGGTACGAGACGCCTACGTCTCTTACCTGATGATTAAGAGATGCTTTTGACCAGCCTAGCTCCTTGAAACTTACAGATAAGTAAGGCAGGCATTAAATCTCAGACGAACTGACAACTGTTCAGATCCAACTGATATTGCCGAAATCATGTGCCTCCACGATTGCCGATTAAGTCTATAATTGACCTCATGACAAGCCTAACATCTTCCTTTTTGACTTAATAATTATTTACTGGTAAATTCCTTTCCAAAAGGGAAGCTAATTCATGCAATACTGCTTAAATAGTTTTAACTCTTCATTTATTTTTACGTGTCGTCATGGACGTCCATCAATATCTATACAGACGTCTATAATGGCATCCTTGGACATTTAGCACTTCTTCATGGCCGTCCATCAATATACATATTGATATCAATAAGTTTCTTCATGGACGTCCATCATGGCATCTGTGGACCTCATTCAGTTTCTATATGGACGTCTACAGACGTCTAGAACCCCTTTCTTTTATTGCAGATATCATGGCCGCACAACAGGGACTACACTTCTTATTGATCATTTTGGGGTCATTGACCAGTTTCTTCATGGACGTCCATCAAAGTGTCTGTTGACATCTGTCAGTGTCGTCATGGACGTCCATCAATGTATCTATTAATATTTATAAAGAGAAGCCTATCATAACATCATTGGATGTCTATCAGTACTTTATGGATGTCCATCAGTATACCTGTTGACATCAATCAGTTTTTTCATCGACGTCCATCAGTAAAACAGTTGACATCCATTGTCTTCTTCAGGGACGTCCATCAATAATCTGTTGACATCAGCTAGGCTAGTTTTTTTATTGGCACAAATCATGACATCCGTGGACGTCCGCCAGTTTTAATGTAGACGTCTATAATGACAGTCGTGGACGTTCATATTTCTTTGATTGACGTCCGTCATGTAATCTGTGACGTCCGTCAAAGGAAAATTGGACGACAACAAGTTCCAATGCAAACATCTATAACGACAGCCATTGACGTGCACCTGTTTTGATGGACGTCCGTCGTGTAATCTGTGGACCTCCATCAAAGCGTCCTTGGACGTTCACCAGTTTCAATGTAGACGTCTATAATAACAGCCGTGGACGTGCACCTGTTTTTGATGGACGTCCGTCATGTAATCTGTGGGTGTCCATCAATTTCTATATAAAATCCCATCATGACTACTGTAGAACGCCACCATTTCTTATAATCATGACTATACTCACAGATATCCATCTGCAGTAGCTTGAAGTTCCTCATTCCATCCATGGACGTCCAAAATTTTCTATAAAGACATCTATAAATCATTGGACATCGAACAATCTCTTCATGGACGTCCGTTCATATCTGTGGACATTCATCGGTTTGTTCATGGACGTCCGTTACGATCTCCGTGGACGTCCGTCATCCGTAGAAGAAGCCCAGCCTTTTATGTTCTTCGAAGGCGGAGCACGCCTTTCCGTCTGTTTGACTGTCCTTCTGGCGTTGTTGAATCCTATATCTTGACAGAGCAACTCCCTTTGCAGTTTCGAAACATTGCAAGCTTCTTATGTTCTGGAGATGTGCATATGGTTTTGGGGGCGTTCTCTCTCTCTCTCTCTTCACGGTGCATAACCATATCGGACGCTATCTGTGAAAATCTGCGTTACTTGACTCTATCTGTGAGTGCTACGAACTCTATTTGTTACTTGCCATGGACGTTTCGGCGATTCAGTCGAAGAAAAAGGGACAAAACGTGTAAGTACTGGGTTTCATGGTTTCCACGGAACACATACCTTATTTTTCCTAATATTTCCGTCGATATTATTCAGCTAGCGATGTTCAGTGCTTGTCATCAGTGAAATCAAATGCAGCGTGATAGTGCAGGAGCGTACATGGCCCATGAAAACAAGGAAAAACTCAGTGTAGGTAATGAATTTTGTCCTTAATTTACGAAGATAATTATGTTCTTGATAATTTACACATGTCGTTAGGTGCATAAATAAAATCTTTACGTTAATATCAATGTTTAAAGGACACCACCCATTATTTTCAATGTTCCGGATTCTATTTGTGTCCCCGAAATAATGTAATTTTATGCCAACGGATAGATGTTGTCCTCAAGGCAACGGACTGTACTTGTGAGCAGCGGACCTTACTTGTGATGTTTGTTTTCTTTCTTTTTTTTCAGCCAAAAACGTCGTAAAAGATCCAACTTGTTGTTGCATCAGCCAAAACGGTGAAGGCTAAGTCCCGAATTTGAAAAAAAAGTCCTGCGGCGCATGCTCAATTCGTGTCCACAGTAGATTGCCAAAATGAGGCCATGTCATCCACAACGGTTCACTCAAAAGATGTAAAGGAAGTTGACAGTGCTCTCTCCATTTATGGGTTTCTTTGACCTAATATGATGCATATAGTTACACCAACCTATAGATGTTGTTCGTAATAAACCGCAACTCTAGGTGTCCACCACCGTTTGTACTTATAACTATTCTAATCATTTTATTCTATCCCATAACCTTACTAGGTCGTTGGTGCACCACAGATGACTTCGAAACAACCCCTTTCCACCTTGTCCCGTCTTCAGCTGCCCTAGCCGAGCTGGCAAAATCCATTCCTGTCCCCTCCTTGATATTGTCTTCCCACCTCCTCCTCCGTCCACCTCCTCCCCCTCCCCTTTCACTGTGTCCTGAAGCATTATCTTTGCTAAACCAGAAGACCTTGAAACCCGGCCAAACCATCCCAGCCCCCGCCTCCCGACCAGCGTCAGGAGCCCATCATGTTCTCCAATGGCTGCTTGGGTCTTTCTGCGAACCTCCTCATTGGTTATATGGTCCTTGTACGAAATGTTCAGTAACCTTGGGTAGCATCTCATTGCAAAGGCCTGCGTTCTTTTCTCTAACTCTGCTGTCAAGGCCCACGATTCACAGGCATACAGAAATATGGAAATGACAAGGGAGCGCATAAGTCTCACCCTTGATCCAAGAGACATGCCGCTATCTCCAAATTGGTTTCAGCTTGGTAAGAGCTGAAGTGGCTTTTGCAATCCTGGAGAGAACCTCCTGTTATGAGCCATCATCTGAGACAACTGACCCAATGCATTTGAAGCTGCTTACAGTACCCAGCTTCTGCCCTTTTACCTTGATCTCCCTCTGGATGCCATCTGCGCTGTTCGTCATCAGTTTGGTCCTCTCAGCACTGATCTACATCTTACACATTGTGCAGGTTTGGTTGAGACTTTCAACTAGAGCCTCTAGTTCCTGCTCTTCCTCAGCTAGAGCGTCTATGTCATCGGCAAACCGCAGATTGGCAATGTCTCTGCCGCACGTCATCTGAAAACCGCAGATTGGCAATGTCTCTGCCGTTCATGCCAACCTCCTCCCCCCCCCCCCCCCCCCCCCCCTCCCCCGCCACATTCCTCCAGAGTATCAGACATGATCCGTTCGCGAAAAATGCTGAAGAGGGTGGGTGACAGAAGACATCCTTGTCTTACTCCAACTGTTGTTCTGAATCATTCTCCTGTGCTGCTATTGATCAGGACTGCAGTTGTAGCCTTGTCGTACAGCTGCTCAATGGTGCGAACTAGACCTGCGGCGACATTGCGCCTCCGCATGGTGGTCCATAGGGCTGCATGCCATACCCTGTCAAAGGCTTTTTTGAAATCAATGAAGACACGGCACAGATTCTGCTGATGTTGGAGATACTTTTCACACAGGACTCTAAGGCTGAAGATCTGTTCCGTGGTGCTCCTTCCCGCTCGGAACCCAGCCTGTTCCTTCGGCATGACTTATGACTGCAACTGCAAAAAATTGAAACGTTGATTCATTTCTTCGGCTTTGGGGTGACCAAACCCCTCTGAAAAGTTTTAAAATGTGTGCAAGAAGAGGAATCAATCAATCATGAACGATATCCAAATAGAAATCTGCCTCGTGTTGATACCATTTTCGAATCACTCGACAAATGTAGGCCCATGCTTCTGAAGCACAGATAGTTTCCGATGATATTGGCAGATATAGTCCTGTGTGAAGCACGATTAGCCGCTGATAGAGTCTTGTGCCAGGCGCATATAGCATCCGGTGCCATTGTAAAGGTAAAAAAATCCGGTTTTCTTCAAAAAGGAGATATTCTTTCAACTCAGAGCCTTACAAAATTTTAAATTCATTCATTAGGGTCAAACTTATCCAACCGATCTGTTTTCGTTCCATTGCGTTCGCAACTGATCGGCGTTCAAAGTGGACACACTCTTCAAAATTGTCAAATTTCGACCTTCATTCAAGCTTGTAGACTCCAAAGTAAATACGAATTAGGCATAACAGCTATAGATACTGGAAGATACGGATGTCTGATGTTCCGTGCACCTTATGCCCCATACGAAAATGTGTTGTTTACAATTATATTAGAGTTCATTAACACCCACCCTTACCTCGTTTTCCATTTTGGGACGGATAGAATCCTAAACTAACGCAAATAGACTCCGAAATACACAGATAGAGTCCAGTTTTCACAGATAGCGTCCGATATTGTTATGCACCGTGCTCTTGGTCTGCCTGTTTAAAAAAGACTTTCCTTTATTATTTGAGAATGTACATGTGATTTAGCCGTCATGCTCTGATAATGTGTATGTCTGTTTCAGTTTATGCACGTGGAACACTGTAGTACATGTACATACCTTGTCTTTGTAACTTTTCTTAAAGTTTAAGTCTGAATATTTTCTGTTTTGCATGCTTCATCGGTACGATCTGGCATAGGGCATGTGGTTTATTATCATATATTTTTTTTAGCTTAAACAGATACATTATCTTTCAGCCTCTTTCTATTTAAGTCTTACAATCCAAACCCGAGTGTTTTGAAACCATGCATATTCTAGCATGGTCTGCAGGAACACATGCAGGCATGACTATGGAAGCTTGGAGGATCATGATCATCTGTACTTTCTTGTTTACTCCGCTAAGCCGAAGATTTACCAGGTCCGCTTATAAAAGACTGACAACCTGCGTCATAGCACTGATATCGCAACCTTTCTTTCAGCGACCATCTTGGCGTAAATGAATTAGATATTTTATAAATAAATAAAATATCTTTAGAATTCCTGACACAACCCAATATCTAGTTGATGTATTCCCGGTAAATCGTACGAACTCGTTATCACCAGAATTAAAACAACAAACTTGCTAAATCTGCATAACAGTGATCATTATGGACGCTGGTTACATGAAATACAGCTGTCCACATCAAAAATATAGTGAGGTGTTTATTTCTCATTTTTTATGAGTCATGTCCTATACACGTGGATCATATGTACTTGTAGGCACCGCCAGCTCCTTTTCGTGTGTTACAATGGTATCTTTTATTTCTGACTTACGAAAAATTTCCCTAGTTTCTTCCAAATGGCCGTCGAATGAATAGGTCCAATATCTACGCTGTGTCGTAGGTTGTTAACTTAGTTTTAGTATACCACTGGTCTGTTGTCCGTCTACTCTTTAGAACAAGAATATCTCAAAAGGCCTGGTGACCTATCGCGCCTTAATTTCATTTGTAGCATGTATAGAGCGAATAAAAAGCAATATTAGGTTTAATGGCAGACCCGATCAAACTGTGGTCGTTCTACTAGCAGAAAGTTCCCTTTTACTTAAAATAGAAAAAAAAACAGTTACTATTTCTCTATCTTTGTCATACAGCAGTTCCGGTACTCTTAAACTATTTTGCAGACTTCAAAAAAGGATTGTGCCAGTTCATAGTCTCAATAACATGTATAATTGGAAAACTATCAAATACACACGCAATGCGCTGTAAAATGCAGTTACATGGATAGTAACAGCAAGATTGCAGTTGGACGTATATTACACACGGAGTAACGCATCTCTATGGACGGCCGTCCATGGCTGCAGCTGAATACACATGCAAAAACCAGTAGCTTTATCTTTACTCATATTTAACCTCAAGGCATTTGGAATTCACATCTACACAACGAGAAAATTCTCCCCAAAGCACTATAAATCCTCAGCTCCTTGTAGTTTCTGAGATTTTTAAATATAAGCTAAGCCCGGAGTCTGCGCAAATATGTCCCCAGAGCCGTGAATTTCAGAAATTCACATTGACACTAAAATATGATTCTCCAGCCTTAGCTCAGAATTTTAAGAAGAGTCTACAGAGGACAGAAGACAGACACAACAAAAAACTCTCCGGCACTAGCCAAATTAAGCTGTAAAAAAATAAACAATTTGCTAATGCAAAAAATGCAGTCCGATTTCTTATGTGTTTAAATCGTAATATGTTCAATTGGCAACATGTTTAGGTTTATGTTTAGAAATTAAACATGTATAAAACTGGTTATATTTACCTTTTATTTTGAAAATTTCCTCTGTCACCATTTTCGTCTCTTTTTTTCGTTCTTCAACGGGGAAAATAGAGAATGGATTCATCCGAAACGCGTAACAGAATAAAACGTGTTTAGCAGACTTTGTCCGGGAAAATAATAGAAAAGGCGTACATGTTTAGCTATATGACATATTCCTAAACATATTTACGCCTAAACATGTAACCACTTGTGTTTTGTAGCTAAGCACGATTTTTACAGTGTAGTTCATTCAGAATTAAGTAGATTTGAGAAACATCCTCTTGGCCGAGTGGTAGCACTCCCGACTTTGGATAATGGGGTCGCGGGTTCGAGTCCCGCTGGAGATGAGATTCTGTTCGAACACGTACGGCGCTTTGTTAATCACCATGATAATTTTGGCCGCGGCATGACAAAACCTACAAAGTGGCATGTGCGTCCAGCGAAGACTCAAATCAGCCAGGGCATCCGCCCAATCTCATTTGAGTCTTCGCTATCGGCATGGAGGTAGCTTAGACACTTAGCTACCATTTAAGCGCACAGCGAAGACTCTGATCAGACTCGGCGTCTGAAATAGCAAAATAAGATGGATTTCCAAGACCTTTCCAGAAGTATAAGTCTTATACTAGACAACATTGCTTCAAGCTAACACACTCAGTTCCGTCTTCATATCATAAAACAATATTTTGTTGGTCACTGTTGTTATGTGTTATGAAATATTTAAGTGTTCATGTTGATAACTAAGTTTTTAAAGCAGTCGAAATTCGGGTTTGGCACATTAACGGTAAAATCTTATAAATTTTGATATCATATTACATATAATTGAATACTACTTGCAACTGTAAACTTATGTTTGTCTGACTTTATTACTTTTCATTCAGTGACTACATTATGTATCCCACCCTGCTGCAAATAGAATCTGGTGAAAATTGAAAACCTAGCTGTTGTTTAGTTCCAAATATTTTCATGCAAAATGAAGGCAATATCATACGGAGTTGCTGAATGTACAGCAGTGTTGTTTCTGTGTCAAAAGTAATTTTAAACATATATTCTTTCTGTAGCATTTTCTTGTACAAATTAAATTTAAAGTTTCATCTCATTTTGCAATTTTGCTCAAATTTTGCACTGGGGTAATTATAGGGGAGATAATCCAGTTCATTTCAAAGCTTTCACATTGTAGTTCAGTGATGAATATACCAACAACATATCAAGTCAGTTTCATTTATTTCATATGAATATAGAAAAACACTGGCTGAAATATGGTCAAAATTCTCAATAATTTCCGGTCATACTATAACGTTTTCCTGAATAGATTGAATGGAAGGTGCAGTGAATAGCGTAACTTTCTTCATCAAGTGTGATGAAAATAGTTATTTTCTGCTAAACACGAGAAATTTAAAGAGTTTACCAATAACTTTTAAAACAGGTTTCTTTAAAATTAAAAGAATCAGAGACCCCTGAACGCGGTTAAAACAAATATATTCATTTACATTTACTGACAAGCACGTAAAGTGACATTTGAAATAATTTAAAACAAATATTTTTAATCAGAATTTCACCTACTTATGCTGCAAAAATGAAAAAATAGGCATTTAAAATTAGATTATGCAAATGTTAACGTTTTTGTAACTTCAAACTAAGACATTTGACAATTTAAACTGGGTTCGAGATTATAAGACTTGAGAATAATCTCAAACTCAAAATAAAGCACACTGATTGGCTGCTTCCGAGCACATGCTCGGAAGAAGCCAATCAGTGTGCTTTATTCTGAGTTTGAAAATGTACTCAAGTTTTATAACCTCTGGGCCTGAATAACAACGTCATGACACACTTACAGTCTCTAAGAAAAGTAATTCAACGGATTTTAGTCATCACCAAAACGTTATCAATTAAACCATTTTATAAATTATAAAAGGATGGATGGATGACTTGCGTTTTTGCATCCTTTTTCACACTATTTCGGTCATATCAGGGCAATAGGTGGGTGATCATGGAAGGCTGTGTGCAATGGAATCCCGTTTACGATTGAAAAGATTCCCGCCTACAGCGGGGCTCGAACCCGGGACTGAGCTACCAGGGCTCCACTCTAAAAATTATAACTATAATGACTACACAATCATCATGGCAGCAAATAGTTAATTTCATAATGATTATAAAACTATAAAAAATATAGGTATGTAAAGTGAACAAACGAAGAAAAAGTTAAAGTCTTCCATAAATCTATCTTCTCCATATTCTTGACTCATTCTTTTTTCCATCAGCGCTGATCTCCAGCTCCCGCGTCTTTCTCGAAAGCTGGTTACACAATTTCTTGTTCTTCCTTTGAAGAATCTTTTTCTGCGTCGGGTATGATATCTCGTCGTCGAGTCTGTCCAGTCGATTGTCGATGTAAGGGTTATCAACACAGTCAGCAATACACATCTCCAGCAGCTTTTCATGCTTGTATTTATCTGCAACTTCGAGGTACTGCAATGTCGTTTCTGTTGGCACCATTCCGCTCTTCTTCCCTTTGCGCATGTCAGTGTATGATGACGTCAGAGTCTCCTCACAATCTTTCTGAAGACGTTTAATCTCGTATTCCTCCGCTAGTGGAGCGAGTCTCATGGCAGCTTGGTCTGCAAATATTAAAATATTACTTAAACTAACGTGCTGTTGAAACAAAAACATCAAGAAAGTACTTGACAAGGGAAGGGGGAGATGAAAGATGTGCACTAAACACTTCTCATTCATTGCTATGTTCCCCAAAAGCTGGGACGATGGGAAGACAAGCTTTCACAGGGAAATTCATTATGGTTTTACGTTTATAACATTTAGTCCAATTCCTTATCAAAAAAGGTAAAGTAAGGGTTGAAATCACTGCGCATGTATCATGCGACTTTCTACGACACTTTTCGGCCGTTATGTCAATTTCCTAACACGGCTTAGTACAAGTAAACAGCAACATTTTAACAGTCTAAGCCCTAGGGTTGCCCCGCTGTCGCCGACCCTTTCCTGTCAGGAAAGCATTAACAGTTGCATGACACCAATAATGGCATGTTATGGTGAGATGTAACTTCGAGAACACTATGACAAAGTGATAGAAACTTTATCTCGTCCTGTCTTTAGACTTACAGATACGTGTTACTTTTATCTATTTTGAGAAATGAAATATACCAAGAATATGTACACTTTCTATAACCAGTGACATGCTATAAAGTTGAATCCTTTTCTTTTTCTCATATTTAGCATGGGACTAAACAAAACGCTCTTTACATGGTCGTCGAATTTACCCTACCTTATTCCTCTGCCTTGTCGGGAAAGAAATATTGGTTGCATGATGGTTGCTTTTTTAATACAGAATGAAAACCTTTCCTATATTCATAAGCTTTGTGTTTTCAGAGTATTTTGTTTTCAGAGAATTGTATATCTTATGAGATCTGGCCCCGAGGTTATAAAACTATTTTTGTGCTCAACTCAGCTGAGCATGAAATTTTCTCTGCTGATAAATATGAAAATGCCAACTAATGTTGGCATTTTCATATTCATAAGCAGAGAAAATTTCATACTCAGCTAAACTGAGCAAGAAAACAACTGTACTTATCAATGATTTGTTATTTATTAGCAGGTTAAATTTCATGCTCAGCTGAGTTGAGCATGAAAAAAGTTTTATAACCTCGGGGCCTGGAAGAATAGAACGTTTTTACAAATGCACTGTTACAGGTTCAGAGAATGGGACTCATTATGTTAAAGTAGACAACACTTCAGAAAAAAAAAACCCTTGTCGGCTATATGGGTATGAAGAATGTATCACAACTTAACCTCATCTGGAGACTAAAAGGTGTATAGGTAAATCTTCATTTTTTTCGCCATTTTACAAAGGGGAACAACTTTTGTTACTTCCTGTTTGCATTCCTGTATGACAGGAATGAGACTGTACTCTTAGGAAAGAAATTGTTTCCTTTAAGAGTTGATCCAGCTTGAGAAGGGTGACAAAAATTGAAATTATAGAGTTGTTTCCCATGAAATTGCACCCATTTACCTTAACTTACCTGTGAGGTCACAGTCTACTCTTGGATCAATATATGCTAACAACTCCACCATATCATCAAATTTCTTGTCGTTGAGCACCAATTCTTTATTTGCAGCTTTGGCCATGCCCCGACCTCCCTTCCCGCCGTCATCACCAAGTTGCTTCTCAAAAACCTTGGAGTTGTAGACTAACAGACACTTGTTGGAGTAAAGCCGCTTGTCATCTATCTGACAAAATAAAACAAGAGGGCCATGAGGTCCTGAATCGCTCACCCGATTATGGTGGTCATGTAGGCCATGTGACATACACCGCTTGAATAGATTTTCGTTCCCTCTGCCCCTGGAGGCTGTGTATGTAATTTGGTTACAATTAGCCCAGTGGCTTTCGAAGAGACATCTGAAACTGTCAAAATATGAGAGACATGGGTCAGAGGTCAAAGAATGACCTTGACCTCTTGTACCCGCAAATTTTCCGTGTACTAATTCAACGACTGTATATAGCAATTTTTGTCAAAATCTTCTAAACTTGCCATGAAATCTTATGTTCTAGCATTTTCCCATACTGGACCTTGCCGTAAAAAGGTCAAGATCAACGCAAGTTCATCATTGGAGCAAACTTAATAGTCCTCTCAAGTACCTGATACTACATACCAAGTTTCAAAGCCATCTATCACTTGGTTCTGGAGAGAAAGATTTATAATGATTTCTACTATGGGCATGGCGGCCATATTGGTCATGTGACCCAGACCCTTTGAACAATTTTGCGTTCCCTCAGCCCCTGGAGGCTCTATATGAAATTTGGTTACAATTTGTCCAATGGCTTCTGAGGAGATGTTTAGAATTGTCGAAATATGAGAGACATGGGTCAAAGGTCAAAGATAAACCTTGACCGTCTGTACTCATAATTCTTCATGTACTCATTAAGATGACTGTATATACCAGTTTTAGCCAAAAGCTTCAACAATCTCCATAAAATCTTAAGTTGTAGCATTTCCACATATAAAAGCTCCAGAAAGCAAATTTGACTTTGCCGTTAAAAGGTCAAGGTCAACCCAAGGTCATAATTCGTACAATCCTGGTACTCGTGTACCCGATGTTACATACCAAGATTCAAGGCCATTGGCCTATCGGTTCTGGAGAAGAAGATGTTTAAAGGTCTTTACCATATATGGGCTTGGCGGCCATGTTGGTCATGTGACCAGGACCGTTTCAATAACAATTCGTTCGCCCACCCACCTTGAGCAGTTTCGGTTTGTCAACTCGAGTATTTCGAGTAACTAGAGTTACTGACCGAACAACACGAGTAACCGCAATACGCATGCGCAGTACTGCGCACATATTCGTATTCACTCGACTACCGTAACCCCCACCTCACCTCGGGTAGCCTGGATTAAAGATGGCGGAAAGTGAACTTCCGCTGTAAAAGAAGCCAATTCTTTGGTTTTGCCTTCATAATGACACATTGTCAAGCTAATGATTTGCCCCTTTTCTGTTTAATAATAGTGAGAATGGGATAAGAATATTCATCATACTGATGATTATAATTATTCTGCTTGTGCTTTTGCCATATTCAGCATGGTTTACAGCGGGGCCAGTAACGACTTCAGAATTGTAATTTCCCATTACAATTTAAAAATTCTTGTGAGTCCTGACTCTTGTGAATATTAAACACCTGAGTTTTTAAAAGAAAATTGCGAGAATAGGACTCTGGACTTAAAGGTAAAAAGATCGATGGTCGTCGCCATTTTGTTCTTTACTCGAAGTGTTCGACACGGCAGTACTCGAGTACCTTTGTACGCATGCGCCAAATTTCAACCCGAGTAACACGAGTTGGCAACTCGAAAATGCTCCTTGAGGCTCTACATGAAATTTGGTTACTCTCGGCCCAGCGGTTTCAGAAGAGAAGTCGTTTGAAAATACTGACGGACGGACGACGGACGGACGACAAAGCCTGCATATCCTATTAAGGTGGTGATTTATGGTAAATGTAAAAATCTGCATAAAACCATAAAAAAGGAACGTATCTCCCTGAAAGCTAGCAGACTTCTTATTTTCATAGTTCTTTACAGTTTAGAATACAAAATAGACGTACATGCTGCTTAAAAAAGTGTTTTTATAAGGAAAGTTCAAAGGGTAATTTTCTGCGAATAAATCTGAAAAAATAATATCGTTATTGAAAATTTACGTAGTGCTGAAGGTGCACTATTGCATAATGCAGAGCGTCCTAGCAATTATTTATTCCAATTCTTTCTCAAGTTGTAATGTAGACCAGATGAAAATGGTAGCTTTTTCTCAATGTTCAGCCATGTACAAAGTCAATGTACACTGGACGCATTTATTAAATATAGGGTAGGTAAGCATACCTATGTTAACACCTACAATATAAATAATACATTACTGACATGATCAGTGGTGTGTAGATGAAATTGTTCAACCTTGTTAAAATAGTATCACCTGTCTCACCTGTGTGTTTTGACAAAAAAATTTGGACACAGGCAGCATCTTTTTTCAACTGCTCAGCCTGATAATTTGTGAAAGAGATGGAAAAAATAATTGCTAGGACGCTCTCCATTATGCAACAAGGTACTCTAAGCACTAAGTATACTTTCAATAATAATATTATTTTTTCAGATTTATTCGCAGAAAATTACCCTTTGATCTTCTCTTATAAAAACACTTTTTAACATTAACAAATGCTGCATTTTGGGATTCTAGATTATGAGAAACAACATAAAGAAGGCATCTGCTAAGTTTTGGAAAGATCAGTGTTACTTTGAGTATTTTATGCTGATTTTTGTCTTTGTCCCAAATCAGTGATTATCACCACCTTAAGCTGACTCAGGTGAGCTAAAATTGTGCCTACTAGAACAAAACCTTCTATATGATTTACTTAACCCGTAAGGCGAGTGTCTAAAGCACCAGAAAAGCAGACGACAAACTTTACATATACTCGCGGTTGCCCTATAAGAGATCAGTCAATGGCAAGCTATTCAACTTCCTATGAATAGGGAAGAGTTGGGTAACTTCGGACATGGGGGGTATATTCGGACATACCATTGCAAACAGTGAAAATCCAGATGAGACGGCTCATAACGGGTAACTTCGGACAGCTGGTAAATTCGGACTGTGACATTGTTTCCTTTATATGTCAGTTGTTTGGAACTAAAACAACAAAAATAACTGGCCAAACAGTGTAGACCCTGATCAGACGTCGCGTTATGGTCGGCACTGTTTGCACATGTCCCCAAAACGGGTTTCCAGTCTTAAAAGGGTTAAAGGTTGGCTTTGATAGTTTCAGAAAAAGACATCCCCTGGGTCTTACCACTAGAGTGACATCACTATGTTCATCTGATTCGAAGAATGGCAAAGGTGACCTGAATCTTAGAGGTGACTTCGATCTTTTCTTCCCTTTCCGTTTGGGTACCGCTCCTCTAAGACTTGTAACGTCTGACGACTTTCTTGGAGAAGACGGCGGTTCGTCCGACATTGTTCCTGTAAAACATTCGACAAAAAGTGTTAAAAATTTGAAGTCTTTCAGACAAAAAACAAGCTTAAGTTATTGAAGCATTTAATTCCACCTTCAAGTAATCAGGATTGCCAATAATTATACACCTGGAAAAAAGTTAAGCACCCACAATTATTGTTGCAGAAGTTTAATCTAAACTTTTAGCAACTTTTCACTGATAGTATTCCAAACCATTTCATTTCGTATTTATTAAGCCTTGATATATTGCTTCTTAATTTCCGAGTAAAGGGGCATCAGTTGGAAGTAAATCAGTAAAAATTTTAGCGAGCTATGTTTTGGCGAAAGAAAGTGGATTGTTTAACTTTGGGGCTGCAATCAAGGAACTTCGTGTTTTATTATTGTTTATATCCAGAAGTGACTAATATGACAAACACATGATGTCTAAAGCTTGTACAACTTATGTAACTCAATGAGTCCGTGGAGTCCGTGAATAAGAGTGCCAAGTAAATAGGACCGTCTTGCTATTCCAGAAAAAAAGGATCAACATTTTGACAAATGATGGCCCCAGATTCAGTCAAAACATGTTAGATATACCGATCTTTGAATTGCATTCAAAATCCATTTCAACATCTGCTTTTTCTTTCTACGATTTTCGTTGGGGAAAAAATGATTTTTTTACTCGAGGGTGCTTAACTTTTTTCCAGGTTTATATCATGTGGCATTGTCAGTCGAATTTCTCCCAGTGGAGAAGGACATCTCCAGTGCCGCACTGTCAGAAAAAAAGCACACACACACACACCTGGACCGAAATGTATTTTTCTATTTAGGCAGCGAATAAAATAAATCTCTAAACTACTCGTGCAAATCAACAAGAACTTTTGTTCAAAGGAAAGCATTGAGACTGCTCTATCTACAAAACATTTATTTTCTTTGATACCAATATTAACGGGCGTCTGAGGTTTTACCCTAGCCCTATAATTAGCCTAAAATGGATCATGGAATCCCTTTGTTATCAGTACGTTTCAGCCTAACCCCAAAATTAGCCTGGAAAAAAATTGGATGGGACTCCTCTCATTATGCCTCTAGAGGCATAATGAGAAGAGTTCCATCCAATTTTTTTCCAGGCTAATTAGAGGCATAATGAGAGGAGTTCCATCCAAATTTTTTCCAGGCTAATTAGAGGCATAATGAGAGGAGTTCCATCCAATTTTTTTCCAGGCTAATTAGAGGCATAATGAGAGGAGTTCCATCCAAATTTTTTCCAGGCTAATTAGAGGCATAATGAGAGGAGTTCCATCCAATTTTTTTCTAGGCTAATTAGAGGCATAATGAGAGGAGTTCCATCCAATTTTTTTCCAGGCTAATTAGAGGCATCATGAGAGGAGTTCCATCCAATTTTTTCCAGGCTAATTAGAGGCATAATGAGAGGAGTTCCATCCAATTTTTTTCCAGGCTAATTATAGGCATAATGAGAGGAGTTCCATCCAAATTTTTTCCAGGCTAATTAGAGGCATAATGAGAGGAGTTCCATCCAATTTTTTTCCAGGCTAATTAGAGGCATAATGAGAGGAGTTCCATCCAATTTTTTTCCAGGCTAATTGGAGGCATAATGAGAGGAGTTCCATCCAATTTTTTCCAGGCTAATTAGAGGCATAATGAGAGGAGTTCCATCCAATTTTTTCCAGGCTAATTAGAGGCATCATGAGAGGAGTTCCATCCAATTTTTTTCCAGGCTAATTATAGGCAAAATGAGAGGAGTTCCATCCAATTTTTTTCCAGGCTAATTAGAGGCATAATGAGAGGAGTTCCATCCAATTTTTTCCAGGCTAATTAGAGGCATAATGAGAGGAGTTCCATCCAATTTTTTTCCAGGCTAATTAGAGGCATAATGAGAGGAGTTCCATCCAATTTTTTCCAGGCTAATTAGAGGCATAATGAGAGGAGTTCCATCCAATTTTTTCCAGGCTAATTAGAGGCATAATGAGAGGAGTTTCATCCATTTTTTTCCAGGCTAATTAGAGGCATAATGAGAGGAGTTCCATCCAAATTTTTTCCAGGCTAATTTTGGGGTTAGGCTGAAACGTCAGACGCCCGTGTTATATTAGTCATTATAAGAAATTTGGAGGTGTGCTGCTACATATTCAGGAAAAGGAAAGAATCCTAAAGTTTTATTCATTCATTATAAAAAAAAAGCCATATAATTTTTCTTCCCTTGTTTAAATATATAAAAGACATTTTCCTGGTCAGTATAGGTATCAGCTGAAGATTTTTTTCGTCCAATATTTGTTTGAACTCTAAGTATATTAATGCTAACGCGGATCAATTTCTGAAATCCTGACATCAGCTTTGTTTTATGATTTTAGATAAGTGGTATGCAAACTAGGTAAATGGACCTTGATTTTGCTTTCGATATTTATCCGACAACTTATTTACTTATGGTGGCTGTGTGGCTGTGTATGTGTGTATGAATGAACATGGCTTCATCTTAATTGAGGAAGGTTGCACCCCCCCCCCCCCCCCCCGTGCCCATGTCCAAGAATTTATTGCAGCATGCAGCTCTCTCTCTCCCCCTCTCTCTCTCATATTCTTGCTTAAATGATCTGTCCACAAGTCTATTGTCGTTTGCGAGTGGCAAACTCGAGACAATATTGGTGGCTATTAACGATTTACCAAATTACTGGCTCTGGATTTGGTTTGTTGTTTGTTTTGAGGTTTACTATGTACTTAGTAAACAGCTCTTTTTCATTTGGTAACATCCTTGAAAACATAGTTATCCAGGTAAGTTTTCGGCCCTATGCGACAGTATTGCAGGCTACAAGAGAGAGAGGGAAAAAGAAAATAGAAAAGACGAGAATAAAAATATCCCAGCATGCAATCACCCCATCCCGCACCTGCTGCAAGCACAGCTGGTTCTTGCCCTACTATTATCCAAATTAGTACGTCATCGCAAGGCCCAACCACCTCATATGGAACTTACCTTTTCCTTTGAAAGATTATTTTACAAATATAAACTTTATTTGTCTAGCTGTTCAGAATCTTGTTCACATCCGTTTCCTGGTAATTTCGGTCGTTTAATCCTCCTTTTCTTTCATGAAAAATCGGCCCAACTGAAAATTCGGACCAGACTCCAAGCACCAGAATAATTTCCTTATAGCATCTTGTGTACAGTTGTCAAGGAGTCACCATATCACATACTTTATTATTTTATATGTTAATAGATTTTAAATCTGTGCCGTAGTCCTCCTAATATTTGCACACTTTAATCAACCACAATAATTATCCCCACAATTGCAGCTAATTGCAGTATCTAGCGGCTGCACAAAATGTGGGTGGAATGGCAAACACTGTAGGCCCAGATCAGACTGCTCCTTTAGGGAGCAGTCTGATCTGGGTCTACGGTGTTTGCCCATGCACTTCCGTCCAAATTTTAGGGTCCTTTCAATGAGCATGTAAAATTTACAGCAGATGATTTTGATATTTAGACTGCCGCTAATCCTGTTCCGCTTTCTCAATGGTACTTATAATGTTTTATTGACCCTTTTTAGAACATTAGACGTGAGCGGAGTGATAAATTAATTTATCAATATAGGTTTTTACATCTGTGTTAATTTTTTTCATAATATACTAAGGCTGAAAGATGACAGATTTTTTTTATTTATTTTTTTCTTTTTTAATTTTATATTTATATTTTCTCTATTTATTGTTGTTGATTATTGTGGGGTTTTTATTTTTTATTTTATATTATTTTACATTATTTTATTATTTTTTAGTTCTATTTATTCTGTTCGTTTTATTTTTATTTCATTTTTCTTATCTATTTATTGATCATTCATTTTTTCTCCATTCAAGTTTATTTTTTATTTTACTTTCAATGGTTCAATTAATGCTTTGTTCTTTATCTATTAACATTTTATTCATGTATGTTTTATTTATTTATTTCCTTTAAGGTTTAAAATGAAGCCAGTAACCAAACTGAAGTGATATATCAATTTATCAGTAAAGATTTAAAGGCAATAAAGAAGAAAATGTTCAAGTCATTAATTTTTGCTGCAATGTCAGAGGACACGGAGAGCTATATTGCTTAAAAAAACCGTCACAAATTCTGTCAAAGGTTATGCCGATTCATGTAATACACAGGCCCTTTTCCTTACAAAAGTTTGACCGCAATGTGCTAATGTGTGGGTAATAGTGTAAGAGATTTTGAGTGTTTCAGACATTCTTATGGACATGTCAAATTTAATAACAAGATAAAAAAAACTAGTAGCAATTGTCTTCATTTGCAAATTTAGTATGGGTGTGATCGCTTCTTTGGCGTTCAATATACATTAACGTAGGGGAGAGTCGGGTAACTTCGGACAGGCGGGTAAATTCGGACATACCATTGCAAACAGTGAAAATCCAGATGAGACGGCTCATAATGAGCCGTCTCATCAGGATTTTCACTGTTTGGCCAGTTAATTTTTGTTTTAGCTCCAAACAACTGACATATAAAGGAAACAATGTCAGTGTCCGAATTTACCCGCTTTCCGAAGTTAACCGACTCTCCCCTATACCAAGAGGTCCCAAGTTAGACAAATATCGGTAATTTTGTAAATTCATTCAACTCTGCATCAACATCGATTTTAATTAAGAACCAGAAATTAACCGAGCCATGAAAATGTGCCTTTTACCATATGCCAACAGCCAATACTCAGACAAACCTACACATGTACAGAATGATCTGAATCTCCGCTCTATCACTATGATAGAATAATATTCTTAATATTCTTAAAAATCAGTTGATTGTCGATGCGAACAGGGAAGACTCTGATAAGCCTGTGCGTCCGCACAGGCTGATTAGAGTGTTCCCTATTCGCATTGGCCATCCTATATCTCTTCTCCTAGAATGGCTTTTGTATAAGCTGTATGAATTAAAAACCGGTTACATTTCACTGGCTTCTAAATTAAAATCATACATTGATCATACATTGATTGATTGATATGAGCCGTGACACGACAAAACCAACAATGTGGTTGTGCGCCCAGCGCAGACTAAGATCAGCCTGGGCATCCGCCCAGTCTGATCAGAGTCTTCGCTGTCCGCATGGAGGTAGCTCAGACCCTTAGCTACCCTTTGAGCACTTAACGAAGAGTCTAATCAAACTGAGCAAATGCCCAGGCTGATCGGAGTCTGCGCTGGGCGCACGACCACATTGTTGGTTTTGTCGTGTCGCGGCTCAATAAATAAGATGAAAGGGACGTCAAATGATGTAGATTTTGTACTGTAATAATGAAGATATTAATGTTGAACAAAAGACTAATCCGGCCGCGAGATTGCGCAAACTTGTCTGAGTCTTCGCTAGCATTTCTTGCATCTATGATAGAATTAGGTTATTGATTGGCATTGATTTGCAAAATTAAAAGCGACACCGAATTATGAGAATTTCATATCTTTAATGGAAACTTCAGTGGAGACCAAATCAGTTAACGAGACCATAGGTGATCTTGTACAACAAAAGCGTTTAAAAGTGATCGAAAATGTGACACGGGAAATCTTGCAAATATAGGCCATGCAAAGCGAATCTCTTTTAAAATGTAACTCTTTCTTTGGAAGCCTAAAAATAACATATCTTATGTATCATATATATTTTGTCTCTCTGTCTGATGGACTTTCGCAATTCGGAACTCTAGCCCTATCAGGTGTCATGTAAAACGTCTTTTAATCTACGTCTACACTGTTTCTTCGAGCCTGTCTTTCCTATCAATTAGAGTGTAGACGGTACCTCCAATAAATCAGTAATTTTAACCAATTTTAGCCAATGCCGAATTATTTGAACTGCTCTTGTGAACGTTTGAAGAGAGAAGTTTATGCGTAATGCTAAAAGCTTTAGCTAATAAAAAAATAATCAAAAATATAGAAACCAACGATCACTTAAAACGCGTACTCTTTAGAAGCACATCGAGCAAGGTTCAGGCTCTCTCTGCTTACGAGATTTGCATTTATGTTGCGAGATATGGCGAGATTACAGTAGTGAAATAATAGGTCACTGCCATATTGAAAAAAAAAATGCTTAATGCTTTTATCATTTCTTCACCTGAGCCGAAGACCCCAGGGGAGCTTATAGAATGGTAACGGTTGTCCGTCGTCTTCCGACGCCACCCGTTAACACTTTCCTATAACTTCTTCTCTGAAACCACTGGGCAGAGTGAAACCAAATTTCGTATGAAGCCTTCAGGGGTTGGGGTAACGAAAGTATATGCAAACGCCCCTGGTGACAAGGTACATCATGGCTGCCACCTTCATACATTTATATGTAAAAAAAAAAAAACTTTAAAAATCTGCTTCTCAAGATCTAGACCGATGGCCTTGAAACTTGGTGTGCAGCATTTGGTATTCGAGTAATATCAAGTTTGTTCAATGTTGACCTTGGCTGAGTTTATTTACGACAAAGTCATATTTGCTTCTTAATGCATTTGAGCCGCGACACAACTAAACCAAAAAAGTGACATGTGCGCCTCAACGAAGACTCAAATCAGCCTGGGCATCCGCCCAGTCTGATCAGAGTCTTCATTGTGTACTTAAAGGATAGCTAAGGGTCTAAGCTAGCTCCATGCAGACAGCGAAGACTCTGATCAGACTGACCTGATCAGACTGACCGTCTGTGTAAGGTCACACTGGTACATTGAAACTCAAATTGTGATAGAAAAAAGCTTGTGTGCACACTATATCTTGAACCAATTGCTGGAATTTTACCAAACTAGCACAGATATATCATAAGGACACGGGAAAGAAGTGACCTTGACCCCATTTTCAAGGTCACTGCATTATAAAGACTCTAGGCAGTAGAAAGCTTGTGTGCACATTATTTCTTTAACCAATGGCTGGAATTTTACCTAACTAGCACAGGTAAATCATTCGGACGGGGAAAAGAAGTGATTAAATTTTAGTGACCTTGACTTACTTAAAGGTCACTGCATTATAAAGACTCGAAACGTGAGCCTTGTGAGCACTCTCATGGATGAATAGATGGAATTTGACCTAACTAGCACATATACATCATTAGGACACAGGAAAGAAGTGATTAGATGTTGGTGACATTGACCTCCTTTTCTTGGGTCACTACATTATAAAGCTGTAAAAATGAGCCTTTTGTGCACTCTATCTACTGAATCAATTAATGGAATATGACCAAACTAGTATAGATACTATATTGGGTTCGAGGAAATAAGTGATAAGATTTTGGTGACCTTGACCATATTTTCAGGGTCACCACATTATAAAGACTCAAGGCAGTAAAAAGCTTGTGTGCACATTATTTCTTTAACCAATGGCTGATATTTTACCTAACTAGCACAGGTAAATCACTCCGACGGGGAAAAAAGTGGTTAAATTTTAGTGACCTTGACTTACTCAAAGGTCACTACATTATAAAGACTCGAAAAGTGAGCCTTGTGTGCACTTTCATGAATGGATGGAATTTGACCTAACTAGCACAGATACACCATTAGGACACAGGAAAGAAGTGATTAGATGTTGGTGACCTTGACCTCCTTTTCTTGGGTCACTACAATATAAAGCTCTAAAAATGAGCCTTTTGTGCACTCTAACTCATGAATCAATTGATGGAATATGACAAACTAGTATAGATACTTCATTGGGATCGGGGAAATAAGTGATAAGGCTTTCGTGACCTTAACCCTATTTTCAAGGCCACCACATTATAAAGACCCAAGTGAACCTTGTGTGCACACTATCTCATGAATCAATAAATGGAATGTGACCAAATTAGCATAGATACATCACTGGGAC
Source organism: Ctena decussata (assembly GCA_963989385.1). Classification (NCBI taxonomy): domain Eukaryota; kingdom Metazoa; phylum Mollusca; class Bivalvia; order Lucinida; family Lucinidae; genus Ctena; species Ctena decussata. The sequence continues at coordinate 28,200,625 of OZ022498.1, read as the reverse complement.
TGGGGAAAAAAGTTATTTCATTTTGGTGACCTTGACCTCATTTTTAAGGTCACACTGGCACTTTGAAACTCAATTGATTGAAAAAAGCTTGTTTTATTTATTTTTTCAATATCTTGTAAAGGCAATAAGGGAATTTCATGAAATTGTGCAGGAAGATTGACATCCACAAGTCTGAAGAAAAACATTTATAAAACAGAATTAAGGTCAAGGGGCCAATTCTATTCTGAGAGTTATTTCCGTTTGTAGTTTTTTTTTGTCTGGAACAAGCAAGTTTTTTACTGACCATTACTGTGCGAGGGGTATCTAATAAGCATTGCTTATTGACCTTTTTCATATATCTGGCTTTCATAACCTGATGTTTGCTCTGCTCTTGAAGGACTGAACTCTTTTTAAGATTTTAATTGGTCATGATCAAGATGGCCACCACACCCATATGTGGTAAAAGCCGTTCAAAAATCTCATTTAGAACCAAAAGCTGCAATCACCTTGTGGCTTGGTATGTAGCATTGGGGACTGGCCTATCATTGTTTGTTCAAATCAAGACCTTGTGTTGACCATGACCTAATTCATGGCAAGGTCAGTTTTGGTGTGTATGCTTCTATATGGGAAAATGCTTAAACAGTGGATTTCTTAGTTTTTTACTGTAAGGTATACTGTTCGGTATATGTGATTAACTGAATGAGCAAATGAAGATATTATGTTGCTAAAGGTCAATGTCATTTTTATACCTTTGTTCAAGGTCACTGAGATTCTGTCACCCATCAACATTTTCAAACATGTTCTTCTCTGAAGCCACAGAGCCTATTGAAACTATATTTCATATGGAGCTTCACTAGGCCAAACGAACCAAAGTTTGTCTAGATGGTCTGGGTCACATGACTAAGATAATCACCATGCCCATATATGGTAAAAACCCTTTCAAAAATCTTCTCCTCGAGAACTAAAGAGCCAATGACCTTGTGGCTTGATTTGTAGCACTGGGGATTCAGGCCCATCATAGTTTATACAAATCACGACTGTGTTGGCCTTGACCTAATTTATGGCAAGGTCAATTTTGGTGTCTTATACTTTTATATGGGAAACTGCTTTAACAGTTGACTTTTCAGGAAATATTTAAGTCTAATGTATAATATTTGGTATATATGATTAACTAAATGAGCAAATGAAGATATTATGTTGCTAAAGGTCAAAGTCATTCTTTGACCTTTGTCCAAGGTCACTGAGATTTTGTCGCCCATCAACATTTTCAAAGATCTCCTCTAAAGCCACTGAGCTGACTGAAGCTATATTTCATATGGAGCTTCACTGGGTCAAAGGAACCAAAGGTTGTTCAGATGGTCTTGGTCACATGACCAAGATGGCCACCACACCCATATATGGTAAAAGTTAAAAGTATGCAAAGACCAGGAACTGAAACAATCAAAATCCAAATCCAGCCCTCAAACCATAGTTGGAAACAACTAAGATTACAAATAATCAAGATACAGAGAACATATGGCCGTTCAGAAATCTTTTTCTTCAGAACCAAAGGCCCAATGATTTTGTGACCTGGTATGTAGCATTTTATACAAATGATGACCAAGCACTGACCTTGACCTAATTTATGACATGATTAACTTTGGCATGTTATGCTTTTATGTGGAAAAATGCTTATACTGTGGATTTCTCAGAAAATTTTTAAGTCTTAAGGTATAATATTTGGTATATGTGGTTAACCAAATGCCAGGAAGAAGATATGATGTGGCTAAAGGTCAAGTTCATTATTTGACCTTTGTTCAGTGCCATTGAGTTTCTGCTGCCTGTAAACATTTTCAAACATCTTCCCCTCTGAAGCCACTGGGCCAATAGTTGGGTAACAAACGTTTAATCAGATGATCTTGGTCACACCAAAATGGCCGCCATGCCATTATATGGTAAAGATTTATTAAAAAACATTCTTCTCCAGAACCAAAAGGTCAATTATCTTGAAATTTCGTGTGCAGCATTAGGGACTCAAGCCCTTCAATTTTTTGTTTATTTTTAACAACTGGTTACCCTGCAATGACCTCGACTTATTTCATGGTGAGTTCAACTTTGGTTCCTTATGCTTTTATATCGGAAAATGCTTAAACAGTGGATTTCATGGAAACATTTTTAGCCCAGATATGATAATTGTAAACAAGAGGGCCAAGAGGCACTGAATCGCTCACCAGAGCAAAAAGGTAACAGGTCAAACTAGGGTCATAATTTGAACAAACCAGATAGTTTGCAACCATTTCCAAATGGTTCAAAAGAAGATTTTTAATGTTTTTCTATGTATTGCTATGGTTCAAACCCTGGACCCCCTGGGGCAGGGCCATTTTGGACCCTGAGGCCATCATTTGAATAATCTTGGTAAAGGACCACTAGGCAATGCTAAAAGCTAAATTTCAAGCCTCTGAGCTAAGTGGTTCTGAAGAAGAAGATTTCTGAATATTTTTCTATGTATTTCTATGGTTCAAACCCAGGACCCCATTTTGACCCTGGCACCATCATTTGAACAAACTTGGTAAGGGACCACTAGGCAATGTATCATACAAAATTTCAAGCATCTGCACTAAGGGGTTCTGGAGAAGAAGGTTTTTAAGTACATTTTAATTTCGAACCCAAGACTCCCTGCCCCAGGGCCATTTTGGATCCCAGGGCCACCATTTACACACACTTTGTAGGAGTCCACCAGGCAATGCATCATATCACATTTCAAGCATCTGAGCCAAGTGGTTCTGAAGAAGAAGACTTTTTAATAGTTTCCTATGTATTTCTATGGCTCAAACTCAGGACTCCCTGCCGCAGGGCCATTTTGGACCCTGGGGTCATCATTTGAACAAACTTGATAAAGGACAAAGAGTCAATGTGTCATACCAATTTTCAAGCATCTGAGCCAAGTGGTTCTGAAGAAGGTTTTTTAATATTTTTCTATGAAGTTCTATGGTTTAAACCCAGGACCCCCTGGGGCAGGGCCATTTTGGACCCTGGGGTCATCATTTGAACAAACTTGATAAAAGACTACTAGGCAAAGCTACATGCCAAATTTTAAGCATCTGAGCAAAGTGGTTCTGCAGAAGAAGATTTTTAAATATTTTTCTATATATTTCTATGGTTCAAACCTAGGACTCCCTGTCGCGGGGCCATTTCGGACCCTGGGGCCATCATTTGAAAAAACTTTGTAAAGGTCTACTAGGCAATGTATCATACCAAATTTCAAGCATTTGAGCCTTGCGGTTCTAAAGTAGAAGATCTTTTAATATTTTTCTATGTATTTATATGGTTCAAACCTGGGACTCCCTGCCCCAGGGCCATTTCGGACCCTGGAGCCACTATTTAAACACTTGGTAGAGGACCACTAGGCAATGTTACATACCAAATTTCAAGCATCTAAGGCAAGCAGTTCTGGTGAAGAAGATTTTTAAGTATTTTTTAGTTTCGAACCCAAGACCCCCTGCCCCGAGGCCTTTTTCAGCTCTTGGGGCCACCATTTGAACAAACTTGGTAGAGGACCACTAGGCAATGCTACGTACAAAATTTCAAACATCTGAGCCAAGTAGTTCTGGTGGAGAAGATTTTTAAGTATTTTGTAGTTTCGAACCCAAGACCCCCTGCCCCAGGGCCATTTTAGACCCTGGGGCCACCATTTGAACAAACTTGGTAGAGGACCACTAGGCAATGCTACATACCAAATTTCAAGCAACTGAGGCAATCTGTTCTGGTGGAGAAGATTTTTAAGTATTTTGTAGTTTCGAACCCAAGACCCCCTGCCCCATGGCCGTTTTACACCCTGGGGCCACCATTTGAACAAACTTGGCAGAGGACCACTAGGCAATGCTATATACCAAATTTCAAGCATCTGAGCTAAGCAGTTCTGGAGAAGATTTTTAAGTATTTTTTAGTTTCGAACCCAAGACCCCCTGCCCCAGGGCCATTTTGGACCCTGGGGCCACCATTTCAACAAACTTGGTAGAGGACCAGTAGGCAATGCCACATACCAAATTTCAAGCATCTGAGGCAAGCAGTTCTTTGGAGAAGATCTTTAAGTATTTTTTAGCTTTGAACCCAAGACCCCCTGCCCCAGGGCCATTTTGGACCCTAGGGCTACCATTTGAACAAACTTGGTAGAGGACCACTAGGCATTTCAAACATTTGAGCCAAGCAGTTCTGGAAGAGAAGATTTTTAAGTATCTTTTAGTTTCGAACCCAAGACCCCCTGCCCAAGGGCCATTTTGGACCCTGGGGCCACCATTTGAACAAACTTGGTAGAGGTCCACTAGACAATGCTTCATACCAAATATCAAAGCCCTAGGCCTAGTGGTTTCAGAGAAGATGTCATTTAAAGCAAATTGTTGACGACGCACGACGGACACTGGGTGATCGCAATAGCTCACCCTGAGCCTATGGCTCAGGTGAGCTAATTATGGTTAACTAAATGAATACATGGAAACATAAGGCTAGGAAAGGTCACGGTCATTCTTTGAACTTTGTAGCAGTCACTGAAATTTTAAATATAAAATATGCACTCCTCTAAAACAACTGGTTTAGATTTTCTAACAAATGATGGAAATGATATACTGTGTCTGTTGACAGTAAGGGATCAGGTGAGCTACAGAACCATTGGTCCGCTGGTTTTAAAGTCCTCCTGTGACCTTGAAATGGAGGTCAAGAGCATAGACATCATCTGTTCTTTGACTTCTCCCAATGATATCTTCATGCAAGCTAGTGAAATCCCCCCACTGGTTCAGTTTAACTGTCTTAGTCATGTAATCTTGAAAATAGAGCCAGCATCACCAAAACCTGATAAGCTTACATGGCTTGTCCAACTGATATATCCATATAAGTTTTGTAAAATTGAATTTATTGGTTCAAGAGATATTGTGAAACAAACAAAAGCTTAAGTCCCCTTGTGAATTTGACAAAAGGATCAAGGTCACAATGATATATCTATGCAAGTTTTGTATGCTCCAAAGATAATGTGCATGCAAACTGTCAGGCAGACACCATTCTCATAAACGCAGGTGTGATCCATTATGTTAGCCTTTATTTAAGAAAGAAGTAAACGAAATGAACCAAGAACTGTAGACACCAACTAGATCCAAACTTAAACCAATGGATTCCCCTTCCCCCTTTCACTTTTGTGCAAGTGGGTGGGGGTTGGGTGGGTTGGGAGGGAACATCACAGGGAGGAGTTGTGTGGGGGTTGGAAGTTCCTGCTACCCTGGCTCTATAAATAACAAAATTTTATTTTCAAAGGCCAGGAACTGCACTGAGTATTTGAGCCACTGAAAATGGTTTAGACCTCTTCTCCAATTCTAGGCCTAAGTTTTGATGTTTTGTAAGAGACAAAAACATAAGTAAACATGATCTTTCATAATAATTTATTCGGTAAAACAATCCATTGTAAATCATGTGCATTTCGCCTCATTAACATAAGAAAGCATGTATGGTAAAAATTTTAAAACTAATGGGACACCTAAAATTATTACCACAATTGTCCTAAAATGAAACAATTTGGTTTTACAGTGTGGTAATTTGGCCATGTATTAATAAGCCCAAAGGATGCAGATGGAATGGCAAACAGTGTAGACTCTGATCAGACTGCTCCTTGTAGGAGCAGTCTGATCTGGGTCTGCACTGTTTGTTCAGACCTATCTGTCCCAATATTTAGACCTATCTGTCCCAATGGAATACTAAATGCACACTGATCACATTTCAAATGCAGCATATGCACTGATCATAATAAATAAATAAATAATAAATATCAATTGTTAAAACCTTTAAATCTAAATCTCATGTGGTGATAAAAGTCTAAACACAAAATATCTTGTGCACCAATATAACATTCAATTAATGACTCAAAATGGTTCCGTTTCAAGGATTAAGGTAAATAGTAATACTTTAAGAGGAAGCAACTAGGCCATTTTCATTTTTGTTCCTTCTGAATGGGGGTCAACTTTTGAAGGAAAGAATCTGCTCTACAAGGGGTCAACTTTTAATAGAAAGAATCTGCTCCACTAGCAGCAAATTCTTTCCTGTTAAAGTAGACCCCCTTATAGAAGAGCTTCATCTTCAAAGAGAGCAAACAGAAGGTCATAAAAGTTGCCCCCCACCCACTTTGTAAAAATGGCTAATAAATACATAGGGGTGGGGATACCCATCCACATTAACACCTTTCAGTTGTAGCTGCTTTATGAAAAGGTAACAAAATCATTCATGGAAACAATTCCCTTAATTTGTATGGATACACCTAAATGGTTTTGACTGCCATTTTTATGCAAATATACAAGTCTGTGACCTTTGGTAAGCAGCTATGAACCTAAAAGTAAACCTAATCAAATATCAAAAGGTTCCATAAAAGGATATTGGAAATACAAAAGAAGAATATAAACTTAACAGCAGCATCCAAATGATGTCAAGTATTATGCATGAACATTTAAGTAAACCTAGTCATATATCAAAAGGTTTCATTGAAGGATGTTGGAAATAAAAGCAAAGAATATAAACTTAACGCAAAGCTTTAATGCAAATACACTAGTCTGTGACCTTGACCTTTGGTAAGCAGCAGCATCCAGATGATGTAAACTACTCTGTATGAAAAATGAAAAAAAAGTAACCCTAGTCAAATATCAAAAGGTTCCATCATAGGATATAAGAAATATGAAAGACTATAAACTTAATGCAAAACTTTAACGCAAATGTTTAAGTCTGTGACCTTGACCTTAGGTCAGCAGCAGCATCCAGATGATGATAAGTATTCTGCTTGAACCTGTAAGTAAATCTAAGCACATACCAACATGCTTCATCAAAGGATATTGGAGACATAAGCAAAATTAAAAACTTAACACAAAACTTTAACGCAAATGTTTAAGTCTGTGGCCTTGACCTTAGGTCAGCAGCAGCATCCAGATGATGATAAGTATTCTGCTTGAACCTGTAAGTAAATCTAGGCACATACCAACAGGCCTCATCAAAGGATATTGGAAACATAAGCAAAATTAAAAACTTAACGCAAAACTTTCACGCAAATGTTAACGGACGGACGTACGCACGCACGCACGAACGGATGGACGGACAGACGGAATAACGGACGGAAAGACGAAAACTACATACCCCTCGACATACTTCGTATGTCGGGGGTATAATAACTAAAAATATAATGCATAAGTTAATGCACCTTGCTTTTTTGACTGCAGGAAATATTTTCCTCCATGCTTCCAAGTATTATAAACAAATTCGTATTGTATCTGCTTATCATATTAGTAACTCTCTCAGGAAATATTAACTCAGGTGCATTAACAATTTAACATCTATATTTTGTTTAACACTATTGCACTCAGAAAAGCCAAAACTCCATTGAGTTTTGGCCGTTCTGAGTGCAATAGGGTTAAAGACAATTCAGTCCATTATTCCATAATTCTGGCTAAGGGAGAAAATAAATACAACCATATATGCACCAACATAATAAATGACTAGAAGTGAGGTACATTTATTAAGGAGTATGGACACACCTGCAAGGGAGATCTGAAACAATTTATCTTCCTTTTGACTGATGGCTACTCTTAAAGGGAAGAATTTACTCTCTCTAATTCCTTTAAGAGTAGCTTCCACCTGAAGAAGTTGCTTCCCCTGACTGTGGTTCCATACAGCTGTATAAATCCATAAACTGTCATAAAAAAACATCTTTAACAAATAATAAATACATAAAATAATGCTCTCTTCTTGGGACAATAAATTATGGCAACAATATAAATAAGCCATGTTACACAAAAATAATAGGTAAAGAAAAAGGTTTCCTTGTGACCATAAGGGCAGTGGGCACTAAGGGTCCACCATACCTTTGGAACAGCATATAAAGATAAAGCCAATCCCTCTCCTTTCACTGATTCCCTAATTCAAAACAGATACCCATTTACTGCTGGGTTGACAGAGTAATTCAGTCACTAGCTGTCCCATTGAGAATTCAAACCAGAGACCTTCTGCATTATAGCCAAGCACCTCTAACAACTTGACCATGGTGCTTCTCAAATACATGAAAGATACCTATCAGCATACATGAACAGTGAAAACTCGATCAGCCAGAATATTCACACAGTCTGATCAGAGCTCTTCGCATTTCATATCGATATGAATGGAAGGATGATTCCAGATTTTACAGCCATTTCAACAGTATTTCAGAAAAGAAACGGCCGAAACATGGCATGGATGAAATAATCCAGAGCTTTGAGAAATTTCCCTTCCTTGGCAAGGGTGGAACCCTCCATCTCCCAATAATGAATCTAGAGCTTTAACTGCTCAGCTTATATGATGATCCTATCTATAGTTCTCATGGAACATGTACAAAAGCGAAGAGGACAAACAATTCTACAGGTTTGCAGACTCAACAAACAATAAAGGAAACAAAAACAATATATTATTGTCCATCATCATAAAAGAATTCCAAGGTGTACATGAAATATACTACTGTATAAGCACTCTTGTTATTCTGGGCCCCATTGTTCAAAGCATTGTTAGCTTAATGAAGCTGCTAGTTAAGGGTTGTAGTAATATTTGCTGAAAAAAAGTGAGAAGCTTTTGCACGGCAAAAGCTCCTCACATTTTTTCGGCAGAAAATGGCAGCAATTTTATGTCTAACACATTTAAAAATTTGATGTCTCCTTAACTAATGATGTCGTTAGTTTTGAACAACTGAGCCCTAAAATGAATTCCAAGCTTAACTGTTGTAGCTTTAAGCCAATGGTGCATTCAAGAATAATCTCCCTTAGATCCTTGTGGCTGATTTGATATAAAACGAAACAAGTAGTGCCCAGTTATTCAAAGTGGTATTAGCTTGCATTAAGGTATCGTATAGCCTAGTAATACACATAAAATCAAACATGCTAATTTTCCACTGCTAAAGCTCTGTGTATTTTATCAGCAAAAACTAGGCAGTGATTTTGCATACAATGCATTCGAAACAATTTTGAACAACTGGTCCAGGTACTTATTGCATGTGAAAGCAGTAACCAGCCCATGCATCCATAGGAACTGATGTTCAATATATGCTTATCAAATTCTTCATTCTTCAGAATAAATTTTTAATTGGGAAGTTTGAATTCTCAGTTGAAGAGAAGATCATTGTAGCAGCTCAGCAGACTGACGAGGCTTGTACAGTAGTTTGTTGTGGTTCGAATCACTTTCATCCTGTCAGCACGCTCAAAGTTGGACTTCACCATCTCATAATATTCTCCATCACTTAGAGTGAAAGACTTCATGTAGGGGCATTTCAACCTAGGAAAAAGAGGAATAGTGTTACCATATTTATTTGGTTATAAAACAGTTTCCCCATCCCCCACCCCACTAAACAATCCCAAAAATCTAAATCCATCTTAAAAGATGGATCTAGATTTTTGAGATTGTTTAGCATGTTGAGCATGTGTGTTGATGGAGGGAGAGGGGACATCTTTATTCTTTAGCAGTATTAATATGACAGATTTACAATTTACTGTCTTTTTTGAGGGAAAACACCCACCTTATAACTGAATAAATAATTATGTATACGAATAGCATTCTGAAATACCCAGGCCAAACATCCATACCAATATCATATCCAAGTTATGGAGACAATGTTGTGATGTAAGTTTGTGTGAGGTTTCATCACTTGAGCCACACCACCATAAAACTAACAAAGTGGCATGTGCACCCAGCAAAGACTCAGATTAGCCTGGGCATCTGCCCAGTCTAATCAGCATCTTTGTTGTATGCTTTAACAGTAGCTAAGGGTCTAAACTACCTGCATGCAGACAGCAAAGACTCTGATCAGACTTGGCGGAGGCCAAGGCTGATCTGGGTCTTCGCTGGGCACACATGCCACTTTGTTGGTTTTGTCATGCCGCGGCTCACTTGTCTTTTAGTCTCTGAGAAATGAAGCTAAATGCAGAGAATAAACATAACCAATGGCAACAAGAAAAAGGATGCACTGCCGGGCAGTGACCCCCTATGTCACTCCTGCTTGCTAAAGCAGTCGAGATAAAAACTCACCTGATATGATCCACAAACTTATTACTCTTGTCACTGAACCGGATAGTGTCAGGGTCCCACTGGATCTCCAGTCGGCTCATGTTAGGGCAGTTCTGGGCAAACCCTTCTATCACTTGATCTATATGAACTTTGGTGGTCAGCTTCAAAAACCAGCCATCAGCAGTTCCCAGTACACAGATTCTGTTAACAGAATAATGTATGCATTAACAAATATTTACATTCTTGGTGTATGTACTGAAAAGCCCTATAGTAAACCAATGGAACGTAATGTAGTTTGCATTCCAATAATTACATTGAAACACGCGACGTCAATGACGTAAAAATAAACAATGGTTCTCTACAACCTGATTGGACGTCAGCAACATTCTGACGTCATGCACACTTTTCTGCTGTTAGCAGAAAAAACTGCGTGTACATGTTTTACTGCTTAAATTTTAGCGCTTATATAAAAATTTTCATGAAAGATTTGATTGAAATGAATGTAAATATAAGCAATGAACTTAATTTTTCTGAGGTTTATCGAAGTGTAAATAAACTACATTGGGTCACTAGCAAAGTTTACATGAACCCCTTCTGGGTTCATTCAATTTGCAGGTGACCCAATGTAGTTTACACTTCGATAAACCTCAGAAAAATGAAATTCATTCCTTAAATATTACATGCTGGATATTTATTCAGTTATAAGATGGCATTTTTTCCCTTTCGAAACAATTCTGAAAACCTAGATCCATTTTAAAAGATGTTTTTTTTGGGGGAGTTGTTTTGGAAAGGTGAAATACATCTTAAAGCAAAATTACACAAGGCTGGTTCAGACATGGTATATTGGAACTACATTTAAACACTCATATCTAAAACAGATAATCACAGGTCTAATTAAGACGGAGTATTTGGTGATAGTTAGGGATTTCCATGAAAACATGTTATGACCTCTCATAAGATTAACTGTCTTGCCATATAGTTTCATCTATAAATTCCATATGGTTACTTAGTTATGGTGGGCTTAAGACTAGTCTGGAAAAAACTAATCAAACTCAGAAGTCAGAAACTAAGAAAGGCGGAGCAGCCATTCTTTCACACTACATACCATCCTGACCTCATACATATTGCCATAAAAGAATTTATCAAGATAGTCCAAACAGTTACTGACTTATGGCACACATAAGACAAGAGCTCCGCAAGCGACGCATAATACGCCCATTTTAGTGTCATGAAGGAGCTACAAAACGAACAAGGTTTGCAAAAGGATAGACAGGAAGAAAAACAGGGGTGACAACTCTATAATTAATGACTGCAACATTTAACACATCAAATATTACTAGTTCACCAAAAAATCAGCTTCCAAGGTGAAGCTACTAAAAAGTTGAGAAATGACGAAGTCAAACAAAGGAGATAATTCAAAACTAAGCTAACTAGAAGTACCATTCTTGGTCCTAAAACATTCCCCTGACAATATACACATCATCATTAAGAAGATATTTTACACTGTTACGGAGTTGCAGAGTAAACAGGAAATTTATGCATGGACAAATAATTCAGAAATTAAGTAAGCCAGATTTATGGTTCTTGCTCAGGATACATTGCCCCATTATAATCCACATTACCACAAAGTTTCATTAAAATATCTCAAAAGGTTCAGGAGTTATGGTGTGAATGGAAATAGCCTAAAGTACTAATCAAAGGGAAGTTACTCAAAAATTAAGAAAGGGGGAGCAACCATTCTTTTATGTGACACATGGTCTTGTGATCATGCACATTGCTATAAAGTGTCATCAAAAACTTTGATCAGGTTACCAACTTATAGTATGCACAAGATAAGTAAACACAAAAATAGCTTAAAAAACTAATCGAAGGGACATAACTCTAAAACAAAGGGAAAGCAACCATTGATGTACGCGACACTTCATTGGGACTTCATACATACTGCTATAAAGTTTCATACATACTGCTATAAAGTTTCATCAAGATACCCCAAACGGTCATCTAGTTATGGCGTGCACAAGACTAGTCAGGAAAAAATTCCTCAAAGGGGCATAACTTTGAAACTAGGTAAGGGGGAGCAACCATTCATGTATGCAACACGTTCCCCCAACCTAATACATATTCCTACAAAATTTCATGAAGATATCCCTAATGGTTCCTGAGTTATGGCATGCACAAGAATGTTGACGGACGGACAGCGCCATGCCATAATACATCCGTTTTTTTAAAACGGGCGTATAAAAATGTTAATGACTACCAACAGACAGACAGACTGCAAGACAAGGCCATACCATAATATGTCCTTTTTTTATTACCAAAACAGGCCTACAAAAAGCACAGTAATTAAGCTGTAAATCTGTAACATTAATTTCCATAAAATCTCTAAATATTGTGACCTATAAGTCTGAGCCAACATTGCATATCAAGATCAGAGTCTGATCACAGTCTACACTTTTTGCCACTCCATCTGCACTTTTTGGATGCATTACTGCATTGTAAAACCCAAAAATGTCCCATTTTTAGGACAATTATGGTAATTACTTTAGATCATATGTTCTAATTTTTAGCATATTTACAGTAAAAATACCTTATATTCTTAAGATATGGAATCACATTCAGCCAGAAATTCTCAGTGAGCGCTGGTTTTCCACTCAAAACCAAACCTCTAAGGTTTGTAGCATGGGCCTGTAGAAACTGGTAGATGGCGTTCTCTGATAAAGCGTGGGTGTAGCTGATATCAAAAGCTTGTAACCGGGTAAATTTCCCCATCATCACCATTTCACCAAGAATCTGAAAAATTAGCATAGTGTAATGATCCTAAATATTTGAACAGACAGGTCTGAGCAAACATAGTAGACCCAGATCAAACTGCTCCTGAAGGAGCAGTTTGATTAGGGTCTACAACATTTGCCATTCACTAAGCATCATTTGGATGCATTAATGTGTGAACAAGCAAATTGGGTGAATTTATATCCCCCGCCGAAGTGGGCCTGATTCGTTTATGGTTAATTTTAAGTTTCAGAAAATTTTGTTCACTATCTGAACTTGCGGATTGTAAATCAAATCAAGGACAATTACTCTGGCATAAGTGAGGCATAAGCCGAAGCTGTTCTTAAACACTTGCAGCAGCATCACTGCACTATGATGATACATTTTTAATTCAGTGTCAAGGAATTTTGTTCTGTATAGAACCTTAGTTATGGCTAATTTGTGGATTTTAAATCAATTCAAGGGCATTAAATCATGCATTACTGATGGGATTATGACAAATCTAAATGTGCACTGCTGTGTTAAGACAATACATAATTATTTTCAGTTTCATAAAATTCCAGTCATTGGTTACTTAGTTATGACTCAATTGTTGATTTTAAACCAAGTCAAGGGCAATAACTCATTGCTTACTGAAGCAATTTTGACAAAATGTAAGATGCACCAATTTGTTATGATGATACGTATTTAGTATAAGTTTCATATAATTCTATTCATTGGTTACTTAAATATGGCTAAATTTGTCTATTTTAAATTGATTCACGGGCACTAACTCGTGTATTTTTTATGCCATTCTGGTGAAACTTTATGTGCATAACCGCTTCAGAAAGATATATACATGTATTTAATTTAAGTTTCATGATTGATTGATTGATTTGATGCTTTACGTCCACAGTAAACAGCTATGGTTCTGTCGGGACGGTCAGTTAACCTAACCACACTATTCCTGGGCAGGCTTAGACCTCCTAAGCCGTTAACCAGTGCTTAGTGCACATATTTTTGCCGGTAACTGACAACTGCCCTTGTTGAATCAGAGGAAGGAGAAACGAAAGTATGTGGCCAGACCGGGTATCGAACCCAGGACCTCCGACTTATAAGTCAGGTGCCCTACCGACTGCACTACGGGGCCTGGCTTAAGTTTCATTTTATTGATTTTTTAGTCAATTCAAGGGCAATAACTCATGCACTCCTGAAGCCAGTCCAATGAAACATCAGCGCTGATCTAGTGGGATCTTGGATTCGATTCCCACTGGAGGCGGAAATGTATTTAAAGGTAAACACACAGCCTTTCATTGTCACCCTCCCATCATCCTGACTAAAATACTGTTGAAAAGGATGTAAAATCTCATATCATACATCATCCATCCATCTAAATGCTGGTGTAAAATACACTACCTTGTCCGTGAAGAATTCACAATGTCCGAGCCCGAGGTAGGTAAAGAAGGGTATTCTCAGCAGCACTTTTTCTAAGCATTCAGCAGATAATTCAGTTGACGTGAGATCTAGTTCATGAACCTGAGATGTCTCCCAGGGCACATTGATCATGTGTTGGTCCTCCAACCCTAGAAATACAGATCTAAATATTACACCTCAACCTTAATTTCTGTTACCACTATGGTTGGGTCCAAATCTGGTTTCTCTAGTTCATGCAAATATCAGCTAAATGATGCCAAAGTGCGGCTGATAGCATCACATGATTAAAATCCCTTTATATTTTTTTTCAAATTATTTTGGTAGCTGATTTGTTACTTTTGAATTTCAGACCCTAAATAATGCACCCCCCACCCTCCTTTTCCCTAAAATGCAATGCCCTTGGGGGGTTTATTGGATTAACAGGAATCAAAATAGTCATAATTCAGCTAAAGGATGGGGTTTTCTCCACTACAATGACCCCAAATACATGTACCTTTAAAACAATCTTGTAAAATGGATTTAGATTTTTTTAGTTGGGAGTGGGGGGAGGGAGGGGGGACCACGTTATAACCAACTAAATATGGTAACTGAAATGTAGTGTTTCTTTTTTTTTTTGTGTTAAGTGTATCATGTTACAGCACTGCTGTATGTTCAAAGCATATTAATCTATGTATATGCAATGTGTTGAAGAAACCTCAGTCACAGGCTTTACCAACTTAAATATACTGATGACACTTTTAAGGTCATTCCTGGACACAAACCAGCAGTATCTGTGCATCTTTTTTCAAATCAGGGAAGGATAATGATAAGGCATTAAAAGAATACTGACCTCAGCAATGCCTGATTTTCTGAACTTAATTAAGTGGAAATTACTGAAATATGACTAAATTCCTGAAACCCAAATTTTGGCTGTGCTAATGAAAATACTTTGATGGTCAAAGAGAAAAGACCACTTGCAGATCTTTTATCAAAGTGTTACAAAGCAATTAATTGAGCCAAGACACGACAATACCAACAAAGTGGCATGCGCACCAGGCAAAGACTCAGATCAGGCTGGGCAGTCGCCCAGTCTGAACGGATTCTCAGGCTTGGGCTTAAAGGGTGGCTAAGGGTCTAAGCTACCTCCATGCCAACAGTGAGGACTCTGGTCAGACTGGGCTGATGCCCAGGATGAACTGAGTCTTTGCTGGGTGCACATGAAACTTTGTTGGTTTTGTCATGTCATGTCTCAATGGTAGTAGGTGTGCATCACACATCTTCAACAACTTGAGAAAATTAAACCTAAACCGTTTCCAAGGCAACCAAACAGATTATCCAGGTTTACTGGAAAAGAAAACAAGAAAAAGAAAATCAAATGACACAGACTAGGATCTAATTATTGTCAATTCCTATAAATCCAATTAGTATAATTCAGAGCTCCAGATAACGTGAGGTTTTGAGGATATGTTTGATAAAATTTTTCTTAGTTTTCAATATATGTAGTTATTCCCATCCTAATGCACATTTTTAGATTCTCATTAGCAAATTCTTTAAGAATTGATCCCTAATGAGAAGGGAGGCAAAAATAAACAGTTATTTCCTCTGAAACTATACCCATTTACCTAAATAAATTAGAGGTATTTTGGCAGTGGTTGATTTACTACACTTTTGGCTCTACATAATGCCTCCTTTCGTAAAATGCAATGCTCTCGACCGGGAAGCTTAATAGGATTAATATGGTATACCCATACCTGTATGTTGTAACAGAAGTGTCTTCAGTTTTTTACATCTCTGTATCAGCGTCTTGAACGATGCTCCCTTCACCCGCAAGCAGAAATTTAGAGCAAGGCATTCCAAATGAATGCAGTTTGAAGTCAGCAGTTCGATGTGGGAGTCGTCGATGAACGTTATACCGTACATGTTGACTATCTTTAAATTTGGTGTATGTGATTTAATTTTGCCGATGTTGATGACCTCATAAATATCTTCTTCTCCTTCACTGGTTAATTCGAAAGTTCCTGTAAAAAAGATATCAATTTAACATGACCTATCATTTAACATGACTGTCATTCAACATGCCACAAATTGATCGAAGCACACCTTTTCAAAAAATCACTTTTTATTTGTTGTTGTTTTGCTGCTTTACATCCACGGAACACAGCTATGGTCATGTTGGGACAGTCAGTTACCCTAACCACACTATTCCTGGGCAGGCTTAGACCTCCTAAGCGGTCAATCAGTACTAAGTGTACATGCTTTCACCAGAAACTGACAACTGCCTTTCTTGAATCAGCGGAAGGAAAAATGCAAGAAGTGGCTGGACCGGGACGGGCGGGTATAGAACCCATGACCTCTGGCTCTTGAGTCAGATGTGTTACCGACTGCACTACGCAGCCCGGCTCTCTTTTTATTTCGGTATACTTTTTTTAAAATTTAATTATTACATAACTGACTGCTCTAGCTTGCTAGACTGCTTTGAGTAAATGTGCCTAAATTGATACTGTGAACTGGTAAATTTTTGCCAATGCTTCATTTCCCGAATCAAATAAAATATTATCAAACTCCTGAATTTGCCATATTCATAATGGTCTCGAATAAAATATAGGCCATATGCATCAAGGTGAGATGGAGACATTTTTAGGGAAAGCAACTCTGTCCTTCTTATTTTTGCCTCCCTTCTCAATGGGTGTCAACTCTTAGAGGAAAGAATTTGCTCCCTTAGGTCCAAATTCTTTCCTTTAAGAGTATACCCCATTTTAGAAGACCTCATCATCCAGGGAAGCTAAAATGAAGTCACCAGAAAAACTTTCCCTTTAAAAACAAAGACAATAAAAGCGTCGCAAACGACTGCGTGATACCCCGCCACTGCGAACCTTTTTCACACATTGATTTATCCAGATTTACTGTTTCTCTGTATAACCCCAGGGCAGGGGCAGCCTAACCCCACTGAACATGAATAAAAGTCTTTGTCATGACAGGACACTTCATTACTCTGATAACTTACAATAAGCTTGGGATAAATCACTTACCAAGGTACCACACTAATCAAATACAATTTTAGTGATTTTAAAAGTGGCAATGGTGAAGGGGCAGATAACCCCTTAAGGGTCAAATTTTAATCACCACAAGAAGCTTTTATTACTTCTATCATCAGATGTAAATTTCTGAAAATCTGTTTCACATGAATTTATATCGATTTTTTCATCATTTTATGCATGTATATAGCCCAGGGGCAGGGGGAGATAATCCCATGGGGTAAATTTGAGCATCACTGGAGGCTTTCATCACTCTGATCATTTGCTGTAAGTGTCAGAAAAATTGCTTCAAACTCTGATTTTAAATGGAATTTTTCATGATTTTATGCATGTATATAGCCCCAGGGCAGGGGCAGATAACCCCTGATGATAAAATTCTGTGCTCATACAAAGCTTTTGTTACTTTGATCATGTTTGTGAAGTTTCATCATGATACTCCAAGTAGAAAAGGAACTAGAGGCCAGAAACCATTTTTTGTACACTGATAAGTGCCATAACTCTGGCAGAAATTAACGAAATTTGCCCATTAACAATCCAAAGCAAGACATTCTTAGTACAAAGGCATATGCAAAATTTGAAGGAAATCCGTTGATAAATACTTAAGTTATCCAACGGAAATGAAGTGCAGACGGACGGACGGACATACGTACTACGGATGGACATACGTACTACGGACGGACAGACACACGGACGGCCAACGTGAAAACATAATACCCCGTCATTAACGTGTGGCGGGGTATAAAAATGGGAGGAAAATGGTGTAAACACAGGACTGTGTTTACACCATTTTCCTCCCATTTTTTTCAATACACCTTATCGAACAGATTCTTACCTATGAGATGTAGCACCGACAGAGATGAAAGACAGCTGTAGATTCTCCTCATAAATCCCTCCAGAAAAATTACCTCAGACAGACAGATGCACAGACTTCTAAGGTTACATGGAAACGAGTTCAAATCATTGAAGTCATGGAGCTGCATGGCATTGGAGAAATCAAGTGTCATATATCGCAGACTTGGACATTTGTTAGCAAGTTCATGAAGCACCGGAGGTGTGACCAGCTCACACGGAAGCTCGATGTATCTCAGCGTCGGCCCAAAGCGGAGGTTTATCAGTGCAAGTAAAGCATCATAATTGTATATATGGAGTCCATTATATTCGGGTCTCAGCGATACAACCTGCCATAAACGACTGTCGTACGCAAGCAAGCGCCATTTTTTGCAGACACGAGCTAGTTTCCCAAGTTCTTGTTGTCTGATGTACGAAAAGACTCCCAGCAAGCATTTGTCTGGGATGTTGTCAATGGTACATGTCTGAAAATAGAAAAAAATACCATTAAACTTCTAAAAATTGGGACACCTAAAACAAGTACCATACTGTATTTTTATAGCCTAATAAATACAGATATTGTCATGACAATGCAGTTATGTGTCCAAAAGATGCAAATGGAATGGCAAGCAGTGTAGACCCTGACTGGACTGCTCTGATAAGGGTCTACACTGTTTGCCATTCTATCTGCATGTCCTGGATGCATTACTGCATTGTAAAACATGCTTGGTAATTATTTTAGGTGTCCAAATCTTTACAATTTTCATGGTAATTTAATTTTCATCTTTTGCCAGCTGCAAAGTCTGGAAGAACCAATATCATAGGCAGCCATAGTATTCTGATACAGACTGGATTTAGTATACACCTTGGGAATGAAATGGCGCCTTATCGCATAGAAGGATCAGCTTGATGATTTCCACAGACTCATCAAAGTCTACAATGGCTGAAGCATAGCAATTAAATCTGGGGAAACAGCAACAGTGTACCCATAAATCTTAACCTTAAAGCGCCAAAAACACTATTCCGTGTTGCTGAACTTGCAAACAGCATAGATCCAGATAAGTCGGCTCATAATGAGCGGCTTCATCTGGATCTACACTGTTTGCCCTCTAGTCTTTGAATTCTCAATTTGATTAAAAGTTTGCATGAAATTTTTTTAGAAATTTTGCAGACATATCAAATTTAGTTGTTTGCATTTTTGGCACTTTAAGGCTTAAGAAATTTTTTTCCTGAAAAGACTACTACATTATCTATTATACATAATGTATCTTCTTTTTATCTAAAAATACAACAACTGCTTCAGCAACTAAAAGTGTTATCTGGTTCCTATATAGTTTATTGATCAGCTTCCAGTGTGAGAGAAAACTGTCTTAATTGGAGAGAAAAAACAGATAATGTTGGCCTCAGGAATTCACATAAACATATATATTGCTTGTACTTTCTGCAAGCAATCATTGCAGTATTAAAGCCACATACTGCTGCCTGCACCATAGCAGCTATAGCTATTTCAACTTTATTTAAGAGCTTTGGTAATGGGCCCGAGAGAAATCATGCCTGGTAAATTCACAATTCCATTCCCACTTGGAACTAACAAGACCTATCACCGGACAGGACAGCTCACCTGAACTTGCGCCTGTCCATCTTTAAGTGCTATAGTATTTGTTTCTTAGGGGTGGGGATGGTGCTGAACAAAATTTTCAACCAATATCTATCATCAGACCAAATATAATTCAAATTGATCAAAGGGTTCAGAGACTATGAGATCTTAAAAAACTTGATTGTAAAACTTCTGTGGCCTTGACCTATAGGTCATGTCCAGGGGTGGGGATGTTGTTGAATAAAATTTCCAACTAATATCTATCATCAAACCAAATATAATTCAAATCAATCAAAGGGTTAAAAACTATAATTCAAATCCACCAAAGGGTTAGAACTATGAGATCTTAAGAACTTGAATGTAAAACTTTAACATTTTGCTAACGCCGCTGCCGCAGCCAATGCCAACTCTAGGGGTACTGCAATAACTCTTCCAGGACTTCGTTCAGGCGAGCTAAAAATTCAAGCTTCTGCAATTGGATCTCCAACAAATTTGGATCTCCATCTTCTGCATATGGATTCAACTTGTATGTATGTTTTAAGCATATTAACCTTTAAAGCGCCAAAAAAAAAGCAGACAACAAAATTTAAATATGCGAAATTTCTATAAAGCTCGATCATTAAGCACCACATCATCTGTATCTTAACTGTTTGCAAATTCAACTATTTTCAGTTTTTGACACTTGAGGTGTTGGAACAAAATTTCAGTTTAAAAATTGGTAAAAGGTACAAAAATTTCAGTTTGGTTAAACATGAACTGCTGAATTATTGGTAATTATCAGAAAGCCAAACAGACTTTCAGTTTGGCCACTTTCAAAGTACCTGGGTTCTTTAACTTCAAAGCAAACATTGACCATAAAATATGCCTTTCATACATATATGCCTTATATGCCTTAACTATTTGTGGATGCTTAAATGTTTTATTTCCAGTGTCATTTAACCCTTTTTGACCAGTGGACTTGCCCATTCTTATCATTCAGATAATCCCATTACTAGTTTTAGGGGTTTCTGGTGAATATTTTATTGTACTTTCCATAGAAATTCCTGTAAGCAAACAATGTAGACCATGATCAGACGCCGCGTTTTGCGGCGTCTGATTCTGAACTGGGTCTGCACTGTTTGCATAATGTCCCCAAAATGGGTATCCGGTCTAAAAAGGGTTATGATCTCGAGACAATGGTGTTTATAATAACATTTACAGTATTTCTTTTTCTATTGAATCTCAGGCAAGACAAAAATTTAAAGAGCTCTACAGCATATATTTTCCTAACCAAAATTTCTGCTTTGGCAAGTTCTCCACTATCATAAGCTTGCACTACCTATTAATTACTACCACTCAAAAGCATCGCAATACCCCTATACATAAGGACAGAAAAATCTGAGCAAACAGTGTTGGGCCAGATGAGACTGCTCAAAAGGAGCCGTCTGATAAGAGTCTACAATGTCTGCCATTCTGTACCACTTTTTAAAATTCTTTTGAATAGTAAAAATCAGCAAGTCCAACTTACGGAAAAAATATGGCGGTAATGACGTTCCATTATTTGTAGAAATTATGGTAGTATACCTCACTAATTACCTGAAATTAGTATCTAACACATGTCTTCCATTTGATGTAACTGGTGATGACTTTCATCTCTTCTAAATGTAAAAGCTTACTCTATTAACTTATAACCATTAACTTGCAGATTTTTCCAAAATGGATTATTTTCTGCCATGTTTTTTTTTTTTTTTCTTTACATTGAACTATACTGGTCAATATAAGGTAAGCTCCATGCTGATTTTCCCTCAGGTGCAATAGAAAAAGTGGACACATAAAGGGTAATGACAACAGAAATCCAAAACATATGAATTTTAATTTTTACATGTATGTATCCTATCCAGTATCTGGTGCCATGCACTAAATTTTACAGAAGTACCCACTTTTTCATGAAATTTACTACAGAAATGATACTGATAGTGCCATAACTAAAATTCCTGGAATTCAGCAGAAAACCAACCAACATATGTGAAGAGCAGCATTTTTTGAGGAGCTATGTTTCTGCTCCACCATGGAAAATTCTTTATGCAACTTTTATGAAAACTTCATTTGAAAGACTAACCTTCTTTAGACGGGGACATATGCAAACAGTGCAGACCCAGTTCAGACGCTGCAGAATGGGGTGTCTGATCAGGGTCTACACTGTTTGCTTACAGGACCTTTTATGCAAAAGCAATAAAAATGCAAACATCCACTAAAAACCTCCAAAACTAGAAATGAGAAGGCCAGGTCAACTGGTCAAAAAAGGGATAAGGTAAATCAAAATTAATTCTTTAAGTCTGCAGGAAATTAAAAAATCAGGTGGGGTTTAATGTAAACTCTTGCTCTGGCATGCTCTATAATTCTACAAGGTATCTGAAAAATATTTCAAATGTTTTTTTGAGTTATGCTCCGGAAACGAAAAGTTGAAACCTGCCAGGTTATGATCAGGTGGTACTATGTAATACTTTGCAACAGTATCTGTTCACACACCAAATATTAAACTCCATCCATTCATTGCGAAATTTTGAGCTTTAAAATCTTCCAGCAGAACTTCAACACACAGTTTCCTCAAGTCTGCTACCTTTCCCTCAAGGTCATTCACTTTCAAACTGATCAGTCAAAGTATAATTACACCAAATCCATCCATGTGGTGGAACACCCTTTTATTACATATTCCCGATTTTTGGATATATATAATTCATTCTAGGATATATCAATAATTTGTGTTTTGATCTCCAATATTTTTTTCATTTTAAGATATCACAAAATACAATTTTTTTTTTTTTGATATCCATCGATTTATGGATAGATCCATAATTCAATTTTTGGATATCCATAAACATGATAAATCAAATTAGGACGTCACAAAATCATGATCAATATTGGATATCCATAAATCAAATAACAGATATGAAGAAAATGGAATTAGGGACATCCATAAATACATAATAAATAGTAAAACAGCACTCCATACATCCACACATTGTACTACAATAATTAAGCATTTAAAAGCTAGCTTCAAACTTTCACATTAAACTTCTAATTTCAAGACCTTTACTTCAAAGTCACCAAGTATCAGCAAGACCCCCACAATAATATGAGGTACAAGTACCTCAAAAATTCACCTGATCTGGGAAGAAAGTCACAGTTATTCTTGGACGAGTTTTCCCTTTCATGCTTTTGCAAATGTTCATGAAGCCTTCCAAATTTTATATACTAATTTCCTTTTGAACTATTTATTCCAAATCTGCTAATCTTTGATTTTATTCCATTTCCATTTATCTCAACACTTATTTTAATACCTAAGTAATAAGACTGTACTCGGAAACAACATTAACCATTAAGTTAAGCTAGATAAGGGGATATCAAAGCTAATTCTGGGTTACTTTTTTCTCCATCTCCATAAAAACATACAGTGTAACCCCTTATTAGACCACTTCTGATGGGTCACAATGTATCCTTTTACAAGTGTCTACAGGTGCACACCTCCATGACTTTCTGCCATTTTTGGCATGGACAGACAACTTTTGTGAGTTAATTCTTGTTTGCATCCCTGGACAAAGAAACCCTACCAAAATGGGGTCTGCTCTTAAAGGAAAGAATTTGCTCCCAGAGGAGCAAATTCTTTCCTTTAAGAGCTGACCCCACTGAGAAGGGGCAAAAAAAATAAAATTTCCTTTTAAAAGGAAGGCTTGCACAGCTAAAACAGTGAAATTTTCATGAGTTGTTATTGAAGTAAACCCGAATGTTAGTGCACTTTCTGTTGCTTACTTTTATTTAGCAAAGTATTTAATTTCTAACTTCTTGAATAGTGGCATTATCCACGGGTGTAAGGTAAAAACAAGTGTAGAATTTATTTGAAAAACAAATTGAGGAAATACACACACACACACACACACACACACACACACACACACACACAATAACAACAAAAAAAAAAAAAAACATTTTTCAACGTTTTGGCCGGCCGTTTTAGGCATGCCTCAAGTTAAATAACTATATGGACCAATTTCAAGTCTTTTCTTTACGGCTGTTGAGTCACATTTAGTCTGAATCAAAATTTTAGGAAAGACTGTTTCAAACCCATGTCTATGGAATCTTGGCACATCTGAACTTAGCATCAAAAGAAGAAGTAAATTAATATTACTGAAGTTTATTTTTGGTTTAAGTGGCAGCAGTGGCAGTGACTGGAACAAAACTTTGACACTCTGGGAAGAAAATGCATGCTGCTGTTGTTGTGACAATAACTTGCTTTACACCATTTGAGAACAACAAAGCATGGAACCTATTGCGTTCGTATTTCCATGAACTCCCGACAAATGAAATTTATCTTTTATATTTATGCTATGTTTTTACATCAATTTTGTTTACTCATTCGTGAAGTTCTGACTAATTAAACGCCAAGCAAAGGACGAATAATAGTTACGTGTTTGGTAATGAAGTACAGCAGCCGTCACTATGACATGACGTATATCAATCGTTATGTCGGCCAATCATCTATTTGAACTATCCGTGACGTTGCTTACGCGTAAGATTGCATGAATGTGTGTTGTTCGTGGATGTATGAACATCGTCAGCCCAGTATAGGTTCATCTAAGGAAATCGTCGTTGAGTGTAAATATTTCTCTGTACATTTGTATAGCTGAACTAAAAAGGCAACATTAGAGAGTGTTATAAAAGTAAGAAAAATGTCCACACACCCCAACCCGCACCTACCGCAAGCACAGTAGGCCCTTGTTCTACTATAATCCAAATAAGTAGGACGCCCCGGCACTGGAAGTTATACCCAGCATCATCGCACCAACCAACCAACCCCTCCCTTGTCATAAAGCTGTCAATGAATCCCTAACAGTTTCAAATTTTAACAATTCCGAGTTTCAAATGTTGACAACTCTGAATTGTTCCCTTTTTCTGTATCATTGTTCAGGCTATTCATGAACATGTTGATGGCCAAAAGGAAATTTATCAGATGCTAAAAAAGTGTACATAATATATCGCTTTGCGCCATGGAAAGGCCTGTTGCAATGCGTAAGCGTTAAGTACTCTCCGACATTACCGACTTTTACATACATAACACGGTCAGTTCTACATACAAGCAATTAAGCCACACATTTATTGTAATGCGTATCTTGGATGCACACGGCGGAAATTCTGTTTACTTCCAGCATATTTATTCGTTTAACTGTCTGATTTTTTTCCCACATACTAGACTTTTTTTCCAAAGTGTTTCCCATTTTCATCCTAACGGAGCATGTATTACGGTGCACAAAGTCGGTGCAGGGGGGCATTCTGTTTGGACATTGGTTTCCGCCACATGTTTCTCTGTACCTGACTGTGCCGCTTTTGGTAAATTCATGCGCCATGTGGCTGAGGAGGGGGAGACCATTGATTCCAGTGTGTAGTTTTTAGGAAGTGACTGTACTCTGGCACCATGGATGCAGTGCCACGTAAGTGGAAAAAATATTCAATGTTCGCTGTATTTTTTTATTATTACTTTTCTTTTACCTCTGTGGAGCCTTTATCCGCTGTGATAAGATAAATCTATATGTAATGCATGATTTACATAGTCTCTTATAATTCTGTACAAAATGGTTTGGTGTATTTTTATATGTCTGTATATAAACATGTATGTACTGTGATGTTGTACACCAATGAGACTTTAGACTATAAACTCTAGATAGATGGAATACATTTTTCAGTTAATGTGATAAGAGAAGAAAATCGTCAAAAGCGCTTGTTTCTAAATCTAAACAATAAATTTGAACTCTGCTCTTTCAGTTTTTACAGATACACATATCAGCCCACTCCGGCATAAGCGCAGTCTTATCAGTCTATCCTCAGCATGAAAGATGTCTGCATCATGGATCATCATGAAGAATATTTATGCCGAAAAAGACTGATCAGATCCCATGAAGGCACCGACGCTGGACAGTGTGCCGGCTGCTCTGACCAGTCAGATTATGCGATGCCCTAAGGCCTATTTTTCGCGACGCCGCTGCATGATTTTTGGAAAAGCTAATGCTTTGCGCTATTGCTATATATAAACACTGCAGTACACACTCTCCAGGTATTTTCCGACTAAGTGTGACGTATCGTTTCTTCCGAAAATAACTCGGTATCACTAAACCACTTGAATACTGGCTTGCTGTCGAAACGGCAAGCCAAAAATAGTGGAATTGCTGCCCCTAAACGTGTACCATTCCCCTATATGAGAAAGATAAAAAAAAAATATAAATTATCCTAGAAATATTAAAGATATTCCTTCTTATCCAAACTCCTCATATTCAGAACGTATTTACATGTCACCCTATTTGTAAATGCGAATATGAAGTCAATAGACATGCATTCTATAATTATGGTATCAAGCCTAATCAACCTCTCATCAATGTGGTCATGTAACCCTCATTAGAAGAATTTTTCTTATGGTTTGGCCAAGGTAATGAGTCCTCCTTGTTGTTGTTCCAATTCTCCCAACAATGGTCTCCAAGAGTCCTCATTCTTATATATACCATACTTCTTCTAATGAATGCCCTGGGGGCATTGCAATTCACAAGTCCTAAAAATGGAATTTTGGAAACAAATGGGCAACAAATGACAAATTTTGGTGGTCTAAGTCAGTTTTGATGGAAAATTGAGAGGGGTGTTTATGAGAAGAAAATACCATACTATGCATGAGGATGACTGTGCTCTCAGCCTCTGTATCTATATATATCGAGTTGGGATATGTTATTATCAGCCCAGTGGTGTAGGGAGGGACGAGGGAGAAAGTGAAGGGAAGGGGGAAGCCGGATGGTTGGTGCAGTGGGTCAGGTTAGATGGGGGGAGAGCAAGGGGGATGCTTGTCCTGAAAATTATCATCAAATAATACTGCAAGCTCTGTTATAACTGACTATTCAGACTTCTACCAATGTTCAATAATGTAAAGCTCATTTTTCTCTGATTCTGTTGTTACCTACATAATTCTGTTTAAGCAGGTAAAGATTAATTACAGGCTCAGACTCCAACTACCATAAAAATTCTAAAAATTGGGACACCTAAAGTAATTGCTGTAACTGGCCTAAAAACATGGGACAGTATGTTTTACAATGAAGCAATGCATCCGAACGATGCTGATGGAATGGCAAACAGTGTAGACACTGATCAGACTGCTCCTTTGGGAGCAGTCAGATCTGGGTCTGCATTGTTTGCTCAGACCTATCAGTCCAAATACTTAGGATATTTACAGTAACATTGTGCCAAGACTTGCATCACAGGTTAAGGTTTTGCAACACACAGAGCACACAGACCTCATGTAAAATTCATAAAATATCACTTCCAGGAATAGTATACCTTAAAATCTCAAGAACTGGAGCAGACATGCCAGAGCAAGCAGGGCAGACCCAGATCTGGCTACTAAAATGAGTATGATCAGGATCTACAATTTTTGCTGCTCTGTTCCCCAGTTTTTGACACTCTTTCAGATAATGAAATAAATCTATCTATTTGGTATTTTTGGTTGCTATTTCTTTTAGGATTCTTTTGTTGCTTTTCCCAATCTTTTGGGTTATTTAGGTGGATGAAATCTTTTGAGCAATAAACATTTAGTAGTCAAACCTGCCTTAAGGGTTCTCTCTATTAAGGGGTCACATGTCTTTAGCAGCCATCTTTTGAGGGGTCACATATGTCTTTAGCAGCCATCTTTTGGAGATCCCATGCACCAAAATGCAGTGTTAAAGAATCTGTATTAAGTGCCTCAGAGCTACAGATAAGAGAGGGTAAAGGGTATTTCAGCATTGATTTTTTGAAAATCAGCATTGAGAATGAAGAAGAGGGGGTAAAAATACTCTATGAAATATTGTAATTCAGCACTGAAATAAAATTTAGGGGGTAAATATTTTTAATGAGCTTTACATTTAATACAAAAATGATAATTGTCAGAGCAACTTAATATCTTGCTCTTGGTGATTTCATAATGCATGCTGAACTTTTAGATGACCAGCATCTATTCTGCTTGACAATTTCCCTTATAAAGCATATTTGGGAACTGTAAAGGTACAATTGACCAGAAAAGGTATAACTCTTAAAATGCCAGTGACAAATGAAGCAAATGACAACCTGATTTTTTTCTGAGAAAATAAACCTTAGCATTTCCTCTAAATTGTCTCTAAAAAACAATTTTGTAAGCTACAGTTTTGTTTGGTGCTTTGAGAGTTTCAAGAGTTAAGCAATGCAGATGTGCATTTCAGCATTAAGCTTTAAAGCAGGGGTGAAATACTCATTGTACTGAAACCATATCTGGAGCACTGGTGCCTCTAGAATCTAGACCCAAGTATACTATCAAAAAATTCCTTAAGAAATATGAAAAGGTTTTGAAATTTCAGACTTTTAAAGCCAGTAAACATTCAAGGAAGACAAATTTAAATAGTGCAGCAATGAGCAACCTAGTGCAGACCAAGACTGAGCAGTCTACTCCAAGATCACACTTGGTTTGCCATGTAGCCAAAACACATAGTTTTAAGTAACATAACATAACCAAATGGGGGGAGGGGGGGGGGGGTTGTACTCCATGAATAAAAGGTTGTGTCCCAATCCATGGAATCTGAATGGTAATTATTAATCTTGGTATCTATCTTAATCATTCTTACAGAAAGTGTTTCATGCACTTTAATAATGATTGGCATTGTGTGAAAGGTACCATACAGTGTGGAATCAAGACGACTCAGCTCAGCCTGCCCATCTGCACTGTCTGATCAGTCTTCCCATAACTGATTCCTGGTGATTCTAAAAGGTGACAAATGAAGCCTCTGATCAGTGTGCACCTGCGCAGGCTCATGTGAGTGCTAAATGTATAAACATGGCTTCCCAGCAGGCACATGACGTAGAAATGACGTCATATTGACGTCGATGCGACGTAATGACGTCGCATCGACGTCATGTGCCCGCTGGGTTGGGTCCCTTTTCATGAGACATCAATCAAATAACACAAATATCTGTAACTATGTTGCTCATCACTGAAATATATAAGGCACTGTGAAGCTATGTACATACCGCTATAAAAACACGAGTATCCCCGCCAGCTGAGGCGACCTGAGATGCATCTTGTGCAACATCATAAATGGTTGAATGAAATTCCATGATTAATAAATAATGATCACATTACTGTGCGTTCATAGTCGATGCTTTACCCTCCTCCAAAATTATTGGCCTACAACAGCTGTGGAATGGATTATGGAGAAACCGCTACACTGAGCGATTCCTTGCTGCAGCAGCATCCATCCAGTGCCAACACATACAACTGTGTTTCCCGCGAATATGTCAAAAGGTCATCGGGTCATATAAATCATCGGTTACCTTCGGCAATGTCCGTAAGAAAAGAAACAGGCTCGTCAGAATCAGAATCAGAATCAGAATTGTTTACTGGTGATACGTCCAAAGACAATCATTCACCAGGACCTGTGAATCAGGGAAGCTAGTCCCTAGCCCTTATAAGAGAAGTAAACTTAGTAACTGAATCCTCTGCACCCTCAGCAGCAGAAATAAGTGAATCTTCCAGGGAATTCCAATCTCTAATAGTCTGGGGGAAGAAACTGGACTTGTAAATGTCAGTCCCAGCCAATGGGGTTTGAAATGTCAGGGAATGATGATTCCTGGTACGCCTATTTGGGGGAACAAGGTCATTTATGGGTATACTGGCTGCACCCCTTAGACCTTTGTAAAGCATTATAAGTCTACTATCTTTCCTTCTCTTTTTTAGGGATTCCCACTTAAGTTTCTCCAGAATGCCAGTCATACTCCCAGTTTCATATGTGTAATTTCCCGTTACAAATCTAGCTGCCCTTTTCTGCACCTTCTCAAGTTCATCTTGAAGAAGTATACTTTGAGGGTCCCAAACTGAACTGCCATACTCCAGGACTGGACGCACCAGTCCCTTGTATGCTGACTCCTTAACATCTTGTGGACATGCTGCCAAGTTACGTCTGAGGAAGCCGAGGGTCCTATTAGCCTTTGTGCAAATATTACTGACATGTGTGTTCCATTTCAAATCATTGGCAATGGTTATGCCGAGGTACTTGATAGTTTCTACATTACTGAGGACCGTTCCCTCTAAGGTATAGGAAGCATTGATCTTCTTGATCCGTTTCCTTGTAATTTGCATTATATTGCATTTAACAGGTTGAAATCTCATGCCCCAACTCCTTGCCCAACAACCTAAAAGATCTATATCCTCCTGAAGTTTCACAGTGTCTTCAATATCTCTGATTTCACGATAGCAAACACTATCAAACACTAGCAAACGTGAACGATTGGTGCGCGGATACAGGCCAGGGAGGGGAGTGGGCTGGGCTCTGTGAGGGAATGGAGGGGGGGGGGGCATTTTTCCCAATCTGGTGCATTGCAGAGATGTGTCGCAGCAAATAGACCTACTTTTTTATCTCTTAATTCATATGACTTGGTGCCATAAAGTTCCATTATATTTATAGCCCTCAGGTGGAAAACAATTTAATGAGTATAATTATGAAGTTTGCTAGTTATATGAAAATGTGGTGTGTTTGCAGTCCATCAGTCCAACAAGTTCTGTGTCTTCGATCACCCCCTCCTATCCCCCACTCCTCCCCCCCCCCCCCCCCCCCCCAGTGACCTATTAAAATACATCTATATAGGTCACTGCCCCCGCCCCTCCCCACATACACACACCTCACACAATACACACAAATTACTGAGCGGTGCTAAGATTTACATACCTATTCCAAATGCCTTATTCTGTACTACAGCTGATTTGATTTTTAAGCTTTTTGTGACATCACATAGGCTTAGTAAACAGTAGAAATATACAAAGCGATATGGCGATGCTTCCCTTGCAAACCTGTGGAATAATCCGATCTTGTGATGTGAAAAAACAAAAACGAATTTGTGATATAAGGAGTTCAATTTGGTGATACTACAAACCAGACATCAGTTTGTGCTGTCATAAGATCGAATAAGTGACATCATACATCGACTAATGGAATTAAGGATGTAACAAATTCATGCCCATTTTGTTGTTCTATCACTATTCTTGTGACTGCATGGATATCATAAATTCAAACCTATTCTTTTTTGTTCTACTGTATCCTAATTCTATATCGTTTCTTCTCCTATTCTTGTGATTGGGATATCATAAAGACAAACCTACATGTATTATGTGATATCACAAATTGGGTTATGTCCTATCACTTATTCCTGTTACTTCAAACCTACATGTATAATTCGGTTATGTAATATCCCCACCGGGTACACAATGTTTTATCAACATTGAATCAATGTTGATTCTACGTTGTCTGCCTGTTTGGATAACAAAACAGAATTAGTGATATCACAAATTTTTGCTGACATTTCTAACTAATTAGTAAGATCACTAAATCTGAATTTGTACCTCCTACTCTATCTTAAACACAGAAAAGGTACAACACTTCCATAAATACTCCATTACTACAGTAGAACCTCAATGGCTCGAACAGGCTTGGGACCATAAAATTAGTTCCAGTCAAAGGTAGTTCTAGCCATCCAGGGTTAGTTTCTGTATAATGAGAACTCTAGGGACCCAAGAATGACTTCTAGTCAGGCAGGGTAAACAAGCCATCAAGGTTCGAGCCATTGAAGTTCTACTGTATTTTGCACCTTGTGCTACATCTGATCCTAAACGTTTGCCAAAAAAAAAACAAAAAACAAAAAAACTCTCATTCAGAAATCCAAATAAAAGCTGTTGTTCAAACATTTTAAGGAAAACATGTTTGTATCCCGCTCCGCCCTCCCCCAATACCCTAAAATCACTAAAATCACTCTGCTTACATAATTCAGTAACTTTGTCAGTTTTGTACGTATATGTACTTTTATGTATTCGGTCAGAGACTTTCACTGAAGTTGATTAAAAGCAATGCTGAGCTTCATCTTGATGTTGATTTTTACTGGCAAGCAGTGTGCACAGTTACAGCGAGACAGGAACTCGTGCGATAACAAAACAAAACATATCCTGGGGTTATTTCCCCTACAACAAATTGTTTCAGGTTTGGTATTTAATGTCTTGAGTGCATTCTGGGCATATGAATAAAAGCCTTTTCAACAATTCTGTCTTCATGGGCATTGTGTAGTCTGTCCCTTAGTATTGCAAGGTCGTCAGGGCACCATAGATGACTGCAATAATCTCCTTCCATGTGGTCTTCGTTTTCAACTGTCCTAGTTGTGCTTGCAAAGTCACGGCCATCCCTATTCACTCTCCGTCTCTTCTTACAAGAACTGTCTGCCTCTTCGAGTCCTGTAGAATGAACCAGGAGATATTGAGATATGAAGAAACTGCATTAGCCTCTGTTAGAAATTTATCATGCTCTCCGATGGCTGATGGATCTTTCTGCGAATATCTTCCTTAGAACTAGATGTTCAGCAACATTCGTAGCATCTCATCCCAAAGGCCTGTGTTCTTTTTTCTAACTCTACTGTCACGGTCTACGTTTCAATGGCATACAGAAAGACTGGTATGGCAAGTTTCACCTTTAATCTGTTGCATCTCTTCAAATTGGCTTCAACTTTAAGGGTTGAAACTATTATCTGAGATAATTCCTCCGATGCATTCGAAACTTGTTGCAGTTCCCAAGTTCTGCCGTTTTATCTTGATTTCCCATCGGAAAACATTAACGCTGTTTGTCATCAGTTTGATGATCTTTTCAGCACTATCTCCATTATATAATGTGGATAGGTTTTGTCGAGACTTTCGAATAGAGCTACTCGTCCCTGATGCCCCTCATCAAGAGTGTCAAGGTCGTCGGCAAAACGCAGATTGGTAAGTTTTGCCGCCAATGCTTAGCTTTTCACCATGTTATTCCAGAGCATTGGATATAATTCTTTTGAGGAAAATTGTTGAAGAAGGAGGGTTAGAAAATGCATCCTTGCCTAACTCCAACTGTTGTTCTGTGTTCTAGTGTAGAACCAAATCGTAACATGGTCAACATTGTTAGCCATATGGTCAACAACAAAAAAGAAAAAAAAAGAAAAGACTGGATCCATTCTCTGTGTTCATATTTAATTAGTCTAAGGACTGTAAGAAGAAGGAATTTGTGCCGCCTAACATTATGGGTCAACGGGGATCTGTATTGCAAATACATATAACCATTAGTTGGAAGGACACACAGGCTACTGAGCATTTTAGCGCATCTTACATGAGTACCGCATAAAGCATCTACATTTTACCTTTTCAGTCCATATATCAGCACACCAAAATTATGTTTGTATACGTATGAATATTCAAATATAATACGAGAGCATCACTGGGGAGACATTCCGGTCAAATGCCTTGGGGACTCAGAACGGCAAATATGGTGCAGCATTCAAACATAGTATCATACTAAAATCAACTAGAACTGTCGGAGAATCCGACTATACCCCCGCTTAACTGCTTAAATCAAATGGTGTTATTTTCGTTACAAAAAGCATAGAGAGATAACTCATTCACACCATGTATACCAAATATCAATATTCTAAATAAATCCCTTTCTATATAATACGGAATAAAATGATTTCACATTGACAGAAAGAAAAAATAACAAGCAAATTCGACGAATTTATGCCCCCCTCCTTGGAAACTAGGTCTCCACTGTATATACACTTAGTGTTGGAGCTGGAAAAGCGGCTAAGTTAAAAATGTGAAAAAAGTAATAAAAAAATAATGTGAGAATTATATCCAAACCACATGCATATCTTCAGACCATGATCAAAACACCTGTGAAGTTTCAAAGGAATCGGCATAAAACTGTAGGAGGAGTTGCACACACAAGGTACCCACTATCTATTCACTTTGATAGTAAAAATGTATGAAAAATGGCTAAGTTCAATTTGCGAAAAAAAGTAATAAAAAATAATGTGAGGATTATATCCAAACCACAAGCATATCTTCAGACCATGACCAAAATACCTGTGAAGTTTCAAAGGAACCGGCATAAAACTGTAGGAGGAGTTGCGCACACAAGGTACCTACTATCTAGTCACTATGATAGTAAAAACGCCTAAAAAATGACTAACTTTAACTTGTGAAAAAAAAGTGACAAAAAATAATGTCAGGATTATATCCAAACCACATGCATATCTTCAGACCATGACCAAAACACCTGTGGAGTTTCAAAGGCATCGGCATAAAACTGTTGGAGGAGTTGCGCACACAAGGTACCCACTATCTAGTCACTATGATAGTAAAAACGCCTAAAAAATGACTAACTTTAACTTGTGGAAAAAGTAACAAAAAATAATGTGAGGATTATATCCAAACCACATGCGTATCTTCAGACCATGACAAAAACAGCTGTAAAGTTTCGAAAGAATCGGCAAAAACTGTAGGAGGAGTTGCGCACACAAGGTACCTACTACTTTAGGGGGACGGAAGGACGGAAATAAGGACGGAAGGATGGAAGGACGGACGGACGGAAGGACGGAATGCCGAAAACTATGTCCCTCCGCTTTTCTTAGAAAAGGCGGGGGACAATAAATACATGTAAAAATATGTCTTTATCAGTCTGTATACCAAATATGAACATTCAAACTTGAATAGTTGCTGTGAAATCTGTTACAAAAAATGCATTATTCCAAGTCAGGAGAGAAAGAAAATTGGAAAAAAATAGAGAAGATTAAGCAGGAGAAAGCTGGTTCTCAAACGCACAATACAACAAGTTATCATCAACCTGCATACAAAATATCCCTACTCTAACTTACAGATGCATAGAAATCTTTTGCAAAAATTTCATTATTCAAAGTAAAGAGAGAAAGAAAATCTGACAAATACAGGGAAGAATAAGCAGGAGAAGGCTGGTTCTCAATTCCACGATACAGGAAGTCATCATCAACCTGCATACCAAATATGTCTACTCTAGCTTGCGCGGTTGTGGAGCAATCTTTGACGAAAATTTTCATTATTGTGAAGAAATCTTTGACGAAAAATTTGATTAAAAGGGGACGGAATGACGGACGGACGAACGGACGGACGGGAGGACGGATGGACGAACGGATGTAAACCAGTATACCCCCACTTTTTCAAAGCGGGGGTATAAATATAGTATGGTACTAATTTACTAAATCAAAATAATGTGATGCTATATGAGATTCCATTTTAGTAGTATGTTATAGTTGAATTGTAGCATGGTGCTATCGTAATTAAAACTATATTCCAGACTTTTTATCCTTTTAATTGTGACACCAACTCTCTTTGTCACACACACACACGCGCGCGCGCAGAGAGAGAGAGAGAGAGAGAGAGAGTAACTGACAAAGCCATTTTCACAAAAGTTAGTATATTTCAGGATTTCAGAATTCATTGGTTTAATTGTCAATCACTAAAGAATAAGGCCCTTAATCGCTAATCACTAAGAATAATGCCATTAATCGCTAATCGTTAAACCTATCCAGAATCTCATCGATAAATTGTTAATGATAAGTAAAAAAAGAAGCTCTGTTGCACCTAACATAAACCAAGTAAGCCAGGCTAAATCAATGGTCTATTTTATATATATCTCCTTTCCTCTCTCATTCATCCACAGTACAAATGATTAGGGTTAAGGAACTATATTGCACTATGTCTGGACCAAAATTTTGAATTAATTACTCGTTAAATAAAAATCTAGTCTTAGAAAGATAATAAAAGGAAAAGAAAAACTCTCGCATTGCCTATTGATGTATAGTGTTGTATCAGGCGTGGTAACTTTTCACCGTAGGTAACGCTAGCATACAGAGCTGATCGTTTTCATTCAACCGTAAGATAAAACTTATAAAATATCGCAGATATTTTTGTTAACTTTATCTGAATGATTCATTCACATTTCTTTTCTTTTGGAAATAAATGAAAAACTTTTTAGCAATTTTAAGGCAAAAAGAGAGATACGTTATTATCGCTGCATCGCTTTGTGTACGTGTAAAGGTCAAGGTTGTGTGTAATGAAAGTAGCGTCTGCACAGATGAAGTGAAGTTTGGACTCACATTTTCTTATTATCTTACTTATATCATGGCCATTTATCGATGGACAAACATAGGACTGATAATATTCATGCTTATGATTGCCCTAACAAGGCAAGAAATTCACAGGGCAAAAACAAATTCACCAAAATCTGCAGCGAAATTGGGCAAAGTGGGCTATTTGGATGCTGCTGCTGAAGTTATGCAGGAGTTTAAGTTGGAAGTATGGGCATATTCTGTGATAGCATCCATTTTAGTTGGACTAAGTGGAATATTTCCACTCTTGGTGATTCCAATGGAGGCAGGACCAGCTCTGAAACATGGAGGTAATGCGAACAACAGTTTTTATTTTCACACTGTTTTACCACTGTATAGTCTACTTGTCATTAATCCTGTTAATTGAAGAAAGATGACCAATGATTGCTTCCCAGCTAGATTGCATAGTTAGCAGTGATATGGTAAGATGCTAAATTAGGAAAGAAGAATGGTTTTCAAAGTGTTCAAAAATGATGATTGCCTCTTGATGTATTGTCTTATCTCATGGCTGTTCTTTGCAAAATTTTATGTATTTTAAATAAATGTTCGGACATGTATCCATTTTTAAATGGCACATGTATATTTTGATGTCAACATAGCTAACTAGTAGCCTATCTGAAGGTATTTGTTCAACTTCTGTTAAAAGATGCAGAACCTTAGATGCCTGTTCTGTTCTGTTCTAAGCCGTTACAGGCAGTACTAATCTCCGCTGGTGATTTTCTCTATGTACTTTTTTGTCGCAAAGGTAGTTTTCTCATTGTACTTAGAATGTTTTATGTTTGGTCAGAAAAAGTAGATTTAGGGATTTGCTGGATCCTGTACAACACAGTTGAACCGTCCAGTCTCTTCCAGGAATTGACAGGTGTTCTGGAGAATAATTTCTCTCCAATTTGAAATATCCGGGTGATCTGAATATCCAAGTAAAGTTATCAAGTCTAGTCTGGTTATGCCTAATTGAGTCTGAAGGTCACCAGGCTGTCCTAATATTTTGGGTATAGATGTCACATGAGTGACACGACCGGAAATATAGGTGGACATGTTATGTCTCCCTAATTTCTAGTGGGGCCCCCTAATTTTTGGCTTCCATAAACCCTGTTTTATGCACTGTCTCGCTATTTTTTTTTTCTGAAATTTCACTTTATATTTAATTTAAAAATTCAGGTCTCACTAATTTTTTTCCAGAACCTCACTAAATTTTATTTTCAAAACGTAAAAGAGGGTAGAAGCAAGCAAAGTGAGCTTGCAAACCAAGAAAGTTAGAGCAATAGTTCTAGAGGATTTTGTTAGTGTGACATGGATCAAATACACAACCTCCAGATTTACCATTATGGCTCTTCAGCCATTGTCGAACATAATACAGTGATTTTTTTCTCTATATAAGTGGTGCCCATAAAAGGTACCAGTCCCAATTCATTAAATAGTATCTTTTTTTCCCAACTGCAAGTTGAAAAATTCCCAATGGTAGGAAGATTTTTTCTAGGGACCTTTCTACAAGCATAAATTTACTTGTTTGCTAATTAAGAGAACTGGCAGATATATAGCTACCATTGAATTTAAATATTATGTATTCAGTTCCATGTCCCCTATCCCACCACCTGAGGTGTTTCTGAAATTCCAAATTTAAGGAGAATAAGACGCAATTTTTCTCAATTCTGCAGGCACCGGCACCATTCCCAAAATAGTGAAAAAAATCAGTGTAATGACTAGGTGGTGTGAAATACTAATAGAGACTTCCAAGTTATTTCAACTCAAATGACAGTGAGTAAATGTAGCTTCAGTATACAGTCCAAATGGGAAAACATTCTTCAACGTTAGGGTACTGGTTCAATTTTAGGGGAAAACACCCCTTTCTTGCATTTCTGGGAATACATTTTTTCAGCAAATTGATAAGGGCTTCAAGTAAAATGAATGTGAGTAGTACTGGGCTACTAAAACTGCTGCCACTCAAAGTTAATCTATACAAGCCATGAACTTTGAAAAATTTCCATAACAGAAAGGTTGGTCAGAGGTTTTCGGGTCATACTGTGGAATCATCTCACAATAACTTGATTCTTAAACAATTTTTCATTAATTGAGTCAGGCAGTAGAACAGTTCAGTTTTCTTATATTGAATGCCATATGATTTCATTATTGCTACTGTTTTCTTACCTTAAACTGTCATGTAGTGTGTCTGTGAAATGAAGCCAAGCTGAGCCTGCTGACAGTATAAGGTCAAGCATTATGAAATTCATTTATATAAATTTATATTTACTCACTAGATCAGCTGTTTCATGATTTAACCAGAGCTGTGGAAATACCATGCCCGACTTGTCCTACTTGTCCCATTTCACTTGGGACAAGTGAAAAATTTTAATGTACTTTCCCAAGGACAACTATGAAAAAAGTATGGTTTTCTTTTTAGAAAAATACTTATGCAAACATTGTGGATCCAGATCAGAGCAGACTGCTCCTGCAGGAGCAGTCTGATAAGGGTCACACTGTTTACCATTCCAATTTGTACAGTTACCTGGAAAAAGTTTTATATGTGTACAGTCAAAAATAAGATGTTTGATTTTTAGCTCACCTGAGCCGAAGGCTCAGAGGTGAGCTTATAGGATGGGAGTCGAGCCGTCGTCCGTCCGTGGGTCCGTCAACATTTTCAAACATAAATATCTCAGAAACCAGTGGGCCGATTGCAATCAAATTTTATCTGAAGCATCATTGGGGTGGGGGAAAGGCTGCATTAGGTTTTGGTGCAGATCAGCTCAGAACTCTGGTTTCCATGGCAACAGATAGCCCCCATAGGGTTATAATGGGGAAAACGGCGTCATCACGTTTTCTCGACTGTTTTTGATTTGATCCTTATCATACTTGCAGGTAATGGTGACATACATAAGAGCTTGGATGAGTTCGAAATTTGGCCGGATTCGAGCACAGACTACGGAGTTAGCTGCCCTTGAGCGTTTGAAAAAAATCCCATAGGGTTATAATGGGGAAAATGGCGTCATCACCTTTTCTCAACTGTTTTTGCTTAGATTCTTATCATACTTGCAGGTAATGATGACATACATAAGAGCTTGGATGAGTTCGAAATTTGGCCGGATTCGAGCACAGACTACGGAGTTAGCTGCCCTTGAGCGTTTGAAAAAAATCCCATAGTGTTATAATGGAGAAAACAACGTCATCATATATTTTTAGAAAAACTTTGTCATCGCTCTATTGCCTACATTTCTCAACGGATTTTAAAATAACTTCACACAAATGTAGGGCATGACAATATCTCGAGCAAGTTCGACTTTCAGGATGCTGCCCCCAAGGTCAAGGTCACTGTGGCTAATTTCAGAAAAACTTTGTCAGGGCTCTAGCACCTACATTTCTCAATGGATTTTAAAATAACTTCACACAAATGTAGGGCATGACAATATCTCGAGCAAGTTTGACTTTCAGGGTGCTGTGCCCAAGGTCAAGGTCACTGTGGCTATTTTTAGAAAATCTTTGTCATCGCTCTAGCGCCTACATTTCTCAATGGATTTTGAAATAACTTGACACAAATGTAGGGCATGACAATATCTCGAGCAAGTTCGACTTTCAGGGTGCTGCGCCCAAGGTCAAGGTCACTGTGGCTATTTTTAGCTCACCTGAGCCGAAGGCTCAGAGGTGAGCTTATAGGATGGGAGTCGAGCCGTCGTCCGTCTGTGGGTCCGTGGGTCCGTGCGTCAACACTTTCAAACATAAATATCTCAGAGACCAGTGTGCCGATCGCAATCAAATTTTATCTGAAGCATCATTTGGTGGGGGAAAGACTGCATTAGGTTTTGGTGCCGATTAGCTCAGAACTCTGGTTTCCATGGCAACAGATAGCCCCCATAGGGTTATAATGGGGAAAATGGCGTCATCACCTTTTCTCAACTGTTTTTGATTAGATCCTTATCATACTTGCAGGTAATGATGACATACACAAGAGCTTGGATGAGTTCGAAATTTGGCCGGATTCGAGCACAGACTACGGAGTTAGCTGCCCTTGAGCGTTTGAAAAAAATCCCATAGGGTTATAATGGTGAAAATGGCGTCATCACGTTTTCTCAACTGGTTTTGCTAAGATCCTTATCATACTTGCAGGTAATGATGACATACATAAGAGCTTGGATGAGTTCGAAATTTGGCCGGATTCAAGCACAGACTACGGAGTTAGCTACCCTTGAGCTTTTGAAAAAAAGCGTGTTATAATGGAGAAAACAACGTCATCACATATTTTGAGAAAAACTTTGTCAGGGCTCTATTGCC
Organism: Ctena decussata; assembly: GCA_963989385.1. Taxonomy (NCBI): domain Eukaryota; kingdom Metazoa; phylum Mollusca; class Bivalvia; order Lucinida; family Lucinidae; genus Ctena; species Ctena decussata. The sequence goes on along the minus strand of OZ022498.1, from coordinate 28,160,740 downwards.
TACATTTCTCGACGGATTTTGAAATAACTTCACACTTATGTAGGGCATGACAATATCTCAAGCAAGTTCGACTTTCAGGATGCTGCGCCCAAGGTCAAGGTCAATGTGGCTATTTTTAGAAAAACTTTGTCAGCACTCTAGCACCTACATTTCTCAGCAGATTTTAAAATAACTTCACACAAATGTAGGGCATGACAATATCTAGAGCAAGTTCGACTTTCAGGATGCTGCGCCCAAGGTCAAGGTCACTGTGGCTATTTTTAGAAAAACTTTGTCAGCGCTCTAGCACCTACATTTCTCAATGGATTTTGAAATAACTTCACACAAATGTTGGGCATGACAATATCTCGAGCAAGTTTGACTTTCAGGGTGCTGCACCCAAGGTCAAGGTCACTGTGGCTATTTTCAGAAAAACTTTGTCATTGCCCTAGCACCTTCATTTCTCCATGGATTTTGAAATAACTTGACACAAATGTAGGGTATGACAATATCTCAAGCAAGTTAGACTTTCAGGATGCTGTGCCCAAGGTCAAGGTCACTGTGGCTATTTTTAGAAAAACTTTGTCATGGCTCTAGCACCTACATTTCTCAATGGATTTTAAAGTTTTGGATGAGTTTAATTTTCAGCCTGATTGGACCACTGACTGTGGAGTTAGCTGCCCTTGAGCATCTTAAATATCCCTATAGGTTTACAATGTCTCTCAGGTGAGCAATTGTTGCCCTTTGGGCTACTTGTTTTAGGACATTTAGCATAGAAAAAGAGGCCTTTATTCAATTCTAAGGCTTTGAGACTATTTAAAATGAGAGATGAGATTTTGTCAAAATAATAATCTTGATAGTAGTTATCTCAAATTACAATCTGACTCAAAATATTTGATTTTCATAAAAATTGCCCCCCCCCCCTCAGCCTTTGTCTAAATGGTATACCCATGCAAATTGGGAGATGATCCACTCACTGGTTCAAGAGATACCACCCTGACAAGAAATTGTCATGCAGATGCTTTTTAATAGTTTGAAAGTTCCCAGTTTCAGGGTCACTGAAGGACTTATATTGTAAAGTATTTGATACACATTTGTATGCATGATATACATGTATTTATCCTATTCTTTCCTTATTTCCTCCATAGGAGATTAACACACATAAACATCATAATATGACATTATGTACAAAATATCATACAGCATAACATAAACCAATACCGAATACAAAGGCAAACAAATCCAAACATATAATTATACCAGTTGTTGAAACAACTGTTGGTAAAGCATGAAAACATCATTCAGCAGGCACACTAGCTAGAACAGCACCAGATCAACATTGACTCAGTGTCACGACACTGATTCAAGGCTGATCTAATATCACGTGTCCACGGAGAGATGCTCTCTTTACATTTAGCAAACTTGGTATAGGTCCATTGCCTAATAGGATAGGCAATGCCTATCTAATATATAATGAAGCATGCAGTGACTGTTTCAAGGAAATTAAAACAATATTCTGTGAGCTTTTCAAAGCTATCATGACTGAGCTGTGTCTCAAATTGTAGACTCAGTAACTTTATTAAAAGTTCCTGTTTAGGGCATATCATCAGTTCATTTGCAATATCACTGCTGAACTGTTGTATATGCTGTATAAAAAATTAGTGTTTACATGTATAGGCATAAATAGGGACAGTCTGCTATAATATGTAGGAAAATGTCTTGCATCAGTATCAGCAGCCATAGATTTTTACCAATTTTTATAGATTAATATAAATGATTTGGTCAGATTTTGGTGGGATGATGATAATAAAAAGCTCTTTGCAATGAAAACCTGTTTATTGTGCAAGGAATTTGGATTTGGGAATGACTTAAGAAAAAAAAGCCAGCAATATAGAAAGAATACACTGTCCAGGCTTGTAGTATAGTTAGTTTGAGAGACATTTAGATCAGGATGATGAGGGTATACTCTGTATGTGATTCTGCCAGTAACTTTTAGCACTTTGTTGGCTAGTGAAATCAGCATGCTCAAAAGTTTAGAATTACAGTCAACTCTCGATATCTCGAAGTCGAACTTAGCCCAAACTACTGATATCTCAAAGTAAATTTTCTGGTACAGAAAATTTACTTTGAAATATTAGTAGTTTGAGATAACAGGAGTTGAAATGTAAATAAAAATAGGAAATACATTCTTTGATATGAGAAGGTACATTGAGATATCAGACTGTTCGAGATATCGGGAGTTGTCTGTATAAACATTAAAGTACCATAATAGGTCAACGTGTCCCAACAGTTAGGACAATTATGTTTTTTTATAATGTCACATATTTGCATTAGGAACTCGAAATCAGGAAGAATAAATAATGTTTAAACTAAACTAAATCAGGAAGATCTGGTGAATATATTGCTCGTCATTTTAAATGACGATTTATAATCTACAGGTACTCTAGCTATTCAGTAAAAAAAAAAATGGGGGATTCTACCTTCAAAACAACCTCAACAAGAAACATCTTTAAAAAAGATAATTGTCGAAGACGAAATTCGTTTTTAAAGAACAACTTTTTAGTCATGTCAGGACGGATCCACCGCTTCCTGGGTATTATCAGTACTTTTGTAAAGTAAATGTGTCTGGTTCAAGGACAAAACATGAATTCCCGAGTGAGGATTATCGTGATCAGCCTTGGTCGAGTTAGATTACAACTATTGTCTGGCGATAGTATGTCATGGAAGAAGCGGGTCAACTCGGCCTGCTTTCTGTAAGCCTGGGGTCTTCACGGCTCCTGGGTCAACTCGGCCACCATTCAACTCGTCCGGGTCAATTCGGCCTGCTGTCATTTGCATCCTCGCCCCAACCTACGAAGATGGGCTGCGCCAGGAATGAACGGAAACACAATAAACGAATAGAGTTTGTTGGGTTGTTGATTTAATAAGAAGTCCTTCAAAATGGTGGACAAAACACGAATTAATATAAAGGGCAACCCAATAATCCCTCAACGGATAACTGCAACTGCAGCTAGACTATGGTAACGGGATGTTCCGGGCCTACAATAATACAATGGCGCTGGGATAGCCGGACCAAGGTGCAGGGCAATTATATTTTAATTGTTTCCATAGTGCCGGAGTTTTAAGATTGGGGTCCTTTACCCTGTGAGATTTTCTGTAGTATAGGGTCGAAATAAGAGCAAGGTTCTTACCATCAGCTAATCATCACAGGTCTCTGAAATGTAAAAATTCCATTTCTGTAGGTGGGGGTTGTTGATACAAATGACTGGCGCATAGATATATAACCATGCGGCACCATGGCCAAAACTGATATTTTCCTTACTCATTTTCATACAACTTCGATATCCTGGTTTATTTGCCACAAGTAAGATTTAATGGCATGACTGAACTGCAAAAATACCGATACCTCACCAGGAGCTAGCTGTAACCGGGGGAACACTTATTAAAAGTCTGTTTCTTAGCTTTTTCTGCCTCATATTTTCATGATTTTCCCTGACTTCGTTTGGCCCAATTGCTAAGGGAGTGAATTCGTGAGTTTGTGAGTGAGTGAGCGTGTGTGCAATTGAGCGAATGAGTATCAAGATAAGCCTGCATCGAAATAATTCCTAATCTAGAAAATTTTATCGCCGATGCAATGAATTGGTTTCAAAACTCAATGTCAGGTTAAAATCACTTTCACATGAAGGCCTATCGGAACCAGAATTTTATGATGACTTAGTATACAAATTCAAAAAGATAAGGGGTATGTCTGACTTTTTGTTCAGCTTCGAAAAAGTAGTTTTTTGTTCTCATTGTATTTTGTTCAGTGCTAGCACTAACCATCAAAATCAGGAAGTCATATGACTTCCAATGTTTGTCATTTGGAAGTCATGCTGAAGGATAGACTTGGTTTCTTCCAGAATGTCCATATTTATATGGCTTTTTCCTTCATTAATGGGTGAAATACCATAATTACAACAAATTAAACTCATTATTTAAGTCAATATTCACTTTATAAATGGTAGGTTATGATAAAAATTGGAAGTCAATGACTTCCTGGCATTCAGTTTTAGAAGTCACAGACCCCCAGACTTCCACTAGTGGAAGCACTGTTTGTTTCTTTGTAATTTTAGTTAGAAATACATCAGTTGTTAAAGAAGACTGATTTCTGGCGCGGCAGATCAGAAGCGCGGTGCGCTTATGGCTTTCATACTAGACCTTTAAATACACGATTGGAAAACTCGAATGCGCCTGATCTACGGCTGCTCAAACGGGTCATGAAATTTGCAAATACACTTTTCGTCATTATTTAACAACTCACGTCAATCCTCAAATAACGGCAATTAAATTAAAAAGGTTAAAAAGGAAACGAAGCCAAAATAAAGTTTATATTCACAAAACGTCATTTTAAAACTGTTTCTTTTCACAAATGGTAGATTGTGTTTATTATCCCCCATACAATAAAAACCCAGATGCAGGTCATGCATGCTCTGATATGTCTACGACAAATAATCCAGGTCCGTCTTATAAGGTGGATATAAAGTTTTGGAAGGGAATACCCTTTCTTATAGCAGAATTACACAGTACTGGTTTATGTAAATATTTGGGGTGCTCCTGGAGGGGGTTGTCTTATAGCCAGTTTATCACAGTACCGGTATTTACAAAGTTGGCGATCTGACAGAAATAAGTCGTGACTGGACAAAACCAGCTAAGTGGCATATGAGGCCAGCAATGACTCAGATCAGCCTGGGCATCTGCCCAGTCTGATCAGAGTCTTCGCTGTCAGCATGGTAGCTTAAACCCTTAGCTAGCCTTTAAATGCACAGCAAAGACTCTGATCGGACTGGACGGATGCATAGGCTGATCTTAGTTCCCCTGGGAGCACATGCCACTTTGTTGGTTTTGCGTTGCAGCTCATAAATGTTTGAAATGTCAGAATACATAGGCTAAATGCAGTATGCACAATGTGCTGATATACTGTAAGCTTGTGATGAAGTTGTGATAAACTGATGCAGATTGCTGTAACTTGGTTGCAGAAACAGTTCTTGATATTGTTCCAGAAAATCAAGACAAGATGATATATCTCCATCTTGTTGGAGAATGAGTTGTATACTTTGTCAGCTCACCTGGCCAAGGCCATAATCTAATATATTACTGTATGGAGTCCCATTAAAGGGACACTGGCAAGCATGTAGACCCCGATCAGATGCCACATTTGATCAGGGTCTACACTGTTTGCCTTAACTTTGTTTCTGAAATAATTGGGTTAAACATATTTATTTAGCTTATTCAATTAACATACATATATACATACACAAACAAGTAAGATATCAGTACAAGCTATGGGATTAGAACGGAAGCGATATGCTAATCGAGTTCTTCTCCGTAAGTTATTAGGAACTAAGTTATTTGAACTTAACTTTTTTCATTTTAACTTCTCTTGCCAAACTATATGACTCAGGCCCCTAGAGACATATTTTAGGTCATTTTGGAAGAAATAGAATTTGAAGTTCTATCATTGGCCATTTTGCGTACAGTGTAATTTCCATCAGAAGATTTCCTTCGCACTGGAAACAATGCCTGAGAGACAGCAAAAATGCTCGCTTATACCAACACAAAATTGTTTTACATAAGAAATTCATAGTTGAAATTTAATCAAAATCACTACTGTCTTAAAGATAAGATCCAACTAGTAAAGATGACCCTTTGGCTATTTGGTTTAGAACATATTACCATGACATGATTTGAGGTCATTATCTTAGCAATCTAAATTTTATGGTTTACATTGGCAAAAACTAATAAACATTTATAATTTAAGATACATGTTGTATATGTACATGTAATCTTAGCACATACAAATCAGATCTGGATGATATGGGCATGTACGGCCCATTCAGCAGCATTTCAGTCATATCAAAGCAATTGTGATGTTTACATTATCAAAGGACTAGTTTCTAATTAAAGTCTCTGGTCAAACATTGATCAGCTTTGGCCTTTACAATTTGTATTTTGACTGACATTGCATGGGATGGATGGATGACATGCGATTTTACGCCCTTTTTAACAGTATTTCAGTCTTATCAGGATGATGGGAGGGTGAAAATGAAAGGGTGAGTGCAATGGAACCCTATTTACGGTTGGAAAGATTTCCGCCACCAGCAGATCTCAAACCCGGGACTGGTAGATCCTTAGGCCAGCATTTAACCTACTGATCTACCGGGACTCCTCATGGCGTGGGACTATAATGTTTGAGCAACAGGCTGTTTGCAATATGCATAATAATTTAAGCCATACGGCCATACCAACCAAGCAAAGTTTGTAGAACAATATCAGACTGCTGCTTTAAAGATGTCTAATTAGGGTCTTAACTGTTTGCCGTTCCTGTGGCAGTATTTCTTGTCACACTGCCAGACCTGTAAAATCCGTGCAGAATTTGCTCGGTTTTTACATGTTTGCCAGAAATGTGTAACTACACCTCCAAGGGAGTTCACTCTTTCATGAACATATATTGAATTACCTCCCATTTCATACAAGAATATGCTCTGTTAACCCTCAAAGTACCAAGAAAGCAGACAAAAAAATCTGCAAAATTTCAAAAAATATCATATTGAAAAAAAAAAGAAAGGACAAACAGAGAAGATCCAGAACAGAGAATGATCCAAGATCATTATGAGCTGCCTCATCTGGATCTAAGCTGTTTGCAAATTAATCTATTTTCATTTTTGGCACTTTTTGTGTTCAAGTATCAAGGCTGATCAATATTGACCTCGAAAAATTTACCTCCCATCTTGATACATGTATTGAGTTATAATAAAATCTTAAAGAAGAGAATTTGCTCTGTTAAGGTGTATGGGTACACTCTCCAGGGAAGCATCTCTGTCATTTTCATTTTTGCCTCCCTTTTCAGTGGTGGTCAGCTCTTCAAGGAAAGAATTTGCTCTAAGGGGAGCAAATTCTTTCCTGTAAGAGTAAACACCTTTTTTGGAAGGGATTGTTATCTAGGGAAGTAAACAGAAAGTCACAAAATTTGTCTCCCTTGCCAAAAATGGTGGAAAAAACATGAGGGTTTGCCCATTAACCTTAACAGAGCAAATTCTTTCCATAAAAGAGAAGTCCCCAGGGGTGGATCCAGGAATTTTGGATAAGGGGTTCAAATTAGCTGAGGGGGTTTGATTTATGCAGTTAGACCAATTGCAATTTTTCCTGAAATTCCCCATGGACATACGATAATTTGGGCTGAGATTAGGGGGTTCGTTTCAACCCCCTCTGGGTTCACCACTGGTCCCCCTTGCAGAAGGGATCCACTTATCAGGGAAGCAAATACTATTTTGATAAAGTTGTCTTTCTTAAAAAAATAGTGCCCTAACTATACTAATAATCTTACCCTTTCTCTCTTTTGGACATAAACTCTGTCAGATGCCTTAGAACTAAAGGAAGCACTGGATAGCTTCCCTTTACCACCAGCTTGTGGTTGCAGCATCTTGCATTAACCAGTTACTTAGCCACTTGGCTTCAGAATTGTATGATTTAGTAACTGCTAATGTTCACTTTTGATGGCTAGTGCTGTTCAGCTTTAGAGTCTCCACTTATTCCAGCTGTAATGAATTTTCGCTTTCAAAAGTAGTTGTCTTCCCTTGTTTGTTTGTCAATACTTCTAAGAACTGATATAAACTGCTGAAGTTTTACATGCCAGGTTGTCTGTCTGAATGTGTCAAACAGTCTGAGCCCTTCCAGCTAATGAAAATGAATAAATTATTATAGATGCAAAAATAAAAGTTATCTTTCCCTGTCTTGTGTTAATATTGAAACATTGACACCTGAGAATTTTAATATGTTCAAAACAAGTTGCATGCCCTTTATTACTGATACAATTTTAACATGGTACTGACTGTGTCATGAAAACTAATGGTTTATTTTAGAAAAAAAAAGATTGTAGTTACTAGAGTAGACAAGATATTTGCTCATTAGCAAGTTTAATGGCTTACATTTGGTAAGTTCTGAGAAGCAAATTTGAGATCTGGAATTTAAAATTTACCGTCACATGGTGGCATCAAACACCAAAGGCTGCATTGCTGAGATCTGTGTCTGTTAATGTTTGGATTAGGTTGTATGGTATATTATAACTACGAGGGTTGATCCAGAAGTAATGTCACTGCTGCTATAAAATCGTGTAGAATAAAGACAGAGCAACAAAATTTCGTATCCAATTACCTTAATCTATTTACATTATGGTCTGAAAATGTCATAAAAACACAGTGCACAGTAACTGAGATATCGAGATAGACAGAAGGCATGGTAACGAAACGCGCCGCATGTCAATGACGTCGTTGGCGCACTTGACGAAGTTTCGATATTGTGTCATGTCCAAAGAAGCATATTCCTTGTTCCAGCAAAGCACTTTTGTCTGTTCACCCATGTTTATTTCATCTTTTAATCTTACTTGAAGGGCCCCGCAGCTCAAGTTTAAGAATTTACACAATATTCGAATTGCAGAGCATCGATCTTCATATATGGGATCCGAACAAGAGCGACGTTATTGTCTGACATTGTACATAAAGGTCTTCCGGTTTTCGGACTAACCTCTAGCGACTCATCTGCACCCGTACCGCGCTGATTACACCTTTACAAAAGCCTCATAATAACTTTTATATCACTACCTGTCTAACTTAACAGCTCCAGAGTCTCTAATGGTGGTATTCCAAATTTGAGGCAAAAAGCGCTTACATCCGCTGTCGCGCGTTTATTAGAAATCAACATTTTTACTCGTGGCAGCAACAAACATTAGCAATAGCTAGCGAACTACAAACTGTAGTGATGATATTAAAATTTCAACAGTGGGCGGCAAAAATATATTTCGTCATCGTACCAAATTTTCATCTGATTTGGCCCGTTAGTTTGAATTTGATTTGTGATTGTCTTTGAAATTTGTGTTCATGTAATTAACATCATTATAACGTGCGGCGCGATGGCGTCGGTGGCATACTTTGAACGTCTATATAATTGGAACGGAAAAAGATTCCAACTTTATATTTATTGTGTAAATCAGAATTGAATATTACAGTGTAGCTTGATATAATTTTTGTTATAATGCTACGATGAATAAGCGCGCAGTGGATGCAGTGACATTACTTCTGGATCAACTCTTGTATTTGAAGCTGGTGTGTTTTAGTTTTCCAGTGTTTGGCTTCATTTTCTCATGGCTTGAAAATTTATTTATCTTCTGTGTCTGATTCATCATTTGGGATCTTGTTACTGCGCATTTTGCGTTGTTTCAAGCTGTAATTCTGCCATAATATGTTGTGAAGATTTATACAGATACAAAAGGGGCCCTGATAGTTGTGCTATGATGAAGTGACCCCCCCTCCATCCTAAAATGCTACTTGTACTTTACAGAATCTTTGATTTAGGTGTTCTGATAAGCTAAACTTTGATATTTTGATGGCGAACTTGTCGGAGTTATGCACTTAGCAGAAGCTTCAATTTAGTTAATATGGCAAGCAACTTTTGAGTCTTCATGTTTGTTTCCCATGACAATTGTTGTTGAAACATCCCAGTACATAATATTTCAGTCATGTCGAGATGCTGCAACTGAATTTATAGGGCCTTTAGGCATGAGGCAGCCAATATATTTCACATGCCTCGATGGGGAGTGGGTGGGGGGCTGTCCCAGGACAAAGAAGCTTCTCCAGAATGGGGGGCTGAACTTAAATTATTAAATTATTGACCTTCATTGAGAAGGGAAGCAAACATAATGCCAGAGTTGCTTCCCCTGAAAGTGTACTCATTCACTGTTATCTCTGAACCATGGTCAGGGCCTGGAGCTTATTTTCTGACATGGATCTTGGAGTCGAAGTAGCTTGGCAAATAATTATGCTATTACTATTGTCTCACAGACAAGAACATGTTTTGTTGTTATTTTTCTCTGCATTGCTTTGAAGCATAAAGAAAAATTCCAGAGGTATCATCCTATAGTTGTGTAGAGTGTAAGAGTTATAAATAAGCAGAAGAAAATCAGTGTAAAAGCAGCTTTCATATCAGTGTAATTATTGTGTCATAATTTCTTCACTGAACAAATAGATTACTTTCTTTTTGTAACTGGTGCTTAAACAAATGTCTTGTAGGCAGCTGTTATAATAAGTTAACATGCTTAGACAGTAGTTGCTTTTATGCTTTTGTTCAGCATTATAGTTATATTAGAAGGTGGATATCTGATCTCACTGAGACGGTTCAGTTGAGGGGTCACAACATATGTTTTTATGTGGAATTAACAAAAATTAGCCTTAATTCTCACTGAATACTCCCTCTTATCTAGGGGTCTGGACTAAAGATGGCACACAAAGTGAAACATTTAGACATTCTAAAAACCAAGAGACAGCTCTTTCCCAGCAGATGACCTAAATAATGGACTAAAACAAAATGACAAACTATGACAATAATATCAATTATCAAACTACAACAGAAGCTATACCTTGGAACAGTCGGTAGAAAATTACTAGGGGGCTATAAACCGGTTTTACATGCGCATAGCCTCCTCTTTGATTTTGTTGTTGAGCGCTCAATAGCCAGACCAAAACTGAAATGCTGGACTTAAGCTCTGTTTTCAAGGCCACAGGTGGACGGAATCTAACTTGCCTCATAAATTGTCTGCGCCCATAATCTCTTGAACATTTTTACCAACTTCGACCAAGCTTCATACATTATTTGCAAGAAGTGAATGAGTTTTGTAGTTTTTTGGTGACTATGACCCTACCGTAATGAATACATCTAGCAGCAAGTTACATTGACCTTGACCCCATTTCCAAGTTCCCACAAATAACTTGCCTGCACCCTGTCTTTAGGTTACCTTTTAATGGGTTAGATTAAACTTGAGAGAATATTTTGGGAGTTTCCAGTGAGTTGATAAGATTTTTGTTACTTTTGCCTTATTTTCAAGGTCAGCAACTTCAGCTCAGCAACTTGTTTTGAAAATTACCCTGCATTGGGTGACTCGGTGGGAGCACATACTGTTTGTCTCGAAAATTATTTCTATTTTTTCATTTGAGTTATTTCCCTTGTAAACTTGAAAAATTTATTTTTAGAAAACTTGTAAAGATCAGGAAGGCTTACAACTTAATTGTGCATGTACATGTATTTTGCTGGGTGTCTGTGTTAAAATAAAGGCATTAGTATGCTTTTGATGTTTTAACAGTGAACTAAATGTTTTCTGTCCTTAAAATTGCTGGTTTGTCACCAGCTTGTTTGCTTTCATTTCCTTTTAACAATATACACAAAACAAACATCTGTAACTACAATATTGAAAATATATATTTATTCCTTTTATCACAGAATGATATCAGAAATGAATTATTCCTCACAGCAGGTAATCTGCTTAATTGTCACTATACACCAAGCTCGAAAACTGGTAATCCAACATGAAAACAAATGAGCCTAAATTCCATATACATGTATCCCAAAAAGAAAGTAGCAGCCAGAGGTATTGCAGTGGCACATGTGAGTGTTTGAGGTACCTGTCAATTTGATACCTATGGAACCATAGATCAGACACCAATAGTCCTCAAAGACTACCATACATTCTTTCTTGATACGCATCAGCAGCCAGGTGAAGGGAAAAGATGTCCTAACCCTTCAAGCGCCAAAAAGCAGACGACAAAATTTACGTCTGCAAAAATTTCAAAATATGTTTCATCCAAGCTGTATCATATTGAAAATTCAAAAACTAGAGGGCAAACAGTGTAGATCTAGATGAGGTGGCTCATTATGAGCCACCTCATCAGGATCTGCACTGTTTGCAAATTCTGCCATTTTCATCACTGGCACTTTAAGTTGTGTTATGTTGTAAATACCATCTCTGTAACGTTTAACTACAACTCAACAACGATTGTTGTTGTTGAGTCGTGGTTTATCGTCTCAGTAAACAATATTTCAGTCTTGTAGAGATGTTGGCTCTGAATTTGTAGGACTTTTACCCGGCCTGAGATAAATGACACTCAGGTCCTGCTACAGCTACCAGCAGCTTTGCAGCAGAGGCATCAGGCAGCCCATCTATGTTTCACAGGGCCTCAGTGAGTAGGGGCCACTGTCTCTTAGAGCTAGCCAGTGCTCCAGATAAGAAGGGGTAACAGAGATAATTTAGGGATAATTATCCATTTTTCTCCATAAAAACATATTTTGTGACCCCTCATTAGAACCGTCTCATCGAGCCGGTTCTAATGAGGGGTCACAATATATGTTTTCGTTGAGAAATAAGAAAAATTATCTTTTAATTATCCTCAGTACCCCCTCTTATCTGGAGCTCTGGCTAGCTCTTATATACAACATAAAATATCTGTTAAAAGAACACATTTTGGATGCAAAACTGAAAATTTTTCATGACTGGAGCATTTAGTGTGGTCATATTAAGGTGAATAGAAAAAAGGAGAAAATAAAAAGGTAGTAAAAACTCAGTGTCACTCCCATTGCAACTTTGTAAGCACAGCAGACCTTTGCCCAACTTTCAGTGCCCCTTTTCTCCACCCCACCACCAAAAGACAAAAAACAGATGGAGCCTTAACATTTGCAAATGATTCCAATAGTAATTATTGTTGTTAAAAGCACAATTAACTTTAACAGTTTGTTTGGAATAAAGCCATTTCTATGTTTATACCTTGATGGCTAGCTAATAAATAGTGAAATTACATTGATAAAACACAGACATTTCTTCCACTGAAATGTCTGTGAAATAAGCCTATGCAGTAATTTTGAAGCATCCTGAGTTTATAACAGAAGTTAGCTATAGGCTTGATTCAGGCTTGTTCACCACTGTGCATTATCTGTCTACTAGTATGTTGTTTCAAAATTTTTTGAGGACCGGTGTCACTCTGATCAATCCCATTAAGGGTCAAATGAGTGAGTGACTTGTAGGTTGGCATCCCAGTCAAAAATATTTCAGTCATGTTCAGACGATGCCTATGGTTTTATAGGCCTTTTACCTAACATGACATTATACTTGAGTCCTGCCAAAGCTATGAGCAGCTCTGTCACAGAGGCACCAAGCAGCCCATCCGTTCCATGACCCTCAGTTGCGTTGGGTCTGGCTGGGATGGGGGTGGTGGTTGGTTCATTAAGGAGGCATACTGAGAGACAGTATTAGATTATCTCCCCCTTACTTATGAAGATGATGGAGTATGTGGAAGTGTATCGATTGGCCTTGAATACTTTCTGTCCAAAAAGCAAACATTGCAGACTGAGATCAGACTGCTCCTTTTTTGCACAGAATCCTCTGTCCCAATATTAGTATCTTGTGGTTTACAGTTATGCAGCATCATAATTGAGCCGTGACATGACAAAACCAAGAAAGTGGCAGGGCCATCCAGCGAAGACTAAGATCAGCCTGGGCATCCACCCAGTCTGATCAGAGTCTTGGCTGTCTGCATGGAGGTAGCTTACATTCTAAGCTACCCTTTCAGTGCACAGCAAAGATTCTGATCAGACTGGGCGGATGCCCAGGCTGATCTGAGTCTTCACATGGGGCAGTGCGACTTTGTTGGTTTTGTCATATATAATACCAACTTATAGTTGTGTATAATAATAATAATTCCTCCTCCCCCAACATAAACTATCATCAGCTGTATCATATTTTACATGATGAGCTGCATGCTGCTACACTGTTTACAAAAAGTCTGGCTCTACAAGATGTTTATCAGCTTAATTAGATAAAGACAAAATACAATAAGCTCCTGTGTTAATCCTAAATATTTGGACATGTATATCTGAACCAAGATACAAGATACAAGAAGTTTATTACGAATTTTCGGCCCACATAGGAGCACCTACAAAGGGTAATAGATAATGGAGTAACTAAATATAATCAAGGCAAGAAATCCAAATGACAGATCCTATCAGGAACAAAAAATACCAAATATTTGAACCCAAAAATACCAAACAGTAAAGATCTAGATCAGACTGTTCTGGGTCAGACTGTATATATATTTTCATGATAAGCTGCATGCTTTTGTATTGTCTGCATTAGATAACTACTGGACAAAGTAGTAATCTGACCATGCAAGATCTCGATCCACTTCTCCCTCCTTTTCCCTGTTGAAGGCCGGGCCGGGTAGCGCAATCAGTAGGGCACCTGACTCGTAAGTCAGAGGTCCTGGGTTCGAATCCCGGTCTGGCCACATACTTTTGTTTCTCCTTCCGCTGATTCAAGAAGGGCTGTTGTCAGTTACTGGCGAAAGTATGTGCACTTAGTACTGGTTAACCGCTTAGGAGGTCTAAGCCTGCCCAGGAATAGTGTGGTTAGGTTAACTGACCGTCCCGACATGACCTTAGTTGTTTACCGTTGACGTTAAGCATCAAATCAACCAACCAATCCCTGTTGAAGAATGGTGGAATAACCAAGTTTGTATAGGATATATTTGTAATATGTTAGGAACAAGAATGACAACTCTTGCACTTTCAGTTTAAGAGTTATCTGCTGTTGACAACAATTTTTGCCCCATGTTGTAACTCTTGAACTGGATTATATTAACCCATTTCATTTGGGATACCCCTTTAGGCGTATCTGGGCAAACAGTTTGGATCCAGATCAGGCCCCACAAATGTGGGGCCTGATCTGAGATCCAAACTGTTTGCTGCCTAGACATCATTGTAATACACCAATATTGTCAAAATATTCTTTATTTTTGATGCAGACAACAAAAGATACCCAGAATGCAATGGGTTAATGAAACATTACATAGTCTACAGCATCTCACCAGTTAATCTGCTACAAAGTAACAGGAGGTGTCATGTTTCAAGTCTTTCGAACTGCAGAGGATTAATGTGTTGTGAACAAGAATGGCAAGATGGGTGAATGGATGGATGACTTGAGATGTTACGTCCTTTTTAACAGTATTTCAGTCATATCAGGACAATGGTTGGGTGATAATGAAAGTCTGTGTGCAATGGAACCCCACTTACGATTGAAAAGATCCACGCCTACAGCAGGGCTGGAACCTAGGACCTACTACTCAACTTTGCATTGATCAGCAGGCCAGCACTTAACCTACTGAGCTACAGGGGCTCTCAGAATGGCAAGAAGTGGAGGAAGGGGTGGGGAGGTGTGGGGGTAAGTGGGGGGGGGGGGGGGGGGGGGGGGGGAGGGGGGAGGAGGGGAGCAAGATAAATCTGCTAGGATAGGTTGCCCTTCCTCTTGAATGTAAGTTCTTCTGTTGAAATTCTTCCTTTCCCTTACCCTTCTTTTCTCTTTCTTACTCGTTTTATCACAATCTTTTGCTGTTACTGCCACTATGTGGATTTATGATCCTCATTCTGTTATTGTACTAGAGATATGTATACCTTTTTCTCATATGCCACCTGCGAGTGGCCTGAGATTTTTATACAAAATAAAGTTCTGCTCTGTTCTGATAGTGTTGAAGGGCTGTAAATTTCACCACAAATCATCCATCCATCTCAGCCATTTCTGAATGTTTATTTGTCCACCATGGGGTGTCAGGTAAAGCTGTTTTGCAAATAGTGAAGACCCTGATCAGACTGCTCCTTAGGAGCAGTCTGATAGGATCTGCACTGTTTGCTTACATAAATAATGCCATAAGCCAGGTTTTCACGAGCTGTAGCTCATATATGCCACTTAAAATAACTACTGTCTGATGATACTGCAGTCATTTATGCAGATACTCAAGATTCCTTATCAACATCTTTCATTAAGCTGTTCTGTAATTAATTAAAAGCTGATGTTAATAAATATTATACCAGGAGTTATGAATAAATAATGCATTTGTAGTTGTTTCTTATAATTACACAGCCTACTCACAAACTTGATGGCAAAGGGTGAAAGGTAATTCTCTGCATATTAATAGCATGGGACTTATGGCTAAAGAAAAGATTGCTTTTTTGCAATTTTGCAGCAAGACTTTTGATATAAATGATTTTTTCAGCCCTCAAGACAGGATTTCTCAGAGAAGTGGGTGGGGCAGGGGAGAGGGGATTTGGTTCCAACCAGAAAAGGTGTGAAAAATAATTAAACAATCAGAGGATCAGATTTACCATCATGATTTTATTGGCTGACAGACTGGAGATGTGATCAAGGAACAGAATGGCACAACAAAAGATATTATCCTTCTTTTACAGTAACACCTCCATCTTCAGCTCTAGAAATATGCATTTATTTTAATATATAAAGAAAAAGAATAAAATAGAGTAAGATGTCACTGTGTCTGTCCTGAGAATACAGCACGTACACTGAGCATCAGGAGTGCTGAGAGCGTTCTAATCATACCAGCAGTTTAGAACAGTGAGTATACTTCAAAAGAGTGCTGCCTAGTTGTTTAACAGCAAGTTAGCTCAAATTCAAGTGACTGTCTTGATTATGCTACTGTTTTGTCAAGCTATTTTATCATATTATTCTCCCTGCAGGCATTTAATGCCATGAATCAATATAGAATCAATGTTGAGGCTCCATCTTGAATCACCATCTTGAATCAGTGTTGAATTAAACCTTGAATTTTAAAATTGATTCAATCTTGAGCTCAATATTGATTCAACCTTGAGGCCTTAATATCGATTCATCCTTAATATTGATTCAACCTATAGGCCTCAATATTGATTCAAGCTTGTCATTCAATCCTCAATCAATGTTGAATTATACCTTGAATTTGAAAATTGATTCAACCTTGAGTCCTCAATATTGATGCAGCCTATGTCATTCAAGGTAATATCAACAGATTTGCAAAAGACAGAGCACACCAAACATTCAAACCAAATCCTATCAATGTTGATGCTTTATCTTAATATTTATCATGGCACTATATAGCATCCATGTCGATATGACTTTTAAGTCTTGCATTATGCATATATCATGAAATAACGCAGAAAGAAAGATTGTTTACCAATAGTCTTTAATTTACACCAATTCACTGAGTGGATCCATCCCATTCCTTCCATGTTTAAAACTTGTCTGAGAATATTGCTGATAAGCATATAACATGAAAAAGTGTGTTAATACCAGTGTGTAACATTAGCACACCTATGCAGGACTACATACATTATATAAAATAAACTAAAAGAAGAAACCATTATTTACAGCTGCTTCACCTGTTATTCTTTTGTTTATGAATTCAAACTGTTTGTCAGTGACTAATTTCAAACAAACAAAAGGTCAGCTGATATCACAGTGGTTGATATGCAGCTCTTTAGTGATTCGAAAAACTGTCTTAACAAAAAAAATTTCTGAACATGAGTTCAGAATTAAATCTCACCTTGTTTAACAGAAGAGTGGTACACAGTCGGTGTTAAAATCAACCCTCTTCATGACAGTATCCGAACTCACTGTACCATCTCTTCCAGTTTTCATAGCGTTGAATCAAGGGTACAAAATTCACATGTAACCAGTAGTCGAAAATCATTATGTTTTGAGATTTTTTTTCCGGAATCTGCTGTGTCTTTTATTAATATTCAGCTTCAAAAATGTAAAGAGGTAAGTTTAATATAATTTGCTATTCGGTCTTTTACTTTATTACCTTGTACAATGAAAACCTCATGGCCATCACAGAAATTTCATTCCGAACAGCTTAATTTAACACGAGTTTGTATCGTGCAAAAACTATCTATCATCCTATTATCAAAACTAACAAACTGTAGATTGATAACGCCTTCCGTTTATTTTAAAGATTTCTTATAAAACATGTAAAAATGGCTCAAAATGGTTTTAGAATCATGCCAAGGGCTATTTGAATACTGTACACATTACTATCCACCCATACACGACATTGTACAGGGCAATAAAGTAAAAGACCTAATAGCAAATTATATTAAACTTACCTCTTTACATTTTCAAAGCTGAATAACTATAAACGAAGCAGCAGATTCCGGATAAAAACTCAAAACATAATGATTTCCAACCACTGGTTATAAGCGAATGTTTGTACTCTCGATTCAACGCTATGAAAACCGGAAGAGATGGTACAGTGCGTTGTGATACTGTGTTAATCATAAATGGTCTCGTCCCAAACATGTTTCAAGATAATGGTGTGCAATGCATTTGAATATGAAATACATGTATATTATGGGAAGAAATGATTTATGAAGTTGAGATGTCAAGAAAGATTCAATATTGAATCAATCTGCGCCATACAGTGTTGAAAGGCCAATGTTTAATAAGGCCAAATAAAAAAATACCTGTGTTTCCTATTACATGCCAAATAAAAATAGGGTCGGTAGGTCAGCTTCAACTTTTTTTTTTTTTTACTTTTTTTTTTTTAAATCGCCTTATAGTGGACAAGGGTTTGATTTATACCAAACATGTTGCAGTGCAAAAGTAGATTAAAGACTGGCATTAGAAAAAAAAAAAAAAAACGCTGCAGGTTCTGTTCTATTAACAAATACCCCATTTGTTAAAGGCTTTCTTTCTTTAAAATGCAACCACTTTCCTATCACCAAATTGACAAACTATTTCTCAAACAAAATGTTATGTTAATTCCATAAACCCCAACCTGAAGTCCAGCACGCATCTCTCTTAAGTTACCCCTTTAACATGCAAAACGTCGTGTATATAGTGATAGTATAACAAAAAGTATTTGCATTTTGTAGAAAGAAAGTCTTTAGCAACAGTTACACTTGCAGTTTTTTTTTCTATGAAAGTCTTTAGTGCCTGTCTGCAGCAGTGTATTATATAATCATGTCCAAATTAAACACTTGGAAAGTTGATAAAATTTTTGTCCCAATTATGGAATGGCCATTGACGAAATTACCACTTCTGACGATCGTTGAAAACTAGTCTGTCTGTAAACTGGATTTGCTTCATGATTCAGGGCTTCCGTTTATGAACATATGGCCGTATATTACTTCCAGGAATGGCTCTAGTACGTCGAGAAATTGGACCTTTGGCGTTTAGCAAATGTCCAATAATTCTTACATATGGCCGTTTGATCTTGTCCCGACGTATAAAATATCGCCACTTTCTTTGAAATTCTAGCACGTGTCATAACTAATCGGATAAGCCCAGGTGTTAGCCAGACGAAAAGACCGCCTACGGGCCAATCGAGATTGTCCGTATGGAGCATTGAACCAGGTAACACACATGTCGGACCGCCTACCTGTCAAAAACGATTGTCAAAATAACGCACACTCGTATATTCAACCTCTTACGGCAGTCTGCAAAACAACTTATCAAATCACAATGACTGAGCTTTTGGATGAACGGTGTCCATTTTTTTACGATCTTGAGAATGTATTTGACCTGTATGTGTAGGGTGTATGCCGACTTCAAAAGTTTGTGAATGTATCCATAACAAGATGAATACTCAAAGTGTATTGACAAAGTCTATCCGAAGTTTTCACGAACACATCATTCATATTTACATTTACCTTTACAACGGATGGTCTTGTCATGATCCATATTGTCGGCAAAGAAGTTTTTAGGAATACGAACCTATTTCGCGAAAAGCGAAGATACACTGTTAATATCAATTGTCCTGTTTCCAACGCATTATGGTCTACGCCATGTCAAAATGATGGAAATATTGAAATAGGAAAATGGAAATAAGTTCACCGATTTCCTAGTTGTATCGTCATGCAAACCAGTGCAAAATTAATGCTGAACAGTGCACAAAATAGCGCATTCTGATCAGGGCCTACGCAATTAGATAGAGGGTATAATACTTACGGTAGCATAGACATGCAACTACTTGCTCAGTTATGGGTCAAGCACGTTTTGTCTTTGGTGTAAAGATCAAAGACACCGCTCTGAGTATATACATGTGCCATATGCAGTGTCATTTAACCGTGAGATGGCTGCAGGTACCTCAGTACACACACTGATAACTCAAAAATTGTATCAGCATGCGCAACTAAGCAGTCAGACCGGTCTTTCTTGTTCGCATCTAACATGAATAATAATGAACGTCGACCTAGCGACAACCGAATACTTCGGTGGAAGCCAGTCAATATACGCTCTTCACACGTTCCGTAAGTCACCGTATTACCGAAGAAATGGCGGGAATTTTTAGCCGGAAAACAGATAAGGAAATGGCGGGAAATTTTAGGCGGGAAAAAGAAAAAAAGTTAAGGGTCAGCGGTAAAATATTAGGGTCAGTCGGGTTACCGGAAACACAGGTAATTTTTGTTTGGCCTAAATATTGAATCAGTCTTGAAATTTCAATGTTGAAATGTCAAATGCTGAATCAATATGGAATAAAGTTTGATCACTTTAAAGCAGTATTCAAGCAAATTTCAATGTTGAGAGCCTGCTGTGCTGTTTTGAAATTTTGCTAGGACCTTTTTTACAGGATGAATATGGTTTTTGGTCATAATGATAGATTCTTTGCATTCATATTGTCAAGTGTTTGTGAGGATCGATTCATACGATAAAGACAGGTACCTCCGAATACTGACACAGTGTATTATATACTGAGATGCACATGCAGTCTGTCATAGCATGTTTGGTATGCTTTTTAAAATTTCTACAGCCAGATTTCCTGACCAGAAGAACTGTACATACTTAGATCAGACTGAACTTTGTTGTATTCAGGGTGAACTTGGCATGCAAGTTTAGATCTTCCTCAACACAGGTTTTCTCTTGACACAACTCAGTGATAAGTGGTGGGGACTGTTGCAGTTGTATACACTAAGGGACCGACCATTTGATATTCTGGGGGGGGCCTGGTATTCTTGATGGAGACACAACATTTTATTTCACTGGCCTCTGGAAACAATTTCTTTTTTTTTCACCATGTGGTAACTAATTTATTTTTTTTACAAACTAACTCAAACAGGTTATTTTTTTTTTTTTAATTTTATAGCTGAACTATCAGATCCTTGTTTACTTGACCTTAATATCCTTTTATTTTACCCACATCAGTATTTTTAGACCTTTTTTCTCACAAAAAGAACATGGTGCTGTCTTTAACCAGGCCAAGGGCATCGCTTAGCTTGCTTTTGCAAACCATTGCCTGGAGCATGTTACTCTTTTCATCTAAGGTACAGATACAAACATCCCTGTATGAGTTTGGCAAAAAATTAGGCCTTAAATTAGGGATATTTTGGCCAAAATTTAGGGCTATTTTGGCAAAGTTTTAGGGCTAACATTAGGAATTTAAGTTTTTTTTCTATCCCAATATATGCCTAGCCATGCTTATTCGTACTTTAGAAAGTTTGATAAATACTTACATGAATACATGATAGGGTCACATTATACATGAATGGGCATTAATAAAATGGCTGAAAGTTATGTGCTAAGTTGGGTGGTTGATTTGATGCTTAACGTCCACGGTAAACAGCTAAGGTCATATCGGGATGGCCAGTTAACCTAACCACACTATTCCTGGGCAGGCTTAGACCTCCTAAGCGGTTAACCAGTACTAAGTGCACATACTTTCGCCAGTAGCTGACAACTGCCCTTCTTGAATCAGCGGAAGGAGAAACGAAAGTATGTGGCCAGACCGGGATTCGAACCCAGGACCTCTGACTTACGAGTCAGGTGCCCTACCGATTGCGCCACCCGGCCCGGCCTTATGTGCTAAGAAGTTAACAAAGGGGGGTCTGGGGGGCTGCGCCCCCCAGAAGCTAAAGCAATTTCCCAATTTCAATGGCAATTTTAAGACTGGAAACAATAGAGAAAAACTAGGAATGATTATAAAAATAGGGGTTTTTATATTAGGACTTTTGCCTTTTAGAGTGTTTATTGCGCCATAATGGTTTTGTCTCCCATAAGCTAGTGACTCTTTTGCAATTTAGTTTTAGTAGAAACATTTACGTAGTAATGTGGCAGATCAATAAAACATGTATGTGAATGTTGTACAGGATGTTTTTGTAAATGTATGCACATGCGGGCCCGCTGGTGTAAATCAATTGTAGATAATATTAAAATATTACTATAAATATGGGGGTCTGGGGGGCGCAGCCCCCCAGAAGCCAGAGACATTATAAAAACTCTATTCCAATGGAATTATCTGCAGACAATATTTTTTTTTTTAATTTTTTGGGTGGAGACAGGTTATTTTTTTCTCTCACTTTTGAGGCCAGATTATTTTTTTGAACCCCCTTATGAGCCAGGATATTTTTTTCTTGCATATTCAAAAACAGGGAATTTTTTTGATAAATATACCAGGCCCCCCCCAGAATATCAAATGGTCGGTCCCTAATTGATTGTGAATGAACAAGAATGTACATTTTGCATACATACAAAATATTCAGGACTTAGCTCGATCTTCAGTTCCCTTTATAATGCTGTGATGGGGGTACATACAAAGATATAGTGGTAGGGTACTTGTGAATAGCCAGGGCCTGACAAATCAAAATTTTATTTACTTGTATGGTTAACAGATTCTGGTGGAAAATTGCTGCGTCATATTTATCTTGCTTAGAAAATTTTTTAACCTGTCGTGGGCAGCCGGACAACAGATTTGATAGGCCTGTGAATAGCATTACATTGAGGAAGTCAAATAAATTAATATAGCTTCCATTTTATGTTTTGATTGGCTGATAAAACTTGGAGATTGTAATTAAGTAAGCTTCGAAAGGCAGCGCATTTGGGAGCCACCAAATACTGTGTGTGTGTGATAGCATTACATCCGAAATAGCATTACATTATAATAATGAATAACATTATAATTAGGCTTCACTATATTTCATTGTTACAATTTAGGAAATATTAGACTTTTGCATAATAAATGGTGGTAAGGAAAGTGGCTTTACCGTCAGGCACACAACATGAAAATACCCATCAGGCACACAGTGTCAAAATAATGTATCAACACTGGTGGTCCTGGTCTGTGCAGTGAAGCCCCATTATGGTTTAGACAGAATCCGGCCTCAGAGTGGCAGGACTTGAACCCGTAATCCCATAATCCGAAGTTGGAAGTTCTATCTTAAATCACTTGGCCTTACAGGCACTTAAGCTTGTCTGTAAGGGTTTAGCCTGCTCTTAGGTTATTTCTCAATGATAAACTTGTTAAAAAAAACCCAAAGTAACTGACCTTGACCTGTGGTTGCTGTGACGCCTGATGAGCTCCGTGAGAATGATGATCGTGAGAATGGTGATCGGGAGTACCGGTATACATGGTTGACAGTTATGATTATCACATATAATCCTCTTCACTGTTTAGTCTGTAGGAAACATGGAAATAGGTAACATATCACATGAAAAGGTACCAGCATGAAAATAGGAACCATATCACATGAAAAGGTACTTTATAGCATGCGTGAAGAGCAATTACACAGATCAGTTTGCAAATCTGCACAGTCTGATCAGAATTTTCCCATTTTGCCTGAAAAATCTATGAATCCTGAGGAATCTATAAAGTGAAAAGAGAAGGCTCTGATCAGACTGCACATTTGTGCAGTCTGATCAGAGTCTTCTCCCTTTCACACATGCTATTAGGTACCATCTCTCGTGATGCAGCCAGTATGTTTAGCATTGTCAATTAGAGAAAACTGCTGCACAACATTTCTACAACAATTCTACCTCAAGGATGAACCTATACAAGTTAGCTAGAATTCCATTGTATTTTTTATCTCTCTGTTTTCTACAAGATTTATATAATGGTGATGATAAGTCTGACATGAGGAATCGGAAATGAGATTGGAAGCTGTCAGCACTTACAGGAGCCATTTGGAAGTATGTTTGCGCCGCCCACCCTGTGCACATTTGCAGTCTGATCAGGATATCTGCAGCTCTTCCTGATGAGGCCTTGTAGATGATGCATTTTAATGATGAGGCCTTGTCAATATGATAGGGTAAACTTTCAGGGGAAATAACTCTAAAATTAATTGTCATTTTTTGCCTCCCTTCTGAATTAAAAGTATGACTTTCCTCCTAACAGTGAATCTTTTCTTTTAAGAGTAGACCCCTTTTTAGAAGGGTTTAGGCACCCAGGAAAGCAAACAGAAAGTCACAGAAGTTGTCTCCCTTTGAAAAATTGGCAGAAAAACATTGGGGTGTGTCCATTCACCTTAAAAACAAACCATACATGACCTGACTAGACCGTTCCCATACACCTGAATACTGGCACGTATTGATGTGGTATGGCATATTTGATTCTGGTATTTAGACATAAGTTTTGTAAAAGTGATAAAATGTTAACTAGTGTCTGAATCAGTGGAATTTCCATTAGGTAGATCTTTTGGAACCCGCTGCATAAATAATTGCATGACATAAGCACTTTTACTTGCAAGAGAAAACAAACCCAAACCGCTTTAGTTTGGAATCTAAGAAGAGATATTTTCGTTATTTCATGTAATATGATAATGTCTTGTTTTCTAAGAATAAAACATTTGGCAATCAGATAAGTTTTTCTTTTCAAAAGATAATACCTTTGCCTGCATGATATTATTACCTTGTTTTGGTGACAAGATTATATATTGTTTTCTAAAGAAAATGACATGTCACAAGATAATATCTGAAAGGTTTCTAAAGGCAACACTTTTGACCAGAAGACATCTTGTTTTCAAAAGGTACCACTGTTGTCCACATGATGGTACCTTGTTTTTTTTTTTTCAAGATAATAATTTTGGCCACAAGATTATATATATATGGTTCATTGTTTTATTGAAATAATTCCTTTGGCCACTAGACAATATATTGTTTATAAAGGATAATTTCTTTGTCAACAAAATTACAGTCTAAAGATAAAGCTTTTGATCACAAGAAGATATCTTGTTTTCTAAAGATAACTACCTCTGTCCACAAGATAATTTAATTGTCAAGATATCTTGGTGTATCATTAATATCTTGAGGCTTCACACTCAGTATCTGAAGATAAATAAAGAAAATGCATATCCCTTCTTAGGTTCCATATTTTCCATACTGTTACTGTATAAGTACCTGCTGGGAGCCATGATTGGAAAAACTCCCAATGTTTGCTTCTTTTTTATTACAGAATGACAGTTGTATCCATCCAATTAGAAAAATTAATAAAAAGATGCTTTAACACATTTAGTTCCTTTATCTGTGTTACCAGCATTATGACAAAGTTGCAGACTTTAATACAGTATGATTCCAAAATATATTGGTTTGACAATGGTTTTGCTGTACATTTGGTATACAATACTACCGTAGTATTGGGACATTTAAAGCAAATTCTGGATCAGTTGGATATGGTTCTACACTGCATCCTTAAAAATTCATGCCAGAATATGTTGGGTATATATAATACTTATTTTGACTGACTTTTGGCTATTAGAATTATTGATGTATAGAATTAAAGGGGTTCATTAATGGAAATACGAAAATTCATATTCCATTTCTGGATGTTTCATATTTATGAATATATATATTTTTTAAATGATGATAGCCAGAAGTCTGTTTAGGGTCACTCATATATCAGACTGAATATTGGATATCCATGAATGAATTATAATATCCATAGTTTCTTTTTTTGATCATAACTTGATGTATAGATATCCAGATAGACAGGCATATCAATTGTGTATATCAAAGATGTGTATCAAAGATCATCATCAATATCTAAAATGGCTGTTCCAGTGGAGTGGCTTAATATAATGTTGAGGGGGAGGGACTACTGTATAGTTATCAGAGCTAAAAAGGGTGCATACTGTATATAAAATATATCGATAATATTTAAGTTAGTTTGTCATTTCTCCATAAAAATATTGTTTTCCCTAGTTTTGTGGAAACTGCATAACTGCAGACGCTGCATAATTCCAGAATTGTGGTTTCCAACTGTAGCTGTTGAAAAAGCCATATTATGACAGTTAATAATTGATCAGAAATTTACAGATCATCAACCATTAATTCCCTTATGATTTTATTTACATGTTTTAGATTTGTTTTCTGCTTCTCCTATTGTCAGAAAACTGTTATTGATTCTGAATGTCTCTGCTGCAGATGCATGGCATTTAACACTTAAAGCACCAGCGACGAAAATAGTTGAATTTGCAAACAGCGTAGATCTTGATGAGGCGGCTCATAATGAGTTTCTAGTCTTTGAATTCTCAATATGAAATGTCTTGGACAAGGCGTTTTTTTAATTTTTGCAGACGTAAATATTGTCGTCTGCTTTTTGGTGCTTAAACAAGTTTAAGGTGTGTGGGTACACCTCGATATTTTCCACCATTTTTACAAAGGGATGGAACTTTTGTGACCTTCTTTTGGGTTCCCTGGACAACAAAACCCTTCAGAAATGGGGTCTGCTCTTAAAGGAAAGAATTTGCTCCAAGAGGAGCAAATATTTCCTTTAAGATCTGACCTCTATTCAGAAGGGAGACAAAACAGGAAATGGATGAGTTGCTTCCAGTGAAAGTGTACCCAATCACCATAAGACCTGGACATTGATGGGGATATTTAAAGTTATAATAAACAAGAAATGCAGTAGAACTCAATAGCTCGAACCCTGATGGCTCGCTTACCCTGCCTGGCTAGAACTCATTCTTGGGTCCCTAGAGGTCACTTTATATAGAAACTAGCCCTGGATGGCTGGAACTACCCTTGGCTGGAACTAATTTTCATGGTCCCAAGCCTGTTTGAGCCATTTCAGTCCTACTGTATCTTCAAAAAAGATATTGTTAAAGGTATAAAAGAGTCATGGTGCCTTAAGTATATAAAAATTTTCATCATTTACCAATCCAGCAGCAACATTACATTAAGGCAATGTTGCATCAATGTCGGTGCAATGTTATGATGTTGCTGTTGGAGACTAAGTAGCTCAGTAGGTTCAGCGCTTGCCTACTGAACTAGCGGTCCCGGGTTGATAAGCCCCGCTGGAGGAAGGAGTCTTTTCAGCTGTAAACGGGCTCCATTGCACACAGCCTTCCATTATCACCCTCCCATGGTCCTGATATGACTGAAATACGGTTGAAAAGGACGTAAAATCGCAAGTCATCCATCCATCCATCTGGCACTGACATTGATGCGACGTTGCATTAATATCATGTGCTTGCTGGGATAAGTCCTGCTCTTGGATCTTCTATCATGTGTTTGTTAGTACTTGATAAATCTTATTAGCACCTGAGAAGCATGTAGCTTTCATTTAGACTGCAGTTGTAGTTGTACTGCTAGTCATAAAACAAGAGTTGTTCGCAGTCACATGGGGAAGTAATCTAAACATTATGTGTTTGACAAAAAAAAGAAAAGAAAAAAAAAAGCACAGTATAAAAGCGCTAAGTGTTGAGCTGACATTGTAGACCCTGACCAGATTACAACCCTGCAAACA
This sequence comes from Ctena decussata, assembly GCA_963989385.1. Taxonomy (NCBI): domain Eukaryota; kingdom Metazoa; phylum Mollusca; class Bivalvia; order Lucinida; family Lucinidae; genus Ctena; species Ctena decussata. The sequence goes on along the minus strand of OZ022498.1, from coordinate 28,133,633 downwards.
CTGTAGACAGTCTGATTTGGTTTAGACAGTTACAAATTTCTGTAACCTGGACAGTGAGGCTGAGGCTGGACTTAAGGTATCTCAACTACATAAGGCAGAGAAGTGCATATTGTCCATATCTGGATCTTGGAAGATCAATTTTGTAGCCTTTGGATCTTGCACAAAGCATTTACTTTTTTTTTGTTATTGTATTTTTTAGTCACACATTTAACAAAAACTTATTTACGCAGAGGGTAATTCAATATACATGTATTTATTTACCTTATCAAATTACAAAACAAAGGACAAAAGTTATTCATGTATATTTAAAAAGATAATTATGAAAATGTTAAATATTCAGTCACCTGTTTAGAGCAGCTGATTGTATGGCAACATATCTCTACACTTTATAAGTAATGGTACCTAAGTTTAAGACCATTACTGCTTTTACATGTCTTTGTTTTTTTCCAGAGCTTTCTTGTTGCAGTTTGGACAACCTTTTTTGGTCATTTAGGACCTTTCGTGCTGCAGTTCTGACACCCTTTGTGCTTTTTAAGACTTTTCATTGCTGCAGTCCCAACCCTTTTGTTCTCATTGAAGACCTTTTGTTTTGCAGTCCTTAACTTTTTATGGTTCTCTGGGACCTTTCTTGCTGTATACAGTTCTGACACCATTTACTGTATGTTTGTTTAGGACTGTTTTCTGCTATCCTTACAACCTTTATGTTTGTTCGAGATCTTTCTTGCAGCTGTCCTATCATCCTTTATGGTTGTGTGAAACCTTTCTTGCTGCAGTACCTACTCCAAAGTGACCATTAATTCTGTGGTTGTTGAGGACTTTTTATGCTGCAGTCCTTACACCATTTATGGTTGTATATGACCTCTGTTGCTGGAGTCCTCACACCCTTTATGGTTGTTCAGGACTTCTCTTGCTGCTGCCCTTACACAGATAATTATGAAAATGTTAAATATTCAGTCACCTGTTTAGAGCAGCTGATTGTATGGCAACATATCTCTACACTTTATAAGTAATGGTACCTAAGTTTAAGACCATTACTGCTTTTACATGTCTTTGTTTTTTTCCAGAGCTTTCTTGTTGCAGTTTGGACAACCTTTTTTGGTCATTTAGGACCTTTCGTGCTGCAGTTCTGACACCCTTTGTGCTTTTTAAGACTTTTCATTGCTGCAGTCCCAACCCTTTTGTTCTCATTGAAGACCTTTTGTTTTGCAGTCCTTAACTTTTTATGGTTCTCTGGGACCTTTCTTGCTGTATACAGTTCTGACACCATTTACTGTATGTTTGTTTAGGACTGTTTTCTGCTATCCTTACAACCTTTATGTTTGTTCGAGATCTTTCTTGCAGCTGTCCTATCATCCTTTATGGTTGTGTGAAACCTTTCTTGCTGCAGTACCTACTCCAAAGTGACCATTAATTCTGTGGTTGTTGAGGACTTTTTATGCTGGAGTCCTCACACCCTTTATGGTTGTTCAGGACTTCTCTTGCTGCTGCCCTTACACCCTTTGTGTTGTTTAGGACCTTTCTTGCTGGTAGCCTTACACCATTTATGGTTGTTCAGAACTTTTTAACTGCAGTCTTAACTCCCTAAATGGTTGTTTAGGACTTTTCTTGCTGCAGTCCTTTCACCCTTTATGGTTGTGTGGGACCTTTCTTACTGCAGCACTAACTCCCTTTATGGTTGGTTGGGACCTTTCTAGCTGCAGCCCTGACACCCTTTTTGGTTGTTAAAGACTTTTTATTGCTGCAGCTAGTCCCAATGACTGTTTGTGGTTGTTTGAGACTTTTTATTGCTGCAGTCCCATCCCTTTGTGGTCATTTAAGGCATTTCTGGCTGCAGTCCTGAACTTTTTATGGACCACTGGGACCTTTTGCTGCAGTTTTGACACCCTTTATGATTGTTTAGGACTGTGCTTGCTGCTGTCCTTACAACCTTTATGGTTATTTGGGACCTTTCTTGCTGCAGTTCCTACTCAAAAGTGACCATTTGTGGTTGTTTAGGACCTTTCTTGCTGCCCGTTTACTTAAAGTGTATTTTTGTGTCTTTTTTTAGCTGATACAGAAATTGGTTTGGATCACAATGTTTATTTCAAAATCAATGTTATGGAACTAACTATAGCTCGCATGACTGGTGGCTGTAGGCAAATCCTGGTCAGAGTTATAAGATCAAAGATAGTGAGTTATGACTCAATTATTTTTTATTGTCAAAATAGATAAAACAAAATGAAAATAATAAAAAAAATCTAAAATAAAAAACAACAACAGAAAACAAACAGAAACACTCACAATTATCTTAACATGTATGGGTACACAACAATGTTTTTTTTGCCTTTTTTTTTCAAAGGGACACAACTTTGTGATTTTCCTGTTTGCTTCCCAGGGCATCAAAACCTGTCGGGGTCAACTCTTATCCTATGGAGGCAAATTGACCCTCACTGAAAAGAGAGGCAAAAGTAAAAAACAAATTGGCAAAGTTGCTTGCCCTGAAAGTGTCATTCACCTTAAAATTCAGCTGTTTTTCAGTGGGCACAGTATTTATGAGCTGCGAGGCGACAACACAAACAAAGTGGAATGTGCACCCAGCACAGACTCAAATCAGCCTGGGCATTTGCCCAGTCTGACCAGAGTCTTCATTTTGCACTTAAAGAGTAGCTAAGGGTCTAAGCTTCAGCTATGCGGACAGCAAAGACTCTGATCAGACTGGGCAGATGCCCGGGCTGATCCGAGTCTGCACTGGGTGCTCATGCCATTTTGTTGGTTTTGTTGTGTCGCGGCTCATTTGCTCATGCAGCTGCCCTAATACCCACAGTTTTCACAGTAACTTAGGTGACTGGATACACTTCAGGGGAAACAAGCCTGTCATTTTCATTTTGACCTCCCTTCTCAATATGAGTAAACTCTTTATTAAAAGAGAAGCAAATTTTTTCCTGTAAGAGTTACCCCCCCTCCCAAAAGGATTCTTCACTCAGAGAAGCAAACAGGAAGTCACAAAATTTTAGTTATCCAAGAATACTTGTTCTCAAAAATGATGTATAGAGTTGCTTCCCTCGAAAGTAGTTAATCATTTACCTTATGGGCACAGAATTAGGCAAAAAAATTGACTTTAAAGTTTCAGAATATTTTCTTTGAAAGTAAATTAAGATTTTCGTCTTCTGTTATTTCAGCTGCTGCTGCTAAACTGAAGCTGTTGTTGAGTTTTGCTGTAGGTGGTCTTCTTGGTGATGTCTTCCTTCATCTACTGCCGGAGGCCTGGGCACATCTCGACAAAGGTTAGTTTAATGACCTTGAAATTTCGGACACCCAAAAGCCAGACAATTATCGTTACAAAAATTCTATGAAATTAAATTTTACACACATTAATGCATCCAAATGCTGCCTATTGAATGAGAAACATTGTAGACCTTGATCAAACTGTTCCTTCAGGAGCAGTTTGATCTGGGTCTACAGTGTTTGCTCAACCTGTCTGTCCTCATATTTAAGGTCATTACTGTAGCTCTGTTACCATTGGTAATAAACACCCCAACAAGACTGGCTCAAGACCACTGAACTACTCCTGGCTTTCTTCCACTACAGAATGGCCCTCTGATAAAATGATCTGATCGATGTCATCAAATCAGAGTTTGAAGGGCTCAAACTCTAAAAATTCTGACACCAAAAATAATTACCGCAGTCATCCAAAAAAATGGAACAAATTGGGTTTACACAGTTATGCCTCCAAAAGATGCTGATGGAATGGCAATGTAGGCCATGATCAGACTGCTCCTTCTGATCTAGGTCTGTACTATTTGGTCTTAACTATCCCAATACTTACAGTTTTTATGGTATTGCTCAGATTTTGTCACAAGAATGCTATTATAGAACTTATTAATTGCAGTACCCCTGAAGCATTAATTAGAAGAAGATAGCCATTTATAGAACTCGTTAATTGTGATAGCCCATGGGCATTTATTAGAAAAAAATTGGGTATCTTATTAATAGATAAGAAGAAATTAGTTGAAGTTAAAATTATTGAACTGTTGCAAATGTTACATCTTCCCACATTATTAACCTGCAACACAATATTAAATGATTTTAGAGGAAATTATCTGTCATTTTGAGTTTGTGAATATCATTTAAATATGGAAACACTATTTTATGGTTTTTATGCCCCCGCCACGAAGTGGGGAGGGGCATATAGTTTTGCCCTTGTCCGTCCGTACATACCTACGTACGTACGTCCGTCACACTTTGTAGTACTGTTCTTATCTCCGCAACTCCTCCTACAGTATTCAATGCAGGGAGCTGAAACTTGGAACACAGTTCAGACATGCATTGAACATGTGCATAAAGGAAACATAACTTTGATTAAGATCTTTATTGCAGAATTATGTCCCCTTGAATAATAAACATATTTTGACCATATTTCACATGTGAGTACTGTTCTTGTCTCCGCAACTCCTCCTACAGTATTTGATATAGGGAGTTGAAACTTGCAACACAGTTCAGACATGCATTGAACATGTGCATAAAGGAAACAGAACTTTGATTAAGGTCTGGGTTGCAGGATTATGTCCCCTTGAATAATATACATATTATAACCATATTTCACATTTGAGTACTGTTCTTGTCTCCGCAACTCCTCCTACAGTATTTAATGTAGGGAGTTGAAACTTGCAACACAGTTCAGACATGCATTGAACATGTGCATAAAGGAAACAGAACTTTGATTAATGTCTTTATTGCAGAATTATGTCCCCTTGAATAACATAAATATTTTGACCATATTTCACATTTGTAGTACTGTTCCTGTCTCTGCAACTCCTCCAATTGTATCTGATATAGGGATTTGAAACTTGTAACACAGTTCATACATGCATTGAACATGTGCATAAAGGAAACAAAACTTTGATCCAGGTCATTATGGCAGAATTACATCCCCTTGAATGACATGCATATTTTGACCATATTTCACTCTTTGTAGTACTGTTCTTGTCTCTGCAACTCCTCCAATAGTATTTGATGTAGGGATTTGAAACTTGCAACACAGTTCAGACATACATTGAACATGTGCATAAAGGAAACAGAACTTTCAGTCAGGTCTTTATTGCAGAATTATGTCCCCTTGAATAACATACATATTATAACCATATTTCACATTTGAGTACTGTTCTTGTCTCCGCAACTCCTCCTACAGTATTTAATGTAGGGAGTTGAAACTTGCAACACAGTTCAGACATGCATTGAACATGTGCATAAAGGAAACAGAACTTTGATTAAGGTCTTTATTGCAGAATTATGTCCCCTTGAATAACATAAATATTTTGACCATATTTCACATTTGTAGTACTGTTCCTGTCTCTGCAACTCCTCCAATTGTATCTGATATAGGGATTTGAAACTTGTAACACAGTTCATACATGCATTGAACATGTGCATAAAGGAAACAAAACTTTGATCCAGGTCATTATGGCAGAATTACATCCCCTTGAATGACATGCATATTTTGACCATATTTCACTCTTTGTAGTACTGTTCTTGTCTCTGCAACTCCTCCAATAGTATTTGATGTAGGGATTTGAAACTTGCAACACAGTTCAGACATACATTGAACATGTGCATAAAGGAAACAGAACTTTCAGTCAGGTCTTTATTGCAGAATTATGTCCCCTTGAATAACATATATATTTTGACCATATTTCCCTAGCTTAAATACAATCTCACCTTTTATCGTCGCTCTAGCGGCCTCATTTATTAACAGATTTTGGTATTACATCACAGCTTTATTGGGTATGACAGTACCTCGAACAACTTTGCGTTTCAGGTTTGTAGGATGAAGGTCAAGGTCACAGTTGCTATTTTCAGAAAAACTATGGTATTGCTCCAGCGCTTTCATTTATAGATCGATTTTGATGTAACTTCACATAAATGTTAAGTATAACAATATCTTGAATAAATTACTGTTTCAGCACCCCAGGTCCAAGGTCAAGGTCACAGTTGCTATTTTTAGAAAAAAACTTTATCATTCCTCTACTCCTCTATTCATTGACAATTTTGATGTAACTTCACTCAAATGTTTAGTGTGACAATATCTTGGACCAGTTTGTGATCCAGAATTTCAGGGTAAAGGTCAAGGTCATATTTGCTATTTTAGAAAATATGCTGTCATCCCTTTGGAATGATTTTGGCATAACTTGACACAAATATTTAGCTTGACAATATCTGGGACAAATTTACGTTTCATCATTGTAGGTCCAAGGTCAAGGGCCGGGCCGGGTAGCGCAATCAATAGGGCACCTGACTCGTAAGTCAGAGGTCCTGGGTTCGAATCCCGGTCTGGCGACATACTTTTGTTTCTCCGTCCGCTGATTCAAGAAGGGCAGTTGTCAGTTACTGGCGAAAGTATGTGCACTTAGTACTGGTTAACCGCTTAGGAGGTCTAAGCCTGCCCAGGAATAGTGTGGTTAGGTTAACTGACCGTCCCGACATGACCTTAGTTGTTTACCATGGACGTTAAGCATCAAATCAACCAATCAACCAACCAAGGTCAAGGTCACAGATGCTATTATAGGTACATGTAAATCTTTGTCATGGTTCTAGCGCCTTTATTTATCAACTGATTTTGATAGAACTTCACACATATATTAAGTATGACAATATCTTGGACAAGTAAACCTTTCAGGGTTGTAGTTCCAAGGTCAAGGTCACAGTTGCTATTTTTAAGAAAAACTCAGTCATCCCTCTAGCACCTTTATTTATTGACAGATTTTGATGTAACTTCACACGAATATGTTTTAACACATTACTTTTCTAGTGAGGCATATGGCGGGGGCATTCATCACCTTTAGTGATTGTCTAGTTTTTGCCAGTTTTACTAAGGAGAGCAACTTTTGTGACTTCCTGTTTGCTTCCCTGGATAAAGCCCGTCTAAAAGGGGGTCTACTCTTAAAGGAAAGAATTTGCTCCTAGAGGAGCGAATTCTTTCCTATAAGAGTTGATCCCCATTGAAAAGGAAGGCAAAAATGAAAATGACAGAATTACTTCCCCTGAATATGTATACCCAAATTTACCTTAATTGCCACTGCAGTAGCATACCCTTGCAGTTATGGGTAGTGTCAAAGTGGCATGATAGTGATGTCAGGCACACCTCTTTACTTTAACATTGCAAGAGAGCAAGTGAAGCCTGAAATACTGGTGTCTATGGTAACAGTCATGACATCATCCACATCTGCAACAGTGTTTTATGCATAACCACCATGCATACCATTTAACTATAGCACAGTTGCAAGGGAAACTTGACTTAATACATTTAAATGAAACTTGCCTTTAGAGAAGGGAAGGTGAAGTTAAGCTGAAATTTTATTCACCACAAATTCCTTATAGATACATCCCATGCTTTTGCCATTTTCAAAACGGGAAGCCCTACCAAAATGGGATCTTTTCTTTAAGGAAAGAATTTGCTTGATCGCTCTTTCTTAAAGGAGCAAATTCTTTCCTTTAAGAGAAGACCCCATTTAAAGGGGAGGGAAAATGAAAATGATTGAGTGGCTTCTCTTAAAAGTGTATCCATTCACTTGAAGGAAGGGGTGGGGGGAGGTCTTATTATTTTAAGTGTTTGCTGTTTGTATTTGCAGTAGCATCTTCTTGTTCATATACAAGATGACAAGATCTACATCTTTGAAAGTATTATGTAATTCCTATACATCTTGTCTGTCATTGTCTGTCCTTTTCAAGGAAAGATATTAGCATTTAAATAGGATTTCTTCGATATTTATTAGAAGATTTTGTTGGTTAAAGAATGGTCCTGTCAAGAGAAGACGTACAGTGAACAAGCATGAGAAGAAATATAAGGAAAAAGATGCCTCTTAATTAACAGAATTAATTGGAAAATATAGCCATTCTGCAAATTTTGTTTACAGTCTGATCATAGTCTTTATTACTTAGAAACAATAATTATACGTTGTCCAGGTAAGGATACAGGAAATCATAAAAATCATTTCCTATTGTAATTGTGCCAAAAAATAGAAGTGTATCTTAAATTCAAACAAGATGTCATGGCATGTGTGAATGGGGAAGACTGTTTCACTCAGATCAGCCTGTGCAGTTTAACTTGCGTCTCCCCCGTTCAAATGAAATATCTGAGGACCCAGATAAATAGCGAAGAGCGAAGACTAATCAATGCAGGCAGATTTTTTACGCAATGCCATACAGATAGATCCCAATCGCTCATTGTGTCTCGACTTTGATATTACTGGGTAGCTTACTGTTACTGGAGTCAGGTTTCAGGATATAGTATTTGCTCCATTTAATGCTGTACTTAGTACTTACCATAGAGATTGCGAAGCAAACACAGTAAAATCAGATCACCATTGTCCCTGAAGAGCAGTCAGATCAGGTTTTGCAAATTTTGCCAGTATAATATTTTTGGACACATATATGGATAGTGAATTTTAAAATCATCTCCTCCAAATTATAGCATACCATAATGTGCTTAAATACTGGGACACCTAAAAATAATTAATTTTCCATTTGGTACAAATGGAAAATTAATTATTTTTAGTTTCCAAATATTTAAGCACATTATAAATGAAAGATTAATTATTTCTAGGTGTTCCAATTTTTAAGCACATTATGGTAATTGGTTATTCTTTCATGTAAGCCATCACGAAATTTCAGCTCAAAGTTACCATGTAGGATCCATACCAGGAAACACACCTACTACTGCGCTGGGGCAACAGAGCCATTACTATGAACTTATCCACTGACTGGGTTGCAGCAACAGATCCATTATAAGAAAACACAGAACTAACCCTATGACTGCTCTGCGGAAATAGCGCCAATAGAAAAGACAGAACTTACCCACTCTGCGCTGCGGCAACTGCGCCTTTAGAAAACACAGAACTTACCCACTGACTGCTGCGCTGATAGGGCCAATAGACACACTGGACCTATTTACTAGATGCGCTGCGACATTAGGGCTGTCAGTAAACACAGAAACTACTAGTTGCGCTGCGCTGATAGCGCCAATAGAACACTGGACCTACAGTGCTGCGGCAATGAAGACTTCCCACTGTAGAAGCGCAGCGGAATTAGCGCCACTTCAGGAGACTTCACCCTCTAGTAGCCCAGCGGCAATAGCGCCACTTAAGAAGACTTCACCCTGTAGAAGCGCAGCGGCATTAGCGCCACTTCAGGAGACTTCACCCTCTAGTAGCGCAGTAGCATTAGCGCCACTTAAGAAAACTTCCCCCTGTAGAAGCGCAGCGGCATTAGCGCCACTTCAGGAGACTTCACCCTCTAGTAGCGCAGCAGCATTAGCGCCACTTAAGAAAAATTCGCCCCGTAGAAGCGCAGCGGCATTAGCGCCACTTCAGGAGACTTCACCCTCTAGTAGCACAGCGGCATTAGCGCCACTTAAGAAAACTTCGCCCTGTAGAAGCGCAGCTGCATTAGCGCCACCTCAGGAGACATCACTCTCTAGTAGCCCAGCGGCATTAGCACCACTTAAGAAGACTTGCCTCTGTAGAAGCGCAGCGGCATTAGCGCCACCTCAGGAGACATCACTCTCTAGTAGCGCAGCGGCATTAGCACCACTTAAGAAGACTTCCCTCTGTAGAAGCGCAGCGCCATTAGCGCCACTTCGGAAGACTACACCCACTAATAGCGCAGTGGCAGTAGCGCCACTTAAGAAAACTTCCCCCTATAGAAGCGCAGGGGCAATAGCGCCAGTTCAGGAGACTTCACCCTCTAGTAGCGCAGCGGCATTAGCGCCACTTAAGAAGACTTGCCCCTGTAGAAGCGCAGCGCCATGAGCGCCACTTCGGGAGACTACACCCACTAGTAGCGCAGCGGCATTAGCGCCACTTAAGAAAACTTCCCCCTATAGAAGCGCAGCGGCAATAGCACAAGTTCAGGAGACTTCACCTTCTAGTAGCGCAGCGGCATTAGCGCCACTTAAGCAGACTTGCGCCTGTAGAAGCGCAGCGCCATTAGCGCCACTTCGGGAGACTACACCCACTAGTAGCGCAGCGGCAGTAGCGCCACTTAAGAAAACTTCCCCCTATAGAAGCGCAGCGGCAATAGCGCCACTTCAGGAAACTTCAACCTCTAGTAGCGCAGCGGCATTAGCGCCCCTTAAGAAGACTTGCCCCTGTAGAAGCGCAGCGCCATTAGCGCCACTTCAGGAAACTTCACCCTCTAGTAGCGCAGCGGCATTAGCGCCACTTAAGAAGACTTGCCCCTGTAGAAGCGCAGCACCATTAGCGCCACTTAAGAAGACTTGCCCCTGTAGAAGCGCAGCGGCATTAGCGCTCCTTCAGGGGACTTCACCCTCTAGTAGTGCAGCAGCATTAGCGCCACTTAAGAAGACTTGCCTCTGTAGAAGCGCAGCGCCATTAGCGCCACTTCCGGAGACTTCACCCTCTAGTAGTGCAGCGGCATTAGCGCCACTTAAGAAGACTTGCCTCTGTAGAAGGGCAGCGGCATTAGCGCTCCTTCAGGGGATTTCACCCTCTAGTAGCGCAGCGGCATTAGCGCCACTTAAGAAGACTTGCCCCTGTAGAAGCCCAGCTGCATTAGCGCTCCTTCAGGAGACTTCACCCTCTAGTAGCGCAGCGGCATTAGCGCCACTTAAGAAGACTTGCCCCTGTAGAAGCGCAGCGGCATTAGCGCTCCTTCAGGAGACTTCACCTTCTAGTAGCGCAGCGGCATTAGCGCCACTTAAGAAAGCTTCTCCCTTTCGTAGATGGTAACTATAAGGTAACTTTGTGCTTAAAGCTCAACCTGGGCATTGTTTGTGACCCTTTCCAGTTCCCAGGATCAACTTGACTCCATCTGGTGCACTGACCCTGTAGGGAGCTTTGTCCCAGCGGCCTTCGGCCGTGATGCTTGTCTAGTGTCCGGTGTCATCAGTAAAGAGCTGATTCGATCATGCTTGATAGTAAGCAGTGCTACAATTGAATAGAATCCGAGTAGGGGCCACCGCCAAGATGGCTCAGTAATGAACAGCACCGCCAAGATAGTCTTGACCCAGGGGCCTTCGGCCCTGCGATCCCGGGCCCTTCGGGCCCTTGCATAAGAATTTTGTTGCAAATGGTTGTCTTGTGTCAGGTAGCTTTGGATTCATTGCTTCCAGGAATTAAGGTGCAGTAACACTGAATAAGCATTGTTGTGACATTCTCAGGCCATTTATTAAGGTGACAATATGCCTGGTTCAGCTCAACCTGGGCATTTCTTGTGACCCTTTCCAGTTCCCAGGATCAACTTGGTTCCACCTGGTTGCACTGACCCTGTAGGGAGTTGGTCTAATAATGTCAGATCAAAAAAGTCTTAAGTATGAACATAAAGATAACATAAATTTTGAATTTTGGCATGTCAACTGAGTTATGACTGAAGACACAGGAATGAATAAAATGTTGAGCTACTGAAAGGTGATGACTTTTAAAGTAGCACAGTTCCACTGCTTTATTAAAGGGGATGTCTTCTGTACTAGCGCTATTGCTGCTGCCCTACTAAAAGGGGCTGTCTTCTGTAGTAGCGCTAATGCCGCAGCGCTACTAGCGCTATTGCCGCTGTGCTACTAAAAGGGGCTGTCTTTTGTAGTAGCGCTAATGCCGCAGCGCTACTATAAGGGAATGTCTTCCAAAGTGGCGCTATTGCCGCTGCGCTACTATAAGGGGATATCTTCTGTACTAGCGCTAGTGCCGCTGCGCTACTAAAAGGGGCTGTCTTCTGTAGTAGCACTATTGCCGCTGCGCTACTATAAGGGAATGTCTTCCAAAGTGGCGCTATTGCCGCTGCGCTACTATAAGGGGGTGTTTTCTGAAGTAGCGCTATTGCCGCTGCGCTACTAAAAGGGGCTGTCTTCTGTAGTAGCGCTAATGCCGCAGCGCTACTAGCGCTATTGCCGCTGCGCTACTAAAAGGGGCTGTCTTTCGTAGTAGCGCTAATGCCGCAGCGCTACTATAAGGGAATGTCTTTCAAAGTGGCGCTATTGCCGCTGTGCTACTATAAGGGGATGTCTTCTGTACTAGCGCTATTGCCGCTGCGCTACTAAAAGGGACTGTCTTCTGTAGTAGCGCTAATGCCGCTGCGCTACTATAAGGTATGTCTTCCAAAGTGGCGCTATTGCCGCTGTGCTACTATGAGGGGGTGTCTTCTGAAGTAGCGCTATTGCCGCTGCGCTACTAAAAAGGGCTGTCTTCTGTAATAGCGCTATAGCCGCTGTGCTACTATAAGGGAATGCTTTCTGAAGTAGCACTATTGCCGCTGCACTACTATAAGGGGATGTCTTCTGAAGTAGCACTATTGCCGCTGTGCTAAGGGGCACTATTTTTAATTACAGTCAAACCTGCTTATGTGGTCACCTCTATTAAGGGGTCACCTGCCTTTAGCAGCCACCTTTACCAGGTCCCTAGAAACAAAATACAGTGCAAATGAACCTGTATTAAGGGGTCACCTGTATTAAGCAGCCAATTTTTAGGCTTCCCTTGGGTGACCCCTTAAGACAGGTTTGACTGTATGTAGTAGATCTATCTGTACATTGCCCACCCACCAACCCTCTTTTCGTGATGGTCTTACATGAAAGATGGACCTGGTAATTGCAGTTTGAATATAAAGCAGGTAATTGATTTAGACATGCCAACATATATTAAAGGTAAATATGGTATGTTGACAAGATATTCAGGGTCTCGTCTTACATCATTGACAACCAAGTTTCAGGGTTTCAGGTTTCAGGAGATGTTTCTGAGACTGATTAATTAATATGTATGGAATGAGGAAGAGATGATGGGTAGTATTACAGGATATACTCCAGGAAACCAATCCAGAATAATGCCAAATAATGGGACAGAGTGGCTAGAGCTGTTTGTATTGATCCAGATCTGACTGTCCTTTGCTTTCATTTTGGTTGGCTGTTTTCGGTTTATCAGCTCTGTCAGGTCTATATAGAAACATCTCAAAGAGAGGAGATAGACAGAATCTGATAGGATAGACAAGAAAAAAAATGTCAAAACAGTCTCCCACCTGAGCTTGCAAGCACAGTAGGCCCTTGCCTAGTCCCTTAAAATCAACCCCTAAGTGTTTTGATTATTGGCTGGCTGGCTGGTAATAAGGCCAAGTAAAAATAGAAAAAGAAAATTTCTGATAATAAACGAGAAATATAAATATGGCCAATTACTTTCTGCATTGTAGAACTAGCCCTTGCCATACTTTAAGCCAATATAAGTACATAGGATGCCCCAGTGCTGAAAGTTTTGTGACATCATTCTTCGCCTGACCCTAAATCCCAACTTCAAGGTTAATCTGAGCAAGAAATGAATAGATGAATTTATTTCAGTAACATTAGATACTTCTCCATTCAGCACATGTGACATATGTTAATAAGATATTGTGAATATTAATGAGATGCTAATGAGCTTCTTCTGTTTCAGATGGTCATAATCATGATGGACACACAAAACTTGGACTGTGGATCATCACAGGAATGCTGTCATTTCTCATCATCGAAAAGATCTTTGCTAAAGAAGGAGAATTTGATCATGTAAGCTGTAGGCAGTGCTTCAGGGCCAAGTTGCTCAACATATTAGCTTAACAAAGCCATTAGTCGAGAATTTGTTAAGTTCTCAGCATATAATATATAAAACAAAGAGTGCCAATATATTTTGCTGAAAAATGTGAGATGCTTTTGCAAAGGTACATGCAATTTTTCAGCAAAATGAAAAAAAATGGTGGTGTTTGTATGTTCAGTGCATTAGAAAATGTAACTATTCTAAAGCTACGTCATTGGGCCAGATTAGGATTCTAACATGGTATTAATGTTTTCAAAAAAAAAAAGCGGAAAAATGTGGCCTGAAAGGCCCAGATGTGTGTCTCTTGCTTCCTACAACTGTGGCCCAGGTTTGGTTCACATTGTTGATATGTTCAGTGGTTTTCTGTTGGTTCTTTGCTTTCCACCACCTTGTAAGACCACAGAATGCCAACTATCAACTATTCCATCTTTGGACAAAGGCATTTGACATTGTCAGGCTGTGTGAAGGGCTATTTAGAGCAAATTTTGGGGTATCATACAGAATTTTTGCAAGGTATATAAATGATTTCATATTCTTAAATACAGATGTTGCAGAATCAAAAGTAAAATATTTCCGAATGAGGCCTTCAATTATAGTAACAGCTTGAGCATTATTTACTTATTATATTCAGGTAAGACATGAAACTTTAGCCTGTGAATGGGAAAACCCATATGCTTACTTATTATGAAGAGTATTTAATGATAATTTTGAGATGATTTGTATTAACTCTCCATAAAACATGTTTTGGATCATCATTTAAATTGTTTTGCTTAGGAGGTTCTAATCAAGGGTCAGTTTTGTGGAGAAATTATATCAGAATTACCATCAAAACTCCAACTGATCTGGAGCTTTGATACACACCAACTTTCCAGCTTTGCTTGTTGTGGCTTATTTCTCCTTTTATATCTCCATGACACACTTTTGCTGGGTCACATTTTTGCATGGGACATTGATCAAGGGTGCCTACAGAACAAAAATTGGGTAGATTTTTTGGACCCAATTTTGGAAGGGCTACATCAGTAGAGAAGGAAATAGGCCGTCACAGAAGCTGTTCCGATTTGTCAGAATGGTGAAAAAAGAGAATAAAAGAAAACACCTTAAATCACCAACTAAATCAGTTACAAGCGCATCTGTGAGAATCCCATAGCATTATGGAGAGATCAAAAACATTTGTCTTATGGAAAATAAACAGATGGCTGAATGGCCGGCAGTGTAGCTCCAGATCAGAATGCTGCCATTAAATTGTCTCAATACTTAGGATTTTTGTGCTTATGAAAGTACTGATAATACACATTGGCGTTACCCATGTGGCAATGGTTCTTGCAATAACATAGCGTTACCCATGCTACAATGGTTCATACAGTTTTTGGTGACAGTAATGAAATAATGCTAAAACTTGTTACATAATTATTTTACTCATGAAGCAATAGTTCATGCGAGTTATAAGCAATAATCATTTGCATTACCTTCGCTGCAATGGTTCATCTAGTAAATTTCATGAACTGATGAAGTATTGCCAAAACTTAAATCCAACACATACTGTATTTCTTCAGTTATAAGACAGAGTTGTTTCCCTTCCCGAACAACTCCAAAAATCTAGATCCATCTTATAAGATGGATCTAATTATAAGACAGAGTTGTTTCCCTTCCAAAACAATCCCAAAAATCTAGATCCATCTTACAAGATGGATCTAGATTTTGAGGTTTGTTTTGGAAGAGAAAGCCCCCTCTCTAAAGCAGGATTTCAAAAAACTGATATAGACATTTGGGGTCATTCTAGAGAGGGGAATACCCCATTTTAGAGCCGAATAAATGTGGCATGTGTTACTCCTGCTGGAATGGTTCATCTAGTCTACTGATCTAATGGTTTATATTCCATTTTATATTTTTCAGTTAGCTGATGAATGTGAAGAAGCAGAAATGGATTTTGTGAACCATGAAATAAAGAACAGTGATAAAAACAAAAAATTGACAAATATCAATAATTATAAAAAGACAGTTAATCCAAGACAGGGAGACAAGAAGCTACAGAATGGCACAGTGACAAAATCAAAAATACTCAGTTCAAAAAATAATAAGTCAGAGGTCCAGTCAAGTAAAACAGAACCAGTAAAGGTAGGGGAAAGAAATTGTGAATTGATCATGATATTCATGTGTTAGGTTAGGGGATGGTGGTGATTTGAGGAGTAAAAATTTGGCCTTTGATTTTTGTCTTGCCTACAACTAGCAGAAGTGGGACATAGGTATTACCATACTTTTCTGGCATCGGCGGCAGTGGTGACCATGTAAACGTTGGGTTGAAATCTTCTCGATTACCTTTGCTTTGTGAAATATCAGACAGGGAGACACCACATTCTGCTGAATTCTTGTTTCTTTTAAATTTTTCCTGCAAAAACACACATTGTGAGAGATCATTACCCCACTAATGCCAGGAACTTTGGGCACACAGTGTAGACCCAGGTCAGATGCTGCAGAATGTGGCGTTTGATCAGGGCCTACACTGTTTGTAGTTGAAATACAGGAACTCTAAAAATAATCAAATCAAATCAGACCCCACTTACACTGTACACAGTGGGCATAGTTTGAAATACAGAATGGAATGGAATGGATGAGGTAGTCTGCATTCCACTGGCTACAATTTGCTTCCAGAGCCTGGGATGGTACTCTTACAGGAAAGAATTTGCTCCCCCATAGGGATCAAATTCTGTCCTTTAAGAATACCATTCCAAAGACTTGAAATAAGGAAGAGGAGAATATTAATCTACTCCATTCCACTCCATTCCATTCCATGTTTTAAACTATGTCTGCAAAGTGTCCCCAGTGCTCCCGACTTTGGGTCACTTTTCAAAGGACAGCCATGAGCTCTGAGACAGATCAATCATGTTTTAAGGTCAAGATAAAGGTAAGTCAGTCAAACCAAGTTGAACTTTTATCTTATCTTTAACATAATCATATATAACCGAGTGTTTTCATATTGATAACATATGATATGTGCCTTGAGAAAAGGTCCCATGTTACATGTGCAAAGAGCATACTCAGATCAGCAGGCAGCAGGGTTGCCAACATCTGGAAAATGATTTTTTTTCTAAGTCAGAGGAAAACACAAGCAAATTTGTGACTGGTCAGAGAAATTTTGAGAAGACTTAGATTTGTTGTTTGTGTGTTACTGTTTTGCATCCACGGTAAACAGCTATGGTTATGTCGGGACGATCAGTTAATCTAACCACACTGTTTCTGGGCTGGCCTTGACCACCTAAGCGGTTAACCAGTACTAAGTGCACTTACTTTTGCCAGTAACTGACAACTGCCCTTCTTGAATCAGCGGAATGGAAACGAAAGTAAGTGGCCGAACTGGTTATCAAATCCGGGACCTCTGACACTTGTATCAGACGCGCTACCCACTGCACTGCACAGACCGGCAAAAAAGTCATAGAAAGTCAGGGAAATGTCAGGGAATTTGAAAATTAATGAATGTGGCAGACTTCAAAAATTATATGAGACTTATTCTGTTCAAGGGGAAAGAATACACATTCAGGAGAAAATTTCCTTTCTTTAAAACAAACCCCAAAAGAAGTAGGTGACAAATGTTTCTTGGTAAGAATTACCAGCCCTGAAAGTGCCATTCACCTTAAAACAAACATAGCTTGGAGTTGTCCATCCAGTTCTACATTTTCAGATGACTAAAGAAGAAATGCACAGTTACGAGTAATATTATACCCCCCGCAAACTATGTTTGAGGGGGGTATACTGTTTTCATGTTGTCCCTCCGTCCGTCATTCCCTCCGTCCGTAACACTCTAAACTTGTTGTCCTTCTGTCTGTCATTCCGTCTGTCCGCAACTCATTAAACTTGCTGCGATTTGTTTCAAATTTTGTCCATGGATACAGCATGTAAAAAGAGCTGATACGTATTTTTCAGATTTCTGCTGATGAGTTTTACTGCTGAGTTATGCCCCTTTATATTTTTTTGTTAAAAATGTTTGTTATCGCAACTCCTCCGGGACCACTTGACTGATTATATGTGAACACATTTTGGTATGAAGATTTGCATTAAGGTTTCCTTTTTTAAATTTGACCCCTCTTGCCTGAGTTATACCCCTTTTTGACATTTTTTGCTCTAATTTTGGGGTTTATTTTAATCATTTTTGCTCTAATTTTATTCAAATTTGGTTCATAGATGCAACATAAGAAAATTTTTGACACATTTTTTCCAGTTTTTCCCCGAAACATTTGCCCGCTGAGTTATGCCCCTTTTATATTTTTTGTAAAAGTTATGTCCCTTTTTGGCATTTTTTTCCCTAATTTTGGGGTTATTTTTGTCATTTTTGTTTTGATTTTATTCAAATTTGGTTCATAGATGCAGCATAAGAAAATAGTTGACACATGTTTTCCAGTTTTTCCCGGTAGATTTGCCTGCTGGGTTATTCCCCTTTGAAATTTTTAGTATTAAAATTTGTTATCGCTACTCCTCCAAAACTGTTTGACAGGTTTTCTTGAAATTGAGTATATGAACGAATATTGATATGAAGATGTGCATTAAGGTGATTGTTTTAATGACCAACCCTTTCTGCATGAGTTATGCCCCTTTTTGATATTTGATGCTCTTTTTACATAGGATTTTTTGGTCATGTTGCTTCAATTTTATTCCTATTTGGTGCATTGATACAGGAGAAGACAACAGATTACAAATATTTTTCAGCTTTTTCAAGTAGAGTTGTCTGGCATAGTTATGCCCCTTTATGGTTATTGAAAAGAGAGTTGCTGCTTCTTCTCCTAAACTGTTTCTCTGACATTTTTGAAATTGAGTGAACACATATTGGTCTATAGATGTCTGTTGAGTTATAGGTTTGATTCTTCAGCATTTTCTCTGAGTTATGTCCCTTTTCAGTTGTTGTTTTGCTCTGACTTCATATTCATACATTTATTTTTTTAATTTTTTTTGGTCATTCTTTCTCCAATTTTTTTCGGATGTGATCCATGGGGCCAGCATAAGAAAAGAGTAGACATGAATATTTTCAGTTTTGCTTGCTAGCACGTTAAGGATGAGCTGTATAATGTGTTTTTAGCTCGCCTGAGCACGAAGTGCTCAGGGTGAGCTTTTGGGATACCCTGATGTCCGTCATACGTCCGTCCGGACGTCCGTCAACTTTTGCTTGTGTACACTCTAGCGGGCACAGTTTTGATCCAATCTTTCTGAAACTTTGTCAGAATGTTTATCTCCATAAAATCTAGGCCAAGTTTGAAACTGGGTCATGTCGGGTCAAAAACTAGGTCACTAGGTCAAATCTTAGAAAAACCTTGTGTACACTCTAGAAGGCACAGTTTTCATCCAAAGTTCATGAAACTTTGTCAGAATGTTTATCTTTATAATATCTAGGACAAGTTCGAAAGTGGGTCATGTCGGGTCAAAAACTAGGTCACTAGGTCAAATCTTAGAAAAACCTTGTGTACGCTCTAGAAGGCACAGTTTTCATCCAAAGTTCATGAAACTTAGTCAGAATGTTTATCCTTATAATATCTAGGACAAGTTTGAAACTGGGTCACGTCGGGTCAAAAACTAGGTCACTAGGTCAAATCATAGAAAAACCTTGTGTACGCTCTAGAGGACACAGTTTTGATCCAATCTATATGAAACATTGTCAGAATATATATCACCATAAACTCTAGGCCAAGTTCGAAACTGGGTCATGTCGGGTCAAAAACTAGGTCACTAGGTCAAATCTTAGAAAAACCTTGTGTACACTCTAGAAGGCACAGTTTTCATCCAAAGTTCATGAAACTTTGTCAGATTGTTTATCTTTATAATATCTAGGACAAGTTCGAAACTGGGTCACGTCGGGTCAAAAACTAGGTCACTAGGACAAATCTTAGAAAAACCTTGTGTACGCTCTAGAAGGCACAGTTTTCATCCAAAGTTCATGAAACTTAGTCAGAATGTTTATCCTCATAATATCTAGGACAAGTTTGAAACTGGGTCACGTCGGGTCAAAAACTAGGTCACTAGGTCAAATCATAGAAAAACCTTGTGTAGGCGCTAGAGGACACAGTTTTGATCCAAACTATATGAAACATTGTCAGAATATATATCTCCATAAACTCTAGGCCAAGTTTGAAACTGGGTCATGTAGGGTCAAAAACTAGGTCACTAGGTCAAATCTTAGAAAAACCTTGTGTACACTCTAGAAGGCACAGTTTTCATCCAAAGTTCATGAAACTTTGTCAGAATGTTTGTCTTTATAATATCTAGGACAAATACGAAACTGGGTCATGTTGGGTCAAAAACTAGGTCACTAGGTCAAATCATAGAAAAACATTGTGTACGCTCTAGAGGACACAGTTTTGATCCAATCTTTATAAAACATTGTCAGAATGTTTATCTCCATAAACTCTAGGCCAAGTTTGATATTGGGTCATGTCGGGTCAAAAACTAGGTCACTAGGTCAAATCTTAGAAAAACCTTGTGTACGCTGTAGAAGGCACAGTTTTGATCCAAAGTTCATGAAACTTTATCAGAATGTTTATCCTCATAATATGAAGGACATATTTGAAACTGGGTCATGTAGGGTCAAAAACTAGGTCACTTGGTCAAATCATAGAAAAAACGTGTGTATGCTCTAGAGGACACAGTTTTGATCCAATCTTTATGAAACTTTGTCAGAATGTTTATCTCCATAAACTCTAGGCCAAGTTTGAAAGTAGGTCATGTCAGGTCAAAAACTAGGTCACTAGGTCAAATCTTAGAATAACCTCGTGTACGCACTAGAAGGAACAGTTATGATCCAATCTTCATGAAACTATGTCAAAATATTTATTGTCCATATATATATGCCCCTTATGAAACTGAGTCACGTCAGATCAGAAACTAGGTCACCAGGTCAAATCTAAGAAAAACTTTGTGTACACCCTAGAGGGCACAGTTTTGATCCAATCTTCATGAAACTCTGTCAGAATATTTACCTTTATGAAATCTAGGTAAGTTTGAAACTGGTTTGTGTCGGATCAAAAACTAGGTCACTAGGTCAAATATAAGAACGACCTTGTATACGCTCCAGAGGGCACAGTTTTGATCCAATCTCAATGAAACTTTGTCAGAATGTTTATTCTTACAATATCCGGTTTGAAACTGGGTCATGTCGGGTTAAAAGCTAGGTCACTAGGTCAAATCTAAATTAAGTTATGTTGCAAGAATCAGAACTAACATTGCAATGATGCCAGCCACAAACTCCTTGGAATACATTAGTTTCACCACAGTGAGATAATGATGCTACCATTCTATCATCTGTGTTTGCCTAGTTAAGTCTAGTTCAAATCCATCAAAGGAACTCAACATGAACAGGAACTTTTCAGAGAAGCGACTCTGCCATTTTCAGCTCACCTGATTGAGCCTTACAGTATTGGTGTTAGCTGCCTCTTTCATCCATCCATAAACATTTTCAAACATCTCTGAGACCACTGGGCAGATCAAATTTCATATGGAGCCTGCACATGGGTCAAAGGATTGAAAGTTCTTCAAATGATCTTGGTCACATGACCAAGGTGGCCGCCATTCCCATGTATGGTAAAAACTCTTATAAATCTTCACCAGAGCCAGTGAACTGATTAATGCTCAGGTGAGCGATTCAGGGCCACCATGGCCCTCTT
This sequence comes from Ctena decussata, assembly GCA_963989385.1. Taxonomy (NCBI): domain Eukaryota; kingdom Metazoa; phylum Mollusca; class Bivalvia; order Lucinida; family Lucinidae; genus Ctena; species Ctena decussata. The sequence continues at coordinate 28,112,455 of OZ022498.1, read as the reverse complement.
GTTTAACATGTAACTTAAATGCTGTGTATATGTAAAAGTTGGATGACAAAGTGAACTAAGTGCTTAATGCGGGGGTTATTTAGTAAGCCATGCTTACTGTCATCTCTAGTTATTTCTTGCATAAAAGCAGCAAACAACATGTTGTTCATCATGAGGAAAATCTTGTGAGTCTCATTTTGGTCAAATGTTATTCAAAATAAAATAACCAGGGCCTAGTTGTTAAAAGCATTGTTAGCTTGACAGAGCTATTAGTCAAGGATTTGTTAAGATTTATAGCACACATAAAATGAAGTGTGCTAAAAATTTTTGCTGAAATTGAGAGGAGCTTTTCACATTTTTCAGCAAAAAATGGCAGTGTTTTTGCATACAATACATTTGTAACAAGTCATTACTAACTTTGTTATTAGTTTTGAGCAACTAACACAAGAAGGGGTCTCAAATCTCACAAATTGCAATGTAGAGATTGTGTCATATGAGACTCTGGCAGAGTGTTCAAGGTTTGCATCAACAGTATGCTGGTCCCAAAGAATCTGGTGGGATGCAGAAAAACTCTTAGATCAGATTGATATGTGGATGCACGGAAATGTCCCTTTTCTTGTGACATGTCTCTTACATGTTTTCTTGATCACGATTACGTAAGTAAAGATTTGTTGATTCAATGTACTAATCTTCAACATCAGGTCAAACACTTGGTGTTTTGTAGGTCATTGTTTCATGAAACAAGTACACTATTTTATCATTTCTACTCACTGTGATAACCTATATCTGGCTTCAGTTTCATCAGCATGTTAAATTTAGGGGACAGCTGTACTCAAAATTGTCATTTGTGTGTGTGTGTGTGGGGGGGGGGGGGGGGGGGGGGGGGGAGGGGGAGGTTGGGGGGAAGGTTAATTGTTCCTTATGGTTGCAAATTTCGTTGTAAAGCAATGCATGAGCAGAGCCATAAAACATAATTTGTGACCACTGAACCAACAATTTTTACTTCCTCTAATGAGGCACAAAACATGGACAGTGTTGAAACATTGTCAGCAAAGCTGAAGAAGCTGCTGCACAGTGCTCCAGATAAGAAGGGGTAACAAAGTTAATTTATGGATAATTTTCTATATTTCTCCATAAAAACATACATTATGACCCCTCATTAGAACTGTCTTGCCGAGACAGTTTGTGACCCCGTATTAGAACCGTCTCGCTAAGACGGTTCTAATGAGGGGTCAGAACGTATGTTTTCATTAAGAAATAGGAAAAATTATCTTTGAATTATCCGCAATACCCCTTCTTATCCGGAACTCTTGATGCACCATCTATTCAACCTCGTGACATTTAAACAATATCGTATCAATATTGATAATTCAACATTGTTTCAGTGTTGTGTAAAAATTGGGAACTTTGTAGCGAATTCTAAACACACTGATAAATTCAAAATTAGAAATTTGCAACATGAAGAACACAACAGAAAAAAGTGATTTACAGTATTCAGGTTCAAGTTTTGCCATCTGCTTCCATACAATTGTTTTGGTTTAAATGGAAACTTATCACAAAAAATGAGGAACTCATGCAAGAAAATATTGGTGATTTTACTGCTTGGCACCATTGGGAAAGTAGCTGTCATAAGAGTTGGACTTACACAGAATAAAATTATAACTGTTCCAAGGACAGGCCACAGCAGCATACATTTTTATTGAAGAAAAAAAATCTCGGAAGTACCATCAGCATTCCTCTGTACTGAATGTAACCATCAGAACTTCCCTACTTGTTGAACAGCAAAGATGCTTTTAAAGTTTATTGTGAAACTGAATGTCTTCTGTGGTTTATTCTTATGATTTTGAGTCTGGAGACCTATTGTTGATAGCTTTAATTTTGTGACATACAGTATGGTTTTGTCCTTTATTGATTTTCATTTGTTTTAAATTTGCAAACAGATTATCTTTTATCGCAAATAAATATAGCCCATTTTACAGTAAAATTTTACTATATCATATGCTTCTTGAATTCCCTACCTTTTCTAATTATGATTCTTCTTGTAGGTCAGTGGCTACCTAAATTTAGCAGCAAATGTGATAGACAATTTTACTCATGGTCTAGCTGTGGCAGGGGGCTTCTTAGTCAGTAGAAAGGTAAGAAGGTTTCTGTAAAACTTATTGTAAGGTGAATGGGTACATTTTAAGGGGATGCAACTCTAATATTTTGCATTTAGCCTCCCTTCTTAGATGGGGGTCAACTCTTAAAGGAAAGAATTTGCTCTTCTAGGAATAAAATTCTTTCCTTAAGAATAGACCCAATTTTGGAAGAGCTTTGTTGCCTGAGAGCCTTGGGAAGAAAAAAAGGAAGTTACAAAAGAGTTGTCTCCTTTGGAAAAAATTGGTATGAAAAGCTGGTCTAGCTTTTCACCATAAAGGATGTTGTGAACTTCTCATAATGTATATGTAAAGTATAATAAATTGAAATGGAGATGTTACTACTCGTACATGCATGCCTGACTTGGTGCTCCGGCAATCAGAATTGAACCAGATTAATGCTCTTCACTGTTTGGACTTTCAGCAGTTTTATTAAGCTTGTCTAGCAGGACCAGTAGGCATATCGAGCTTCAAAGCTAGCAGAGTCTGGAAATTTAGTGACAGGTTTGGTACAGTAGGGTGCCTGTAATGATTTTGGTCGCTTGTTGATTCTTTGGGTCCAAAGATAAAAGTTCTGAATCAACAACAAACAATATGTGTTCATATTGTTCATTTTGCCTCTTTCACCAAGGTGTTGCATGAATTATTTTACAGTCGATATTGCAATATCACTGCGGTTCTATGTATAACATATGTAGCTACTAACTGGTCCTACTTTCACTGTACAAATGCAGATTATATAGCCAAACTACTATGTAAAATATGTCTTGAAGTTCACTGTCAAGGGCGTAGCTACCTATACGGCAAATATGCAAGTGCGTATTAAAATTTTGTCAAAATTGATAAAATTTCAAAACGCACCTGCATATTTGCATGCTGAAATTTTATAAATCAGACAAGATTTCAAAACCAACTCCCAAACAGGTTGAAATACGTATTTTCCCTTCAAGCAGTAGAGCATAAAACATGGTTGTGCGTATCATGAAATTTTCTCTAGTTACATCCCTGACTGTGAACCTTTCTCTAATGTACATTCCAGGTTGGTTATATAACAACATTAGCAATATTATTACATGAAATACCTCATGAAGTGGGAGACTTTGCTATATTACTACGCTCTGGCTTTAACAGGTGGAAAGCTGCTAAAGCTCAGGTATGCTCTTCCCAACACTGTGAACACACTGAATTTCTTCGTTTATAAGACGGGGTTTTCCTTTTCAAAAAAAAAACATGAAAAATCTAGATCTATCTTACACAAGGGATCTAGATTTTTGGGATTATTTTGAAAGGAAGGGAAAAAACCCTTCTGTTAGCAGAATTACTCAAGGCTGATTTAGAGATTTAGATGTTGGGGTCATTTTGGACAGGGGAAAACCTCAGTCTTTTACCCAGATAAATAGGATAATGATATCTCCTGCTCCTTGTTTACTATTATACCCCCGACATACGAAGTATGTCAGGGGGTATATAGTTTTTGTCATTTCGTCTGTTCGTCCGTTAGTCTGTCCGTCCGTCCTTCCTTCCATCCGTCCGTTCGTCAACATTACGTCAAAGTTTTGCGTTAAACCTTTTGTAATTGCTCATATTTTGGTAACCTTATATCAGATTCTCTTCATATTTGGTTCATTATATCTCTATAGCATTACCTTTGATTTGATATATCTAGACCCCTGGGTCAGGCCCCTGGGTGGAGGTCAGGGGTCAATAATTAGGACATAGGCGTTTTCATTATGTCAAAGTTTTGCGTTAAACCTTTTTATACTCCGCCACACGTGAGTGGCGGGGTATTATGTTTTCACGTTGGCTGTCCGTGTGTCTGTCCGTCCGTCCGTAGTACATACATCTGTCCTTTAATTGTTCATATTTCTTTAACCACATGTCAGATTCTTTTCATATTTGGTTCATGATATCTCTTAAGCATTACCTTTGATGTGAAGAGTCTATGCCGCAGGGGTCAGGCTCCTGGGTGGGCCCAAGGGTCAATAATTAGGACTTAGGCGTTTTCATTATATCAAAGTTTTGCGTTAAACCTTTTAGATTGCTCATATGTATCTCTGTAAATGCTTTGCAGATATCTTCCATATTTGTCTCGCCTGCGAAGCAGAGGCGAGACATATGTATTGCTTTTCCGGTGTCGGCAGCGGCGGCGGCGTAAACTTTGTCGATGTTTGGCGTTTAGGTCATTTTCTCAGAAGCTGTAAGGGCTAGAGCCATGAAACTTGGGTCATGCATACATCTGGAAGAGTACAACTGAAAGCCATCATCAATGTTGAGTCTTAACCTACATTTTACGGTTGACTGACTTCGCAATTTTTTGTCGAGTTTTCGGGTTTAGGTCATTTTCTTAGAAACTTTTAGGGCTAGAGCCATGAAACTTGGGTCATGCATACATCTGGAAGAGTACAGCTGAAAGCAATCATCAATGTTGAGTATTGACCTACATTTTACGGTTGACTGACTTCGCATTTTTTTGTCGAGTTTTCGGGTTTAGGTCATTTTTTCAGAAACTATAAGGGCTAGAACCATGAAACATGGGTCATGCATACATCTGGAAGAGTAGATCTCAAAGTCATCATCAATATTGAGTCTTGACCTAGATTTTACGGTTGACTGACTTTGCATTTTTTGTCAAGTTTTCAGGTTTAGGTCATTTTCTCAGAAACTAAAGGGGCTAAGGCCATCAAACTTGGTTCATTCGTACATCTGGAAGAGAACTCAAGTCATCATCAATATTGAGTCTTGACCTACATTTTACGGTTGACTGACTTTGCAATTTTTTGTCAAGTTTTCGCGTTTAGGTAATTTTCTCAGAAACTATAAGTGCTAGAGCCATGAAACTTGGTGTATGCATACATCTCGAAGAGTAAATCTCAAAGCCATCATTAAGATCGAGTCATGACCAACATTTTACGGTTGACTGACTTTGCAATTTTTTTGTCAAGTTTTAGCGTTTAGGTCTTTCTCAGAAACTTTAAGGGCTAGAGCCATGATACTTGGTGCATGTATTCATCTGGAAGAGAACTCAAGTCATCATCAATATTGAGTCTTTACCAACATTTTGTGGTTGACTGACTTTGCAATTGTTTGTCAAGTTTTCTCAGAAACTGTAAGGGCTAGAGCCAAGAAACTTGGTTCATGCATACATCTTTGCTGATTTAGCTCTGTTTTTGTGGCAAAGCGCCAGCAGGCGAGACACCGCATTCCGCGGAATTCTTGTTTATTCATGATAACTCTATAGCATTACTTTCGATAGGGACTCTGGGCCAGGCTCATGGGTGGGGCCAGGGGTCAATAACTAGGACTCAGCCATTAGTTTTTTAGCTCGCCTGAACGAAAGTTCAGGAAGAGCTATTGTTGTCACCTTGGCGTCGGCGTCCGTGTCCGCGTCAGCGTCCGGATTGGATGTTTTGGTTAAAGGTTTTTAAAGACCTGTATCTCCTTAACCCATGGATGGATTCTTTTGATACTTACTCTGTAGTTAGATATTGGTCCAAAGTTTAATAGGGTACCACCCCCACCCCATTCCGTGACCTTGATGTCAAGGTCATGGACTTAGAAAATTGGGATTTTTTTTGGACTGGATGTTTTGGTTAAAGTTTTATAAAGCCCAATATCTCCCTAACCCATGGATGGATTTCTTTGATACTTGTGCTGTAGTTAGATATTGGTCCAAAGTTTTCCAGGGTACTACCCCCACCCCCCTCAGTGACCTTGATGTCAAGGTCATGAACTTAGAAAATTGTCTTTTTATTGATTGGATGTTTTAGTTAAAGTTTTTTAAAGACACATATCTCCTGAATTCGCAGATGAATTCTTTTTATATTTGCACTGTTGTTAGATATTAGTCCAAAGTTTTACATAGTACTTCCCCGACCCCCGATCAATGACCTTGATGTCAAGGTCAGGGACTTAGGAAATTTGGTCTTTATTAAAGTTTTGTAATTGCGTACTGATTCATAATGCTTGGCAGAGATTTAATTTACACTTGAACTGATGATAGACACTGTTTTGAGTTTTTACAAAACACCATATACTTACCCCACTGGATGACCTTGAAGTCAAGGTCATCAACTTTGAATTTTGTCTTAAAGAGTTGGTAAAGTTTTATATTTATAAGACATAATTTCACAGTGCCACGATGGACTCAGTTGATAGATGTTAGATAATGGTTCAAGGTTTTCATACATCCTAGCCCCTGCAGGCCCCCACCCCCACCCCTTAGTTCTTTGACCTCAAGCTCATAGACTTTGACATTTCATGTGAATTTTTATATTTTAATTTTATTTTAAGACTTATTTCTGAGATAGCTTTTGTTTATAAACATGTTGTCATTATGGACATGCTTGTCTGAAGTTTTATGCTTAGTAGTCCACACCACCATAGCAACTGTGTGATGGGCAAGCACCTATTCAGGCGAGCTATGCTGTCAGGCGACAGCTCTTGTTTTATTTTTGCTTGTTCTAATATATTTAAATGGAATCTGGTGATGCATGACTAATTTTATCTTATACAAGTTTACATTATATGGATGCTGCTGCTGACCAAAGGTCAAGGTCACAGACATTGAATTTGTTCTTTTATAACATTTTTGCATTAAACTTTTGTGTTAAAGTTTGCTTTCATTAGGCCGTGGCACTGGTCGGCGGTATACGTGAGCCCCTGCTCACTTACTCTAGTTATAGGAATGAATTTTATTTTTGTGGATTTTATCGATGCCGGCGTTTACACATCCATAAAATCCACAAAAATAAAATTTATTTCTTATAATTCCAAATCGGTTATTTTTACCTTAAAATGTCAGGTATACCAAGTATTTTAGAAACTGCCGCAAAGAAAATAATCTTAAGTAGTTCCCGATTTCTGGTTCAGGGGATTTATTGAAGTATGAATGCCGTTTACTGTATGCTCTTGACCAATCAAATTGCGCTAAATTAGCAGTAGAAAATTGAGTTGGAATTATTACCAGATTACCGGTAGGTCTTTAAGTGAATTACTTTTCCTCTCTCTGACTTCAGCTTATTTCTTTGTATGTCAAGGTCACACCTGGTTAACTATATTTTCAAGGATGTTACTAAATGAAAAAGAGCTGTTAGGAAATGAAAAAGAGTCATAGTTACAAAACGGTGTGGTCATCAGACATCTGATTGTATATACTTGTACATAGTTAACAGGGGGTGTAGATCATGAATGATGCATCATCTGAAGCAGGTGTATGCATTGCCATGTGGAGTTTGACGTATAAATAATATAAAATTGCTGCTACAAAATTTAACCCTTAAAGCACCAAAAAAGCAGACAACAAAATTACCCTAAAGTGCTTAAATATTGGGACACCTAAAACCCATTCATTTTCCATTTGTCCCAAATGGAAAATTAATAGTTTTTAGGTGTCCCAATATATAAGCACTTTAGGGAACCTTCTGTAAAATTTCAAAGCCATATCAAAGACAAGCGGGGAAACAGTGTAGACACAGATGAGGTGGCTTATTACGAGTCTCCTCATCTTAACCTAAATCTAACTATTTTCATTTTTGGCACTTTAAAGAGTTAAACCATTGCTACAAGAAGAAATGGCTTTGTCAAAATTAGGATTAATTTAAAGGATTGTTAAAAACAAGAAAATAAATAAATAAATAAAATATTATATTAAAAGGACAAACATTTTATATGACAAATGAAAATCTACAGTTGGGAAAAGCATTACTATATTTCTGGCTATACTTTTCAGCTGCTGACAGCCACAGGAGGCATGGTTGGTGCACTGACTGCCCTGTCAGCAGACTCTGCCCAGGCTGCGGGTAAGTTTGATGTTTCCACTCATCAGCTGATATATCAGACATTTATTTTTTAGCAGAGACCAAAATCTGTCTGCAAATCTGTGCAGTCTAACTGGAACCTTGACTTTGTGTCATTAGATTTTTCACAGGGTCCTTACATGGTTTATGGAAACAGCAAAGGCTATGATCAGGCTGTGCAGATGCATTTAGCACCCTATTTGCATGTCACAACTGTGCATAAGTATTTGGACACCTAAAACCATTAATTTTCCATTTGTCCCAAATGGAAAATTAATGGTTTTTAGGTGTCCCAATATAAAAGCACTTATGGGTATGAACAGTGGAAGCAAGAGATAAATTTTGAAGCATTAGCCACGACTTTGATGTTTTGTTTCACTGTATTGATATACTAAGGTCAGGTTTATTTTTAATACAGTTAGTTAAAACCCAAACTTTTATATAGGATTTGTGAAGAAACTGAAGAAAAGCATGAATTAGCTGTACCTTTGACTAAACAGTGTACCTGATTTTGACTTAAAAACTCTGTGAGCTTAATAATTAATACAATTTTTATCTGATAAGTGGTAGAACACAGGGGCGGATCCAGGAATTTTGGACAGAGGGGTCAAATTAGCTGCTTGGGGGGCTCGATTTATGCAGTTTGACTGATTTTTCCTGAAATTCCCCATGAAAATAAGGTAATTTGGGCTGTGAAGGTGGTTCATTTGAACCCCCCGAACCCCCTCTGGATCCGCCACTGAAGCAGTCTGGATCTTACTATTCACATTTGGATGATTCATCTATAAAGCTGTGGTCACTGCAGTTCCTTTGTTAGTATGCATAAAGTGCTTCTTGCATAGAATTTTAAAGATGTATAGATTCTTTTCAGAGGAAGAAACTGTGCATTTTGGGTCATTCTTCAGAGCTCTAGATAAGCTGGAGTATCTGGCAGAGGATATTTGAGGGATAATTTTTCTTATTTCTCATTGAAACCATATGTTGTGACTCCTCATCTGAACCATCTCATTCAGATGGTTCAGATGAGAGGTCACAAAATGTTTTAATGCAGAATTAACAAAAATTATCCCTAATTATCACCAAATACTCCCTCTTATCTAGAGCTGTTCTTACATGAATGAATTTGCTTCAAAGTGATAGACCCCATTTTGGAAGGGAAACAAATGAAGTCACAAAAGTTTTATCTCATTTGGAAAATACAGAAAAACATGTCAATGTTGCTTTACACTTTATTAGACGAACAGTACTGTCGATATTGTAGGTGACAGAACAGCCTGGATTTTACCATTTACATCAGGAGGGTTCATCTATATAGCTCTAGTCACTGTAGTTCCTGATCTCCTGGAGGAAAAACATCAAAAGTAAGACAATGCACACCGTAATGTCTCTAAACATTCGGACAGACAGGTCTAAGCAAACATTGTAGACCCAGATCAAACTGCTCCTCAAGGAGCAGTTTGATCAGGGTCTACAATGTTTGCCATTCTCTAAGCATCATTTGGATGCATTAACATATGTTAAATCCACTTTCTAAGAATTTTGGAACAATAATTGTCCAACTTCCGCATGTCCGAAATTTTAGGGTCATTACAATATGACTGCTTCCTATCTTTTAGGGCAGCAGTCAGAACAACCGTAAAACACTAAATATCTGCATACCCTAATGTGCTTAAATATTGGGACACCTAAAACCATAAATTTTCCATTTGGAACAAATGGAAAGTCCATGGTCTTAGGTGTCCCAATTCTTAAGCATTTTAGGGGTAATCAAGTTTTAGTGGTTTTATCTGTATGGCATATTGTCACAATTTATGTTTGGCACTTCCACAATTTTAGATCTATATGTAGCATTGTAAAAGTATCTATAACTAAATTTTGGTGGACTTCTCTTTTGGGGCTTTTCCAATTTGCTGCCATTAGTGCCAAAATAAAGTCATCACCAAATATAAATGTTTTACAGTATTGCCCCCAGACGGCTATGCATGCCCTGATGCATTTTTTACGAAGCTTCATGCAAAGGGTGATCTACACACAGCACTAAGATGAAACAGTTTTGCTCCAAAACGTATATATAGTTGTTTTATTATAAGATGCAACCATGGGTTTGAGGTGTTAAGGGTTGTTGCAGCTTGCAGTCAGTGTTTATGACCCCTGCTTAATTGTATATACAAGGGCTGTTAAGAAACAAAAAAGATCTGTTACCAAACGAAAAAGAGTCATTGTTACCAAATGACCTTATGACCAGGTCATTTGGTAACTATGACTCTTTTTCGTTTCATAACAGCTCTATTTAGTTTTGTAACATCCTTGAAAACATAGCTATCCAGATGTGGTTTATGACAGACTAGAAGCGGAGGTTTCAAAATTATATTGGCAAGGGAGGTAATTGATACGCATGCTAATTGTAGTGAGTGGCAGTGCATCTGTATGTCTTGTGATTAGAGCTTTCTGTCACTGATAAAATGTTAGTCTTTAATTTCAAATATTTGAGGAAAAAAAGTTTATTTCTTGTAAAAAATAGAAACTATTTTTGTTATTAAGATGGTGCATAGTTGAAAAAAAAAATTTAATCCATGATGAGGACCATAATTCAATCAAGGGCAACAACATACTCCATTTGGCTTGTGACATATAACACGGAATTAACTTACTTGAGAATAAATATTTTTTTGAGAAAATCTGAAGTTTCTGTTGATAGAATTTCAGTATGTAATGTCATTGAAAAATTGATGGAGCATGGCAAACACTGTTAAAAAAACAGTATTTGCCATGCTCCACCAATTTTTCAATGACATTACAGTCGAACTTCGATGGCTCGAACTCGCCGGGACCACCCAAAAAAGTTCGAGCGATCGGTAGTTCGAGCCACTGAAGACCAACTCACAAGCGCTCGGCTGTATGTACTATGCTTTTGAGTGACTTCCTGTTTATTGATCGGTCATAATTTAAGCCACTCGTTGACCCTTTTGCACTTTCTGGGAGATAAAATAAAATGAATGATGGGTAGTAGTAGTATTTCCATTCTCATATCGACGTTGTCCCCGCACCTCAGCGGAACGAATCCATGGCCGCAGTAACGGGGCGCCGAGCGTCCGTCCATTGAATGATGGGTCCTAATTTTGTTGGGTATTTAAAGGCAAAGACGTAAATTTTGGCACATTTTACTCCATTTCGGTTTGAAATTTTAATTGAAGAAATTGAAGAAAAATATTTTACCATCCTTAATTTTCATATGCGGCCTCATTAGCCCAGGGTGATTATACGGGTTTAAATAGATAAGACTAAGCTATACAATCAGCTTAAATTGACAACCACTCAGCATTACTCGATTGACCAGTTGATCAAAGCGCGGCTTTCTCGCGCCAATCAAGTATACCTGTGGTTTCGGCAGACGCTTTGTAGATATCAAAGCGTCGTATGACAATGATCAAATGTCTGAGTGACCGTTATTGAAATGGAAATTATTTACAAGGTCATTAGTGCGAGCCATCGGTGGGTTTTTACATAGAAAATGTACCCTAGGGACCGGGTCTGGGGTTCGAGCGTTCGAGCCATCGTAGTTCGAGCCAAAGGTAGCAGGTTAAGTTAGAATGAATGGGAGTTTTGCCGGGACTGGAAAGAGTTCGACCGAAGCATGGCGTTCGAGCCTTCCAAGTTCGAGCCAGTGAAGTTTGACTGTACTTACTTATAAAACTTCAGATTTTCTCAAACAAATAGATCTTCTCTCGTCATTTATAGCCATCATTTGACATGACAATTTGATCAAGGCACACCTTTACGGATGATCATGTGTTTTGAATACCAACAGTATCTCTTTATGTTAAGAATTTCTAGAAAAAAAATAAGACCACACACCAAATGTATTCTCAGGACTATTTTTTTTTGCAGCAAAAGTGACTTCATGCAATATTGTAGATGTCACAAACACTTTGATCAAATACTTCACAATATAAAGTGAAACATATTTTGTTGAAGTGACTGCAAAATTAACAGAATTTTAGAATCTGGCTTTTATATAGTAAGAATGCTCTGTTGTAAACAATTTTGATGCACCTAGTGGTTTACAGTAGGATACAGACCACATGACCATATGAGAATTTATTATATACCTATCAATGATACACCCTTTGAACTGCCTGTTTTCTTGTCATCTGATACAGAGAGCCGTATCAAACTGACGTTTTCTGAATCCGTATCACTATCCTTTAAAACAAGGCTATTTCTGAGTTCCAGCTTCAGGCGCGTCATTTGTTAACGTGCATCGCAGAGACGAGAACCAGAGAAACGAGACCAGTGACGTAACGTCAACAATCACGTCAAATGGCGCGCCACGATAGCTCAGTGGGTAGCGTTTGTCTCACGACTAGCTACACACCTCTGCCACGTAGGTTCGAATCCGGCTCAATGCATTATGGCTGGCAATTATGAATAGTTGACTGTTCCATAAGGTATATAATAAACAAATTATTATAACAGTAACTTGATCTGGCATACTGTATCACGTCTCGTGGATGAGCTCATACCATCGGATCACCCTCGACGCAAGCGTCTCGGGTGATCCGATGGTATAAGCTCATCCACTTGACGTGATACAGTACACCAGATCAAGTTACTATTATAATAATGTGTATGTATCAAGTGGTGATGACGTAGGTTAGGAGTTGCCATTATCTCATGGTTCTTATTTTTGTTTCAGAGAATCCATCAAACAGATTGGCTGTTTACTTCTGGGTATAGGTGCAATGTATCTTGTCTCACTCATCCATTAAATAACAGCTGAAATATGATGTGATAGGGCGACATTCATCCCAGTTGAGCTGGCCCAGGCCAAGACTTCTGATATATGCAGCTTGCCAAAGCTGAGATGTGATAGTAAGACAGTCAAACAATGGAGCTAGCCCGGGACAAGACTTCTGCTCTGTGCAGCTGGTCATAGTTTGTTAAAATAGAAATACAGAAAAAGCATGATTTCATATTTATTAGGCTATAAAATGGGTGTTTTCCCTTCCAAAACTGCCCTAAATATGTAATCTGGAAATGTAAACTATGTCTTATAGGACAGAACTAGATTTTTGGGTTGTTTTGGAAGGTGGATAGATGGATGGTTGACTTACCAGTTTATGTACTTTCTAACAGTATTTTAGTTATATCAGGATGATTGGAGGGTGATATTGAAAGGCTGTGTGCAATGGAACCCCATTTATAGTAGGAAAGATTCTCGCCTCCGTCGGGGCTCAAACTCAGATCCGCTAGATCAGTAGGCCAGCACTTAACCCACTGAGCTACCAGGGCTCTTTGGAAGGTGGAAACCCTTATAAAACAAAACTTCCCCTTCCAAAAACAATCCCAAAATTTTAAATCCATCTCACAATATGGATCTAGATTTTTGGAATTGTTTGGAAGGAAAAACCCCTGTTTTTATAGCCAAATAATACAGTACTTGCAATGAAAGACTGAAAGGGGGTGCTGGCTATATGTTTCTCACCAACCAGACAAAGCAAATGGTGAGAAGAGATATTCTTATCTATTCAATCTTTTCTACCAGAGCGGCTGCTAATTATATTGTCATAAATAACTTCCCTTGTGAAGAAATGCTGAAGTAATCCTATCAGTGTTGCTGAGAACTTTTTCTAAAGATTATTGAACAGTGCAAATATCATGCTAAGTCATCGCCATACAAATTTTTGACATCAGCAGTTCAGAGATGGGATGGATGACTTGCGATTTTACGTCCTTTTCAACAATATTTCAATTATTTCAATCATATCAGGATAATAGGTAGGTGGTAATGAAAGGCTGAGTGCAATGGAACCCTGTTTACATTTGAAAAGATTCTCGCCTCCAGCGGGCATTGAACCTGAGACCACTAGATCGTCCACTGAGCTACCAGGGCTCCTAACTGTTCAGAGATTACATGATATTAGCCTAGTGGGCAATTGTGTAACAGTGTTACACTGTATAAACATAATTAAACATCATGATGTTTGCCTGCTGGGAAGAATTTAAGGTGAATGGGTACACTTCCAGGGGAATCAACTCTGTCATTTTCATTTTTGCCTCCCTTCTCAATGGGGGTCAACTCTCAAAGGAAAGAATTTGCTCCTTTAGGAGCAGATTATTTCCTTTAAGAGTAGACTCCTTTTTGGAAGGGTGTCATTATGCAGAGCAGGAAACAGGAAGTCATAAAAGTTGCTTCCCTTTGTAAAAATCGCTGAAAAATATGGTGGTATACCCATATGCCTTAAAAATACCAGGAATGGTGCTTATAGATGATATGGTGCTGTAGTAATAGGTCTTCCTGCAATAATAATGGTTGTGCAATAGCTGTTCAAGTTATTCTGATATTATATGTGCGTATCCAGTTTATTCGTTTTGCCACGGACACCTGAGGAAAGAATTATTTTTTGTAGCCCTTGCCTGTATGTTTCATGCTTACATGACTTTTTTGAGCCCCATAACATTTAAAGACGAAAAAAGTACGTATACAGGGTAAATGTGTGAAATACCATAAATTTTGGAAATGGCCGTTATTTTATGTTTTTATCTGACTGAAAATGTGGGCCTTCAAAGTAACATGAAATAGACAGGCTAGGATTAAAAAACCAAACCAAACAAAATCCTTTCATCAGATGTCTGTGTTTTTTGCAACTAAACAATATGGAATTATCTTTTTCCTTTTTGTTTTTAGATATATTTTTCCGAAAAATACATGGAAGAAACGCAATTGCAGTAGTGTAGACACTTATTAGGGAGCAATCTGATCTTTGTCAACACTGATTGGCCTATGCATTTTTGTTACAACTTGATGTTCAGATTTTTTAGGACATTTATATTTACCTTCACATTTAGATGATATGTAAAGATATAGGCTGGGAAAGGGGTCATGGAGCATGTACAGTAGATCCCCTATATAATGACGGCATTTGTTCCCAAATATTTTGATGTGAAACTGGCTTTGCTGTTATAAAGAATGCATATTTTGAACTACAAAGTCACTGGGTGTACATCCAAATGACATTTCAAAGAATTGGTGTACATCCAAATGACGTTACAAAGAATTTTGCTGTTGTAATGACTGCCATTATAAAGAGGGTTGATGGTAAACAGTCAACCCTCTTCACAACGGCATTCATTACAGCAGCAAAATTCTTTGTAACATCATTTGGATGTACACCCAGTGACTTTGTAGTTCAAAATATGCATTCTTTATAACAGCAAATTCAGTTTAACATCAAAATGTTTGGGAACAAATGCATTTGTTGTAAAGAGGGTCAACTGTAATTTATTGCATTCTTAGACCGGCTTGTATATTGGTGCAGTCTAATCAGTCTTTACTGTTTCACTGTCTGAGTCACAAATCTTACTATCCTTAGGAATCATACCAATTAATCCTAATAAACGCCCCTTGCCTCTTTTCCGAAAATAATATTTCATTAACTTGTATGAACTTCTGTTTGAGGTAGCTCTTTAAAATGGGTTCTACTCTCAAAGGAATTAATTTGAGAAGGGAGGCTAAAAATACATGTATAATTGTTGGTTCCTATGGAAGTATACTCATTCACCTAAAGACTTCTTATTAGAGGTATTTTGCAGTGGCTTATTACTACTTTTTATGCTCTAAATAATGTCCCCTTTTGTAAAATGCAATGCCCCTGGGTTGTTTAATAGGATTAATATGGTAGATTTATTTGCACACAGCATCAATGCTAATCATGTAGCAGAAATCACAGGCTGATCTGAGTGTTCAGGTATTCACTAGTGATAATGCACCTTTGCCTCTGGTACAGTTCTAACTATTGACAGCATTAGTTACTACTTAGACGGAAGACAAAAAAAAACAAAAAAAAAACACAACTTCTAGTCTTGTACTTAAATCATATTTTTCTGTTACTGTTATGTGTTCTTAGTAGATGTGTTCGAAATACATAATTGGTCCCTGTTACTAGAGTGTGTATATCTATGTGTATGCATTAGAAAGGATGGTTTTCTGTGTGAAAATGTGTAGGTGGTTTAGTCAAGTTTGACTATTTTTTTGTTTTGTTGACAGATATTTATTAAAGCTCATAGGTTGAAGATATTTTTTATTTATGCTCATGGATTTAATGGGCAAGCTCATGGGTTATAAGGTTGAGCTCATCAATTCCATGGGCAAGTCATACATACACTGCCCTTGAAGTCCATGAGCATCGACCAATATTTTGTAAGACACAGGAAACAGGTTTGGTCTGACATAGGTTAAACAGGAGTCCAAAGATTAATTTTGGTTAATTCTCCATAAAAACCTATGTTGTGACCTCTCATTAGAACCGTCTCGCTGAGACAGTTCTAATGAGGGGTCACAACATACTTTTAAGGAGAAATAAGAAAAAATATTCCAAAAGTATCATCAGATACCTTTTATTGGCCTCCGGTTAAAAGTGAAGGTCTGTGATCCGCCTGTGCATAAATGCAGGCTGACCTGTGGCTGATCTGTTTACAGTATGGATATTTAATGGTCCTATTACAGTGTGGTGTGCAAACAGCTGCATCTTTGGTAACATGGTCTCAGACTTTGCTGTTTGCATTGTATTTCCAACGTAGTTTTTCATTGTTTTGTTGTTTGCTCAAGTAGCTATAACTGTGCAACGATGCAGGCCGTCCCCTTGTTAATATAGTTATAGCATATCATGACTTTTTTTGAATTCATTTTATAATATTTGTACTTAACGTTACATTGTCTTGTACTTACATTATTCTGGTTGTTTAATGTTTATATGTAGCCATGGCTTTGTAAATGGTTTTTGTTTCATTGAAATCCATACTTTTATGTCTTTTATTTTACATTATCAAATTTAGTTTGTTTTAATTGGGGAATTGTTTACTTAGACAACTTCAAGAGGTTCTTTACTATATATACTTACATGTTACTTTTTAGAGATTTTTAGAAGCCAACATTTTTTGAGTTAAATGTTAAAATTTATATCACTTATCTGGGAGCCGTCTCATGGGGGGCTACTGTTAAAGGAAAGGATTTTGTCAGTCTAAGAGCAAATTCTTTCTTTCATTAGTAGCCCCCCATCAAAGAATGGATCATCCTACCAAGGACGCAACTAATGTTAACCCATTCCGTTTGGGATACCCCTTTAGGGGTATCTGGGCAAACAGTTTGGATCCAGATCAGGCCCCACAAACGTGAGGTTACACAAACGTGGGGCCTGATCTGAGACCCAAACTGTTTGCTGCCTAGACATCATTTCTACAAGAGTTAGTTAGACCAATATTGTCAAAATATTCTTGACTTTTGATGCAGAGGACAATTTCAGCAGACGACAAAAAATACCCTGAATGCAATGGGTTAAATTGTATGGATACACTTCCATGTTTTTCCACCACTCTTGTGAATTTTCCCTTTAAGAGAAGGTGTCTTTTTGGATGGCTTCCTCATCTAGAAAAGCAAACAGGGAGTCACAAAAGGTGTTCCCATTTGCAAGAACAGGGAAAAATATGGATGTGTACCTAATAATCCTATATACCATAATCAACCCATTTACCACAGATGCCCCTATAACCGCACACCAAGGCCATTTTCAGAAGAAAACTGCACAAGCTCATGCTGCTTTTCCTTTTGAAACTCTTACAAAACCCAACAACTTACTAGATCTATTACTGTTTCAACAGCAAACACAAGACTTTCGTATCATTTTCTATCCCTTGAAAAGTATTAACACAAGCTATTACCAGTCCTACTCCATGTTGCTTCTTGCCAGTCACCCTGCATTTGATTGTTCTGTGTGTGCGGTAATTAGACATATATAACCATACCTTTTTGATGCAATTTTGAAAAAGTTAAGCGCACTGTGCAGTAAATGGGTCGATTACGGTACTTTAAAACCTTGTTTTATTGTACAGTACAAGCATAGCTGGAGCTTTGTCAGTGTTTTCATACAAACACAGTTAAATAAGATTTCTTTTGCAAATGCTTAGTTTTGCCATTATTAGTAAATGAATATGTTTGCAAAGTTTTGATATGCAAGTCTCATATGGTTCTTTGCAATGACCATTTTGTCGAAGTTTCATTTGTGCAAAACTTCACACTCACAGCATGCAGTGAAAATAAAACTATCACAAATACTTTTAGATACACATAGAAAGGATACCAAATTCATTCTTGCTTTATCTTGTTAAAGATACCAAAATGTAGATGGCCACTGGATGACTGTGTTGATCAGCTGCTTAAGTTTAAATTTGTATTTTTGAGATTTTTCCAGATGATAATTTCATTTTCAGATATACTCAATTACAGAAATATAGTGTACATAGAAGATATATATTTATTTTTAAACTGTATCATATAGCTGCCAAATTCAGTGTCACAATTAAAAATGTCTATAATAGTAGAATACCAGCCATAATGACAAGGACAAAGCCTGGATAAAAAATGTGGACCCATATAATCCTGCCACTAAATCTTTGGCTCATTGCCAGTATTGACTTTGAAATGCCAGGATTTTAGTTTATGAAATACCAGGGTTTATGTTCTTTTACAGGTTTACATGAGCATAGAATTTTATAGCCCTAATAATTAAACTTAAAGACAGGGTCTACCTCCCTCTCTCTAGAATGACCCTAGATACCTAAAACAGATGTGTAATTCTGCTATGACAAGGTTTTCCATTCCAAAAACACAAAAAAAAATCTAGGATCTAGATTTTTGGTAGATCCATCTTGTAAGATGGATCTAGATTTTTGGGGTTGTTTTGGAAGGGGTTTAGTTTTTAGGAGTTTACTACATGTACTTTGTGTGCACATAGAAGATCTAAGTTTTATTATATAAGTAGAAAGATGCATAATGTAAGCAATTACCATAAACATTCTACCAATTGAGACACTAAGATTTTTTTTGTAATTTTCTTCGAAGTAACGCATTTGATTACAATGCAGGAATGTGCCCTAAAGCTGTAGATGGAATGGCAAACAATGCAGACCCTGATCAGACCAGTCTGATTTTGATCTGCACAGGTTGCTCAATTCTATCTGTCTCAATACTTTGAATTTTTTATAGAATTCAATTTAAGAAAATATTTATATCCATAGTTAAACCTGTCTTCCATTTTAAATTGGACAGTAACTGTTGGAAATGTGGTTGTTTAGTGAATTATTTGACTGATAATATAGAGCTGTTTCTTGTTACCAATGACAGGTTTTGTGCCAAACATCAGCTGTCTTCCAGGGTGATCAGGGCTTATGCTGCTAGTTTACGCTGTGATTTTATGCTTTGAGTTTTGTCTGTTGCTATAAATATGCATCCAATATGACCTGTTCCATATGGTGTATGCACAAATTTGTGTCATGGTATTGGGGAGACAAACATTAACTCTATTTATATCTCATTTCATACTTTTCATTGGTTCACCATGATAATGTAAATATTCGTTTCACCATCCTGTTTGTGCATTACCTGTAACCTGCTGATTGTTGCCATTATAGCCATTTCTGTATGTGTACATGCATTCACTGTTTGCCAAGGTGTTTGGCAAAAAAGAGACCGAATGGCAAACAGCATACACCCAGATCAGACTGCTCCTGAGGAGCAGTCTGATCTGTGTCTACGCTGTTTGCAACACTTCTATTCACTATCAGCAGGTCAAAGGTTAAAACTACAGAATCAACCTGTTCCATTTGGGATACCCCAAACGTGGGGCCTGATCTGAGATCCAAACTGTTTGCTGCCTAGACATCATTTCTACAAGAGTTAGTTAGACCAATATTGTGAAAATATTCTTGATTTTTGCATCCGAATGATGCTTAGTAAATGGCAAACATTGTAGACCCTTATCAAACTGCTCCTTGAGGAATAGTTTGATCAGAGTCTAGGTTTTTCTTAGACCTGCCCGAATATTTAGGGTCATTACGGTACTAGCATAGCTGGGTCTTTGCCAGTGCTTTTAGATACGAACTTTCTGCAAATGCTGCTTTTCGCTCATATTAGTGACTGAATATGTTTGTGAAGTTTCAAATTTGCATTGTAGTCACCGGTTTGCCTTTAGTTTTATATATTTGCGGAAAACTTCAAACTCATTTAGTTGTCTGAAATAAAAACTATCGCAGATATGTCCAGATACACACAGAAAGGATACCAAATACATTCTTACTTTGTCTAGTTAAAGATACCAAAATGAAGATGGTCACTGGATGACTGTGTTGATCGGCTGTATAAGTTTAAATTTATATTTCTTTTTGAGATTTTCCAGATGATAATTTTATTATCAGATATACTCAATTACAGAAATATAGTGTACATAGAAGATATATATATATTTATTTTTAAATTGTGTCATATAGCTGCCAAATTCAGTGTCACAATTTAAATGTCTGTAATAGTACCATACCAGCCATAGTGATAAGGACAAAACCTGGACCAAAAATGTGGACTCATATAATTCTGCCACTAAATCTTTAGCTCATTATCAGTAATGACTTTGAAATGCCAGGATTTTAGTTTATGAAATAACAGGGTTTATGTTTTTGAGCATAGAATTTTATTGCCCCAATAATTCAGCTATAGACAGGTCTATCACCTTCCCTTTAAAATGAACCCAGATCCCGTAATCAGTTGTGTAATTCTGCTATGATGAGGTTTTCCCTTCCAAAAACACCCCAAAAATCTAGATCCATCTTATAAGATGGATCTAGATTTTTGGGGTTGTTTTGGAAAGGGGGGAACTTTTTCTTATACATGTAACTGAATAATATGGTAACAGGGTTTAGTTTTTATGAATTAACTACTTTGTATGCTCATAGAAGATCCAAGTTTTATTATATGAGTAGAAAGATGCATAATGTGAAATTACCATTTATGAAAATACCATAAACATTCTACCAATTGAGACACTAAATTTTTCTTGTAATTTTCTTCCAAGTAATGCATTTGATTACAGTGCAGTAATGTGCCCAAAAGCTGTAGATGGAATGGCAAACAGTGTAGACCCTGATCCGACCAGTCTGATTTTGATCTGCACAGGTTGCCCAGTCCTGTCTGTCTCAATACTTTGAAATTTTTTGTGTAATTCAGAATCAGATTTTATGCAATTTAAGAAAATATTTATCTCCATAATTAAACCTGTCTTCCATTTTAAATTGGACAGTAACTGTTGGAAAATATGGTTGTTAAGTGAATTATTTGACATAATATAGAGCTGTTTCTTGTTATAATGTTTTTAATCCAATGACAGGCTATGTGCCAAACATCAGATTACTATTGTCAACTGTCTTCCAGACTGATAAGGGTTTATGCTGTAGTTTATGCTGTGATCTTATGCTTTGAGCTTTCTTGGTATAAATATGCATCCATTATGACCTGTTCCATATGATGTATGTGAATTTGTGTCATGGTACTGGGGAGACAAACATTAACTCTATTTATATATCATTTCATCCGTTTCATTGATTCACCATCATAATGTATGTAAATATACGTTTCACCATCCTGTTTGTGCATTACCTGTAACCTGCTGATTGTTGCCATTACAGCCATTTCTGTATGTGTCCAATCACTGTTTGTCAGAGAGTTTTGCGAAAAAGAGACCGAATGGCAAACAGCATACACGCAGATCAGACTACTCCTGAGGAGCAGTCTGATCTGTGTCTACACTGTTTGCAACACTTCTACTCATTATCAACAGGTCAAAGGTTAAAATTACAGAATTAACCTGTTCCACTCGGGGTATCAGGGCGAACAGTTTGGATCCAGATCAAGCCCCACAAACGTGGGGCCTGATCTGAGATCCAAACTGTTTGCTGCCTAGACATCATTTCTACAAGAGTTAGTTAGACCAATATTGTCAAAATATTCTTGATTTTTGATGCAGACGACAATTTCAGCAGACGACAAGAAATACCCAGAATGCAATGGGTTAAACAGGAGCTGCATTTAAATGAATACTGTCTTAATGTTTTAAGGTAGATAACCTTGTTATTGTCAGGTCAGATTATGCACATTCTGACCAGGTTGCTCGATTTGTCAGGGCTTGTGCAGTTTGAATACCCTTAAAGGTGAAAGAATATCTTTTCTGTGGCCATTGTTATCTTAAATAGGAAACAACTTTCGTGACTACCCATTGGCTTTCCTGGAATTTGTACCCCCATTCAAAATAGAAAAGGTTCTGCTCCTAGTAACAGCTAATTTTTTCTTGTCAGGGGACTGACTGAAAATGGAGACAAGGTTTTCAGGAAAAGATTTAGTTTGCACTGACCTTAACCCTTAATGCGCCAAAAAGCAGACGACAAAATTTACGTCTGCAGAATTTCAAAAAATGTCTCGTCCAAGCGATATCATATTGAGAATTTAAACACTAGTGGGCAAACAGTGTAGGTTCAGATGAGGTGGCTCATTATGAGCCACCTCATCTGGATCTACACTGTTTGCCAATTCAATTAATTTTTGGCGCTTTAAGAGTTAAGATATTTTGTATCACAATTGTTACATCATGTATCATACTTGTCAAGGAGAAGGCTGAACAGTCTTAGATGTTTTATAAAAAACTGGCTACTTTTTTGGCAGTGTTACTTAACAGCTCAATTACAGTTTATGAAACTTTCATGCTGTATCCATTAGTTTACTTCCAATGGTTCTTGAATGAAAAATGTAAATCCAGTGAAATCCAAACGTTACAAAATTTGTAAAACACAATTTTATTGATGATGTATTTGCACGTGCATGGCTTCAATATGAAATTTTTAGTACTTTATATCCTTGGTCATTACTTGATTAATTAGTATTATTTACTATGAAATCCATATAGATTTTTATTCTTCATTAGATATACATGAAAAAGTTCTATCTGCTGATTTTGTTTACCAAAGTTTAGCAAATGTTACAGTGCTTCAAAACTAACAGTTTTACTACATTACTTGACATGATACTTTCAAAGGTATTGTAAACAAAAACACAGTCATGTTTTGGCCAAAAAATGTGAGGAGCTTTTGCTGTGCAAAACATTTTTCAGCAAATTTGCTTTGATGTATGCTAGAAAATTTAACAAATCCTTGACTTAAAACTTTGTTAAGTATCTGATGCTTTATAGGTATATGGGTACACCTCCATATTTTCTGCCATTTTTAGTTCGCCTGGACAAAGTCCAGATAGAGCTATTGCACTACCCCTGGCATTGGCATTGGTGTCATTGTTAAAGTCGCCATCCACCTTTACATAAAAGTTTTTTTAAGAGCTCATATTTTCCAAACCATATAATGGATTTAGTTCATATTTGGTATGATGATATAGGTCCAACGTTTCTGTCAGCAATACCCCAGCCCACGCCCATGATCTTACGGTCAAATAGTTCTTTGGTCCAAGTTCCAGGTGAGCTCTGCTGTCTAATGACAGCTCTTGTTACTATGGGGAACAACTTGTGACTTCTAGTGACTTGTGACTTCTTGGGACTTCTAGTTTGCTTCTCTGGATGACTTAGCTCTTCCAAAATGAGGTCTACTCTTAAAGGAAAAAATTTGCTCCTAGAGGAGCAAATTCTTTCCTTAAAGAGTAAACCTCCATCAAGACGGGAGGCAAAAAGAAAATGGTAGAGTTGCTTCCCCTGACAGCGTATCTATTTACCTAAAGGCAACATTATAAAACATCATGGTATTGGTTATTTCACCTGTGAAATCAGCTATCATTTGTTGAATAAATAAAAGAATTTCATGTCCTTGCCTTGATTTCTTTTTTTATTCATTGGCTTTAAAGATTTAACAGGGTCCTGTTTTTCAAAACTAACAGCCTTGTTAGTTGACAAAACGGTAAATTTTCCAACCTATTGTACGTGAAAACACTGCCATTTTTGCCGATAAAATGTGAGGAGCTTTTGCAGAAGCTCCTCACAATTTTTACTGAATTCCCCTTTAAGATGTTTATCCTTTCCACAACAATACCAAATCTGGATCTGTCTTGCCAGACCTAGATTTTTGGATTGTGTTGGATGGGAAGGAAACAAGACGGATCTAGGTTTTGGGATTGTTTTGGAAGGGAAAAACCCTGTCTTAGAAAAAATATAGTATACAGTCAACTCTCAATATCTCAAACACTGATATCACAAAGTAACCTTTTATATGAAAGAATATAGTTTGGGAAGAAAACCTTTTTTTTTACTTACATTTGCGACTCCTGTTATCTCAAACTACTGATGTCTCAGGGTAAATTTTCTGGGACCAGAAAATTTACTTTGACATATCATTAGTTTGGGATGAATTTCGACTTTGAGATATTGAGAGTTGACTGTATAAAAAAGAGAGGGGTAGCTTCTGGGACAGTATTAAACTCATAACAGGCACATAAGAAAGGAACAAACAACAACTTAGAATTTTATTTTATTTACTAAACATTACTTATTCAAGATTTTAAATGCAAAGAGCAACATTTACATATGCATACAAAGGAAAATACAAGATAAACTACATAAGAAGTAATTCAGTTTCCTGCATAAAGAATACATTTTATCACAACATGGAATTTAATTACTTGAGCATAATCATTTGTTTGAGAAAATCTGAAAATTCTGTTGAAAGAATTTAGGTTAGTAATGTAATTGAAAAATTGGCTGAGCATGGCATACACTGTATGTCATGCTCCCATACCAATGACATCATAGATCTGTTACCATAGCAACTTTGAGTTTGTATTTATGTCAGTGTGATGTCACTGAGACATCATTTGCCAAGGTACAACACAACAGTTTGAAATTCCATAGTTGCTATGGTAACAGATCTATGGCATCATCTCACTTAAAATTTGACAGGAGCATGGCATACAGTGTCATCTCACTTAAGATTCAACAGGAGCATGGCATACTGTGTATGCCATAATCCTCTCGAATTATAAGAGAGATACTACCTGAAATTCATACAATGTAAAAGTGTATTTTTCTCAAACCCATTACTTGTTCTCAAGACATTTAATTCTGTGTTATATGTGAATCATCAATGCACTACCCTTTGTAACCATGGCTCCCTCATGTCCGGGAACAGGAGATATAGGGACTTAAGTACGGCACTTTCAAAATAGCATAATCCCAACACAATATTCTTCAAGCGCAATTATAATTTTTCTACCTTTGCAAAACGGAATATAGTCCCTGGACTGCAAAAGTCTTTTACACTCTCCACCACAAAATGCAAGTCTCCTGCAGGGTCAGGGGAAAATCAATATCCCCGCTATTCCTAGCCCTGGGATAGCCATGGTTGCAACTGATAAAGAAAGAGAATCTGAGCCATGACATGACAAAACCAACAAAGTAGCATGTGCACCCAGCAAAGACTCAGATCAGCCTGGGCATCCACCCAGTCTGATCAGAGTCTTTGCTGTGTGCTTAGAGGTACTTAAGGGTCTAAGCTACCTCCATACCGACAACAAAGACTCAGATCAAACTTGGTGGAATCCCAGGCTGATCTGAGTCTTTGCTAGGCCCAAATGCCACTTTGGGTTTTCTTGTGTTGTGGCTCATTTATTGATTGGCATAATCAGAAAAGGTATCTTATAGCATGTGTAAACAATAAAGATTTGGATCAGCCTACACATCTGTGCAGTCCGGTCAGAGTCTTCCCTGTCTGCATCAACAATCTATCAATATATCATAAGTGAAGATTACCACATTGTGCTTAAGTATTGGGACACCCCAAAATATATTATTTTCCATTTGTCCCAAATGAAAAATTTACTATTTTTAGTTGTCCCAAAATTTAGGCATGTTTCAGTATTATCAGTTTTCTGCAGTGGTGCAGGCTGATATTGGAGTATTTGCTGTATGCACTTGGCATTTGTTCCTCATGCTCTAGTGATGCTGCTGATGTATCGTATTGACCCTAAAATTTCAGACCCCTGAAAATCGGACAATTCTTAGAAAGTAGATTTTACACAGGTTAATGCATCCAAATGCATATGATGCTTAGTGAATGGCAAATGTTGCAAATGTTGCAGACCCTGATCAAACTGCTCCTTCAGGAGCAGTTTGATCTGGGTCTACAATCTTTGCTCAGGCCTGTCTGTCTGAATATTTAGGGTCATTACGGTTCTCTTCAAGCACATGCCTATCAACAAGATACACCATAAAAATTTTAAGTATTGGGACAGACAGGTCTCAGCAAATGGCGCATACTGATCAGAATCTACACTGTTTGCCATTCCATCTGCATCTTTTAGATGCATGACTGCATTGAAATCCAAACTACATATATTCCATTTTTAGGACAGTTAGTCCCTGTTTTGCTAAATGCTGTGTTGTGCAGATAAGCAGCTGTGTCTACTACGGCATACACTGAAGTTAACTCTTTAGCACCAGAGACGAAAATAGCTAAATTTGCAAAAAGTGTAGATCCTGATGAGGCGGCTCATAATGAGCCGCCTCATCTAAATCTACACTTTTTGCCCTGTAGTCTTTTAATTCTCAATATGAAATATCTTGGATAAGGCATTTTTTAAAATTTAGCAGACGTAAATTTTGTCGTCTGGTTTTTGGTACTTAAAGAGTTAATCAGGAAATCAGGACCAAAAACTTGATCAACATCATACAGCCTCTACAAAATAACATGATTTGTTCAAAGATTTAAACCAATTAAAGAAATCAATTTGACTAAGGCTTAACTTTTAGCTGCTGGTTCTCCGTCTTTTTTATTCAAACAGGCTGGGACTCAGCAATTAGCTCTACATCAATTCTTACAGTAAACTTTAATTACATTTTATTTGCAAGAGTTTTTTTCTTTTTCCTTACCGTATAGCGGGTTGCTTTGGTGGGTGTTTCATTTCTGCTTATTTCTGAGGTTTGATAAAAAGTGAAGAAATGAAAATTGCAGAATATTCCATCTAACAATCATTTTGCATGTACCTATATTTGCCCTCTTTCATATATATCGTTAATGTACCAACTTTGTTATGCACGAAACTTTGTTAGATTTTGCCGTCTTCCTGTGCTATTTGTGAAGTCAAAGTGACCACATGTGTCTGTTGGTAAAAATTGAGAGTGAGAGCTGTCGAAGTAGTTCTGCTGTTTTCCAGCGCATGCTGTTTTCCAGCGCAGTATGTGTTTCAAGCAAGTAAGTATTGAATATTCAAATTTTATTTCATAAGTTTATATTTACATGATATGAAAGTACGATAGGATTATTTCCCCTTAAATTTCGAATAACCCGCAAAAAATTATCAAGCTTCTACATGTATATACTCATCATGTGACTTCACATCAAGATGCTTGGTTACACATATACATGTACCACCTCAGTTTTATTTCTGGTGCCAAACAGTTTGGATCGTTTCTCGCATTCAGCTCTTTTTATGTTCAGAGCACACTGAGAAATATTTTTTGACTTATCTTTGAAACTATTTCAATTTATTAGTCATGGCTGAGGCTTCATTGCAGAAGGAAAGCCCTCCAATATTTTTGATGGACAAAACTTTTTCGTCGAAAGATTTGTTATCAAATTGTACATGAACCAAGTATTATGGAGTAGGTGATTCTAATAAGAGTCAACACTGTATACAAGGCAATCTTTGTGAAAGTATTTGTGATATTTTCCAATTTGATTTCACAGATCAACTGTATCAAAATTGCTATTGTCTTTATCAATGAGATAAATCATTGAGATCACAAACACAGCTTAAATATTTTCTGTGTTCAGTAACATGCTGTTGTGCAAAAATAGTGTAAGCAAAGGTCAATTTCACCTACACAGCTCTGACATACCTGAAGTATTTACCTTAAACTAAGTTACCCATAATGCAAGCTGCAAGGAAAATAGTTTGAATCAACCCATACTGCAAGCTGCAATGGAAGTTTTTGTTATACTGTTTATTGTAAATATTCAGACAAATCTCAACCATTTTTATAATGCATTCTACCATCTTTACAGTGTATAGGTCCACCACCATGTTTTTCCTCCACCTTTCCAAAGGAACTTTTTTTGTAGTTTTTCATTTGCTTCCCTGGATGATGAATTAGCTCTAAAAAGGGATCTACCCTTAAATGAAAATTTACACCTACAAGATAAAATTCTTTTTTGAGCTATCTCCAAATGCAAATGCTGACGAAAATGTAAATGATATTGCTACTTTCCTTGAAAGTGTAACCATTCACCTTAAATGTGCATGAGTCTATCAGCTCTATCTGCAACTGTTGGCATATACTGTGCCAACCCAGAATAAAAGTAGTCAATATTTGCCTGATGGCTCTATGCAAATTCTGGTTATAACTGCCTGTGTCTTTTGCGGAGATGTTTGAAATTGTCAAAATATAAGAGTCCTAGGTCAAAGGTGGAAAGATGACCTTGACCCCTCGTACTCATAAATCTTCATGTACTTAGTAGGATGACTAAATATACCAAGTTTTAGGATAAAATCTTCAAAAGTTTACGTAAAATCTTATGTTCTAGCATTTTCCCATATTTAAGCTTGCTGTAAAAATAGGTCAAGGTCAACCCAAGGTCATCATCTGAACAGTCTTGGTAGTACTCAAGTACCCAATGCTACATACCAAGTCCCAAGGCCATCAGTCAAGTGGTTCTGGAGAAGAAGATTTTTAAAGCTTTTTTTACCATATACAGGCATGTTGGTCATGTTTGAATAAATTTTCATTCTCTGAGCCCCTGGAGGCTCCATATTAAATCTGGTTACAATTTGTCCAGTGGCTTTTGAGCAGATGTCATGAAATTGTCAAAATATGCAATTCCTGGGTCAAAAGGTCAAAGAATGACCTTGACTTCTTGTACTCATTAATCTTCATGTACTAATCAAAATGTCTGTGTACACCAATTTTAAGGGCAAAATCTTCAAAATTTTCCATAAAATCTATGTTATAGCATTTTTCCATATTTAACCTTGCTGCAAAAAAAGGTCAAGGTCAACCCTAGGTCATCATTTGAGCAATCTTGGTTGTACTCAAGTACCTGATGCAATATATTAAGTGTCAAGGCAATCAATCTATTGGTTCTAGAGAAAAAGATTTTTGAAGCTTTTTACTATATATGGGCATGGTGGCCATGTTGGTCATGTGACCTGGACAGTATAAACAAATTTTCATTCCATCAGCCCCTGAAGGCTCAAATGAAATTTCATTACAATTGGCCCAGTGGCTTTTGAGGAAATGTTTGAAACTGTAGAAATATGAGAGTTCTGGGTCAAAGGTCAAATAATAACCTTGACCTTTTGTACTCATAAATCTTCATGTACTCATTAGTGTGACTGTATATATACCATTTTTTAGTCCAAAATCTTCAACAGTTTTCAAGATATATTATGTACTAGCATTTTTCGTGTCGCAGACGCGTATAATTTAGATATTGTTCCACATTTCACAAGATTTCATTGGTCAAATAACGCCATACGTCAAAATTTAGACAATACTATCTAAGGTCAATGAATATTTAATCTTCGTTTTTTCCCATCGCATGCACTGTGAATACTAGCACTCTGTCATATATTAATTCAAAATGTTTCTCTTGTTTGTAATTATCGAAAACAGACACAGATATTCAAAACTTTTTTTTTTCTACGAAGATCTACTTTTGATTTCTACTTTCAGTTTAATACTTAATTGCAGTATAAATAGATAGATAGATAATACACACTTTAAAAATCAATTAGATTGTGAGGATTGGTGGTTCAGTTGTAGGATGCTCGCCTGCCATGCTGGGGGCCCGGGTTCGAATCCCGACGGCTGCAAGTTTTTATTTTCTTTAAACGTTCCACGTTTTATTTTTTTATCTAATCTTTTTTGAATTTCATATTAGACAGCCCAATTTTGAGATAGGTCATAGTCGCTACCCAGTGGCAAAATTACGGTTGTGGGTGCCTACCTACATAGCTCGCTCTTGAGTCATATTAAGGAATGTGATTGTCAACTCTTCAACTAGAGACATATTAAAAAAAAACACTTCCATTTAATCTGCGATGATTGTCTTTTTTAAAGATTATTCTTGTTCCAAATAAAAGTACCAGAAAGCAAAATTGACCTTACCGTAAAAAAGGTCAAGGTCAACCTAAGGTCATAATCTGAAAACTCTTGGTAGTACTCGGATACCCAATGCCAAGTTTCAAGGCCATAGGCCTATTGGTTCTGGGGAAGAAGATTTTGTATGGTTTTTACCATATATGGGCATGGTGGCCATGTTGGTCATGTTACCTGGACCACTTGAACACTATTTTGTTCCTAAAAGCCCTAGAGCCAATATATGAAATTTAGTTACAATAGGCCCAGTGGTTTCAGATAAGAAGTCATTTGAAATTGTGGACGGACGATAGAGGCAAACAAACCCAGAAACACTGAAAAACTGAAAAAAAGTCGCAATTTTTTCAATTTTAAAGTTATCTGAGCAAAACAAACGACAGTATTTGACAGAACAACAACAATGGCTTCCAGACTCTTGGTCCACGAAGTAGTATCCATGATTATGCATGATTCTGACTCGGGATCGGAGTTGATATGTCTGAGAATGTAAGTTTATGTTTTTTGCATCATGTTTATGTATTTTCCAGGGCATTTTAACTGTATTTAGTCATCTGTCACCTGGCGCACTGACGTTTCTTACCTGTAATTTACCTGTATTACCTGCAGAATGTGACAGTTCTTTGTATCTGCCTATCATATGGAACTGGATAATTCATTCATTCACTTGTAAAGTAGTATAATAGAAAATACTTTTATGACAACTTATCGCAATAGTTATCATAAAATTATTTTGCATACAAATTCTTTTAGCAAAGATTTATGTTTATTTTCAATGTTTGTTTCAGAAAGAATCCGACGCTGCTTCAGACAGGCTTGCAGTTCCAGGTACTTCAAGAGATTCCTCACCAGCAAGCAATGAGGAACAACCAGTTCAACAAGCTAGGAGACAGGGGAAAGGTTCTGCACATGGTCAGGTTCGTGGTCAGGCATGTGGACAGGAAGGAAGGCGTGGACAGGGACGAGGGCGGGGCACAGCATGTGGAAACGCCCAGCCGCCTGAATTCAACAGGACTTATGTGGATTTTTATGATGATTTTGATGTTGACTGGGTTGGCACTCCCCGCCGAAACAGAGTATTGATTGCAATGATACAACTGATTTTCAACCTGTAGACTATTTCAAGTATTTTTTTCCAGATGATGTGTTTGACATATAAATGGCCAAACATACAAATTTGTACGCAACTCAGTTCTTGCAGAATCATAATCTCGAGAATCACTCGCATTACCACAGATGGACAGACACTTCAGTCAAAGAAATGCAGGCATATGTGGCATTACAAATAGTTATGGGCATTTAAAACAATAAACCTGAAATACTGGACTATTGGGGAAAAAACTGACTAACAGCAGGAAAATTTTGTGATGTGATGTCCAGAAACCGGTATCAGTTGATCAATACATTCCTTCATTTCAATGACAACGACTTGTGAGTAGCAAGGGGTGAAGAAGGATATGATCGTCCACTGATCAACATTATAGACCTAAGATACCTTAGTGCTTACGCACCAGACAAGAAACTGTCAATAGATGAATCTATGATAAAATTCAAGGGACCGATATTTTTCAGACAGTACCTACCTGCTAAGCCCACAAAGTGGGGAATAAAAACATTTGCATTGTGTGAAAGCAATACAGGGTATGCATTGAAATTTATGGTGTACACTGGGAAGAATACATTTGAGTTTGATAGGACTATCCATACGAGAACAAACTAATGTCTTGCAATGGTAACACTCAGGGTTTCGAGCATGATGGGTACAAGCTGTACATGGATAATTTTTACCTGTTGCCAAAACTCTTTACGGAATTGAAAGCTTGTGGGATAGGAGCAGTTGGCACTGTGAAACCAAACAGGAAGTTCATGCCATATGATTTGCAACCTGCAGCATTGGTACTGAATAAGGGTGATGACCCGGTGTTCATGTGATGTCAGGATCTGATTACGTGTGCAATGATGGATACAAAACGGGTTCATTTCTTGAGTTCTGTACATAATGATAATAATTATGAAAAGACAGTATGAGACAAACATGCAACTGGAGGTCAAAGAAGTGTTGTCAGACCAGTTATGTGTGCTGCATATAATGTTTTAGACCAGAAGTTAGGGTCATACAGTTAGTTACCCACATGAGTGTTCGAAGTGGTATATGACCATCTTTCATAGGCTAAGGGAGGTAGAACTAGTAAATGGATATATTATTTACTCTTAAAGTCTTCCTGAGGATGTAAGTCCCATGTCTGCAGTAACGTTCAGGCAACAAGTAATTGATGGTTTGCTTGAGGGATGGGAACTGTGTACTAGTAAGAAAGGCCGGCCATCAGTGACAGACAAACCTGATCGACTGACTGGACGACATTTTCCGGCGCAGAATGTGGATACTTGTAGTGACAGGGCAAATGGAAAGAGAGTACCTACAGATTTTATAACGTCATCAATACTGTATCTTTTATTGATATTTTACTACGAAGTAATAAAATTTCAGAAACTGCACTTTTTCTTGTTTGTTTTACATTGTCGTAAAACCACCCCGTTTTTCGGCAAACAAGATGGTTTGTGTTATACATATTTGCAATGATGGCCAAAGCGGCTTTGAAAAGAAAACAGTCGTTGACTGTTGAAATTGTGACTCTCCGGACAAGCCACCTTCTAAACAAGAATTCCGCGGAATGCTATGTCGCACCTGCATTGCGCTTCCACAGTAGTTTAACCTTGCTAAAGCAGGTGCGATAAAAAGTGTCTCAGAAGCTGGAAAAGAGTAATGTTGAAAAGCCGGCCACTGTCAGTTCTGCAGTAGCGCAGAAGACTCAGAGTCAGTCAACTTGTTCTACTGCATTTCGAATGAAGCTCTTTCGGCCGAACATGATAAATTTCAGAATGACATTATGAAAGTGTTAGAAACAATTAATAAGAACAAGACACTTCAGGAAACTCACCTACAAGATATTGAAACTAAGCTGACAGAGTATGAAGAGTCAGACGATTGTGGCGATGATGAATTTTGTCAAGATGAAAGCGAACAGTACTAATTGGTTGATGAATTTTGCATCAAGGGTAATATATCCTGGCTGTGCTTTCTTTATGTACCTGATCACTCTGTCAACAACAGTAAAGTCATTGTATCATCATGTTAAGTTAACAAATGAATACAGACTAGACATTAAAATGTGGGCATTATTCCTAGGATAACGGAATGGAATTTCCTTTTTTCTTAGGCATGCAGTCAGGACACTTAAGCAGAGGACCTTCAATTTTTTACAGACACTTCACCCACAGGATTTGATGGCTTTTACCAAGGCAATTATGGAAGATTCAAAGACAGCATGGTACCGGATGATACAAAGTCGTCCATAAATTTGTTCGAACTCTATCCAAGTGTCATGGCAACTGTACTATGGGGCATTCGTGGTGCAGAAAGAAAATAACAGTCAACTGTGATAATGCTGCTACAGTTGAAATCATTCATAAGGGCAGATCTAAAGCACCCTTTATAATGAAGTTTGTAAGGAGACTAATATGGCTAGAAGCTAAATATAACTTTGTAATTAGAGCTAGATTTATTCCTGGGATAACTAACTCCATTTCCGATGCTCTTTCTTGTTTTAAATTGCAGAGATTCTGACGTCTAGCTCCGCAAGCAGATCAGACACCAACCCCTTGCCTCAAGGCTTCAGAACTAATGATGTTTTGAAGTACAGTGTCGATAAACTTTGGCAGTCTTCAGTGGCAAGGACCACATTGGCCGCTTACCAAACAGGATATCAATGTTTATTGACATTTTTGACAATGTCTGGTGTCAACATCAGACCAGGAGAGCTGCCTATAGTATAGGAGGAATTATTGATATATTTTGTAACATGCTGTCATACCTCTTTAAAACTAAAATGGTCCACTATTAAATTATATCTTGCAGAAATATGTTTCTATTATTTACAAGCAGGATTTACCAATCCTTTGCACTCTGTGGACAGACTACAATATATTCTTTGGGGTATCAAAAGATCACAATGCCAGCTTTCTAAACCTAGACTACCAGTTACTATTCAAAAGTTGCATGAAATATGTGGATTATTAAAAACAGGTGTGTTTACTAAAAGTATAGATATAACTCTTCAATGCATGTGTCTTTTAGCATTTTTTGGCTTCCTCCGATGCTCTGAGTTTACAGTCAATGCTTTGCAAACACCCTATCTGCGTAGTTTGCTACTATATGTTCACACTGTTTTGGGCTCCATCTAAGACTGATCATTTCAGAAGTGGGGTTAAAATCCCAATATTTAACTAGAAGTGTTTTTCAGAGAAAAACTGATGTCCCTCACCAGCCCATTTCCCATCCCCTCTAATGAATAAAAAGCCTGTACAAATAAAATATCTATGCAAGTTTGGAAAAAATCCATCCACTGATTCTAAGGATATCCTACACAGAAGACTGTCCTTGAAAAATGGGTCAAGGTCACTAATACTAAAATTGTCTTAAACCTGTAACAAAAATATATTTATGCAAGTCTGATGAATATCTGTCAATTGATTCAAGATATAACTCATTTTAAGAGGAAAAAATAAGCATTTGTAAGTTAGCTTTTGACCTTGAAAATGGGGTCAAGGTCATCAAAACATAGTAAACTCTTGAGATTGTCCCAAATGTATATCTATGAAAGTAAAGTGGAAATCAAGCCAAAGATTAATGAGATATATCAATTTAAATGAAATTTTCACATATCTAAGTCCTCCTGTGACCTTGAAAATAAGGTCAAGGTCACCAACATCTCATCAGCTTTTAGTCCCAGTAATGTATCCATGCAAGTTTGGTGAAATTCCATCCACTGGTTCATGAGATATTGTGGGTACAAGAAATTATCCTCTAAGTCCTCCAGTGACCTTGAAAATAAGGTCAAGGTCCCCAAACTCTAATCACCTCTTAAACTTGCCTAAAAGATGTATCCATGCAAGTTTGGTTACATTCCTTCCATTGGCTCAGGAGATATCATGGGTAAAAGAAATTATCATCTACATGGGTACAAAAAATTGTAGTCTAAGTCCTCCAGTGAAGTTGAAAATGAGGTCAAGGTCACCAAATCTAAACAGTTCTTCAACATGTCCTTATGATATATCTATATAAGTTTGGTTACATTCCATCCATTGGTTCAGCAGATATTGTGGGTACAAGAAATTGTCATCTAAGTCCTCCAGTGACCTTGAAAATGAGGCCAAGGTCACTAAAGCTTATCAGCAATTCAACATGTCCAAATAATGTATCCATGCAAGTTTGGTTACATTCCATCCATTGGTTCAGGAGATATCAAGGGTACAAGAAATTATCATCAAAGTCCTCCAGTGACCTTCAAAATAAATGTAATCAGCTCCTAAACTTGTCCCAATGATGATATAGCCATGCAAGTGTAGTGAAATTTCACCGATTGGTTCAAGAGTTTAAGCCTCAGTTAGTGTCCAAAACATGGTAGAAAACGTGTTGGAAATTACAACAATAAACCCGTAGCAAGTGGTAAAGCAATGGGCTGCCGGGAATAAAATAAGTGAGGAAGCAGTCGGGAAACTGTTTGAGGAAGGCTTCACCTCACTAGAAGCCATAAGACTTTTAGATGCAGATGACCTTTCCAAGTCAAAAATAACATGGGGACAGAAGAAGCTGATACTCAAATGTGTCTGCCTGCTGAATGGAGAAACAACTACAAGAGAGGCGTCTGCACCTTGTGGGCTGCTCAACCAAGAGGACATGAATCAAACAAGCTCAACTGGTATGCGCACGCC
This sequence comes from Ctena decussata, assembly GCA_963989385.1. Classification (NCBI taxonomy): domain Eukaryota; kingdom Metazoa; phylum Mollusca; class Bivalvia; order Lucinida; family Lucinidae; genus Ctena; species Ctena decussata. The sequence continues at coordinate 28,076,812 of OZ022498.1, read as the reverse complement.
ATCGGCAAACCAATCAGCAACCACTGGAGTGCGCGGGCATACTATTGACCAATCAGGGGCCTCTACGAGCTACTTTACGACACAAGGTGGCGGCACCCAGGAGAATATGGACGCATATGTTCAGGGACTTCTCTCACAATTAATGAGAAGACATTCGCAGGCCAGAAGTGGCCTTGCTAGTGAGTTGAGCACCGAACATTCTGTCAAAGTGACACTGGACTAAACTTGCTTGGAGCGCCACCGGCCAGCAATGTGAACTCATTGTGGACGCAGTCATGGAAAGATCCACAAATAATTAATTGTAAAATCGGGACCAAAGAAACCCAAATTGGAAAATGTTTCCCTTGCTCAGTGGACTGTGGCCAACCTGGCAATCTTATACAAACTTCACGGCGAAGCCAAACTAACAAGGGAGGGTATCCTGGACTACTTGTCATACACGACAAAAGTCTGCCAGATTGTGCAAAGGTACAATCTGGTGTCAGTACTACTGTATGACAGGGAGTACAGGAAACTCCAATGCGCTCATGAGTTTAGATGGTGTACAGATATGCCCCATCTACATTCAGTTTATTTGCAACCCCGTATACCACTCATTCTCAGCCAATGTGTACAAATACTGTTTTCACATATTGCAGCCAAATAAACCACTTATAACGTATTGTTAATTCCCAAAACTACTTGCGTTGTAAAAGCAACATCCTAAGTGACGACTTGGATGCATTTATACATGATTTTAGACATTTTTCTGAACGCAATTGGATGTTGAGTAAGAAAAGGACCTCGAAAATTGCTTGTCTTCAATATGTTTTCTACTATAAAGAGGACTGTCATCACATTTTGTAAACCAACCTATTGCATGTTAGCCATCCTAAAAAGTGATTTAGCATGCAACTTTCTGAGACAAAAACACAGAAGTGATTCTTTTCTGCTTGAAATTTTATTTTCAGCGTTTTACACTTGACATGAAACACCAATCATTTATGAGCCCAAATGTTTAGTAGGCAGAGAGCTATGTATGTGGCCTCTTTATGTTATTCAATATAATAGTTATAAACAGACTCCACTAGGAGGAAAGAAATATCATAGATATAAAACTTTTACAATGTGTAGTTACAAACTGCATTTAAGACCATTTTTTCTATTTTATGTTCGTAATTTTCGTTCCATCATTTACAAGGTTAATCTAACATACCAAAATCCAAGCTATCTTTCACATTACAATCCATTGTGTGGTACTTTCAAACGCCTTCACATCCCTAGTGAAATTAAACACATTTACTATCCGACCAATGACAGCACCGATAGAAATTATCTATACGATATTAAAATTTTACGAACGACCATCATTTACGAGACGTCATTTACGAGTCCACGTTTGGAAGAGACCCTCCATATACTGGCATATCAGTTTCATATATACAATTTAACTTTCCTAATAATGTGGAACACAAATTAGACCCTCGCCGGATGCTGCTCTCATTAAAGCAGCCTTTTGTATGTGCATGTCACAGAAAGTAAACAGAGAGAATAATTTCAAAAATTTGGAGAGTAGATGAAAGAAGATATACAGTATATTTTGAATATTTAAGGCTAGATTTGCATAAATTTCTGTTGGTAAAACAGTCTGATCAAAGTTGTTTTGTTGCTAATAAATGCTGTCCGACCATGATAATGCATCATTATGGATAATGCAGACGCGTTTTCTTGTCTCGTAAATGATGAACACTTGTCCCGTAAATGATCAGGTATGTGTTCTTGTTTTCAAAGGCTTTTGATGTTTTGCAAGCATATCTGCTGAGTTAATGTTATTGCCAGACGAGAGTTAAGGATTTCCAAAAATGAGAAATTATAAACAACCCTGACTTTATAGAACTTGAACATTTTAATTATCCTTGATATGTGTTCGACAAAAGAAAGTCTTTTGGAGAATCAAGAATTCTTAGAAGCAACATTTGAATAATGTTTCCCTTAAGTTTAAAGCATATAAAAAATAGTGTCTCGTAAATGACGACACCATGTCCCGTAAATGACAAACCCTGAAAATCGTAAATGTTTCAAGACAAGAAGAGACATATTGAAACAACTTATATTGCGATGCTTGTTGATGCTTATAATGATTACCTGAATGAAATCTAAGGCATTTGTATTGGATTTTACACACTGAGATACACCAGCACTGATATTATATCAGATATTTAATACCTTTATAATTACCGTATTTCTTCGGCTATAAGACGGGGATTTTTCCCGCCGAGATGACCCCCAAAATTTGCCCCCGTCTTATAACCCAGGCTTTGGACACCCTAGCTATTTTCCCCCAAAGTCCCTAAGCAGCTGGTCACGGTCCATGTTCGTAAATATACAAGGCGCTCCCAAGTTATGTCCAGGTGCATCGCAAAACCCAATAGGTGTTGAGACATAAACAATACCTCAAGTACCGATCACATGAAATGATGCCATGATGCCGTATGCAAACACTGAATGCATCTAGCAAAACCAAATTTCTCCACTGTGTGCCCTCATTAAACTCCTTTTGAATTCCAAATCCGCAAACAATGTGTAACATTATCATCTTTATTTTTTCCTAAACATTCATATGGGTATTTTTCTGCAACCTAGACCTAAAACGTAAGGCACTTTTACTATATTTAATATCCTGACTTGACCCGAGTGACCTGTCAAAACTGAGTCTGTTATGTAATTATTTTGAGAGCAGTATTGATCCAGCTGTAGTGTAAGATCAAAGAAGCCGCAACAAGTGAGCCGGTCAACGACCTTTAGGTGACACAATTATGTTTGTTGAACTACTGGTGTTGGATTTGGATATTGACTGTATTTATGCTAAATATTCGGCCAGTGAATAAAAACAAAATCTGGGATACTGGAATATGTTTTCTCCACTTGTGTACATGCAAAGCTAAATTTAACTTACGGAAATACGACCTTTGCTCATACTGGATAAATAATGAGGTAATTAATCTAAGATATTTATGCACATTAGGGTAACTGCATAGCCGACCAGTTTAAATATATGTAGACATCGGTGACCGGTGATGACCTTTGGGGAATTTAGTAGTACTCCCCGCACCTCAGCAGAATGAAGTAACGGGGCGCCGATCATCCGTCCATGTTGGGGAATTGGCAAAAAATAGGCCCGTCTTATAGGCAAGGCTAAGCTAAATACTTGCCCAGACAGTCCAAAAAACACCACCCCCCGTCTTATAAACGACTCGCCCTATAGCTGAAGAAATACGGTACAGCATGATGGTGAAATCAAAAGCGCAGAGGATGAGAGAGTACCGGGAAAGAAAGAAGGCCAAATTGGGAGAAGAATGGCTTCGTCGAGAGAACCGAAGAGAACAGAAGAGTAAAAAGCTATTTTGTGCCTGTTTTACAGCTATAAGCAAAGAGAAGACAGCAAAACGGCGAGAGAAAAACAGGCGAAACGCCCAATCTTATAGAGTCAAGAAACAGAAGAAACTTTCTGTAACTGTGATGTCGCCATAGTTAACCATGCTGGAGCATCGGCATCAAGAGACGATGAAAATGGAGTTAGCAGTACAAAAAGTGATATCTTGAACAGTCCCCTCACTGTTAAAATGCTGGCAATGAAATCACACAGCTTTACTGGTAAAAAACGCACGTCAAGAGCATTAGCTAAAGCGTACAGGGAGATAGAAAAACTAAGTGATCAAAAGAAAGATCTCAGCAGAAAATAAACAGAGATAGGAAGCGACTAAGTCGATTTGAAAAGAAGAAGAAACCAATGACACCAAAAAGCAAGACAGATAAGCTATTAAAAGAGGCTGGTGTATCGCCAAGGCGCGGAAAAGTACTGAGAAAGAAACTCTTGTATGCTGAATGTCTAAGTGAAGAAATAAAGGAAGCAAAATGGAAGAATCCACGCAAGCTGGGAGAAATAAATGTAGTTGTTTCAGGGAAGCTGATTAAGAAATATAGACTGAAATCACAGTTAGAAAAGAGTGCTCATATAAGCAGAAAGTATGGACATGTTCATAGTAAAGAGATGCTGAAGTTTAGAAAATATAGAGATGAGATCAAGCCGACAAAGCTTAAAAACTATGATTCATGAATTCTTAGAGAGAGATGACAATTCCAGACTTTTACCAGGAAAAGCAGATACAGTGAAAGAAGGGAAAGGCAGTAAAAAAACTAGACAATCACTAAAGGTGATGAATGCCCCCGCCATATGCCTCACTAGAAAAGAAATGTGTTAAAACATATTTGTGTGAAGTTACATCAAAATCTGTCAATAAATAAAGGTGCTAGAGGGAAGACTGAGTTTTTCTTAAAAATAGCAACTGTGACCTTGACCTTAAAACTACAACCCTGAAAGGTTAACTTGTCCAAGATATTGTCATACTTAATATATGTGACAGTGCCTGAGATTTTGAGCCTTGTGGAGGTGCGACGTTGACGTCACGAAACGTGACTTGAAAGTGACGTCATAAAATTTGCACGTTAAGTTAATTGTATTTCCGCGCACTGACTAATGAATTTCAAAGCGTCTCCTGAAAAGCGTGATTCAACATTTCTATCGGTATGTTTAATTTTCTTCATCTACACTCCTTTAAGAATGTTCGCATTATAGATCTTTGAAAAAGAGATGTCGCGAACCAGACTTATAAAGGTTTTTCCAGCTAGTATGTAAATAATATCCAATCAGGGAAACGAAAACAAAAAATCGGGTGGGTGTGAATTTCGTTTGCTTTTGCAGTAAACCATAGAGCTATTTCTTTGTGCTTCTCAAAATCTGTTCTGGAAGCATTAATAAATATGAAAATGTTAAAAACATAATTTCCGATATTCGCTCCGTAAGGCTCAAAATGCCAGACACTGTCACATATGTGTGAAGTTCTATCAAAATCAGTTAATAAATAAAGGCGCTAGAACCATGACAAAGATTTACATGTACCTATAATAGCATCTGTGACCTTGACCTTGGACCTACAATGATGAAACATAAATTTGTCCCAGATATTGTCAAGCTAAATATTTGTGTCAAGTTATGCCAAAATCATTCCAGAGGGATGACAGCATATTTTCTAAAATAGCAAATACAACCTTGACCTTTACCCTGAAATTCTGGATCACGCACTTGTCCAAGATATTGTCACACTAAACATTTGAGTGAAGTTACATCAAAATTGTCAATGAATAGAGGAGTAGAGGAATGATAAAGTTTTTTTCTAAAAATAGCAACTGTGACCTTGAACTTGGACCTGCGGTGCTGAAACAGTAATTTATTCAAGATATTGTTATACTTAACATTTATGTGAAGTTACATCAAAATCGATCTATAAATGAAAGCGCTGGAGCAATGCCCTAGTTTTTCTGAAAATAGCAAATGTGACCTTGACCTTCATCCTACAAACCTGAAACGCAAAGTTGTTCAAGGTACTGTCATACCCAATAAAGCTGTGATGTAATACCAAAATCTGTTAATAAATGAGGCCGCTAGAGCGACGATAAAAGGTGAGATTGTATTTAAGCTATGGAAATATGGTCAAAATATGTATGTTATTCAAGGGGACATGATTCTGCAATAAAGACCTGACTGAAAGTTCTGTTTCCTTTATGCACATGTTCAATGCATGTCTGAACTGTGTTGCAAGTTTCAAATCCCTACATCAAATACTATTGGAGGAGTTGCAGAGACAAGAACAGTACTACAAAGTGTGAAATATGGTCAATATATGCATGTCATTCAAGGGGATGTAATTTCATTTCAAAAGTTAATACTTACCTCCTGAACATATACGGTAGGATTTATTTCCCTTTGACCTGCTAACAACTCTCAAAAATCAAGCGTCCACATGACACATCATGTGACCCAATCACTGGACGCTTCTAATTGAATCAGTTCATTTTTTGGCGACAACGTGCTAACATCGCAGTTATTAGCTATTGTGTTTATGAAAATATTTTTCGCTTTTAGACTTGAAGTTTATTTGTGACATTAATTCGGAATGGCACAAGCTTCGGTAAATTCCTCTATCGCGAGAGGAGAATCTGCTATGCTCCTTTCTTCGGATGAAGAAGAAGGTGAAATTTCGTCCATAAAATCATTGCCAGTTACACGTGTAACTTCCGGTAGTACTTCCGGCAAGGAGCGGGCTTTGGAAAAGAACAACAACAAGAAATCTTCTTCGGCTTCAAAAGCTAAAAGTGTTAAGTCTTCGAATAAAACTTCGACGTCCACGGTTTCGCGTGCGACAGCGAAGCTTACAGACTTGTCTCGGTTAGAGGAAAAACTCTCAGGTCAGATAGAAAACCGTTTTTCTTCTCTCGATGGTAAGTTTGAGAAACTTATTGGTTTGCTCAGCCCTTCTAACGGCACCGACATGCGGGAGCCTTCAGTTGACAATGTGGATAACGGCACTTCGGGTGTGCGTAGACCACAGAAAGAGAGAACCGACACATCAGGTGGACGGCCAGCTCTGATTTCTTTAGATAACAACCTTGATAGAGACTTGGATCTCAGTGATCAAGACCATGATGATATGATTTCATTACAGCCAGGCCAAAGAGAACGCCGTGGCATTGGTTTATTATCCTCTGAAGAAGGAGATAGTGTTTCTTGTGTAGAACAGGATCATGAACAGATATCTACTTCAAGATTTCAGAAATATTCAAAGTCTGCATCAGCAGAGAAAGGGAAAGAGAATGAGGTGTTGACTCATGATATTTTAAGAGAAATGTTTGGTGATGATGCTCAAACAGACTCTTCAGATTCTAAAGAAGGCTTGTGTTTGGACAAGGCTCAGATTGATATGATTAATTTGTCTTGGTGTCAAACACCAGACAAAATTTCTGCTTATAAAGAAAGTAGCAAACAGTCTTTTCCTGTTGGTGAAAGTACTGATAAAATGCTGAAAGTACCTAGCTTAGATGATTTGTCGGAGGGACTTTTAATCAAGAAACATGGACGAAAAGCTGCATTTGGCAGTTCTCAGTGTCTTTATTCACAGCCATTTAAATCTATGGAAAGAATAGCTTACCAAGGACAAGTGGCGGCACGCATGGGCATTATTTCTATCTGTTACACCCAACAAGCTTTGGGCAATCTGTTGAACAACTTGAAATCTAGTTCACCTAATTTAGATGAGGCAGTTCAGAATGTCAGAGACATATTTGCAATGTTGACTAAATCTCTTGATCAGATGTCCAGAACTGGAGCTTTTCATCATCTAAACCGCAGGAAGGCAACTATTGCAGACACCGGTTTACATGAATTTAAAGATCTTCAGAAAACAGCCATAACCTCCCCACTTTCAGGTGAAGGTATTTTTGGTCCTGAATTCGAGAAGAAGCTTAAAGATAGGCAAGAAAAGGACAAACAGCTGTCTGAACTAATGCCGGAGATGAATAAGAAGTTCTTTGGCAAAAGGAAAGGTTCTTTTTCATCAGAAGCTACGAATCAGAAGAAACCAAGGCAGTCAGAAGATTCGTACAAGTCATACAACAACAGGTCATCTAATTATGGTGGTGGCTTCCGGAAACCAAAATCTAACTCCTACTCTTCAAACTTCAAAAGCAATGCGAGGAATTCTTCGGTAAGTTCCTTTCGTCTCAGAGGAGACAAAAACAATAAAGCATGACTCAGTAATGTGCAAGTTTCCAGAGATACCTGTTGGAGGTCGTCTAAAATTTTTTGTTCACAAATGGGAAAAAATAACTCAAGACCAATGGGTTCTTTCAGTAATAAGAGGTCTCAAGTTCGAATTCACAAGCAAGCCGCCTTACACAGGAATTCGACATACAAATGTCAATGCTCAAAACGCATCCATTTTACAGTCGGAGGTAGAAAAATTATTGCAAAAAGGTGCAATAGAACCTGTCCTTCCAGAAAATATGAAAACAGGTTTTTACTCAACATTTTTCCTAGTCCCAAAGAAAACAGGAGATTTGAGACCGATCATAAACTTGAAACCCCTAAACAGGTATCTAAGGAAACAGCATTTCAAGATGGACTGTTTAAGCAAAGTTTTAAACCTGGTACATCAAGGAGATTGGGCAATTTCAATCGATCTAGCAGATGCTTATCTTCACATCCCAATTCACGTGAAATTCAGGAAGTTCCTAAGGTTCTGTATACTAGGGAAGGCATACCAATTCACATGCATGTGCTTTGGCCCAACGCTAGCGCCGAGGACCTTCACAAAGATAATTTCAGTGATTGCAGCACATCTAAGAATGCAGAACGTCCGTTTGGCAGTTTACCTGGACGATTGGTTCTTAATAAATCAGTTGAAAACCTTACTTCTGCTAGACAAAGTGAAAACGCTCAATCTTCTTGTCAGCCTAGGTCTAATAATCAACCTGGAAAAATCAGCATTAATTCCAAGCCAGAGAGTGACGTATATAGGGACAGTGTTTCTATTGGACAAAGGAATTGTCTGTCCAACATTAGAAAGAGTTCAGAAAATAGAACAAGCTATTTCATTGATAATACAAGAACCAACGGAACACAATTTTCTTCATCTTCTGGGCTTAATGGCATCATGCATAGAGCTAGTTCCAAATGCACGGCTCTACATGAGGCCAATTCAGCTCCATCTTCTGCATTTTTGGAGACCAGTCACGGGGGATCTTCAAGCAATAATACCAGTAACTCAGCATCTGGTAGATCATTTACAGTGGTGGAAAAACAGAGAAAATCTTCTGAAAGGGAAATTTTTCTGTCCAAAAACAAGTACGAAAATTCTGACGACCGACGCATCCAAACAAGGATACGGCGGTCATTTAGACAACCTAATTTGTCAGGGGACTTGGTCAGAAGAAGAGAAAAAATTGCACATAAACCATCTAGAACTAAAAGCAGTTCTTTTGTCTATTCAGAAATTTCTGCCTCACTTGAAAGATCAAAGTCTTTTGATTCGTTCAGATTCCACAACAGTGGTACAGTATCTCAACAAGCAGGGCGGGACTCGATCTCCAAAATTGTGTCTGCTGACTTGGGAACTGTATCAAATAGCAATCAAAAACAAAATTATGTTGAAAGCGGCCCATATAATAGGCAGCCAAAATTGTTTAGCAGACGATCTTTCAAGAGTCAAAATACGTCCAACAGAATGGACTTTGAACAATACAGTAACTCAGAAAATTTTTCAAACTTGGGGCACTCCAATGGTGGATCTTTTTGCCTCAGAACAAAACCGCAAAGTAGAAATTTTTTGCTCGTGGATTCCCAGCCCACTAGCTTGGGCAATAGATGCTCTGTCGGTGCCATGGCAAAACGTAGATGCGTACGCTTTTCCTCCAATAGCATTGATTCTGAAAGTGCTACAACACATGAAGAAGTTCCATTGCCAGTTAATCCTGATAGCCCCCCAGTGGCCGAGGAGACACTGGTATACGGATCTTCTTCAGATGCTGGTGGCACCTCCAATGAGGCTTCCCATGATTCAGGATCTGTTATATCAACCCAAAACAATGATTGTACATCCAAATCCACAAGTATTCAATCTGGTTGCATGGCAGCTATCAACATCTTTCCAAAATAAGGGATTTTCATCAAAAACTAGAAAACTCATGGCAGCCTCATGGAGAACAGGAACACAAAAGGATTACGCAGCTAAGTTTCGCAAATTCAGTAGCTGGTGTTGTGAAAGGGAAATTGATCCCCATACAGCAACTTTAGCTCAGTGTGCAGATTTCCTTACATCCTTGTTTCAGTCTGGGCTGAAATATAGGACAATTGCAGGATATAGGTCAATGTTATCAGCTATTTTGTCTCCTGTAGATGGCGTTGCAGTAGGTCAGCACCCAGACATTATTCGTCTTTTGAAGGGGGTCTTTAATACAAGACCTCCAGAAAAAAGATTAGTCCCAGAATGGGATTTGAGGAAAGTTCTTGATTTTTTGACAAGTAAAACTTTTGAACCTATATCTAAAGTTTCGTTGAAATACTTGACACTGAAATCTGTTTTTCTTGCAGCAATATCAACGTTCCGGCGTTGCAGCGACCTTCAAGCGCTAAAGATCAACGAGGGCTTCATGAGTATTGTACAGGAGGGTATTGTTTTTGTTAGAGATGGTTTGTCGAAGCAGGACAGACCTGGACATATTGGTAAACAAATATTTATTCCATGTTTTAAGAAAAACATAAAGTTGGACCCCAAAAGGGCAATTCAGTCTTATATTAAAAGAACAGAGGAGTTCAGAGAAGGAGAAAACAGACTCTTCTTGTCATTTAATAAACCACACAAAGCAGTGTCATGTCAAACTATATCTTCGTGGATTGTAAGTGTTATCAAGCAGGCTTATGAGGAGCAGTCAGATTTTAAAGTCAAAGCTCATTCAACGAGGGCCATAGGTCCCTCTTGGGCTCTTGTTAAAGGAGCATCATTGAATTCAATCTTGGAAGCAGCAGATTGGAGTAGAGATGCTACATTTAAGAAGTTTTACTATAGACAGATAGATTCTCAGGAATGGGAATTATGTTAGAAATGGAATAAAACTCATTTTTTGGCGAGTTGCTTCAGTGATAATTTTGTGAATATTTGTGCTATTGAGATGGGTTAGGAGACTCGTCTATACTGAGTCTATGTTGATTGATAGGAAAGGAATGTTTGTACATATATAAATACGTGTATATATCGGGGAAAATTTGTGGTGTTTCGTGTACAGTTATAATTATGTTGAATTTCATCGTCATGATCGGACATAAATTCACATGAGAAGACGTATGAAAAGTCACCAACACCCACCAACCAAAGATGTAAGCTTTGGAATCAATCTTACCGTATATGTTCAGGAGGTAAGTGGACTAGTACAACTAATGCTGCTATCGGCTATTGACTAAAGACTAAACTCACTGTTTAGAATAGTGAACGGCTATATATATATATCCATTGAAGCGTCCAATGTGACTGTAGATTTCGACGTTGCCAAACCTGATAAAAATTTACATCCTTTGCGTCACATCAAATATAAATCATATTGAATCGGGAAAACTGATTTGTATACTACAATGTAAACTTTAAATGATGGGATATTCGCCCCGAGGTTCTTGAGCCGGATAACATTAAATTTTGACCCCGTGAAAACATGACCCCACGCGTCAATTCTCAATGTTGAAACTTGACCCAGGTCAATTTTCAACACTGAAAAATGCTCTATGGGTCGATATTCAACATTGAAAAGTGGCCAGTTGGGTCATTTTTTCAACAGGTTCAAATTTTAATATTACACCAGAAGCACACCGGGTAGGAGGCAATCGAAAACGCTCATGCAGTCGATTAACGCGGGTCAAAAACCATTAGAAACAGCGTTTTCGATTGCAAATTGTCCCCAATTTGCAATCGAAAACGCTGTTTCTAACGGTTTTTTGACCCGCGTTAATCGATTGTTAAGAGCGTTTACGATTGCCGCCTACCCGGTGTGAGCAGTGGCCCAAGATTTAGGTATATGGCTAAATTAAAACGAGGCCTACAGAGACAAGTGGAAGCCTGGACTTTTTGTAACAATACGAGGCGCGTGGAAAGTTTGAACCTCAGTGTGAATTATGTTTAGAACTTGTACTCAACATTTCCCCAATCCTCAACAATAAGTAAAAAAGGCTAAAGGTCACCTGAAAAAAATATGTAGGTAAAAGAGTACACGTTGAAGTTTTTCCGCCATTTTTGGAAAGGGGAACAACAACAATGTTAGTGACTTCCTATTTGCTTTCCTGGAAGATAAATTCCATTAAAATGGCGTCTGCGCTTAAAGGAAAGAACTTTTCTACACGGGGGGGGGGGGGGGGGGGGGGGGGGGGGGCAAATTATTCTGTTTAACACTTGACTCTCGTTGAAAAGGGAGGCAAAAAATGAAAATGGCAGAGTTGTTTCCTTTGAAAGTATACCCATTCACCTTAGGGTAAAACATTGACTCTTATTTGTTAAACGTAACTTCTATCACTCCAACTTCAAAACGTTCAAGTGTAACGTCACGACATGGCCGAGCCCAAAGCGATAACTGCTCTCTCTTTTGCTAGTGCTGTTGCCTGGATGACTTCAAAATGTGATAGATAGATTATGCGATGTACGAGTGCTTTCGTTAAGCCGACGTCAACATTAACTTTGCACTGCAAGGCGGTCCTGAACGTTGAGTGACAGTAAATAATGAAAACCTAAAATATAACTGGCTTGATGCCAATACTTGAATCGGCATTTGGTTTGATGGTTTGTTGTTTGTTTTACTGAGTAATAATATTTGAGTTATGTCGAGCCGTCTCACAACGCGATAGTAGAAAGGAAAGATAGGGTTGAGACAAAGACGAGGCAGAGAAAATTATAATCCCACAGGACACCCAACCCCTCCGCCCTCGCCAACTCTCCGCGCCGATCTGTTGCAAGCATTTTAGTCTTGAAGATGTACTTTGTCCCTATTCGAAAGTCCATCACACCAAACAGTGGCAGTCTGATGAAAGTCATTACTTAGCCAGTTAGGAACCATTTTAAAATGAAAAACTTGCTACCCCTGGACAATTTTAAAAGGCAAATGGTCCCTTCATTTAAAAGTTGTCTTCTGCATTACTTAGACAAGACACGTGAATTTTATTTTATTTATCTAGGGTTGGTCTAGAGTCGCAACTCGCTTTGTTTCCTTGAAACCTGTCAATACAGTCCGAACATATTTGTGATAGAATCTTGTATAGCATTTTTCCTTGGCAGGGGGATTCATCTAGCGTCAGTCTAGAGTCGCAACTCGCTATGTTTCCTTGAAACTTGTCAATACAGTCCAAACATATTTGTGATAGAAACTTGTATAATATTCACGTATTGCGCATCTGAGCCTAAATGCTACATCGGAATGAGGTCCTGTTCATACATTCACGTTTCGTTCACACATGGACAGTCCCATTAACACGTAGAGGATCCATTGAAAAATGCAAGCCCCGTTCCTATATGGACATCCCGTTCGCATATGCAGTTCCCTTTCGCAGGTACAGCCTTGCAGATGTCGTTCACTTGTGCAGGCCCCGTTCACATGTAGCGGTCCAATACACATGTGGAGGTCCGTTCACTTGTGGAAGATCCATTTACAGGTGGCGGTCCTGTTCGCAAATGCAGTTCCTGCTCACATATGGACGACCCGTTCACAAATGAAGGTTCCTTTCTCACATGCGGATCCCGTTAACACGTGGAGGTCCCGTTTACACTTCACAGGCGCAGAGCCCATTCAACCATGGATTGTCCGTTCGCCTGTGGCGATCCCTTGCATACTTGGATAATCAGACTGCATGTCCCGTTTTACGCGCTGGATCTTTGAAAAATACAGGACCCGCGAAGGTCTCCATCTAGCGTGCAGCACCTTTTCACAGGTGGGTGTCCCGTTCATACGTACATATGTACCTATCTCGTTCACACGTCCCGTCCCGTTTATATGTGGGTATCTCGTCCACACCTGGAGAAGCCATTCTAACAAGCAGAAATGTTCATACATGGAGGCCCTGTCAGACGTAGAATACATGTTCACACGTGCAGATCAAGTTTACATCTTCTTGTTTGGTTCACCTATAACGGTTTCGTTCAGTCGTGGTGAATCCTTTCGGACCATGGAGGACCCGGTCACTGGAGGAGATTCAATTCACATTACCTGTTTTATTTTTTGTTGTTTTCGTTGTTTTCATTGATGAACCGCCCATTTACATGCCAAGGTCTCGTTCACACATGGAGGACCAGTTCAGGCACGAAAGGCGTTACATGTGGAGATTCTAGAAATCACCTTTACCCTATGCAGAGAGTTTGGTACCCTCAGAATTTGACATGTGTCCTACCGAGCCGTCTAGCGCAGTCGGCAGCACGTCGGTCTGCAGATCAAGCTGTCGCGAGTTCGATTCCAAAGCCCGGCCCCTGAACAGTCGTGAAGATTGGTCATGAAATATTTTCTACGCTCATTCTCTCCCTTCCGCTGACTTAAGGGCAGTTGTGAGTTTGTTTGTTTTGTTGAGCATTTACGGCCAAGTAAACAGCTAAGGTCATGTCTAGGCGGTCAGTTAACCTACTCAAACTATTCCATGACACTGTTCCATGGTATGGCCCATGTTCCTTCTTTCGAATGTGTTCTCTGCTCTCGAAGAAGCTCTTTAAGATTTTAATTAGATCTCCTAAACGTTTAACCAGTACTTAGTTCACATACTTTCGCCAGTAAATGACAACTGCCCTTCTTGAATCAGCAGAAGGGAATGAATGACCGTAGAAAATATTTCATGATCAGTCTCCACGAGCGTTATGTGGCCTGTCTGGGAATCGATCTCAGGACCCCTTGACCTGCAGTCTGACACGCTGCCGACTGCGCTAGCGGGCTGCCGGCAAGGGTAGTTGTCTGTTACTGGCGGAAGTATGTGCACTCAGTATTGGTAACCAGGTTAACCGCTTAGTATGTCTAAGCCTGCCCAGACACAGTGTGACGGCAGATGAACTGACAGGCTTGTGGTCCCTCATCCAGCCTCGTTGAGGCGGTTCGGATGAGGGGTTTATTAGCAGATCTGACAAAAATTGTCACCCATTGCCCACTCGCATCTAGAACTCTGCAACTTATTCTCCTAATGTCGTCATTCTATTCTATTCTGAAGCTTTCTTCGAAGTGTTTTACATGCAATTATGTTGCATTTGGACCTATACCTCGGATAGTGGTGCTGGTCTTGTAAGTCTATTGAGCGCTTTACACAAAGCATTGCTTAGCCGTTCGTATGAGCGTTCTTGTCATAAATTTCGACGTTTCGCTCTTCTTCTATTCCAGATAATAATTTAAACCGAGGCCCCAATCAAATGCGAACGTTTTGGGGCGGCTAGGTCGGATACCGATCCCAGGAACAATGTGCACACTATCTTTGAGTTTGACACAGATGACAGACGGACTCGGGCACCCAGACGGTTCTATTATGGATTCGTTCTGCGGAGCCGCTGGGAAGGACCCGTTGTTGGAGGCATTGGGGAAAAATGTGTACGCTAGGTCACTATCGCAGTATATTTATATAGGCTCTACACTGTTAGGAGCTTACTAGAATTGGCAAAATATCCGATTTGCCCCGCATGCTACGAAATTTTGCAAAACAATGAGAAAAATTGAAGGCTCTGGAGGTGATGAAAACTAATGAAACCATTCCATTGATAATTTCGTTTTCCTTTTTTTTTTGTGTGTGTGTGTGTGTGTGGGGGGGGGGGGGGGGGGGGGGGGAGGAGAGAGAAGGAAAATAAAGAGCTGTAACGCGTTAAGATGTTTAAAAAATATTTGCTTTCAGCCGGAGCCCATATACAGGTCCGACTCTCATACCATTGCACCAGGGTACTATATGTAGTTGTAGGATTTTTTTTAAAAAAATATTTCTTTGTTTACGACAATGACAGCGGGAGGTAATTAGTTGTTTGGTCGTTTAGGTTTTCACGGCCCTATGAGGCAGTATTTCAGTCTATATCGAGCCGTCTCCCAGAGAGTAGGCGAGAAAGGAGAAAGGACAGATGAGAAAAAAACGTCCAAACAACCCTTCCCGTATCTACTGCAAGATAGCAAGCACTGCCGGTCCTTGCCCCAAAATAATCCAAATAAGTAGGACGCACCAGTACTGAAAGCTACCCATCACCATCGCCCGACCCGACTGCCCAGTCAACCCACTAGAGGTGGAAAACACTCCAAGGCTTTCTCGCCCTCGGAGGATATTTCCACTCGAATTTTCATCCTACTCATGCTTGTTCCACTGGCTTGTTCAGCCATTTTCAACCCAAATGTCAATCACACAAATGAATAACAACAACTCATTTTAGTAAAGATGTACAACTATGCGCAACGGTGAAATACACGTGACTGGACACGGTTAAATAAATAACAAAGCGTGGCGGATCTAGCTCGTTTTCCTTTTTTGCTTTATTTGAAAAGAAGGGATTATGATTTATTATTTGATTACTATTCAAGAAAGAAACTGGAAAACTTCGTTCACGAACTTAGAGACCTTATATATGCCACCAAAGGTTTCTGAAGTCGGGAATTTCGTTTTCGCAAACTTGTCAGACAATCCGCCATCGTTAGTTTTTGGCATAGCGTTTAGTCTTTAGTCTTAGTCGCCTTAGTTGTACTAGACTAGTATTAACTTTTGAAATGAAATTATAAAATTTGTTTTCAAGTTTGAATTTTATGAGAAAGTTAATACTTACCTCCAAACTTGCCCACCCTTTCCTCCCCACAGTTCATTGGTGACAAGCACGTTGTCGCCATGTGGAACTGATTCAATTAGAAGCGTCCAGTGATTGGGTCACATGATGTGTCATGTGGACGCTTGATTTTTGCGAGTTGTTAGCAGGTCAAAGGGAAATAAATCCTACCGTATATGTTCAGGAGGTAAGTATTAACTTTCTCATAAAATTCAAACTTGAAAACAAATTTTATAATTCTGCAATAATGACCTGGATCAAAGTTTTGTTTCCTTTATGCACATGTTCAATGCATGTCTGAACTGTGTTACAAGTTTCAAATCCCTACATCAAATACAATTGGAGGAGTTGCAGAGACAAGAACAGTACTACAAATGTGAAATATGGTCAAAATATTTATGTTATTCAAGGGGACATAATTCTGCAATAAAGACCTTAATCAAAGTTCTGTTTCCTTTATGCACATGTTCAGTGCATGTCTGAATTGTGTTGCAAGTTTCAACTCCCTACATTAAATACTGTAGGAGGAGTTGCGGAGACAAGAACAGTACTCAAATGTGAAATATGGTTATAATATGTATATTATTCAAGGGGACATAATTCTGCAACCAAGACCTTAATCAAAGTTCTGTTTCCTTTATGCACAGGTTCAATGCATGTCTGAACTGTGTTGCAAGTTTCAACTCCCTATATCAAATACTGTAGGAGGAGTTGTGGAGACAAGAACAGTACTCAGATGTGAAATATGGTCAAAATATGTTTATTATTCAAGGGGACATAATTCTGCAATAAAGATCTTAATCAAAGTTATGTTTCCTTTATGCACATGTTCAATGCATGTCTGAACTGTGTTCCAAGTTTCAACTCCCTGCATCGAATACTGTAGGAGGAGTTGCGGAGACAAGAACAGTACTACAAAGTGTGACGGACGTACGTACGTACGTATGTACGGACGGACAAGGGCAAAACTATATGCCCCTCCCCACTTCGTGGCGGGGGCATAAAAAAGACAAAACTAGAAATGTTTTTCAGAGAAAAACTGATGTCCCCCTACCAGCCCATTTCCCATCCCCTCTAATGAATAAAAAGCCTGCACAAATAAAATATCTATGCGAGTTTGGACAAAATCCATCCTCTGGTTCTAAAGATATCCTACATAGAAGACTATGTCCTTCAAAAATGGGTCAAGGTCACCAACTACTAAACATGTCTTAAACCTGTCACAACGATACATTCCTGCAAGTCTGATGAATATCCATCCACTGGTTCAAGATATCTCATTTTTAAGAGAAAAAAATACACATATGTAAGATAGCTTTTGACCTTGAAAATGGGGTCAAGGTCATCAAAACATAGTACACTCTTGAGACTGTCCCATTTGTATATCTATGAAAGTAAAGTGGAAATCAAGCCAAAGGCTAAAGAGATACATCAATTTTAGTGAAATTTTCACATATCTAAATCCTCCTGTGACCTTGAAAATGAGGTCAAGGTCACCAAAATTTTGTTCAGCTCTTAAACTTGTCTAAATCATGTATCCACAAAAGTTTGGCGAAATTCCATCCATTGGTTCAGGAGACACATGTCTTGTGGGTACAAGAAATTGACATGTTAGTCCTCCAGTGACCTTTAGAATAAGGTCAAGGTCACCAAAATCTAAACAGCCAATAAACTTGTCCCAATCGTGGAAATCAAGCCAAAGGCTAAAGAGATACATCAATTTTAGTGAAATTTTCACATATCTAAATCCTCCTGTGACCTTGAAAATGAGGTCAAGGACACCAAAATTTTGTTCAGCTCTTAAACTTGTCTAAATCATGTATCCACAAAAGTTTGGCGAAATTCCATCCATTGGTTCAGGAGACACATGTCTTGTGGGTACAAGAAATTGACATGTTAGTCCTCCAGTGACCTATAAAATAAGGTCAAGGTCACCAAAATCTAAACAGCTAATAAACTTGTCCCAATCATGTATCCAGGAAAGTTTGGCGAAATTCCATCCATTGGTTCAGGAGATATAGTGGGTACAAGAAACTGTCATCCAAGTCATCCAGTGACCTTGAAAATGAGGTCAAGGTCACCAAAATCTAATCAGCTCAAAAACTTGTCCCAATAATGTATCCATGCAAGTTTTGTGAAATTCCATCCATTGGTTCAGGAGATATAGTGGGTACAAGAAATTGTCATCTAAGTCCTCCAGTGACCTTGAAAATGAGGTCAAGGTCACCAAAATCTAATCAGCTCTTACACTTGTCCCAATGATATATCCATGCAAGTTTGGTGAAATTCCATCAATTGGTTTAGGAGATATTGGGCATACAAGAAATTGGGTACTATAAATTGTCATCTAAGTCATCCAGTGACCTTGAAAATGAAGTCAAGGTCATCAAAATCTAATCACCTCAAAAACTTGTCCCAATGAAGTATCCATGCACGTTTGGTGAAATTCCATCCATTGGTTCAAGAGATATGGCGCATACAAGAAATTGTCATCTCAGTCCTCCTGTGACCTTGAAAATGAGGTCAAGGTCACCAAAATCTAATCAGCTGTTAAGCTTGTCCCAGTGATATATCCATGCAAGTTTGGTGAAATTCCATCCATTGGTTCAAGAGATATCGGGCATACAAGAATCTGTCACGCCGATGCCGACGCCGACGGGATCCGCACTGAAAACAATATGTCCCCCCTCACCTTTGGTGGGGGGACATAAAAAAGAAGCCTGTCCTGAATGACTATCTTCATAATCTGCATTTGAAATTTTTCTCAGAGACAGGATGCGCAGTATCTCTTGCGACATTCTGTAGATTATGCTTAGTGAATTTCACCTCACGTAGTATTTGCGTAGTGGATAACACTCCGGACTACCAATCCAGGGGTCGCAGCAAGATCGATCCCCCGCTTCTCCTGTCTTTCGGACGAGACTTTAAACCGAGGTCCCGTCTCCGTATGACCTCATGTTGGTGGGACGTTAAACTCGAGTTCACTCACTCACTCACGTAGTATTTGTTTTGGCCCTAAGCACCAAAACTATTTCTGTGAAGTTCATCACCACACTCCAAACAGTAAAAGAACTAGAGGCCAAAAACCATTTTTTATACATTGACAGGTGCCATTACTCTGTCAGAAATTATCAAAATTTGTCCATTAACAATCCCAAGCAATACATTCTTGGTACAAATGCAAGTGCAAAATCTGAAAGAATTTAATCTGTTGATAAATACTTAAGTTATCGCATGGAAATGAAGGACTGATGAATATATGGACGTGCATACTGAGGATGGATGGATGGACAGATGGACAGACACATAGATGGCCAACGTGAAAATATAATACCCCACCGGGTAAAAAAGGCAATCTTTTTGTGAATGGTTGTTTGTCAAATTAAAGCAATGTTTTCGTTCAATTTGCTGTTGCAAATGGTCCTGTGTTGTAATTAGCTCTGGGATTTACAGTGCAGATTTCTCAACTGTTGCAAATGTATTCTTGTAAAACTTGTGAGTACTCTAGGAGCCAAAATCGCCTATCTTGCCAAAATAAGGGTCGGAGGTGGCACCCTCTGGTATACTTAGTTTGAATGTATTTTTGAATAGTCTGAACCTTCAGAAACTAGGTTTGATTGTTCTGCTCGTCAAATTTTATTGTCAAAATAGTCAAAATAAGCGATGGGTGTGACTACCTATAGTGAAGCAAATATGATTCCATAAGAGTCCTAGAAAAGACAGATAGTAGTCAATCGGGTGTAATATTTGTTTTTATATATTAAAATGATTGTTTTGACCTGTAGTGATCAGATTCAGCGTTTGCCACCTTTACAAAACTTGCATAACTCTGTAATGGGCAGTTATTTACGTTACCGTATTAAATTTTAATTATATAAAATAAGAATCGATGAGAAATATGCCGTAATGATTTAACTGTATCAAATCTCAATATTTTTTTTAAGAATAGTTAATATGCTATAAATTAAGCTACACAGAAAACAGTTAAGAACATCGGGGCTGTTATTTTCGTTATAACAGTTCATGTACCCCTTTAAAACTTAAAACGCAATTGTTTGATAAAACATAGCTAATAAGTTATTGTAAACAGAAAAGTTGACCTGTTTCCTTCAGATCATACTAAACATGATGCAACACAATAGTTGAAATAAGTTTTAAACATACAATACATTTCTTTCGCAAAGTAACGTACTTAACAGATTAACATGTTTGCATAAAAAGACTGTCATTCCTCCAGGAATACATTCATTTGGAACTTTGCCTGTTAAACAAATTAACAAAGTTAAGCTAATTATATTCATTATTTATCCAAAAAAAAATTCTGCATAGTTTAGACGCCTACTCAGACAGCAAACAATGTTGTTTACTTGACAAGAAAGATTTAAATTGTCCCAAAAATTAAAGAAAGCGCTCGTGAATTAATCTGCTCATGGCAAAGTACTAAAGAAAGCGCTCGTGAATTAATCTGCACATGGAAAAGTACTAAATTTATTTATATTCATTAATATCTTAATTATTTTTAAGAATCACACAATACAAACTAAATTTTGATAGATTACAGTTTTGTACTTAGAAAGGTAATGTTTGTAACTTTTATTTAAAAATATTCCTTGAGATTAGATGTTGCACATGCAAAATACGCCAAGACCATATTAGGTTGAGTTATTTTTTACATGAATGTGAAATCGTTTAAACCTACCGTATGTAATTAATCAGCGATATTTCCAAGGCGGTTTATTCATTGTGGTGTATTTATGTTAAAGTTTGTGCTGTCCACTGTTCTGTTGTTTTCGAAACTTTGGTTTATTTCGTCTGTAATTTGCCATTATCCTGTTGAAAATAGGCGTTGTGTGTGCCTTGTTATGTTGGTAAAAGGCTAGCTATGAGACCATCTGCATGGAATGGACTGCATGTTTATTTTGCTACTTGCTAGTATTATTTGAGTACTTGTCTTTTTACTTTATGTTATTTCTTCTAGTTTGGTATCATGGGAGGGTTGTGGCACCCATTGAATCCATTCCTGATCGCTGCCAGTTAACACTACTTTATCTGTTTTGAGCTATTCTTTTAAAAGCAATATTAAAACCATGGTTAAAAATATTTTGGGCGTTTAGCATAAATTTAAACCAAAGTAACGTATATAACACGTATATAACACGCTAAAAAGTGTTATTTTTACTCCGCTTCTAGTGTAAAGTGCCATATGGCTACGGCAAAATGCTTCCCTGTACTTCATTTATTGAAAAATATGTGTTTCTTTGGTATTATTTGGTCTCATTCGGAGTCAATTGAAAAAAAAAAAATCAGCCGAAGCTGGTGCTAGGGGGCATTGAAAGTGTTATAATATTTTATTCCCAGACACCGAGGTTGATGTCTTTGTTTTCTGTGATGTGTATTTTACTACAAGAGAATCTTCAATCACAATTTAGTTAAGCTCCTATCATTTCAAGAATTTTAGGTGAATGGATACAATCTTACGTGAAATAACTGCCAAGTTTACCTTTCCTTCCCTCCTTAATGGGAGTAAACTCTTAAAAGAAAGAATTTGCCTTTGTAGGAGAAAACTGTTTCTGTTAAAAGTAAATCTTTAAAGGTTAAACCAGCCACAGAAGAAAATAAGAGGTCGGGAATTTTGTTTCCGTTCTAACAAATTGCAGTAAAACATTGAGGTTTGTCCATTAACATTAATACAGTATTATTTCCATAACATGTTTGAAGATCATCTGGAAGCAAGGACATATCAGATTACTGGCAAGTGCAGACGATACTGTCTAGGCACGACTGATATGATTATGACATTATCAAAACAAGTAGCCCAAAGGGCAACAATTGCTCACCTGAGAGACATTGTAAACCTATAGGGATATTTAAGATGCTCAAGGGCAGCTAACTCCACAGTCAGTGGTCCAATCAGGCTGAAAATTAAACTCATCCAAAACATTATGTATGCCCTCATTTAATATATGCAAGTTTAAAAAGTATCCGATCAAGAGCACAATAGACAGAGCTGTCAAGGGCAGCTAACTTCGTAGTGGTTGGCCTGATCTGGCCAAAATTTGAACTTGTTTAAGATATTATGCATTTCCTCATTACCTGCAAGTTTGAAAAGGATCGGATCAGTAGAAACCAAGAAAAAGTGGCGACATTGATTTTTTGGATGCTCAGGGCAGGTACTCCATAGTCAGTGGTGGGATCTAGCCAAAATGCTAACTAATCCAAGCTTTTATGCATATCCTCATGACCTGCAAGTATGAAGAGAATCCGATGAAAAATGAAAATGTGATGACGTTGTTTTCTCCATTATAAGATTATGGGATTTTTTTCAAACGTTTAAGGGCAGCTAACTCCGTAGTCTGTGCTCGAATCTGGCCAAATTTCGAACTCATCCAAGCTCTTATGTATGTCATCATTACCTGCAAGTATGATAAGGATCTAATCAAATACCTTGATTGCAGCACCCGAAAAGTCAAAACTTGCTCAAGATATTGTCATCCCCTACATTTGTGTGAATTTATTTTAAAATCCATTGAGAAATGTAGGTGCTAGAGCCATGACAAAGTTTTTCTAAAAATAGCCACAGTGACCTTGACCTTGGGCACAGCATCCTGAAAGTCGAACTTGCTCGAGATATTGTCATGCCCTACATTTGTGTGAAGTTATTTCAAAATCCATGGAGAAATGAAGGTGCTAGGGCGATGACAAAGTTTTTCCAAAAATAGCCAGTGACCTTGACCTTGGGCACAGCACCCTGAAAGTCAAACTTGCTCGAGATATTGTCATGCTCTACATTTGTGTGAATTTATTTTAAAATCCATTGAGACATGTAGGTGCTAGAGCACTGACAATGTTTTTCTAAAAATAGCCACAGTGACCTTGACCTTGGGCGCAGCACCCTGGCAGTCAAACTTCTTTGAGATATTGTCATGCCCTACATTTGTGTGAAGTTGATTTAAAATCCGTTGAGAAATGTAGGCCCTAGAGCGATGACCAAGTTTTTACTAAAAATAGCCACAGTGACCTTGACCTTGTGTGCAGCACCCTGAAAGTCAAACTTGCTCGAGATATTGTCATGCCCTACATTTGTGTGAATTAATTTTAAAATCTGCTGAGAAATGTAGGTGCTAGAGCGTTGACAAAGTTTTTCTAAAAATAGCCACAGTGACCTTGACCTTGGGCGCAGCATCCTGAAAGTCGAACTTGCTCGAGATATTGTCATGCCCTACATTTGTGTGAAGTTATTTTAAAATCTGCTGAGAAATGTAGGTGCTAGAGCGCTGACAAAGTTTTTCTAAAAATAGCCACAGTGACCTTGACCTTGGGCGCAGCATCCTGAAAGTCGAACTTGCTTGAGATATCGTCATGCCCTACATTTGTGTGAAGTTATTTTGAAATCTGCTGAGAAATGTAGGTGCTAGAGCACTGACAATGTTTTTCTAAAAATAGCCACAGTGACCTTGACCTTGGGCACAGCATCCTGAAAGTCGAACTTGCTCAAGATATTGCCATGCCCTACATTTGTGTGAAGTTATTTTAAAATCTGCTGAGAAATGTAGGCAATAGAGCGCTGACAAAGTTTTTCTAAAAATAGCCACAGTGACCTTGACCTTGGGTGCAGC
Organism: Ctena decussata; assembly: GCA_963989385.1. Taxonomy (NCBI): domain Eukaryota; kingdom Metazoa; phylum Mollusca; class Bivalvia; order Lucinida; family Lucinidae; genus Ctena; species Ctena decussata. Next base: position 28,053,036 of record OZ022498.1, on the reverse strand, counting down.
ACCCTGAAAGTCGAACTTGCTCGAGATATTGTCATGCCCTACATTTGTGTGAAGTTATTTTAAAATCTGCTGAGAAATGTAGGTGCTAGAGCGCTGACAAAGTTTTTCTAAAAATAGCCACAGTGACCTTGACCTTGGGCGCAGCATCCTGAAAGTCGAACTTGCTCGAGATATCGTCATGCCCTACATTTGTGTGAAGTTATTTTAAAATCTGCTGAGAAATGTAGGTGCTAGAGCACTGACAATGTTTTTCTAAAAATAGCCACAGAGACCTTGACCTTGGGCACAGCATCCTGAAAGTTGAACTTGCTCGAGATATTGTCATGCCCTATATTTGTGTGAAGTTATTTTAAAATCTGCTGAGAAATGTAGGTGCTAGAGCGCTGACAAAGTTTTTCTAAAAATAGCCACAGTGACCTTGACCTTGGGCGCAGCATCCTGAAAGTCGAACTTGCTCGAGATATTTTCACGCCCTACATTTGTGTGAAGTTATTTTAAAATTCGTTGAGAAATGTAGGGTGCTAGAGCACTGACAATGTTTTTCTAAAAATATGTGATGACGTTGTTTTCTCCATTATAACACTATGGGATTTTTTTCAAACGCTCAAGGGCAGCTAACTCCATAGTCTGTACTCGAATCCGGGCAAATTTCGAAGTCATCCAAGCTCTTATGTATGTCATCATTACCTGCAGGTATGATAAGGATCTAAGCAAAAACAGTTGAGAAAACGTGATGACGCAATTTTCCTTATTATAACCCTATGGGATTTTTTTCAAACGCTCAAGGGCAGCTAACTCCGTAGTCTGTGCTTGAATCCGGCCAAATTTCGAACTCATCCAAGCTCTTGTGTATGTCATCATTACCTGCAAGTATGATAAGGATCTAATCAAAAACAGTCGAGAAAACGTGATGACGCCGTTTTCACCATTATAACCCTATGGGGGCTATCTGTTGCCATGGAAACCAGAGTTCTGAGCTGATCGGCACCAAAACCTAATGCAGCCTTTCCCCCACCTAAATGATGCTTCAGATAAAATTTGATTGCGATCGGCCCACTGGTCTCTGAGATATTTATGTTTGAAAGTGTTGACGCACGCACCCACCCACGCACCCACGGACGGACGGACGACGGCTCGACTCCCATCCTATAAGCTCACCTCTGAGCCTTCGGCTCAGGTGAGCTAATGATATTAATCAATCGAATCAATGATAATTCACTTACTTTATCTCATTTGTTTGATAGTAAAAAAAGGTAAGGCATTCAACATTTAAATATAAACAAGTTGTGAGATTAAATATTGTGGTTTGTAATGATACCGTTAAATAATGTTTGAAATTCAATTAGATGAAGCATTGACGGTTCTTTAGATCTCCGAACGAACGCTTTTATTGTTAAGAAGTAGGCTTATTTAAGGCCATCTAGCAATATGGTCACCTGAATAGCTGCCCATTTTGCTTTCTGTTTTGTTTTGTAATATAAGATAGGTAAACATGAATGTTCTGGCTGTTTTCAGTTGGGGTTGCTTAATGACAACCTGTTTGGGAAAGAACTGTTAATTCAGTTTACCGTTCATGTCTTTCGTGAACTTTTGTCAATTTGTGTGTGTGCTTCTTTCCCATTTGGTTCAAGGGCGGGATGTGGGATCTGACTGTATTTACTTTTCATATTAATGCTCGTGTTACCATGTGCAGAAAATAACCATTTGCAAGCAAAACACCTTAAATAGGCATTATACCGATGCAAATTAGGCACTATATAGAAAATTTATGTGTATTTATGCTACTATTACACGTTTTGTTTGTAGCAATGGCAATTTGAAGCGATGAAATGGGTCAATCAAATTTTTAAATCTCTTCAGAGATTTATGGTTATACTGCTGTTATGTTAACATTCGGAAGCCCAATGTTTTGCTTTCAACATTTGAGGATTACTTTAGGACAAGTTTCTTTCTGCTAAAGGCTACTCAAGCATAAATATCAACACTTGTTAACAGTAAAAGGGTAATCTGATAACTCTTTTATTGTTTAATGTTGTATACGTTACCTTTTTTGACTTCCTAACTAGGAGTTTAAGGAAGTGATTTTTTCATTGATTTGATTTAAAAGTCATGTTGATAATGAACTGAAGATAATGACAATATGTCATAACAATATTACCCATGGCTGGAAATGTCATCTGCACTTTCAAGAACAGAATCAATGAAACCAAATCTGCTTTCTTTTCTCGCAGTTAGTTTTTGCTTTTAGATTATCTTCAAGCATGCCATTGAAACAATACTGTGTTAATGTAAATGGCCACACCTCTATCTTTTATTGCCATTTGTTTGATGGATGACAACGTTTGTGACATCCTGTTTGCTTCCCTAGATATGAAACCCTTCCAAAAATGGTCAACTCGTAATCCCCCTCTCCCCCTCCCCGCATTAAGAAAGGATGCTAAAACAATAGCAGAGTTATATTGCGCCACAATATATCAGTTCTCTTTTAGCTCTGTAGGAATGATAAAAGCTTAACTAAATTCCAAAGAAAAGTTCTCTGGAAGCAAGGTACGCATCAGAGAAAACACTACATTAATCTCGGTTTTAACTGAGCGTGTATTCAGTAATGTAATGTTACTACACTGCCAATGCCTCCAAGCAATAGCTTGAGCTAAAGTCTTTTTTCAAACTGATTCAGAATGAGACCAAATGATCACAAACGTGATTTTCATTATGATCAAGTAAGAGAGAGCTATTCACTCTAGCCACGCTTGTGGCAGTAAAGTAAAAAACTCTTACCTTTTAACTTGTTATATACGTTACTTTGGTGAAAATACATGTGATAAGGCAATAAATCTGTGATTTATTATAAAGTTTTTTTATGGGAAAAGGTCAAAACAGATCAAATACTGTAAAAGGCAACATTAAGGAATTGATTCTCTGTGCAACAACCAACCCACGACATCAAACTGGAAATAGCACCATAAAGGTAAAGTACTAAGACGAGTAGTAAGACGATACTATGGGGTAGTAAAATAGACTTGCAGCCCGAAGTCTGTTTTGATTTGTTATAACTGAATACCTGCAGACCACTGTTAAGTATTATAAGGGCAAAGAGTAGGCATGTGACCTAAAATGGTGTTTGTTTACATGTTTCATTATTTCTTTGGACATTTTTTTTGCATGGGTAGCATGAATCACTCTTTATATACACAATACCATGCCAATCATATTTGAGTGCGGAACATATTTTGTTTGTATTTTTTGGACATTTAAATCTGCCTAACCACCATGCTATTTAATGGACACGATTATTGAGGGTTATCTCATTGAACAATTTAGCCTACCTGTTTTTCAAGTGGGTGGGGTAAATTCATATAGAAAAATGCTAAAAAAAGAAAGCAGAAAATTGTTTTGACGCATTATGGCTCTAATAAGTAACACCTGTATTGAAACGATATCCCTAGAGTGTAAAAAGAATGACATTGCTTCAAAACATGACTTCCACTGAAGTGTAACAATGCAACAATACATACCTTAATGGTGTTGTTTTCTGCCGTAGGGTACCAAGAAACACATGTGAAAAAAAGTATCATGACAATAAAATTTTAAGAGCAGAACAATCAAACCTCCTTTCTGAAGGTTATGGCTAGAAGAAAACGTAGTCAAACCAAGGATAGCAGAGGGTGCCACCTCTTTCAATTTTTAGCTGACTTGGCTCCTAGAGTAGAGTGGTAATGGAATGAAGAATTCATTGAAGATGCTGAGACATGACCTCTCTTCCAAATGTTTTAGTGTTTTGACATAGTTTTGTTCATAGACTACAGACTAATACAGAAAAGGATCCATTGAACTATCAAACCAGCCTTAGATTTGCAGCAGTGTAAACTAGCATTTCGAGGTTTTGGTGGCCTAAGTCTAGGAATAGGAAGACCTCAGGCACGGAGAAAGTTTTATGCTTAGTCTTCAACAGTATACTAGCATGTAATAGGAAAGCTGACATTACTATCAGCATAACAAGACCTGTCACAGGGACAGGATAGCTAGCCTGACAGCGCCTTGCCCATCACATAAAGAACTTTAATGTAAAACTTTAATATTTTGCTAACGCTGCCGCCACCGCTGCCGCTTATGCTAACGCCGCAGGTAGTACAATAGCTCTTCCTGAACTTCATTCAGGCGAGCTAAAAAACTGTTGGCTGAGCACTACAGCATGGATATGGATTCTGTGCTAGAAGAATGGGATAAATTAAGCCACATTTTGTCAGAAACAGCCAAGACACTGACAGCTGTCTTGGCTATTTCTGACAAAATGTGGCTTAATTTGTGCACTGATCAAAATCATCAGTCAAATGAAAATAACAGCTGGTGATTTCTGTCCCAATATTGAGAAGCTGTGCAGCATTGCTGCTTGTCTCCCATTCAGCACTGTGGAAGTTGAGAGGGTGTTTTCAGATGTTATTAGAACTGTAACTGATCTACATAACAAACCCAATGTTGAAAGTACCCATAAGCTCTTGATGCTCCACAGGAATGACAAGTATCTGAATATAATAAATGCTGAAAGTTAGTGGACCGGGAAAGGAAACAGGCACATAAGTATTGCTTAAAGTTGTTCTACCTTGTTTGTCTTAGTTGTCTTTGTGATGCCCTGGTTGCAACTCTCCAAGAGATAGCACTCCCTTCGGGAAGGTATGCACATAGACTCAGAAGACAAACACACAAGGTATGAGCACTCAAGTGTGCTAAGAGATTTGGCTTCATACCAAAAGGCCAACTCAGAAAACACAGACTAAAGAAAGTGAAGCCAAGAAAGTGAAGCCAAGAAAGTGAAGCCAAGTCCAAAGACAAGAAAAAGAAGCAAGGTAAAATTTATCATTTTTTTTTTTCTCATTGAAGTTATAACTTGGAAGCTTTGCTAAAAGAACAACTTATTTCAGAAATCATTTTATCATATGACGTAACTGTTATTCAGTCGATAACATCTTGTCATTGAAATCGTATGACCCAGATGTGTAATAACATATTGAAATTAAATTTCCCCCTACAGCCGACTTGTAGGGTAGTGCTCAGGGGGTGACTGGCAGAAGTATAGGCAAAATAAAAAAAAAATAAAAAAAAAAAAAATTCCACACTCAACTGCTCACAAACTCAGTCACACAGACAAATTTTATGGAAAAGGCAAAAGATATATTCCCCCTTGTCATAGTATGCTGAGGGTATCAAAATAGGACTTAATTTGAGAACAAGTCTGTTCTTTTGAACAAATGGTAAATATTATAGTGATTTCGACTCTTGAAAATATTGACTTGATACAGTCTCAGTCAATCTAAAGTTTCAGGAGATGACCACTATAAGCTTATAGCTTACTGTCAGATCCTGATACTTCAGATTGTAAATTATATAATGTGAATTGATTAATAAAATATCGTTTAAACCAATCTAAAGTGAACAGATTTATGTGCAAATGTGTATGATTAATACTGATAATAAATTTAAAATAATAAAATGCATGATATTATTTATAATAAAAAAAAAAGAAAGAAATAAATCAAAAATATAGATATGAAAGAAAACCGTATTTCCATGATTTCTAAGATGTGGAAATGCTATAACCGGTTTTATTCATTATTTCTTTTAATACTGTCAGTGAAACACTATAGTATAATAAATTTAACCTACTCAAGTATTGATCAGAATAATGAAAATTTATTTATTGGCACATACTAGGTTAAAAAAGGGTATAGTTTCATTTTTATGGGAAGAATGGTGAGAATAGTTTTCATTGGTATGGAGAAAAGCTTGAACAGCTGGAGAAACAGCTGGGAGACAGAAAGAATAAAGATGAGTTGTCAGTGTTTGAAAGGGCCAAGCAGGACGTAAAAGACGAGATAGTGAAAGCAGAACAGGTAAATGTAGAGCTGCTACATGAAAAGCTGACCCGTTTAGAACCAGTCGCGAGAAAAACTAATAATGACAATAAAGATAAATTTCCCTTATTCTGTCGAGGTTTCATCTGCACAAGGCCAGACCATCCTTTGCTACCGCATTAGTGTTAAAACTAGTTTGTACAAAGGAAGAAGAAACAATTCTCGAAAAAGAGCAAAAATTGATGGAGAGATTTGGATTTGACCTTAATGCTACCAGTCAAGCTGTTGCAGACAGTAATAACTACCAGTGGGCACTTAATCCGTCTGCCAGCCAATGGGGTTGGGGAGCTGGGTTCCCTTCTCCACAGGGGGTACAAGGAAACTTCCCTTTCTTTAGAGGGGCTCCTCGATTTGTGCGTCCTAATGGGGGCCGTATGAGAATGTTAAGACCACAGACTAGGCCACAACTATGTTACAAATGTTGTTAGTTCTGTTGACACAGATGTAGAGATGCTGGCTTGTTACTTCCAAAATCAAATTCTCTGGGACAGGCAGGCGTTCAAGTTATGTTAACGTCAATGCTATTGCGAGAAAATTTGGAATATCAGTTTGTAAAGCCCTTCCTGGATTGCATGCTTTCACAGGGTGTGACACAACTAGTGCTTTTTCTGGAAAGGGCAAGAAGAAAGCTTCTGACTTAGTTGTCTCCGAGCAAGCTCACCGAGATGTGATGCAGAAAGTTGGAGAGTCACTTGAAACAGTTGAAGCTACTTTACAGGGGTCTGCTCAGCTGGTTTGTGCTCTCTATAGTAAACAAGGCAATGACACTGATATGGCAAGGTACTTATGCTTCTGTGATGAGAAAACCCAAAGTCACTTAATGCCACCATGCAAGGATGCATTGCTGAAGCATATTAAGAGGGCAAATTACCAGGCATTGATATGGCGATCTGCGCTGACTGCTAAGCCGGATATACCAAGTCCAAATGGATATGGTTGGATTGTGAAAAATGGAGTTATATCCATCAATTGGATGGATCTTCCTCCAGCACCAAGGTCAATCCTTGGGTTAATTAAGTGTGGTTGTTCTGGTGACTGCTCAGGAAACCGTTGTTCTTGCTTTGGCAATAGACTGCCATGCACAGATTGTTGTGCGTGTGGCGAGAACTGTACGAATTCTGTACCAGCTACTGTAGATGCCAACACAGATACAGACAGCGAGGATGACAGTGATATAGAATAAAGTACACATATTACTTTTCTGCAGTATTAACTTTTTTTGTAAATCGGGTATTTTCAGAATATTCATTCCCCCCCCCCCCCAACACCATGACAAAATACGTTAAAATGCACAAAAAAGATGAAAAATACCTTTATAAGTCTTTTATTTTATCTTGTTGCATAGATAATGCAAGGAAAATTTCTTTGATAATAGAAGAAAGGTAAAATATTTACTAGTTGGCATTATTGTTTTATTGATGATAAAATAGTGACAGAGGGTACCTTCACAAAAAGTGTCTACAACCCAAACGGACACTTCCATGAGTGAAAGACAAGCTGATTCTGAAAGCTGACATCCATACCTTCAAAACGATACCATAAAACCTTTGTCCCTTCCGGGGAGCAGCCAAACGAAAATTTTGGGCTAATAGGGGCATTTATTGGGATTAATACGGTGTACTAAAGAATGGGAGGCACTAACGTTTAAGTATTGCTTACTACTGTCTGCACGGAAAGCAGAGTTTTTCGGTCTTATCATGACTGTTGTGTAAATGCTAAAGATGTAGCCTGTATTATGATCTTTATATATCATTTTGATTGATTGATTGATTGATTTGATGCTTAACCTCCACGGTAAACAACTATGGTCATGTCAGGACGGTCAGTTAACCTAACCACACTATTCCTGGGCAGGCTTACACCTCCTAAGCAGTTAACCAGTACTAAGTGCACATACGAGGGGCGTTCAAAAAGTAATGCAAATGAAGTAATTTCTCGGTAATCAATATAAAAACAGAACTTCTGATTGCAAAAACACTTAAAGCTATATTATGCGTAGGAAAGTCTGCAAACACGGCGTATTTTTTCAAAAAAGGGCGCATTTTCATCTTCTTTGAAAGCGGTATACCCTAAAGACACTGCAGAATTTTAGTTTGATAGGCCGCAATTTAGATAACGTCATTCTTTGATTTGTTTTTATTTTTGCTACTTAAAGACAATGCCCAGGTAATGTTGTCCTGTAGCTATCGCGAAAATTATTTTTAATCTGGGTTCCATACCGGCCCGGGAATATGGATTATGTAGTAGCAAATTCCCCATTTCTACCAAAAATTAAATGATTTCATAATGAAAACAAGTGTATTAGCATTCAAAATCTTGTCAGCAAGAGTATTTACATGGGTCAACGAAAACCTGTCAATGAATTAAAATTAATGCCAAAAACGAACCCTCCACAAGCTTTTTAAAATGACGTTAACGTATATATTAATAACGTCATAAGAATTGCCCATTGCTTTGCCAGGAATTAATCGATAACAGTTGCCACCCTTCTAACTTTTGTATGAATATTGTAGGCAACAATGGACAATCAACTGACAAAAATTAATTTTGTATTTGCAATGATATTTAATTTGAATGTCCAACATTGAAAAGATTTTACATATGAAATTAGCCCAGTGGTATGACAGGAGCCTAATAAACTGTGTTGTAAGTCAAAATGGAAAGGTGTCTTTGGACAGGGTTTGGTATCATTGTAAAGACAAAATGTAGTATTTTCAGCATATGCATAGCATTTGTACCTAGGTTTCCTCTAAACAAAATTTTATGAGGCCATTTGCATTACTTTTCGAATGCCCCTCGTACTTTCGCCAGTAACTGACAACTGCCCTTCTTGATTCAGCGGAAGGAGAAACGGAAGTATGTGGCCAGACCGGGTTTTGAACCCAGGACCTCTGACTTATGAGTCAGGTGCCCTACCGATTGCGCTATGCGGCCCGGCTATATATCATTTTGATTTGGTATAAATTTCATATATCATTTTTCAGGTGACTTAACAAAAATTTGAGGAGGAATCTTCTGACAGAACTTTGACCTTGGAGCATCCCCTCATTTTTGCTCTGTAAGTTATTGTATGATTCTGATGTATAGTTAATTATGCATCAAGATACAATAAGTGGGCGGACAGACAACCATTTACAGTCTTTGTTTTCAAAAATGTTAATATTCATACATTTCTTATGTACATTAGGCCAAAATTAAAATTATGTTGGTTTGCTGTTTACCGACCGACCCGAGGTTTTCCGTGCGACCCAAATATTTTTTTTCGATTTCCAAAAAAAAAAAATTTTTTCCCGACCCGTCCCGGTAAAGTCCGGATTTTAGTCACGACGTTTCCTATATCCCGGTATTATTTGTTCGTGTCGCTTATTTAACCGCGTGCGCAATCCGAATCAGCTTACCGCTTTAAATTTATTATTTCAACCAATGAGCGTCTCTTTAACAATGATTTGTGTTGTAAAATGGCTTCGGAGGTGAAAATCGCCCGAGTCGAAGCGACTTTCTGCGTGTCTGTCGTTGTCAAAAAAGCAGAAAAAAAGTGTACAGTAGTTAAAAACGCATTGAAAAGAATCCCCACATGCAACACATGGGAAGACCTCTTCAATGATGCAATAATAAACGTTTCGGAAGACGATTTGTCCGACGATATCGTCGACAAATACTCAAAGGTCGCGTCCATATCTGTTAGCAGAGAACCAAACGGCGAAGCCTTCTACCCAGAGAACACAGAAGAGATTAGCAATACTTTAGACTTTGACTCTAATTTGAAATATGTGACTGTCAGTCTACAATTACATTCTGATTCTCCAACAAGCCACCCTGAAATAAAAGATGCAAACCAGGTTCTAATGGCATCGAGATATGCATTGAAGAATCCTCACAAGATAGGGCAAGACAGGGCCATATTTACAGGTAATCAGATGAGTGCAACATTATTTTGATATTGTTTCAAGTATCTATTTGAAATCAAAATATATAAGGTCCAGGGAATGCCGCAAAATTTGGTTAGTGGTTGTTATAATTGACCTAGTGCACAATACAAAGGCTATATTTCCATTATGCAAACATGCCCATGCAATATACTGTAATTTTTGGCAATATACCGTCATCCTCCCATCCCTGTATTTCCACCACCTCCCACCTTACCCACTCACCCTCCATATTTTCTAAACTTATACTATTTGAATTTGCACTACGGAATAAACCGAATTTGCATATTATAACCTCATAATAATATACAAAAAAAAAAAAGCCTACCGACCGACCCACTTCTACTATTAGAAAAAAAAAATAAAAAGCCTACCGACCGACCCATCTCTAATTTTCTGGGTCGGTAAACAGCAAACCAACAATTTTTTAAGGTTGGCCTTATAGTGAATTACTCATGTTCACTAATTCATAGTATTCATAAATTAAATGCTAGTGTATTATTCTAGTACCCTATTTCAGTATTTTATTCTAGTACACTAATTCAGTGTATTATTCCAGTACACTATTACAGTGTATTATTATAGTGCACTATTTCAGTGCATTCTTTGTGTACACTATTCTAGTGTATAATTCAAATGCTACTAATTTCAGTATAGTGTATACACTGTGCCCCTGTGTATTAGTAATTTCAGTGTTTTATATTAGTGCACTATCTCAGTTTATTATTCTAGTACTTCCAGTAAGAACAAAGCTGTCAGCATGGCCCGTCCGCTGGATTTGGGTATCGATTCTAAAATTAAGGGAAAAATATGGGCAGACCAATACATTGAACTGAATTCTCTGCTTCCATCAAAATGGAAGGAATGCCTTGAGATAGTAAAGAATGGTAATGGGGTCATTAGGTGTAAAAAAAACCAAACCCAAGTTCAATCACTACTATTGACCTTTGGTTGGAAGCATTTCATGTTTTTGTAGCAATTTATACTGCAAAATATCCAACTGAAGCCCCTCCACTCCATGAAACATAACATTGTTCAAAAATTGGCCAAGCAGGCGGGCGATGAGGCAGCTTTGTTCTATGATGAGCAATTCCGTCTTTGGCGTGAGGACCAACCAGAACTTTTGCCATGGGGTATGATCAATAGCGAATTCCAAAATGAGGCTTTAGCAATGGGTATTTCCAAAACTATAAAACAGAATCCAACATGCCAAAGAAAACAAAAAACTGCAATCAAAAGGTATTGTTTTCGATTCAACAATCAGAATGGCCAATGCCCAAAGGGAAAAGATTGTTCCTTTCCCCACATCTGTCAAAAATGTGGGGGTCCCCATAGCCCTTTCTTAATATTCCTCATGAATATTAATCACATAATCCAGAACGAGGCTGAGTGAGTAAAACCAGAAACAGCTGATTTAGCGTCTATAGTAAAATCATGGCTTGCTACAGCAAAAGGGATCTCAGTTTAGTTCCATTTTTGTCATTTTCATTTGTTGAATCTTATATTAAATGTCATAAAGTTTCTTCAGGAGGAGAACCTATTAGCAGAGGGTTCATGTATTTCCTGGAATCATTTGTACATGACCTGACAGGTGAGTAAATCCGCTTATTGTTTATTCACAGAATTTCCAAAACAACTTCATTATTCTGATTTTATGAATGGAATATACAGTCAGTTGTTATCTGATATTTCATGCTGATAACATTCTACAACACTTAGGGCCAAGCTAAAAATTGTATAGTTTTAGGAATAAATATTTTCATGGTTATGTTAACAGTAATGTAAACTTACAGATAAACTGACCTGATAAACACATAATTAATTTGCTTTCAGACTCCCTATGACAGCCATAGAGATAATGGAAACCACATGTTTTACTTCAAATGTAATTTCTACAACTTTTTCTCCATACCATAGTGTCTCTAATAATTTCTATATTTTTCAGTTCAACCAGTGTCAGAAGGATGTGAACTGTCTGGGAAATGTTATCGCTCCTTTAAAAAGAATGAAGAGCCACACAAAGTGAAAGTAATTATGTCCTTTTAATTTTTCAATACATATATATCATAAACACAATTAAACAATTGAGTTATAAATGTATATATAACAGCATATGGCCAACAGACTCAAATTAAAAATGTTATTAAAATTTTATTGATGAACCTGTACATAGCTATATTGGAGATATGTCAATAATTAAGGATTACAACAGAACTTTAGCATGTCGAGACCACTAACCAAAACTCCTCTTTCCAATTCATCATTTAAAGATTACATGCCCCAAGTAATGTTAAACAAACTTTTTTCACTATTTGTCACCATTTTGTGACTATATTTTTTATGTATATTTTTTTATTTTCCAGGTTCATGTAGCAGCCAAAGATGGTCAACCAGTCGTGACAAAGAGTCACTGTACCTGTAAAATAGGACTGTCAGGGGCATGTGGTCACATAACTGGACTTTTATATCAGTTTGCTAAATACAAGCTACAGGGACTGAGGGCCATTCCAGAAGATATAGCTAAAACATCCCAACCACAGACCTGGCATACTCCTAGAGGAGCCAAGATCCATGGAAAGCCTGTGCAAGATTTGGTAGTGTCTGGACATTCTAAGACTCCAAGCTCTGATGACCTGCCAAGAAATGTCAAGTCCACACTGTACGATCCAGTGAGAGGGCAACCAATAAACTGGAGCGAAAAATGTGCAAAATTGTCAACTGTAGCCCCAGAATTGCTTGTAATTCCAGCATTACAGGAGACGAACATAAAAAGTGTACCGAGTAAATTTGGAGCTGTTCCATGGGGTTCAGTTCTCAGCTATCAACAGAGACTAGAAGACAACTGTGTACTAAACATTTCTGATGGCATTGGCTTTCAAGAGCTTCCAGCTGCCAACGTTATGCTAAATAACTACTGTACTGCTTTAACATCTGAACAGACAGTTAAGTTGGAGGGCTTGAAAGTAACTTTAACTGAAATTCACCGTTTTGAAGAGCAAACCAGACTGCAGAGTCAGACTGCTCTGTGGTACAAAATTAGAAAAAACAGGATTACAGCATCTAACATCGGTGAAATTTTCAAGAGAAGGAAAGATGAAGGTACCCTAGTGCAGAGGTTGCAGAGCACAAGACATGTGATGACAGCTGCTATGAGACAAGGTTTGGCTCTGGAACCTGTCGCCGCCCAGGCATATGCAGAATCACTGCAAAACAAGGTTAACCTGTATCCTTGTGGAGTTGTTGTTAACTTATGGGCCCCTTGGATCGCTGCTAGTCCAGACAGAAAAGTGTACCATCCGGAAAGATTTCCAGCCTTCGGCTTATTAGAAATAAAATGTCCCCAGGTTTCAAGTGTTCTTGAAGTGCCATACCTTGCAAAAACTGAAACAGGGATTCTGAAGCTGAAGCGAAATCATAATTATTACTTTCAAGTCTTAGCACAACTAGCGGTGACAGGGTTGGACTGGTGTGACTTGTTTATCTGGTGTCCAAATGACCATCACCTGGAAACAATCTACTTGAATCGTGATCTATGGAATACTGTAAAAGACAAAGTCGATCTATTCTATTTTAATCATTTTCTGTAGGCAAAGTTTTAGCAACTTTGGACCAAGCCTGGACAAGAGGACCTTTAAAAATTGCCAAAAGACAAGCAACTGTCCACAACTGATTTGCCGAGCCTGCCAAACTCAGTGGAATTGGGATGTCGAATAAATGATTTTCTTTCACTCTTCTGTTTAATCGCTCAATATGGATCCTGAGTTTAGCAATTTGTTCTGTTTCCCTGACTTCCTCTGGGGTAAACTGCCTTTTGCTGCTGAGAAATTGTGGAATATTGAGTGTCACACCCCTTTCCTCCAGCATTTTCTTCAAAGTAAAACCTTTGTCTGCCATTACATCATCGCCTGGCTCTAAAAGATCTAATATACCAGAGAGCTTTGTGATCTCTACATCTGACATACAACCGGTATAAAGGGAAGAAACAAAAGTGACAGCACCATGTGGAGCAATGCCTATGAGACATTTGAAAGTGTGTGTACCTTTATAGTGGGAATATAACTGTGAGTTTAAAACTAATGAAGACGGCTGTTGAGTTTTGATCTCGGTGCAATCTATGATGACTCGTGTATTTGGATATAATTCCTTAAAACAATCTGGCATGAAGTTCTTAACTGTTTCCTTAGATAGCCATATAGGTATTCTACCAAGTGTAGAATATAAGAAGTTTGCCCAAGTGACAATTTTTCTGCTTACTGTAGCTACAGAACAATTAAATCTGACACTCAGGTCTTGCTCCAGTAAGCCTACCCGAAGACGACATAGAAATAAAAACAATTCATCAATTAATAACATGCATCTTTTTCTACCGGACAAACTTATCGTTTCACTTGCTTGATAGTACATGCTCTGCATATTTTGTGCTGTGGGTTCTATGCATTCATAAAATGCCAGAAAAACTGTATAGGTGGCAAAACCCGTGTAAAAAGATATTAACTTATTGTCATTTGAAAATCTTGTTACACCAAATCGTTCCATAGTAAGCTGTTTCTGTAGAGCTGCATATTCTTTTTTCTGGCGTTTTAATTCGGATTCTAATGATGCAATTCTGTCATCCTTCTCCGACTGCTGGGACTCAGTTTCCGTTTCCATGGGTTCATTTTCAATGCAGACTTCCCCTGGTCCATCATCGTCTGTCACCTCAGAACCGCTGAAAAGAGAAACAAAAACTTATTTACTTACAATATTAGGTTTTAATGGCTATGGTGCTATCAATAATACTACAGTCATTAAAATTCAGGTTAAGTAACCTTTTTCATGTTGGCTGCAGAGCCCATTCAAGCACACTTTTATGCCGAAAATAATATAAAAAGGGTTCAAAAACAACAACACAGAATATGTTTGTTTGCAGAAAATGTAAAAGAAATTGAATATAGATATCAAAAATGCAAGGTTGCTGTTCAAAAATTGATACCTACCATTGGATAATTTTATCAGCTGGCTGTGAGAGAACTTTTCTTGTTATGGATCTTCTTGGCGTTTTCTCTGCTGACCAGTCAAACACTGAAGGAATGGTACCCTTTTTAAGCTTTTTCAGCACAGGTGTCCACCCGGTATAGTCGTCTTTCTTGAAATGTTTCGAACAAACAACTGTTGACTTTGACACCTACAATATAATTCAAAATGATATATTTCCCTATAAAATAAAAGATTGTATCATATTTTAGATTATTTTCTGTTCTTAAATAGGAAAGAGTTACATAGAGCTACTACACTTCTTTGTTTCATGCAGTTATAGAATCCTTATGTTTTCATCATTTCATCTGGTGAAGTACGGTAAAAAAAGTGTGAGACATGAGGTCATGAACTATAATTTCTTTTTCATCAATTGCATGTTCCAAGGAATAGAAAATGATTTGTGTGTGTTATTTTTTGTTTGGATTAAACCAGATCAGCAACGGTTTGTGATGTTTATTATTTTTATTTATCTATTATCATTTATTCCTATTCTGAGTCTATCCTGTATAATGGGAACACTTACTTTGAACAAGGGTCCTTCATCTCTTCTTATCTTGATGATCCATTGTTTTCTTATCTCTTCATTAGACGGAAAGTGATGAAATGATAATGAAGCATCATATCTACTGTTAGAATTGCATAAAGGAACACAACAATGTTGTTTTGATCCCCTTTGTTTTGCACTGGAAACACTAGTTGCTGAAGCAGCCATTGTTTACATCTGTACTCACTCTGCCTCGTTTTGATTTTGGTATCTGTGGTATGCATATAATTTGAGAAGGAGCTATAGCAGAAGACAATGTCCCAAACCCTCAACCGGTTACAACCCAGGAAACAACTTTCCCTCAAACAATCAAAACTCTAAACAAGCTGGCTCTAATACACCAGCTGCCAAAACATAGACAGGAAATTATAACGCCAGTGAAAGCAGACCAACTGGAAAGGCTTCTTCAAAATTATGACCCTGAAATTAAAAAATTTCTTGTTAATGGGTTCACTTTTGGTTTTAAGATTCCTTATTATGGCACACGTAAGCCAAGAACATTTCACTATCGTAAACCAGATACAGAAAACATTGCAATCTTGAAACAAAAAATACAGGAAGAATTAGATGCTGACTGTGTAGCTGGTCCATTTGATGACCTGCCTTTTCCAAATCTGCCCCTTTGGTCTTGTGCCGAAAAAGGTCCCTGGGGAATTTAGGCTTCTTAAATGCCAGAGAAACAGTGTATAAAGATGGCATCCCTCTAGAATTCTGCTCTGTACAGTATCAGAATATTGATAATGCAGTGACCCTTATAAAATGATTTGGAAAAGGATGTCTTTTATCAAAGACAGATCTGGAGAATGCATTTAGAATAATTCCCCTTTCCCCAATTGATTATGAGTTAATGGGGTTTGTTATACACAATCAATAACTCTTCCACAAGGTCTTATACCTCTAGGTACAACCTCGCAGAATCTCCTTCAGTCGAGGTTACTATTTTTAGAAACACCAATACTTAATTGCCTCTAAAACCATGTTGTAACTGTCAAAGTGTAATTTTATAGGTTTTTATGCTAAATTCACAGCTGCAGCTAATATTTGGCAATACAATAAAGCATCATGGACACTTATTCAAAGATCAAAAGATCAATGTTTAAAGATCAAAATTTAAGGTCTTGCTGCCTAAAATTGTTATGAATTGTAGTTTGTTCCCTAAGGTACTTAGTATTCCTGCTTTTTGTTCGAAATATTCAACACAGCACTTCACTGGATAGCCGAACATGAGCTCTGAATTCCTGGATGTGCTCATATCTTGGATGATTTTCTGTTTGTAGGCCCACTAAATTACCAAAGTTGTTTAGCTCACTATTGGAACACCCAGACCTTTTGCCATGTCAAAAAATTTGTTCAAATTGATTTGAACAAATTTCTTGACATGGCAAAAGGTCTGGGTGTTCCAATAAAGAGTGAAAAGACAGTTCTACCATGCACAACTATTAGTTTTGTAGGAATTGAAATTGATTCCATTTTGATGGAAAAAAAAGATTACCATCTGACAAGTTAGAAACCATACGAATACAGAGAAACCATACGAATACAGCTAAAAAGTTTTCAGCGCAAAAAGAAGGTAAAGCTGCTTGAACTGCAGACGCTTATTGGGCTGTTGAACTTTGCATGCTCAGTGGTTACTCCAGGCCGACCTTTTCTTCGTCGTTTAATAGATCTGACAATAGGCCTTAGAGCTCCTCATCATGAGAGAAGACTTAACAACGAAGCCAGGGCTGATTTACGTGCATGGTCTGTTTTTATTGAACATTTCAATGGTAAATCAGTTTTTCTACCTGATAAATGGATAACATCAGATATTTTAAATTTTTATAGTGATGCAAGCAACTCTGGATATGGAGTTTTTTTAAACAATGAGTGGTTTGCAGGAGCATAGCCAGAAACATGGAAGTGCTTTCATATAACTGTTAAGGAGCTGTTTCCAATAGTTTTGGCAGTTGAAATATGGGCCAAACATTTGCAAAATCAGTGCCTCATTTTCCATACAGATAACATGGCATGCGCTCATATAATCAATAAATTGAGTAGTTAAGAAAGCACTTTGATGATTTTGGTATGACGGCTTGTCGTTCAGTCTCTCAAGTACACTATTTCAAGTACCCCTATGGAGCCTCGAATAGATAAGCACACTCTGCTACTGACCAGTGGTCAGTCTGCCACTGAACGCGGAGAAGCGAACATAGTTTAGAGCGCTACGAAACCCCGAAACAAAATGGCGGAATTATTTAAAATTCTTAAAATGTATAGAGAAGTAGAATCACCAGATATTGATGGAGTGTCACGGAATGAGATTCCGATCATTAGTATGTCAAAAGAAGAATTGTTAAGTGAAGGAAAGGCTTTGAGTGTGGATCTGTTGGAGGTGGCTTTGGCGGGCGGGATTGATCCCGCACCGGAGAACTTGACGTGTAAATTGCTGTTCTTTGCAATGGAAGTGGATAAGGGGAAAGGGAAAGGAAAGAAAGACAAAGATGGTCAGGAATTGGGACCGTCTTCTGCGGGGGGCTCTCAAAAGAGAGCACCAGGGGAGTTAGAGAAAGAACCAAAGAAAATGAAATCTGTAAGTACATATGTTTCTTTTTCTCCATCATTGAAATTTTGCTCGTTCTTGTCCCATGTGAGTTTTTAGACCCTACATCTGAAAATGGGACGTGTTAGGCGTTGAATTTAATTCCTATGTCTCACATGAATATAAGAAAAAAAAAATTAAAAAAAAAAAAAAAATAATAATACACCTAGAGATTTATTGTGAGACATGGCGCCTGAATCAAGACTAATAATGAACAAGGATAGAATAAGAGAGTGAATAAATGCACAAATTAATTTCCTTATAGAACAGGCATGAGTGACAATGGCGATAGTTACGAGATGATGGGGGTCGGAAAGCGACCGATAGAATTGTATTTCATGTTGAGAATATATGCTTATCTGTGCTTGTTTCATGTGAAATTTGGGATGGTCAAAAGGTGGTGAAACGTGCCAGTAAAACAGTGCCAGCTTATGAATTTAAGAACATGTTAGGGGGCCGTAATACATTTTCGCTGGCGGAGCATTTCACTATCTCAAGTACACTATAATGATCAAAGCTGAACATCTTCCTGGACTTAGAAATGAGCTTTCTGATAAATTGTCGCGCCAACAGATCAAAAAGTTCCTGCAGATTTTCCCACACAAGCCTCCAATCAGAGTGGATATTCCAAAATGCAGCTTGACAATTCTGTGGCACACGACTCTAACTGATAAAGCTTTGTCACCCAGTACTCATAAAATCTATGAAAGAGCTTTACAGCAGTATGCTAATTTTGTAAAAAAATCTTTTTCAGGGAGTTGCAGTGCTCCCATCTTGTACTAGACATGTTATTCTTTTCATTGCAAAATGTTTTGAAGATAATTTGGCAGCATCAACTGTGTTAACTTACATTTCTGCCCTCAGTTATTTTCTTAAAATCAAAGGAATGACTGATCCTACAAACAATTTTGTAGTTAAAAAATGTCTGCAGGGTTATCAAAAATGCAAAGGGTCATGCGATTCAAGACGACCTTAAACATATGACATTCTCAAAAACCTGATTTCCTCTTTGGCTTTTACTTCAAATTCTTATTTTATTAGAATTCTACTGAAACCTATGTACTTGTTAGCTTTCCATACACTTTTGTGTGTAGGAGAGTTTACTGCTAAAACAACTAAGTCTGGAGATCCTATCTTACGTAAGAGCAACTGATGTTACCTTTAAGTTAGACAATAACAGCCATATGCCTACAGGTTTTGAATTGTCCTTATCAGGTTACAAACACAGCCTAGGCAGGAAAACAACATTATACATTCCTTGAAATGAAACAGATTTGTTACTCTGTCCTGTTCATGCTTTATGGATGTATTTCAAATTACGGAAACCTGAAAATGGCCCCATCTTTACATTCATGGATGGCGCCCCAGTAACTCATTCTTTCTTTGCGCAACAGTTATGCTTGTCCGTGCATTGGTCTGGTTGCAATACACAATGATATAAAAGTCACAGTTTTAGAATAGGTAAAGCAACAATGGCAGCAGCTCAGGGAATTTCAGATGAGGTTATCTCTCGACTGGGTAGATGGAACAGCTCTGCTTTAAATAAAACTACATACGAATACCAGTTTTTGAAGCAAAATAGAAATATCAAAATCACATTTGTTGCTGCTGAATTGTTTTCATTTGGGCAAATGCACTGTAGCTCAGGTAGATATGTGCAAAGAGTAAGGTCTGTTCCACTGTAAATATTTTCTTTTAATTGGTTAATTACACATCATTGTTTCTCTTTGATTGTATCATTTATTTTTTCTCGTCATTGTATCAACCTCATGGGGTCAGGGGCCTCTGAGGTTGATAGATATGCTACCCTTTGTATTGCATAATACGGGTATTAGTCATAGATTTTCTCTAGTCATGATAATGTAATTTTAAGGTAACTTTACATTTGTACAATGAATTATCAGCCTCATGAGGTCAAGGGTCTCTGACGTTGATATTTCACACTTTCAAAATCATTATCTTAGGGTAGAGGATGTATCAGAGTTAGAAAGCAGGGGCTTTTGCCATTGATACGTCTTCTGTTCAACACTGTTATTGGTTATCCCCTCGGGGATAACCATAATTAAGTTAGGAATTCGTACTCAATTGTACGCCGTTTCCTTTTGTTGAAATAGGGTCCCACTATTTCCCGGTACTTCTACATGTACATTTGGCGCACCCTACTGCAAGACTAGTTGTGCTCTACATGCTGTCCTGTGAGGGGAGGTAAACCAAACTAACTGCAAGACTCTCGCCAGCATCGAAAATGCATGATCTTGCTAGCTTATCTTGAACACGTTATATCGCCCTATACAAGCAATTGCCCGAGAGTTCAGTACAGTTTCCAAGAGTTGTCACAGATCAATAACAAGTTGTACTCTATTATGCGCCGTTCCATTTCGCGCGATGTGGGTCCCACTATTTCCCGGTATTTGTTCCCATATTTTTGCGCACCCAGCTGCAGGGTCCCTCCCAGCATCGCTGAGGCATGAGCTGGATAATCTGATTCACAATATCACAGCTTTCATCTGGGAGTAAAAATTCATACAATTTGGCATATTGTTTTTCAAAGATGCCATATTTAATTTTTCAACTCTTTGATACTCTATGTAAATAGTTCTACATGTTGTAGCATGCATTGAGCAGATCATAATTTGGGTAAATAGCTCACAAATACATTGCTGGGTTGAATGGGGGTATTGCTGTCAACAATGCGACACACTGAAAACAAATGCATTGTAGCCAGCAATCTATAGCGGAAAATTTCATTTCCCCGATCTTTGATTTTATTCTTTTAGATAATTTTCTGACATTGTCAACATTGCTATGTCATAAACATGATGCAATTTATAATTTTGTTTCTACTTTGAAACATTCAATTGACAAAATATCGTCATATTAAATGGCCTTTTCAATGTCAAAATTATCTTTGTTGTTTCTTGCTAAAATCAAACAAGCAACCCTGTGCAATGTATTTAGGCTGAGCCTTAACATGCTTCCTGGATGATTAATCTGTTTGAAAAGTCAAACATGGGTCATAATAACCTGTAATTAGATTTAACTGTATCACCAAGGACATTATTATGCCCCTTGTAGTTGTATTTAATTCACCTGACTCAGTGACAGATACGCTGAAGAAACAGTAAACTTGTGTCAGTACCAGCTGTAGAAAAGAATTTGAAACAGTGAAGAACACTAAACAGTACAGAACAAACATTGAAAAATACAAACAAAGCTTATTTATTCGTTAATTTATTTGGCAGCTGAAACAGAACACAGTATCTTAATTGTGGACTTGTAAAAAAAAAAAAAAGAATCTGTGTCAGTTTGACTTTCAGCTGCTGAAAAAAACTGAAACAGTCTCTTGATAGAGAATAGTTGTTCAACTTTTGTTTCTGACACTTAACCCTTAAAGCGCCAAAAATTAAAATTGTTGAATTGGCAAACAGTGTAGATCCAGATGAGGTGGCTCATAATGAGCCACCTCATCTGAATCTACACTGTTTGCCCTCTAGTGTTCAAATTCTCAAATGATATCGCTTGAACGAGACATTTTTTTAAATTCTGCAGACGTAAATTTTGTCGTCTGCTTTTTGGCGCATTAAGGGTTAAGTCAGTGTTTCTGTTGCAGCTACTGTGTTGATATTTTTATAATGATGATTTGTTTACAATCTCTTGCTATTAGATCAGTACTTCAGCATCATTAGTTTTTTCTTCACTCTGGGGTAAGGTCATACCTTAAAAATTGTGTTTTTGTTGTGTCCCTACATTTTTTCTGTCCCTACCTTAGCCACTCACGAAAGGCAAAACATTTTTCAGTCAACTTTAACACACTGGATATGTACAGAACAAAAATACTATTTTAAAGGATTGCTTAAATTGGACATGGAGTCATACAAGCAAAATAATGAACACAGGGTATAATCGATTCCGCCAATTTTCACTTCCTGCAGAGACTGTCTGTTATATTTGGATTCCGCCGAGACTGTCCGCGAACTCTTGCTTCCTGCAGGGACTACTGTCCTCGAAAAATGGCTTCCTGCCGAGACTGTCCGCGTGACTCTGCTTCCTGCTGAGAGCCTCGGAAGGAAGCAGAATCACGCGGACTGTCTCTGCAGGGAGCCATTTATCATGTACAGAACTCTTGGCAGGAAGCAAGAGATCGCGAACAGTCTCGACAGAAGCCAAATATGACGTACAGTCTCTTCAGGAAGCGAAAATTAGCCGAATCGATTATACCCTGTGATGAAGTTCACTGAAAGCAAACTCATTGATAAAACAACATATAAAGAAACATTATCCAGAAAAGAAACAGCAAAATTCTGCTATGCAGCCATAGTTGAAGTCAACGCTCACTATAATATTGCCTTTAAATTAGCCTTGCGCCACGCAAAAAAATGTACCTTTTCTTGCCAGCACCCTGCCCTTTTTTATAGCTGGGGGAAACGCTGAAAATCCAAGACAGCAAAAACAACCAGATCTTCAAAAAAGAAATTGAACAACGGACAGATGCGTTCAGTGTATTTGCTGCTGTATATATCTTAACTACCCAGAGTAGTCTGAACAACTCTCTGCCTATTTGAATACAATCAGGAAAAAAATAGCCCATGAAAATGGACACTGGTATTCCTATGATACGAATTTTAGAAAGATTAGGCAAACACTCGGTTTGCAGTGGGATCAAGTTCATAGTGAGCTGGTATTCCTATGATACGAATTTTAGAAAGATTAGGCAAACACTCGATTTGCAGTGGGATCAAGTACTCGTATCCGAGTAGTTCTCGTCATTTTTTTCTAACAGTTTCCTGTTTTCTCCCAAACAAGCAGGTTTTCTTTCAATTTGCGGTAGTTGTGTATTGTGTACCTAATAACTCTGGTTTCGACACACACGTCATGAATTTATTTATAGAAACGAACCTCAGGGAGCGATCATTATTTGATATGCTATCACGCACAGACAACGTCACGTCCAGAAGCAGTTCTCGTCATGTTGCTTTTGAGCTCGATTTTAAAATAAATATAAAACCCATTTTGCTGTTCTTCCTATATAATGATTTTTGACATCTTATTCATGTAACAAAGTCCGTTCGTATGCCGAATGCGCTCATTTTTTTAATGAGGTCACAGCAGACGAAAACAAACATAAAACTGAGACGAAGAGTTTGTCTTGTTCACGAGGCTGCTGAAAACGATAAATGATGACTGGGTCAGGTTTGCTAGTTTAATATTTTTGTGTTTTTCCTGCAATGTTGACTTACATTCGGAATTTGTTTGCAAAGTAGACACAATATTGGAAAACCTGACCCAATTAAGAGAGGTCAGCACATGGCTTGAACGTGCTCACGTGAATGCCCCTGACGTAATCACGCGACTTTGCGAATCCAAAAGAGAAAAGACGGCATTTATATATACACAGCTCGATACCTTAATGAGTTTTTGCACTAGTTTGACCAAATATATCATAAACTTAGGATTAAGGCAGTTAAAGTGAAGAAAAAATACGCGAAAAACTCGTTTTAAGCAGAATGACGAGAACTACTAGCTGACGAGATCTACTCGGATACGAGTACATAGTGAGCTGGTATTCCTATGATACGAATTTTAGAAAGATTAGGCAAACACTTGGTTTGCAGTGGGATCAAGTACATAGTGAGCTGTATATGTCTGCAATGACGTGAAAATCATATCAGCCCTTTCAAGTGCCAAGGGATCTCCTGTCAGGTGGGGGATTCCGTAAAAACTATACGAAAACATGTAACAGATGCAACGGGGGGTAGGGGTCTGACTTCCTGCTGGGATTATCAACATATCTGCAGGCACTGCAGGGGAAAACATCCTAGGTTCAGATGTTGGAAAGAGCACAGTAGTAAATTCAATAATGGTCCCATATTTAAACCCACTCAATCAGACAAACCAACCAGTGACAACCAAAAACAGTCCAAAATCCCAGTCTCTAACCACCCAGGTCCAAGCCGATATTCTAAATCTGGAAGGTTATCCTGATAGGTGGCAGTCATATTTGATTGATGGGTTCAAAAATGGTTTTCATTTACAATTTTCCTGGAAGACAGTCCTTCTCAGGCAAAGTTTCATAAAAACTTATTTACTAGCGATGAAACTAAATCAACTTTATCCCCTCCACTTTTTCGCAAATGGCCTTAAGCTTAGGACAGTGTTCCGGCATAGAACACTGCAGTGTTCAGCATGGGAAAAATCTTTTTGCAAAGCACTGTGATAGGGTTATTACTTTCTAAATGCCTCTGTATATTATTGCAAGTTTCCCGTTGGTGCCCCGAACATGTAATACATAGAGAGAGATAGCACCATGTGGCTGCATCATTCTGGCTGACAACACCCTAAGAATAAGATACACATAAGCAATAAGAAGTAGGCAATGGAAGTGGCGATTTTAAAAAGTATAGGGAGAACGATGACCCTGAGATTGGGTCCCTGGACGGGAAAAGTATTATAACTATGTCAAAGGATGAAATTATTAAAGCAGCAAAGAAAAGGGGAGTTGACCCTATGGTGTTGTGTGAGTTGGGGGCAACTGACCCCCGACAATGAAAACCTTTGTGTCATTCTCCATTATGCGGAGGAGGTTAAGGGAGCGGCGGTCCATTCCGGGTCTGCCGACACGGCGGAGGAAGGACCGCAGAGGAAGAAGCTCAAAACGGGCACAATTGATGTAAGTTATATTTATTTTTCCGTGTTCTGTTCTCTGTTTTAAAGAGGGTGTATGGTAGTAGTCTTGAGTTTGAAACAATTTTAGACATGTAAATTTTAGATTTTATCAATCAAGAGAAATATTGTGTTAAAGAATAAAAAAGGAAAGAGTGAGAAAAGAAAATAGATATAAAAGAAGACGAAAAAAGAGAAAGAAAAGAGGAAAAATGGAAAAGAGAAAAAAAAAGAAAAAAAAAGAGAGAGAAAAATGAATAATAAGGAAAGAGATAAAAATAAAGAAAAAGAGTTAGTGAGTAGTCTTTATGAATTTATAATCTTAAGCAAAAGATCAAGGTTGGTTAATTTGAGTTGTATATTATCAAGAATAGAGGAGTAAGCAGCAGCATGTATAGATTAATATATTTGTCTGTATCAGCGGCAAAAAGTCATTAGAACAGAGGGTACAGCTGCTCAAAAGAGAGCTCAAAGAACTGAGAAAGGAAAGACCATTAAAAGATCAGAACAGCAGTCCGATTTAGTCTTCCACATCTCAACGGTCCATTAAAGAAAAGGACCTTGATGAAATCCTAGAAAAAGTGAAGCACCTGTATCCAAAGTCAGATAAAGACATAAATGAATGCACTCAGCAAATCTGTTTCTCAATTTTCACAAAAGAATAGCTTGTTTCATCACCGAGAACAGGAAAGAAGACTGTAAGGTCACCACGAGATGAAGTGAGACCACCGCTGAAATTCCCCTTTGTTGATTCTCGAAGGGCTCTTAATCAAACACATAAAAATGTTGAAGACAAGTCCAGGAACATTTTAACAACAGATGAAGAACTTTATTTTATCTTGATTTGGGTTTTACATCCCTTCAAGATTATTTCACTCATTTCAGGATGATGAAAATCATTAGGTGAGTGTGCACTGGAGTACCCCGAGAAAAACACCTGACACACCCGCTAGCAGAAGCAAGAACTGTTTACAAGCATTTCTTGAACAGTTCAAGAACTCCTGCTCTTAAAGAGCTCAAAACATGTTCTTTTAGTATGCAAGAACAGTTCAAGAACTAATGTTCTTTTAGTATCCTAAAAAAGTTCAAGAACTAATGTTCTGGACCTGTTTAAGAACTGGACATGAACTGCTCTTGAAGTGTTCAAAAACAGTTCAAGTATAGTTGAAGAAATGTTAAACCTGACAAACTTTTGTCAAGAAGAACAATTAAGTATTCTTAAAAATCTTACAACCATTTTTGAATAGTTCAAGAACAGTTAAGAACAAATATTCTTGAAATGTTCATGAAGTGCTCTTGAAATGTTCAAGAACAGTTGAAGTCTGGATCGGCTGTGCTTGCAGCAGGTGTAGAATTTGGGCAGTCTGTTTTGGGGATATTTTTGAACTTAAACACTGTTTTTCTAGGAAACAATTTTTTTTTGTTTTATTCTGAAATATACTTTGTAAGTTTACTAAAATAATATGCATAAGCATTGCCCCATTGACTGAATATATTTTTCATGACATTTTTCGTGAAATTAAATTTTCTTGCATTTTTTAAAAAATGTAAAAATATACTTATTATCAAGATAACTGCAATTATTTTACCAGTTTGTGTCATATATCCATATGATATGCAGAAATGAAAGTGCATCCATGAGCTAGAGATATGAATTTTAATGTAAAATGTGTAAAAAAGTAGGAAGAAATACAAAATATTATTTTAGGGAAAACTAAACAGTGTTTTTTTTTTTCTTCTTATCCATGTTTCATAGGTCTGGGTTATTTAGATAAAATATTGGTTTGAATGCCAGCCAGTATTTCTATTCAGTATCCATCTTCCTAAAATTCTAGCTTGCACAATGTCTGGAATCACTGTGACACAAATTTACCTCTGAAAGACAGAAAACTAGAAATTGTGTTTGTGAAACACTATGCCCCCAACCATAGGCTTGCCACTAAAGGTGTCAAGCTTAAGAATGTCAAGTCTGAAAAGGCATTATCTAATCTTTACTAAAATATTTAACTTATCAAGGGCTATTAATGTACCATAAATCAGCTTCCTATGTCAAGCAGATTCAAAAGTTGAAAAAAAGCCAAATTCATACAAGGGTTCAAAAGTTGAAAAATGCCAAATTCATACAAGGGTCATAGCTCCATCAACATTTTACGAAATTCTCCTGAAAGTTAATCCGGTATTTTACTCTTTATACCCAATATGTTTACCAAGTATCAAGGCCATAGCTCAAATACTTTTACAGATATATTGCTAACAAGATTTGCATCTCATTTGTAAAAAGGGGCATAACTCCAATGAAAATGATAACTCAAATAATAATAAACAAGTAGCCCAAAGGGCAACAATTGCTCACCTGAGAGACATTGTAAACCTATAGGGATATTTAAGATGCTCAAGGGCAGCTAACTCCATAGTCAGTGGTCCAATCAGGCTGAAAATTAAACTCATCCAAAACATTATGTATGCCCTCATTTAATATATGCAAGTTTAAAAAGTATCCGATCAAGAGCACAATAGACAGAGCTGTTAAGGGCAGCTAACTTCGTAGTGGTTGGCCTGATCTGGCCAAAATTTGAACTTGTTTAAGATATTATGCATTTCCTCATTACCTGCAAGTTTGAAAAGAATCGGATCAGTAGAAACCAAGAAAAAGTGGCAACATTAATTTTTTGGATGCTCAGGGCAGGTACTCCATAGTCAGTGGTGGGATCTAGCCAAAATGCTAACTAGTCCAAGCTTTTGTGAATATCCTCATTACCTGCAAGTATGAAGAAGATCCGATTAAAAATGAAAATGTGATGACATTGTTTTCTCCATTATAAGACTATGGGATTTTTTCAAACACTCAAGGGTAGCTAACTCTGTAGTCTGTGCTCAAAACCGGCCAAATTTCGAACACATCCAAGCTCTTATGTATGTCATAATTACCTGCAAGTATGATAAGGATCTAATCAAAAACCTTGATTGCAGCACCCTGAAAGTCAAACTTGCTCGAGATATTGTCATGCCCTACATTTGCGTGAATTTATTTTAAAATCCCTTGAGAAATGTAGGTGCTAGAGCGATGACAAAGTTTTTCTAAAAATAGCCACAGTGACCTTGACCTTGGGCACAGCATCCTGAAAGTCAAACTTGCTTGAGATATTGTCATACCCTACATTTGTGTCAAGTTATTTCAAAATCCATGGAGAAATGAAGGTGCTAGGGCGATGACAAAGTTTTTCTAAAAATAGCCACAGTGACCTTGACCTTGGGCACGGCACCTTGAAAGTCGAACTTGCTCGAGATATTGTCATGCCCTACATTTTTTTTGAATTTATTTTAAAATCCATTGAGAAATGTAGGTGCTAGAGCGCTGACAAAGTTTTTCTAAAACTAGCAACAGTGACCGTGACCTTGGGCGCAGCACCCTGGAAGTCAAACTTGTTTGAGATATTGTCATGCCCTACATTTGTGTGAAGTTTATTCAAAATCTGTTGAGAAATGTAGGCGCTAGAGCGCTGACAAAGTTTTTCTAAAAATAGCCACAGTGACCTTGACCTTACGTGCAGCACCCTGAAAGTCAAACTTGCTCGTGATATTGTCATGCCCTACGTTTGTGTGAAGTTATTTTAAAATCTGCTGAGAAATGTAGGTGCTAGAGCGCTGACAAAGTTTTTCTATAAATAGCCACAGTGACCTTGACCGTGGGCACAGCATCCTGAAAGTCGAACTTGCTCGAGATATTGTCATGCCCTACATTTGTTTGAAGTTATTTTAAAATCCGTTGAGAAATGTAGGCGCTAGAGCGATGACCAAGTTTTTCTAAAAATAGCCACAGTGACCTTGACCTTGGGCACAGCATCCTAAAAGTCAAACTTGCTTGAGATATTGTCATACCCTACATTTGTGTCAAGTTATTTCAAAATCCATGGAGAAATGAAGGTGCTAGGGCGATGACAAAGTTTTTCTAAAAATAGCCACAGTGACCTTGACCTTGGGCACGGCACCCTGAAAGTCGAACTTGCTCAAGATATTGACATGCCCAACATTTTTGTGAATTTATTTTAAAATCCGTTGAGAAATGTAGGCGCTAGAGCGATGACCAAGTTTTTCTAAAAATAGCCACAGTGACCTTGACCTTAATTGCAGCACCCTGAAAGTCAAACTTGCTCGAGATATTGTCATGCCCTACTTTTGTGTGAAGTTATTTTAAAATCTGCTGAGAAATGTAGGTGCTAGAGCGCTGACAAAGTTTTTCTAAAAATAGCCACAGTGACCTTGACCTTGGGCGCAGCATCCTGAAAGTCGAACTTGCTTGAGATATTGTCATGCTCTACATTTGTGTGAAGTTATTTTAAAATCAGCCGAGAAATGTAGGTGCTAGAGCGCTGACAAAGTTTTTCTAAAAATAGCCACAGTGACCTTGACCTTGGGTGCAGCACCCTGAAAGTCGAACTTGCTGGAGATATTGTCATGCCCTACATTTGTTTGAAGTTATTTTAAAATCCGTTGAGAAATGTAGGCGCTAGAGCGCTGACAAAGTTTTTCTAAAAATAGCCACAGTGACCTTGACCTTGGGCGCAGCACCCTGAAAGTCATACTTGCTCGAGATATTGTCATGCCCTACATTTGTTTGAAGTTATTTTAAAATCCGTTGAGAAATGTAGGCGCTAGAGCGATGACCAAGTTTTTCTAAAAATAGCAACAGTGACCTTGACCTTAAGTGCAGCACCCTGAAAGTCGAACTTGCTCGAGATATTGTCATGCCCTACATTTGTTTGAATTTATTTTAAAATCAGTTGAGAAATGTAGGCGCTAGAGCGATGACCAAGTTTTTCTAAAAATAGCAACAGTGACCTTGACCTTAAGTGCAGCACCCTGAAAGTCAAAGTTGCTCGAGATATTGTCATTCCCTACATTTGTTTGAAGTTATTTTAAAATCCGTTGAGAAATGTAGGCGCTAAAGCGATGACCAAGTTTTTCTAAAAATAGCAACAGTGACCTTGACCTTAAGTGCAGCACCCTGAAAGTCAAACTTGCTCGAGATATTGTCATGCCCTACATTTGTTTGAAGTTATTTTAAAATCCGTTGAGAAATGTAGGCGCTAGAGCGATGACCAAGTTTTTCTAAAAATAGCCACAGTGACCTTGACCTTAAGTGCAGCACCCTGAAAGTCGAACTTGCTCGAGATATTGTCATGCCCTACATTTGTTTGAAGTTATTTTAAAATCCGTTGAGAAATGTAGGCGCTAGAGCAATGACCAAGTTTTTCTAAAAATAGCAACAGTGACCTTGACCTTAAGTGCAGCACCCTGAAAGTCAAACTTGCTCGAGATATTGTCATGCCCTACATTTGTTTGAAGTTATTTTAAAATCCGTTGAGAAATGTAGGCGCTAGAGCGATGACCAAGTTTTTCTAAAAATAGCCACAGTGACCTTGACCTTAAGTGCAGCATCCTGAAAGTCGAACTTGCTCGAGATATTGTCATGCCCTACATTTGTTTGAAGTTATTTTAAAATCCGTTGAGAAATGTAGGCGCTAGAGCGATGACCAAGTTTTTCTAAAAATAGCAACAGTGACCTTGACCTTAAGTGCAGCACCCTGAAAGTCAAACTTGCTCGAGATATTGTCATGCCCTACATTTGTGTGAAGTTATTTTAAAATCCATTGAAAAATGTAGGTGCTAGAGCAATGACATCATTTTTCTAAAAATAGCCACAGTGACCTTGACCTTGGGCGCAGCATCCTGAAAGTCGAACTTGCTCGAGATATTGTCATGCCCTACATTTGTGTGAAGTTATTTTAAAATCTGCTGAGACATGTAGGTGCTAGAGCGCTGACAAAGTGTTTCTAAAAATAGCCACAGTGACCTTGACCTTGGGCGCAGCACCCTGAAAGTCGAACTTGCTCGAGATATTGTCATGCCCTACATTTGTTTGAAGTTATTTTAAAATCCGCTGAGAAATGTAGGAGATAGAGCAATGACCAAGTTTTTCTAAAAATAGCCACAGTGACCTTGACCTTAAGTGCAGCACCCTGAAAGTCGAACTTGCTCGAGATATTGTCATGCCCTTCATTTGTGTGAAGTTATTTTAAAATCCGTTGAGAAATGTAGGCAATGGAACGATGACAAATTTTTCTAAAAATATGTGATGACGTTGTTTTCTCCATTATAACACTATGGGATTTTTTTCAAACGCTCAAGGGCAGCTAACTCCGTAGTCATTGCTGGAATCGGGCCAAATTTCGAACTCATCCAAGCTTTTATGTATGTCATCATTACCTGAAAGTATGATAAGGAACTAAGCAAAAACAGTTGAGAAAACGTTATGACGCCATTTTCCCCATTACATGTATAACCCTATGGGATTTTTTTCAAACGCTCAAGGGCAGCTAACTCCGTCATCTGAGCTCCAATCCGGCCAAATTTCGAACTCATCCAAGCTCTTGTGTATGTCATCATTACCTGCAAGTATGATAAGGATCTATTCAAAAACAGTCGAGAAAACGTGATGACGCCATTTTCCCTATTATAACCCTATGGGGGCTATCTGTTGCACTGGAAACAAGAGTTCTGAGCTGATCGGCACCAAAACCTAATGCAGCCTTTCCCCCACCCAAATGATGCTTCAGATAAAATTTGATTGCAATCAGCCCACTGGTCTCTGAGATATTCATGTTTGAAAGTGTTGACGCACCCACGCACGGACGGAGGACGGCTCGACTCCCATCCTATAAGCTCACCTCTGAGCCTTCGGCTCAGGTGAGCTAAAAAGCCACAGTGACCGTTACCTTGGGTGCAGCACCCTGAAAGTCGAACTTGCTCGAGATATTGTCATACCCTACATTTGTGTGAAGTTATTTCAAAATCCATGGAGAAATGTAGGTGCTACAGCCATGACAAAGTTTTTCTAAAATTAGCCACAGTGACCTTGACCTTGGGTGCAGCACCCTGAAAGTCAAACTTGCTCGAGATATTGTCATGCCCTACATTTGTGTGAAGTTATTTTAAAATCTATTGAGAAATGTAGGCGCTAGAGCGATGACAAAGTTTTTCTATAAATAGCCACAGTGACCTTGACCTTGGGTGCAGCACCCTGAAAGTCAAACTTGTTGGAGATATTGTCATGCCCTACATTTGTGTGAATTTGATTTAATATGTTGAAAAATGTAGGTGCTAGAGTGATGACCAAGTTTTTCTAAAAATAGCCACAGTGACCTTGACCTTGGGTGCAGCACCCTGAAAGTCAAACTTGCTAGAGATATTGTCATGCCCTACATTTGTGAGAAGTTATTTTAAAATCCATTGAGAAATGTAAGTGCTAGAGCGATGACAAAGATTTTTGTAAAAATAGCCACAGTGACCTTGACCTTGGGTGCAGCACCCTGAAAGTCGAACTTGCTCGAGATATTGTCATGCCCTTCATTTGTGTGAAGTTATTTTAAAATCCATTGAGAAATGTAGGTGCTAGAGCGCTGACAAAAGTTTTCTAAAAATAGCCACAGTGACCTTGACCTTGGGTGCAGCATCCTGAAAGTCGAACTTGCTCGAGATATTGTCACGCCCTACATTTGTGTGAAGTTATTTTAAAATCCGTAGAGAAATGTAGGCAATAGAGCGATGACAAAGTTTTTCTAAAAATATGTGATGATGTTGTTTTCTCCATTGTAACACTATGGGATTTTTTTTCAAACGCTCAAGGGCAGCTAACTCCGTAGTCTGTGCTCGAATCCGGCCAAATTTCGAACTCATCCAAGCTCTTATGTATGTCATCATTACCTAAAAGCATGATAAGGATCTAAGCAAAAACAGTTGAGAAAACGTGATGACGCCATTTTCCCCATTATAACCCTATGGGATTTTTTTTCAAACGCTCAGCTAACTCCGTAGTCTGTGCTCGAATCCGACCAAATTTCGAACTCATCCAAGCTCTTGTGTATGTCATCATTACCTGCAAGTATGATAAGGATCTAATCAAAAACAGTTGAGAAAACGTGATGACGCCGTTTTCCCCATTATAACCCTATGGGGGCTATCTGTTGCCATGGAAACCAGAGTTCTGAGCTGATCGGCACCAAAACCTAATGCAGCCTTTCCCCCACCCAAATGATGCTTCAGATAAAATTTGATTGCGATCGGCCCACTGGTCTCTGAGATATTTATGTTTGAAAGTGTTGACGCACCCACGCACGCACGGACGGACGACGGCTCGACTCCCATCCTATAAGCTCACCTCTGAGCCTTTGGCTCAGGTGAGCTAAAAAAACATAAACAAGTCTCCGCTTTTTTTCCATGAGAAACATAAGTATGAAACTTCACAACCACACGCCCAGAGGTCTTTGAGTGCAGCAGCCGTATGGGTGTTAATGACCAGGAGAAATAACTCCGTAACTGATTAATGCAGAGTAACTTAACCTTTATTGAAATATATACCGGTAACTCATCAAGGAGTACTACTATACCAAAGATCAGCTTCTTAGGTCAAGCGGCTTAAAAGTTGGGAAAATGCCAAATTCATACAAGGGTCACAACTCCATCAAAACTTTACAAAATTCTCCCATAAGTTATTCAGGTTATCTTCTCCTCATACCCTATCAGTATACCAAATAACAAGGCCATAGCTCAAATACTTTTTGAAATAAATTGCTAACAAGATAGTCATTTCATATTTTAAAAAGGGGCATAACTCCAAAAAGAGAGGTAACTCGAAAAAGAAACAAGAGGACCATTGGTCCTGTAGCTCACCTGGGTCCATTCAGCCTCAGTACTCTAGGGTAAGTTACTCTAAGGCCATCGGTCAATTGGTTTTGGTGAAAAAGATTTTTAAAGGTTTTAACCATAAATGGGCATGGGGGACATGTTGGTCATGTGACCTGGACATTTGAAAAAAATTTCATTCCCTTAACCCCCTGGAGGCTCTATATGAAATTTGGTTTCAAAATTGGCCCAGGGGCTTTTGAGGAGATGGTTTGATATTGTCAAAATGACAGAGTTCTGGGTCAAAAGTCAAAGAATGACCTTGACCTCTTGTACTCATGAATCTTAATGTACTCATTAAAATGACTGTAGATACCAATTTTTAGGCATAAATCTTCAAAACCTTCCATGAAATCTTATGTTCTAGCATTTTCTCACATTTGACCTTGCAGTAAAATAGTCAAGGTCAACCAAAGGTCATAATTTTGAACAATCTTGATAGTACTGGAATTCCAAATGCTACATACCAAGCTTCAAAGCCATCGGTCAATTGGTTCTGGAGAAGAAGATTTTTAAAGGTTTTTACCATATATGGTCCTGGCGGCCATGTTGGTCATGTGACCTGGACTGTTTGAACAAATTTTCATTCCCTCTATACCTGGAGGCTCTATATGAAATTTCATTACAATTGGCCCAGTTTTTTTAGGGGATTGTTTGATATTGACAAAATATGAGAGTTCTGGGTCAAAGATCAAAGAATGACCTTGACCTCTTGTACTCACAAATCTTCATGTACTCATTAAGATAACTGTATATACCAATTCTTAGGCATATCTCTTCAAAACTTTCCATGAAATCTTATGTTCTAGCATTTTCCCATATTTGACCTTGTCGTAAAAAAGATCAAGGTCAACCCATGGTCATAATTTGAACAATCTTGACAGTACTCAGGTACCCAAAGCTACATACCAAGTTTCAAGGCCATCGGTCAATTGGTTCTTGAGAAGAAGATTTTTAATGGTTTTTACCATATATGGGCGTGGCGGCCATATTGGTCATGTGACCTGGACCATATGAATAAGTTTTTGTTCCCTCAACTCCTGGGGGCTCTATATGAAATTTGGTTTCAATTGGCCCAGGGGCTTTTGAGGAGATTGTTTGGAATTGTGAAAATATGAGAGTTCTAGGTCAAAGGTCAAAGAATGACCTTGACTTCTTATACTCATAAATCTTCATGTACTCATTAAGATGACTGTAGATACCAATTTTTAGCCCCAAATCTTCAATAGTTTCCAAAATATCTTATGTTCTAGCATTTTGCCATATAAAAGCACAAGGAAGCAAATTTGACCTTACCGTAAAAAAGGTCAAGGTCAACCCAAGGTCATAATTTGTACAATCTTGGTAGTACTCCCGTACCCAATGCTACATACCAAGTTTCAAGGCCATCGGCCTACTGGTTATGGAGAAGAAGATATTTTTAGGTTTTTACCATATATGGGCATGGCGGCCATGTTGGTCATGTGACCAGGACCGTTTGAACAACTTTTTGTTCCTAAGGTCCCAGGAGGCTCTATATGAAATTTGGTTACAATCGGCCCAGCGGTTTCAGAGGAGAAGTCGTTTGAAATTGTGGACGGATGGACGGACGACGGACGGACGGACGACGGAGCCTGACCATACTATAAGCTCCCCCGGAGCCTCTGGCTCAGGTGAGCTAAAAAAAATACCAGTCAGTTATTTTTCCATGAGGAACCCAAATATGAAACTTCAAAACCACACACCCAGAGATTCTTGAGCGCAGCAGCTGTATACATGATAATGATCAGAGGAAGTAACTCCATAATTATTTAACCCAGGGTACCCTAACCTTTACTAAATCACTCAACTCATCAAGGAGTACTACTACACCAAAAATCAGCTTCCTAGGTCAAGCAGTTCAAAAGTTGGAACAATGCCAAATTCAAACAAGGGCCATAACTCCATCAAAACTTTATCAAGCAAAAAATCAAAACATACAAAAAAACAACACAAAGGACCTACTAGTCAACCCATGGAGACGAACAATTCACAGGGTCCTACACAACCTATTGAGATAAACAATGTACAGGGACCTTTGCAACAGCCAATGTTCAACTATGTACATGCCATTCCCGGGCACAACAACTGGACAATACCTACACAAGGGGCCCAACAAATGTGCTCCCAAATGCAGTCAGACTCAGAGGATTCGTCAGATGGATCATCATCCTCTGATGAAGATGGTTCTCTAAGCCAGCTCGGATCAAATCATGTACAATTATTCAATCCATGCCAGCTGAAGGTATAAATCTTAATGCACTTCAGTGTCAGTTTGCAGAGTTAATCTCAACCGCCATATCTTTACAAAAACCACATAAAATTAAAAAGAAAATATGGCGGATTCAGTTGATAGATTTAGCAATTCTTCTACCTCGCACTTATTTGTCATTTTCATTTGCAACTCAGCTCTAAAGCACAAATAAGTTTAGTACCAAACCAAAACAGAAAGATCTTAAGTATAGAAACATGGACCTTGGCCTTTCTCAGATTCATGGCAGTCTATACCGAGCAGTTCCCCCTGGAGGCACCACAGCTTCTTAAGTACACAGAAATCGTTAGAGACCTAGCATGACGCAGTCCCGGCTTAAGCTGGTATCTCTATGATCATCAGTTCTGCATGCTGCAAGAAACAGTGCTGATTCCTTGGAGCAGGCTCCATAAAGCATTTTGGGTTATGGCATAAAACGCACCATCACAGGGGCCCTTTCGAAACATCTTTCGATCATCAGGAAACCTACGTTTCAACCCTTTGTCCAGGGGCAAAAAATTCATTGAATTTACCTGCTGGACATACAACAGAAGATGAGAAACTTCAACAAACTTGCAATTGGTGTAACCTGCTCATACGCAGATTGGTGCTACAAATGACTCGTACAAAAACGATCTTGTCTGTTTGAGACAGCAGAAGAAATACATTACAGTTGAGTCATCCATGGCTTCATACATGAGGCATAGTGTACATAAGTTTATAATTCAGTCAGTAGTTTGACAAAACGAGTTTAAGTATATATACATTTTTTTTTTTTTTGCTTATGATTATTATTATTATTATTAATTCTAGAACATAGCATCAGTTCCTGTTTTTGTAATGTTCTTTTAATTTTCATGTCTTTGTAACAGACCAGCCATGACAACAACCATTTTAGCTTGTCTGGGCCCTTTAATGCCAACTTAAGCTGGCAATATTTGGCGCTTTTTTCTGGCCCAGATTTGCAGTAATGTACATACTAAGGATTGTTCTTACTTATCATGTTACTGATATAGAGAAAATTCTATGGCATTAAATAAATGCCCATTTTCAACTCAATCCATCTTTCTTTTCATTTCTGCAAACAAGCTGCACTTTGCAACGCCTCTCATTCCCCTAAGCCATAAATATGTTTAACCAGTGTTTGCTGGAGAAAAAAAATTTATACATCAAGGTTTTTGTCAAGCCAAGTAAAACACTGTGCATTTAGTCTGGCATACCACCAAAAACAACATCAAACCATGGCATAGCAGCCAAACCAGTCATTCCACAGATTCCTTTTTGTCGTACTGATACTGTTGCACTTGGCCCTTTAACCCATTGCATTCTGGGTATTTTTTGTCGTCTGCTGAAATTGTCATCTGCATCAAAAATTTAGAATATTTTGACAATATTGGTTTAACTAACTCTTGTAGAAATGATGTCTAGGCAGCAAACAGTTTGGATCTCAGATCAGGGCCTGATCTGGATCCGAACTGTTTGCACAAGGGGTATCCCGAATGGAATGGGTTAACAAATTTAATATCATCTGAATCACACATATCTGGACATGTATTTGGTGAGCAAAACAGATAGAAACTTGCATACCCTTTTCCTTGTTTGACACTTTGGCCTGACTCTTCAAAAGTAGAGCAGACAAATGCCCCCCATTATGCATTGTCATGTTAAGAACATATGCTTTCGCTTGCAAGTCCATAGTAGCCACAAAGACACCAAGTTGTATATCCAAGGTTTCTGTCAACCCATATGGGGTTACTTTGACTCCATCTTCATATAATTTGCACATCTGTTCTCCAAAGGCACACATATACTGAGCAAATGGTGGTTTGTCTTTTCCTTGCCATATTTCTGCTAAAATCATGTTTTTCTTGCGAACCAACAAGATGGAGGCAATTCATTTATGGCAAGGAACAATGGCCACAGCTTTACATTGGACAAGTTGTACAGAGGAATACCACCAGTGTTATAGATAGCACTAATACTGTTTGAATTACTTGACAAGACGTGTAAGTGGGACAGGATAGCTCACCTGACAGCGCCTTGCCCATCACCTAAAAAACTTTAACATTTTGCTAACGCTGCCGCCTCCGCCGATGCCTGGGGTAGTACAATAGCTCTTTCAGAACTTCGTTCAGGCGAGCTAAAAACTGACCAGTTTCACATAATTTTTGATGAAATTTACCATTTGTAATGTCAGTTATTTCGGTGCTTGTACTAATTTGACTGATTTTACTTTTAGTGTACTAGATTCAGTTCCAAGTGCCTTTTTTCTTAATATAAATTGAAGCTGCTTTTCAACATCCGCTAACACAAAACTATTTCTGGGTTGTCGACTTGCTCTTTCTTGTGCTGGTAATTCCCCTTTATAGCAAAAACCGTACATCCTTCAGTTTCGCATCTAAAAATATCAGGATCCTCGGGAAACTTTTGACAACATGTTGAGCAGTTATCAACTCTTTTACTTTGTATTCTCTGCCAATGACATGACTTTATCATAAGTGATATCCTTGAAACGATTTGAATCAGGACATAAAACTGTTAAAAGGTTCAGAAAGTCTTTCACGGCAACACCTGATCAACTGTGTCGTAGAAAGTAAGAAACTAAGCATAATGCATTCAAATCAGTTTCTGAGTACACAGAGTTGCCCACGTTATCACAAAGATCATGGGCAGAATTTCTGAATCAAGTTCTGATTCAGATGATGAAGTGTCACTTTATTCCGTACATGAATTGCCCAAAGAATCACTTTATCCAGCCATCAAAATGCTTATGTTGATGCTTTTCCCTGAGAGCTACATAAAGTCCCACTCAACATCTGGAAAATCTTCCAATAGCAAGCAAGCAGCAAAACCAGAGCTCTAGATAAGAGGGTGTATTTGGTGATAATTATGGATAGTTTTTGTTAATTCTGAATAAAAACATATGTTGTGACCCCTCATCTGAACCGTCTCGACGAGACGGTTCAGATGAGGGGTCACAACATATGGTTTCAATGAGAAATAAAAAAAATTATCCCTCAATTATCATCAAATACCCCTCTTATCTAGTGCTCTGAAAACCACATTTGGACTCCAGGCTTTACAGGATATTGAAGTAATAAAGGACAAGTATGGCACATCTAGCAAGGAAATAACTGCTAAGGTTCATTCTATTCAGAAGTGGGTACAAAAAATGACTAGTCATTGATCGTTTAATTATAACTAAGAGGTATAGCAATCATTACTCTTAGGGAAAAGCATCAACATTATAGGGAGTTTTGATAGCTGGATACACACGCCTGGTAGGCGGCAATCGAAAACGCTCTCAACAATCGATTAACGCGGATCAAAAACCGTTAGAAACAGCGTTTTTGATTGCAAATTGGCGACAATTTGCAATCGAAAAACGCTGTTTCTAATGGTTTTTGATCCGCGTTCGTCGACTGCATGAGCGTTTTCAATTGCCGCCTACCCGGTGTGATACAGCTGATCCTGTTCTAATCTGTACAGACAATTGTTGAAAAATAAGACAATTATCCTCAATTATCCTCAGTTATCCTCATTAATCAAGTTTCATTATAAGTACTGAGTTTGTGGAAAACGTGATTCTAGTCAACTATCCATTTTAAGTACAGGTACTGAGTTTTTGAAAAATGTGACTCTAGTCTACAGTGGATTATGTTACATCACATCACTTCCGGTCTCATGTGAGATGCACGCTTAAGTACAGCCGAGTGCCTTCAGTATGCTATCTGACCTTATAGCGATACGACGTGGTTTTATCAGCTGGTCCTAGTTTGGCCGAGAGCGTACCCGTCCGACTCGCCTTTTTATTCACTTTTGTTTTTTTCGAAAGAATTTTAAGCGATTCATTTTCAGTTTGTACGATGTACAGGCACAATTCATTCATATTATTTTCATAATTTGAAAACAAAAATAATACAACGTTGTCTATTTTTGTGTATTCGATATTTGTTTTCAGTGTGCAAGCGGCCTGCACACACAACACGTCATTCGTGTAAATATCTAAGATGGCGAATGTCGTGGTGAAAGATATACTCTCCGAATCGGAGATGCAAGTAGTGAAGAAAAAGAAGCTGCTGGCAAGAAACAGCCAAAAGACTCTAAGAAAGGCAAATAGCCTGAAAATGCCAAAACAAAGGAGCCAGCATCGGCTAAGGGCAAAGAACCGGTGGAGTCTTCATCAGCTGGGATGGGGGTTGTTTCAAATGTAAACATTGAAACACAAACAATGAGTCCTGCTGTGTTTAATGCCGACGTTGCTGGCATTCTAAAAGAACTGCATGATAATCAAAATAAAATTTCTGACAAGTTGGAAAAATTATCCTCTGGGGTAGACACATTCTATGAATGTTCTAATGAAGAGTATTAGTATGATGGGTCTTTTGACACTTATGATGCAGAGCAATATGAAAATGCATGTGATAATGCAGACTTTGAAAATATTGACCCCAGTAAATCCTATGAAGGTTTGTGAGCTGCCTCTGAAGTGTCAGAACCCCCTAATAGAGTCTGACGGCTTATCCGGGAACTTCAAGCGTAACCCATAGCAACCACAGCCAGAGGTGAAAGCAGTAGTCTGACGGCTCATCCGGGAACTTCAAGCGTAACCCATAGCAACCACAGCCAGAGGTGAAAGCAATCAATAGTCCGCCATTTTGTTTATGGTAGTTCCTATCTACCGTATGCAAACCATGCTTAAATAAATGGCATATTATAAGAAACAAGCTCATAAAATATTTTTTTATTTAATGTATAAGAAGGCAGGTTAATTCAACCTTTCATATCTGATAATTATTTCATTAACAATGTCCTATGAGTATAAGCGAGTTCGGAGTTCCGCATTTCCGGTTGGAAAGAAGCAGAAAGGTCAAAGGTCAAGTGTGGCAAAATCCCATAGGTCATCATTACGCTTACCTGGTCAGTCGCTTTAAAACGCCTTTTTATGATTAAAAATCATTAATACAATTGAATTGTTTTCAACTCAGAGATAATTGGTAAGATTATTTTATAATCTGATTTTAAATTTCATTGTAGCAATTTGTTACCTTCTCCACCCACGGAGGAAGGTAATCTCGTAAAATCTCGTTAATGCGAGAGTTGGGAAAATTTTAATAATTTAGGTTAAAGTCAACATTTAAATGAAAATTAAATTCATTCCCACGTTTGGTCCCCTCTGGAAATGTGCCGTAGGAAAATCACAATAAATCTATTATTTTAAGGCGAATTTTAAAGCTTGTGGGAAAGTGTAAAAATGTTGGGGTCGGATTCGGCCAATCAGATTAAAATTAAGTTCCCCCCCCCCCCCCCCCCCTTACAGTGCTCCAGATAGCGTCCGTATCTACGTATATTACGGATCATTTTTGGCCGATACGGATGTATTGAAAAAATTATCGGTACCCGGTACGGACGCTTTCAAGTCGATACGGATCATTTTTTTCGGTAATCCGTACCACCTGGACGAGTTCCCATAGACGCTTGCATTATAATATTATCAATTAGGCAGAACTTCCTTATGCGTCGCACTTACCGAGAAGCTGACTGATTCTAAATATTTCCTTCCGAATTAGTCTTTCTAATGTGTGGAAAATAGATTGACTGTAAACCAGTCGATTCAAACTGAAAGTAGGAAAGCATCGTTAGCATGGCTTCGATCTCTCAACAGGACAAGCAGGCCTTTATTCTGCGGTTTTTTAGACCTACTGACAAATCAACCGAAAATCATAGATGTGTCTATGAGATAATAAATGCTATTATCTCAGGTGCAGTTTTGACTGCATGTAGAAAAGGGAAAAAACATTCTGGTAGGTAGAAAATTGCAGTTCAAATCCAAATGTGATTCGCATGAACCCAGATCGTAATTATATTAGCACTGTAAAATTAAATTTTTTAACGCATATACATGAGGCATAGAACATGTTTGGAACATCTTGAAGTGTCTGCTGAGACAGGTAGTGTTAATATTAAATATGTTTTCATGTTACATCTGTTGGCTCAGTGCAAATACTGAAGCAGAATTGTGGATACTGATCCAAGAAAATTTTGACCAGTACGGTACTGATTGAAATTTTTTTTATCTGGAGCACTGTCCTTAGGGAGAGGATTTTGCACACGGCACATTGCGAGTGGGGACGGGGGAAGAAATTTGCACTCGGCACCCTCCAGGCGTGCGCACGGCACCTTCCAGATGGACGGTTCCATTTGGAACTAGCCAATCATTGATTGGAAAAGACACAATTGTAAGCGTGCCTTCTTCCGTTTGAATTTGAACGCCTTTTAGCAAAGAAGTGTAGAATTTATTTGTCTAAAATTGTTAAAATCGTTATGTAAAGACGGAAAAAGAGTTCACAAAAAGTGGTTTAACTGTGGAAAAATGCTACGGACTACATTTTAATGTTGTATAAACAGGACTCGTGCACAAACTGTGTTTATTTCATCAACATAAAATGACTTTGTAACGCAGATTCAATGCGGGAGCGACAGGAAGCAATTGGATACAAGTTGATCAGAAACCAAGCAATTGGTGGTTTGCAACCAGACGTTGTGTGGAATTAAAGGACATTCCTTTAATTAGAATACAAGTGTAAACAAACATGGCGGACATTGATCCACGACAGTGGTGGTTATCGCAAAACAAGACATGGCTGGTGAAACTTTGGTTTAATATCCCCGCGTGGTATGTTATTTCGGAAACTGAGGAAGAAAAACTGTTCAGTTATATTGTCAACGAGCAGGAGAACTCGTATATGGCGAGAGTGCTGGACTGTTCCACGGTATGTGACGAAGTTGATTGTTATTTCTGCTCCGAAATCTCACCATTGTGCCCAAAATATAAGGCCGTCAGAGACTGTTAGCGTGACCCTGAAGTTAGTAACCACCACCTAACGTTCTTACCATCAAAGCTCAAACCATCATGATGGGTAGTGGTGAACAAACAGTGACAATAGACGATTTGTCTGCAAAGGACCAAATGATAAAGAATTCATAGTCACATCATTTTAGCAAGATGAAAAAGTCAGGAAATGTTTGAAAATGGAAATATAAGATGGAAATATAAGTCGGTATGTTGGTGTGTTACGCTTTGCGTATACGGCTTTTGGCACCCGTGACCTCTGACCTCTGAGAGCAAAATTGAAGTGTGCGCATGCATAGTGCGGAACTCCGAACTCCGCTTATTAATTTCAGCGCACTGGCGAGAGAAATGTGTCAGATTCAGAAATAAATAAGCAGATTGATAGCGCATATCTAAACAATACCGAGCTCTGAGCGATTTTTACAAATGTATCAGTGGGATACAATGCTTTTTCTTTCCAGGCTATAACAGCACTGACAACATCTGAGATGGAGAACAGGTAGTCCAGATCGGAATTATTTCAGAAACATGGTTTCTAATTTAGTGAAAATTGAAACTTGTTTCTAGGTATTGTCTGGCCCAGAGCTGGGCTAGAGAACAGGCAACTTGATGGATTGGACAGCAATGACTCAGCTGAAGAGGACTCCTATGGCGAACTGACAGACAGAGAAGACAATCATATGTGTGATGTGGATTGACATTGACTTCGAACCATAAACTCTGTGTTTACATCTGTCCACCACACAAGGGTGCTCCTCGTGCGGACTTAATTAGCACGGTCACTATAGCACGTTCATTGTACCAACAGTCATTATTACTTTCGTTTTGAAATAAAATGGCGGCCACTTTCCACGTTTTCTTGCTATTTCCAAAAACAGTAGCCTCTAATAAACGCCTACCCGACTCTTTGGAAAAGGTAGTGATTCTAATAAACGCCTGGGCATTAATTAGAGCTTTTACGGTATGTGCATTATTATGAAACTGTGATTGACATCATGGAAACTAGAAGGGAACCTAAGAGAAAATGAAATTATGAGGATAATGTGCATCAACTTGATATGGATAATCCAAGACACTGGACTAAAGAACCAGACCTGTCACAGGGACAGGATAGCCCCTGACAGCGCCTTGCCCATCACATAAAAAACTTTAACGTGAAACTTTAACATTTTGCTAACGCCGCCGCCGCCAACGCCAACGCTGATGCCGGGGATAGCGCAATAGCTCTTCCTGAACTTCGTTCAGGCGAGCTAAAAACTGCTTTCAGATATTCAAAAGCTAGGAATTAAAGTGCCTTCAAATCTTAAAGTGAATTCTTTGATACAAATTTATACTGAAACCAAGAAGGACACCACTGCCACGCCATCAGAGGACTTAATAATTGCAGCTCACGGAAACCTCAGCTGCACTTATTCAGCAAACAAGACAAAGTCAGTCTGTGCAACCTGAAACACACCAACACAGCATTGCTAATGTTAGTGCAGTACCATCAATGTCTGCACAGACCACAACAGCTTCAATTCTACATACTGGGAATTTCAATTTGACCCTTAAAGCACCAAAAATTAAAATTGTTAACTTGGCAAACAGTGTAGATCCAGATGAGGTGGCTCATGATGAGCCACCTCATCAGAATCTACACTATTTGCCC
The DNA here is from genome assembly GCA_963989385.1 of Ctena decussata. Taxonomy (NCBI): domain Eukaryota; kingdom Metazoa; phylum Mollusca; class Bivalvia; order Lucinida; family Lucinidae; genus Ctena; species Ctena decussata. The sequence continues at coordinate 28,008,888 of OZ022498.1, read as the reverse complement.
TCTAGTGTTCAAATTCTCAATATGATATCGCTTGGACGAAACATTTATTGAAATTCTGCAGACTTTAATTTTGTCGTCCGCTTTTTGGCGCATTAAGGGTTAAGTGCCACTTATGATGCTGGTTGCATTCTTTCACAACCAGGAGTGCCTGCAGAGAGATACAGGAATGTGGAGGTTGTCTCCACACAATTACAGAACCAGATCGTAGCTGGTAAGGACATTAATCTTGCCTTACTTTTAATTCCTAATAATGAAAGTACTTCTGAGTACAGGCGAGTTGACTTTGATGATGTTGACTACGTCATGAAGCCTGGAGATCCACGTCTTGCAAAAAGTTTCACCCTGGATGTGTTTATAATGGCCATAACAAAATATAAAAACATTGTTTGTGACACTGTGCCTAATATCATCAACAGTGGACCCTCTTTACAACGACAGCAATTGTCCCCAAAAATTTTGAGGCTTAACTGAATTTGCTGTTATAAAGAATACATATTTTGAACAATAAAGCCATTTTGTGCAAATCAAAATGATGTTGTAAAGAGTTTTGCTGTTGTTGGTTGGTTGATTTGATGTTTAACGTCCACGGTAAACAACTAAGGTCATGTCGGGACGGTCAGTTAACCTAACCACACTATTCCTGGGCAGGCTTAGACCTTCTAAGCGGTTAACCAGTACTAAGTGCACATACTTTCGCCAGTAACTGACAACTGCCCTTCTTGAATCAGCGGAAGGAGAAACGAAAGTATGTGGCCAGACCGGGATTCGAACCCAGGACCTCTGACTTACGAGTCAGGTGCCCTACCGATTGCGCTACCCGGCCCGGCTTTTTGCTGTTGTAATTAGTGTCACTGACATTGTATTGAAAAGGGATATTGAACTATGGCTATATCATCCATGATATTCAAAAAATTAAGAATACCTCTATTAGTGAAGAAAACTGTCGGACCTGTGACAGAATTTGAATATTTGGGTATCATTTTAGACTTAGTCAATATTTTATCTCGGCTACCCGCTGATAAATTTAGTTCAAAGACTACAAGAAATGCTAAACAAATATTCAACAAGACCTGTGGCCAGACAGGACAGCTCGCCTGAACCTGCACTTGTCCATCTTCAAGTGCTAGTATTTGTTTCTTTTAGGGGTGGGGATCGTGCTGTGTAAAATTTACAATCAATATCTATCACCATACCAAAAATAATTCAAATCCATCAAAGGGTTTAGAAGCTATGAGATTTCAAAGACTCTGACATAAAGCTTTAACATAAAATTTCTCTAAGTCCGTGACCTTGACCTATAGGTCATGTGCAGGGGTGGGGATGCAGTTGAATAAAATTTCTAACCAATATCCATCATCGAAACAAATATAAATCAAATTGATAAAAGGGTTTAGAAAGTATGAAAGCTTAAAAAACTTTATTGTAAACTTTACGTAAGATTGCTAACTCTGTGACCTTGACCTATAGGTCATATCCAGGGGTGGGGATGCGACTGAATAAAATTTCCAACTAATATCTATCATTAAACTAAATATTTCAAAAAGATCAAATGGTTTAGAAACTAAGACATCTGAAGAAAACAAACATAAAACTGCTAAGTCCGAGACCTTGACCTACAGGTCATGTCCAGGGGTGAAGATGTGGTTGAACAAAATATCAGACCAATATCTATCATCATACCAATTATAATTCAAATTGATTACAGGGTTAAGAACTCTGAGATCTTAAAAACTTAACAGAAAACTTTATCATGAAATGTCTAAGTCTGTGACCTTGACCTATAGGTCATAAGCAGGGGTGGGGATGGTCTTGCATAAAGCTTTGGACCAACATCTATCATCATACCACATATAATTTAAATTGATTAAAAGATTTACAAACTAAGAGATCTTAAAAACTTTAATGTAAAACTTTAACATAAAATTTCTATGTCCATGATCAGGGTGGGGATGGTTTTAAAGAGAATTTTGGATCAATATCTATCATCATACCAAAATTATTCAAACTGATCAAAGGGTTTAGAAACTATGAGATCTTTAAAAACTTTAACGTAAAACTTTACCATTTTGCTAACGCCACCGGGGTTAGTACAATAGCTCTTCCTGAAATTCCTTCAGGTGAGCTAAAAATGGACTCTTGTACAAAAGTAAAGTTTTTAAGCTTGCTTGGCCATATGAGTTTTGTATTAAAAGTTGTAGTGTCCAGGCGAAGTTTCATGCCCTATCTGTTAAACTTATCAGAGGAAAAAATAACAATCATGACATTGTATTCATTAATGATGATTGTAGAAAAGACATGAAAATGTGGAGGAAAATATACAAGCATGACATTGTATTCTTTAATAATGATTGTAGGAAAGACATGAAAATGTGGAGGACATTCAAACTGGAATGGTGTGTCATTTCTTATTGATAATGTTGTTACTAATGATGATATATAATTCTATTACGTCACCACGCTTCTGCTCTCATATGAGATGCATGCTAACCATGACCGTGTCTATTAGTGCGCTTTTAGTCATCGAGCTGAGTGGACGTGTTTTCACTCAGTTGAACGTGTCCGGCTTTACCTGTGTACAGAGAAGCATATACTTTGTTATTCGAACAACATGGTTGTTCTGTTTTTTAATGGGAGGATTAATATACTTGTTAATCCATTATTAATTCAGGCGAGACAGCATTGGCTGCTGAGGCTTTTCAGCACACCTAAAGTTATTTACATAACATCAGTTCATGCAGTCTCCGCATGATCAACTTTTCTGTGGATCAGTCCACTTTGGCACTGGATTATCCCACTTGTGCATTCAGATGCTTCGTGTCAGCCTCAGCGACCAATCAGAATCAAGCCCCAGATTTGGTGCCTGTTTCAGTCTGCAGTTCTGCAAGCCGCGAGCAAGCATTGTTTACATATCGCTAGCTTTAAAATGCACTGTTTCCCTCCCACCCTCCTTGGGCAGGAGCATTGAGTTGCATTGTACACTGTATGCGTTGTTTCGGTGTATATGTGTTTTTTTTAATAGTGTAGTTGTAGTTAGGTGGACCATTTATATAGCTTATATGCGCCTTGACATACTTTGTGGATATGTTGGATTATCTCACATCTATTGCTGGTTTTTTTTTTTAATCTAACTCAGTTTGTACCAGTGCTATTCATAATAATCATTATTGTCACTGTAAAAATACACCTATTCATAAGTCTATAGGATTTGTGAGATGGACACTTCAATTATGGACCACTATCTTGTGATTCCAGTGCCATTTGTAATGGACGCTATAATGTGATGAGAAGGACACTTACTTAAGAGTGCCAAGAGAACACCTTATTGTTTTATCAGTGCCATTATTTTATGGACATTACTCAATGCCAGTAATATATGGACATTACTCAGTGCCAGTAATATATGAGCCCGCACAGATAGAAATCGACCTTATGACACGCGACGTGAAACTGAGATAAATGACGTCAAAGTTTGACGTTACGTCAGAAGATTTTTCCGCTGTTTCACACGGCATGTGATTGAACTTTAATATGAATGTTAATTGTGTGGGAAACCACCGTAGCCGCATATTTGTTGCCAGGAATCCAGAAATATGATTCTTTGGAGCATTATGCATCACCAAAAGTGCAGTTTGCGTTTATAACTGAATTTAATAAATTGAAAAAATCTTTTATTCGCAGATGCGTAAAAAAAAGGTTTAGACTTGCGACAGTTCTGGTCCCATTTTAGTTCATGTTCATAAATTTTCAGCTTTAATCTAGAGAAAATAATTTTCAATCTTGGATAATGATAATAATAATAATAATATAATAATAATAATAACTATATTATTAATATCAAAAGTAAAATCCCGAACCGAAAAAATATCCAAGCGTATAGCTTTGTTTAGTAATAGGCCTACAAATATCGTCAGCGTGTCCATGCATTCACTGACATTGTTAACAATTTTTCAGTTTAAACTGCAAGACAACAAACAAAATGTAGATAAAATCTTGTGAAAGAAAGCAATTTCAAGTTTCCATGCACTGCTTGTTTTCTATACCACAGACAGCCAGGTCGAAGGTAAATTTTCAATGCGATGTTTTCCTCTCCTCCAGTGCCGGGGCGTCCTTCTGATTTAGAACATTGTAGGACAAGGGCCCACTCTGCTTGCAGTAGGTGCGGGTGTTTTTGTGAGTTTTTTTGGGGAGCGGGGAGGGGCGTGTTGGACATTTTTCTCTCGTCTATTATTTCTTTATCCCTCTGTCAGGGAGACGGCCCGATATAGACTGAAATACTCTCTCAAAGGGCCGTTAAACGCAAAACAATCAATCAATCCTCTATTGTCTGTCAGCGCTGACGAATGCCGGTTGACGAACGACAAAGGGCGGCATAAAGAAGTGTCGTCTGAATCGTAATGTCTTTAAATGGTGGAAGACGAAAGGCTTTCCAATTTTAGCACTGTTTTCGGAGATCCTGAGCCATTTTGATCTACTTACAATTCCTTGTCCAATGAGTTGAAAATTGCGAGTTTAAGTCAAAAGTCCGTCTGGTTGTTTTGTTTTTTCCTTAAGCTTATCTATTTTTTTTATTTTTATCTTTTCCCTGTTTATATTGCTGGTGGTTGGTAAATTATATTTTATAAAATAAATTAGAAGTTACGACCTTCCGGCGACTTTTTGCACCATAACCGAGTCACTCTAACCGATCGACCACGGCGCCTCTCTAAAAATTAACAAATTAAAAAATAATAATGTTTCACTTTCGTTTAAGATTGTGATTTGTTTGCTTTTCCACGCTTTGGTAACTAAAAGTCCATACCTAATACCATAGTGACGATTTTATTTTTGTTACGGACAAAGAAAATATAAGATCACGTCTCCTTTCTAAAAAGACGCCTCTATGATCAAGAAATTCGTTTTAAGCAAAAGCTGGCATGGGTGTGGATGTGGAAAAGCGGGAGGGGAGGAACTCGTAATAAAACATCACTGAGTTTCACATAAAAGGGATGAAAAATTACTTGAGTGTTTTAAGCTGGCAACTAAAATGACCTCCTTTTGAGTTTTTTAGCTTGAACAAAATGGTAAAAATACAACGTACATGACTGGAACCTATTTTATTGTCTTACCCTGGTTTATATTGCACTGTTGGGCGGGAAACTAGAACAAGAAATTGTGTTTTGCTGAGCAGTTAGACAGTTTTCAATATTTTGCTCTCTCTACTTTTTGCCAGTTACATGGCACAGTATATGCTGCTCATCAACCCACATTTTGTCACCAATCATGAAGGCTGAGCTGCTTTTCAAAACCATTTTTGTATAGGCGATTTTACAACTGATAGGAATATGCAGACTTTAGTAGAACATGCATGCAATAATTTGCATGCAAATAAACTTAGCCTTCGCATCAACTAGTTGCATATATAATCTCGGCCTTTGGGCCTGGTAAAATGTATGATAACAGATGCTCCAAAGCAGAAGTGATATTTCTTGTGACGTGGCGTATGCCACATGTCTATGTTTTACCACCATTTTTACAAAGGGAAACAACTTTTGTGACTTTCTTTTTTGCTTCCTCGGACGACGTAGCTCTTAAAAATGTGGTCTACTCTTAAAGTTAAATGCTGCTGAAGGACTCTTGCACACTGTAAAAAAAATACGTAGATTCTTTTACGTCATACCACTTCCGTTCACAGATGAGATGCACGCCTCGCTTGACTAATCTCGCCAGTACGCCTTTGACTTTCTTACTGGGCAGACGTGGTTTGCTCAGTCTCTCGCCTTTACAGAACCATAATTTATTTGTTTCACGTTGTGAACGCATAATATTAATTTTATTTTGGTTCTGTTATTTAATAGTCAAAGCACTTTATCGTCTTTCTTCCATAGAACCGATAAAAAATTATCAAATTCTACTTTCGTTTACGCTGGTAAACATTGTTATATTTAGAAACCAAGTTGGGTTTTCCGTACACATTGTTTGCTTACGTAGTAAGCTTACATTGGTACCCGGCTTATCACTTAACGATCCGAGTGACGTTTTCACTAAAAACAGAGCCACGTCTGACAATGGCGGAAGCTTCATTGATTCAGCAGAAACAAAAAGCGAAGGACAAAGACAGTGGAACTGTTGAGGAGTCGGAGACTTCTAATTCTATCAATCCGTCATCGTCAAAAGGCAAAGCAGCCAATCCTGCGAGTGCAGGAAAGGCAAAAACCTCTGCGACTTCCAAGAAAACAAATATGCCTACCCCACCTCCCTCCACTTCTGCCGGTGGTATGGCTTTCAATCAGGAGTGTCTCGCTATATTAAGGGAAATGAACTCTAACATAACTAAAACAAATAACAAAGTTGAACTACTTACTCAGAGGGTAGATTCCCTCTATGAGGAAGAGGGACAGTTTGATTACCCAGAAAATGAATATTATGACTATGATTATGAACAAGATGAGCAGGGTCTGGACAATGTCTCAGTTACTACCAACACAGAAAAGCGCTCAATCGACGAGGTCGAGGCAGATGAAGAAGACATTTTTGCTAGTTTCATTAAGAAATTTAAAAAGACCGATAAGGTTGACCCTGAAATAAATAAAAAAATCGCAGACATGATAAATGCCACATTCAGGGAAGGGATGCCTGATGACATTTACAATGATGTGATTAAGAGTATTCCAAGACCAGAAAATTGTTTTGCTCTTAAAGAAACTCGAGTGAATGCAGGGGTATGGTCGGTTTTGAAACCCCAAACTCAGACTGAAGACTCAAAAATGAGAGGTATTCAGAATGCTGTATGTAAAGCTGCATCCAATTTTGCAAAATTGATAGACAAAGGAGAACTCAGTTTCGACAAAGAGATGAACTAGAGCCAGTGTTTGTAAAACACAATGCCCCCAACATATGCTTGGTTCTAGCATGAACAAGTATTCAATGCCAAATGTTGCAAAAGGCCAGAAATATGTTAATGTTTTTAGGAATCTGGCAAAAAGATACTCAGTTAATTTACCCCTTATCCCCAAATTTCCTACCAAGAATCTCTGCAAATATGTAAAGATACACACCTATCAGATCTTGGGATCCTTGCTGACTTCTTGAAAACAGCAGCATCATTGAAGACATCAACACAGAAGATCCAGATGGTGTGAAGGTAGTGGCAGGGAACTTGAAGAGTGGCAGGGAACCAAATTGACATTCATTTGCAGATAGATTGTTTGATGGAATTTAAACATTTCCACAAGTGGTAGGCCAAAAATACAAGCTCTTAAACCATGTTTACATGATGATCTAGTACTTTTTTGGCATTTAACACATCAACAAAGGTTTAACAAAAGGAAAGCAAAGTGTCCCGTTAACTGGAACTGGGACAAAAATTCTGTTTTATCAACATATCAACAAAGGTTTCATAATAGAACAACAGTGTCAGACAAAAATTCTGTCTGATCAACATATCAACACAGGTTTTCATAATGGTACAACAAAATGTCCCGTTTGTTGGAGCTGGGACCAAAATTCTGTTTAAAGAAAGGTAAAGAGTCCTGATAATTGGAAATGGGACAAAAATTCTGTTTTATCGACATATCAACAAAGGCTTCATTACAGAACAGCAAAATGTCCATTTGTTGGAACTGGGACAAAATTCTGTTTGTTTTTTCAAGAATCCCGTTTGCTTGAACGGGGACAAAAAATCTGTTTGATCAACATATCAACAAAGATCTCAGAAAAGAAAAGAAAAGTGACCCGTTTGCTTGAACTGGGACAAAAATCTGTTTGATGAACATATCAACAAAGATCACATAAAAGAAAAGAAAAGTGTCCAGTTTGCTTGAACTGGGATAAAAAATCTGTTTGATCAACATATCAACAAAGATCTCATAATAGAACAGCATAAAGTCCAGTTTGCTTGAACTGGGACAAATAATCTGTTTGATCAACATATCAACAAAGATCTCATAATAGAAAAGCAAAGAGTCCCGTTTGTTGTAACTGGGACAAAAATTCTGTTCTATCAATATATCAACAAAGGCTTCATTACAGAACAGCAAAATGTCCATTTGTTGGAAATGGGACAAAATTCTGTTTGTTTGTTTTTTCAAGAGTCCCGTTTGCTTGAACTGGGTCAAAAAATCTGTTTGATCAACATATCAACAAAGATCTCATAATAGAACAGCATAAAGGCCCGTTTGCTTGAACTGGGTCAAAAAATCTGTTTGATCAACATAACAACAAAGATCTCATAATAGAACAGCATAAAGTCCCGTTTGCTTGAACTGGGACACAAAAATCAGTTCGATCAACATATCAACAAAGATCTCATAATAGAAAAGCAAAGTGTCCCGTTTGTTGTAACTGGGACAAGAATTCTGTTCTATCAATATATCAACAAAGGCTTCATTACAGAACAGCAAAATGTCCATTTGTTGGAACTGGGACAAAATTCTGTTTGTTTATTTTTTCAAGAGTCCCGTTTGCTTGAACTGGGACAAAAAATCTGTTTGATCATCATATCAACAAAGATCTCATAAAAGAAAAGAAAAGTGACCCGTTTGCTTGAACTGGGACAAAAATCTGTTTGATGAACATAACAACAAAGATCTCATAATAGAACAGCATAAAGTCCCGTTTGCTTGAACTGGGACACAAAAATCTGTTTGATCAATATATCAACAAAGATCTCATAATAGAAAAGCAAAGTGTCCCGTTTGTTGTAACTGGGACAAGAATTCTGTTCTATCAATATATCAACAAAGGCTTCATTACAGAACAGCAAAATGTCCATTTGTTGGAAATGGGACAAAATTCTGTTTGTTTGTTTTTTCAAGAGTCCCGTTTGCTTGAACTGGGACAAAAAATCTGTTTGATGAACACATCAACAAAGATCTCATAATAGAACAGCAAAGTGTCCCGTTTGTTGTAACTGGGACAAAAATTCTGTTTTATCAATATATCAAGAAAGGTTTCATAAAAGAACAACAAAGTGTCCCGTTTGTTGGAACTGCAACAAAAATTTTGTTTGATCAACATATCAGCAAAGGTTTCATAATCGAACAACAAAGTGTCCTGTTTGCTGGTACTGGGACAAAAATTCTGTTTTAACAAATAATTAACAAAAGTTTCAATATAGAACAGTTAAGTGTCCCGTTAATTGGAACTGGGACAAAAATTCTATTTTATCAAATAATCAACAAAGACTTCATTATAGAACAGAAAGAGTCCCGTTTGTTGGAACGGAGACAATTTTTTTTCAACCATATCAACAAAGATTTTATAGGCACGAAGATCTTATAAGAACACAGCAAAGTGTACTATTTGTTTGAATTGGGACAAAATTCTGTTTGATCAACATATCAACAAAGGTTTCATGGCAGAACAACAAAGTGTCCCGCTTGCTGTAACTGGGACAAAAATTCTGTTTGATCAACATATCAGCAAAAGTTTTCATAATAGAACAGCAAAGTGTCCTGTTGGTTGGAAATGGGACAAAATTCTGTTCGATCAACATATCAACTAAGGTTTCATAACAAAACAACAAAGTGTCCAGTTTGTTGGAACTGGGACAAAATTTCTGTTTGATCAATATATCAACTAAGGTGTCATAATAGAACAATTAAGTGTCCCGTTTGTTGGAACTGGGACAAAATTTCTGTTTGATCAACATATCAACTAAGGTTTCATAAAAGAAAAATTAAGTGTCCCGTTTGTTGGAACTGGGACAAAAATTCTGTTTGATCAACATATCAATAAAGGTTTCACAAATAGAAAAACAAAGTGTCCCTTTGGTTGGAACTGGAGCAAAATTCTGTTTGACTTACATATCAACACAGGTTTCATAACAGAACGACAGAGTGCCCGTTAATTGGAACTGGGACAAAAAATTCTGTTTGATCAACATATCAGTAAAAGTTTTCATATCAGCATAGCAAAGTGTCCAGTTAGTTGGAACTGGACTGGGACAAAAATTCTGTTTGATCAACATATCAACAAAGGTTTCAAAAACAGAAAAGCAAAATATCCCATTGGTCTGAACTGGGACAAATATTCTGTTTGATCAACATATCAACACAAGTTTCATAACAGAACAACAATGTGTCCCGATTGTTGGAACTGGGACAAAAATTCTGTTTGATCAACATATCAACAAAGGTTTCACAAATAGAAAAGCAAAATGTCCTGTTGGTCTGAACTGGGACAAATATTCTGTTTGATCAAAATATCAACACAAGTTTCATAACAGAACAGAAAAATGTCCCGTTGATTGGAACTGGGACAAAATTAAAAAGTTCTGTGTTTTTCAACATATCAACAAAGGTTTCATAACAGAACAGCAAAGTGTCCCGTTTGTTTGAACTGGGACAAAAATTCTGTTTAATCAACATATCAACAAAGGTTTCATAGCAACAAAGTGTCCCGTTGGTTGGAACTGGGACAAAAATTCTGTGTTTTCAACATATGAACAAAGTTATAGCTGATAAAAGTCCTCACTACTTAATGTCTTAGAAACTGACCTGATTATTGTTAATTATTTGGGCATGTACAAAATAATGGTCTGAATAATATGTTGGGATCACAGAGATAATCCCGGAACAGCATTCTGGAAGATACATATGATCCAAGCAAGACCCCGTCCTATGTGTAGCTTGTGAGACAACCTGTTTGAAGCCAAAGCCTTCTGTCAGACTACTGAGTGAAGAGTTGTTCAATTTCATCAAGTCAACGTTAAAATCTCCCATGAGCATGACTTTTTTTGTTTTGTTTTCATGCAACCAAGTTGTAATTGTATTAATATTTGCAAGAAACTCTCCCTGCGGAACTGATGGAGACCTGTAGATCAAGACAACTGTGTGATATTCCTGCCCTAACTTTATATCAACACATAACACTTCTATTCCAACAGTTAATGGCAAATGAAAAGATTTTGCCTTTAAAGTATCTGACACATACACTGCAATGCCATGGTGATTCTGTGACAGGTCAGGCTGTTTCAAGAATAATCTGAAGTTCTTAATTTGATGATTACTTTTGTTGATGTTTGAGATGTGTGTCTCTGTCAGGGAAACAATGTCACTGTACAACAGTACAGGGTCTGATATTATATCCTGAAAATGCAGTTTGGCTGAATTAGCATTCAACAGTGCAACTCTAGTAGTCTGACAAGTAAGTGGTGAGAACAGCTGATGGTATGGTGATGGAAGAGGCATTTCTGTGAGTAACCTCTTCATTTCTTCCTTGACACTTTGGCTTGCTTTTATTTGTTTTGAATCAAAGTCCAACAACTGGAGGCCTTTCAGTGTTCTGGATCTACTCATGGCAACATAAGCTTGGCCTGGCATGAAAGAATTTTTGAAAGACACCACAATTTCGTCATGAGTTGAACCTTGAACTTTATGAATAGTGCCACCATGTCCCAGTGTAAGTGGGAACTGCATCCATGTTATTTCAAGTCCCTGTTTCTTGGAAGATATAGAAAATTTCACCTCCATCCGGGTTATTGGTACAGCATTTGCAGGGAAAGCTGATAAATTGAATCGCGAAGCAGCAGTAGCTCTTGATCCTACAGTGGGCTTATCGAACTGAACAATAACTGCTTTCACATCATTTCCACTGTTTGCAATTCGAGGAATAAATCCTAAAACAGTTCCTTGTGCTGCATTTACTAATCCATCTTGTACATCAATATTTCTGACTAGCATCACCCTGCATCCTTCACAAATGTTTATTTCCTTTTCTAGACCTCCTGTGTTCTTGGGGTCATCCGATGTTGTGTAATCTTTCAGACAAGAAGGTCGTTTTTCTTTTGCTTTCAGAGACAATATTGGTTTATTAAGCTCATGCATTTTTAGTGCATTATGGGTGTTTTTATCCATATTTAACTTAAATATGTGAAAAGCATTAGATTTGTAGTCAGGATTGGTCTTCTCTATTTGGCAAGTGCATAAAAGTTGTATGTCTGCTTGTGTATGCTCTGCTTTTCGCACCCTGTTGAGCATTGCTGCAAATGCAACATCCTCCTTCTGACGCATAATTTGTTTCAGTTCCACAGCCTTAAAATTTTGCACCCAAATTGAGCCTGCAAGACGTTCAAATTCATCATCAGGTAACTCAAATACCTTCCTTTGTCCAACTGGTGGTAGTTGGTATAAATCCCCAAATACTACAACTGTCAGTCCTCCAAATGGCTTTGAAACACCCATGATCTGTTGCAACCGCTTACTGATGTACAGGATCATATTATTTCCAACCATGGAAATTTCATCTATGATGACCATCTGCAATGACTTCAGTTTCGCTCTAAGGGTATTGCATTTATCATCTGACAGCCTGATGTAGGTTTTTAGGTTACTTCTGGGCATAAGCAGTGCAGAATGTATGGTTGGGGAACCAATGTTGAAGGCTGCCGGGCCTGTTGGTGCCATAAGCAATACATGGATGTCACTGGGACTTTGGCCTGCTTTTCTAAACACAAAATTAGCCATGTTATGAACAGCCTTTATGAGGTGGGACTTGCCTGTCCCCGCACCACCTGTCACAAAGATGCACTCAGAATCTGTTTTTATAGGTTCACTGGCTTTGTTTTTACACCACTTAAGCAAATACTGGAAGACATGCCTCTGATCTGTATTAAGTGACTTCACCAACTTTCGATATTCTAAGTCTGTTAAAAGATCTGGGATCAGTTCAACAGCTAGAGCCTGAGCATCTGTCCCTACGGTATCACTGGCAAATCTGAGGTTCTCACTGTCATCTGGATTGATGATAGCAAATCCCTCATCTTCGTCAGCACCTTCTTCCACTGCATCTGCCTCTTCATGCTCTGTTTCTGGTGCTACCCAATCCCAGGCATGTACTGGAGGCCCATGTTCTTGGAAATTTTCCACTGCCTCATCCACTATATCTGCATTACTTATAAGCCTGTTTTCATTTCCTTCAACTATGACTTTTTTACTGTGATAATGCTCAGAATAAGATTGTTGACCCTCTTGCAAATCAGTTGCTTCATTTTTCCAGGGCATGTACAAAAGGAGTTTGTTGTAGAAGTACATGTCTGGCTCTTTTGTCATTGAGCACTGGTGAAAGCGGATGACATTAGGCTTGGTCTTTTTCTTCATTCTACCAAGGTTGTTGGACAGAACAATGATATGACTAGTTTCTCCAGATTCAATTTCAGGATTTACAGTTGGTAAAATATCTGCGACATCATCTTGTCCTTTGCTGCCTGACACTTCATACCACATGGCAAATTCAGCTAGGCACATGTTGTTCAATGCAGCAGGTCTGGCAGCATATCTTTCTAACAAATTTGGCAGGAATATATCAGGTTCATCATCCTCCATAGATGCCAGTTGTGTCTGTGATTTTAATATACGTATTCTCCTCTCAGGGTAGCCAGTTGGTATCCACACTGTCTTAAAACTTGACTGATACAGAGGGAGACCAAGAAGTCGATAGACAGCTTCTTGAGCACTGACTGCTCTGGAATTAGCAAAAGCATCTGCAACTTTACTCATTTGTTTACTGATGACTAAATTCCTCATTTCTTTTGAAACAGCTTGAAGAACCAAGCCCATTTCTCTCTCATCCTTTGTCACATAGCTAGTTATGTAGTGTATTGCAGCATATGGACTCACCACAAACTGGAGGTCCATGTTGGCTTGCCATGCTGTCAAAATGTAGACATTGTAGTTGTTGATGTTAACTTCTGATGGCTTTCTTTTAAGATGGAGTGTTATATCTTTTGCAGCAAACAATAGAGCAAAGTGGTAATCCTCTACAGATATTTCTCCCTCAATTAGGATATCAGTAAGGCTTACGCTAGTCAGATCTTCAAACTGGTCCATAGTTTCTTTCATCCTGTTCAAAATGTCACGAGCCTGCTTGCGCAGGATGACAAGTTGTTCTGGATCAGTATTTTCTGTAGTTTCTGGCCTTGAAAGTAGGGTTTTCTCAGATGGAGGCCGAGGAAAATTGAACCTGCAAGAATTGCCTTTCTTTCTACATGATGCTGAGCAAGAATGCCTCTGGAGTTCTGTGACAAGGGTCTTTAGTTTATCATCTGTAACTGGTATTGCTGCTGAGACATATTCATCAACAAATTTACATATCTGTTGTGGGTCTGCATCTGGCTGTGGAGCTCCTTCTACCCATAAGATGGCATGTGCATGAGGAGAGCCCCTCTGTTGAAACTCAATTCGATAGAAGTAGTTTGTTATTTTTCCAAGAGGGGTCACATTTGACAAAATCACATCTGTGAAGAGGGACTGGAGCTTGTAATGAAAATGTCTAGCAGCTGTTACAGGGTTTGAGCGAAGCAAATTACACTTGTCCTCCCATGTCATATTCTCAATTTCTTCTTCAGATAGCATTCTGCCCTGTTGTCTGGCTATTCCCTTCAGAGTATCTGTCCATCTGAGATCTGCTGCAGATAAGGTCAGAAACCACGTAAATATTTTGAGCTGCTTGATGGCTGACAACAGTTTAAACATTACTTGCTGCCAATATGGTGGGCTTCCTCTGATTGGCCTCAAGAATCTATATGCTTCATCTTTCATTAGCAGAGGTCTTATCCTATCAGGATTCTTAAATGCTGCAGCAGTATACATTTCTCCACCTTCTTCTGTTCCGAAAGATTTTCTAAGAGCAACAGAAATAGAATTCCTGATCTGCTGCCATTCTGACATAAACTGTGCCACAAACAGAAATTCAATATTTGAAGCAAATTTTCCACCATGTTCCATTATTCTGCGTTGGAAGTATTTTTTGGCAGAAATTGACACTGGTCTGGGATATGTTAGGCCAAATTTCCCAGATGAAAATAATGTTGGAAAGGCTAATTCCTCAAACTTTTCATCAGACAGCATGTTAATAGGTTTCTTTCCTTCTCCTGGGGCTATAGACAAAACCCTATTTGTAGCTTCTATCGTTGGATCATCTGGCTGTATACAAGTGTCAAGTTTTATACCACGCAGTCTAGAAACTTCATCTTCAACAGGAGTCCCATCATCATCTGACTTCTCTTCATCACTACTCACTACTAAGTGGTTTTCATCATCTTGTTTTTCAGGGCTGATATCTGTATTTTCTGTACTTTCTGTCTCCATTGCTTCCACTTGAGAGTTCACAGCTTTATCTGTTGTCAGATGATCACTTGCACCTGTTGTGAGGTCTGCCCATGTATCTTCATCTTCCTCAGCACAAGCTTGCTCCCATGCTTCTCTCCTAACAATATCTGAATAAAGAGGATTGTTCTCTTTCAACCATTGAAAGGCTGTTTTAACTCGATCGGGCCTGATGTACTGGAAAGAAACATGACCTGAGTATTCAACCTTACGCTTTAACTTTAATGGCAAAAAACCTGCTTCTGAAGGTGTTCTTGGCAAGGCTTCACAAACCTGTGCTGCATGCACTGGCACATTAACCACAGCACCTTTAATTCCTGTTTGGCGTCCCTTTGGAAGTGCTAAAAGTTTCATGAAGGGATATCTCTGTGCTAGCAATCTTTCTTCCAAAGAACTTAAGCCATCCAATTCTGGAGGACAATCAGGTAAAGCTAGGTTGTTAGCATTGGCTTGAGGGGGAAGCTTGTTTCTCTTAATATGTCTGTGGCAAGTTTTACATAACCATTCTTTATTCTCTGAAGACAGCTTGCCTGAGCAACACATCTGACATAAACTACCACTAACATCAGGAAATGTATTGTCCTTTACTTCAACAACAGACTTTCTGTATAACATCCTGTTACAACAGGTGCATACATATTCTGCAAACTCATTGATATGATGCTTAAACTTATCTAATGCCTCTTCAATGTTGGCAGTTTGTCTCTGCTGTTTCTTTCTATCATTATCTTTAGCCATTTCTTCTCTTTGTTGTTCTGGAGTCATTGACTCTCTATGTTGTTTCTTTCTATCTCTATCTTTAGTTACTTCTTGAACTCTTTGTTCTCTAGTCAATGACGTTCTATGTTGTTTCATTTGGTCTTTGTGCTTAGCATTTATTTGTGCTTGTTGTTCAGCGGTCATTGACTTCCTATGTTGTTTCATTTGGTCTTTGTGCTTAGCATTCATTTCTGCTTGTTGTTCAGCGGTCATTGACTTCCTGTGTTGTTTCATTTGATCTTTGTTCTTAGCATTCATTTGTGCTTGTTGATCAGCGCTCATTGACTTCCTATGTTGTTTCATTTGATCTTTGTTCTTAGCATTCATTTGTGCTTGTTGTTCAGCGGTCAATGACTTCCTACGTTGTTTCATTTGATCTTTGTTCTTAGCATTCATTTGTTCTTGTTGTTCTGCAGTCACTGACTTCCTATGTTGTCGCATTTGATCTCTATGTATAGCATTTACTTGTATTTTTTGTTCTGGAGTCATTAACTTCCTTTGTTTTGCTTTTCTAGCTTTGTTACTGACTTTCACTTTTAACAACTTTTCTGCTGCCAACTTTCTCTCATCCCCATATTTTGATTTGTTGAACCTTTCCTGATAATCAGCTTGGGACTGTAAGTAATTTTGGAGACACTGCATTTCATCTGGAATAGTTGGAAACAAAGTGAATGTACCCTGTTTCAAGCATTTTAGTAAATGCACTCTCATACTTGATGAAAGAAATCTTGTTTTTTGTAATGGAACCTGTGTCAGTAGCAGCACCACTGCAAATGCAATAACAAACATACCACATGATTCTGAATCTAGCTGGTGCTGTGGAGTACAATAAAAAATTGGTGTTTCTGGATTGTCAGTGAAAGATTTGTATACCATCTTTAATTGAGGGAAAAGTTGTTCTATTCTCCCCGCTATCGGTGAGCTATCATATACAGTGACTGTTTTCATAAACTGGTACGATAAAACGTAATGTCCTGGTACAAAATGCATTTGAACAGCAGTACAGTTTGCAGGAATACATTCAGCCTCACTAAGTGGGTGTCCTTCTAGAATATGTGCATATATACGAGAAGGCAGGAAGAGTCCATGTTTCAAAGCAAATTGTTTTCTCAAGAGTATTGATGACAAATCCATGATCTCAATAGGAAGCTCGCCATGAAACACACTATCTGACAGATTATCTGGAGAGCAAACTGCTGAGAGTCCTGGGTAATTCACAAGGCACGTCTCATATTTACATTCACTTTTTTCTGAAACAGTATGTTTACCTATTAATTGATTTGTATTCATGAAAATATTTTCTGTGACTGCATCAGGTATATTTTGTGATCTGTCCTGTCTAGTGACTGGTACTGACTGAGTTACAGTTTCACCATGTGATCTGTCCCGCTTAGTGACTGGGACTGAATCTGTAACAGTTTTACCATGTGATCTGTCCCGTCTAGTGACTGGGACTGAATCAGTAACAGTTTCACCATGTGATCTGTCCCACCTAGTGACTGGGACTGAATCTGTAACAATTTTACCATGTGATCTGTCCCTTCTAGTGATTGGGACTGAATCAGTAACAGTTTCACCATGTGATCTGTCCCGTCTAGTGACTGGGACTGAATCAGTAACAGTTTCAAAATCTGATCTGTCCCATCTAGTGACTGGGACTGATTGAGTAACAGTTTTACTTTGTGATCTGTCCCATCTAGCAACTGGGACTGAATCAATAACAGTTTCACCCTGTGATCTGTCCCGTCTAGTGACTGGGACTGAATCAGTAACGCTTTCACCATGTGATCTGTCCCTTCTAGTGACTGGGACTGAATCAGTGACAATTTTACTTTGTAATCTGCCCCGCCTAGTGACTGGGACTGAATGAGTAACAGTTTTACTTTGTGATCTGTCCTGTCTAGTGACTGGGACTGAATCAGTAACAGTTTCACAATGTGATCTGTCCCGTCTAGTGACTGGGACTGAATCAGTAACAGTTTTACTTTGTGATCTGTCCCGTCTAGTGACTGGGACTGAATCAGTGACAGTTTTACTTTGTGATCTGCCCCGCCTAGTGACTGGGACTGGATGAATAACAGTTTTACTTTGTGATCTGTCCTGTCTAGTGACTGGGACTGAATCAGTAACAGTTTCACCATGTGATCTGTCCCGTCTAGTGACTGGGACTGAATCAGTAACAGTTTCACCATGTGATCTGTCCCTTCTAGTGACTGGGACCGAATCAGTAACAGTTTCACCATGTGATCTGTCCCGTCTAGTGACTTGGACTGAATCAGTAACAGTTGTCACAGAAGTCACTGGGATAGCACAGCCTTTTTTGCTTATTTTTAATTTGTTCTCTAACATAGAAGACCCTTTCTTTTTTTTATTTAAACCGTTCCCTGCCACTGCAGCTGAAGATGATGCCTGTGCTGTACCATCTAAGGCGTTGCTCACTATCTCTTTGTCTTCGGTTCTTCTACGTTTCATTGCTTCTCTACTCTGTTCCTGCCTCTGTCTCTTTGATTTCTGTTTAGTCTTCATGTTTCACCTGAAACGATATAGGACAATTTTACATGCTTGTTAATCAAACTACTAAGCCAAGTAATGTAGATGACTATACCTTTCTTGGAATGTTTATGTATGATACAGGGCAGTGAAATCAAACATCATATTACTGTGTTACTTCTTCTTGTCTTGCAGCCACTATTGTCAGTCTGAAATATATATATAAAAAAATCAATACCATAGAAGCTATCTCAGAATGTCCAGCAGCCCAGTAAATGCATAAATAATGA
Source organism: Ctena decussata (assembly GCA_963989385.1). Classification (NCBI taxonomy): domain Eukaryota; kingdom Metazoa; phylum Mollusca; class Bivalvia; order Lucinida; family Lucinidae; genus Ctena; species Ctena decussata. The sequence continues at coordinate 27,990,266 of OZ022498.1, read as the reverse complement.
CTATCAGGGAAGCAACTCTGTAATGCAATGCATGCAGAGCATTACAAAGTTTACAAACTTGTCTGAGCGTTGACAGCCAAATAAATATAAGTCACTTTTGATCTAGATTTCATGGTCCATTGATTTTCTCACTTTTATTCTACAAGTCTGCCTCTATGAACCTTATTATCCTTAAAGTGCCACTACCATAATCAAGGCACCATCTTCCACAAGGCACTAGGAAGGGGGCATCCATGTCCTATGGACACATTTCTAGTTACCTATTTTCAATGCCCTATGCCCAGTGCTTCTAGAGAACAGAAGCTGCATTTGAGCCCAGTAGCTGCATAAGTATTGAACATCAGGGGAATTCCCCCATGATTAATGAATGCAGAGTTACCTAACCCTGTACTAAAGTATTAGACTCATAAAAGACTACTACTATACCAAAAATCAGCTTCCTAGCTCAAGTGATTCAAAAGTTGGAAAAATGCCAAATTCAAACAAGGGCCATAACTCCATCAAAATTGTACTGAATTGTCCCAAAAGCTAATCAGGTAATCTACTCCTCATACCCAATCAGTACACCAAATATCAAGGCCATAGCTAAAATACTTTTTGAGATATCTTGCTAACAAGATGGTTGGTTGATTTGATGCTTAACGTCCACGGTAAACATCTAAGGTCATGTCGGGACGGTCTTGCTAACAAGATAGTTATCTCATTTTTCTAAAAGGGGCATAAGTCCAAAAAAGAGGCATAACTGGGAAAAGAAAAAAAAATATGTGTGAGCTAATTTTCCATGAGGAATCCATATATGAAATTTCAAAACCCTATGCCTAGTGGTTCTTGAAGTCAGTAACTGCATAAGTATTGAACATCAGGGGGAGAAACATGGTAATTAATGAATGCAGAGTTACCTAACATGTCCTAAAGTATTAAACTCATAAATAACTACCACTATACAAAAAATGGGCTTCCTAGCTCAAGCAGTTCAAAAGTTGGAAAAATGCCAAATTCAACCAAGTGCCATAACTCCATCAAAACTTTATGGAATTCTCCACAATGTTAATCAGGTAATCTACTCCTCATACCCACTCAGTATACCAAATATCAAGGCCATAGCTCAAATACTTTTTGAGATATCTTGCTAACAAGATAGTTATCTCATTTTTCTAAAAGGGGCTCAACTCCAAAAAAGAGGCATAACTGGCAAAAGAAAAAAACACGTGTCAGCTATTTTTCCATGAGGAATCCATATATGAAGTTTCAAAACCCTATGCCTAGTGGTACTTGTACTCAGTAGCTGCATAAGTACTGAACATCAGGGGAAGTAACTCAGTAATTAATGAATACAGAGTTACCTAACTTGTACTAAAGTATTTAACACATCAAGAACTACTACTATACCAAAAATCAGCTTCCTAGCTCAAGCGGTTCATAAGTTGGAAAAATGCCATATTCAAACAAGGGCCATAACTCCGTCAAAATTTTATGGAATTGTCCCAAAAGTTAATCAGGTAATCTCCTCATACCCAATCAGTATACCAAATATCAAGGCCATAGCTCAAATACTTTTTGAGATATCTTGCTAACAAGATAGTTATCTTATTTTTCTAAAAGGGGCATAACTCCAAAAAGGGGCATAACTGCGAATAGAAAAAAAATATGTGTGAGCTAATTTTCCATGAGGAATCCATATATGAAATTTCAAGACCCTAGCTTGCAGGGTTCCAAAGTTACAGCAATCATGAAAAGTGTGACGCACACACACACACACGCACGCACGGACGGACAAGCCAAAAGCAATATGCCCCACCAACTTTTTCAAAGTTGGGGGCATAAAGAGTGGGGTAGTACTGCTCTTGCTTTGTTGGGTAAAGCCAATATATGGATTAATATTCGTCGCAGGGAACTACATAAAAAAGACATGCATCCCTCCCTACATTACCTGTGTTCTCCTAACATAGCTTTCACTGACCAGTTATACGGTGACTCTATGATTAAAGATATAAAAGACATTCAAGAGATTAACAAAATAAGCAGAAATGTAGCTAGGGGCCGTGGCAGGGGCTGCGGCAGTTGTTTTACGAGGTCAGCTGGTCGGGGCTCATATCAGCGGGGCTTCAGAAGAGGTCACCACTCCTACAAGGAGGGGAGTCAGGGGACGGGGAGTCGTCCTCAGAGATCAGAGCAGAAAAAGGAGTTTAAAGCAGGTAGGCTTTCAATGTTTGAACAAAGTTGGAGAAAGTTAACTAATGATCCAAGGATTTTGGATATCGTATGTAACTGTCATTTGGAATTCAATGACAGACCTGTTCAAAATACAGTCTCGCATCCAATGCATTTTTCTAAATTTGAAGAGGACATCATTGATTCAGAGATAAAAAAATTATTAGAAATGAATGTCCTAGAAAAAGTCAGTTATGACGAAAACCAGTTTCTTTCTCCAATTTTTACTAGACCCAAAAAAGATGGGGAGTATCGGATGATCTTAAATTTGAAAGAGTTAAATCAGTATATTCAATATCACCATTTTAAAATGGATTCATTTGAAACAGCTCTTAAACTTGTCAGAAAAGGTTGTTACATGGCTAGTGTAGACCTCAGACATGCTTACTATTCTGTTTGTGTGGCAAAGGAAGAAAGGAAATTGCTTCGGTTTATTTGGAAAGGACAAATTTATGAATATACTTGCCTAGCTAATGGAATAGGAAGTGCTCCCAGATTGTTTACAAAATTAATGAAGCCAGTTTATGCAGCTCTGAGGCAAGAGGGCCACACAAATTCTGGTTATATAGATGATTCCTTACTTCTTGGTGACACAAAACAGGAATGTGAGCATAATGTCCAAGATACTGTTTCTCTGATGAAAGAGGTTGGTTTCATCATACATGACAAAAAGTCAGTATTGGTGCCGGTTCAGAACATTATTTTTCTTGGTAATCACATTGATTCTGAAAAAATGATAGTGTATCTTCCACCAGAAAGGAAAGATAGAATTTTCCAAGCATGTGAAAATTTGAGACAGAAAACTCATGCTAAAATCAGGGATGTGGCTAGAGTTATTGGCCTTATAGTTTCAGCATTTTCAGCTGTAGAGTTAGGTCCATTACATTATAGGGTTTTGGAAACACATAAAATTACTGCACTTCGTTGCAATGCTGGGAATTTCGACGCCACAATGCCTGTCACAAGTGACATGAAAGCAGAATTAGATTGGTGGATTGCAAATCTGCATATTGCCCTCAGAAATATCTCACATGGCTCTCCACAATTAGTAATTCTAACTGACGCAAGTTCTGCAGGCTGGGGCGCCACCTGTAATGGCATAAAAATCGGTGGTAGATGGTCAGCGGAAGAAATGTGCCATCATATTAATTACTTAGAACTTCTGGCCATCTACCATGCTTTGAGAGCATTTTGCAAAGATAAGTATGATCTTCATATTCAGGTCAAATCAGATAATGTTTGTGCTGTGTCATGTATTAAGAAAATGGGTAGCATTGGTTCCCTGCTTTGCAATGAGTTGGTCAAAAACATTTGGAACTGGGCCACCAGGAAACAAATCTGGCTAACATCTGCTTATATTCCGGGGATACAAAATGTCGAGGCTGATTTTGAGTCTAGACATTTCAATGACAACATTGAATGGATGCTGAAACCTACATTAGTAGGTCGCATCATGAGTATTTGGGGAAAACCACACCTAGATATGTTTGCATCCAGACTGAATAAGCAGTTAGAGAGATTTGTATCCTGGAACAAGAGGCCCAAATGGGCCTGATATCGCTCACCTGGCTATTGTGCAACGGGACCATTCTGATAAAAAATTGGTCCAATTCCACAGAGAATTTCTCATTTTCACATTTTGCTACTTTTGGTAACAGAGGCCAACTTGCCTGGTCTTTATATATTTACTTTTGAAACACCTCAATGCAAGAATCATTTTGCCACAAATTTCATCAAAATCCATTCAGGGGTTACTGAGATACTGCCAGTTTCATGTTTTGTGCTATTTTTAGTAACGGCAGATGACGGCCATCTTGGATTGCTAAAATGCAAAAAATCGAAAAGCCTTCATACAAGGACCATTTTGAAACAAATTTGGTCCAGTTCCATTGAGATTTTCTGATTTTCACATTTTTCTATTTTTAGTAACAGAGGCCAATATGACTGGTCTACAGTTAGATATTTTTGAAACATCTCAATGCAAGAATCATTTTGACACAAATTTCGTCAAATCCATTTAGCGGTTACTGAGATATTGTCATTTTCATGTTTTGTGCTATTTTTAGTAACGGCAAATGGCGGCCATCTTGGAATGCCAAAATGCAAAAAATCGAAAAAGCTTAATTAAAGGACCATTCTGACACAAAATTAATCCAACTCGATTGAGATTTACTAATTTTCACATTTTTCTATTTTTAGTAACAGAGGCCAATATGAATGGTCTACAGTTAGATATTTTTGAAACATCTCAATGCAAGAATCATTTTGACACAAATTTCGTCAAAATCCATTCAGCGGTTACTGAGATACTGTCATTTTCATGTTTTGTGCTATTTTTAGTAACGGCAGATGGCGGCCATCTTGGAATGCCAAATTGCAATACTTCAAAACGACTTCATGCAAGGAACATTCTGACACAAAATTGGTCCAATTCAATTCAAGGGTTCTTGAGTAATTGTCATTTTTATGTTTGTGCTATTTTTAGTAACACCAGATGGCGGCCATCTTGGAATGCCAAATTGCAATTAATCGAAACGGCTTCATGCAAGGAACATTCTGACACAAAATTGGTCAAATTCCATTCAAGGGTTCTTGAGTAATTGTCATTTTTATGTTTGTGCTATTTTTAGTAACGGCCCCCATGGTGGCCATCTTGGATAGTCAACTGGCACAAAATTGAAATAATTCCATTCAAGACCCCTTTCTGACCAAATCTGGTCAGAATTGGTTGCATTTTCTTTAGATATTGACATTTGAGCAAAATCGGCCTTGTAAACGCTAAGTAGGTCACTGTGACCTAATTCCGCTATAGATTTTTTTTATTTTTACAATTTTTAATATCAAGGTCCCACTTATGTTCCATGCAAACTTTCAACCAAATATACCAAATGGTTCTGGAGAAGAAGTTGATTTTGTTGTTTTTGCTATTTTTAGTAACGGCGGCCATCTTGGATTTTCAACCTGACCCAATTTTACAATTCTGAGACCCTGGAGTCAGGTCATGCTCCATGTGAAATTTGAGAACCATGGGACCAGTAGTTTTAGAGAAGAAGTTGTTTGAAGTTGTTTAAATAGGTCATTTTTTGACATTGGCATTTGAGCAAAATTACACAGGTAAACAGAAAGTAGGTCACTGTGACAAAACTCCGCTACAGATTTTTTTCATTTTTACAATTTTGAATACCAAGGTTTCACTGATGTTCCATGCCAAAATTCAGACAAATATACCCAGTGGTTCTGGAGAAGAAGTTTATTTTGTTGTTTTTGCTATTTTTAGTAACGGCGGCCATCTTGAATTTTCAACCTGACCCAATTTTACAATTCTGAGACCCTGGAGTCAGGTCATGCTCCATGTGAAATTTGAGAACCATGGGACCAGTAGTTTTACAGAAGAAGATGTTTGAATATTTGTTTTTAGGTGTTGACGGACACATTCTGTGACGACGCACGACGCACGACGCACGCCGGACGCATTGGTATGACAATAGCTCACTATGGCCCTTCGGGCCAGGTGAGCTAAAAATGACCCTGATGCTGAGTTTATCGATGCTTTTTCTATGAACTGGTCAGATGTTTATTTCTATGCTTTTCCGCCTTTCAGTTTAATACCAAGGCTGCTGGTAAAACTACAAGAGGATGGGAGCGAATGCATCTTGATTGCGCCCATCTGGGTGACACAGACATGGTTCCCAGTGGTCATGGGGATGTTGATAGACAGCCCTTATATTCTCCAGAAAGAACAGAATCAATTGACCTTACCCGGAACGCAGAAAGTGCATCCTCTGGACAAAAAACTAACCCTGATGGCTTGTCGGTTATCCGGCAAACCTTACAAAACCGCAACATTTCGACAAGGTCTTCCAAAATCATCATGGCCTCATGGAGGCCCGGAACTCAAAAACAGTACAACATGTATATTCGAAAATGGTTTTCGTACTGTCGTCAAAAACAAATTAGTAATGTTCAAGTTCCTATAAATTGTGTATTAGATTTTCTTGCAGAGTTATATGAGCAGGGATTGAAGTATACTGCAATTAATTCAGCTAGGTCAGCATTGTCTGCTGTGGGTATTGTAAATGACGGATTTGCCGTTGGCTCGCATCCTCTTGTAATTCGATTTCTGAAAGGAGTGTACAATCTTAGAACACCAGTTTCACGATACTGTGAAGTATGGGATGTTAATAAGGTGTTAAATTATCTGAAGACTTTATCACCACTAAATGAGTTGAATTTGAAACAGTTAACATTAAAACTTGTAATGCTTGTTGCATTAACTACGGCAGCGAGGTCACAGTCATTACATCTTTTGACTACTGTAAATATGGTTAAGGAACCCTCAAAATATATTCTATATTACAGTGGCCCTCTGAAGCAAAGTAGGGCTGGTTATAAAACGCCAGTAGCGGAACTTTGTTCATACTCTCTAGATAAGAGATTATGTGTATATAGTACAGTTACGGAATATTTGAAAAGGACAGAGAACATTCGTGGAGGAAACAGTTGTTTTTTCATAAGTTACATTAAACCGTTTGGTCCAGTAACAAGCAGTACAATAGGTCGGTGGATAAGAAGCATAATGGCTTCTGCAGGAATTGACTGTGAGAAATATAAGGCACATAGTGTGCGCTCTGCTTCATCCTCTAAAGCAATATCATGTAATGTACCTATTGACAATATCCTGAAAGTAGCAGGATGGTCAAATGCTCAAACATTTGCTCAGTATTATCATAAGAAAGTTGATGACTCTAGTGCTACATTCACACGAGCAATTTTGACGGAGTAAATCTCATATCATACATATATGATTTATTAGTATTATTAAAGTGGGTTTTTGGTTGCAATATGTTTTCTTTGTACATATTGAAACTTTTTGTAACTAGTCTGCTAGTTCGAAAGTCTCCTTTTCCACAAAAATGGGAGCTTTGAAGTCTCATCTGTGAACGGAAGTGGTATGACGTAAAAGAATCCCCCCAAATAAACGAGACTTACCTTGGTTAAGTTGATGTTTGTTTGGGATTCTTTGTAGTCATATAGCACTGAAGTGATCAGATGCCCTCCCTAAGAAGACTTCTGGTCACCCACCCTAACATGATCATTATAGCTGGTATGACTTCACATGGATATATGATATACTTTGAAGTTTGTATTTACAATTTTTGGTGGAAAAGTCTCCAGCTTTAAATTACTGGCGAAATTAGTCAAGCGAGGCGCGCATCTCATCTGATCACTTCAGTGCTATATGACTACAAAGAATCCCAAACAAACATCAACTTAACCAAGGTAAGTCTCGTTTATTTGGGGGGATTTTACGGTAGAATACCTTGAAACCAGCTGCCAGTCCATTTCCCGCTATTTTTACGGGCGCGCGTAAACATTGGCAGGAATCAACACGCTGAGTAGAGTAGAATAAGACAGATAATGTTTTGGTTCTATAGCCCTTCAACGCAGTAAAGGTATTTTTGAGTCATAACATAATTCTACCATATCGTGATTTCAAAAAATGATCTACAGGCAGATGCCCGTAAAAATAACGGGAAATGGACAGGCAGCTGGTTGCCAGGAATGTTACCGTAAAATCTACAGATTTTTTTTACAGTGTATCACTATATTATAAACGTAAACACAGCAAACGCATGTAATCAGTATGAGTTAATTTTCCCTTAACGCAGCTCTAGACTTTGGTCCCATCCCAGGACATGCCTCGTGAGATAGGTAGAAAAGATGGAAAGGCTCCAGGTGTCATATACCAAGTATGATCCCTTTTACCTCGAAAGGTAATCAAGAAATATATTTTCCAAAGAGCACACTGTAAAAAATAACTGTAGATTTTACGGTAGAATAACTGGAAACCGGCTGCCAGTCCTTTCCCGTTATTTTTACGGGCGTTTGCCTGTAAGACATTGTTGAAAATCATGGAAGTTTTGTATTAACGGGCCGCACTCGAAAATAACTTTGTATTGTTGAAGGGCTATCTGACCAAAACGACACCTGCTCTATTCTGTCCCACTCTGCTTGATGATTCCTGCAATTTTTACGGGCGCCCGTAAAATTAACGGTAAAATGACTGGCAGCTGGTTGCCAGTTATTTTACCGTAAAATCTACGGATTTTTTTACAGTGTATGCGTTTCAAGGGAAAACATTGATAATGGCGTTATCTATAACAGTGTTACAGCGTGACGTCACACAACGTTATTAATTCTGGCAAATTTCTTTAGATACCAGTGTGTTTAAAACTGCCATAACATCCTTAATAATCTAGTTAACTTCAAACGGTTTTCACCTTTTTGTTCTATAATGGCATGCGCATTCAGAAAACAGAAAACCTAAAAATCAATTTTTTATGTCATAAGGTCGATTTCTATCTGGACGGGCTCATATGGACATTACTCAATGCCAGTAACATATGGACATTACTCAGTGCCAGTAATATATGGACATTACTCAATGCCAGTAACATAATATTATGGACATTACTCAGTGCCAGTAATGGAGATCATTTCCATGATAGTCATCAGACATGAGCCAGTCAAGCCAGTCTGTGACCGTTATATAATATTTGATATTATGCTCCAATTGCATGCTTGCTAAAATAAATGGTCTACAGGTACCCAAACCCAGTCTTTCTCTTTTATTAAATGACTGCATGCTGCATCAGCTTGGTTCTCATGGGAGAATTAATACGATTGCTTACATAAACAACATTGGTGACTGTAAATCAGAAGAGTGCAATGCTTCAGCATATGAAATTTGGTCTTGGTGTATTGAACGTTCAATATGGTTATCGGCAACTCATATTCCAGGATCTGAAAATATTTCAGATCATGATTCTAGGCACTTCAATGGCTCAGTTGAACGGAAATTAGACAGTTCCATTTTCAAAAAGCTTTCAGAACTCTGGGGAGTTCCACAAAATTGACATGTTTGCAAATCCCTGCAACAAGCAGGTGGCTAGGTATGTATCTTGGAAACCTGATTATGAAGCAGTATTCATAGATGCAATTTCAGTGAATTGGTCAAATGAATTTATGTATATCTTCTGTCCTTTCAGTCTAGTGGCTCCAGTTTGTGCCAAGTTGAGACAGGACGAAGGAGAATGCATCATGGTAGCGCCAGTTTGGCTGACTCAGAACAGGTGGATCAACAGAGCTCTAGATAAGAGGGGTATTTGATGATAATTGAGGGATAATTTTTTTTATTTCTCATTGAAACCATATGTTGTGACCCCTCATCTGAACCGTCTCATCGAGACGGTTCAGATGAGGGATGAGACGGTTCAGATGAGGGGTCACAACATATGTTTTTATCCCAAATTAACTAAAATTATCCCTCATTATCACCAAATACTCCCTCTTATCTAGGGCTCTGATCAAGCTGACAGAGATGTTAATAGATCATCCACAAGTGTTACCTGTTACACTGAAAACTCTGACTAATCCGAATGTAAACAAAGTTCATCCTCTTGCAGGAAAATTAAATCTTATGGCATGTCCGTTGTCAGGCAGTCTTTGTGAGAATGAGGCATTTCAAATGACACTGCCGAAATCATTATGTCGTCATGGAAGTGTTCAACTCAAAAGGGGTACTCAGTTTACATTAACAAATGGTTTCAGTTCTGTGGTGAAAGACAAATTAGTCCAATTCATCCTTCTCTGAATGTAGTTTTACAGTTTTTGACAGATTTATATCATACTGGTATTGCATATAAAACAATAAGATTCTATGTAGTCACACACACACTGGAAGGATCATATGCCCACCAATTTCAAGGTATCCCTCCCATTATAACATATGATATATGTTGTCTGGTTTAAGCTTTAGTCATTTTATTTTGATTTATATAATCAAAAATTTTGCTTGTGACTGAAGCTTTCAAGTACAGTGGCTCAACGATAATGTGTTATTGACAAACATTGGTGTAAACATGGCACGCACCATTGAAAGGGGTGACAGGGGTACTTACCTGTAGTAAGTTAGGACGCCTGACCATATTATAATGGTTAAACTGTCACAGAATAAATCACGAATCAAAGTAGCTCAGTGGACCTGATTACCAACATCTAGCTTCTTTTGTGTACGGTCGTAGGTTCGAATCACACGTGTATGTTTTTTTTGTTGTTGTTGTTGTTTTTTTGTGTTTTGTTTGATATTCTTGCTTTGGAGGTTATTATTTTTTCTAGGTCCTAAATACCTACCCATTAGGCACACGACGTTGAAACAATGTCGACTCAACGTTAATTCAACGTCGAGGCAACGTTGATTCAACGTTAGTTCAATGTTAATTCAACGTGATGTGGCTGCTTGGTAATCTTATTTTTTCGCAATTGATGTTGAGATTTCAATCCGACGCTTTTGAAATACCAGTAGGCTTACGATGTCTAGTTGGTAAAATAATTTTAATGTGTCTTAATGCCGTGACGGCATATCTGACTGAATCTTGAGATCGAACCAGTGACACCCGCGGAATAGAATATTTACCGGTCATTATACCACCGCGTTATATCTATTCAAGTTAGTAAAGATAGAAAATAAAACTGACAAAGAAAAAAAATGATAATACAAAATAAAAAGATAAAAAGAAAAAAGAAACAAGAGGACCATTGGTCCTGTAGCTCACCTGGGTCCATTCAGCCTCAGTACTCTAGGGTAAGTTACTCTAAGGCCATCGGTCAATTGGTTTTGGTGAAAAAGATTTTTAAAGATTTTAACCATATATGGGCATGGAGGACATGTTGGTCATGTGACCTGGACATTTGAAAAAAAATTCATTCCCTTAACCCCCTGGAGGCTCTATATGAAATTTGGTTTCAAAATTGGCCCAGGGGCTTTTGAGGAGATGGTTTGATATTGTCAAAATGACAGAGTTCTGGGTCAAAAGTCAAAGAATGACCTTGACCTCTTGTACTCATGAATCTCAGTCTTCGCGAAACCTTCTGAAGAGTTGCAGGACAGCTGTCAGACAGTCTAAAAAATTTTGCAGGACAGAACAGAAATTTGCAGGACAGAAAAAAAAACACATTCGAGCCAACAAAAAATTTTAGTCATAAAAATGGGAACTATTTTTTAATTACTTAAATACTGCTTCATTTTAACTTCAATTCCCATTTAATCATTCATTCTCTACTTCATTTTAATTAAATTCGCATTCTTAAAAGCCTCTGCTATATCTTGTATTCATCTACGCATAGGTTGGGGATAAACTCCAAAGCTTTTTTCAAAAGCTAAACTTGTAACAGAAAAAAGTGTTTTGATTATTTCCCTTGGTTCGGCCTTGTACCATTCACAAAGTTCGGCCATATAAAATTCGCTACCAGTCCATATAAGAAGCAGCAAAAATACAGTAACAGTAAGCAGAAAATAACCTGGCGCAGCAGTCATTAAACAAATAATATGGATAAATAGTTTAAAGTTCATTTCATTTTAGCCGAGTCATCGAAATTAAAAAAAAAATGAAGACGAGATTGATATACATTCCGAGACCGAAACCAACCGTTGCGAACACTCTTTGGGCCGAAAACTGTAACGCTCGAAATAATTGGTTTTATATAAATAGTAAGGCATATATTGACCAATCAGATGTCGCCTTGCATAATCGCTTTTGTAAATATGAAATGGCGAAACTTTCGTTTTTGTTTCGGCCAAAAGAGGACTTTTCCGACGATAGATTTGATTTTACCGAGTTGAAAAATGTCAACTTTTATCAGTGTCGGACAGTGCGACCGGCGCCCTGGCAAAAATCGCCGGACATTTTCTGAATTTGCCGGTTTTGTCCGACAGACCGACGGTTTTCGTGAAGACTGGAATCTTCATGTACTCATTAAGAAGACTGTAGATACCATTTTTAGGCATAAATCTTCAAAACTTTCCAAAAATCTTATGTTCTAGCATTTTCCCACATTTGACCTTGCAGTAAAATAGTCAAGGTCAACCAAAGGTCATTATTTTGAACAATCTTGATAGTACTGGAATTCCCAATGCTACATACCAAGCTTCAAGGCCATTGGTCAATTGGTTCTGGAGAAAAAGATTTTTAAAGGTTTTTACCATATATGGTCCTTGCAGCCATGTTGGTCATGTGACCTGGACTGTTAGAACAAATTTTAATTCCCTCAATCCCTGGAGGCTCTATATGAAATTTTGTTACAATTGGCCCAGTTTTTTAGGGGATTGTTTGATATTGTCAAAACATGAGAGTTCTGGGTCAAAGGTCAAAGAATGACCTTGACCTCTTGTACTCACAAATTTTCATGTACTCATTAAGATAACTGTATATACCAATTCTTAGGCATATCTCTTCAAAACTTTCCATGAAATCTTATGTTCTAGCATTTTCCCATATTTGACCTTGCCGTAAAAAAGATCAAGGTCAACCCATGGTCATAATTTGAACACAACCCATGGTCATAATTTGAACAATCTTGACAGTACTCGAGTACCCAAAGCTACATACCAAGTTTCAAGGCCATCAGTCAATTGGTTCTTGAGAAGAAGATTTTTAAAGGTTTTTACCATAATGGGCGTGGCGGCCATGTTGGTCATGTGACCTGGACCGTATGAATAAGTTTTTGTTCCCTCAACTCCTGGAGGCTCTATATGAAATTTGGTTTCAATTGGCCCAGGGGCTTTTGAGGAGATTGTTTGGAATTGTCAAAATATGAGAGTTCTAGGTCAAAGGTCAAAGAACGACCTTGACCTCTTGTACTCATAAATCTTCATGTACTCATTAAGATGACTGTAGATACCAATTTTTAGCCCAAAATCTTCAACAGTTTCCAAGATATCTTATGTTCTAGCATTTTGCCATATAAAAGCACAAGGAAGCAAATTTGACCTTACCGTAAAAAAAGTCAAGGTCAACCGAAGGTCATAATTTGAACAATCTTGGTAGTACTCCCGTACTCGATGCTACATACCAAGTTTCAAGGCCATGGGCCTATTGGTTCTGGAGAAGAAGATTTTTTTAGGTTTTTACCATATATGGGCCTGGCGGCCATGTTGGTCATGTGACCAGGACCGTTTGTACAACTTTTTGTTCCTAAGGTCCCAGGAGGCTCTATATGAAATTTGGTTACAATCGGCCAAGCGGTTTCAGAGGAGAAGTTGTTTGAAATTGTGGACGGACGGACGGACGACGGACGACGGAGCCTGACCAAACTATAAGCTCCCCCGGAGCCTCTGGCTCAGGTGAGCTAAAAATGAACAAGAATAAGAATAACAGCGTAACAATATTAAACACGAAGGAAGTAAGAACTCTTGAGAAAAAGTCTTTGAAAAAAATGTCACTGCCTGAGTTTCGAACTCGCACTAAACTGCTTTTTTTATCAAAAGAATTCGCTACTGCTGCCATTAACCCACTCGACCACGTACCATCTGTTTGAATGTTGAAATATTAAGAAATATACTCATGGAAGTATTACAAAAGCTGAGGATAATTGCCCGAGGCCTCTCACTACCTGTTTTACCTGTTATCCTTAAATGGGCATGCTAGACTATTTGCGCGGGAAACAAATTATCTTTGGGCGACAGTACTGATAGACACGGTCATGGTCAGCGCATTATCTCATATATGATCCCTCCAGTGTGTGTATGACTACATAGAATCTCAACCAAACATCAACTTAAGGTAAGTCTCGTTTGTTTGGGGATTTTCGGGCAGATAGGTCTGTACAAACAGTGGAAACCTAAATCAGACTGTTCCTTAAGAACCAATATGATCAAGGTCTTCTAAGCTGCCATACCATCTGCACATTTTTGTAGGCATTACTCTATGGTAGAACCGGAATAACAGGAAAATAAATAGTAGGGCAGGGACCGGCTGTGCTTGCAGCAGGTGCAGAATTTGGGCAGTGTTTTGGGGATATTTTTTAACTTAAATGCTGTTTTTCTTGGAAACAAAATGTTTTTGTTTTGTTTTGTTTTTATTCTGAAACATACAGTGTAAGTTTTACTGAAATAATATGCATAAGCATGCCCTATTGATTGAATATATTTTTCATTACGTTTTTCGTGAAATTCAATTTTCTTGCATTTTTGTAAAAACTTTAAAAATATACTTATTTTAAAAACTGTAAAAATATACTTATCAAGATAACTGCATTTTTTTACCAGTTTGTGTCAAATATCCTATGTTATAGATTATATGATTTGCAGAAATGAAAGTGCATTCATGTGCTAGATATGAATCTTAATGGAAAATGTGTAAAAAAGTACGAAAATTTGATTTGATTTGTTGCTTAACGTCCACGGTAAACAGCTAAGGTCATGTCGGGACGGTCAATTAACCTAACCACATTATTCCTGGGCAGATAAAAAGTATGAAGATATACAAACTATTATTTTAAGAAAAACTAAACGGTGATTTTTTTTTCTTATCCAAATGTTTTATAGCTCTTTGAATTATTTAGATGGAATATTGGTTTGAATGCCCCGCTAATATTTCTATTCAGTATCCATCTACCTTAAAAATTCTCGTTAATTTGTGTCACAGTGATTCCAGAAATTGTGCAATGCACAATTTCTGGAATCACCGTGACACAAATTTACCTTTAAGGTGGTGATAATCACTGATTTGGGACAAAGACAAAAATCTGCATAAAATACTCAAAATAACACTGATCTTTCCAAAACTTAGCAGATGCCTTCTTTATGTTGTGTCTCATAATTTAGAATCCCAAAATGCAACATTTGTAAATGTTAAAAAGTGTTTTTATAAGAGAAGATCAAAGGGTAATTTTCTGCGAATAAATCTGAAAAAATAATATCATTATTGAAAATATACTTAGTGCTTAGAGTACCTTGTTGCATAACGGAGAGCGTCCTAGCAATTATTTTTTCAAACTCTTTCACACATTATCAGGCTGAGCAGATGAAAAAAGATGCAGTCTGTGTCCAAATTTTTTTGTCAAAACACTCAGGTGAGACTGGTGAGACTATTTTAACAAGGTTGAACAATTTCATCTACACACCACTGATCATGTCAGTAATGTAATATTTATATTGTAGGTGTTAACATAGGTATGCTTGCCTACCCTATCTTGAATAAATGTGTCCAGTGTACATTTACTTTGTACATGGTTGAACATTTGAGAAAAAGCTACCGTTTTCATCTGGTCTACATTACGATTTGAGAAAGAGTTGGAATAAATAATTGCTAGGACGCTCTTCATTATGCAATAATGCACCTTTAGCACTATGTAAATTTTCAATAACGATATTATTTTTTCAGATTTATTCGCAGAAAATTACCCTTTGATCTTTCCTTATAAAAACACTTTTTTAAGCAGCATGTATGTCTATTTTGTATTCTAAACTGTAAAGAACAACAAAAATAAGAAGTCTGCTAACTTTCAGGGAGATACATTACTTTTTTATGGTTTTATGCAGATTTTGACATTTACCATAAATCACCACCTTAAAAGACAGAGAAAAATGACAAATAAAGGGAAGCATAAAAATAATGAGCCCATTTTTTCAAACCCGAGATACCACACTTCATTGTCCAAATGGTGACAAGTTAACAGATTCTAGCTTCAACACTTCCTGAAAAAATCTGTGGAACATGTTTTCATGATAAAATCTTAGGGAAGCACAGAATTATGGACAGGCCAAATACAGTATACCGTAATAATTCGATGTATTGGGACAGGCAAAAATAATTACTTTCTCTGATGTCCCAATACTTAGAATAATTAGTTTTTTCTGTGTCCCAATACATACAATCGTACACTGCTACACTGCGTGATGTTGCCTTTGGCAGTATATGGAATTAAATAGGTCTTACCAAAATTAGCCTTCATCTCCTAATCTGTTTACCGATGATGAAATAAACTAGAAAATGTTCACTTCCTCAATATTAATATCCTTTTATCACCAATTGATTTAACAACAAAATGGTTATCCTCCAGACAGCTTAATCCCATTAACTGATAACACAACTAAACTGTGCAGATGCGCAGGCTGGTCACTGCATACTGATTGCCCTAAGAGGAGTTTTCACCCAACCCTATACATTTCTGTAAGGTCAAGCTGTGTCAGGTGTTACATAACTAATTGATTTGACAAGTGGTGAAGACCATATTTACTCGTTCACAAGTCATACACAAGAAAAAAAAGCCATACAATGTGTTAAAAACCCAGATCAGTAAGAGCACCTATACAGACTTATACTTGAGTCTCTGTTATTCTTAGGCAGTGTAGATGGTTGATACAGAGAGTAGGACTGGTGACAAATGTGCAGGTCGATCAGGCTCTCTTCTTCTTATTATTATTTACTGATGCAGTGTGCACCTTTTCTCCTGTACAAAAAAAAACCAGACACTCAAAAATAAAGTCTGTCTCATAAGCATCAAAGAGTCAGCGATTGCAAATCGGCAAGAGTAACAGGTGTTCTTACCGTAATTACTATCAGTATTTGGACTACTTATAGTCTGAGCCATCTCTTAGCTTTTAATGTGTGCTGATTGGTATTTCAAGTTCCTTGATGCGATGAGGACATTTCTTTTAATATGCCATTATGCAATCATACAATGCAATCAGGACAATAAATTAAGGCCTGTCAGTCACCGCTGGTATTTGGCCAACACATGTGGTAATTTCGGTACCTTTCAAGGCGGCAAAATCTTATGGTATACACCTTAAGTATTTGGACTATCTAGCTCAGCAAACAGTTTAAATCCATCTGGTTATTTCTAACAATCAGCGCGTCCCAATTAATAGAGTCACAAAATTAATGAAATTTTCCTGAAATCTTAATTAGTCCCAATATATATAATCGTTTAATTAATTGTTTTCCCTAAAAATAGCAGGTGTCCCAATACATACAGGGTCCCAAAACATCGAATTATTACGGTAGCCCACTTTTTCAAAGCAGGGTTATAATGATCAGTTTTAGTGAGTAAATTATTTGGAGACACTTCTCGATTTAAGGTGGTGATGATCACTGATTTGGAACAAAGACAAAAATTTGCATAAAATACTCAAAATAACACTAATCTTTCCAAAATTTAGCAGATGCCTCCTTTATGTTGTTTCTCATAATTTAGAATCCCAAAATGCAGCATTTGTTAATGTTAAAAAGTGTTTTTATAAGAGAAGATCAAAGGGTAATTTTCTGTGAATAAATCTGAAAAAATAATATCATTACAGTGGGAACGCAGACTCATCACATTTGAGTAAATCATTTTCTGAGCGGTCGTCTACGCACAAAGAAATAATCCTTTTTGATTCGCCGGAAAAAAATGGCGGGAAATTTTGAACAGAATCAGTCCAAAAATAATGCTCATTTGATAAGATATGCAGTCATAGTTTTCCAACGGACCAGATCATTAAGAAATTTGATGTTTTGTTATTGAAATCAGACGCATATCGGTACCTCAATGCAGTTTGCACACCCAAAACAACGATCACAGTTTGACAACCGTTTTTCAGAAAAGTAAAACCCTACGACAGTACCCCAAAGTTATTTTGCAAAGAAAATTGTCCCACAAACCAAATTAGATGCCATTATAACTGAACCGTAGTTCATACATTCGACCGTCTTTTAGCGGGGTATATCTTCGGGAGAAAGTCTATTTTTGTTGAAAATCGATAATGAAGTTGGTCATTTTTACGTATACATGGCACGTGCGTTTGTCAACACACAGACATTTTTCAGCTGGATCGACTTGAGGAGACCAACTGTTTCTTCATTTATGGTATAGTAAAGCTTGTAATCATTTAGCATACAATGAATTTATTAAGATCTTGCGTTAGTCTGTCTGCCTGCGATTTTTTGGGCTTCTGAATTTAGGCTACACGCCGAGAACGAGAGAAAGCAAAACAAACACACTGGTCAACCACAAAGTTCGACAACGAAAAACATTGAGTGATTGACCGGCTATTTAATTGAAAGTGGAACAAGCAGGAGCATGCGGAATGATAATAAATATCTTAAATGAATATTTTAAGTGAAACCTAGGACATGCTTTAATCGAATTACGGACAACTCGCCCCAAGACAACTCGCCCCACAAAAATCTTGCCCCAAGACAAGTCGCCCCACCTTCAAGTGACAACTCGCCCCAGATTCTCAGACAACTCCCCCATACAACTTTCCCCAAGACAACGCGCCCACATTCAGAGACCACTTGCCCAGCTCCCCCCGCTCCTCCCCCCCACCAACACACACGTACCCTCCCACAGAAAGTACTAGAGACAGCTTGCCCTTCCTCATAAATCTGTCAAAACTCTGTCCCGCTAGGACCAACCATTTGATATTCTGTGTGTGTGTGTGTGTGGGGGGGGGGGGGGGGGGGGGGGGGAAGGCAAAGCTGGTATATTTTTCGAAAAAATTCCCTGTCTTTGGATATGCAAGAAAAAAATAAATTAGCTCATAAGGGGATTTCAAAAAATAATCTGGCCTCAAAAATCAGTGAAAAAAAATAACTTGGCTCCACCCAAAATTTCCAAAACAAAAGTCTGGACCCTGCACTTTTGGTGGGTAGCAACTGCCTACCCACCCACCAAAATTCACCTCTCCCCCTCCCCCCCCCCCCCCCCCCCCAAAAAAAAAAAAAAAAAAAAAAAAAAAACCAGAGGGCCAATGGCCCTATATTGCTCACCTGAGCACTGAAGCACTGCGGTTACAGCAACAAAACACCATGCACAACAGCAATAAAAAACACCATTTATGTAGAGGATAATATCACAAACATTTATGAGAAAAAAAGCTTTATCCCCCCTTAATGGCTTCTCAGAAGATCTTTGGCAAAAAAAAAAAAAAGAAAAGAAAAAAAGAAAAGAAAAAAAGAAAATTTGGCCTTTCAGCTGCAATGGCAACCAATGAAAATCAGGTATTTGGGAAAAATTCATATGGCTGGTAGAAAACTACTCCAGGAACATTTCTGTAAAGTTTTGTCAAATAGCTGCAGTAACACAGAAATAAATACCAGATGTCCACTTTCCCCATTATAAGTCTATGGGAACTTTAAGTTGCCATAGCAACGAATTCCCATGGGCAATGATAATATGAAACATACTTTACGTAGAGGCTAATGTTGTTAATATGTATGCGAAGTATCAGCTTCACCCCCCTCATGGCTTCACTTTTCCCATTATAAGTCATTGGAAATTATAAGTTGCCATAGCAACCAAACTGCTGGAGCAGTTGCCATGACAAACAGTAATTATATAGAGGCTAGTACTTAGATCATTTCTGTAAAGTTTGGGCTTTATTGGCCATAGAGTTTCTGCAGAGATGATTTTTTTTTTATATATTTCTGTTTTTAACTATTCGGTTGCAATGGCAACCAGCCAAATTGTGCAATTTGCCATAATCTAATACGGCTGGTTGGGGACTACTCAAGGGACATTTCTATGAAAGTTTTGTCAAAATATCTGCAGTTACATGGCAATAAATGCAAATTTTCCATTTAGCCATTATAAGTCAATGGCAACTTTAAGTTCCCATAGCAACCAAACTGCTAAAGCAATTGCCAAGAAAAACAGTACTTTTATAGAGGCTAGTACTAAGATCCTTCTTGTGAAGTTTGAGCTTTATTGGTTGCATAGTTTCTGAGGAGATGATTTTTGAATATTTTTTCTATTTTTAACCTTTCGGTTGCCATGGCAACCAGCCAAATAGCGTAATTTACATAAATTTCATGTGGTTGATGGAGGACTACTCAAGGGACATTTCTATGAAAGTTTTGTCAAAATATCTGCAGTTACATGGCAATAAATGCAAATTTTCCATTTAGCCATTATAAGTCAATGGCAACTTTAAGTTCCCATAGCAACCAAACTGCTAAAGCAATTGCCAAGAAAAACAGTACTTTTATAGAGGCTAGTACGAAGATTCTTTCTGTGAAGTTTGAGCTTTATTGGTTGCATAGTTTCTGAGGAGATGATTTTTGAATATTTTTTTCTATTTTTAACCTTTCGGTTGCCATGGCAACCAGCCAAATAGTGCAATGTACATAAATTTCATGTGGTTGATGGAGGACTACTTAAGAAACATTTCTATAAAAGTTTTGTCAAAATATCTGCAGTCAAAATATCTGCAGTGACATAGCAATAAATGCAAATTTTCAATTTTTCCCATACAAGTCAATGGCAACTTTAAGTTGCCATAGCAACCAAAGTCCCAAAGTGATTTGGATTAAAAACAGTATTATTGGTTCCCCCTGCCTATAGATGCTACATATGAAATTTGGTAACATTGGGCCTTATAGTTTCAGAGGAGATGTTGTTTGAAAATATTGACGGACGACAGACGGACGGACGGACGGACGATGGATGCCTGCCTATACTATAAGCTCACCTGTGAGCCTTCGGCTCAGGTGAGCTAAAAAAAGATGGCCACTTGGGACACCCTAGATCTTTTTTTTTTCATTTAAGGGCACATTTACCATGATCAACCTGCATAGTAAGACAAACAGGTCTGAGCAAGCAGTGTAGACCCAGGAGCAGTCTGATCTTGGTCAGCATTTTTTCCCTAATACCTGCACATTTTGGGTACACCATTTATGGGTGACATAGATATGTTCAAAATGTAGGCTGCTGTTATCTAAAGTATTATGGGTAAATACTGTAACTGTGTATGACATTTTATGTAGAACTATTATTTGTTTTTGTTGTTTTCATAGTTTGCAGGGATTAAAAAGAAAGCCTACCTACCTACTCTCCAAAAAATCCTAGTTAATAGGCAACTGCAAACATAATACTTTTTATGCTTTATGCTTGGCCTGTTGCTGAGATGGGAGGTGGGTGTGTGTGGGGGAGGGAGGGGGGGGGGGGGGAGAGAGCATGAAGAAATATATATTCTATAGAATTAAATGCCAAAAGTTATGTTTTAGCTTAAATCTCATAAAGAAAATTAAAATATTGAAGTTATATCAATACAAATGATACCATAAACTGAAAAATAAAAACATTTTTATATTTCCTGATTAATTTAATCCAACTTTAATGTTTGCAGCTTCTGACCAAAGCAAAGAAACTTGCAATTACTAATCAGTTATTAAGTTACTAGAGAGAAAAGCTTGATGACAGACATTAAAAGAGGAGCTATGACTGTAAAGGGATGCAGTTTAATGCAGTTGAATGAGAGGTAGCCCCTTCCTGTCTACCTCCCCCCCCCCCACACACACACACCAACCTATTAAAAAGCATTTTCACAGAGGATTTATTGGCCAAATATTAAATACTTTATTATGCTAGCAAGCTTTTTTTATATCATTATAAGAGCACAAAATAACTAGAAAATGTGTTTATGAAACACTATGCCCCCAACCATATGCTTGCCTCTAAAGAAGGTTCATCCAATAATGCTTGTACCTTTGTACCATAGGCTTCAATGCACTACGTCGAAAAAGGGGCTTAACTCAGTCAAAAATTCACGATTTTTTTTTTCAAAAGTTAATCAGATCATCTACACCATGAGCCTGCGAAAAATCATGATCCTAGCATCAGGGGTTCTCCAGATATTTTGTTCACAAGGTTCCATAGGCTAACAAGGCATTAAGTTGAAAAAGGGGCATAACTCAATCATGAATTCACAATTATTTTTCAAAAGTCAATCAGGTCATCTACACCTTAGGCAGTATCTTCCTGCAAAAAATCATGCTCCTAGCATCAGGGGTTCTTGAGATATTTTGTTCACAAGGTTCCATAGGCTTACAATGCACTAAGTCAAAAAAGGGGCATAACTCAATCATAAATTCACAATTATTTTTCAAAAGTCAATCAGGTCATCTACACCTTAGGCAGTATCTTCCTGCAAAAAATCATGCTCCTAGCATCAGGGGTTCTTGAGATATTTTGTTCACAAGGTTCCATAGGCTTACAATGCACTAAGTCAAGAAAGGGGCATAACTCTGTCAAAAATTCACGATTTATTTTCAAAAGTTAATCAGGTCATCTACACCTTGAGCAAAGTCTTCCTGCAAAATTACATGATCCTAGCATCAGGGGTTCTTGAGATATTTTGTTCACAAGGTTCCATAGACTAAGTTGAAAAAGGGGCATAACTCTGTAAATACATGACCGGGGAAAAAAAGAAAAAATACGGGTCTGCTTATTTTTCATGTACATGCCACATATAAAATTTCAAGATCCTAGCATAAGCCGTTCTTGAGTTTCCCACCTGCTAAAAAGCGTTACGGACGGACAGACGGACGGACTCACGGACGGACGGACGGACAGGCCCAAACCAATATGACCCCTCAACTTCTCCGAAGTTGGGGGCATAATGAATGGGGCATACCCTGCTAACTGCAGGACCCTGCACTTTATGTGGAATGTTGCATAATGCTGTTTGTCCTTCTACATGCCAAGGCTATGTTAGAATGAAAACAATTACACAGTTCCACCATAAATGTTGCACCAGCATCAATGGGCTTCATATTAACACCTGTTGTGCCCTCTCATTAGAAGCACTTCAGCAAGAGCATAGACGGTTCTATTAATGGATCACAACAAATGTTTTTTATGGCTGAATAAGACAGAATTCCCAGAATTGCAATCATGCTCCAGCTGAGTCTTTGTAAAATCATTATCATAAAACCATCACTTGTGGAAATGTCTCCAGATTTTTTTTTTTCTTATTATTGTTATAATTTATTTTGGATATTTATTTATTTATACTTATAGGGAAAGCACTGAAGGGCAATGTCAGCCTGCTTGTGAAATTGTGAATATAATAATTTGATCAGAGCTTTATACATTTAGAATACCTATATAGTAGTAATTTGTTCAGTTGAAATTTGTGTTAAATTTTAATTTTTAATCAAAAGCAACTGTGATGAGACACCACAACATACAAATGTACATTTTACTTGAAGAGAAATGATAAAGAATAACTCCACTTTGGCTCACTAAATATTGGCCTATTATTTTTCTTGTTTAATCATGTTTATATCTTACCATTATTCAACTTAGAGAATGGATTACCAAGTCCTGAGCCTTTGCCACATATTTAATAAAGTTTTCTGGTTTGCTGGACAGCTGTGCTTTTTATTTGTTTGTTTTTTTGTGAGTGTGACTCAGAATCATATTAGAGAACACATCTCATTGAACTAAAACTTTGAGAAATTCTCCATTCTCAATGAAAAGTTAAGGTACCATTCATTATAAATTATATAATTTTTGCATGAGATTTGCCCCTACTGATAGATTTCCATGAGTTTTTTGGCAACAGTTAGAGCAAATCCCTCAAAAGGTCACTGAGTATATAAACACACTGTGGCATTTTAATTTATGAACCAAGGGCATTGCAGAGCTGACAGCCCCCACCCCCATCTGATGAGCTAGTATTTGACAAACCTGGCATTTCATAATAAATATGTATTTTATTAAATCTCTGGTTTCTTCTTAGGAAGAATCAATAAATGCTTGTTAGTTGTTTACACTCTTAAAAAGGGGGTAAACAACTAACAAGTAAATATGTATGTTGTAACCCCTCATTAGAACTCCTCATTAAGGTAGTTCTACAGAGGGCCAAAACATATGTTATAAAAAATGCATGCTGCAATTTTAATGCTCAAAAGCTCATTTAACAGTACATATGCTGCTTCTCAGTGTTGGCTGAAATTATATGGAGTGTAAAGGAGTGTATAAGTATGTATGGCCAAGTCATTTTCTAAGCTTAAAGTTGAAACAACTGCAACTGTCTTACCACTTTCACCATCTGACAGTGTGTCGAAATTGCTGGGAAAATCAAATAGTACTGACCCTGATTAGACTGCTGTTTTGGAAGTCGTCTAACCCAGGTCTACACTGCACTTTTTATTCAAGGATTTAGTCATTGAAGTTTTGCAAGTATTTGTTATGGCTAAACATCTATTATATTTTGCTTAGTTTTTCATGTAAAAGAAAGGTTAAAAGTTGTGTGTGTGTGTGTAGGGGTGGGGGTGGGGGGAGGGAGCAAGGGTGGAGGAAGGGGGTAGAGGGGCGTGTGAGTTGCAGGAGAGGCTTTGAAATATTGGCACGTGCAGGATTAATTGGATGGCAAAATTACTTTTTTTTCTAGCAGTTCCTCTGATTTTGACCACAATGTACCGGTCTTAATAACTTATAAGCGAGTAAATGCGAAGGCTGAAACAGTTGACGCAGTTATGTAATTGCGTCACAACTGTCATAAATCGATCGATTTGTTTACAGCATGGTGTAGGCTACTGATCAGAATTCTTTTCCCAATCACTCTGAAGAAAGTACAGAAAAAAATATTGTTGTATGTTGAATAACAAGATGTGTTCCTCTTCGTGTGTCGGATTTCAGGATTCAAGAACATTTCAGTAATGTTTGAATTTATTACAGATTATTTTGCTGTCTATCAATCAGGTAAAAAATCCGCCATTTTTTTGAGAAAATGAAATAGAGTACCTAAACATTATTTTGCAAAGGAAATTGTCCCAAACACCGAATTACTTAATTTTTATAATGGAGAAAGGGCAGACACCATGGTTTTTCATGGCATATGTCCGCCGAGGGGAGAAAGTCGATTTATTTTGTAACTTGCTGTTGAAGTTGGCGGATAAGAGTCGTCTTTACATGATCACGTAAAACGTTTGATTGCCGAATATCTCGGTGTTTAGCTCTGCTCTTAAAGGCATAGAGAATTAAATTAAGATGTAAGGAATAAAACCATATCTTATTTTCGGCATTTTGTAGTTTGATTCGCCGACAAAGCGTCACTGAAATTGCGACACATTCGTCGATTGAATCTGAGTCTCAGAAATTTAGAATGTTTTTTTCGTTGCTATCTGTATAAAAATATGACTCCGCCATGGATACGCGTTCCCACTGTTATTGAAAGTATACTTAGTGCTTAGAGTACCTTGTTGCATAATGGAGAGCGTCCTAGCAATTATTTTTTCAAACTCTTTCACACATTATCAGGCTGAGCAGATGAAAAAAGATGCAGTCTGTGTCCAATTTTTTTTGTCAAAACACACAGGTGAGACAGGTGATACTATTTTAACAAGGTTGAACAATTTCATCTACACACAGTTATGTATTATTTATATTGTAGGTGTTAACATAGGTATGCTTGCCTACCCTATATTTAATAAATGCGTCCAGTGTACATTTACTTTGTACATGGTTGAACATTTGAGAAAAAGCTACAGTTTTCATCTGGTCTACATTACAATTTGAGAAAAAGTTTGAATAAATAATCGCTAGGACGCTCTTCATTATGCAATAATGCACCTTCAGCACTATGTAAATTTTTAATAACGATATTATTTTTTCAGATTTATTCGAAGAAAATTACCCTTTTATCTTTCCTTATAAAAACACTTTTTTAAGCAGCATGTACGTCTATTTTGTATTCCAAACTGTAAAGAACAACAAAAATAAGAAGTCTGCTAACTTTCAGGGAGATACGTTACTTTTTTATGGTTTTATGCAGATTTTTACATTTACCATAAATCACCACCTAAACGCAGTCATAATCCAAATCAGATATTAGGTACAACAGCTAAGTGAGGGCATTTCTGTTACTTACATATCAATTTTAGAATTTATTCCTTTCAGGTAATCGGCCTGTACAGGTCAGATGCTTTTCTTCACGTATTTGATAACAGTAGGCATATAATTTGTGAAGAAAATCGTACGCTATGTTTTATCGTATTTTCCTTTTCCAGATTCGAAAGTCCAAAAAAAGAGTCACAGAAGATAGAATGTGTGGTATATCTTCTAGCTAGAGACTTCGAAAATCTCGAAAACACTTTGCATGAAACTAATTACAACCTTGAAAGTCATATGGAAGATATCAAGAACCTTTATAATGCTACAAGCGAATATGAAAAAGCTAGATTAGAAATGACAAACAAATTGGACAAGGCTATTGCAGCAATGGCTAATTCAGACCTAATGATCAGGCAGAATGAAAGGCTACTTACGGCGATGCATGGTAAGTGTATTTTGATGAGGAATCATTATAACTAAGTCAGCATTGTCTTTAGCACCAAACACTACTGGTTAAAGGTATGCTTTGATGACGACAAACCTCATTATTACCAGTAATGAAATTGGAAGAGTTAAGTGTGTTTGGTTTAAATTTTATTTTATTCGCGTAAACATTAATACTTTTGTACACATTTCAAAACATAGTATTCTCTTACGTCATAGTACTTCCGTGCTCAGATGAGATGAGCGCCAAAAGCTGTCATATTCATCAGTGAGCCTTCATCACTCGAACAGAACAAACGTCTTCTTGTTCAGTTCTATTGTCATATATTGTCGGTACAATATACATTTACCTTTGTTACGTTAGATGTCAATTTAATGTTTTTTGTCAGTTATTGATGGAATAAACAGTATTTCTCAACAATATTTTGTTAAACTATTATTAAAAATAGAGTGATTGAGCCGCTAATAATGAGTAATTGAGCAGTGTTGTTCTATGCTCATGTAGATACATAATAGTTACCGAGTACACAAGAGACATGTATTTACCGATATAAATATTCGTGGCTAAAACTATCTATACCTGTTCATTATTAATTAACTAAGTAATATATAGCACTTTTACTGGGAAATCGGTCTGTATCATACTGGTGACGATTCTTTTTTAATACAGTATGACCTCCGCTTAATACAGCTTGACCTCCTACCTATACGATTGACCTCGTGTCATATTGATTAAAACCTTCGACCTATACGGAAATCCACGCATCCGACTGGTTAAAAGTTCTGATCACGCGAGGGTGCTCTCCTGGCTGGATGACAGCGGCGTAAACATCAATGGCGGCGGCCAGTTAACTGTGTAATTGTGCAGATGTCATGTCAACAAACTGGAAAAGAATGTCGGACAGATTTGCCCGAAACGGAGAAGACATGTTAGAAGTGCTTTCGGACGACCTGGGCCGCTATGAACTTTTGTCGGCTAATGAATACGACGAATTGTTGAGAGATGTCGGGGGGCATCACCCCGCTTTACCGATTTCATTAAATTCTGAACAAGCCGAACAAGAAGAGGATGGAAGTGCTTCAGTTTCGGACGTTAACAGTCATTCCACTGGCTCGGAAAGATTTGTAGCCGTCACCACAAAAGACTGTGATGACCGTCAGCTAAAAGTTAATTAATAAAAATGTCATTAATCAAGTGATTTCGTATTGGCCCAGTTACAGGTCCTCGGTCATATGTATTGGCCCTCGGCCTTCGGCCTCGGGCCAATACAGCTAACCTTGGACCTGTAACGGGGCCAATACGAAATCACTTAATAAATAACATTATAGTATAAAATACCTGTCCAGTATAAAAATATCGATTATGTTTACACAACAAATAGTTCGCTTTATCACACAAAGTAGTGCGGTTCTGCACACAATTCATATGCAGAACCGAGAAAATGGCAGCCGCCATGCTAAAGCAGAGTAATGAAGGAAACAAACTGGTTCCATCAGAAAACCGGAACAAAGAGGTCCCAGCACAGACAGATAGCGTAGATAAAGGCAAAAGACCTGCGGTAAAGCTCAGTATAAGCCGAAGTCTTCCGCCTCAATGGCAAGTGGTAGTAAAGAAACGTCTTCCAGGCCCGCTTGTGTCCCACCCACTGCCGCTGAGCCGTCTACGTCAAACCCAACGGCATTTAATAAAGAAGCTCTCGAAATATTGAGAGAGATGAACAAAACTATTAATAAGACAAATGATAAAGTAGAGGCCCATTCTGTTCGTGTTGACAGCTTGAGTAATGAAATGGAGAACAGTGATAATTATGATTATGACTGCTACTGGACATTAAAAGTTTACCTAGGCTGACATTCTACATTTGAGATCGGACGTTCTAGGTAAGGGGGCATTTCAAACGTATACATCGCATCGATTGTGGTGCCTAATTGCGTCGCACGAACAGGGAGTTTAGGACATTAGCGACGAGCAAAGACTCAATTCAATTTAGTCTTTACATATGCATCAAACCAGGAAGACTGATCAGTCTGCGCCGGTGCGCAAGCTGATCTGAGTCTTTCTTAAAGGCACGCACCGTAAGGTAAAATTTTACACGACGCCATTTCCAGGATTGATTTAAAACCGTATCTACGTCGTTGCAACATCATATTTACATCATGACGTTGCATCAACGTCGATTTGACGCTGACAACCTTTTAGCTACATTAGGACATCTAGGCAAAAAGACGATGCATGTCGTTCTTTCTAGTCTGGAAAGCAAAACTTTTTAAATGTAAATAAACGTAGTGTTATTTTTATTTTCATTTTGCTGATACTGAATTAGCTATTTGTTCAACGACAATGCTCCGCCAGGGAATTTTTTTTTCTTCCATTTTGATCGGTTGATGACAGCTTGTGATAGCGCCACTCAAACATAATGTAGGACAGAATAGCGCAAAGCGGGATCTAGCCGTGTAAACGTCTCCGTCATGATGGAAAACTACACATGATGTCAGCATTTGTCATTGGAAGTGCGCGCTTATCTGACGTTAAGGGTTGCTTTACCAGAGTATGGCACACAATTTGACGCGGCTATTTTGTACTAGTGAATGAATATACAGGTTTTCAGTACCAGTCTGTTGGGAGCCCCGGTAGCTCAGTCAGATAAGGGCTGTCCTGATAAGCTAGCAGTCCGTGTTCGAATCTTGCTGGAGGAGGAAAGCTTAAACTACAAACGGGATTCTTGCACATTGTATGAACATTTTGCCAAAACTGAAACAGCATTTGCATGCAGCATGCTTATGTGTATACATGCAACGTATGTATATGTGTCAGTGATATCTGTTGGAAACAAAAACGAATTCGTATCAGGCTGACTGCACAGACGCGCAGATAGGTCTGAGTCGTCATTGGTCGCATATGTACAGCAGATGCTGTTAAACGTCGACGCAGTGGCACGCTGATTTTACAGACGAACATCTATGATTCGATCAGGGCCTGCCAGTAAATTAAATATAATTCAAAATTTTGGACAATTACAAGTTGTCATAATATGTAGAGTAATTAACTCTTTTTAGACTGGTAACCCGTTTGGCGACATATGCGAACAGTGTAGACCCAGTTCAGACGCCGCATAATGCGGCATCTGGTCAGGATGAACGGAATATTTATACAAAATACAATAAAAGTGGGAACATGCACCAGAAACCCCTAAAACACAGAAATGGAGTAATCCAAATACATGTATCAGACTTTCAAAGAAAAGGGGGATTGGGGAGACTTGGGATGGGGGGGGGGGGAGCTGGGGCGGGCTTAGATTACCCACAATTTAATGGGCTAACAAAAGCAAATGTACTACCCCAGCCTTTCCCGGTGTACGTGTATACATGTGCAGTCTGGCCAGGGCATGTACATTTGGTCCACATAATTGATTCGGCATTTCCGCTCGTTCCCAACAGCTGAAAACGCCGTGGCAATATAGCATTTGATAGGTTCTGTGCACGCTGCAAATAATTTGCTATACAAAACGTTTGAAGCTTATCAAAGTTGATACGCCAGCAAGACGCTATTTTAAAGTTGCCTGATCCTTGGTTAAGCTAAGTGATGAACTCTGGGTACATTCAGGGTTCTGCCAGTGGTGTCATTGGCGATCTGCCAATGGTGCCATTGGTAACCGTAAAACCCTGAACAGGTGACCTTTGGCAGCCAACTATTGGTAGAACCAATGGTGCCATTGACACTATTGCAGAGCTATTTTTTTCTGTAATTAGAAAATTTTAGTTTTTCTAATTTGGTGTCATCACTGTCGGGAACAATTATTCTCCTGTCACAACTCGAGCGTTTATGATGGATTCACTCAATCGCCATATTGAATGACGCAATTTTCCGGCGTTTGTAATATTACCCACGCCCTTTGTTGTCTGCAGTACTGGCAGCCAATGGTCGGCAATATTGGTACCTTTGGTACCAATGGTAGAGCCAGTGGTGCCAATGTTGAAACTCTGAACGGTATTGACATGCCTATGCTGACATTGGCCCAAACGCACCCTTTGTTAACGTATACTTGTATATTCTTGAGAGTGACAAAACACTGAACTGGCGAATGGGCGTTGCGTTGATGACGTTGCAAGGACATTCTTTCTAGCAATTTGCATACCAGACAGTCTGCACTCGTTTTGAAATGAAGTCGCTAAATCTGCCTCGACGTTTATGCGACGTTGTTTGTTTTTTGCGTGAGTTTCAGTTTCCTAACATTTTACATGTACCTTTACCTTGTTGGCAGAGTTTATACAACGGTTCAAAAGTTGTAGTAATGTCGACATTGCATCCACGTTGATTCAACACTTGCCCGCTTGGTGCCTTCAGAGAAGGTTTCCAACACTTACATCTCAAACCAGCCATGTAGATTATCCAGCCAAAAATCCTAAATGCATACAGCTCTGTTCAATATATAAGGAACAGCGAGTATCGTGATCAGACTGCACTTATGTGCATGTCTTAACAAGGACAAAATACATAAATACATGTTTTTGTACCGAGCAAGGGCGCACTAGCGGAAATCACACTGAGCGTGTTGGAATTTTGCCAGTTTGACAAAATGTTAATACGCACCTGCGTATTTGCGTACTGGTAGCTACGCTTTTGCCGACTTTAGAATCCAGTGTCTGCTCATCGTACACGATATATACACACGATCGAAATCGAAAGTAAACACGTCCTTCTCGCAATACAGATAAACCTGTTGTTTTGGTATTTTATTGTTCAGCCACGGAATTAGTACAAAATTAAGTCATCTAATTTGAATCAGCGCTCAGTTCATCTAAAAGATCCATCCATCCATCCATCTAGTCACCTACCTACCTACCATTCTTACCTGCCTACGTCCCTACCCTCTGACTGTCTGTATGACTGTCTCTCCGTTCACCTACCTACTTACCTACCTACCCTACCCTATCCTACCCTATCCTATCCAGGCCGTCTGCCTGTCTCTGTCTGGCAGACCGTCTGTCTGTCTGTAACTTTATGCATTATTTATAGGACACCAATATGTTCAGACAGTATGGATGGATGGATGACTTGCGAATTAACGTCCTTTTTAACAGTTTTCAGTCATATCAGGACGATGGGTGGGTGATAATGAAAGCAATGGAGCCAGTCTATGATTGAAATGATCTCCGCATCCGGTGGGGCTAGAACCCCAGACCGCTAGATCAGCAGGCCAGCGCTTAACATACTGAGGCTCCATTTTCATACAGTACGAATAGTCTGATTAAATAAAGACAGAAGACCCAGACCGGCCTAATGGTAAAAAAAGCAATAACATCGCCAACAACAAAAATAAACACAAAAAAACACACTTCACTTTGTGCTTGTAAGATTCCTGAAGATCCGAGCATAATGTGCGAACAGCAAAGACTCTGACCTTACTGCCTGCATGCACGGGTACACTTTCAGGGGAAGCAAGTCTGCCATTTGTATCTTTTGCCTCGCTTTTCACTTAAGGGTCAAACCATAAGGGGAAAAAGCTACCTCTGGCGGTTCGAATTTTTTCCTCCAAGCATTGTTTCAGTTTGAAAGGGCAACGTTTTGCCGAGAATAAAACAGGAAGTCATAAAAATCATGACAGCCCAGCAGGCACATGACGTTAAAATGACGTCGTACTGACGTCGATGCGACGTGGTGACGTCGCATCGACGTCAATATGACGTAGTTTTGACGCCATGTGCCCGCTGGGAGTGAACCTATTCATAAGACAGGTTTGCCTACAGCTTGATATTTGGCACATGTTATGAGAAAACGTTTTAAAGCTCGTGCGAATAGCGCAGACGATAATAAGCCTGCACTTCTGCACAGATAGATGGATGGCTAGGCCGATCGATCGATCGATCGATCAATAGGTAGATATATAAATAAATACATGTAGATGGATGGATAGGTGGCTGGACGGATGGATGAATTTGCGATTTTACGTCCTTTCTAACAGTATTTTAGTCATATCAAGACAATGGGTGGATGATAATGAAAGGCTATGTCCATGGAAGTCCGTTTACGATTGAAAAGATTCCCGCCAACAGCGGGGCTCGAACTCGGGACCGCTAGATCAGCGGGCCACTGCTTAATCTACTAAGCTACCGGAGCTCCTTGATAGACACCAGCAGGCACATGACGTCGTATTGACGTCGGTTCTACGAAATGACGTCGCACCGAAGTCATCACGACGTCATTTTGATGATACGTATCCGCTGGGCCAGATTAGGGACGTAGGTAACATGGAGGAGGAATGGAAAGACAGATAAAATGATGGATAAATGGATGGTTGGATGGTAGGTTGGGTTATGGTTGAATAGAGAGAGAGAGAGAGAGAGAGAGAGAGAGAGAGAGGGGGAGGGAGGGAGGGGAATGTGGTCGAGAGAAAAGAAAACAAAAATGAGGAAGATCAATTAATCTCGAGAGTAATACCAGTTTCCCAACCTGGTTTTCAACCTAGTCAATCAGTTACCGCACATGCAAAAGTGGTTGTCGACTGGGACAATCGACACCATTTACAATAGTATCATTTACCGTGACTGGTATAGCTTTCGACCGAATTATCGGTCGACTTAGTACAGCCACTTTGCACAGTACCGGATAGGTCCACTGTTGGTTGGTATCATCGGCTGTCAGCCTGTATTTCAATCATGACAAATTAAGTTAGTCGCCCCTGATTTATGTTGCGTGATTTTTCCATTCCATGTTAGGGGTGGTCGGTTTGGGCGATGGTGCTGTTGAACATTCAATGCCGTGGCGCTCTTCTAATTTGGCTAATAGTAGGACAAGGGCCGGTCGGCCTGCAGCAGGTGCGGGATGGGGTTTGTTTGGATTATTCTAGTCTCATCTATCCTAACTATACCTTTTCTTTCTTGCTCTCTCTGGAAGCAGCTCGAAGAAACTGGAATACTATCTAAAAGAGCCGTTAAACCCAAACTCCAACCACCACCACCATCCAGTCCATGCTAGTACAAACTTATAACAAGGATCGTTTGTCCAGAGCGCTTGGCTTGCGTTTGAAGACGACAGGTTCCTTACTTACTGACAAACTCCCTCAGTCGTAGTCCGTACCTGATACTTTTGAATCAATAATAACAGGCAGCGAAATGACATGACTGGACCATAATATATGCTATGACGATAGAATGGAAATCCATCAGCCCACAAACAATACGCCCAAATGACATGTGTATCATTATATCTCTGTATGATGATCCACATCAGTAAGTTCAGTGCTTGCCTGCCGATCTAACGGTCCCGGGTTAGAGATGCGCGAGAAGCAAAATCTTTCCGACCGTAAATGGGGCTGCACTGCATCCAGACTTTCACTAACTATGTCCCATCGTCCTGATATGAAAATACTGTTCTAAAGGACGTAAATCTGCAACACATGCTGGCAATTAGTATCGGCAAATTTCATAGCCATCCGTCCATTTCTTCTCACGTTGTGATTTAAGGACCACATTGGACATCCCTATACACTGGCGTGGCATTCATTACAGGCTTGCACGAAGGCGCAGGCTGATCTGTCTTTCCGCTATTGTATGCATCAATTGTGACTAGGATTCTTTTAAATTTGAGATGACCCCCAAGTAGTTTGTCAGCCTCGAATATATAAACTCAGCGTATGGTCAAAGTTTTAATGTCCACTAGGATGATTATGGTGATGAGAATGTTGAAGTTGAAGAGCAGCCTCAGCCGTCCATTGAGGTTGATTTAAGTGAGGATATCAGTCATTGTGAGCAGCCTGAAAGTATGTTTCAGCAGTTTTCTGTGACTTTCAAAAAGTCTGATGTTACTACTGATGCAGTTAGCGTCATTAGTTAATGAAGCCTTCAGAGAAGGTATGGTGGACGAAGTATACCAAGACATGGTAAAGAAAATTCATAGGGTCAAGGAAACGAAAGTTAACCCTGGTGTGTGGTCGGTTCTGAGGCAGCATACTTAGTCGGAAGACTCTAAGCTTAGAGGTATCCAGAACTGCATTATTAAGGCCGCCTGTAATATTGTCAAAGTTATTGACAAACAAGTTAATATATTTAGCCAAGATACTCTTCAACTATCTATGAACGCTATTGGCCTCTTAGGTCAAGGAAATAAGTGGCTGAATGCTCGGAGAAAAGAATATCATAAAAGGGATATGGATCCTAGGCAGCACCATTTACTGATAATATGCTGTATGGGGACAGCATTGTGAAAGATATCAAGGACAAACAGGAAATGAATAAAATCAGTAGAAATGTTGGTAGTCGTTCAACAAATAGAAGAGTTTTTAGGGGTGGGGCACGTTTTCTCAAATCACATGACATCAATATGAACAATGCAATAAACCCACTTTGTCATGCTTAACCCATTTCCGTCCGGATACCCGTTCGCGGGTAGTTACCCTTTTCCGTCCGGATACCCGTTTACGGGTACTATACACGGTTAGCCCTTCTCTCGCTAAATACGACTTCGATTTTTTGCAACATCAAAACCGCTTTACGGCTAACACATGCTCAGATAGTCTACTTTCATTTTCAATTCGAGATAAAGAAAAATACATCGGAAACATCAAATATTCATCGATTTTAGTAATTTTTTTTTTGTTTTTGTGAAAATCGTAAAAAGATGGCGGACAGTTCGGATGATATGAGCGAGGGCAGTGACATTGATGCTGATTCTAGTGATAATAACAATGAAAATGACATGAATTTAGCCGGTGCGAGGCTTGTTCAAGTTTGTCCCGGTAACGATGAGAATTTGCAGGGATTTTTTGGTTCTGATTCCGATTCGGACAGTGATTTTGAGGGGTTTCATGGTGAACATTGGGTTCAGGATTCTAGAAATTTCATCCCTCGCCTGCCACGAAGATTTGTTGGTGTATCTGGGGCATCAGAACAGCACCCAGAAGAAGCCCAACCCTATCATTTCTTTAGTATGTTGTGGGGTGATGATATGTGGCAACATATTGTTACTGAAACTAATAGGTATGCTGAACAAGAGAGGCGACTTACTCCCCCACCACCTAACGCTGCAAGTGGGTTCCAGTTGATGTCCCTGCTATGAAAGCTTTCATTGGTCTGGTGTTTTGCATGGGTATAATAAAATTGCCTCATCGCTATGATTACTGGAGACAGAAAAGGGTCATTCAATAATATCATGCCTCATAATAGGTTCACTCAGATTTGGTGGTACCTTCATCTTCATGACAGCGAAGAACCGCAACCAGCCCAACCTGATAAACTTATAAAGATAAGGTGGTTCCTAGATTATGTCAGTGACAAATGCAGCAAGGCATATACTCCTCATGGATATTTCACTGTTCAAGATGAAAGCATGATCAAATTCAAAGGCGGGCTAAGCTTCAGACAGTATCTGCCGGCTAAACCTGTAAAGTGGGGTGTGAAAATGTGGTCTCTGTGTGAGAGCACCACCGGGTATCTCCATCGTTTCCAAATCTATACAGGTAAAGAGGGTGGACAAGAAAAGGGACTTTCTTTTAGGGTAGTTTTGGATCTAATTGGTCATCTAGAGCAAAAGAACATTTGAATATTTATGGACAACTTTTACACAGGGACTGAACTTTTAACTGAATTGATTGTGCACAGCATTTATGCATGTGGAACAGTTAGGACCAACAGAAAAGGGTTGCCCACTGCACTCCTCCCTAAGAATGTTAGGTTGCAGAAACATGAGTATAAAATAGCCCAGAAAGATGACCTCACATTTTGCATATGGATGGACACAAAACCTGTATTGGTGCTATCAAATTTCCATAGTCCGGATAGTGTTGGTTCTGTCAACCGTCGGTCAGGTCAAGCACTACAACAACGTGTAAGGGTACCCAAGATGGTTGAGGATTACCAGGCTCATATGAAGGGTGTTGATCTTATGGACCAAATGATCGGATACTACATGGTTCAACACAGGTCTAACAAGAGCTGTCGCCTGACAGCATAGCTCGCCTGAATTGGTGCTTGCTAATCACACAGCCGCTATGGTGGTGTGGACTGCTATGCATAAAACTTCATGCAAGCATGTCTATAATGAAAACACATTTATAAGCAAAAGCTATCTCAGAAATACATGTAAGTCTTAAAATAAAATTAAAATAAAAAAAATGAAATGAAATTTCAAAGTCCATGAGCTTGAGGTAAAAAAACTGACGGGTAGTGGGGGGGGGCTAGGATGTATCAAAACCCTGAACCATTATCTAACATCAGTCCAAGTATTAGTATCAACTGAGTCCATCATCGTGGCACTGTGAAATTATGTCTTCATAAATATAAAACTTAACCAAAATCTTTAAGACAAAATTCTAAGTCGATGACCTTGACTTCAAGGTCATCCAGTGGGGTAAGTATAAGGTGTTTTGTGAAAACTCAAAAAAGAGTCTAACATCAGTTCAAGTATAAACTAAATCTCTGCAAAGCATTATGAATAAGTTTGCAATTACAAAACTTTAAAAAAGACAAAAATTTCCTAAGTCCCTGACCTTGACTCAAGATCACTGAGCGGGGTTGGGGGAGTACTCTGTAGATCTAACTACAGTGCAAATATAAAAAGAATTCATCTATGGGTTCAGGAGATATGTGTCTTTAAAAAACTTTAACCAAAACATCCAATCAATAAAAAGACAATATTCTAAGTCCATGACCTTGACATCAAGGTCACAGAGGGGGGTGGGGGTAGTACCTTTGAAAACTTTAGACCAATATCTAACTTTAGTGTAAGTATCAAAGGAATCCATCCATGGGTTAAGGAGATATTGGGCTTTATAAACTTTAACCAAAACATCCAGTCCAAAAAAACTACAAATTTTCTAAGTCCATGACCTTGACATCAAGGTCACGGAGTGGGGTGGGGGTGGTACCTTGTTAAACCTTAGACCAATATCTAACTACAGTGCAAGTATCAAAAGAATCCATCCATGGGTTAAGGAGATATAGGTCTTTAAAAAACTTTAACCAAAACATCCAATCCGAACGCCGACGCGGACGCTGATGCGGACGCGGACGCCGACGCCGTGGTGACAACAATAGCTCTTCCTGAACTTTCGTTCAGGCGAGCTAAAAAATGGTGGTGTCGCATTTTCCATTATTTATTGATGGCATGTGCTTATAATGCATATATCATAGCCTGCGACTCAAATCCTGATGTTATGAAAGTAAAAAGTATGCAAAGACCAGGAACTGAAACAATCAAAATCCAAATCCAGCCCTCAAACCATAGTTGGAAACAACTAAGATTACAAATAATCAAGATACAGAGAACATATGGCCAACCGAGTGAGCAGCTTGTTCCCAAAAGGTGGCCACTCAGCAACCCAAACCGAACCAAAAATAATAAGAACATACATAAGGTAAAACATCACAGAAACTCTGACACCAAAAACAGGCAACAGAGAACCACAACAGAACTACCGCCTTGGAACGGTCAGTAATGAATTACTGGGGGGCTTAAATCGATTTTACAGGCCCAACCTCACCCTCAGTTTCTGAAGTGGTACAAAACATTTAGTTGGTTGTTCGGTTCGCATGATAACCCTCTAACTCGTCAATGAATCATCACGGTAAACACATAAATCAAATTTCAACACCATGAAGAAGCAAAGACGATGACTCAACAGATACAACGGGCCGTCTGACAGGTGGAGATCCCTGTCCTGCCAAACAACCCCACTGGAAATCTGAAGCAAAAGAAGGTCACCAGTTGAGCCCCGGTGGACCAAGCAACAGACAAAAAGGCTCCGGTCCCAACCAACTAAAATATATAGCTTTAACCCGCAAAATCTACTTCTTTGTCTGCGGGTACTGACAAACCAGACAAAGTAAAATGGATCAGAGTCGTACAGAGTTTCGTATTCCAACGAAGGTATCCTCTGCCTCGTCTGGTCCAAGTGGCCCTACGCCTTCTCTGTCTGTCGCTGTTTTAATAATGAAGCTTTCTCTATTTAAAGCGAA
Source organism: Ctena decussata (assembly GCA_963989385.1). Lineage (NCBI taxonomy): Eukaryota > Metazoa > Mollusca > Bivalvia > Lucinida > Lucinidae > Ctena > Ctena decussata. The sequence goes on along the minus strand of OZ022498.1, from coordinate 27,952,214 downwards.
ACGCATAATAACCAGACTAAGACAAGTGAGAGTGTTGAACGCTTATCACATAGGGTCGATGAAATGTATAACTGGAATGAGGGCAACTTGTATGATGAGTCTGCAAGTTATGAGGGTGCAGACTCTTTTGATCAGAACTGTAAAAACTTTGATGAAACTGTTATTGATAGTGATGGTGAAAATATGGAAAATAAATGCCCTGCTGAAGAAGAGAGTGTGTTTGGCTCTTATCTAAAGATGTTCAAAAAAGCTGAGTCCATAGATGCTGAAGTTCATTCTGATCTGGCTGATTTGGCCAATGATGCCTTTTGTGAGGGTATGCCTGATGATACCTATAGTGAACTTATAACAACAATACACAGACCAGTAAACTGTGAGAACCTCAAAGAAACTCATGTCAATCAAGGTGTTTGGTCAGTGCTAAAGCCAAACACACAAACTGAGGATTCTAAATTAAGAGGAATTGAAAAAGCTCTGGTCAAAGGTACAATAAACTTAATCAAAATCATGAATGCTTGAGGGAAAATCCTTTGATCAGAAAATGTTGGAATGGGTACCAATGCAATTGGGGTGTTGGGTCAAGCTAACAAATGGATAAACGTTAGAAGGAAGGAGCTGAACAAACGTGACATGGATCCAAAGTTACTATTTTGTGTACCCCCTCAGTTCAGTACACTGATCAGCTTTATGGGGACTCTATTGTCAAAGACGTAAAGGATGCAGAGGAGATTAATAAAATCAGTAGACAGGTGGCTTCAAGAGGAAGAAGTCAAAGAGGAGCTAGGTCACCTGGCTTCAGAGGTCGAGGCAGAAGTAATAATTATTTCAGAAGAAGGCCAAATCCTTACAACTATCAGTCTAATAGCTACACAGCTAAACCTTCAACATCAGCAGCTCAGCCAAAAATCTCCAAGGAGGAGCACAAGAAAGCTTAAAAGTATGTTTTGAAGCAGGTAGGCTTGAAAAATTCGAGGAAAATTGGAGAAATCTGACTTCTGATGAAAATGTGTTAGACATTCATTGTCATATTGAGTTTGAAAGTGAATCATCCTAACAAAATAAAATGCCTTTTCAACTACAAATGTGTCCATAGGACAAGGATGCCCCCGCCTAGTGCCTTGAGTAAGATGGCACCTTGATTAAGTTACTGGCACTTGTAGGATAACTAGGTTCATAGCGGCAGACTTGTACAATATAAATGGCAAATCAAGAGACACGAAATATCAAAACGACCTATGCAGGAAGTTATAGGCCAGACACAAAAATGTTTTCACAACATGCGCAGTGTGACCTCGACCTTTAAGCTAAGGGTTTGTCATGATGATCATGTATGCAATATAGTTTTGAATCCCACCATGCAGGATGAAGTTATGGACAGGACATAAACATGTTTCACCGAAGCCTATGCATAAAGTTTAAGTGCAGACTATGACCTTGACCTTTGAGCTAATGATATGATTCTTGCATATGACACATCAACTTGTCATGTACTTATTTATGCCAGATAATTTTGAAATCCCATCATGCAGGACAAAATTTCACTACAGCCTATGCACAAAGCTTATGTGCTGAATGTGACCTTGACCTTCAAGCTAGCAGCGTGGTTTTTTCACACAACACACCATCCTGTCATGACAATTATTTATGTCAAATAATTTGGTGATCCCACCATGCAGGACAAAGCTATGGACCAGACATGAACATATTTCATTATAGCCTATGCATCAAGTTAAAGTGTGGACTGTGACCTTGACCTTTAAGATAGTTGAATGGTTCTTGCATGCGACACATCATCTGGTCATGATGATCATTTGTCCCAAGTAATTTTTAAATCCAACCATGCAGTCCAAAGTTATGGGTCAGACACGAACATTATTCATTATAGCCTATGTACAAAGTTTAAGTGCAAACTGTGACCTTGACCTCTGAGATAGCCACATGGTTCTTGCACGCTACATACCATCTTACCATGATGATCATTTGTGCCAAATAATTTTTAAATCCCATCATGCAGTCTAAAGTTATGGGTGGGACATGAACATATTTCATTATAGCCTATGTACAAAGTTTAAGTGCGGACTGTGACCTTGACCTTTGAGATAGCCACATGGGCTTATGAAAAGCCAGATGTTTTTATTTATGAAAGTCGGTCAGTGATGTAAGGGGCATACACTGATGAAAATACAAAGCTAAGCGATATGTCCTTTTCTGTAGTGGGGTAATCATGAGTGGTAAAGTGTATCCACTGATGGAGTTTCAAAGGCCTGAGGCATGTGGAAGGCCAGATATGTACTTTCACTAAAATAGTTCAGTGACCTAGTTTTACCGGCGTAACCACTAAACATTGCTACATACTTAATATGTAAGCTCTTGGCCTCATGGTTTCAGAGAAGAAGATTTCTGAAGGTTCTTTAACTATATAACTTTACATAAACGAATGACCCCCTGGGGTGTGGCCAGTTTGGACCCCAGGAGCTTGGTTGTTAGATTTTATGTAGAGGACCCGTAAACATTGATACTTACTAAATATATAAGCTCTGGGCCTCATGGTTTTAGAGAAGTTTTTTTTGAAGGTTCTTTAGCTATATAGCTGTATATAAACAAATGACCCCCTGGGGTGTGGCCAGTTGGACCCCAGGGGTTTGATTGGCAGGAGTTATCTAGCGGACCACTTAACACTGATACATACTAAATATATAAGCTCTGGGCCTCATGGTTTCAGAGAAGAAGATTTTTGAAGGTTCTTTACCTATTTAATTCTATATAAACAAATGACCCCCAGGGGTGTGGCCAGTTTGGACCCCAGGGGCTTGGTTAGTAGATATTGTGTAGAGGAACCCTAAACATTGATACATACTATATATATATATATATAGCTCTGGGCCTCATGGTTTCAGAGAAAAAGATTTTTGAAGGTCCCTTAGCTATATAGCTCTATATAAACAAATGACACCCTAGGGTGTGGCCAATTTGGATCCCAGGGGCTTGATCGGCAGGATTTATGTAGAGGACCACTAAACATTGCTACATACTACATTATATAAGCTCTGGGCCTCATGGTTTCAGTGAAGAAGATCGTTGAAGGTTCTTTAGGTAATAAACTCTATATAAACAAATGACCCCCTGGGGTGTAGCCAATTTAAACCCCAAGGGCTTAATTGGCAGGATTATTGAAGAGGACCTCTAAACATTGCTACATACTAAATATATAGGCTCTTGGCCTCATGGTTTCAGAGAAGAAGATTTTTGAAGGTTCTTTAACTATATAACTCTATATAAATGATGACCCCCTGTGAAGTGGCCAGTTTGGACCCCAGGGGGCCTGACAGGCAGGATTTTAATAGAGCACCACTAAACATTGCTACATACTAAATATATGCTTTGGGCCTCATGGTTTCAGAGTAGAAGATCTTTGAAGGTTCTTTAGCTATATAGCTCTATATAAACAAATGACCCCCCCTGGGGTGTGGCCAGTTATGATCCCAGGGGCTTGGTTAGCAGGATTAATGTAGAGGACCACTAAACATTGCATCATACTAAATATATATGCTCTTGGCCTCATGGTTTCAGAGAAGAAGATTTTTGAAGGTTCTTTAGCTATATAGCTCTATATAAACAAATGACCCCCCCCCCCTGTGGTGTGGCCAGTTATGATCGCAGGGGCTAGATTGGCAGGATTAATGTAGAGGACCACTACACATTGCTACATACTAAATATATAAGCTCTGGGCCTCATGGTTTCAGAGAAGAAGATTTTTTAAGTTTTTCCCATTACAAGTCTATGGGAGCTATATGTTGTCATGGCAACCACAGTTCCAATCCAATCTGCCTTAAAATCTCAAGCAGTCAATATCCCACCCCAACAATGCTACACATAAAATATGACCAACACTGGCCAACTTGTGTAGGAGATATTGATGTTTAAAAGTATTGACAACGCCGACGCCGCCGACGGACCAAGGCTATACTATAAGCTCACCCTGACAGGTGAGCTAAAAAGCTGAAAAAGAGGAAACGCATGCATGATATTATGGTACAAGAGAATGAAGATGAAACTGAACAATCGTCATTGGATTCAGAGGATGAGAAAAGTAATAACAATGAGAGTGGAAAAAATTCCTCAGATGACAATTCTGAGAGAGTGAATAATAAAAGGCAGAAAAGCAAGGTTTCTGAGTCAGATAGGAAAAAACAAAAGGTGAAAAAAAAAAAGCTCAAAAGCTTGGAAGTGATTTTCGGGAACAACTCTTAATGTAGACGGGCTGTGGAATTATATGTGTCAAAAGTTGACCAAAAATATGGCAAAATTAAGAACTTAATGGATGTAACTATGACAGACCACAAAAATGTGAGTATTTTGATGTTCCGAGGGTGGCAAAGTCAATATGAAATAGCAAAGAAACTGGCAAAGAATTGTAAGATTTGGACAAGTTATTTCAAACGACATAGTCCTATCTCATTAAAAAGGCTTGATTCCTGTTATGCAAATAATGAACAAGACATTTAAAGCATAGAAGATGCGAAAGAAATTTTCGACCTGGCAGTAGATGTTTTTTCTCTGTTTGCTTATTCCCATAGAGATTTGTCATGCCAATGTAAGCATCTGTTAAGTCACCTGCTATAGCCTCCAAATACAAAGGCGTATGTGGACATAGTTCATCTATTACAGCCAGACAATTATTTGGTGATGATTTATCAGGACAGATGATGGATGACTGAGGAATCAGGAAAGATTACCAATAAACTGACAGATAGATCAAAAGAGTTCAAGTCAGATAAATGGCATAAAAATGTAGGAGGAAAGGCCCATACCTACATAGGAGGATACAAGAACCAGTCAGAATATAAATCCTGCTCTTATTTATACAAAAAAGGCTCTCAGACTCCGGGAAAGTTCCACAAGAATGAGAATGTGAGCCAATACAAAAACATAAAGAGCAAGTAGTGTCACAGACAGAAACTGTGAGTACATCTATATTTCTGTAGAATATTGTTAAAATGCCAGAGAATTTTATTGCTGGGAAAATGCTTGGAGAGAAATTACAAGTGAGACAATTCTTCTTGATATTATTTAAAATGGCTATGACATTCAGTTTGGCTCTCCAACATGTGAATCTTGTTCAAGATAAGAGATTCAGTTTAATAGATAAAGATAAGATAAGATAAAGACTTTATTTAAAGAGGGTTACACAATTAGTACAAAACTAATCTCCCTTGTGGCCCTCAAATATATACAAATTAAATATATCAAACACCTACTGTAAACAAAAGGACACTGGTTAGGCAATGTCCATAATAAATCAAACACTTATTGTATTTATAAGGACCAGGAGACATACCATGGAAATGTTCTACCATAAAATTTCCATGGTATGATTAAGGTAATTCAAGGGTTCAATTCATTAGGGACACAACCATTACCAGACCCAAAAAGTTAAACAAAGCAGTAAACAAAACTTAAACAAACTTACACACAGCACACACTCATTAAGCATATCTACAAAATGATACATGTTCACAGCACAACAGGAATACTGTGATATATATTGCTATGTAAAAAAGAATCATTTGTCTGAAAAGTAGGCTTTAAAAGATGTACAGAATAATACAGATGTTGACTGAATCATTATTATAAACAAGTGCACTGTCACAATGCAGGAAACTCATTAAAGTTTGCACCACCTCTGCTAGTTGCTGGTGAGACAATAAAAATAAAAAGAAAAAAAAAAGAAGTAAAGAAAAAATATTATCTTGTAAGTGATAAAACAAGAAGAAGAAGAAAAAAAAAAAAAAAAATCCTGTATTGGCGCTATATGTAGAACAAGGCCCTGAAAGTTATACAGAAAAAGTGCACAGGTTTATACAAAATGTGAAACAGACCTTACATGCAGGTTCCCACACATACCAACACACATAAATTTCTATAAACGAGATGATAAACAAATTTAAAGGAAGAAAGTATGTTCTCATTTCTACAAAGGAGACACACAAGCAGAAAAAAAAACTAACAAATTTATAAATACATATATACACGTGCATAAAAGCACCACATCTAAACTTGCGTTGGAACACAGAATCAATTTTTCATCCATCTTAAACACCTGGTATGAAAGGATTCAACAGAAGGGGCACTTTTAACATTGTTAGCAATGCAGTTCCATATTACAGGCCCAGAAAATGCCAAGCTGCTTTTGTACAATTCTGTCCTGGGTTTTGGTAGAACAAAGTTATCAGCTGTCACAGAACGTAAAATTTGCAATTCATTACCATCATGATCAACTTGTTGGCGTTTTGAAAACATATCACTAATATAGACAGGTGTTAGACCATGGGAAACCTTAAACATGAATTTAGCTTTTCTAAAAAATACTCTTTCCGAAACTGTCATAATTTTTAAATCATTCATTGACTGGTAAACATTTTCTGTATCATAGTCAAGAATTACTCTGCATGCCCTCTTTTGAAGTCTTTCAATTTGTTTTATATTAGTTTTAGCTGTACTGCCCCAAACAATATTAGCGTAGTCAAGATGAGGTTGAATATAGCTCTTATAGAAAATTAACCTGTGTTCAAGAGATAAATAACCTTTTATTTTTGACAAAAGCCATATATTTGTTGACATTTTTCTTGTAACTTTTCTTATATGATCCCCCCATAAAAGATGGTTGTCAATCTGAACTCCTAATACCTTTTCATCTGACACTTGTGACAGAAGAATATCATTAAATAAAATGTTTAGCTCATTATCAATCCTGCTACTTTTCTGTCTTGTAGCTACTAACATAACTTTCGTTTTATCCAGGTTAATCACCATTCCATTTTGTTTACACCAGTTTGCAACATCTAATATGGCACATTGTAATTTTATTTCAATTTCTTGTTTTGATGAGTTTGTTTCATATAGTGTGGTGTCATCTGCGTATAGATCAGTACTGACAGTTGTATGTAGCGGAAGATCATTAATAAATAGAAGAAATAAAAGAGGTCCTAAAATTGAGCCTTGTGGCACTCCATACTTTATATGTCCTGGATCTGAAGATTTATTATTAAAAAATACTTTTTGTGTCCTATTTGTTAGGTATGATTTGTACCAATTTATGGAACTTTGACTGATGTGGTATAACTCCATCTTCTTTAGTAAAATGTCATGATCAACTAAGTCAAAAGCTTTACGAAAATCAACGAAAATGACACCAACTAGCTCTCCTTTATCAAGAGCCTTTAACCATTTGTCCACCATATGAATCAAAGCTGTTTCGCATGAATGATTAGGCCTAAATCCAGATTGAGTATTATATAATAATTTATATTCAACCAGAAAATTCATTAAAGAGTCATGTGCATGTTTCTCAAAAAGTTTAGAAAGTACTGGCAAAATCGAAATTGGACGAAAATTGGTGGGCTCATTTGCCGGGCCAGCCTTATGCAAAGGTATAACTTTCGCTTCTTTCCACTTGTCAGGAAAACTACCAGTTCTAATACTTAAGTTACAGATATATGTTAGACTTTCTGAAATGAAGGGAGACGCAATCTTCAGCAGACGAGGACCTATTTCATCAGTTCCTGTGGATTTTCTAACATTTAAGTCTTTCAAAAATTTAATTACCTTATCGTGACTCAATAGTGGCATATCAAAGGTTATATCATCTGGAATTTTACTGCTGCAGAATTCTTTAAGCTTCTCATGATTTGATGGTTCTGCAGGTTCTTTGATATTTTCCGCTATATTAACAAAAAAGTTGTTGAAAGCATTTGCCACGTCAGTGGGTTCATCTACTTCAGTATTACCTATTTTAACTGAATTGATAAGCTTTGAACTATCTGACTTTTGTTTTCCTGCCCCCAGTTCAGAAAAGATTTTCCAAATTGTAGTAGGCTTATTTTTTCCTTCTTCGACAAGATTTTCATAGTGAGCTTTTTTAGACTTCTTGATCAAATTTACAACTTTATTTCTCCAAATTTTATATTGTTCAGAGTTGCCAAGTGATTTGTATCTGTCTCTTGTTTTAATGCTTTCAATAATTTCTGGAGTTAGCCAATTTGGCTGATTGATATTTTTTACCCGATGTTGCTTCAGGGGAACATACTTGTCTATTACATCAGTAAACAAGGAATACCATGTATCAAGTGCATCATTAACATTATCAAAAACCTTGATAATATCCCAAGGTACTGCATTTAGATCTTCATTGAATTTCATTTCATCAAAATTTTTGAACGATCTGTACCTGATGGTGTGGTGAGTTTTCTTTGGTAAAGCTATGTTAACTTTGCGTGAAAGAAAAACAGGATAATGATCACTTATCCCTATTTTTGGGATGTCAATAAACTGAACAGTCTCCGAAAAATTAGAATAAATATGGTCAATTAATGTTTCACTTGTGTTTGGAACTACCCGTGTAGGTTCATTAACATGCTGAGTAAGACCATGAGAATTCATGTAATCAAGCCACTGGCGTTTAATTTGTGAATTTAACAAATCCTTATTGATGTCCCCTAGAATAAATAGTTCTTTTTCTTCAGACATTACCAACTCAATTTGGTCATCAAAAATTTCATTCCAGGCAACATTTGAGAGAGGGTTTCTATAAAAATGACCAACTAGAAATGACTTGCTATTTTTAGGAAAAACTTCAAACCACATACTTTCATAGTGCTCTTCTTCCAAATCTTTCCTTCGACTACATTTAATGTCATTTCTGATATAAACCAGCAAACCACCTGACCCCTGTGTTTTATCTTTCCTGAAACACTGAAAATTATCAATTGAACAGAAACTGTCCGGAATGTCGCTACCAAGCTTGCTCTCACTTATACCTAGCATACATATATTGTTATTTTTTGACTGTAGCATAATTTTAATTTGCTCTATCTTCTCACCTGATCTAATTCCTCTGATATTTAAATGACCTATATGCATGCCACTACCTCTTAACCCTAAATTAATTAAACTATTATGGGCCAGCAAGGGAGATAAATCATGTTCAATATCATGCACAGAAGAATTTATTGTTGGTGCTTCATAAGCACTATCAACAGAGTTTGTACTACTCTCAATAACAGTGTCCCTATCAAAAGCTTCCGCATAGGAGTTTTCACTTCTAGATTCACTTCGTGAGTCATTTGTGACAGAGTCAAGTAAAAATAAATTGTCCCGGCTGAGGACAAACTCACTAGTTTGAATGTCATTCGGATTCAAAGGTGTATTTGTCCTAGCAGTATCTAAACATTGGCAAGTAAGCTTATTACAATCAACACAAAGCGTTTGTAAAATAGAAAATACATTGTTTGAGTCTGTAACTTGGGCATCATAGCCATTTTCCTATTTGTTAGGGCATCTCATTTGTTTATGGCCAAAATAGCCACAAGAATGACACTGAATTTGGTCTTTGTGTTTACAGTCAAATGTGGAATGGTTTGATTCTCCACATTTCACACAGCCTTGAGTTTTGTTGTTGGCTGAATAGTTTGTATTTCTGCCACCAGGTATTTGCCTTCTCAGTTGGTGTCTTTGTACACTTTGTTTCCTGTAATTGTGCTGAATATTACGTTTCACATTATGCCTGCCACCAAAGACACATAGTTCAAAATTATCAACTAGCGCCAGACTGTCACATGATTTTTCTATAGCATCTAAAAGCCTTCTTATTCCAGATTTTGATAAATGAATTTTATCTTTTCCATAATAACGCATCACTGGAATCCCATCAGAGTCACAGAACTGCTTTTCCATATCAACTAGCTGCAAGCAATATTCTTCACTCAGTGATCTGAGAATGCCATTCAGTTCTGAAACGTCACAGTCTTGACGAGGACATGCTGTACATATGACCACATTACAGTCCGGGCTGATATTCTTGATATATATGAGCAGTTGGTCAAACTTTTCCTCAATATATTCTACATTGGAGCCATTTGACAAGTCATTTCCACCCACAGATACAACTACTGAGGAGAAATTCTTGAGATCAAACAGCGATAACTGGTCTAATACTGTCTCTACAGTGGCACCTGAGATACCATGGCAATGAACATGCTGTTTTAAACCTCTTTCATTTATGCCTTTAATGATGGAATCTCCTATTATAAGTGTCTTGTGAGATTGTGGAGGTTTTGTAGTTTGTGGGTTCGATTTTGTTTGAGTGTTCTTCTGTCTTGATTTATTAACTGACTTGGCTTTCATTCTTTTAGGTTTTGGATGAGATTTAGGTGTCTCACAGACTTCTTGCCTACTATTCTGACTTGAGTTAGTACTTAATGAATTTCCATCAAGGGATGAGACTGATATTGTCCTGGAGATTCTACTCTCATTATCAGGTTGGCTTTCCTCTGTGGTAACCCTTCTTGAACCTCTTTGTTCCTGTAATTTGACCACTTCACTAGTCAGACTACTCAGTTGCTCCTGCAGAGTGTTAATCATCCTGGAATGGTAAGCCAGAGACTCCAGAATTGCTGACAGCTGTGTCTCAGCAGGAACTTGTTCATTTCTGGTAGTCTCAACAGGAGGTAGTACAGGTACATATGCTGTTTTTGGTCTAGTCACCATGGGGGTACTGGTTAAATGCACATTAGTAGAGTTTATACTCATCTGAGAGTCCACATTAAAGCTGTGCATAAATTTTGTGAAAAGTGTTGAGGCAATCCTTTTGAAAGCTATATCTTTCCACAGTTTATGTCCTGGGCCTGAAATCTCAATTGTCTTTTCTGCTTCATGAGCTGTAATGATAACTTTTCGGCCTTGAATATGTGATGAGACTGTAAATGTGTCATTTATAGTCCACTCTGTATTCTCAAACTCTTTTTCCAGCAACTTCATAAAGCCATCGAACAGCACTGGGATGCAAAACTGTATATTCACTTTCAGTTTTGATGGTAGCACATTGTATAATACCCCTTCAAACTTATCAGCAACTGTTTTATCAGCTTCAAAGATCCCAGATAGTGAGTCACTCATGTCAAACCTTACATTTGAACCAGCATGGTTGTATGATTCAGATCCCATGATTTTATCCTTTCAACAAATGCTGCTGAATTCAATCACTTATTCACTTCTGCAGCTTCGAAAATTTAGTCCCTCTTCACTAATATAATAAGCATCTTATTTTTATCAACCTCACTGAATATTATGTATTCTTTATGATCCTTTATGATAGAATTTGTATTCCCTCTTCACGAAATATTAGGTATTTTATTCATTTATATTCACTCCAAATAAAATGACATTAAATTTTGTTATTTTCCCAACTTCTTTGTATTCCTTTTCATTGAATAAAATTTCAACCACATTTAAGTAAACCTTATTTCACTTTTTTTTTTCACTAATAAATTAAATTGCCTTCCTCTAGCACACACAAATATTCAGCTATATGCCTTTTATTTAAATTCACGGAATTTTATTCCTTATTTTCCATGATAACTGAGTATATATCCTTTATTTAACACAGAGAATATGGTAAGTTTGAGAGCTCTGAGAATACATCTTATCACTTTGACTGCTACTGAGAGACTATCTCAACAGTAACAGTTAATTTCATTGCCCTATACCATTCAGGGCATATATTATAGAGATGACAAGATGCTATTTTTGGAAAACCTCAGAATGAGACTATACAGTCAACTCCCGATATCTCAAACATTGATATCTCAAAAATATCTTCTCATATCAAAGAATATATTTCCTACTTTATTTACATTTCAACTCCTGTTTTCTCAAACTACTGATATCTCAAAGTAAATTTTCTGGTACCAGAAAATTTACTTTGAGATATCAGTAGTTTGGACTGAAATTTGACTTCGAGATATCGGGAGCTCACTGTAGTTAGTTCAAAGGAAAACAGGAATCTTTGGAGACATTTTCTTTGATAAATTTACCATAGATTTTGTGGTATAAATACAATTTAGAGACATTCTGGAAGTAGATTAATGTGGTGATTTGGAAGCAGTCCCTCAAACTGACTTGGAATTAAACCATTTTTCTGGGCCCAAGATGTAGAGCCAATGGTTTTTACCATAGCAACTTGTGTCACCTGTGAATTGGGTGAGTCACATTATGGAACACTGGGATCTCAAAATGGCCAGCGTCATCATGATTTACCAGTTTTTAGGGGAAAAATGTCAAGTTTCAACAAATCTTTCAGTTCAGAAAATGCAGTTCAGTTACCATTAGTGGTTTTTACGGCTCTGTAAAAATATTTATGGTAAGCAATACTTGTTATGCAGCATTTCCCTTAGAGCGCCTCGCATTTCATATCGATTTTATCTGACCGCATTCTTAAAACAGGATCCCATCAGAAAATCATGTAATTGGCATTAGCCAATCAGATTCCTGGATTGATCTGGTACAGCGTCATCCAGTCAGTCTACAAATAATTTTCTGGCGATGAACTGCATCAATATATTTTTGTGATCATTATTTCAATTTTCGTTAATAAATTAGTTATAATAAAGTTTTTCTGCCACTGGACAGGACCATGTGTTAGGAAAGTTATGCTAGTGTCACACTATTACGTATCAGCGGCGTATTTCACAAAAATTACATACGCGTGTCGATCGCGAAGAACTGTGGCGTATTTTATGCAAATTCTTGTCCTGCGAAGTACATGGCGTATGTGTGACGATTCTGCGATGTACCTTTGGCGTATCTGAGGCATATGCGTGGCGTATGTGTGGCGTATAATACGTTGCTGTGGCGTAACTGTTTCGTTGGCATGGCGTTTCATTTTTAAATGCAGCGTAACTACTGCGTACTAGTGGCGTAAACAGCTGCATCTGAATGTTCCTGTGCTCTGCACTGCTGTTTTTCTTTCAAAAGCAGTCACTGCAAGTCACTAGCAAGACATTATGCCCTCCCCTCCCCCTCTAAAGAAGTCACGCCAAGGAAGCACCACGGCAACAGGGAAAATCGGGTGCACTCACCGAGCAAGACCTTCGGACACAGTCAGCTGTTATCACTGAGATCCAGCAGCAGCTGAGTCTGAGACAGCAGTCAACTTAACCGGGGACAAAGAGGCCAGGACCTAGGGGTGTCGTTGTACTATGTATTCCCTAGATATCGATAAAACTTATGGACATCCATAATTCGAGAAAGTGATATCCATTATCCCAATAAGTGATATTTATAATTATCTATGAGTTTCCCTAATTATCTATGGATATCCATGGGTCGAACTATGGATGTCCATAATTCAAATTATAGATACCCAATCATCTGAAAGATTGATGGATATCACTAATTCGAATTATGGATATCACTTTTTCGAGTTATGGATTGAATCATGGATATCCATAACTCTGCCAATTTATGGATACCACTTGTTCGAGTTATGGATTTCAATATTGGTCGAGTTAATGATATTCTCTATTCGAGTTAGTGATATCCACTTATCATTTAGATTTCTGGACATTATCCATAATAAGAATAAGTGATGTTCATGAATCGGATTGTGGATGTCAATAGTTTGGCCTATTTATGGATATCACTTATTAGAAATATGGGTATCAATAATTCGTCTTTGCAAATAATAAGTTTAAATAACAAGCCTCTATGGTGATTTATGGCTATCAATAATTCGAGGTATGGATTTCATTGATTCAGTTCGGTCTATTGATATCACTGATTCAAATAATGGATATCCATCGTTCAAATTCAGCCCAATTACAGATATGCGTGATTCGAATTATGGATATTCATTAATTGAATTTGTGATATTAATGGATAGGCTGAGTTCCCTCCTTCAGTACTGGAGAAAGTGGATCATCCAGGTCCATGACTATGAAAAGAATGAAAACAAACAAGAAAAATGTGTCCGGCTCTGCCTATGATCGTCGTGTTGACGTAGTAGGTACTCATGCGACGCCGAAACAAAATTGACAACGTAACACCTACGCAGCGGCAACGCCACAACAACGCAATGTGCGCAGTCCGTACGCAGTTCTTACGCCTTGATACGCCATAGAAGCATAATATACGTCATTCATTCGCACCTGATACTCTATAGATAAGAAAAGAACGCCGTAGGTAATCAGTGGAAACGCTTTATATGCCCAACGTACGCCACAGTTACACCGTACGCGTTTCCTTGCCGTACCAAGCGATCATGCTACGTACCCGCTGCGTCACTACTGCGCTGTTTTCTTTTTTACGGCGTTCGTGTGACGTATGTATGGCGTATCAAAGGTGCTACATATGTGCGCCGATTTTTTCAAACCGGTTTGAAAAAATCGCCGAACCCTGGCGTACAAGGAGATCGTGCTGCGTATCAACTACGTCAGCTTTTGTTGCTGTGGCGTTCCTTTCTTACTGCCACGTATCAGGATACGCCGTACATATGCAAGCTGATACGCCAATGTGTGACACTAGCATTACAGAGAATCAGTGAGTGTATATACCTTCTATGAAATTATTTTCTCAGCATCTTAAAAGGTTTTTTTTCTTCCCTTTGAGTTGAAGTAATAAGAAAACAAAACATATGATGTCGGTTTAACCTACTTTTGGTTCTGGCATCATTTATAACAATTCCTATGTAAAAGTTGCAGTGGCCAGTAGTGGGTTCTAAGGTGACTGAATCCATAATTAAAAGGTTTACTATATCAGTGCATTTTAAAAAGATTAACAGACAAGGGTAAATATTTCAATAGGGATTACAGTCAAACCCTTTGTTAAATTCAAGATAGCGGCGTAGAGTGGGCGTCATATCAGAACAAGGTCAGGTACGCGGTGTCACGTGACCACATTTTACAACGTTCCTGGAATTAGGAACAATGCCCACAGGTGTGTTAGTTTTGAGGCATTCATTTGTTGCCAGATTTAAGTCCTTTCTCCGAGACAATGTTTCAAACTTTACTTTCTCCCTGAATTTAGACCCTAAACAGTTTATGATTCAATATTTTGGTAGACATGGTGTGATGGAACATGTATAAATTGACACTTAAATGTTGAGCTACAATCAATAATAGCACTTTATCGATTCTAATGAGTGTCCCTGTTGCCGCTAAAGGTGGGATTTCCATTTAACGTTTTTGCCGTTTTGGTTCGTTTCATGTATTGTTGGTCATTCCAATATTTTCGTCAATCCAACAAGGTCGCGCTCCGTGCCCTGTCAATTTTCAACAAATTCTTACATTTGCAAGCCCCCTCACAGTGTAAGTTAGCCCTGATTTGATCATTACATGTTCATTTCTACTTTTATATATAAAATTAGCTGCTGAAATTCCAGTATTTTGTCAGTATTTAACGAAGTTCAAAAAGGTATCAGTTTTCGCGTCAACTCAGTTTCGGCCCTAAAAGTTTTTATTCATTTTTTCTTGTTTTGACAGCCAAATTTTCCTGTCTTAAATTGCTTTTAACTAAAGTAGTATTTCCAAGAAACAGTTAGATGTCGTAAGGATTTGTTGTGAACTTTGCTGTATATTTTTGTATTTTGTCACTCATACATGTATTTGATTGTATGTTTCAGTCTTTTACCTGTTTGCACTGGCATAAAGGGTTAAGTAGATGTACGGGTTACTCGTCCTTGTATTCCCCAGACATCATAGTAAAAGAACTTGGCTTCATGTATTGATGTATTGCTGATCAGCAAGACAATCTACAGTCGGCTACCTGTGACGACGCACAAGACAATTTACCGTTAGCTATCTGTGACGACCAACAAGACAATTTACAGTTACCATGGCAAGCTCCGAAAGGGGTGTTAGAATCCAGACTTTAACACCAAGAGCCCAAGAAATTTATGAAACAAGACTTGAACAATACAATGAAAAGCTGCAGTCTATTAATGATGAGATATTTTCCATTGTTGATGCTAACCCTAGACTTGACCCAAACAGTATTGACAGAACTTAGGGAGTCAATTTTATCCTTGCATGAAAAATATTTAAAGCTTCACTCCGAAGTTAATGTGTTTCTCCTAACTACAAATACTGAAGATAGCCGCAAAGTACTATCGGTAATTTCTGTAAAAGACAACAACCTTTGTGACTGTATATTCAAATTCCTCAATGACATTGAGTCTGCTCAGAAATACATATCTGAACATCATGAAGTCACAGTAAAGTCTGAACATTCACATAAAAGTTCAGTTAGTCAGGTCACATAAAACTGTTCATTCTCATGCTACTTCAAAGGTATCTGTGGCTCAAGCTAAAGCTAAAGCGGCTAAAGTAACATTCGAATTCGCGAAACTTGAGGCTGACCTTTACATGCAAAAGGCGAAAATTCAAGAGAAAGATGATATCGCTACAGCTAATCGTGAAAAAAAATGAATTAGAAGCCAAAATGAAATTATTAAAAAATCAGAAAGCCGTTACAGCTGCAGAGGCTGAGGTTGAAGCCCTAGAATCATCATTTTATATGGACTCTCCGTCAAAGTGCTCGAGTAATAAATTGGCCAATATACCTGCCTGGAACCCCCAAGACAGAACAGCAGAATTTGTACATAGACATCTTTTCCCAGATGCTGAACAGAAACAGACTGTTGTTGATCAATCTGCCCCAAGTCCCCAAACCAAGTTGGAGCCAACTACCCCAGGAATCAAAACTAACTTGAACCCAACTGCCCCTGCATTTCAACCAAACTTAGAGACAACTGACCCTGTGCCCCCACAAAATATTGTGTCTGATATTACCAACTTTTTGTTGAAGAAAGATTTATTACTTTCAGGATTATCTCAATTCAATGATAAGCCAGATGGCTATAGGGTGTGGAAAGCTAGTTTCAAGGATGTGATCGAAGAATTGAGTGTTTCCCCCTTTGAAGACGGAGTTTGATCTATTGATCAAGTATTTGGGTGTGGAATCCAAAAAGCATGCTATGAATATTCGTGCAGCAAACATGAGTGATCTGAAACTAGGTCTAAAGCGCATTTGGGAACGTCTCGACAATCGTTATGGTTCGCCAGAAATGCTTGAAGAAATGATGAAAAAGAAAATTAGAGATTTTCCCAATTTAACAAACAAAGATAAGTTGTTTGAGTTATCTGACATAGTTTCTGAAATTGAATCTTTGAAGTCTGATCAGAATTATGCTGCACTTCTGGCGTACTATGATTCGTCGTCGGGTGTTACCCCAATTGTCAATAAACTATCATATAATTTGAAAGGAAAGTGGGTAACTCAAGCTTCCAATTACAAAAAGAACCATAATGTGTCATTTCCCCCATTTTGTTTTTTCGCTGGATGGCTACAGGAAATAAGTAAAACCAGAAACGACCCTAGCTTGAATTACACACATGAAAACCCCAATGTCGGTCCACAAGGAAATCCCCCAGACGGTAGATCCGAGCAAAGACCATCAAGACCTACAGCGGCAGTGACTGCTTACAAAACTGATGCTGTTTCGACTCAACAGAAATGCCCCATACACAAAACTGACCATTTTCTGCATGAGTGCAGAGCTTTTCAGCTCAAAGACCTTGATGCAAGAAAAAAGTTGTTAAAAGAGCATAATTTGTGTTTCAAATGCTGCAATTCAACAGACCATAAGAGTAAAGATTGTTCATTAGCAATTAAGTGTACCTATTGCGGTAGTATGAGGCACTGTACAGCATTGCATGTGGATTTGAATAAGATTCCTCTCCCAGTTTCGTAGTCGACCAATCAGGGCCGTGACACTGCTGCCCAAGCTCCTAGCTCACTGCCGCAGCATGGCGGGGAGAGGGCTTCTGTGTCATTTCCCTCCGTGCCTCTGCAAGACGAGGAGAGAACGCGAGGTCCAAACCAGCATATAAACAGTAAATGTACACAAATCTTTAATGGGTCATTTGCTGGTAAATCATGTGCAAAGACAGTTCTAATAAATGTTTACCCTAAAGGACAGAGAGAGAAAGCGGTTAGAATGTATGCAATTCTCGAAGATCAAAGTAATCGTACTCTAGCTAGGTCTGACTTTTTTGAGTTACTAAATGTAAATACCAGAAAAATAGAGTACACCCTGTCATCATGTACAGGGACAGTCATATCTTCTGGCCGTACTGCACATGATCTGATTGTCGAGTCCATAGATGGTTCTTCACATTTAGAGCTTACAAATGTTCTTGAATGTAATGAAATTCCAAACTCACGTGATGAAATTCTGACACCGGAAGTTGCCCGCTATCACTCATATTTGAAAGACATCTTCGAGTACATACCACCTCTTGATACTAGTGCAGCTATCATGCTCCTAATAGGTCGCGATTTGCCTGACGCGCACCACATGTATGAACAAGTTACAGGACCTAAGGGTTCTCCTTACGCGCAGAAATTTAAGTTAGGTTGGGTCGTAGTGGGTGAAACATGTCTCGGGGGTATCCATAAGACTGACTATGTGAATGTAAAGAAAACCTATCTACTTAGTAATGGCAGGTCTACGGTGTTAAAGCCATGTATGGATGAGTTCAGTATTTCATTAAAATCAGACTTTTCAATGAATGATTGCACAGAGCAGTATGATTCAATATTCCAGCGTCAGTCAGATGACAACAAGCAATCTTTGTCGGTGGAAGATCGCGAGTTTCTCGAAATAATGGACACCCATTTTCAGAAAGATAGTGATGGTCATCTATCAGCTCCACTTCCATTCAAGTCAGACAGACCTCGTCTCCCAAATAATAGAGAGAATGCCCTCAAAAGAGCTAAATCATTGCATGCAAGCTTGAATAAAAATAAAGTTAAGAGTCAACACTTCAAGGATTTCATGAGCAAGATATTTGAAAATGGTCATGCAGAAGAGGCACCCCCTATCAAAGAGAATGAAGAGTGCTGGTACCTACTTATTTTTGGTGTTTACCATCCGCAAAAACCTAACCAAATAAGATGTGTGTTTGACTCGTCTGCTCAGTATGACGGTATATCCCTTAACAAAGTTTTGTTGCAAGGGCCTGATCTTATCAACAACCTCCTAGGAATACTGCTAAGATTTCGTAGGGAAGCGGTTGCTATAGCAGCGGACATCCAACAAATGTTCTATAGTTTCTATGTGAACCATTAACACCGGAACTACTTGGGTTTCTTTTGGTATAAGGATAATGACCTAGGCAAGCCCCTTGTCGAATACCGGATGTGCGTTCACGTCTTCGGCAACAGCCCCTCGCCAGCAATCGCAACTTACGGACTTCGTCAATCAGTCAAAAATTCAGACGACGATGTAAAGAAATTTGTCACTCAGGATTTTTACGTTGATGATTCTCTGACATCATTGCCGACAGCTCAACAAGCCATCGGGCTTATGAAGCGTACTCAAGCCGATCTCCAGCATGATGGTTTAAAACTGAACAAAGTGGTTTCAAATAATGAAGAGGTTGTGTCGTCTTTCCCTCCTGAAGAGCGTGCCAAAGGTCTGAAAGATCTAGTTCTTGGAATTGATTCCTTACCTGTACAGAGAAGTTTAGGCATGTGTTGGGATTTGAACTAAGACACATTCTTCTTCGAAGTCTCTGAGGATCTCAAACCATACACAAGGCGTGGTGTTTTGTCTACTGTCAACAGTTTGTTTGATCCTGTAGGTTTCCTTTCGCCAGTGACAAATCAAGGCAAAGTTGTAATATGAGTGCGAGATTTGATGAATGGTACTGTGGATTGGGACAAGCCTTTGCCTCAAGAGAAACAGGAAAAGTGGACTACCTGGAGAAAATCTCTTACAGGATTGAGCCAGATTCATATTCCTAGGTGTTATTCACATGAGTCAATCAGTCAAGCTACTAGCATCGAACTTCATGTCTTTTCAGACGCGTCCGAGTTGTTACTTACCTGTTGATATGTTTTCCCCATGGAAACAATAGTTTAAGCTTTGTTCTCGGAAAAGCCAAAGTGGCACCCATTTCTGGACACACAATTCCACGGCTAGAGTTGTGCGCAGCTGTTTTAGCAGCAGAGTTGTCAGAGACCGTGAAACAGACCATTAAATTGAACATTCAGAAAGTGAAATTTTACACTGACAGCAAGATTGTGCTGGGTTACATTCACAATAGAACCCGAAGGTTCTACACTTACATTAGCAACCGTGTTGCAAAGATATATAGTGTCAGTGTTCTTGATCAGTGGAATTTAATTCCTACTCACCTAAACCCAGCAGATGATGGTACTCGTGGGGCGCATGTTGGTGATCTACAACACAGCAAGTGGTTGGTCGGTCCATTGTTTCTCTTGATGAGTCAATATCAGGATCCTCCGGAAAGTCGTCACTTCCAGTTAATCGACCCTGATGAAGATACAGAAGTGAGAAAAGAAGCTAAAGTGCTTACCTGTGCTACTAAAGTATGTGTGAGTAGCCTTGAAACTGAGTGGATGGAACGATTCTCGTCCTGGAAGAAGCTTGTGACTGCCATAGCTCATCTTCAGCACATCGCTCAATGCTTTCAACATGGTAGAAGTACAACATGTGATTGCAAAGGATGGCATTTGTGTGCTAGAGCTCCGTCAGTGGAGGCATTTGAATCTGCAACAAAAGTTGTTCTGCGCGCGGTTCAGCATGATGCCTTTAGTAGAGAAATCTCTTACCTTGTGGAAGGAAAAGGTGTTCCTAAAGACAGTTCAATTATCTCCCTTAGTCCTATCCTTGATTCGGACGGTATCTTGCATGTGGGAGGAAGGCTTAGTAAAACTACTCACCTTGTGTCTAAAGAGAAAAACCCTATCATTCTACCCAGTAAACATCATGTGTCAAGGTTGATAGCCAGACATTGCCATGAGATTGTTAAACACCAGGGTCGTCTTTTCACTGAAGGCTGTATCAGATCAGAGGGATACGGGATTATAGGTGGAAAACGACTAGTGTCATCTATTATATTCAACTGTGTGCCATGTCGAAAACTCCGTGGACGCTTTGAGTATCAGAGAATGGCAGATCTTCCTGCAGATCTTTTGGAAACAGCCCCACCATTTACTTATGTTGGAGTTGATGTTTTCGGCCCTGGTCAGTGGTTACCCGGCGTACTCGTGGTGGTCAAGCGCATTCCACACGATGGGCAGTTCTATTCACATGTTTGTGCATCCGTGCCATTCATATAGAAGTCACTGAAGACATGTCATCTTCCGCATTCATCAATGCATTGAGACATTTTGTGGCAATACGTGGTAAAGTTAAGCAATTCAGATCCGACCGAGGGACCAATTTTGTTGGAGCTACAGCTGATCTTAGGATTGACACAGTGAATGTTGAGGATGAAGGGGTACTACAGGTCCTCTTTAATTCTGGAAGTGTCTGGATATTTAATCCTCCCCATAGCTCACACATGGGAGGTGCATGGGAATGGATGATTGGTATTACACGCCGTATATTAGACTCTGTTCTCAAGGATGTTGGAAACTTGACTCACGAAGTTCTTGTGACCCTTACTGCAGAAGTATTCAAGGCCCTTGGTGCCAGTGTCCAATGACTGTGAAGTGCCTGAAGTGCTTACTCCATCCATTTTACTCACTCACAAAACAGATATTGATGAACAGCCTGTAAATCAGACTTGTCAGTTAAACACAAAGGATTTGTACAAAGCACAGTGGAAACGGGTGCAGCATTTATCTGATCTGTTTTGGGCAAGGTGGAAAAGAGACTATTTACAAACCCTACAAACACGCAAAAATGGACTTCTGAAAGGGAAAGTACTGAAACGGGTGATGTGGTCTTATTGAAAGATGATGAAGTTGGACGTGTTCAGTGGCCCATTGCTAGAGTGGTGAAAGTATTTCCCAATGATGATAATTGTGTTTGCAAGGTTGAAGTTCAAGCTTTCAGAAATGGTGCTACAGTGAAGTACATCAGACCAATAGTTAAGCTGATACTGCTTGTAAAAGACAGTCAAAGTTAAGTTTTAAACTCAGTGTATGAAGCTGCAATGGTATCTTGAGGAGCTAAAATTTCATTCTTTAAAGTTGAGATTTTAAGATAGTAGTATAGGCGTCACATTAGCGCCTTTGTTTGAACTTTCTATGGACTCAGGTAAGTTCATTTTTTCTGCGGTGTAAATAGTTTTGAACCGTCATCGAGTTGTGCATTCATCCTGAATAGTATTGAATGACATTTAAAGAATGAAAAGCATTTCATTTAGCAATTGCTATCATACAAACATTTGTCAATGTACATGTGTTATTTCTGACATTGAGAAAAGTTACAGTGATATTGAAATTTTTCAATATCAGACAGGGAGTGTGATGGAACATGTATAAATTGACACTTAAATGTTGAGCTACAATCGATAATAGCACTTTATCGATTCTAATGAGCGTCCCTGTTGTCGCTAAAGGCGGGATTTCCATTTAACGTTTTTGCCGTTTTGGTTCGTTTCAAGTATTGTTGGTCATTCCGATACTTTCGTCAACCCAACGAGGTCGCGCTCCGTGCCCTGTCAATTTTCAACAAATTCTTACATTTGCAAGCCCCCTCACAGTGTAAGTTAGCCCTGATTTGATCATTACATGTTCATTTTTACTTTTATATATAAAATTAGCTGCTGAAATTCCAGTATTTTGTCAGTATTTAACGAAGTTCGAAAAGGTATCAGTTTTCGCGTCAACTCAGTTTCGGCCCTAAAAGTTTTTATTCATTTTTTCTTGGTTTGACTGCCAAATTTTCCTGTCTTAAATTGCTTTTAACTAAAGTAGTATTTCCAAGAAACAGTTAGATGTCGTAAGGATTTGTTGTGAACTTTGCTGTATATTTTTGTATTTTGTCACTCATACATGTATTTGATTGTATGTTTCAGTCTTTTACCTGTTTGCACTGGCATAAAGGGTTAAGTAGATGTACTATACAGATTGCGCTGGGTCCAACCAGTTAGACACATCGTGGACACAGACTGATTCAACAAAAGGGCAGATTCAGCAAATAGTATTCTAAGACATCTTGTAGTTGATCATCAACTCGTAAAGTATTGGAAGCACAAAAGCCTGTTCTACCTATACAACAGACTCGGAAAGCGATGATGATGAGCTTAGTGATGGGGACATAAACTCGGAACAAAATGAACCAACAGATGCTAACAGGAATGACAGTGTTGAGTTCACAACAAATTTGCATCGAAATTCAATAACAGGTGGGCATTCCGAGTTTACAAACAGTCCAGTATATTCTCAACCCATTTCATCCCCCATATATGCACAAATTCCCAAAAAGTTAGGCGAAAAATCTGGGAACGGCAATATGTAGACTTTATATCGATCTTATCTGGCTGCATTCTTAAACAGGATCCAATCAGAAAATCATGAGATTGGCATTAGCCAATCAGATTCCTGGATTGATCTGGAACACTGTCGTCCTGTCAGTCTAAAAATAATTTTCTGGCGATGAACTGCGTCAGTATATTTTTTGTGATCATTGTTTCAATTTTCATTAACCTCACCACCTACCCCATATTTCTGGGAAATGCTGTATGGCATGTGCATTTTGGCAATGTTGTCATTTTATGGTACTGTAAGAAGTTTCCACGTTGGAGAGGTGAATTAGACACTGCACAAATATGGTAGATTTGGTCAGTAGCCAAATTTGTCATGTTTTCTGTGGTGGGGCGGTTTTACTTGCCCAGATTTGGCAAAAATTTTCTATTGAAGTCACTTAAATTATCTTCTCCTGTTTCATGCCAACATGTAGATATTGTTTACATACATTCTAGTTTTTTATTGGCATTTAAAATAAAGGAAGTGTCTCCTGCCAGCTGGCTGGCTGGCTTGCAGGAGACTTTTTGGTCTCCTGCCAGCCGGCTGTCACTAGACCTAAAGGTCTCCTGCCAGCCGGCCATTGGAATACTGATAAACTGATAAAGATGGAATCAAAACTGTGTCCTCTAGAGCGTGCACAAGGTTTTTCTATGATTTGACCTAGTGACCTAATTTTAGACCCGACGTGACCCAGTTTCGAACTTGTCCTAGATACTATGAGGATAAACACTCTGACAAAGTTTCATGAACTTTGGATAAAAACTGTGCCCTCTAGAGCATACACAAGGTTTTTCTAAGATTTGACCTAGTGACCTAGTTTTTGACCCGACATGACCCAGTTTCAAACTCGGCCTAGATTTTATAAAGACTAACATTCTGACAAAGTTTCATAAAGATTGGATCGAAACTGTGCCCGCTAGAGTGTACACTAGCAAAAGTTGACGGACGTCCGGACGTACGACGGACATCAGGGTATCCCAAAAGCTCACCCTGAGCACTTCGTGCTCAGCTGAGCTAAAAACATGTGTTCGCTTATTTTTCATACTGATCATGTGTATAAAGTTTCAAGCTCCTAGCTCTAACAGTTCTTTAGTTAGAGGACAGTCGGGCAGACGGACAGGCCCAAACCAATATGCCCCCACAATTTCTCCGAAATTGGGGGCATAAAAAGACGTTTGAAGAGTTTTTACCATATATGGGCATGGTGGCCATCTTGGTCAAGTGACCAAGACCATCTGAACAAACTATGGTTCCTTTAAGCCGGTGAAGCTCTATGTGAAATATGGCTTCAATTGACCCCAGTGGCCTCTGAGAAGATGTTTGAAAATGTTGACGGGTGACAGAATCTCACTGACCTTGTACAAAAGTCAAAGAATGACCTTGACCTTTAACGACAAACTATCTTCATCTGGTCATTTAGTCAACCATATATACCAAATATTGTACCTTAGACTTAAATAGTTTCTGAAAAATCCACTGTTTAAGCATTTTCCCATATAAAAGCCTACATAATGTACCAAAGTTGACAGTGTCATAAATAACGTCAAGGTCAACGCACGATCATTTGTATAAGCTATGATGGGCTTGAGTGCCAGAAGCTACATACCAAGTTTCAAGGTCATACGCCTTTTGGTTCTGGAGAAGAAGATTTTGAAGAGTTTTTACCATATACGGGCATGGCGGCCATCTTGGTCAAGATCCCGAGAACAAACTTTTATTCCCCAATCACACTTAGACTCCATATGAAATTTTGCTTCAATCAGACCAGTGGTTTCAGAGGAGAAGATGTTTTGAAAATCTTGATGACGGACAGAACGACAAATTGACCTTGACCTTCAGTGACATAATATCTTCATCTGGTCATTAAGTTGACCAAATATACCACATATTGTACCTTAGACTTAAATAGTTTCTGAGAAATCCACAATATAAGCGTTTTCCCATATAAAAGCCTAACATACCAAAGTTGACCATGTCGTAAATTAGGTCAAGGTCAACGCAAGGTCATCATTTGTATAAACTATGATGGGCCCGCATGCCTAAAGCTACATACCAAGTTTCAAGGTCATAGGCATTTTGGTTCTGGACAAGAAGATTTTTGAAAGTTTTTTTACCATATATGGGCATGGCGGCCATCTTGGTCATGTGACCCAGACCCTGGGTATAAACCTTCGTTCCCCCATCCCACTGAGACTCCAAATGAAATTTTGCTTCAATCTCCCAAGTGGTTTCAGAGGAGAAGATGTTTGAAAATCTTGACAACAGATGGTCCAACGGAATGACCTTGACCTTTAGTGACATGATAGCTTCATCTGGTCATTTAGTCAACTATGTATACAACATATTGTACCTTAGACTTAAATAGATTCTGAGAAATCCACTGTATAAGCGTTTTCCTATATAAAAGCCTAACGTACAAAAGTTGACCATGCCGTAAATTAGGTCAAGGTCAAAGCAAGGTCATCATTTGTATAAACTATGTTTGGCCCGCATGCCCAATGCTACATACCAAGTTTCAAGGTCATAGGCCTTTTGGTTCTGGAGAAGAAGATTTTGAAGGGTTTTACTATATATGGGCGTGGTGGCCATCTTGGTCATGTGACACAGTTACCGCGAAGAAACTTTCCTTCCCTCAACCCATGGAGGCTGCATATGAAATTTGGATTCAATCAATCTTCCCAGTGGTTTCAGAGGAGAAGATGTTTGAAAATCTTGACGACGGATGGTCCGACTGAATGACCTTGACCTTCAGTGACATAATATCTTCATCTGGTCATTTAGTCGACCATGTATACCAAGTATTAAACCTTAGACTTAAATAGTTTCTGAGAAATCCACTATTTAAGCGTTTTCCCATATAAAAGCCTAACATACCAAAGTTGACCATGCTGTAAATTAGGTCAAGGTAAACGCAAGGTCATGATTTGTACAAACTATGATGGGCCCGCATGCTCGATGCTACATACCAAGTTTCAAGGTCATAGGCCTTTTGGTTCTGGACAAGAAGATTTTTGAAGGGTTTTTACTATATATGGGCGTGGCGGCCATCTTGGTCATGTGACCCAGATTCCGCGAAAAAACTTTCGTTCCCCCAACCCATGGAGGCTGCATATGAAATTTGGCTTCAATCGGCCCAGTTGTTTCAGAGGAGAAGATGTTTGAAAATCTTGACGACGTATGGTCCGACGGAATGACCTTGACCTTCAGTGACATAATATCTTCATCTGGTCATTTAGTCGACCATGTATACCAAGTATTAAACCTTAGACTTAAATAGTTTCTGAGAAATCCACTATTTAAGCGTTTTCCCATATAAAAGCCTAACGTACCAAAGTTGACCATGCCGTAAATTAGGTCAAGGTCAACGCAAGGTCATCATTTGTATAAACTATGTTGGGCCTGCATGCCCAATGCTACATACCAAGTTTCAAGGTCATAGGCCTTTTGGTTCTGGAGAAGAAGATTTTTGAAGGGTTTTTACTTTATATGGGGGTGGCAGCCATCTTGGTCATGTGACCCAGATACCGTGTATAAACTTTCGTTCCCCCAACCCATGGAGGCTGCATATGAAATTTGGCTTCAATCGGCCCAGTGGTTTCAGAGGAGAAGATCTTTGAAAATCTTGACGACGGTAGTCCAATGGTATGACCTTGACCTTTAAAGACATAATATCATCATCTGGTCATTTAGTCGACCATGTATACCAAGTATTAAACCTTAGACTTAAATAGTTTCTGAGAAATCCACTATTTAAGCATTTTCCCATATAAAAGCCTAACGTACCAAAGTTGACCATGCCGTAAATTAGGTCAAGGTCAACGCAAGGTCATGATTTGTATAAACTATGATGGGCCCGCATGCCCAATGCTACATACCAAGTTTCAAGGTCATAGGCCTTTTGGTTCTGGACAAGAAGATTTTTGAAGGGTTTTTACTTTATATGGGCGTGGCGGCCATCTTGGTCATGTGACCCAGATACCACGAACAAACTTTCGTTCCCCCAACCCATGGAGGCTGCATATGAAATTTGGCTTCAATCGGCTCAGTGGTTTCAGAGGAGAAGATGTTTGAAAATCTTGACGACGGATGGTCCGACGGAATGACCTTGACCTTCAGTGACATAATATCTTCATCTGGTCATTTAGTCGACCATGTATACCAAGTATTAAACCTTAGACTTAAATAGTTTCTGAGAAATCCACTATTTAAGCGTTTTCCCTAACGTACCAAAGTATACCATGCCGTAAATTAGGTCAAGGTCAACGCAAGGTCATGATTTGTACAACCTATGATGGGCCCGCATGCCCGATGCTACATACCAAGTTTCAAGGTCATAGGCCTTTTGGTTCTGGAGAAGAAGATTTTTGAAGGGTTTTTACCATATATGGGCGTGGCAGCCATATTGGTCATGTGACCCAGATACCGGGAACAAACTTTCGTTCCCCCGACCTAGGTAGGCTCCATATAAAATATGGCTTCAATCGGCCCAGTGGTTTCAGAGAAGAAGATGTTTGAAAATGTTGACGACGGCCGGACGGCCGGACGGACGACGGACGGACGACGGATGCCTGGCTATACTGTAAGCTCACCTATGAGCCTAAAGGCTCAGGTGAGCTAAAAATCAAGCTTTAACTCGTTAAAGAGTCAGGCCCCGTTTTTCAGGCATGGTAGTTCCAAGATCACCGAGGTAGTTACCATGCTATCGGGGTAGTTCCAATGATTTAGCAGTAGTTCCCACCATGTAATATTCTTTTTCAGATATTCTATACCAGGGGCCAAATAAATAATATTTTATCGCATATATGTATTTGTCTCAATTTAATTCAAAATAAGGAGGCTCACACTGGAGAAAAGTTGTGTGTCCAAGTTCGCATCTCTTTTTAGAGATAGGGGCTAGTTTTTCCCCCCGTCACAGCCCCTGGTGAAGAATTGTCAATTTATCATATCACCAGTAAAGTATTCTGATTCTGATTTGAGCTGCTTATATCCGATATTTTCTTACAGTCGTCTCGTGAAGCACGAGTAATGGATGGTAAACCACGTGCCTAGTGAAACAAACTATATTCAAATGTTATGTATCTTCTTTTACAGATGGATCCAGGAACAAGGAAAACGCACAAGTACGACACGTGTCAAAAGAGCTTTAACACCAAGTACAGATTAAGATTCCACGTAAAAAACTATCATTCCATGACCCCTCATTTGACCACAGTGTGTTACATCTGTCATAAGAGATTCAGCACCAGGTCACACTTGGCATTCAACCTTCTTTTCTCCCATGTGTTTGAGATTGATGTGTGCTTGTAGATTTGACCTGTGCTGAATCTCTTATGAGAGAAGAATAAATGCCCTTTTGCTAACATATTCAATCTTGAGTTTCATTTTGCCAAACAAAGCTTCGCAGCATCCATTATAAGCGGATATATTCAGGGCTTTCTATAATATCCAGATTTTAGTGAAGAGGCTTCTGAATTCAGAACTGAAAACAGACGTGCAGGTGTTACCAAATAGCGGGACCATACTTCAGTTCATCAGAAGATGAACAATCCTAGTTTGAGGAGAGTGATAAGGACATGAGCCGCGACACGAGAAAACCAACGAACTGGTTGTGCACCCAGCGAAGACTCAGATCAGCCTGGGCATCCAGCTAGTCTGATCAGACTCTTTGCTAAGCACTTTAAAGGTAGCTTAGGGTGTAAGCTACCTTCATGGGGACAGTGAAGTCTCTGATCAGACTGGGCGAATGCCCAGGCTGATCTGAGTCTGCGCTGGGTGCACAACCACTTTGTTGGTTTCGTCGTGTCATGGCTCATATGATGAAACATTCGGCAGAAGCTTTCATACAAACTTCAGAAGCTAGTGTAACAAGAGGTCCATGATGGACCAAAATCGCTCACCTGAGCTATGATGAAATAACATGGAAGATCATCTATTTGATGATGATTCAAATGGAGCAGTTTTGCATTTTCCAATCCATATTCTGACAAAGTTTTATGAAGATTGGATCAAAATTTCAAAGAAAATTACCTCTAATCTATGGTTATTATCCAGAATCAAACCATTTCTGACAACTCAACATAGGGTTCAATTTTATAAAACCTACATTCAACCCCATATTGACTACTGTAATATTATTTGGGGCAGTACAAGTCAGACAAACTTGTATAGATTGTTTAAACTCCAGAAGAGAGCATGCAAGATAATTCTGGATTCTTTTACGTCATACCACTTCCGTTCACAGATGAGATGCGCGCCTCGCTTGACTAATCTCGCCAGTACGCCTTTGACTTTCGTACTGAGCAGACGTGGTTTGCTCAGTCTCTCGCCTTTACAGAACCATAATTTATTTGTTTCACGTTGTGAACGCATAATATTAATTTTATTTTGGTTCTGTTATTTAATAGTCAAAGCACTTTATCGTCTTTCTTCCATAGAAGCGATAAAAAATTATCAAATTCTACTTTCGTTTACACTGGTAAACATTGTTATATTTAGAAACCAAGTTGGGTTTTCCGTATACATTGTTTGCTTACGTAGTAAGCTTACATTGGTACCCGGCTTATCACTTAACGATCCAAGTGACGTTTTCACTAAAAACAGAGCCACGTTTGACAATGGCGGAAGCTTCATTGATTCAGCAGAAACAAAAAGCGAAGGACAAAGACAGTGGAACTGTTGAGGAGTCGGAGACTTCTAATTCTATCAATCCGTCATCGTCAAAAGGCAAAGCGTCAGCCAATCCTGCGAGTGCAGGAAAGGCAAAAACCTCTGCGACTTCCCGGAAAACAAATATGTCTACCCCACCTCCCTCCACTTCTGCCGGTGGTACAGCTTTCAACCAGGAGTGTCTCCTTATATTAAGGGAAATGAACTCTAATATAACTAAAACAAATAATAAAGTTGAACTACTCACTCAGAGAGTAGATTCCCTCTATGAGGAAGAGGGACAGTTTGATTACCCAGAAAATGAATATTATGATTATGATTATGAACAAGATGAGCAGGGTCTGGACAATGTCTCAGTTACTACCAACACAGAAAAGTGCTCAATCGACGAGGTCGAGGCAGATGAAGAAGACATTTTTGCTAGTTTCATTAAGAAATTTAAAAAGACCGATAAGGTTGACCCTGAAATAAATCAAAAAATCGCAGACATGATAAATGCCACATTCAGGGAAGGGATGCCTGATGACATTTACAATGATGTGATTAAGAGTATTCCAAGACCAGAAAATTGTTTTGCTCTTAAAGAAACTCGAGTGAATGCAGGGGTATGGTCGGTTTTGAAACCCCAAACTCAGACTGAAGACTCAAAAATGAGAGGTATTCAGAATGCTGTATGTAAAGCTGCATCCAATTTTGCAAAATTGATAGACAAAGGAGAACTCAGTTTCGACAAAGAGATGAAAGAGTGGGGTAGTACTGCTCTTGCTTTGTTGGGTAAAGCCAATATATGGATTAATATTCATCGCAGGGAACCACATAAAAAAGACATGCATCCCTCCCTACATTACCTGTGTTCTCCTAACATAGCTTTCACTGACCAGTTATACGGTGACTCTATGATTAAAGATATAAAAGACATTCAAGAGATTAACAAAATAAGCAGAAATGTAGCTAGGGGCCGTGGCAGGGGCCGCGGCAGTCGTTTTACGAGGTCAGCTGGTCAGGGCTCATATCAGCGGGGCTTCAGAAGAGGTCACCACTCCTACTAGGAGGGGAGTCAGGGGACGGGGAGTCGTCCTCAGAGATCAGAGCAGAAAAAGGAGTTTAAAGCAGGTAGGCTTTCAATGTTTGAACAAAGTTGGAGAAAGTTAACTAATGATCCAAGGATTTTGGATATCGTATGTAACTGTCATTTGGAATTCAATGACAGACCTGTTCAAAATACAGTCTCGCATCCAATGCATTTTTCTAAATTTGAAGAGGACATCATTGATTCAGAGATAGAAAAATTATTAGAAATGAATGTCCTAGAAAAAGTCAGTTATGACGAAAACCAGTTTCTTTCTCCAATTTTTACTAGACCCAAAAAAGATGGGGAGTATCGGATGATCTTAAATTTGAAAGAGTTAAATCAGTATATTGAATATCACCATTTTAAAATGGATTCATTTGAAACAGCTCTTAAATTTGTCAGAAAAGGTTGTTACATGGCTAGTGTAGACCTCAGACATGCTTACTATTCTGTTTGTGTGGCAAAGGAAGAAAGGAAATTGCTTCGGTTTATTTGGAAAGGACAAATTTATGAATATACTTGCCTAGCTAATGGAATAGGAAGTGCTCCCAGATTGTTTACAAAATTAATGAAGCCAGTTTATGCAGCTCTGAGGCAAGAGGGCCACACAAATTCTGGTTATATAGATGATTCCTTACTTCTTGGTGACACAAAACAGGAATGTGAGCATAATGTCCAAGATACTGTTTCTCTGATGAAAGAGGTTGGTTTCATCATACATGACAAAAAGTCAGTATTGGTGCCGGTTCAGAACATTATTTTTCTTGGTAATCACATTGATTCTGAAAAAATGATAGTGTATCTTCCACCAGAAAGGAAAGATAGAATTTTCCAAGCATGTGAAAATTTGAGACAGAAAACTCATGCTAAAATCAGGGATGTGGCTAGAGTTATTGGCCTTATAGTTTCAGCATTTTCAGCTGTAGAGTTAGGTCCATTACATTATAGGGTTTTGGAAACACATAAAATTACTGCACTTCGTTGCAATGCTGGGAATTTCGACGCCACAATGCCTGTCACAAGTGAAATGAAAGCAGAATTAGATTGGTGGATTGCAAATCTGCATATTGCCCTCAGAAATATCTCACATGGCTCTCCACAATTAGTAATTCTAACTGACGCAAGTTCTGCAGGCTGGGGCGCCACCTGTAATGGCATAAAAATCGGTGGTAGATGGTCAGGGGAAGAAATGTGCCATCATATTAATTACTTTGAACTTCTGGCCATCTACCATGCTTTGAGAGCATTTTGCAAAGATAAGTATGATCTTCATATTCAGGTCAAATCAGATAATGTTTGTGCTGTGTCATGTATTAAGAAAATGGGTAGCATTGGTTCCCTGCTTTGCAATGAGTTGGTCAAAAACATTTGGAACTGGGCCACCAGGAAACAAATCTGGCTAACATCTGCTTATATTCCGGGGATACAAAATGTCGAGGCTGATTTTGAGTCTAGACATTTCAATGACAACATTGAATGGATGCTGAAACCTACATTAGTAGGTCGCATCATGAGTATTTGGGGAAAACCACACCTAGATATGTTCGCATCCAGACTGAATAAGCAGTTAGACAGATTTGTATCCTGGAAAAATGACCCTGATGCTGAGTTTATCGATGCTTTTTCTATGAACTGGTCAGATGTTTATTTCTATGCTTTTCCGCCTTT
The DNA here is from genome assembly GCA_963989385.1 of Ctena decussata. Lineage (NCBI taxonomy): Eukaryota > Metazoa > Mollusca > Bivalvia > Lucinida > Lucinidae > Ctena > Ctena decussata. Next base: position 27,919,686 of record OZ022498.1, on the reverse strand, counting down.
CAGCTTAATACCAAGGCTGCTGGTAAAACTACAAGAGGATGGGAGCGAATGCATCTTGATTGCGCCCATCTGGGTGACACAGACATGGTTCCCAGTGGTCATGGGGATGTTGATAGACAGCCCATATATTTTCCAGAAAGAACAGAATCAATTGACCTTACCCGGAACGCAGAAAGTGCATCCTCTGGACAAAAAACTAACCCTGATGGCTTGTCGGTTATCCGGCAAACCTTACAAAACCGCAACATTTCGACAAGGTCTTCCAAAATCATCATGGCCTCATGGAGGCCCGGAACTCAAAAACAGTACAACATGTATATTCGAAAATGGTTTTCGTACTGTCGTCAAAAACAAATTAGTAATGTTCAAGTTCCTATAAATTGTATATTAGATTTTCTTGCAGAGTTATATGAGCAGGGATTGAAGTATACTGCAATTAATTCAGCTAGGTCAGCATTGTCTGCTGTGGGTATTGTAAATGACGGATTTGCCGTTGGCTCGCATCCTCTTGTAATTCGATTTCTGAAAGGAGTGTACAATCTTAGAACACCAGTTTCACGATACTGTGAAGTATGGGATGTTAATAAGGTGTTAAATTATCTGAAGACTTTATCACCACTAAATGAGTTGAATTTGAAACAGTTAACATTAAAACTTGTAATGCTTGTTGCATTAACTACGGCAGCGAGGTCACAGTCATTACATCTTTTGACTACTGTAAATATGGTTAAGGAACCCTCAAAATATATTCTATATTACAGTGGCCCTCTGAAGCAAAGTAGGGCTGGTTATAAAACGCCAGTAGCGGAACTTTGTTCATACTCTCTAGATAAGAGACTATGTGTATATAGTACAGTTACGGAATATTTGAAAAGGACAGAGAACATTCGTGGAGGAAACAGTTGTTTTTTCATAAGTTACATTAAACCGTTTGGTCCAGTAACAAGCAGTACAATAGGTCGGTGGATAAGAAGCGTAATGGCTTCTGCAGGAATTGACTGTGAGAAATATAAGGCACATAGTGTGCGCTCTGCTTCATCCTCTAAAGCAATATCATGTAATGTACCTATTGACAATATCCTGAAAGTAGCAGGATGGTCAAATGCTCAAACATTTGCTCAGTATTATCATAAGAAAGTTGATGACTCTAGTGCTACATTCACACGAGCAATTTTGATGGAGTAAATCTCATATCATACATATATGATTTATTAGTATTATTAAAGTGGGTTTTTGGTTGCAATATGTTTTCTTTGTACATATCGAAACTTTTTGTAACTAGTCTGCTAGTTCGAAAGTCTCCTTTTCCACAAAAATGGGAGCTTTGAAGTCTCATCTGTGAACGGAAGTGGTATGACGTAAAAGAATCCCCCCAAATAAACGAGACTTACCTTGGTTAAGTTGATGTTTGTTTGGGATTCTTTGTAGTCATATAGCACTGAAGTGATCAGATGCCCTCCCTAAGAAGACTTCTGGTCACCCACCCTAACATGATCATTATAGCTGGTATGAGTTCACATGGATATATGATATACTTTGAAGTTTGTATTTACAATTTTTGGTGGAAAAGTCTCCAGCTTTAAATTACTGGCGAGATTAGTCAAGCGAGGCGCGCATCTCATCTGATCACTTCAGTGCTATATGACTACAAAGAATCCCAAATAAACATCAACTTAACCAAGGTAAGTCTCGTTTATTTGGGGGGATTATAATGTTGAAAGTGTTAGCCAGAGCATGAAGGATCTTAAAATACTAAATGTCTATGAAAGAGTCTTTCTTAGAAAAGCAAAATTCATGTATAAAGTCTCAAACCATATTACACCCAGGTATATCAATGAAATGTTTCAACAACGAAATCCTGATGAGAATATACCCATTTTAAGGTCTGTTTCCTCAAATAATTTCATTCCCCCAAGACCTAAAAAAGAAATATTTAAGCAAAGCATAACCTATTCTGGAACGCTGATATGGAACAGCCTCCCAGATAATGTAAAAGCTTCAGGAACTGTGCATTCATTTCATAAAAAATGTATTATGTGGATGAACAACACTGGATGTAATGTAAGGAATGAAAACAATAGTGATTAGTAAACAGAGCAATCAACTATGTACATACTTTATGCATGTTTGTGTGTGTACACTGTGTGAGAGTGTTTGCGGAAGAAACATCTCTATGAGTGACTCTCGACCTCTCAAAGTGGAAGTTCATGTCAAAATACTGATATCTCCAAGTGCATTTTCTGGTCATAGAAAGTTCACTTGGAGATACCACTATTTTGAGATATCCGGAGGTGAAAAGTAAATATAAATAGGAAATAGGTCCAAACTATATTCTTGGATATGCGAGAATGCACTAAGATATCAGTAATTGATATTACAGGAGTCAACTGTAAACATATACAGGGTTGCCTCTCTACAAATGCCACCCCACACAACAAACAGCTATTTTTCCCCTTTTTGATATACCAAAGTACAGTTTTGATGTGTTGTGTCTGACATTAGCTGTTATGTTCTAAAGGTGGCTTTTGTGGAAGGCTACACTGTCTACAAGTGTATCTGAACTGTATAAATTTGTTAATAGTTAAGTCTTGCCTGTGACTGGCAGAGGCAAGACATAGGCATTACTTTTCTGATGCTGTCTGTACTGAGGGATTAAGGCTTTCCATTTTTCGGGTTTAACTGTATTGTGATAGTGTGTAGACAGGCTAGACAAGGCATTCCTCAGAGTTCTTGTCTTAATATGTGTGTGTATGTTAACTCATATTGCTTAGTTTCTTGGTGATATGTTGTAAATATGTACATAAGAGGGCCTCATGGAAGATTAGTGTTTTGCTAAATGTGTCACCCTCTATAAATAAAGTCGTTTATTATTATTATTATTATTAAACTGTGCCCTCTAGAGTGTACACAATGGTTTTCTAAGATCTGACCTGGCGATCTAGTTTTTGATCAGACATTATTCAGTTTCAATCTTGGCCAATATGTCATGAAGATAAACATTCTGACAAAGTTTCATGAAGATTCAATGCAAAATAAAGCCACAATTGTGTACACAAGGTTTTTCTATGATTTGACCTGGTTTTTGACCTGACTAGACCGTGTTTCATACTTGGCCTAGATTTCATTAAGATAATCATTTTGACAAAGTTTCATGAAGATTGAACCAAAACTGTGCCCTGTAGAGTATACACAATATTTTCTAAGGTTTGACCTAGTGACCTAGTTTTTGATCCAACATGACCCAGTTGCATCCTTGGTCTAGATTTGTTGGAGATAATTTTTTTGACAAAGTTTCATGAAGATTGGAACAAAACTGTGCCCTCTAGAGCATTCACATGGTTCTTCTAAGACCTGACCTAGTGACCTAGTTTTTGACCTGACATGGCCCAGTTTCAAATTTGGTCTAGATTTCATAAAGATAAGCATTCTGACAAAGTTTCATGAAGATTGGATCATAACTATGCCCTCTACAGTGTACACAAGGCTTTTCTAAGATTTAACCTAGTGACCTAGTTTTTGACCCCACATGACTCAGTTTCAATCCTGGCCTAGCTTATATAAGGATAAACATTCTGACAAAGTTTCATGAAGACTGGATTATAACTGTGCCCTCTAGAGTGTACACAGGGTTTTTCTAAGATTTGACCTTGTGACCTAGTATTTCACGCACATGACTCAGTTTCCACCTTGGCCTAGATTGTATAAGTGTAAACATTCTTGCATAGTTTCATGAAGATTGGATCATAACTTTGCCCTCTAGAGTGTACACAAGTTTTTTCTAAGATTTGACCTAGTGACCTGGTTTTTGACCCCACATGACCCAGTTTCGACCTTGGTCCAGATTTCATTAAAGTAAACATTCTGACAAAGTTTCATGATGATTGGATCAAAACTGTGCCCTCTGTGTCATTCTAAGATTTATTTCTATTTTTAGCTCTGGCGGCTATTTTGTTCAGCGGATTGGAACCGTTTTAGCAATTTTGGTTCAGGGCCATGAGTCAAACATTTCTGAGAAATTATTTTTGAATTGAGTAATTGGCTTCAGAGGGGATGTCGTTAAATGGTTTTTTTCTATTTTTAGATTTCTATTTTTAGCTTTGGCGGCCATTTTGTTCAGCGGAGTGGAACCATTTTAGCAATTTGGTTCAGGGCCACGAGTAAACATTTCTGTGAAATTATTTTGAAATCAAGCCATTGGCTTCAGTGGAGATGTCGCTTAAAGATTTTTCTATTTTTAGCTCTGGTGGCCATTTTGTTCAGGGGAGCGGAAACGTTTTAGCAATTTTGGTTCAGGGCTATAACAGAAACATTTGTGTGAAATTATTTTGAAATTCGCTAACTGGTCTAGGAGGAGATGTCGTTTGAAGAAATTGTTGACGGACAGACGGATGGACGATGGACAAATATGGATCACAATACCTCACCTTGAGCACTTCCTGCTCAGGGAGCACTTCGTGCTCAGGTGAGCTAAAAATAGGCAAGGGCCTGGCTAAAATCCTTGTTCCCCCTTCAGACAAGTATCTGTGGAAAATACAATAAAAGCTCTGACAGAAAATCATAAGCAGACAAAAAGCATAACAAGAGGGCCATTTTGGCCCTGGATCACTCACCTGAGTATCCTATGAACTTAACCTCAGAGACATCCATATGTACAACAGACAGAATTTTACAAAGATTCAATGGAAAATGAACCCTCAATTGTGTACCTAAGTTTTTTTTCTAAGATTTAATCCAATGGCCTAGTTTTTGACCCCACATGACCCAGTTTCAAACCTGGTCTAGATCTCTTGGATTTAAACATTCTGACAAAGTTTTGTGAATATTGGATCAAAACTGTGCCCTCTAAAGTCAACACAATGTCTTTCTAAGGTTTGACCTAGTGACCTAGTTTTTGACCCAACATGACCCAGTTGCACCCTTGGTCTAGATTTGTTGGAGATAAACATTTTGACAAAGGTTCATGAAGATTGGAACAAGACTGTGCCCTCTAGAGCATTCACATGGTTTTTATATGATCTGACCTAGTGACCTAGTTTTTGACCTGATATAGCCCAGTTTCAAATTTGGTCTAGATTTTATAAACATAAACATTCTGACAAAGTTTCATGAAGATTGGATAATAATTGTGCCCTTTAGAGTGTACACAAGGTTTTTTTTAAGTTTTTACATAGTGACCTAGTTTTTGATCCCACATGACTCAGTTTCAAACATGGCCTAGATTTTATAAGGATAAACATTCTGACAAAGTTTCATGAAAATTGGATCATAACTGTGCCCTGTAGAGTGTACACAAGGTTTTTCTGTACATGATAAATGGCTTCCTGCAAGGACTGTCCGTGTGATTCTGCTTCCTGCCAAGGCTCTCTGCAGGAAGCAGAGTCAGGTGGACAGTCTCGGCAGGAAGCCGATTTTCGAGGACAGTAGTCCCTGCAGGAAGCAAGAGTTTGCGGACAGTCTCTGCAGAAGCCAAATATGATGTACAGTCTCTGCAGGAAGCGAAAATTAGCGGAATCGATTATACCCTGTGATGGTGATAATGATGAGAAGTCTCAAACTTCTCAACAAGGTTTTAAAAACCTCCAAAGGACCTCTGACAGTATCAATGCATATTTGCCCATTTTTCGACAAATTACTGCACCTTCCTCGGGCAACAAAAGTTGAAATATTTGGCATTAATATGTAGACTTGTGTACTATAAAGACATTTTAACAGTGATTTTGAAAAATTATCATGCCTCTAGACTAACATAGACCAATTTTATCAAGAGGGGTATGTTAATTTTTCAGTCTCTGAAAATAAGTCCATTTATTTGGTTTTCTAAGATATCGAAATCTTAATTGATAACTATGCTAAAACTGACATACACACTACTGTTACTGATATTATGCAATATTTTTTCAGTACTAAGGACTTTAGCCTATTTTTAGATATAAAGGGTGTAAGTACCCCACCCACTTTTTCAGTTTTTCAGCTGTAGACTATCGTTTCCCCCCATGCCTCAGCAAGCCACTCACATATAATGTGTATTATGATAGTACACACATACATGCAAAGTGGCTAGCTGAGGCACGGGGGGAAAAATATCTTTAAAAAACTTTTCCTGTTTCCATTACGTTTAATTACAAAATTTGGCTTTTTCCACCAAAAATTGAAGTCTATGTGCAAAATAATCAAAAATTAAATTCATGGCCAGTTAGGGGAAGTTGAGAGCAACAAATTTCAAGAGAAATTCTTGGGGATGTCAAAAATTTAATTTTGACTATTTTTATAGGCAAATTTACATTACAACCGTCAGAGGTCCTTTGTCATTAGTATCATATTGCTTTTGAGCACTAATTAACAACTAATTGTTACTAATGAATAACCTTGTTGCACAAAGCTGTCAAATAAGGGTCGAGTACGAAATGCCTATCAGCAAAACAGAAGCTTGCCATCATCAAATACGCTGAAGCATTTTGGAACAGAGCTGCTGGTAGACAGTTCGGGGTGAACGAGGCCAACGTCCATCTCTGATGAAAGAACAAAGATCGTCTGATGAAAATACCCAAGACAAAGCAAGAAGAGAGAAGGTTGAAGGCACAATTTCCTTTGATAGAGAGCCAGCTATTGGAATGGATTACAGACAGACATCTCCAGGGAATCGCCGTGTCGACCATGGAAGCCAGGCTGCAGGCCTGTATTATAGCCCAGAAGCTTCGCATCACCAACTTCGGAGGTTCCGTGAACTTGGTGTATGCATTTATGCGCCATAAAAAGCTGTCTGTTCACTGTCACACTCATATCTCACAGAAACTCAAAATAAAGCACACTGATTGGCTGCTTCCGAGCATGTGCTCGGAAGCAGCCAATCAGTGTGCTTTATTTTGAGTTTGAGAATGTACTCTAGTTTTATAACCTCTGGGCCAGAAGACAATGAAGAGAGGCGTTGCCTCCACGTGCCTTTGGTGCCTGGTACCGTTAAAAACCGATCATGTCATGTGACAATGAAGAGAAACACAAGAATTCCGCGGAATGCGGTGTCTCGCCTGCTGGCGCTGTGTCACAAAGCAGAGCTAAATCAGCAAAGATGTATGAATGAACCAAGTTTTATGGCTCTAGCCCTTACAGTTTCTGAGAAACAGACTAAACGCGTAAACTTGCCAAAAAATTGCAAAGTCAGCCAACCGTAAAATGTTGATAAAGACTCAATATCAATGATGACTTTGAGTTCTTCTCTTCCAGATGAATGCATGGCCCAAGTTTCATGGCTCTAGCCCTTATAGTTTCTGAGTAACAGACCTTAACGCAAAAACTTGACAAAAAATTGCGAAGTCAGTCAACCGTAAAATGTATGTCAAGACTTAATACAGATGATGGCTTTGAAAGTTACTCTTTCAGATGTATGCATGGCCCAAGTTTCATGGCTCTAGCCCTTATAGTTTCTGAGAAAATGACCTAAACGCAAAAACTCGACAAAAAAGTGCGAAGTCAGTCAACCGTAAAATCTAGGTCAAGACACAACACTGATGATGGCTTTCAGCTGTACTCTTCCAGATGTATGCATGACCCAAGTTTCACGGCTCTAACCCTTATAGTTTCTGAGAAAATGACCTAAACGCAAAAACTCAACAAAAAATTGCGAGGTCAGTCAACCGTAAAATCTAGGTCAAGACTCAACATTGATGATGGCTTTCAGATGTACTCTTCCAGATGTATGCACGACCCAAGTTTCATGGCTCTAGCACTTGTAGTTTCTGAGAAAATGACCTAAACGCAAAAGCTCGACAAAAAATTGCGAAGTCAGTCAACCGTAAAATCTAGGTCAAGACTCAACATTGATAATGGCTTTCAGATGTACTCTTCCAGATGTATGCATGACCCAAGTTTCATGGCTCTACTCCTTATAGTTTCTGAGAAAATGACCTAAACGCAAAAACTCGACAAAAGTTTACGCCGCCGCCGCCGCCGCCGCCGACGACGACGACACCGGAAAAGCAATACATATGTCTCGCCTCTGCTTCGCAGGCGAGACAATATGCAGTTTCAAGGCTACATCATTCGGGCTAGGAATGACTTTGACTACGAGTTGTCACAGATTGGAAACGCTGACCAGACGCCAGTTACATTTGATATACCCAACATCAGTTCCGTCCATGCTAAGGGAGCAAAGACCGTGACTATCAACACAACTGGAAATGAGAAAAACCGATTCACCGACATGCTTACCTGCACAGCCGATGGATGGGGGGTGGGGGTGGGGGGGGGGGGTGGGTAGGGGGGGGGGGGAAGATGCCGCCATTCATCATTTTTAAAAGAAAGACTCTACCGAAGAACATCAAACGACCAGAAGGTATCCTTATCCATTGCCAGGACAAGGGTTAGATGGACGATACCCTGATGCATGACTCGGTCAAGAATGTTTGGGGGAAAAGACCAGGCAGCTACACAAAGAGAAGTCTGCTGGTGTTGGACAGCTTTAGGTGCCACAAATCAGATGACATCAGAGAGGTTCTTAGAGATGAGGATCAAGCTTGGCCCATGCGTGGACAATGTATTTACAGACATCTTGGGAGTTTTGGCTTTCTCATTGGTCCCGTTGCTGTATACAAATGGTCATCCCCGCCATACCGCTTGTTCCATCTGTGTTGTAGTAGAACTTCCATAGGCTTGTTCACAGAGACGTCTAATGGCTGTTAAAAAGAAGTCAACCCCCCTGGAATGATGGCCAGTCTTGTTCTGTGGTGCTATCATTGTCTACGCCTTCAAGAAATGTTGCATTTCAAACAGAATGGATGGGACTGAGAACTATGTCATATGTGAAGATTTTGTCCACAGGCCAGGCAGTACTAGTAGTGACGACAGCGACAATGAAGATGCCTCTGAAGCCACAGAAGACTATTATGAAGCCACCCCAAACACCATGACGGATGAAGAATTCACCAAGCTCTTTGAATCAGATGATAGCGACGACAAGTTTGAAGGCTTTGATTAGGCTGATATCAGAGCCGTCTAGAAATATGTGACTTCAAGTCACACAAAACAGTTACAGGGCCCGCCAAATTATCATGAAAGAACCTTATGATTGTGCAAAGTAAACAATACATTTTTTTTCTTATTTAATTTATTTATTTTGTTATCTAATTATTTATTTTTTTCTCTTCACGTTTTACACTCGCAGTGTAAACAAGACATCGCTGCCTTTCAATTAACAGTATTTGAGAACCAGTCCACCATGCTAACAAATGATTTCATTTCTACTTTCACTTTCAATTCCTGGTATTTACAAATGGCGTCCACGTGGTGAAAAAACTTCCTGAGTGACTTTAAAAATCACCCATGCGTATAATACATGGAGTTTTTTTTTTTTTTCCTGAATCCAGCAGCTCAAAAATTAGGTGCGTATTTGACTTGGTAGCATATTAAACTCAAGGAAATATGATACCTGGGAATTGCAGAGAAAGCCCCTGGTTAGGTTTATAGCGTTTTCGGCGCGAAATAGCCCTTTTGGTGCTGATGTGCCGTAAAACCCATATCACTCACTCACTCCCCTGGTTAGGTAACTGATAAGGGAGCTGCTGCAGAAATTTCTATTTTTAGCTATCATTCAACTGATCATGTTTCCCTTGTGTCTTATCTTGTTCAGACTAATACACTTGTGTAGTCTGGCATGCCTGTCGTTTGAATTAGCCAATCAGTTTACTTTGGCAATGCTTATATTTGGTACGAGGGGAGTTCAATAAGTTTGTAGAACTCGGTATTTTTCTATACAATGCAAGATTTCTATTTTCATTTTTGTGCAGTGTAAACCTCTGCCAGTTGAATGATAACAGCCGTTCAGTCAACACGTTCATTTTTTGCACTTTTTGTTTGAAAACCTATACCCATAGGCAACAAGACCTGTCACCGGGACAGGATAGCTCGCCTGACAGCACCTTGCCCATCTCCTAAAAAAACTTTAATGTAAAACTTTAACATTTTGCTAATGCCGTTGCTGCCGCTGCCGCCCAGGGTAGGTCAATAGCTCTTCCTGAACTTCGTTCAGGCGAGCTGAAAGTCAACAGAAAAAAACAGAAATTACTAAAAAATTATTCAGTAAATATAACTGAAACAGAAAATAGCCAGAATCCTGACCCCGAGTGGCAGGAAATCAGGCATAAAAAACAAACCTGTTAAAAAGGACAGCAATACTGCTGGGCTCCAGAGACTGTGGATTGCGGAATTCAGTGTTGATCTTCAAGATACTGCAGACTGGATTTGCAAGGCTGTGAATTATATTGGACATGGTAGCAGTCACGCTAGTGCTTGGATGATTGTTGCTGTGACAACCACCAATGAAAGTAGCCACTCAGAATCCCTGTTACTTAGTCTAAGAACCAATCAGATTTCTCTGTGGTTGGCAGCAGTGCGCACCTCGGCACCAGCTTCAGTTTCGAAAAAGTTGTCAAAACGAACGCATCTACGAAACAATTTTCTCACCCTGGGTTAAATGAATCAACCAAATCCAACAGTCTATCTGACTCTTCACATAGCAGTGGTATTCTGCTGACAGACAGCAGTCATACCTTAGATGATTTTCCAGGATTTTCTCAGGGTGATGCTTCTCCTGACTCAGAAATGAAGGACCCATTTGATGCCATTATTTTCCGTAAATCCTTCGGCTATTCGCACATATACAGCAATTCCGATTAACGTGACTTACGACGCTCTTTTTAAAAGCTAAAACTTGAAAATAACCTCCCCTTATCACGTGACTACTTGTATAAAACGGAAACCACAAACAGCTGATTCATATTTCTGATAGCGTGGCCGAAAAAGCTACATCGTGACGCTCGTGTTTTTTCGAAGTAAGTTTGCAATTTCTGAAATTTCTTTTGTTATTACTTGAAATTTGATTGCTTTTGCCAGCTACGGACGTAGTCCTAGCAGTTTATATTTATTAATTATGGCAAACGAGAGGGACGAAGTCCTTCTTGATGATCCGAACAATTCGGAGTTCTCGGGTTTCGGCCCTGAAGAAGTGGAGCCGCGTAGCGGCCCCAGTATTTCTAATAACAATTCTTTGTCAAAAAAGAAAGATAAAAAAGGTAAAAAGCCTTCTAAAAGCAGCACGTCGACGACGGCTAAAAGTACCAAAAATAGTAATGAACCCAAGCCGTCGACGTCGTCGGCACCACATGTAAAAGAACGTAGTTCTTTTGAAAAAATGATAGACTCATTAACTGATGATGAAATTATGCAGTTAAGAAATATTTTGGGCTTTGAAGACAATTATGCAAATGAAGAAGACTTTCAGTCTCTTTTTGGAGATAGTTTAGAAAACATGCCAAATTTGCATATTGAGGTTACTGAGGACTCTGACCAGGAACTGGCAACAGCCCCTACAGTGGCAAGTAAAAGCAAACAGTCAAAAAGGGAGCCATTACAACCAGCAAAGCTAACCCAAAATTTTATTGAGGCCATGTTTGAGCCGCAAGACACAGTAGAGCCCAGTCAAATTGAGGAAAATGAAATCTGGGATTTGCCCAAATTAAAAGGACCAGTTAAAGGGCCGGCTGTTGCTCAGTCTTTGGCAAATTTAATTAATGCCACATGTACTTCTCAGTGTGTTACTGATGAACTGGTTGCTAAATACAAAGTCCCAGAAAATTGTGACAAGTTGTGTAGTCCTATGGTGAATAATGAAATTTGGAAAATCATGAAAAAAAGGGCTCAGAGTTATGACAAATGTTTTTCTGATATACAAAACTTGGTGGCAACTGGTGTTGTGCCTATAATTAAGCTTTTTGAGTTGGTCAAACCACATATTGCTGGTAATTTGGAAGCAAAAACACTATTCTCAGATGTTATTACTTTGATGGGCCAGGTGCAGTATAATTTATCTCTAAGAAGGAGATATATGATTAAACCTCATCCCAAAAAGAAATATCAGATTTTGTGTCAAATTAGCATTCCTGATTCCACCAAGTTATTTGGGGATGATATCACCAAAGATGTAAAAAACTGTGACACTGGCATTTCTATTGCCAAAGAGAATTACCCAAGTTTTTATAATAGACCCTATAGGGGTAGAGGTGCATTCAGAGGTGGCTATTCTAGAGGAATGAGAGGTTATAATAGATATCAACCATATCCTCAGAATTTCCAATATGGTGCGTTTAGATCTGATTATATGTATCAGAGAGGTTTTCCACGCCAGAGATTTGGGTCAGGCAGGGGTGTCAGCTACTGTTACCAGTGCCCCAAACGAAACAGCATAAATTTAGATGAGGTGAGTCCTGTTGGCAAATTACAATTTTGTCATGATGTCTGGAAAAAATTTACAAATGATCCTTGGATCTTACAAACTATCTCTGGCTATTGTATTGAATTTGAGAGTGAGCCTGTTCAATTTGAGATTCCTAAGGAAATAAGTTTTTCGGAGGAACAGAAAAGATGTGTAGATTTTGAGATCCAAGAATTATTAAAAAAGGGTGCAATTGTCCATTCTGAATGGGAAGAAATTCAGTATATATCTAATATTTTCATTGTACCTAAACCAAATGGCAGATATAGACCAGTTATTAATTTGAAATATCTCAATTTATTTGTTCATTATGAACATTTTAAGCAAGAGACTTTCAAGACTGTTTTAGAACTTATTCAAGAAAATGATTATTTTACAAGCATTGATATGCAGGATGCATACTTTGCTGTGCCTATTAATTCAGCTTTTCGTCGTTATTTGAAGTTCATTTGGGATGGACAGTTGTTCCATTTTGTTTGCGTCCCTTTTGGCTTATCGTCTGCGCCCAGATTGTTTACTAAGATTTTAAGACCTATTTTTGCTTGGTTTCGGCAGCAGAGTATCAGATGCTCATATTATATTGACGATTCACTCAATATGGACAAAAATAGAGATGTTTGTGCCAGAAATACAATGACTATAGCTAAGACATTAGAATCACTAGGTTTTACTATAAATAGTAAAAAATCAGTGCTTGTGCCTGTGCAGAAAATTGTTTTCTTTGGCTTTGTGATTGACTCTGTCAAATTTCTCATTTTTTTGACAGACGAAAAAGTGACAAAAATCTTTAATTTGGCTAAAGTTTTGCTGGAAAAAGAAGTGATTGTTGTACGGCAGTTGGCATCTTTCATCGGTTTGATTATTAATGCCTTTTTTGCCATTCTTGAAGCTCCATTGCATTATAGGTGTTTAGAAAGAGACAAATTGGTAGGCCTGGGTGGTTCAAATTGTCCTGACAATTTTGATAATGAGATGATTTTGTCAACAGATAGTAAGAAAGAGTTACAGTGGTGGTTAACTAATGTCCATCAAAAGAAAGGGAAGAGAATTAGGCCTGGAACTGCCTCCTTTTTAGGCTGGGGAGCGTATGATGTTAGCAGTGGTAATTGTGCTAATGGAAGATGGAATAAGGAGGAGCTTCAGTTTTCTATTAATCATCTAGAATTATTAGCTGTTTATTATGCTCTCCAGTCCTTATATACTTCTGTGTGTAGTGTACATTTACAGTTTCAGAGTGACAATATGTCAGCAGTTTCTTATATAAATAATATGGGTGGTATGAGCTCTCTCGAAATGGATAAACTGGCTGGAACTATTTGGCAGTGGTGTATTGATAGAGATATTTTTATTTCAGCATCACATTTAAGTGGATCTGAGAATCTTACAGCTGATTTTCTGAGTAGAAATTTTTCAGATTCAACAGAATGGAAGCTTAAAACGGAGATTTTTGAAAGAGTGTGTAATCAACAGATGTTGATTTATTTTCATCCCGGTTGAATAGACAGTTAGAGAAGTTTGTTACTTGGTTCCCTGAGCCAGGTTCCTATAAAACCGATGCTTTTTCATTTTCTTGGCAGAATTATAAGCCGTATATTTTTGCACCGTTCAGTTTAATTGGTCGAGTTGTGAACAAGATTGTCACAGATAAAGTAGATAAAGCTTTGCTTATTGTCCCTCTGTGGAGGTCACAGTCATGGTTTCCATTGTTATTATCTTACATGATTTCTTTTCCTGTTAGACTGCCACATCACAGAGATTTGTTAACCCTTCCTCACAGCGGGCAACTTCATCCACTATCCAAAAGGCTAACGATGGTCGCAGTGATGTTATCCGGCAGAGATTGGAGAGTCAAGGAATTCCAAGATCAGCAGCTAGCCTCATTGTCAACTCCTGGAGAGATGGAACCAGAAAGCAGTATGGTTTGGCTGTGAAAAAGTGGTATTTTTGGAATATATTTAGACAAACTAATCCCTTTAATACGTCTGAAGCAAATGTAATTTCCTATCTCAATTTTCTAGTGAGTGAAGGTAAATCGTACTCAGTAGTAAATACCCATAAATCCATGCTTTTGTTGACAATATATGGTGTAGTAATCCATCCTTTATTTCTAGGTTTATGAAGGGTTTATTCAATACTTTGTTACCTAAACCTAAATATATGTTTGTTTGGGACGTTTCTGTGGTATTGAGGTATTTGAGTTCTCTTGTACTTGTGGAGGAGCTATCAATGAAATTGTTAACTCTGAAGCTGACAGCTTTGATAGCTTTGTCTTCAGCTCCAAGAGCTCAAACTTTAGTATCCTTAAATTTAGACTATATGACTGTTTTGAACAGCAAAGTTGTGTTTTATTTCAAAAATCTGTTGAAAACTTCTAAACAAGGGAAAAGTTATGTTCTTGAGTTGCATCATTATGAAAACGAATCTTTGTGTGCGATGCATACTTTGCTTCACTATATTGATCGTACTAAAACTCATAGGAAATCGCAGCAATTGTTAATATCATACTGTTCATTTAATCCAGTTAGCACTAGTACTGTTGCTAGGTGGTTAAAAACTGTGTTACATGATGCTGGTATTGACACTAATCAGTTTAAAGCCCATTCTTATCGTTCAGCTGCTGTTTCAGCAGCTTTTTCTAGAGGCTGTTCTTTAGAGTTGATTCTAAAGACTGCAGATTGGACTTCAGCTAAGAATTTCAGGAAGTTTTATTTGAGGGGAACTGAGCCAAGAAATATGGACTTTGGTGAGGCAGTCATGGCTGCAGTTTGATATAGATACTTTCCTGTGGGTTACTGCTGGTGCTAAGGACACTTTGTTTTGCTGAATATATTTTCAGGAGTAATTTTGATGTATTTATGGTTATGGTGCTATTAATAGAGTAATACATGTTTAATATATTATGATTTATCAAATTATGATATTATTAAAAGAGTTTTTGTTATATTATCCATATTGCTTTTATTTTATGTTTTGTTGTCTAGATTTAAAGTTGCTGTATATGTGCGAATAGCCGAAGGATTTACGGAAAATAATGACCCCTCATCCAAGCGTCCGTGAAGGATGAGGGGCATTATTTGAGTAAAGCCGGAGGCTTGAGCACATATACGACCCTCCCCGGTTTGACAGATTTAGTTTCTGTTTGTCAGGTATTGTCCCTACCCTTTATGGTTTTGTTTTGCTAGACAACAAAACACACTATTTAAATTTATGAATCAGCTGTTTGTGGTTTCCGTTTTATACAAGTAGTCACGTGATAAGGGGAGGTTATTTTCAAGTTTAAGCTTTTAAAAAGAGCGTCGTAAGTCACGTTAATCGGAATTGCTGTATATGTGCTCAAGCCTCCGGCTTTACTCAAATAATGCCCCTCATCCTTCACGGATGCTTGGATGAGGGGTCATTTTCTACCATGTAATGCCACTAAAGGACACAACAAACATCATATTCTATAACAGACCTCTATATGAGAATATTTTATCAGTGCTGAGCAAGGAATTTGCTAACTTTCCATCAAACAATGCAATGAAATTTCGTATCAAAACACATGTGGATGGGATGCAGTGTTTTCTAACTATAGACAGAAGTGTTATGTCAATATGTGCTAGTGGGCCTGGTCACACCTATTGGAAAGAGAGAAATTTCAAAAAGCTCTCAGAAAATATGTACAGGAGTTTTATAAGGGAAACCAACTCTGTGCTAAACACGAATTTGCAGACTCAAGACAATGAATCTCAGGTTTCTACACATCCCAATCAGTCTGTATTAATTACTACAATTAAAGAGGCTGGAGAGGAGACCCCTGGAGTGATGATAACACAGGAGCCTTCTGATATAACTACTGAGCCACAAGACTCACCTCAGTCACCTGTCATGAGAAGGATTGGTATTTTGATGGGCATGATCCATTCACTACAGGGTGAGATCAGGACAATGCAGGGCGAAATCAGGTCACTCACTAGGGAAGTGAATGAATTAGCAACTCAGGCCGTCTATAAGACGGTTGATGAGACGCACATAACGGATACGTCAATAGAAACTGTGATTGAGACAGTAGATGAGACGGAAATGTCACAACGCAATGATAGCAGAGGACAGGCACCAACTTCTCAACCTTGTACTCCATACTCTGAAGTTCTCCAACAAACAACCTCAACCACAATACCAAATCATCAGAATGCTAACAGTCCAATAGCTGCAACCCCTCAGCCTAACACAGATGGCCTCCAAAGAACAAGCACACCAAAGAGCCCTAATCAACAGCACACTGACCAGCCTCATACAACTCCCAGGCTCAATCAACAACACAGACCAGGAAGTCGTCCTGAGTCCAGGTCTCAACCCTCACAACAAAGAAGAAATTCAACAAAGAAGATTCTCCTTATGGGTGACTCAGTGATTTCACCTGTTAATCCAAGAGGCTTAAAGAAAGAAGTATTCAAGCATAGTATCTCAGGGGCTAGAATAGATCACATATTTGATCAGACGAACATTTTCAACATGAATCAGGTCTCTGAAGTTATCATTTTTGTTGGTGGAAATGATGCTTCAAATGGCACAGACATGGAATATTTTGAAGAACTTTATGAACAGGTCATACTAAATCTGAAACAAATCAATGATACCTGCCAAATTTACCTGTGTAATATGAGCCCCAGAAGTGATACAGATACAACTGAGGTGAATCAGGTTATTCACCGACTGTGCCAGGAACACAACCTTACCATGGTGGACATTAACAAGGCATTTTATGATAAACGAGGAAGGCTCATTGAGCGATACTATGGTGATGATTTGATTCATTTGTCAACCTCAGGAGTTAAGAGGCTGCTAGGGGAAATAGATAAAGAGATTAACATTGTAGAGAATTTTGAAAACTGTTCATTTAAAAGTCGCTATCAAAAAAGAGCCCATGCTCATAAAGGATCCTCTCAAACAAACAGTCAAAGATTAAGAAGTGGTAACAGTCAGAGATCAAGCAGTGGTCCAAGGAGAGATAGGCCTGCTAACAACAGGGAAAATAACAGTGTAAACAATGGAACTGCCTGTTACAAATGTGGTGAAACCAACCACGAAACAAGCCGGTGCAAATACCAAACGCAGCTGAAGTGTTACTATTGTGGCTTTTATGGTCACAAATCAGGACGGTGCTTTAACCAATAGGAACTCGGCAATGTTGCCATTTCATCTGAATCTGTTTCTGTTTACAATAGATATTCTTATTTGGATACTTTCTGTATAGAATGTGATTCAAGTGACTGTTTATTTTCATGTGACAGTTTAGATGAACATACAGAATCAGATTCTACAGTGAACAATGACAATGAAATGATTTCATCTGTAAGTAACAGTCTGAATTTCAATAATTCATTACAAAGTTCATTACAAAGTGCGGTATCATCCAATAATCATGTCAATGTGCATGCTAGTTGCTTCCAGAGGCCCTCTGATATTGGTAATCATGTTGATATGCATGCCTTGAATATTTCAAATGATAATTATGGTCATGAGTCTTCTTTGCATGATAATATGGTTTCACAGCATTACCATAGTAACCAGTCTTACAACAGATCACTTAATTTAGGTACATTTTCTAATGAGAATCTGCCTTCTACACAACAGTCTCAGCAGGTGTCTGATGACCAAGTTGCTGCATCTGATGTATCATT
Organism: Ctena decussata; assembly: GCA_963989385.1. Taxonomy (NCBI): domain Eukaryota; kingdom Metazoa; phylum Mollusca; class Bivalvia; order Lucinida; family Lucinidae; genus Ctena; species Ctena decussata. The sequence goes on along the minus strand of OZ022498.1, from coordinate 27,901,761 downwards.
ATCTAATGTTACCACAAGTATATCTGCAGAAAGCTCTCAGCATGTTTCAATTAGCTTGCCTAATATCACAGACCAGTCTTCATTATGTAATGCATTTAATTTAGGTCTCAAAGATAAGGGTTTTAGAATTGGACACCTCAATATTCAGGGTTTGACAAATAAAATAGACCAATTAAAGTTACTTCTCCAGTCTGAACAAAATCTTATCCACATTTTAGGTATTAGTGAAACAAAGCTAAACCAAGTTCACCCTGATGCACCATTTGACATTGATGGTTATCAAAAGCCTTTTAGGCGTGACCGAACTGAAAATGCAGGTGGAGGCTTGTTAGTATATGTAAAAGAGGGAGTTTTTTGTAACAGAAGATTAGATTTAGAGCACCAAATGCTGGAGTGCATATGGTTAGAAATAAAACCAATAAATAGCAAGTCTTATCTGGTTGGTCACATTTATAGACCACCAAATTCATCTGTACGCTGGAATGAAATCTTTGAGGACTGCCTAGAAAAGGTGTTGCAAGAAGAGAAAGAAATATATCTACTGGGTGATATAAACAGGAACCTCTTAAATGACCAGATTTGCAGAGCCTGGAATGATTACATGGAGCCTTTTGGGCTCACTCAATTGGTCGATGAAGCCACAAGGGTCACTTCAGACAGTAGAACCTTAATTGATCATATATATTGTAATTATCCAGAAAATGTTAAATCTGTACTTGTACCTAATCTCGGACTGAGTGATCATTTTCCGGTATTTTTAACAAGAACTAGAAAATTGTGTCTGTAAGACACTAATGATGCCCCCGTGCAGCGCCTGTCACATAATATGTATATCCATAAAGCACCTACAAAGAATCCATTGAAAACATAACCTGCCATGAAAAAAACTGCCCAAAATGACTAAGTTAAAAAGGCTGTGATTCTGTCAAAATTAATTCTAGACCTATCAATATGCCTCATCATATCTTCAAATATGTCCACGATATGTAGAAAAGGTTTGAAAAAGGTCCATTGATAACTGTGGAGCAAGTTGATAACACAAAATCCATACCCTACAATGCAAAATTTCCCTAGAATGACTAAGTTCAAAAGGCCATAATTCTGTCAAAATTAATTCTAGTGCCATCAAAAACCCACATGCACATCTTCAATACATTCACAGCATGTATGCAAATTTTGAAAAAGATCCATTGAAAACTGTGAGAGGAGTTGATTACACAAACTCTATACCCTACTATGCAAAAATTTGCCTAAAATGACTAAGTTCAAAAGGCCGTAATTCTGTCAAAATTAATTATAGGTCCAACAAAAATCCACATGCACATCTTCAATATGTCCACAACATGTATGCAAGGTTTGAAAAAGATCCATTGAAAACTGTGGGAGGAGTTGATTACACAAACTCTATACCCTACAATGCAAAAATTTGCCTAAAATGACTAAGTTCAAAAGGCCGTAATTCTGTCAAAATTAATTTTAGGTCCAACAAAAATCCACATGCACATCTTCAATATGTCCATAACATGTATGCAAGGTTTGAAAAAGATCCGTTGAAAACTGTGGGAGAAGTTGATTACACAAACTCTATACACTACAATGCAAAAATTTGCCTAAAATGACTAAGTTCAAAAGGCCGTAATTCTGTCAAAATTAATTCTAGGTCCAACAAAAATCCACATGCACATCTTCAATATGTCCCCAACATGTATGCAAAGTTTGAAACAGATCCATTGAAAACTGTGGGAGGAGTTGATTACACAAACTCTATACCATAAAGCGTGACGAACAGACAGACGGACGGATGGACAGACGGACAGACAGACAGGGGCAAATATTAATGCCCCCTGACTATCGTCAAAATCCATACCCTACAATGCAAAATTTCCCTAGAATGACTAAGTTCAAAAGGCCATAATTCTGTCAAAATTAATTCTAGTGCCATCAAAAACCCACATGCACATCTTCAATACATTCACAGCATGTATGCAAATTTTGAAAAAGATCCATTGAAAACTGTGAGAGGAGTTGATTACACAAACTCTATACCCTACTATGCAAAAATTTGCCTAAAATGACTAAGTTCAAAAGGCCGTAATTCTGTCAAAATTATTTATAGGTCCAACAAAAATCCACATGCACATCTTCAATATGTCCACAACATGTATGCAGGGTTTGAAAAAGATCCATTGAAAACTGTGGGAGGAGTTGATTACACAAACTCTATACCCTACAATGCAAAAATTTGCCTAAAATGACTAAGTTCAAAAGGCCGTAATTCTGTCAAAATTAATTTTAGGTCCAACAAAAATCCACATGCACATCTTCAATATGTCCATAACATGTATGCAAGGTTTGAAAACGATCCGTTGAAAACTGTGGGAGGAGTTGATTACACAAACTCTATACACTACAATGCAAAAATTTGCCTAAAATGACTAAGTTCAAAAGGCCGTAATTCTGTCAAAATTAATTCTAGGTCCAACAAAAATCCACATGCACATCTTCAATATGTCCCCAACATGTATGCAAAGTTTGAAACAGATCCATTGAAAACTGTGGGAGGAGTTGATTACACAAACTCTTTACCATAAAGCGTGACGAACAGACAGACGGACGGACGGACAGACGGACAGACAGACAGGGGCAAATCTTAATGCCCCCTGACTATCGTCACGGGGGCATAAAAATGCACAACCACACTCCTAAGGGAAAGAGTCATTATACTATAGCTTATCGGTCGTTTAAGAACTTTGACGAGGCTAAATTTGTAAAAGATCTTCAAGCAGTACCTTGGGATCTTATAAAGTTGTTTGATGATACAGATGATATACTTGAGGCATGGACAGACCTCTTCCTACAAGTCGTTGACAAAAACATACCAATAAAACAACACAGGGTTAAGCGCAAAACCCAGCCTGAATGGCTAACCCCAGATATACTTGATGCCATGAAAACAAGAGACAGGCATAAGTCACTTGGGAATGACATTGAATATAGATGGTGGCAAAACAAAGTCAATAAATTAATAAAAGAAAGCAAGAAAAATCAATATCAGACATACATAGAGAATAATAAAAACAAACCAGGAAGCATTTATAAACTTTTTCAAGATGTAGGTGCTGGAAAAGGGTGTAGAAAGACATCAAACATTTTTTCTGTCAAAAATAATGGAATATACATAGAGGACCCTTCTGAGATTGCTAATACTTTTAACAAGTTCTTTGTAAATGTTGCTGCCAATATCAAAGAGCCAGTTACATTTTCAAATCATGAGAAATTAAAAGATTTTTGTAACTCTAAGTTGACAGAAAACACCCAGTTCCGTATAAGCAATATTGATAAAGATAAAGTATTAAAATATTTTTCAACAATGGATTCAAGCAAAGCAACTGGTATCGATAGTATTGGACCAAGACTACTTAAATTTGCAGCCCCTTACATAAGTGATGATATCACATACATTTGTAATCATAGCATCAACTCATCTACTTTCCCCAGTAAATGGAAAGCAGCAAAAGTTGCCCCACTTCATAAAAATGGACCCCATGAGGATGTCAATAATTACCGCCCCATATCAATTCTAGATAAAAAAATGACTGTATAGCCAGGACTGAACTGCTTTCCCATGTCTCCGGCGTTGTATTGTGAAGGAACGCGTGTACCCGACCTAGGTTTCGTCCATTATGTGGACTCTTCAGGGGAATCCTGTCTAAAATGGACTCATCAAGTGCGAATCCAAGTTATGATTAGACTGGTCAAAATCGCACCTTATATAGTCGTGAAAAACGGCTCTCAAACCGGCTCCGAAAGCCGGCGGCTCCCGGAAGCGGCTGTGAGAGCCGTTTTAGCAAACCGGCTCTGGAGCCGGTTGTGCCGGGTCTAAGGAGCCCGCATCCGGCTCCCAAGAAACCGGCTTCACGACCAGAACAACTCAATCTCACGAAAAGGAAGCGGTTTGCTTCTTTGTTCAACATAAGAGGACAGTCATTTGGACGTTCACCGAGACACCCGATAGGTGATTATATTGTTGATACGGAAATTCACTCGTAGATTGACTGAGCTCATCCGAGACTCTCGGACGCAATAGGACACATCAGTACCTACTAGCTCAATGATCAATCAACAGGACAATTGTCCTTTCAGAGAATACAAGGTAACAAAAAGTATTTGTAGAATGGCGGAGCGCATCTGAAACTCTCAGACTTAAAGGGACTCATCAGTCCCTATTTAGCTCACTGATCATTCAACAGGAGAAACGTCCTTTCAGAGAATACACTATATAAGCATAAGCTTAACGGACCTTAAAATGGCTCACTTCTGTCATGGCGTCATGACTATTGCGTGAAAAGTGCGGGGATTCTAGCCTATTACACTGTAACAGGGTCTGGATGTGTTTAGCAAGATGATAGCAAACTTCAGTCATTTTTATTATCCCATATCAATTCTACCTGTCTTATCAAAAGTCCTTGAAAAACATGTGCATGATTGTTTATCAGCTTATCTTAATGACCATAACCTATTGCATAAAACCCAGTCTGGGTTTCGGTCACACCATTCCTGTGAAACTGCTTTAGTTCACATGATTGATTCATGGTTAAATGCAATGGACTATGGAAAAATGGTAGGAGTTGTCCTTGTAGACTTTAAACCAGAGGGCCAATGGCCCTATATCGCTCACCTGAGCACTGAGGTTATGTTGGAAAGACTAAGTTGCCACAGCAACAAAACAACATGCACAACAGCAATAAAACACACCATTTATGTAGAGGATAATATCACAAACATTTATGCAAAAAATAAGCTTTATCCCCCCTTAATGGCTTCTGAGAAGAAGATCTTAGGCAAAAAAAACAAAAAAAAAAAATGAAAAAATTGAAAATTTGGCCCTTCAATTGCAACGGCAACCAATCAAAATCAGGTCTTTGGGCAAAATTCTTATAGCTGATAGAGGACTACTCTAGGAACATTTCTGTAAAGCTTTTGTCAAAATATCTGCCCTAACACAGAAATAAATACCAAATGTCCACTTTCCCCATTGTAAGTCTATGGAAACTTTAAGTTGCCATAGCAACCAATTCACATGGGCAATGATAATATGAAATATACTTTAGGTAGAGGCTAATGTTATTAATATGTATGCAAAGTATCAGCTTCATCCTCCTCATGGCTTCACTTTCTCCATTATAAGTCAATGGAAACTATAAGTTGACATAGCAACCAAAGTTCTTATTGGGTTGGAAGAAAAAACAAAATTCATGTAGAGGCTTCTGTCATCAACATGTTTGCACAATATCAGCTTCATCCCCCATATGGCTTCTGAGCAGAAGATTTTTTCATTTTTTCTTCTTTTTTTTTTCGAAAATTTACCCTATATTTTGCCATGGCAACCAATCAAATTCAGTGATTTGGAGAAAATTCATATGAAATATAGAGGACTATTCAAGAAACATTTCTGTAGAAAGAAAATCTAAATAAAAGCCGTGAGACAGCAAAAATTGACAATTTCCATTTTCCCCATTATAAGTCAATGGAAACTCTTAGTTGCCAAAGCAACCAAACTGCTGGAGTAATTGCCATGAAAAACAGTAATTCTATAGAGGCTAGTACTAAGATTCTTTCTGTAAAGTTTGAGCTTTATTGGCCACACAGTTTATGCAGAGATGATTTTTTAATATTTTTCATTTTTAACTATTCGGTTGCAATGGCAACCAGAAAAATAGCCCATTTTGTATAAATTTAACAAGGCTGGTTAAAGACTACTCCAGGTACATTTCTATAAAAGTTTTGTCAAAATATCTGCAGTGGCATAGAAATAAATGCAAATTTTCTATTTTGCCATTATAAGTCAATGGCAACTTTAAGTTCCCATAGCAACCAAACTGCTAGAGCAATTGCCAAGAAAAACAGTACTTTTATAGAGGGCTGTGCCAAGATCCTTTCTGTGAAGTTTGAGCTTTATTGGTTGCATAGTTTCTGAGGAGATGATTTTTGAATATTTTTTCTATTTTTAACCATTCGGTTGCCATGGCAACCAGCCAAATTGTGAAATTGACAAAAATTTCATGTGGTTGATGGAGGACTACTCAAGGAACATTTCTGTAAAAGTTTTGTCAAAATATCTGCAGTGACATAGCAATAAATGCAAATTTTCAATTTTTCCCATACAAGTCTATGGAAACTTTAAGTTGCCATAGCAACCAAAGTTCCAAAGCAGCTTCATGTCTGGTGTAGAAATAATGGAATGGTGTTAAATTCAACAAAAACCAAAGTCATGTTGATAACTACTAGTCAGAAGCGTCAGAGGTTACCCAATACTAGTCTTAATCTTAAGTATATGGATGAAACTTTAAAAATGATATCCAATGACAAAATCTTGGGTGTCTTTGTTGACAACAATCTAATCTGGTCTGACCATGTAAAACACATATGTAAAAAAATGTCCTCATATATTTGGTTACTCTCAAAAATCAAGCACTTCTTATCACAGGAACACCGTGTACAATTTTACAAATCTTATATCCAACCTCACATTGACTTTTGCAATATTGTGTGGGCCAACTCATGTGAGTCAAATAAAATGAAAATTTTTAAGCTACAAAAACGTGCATGTCGAGTGATTTTAGATTATCAAGTTGAGGATTCCCACGAGGCTTTAGGTTCCCTAAAAATTTTATCTGTATATGATCGCCTATTCTTACGAAAAGCAAAGTTTATGTTCAAAGTATATAATGGATTAACACCCCCATATATTTCTGAAAATTTTATACTTAGAAATGAAATGGATATGTCAATTAATTTAAGGTCATCGATTGCAGGATGTTTTGTTCCGCCCCTACCAAAGAAGGAATGCTTTAAGCAAAGTATGAGGTATTCTGGCTGTCTGATATGGAACAGTTTACCTAGTAATATTAAAAGTGTGCAGACAGCCGAAACTTTTCATAATAGATTTCTTAAATGGCTGACACATTAATATCCCGTCATAGATTATTTTACATTAAAGCTTAAGAAAATGATCTCTCAGTCCTCCATTTTTTTTTTTATCTATTTATTTATCTATTTTTTTTTTTTTTTTTTTTTTTTTATTTATTTTTTTTTTTTTCCCGCAATTTTTTCAGTTCTTTACTTGTTTTATTCATTGTATAGTTATGTACATGTATCGATCATGAGAATGTTCATTCATTCATTTATTCATTTTCTTCAGTTCTTTACTTGTTTTATTCATTGTGTATATTATGAGAATGTTCATTCATTCATTTATTCATTTTCTACAGTTCTTTACTTGTTTTATTCATTGTGTATATTATGAGAATGTATATTCATTCATTCATTTTCTTTAAAGTGTCGTTCCCAGTACTAAAACTATGAAATAGTACATATAATTATGGTGACTAAACTCTCATGCTTTTTGTGGGTCAAATTGATATAGTTTGTTAGTTTGTTATTTCATCTTGACACCCTTGTGCAGATATATGCGTATAGTTTCTGAAATTTGTTTGCTGTGTATTTTATGCATATCTTTTAGCAAATAGTATTGACCCTGATCAGACACCACACTCTGCGGCATTTGAACTGGGTCTGCACTGTTTGTGTATGTCCCCACAACAGGTTTCCAGTCTAAACTAGAATTGTTTTTCTACGAAAAAACAGATGTCTCCCCCCTTTCTGATGTCAAAAGGATCAGTCATTAGATACAATTTCAAACAGAAACTTTAAATACAATTTCTAATGCAAATACTGGTCATTTTTCACGCAAACAATGAGCTCGTATCCAGTAAAGATATTTTGTGATAGACTAATAGACAGATGCCAAGGGAAAAACAATATGTTTCCCTACCCTGAAGCAGGGATTCATAATAAGTAACTAGAAAATTGTGTCTGTAAGACACTAATGATGCCCCCGTGCAGCGCCTGTCACAGGACATGTGTACATCCCTAAAGCACCTTTAAAGCACAAATGCTATTTACAAAGAATCCACTGAAAACATTTCACAAACTTTATACCCTATAGTGCAAATACAGCCCAAAATGACTAAGTTTAAAAGGCCATAATTCCTTCAGAATTATTTTTTTCCTATGATAACCAACATGCACATCTTCACTGTGTCCACAACAAGTCTCCAATGTCTGAAAAACAGCCAATGAAAATTGTGGGAGGAGTTGATTACACAAAGTACTTACCCTACAAAGCAAACATATGCCTAAAATGACTAAGTTCAAAAGGCTATAATTCTGTCAAAATCAATTCTAGCTCCAACAAAAACCCACATGCACATCTCCAATATGTCCATAACATGTATGCAAAGTTTGGAAAAGATCGATTGAAAACTCAGGGAGGAGTTGATTACACAAACTCCTCACCCTACAAATGTAAAAATTTGCCTAAAATGACTAAGTACAAAAAGCGGTAATTCTGTCAAAATCAATTCTAGTTGCAACAAAAACCCACATGCACATCTTCAATATGTCCACAACATGTATGCAAGGTTTGAAAAGGATCGATTGAAAACTGTGGGAGGAGTTGATTACACAAACTACATACCCTACATGTACAATGCAAAAATTTGCCTAAAATGACTAAGTTCAAAAGGCTGTAATTCTGTCAAAATTAATTCTAGCTTCAACAAAAACCCACATGCACATCTTCAATATGTCCACAACTTGTATGCAAGGTTTGAAAAAGATCCATTGAAAACTGTGGGAGGAGTTGATTACACAAACTGCATACCCTACAATGCAAAAATTTGCCTAAAATGACTAAGTTCAAAAGGCCGTAATTCTGTCAAAATTAATTCTAGCTCCATCAAAAACCCACATGCACATCTTCATTATGTCCACAACATGTATGTGTAGTTTGAAAAAGATCCACTGAAAACTGTGGGAGGAGTTGATTACACAAACTCTATACCGTAAAGTGTGACGAACGGACGGACAGACAGACTGACGGACGGATGGACGGACGGACAGACAGGAGCAAATCTTAATGCCCCCTGACTATCGTCACGGGGGCATAAAAAGGGTTAACTCAGTGCTTTGTATTTGTTTATTTTCCCTCTTTATTTTTACTTGACTTAGTAATAATTCGTATTCAGATATATTACTTCATTGTTATTACAACTAGTCACCCTTGTAAATTTTTTTTTTTTTTTTTTTTTTCTCCATAGCTCTGTTTTGAATGTACATGTAAATTGCTCATTCATTTGTATTATTCTGTATCATACTGTATTATATTTTGAGGGCCTCATGGAAGATTAGCTTTGTTATTTGCTAAATGTTGTCACCCTCGGTAAATAAAGACTTTACTTACTTACTTACTTACTTACTTACTTACCCTCCCTCCCATTTACCCCTTTCTTTCTCTTAGTTCTTTGTGTATACTTGTTTTTTTTATATGAATAGTTTTCTTTTTTTTGTATGTGTGTTTAGTGTATAGCAGCTAGTTGAAAACTTTATGACTTTGACTATGAATTTTCCCAACGGTACTGTTGCGAGCAGTGGCCCCATTGTTTTCCATGATGATTAACTACTTTGTATGAATGTGGCTTGCCACGGCAGGATTGGTTGTGACTCTTTCCTGCTAGTGTAATGTGGTTCAGTGACCCTGTGTTTATAAGTTCCAATTATCTGAACGCTAAATGAGGATAGAAGTGACACTTGATATGTGCATTCTGTGGCTTGTGAATATATTCAGCGCAAGTGATACATCTAGGACTTCAATCGGACAGAGCTCTAGATAAGAGGGAGTATTTGGTGATAATTAGGGATAATTTTTGTTAATTCTGCATAAAAACATATGTTATGACCCCTCATCTGAACCGTCTCGACGAGACGGTTCAGATGAGGGGTCACAACATATGGTTTTGATCAGAAATAAAAAAAATTATCCTTAATTATCATCAAATACTCCCTCTTATCTAGAGCTCTGATCGGAGATCTAATTATGCATCTCTTAATGGACTATCAAATTATAGCAAGTGCCCTGGACACTATGGATATTCATAAGTGACTCATACTTGGAGGTATAATGTGAAAATTTTCCCATAAATGCATATACATTAAAAGCATTTACATGTACTTTGCTTTTATGTACATTAATGTTATGTTTTACATTTATACGTTTTCTGTTGATGAGGAAAAAATTCAATTATATGGTTTGCCGTTTCCCAAAAGCAATTTCTTGTGTTTCTTTTAAAGAACCTGACATACTAGAAGTAGGTCAGTACAGGACTACAGCCTATAGGCCACTGCATGCAAGCCTAAAGGATGTGGTCCTTAGATAGAGTAGAAGGCAGGAAATTTAAAGTATAATCACGTGGAAAAGATTCAGGAAACCCTTTTACTGAACCCATTTAAAGAACATTACAATGGTGACAAAAATGGGATAAAACAGTGATTACATATTAAAAAAAAATAAAAACCTAGCAAAACAAATGCTTCCTAACAAGCAAAGAAAAAACAATGGAGTTATGCTAAAGTAACAAAAGAAAACAATATATTAAATTCCCTGAAAAAAAAAAATCAAGTGGATGCATTGAGAAAACAAGAGCTTCACAAGCGGCTCATATATGCCCGTATTAGAATGTCATTGGGGAATTACAGAATGAACAAGATTGTTCACAGAAGAATTGACATGTAGACAAACAGGGGAAACAACTCTGTAATTAACAAGAATTCCGAGGAGTGCGGTGTCTTGCCTGTCAGCACTTTGTGAAACTGACCTAAATACAAAAACTCGACAAAAGTTTAAGCCGCCAATGCCGCCGCCGACAACACAGGAAAAGCAATACATATGTCTCGCTTCTGCTTCACAGGCAAGACAATGACTGCAATGTTTTAAAATATCTAACACATCAAATACTAAGTATACCAAAAAACAGCTTCCAAAGTGAAGCAGCTCAGAAGTGGAGAAATGCCAGAGTCAAACAAAGGAGATAATTCATAAACTAAGTAAACTAGAGTTACCATTCTTGGTCCTAATATATTCCCTTGACACTATACACATCACCATTAAGTTTTGTTAAAATATTTCAAATGGTTAAGGAGTTACAGAGTCAATAGAAAATTAAGGCAAGGGCAGATAATTCAGGAAGTAAGTAAGAATTATGGTTCTTGCTCATGATACATTGCCCCATTACTTTACACATTCCTACAAAGTTTCATTAAAATGTTTCAAAGGGTTAAGGAACTATGGAGCAAATGGGACTAGCCTAAACAAACTTGCGCCAAAATTAAATAACAGGGAGCAACCATTCTTATATGCTGCACACCCTCCTGTGATCATGCACAGTGCTATTAAGTTTCATCAAGATATTCCAAATGATTATCAAGTTATGGTATGCACAACAGTAGCTTAAACAAGAGGACCACTGGTCCTGTAGCTCACCTTGGTCCATTCAGCTTCAGTACTCTAGGGTAAGTTACTCTAAGGCCATCGGTCGATTGGTTTTGGTGAAAAAGATTTTTAAAAGGTTTTAACCATATATGGGCAAGGAGGACATGTTGGTCATGTGACCTGGATGTTTGAAAAAAATTTCATTCCCTTAACCCCCTGGAGACTCTATATGAAATTTGGTTTCAAAATTGGCCCAGGGGCTTTTGAGGAGATGGTTTGATGTTGTCAAAATGACAGAGTTCTGGTTCAAAAGTCAAAGAATGACCTTGACCTCTTGTACTCATGAATCTTCATGTACTCATTAAGATGACTGTAGATACCAATTTTTAGGCATAAGTCTTCAAAACTTTCAATGAAATCTTATGTTCTAGCATTTTCCAACATTTGACCTTGCAGTAAAATAGTCAAGGTCAACCCAAGGTCATTATTTTTAACAATCTTGATAGTACTGGAATTCCCAATGCTACATACCAAGCTTCAAGGCCATCAGTCAATTGGTTCTGGAGAAGATTTTTAAAGGTTTTTACCATATATGGTCCTGGCGGCCATGTTGGTCATGTGACCTGGACTGTTTGAACAAATTTTCATTCCCTCAATCCCTGGAGGCTCTATATGAAATTCCGTTACAATTAGCCAAGTTTTTTTAGGGGATTGTTTGATATTGTCAAAATATGAGAGTTCTGAGTCAAAGGTCAAAGAATGACCTTGACCTCTTGTACTCACAAATCTTCATGTACTCATTAAGATAACTGTATATCCCAATGCTTGGGCATATCTCTTCAAAACTTTCCATGAAATCTTATGTTCTAGCATTTTCCCATATTTGACCTTGCCGTAAAAAAGGTCAAGGTCAACCCATGGTCATAATTTGAATAATCTTGACAGTACTCAGGTACCCAAAGCTACATACCAAGTTTCAAGGCCATCGGTCAATTGGTTCTTGAGAAGATGATTTTTAAAGGTTTTTACCATATATGGGCGTGGCGGCCATGTTGGTCATGTGACCTGGACCGTATGAATAAGTTTTTGTTCCCTCAACTCCTGGAGGCTCTATATGAAATTTGGTTTCAATTGGCCGAGGGTTTTTTGAGGAGATTGTTTGGAATTGTCAAAATATGAGAGTTCTAGGTCAAAGAATGACCTTGACCTCTTGTACTCATAAATCTTCATGTACTCATTAAGATGACTGTAGATACCAATTTTTAGCCCAAAATCTTCAACAGTTTCCAAGATATCTTATGTTCTAGCATTTTGCCATATAAAAGCACAAGGAAGCAAATTTGACCTTAACGTAAAAAAAGGTCAAGGTCAACCCAAGGTCATAATTTGAACAATCTTGGTAATACTCGCGTGCCCGATGCTACATACCAAGTTTCAAGGCCATCGGCCTATCGGTTCTGGAGAAGAAGATTTTTCTAGGTTTTTACCATATATGGGCGTGGCGGCCATGTTGGTCATGTGACCAGGACCGTTTGAACAACTTTTCGTTCCTAAGTCCCCTAGAGGCTGCATATGAAATTTGGTTATAATTGGCCCAGCGGTTTCAGAGGAGAAGTCGTTTGAAATTGTGGACGGACGGACGACGAACGACGGAGCCTTACCATCCTATAAGCTCCCCTGGAGCCGCTGGCTCAGGTGAGCTAAAAAAAATCATTCCCTCAGCCCCTAGAGGCTCTGTATGAAATTTGGTTACAATTGGCCCAGTGGCTGATGAGAAGATGTGTGAAATTGTCAAAATATGAGAGACCAGGGTCAAAGGTCAATGAACGACCTTGACCTATTGTACTCATAAATTTTCATGTACTCATTGAGATGACTGAACATACCAATTTTCAGGTCAAAATCTTCAACAATTTCTAAGAAATCTTATGTTCTAGCATTTTCCCATATAAAAGCTATAGAAAGCAAATTTGACCTTACCGTAAAAAAGGTCAAGGTCAACCCAAGGTCATAATTTGAATAATCTTGGAAGTGCTTGCATACTTGATGCTACATACTACGTTTCAAGGCCAACAGCCTATTGGTTCTGGAGAAGAGATTTTTACAGGTTTTTTACCATATATGGGCGTGGCGGCCATTTTGGTCATGTGACGAAGACCGTTTGAACAAATTTTCATTCCCTCAGCCCCTAGAGGCTCTATATGAAATTTGGTTACAAATAGCCCAGTGGCTTTTGAGGAGATGTGTGAAATTGTTAAAGTATGAGAGACCAGGGTCAAAGGTCAAAAAATGACCTTGACCTCTTGTATGCACAAATTTTCATGTACTCATTAAGATGACTGTAAAAACCAATTTTCAGGTCAAAATCTTCAACCGTTTCCAAGAAATCTTATGTTCTAGCATTTTCCCATATAAAAGCTACAGAAAGCAAATTTGACCTTACCATAAAAAAGGTCAAGGTCAACCCAAGGTCATAATTTGAACAATCTTGGTAATACTCGCATGCCCGATGCTACATAAAAAGTTTAAAGGCCATCGGCCTATCGCTTCTGGAGAAGAAGATTTTTCTAGGTTTTTACCATATATGGGCGTGGCGGCCATGTTGGTCATGTGACCAGGACCCTTTGAACAACTTTTCGTTCCTAAGTTCCCTAGAGGCTGCATATGAAATTTGGTTATAATTGGCCCAGCCGTTTCAGAGGAGAAGTCTTTTGAAATTGTGGAAGGACGACGGACGGACGGACGACGGAGCCTTACCATCCAATAAGCTCCCCCGGAGCCGCTGGCTCAGGTGAGCTAAAAAATCTAATCAAAGGGACATAACTCCTAAACAAAGATAGAAAGAGCAACCTTCATACACATTACTATAAAGTTCCATCAAGATATCCCAAATGGTTATCTAGTTATAGCAGGCACAAGACTAATCAGTCGAAAAAAATCAAAGAAGCATGACTTGGAGACTAAGAATTAGGGAGCAACCATTATTGTACATGGCACTTTGCCCTAACCTAATATATATTCCTAAAAAATTTCATATAGGCATCCCAAACACTTACCAAGTAATGGGGGCACACAAGAATGTTGACGGGCAGACAGATGGATGGATGGAGACTGCCAAGGCCATTGGTCAGTTGGTTATGCAGAAGATTTTTACAGGTTTTTACCATATATGGGCATGGCGGCCATGTTTGTAATGGGACCTAGACCATTCTAATATATTTTTGCCCCCTCAGCCCCTGGAAACTCATTATGAATTTTGGTTACAATTGGCTCAGTGGCTTTTGAGATGTTTGAAATTGTCAAAGTATAACAGTCCTGGTTCAAATGTCAAAGAATGACCTTGACCTCTTGTTGTAACAACTGTACATACCAATATTTCGGCCAAAATTTCAAAAAATTTCCATAAAATCTTATGTTCTCTACCATTTTCCCATATCTGACCTTGTCTTTATCATATATGGGCATGGCTGCCACATTCGTCATGTGAAAAATATTTCATTCCAACAAGTCCTGGAGGCTATATATGAAATTTTGTTACAATGGGCCTAGTGGTTTCAGAGGAGAAGTCGTTTGAAATTGTGGACAGACAACAATGGAGGTTGAAGATGGATGATGGAGTCTTCCTTTTTTATTAGCTCCCATACAGCCTTTGGCTCAGGTGAGCTAAAAAGCTGGGCATACTATGGTACATGATAATTCTGATCATAGACCTGGTTTGCTCAGGGATGATGGTACACGCTTTCTGATATCAGTTCAAAGGACCTCTGACAGTCATAATGTTACTTAGTATATATCTAATTTGTATTCATTTAATTTGTGTTTCTATAAATTTAATTTGTATTTGTATATATTTAATTTTTATTTAATTTGTATAAGTGTGTCAGGTTTTAGACTGCAATGCATTCCAGACTATCAGATAAGCATGCAATTCCAGGAAAATCCTTGTGCTAAATACAGAAAAAAATAGCCATCAGAGGAGATGGCAAATCCCCCGACCGAAGACCCCCATGGGCCTTGGTAAAAAGGGTGCACTTCAAAACACATATTAGTAATATATTGTCGTTCTGTTATGCTTCTGATTGACATTAACTGTTAACAGATGCATGATTATCTAACACTCAGACTAAAACAGTATGCTTGACTGCTAAAAAGAGGTAATATCTCAAACAGCCACCATATACACAAATGTATAGCATACGATACATTCAACTTTCAAAATGTGTGAATAACTTCTAAAGTACAAGCCCTACAAACCTAATTTTGAGCTCTCTAGTAAGTGAATTTGGACAAAGAATCCAAATCTGGAATTTTTTTTTTTTTCTGGGGGGGGGGGGGGGGGGGGGGGGGGAATGTGGATGGGTCAGAGAGAGTTAGGAACACTGATAAGATATCACAGCATGACAATCAATATTCTAAAAGGTACACAGTTATTCAAATTCTGGAGCTGGCCAGGGTTATACAGATATGGAGCAGAGACTCAAACAGCAGCTCAAACTACCAAAGGGAAATAACTCACAAAGTATAAAAGCAAGAGTTATCATTCATGTATGAGACAAATTGTCATGACCTGTTCTGCATATCTGTGAAGTATCATGAAAATATTTCAAAGGTATTCAAGCTATGGAGCGGACACCTAAAATCATCAAAGGGAAATAACTCCAAAAGTAAGAAAGCAAGAGTTGTCATTCTTGTTCGCGACACATCATCATGACCTGTTCTACATATCTGTGAAGTATCATGAAAATATTCCAAAAGGTATTCAAGTTATAGAACGGACACGAAATCACACCTAAAACCATCAAGGGGAAATAACTCAAAAAGTAAGAAAGCAGGAGTTGTCAGTCTTGTTCCTGACACATCGTCATGACCTGTTCTACATATCTGTGACGTATCATGAAAATATTCCAAAAGGTATTCAAGTTATAGAGCGGACACGAAATCATACCTAAAACTATCAAGGGGAAATAATTCAAAAAGTAAGAAAGCAAGAGTTGTCATTCTTGTTCCCGACACACCGTCATGACCTGTTCTACATATCTGTGAAGTATCATGAGAATATTCCAAAGGGTTTTCAAGTTATAGAGCGGACAAGAATCTAACAAAAAATCACACCTAAAACTATCAAGGGGAAATAACTCAAAAAGTAAGAAAGCAAGAGTTGTCATTCTTGTTCGCGACACATCGTCATGACCTGGTCTACATTTCTGCGAAGTATCATGAAAATATTCCAAAGGGTATTCAAGTTACAGAGCGGACACGAATCTGCCAAAAAAACACCAAAGGGGAGATAATTCAAAAAGTACAATAGCAAGAGTTACCATTCTTGTACGCGACACATCGTCATGACCTGTTCTACAATACTGTGAAGTATCATGAAAATATTCCAAAGGGTATTCAAGATATAGAGCGGACAAGAAAATGTTTACGGACGGACAGACGGACGGACGGACGGACGCCAGGCTCATCGCTATATCCCCCGAACCTTTCGGTCGGGGGATAAAAAGGAAGAGGTTCAAAAATTGACTGTGCATGCGCAATGTTAGGCAGTTTCGGTCCTGCTATTTGCTTTATTGAAACAAGCTTATCATACGAGTACACGGACACCTTATTAACAGAGTAAATTGAGATGGCATTTATACGCTGCAACACTAATAACTTTCTTGACACATGCAGAAAATAAAAATGTTTACACATTGTAAAGAATTGTTCTGATTTTGTATTGACACATGGCTCTTTGCTTTGCCTGTTTGCATGCTTTCCACAGCCAGAATGAGGCATTGATTGTGATGCCCGTCAAAAATGGCCTTCCAAATTTGAAATTAAGCTGTCTAAATATTAAATTAAACGACAAAAATAGCCATCAGAGGAGATGGCAAATCCCCCGACCGAAGACCCCCATGGGCCTTGGTAAAAAGGGTGCACTTCAAAACACATATTAGTAATATATTGTCGTTCTGTTATGCTTCTGACTGACATTAACTGTTAACAGATGCATGATTATCTAACACTCAGACTAAAACAGTATGCTTGACTGCTAAAAAGAGGTAATCTCAAACAGCCACCATAAACACAAATGTATAGCATACGATACATTCAACTTTCAAAATGTGTAAATAACTTCTAGAGTACAAGTCCTACAAACCTAATTTTGAGCTCTCTAGTAAGTGAATTTGGACAAAGAATCCAAATCTGGAAAAAAATTTTTTTTTTTTTTTGAGAGAGGGGGGGGGGGGGGGGGAGGGGGGGGTGCGGGAGGGGGCAGGGGAATGTGGAGGGGTCAGAGAGAGTTAGGAACACTGATAAGATATCACAGCATGATCATTAATATTCTAAAAGGTACACGGTTATTCAAATTCTGGAGCTGCCAGGGTTATATAGTTATGGAGCAGAGACTCAAACAGCAGCTCAAACTACCAAAGGGAAATAACTCACAAAGTATAAAAGCAAGAGTTATCATTCATGTATGAGACAAATTGTCATGACCCGTTCTGCATATCTGTGAAGTATCAGGAAAATATTTCAAAAGGTATTCAAGCTATGGAGCGGACACCTAAAATCATCAAAGGGAAATAACACCAAAAGTAAACAAGCAAGAGTTGTCATTCTTGTTCGCGACACATCATCATGAACTGTTCTACATATCTGTGAAGTATCATGAAAATATTCTAAAAGGTATTCAAGTTATAGAGCGTACAGGAAATCACACCTAAAACCATCAAGGGGAAATAACTCAAAAAGTAAGAAAGCAAGAGTTGTCATTCTTGTTCGCGACACATCGTCATGACCTGTTCTACATATCTGTGAAGTATCATGAAAATATTCCAAAAGGTATTCAAGTTATAGAGCGGACACGAAATCATACCTAAAGTGATCAAGGGGAAATAACTCAAAAAGTATGAAAGCAAGAGTTGTCATTCTTGTTCTCGACACACCGTCATGACCTGTTCTACATTTCTGTGAAGTATCATGAAAATATTCCAAAGGGTATTCAAGTTACAGAGCGGACACAAATCTGCCAAAAAAATCACACCTAAAACTATCAAGGGGAAATAACTCAAAAAGTAAGAAAGCAAGAGTTGTCATTCTTGTTCGCGACACATCGTAATGACCTGTTCTACATTTCTGTGAAGTATCATGAAAATATTCCAAAGGGTATTCAAGTTACAGAGCGGACACGAATCTGCCACAAAAATCACCAAAGGGGAGATAATTCAAAAAGTACAATTGCAAGAGTTACCATTCTTGTACGCGACACATCGTCATGACCTGTTCTACATAACTGTGAAGTATCATGAAAATATTCCAAAGGGTATGCAAGTTATAGAGCGGACAAGAAAATGTTTACGGACGGACGGACGGACGGCGGACGGACGGACGGACGGACGGACGGATGGACAGACGGACGGACGCCAGGCTCATCGCTATATCCCCCGAACCTTTCGCTCGGGGGATAATCCCCCGAACCTTTCGCTCGGGGGATAAAAAGATAAAGAAATGGCTCCTTGTAATAATGTTACATTATCAATTGGGTTTAGAAAGAATATTATTGTTGACTAGACCCACAACACGAAAGTGTCCATGTACTAGTAGTGTCTGCATACTGGTCGGGTCTGTCTACTTCAAAATTTCCATCAAGATGTTTTGCTTTGAACTCCTTATAATTGGCCTAATAACTATTTTTGATTATTTAATGCAAGTATTTAAAGCAAGAGTTTTTTTTTTGTTTATCACTGAATGTATGGAAAACAGGAATAGTTTTATAACAAGACCTGTCAATGGGACACGATAGCTCACCTGACAGCGCCTTGCCCAACACCTAAAAAACTTTAACATAAACTAAAACTTTACAGTTGGAACGCAGACTCATCACATTTGAGTAAATCATTTTCTGAGCGGTCGTCTACGCACAAAGAAATAATCCCTTTTTTTCGCCGGAAAAAATGGCGGGAAATTTTGAACAGAAACAGTCCCAAAATAATGCTCATTTGATAAGATATGCAGTCATAATTTTCCAACGGACCAGATCAGAATGAAATTTGATGTTTTGTTATTGAAATCAGACGCATATCGGTACCTCAATGCAGTTTGCACACCCAAAACAACGATCACAGTTTGACAACCGTTTTTCAGAAAAGTAAAACCCTACGACAGTACCCCAAAGTTATTTTGCAAAGAAAATTGTCCCAAAAACCAAATTAGATGCCATTATAACTGAACCGTAGTTCATACATTCGACCGTCTTTTAGCGTGGTATATCTTCGGGAGAAAGTCTATTTAGTTTGAAAATCGATAATGAAGTTGGTCATTTTTACGTATACATGGCACGTGCGTTCGTCAACACACAGACATTTTTTCAGCTGGATCGACTTGAGGAGACCAACTGTTTCTTCATTTATGGTATAGTAAAGCTTGTAATCATTTAGCATACTGTGAATTTATTAAGATTTTGCGTTAGTCTGTCTGCCTGCGATTTTTGGGGCTTCTGAATTTAGGCTACACGCCGAGAACGAGAGAAAGCAAAACAAACACACTGGTCAACCACAAAGTTTGACAAACGAAAAAGCCACAAGACATGTCGCCCCATCTTCAGGTAACAACTCGCCCCAGATTCTAAGAAAACTCCCCCAGACAACTTCCCCCAAGATAACGCGCCCCACATTCTGAGACCACTCGCTCTTCTAAAGAATTCTGTCCCGAACGACGCCACCCCCCCCCCCCCCCCCCCCCCCTCAACACACACGTACCATTTCAGAAGTCATTCAACAAAAAGTACAAGAGACAGCTTGTCCTTCCTCATAAATCTGCCAAAACCCTGTCCCGCTAGGCGCTAAGGGACCGACCATTGATATTCTTGGGGGGGGGGGGGGGGGCTGGTATATTTTTCGAAAAAAATCCCTGTCTTTGGAAGAAAAAATATGCAAGTAAAAAATAAATCAGCTCATAAGGGGATTTCAAAAAATAATCTGGCCTCAAAAATCAGTGAAATAAAAAAATAACCTGGCTCCACCCAAAATTTCCAAAAAAAAGAGTCTGGGCCCTGCACTTTTGGTGGGAAGATAGCAACTGCCTACATACCCACCAAAATTCACCTTACCCCTGAGTCTGGACCCTGCACTTTTGGTGGGTAGATAGCAACTGCTTACCTACACACCAAAATTCACCTTACCCCTCCCTCCCCCCCCCCCCCCCCCCCCCCCCCAAAATAAAAAAAAAAAGATGGCCACTTGGGACACCCTAGATCTATTTTTTTTATTTAACGGCACATTTACCGTGATCAACCTGCATAGTTAGACAAACAGGTCTGAGCAAGCAGTGTAGACCCAGGAGCAGTCTGATCTGGGTCAGCAATTTTTCCTTAATACCTGCACATTTTGGGTACTCCATTTGTGGGTGATATAGATATGTTCAAAATGTAGGATGCTGTTATCTTAGTATTATGGGTAATTACTGTAACTGTGTGTGACATTTTTTGTAGAACTATTATTTGTTTTTTTTGTTTTCATAGTTTGCAGGGATTAAAATAAAGCCTACCTACCTAAGTACTCTCCAAAAATCCTAGTTAATAGGCAACTGCAAACAAAATACTTTTTATGATTGGCCTGTGGCTGAGATGGGAGGAGGGGAAAGGGACATGAAGAAATACATATTCTATAGAATTAAATGCCAAAAGTTATGTTTTAGCTTAAATCTCATAAAGAAAATTAAAAGGCTCATATTGAAGTTATATTAATAGAAATGATACCATAAACTGAAAAATAATTTTTTTTTTATATTTCCTGATTAATTTAATCCATCTTAAATGTTTGCAGCTTCTGACCAAAGCGAAGAAACTTGTAATTACTAATCAGTTATTAAGTTACTAGAGAGAAAAGCTTGATGACAGACATTAAATGATGAGTCATGACTGTAAAGGGATGCAGTTTAGTGCAGTTGAATGAGAGGTAGCCCCTTCCTGTCTATCCCCACCCCCAAACACACACACACACACCAACCTATTAAAAAGCATTTTCACAGAGGATTTTATTGGCCAAATATTTAGGACTTTAGTATGCTAGCAAGCTTTTTTATATCATTATAAGTGCACAAAATAATGAATGGGGCATGCCCTGCTAACTGATGGACCCTGCACTTTATGTGGAATGTTGCATAATGCTGTTTGTCCTTCTACAAGTCAAGACTATGTTAGAATGAAAACAATTACACAGTTCCACCATAATTGTTGCACCAGCATCAATGGGCTTCATATTAACACCTGTTGTGCCCTCTCATTAGAGAGCATAGATGGTTCTATTAATGGATCACAACAAATGTTTTTATGGCTGAATAAGACAGAATTCCCAGAATTGCTATCATGCTCCAGCTGAGTCTTTGTATAATCATTATCATAAAACCATCACTTGTGGAACTGTCTCCAGATTTTTTTTCTTATTATGTACATATGTTATAATTTATTTTGGCTATTTATTTATTTATACTTATAGGGAAAACACTGAAGGGCAATGTCAGACTGCATGTGAAAATAATAATTTGATCAGAGCTTTATACATTTAGAATACCTATATACAGTCAAACCTGTCTTAAGGGGTCACCCCATGGGACCAACAAAAATTGGCTGCTTTAGACAGGTGACCCCT
Source organism: Ctena decussata (assembly GCA_963989385.1). Classification (NCBI taxonomy): domain Eukaryota; kingdom Metazoa; phylum Mollusca; class Bivalvia; order Lucinida; family Lucinidae; genus Ctena; species Ctena decussata. The sequence goes on along the minus strand of OZ022498.1, from coordinate 27,879,798 downwards.
TAATACAGGTTCATTTGCACTGTATTTGGGTCTAAGGGATCCCCAAAAAGTGGCTGCTAAAGACAGGTGACCCCTTAATACAGTGACCCTTTAAGACAGGTTCGACTGTAGTACTAATTTGTTTATTTGAAAATTGTGTTAAATTTTAATTTTTGATCCAAAGCAACTGTGATGATACACCACAACATACTGTACATTTTACTTGAAGAGAAATGATAAAGAATAACTCCACTTTGGCTCACTAGATATTGGCCTATTATTTTTCTTGTTTAATTATGTTTATATCTTACCATTATTCAACTTAGAGAATAGATTACCAAGTCCTGAGCCTTTGCCACATATTTAATCAAGTTTTCTGGTTTGCTGGACAGCTGTGCTTTTTATTTGTTTTGTTTTTTGTGAGTGTGACTCAGAATCATATTAGAGAACACATCACATTGAACTAAAATTTTGAGAAATTCTCCATTCTCAATGAAAAGTTAAGGTACCATTCATTATAAATTATATAATTTTTGCATGAGATTTGCACCTACTGATAGATTTCCATGAGATTTTGGGCAACAGTTAGAGCAAATCCCTCAAAAGATCACTGAGTATATAAACACACTGTGGCATTTTAATTTATGAACCAAGGGCATTGCAGAGCTGACAGCCCCCACCCCCACCTGATGAGCTAGTATTTGACACACCTGGCATTTCATAATAAATATGTATTTTATTAAATCCCTGGTTTCTTCTTAGGAAGAGTCAATAAATTCTTGTTAGTTGTTTACACTCTTAAAAAGGGGATAAACAACTAACAAGTAAATATATATGTTGTAACCCCTCATTAGAACTCCTCATTAAGGTAGTTCCACAGAGGGCCAAAACCTATGTTATAAAAATGCATACTGCAATTTTAATGCTCAAAAGCTCATTTAACAGTACATATGCTGCTTCTCAATGTTGGCTGAAATTATATGGAGTGTAAAGGAGTGTGTAAGTATGTATGGCCAAGTTATTTTCTAAGCTTAAAGTTGAAACAAAATCTTCATTACTGCAATTGTCCTACCACTTTCACCATCTGACAGTGCGTCGAAATTGCTGGGAAAATCAAATAGTACTGACCCTGATTAGACTGCTGTTTTGATAGTACAGTCTAACCCAGGTCTACATTGCACTTTTTAATCAAGGATTTTAGTCAATGAAGTTTTGCAAGTATTTGTTATGGCTAAACATGGCTAAACATCTATTATATTTTGCTTAGTTTTTCATGTAAAAGAAAGGTTAAAAGTTGTGTGCGTGTGTGTGTGTGTGTAGGGGTGGGGGTTGGGGATGGAGGAAGGGTGGAGGAAGAAGGGGGAGGGGGGGGGATAGAGGGGCCTTAAGTTGGGTAGGGTGATCGTGTGAGTTGCAGGAGAGGCTTTGAAATATTGGCACGTGCAGGATTAATTGGATGGCAAAATTATTTTTTTCTAGCAGTCCCTCTGATCGTGACCACAATGTACCAGTCTTAATAACCTATAAGCAAGTAAATGCGAAGTTTGAAACAGTTGACGCAGTTCTGTAATTGCGTCACAACTGTCATAAATCGATCGATTTGTTTACAGTATGGTGTAGGCTACTGATCAGAATTCTTTTCCCAATCATTCTGAAGAAAGTACAGAAAAAAATTTGTTGTATGTTGAATTACTAGATGCGTTCCTCTTCGTGTGTCGGATTTCAGGATTCAAGAACATTTCGGTAATGTTTAAATTTATTACAGATTATTTTGCTGTCTATCGATCAGGTAAAAAATCCGCCATTAATTTTGAGAAAATGAAATAGGGTACCTAAACATAATTTTGCAAAGGAAATTGTCCCAAACACCGAATTACTTAATTTTTATAATGGAGAAAGGGCAGACACCATGGTTTTTCATGGCATATGTCCGCCGACGGGAGAAAGTCGATTTATTTTGAAAATTGCTGTTGAAGTTGGCGGATAAGAGTCGTCTTTACATGATCACGTAAAACGTTCGATTGCAGAATATCTCGGTGTTTAGCTCTGCTCTTAAAGGCATAGAGAATTAAATTAAGATGTAAGGAATAAAACCATATCTTATTTTCGGCTTTGAGTAGCTTGATTCGCCGACACAGCATCACTGAAATTGCGACACGTTCGTCGATTGAATCTGAGTCTGAGAAATTTCGAACGTTATTTCGTTGCTATCTGTATAAAAATATCACTCTGCCATGGATACGCGTTCCCACTGTTATCATTTTGCTAACCCCGCCGCCTGTGCCGCCTATGCCGCTGCTGAGGGTAGTACAATAGCTCTTCCTGAACTTTGTTCAGGTGAGCTAAAAATAGTGGGGGTAAGATGGGAGCTGGGACAGTGAGACTGATTTAATTCATCTACACACACACACACACACACACGGATATAAGGTGAAAATAGGCACTGCCTATATCAAAGTCCTCAACAAGACCTCCAATTTCATACCAAACATGGCCATGATTAAAAGCTGACTCATATTGACCTCATCTGAGATGGTGTTGAGGCTGCTGTGGGGACTGCAGCAGGATAAGATTAACTTAAGTCAAACCCTCTTACAGTTCTTATCACAAGGTTTGATCGGATTCCAAACACAACTATATTTTAGAAACTAGCCCCTACCAATCCATTCTGCTGGTAAGGTCCTGTTGGGAATAACTTGCAAGTGGTAGGTGATGGGGGAGAGGGAAGGCATGTTGATACAGGGAAGGCTCAATAGTAATGTATTGGCTTGTACTACCTGTCTGAAAGGGAGGCAACACATCATTGGAATGACACTTACTTTTTGAGAATCTAATGCTGGTATCACGCATTTTTTTTTAAATGAGCCTTGACACAACACAAGAGGCCCAAATGGGCCTGATATCGCTCACCTGGCTATTGTGCAACGGAACCATTCTGATACAAAATTGGTCCAATTCCACTGAGAATTTCTCATTTTCACATTTTGCTACTTTTAGTAACAGAGGCCAACTTGCCTGGTCTTTATATATTTACTTTTGAAACACCTCAATGCATGAATCATTTTGCCACAAATTTCATCAAAATCCATTCAGGGGTTACTGAGATATTGCCAGTTTCATGTTTTGTGCTATTTTTAGTAACGGCAGATGGCGGCCATCTTGATTTGCTAAAATGCAAAAAATCGAAAAGCCTTCATGCAAGGACCATTTTGACACAAATTTGGTCCAATTCCATTGAGATTTTCTGATTTTCACATTTTTCTATTTTTAGTAACAGAGGCCAATATGACTGGTCTTACAGTTAGATATTTTGAAACATCTCAATGCAAGAATCATTTTGACACAAATTTCTTCAAAATCCATTCAGCGGTTACTGAGATATTGTCATTTTCATGTTTTGTGCTATTTTTAGTAACGGCAAATGGCGGCCATCTTGGAATGCCAAAATGCAAAAAATCGAAAAAGCTTAATGAAAGGACCATTCTGACACAAAATTAATCAAACTCCATTGAGATTTTCTAATTACATTTTTCTATTTTTAGTAACAGAGGCCAATATGAATGGTCTACAGTTAGATATTTTTGAAACATCTCAATGCAAGAATCATTTTGACACAAATTTCGTCAAAATCCATTCAGCGGTTACTGAGAGATTGTCATTTTCATGTTTTGTGCTATTTTTAGTAACGGCAGATGGCGGCCATCTTGGAATGCCAAATTGCAATTAATCAAAACGACTTCATGCAAGGAACATTCATTCTGACACAAAATTGGTCCAATTCCATTCAAGGGTTCTTGAGTAATTGTCATTTTTATGTTTGTGCTATTTTTAGTAACACCAGATGGCGGCCATCTTGGAATGCCAAATTGCAATTAATCGAAACGGCTTCATGCAAGGAACATTCTGACACAAAATTGGTCCAATTCCATTCAAGGGTTCTTGAGTAATTGTCCAGGGGTTTTCCTAGGGACCAAAATGCCATTGGCCTGCAGGGCCACCTGGCCGGAAAATCTACTGGCCATCCAAATTTTCAACTGGCCCGACTATTTTTCCAATGCGGAATATACAGGACTAATTATATTCAATAAAATAAAGCACCATTAAAAGGTATGATCCTTTATCACCAAATATCCAGTCTTATCTGTAGTTGTTTAGTATCTAAATGTTTAAGATAATTAAGCCAAGCCTGATACCTCATGATATAGCAGTGAGGTTTTCTTGTAATTGGTGCATCCAGTAACATAAGAGCCAACTGTGTCCCTAGTTTTACAAATTGAACATTTCATTCCTAGGGCATCATCAAACTCGAGCCACTTCAGGCACTTGAATTCAGTCAGCCACCCAGGTTGGAAGTACCGATGGCGGCCAGACTGTTCGTATTTGTCTTGGGTGGCTTTTTTTCTTCATCGGACTTAAGCAGCTGCTTTTGTTTTTTAGATGGCGGGGGTTGAAATAAGCGCAGAAGTCCTTTGGGGTCCATTGTTTTACATGTGACTTCTGCGATTCATCCCCAAACTTCATCGGTCGGCCATATTGTCTATTTGCAATGCCAGGAGAAATTTCATTGGATTAAACATTTCTGATCGTCCAATGAAATCATCCGTAGCAAAACGAAAGTAGACTGGTTTTCAGATGGTTTTCGCTTCAAGTTTGAAACAAACTGAATGTCCCGAAATGACTCCCCGAAATTCAACTGGCCTGACGGACCTGCTACAGTGGGATTTAACTGGCCCGAGGCCAAAATCAAGGGGCCCGGGCCAACGGACCCTCGCTTCAAAAAAACCCTGATTGTCATTTTTATGTTTGTGCTATTTTTAGTAACGGCCCCCATGGTGGCCATCTTGGATAGTCAACTGGCACAAAATTGAAATAATTCCATTCAAGAACCAATTCTGACCAAATCTGGTCAGAATTGGTTGCATTTTCTTTAGATATTGACATTTGAGCAAAATCGGCCTTGTAAACACTAAGTAGGTCACTGTGACCTAATTCCACTATAGATTTTTTTTATTTTTACAATTTTTAATACCAAGGTCCCACTTATGTTCCATGCAAACTTTCAACCAAATATACCAACTGGTTCTGGAGAAGAAGTCGATTTTGTTGTTTTTGCTATTTTTAGTAACAGCAGCCATCTTGGATTCTTGACCTGACCCAATTTTACAATTTTGAAACCCTGCAGTCTGGTCATGCTCCATGTGAAATTTGAGATCCATGGGCTCAGTGGTTTTAGAGAAGAAGTTGTTTGAAGTTGTTTAAATAGGTCATTTTTTTACATTGGCATTTGAGCAAAATTACACACGTAAACAGAAAGTAGGTTACTGTGACAAAACTACGCTACAGATTTTTTTCATTTTTACAATTTTGAATACCAAGGTTTCACTGATGTTCCATGCCAAAATTCAGACAAATATACCCAGTGGTTCTGGAGAAGAAGTTTATTTTGTTGTTTTTGCTATTTTTAGTAACGGCGGCCATCTTGGATTTTCAACCTGACCCAATTTTACAATTCTAAGACCCTGGAGTCAGGTCATGCTCCATGTGAAATTTGAGAACCATGGGACCAGTAGTTTTACAGAAGAAGATGTTTGAATATTTGTTTTTAGGTGTTGACGGACAAATTCCGTGACGACGCACGACGCACGCCGGACGCATTGGTATGACAATAGCTCACTATGGCCCTTCGGGCCAGGTGAGCTAAAAACCAGCAAAGTGGCATGTGCGCCCGGTAAAGACTCAGATCAGCCTGGGCATCTGCCCAGTCTGATCAGTCTTTGCTGAGCAGATAGCTAAATGTCAAAGCTACCTCCATGTTGACAGCAAGACTTTAATAAAACTGGACTGCTGCCCAGGCTGATCTGAGCCTTTGCTGAGCACACATGCCACTTTGATGGTTTTGTCATGTTGCGGCTCACTTCTGACTTAATTCCAGAGCAGTTTCTGTGAGAAAATTATTGTGTAAAATAGTTGTCACAATCGACTGATTCATTTCAAAATGGTGGCTGTCATTGCATATTTGATTTGACAGACAGGAATCCTAAGTAACAGGCTGGGTCTATGCAATCCATTAATGAGTTACAACTACTTTCCCCAGATTTTAGGATGATAAATACATGTACATCAATAAAATAAAATATTCACATTACCCAGGGGTCCCTTTCAAGTTGACTAGAGTTCTCTTAATTCCTGAGACGGTGAGTTTGCAAACTCAAACAAAACTCTTGCAAATAAAATATCACAGAGCACCTATAGGGGAAGAATCGGGTAACTTCGGACAGTGACATTGTTTCCTTTATATGTCAGTTGTTTGGAACTAAAACAAAAATAACTGGCCAAATAGTGAAAATCCTGATGAGACGTCTCATCTGGACTTTCACTGTTTGCAATGGTATGTCCGAATTTACCCCCATGTCCGAAGTTACCCGACTCTACCCTCGACAGAATTTACTGATTGACTATTTCAATGAACACAAGGATTAAATTAATTCGGACACTAGAATTATCTTCTCAAAAACTCGTCCTTTACACATTTAATTAATACGAAACGAAACAATGAAACAGTTAACCTTTCTAAAAGTCTAGTGACCTACAAGAAGTAAACAAAAACTCTGCAGAAGATGGTTTATCATGTGATGTCACGTCTGAGAGTGTAATAAAGCCATGAATTAAAAAAGATAATCCACTAGTGGATTAAATATGCAAATAATGTCGTAACGTTATGCTTTGGCGTCCATAAAACGTTGCGTTTTCTTAAGGTGAAATCTTGACGTTTTAGTGCAAAATTTGCTAATAAAACACGATTTTAGTGTCATATGACAACAGAATCTTGCATTCCTGCTCCTGTATTATTGAATTTATTAAACGAGCACTCATGTAAGATCCTCTATATCTCACCTGTCAGTGCAGTGTCACAAGAGCCAAACCAGAAAACTTGACAGAAGTTTACCTGCTGCCATTTCCAGAAAAGTAATATATATGTCTCTCTTCTGCTAGGAATCACAGGAGTGACAATAAATACACTGCATAACTGCTCTGACCTAAGAAAGATCCTCATTCTCTTAAGGTGAACTGGTACACCTCCATACTTCTGCCATTATTTCCAAGGGAAACATTTTTTGTGACTTCCATATTGCTTCCCTGGATGGAGCTCTTAAAAATGTGGTCTACTTTTATAGGAAAGAATTTGCTCCTACAGGAGCAAATTCTTTCCTTTAAGAGTTGACCCCCATTCAGAAGGGAGGCAAATAAGAAAATTGTGTTGTTTCCCATGGAAGTGTACCAATCCACCTTAATAACAATAGTCTTCTACACTGCATTAATACTGTCTGAGCAGAGCCCCTGATTAAGGGATCAGGCAATGACAGAGAACAGTCCCTTTATTACACAATGCTTCATACCATAGAAAGGCATAATGTTATTATGTGAACAGCATGCTGTTGTAATGTAAAATCTACAAACTAAACTGTGGACAAACAACTGACTGGGAAGAACACAGGTTGTTCAGAGGTTTTCACTGGTACAGCAGAGCATGAGACAGAGCTCTTTATAGCAAGGCTTCGGTGGAACAGAACGTCTCTCCATATATTTTCATTAAAACAATCTACTGTATTTCTTCTGATAAATGCCCAAGGGGTGTTGCAATAAACAGAAAAGGTACGTGGCATTTACTGGAAGAAATAAAGTATTAAGACTAGATTTAACTTTCACTTGGCATTACAGTATTATAGTGAATCAATGTATTAACCAATACAAAATTTGCAAGAAGGTAAGTAGCTAAATTTGCAAATATCATAGATGATAGATTCAGATGAAGCAGCTCAAAATGAGCTGCCTTATCTGGATCTACTTTAGCTTGTATGGAACGTATTTGAAATATTGCAGATGTAAATTTTGTCATCTGCTTTTTTGGCACATTTAGAGATAAAGGAAGGTCATAGATTGTCATACATTCAAATATCCAGCTCCAAATACACATGCAAGGCACTACTTGTCTTATGCAGAGAATATCCAATGATATCCAATGATAAAATGTTTTTCCACCATTTTACAAAGGGAAACAACTGTTATGACCTCCTGTTTGCTTTCCTCACTGAAAAAGCCCTTCAAATATTAAATTTATTCTTAATGGAAAGAATTTGCTCCCTTAGGAGAAAATTCCTTTACTTTAAGAATAAATCCATATTGAGAACTGAGGCAAAAAAGAAAATGACAGAGTGGCTTCCCTTGAAAGCATGCACATTCATCTTAAATACTCTTCTTATCCAACAATCTGATCTGTTTTGTTAAACGAGCTTCCTAGCACTTTGCAGAAGCTCACTGTAGATAAGCCTGCACTGCAGCACTTCACAAGTCAGCATGAAAATTTAATCCATGTAGATCCAGATCAGACTGTTCTGTATTCGATAATCTTATCTTATGGCTGTTCAGTATCTGGCTACTTGACAAGACAAACATCGGTTCCCTAGCTGTCTTCTATTCACATCACTAGCTGTCCTCTACTCCAATCACTAGCCATCCTCTACTCCAATCACTAGCCATCCTCTACTCCTATCTTCTCGTTGACTATTCATTGATTATCCATCTTTGTAGACTAGAAATTTGACCTATGTCTTTGGCTGCCATCATTTGCTTTTGGTGTCCAAAAGATACCTGGAAAGGTACGAAAGTATTCTTTATGTATCTGTTTACCCCTTGTTGATAAATGAGCCGCGACAAGACCAAACCAACAGAGCCGCATGTGCACCCAGCAAAGACTATGAACAGCCTGGAAAGTGGCACAGTCTGATTAGAGTCTTCTCTGTGCATTTGAAGTATGGCTAAGGTCTAAGCTAGCTCCAAGTGGACAGCGAAGACTCTGATCAGACTGGGTGGATGCACAGGCTGATCAAGTGTTCACTAGGCGCATATGCCACTTTGTTGGTTTTGTTGTGCAACTGCTCAAATCAGAGCTCCAGATAGTCTCTTTTTTTAAGGATAATTTGGAGATATTTTTTATTTATCAACTGAAACCTATGTTGTGACACCTCATTAGAACTGTCTCAGTGAGACGGCTGTAATGAGAGTCACAACATATGTTTAATGGGAAAAAATATGGAAAATTATCCCAAAATTTTCCTTGTCACCCCTTCTTATCTAGAGCACTGATAAATGTTATGCAGTACTAACATTATGCCGGCTACACTAGTACTGCTTTTCTAAAATCTCAGCCATTGCAGCACCTGTATTAAAGCTGTCAAGCATAAAGAATATGCACTACATGCATAAGAATTAAGTTCAAGACAAACAAGGAAGCAAACTTGACCATTCCAATAAAAGTGAGTGAGTGAACTCAGACTATTTTAAACTTTCCACCAACAACTAGGTCATACAAAAACAGGACCTCTGTTTAAAATCTCCTCTGAAAGACCGGAGAAGCGAGGGGTCGATCTTGCAAGCCCTGGATTGGTTGTCCAGCGTGTTATCCACTACACTACCGCCACTCCTTCCAATTAAAGGCTGAAGGTCAATCTAAATCAGATCCAGATGCTGCATACCAAGTTTTGAAGCTGATGGCCTTTTGTTTCTGGAGAAGATGTTTAATGGGCATTATCATGTATGAGTATGGTGAGAATCTTGTCCACGTGACTTCAACCGCAAGGTCACCATCTGAACAAATTAGTATATACCTGAATACCTGTAAGCTATACCATGTTTCAAGGTCTTCAGCATTTTGGCTCTGAAGCAGATTTATTTTAAGATAAAATGCCCTAGAGGTTCTATATGAAATATGCAGGGATACAGACTAGCGGTCGCCCACTCGCCCACTGCGAGTAAAAAATCGGCTGGGCGCCTAAAATTAAAATGACAGTCGCCCAGTTTGCGATCGTGAGCTGTCGGCGAGTGTCTGGCATGTTTTCGGCTTGGAGTAAAATCCGTCACTTCAAAGGGTATTGCTAACTTCCGCGCCAATATCTGCTAAGAATATTCGGTGTTCCGTCATACTTGTGTGTTGGATTTTACTCACTATCGAGAAAAACAACATGGCTGCCTCCCCATAATGTACGATAGCAGACAGATAGATTTGGCAGCTAAAAACTTAGCCGTTTATGCATTTTTTGAGCGTAATATGGCGATACATCGCTAGTGTTTCACACCCGATTGCTCAAAGGAAGCAAAACCCTGAAGAAAGGAGTGTTTACTACAAAGCCTACGGAAAAGGTGCAATTCTGGTGCAGATTCTGAATAAAAGATTCTCACGTTTTAAATGTGGGCCCCTAAATTTCTGGCTGGGCGACTAGTTTTCAGTTTTTAGGGGCCAGCTTGCTCCTATGATAAATGAGTTAGTCTGTATCCCTGAATATGGCTTACATTAGCCCAGTGGCTTTGGAGAAGAACATATTTTAATTTTGAAATCTCAGTGGCCTTGGACAAAGGTCAAAGAATAACCTTTACCACTGATGTACTCATTTAGTTGACAAGATATACTAAGTATTACATCAGGACCATCTGAACAACTTTCACTCCCCCTTCCTATGGAGCTTTCAAACCGATTTGGCTTCAACTAGCCCTGTGATTTCTGAGAAATGTTTGGAAATGTTGATGGACAGCAATGGACAACAGACATAAGCTCCACTATGAGCATTCAGCTCAGTGTGCTTAAACTCCCCAAGGTAACTGTTCCTACATTTCACAATTAAACCAGTCAACCTGTGAACAGTATAAGAATCTGTCAAGGGTAGCGGGGTCAGACAGGTGGGTGGCTGGCAGATCAAAACCTAGGCTCAAAGGGAATGGATACATTTTCAGGGGAAGCAACTCTACCATTCTTTTTTACCTCCCTTCTTAATTGCAATCAACTATTAAAGGAAAAAAAATTGCTCCTCTAGGTGCAAATTTTATCCCATAGGAGTAGACCCGATTTCAAAAGGGGCTACATAGTCCAGGGAAGCAAAGAGGAGGCCACAAAAAATGTGTCCCTTTGTAAACTGGACAACAAACATTGAGGTGTGCCCACTACCCAAAATATATGAACTTACCACTCCTGTCTCGCTAACACAGCCCTCTGCCTGACTAGACGCTTTGGATCATCTAATGCTGTTTCCAGGGCCCTTGTGATCTGACTCCGATATGGTATCACAATATGAACCGGTAATGTTGTCAACTCTTCTATGCATTTCAAGGCTGCCATTCTGACTTTCTGCAGAAATAAATACAGACCGTAATATGGCAGTTTTCAAATCACACCCTATATATATCAGACCAAGAGACCCATATCAGACCAAGGGTTGAACGCCAAACCGATAATATTGGTAGAGGGTTGATAAGGGTGTATGATATGAAAATATCAACATCATATTTTATCATTCATTTTACTGCTTCTTTTTTCCCTTCTTTTTTCAAGGCATGTAAATTAAGAAACAAAACCAGCAATGATAGAAGAAATATTATTTGTAGCTAAAATATTTTCCCCTGTGTCATTGAAATGATTTCATTACTCTCTTAGAACCCCAGTAGCTCAGTGGGTTAAGCGCTGGCCTACTGATCTAGCAGACTGGGTTCGAGCCCCCCATGAGGCAAGAATCTTTCCTACTTTAAACAGGGTTTCACTGAACACAGCTTTTCATTTTCATCCTCCCATTGTCCTGATATGACTGAAATACTGTTGAAAAGGATGTAAAATTGCAAGTCATCCATCCATTATCCTCTTGTATGAGTATGACATGTGCAAAGCCAATGCACATACTGTCCATTTAATAGTAGCCTATCTGTTGCAGAGTCTGCTTCAACCTAAACGGATTTGTTTTTATAAACAGAAGCAGAGAGTGGGTATTCATTTTCTTAATTAGGGAATAAGAGAGAAAGGAACATTTTGTCAGAAACAAAATTAAATGGTTTTCATCGAATTTTTAATTACGCTTCAAAAGCCATACAGTTTTGAGTTCAACATGACCACATGGTAATCGCGGTAGTAGTCAAGAATGCCCTTTGAGGATATAATGACTATGACATGCAGAGGTGATACAACTAAGCACACTGACTGCTGACATGAACATGATTTCAAGGCTCATTTGCACATGCAAAATCTACGTATTTTCTAACAAATGGATGATAAAGTATTATATCATAAAGAAATGGGTAAAAGCTCTCTCCCAGGGGTCAAGATTTCAACCATTGAAACTTGCTCCATCCCTTGTTGAAATTACAACCGCCAGCAGCTAGTGAAAATGCGGGATCAGAATGATGCCCAGCAGCAGTAGGATCTGAGTTTACACTATTTGCTACGGAAACTCTGTCAGAAATATTTAAAGTCTTAATATATACGTGGCAAAAGAAGTTAGGGATATTTGTATGTACGATGAAATAAAAGGAAACTAAGACATATCTGAAATCTGAAATTGATATATTTGATTACATTATTTCATTTACAGACAAAAATCCATCCGTTGGAGTCTGTAGCACTAGATGTAAATGAGAAAATTTGTATGGACGATCACTAGGGTCACCAATAAAACCTCACAAATCTGTCATTATCGCGTATGTCCACCTGTTGCATCTATGCAGGCCACACAACGACGACGCATACTCCTGATGAGTCTGGCAATCTGTAGCTGGGGTATCCTCCTCCACTTCTCCTGCAAGGCTGCGCCCAAAGCTTGGAGCGTTCTTGGTCGTGGAACTCTCTGTCGTACACGCTGGCCAAGAATGTCCCAAACATGCTCGATTGGCGACAAGTCAGGGGATCGAGCAGGCCAATCGAGATGATCCACATTGTTCTGCTGCAGGAACTGCTGTACTATCCTCACCCGATGAGGTCTTGCATTGTCATCCTGCAGCACTACGTGGTGTTGTTGAACAAAAGGCAGAACAACCGGCAGTAGCACTTCATTGATGTAGCGTTGGCCTGTCAGAGTTCCGTTAAGCACAAGCAGCTGTGTACGGGGACGAACAGATATGCCGCCCAATACCATAAGACTTCCTCCTCCATACCAGTCATGTTCAGAAATGGTGCAGTTCGCGTACCTCTCACCTCTGCGACATCGTCTGTCAAGCATATCCAGCAGAAACCGTGACTCGTCGGTAAAGAGTACAGTCACCCAATGTTGGTTAGTCGATCGACGATGCTGCCTTGTCCATGCTAGCCTGGCTTGTCTATGTCTCTGGGAAAAGTGGCACCCCAACGTAAGGTCGCGAGCTCTAAGTCCAGCGCTGTGAAGTCGATTCCGCACGGTTTGAACAGACACTCTTGTTCCAGTTCTTGAGAGACGTTCGCGCAGTTGTTCGGCGCTTATTGATCGTGATCTCAAGGCTGACGTACGCAGGAACCGATCCTGGGCTTGCGACGTAGACCTCGGGCGCCCACTTCGACGTCGATCTAACGTGCTGTTGGTTTGTGCCAACCGAGTTTGTAGGCGGCTGATCACACTGTGAAACACCCAAACGTCTAGCAACTTCGACTTGCCTCATGCCAGCTTCGAGCATTCCAATAGCGCGTGAGCGCGCGTCGTTTGGCAGATATCGACGTTGTGGAATTTTAACGCTAGTTGAACAGATGTTGTCAATCAATAGTAAAGCAATAGATTTGTTAGCTAGAATTTGTTCACTTTTGAAAGGATTAGCGCTCAAATTCAGCCGATGAGCAAAGCTAACCGGTGAAATTGAGCATTGTGTATTTGTGACATTTTTCACTCAACCCTACTGTTGTATTGTGCATGTTTTTTTTTTCTGTACAAGAGAGTGAACTGATTTCAGTTCTACAAAGTTTATTGTTATTGAATTAACTTTATTATTACACCATAATATTATAGATTGGATTAATACCTGATATACATTTCACTCAAGAATAAAAATATCCCTAACTTTCTTTGCCACGTATATATAGTATATAGAGGAGCTTACACAATTGGCCCTTTCATATGAAATTTATGAATTTCATATCAAAAGACCATTCGAGTAAGATTCTGTTTATCATATGACTCTTTAAAATGGAATTTTATAGCCTTCAAAATGAACGTTTTTTCGTTAAGAAAACACTTGCTGACACTGTCGTTGTCAATGATGTTAAACATACATGCCAAAATATTATTACACATGTGGTCTTTCAATTTTAATGACATGACATTATCCACTGATGTCATATGATAAATAAATTTTATTGTGATTCTAATTCTTTTCCTTGCACCTACCATGGATGGCCTGTATATGGTTAGTTTTAAAAGTTTTGGAACAAGAGCATCTATCTGCTTATGAACAAGTTCTGGCGCATTCTCAATAAGGTCACCCAAGGTCAACATTGTTGAGAGTTGAAGGTCAATCTCTTCACACTGGAGGGAATGTATAAGTAATGGAAACACCTGAAAAAGAAACAGGCTAAGGTGGACATTCACTCTTTTACCATAAGGGTGTGACAAAATCATTTTCTGTTCGTGTTCAGGAGCATTCTGGATGAGGTAAACCTCAGTTAAGGTGAATGGGTATGCCTCCATGTTGTTCTGCAAATTTTACTTTGGGAAACAACTTCGGTAGCTTCCTGTTTGCTTCACTGGATGACAAAGCTGTTTTCAAATGGGTTCTACTCTGAAAGAAAGGAATTAGCCCCTAAGGATGCAAATTCTTTCTTTTAAGAATTGACTCCAATTGAAAAGTAAGGCAACAAAACCTGTCCGCGTACAAAATAGCTTGCCTGACAGCGCCTTGCCCATCACTTATAATACTTTAATGTAAAACTTTAACATTTTGCTAACGCTGATGCCAACGACAATGCCCACACTGGGTATAGTGCAATAGCTCTTCCTGTACATTCATACAGGCAAGCTAAATATGACGATGGCAGAGTCATGAATTCCGCAGAATGCTATGTCCCATCTGCCTTGCTCTTCCACAGTAGCAGAGATCATGGTTAGATTAAGTTTCATGAATTCATGTATAAAAATTTGAGTGAACTGGCCTTGCACGCTAAGGATGCCATTCTGGACATAAAATTCAACAGTCAACAGAGTATGAAATAATCATGAAAAGTATACAGTAGTGCAACATGCCTCAGGAACATTCTAAGAAGAAACTCAGTACCAGGTTCAATGATTGCAGGCATCATAGTTTGAGAGAAACGGACTTAAACACTAGGATCGAGATAATTTTGGACACTGAATTTTACGAAATCAGCAGAGCATGAAATATAGGTCAAGAGTAGAAAAAGTGCAACATACCTTGCGAACATTCTGACAAGAAACTTTATACCAGGTTTGACTATTGTAGGTATCATCGTTTGAGAGAAATGGACTTAAACACTAAGGTCGAGGTAATTTTGAACACTGAATTTTACGAAGTCAGCAGAGCATGAAATATTGGTCAAGGGTAGAAAAAAGTGCAACATACCTTGAGAACACTCTAAAAAGAAACTTTATACCAAGTTTCATGATTGTAGGTATCATAGTTTGAGAGAAATGGATTTAACCACTAGAGCTGAGGTAGTTGTGGATGGATGGAAGGACTTATGGACAGACGGACAGACATTCGGACGGAATGACTGACGGACGGACGGACGGAAAAGTGAACTCCTATATCACACCTAGCTAAAGCAGGTGCGACAAAAAGGACCCAATGATCATAATGTGCCTTGATTATAGAATAATTTTAAGATGATTCTGTGACATTTTTTTCTTATTTCTAAGTAGCCCTCTTTTCAGTTACTGGGAAATGGGTCATATACAATTTATAATCACAAAATAATCCAAAGACTAGAAAAGAATCATAATCTGGGCCAGTTTTGAATATGCTACCTCTGGATTTCAAGTTCAGAAGCCAAATGACCATACAGTACACTGTCAGGGGAAGAAACTGTGCCATTTTTATTTTTGCATCCTATATCAATAAGGATCAACTCTTAAAGGAAAAAAAATTGCTCCCCTTATAGTAAATTCTTCCCTTTAAGTAAACACTCCATTTTGGAAGGGCTTCATCATCTAGGGAAGCAAGGTTTTACCAGAAAGTCACAAAAGTAGTTTCTGATTGTGAAAAAGGTGGACAACATGAAGATGTAACAATTCACCATTAATGCCTCAGCACCACGAAGTCATTTGTCAAGGGTTCTTTAATCCTTAACCTGCTACAGAAGTTATGCATGTGCCCCTTAAAAAGGGATACCCTACATCAGAAGCCATAACTTCTACTAACTTTGATTGATTTAGCTGATCTTTTCACTCAGTTGCAATGAGGTGTGTGGCCATTTCCGGACATTATCAAGGTCATGTGACCTCCTTATTTGGTGATCAAATGGAACCTGACTAAGACAGTTAAAAAATACAGAATATAAGACATTATCACCAGGTATACGCTCTGTAGGTTAACTAATGACGTCTTTACTTTTGAAATACCAGGCCTTGATGGTTAATTTAAGTGTTTGTTGTTGTTGCAATGTATTGCCTATCTACAACTCATATATACCTTATCTAACTCTGGCATCAATACTTGTTTGTCCATATCTTTTATCAGATGTGATACGGCTAATAGGTAGTTCTTCCTGCAGTCTGAAAATAATCATACAGACTATGTTACAGTGATTTAATAGTTTGTCTGTCTGTACAAAGAGTTTTATCGATGAGGGATATATGAAACAGTCATACCATGGTTTGTTTGCTTGTAAAGTTGATAATCCAAGCTCTTCAGTTATACCATGGTTTGTCCACTTGTACAGTCGACAATCCAAGCTCAAGAACCTTAAGAGCTTGGATTATTGACTGTACAAGCAGACAAACCATGGTATAACTATTTCATTTAACCCTCATCAGAAAGGAAATATGCATGTAAGGAACTATTTCATACAAAAGTTCCCATTTTCTGGCAAGGATGATTTTAAGTTGCTTCCTGAAATTTCAAATGCCTCATTAACCCTAATTATTTAGACATCTTTTAAAACTGGTTTCTCTATTCATTTATGTAACATAGACTTCCAAAATCAATTTCCCTCAGATCCAGCTATTTTATCATACTATTGGCTAAATGGCAGTCTGGTCTGTAATGCTTGCCCAGGCATTATCAAGATTTTGCTGTAGCAAAACTTCCCTTTTTATCATGCATCTGCTGCAAAATTCACCTGATATCTGGGGTATGATAACGTGAAGTGGTATTATGTCACTTTAGAACTGAGCTTGTGCCAATGTTATCAGGCGATGCCTTTGAAAGCGATCTCTAAAAACGATTGGCTACATATTGACATTGGCTGTGATATCAACGTTCTATTGGTTAATTGATGTCACCGACTTACGTCATAACGCATTCGCGGCGGCGGCAAGATCGAACAAAACTGTGTTTGCTTAACATTTGTTTGCCGCTCTTTACGCCGTAAAATCTTCTAATAATGCATGATAAATAGAAAACCATGTAAGTGTCTTTTGATATGAAATTTATCAGGCTCGACCAGAAACACGTTGGACTGGCTCAGCAAGCCTCGCCATTCCTACGCTGTTTCTGGTCTCGCCTGGTAAACTTGACATCATAGGACACTAGCATGGTATTCTCTATTTACCATGCATCTGCTGCAAAATTCACCTGACAACAGGGGTATGATAACATGATGTGATATCATGTCACTGTACCATTGCGCTTGTGCGAATGTTATCAGGCAATGTCTTAAGGAGCGATCTCTGAAGATGATTGGCTACATACTAAGTTGGCCCTGATAACAACTTTCAATTTGTTAAATGACGTCACCGACTAGTGTCATCAGGCATCCGCGACGTCAGCAAGTTCGAACAAAACTGCCGTTGCTTTTCATTTGTTTGGCTCTCTTTACGCCGTAAAATATTCTAATGATGCATGATAAATAGAAAACCACGTAAGTGTCTTTTGATATCAAGTCTATGCTGTTTCTAGTCTCGCCTGATAAACTTGATATCAAAAGACACTAACATGATATTCTCTATTTATAAGCTTCAGCAATGAACTGATGCAAGTACCATGGTAACTATATATTTCACCAGCAGTTAGAGTAACTACACCAAGTAAGCAGGTGCTCACATATGCCTCCTGCCAGTGAAACTACATAAATATGAGCAATCAAAGAAGTTAAAAGTGGAATAGGGGGACAGACAAAAACATGAACAGATAACAGTGTTTGATTTATAAGTTTAACACGTTACCGTGCGCAGAAGATTCAAATCCCTGAGCCAGCTTAGGCAGGTTTTCTATGAAGAATCTTTGTCTGTACATCATTCTAATATTTGCCGACATTTCCTTGGTCATTACGTCGTCACATGGTGTCAGAATGGTAGCAAAGCCTGTTGCCGCTGCCCTGCCAACTGATATGTCCGCCAGCAGATCTATCAGCTAGAGACAGAAATAGCACTATATATCATGGCTCTCATTGAGACTGAACTTCATGTAAGCAAGTAAGTAAAGTCTTTATTTTACGAGGCTTACAAATTTAGCAATGTAGCAAATCTTCCATGAAGCCCTCAAACCATTTACGTAATTTACATGCATGCATATATATACAGGTGCCAATTGCCAATTGGCACCTGTATATATAACATTTCGTACAAGGACCATGTAACCAATGAGGAGGTTCGCAGGAAGATCCAAGCAGCCATTGGAGAATATGATGAACTCCTGACGCTGGTCAAGAAACGGAAACTAAGGTGGTTTGGCCACGTCTCAAGGTCCTCTGGTTTAGCAAAGACAATTCTTCAGGGCACAGTGAAAGGAAAAAGAAGAATTGGTAGACAGAAGAAGAGGTGGGAAGACAATATCAAGGAGTGGACTGGAATGGATTTTGCCAGCTCAACTAGGGCAGCTGAAGACAGAACAAGGTGGAAAGGGATTGTTTTGAAGTCAGCTGTGGTGCCCCAACGACCTAGTAAGGTTATGGGATAGAATAGAATAGAATAGAATATATATACAACAAATGGTGAACAGCATGTAAAAGCACTAAAATGATATAATGCAAGCCCCAAACAAAAACGCACCTCACTCCATTTGTATATTGCAAATGCTAGAATCAGTATGGTCAGTATATATAAAACATCAGATTGACCAGATTTCCTGCTACTGAATGTCTAGAATCCCCAAGTTTAAGACTGCACAGGCTAATCTGAGTCTTTGCCATGAAAAATGGCATAAAAGTATCTTTTCTCCTGATCCGAATCAGTTAATGATGAAGACATACACAACTACCATCCAATATCTGTTCTTTCACTAAACTACTTCATGATTCTCTAATGGACCATCTCAATTTATACAAACTGCTTCAAGATACACAATCTGGCTTCAGGCCAAATCATTTCTGTGGAACAGTCCTCTTGAGTATGGTTGATTTATGGTTAAATGCGCTTGATCATGGTTAACTTGTGTGGGTCTTGTTACTAGATTTTACTGTACAAAGGAAGATAAGGCAAATGGGCATTTGTTGGTTTGCCTTATATTGCTTTGTAATTTAGTAAATGCACATTTTCCTCAGATTTCATTGTAATTCAAGCCTCTTCAGAATCTTCTCAATAAGGGGAGCAAGTTCTTTCTTTAAGAGTTGAGCCCCATTACGAAGGGAGTCAAGAACTCCAAATGACAAAATTGTCTCCTCTGCTAGTGTACCTTAAAGTATTCACCATATTTTGACAAATATTTTTCAATCATACAAAATTTTCCATCTCCTTTTGCCCTACTATGGGATGTGAAATAAACCTGTTAGCAAACAGTGTTGACATGGATCACACTGCTCCTAAAGCTGTATGGGTATACTGCCATGTTTTTCTGCCTGTTTTACAAAGGGGAACAACTTCTGTTACTTTCTGTTTGCTTCCCTGGGTGACAAAACCCTTCCCAAAAGGAGTCTACTATGAAAGGGAAGAATTTGCTCCTAACTTCAAAAGTTGACCCCCCGTTGAAAAGGGAAGCAAAAATGAAAACAGCAGAGTTGCTTCCCATGAATGTGTACACCTTCATGGTAAGAGTAGTCTTGACCTAGGTATAAACAGTTTGCTCATGCATTTCTATACAAATATGTTACGTAAAAAAAACAAACAGATATGGCCTACCATGCTAGTGAATGAAGCTGATAGCTTATGGTTTCTTAGCACTAAAGCTTTAGTTATCCAGGACCAGTAGTGGACAGCCAGAGTCTTCTTGGAAATATCATCACAGGACTGTAGGATTGTTTCAACATAACTTTTGATATGTTCAAGTAGGCCACTCAACTCCTCTTCTGAAACAAGCAAAAGGAGGCTCAGATATGAAATACAGAAAAATACAGAAATGAATCTATTCTATCTCGCTTCTAATTTTGAAGGCTTGTAACCCTTAAAGCACCAAAAAAGCAGACAACAAATTTTACATCTGCAAAATTAAAACAAAAAATGTTCCGTCCAAGCTATACTCAGCGTCAATGAAAACGCACCAGTTTGGAACTTATGGCACATTATGTTCTTTTAATGTTTGGTTTAATGTAATATACAATTTGGTTAATCTTTGTTTTCTGGTATTGAGATAGAATGTTTGCAAATTAGATTTCGTTCATCAGCGGGTGCTATCAAGCGTGACGTCAATACTGACGTATTTGAATGCTGTCGATATCAAATGACACATTTAAAGCGTAATATTTCCATATTTAATGCTCTGCCAGACACTTGATTGCAAATGAATCTTTCATTGGAAGGTCTCTTGACATAAAATCCACTTTTCCTTCACTGAATTATGACCCGGTCAGGCAAATAACGGTGACATTATCCAAGTAACATCATGCTCTGGCTGGATAATGGTTGACATTTGCCCCATAGAACTTCCCAAATTCTGTTTCTACTATTTAAAAAAGGATTATATTTACCTTTAGTTACTTTTGTCTGCCCTTGTTTGATGAACGTGACAATAAAGTGATGGTCGAATCCAAGTCACTTTGTTGCACTCGGTTGTCTGGATTTCTTTTCTATAGCGATTTGATAGGGTATCTATACTCTAGCAAAATCTATCATTTGGGAATTTCTACCATGTGAAATTATGGTAGAATTCCGTGTTTCTTGATTTCAGAACATATGTTACGACACACACTCACAGCGTACCTTCAGGCAAAATGACATCATGGGCGTGATGAGATGGTCCGATATGATAACTATACCCTGTTGATATAGTATGATTATTGAATTTACGCAAAAAATTTACATTTTAAGACTGGTGTGTTTTCATTGGCCCTGAGTATATATCATAATTCAAAGAGTGCAGATTCAACTGAGGCAACTCTAAATAAATAAAAGTGCTCCAGATAGGACTAGCGGGGGATCATTTAAGGATAATTTTCAATAGTTCTCCACAACAAGACCTGTCAGTGGGACAGGATAGCTCGCCTGACAGCGCCTCGCCCATCACCTAAAAAACTTTAACGTAAAACTTTAATATTTTGCTAATGCCGACGCTCACGCCAACGCCGGGGGTAGTGCAATAGCTCTTCCGGTACATTCGTACTGGCGAGCTAAAAATGTATGTTGTGACCTCTCATTAAAACTGCCTTGTGCAGACAGTTTTAAAGAGAAGTCAAAACATATAAGAGCCATGACATGACAAAACCAACAAGCAAATTCAGTGAATTTATACCCCCTGCCGAAGTGGCCTTGATTTGTTTATTATTATGTTTTTTTTACGTTTCATGTAATTTTGTTTACTGGGCTGAAAGGACTATTACTCTTGCATAAGTGAGGCATAAGCTGAAGCTGTTCTTTAACACTTGCCTCAGCATCATTCAGTTTCAAGAAATTTTGTTCAGTCCAGTATCTAAGTTATGGCTAAATCAATTCAAGGGCATTAAATCATGCACTACTTATGTGAGTATGATCAAACTTAATGTGCACTGCTATGTCAAGACAATAGATAAATATTTTAAGTTTCATGAAATTCCATTCATTGGTTACTTAGTTATGACTCAATTTGTTGATTTTAAACCAAGTCAAGGGCAATAACTCATTGCTAACTGAAGCAATTTCGGCAAAACGTAAGATGCACCAATGTGTTACAGTGATACATATTTATTAAAAGTTTCATAGAATTCTATTCATTGATTACTTATTTATGGCTAAATGTGTCAATTTTAAATTGATTCAAGGGCAATAACTCATGCACTTCTGATGCAACTCTGATGAAACTTTATGTGCACAACCACCTTATAGTTATACATATTATTAAAGTTTAAGTTTCATGAAGTTTCGATAGTTGGTTACTTAGTTATGGCTCATTTTATTGATTTTAAGTCAATTCAAGGGCAATAACTCATGCATTCCTGAAGCCACTTTGATGAAATTCGATATGCATCAGCGGGTTATAGTGATATATATTTATTATAAGTTTCATAAAATTCCGTCCAGTGGTTACTCAGTTATGGATCATTTTATTGATTTTAAAACAATTCAAGGGCAATAACTCCTGCATTACTAAAGCCAGTCTGATGAAACTTGACGTGCATCAGCGGTTTATAGTAATAAATATTTTTTTTAAGTTTCATGAAATTCCGTTCAGTGGTTACTTAGTTATGGCTCCGGACGGACAGACAGACAGAAGGACGGACGAAGGAAGGACGGACGGACATGGAGAAACCTATATCCCTCCGCCCAAAGTTATGGATCATTTTATTGATTTTAAAACAATTCAAGGGCAATAACTCCTGCATTACTAAAGCCAGTCTGATGAAACTTGACGTGCATCAGCGGTTTATAGTAATATATATTTATTTTAAGTTTCATAAAATTCTGTTCAGTGGTTACTTAGTTATGGCCCCGGACGGACGGACGGAAGGACGGACGGACGGACATGGAGAAACCTATATCCCTCCCCCTTTGGCGGGGGATAATAACAAAGTGGCATGTGTGCCCAGCAAAGACTCAGATCAACCTGGGCAGCTGCTCAGTCTGATCAGAGTCTTCACTTTGGGTTTAAAGGGTGGATAAGGACCTAAGCTAGCCCTACACAGACAGGGAAGACTCTGATCAGACTGGGCAGATGCCCAGGCTGATCTGAGTCTTAGCTGGGCACACATGCCACTTGGTTGGTTTTGTTATGTTGCCACTCATATTACCATCAAGAAGAACATCTCTGAATAATTCTCAAAACTCCACCTATCTGGAGGTGTTTGAAAGCTGAAACCTTATCATGAGCCTGTCAAATCTGTCCACACATCCATCCACTCATCCATCCATCTCAAATATATTACCATTCCTCCATTTGTTCACTAGCCCAGCCAGACCTTTGATCACATGTATATGCGTAGTAACATCAAAAACTGTCTCAGCAAGGGCAGACAATCTGTCAATAAATTCTTTTCCTCGGGGGATTTCAACCTGAAAAAAGAATTACGGTAAAAAGTCTAAGTATTTGGACAGAGAGATCTGAGCAAAAAGTGCAGACCAAGATCAGTCTGCTCCAAATAATAATATAATAATATAACTTTATGCAACATAATATAACATTATTTTCGGAAAAGAGGCAGGGTTTTTTTATCAGAGCAGGGGCGTTTATTAGGATTAATACCGTACTCCCTCTTATCTGGCGGTCTAGATAAGCAAACCAAGCATGCCCTTACCAAACTATGCATTTGCTCAGTCTGCCATTTGTAACTTGCAGACAGATCTTCATCAAATATTAATTTTGGAAAGACAAACATGGGGAAAAAGCAGACCAAAAGTTTTCATCTTATTCATTCAGGAAAAGAGATACTGTTCCATGTTTTTCCACCATTTTGTCAAAGGAGACATTTTATGCTTTAGTAATGGCTTTCCTTTCAGAGGAGCCCCTTTCGAAAGGGGTCTACACTAAAAGTAAAGAATCTTCTAGGAGAAAATTCTTTACAAATTGCCCACATTCAGAATGGAGGCCAAGATGAAAATGACAGAGTTGCTTTCCCTGCAAATGTATCCAATAACCTCAATATCTAATTACAAGAATTCCGCGGAATGCAGCGTCTCGCCTGCTGGCGCTTTGTCACTCAGCAAAGATGTATGCATGACTCAAGTTTCATGGCTCTGGCCTTTATAGTTTCTGAGTAACAGACCTAAATGCGAAAACTCGACAAAAAATTGCAAAGTCAGCCAACCGTAAAATGTAGGTCAAGACTCAATACAGATGATGGTTTTGAGAGTTACTCTTCCATATGTAAGCATGAACCAAGTTTCATGGCTCTAGCCCTTATAGTTTCTGAGTAACAGACCTAAACCCGAAAACTCTACAAAAAATTGCAAAGTCAGTCAACCGTGAAATGTAGGTCAAGACTCAATGTTGATGATGGCTTTGAGATCTACTCTTCCAGATGTATGCATGGCCCAAGTTTCATGGCTCTAGCTCTTATAGTTTCTGAGAAAATGACCTAAACACGAAAACTCGACAAAAAATTGCAAAGTCAGTCAACCATAAAATCTAGGTCAAGACTCAACATTGATGATGGCTTTCAGCTATACTCTTCTAGATGTATGCATGACCCAAGTTTCATGGTTCTAACCCTTACAATTTCTGAGAAAATGACCTAAACGCAAAAACTCGACAAAAAATTGCGAAGTCAGTCAACCATAAATCTAGGTCAAGACTCAATATCAATGATGGCTTTCAGCAGTACTCTTCCAGATGTTTGCATGACCCAAGTTTCATGGCTCTAGCTCTTATAGTTTCTGAAAAAATGACCTAAACGCAAAAACTCGACAAAAAACTGCGAAGTCAGTCAACCGTAAAATCTAGGTCAAGACTCAATATTGATGATGGCTTTCAGCTGTACTCTTCCAGATGTATGCATGACCCAAGTTTCATGGCTCTAGCCCTTATAGTTTCTGAGAAAATGACCTAAACGCAACAACTCGACAAAAGTTTACGCCGACGCCGACACCGGAAAAGCAATACATATGTCTCGCCTCTGCTTCACAGGCGAGACAAGTCATGCCTCTGCTTCGCAGGCGAGACAATAAACACCGATATCATTAAAACTTTGAGAAAAACCTGAAGAATGACAGTTGGGTACATACCTTTGCTGGACCTGAACACAAGATGGGTGTGAGTAAACTGACATAAATACACTCTTCTCCTAGCTGAAATAGACAAAACACGTTAAAACCCTCCCACGAGAACAGATGCTTAAGAACATAACCAATAAGAGCAGATCTAGAGCTAACTGTACAACTGCACAGTCTGATCTGTGGCTTCCCTGTTTGGTATTTTTCTAATCATAAGGAGATTTGAGCCACGACACAACAAAACCAACAAAGTGCCATGTGCGTCCAATGAAGATTCAGATCAGCCCTTGCATCCGCCCAATTTCATCAGAATCTCCGCTGTGCACTTAAAGAGTAGCTAAGGGTAAAGTCTAGCTCCATTCAGACAGCAAAGACTCTGATCAGACAGGGCAGATGCCCAGGCTGATCTGAGTATTCGCTGGGCACACATGCCATTTTGTTGGTTTTGTTGTGTGGCAGCTCATTTTGTTTCGCTTGTCTTTTCTGCTGTAAGACTTTTGTTTAAGCAAAACTGCAATAAAAGCTTTGCCCATCATTCTAAAATACAATAATAGTAAAAACAGAAAGTCAGATCAACTGATTTTCGCATTTTTCGTCAAAATGAAGCTTCAATACATGGGTTTAGTGGTGATAAGGACAGTTGCAATACAATAACAGAACAAGAGGCCCAAATGGGCCTGATATCGCTCACCTGGCTATTGTGCAACGGGACCATTCTGATACAAAATTGGTCCAATTCCACTGAGAATATCTCATTTTCACATTTTGCTACTTTTAGTAACAGAGGCCAACTTGCCTGGTCTTTATATATTTACTTTTGAAACACCTCAATGCAAGAATCATTTTGCCACAAATTTCATCAAAATCCATTCAGGGGTTACTGAGATATTGCCAGTTTCATGTTTTGTGCTATTTTTAGTAACGGCAGATGGCGGCCATCTTGGATTGCTAAAATGCAAAAAATCGAAAAGCCTTCATGCAAGGACCATTTTGACACAAATTTGGTCCAGTTCCATTGAGATTTTCTGATTTTCACATTTTTCTATTTTTAGTAACAGAGGCCAATATGACTGGTCTACAGTTAGATATTTTTGAAACATCTCAATGCAAGAATCATTTTGACACAAATTTCGTCAAAATCAATTCAGCGGTTACTGAGATATTGTCACTTTCATGTTTTGTGCTATTTTTAGTAACGGCAAATGGCGGCCATCTTGGAATGCCAAAATGCAAAAAATTGAAAAAGCTTAATTAAAGGACCATTCTGACACAAAATTAATCCAACTCCATTGAGATTTACTAATTTTCACATTTTTCTATTTTTAGTAACAGAGGCCATTATGAATGGTCTACAGTTAGATATTTTTGAAACATCTCAATGCAAGAATCATTTTGACACAAATTTCGTCAAAATCAATTCAGCGGTTACTGAGATATTGTCACTTTCATGTTTTGTGCTATTTTTAGTAACGGCAAATGGCGGCCATCTTGGAATGCCAAAATGCAAAAAATCGAAAAAGCTTAATTAAAGGACCATTCTGAAACAAAATTAATCCAACTCCATTGAGATTTACTAATTTTCACATTTTTCTATTTTTAGTAACAGAGGCCAATATGAATGGTCTACAGTTAGATATTTTTGAAACATCTCAATGCAAGAATCATTTTGACACAAATTTCGTCAAAATCCATTCAGCGGTTACTGAGATATTGTCATTTTCATGTTTTGTGCTATTTTTAGTAACGGCAGATGGCGGCCATCTTGGAATGCCAAATTGCAATTAATCAAACCGACTTCATGCAAGGAACATTCTGACACAAAATTGGTCCAATTCCATTAAAGGGTTCTTGAGTAATTGTCATTTTTATGTTTGTGCTATTTTTAGTAACACCAGATGGCGGCCATCTTGGAATGCCGAATTGCAATTAATCGAAACGGCTTCATGCAAGGAACATTCTGACACAAAATTGGTCCAATTCCATTCAAGGGTTCTTGAGTAATCGTCATTTTTATGTTTGTGCTATTTTTAGTAATGGCCCCCATGGTGGCCATCTTGGATAGTCAACTGGCACAAAATTGAAATAATTCCATTCAAGAACCATTTCTGACCAAATCTTGTCAGGATTGGTTGCATTTTCTTTAGATATTGACATTTGAGCAAAATCGGCCTTGTAAACGCTAAGTAGGTCACTGAGACCTAATTCCGCTATAGATTTTTTTTTTTTTATAATTTTTAATATCAAGGTCCCACTTATGTTCCTTGCAAACTTTCAACCAAATATACCAAATGGTTCTGGAGAAAAAGTTGATTTTGTTGTTTTTGCTATTTTTAGTAATGGCGGCCATCTTGGATTTTCAACCTGACCCAATTTTACAATTCTGAGACCCTGGAGTCAGGTCATGCTCCATGTGAAATTTGAGAACCATGGGACCAGTAGTTTTAGAGAAGAAGTTGTTTGAAGTTGTTTAAATAGGTCATTTTTTGACATTGGCATTTGAGCAAAATTACACACGTAAACAGAAAGTAGGTCACTGTGACAAAACTCCGCTACAGATTTTTTTCATTTTTACAATTTTGAATACCAAGGTTTCACTGATGTTCCATGCCAAAATTCAGACAAATATACCCAGTGGTTCTGGAGAAAAAGTTGATTTTGTTGTTTTTGCTATTTTTAGTAACAGCGGCCATCTTGGATTTTCAACCTGACCCAATTTTACAATTCTGAGACCCTGGAGTCAGGTCATGCTCCATATGAAATTTGAGAACCATGGGACCAGTAGTTTTACAGAAGAAGATGTTTGAATATTTGTTTTTAGGTGTTGACGGACAAATTCCGTGACGACGCACGACGCACGCCGGACACATTGGTATGACAATAGCTCACTATGGCCCTTCGGACCAGGTGAGCTAAAAATTATTTGAGAAGGACTTTTATATTTGAGAAAATCACACCTTTCCATTGTATGTATTTTAGGTAGCAAATCACTTATAATTCCAGAGAAGCATGGCATACACTGTATGCCATGCTCCTCTTGAATTATAAGTGAGATGATGCCATAGATCTGTTACCATAGCAACTAAGGAATTACCAACTATAGTGATTAGTACCTTGGCAGAATCATATCTTGATGACATTACTTTGACATCAATATGAACTCTTAGTTGCTATGGTAACAGATCTATGACATCATTGGTATCACCAATTTTTCAATGACATTACAAACCGATTTTCTCAAACAAATAATTATTCTCAAGTCATTTAATTCGGTGTTTAATACTGACATGCAAATTTACAAGAATTCTGCTAAAGGGGTGTCACGCCTGTCAGCACAAGAAGCACATTGTCACTAAACAGCTATACCAGAAAACTTAATACAAGAGGGCCAAGTGGCCCTGAATCGCTCACCTGAGCAAAAAGGTTAAAGGTCAAACTAGGGTCACCATTTGAACAAACCTGATAGTTTGCAACCATTTGCAAATGGTGCTGAAGAAGAAGATTTTTGAATATTTTTCTAAGTATTTCTATGGTTCAAACCCAGGACCCCATGGGGCTGGGCCATTTTTACCCTGGTGCCATCACTTTAACAAACTTGGTAAAGGACCACTAGGCAATGCATCATACCAAATTTCAAGCATCTACATTATGGGGTTCTGGAGAAGAAGATTTTTAAGTATATTTTAATTCTGAACCAAAGACTCCCTACCCCAGGGCCAATTTGGATCCCAAGGCCGCCATTTACACAAACTTTGTAGGAGTCCACCAGGCAATGCATCATACAAAATTTCAAGCATCTGAGCCAAGTGGATCTGAAGAAGAAGAGTTTTGAATATTTTTCTATGTATTTCAATGGTTCAAACCTGGGACTCCCTGCCCCAGGGCAATTTTGGACACTGGGACCACCATTTAAACAAACTTGATAAAAGACTATAAGGCAATCCTACATTCAAAATGTCAAGCATCTGAGCCAAGTGGTTCTGAAGAAGAAGATTTTTGAATATTCTTACGACATTGCTGCCGCAACAAACAGACCAAAGCATAGCTGAAAAAATTCCGGACGTTTGCTGGGATTCGAACAAGGAACTCCCGGGAGATAGTCCAATGCTCTAACCACTGAGCCAAAGAGTTTACTCCCTGACGCAGCTGTCAGAGATTGAATATATGCGAAGCTATGCGCAAATCTACTATAGTAGATAATTGAAGGTAGGAGAGTTGGCACGTCACAATAGTTTTCTATGTATTTCTATGGCTCAAACCCTAGACTCCCTGGGGCGGGGCCATTTTAGACCCTGGGGTCATCAATTGAACAAACTTGGTAAAAAAACTACTAGGCAATGCTTAATACCAAATTTCAAGCATATGAGCCACGTGGTTCTGAAGAAGAAGATTTTTTAATATTTTCTATGTATTTCTATGGTTCAAACCTAGGACTCCGTGCCGCAGGGCCATTTTGGACCCTGGGGCCACCATTTGAACAAACTTGGAAAAGGGCTACTAGGCAATGCATCATACCAAATTTCAAACATCTAAGCTTGCTGTTCTGAAGAAGAAGATTTTTGAATATTTTTCTTTGCATTTCTATGGTTCAAACCTTGGACTATATGCCAAGGGGCCATTTTGGACCCTGGGACCACCTTTTGAACAAACTTGGTAAAGGACAATTAGGCAATGCTACATACAAAATTTCAAGCATCTGAGCCTTGGGGTTCTAAAGAAGAAGATTTTTAAATATATTTCTATGTATTTCTATGGTTCAAACCCAGAACCTCCTGGGACAGGCCAGTTTGGACCCTGGGGCCATCATTTGAACAAACTTGGTGAAGGACCACTAGGCAATGCTAAATACCAAATTTCAAGTCGAGCAGTTCTGAAGAAGAAAATTTTTGAATATTTTTCTACGTATTTCTTTGGTTCAAACCTGGGACTCCCTGCCCCGGGGCCATTTTGGACCCTGGGGCCACCATTTGAACAAACTTGGTAGAGGACCACTAGGCAATGCTACATTCAAAATTTCAAGAATCTGAGCCAAGCAGTTCTGGAGAAGAAGATTTTTAAGCATATTTTATTTTCGAACCCAAGACCCCCTGCCCCAGGGCCATTTTGGACCCTGGGGCCACCATTTGAACAAACTTGGTAGAGGATCACTAAGCAATACTATATACCAAATTTCAAGCATCTGAGCAAAGCAGTTCTGGAGAAGAAGATTTTTTAGTATATTTTAGTCTCGAACCCAAGACCCCCTGCCCCAGGGCCATTTTGGACCCTGGGGCCACCATTTGAACAAACTTGGTAGAGGATCACTAAGCAATACTATATACCAAACTTCAAGCATCTGAGCCAAGCAGTTCTGGAGGAGAAGATTTTTAAGTATATGTTAGTCTCGAACCCAAGACCCCCTGCCCCAGGGCCATTTTGGACCCTGGGGCCACCATTTGAACAAACTTGGTGAAGGACCACTAGGCAATGCTAAATACCAAATTTCAAACATCTGAGTAGAGCAGTTCTGAAGAAGAAAATTTTTGAATATTTTTCTATGTATTTCTTTGGTTCAAACCTGGGACTCCCTGCCCCAGGGACATTTTGGACCCTGGGGCCACCATTTGAACAAACTTGGTAGAGGACCACTAGGCAATGCTACATTCCAAATTTCAAGCGTCTGAGCCAAGCAGTTCTGGAGAAGAAGATTTTTAAGCATATTTTATTTTCGGACCCAAGACCCCCTGCCCCAGGGCCATTTTGGACCCTGGGGCCACCATTTGAACAAACTTGGTAGCGGATCACTAGGCAATACTATATACCAAATTTCAAGCATCTGAGCCATGCAGTTCTGGAGAAGAAGATTTTTAAGTATATTTTAGTCTCGAACCCAAGACCCCCTGCCCCAGGGCCATTTTGGACCCTGGGGCCACCATTTGAACAAACTTGGTAGAGGTCCACTAGACAATGCTTCATACCAAATATCAAAGCCCTAGGCCTAGCGGTTTCAGAGAAGATGTCATTTAAAGCAAATTGTTGACGACACACGACGCACGACGGACGACGGACACTGGGTGATCACAATAGCTCACCCTGAGCCTATGGCTCAGGTGAGCTAATTATGCCGCCAACGCTGAGGTAAACGAAGACGTCAATGACACCGAAAAACTATTAGCTATGTCTCGCTTCCACTATTCCCAGGCCAGACAAACAAACTGAAAATAACTGAGTTTATTATATGCCGTCCCTGTTATTCAGTGGATAACATAGTGTCATAAAAATCATATGACCACACGTGTAATAACACTTTGGTGCAAACACGTAATGTCAATGACAAGGTCCATGTCAACAATGCATTTTCTTACTGAAATAATGTTCAGTTTGAAGGTGTTAAAATCTCATTTTAAAGGGTCATATGATAAAACAGAATCTTACACGAGTGGTCATTTCATATGAACTTTATGAAACTCGCCCAAGGCTAGTTTCATAAATTTCATATGAAATGACCACTCATGCAAGATCCTCTATATCTAAATACAAGAGTTGTCAAAAGACAATGAAGAGCGCCTCATGGGTGCCTGATCCTCACAGATACAAAGTCCTACAAATACATGAGATTATCTGCCGTGTCAGACTGAACCATTATCCCAGGTTATGATGAATGCTCAAAATATGAAGCAAAATCACTGAAGCATGACATATATGTCAGAGTGACCTCAAGTCCTTCAAAGAGTCAGACTATTAATCCATGTTGTCAAGTATGATGTTAATCTCTTAAACAGTTTTGGTGATACAAGGCAAAATCAGTGAATCATGAAATATAGGTCACAGTGACCTACAAATAGTATGAACTCATTTGCAGAGTCAGACTGAACCATTCTCCCATGTATGATGGAAATCTTCTAAACAGTTCTCAAGATATGTCAAAAATCAATGAACTATGAAATGTAGACCATAGTATGAGGTCATTCACAAAGTCAGACTGATCCACTTGGCCAGATATGAAGTTAATCCATCAAACAGTGTTGGAAATATAAGGCAAAATCACTGGACCATGAATATAGGTCAAGGGCACTGGAGTCTGCATGGATGCTTTGCAGCTGCTGCAATTATATGGATATCCTATTTGACCAATTATCAACTGTCTTGTCTCAAAGGTATCATCAAAACTAAAACTTTTGCCTTACAAACGGTGCCAAACACCAAAGTCAGTCAACTGCAACATATAGGTCAAGGACATAGAATTGTGTCATGCAGCTGCTGCAGTCATATGGATGTATACATGTACCAAGTATGATGACAGTAGCTACTGTAGTTTGTAAAATACAGAGTTAAACATCGAGTTAAACGCAAAAGTTAACCTGATCACAGACGGCGACGAGACCGCTGACCCTACTGCTAACATTAACGCATATTCGGACTATGATGCCGGGCATATAGCATAAGCCCTCCTTTGCTTCGCAAAGGGGGGCTAAAAACAAGTGGGCCATGAGGCCCTGAATTGCTCACCTGAGTAACAATCTGACCCAACCCCCGACCCCCTCTCGGTATGGTAAGTTTTTACCCAAGGGACTTGGTTGGCAGGATTTATGTAGGGGACCACTAAACTTTGCTTTATTATAATATATAAGCTCTGGGTCTTATGATTTCAGAGAAGAAGATTTTTTTTTTTTTTTTCCCATTATAAGTCTATGAAAGCTAATGACCCCCTGGGGTGTGGCCAATTTGGATCCCAGGGGCATGGTTTGCAGGATTTATGTAGAGGACCACTAAACATTGCTACATACTAAATATCTTAGCTCTCTGCCTAATGGTTTCAGAGGAGAAGATTTTTGAAGGTTCTTAAATTAGCTATACAGGCTCTATGATGCCTTAGGGTGTGGCCAGTTTGGACCCCAGGGGCTTGATTGGCAGGATATATATGGGGGACCACTAAATGTTGCTACATACTAAAAATATAAGCTCTGGGCCTCATGCTTTCAGAGAAGAAGATTTTTTAAGATTTTTCCATTGTAAGTCTATGGGAGCTAATGACCCCCGGGGTGTGGCCAGTTTGGACCCCAGGAGCATCGTTGGCAGGATTTATGTAGAGGACTACTAAACATTGCTACATACTAAATGTCTTAGCTCTCTGCCTCATGGTTTCAGAGAAGAAGATTTTGAAGGTTCTTTAGCTATATAGCTCTATTTAAACAAAAGACCCCCTGGGGTGTGGCCAGTTTGGACCCCAAGGGTTTGATTGGCAGGATTTATGTGGGGGACAACTAACCATTGCTACATACTAAATAAATAAGCTCTGGGCCTCATGGTTTCAAAAAAGAAGAATTTTTAAGATCTTCTCATTGTAAGTCTATGGGAGATAATGACCCCCGGGGCGTGGCCAGTTTGGACCCCAGGGGCATGGTTGGCAGGATTTAAGTAGAAGACTACTAAACATTGCTACATACTAAATGTCTTTGCTCTCAGCCTCATGGTTTCACAGAAGAAGATTTTTGAATGTTCTTTAGCTATTTAGCTCTATATAAACAAAAGACCCCCTGAGGTGTGGCCAGTTTGGACCCCAGGGGCTTGATTGGCAGGATTTATATTAGGGAACACTAACCATTGCTACATACTAAATATAAAAGCTCTGGGCCTCATGGTTTCAGAGAAGAAGATTTTTTAAGGTTTTCCGATTGTAAGTCTATGGGAGCTAAGGACCCCTGAGGCATGGCCAGTTTGGACCCCAGGGGCTTGATTGGCAGGATTTTTGTGGGGGACCACTAACCATTGCCACATACTAAATATAAAAGCTCTGGGCCTCATGGTTTCAAAAAAGAAGATTTTTTAAGATTTTCTCATTGTAAGTCTATGGGAGATAATGACCCCCGGGGTGTGGCCAGTTTGGATCCCAGGGGCATGGTTGGCAGGATTTATGTAGAGGACTACTAAACATCACTACACACTAATTGTCTTTGCTCTCTGCCTCATGGTTTCAAAGAAGAAGATTTTTGAAGGTTATTTAGCTATATAGCTCTATATAAACAAAAGACCCCCCCTGGGGTGTGGCCAGTTTTGACCCCAGGGGCTTGATTGGCAGGATTTATGTTGGGGACCACTAAATGTTGCTACATACTAAATACATAAGCTCTGGGCCTCATGGTTTCAAAAAAGAAGATTTTTTTAAGATTTTTCCATTGTAAGTCTATGGGAGCTAATGACCCCCGGGGCGTGGCCAGTTTGGACGCCAGGGGCATGGTTGGCAGGATTTATGTAGAGGACTACTAAACATTGCTACATACTAAATGTCTTTGCTCTCAGCCTCATGGTTTCAAAGAAGAAGATTTTTGAAGGTTATTTAGCTATATAGCTCTATATAAACAAAAGACCCCCTGGGGTGAGGCCAGTTTTGACCCCAGGGGCTTGATTGGCAGGATTTATGTTGGGGACCACTAACCATTGCTACATTACAAATACATAAGCTCTGGGCCTAATGGTTTCAGAGAAGAAGTTTTTTTAAGATTTTTCCATTGTAAGTCTATGGGAGCTAATGACCCCCGGGGCGAGGCCAGTTTGGACGCCAGGGGCTTGATTGGCAGGATTTACGTGGGGGGCCACTAACCATTGCTACATACTAAATATATAAGCTTTGGGCCTCATGGTTTCAGAGAAGAAGATTTTTTTAAGTTTTTCCCATTATAAGTCTATGGGAGCTATATGTTGCCATGGCAACCAGAGTTCCAACCCAATCTGCCCTTAAACCTTATGCAGGCAATCCCCAACCCCAACAATGCTACAAGTAAAATTTGACCATGATTGGCAAAGTGGTTATGGAGATATTCTTGTTTGAAAATGTGAACGGACGACGACGGACGACAGAGCCTCCCTATACTATAAGCTCACCTTGTGAGCCTACGGCTCAGGTGAGCTAATGAAAAGGGGAGTAAAATTTCAATGTACAACTTCTAATATGAATTCTGCTGACACACACCAATTCATGTAGTATACCTACTGACAAGGGGGAGAACTTTGGATTCAAGACTTTGCTGCCATGAGACACAACACTACTAATATCACCATCTAAGTAAAGTAATACACAGTACTTTGAGTATACTGCTGGAAATATACTGAAATGACAAGAGGAAAGCATTTGAGCCGTGACACGAGAAAACCAACAAAGTAACTGTGTGCACATCCCAGACTCAGATCATCCTGGGCATTTGCCCAGTCTGATCAGACTCTCCACTCGGCGCTTAAAGGGTAGCTAAGAGTCTAAGCTAGCTCTATGGGTACAGCGAAGACTCTGATTAGACTGGGTGGATGCCCAGGCTGATCTGAGTCTGCACTGGGCCCACAACCACTTTGTTGGTTTCTCATGTCGTGGCTCGTTTATAAAAGAAGACAGTCATACAGTAAGAAGATAGTCATATAGTATCAACTGGAATGCTTTGGCTTGTGCACGGTGTTCTTCCACAGGAAATATATGCCTTTCATGTACTCCGTGCTTTAAGCTTGTGTTCACTTTAAAGCCCTGTGAAAAAAATGCTTTTGTAATATACAAGGCCCAATTCATTACAAAGTGCTGACCAGACTGGAGAAATAAATGTGCATGTTGCCTCTGAAAGCAAGTTTACATAAATTCATAATACAGATAAGACTATCAAGATGATTATTATTTTTTCTTCAAGGGTCTAACAGAGCTTCTTATAAGAATGATATTTTTTTTTACAATAGTTCAACGATACTGTTTCTTAATTGTTGATAAAAACATATCTTGTGTCGCGTCATTTGAACCACCTTGCCGAGATTGTTCAAAAGATGGGTTCCAACAAATGTTTTTGTCCCAACAAATGTTTTTATCGAAAATTAACAAGTCATTTAATTCCATGTTTTTATATTGTTAGTACCTGTCATGTTGACTAGACAACCTTGTAACTGTCTTTCTGAGAAATGTTGCTATATGCTGTAACACCATGTTGTCTCTCACTCTGTCCCGCCAGTCTTCAGAATGGCAATATGTTATGACCCAGTTGTATATAGCTGGCATGATATAATGGTATAAATACTCCAGAGATTCTGTGTCCGAATTATCAACAATGGCAGTGAAACAGTGGAATATGGCTCGGCAAGTTTCTGCTGTTGAAGCTGTAAGGTTGAAACATAAGACTGAATCACAGAAGAATTTAGCATATATACAGACAGCGACATTTGTTTTGTCTGGTTGTGCTTGTTCAGGATGGCCACAATCCCTGGATGCCAAACCATAACAGATACATGTACACTACCTCAGTGTGTATTGTGTGCACATATTTAGTTTTGCCAGTTTGATAAGGCTGGCATGATGCCAATGCTCAGGCACACTCCTATCACTGACTGCCACCTAATACCACTTCACATTGGAAATGGATTTCCTAGTTTATTAGATTGAAGAAATTATAAAAATTTGTCCACTGATAATCACAAGCAAAACATTTTTGGCAGAATTTTGTATGAAAAATTTGATGAAATCTCCTGATAAATACTTGGTTAAGAAATGGAAATGAAGTGCAGACTGACAGACAGATGGACTTTACATATGAGGGATAAAGTAAAAATATAATATCCTGCCACTAACATGTGGTGGGGTATAATAAAGCCATTAAATATTCCTACCTTTGCAATTAAATAAGTATTCCAACAGATATTTTGAAACCACTTTAATGACTGTCACTGAAGTACACACCACCGACAATGTCTCCAATATATCAATATTTTCTGTCAATAACTTGGCCTTATCTTGTGCTGTCACTAACTTGAACTCTAACCCCACCTCTTCAAAAATATCCTTGGAGTCATCTGACTCAATTCTTATACCCGCATCTCCAGTTTCATTTGGCAGTTCACTGAGTTTATTTTGAGGTGAGGTGTCACTATGATCCATCTCCGAATCATCGCTGTCACTTTCAATTACAATACCCTTTGTTTCTACAGATTCTGAAAAGAATCCAGCATTACCACCCCTGGTTAACTATGTATATATAAGGACTGTTACAAAACGAAAAAGAGCTGTTATGAAATGAAAACTATGACTCATTATTGTTTCATAGCAGCTCTGTTTTTCATTTCATAACAGCCGTGAAAACAAAGTTAACCAGGTGTGATTATATCATTTTAGAAATTACATTGCATTCAAATGTGTTCTAAATATACTTATTTCTTTTTTTCTTTTTTTCCTTTGTTTCTTCAATTTATGATTTTGTTTTTTATTTGTTTGTTTTTATTTGTGCTGTTTGTCTTTTCACCATTTTTACAAAGAGGAACAACTTTTAAGACTTTCTGCTTGCTTCCCCAGACAACATATACATTTCAATATGGGTCTACTCTTAAACAAAAGGTTTTGCTCTTATGGAAGCAAATTCTTTCATTCAGGAGTTGACTCCCACCAAGAAGGGGGGCAAAACAGAACATGATAGAGTTGCTTCCCATGAAACGGTACCCATTCATCTAAAGTCTCATTCTCAATAATAGCACAGTTATAACCGAGCCAAGTCATGTGACCCAACAATGTGTAAATTTTGTCATGTGATATTCAAAATCATCTGTCTCATTTATACAGGGTATACCAGTACCTCACTGTTGGCTGTATGCCTCGGGTCCCTTCCATAGATGGCTGATGTGGCAAGCAAAGGCTTTGATCAGACTGCACTTATGTGCAGTCTGATCAGAGCATTCACTTGCCACCAATGCTACATTGTTGGAAATCACATGATGTGGCTCAATAATTGCTCCTGCAGTATTGTTTTTTACATTTTCATAAGAGGCTCACTTAGGGTCTTAACCACACACTGATATTTATCATAAAAGTTATCTTAAAGACATAAATACAGTGATGCATTTTTCTTCTTTTTTCAGTTAGCTGTAAACAGTTTAATCCCTTGCCCTTACATGCAGAATAAAACAAGACCTTGGTCATATTAGAAAACTACTGCAGTTGCCCTAAACATATTCATCAGATAATAGTACTCCTAAACATACTCAGGTAATAATACTATCACAACTGCTGCCTAGCTGCCCGTAATTTACAATATGGTATAATTATCATATTTATTTCAGATTCAAACTCCTATCCTTTATAGGCCAGATTTCACAAAAATGTTCATGTACATGGTATGTAACTGACTAAATTCTTCCCAATTCTCTGAATAATAATGTTGTTGTTGTTGTGTTATTGCTTTACCTCCACAGTAAACAGCTATGGTCATGTCCGGACGCTCAGTTAACCAAATCACACTATTCCTGGGCAGGCTTAGACGTCCTAAGTGGTTAACCAGTACTAAGTGTACATACTTTTGCCAGTAACTCATGACTACCCTTATTGAATCAGCAGAAGGGGAAGAATCAAACTCCACAAAAAAAAGTGGCTGGACCAGGATCGAACCCAGCACCTCTGGCTCTTGAGTCAAACAAGCTACTGACCATGCTACATGGCCCACCCACCCAATAATAATGATATCTTACCTGGAATCACTAAAGGAAACACAGCATACTTTAATGCCTTCAGTACAACTTGAGTTTGTACCCCTGAGATATACTGGAGCAGTTCATTACATTTTTGTCTGAAATATAAACAGTATCTATTTAGTTACAAGATTTTCCTAATGGGAAGTTAAGCAATCTTTAATCCCAAATACAGTCAACTCTCGATCTCTCAAACACTGATCTCTCACACTACCTTCTTATATCAAAGAACAAACAGTCAACTCTCGATATCCTGAACACTGATATCTCAAAGTATCCTCTTATATGAAAGAAAACAGTTTAGACTATTTTCCTATTTTATTTACATTTCAACTCCAGTTATCTCAAAGTACTGATATCTCAAAGTAAATTTTCTGGGACCAGAAAATTTACTTTGAGATATCAGTAATTTGGGATAAACTTCAAGTTTGAGATATCGGGAGTTGACTGTATCAGGAAGAGTAGATGAAAGGCTTGTGAATGCTGAACATATAATGTAAGTACATGACCTGAAATTACTTTTTAGAGATTTTATGTAGTCATGAATATATATAAATGTGATTTATATTCTCAATTATTATGTTGTCTCGGACATATAATATTTATTTAGTTATAAGATGGGAAAATACCAAAATTACCACAAATATGTAAATGGGTTTTGTTGAATTAAGCTATAAAATGTGTAAAACAGATTTTGCTTCTAAAACTATCCCAAAGATCTAGATCCATCTCACAAGATAGATCTAGATCTTTGGGGTAGTTTCGGAAGGGAAAACTCCTATCATGTAAATGGATGAATACAGTAACACTATCATGTAATGTGTACTACTAAGCCAAAACCACCATGGCATACGAGAATTCCACAGACTATGGCGTCTCACCTGCAAGTGCTTGTCACAAAACAGTGCTAAACCAGAAAACACTATGCAAATTTTGAAAAGTCAATGAACCCTAAACAGTAGGTCAAGATGCTATATTTATGACAGTTTTCAGTTTCACTGTTCCAGATGTATGCATGTCCCACATTTCAGGGGTCACAATGTATGAGTTTGATGAGAAATAAGAAAAAAGTTCTCAAAATTATCCTCAATACCCAACCTTATCTGGAACTCTGTGAGCCATCATCAACTTACCTGACATCTTTATCCAGGTCTTTCTCACAGACTTTCAGGATCAATGTATTTCCTATGGAGACCATTTTGTTTTCAGTGAGCAAATTAGGAATGGAAAACAAGGCCTTCAGACCTCGTACTGCCTGCTGTTGAATCAGTGGAACACCCTCCCTAATAGCAGACATGTATATAGTCATCAGCTGGTCTTGGAATTGTTTTACAGTATTCAGACCTGAAGTGAAAATAAATATACATTTTCTCTTGTGAACTTTTAATGGGATTTTAATAATTTTCATTTATTTTATATCTTACAGCAATTAATGTAAATTTCCTAATCAATCTCAAAATTCAAGTGCAGTCTCCTGTGGTACTGTTTGATTGGTATGCTACTAATGAGATCATGGAAACTTTGATAACAAGAGCTGTTGCCTGACAGCATAGCTCGCCTGAATAGTGCTTGCCCATCACACAGTCGCTTTGGAGGTGTGGAATTCTATGCATAAAACTTCAGGCAAGCATATCCATAATGACAACACATTTATAAACAAAAGCTATCTAAGAAATAAGTCTTAAAATAAAATTAAAATAAAACAAGAGGGCCATGAGGCCCTGAAACGCTCACCTGAACAATTGGCAAGGTGGCTTATACTTATCATGTCTGAAATTGTCAAAATATGAGTTTTGGGTCAAAAGTCAAAGAATGATCATGACCACTTGGCACTTGTACTCATAAATCTTCATGTACTCATTAGACAACCATATATACCATTTTTAGGCCAAAATCTCCAAAACTTTCCATGAAATTTTATGTTCTAGCATTTTCCCATATTTGACCATGCCGCAAAAAAGGTCAAGGTAAACCCAAGGTCACCATTTGAACAGTATTGGTGGTACTCTAGTACTCCATGCTATTTACCAAGTTTCAGGGCCACAGGTGTATTGGTTCTGGGGAAGAAAAATATTAAAGATTTATCCCGTAAGTAATAATGGCGGCCAAGTTGGTCATGTGACCTGGACCGTTTGAACAAATTTTCATTCAATCAACCCCTGGAGGCTCTATATGAAATGTGTTCACAATTGGCCCTTTGGCTTTTGAGGAAATGGTTAAAAATGTCAAAATATGAGCAATCTGGATCAAAGGTAAAAAAATGACCTTGACCTCTTGTACTCATAATTCTTCATGAACTCATTAAGACA
The DNA here is from genome assembly GCA_963989385.1 of Ctena decussata. Classification (NCBI taxonomy): domain Eukaryota; kingdom Metazoa; phylum Mollusca; class Bivalvia; order Lucinida; family Lucinidae; genus Ctena; species Ctena decussata. The sequence continues at coordinate 27,839,120 of OZ022498.1, read as the reverse complement.
ACTGTATATACCAATTTTTTAGGTCAAAATCTTAAAACTTTCCATGAAATCTTATGTTCTACCATTTTTCCATATTTGACCTTGCTGCAAAAGGTCAAGGTCAACACAAGGTCATAATTTGAACAATTTTGATAGTACTCAAGTACCCAATGCTACTTACAAAGTCTCAAGGCCATCGGTCAATTGGTTCTGGAGAAGAAGATTTTTAAAGGTATTTACCATATATGGGCGTGGCGGCCATGTTGGTCATGTGTCCAGGACTGTTAGAAAATATTTTCATTCCATCAGCCCCTCGAGGCTCTATATGAAATTTGGTTTCAATTGGCCCAGTGGTTTTAGAGCAGATTGTTTGAAATTGTCAAAATTTGAGATTTCTGGGTCAAAGGTCAAAGAATGACCTTGACCTCTTGTACTCAAAAATCTTCATGTACTCATTAAGATGATTCTATGTACCAATTTTTGGGCCAAAATCTTCAAAACTTACCATGAAATCTCATGTTCTAGCATTTTCCCATATTTGACCTTGCCGTAAAAAAGGTCAAGGTCAACCCAGGGTCATAATTTGAACAATCTTGATAGTATTTGAGTACCCAATGCTACATACAGAGTTTCAAGGCCATCGGTCTACTGGTTCTGGAGAAGAAGATTTTTTCAGGTTTTTACCATATATGGGCGTGGTGGCCATGTTGGTCATGTGACCTGGACCGTATGCACAAATTTTCATTCCCTCAACCCCTGGAGGATCTAGATGAAATTTGGTTACAATTGGCCTAGTGGTTTTTGAGAAGATTGTTTGATATTGTCAAAATATATGAGTTCTGGGTCAAAGGTCAAAGAATGACCTTGACCTCTTGTACTCATAAATCTTCATGTAGTCATTTAGATGACTGTATGTACCAATTTTTAGGCCAAAATCTTCAACAGTTTCCAAGATATCTTATGTTGCAGCATTTTGCCATATATAAGCATGAGTAAGCAAATTTGACCTTACCGTAAAAAAGGTCAAGGTCAACCCAAGGTCATAATTTGAACAATCTTGGTAGTACTCGTGTACCCGATGCTACATACCAAGTTTCAAGACCATCGACCTATTGGTTCTGGAGAAGAAGATTTTTTCAGGTTTTTACCATATATGGGCATGGCGGCCATGTTGGTCATGTGACCAGGACCGTTTGAACAACTTTTCGTTCCTAAGGTCCCAGGAGGCTCTGTATGAAATTTGGTTACAATCGGCCCAGCGGTTTCAGAGGAGAAGTCGTTTGAAATTGTGGACGGACGGACGACGGACGGACGCCGGACGCCGGACGCCGGAGCCTTACCATCCTATAAGCTCCCCCGGAGCCTCTGGCTCAGGTGAGCTAAAAATCCACATGAAATTTCAAAGTCCATGAGCTTGAGGTCAAAGATTGGTTGGTTGGTTGGTTGATTTGATGCTTAACGTCCACGGTAAACAACTAAGGTCATGTCGGGACGGTCAGTTAACCTAACCACACTATTCCTGGGCAGGCTTAGACCTCCTAAGCGGTTAACCAGTACTAAGTGCACATACTTTCGCCAGTAACTGACAACTGCCCTTCTTGAATCAGCGGAAGAAGAAACGAAAGTATGTGGCCAGACCGGGATTCGAACCCAGGACCTCTGACTTACGAGTCAGGTGCCCTACGATTGCGCTACCCGGCCCGGCTTGAGGTCAAAGAACTTAGCGGTACGGTCTAGGAGCTAGGATGTAACAAAACCTTGAACCATTATCTAACATCAGTCCAAGTATTAGTATCAACTGAGTCCATCGTGGCACTGTGAAATTATGTCTTCATAAATATAAAACTTTAACCAAAATCTTTAAGACAAAACTCTTAGTCGATGACCTTGACTTCAAGGTCATCCAGTGGGGTAAGTATATAGTGTTTTGTAAAAACTCAAAAAAGTGTCTAACATCAGTTCAAGCCAAGCATTATGAATCAGTATGCAATTAGAAAACTTTAATAAAGAACAAATTTCCAAAGTCTCTGACCTTGACATCAAGGTCACTGAGCGGGGTTGGGGTAGTACTCGGCAAAACTTTGGACTAATATCTAACTAAAGTGCAAATATAAAAAGAATTCATCACTGGATTCAGGAGATATGTGTCTTTAAAAGACTTTAACCAAAACATCCAATCAATAAAAAGACAATTTTCTAAGTCCACAACCTTGACATCAAGGTCACTGAGGGGGGTGGGGGTAGTACCTTGGAAAACTTTGGACCAATACCTAACTACAGTGCAAGTATCAAAAGAATCCATCCATGGGTTAAGGAGATATTGGGCATTATAAAACTTTAACCAAAACATCCAGTCCAAAAATACTCCCAATTTTCTAAGTCCATGACCTTGACATCAAGGTCATGGAGTGGGGAGGGGGTGGTACCCTGTTAAACTTTGGACCAATATCTACCTACAGTGCAAGTATCAAAAGAATCCAGCCATGGGTTAAGGAGATATAGGTCTTTAAAAAACTTTAACCAAAACATCCAATCCGGACGCCGACGCTGACACTGACGCGGACGCAGACGCGGACGCCGACGCGACAACAATAGCTCTTCCTGAACTTTCGTTCAGGCGAGCTAAAAAGGCACATCATTTTTAATTCATCTTGGAGAGACTTTAAAGATCAGTGGGTACAAGAATAACAAACACAGTATTAAATGACTTGAGAATAATTATTTGTTTCAGAAAATCTGACAATTCTGTGGAAAGAATGTCAGATTGTCAAGTTTATTGTAAAATTAGCTGAGCATGGCAAGCATTGTTTGCCATTCTCCAGAACCAATGACATCATATATCTGTTACCAAAGCAACCAAGAATTCATATAAATGCCTGTGTGACGTCATCTTGACGTCATTCTGCCAAGGTACTTAGCACAACAGTTGGTTATACCATAGTTGCTATGGTAACAAATCTACGGTGTCATCTAACTATGATCTAAGGGGAGCATGGCATACAATGTATGCCATGCTCCTCTCAAATCATTGTGAGATGCTACCTGAAATTCACATAATGGAAAAGTGTGATTTTCTCCAAACTATAATTCATTCTCAAATAATTTAATTCGCTTTAAAAAATAATAAACTGGAGACACAAAGAGCAAAGATTCCTATGAGTCCTAATTCACATCCTTATAATTTTTCTGTCAGACTCCTAATTTATATTGTTGCGAGTCTCAGAATCATTAAAATTCAGAAATATCAGCTTAAAATAGTGCTATACATTCCTGATTATATTGTAAGACCCATTAAATTTGAACCCAGTCAGTCCCAAGACTCTGTGATGCCAAATTATAAATGAATCACTGAAAGAGTCCCAAAAGAGGGCACATTATTGTCTGAACTGCCAAATTCCATTACTATCCTTGAATGATTTTAATTGTGAGACTTACTAAGGACTACTAAGACTAGTTGCACTATTTTTCTGAGCTTGTCTGTTATTTGACAGCTCACCTGGTAGCAAGGCAGATGTGACTGAGCCAATGCTCCAGATAAGAATGGGTAACAGGGATAACTTAGGGATAATTTTCCTTATTTTTCCATAAAAACATACATTGTGACCCCTCTTTAGAACCGTCTCGCTGCGACGGTTCTAATGAGAGGTCACAATCTATGTTTTCCTTCAGCAATAAGAAAATTTATCTCGGATGGATGGATGGATGACTTGCTATTTTACGTCCTTTTTAACAGTATTTCAGTCATATCAGGATGATGGGTGAGTGATAATGAAAGACTGTGTGTACTGGAACCCCATTTATGATTGAAAAGATTCCTGCCTACAGCTGGGCTTGAACCCAGGACCGCTAGATCAGTAGGCCAGCACTTAACCCAATGAGCTACCGGGGCCCCTGTAAGATTATTTCTGAATGATCCCTGTTACCCTTCTTCTCCAGAGCTCTGTGGGCCGAAAGGGACTGTGCACTGTGTTAGGAAGGAATTGCACTGTGTAGGCTGATTGCAGTGAGTTGCCATCTAACAAAACTTACACTGAGATGAAAACTTGAAGTCTGAGACACTTTCTATCAACCCTGTCAGCACTTGTAACACATTGTACTTTGGTGTGGCCTGAAATTATAAATTGTTTTATTTTAAATGGTCTAGCCTGTCTTCAGGGGTAAGCTGATTTAACACCATCTTTATGAGGTCCCTTGGACCAAAATACACTGCAAACAAACCTCAATTAAAGGGGTCAGCTGTCTTAAGCAGCCAGTTTTCATGTCCCCGTGGGTGCCCCCTGAAGACAGATTTGACTGTAATTAGAGACTCTGAATCTGAGCTAGTATGAAATAGTGAAGTAATTAGAACACAGAGAGTCTCATTTAGTAAGCAAAGGCAAAGACCAAAGTTGCACAAACAGCTCACACAGTTTCATAAAGTCGCCTAAAATGAAATTCTTTGACATATTTATTCAACTATAAGATTAGGGTTCTTACTTAAAGAAATGACAAAATACGTAAATATGTTATTCTAATTTTGTTTTGAGGGTGAATACAGTATTAGTTATGACTGAGAGTCATGAACCAGGACAGCAGAGTTAGAGAAACAAGAGGACCATTGGTCCTGTAGCTCACCCGAGTCCATTCAGCCTCAGTACTCTAGGGTAAGTTACTCTAAGGCCATCGGTCAACTGGTTCTTGTGAAAAAGATTTTTAAAGGTTTTAACCATATATGGGCATGGAGGACATGTTGGTCATGTGACCTGGACATTTGAAAAAAATTTCTTTCCCTCAACCCCCTGGAGGCTCTATATGAAGTTTGGTTTCAAAACTGGCCCAGGGGCTTTTGAGGAGATGGTTTGATATTGTCAAAATGACAGAGTTCTGGGTCAAAAGTCAAAGAATGACCTTGATCTCTTGTACTCATAAATCTTCATGTACTCATTAAGATGACTGTAGATATCAATTTTTAGGCATAAATCTTCAAAACTTTCCATGAAATCTTATGTTCTAGCATTTTCCCACATTTGACCTTGCCGTAAAATAGTCAAGGTCAACCCAAGGTCATCATTTTAAACAATCTTGATAGTACTGGAGATCCCAATGCTACATACCTTGCTTCAAGGCCATCAGTCAACTGGTTCTGGAGAAGAAGATTTTTAAAGGTTTTTACCATATATGGGCCTGGCGGCCATGTTGGTCATGTGACCTGGACCGTTTGAACTAATTTTCAGTCCCTCAAACCCCTGGAGGCTCTGTATGAAATTTGGTTACAATTGGCCCAGTTGTTTTTGAGGAGATTGTTTGATATTGTCAAAATATGAGAGTTCAGGATCAAAGGTCAAAGAATGACCTTAACCTCTTGTACTCACAAATCTTCATGTACTCATTAAGATAACTGTATATACCAATTTTTAGGCATAAATCTTCAGAACTTTCCATGTAATCTTATGTTCTAGCATTTTCCCATATTTGACCTTGCCGTATAAAAGATCAAGGTCAACCAAAGGTCATAATTTGAACAACCTTGATAGTACTCAAGTACCCAAAGCTACAAACCAAGTTTCAAGGCCATCGGTCAATTGGTTCTGGAGAAGAAGATTTTCAAAGGTTTTTACCATATATGGGCGTGGCAGCCATATTGGTCATGTGACCTGAACCGTATGAATAAGTTTTTGTTCCCTCAACTCCTGGAGGCTCTATATGAAATTTGGTTTCAATTGGCCCAGGGGCTTTTGCGGAGATTGTTTGGAATTGTCAAAATACGAGAGTTCTGGGTCAAAGGTCAAAGAATGACCTTGACCTCTTGTACTCATAAATCTTCATGTACTAATTAAGATGACTGTAGATACCAATTTTTAGCCCAAAATTTTCAACAGTTTCCAAGATATCTTATGTTCTAGCATTTTGCCATAGAAAAGCACAAGGAAGAAAATTTGACCTTACCGTAAAAAAGGTTAAGGTCAACCTAAGGTCATAATTTGAACAATCTTGGTAGTACTCGCGTACCTGATGCTACATACCAAGTTTCAAGGCCATCAGCCTACTGGTTCTGGAGAAGAAGATTTTTTTAGGTTTTTACCATATATGGGCATGGCGGCCATGTTGGTCATGTGACCAGGACCGTTTGAACAACTTTTCGTTCCTAAGGTCCCAGGAGGCTACATATGAAATTTGGTTACAATTGGCCCAGTGGTTTCAGAGGAGAAGTCGTTTGAAAATGTTGACGGACGGACGGACGGATGACGACGGACGACAGAGCCTGACCATACTATAAGCTCCCCTGGAGCCTCTGGCTCAGGTGAGCTAAACAAGAGGGCCATGAGGCCCTGAATCGCTCACCTGAACAATTGGCAAAGTGGCTTTTTCTTATGTTTTGAAATTGTCAAAATATGAGTCTTGGGTCAAAAGTCAAAGAATGACCATGACCTATTGTACTCATAAATCTTCATGTACTCATTAAGGCAACCATATATACCATTTTTTAGGCAAAACTTTCCATGAAATCTTATGTTCTAGCATCTTCCCATATTTGACCATGCCGCAAAAAAAAGTTAAGGAAAAACCGAGGTCATCATTTGAACAGTCTTGGTAGTACTCTAGTACTCCATGCTATTTACCAAGTTTCAAGGCCATTGGTGTATTGGTTCTGGAGAAGAAAAAATATTTAAGGTTTATACCATAAATCGGTATGGTGGCCATGTTGGTCATGTGACCTGGACCGTTTGAACAAATTTTCGTTCAATCAACCCCTGGAGGCTCTATATGAAATGTGATTACAATTGGCCCTTTGCCTTTTGAGAAAATGTTTGAAAATGTCAAAATATGAGAGATCTGGGTCAAAGGTCAAAGAATGACCTTGACCTCTTGTACTCATAATTCTTCATGACCTCATTAAGACAACTGTATATACCAATTTTTAGGCCAAAAGCTTCCCATGAAATCTTATGTTCTAGCATTTTCCCATATTTGACCTTGCTGTAAAAAAGGTCAAGGTCAACCAAGGTCATAATTTGAACAATCTTGATAGTACTGGAGTACCCAATGCTACATACCAAGTTTCAAGGCCACTGATCAATTGGTTCTGGAGAAAAAGATTTTGAAAGGTTTTTACCATATATGGTCATGGTGGCCATGTTGGTCATGTAACCCAGACCATTTGAAGAAGTTTTCATTTCCTCGACCCCTGAAGGCTCTATATGAAATTTGGTTACAATTGACGCATTGGCTTTTAAGGAGAAGTTTGAAATTGTCAAACTATTCTGAGAATTCAGGGTCAAAGGTCAAAGAACGACCTTGACCTCTTGTAGTCATGAATCTTGATGTACACATTAAGATGACTGTATTTACCAATTTTTAGGCCTAAATCTTCAAAACTTTCCATGAAATCTTATGTTCTAGCATTTTCCCATATTTGACCTTGCTGTAAAATGGCCAAGGTCACCCAAAGGTCATCATTTTGAACACTCTTGATAGTACTGGAGTACCCAATGCTACATACTAAGTTTCAAGGCCATCGGTCAATTGGTTCTGGAGGAGAAGATTTTTTTAGGTTTTAACCATATATGGGCATGGCGGCCATGTTGGTCATGTGACCTGAACCGTTTGAACAAATTTTCATTCCCTCATCCCCAGGAGGCTCTATATGAAATTTGTTTACAATAGGCCAAGTAGTTTTTGAGAAGATTGTTTGAAATTGTCAAAATATGAGAGCTCAGGGTCAAAGGTCAAAGAATGACCTTGACCTCTTGTACTCACAAATCTTCATTGTACTCATTAAAGACGACTGCATATACCAACTTTTAGACCTTAATCTTCAAAACTTTCCCTGATATCCTAAGTTCTAGCATTTTCCCATATTTGACCTTGCCGTAAAAAGGTCAAGGTCAGCCCAAGGTCATAATTTGAACAATCTTGATAGTACTCGAGTACCCAATGCTACATACCGAGTTACAAGGCCATCGGTCAATTGGTTCTGGAGAAGAAGATTTTTCAAGGTTTTTACCATATATGGGCATTGGCGGCCATGTTGGTCATGTGACCTGAACCGTTTGAACAAATTTTCATTCCCTCATCCCCTGGAGGCTCTATATGAAATTTGGTTTCAATTGGCCCAGTGGCTGTTGAGAAGATTGTTTGAAATTGTCAAAATATGAGAGTTCTGGGTCAAAGGCCAAAGAATGACCTTGACCTCTTGTACTCATAAATCTTCATGTACTCATTTAGATGACTGTAGCTATCGATTTTAAGCCCAAAAACTTCAACAGTTTTCAAGATATCTTATGTTCTAGCATTTTCCCATATAAAAGCACAAGGAAGCAAATTTGACCTTGCCGTAAAGAAGGTCAAGGTCAACCCAAGGTCATAATTATTTGATTTTAAGCCCAAAATCTTCAACAGTTTTCAAGATATCTTATGTTCTAGCATTTACCCATATAAAAGCACAAGGAAGCAAATTTGACCTTGCCGTAAAGAAGGTCAAGGTCAACCCAAGGTCATAATTTATATAATCTTGGTAGTACTCATGTACCCGATGCTACATACCAAGTTTCAAGTCCATTGGCCTATTGGTTCTGGAGAAGAAGATTTTTTTAGGTTTTTACCATATATGGGCGTAGCGGCCATTTTGGTCATGTGACCAAGACGGTTTGAACAATTTTTCGTTCCCCCTTCCTCTGGAGGCCATATATGAAATTTGGTTTCAATTGGCCCAGCGGTTTCAGAGGAGAAGTCGTTTGAAATTGTGGACGGACGGACGGACGATGGACGACGACGGACGACGGAGCCTTACCATCCTATAAGCTCCCCCGGAGCCGCTGGCTCAGGTGAGCTAAAAATGCAGTCCTTTGAGATAGATGCTACCAAAGGCTACTGAACCTCTCATACAAGGACCATGTCACTAAGGATGTTTGCAGAAAAATTCAAGCAGCCATTGGAAAATATGATGAACTCCTGACCCTGTTCAAGAAATGGAAACTGAGGTGGTTCCATCACATCTCAAGGTCTTCTGGCTTAGCAAAGACAATGCTTCTGGGCATGGTGAAAAGTAAAGAAGAACAGGTAGACAGAAGAAGAGGTGGGAAGATAATATTAAGGTGCTGACAAGGATAAACTTTGCTAGCACAACTTAGGGCAGCTGAAAAAGAGACTAGGTGGAAAAGTATTGTTGTAGTCACCTGTAGTGCCCCGATGACCTCGCAAGGTTATGGAGTAGACAACACTAGACAGTATAAGTGCACATACCTCGGTTTGCCTGCCGTGAACTTCTATCAACATACGTGCTGCAGTGCCGAGTACCTGACAGCAGGCGGTACTTGATCCTTGAGCTACGGCTTTCAATAGACGACCAGTTGACAACATTAACATCAGTTCTGGTTGTAGAAGGTGCTGTTTTACTTCTGAAACACATATCTAAGTGTGTAGTGTGAAAAATATATCTCTTAAGGTGAACGGATACACTTTCAGAGCAAGCAATCCTTTTATCTTCACTTTTAAACAGGATCAACTCTTAAAGAAAAAGAATTTGCTCCAGTAGGAGCAAATTCTTTCCTGTAAGAGTTGACAACATATAAGAAAGGCTTTGTCATCCAGATAAGCAAGCAAAGTCATAAAAGTTGTCACTCCTTGTTAAAATGATGAAACATGATATTAGGTGTATGACTTATACATGAACCTTAAATGCACTTCTGTCCAAAATACTTCTTTTTTCAGGGGTTTTATTAACCATAAGTCCGTTGGTCCTGGACCAGTAATTTCTGGGCATGACCAGTTGATGTCTTTGGTAGCTGGTCCTGCAGACCAACTGATTTTGAAATTAAAAAATAGCCATCAGAGGAGATGGCAAATCCCCCGACCAAAGGCCCCTTCTGCCTTGGTAAACAGGATGCACTTCAAAACATATATAAGTAATATAATGTCATTCTACTATGCTTCTGATTGACATTATCTGTTTAACAGATGCATGATTATCTAACACTCAGACCAAAACAGTACGCCAGACTGCTAAAAAGAGGTAAAATCTCAAACAGCCACCATGTACACAATGTATAGCATATGATACATTCAACATCTCAAAATGCGTGAAGAACTTCTAAAGTACAAAGTACAAGGCATATACAAATCTAATTTTGAGCTCTCTAGTAAGTGAATTTGGACAAAGAATCCAGATCTGGAAAAAAAACTTTTTTTTTTTTTTTGGGGGGGGGGGGGGGGGGGGGGGGGGAGTTGTCATTCTTGTTCGCGACACATTGTCATGACCTTGTCTACATATCTGTGAAGTATCATGAAAATATTTCAAAAGGTATTCAAGTTATAGAGCCGACACGAAATCACACCTAAAACCATCAAGGGGAAATAACACAAAAAGTAAGAAAGCAAGAGTTGTCATTCTTGTTCGCCACACATCATCATGACCTGTTCTAAATATCTGTGAAGTATCATGAAAATATTTCAGAAGCTATTCAAGTTATAGAGCGGACACGAAACAACACAAAATCACAGCTAAAACCATCAAGGGGAAATAACTCAAAAAGTAAGAAAGCAAGAGTTGTCATTCTTGTTCGCGACACATCGTCATGACCTGTTCTACATATCTGTAAAGTATCATGAAAATATTTCAAAGGGTATTCAAGTTATAGAGCGGACACGAAATCACACCTAAAACCATCAAGGGGAAATAACACAAAAAGTAAGAAAGCAAGAGTTGTCATTCTTGTTCGCCACACATCATCATGACCTGTTCTAAATATCTGTGAAGTATCATGAAAATATTTCAGAAGCTATTCAAGTTATAGAGCGGACACGAAACAACACAAAATCACAGCTAAAACCATCAAGGGGAAATAACTCAAAAAGTAAGAAAGCAAGAGTTGTCATTCTTGTTCGCGACACATCGTCATGACCTGTTCTACATATCTGTAAAGTATCATGAAAATATTTCAAAGGGTATTCAAGTTATAGAGCGGACACGAAATCACACCCAAAACCATCAAGGGGAAATAACTCAAAAAGTAAGAAAGCAAGAGTGGTCATTCTTGTTTGTGACACATTGCCATGACCTGTTCTATATATCTGTAAAGTATCATGAAAATATTTCAAAGGGTATTCAAGTTATAGAGCCGACAGGAAATCACACCTAAAACCATCAAGGGGAAATAACTCAAAAAGTAAGAAAGCAAGAGTTGCTATTCTTGTTCGCGACACATTGTCATGACCTGTTCTACATATCTGTAATGTATCATGAAAATATTCCAAAGAGTATTTAAGTTATTGAGCGGACACGAAATCAACACAAAATCACAGCTAAAACTATCAAGGGGAAATAACTCAAAAAGTAAGAATGCAAGAGTTGTCATTCTTGTTCGCGACACATCGTCATGACCTGTTCTATATATCTGTAAAGTATCATGAAAATATTTCAAAGGGTATTCAAGTTACAGAGCGGACACGAATCTGCCAAAAATTCACCAAAGGGAAGATAACTCAAAAAGTACAATAGCAAGAGTTACCATTCTTGTACGCGACACTTCGTCATGTCCTGTTCTACATAACTGTGAAGTACCATGAAAATATTCCAAAGGGTATTCAAGATATAGAGCGGACAAGAAAAATGTTTACGGACGGACGGACTGACGGACAGACGGACGGACGGACGGACGGACGGACGGACGGACGGACGCCAGGCTCATCGCTATATCCCCCGAACCTTTCGGTCGGGGGACATCGTCATGACCTGTTCTATATATCTGTAAAGTATCATGAAAATATTTCAAAGGGTATTCAAGTTACAGAGCGGACACGAATCTGCCAAAAATTCACCAAAGGGAAGATAACTCAAAAAGTACAATAGCAAGAGTTACCATTCTTGTACGCGACACTTCGTCATGTCCTGTTCTACATAACTGTGAAGTACCATGAAAATATTCCAAAGGGTATTCAAGATATAGAGCGGACAAGAAAAATGTTTACGGACGGACGGACGGACGGACGGACAGACGGACGGACGGACGGACGGACGGACGGACGCCAGGCTCATCGCTATATCCCCCGAACCTTTCGGTCGGGGGATAATAAAAACACATGATAACAAAGAATAGCCGAAACATCGGGAGGACCACTTGAATTGTGGATATAAGTTGGTCCTGTGGACCACCAGTCATTCAGTCCTTAGCGAAATCCCTGTTTTTTGTAAAAGTTGACACCATTTAAGAACAGCGACATTGTCCAGAGAAAGCAAACAGAAAGTCACAAAAGTTGCTACCCTTTGTAACAAGAATTCCATGGAAAAATTGTTACCCTTTGTAATAAGAATTCCATGGAAGGGGGCAGGCATCTTGCCTGTCTATGTATTGCTACAAAGCAGAGCTAAACCAACCAAAGTCAATATCTCAACTAAAGTTGTTGGAAGGTTTATTCTTTCGGCATAAAGTCAACACTTACGACTTACATTTCAACTTACATGTACCTGAGAACTAGCATTCAGGCCATTTTTATGACAACTGCATAATTATTTTATGTGTCTCAAGTTGTTTTTTTTTTCTGGGGGGAGGGGGGGGGAAGGGGATTTAGACTAGTTTAGAGAGGCGCCGTGGACGAGTGGTTAGAGTGACTCGATTATGTTGCAGAAAATCGCCGGAAGGTCATGCAATTGCGCCCAGGTTTCGCCATCTGACGACTGAAAAAGTCTGTCAACCCAGCAGTAAATGGGTAGTACCTTTTTCGAATTGGGGAAGGATAAGGCAGCAAAAGGAGAAGGATGGGCTTCGCCTTTCATCTGCTGTGCCCAAGATATAATAATAACTGTGGGTCTTTAACCACCACTGCCCCTACGGCTTTTAGGCTATGGTAAACCTTTACCTTTATCTAGACTAGATTCTGGCTAACTTTCTATCACCTTGGAGTGTCCCTAGTTTCTGCCCTACTTTCTGACCTTTACCTTTATCCAGACTAGATTCTGGCTAACTTTCTATCACCTTGGAGTGTCCCTAGTTTCTGCCCTACTTTCTGACCTTGTAACACTTTCAGGTTTGGAAACAAAAGGGTATTTATTGGGGTATTTATCAGCCGTGACACACAAACAGGGTGCTTATGCAATATGCTAACAGCACACACTCAGAACAGCCTGCACATCTACAAAGTCTGACCAGAGCTTTTGCTGTTGCATATACCTTGTATGGACCCTGAATTAACCTACAGACTGTAAAAGAAGGCTCTAGATACACTGCATGGATTCAAAGACAGGTTAAAGTTTCATAGCGCAGTTATCTTTTTGTGTGATGTGGTGCTCTTATATACAATATCAAAAATTCTTAAAACTGGGACACATGAAACAATTCAGAAAATTGTTCTCTAAAAATGGAACAGTTTGGTTTTACACTGCAGTTATACTTCCAAAAGAACCAGTGTTTCATCTCAAATATGCAGATGGAATGGCAAACAGTGTAGGCCCTGATCAGACTGCTCCCTTAGGAGCAGTCTGATCTGGGTCTGCAATGTTTGCTAAGACCTATCTGCCCCAATACTTAGGATTTTCTACAACAGATGGGAAGTGTGATAAACTGTGGCAAATATTGGTTCCATTAAAACAACAATAGTTCCTGTTTGCTTTTTCAATTCATATATTCAAAAATGCCACTTACTGAGTTTTGCCTATTATAGATAATATAGATAATAAGAATCAAAACATTTAAGTCTGAATATGGTTAAGTAAACAAATGGATCATTTAACTCATTAACGCAACATAAATAAGGGCTGTTACAAAATATGCAGACTTTTCTATACAGTGACTTTATTCCATACTCTTTCCATATTTAAGATCAGCTCCGCATTTAGAATCAGGCCAAAATAGTCAAAATAGTACCTGTATACATATGCAGCAGTGATGCGATTGGAAAAGGACCTCTGACAGTTGCAATGTTAATTTGCCTATAAAAGTCTCAAAAATGAACTTTTGGCGTACTTCAAAATTTCCATTGAAATGCATTCCTCGGAACTTCCTTTAATTGGCATAAAAAATATTTTTTCGGTTATGAAGCACACAGACTGAGATTTTTTTTTGGAGGTGGGGTGGGGTGGGGGGAGTGGAGAATGATATTCTACAGCTGAAAAACTGAAAAGTGGGGTGGGGTGATTAGAACCTTTGCGTCTTAAAAAAAGGCTGGCATACTTTTTATTTACACATAATTGCATGCTATATGCAGGCGTAGTGTTTACTTAATTTTAAGCATGTTTTACAAAATGAAATTCAGTAAAAGACGAAAATTGAAAATTTGATATATTTTTAATAGCCGAAAACTCCACATAACCCTCTTGAAGTAGACAAAGAGAGTTAGTCTGCAGATGTGATATTTTTTCAAAATCATTATAAAAACTTCTTTATAATGCATAAGTCTGCATGTTAATGCTAAAATCATCAACATTGACTTCCCGTGGAGGCTGTAGTGATTTGTCGAAAAAGAGGCAAATTTGCATTGAAACTGTCAGAGGTCCTTTCGACGCATGACTCATGAGCAGTGTTATTATTAGTTCATAATTTAAACATCAATTTTCATACTTGTTGAAAAGATTGCACTGATGATGTAAATATTTGGTTATAAGATGGACAACATTACCTCATATATGTAAATCAGTTGTGTATAATTCTTCTATGATAGAGATTTTTTTATCATATGACATAGCATCTGAGAGTGTAATAAAGCCATGCATTAAAAATGATAATCCACTAGTGGATTAAATATGCAAATTACGTCATAACGTTATGCATTTCATCCATAAAAACATCATTTTTTCAAATGGCAAAATCGTGACGTTTTAGGGCAAAATTTGCTAATAAAATCCAATTTTAGTGTCATATGATAAACAGAATCTTGCATTCGTGCTCCTGTATTATTGAATTCATTAAACTCGTTGTGGAAAACCGATAAGATGCTCGGCATAGCCTCGCATCTTATCTTTTTCCCAAACTTGTTTAACAAATTCAATAATACATGGGCACCAATGCAATATCCTATATCTTCCAAAACAATCCTGAATATCTTGATCCCTTGTAAGACTGATCTTGATTTTTGGGATTGTTTTTAGAAGTAAACTAGACAATCACTAACGGTGATGAATGCCCCTGCCATTTGCCTCATTAGATGAGTAATGTGTTTAGACATATTTGTGAATACTTGTGTAAAGTTTTATCAAAATCGGTCCATAAAAAAAGGTACCAGAGGGACGACAAAGTTTTCCTAAAAACAGCAAATTTTTGCGTGAAGTTATATCAAAATCAGACCATAAAAAGGGCTTAGAGGGATGACAAAGTATAGAGTCCAAAAATAGCAACAGACACCTTGACCTTGACCCTAAAATTCTGGATCCCAATCTTGTTGAAGATATTATAACACTAAACATTTGGGTGAAGTTATATCAAAATCTGTCAATAAAATCACACGAGTAGAGTGATGACAAAGTTTTTCTAAAAATAGCAACTGTGACCTTGACCTTGGATGTACAGTGCTGAAACGCAAATATGTCCCAGATGTTGTCATACTTCACATTTGTATGAAGTTATATCAAAATCAGTCCATAAATAAAAGCGCTAGAGTGATGACAAAGTTTTTCTAAAAATAGTAACTGTGACCTTGGCCTTGGACCTACAGTGCTGAAAGGCCAATTTGTCCCAGATAATGTCATACTTAGCATTTGTGTGAAGTTATATCAAAATCGGTCCATAAATAAAAGCCCTAGAGTGATGACAAAGTTTTTCTAAATATAGCAACTATACCTTGAACTTGACCCTACCAACCTGAAACGCAAGCTGGTTCAAGGTATTGTCATACCCAATATAGCTGTGATGTTATATCAAAATTGGTTGATAAATGAGGTGGCTAGAGATGACAAAAGGTGAGCTTGCACATTTGGCATAAAAATATGGTCAAAATATATATCTCATTTAAGGGGACATAATTCTGTAATAATAAACTGGATAAAAGTTCTATTTCTGTTTTGCACAGGTTCAATGCATGTCTGAACTGTGTTGCAAGTTTCAAATCCCTGTATAAAAATACTCTAGGAGGAGTTGTGGAGACGAGAACAGTACTACAAAGTGTGTGAAATATGGTCAAAATATGTATGTCATTTAAGGGTACATAATTCTGCAACAATGACCAGAATCAAAATTACATTTCCTTTAACAAATGTTCAATGCATGCCTGAACTGTGTTGCAAGTTTCAAAACCCTGCATCAAATACTGTAGGGGAAAAGGTTGCAGAGACAAGACCAGTACTACAAAGTGTGACAGATGTACACATGCACACACATACGTACGGATAAGGGCAAAACTATATGCCCCTCCCCACTTCGAGGGGGGGGGAATAAAAATCCTGTTCTATAACCAAACAAAGTACTATACGGCAATATATATTGCCATATATACTGAGAGAAATAAATTTAGCAATTTTTCCAAAGGATTGTGAAATTTTCTTAAGGGATAGTATTCCCAGGTTGTTGATCGCATATAGTTAGTATAAGTCAGGGGTCATCGATCACATCAAATTTGAACGAAAAAGTTGACTTAACGCACCTTTGACGTCACTTTAAATGAATTCACTCTTTGCGCTGGCTGACAAACAATTAAACAAAGAAAATTGTCAAAATGCTTTAGAAAGGTTTTAACTGGGTTCTTGAACAAGAAAACCGTAAATGGGTTTGCAAATAAACGCATAAGAAGCCGGCAATGGGGCACGTTAGTTTGACGTTAACTTGCCGAAAAAATCAACCGCCATATTAAACATTATCAAATGACGTTTCGACTCAAATCTTTTTGCGCTTCATTACTGTCAACTTGGGGAACACTATCATGCAAAAAGATTACCTCAGGTAATCCATTTGTTTTAATGCAACGACCAGAACCTTTCAGGTTTTGAATGGAGGCGTCAACTTTACGATAGGACGGAAATTGACAAAATCTGTGGATATGCAATGACCCTTATGTGCACTTTGAGAAGAGAAACTTTAAGTTCAATATTGCTGATGTCAAGGGGACCTTTGATGGGTTTAAAAGCTGACGTCAGAATGACGTAACTGTCGAACCTGGTGTGCTTAAATCTGCGGGAATAGCGCCAATTTACAGCAACACATTTCTTGAAAGTGTTCTGGTCATTTAGAGGCCACGCCATTGCAGCTTGGTTCAGTTTTAGGGAAAAATCGTTAAAGGTGACTTTTGCTCAGTCTCAATTGCTTTGTGAATGCCAATTTTGACGCAATCATAAACATATTTACGTCTATCATGGTAACAATCTTTTAACACACAACACTGTGTCTTTGTTCACAAATGTCTACACCGCCGCAAATTGGCCCTGGTGTAAGATTTGAAAATGAAGCAGCGCCTGAAAAAGATGTGTAGCATAGAAGATTTATGGCATTTTTTGGGTTGAACCCTTGGGTACAAATGCGACGCGATTCTGCTCTATAAATAAACATTCGACCTTAATTTTTGGGTTTCTGGTACCTAAAATGATACCTTACACAGCAGAAACAATACAATTTCCCACTTTGTAAATATGTCTGAATTATACGCTGATTTGTGAAAAGTTGCTAAATTTATTTCCTTCAGTATATATATATTTTATGGGAGTCTAAGTATCTTTTGAACACCCCTGAAAATAAATCCAATTACTAATAAGCCACTACAATACAAGAGGTACTTCAATCATCACAAATGCCAACAAAATACTTGGATCATCCTTGGCATATAGTAGTCTGATCCAAGTATTTGCTGTTCAATTATAGATTTCTCATGATCTGTAGACTGTTGACCTAAATTGTGAAGACCCAGGTCAACCATCAGCCAGGATACATGTGCAGGCGGTCATCACTGTTACAGTATGCTATAATTTACTTTTTCACATGATTTAGCTCTCGAGAAGAAAAGTTTATCAGGTATGGCTATATCGAGTTCCATAGTTGCAATTGAACTAGGGATCAACAGGTTCCCACGTAAGTGACCATTTCATATGAAATTTATAAAACAAACCAAAGGTTTGTTTCATAAATTTCATATTAAATGGACATAAATATAAGACTTTTAATTATATGACAGTTTTCTGGCAGAAGACTGACAATATCTTCAACAGAAAGCGTCATGGATTGTGCCATAATGTTTTGCCGTGTAACTAAGTGATACGTATCATCACACCGGGAAGGCAGCAATCCAAAATGCTCGTGCAATTGACGAACGCGGATCAAGAACAGTTAGAAACAGCATTTTCGATTGCAAATTGGCAATAATTTGCAATCGTAAGAGGCTGTTTTGCAATCCAAAACGGTGTTTTTGATCTGCGTTAATCGACTGTTAAGAGCGTTTTCGATTGCCGCCTACCCGGTGTGAACATGATATTATGCAATGATGTTACAAAACTGCTTATGACCTTTTGAAGATTGCTGCTGTGTTTCAAGAAAATGAACACTATGGTTGCATCAGCCATTTTATTGCTAAGTCTGTGTGGCTTCAGCAGTGGACTGAATGTACAGATGTACCGTCTGCTGCGAACAACACGTCTGCAGAACGAGTCACCCATATACAGTGCTAACATCAGCAAAAGAGAGTGTGCAATCAGGTGCTCACAGAATGATGACTGTGACATAGCTCGGTGGAAACCAGATGGAAAGATATGTGAACTTTTTAATTATAAGCAGACGCTGAGTTTCGTTTATCCTTTGTCGTCTGGTTCTGGAACAGATTCAGTGATGTTTGGAAAGCCTATCAGCAGTAAGTAATAACAAAACACTCATTCAGGTGAATGGGTACAGTCAAGGGGAGAAACTCTGTTGATTTCATTTTTTACCTCCTTTCTCAAGGGGGGGGAAGGGGGGGGCAACTCTTAAAGGAAATAATTTCCTCCTACAGAAGCAAATTCTTTCCTTTAACCCATTTTGAATGGGTTTGTTGTCCAAGGAAGCAAACAGGAAGTCTTAACCCTTAATGTGCCAAAAAGCAGACGACAAAATTTACGTCTGCAGAATTTAAAAAAATGTTTCGTCCAAACGATATATTGAGAATTTGAACTCTAGAGGGCATACAGTGTAGATTCAGATGAGGTGGCTCATTATGAGCCACCTCATCTGGATCTACACTGTTTGCCAATTCAAAATTTTTAGTTTTTGGCGCTTTAAGGGTTAACAAGAGGCCCAAATGGGCCTGATATCGCTCACCTGGCTATTTTGCCATGGACCATTCTGACACAAAATTGGTCCAATTACTATGAGATTTGCAAGAATCATTTTGCCATAAATTTCATCAAAATCTATTCAGTGGTCACTGAGATATTGCCATTTCGTGTTTTGCGCTATTTTTAGAAATGGCAGATGGAGGCCATCTTGGAATGCCAAAATGCAAAAAATCAAAAGCCTTCATGCAAGGACCATTCTGACATAAACTGGTCCAGTTCCATTGTAATTTTTCAATTTTCACATTTTTCTATTTTAAGTAAAAGAGACCAATTTGGCGGGTCTATATTTATTAATTTTTGAAACATCTCAATGCCAGAATCATTTTGCCACAAATTTTGTCAAAATCCATTCAGGGGTTACTGAAATATTGTCATTTTCATGTTTTGTGCTATTTTTAGTAACGGCAGATGGCAGCCACCTAAGATTGCCAAAATGCAAGAAATCGCAAAGGCTTCATGAACGGACCATTCTGACACAAAATTAGTCCAATTCCATTGAGATTTTCACATTTTGCTATTCTTAGTAACAGAGGCCAACATGACTGGTCTATATTAAGTTATGCTTGAAACATCTCAATGCAAGAATCATTTTGCCACAAATTTCATCAAAATCCATTCAGGGGTTACGGAGATATTGTCAGTTTCACGTTTTGTGCTATTTTTAGTAACGGCAGATGGCAGCCATCTTGGAATGCCAAAATGCAAGAAATCGCAAAGGCTTCATGTAAGGACCATTCTGACACAAAATTAGTCCAATTCTATTGACATTTTCGAATTTTCACATTTTGCTATTTTTAGAAACATAGACCAACATGACTGATCTATATTTAGTTACGTTTGAAACACCTCAATGCAAGAATCATTTTGCCACAAATTTCGTCAAAATCCATTCAGTGGTTACTGAGATATTGTCATTTTCATGTTTTGTGCTATTTTTAGTAACGGCAGATGGCGGCCATCTTGGACTGCCAAATCGCAATTAATCAAAATGTCTTCATGCAAGGAACATTCTGAAACAAAATAAGTCAAATTCCATTCAAGGGTTCTTGAGAAATTGTCATTTTTTATGTTTGTGCTATTTTTAGTAACGGCCCCCCTGGTGGCCATCTTGGATAGCCAGTTGGCACAAATTTGAAATAATTCAATTCAAGGACCATTTCTGACCAAACCTTATCAGAATCCATTTGTGTTTTCTTGAGATATTGACATTTGAGCGAATTCGGTCTTGTAAACGCTAAGTAGGTCACTGCGACCTAATTCCGCTACAGAATTTTTTGATTTTTATAAAATTTAATTGCAAGGTCCATTGGTTCTAGTGGAGATGTTGATTTTGTTGTTTTTGCTATTTTTAGAAATGGCGGCCATCTTGGATTCTCAACCTGACCCACTTTTACAAATTTGAAACCCTGCAGTCTGGTCATGCTCCATGTGAAATTTGAGACCCATGGGTTCAGTGGTTTTAGACAAGAAGTTGTTGGAAGTTGTTTAAATAAGTTGTTTTTCGACATTAGCATTTGAACAAAATTACCCTCGTAAACAGAAAGTAGGTCACTGCGACAAAACTACGCTACAGATTTTTTTCATTTTTACAATTCTGAATACCAATGTTCCACTGATGTTTCATGCAAAAATTCAGACAAATATACCCAGTGGTTCTGGAGAAGAAGATGATTTTGTTATTTTTGCTATTTTTAGTAACGGCGGCCATCTTGGATATTCAACCTGACCCAATTTTACAATTCTGAGACCCTGGAGTCAGGTCATGCTCCATGTGAAATTTGAGAACCATGGGTACAGTAGTTTTACAGAAGAAGATGTTTGAATATTTGTTTTCAAGTGTTGACGGACGACGCACGACACACGCCGGACGCTTTGGTATGACAATAGCTCACTATGGCCCTTCGGGCCAGGTGAGCTAAAAATTGTTCCCCTTTGTGAAAGTGGCAGAAACACATGAAGGTGTACATACCTGGTGTGATGTGTTAATGTGTTATTGTTTAACATCCACGGTAAACAGCTATGGTTATGTCGAGACTGTCAGTTAACCTAACCACACTATTCCTAGGCAGGCTTAGACTGCCTAAGCGATTACCCAGTACTAAGTGCACTTTTTGAATCAGCGGAAGGGGAAATGAAAATAAGTAGCTGGACCGGGTATCGAACCCGGGACCTCTGGCTTATAAGTCAGATGCACTACCAACTGTACTACGCGACCTGGCACATACTTTAAAGGTAAACTCCTTTATAGTCACAAGCTCTTTCTTTTCACGATTTATAATGAATGGCGAGTATTTTGAATTTGCAACCAATTAGATGTCAATCAGCAATTTCCATTTTGTGTTCATTGGTCAATCCTATTATCCGTATTAATCCTAATTAACACCCCAGCTTTAATAAACACCCATACCTCTTTTCCGACAATAATGTTCTATTAACTTGCATGAATTCCTGTTTGCTTCTCTGGATAAGGTAGCTCTCTGAAATGGGGTCTACTCTTAAAGAGTCTATTGCTTTAAGAGTTTACCCTCATTCATACTGAAAAGGGACGCAAAAATAATAGAGTTACCCATTCACCTTAATACTGTTTATTAGAGGTATTTTGGCAGTGTCTGAGTTACTATAATTAAGGCTCTAAATAACGCCCCTTTCGTAAAATGCAACACCCATGGGACGTTTAATAGGATTAATACAGTACAAGTCAAAAACAAGACAGCCATCTGGCCCTGAATCATTCACCTGAGTACAAAGTTTAAAAGTCAACCCAGGACCATTATATGGAAACCAATCCAAACTGTTGTATACCAAGTTTGAATATCAAGGGCCAATTGATTCTGGAGAAGAAGATTTTTAAAGTTTTTTACCCTATCATAAGGAATGACTGTATTAAGGGGTCATCTGCCTTTAGCCGCCACCTTTCTGGGACTACTTTAACCAGAGGGCCAATGGCCCTATATCGCTCACCTGAGCACTGAGGTAATGTTGGAAAAACTAAGTTGCCACAGCAACAAAACAACATCCACAACAGCAATAAAACACACCATTTATGTAGAGGATAATATCACAAACATTTATGCAAAAAATAGGCTTTATCCCCTCTTAAAGGCTTCTGAGAAGATCTTTGGCAAGAAAAAAAAAAAAAATGAAAAAATTGAAAATTTGGCCTTTCAGTTGCAATGGCAACAAAATCAGAATCCGGTCAAAGGGGGGGTGCCTATAAGGCCCTTTTTCTGCCCAAGAGCAAAATATTTTATTTTCAGCTGATGATTAGACTGTAGTGTCCGCTATACTGAATTAGTAGTGGTTAAGCTCCGTAAGCCCTACTTTTGGAACAATGGGGTTATTAAAGTGGGTGGGGTAAATCAACATGAACCAGGGGTGTCATATAATAAGCTTTATTTCTCCTTCGAATTTAATGGCATTCATAAATACCTTCCTTTATAAGTTGAAGTAATGTCTTTGGTGACATCTTTTCTCAAATTCTATCTTTTAAAGTAAATTCTTATGTCTGCAGAATTTCTTTTAGAGACACTGTCAATTTTCATTAATTTTGGTACTTTGAATTCAATATATTCTACCATATCTCTAGAACCAATGGATGACTTCTTACCAAACTAACATGGGTTCACCCTTGGGAAAGTACAAACTGTTGATTAAATTTTGGTGACCTTGACCTGTGTTTCAAGGTCACAGTAAGACTCATAATGTCAATTTTAAGTCACGGTTTGGCCATTGTCTACACAGTAGCTCCTAAACTGATATGAAATCATGACCAAAGTGGTCTAAATAAAACATTATGAGGAGTTAGAGCACTAGTTATGATTAAATGGCCATGACATCATGATTAAATGGCCATGACATCATCTTCAAGGTCAAGGTCATGGCTAGACTGAACAGAGTTTAATCACAGATTTCATCAATCAGGCGGCAGAAATGTTCCAAATCTGAGTGTTTTCACTTTAAAATCAATGTTTACTGTGCACAGAATGACCTTGACCTTGGTCTGAAGGTCAGTATTAGCCAAACATGATGAAACAGAATTGGGTTAAACTTGGTCCACCGGGGCTCAACTGGTGACCTTCTTTTGCTTCAGATTTCCAGTGGGGTTGTTTGGCAGGACAGGGATCTCCACCTGTCAGACGGCCCGTTGTATCTGTTGAGTCCTCGTCTTTGCTTCTTCATGGTGTTGAAATTTGATTTATGTGTTTACCGTGTTGATTCATTGACGAGTTAGAGGGTTATCATGCGAACCGAACAACCAACTAAATGTTTTGTACCACTTCAGAAACTGAGGGTGAGGTTGGGCCTGTAAAATCGATTTAAGCCCCCCAGTAATTCATTACTGACCGTTCCAAGGCGGTAGTTCTGTTGTGGTTCTCTGTTGCCTGTTTTTGGTGTCAGAGTTTCTGTGATGTTTTACCTTATGTATGTTCTTATTATTTTTGGTTCGGTTTGGGTTGCTGAGTGGCCACCTTTTGGGAACAAGCTGCTCACTCAGTCGGCCATATGTTCTCTGTATCTTGATTATTTGTGATCTTAGTTGTTTCCAACTATAGTTTGAGGGCTGGATTTGGATTTTGATTGTTTCAGTTCCTGGTCTTTGCATACTTTTTACTTTTAAATGTTATAGAAAAGTCTAATGTAAAATAATGGACTTCTAAATCTATTGGTGACCTTCAGATCAAGGTCAAGGTCATTATATGCATAGTAAGCATTGTTTTACAAATAGAAACATACATATTTGTTAAATTTTTGCTTACTAGCTGTGTGAGGTCTTTGGTCAAACTCTATCTAGTCTAACCGTGACCTTGACCTTGAAGATGATGTCATGGCCATTTGATCATAACTAGTGCTCTAACATCTCATAATGTTTAATTTAGGCCACTTTGGTCATGATTTCATATCAGTTTAGGAGCTACAGTGTAGACAATGGCCAAACCGTGACTTAAAATTGACATTATGAGTCTTACTGTGACCTTGAAACACAGGTCAAGGTCACCAAAATTTAATCAACAGTTTGTACTTTCCCAAGGGTGAACCCATATTAGTTTGCTAAGAAGTCATCCATTGGTTTTAGAGATATAGTAGAATATATTGAATTCAAAGTACCAAAATTAATGAAAATTGACAGTGTCTATACAAGAAATTCTGCAGACATAAGATTTTACTTTAAAAGATAGAATTTGGGAAAAGATGTCACCAAAGACATTACTTCAACTTATAAAGGAAGGTATTTATGAAAGCCAATAAATTTGAAGGAGAAATATAGCTTATAACATGACACCCCTGGTTCATGCTGATATACCCCACCCACTTTAATAACCCCATTATTCCAAAAGTAGGGCTTACGGAGCTTAATCACTATTGATTCAGTATAGCGGACACTTTAGTCTAATCATCAGCTGAAAATAAAACATTTTGCTCTTGGGCAGAAAAAGGGCCTTATAGGCACCTCCCCTTTGCTTTCTAGTGCTTTTATATGGGAAAATGCTAGAACATAAGATATCTTGGAAACTGTTGAAGATTTTAAGCTAAAAATTGGTATCTACATTCATCTTAATGAGTACATGAAGATTTATGAGTACAAGAGGTCAAGGTCATTCTTTGACCTTTGACCCAGAACTATCTTATTTTGACAATTTCAAACAATCTCCTCGAAAGCCACTGGGCCAATTGAAACCAAATTTCATACAGAGCCTCCAGGGGGTTGAGGGAACAAAAATTTATTCATACAGTCTAGGTCACATGACCAACATGGCCGCCACGCCCACATATGGTAAAAAACTAAAAAGATCTTCTTCTCCAGAACCAATATGCCCATGGTCTTAAAACTTAGTATTATTAGCATGTATTATTGGGTGCACAAGTACTACCAAGATTAATCAAATTATTACCTTGGGTTGACCTTGATCTTTTTTATGGTAAGGTCAAGTTTGCTTCCTTGTGCTTTTATATGGCAAAATGCTAGACCATAAGATTTCATGGGAAGTTTTGAAGATTAAGGCCCAAAAAAATGGTATATACAGTCATCTTAAAGAGAACATGAAGATTTGTGAGTACAAGAGGTCAAGGTCATTCTTTGACCTTTGACCCAGAACTCATATTTTGACAATTTCAAACAATCTCCTAAAAAATCACTAGGCCAGTTGTAACTTAATTTCATAGTGAGCCTCCAGGGGTTGAGGGAACAAAATTTGTTCATACCGTCCAGGTCACATGACCAACATGGCCACCATGCCCATATATGGTAAAAACCTTAAAAAATCTTCCGCTCCAGAAATATTTGACCGATGGCCTTGAAACTTGGTATGTAGCATCGGGTACTCGAGTACTATCAAGACTGACCTTTTTTATGGCAAGGTCAAATATGGGAAAATGCTAGAATATAAGATTTCATGGGAAGTTTTGAAGATTCAGGCCCAAAAATTGGTTTATACAGTCATCTTAAAGAGAACATGAAGATTTGTGAGTACAAGAGGTCAAGGTCATTCTTTGACCTTTGACCCAGAACTCTCATATTTTGACAATTTCAAACAATCTCCTAAAAAATCACTAGGCCAGTTGTAACTTAATTTCATAGTGAGCCTCCAGGGGTTGAGGGAATGAAAATTTGTTCAAACAGTCCAGGTCCATGACCAACATGGCCACCATGCTCATATATGGTAAAAACCTATAAAAATCTTCTTCTCCAGAACCAATCGACTGATGGCCTTGAAACTTGGTATGTAGCATTGGGTACACCAGTACTATTAAGTTTTTTCAGAATGATGTCCTAGTGATGACCTTGATCATTTTACGGCAAAGTCAAATATGGGAAAATGCTAGACCATAAGATTTCATTGGAAGTTTTGAAGATGTTGGCCTAAAAATTGGTATATACCATTGTCTTTTTGAGGCCATGGAGAATTAGGAGTATAAGAGGTCAAGGTCATTCTTTGACCTTTGATCCAGATCTCTCATATTTTTGGCTTGCCGCTTCGGCGGCGTGCCATATATTCAGACAGGTTAAGACTTCCTGTCATGCGCACTCCAGCGGAAGACGCTGATTTGTTCCCAGCTTCGAGAATGGTTCATAATTGCAAGTGGAGAACCAATATATGGAGAGCGTCTACGGGGAGCAACTTCGTTTGACTGTTTCTTTTACCTAAGCACTGAAACATAACGACACGCCACAATCTGGCACACCAAATAATCGAACATGTCTAGCATTTTTTGCCTTACTGAAAACATGAGTTATTATTATTCTTTTATTGATTTATCCGGTGTATTTGAATATTTGGCGGCGGCGTCGGCCTTAGCAAAATATTGGTTCTTGAGAAGAAGATTTTTAAAGCTTTTTACCATATATGGGCATGGCGGCCATGTAAGTCATGTGACCAGGATCGTTTGAACAATTTTTTGTTCCTAAGGTCCCAGGAGGCTACATATGAAATTTGGTTGCAATCGGCCCAGCAGTTTCAGAGGAGAAGTTGTTTGAAATTGTGGACGGACGACGTACGACGGACGCCGCAGCCTTACCATCCTATAAGCTCCCCCAGAGCCGCTGGCTCAGGCGAGCTAAAAATACCATATTAATCCTAATAAACTCCCCTGCTCTGATAAATGCCCCGTCTCTTTTTCGAAAAACTATTATATTAGCTTGCATGAACTCCTGTGTACTTTACTGGATGTGGTAGTTCTTTGAAATGGGGTCTACTCTTAAAGAAAAGAACTGGCTCCTATAGGAGCAAATTATTTCCTTCAAGAATTGATCCCCACCCCTACTGAGGAGGGAGGCAAAAATAGGAAAGTCACTTCCACTGAAAGTATATCTATTCACCTTATTACTATTAGAGCTATGTTTGCAGTGCCGCTTCATTTCAATTAAGGCTCTAGAGAGGTCATAGAGAAGCAAATTCTTTCTTTCACAAGTTGATCCCCACCCCTACAGAGGAGGGAGGCAAAAATAGGAGAGTTACTTCCACTGAAAGTATATCTATTCACCTTAATACTGTTTATTAGAGGTATTTTGGCAGTGGCTGCTTAATTTCAATTTAGGCTCTATAGAGCTCCTCCCACCCTTTCGTAAAATGCAATGCCCCGAGGCATTTAATAAGATTAATATGGTAGCTATTGTTTAAGCTTATCTAAAGCTAAAACAGCTCCAGTCCACAGGAGATAACAATAGTACCATTTACCATTATGGCTTGAGATTAATCACTAAACTGTTGAACAAGTTCTGCTTGCTGTTGGTCAAGTAGTTTTTCTCAAGAAACTCCTATTTTTGCCTCATGTTACCTTGATTTGGCTCAAAAGAAGAGAAAAGATCTTGACAGGATAAATTAAACATAAGATTGACCACTAAACTATTGAACAGAATCAGTGTTTTCGGATACCTATTCTGTACTGTTACATGCAGCCATCAACACGATGTGGGGTAGATAAAGAAAGGCAGTTTGCAATGGAACCTGTTACAGTTGGAAAGGTTTCAACCCACAGTGAGCTCGGACCCAGGACTGCTACATATCAGCAGGCCAGGATTTTCACTCGTAAAATTTTCCAGAATTTTACATGTAAAATTTTTCGCATAAAAATGATACGTGTAAAATTTTAAGCACAAATAATTTTACGTGTAACCGCAGGACAATGTATACCTACATGTCATTTTCTACGCATAAAAGCATGGCAAATTTTACGCACAGGTTACCTATTAAAGTTTACGTGTAAATTTATGAATACGTATTTTAATACCTGTAACTACATGACATTATGTGTAAAACTATGCTTTAAGTTTCAAAGGCAATTTATGAGGACCTAGTGAATGCGTAAAAGTTTACGCATTAAAGGATGTTCTTCATGTAATTTCATGAAAATATGTGTAGTTACATGTAATTTTTTACATGGTCACTAATCTGATCTTCAGTTATTCTCTGTTTGTTTATTTTTACGCATTCACATAACAACCTGTAAATGGAGGTGCCAATACTCCGAGTTCCTGGCATTCCGCGTAAAGCCATGTTATTTACCCGTATTTACGTGTAATTTTGAGGGAAGGGACAGAAGCAAATTCTTTCCTTTAACCCATTTTGAAAGGGTTTGTTGTCCAAGGAAGCAAACATGAAGTCTTAACCCTTAATGTGCCAAAAAGCAGACGACAAAATTTACGTCTGCAGAATTTCAAAAAATGTTTCATCCAAACGATATCATATTGAGAATTTGAACTCTAGAGGGCATACAGTGTAGATTCAGATGAGGTGGCTCATTATGAGCCACCTCATCTGGATCTACACTGTTTGCCAATTCAACATTTTTAATTTTTGGCACTTTAAGGGTTAAAAATTGTTCCCCTTTGTGAAAGTGGCAGAAACACATGAAGGTGTACATACCTTAAGTGAATTGTTAATGTGTTATTGTTTAACGTCCACAGTAAACAGCTATGGTTATGTCGAGACTGTCAGTTAACCTAACCACACTATTCCTAGGCAGGCTAAGACTGCCTAAGGGATTACCCAGTACTAAGTGCACTTTCTTGAATCAGCGGAAAGGGAAATGAAAATAAGTAGCTGGACCGGGTATCGAACCCGGGACCTCTGGCTTATAAGTCAGATGCACTACCAACTGTACTACGCGACCTGGCACATACTTTAAAGGTAAACTCCTTTATAGTCACAAGCTCTTTCTTTTCACGATTTATAATGAATGGCGAGTATTTTGAATTTGCAACCAATTAGATGTCAATCAGCAATTTCCATTTTGTGTTCATTTGTCAATCCTATTATCCGTATTAATCCTAATTAACACCCCAGCTTTAATAAACGCCCATACCTCTTTTCCGACAATAATGTTCTATTAACTTGCATGAATTCCTGTTTGCTTCTCTGGATAAGGTAGCTCTCTGAAATGGGGTCTACTCTTAAAGAGTCTATGCTTTAAGAGTTGACCCTCATTCATACTGAAAAGGGACGCAAAAATAATAGAGTTACCCATTCACCTTAATACTGTTTATTAGAGGTATTTTGGCAGTGTCTGAGTTACTATAATTAAGGCTCTAAATAACGCCCCTTTCGTAAAATGCAACACCCATGGGACGTTTAATAGGATTAATACAGTACAAGTCAAAAACAAGACAGCCATCTGGCCCTGAATCATTCACCTGAGTACAAAGTTTAAAAGTCAACCCAGGACCATTATATGGAAACCAATCCAAACTGTTGTATACCAAGTTTGAATATCAAGGGCCAATTGATTCTGGAGAAGAAGATTTTTAAAGTTTTTTACCCTATCATAAGGAATGACTGTATTAAGGGGTCATCTGCCTTTAGCCGCCACCTTTCTGGGACTACTTTAACCAGAGGGCCAATGGCCCTATATCGCTCACCTGAGCACTGAGGTAATGTTGGAAAAACTAAGTTGCCACAGCAACAAAACAACATCCACAACAGCAATAAAACACACCATTTATGTAGAGGATAATATCACAAACATTTATGCAAAAAATAGGCTTTATCCCCCCTTAATGGCTTCTGAGAAGATCTTTGGCAAGAAAAAAAAAAAAATGAAAAAATTGAAAATTCGGCCTTTCAGTTGCAATGGCAACCAATCAGAATCCGGTCTTTGGGCAAAATTCATATAGAGGACTACTCTAGGAACATTTCTGTAAAGCTTTTGTCAAAATATCTGCAGTAACACAGAAATAAATACCAAATGTCCACTTTCCCCATTGTAAGTCTATGGAAACTTTAAGTTGCCATAGCAACCAGTTCACATGGGCAATGATAATATGAAACATACTTCAGGTAGTCACTATTGTTATTCATATGTATCCACAGTATCAGCTTCATCCTCTTCATGGCTTCACTTTTCCCATTATAAGTCAATGGAAACTATAAGTTGCCATAGCAACCAAAGTTCTTATGTGGTTGGAACAGGGCTCGGGAAATACTGAAAAATGAATCAGTCCAGCCGATGACGTCATCACCTAACTACAATGGAGCGCCGTTATAACGCCAGTGCCGGGAGACGATGTAACGATCTTCGCTGAATACCCCCACCCACTAATGAAAAACCCCATGTTTACATGTTCGTAGCGCTCGTTTAGCTCTAATCAGGTAGATAGACATGTTTACTGCTTACCTGACGCAATGAAAATCAGCGCTGAAGTAGCCATTTAGTCCCTATGAGCTTACTTATTGTGAAACATGTGCTTTAAAATGCAAAAAAAGAAAGTGAAAGTAGCCATGCCGGAAACACATGATTCGTCTTACCGCCGGTTCGCATAGGCCAATAAACTATTGAGCTGGTAACAAACATTTTTATTCGAGTTAATTCCCTTGCCCATGAAATTTGTGTTTACTTTTTCAAAAAGGTACCTTCGGACGCATAAAAAATATACTTATTTGCGCGAGTATTGACGTCGCCTAAAAACAATTACAAGCCTACAGATAATCAAAACAGGTTTAAGCTTTGTTGTTGTTTTTTTCCGCATGTAAAAGTCTTTGGAAGTAATCACTGACTACTTTACACGGCCCTTTTTCCCTGAGCGTCAGCCTGTGTATTGTAATTTACTGACAATATTATCGAAGTCTTCCACTGTTCACACCTTGGCAAGACAATCGGCGCTTTGAATATCACTGTGATAACTTTTGACACGTTGTTGATTAAATTTACAGTTATGTAAACAACCCAATTAACTTTTATGCAGCGTCGTAAACACCGATGAAAATAGCCGAAACATCCGCTACAAAAAAATTTTGACAGAATCGGAGAAAATTTCCTAAGTACTGGGCTAATATGGGACCTATTTTTTGGGGCTTTGGGCTGTTTCCAATCGGTCCCAATTTCTGAATTTCGGTCTGGGACCTAAAGAAATCCGGTTTTCCCGAGCCCTGGGTTGGAAGAAAAAACAAAATTCATGTAGAGGCTTCTGTCATCAACATGTTTGCACAATATCAGCTTCGTCCCCCATATGGCTTCTGAGCAGAAGCTTTTTTCATTTTTTTTTTTTTTTTTTTTTTTTTTTTGAAAATTTACCCTATATTTTGCCATGGCAACCAATCAAATTCAGCGATTTGGAGACAATTCATATGAAATTTAGAGGACTATTCAAGAAACATTTCTGTAGAAAGAAAATCTGAATAAATGCAATGAGACAGCAAAAATTGCTAATTTCCATTTTCCCCATTATAAGTCAATGGAAACTCTTAGTTGCCATAGCAACCAAACTGCTGGAGTAACTGCCATGAAAAACAGTAATTCTATATGGGCTAGTACTAAGGTTCTTTCTGTAAAGTTTGAGCTTTATTGGCCACACAGTTTCTGCGAAGATGATTTTTTAATATTTTTCTATTTTTAACTATTCGGTTGCAATGGCAACCAGGCAAATTGCGCAATTTGCTTAAATTTAACATGGCTGGTTAAAGACTACTCAAGGTACATTTCTATGAAAGTTTTGTCAAAATATCTGCAGTGGCATAGCAACAAGACCTGTCACAGGGCCAGGATAGCTCGCCTGACAGCGCCTTGCCCATCACATAAAAAACTTTAACGTAAAACCTTAACATTTTGCTAACGCCGCCGCGGCCGCCAACTCTGACGCCAATGCCAACGCAAACGCCGCCACCGACGGTAGCGCAATAGCTCTTCTTTAACTTTGTTCAGGCGAGCTAATAAATGCAAATTTTCTATTTTGCCATTTAAAGTCAATGGTAACTTTAAGTTCCAATAGCAACCAAACTGCTAGAGCAATTGCCAAGAAAAACAGTACTTTAATAGAAGCTAGTACTAAGATCCTTTCTGTGAAGTTTGAGCTTTATTGGTTGCATGGTTTCTGAGGAGATGATTTTTTAATATATTTTCTATTTTTAACCTTTCGGTTGCCATGGCAACCAGCCAAATTGTGCGATCTACATAAATTTCATGTGGTTGATAGAAGACTACTCAAGAAACATTTCTGTAAAAGTTTTGTCAAAATATCTGCAGTGACATAGCAATAAATGCAAATTTTCAATTTTCTCCATACAAGTCAAAGTTGCCATAGCAACCAAAGTTCTGAAGCGATTTGGATAAAAAACAGTATTATTAATTCCCCCTGCCTATAGATGCAATATATGAAATTTGGTAACAATGGGCTTTGTAGTTTCAGAGGAGCTGTCATTTGAAAATGTTGACTGTTGGATGACGGACGGAAGACAGACAGACGACGGACGACTGATGCCTGCCTATACTACAAGCTCACCTGTGAGCCTTCAGCTCAGGTGAGCTAACAACAAGAGCTGCCACTGGACAGCATAGCATGCCTGAACTGGTGCTTGCCCATCATGAACACAAAGTTCAAGAATTTGACCTTGACCTTCAAGGTCAGTTAGGAAGGTGATGCTTGTATCCAGTAAAACTGAAGCAGTATTTGTCATCTGTCCACATATACAGTTTTTTTCCACCCTGGCCCTGTGAAGCTATACTCTTCACCACAGAATTTTTAAGTTTGTGACCTTGATCTACAGGTCACCAAGGGAGGTGGGGTTGTTATTGTGTAAAAACCTGCAACAAAATTTCTAAATCCATGATCTTGAGAAAGGTACTGTGTTAACCTTAGACCATTATCTAGCATCTGTGAATGTATCAAGTAATCAAGGGGTTAAGGAGATATGAGTCTTAAACAAGAGGGCCATGAGGTCCTGAATTGCTCACCTGAGCAACTGGCCCAGTGGCTTGTGAGGTGATGTTTGAAACTGACCTGGGACCTCTTGTACTGATAAATCTTCATGTATTGATTAAGAAAAAATGTACAAAAAAAGTTTTTAGGCCAAAATCTACAAAACTTTCCCTGAAATCTTATGTTTTAGCATTTTTCCATATTTGACCATGTCGTAAAAAAAAGGTCAAAGTCAACCCAAGACCATCATTTGAACACTGTTGGTAGTACTTGAGTAGTGGATGCTACATACAAAGTTTCAAGGAAATCAGTCATTTGGTTCTGGAGAAAAAGATTTTTAAAGTTTCTACCATATATGGGCATGGCAGCCATGTTGGTCATGTGACCTGGACCATTTGAACAGATTTTCATTCCCTCGGTCCCTGGAGGCTTTATATGAAATTTGGTTACAATTTGCCTTTTGGTTTTTGAGGAGATGTTTGAAATTTTCAAAATATGAGGGTCCTGGGTCAAATGTCAAAGAATGACCTTGACCTCTTGTATTCAGAAACCTTTAAGTACTTATTCAGATGACTGTATACACCAATTTTCAGGCCAACATCTTCAAAATTTTCCATGAACTCTTATGCTCTAGCATTTTCCCATTTGACCTTGCCCTAAAAAGGTCAAGGTCAACCCATGATCATCATTTGAACAATCTTAGTAGTACCTGAGTACTAGCTGCCACATACCAAGTTTCAAGGACATTGGTCAATTGGTTCTGGAGAGGAAGATTTTTAAAGTGTTTTGCATTATATGGGCATGGTGGCCATGTTGGTCATGTGACATGGCCCATTTGAACAAATTTTTGTTTCCTTAGCCCCTGGAGGCTGACCTTGACCTTTTGTACTCACAAATCTTCATGTACTCATTAAGATGACTGTATATACCATTTTTAGGCCCAAACCTTCAACTATATCCATGATATCTTACATTCTAGTATTTTTCCATATTTGACCTTGCTGTAATAAGGGTCATCAATTGAACAATCTTGGTAATACTTGAGTACATGTACTTGATGCTACATACCAAGTTTCAATGCCATCAGTCAATTGGTTGTGGAGAAGAAGATTTTTAAAAGTTTTTACCATATATGGACATGGCAGCCATGTTGGTCATGTGACCTGAACCATTGAACATATTTTCATTCCCTCAATCCCTGGAGGTTCAATATGAAATATGGTTACAACTGGCCTTGTGGCTTTGAGAAGATATTTGAAATTTATCAAAATATGATAGACCAGGGTCAAAGGTCAAAGAATGACCTTGACCTCTGGTACTCATTAATCTGACTGTATATACCAAATTTTAGGCCAAAATCTTCAATAGTTCCCATGCAATCTTATGTTCTAGCATTTTCCCGAATTAACTTCGGTCTGGGATAAATTACAGGTGAATGATTGGCATAAATGTACCTAATTACTGCACAAAGAAATGATTTAAGTCAAATAAGTCAATAAAAGTATGCAATTTTGCACTTATTCAAGATTAAAATTTTTTGATCATGTGATAGGAGCTTCCAAAATGGCAGCCTCCTTGTTCGCCATTTTGAATTGTTAACCCTTCATATCTTTGTTCTGATTTTCATAAAGTTTTCACCAAATTTAATCTCTCATTGAGTTCTACAATTTCAGGTCAATTTAAATTTAAGTGAGTGTTTTCCTTTAATTAGATGAAAAATACAGGAGAGGTAATCTGGAAACAAACAAGTTATAATTATAAGGGGCTGCATCTCTGCTAAAGCCCAATTTGTCAAAATCAGCTCACTATTGCCTGAGTTATTGCCCTTGAATCATATTAAAATCCACATGTTTTGTCATTACTGAATAACCAGTTCATGAAATTTAATGAAACTTAAACTATAAACAAATCAGAGCAACATTGGCAGGAGATAAATATTCACCAAAATTAGCTTGTTTAATTTCAGTTGTCCATGTCACGTCAGAGGTTGGTACACACGATTTTACGACAGGGAAACAAGCCTGTGAAGACCTTGGAGGAAGTATGGCAACCTGGGGGCCAATGAGTGGGGGCTACAATGACAATTGGCTGCACTATCCTGCATGCTGTTTCATGAATACAGGGTACAAGTACACATCCTTGCAGTATAATGAAAATGGCTTTACGAAGGGACTAACACTGTGTGGAAATGGTGGTACTGGAGATGTTTTCTGCACATTGTCTGGATATGACGCTATACCATAGTCAGAAATCAGAACTCAAGATAAGAGGGAGAATTGAGGATAACTCTATAACTTTTCTTATTTCTCACTGAAAACATATGCTGTGACCTCTCATTAGAACCGTCTCGTCGAGACGGTTCTAATGAGGGATCACAACTTCTGTTTATATGGAGAAATATAGAAAATTATCCCTAAACCATCCCTGTTACCCCTTCTTATCTGGAGCTCTTACTGAAATACAGTGGCTGAAGTGACTGGTTAAGGGGATTATCTAACAACTATTGTCATTTTTTGTCGCACCTGCTTTAACAAGGTGCGATATAGGAGTTCACTTTTCCGTCTGTCCGTCAGTCCGTCCGTCAGTCCGTCCACAATTACGTCGACCCTAGCTTTCGGGTCCATTATTCTCAATCTATGATACCTCAGGGCCTGACAAATCAAAATTTGATCTACTTGTCCGCTAGGCAGCTTCGGCCAGAAAAAGCTGAAATTCATAGATTTTCCCTATATAATGTATACATTTTTCTGGGCAAGTAAGAAAAAAAATTACTTGCCCAGCAAAAATTTTAACTTGTCCCGGGCAGCCGGACAATGGATTTGTCAGGCCCTGTACCTACATTCATCAAACCTGGTATAAAGTTTCTACTTAGAATGGTCTCGAGGAATCTTGAACTTATTTTGACCTTTGACCTATTTTTCATGCTCTAATGACTTCGTAAAATTCTGTGCCGTCCGTCCATCCACAATTACGTCGACCCTAGCGTTCGGGTCCATTATTCTAAATCTATGATACCTACGTTCATCAAACCTGGTATAAAGTTTCTTCTTAGAATGGTCTCAAGGAACCTTGCACTTACTTTGACCTATTTTTCATGCTCTGATGACTTCATAAAGTTCTATGCCAAAAAATATGTTAACCCTAGTGTTTAAGTCCATTTCTCTCCATCTATGATACCTGCAATCTTCATACCTGGTATAAAGTTTTTTCTTAGGATGGTCTAGAGGAGTGTTTCCTTTGACCTATATTTCATGCTCTGCTGACTTAGTAAAATATTACGTCAAAAATTACGTCAACCCTAGAATACTGGTCCATTTCTCTCAATCTATGATACCTACGGTCATCAAACCTGGTATAAAGTTTCTATTTAGGTTGATCTAGAGGATTGTTGCACTTATTTTGACCCATATTTCATGCTCTGCTGACTTTGTAAAATTTTACTTACAAAATTAAATTGACCCTATCATTGAAGTTCATTTCTCTCTGACAATCTATGAGAGCTAGAATCATCAAACCTGGTATAAAGTTTCATCTTAGAATGAACTCGAGGATTAATGCACTTGTTTCAGCCCTTGATATATATTTCATGTGCTACTGATTTTGTAAAAGACCTAGTATACACTTTCCTCTAACCATGGTATGTACTACTGAGAAAGCATAAGGCAGGTGCGACATAGCATTCCGAGGAATTCTTGTCTTATCTATTCATGAAACTGTCGCTCCCCATTAGAACTGCTTCTCCTAAATGCTTCAAACGAGAAGTCCCACAGCAAGTTTATTTGGAGAATTAACAGAACTGGGCCCAGTTGTTCATCATTTCAGTAATGGACTCTTACATATTAAAAACTTGGAAAAGTCCCTCAATCCTATATTAGGGTGTATGGGTTTACCTCCATGTTTTTCCATCGTTTTTAGAAAGGGGAACAACTTTTGTGACTTCCTTTTTCCTTCCCTGGATGACAGAGCCCTTCCAGAAGGATTCCTAATTGGAATGCTGTCTGAAGTTACAGATTTTATATCTGGTACTTTGGTTGGTTTTAGTAACAGCACTGAATCAATCAGCATCCAATCAAAATACATGTAGTTGGTACAAAATCAAAACTACAGGCAACATGATCCTGGATTGCGAAAACATGCACAAAGAAGAAATTGCTGACTGAAGGCAGTGTGGTAGATAATTTGATATTTTTTTTCATCAATCCATACTTTATATTAAAGTATGCACTGGTTAAACATGGTCAAAAATTGTGTGGAAATATTGTACCTATTCATATTGATTACAAATGTTGATTTTCAACGTTCTATATATGTATTTTTCTTTTTTGTTTTTGGTGGTGGAGGTGGTTGTGGTGGTGGGGGATGATGAGTGGTGGGGAGTGGGAAAGGAAGGGGGAGAAGGAGGGGGTATGGGCACATGCAGGTTCCCCTTGCGCTTGCATATCGATCATTGGTATGCAGGATGGTACTATCACTTATGTCAACCTGGCTTAGTTGAAGCCTGAACAGCATTATGTGTCTTTGATTTCTACCATCTGGCTGATAGAGGTGACCAGTTAACACCCTCAAGCATGACATTGATAAATCCCAGTATTCTGTCTCTGTATTAAATGCAGATGACCTATACTTGTATGAAGCTGACCTTTCATCAAAGGAGTTCCTAGGAGAAACACCAACTGGCCGGAGGTTATAAAACTTTTTTCATGCTCAACTCAGCTGAGCATGAAATTTACCTGCTAATAAGTAGCAAATTACTGATGAGTACAGTTGTTTTCTTTAGCTGAGCATGAAATTTTCTCTGCTGATAAATATGAAAATGCCAACTAATGTTGGCATTTTCATATTCATCAGCAGAGAAAATTTTATGCTCAGCTGAGTTGAGCACGAAAGAAGTTTTATAACCTCGGGGCCTGACCTCCCATTAGCACTTCCTGTTTTTCACATGCAACCTTCAGGCAACATGTGTCGCAAGGCTAGAACCGCAGCAGTGTGAGTTCTAATGATAAAGAGTTAGCTCCCTTAACCACTAAGCCACAGGAACCTGCTTTGACAAGACTTCCTGGTGCTTACTGCAGTCAACCATATCAAATACAAGTCCATAAAGTGCGTATGAAATACCGTAATGACCCTAAATATTAGGACGGATAGATCTGAGCAAACACTGTAGATCCAGATCAAACTGCTCCTGAAGAAGCAGTTTGATCAAGGTCTACAATGTTTGCCATTCACCAAGCATCATTTGGTTGTAATTATCCGAATTTTCGGTTTCCAAAACTTTATGGTCATTACGGTACTCCCCCTGAGGTGCTTGCAGATTCTGATCATTTTCTGTTAAGAAATGCATTGGCCATTTTGTTTCCCTGTTTTTGAGACTGTGTGGCTGGGAAATTTCAGAACAGCATGATTACTTTCAAAACTGGGATAAGATCCTTCAGGTGAATGGATACATTTTCAGGGGAAGCAACTCTGCCATTTTCATTTTTGTCTCCACTCTCTTTTAAAGGATCAGCTCTTAAAGGAAAGAATTTGCTCAATTTCATTTTAAGAAGAGACCCACTTCTGAAGTGGCTTCATTGTCCAGGGAAGCAAACAGCAAGTAGCAAAAGTTGTTTCCCTTTGTAAAACTGGCAGATAAACATGTACAGATAGGGGAAACACAGTAATGCTTTCTCTTCCTCTTTGCCCTACCCTAACCCCAAAAACACAACAGAGGTTTACACAACAGTGACAGAAGCACATACAAATCCTAACACCATCTGGAATTGGATTTAACTAGGGAAGCCCTCACTGACATGCATGTACATGTAATGTTTTTAAATATTGGAACACCAAAAACGATTAATTTTCCATTTGTTCCAAATGGAAAATTAAGTACATTAAGTGTCCCAATATTTAAGAGTATCACTGTATGTTACCTGTTAAAATCTCTTCCACAAATCCTTCAAGACCCCTCTTTGTTCCAACCTGTTGAGCAAAAATTGGGATCTGAGGCAAGTAGAATATAGTGAAACTATAATTATTTAAAGTGAAGAGGAGAACATTGATTATTCAGGACTTAGATACTTCTAAGTACATGTATTAGGTAATTCATTCAATATATATAATTTCTCGCTAAATTATTCGAAGACTCTATCATTCAAACAAAACAGACAAGTCCTTTAGAGTTTGAATCCTATAAATTCCGTATACTGACTTGGTACAAGCAAGTGACCTAGAAGCTCAGTTGGTAGAACATTCCCATGAGTGGGATATAATTGCATTTGTGAAAATGGTGTCGTTTGATGTACAGCACGCAACAAATGCATTATCTTGGCACAGGCCCATTAGCCTAGTGATTGTGGTGTGTCTTTGAATAATGATAAATGGTGAAAAACCATTAAAAGCAGTTATCAGAAATATATGAATATAGTACACTTGAGCTTGAAATATTTCCCTTAAGGCTTGCAAATTTTATAAACAAATTCATGCTCTCACACTTGAGAGAGAGACAGACAGACAGACAACAGAGAGACAGAGTTCTAATGAGGGAAGAGGTGGGAAGGGGGCCACAGGTGACCACATACAGTCAAACCTCGATAATTCGAACTGACAGGGACTTCAGTATTTCTTTCGAATTATCCGTAGTTCGAATTTTCGAATTCGGCCTTTCCCGTTCATTTCCGTACATTTCCGGAATTCGTAATTACGGCAGTTTTCAGACAGTCCGATATTTTATTTCTCTATGCTTACTGACGTTCATGGATTTACAAATCAATCAAAACAAATTCAGAACGTAGAATAATTAACATTACATACCGGGAACATCCAAAACATCCACGATCATTTATAATATCGCGAGACCGCCCCCGGTGTTTGGCACATGTACAAGAGTATTGTCTAAAAGCAGCACAGCTGCCGAACATTTTCCCAGCTATGTTTATAACAATGCAGCGCCGGCGAAGATCAAAGTATCACTGAGCTTCTATCGCGGACTTAAATGTACTTTCACTTTCTGTTTATGTTTCCGAGAACTGGGCTACTTTCGTTTTCAGAAAAACGACTCAAACCGGATATCTACGTCCTGTCATGGAAAATGTTCCTCAGTAATTTCGGGGGCCAATGTATTTGGAAACAACCAGCCTGTCAGTCTGCGCAATGTAGCTAGAGACTATGTTTAGTGCCGTGTGCAAACCGTATGATCCGTGCGCATACCGAACGAAAGTTCGGATGCGCATGCTAGTCCGAGCCTTTGCTCGTTACAAAAGCCATATCATTTAGCCTTTAAATTTACAAACTGCAAACAAGATAATCCCCGTCAATTATGCAATTAGACAGACACCTTTTGCTCAACAGAAATTAATGACTAACCCATCAAAACGTTAGTGGCCGTGAAGCGATAATTACCGGTACAAGTGGCAGTGATGACCTGAGGCTGTAAATATTTTTATCTCATCGATGACAATAGGTGTTATTTTCCGACATGAAATTGAACCTGAATTTTGATTTCGAATAATAGAGGGATTTATATAGTGAGTTTACTCCATCGGGACCTTATTTTCCTTTCGAAAAATCCGATTTTTCGAATAATCGAAATTCGAATTTGCAGAAGTGTTTTTGCATAGAATTAATGGACTAACGATCGGGACCGTGTTTCAATTTCGAAAAATCCGGTAGTTTCGAAAAATCGGCGTTCGAACTACCGAGATTCGACTGTATATCTTTATTAAGAATTAATAGAAACTGTCAAAGCACTTCTCTTAAATGCAACACTACAATACCTCAATAATTCCAGTTGATAGGGCCCTGACAAGAGCTGTCAATGCACTCAGGGCTGCCTCCTCCACCACTGGGTCCCCGCTCAGGAACACTTCCTTCTTTATACAGTTGAAGAAGGTGCTTTGAAACTCTTGTAGGGAGTCAGAACCATATATGTCAGCACACACAGCCTTTAAGAAATTCAGTATGAGACATTAATATCTGAATTTGAGCCGCGACACAACAGACAAATGAAGTGTCATGTGCTCCTAGCAAAGACTCCAATCAGCCGTGGCATCCCTCAAGTCTGATCAGAGTCTTCAATGTGCACTTAGCTAAGGGTCTAAGCTACCTCTATGCTGACAGCAAAGACTCTTGATTAGACTGGGTGGATGCCCAGGCTGATCTGAGTCTTCCCTGGCAGCACATGCCACTTTGTTGGTTTTATCATGTTGCAGCTCATTTTTATCTTATAATCTCAAACTGCAATCATTTAAGTCTATGACTGCCACCTAAGGTCAGCAGTTACCAGCTGATGTAGCTGATCTGTATAAACCTTGAAGTAAATCAGGTCACATGTCAAAGAGTTCCATCAAAGCATACTAAAAATATAAGAAAAGCATACAATACTTAATGAATCTCTAGCACAAATGTAAATGGACAGGTGTTCAAATGGTGAACAGACAAAAACTGTAAAACCCTACACATACTTTTTATGTTGGGGGTATAAAAACTGGTAGACTAAAGCTGCTTACCAATGTTTCTAAGGAATCTATCTTGGCACTCTTGAGGTCAGAGGTCAACTTCTCCAATAACAAAGGGAGACAATACTGAGCAAAGTGTGGTGTTGCAGCCAGGCACTGTCTTAATCCCAGGACTAACTCCTCCTTGGTTATACCACTGGAATCTTTCTCGGACTGAAAACAAATATTTATTAATTTTTACAACTGGGTGCATATAAGTAAAAATATGATACAGTCAACTCTCAATATCTCAAAGTCAAAGTTCATCCCAAATTACTGATATCTCCAAGTAAATTTTCTGGTCCCAGAAAATTTACTTTGAGTTATCAGTAGTTTGAGATAACAGGAGCTGAAATGTAAAGAAAAATGGAAATGTGTCCAAATTACATTTTTTCTGATATAAGAAGGTACTTTGAGAAATCAGTGTTTGAGACATCGAGAGTTGACTGTATTTCAATACTGTTATCTACAACTGGAGTTCTGTGGTAAACTTGCCATGAAATAACTGACTGGTGTTGAGTGAAATAGGGCCTTAAGCCATGCACATACAGTAGATATTAAAATTTGACTGCAAATCTGTGTTTTCAGCGGACTTTGCAACAGCAAATTTATTTATTCGAAATTTCAAGACAACACATATGAGTCAAAGGACTGGATGTAGGTTAGGCCTATATTTGTCCTCTCCTGATTTGTGTTACAATGTACATATTGTTCTTTATTATATGACCAAGATGTAACACGCAATTTCATTGGCTAATCTGACGTCACATGCCGGTCAATATTTTGCGATATTCACTGGCCAGTCAGTGAATATTACTTAAACGCTGACGTCATTGTATTTTCATGACGTAACGTCTGATGTACGTTGATGTTAATGGCGTAACGTTGCGAGATAATACCATGTAGTACCATTATAAATATTAAAGGAAACTGTATTTAGAATTATCATATAATAAAACAATTGTTGACCTTTATTTCGGTGAATATGCAGTTTTATTGACCTGCAAACATAACATATTGACCTCCACTTCGCGTCGGTCAATATGTTGTTTGCAGGTCAATAAAACAGCATATTCACCTCAACAAAGGTCAATAAATGTATAATATCCACCTATCTTATCTATATTAAACACAAAAGTACAACTCAAATGACTTACTGGTGTGAAGTCTACAGGAAAGTAACATGACACAACCTCAAACATCTCTTCTGTAAATACCCCTGTTCAGAAAAAAAAAAAAATATTGAGCTGTGACACGACAAAACCACCAAACACGACAAAACCAACAAAATGGTATGTGCCCCAGCAAAGACTCAGATCAGCCTGGCCATCTGCCCAGTCTGATCAGTTTTGCATTTAAAGGGTAGATATGGGAATAAGCTAACTCCATGCAGACAGCCAAGACTCTGATCAGACTGGGCAGATGCCCAGGCTGATCTGGGTCTTGGCTGGGCGCAATGCCACTTTTTTGGTTTGGCCCTGTCCAGCTCATATAATTGACTCAGGTTATTTTACTAGAACAAAGAACTTTTAACATGCAATATTACTATACAGGGTGCCCGGTTAATCAAACACAGCAAACCTTTGTTACTTCTAAGGGCAAGGGACAAGAAAAATTGTTTTGAGATATCTGTATTTAAGATAAAAGGAGTTTTAGTAAATGTGCCCAAGTATTGCTATTTCTGTGAGTCCCATGGTGTTTGTTTTATCTTTAATGAATTTTTCAGAATCCACAGATCAGCGCTGCATACAGGGTCAAATATATATACACAGTATAGAAACTTTTCTAACATTTTCCTTATTTTCTTCTTCTTATCTACACAGACTGTAGTTTTAATTAAAGGCAGAATACACAAGCAGTTCTTATTAAGAGCCGCAACATAAATTTTTAAAATCTTTTAAAGAAAAACAAACTTGGCTCGAAGCTCCAGATGAGTGCACAGGGGTACAATGCTATGCTTTTTACAAAGATGAACAACTTCTGCAATGTCCTGTTTGCTTCATAGTAGCCATTCCAAAATGGGTTCTATTCTCATAGGAAAGAATTTAGAATTTGCTCCAGTTGCTCCTACTGGAGCAAATTCTTTCCTTTCAGAGTAAACCCCATTTAAAAGAGGCAAAACAGTAAGTGGTAGTGTTGCTTCCCCTGGAAGTGCACTATTCACCTTAAATTGTATGTTGTGAAGGCACCACACCCCTACCTCAACCCACTTCTCCATTCAGGTGGTAACAGTTTATATTTTTATTCAGAATTTATAGAAATTATCTCTTAACTATCATTTAAACCCCACTTTGGAGCTTCAATAAGTACCATTTTATGCAGAGGTCAGATAAAAGCATCAAAACACATACCAAGAGAAAAATTCTCTATGACTTTTCTGGCACACTGGAAAGCCAAGATCAAATTCCTAGGGTCCTTCTCTCCATCCATTGCCTGTAAGTAGCCATAC
Source organism: Ctena decussata (assembly GCA_963989385.1). NCBI lineage: Eukaryota > Metazoa > Mollusca > Bivalvia > Lucinida > Lucinidae > Ctena > Ctena decussata. The sequence continues at coordinate 27,795,399 of OZ022498.1, read as the reverse complement.
ACGAAGTCTGCACCCATGTTCTGTAGTTCTGAAACAATCATAAACAAATATGAATGATATAAAGGGAAAAAATTTGGTCAAGACTTAACTATAAACCTGACTCGGAAGTCTATTACATAACAGTAAATTATAAAAATCAGTAGGGTTTATGTCTTAAAGATTTACTGAAGTCAGGAGTGATTATTTTATGGGGGGGGGGGGGGGGGGGGTTGTTTTGTTTTTTTATGATTTTATGACATTTAACTTCCTGTTTTGATTAATCTAAAAGAAGGACGGTGAAAAAAATGTGTTTCTTTGAGCAAATACAGGTGCCCACTTATATAAATTTTCAAACATTTAACAAATGAAAACAATGAGTCTTCCTTTAAGATAGCCTCATTAAATAAATATAAAAGTTCAAGCCTTGTTTCTTATGGAAGACATTCTAAGTGCCAATATATAGAGCTATTAAATTAAATAACCCACCAGAAAGTTTTGTATGTAGAAAAGTTGAAATGATTGTGAAAATAGCTCTTCTGTCCCCCTGGGGTAGGGACTGACAGTGGACCTCTTTGAATATGGTACGACATATCTTCTCAACACAATCATCTGGAAAGTTACTGGAATTACTCTACAAATACAACACAAAACAATATTAAAATATTAAAATTCTGAGTACATGTATTGGGACAGAAAGGTCTGAGCGAAACAGTACAGACTTAAATCTGACTGCTCCTTCTCGAGCAGCATATCAGGGTCTACACTGTTTGCTGTTTCATTTGCATAAGACTCAGTCTGGTTGTCTTGCTGACTACAGTAGCAACCACCTACCTACTATCTAGGACACCTGACTGGACATAGTCGAATCTGGGTATTTCGAACGCCGATTTTTCGAAACTACCTGATTTTTCGAAGTTGAAACACGGTCCCGATCGAATGCCCATTAATTCTATGCAAAAACGCTTCCGTAAATTTGAATTTGGATTATTCAAAATATCAGATTTTTCGAAAGAAAAATTAGGTCCCGATGGAGTAAATTCACTATCAATATCCCTCTATTATTCGAAATCAAAATTCATGCAATTGCATGATGGAAAATAACACCTATTGTCTTGATGAGATAAATATTTACAGCCTCGGGTCATCACTGCCACCTGTACAGGTAATTATCGCTTTACAACCACTAACCTTTTGATGGCTTAATCATTACTTTCTGATGAGCAAAAGGTGTCTGTCTAATTGCATAATTGGCTGGGATTATCTTGTTTGAAGTTTGTAAATTTAAAGTCTTAACGTGATGGCTTTTGTAACCAGCAAAGGCTTGGACTAGCATGCGCATACAAACTTTGGTTTGGTTCGGTTCGCGCACGGATCATACGGTTTGCACACGGCACCAAACAGAGTCTCAAGCTACACTGCGCAGACTGACAGGCTGGTTTGAGTATTTGTTGTTCCCAAATACACTGACTCCGAATGACTGAGGAACCTTTTCTGTGACATAGCTCAGATGACCGGTTGAGTCGTTTTTCTGCAAAACGAAAGTAGCCCGGATTTCGGAAATAAAAACGGAAAAAGAAAGTACAGGAAGTCCGAGATAGAAACAAGTCAGCGTTAAACAGCTAGCCTGTTTCCATTCAGTCTGGCTTTGATCTTCGCCGGCATTGCATTGTCAGGCCGCATTGTCAACAGTTGATTTGAGGCGCTGGGAAAATGTTCGGCATGTGCTGCTTTCAGCCAATACGCACGTACATGTGCCAAACACGAAGGGTGGTCTCGGGATATTAAACGATCGAGAATGTTTTGAATGTATCCGGTATGCAATATTAATCATTCTACGTTCTGATTTTGCTTTCATCGATTTGTAAATCCATGAACGTCAGAAAGCATAGAGAAATAAAATATTGGACTGTCAAAAAACCGCGGTTATGACGAATTCTGGAAATATACGGAAATGTACGGGAATGCCGAATTCGAAAATTCGAACTACGGATAATTCGAATGAAATAGTGAGGTCCCTGTCAGTTCGAATTATCGAGGTTTGACTGTATACACCATTCCTGGACAGCTACAGTTCCAGATCTGAACTCTTGTATTACTATACACTGACAAAAGCCAGCAAATTCAGAGCTTCAGATAGGAAAGGGTAACAGAGATAATTAAGAGATAATTTTTCTTATTCCTCAATGAAAACATATTTTGTGACCCCTTGTTTAACCGTCTCGCCGAGACTGTTCTAATGAAGGGTCACAACATATGTATTTACGGAAAAATAAGGAAAGTTATCCCTTAATTATCCCTATTACCTTTCTTATCTGGAGCACTGAAACTTGCTTGTTTCCCTAAGAGGCAGTGTTCGAGACTGTATTTTTAAAGGGATACATTACTGTGTTGGAATGTGGTAGCTGGAGGCTGAAAGTGAATACAGGTGCTTTCCAAACATAAATTTCTTAATGTCTTCTTGATTGCCAAAAACCCTTAATCATGTTTCCCTAAAATATCACCTTTCCCAGAGCTCCAGATAAGAACAGGTAACAGGGATAATTCAGGATAATTTTTCTTACTTCTCAATGAGAACATATGTGAGACGGTTCTAATGAGGGGTCACAACCTATGTGTTGCAGAAAAATCTTATCTAGAGCACTGCCTTTTCATGATATGAAAGTACTCACCAGTGCAAGAAGACCATATAAGGCATGTGGCTGCAGGGAATGATGGTCTTGAAGTCTCTCACATAGAAATACTGATAGAAGACTCCCTGAAGAAAGAAACCAATTTTACATCATTTTGGCACATAAATCAACATAAAAATTCTAAAGATTAGGACAGACAGGTCTGTGCAAATAGTGCAGACCCAGATCATCTGATCAGGGTCTATACTGTATGTCTTTTGGAGGTACATGTATTATAACATTATAAAACCAAACTTTTCTATTTTCAGGACAATTAGGATTATAAGTATCTCAATGTTTTACCCAAAATACCCATGTGTAGAAAAATATGGCTGATACCTAACGAACTTTGAGCTAAGATACCACCAAATTGTTGGGATAAAATGGTCAAGTCACTTTTCTCCTCAAATAAGTAAGAACTGAAACTTTTTTATATACTAGACAAGTCCATAATTTTTTTTTTAGATTTGTCAACCCTTATTTTTTTATTTTTACTTTGCTAGTGAATGACCAAAACCTTATTTAACAGTGTTTTGGCTGGTAAAGGTCTCCCCTTATTTTAATAAAAGGCCATCGGCCAAGTGTCACCCGACGTTTGAAATGTGTCACAAACTTCAGCCCTTTATTCTGTTTCAGAGTAAATGTATGGCCAAAAACAGAAAATATATATATAACAGAACCTGGTAAGCAAATGATAACTGAACATAAGAAAAGACATATACCCAATTACTGGGCCTCTTTATAAAATACTTAAGTTCAGAATGGGGCATATATGTGTAAAATCAGGTTACTGAAACTATAGACCCTTACAAAATGACCAAAACATCAAGACTGTATACCCAGTAACAAAATAACAAGAGCCATAAGCCTGCTTATATGAATCTGATGAAAAATGAACAATGCATTTATGAAAATTCAGCCCATTAATATGAATAGTTCTGGAGTTATCCCTTTACCTTTAAGTGAATGTCTATTATCTATGAAAGGGGAATAACTCTGTCACTTATAAATTAGCACATCCTAACAATAATCAGAATAATCAATTTACCAAATGCTAATACCATACCAAATTTCAGCTCTCTCGGTCAAACGGTTCAAAAGTTGGAAAAATGCCAAAAAATGACAAAGGGCCATAACTTTGTAAAAAATAGGACAATTGAAATTCCAAAATCACCTGCACATCTTCAGATCATGACGAAACATTCCGCACAATTTCAAGTCAATCTGATACAAGATGTTGCAGGAGTTGCGGGGACAAGGTCTAAGTCAGCAAGGGCCGTAACTCCATTAAAAATGGCCGAAAGAAAAATAAAAAACCACATGCACATCTTCATATCATAAGAACACAATCTGTAAAATTTCAAATCAATCCGATGAAAGATGTAGGAGGAGTTGCGGGGACAAGATTTCGGAAGGTCTGAGTCAGCAAGGGCTGTAACTCCATCAAAAATGGCCGAAACAAAAATTGAAAACCACATGCACATCTTCATATCATAAGAATACAATCTGTAAAATTTCAAATCAATCCGATGAAAGACGTAGGAGGAGTTGCGGGGACAAGATTTCGGACGGACGGAAGGACGGACGGACGGACGCACACACGGACGGACGAGGGTCATTTCTATAGTCCCCCTCCGCCTACGTCGGGTGACAATCAGAATACTCAATTTACCAAATGCTAATAGCATACCAAATTTCAGCTCTCTCGGTCAAACGGTTCAAAAGTTGGAAAAATACCAAAAACGACAAAGGGCCATAACTTTGTAAAATATAGGACAATTGAAATTCCAAAATCACATGCACATCTTCAGATCATGATGAAACATTCTGCACAATTTCAAGTCAATCTGATAAAAGAAGTGACAGGAGTTGCGGGGACAAGGTCTGAGTCAGCAAGGGCCGTAACTCCATCAAAAATGGCCGAAACAAAAAGAAAAAACCACATGCACATCTTCATATCATAAGAATACAATCTGTAAAATTTCAAATCAATCCGATGAAAGACGTAGGAGGAGTTGCGGGGACAAGATTTCGGACGGACGGACGGAAGGACGGACGGAAGGACGGAAAGACGGACGGACGGACTGACACACGGACGGACGAGGGTCATTTCTATAGTCCCCCTCCGCCTACGTCGGGTGACAATAATTACAAACACACCATACTGACCCCTAAATTCAGGCAGAAATGCCTGTGAAAACACTACAGTGTAGATTCAAATCTGGCTGTTCTGATCTGGATCTGCACAGATGCCATTCTGCTTGCATGTAATTTATTGTTTACATTTATCAGAATCGTTAAGGTGAATGGGTACACTTTCAAGATTTGCAACTCTGCCATTTTCATTTCTGCCTCCCTTCTCAATGGGGATCAACTCTTAAAGGAAAGAATTTGCTCCCATAGGAGCAAATTCTTTCCTTTGAGAGCAGAACCCTTTTTAGAAGGGCTCCATTGTCAAGGGTAGCAAAACAGGAAGTCACAAAAGTTGGTTCCCTTTGTAAAAATGGTGAAGAAAGCTGGAGTTATACCCATATACCTTCAGGTTACTAATGTTTATGGCAATGAAAGTACAGATTCTTCAGGAATGCAGAACTTCAGAGTCACATTTCATAAGATTCAAACATTGTTTACAATTTTAAGTATAAACAATTTATTTCAATTACTTAGAAATATATTTAACTGGCAGCTGAAGATGCTGTTGTTGTTTTTTTCTGCTTTTTTTTTTTTTTTTTTGGCTTTTCCTTTTTTTTAAACAAGTGTAAATATGAAAGAAATTAATACATTTGGTTAAATAAAATAAAAACCAAGTGCGTCTACCTTCTTTCTGAGAGAGGAAATCAGATGGCAAATTGTTGAGAATTTCCGCTAGCAGGCGTGTTCCTCTTGCTCTGACAGCTGTGTCTTTGTTGGTCAGGTAAACACTGTTTAAAATTGACAGAATCTTCCACATTTGAGCCACGACATGACAAAACCAACAAAGTGGCATGTGTGCCTAGAGAAGGCTCAGATCAGCCTTGGCAGCCACCCAGTCTGATCAGAGTCTTCGCTGTCAGCACCAAGATAACTTAGATCCTTAAAGCACACAGCGAAGACTCTAATCAGACTGGGCGGCTGCCCAAGCTGATCAGAGTCTTTGCTAATACACATGCCACTTTGTTTGTTCAGTCATGTCACAGCTCATTTAATAAAATATCAGAAATTCAGATAAGGGTCTGCTTGCGATAATTTCTGCTTATACTCCATAAAGATGTATACATATACTGTGATTCTGACCTCTTGCTAGGACCGTCTCAATAAGGCATTCACAGAGCTCTAGATAAGAGGGGTATTTGATGATAATTGAGGGATAATTTTCTTTATTTCTCATTGAAACCATATGTTGTGACCCCTCATCTGAACCGTCTCGTCGAGACGGTTCAGATGAGGGGTCACAACATATGTTTTTATCCAGAATTAACAAAAATTATCCCTAATTATCACCAAATACTCCCTCTTATCTAGGGCTCTGAAATAAGGCATTCAAATGAGAGGCCAAAACATACATTTACATGGAGAAAGAAGCAAAAGCATCAATATTTATCTTCAAAACCCTTAAGATCTTCTGATTAAAATGCAAAGGTACACCCCCACATTTTTCTGCCATTTTTACATAGGGAGAGAACTTCTGTGACATCCTGTTTATTCCCTCATTACAAAACCCTTCCAAAATGGGGTCTACTCTTACAGAAAAGAATTTCTTCTGTGACAGATGATATCCATTGAGAAGGGAGGCAAAAACAAAACTGTAGAGTTGTTTCCCTTGAAAGTGTACCAATCCACTTTAAATTCATCTCAAAATAAGGACTTTAGGATACCCTAATGTGCTTAAATACTGAGACACCTAAAACCAATGATTTTAGGTGTCCCAATACTTAGCACATTAGGGTAACTAGAAACGTTTTTTGACAAAAACAGATGTCCCCCCACTCGCGCTTTTCCAGCAGTATCATTTTCCCTAAATGCTGCCAAGTTAAGACTTCCTGTGACCTAGAAATAGGGTCAAGATCACCAAAATTTAATCACTTTTGTTCCATCTCCCAGTGATGTATCTGTCAAGGTCACCAAAATCTGAGCAGTTAATTGCCATCTCCCAGTGATGTATCTGTGCAAGTTTGGTTCAAATCCATCTATCCATTCAGGAGATATGGCGCATCCATCTATCCATTCAGGAGATATGGTGCAGCCAAGCCATTTTTCAATATTCTTTGACCTCCTATGACCTTGAAAATAGGGCCAAGGTCACCAAAATCTAATCAGTTCTTTGCCATCTCCAAGTGATATATCTGTACAAGTTTAGTTCAAATCCATCCATCCATTCAGGACATATGGTGCAGACAAGGCATTTTTCAACATACTCTGACCTCCTGTGACCTTGAAAATGGGGTCAAAGTCACCAAAAATTGAAATCTAATCAGTTCTTTGCCATTTCCTAGTGATATATCTTTGCCAGTTTGGTGAAAATCCATCAATTCCTTAAGGAGATATGGTGAAGACAAGCTATTTTTCATCATTCTTTGACCTCCTGTGACCTTGAAAATAAGGTCAAGGTCACCAAAATCTAATCAGTTTTCCCCCCATGCAGTGATGTATCTGTGCAAGTTTGGTCAAAATCCATGCATCCCTTCCGAAGATAGAGTGCAGACAAGAAGCTACGCCGACGCAGACGCCGATGGGATCCACACCAAAAACAATATGTCCCCCCACCCCATAGTGGCCATTAGTGGGGGGACATGATAACGTGATCTACTGAGTACTGATGGCCGTAAACCACATCTGTGTGACAGAAGTGTCACTTGTGATTTTATGGCCCTTTCAACAGTATTCCAGCCTTTTTGAGCAGGTGGGTTGGTTGGTTGGTTGGTTGGTTGGTTGATTTGATGCTTAACGTCCACAGTAAACAGCTAAGGTCATGTCGGGACAGTCAGTTAACCTAACCACACTATTCCTGGGCAGGCTTAGACCTCCTAAGCGGTTAACCAGTACTAAGTGCACATACTTTCGCCAGTAACTGACAACTGCCCTTCTTGAATCAGCGGAAGGAGAAACGAAAGTATGTGGCCAGACCGGGGTTCGAACCCAGGACCTCTGACTTATGAGTCAGGTGCCCTACCGATTGCGCTACTCAGCCCGTTGAGCAGGTGGGTGAATAATTATAAGGATAATGCTAATTTCACCCCAAGGATAATGAGTTTAATGCATTGACCCTCAGCCAATGGAACTGGATCTATGTAAATTGGCTGAACCATTAAAGATATAAGAAAACAAGGGAGACAGCCGTATTCACTCGGTTACGACACGGTTTTCCCATCTAAATTAACCACAAAAATCTAGATCCATCTTACATATATAGGACCGATCTAGATATCTGGATTCCTTTGAAAGGGAAAGTTTTATCTTTTAAGTTATAGCAGAATATTTCAAGTCACTCTAGAGAAGGTAAACCCTGTCTTGCAGCCAAAAACTTCTCTGTATGAAAAGACAACCTATGGATCAGGATAAATCATTAGCCAAAGCAAGCTGATCTGAGTCTCAGCTGTTTACACATGCAAATGAACACCTAAAGCTTGCATGGTTCAACTAAAATAAGCCAGGACACATTAATAGGATGCTTTTTGCAATTGCAAATTAGCAAAGGTTCAGACCAGTCAGCCCATCTATGCAGTCTGATCAGACCCTTTGCTGTAAGAACACCCCATGTATAGACACTGAGGACTCTACAGGCACATAATGAAGGCACTGGCTCAGTCTGCCTGGATTCACAGACTAGTCTGAGGTCTTTGCTGTCCACAGTGTTGTAACAAGGGGCAATGTCATGATATGCACAATCATGTTTTAATATCCCTAAGGAGGAAGCCAAGGAGGTTAACCCTGAGGTGCTTGTGTACTGTTGGCATCTAATTTCCCAAACTTCAACTGGCAAATACTCAAGTGTGATGATTTACAAAACTTACATAATGCATTATCAGCATATATGCAGTGCATGTAGTAATTTCAATAGTCATTTGCCTTAAAACCTTTTTATAGTTTTGGATCAAAATAACACTATTCCTTTACAACTCCATCCGTTTAGTAGATGCCAAAGAAAGAATAATAATGGGACTGTATTGTGTAGCAACTTATTTAATAGTATATGAAATATTACCCAAGTTTTTCAGCAACCTCTGTCAAAGTTGTTTCTTTGCTAATCAACTCTGAAAGATAAAAAAAAAAAAATAAATAAATTACTAGATCAAGTGAGCAGGACTTATGTATACCAAGGACTGGTGGCATCACCTAATAGTCACTCTTTATATTACAGAGCTCCAGATAAGAGGGGGTACTCAGGATAATTGGAAGATAATTTTTCTTATTTCTCAACGAAAGCATATGTTGTGACCCCTCATTAGAACCGTCTCGAAGAGACGATTCTAACTATGGGTCACAAAATATGTTTTTATGGAGATATATGGATAATTATCCCTAAATTATCTCTGTTACCCCTTCTTATCTGGAGCATTGATTATAATATAAAACTGTAATACAAATGTTGGTTGGTTGGTTGATTTGATGCTTAACGTCCACGGTAAACAACTAAGGTCATGTCGGGACGGTCAGTTAACCTAACCACACTATTCCTGGGCAGGCTTAGACCTCCTAAGCGGTTAACCAGTACTAAGTGCACATACTTTCGCCAGTAACTGACAACTGCCCTTCTTGAATCAGCGGAAGGAGAAACGAAAGTATGTGGCCAGACCGGGATTCGAACCCAGGACCTCTGACTTACGAGTCAGGTGCCCTACCGATTAATACAAATGTTAACAGATAGACAGATGATAGAGGGATAGACAAACCAACAGAACTTTAGACAAGACAAATATTGCAAATCCTTCAGCTCAGTTTCTTTGCTGGCCTTGCAGGAGTAATAAAGATAGTTATGAGCCGCGACACAACAAACCCAACAAAGTGGCATGTGTGCCAGGCAAAGAATCAGATCGGCCTGGGCATCTGCCGAGCCTGATCAGAGTCTTTGCTGTGCATTTATAGAGTGGCTAAAGTCTAAGCTAGCTCCATGCAAACAGCAAAGACTCTACTCAAACAAGGCAGATGCCCAGGAAGATCTGAGTCTTGGCTGGGCACACATACTGCTTTATTATGCCCCGGGGAAGGCAGTGAAATATAGCTTTGTCCATGTCCAGCTGTCCTTCAGTCCATCCTTCAGTCCATCCATCCATCATTCCATCTGTCTGAAGGGGGTGGTGGTCGGGAGATGGTTCTAGTTATAATTTCCAGTGCCGGGGCGTTCTACTTATAAGCTTGAGCTAAAGAAGGGCAAGGGCCTACTGTGCTTTCAGTAGGGGCAGGCGGGGGTAGTTTGGGTACTTCTTCTCTCACCTTTTATTTCTTTCTCCCTCTCTCTGGCAGAAGACCCAATATAGACTGGAATACTGTCTCAAAGGGCTGTTAAACCCAAAACAACCAACCAACCAAAATCTGTGACTCTGGGTGATTGACGTACCAGTTATTGGTGCAACAGTAAACAAGAGGCCCAAATGGGCCTGATATCGCTCACCTGGCTTTTGTGCAACGGGACCATTCTGATACAAAATTGGTCCAATTCCAGAGATTTTCTCAATTTCACATTTTGCTACTTTTAGTAACAGAGGCCCACTTGTCTGGTCTTATATATTTACTTTTGAAACACCTCAATGCAAGAATCATTTTGCCACATATTTCATCAAAATCCAATCAGAGGTTACTGAGATATTGTCAGTTTCATGTTTTGTGCTATTTTTAGTAATGGCAGATGGCGGCCATCTTAGAATGCCAAAATGCAAAAAAATTGAAAAGCTTTCATGCAAGGACCATTTTGACACAAAATTGGTCCAGTTCCATTGTAATTTTCTAATTTTCATATTTTGCAATTTTAAGTAACAGAGGCCAACTTGACGTGTCAATATTTGTTAATTTGTGAAACATGTCAAAGCAAGAATCATTTTGCCACAAATTTCGTCTCAATCCCTTCAGCGGTTAATGAGATGTTGTCATTTTCATGTTTTGTGCTATTTTTAGTAACGGCAGATGGCGGTCATCTTGGAATGACAAAATGCAGAAAATCGAAAAAGCTTAATGAAAGGGCCTTTCTGACAGAAAATTAGTCCAATTCCACTGAGATTTTCTTATTTTTACATTTTTCTATTTTTAGTAAAAAAGGCCATTATGACTTGTCTATATTCAGTTACTTTTGAAACATCTCAATGCAAAAATCATTTTGGCACAAAGTTCGTCAAAATTTATTCAGCGGTTACTGAGATATTGTCATTTTCATGTTTTGTGCCATTTTTAGTAACGGCAGATGGTGGCCATCTTGGAATGCCAAATTGCAATTTATCGAAACAACTTCATGTAAGGAACATTCTGACACAAAATTGGTCCAATTCCATTCAAGGGTTCTTGAGTAATTGTCATTTTATGTTTGTGCTATTTTTAGTAACGGCAGATGTCGGCCATCTTGGAAAGCCAAATTGCAATTAATCGAAACGGCTTCATGCAAGGAACATTCTGACACAAAATTGGTCGAATTCCATTCAAGGGTTCTTGAGTAATTGTCATTTTTATGTTTGTGCTATTTTTAGTAACGGCAGATGTCGGCCATCTTGGAAAGCCAAATTGCAATTAATCGAAACGGCTTCATGCAAGGAACAATCTGACACAAAATTGGTCGAATTCTATTCAAGGGTAAGGGTTCTTGAGTAATTGTCATTTTTATGTTTGTGCTATTTTTAGTAACTGCCCCCATGGTGGCCATCTTGGATAGTCAACTGGCACAATTGAAATAATTCCTTTCAAGGACCATTTCTGACCAAATCTGACCACAATCGATTGCGTTTTCTTGAGATACTGACATTTGAGCAAAATCGGTCTTGTAAATGCTAAGTAGGTCACTGTGACCTAATTCCGCTATAGATTTTTTTCATTTTTACAATTTTAAATCCCAAGGTCCCATTAATGTTCCATGCAAACTTTCAACCAAATATACCAAATGGTTCTGGAGAAGAAGTTGATTTTGTTGTTTGTGCTATTTTTAGTAACAGCGGCCATCTTGGATTCTTGACCTGATCCAATTTTACAATTTTGAAACCCTGCAGTCTGGTCATGCTCCATGTGAAATTTGAGACCCATGGGTGCAGTGGTTTTAGAGAAGAAGTTGTTTGAAGTCGTTTGAATAAGTCGTTTTTTGACATTGGCATTTGAGCAAAATTACACTCGTAAACAGAAAGGAGGTCACTGTGACAAAACTCCCCTACAGATTTTTTTCATTTTTACAATTTTGAATACCAAGGTTTCACTGATGTTTCATGCCAAAATTCAGACAAATATACGAAGTGGTTCTGGAGAAGAAGTTTATTTTGTTGTTTTTGCTATTTTTAGTAACGGCGGCCATCTTGGATTTTCAACCTGACCGAATTTTACAATTCTGAGACCCTGGAGTCAGGTCATGCTCCATGTGAAATTTGTGAACCATGGGACCAGTAGTTTTACAGAAGAAGATGTTTGAATATTTGTTTTTAGGTGTTGACGGACACATTTCGGGACGACGCACACCGGACGCATTGGTATGACAATAGCTCACTATGGCCCTTCGGGCCAGGTGAGCTAATAAAGACTAATTATCCGGGCTAAAACTTTATGGCGACACTTATTTACATATGATGAAGTAATATGACCTTTATAAAGCCGGGCCGGGTAGCGCAATCGGTAGGGCACCTGACTCGTAAGTCAGAGGTCCTTGGTTCGAATCCCGGTCTTGCCACATACTTTCGTTTCTCCTTCCGCTGATTCAAGAAGGGCAGTTGTCAGTTACTGGCGAAAGTATGTGCACTTAGTACTGGTTAACCGCTTAGGAGGTCTAAGCCTGCCCAGGAATAGTGTGGTTAGGTTAACTGACCGTCCCGACATGACCTTAGTTGTTTACCGTGGACGTTAAGCATCAAATCAACCAACCAACCAAATAATTTATAACAACTGGGTTTGCAGCAGATGAATTAAACCATGATAATGATTATTTCATGTTTGTTTGTGGATACATGAAATTTATGTATGCTCAGATTTGTCCAGAATGGTAAATATTTATGTTCTTGGTCTGAAACATCAATCACCATTATGTAGCTCACTTTCAATCTTGCAATGTGATTTTTACTTTTAGTTTCAAATAATGCACCAGTCATTTGTAACCACTGGCCCCTCCCCCCCCCCCCACACCCCACATACACTTATGGGGAATAGCGGGCTAATGACTTTTCATGTTTTAGTGCCCTGGTATAAGCCCCACCCTCTGGGGACAAGTTGATGGTTATAGCCCTGCTCTGTATAACAGAAAATTCCACTGGGGTAAAGATCCAAATGTTGTGGAGAAAATAAAAAAGTTATTGCCCTGCACCTTAGCCCTGCTATCCCCCACCCTACCCCATAGGTGTGTGTGTGGGGGGTGGGGACAGTGCTTACATATGACTAGTCAAGGTTGGCAAATGACCGGTCAATATGAGTATTGACCAGACCAGTGGTCATTACTGGTTATAACCGGTTATTAGTGGTCGATTGGTGGTCGATTGGTCAATTGAAACAAGAGGCCCACGGGCCACAAAGCTCACCAGATCTCTAGCACAAATTGCAACCAAACTTGTATAGGCTTAAAATTGCTGTCACATTTGTACAGGCTAGTACAAAATATGCAACTACAAAGTCTCAGTCTGACAGTCTGCAGAGTTGATAACAAAATATATAACCATTTCCCACATTATAATTGCAGTAAATGCCATTTTAATTTTCCACATCATTAGTCCACGTAAGTCTTATTTGCCATAGCAACCGAACGAAAGAGCTGATTTTCATGAAAAAAAAAAAAAAAAAAAATTCAATTCCCAGCCCAAGGATACTAAAGATAAAATCTGAGCCCAATTGGCCCAGTGGCTTCAGAAGAGATCATTTTTTAAGCATTTTCCCCCCATTTTTTGCATTTTGGTTTCCATGGCAACAAATAAAAGGAGCAGTGGGCCAGAAAACATATAGCTGATAGAACACTTCTCAAGCAACATTTCTATAAAAGTTTTGTCAGCATATCTGCAATGGCTTGGCAATAAGTGCCATTTTTCAATTTTCCCCATTATGAGTCAATGCTACTCTAAGTTACCATAGCAACCAAACTAAAAAGCTGATTTTCATATAAAACACAAACTTTCAATCCCCCAGCCCAAGGATACTACAGATGAAATCTGGGCTTAATCAGCCAAGCGGCTTCAGAGGAGATAATATTTCAAGTACTTCTTTTTCATTTTTTTGCATTTTGGTTTCCATGGCAACCAATAAAAGGAGCAGTGGGCAAAAAAAAACCATATAGCTGATAGAACACTTCTCAAGGAACATTTCTATAAAAGTTTTGTCAACATATCTGCAATGGCTTGGCAGTAAATGCCATTTTTCAATTTTCCCCATTATGAGTCAATGCAACTCTAAGTTACCATAGCAACCAAACTAAAGAGCCAATTTTCATAAAAACAACAACATAAACTTTCAATCCCCCAGCCCAAGGATACTACAGATGAAGTATGGGCCTAATTGGCAAAGTGGCTTCAGAGCAGATAATTTTTTAAGTATTTTTTCCCTTTTTTTGCATTTTGGTTTCCATGGCAACCAATAAAAGGAGCAGTGGGCAAAAAAATATATAGCTGATAGAAGACTTCTAACGAAACATTTCTATAAAAGTTTTGTCAGCATATCTGCAATGGCTTGGCAGTAAATGCCATTTTTCAATTTTCCCCATTATAAGTCTATGGAAACTCTAAGTTGCCATAGCAACCAAACTAAGGGGCCGATTTTCATAAAAAACACAAACTTTCAATCCCCCAGCCCAAGCATGCTACAGATGAAATTTGGGCCCAATTGGCCCAGTAGCTTCAGAGGAGATGTTGTTTAAAAGTGTTGACGGACGACAGACGACGACATACGACGACGACGGACAACTGCCTATTCTATAAGCTCCCTCGGAGCCTTCGGCTCTGGTGAGCTAAAAACCGTGGTCAGTTGAAGATACTTAGCGTTTGTTATCCCAATTTTACTGGAGTCTATAAACAGAGTTAACATAGTTTCAATACAAGATAATACAGGCTTAATTGAAAATGTATTTAATGAGTTGCTGTTGCTCAGAACTGTAATTAAGAGGCCGTAAAACATACAAAATCTGAATTTTAATTGTTTCAGATCTTCAGTCTCAATCAGACTGAATCATTACCACCCAGCTTTCAGTTCAGACTAGAGACCTCTAACTTATTTTCTGTAACTATTAATGAAAAATAAATAGGAAAGCAAACGCAAGTAATAAAAATTAATAGATTTTAAAAGTAGCTTTTTCATAATCATTTAAAATATTTAACTCAGTACATGCAACTAATTTTACTGAAGCAGTTAACTGAATGAAAGTACAAAAAATGAAATTGGTCTGGCTTCTTACATAAGAAGACAAAAGTGTGAAAATTGTAATGAAAACACTAACTGTTAAACAATACATCAAAGAGGTAATTCTAACTTTAATTGCCCCAAAACAAACAAAATAGTCAGAATACTTCTCTCAAACTGAAGAAGGTGTGTCCAGTTTACAAGAACTATCCAATCACTAGGCGTAAAATGCACAGGGTAATTCTGTGACACCTGTGTTTATTTAGATGTGTGAAAGAGTGGCCATTCTGATATCTGCTGTTATCAGTGAATTTAATACTGTAATTAAAGTTAATCAAAGTGTCATAATAGTGTCAAAATGAAGCCAAAAGACCCTATATGGAACTTTTATTCTGCTCTTCATGCTGAAAAAAAGACTATTGTTAGGTGCCTGGACTGTAATGCAGAAGTCAGTGCTAAGGCCTTGAGATTGAAATAACACAGTGGAAAGTGTCCTAAACTCATTAGCCATAAGCCATCTGATAAGTACCCTTGGCAGGGACTAAACAGTTCATTTTTTTTCTCAATATATAGACCATTAAAACCTGACAAAACATATCAGTTGACCATTCAAACACAAAGAACCAATTAAAATTTCCAATCGACCAGTCTGACTAGTATTGACCAGTATTGACCACTTTGAGAAGTATTGACCAGGGCGGTTATAACCGGTTAAAACCACTGGTTAAAACCGGGGGTGGTTTCAATCGCCCAACCTTGTGACTAGTGCATAAAGCCAGAGTTTCCTGTGTATGTTTACGTCTAATATAGCGGCAATAAACCAAACTGCAGTCAAGAAATTCAGATTGTTTCTGATAGTAAACAGGGGCTTATCATGACAACACTCAGGGAGATTGACGTGTGCTAATGCTGCATCACAAATTTGAGGTGACTCATCTGTATCTGTATCTCAGGTATTCCTGCCTATATGAGGCTTACCCTCCTACATGCCACATGGCAAGAGGAGGTAATTGTAACCATGACTGGACACGAGACACCCCGAGACCGGTATACGGTAAAAAAACTCCCAAAAACCTTATGGGGTTTAATGTAAGTTTCGGACCACACGCCGGTCACGAACTTTCGTGCCAGTGTAACGGTCAGAGTCTGTATTTAATGTGGGAGAAGAACCCGAGAAAGAACCACAGTAAGCTTGCTCGGTATACAGACAGAACCGAAACAGATGTAGTTTGTCTGCCTAAAGCGTCAGAGACCAGTGGCCTGCTGTTGTAGGTCGAAACCCTTGACAAACAAGCTGCCTCGGGCCAGTGGAGGGGTACACTGCTTCACTGGAAGGCAAAATCTTCCTCATCACTGAAGGTTATGTTAAGATATCACTAACGATGACTGAACATCAAGGGTTTTAGCAGCTATAGTGTTTTCAAAAAGTGAATACTTGTTATAAACCTAAAATAAGGCTGAAAAAAAAAAAAAGGTTCATTTCAGATGGAAATTATGACCTTGCTCGACCATAGGAGTCGACCTATATTTACTGCATCACCAAATAACATATAAACAAAGTATTTTCGTACGCTGGCATATTTCTTTGAAAGAAGAATCGTCGAAACCAGTAACATAATTTTCCACAGCACTGATCGGAATGGGAGCGGCCATGTTGCATGCATGCAGAAATTAAATAAGATTTTCGTGTTTAAAAAAATTTTAAAGATAAAATGTGATAAGATGGAATGAGTAACAACTAATAAATTAATTTGAACTGATCCATTATTTATAAATATTTCTTATTTCTTAGTTTCAAATTTGCGTATTTTTAAGTAACCAATCAGTGAGAGAATTTAAGTCACTCCTTTTCCTGACGTCAGATAAGAGAAAGGAAAGAGCAGAGAAAGAACTGTCAAACTTGACGCTTCCCTATCTTACCCTCAAAATCTGACATGGGAGGGTGCCTGGGAGGCCACAGAGATAATGGTCCCTCTTCTCGAGAATCTTCAGACGTTGCGGGTATTATGTATTTATTCTAAGAGACCCACTTACCACAAAGTTCAATGTTTACAAAAAGAGGAATAAATTACAGTGCTCAGGAAAACAAAAACATTCCCCACCACCCAATTTTCTTTCTTTCTTTCTATCGTTACTGTCCTCGGTCTACTTAGACCATGATGACAGGTTTCTGGTGTGGCGCATAAGTTGTCACAAAAAAAAAAAAAAATAAAATAAATGAATTGTGACAAAGCCACCAGTAGATTAAAACTATTTACAAGAAGTCCTCAGGGGCAGGCATTCCATGCCTAACCCCTGCTCTACCCTAGGATATTAAATTTTGGCCTTAAACCCATCAACTGTCTCCGAAGAGACAGCTTCAGAAATCCTAACATGCTTATTGAGCCGGGCCGTGTAGTGCAGTCAGTAGCATGGCTGACTCTAGAGCCATGGAGATGTCCCAGGTTCAATACAGTCAAAACAGTCAAAAAGCCATAAACGTGTGACCATCCTCACTTTCTCTAGAAGATAGGTAAATTAAAGTTACAGACTCATTTTGTACTACTAGTATGTAGATTGCCTCACTCACACTGTTTAAACTATTTCATCTATGTATAATTTACTTTTACAGTTTCTATAGGTAGAAATCAACCTCTTCGACCAGAGAAACCAAAGTGGAAGAGCGATGTTCCGCTGACAGAAGGCCAGTTAAGAAGCAAAAGAGATGAATTCTGGGATACAGCACCTGCATTTGAGGGGCGTAAAGAAATATGGGATGCCCTGAAGGCAGCCGCTTATGCCTTAGAAACTGGGGACCATACACTGGCACAAGCCATAATTGATGGTGCAAGCATAACATTACCACATGGTGAGAAAGCTTTGATACTCAGAGCCTAGATGAGAAGAAGTATTTGATAATAATTGAGGATAGTTTTCTTATTTCTCATTGAAACCATATGTTGTGACCCCTCATCTTAACCGTCTTGTCCAAACAGTTCAGATGTGGGGTCACAATATGTGTTTTTATGCAGAATTATCAAAAATTATCCTTAGTTATCCCCAAATACTCCATCTAATCTAGGGCTCTGCCGAGTCATACAGAGCTCCAGATAAGAAGGGTTAGTAGGGATAATTCAGGGATAATTTTCCTTGTTTTTCCATTAAAACATACATTGTGACCCCTCATTAGAACTGTCTCACCATTGTGACCCCTCATTAGAACTGTATTACCGAGATGCCGGGCCTTGTAGCGCAATCGGTAGGGCACCTGACTCATAAGTCAGAGGTCTTGGGTGCGAAACCCGATCTGGCCACATACTTTCGTTTCTCCTTCCGTTGATTCAAGAAGGGCAGTTGTCAGTTACTGGCAAAAGTATGTGCACTTAGTACTGGTTAACCGCTTAGGAGGTCTAAGCCTGCCCAGGAATAGTGTGGTTAGGTTAACTGACCGTCCCGACATGACCATAGCTGTTTACCGTGGATGTTCAGCATCAAATCAAAAATCAAAAAGTCTGACCGAGATGGTTCTAATGAGGGGGTCACAGTGTTTGTTTTTGATGAGAGACAAGAAAAATCATCTCTGAATTATCCCTGTTACCCTTCTTATCTGGAACCCTTGTCATTCCATAATTGTGTGTCTGTAAGATGAGTTTTTTTACTCCAATACAACCAAAAATTCAGAATTCTGGGATTGTTTTGGAACAGAATAACAATCTTGTAGCAGAATTGTTATGACCAATACTCATATTTGAGGTCATTTCGGAGAGGAAACCGCTCCCTCCCCATCTCATATCCGAATAAATATGGGACACACCAATTATAAATCCATAGAGACTGAGATACATTGATGTTTTAGAAGCCAAAGGACCAGATAAAAAAAAGTATTAGGGATATTTTTGAGCTGATTTCTGTTTTCCAAAAGAGGATGATGTGACCCTCTCATTTGAACTGCCTTGGTGAAATGGTTCTACAGTACACGCAACGTGAAGACTTGATCTGACACGCTCTCGCGTGACACTTAAAATCGCGTGGAAGGGATTAAAATCCACGAGATTCTCTCGCAACTCTCACGCATTTCACACTAAACTTCCTCGCGTGTTTGAAAATCGCCACGTTCCACGCAAGAAAATTCCTCGCATCTCGCGTGAAATTCATAGAGTGGTGTATGCCAGAAACTTTCTCGCATCACGCGTGGAATTTTGTCCAGGTAGGTACATACATGTACAGTAAATGCAAGTTTCTATACAAGTACATATACCTTTACGGACAAGGCACATGATTCGCAATGCATTTTTTTTTCGGCGCTGATAACGGTTCAATTAATACATTGTAAGCGTGCGTGAAAAACCTAATTGATCGCATCCTCAACGCAAGTATTGTTTGACCTACGGTATTTACATTTACGAATTAAGGATGGGTTGATAAACAATCATGATCAGCGTAATTTTGTTGCAGTTATACGCGGCGAGTTAATTAGAGAGGCCTATGTTTGAAAGAATATTGTTAATAGGTTAGTTAGTAAATGGAGAATAATAAAAATAAGAGGTGAGAAGTTTGTTTTTTATTCCGATCTCCGCGTGGCAAAATCACAATATCTATACCCTTATGAAAAACGAAACTGATTCTGCTGTGCGGAAAAATTCTCAAAGTATTCGGACAAATAAACATAATATCTATATTCATATTTAGAGGTGACTGAATGCATTCAGGGCCTTCGCCATAATAAAATGTGAAGACGGTAGCATTTGTTGAAATACGTGAACACAGCACGTTTATAGGTCAGTCTCGTGCCTTGACATCAAAGGAAGCCGCTAAGAGCACAAAATGGTGAAAGGAATCTTATTCCATACGCTGATAGTAAATATTAGGATCAGCCTGCGCAGTATTAAATACAATGCGACAAACTGGTATGCTTTACGCGTCAAAGCGTGAGCGGTTTACGCTGTCTATTTGTTCGGCACTTTCGGTTAATTCCGGAATGTCGGAAATTGCCGATCGTAATTTTTGCCGCAAAAAAATTTTGAGTCGGCGCCAAAAAAGACCAGTCGGTTGGAAACCGGAATCACAACTTTTTTTAGGCCCAATGTAAAAATATAAATGAATTACCTAGGTACAACATACAGTATAATGACCTGTGAAATTGACAGGAATTGTTAATCCTTTCCACTCGAAAACACGCGTCACGCGTGATTAAGTTTGGCGCCGATGACTCACCTGAGCATACATGGAGTTAATCCTTTCTCTCGAAAGTTGCGTGTCTCGCGTGAAAAGAAATTGTTTTCTCGCGAGTTTAACGTCACGCATCTCGCGAGTCTCTCGCATCTCCCACGCATTTCACACGCAAAAACCCCTCTAAACTTTTGTGGAAAAGATTAAAATTTCTCGCGAGAGTGTGTCAGATCAAGTCTTCACGTTGCGTGTACTTTAATTAAGGATGAGAGGTCACAACATACATTTTAGATGACAAATTGGAAAAATTATCCCAGAATTGTCCAGTATTAAGGCTGACGCTATATAAAAGTATTTCATATTGTTGTCAGCCATAACCAATACTCTGTTTCTTCATATAATTTACATATTAGTGCATTTTTAGCATAAATTTCAAAAGCAAAGAAGAGCTTGTGCTATTCCCCAGACATTGTAGTCCATCTTTAAGAGTATGCGTTAGCCGTTAGGGTTTGCATTTTGCATGTGCCGGTGATAAAATAAGTGTTTTTTACAACTTGTATGAATGTATCTGTTTCTCACAATGTTGGGGTTGGGGATTTAATACATGGTTTATATTTTGATATGTTTCACTCATTGACTGACTGTTGTTTCTTTCTATTTTAAGTAGTTTTCATTCAGTGTTCACTGCATCATTTCACTCACTATAAATTATTGCAATTCTTACCAGTGATGGTGCCACAAGCAATCTCGATATAGACAGAAATATAGAGCCAAAACAACCAACCATATTTTTGGGGATGTTTGGTCTTTAGCCTTTTATTGGCATGTTTGAGTAGACTCTGATTTATGCTCTGTTAAAGCCAATTATTGCAAGATATGATTAGTTATATTATCATAATCAGTAGAGGTGACCACACATTAGCAAGCTGCTTAGTGTTTTAATGGTTAGAGAATGGACATACAGGGCTTAGCAAACAATCAAACAATGCAGACCCAGATCAGGGGCAGTTTGATTAGGGCCTACACTGTTTGCCATTTCTTCCGCTTCTTTTGGACACATTACTGCATTGTAAAACCAAGCTAAAAAGGTAATTATTTTATGTGTCCCTGTTTTTGTCTTGTGCCTGGGACAAGCAGGGGCAAGACATAGGTTTTACATTTCATGTGGTGTCAGCAACATCAGCAGTGTCGTAAACTTTATGTTTGCTTTGTGACAATGCACAGAGATGCCAGTACGCATTCTGTGGAATTAATTTGCTAGAATTTTTATGTATACACAAATTTCATTTCAGGCACACTTCTAGATTGCTATGATGAGCTAGGAAACAGATACCAGCTCCCTGTATATGTACTAGGTGCACCGACAAACCTTATAGAGGACACTAGTGATAGTGACACTGTACAAGACGTTGAAACATCGCAGCCTGGTGCTGAAATTGTGATAAAATTCCGTGTTTCAACGCTAAGTAAAGACCTGAAATTGAAAGTAAGGACAACGGACACAGTGATGAAAATCAAAAAGAAATTGTTCGAGCTGGAGAAGATAGAGCCTTCAAGACAGAAATGGTTCTTCTCGGGAAAGATATTGAGTGATAAACTAAAGATGGAGGATGCTAAGATTCCCAAAGGATATGTTGTACAAGTGGTTGTGTCCCCTTTGACTGAATCTTCAGATGGCAGTTGAAGGAGATAGGAATAGTCCTGATTTTTGTGATATTTTTATTCTAGAACAATTCCAGTCATGAAAGCGGAGAAGCCTCTGAATGTGTTCAAATTTTTCGATTCTCGCTGGTCGTGTATGAGAGAAGTCATTGGAATCAAAATGTTTCAAAGAAAAAGTGGTTAAATTTCAAGCTCCAGATAAGATGGTGGTTTCAGGATAATTTTGAGATAATTTTCTTTTTTCCCGACAAAAACATACATTGTGATCACTAATTAGAACCATCTCACCATGATCACTAATTTGAATCATCCGAGACCGTTCTAATGGGGGATCACAATATCTGTTTTTTTTGACGAAATATGGAAAATTATATCTACGGTAAATTAACCCAGTTACCAGTTCTTATCTGAAGCACTAGGTTAATATCTGGTCTTAGACTTGGCGATGTCGCTATTAACCTTTTCATGATTTTTGGAGAACAGTGTCTATTAATCAGAATTTAAGCTGTGTCATTATTTAATTCACTGCAGGCAGTTGATACACTTATGTCTGATGTTGTATTTTTAAATATTTTAATATTGAGTGAGAGCTATAGGTAAACAGAGTACTGGGCAGAGCTCCAGATAAGAAGAGGTAACTGGGATAATTCACAAAGATATTTTTTCTCATTTCTCAGTTGAAACATTTGATATGACCTCTCAATAGAACTGTCACCGTGAGATGGTTCTAATGAAGGGTCACAACATATGTTTTGAGAAATAAGGAAAATTTTCCCTTAATTATCCCTTCACCGTGAGATGGTTCTAATGAAGGGCACAACATATGTTTTGAGAAATAAGGAAAATTATCCCTTAATTATCCCTGTTACCCCTCTTATCTGGAGCTCTGAACCGTGAGTCAGAGCTACATGTATAGATAAACCGAGAATGGGTGATATTTTTGGCATAATTTTTATACGCCCGTTTTGAAAAAACGGACGTATTATGTCATGGCGCTGTCCGTCCGTCTGTCCGTCCGTCCGTAAACATTCTTGTGCGCTCCATAACTCATTAACCGTTTGGGATATATTCATGATATTTGGTAGGAATATGTATTAGGTTGGGGGAACGTGTCGCGTACAGAATGGTTGCTCCCCCTTCCTTAGTTTCCAAGTTATGCCCCTTTGATTAATTTTTTCCCTGCCAGTCTTGTGCGTGCCATAACTAGATAACCGTTTGGGATATCTTCATGAAACTTCATAGCAATGTGTATGAAGTCTCAACGATGTGTCCGGTACAAAAATGGCTGCTCTCCCTTTCTTCATTTTAGAGTTACATCCCTTTCATTAGTTGATTATGGTTATTTTTGTGTATACATATCTTGTGCATACCTTAACTTTGTATTAAACCGTTTGGAATATCATGATGAAACTGTGCATGATCACAAGACGATGCGTGGCATACAAGAATGGTTGCTGCCCCTTTCTTCATTTTGGAGTTACCTCCCTTTGATAAGTAATTTTAGGCATGTCTCAGTCACTCCATATCTCCTTAACCTTTTGAAATATTAGAATGGAACTTTGTAGGAATATGTATAATAATGGGGCAATGTATCCCGAGCAAGAACCACAACTCTGGCTTACTGAATTATCTGCCCTTGCATAAATTTCCTGTTTCCTCTGTGATTCCTTAACCCTACATGTGATTTTGTCAGGGGAATGTAGTAGAGCCAAGAATCTAGTATATTTAGTTTATGAATTATCTCCCTTGTTCAACTATGGCATTACTCAACTTTTGAGCCACAATAACTTTGAAGCTGATTTTTGGTATACTCATAGTATTTGATGTGTTAAATATTTGAATAATGTTGCCGTCATTAGTTATAAAGTGGTTGCCCCTGTTTGTCTGCCTATCCATCCTTTTGTAAACAATCTTGTTCATTCCATACTCCTTTATGACATTAAAACGGGCGTATTATGCGCCGCTTGCGAAGCCCTTGTTCCTCCTGTTTCACCATATAAACATAAGTTATGATGCATCCCCAAGGCGGCTCACATGCTGTTTATGTGGGGTCACAACATCTGTTCTTTTTATGGAGAATTGGGAGAAATTCACAGAATTACCATAAAATTAAAACTACTAGATATTGGGACTCTCCAAATAATTTCCTTTTGGGTTTTACAGTGCAGTAATTTTGTCGGAAAGATGCTGATGGAATGGCAAATAGTGTAAACCCTGAACAGACTGCCCCTAAGGAGCAGTCTGATCTGGGTATGTACTGTTTGCGCAGACCTGTCTGTCCCAATACTTAGAATCTTTAAGGTATCAATTATGCTATCTATGGCTCAGGTTAGTGAATGTTAACAAGACATGTTAGAAGCTAACATGGAAGCTTGCATTTATTTGCCCTAGGAATAATCAGGTCAAAGGTCTACATGTCAAGCATTGCTATGGCTGAGTTGGTAAAACTTTGGATGACCTCAAAGTCAGTGCTACAGAATGTCAACATTGTCGAGTGCATGGAGGGCAGAATCAATTTGTGAAGTTTTCATGCACTCAGACTCAGGTTTGTGAATTTGTGAGGTTGTTGCAAGGAGAAAATGGCGGACTTATGGGACCTGTCATATTATAAAGACTGTTTTCACTGGCATTTCTGCCAAAATATTTATGAAGATTGTTGTTGTTTCTATTCTCATAGTGATGTTCCCCAGGTGGCTCATATATAAAGTTTTTATGTAGCTGTAGTAATATACACAGGGTATAATCGATTCCGCTAATTTTCGCTTGCTGCAGAGACTGTACATCATATTTGGCTTCCGCCGAGACTGTCAGCGAACTCTTGCTTCCTGCAGGGAGTACTGTCCTTGATAATTGGCTTCCTGCCGAGACTGTCCGCGTGACTCTGCTTCCTGCCGAGAGCCTCGGCAGGAAGCTGAATCACGTGGACAGTCTCTGCAGGAAGCCATTTCTCATGTACAGAAGTCTCGGCAGGAAGCAAGAGATCGCGGACAGTCTCAGCAGAAGCCAAATATGATGTTCAGTCTCTGCAGGAAGCGAAAATTAGCAGAATCGATTATACCCTGTGATATAGCTCATACTCCACATAAAGTGATTGGCTCGACATATGTGAAATATTCTTGAAAGGGCGGTAAACCCATGTCAATTAAAAATTACTTTAAGCACATGGCATAATGTCCCCATGGTACACCATTTGAGCCACGACACAACAAAAAAAAGGAAGTGGCACGCCATGCAAAACTCAGATCATCCTGGGCATCCATCCAGTCTGATCAGTCTTTGCTGTGTGCTTAAAAGGTATCTAAGGGTCCATGCTGACTGCAAAGACTCTGATTATACTGGGTGGATGCCCAGGCTGATCTGAGTCTTTGCTGGGCACATATGCCATATGTTGGTTTTGTCGTGTTGCAGCTCATTTGTATACATTATTCAATCTGAACTGTTAATGGCACTGGTTAAAGTAATTTAACAGTGGTATCCGAAACCATGTGTCATCTTTTATTAAAGCCTCATTGTTTGACAGTGTTTCATTAAAACTTCGGCATATACAACAGTAGGCAATGCGGACAAACACATCGTACCTCATGAAGCTTGGGTAAAAGGCTGCGTTTCCATGTACAGAGCCGTAGATAAGAGGGGTATTTGATGATAATTGAGGGATAATTTTCTTTATTTCTCATTGAAACCATATGTTGTGACCCCTCATCTGAACCGTCTCGTCGAGACGGTTCAGATGGGGGGTCACAACATATGTTTTTATCCAGAATTAACAAAAATTATCCCTAATCATCATCAATTACTCCCTCTTATCTAGGGCTCTGCATGATGTAGCAGTCATCTGTGGATGGTTATGTTCAGTATCATACTGAATTCAGTGGTCCAGATATGGTTTGGTTTCGAGGATAGTACTGAGATAAATTATCTTATTTCTCAGTGAAAACATGTTGAAAACATGTTCTGAGCTGGAGGTCAGAAATTTTGAGATAAATTTTTTGATTCTCCATCAAAACAAATGTTGTGACTCCTCATTAGAACCAGCTTGCCCAGACTGTTCTTAAAAAGATCACAGCAGTATCCAGAACTGTCTTCAGATATTGACAGAAAACCCCCCTCATCTCTAGCTCCGGAAATGCTACATAGGCAATCCTGAGGATAACAATATGAGCTGCGACACAACAAAACCAACAAAGTGGCATTTGCAGTAAAGACTCGTATCAGCCTAGGCATCAGTTAAGTAAGAGAAAGAGACTGCTGTCAGCATGGAGGTAGCTAAGACCCTTAGGTACCCTATAAGTGCACAGCAAAGACTTTGATCAGACTTGGCGGATGCCCAGGCTGATCCGAGTCTTCGCTGGGCGCACATGCTTTTTGTTGGTTTTGTCGTGCGGCGGCTCATATCTGTTATTATGTTTATCAGTGCTCTGGATAAGAAGGGGTAACTGGGATACTTGAGAGATAATTTTCTATAGTTCTTCGTAAAAACATACATGACGCAGAGACAGTTCGAATGAGGAGTCACAACAAGTTTTCATAGCGAAATAAAAATGATCTTTAAATTAACCTCAATACCCACTCTTATCTCGAACTCTGGTAGATTCACAAAATTTTACCAGAAGTAGCATGATAAGTATTAAGGTGAATTTATGCACTTTCAGGGGAAGCAACTCTACTACGGTATTTTCAATTTTTTTTGCATCTGTTTTCAATTGGGCCAGCTCTTAATGTAAAAAATTCCTCCCTAGGAGCTAATTCTTTCTTTTAAGAGTTGACCCCATTATAGAAGGGCTTCTTCATCCAGGGAAGCAAAGAGGAAGTCCCAAAAGTTGCTTCCCTTTCTAAAATGGCAGAAAAACATGGAGGTGTACCCATTCACGTTAAAATCGAAACCCATCTTTTCTGGACCCATGTATAATTTGGGAATGCAAGCACTTTTTCACTTTCACAAGGATAATTTAGGGATTATTTTCCATATTTCATCATAAAAATGTATGTTGTGACCCTTCATCAGAACCATTTCACTGAGATGGTTCAGATGAGAGGTCACAACATATATTTTCGTTGAGAAATAAGAAAAATTATCTTTGGATTATCCTCAATAGCCCCTCTTATTGGGAGCTGTGAACTTCCCCTGAAAGTATACCCATCAGAGCTCTAGATAAGAGGGGTATTTGATGATAATTAAAGGATAATTTTCTTTATTTCTCATTGAAAACATATGTTGTGACCCCTCATCTGAACCGTCTCTTCGAGACGGTTCAGATGAGGGGTCATAACATATGTTTTTTTCCAAAATTATCCCTAATTATCACCAAATACTCCCTCTTATCTAGGGCTCTGCCCATTTACCTTTAGCTATGTAAATTGTACATTCCATGGAATTTCACATATGAAGAAGTTAGATTGTGAGTTGACTGAATGTTCGCAAACATTGATAAATTCATCTTACAGTGTACTCGTATGCCATTACACTTGAATTTTATGCGAAAATACATTTTTAATGAGGCGGCTGCACAAGAGACTGCCACCTACCGAATGCATAAATTAATGCATGTATACATATAATCAGAGCTTTGTAGGCAACAAAGTTGGAATTGAAGCATCTTGACATATTCACAAAGTTTTGTAACTGTTAGCACTTTTATTATTATTAACGTTTTCTCCCATAGGTTGGGACAGTACGTCAGCACATTGGATATGGCAATTTAAAAATCACTGAACAAGTCTATACTTTACCTTGCCTGGGTAGGACACATCAGAGCTCCAGATAAGGTGGATTTTTGAGGATAATTCCGACATAATTTTTCTTATTTCTCAACAAAAACATATGTTCTGACCCCTCATTAGAACAGTCTCAGCGAGAAGGTTCTAATGATGGGTCACAACATACGTTTTCATGGAGTGATATTGAAAATTATCCCTAAATTATCCCTGTTACTCCTTATCTGGAGCCCTGAATTGAGTGAGTGAACTCGGGTTTAACGTCCCACCAACAACGAGGTCATATGGAGACGGGACCTCGGTTTAAAGTCTCATCCGAAAGACCGGAGAAGCGGGGGATCGATCTTGCGACCCCTGGATTGGTAGTCCGGAGTGTTATTCACTACACTGGAGCCCCGAAAGTCTAACAAAAAACTTGTCTACCTAAATCTACTGGCTTGACCAGTGAATTTTAAATAGGAATCCAACTTTTAAAATTGTCAACCTCCATGAAATATTTCTGCAGTCCCCTGTGATCAGTGCAGTAATAGTGTATAAAGGTGACAGGTTGGTTAGAAGCATAATTAACACAGTTTGGTCACCACGAGAATCATGATCATAAATACATGCAGAGCTGTAAATAAGAGGGGTATTTGATAATAAGTGATGGATAATTTTTTTTATTTCTCATTGAAACCATTGTTACCCCTCATATGAACGGTCACAATGAGACAGTTCAGATGAGGGGTCACAACATACAGTGTATGTTTTTATGTAGAAATGACAAAAATTATCCTTAATTATCACCAAATACACCCTCTTATCTAGAGCTCTGTTTATGTATCATCACTGTTGCACAATCCTGCATCATCAGCAGAAGAAGTTTATAAGTTGGTTTTATATTTTCAGGGTGGAGGATCACATGGACTTAGTTTGATATGCTGCACAATAAAAAATGTGTTTTCTGTATGTCAAGAGAAGTAGCTTTCTCTATGTTTTGAATATTTTACATTCCTTTAGCTATCCCCCACTTTCTAGCCCATATATGTCTGATACTAATGATACATTAGTCGCCTAAGAGGCTCTCAGAGATTCATACTTTGAGCAAAAGAGTCTGTATTGACACTTAAATGAGGGATGTATAATCTGCCTTGATGGCGGGTCAGAATTTACGACAGAGTCCCTGCCCAAAGTAAGATTGTGGCGCTAGAATCAGAAAAATGTATTTTGAAAGTGGTGTGAAGTGCAATGAATAAAAAGTATTCAAAACAGAAAGAAGTACAGAGCTCTAGATAAGAGGGAGTATTTGGTGATAATTAGGGATAATTTTTGTTAAGGTCAAGAATACGTAAATGACTGGCGCAATTAATTACGTGCGTCGCGAAGGACGTTACGTCACGAAATACTTCCTAGTCAGTGTAATTTTCAATATGGCAGCCCCATCGGACATTCAGTAATAACGTCAAACATGGGGAAAACGGAGTAATTGTCATTGTTTATTCAAGCCCTTTGCTGCTATTTCAATTTACTGTTTTTTCCCTGTATGTTTGAAGTTATTTCATCAACATAAGTGTATTCATACAAAATTAATGAGAGAGAGAGAGAGAGAGACTGACCACAGGCGCTTGAAGTTCTATGCTATGAAACATATTTCAATGCCGCTAAACATCTAGGCTATGAGCCATTTTGAAGAAATGACCTATAGACTGCGTCAAGTATAATGGGTTTTGAGGGTCTTTTGAGCATAGAACTTCAAGCGCCTGTGGACTGACAGACAGACAGAGTCGGTTACATGTTCCCTCCCTGGTTTCAGGGCTCACAGGACTTTTCAGACACACATATGAAAGGCAGAGCCCATCTTTCTCCTTTCGCTGCGTTGTCCTTTCCTGATCTGAAAAAGCTGCTGGCTTGGCAAAGAGACTTTTCCAGTCGCTAGCTGGCCGACTCCGGATTCGAACCCGCAAACGTCTGCGTCATAACCGAACGTCCGCGGCGCCGGTGGGATTGCGCATCCGAAATAATTAATAAACCAAGTAAATGTATGCCAGCTGATTTTAAAGCTTCATGGGATCGGAATGTAATATTTATTATAATGCCGATTTTTGCGATTTAATATACAAATGATCACATATCCTTTCTGGACATCGAAAATTTTGTTTTGATTACAAAATAAGAATGATACATTATTTCTTCCACTTGTTGTATGCCGTTGCCAAAGATATAGCGGGCCTCTTACTCACACCGCCCCTACGGCCACTACGCTACAAGAAGTCTTTATCTTTACCTATCCCACCGACGGTGGATTTGGAAGCTGACCTTGTGACTTAGCATCATCTCGATATGACTGAAAAACTGTCCAAAGGTCAATTTTATCTGACTACCATTAGCCACACCGACAGAACACGAGTCGTCAGAATTTATGATACATGCACATAGATCAGCCTGCGCATACGTACAGACTCATAAATATCTTCGCTGTTCCTCACGGAATCATTGTACCAGAGGACAACAAAGGCTCTGGTCAGGTTGGGCGGGTGCGCACACTGATCTGAGCGTCCGCTGACCGTATATGCCCAAAGAACCCATTTTATCATGACACGGCGCATTTTGTGATTTAGGGTAACGCAGTTTTTTATGTGCGGCTCTGTCGTGTCGGCTGCAATAACCATATTACTGTTAGAAGTATGAGTATGCTTGCAATTTTTACTAATTTTTGTGTAAGAGAGTCTGAAAAATAAATTCTTTCTCTTAAGCCTTGTTCATGCCACCAAAGAATCTTTGTCACAGAATCTTTAACAAAGAAAGTTTGCCAAACATTCTGCGTTAACACGGAGAAATTATTTGTTTAAGAAAAATGTGTCATAGAATCTTTGTCAAATAAACTTTGGCAAGGAAATATTTACTGCTGCGTTCACACAATCGAACATTATTCGTCAAGGTTACCTGGACAAATAAACTTTGCCCGTGTGAACGGCCAACCATGCCAGCTTTTCTTTGTTAAATATACTTTGTTCAAAATCAAACCGATTTGATTATGAGCAAAGTTTTCTTTGCTTATCTCCATAGCTAGTTTCTCTGTTACATATTCTATGGCAAATTTTCTGTTCACACGGACAAATTTTGTTTGTCATAAAAACTTTACCATATAAATTTGGCAATGAAAATATGGCATATATTTTCATTCGAACACGAACAAATTTTACTTTTCCAAACCTACTTTGTCACAGAAGCTTTGCCCGTGTGAACGAAACTTAAGGCGTTCATCATGAGAACCCTCTTAGTCCTCATCTTTCCGTATTCTTATTACGTCGCCAGTAAACGACTGCAACGTCGCTTATAAATGACGTCGCGGAATGGCGTAAATTTATACATACCTATGCTTGCTTAGCAAGCGCTATTTGAAAAACGAACTCGGTAGTCAAGGACTTTTCTTACCTTATTTTAATCGACAGATCCTCTGACATAAAATATCAGTTTTTGAAAAAAATCTATGTACCGGTAAACAAGCTGTGTACATTTAAATTTTAAAATCTGAGTTTTTTCATCGCATTCCCATTGCCGTCAATGGAAACAGCCTCAAAATTTCATGTTTTTCAATCTGATCTAGCGACTAAACGAACTCGGTGACCTATCTTTTTTATGGCACAATTCGATGTAACACATGAAAATGCACCCCTGTGCAAAATTTAAAAAAATTCTATGTATGTGCCATTTACGTATTCTTGACCTTAATTCTGCATGAAAACATATGTTGTGACCCCTCATCTGAACCGTCCCGAGAGGGGTCACATTATATGGTTTCGATGAGAAATAAGAAAAATTATCCTTAATTATCATCAAATACTCCCTCTTATCTGGAGTTCTGGAAGTAACAATTTACCTTGATAAAACATCAAAAAAATAGTCACTAAATGAACCACCATTGTTCTATGCAGCATATGACAATAAAACCATGTGATTCCCACCTTGAGTTTTCATGTTTCTTTAATTGTATATCAGATTGTTTATCAGGTAATAAAAGTTTGTTTTTATAAATTTTAATAGGATGTAAAGTGCAGAGCTTTATTAGGTATTTCTGCATGAAAATATACATGTGTTATGACCCCTTCATAGAAATGCCTCGCTGAGGCATTTTTGCTTAGCGGTTACAACATGATTTTATGTGTTTATGGAGACCTTTCTCAGAGTTGAATAAATCCATAAAGACATAATATATTTATTTGGCTATAAAACAAGGTTCTTTCCTCTAAATTGCCCCAAATATCTAAATCATCGTATGGAATTCTGATACAAAATGATTTTTCCCTTGCAAAACAATCCCAAATGAGTGATGTGGGTTTTACGGCACACCAGTACATAAAGGCTGTTTCGCGCTGACAAAACAATCTTGAAAATCTAGCTCCATCTTATGAGATGAATCTGGACTTTTGGGATTGTTTTGAGAGCAAAAATATAAGATGGATCTAGATCTTTGGAACTGTTTTAGAAGGGAAATACCCCTCCTATAGCTGAATAACACAAAACTTGTTTGCGTATTTGGGGTAATTCTTCCAGAGGAGATCCCTGTATTATAGCTGAAATAACATGGTAGTGATGAGGGCAACCTTTGGAAAATCCTCAGTTTGATGGGTAAAATTAGCACTTGCAGAGTGTAACACATACTATCACATAAGTCTGCATTCTATGTACACATTAAGATGAAACCAGTCACAGGTAATGTGCAATATACACATGATTAATAAAGGGAAAATGTGCTAGAAATTCATGTTGATTTAACTCACAAATTTGTATTGCTGTATATTGTAATCATTGATAAATGTTAGTTAGCAGGAACTATAAAGACCCTAAAATTTCGGACACCCGAAAGTTGGACAGTCACTGTTCAATAATTCTTATGCACCAGTCATTTGCAACCACGGCCCCACTGGGGCCGGGGAATAGCGGGGATATTGACTTTTCACTCTGCAAAGCCCTGGTATATGCCCTGCACTGTGGGGACATCATTCAAGTCAAATCCCTGGTAAAGGTCCCTGCCCCCAGGGGATCATGTAAATATAACAAGACCTGTCAGGGGGACAGGATAGCTCACCTGACAGCGCCTTGCCCATCACCTAAAAAACTTTAATGTAAAATTTTAACATTTTGCTAACGCCAACGGGGGGGGGGGGGGGGGGGGGGGGGGGGGGGGGGGGGGTGTAATTTGTACAGGCAAGCTAAAAATCCATATTCTGACAATGTGTCACTGTAAATTTTGATAAAAACACTCCACTATTTTCCCCACTGTTTGGTTTAAACATATTTTATTTCATGAAAAGAACATGACAACAAGCATATACATTTGTAATATACAAGTATAAGGATCAGAACGGAAGCAATAATACTTATATAGTTCCTCTCCTTAACATATAAAAATTGTTAAATTACAGGCAGAATTTTATGAAAACCCTTCAAAGTGTATTTTGTTCTATAATTTATCACAATGCATGCAGAAAATGGAGCTAAACAAACAGTGAAAAAAAACAGAAACATGACTATCTCTTAAAATTAACAGAAAAGCTGAG
The DNA here is from genome assembly GCA_963989385.1 of Ctena decussata. Taxonomy (NCBI): domain Eukaryota; kingdom Metazoa; phylum Mollusca; class Bivalvia; order Lucinida; family Lucinidae; genus Ctena; species Ctena decussata. Next base: position 27,762,218 of record OZ022498.1, on the reverse strand, counting down.
GCAAAGAAATATCATCAATAATAACAGTAATAGAAATTTCTGTAGATTCTGAAAAAATGGAAAGAAAGAGGGAGTGTGGAATTTGGATTACGTACTATTGGGCAGAAAGGAGCAGGATGCGCACTAATAGATAATCCCCACTGTTTTGGCGGGAATCAAAAGCCCGGCATATCCACGGCACTGCCGGGACACCGCTTAGGTAAAAACACGGTACTTAAGCCCCGCTATGCCCCCGCTATCCCCGGCCCCATGGGGGTCGTGGTTGCAAATGACTGGTGCATTAGAAAGTAGATTTTACACATGTTAATGCATCCAAATGATGCTTAGTGAATGGCAAATGTTGTAGACCCTGATCAGACTGCTCCTTGAGGAGCAGTTTAATCTGTGTGTGCAATGTTTGCTCAGACCTGTATGTCCAAATATTTAGGGTCATTACAGTAAAAGCTCTTTGAATGCCTAAATGGCTGATGAGTTTATATGCATGTTGGGTAAAAATCACCCATTTTAATTCTTTTAAAGTTTATTACCACAAACTGACCAGTCTGATCAGAGTCTTTAGTGTCGGCATGGAGCTAGCGTAGACTCTTAGTTACCCTTTATGCACACAGGAAAAACTCTGATCAGACTGGGCAGAAGCCCAGGCTGATCTGATTTTTTCGCTGGGCGCACATGCCACTTTGTTGGTTTTGTTGTGTCGCAGCTCTTATATGTTATTAGTTGATGTATCAACAGTGATCAAAGTACCAAAGGAGCTTGATTGCCTAGTTCCCATTATAGACTGTGAGCCAGAAGACTGGAGTTGCTTGGAAAATGCTTTAACCAGAGATAATTTGTTTTCAAAATGTGTTGTTTCTTTAATTTTACTTGTAATGAAAAGTTATGCGGGTGTTTTCTGTTTCTTATACAGGTATTTGAGGCATTACATGTAAAAATAGGTGCTTAAAGCATATCCAAGCAGCAAAGGGTCAGACCAGTCTTGCTGTCAGACCAGTCTGCACGTCTGTGCAGTCCGATAGATTCCTTTGCAGCTGGCACACACCATGTATACACTCAGCGAAATTCCTAATTGGTCAGTTTTCTACTTTGCAGAAATACAACTTTTAAACAATAATTTTGAGTATTATTATAATCAAAATATTGGCCTGTTATCTACTTACTAAAGGTGAATGTTGTAACTAAAATATTATAATATCAGAGTTATGGCCTCTTCTTTGTAAACCATACTATTTTATGGAACGGCATTGAAACTGCATCAAGCTAACACAAGCTCATGATATTTGAGAAGTAAATAAAGTTTTCTATCATAAAAACACAAAATCTGTACTCAGTCAGCATGAAACTTTTATCTTTATTAATTTTGATATTAGAGTATTCAAATTACTTCCCTTTGAACATTTGTGTAAATCTTAATAGGAGCCTCAGATTATAGTGAATCCTTTTGAAAATGAATAAAAAATTGTGCTGCTTGTATAACACAGGAAATTATATGCTCTAGTTCTGCCCAATTTGTTGCCAGAATCATTAATTTAATTTTTAAATTTCATTAAGGCTTAATTTTATTGACAAAGTGACCAATTAGAAATTTTGTTCAGTGAAGACCCAAAGGACTCTACAGGCGCAAAACGAAGACTCTGCCTACAGACCAAGGGCGTAGCTACCTATACGGCAAATACGCAGGTGCGTATTGAAATTTTGTCAAAATTGACAAAATTTCAAAACACACCTGCATATTTGCTTGCTGAAAATTTATAAATTAGACCAGATTTCAATCCCAATTGCCAAAGTGGCTGAAATACTAGCTGTCTCTTCAAGAAGTACAGAATAAAACATGGTTGTGCGTATAATGAAATTACCTCTAGTTACGCCCCTGCAGACTGCACAGGTTCACAGACTCGCTTGAGTCTGCTCTGTTCACTGATCTGTTATGGTGAATAGGTACTCTGCCAGGCTCCTCTGCCTTTTTTTTTACAAAGGGGGACAACTTTTATGACTTCATTTTTGCTCCCGCCGGGCCGTGTAGCGCAATCTGTAGGGCACCTGACTCATAAGTCAGAGGTCCTGGGTTCGAAACCCAGTCTGGCCACATACTTTCGTTTCTCCTTCCGCTGATTCAAGAAGGGCAGTTGTTTTGTTTTATCATAATTCCAGGCTGTCTTTTCTCACTCTAAATAAACAGTTTTGACTCCTCAAATGGACTTGTGGATATCATTTATTTAATTAGCATTTTCATGACAAGGCTTTTTAATGCGTATTAGTTGACCTGGCTTTTTGATGCATATTCATTATGAATAATCAGACTTATTTGTTCCACTTTTCCATCATTGAATTTAATTTGATTCAATTTGTGTGTTTCAATTACAGTAATGTGAGTAAATATTGGGACACCTAAATTAATTAATTTTCCATTTGTCTCAAATGGAAAATTAATAATTTTAGGTGTCCCAAATTATCATTACAGTCATATGTAGTCATAACAAAGCATCCAGGAAGGCTCAGCTGAACAAATCAATGGCTGCACCACCTGTGATTCAATTTATCATATCAGGGGGCATTTTTATATAACTTCCTGCAAACTTTACTACAGTGGACACTATTTACAACAACAGCATTTGTTCCCAAAAAAATTGACGTTTAACTGAATTTGCTGTTGCAAAGAATGCTTATTTAGGACAATAAAGCCATTTTGTGCAAACCCAAATGACGTTATAAAAAAAGAATTTTGCTGTTATAGTGAGTGCCATTATAAAAAGGGTTGACTGTTACATATATCATAGATGGACAGTTTTGAGTGTAAAACAGGGAACTCAGTTTTATGGAAGTTATTTACTGCAAGCCATTGGCAATGGGGTCTCAACCTCGCTTCTGATCAGTTTTCTTTAAGCACCAAAAAAAAAAAAAAAAATTATGTCTGCAATTCTTAAAAAAAAATGTTTCATCATACTGAGAATACAAAGACTAGAGGGCAAACAGTATAGATCCATATGAGGTAGCTCATCATTTAGTGACCTCATCTGGATCTTTGCTGTTCGGGAATGCAGCTGTTTTCAATTTTGGTGCTTTAAATGAAAGTTATTATCCACTGATGAAAAACAACAAAAATACATACTCAGGTCAGCACTTTATACTTTGATGCTGAAGTGACCTTATTGACCTACATGAATCATTTTGTCAATTTCATCTAAAGGATGATTATTGACCTGATCAGCAGATAAGGTTAGGAGAGTTTCATCTTTGATAATGCTTGAGTTTCTAATCACTGTCATGGAATTTTATACAGAACTATACTCTAAATGTTAGAGACATAATTTTTTTCCCCATTTGCTACTTTTTCATTGTTAATTTATAAGTCATGAACAAACAATGTATGAATCTTAATATGTAATATTATTATAATAAAAAATACAAAATTTTTATTGGGGCTTCACTGAATTATTTTGATATCCTCACTGATACATAAATGGCTGCTGCAGAAACTGTAAAATGCTTTGGGGATTCTTCCATCCATCCGAAGATCTTGATGAGACTTCTATCAACTCAATTGATAAATTGCTGATCTCCTTAACAACCAAAGCCTTAGAGAGGTGCCGTGGTCTGGAGGTTAGAGAGGCTCGGTAGCGGTGCAGAGGAAAACTGTTGTCAACCCAGCAATAAGGCCAAGCATGAAAAATACTTAGTTTGCAGTTGCCGACTCATGGTAATTTCTTAGGGTAGGTAGGTCGGCTTTCTTTTTAATTTTTGTTTATTCCTGCAAAACATAAAAGCAGCCCAAATACTACATAACGTGTTAAAATATTAGTTTCCCATATTACATACGAAGATAACAGCATCCTAAAAGATGAACAAACCTAATTTACCCACACATGGAGTACCCATAATGTGCTAGTGGAAAGGCAACCAGTGAAGACCCAGATCAGGGGAGCAGTCTGATCTGGGTCTGCCCTGTTTGCTCAGGCCTGTTTGTCTTACTTTTTACATTGATCACATTTTCAAAAAAAAAATGCAGCCACAAATAGCCAAAAAAAATTTGTGGGTAGGGAGGTTTTGGATGGGTAGGTAGGCAATTGCAAGCAAACAAAATTTTATTTTTGGCCTAACGTACCTGTTTTCGAATCAGGGAAGGATAAGGCAGAGCAAAGGAAAGGTTTCAAACTAACCGTATTATCATAGGTTAAGATCACTCGTCTTGGTATTTGCTTCGGCATTTGCCGGAGTTGTTGCTCTTTGATGGAAGCCAGGATTTGGACAGAGGTCAAATGTAAAATCGGATGGATTCAATGCAAAGCAGGAAAGGAGAGGGAAAAAAGACTTCAAAAAGTCTAATGTATTCGTATTTTTTCTGTCTAGTTCCCTGTCAAACAATGAACGACACTAATTAACAAACAGGTCTCATTACTGAGGTTCCTGTGATCCTGTACATCGCATTATTGTCATAGATAAAGTCGGAAGTGAGTCAAGAATATTGGCAATCAAAAAGAGCCATATTTATCAGAAGCTCATATGCAGTGTGCTGTAAAAATTAACGTCATACACTTATTTCTAATTAATTAAAAAGCCATAGTTCAAGCGTCACCCGACGTTAGAAATGTGACACAAACTGCGGCCCTGAAATCAGTTTCGAGGAACAGTATGGCCAAAATTAAATAATAATAATGAAAAAAAAAACATGTTTTGTGACAGAACTCGATCAGAAAATAATAGATGAAGTACATGTATAACCAGATGCATGTACCCAATATTTGGCTTTCTTGAAGTTGTTAAACACTTAAGGTTAGAAAGGGGCATAATTCTGTGTAATATACTATTAACGAATTATGTTCCAAGGCTTATCAGGTGTCGAAATTTCTCTGTCATGTCTGTTCCGTTTCGTTCTGCAAAATATAAATAGCCACAAGAGCCACCTTAAGCTTGAAACGTAAAGGCACATCCCTATCATTGTAAAAACGAGATCCATTTGGTGGACTGATAGGGTAAAGTCAGGTAAACTCGGACAGCAGGTAAATTCGGACAGTGACATTGTTTCCTTTATATGTCAGTTGTTTGGAATTAAAACGAAAATAACTGGGCAAACACTGAAAATCCTGATGAGACGGCTCATGATGAGCCGTCTCATCTTGATTTTCACTGTGTGCAATGGTATGTCCGAATTTACCCGCTGTTCGAAGTTACCCGACTCGACCCTAATACACCAAGTTTGCTTGTTTGGCTGGTAGGGTTAAACTTGTCAGACAGCGGAAACAATTAAGGTGTCGCAAATTTCCTTGCATATATACTTGTAATGTTTATAACTTAAAGTTTGCCCGAAACGGACATATAGATATGACACATAGCCAAATATTTTGAATCTGTAGAGTATTGTTCATAGATTGGTAGTATTTAACACTCAGACAACATGGTCCTAGAAAGAAATAGGAGGTTCCTTTGATGATATGCAAACAACACGGTGAGCATGTGGTGATTAATTCAGAGATTTTTTTTCTAGTTTCTTGGGCCCGTTTCCCACCCGTTGTTGTTGTTTTAGGTCTCGTTACGATGATCCACAAGTCGCTCATTCGAAATTCGAAATTACACTTTTAACTATACTTATAGTATTCGAAATTATACTTTTTATGTATTGCATCATATAGGACTCAAACACGTTAAACTTTTTCTTTGAATGCAGAATATTAACTTTACAGAATATTTAACTTTATGTTAAATGCAGAGTATTAACTTTTAATCTTTGCCGCCGTTGTGGATATTGTTTCTTTGTTACAGGTCTTTCAAATTTAATGATTCAATTTAATTGTGCGTAAGTATAGCAAGCAAAAGGTTTTGCTCCAATTTCGGAAGAATACTGTCGGTAAAACAAAAATGAAATCCTAGCAATTTCACCTCTGTTTCTCCAGCTATATAATGTATACATCTGTACACCTAAACATATACGTTACTTTTGTTATAAATCTCGTAACCATGTTCCCTAGAAGGCTCAATGGAACCAGGGGCGTAGCTAGGGGCAATTTCATAATACGCACAACCATGTTTTATTCTCTACTTCTTGAAGGGAAAGCTAGTATTTCAGCCACTTTGATAATTGGTATTGAAATCTTGTCTAATTTATAAATATTCAGCATGCAAATATGCAGGTGCGTTTTGAAATTTTGTCAATTTTGACAAAATTTCAATACGCACTTGCGTATTTGCCGTATAGGTAGCTACGCCCTTGGGAACGAATCCATGACACAGGCCGTCCATCTAAAATGTGTCAGATATATACATTGTATTTCAATACTATTCACCAGGTTTTGGTTAAATTGTCGGCAAGACAACAATTTTAATGAAGATTTATGTGGAAAGGGCTATCAGTGGACGCTTGCTTCACTTTTGTCAGAAAATGTACAAATCAACTCTTCTAACAAACGTTATCTTGTAGGTTCAAAAAGGTAAATATCAAAACCTATAGCTTTACCACTATTACATACAGCTCTATATTGTGCCAAATTCTGAAACACACCGCATTGGTCGATTTGTCCTGACATGCCCATTAATACTTTAATACTTCTAATAATAATTTGACATTTCCTACAATTAAACAACTCCAATCTATTCATGGTTCCAAATACCTGCCTTAATCATCTAATTCGAAACCATTTACAGGTCTTAAGTGGGAGTTATTTATCGCTGCAAGAACAATGTTAAGTCAATTCTAGCAAACAATTTAAGATTGCGCTTTCAATAGAAGCATTGAAGAAATATCTATTCCATGCCAAGCGAGTCTGATATCATTTATAGAAATATCAAATTCTCCAGCCATGCCACTGTACGTTACGACATCCACGCTAGGACTATCAGTTTGTAATGCGACTTTAATTTGTCACCTTAATGCTACCTTAAGCAAACTGAGATCCGATAAACGTCGCGAACAGTAGATAAATGAGCGGAATAAAATCACATCGCAGAAGTAATTACCCTAACTAGCTATCTTCAGAATATTTGGTAGAAGCAGTAATGCCCCTAGACGCCAATTGAATCCCCTAATGGGTCAGTTAACCCTACTATCATTGATAAGGCCCAGCCCTATCACTTGAACTGGAAAGGTTAAGGTATCATATAAATGTTAGATATTTAAAGACATTCGGCATCATATATCATACAGTTATCTTAAACAAGTTCATATCGAATCCGAACTATTTATGTGACTATTATACTAACTTTTTAAAAAAAAAGTGCTAAAAGTGAACAAATCCTTAGTTCACTTATAACATATTTCTATTGTAACCCACTTGTACATATAAACTGCACAAGCAATGGGATCAGGCTACAAGTCCCCCCCCCCCCCCCCCCCCCACCAAAAAAAAAAAAAAAAAAAATCGTTATCTTAAATTTTCGGGAGACGACTTAGAATCAAGGAAATGTCATGCTTACCGCTTCAGACCACTAATATGTATTATTTGTTTGTATGTTATTATAAATTTGTAACTTGTGATTACGGTTTTTACTGAGTGAGTTAGGGTTCCATTGGCTAGTTCGTTGTTTTCGGTTTAACGGCTTTTTGAAACAGTATTTGATCTATATAGAGCCGTCTCCCAGGGAGAGGGAGAAAGAATAGAGATATGAATGGCGAGAGTTATGAAAAAATCCCACCCGCACCTACTGCAATGCCCTTTGTTTTACTATTGGGCAAATTAGTAGGATGCTCCGGCACTGAATGTTACCCAACACCATCGCCCGACCGCAACCATCCACGGTGCTATTGGTTGGCTATGATCTGGACTATGGAATTTCGTGATTTTTATACTCGCAATAGGTCAAGATTTATTTATTTGCATAAAATCCAATGGGGAACATGCTAAACTTCTCTTAAGGGGTCACCCAAGGGAAGGAAAAAAATCGGCTGCTTAAGACAGATGACCCATTAATACAGGTTCATTTGCACTGTAATCTGGTATACGGGACCCAGAAAATGTGGCTGCTTAAGACAGGTGATCCCTTAATACAGGTGACCACATGAGCAGGTTTGACTTAATATAAATGAGCCGCGACACGAGAAAACTGACAATGTGGTTGTCCGCCCAGCGCAGTCTCAGATCAGCTTGGGCATCCACCCGTCTGATCAGAGTCTTCGCTGTCCGCAAAGATGTAGCTTAGACCCTTCGCTACCCTTTAAGCACACAGGGAAGAGTCTGGCCAGACTTGGTGGATGCCCAGGCTGATCTGAGTCTGCACAGCGAGCACAACCACATTGTTGGTTTTCTCGTGTCGCGGCTCAAATAGACTTACAAAGTGATTAATTGTGCTCCTGTTGTTGCAGACTCAATGATGACAATAAGGCTGGCGTTATTGATGCATTTAATTCTACTTTTAGATGCCTTTCTTAATAATGATAATGGAACAAATGATTGACTAGATCTTATAACCTAAATCCAGCTGATTAAACACAACTTATGGGGATAGCAGTACTTGAGAAAGAGTTCAAATTTCCAGAGAACAGAGGTGGAAAATTTTCCTTAAGTCTCCGTGGTAAAAAACGTTAAAAGACAAATCATTATGACACCTGTACAGCCTTCAGAATTGACGAAAATATGTCGGTTGATGTGCTTTTTGTATCATATAACTGGCAAAATGAAGGAACAATGTATTTTGAAAAAAATGATGTCTCTCCATAAAAATACGGGTTTCGTCTCTGGTTCCCCGGTAAGCAATGAAATAATCCAACAGCGGCACAATCAATGGGATCAGTGCTTATTTTTGTACATTGTATTTTTATCCCCTGTTAAACGCATGTACCTTGTATTTTTACCTCCTGTACCTTGTGTTTTTACCATGCAATAAAGCTTGTGAAATTTAAAGTAGGTCAATTTAGTTGGCAGCTAAAATGACCTAGTTTTTTACAAATCTATTTTATGGTAAACTCAAGGACGTTTTGATTTTTCAAAGCCGGCCAATCACGATAATAATCAATGGCGAAAATGTAGTGAGAAGTTTGCAGCTATACCTCACGATAAAATATTTCATGCTGATAGAGTAAAAGGGCCTTTAAAACACAAGGGAAAGGGAAAATGTATCCTTCAGCTGGATTTAAAAGAAATGACAATTAGTGTCAGTGGTCCGGGCCAGGCAATCTGGTGTGAGAAAAACCTTAGGAAGCTGTCTGTTAAAATATACAGTCAGACACAAGTTAAGCATCACCTGAGTAAGTTGCGCCATAGAAGGAGGTATGTTTCAAGCAACATTGTCATAGGAATATCTTTACTTTTGCATCAATATTCTGTCTAAAGATTCTTCACTATCCAAAAAAAAAAAAAAAAAAAAAAAAAAAACAAACTGAAACATTTGAAATTTTATCTAATTCATATCAAATATGCCGATTTGTCGAATATGAAATTTAACTTTCAACTAATTGGGGTGATGCTTAACTTATGTCTGACTGTATATTCACTAATTTTGTTGAACAAACAAAATCTGTCCTGGATATCAGCCGTAATTCAAGTGCCAGTGTATCAATTCAAAATTCAAACAATTCAGTCAATGTGAAGCATGACAGTATGACTGTATACAGTGATATCAATTGAATTGCTGATGTTCTTTTTAAATATTCTTAGTTTTTTACTGACAAGGCCTCCTGCAACTGAATTTGGACCAGGAGGCTAACGTCCGACAGTTACCGTTATGGCTGTCCGAACGTACCAACAACCGCCCGAAGATATCTTACTCCCAACGCAACAGTGCATTTATAAACCTTTTGCTATAAATAGTTATATGTTGGATCCCTGCTTAATGAAACAAATTGCTGAGCCATTTCTCTATTCAAACCAATCGGTTTCCATAGTTCAGTATAAACTGAGCAGCCTTCAGAAGCCGGGAACATGTGTAGTGTCCGATTTACCGGTAATGACCAAACCAACCTAACTCATTTGACTGAAGAAAAAAAAATTGATACACATTTACAGAATACAAAGAGATACAAATAAAGGGAGACTAGTAGCTGCCTTGTCAGAGAAACAGAAAACTTAGTTCAACCCATTTTTGAGGGAAAAATCATTTTTTATTATTTCCCCAGCCCCAGACTAATTATTTTGTTGACGTTTGAGGGTCATCTAAATTGGCGACCATCAGTACCTACTCTCCATATTGGGACACATCCCATTACACTAGTTTTTATGCTATGGTAGAGGAGGGCAAAGTGAAACATTTTGTGGTAACGGTTTGTTTTTTAAATTGTACATTGTATTGATCAACTGTAAAAAAAACAAAAAGAAAGAAATCCTTGTAACAGCTTGTTATACACCGAACACCGAAAAAAAGCAACATGATAGCAAAGTCAGCACATCAGTTGTGACGCAAAACCACCATGCTTATTATAATTTCCTGCAACCAAATAATATATTTGGAAGCAAATTTGTTTGAAAAATTTTATTGAAACAGGTTGACTTTTATCGGTAAACAGAAAAAGAAGCCTTGTATTTACAAATTCTATGGTACCCCATTTTGGTGACATTTCCAGGCGTGTCACTGCAGTTGTGATACAAAATCACCATGCAAATAATATTATTCAAACTGAACACAAGAAAAACATTGGGAGCCCATGGGTGTAAACAATTTCATTGTAACAGGTTGATATACACCGATTACTAAAAAAGGAAGCAAACTAGCAATAATATCTATGGTACCCTATTTTGGTGACTCTCCCAGACCTTGCACATAATTTTCTGTAACCAAGAAATAAAATGGGAGCACATTTGTTTGAAAAATTTTATTGGAACAGATTGACAATTATTGGATAACAAAAAAAAAATGAATAAAATAAAAAATAAATAAATAAGTGTTATATCAACAACATCTATGGTACCCCATTTTGGTGACCCTTCCAGGCTCTTCATTGCAGTTGTGCCGCAAAAGCACCATGCATATTATGTTAAACTGAACACAAGAAAAACATTTTAAGTCCAATGGTGTAAAAAATTACATTGTTACAGGTTGATATACATAGAACGCTGACTAAACGAAGCATACTAGCAACTAAATCTATGGAACCATATTTTGGTGACGCTTCCAGACCTTGCACATTATTTGTGATGCTAAACCATCAGGCTTTTTATAATTTTCTGCAACTAAGAAAAAAATTGGGAGCACATTTGTTTGAAAAAAAATTATTGTAACAGGGTTGACATTTATCGGAAAACAGAAAAAAGAAGTGTTATGTTAACAAAATCTATGGTACCCATTATGGTGACCCTTCAAGGATTTTCACCGCAGTTGTGATGCAAAATCACCATGCAAATTATATTAAACTGAACAGAAGAAAAACATTGGAAGCCCAATGCTGTTAAAATTTTCACTGTAAGAGGTTGTAATAAACCGAACACTGAAAAAAGAAGCATACTTGCAACGAAATCTATAGTACCCTATTTTGGTTACCCTTCCGGATCTTGTACATCAGTTGTGACGCAAAACCACCATGCTAATTATAATTTCCTGCAACCAAATAATTTATTGCAAGCAAAGGGGGGGGGGGGGTGCCCATAAGGCCCTTTTTCTGCCCAAGAGCAAAATGTTTTATTTTTTGCTGATGATTAGACTATAGTGTCCGCTATACTGAATCAATAGTGGTTAAGCTCCGTAAGCCCTACTTTTGGAATAATGGGGTTATTAAAGTGGGTGGGGTAAATCAACATGAACCAGGGGTGTCATATTATAAGCTATATTTCTTCTTCACATTTAATGACATTCATAAATACATTCCTTTATAAGTTGAAGTAATGTCTTTGTTGACATCTTTTCTCAAAATCTATCTTTTAAAGTAAAATCTTATGTCTGCAGAATTTCTTTTAGAGACACTGTCAATTTTCATTAATTTTGGTACTTTGAATTCAATATATTCTACCATATCTCTAGAACCAATGGATGACTTCTTACCAAACTAAAATGGGTTCACCCTTTGGAGAGTGCAAACTGTTGATTAAATTTTGGTGACCTTGACCTTTGTTTCAAGGTCACAGTAAGACTTATAGTGTTAATTTTAAGTCAAATTTCGGCCATTGTCTACACAGTAGCTCCTAAACTGATATGAAATTATGACCAAAGTGGCCTAAATTAAACATTATGAGGAGTGAGAGCACTAGTTATGATCAAATGGCCATGACATCATCTTCAAGGTCAAGGTCAAGGCTATACTAGACAGAGTTTAACCAAAGATCTCACACAGCTAGTAAGCAGAAATTTAACAAATATGTATGTTTCTATCTGTAAAACAATGTTTAATATGCATATAATGACCTTGACCTTGGTCTGAAGGTCACCAATACATTCAGAAAGTCATTATTTTACAATAGACTTTTCTATAACCTTTAAGTTTAACCCAACTCTGTTTCATCATATTTGGCTAATATTGACCCTCAGACCAAGGTCAAGGTCATTCTGTGCACATTAAACATTGATTTTTAAATGAAAACACTCAGATTTGGTACATTTTTGCCGCCTGATTGTTGAAATCTATGATTAAACTCTGTATAGTCTAGCCATGACCTTGACCTTGAAGATGATGTCATGGCCATTTAATCATGATGTCATGGCCATTTAATCATAACTAGTGCTCTAACTCCTCATAATGTTTAATTTAGGCCACTTTGGGAACAATTTCATATCAACTCAGGAGCTACTGTGTAGACAATGGCCAAAACTTGACTTAAAATTGACATTATAAGTCTTACTGTGACCTTGAAACAAAGGTCAAGGTCACCAAAATTTAATAATCAGTTTGCAATATCCCAACGGCAAACCCATGTTAGTTTGGTAAGAAGTCATCCATTGGTTCTAGAGATATGGTAGAATATATTGAATTCAAAGTACCAAAATTAATGAAAATTGACAGTGGCTCTAAAAGAAATTCTGCAGACATAAGATTTTACTTTAAAAGATAGAATTTGAGAAAAGATGTCATCAAAGACATTACTTCAACTTATAAAGGAAGTTATTTATGAATGCAATGAAATTTGAAGGAGAAATATAGCTTATATTATGACACCCCTGGTTCATGTTGATTTACCCCATCCACTTTAATAACCCCATTATTCCAAAAGTAGGGCTTACGGAGCTTAACCACTATTGATTCCGTATAGCGGACACTATAGTCTAATCATTAGCTGAAAATAAAACATTTTGCTCTTGGGCAGAAAAAGGGCCTTATAGGCACCCCCCCCCCCCCCCCCCTTTGTTTGAAAAATTTTATTGTAATAGGTTGACATTTATTGATAGACAGAAAAAGAAGCTTTGTATTTACAGAATCTATGGTATCCCGTTTTGGTGGCACTTCCAGGCTCTTTACTGCAGTTGTGACGCAAAATCACCATGCAAATTATATCAAACTTAAAACAAGAAAAACATTGGTAGCCCAATGGTGCGAAAAATTTCATTGTTACAGTCGATATACACCAAACACTGAAAGGAAGAAGCAAACCATCAGGCTATTTTTTTTCCCATAATTTTCAGCAACCAAAACAGTGCCTGCACTTATTTCTGAAATCAGGAAGTCCTAACTTCCAGATTTGGAAGTCCCAACCCTGAGATTTGGAAGTCCTGTCCTGATTCGAAGTGTTCCGTCAATCAAACCTCAAGAACTTTACCACCATGTAATGCCTTGAAAAAGCAATTAAACACTGTTACTTTCTTAATCTACAGAAACAGAAAGATTGAGTATGGAGTGATGCCTATTAAAATATTCAAACAAGTGATGCTTTGGAATGCCAGCTGAGGTGAATGGGTAATTTTTTATGGGAAGCAACTCTCTTATTAGTGCCTGCACTAATTTCTGAAATCAGGAAGTCCTGACTTCCAGATCTTCAGATTTGGAAGTCCCAACCCTGAGACTAGGAAGTCCTGTCCTGAGTCGAAGTGTTCCGTCAATCAAACATCAAGAACTTTACCACCATGTAATGCCTTGAAAAAGCAATTAAACACTGTTACTTTCTTAATCTACAGAAACAGAAAGATTGAGTATGGAGTGATGCCTATTAAAATATTCAAACAAAAGATGCTTTAGAATGCCAGCTGAGGTGAATGGGTAATTTTTATGGGAAACAACTCTCTAATTTTCAGTTTTGCCTCCCATGTCAGTGGGATTCAGCTCTTAACTTTTCAGGAGCAAATTCTTTTTGACACTATTTCGGAAGGGCTTTGTCAACCAGGGAAGACAAGGAAATCAGCAAAAAGTTGTTCCCCTTCATACAAATTGTAGGAAAAAAGCAACATGGATTACTCATACAACTAATAAAGTTGTAAGTGGTAAGGTTCTTGGAATCAGGCGCAATAAAGTAAATCAGGTGAGCAAATCCACCCATTTGAGGCTCTTGTGGAAAGTAAATCAGGTGAGCAAATCCAGCCTATTTGAGGTTCTTTTGGGAAGTAACTAAGGTGATGAAATCCAGCTCATTTGACTCGGTATATACAGTTATCTTCAAAAGTACATGAAGATTTATGAGTATGAGAGGTCAAGGTCATTCTTTGACCTTTGACCCGGGTCTCTCGTATTTCAACAATTCCAAACATCTCAAAAGTCAACGGGCCAATTCTAACCAAATATCATATAGAGTCTCCAGGGGTTGATGCAACAAAAATTTGTTCTAACGGTCCAGGTCACATGACCAACATGGCCGGCACGCCCATATATGGTAAAAAGTTTCAAAAATCTTCTTCTCCAGAACCAATAGACCAATAGCCTTGAAACTAGGTATGTAGCATAAGGTACTCGAGTACTCAAAGGTTGCTCAAAGATGTTCTTGGACTGACCTTGACCTTTTTTACGGCAAGGTCAAATATAGAAAATGCTAGAACATGAAATTTCTTGGGAAATTTTAAAGATTTTGGCCTAAAATTGGGTATATACAGTCATTTCAATGAGTGCATGAAGATCTATGAGTTCAAAAGGTCAAGGTCATTCCTTGACATTTTACGCTGATCTATTATATTTTGACATTTTCAAACATTTCGTCAAAAGCCAAAGGGCCAATTGTAAACAAATTTCATATAGAGCCTACAGGGGTTGACGGAACAAAAAAATGTTCCAAAGGTCCAAGTCAAATGACCAACATGGCCGCCATGCCCATATATGGTAAAAAGCTTAAAAAATCTTCTACTCCAGAACCAATAGACCAATGGCAATGAAACTTGGTATGTAGCATAAAGTATTTGAGCACTACTAAGGTTCCTCAAATGATGACATTGAGTTGACCTTGACCTTTTTTGCGGCAAGGTCAAATATGGGTAAATGCTAGAACATAAGGTCTCATGGGAAGTTTCGACTGAGATTTTGGCCTAAAATTGGCATATACAATCATTATAATGAGTACATGAAGATATATGAGTACAAAAGGTCATGGTCATTCTTTGACATGTGAAACAGGTCTCTTATATTTTGACATTTTCAAAAATCATCTCAAAAGGCAATGGAACAGTTGAAACCAAATTTCATACAGAGCCTCCAGGAGCTGAGGGAACAAAAATTTGTTCCTATAGAGCCTACAGGGGTTGACGGAACAAAAGATTGTTCCAAAGGTCCAAGTCAAATGACCAACATGGCCGCCATGCCCATATATGGTAAAAAGCTTAAAAAATCTTCTACTCCAGAACCAATAGACCAATAGCAATGGAACTTGGTATGTAGCATAAAGTATTTGAGCACTTCTAAGGTTCCTAAAATGATGACATTGAGTTGACCTTGACTTTTTTGCGGCAAGATCAAATATGGGTAAATGCTAGAACATAAGGTCTCATGGGAAGTTTCGAAGATTTTGGCCTAAAATTGGTATATACAATCATTATAATGAGTACATGAAGATATATGAGTACAAAAGGTCATGGTCAATCTTTGACCTATGAATCAGGTCTCTCATATTTTGACATTTTCGAACATCATCTCAAAAGGCAATGGACCAGTCGTAACCAAATTTCATACAGAGCCTCCAGGAGTTGAGGGAACAAAAATTTGTTCAAATATGGCCTCCGGGAGTTGAGAGAACAAAAATTTGTTCAAATATGGTAAAAAAAATATTCTTATGAACCAATTGACCAATGGCCTTGAGCCTTGATAAGGAGCACCAGGTACTCAAGGTCATCCAAGATTGTTCAAATGATGTTCTGGATTGACCTTGACCTTGTTTTACGGCAAGGTCAAATATAGAAAATGCTAGAACATGAGATTTCTAGGGAAGTTTTGAAGATTTTGCCTAAAAATGGTATATACAGTCATTTTAATGAGTGCATGAAGATATATGAGTTCAAAAGGTCAAGGTCATTCTTTGACAGTTAACGCTGATCTATTATATTTCGCCTTTTTCAAACATTTCGTCAAAAGCCAAAGGGCCAATTGTAAACAAATTTCATATGGAGCCTACAGGGGTTGACGGAACAAAAAATTGTTCCAGAGGTCCAAGTCAAATGACCAACATGGCCGGCATGCCCATATATGGTAAAAAGCTTAAAAATCTTCTACTCCAGAACCAATAGACCAATGGTAATGGAACTTGGTATGTAGCATAAAGTATTTGAGCACTACTAAGGTTCCTCAAATGATGACATTGAGTTGACCTTGACCTTTTTTGCGGCAAGGTCAAATATGGGTAAATGCTAGAACATAAGGTCTCATGGGAAGTTTCGAAGATTTTGGCCTAAAATTGGTTTATACAATCATTATAATGAGTACATGAAGATATATGAGTACAAAAGGTCATGGTCATTCTTTGACCTATGAATCAGGTCTCTCATATTTTGACATTTTCGAACATCATCTCAAAAGGCAATGGACCAGTTGTAACCAAATTTCATACAGAGCCTCCAGGAGTTGAGGGAACAAAAATTTGTTCAAATATGGCCTCCGGGAGTTGAGAGAACAAAAATTTGTTCAAATATGGTAAAAAAAATATTCTTATGAACCAATTGACCAATGGCCTTGAGCCTTGATAAGGAGCACCAGGTACTCAAGGTCATCCAAGATTGTTCAAATGATGTTCTGGATTGACCTTGACCTTGTTTTACGGCAAGGTCAAATATAGAAAATGCTAGAACATGAGATTTCTAGGGAAGTTTTGAAGATTTGGCCTAAAAATGGTATATACAGTCATTTTAATGAGTGCATGAAGATATATGAGTTCAAAAGGTCAAGGTCATTCTTTGACAGTTAACGCTGATCTATTATATTTCGCCTTTTTCAAACATTTCGTCAAAAGCCAAAGGGCCAATTGTAAACAAATTTCATATGGAGCCTACAGGGGTTGACGGAACTAAAATTGTTCCAGAGGTCCAAGTCAAATGACCAACATGGCCGGCATGCCCATTATTGGTAAAAAGCTTAAAAATATTCTACTCCAGAACCAATAGACCAATGGCAATGGAACTTGGTATGTAGCATAAAGTATTTGAGCACTACTAAGGTTCCTCAAATGATGACATTGAGTTGACCTTGACCTTTTTTGCGGCAAAGTCAAATATGGGTAAATGCTAGAACATAAGGTCTCATGGGAAGTTTCGAAGATTTTGGCCTAAAATTGGTATATACAATCATTATAATGAGTACATGAAGATATATGAGTACAAAAGGTCATGGTCATTCTTTGACATATGAAACAGGTCTCTCATATTTTGACATTTTTAAACATTATCTCAAAAGGCAATGGACCAGTTGTAACCAAATTTCATACAGAGCCTCCAGGAGTTGAGGGAACCAAAATTTGTTCAAATATGGTAAAAAAAATTTTTCTTAAGAACCAATTGACCAATGGCCTTGAGATTTGGTAAGGAGCACCAGGTACTAAAGGTCTTCCAAGATTGTTCAAATGATGTTCTTGGATTGACCTTGAGGCGCCGTAGTCGAGTGGTTAGAGTGGCTCGGCTATTGTGCAGAAAGTCACCGTAAGGTCGTCAGTTCGCGGCTCACTGTCGCCATTCGATGACTGGAAAACTCTCTCTGTCAACCCAGCTGTAAATGGGTACCTTTTTCGAATCAGGGAAGGATAAGGCAGCGAAAGGAGAGGGATGGGCTCCGCCTTTCATCAGCTGTGCCCAAGATACAGTGGGTCTCTAACCCCCACTGCCCCTACGGCTATTAGGCTATGGGAAACCTTTACCTTTTTACAAATATAGAAAATGCTAGAACATGAGATTTCTTGGGAAGTTTTGAAGATTTTGGCCTAAAATTGTTATATACATTATGCAGTCATCTTAATGAGGTCATGAAGAACTATGAGTACAAGAGGTCAAGATTGTTCTTTACCTTTGGCCCAGGTCTCTTATATTTCGACATTTTCAAACATTTCCTCAAAAGCCAAAGGACCATTTATAAACATATTTCATATAGAGCCTCCAGGGGTTGATTGAACTAAAATTTGTTCAAACGGTCACATGACCAGCAGGGCCGCTATACCCATTTATGGTATAAGCCTTTAATAATTTTCTTCTCCGGAACCAATACACGTATAGCCTTGAAACTAGGTAAGTAGCATGGAGTACAAGAGTACTACATGTACCAATACTGTTCAAATGATGACCTTCCGTCTACTTTGACCTTTTTTGCGGCATGGTCAATGTCAAATATGGGAAAATGCTAGAACATAAGATTTCATGGAAGATTTTGGCCTAAAAACCGTATATACGGTTGTCTTAATGAGTACATGAGGATTTATGAGTACAAGAAGTCATGGTCATTCTTTGACTTTTGACCAAAGGCTCATATTATCAGACATAAGAAAAAGCCACTTTGCCATTTGCTCTGGTGAGCGACTCAGGGCCTCATGGCCCTTTTGTTATATCATTGTGTAAGTGCCATAAAACCAAGGTTAAAGCTAGGGTTATTCGTTTCCAGGGCGTGTTTGCACTTAGAAGAAAATACTGTACATGACTATTGTCGACTTTATCAAAACCGACGACACAGCAAATCGCCACGGACTTTGGAAACAAAGGCATACCATGACCAGGCCTAGCCAGGACCAACAAACGGTGTAATGATTCCTTGGTGTTATGCTCGCGCTGGTCCGGAATAAAATAATGGTGAGTGTCTCATCAGAAAGAGAGCAGTAAGCATTTTAGGAAAGATGGTCAGCATCTGGTCTTTCTTTCTTTTCTTTCTTTCTATATATACTGCCACAATCTCTTTTTAGAGTATTATGAGCAGGTGTACTCTTGTAAACTCCGGTGTTGCAGGATGAAAGCCTACATATAGCCATGTGGCTATTGTAGGTTTCTTTAACCTGCACAGGGGATGACTCTCCCCGCACAGGGGGCCTCCAGTTAATGTCCCGCTCCGAAGGACGGTACACTTGTTAACATCATCCCTGCAAATGATGCTAGAAAAGACGCGAGCGGACATAGGAAGACTTCGCCCTGGGCGGGGATCGAACCCACGACCTTTGGCTTTAGAGTCAAGTGCACTAACCGCTGAACCACCGCGCTTCTCAAGTCATTTTGTATTGGTCAGCGGTCAGTTGCTCAGCATGAAAACTTCTGCATTTTAGGGAATACTATACCGAGAATTTGAAATGACGAAGTGAAAATAATCTGCAATGCGAGTGAAAAAGCACTAACAGAGTAATGCTGAGTCAGTGCACCACGTGTATTGATTCACGTATTACTCTCTTTGCGCTCTTTCACTTGGACTTCACTTCGGATTTTCGTATTAGCTTCAAATATTTTCTGCTTGATTTATAACCAAAATTAAAAAAAAACCTGTGCATTCCTCTTTGACGTACATGTAGCAAACGTCGGTCGTCGTTGATTGATCGGTGTTTTTCTGGAAGCGCGCGCGTGTAAATCTACGTCACAGACGTTTCTGTACTTACGTTAGCAACGTAAGATTATGTAATGCTTAGTTGCGATCGGACAGCAAAAGAAAGTATATATTTTCTTTCAAATATTTTCTTTGGCAAGCTTCTTTTAACAGTATGGCGAATATTCTACGGGATATCTTAGCGTCGATGCCACGGTATCTAGTTCATGATCTCATCAACAGGTATTTACCAATATCTTATATTGGAATTCAGTAAAGATAGATAGAAATGCTTGCTTCTTGCAGGTGATTTTAGATATTTAATTTTTACATGATTTTTTTTTATTTCTCTCCTTTTCAATCATTGACTGAATGCTGCATTGCATTGATGAATCTGATTGAGGTGATTGGAAATCATTTTGGAGATTTGTTTGTCTCAAAGTATAAACTAGTTTGCTTAAAGAAGAGGTCCACTTATTCTAGTTCTGGAAAATAAAAACTAGAAGAATTGGGCTCCTTCTTGAAGCAATTTTATGGGAGATGACTGCTGAAATTACTATTCGGTTAAAGAGACATACGTTTAATAACCTTTTGCACAGGGTATAATCGATTCCGCCAATTTTCGCTTCCTGCAGACTGTCCGTCATATTTGGCTTCCGCCGAGACTGTCCACGAACTCTTGCTTCCTGCAAAGACTACTGTCCTCAAAAAATTGCTTCCTGCCGAGACTGTCCGCGTGATTCTGCTTCCTGCCGAGGCTCTCGGCAGAAAACAGAATCACGCAGACAGTCTCTGCAGGAAGCCATTTATCATGTACAGAAGTCTCGGCAGGAAGCAAGAGTTCGCGGACAGTCTCGGCGGAAGCCAAATATGATGTACAGTCTCTGCAGGAAGCGAAAATTAGCGTAATCGATTATACCCTGTGTGTACTGATAGGACACAGGCGCTTGAAGTTTAGACCGTGAAACACTTTAAATGTCAAAAAATCGGAAAGGCCATATGTACAGTGTTGCATTGGACACGTCGAATGACAAGGTTTAGAAATGTTTCTAAGCTAGAACCAAGCTCCTGTCGTTAGTGTCACAAGTCGGTATCTTTATTCAGGGTAAAAATAATTTTAGTCACAGGCTTAAATAATTTTAGCTGCATCACACATAAAGGGACAATAGCGTATGAGCGAACAGTCTCACCAGAGCTCTCACGCTAAGAACCTTTTATGCGTGATGGGGCTCATTTTAGCCACTTAAAACTAGTAAAGTCCGACTTAGAGTCATACTAAATTCCTATCGGCGAGTTACCTTTGATTAAAACAAAACTATTACTCCTGTTTGAGAGTTTGATGCCTAAGGGACTGACCATTTGATATTCTGGGGGGTGGGGGGGGAGGGGGGGACTGGAAATCTTGATGTAGACAGGACATTTTATGTCACTGGACTCTGGAAACAATTTCTTTCTTTTTTTCACCTTAAGGGAGCTAATTTCTTTTCTTTTTTTTTTTACAAACTAACTCAAACAGGTTATTTTTTTTAATTTTATAGACTGAACTATCAGATCCTTTTATTTTAACTAAACCTGTTATTTATACACCTTTTTTTCTCACAAAAAGAACATGGTGCCGTATGTAATCAGGCCAAGGACATGGCTTAGCTTGCTTTTGCAAACCAGTGCCTGGAGCATGTTACTCTCTTCATCTAATGTGCAGATACAAACATCCCTGTATGAGCTTGGCAAATAATTAGGCCTTAAATTAGGGATATTTTGGCCAAACAATTAGGGCTATTTTCGCAAAGATTTAGGGCTAAAATTGGGAATTTGAGGGTTTCTTCTCGCCCATTCATATGCCCAAACATGCTTTATTCGCACTTTAGAAAGTTTGATAAATACATGAATGCCAGTTGATAATAAAAGCATCGCAAACGACTGCGTGATACCCCGCCACTGCAAACCATTTTTACACACCGATTTTTCCAGAATTATTTTTTTTCTCTGTATAACCCCAGGGCAGGGGCAACCTAACCCCACTGAACAAGGATAAAAATCTTTGTCATGACAGGACACAGATATCATCATTTCATGCATGTATATAGCCCGGGGGGGGGGGAGATAAGTCACATGGGGTAAATTTGAGCATCACTGGAGGCTTGCATCACTCTGATCATTTGCTGTAAGTTTCAGAAAAATTGCTTCAAATTCTGATTTTATATAGCATTTTTCATGATTTTATACATGTATATAGCCCCAGGGCTGGGGCAGATAATCCCCGATGATAAAATTTCTGTGCTCATATCAAGCTTTTGTTACTTCGATCATTTTCGTGAAGTTTCATCATGATACTCCAAGTAGTAAAGGAACTAGAGGCCAGAAACCATTTTTTGTACATTGACAAGTGCCATAACTCTGTCAGAAATTATCGAAATTTGCCCATTAACAATCCCAAGCGAGACATTCTTGATACAAATGTATATGCAAATTTGAAGGAAATCCGTTGATAAATACTTAAGTTATTGAACTTACCTTGACATCCTTGGGGAAATTAAAATATTCAAGATGGCGTCCAAGATGGCCGCCAAGGGATAAAATTCATAATATCTTCTTAAATATAAGGGCTAGAAACATACTTTTGGTGGCTACCTATAGGTTTTTGAGGTCGAGGAATCGATTAAGCATGTCAAAATTTATTTAGACAAATCAGTTACAAACTGGCGGACAAGATGGCCGCCAAAATCTCTATATCTTCTTTAGTATACGGACTAGAAACATAATATTGGAGTCTACATATGGGTTTTTGGGGCCAAGGAATTGGCTTAACATGTTAAAATTGACTTAAAAGCAAACAGGTGCACAAAATGGCGGACAATATGGCGGACAAAGCAACGGTCACAGCACTAATTGTCGGAGAAATGCACTTTCCGATAGCAGAATTCTGGTTTGTGTATTAGAAACCAGGATTTTGCATGTATAAGATTGTTAAATACAAAAATGAAGTTATAAAAGTCCCATTCTAACAGTGTTTTAACAAGAGGGCCAAGATGGTTTACAAGAACCTAGTGCAGGCAAGGGCAGATAACCTGTTGAACTTTAGTCATTACAGAAAGCCGTTGCTACGAGTAGCAATCTAAAGGTTACAAGAAATGTGTTATATTCTGTTATCTATTTTACTTTCTTCAATTAAAATTCAGGTTAAGAAACTCTGATATATTTGTTGGTTGCTTGCGTCGTTAAAAATTACAGCTCATGGTCGGCGATCAATGAGCGGTATGAGTGTCGGAGGTTCGTGCCATGCCACAGCCAGATTTTTAGCATCTGGGCGGTATGGAAAATTTACAAAATATTTGTTGGTTGCTTGCGTCGTCCAAAATTAAAGCTCATGGTCGGCACTAGTGGTGTGGGTGTCGCAGGTTCGTGCCTTGCCACAGCCAGAATTTTAGCATCTGGCCGGTAAGTGTCACAGGGTGAAAATATTTCATCTTAAAAATCCGTTACTGAATTCTCCCATATTCCAATTTATCCTATATTTCATGTCATTCCAATCATTTGCCCCATAGCTCAAATACTCTTAAGCATTATTTTAAAAGTTAGCGCATATCCATTTCCGGGTTTTGTCCTTATGTAATTTAGCGCGCGCGATTCACTTCACTGACTCACGCTTGCATGCGCACGCACGACCTTTGCGCCCTGTCAGTCTTTCATTGTCTCTGGCAGGGGTAGGACTTACGTCCACCTCTAAGGACAACGTTATATAAATGTCTCCTTTTAATTAAGGAGCGCATTTTATATATTTACAGATATGTGCTTGCTATTTCATGTCTTCATTTAGTGATAATTCAGATAATTTTGTAATTTGTGTCCATTTGTAAATGTTTGCTAAATTGTGCATTTCCCTTCTTTGGGCCTCGTACTGCCCAAGCTGCCGGTCAGTCTTTCATTGTCTCTGGCAGAGGTAGGACTTACGTCCAGCTCTGCTGATACATGAGGAGGGGCGTTATCTTGGTACAGGAATTCTTCTATGGGAAGGCCTGGTCAATCTTTCGGAGAGCCCGCATCAAGTCTCGTCTCACAACCCGAAAACCTCGTAAACAACGGGTAAAATGATAAAATACAATGTACAGGCATGGGACCCCATTCACTGTCCCGCTTTCATTTATATTGCATCGCTCAACGGGGAACCAAAACAGAAAATTGTGTTTAGTGGGACGATTTTTCATCTTTCAAAAACAAGTTCCCCATACTTTCTGCTACGTATTTGGATCAGTTTATGCACATCAGCCCATATTTTATTACAAAACGCAAAGAGCAGAATAAGAAATTGTTACAAGAATCAAATTGAAGCAGCAAGGCTTCAAGTTTTATCCATCTTGCAGTCGATAATAATGGCGCTATAGTAAGGTCGACGTATTTTGGACAGCCCTCGTATAAGTCCTGATAAATCTAGCCAAACACAGCCATCTATGTCTCATTTCATCAAACATTAGTCAGCGGAGACCTTACCTAACAATGACCTAACATGTAGCTTAAAATACCACACATAAAGTTATATTAAGTTCTTTTATTCAGGAGTTTTTAATGTTGAGCACTATAACCAACCCTGTCCAGTGAAGTCCTTGATACTACATGTCTTTTTAGAATGCAAAAATCGTCTTTTTTTTTTTGCTGTGAGTTTAAAGAAAAAACCAACGGAAAGCATTTTACGACAACTCTGTAAGAAAACTGAAAGCTGGCTTTATCAAGGTAATCATTTCTTTCTTTCTTCTAGTTCTAGTTCTGTCTAATATGAGCCGCGACACGAGAAAACCAACAAAGTGGTTGTGCGCCCAGCGCAGACTCAGATCAGCCTGGGCATCCGCCCAGTCTGATCAGAGTTTTCGCTGTCCGCATGGAGATAGCTTAGACCCTTAGCTATCTTTGACCACTTAACGAAGAGCCTGGTCAAACTGGGCGGATCCCAAGGCTGATCTGAGTCTGCGCTGGGCGCACAACCACATTGTTGGTTTTGTCGTGTCGCGGCTCATATGTGCTGGGCTCCTCTGGAGCATCTTCGCACAATTGCTATATACTGACAGGCATGTGATGAGGGATGTGAAGTCCTGTGCATCTAAAGCTAAATCCTGATGGAAGAATCCTGACCCCCTCAATATGCCTAATAAAATATATGTCCCCCCCCCTGCTCTGAGGCGTATTGATTTCCGAACCCACCCCCCATACATCACCAAAAAATCCCGCTTGAGGCGAGAATCTTTCCTACCGTAAACCGGGTTCCATTGCACACAGCTTTTCATTATCACATTCCCATCGTCCTGATATGACTGAAATACTGTTGAAAAGGACGAAAAAACGCAAGTCATCCCTCCATCTATTTGTCCCTAAAATCCTTAAACTTCCCACAAACATATACATTTGAAACGGTTTATGCAGAAACTTTCAGGCGTTACAAGACCACTGACTGGGAACTCCACAGCAGTGGCATCCCCACAGTTCTCATCATCCTGAGTGACTGCTGGGGTACATGTGCTTTATCCCCCTTGATTTTCAGTCATAACAAAACCGTTACAAGAGGGCCAAGAGGCCCTGAATCGCTCACCTGAGTAAAACGACTCTCCTGAGTAGAAGAGTTTCTAGAAAAGGTAATTCAATCAGTAACATTAACCATCTGGGGCTATGTTGGAGATTCCCTACAACTATGAAATTTGGTCTGGAGGAACAGTCTTACTGTTCCTCCAGAGCAAATTTTTTAGTTGTAGGGAATCTCCTTTATAGAAATTCAGCCTTAGCAACAGCATAGCAACGACTTAAGTCGTTTTATGAATACGGCCCCTGATTTAGAGATAGAGACGAGCGATCTTGGTGCAATTTATTTAAAGGTCCGATCTGTCTTCATCATCATGACCAGTTTATCAGTCAATCAAGGTCACTGGCTACACCTGGGCCCAGTTTCACAATCATTCCTTAAACTTAAGGATGACCTTAAAGTTAAGGTGTAAAGTTTAATGTGTTAATAGAAGCTTACAAAAACTTAATGTATTTGATTTATCTTTCGTATTACATTTCTATGACAATTGTCAGTAGATTCACGCAGAACTGCAGTTTTTAATATGGTTTAAATATGGATTTTCTGAGGGCGAAATTTTTTACCTTAACTTTAAGGTGATCCTTAACTTTAAGAATGATTGTGAACCTGGGCCCTGGGCTGATTTTGTTCTGCCCAATAACTTTTCTCTGAAATCACATACTTGATTAATTAATCAAATGGCTGTAATGTGAAACAATAAAACGTCGAAGTTACCGTCTGATTTTTGAGTTGCAGCCATACAAAGATGAGGCCTGTTTTCATATTTTGTCCCATATTATTGAAATCACAAAATGCACATCAAAACGCTCATGCCTATTGTAATAGTGCATGTACATCCATTCAGTGCTCTTTCCATGTAAACCGGTTAGGAGGTCTAAGCCTGCCCAGGAATAGTGTGGTTGGGTTAACATGACCATAGCTGTTTACCGTGGACGTTAAACAACAAATCAATCAATCAATCAAATCTTTTCATGTAACAGTGATGTTATAATAACAACTCATGTACATTATATTTAATCACGACTGCTATTAAAGTTTCAAATTTTCATTTAAACTTTGTACATACCGGCAAAATTGCCCCTAATTTCTGAAGCACAGTTTCACAAATGATTTTATTAATTTATTTTCCCGAAATAATTTAAAAAAAGTGATATAATATTAAGCAATATATAATCAATTTTTTTATAGAATATAAGGAATATTTGCTGTCTAATAAGAAAGATATGTGAGAATTGCCACCCCTACCCCCCCCCCCCCTCCTTCAAAAAAAAAATCCAGGTTCCCCACCCATTCTGTTAATCACTAGACTTCCTAACACAGTTGAGTGCCTAGCTCAAAACATGTATATAGTAGAGAGTCAAGAGCCCTAGAAAAAGTTTTCAAAGATCTGATTACCTTAATTGCTGTAGCTAAAATATTGCATTTCCTCCCCCCCCCCTCCCGCTCCGCCCCCCCCCCCCTCCGAAAATCAATGGGAATCAATACAAAATTCAGTTTATGATGCCATGGTAACCGAATGACTAAAGTTATTTCAGTAAAAGCATTTGTTTCTGAAAAGCTTATTGTCCCAAATATTTACATACATGTTTATCTACAATCTTAGTTCTACAGTCCCAAAAAAGAATATATTTTATGCAGATTTTATCTCTTAGGCCTATTTGTTGAATCATGAAAGACAAGGTCATGGAGAAACTTTTCTTTTTATTATGTTTTAAACATGATGTGTACATTCTTTTAGAGAGAAATAATTTAAAAAAAAATGCCTAACTGATAATCAGACCAGATGTTTTAGCCATCTCCTAATTATTAGTCCACTGCAGGTAGCAGCTATACATGCTCTGTGAACTTCTTTTTCTGAAAACACTGGTTCCCTGTTCATAATACAGAAAATTCAAGTTTAACGTATTTTTATCAGCAGTGCTAGTGAAACCTGATTCCCGCAATAAAGGTTGGATCAAGGTTGATTCAAGTTTGTGTGCCCATTGGGTAGGTAATGTAGGTAGCAGGGGCAACATTGCAGTAAATTATATTCACATGCAGAGAACATATAGATTTATTATTGTAAGATGTTTTGAGTGTGTTTAGGTAATAGAGTAACACGGGTAACAACAGGGCACATTGCAGGTAGTTGTTAGCTGTAAAATATTATACTATTTTTGGGGCAACATGGGTAACAAGAGTTAACAATGCGCCTCTTTTAGAAAGGTGCAGCCCTTTTTAATTAGAATCATGTTTTCAATGACCGTGGTTGGGTAACAGGGTAACATAGGTAACGATGGGTAACAATGGAAAGATTCATCATTGCAAAGTCTGGTCATACTCTACTATGCACAATAAATATAGAATATTTTGTATGTGTCAGATCCACCGTCTTAGGATTTTATTGTCACTTTACTGCATAAAGATATAAAGGCCGATCATTCGAGATGGACGGGCAGGTAACAGAATCAAAATTGCTCAATTGTGGCTTTTGAACTATCGTGACGTCAGTATTTATGACCATTGTACCTGAACGACATTTATGATCATGTACGAAAGCCACAGCCATAATGAGGCGGCTGGTTTGCTATTAAAATAAAGGAAAACGCTCTAAAACATTTGAATATGCTACAGGTATGAGGTTTACAAAGTTCGAAAATTTGACATTTTCCCTTGTTTTTTACGTTATCGTCTTAAAAACTTGTTTCTAATCGGTATTTCTTGAATCCCTTTAGAGCGTATGATTGTTTGGTAGCTACCAATATGATAGTGTAAACAATTCAGAAAGAAAATTCTTCCCGGTTACTGAGCATAAATCAAAAGTCTCAGACTAACGTCATCATTTTCTCACAGTTACGTTATACTTCAATGAAGAACCTTCACAGTTAAATTAATCATGGTGTGACCTTTAATTTTAGCCTATTGTTTTTCTCGGGTTTTGATTCTGCTTTGAACAGAAGCACCCGTGAATCAATGCACACTGGACCGAATTAACACGTTTTAACGTCAATGGCGCATGCTAAGATTCGTCAGTTGTTAAGCTTAACCATAGCTTTTACACAATCAATAGCTTTGACAAGAAAACTGAGTATGAAAATGTTGAGAAATACCGTACAAAAAATCACATGATTACCATTTTTATGTTGCTTTTCAATGGGTGCGAATTTCGGCCAATGACCCCTTCCGCGCTTATCGCTTTTCCCAAATATCGTTTCTGTAATCCCATGGTATCTTAAGCCCCAAATACGGTTCCTTTCAAATCAATTTAATTTCGCTCAATGTTGCACTTCAGTAATGAGAAAAATTGCAAAAATATAAAAATTTGCTAAATACATTTTGCATAGTATATTTCGGTAACAGGATAACTTGTGTAACAGTAGGTAATGATTTGGTTGGAGTAGGTAGTATCATATTATGATGACAGGATAACACGAGTCAAACCACTAAACTTAACCTAACTCTAATTCTAGTACTAGAGTGTTACCCCCGTTACCTGTGCTACCTTGGGTAACGGAAAAATGCAGGGTACCATGTGGCAGAGGTTGATAATGTAGGATAAGAGTACCGACGTAACGTCAGCTGTTGGTGACAATTTCATTTTTAAGCCATCTTTATCATTTTCCCTCGATACAGTATTTCTAACGAACGAGCAAACGTAACAAATTTTATATCATTTAAAAAGATATTCATTGAGTATTCGGAAGATAAAAAGAAAATCTTCATCTATGACACAAAACAATAAACACACCGTCTTATGATACCAGACAACGTCAGTTTTACGCTGTAAAACGTTGCAATGCACTCGCAGTGCAAATTAGTTATTTCAGCTTAAACTGAAAACCGGAGCTAAAAAAAAAACAACAAAATTTTCACTGTCGATGCGAGTGAAGTAATGTAAACTGTCGTCGGAACGCCAACAATTTAAGCCTTTCCGTCTAGAAGAAAACTTAACATTTACTGATTCAAGGAAAGGGTAAACTTCAGAGTTTTGGCACTAAAAAGCGACATCCGATGAAGATCAAGGGGCCACTAAAGAACAAAACGAAGCAGAAGAACAGTAGAAAATTTACTGACATACAATACCTACTTAGAATTTTTGAAATGTGAAATCAGACTTCGGAATGTATGATCCGATTTAAAGAAATACCAAATTTTCCAAATCTAGCGGTTTTGTCCGCAACGCCAGAATTCTTTATTTTGCATTCTGGGTGGTATTTTCTGAGTATAAAAACCATATCAAAATTTAACATAAAGTAAATTTAAATTAGGCGGACATGAAATACCTATTCCGAGTAGTTCTTTACCAGGAATGATTTTGGATTTTATTTCTTAGAGCCGATGTAAAATATGAATAAGCAAATCTAGCGGTTTTGTCCGCAACTGTACTTATACGTAGGTAACGTTTTATTGAAATCAATGGGTAGATGGATGACTCGCGATTTTACATCCTTTTCAACAGTATTTCAGTCATATCAGGACGATGAGAGGTTGTCCTTTGGACTTAAGTAAAAAAAGGCTGCTGCATATGAAACATTGGTTAAAGCTAAACTGGAGTACAAGAGGCTACGGTTAGTACTAGGGTAAGGGTTGAATAAGGATTTGATTAGAGATTGTATTGTGTTACATGTGTTCCCCTGTTACCCAGATATGAGAGGTTGTAAAAGGAAGGTTGTGTCCAATGGAACCCCGTTTACATTTGAACAGAATATCGCTTCAAGCGGGGCTCGAACCCGGGACGGCTAGGTCAACAGGACAGCGCTTAACCAAATGAGCTGCCGGGGCTCCCTATTGATTTCGAGCAAAATCGTAAGTTGTCCCGAAAATTAATATATTCCGAATATATTCTGCTAGCAGTTGCAGTTGGCAATTAAAGTCACATTCAATGAGCATTTATTTAGGCAAATGTTTGAGTAAATGCGCTGTGGCCGTTGCAGTAAACTGGCAAAAGAGCTCAAAATCTAACGTTTTCTGACGTTACGCAAGTGTCACCAACATTTCGCACACATCCTTGGCTCCACGGGAAAATGAGAATATTACACTACTTTCAAAAGTTATCTACACTCTCAGAACATTTTGAGTTTGAGATGTACAAGTCGTCAAGGCGAGATAAAAGAGAAAATGATACATGTTAAAATAGGTTTGAATCTATACAGAAGTAAATCAAGTTTAAGTAAATGAATTCCACACATAAACGAGATCGGCTACATTAATGAGTCATCAAGATAAGTGAAAAAAATGTATGTATTGCCCTAGTGAAGTGACCTGGCAGGGCGGAGCTAGCGTAATGGATCAGTGCATTGTGAAACAGGTAATTCCTGTTTTCACCAACAATCGGAAAAATATCCGTACGACTTTGTTAATCCTCTCCTTTCTTGTTATAAGTAATAACAGTATTTTAACCAAATCGTGTACAAAGCGTCGTGGTGTAGTGTATCTGTAGTCGGAGTGCAAAGACACTCAGTGCTACGATATAGGGTTGAAATCTAGGATGAGAATAAACATTTTTTTCTCTTTTTTTATATTCAAACTTTATTTTCTTTACATATTTATTCGTTTGAATCATTTCATTTTAGGAGAAAAGACATTTCCATTGACTTCTTTCGCTCAAGATAATTCAAAGGATTAGAGTTCGACATGTCTGCATTGGTAGACATCCTGAAACTGAAAAGTCAATACCAAATCAGAAATTATTTATTTCTCTCATCGTTTGCTCGTGCATGCATATCACTTTTCTTGACCATAAAATACCATTATTTACTAAATGCCCTCGTACATATTTCTGGGCATAATCAGACAAACAAAACCTCTGAAGATTTTCCTTTTTTATCATGAGCATAAAGTATATGGAGTAATCAAAACAAACGGAAATTTCTGTCAGGCAAAATAATCATTTGTTAACTCGAAACTTAAAAAAAAAAAATAAAAAAAAAAAAAACATTTTAATTTTAGGTATATTCGAACCTTGGACCCTTATAAGATACAAAAAAAAGGTTAGCACGTCTAGCAGAGGTCCAATACACCAATTAGTCTTTACTCATTTGTGAGATATAGCTAACAGTTATAACTCATGTATGATACGCGATGATTAACGAATACTTACGAATATCTTTCCGATTAGTTACGAAAATGCTGCTTTGCCTATTTCATAATGCGTTGAACCAAATCGATAGCCCCGCCCTGCCAGGTCACTTCACGTGGGCAAGCTGATGCCTTGTTTATTTTATGACTGAAAATGCATTAGAACACGCAAGCTGGTAAGATGTACACTCAATTTATTTGAAAACGCTTAGTTTTTAGAACAAAGTTTTGAAGAGCCAGAAAAATATCTTTGTTTTGTTCCGTGGAAAGTTCGTCCAGTGACCTATGTCACTGGTTCGTCATTACCAAAAAGTAGTACATTTAGGGTTGGTCTTCAGATCATCGAGACTGTATTGAATAATTCTTGCCTTAAATTGCTATAACGATTACATACGATTAAATAGTGATATGTATCTTCAACTGAACCACAAGGGCAAAGAGGACTTTCAATTAATGTTTTTGAAAACAGATGTAGATTTAGAGAACTACAATAGGTTCTTAGCCTCGCATGATATATCTGGCCAAGCCGTTTCCCAGTATAGTAAAATTTCGGAGGGATCCTTATATCCCTGTTTAATTTATGCTTAAGGTGGTGATTTATGGTAAATGTAAAAATCTGCATAAAACCATAAAAAAGTAACATATCTCCCTGAAAGTTAGCAGACTTCTTATTTTTGTTGTTCTTGGCAGTTTAGAATACAAAATAGACGTACATGCTGCTTAAAAAGTGTTTTTGTAAGGAAAGATCAAAGGGTAATTTTCTGCGAATAAATCTGAAAAAATAATATCGTTATTGAAAATTTACATAGTGCTAAAGGTGCATTATTGCATAATGAAGAGCGTCCTAGCAATTATTTATTCCAACTCTTTCTCAAATTGTAATGTAGACCAGATGAAAACGGTAGCTTTTTCTCAAATGTTCAACCATGTACAAAGTAAATGTACACTGGACGCATTTATTAAATATAGGGTAGGCAAGCATACCTATGTTAACACCTACAATATAAATAATACATTACTGACATGATCAGTGGTGTGTAGATGAAATTGTTCAACCTTGTTAAAATAGTCTAACCTGTCTCACCTGTGTGTTTTGACAAAAAAAATTGGACACAGATTGCATCTTTTTTCATCTGCTCAGCCTGATAATGTGTGAAAGAGTTTGAAAAAATAATTGCTAGGACGCTCTCCATTATGCAACAAGGTACTCTAAGCACTAACTATATTTTCAATAATGATATTGTTTTTTCAGATTTATTCGCAGAAAATTAGCCTTTGATCTTCTCTTATAAAAACACTTTTTAACATTAACAAATGTTGCATTTTGGGATTCTGAATTATGAGAAACAACATAAAGAAGGCATCTGCTAAGTTTTGGAAAGATCAGTGTTATTTTGAGTATTTTATGCAGATTTTTGTCTTTGTCCCAAATCAGTGATTATCACCACCTTAAAGACACTAAGACTAGGAGAGGAACGTATTTCTTCTGGAAGCTCATTCCAGTCGCGAATAACAGAAGGTAAGAAAGAGCTGAAGTAAAGTTGTGACTTAGCACGTATAGTATGTAAGTTTGTTGAATTACGTAACGGGTACGTTGAAGTGCTTCTAAATGTTGGTGGTACTAAAGAGGATAAGTAGTCAGGAGATAGATCATTCTGCATCTTATAAAGTAATTGGAGTTTATGCTTTTTTCTTCGGGACGAAAGTGTTTCCCAACCAGTTTCTAATAGGAGAGAATTAATAGATACAAGTTTAGTGGCACCTGAAACTATACGAACAGCTTCGTTTTGCATTTTCTCAATATCGTTTACTTCATATTGTGTACAGTTGTCCCATACAACATCAGCATACTCCAAGAGGGGACGTATAAAAGAGAAATAGATAGTCTGAAGAGATCGCCTGTCTAACTTGAATTTTAGCTTCCGCATGATGTTCGGACGACTCCAAGCTTTTGTTTTTATATAATATAAATGTTCGTGCCATGAACAATCATTTGAGAGTACTAATCCCAGATGCTTATGCGAAGTTACTTCATTTACTTGTTTTTGATTTAATAAAACAGGGGGTGGTACGGTTTGATGTGTTTTCTGGAAAAAAAATACTGATTCCGATTTTGCCGGGTTAAATTTAACAAGCCATTTTGTTGCCCATTGGTGGATTTTTGATAGATCAGAATTTAACTGGTTTGCAGCTTCAACAGGATTGTCAACAATAATATACAGACTTGTAACATCTGCAAACAACCTTATAGATGAATTAATATTTTCTACAATATCATTAATGTATAGACGAAAAAGCAGGGGGCCAAAAATAGAGCCTTGAGGCACTCCATAATTAACAGGTATCCAGTCAGAATTCGCTCCAGGCAAGACTACTCTTTGCTTTCTGTCATGTAAATATTCCGTGAAACACTGAAGAAGCAAACCAGAAATACCAGCAGACTGAAATTTTAAAAGAAGACATCTATGCCACATTCTATCGAAAGCTTTACTTATATCGCAAATTATAGCTCGCACTTCTTTTCCTTCGTCTAGAGCTTTACAAAAGATATTGTAGACATCAACTAGTTGATTAACAGATGAGTCTCCAGGGATAAAACCTGATTGTAGAGTTGTAATGACCTCATGGTCACGGAAGAAATTGAAGGCGTATTTATGCGCTATTTTTTCTAACACTTTTCCGATAGTACTTAGAAGAGAGATAGGTCTATAGTTAGATACATCTGAAGGGTCATCCTTTCTACGAATTGGTGTAACAATTGCTAGTTTCCAAATACTAGGAAGCTTGCTAGTAGACAGGGAAAAATTAAAAATATCAGACAGAGGAAAAGATAACGGCTGAGCAAGTTCCTTAAGAAGTCGATTATTAATAGAATCTGGCCCAGCGGCTTTGTCCAATGGCAATGTATTTAAGATTACATGGACTTCATCGGGTGTAACCGATATAGAATCAAGTTTGTGGGTAGGTCAGGGTAAAGTTGAGGGAAGACTTGCATTTTCCTCATCTATAATAGTACGTATTCAGAATGTTCGACTTATCACTATCATTACAATAAATGACCCCTTCCCTATTAAATGGAGGAATAGTAGAGGTTTGATCGGGTTTGATAAAATATTTCAGAGTTTTCCACCAGCTATTTGGACTTAAATTCGTATCTTTTAATTTTTTCTGTTCTGAGAGCTGTTCAAGTTCTGCACTTTTAGACTTCCGAATTTCATTAGTGACTTGATATGTTTGTAATTATCAAAGTTGATCGTATTATTAGTTTTCTTAAATTTATCGTATAATCTTTTTTTCCTGATCAGACGTTTGATACCATTAGTAAGCCAAGAGGGATCTGATTTTCTAATTTTTAAAATTTTATTTGGTATATGCTTGTTAGCTAGATCTGTAATATGTTCCGTTAAATTATTTGCATATATGTCAATATCATTTTTTTTATTTTATTCCAATCCGTTTCCCTTAAATCATCTAATAAGGATTGATAGTTGCCTCTGTCATTAATTTAATCTTACGGGTATATATTGGGGTTTGAACTTT
Organism: Ctena decussata; assembly: GCA_963989385.1. Taxonomy (NCBI): domain Eukaryota; kingdom Metazoa; phylum Mollusca; class Bivalvia; order Lucinida; family Lucinidae; genus Ctena; species Ctena decussata. The sequence continues at coordinate 27,727,329 of OZ022498.1, read as the reverse complement.
ATTAAACTTGAGAACACAATATATGGGGCAATGGTATCGCACATTCTGGTCAAGAAATGGGTCGCCAACACCGCTTAACAGTACATTACTTTTATTAGCAGTTAAAAAAAGATCTATAATTGTATTGAAGACGTTTCTGTGTAGTCCAATTTGATTTGGATTTAATATGAATTGCTTATTTGGTTTATTTGCTGAAAAACATAATTTGATCCCTATTTTGTTATATTGTAGCTGAATAATACACATAATACCCTTAAGTATTCATGTATGCTATTATTTTACACAATGTATTTTATTAAAATGAAAACAAGTATTTTGTATCAAATTGAAAATCAAATTGAATTTCTATGGATCCTAGTCGCCATAACCGCCTAGACTGGTTCTCTCCCCTAATAGCTAGCTAGTATTAGGGACAGATAATCATTAATCGCCATTAATGGGCAGCGTGAACCAATTGTTTCTCCCATAGACTTCTATAGTGACCCCTACTGCCTTTGACAGTGTGTCACCCTTTATACAATGTGGCTTCACTGTCCAGAAGTTCCTAATTAATTTATAGCTAAGATGCTGATAAAAAAGATAAAATAGGGAAAACACCACCTTAGCTCGCACTTTCTAGCTCTTACAGCGACACGATCCCGCAGAAAATGTGTCGCAGATTTGCTAAAAATCACCAGTTAAAAATTTTGGCTCCACAGACCAAATCAGAAACACTTATTTCTTTACAATATCCATAATATCAAGCAAAATTTATTTCTACATTTCTCTGAAACATCACTTTCAACCTCACCAGCATTATTATCCAATCAAAGAGCACCATTTGACTATTATAGTCCCGAGCTTCCCTGCACTTTTTTGAATTTCGCGCTTCGCTGATCTGATTGAATTGGTTCCTGTGTTCTGTAGATCCGATAGGTTTTGAATTGACCAATCTAGCAAATCACATGGCCAGGTGACGTAACGGAAAACAGCGGATAATTAGCTGGAGAAAACCCGAAAGGACTCGATTTGTTATACGGCATCTGATTGGCGAGCAATCACAGCCCAAGATAGAGTATATCTGACCAGTTGTCATAAATATATGATGGGACAACTTGGGGCCAGCTTACATAACCAACGGTGCATAACCATATCGGACGCTATCTGTGAAAACTGGACTCTATCTGTGAATTTCGGAAACTATTTGCGTTAGTTTAGGAGTCTATCCGTCCCAAAATGGAAAATGAGGTAATGGTGGGTGTTTCTAAACTCTACTATAATTGTTAACAACACATTTTCGTATGGGACATGTAGTGCACAGATCATAAGACACCAGTGTCTTCCAGTAGCTGTAGCTGTTATGCCCATTTAATATTAACTTTCAAATGAAGGTCAAGATTTGACCGTTTTGAAAGGTGTGTCCACTTTGAACGCCTATCAGTTGCGAACGCAACGCACGCAATGAAAAGAAAACAGTTCGGTTGAATAAATTTGACCCAAATGATTGAATTTAAAATTTTGTTAAGCTCTGAGTTGAAAGAATATCTCCTTTTTGAAGAAAATCGGCTTTTTTATCAGCGGTTAACAGTGCTCGACACGGGACTGCATCTGCCAATAACATCGGAAACTATCTGTGTGTCAGAAAATCTTGACCAGAAGCATGGGCCTACATTTGTCTAGTGATCCGAAAATGGTATAACCGCCTAGTCTATCGATTAAAAGCGGCACACGCCGGTTCGGCTAGCAGAAAGAAAGTGAAGTTACCGGTTAACCGCCGGCAAGCGGTTAAGCCGAATTTCGCAGTGACTGACCGCTAGTCACGTGCTTAACTACAATGAAATACTGGTAAACAAGTTCTGATAGTCTATCAATATCCTTTTTTTTTTTCGTTGGGGGCGGGGGTACTTTTGTTGATACGAATTGTATTGCAAATGCGAACAGTAACGGCTCTGGTGCGATTGCACAAACACATCAGAGCACTGACTGTTGGCTCACATGGCAAGGAAACGTCGGCACGCCTCGGACAAAAATTTCGATTCATAGTCCATCTAGTACCCGCACATGAGCAAATTTTGTGGACACAAAACGGAAGTGCGATACTTGCTATTTACAAGTATCTCATATCTTGACTAATTTGTCTTTTTCTCAGCAACACCGACGGAATCTGAGTTCAAATGGTGGGATATCGTCGGCATCTCCAGTTCAAACCTTGCGGGACTCTTCAACTCCAGTAAGTCTTATAGGAAAACGCAGTGTTGAAGACAAATTTGCCTTAATTGAAATAAAAAATGAGGATTGCAGAAATCAGGTCATTTTTCCATATATTTTTTTTTGGGGGGGGGGGGGGGGGGGGGGGTTCGTTTGTCCCAAAATCGGACATCAAATAAAGGTGTTTTTGCAAATGGAAGTTTTGAAAGTGACCAATTTAGAAACAGCCATGTTACGGCTGCGTGATGTCATAAATCCCTAAATGGAAAATATAAGCGTAAATCAATTTTATGTAAATCTGTTTTCAAATAGTTATTGATACGGCACACTGTAAATGCATTTACGCTGAAATAACCCATTTAACATACTTTTCTTAGGAGTTATTTTTCATTTGAATTTTTATCTACGCCCATGGGCGTAGAAAATCATAGTGATCACTCATGAACTGAAAGTACACCCATTGCTGACCTGCTATATCTTGCATAAGAGGAAAATTATGGCTGTCAATCTAAAAAAAACAGGAAACCCCAAGATACTCAAGAAAACTTAATGAAATGTAAATGTATTAACGATAATGCCTTTGTCAACATACTTAGAGGCTCTGAATAAAATCTAGACTGGGTCCATGGAATAGACCAATGGAATGGATTCAGAGACTGGCCCCATGGAAAAATATTCAAGGCTTCGACCAGGGATTATACGGGGATCATTTCGGGTGCCAGGGGCCGTATTCATAAAGCCACTTAAGTGGTTGCTATGCTGTTGCTAAGGCTAAATAACTATAAAGGACATTCCCTACAACTATGAAATTTGCTCTGGAGGAACAGTCTTTCTGTTCTAATATAAGTCTAATATGGTTTAAATATGGATTTTCTGAGGGCGAAATTTTTTACCTTAACTTTAAGGTGATCCTTAACTTTAAGAATGATTGTGAACCTGGGCCCTGGGCTGATTTTGTTCTGCCCAATAACTTTTCTCTGAAATCACATACTTGATTAATTAATCAAATGGCTGTAATGTGAAACAATAAAACGTCGAAGTTACCGTCTGATTTTTGAGTTGCAGCCATACAAAGATGAGGCCTGTTTTCATATTTTGTCCCATATTATTGAAATCACAAAATGCACATCAAAACGCTCATGCCTATTGTAATAGTGCATGTACATCCATTCAGTGCTCTTTCCATGTAAACCGGTTAGGAGGTCTAAGCCTGCCCAGGAATCGTGTGGTTGGGTTAACATGACCATAGCTGTTTACCGTGGACGTTCAACAACAAATCAATCAATCAATCAAATCTTTTCATGTAACAGTGATGTTATAATAACAACTCATGTACATTATATTTAATCACGACTGCTATTAAAGTTTCAAATTTTCATTTAAACTTTGTACATACCGGCAAAATTGCCCCTAATTTCTGAAGCACAGTTTCACAAATGATTTTATTAATTTATTTTCCCGAAATAATTTAAAAAAAGTGATATAATATTAAGCAATATATAATCCATTTTTTTATAGAATATAAGGAATATTTGCTGTCTAATAAGAAAGATATGTGAGAATTGCCACCCCTACCCCCCCCCCTCCTTCAAAAAAAAAAATCCAGGTTCCCCACCCATTCTGTTAATCACTAGACTTCCTAACACAGTTGAGTGCCTAGCTCAAAACATGTATATAGTAGAGAGTCAAGAGCCCTAGAAAAAGTTTTCAAAGATCTGATTACCTTAATTGCTGTAGCTAAAATATTGCATTTCCTCCCCCCCCTCCCGCTCCGCCCCCCCCCCCCCCCCCCTCCGAAAATCAATGGGAATCAATACAAAATTCAGTTTATGATGCCATGGTAACCGAATGACTAAAGTTATTTCAGTAAAAGCATTTGTTTCTGAAAAGCTTATTGTCCCAAATATTTACATACATGTTTATCTACAATCTTAGTTCTACAGTCCCAAAAAAGAATATATTTTATGCAGATTTTATCTCTTAGGCCTATTTGTTGAATCATGAAAGACAAGGTCATGGAGAAACTTTTCTTTTTATTATGTTTTAAACATGATGTGTACATTCTTTTAGAGAGAAATAATTTAAAAAAAAATGCCTAACTGATAATCAGACCAGATGTTTTAGCCATCTCCTAATTATTAGTCCACTGCAGGTAGCAGCTATACATGCTCTGTGAACTTCTTTTTCTGAAAACACTGGTTCCCTGTTCATAATACAGAAAATTCAAGTTTAACGTATTTTTATCAGCAGTGCTAGTGAAACCTGATTCCCGCAATAAAGGTTGGATCAAGGTTGATTCAAGTTTGTGTGCCCATTGGGTAGGTAATGTAGGTAGCAGGGGCAACATTGTAGTAAATTATCAGGGGCAACATTGTAGTAAATTATATTCACATGCAGAGAACATATAGATTTATTATTGTAAGATGTTTTGAGTGTGTTTAGGTAATAGAGTAACACGGGTAACAACAGGGCACATTGCAGGTAGTTGTTAGCTGTAAAATATTATACTATTTTTGGGGCAACATGGGTAACAAGAGTTAACAATGCGCCTCTTTTAGAAAGGTGCAGCCCTTTTTAATTAGAATCATGTTTTCAATGACCGTGGTTGGGTAACAGGGTAACATAGGTAACGATGGGTAACAATGGAAAGATTCATCATTGCAAAGTCTGGTCATACTCTACTATGCACAATAAATATAGAATATTTTGTATGTGTCAGATCCACCGTCTTAGGATTTTATTGTCACTTTACTGCATAAAGATATAAAGGCCGATCATTCGAGATGGACGGGCAGGTAACAGAATCAAAATTGCTCAATTGTGGCTTTTGAACTATCGTGACGTCAGTATTTATGACCATTGTACCTGAACGACATTTATGATCATGTACGAAAGCCACAGCCATAATGAGGCGGCTGGTTTGCTATTAAAATAAAGGAAAACGATCTAAAACATTTGAATATGCTACAGGTATGAGGTTTACAAAGTTCGAAAATTTGACATTTTCCCTTGTTTTTTACGTTATCGTCTTAAAAACTTGTTTCTAATCGGTATTTCTTGAATCCCTTTAGAGCGTATGATTGTTTGGTAGCTACCAATATGATAGTGTAAACAATTCAGAAAGAAAATTCTTCCCGGTTACTGAGCATAAATCAAAAGTCTCAGACTAACGTCATCATTTTCTCACAGTTACGTTATACTTCAATGAAGAACCTTCACAGTTAAATTAATCATGGTGTGACCTTTAATTTTAGCCTATTGTTTTTCTCGGGTTTTGATTCTGCTTTGAACAGAAGCACCCGTGAATCAATGCACACTGGACCGAATTAACACGTTTTAACGTCAATGGCGCATGCTAAGATTCGTCAGTTGTTAAGCTTAACCATAGCTTTTACACAATCAATAGCTTTGACAAGAAAACTGAGTATGATAATGTTGAGAAATACCGTACAAAAAATCACATGATTACCATTTTTATGTTGCTTTTCAATGGGTGCGAATTTCGGCCAATGACCCCTTCCGCGCTTATCGCTTTTCCCCAATATCGTTTCTGTAATCCCATGGTATCTTAAGCCCCAAATACGGTTCCTTTCAAATCAATTTAATTTCGCTCAATGTTGCACTTCAGTAATGAGAAAAATTGCAAAAATTTAAAAATTTGCTAAATACATTTTGCATAGTATATTTCGGTAACAGGATAACTTGTGTAACAGTAGGTAATGATTTGGTTGGAGTAGGTAGTATCATATTATGATGACAGGATAACACGAGTCAAACCACTAAACTTAACCTAACTCTAATTCTAGTACTAGAGTGTTACCCCCGTTACCTGTGCTACCTTGGGTAACGGAAAAATGCAGGGTACCATGTGGCAGAGGTTGATAATGTAGGATAAGAGTACCGACGTAACATCAGCTGTTGGTGACAATTTCATTTTTAAGCCATCTTTATCATTTTCCCTCGATACAGTATTTCTAACGAACGAGCAAACGTAACAAATTTTATATCATTTAAAAAGATATTCATTGAGTATTCGGAAGATAAAAAGAAAATCTTCATCTATGAGACAAAACAATAAACACACCGTCTTATGATACCAGACAACGTCAGTTTTACGCTGTAAAACGTTGCAATGCACTCGCAGTGCAAATTAGTTATTTCAGCTTAAACTGAAAACCGGAGCTCAAAAAAACCAACAAAATTTTCACTGTCGATGCGAGTGAAGTAATGTAAACTGTCGTCGGAACGCCAACAATTTAAGCCTTTCCGTCTAGAAGAAAACTTAACATTTACTGATTCAAGAAAAGGGTAAACTTCAGAGTTTTGGCACTTAAAAGCGACATCCGATGAAGATCAAGGGGCCACTAAAGAACAATACGAAGCAGAAGAACAGTAGAAAATTTACTGACATACAATACCTACTTAGAATTTTTGAAATGTGAAATCAGACTTCGGAATGTATGATCCGATTTAAAGAAATACCAAATTTTCCAAATCTAGCGGTTTTGTCCGCAACGCCAGAATTCTTTATTTTGCATTCTGGGTGGTATTTTCTGAGTATAAAAACCATATCAAAATTTAACATAAAGAAATTTTAAATTAGGCGGACATGAAATACCTATTCCGAGTAGTTCTTTACCAGGAATGATTTTGGATTTTATTTCTTAGAGCCGATGTAAAATATGAATAAGCAAATCTAGCGGTTTTGTCCGCAACTGTACTTATACGTAGGTAACGTTTTATTGAAATCAATGGGTAGATGGATGACTCGCGATTTTACATCCTTTTCAACAGTATTTCAGTCATATCAGGACGATGAGAGGTTGTCCTTTGGACTTAAGTAAAAAAAGGCTGCTGCATATGAAACATTGGTTAAAGCTAAACTGGAGTACAAGAGGCTACGGTTAGTACTAGGGTAAGGGTTGAATAAGGATTTGATTAGAGATTGTATTGTGTTACATGTGTTCCCCTGTTACCCAGATATGAGAGGTTGTAAAAGGAAGGTTGTGTCCAATGGAACCCCGTTTACATTTGAACAGAATATCGCTTCAAGCGGGGCTCGAACCCGGGACGGCTAGGTCAACAGGCCAGCGCTTAACCAAATGAGCTGCCGGGGCTCCCTATTGATTTCGAGCAAAATCGTAAGTTGTCCCGAAAATTAATATATTCCGAATATATTCTGCTAGCAGTTGCAGTTGGCAATTAAAGTCGCATTCAATGAGCATTTATTTAGGCAAATGTTTGAGTAAATGCGCTGTGGCCGTTGCAGTAAACTGGCAAAAGAGCTCAAAATCTAACGTTTTCTGACGTTACGCAAGTGTCACCAACATTTCGCACACATCCTTGGCTCCACGGGAAAAGGAGAATATTACACTACTTTCAAAAGTTATCTACACTCTCAGAACATTTTGAGTTTGAGATGTACAAGTCGTCAAGGCGAGATAAAAGAGAAAATGATACATGTTAAAATAGGTTTGAATCTATACAGAAGTAAATCAAGTTTAAGTAAATGAATTCCACACATAAACGAGATCGGCTACATTAATGAGTCATCAAGATAAGTGAAAAAAATGTATGTATTGCCCTAGTGAAGTGACCTGGCAGGGCGGAGCTAGCGTTATGGATCAGTGCATTGTGAAACAGGTAATTCCTGTTTTCACCAACAATCGGAAAAATATCCGTACGACTTTGTTAATCCTCTCCTTTCTTGTTATAAGTAATAACAGTATTTTAACCAAATCGTGTACAAAGCGTCGTGGTGTAGTGTATCTGTAGTCGGAGTGCAAAGACACTCAGTGCTACGATATAGGGTTGAAATCTAGGATGAGAATAAACATTTTTTTCTCTTTTTTTATATTCAAACTTTATTTTCTTTACATATTTATTCGTTTGAATCATTTCATTTTAGGAGAAAAGACATTTCCATTGACTTCTTTCGCTCAAGATAATTCAAAGGATTAGAGTTCGACATGTCTGCATTGGTAGACATCCTGAAACTGAAAAGTCAATACCAAATCAGAAATTATTTATTTCTCTCATCGTTTGCTCGTGCATGCATATCACTTTTCTTGACCATAAAATACCATAATTTACTAAATGCCCTCGTACATATTTCTGGGCATAATCAGACAAACAAAACCTCTGAAGATTTTCCTTTTTTATCATGAGCATAAAGTATATGGAGTAATCAAAACAAACGGAAATTTCTGTCAGGCAAAATAATCATTTGTTAACTCGAAACTTAAAAAAATAAAATAAAAAAAAAAACATTTTAATTTTAGGTATATTCGAACCTTGGACCCTTATAAGATACAAAAAAAAAAGGTTAGCACGTCTAGCAGAGGTCCAATACACCAATTAGTCTTTACTCATTTGTGAGATATAGCTAATAGTTATAACTCATGTATGATACGCGATGATTAACGAATACTTACGAATATCTTTCCGATTAGTTACGAAAATGCTGCTTTGCCTATTTCATAATGCGTTGAACCAAATCGATAGCCCCGCCCTGCCAGGTCACTTCACGTGGGCAAGCTGATGCCTTGTTTATTTTATGACTGAAAATGCATTAGAACACGCAAGCTGGTAAGATGTACACTCAATTTATTTGAAAACGCTTAGTTTTTAGAACAAAGTTTTGAAGAGCCAGAAAAATATCTTTGTTTTGTTCCGTGGAAAGTTCGTCCAGTGACCTATGTCACTGGTTCGTCATTACCAAAAAGTAGTACATTTAGGGTTGGTCTTCAGATAATCGAGACTGTATTGAATAATTCTTGCCTTAAATTGCTATAACGATTACATACGATTAAATAGTGATATGTATCTTCAACTGAACCACAAGGGCAAAGAGGACTTTCAATTAATGTTTTTGAAAACAGATGTAGATTTAGAGAACTACAATAGGTTCTTAGCCTCGCATGATATATCTGGCCAAGCCGTTTCCCAGTATAGTAAAATTTCGGAGGGATCCTTATATCCCTGTTTAATTTATGCTTAAGGTGGTGATTTATGGTAAATGTAAAAATCTGCATAAAACCATAAAAAAGTAACATATCTCCCTGAAAGTTAGCAGACTTCTTATTTTTGTTGTTCTTGGCAGTTTAGAATACAAAATAGACGTACATGCTGCTTAAAAAGTGTTTTTGTAAGGAAAGATCAAAGGGTAATTTTCTGCGAATAAATCTGAAAAAATAATATCGTTATTGAAAATTTACATAGTGCTAAAGGTGCATTATTGCATAATGAAGAGCGTCCTAGCAATTATTTATTCCAACTCTTTCTCAAATTGTAATGTAAACCAGATGAAAACGGTAGCTTTTCTCAAATGTTCAACCATGTACAAAGTAAATGTACACTGGACGCATTTATTAAATATAGGGTAGGCAAGCATACCTATGTTAACACCTACAATATAAATAATACATTACTGACATGATCAGTGGTGTGTAGATGAAATTGTTCAACCTTGTTAAAATAGTCTAACCTGTCTCACCTGTGTGTTTTGACAAAAAAATTTGGACACAGATTGCATCTTTTTTCATCTGCTCAGCCTGATAATGTGTGAAAGAGTTTGAAAAAATAATTGCTAGGACGCTCTCCATTATGCAACAAGGTACTCTAAGCACTAACTATATTTTCAATAATGATATTGTTTTTTCAGATTTATTCGCAGAAAATTAGCCTTTGATCTTCTCTTATAAAAACACTTTTTAACATTAACAAATGTTGCATTTTGGGATTCTGAATTATGAGAAACAACATAAAGAAGGCATCTGCTAAGTTTTGGAAAGATCAGTGTTATTTTGAGTATTTTATGCAGATTTTTGTCTTTGTCCCAAATCAGTGATTATCACCACCTTAAAGACACTAAGACTAGGAGAGGAACGTATTTCTTCTGGAAGCTCATTCCAGTAGCGAATAACAGAAGGTAAGAAAGAGCTGAAGTAAAGTTGTGACTTAGCACGTATAGTATGTAAGTTTGTTGAATTACGTAACGGGTACGTTGAAGTGCTTCTAAATGTTGGTGGTACTAAAGAGGATAAGTAGTCAGGAGATAGATCATTCTGCATCTTATAAAGTAATTGGAGTTTATGCTTTTTTCTTCGGGACGAAAGTGTTTCCCAACCAGTTTCTAATAGGAGAGAATTAATAGATACAAGTTTAGTGGCACCTGAAACTATACGAACAGCTTCGTTTTGCATTTTCTCAATATCGTTTACTTCATATTGTGTACAGTTGTCCCATACAACATCAGCATACTCCAAGAGGGGACGTATAAAAGAGAAATAGATAGTCTGAAGAGATCGCCTGTCTAACTTGAATTTTAGCTTCCGCATGATGTTAGGACGACTCCAAGCTTTTGTTTTTATATAATATAAATGTTCGTGCCATGAACAATCATTTGAGAGTACTAATCCCAGATGCTTATGCGAAGTTACTTCATTTACTTGTTTTTGATTTAATAAAACAGGGGGTGGTACGGTTTGATGTGTTTTCTGGAAAAAAAATACTGATTCCGATTTTGCCGGGTTAAATTTAACAAGCCATTTTGTTGCCCATTGGTGGATTTTTGATAGATCAGAATTTAACTGGTTTGCAGCTTCAACAGGATTGTCAACAATAATATACAGACTTGTAACATCTGCAAACAACCTTATAGATGAATTAATATTTTCTACAATATCATTAATGTACAGACGAAAAAGCAGGGGGCCAAAAATAGAGCCTTGAGGCACTCCATAATTAACAGATATCCAGTCAGAATTCGCTCCAGGCAAGACTACTCTTTGCTTTCTGTCATGTAAATAATCCGTGAAACACTGAAGAAGCAAACCAGAAATACCAGCAGACTGAAATTTTAAAAGAAGACATCTATGCCACATTCTATCGAAAGCTTTACTTATATCGCAAATTATAGCTCGCACTTCTTTTCCTTCATCTAGAGCTTTACAAAAGATATTGTAGACATCAACTAGTTGATTAACAGATGAGTCTCCAGGGATAAAACCTGATTGTAGAGTTGTAATGACCTCATGGTCACGGAAGAAATTGAAGGCGTATTTATGCGCTATTTTTTCTAACACTTTTCCGATAGTACTTAGAAGAGAGATAGGTCTATAGTTAGATACATCTGAAGGGTCATCCTTTCTACGAATTGGTGTAACAATTGCTAGTTTCCAAATACTAGGAAGCTTGCTAGTAGACAGGGAAAAATTAAAAATATCAGACAGAGGAAAAGATAACGGCTGAGCAAGTTCCTTAAGAAGTCGATTATTAATAGAATCTGGCCCAGCGGCTTTGTCCAATGGCAATGTATTTAAGATTACATGGACTTCATCGGGTGTAACCGATATAGAATCAAGTTTGTGGGTAGGTCAGGGTAAAGTTGAGGGAAGACTTGCATTTTCCTCATCTATAATAGTACGTATTTAGAATGTTCGACTTATCACTATCATTACAATAAATGACCCCTTCCCTATTAAATGGAGGAATAGTAGAGGTTTGATCGGGTTTGATAAAATATTTCAGAGTTTTCCACCAGCTATTTGGACTTAAATTCGTATCTTTTAATTTTTTCTGTTCTGAGAGCTGTTCAAGTTCTGCACTTTTAGACTTCCGAATTTCATTAGTGACTTGATATGTTTGTAATTATCAAAGTTGATCGTATTATTAGTTTTCTTAAATTTATCGTATAATCTTTTTTTCCTGATCAGACGTTTGATACCATTAGTAAGCCAAGATGGATCTGATTTTCTAATTTTTATAATTTTATTTGGTATATGCTTGTTAGCTAGATCTGTAATATGTTCCGTTAAATTATTTGCATATATGTCAATATCATTTTTTTTATTTTATTCCAATCCGTTTCCCTTAAATCATCTAATAAGGATTGATAGTTGCCTCTGTCATTAATTTAATCTTACGGGTATATATTGGGGTTTGAACTTTATTAAACTTGAGAACACAATATATGGGGCAATGGTATCGCACATTCTGGTCAAGAAATGGGTCGCCAACACCGCTTAACAGTACATTACTTTTATTAGCAGTTAAAAAAAGATCTATAATTGTATTGAAGACGTTTCTGTGTAGTCCAATTTGATTTGGATTTAATATGAATTGCTTATTTGGTTTATTTGCTGAAAAACATAATTTGATCCCTATTTTGTTATATTGTAGTTGAATAATACACATAATACCCTTAAGTATTCATGTATGCTATTATTTTACACAATGTATTTTATTAAAATGAAAACAAGTATTTTGTATCAAATTGAAAATCAAATTGAATTTCTATGGATCCTAGTCGCCATAACCGCCTAGATTGGTTCTCTCCCCTAATAGCTAGCTAGTATTAGGGACAGATAATCATTAATCGCCATTAATGGGCAGCGTGAACCAATTGTTTCTCCCATAGACTTCTATAGTGACCCCTACTGCCTTTGACAGTGTGTCACCCTTTATACAATGTGGCTTCACTGTCCAGAAGTTCCTAATTAATTTATAGCTAAGATGCTGATAAAAAAGATAAAATAGGGAAAACACCACCTTAGCTCGCACTTTCTAGCTCTTACAGCGACACGATCCCGCAGAAAATGTGTCGCAGATTTGCTAAAAATCACCAGTTAAAAATTTTGGCTCCACAGACCAAATCAGAAACACTTATTTCTTTACAATATCCATAATATCAAGCAAAATTTATTTCTACATTTCTCTGAAACATCACTTTCAACCTCACCAGCATTATTATCCAATCAAAGAGCACCATTTGACTATTATAGTCCCGAGCTTCCCTGCACTTTTTTGAATTTCGCGCTTCGCTGATCTGATTGAATTGGTTCCTGTGTTCTGTAGATCCGATAGGTTTTGAATTGACCAATCTAGCAAATCACATGGCCAGGTGACGTAACGGAAAACAGCGGATAATTAGCTGGAGAAAACCCGAAAGGACTCGATTTGTTATACGGCATCTGATTGGCGAGCAATCACAGCCCAAGATAGAGTATATCTGACCAGTTGTCATAAATATATGATGGGACAACTTGGGGCCAGCTTACATAACCAACGGTGCATAACCATATCGGACGCTGTCTGTGAAAACTGGACTCTATCTGTGAATTTCGGAACTATTTGCGTTAGTTTAGGAGTCTATCCGTCCCAAAATGGAAAATGAGGTAATGGTGGGTGTTTCTAAACTCTACTATAATTGTTAACAACACATTTTCGTATGGGACATGTAGTGCACAGATCATAAGACACCAGTGTCTTCCAGTAGCTGTAGCTGTTATGCCCATTTAATATTAACTTTCAAATGAAGGTCAAGATTTGACCGTTTTGAAAGGTGTGTCCACTTTGAACGCCTATCAGTTGCGAACGCAACGCACGCAATGAAAAGAAAACAGTTCGGTTGAATAAATTTGACCCAAATGATTGAATTTAAAATTTTGTTAAGCTCTGAGTTGAAAGAATATCTCCTTTTTGAAGAAAATCGGCTTTTTTATCAGCGGTTAACAGTGCTCGACACGGGACTGCATCTGCCAATAACATCGGAAACTATCTGTGTGTCAGAAAATCTTGACCAGAAGCATGGGCCTACATTTGTCTAGTGATCCGAAAATGGTATAACCGCCTAGTCTATCGATTAAAAGCGGCACACGCCGGTTCGGCTAGCAGAAAGAAAGTGAAGTTACCGGTTAACCGCCGGCAAGCGGTTAAGCCGAATTTCGCAGTGACTGACCGCTAGTCACGTGCTTAACTACAATGAAATACTGGTAAACAAGTTCTGATAGTCTATCAATATCCTTTTTTTTTTCGTTGGGGGCGGGGGTACTTTTGTTGATACGAATTGTATTGCAAATGCGAACAGTAACGGCTCTGGTGCGATTGCACAAACACACCAGAGCACTGACTGTTGGCTCACATGGCAAGGAAACGTCGGCACGCCTCGGACAAAAATTTCGATTCATAGTCCATCTAGTACCCGCACATGAGCAAATTTTGTGGACACAAAACGGAAGTGCGATACTTGCTATTTACAAGTATCTCATATCTTGACTAATTTGTCTTTTTCTCAGCAACACCGACGGAATCTGAGTTCAAATGGTGGGATATCGTCGGCATCTCCAGTTCAAACCTTGCGGGACTCTTCAACTCCAGTAAGTCTTATAGGAAAACGCAGTGTTGAAGACAAATTTGCCTTAATTGAAATAAAAAAATGAGGATTGCAGAAATCAGGTCATTTTTCCATATATTTTTTTTTGGGGGGGGGGGGGGGGGGGGTTTCGTTTGTCCCAAAATCGGACATCAAATAAAGGTGTTTTTGCAAATGGAAGTTTTGAAAGTGACCAATTTAGAAACAGCCATGTTACGGCTGCGTGATGTCATAAATCCCTAAATGGAAAATATAAGCGTAAATCAATTTTATGTAAATCTGTTTTCAAATAGTTATTGATACGGCACACTGTAAATGCATTTACGCTGAAATAACCCATTTAACATACTTTTCTTAGGAGTTATTTTTCATTTGAATTTTTATCTACGCCCATGGGCGTAGAAAATCATAGTGATCACTCATGAACTGAAAGTACACCCATTGCTGACCTGATGAACTGTGGTTACAAGCTATATCTTGCATAAGAGGAAAATTATGGCTGTCAATCTAAAAAAAACAGGAAACCCCAAGATACTCAAGAAAACTTAATGAAATGTAAATGTATTAACGATAATGCCTTTGTCAACATACTTAGAGGCTCTGAATAAAATCTAGACTGGGTCCATGGAATAGACCAATGGAATGGATTCAGAGACTGGCCCCATGGAAAAATATTCAAGGCTTCGACCAGGGATTATACGGGGATCATTTCGGGTGCCAGGGGCCGTATTCATAAAGCCACTTAAGTGGTTGCTATGCTGTTGCTAAGGCTAAATAACTATAAAGGACATTCCCTACAACTATGAAATTTGCTCTGGAGGAACAGTCTTTCTGTTCTAATATAAGTCTAATATGGTTTAAATATGGATTTTCTGAGGGCGAAATTTTTTACCTTAACTTTAAGGTGATCCTTAACTTTAAGAATGATTGTGAACCTGGGCCCTGGGCTGATTTTGTTCTGCCCAATAACTTTTCTCTGAAATCACATACTTGATTAATTAATCAAATGGATGTAATGTGAAACAATAAAACGTCGAAGTTACCGTCTGATTTTTGAGTTGCAGCCATACAAAGATGAGGCCTGTTTTCATATTTTGTCCCATATTATTGAAATCACAAAATGCACATCAAAACGCTCATGCCTATTGTAATAGTGCATGTACATCCATTCAGTGCTCTTTCCATGTAAACCGGTTAGGAGGTCTAAGCCTGCCCAGGAATCGTGTGGTTGGGTTAACATGACCATAGCTGTTTACCGTGGACGTTAAACAACAAATCAATCAATCAATCAAATCTTTTCATGTAACAGTGATGTTATAATAACAACTCATGTACATTATATTTAATCACGACTGCTATTAAAGTTTCAAATTTTCATTTAAACTTTGTACATACCGGCAAAATTGCCCCTAATTTCTGAAGCACAGTTTCACAAATGATTTTATTAATTCATTTTCCCGAAATAATTTAAAAAAAGTGATATAATATTAAGCAATATATAATCAATTTTTTTTATAGAATATAAGGAATATTTGCTGTCTAATAAGAAAGATATGTGAGAATTGCCACCCCTACCCCCCCCCCCCCTCCTTCAAAAAAAAATCCAGGTTCCCCACCCATTCTGTTAATCACTAGACTTCCTAACACAGTTGAGTGCCTAGCTCAAAACATGTATATAGTAGAGAGTCAAGAGCCCTAGAAAAAGTTTTCAAAGATCTGATTACCTTAATTGCTGTAGCTAAAATATTGCATTTCCTCCCCCCCTCCCGCTCCGCCCCCCCGCCCCCCCCTCCGAAAATCAATGGGAATCAATACAAAATTCAGTTTATGATGCCATGGTAACCGAATGACTAAAGTTATTTCAGTAAAAGCATTTGTTTCTGAAAAGCTTATTGTCCCAAATATTTACATACATGTTTATCTACAATCTTAGTTCTACAGTCCCAAAAAAGAATATATTTTAAGCAGATTTTATCTCTTAGGCCTATTTGTTGAATCATGAAAGACAAGGTCATGGAGAAACTTTTCTTTTTATTATGTTTTAAACATGATGTGTACATTCTTTTAGAGAGAAATAATTTAAAAAAAAAATGCCTAACTGATAATCAGACCAGATGTTTTAGCCATCTCCTAATTATTAGTCCACTGCAGGTAGCAGCTATACATGCTCTGTGAACTTCTTTTTCTGAAAACACTGGTTCCCTGTTCATAATACAGAAAATTCAAGTTTAACGTATTTTTATCAGCAGTGCTAGTGAAACCTGATTCCCGCAATAAAGGTTGGATCAAGGTTGATTCAAGTTTGTGTGCCCATTGGGTAGGTAATGTAGGTAGCAGGGGCAACATTGTAGTAAATTATATTCACATGCAGAGAACATATAGATTTATTATTGTAAGATGTTTTGAGTGTGTTTAGGTAATAGAGTAACACGGGTAACAACAGGGCACATTGCAGGTAGTTGTTAGCTGTAAAATATTATACTATTTTTGGGGCAACATGGGTAACAACAGTTAACAATGCGCCTCTTTTAGAAAGGTGCAGCCCTTTTTAATTAGAATCATGTTTTCAATGACCGTGGTTGGGTAACAGGGTAACATAGGTAACGATGGGTAACAATGGAAAGATTCATCATTGCAAAGTCTGGTCATACTCTACTATGCACAATAAATATAGAATATTTTGTATGTGTCAGATCCACCGTCTTAGGATTTTATTGTCACTTTACTGCATAAAGATATAAAGGCCGATCATTCGAGATGGACGGGCAGGTAACAGAATCAAAATTGCTCAATTGTGGCTTTTGAACTATCGTGACGTCAGTATTTATGACCATTGTACCTGAACGACATTTATGATCATGTACGAAACCACAGCCATAGTGAGGCGGCTGGTTTGCTATTAAAATAAAGGAAAACGATCTAAAACATTTGAATATGCTACAGGTATGAGGTTTACAAAGTTCGAAAATTTGACATTTTCCCTTGTTTTTTACGTTATCGTCTTAAAAACTTGTTTCTAATCGGTATTTCTTGAATCCCTTTAGAGCGTATGATTGTTTGGTAGCTACCAATATAATAGTGTAAACAATTCAGAAAGAAAATTCTTCCCGGTTACTGAGCATAAATCAAAAGTCTCAGACTAACGTCATCATTTTCTCACAGTTACGTTATACTTCAATGAAGAACCTTCACAGTTAAATTAATCATGGTGTGACCTTTAATTTTAGCCTATTGTTTTTCTCGGGTTTTGATTCTGCTTTGAACAGAAGCACCCGTGAATCAATGCACACTGGACCGAATTAACACGTTTTAACGTCAATGGCGCATGCTAAGATTCGTCAGTTGTTAAGCTTAACCATAGCTTTTACACAATCAATAGCTTTGACAAGAAAACTGAGTATGAAAATGTTGAGAAATACCGTACAAAAAATCACATGATTACCATTTTTATGTTGCTTTTCAATGGGTGCGAATTTCGGCCAATGACCCCTTCCGCGCTTATCGCTTTTCCCCAATATCGTTTCTGTAATTCCATGGTATCTTAAGCCCCAAATACGGTTCCTTTCAAATCAATTTAATTTCGCTCAATGTTGCACTTCAGTAATGAGAAAAATTGCAAAAAATTAAAAATTTGCTAAATACATTTTGCATAGTATATTTCGGTAACAGGATAACTTGTGTAACAGTAGGTAATGATTTGGTTGGAGTAGGTAGTATCATATTATGATGACAGGATAACACGAGTCAAACCACTAAACTTAACCTAACTCTAATTCTAGTACTAGAGTGTTACCCCCGTTACCTGTGCTACCTTGGGTAACGGAAAAATGCAGGGTACCATGTGGCAGAGGTTGATAATGTAGGATAAGAGTACCGACGTAACGTCAGCTGTTGGTGACAATTTCATTTTTAAGCCATCTTTATCATTTTCCCTCGATACAGTATTTCTAACGAACGAGCAAACGTAACAAATTTTATATCATTTAAAAAGATATTCATTGAGTATTCGGAAGATAAAAAGAAAATCTTCATCTATGAGACAAAACAATAAACACACCGTCTTATGATACCAGACAACGTCAGTTTTACGCTGTAAAACGTTGCAATGCACTCGCAGTGCAAATTAGTTATTTCAGCTTAAACTGAAAACCGGAGCTCAAAAAAACCAACAAAATTTTCACTGTCGATGCGAGTGAAGTAATGTAAACTGTCGTCGGAACGCCAACAATTTAAGCCTTTCCGTCTAGAAGAAAACTTAACATTTACTGATTCAAGAAAAGGGTAAACTTCAGAGTTTTGGCACTAAAAAGCGACATCCGATGAAGATCAAGGGGCCACTAAAGAACAATACGAAGCAGAAGAACAGTAGAAAATTTACTGACATACAATACCTACTTAGAATTTTTGAAATATGAAATCAGACTTCGGAATGTATGATCCGATTTAAAGAAATACCAAATTTTCCAAATCTAGCGGTTTTGTCCGCAACGCCAGAATTCTTTATTTTGCATTCTGGGTGGTATTTTCTGAGTATAAAAACCATATCAAAATTTAACATAAAGAAATTTTAAATTAGGCGGACATGAAATACCTATTCCGAGTAGTTCTTTACCAGGAATGATTTTGGATTTTATTTCTTAGAGCCGATGTAAAATATGAATAAGCAAATCTAGCGGTTTTGTCCGCAACTGTACTTATACGTAGGTAACGTTTTATTGAAATCAATGGGTAGATGGATGACTCGCGATTTTACATCCTTTTCAACAGTATTTCAGTCATATCAGGACGATGAGAGGTTGTCCTTTGGACTTAAGTAAAAAAAGGCTGCTGCATATGAAACATTGGTTAAAGCTAAACTGGAGTACAAGAGGCTACGGTTAGTACTAGGGTAAGGGTTGAATAAGGATTTGATTAGAGATTGTATTGTGTTACATGTGTTCCCCTGTTACCCAGATATGAGAGGTTGTAAAAGGAAGGTTGTGTCCAATGGAACCCCGTTTACATTTGAACAGAATATCGCTTCAAGCGGGGCTCGAACCCGGGACGGCTAGGTCAACAGGCCAGCGCTTAACCAAATGAGCTGCCGGGGCTCCCTTATGATTTCGAGCAAAATCGTAAGTTGTCCCGAAAATTAATATATTCCGAATATATTCTGCTAGCAGTTGCAGTTGGCAATTAAAGTCACATTCAATGAGCATTTATTTAGGCAAATGTTTGAGTAAATGCGCTGTGGCCGTTGCAGTAAACTGGCAAAAGAGCTCAAAATCTAACGTTTTCTGACGTTACGCAAGTGTCACCAACATTACGCACACATCCTTGGCTCCACGGGAAAAGGAGAATATTACACTACTTTTAAAAGTTATCTACACTCTCAGAACATTTTGAGTTTGAGATGTACAAGTCGTCAAGGCGAGATAAAAGAGAAAATGATACATGTTAAAATAGGTTTGAATCTATACAGAAGTAAATCAAGTTTAAGTAAATGAATTCCACACATAAACGAGATCGGCTACATTAATGAGTCATCAAGATAAGTGAAAAAAATGTATGTATTGCCCTAGTGAAGTGACCTGGCAGGGCGGAGCTAGCGTTATGGATCAGTGCATTGTGAAACAGGTAATTCCTGTTTTCACCAACAATCGGAAAAATATCCGTACGACTTTGTTAATCCTCTCCTTTCTTGTTATAAGTAATAACAGTATTTTAACCAAATCGTGTACAAAGCGTCGTGGTGTAGTGTATCTGTAGTCGGAGTGCAAAGACACTCAGTGCTACGATATAGGGTTGAAATCTAGGATGAGAATAAACATTTTTTTCTCTTTTTTTATATTCAAACTTTATTTTCTTTACATATTTATTCGTTTGAATCATTTCATTTTAGGAGAAAAGACATTTCCATTGACTTCTTTCGCTCAAGATAATTCAAAGGATTAGAGTTCGACATGTCTGCATTGGTAGACATCCTGAAACTGAAAAGTCAATACCAAATCAGAAATTATTTATTTCTCTCATCGTTTGCTCGTGCATGCATATCACTTTTCTTGACCATAAAATACCATAATTTACTAAATGCCCTCGTACATATTTCTGGGCATAATCAGACAAACAAAACCTCTGAAGATTTTCCTTTTTTATCATGAGCATAAAGTATATGGAGTAATCAAAACAAACGGAAATTTCTGTCAGGCAAAATAATCATTTGTTAACTCGAAACTTAAAAAAATAAAATAAAAAAAAAAAACATTTTAATTTTAGGTATATTCGAACCTTGGGCCCTTATAAGATACAAAAAAAAAAAGGTTAGCACGTCTAGCAGAGGTCCAATACACCAATTAGTCTTTACTCATTTGTGAGATATAGCTAACAGTTATAACTCATGTATGATACGCGATGATTAACGAATACTTACGAATATCTTTCCGATTAGTTACGAAAATGCTGCTTTGCCTATTTCATAATGCGTTGAACCAAATCGATAGCCCCGCCCTGCCAGGTCACTTCACGTGGGCAAGCTGATGCCTTGTTTATTTTATGACTGAAAATGCATTAGAACACGCAAGCTGGTAAGATGTACACTCAATTTATTTGAAAACGCTTAGTTTTTAGAACAAAGTTTTGAAGAGCCAGAAAAATATCTTTGTTTTGTTCCGTGGAAAGTTCGTCCAGTGACCTATGTCACTGGTTCGTCATTACCAAAAAGTAGTACATTTAGGGTTGGTCTTCAGATCATCGAGACTGTATTGAATAATTCTTGCCTTAAATTGCTATAACGATTACATACGATTAAATAGTGATATGTATCTTCAACTGAACCACAAGGGCAAAGAGGACTTTCAATTAATGTTTTTGAAAACAGATGTAGATTTAGAGAACTACAATAGGTTCTTAGCCTCGCATGATATATCTGGCCAAGCCGTTTCCCAGTATAGTAAAATTTCGGAGGGATCCTTATATCCCTGTTTAATTTATGCTTAAGGTGGTGATTTATGGTAAATGTAAAAATCTGCATAAAACCATAAAAAAGTAACATATCTCCCTGAAAGTTAGCAGACTTCTTATTTTTGTTGTTCTTGGCAGTTTAGAATACAAAATAGACGTACATGCTGCTTAAAAAGTGTTTTTGTAAGGAAAGATCAAAGGGTAATTTTCTGCGAATAAATCTGAAAAAATAATATCGTTATTGAAAATTTACATAGTGCTAAAGGTGCATTATTGCATAATGAAGAGCGTCCTAGCAATTATTTATTCCAACTCTTTCTCAAATTGTAATGTAAACCAGATGAAAACGGTAGCTTTTCTCAAATGTTCAACCATGTACAAAGTAAATGTACACTGGACGCATTTATTAAATATAGGGTAGGCAAGCATACCTATGTTAACACCTACAATATAAATAATACATTACTGACATGATCAGTGGTGTGTAGATGAAATTGTTCAACCTTGTTAAAATAGTCTAACCTGTCTCACCTGTGTGTTTTGACAAAAAAATTTGGACACAGATTGCATCTTTTTTCATCTGCTCAGCCTGATAATGTGTGAAAGAGTTTGAAAAAATAATTGCTAGGACGCTCTCCATTATGCAACAAGGTACTCTAAGCACTAACTATATTTTCAATAATGATATTGTTTTTTCAGATTTATTCGCAGAAAATTAGCCTTTGATCTTCTCTTATAAAAACACTTTTTAACATTAACAAATGTTGCATTTTGGGATTCTGAATTATGAGAAACAACATAAAGAAGGCATCTGCTAAGTTTTGGAAAGATCAGTGTTATTTTGAGTATTTTATGCAGATTTTTGTCTTTGTCCCAAATCAGTGATTATCACCACCTTAAAGACACTAAGGCCCAATTTCACGTCGCCCATAAACCGAGAATTAAGGCTATCGGTTGCTTATTTACACAGATAATCTTCGGAATGAATTTCACGTTCAAAGATTATTTTTAATTGTGAATAAAACTACGGATCATTTTGAGCGTCGAAAAATGAAAGATTAAGGACTGACAAACATTGATTCTGTGAGAAAAAAGGATGACTATAATGAGTTTCTCGACATAAATGATATTGGTGATGCACAATGAGCCGCGACATGACAAAACAAAGGTATGTACACCCAGCAAAGACTCGGATCAGCCTGGGCATCCGCCAAGTCTGATCAGTCTTCGCTGTCCGCATGGTTATGCTAAGATCTTTAGCTACCCTTTAAGCGCACAGCCAAGACTCTGATCACACTTTGTTGGTTTTGTCATGTCACGGCTCATTAATGTTTCAAAGAGCCCAAGAAATCATTTCAAAGACTTGACCCTTTTGAATATTACGATGGTGCATAATTTGTAAAATAGTTTTGTTTCACAAAGAACAGAACTGCGAAGGCTGGATTGGCTCATAAGCACCGGGTGGAGGACCTACAACTTAACATAGTGGCGGATCCAGAGGGGGTTCGGGGTTCACATGAACGCCCTCTTCAGCCTATACTATTCAATTTTCATGGGGAATTTCAGGAAAAATTGGTCAAAATGCATTATTCAAACCATCCTCAGTTAATTTGAACCCCCTACCAAAATTCCTTGATCCAGCCCTGTAACAGGCCCTGGAACGGCTTTTCAACAAGTTTTTTTTTTCATATTATAGGTTATTGAGTTTGTGTAATCAACTCCTCCCACAGTTTTAAATGCACCTTTTTCAAACCTGGCATACTTGCAATGGACGTAATAAAAATGTGCATGCAGATTTTTGTTAGAGTAAAAATTTGTTTTGACAGAATTACGGCCTGATTAAAGATTGTCTCCCTCATTTATTTCATGTTTTCAGAAACAAATATTTTAACAAAATTTCGTTAGACAAAATGTAGTAGTCTCATAATTAACCGTAAAGGTTTTGTGAAAATGCATATTTATTCGATAAATGTGGAATGAAATATAATCTTCAAATTAAAATGCAAATTACCTATTTCCTCACGGCCTGTGAGAATATCGATTTTGACCACGTGTGTCATGTGATCATGTAGAGGTATTTTCTTATTCGTGCACGTAATTGTGATGTATGAATAAATTATTTTTGTCCAATAACGCGATTTCAACCGCGGTCCGCGATTGTATACAAAAATTATCTTATTTTTTGTTTAAAGTCACTTTTATCAAATATTATTATCTAAACTCTAATTCAAATGTATAGTTAGACCATGTCGGAGGTATTGCATGAAATATTTCATCAAATCATTTTTGTTATTATTATAAAGGGAGTAAATCTTTAACTTATTCATTTTGGGCAGCTGTTTTGCACTATAGGATATGAAGTTGTAATCAAGTTCTCTTACTGTTTTCAATGAATTCTTTTTGAAAAAAAATACACATATTAGAGCATAATGAAAATGTGCATGTGGCTTTTTATATAAATAAATTTAATTTTGACAGAATTACGGCCTTTCGAACTTAGTCATTTTTGTTAGTTTTTCGCATTATAGGATTATGGAGTTTATATAAACAACTGTTCCTGGTTCCAATGGATTCCTTGTAAATAGTGTTTGTGTTTGAAAGGTGCTTTAGGGATGTACACGGCCCTGTGACTGGCGCTGTACCGGGGCATCGTTCGTATCTTACAGAGACAATTTTCTAGTTCCTACAATTTAACTTTCCAGTTTTTTTCATCTACTGCGCATGATTAAATCGGCTTCGCATTAAATTGTTTCATTAATGCCTCCCATGTTTTTATCCCTTTTTTTTCTCACTTTCGGTGTCCGTTTTTATCCTTGTCAGCTTGACCTTACTTAGCTTGCCGATAGAAATAACATGTTTGGCCATCCTCGGTCTGCGGAAGTATGTTGAACAGAGTAGACTACTCATTCGAATAAGTGATGCTATGTATTTTGCATGTAAATTACTGGCTAGCTAGGGGTTTCGTTTTTCAAGGATGGGGATGGCATTAGGCAAAGTGTACATACAATTATAAGACACACTTCAGAACAGCAGCATAATAAGTGCTGCTTCAGGTTAATCTTGCATTACAGCAGAAGTAAGTCTGTCTCCTTTTAGAAGCGCAGCAGAAGTAGCGCTTCTTCAAAGAAAAAAGAAAAGAAAAACAAAAACAAAAACGAAACAAAATAAAACCACCCTTCAGTGGCGGGGAGGAACAAGCGCTAGTTCAGAAGACACTATCCCTCACCAGGGTAGCGGAAGTAGCGCTACTTCTGGAAACATCACTCTTTTGTAGAGCAGCGGAACTAGCGCTCCTTCAGATGAAATCCCCTTTTAGTCGCGCAACGGAGCTAGATCTTTAGTATATCAGATGGCATCCAATTTAGCAGTAGCAGTTACATGTACATATAGCGCTACTTCAGAAGACACCATCCTTCAGTAGTGCAGCGGAAAAAGTGCTACTTTAGAAGATGTTTGTATGAGGATACATAAGATTGATTACTTCTAAAGAACAAGTAGCACTAATTTCGCTGCCCTGCTTAAGGGTAATGTCTTCTGAATCAGCGCTGGTTCAGATGTGCTACCAGAGTGAAGTGTTCTAAACTAGCCCTAGTTCAGCTGTGCTACAAAATGCTGAGATTATCTGGGGTGGCCCTTTTTCCGCTGCTCTACTAATACAAACGTACTTTTACCATATATGGGGCAACAAGCACGCGTTTCTGTATTTGACTTCTACTGTGTCGCTGAATCTAAAGCTTTTGATAGAGAAATGAAGTGGGAACGTCTCAATAAGCTACGACCGAACTCTAACTGATACCTTCCACGAGACATAGTAGCTGCAGAAATCAAGTAACAGATGCCTACATATTAAATAGCGAGCGCAGGCGGCCCCCACTTAGCCTCTTTAACCAATGCGTCCCGAAGAAGGCGTGCCATGAGTGAGGGTGGTGCCTTCATAATGGTGCTAGTTACCATGCGCTACCAAAAAATAATATTTTCTGAGGCAGCCCTTGTTCTGCTGCGATATCTTGCTGCGCTATTAAAGAGGCGTGTCTTCTGAAGTTTCTCTAATTCCTTGGCCCATACTAGATCCTTTGCGAGTCACTTTTACATGATTTCTTACATGAAAGAATAACCAACTTGGTAAAACCATAGTTTTACTGAATCATGTAATTTTTGCACACGTGAAATCGATTTAAACCGTGGTTTTATAGGCAGTTTAGCGAAGTCGCCACCGCAGTTTAAATCACCAAGAAATGATTCGCCGACGTGAAATTATGCCTAAGACTAGGAGAGGAACGTATTTCTTCTGGAAGCTCATTCCAGTAGCGAATAACAGAAGGTAAGAAAGAGCTGAAGTAAAGTTGTGACTTAGCACGTATAGTATGTAAGTTTGTTGAATTACGTAACGGGTACGTTGAAGTGCTTCTAAATGTTGGTGGTACTAAAGAGGATAAGTAGTCAGGAGATAGATCATTCTGCATCTTATAAAGTAATTGGAGTTTATGCTTTTTTCTTCGGGACGAAAGTGTTTCCCAACCAGTTTCTAATAGGAGAGAATTAATAGATACAAGTTTAGTGGCACCTGAAACTATACGAACAGCTTCGTTTTGCATTTTCTCAATATCGTTTACTTCATATTGTGTACAGTTGTCCCATACAACATCAGCATACTCCAAGAGGGGACGTATAAAAGAGAAATAGATAGTCTGAAGAGATCGCCTGTCTAACTTGAATTTAGCTTCCGCATGATGTTAGGACGACTCCAAGCTTTTGTTTTTATATAATATAAATGTTCGTGCCATGAACAATCATTTGAGAGTACTAATCCCAGATGCTTATGCGAAGTTACTTCATTTACTTGTTTTTGATTTAATAAAACAGGGGGTGGTACGGTTTGATGTGTTTTATGGAAAAAAATTACTGATTCCGATTTTGCCGGGTTAAATTTAACAAGCCATTTTGTTGCCCATTGGTGGATTTTTGATAGATCAGAATTTAACTGGTTTGCAGCTTCAACAGGATTGTCAACAATAATATACAGACTTGTAACATCTGCAAACAACCTTATAGATGAATTAATATTTTCTACAATATCATTAATGTACAGACGAAAAAGCAGGGGGCCAAAAATAGAGCCTTGAGGCACTCCATAATTAACAGATATCCAGTCAGAATTCGCTCCAGGCAAGACTACTCTTTGCTTTCTGTCATGTAAATAATCCGTGAAACACTGAAGAAGCAAACCAGAAATACCAGCAGACTGAAATTTTAAAAGAAGACATCTATGCCACATTCTATCGAAAGCTTTACTTATATCGCAAATTATAGCTCGCACTTCTTTTCCTTCGTCTAGAGCTTTACAAAAGATATTGTAGACATCAACTAGTTGATTAACAGATGAGTCTCCAGGGATAAAACCTGATTGTAGAGTTGTAATGACGTCATGGTCACGGAAGAAATTGAAGGCGTATTTATGCGCTATTTTTTCTAACACTTTTCCGATAGTACTTAGAAGAGAGATAGGTCTATAGTTAGATACATCTGAAGGGTCATCCTTTCTACGAATTGGTGTAACAATTGCTAGTTTCCAAATACTAGGAAGCTTGCTAGTAGACAGGGAAAAATTAAAAATATCAGACAGAGGAAAAGATAACGGCTGAGCAAGTTCCTTAAGAAGTCGATTATTAATAGAATCTGGCCCAGCGGCTTTGCCCAATGGCAATGTATTTAAGATTACATGGACTTCATCGGGTGTAACCGATATAGAATCAAGTTTGTGGGTAGGTTAGGGTAAAGTTGAGGGAAGACTTGCATTTTCCTCATCTATAATAGTACGTATTTAGAATGTTCGACTTATCACTATCATTACAATAAATGACCCCTTCCCTATTAAATGGAGGAATAGTAGAGGTTTGATCGGGTTTGATAAAATATTTCAGAGTTTTCCACCAGCTATTTGGACTTAAATTCGTATCTTTTAATTTTTTCTGTTCTGAGAGCTGTTCAAGTTCTGCACTTTTAGACTTCCGAATTTCATTAGTGACTTGATATGTTTGTAATTATCAAAGTTGATCGTATTATTAGTTTTCTTAAATTTATCGTATAATCTTTTTTTCCTGATCAGACGTTTGATACCATTAGTAAGCCAAGATGGATCTGATTTTCTAATTTTTATAATTTTATTTGGTATATGCTTGTTAGCTAGATCTGTAATATGTTCCGTTAAATTATTTGCATATATGTCAATATCATTTTTTTTATTTTATTCCAATCCGTTTCCCTTAAATCATCTAATAAGGATTGATAGTTGCCTCTGTCATTAATTTAATCTTACGGGTATATATTGGGGTTTGAACTTTATCAAACTTGAGAACACAATATATGGGGCAATGGTATCGCACATTCTGGTCAAGAAATGGGTCGCCAACACCGCTTAACAGTACATTACTTTTATTAGCAGTTAAAAAAAGATCTATAATTGTATTGAAGACGTTTCTGTGTAGTCCAATTTGATTTGGATTTAATATGAATTGCTTATTTGGTTTATTTGCTGAAAAACATAATTTGATCCCTATTTTGTTATATTGTAGCTGAATAATACACATAATACCCTTAAGTATTCATGTATGCTATTATTTTACACAATGTATTTTATTAAAATGAAAACAAGTATTTTGTATCAAATTGAAAATCAAATTGAATTTCTATGGATCCTAGTCGCCATAACCGCCTAGACTGGTTCTCTCCCCTAATAGCTAGCTAGTATTAGGGACAGATAATCATTAATCGCCATTAATGGGCAGCGTGAACCAATTGTTTCTCCCACAGACTTCTATAGTGACCCCTACTGCCTTTGACAGTGTGTCACCCTTTATACAATGTGGCTTCACTGTCCAGAAGTTCCTAATTAATTTATAGCTAAGATGCTGATAAAAAAGATAAAATAGGGAAAACACCACCTTAGCTCGCACTTTCTAGCTCTTACAGTGACACGATCCCGCAGAAAATGTGTCGCAGATTTGCTAAAAATCACCAGTTAAAAATTTTGGCTCCACAGACCAAATCAGAAACACTTATTTCTTTACAATATCCATAATATCAAGCAAAATTTATTTCTACATTTCTCTGAAACATCACTTTCAACCTCACCAGCATAATTATCCAATCAAAGAGCACCATTTGACTATTATAGTTCCGAGCTTCCCTGCACTTTTTTGAATTTCGCGCTTCGCTGATCTGATTGAATTGGTTCCTGTGTTCTGTAGATCCGATAGGTTTTGAATTGACCAATCTAGCAAATCACATGGCCAGGTGACGTAACGGAAAACAGCGGATAATTAGCTGGAGAAAACCCGAAAGGACTCGATTTGTTAAACGGCATCTGATTGGCGAGCAATCACAGCCCAAGATAGACTATATCTGACCAGTTGTCATAAATATATGATGGGACAACTTGGGGCCAGCTTACATAACCAACGGTGCATAACCATATCGGACGCTGTCTGTGAAAACTGGACTCTATCTGTGTATTTCGGAAACTATTTGCGTTAGTTTAGGAGTCTATCCGTCCCAAAATGGAAAATGAGGTAATGGTGGGTGTTTCTAAACTCTACTATAATTGTTAACAACACATTTTCGTATGGGACATGTAGTGCACAGATCATAAGACACCAGTGTCTTCCAGTAGCTGTAGCTGTTATGCCCATTTAATATTAACTTTCAAATGAAGGTCAAGATTTGACCGTTTTGAAAGGTGTGTCCACTTTGAACGCCTATCAGTTGCGAACGCAACGCACGCAATGAAAAGAAAACAGTTCGGTTGAATAAATTTGACCCAAATGATTGAATTTAAAATTTTTTTAAGCTCTGAGTTGAAAGAATATCTCCTTTTTGAAGAAAATCGGCTTTTTTATCAGCGGTTAACAGTGCTCGACACGGGACTGCATCTGCCAATAACATCGGAAACTATCTGTGTGTCAGAAAATCTTGACCAGAAGCATGGGCCTACATTTGTCTAGTGATCCGAAAATGGTATAACCGCCAAGTCTATCGATTAAAAGCGGCACACGCCGGTTCGGCTAGCAGAAAGAAAGTGAAGTTACCGGTTAACCGCCGGCAAGCGGTTAAGCCGAATTTTGCAGTGACTGACCGCTAGTCACGTGCTTAACTACAATGAAATACTGGTAAACAAGTTCTGATAGTCTATCAATATCCTTTTTTTTTTTTTTTTCGTTGGGGGCGGGGGTACTTTTATTGATACGAATTGTATTGCAAATGCGAACAGTAACGGCTCTGGTGCGATTGCACAAACACATCAGAGCACTGACTGTTGGTGGGATATCGTCGGCATCTCCAGTTCAAACCTTGCGGGACTCTTCAACTCCAGTAAGTCTTATAGGAAAACGCAGTGTTGAAGACAAATTTGCCTTAATTGAAATAAAAAATGAGGATTGCAGAAATCAGGTCATTTTTCCATATATTTTTTTTTGGGGGGGGGGGGGTTTCGTTTGTCCCAAAATCGGACATCAAATAAAGGTGTTTTTGCAAATGGAAGTTTTGAAAGTGACCAATTTAGAAACAGCCATGTTACGGCTGCGTGATGTCATAAATCCCTAAATGGAAAATATAAGCGTAAATCAATTTTATGTAAATCCGTTTTCAAATAGTTATTGATACGGCACACTGTAAATGCATTTACGCTGAAATAACCCATTTAACATACTTTTCTTAGGAGTTATTTTTCATTTGAATTTTTATCTACGCCCATGGGCGTAGAAAATCATAGTGATCACTCATGAACTGAAAGTACACCCATTGCTGACCTGATGAACTGTGGTTACAAGCTATATCTTGCATAAGAGGAAAATTATGGCTGTCAATCTAAAAAAAACAGGAAACCCCAAGATACTCAAGAAAACTTAATGAAATGTAAATGTATTAACGATAATGCCTTTGTCAACATACTTAGAGGCTCTGAATAAAATCTAGACTGGGTCCATGGAATAGACCAATGGAATGGATTCATAGACTGGCCCCATGGAAAAATATTCAAGGCTTCGACCAGGGATTATACGGGGATCATTTCGGGTGCCAGGGGCCGTATTCATAAAGCCACTTAAGTGGTTGCTATGCTGTTGCTAAGGCTAAATAACTATAAAGGACATTCCCTACAACTATGAAATTTGCTCTGGAGGAACAGTCTTTCTAAGATTGTTCCTCCAGAGCAAATTTCATAGTTGTAGCGAATCTCCTTCAAAGAAATTTAGCCTTAGCAACAGCATAGCAACCACTTAAGTCGTTTTATGAATACTGTCCCAGGTCATAATGTTTATGTCTGGCATGTCATGTTTACTTTCATTGAACGATTATGACTACTGTTTTCCTGCGGTTGCAGTTAAAGCATCAACGAAGCTGCGTCATTATAAGAAGTCTGCTTAATAGTTTAACTCTTTAAACGATGCACAGCATATTCTTCCTGTAACTGGGAATTTTTTAACTTGCAGTTGGGAAAAAAGATACTATTTTGAATTGGGACTGAAGCCTTTTATGGGCACCACTTATATAGAGAAAAGATCACTGACTTAAGGACTGTGAATGACGGTGTTTCTGAGTATCATCATATGCATACCTAGGAAAAAAATGATTTAAAAACAGCCCAGCACAGAAAAAAAAAATACTTTTTTATTTGCAGTTTCGGCGGGTCACACAGGATGGCGGGAAGTTGCTGATACATGTAAATTATACGTCGCAGGGCTTTTTAAATCAGGTTTGTTTGAAGATATATAGTTAAATGTGGTCTGAATTCTCTGTTTTGTTGTTGTTGTTGTTGTTGTTGTTTTTGATTTTTCTATATCTTTTTTTGAAAATGGTATGTGCACTTAAAGTCACTATACAAACCATGTTTGAAGTAAAAAGCAACCTTTGCCCTGTGGATATCTGTTAGGAAAGAGCTGTCCACTTGGGCTTTTCGCTTGTGCTGGTCTCGATTTTGTATTGTTTCCGTGTTTGTCCTTTTCCTGATGGTATTTAGGATAGGAAGTTGAACAGAATTATATCAGTTCCTGGGGCCGTATTCATAAAGCCACTTAAGTCGTTGCTATGCGGTTGCTAAGGCTAAATATCTATAAAGGAGATTACCCATAACTATGAAATTTGGTCTGGAGGAACAGTCTTTGTAAGACTGTTCCTCCAGAGCAAATTTCATAGTTGTAGTGAATCTCCTTCAAAGAAATTTAGCCTTAGCAACAGCATAGCAACCACTTAAGTGGTTTTATGAATACGAGCCCAGGTCTTGCTAATTTTTTACTTCAAAGTGAAACCATCTTTAGACCAAACATTCATAGTCAGTTCAGAACTTCTTTTGAAATTACCCTCAAAAAGATAAGAGGCCGAGACAAGCACCTTCTTTCTGTTAAAACATAGCTACACACAGACCATCTATGAATTAAAACGTTTTATCACATGACGTCGCATCTGAGAGTGTAATAAAGCCATGCATTAAATGCGATAATCCACTAGTGGATTAAATATGCAAATTACGTCGTAACGTTATGCGTTGACGTTCATAAAAACGTCGCGTTTTCTAATGGCGAAATCATGACGTTTTAGTGCAAAATTTGCTAGTAAAATGCGATTTTAGTGTCATATGATAAATAGAATCTTGCATTCCAGCTCCTGTATTACTGAATTTATTAAACTCGTTGGGGAAAACCGATAAGATGCTCGGCAGAGCCTTGCATCTTATCTTTTTCCCCCACTTGTTTAATAAATTCAATAATACATGAGCACTCAAGTAAGATCCTCTATATATTCTTTCAGCAGTGAGTGCATTGAGAGACTTCAGATGGGGAGACGCCGCTACTGCCTTCAAATCGTACATTGCGGAGCTGATAAATGAAGGTATGTTACTTTGAAAATTCAGTCGGTTCCTGAAGTTTATTTACTCATTAAATTTGTAACTTATATAATATCTAATAGATGATTTAATGTATAAATGACACACTTTCATTGAGGCCATCGCTTTTTTGAGTATGTTTTGTTTTTATGCGTTGGTTTGAATGAATTTATCAACAAAACGTTTCATGATTAACAGCGCTCTGACGAATTGGATCCTGGCTGGATCAGATCTTAAACAAGGCGACAATCTTTCGGCAACTTTATGGAAAGTATGTCAGTGATTTAGTTCAAGAAATAAACTGTTTAAATGTCGGTATTCCTATCAATGATATGCATTTTCTAACATTTTATTTACAGTTGTATCAGCTGCTACCAAGAATATCTTCTACATGTACCTGGCTTGTGGCTACTTAGGTAAACTTTCTCGTACTACATCAGAAATTTTTGTTTTATATGACCAACGCCATAAGTAGTGTTATAACGTCATTACATAATTTTCATGTGTGAAACTTATAAAAATACATAACGTCATTACATGATTTTTCATGTGTGAAACTTATAATAATACATAGTGAGTGATGTCATCGTTACGTCCGTGTCAACCTTTTGTTTGCGCAACACAAGTGACGAAAAATGATTGAAATGCATGCAAATGGCCGTACAATAGCCTTATGATAAAACGAATCTTACGCCAGTCAAGGCTCGCAAAATAGCAAAACTGTCAAACAAATTTATATAAATTTGATGTAAAATGATCACTCATATATTTGTTCAATTGTATGACGCTATTTAATTGAACCCATCACGTTTACAAAAATTTGAATGGTTTAATGCTGCAGTTTTTCACTTCCTTCGTCAAAACAGAACAGAACACAACCTAATTAAGTAGATCGATTTTATTCAGTTGTAGTAGCCGCTATGGTGTGGTGGTTGCACCGAAGACAGTCAAGGCTCAAGGATCGTTATAAAGAGCTGCAAAATGAGCTAGCAATAATTGAACAAAAGCATCCACCAAAAGCCCATGATAGGGGAGACTACGTCGACAGTTCCGAAAACGCAGTTACGGCTCTTGCCTCAACCTCAGTCCAACAGCGACAGCTAAAGTACTCCTAGAGGATGACGCTGAGTCTCAGGTTCCTGTCAATTTCGTCCCGACAGTTGATGTAGAATTTATTGTCACATCTACACACTATGTTGTGTTTTATTATGAGCCATGCTTAGTCAATGTCTACTAATTTCAAAGGAAATTGGAAGACTCTCTCATCGTTGTAATAAAATGAATTATCATTACAAAGAACAAAATACAGAACAAAACCTTATAAATATACACTTCGGGAACCAATGCAACCAGAGGAACAATGGTTCTGTAGCTCACCTGCCATCTTCTGTCAACAGACACAATTTGCCATTTCGCTCATTTGTTACTAATTTGAAACCAATAGCTTAAAAGGTGTGCATATTTTAATTTTAAAATCTCAGTGACCTTGAGCAAAGTTCAAAAAATGACCTTGCCCTTTGATGACCTTATGTCTTCATGTATTCATTTAGTTAACCATATTTTCCAGTTTTTATATTTAGGCTTAAAAAATTCCATGAAATCAACTGTTTAAGCATTTTCCCATACAAAGCATAACATACCAAAGTTGACCTTGCCATAAATTAGGCCAAGGCCAGT
This sequence comes from Ctena decussata, assembly GCA_963989385.1. NCBI lineage: Eukaryota > Metazoa > Mollusca > Bivalvia > Lucinida > Lucinidae > Ctena > Ctena decussata. Next base: position 27,693,496 of record OZ022498.1, on the reverse strand, counting down.
GCACCGTCATGATTGAACAAACTATGATGGGCCCCGAGTCCTCAATGCTACATACCATGCCACGAGGTCATTGTGCCTTTGGTTCTGGAGAAGAAGAATTTTAAAGGAGTTTTACCATATATGGACATGGTCTCCATCTTGGTCATGTGACCATGACCAGCTCAGCAAACTTTGGTTCTTTTAACACAGTGAAGCTAGCTCCGTATGAAATATAGCTTCAAACAGCCAAGTGGCTTCAGAGAAGATGTTTGAAAATGATGACAGGCAACAGAATCACAGTGACCTTGAACAAAGGTCAAAGAATGACCTTGACCTTTAACAACATAATGTCTTCATAGGCTCACTTAGTTAACCATAAATACCAAATATCATATCTTAGACTTGAATGGTTTCTGAGAAATCCACTGTTTAAGCATTTTCCAATGCATCAAAATTGACCTTGTCATAAATTAGGTCGCACTCAATGCACAGTCCTGATTTGTATAAATTATGATGGGCCCAAGTTCCAAATGCTACATACCGAATTTCAAGACCTTAGGCCTTTTGTTTCTGGAGAAAAAGATTTCGGCTCATGTGAGCTAACAAGCTCTGAACGCAAAATGTCCATTTTTTTATTTATTTATTTATTTATTTCCTCTCTGTTTACAGCTTTGTAGTATGGAAAGCGATTTTGGTATTTTGTTCCAAAATCTTCATTCGGCTACGGGTATTTTCATGTTTCTGAATTCCAAATTCAACATTTAGTTTTAAGTTCTCTCTGCAAGGGCATGGAAAATATCTTGGCGTATGTTTTCTGATCAATTTGGTCATTTGTCGAACGAAACTCAGTTTGTTAGAGTATGTGATACCATTGGCAGACCCGTTTTTATAATCGGCTTTTTCAAATTGACTGGTTTAACAATTCTTTTTGGATTTTATTTTGGTATCCAGGATAAACGCACACCCATTATCAGCGCTTTGAAAGCTTCAACAAGGCTCAGCAAGTATTATCAGGCAAAATTTTCCCTTGCTGCTACGTTGCTTAGGCCTTTTCCGGCCAGCCGGTGTGTCCGTCCCAAGACTCCCCTTTCTAATGAACACAGTCTTGCTGTCGTGATTAAATCGATTATTTATCAAAGCACAGGATGGGGTTGGTAGACTGGTAGAGTGTCTATAAAGTCGGTCTGGTCCTGAAGACTTCCATGTTAGGCCATGATTCGGTTACAGAAATATTGAGCGACTGGTACTAAATTGTTTCGTATTTTGCAAACTGAGTATTTTGGTGAATGATTACTGGTATAAGCATGCATTTTCTCACAGGACTGAGTTTTGTTGAATCTTTGTGGAATATGACTACCAAATATTGTCAGGGTAACTGACGAGACTTGAATAGCCGAAACTTTGAAGTTTTACCCTCGTTCCTGCTTTTGAATGTATTCTCTGCTCTTGAAGGAACTTTTTTTATGAATTTAACTTTTTTATCACTTAAAAAGTCTATCGTTTAAAACGAACATTGATAAGTGGAATAACTTTCTGGCCCAAATGACATCGTGAAATAACAGCATTTCTATTGTCAGCGCCCTGAAAGCTTCAACAAGACACAGTAATGATTGTCTGGCAAATCCACCTCTTGATGCTACGTAGGTTAGGCCTTTACCGGCCAGCCCGTTTGTCAGGAGGAAGAGTGGCCTTTCAACTGACCATATAATCTTGTTGTGTTTGCATTGGTTGTTAATCCAAGCACAGGGTGGGACTGGTCAAATGACTTAAAGTTGATCGGGATAATAAAGGCTTCTTCGAATGCCTAGCTATGTTTCGTTGACTTATAGAATCAGCGCTTGGGGCTGAACGTCCTGGGCAAGGGATACACACCTCAGTAAATATTTCTAGTATAAGTCTATATTTTCTCACACTCAATTGAGTTTTGTTTAGTTGTTCATGAAACTGCTCAATAAATTGTATTATCTCCGTTTGATAAACTCTGTTGGTCAAAGGTTGACATTTTTCATTGTGGGATATCTTTCTGATCCACATGACCTCAATAAACAGATTATTCATCAGCTTCAACAAGGCTCAGGATTGATGCTACGTTGGCTGGGCCTTTACCGGCCAGCCCGTGTGTCAGGGGGAAGAGAGTAGCTTTTTCAGCTGAACACGTCACTAAATCGGTTATCTATCCAACCACAGGGTGGGACTTGTCAAGTGTCCGTAAGGTTGATCTGCTTTTGAAGACTTCGATGTTTGTCCATGATTCGTTGAGTTCGAAAACCAGCTAAGTGACCACCGAAGCTTAAATCAAATTTTAAGAAATAGGCAGAACCTAGGAAAGTGTACAAAGTCCTTTTATGTGGTCTCTACGGGTTGGGGGAACGAAAGAGATCATAAATGATCTTTGTCAAATGACCCAAATGGCTGGCACGCCTATATATGGTAAAAATCTTTAAAAATCTTCTTCTCCGACCCCGGTGGGTCGATTCTGGTGAAACTTGGTATGTAGCATTGGGGAGACAAGTTCTACCAAAGTAATATAAATGATGACCCTGGCTTGACCTTGACCTATTTAACGGCTCGGTCAGTTTTGCTTTCGTTGGCTCATGCATGGGAAAGTGCTTTAAGAAGTGATTTAATGAGATTTTATAGTGTTAAATGAAGCAATTTTTGCAAAACGTATGTATAGTGAAGGTCAAATTTCATTGTTTGACATTTGTCCAAGTTCACTTGAAGTAAAACATTGTTACATTTTCTCTTCGGAAACCACAGGCCAATTGAAGTCAAATTTCATATGGAGTCTCAATAAGTTAGAGGGATCAAAACTTTAATCAAATGCTCTTGGTCACAAGATCAAGATGGCGGCCACTCCCATATATCGTAAAAAACGCTAAAAAATCCGAAACCGGTGGGCGGATTCTTTTGAAACTTGGTTTGTATCATCATGGAGACAAGGTCTACCAAAGTATAAAAATGATGACCCTGGGTTGTCCTTGACCTATTTGGTGGCAAGGTCAATTTTGCTTCCATTAGCTCATATATGGGAAAATACCTAAACTCGCGATTTTATGAGATCTTATAACTTCATTATCTTGAATAAAGCAACGTTTGCTAAAATTATGGGTATTGAAGATCAAGGTAACTATTGGACGTTTGTCTGAGGCCACTTGAAATTAAACTTTGTTACATCTTCTTCTCAGAAATCACTGGGCTAATTGAAGTCAAATTTTATATGGAGCCTATGACATGACCAAGATGACAACCATGCCAATATAACGTAAAAACCTTGAGAAATCTTCTTCTCTCTAGAAACATTTGGCCGATTCCCTTGAAACTTGGTATGTAGCATTGGAGAGACAAGGTACAAATTAATATAAATTATGACCCTGTGTTGACCTTGACCTATTTTACTACATGATAAATTTTGTTTCCATTGGCTTATACTTGGGAAAACACTGATTTTATGAGATCTTATATAACTTTAAAGTGTTAAATGAAGCAACTTTTGCAAAACAATGAATATTGAAGGTCACGGTCAATGTTTGACCCAGGTCCAAGGTCATTTGGAGCCAAACTTTGTTACATTTTCTCCTCAGAAACTTCCTGGCTCACTGAAGTCAGATTTCATGAGGAGCCTTTATGGGCTAGAGGGAATAAAAGTTTGTACAAATGATCTTGATCATATGATTAAAATGACTGCCATGCCTTTATTCGAAAAAAAACTTTAAGACTCTGGTTCTTCTAAACCAATGGGCTGATTCCCATAAAACTTTGTATGTAGCATTGAGGACACAAGATTTCCAAAGTTATATAAATGGTGACCCTAGGTTGACCTTAACCTGTTTTACGGCAAAGGCAATTTTGCTTCCATTTGCACATATATGGGAAGATACTTAAAGGCCCCATTGCTCTATTAGCATGAAACATTTCATCATGAGGTATCGCTGCAAGCTTCTCACCATGGTTTCTCCGTTGTAAATGACCGTGATTAGCCAGCTTTAAACAAATAAAATATCCTTGAGTTTCACATAAAAAGGGTTTGAAAACTCATTTGGGTCATTTGACCTACTTTAGATTTCATCAAGTTGAATAAAATGGTAAAAATACAATGTACAGGCGTGGCGTCCCAATCATTTAACGCCTAGGTTTATATAGCATTGCTAGACGGGAAACCAGAGCAGGAATTTGTATTTTGTGAAGCGATTTCTTGTTTTTCAAAAACTCGTTTTCTTTTCTTTTTGTCAGTCATATGACACAATATATGCACATCAGCCCACATTTTATTACCAAACGTGATGAATGAACCTCTTTTTACAATGATTTGAGTTTTGACGTTTTTACCACTGATAGGACTATGGAGACTTTAAGTTAGTGAGCTTATAAGATCTTTAATCTAAAATGTTAAATGAAACATATTTTTCAAAAATTGTGAATAATGACAGTTAAGGCTACTGTTTGACCTTTGTTCAAGGTCACTTGGAATCAAACATTGCAACATCTCCTCAGAAGCCATTTGGCCAATTGAAATCAAATTTCATTTGGCGCCTCTTTGGGTCAGAGGAATTAAAATTTGATCAGTTGATTTTTATCACTTAACTGAGATTGCTGCCTTGCCCATTCATGAAATCTTGGTTGACAAAGAGGGCTGCCATAATCTCGGTGGTCTCAGGTTAGCTGTACATGATCATGGGTCCTCTGGTTTGTAAGAAATCTATTCATTTTCAAAATATTAAGGGTGGATAATCATTTACAAAAATTTTCCTAAGGATTTTTAATTTTCAACATAAAAGGCATAGACATGAACATTAAATGTAAGAATAGGCCTGGTTGTGTTTTTATTCATTCTACTTGTAAGGCGTCTGTCAGTGTTTCAAGTTGTTGAAAACTAGATGACTAATCAAAGCAGCACCCTGACCGAGTAGCCACGATAACAATCTTCTGTTTTCTTCTTTCAACCCAACATACAAACATCATCTAAACAACGTTGTGATGATATCGATACAACATTATGATGTCGGAACAACTCTACAGATGTCAATAAAGCATCATAGCGTTGCATCGACGTTCTTCCGTTGTATGCTTATATGAATTGCCTCATCATTTGTGATGATCCCTATTGTTTACAAGGCCTTAATCTCACAATTATGCATAACAACTCAACCGCATGCTACTTTACCGATTTTTGTCGAGCCCGCTTGCGGTGAGCGAGACATATAGTTGTAACAACTTCAGTTCGGCGTATTTGCGTGCGTGCGTTTGTGCGTGCGTGCGTCCGTCCGGATTTATCCGGGTCATAACTTCTAGATTTATGAATGGATTTCAAAATAAGTTGGTACAATTGTTCTCATTGATAAGTAGAAGTGCCATATGAATCATTTTTTCAGGTAGGTCCAAGGTTAAGGTTACACTTGAAGGTCAGTTGATAAAGCTGTCATAAATTGAGCTTGTCCGAGCCATTACTTCTACAGATATGCATGGATTTAAAAATAATTTGGCACAGTTGTTCTCCTTGATGTGTAGAAGTGCAATCAGCAACATTTGTTAAGGTAGGTATAAGGTCAAGGTCACACTTGAAGGTCAAATGATAAAACTGTCATAAGTAGAGCTTGTCCCGTCCGTTACTTCTACATTTTTGCATGGATGTCAAAATAATGTGGTTCAATCTTTATTCTTGATTAGTAGAAGTGCCAAATGAAATATTTGTTTGGGTAGGTCCAAGGCCAAGGTCACACCACTTGAATGTCAAATGGTAAAATTGTCATAAATTGAGCTTGTCTTGGCAATTACTTCTACTTGTTTCTCAGTTTCTCTTTGTGAAAAAAGGTAATATGCTGTCTCAGCATGATGCTGTTTAACTTCTTTCTACAGTGAAGCAGATAAATTAGTCTTTACATACTTATAGGTTACTATAGCAAACAACGGGCTCGACAGGCTGTTCCTGGCCAACCTTCTAGTTCATGCGAACTCCTAAAGCTGTCATGTGACATTACGTCTTCATAATACTGTTATGTGACGTCAAATTCTAGCACTGGTCGCCTGTAAAGCCAATAGTAAAATTTAGTGATATATTGCGTGACTAATCACTGGGTTGACTAGCGTGACGTTATTTAGCGCAATTCGGACGTCATTTGATTCGTTTGGTGACGTCAGTTTTCAGTTCCACGAGAATAGACGGTGTAACGTCGTTATCTCACATCTAACCATATGAAATATATGCAAACGCCTCTATTACGGAAAGTTGTTGGCGGTATTTCTTCATGTCTGGAATAATCTGAAGGAAACATTTGTGTTTTCCCCGTTTCTTGTGGGTTAAAATCGAAATAGATCCTTGCAAATAAATGATTTGTTGCCCAATATATCATTGGTTGTCGGTCAATCGCCATTGAATATATCACTCGTACTTCGCGCTTGTGATATATCCACTTCACGATTGACCTCCAACCAGTGATATATTGGGCAACAAATCACGGTAAGCAAGAATCTATTTCTTAAACATAGCATGGTTCTTTCAGACATAGAGAGGGATATTTACTTTTTAAGGTAAATACCAAATATATTTCATCGAATGTGTATTAAATATCAGCAATTTAACGAGTGCGTAGCACGAGTGAAATTGTTACTATTTTCGACGCATGAGATGAATTAGTTTTGGAATTTACCGGGAAAAGGTAAATTTTATTTTTATTTATTCATTTTTAGGTTGAGAAGAATAACGGAAAACAGACCGCTTCAAAAATTACTTTTTTCCTAGTCATTTCTCCTCAAATTTGCTTAGCTTAGCAGGTTTAGTAGGCATAATAATGGGTGTAAACATATTTTGCACCTAGAAAATGGTTTATGATGTCCTTTTAATGAATGACTAAAAAAAATCGGCAATTTGAGAAAGCTGCTTGCAGCTGCCGTCGGACTGACGTCGTGTGCAAGTTAGCGATACTCCAGCTCAAAAAGTGACGTCAAAGTGTGACGTCAGTTGCTTGATTTGACGTGCCAACGTCCGTAGCATAATGGCAGACAAGATTTAATGCCAGTGTGACTCTTGTCACACAGTGTGACTCCTATCATTGCCCTTTTCCTTGTTTGTTCTGTACAAATACCAGCAATATCATGCTAGAATAGCTGCATACAAACTTCTTTATAGAAATAGTGTTGGCCTCTTTCCATAACTCGATTACAAAATGAGAAAAGTCGCTAAACACCTTTGAAAAACGGCATGATTCTGACAAAGTGTGAGTCATACCAAATCGCACAGACCCTTCGTGGAGAATTTTTCCCAGAAATCTACAGGCTTCCACGGAGAAGTAAAGATGACGCTGGAACGTGCTTCAAAGACCAGGTACTCTACGCTAACTTGCATAATTGAGATCGATAATAAAGAAGGAAATGTTTATAATCAAAATACAAACGATTAATCGAAGTTTAATTCAGTTTCATATTATTCGAAATAAATACTTTATCATATGAAAAATACATACAGTGAACTCGACAGTATCGGATCATCGACAGTATCGGATCATCGACAGTATCGGATCATCCTTTAGTTATCACCCATTTTCTCACAAATGAAGCAAATATTTTTTACCATTATTTTACAGTCATCAAGTTAGATCTATGACAAAGTGCAGGGTGAAAAATTTGATTGAAATGTGTGGCTGTGAAAAAAAATAGAGTTGTTGAAAAGCTTGGCCCCTGTTCAGCGGCGCTTGCATTTTGTCGGTTGCTCATCACCCCAAAAATAGATTTCGGTTGTTAAAACAATTTATCATTAGGCGATTGAAATCAACTTGACTTTGTAATGTGTCCTGGCATCCCTAAAATTGCAGGCATTCATTATTTGAGCCGCGACACGACAAAACCAACAATGTGGTTGTGCACCCAGCCGCAGACTCAGATCAGCCTGGGCATCCGCCCAGGCTGATCAGAGTCTTCGCTGTCCACATAAAGCTAGCTTAGACCCTTAGGTACCTTTTAAGCCCGAGAAAAGACTTTGATCTGAATGAGTGGATACCCAGACTGATCTGAGTGTGTTGGGCGCACAACCACATTGTTGGTTTTCTCGTGTCGCGGCTCATTTTTTTATCATCCCAGTATTTGATGAAACTAAAGACTTGGAAAGCGGGGCACCTTTGTGCGACAGTAACGGATCACTATATAATTTGAACTTAAATATAGGCATCAGCTGGAAACCCTTATGTTGGATGCATGGTCTGATGCTGAAAGCAAACTATAAATCAACTGCCTCAGTAGCTGGTCTGTTTACTTTCAAAGAAGATCGGTATGAAAATAACATAACATCCTTCTCATAAAATACCCCCCTTCCAAAGCCCGACACTCTAGCGTATGATAATGAATGTTATGCATAACACAACTCAGCTTCTGCTAAACATTCTGAAGAAAGATTCGAGATCAGATCGCATGTGTGTCAATCCAGTAATGACTGGTGTTCATCAGATGAACATTTGTACACTGTGTAGACTCGGATTAATGCCGCAGAACACGTTGAAAGACCATGTTTATATTCTGTTTGCATTGAAATATGTTAATGCGGAAAATCTCAGTAATTTGTTGATTCTGATCAGACGCTTTGGTCTTATCTGGGTCTACAATTTGCAAAGGCAGATAATTGTCTTTCGTGTTTGAGTAGTTCCGTGCTATAGGGGCACAGGGGATTACTGAGCTAAGAGTTATTGACTTGCTTGTAAATGCATTCATTCAACTGTTAACAGACATAATCGTTGCTGGTGAAAGACCGCGTAAAATACCGTTGAAAGGCCGTTAAAGTTTTCTATGAGAGTTTAGTAGGTCCAACTGTTTATGTAGCCAAATTAATGAAGCCAAGAAGTTTGGAGAAAGCCTCGGAGGAACTCTCGTATGAATTTATATAATATGATCCGATACTGTCGCACCTGATTCGTTACTGTCGTAAGACCCTCCTGTAAGTCGGGATAGGTTATCTGCCCTTAAAAGAATAAATTTCCTAAATATTTTGACATGGACAGATAGAAGAAATATTTTGCAACTGTTTTGTCTTTTAACATACATAGTTTTAGTATTCACAACAAAACAGGGTTTTTATTGAAAATGATCCGATATTGTCGAGTCCACTCTACTACACCCATGCAGCAGACCAACAATGTAAGACCACTGTTAAAGGCTCCATAACCCTACCAGTGGGTAAATTCGTCAAAATACAAATCATTATGGAACCTGTACAGCCTTCAGAATTGATGATGAAATGTCGGTTGATGTGCTTTTTGTATCAGATAACTGGCAAAAAAGAAGGAACAAGCTATTTTGGAAAAATGATGTGCCTCTCCATAAAAGTACGCCTTTCGTCACTGATTCCCCGTTAAGCAATGACATAACGCAACCGCGGCACAATCAATGGGATCCGTGATTAATATTTTTGTACATTGTATTTTTATCATTTGTTAGAACGCCTGTACCTTGTATTTTTATCTCTTGTACCTTGTGTTTTTACCATGAAATAAAGCTTGTGAAATCGAAAGTAGGTCATATTAGTTGCCAACTAAAAAGACCAAGTTATTTTTTCAAATCTATTTTAAGGTAAACTCAAGGACGTTTTGATTTTTCAAAGCCGGCCAATCACGATGATAATCAACGGCGAAACGGTAGTGAGAAGTTTGCAGCGATACCTCGCGATAAAATATTTCATGCTGATAGAGCTAGGGGGCCTTTAAATACTGACACAGAGTCTCCTCTGATGACAAACATCTCAGCTATGATGGACATGATCCATGTTTTGCAAGGAGAGTTAGCAACACTGACAGCAAAAGTAAATCAGCTGGAGCCGTATTCATAAAACGACTTAAGTGGTTGCTATGCTGTTGCTAAGGCTAAATTTCTTTGAAGGAGATTCCCTACAACTGTGAAATTTGCTCTGGAGGAACAGTCTTACAAAGATTCCCTACAACTATGAAATTTGCTCTGGAGGAACAGTCTTACAAAGACTGTTCCTCCAGACCAAATTTCATAGTTGTATAGATATTTAGCCTTAGCAACCGCATAGCAACGATTTAAGTGGCTTTATGAATGCGGCCCCTGGTTTCACAAGCAGCAAATAATTTATACAGGACTGTTGATGAGACATAGGGGAGAGTCAGGTAACTTCGGACAGGCGGGTAAATTCGGACATACCATTGCAAACAGTGAAAATCCAGATGAGATGGCTCATAATGATCCTCCGAACATGTTGATACTGAGTCTAGAGTAGAGGTACAGAATGATGTCATAAATATCTCTAGCGGGGATGAAACATCAAATATAAATGAGCATCCAGTTACCGTCAGTTCAAAAACTACAGATAAACAGCATTCAGGACCACTGCCTCGTTGCCTACAGACAGAGCTTTCTTGCACTGTATTACAGTCTCCATAGTCCTACCAAAGGTAAAAATCGTCAAAATACAAATCACTATGAAACCTGTACAGCCTTCAGAATTGATGATAATATTTCGGTTGATGTGTTTTTTTGTATCATATAATTGGCATAAAAGAAGGAACAAGGTATTTTGGAAAAATGATAAGTCTCTCCATAAAAATACGGGTTTCGACTCTGGTTCCCCGTTACGCAATTAAATAATGCAACCGCGGCACAATCAATGGGATCCTTGCTTAGCAGTTTTGTACATTGTATTTTTATCAACTGTCAAACACCTGTATCTTGTATTTTTATCTCCTGTACCTTGTGTTTTTACCATGAAATAAAGCTTGTGAAATCGAAGGTAGGTCATTTTAGTTGGCAACTAAAATGGCCTAGTTATTTTTTTCAAATCTATATTATGGTACACTCGAGAACGTTTTGAGTTTTCAAAGCCGGTCAATCACGATAATAATCAATGGAGAAACCGTAGTGAGAAGTTTGCAGCGATACCTCACGATAAAATATTTCATGCTGATAGAGCTATGGGGCCTTTAAGACATCAACTCCTAGGCAAAAGAATCAGCAGATAGAGCAGAGATCTGGCTTTGTTCCGAGGCCAAGGCAAAGAACAGACAAAGCAAGGCAGAGTCCCAGACCATTTCCCAGGAACTCTACATAAAACACTTTATCTTTGCAGAAAATTCTCCTAATAGGTGACTCAATATTATCACCAGTCAATCCAAAAGGTCTGAAACAAAATGTGTTTAAAAACGCAATATCGGGGGCAACCATTAATGACGTTTTTGACAGAGTAAAGATGTTTGACATGAAGCAATTTTCTCACATAATTGTCTATGTGGGTGGCAATGATGCCTCCAGCAGAACCGATACGGAACTGTTTGAAGAGATCTACGATCAGCTTATTCAGCATTTGTACCAAATGAACAATAACTTCATATTGTACTTTGCAACAGCTGCCCAAGAGGAGATACTCGTACATCTAAGATTAATGACATTATAAAGGGACTATCAGATCAGCATAACACAGACTTTATGGACCTAAACAGGACATTTCATGATAAAAATGGACAAAAAATTGACAGTTATTATAAGGTGGACACCATTCATCTCTCATCCTCTGGAGTTAAGCGCTTGTTAGGAACCATTGATAGAGAAGTTATCATTGTACATGACTTTGGAAGTTGTTGTTATTCAAGCCGCAGTCCACGTTTGTACAGACATCGAAAGTCTCTACACAGCTATACAAGGAACAGCAGACATGAATACAGAATAGAAAAAGACATTCCATGTTATAAGTGTGGAGAAATGAATCACGATACTAGTCAGTGTCGACACACAGAACAATTAAAGTGTTTTCACTGTGGTTTCTATGGACATAAACAGAAAGATGTCTAAGGAAATAGGGGAGAGTCGGGTAACTTCGGACAGCGGGTTAATTCGGACAGTGACATTTTTCCTTTATATGTCAGTTGTCTGGAAATAAAACAAAACCATAACTGGCTAAACAGTGAAAATCCTGATGAGACGGCTGATTATGAGCCGTCTCATCTGGAATTTCACTGTTTGCAATGCTATGTCCGAATTTACCCGCCTGTCCCAAGTTACCCGACTCTCCCCTAGGGGTTTGGCAATGATGCCTGTACTATGAATGAATCCGTAATATTTAAAAATAGATATTCACCTTTAAACAGTGTTTGTTCAGAAAGTGATTTTATTTAAGTTTCATACGAGGCTTGCCTCTCAGAAGACTTAAATAATCTGGAAACGAGCCTGAGATTTCCTTGTTGGGATCTCAGCACTAACATTAATTAGTTTGCAGCGATACCCCACGATAAAATATTTCATGATTTTTTACCACTGATAGAGCAATGCGGCTTTAAAGTCCCATCTAGCACTGTGATTACTTTGCTAGCGAAGCGAGAGCTGGTTGCTTTGGTTTTCCTTGCGTACCGGGCAACACGGCAAACGAAAATGAGCGACCCAGCAGCCATAGTTTAACTAGTTATACATAAAACAGAAAATAGAAACCAAAGTTAGCCTCCTTAAAGATTATGTGCATGAATGTATGCCGTCTAACTAACCCGTTTATACCGTTGTTAAGCCTGAAGACAATGAAGTGCATTTAAATCGCGAATCATATGCCATATGGCTTCGTTTATATCTAATGAATATTCATAAACTGCTTATCTATGATAATTTTGAAAAAGAAAACCTGGACCATCACATTTGTTTGCTTATCCCTATTCTCTGAGAAAGTTCTGAAAACTTAGAGTCTTTGGAAACATGGAACACACCAAAGATATAAAAATATCAGTCTGTCCCTGACCAGTAGTGAAATGTGGAATACCAACCATGCCCGGCCCGGCACGGCTTAAACAGAGCTCTATTTTTCAAAAGACTGAAAATGAACTGAATGATCCCAAAGGGCCAGATAAAGTCCTGAAATTATATAATCTACTCAGTGCAGATTATATTATTTCTGGACTTTTTTCTGACTTTTTGGATTCATTGAGTTTTATATAGCGGCCGTAAAACGTCTCCCCATACTTCATCATTGTGCCGATTGTGCGGCTGTAAAACGTCTCCCCGTACTTCATCATTGTGCCGATTGTGCGGCCGTAAAACGTCTCCCCGTACTTCATCATTGTGCCGATTGTGGCACAATGATGAAGTACGGGGAGACGTTTTACGGCCGCTACACATCACGTAAGTTGAATGGGTACATCTACTACCATTTTCATTTGTAACTTGCATCTCCATCGGGATTAATTTTTCAGGAAAGATTTTGCTCCTCTAGGACCCAATTCTTTCCTTGAAGAGTGGACCCTTTTTAAAAGGATTTAGTTGTCCAGGAAAGCCAATCGGATACACTGAAATTGTTTTCCCTTGAAAAAATGGCGAGAAACATGGAGATGTATCCATAGTACATATTACATTTACAATAGTTGTTCCAGCTCAAAATTTATATATACGAGTTGGTAGGTAGATCTTCAGGACTGAAATATCGAAAGTCGAAAGAAAGAAGTAGAAAGTAAGAAAGTGGAAATAAGAAGTTGGAAGTCTGAAGTTAAGAACTTGGAAGTCAGTTTGGAAGTCGGAAGTAAAAAGTTGGAAGTCAGTAAGACGTGAAGAAGTTTAGTAAGACGTGAAGAAGTTGTAAGTAGGAAGTGAAGTGAAAGTAGGATTTCACTTCGTGCTTCCGACTTCTTACGTCCACTTTCTTACTTTCTATTATATTTTACACTTACGACCCTGACCTCCAACGTTTTACTTTCAACTCCTTATTTCTGACTTCTTTCTTTCGAATTCTTACTTCTGACATTCAACTACCTACTTCCCGACTTTTACTTCTGACTTCCGACTTCTTACTTCTAACTCCCCATTTCCAACTTCTTAATTCCGACTTCTAAAAAGTCGGAAGTAGGAAGTCGTAAGTTGGAGGTGGGAATTAAAAAAGTAGGAAGTTATGAAGTTAGAAGTAAGAGGTTGGAAGTAGGGAGTCGCGAAGTTAGAAGTTCTTGCAGTGCTTCAATAGATCAGAGATTCATGTCCTTTTGATGATCTTAGCAATGTAACTGTGCTGTAAAAACTATGGCCTTTTACTTTTTAATATCGAATGTTGCAAAACAATCCATCTCAAACTATACGTGACAACCTACTGTATATTTTTTTTTTTTAAATAAATCGCGTTGTGATGCTATTATATGTGATAGCATGTTCTTTCTTCTTATGTCAAGTTATAAAGTAAACAATGATTTCAAGATCTATTATTTCTTTTATGAAAAACACCACACTAAACTTTGCTTAATAATCTATATTTGTACCTCCCCTCCATTCAACATTTGAGTACCCAATATCCTTATAATGATATAACGTTTTATTATCTTTACCAAAGTCAATAAGAATTGACTTTTTAATTTCCCAAATAATATTTGTACTGGCACTCAATGGAGTCATTTGCTTTTGAATAATGCTAAATAAAATAAATCTTCACAGTTTACGGACCTGCTTTAAGAATTTTTGAAATCAGAGAAAGTTGAATAAGTTTACCAAGATACTATATTGGTTTCTCTATTACTTAAAATCAAACAAATATGTGCCCTGTGTCACGTAAAAAGATGTCTTCAGACTTATACAATTTCCGATGACAAAGATCAACGTGAGCAATTATTTAGACTCATCAGTGTCTTCACTTATCAATTTAAAGATTCCTCAGGATTCATAGATTGCTGATGTGAAAAGGGAAGACTTAGATCAGCCTGCGCTGGTACACAGGCTGATCTAAGTCTTCCCTGTTCGCAAATGTCCTGATACCCCCAAACCTCGTGGCACGGCTATTGTGCACACTGAAAAGGGTAGAAATTGACGTTGACAAATAATTTGGCATTGATTGATGGCTATGACATGAAGACTACACAAATAGCTGAAACCTAACCTTTGATATATACACAATTTGTTAATCTTTTAAACTGACAACCATAACTTAATAAGTTGGACAGAAGACGTAGAAACTTGTGAAGTGCTGTTTACACAGTTTTGGAATGAAAACGAAAGTCAAAGCAATTAGTTCACCACCCCAAATCTTGATTATATATTGGTTTATGAGTAGGGGTATCGACAATATGAAGTGATATGAAATTCGTCACGTGAAAAGACTCCTTTTTTGTGTGGTCAGCTACTCCGATCAGTAAATGTTAGGATACTGTGTTTACTACCAGATAACCCACGAAGACAGCAAAATTTAATATCGCCTCTCGGGTGCACGTCATTTCGTCTAAACCCATTTCGTCTAAATGTCATTTCTTCTAAAGGCCATTTCGTCTAACGACCATTGCGTCTAAATGACATTTCGTCTAATAGACATTTCGCCTCTCATGAAGATCCGTTCTTAAGCATTTTTCAGCGTGATGCAGCGCAGTTGCTCTTCAGCATTTTTTTATCCTATCAAAAAGTGTATCCGTTAATATGGTAAAACATGCAGCTCCCTTTCGGGTGCTGTAACTGATATATTTCACAATTTTCTTCAGTATATATGTGTGCGAATGGCCAAATTGATCACTGACAATCAAAATTGATCACTGACAATTCAAACATATTTTATTGCCGTTGTACATGTACACTCAACAAAATTTCTAATTAGTCAGTTTTATACCTTGCAGAAACATGATTTTTAAAATGCATTTTTTGGATATTATTGTTATCACAATTTAGGGCTGTTATCTACTTACTAAATGTGAATGTTGTAATCAAAACTTTATTGTAATACTGGGTTATGGCCCTTCTTCGTTAATCATAGAATGTTTTGAATACACATGATAACTGTATCAAACTGCCACAATACAAAGACAATTCAGAAGTAAATAAAGTTTTCCATGACAAAAACATGAAACCATACTCGGTCGTCAAGAAATTTTTATCTGTATTAATTTGAACATTGAAGTATTCAAATTACCCCTCTTTCAATGTTTGTGTAAATCTTCATAGACGCCTCTAATTGTAGTGAAACCTTTTGCAAATGCATAAGCGATGGTGCTGCTTGTAAAGTACAAGAAAATATGTTCATTTGTTCTTCATAATCTGTAGCTAGAATAATCTAAAGTTGCATATGGTTAAAGTCTATGGACAAAGTGACCAATCTGAAATTTTGTTCAGTGTATATGACAAGTACAAAGAACAGGCTTGTGCTACAAGTTCTGACAACATTGATCACAACATCCACTTTTCAAATATATCGTAAGTGCCTCTTTATTCTTTCCCTTGTCGAAGTTCTATTCAACAAAGAGCTTTTTATTTGCAGCCTTGAATATTCTTGAACCGTACAGCCCAAACGCAAGTGCTTGCTGGACTATCAAAGATAATAATATTATAATTATTATAATACACACAATCAATTTTCGACAAGTTGAACAAATTGTGAAACATTTTGACGAGATTTGTTTGCAGCGTATAAAAACACAGTTCGGATCGGTTGCCAGCGAAACCAATATGACTTACTCAGGACAAAACGAAAAGCTTTGACCTACAAATCTCTCACTTCTAGTTAGTGAGGTTAAATGCTGCATGCTTTAAGAGTTTCAAAAATTGAATTACGTTACGATAAACTCAAAATTTCCAGAATTTATTGTAATACAAAAGGAAACGCCTCAGCATCTCCTATACAAATTGCTATTTAGCGCAATACCATGTTAATATAATCAGAAGATACACAAAAAGTAAAACAAACCGCATTCGTGAAAATGGATTAAAATTCTTGATACAGACATTCAATTCAATGTATCATGATAAATGATTAGGGTAATCGTTGGTTTAACCCTGCTGGGAGAGATACAGAGTGGACAAATCCTTCCATTTGTAACAATGTTACTACCGCAAAAATCGCAGAGTATTGGAACATGCCAACGCAAACCGCACACTACAACATAAAATGCTCTGATCAGAGTCTACATTCTTTTTGATTCAACCAAGTTATGCAGCTGCATCTGATAGCGCAAATAAACATATTTTGATTCTGTCATGAACAAGTGCATTGCAGGAATAACCAAGATTGAGATTAACGTGTCCAAGTATATAGAATTGTTTCGATACATTAGAAAATGGTATTTGAATGACTCACTTTCAATTTGAAATGGATATATTAACCAAGGGATAAAGCAAACAAATAAACGCTAAGACAGTCTAGGCCACTTAAAAAGAACAGATTTACCATAACAGGATAGTTATTCAGAGGACGAAATACCAAGATAGCCCTATCTTAGACTAATAGAAAATTAATTTGAGTTTGGGTAGGCAATGTTATTTCGATGAGTTGTGGATTTAAGTCGTGCGCCAACGGATAATTTTGAATAACAAATGACACCACGACTGCCATATTGGATGTGAAATTAACCTTTTCCTCACGTCGTAAGCGACTAGACGTCGCCTCCTTTATCTAGAGAGTATCCTACAGGAAGTGTGTACGTAGGATGCGCATAATTGACATTTGTGTGTAGACAGGGAAGATGTTGAAACAAAGATGAATGAGTTCAATTATAACTGCTTATAAAGCTGTCCCTAAAAGATAAATATACAACTATTTTCTGCCCGTTTATTTACGCGCCAAAATGGTCTTAATGTATGTTCAAATACCAGTTTCCCTCCTTATGCTGTCGACCGAGCTAATCCGGCGGAGGTCGGGTCGGGCGATGGTGCTGGGTAGCTTTCAGTGCCGGGGTATCGTACTAATTTGGATAATAGTAGAACAAGGACCTATTCTGCTTGCAGTAGGTGCGAGTGGGGGTTGTTTGGATTTTTTTCTCTCATCTATCATTTTCTTTTCTACTCCGTCGCTGTCTGGGACACGGCCCGATATAGACTGAAATACTGTCTCAAAGTGCCGTTGAAACCCAAAACATCAACCGAGCCAGTCAGTTACCATACATCAAAAGCGGCTGTCAGCCCATACCTCATACTGGAGACCCACCTGTTAATCACAGAATATGGCATTTCCATGCATGCAGACGTTACCTTTCAAGTAACCGTCGTCTGACAACAGGCGTTGTGTATTGCATCAGCGCCGTAGATTTCCACGGATTTAGGACAATGGAAGTTTGGACAATTTTATACCCTTAAGCTTAAGGGTTTTCTACCATTATGTGATAATCGACCGTACAGGCGGACGAACCATGCAGTATCTTATTTTTAGAACGATACTCACACTGTAAAAAAATCCATAGATTTTGCGGTAGAATACCTGGCAAGCAGCTGGCAGTCCATTTCCCGTTATTTTTTCGGGCATCTGCCTGTAGAACTTTTTATGAAATCACGATATGATACGGTTATGTAAACTGACCGCACTCGAAAATACCTTTATAGAGTTGAAGGGATACAGAACCAAAACCACGGGACGGACACACGGCGCAAAGTGTGTGCAACTATGGTTACGTACCGTTGAGCCACTTGGGTAATGTCGATAAGAGAATAGAACTGAACTGAACTGAACCAAAACCATATCTGTCTTATTTACCCTAATCTGCGTGTTGATTCCTACCAATGTTTATGGGTGCCCGTATTCTACCGAAACATCTACAGTGCAGTGTAGATCTTCCACGTTATGGGGTATCTCGTGCTAAAGATTCAGGGGCCGTATTCATAAAGCCACTTAAGTCGTTGCTATGCGGTTGCCAAGGCTAAATATCTATATAGGAGACTCCCTACAACTATGAAATTTGGTCTGGAGGAACAGTCTTTGTAAGACTGTTCCTCCAGAGCAAATTTCATAGTTGTAGGGAATCTCTTTCAAAGAAATTTAGCCTTAGCAACAGCATAGCAACCACTTAAGTTGTTTTATGAATACGGCCCCAGGTATTTTGGGATCGTGCTATAAGTTGGTCATAATGACCGAGCTTATGAAAACCTTTAAACGACCTATCTTGGATGGCTGGATAGAGTTTGACTAAACTATATTTGCAGCACCAATTCCTTTCAAATCAATGACTCTCAAGTTTACAAAGATACACTCCGATACAGATTTTGGTGTGTTGTTCTGGGTTTCACGGCTCTTTGAGACAGAATTTCAGTCTATATCAAGCCGTCTCCCAGAGAGTGAGTGAGTGAACTAGGGCTTAACGACCCACCAACAACTGGGTCATATGGAGACGGGACCTCGGTTTAAAATGTCTCATCCGAAAGACCGGAGAAGCGGGGGATCTATTTTGCGATCCAAGGATTGGTAGTCCAGCGCGTTGTCCACTACATCACCACCGCTCCTCTCCCAGAGAGAGGGAGAAAGAAAATAGATGTGATAGACAAGAGAAAATATCCAAACACCCCCATCCGCACCTACTGCAAAGATAGTTGGCCCTTGCCCTACAATTGTCCAAATTATTAGGACGCCCCGATACCAAAGTTACCCAACACCATCGCCCGACCGCAACCAGGCCCGCTCCCCATCTTCACCCCGGCTTCTTCCCCAACTGCATATGCCCTAACCACATGTGCATGTTTATCAGAGCGTAATTCGTGTATCTCTTCAACCTCTTTTTAGACTGAAAACCCGTTTTGGGTTCATATGCAAGCAGTGCAGACCCACTTAAGACGTCGCAGAATGCGGCGTCTGGTCTTTGCAACAATGTTTGCTTACAGGATTTTCTATAAAAAATACAATAAAAGTGAAAACATTCACCAGAAACCTCTAAAACTAGAAATGGAATCATCTAAATGATAAGGAGGGACTAGTCCACTGATGAAAAAAAGGGGTTAACACAGGTTTTCTCATGCTGATATAATTGTAGAAAGTGAATATGTTCGTCTTAAGGGTTAGGGTGTAAACAAGAAGAAGAGATAGTGTAAACAGTGGTTTCATCTATTAGTTCTGTTCAAATATTAGTGATGTTTCAGCGAGATAAACGAGGGTACAACAAACTTATAGCCCACAATCACGGTGATTAAATTCTTAACACAGGTCTAATTGTGCCGTATTCGGTAGCCACATTACGTACCCAACTTACAATGTAAATATGAACTTGTTACAGTATTACTTGAAAGTAACTTTGAATTCTTTTGTGACACATATTGACACCAATGCTAGCTTCCTTTGTTTCTAAAAAGAAAGCCATATTTTCTAATAGAAAATGATTGGCATACGAATGCTAGGAATTTTGACGTGCGTCTTTTAATATGTTCACATACTAGTTCTAAACTATTTCAAGCGATAATTCGCTTCATGTATTTCTGAATTGCCTAGCTATAGGCCTATGTAAAATATTGCACAATGCGTAAAAACTGGCTTATTTCAGGATCGAAACAAAAAATTCCAAGATTGATCTCAAAACGCAAAATGGCTCGACGAATGTGATGAATACCTCCCCAGTTCCAACACATATATGATATCCAAACAAAATTGTTAGTGAGTGCAAGGAAACCACTAGATGATCCACGATGGACCCGACCAAAGACATTGACGGTCAGCCCTACTCTTCTGCAAAGATTTAAGAAAGTGCATTAACACCGAGGCCCGACTCAATGACAAGCAATTACAAGGGGAGGCCCGACTCAATGACAAGCAATTACAAGGGGAAGATCGACTCAATGACAAGCAATTACAAGGGGAGGATCGACTCAATGACAAGCAATTACAAGGGGAGGCCCGACTCAATGTCAAACAGTTATAAGGGGAGGAATTGTTCTGTAGATCTGGTAAGGCACCATGCATCCAGGATTCTGTTGTGGTTTGTTAGTGTGTGTGTGTGTGTGTGTGTGTGTGTGTTTTCCACAATTTGTCGGCTTTCTTTCAGTTTTTCACTTTTATTTATTTTTGGGACAGCCTCGTAGCCAACTACTGGGAAAGAGCTGAAACCTTGGCTTTTCGCTTGTTTTGTTTTGTTTTTTGTTGCTTGTTTTCATTGATTTGGTAAGGTACCATGTATCCAGGGTTCTGTTGTGGTTTGTTATTATTTTCATAAGTTGTCGACTTTCTGTTAGTGTTTCACTTTTAGTTATTTTTAGGACAGCCTCGTAGCCATCTCCTGGGAGATCCCCTTGGTTTTCGCTTGTCTTGTTTTGTTTTGCTTGCTTTTATTGTTTCCTTTCTCACTTGGTGTTTAACCGACTACTCAGGGAAGGAACTGAACTGTAGTCTATAGTGAACACATCCGCGGTGACCTTCATCTGATGCACTCGTTCACTTGTAAAGTATTGGGAAAAAAGAAGCCATGAAAAGGCGTGAACAAGCGCATACAGACACAAACCATCGTGGTGGGAGGGTGGGTTTTTTCCTGAGGTTATCATAGAATCACATAGCCATAGCTAAAGGAAACCTCAAACTCAGCGCCCTCCTAACTTATTTCACAGCCACGGAATGATATCAATTCACGGTTTTATCAGCATACGTCACCGGGGGTGTGAACACATCCGCGGTGACCTTCATCTGATGCACTCGTTCACTTGTAAAGTATTGGGAAAAAAGAAGCCATGAAAAAGCTTAACAATGGCATCAACACCTCTACATTATAACCACGACTTTTTCCCCAAGACTCTATTCCCAATACTCACCTCTGACATAGAAAGACAAAAAAGAATCAGTATACATACTATTTATTATATATAGCAAAACTAGGTTGTACAGTCTACAGAAATCAAATTATGCGCCATAATACAACACAACAAAATCGCAAAAATGAGAGAACAAAACACTTAAAACTATAACTAGAAGCCATTTACATATTAGGATGCATAAAATGGAGAACTCAAGTCAGAAAAATCTGCATTAGTCTTGTAAAAGCTCTCTGCAGTATAATGATGATCTAAGACTGAGTCAGCAAGGGTGGAAGCCGTGTGGTTCGCACTACGTAACAGTTGTGATCGGCAGTAATATCGAGCACTACGAGTACTACGCCAACCAACATGATTCATGATAGCCGTTGTGTCAGCTTCATCAGAGAGGGCTAAAGACAAGGCGCAACCTGCGCGAAGGCTATGCGGTGTTTCACCCTCATGAATCCCGAGAGCTGACAGGTATTTACTTAGCCTGTCATGAATAGCGGAATATGACAGCTTAGCATTTTGTACGAATCCTTTCTCTGACACAGGGCGGAACAAATATCCCTGACTCAGATCAACCTTCCAAGCTTTTGAACGCGCAAAATAATATTCAAGACCCGCAATCGGACAAATAACAGCATCATTACAGCGCTTTATGACAAATAAATTAGAATGATCGCCGCCGCGAAGTGTCTTCCCAAACGTATGTTCAAATACAAAGCCGGACTTATCTGGCAATTCTTTCACCTCTTGCGTTAAAATATTGGCCACATCACTAGCCCTGTCTCCGGCAAAAAATTGCATTTTGAATAGTGCTTGATCTCTAACAAAGACAAACTGTTCACGCAATGTGAGATCACGTCTTTTTAATTGCTGAGTAATGTACAAAGAAATTTGCTTAAGTTTGCTCACAAACATTGGTTTAGCCTGTCGCGGGGTGATACGCGCCCTAGCCTGCTCCTCCTGAATTACTTTAATATACATGTCAATTACTGGGGAATCGACCGGGTTACCGTCCTGACGTAGGGAATGCCATGGTGTATGTTTCCCATGAGCCTGGAAAAGAGTGCGAAGTTGCTGTACTATATTCTTCAACGAACTAGAAGACAAACGAACAGGACATGAACAGTCAAATACTCCCCGCTGTCCAATATGAATACAAGTGAAAGAATGAACTTGTGTTTTGCCATATTTATCGTACCAAACAAGGAACTTGCGAATGTCCTCAGGAGATGCAGATTGAATATCCGGCTGATTTGGAAGTGAAAACAAGAAATTACACAGTTTAGTTTCTACACCGCACTGCCTTCTTAGTGATTTAGAAGACTGTAGCTGTGAATCAATAGTCTCTAGCCTCGCTTGAATAGCCTGCATGCGAACTTGTGAAACCGCACCAATCTGAAATGACATGAAACCCATCCTAGACAAATTGGATACGATAAGCCCACAACGGATACCTTAGGCCGACTTTGTCTTGTATATATCCGCGTTTCGTGGGAACACAAATGACCCCTTTCTCCCCTATATCGCCTAACCGTACAGATGATTGGACACTGGACATCAGAAGAGACCACCACAAAGGTTTTGGGTTCATCTCCGGAGCAACCAAAGTACATTTTCCCACTTTCTGTTCTTTCAGCAAACAAAGCAGTGGCATGATCAAATTGTAAGGTGGATAAACATATGGATTCAGCTCTAAGGAGATATCTTGTGCAAAGACATTGACACCTGAACTTTTTGGAGACGGACCTGGGGTAAAATGGCGTAGACAATGTCCATCCGCCGACTGCATGGCGTTTGAATCTAAAGCCATGAGGTCAACCGAATGAGGGCCAAACATTTCCTCCAAGTTACTCCAGACTGAGGACTGTAACATGGAATCGGACAGTCGTATATTACGACTCGGGGCGTCAGCAGGATTTAAAGCTGAAGGGATATATTTGACAGTTAAACTGATATTATTTCGATATACAAACTGAAAAATCTGTTTCATAATACTGTTCAGGGCGGAATCGCGAGAGCCTTGGTTATTCCAGCAATACACAACTGCAGAGTTGTCCGACCATAAATCTACTCTGAAGTTTTGAAGCTGACTTTTTAATGATTGTAAAGCCTTTAAGACAGCCTCCGCCTCCTTCAGATGAATTGGCCGTTGGTCATTTGGCATCCAAAAATCACCAAAAGTTAGGCCTTTTAAACTGCCAGAAAGTATCTTTGCACCATATCGAAACGTAGACGAATCTGTTACAAGAAAGAACTGCTGATGCTGTTCTTTGCGCCAAGAAGAATAACCCTCCCAATTATCTAAGAATTTCCAGAACTCGATTTCCTCCCTTAAAGCTGCAGACAAGGGAATCGTTTTCGAATTCTTCATACAGTAGGAAATAGCAGCGTGAACCTCACGACAGTATAGTTTTGCAGCTGGGATAGCAAGATACATGGAGATGCATTTCCCAGCAAAACGCTGAAGAGTTTTTATGTCAACCCTGTTTGCAGAAAGTATTAGCTCTCTTAAATCTATGAATTTTCGTTTTTTGTCATCTGGCAGAATATATGCCTGCAGAATCGAGTCGACATAAAACCCTAAGAATTTTATCCGTGTACAGGGGTGCAACTGACACTTTTTTATCGCCAAGGTATAACCTAGTCTTGTCAAAATTTCTAAGAGAATATAAACGATAGAGTCACCATTAGACAGACAGGAGCTGGTAGTCATGTCTTCAGTGGGAGCCACCTGTTTTGTTGAAGCGAATCGATCATCGATATACTGAGTCGTCAACATCCCATATGAACGCAAGTACGAAGTAACCTGCATTCCAATAGTCTGATAAATAAAAGCCGAAGCTTTCCAACCAAAGGGAAGACACGCATAACATAAAAGCCAGCCAGCAAATTGAATACCAAAATATTTCTGAGATTCTTTGTTCAGCCGGACATGTGAATATCCAGATTTGTCATCGCAAGTAACCATGGTGGCCCCAGGTCCCACTAAACGATGTATATCTCTGAGTGTTTCAAGTTGAAAAGGGCAATCTTTGATCCATAAATTAAGGTAGCGTTCATCATGACAAAGTCTTGGTTTGGAAGGCTCTACTGTCAAAGGCATAATAATATGCGGCGGGTCGCATTCACCTACTCTTCCTAAAAGATGCAAAGAACCACAACGGATCCCTTCATACAGCTCATTGATAATAAACTCCGAAAATTCCCTGCACGTGTGCGAGTTCTGAAAGAACATTGGAGGCGGTGTATGAGAATCATAAGCACGACCCTTAAAATTACCCTTAAATGAGCTGAAAAAGTCATGTATACTAATGCCCTCGTTAATCCACCTGCGAACCATTGCTGACTCATTATTAGAATCATGCAATAAAATCTTTTCCCATTCACTACAACATGCATGTAGCTGACCGGCTACAAACGAGTTCGAATCCCTCAGTGGCAACACATTAACATCAACTCGTAAGTTATTAGATAAAACTTGCTCAGCACTAGGGTGAGCCGAAGCAGCGACCTGTCCTCCGTCCAGAGTAACCCAAGATGGACGATCCCTGCGTTCTGGTAGTACCGATTCTGGCGAAAAATTCACCTCATACTCCCAGTCTAAGATTCGAATCTCCTGGTTTGAATATCGCATCGGAGTCTAAAAAGATAAAAGCAGAACGCATTGCCATCCAACTAGAGGCGACTCAAGACGGAGGAAGCCCGCTGCCCCGGCCCACGTGAACAAAAGTTCACTGAGGCATCAGTGTCCCCGGACCAGATAAGCAGGCCTCCGTGCATTTATAAACATATTCAATACGATACAACGGACAACCAATTTTGTTAAATGATATTCAGAAAACTCTTCTATGGTATAATAATATAGTACTGTCATATCGTCGCACCAAAGAACGCAAAATATACACCAATTACATTCATAAGTAATGCAACTACTTTCATATATAGTGCAAGAGCTAGTATGGCTCAACCTTTTGGTGGCCGCTTACTTAGGTTTTGCCTGCTTCATTTTCTCACAGTCCCTAACCAAGTGAGTCGAGCTGTCGCAAAACAGACAATTTCCTCTCTGACGAAAGGAAAATCTAGGGAAGGCACCTCTGCCAGAGCGTGAAAAATTCGGCATAAATCCTGACCCATAATTTGAAAATGGAGGTGCATAGCCACCAGGGTACACAGGCGAGTAATGCATATACCCAGGGGGGTACAAATTCGAAAGAGGCGATGAGGACTGAGAGCCGGACTTTTCCTTTGGGTCATCTTTTTTATCATCTGTTTTGCTCTTGGACTTAAGAGACTTAGACAGAGCTTTAGTAATAATATCCGAAGCTTTACCACCAAGGACACTTAACACAAATGATGCCATATTGAACTTGCCCTGATTAATATGGGCCTGTCTTGAAAGTTCCATAAACATGTCAGTGTCCTCATGTGATTGTGCACGGCATGTCTGTACCAACTCATCAAGGGAGAGTAAAATAAGCTGTTCACTTGGGTTGTTCTGGAGGCAAAGGCTCCTCACCTTGTCCTTTATCTTGGTAACTGAAGCTTCTGTGTCTTCTTTTGTAGCCGATGTACAAGTAGAGCTTGTAGACTTTGTTTTTTTCTTAGGTGGAACTTCAGAATCAATCTTGTCGTCGTCCTTAAAAATAAAATTGTGAATGACCTTGTAAATAGCAGAGAGTGCAACTTTATGAATGAAATAATCAGCTAAAATGAATGAACTCTTAAAGTACAGAGAATACAATTTGTATGAATGAAATAATTCCCTGATAAGTCAGGACAACTAGAGATAACATTATGCGTAATTAGGAAAAAGAAACAATCTAAGCCATTAACAATTGATAACAAGGATACGCAGACACTGAGCTTAATAGCCTAATCAGCGATAACGGTAAAATTCACAATGAGTACAGTTTCAAAAGCCGTAAATTCCGTAAATAAGAAAATCATGGCCTCAACAGAGGAGTCTGTGCTGACGTCCTAAGCTACACGGATACCGACAAGCCAGGTACATATACGAAAAGAACAAACCTCCAATTCTTGACCAGAAGGCACACCCTGTTCATTCGCATGTAGAATAGTGAAATGCAGGAGTTTCTTCCAACTCTCCAAAGTTGGTCTAAGCCCAGACATTTCAAACATGACGTCCCCAGATTCGCCCGTTATGTCTTTGTAAAGTTGCGCCAACTCACTTAGCTGCATGCCGTTAATTGACTTATTTGCTTTTGGGCGAGCAAAAACGTCTGGAGTAGGCTCTTGTTTGAGTTTAACCAAGATTGGCATTAGATTTCTACCGACCAGATTGTAATGTCTCTTGAGAGTAATTGGCGGCATCACTGAAAAAACATTAATAAATAAGATAAGCGAGCAATACACTGGTATGCGAAAACTGGATACATCACGCCTGTTTCCACTTAGCCAAAAAAGGGAACATCTCACGGTCAAGACGAGTCACATGACCGGTTACTAAGCAAACAAATATTTTCATTCATGAAATCTCAAAAAAACAAGACGTCATAATAAGATGCAATAAAGTCACGTGATAAAATGCTCAAACTTGATTGGAAGCGGCACGGCATTACAATACCGTAAATCTTCCAGGTTACATAGACAATTTTCGACACTAATCTTTCATAACGAATCATAGACGAATTTAATATTAAGCGGATCGTTTGACAATAACAATTCATACAACTCCTAACAAATAACGATGCATTATATTGAAATATTATTTATAAAAAAGTTAGAAATATCGCATAATAATCCTTATCAATCGAAACTGCAAAACATGTATGCCTCATAACATTAAAACAATTATGCAAAGCCCTCTTGGCTAAAATATAGTATATCAACAAAATCGACCCTCTTGGCCCTATATATTTGTAGCCCTCTTGACTACAAAATCAACAAATTCAGCCCTGTTGGCCTTATACTGTAGCCCTCTTGACTACAATATCATATCAATAGGACCCTCTTGGTCTCTCTTTTATTTATTCAGTTTCTCTTTTTTCATTTTTTTTTTTTATATTTAAACCCTCTTGGTTTAAATTCAACAAAACAACTCTTGCTTTTGCTACCCTCTTGATAGCAAAAGACGATCGACCCTCTTGGTCATAAACGAAAATATAGTTACCTAAAATTGTACAGTCCAAGGAACCAGCAAAATACACGTTCGGTCTGCTTGGATTACAGCCACGGAATGATATCAATTCACGGTTTTATCAGCATACGTCACCGGGGGTGTACCTGCATCAATGCCGTTAGGGACCACGTTCATCAGCTACCAGACAATGATGTTGTGTGCATATAATAAATAGAGGATCTTATACTCTCGGTCATTTCGTATGAAATTTATGAAACGAGCCTTCGGCGAGTTTCATATATTTCATATGAAATGACCAGGAAAGTAAGATTCTGTTTATCATATGACCCTTTAAAATGGGATTTAAGCCTTCGAACTGAACATTATTTCAAGAATAAAACGCATTGTTGACATGGACGTTGTCAATGACGTTGCGTGTACGCGCCAGAGTGTTATTACACGTGTGGTCATACCATTTTTATGACATGACGTTATCCACTGAGTAACAGCGACGTCATATCCACTGAGTAGCGGCGACGTCATATCCACTGAGTAACAGCGACGTCATATGATAAATGCTGCATCAAAATTACCCGACTTTCTAATCTGCTTTGGGCTACATTCGGATAGCTGGACTACACTTGCTAGTTGGACTGCACTTATCATTAATTAACACCGTAAATCTGTTTGACTTTCGTCAAAGATACAGATACTAACAGGAAGTTCGTGGTGGGGGAGGTTGTGTTGGTGGTGGTGTGTGAAGATGAGACATAACAGGGACGCGCCGGTGGAATATGTTCACTTTCAGTCTCTGATATTACAGGTGCTTTGCGTTAATGTTTATACCTCTGCAAATTTTCATAAATCTTAGCAAAGCCTCAAGTGCATCCTAGCTTCAGCTGAATGTCTTTATTGTCAAAAAACCTTACACTTACCATGGGCATATATCAAGGGACATTGATAAGGCGTCCAGAAATGTTCGCTGTATAGAACATTGTAGAGAAGCGATTTTTCAACTTAACTGTATTGACATGTGCTGAAACGCGTCCACATAGTTTAAGTCTTTTTCATGATGCTGAGTAATGTGGTATAAAAAATATTCAAACATGTTATATTTAATGAAAATCTGAATGAATTTCTTTTCTGCAAGAAAATATCTATATTTAAAAAAAGGAAGACGGGACTTTCTTTGGAGAAAATTAGTGTAGGTCCTGTTGCAGAAAAAAGTTAAGCTTGCTTTAGAAATTTAATAAATTGATACCTCTAAGTATTAGCCTATTTGCAAGCTATTTTGCAAAAAAAATCGTTTAACGCCATTTCACTTGCGGGTAGGCACTGACTATCGAAAACATGAGAAAAAAAGAGGGTGGGGTAATTTACATTTGCTGAACAAAGTTTAAATTTCGATTCATTTGCGTTTTAACCATTTAACCACACTGGACAGGTGATTTCATTCACCCTTTAAGTGACTGCGAACAATGTAGTAGGTACACTGCTTAGATAAATGCTAGTCCTGAATAGAAATATACGCTTCATATATATAAAAAATTAGCGGCTACATTTCCAAAAAACTCATTTCTGCTCTGCTTAAAATATTAACAGGAAGAAAATAGATGAATACAAAAAGAACGAGAGTCGTCAGCACCTCAGTTTCAAAGCCTATAATACAACAAATTTATGAGGGTGTAATAAGACTTATGAACCAATTGCATACGTTAACTGTGCCCACCCTCTCTTCTGTCCTGTTTTTTTTTCAGTCTGTGCCAAAATGCCGTTATAATTATTCTTTCAATATCTTGTTATTTTCTGCACAAAATGATACATACCGCCCTCATTCTTCAAAACAGCACACCAATTATACAGCCGCAGAAAGTTTTCTCGAACAAATATCTTCTGGAATTTTATGAGCGCAACAGGCTAATCGTGGGTTGACGGTGAATGTAGTAATGCATATATTACTAATATGCATGCTAATTCTGGGATGTAACTGGATATTTCTCAGGAATTTTCATAGATGATTCAAGTCTTCTAAATAACGATTGACCATTTATTCAATACAAATAACAAGCTAATGAGAAATGCACAAGATATTCGGGTTCAAATTCTATCTAACCGTAAACAGAGTTTCATTGCACGGCCTTCGAGCGGCTCGATTTGACTGAAATCCATCGTATTTTACCTGTTCATACACTGTTATCGCTGCTCCCTGCTGTGTATTATTCTTGTAGTCGCGACATGAACAATGATAAATGAAATATTTCATTGTTTCTACCTTTACCGCTACACCGGGCCTTTCAAGTGGTTTAAATCAAACACCACTTTCACCTTTGATTGTATTGACAATGTGATTACCATAAACAATAACAATTAAAGGCGCCCATAGTATCAAAAATCTAAAATATAATCTAGAAAATATTTACAGAATTTTACGAGCCTCTGAAGTTTCAAGAGTGCAATATCTTAGGCACAGACGTTTTGACATAGACATATAGATTCTACAAACACCATTAAAGCCCCTATATACATATAAATTAAACTCCAGTTGAAATTGAATGAGCATATCAGAGTGATATCAAAGTGATTTATAGACAATTATTGCTTTCTAATGGCAATTGACAGGTATTTTAGTATTGTATAGCGCCGAAATGGTCAACGACTGAGTTAAGACGGCTCTTGTCACAGACTCTAGGGCTTATGAGGCGTCGACAAATACTTGGATCAATTATCCCTACCCGATAAGGATACTTCGAAAACAGCTAATACCTTCTAAATGAATTTCAAGATGATAAGCAGGACAAACAAATCAGGATACTTGCGCTGATTAAGTTTTACTTAATAGTGTTTGTACGTTAAACGTCACTGAAATTTCAATTGCAACGAAAACTTTGTAACAAACATTACCTATCACTTTTAAAAATGTCATCTTTTGAGCACTGCGAAGATTTTTTATTACTACAGAATGCACGGCATGAAGATCGTTTAAACTACATGTATATGGCGTGCGAACGTATAAAAATTCAAAGTCCATAAGAATAGGCATATCGTGCAAAATAAATAGG
The DNA here is from genome assembly GCA_963989385.1 of Ctena decussata. Classification (NCBI taxonomy): domain Eukaryota; kingdom Metazoa; phylum Mollusca; class Bivalvia; order Lucinida; family Lucinidae; genus Ctena; species Ctena decussata. Next base: position 27,662,971 of record OZ022498.1, on the reverse strand, counting down.
CAGAGGCTATTGACAGTCAACTGTAAATAGCCAAAAATCGTTAAAATGGCTATTTACAGTTAACTGTCAGTAGCCAAAAAACGCAAAATTGGCTATTTACAGTTGACTGTAGATAGCCAAATATCGTTTAAATGGCTATTTACAGTTGACTGCATATAAGGCTTCTACAATTTAAAGTTAATTAATCATTTCAGCAAGTTTCGCTAGGACAAAGTTTCAGGTTCAGTTTTAGATGATCTTTTTGCTGCAAAGTCTTATGAAATAATGTTCAGTCGTGTTGGCCGAGGGGCTAATGCTCTTGACACGTAATTCCGGGGACCGGCTAGGTTCGTTGTTTCCTTTGATCTCTAGTCTCTGGATTTTTTACCCTTTTCGTTATCCATTACATGACTGAAATACTGTAGAAAGGCATGTATGACTCTAAATTATCTATCAGCTCTACTATATGAGGTAATGCAAAGTGTGTGAAAAATCATCAAAATCATTCGAGAAATAAGCAACAACCACATAAATGTTTCACCTTTTTGAATGCATTACTTTCTGGAAGAAACAAACTCGTGGCCCGACTGAGACTCAAACCGAAGACCTCAGGCGTACCGTATCACATGCTCATAAATGAAACTGTTTGTAAACGGCTTTGGCATCACACCTTCATCTGGCACCTGCTACTCTAAACATCTTACCAACTAAACTGGAACTTGAATGTATTTTCTGTTGGAAATTAAAATCTAGAAGAGTTCCTTCAAGAGCAGAGAACACATTCGAAAGAAGGAACATGGGACATAAGGTTATAGGCAGATTCGGAAAATTTGTATTTCGTAAAACAAATCATACACTAACTTACAAATTTCTGTGTTCTACGCAGACTTTGTTCTTCCACTGTAAAGGAATCAAATTTCATCAAGCGACACAATTTTCCATTTTTTGTAATGACTGTGTGATTCTTTATCTATCGTCCGTCTTAACATTAAATTAAGGCGGGTGGGCTTCAATGAAGGACTTTGAGGAAACTTAACTGTAAATAGCCATATTAACGTTTATTGGCTACTGACAGTCAACTGTAAATAGCCATTTTAACGTTTATTGGCTATTTACAGTTAACTGTAAATAGCCACTCCGAAATAAATATTAAAAAAGCACGTAACATCTTTTAAAAGTGTTATCATTTCATACAGGTTTAGAGATTGTAAACGACCACCTTTCAAGAGTAAGTAGGAAAAGTCTTTCGTAGTTAACAATCTTAAAATAATGTCAAGTGAAATGAATATTTCGGGACAAGTAAAAGAACCTGAATATGACAAGGGCTGAATAGATGGATTAAAAAAAACAGTGATGTGAAACGGTAAACTGTAATCGTTGTTGTAATCAGTTACAATTGATAACATAGCAATAATTTATTATGTCCTTTGCTTCCTTCGTTAAAGGTAGGTTCCTGTACTAGCGATAACAATTATGTCCACAAAATAATTTCGTCTTTTTCTGAGCAGTATTGAATTCTCTTATTTTCCTCTATTTGTTGCTACTGAGAAACTCGTCAGATGTTGAAGAAAATAGTCGTTTTCCCTTTTGGTTTATTTTCTTTCGTTGGAATTCCATTTCTAAAAATAACTATGTTTATTATGTCTATCAGTGCGCGATTTCTGATGCCATTCTCCAAAGGTCAATTTTCCCTTGTCGTGAGCTCTCCTAGAGGTCCTGGCATGGTGGATGGGTTAAAACTATCCCAAAATGCAATGCAGCATGACCTCAGCTGCGTTATCTATTTTTGGCGTGAACTAAAAATAGTGCTAACTGGTGTGCGAAGCAGAGTTAGGAAATCCCTTGCAAAACAACTTTTCTAATATTTTTTTTTTGATTTACACTTTTTAGTGAAACTTATTCATTCCCTTTTATAAGTGCTTTCCAACAACTTGGATGAAAGATCATCAAAATCATGATGCATTCCAAAGTACAGGAACCTACCTTTAACTGCGGAGAGGGTGTTGGCCTCAGACTAAATGAGGACACCATTCTGTATTTGAATCAGAAGCTTGGTGCCTGACAAAAGATGTCTGAAGTAGGGCCCATTGTTGTACTACAATTTGTGTTTATATATACTGAACAAAAATAAAAAACTTGACAGTTTTTATGTCTTAATTCCGGCCAATGCAGCAAATGTTTAATGTATATATGGACTTTTTCGAGTTGGACAGACGTCTAATTGCTTAAATCATAAAAACTGACGGGTAATATCTTGTCCTGTTCGGAGTTATCTAACTTATTCCTCTTTTAATAATCCAGAACAGAACTTTAATTTGCGCATGTGCAGAAGAAAGTTCTTTTATACGCAATAAACAGTATTTCCAGTTCGCACAGAAAACACTTTAAACGCTTATGTTAATTGTAATCACAACCTGAAAATAACGTTTAAAGTTTCAAAACTTTCAGATTATCTCCCTTTGAATTAAACATATAGAGATTTTTGAAATGCCATATCTTCTATACCAATGCATCTTTTTTGTTATTTTCTTCGAGATTTGTTTGATTGTCTTGCAAACTCAATTTCTTTATTACTAAATTTATTCGAAAGCCATTTCTTAAGCTGTCATAAAGACTTAAATGTGTAATGGGAATTCCATTGAAACTGAATTTCTGACTTCATAATGGTTTGTAATGAGATTTTTTGTCTGATCCTCACAGACTCCTAGTCGACCGTGCCTGGGCATTAGTTTACCTCATGAGTTTATACAGACTGGATTTCATAATGGGAAGACATTGCCAACAGACTTTTTATCATTTAAGCAGACTTTAACAAAATTAAATTCGGTAATTGTTTGGTTTTGAGCACAGAAAACAAAAAAGCACCCTTGTGACGTTTACAATAGCCTCAATTTTGCTGTATCTAAAGAATCGTGAATTTTGTGTGACTATGATATTACAGTATGATTACTTTTTCTTAAATTAAAAGAAATTCCATGTCATACCTTTTCCCGACTTCCGTAGGATGAAAAATAGCGACTGTCAAGTTTTTATTTTTGCTAAGTATAGTTTGAAAACAGATTTTTACTGGACATTAAATTTTGTTTTGTTGTAGCCTGAAGATGATATGGTCTCCTTCTGGCTGAATTTTGCCAAAGATACATCAAGATGGACATGATCCAATGAAACCTCAATACCGGATCGGTCTCAGCCCGGGTTAACAATGACCGCGCCTATTGTTGGACACCGGGACCTAGGTGAGAAGAATGTAACTGGTGTAACAAAGATCCAGAAGATCAGAGGTAGGGAGAACATCTCAGTTGGAACCTGGAACGTAAGGACTGAGTCCAGCTGGGAAACTTGAAGAGATGACTCATGCAATGGACATGTATCACTGGAACATATTGGGGCTCTGTGAAATGCGCAGGAAAAACTGGTGAGATGTCACCAGATGACAAATCCAAAGTTTATTTAAGTGGAGAAAAGGACAAACATGAGTATGGGGTTTGATTTCTTGTGCATTAGGACATGGTGAGTACTGTCTTGGATGCCGACCAGTCTCCAGCAGACTGGTCTCGAACTGCCTGAAAGCAGCTCCTTTCAATATCACCAAATGGCAAGGAGCTTTCTGGAGCAGACATAGGGAGTGTCCATGACCTGGTGATGATGACCTTCCGAGTTCGTCTGAAGAAGGCGAGATAGCCAACCCAGCTAAGACTGAAGTTTGATCTTGAGAAGTTAAAAGACCCAGATGTGGCATGCACTTTTCAACCAACAATAGGTGGGAAGTTCGCACCTCTCATTGATTTGAGGATGATGATATGGACATAGATACCATGATTACTACCTACAATATAGCGGTGACCGATGCAGCCAGTGAGATACTTGGGGAGGGACGACGCAGGAAAAAGCCATGGGTCACTAGAGATGTTCTCGTAGAAAGATACAGCAGCCATTGGAAAATATGACGAACTGCTGACACTGGTCAAGAAACAGAAACTAAGGTTGTTCGGCCATGTCACAAGGTGTTCTTCTTTTGCAAAGACGATTCTGCATGGCACAGTGAAAGAAAAAAGAAGAAGAGGTAAACAGAAGAAGAGGTGGGAAGACAATATTAAAGACGGGATAGGAATGGACTTTGCTAGCTCAACTAGGGCAGCTGAAAACAGGACAAGATGGAAAGGATCGTTTTGAAGTCATCTGTGGTGTCCCAACGACCTTGAGAATAAAATAGAATAGCAATTTTGTTTCATCATAGGTTTTACAATTTTACTTCTTTTCCTGTAATTACTCATAGACCTATATACCTCCATACGGATTGAACACAAGGATTATGAGAATACAGCTTTATTCTTAGAATCCTAGGGTCGTATTTATAAAAGCTCTTAAGTCGTTGCTATGCTGTTGCTAAGGCCTACTGTCTATGAAGGAGATTCCCTACAACTATGAAATTTGCTCTGGAGGAACAGTCTTTTTCACACTGTTCCTCCAAGCAAATTTCATAGTTGTAGGGAATCTCCTTTATAGAAATTAAGCCTTAGCAACAGCATGGCAGTCACTTAAGTCGTTTTATAAATATGGCCCCTGGTGTTCGATCCGTCTTGGAAAAACTTGAGATCTTCATTCTCATTGTTGAAACTTTAGAAACTTTAGAATTGTGGCCATTTTTGTCGAGCCCGCTTGCGGTGAGCGAGACATAGTTGTTACAATTTCAGTTCGGTGTATGTCCGTGCGTGCGTTAGTGCGTGCGTGCGTCCGTCCGGATTTGTCCGGGCCATAACTTCTACATTTATGGATGGATTTCAAAATAATTTGGCACATTTGTTCTCCTTGATGACTAGAAATGCCTTTTGAAACATTTGATCAGGTAGGTCCAAGGTCAAGGTCACACTTGAAGGTCAAATGATAAAATGGCCATAAATTGAGCTTGTCCGAGCCATAACTTCTACATTTACGGATGGATTTCAAAATAATTTGGCACAATTGTTCTCCTTAATGAGTAGAAGTGCATTTTGAAACATTTGTTCATGTAGGTCTAAGGTCAAGGTCACACTTGAAGGTCAAATGATAAAATGGCCATAAATTGAGCTTGTCCGAGCCATTACTTCTACATTTGTAAATGGATTTCAAAATAATTTGGCACAACTGTTTTCCTTGATGAGTAGAAGTGCCATTTGGAACATTTGTTCAGGTAGGTCCAAGGTCAAGGTCGCACTTGAAGGTCAGATGACAAAATGGCCATAATTTGAGCTTATCCGAGCCATAACTTCAATATTTACAAATGGATTTCAAAATAATTTGGCACAATTGTTCTCCATGTTGATGAAGTACCATTTGGAACATTTGTTCAGGTAGGTCCAAGGTCAAGGTCGCACTTGAAGGTCAAATGACAAAATGGCCATAATTTGAGCTTATCCGAGCCATAACTTCAATATTTACAAATGGATTTCAAAATAATTTGGCACAATTGTTCTCCATGTTGAGTAGAAGTACCATTTGGAACATTTGTTCAGGTAGGTCCAAGGTCAAGGTCGCACTTGAAGGTCAAATGACAAAATGGCCATAAATTGAGCTTGTCCGGGCCATTACCTCTACATTTATGCATGGATTTTTAAAAAATAATTTGGCACAATTGTTCTTCCTGATGAGTGGAAGTGTCAAGTGACATTCATGTTTGGGTAGGTCCAAGGTCAAGGTCACACTTGAAGGTCAGATATTGTAATTGTCATAAATTGAGCTTGTCTGGGTCATCGCTTCTTCTAATTTTCCTTTGTGAAAATTTGAAAAAAAAAGAAGAAATATGCTTGCTAAGCATGATGTCGTTTGGCTTCTTTCTAGAGTGAAGCAGTTACTTAGTCTTGACATACTTATAGGTCACTATAGCAAAGAGCGGGCTCGACCAGTTGTCCCTGGACAACCTTCTAGTCTGTATAGCTGCCCATTTTGTTTACTACATGTGTATTGTTTTCATGTTACTTTTGTTGCTAGGCTCACATTCTTGTCACTTTCTATACAACTCTTCACTTTTCTGTCTGCATTGTTTTCCTGTTACATGTGTAGTTATACTAGCGCTATAGTCATCAGATTAACTTTTCTTTCTGTTTCTGATTTCATACCGCCTGAATTTTTGTGTTGATTTTAGTTGCGCACCAACAGAATTAAAACTGTTGAAAGTTGAATAGGCACACTTCCATGTTTCCCAGCCATTTTTACAAAATGAAATTACTTCTGATACTTCCTGTTCGCTTCTCTGGAATAAGTCCCCTTCCAAAATTAGGCCTGGGGCCGTATTCATAAAACGACTTAAGTGGTTGCTATGCTGTTGCTAAGGCTAAATTTCTTCGAAGGAGATTCCCTACAACTATGAAATTTGCTCTGGAGGAAAAGTCTTACAAAGACTGTTCCTCCAGAGCAAATTCCACACTTGTAGGGAATCTCCCTTATAGATATTTAGCCTTAGCAACAGCATAGCAACAACTTAAGTGGCTTTATGAATACGGCCCCAGCTCTTGCAAGAAAGAATTGTGTCATAGAAAAGCTAATCCCTTTTTACTTTAAGAGTTGAGTCGTATTAAGAAGGGAGGTAAAACTAAAAATGGCAAAATTCTTCCCTTTAAAACTGGTTCAAGCGCAAAACTGTTTTTCTTTTTTTTTCTTTCTTCCATTTACGCCTTAACCCCCGGAGGGGACACAGACGATGTACTTTTGTACACTCCGGTGTTGCAGGATGAAAGCTTACGTATAGCCATGTAACTATAGTAGGGATCTTTAACCTGCAAAGGGGATGACTCTCCCTACACAGGGGGGCTCCAGTTAACGTCCCGATCCGAAGGACGGCACACTTGTTAGCATCATCCGGGCAAATGGTGCTAGACAATACGCGTTCGGACATAGGAAGATTTTGCCTCGGGTGAGGATCGAACCCACGACCTCTGGCTTCAGAGTCAAGTGCACTAACCACTGAGCCACCGCGCTTCTCTGTTTCAAGGTGGTACGTCTGTAGTGAGTCCTCAGTGTTTGTTTATTTAATATCACAGGTTATAGCTAAGTTTTAGCATGGCTTGTTTCTCTATCTTCACTTAGTTTTTGGAACATTCGGAGCGCTTGTCCTGAGGTTTTGGCCTTTCCTAGCTAGCGTCATTTCCATTTTGTAATAAGCTTTTGATTCAATATTAACTGACAAATAAACAGTAAGTATTCGTAAAATTCTCATGTTAAGTGAAAAAATCAAACTAACCAGTAGTTCTTTGCCACTATACGGAAGAAAAGTAGGATGAATGTTTCTTAGCTTGAGATTTGTTAAAGTACACGTATGAAGGTAAGGTCAAGCTTTTAGTCTTTACAATTGGTTTTAGATTACAAGTTGACAATCAAGTATCTAACATCTGTGAGATGGCAATAAAATCACTCGAAAAGAATAGGGAAAAAGTCTGTGAAAGTCCGGAAAACTTAAAAGTATGCATACTCTATTCATTTGCTTTATCGTATGGCTCCTAACTATACTTAGCTGTACCTGGCATTTCGATGCTGAGAAAAAGAAAGAAGAATTAAGAAAAAAAAATCGACTAAACAAAGAAAAAAATAGAGTCTTTTCATACCAGTCTTTCGACCTATGAAAATTGCAGTACTGCACATGCAGTCTCAGAAGAACATACGGAGTTTTTCACTATTTACAATACCAAGGAGATCCAGTTATTGATTGTTAAATGGTGCTGCAGCTTGCCCTCTTCAGACGGACGCAAACTGGACTTGGCGTGCGTAGGATGATGCTGCCACCTTACTTTTAAAATCTTAAACTGTGACATAGAGACTAAGAGTTCGAAGACAGTCACTTTATTTTCTGAATACTTATCAAGAAACTTGTATTTATTTCATGTTCTCACTTGCATTATCTTTTAGATATACCAGAGCTGTAGAAACATCAGGTTAAGCGTCCTGCAGCAGATTGAAGGGTTATGGAGCGCATTTACAACATATTTAACGTCTTGTTCAGCCAGTTCAAGGGTAGAGAGTAGAAGAGAAATTGCAATAGTAAAGGAATTCCGAAAACTAAACAACAGGAGATGCAACAATGTTCAAGAATCAATCAAACTAGTCAATATAACAACCCAACAGATTAAACAACGGAGAATACAACGGCATTCAAGGCTCAAGCAGAGCAGGCAAATGAAACAGTAAAAGTAGTCACGCCTTTAGCATGGCACAGAAAATGTATCCATTGTAACAAAGATATAAGTAAACTATACAGTAACAAAATAAAATAATTAAATAGCATAAACCAACCATCATCAGATTACTAACATATCAAATACTACCACTAAAAGGAAGCTTCTAGGTCAGCCTGTCCAAAGTTAGAGGGTAAAAGAGAAATCGCAATAGTATAAGAATTCCGAAGATAAACAAAATCCAGAGATAAAACAGTGTTCAAGAATCAATCAAACTAGTAAAAAGCGACTGCAACTGTATAATAATCCAACAGATTAAACAATAAAGACTCAACGGCATTCAAGACTCAAGCAGAACAAGCAAATGAAACAGCAAAAGTATTCACGACTTCAAAGTATGGCCCATATGTTTCTTTAGAATGTGATCTCTGTTCTCGAAGAAACTCTTTAAGATTTAATTAAGCACACAAGGAATGAAAAAACTGCAATATTGTTGAAAAACCAAGCAGAATCGACGTCAGATACTGCGATAGTATTCAAGAACGAAGCATAAAGGTCAACAAGGACTATAACAGTAAAAGGCTTAAGAAAAAAGACAAAGAAAGAAAAAACCAGAAACAAGGGCTACATTGATATAAAATACAAGCACATTACACAACAGAAAATGCCATATCCAATCCTCAGAGTAGCTATCAGGAACTGCATCAGTATATGAATCAAACAGAAGACAAATGAGACTGCAATGGTATTATGTATCAAGTTAAGCTAGTATCTCACTGGGATGCGACAACTGGCGACTAGTTTGAGACAAAGATTTGCGATAAAATCCGCGACTTTGCGACATTTTTCATATTTGGGTCTCACTGAAATGGTGATTACGACATATTTGCGAGTGTCGCGCGAATGTCGCACGAATGTCGTACGATTATCTCACGAATAGTGCCCAAATTCGCCTGGAGTTCGCACACACGTCGCGCGACAGTTGCACGACGTTCGTGGGACACTCGTGCGACGTTCGCACAATAAAATAGCGATTATTTCTCTCGTGCGACTGTGTCACGATACTCTCGCGAACGTCGCACGACTGTCGTGCGAAGGTCGTGCTACAGTCGTACGATGATTTTGCGAGAAAATGAGAACCTATTGACATTCCAGCAATTTTTTAATCATCAGACGTCAGAAAGATGGATATTGTGTTTTATCATAAAATATTGGGTGGTTCAGCCAGATCTCAGCCAGTACATTCTGGTGGGCATCCTTCCATGGGTACTGTTTCTCACTCTCAATGCCCAGTTTCTTTTTCTTCCTACCCGTCAGAGAAACCGTGGGAGCTCCCGAGCTGTCGTCGTCGGAGGGAACAGGAGCTGGGACTGTTTCGGCTTCCTGTGTTGTGGTTTGATGGCCGGGTGCAGTGGCAGCCCTACCCCTACCTCGCCCTTTTCTGACCTTTGCTGGCATGATGCCCATGCTGGAACTGAATGAGTGCAAACTGTTTGCGAGAAACATAATTGTCCGAGTCACGTGGGACGAAAATACGAACCATTCACGACACTTTTGCGACATTGCGAGGAATTTAACACACTCGCACGATAGTCGTAAGATATTCGTACGAATGTCTCACGACGTTCGTGCGAAAGTTACTCAGTTTTATTTGCTCCCAATTTAGTCGCGGAAGTGTCTTATTTATGTCGCAATTTGTTTGCAATATAGTCTTATTTATTTCGCAAATTCTTCGTGTTCACGGTCATTGCGACTCGCCGGAAACTTAATTGCGATGGGTCCGCGACGTGTTCGCGACACCCGCGATGACTTTGCGACTATGTTGCAACTATATTGCGAGAAATTTTGTCGCATAAAAAAGTTTTACATGTAAAACTTTTTTGTGCGACAATGCGAACCGTTTGCGCCAGTTTGCGACTCACGCGAGGATATTGCGAATCCCCGCGAACGTTTCAAGACAGTTTTGAGACTCATCCGCGAATGCAATTCGCAATCAGTCGCAAACTGTCGCATTCCAGTGAGATAGGGGCTTAAGAAAAGCAGCCCAAAAACTGCAATATTCAAGAATCAAGCGGAGAAGGAAGCAAAGACAGCATTAATATAAGACTTATGCAGTTGTACGACTCAAACAGCGTAGGCAGAGACCTTTATAATGTTTAAATATTTATTAACTTCAAGCCAGTGATATTGAAGAATGAAGCAGAGTATGCGTGACCACTGCTACAATGTTAAAACAAGAGGCCCACGGGCCACAAAGCTCACCAGATCTCTAGCTCAAAATTGCTTTCAAAACTGCTGTCACATTAGTACAGGTTAATACAAAATATACTACTACAAAGTCTCAGCCTGACAGTCTGTTGAGTTGATAACAAAATATATAATTGTTTTCCATATCTTGATTGCAGTAAATGCCATTTTTTTAATTTTCCCCATTGTAAGTCAATGCAACTCTAATTTGCCATAGCAACCAAACGAAAGAGCTGATTCTCATAAAAGAAAAACACATATTTTCACTTCCCTAGCCCAAGGACACTAAAGATAAAATCTGAGCCAAATCGGCCTAGTGGCTTCAGAAGGGATCATTTTTTAAGGGTTTTTTTTTTCCTTCTTTTGCTTTATGGCTTCCATGACAACCAATAATAAAAAGGGTTGGTTGGTTGATTTGATGCTTAACGTCCACGGTAAACAACTAAGGTCATGTCGGGACGGTCAGTTAACCTAACCACACTATTCCTGGGCAGGCTTAGACCTCCTAAGCGGTTAACCAGTACTAAGTGCACACACTTTCGCCAGTAACTGACAACTGCCCTTCTTGAATTGATCAGCGGAAGGAGAAACGAAAGTATGTGGCCAGACCGGGATTCGAACCCAGGACCTCTGACTTACGAGTCAGGTGCCCTACCGATTGCGCTACCCGGCCCGGCTAATAAAAAGGGAAGTGGACCAAAAACATATAGCTGATAGAAGACTTCTCAAGAAACATTTGTATAAAAGTTTTGTCAACATATCTGCAATGGCTTGGTAGTGAATGCGATTTTTCAATTTTCCCCATTATAAGTCAATGCAACTCTAAGTTGCCATAGCAACCAAACTAAAAGGCAGATTTTCATAAAAAACACAAACTTTCAATCCCCCAGCCTAAGGATACTATAGATGAAATCTGGGCCTTATCGGTCCAGTGGCTTCTGAGGAGATAATTTTGTAAAAAAAAATTCATTATTTTTGCATTTTGGTTTCCATGGCAACCAATAAAAGGAGCAGTGGGCCCAAAAGCATCAACGCTAACAGAAGACTTCTTAAGGAACATTTCTATAAAAGTCTTGTAAGCATATCTGCAATAGCTTGGCAGTAAATGCTATTTTTCAATTTTCCCCATTATAAGTCTATGGGAACTCTAAGTTGCCATAGCAACCAAACTAAAGGGCCGATTTTCATAAAAACACAAAGTTTCAACCCCCCAGTCTGAGGATACTACAGATGACAGCTGGGCCTTATCGGCCTAGTGGTTTCAGAGGAGATAATTTTTAAGTATTGTTTTTCACTTTTTGACTGCATTTTGGTTTCCATGGCAACCAATAAAAGGGGCAGTGGGCCAAAAAACATACAGCTAATAGAAGACTTCTCACGGAACATTTCTATAAAAGTTCTGTCAACATTTCTGCAATGGCTTGGCAGAAAATGCCATTTTTCAATTTTCCCCATTATAAGTCTATGGGAACTCTAAGTAGCCATAGCAACCAAACTAAATGGCAGATTTTCATAAAAAACACAAACTTTCAATTCCCCAGTCCAAGGATGCTACAGATGAAATTTGGGCCCAATCGGCCCAGTGGCTTCAGAGGAGATGTTGTTTAAAAGTGTTGACGGACGACGACGACGACATACGACAGACGACATACGACAGACGCCGACGACGACGGACAACTGCCTATCCTATAAGCTCCCCCGGAGCCTTCGGCTCTGGTGAGCTAAAAATATGAAATAAAAAATAACATAAAATAACATAAAAAATAAGCTAAGTGGGCAACAGAGACTACCAATGTTATTCAAACATCAGAGACTACCGTACACAATAATATCCGACAATCAAGCATATCTAACGGAGACTACTATACACTGTAGGAAAGACTCAAAGTAAGTAGGCAGCAATAGTATAAGAATATAGGAGCTTTAAGGACATAATCTACAATAGTATACGAATCCAGAGACAACAATAGAGGTAGAAACTTAAATAGTATAAGAATTCAGAAGACTTAACAACAGAGACTGAACTGGTGTAAAAGTCTAGCGGAGCAGGACACAGGGGCAAGTAATTAATTAAGAATAAAAAAAGAAACTGCATTTTTGGAAAACGTAAATATACGGATATTCTAAGTCGAGAAGTTTGCATAAAACATCTGCTCTTAATCGTACTGACGCAAAGTTAATTACTACTGTTTGACGCCAATGATCAACAGGAGGTATTATTCAATACCAAAGGATGATCATTCTTAAGATAAATGAATAGATTCTTTATATGCGAACCATGGTTTGACTGTCAGAAATTAAAGACAAAGTTTGGACCTAAAATTTCCTTAAGCAGACGTCGTTTAAAGATGTGAGACCTGGAATACGAGATAAAATATATCTATAAACACCTACTATCAAAAACTAAATGTAACAGCTTTGGAATAATATATCGCGTGCTCTAATGTATGTCTTTATGAACGAGATATTACGTTGTAAATTGGTATCGGATATTATGAAATACCCTGGGTACAATAATTTGATAAATAACTATTTCTTACCAAAATATTTAACATTGTTTATATGAAAATGTATATAGTAATATGAATATTCGTGTGTTTGTTTGATGATTTATTTGTAAGTTGTCAATATGTTAATCACTTCGCATGCACACAGAAGTTTTCCTCCTTATCATATCCCCTACTTTGGAGAGAGAATTGTGTGTACTTTCCTACAACTTCTCCTTGTTCATATTATCTTTCATTTTATCACTTTATAATTTTTATCACTGAACTCCCTCAAATTTGAAGGAAGTTTCCAATAATTCTACAGAGCCTGGGATTTCTGCTAGTGGTGAAAACTGACAAAGTGTTATTTTAATATTAATGAGTTTTCGTATAAACATACATTACTTCAGCGGTAAATATCTTTACTGGTTTTGTTATTTCTCTGATTTTATAAAATGTTTAAAGTAGCAAAATAATTTAGCAAACGCATAATTTTGTATAAACTTGTCATAAAATGCAATGAAAATAGTTTTGAAATTTTGTTTTATTATACTTTTGATTGTTTTAAGGGCCGTGTACACTATAAAATTTTCTTGTGCAACTTTATTGTACAATAAAAAAATGACCAAGAAAAAGTGACAATGATGAGGTGTATACACGATACAATAAAATGACAATTTTTATTGTCCAATGAAGTTGAACAAGAAAAAATGATAGTGCATATGGCCCTTTAGTCATGTGTTTTTGTTTAGAATGCTTCTGCTACAAATTATCTTGCTTCTGATTGGCTATTTGATGGCAAGTTTGATAAGTTATCATTGAAAAATAGGACGAGTTTCTATTCATCAGTTTTTTCTTGTACAATTCGAAAAATGATTATTTTTTTACACGATCAAATTAAATGCCATTTTTTTGTTGTCCAGTAAAGTTGTAAAAGAAAAAATGCTCGTGAATACGGTCCTTTTCTTGCAGAGTGTATACAGTAAGGTTTTATTTACTAAGCATTTTCCTAAGATTACAAGTTTATAGTGACTAAGTATGGCTTTAAGGATGAAGAAGCAAGCCTAATGGGCAACAGAGTCTGCAGTAAAATAAAAACGCTCGGTTATAATAAGTTTTAAATAACCGACTTTGCAAGTCAAACTTTAAATGTAGATTCTGGAGAAATTTTCCGCATGCAGTTGTTTATTTATTGAGATGATTGATAAGTGGCTGCAACCGTTACTTAAGCAGCTTCTCATTGTGCTACTACCGATCAAACTGTTTGAAGAAAAGTGCTTTTTCTTTTTTCTTTTCTTTTTAGATGCGAGTTATATTAAATTAGATCCAAAGGACTTTGTTAAGGTTATACAAAGGACATTGTCAAGGTTGCACAATATACACTTGGCAAAAAAGATTGGTATTTTAAAACTTCTTTAGCATTCCCGGTTGACTTAAAACCTTGCCAACAACATTGTATCGTTGTCGACACAATGTATCAGAACGACATATCATCATTGCTGCCGCGTCATGTCGCTGTTGGTTCAGCGCAATGTGCCCACAGAAAAGTATGCTAACAAACTAGAATTAAATATTAGAATAGTTTGTTTTTAAAACAAAAACAGATGTCTCCCCCTCCCAGCCCCACTCCAACCGCCTTGTCCCATATTTCCATCCCATCTCCACCTCAAACTCCAAATTTGGTAACAACAGAAAGCTTCTCTTACTTCAATGATTTACATGCAGTTTACCATGATATTTCAAACAGCGAAGGAGCAAAATACCAAACATGTTTTTTTTTAATTTATTTAATTATTTTTTTAGTTTATTTCATCTTTTGAAGTAAATGCTTTTTCGTGTTAATTGAAAAAAGGAGATGGAAACGGAGTGACGGCTTTGGCATTTTACACATTTTCTTATGTTGGTTTATATTTGTACTGAATTTCGAGAATGAATTACCTTCAGTCGTTTTGAAATTATTGGGCGGAAATAATATACATATCAAAAAAGAACAAGGAGGATAATTTGGCAAAAATGAAAATGTTTTTTTTTTCAGAAGGGCATGGCAGAAGGGGAGACATAATGATAAGATAAATAAAAAAAGTGGAGTGTATTTATTGTATAAGCATTAAAATCATGATTTGACATAATTGAGCCGCGACACGACAAAACCAACAATGTGGTCGTGCGACCAGCGCAGACTCAGATCAGCCTGGGCATCCGCCCAGTCTGATCAGAGTCTTCGCTGTCCGCATGAAGCTAGCTTAGACTCTCAGCTACCCATTTAGCGCTTCGCTAAGAGTCTGATCAGACTAGGTGGATGCCCAGGCTGATCTGAGTCTGCGCTGGGCGCACGACCACATTGTTGGTTTTCTCGCGTCGCGGCTCAAATCTCTCTAAATAATTTGGGACCCACTCTTTTTGTCTTAACTATGACATTTTATTCCTTGAGTGACGTTTTATTGCACCCTTCGCGAGATAACGGTATAAAAATCATTTTTTTTTCAATTAACTCGATAAAACATTTACTTCTTAAGATCACACACACACACACGCACACACACACGCCCGCACACACACACTTTTCTCTTCACTCAATGAAATAAATGTTGTTAACTCATTTACAAAATATGAACTCTCTACCTTGAACAGCTGTTGAGAAATCTGTTATGAAAAATTGAAGTATTAAATGCATGGAGAGAAAGAAGGTAGAGAAATAAGGTAAAGAATAAGAGGAGAAGACCCGCTCTCTATTCCACGATACAACAGGTCATTGTCAACCTGTATTATAAATATGAAGACTCTAGCTTATACGGTTATGAAGAAAGCTTTGACGAAAAATTCCGTTATTTAAAGGATGGAAAGAAAGAAAAATGACAAATACAAGGAAGAATATGTAGGAGAGGGCTGTGTCTCAATGCCACAAAACAACAGGTCGTTGTCTACCAGTATACCCACTATGAACACTCTAGCTTGTATGGTTATGGAGAAATCTGACCAAAATTTTGACATGAAAGAAAGAAAGATGGATAGATAATAGAAAAAATAGGCAGGAGAGAGCTGAATCTCAATCCCACAATACAACAAGTCATTGTCAGTCAGCATACCAAATATGAGCATTCTAACTTATATGGTTATTGAGAAATCTTTGAAGATATTTTTTTTTACAAAAAAAGTGTTACGGAATTACGGACGGACGGAATGACGGACAGATGTAAACCAGTATACCCCACGTTTTGAAAGCGGGGGTATAGAACGATATATTTTTTCATAATAATTCAACTTTTAAGGCAACGAAATCCCTTTTAACGCGGTCATATGACATACAGTTTTACCCTCGTGGTCCTTTTACATGACAATTATGAAAGTCGACAAAGTCTCGTTCTATAAATTACATATGAATGAATCCTCATGTAAATCCTTTCTCTATATACAATTAAAATCTAAGCAGTAAAAAGACAAACAATGATCAGGAATTTATACAATCAAATCCCAAATCCCGCCCTCAAAACAAAAAGGGAAAGAAAAAACACACACACACACACAAATTGTCAAAAGTTCACGAAAGACGCGCACAGCAAACCGAATGAACAGCTCTTTCCTGAACAGGTGGTTAATCAGCTACCCTGATTAAAAACAGCATCAACATCTATTTAACCCATTTTCAATTTTTAAATTACAAAACAGAAAGCAGAATGAGCAGCTATTCAGGTGACCATATTCTCAAGACCATAGACAAGCAGGCATAGCAACACGTGACAATGTGGAACCACACTAGAAATGCCGCCTCAGAACGGCCAATAATGAGCTACTGGGGGGGGGGCGCTTAAGCTAGTTTTACTGGATCCAAACCCACGTGCTCTGCTTTTGCAGTGGTTCCAAACATTTAGTTATCTGTTTGGCCCGCATGATGGTTTCCTAAACCATCGATGAATCACCACAAATAAAAATGTTACAGTTAAGACCTATGATGAATCGGAGATGAGGACTCGACAGAAACAACGTGTATTGTGACACCTGCAGATCCCTGGGGTGTTAAACAACACCACTGAAATACCGGAGTCAAAGAGAACCACTAGTTGAACCCCGAGTGACCAAGTAACCGACTAGACAAGGCCCCGCTCCAACCAACTAAAACAGATACCTTTATGTCGGGTCCATCACTGAGTCTGATGCACAACCAACCGGCGTGCAATAAAGGAGGGAAGCGAAGTTTTTAAACATGATTGTATTAATCACTGAACAAGCAGACGGCAGCATTACATTTATGTTATATCCAATACGTTTGTTACGTTTGATAATTTTTCTAAACTGATCAGAAAGTCAGCCCTACTTACTTTTTTTTTATTTATTAATTTACAGACTACGCCAACATAAAATTCTGGTTCCGATAGGCCCTGTTGCAAAAGAGCTTTTAATCCGACCTTGAATTTAAAAACCATTTCATAGTGACGGCGATAGAATTTTGAAAAAGAGCGTCTCGAAGTTCACGATACCGACAAACCTGTTGAGGAAGCCCAGCAGTTATAATTTTATTTCGGGCATTGAAGTTATTCACATGACTAGATACTCTAGCAACCTGAATAAGTTAAGAACTGTAAACCCCATAAGAGGTAGAACGGGAAACGTCACCATCAAAAAAAATATTAAGTATGTCTAAATCAAATAATCTCGTTTATCATAAATTTCGTATGAAACAAATCCGTTTGAAATAGATAAATGTAAATCCTAAAACAGGGCCTCTGTATCGGATGCACCCGCCCTGCTTAACTGCAGCTCAGATGGACTCACCATGCCTCTAAAGTAAAGATTGTCTAGATATTATCAAGATGTAGTGTTAAATGCTTTAATAATTATTAGAAAGAGCAGCCATGAAAAGTAAAAAAGTAAAATGATAGGCAATGATCAGAAATTAATACAATCAAATCCCACAACCCGCTCTCAAAACCAATAGGGAAAGAAGCACACACAAACACGGAAAAATTGACACAAGCTCACGAAAGACATGCACGGTAAACCGAATCCAAACAGGTGGTCATCCAGCTACCGTAATCCAAAACAGCATCAACATCTATTTTATTTTTAACTTACAAAACAAAACAAAATGCAGATTGGGTAGCAAAACAGGTGACCAAACCGCCAAAGAACATAGACAAGCGGACATATCACAATGTAACATCAAGGAACCACAACAGAAGAACCGCCTTGGAATGATCAGCAAAAGATTACTTGGGGGGGGCGGGGAGGGGGGGGGGGGGGTAAACATATTTTACTGGTACCAAACCTCGCCCTCTCCTTCTGCAGTGGTCCAAAAAATTTAGTCAGCTGTTTGGTCCGCATGCATCTGTTTAATAGCAAAATCAAAACAAATCAGCTATTAGTACCCATCGGAATACCAACAATTTGTCTGTATAACGTTTGTTTCCTCATTTGTACAAGAGAACCTAAAAGTAGTTTTGACCAGTTCTTTTCTGTTTTGCAAGTGAAAATATCAGTATTCCTAAAACATTTTTGTTTGTGAAATATCACTTTTAAGATTTTTGGTATCAATGTTCAGACATTTCAGTAAACTCTGCGTTATGGAGTTTTATTTCATGAAGTGAAAAATATGTTTTTATGGTGGCAGGCCTTAAATGTAATCGTACATGATTTTCAGTCCATGAGACACATTAAAAGTAACACGCATATACAACTGAACGAGCGGAAGTATCTATTATAAAAAAGTTCTGGCAATTCCATATTTAACATATGAAAATGTCAGCCTTTCTATCAATTCACTGGTAGAATAAAATTTTGAACATATATCATTATAGCAATATTCAAAGATATTTAATTTAAACTGAGTAATATATAATAATAACATACACCATCACCATCAGTATTATCTTTATTATTATTATTATTATTATTATTGTTATTATTATTATCATGAGCGTGCTATGAAGTAAAACAATGAAGATATTGTTTACGCTTTCATTTGTCAGTTAACAATGATTTGAGCCGCAACACGACAAAACCAACAATGTGGTTTTGCGCCAGACTCAGATCAGCCTGGGTGAGCGCCCCGTTTGACCAGACTCTTCATTAAGTGCTCATATGGTAGCTAGGGCTCTAAGCTACCTCCATGCGGACAGCGAAGACTCTGATCAGACTGGGCGGATGCCCAGGCTGATCTGAGTCTGCGCTGAGCGCACAACCACGTTGTTGCTTTTGTCGTGTCGCGGCTCATTTTAATCCAGCATGGTGAGGCTGAAAAACGCTTAAACCCATCCTAACGCCCCCTCCCAATTCAAAACACACACATACACACACACGTCTGGAAATAATAAGTCTAAGCTTCTGCAAATAGACTGCAAAAATATACATTTACAAATTTCAGTTTCGTAAAAGCTGAACTGGTGGGTAATCACAAAACTGCTGAATATTGCCAACCTTTATTACTGCTATTCAGCTGATACACATGTAAGTATATTACAAAATTTCAGCTTTGTAACGACAAACGGGTGAGGTTGCCACATAGCCCCTGAAAGTGGCCAGACCAAAATTTCGGTTTGAACACTTTCAGACTTATTGTGAGAATTCCATCAGTTATTTTACTCCGACGCAAATATTGTGCACAAAACATGCTTTACATAGGTACCAGTAGAATAGTATTGTTTTAATATTGGTTTAATATTTAATATCTAATACAATGTATTAAACAGAAGTGTTTTTTTATTAACTTCGAATGGAATTCCGCGTTTACAAGCGTGTAAATGGATTGATCAATAAAATAATAATAATAATAATAACAAAATTAATAACTATTTGTTTCTATATGGAAGTTTTCTTTAATAATACTTAACGTCCGAAATTCCAAAATCTCAGACGTTTCAGATGGCAGGTAAATGCCATAAATTACACCAAACAACAACCTCCGGTCCGAAACGACTGCCATGTTTGTATATAAATCTAACGGTAAACTAACATTCTTGGGTAATCCGTATACCAATAGTTGGGCAATTGAATATAGAGTAAGAAATAATTATACCTCTTTACCATGTTGTTTCAAGATATGCTGTATTGTATTCGAACAATGCCAGCTCTTTCAAATGTCACATTAATCTTAAGACTAAACCCCCATCTTCGTTTTAGTAACGTTAAAGTGTATTGAAGATAGTTCCTAATGCCCCGCTATTCATACTGGGTCTTGAGAATACCAAAGTTGAGACCGTCAGATGGCGCCAGCAAAAGCCCAGTGTCACAGCGAAACAATTAAAAGTTTGAGAAAGTGGTCGTATATTATTACAAAGTTGTGTGCGATATAAGATAGGGACTTACTTCAGCGCAAATAAATTACATTGTAATATTGACACTTCTTGTTTATGTAAAAGTTTAAATGCAGTTGAATGGGTTGTGAGTCAACCAATTTGTGTAATATATTTCTCCCATCCGTCATAAGATATTTGCAAGGTATAAGATAGCTACCTAGCGTATTTCTTCTGATTTAACGTTATTCAAATGACTGCCTGTATCGCAATATATGCCTTAACGCATAGAACACAGAATTATGACTATTTGTTTCAGAAAATCTGAAGCTTCGGTTGAAAAAAATATAGTTTGTGATGCCATTGCAAAATTGGCGGAGCATGGCATACACTTTTTACCATGCTCCTGCACCGTTGACGTCATATATCTGCTACCTTAGCAACTCAGAATCATACTGTTCTTCAAAGTGATGTTATCGAGACGTCATTCTGACAAGGTACCATGCACATCAGTTGATAAATTTATATTTGGTATGGTAACAAATCTATGGCATCATCTCACTTATAATTCGAGAATTATAAGTGAGATTCATATGCTCCTCTCGAATGATAAGCGAAATGCTGTCTGAAAGTTATACAATGGAAAAGTCTGGTTTCCTCAAACATATAATTCATTCTCAAATAGTTTAACTCTCTGTTACAAGCAAAAAGACTCACAGCAGGAAAGGATGGTCCGAAAAGTAGCATAAAAGGGAATGATCAGGAAGTGAAACAATGAAACTCCATATCCGACCCACGACACCAAATGGGACATGGTAACATAAAGCAACGACACCAGATGCAAGGCAACATGATCAAATAACAGTATAGACAGACATTTCTAGATCTTTCCAATGCTGATGATCACAAAGCTAGCCATAACAAAACGTAGCCAACTCATCAAACATCTGTTTTTAAGGCCCTGTCACACTTCAACGTTTCAGACAACGTATGCCGACGTATGAAAAATTTATCCAATACGGTGGCATACGCTGGAGATAAATTAAAACATCAAACAGCAGCCAGTTTTGGAACGCACACATAGCGTACTGAAACGTATAAATAACTTATTCATAACTTATCCTTAGCGTATACATAACTTATACAAGCGTATAACAGCGTGTTCCCAGCGTATCTGTAGCGTTCTTGTCTTATGCCGAACGCATGCACAACGTTAGTCTAACTTACGCCGACCTTATGTATAGCGTGTTGGAGCGTGCTTCGACGATCAGATGTAAAGCGACGGCTCTCTACAACACTTTTTATTGTAGTGGACGTGGATCGATGGACATGCCTAAAAAACGAAAATTAGAGAACTTTGCAGGTAGTAGCTGACCCAAGAAAACTCCATCTTTACCACCTGCATGCCTACCGTCGTCTCAATCATCACCCGACTGCCGTGCCTACGATGGTAGCCAACCTCCCTCTCGTGCAGACTCCAATGCCTCTTTAGTGGTATCCGTGGCGGCATCTGCAGCAGCTGTGGTGGCATTTGAAGTATTAATCCCCTCGCAAGCCCCAAAACGACAAACAGAAGCGGTCCAAGAAGATTCCTTATTTAAAAGTGATGAATTGCTGATCTGTATCTAATATATATAGCTGAAGCCCAGGCCGCAGGCGGATATGTTACCTATATATGCTCAGTGCGTTCGTGACACGTTGAATAAGTTCTAAGGTCGTCAGGCATAGGTTGGATACGTTCTGGATACGTTCGGTATAAGTTACAGGTAAGTTACCTATAAGTTAGAAATAAGTTACGCCTACGCTACACAATGGACCTGCTGGCTGCCGACGTATGTCAACGTACGATGAACTTACAAGTTACGTGCATGAACGTACGCATAAGTTACCCATCGCGTACACCAAACTTATGACTAACTTATGTGGCTGTCACACAGTGACGTATAGCATCAGCGTATGCCGACGTATGAGAAATTTAGTAAACACGCTGGTGTACGTTGAATAAGTTAGGGATACGTTATGAACGAGTTACGAGTACGCTCAAGTACGTTGGTATAAGTTGTTGTACGTCGAATGCGGCCCAAAATTTTGTGCATGCATAAAATTTTCAGCGTACGCCGACGTATTGTTTATAAGTTAGTCATAAGTTTGGTGTACGCAACAGGTAAGTTATGCGTACGTTCATGCACGTAACTTGTAAGTTAATCATACGTTGACATACGTCGGCAGCCAGCAGGTCCATTGTGGAGCGTACGCGTAACTTATTTCTAACTTATAGGTAACTTACCTGTAACTTATACCGAACGTATCCCGAACGTATCCAACCTATGCCTGACGACCTTAGAACTTATTCAACGTATCACGAACGCACTGAGCGTATTTAGGTAACATATCCGCCAGCGACCTGGGCTAAGCTATATATATTGGATACAGATCAGCAATTCATCATTTTTTAAATAAGGAATCTTCTTGGACCGCTTCTGCTTGTCGTTTTGGGGCTTGAGAGGGGGTTAATACTTCAGATGCCACCACAGCTGCTGCAGATGCCGCCACGGATACCACTAAAGAGGCATTGGAGTCTGCGCAAGCGGGAGGTTGGCTACCATCGTAGGCACGGCAGTCGGGTGATGATAGGGACGACGGTAGGCATGCAGGTGGTCAGCTACTACCTGCAAAGTTTTCTAATTTTCGTTCTTTAGGCATGTCCATCGATCAACGTCCACTACAATAAAAAGTGTTGTAGAGAGCCGTCGCTTTACATCTGATCGTCGAAGCACGCTCCAACACGCTATACATAAGGTCGGCGTAAGTTAGACTAACGTTGTGCATGCGTTCGGCATAAGACAAGAACGCTACAGATACGCTGGGAACACGCTGTTATACGCTTGTATAAGTTATGTATACGCTAGGGATAAGTTATGAATAAGTTATTTATACGTTTCAGTACGCTATGTGTGCGTTCCAAAACCGACTGCTGTTTGATGTTTTAATTTATCTCCAGCGTATGCCAGCGTATTGGATAAATTTTTCATACGTTGGCATACGTTGTCTGAAACGTTGTAGTGTGACAGGGCCTTAATAAACAATACGTCGGCGTACGCTGAAAATTTTATGCATGCACAAAATTTCGGTCAGCATTCGACGTACAACAACTTATACCAACGTATTGGAGCGTGCTCTGAACTTGTTCATAACGTACCCCTAACTTATTCAACCGTTACACCAGCGTGTTTGCTAAACTTCTCATACGTCGGCATACGCTGGTGCTATACGTCACTGTGTGACAGCCACATTACCTATTTTCTATACATGAAACATACATCCAAATAAGTAAGAGCAAACAGAAAAAAAAACGTTTATAAGACTACAGATGATCGGACACAACAAAAGTAACATATAAAACCACAACTTGGAACGACTTTAATTAATCGGTAATAATATTGTAAAAAGGAAAAAACGAAGGTCAAATAAATGTCTATTCAATTATTTATTTATTTATTTATTTCGTGTTAACATATATTTGGGATTTAGCTTTAGTCCAAAGTTTTTGATTCAGTTGATCAGCAAGCTGAATGTTAGCTGTTTTAGATGTGAATTTCCGATAAAATGGGTTTCAGTACATTTTGTTCTTTCAGAAATTCTTTCATACAATGCAAACCGTGTAGCCTCTGATCAGACGCCGCATATTGCGGCGTCTGATCTGGGTCTACATGGTTTGCAAAGGGTTATGGGCCGCTAGACCTGAATGGACTCATTTTTATCAAATGATCACTACACGCTATCACAATACATTTACTAAGCAATCCAAATAATAGGAAAACTCAATGTAAGGCTATTAAGAGACTGTCTACTGTCTCTAATAAGTGTTCATTTGTTTTTGTTTACTCCAATAAACAATACTTAAATGAGCTATCACAATGCAAAACAGGGGGAAATTAACGATCATATGTCCTGAAATCATTCATAAGACAAATGGGTATACTGTTGTCTATCAACAAAGACGTCGCCAAAATGTCTGTTATAATAAAACTGCCTATTACCAAGAAAAATACAATTTACGACATTCAACTTACATGCTGTTTCAGTAATAAAAATCAGTGTGCTTTATTTTGAGTTTGAGATTATTCTCAAGTTTTATAACCTCGAATCCAGATTTCACATGAAGTATAATAGTAGAAGAATAAGTTATGTTTTATGCCACTTGCTCCAGCACTTTGGTTACCATGGCTTATTGAAGGTGCCATCGACGACTTTCAATGAGAAAATCGAAAAAAAGTTCTTACCGGTTCGGCATTGAAGATGTGATGAATATTTTACAGAACTGTACCTTATGCAGTCCTCTGTCAGATACGGTTTCGATGAAACACCAATTTCACTAACTGGTTGCATAATCAGTATTCAGTTTCATTTTTTTCGGAGTTAGCTTTATATCGTTAGGCTATGTGTTTTCATTCTTACTTACGAACGAAGGTGCATGTATCAAGACCGTCTTGCAGACACAGTTTGAGTGCGATCATATTGCCTTATAGTCTTATTTTATATACCTAACTTCGTGTGAATATGAAAACAATAAAAAAGATGAAAATTAAAAATTAATACCGACATTAGGAATATTTCAGGTTTTTCGTTTCAAACTCTTAAAATGGGTCTAAGGACTCTTGGTCCTTTAGACCAAATGTTATTTACATACACAGGTCACAAATCTTGAAGGTATTTACCATTATACACTCAATACTTTACTTTATCATAGATTCAATTAACTTTAAAAGCTCATTGTGAAATATTATAGGATCTATTGCTCCTATTAATTGTTTACTTATAATATATAATTGATTAATAAAGGGTCAGATTGGAGCTATATAGTTTAATATAAGACTTCTAATTGATGCTTCAACGTACAAACTGCCTCTCAAACAGTTGAATATATAGCCATATGAGAACTTCAAAAGTTTGAAATATCGGCCATATTGGCCAATCAAATTGTTTCTTAGATAAGAAATGGCCACCATTAACTGAGGCAAACATTGTTGACGCCAAATTGTGCTAAAAGAGCTACTTGCGACCGCGAACTTAAATTTTAATGTACAGTACACAACAAAAGTAAGACATTTCGATATTCTTTAAAATTATTTAGAAAGGCTGCTTATACGACTGTCTGTAATAAGATTATTACGTAAATAACACTTTCCGTAGCGGCCAAAATAAGTATCCATTGCTCACGGAGATCTTCCTATGCCGATGTTAGAGGGCGTGAGCAGTGTTCGTATCACAGTCCTGCTCCGACACAGATCGAGATGGCTAAATGTGTGTTCCTATTTTACAAATAATGTATCTTTCAGTAGTCGGTGTTTGGTGCTGTGTGCAGTTTCTATTATCTGGTCTTAAAGACGACACATTCTGACTTGTTTATAAATTTCTAGTGTTTTGTGTTCATGACTTTTACTACAGTTTTTAAACCGACATATAATACTGACCGTCCCAAGGCGGCAGTTCTGTTTTAACTCTTCTTGGTTGTTTTATGTGTTTTGAGTTGCTATGTTTGTAATTGAAATATTGTTTGTGATGTTCAGGCTAGCTCGATGACCAACTACATGGGAATGGCTGTTCACATGGCTGCCGCTGGTGTTGTCTTGGGTGATGACTAGTTTTGTGTTTGGCTTTCCCACATGGTGTCTTGGGTTGGACTTGGCATTGAATTGTGTCGGTTCCTGAGAATTTTCCTCCTTACTATTGATATACGAACGCGGTAGAATGCTACGAGTGGAAAATGCTCGTCGCTCTGTAGTTTGATTGGCTGCCAATGGCTTTCAATTATAGTATAATTTATTGCCATTTTTGTAAAAAGAAGCACAACTTGCATAATGAAAAATCTGATTCAGAATACCTGCCGTTATCTAAGAAAAAGGCACCCCTATAGGGACAGGTAATTTATAAACGCCTTGAACGCGTATTGTCTTATTTCATACGGGTATGTGTATGTATTATATTGCGAATTTTCCTGAATAAAATATTAATTGAAACAAAACAACTTTGATTCGTTATATTTTTTTATGATTTTATGTGTTTTTCCGATGAGTTGGAGAACAACACTCACTTGTTAGTCGGCACTCCATCAGAATAAATAAGAGTAAGACACTGCGTCAAACAACGAGGAACTGTAATAAAACAACGTCTTGGAACAGTTAGCGGCAAGACTAGTGAGCTGCAATTGAGGACACGTTTAGCGGCAAGACTAGTCTAGTCTAGTCTTGCCGCTAAACGTGTCTTTACTTACAGTTAACTAGTGTAACTGAACTGCGAGATAAGACATGTGTTGGAACGGTTGGCAGCAAGACTAGTGATCTGCAAGTAAAGACACGCCTTGGAACGGAAAGCACTTGACTCCAGGACCACTATATGGCCGAATATGGTATTGCCCGTACTACTTTTTTCATTCGGCCGAATATGGTATTGGCCGGACCACTTTTTTTCCGTTATTCCTTCTTTGCCTTGGTCTCAAAATGCATTAAACCTGAATTCAACAATTTCTAGGGGGAGGTCCCCCGAACCCCCCTTACGACAGGAAGGACGCCCCCTCTCGTGCTTTCCCCCCACTTGTGCCTTCGGCACTCGGGGAACAGACTGCTTGCCTCCAAGTGAAGAAACACCTTGGAACGCTTGGAAGACATGCCTTGGAACAGTTTGCAGCAAGAAACTCATTTGAACGAGTACTGCTAGTTTTCTTGCTAATCGTTCCAGTGCTTTTCTTCACACGCAGTTCCCCTTTGACTCAGTGTGTCTATTAAGGCAAATTGCCTTTCCACTTGTTTCTTCACTCGGTGTCTAGGGTGGGTTGTTTATTGTATTTTTGGCCTCCCCTTGGTAATTTTATCTGTTGTATGTCATTACATGCAATTGTTTAACGTGAGTCTTTTTCCCCCAGAAGTTCTTTGTAGCGTCTCGCCAGAAAGACTCCAGCAAGGTATCTTAAATGCTTTCTGAAAACCTCTCAAACAGAAATCAAAATCTCATCTATTTCTGAATGTGGCACTTGAACTAGCCATCAAATCATCCAAATTTGTCGTAAAATTTCTAATACAAACATTGTAGAAAGTATAAAACTTTCGATCTACAATCTGAACTTGAGTAACGCTGATGGTAAAAAAAGGTTGGTGATGAACATGTCGGCTTCAACAATACTTTAATAATGGACTTTGCCAGCACAACACGGGCATCTGAAAAGAGGCATCGCTGCAGAATCATCACTGGTGCCCCAACGCAACGCCTTTGCAAGCTTATGTGAATAGATGCATACAAAAACCCGTTGCTGTTTCTATAAATTCATCTCCTCATACACTTTTAATGATAATACCAACACAACTATATGTTAACGATACGCACAATAATACCAAAGTAATAAAGGAAAATAAAGAAAAAAACCTCGGCAGGAAGCAGAATCACGCTGACAGTCTCTGCAGGAAGCCATTTATCATGTACAGAAGTCTCAGCAGGAAGCAAGAGATCGCGGACAGTCTCGGTGGAAGCCAAAAATGACGGACAGTCTCTGGAGGAAGCGAAAATTGTCGGACTGGTTTATACCCTGTGTTTTGCCCCCGGTAGTTCATGGAGAAAACTTCTCAAACACAAATTCCCATTCAACTGTATACACTCTAAAAATCGCGCTTAGCTATAAAACACAAGTGGTTACATGTTTAGGTGTAAACATGTTTAGGAATATATCATATAGCTTAACATGTACGCCTTTTCTATGATTTTCCCGGACAAAGTCTGCTAAACACGTTTTATTCTGTAACGCGTTTCGGATGAATCCATTCTCTCTTTTCCCAGTTGAAGAACGAAAAAAAGAGATGAAAATGTTGACAAAGGAAATTTTCAAAATAAAAAGTAAATATAACCAGTTTTGTACTGTTTAATTTCTAAACATAAACCTAGACATGTTGCAAATTGAACATCTTACGATGTAAACACATAAAAAAATCGAACTGCATTTTTTGCATTGATTCTAAACACATTTTTTACAGTGTAGACATCCACTTTGCTCTCCGATTGTTTTGTTTAAAATTAAAAATAGAATCTGTAGTGTTCCCTGTATTGTATTTTATTTTTATACTCGTTATACTGGTGAACCACAAACCATATAACAGCAAGAATATCTAAATAATGCAACAAAGCATCTTATACGGCCACAACTATGCATTCCGAAAAAAAAAATGAAAAAAAAATGAAAAGACAAATGACATATACTACGAGTTAGCTACATGTACGACGAGTTAGCTGATTGTTCGTTTGTTTTCAGTCGGTCTTTCTGTTACTGATCAGTATTAGAATACGTGTGCAAAATCTGAAGGGGCATCCCACTGGGCACACAACCTTGAATTAACCTTGATTCAACGTTATACAACCTTGAATCAACTTTGATTCAACGTTTTACGTTGAATCAAGGTTGATTCAAGGTTGTGTGCATAACGTTGATTCAAGGTTGGGATAATGTTAAAAAGTAATGGTCATAGTTTGAACAATCTGTTGATCAGTTTTTTTTCTTCTTTTTTTTCAATTTAGAAACACAGGCGTATATCAAGTACAAAAATGTGGTGGATGATATTTTATCAATGTTCGTCGTACTATTTTACATATTTATTGAAAGAATTGCAATTCTGCTTCAGCTGATAACAAGGTTAAAACTGAATATCTCTCCTGTGATTGGTGACTGTTGATTTTTAAATTCAGGCACGTTTTTATTTAATTTATTACATCTATTTATTTATTTTGGTTGTGAGGGTGGGACAATAATGTGAGATCGACAGCGTTTAATATTTAAATATTATTATTATTATTGTTGTATGTTATTGTCTTAACTTGAGGTCTGCATCTGACCTGGAATTTTACTCTCATTTAGTAAAGGATAATACTAGTAGACAGAAGAAGAGCAACAAGAAAAGGTCAATGGACAGTGCCATCGGCATAGCGGATGAAGTTGGCACCAGCATAGCCCTAAGGAAAATGAATCAAATAAAAAATTGGCGAACCACTGCACAGGTTTGATAACTTCCGTGTGTGAGCTTCATATTTCTAATCAAGGACAAAGTTTAAATAATTTAAGTTTATTAGGTGCTTCCGTTCTTCAGTATGTTCTCATCTTATTATCTTAACCCCGAAACAAATAATTTTCCAGGAAGAAGAAGCATTGTGTATTTATAATCTGCGTTTCTACGCCACTAAAGTCTTCAAAGAGATTTGGTAGCGCTGAAGTCGATCTCAATGACAAAGATATTCCAAGGCTGTTCCGATTGCACTTGTATTTTCTTCATGTAACGAGGACGTTGTTGAACTGAAACAATAAGCCTTTATTGTGAATGGATATGCTTTCAGGGGAAGCAACTCTGCCACTTATATATGAGCCGCGACGCGAGAAAACCTACAAAGTAGTTGTGCGCCCAGCCCAGACTCAGATCAGCCTGGGCATCCACCCAGTCTAATCTGAGTCTGTGATGTGCGTTTAAAGGCAGCTAAGGGTCTAAGTTGGCTTTATGTGGACAGTGAAGACTCTGATCAGACTGGGTGGATGCACAGGCTGATCTGAGTCTTCGCTGGGCGCACTTGCCACTTTGTTGGTTTTCTCGCGTCGCGGCTCATATATGTTTTATTCCAAATAGACTTCTAAAGGAATGAAATTGTTCCTTCAGGAGAAAGTTCTTCCTTTCAAATGAGCCCTTTATTTTGGAAGGGTTTAGTCTTCCAAGAAAACAAATAGGAAGTCACAAAAGGTGTTCCCCTTAGTAAAAATGGCGGAAAAATGTAGATATACCCATACATCGAGATGTGAACTGTGGTATGAGAAAAGGAATCTTTCAAGCACGTACGACCAGAAGGGACTTGGCTCATCCCATGCACCCTAGTTATTTGGTTATTGCCATAAACCGGGGATACATAGGAGTTAATAAGCTGCACATTAAAAGCAGTGTTTTGAATAAAATATATGTGTAAATAGTGATGTCAAGTCTTTCAGACACCTGTTTATTTTTAATATTTTATTTATTTACTTTTTTTCAGCATTAAAGACAACAAGTCTTTCAGTGTACCTGCTATCGAACCGTACATAAATTCTGAAAAGGAGATCCGTTTGAAACAAGAAAAGGAAAATCAACATTTTACTTTAAGTCCCGCTGTGATCCTGAAAGTGGGTAAAGTTCAGCAAAGCATACTCTGCTCTTACCCTTGTTACAATGATAAATCTTTGCAAGTTTTACAAATTCACATACTGGTTTAAGGGATATTATGCGTACAGGAAAGTTTCATTTCTTACGTCCTTTTGTGATCTTGGAAACAGAGCCAAGATCATAAAAACCGCTGTTTGCCTGTCTCACAAATATATCCACATAAGTTTAGTAAAAATACATACACTGGTTCAAGACATAATGCGCAAACAAAAAATTAAACATTTTAAGTCCTCGTCTGACCTTGAAATAGTCATGGTCACAAAAACATCATCAGCTCTTTGACTTGCCCCAATGGTACAGGGGTAACAACCCTTCGTCATAGCGCGTGACAGAATTAATTATTCGACGGCCATTTTGAAGAAACTCTGACAGATTTTCCGTTTGTAACATATAAGAGACAGGATTTTAACTTAAGATAAAGCGGCGAGTCGGTGCCTACATATACATATGGTCAGGATTTATAGGGCATGATTCTTCAAAGGGTGAGAAGTTATAAAACGCCTCACCAAAATTGTTGATGTGGCCAGCTGAGATAAACATGCATTAAGGCAGAGTCGATACAGATCACTGTGGTGAAGCGTTATAAGATTAAACAAGTCTGTTATGGTTAATTCTGGAAATATTGAGTCCAAAACATCTATAGGCACCAGATCGACTAGATATTTGGTTGTTTGCCAAGCCTTCGTTATGCACAACAGTTACCTTATTAAGGCGCTGATAAAACGATTATTACGTCAGCGCTATGACGTAGGTTGTCACCCTTGATGGTATATACATGTACATGAAAATGATGAAATCGCTCCACATAGCCTCACTCCCCTGGTTCAAGAGATAAGGGAAACTGTTTTTTTTTTGCCCTGTGACCTTAAAAACCAATGCCACCCAAACCTAAACAGCTCTTTGTCTTGTTTCAATTATATATCTATGCAAATTTGGTGAAAATCTATCAACTGCTTCAAGAAATATCGCGCAGAGAAGAAACTGCAAAAACTTCAACAGTTAAAAGCGTGCTTTTGACCTTGAAAATAGGGTAAAGATAACGAGAACCTAATCAGCTCTTTGACTTGTCCCAGTGACATGTCCTTGCAAGTATGGTCAAAATTTTAAATTTTGCCACTGGTTCAAGAGATATCATACAGACATGCCGTCACGCCAACGCTCTTGCCAAATTGACCCGCACCCAAAACATGTACCCCACCCACACTCAAGTAGAAGGACGTAATTCGGTAATTCACTGTGCCATTCTTGCGAATTTTTCTTACTGTACTAACATATATTTTACATACCGAAGCACAATTCTGTGTGTCACTAGGGATCAAACTGTTCGAAGTCAGAGAATCTTCAAGCTTTAATTATTAAAGCTTTCTGTGGATGTTAGTTTGCAAATTGTCATAAAATCAGGTCATAGAAGCAATGGGCTTTGGTAAGGCTGTATAAGCATGATGTGTACTGGCGCAGTTTAGGGTATGGAATTTAAGCAGAAAACCAAAAGTCATTTCGCAGCAATATTTATTGACTGAATTAAACATCTAAACAATATAAACCATCATTGAGGTAAAGTAACTTTACATTTGACACAAAACTGTTTCGTTGTGGAGTTTGTCATTGTGACATGAAGAAAGGTACCGATTACAAAACATATTTCAGTTATTATCTTTAAAATAAAACATACATTTCGTATGTTTTTATTTCAAAGGACACACTTGATTTGGATTATCAAATACCTTAGTTTGAATTATATATATATATATGGTTATTCTTCGTGTTTGCAGCTAAGGT
Source organism: Ctena decussata (assembly GCA_963989385.1). Lineage (NCBI taxonomy): Eukaryota > Metazoa > Mollusca > Bivalvia > Lucinida > Lucinidae > Ctena > Ctena decussata. Next base: position 27,630,893 of record OZ022498.1, on the reverse strand, counting down.
ATTCATTAAGGTAGTAATTATGATAATGAATATGATCGCCATGATAACGTGAGACAAGTACGACAGCTATTATAATGATCAGAACAGAACTGAAGTATACGTGTGGAATGCCGCCTTTAGATAGATGCGAGCTGCGCATGCATGCATGACAGTCTTTTATGATAGCATGCACAGTTCGCCCATACAAGAAATCTGACCGTATACATTTTAATTGCTAAAGTTGCTGGCCCTGATCATGCCCATATGCTATCTCTGACATGTGCAAATGGCAAATACCTAAATATAGTTTTTTGTGTGTGTTTTTTTTTTTACAAATGATAGAGATTCGATGCTGAATGATGCTGTACTGCTACATGACTGAGCCACATCATGTGATATCAACAATGTGGCAATTTTGTCATGTGATATTCAGATAAACCTTCTCGTTTCCACAAGGTAATCAGATATCTCGTTGTTGGCTCTATGGCTTCCATCACTTCCATAGATGGCTAATGTGACAAGCAAAGGTTCTGATCAGACTGCAGTTGTGTGCAGTCTGATCAAAGCCTTTATTTGTCCAATGCCACATTGTTGGAAATCACATGAAGTGGCTCATGTATCATGCAGTCAAATACAGCACTCATTAACCTTGCAAACATATGACGAAATCCCTGCAAAAAAATAATTTACTTAGGGTTGATAAGAGCAAAAATTGAACAACACATAAATCACAAAAACTTTAAAGCCATTAGTTACAGCCTAGTATTGTCGCTGAAATATATGTCGCGACACGAGAAAACCAGCAAAGTGGATGTGCGCCCAGCAAGGACTCAGAGCAGCCTGGGCAGTCGCCCAGTCTGATCAGAGTCTTTGCTGTCCGCATGGCGCTAGCTTAGACTCTTAGCTACCTTATAAGTGCATCGCAAAACTTCTGCTCAGATTGGGCGGATGCCCTGGCCAATCTGAGTCTGAGCTGGTTCGCACAACCACTTTGTTGGTTTTCTCGTGTCGCGGCTCATATATATACATTACAAAAAAAAGAAATCCATTATAAGTGAATTGGTATACTTCAAGGGTCAGCAAATCTGTCATTTCTCTCACCCTGCTCAATGGACTTCAAGTCCGTAAAGGATAGAATTTGCTCCCCTAGGAGCCACTGCTTTGCTTATAGAGTAGACTATTGTTCCTCTAAGAGTGAACACATTTTCAAAGACTTTGTCGTCCAGGTAAGCAAAAGTTGTTTCCTTATGTAAAATAGCGGAAACATGGCAGGAACGAAAATTATAACGATGCTTCTGAAGACTGTATACATTAATCTTAAACACGATGAGATCTCTCATAATGAGGTGTTTCTCTTGTTCTGCACCGTCTATTACTCCTTTGTTGTCCCAATTCAAAGAGGGAAATGTCGATTTCAGATACGTTACAACAAAAGGAATTGAAATAAACATGTTAATGACCATAGTCTTATACTGTTTTCTGGAAAGAACATATATCTAGTATTTCAAGCTTTTATCCACCAACTTATCTTTGCTTTTTATAGATGTACTTATAAATTAGTTCAGATTCGCGTCAGGAAGCAGCAAAATTAAACAAAAGGATAAATAAACAATGGCTATACATATAACTTCCAGGCAACCATTTGACTGCTGTACTCGCCACACATAGTCGGACAGAAATGCCGAATCAAACTGTGCAGAATATCACCAGAGTGTTACCATTAAGCACTTTGACTTCTTGCTCTTTTGTAAAAAAAAATGTTGTTTTTGTTTTCATGAAACATCCTGTTATATCTTAAATAACATGGGTACCCCGCTATGGTTTTCCGACATTTTTATATGGAAACAACTTAGGTGGCTTCCTTTTTTGCGTCTCTGCTTCTCTAGACTATAAAGCTCTTTCAAATGAAAGTACTTTGATTTAAAGAATTTTCTTCCGATCAAGTGTTAAACCGCCACTGAGAAGGAAGGCAAAATGAAATTGAAAGTCTTGCTTCTTCTGTAAGTGTACCCATTCACCTTACAAAATATTTGGACAGCAACAGATCCGTGTATCACTATTACTGTCCAAACATTTAGTTGTCCCAGGAAACTTAAATAAATATACTTCTCGCCAAAAGTTTAGCATATTTTCAAAGTAAATGTACCAGGATTATTAGAAATCATAATGCTTTAATTCTAACTTCCAGTATGAAGATAAAATGAATTCCTTCTTTAACACCAATGCTGAAGCATTGTAGAAACACCAAAATTAATGTAAATAGATTTGAGTAAGCACTGCAGAAAGCAAGCTCAGAAACGAATGATTCAAAATTTACATTTTCGAAAGAAAATAATGCCTCATTTTTATTATTATAAAAGCAGTAATTTCGTATTAGCCAAAAGCAGTTAGGTATTTTGTATTACGGTTACAAATTATTAAATAAGTGTAAAAGAAAAGTCAGTCAAAGCACATTATAAGGATGTGTTTACTTCCCCAAATAAGTTTTTAGACATATACGCCTGTGCTCGCTTTTTATAGTGGTTATTCAAATTCAAATCAAAGTTGCTTATTTTACGATAATCAATCACTGGTGTTGATGAAGGCGAACATTTTCTTCCACAGAAAGTTAGAATTCAATTGTTATTATCTCCAATAATCTTGTTGTACATGTAGCTATTTGTTTTAACATTATGCTAAACTGTTGGCGAGGAGTATATATCTATGAAGCCATTCAGCATATAGATCTAGCTGATTCACACTTTCGGTACACTATGAAATTGGCACATATTTGAATCGACGCACCATTCTGTTCTATATATCACAATGCAACTATTCCATATAACCACTTTTATAAGGCTACTCAAATGCAACATTAAAATAGTTTAAAGGTTACTTTCAGCCTTTACTTCTTTACTGATTCAGCAAATACCATTTTGACAATAGTCATGCTATGACAATAGTCATGCTATATTGCTTTCTTGTTTTAAATGTTAGAAATGTCTTTATGTTTCTTGTGCGAATTTCGTTCTTCTGAATTTTGGTCATTATATTGACCAAATTTTTTTAAAAATGTAAAAAATGCGCATCTTTTATCTCTTCCAATAAATATTAAATTTAAATCTATCCATCTATTCTTCAAAAGCTGCCAGTTGCACTATTGTTAAAGCGAAGTTCTGTCTTGTACAAGCAGAAATATTGCTGTTTTACTATATTACACCTCTTCACCAACATCGATGACGTCATCCATGTCGTCATTATCATTGTCCATCCCGTCATCCTCATCGGAACTAGTTTGACATAGATCACTTGTATCCTTATCTTTGGAAGTGTCCGAATTTTCTTCACCGGTTTTATCAGGCGTAGGTGTTTCCTGTGAAAACCAGAAATGAAATATAGAACAAACTCGAGAAATGATATGGGAACTGTCGTAGATAATGCATAAAACTTGTTTTCATTGAACAAATACGCATGTATACGTATAGTTCTTCGCTGCTTGCAGAAACTGCGATTTGGAATGAACAAATACGCATACATACGTATAGCTCTTCGCTGCTTGCAGAAACTGCGATTTTGGTATGATGGGTTCAAAAAGCCTCTAATATATTAATTATATTCTATTTTGCTACAAAGCAAACCATTACAGATTAGTAGTCTTTATATTTAATTGTAAAGTTCTTCGGTATGCATGAATATTATACATGGTAAGGCAAATTTGAGAAATTGTATTAGGAAGGTTTTGTTGTATATTCAGATGTTAATGCACTCGTATAATATTCTGAACAAATGACAGAAAATGTAAAAGTCAGAATATTTCATTGGCTATAACTACCTGCTTAAGTCTTCGCCATTTCGCTCTTCTATTTTGGAACCATGTTTTTACCTGGAATAAGATTTGATTTGTTTGATTAAATATACAACAATTCAACTAGAGTAGTAAGAGTACAACCATACATGTTACATTTTAAAAATACTATCATTTAAAGAGCTGAACAAAAACAGGAGGTGATTTCTTATTAGTTTTGTATAGAAGAGGAAAACAAATATAAATAATAATAATAAATCAACCGTAGCCTCATGACTTGTGTAGGCCTATTTACTTCTTTAGAAGATTCGTAACTTTATACATTATGTTAATGTACATGTAATACATGCTATTGTAATACAACCGAGCTTTATTATATTCTTTTTTTTTTTGGATGTGTTTCTTGCCCCTAGGAAGAAATCATTTCAGATTATGTATTAACTAGAAATAATAATAATAAGTCAAAATAACAGTTTCTAATATATACTTAGCTCGAATTGTGAGGCATAAAGATATTTGAAACATTTGTTTGCTGAAGTGCCGAAGAAAAGCTATTCAAAAGAGAGGTCCACATGTGCCTTGTGTTGGTTTACCTGTCTCTCTGTAAGTTGCAATGATTTTGCCAGTCTTTTCCGTTCTGGTGGTGAGAGGTATTTTTGGGATTCGAACTTTTTCTCCAAGTCTACCGTCTGGTCGTTGGAAAACCTAACCTGACCACCCTTTCTTTTATGCATAGGTCTTTGAAGGAATGGATGCCAGAAGAATGGTCTGTTTGCATAGACTGAAACAGAATTTAAAATATACTATTAATAATTATAGTCAAGAACGTGCAAAAGAATCGCCGTTTAGATCAAAGTTAAAGTACATTTCAGAACATTTATACTTGCCGATGATTTTTCTTAAATGAACCTATTTGGAGCATCTGGCTTCGTCAGGATGACAGGCTATAACGTTACCAAAAATATGGCACTCATAAATTTTGTGATTGTTTGTGACAGTTAACTTTCAAGTTTAAAATAAAGAAAAGTAAAAAACATACTGTTCTAAGTAATAAAAAAGGATAATTGTAAAACTGAAACGAATTAAAAACAAACACCTGGTTATGAAATGATAAACCAATAAATGAACAAAAGAAAAATAATGCTTTCATTTTATCATAGGTGAAAACTACGAGTTTGCTCATTTTTCTGAATTTGAAAATAGTGAGCTCAGGTGTACAGGCAAGCGCGTGTGTGTGTGTGCATTTAAGCGGTGTGCATACATACACCCGGGTGCCCGTGCACATGTGTGTGCAAGCATGTGTGCATTTTATTTATGTGTGCACGAATGTGTATGAGCGTGTGTGTGTACTCATGTGTCTGTGTGGGCATAAAATATAGCAGGGTCGATCTCCCAACTAGATGCTAACTAACGACTATGATGTTTCTATACATGGAATAAATTTGGATATTTGAAAAAAAAAAGAAAATTGTATAGCAGACAATAGTATTCTTGCACACGATAATGTTAACAGAGCACAATGAATGCGAAGCAAATGCGTCAATATACAAGCTGGTTGAATTTTAAAAAAAATATTGCACTCACACAAATGTTTATTTTCGTTGATTTCTTCTTTCTAACTAAATTGTTTTATTGTTTACAGCTGCTTACATATATCTATGTGTTCCGTGTTTTTATTGCTTTTTGCCATACATATATATTTTTGTGTTTCTTTCTTTCTTTCTTTCTTCCTAACAACTAACAATAATATGTTCATGTTTGTATATGCATGTACAATGTAGTTTGAGACGGTTACCAAGTATGAGTCAAACTCTTAAAAACATGGATGAAAGTCTAACGACCAGTTTTGAAGAGTTGTTACTTGTGTATTTGTGCTGATAAAACTCACATATACATAAACTGGCCAAACTAGTTTTGTCCGAAACTTCAATGTTTGTGAAAGCACATTAGTTTGTTTACTAGAATATAAAAAAAACCCGCAGCCATACAATCAAATCGGGATGTTCTCTATGATAAAATTAGATCGGAGTCTAAAGCAGTGCGGGGATTCTTTGTGACAAACTTTCAAGAAGCAGTTTTACAAAGGTCAATTAATATAAGTGATGTCATAAATGCACAAAGTCTTTGACAGAGAATATTAACTCCTGCTTTCTTATCATCTTTTGGCTACTATATTACTAGAGTATTACAACAAAGACCCTTCCCACTTTGTTGTTCCTAATTTTCCGGTATGAAATTTTAGACTCAAGACTGTTTCTCAAGCACACAAACTCATACTTGCTCGAGTATGATATAATTAACTTTGGAAAATAACAATAATTACTTAATTGATGGTTTTATTTTACAAAAGTGGTCCTTGTTTTTCAGTGCCGTTATCCTGTGCGCAACAATTAATTGACAATTGAAGTACGATTGTTTTCCGGTATTGCGGCTCACAGGGGGCGCTACGACTTGGTGGGGTCAACACCTCACGCGCCGTAGCTGAAGCACGGAAACATGCCGAACTTGATTATTCAAGAGCTTGCTCTTACATCTAAAAGATAAATATTATTTCTCTTGTTTCCTTTCTTGGAGACTATTTAAGTATCAAATTAACAATTGGATATACCGCCTTTAATTATAATTATGTTTTTCTTTTCGTTAACCTACATATACTTCCTTTGGTTAGTCAGATCAACCAACCTTGAATTTCGTTACCGAAATCACTGCCATACTACTACATTCTTGTGAACTCAGTATTATTTATTTATTTCTACGCGCGCTTTATCGATAGCAAGAGACATCGCCTTTTAATTATAACAGAAATTATGTTGAATCAACATTGAATCAACCTTGATTTAACGTCATGGCGTTGATTCAATGTTGATTCTATGTTTTGTGCCTGCTGAATGTAGATAAAAACATTACAAAGGGCTGATCAGCTCCTGGGCCATGCTCGATTGGGCTGTGCGCACAGACGGGATTCTCGGAACATCAATCGAGTGCTCCGGAACTGTGGTCTGCAACGGTGCGCACAGTCGCAAACGAGATGGGGGTTCAGACAGAACAAATAGTCAAAACAAAATGGAGGACAAACAGGGACACAGTAAAATCACACTGGTCTGGCATTCATCACAGGCAACGAAGGCAACGTACTAAAAACTTGATTTTTTTCGCATATCTCTTAGATTAATTTCGGACTATTATTCTTACGGACCCGGCAGTTTGTTATACCTCATAGTCAGACTAGATTTTTGAAGAAATTCCGTCTAGTATATATGCAGTGTTTGAATAAGTTTCTTTACCGATTCGTTGCATAGACGTTGTAGTCCAAAACTTGTTATCAAGCATTTCTTGAATATGCATACGAATTCAGTAAAACTTTTGGTTCCTATTTCAAGAGCCGGGGATCGGATGGTCCGTGAGACTATACTTCTGAAACAAACTTATCCTGATGAGTGGAATAAGCAAGATTCATGTACGTTGTCTTCGTTACCTGTGTTGAATGCCAGACCAGTTCGAAAATACATAAAGAAGATGAAGCTCTTAGCTTGTATGATAAAATCTGAATTATTGTCACTTAAAATTCATATTGCATCACCCACAATGTTGTCAAACAGAAATGTATATGTGTCGCCCAAAACGGCATTGATTGTTCAATAGCCGTGCATTTGCCGCTTTCCTGTTCGTTTGGTATGCTCGATTTCGGAATTCTAATAGCTGTTCTGGCACGGTGCGCACAGCCCAATCCAGCACGGCCCTATTCATATGTTGTAAATGTGAAAACTTTTACCATTATCAAATACGACTTGAATTGTATATGCATTTTGTATGGCTTTTGATGTTTGTTTCATTAATGTACTGACCCTCTGTTGGATTGGGGTGTCGGTTGTTGAAGACGTACTGTTCCGATTGGTCATTTAACACGGAATTTCAGGACTTGAAAATAATTATTTTTAGAGAAAATAGAAAATCTGAAGTTTCTGTTGAAAGAATTTCAATTTGTAACATCATTGAAAAATTGACGGAGCATGGCATACACTGTATACCATGTCCGATACCAATGTCATATATCTTTTACCATAGCAACTAAGAGCTCATATTGATGCCTAAGTGACGTCATCCAGACGTCATTCTGCCAAGACACTAAGCATAACTGTTGTTAATTCCATAGTTGCTCTGGCTACAGATCTATGGCATCATCTAACTTATAATTCGAAAGGAGCATGGCATACAGTGTATGCCATGCTCCTCTCGAATCATAAGTGAGATGCTACCTGAAATTCTTACAGAAAAGTGTGATTTTCTCAAACTTATAATTCATTCACAAATAATTTAATTCTCTGTTATTTGCATTTCTCTCGTCTTCTTAAGCCGGACCGCGTAGCGCAATCGGTAGGGCACCTGACTCGTAAGTCAGAGGTCCTGGGTTCGAACCCCGGTCTGGCCACATACTTTCGTTTCTCCTTCCGCTGATTCAAGAAGGGCAGTTGTCAGTTACTGGCGAAAGTATGTGCACTTAGTACTGGTTAACCGCTTAGGAGGTCTAAGCCTGCCCAGGAATAGTGTGGTTAGGTTAACTGACCGTCCCGACATGACCTTAGTTGTTTACCGTGGACGTTAAGCATCGAATCAACCAACCAACCAACTCGTCTTCTTTCGGAGTGGGTTATGCTTCCTAAAACTGTGCCCTTTTCAGTATATTTCTAAACAGCAGTCATCCGTCATAAAAAAAGTCATTTGATTATATATTATTTTCTGACTGTTTGGCTATGCAGTTTAAAGGATAAGCTTCCGGGAAATTACAAAGAAACAGTATGGGATGAATATCTTAATTGATAGGGACACACAAACGAATACTTCTTCCGACGTCTAAAACGAAAGCATATACACTATGCCTTTAAACAGTAAGCGCTAAATACATAAAACTTCCACATTAATATTGTTTACTCTTTGCGTTTAATTGAAGTAATATTCCCTAATAATCACGTTTCGTGTTTGTTTACAAAATATCGTCCACTAAAGGATTTATTTAATTAGATATCCAAAAACTCGACTTTAATCTCGGACGATGCGACGCCGAAATTAAGCCGACAAGGGGAAGATTCGTGTACAAGATAATTGCATAATCTCTTTGTTTTAAGGAAGGCGTATTTGATGGATGTATTAAGGTTATTAAAGGATTACATCGGCAACTTTAGTCAGAAGTTGCTTGCCAAAGTCACTGTATCTAGAGGCAGAACTATGCTTTATATATTTCAAAAATGACTTTATATGTTTTAACCTTTCAGAAGGATATTTTCGGAGATATGACCAACTACTTTTAAAAGCAGTAGCGTAGTATATAGATTTTGATATACCCCTCAAAATTTCTGAATAAAGAGAATTGAGTTTGCAAAAATGTCGAATGTGACTTATGGGCTTATAAGCTTAGGTAAAACATAAATTGCCGAATTTCTTGAGCATGTCAAAAAGGTCTCAGTCCCTGTGGTATGAAAAGGACCGAAACTGACTGTATTATATAACAAAACCAACGTAAAATAAAATAAATGGATGAGACGTTATACATACATGTACTTGTATCCCTGCTATGTTGTGGTATATAGTTATCATTTTCCGTATGTTTGTCCATTCGTCAGTCCCGTTATCATTTGATTTAAATATTACAAATTTGATTTTATTATGCGAAGGCACTAGTCAGGGGAATACGCGAGCCCTTGTTCAATGGCTCTAGTGTAATATGAAACTGGAAAAAAGTCTTTTACTCATTTTTGTTTTCATAAACTAGATGACCAGATGATCCTGAACCGCTCACATGAGCGCTGAGGATGTTCTGAAACAACTGACAATGTGAGTTAATACGAATGCTTAATGTTATCTCTTACTCTTTAAAGTCTCCATAGTCCTATCAGTGGTAAAAATCGTCGAAATACGAACCATTATAAAACCTGTACAACCTTCAGAATCAATGATAATATGTCGGTTAATGTGTTTTTTTGTGTCATACAACTGACAAAAAAGAAGGAACAAGGCATTTTGAAAAAAATTATAAGTCTCTCCATAAAAATAAGGTTTTCGCCTCTGGTTGCCCGTTAAGCAATGAAATAATGCAACAGCGACACAATCAATGGGATCCTTGCCTTGCATATTTGTACATTGTATTTTTATCAAATGTTAAATGCCTGTACCTTGTATTTTTATCTCTTGTACCTTGTGTTTTTACCACGTAAGAAAGCTTGTGAAATCGAGAGTAGGTTATTTTAGTTGGCAACTAAAATGACCTAGTTATTATTTTAAATCTTTTTCATGAGAAACTTAAGGATCTTTTGATTTTTTGAAGCCGGCCAGTCAGTTTCATAATCAATGACGAAACTGTAGTGGGAAGCTTGAAGTGATACCTCACGATAAAATATTTCATGCTGATAGAGCAATGGGGCCTTAAAGTTTCTGTTCAATCAAATGTCCAAGCGTTTTCCAATGCAAATGTTAGGTGAACACAAGAATCCGATGCTGTATACCAAGTCCCAATGTCCTCGGCTATTTGGTCCTGAAGAACAAGGCTTTGAAAGGTTTTTACCATTTATAAGCATGGTGACCGACCACCTTGCTTAGTTCGAATAAGCTTTAGTTCGCTAGACCCACGGTGGCTCTATATGAAATTAAGCTTCACTCTATTTTTTTTAATTTGAAAGACCTTAGACAAAAGACAAAGAATGACCTTGACCTCTGATACTCAATTACGTTCGTGTGCATGTACTGCATGTTTTACATTGAAACACCTAACTGCATGTTTTACATTGAAACACCCACAATAATCAAACCGCACTAGTTCATGAATCATGAAAAACAGCACTGCCATGTGCTCATGCCAGGCCAAGCAGTCAGGGCATATCCAGCTCGTCTAAATAATATATCAGATTCTGCAAATGTTTTTTTTCAAAGCAAACTGAACTTGCGCTGACCGAACTGCGCATATATGCGCAGTTTGATCTGCGCTAGTTCAGCTCGCATAAGAGGTTTCTCACTTTAAAGTAGCTCATTTTTTCTACTTTCTTATAAAACATTTTTGGATGTGCCATTTATCTCGATTTCTTTTCAACCGTTTCCCCCACTTTTGGAATGTTCAGTAATCATTTTACGAGTGGGAGGGAAAATTGCTACAAAGTTTTTACTTTGACATTTATCTATGAACAATTTATTATATGTTTTCTTCTTCGTACGTTTGTTTATCTCAAACCGGCTGAAGTTCAAACCGGTAAAGTGATAAAAATGTTTGTAATTTAGCGACAAACTTATGTCGGAAAAATAACAGCTCAGACATGCGCCGTCTCCTGAGAAAAAAATATTACATTGCAAATATGCAAACTGCGCCTAAACCAGATTATGCACTTGTTCCATAGCACAGTCCTGTCCAGTATCAAGCATACTATGCATTTTCGAAATTTCGAAATTCACTTACGCGGAAGCAGGTTTATAAACGTTGTTCGCATAATAAAGCCCTTGCAATTACAATTCAACTTTGACATAACAGGAGTTGAAATTTACAGAAAAATATAAAATGCGTTCAAACTATATTCTTGGATATAAGAGGGTACTTTGAGATATAAGTGTTCGAGATAACGAGCGTCAACTGTATCTGTGTTCCTGGAGTATGTATTTGTGTATGCAGGATGTATACAAATTGTGTTTTTTTTTTTTCTGTTATAAGTTTTGTTTCTTTCACTTTTCTAACTGCCTTTTCTGAGAGAACTACCACTACTTTTGAAGAGTCAGCCTTAATAATCCACAATGTTACCTAATTCACTTGTTCGATTTTCAACAGTGTTTATGACTTTGAAGTAGACCACGCTGCGCCGACATACTGTCCTTAGTTACAGAGCTTTAGCAAACTTTTCATCTTAAGAGAATTAATCCCCTAATTGATGTTAGAAGACTGGCCCTTTGATAATCGTATTTCAGGTAATCTTTTATGCAAATTGTTCTTCAATTTCATTTCGCAAAATAGAAGGAGTACTTTCGAATCGTTTTCTGACCATTTCAGAGTGCAGAACACTTACGCTAGAGTGGTTATAATTTTCCTTATTTGAACTTTTTCTCTTTATTTTACTGATGTTTTCACAGGAGCAGAACATGAATATGAGTCCTTACAGTTGGCACATACCTTTTTATGCAAAGCCAATCACTTCTTCTTTTACTACGCGATTGAAAGAGTATTCACACTGGTCTGGCATTCAACACAGGCAACGAGGGCAACGTACATGCCAGTGAAAATTTCTGACCATACCCGACAGTCTGTTTAGGAAATAAATTCTTGCTTACATTGATTTGTTGCCGAATATATCATTGGTTGGAGGTCAGTCGTGAAGTGGATATATCACGAGCGCAAAGCGCGAGTGATATATTCACTGACGACCGACCGACAAGTGATATATTCACTGACAACTGACCGACAACCAGTGATATATTGGGCAACAAATTACTGTTAGCATGAATCTATTTCGATTCTAACACGCAAGAAGCGACGAAAACGCAAGTGTTCCCTTAAGATTTTTCCAGTTTTCCGTCATGATTACATGAAGAAATATCGCCAACAAATTTGACTGTAACAGAGGCGTTTACATGTATTTCGCAAGTTTTTTAAGCAAGAAAACAACGTTACATCGTCGTTTCTCATGGAAATGAAAATTGACGTAACCAAAGGAATCAAATTGACGTCCGAATGGCGCTAAATAACGTCATGCTAGTCTGTCCATTGAAATCACTAGATTTTACCACTGGCTATATAGGCGACCAGTGTTAGAATAGACGCTCCAAGCATACATACAGTGCAGAAAAAAAGTTTCTTGACCAATTCGTTTTCATGGTCGTTGTACAACGACAATGACAACGATTTTGTGAAGAAACTTTTATTTTTGCACTGTATTTTTACCAGACGAAATTTATTCGAAAAACTGGTCTGACTAAAATGCGTAACAAACTGTCTTGTCTGTAAGAATAATAATTTGAAATTAATTTCAGAAGTGTGTGAAAAAAAATCGAGTTTTATTGTGAGAAGTTTTCGTTGGCATGTACGTTGCCTTCGTTACCGTTGTTGAATGCCAGACCAGTGTGTATTTGCCAACGAAGAGTGGAACATAGCGTAAACGACATTAAGCTCATTCAGACGCGGGTTTTATAGCTTGTTAACCGTGAGTCGAGTATCGCTGCAAGACTGCGTAGGGAAAGAGACATACCTGTTAGAGACATACCTGTTATACCTTAAACCATGCGCGAGGGAGTGGGGAAGATGTACCTTGTTTCTGTCGTCGAGTAAGACTATCAAGCTTGATATGAGCATTACTATACAGGAGCGTTCGATTGAAGATAAGGCACTTAGAGACAAGTTTAAATGCGTGGAGGTGATTGCAATACATAAGGGTACTCAAAAATTGATCTGAGACTTATCTCTCCAAACTTACCTTATTATCAAAATGATCCTATTAAATTTTGATAAAACCAATCACGAAGATCCGTATATCATATATTAATGGGAATATATAAATCTAAGTGGGGACTGGCTAATGATATTAATGCCTCAGTTTTGAATACAGTGTTTTCGGCCCCTTTATAAATTTCATTTACATTTTACGTTGTTTTTAAGCCTGTACAAAGTCATCCACAAATCTATCCAAACTTACCAAACATTAAGCGGTATTTTCTTTGTTTTGTTTTTTTCCGTCGTATTTACAATTAATGGTATATCAGAGATGTTGATATATTTTAATTATATATGGAATGAGAATTTCTTTAAGATTTTTTTAACTCGTCATTTCGGAGGTTGCCTATAAACTTTCCAAATAAACTCTAGCAGGATGAAGCTGTGCCCACGACTAAGCCTCTGTGAACTGATACATGGGCTTCTATTTTAAACCTCATATGAAAGACTTAAAAGTAGTAGCAGAAACCTGTCTCTATGAGTGCGGCGTGTTACCGCCAATCCAATGTGTTCGTGTTACAATAGTAAGGGATAATAAAGTTTCCTTTTGAAAGGAAAGGCTTGCCTGGTTATTTTCCGGGTTATGAAATGACCCGACACATGCACTTTTGATGTACCCGCATCCAGAAATTGCTTCAACTTGAGATCCATTCTATGAATAGAAGATGTCTATTTTGGTGTTGAGCTCATCAAATGAAGTTTTTCCTTCCTTATTGCCGATAGTAATTAAGATAATATTTATTACTGTGAATTTAATAACTGTCTTTCCTAGTGAACTTAATGACAGGAAGAATTGTCAATTAGGCAGAAAAACAATAGTTCTGACTCAAGTGGGTGAGTCATAAATTCATTATAATGTTTATTCTATGTAGAAATATATCTACCGTATGACATACGCAAACTGCGCATGCGCTGGCCAGACTGCACATTTGCAGTCTGGTCAGAGTCTTCACAGTTCGCTTATTATCGTCTTCAAAGTCATAATTATCCTCAGATGGATTTAGGCATGCATAAGCGGAAACTGACTGCGCGCAAGTTCCAAGTATGCGCAATAGCAAATATCATAAAGAAAGGTTTTCTCACGGCTCTGCTCATACATATATGAAGTTAGACACCTTTCTTTATTTCTGACTGTTCCTTATTGCTGGCATTTCAGTCTTGAGTTCTAAGATATACGTGTACCCAATACGAGGGCAGAATAGGTCCTTAAGGTGTGAGTCATTGAATAACATTTACACTTGCCGCTGGCTTTTTTTAAATTAACCCATTTGGAGCAATTGTCTTCATCTGCCGATGAAGGACAGTAATCCGATTGTCGTGACATGAAGCTGGCGTCATGAAAATAGAGCGATTTGATATGACGTATAACGTTCGAATGATGTTCAGCTGAGACTTCACCGGAGACTACAAAAGAGCATAGACATCCCCCATCTTCAGATAGTTTTATCTGAAATGATTTTGGTACATTGGCCACTTCTCCATCTGTCTTGAAAATAAGAACTGACTAACGTATACCAAATAACCAGAATCAGCTCTAAAGTTGATGATACTATAATGGACAAATTGTTCACCACAATGGATATCGGGCCAGTGTTTTTGATGCAGACATTCGCCTTCATATGCATTCAGAGTCCCTAAAAATTGGTAATGGTTATTTGATATGCAATTTATGAAACTCGCCATTTATGAAATTAGCACAAGGCTCGACTCGCTTAAGGTGGGTCTCATAAAGTCCATATAAATTTAATCACGGTTGACTGCTTGCAGTTTCAGACAAAGAATATCATAGAAAACCCCATTGATACTTAGCTGACACAAACAAGCAATTGAAATGAAAAAGAAAAAAGAAATCCGTTTATGTAGGATAAAGAAGTGCATGAACTTAATATACTTTCCAAAAAAAATATGGGTAAGTAATGTATTTTTCAAATCACGTGCTATATGTACTTTTCTGTTATTGAAAATTGAGATACAGGCTTGAATAAGTCAGTTGACTTTCTTCTGAATCCCGTTTTATCTAACATTTAATACATTTGAGAATGAATGTACTGTTTCATATGTTGTTATACAAGGAAAATATGGAAAAAAGACGGGCTGCAATGTTTTGCTCTAGTTCGTTGTCTGCAAATCTAATGCATGGATGTAACTCTCTCAGGAATGAATTTTACAGCACCGGCATTTTAGATTTAATTCTGAACATAAAGCCTGCCACCGGAATAAAAATTATCATGTATTGCATATGTTTTCGTAAAATATCTAAAATTGATACACCAAATAATTAGAGTAATTATCCTAAAACAGAAAATTTTGGTTCTGCGATGAAAATGCATCTATAGTGCCTTCAAAAGATGCAAACAGAATGGCAAACAGTGTTCTGCACTGTTTGCTCAGATCTATCTGTCCAAAAAATGAATTTTCACGGTTCTTTACTTGTATATATCATACCATAAGCTACTATATTTGTTCAATCGTTTTTTGTTTATTTGATAATATTTCTGCTAGTACTACTAACAATTATTTCCGCAAATAATACTAAAATTGTATTGAGTTTGAATACAAATGATTTTCTAACTGATTTGGCAGCCATTTAGTTAATCATTAATTGTAATAATCGTTACAATAATAGTAATGATCATAGAAAATAATAAAGACATACATTGTGCCTGTGCAATATTCTTTCCTCAGAACAAAATAATGACGAATAAGATAGAGAAAAACTGTGCTGTAAGCGGTCTATTCATACTTTTCAGTACTTTTTTATTATCCATACCAAGTATGTGTTTTCATATTGGTGTAATGAGCTAGCACGATTTCGACGCTCTGTAGGACTATGGATTTGATTTTTGCATTTTGCGAATACAAGTAGGCCTTCATAATTTCGACTGTAAAGCAACCCGTATTCCACAGTGTACGCGTATGGGTTAGCGCACACTTTGCAAAGTTTGTGTGGTGTAGGTACTAGTTCTATTGCTCCCAGAGCATATAGAAAAAATACAGTCAAACCTGTCTTAAGGGGTCACCCAAGGGAAGGACAAAAAGTGGCTGCCTAAGACAGGTGTCCCCTTAATAAAAGGTTTATTTTCGCTGTATTTTGGTTCAAGGGACCCAGAAAAGGTGTAGATGAAGGAAACAGTGTTTTTTTTTTTCTCCATTAATTATTTTCTTTATGCCGATTCGCTGGTATCATATGTTATTGGTTTCTTTGTTAGCTCTAGAAATGTCTGCACTTGTATTGTATTGCATTCTATTGTATTGTAATACAATACAATACAAGTTGCAATACTGCAACTGCATCAGCGTTGTCCTCAGATCTGTTTTATTTTCAATTTCCGTTTCAGTGTTTACCAAACTTTTACCAGAATATTAACTTTCGTCAAGAGTGGAAGAAAAGAAAACACGGTTGCCTATTTTTGCCTACCGTATTTGTCTTGACTAAATATGGTTTTATAAAAAAAAAAAACTGCAGAAAAATATATAAAACAATATCCCCCGCCTTTTATTTATTATACAAATAAATATACACTATGCGAACAGTATTTTATGTAAATTTGCTTTAAAACACTATTTTAATCTATCTTATAATATATACAACATACAACAAAAACAAATGCTAAAAGTACAATGATTATACAAGGGGATTCAGAAGAAAGTCATCTTCTTGAATTCAATACGTACCCTACGACTGCCTTGCATAAACGTTTGAAACAAGTGCGATTGTTATGTTTATAACGCTTGGTATCTCATCATCGATAGTGTTTTTATTTATTTTTTATTTTATTTTTTAAATAATTTTTTTTTTCGCAAACATTTTAAAATATAAATACATTTTACTGAAGAAAAGAAAGAAAAATGTATTATTAATGATAAGACAAGGTAAAGACTTTAGACAAAAAAAACTTCGGAAAGCAAATGATTATTGGAATAATGATAATAATGTAAATTATAATAAATAAAATAGTATAGAAAAATAACATAAATAAGAAATAAATGATGATAATGATATGGAGCGGCTCCACGGGGAATGGAACGAACTACTCAAAAGACACACTGCCTGTTCAAACGCTGGCTTTACATACACATCTTATGCGTTATAAACATGTATACATGTAGTAGACACACTGCCTGTTCAAACGCTGGCTTTACATACATATCTTATGCGTTATAAACATGTATTTATACATGTAGACGTTTTCAAATTTAGTTTCTACTGGTATACAGAAAATAGACGACTGAAACTAAAATTTCTTATACCCCATTACTTGACGAAAATAGTCAGCCACTAAAAGTGACAAGAGTTTTAAAAATGCTATATATTATAAACAAACTGACGACCGATTGAAGTTACTAGTGTGCCCAATTTAGCGTTGTTGTTGTTGTTTTTTAAAAACATTTTTCGTACTTTTAGCCATTAAATGATAGTGGTCAAAGTACCCAAATCATAAGTCCGAACTCGTAGGTCATTTAAACATAGACAAGTCTGGAATATTTTAGATACAAGGACACGGACCCCAAAACAGAGGTGTGATCAGGTGCCCGCGGGGTAGTAAGCATCACCTGCCTATTATAATACACCCGCCATATCTATGTATCTGTGGAAAAAGTCAGTGCAAATGAAAGTCCGGTATTTGAAAGCTTAATTAAGCTTCGGCTGAGGCCATCAAATCGGAGATTAGTTTAGAAACGGCCACATTAAGTTTTTGATGTTCAATTTGTAAGTTTTTTTCAACGTTTATTTTGTAAGTTTCAACGTTCAACTTGAAAAGTTTCAACTTTGATTAGTAGCGGTAGTGTAACTTTGTTACTTTTGGCCTGTCTATAGTATTTACAAAATTACTATGTACATCTGAGAAACAGCCTGGCTCAGCTATGGACCAACTGACTAGGGGATCGAGTACATCTAGAATGAACGTGTTTCAGAATCATTGCGCGGCCTTGACATTGAAACATAAACTTGGTGTAAGTTTACGGAAATGATTCATTCTATATCTAATTTATTTTCTTCATTAATTTTCAACTTTGGAATAATGGAACTGACACACACTTCAGTTTAAGAGACTAAACATACATTGTTGTGTGAAATGCATGAGGTTCAGCTGCTACCTAAATTGAATGGCTTGAATACATTAATTACCAGGGCCCAGTTTTTCAAAACTAACGTGTCGTTAGTTCACATTTCGTTAAAATTTCAAACGTTCATATCTCAAATAGGCCACATTTTTGGTTGAAAAAGTGCGAGAAGATTTTGCATCGCAAAAGCTTCTCACATTTTTTCAACAAAAGTATATGTGTATTTGGTTATAAAGTCATAAAACACTTAACGAACTGACCTCTTAACGAGCTTGTTAGACTATCGATGCTTTGAACAACTGGGCCCTGTATATCAAATTAAATTTAAATTTCTGTTTCAAAGAGTAACAATAATAAAAATAAATTTTGTACGGCTAGAATCTTGCCAAACGACTTTATCTCGTAATTTGTGTATGTATCACTGCATCACAGTTAGGACAACCGCACTCAAGCACAGTTACATAGAACACACTGCAGCAGCGTTATCATATACAATTTACAGTACTTACAAAATCAATTTCAATAATATTATTGCCGAAAAAATTTTGAGGAGCTTTTGCACTGCAAAAGTTCCTCACAATTTTTTGGGCAAAAATGACAGTGTTTTTACGTATAATACATTAGAAAATTTAATGTCTCGTCAACTAACGACGTTGTTAGTTTTGAACAACCGGGCCTTGGTGTCTAAAGCCACCACAATCCGAAATAACGGGAGTATTCATATCATGTTAGTCATTTAGCGACCCTTCATGCATGATCAAGTGGAAGCAAAGATGGTCTTATAGTAGTCATTTACTGCGTCATTCCATGTTGATCCAACGTTGTGTGCCCAGTGGGATGTGTGAAATTACCATATCAGTTTTATATGCACTTCTGGTTCAAGTTGGCCATTAGCTGTAGCAGCCTAGTTTATCTAAAAATTGGATACCACAGAGATAAATACAAAAATACAAAATGAGACATAAGTGACTGCAGAAGCATACTTATCCTGCCAATATGAGACGAGAAAATTGTGGTTGTGTATAAGAACTAAAAACTCACCTTTTGAAAAGGCGTTGCACTGTCCGTCGAATAGTGTCGGATAATCTGGTCGACCATAGGGTAGGGTTCCATACATTTGTCTCATTAAAGTTGTCTGACAAGCTGACATGTGCGGAGAAAGATAGGTCTGAGACAGCAAAGACGGATCATACATGGTCGGTAACGGTTTGTAGATGGTCGGCGCCGTTAATGCACTAGTTTGTATTGCGGCAGGATTTATTGGCGTTGGTCGTGCTAATTCCGCGCTGGAATTAGACGAAGAAATAGTCTTTGGTAAATTTATTGAATGTAAGTGAGACTGCCGCTCATTTTCTCTTTCGATCTCCCGTTGTCTTTCTATTTCCCTCCGTCTTTCATCTTCTCGTTCATGTTCTCGTTCTCGCTCGAGTTCTTGTTCTCTTATTGCACTTTGTCTTTCTTTTTCTCTGTTTCTTTCAATATCACGTGATCGTTCGTACAGCTCTGTTTCCCTAATTCGTTCTACAGAACGCCGCTCAACAGTATGTAAATCCTCGGCTTCCCTTTCGCGTTCATGAACTAACAAGCGTTCTTTTTCCTTTCTACTTGTGCGTTCACGGGACCGCTTTCCTAAAATATCGTCTATGAGAAATGAAGAATGGTTAGTCGCCGAGTTTGATCCGTTTTGCATGTTATGAGCTGACATCAAATTAGAAACGTAAAGTGACGGGTAGCTAGCGTAGTAAGATGATAGTGCTTCGCGTGTGGCGTCACTGCTACTGTCCGTCTGTCCGGAAAGCACTGGGTATTGAGGCAGAAGATGCATCATACTCATTGTTTGTCCTCTTTACTTATTTTCTGAATTTAGTACATAGTTTTACATACTTAGCAATATCAAAGTCACTGAGTTATATAATATGTGTGTATTTCCTAATGAACTCGATTCTTTGAACAGTATTGTAAATTAATTACTGAGATTATATGTCTTAAGTTAGTACTGAAATATTATGTCTTATGGTAAATACCACTTTATTCCTTCGGCACATACAACACATTTAAGTACCAATCTCTAAATTACAAGTTTTATAAGTCTTAATATTTCCAGCAGATTATGCAAACAAAACTAAAATTCAAGAATAAACAAAACTTCCAAAAATCTCAGAAAAGAGTACTTTTATGATTACATTTTAGTCGCAGTCACATTTGACAGATATAAACCTAAGAAACAGTGATTTTTCACAAGAAAAGTTTAAACGGTTATACTAGTGGCTTATCTGTCCCCTAATCCTAATATTTGCTTAAATCATTAATCTATGGACAGAGACCAATGATTTGCGGCTGTTTGTGAGATATATTTGTATATCAATTTATCAAGTCTTTCTTAAATTTAAAGAAGTGTCCGCGAAGATTGTTTAAGTAGGAGGCGGAGCTTACTTGTATTGACTAACCAATGATACTTATGAGTCCAGTTCTGAGTACTAACTGCATTATCTTAAAATATTTGCACAAAAACCTGCGCAAACAGTGCAGACCCAGATCAGACTGCTCAAAGGAGCAGTCTGATCTTGGTCTGCACCGTTTGCAACATTTCTATCGAAAAAAAAATAAATTTGCCTAATCTGATTTAAAAATGGAAGGCCTGTTACAGATCTAATTAACGTGCCCGAATTCAAAGAGGAAAGGCGGTAATATTTTGTGGATCAAAGGTTCATTATTTGTAAGTTATAAGCTAAACATATACATATTGTTAAATCTGAGAAAACGGAAAAAAGTGGGAAAAGATATGCATTTTCCTATTTCTTTTTTAGACGGATGCAATAATGAAATAATTTTATTTTGCTTTGAGTGAGCGTCTGTCTGTCTGCAGTTTTATTGTTTTCATGAAATCACTTCAATTTTTATTCTATTTTTGATTTAAATTTCAAAACTTGAAATTTGATATTCATATGTGAGCCTTACTGAAAGTACGTGTTTTATTTAGTCATACTAATTTGCTGTAAAAATTCTAAAAGACCCCGAATTTTGAATCGGAGCCCCAGCAGCTCCAAGGGTTAAGCGCTGGCCTGCTATGGTAGTGGATCTGGTTAGAATCCCACTGGAGGTGGAATTCTTTCTGACAGTAAATGGGGGTCCATTGCATACAGACTGTCATTATCATCCTACGATCATCTCGATATGGCTTAAAACACTGCTTATACTTATGTGTTATATTTTCAACAGTTTGAGACAGGAATCGGTTGACATGGCGGTTTGCTTAAAGTACTGTCTCTCTGACCAAAGCGTGTACAGTTTGTCTTTTGAAATGAGCTGCGACACGGGAAAACAAACAAAATGGCATATGCACCCAGCGAAGACTCAGATTAACCTGGACATCCACACAGTCTGATCAGAGTCTTTGCAGTCCGCACGGAGCGAGCTTAGACCTTTAGCTACCCTTCAAGTGCATAGCAAAGACTCTGGTCTGACTGGGCGGATGCCCAGGCTGATCTGAGTCTTTGCTGGGCCCACACGCCACTTTGTTTGTTTTGTCTTGTCGCGGCTTAAGTGTACAAATCCCAGTTTTGCGGAAAACTGCGCCTGATCAGACCAAATCATGCAGGCCTAATCACGACGACTACAACTACATAATAATAATTATCATGGTTATCAAAAAATCTTACTACTTCTACTTTTGATGATAATAATAATTCATATTAAATTATAATAATGTGGTCAATAATATGCTAAATTTTGCAGCACAAGCATTTTTTTTAAGTTTTGAGAGAACTTTGACACTATAACGAATTGGTCAAGCGTATGCCAGAGTACGGAAAAATTGACATTCGCTGACATACGCTAGCTGAAATCCAATCGTACATCAAGTTAAGTTCGTTTTTATTCGTTGATATACGTTTGCGTCGCTCCATGCGTCGAAAAATTTTGTGCTGCAAAAAAATTTTCAAAGTATGCAAACGAACTGCCCTTCCGTAAACGCAATGCATACGGTTTATTCGTCCATTCTAAGGGAAAATCTAGCCACCTGAACGGTCTTATTCGTCAAGTCAAAGCGTGGTCACCAACGAACTTCTCACATATTACTAGGATTGATAAAGAAGTCAACATCAAATTGCATTCCTAGTATGGATGAATGGATAACTTGCGATTTTATGTCATTTTTAACAGTATTTCAGTCATATCAGGACAATGGGTGGGTGATAATGAAACGCTGTGTGCAATGGAACCCAGTTTACGATTAAAAGATTGCCGCCTATAGCGGGATTCGAGTCCGGGACCGCTAGATCATCAGGCCAGTGCTTAAAGGCAGCATTGCTGTATCAGCATGAATAATTTTATCATGGCGTATCGCTGCAAGTTTCTCTCTGTAAATGACCGTGATAAGCAAGCTTTAAACAATTAAAACATCAGTGAGTTTCACATAAAAAGGGTTTGAAAACTTATTTGGGTAAAATGACCAACTCTCGATTTCAATATATTGAATAAAATGGTAAAAATACAGTGTACAGGCGTGAAGTCCTAATTACTATCCTGCCTATGTTTAAAGTCTCCATAGTCCCATCGATGGTACAATCGCCTTGTAAATCGCTATTCAACCTTCACGTTTGGTAATAAAATGTGGGTTGATGTGCATAACTGGGTCATATAACAGTTAAACTGGTAAAAAGTAGAAAAAAACAAGTCTTTGAAAAATAACAAATCGCTCCACAAAAATACAATTTCCTGTTCTGGTTTCCCGTCTAGCAATTCTATATAAACATAGGCGGGATAGTGATTGGGGCTCCACGCCTGTACATTGTATTTGTACAAATCGCTCCACAAAATACAATTTCCTGTTCTGGTTTCCCGTCTAGCCATTCTATATAAACAGAGGAAGGATAGTGATTTGGGCTTCACGCCTGTACATTGTATTTTTACCATTTTATTCAGCTTAATGAAATCGAAAGTAGGTCATTATAGTTGCCAACTAAAATGACCCAAATAATTTTTCAAATCTTTTTATATGAAACTCATGGATGTTTTATTTGTTTAAAGCTGGCTAATCACGGTCATTTGCAATGACGAAACTGTAGTGAGAAGCTTTCAGCGATACCTCATGATGAAAATTTTCATGCTGATAGAGCAATGGGGCCTTTAAATAGCATCGTTAGACGGGAAATCAGACCAGGAATTGTATTTTGTGGAGCGAATTATTATTTTTCGAAAACATGTTTTCTTTCCTTTTTGCCAGGTATAAGACTCAATATATGCACATCAACCCACATTTTATCATCAAACACGAAAGTTGAACCGCCCTTTACAATCATTTGAGTTTAGATGTTTTACCACTGATAGGACTATGGAGACTTTAACCTACTGAGCTACCGAGGCTCCTTGCGTTTCTAGTACGAATTGATCCCGTATTTTATTGATGGCCTTTTTGTTTACGAATATGTCGATCTATCATTACCGTTGCCACTGCAACTCCTAAACGTACGTACGAACGTATGTAGACGTATAGCGGTCGTCCGTATAACCTGCGTAACGATCGACTACGGTGACGTTATATTCTCGCAGTGCTACAGCGCGATTGCATCCGCACTGAAACTGCATCACATACCTATAACCAGGCCAGGTCCCAAGGTTATAAAACTTTTTTCATGCTCAACTCAGCTGAGCTTGAAAATTCACCTGCTAATAAATAGCAATTTACTGATAAGTACAGTTGTTTTCTTACTCAGTTTATATATTAGCTGAGTATGAAATTTTCTCTGTTGGCATTTTCATATTTATCAGCAGAGAACATTTCATGCTCAGATGAGTGGAGCGCGGAAAAAAGTTTTATAAAATTCGGGGCCAGATCTACATGGAGTGTGCGGTGAGACCACTGCGACATTATATTCTGGAAATGCTACAGCACAATTACATCCAAACTGAAATTGCATTGCATGCCTATATACAGGCCATAGGGTTTTGCACGTTTTGTGTGTGTGTGTGAACAGGCATGCCTATAATAGCCATACATACCTGTTTACACTGTGACGCACACACACACACACACACACAAAAAAAAACAAAAAAAAACGTGCCGAACATCTATATATAGGCCATAGACGAAGGAAAGCACAACACTACTGGATAAGCTGGCAAATCCTGAATCCAGAGACGTAGGAAGTATGGTCTCTATGACCACCTGGTTGTCGAGCTCAGAAGAGAAGATCCGACTTAATTCATCAATTTCTTTAGAATGTCGTCTTAAATGGTTTATACATAGGCATATATTATGTACAGCCTTCTTCAATAAATAAATAAATAAATAAATAAATAAATCGATATAGTAACGACAATCACCCTCTTAAATTTAATCAAAATATAGACTTATTAAATTCCTTAACCAGGTTATAGGATAATTAAGTCTTACAAGTTACAAAAATAGCCGCCACTGGCCGCATGCCAGTACTTCTGAAACTCCCCTTGTATTTATACTTTAGGATTTTGCAGTTTGATAAAAGGTTTTTATTCAAGAAAATGAACATCTCTTCACTAATTTGCAGGCAGCGACATTTCCTTCAAGTAACACAACAGCTCCTTTGAAAAGTTAAACAATACTTTTTTGTCACTAACATTCGGACCTGCATCCGTTTCTTTTTACAACAATGTCCACGTTATATCCAACAATATGATTCGAGGACACCAGATGTACTCTAATAGCAAGATACATGTATTTACATTAATTTTTGTTTTGTTTATTTTTTGACTAGATTTAATTCTACAGTGTTTTTTTTCGTGGAAATTAAGCAGGTATATCTAATATACGGTTTTCTTGACTAAATCGCATTCACCATTTATTTTTTATTTAATTATTTATTTTCGAGCCAATAGATAGCCCTCTTTACTAAGTTAATATTTTTGCAAAGAAAAAGCCTGTATTTAGATAGAGTTTAGTCATGAAACAAAATTGTCTGGTGCATATTCTGGCAATCATTTTTTGTAACACTTTTCTACCCTGTAACCTAATTGACGCATTTAGTTAGTGTATAATTTAATCAAATATACGAAGAGAATTGTTGTTATTATACCGATTTATTTATTTATTTTAAAAAACTGCTGTAACATGTGCTTGTTACAAGTCCTAGAAATACTACATAAACACGCATCAAGACACGCACATACTGTACCGGCGGCGGTCATCAAGGTTTTCATGCGCTGACTGATGCATTTTCAAAAACTTAACTTGAAGTTGAACTGTAACCCTATCGCACTCAGAAAGGCCAAAACTCCATAGAGTTTTGGCCTTTCTGAGTGCAATAGGGTTAAATAGCCATTTACTGTTCTATGGCTGGTCTTTTTCACATTTTTACAGTAAGAGTGCATTTGATATACAAACCAAAGTGATCTACCAAGCGAGGGTCAAGTGTCATAGTCCCCATGGAAAAATATGATGTTTGGTATGAGGATACCTTGGGGAAGTTGTTTATCAATTTCCCCTAAGATGCAATTAGTGTCGATCATTTTCGTAAGCGTTCCTATATGGGTTCTTTTTAAATGGCTATACAGTATATTCTATTGCGCATTAAATACGAAACTGTTTATGCAAATCTAATATGGTCGCCACTTGAACGGGGCCACCACAGATTTCAAGCCAGTATACTGTAATGAAAAAAGACGGGTATTATTAGCCCACCTGTCAATGTGAGCTTATAGTGTAGCCTTGGTCCGTTGTCCGTTGTCGTCGGCGTCGTCGGCGTCGTCCACACTTTTAAACATCTTCTCCTCTTCTCTTCAGAAACCACTGGGCCTACTGAAGCCAAATTTCATATGGAGCCTTAATGTAATAGGATGGGGGAACGAAAGTTTATATATTTGGCCCAGGTCACATGACCAAGATGGCCGCCATGCCCATATATGGTAAAAACCTTAAAAAATCTTCTTCTCCAGAACCACTGGGCCGATTGCCTTGAAACTTGGTATGAGGCATTTTGGACTCCAGTACTACAAAGAATATATAAATGATGACATTGGGTTGACCTTCATCTATTTTACGGCAGTGGTCAAATTTGGTCCCTTAGGCTTTTGAATGGGAAAAACTGGAAAAGTGCATTTTTCTGTCGCTGTTGTGCTCTGTGATAAGGAAATGCAGTAATCGTCATCCCCAATGAATACTAGAGGTCAAGGTCATTTAATTACTTTGGCCAAAGGTAATTTGACTGTTGTGTGTCAAATTTTTAAAGGACTTCTCCTCTGAAACTACGGGGCCAATTTCAATTATATTTTATATGCAGCCCTCAGGCAAAACGGGAAAGAAACTTTACATATTTGGTCCAGGTAACATAACCAAGATGGCCACCATGCCCATATATGGCAAAAACCTTAAATAATCTTCTTCTCCAGAACCTCTGGGCCAATTGCCGTGAAACTTGGTATGTAGCATCTGGGACTCTAGTACTACCAAGTTTATATAAATAATGACCTTGGGTTGACCTTGACCTGTTTTGCAACAAGGTCAAAATTGGTCTCTAATGTTTTTGAATGGGAAAAGCTAAAAAAAGTTCACTATTTTGTTGCTATAGTGCTATTTGATATGGAAATGCAGACAACTTGAACACCTAGGAATTCTAGGGACCAAGGTCATTTACTGACTTTGGCTAAAGGTCATTTGTCTGTTATGTGTCAACATTTTTAAAGGACTTCTCCTCTGAAATTACTGGGCGAATTTCAATTAAATTTCATATGCAGCCTTCAGGCACAGCGGGAAACAAAGTTTATATATTCGATCCAGGTCACATGACCAAGATGGCCACCATGGCCATATATGGCAAAATTCTTGAAAAAATCTGCTTTTCCAGAACCACTGGGCCAGTTGCCATGAAACTTGGTATGTAGCATCTGGGACTGTAGTACTTCCAATCTTATATAAATTGAGCATATACTGACAGGTGAGCGATCGTTGCCCTTGGGTACTTGTTTCATAATTCCGGCGAGCTTAGCAAATAATTTCTGTATAAAGTTTCCTTTTAAAAGGAAAGGCTTGCAAGTTAGCGCTGTTTGTTTCTGAAATATATGTAGTTCAATGTTTGTGGTATTTTGTGGTTTATGGTTTGTGGTCTTGGGAGATGGTATCTTACTTGGAGACACTTTCTTCATTTAAAAACGTCCACAACTGTCTGTAGTAAACAAGGAGGTCACGCTACATTTTGGCTGTTCTGACAATCATATGATAACCTTCAGTGAAAAGGTCAATTTTTGTATAACTGCTAATGAAAAATATTTCATAAAAGCATTTAAAAATAAGAATTTTCGTATTCTGTTATGTATTGTTATGTAAGAAATTTTAGGACATCAGAAGATTTACTGGGAGTTTCGTTGTTTTTTTTTTTGTGTGTGTGTGTGAAACTAAGCAGAATTGTGTACTTTGGAGCAAATGGACTACACATAACTGGTGAACATGGAGAAGTGTAATGAAAATATTCCAAAGGGTATTCAAGTTACAGAGTGGAAAAGAATGTTATTGGACGTACTAACATACGGACAGAGACAGATGGACGGGAATTTCATTGCTATATTTCCTGAACCGTTCGGTTAGGACAAAGTTATGTTTATTATCAGATCGTCATGTCTTGATGTTGAAAAAAAAATACATCTTACATTGGGAAAGTACTTTTACAAGCCCTTTACATGTAAAATGATATATGGTTCTTGAGTTCTGATATGAGAAGGAAATCGTGGAAGTAGTTCGTCTTACTAGCATTATTTGTGACAGAATGGTAGGAAAAAAGATCTTACTGTTCGCAAAAATGGCTGTTATTACAAGGGGAAACACCTTTTGTGACTGTATGCCTCCTTGTTTCTGTTGGAGCACATTTAAAAGCTGACTACCACTGAGAGGTGGTATAATGAAAATGATAGTTCCTTCCCAAACAGTTGCCATAGATCGTCTGCAAATATTTAGCAGCTTATTCTTTTTGGTATTTTGGCTTCACTGAGTTCTGTTATAAGTACTGGTTAAGCCTGTGATTAGTTGTTGTTGTGTTATTGTTTTACGTTCACGGTAAACAGCTACATGTATGGTCATGTCAGGACGGCCAGTTAATTTAACTACACTATTCCTGGGCAGGCTTAGCCATCCTAAGCGGTCAACTAGTACTACTTTACTTTCGCCAGTAACTGACAGCTGCTCTTCTTGACTCAGCGGAAGCGGAAACGAGAGTAAGTGACCAGACCGTATATCGAACCCGGGACCTCTGTTTTTTTAGGCAGACGCGCCACCGACTGCACTATGTGGCTCAGCAAGCCTGTGTTGTAGAGTATAACTTGTAATTGGTAATGATTACAAGTCAGTGAAGGAATTAGTGTATTTTTGTTGCTTCCAAATGTGTTTGTTTTCAGAATCTTGCGTGTTGTCCTTGGTCATCACATATTTTGTCATTATATAGGGATTTAATGCAAAAACAGAAAAAAGAAGTCTTCTATATTTTAGTAGTTGTTGTTTTGTTGTTGTTTTATTGTTTTACTTCCACGACACCACACTATTCCTGGGCAGGCTTAGACCTCCTAAGCGGTTAACCGGTACTAAGTACACATACTTTCACCAGCCACTGACAACAGCCCTTCTTGAATCAGCAGAAGGAGAAACAAAAGTATGTGGCCGGACAGAGTATCGAACCCGGGATCTCTGGCTCTTGAGTCAAAACGCGCTACCGACTGCGCTACGTGGCCTGGCCCCTCTAACTTTTAGTAAGTTTTATACAAATAGGAAGGTAACTGTTAAAATTGCATAGGCCTAGAAAAGGATGATTTGATAGCAATTGTAAGATACTGATATTTTCCCACACGTGCTGTGCTTCCTGAATTGAATTTTTTTCAGTAAGACACTTACATGAAACTGAATTATAATGTACGTTTATGAAAGAATATGAAACTGAATTTCAATGTACGTTTATGAAAAAATAAGAAATAGTATCTAGTAATACGATCAAACACCTTGTCTGTAAAGCCAATAAATGCTTCTAAATAAGACTGTTGGCACAGACCCTGATCAGATTGTTGCAACCTGTGGTCTAATTTGGATCTACACTGCTTGTACAGGCATAACAACGAGTGTTGAAATATTTTAGTCCCGGTTTTACCAACTCCAGAGTCCAAAGTCCAGGTTTTACACAGTCCGAAGTCCAAAGTCCAGAGTCCAAGTCCAGTCCATATTTTACATAATGCCCGCGAATTGCGCATGTCGTTATTGGAAAGGTCTTCAGACCTTTCCACTACTTTACAATCTGGTTCTGCATCTGTCATCGCCGGTATAGAAAAAATCACTAAAGCGATGCCCAGTCCAAAATCACAGAGCTTAATCACGTACGGTAGGTACCAATATTTATTGCAAATTTTCACTGTCTTGAACAACATACGGCGTATTATTTTTTGTTGAGCATTGCACATTTTATCAAGCAACGAATGCACTTTTTTTTCTTATTTTTCTTTGTAAACATGAACTGCCCTACTACACCTTATTAGCAAACTAAAACTAGACGTTTAATTCCCCAATAGGTATTAAACAATCAAAAACGACAAAGATGATGCGCCTTACCTAAGTAAACACTAAGATTTGAAGCTGGGTTTAACTTTCTCTCGTTTTTTTCAAGTTGTATGCATTATTCATGTTTGCAAATAAAAATTGATTCACCTGATCTTATAAGAAAGCTAAATGATTGATAAGGACGAAATATATACTGACGATAAAGATAAAGCAAAGTTATTAAATGATTATTTTAAAACTCAATCTTGTCTTAATGATAATGGTAAGGATCCACCACATGTCGATAAAACAAATCTAAATGAACTCTTTTCAATTGTAACGAGCCCGGATGAAGTAACGTCTGTTTTAGAAACACTTAAAATCGGTAAAGCCTCAGGACCTGATTCCATAAATAATTACGTTCTTAAAACATGTGCATTTGAACTTTCTGAACCGTTGTCGAAATTATTTAATTGTTCGTTAAATCAGTCTAAGGTTCCGAACATTTGGAAGGAAGCTAATGTCACTCCTGTTTTTAAAAAGGATGACCCCTCCAATTATAAAAACTATAGACCTATTTCCTGATTAAGCACCGTTGGCAAAGTTTTAGAGAGAATTGTCCACAAGTATACATATAACTTTTTTATTGCAAATAATGTTATTTCAGCACTTCAGTCCGGCTTTGTTA
Organism: Ctena decussata; assembly: GCA_963989385.1. Lineage (NCBI taxonomy): Eukaryota > Metazoa > Mollusca > Bivalvia > Lucinida > Lucinidae > Ctena > Ctena decussata. Next base: position 27,600,439 of record OZ022498.1, on the reverse strand, counting down.
TGGGAGATTCCACTGTAAATCAACTCACTGATATTTATAACACATTTTGTAGAGCTCTCGATAGTGGTGTGGAAGTACGCGCTGTGTTTTGTGATATAAGTAAAGCTTTCGACCGTGTATGGCATAAGGGTCTATTGATTAAACTTGAATCTGTAGGTATATCGGGTCGTCTTTTGAGGTGGTTTCGTTACTATTTAGATAATAGAAAACAAAGGGTTGTATTACCAGGTGCCTCGTCGGATTGGGTGACAATTACTGCTGGAGTACCCCAGGGTTCCATTTTAGGACCATTATTGTTTTTGATTTATATTAACGATAAAGTCGTTGATATTAATTCCTATATACGTCTTTTTGCAGACGATACCACATTATACATAATAGTAGATACACCTGCACGGGCAGCCCTTACTTTAAATCAAGATCTTGTTAAAATTTCTACTTGGGCAGATAACTGGTTAGTAAGTTTCAATCCTAACAAAACAGAATCTTTGCTATTTACTCGTAAAATAAACAAACAAATGCATCCAGCAATCTTTATGAATAATCAAAGTATAACAGAAGTTGAGAATCATAAACATCTTGGGGTTGTATTTCAAAATGATTGCTAATGGCATGAACATCTAAATATGATCACATCTAAAGCATGGCAGCGTATCAATATTATGCGAAAATTAAAATTTGTGTTAGACAGAAATTCTTTGCAGTCTATTTACTTCGCATTTATAAGACCAATTTTAGAATATGCAGATGTTGTTTGCGACAATTGTACAAAACACGAAGAAGAAGAATTAGAAAAAATACAGTTAGAGGCTGCGCGCATAGTTACTGGTACTACAAAATTAGTTTCTATTGACAAGCTATATATAGAAACTGGGTGGGAATCTCTTAAGTCAAGAAGAAGACAACATAAGCTAACTCTGTTTTACAAAATGGTAAATAATCTCACACCAAGCTATCTCTATTCTCTTCTTCCTTCACAAGTTGGTAATATATCAAGGTACAATTTAAGAAATCAAGAAAACTACCAAACTATAGACTGTAAATCTCAGTTGTATTTTAATTCATTTTTGCCGTCATCAGTGCGTGAGTGGAATTCACTTGAAGATTCTGTATGTTCATCTCAGTCTTTAAATTGTTTTAAAAGAAGCATAAGGGCCACTCGTGAAATTCCTAAATACTATTTCTCTGGTAATCGAAAAGGCCAGATTCTGCATACAAGATTAAGAACTGGTTGTAGTTCTTTAAATTACCACTTATTTCGCAAGAATATAATAAATGATGAATTTTGTGTTTGCGATAATAGAGAGGACACCAATCACTTCTTTTTCGAATGTCCTAGATTTCATAAACAAAGACAAGTGTTGATTAATAAACTTGTCGGCATTTGTAATTTGTCCTTAGATATTCTACTGTACGGGGACGCCAACATGAGTTTTCAACAAATTGTTGAGATATTTCACACAGTGCAAGATTATATAATTAGAACGAAACGCTTTTCTTAAATTATTATTTTTCTATTTCAAGACATTTTTATTAGTGTCAAAGGTGTTCAGGGTGCGCTTTACGGATATATACTATCATGATTTTATACTTTTTTCATACTGATACCGTGTCATAAACTCATAAACTCTCTCTCTCTCTCTCTCTCTCTTTCTGACATTTTTTTTGTCATTTGTATTACTCTTTCTTACGTTATTATAGTTTATCACTATATTACCATTATGAGCATTAGTTTAGTATAGTTTCACAATATCTATGAACTTTGTGCTGCATTTAAAGCTTACGTTATTTCAAATTTACTGTATGCAAATCATTGACATACTTGTTTCTGGGAAACAGATTTTAAAAAAGTCACTGACTTTCTTCTGTATCCCATTCATTGTACTGTGTGTTATTTAATGTAATTCTATTTGTTGTACATGTACAGTATTGTGGAATAAATATTGTTTAAACTAAGAAAGCTAAAAGGAAATAATTTCTCTTTAGCCAATGAAATACAATAGCCATATAAGAATTAGATAATATTTTGTACCTCAGCGCATACATGTGCTTGCTCTTATAGCTTCCTTTTTTTTGAGGGACATGTAACACAACACATGTTGTGTTATTACCACCCCTTATTGACCTATCGAACTGGGAGACTCACGGAGGCCCGGGCATGGAGGTAGGAGCGTCTTATTTTCTTCCAGCAAGTCAATGACTTGCCCACTGCCTATGATATAAACGACAAGACTCAAAGAGCCAAAATAGTTGGGTCTATCCCTAATCTACAAGGACCCCCTTAATCTAGCTGTTTTACCAACCTGAGCAGGGCTCGCTTGGGTATTACCGGTAATACTTGACTCACATGCGAGTTCTATCCTGGCCGTCGACTTCTTCTATGAAGACTTCCGCCCAATGATTCACCCAATGTGTTCACTGTTTTTTTTGTTAAATCGTTCACCGATCCTTCGTGTGGAAGTTTAGATTGCAGGAGCAGCACTGTAAAAAGGGGAATTCTGCCGGATTGGATAATATACCAGCTGGCGGGGAGACCATGACTGATGTTTTAACAGAAATGGCTAACAAGATCTGGAGAACAAGAGAATGGCCTACCGTATGAACTCAGTCACTGATTATTAAACACCCTAAAACAGGGCAACCTACAGCTCTGCCAATACTACAGAACCATCAGCCTCATCAGTCATCCGAGCAAAGTCATGCTGAAAGTCATCTTTAACAGGCTTAAACCCCAAGACGAACGGATAATCGCTGAAGAACAGGCTGAGTTCAGAGCCGGAAGGAGCACCACAGAGCAGATCTTCAACCTCAGAATCTGGTGTGAAAAGTACCTCCAGCATCAGCAAAACCTATACAATGTCTTCATTGATGAAAAAAAAGCCTTCGACATGCGGTATGGGCCACTATGCGGAAGTACAGTATCAGTGAATATCTAGTTCGCACCACTGAACAGCTCTACATCAAGGCTATAAGTGCAGTCCAAATGAATGGCAGCACGAGAGAATGGTTCATAAGAACAGTTCGAGTTAGGCAAGGATGTTTCCTGTCACACACCCTCTTCAGCATAAGGTATAAGATGGAGATAGGCTGAGGAGACAAAACAACTAACAAACAGCGCCAATGGCATCCAGGGGGAGATCAAGATAAAAGACAGACGCTGTGTACCATAACAAGCTTCAAATACGTTGAAGCAGTTGTCTCAGATGATGGCTCAAAACTGAAGGTTCTCTCTAGGACTGCACAAGCCACCGCAGCTCAACAAAGCTGAAACCAAGCAGATAGCAACATACCTCTTGGATCAAAGATGGAAATGATGCGTTCCCATGTCAGTTCCGTTTGTCTGTATGCCTGTGAATCGTGGGCCTTGACAGCAGAGTTAGAGAAAAGAATGCAGGCCTTTGAGATGAGATGCTACCGAAGGTTACTGAACATTTTGTACAAGGACCACATAACCAATGTGGCGGTTTGCAGAAAGATGCAAGCAGCCATTGGAGAATAAGATGAACTCCTGAACATGGTCAAGAAACGGAAACTAAGGTGGTTAAGCCACATCTCAAGGTCTTCTGGTTTAGCAAAGACGATTCTACAGGACACAGTAAAAAGAAAAAGACGAAGAGGTAGACAGAAGAAGAGGTGGGAAGACAGTATTAAAAAGTGGACAAGGTTGGATTTTGCCAGTTCAACTAGAGCAGCTGAAAACAGGACAAAGCGAAAAGAAATTGTTGCGAAGTCATATGTGGTGCCCCAACGACCTTGCAATGTTAATGGATAAAATAAAATAGAAGAGATGTAGTCCACGTTTGTAGTGGTACGTATGAAAGTTTTTGAAACCTGAACGCTGTTGGTTAAATTCAAATTCAAACTTATTTTATTTTTAAAACCTCTATTAGCAAGATATAATTTGAAACGACAGAAACGAGAAGAGTTATGAGAGAAAATTGAAAGAAATGGGTATAATAGTACAAGCATCACTTAATTGCGAATAAGATCCATGACTATTGTGAATATTATCTCCATTGACTCCTAACAATCGCACACCTGGTAATGAAACCTTTCAGATCCTTACTGTGTCTAGGAGCCCCGGTAGCTCTGTAGGTTAACGGCTACTGATCTAGCCGTCCCGGATTCGAGCCGGGTTCGAGCCCGGCCACTGGGCCGCTAGAGGCGAGAATCTTTCTAACCGTGAACAGGGTTCCATTGCACACAGCATTTCAGTATCACCCTCCCATCGTCCTGATATGGCTGAAAAAGGTCGTAAAATCACAAGTCATCCAACCATCCATACCTTTTCTGCTTTAACAATTGATTGGCTGTTGTATACAGTCATGAGGGTAATGTAAATGACTGCCATTACGGTTTTAAGCATTCGTTTATGACCATTTAGTTAAATTTGACATGCAGTTACATTATATGCAGCAGACGCCACTGACGATGTGACTTCTATACTGTTTGACACTGCAGCAGACCTTTCTATGGGTTCTTTTTAAAGAAGCCAACTTGTTTGACCTTATTTGACAGTGGACAATTAAGAAACATTCAAATACACCGGATAAATAAATAAAATAATAATAATCGCTCATGTTTTTAGTAAGGCAAAAGATGCTAGACATGCACGATTATTTGATGTGCCAAGTTGTGGGATGTCGTTATTTTACGGTGCTTAGGTAAAAGAAACAGTCGAACAACGTTACGCCCCGTAGACGCTCTCCATATATTGGTTCTCCACTTGCAATTATGAACTATTCTCGAAACTGGGAACAAATCAGCGTCTTCCGCTTGAGTGCGCATGACAGGAAATGCGATACTATCTGAATACACAACGAATATACGCAAAAATGGATTGTTTCGGGTTGGACGGACGACTGATTACTTTATTTTTGTTTAGTATAATATTTCATGAGAGGCGCCGTGGCCGAGTAGTTAGAGTGACTCGGTTATGGTGCAGTAAGTCGCCGGAAGGTCGTGAGTTCGCGGCTCACCGTCGCCATCCGACGACTGGTAAACTCTCTCTGTCAACCCAGCAGTAAATGGGTACCTTTTTCGAAGCAGGGAAGGATAAGACAGCAAAAGGAGAGAGATGCGCTCCGCCTTTTATCAGCTGTGCCCAAGATACAGTGGGTCTCTATCCCCCACTGTCCCTACGGCTATTAGGCTATGAGAAACCTTTACCTTTACTTTTTTTTATATGTAATAAAAATGATGTAGTTTTAACCTATGTAATTAAACAACACCGAATATACGCAAATTTAAAAAAACTACATAAAAGACAATTTTCCAGTTTTCCTTATATTCATATTTGAGCCGCGACACGACAAAACCAACAATGTGGTTGTGCGCCCAGCGCAGACTCAGATCAGCCTGGGCATCCGCCCAGACTGATCAGAGTCTTCGCTGTCCGCATAAGGGTAGCTTAGTCCCTTAGCTACCCTTTGAGCCTTTAACGAAGAGTCTGATCAGACTGGGCAAATGCCCAGGCTGATCTAAGTCTGTGCTGGGCGCATAACCACATTGTTGGTTTTCTCATGTCGCGGCTCATTTGTATGTCTGTACCTGACCAGATTATTAGCATTTTTACATTTCTAATGTCGCCAGTCTTTAAAAAATCGTTTTAGTTGGTTGAATGGTATGCATTGTGTAGAAAGGTTTCGAAACTCTGCTTCCGGGTTCCCGGTTTATACTGACCAGTACAGTTCACAGAGTTCCTCTGACCCTTTACATTGTATAGTTTACTGTAAATATTGGTGAAAAAGTGGCGCCACCAAAGTGACCCGAACGACTTCCTTAGAAGTCATGGATGCGTTATATTTGTGATAGTCTCGACCAGTTTCAGTTACTAGTATAATGCAGACTGAACTAATCTATCTGTAAATCTGTTTTAAGATACAGGTCGATCACTGTAGTTCAGCTTTTTTTTTTAATTGGCATGGGCCTCATGTTTGGCTCATGGCAGTGATTTGATTACAGGTGCCTTGATATGGGGAATCCAGCACTTTGATCACATCTGTTTTTAATAGAAATACGAACATTTTAGGCGAGTTATGTGTCTTTCTAGCCTTTCTAACCCACTTTTATTGGGCTTTAAGCCAATGCGTTTAAAAAAGAAAACAAAACCCATTTAATGTTTGGTTTGTGAGCAATGAGATAACAGTAAAACAGCAACGTTGATGGTTACACGATTGTTTTATACAGGCAACCGCTGAAGACAGCAACTATAACAGCATGGTAGTTGTTTTGTAATAGTTTCCTTCAGCAGTTATATATTAAATTTTAAATAAGTTTCGTAAAGTTAAGGACTCAGTTCAATACGAAGGCAGAGAAGAAGAAAACACTTGTTGAACCACAATGAGCTCGACCAAAGACATTGGTGCTCAGGCATATAAACAATCAAAGGGCTCTGAAGCACTGAAATGACAGATTCTATCTGAAGTCTAGAAAAGTAACTCATAGGCCAGCATGAACGATTGTCTTATCAGAGTCTCCATTATTCTTATCTGTAGACTATGCATCATGAAGACTATACCTCATCAGTTTCTGCTCCATACCTGTATCCTCAGCATTTAGAAACCTTGATATTAGGTAGCCCATCATTTAGATTTGAATGGTGATTTCTCTCTTATCGGCTAAGACAGGAAGCAGGCAGCATTGTGGGATGATATATACGGTTTTGGCATAATATTTTTGTGAAATTTCAGGATGAAGATACAATTCACAAAATTATTATTCAAGCAATGATTAATATATCATAAATAGGTATTAGAAGTTCTAAAACATGTTTTATATAGCATTTAACTGCAAATAAAAGTCCTTTTCGGTGCCCGAAAGTTCTTTTCGGTCCTTTTCGGTGGAGCAAGTCCTTTTCTGTCTTTAGTAGGACCGAGTATACACGGCATTCGGTGTTATCAATAACTGGCGTAGTGATATACACAAATTCATGCCGTACTATATTTCATTTCGAATGTACGAGGGATGATCAAAAAGTTCCCGGAAAAGTGATGTACGCCCTTTATTATTTTACTTTCTTCAATCAAAATTTACTCCAGGCAACCTTAATATAATTGTGATTCATATAATACAAAACAATTGACTTATGTCTAACCAGTTCATTGCACGCGCCACCAACGTAACGGCCGCTAACGTGACCCGGCCCAGCTAACGTTACGTTGCATTTTAATCGTTTCTAATAGCAAAATTCGAACGTTCCTTACTCACAAATTATGAATGGAAACATAAAGTACTTAACAGAAACGTAAAAAATATATATTATCTTGATGTTCATGAAAAATTTTGTAAGTTGTTTCGATTCTTTCTACGAAATGATTGCTTAGTCCAACGTAGCCTTTAATCAGTAAATATGTGTGGGTGGGGTAATTCAAGGGCAGATAACTTACTTGGCCTTCTAATACGGAAGTGTTATGATAAGGTTTCATAAACTAGAGACAATGGCAATTCGTTAAATATATGATTTATGCCTTACAGTTGAACCATTCCAGCAATACGATAACACAACCTGAAATCGGCAGCATAATGAACTTCCAGCAAATGACCATCTCACCCAGCAGCAACGATGTCTTGGCCATCTTTGTCATAATTAAGGTCATATTAATTCATTACTATGTGCAGCATTTAGAAGAGTGTGGTACATGAAGCTACTTATACAAAAGGACTTATCTGAAGACTATGGCTGAATTTTGACAAAGCTTGCTGATGTGGCCTTGCTGCTGCTTGATTTAAGACTTTTGATAGACAGCTAATGCTGCTGCAGATATCAGATTGCGTTGTCGCATTGCTGGAATAGTTCGACTGAAAGGGTACATCACATATCTAACGACTTGCCATCATCTAAGGTTCATGAAACTTGATCATAACAATTCCGTTTTATAACGTAATGCAAATTATCTGCCCTTGAATTACCCCACCCTAACACATTTGATTTTTAAAGGGCACGTTGGAATTAGACATCATTTCGTTATAAAGATCAAAAGAACTTACAAAAATTGTTATGAACATAAGGATAAGATATATATTTCTAAGTTTAGGTGAATAAATTAACATTACTACATACATTTCATAGATAAAAAGCGTTCAGAAATTGTTATTAGAAACGATAAAAGTGCAACGTAACGTTAGCTGGGCCGGGTCACGTTACCGGTCGTTACGTTGGTGGCGCGTGCATAAAACTGGTAAGACATAAGTCAATTGTTTTGTATGATATGAATCACAAATACATTGAAGTCAGCTAGTGTGAAATTTTATTGAAAATAGTAGAACAGTAAAGAGGATACAGAACTTTTCCGGGAACTTTTTGATCATCCCTCGTACATGTATACTTGGCGGTGAAAGCCAGTTCCAATATTTAGCCTACGACAGCTAGAAATGGCGGATAGAATCTGTCACTGAAAATGGGGTTGTTTTGTGCGTTTGTTCTCTTTCATTCTGACGAAAGCGGGGCGTTATTTTAATAGAGACTATACAGAAGTTAATCTGCCAAAATACTTCTGATAAGCAGCTACTTAACTGTATTAACGTGAATGGGTATACTTTGAGAGGAAGCAATTCTACTATTTTCCTTGTTCTTTCTCAATAAGGGTCGACTCTTCAAGAAAAGAATTTGCTCCTAGAGGACTCTTCAAGAAAAGAATTTGCTCCTGTAGGAGCAAATTCTTTTCTTGAAGAGTCGACTCCATTTGGAAGTGCTCCATTCTCCAGAGAAGCAAACAAGGCTTCACATGGTGTTCTTCTTTGTAAAACTGATGGAAAACAAGGAAGTTGGAAAGTCACTAAAAACACTATTTTTTTAAAAAAAGACGCGGGTGGAAGGATGTATATTAGAGCAGGGGCTTTTATTAGTATTAATACAGTATACATTTGTATATATAAATAATAGATAAAGGTTTCCCGTAGCCTGTTGGACGGACACTCGGCGCCAAGTGCGTGCAACTATGGTTAAATACCTCTGAGCCACTTTGGGAACGTCGTTAGGAGAATTGAACTGCATGAACTGAACTGAAATTGCGGTAGCCTAGTGGCCGCAGGGGCAGTGTAGGTTAAGAATTCTGGCCAAGCTTTAATTTTTAATTTTTATTATATTATTTACAGAGAAAGGTCGAGTGGTTAGAGACATTCTGTTATGGCGCGGCTTCAAAATCGCCGTTCGTCCAGCAGTAAATGGGTACCTGTTAAAGATAAGGCAGCGAAAGGAGAGGGACGGCTCTGCCTTTCATATGCTGTGCTCATGATACCCTTGACTTGATAGTGCGGTGTATGTCACATTATCAGCTCTTAACGACAAAATGACAAAAGCTGCATATTATTTCCATAGATGAAGTGCCTAAAACCTCTCTTTTATACTTGAGATTCTGCGGTTTCCTTGTCGTCTATGACCTTGACAAAATGGGTCAAGGTCAGTGAACTCTATTGATTGATTTGGTTTAAATAATCAATTTGTTCTATGGAGTTTGGTCAAAAGTCATTACTTGAATCGCCACGAGCTAATTTGTGGGACAGAATGCTATTCTAAGCCATCCACCGTGAGGAAACATAGCAGTTTAAGTTTTTCGAGGAATGTTTAATATGCATACGTAGCGAGGCGCCGTAGTCGAGTGGTTAGAGTGGCTCGGTTATTGTGCAGAAAGTCACCGGAAGGTCGTGAGTTCGCGGCTCACGGTCGCCATTCGACGACGGGAAAAGTCTCTCTCTGTCAACCCAGCAGCAAATGGGTACCTTTTTCGAATCGGAAGGATGTGGCAGCGAAAGGACAGCGATGGGCTCCGCCTTTCAACAGCTGTGCCCAAGATACAGCGGGTATCTAACCCCCACTGCCCCTTATGCATATGCTGATAATATAAGGAAGGCAATGCAGACAACGTCATTTTCTGACATTGAAAATAAGGTCAGTGTCACCAGAATATATTCAACTTGTGTGTCCCTTCCAGTTCGGTAAACTATCTACTAGAAGTTTGATCCAAAACCTTTTATTGTTTTACAGACTGGGTCAGTGAGAAGCTATTTTTGCACGAAGTTTTCAATAAACTTTGAAAATGGCCATGGCCACCAAGTGTTTACTGAATATCCCCCCCCCCCTCCACTGTTAATTATCATCGAATTTGGAAGGAATCCGCATATCAGTTTGATAGATACAATAAACAGACTACATCGACGCTCTTGTTTGGAACAGCATTCCTCTGAGAATAAAAGAAATTGAATACCATTGAATCTTTCACAAACAACTGTTTAAACTGGATGAAAGGTGAACAAACATGCTGAAACGATTATTTCATCACTGTTGCCTCCACCGCCATTTCAGAATTTCATTCATTTCTCTTTATGTTGCTCAGAAGTTTTCATAGTCACATTACACATTCAGCTGACTATCGAATATAGCATAATTCCGTGATTATTACCCATTCATAGTATCATTTTATTGTATCTATGTTCTTTTTTGCGTCTTACAATTGTTTTATGTGTATATGTTCTTGAGGGCCTCGGGGAAGATTGGCCTCGCCAACCGAGTTACCCTCACTAAATAAAGACATTACTTACTTACTTACTTACGCTGGTCAACGCTGACGGACTCCGCAACAAAACTATCCGAGATCGGCAGTAAATATAATGAATGTGATGAGTGAACGTCATATAGTAATGCAAGAAGGTAGTCTCGACTATACATTGTTTCTAATACAGTATTAGTACGATGCCAGATTGTTTGGTATATATTGATATTAAACAGCGTCAATTTGGTATTTATGCAGTAGCCAGAAAAACGTAAATACTGTTTAGGCATACAGTTAGAGGAAACATTTCGACGATTATCTCAAAATTAGCATGCCGCACAGTTTCCAAAAAAATGTATTAAGAGTAAAATAAATAGACAGACAACGTATATTATACGAATGCTTTCATGCAACTGGCTATTGGTGCATGAGCACCTGCAGGACTTTTTTTAAATGTTCTTCAAGTGACGCTTGAATGAAATTGGAGCCGCCACACGAGAAAACCAACAATGTAGTATGTGCGCCCAGTGCAGACTCAGACCAGCCTGGGCGTCCGCCCAGACTGATCAGAGTCTCCGATGTGCATTTAAATGGTAGCTAAAGGTCTCAGCTAGCTCCCTGTGGACAGCAAAGACTCTGATCAGATTGGGCGGGTGCCCAGGCTGATCCGAGTCTGAGCTAGGCGCACATGCGACTTTGTTGGGTTTATCGTGTCGCAGCTCATACTACTACTACCATTATGATGATGGCAGCGTAGGTTTTTCATGTTTGGTTTGTCCGCAAACCAGAAACATCTAAAAATGACGTGAAACTTTGACGCACTGTTCCAAATGCAGTTTCTGATTCCATATACGCTAGTCATAGTTCTCTCTCTCTCGATATGCAAATTGTGAGTATAGCATAAAGTGTTAGATGGGCCTGGAATGCACTCTGAACCAATGCCGATCGTTTAGTTTTAATTGATATGCCTTAATATTTACAAAATATTAAATAAAGTAACTGGTATACAATGCTTACTAGCGAACTAGTAGCTACTATTAGAGTACTTCGCTGAGTTGACAAACAAATGCCACAATTATAATACCGCACTATTTACATAAACACTTTCTTTCGCAGTACCCAGTAAACACTGGCGATATAACGCGAAGTGAACAAGACGCCCCTAGTCTTGAAACACGCCGTTGACAAACAGGAAAAGAATGAACATTGTTTACTGTGTAGTGTAATAGTCGCGAAATTCAAATATATTCCCTGTCTGATGTTTTCTTGTTTTTGACAATATTGTTACAGTTTAACTTCAAATCGTTACAAAAATAAGCCAATATTTTCTTATAATATTTCAAAGGATACCCAGGTTTACAGAGGATTCGGATTTTAAAAACCACTTAGTACAGTTTACATTATTAATCGTTGAACAATATGATATTTATTATTGCCCAGATCTTGTTTTCATTTCCCACCAATAGAACGTGATTGATAACACCGCTACCCTTTTACAGACACCCTTATCAGCTCGTCTGCAGTACACTCGCATGTTGAACATTGCGTCGTCCATCCGTCCGTCTGTAACCTTTACTTGTGCATGCATCCTTTCTGAGACCAATCGGCAGAAGTTCTCGAAACTTCATCGGGATCTTCAAAGCAACAGATCTGATTATTTGAACAATCGGTACATTTGTACGTAGATTAACAGGTAATCTATGGGTTTACGCGCATAAATGTTTATAAATATCGTTCCACCAATTCATTTAACTTCTTTCGCATTAAAACATATATTATAAGAAAGAAAAAAATATTGTAGATTTTGAATCCGTTTACAAAAAATACGTAATTTTGTATTTAAAAACGATCTTGCGAATAAATGAGAGCTCATATTCAATTTCAATTGGAGAGGACAGGACAAGGACAGACTCAAGGAGGTCAGTCTTATGGATTTGTTCAGCTGTGCATCCTGGGAAACATCGTTATGATATTTAAAAAAAAAAAAAAAAAACCCACATCATTTTCAGTGTAATTTACTGTTGAGAGGTCATAATACCTGCAATTCAATATTAATATGTTTCGTAATGACGTCGTTTATTTACAAACTAGTCGTCACGTTATATTCGTTATACTTGTGTTTTTGTGTTTTTTTTTTTGTTTTTTTTTGTTTTTGTTTTGAAAAAATGTATAATCACATAAGCGTGTCTGGGAAAACTGGTCTAAAGCCACGCCTACCCCCCCCCGCCCCCCCCCCTACCTACCCCGTCCACCGTGATTTTTTGTATTTTATTTGTGACTTTGCACATAAACGCAGATGAAAGAACCGGGTCACGAATTAGTATATCGAATACGAAACTTGTTTCAACGCCTGAAAGTTTTTTTCTTTCTTTTACAATTACGTATGCAGAAATATCTAATATACAAGCTACTTAAAACTCATCGTTTATGTATTAATAAAATCTTTATCCTAATATTAAACCTGTTAAAAGGTAATTGTATCTGATTTATTGTTTGACATTTTTACAATTTTACGAGACAGTATGCCCATCTTTGTCAAAAATGATGATAATATTTGGCGATTGAGTGGGCAACCGGCGCCCGTCTAGCCCATTAACACGGCCATTGTTTTAAAATTACAGGTCTTGGGGATTTTTGTAAGCCAAAGTATGCAATATATTACCTCTTCAAATGCAAATTGGATTTGAAGAGAAATCTCAAAAACTGTCGAGAAACGTGAGAAACCGCGAACATCATCGCCTGTTCGAAAAAAAAAAACCCACACAAACAACAACAACAACAAAAACAAAAACATGTAACTCAAATGCGCTGCTTATTTAACATATGAGCCGCGACACGAGAAAACCAACAATGTGGTTGTGCGCCTAGCGCAGACTCAGATCAGCCTGGGCATCCACCCAGGCTGATCAGACTCTTTGCTAAGCACTTATAGGTTAGCTAGGGGTCTTAGCTACCTCCATGCGGGCAGCGAAGACTCTGATCAGTCTTGGCGGATGCCCAGGCTGATCTGAGTCTGCGCTGGGCGCACAACCACATTGTTGGTTTTCTCGTGTCGCGGCTCATATGTCATTATGCCGTTTTCTGTTTAAATACTAAAATTCACGTTTTACTTAATTCGCTTTTTTTCTCAAACAACCGCTGGGTAAACGAAAAGAATATAGATCTAGTCTATATATAATTGTTCAGTTGTCCAAAATAATCAGAACTAGTCTTTATTTGTCCGTAGAAAGACTAATTCTGGCTATATTTGGGATAATATGAATCAGTATAAATAAAATGGTCGTTTTAATGATTCTGCGATTCTATTCATAATTGGGTTACAATTGAATAGTTCCAAATATTCAATGTTGCGTCGAAAAGAAAATATCATGAGAAGCTTAAAGTTTCGGATAAGCCGCACGGCCCTAGAACGCATGTATATATCTTTTATTCGACCTGTTCTTGAATACTCTGACTCAGTTTGGGACAATTGCTCAACAGAAACAAAGAAACAACTTGATGCAGTGCACGTAGAAGCAGCTAGGATTATTACAGGAGCAACTAAAGTGTGCAGCATAAATAAACTTTTCTCAGACATTGGTTGGGATTCGCTCCAAAGTCGCCGGAATAAGCATAAACTTGTTATCTTTTATAAGATTTTGAAAGGTCTAACTCCTATCTTTCTGACTATCTACCTCCTTTGGAGCAAGAAACTACATTATACAATCTGAGAAACTCAAATGATATCCAAACTCTTCATGCTAATACGAACTTATTCTACAACTCTTTCTTTGCCTCCACTATTTGAGCTTGGAACACTCTCCCTGAGGATACTAAACTAGCCACGTCTGTCGCATCTTTCAAATATCGTCTAAATCGAGATATAAAGAAACCTCCACGATACTATAATGCTGGTACGCGGATTGGCCAAATACTTCAAGCAAGAATGAGAATGGAATGTAGCTCACTTAACTCTCATCTTTATAGGAAAAATATAGTTCCAGATCCTTCCTGTCAATGTGGCGGTTTCGAAAGTCCACATCATTTCTTTTTCTGCTGTCCGAAGACTACAGCCGCTAGAAACAGATACCTACCAAGCGATATTCATAGATATAATTCTCACGATGTTTTGTTTGGAAAGGATAGTATGACAGACCACGAAAATGGAACTCTTTTCTTAAAGGTACAAGATTATATCATTAAGTCAGGAAAATTTATTCCATAGTTTACGTCTCTTTTGCTCCAGCTCAGTATATTGAAAATTTATTTACTAGTCTAGTTCTAAATTCATGGTGTCACTTAATCTTCTGCCGCGGGAGTGCAACTTAAGTAATAATCGGTCAAATGCTTTATTCTTTGCCTCTTCATTCTTTTCTTTAATCAGCTATATCAACTTGTTTACAGTTACTTAACATTTTTTATTACATGAAAATGTTTTGCACAGCTTTTTTTCCTTTTTTGCCTATGTTTTGTACAATAGCAAACAGTTAAGTGTTAACAGACATCAAATCTCTGTGTCTGTCTGTCTGTCTGTCTGTCTCTCTCTCTCTCTCTGATTTTTGTTTACTTGTTTGCAATATTGGTTTGATATTCTTTGTACCTAGCCATTCACATATACTGTAATTTTCAGATTGCTTCAAGAGATGGCTTTTATATAAGCATTTGCTTACTGTCAGACCATGTACCATTATTTACTTTTGTATTATATATATGTAATTTCTATGAATAAAATATTGTTTAAACCAAAAGAAAATACTACAATTAGACTGGGCGAACCTCCAGTTCTTTTTTTTCTGTCAGTCCATGTTACCATATGCCAAAAGGTCATTTCTGGTGACAGGGCTAAAATACTAGATTAGGATCGTCGTGTATTATACTACAATAGTTTGTGACCAAAATAGCCTTTTTTGGAACTGAACTGAAATACTGTATAATTGTTCCAAAAATAGCTAAAATTTCTTATTAACAGAACACTACCGTTGCCAAATGATCATCAAGTTTTATTCTTTTGTCAACGTGTGTCACATAACTCTGTTGCGTTTAATTCTATATTTGCCTGAAAATGAGCGATTAAGGATAGGATTAAAACTTTAAATTAGGAGAAATCATTTTCAAATGAGTCACCTTCTATTTGATATTCAGCTGGAGGTGGATTAATATCCAGCAGATTAAATGGAGTTTTTATTTGGCGTCTTAAGATAGTTGGATCATTGCGATAATTTCCTAAAGATTTTCATGTGAAAAGATAACGGGGAACATTGTCACAGGGTATAATCGATTCCGCCAATTTTCGCTTCCTGCAGAGACTGTACATCATATTTGGCTTCCGCCGAGACTGTCCGCGAACTCTTGCTTCCTGCAGAGACTACTGTCCTCGAAAAATGGATTCCTGCCGAGACTGTCCGCGTGACTCTGCTTCCTGCCGAGAGCCTCGGCAGGAAGCAGAATCACGCGGACAGTCTCTGCAGGAAGCTATTTATCATTTACAGAAGTCTTGGCAGGAAGCAAGAGATCGCGGACAGTCTCGGCGGAAGCCAAATATGACGGACAGTCTCTGCAGGAAGCGAAAATTAGCGGAATCGATTATACCCTGTGAACATTGTGTGGATTGACAGAGTAACTGCCCATTCCCAGGGAGGCGTGCATAGACTGGTAGTCCATAGACAGGACGGTAATGCTTTGGTGAAATTCAATGCATTGCAGACACTCATTATACCTATTAAAGCTACAAAATCTGTAACGTTTGATATTTATTTTTAGAATTAATGCCTCTAATTTTCAAGAATACAGTGATGTAGCTAGAACTGGGGTATAAATATCAACAGATCTATAGACCTTAACAATACATCACTATCAAAGCAACAGCATTTAGATAAACAATCAACTGCGTGTCTAGAATTTCTGGAGGGATGTAAATAATTACCAGCAAGCAAAAACTGTCTGTTTATTCAGTATTCTGTGTAGTTTTCAGCTACAGTGAACAGATTCATGGTGGTAGCATAACTTTATTCTACTTTTACAAGTGATTTAAAAAGAAAGTAAACATTTTCAGAAAATGATCATAATTGCAGACTTAGTCGCTAAATGAGTGTTTATGGAAATAAATGAAAAATCCAAACTCACTGCCTAGTTTGAAACCGGACTGGTGCTGCGGAAGCGATCTCAAATGAGCCGAGACACGAGAAAACCAACAATGTGGTTGTACGCCCAGCGCAGACTCAGATCAGCCTGGGTATCCGCCCAGTCTGATCAGACTCGTCGCTAAGCGCTTAAAGGGTAGCTAAGGGTCTAAGCTACCCCCTGCGGACAGCGAAGACTCTGATCAGACTGGGCGGATGCCCAGGCTGATCTGAGTCTGCGCTGGGCGCACAACCACACTGTTGGTTTTCTTTTCACGCGGCTCAAATAATTCAAAAGAAGATGGAAAGCATCAGACAAACATGATAAGCAGACTCGGCTTAATTGAGTTCCTTTCAGTACATTGCTCATGTCCCCTAGCACCGGCTTCAGCAAAACTCTGATTTTTTACTATCTCGGGATGGGCCCAGTGATCTCAAAGGACTAGAAAATATGTTATTTGCATATGATGAAGTACGGAGAGACTTTTCTGGGCGCCACACTGCCACAGACCCACTGATGTTCCACACACACACACACCTGGTTAACTATGTTTTCAATAATGTTACGAAACGAAAAAAACCTGTTACCAAACGACCTTATGACCAGGTGGTTTGGTACCTATGACTCTTTTTCGTTTCGTAACAACTCTTTTTCAATTCGTAACAGCCCCTGTATATATATATAGTTAACCAGGGTGCACATAGTCTTTGAAGTATCAAATACATCAGAATGCTGAACAAGGGACATAACTCAATCATTTTTTTCACGGAATTAGCCCAAAAGTTAATCAGTTCTTGTACATCTCACCCCAAAGCTGTATACTAAATTTCATCATCCCAGCTCGAATACTTCTTAAGGCATCACTGTAACAAGATTTCATTTTAATTTTGATAAAGGGGAGGTAACTCTAAAAGTACAAGTTAGACGGAGGCAAAAAATACGGGCCTGGTCTGCTCATTTTATGGACTATCCATATGTGACAGTGCCTGGCATTTTAAGCCTTGTGGAGGTGCGACGTTGACGTCACGAAACATGAATTGAAAATGATGTCATAAAATTTGCACGTAAAGTTAATTAGATTTCCGCGCACTTACTAATAAATTTAAAAGCGTCACCTGAAAAGAATGATTCAACATTTCTATCGGCGTCTTTAATTTTCTTCATCTACACTCTATTAAGACTGTTCGCATTATAGATCTTTGAAAAGCAATGTCACGCACCAGTTATAAAAGTTTATCCAGCTAGTATGTAAATTGTATCCAATCAGTGAAACGAAAACAAAAATCGGGTTGATGTGAATTTCGTTTGATTTTGCAGTAACCTTTGCGCTTTTACTTTGTGCTTCTCGAAATCTATTTTGGAAGCACTAATAAATATGAAAATGGTAAAAACAAAATTTCCGATTTTCGCTCCATAAGGCGCAAAATGTCAGACACTGTCACATATATGAAATTTCAAAACCCTAGACCTAGTGGTTCTTAGGCAATACAGCTGGATCAGAAGGCACTGATGAACGGATGAACGGACAAGGAGAAAGCAATATGCCCTTCAACTTCTTCGAAGTTGGGCATCTCAAGTTGGGGGCATAATTATCATAGTCATATCCATCGGAAGTTAAATACATAGTAATAATACGAAAAGATTAAACCAAAATAGGTTACGTCCTATATCATTCCACCAATTATCAAAAAGCAATCTGACTCAGATTAAAGGAAAACCAAACGTGATTGAAACGTGTTTAGCAGTTCAATGGTGCAATTAGCCTTTCAAGTTGCAGTCTCCATATCGGTGAAAAGGGAAGTTACTGTGTCTGCTCCATTGTGGGAGGACATGAATGATGCATTACCGGAAGTTAAGATAAGTAAATTATGTATTGAGCCGCGACACGAGAAAACCAACAATGTGGTTGTGCGCCCAGCGCAGACTCAAATCAGCCTGGGCATCCACCCAGTCTGCTCAGGCTCTTTGCTAAGTGCTTAAAGGGTAGCTAAGGGACTGAGCTACCTCCATGCGGACAGCGAAGACTCTGGTCAGACTGGGCGGATGCCCAGGCTGATCTGAGTCTGCGCTGGGCGCACAACCACATTGTTTTGTCGTGTCGCGGCTCAATTGCTTATACTTGAAGCACTCCGACTTCTCGGCTCCTATCACCTATTGTTTTCCGCATAAAACAGTTTAAACAAAACAAATTTGGTGCTGCTAAAGTGGATGGGCTTGTTTAATCTCAAGTGTGTGCAATTCAGTCACACGGTGAGCAATACATAGGCATGATGTGCAATAAATAGAACAATATTTCACCAGTATGTCTCGTATACTTCTTTTCGGACAGAGGGATTATTTAACTCAAAGGAATGACTGGACAGCTTACGGAAGAAATAATGAAAATTACCATGACTTATTTTCTCATAGGTCATTTGTTAGTTTCCTCTATATGGATAGACATTAATGCATTGACTCATCCACTCACCATACTTGAAAGACAGACTGATTTCTTTGGTCCAAGTACATGTAGGCCATTATGCATAATAACTATTCTATTATTTATACTGAATAGTATGATACATAATTAGACACCATCGGTTGTTTTCAAATAACCATTCGTTTTGTCTTGGAAAGTGCTCCAGTTGAAGCATACTGTAAACTAGAGGTAGCAGTAGGCATTGCTTTCTAAATACCTCCCACATTTAACAGTTAGGCACGTAGCTTTGTCATCTAAGTTTCACATATACATAGTATACAAGTTATGACAACTACAAACAAATACATGTATAGATCATCCCTATAATCCTACCAGGATAACTGAAGGATCCCTCGACATTGGAAAGTTTTGAATATGACGCTATTTAGTCATATGTCTCTACGCCCGATATGCAACCAATCGCATTAATCGTAAGTTGTAAACAAGAATTTTGCAAGAACATATTTTATTGGTTTAACAGATGCTTTTAACGATACAAACAAAATGCCATTGAAGAGTAACCAAAGGTAAAAATAAATACTGTCCGAATGTACCCTATTTTCCGAATTTTGGTGGATTTATCCTAGCCTACTCTTATCTAAGGCTGGCTTCAGACAGCAAAGCCTGTAGAAAAAATGATAAAACAAACCTTATAGAAATTATGGAAATAGAGCTAAAACTATCAAAATGGGCATTATTCAGAAAAAAATGCTGGAGTTTCAAAACCCAAACTCTGTGCACATATGATCTATATCCCAACAGGTGTTCACATACTTAATATTGGTCAAATGGTTCAGGAGAAGTAGCGACAACAAACTTCGTTTTCGAAAACTACAAAGGGGCAAAACTAAGGCGGAAAACTCGTTTGAGAAAAACTGAACGACCTGTATCTATGCACCGAATCTGAATAAAATGGAAGCACAAATTGCCGAAAGGCCGAAAAAAACTTCGAGATAGGGCAAAACATATATATGTAAAAAAGGCATAACTCATGCAAAAAGGGTCGGATTTTTAAATCAAAAGCTAATGCACATCTTCATACCAATATGTGTTCACAAACTTAATTTCAAGAAAATCCGTCAAATCGTCTTGGAGGAGTAGCGATAACGAGCATTTCTTGCAAAAACTACAAAGGGGCATATCTCAGCAGGACAACCTTTCTGGGAAAACGGAACAGCACCTATAAAGTCTTTTCTTATGCTGCATCTATTAACCAAATGTGAATAAAATCGAAGCAAAAATGGCAAAACTCCAGTAAAACAGGGCAAAAATATCAACAAGACCTGTCCCCGTACAGGATAGCTCGCATGCAGTGCCTTGCCCATCACATAAAAAAACTTTAACGTAAAACTTTAAAGTATTGTGACGGTAGAAGGTCACAGATATAAATAGATATGCAAATTACAAACTCGGTAGTTTGTGGTCGAGTAAATGTTGGGGTATATAAGCAAATAAACCGCCCTTGGTGGGTGAGCATGCTTTTCCACTGACGGGGTTTGTTTGCAGGTCGGCCCACTCGTTACATTTGGTGGCAGCGATGGGATAATGACAACTGCCAGACCGGAGTTGCCTTACCCATGTAATTCCCAGGCCAAGTCTCGGGACGAGACTTCTCGGAGGGGAAAGTAATGTGACGGTAGAAGGTCACAGATATAAATAGATATGCAAATTACAAACTCGGTAGTTTGTGGTCGAGTAAATGTTGGGGTATATAAGCAAATAAACCGCCCTTGGTGGGTGAGCATGCTTTTCCACTGACGGGGTTTGTTTGCAGGTCGGCCCACTCGTTACAGTATGACGCCAACGCCGACGCCGACGTCCAAGTGACAACAATAGCTCTCTGTACTTTCGTACAGGCGAGCTAATAAGGGGCATAACTGGGACAAAAAGGGACAGAATTTTAAATCGTAAACCAAACGCACATCTTCATACCAATATGTGTTCACATACTTAATTTCAAGAAAATCCGTCAAACCACCTAGATGGAGTTGCGATAACAAACGTGTTTCATGAAAAATACAAAGGGGCTCTAGAGGGAGTTGCGATAACAAACTGGTTTTATGAAAAATACAAAGGGGCATAACTCCGCACTAAAACCCTTCCAGGACAAACTGAAAAATACGTATCAACTATTTTCTTATGCTGCATCCATGACAATACTTGAAACAAGTGGGGACAAATTTAATGCGTTGCGGACGGACGGACGCACAGACGGACGCACAGACGGGTGGAAGAACAACGTCAAAACAAAACGGTATACCCACCTCAGACACAGTTTGTGGGGGGTATAATAATGTTTTTGTTCTTCAAGTTTAACTTATAATCATTGAGTGACGCTTTTAAAATACAGATACTAATTTCCAATGGCACAATAATTCCACTAAAGGCCAGTAACTTCTATTGTATTCCGCTATATGGGAACTTCTGATCAGAATTTGCACTCTAGCAAACGCATTTCTATCCGATAACTAACACATCTCCAAATGTCATTGGACAATACAGTTGTACATCATATCGTTCAAAGGAAGAATGTTTGCTTATCACTGCTTCAGGTTTGTTGAGCAATGCCAGGGAAGAATATGTGGGAATGGGCAAACTGTTTTACAAAACGGCTGTGTCGTGTCATAGCTGCGGTCATAGCAGCATGTCTTCAATTTTTATGCAAAGAGACAGAACACACTAAAGCCACTATTTATATAGCGAAATAATAGCCGCGACACGACAAAAACAACAATGTGGTTGTGCGCCCAGCGCAGACTCAGATCAGCCTTGGCATCCGCCAAGTCTGATCACAGTCTTCGCTGTCCGCATGGAGGTGGGTTAGACCCTAGCCGGTACCCTTTAGAGCACTTAACGAAGTCTGATCAAACTTGGCGAATGCCCAGGCTGATCTGAGTCTGCGCTGGGCGCATGACTTTATTGCTTTTCTCGTGTCACGGCTCAATTATAGTAGCAGCACTGTTTCAAGATGTCAGACACTAATTATGGGTAGTTACATGCTGGTTTTGTCAGTGGTTTTGTGATGCTTTGCGGATTTGATAATGCATATAGTTTGTTACACTCAATGTGATCAATATCAAAATGAGTCCTGGAATGCATGCTCTGGAACTAAGGAAATGTGCACGCGTTGGCTTATTCTCGTCATTTGCCTATAAAGCATAGCTCAAACCGTTTGAAGATTTTCTCAGATTCTAACAAATATCCACCGCAGACTGATTTCTACTTCTTATTGCTGGTTCATGGTAGCTTTAGTTGTGACAGTGTATAATTTACCGATAAAAATTGATTCAAGAAGACAACTGACCATAGATGTTCACCGTGGACGTAAAACAATAGAACAGCATAAAACAACCGATAAAAACACTTAAAGGTTATCAAATTTTAAATTATGCAAGTTTATAACTTAACTAAATGGCATCAGCAAAGATATGAAGCAGACACGAAGCTAATATGAAACTAAGAATTGCGTTTGTAAAAACATTCTGCCCGCCAGAAAGTTGCCATTAAAGATGTCAAACCTTAAAATGTTTACGTCTGAAAAGGAGTTACCTTATCTTTGCTAAAATTTTAAATCAAGAACTACTGTTATAACAAAAACCAGCTTCCTAGGTTAAGCGAAGTAGGTTAAATGCTAAATCCAAACAAGGGCCATAACTCCATCAAAATTTTACAGAATCTCCCAAAAGATAATCAGGTAATCTACTCCTCATATCATCAGTGTACCAAATATCAAGGCCATAGCTAATACACTTTTCGAGATGATAGTGATGATGATGATTTCATGTTTAACGACGCGTCAACCCACTGGGGTCATTTGCGTCTAGAAGGTTTGCTTGACTTTTAAAATACACATTGTACTAGATTCAGATGGAAAATACTTTTTGAGATATCTTGCCAACAAGATATTTATTTTCAAAGCTGTCTATAAGTCGAAAGATGTCCATAAGTTGCAAAGTTTATCTAGTTCTGCCGTTAGTGCATCATGTTTTTACAATTTTATTGAATTGTCTGAAAAAAATATTGTTTAAACTAACAAGATATTATCTAATTTTAGCTCACCTGAGCCGAAGACTCACAGGTGAGCTTTTAGTATACCAATGCCTCCGTCGTAGGTACGTCCATCATTTTCAAAGGCCTTCTTCTCCAAAACCGCTGGGCCAATCAAAGCCAAATTTCATGTGGAGCCTCCATGGGTAGGGGCAACGAAAGTTTGTTCGGGGTATCTGGGTCAAATGACCAAGATGGCCGCCACGCCCATATATGGTAAAACCCTTTCAAAATCTTCTTCTTCAGAACCAAAAGGCCTATGACCTAGAAACTTGGTATGTAGCATCGGGCATTCGGGCCCATCATAGTTTGTACAAATGATGACCGTGCGTTGATCTTGACCTTATTTATGACACTGTCAACTTTGGTACGTTAGGCTTTTACATGGGAAATGCTTAAACAGTGGATTTTTCAGAAACTATTCAAGTCTAAGGTACAATATTTGGAATATATGGTTAACTGAATGACCAGATGAAGATATCATGTCACTAAAGGTCAAGGTCATTCTGTCCGTCCATCTGTTGTCAAGATTTTCAAACATCTTCTCCTCTGAAACCACTGGGTCGATTGAAGCCAAATTTCATATGGAATCTTAATGGGAGGGGGAACGAAAGTTTGTTCCCGGGGTCTGGGTAACATGACCAAGCTGGCCGCCATGCCCATATATGGTAAAAGCCCTTCAAAAATCTTCCCCAGAACCAAAAGGCCAATGGCCTTGGAACTTGGTATGTAGTATTTGGAACTCGGGGCCCATCACAATTTATACAAATCAGGACTGAGACCTAGTTTATGGCAAGGTCAATTTGAAAAGGGGCAAAACTCAGAAAAACAAGGGCTTCGCAAGCGGCGCATAATACGCCCGTTTTAATGTCATAAAGGAGTTACAGAATGAACAAGACTGTTTACAAAAGGATAGACAGGCAGACAAACAGGGGAAACCACTCTATAATTAATGACGACAACATTATTTAAACTTTTAACACATCAAATACTATTACTATACCAAAAATCAGCTTCCAAGGGGAAGTGGCTCCTAAGTTGACTAATGCCAAAGTCAAACAAGGGCGGTAATTCATTAACTAAATATACTAGCTATACCATTCTCGGTTCTAATAAATTCCCTTGACAATGTACACATCACCATCAAGTTGTGTTAGAATATTCTAAGGAAATTTATCCAAGGGCAGATAATTCAGTAAGTAAGCCAGAGTTGTGGTTCTTGCTCAGGATGTATTTACCCAATATTATTCACATTCCTACAAAGTTTCATTCTAATATTTCAAAAGGTTAAGGAGATATGGAGAGAATGGAAAATCCTGAAAATACTATTCAAAGGAAGGTTACTCCAAAATTAAGAAACGGGGAGCAACCATTCTGATATGCGACACATCATCTTATGATCATGCACATTGCTTGAAAGTTTCATCATGATATTCCAAACAATTACCGAGTTAAGGGATGCACAAGATAAGTATACACAAAAATAGTCTAAAAGAACTAGTAAAAGGGATGTAACTCTAAAACGAAGAAAGGGAGAGCAACCATTGTGGACGCCACACATCGTTGGGACTTCATACACATTGCTATTAAGTTTTATGAAGATATCCCAGTTATCTAGTTATGGTGCGCACAAGACCTGCAGGGTAAATAAAACAATCAAAGGGGCATAACTTGAAAACTAAGGAAGGGGGAGCAACTATTCTTACACAAGAATGTTTATAGACTATTCAAAGGGAGGTTACTCCAAAATTAAGAAAGGGAGGGCAAACATTCTTATATGTGACACATCATCTTGTGATCATGCAAATTGCTTTGAAGTTTTATTATGATATTCCAAACAGTTACCGAGCTAAGGGATGCACAAGAAAAGTATACACAAAAATAGTGTAATAGAACTAGTAAAAGGGATGTAACTCTGAAACAAAGAAAGGGAGAGCAACCCCTGTTGTGCGCGACACATCGTTGGGACTTCATACACGTTGCTATGAAGTTTTATGAAGATATCCCACACAGTTATCCAGTTATGGCGTGTACAAGACCAGCAGGGTAAAAAAACAATCAAAGGGGCACAACTTGAAAACTAAGGAAGCGGGAGCAACCATTCTTACACGCGACACATTCCCCCTACCTAATACATATGCCTATAAAATTTCATGACGATATACCAATGGTTACTGAGTTATGGTGTGTCAAGAATGTTTACAGACGGACAGACAGACAGATGGACAGACAGCGCCATGACATAATACTTCCGGTTTTTGTCAAATCATATATCACTCAAATATTATACACATTTCCAAAAAGTTTCATTAAAATTCAAGGACCCTGACCTTTATTGGACATTGTTAAAATATAAGTTCTGCTCATTGTCTTGATAAGTGAACATCTGACCCACTTTCAAGGGAAATGGAGCTGACATGAAAAGATAATGGACAGACAGAGACAGACAATACCATGACATAGTACATCCTGTCTCACAACGGCCGTATAAAAAGGCATTCAGAAATGGGGAAAAATGTTGCCCTGCAGATCCTCACTGCAATCTATTCTATTCTATCCCATAACCTTACAAGGTTGTTGGGGAACCATAGATGACTTCAAAACGATCCCTTTCCACCTTGTCCTGTTTTCAGCTGCCCTAGTTGAGCTGGCAAAATCCATCCCTGTCCACTCTTTAATATTGTCTTCCCACCTCTTCTTCTGTCTACCTCTTCCTTGATTTCCTTTCATTGTGCCCTGTAGAATCGTCTTTGCTAAACCGGAAGACCTTGAGATGTGGCCAAACTACCTTAGTTTCCTTTTCTTGACCAGGGTCAGGAGTTCATCATATTCTCCAATGGCTGCTTGGATCTTTCTGCCAACCTCCTCATTGGTTTTATGGTCCTTGTATGAAATGTTTAAAGACCTTCGATAGCATCTCATCTAAAGGCCTGCGTTCTTTTCTCTAACTCTGCTGTCAAGGTCCACAATTCACAGGCATACAGAAATATGGAAATGACAAGGGAGCGCATGAGTTTCACCTTTGCACTGCAATCAAGTTCTTAGAAAACAAGAATTCCGCGGAATGTTATGTCGCACCTGCCTTATGCTTTCTCAGTAGTAGATACCATGGTTAGAGGAAAGTGTACAGTAGGTCTGATGAATTTATGAAGAAATTTGAGCAAATTGGACTTCCAAACAAGAAAAGATGCAGCTTTATATAAATATAGGTTAATGGTATAAAGTAGTCAAACAATCGAGGACACCAGCTTCAGAAAACATTTTATGCCATGTCTGATGATTGTAGGTGGTATAGTCAGTGAGAAATGGACTTGAATGCTCATGTCCATATAATCATGGATGCCAGGTTGACATAAAATTTCCAAAGTAAACAGAGCATGATATACAGGTCGAGGGTACAAATAATAGCAGCATCCCAGAAAAAGAATCTTCACGCCAGGTTTGATGATTACACCCATTGTGTTTAAAGAGAAATGGACTCAAACCCTAAGGTCAACACGATTTTGGATGTGAAATTTTACAAAATCAGTAGCAAGGTCAAGGACTGAAACAAGTGCATTAATCCTGGAGTCCATTCTATGATGAAATTTTATACCAGGTTTGATGATTCTAGATATCATACATTGAGAGAAATCGACTTAAACGAAAGGGTCACTGTAATTTTTTAAGTAAAACTTTACAAAGTCAGAAGAGCATGAAATATGGGTCAAAGGTCAAAATAAGTGCAACAATCCTCTAGATCAACCTAAGAAGAAACTTTATACCAGGTTTTATGACTGTAGGTATCACAGACTGAGAGAAATGGACCAGTATACTAGGGTTGACGCAATTTTTTATGTAAATTGAACTAAGTCAGCAGAGCATAAAATATATGTCAAAGGTCAAAATAAAGGAAACAATCCTCTAGAACATTCTAAGAAAAAACTTTGTACCAGGTTTGATTATTGCAGGTATCATACATGGAGAGAAATGGACTTAAGCACTAGAGTCGAAATAATTTTTGACGTAAAATTTTACGAAGTCATTAGAGCATGAAAAATAGGTCAAAGGTCATAATAAGTGCAAGGTTCCTCAAGACCATTATAAGAAGAAACTTTATACCAGGTTTGATGAGTGTAGGTATCATAGATTGAGAATAATGGACACGAACGTTAGGGTCGACGTAATTGTGGACGGATGGACAGACTGACAGACGGACAAACGAACGGAAAAGTGAACTCCTATATCGCACTTTGCTAAACCACCTTGCTAAAGCAGGTGCGACAACAATGGCCCTAAGAGCAGTTTGTATTTCAGGAGTACACCCCATTTTGGAAGGACTACATTGTCCAGGGCAGCAACCAAAAGGTCACAAAAGTTTTTCCCTTTGTAAAAATGGCAGAAAAATAGGAAGATGCATCCATACACCTTAAATTGCAAAAAATGCATTCTATCTCATCGCAGCATAGCATGTTGTTAACTTTGAAATTCACTGATTTGATAACACTCTTAACTGTTGAAGTGTAAAGTGATTTTCACATACTCCATGTTATCTTTTGTAAACAAGCTGGCGACTGTCTCTGTCCCTTAAGTGTGCTTTATACACCATTCCACTATCTCTTATGATCCCTGTCACGCTAAAACATGCCTTGTACCATGTGCGAATAGTGAAGACTCGGATCAGCCTGCAAGAATGTGCAGTCTGATCAGAGTATTCAATTTTTGCCATAATGATTCCCCATGAGCCGTAATTTGTTGATGTGCACAGGGAAGACTGTGATCAGACTGTGAAATGTGCAGACAAGTCTGAGTCTTCGCTATTACCGCAAACCTGAAGGTAATTTTTCTTCCTATCTCTTGATGAAGAGCTCTTTTGATGAAGAGCGAAGACAACAAGTGTTATAAAACATGACCGTATTGTTTAAAGAACTGCGATTGGTGACAAAATAGTGATTGGATAAGTTTCAAAGTTGAATTCTTGAAGGGTTTTAAATATATCTATGACAGACATGTTGAAATCACTCTTGGGGCTGATTGGTTTCGCTATTTCAGTCATTGTATTTGCAAAAATCACTGAAAAGGACCAACACATAATTAGAACTTTGTAATTGAAATCTTCAGTAACGAAAAAGATATGAAATCATTATAAATGTTATACAAAGGGTCATAATTCTGTTAAAACTGCAAGTAGGGTTATGGTTCTTTTTTCTGCACATCAACTGATAGTGCCTTGTACTTATACAAAGTTTCAAAGCAAAATCTGATTGGGGAGCGGACACGAAATCACTATACAAAATATACAAAGAGGCATAATTATGTCAAAGTCAGAAGTAGGTTTATGGTTCTTCTTCTCTGGATATTACCTCTCATGAAGAAATCTTTAAAGGTTTTAAAGATATGAAGCAAACACAAAAACAACCCTTAGAATTTTGACCTGTATGTGTGACCTTGACCTTTATCAGCCATTATTAAAATGTAAGTTCTGCACATGATCTTATTAAGGTAAACATTTACCCTTCTCAATAGGGGTCAGCTCTTAAAGGAAAGAATTTGCTCCCCTAGGAGCAAATTCTTTCCTTGAAGAGTGGACCCCATTTGAAGAGCTGCGTTCTCCAGAGAAACAAACAGGAATTTCATGTTGTTCCCCTTAGTAAAACTGATGGAAAACACAGCGGTCAACTGGAAAAGAAGCAGCTGGTGTTTATTACAGCAGGGGAGTTTATTAGGATCAATATGGTACTCAGTGGAGCTGCTGGAAAAGCAATTACTGTCAAACTTCTGCTAGTCACTGGTGAGATAAAAATGGCAGAAATACATGAAGTACCCGTTTGCCTTAACCCTTGTGGACTAGTGGACTTACCCTTCTTTATCATGTGGATGAGCCAATTTCTGGTTTTAGGGATTTCTGGTGAATATTTCCATTTTTATTGTATTTTGAAAAAAAATACGCTGTCAGCAAACAGTGAAGACCCTGATTAGATGCCATGTTCTGTGGTGTCTTAGCTGGGTCTCCACTGTTTGCATATAATCCCAAAATGGGTTTCCAGTCTTGGAAGGGCTAATAACGGATTTGTCTTAATTCAATTACAGGAGAGTAAATTGACTGAAATGGCCCTAAATAGTGGGACAAAGGTACCAGATAAACAGAACTGACCCAGAGTACCCTACTGCAAAGGGAGCAGTTTGATCAGGTTTAGCAGTATTTGCCATACCATCAGTAGATTTTTATATACACTAAACAAAAAAAGAAACGTCACATCAACATTCAAATCTTTCTTTCTCCAGAAACACTTCATTCAAATTTCAAATTTAACCAAAGCTACATGTAAAAGCTTGTCAGGTATTCTCTGCAAGTACTAACAGATGCAGATACACTATCTAATAGTTTTAAGTTTATTGTAGATTGTTTGCATCCCCTGATGACAAAAATTTTAAGGGGTATTGTATGCACTGTTTCTTTTTTTTGTTCAGTATATTTTGGCAGACTGCTCTACAATGCTTGAAGTTTGTTTAGACAGTCCAGAATTCTATTTACTTTTGTGCAACCAACTCATTTAGGAAAAATGCTGTTTAATGTGTATTGATACAACTTCATATTATTTTTTTTTTTTGCCATTTTAATGGAAGGGAAACAATTTTGTGACTTTCTGTTTGCTTCCTTTGACAATGATGCCCTTCCACAATGAGGTCTTCTCTTGCAAGAAAGAATTTGCTCCAACAGGAGCAAATTCTTTCATGTAAGAGTAGATGCCCTTTGAAAAGGAAGGTAAAAATGAAAATGGCAGTTGCTTCCCCTGAAAATATACCCATTCATCCTCAGATACAAAGAACTAGTTTTTCCAATGCATGAACCACAAATACAATTTACATATTTTAAGTTTATTCAATAAAATAAGAATCATGTCTTTGCTTTAATTTTTGCAGCAGACGGCTGATCAATTTCATGTTCATATTCAATCTCAACTCTAGGTCTCTGTCTTTTCCGTCTGCTTGTTGACGGTTTGTCCTCGTCTGACTCTGAACTAAGATCCGATTCATCACCCATGGCAACCCTATCCATGTCCTGTAATACAAAGCAGAAGTTATATTTTTGGCTTGAAAAAACAATTCTAATGCACTTACAAATAAATCATTATGTCTGGTTGAATAACAAATAAAAATTTACAACAGCGTACCATGCCATATGCTGTCTGAAACAGGATGCCATTATGAAAAGTTCCTTCTCCTTGGCTGACATCTGGTTAAACCTTGCTGTATGCACTTACTTTCAGTGGAAAAAGTACACTTGGCGATGAAAATATGAAAAAGTACATTAGAATGGGGATAACTGTATTGAAACTGACACCTGGAGAAATGTCTCTTTTATGCTTGTAAACTGAGTTTAAGGGCTCCCCTGACATAGAACAAAATTGGCAACCATAAAAACCGATGAGTTACCTCTCCAAATGACAATTTTGAGTACAGTTACCCCTTAATAATAATAAAACAACCAAATCAGGATCTACACTATTTGCTGTTTCCTTAGCAAATTTGGCCACACCGCCAGGTACTAAATTCAAGCTCTTAGGGTGAATGGATACAACTTTAGGGGAAGCAACTCTGCCATTTTCTGTATTTGCTGTCTCTTCAATGGGAGTCACTAAGGGAAACAAATTCTTTCCTTGAGGAGAAGACCCCATTTTTGAAGAGCTTTGGCATTTAGGGAATCAAACAGGAAGACCCTGAACTTTTTCCCCTTTGTAAAATTGGTGGAAAAACATAGTTTACCAATACACTTTAATATATACATGACCAGCTAACTCAACCTGTGCAGTCAACGAGTATGATCAGAGCCATTAGTATTTACAAACACAGACTGTGTGTCCTGCAGAATCTATTATATATGATACGGTTAGCAGTGAGGGCTGATAACTAATTACATACTGAAACTTCTGGTAACTAATGCAGTATAGTCCCTTTATTTAAGCACTGAAATTTATACTTTTGACATTCATTAAGTGATGAAGCTAGTGGGAGGAGCTAATATTCCATGAAGCACAAAGACCAGGAGAACAAATTCTGTCCTTAAAGGGTACACCCCTTTTTGGAATGGCTATGTCTTCCAAGGAAGCAAACAGGAAATCATGAAAGTTGTTTGCCTTTGTAAAACTTGTGGAGGTGTAGCCATGCGCCTTAATCCCTGTAACTGTCAACAGATGACAATAAATGTACATAAAATGACCACTTTGTTGCTTAAGCACAAGGAAATGCCAAGGTAAAGAAACATTTTATAATAACTACATGAGTGGCAATTTAAAGTAGATCTTAGGTGAATGGATACAATATCATGTATTCCGGCCTTTTTTTTCAAGAGGAGACAACTTTGGAGATTTTTGTATTGCCTTCCCTGCAAGGAAAGCCCCAACCCTACCACACCCCAACTAAAAATGGTTTGACTCTTAAAGAAACTCTCCTATAAGCAGATTCCTTCAAGAGCTGATCCCTGAAAATGAAACTGCCAGAGCTGCTTGCTTTGAAAAAATGTTTACACTTTAAACATACTTTAAACACTGGGACAGATATGTCCGAGCAAACAGTGCAAACCCAAATCAGATTGCTCCATAAGGAGCTGTCTGTTCAGGGTTTACACTGCCTGCCATTCCATCTGCATCTTTACTGCATTGCAACTGTTGCATTTCGAAGACAAGGCAATTTAATTTAATACAGTAATTATTTTGGGTGTCTCCATTTTCTATTCATTTTTTTACATCATGTTTTTTACCTCCATATCTTCCATATCACTTTCTTCAAATTCTTCTTCCGCTACATATTCTAATTCTCCTGAGTCCTGTAATACAATTCAAATATTTAATGGCCCACATTCAGTGGAAATAATATTCACAATAACTGAGCTGCAACACGACAAAACCAACAGAGTGGCATGTGCACCCAGCAAAGATTCAGATTAGAGTCTTTGCTATGCACTGAAAGGGTAGCTAAAGCTATATGCTAGCTCTATGCACAAAGTGAAGACTGACCAGACTGGGCAGATGCCCAGGCTGATCTGAGTCTTCACTGGGTGTGCAAGCCACTTTGTTGGTTGTGTCATGTCATGGCTCATATGTTTGCAAGTTGGTAGTAGCTTCTAATTTGCAAAGTAAAAGATATGCATATATACAAAAAATCAGAGAAAAAACTAGAAAATTGTGACGGTAAGACCCAGGGCTATTCCCATGTCATCTACCCCCATCAAGCCTGCCCCCACCCCCACTCACTCTGAAGAGCATGCATGATTTCTAATATATTAGTCTTTAACTGTATTATGTGTTGATAACACTAGCTTCTACTATATACTGTGAAGAAACACTGAAAAATTCATTCTAAACTATCTATTCTATTCTATTCTATCCCATAACCTTACTAGGTCGTTGGGGCACCACAGATGACTTCAAAACAATCTCTTTCCAGCTTCTCCTGTCTTCAGCTGCCCTAGTTGAGCTGGCAAAATCCATTCCTGTCCACTCCTAGATATTGTCTTCCCACCTCTTCTTCTGTCTACCTCTTCTTCTTTTTCCTTTCACTGTGCCCCGAAGAATTGTCTTTGCTAAACCAGAAGACCTTGAGACGTGGCCAAACCACCTTAGTTTCTGTTTCTTGACCAGCGTAAGGAGCTCATCATATTCTCCAATGGCTGCTTGGATCTTCCTGCGAATCTCCTCATTGGTTATATGGTCCTTGTACGAAATGTTCAGTAACCTTTGGTAGCATCTCATCTCAAAGGCCTGCCTTCTTTTCTCCAACTCTGCTGTCAAGGTCCATGATTCACAGGCATACAGAAATATGGAAATGACAAGGGAGCGCATAAGTTTCACCTTTGATCCAAGAGATATATTGTTATCGCTCCAAATTGGTTTCAGCTTAGTAAGGGCTGAAGTGGCTTGTGCAATCCTTGAGAGAACCTCCTCTTTTGAGCCATCATCTGAGACAACTGCTCCAAGGTATTTGAAGCTGCTTACAGTACCCAGCTTCTGCCCTTTTACCTTGATCTCCCTCTGGATGCCGTCTGCGCTGTTCGTCATCAGTTTGGTCTTCTCAGCACTGATTTCCATCTTCTACCTTGTGCAGGTTTGGTCGAGACTTTCAACTAGAGCTTCCAGTTCCTGCTCTTCCTCAGCTAGAGCATCTATGTCATCGGCAAACCGCAGATTGGTAATGTTTCTGCCGCCTATGCCAACCTTTCCTTCATGTTCTTCCATAGCATCAGACATCCGTTCAAGAAAAATGTTGAAGAGGGTGGGTGACAGAAGACACCCTTGTCTTACTCCAACTGTTGTTCTGAACCATTCTCCTGAGCTGCCATTTATCAGGACTGCACTTGTAGCCTTGTCGTATACCTGCTCAATGGTGCGAACTAGATTTGCACTGATATTGTATATCCGCATGGTGGCCAATAAGGCTGCATGCCATACCCAGTCAAAGGCTTTTTGAAATCAACGAAGACATGGTACAGATTCTGCTGATGTTGGAGATACTTTTCACACAGGATTCTAAGGTGGAAGATTTGTTCTGTGGTGCTCCTACCTGCTCGGAACCCAGCCTGTTCCTCAGCAATTATCTCCTAGGCTTGTGGTTTAAGCCTGTTCAAGATGACTTTCAGCATGACTTTGCTTGAATGACTGATGAGGCTGATGGTTCTGTAGTTCTGGCAGAGCTGCAGGTTGCCTTTTTTAGGGAGCGTAATAATCAGCGACTGAGTCCATGGGGTTGGCCATTCTCCTGTTCTCCAGATCCTGTTACAAATATCTGTTAAGACATCAATCATGGTCTCCCCGCCAGCTTGAACAAGTTCTGCTGGTATATTATCAACTCCGGCAGATTCCCCTTCTTTAGTGCTGCTACTGCAATCTCAACTTCCTCACGAAGGATCGGTTGTTGATCTTCTTCTGGGGGCTGATTGCAGTCCAGAACCGCATTGTCACCGTTGTAACAAAATAGGCATGCGCGCCTCTGAGTTTAAGATTCGGACTGCTGACCAGGGTTTGTAAAGGCTGGTTGCCTTATATGTATTTTCTGTGATTGGAATTCTTGGGGTCAATGCTTCTCTATTGATACTCTGTGGTCAGAGATTAAACTGCAACTTCTATTGTGATAAATTTCTAAGGACATTGCAAGTCTTTGGTATTGGTGATTGGCAGCCTTGTCTGAAGCCTTTTGTTATAGCTATATTTAGCTTAAGGAGACAGTTGTTGATGTATTAACTGGGAAGATTATTGTATTCATGACGTTGAGCTTTGGGTGGGATTTGCATAATTAATCCAATGTCTATATTGCTGTTGCAATTGTTACGTATATTGACTTGGTCGTCATGATTGGTTTATGCTGCTACGTCAGCTGAATAATTTGGTAAGAATCATTAAGATTCAGATGTTTGATTTAATCTGTAACTTGGGTTCATAATGTGAAGACGTCTATTTGGTTTGTCCCTACAGCAGGTAGCTGTTTGGGCGTTGACTTTTGGGTTTGTGTTGTGTGCTGAGGAATGCAAGAGAGTATGCAGCTGTTATCAACGACTTTTGGACTCTTTTGGACTAATATTTAATCTAGTAATTGTGGAAGTATATTCATTTTTGGACTGTTGATAACAATACTAAATTATAACATTTGGACATATTTTATGGAATTTAAGTGAAGAATAAACAGGGTTTTAATTAAGAAGATAGTTAAAGAAATAACTTTTGGACAGAACAATAATAAAACTAGAACCATAAACTATTATTGTTGTTTATTACGAAAATAGACCACTATATGATCACGTTAAGATAGCCGTACTTTAACGGGATGGCTGTATCAGAGTCAAACCATAGACTGCGGCTACGATAAGACTCTTTCTTTGTTAGCCGTTCCCTGGGAATTTAACTTGTAAGATAACCGGCTATGTGACAACTCTTCCTTGGTATTAGCCGAGACCAGGATCAGAAAGATGGCTATACCACAACTCTTCTTTGGTGTTAGCCGAGTCCAGGATTCAGGGTTCAGACCTTGGACCGGCTATGAGAAAGCCGGCTATAGTACAACTGTAAATCTCATGGTTGTATAGTTCTGAGCCATATTCTGTCCATCTGCTGAGAATCTCTTGTTCCTCTGTAAGGCATTTCCCAGACTTGTCCTGGATAGTTGTGGATCTACCCTGTTTCTCAGAAGTTAGATCCTTCACAAGCTGATATGCTTTCTTGCTGTTGTTTTTGTTCAGGCAAGTTTCAATCTCCTCGCAGTGACTAGCTATCCAGTCCTCCTTTGCTTTCTTCACTGCCTTCTGAATCCTCTTGTTTGCTTCCCTGTATTCTTCTGCTCCTCCTGCTTCATACCTCTTCTTCTTCAAATTTCTCCTCTCGTCACAGAGGTCAAGAACATCTCTGGTGACCCAGGGCTTTTTCCTGTGACGTTCCTTCCCAAGTATCTCACTGGCTGCCTCAGTCACTGCTGTGTTGTAGGTGGTAATCATGGTATCTATGTCCATGTCATCATCCCTCAGACCAATGAGTGGTGCAAATTTCCCACCTATTGTTGCTTGAAAAGTGCATGCCACATCTGGGTCCCTTAGCTTCTCAAGATCAAACTTTAGTCTTGGCTGGGTTGGCTTTCTAGCCTTCTTCAGACGAACTCGGAAGGTCATCATCACCATGTCATGGTAACTTCCTATGTCTGCTCCAGGAAAACTCCTTGTCCTATGGATGTTGACTCCTGATCAGAAGCGCTTCCTCACCAAGATGTAATCTGCAAAGTTGCTAATAAACACAACTGAGGGGCCAGCTGTTCGAAACTAATGACAAACTTAGTTAACGAGACATTAAATTTTCAAATGTCTAGTAAGCCAAAACGCTGCCTCTTTTTGTTTAAAAATTGCACTGCAAAAGCCCCTCACATTTTTTCAGCTAAAGATATTAACAAACTTTATTTTTAACGGGTACTATAAGACTTAACGAATCCCTGACTAACAACTTCGTTAAGCTAACGATGCTTTGAACAACCGGACCCTGATCTTCAAAATCATCATGCAGATCTTCAACATGTCTGTTCAATGTGTGTAGAAATCAACCATAAACTGTGATAATTCAGGGCTCTAGATAAGGGGGAGTATTTGATGATAATTAGGGATAATTTTTGTTATTTCTCATTGAAACCATATGCTGTGACCCCTCATTGAGACGGTTAAGATGAGGAGTCACAACATATCTTTTTCTTCAGATTTAACAAAAATTATCCCTAATTATCACCAATACTCCCTCATATCTAGAGCTTTATTTTAAACATATTTTATTCTGAAAATCATATCTTATATATATCTACATACACAAAATTACAAAAGTGAATAGGATTTGAACAAAAGCTAAAAGCTAATTGAGTTCATCTCCATAAAAAAACATAATATTAAAGATGCCAAGGTGGGTTATTAATTATGTATCATAATGTTATGTTGATGGACATTAAACATGTAAACTATTCTGAAATATTGTAATCATTGGAATAGTAAAATGAGAGAGAGTGAGAGAGAAAATAATTATAATATCAAAGTAACATAAAAAGGAAATGGCGGAAGCGACAACAGGCAGGGAAGGACACATTGCCAACTGATCACATATATACTTAATAGGTATAGCGGCACAGTAAAATGTGATTGTCTCTTTCCTAAGGATGCAAATAATGCCATATTCTGAGAGTTAAACCTAAAATTGTTTGGTTGTCTCTATATATTTCTGCACAGAAGAAAATATAAGAATGTTCATGTCATGGCTCAGTGATTCGTCACCACGAAGAAGAATCCTAGTATTGATATGTGGTATATCCGACAATTCATGAAACATTTCATCGTGTTGTAAATTATATCTGTTACATACCAAAAGGAAATGGTAGGCATTCTCAATAGTTGCCCCACAAGCACAAGATGGTGACTCTGAGATGTTCTTTAAATAAAGGTCATTGTTCAAAGAACTGCAACCTGTACGAAGTCCAGTATGCAGAATCTGACTTTTCCTTTTACCATGATTGAAGTATTTTGGTATGGCAGTTCTGTCTTGATTTAAGAAAGCCTTAAATGAATGCAATGTACTGATTTGCTTTACTGCTACGAGTAAGCTGTTCCAGTCTCTAATTACAGCGGGTACAAAGGAAGTATAATATAATTGGGTTCTACAGTTAACCTTGGTATAATCATCCGCATTTCTTAAGTTATATCTAGAAGTTTCATTAACAGATTGGGGGACAAGAGAGCTTAAGTATAGAGGGGTCAGATCATGCTGCATTTTGAAAAATAAACTTAATTTATGCTTCAGAGGCCTGTCCCGTAAAGATTCCCAACCTACTTCTTGATATAACGATTGTAGTGAAACTAAAATAGTTGCCCCAGTGACAATACATGCTGCCTCGAACTTTGATCTGTATAGAAATCAGACCTAAACTGTGAAAGGAAATGGTGCAGATAAACTGTGAAAGGAAATGGTACAGATAAACTGTGAAAGGAAATGGTACAGATAAACTGTGAAAGAAAATGGTACAGATAAACTGTGAAAAGAAATGGTACAGATAAACTGTGAAAGGAAATGGTACAGATAAATTGTGAAAGGAAATGGTACAAAAAGATCTTACTGATTCCTCTTCCATTTCTTCCTCTAATTCTTCTTCATTTTCTTTCTCTCCATCTTCTTTCTCTGACTCACTCTCACTCTCCACCTCCTCCCCCTCAACAACCCTCTCAAATGCCTTCTGTGGGAAGTTGTAGATGTCTTTGTACTGAAAAAGAAAAGAGATGCAGTCCAACCTTTATTAAGTGGTCACCACAGACAGGGATCCCCACTCTTTTCAAAATTCAAGGATTGATTGATTGATTTGTTGCTTAACGTCCACGGTAAACAGCTATGGTCATGTGGGGACGGTCAGCTAACCTAACCACACTATTCCTGGGCAGGCTTAGACCTCCTAAGAGGTTAACCAGTACTAACTGCACATACTTTCGCCAGTAACTGACAACTGCCCTTCTTGAATCAGCGGAAGGAGAAAAGAAAGTATGTGGCCAGACCCGGTATCGAACCCAGGACCTCTGACTTATGAGTCAGGTGCCCTCCCGATTGCGCTACGCAGCCCGACCCAAAATTCAAGGATTTTCCC
Organism: Ctena decussata; assembly: GCA_963989385.1. Lineage (NCBI taxonomy): Eukaryota > Metazoa > Mollusca > Bivalvia > Lucinida > Lucinidae > Ctena > Ctena decussata. The sequence continues at coordinate 27,562,225 of OZ022498.1, read as the reverse complement.
ACAACTTTCCAGGACCTTTCTGGGGCATAATGAGGAGTAATTCCGTTATTTTCCTCATGGGGGCAAGAATAAGAGCTCAGTCCCAAAGACATTTCATGAAGTCGTGTCTGTTTGCAGTTACTGTTGAATACCTGTCAAATTTACAAAATTTCAGCATTCTAAAATATGTGGGTGCATAATGAACTTTTGTCAAGCTGATGTCAGGCTGATAGCTATATCCCCAAAACCTATTTGGTTGGGGGATAAAAATGTGAGAAAGGAAAATAGCTCAATTTAAGCACTTACTGTTCCCTGTTTTAATCTTTCTAACAATTCTTTCTCCACTGCTGTATCTAACTGGGCAGCTACTAGGGCTTTTTCCTGGAAAAGAGAATTACTTTATATTGTTTTTTTGTAATTCCGATAGAAACACAACACTATGAGCTACAACACGTGAAACAAACAAATTGGCATGTGCGCCCAGTGAAGACTAAGATCAGCCTGTGCAGAGCCCAGTCTGATCAGAGTCTTCACTTGTGCTTGAAGGGTAGCTTAAGACCTAAGCTTGCTCGATGCGGACAGCAAAGACTCTGATCAGACTTGGCGGATGCCAAGGCTGATCTGAGTCTTAGCTGGGCGTACATGCCACTTTGTTGTTTTGTATCATTGCTGCTCATTACCTTTTTAAGGTGAATAGGTACACTTTCATGAGCAGCAACTCTGTTATTTTCATTTTTGCCTTCCTTCTCATTGGTAGGTCAACTCTTAAAGGGAAAAAATGTGCTCCTCCTAGGAGAAAATTCTTTCTTTTAAAAGCAGACCCTGTTTTGGAAAGATTAGGTCTCAAAGGAAGCAAACTGAAAGTCACTAAGTTGTCTCCCTTAGAAATAAAAGTGCTGCAGGCATTGCACCATGAATCACCACTGCACTTATGTCAGTCAAATGCCATAACTCTGTCAAAATGAAATCAAAAGAAAGGTGCATTAGTCTTTCCTTAAATTTTATCAATATTGATGCATGCACATGTATTAATTTTGATAAAAAATGATCAAAGTTCTATCCATTAAATCACAAATGATATTGTACAGGGTACACAATAGAACAAGAGGCCCAAATGGGCCTGATATCGCTCACCTGGCTATTGTGCAACAGGACCATTCTGATAAAAAATTGGTCCAATTCCACTGAGAATTTCTCATTTTCACATTTTGCTACTTTTAGTAACAGAGGCCAACTTGCCTGGTCTTTATATATTTACTTTTGAAACACCTCAATGCAAGAATCATTTTGCCACAAATTTCATCAAAATCCATTCAGGGGTTACTGAGATATTGCCAGTTTCATGTTTTGTGCTATTTTTAGTAACGGCAGATGGTGGCCATCTTGGATTGCTAAAATGCAAAAAATCGAAAAGCCTTCATGCAAGGACCATTTTGACACAAATTTGGTCCAGTTCCATTGAGATTTTCTGATTTTCACATTTTTCTATTTTTAGTAACAGAGGCCAATATGACAGGTCTACAGTTAGATATTTTTGAAACATCTCAATGCAAGAATCATTTTGACACAAATTTCGTCAAAATCCATTTAGCGGTTACTGAGATATTGTCATTTTCATGTTTTGTGCTATTTTTAGTAACGGCAAATGGCGGCCATCTTGGAATGCCAAAATGCAAAAAATCGAAAAAGCTTAATTAAAGGACCATTCTGACACAAAATTAATCCAACTCCATTGAGATTTACTCATTTTCACATTTTTCTATTTTTAGTAACAGAGGCCAATATGAATGGTCTACAGTTAGATATTTTTGAAACATCTCAATGCAAGAATCGTTTTGACACAAATTTCGTCAAAATCCATTCAGTGGTTACTGAGATATTGTCATTTTATGTTTGTGCTATTTTTAGTAACACCAGATGGCGGCCATCTTGGAATGCCAAATTGCAATTAATCGAAACGGCTTCATGCAAGGAACATTCTGACACAAAATTGGTCCAATTCCATTCAAGGGTTCTTGAGTAATTGTCATTTTTATGTTTGTGCTATTTTTAGTAACAGCCCCCATGGTGGCCATCTTGGATAGTCAACTGGCACAAAATGAAAATAATTCCATTCAAGAACCATTTCTGACCAAATCTGGTCAGAATTGGTTGCATTTTCTATAGATATTGGCATTTGAGCAAAATCGGCCTTGTAAACGCTAAGTAGGTCACTGTGACCTAATTCCGCAATAGATTTTTTTTATTTTTACAATTTTTAATATCAAGGTCCCACTTATGTTCCATGCAAACTTTCAACCAAATATACCAAATGGTTCTGGAGAAGAAGTTGATTTTGTTGTTTTTGCTATTTTTAGTAACGGCGGCCATCTTGGATTTTCAACCTGACCCAATTTTACAATTCTGAGACCCTGCAGTCAGGTCATGCTCCATGTGAAATTTGAGAACCATGGGACCAGTAGTTTTAGAGAAGAAGTTGTTTGAAGTTGTTTAAATAGGTCATTTTTGAGCAAAATTACACAGGTAAACAGAAAGTAGGTCACTGTGACAAAACTCCGCTACAGATTTTTTTCATTTTTACAATTTTGAATACCAAGGTTTCACTGATGTTCCATGCCAAAATTCAGACAAATATACCCAGTGGTTCTGGAGAAAAAGTTTATTTTGTTGTTTTTGCTATTTTAGTAATGGTGGCCATCTTGGATTTTCAACCTGACCCAATTTTACAATTCTGAGACCCTGGAGTCAGGTCATGCTCCATGTGAAATTTGAGAACCATGGGACCAGTAGTTTTACAGAAGAAGATGTTTGAATATTTGTTTTTAGGTGTTGACGGACAAATTCCGTGACGACGCACGCCGCACGCATTGGTATGACAATAGCTCACTATGGCCCTTCGGGCCAGGTGAGCTAAAAACCATTAACCGAGCATTGGGGTAACCACTGAGGTAGTCAGAATGGGTTGACAAACTGTGATTATGGTTCTAAAACTTTCAATTTTAAATTTAAAACCAAATACAGGAAGACCACATTACCTCTCTTCTTTTTTCTCTCCTCTCGACTTTTCTACTTAATGGAACTAGTTTCTTTCTAAAATAAACATCAAGAAAAATGCTATGTATCTGGACAGACTCAAAACATTTCGGATTAAACAATATAAATACTATCTGATGTTCCCAGGTAGCTGATAGTCTAATGCATCAAAGGGATGTCTAAATGTCTGAGCAACATGTGAAACATATGAAATAATTTCATTGGTCATTATATATTATGAGCCGGGACATGACAAAACCAACAAGTGTGCCATGCAAAGATTTAGATCAGCCTGGGCAAACAGCCAAGACTCTGATCAGACTGGGCACACGCCCAGGCTGATTTGAGTCTTCTCTTAGTGCGCATGCCACTCTGTTGATTTTGTCATGTGCTCAATTATGAAATAACTTCATTGGTCATACTATATATATATATGAAGCAATATTCTCAAATTTTTGATAGCTAAATCATAAAGATTTCCAAAGGTAGCTTCAGGTGACCACCCCATGCCTGAAATGAGCTGTTTAGCACCTTATAAAATCATCATTACAGACGGGCAAACTGGCTTGTCTAATAATGAGTGACTGGTGATACAAAACTAACAGCTAGCTTATTGTGACCTTGTGACCTTGGCAGCCATTTAATGAAACAAATCAAGCATTTTGGAATTACAATTGGTGGTCTATCATATTTCTCCATAAAAACATATGTTGTGATCCCTCATTAGAACTGTCTTGCAAGACGGTTCTAATGAGGGGTCACAACATATGTTTTTGTTGAGGAATAAGAGAAGTTATCTTTGAATTATCTTCAGCAGCCCCTCTTAGTCTTACCTGCAGCATTGTGTCCGACTGTGATGTGAACTGTGTAATGTGTCAGTCATGGCTATTAGCCCCAGTAGCTCAGACGGTTAAGTGCTGGCCTGCTGATCCAGTGGTCCTGAGTTTGAGACCCACTGGAGATGGGAATCTTTTCAATCGTAAATGGGGTTCTATTGCACACAACCTTTCATTATCACCCTCCCATCATCCTGATATGACTGAAATACTGTTGAAAAAGTGTAAAATGGCAGTCATCTATCTACATGTATTCATCTTCATGGCTACTTACTGTCTTTTGAGTGTTAGTCTTCTTATTCTGATCAGGTATTGTGTAATCTTAGTGAATCTCTGTTTACATTTGTGTTTCACATATCTGAAAAAATATACCACACTAAGCTAATTTCTTTTACTTTAGTTCTGAAAAAATACTTTTTTTAAAAGAATGGCTCAGATTTTCTTTCTGAAAACTGTAAAAACAAGAATTCCACCTGCTTAGTGCCTTCATAATAACAATCAAATGAAAGTATCAATTTCAATGGTCAAAATCCATTCAGTAGTTTATGAAATATTGTCTGTTTCATATTTTACGTTTTTGCTTTTTTTTTTACTATGGACAGTGGCCATCTTTGATGATTTATCTGCAAAACACCTATTAGCTTCATGCAATGATCATTCTGACTTAGTGGTCCAAACTTGAAATACTGTTATTTTCATATTTTTCTACTTTTAGTGTAATGGCAGACTGCAGCCATCTTGGCTGGTCTGTTCATATAAATTTGAGACGTTTCTTATGATGGGTCACAAGATATGTTTTCGTTGTGAAATAAGAAAACTTATCTCTGAATTATCCCTGTTATCCCCTCTTGTTTGGAGCTCTGTGAAAATTCACAGTGTTGCCACGTACCTTGGCCAATATATTAAATTTTCATCTATCTGTTTGAGAGCTTTCTCGTAACTTCTTGAAAGTTTCACCTTCTCCCAGAGTCGCCGTGGAAACGCTGCTCTTTCAACAACTTTCATATATAAATAACAAATACCTGCAAAATAAAAAATAATGATGAAATGATATAAACCCTAAAGGCGTAAAAGAAAACTGTTACTTTGACCTCAAATAACTGCAAAATGTTTCTCCTAGAAAACACATTTTTTAGTATACAGATTCAGGGGCCGTATTCATAAAGCCACTTAAGTCGTTGCTATGTGGATGCTAAGGCTAAATATCTATAAAGGAGATTCCCTACAACTATGAAATTTGGTCTGGAGGAACAGTCTTTGTAAGACTGTTCCTCCAGAGCAAATTTCATAGTTGTAGGAAAGGAGATTCCCTACAACTATGAAATTTGGTCTGGAGGAACAGTCTTTGTAAGACTGTTCCTCCAGAGCAAATTTCATAGTTGTAGGGAATCTCCTTCAAAGAAATTTAGCCTTAGCAACAGCATAGCAACCACTTAAGTTGTTTTATGAAAACAGATTCAGGTCTTAACCCTTTACCTGCTTAAGGTGTATGGGTAAAGCTCTAGAGCTCCAGAGAAGAAAGGATAACAGAGATAATTTAGGGATAATTTTCCTTACTTTACCATAAAAACATATGTTGTGACCACTCATCAGAACCGCCTCGCTGAGACGGTTCTAATGAGGGGCCACAAAGTATGTTTTCATTCCGAAATATGAAATATTATCTTAGAATTATCCCTTTTACCCCTTCTTATCTGGAGCTCTGAGCTCCATGTTTTTTAAACTTCCTCTGCCAAGGAAACCTCCCCAAAAGGGGTCTGCTTAAAGAAAGTACTTCTCGTTGGGAGCAAGTTCTTTCCTTAAGAGTTTAAGCCCCCGAAGGCATAAAATAAACAAACTGATATAGTTACCACCCCAAACAATGTGAGCCCCCCCCCCCCCCCCCCCCCAAAAAAACAATAAAGTGGTATGTACGCCCAGCGTAGACTCAATTCAGCTTGGGCATTCTCCCAGTCTGATCAGTCTTCGCTGTCTGCACAGAGCTAGCTCAGACCCTTAGCTACCCTTGAAGCACACATCAAAGACTCTGATAGGACTGAGCAGCTGCCCGTGTTGATCTGAGTCTTCCTTGGATGCTTGTGCCATTTTGTTGGTTTTATCATGGTGTGGCTCATGTACCCATTTAACTGTATTCCCAAAAGCCAATCTTTGCGAAATTTCATCCTTTTTTATAGTAAAAAGTGACAAAGGTGTTTATAAGATGGGATATGGACTAAGGAATAAGATGAGCTGACCAACAGTGACAATGTTACCTTTGCATTCATGCCAAGAGCCTTTATACTATCTCTAGTATGAAATAAAGTTTTCCTACCATTTTCTTCCCTGACTGTAGCATACTGGCTGTTGGCTAGAGGACAAGAGGATCTGTTACATAATCCTGTTAAACTGTACTCATTTCTACAAAACTTCTGTGTCTTGGTTCTGAAATAAGAATCAACAATACCACAACTAAGTCACATTAAAGCATAAACGGTCTATACATTAGTGCTACAGATAAGGAGGGGTAACAGGGATGATTTAGGGATAATAATATTACTCCATAAAAACATATGTTGTGACCCCTCATTAGAACTGTCTCACCAAGACGGTTCTAATGAGGAGTCACAACATATGTTTTCATCCAAAAAAAGAAAAAAATCTTTTAATTATCATCAATACCCCCTCTTATCTGGAGCTCTGTATACATACATATGGGGGAACGAGTTTTACTGAAAATACACTGATTCTAACTGCTCTCTATCAAATTCGAACAAATTGAACTGAGAATGTAACTTCCAATTTTGGTTTCGACTGAAAACCACTGAAATCAGTGGATCTGTTGAATATTCTCAGCCCAAGTAAGTTTCTTGTATTTGCTCAGCAAAGACTAAGGTCAGCTTGCAAAGCCATCCTGTCTGATTAGTCTTTGTTGTCCACATGAAGAAACCTTGGATCCATGAGTGCATCAGTTGATATGAACCTTTAGTAAAGTAAGTAAGTAAGGACTTTATTTAACGAGGGTGACAAAATTTAGCATATGCTATAGCTAATCTTCCATGAGGCCCTCAAAGTATAATACAAGTGTACATATAAGACAATTATGATATGAAACATTCTGTACAGCTTTCTTTCTATCTATCTATACTGCACTAGGTCAAACTATGACCATGATGACAGCTGTAACAATGCTATGGGAATAAGAACGGGTGAAATATAAGATAAGCAAAATGATAAGGGAAACTATTACAGAAGCTTCTTCATGTAAAGAAATTTATCGAAGAAGCAATTTTGGGCAATGAAATATTTATACTTATTTGCACACACCAGTTCTATAGAAAAAGAATCAGTGTAGATTAACTGACTTTTACAGTATAGATTCCAATAGAAAACACACCCACAAATGCACACATGCACACACTTTGCTGGGCCACATTAGCAAAGACACATTTTCACTTGTCACAATAATAAGCTTAATATAAGGCATAAATAAGGTCTGTTACGTTCACAATTTTTTTCTTCCTTTTTCTCTGCACATAGACAGATGTTGAGACCCCGCCATCAGAAACGCCTTTTCTGGGCAAATTTACTGAAGAGTTGCATATATTCTATTACATAAATGATAATGTGCTTACACTTAAACTATCTTTTAAGTGAATGCAAATGGTACAACTAAATGTGAAACAAAGTGTAATGCATTTATTTTTTTAGCACCCCATTGACACAATTCTGAATTGTCCTCTCTTCTTTTTCCTGTACAGCTGCTCTTTACTACTGCAGTATATAGTGGTTTGCAGCACGAACTGTAAATGAGCTGCGACACAAGAAAACCAACTAAGTGACATATGCCCCCAGGGAAGACTCAGATTAGCCTGGTCTTTTGCCCAGTCTGATCAGAGTCTTTGCTGTGCACTCAAAGGATAGCTAAGGGTCTAAGCTATATCCATGCAGACAGCGAAGAATCTGATCAGACTGGGTAGATGCCCATGCTGATTTAAGCCTGGGCTGGGTACACATGCTACTTAGTTGGTTTTGTGGTGTTGTGGCTCAAATATGTTTTTCTGAACATAATAGCTACAGTAACCTACTACTTGTTCATTTTAAAGTAACATGTAGGGTACCTTGTCTTGAAAGAGCAGAATGAACCATTTATAATACTCCAAATAACCTGAAAAACACAACAAAATAATTTATGCATTTCATTTTCTGAATGAAAACATAAACACTATAATGCAACAAAATGGCCCAATTATAGAAATTACACAAAAATCATAGTGACAAACGACATGGGACAGGGTCACACTTTCCCAAAGTTGTTTAAGTCAAATCAGCTTAATTTAGGTTTTCATTAAATTACAATGGCATCTGCTGCAGAGATGGCTTATGTCAATATTAAAGCAGTCTTGATAAGGTATTATCTTCAGGGTTTTCTCTGGCGCACAAATTCCTGCGTTTTGACGCATTTTCAACACAAATGTCCCGCTGTTTGGTTGGGCAGTGTGTCCCGATGGGCCCAATGCCAATAGTTTTGTCCGATTCGGTCAATTATCAGATCTCTGTCAGCAGACGCTTGAATTTGCCTTTGAGTATAAACTGTCTTCTTCCATGCGATATTGATCGTCTGCCTGGTTTCCCAATTGTATGTCGCTGCATCGCATTTACTTATCAGAGCATTGAACCCAGTAACTGTTTATGCAACATGGCTGCGCAGAACTTTTCTTCCACTGCGGAAGATTCAGTAGTAAATTCAATGTCTTTGCAAGGGAAATCAACCGCATCTTCCACAGTGGAAGAAACAGAACAAAACCAGCTACAGGATAAAGCATCCATTAGTGTAAAATCGGCACCAAAACGTCAAAAATGTTTTCTGAAAAGTGGTTGGACTTGCACCTGTGGTTACGGTGAGATGATAGTCCTTGTAAATTTACCAATTTATCATAACATATAATTACATATATTTATTTCAGATAAAAGAGTAAATTATCAATATGTACAGAGTCAAAATATTTGTAGTGGAATAGTTAGTTCTGATCAAAAGATTAGGCTCTGCTATTCACACATGCAAGATTTAGACTCCTGTTGCACTGACCAAAACAATAATGACTAGCCCATGGAAAACTAAGTTAAACAAATTTATGCAAATTTGAGTAAAAAAAAAGCAAAAGTATTTTACATGTCCCCCTAAATCTTTAAATGTCCCTTAGAAATGAATCTATGGGAAAATACTGAATATCTCAGCAAGCAGTCAGCTGTAGCAGAATAGGTTTAATCTGTGCTAAAATGGGCAGTCAATTTTTGTGAAAAGTGGCTTGTTGGTTACGCATCAGACTTGTTTTAAAATCTGTCAAAGGCCTATATATAGTGCTCTAGTTCTATCAATTATGTGCCGGGCTCCTCTGGAGCATCTTTGCACAGTTGGAGCATCTTCGCACAGTGGAGCATCTTGACACAGCTCATGATAATGGATCCCTTCTTCCTCATAAGTAAAAGGACCTCTTGTTCAAATTCTGCCAGGCTCTCCTTGAGCTGTGACCTCGGGCAATTCACAGATCCACTTCAGCTTGCATAAATGTAACCATACGAGATACTAAGGCTTCTACGTTTACAAAATATTGTAAACGTTTACACGAGCGCTAGAAAACGAAACGATTCCGTTTAAACAACCATTACCGTTGAAATTTTATTATTAGTATCGGACATCTATGAGACGCCCCCCATACCTTATAATTATTATAATTATATTACCACAGTGACATCCAATAATGTGCTGTCATTTTCGGGGGTCAACTCAAAGTTTACACTAACCGACGGTATTAAAAAAGAAAACGTATTTTTACTATTGACCAATTTCCGATGACAGCAATTATTTCCACTGTATTTGATAATTACATGGATTAGATTTATAAAACATCGGACATAATTATCCTGTTAATTGATAATTACTGTCAGCTGCAATTATCTCACCTTCGTGGTAAGCTTATCCTATGAAACACAGGTACTGAGGTAGTCCTAATTTTTTATTGCACAACACGTGTTGTCGGCAGACATAACCTTGCCTCTGATCTGTACCTTATAAAATTAGCTGCCTATTATGGCGTAACAATTTTCTGGCAAAATGTGTCCATGTCATGCTTTGCGTAAGGTACACAGAAGTTAGAAAATAAAGATTTAAATATCTACGTTTCTGAGGATGCCGTCAAGTACATTAATATTGACTACTGGCGACTAAATAAGCTATTATAACTTGGTGGTGGTTTACCGGGTGTTCAGGTTCGGTTAAACGATGTGTGAATTTTGTAAACGTTTAGCACATATACACGAACCGTTACCGTTTATCCGTGTAAACGTAGAAGCCCTACGAGATACTAGTCACTTACGAAAACCCCTGCCTTTCAGTTCGCTAATCTTTTTTTGAAACCGATCGGTAAATGAAAACTTGTACAAATTAAGAAAGCACCAAACTTACGTCGTCGTTTTGCATTTTTGTCTGTATCAAAACTTCAGCTCATCACTGCTAAATGATATAGGAAGAAAACAAGGGAAATTTTATTGTGAGAAGGCTGAAAACTCGTGTTGACAATTATTAACGACGTTGTCGATTAAGTGCGCAATGCCAAACCGGCTATATGACCAAAGCCAAACTAAATTTTTCAAATTCAGCACAGTCTGCATTTGGCTCCTTCTCATCAGTTAATAACTATAGCATCCTCTCAGAGGAACCTACCATATCCTCCAGACCAAGCTCACCATCGCCAACTAAGGCTACTCAGGATAAACAGTTTTCCAACAAAGTTTACAATCTCAAGGTTTTAAATATAAATTGCCAGTCTATCGTAAATAAAAAAGCTGAGTTTCACTCTCTCCTTGAGAACCAAAACCCGGACATTGTAGTAGGTACTGAGTCCTGGCTCACCCCAAACCACCTTGATAGCGAATACTTTCCCAGGGCTCTCGGCTATACTCCCTTTAGGCAGGACAGGGAAGCAGATACATGTGGTGGGGGTGTCTTTGTTCTGGTGAGGGATACCTTCATTGCAACTGAACAAAAACAGCTAAAAACCAGTTGTGAAATTATTTGGGTTAAAGTAGATATGGTCACAACTAAGCCCTTATACATTGCAGCATATTATAGACCTAGAGAAGGAGATGCCGAGAGTGCTGAGGAGCTTAGACGCTCTCTTGAGATGGTTACACCGTTGGAAGGTAATGTATGGATTCTGGGGGATTTTAATTATCCAAAATTTTCCTGGGACCATGATCATGTGCCATCAATGAAGTCAGGATCCAATCTTCCTAGCCACTATGAAGACTTTGTTTCTCTGCTTGACGACTTTAGCCTAGTCCAAATGGTAAATGAGCCCACAAGGGGTGGAAATGTCCTTGACTTCTTTATAACCTCAAACCCTACCCTTGTAAATGATATTCAGGTTTACCCTGGAATTGCTGACCATGATTTGGTATGTGTTGATGTAAATATAAAACCTAGAGTAGGCACACAAAAACCCAGATCAGTCCATTTGTACAGAAAAACAAATTGGGAAGGCCTAAAGACATTCATGGCTAGGGCAAAAACTGAAATTCTTACTGATTGTAGCCAAAAAAGTGTGGAAAAAATTTGGGATACCTTTAAAACAGCTCTCCAAAAAGGCATTTCCCAGTTTGTTCCTACAAAGAAAATAGGTGTTAGAAAAAGCCTACCCTGGGTTACACAAAAGATTAAAAGACTTATTAGAAAAAGAGATAGTCTATACCAGAAACAAAAAAAAGGTAGTTCAAAGGACAGACACCACTTCAAACAGGTGAAATACCTTGTTCAAAGTACAACAAAGCTTGCGTACAATAATTACCTTCAGGACATCTTGGGCCTAAGTGACAAAGGGGAGAAATCTGAGGTTAAAAATTCAGGCTTTATCCATAAAAAACTTTTTTCCTATATAAAAAATGCAAGACAGGATTCACAGGGTGTCTCACCTCTTAAAGACAAAAGTACAGGTATTCTACACTCCCAAAACAAAGAAAAGGCAGATCTGCTAAACAAACAGTTTCAGTCGGTATTTACTGAACTATCACCACTTCGGCTTGGCCAGATATGCATAGAAAAATTACAGAAATTGTCACAAAATGTGCCAGATCAGTTTAAATGTTTTTATCCTACAATGCCGGATATCAACATAAACCTGAATGGCATACTGAAATTACTAATGAACCTTCAACCTGATAAAGCAGCTGGCCCGGATGAAATCAAACCACTTGTACTTAAAGAGCTGAGAAATGAGATAGCCCCAGTTATCCAGCTGATATTTGAAAGATCACTGGTTACAGGTGAGTTACCCAAAGACTGGACTAGAGCAAATGTAAGCCCAATATACAAGAAAGGTGAAAAAAGTGACCCGGCCAATTATAGGCCCATCTCCTTAACATGTATATTATGTAAGGTGATGGAGCACATAATTGCGTCGAACCTCACCAAACATCTAAATAATCATAACATTCTCTATGATCTCCAACATGGGTTCAGGGAAAAAAGATCATGCGAGACACAGCTGATCCAACTAGTTGAAGACCTAGGAGAGCAGCTTATCCAAGGTAAGCAGATTGATATGGTTTTACTAGATTTTAGCAAAGCATTTGACAAAGTGAACCACTTAAAACTTTTGTTCAAATTATCACAGCATGGCGTAAAAGGTAATACCCTAAACTGGATAAGATCATTCCTTGTGGGTCGAACCCAGGCCGTAGTGCTGGAAGGGGAGAGGTCATCAGAGGTTCCTGTGACATCTGGTGTGCCACAGGGCTCTGTTCTTGGACCCCTCCTCTTCTTGCTCTATATAAACGACCTACCACAAAACATACAGTCACAGGTAAGGTTGTTCGCTGATGATACAGCAGTCTACTTAACTGTAAACTCATCACAGGATGTCAACACCCTTCAGGCCGATCTAGATCATCTACAAGAATGGGAACGAACCTGGGACATGGAGTTCAACCCAGGCAAGTGCCAGGTCCTCCATATAACAAGGTCTAGGCAACCACTCCAGTCTCAGTATATCCTCCATGGCCAGGTGCTTGAAACAGTAGACTCTGCCAAGTATCTTGGTGTGACCATATCAAAAGACTTAAACTGGAATGCCCATATCAGTAGTATTACCTCTAAAGCAAATAGAACTCTAGGATTTGTAAAAAGAAATATTAAAACCCGAAATCAGGCTGTAAAAGAACTGGCATATAAAACACTGGTCCGCCCTCAAGTGGAATACGCCTCCACTATTTGGAATCCCTACACACATCAAAATATCAATAAAATTGAAATGGTTCAAAGGAGAGCTGCAAGATGGGTCAAAAACAACTATTCCCCATATGAAAGTGTCACGCAAATGCTGAGTGACCTAGGTTGGCGATCATTAGTGAATAGAAGAACAGATGCACGGCTTATCATGTTTTACAAAATTGTCTATTGCCATGTAGCCATACAAGTCCCATCATATTTCGAGAAACCCAGGAGATATACTCGCCACATGCACCCTCTTTCATTCCGACAAATACATACAACTGCTAGCTATTATCAGCAATCTTTTTATCCAGCCACTATTGTACTTTGGAATAGACTTCCATCAGATATTGTTCTTCAGACTGATCTTGACACCTTCAGGGAAGGGGTCTGTAAGATCAATCACCGGCTCCCTTAAGTTCCAAACACTGTTTTTAACCTGTTTTTAACTTCACCTCTTCTGCACTAACACTATATCTTTTATCACGTCTCACTTTTGCACTTTTAAGTCTTCTCAAATCTTACTTTTATCCTTGCACTGACAGCGCAACTGCACATAATACTCAAAGAGGGTGCTGCAGTATAAAAAGATAGATAGATAGACGGTGCGACGAATCACCGAACCGGGGGCCAGATAGATATAGATAGATAGATATTACTGGTCATCGAAAGAGTCCGAGGTGGTCATCTAGTGGAAAGACCTGCACATGCGGATAGAGACACCGAACACACAGAGCAAAACCTGCCCTCTTTAAAATCAATAAATCAGCGAGTCCCTTCAAGGGATACACAACTTGCAGCCTTTTCAACAGTGTGTGCATAAACAGATAATAAAAATGAAACACAAACATAAATCAACAAAAATAGAATAAAACATAGGCTACAAGTTATAACAAGATGAATCAGACAAAAATAAAATACATAAAATAAAAATACGACTCTGTCAATACAGGATATAGCATCTGAACAACTGTGCCATCAAGTGCTACAAGTAGGCCTACTCTAAAAATCAGCTGTCTGGGTCAACCTGTTCATAGATAGAAAACTACCGTGTCAAATTTCCATTATACACGAATATGGACAGGAGGGACGCCAATAATACTCACAACATAAATTAGCCTTTATCGAATAAACATATCAAATACAACCAGTATATCAAACCCCAGCTCTCTTTGTCAAATGGTTCAAAAGTTAGAAAATGCTAAAGTATATACAGGGGCATGGCTATGAAAATATGATGTCTAAAATATACATGTATGTCTTCATCTAATGGTTGTACAGCAGGCATAATTTTAAATTGATTTGATCAAAAACGTGGTAGGCGTAGTGTGCATATTGTCGAAGTCAGCAAGGGATATAGCTCTGTCAAAAGCAGTGTAATCAGAAATATAAATCGACATGTATATTTTAATATCGACATAAAATACATGTATAAAATTTCAAATCAAAGCAATATAGCACGAGTTACATGCACAATATCTAAAAAGGGGAATAACTCTGCCAAGAACGAACACCTCATAATCTTACATCATTCAGAAGGATGGACATATCATATACTGACGGTCTACCAGAAAACAGTCATATACTCAACCGAATTAAAAACGCAACATTTAGTTTATCCAATATTCCATAGCTATGTCATATGCAGATTATTTTCAGTTTAAATTCTAAAGTCAACAGGGATTAATGTTTACTGTCCCAGAAATTCAGTTCTGTTGATGAAATGCTTCACGCTTGAGAAAGCACTAATTGGAGCTACCCGATTTTCAAAAGTCTCAAAAAGAGGTTGAACTATCGCGAGACAGGATGTATGCGTTGCATCGAGCGCCGGGTCTAAGATAACAACTTATGTCCCATGTGCGTCTTACTCTTTTTTCAAGTCTAAAAATCATTGATGGGTGGTAATGGAAATGTTTGGCTTCCAACCGCAGGCTTGCCCATGTTCCTACTTCTGTATGTATTCTCTGCTCTTGAAGGAACTTTTTAAGATTTTAATTTTACATAAACATGCAACGTTCCAAGCGCCTTGGCAGACATAACCCTAATTGAGACTTTTGAAAATCGGGTAGCTATCGGTAATTATACTCTCTCGAGCGTGAACCATTTCATCAACAGAACTGAATTTCTGGGACAGTAAACGTTAATCCCTGTTAAGTTTAGAAAATAAACCGAAAATGATCTGCATATGACATGAGCTATGAAATATTGGAATAATTAGGTGTTGCGTTTTTGATTCTGTTGAGTATATTAAATGCTTCAAAAGTTGGAAAATGTCAGTCAAAAAAAAAAAAAAGAAAAAAAAGGGGAAACTCCAATCAAAATTAAAAGTTGAAACAATTTGCATAATTTGAAATCAGTTCACTCAAAATGTAGCAGTAGCTGTGGGCACAAGGTGTAATCAGCAAGAGCCATAACTCATCAAGAGCAGACAAGGCAAAAATCCAAAAACACATGCACAGCTTTCTATCATCTCACAATAACAATTTGATGAAAAATATAGGAGCTGTGGACACAAGATTTGGGGCTGGACAGGCTCATTAAAATACGCGCGCAAGCTTTGAACAACCCCGGATCCAGGGAGTGAGCTTTGGGACTTAAACCCCGCTACCTGGGGCTCTATGTCCAATATAATGCAGAAATGAAGGAATAAGGAACACCTTGTGATAATTTGAGATGATATTCCATAAGGTTAAATTGAACTTTATGTTGTGACATCTCACTGGAATCGCCTTGGCGAGGCGAATCCAACGAGATGCCATAGCATATGTTTAAAGACATTGCCTTTACGAAATATGGGTCTGAAAAGCAACAAATCAAATCAGCCACTCTCCAAAATGCTTTCAAAGAAGAAAAAAGAGATTTTAACCATGTAAGAATATCAGCTGTACTTAAATTTGGCATCACAAAACAGCATGAAATACCTCGTGGACTACGGTAATCGCACGACAATAACTACAATATCTGAAGATTTTATACTAACCTAGAATTTTGCAATATTGGCAAGTCATTATAAATTATTTTCAAATAGGGAGGGGGCGTTTATGAGAAAGAGGAAGGGGCGTTTCATAGGATCAATACGGTATTTTAGTGGGAGTTTTCTGTGACTTTGAAGCTACCGGTAATCAGTCCCGTACAAATGTCACAAAAAATCCACCAACTAGCTCAAGAAATATACTTTTTGAGAAAACCCTTCTTTGACTTTGAAAGTAATGCCGTTGCTAAGCCTAATCAGCTCTAAGACTTGTCTCAGGTATTCTACCCCCCTTTTCAAGAGATCTTTTTAGGAATAAATCCTAATGTGAACTTGAAGCTTGGGTCAATGTCTCAAAAACCTGAGTTTTGCCCCATCAAATACTTAATAGTAATACCATGGGTTGTCCGCCTGTACGTGTAGATAATCCTCGAGCTTTAGCGAGTGGATTATCTCCCGTACAGGTGGAAACACCATAAAATAACTGTTTTATACCACCCTCATCCGTGCACACCTTGTACATTACGAAATATTTCGAGCTAAAGTTTGCGTTTTCTGGTAAGGGTGGTATAACCATTGTTCTCCCACTGATGGCTTGATCCTAGTTTGGTAGGAATCCAATGCTTTGTTCTGAAGAGATAGCATGCAGAAAAGCAGTCTTTGTAACATGCTACGACTTTGACATTGAAAATGTACGTGTGATCAAAATCTGATTAAATAAGCTCTGTGTCTTCTCCCAATACTTTTTTTCTTTTCTTTTTTTTTTCACGTTTGGTTATAATCCAGCAATCCCTTTAAGAAATATGGTGTGGGTAAACTTCAGGTAAGCTGTTAGTGTAGCCAGGCCTCCGTTGCCCGTCCGTCAACATTTTCAAACATCTCTGAAGCCACTGGGTCGATTGAAGCCATATTTCATCTGGAGCATCCCTGGGTAGGGAGAAATTTATTCAGATAGTCTTGGGTCACATGATCAAGATGATCGCCATGCCCATATACTTGTATATATAAAACTTAAAAAATCTGCTACAGAACCAAAAGGCCAATGACCTTGAAACTTTGGATCAGTGTGACCTATAAATACTCTGAAACTATATAGGTCACTGTATGTTGCTTTGGGACTTGTTCAAGTATTTAAGTCTAGGATATAATACTTGGTATATATGGTTAACTAAACAGACAGACGAAGACATTATGTTGCCAAAGGCCAAGGTCATTATTTGACCTTTGTTCAAGGTCACTGAGATTTCGTCCATAAACATTTTTTCAAACATCTCCGCCTCTCAAGCCACTGAGATAGGTCGATAGAAGCCATATTTCATGTGGAGCATTCCTGAGTCAGGGAAAGGAGAGTTTGTTCAGATGGTCTTGGTCACAATACCATGATGGCCGCCATGTCCATAGATGGTAAAAAAACCTTTAAAAATCTACAAAACCGCTAGACTAACGGTCCTACTAAAGACAGAAAAGGACATACCCTACCGAAAAGGGCCGAAAAGAACTTTCGGGCACCGAAAAGGACTTTTAATTGCCGTTAAATGCCATAAAATACATATGTTTTAGAAATTTTAACATCTTCATTATATTAATTAGCACTTGAAATATAAATTTTGTGAATTGTAGTGTCTTCATCCTAAAATTTTACAAAAATATTACAGCACCGAAAAGGACTCCACTGCTGGTCAGTGAAGAGATGCCCTGTACCGAAAAGTACATCGCTAATGTCGAATTTCGGACACCGAAAAGGGCATTTTTCACTAATGTTTTAGAGCATTATGTTTAGAAATAAAATATTTTACCCTTTATATTTTTCAAACGTTTTTATAGTATAAAATGGCATTTAAAACGTCCTTTTCGGTGCCCGAAAGTTCTTTTCGGTCCTTTTCGGTAGCAAAAGTCCTTTTCTGTCTTTAGTAAGACCCCTAGACTAATGACCTTGAAACTTTGTATGTAGCATTTTGGACTCGGGACCTACAAAATTTGTTCACATTATGGTTATGTGTTTACCTTGACCATATATATTTGGTTGCAGCAGGAAAATGTTTGACCAGTGACTTTCTCAGAAACTGTTCAAGCCTAGGATATAATACTTAGTATATATGGTTAACTAAACATTATGTTGCCAAAGGTCAAGATCATTCTTTGACCTAGCTTTGTTCACGGTCACTAAGGTTTCAAAATTGAAATGTTCTCCCCTAAAGCCAATGTGCCCTCTGAAGCCATAATTATTTTGTATGGAACCTGCATGGAAACATAAACAAGAAATATCTTTTAAAAAGTTAATCGGCTTAGAGTAATTAGAAGTGTGTATTGTAATATGTATGAGTCAGGTACATCTAAGATATCGAATGTGCTGATCAGATTTTACGGATGCATATTTGTTGTTGGTGTCGGGGTTTCGATTTCAGAAATGCTGTTGAATTTTGATTTGGGTCTGTCTGTGTTACATATAACAATGAAGACTGGTTGGCTGACCGCCCCACACATAGCCTTAAAAGTGTCACATTTCCAACACAACACCAACAACTAAGCCAGCAACAATTACTTAATTTCCTCTTCGATTTCTGTGTCAAGTTATAATGTTGGTTTTATATCTTACATGAGGGATATAACAGGCGAATTGTTCTTTGGCACAAAGCAAATTGGACCGAAATATCTATTCATCACGACATGGTTTATAGGAAAAGTCAAAGGAAAGTAGAAAGAGAAAGCGAAAGTAAGGTACATCAAAATCCCGGGTGTATTTATATTGGCCAATGACGGACGGGCAACGGAGGCCTGGCTACACTAACAGCTTACCTGAACATATGTGGGGAATGACGCCATATGTGGGGCATGATTTTCATATATTTTCATGTTTTCTTCGCCAGAATCAAAGGGCTGGTGACCTTGAAACTTGGTTATGTAGCCTTGGGGACTCGGGCCCTTCAGAGTATCTTCAAATGATGACCCTGGGTTGACCTTGACCTTATTAATGCCTAGGTCAGCTTTTGTTATATTTTATATGGGGAAATGCTTAAACAGCTTTCTCCATCATTCTCTTCAGGAGGTGCAGACAATGGGACAATACCAACAGTATCATTCTTTTCAGGTGCAGTCACGTACTTCCAAAGGGATCCACATTTGGTGGGGAACAAATTCAGTGGCCCAAAAGAAATTTCTTAACAACTGCAAGGCCCACCTGACTGCTAAAATGTGACCCTCCCCCACAGCATTTACTGGGAAGCACATTCCCGAGTCCCAAAGAAGTAAATTTTCAGAATTTCCTGACAACTGCAAGACTTCCCTAAAAGCTGCAATGTGCTATCCTATCCATTTCTGTTGTTACACACATTTTTTTCATGCCCTGAAAATGGCAGTATCACCATGTTGAAACTAATTTTTCCATATATAGATCATGATCTCCTTTGTAACCACTGAAATGGCATTTTAGTGAAGGGGATGTGCCCTAGAAGCTGAAGCAGTTTTGTATCTGAAGCCCAAAATTCAATGCTCCGACTTTTGGCTTTCTAAAAAATAAAAAATTTCCTGACCAGTCTAACACTCCAAGAATTCCCTGACAATGAAAAATTTTCCTGACTTTTTCAGTGGAGATCCTGTATAAATTAGGATTGAAGCCATCTGGTTAAGAAGTCACTTCAGATGCAAATTTTATATCCAATAATTAAATCAAAACAGCTCTAGAAATATATTTGTTCAAGTATGTCGTAATAGAGTATTTAGAAATTTTTGGAAACAAATTTATACTAATGCCATAGAAATTACAGCAAGACAGAGCAACAGTTAACATGGAATTAAATAAAATATAACACAGTTTTCAAACATTTTTATTATTTATTTGAATTGGATTACTTTATTTCAACAGTGACACATAAAGTAATGCAGCATATACAAGTAGAAATAATAACTAGATATAAATAAACATGCTGCGACCTCAATATCAGAGACCTTCATATGACTGTGTCAACAGAAGCAGTGCCTTATGGCCAAGTCAAAACAAACTCACACAACTGTTTCCTAATGGCACAGACCGTATAATAATGTCCTCCATGGCGAGCTTGTTTGCATCTATGAAGTCCTGTATAAGAAATACAAAGGACATCCACAAACTGACAATATATGCAAACGTTTGAGTTTGGTTGCCTGTTTATAATTAATCAATGTAAAACACAATCTCATCTTTTATTTCTTCAGCAACTTGCTAAACATCTTATCAATGTCTGCCTATCAATTTTACATCTTGTAACTTGTTTTCAC
This sequence comes from Ctena decussata, assembly GCA_963989385.1. Taxonomy (NCBI): domain Eukaryota; kingdom Metazoa; phylum Mollusca; class Bivalvia; order Lucinida; family Lucinidae; genus Ctena; species Ctena decussata. The sequence continues at coordinate 27,541,908 of OZ022498.1, read as the reverse complement.
TGTCATATATGGCATGTATGAAACACTGAGAAACAAGAAGATATGAAACAGACCCACACTGAATATTTTTCTTTTCATTACTGTTTTACTGGCTTAAGCTGTTCTATCAAATCTAATATCTACCTAAAAAGGTTCTTTTTTTTGTTAGTTTAACTATTATATGCTTCTAACAACATGATCTCAAATGGAACTTAAATTATGTAATTAGAAATTCTTTCAATGCTGAAAACGCTAATTTCTTTGCAACTGATTCTTGTGCCTTACAATGTGAAAAAATCCATTCATATTCTATACAGAAATAAATGACCATAAAGACACCAATCAGACTGCTCTGAGAGAAGACAATGCTACAACCTTTGGTGCCAATGACTGAGTATTCATCGTAGCATTGATACAATGCCTTCTGTCTACCTTGCTATCTCAATTACTGTGCACTATATGACACTTCCGAACCATAATGCAAATAAATTAAGGTACTTGGATACAAAATTTTATTGCTTCTTTTTTTTCTAGATGATTTATAGCTGCAGTGACATTACTTCTGGATCAACCCTCATAATAAACTGGAAAATTTTCATCAAAGCTTATTTTATCAAATTACAGTCTGGATATTCTAATTGGCAATTCTCACAACATAATAGTTCTTTGCACTGGTAAATGTCTTACTCTTTTTGCAAGAGTTTTCATTCTGCAAAATCAAGCATTTGCAAAATTCATAAAAGTACGACTTTAGTTAACTTCATTGTGAATTTTAACCCTTCATTCCCAATATTCATCTTTAAACAAAACAGATGACTGATACATCATTTAATAGCTAGGTTCATTTATGTTGAAAAGGACAGCTTTATGCAAAGGACATGTAAGTAACTTTATCAAATGCTACCAACTAGCACACTTCCCTTCAAACAGAAGGCAATTTAATTGTTTGTTGGAATATGTAATTAAACAATTGTTCTGGATATGATGTGATATTCACCAGGTAATTCCAATATTGACCTCGGCTATTATGGTCAATACTGGTATTATCAAGTAAATAGGCAATGCCTCCATAGTCAATAACTGTATAATATCAAATAATATGAAGAGTTCTCAATCCTTTTATGGTAGCTGTGCAACACTGATGCCTTCATGCACACTGTTTGCAAGCAACAACACTCAAGACCAAGGTACTGAAACAGTTGTTTCTGTTTTAACCTTATTTCAACTCCACTATAATATTTCAACCTGCCAGCTTTTATCCAGTTTATTATTTTCTTTCATTTTTTTTTCTGCTAAATGTTCCATTTTCTACATACACAAAGTGCATACTACAATATATGGAAGAGATATAGACTATTTTATGAGAGAAAAGCTCTATTAAAGCATGTTAGATTTAATGCAGAAACTTGCATTGAGCCAATGCAAAGGCTGTCTGGGTAAAGTAGACTACAAGCCCCAATGCAGGTTTCTCAAGGCAAAGTTTGTGGCCCTCCATTAGAACATCACCTTATCATCAAGACCCTATTTGAGCCGTGACATGAAAAAATGTGCCAAAAAAATTGGCAAACAGCAAAAACTCTAAGCAGTCTGTTAATCCCAGCTGTCTAGCTGGAGCATTCATTTTGTGCCTGTAGATTCCATTGAGTTCATATAAGCGTGACACAACAAAACTAACTGGCATGTGCAGCCAGTGAAGACTCAGACCAGGCTGGGCTTCCTCCCAGTCTGATCAGAGTCTTTGCTGCCTGCATGGAGCTAGCTTAGCCCTTTAGCTACCCTTCAAGCACACAGCAAAGAATCTGATCAGACTGGGCGGATGCCCAGGCTGATCTGAGTCTTTGCTGGGCCCACATCCACTTTGTTGGTTTTGTCATGTAGCGGCTCATATATGTATGCAAACAGCAAAAGCTCTAATCAGACTGAAGACCTGCCAGCTGGTCTGGGCCTTTGCTGAGCAAATTTGCCTTATGCACCATTTTTGCTTGTCGCAGCTCATCTGAGCCCTGTATAACTCTAAAATAAGGGTGGTTATAGCACATACATGTATACTTCATATAGTACACACAACACTATTAAGAACATACAAGTTAAAATCTATGTGCGGATTTGCTTTAAACAAAAATATCACAGATTTGGATTATAATGGTTATGCGTTATTTCAAGGATAAATGATGTATGAAATGACATTTAAGGACCATTCCAACAGCATTTCAGTCCTTTCTAGCCAACAAACAGGTATTAATTTTAGTGTATGGGTTCACTTCCATGTTTTTCCTCAATTTTTACAAAGGGGAACAACTTTCATGAATTTCTTGTTGCTTCCCTGGTAGATCAAACCCCATCAAAATGGCATCTACTTTTAAAGGGAATAATCTGCTGCTAGAGGACAGGGTTTTAAACAGGCTTGTTTGCCCAGGGAAGCAAACAGACCATGAAGGTTATTTCCCTTTGTAAAAATGGTAGAGGAAACTGGAGATATACCCATACTCCAATGAAAAGTAACAATCCATGAAGAGAAAACATTCGTGGCTCAGCAGAGAAAAATGGACATGCAAACAGAGAAAGCTTAGATCATTCTGTTCCTTGGCTGTTCCTCCTGACTTGGACTTCAAGAAAGTACCGGTATAACAGGAACTCCAAATTATGGTTGTAGCCCAACTGAGCAAAAAATGATGTCTTCATTTCTGACTAAAGTATAGTAACCAGCAGTTCACAACACAATTCTTTAAATTCTCATTCCAAGAACTTGCACCTCAATTCCAGTTTCACATACTTCACCTATGACTTTACTTCTATAATTAAGGTGAATGGGTACACTTTCAGGGGAAGCAACTGTGTCATTTTGTCTCCCTTCTAAACTGGGATCAACACAAAAAGACTGCTTCCTCGGAAAAAATGATGGAAAAAAGTGGAGGTGTATCTATACACCTTAAGTTTGGTTATAGCTTTGGCAGTCTGAAAGATACTTGTGACCTGGGGCCGTATTAATAAAACAACTTAAGTGGTAGGATGAATTTCTATGAAGGAGATTCCCTACTACTATGAAATTTGCTCTGGAGGAACAGTCTTTTTCAGTTGTAGGGAATCTCCTTCATAGAATCTCCACTTTAGCAACAGCATAGCAACCACTTAAGTTGTTTTATAAATACTGCCTCAGGGCCATCACTGCCAGTGCTGTACCCTGACCAAGCCTGTCTATACACACAAATGTAAACTGTACATTTCTAATGCAAGCATGTACCCTTAGACATGTATTGCCATGATGTTTAGCTATTGTATGCTACTTTAAATGTTCTATCATACAAGTGAACAAGTTTTTGATTTCTTTGGGTCCTTTATCCGAACTTTCTTCTTTGGGGACTGCTGGTTAGTAGTCTTTAAGATCTACAAAAGAAAAAAACAAACATTAAGTTTAACTTGATTGGTTCAAACGTGCTGGAAACTTATTAGGATATTCAAACTGTTGGCTGTTCATGTTAATGAAAAAGCCTCTAAGTTCACTTTTAACATAGAATTAATGACTTGAGGATAACTGTTTGTTTGAGAAAATCTGAAAATTTGTAATGTCACTGAACAATTGGTCGAGCATGGCATACTGTAAAACACTTATATTTGGCGGTTACTTTATTTTGGCGATATTGGCGGAAAAGAAGAAAATCGCCAAACTAAAATGCCGCCAACTAAACTGCTGATCGCAGGAGGAAAACCTATAGTATCAAAACAAATACTCATTATATACACAAAAGTCCAAATCGAGCATGCAAGGCCAAACAGATGACAATTAGACATGTTGAGCTTCTTAGTACCTAAGCGAAGTTGATTAAATCAAAAGCAACACAAAAATCTGTATACTGTTAACAGTTTTGTTTAGCTAAAGGTCATACACATAATAGACTAGAATTGTTATCACTGCTATAAGCTGCATGATAAAAATAATAACTATATTTTTAACTATGATATCACTTTGGCAGAAATCATCATTTTATACTTTTCTTTTCTCTTTTTCTTTCAAAAATCACAAATCCGCCAAAATAAAAATCCGCCAAAAGGTCCGATTATAAAACCCGCCAAACTTTACTGCTGCCAAATAAAAGTTTTTTACAGTACACTATATGCCATGCTCCGATACCAATGACGTCACAGATTGCTATATCAACTAAGAGTTCATACTAATGTCAAAAAGACGTCATTCTGCCAAGGCACTAAGCACAACAGTTGGTAATTCCACTGTTGCTAAGGTAACAGATCAATGCATCATCTCATTTATAATTTGAGATGGTATACAGTGTATGCCATGTTCCTCTCGAATTATAAGTAAGATGCTACCTGAAGTTCATACAATAGAAAATTGTGATTTTCTCAAATCTATAATTCATCTCAAATAATTTAATTCTCTATTTTTTGTCAAGCTTCGGACATCATGACTGCTTGTTTCGTTTTGTAATTTAAAATTTAAATTCTCTGTTTTTTGGCTAGCGTCTGACATCATGACTGCTTGTTTCGTTTTGTAATTCAAAAAATAAAATAGGTAAAAATAGATGTTATTGGAGTAGCTGCATGAAAGAACTGTTCATTCGGTTTGCCTCGCCTGTCTTTCATGAACTGTTGTCAATTTATATATATACTTCTTTTCCTTTTGGTTATGAGGACAGAATATGGAATGATTGTATTGGACAGAATATGGAATGAGTGTATTGGCTCCTTATCATTTGAGCCGTGACGCAAGAAAACCAACAATGTGGTCGTGCGCCCAGCGCAGATTCAGATTAGCCTGGGCATTTGACCAGTCTGATCAGACTCTTCACTAACCACTTAAAGGGTAGCCAAGGGACTAAGCTACCTCCATGCGGACAGCGAAGACTCTGATCAGACTGGGCGGATGCCCAGGCTGATCTGAGTCTGCGCTGGGCGCACAACCACATTGTTGGTTTTGTCGTGTCGCGGCTCATTTATTAGTTCCCTATTATCATTGTCTATCTTTTTTACTTTGATCTAATTAATGCTGTTGATAGCAGACAGCAGAACATTTCATATTTTGATGTACAGAAATCAAAGCCATATATGTAAAATACCAAGTTTAATAGGTCAGCATCAAAAGGACAATTGAAATTTGAAATTTTTGCCATCTAGGAAAGAATACTGTCTGAGCCATTAGATGAAACAAACGTTTTTATAAAATATATGTGAAACATGTGAAATCTACATATGCCTTTGTATGCCATCACTAACCTTTCCAGTTCCTTTACTAGAGTCCTGTACTACACCATTCTTTACACTATGTTTTTTGTCTTTCCCTGATGATTTGTCAGTTTCTACTTTCTTTTTCACTTCATCTTTTCCTTCTGCTGATTTTCCTAAAAAAAAAATAAATAAATGAAAAAAATAAATAAAAAATCTCAGCACTGTTTAAAAGAAGGTTACATCTGCAAAGATCTCAAGCTTGTAAGCCAAAAAGCAGTCACATCATTTCTTCGTATCAAACACAAGATTAAAAGACTGATCATAAACATATTGATATCTTCGTATTAAACACATAATTAAAAGGCTGACAAACAGCTATAAATTAACATTTAATCGTTCATGTAAAGCTCAGGTTGGAATAGGCATTAACTAAGTCAACATAACAACTTCTTTTTCATCAGTTTTTGCTAGGCTTGAGTTTTTATATTCATGTTTCCACTACTTACTTATCACTGAATTTTAATTTACTGAATATAATAAAGTATTATTGTCATTTTATTTTACATCACACAATTTATCAACATGAAATCTTTTTGAAAATCAAACAGAATAAATGCAGCACTAAGCAAACAAAAAACAAAAGGAACAACAGACAACAAGAGAATACTAATGAAACTATTAACGCTCTATCAAAATTACTGTATTTGAATATATAACCACACAATGCTTTAAGGTGCATAACTATATCACCCTTTTTCAAAGGGAGACAACTTTTCTGACTTCCTGTTTGCCTCCCTGGACAACAAAACACTTTCAACAAGGGTCTACCCTTAAAAGTAACAATTTGCTCCTCAGGAGCAAATTGTTTCCTTTAAGAGTTGACACCTATCTATTGAAAAGGGAGGCCAAATATGGTAGAGTTGCTTCCCTTGAAAGTGTACCCATGTACCTTAAATGATAACCTCCCTCAAGGTAGATGATACGTACCCTGAGGGAGGTTATCATTTCAGGTGCATGGGAACTTATCATGCATAGGCATACCAGCACACATAATCGGACATTAGAAGTTTTAACACATGACCAGACCACAACATTAATTTCATCAAAAAATAGGAAAAAGTATTTCTAAATTAGCTATCAAACACCACATCCATCTGGTGCACCAGTGGGTCTATTATGTGTGACTGTTGGATCAAATACAGTATCAAATACAACCATGATGACAATGAATACAGGGATAGATAATATTTGGACAGAATTGCCTGAGCCTACAATGAAGACCCTGATCAGACTGAATCTAAGGAGCAGTCTAATTAGGATCTACACTGTTTGCAAATGTGCAATGTTCCCAGCGGGCTCATGATGTTGAAATGACATCATACTTACATCGATGCCATGTCAAGACGTCGCATCAACGTCAGTGTGACCTCATTATGATGTCATGTGCCAGCTTGGTTCTGACATATATGAAAGCAGTAAAATGAGCGTGTTCAAATATATATACGAGCCAGTCTCTGTGAAAACCGGGCTTAATGACAAAAGAACAAAAAGTTAATTAACTGCACCACTGAAAAGTATTAACTTTTCTGAACATTTCCTGAAAATTTGAGATGATTACCATTATTTATTAATGAGATATAGACTTCAGAAGCTAACAGGTAGTGGAGTTTCTTTATGTGACGTTATTAACGTCATGCACGTATGTTTTGATGTCAACGTCACTATGTTTGTTTGAACGCGCCGTCTGTGCTTGTTACACAAAATAACTCGGACAAAAAGTGTGTTTGCTCATTTTCAATGTGTATTATCATAGTACACATATGACAATTTGCATGACTTAACATTCTTTCTCAAATGATAGGTCTTTAAAGTTTATGATGGTATACCATCTGTTTTCAAGGCTTTGGGGTTACTGTGGAATAAGCGTTGTCATGGCAACATGTCATATTTATGACTGGACTTTGTCTGAATTCAAGGGCTTTTCGTTATATCTCAACACCTAAGGTATTTTCATGGAAATAAATGGAAGTCCGAAAAATCATTAATTTTGATGTTTTTCACCCGTTCACAACGTAATTATTTCGTAATGTCATTAAGCCCGGTTGTCACAGAGAACGGCTCATATATATATCAACCATGGTATAACTATAGTCAATGGGTTTGATGTCCCAACAGTTATGAAATTAATGGTATAAAACCTTCTGCGTTTATGTCGGCCAGTCTTTGCCACTGTCGTCTATTCTCTTTACATCCCTCAAACAGTGGAGCAAGGTTACTGTTCACTATTGCGAATAGCTGAATATACACAAAAGCACAACATTTATAACAAAACAACATCAAAGTCGTACAAATGAAATCATCTTCATAAAGAGAAAAGGTTTGTGTTTGTAATACAATGTCAGTGCAAATAGGGAAGACTCTTAAAACTGCAAATGCATAGCCTGCTGAGTGTCTTCCCTGTTTGTATAGTTATTATAATACTGTTATGTTCTAAAAATTCAAACACCTCGTCCCTATGAAAAAACATGGAAAAATGATGTTCATAGTATATGTCTACAAACGGATGGACAGACTGACATAACCAATTTCTAAACTCCCTTGGACAATAAAGCACCAAAGTTCAATGTTACAAAGACTTGAGATTCTTTGGTTGAAATCCTGCAGTCCTTTGAAATGTAAAAGAAGTGTAAAAATGTCCTTTTTATTAGCTTACAGTCAATTTTTTCGAAAGAAGAAGAAAATAAAAGCAAACAAAGAAACAAAGCCAGTTTCAAAGTTTTGACTAATATATGCTAAATAGACATTTCCAGTGGGGTCGTTTGGCAGGACAGGGATCTCCACCTGTCAGGCGGCCCGTTGTATCTGTTGAGTCCTCGTCTTTGCTTCTTCATGGTGTTGAAATTTGATTTATGTGTTTACCGTGATGATTCACTGACGAGTTAGAGGGTTATCATGCGAACCGAACAACCAACTAAATGTTTTGTACCACTTCAGAAACTGAGGGTGAGGTTGGGCCTGTAAAATCGATTTAAGACCCCCAGTAATTCATTACTGACCGTTCCAAGGCGGTAGTTCTGTTGTGGTTCTCTGTTGCCTGTTTTTGGTGTCAGAGTTTCTGTGATGTTTTACCTTATGTATGTTCTTATTATTTTTGGTTCGGTTGGGTTGCTGAGTGGCCACCTTTTGGGAACAAGCTGCTCACTCGGTTGGCCATATGTTCTCTGTATCTTGATTATTTGTTATCTTAGTTGTTTCCAACTATGGTTTGAGGGCTGGATTTGGATTTTGATTGTTTCAGTTCCTGGTCTTTGCATACTTTTTACTTATATATGAAAATTACATCAATGATATTCTGTCTCTGTCAGGCACATGCTTTGATGGGAACAAAACATAACATAATTTCTTGGCTATAACTTGAAATTAGAAAAGAACTTAGGAAAGAAAAAACATTGAACCATTTGAAATTCTTAAAAAAAATCTAAATTTTAACCTTCAACTCTGTATGACACTGAATTGCCTGGGGTACAAAGTCACGTGCAAAGAGTAAAAACTATATATTTTTTAACTGTCAGAGATAGTCAAACATCTTGACCCCATATCAACAAACCAATTGGTTGTGAAATATACACATACAGCTGAATGACCTAGTATATATGAGCCGGGACACGAGAAAACAAACAAAATGGCATGTGCCCCCCAGCGAAGATTCAGATCAGCCTGGGCATCTGCCCAGTCTGATCAGAGCCTTGGCTTTGCGCTTCAAGGGCAGCTAAGGGTCTAAGTTGTCCCCATGCTGACAGCAGAGACTCTGGTCAGACTGGGCGGATGCCCAGGCTGATCTGAGTCTTTGCTGGGCGCACACGCCACTTTGTTGGTTTTGTCATGTCACGGCTCATATATATATATTTTTTTTCTACATGAAGGGCTATACATGTAAAATAAACAAAATCTGCTGTTTGGTAAGGTTTACATTATGTAAGAACTACAAGCCAAAATCATGACTTAAAAAAAGGAGGAAAGCAAGTTAAGACAATAAGCAACAAGCAGGTTAAGTAACAAGCATTGGTGATGAATGCCAAACATCTTGCAACAGGTAGCGCAATCGGTAGGGCACCTGACTCGTAAGTCAGAGGTCCTGGGTTCGAATCCCGGTCTGGCCACATACTTTCGTTTCTCCTTCCGCTGATTCAAGAAGGGCAGTTGTCAGTTACTGGCGAAAGTATGTGCACTTAGTACTGGTTAACCGCTTAGGAGGTCTAAGCCTGCCCAGGAATAGTGTGGTTAGGTTAACTGACCGTCCCGACATGACCTTAGTTGTTTACCGTGGACGTTAAGCATCAAATCAACCAACCAAAATTATTAGTTTACAGAAGTCCAGGGCCAGGTTGTTCAAAATAACATAGTTGTTAGTTAAATAAAACGTTAATTTCAAACGCTTTATATACAAAAGGCTTCCATTAGTTCCTCACAATTTTTCAGCAAAAAGTAGTACCGAAATTGATTTTGTGAGTCCTGTAAGACTTAACAAATCCTCCACTAATGTCTTTGTTAAGCTAACAATGCTTTGAATTACCCGGCCCAGATATTGTGGGGCTATGAGGATAAATTAGAGAAAAAATTTTATTATTTATCAATGATAGGGCATGTTGTGACCCCTTATCTCAACTGCCTAATTGAGAGGGGGCACATTGTTTGTTTTTATGCAGATTTAATCAATGTTTTCCTCAATTATCACTCAATACTCCTGGGCCCTGTTGTTCAAACTAATAACGAGAGCTAACAAGACTTAAAAATTTCAAAAGTTACTATCTTAAACATCTCCAATATTTTTGTTGAAAAAATGTGAGAAGCTTCTGCATTACAAAAGCTTCTAACATATTTTTAACAAAAATTATCAGTGTATCTGGTTATAAAGACGCAAAACACTTAATGAGTTGACCTCTTAACATGCTTGTCAGGCTAACCATGTTTTGAACAACTGGACCCTGATATCTAGAGCTCTGAATTCAGCTAGTGAAAGGACTTCTATGATTAAGGCGAGGATTTTCCCCATTAGACTGGCGTGACAGGTCCGAATTTTCAAAAGTATAAATTGTGCAGATTTTTCTTAGCAGAGCTTCCACAAATATGTAAACCGTATGAAATCAGATCATTTGTGATTCAGACCCAAAGACACGGGGAGATAATCCAGTCTGACCCTACCTACCCTAAATTCAAGTTTTTCGCATACCTCATTTTTGAGGTAATAAAAATATTGAAATCAGTCAGTCATTCCATAATTTTTTGTCATAAATGCATGCTAAATACACGCATATCACAATACAAAGCAATGATTTTCATCTTGTTACGCCTGACTGGCATTTAAACATGCAAAACCACAGTTATACTTCCGGTAAAAGCGGCCAAAAGAGAACGCTTCACTATAATTAAAATACAAGTACTTTCCCCCCCCCTGACCCAGCATTTCCTTCATGCAGCAGACTTATGCGATGCAAGTACGCAATATATATGAGTGGGAAGCTGGGTCACGGGGAGGAACGATACTCAGTAAGCCAAAGAAGTAGAATGGTCAACATTAGCACTGTGATCTTCAAGGATTATATTGTGTACCATGACCTTGAAATGAGGTCAAGGTCACATACATATAGTCAAAACTACCCAGTGTTGTCTGTTATGTAAGTAATGTAAGTCAAAAAGGGTGAAATGCATACAATAAATCATTATTTCAACAATCAATTTGAGGATAATTTACAATTTATCTCAACGATGACGTCAACGTCAACGTATTTTTAACGTACTTTACACAGACACAAACACTTGAAAATTCATTTGTCATGCAAGTTACATGTCATAGTCATCAATGCAAAGCAGAAGTCAATGATCCGTATAACTTTTTAATCGTGGGGAAAATTCATGCCTTAAGCACAGAAGTCCTTACATGTACAAGGCTTACTTATGTGTGCAAGAAGGAAAAGCAACTTATAAGTTCTTTTAACCGGCAAAATATTCTTGAAACCTCAGCTTTGCTCATATATGTGCAACACAACCATGTAACCCTATCTTGATCTATGCAACCATAACCATGTAATCCTATCTTAATGAATCACCCAAACTTTTTTATTGATACTATAGCTTATAGCACAAAGGCACCAGGGTCTAGTGGTTAGAGGCACTTTCTTATGGCACAGAAGGTCTCAAGTTTGAATCCCTGTTGCTAACGACTGAAAAACTTTAAAAACCAAACAGTACGCAGGCAGCTGTTTCAAATCAGGCACAGTTTTAAGGCAGGGAAAAGAGTGGAATGAGCGCCGTCTGTGCCACTGCCCCAACAGCCACAAGTATCTCTTTTGTAAAGTTTATTAGCTTTTGTTATTTGAAGTCTATACAAATTCTCTTCCTCCCTAATCAATAAATCATTCCCAGTTGCACCACAGTAAAGAACCCCCCCCCCTCCACACACCCCACCTTCAGACACCATTTCACTGATACTTTATGACTTGTGGACAAATGGACTGTAATGTGAAAACTATATACCTGTCAACATAATTGTATGTTGTAGGTAAAATAGCAGATGTTCACAGAGTTGCATACAGAAAACCAGTGTAGTAAAACAAAGTGCTGCAGCATTACATCATGTGTGAAGGTACTTTAATGACATGCAGGTTAGTGACAAGGCAAGCAAGATAGCATGCTGTGAATAAACAATTTTGGACTTTCAAATCTGGCCCAGACTGATTTTATGACAGTTTATCTGGCATCAGTTTCCCTTTTCAGTCATACACAGCTAGTGCTCAAAACAACAAATCTGTACTTAACTGTTACACACATACACTCCATGGGAAACTGTGCTTTAATATATACCGTATATGCGGTAATTTTTGCGGGTTCAAATTTTCGCGGTTAAGGGGCAAAAGCATAAACATAAATTTTTGCGATTTTTAATTCTCGCGGTTAGCAACATGCTCAAAATTGCTTGATTTTCATTTGAGCCAGTTCTTTCATTAACCTGCGACTGCAGGTTAATGAAAAAACTGGCTCAAATGAAAAGTACCAGACTTTACCGAAGCAAACACAAACAAAATACATGGACGCTGTGTCTACTGATGATACTTTGTAAGAAACAGGAAATTATTTAGCAATTTTAATATTCCTGGTTTCTAAGTGACCGATATACCGTGAAAAATGGAACACCGCGAAAATTATCGCGTATACGGTATCATACTTTTATGCACAAAACCGGAAACTGGAAGTGCAAACTCTTTGTCAATTGGTTCATAGTTTTTATTTCAGGAAAGACCAAAATTGTCAATTCTGTAGTGTTACAAAGTCACAATAGCTAATGACAATGAGCATAAAATCACTGCTAGCGGGAATATTAACTTATGAACCAGCAGCTTGAGTTGTCAGCTGCGAATCTCGCCTTTCTGCCATATCCAACCATCTTTTACGATTGTCCATACATCCATTGTACAAGGGTTTCAGTGGCTCCCAGACTCCAGAAAACATCTTTCAACAAAGCAAGAATCAGTTTAATACACTACAAATGATTCAAAACAGTTTCAGTGGAATGGCTTTTTATTTTTTTTCTTCTGAATTACATGTACATATGAGCCGCGACACGACAAAACCAACAATGTGGTTGTGGCCCAGCGCAGACTCAGATCAGCCTGGGCATCCACCCAGGCTGATCAGACTCTTCGCTAAGCGCTTAAAGGTAGCTAAGGGTCCAAGCTACCTTCATGCGGAAAGCGAAGACTCTGATCAGACTGGGCGGATGCCCAGGCTGATCTGAGTCTGCGCTGGGCGCACAACCATATTGTTGGTTTTGTCGTGTCGCGGCTCATATATAGGCAGCAACAGAATTCATTTTGTCAGCACTAAGCTCCTTAAATTCAGCAAGTATAAATTCAAGGGAAGTTTGATGTCTTTGTGAACGAGTCATCACATGAAACATGTTGGCTAATGATGGCTATGTGGGAAGAGTAAATACTCAGACCTTCTTGCACCATTGTGCATACAGAGCAGTCTATACTTTTCGATTTATAGTTTCATGATGGCTCACAAAGTGGCATGTGTGACCAGCAAAGACTCAGATCAGCCTGGGCAGCCAACTAGTCTTATTAGAGTCTTCGCTGCCTGGAAATGCTGGCTAGTCTGAGTCTTTATTGTTTGAACATGCACTACACAGAGCTCTAGATAAGAGGGGTATTTGATGATAATTGAGGGATAATTTTCTTTATTTCTCATTGAAACCATATGTTGTGACCCCTCATCTGAACCGTCTCGACGAGACGGTTCAGATGAGGGGTCACAACATATGTTTTTATCCAGATTTAACAAAAATTATCCCTAATTATCACCAACTACTCACTCTTATCTAGGGCTCTGACTACAGTACCTTATGTGTAGTGCCTGAATTATTTACTATATGTACTCTGTATTAGCATTCATAGTTACACATTTTTTATGACATGTGAACCCTCATGTCAACATGTCCAGTTTAATCAGTGTTTCCTCTGCACATCAGCATGCTATTGATTCTGAGGAACTGCTTAAGCAAAATGTAACTTTAGATCATCCTGTGAAAATGGAATGCTGATCTAACTACTCCCTAGGTACATGTCCTAGGAATCCTTTTCTCAAGGGCAGTTCAAATACTAAACAAACTGTTTCAAGTACAAACCTCGTAAACTGGAAGACAAATAGCATCAATAAAACCAACTTGCATCTTTGGGAGCTCATCTTTCTTCTCTCTGTCCATCATTGCCTTTACACAGAAATAGAATGCATTAATAAACATAATGATGCAAAAAAAATCAACTCGCATTACTGTAAAATTATAAAACAATGGGACAGATAGGCCTGAGCCCTGAGCAAACAGAGCTGAGCAAACAGTGCAGGCCCAGATCAGACTGCTCTTAAAGGAAGCCATTCTAAGAATAAACTTTATGCCACATTTTGTAATTGTAGATATTGTGGGCTAAAATACTAGGGTCAAGGCATTTTTGGGAATAAAAGGGTACAAGTGGATGCAACATCCATGTAGACCATCGTAAGAATTAACTTTATGCCAGGTTTGAAGACTGTAGGTATAACAGTTTGAAAGAAATGGACTTTTAATGCTAAAGTAGACGTAGTTGTGGATGGATGAAGGGATGAACTGAATGAATGACATACAAATAACTTGACCTCTATAATTATCACACCATGCTAAAACAGGTATGACAAAACAGAACAAATAAAGTGAGATGTCAGATAGATATGGCTACTTATGTATTGAAAGAATGATCCTTGTCAAAGTCTTACAGCAATATTCAAACATGCTATCATTTCAGAACTGACTTTCAGCATGAACAGGCGAGCTTGCAAACTTAATGACTTTGATATCTTATAACAAGAGGGTCATGATGACAATGGATTGCTCATCTGACGTATATTGTAAAAATGAAATGGTAGGTAATATAAGGTGCACTCCCCTGGTTGTCCTGTTCATGCAAACACTGAAGTGTCTGCTCAGATGGCAAAGATGTGCAGGCTGATCTGAGTATTTGCAGTTTACAAATGGCCAAAAATTCCTTTTCGGGAGATGGCCCAGACCTGCATTTGGTAATAATTAGGGAGCCACATAACAACATATGTTCTGGCCACTCATCTGATCCATTCCACAAAGGTGATTCAGACAAATGAGCTGCAACATGATAAAACCAACCAAGTGACATGTGCCCCATGTGAGGACTCAGATCAGCCTGGGCATCCACCTGGACTGATTCGAGTCTTAGTTGTGCGTGTAAAGCAAAGAGGCTGGCTAAGCTGCATCCATGCATAAAGCAAAGACTCTGATCAGACTAGGTGGATGCCCAGGCTGATCTGAGTATTTGCGTGGCACACAGGCCACTTTGTTGGTTTTGTCATGTCCCGGCTCAAATATTTTTATACATAAGAAATATTATTCTCTAATTATCTCAAATACGTCTTCTTATCCATAGCACTCAGTCCTGCACTCTCACATATTCTTACTATAGGTGTTTCTCCCAGCTCTTGTTTTTCAATATCCCCCTGCTCGAAGAATTCATTGGCTACCAGCTGAGCTACCTCTTGTTGAATTTCCCATGGCTTTGTGATGGCTGCTACATCACACGCTGTCATCATCATGGCCCTGAATGAAGTAAATTTTGTTTTAGTAGCTCATCAGGTACTCTACTATTTCAGCCACGAATCAACAAAACCAACAAAGTGGCATGTGCGCTCAGCAAAGACTCAGATCAGCCTTGGAATCTGAATCTTAGCTGGGGGCACATGCCACTTTGCCGGTTTTCTCGTGTTGCAGCTCATCTAAGCTGCATCCTCAGATATTGCATTAAGTTCTTAAGACATAGTTTCAACATAGTCAAGGGACATAATTATTTGCCACCCAAGAAGAAAATTGGTAGACTTGGTTTACACAGTGTGTTTATTTTGCTCTGTGCTGCTCACACACAAATAATAAATCATTGGAAGTTATATGTTTCATTGCTTATAACCTCAAGATGATGTCACAAGGTTGTTTGATGACATCATTACCATGGACACAGAGTCCATGAAGGGTAAACAGCATGGCTACCCAGCACAATAATTTTGACAGGTGGGCTGTTAAATGGAATATTTAGTAATTTATAGATGATAAAAAGTTATAAAACTCAGTGAGCATATTTTGCATGTCTGGGGCCACAGTTTCATGACTGTTGAAGGAATAATATAGTTTGTGTTGTGAAGAAATGAAGCCAGAATGTGATGGTAGATGTTTGTTAACATCCAAAGCAGATAGCTAAATTTGAGTATAGTGAAAATTAACAGCAAGATGACTAAGGAACAATTCAGTGGTATACTGGAATTTGTTATCAGGTACCGATTTTACTGGAAAAATAATTAAGAGAAAACGACAAAGGGCTGTCAGAAAATACAAGAATCATACGAGGTGGGTGGGGTTGGGGGAGGTGGGATGATAAAGAGGATGGCATAGGATAAGGAGTAGAGAGACTGGATTATTGACATACAATGAGGGTGAAAGGACATCCAGTGATGATTGTCAGCTACTTTATGTTTTATTTTCTTACAAATCTGGGATGTGGAGAGACAATTTATTACATGTCCATCACTGGCAGGAGCCTCACTGTAGACAGTAAGTCAATACTATTGTTTTGTGACTGTTTGGTTTTTAAGCTTTCAAGAATCTAGCTCAGGAGTAATAAAGTATGAAGGCCCTAAAAGTATGAAACTTCAAAATTAACTAGCACCAAATAATTTGCAATTAAAGATCAGTCTTCAAAATCAGGACCCCCTCTGTACAAATGACATACCCCTTAAATTTTCACAAGGCCCAGGAACTAAATAGTTTATGTGTATTTTTCTTTTACACTACAAACACAAAATTTCCTCAAAATCATGGTTTGTCTCAAAGTGAAGTCAAGAAATTTATGTTTGAAAGCCAGCCTCACTCATTTAACAAATGGAATCAATTCAGCCTGCTTGAAAAAACATGCAGTTTTAAATTTTTCAGAGATTAACAGCAAAATATTGAAGGAAAGCAGTATGTAGTTAATAGAAAGGAGATTTATTTTTCAAAATTTCAACGAAAAATATTTCAGGATAATAGTACAGTGCCAGTTTGAATTCAGTACATCATTTCTTTGTTGATGGCGGCCATTCTGAAAGTGGCGAATAATTATGTCCCTTGACTGTAGTGTGGCTGCCTGGTACTTGTCTATACATTTTGTACTAAGATTAAACATTAGTTACAGATTTTATAAAGAATTCTAACACTAGTCACCTATACAGCCAATGGTAAAATCTAGTGATATACTGCCATGACGAATCACTGGGCGGACTAGCCCAAAATTATCCATTTCCCTTTCCATGCAGATAGACGGTGTAATGTCATTTCCTTGCATCAAAAACTTAGGAAATATATGTAAATGCCTCTGTTACAGTCAAAGTTGTTGGCGGGATTTCTTCATATAATCATGGAGGATATAATCAAGGCGGAAAAATGGAAAAATCTGAAGGAAACACTTGCATTTTCATTGTTTCTTGCATGTCAGAATCAAAATAGATTCTTGATAACAAGAGATTTGTTGCCCAATATATCACTGGTTGTCGGTCAGTCGTCACTGCATATATCACTTGCCCTTAGCTCTCATGATATATCCACTTCACGACTGACCTCCAACCAGTGATATATTGAGCAACAAATCACTGTAAGCAAGAATCTATTTCTAAATTCTAACATCGGTCGCCTATATAGCCAATGGTAAAATCTAGTGATATATTGCATAACAAATTAACTAATTACTGGGCGGACTAGCTGACAAGTGTGGCGTTATTTAGCGCCATGCGGATGTCATTTTGATTTGTTTGGTGACGTTAATTTTCATTTCCATGAGGATAGATGGTGTTACGTAGTTTTCTCCCATCAAAAACTTAGGAAATACATGTACATACCTCTGTTATAGTCAAAATTGTTGGCCGAATTTCTTCAAGTAAGTATTGTGGAAAACTGGAAAAATCTGAAACACTTGCATTTTTGTTGTTTCTTGTGTGTTAGAATCAAAGTAGATTCTTGATAACAAGTGATTTGTTGCTCAATATATCACTGGTTGTTGGTCAGTTGTCAGTGAATATATCACTTGGGCTTTGCGCTCGTGATATATCCCCGTCACAACTGAACTCCAACCAGTGATATATTGGGCAACAAATCATTGTAAGCACGAATCTATTTCTTAAATAAATTTCACAAGTCAGTAGATTGCAAATATATAAATTAATGAAAGTTCTAATACAGTGGGCCTATAGAAGCAATGAAAAGTTTCAGTGTTTTATTCTGCAACCATTCACTGTTTTGGAGCGTGTGAGTCTAACTGCTGATGTCACTGGAAATTGCTGAGGTATTTTGTGATGTTTTGAGAGGTCAGACGGTGTAACCTCTCTTTTTCTTTCTAAAATCGCCATAAAAACATACATTTGTCTGTGAAACAGTTATGAATATTGGCGGGAGTATAAATGCACAAGCAAGAAGGTTGAGAGAATTTGAATGAAAGGAATGCTCTCCCTGGATAAGAGTCCATACACCTTAACTGCTTACTTTAGAAGGTCTTTTTCAGCTGAATCTGCAAAGTCTCGTTTTCCATCTTCTATCAATTTTTTAAACTCCCCTCTTTTCCTGAAACAATTAAAATCAAATAAAACATACCTATTATTAACAGTCTACCGCATTTATATGGTTAAAAGGCGGGAGCTTATCCTTTCAAAATTTCCCCCAATTTGTAAATCAAGTCTTGTGTAATTCAGCGATATAATGTTTTTTTCTCTTCCAAAACAACCCAAAAGATCTAAATCCGTCTTTATAAGGTGGATCTAGATCTTTGGGATTGTTTTGGAAGAGAGGTTTTGGTGGATCTAGATCTTTGGGATTGTTTTGGAATAGAGGTTTTGGTGGATCTAGATCTTGGGATTGTTTTGGAAGGAAAAAACCTCTCTTCCAAAACAATCCCAAAGATCTAGATCCCTCTTTATAAGATGGATCCAGATCTTTGAGAGTACTTTGGAAGGAAAAAAAACCCCTGCCTTATAATGGAATAAAAATGGTATAACTGTTTTCTTAGAAAACATCTATTTCAAGTTGTTAATACTGAGCTCTATCTGTTTTAAACAAGAATTCCGCGGAATTTTACGTCACACCTGCATTACCCATCCACAGTAGTTGAGATCATAGTTAAAGGATTCAGTGACTCTGGGCTTACAAGCTAGGAAGGAACACCCCCTGAGAACATTCTAAAAACAAACTATGATTGTACGTATCATAAAAGTGCACTAAAATGCTATATAAAAGAAATGCACTAAAATGTTATGGTAGATGCAACTTTGGATGTGAAAGATTACAAAGTCAGCAGAGCTTAAAATACAGATCAAGGTAAGTGCACATCCCTCAGGACCATTTCTAAGAAGAACCTTAATGCCAGGGTTGATGACTTTATTATGTAGGTATTATAGTTTGGGAGAAATGGACTTAAACATCAGGGTCAACATAATTTTGATGTAAAATTTTACTGAGTCAGCAGACCATGAAATATAATGCAGAAAAAAATTATTGCAACAGCCCTCAAGATTATTCTAAGAAGAAACTTTTTGCCAGGTTTGATGGCTGTAGGTATCATAGTTTGCTAGAAATGGACTTAAACGCTAGGGTTGACGTAATTTTGATGTAAAATTTTATGAAGTCAGCAGAGCGTAAAATATAGGTCAAGGGTAAAAGTAAGTACAACAGCCCTGAAGAACATTCTAAGAAGAAACTTTATACCAGGTTTGATGATTGTAGGTAACACAGTTTGTGAGAAATGGACTTATGGTCGACGTAATTTTGATGTAAAATTGTATTAAGTCAGCAGAGCTTAATATATAGGTCAGGGGTAAAAATAAGGTCGACAGTGGGGTGGACCTAATTTTGATGTAAAATTTTACTAAGTCAGCAGAGCAAAGAATATAGGTCAAGGGTAAAAATAAGTGCAACAGCCCTGGAGAGCAAGCTAAGGAAAAACTTAATACCAAGTTTGATGATTGTAGGTATCATAGTTTGTGAGAAATGGACTTAAACACTAGGGTTGATGTAATTGTTGACAGATGGACATACAGATTAATGGGGGGACTGACAGATGGAATAGTGAACTCCTATATTGCACCTTGCTAATGCAGGTGCAACAATAAATAGCAATGAGAACAGAACTGATAGGCTTTACAGGTATCTAGTACAAATGTGATTCAATACTTATCTAAAAGGTGCAAAACTTTAACAAGAACTTATTCCACCAGCTAACAATGTTGGAAGAAAATTGTATCAATGTGATTTCATCATGATTGACGCAAACAGCATGTATCCTGAACAGACTGCAAAGATGTAAGGGTCTCAGCTGTAAGAATCAAGTTATGACACAAAGCATGAACAAATTTCTCATATATACACTTTATCTGAAGCCACAGAAGCATCTAATTGCAACTGGTTAAGTCAAATAATACTCAAAACTATTAATACAATAAAAATAGCCATCAGAGGAGATGGCAAATCCCCCGACCAAAGACCCCATGGGCCTTGGTAAAAAGGGTGCACTTCAAAACACATATTAGTAATATATTGTCGTTCTTTTATGCTTCTGATTGACATTAACTGTTAACAGATGCATGATTATCTAACCAGGGTGTCCACAATTTGAGTAAAGCAAATTTCCCTGACTTTTCCCTGACATTTCCCTGACTGAAATCAGATTTCCCTGACTAACGTTTTTGTATTTTGCACGTAAAGTTCTGACATCTGTTAGCCTCCTCCTCCCCTACAGCCTACACTTTCCACCTTTTACTTTACCAACTCTTATTGTATTTAATACTCTTTATACATGTATTTTTAGTTGTGTTTTTTCTTCTCTGAATTTATTTTCTATTTTTCTTTTTCTACATACATATATGTACATGTATTTTCAAAAGTTATTTATACTGTTGGATGAGTGCTTGAAATTAAATGCATGTCATAATACAGGGAAATCTTTTGGCCTCCTCCTCCCCTACAGCCAACCCTTACCACCTTTTTTTACTACCAATTGTTATTATATTACTCTTTGTATTATTCATTTTGTTTTTTAATTGTTTTTCTTTGATTTTGTTTTCTCTTTTTCTTTTTCTACATACATACATGTGCATGTATTTACAGAAGTAATCTATACTGTTGGAAGTGGTGCTTGAAATTAGATGCATTCCAAAATGGACAAAAATACAAGCTTACCAAGTAAGGTTTATATCTCTTCATAAGTATGCGCTTCAAAATGTAATTGATATAAGTCTTTTTAGGCACTTAAAAATTTAATGATACAAGTCTTTTTTATATCATTAAATTTTGAAATGCCTAAAAAGACATATCAATTTCATTTTGAAGTGCATACTTATGAGGAGATACAAATCTTATTAGGTTAGCTTGTATTTTGTCAATTTTGGTATGGTAATCCACAATGTCCTTATCCACAGAGTTAACTAAGCTATAAATCATAGAATAACTGGTCAATCATATAAAAGAGAGAATGAAAATCAACTAATACAAACAAATAAGAATGTTTTTAGTTGCCACATATTAAAACATACATGTATATGTTCTCAACATATCTAAAATATTAAGCAATGCATATGATACTAAATTATATCAGTGAGAAATGTTGACTACTAATAATCTCATGAAGAGAATCCGTGTAGGGATAAGAAGCATTATATACTCTGAAAAGTCACTCTTTATTTATGACGTTTCGGCATACTGCCTTTATCAAAATTATGAAATTTGGAAGAATGTAAACGCTCAAAATGTAGTCTTGAACAAATTTCATAATTTTGATAAAGGCAGTATGCCGAAACGTCATAAATAAAGAGTGACTTTTCAGAGTACTAATAATCTGTAGACATTCTGTCACATTCAGTGAGTAGAGTCAAAGTGAAAGACTAAATAAACACGACAGAAGATGAAGTGTTACAAAGCAAACAAGAAACCACAGCCAACAGTATTGAAAATAAGAAAATAACACAATTTTCATAAGGGACTTATTGCTCAAGCATAGGTAATACAACCACCATGACCAATTCATATTGCATTACGTGGTATGGTACAGAAGGTAGGGTATATGTAATGGTACAAAATCTTGCACATACCACATACCATACTAGATGCACAAACTTGATAAAATATACTAAAACTATCAAGCTTTGTTTGGAGAACCCTTCTCAATACAGTCCAGTCATTTTAATTATTATTATAATTATTATTGTTATGATAATAGCCACACACGAAGAAACTGCCTTAGCCTTTATTCTTGATGATTTTATCGTTCATAGACTTGTTATTTCAAAATTCCCTGACTTTTCCCTGACTTTTTGCTTAAATTCCAAAATTCCCTGACAAAGTTCAAAATTCCCTGACAATTCCCTGACCTTGAAAAAATATTTTTTTCCCTGACTTTTTCCCTGACCGTGGACACCCTGCTAACACTCAGACTAAAACAGTATGCTTGACTGCTAAAAAAAGGTAATATCTCAAACAGCCACCATATACACAAATGTATAGCATACGATACATTCAACCTTCAAAATGCGTGAATAACTTCTAAAGTACAAGCCTTACAAACCTAATTTTGAGCTCTCTAGTAAGTGAATTTGGACAAAGAATCCAAATCTGGAAAAAAAAGAAACAAGTAGCCCAAAGGGCAACAATTGCTCACCTGAGAGACACTGTAAACCTATAGGGATATTTGAGATGCTCAAGGGCAGCTAACTCCATAGTCAGTGGTCCAATCAGGCTGAAAATTAAACTCACCCAAAACATTATGTATGCCCTCATTTAATATATGCAAGTTTAAAAAGTATCCGATCAAGAGCACAATAGACAGAGCTGTCAAGGGCAGCTAACTTCGTAGTGGTTGGCCTGATCTGGCCAAAATTTGAACTTGTTTAAAATATTATGCATTTCCTCATTACCTGCAAGTTTGAAAAGGATCAGATCAGTAGAAACCAAGAAAAAGTGGCGACACTGATTTTTTGGATGCTCAGGGCAGGTACTCCGTAGTCAGTGGTGGGATCTAGCCGAAATGCTAACTAATCCAAGCTTTTATGTATATCCTCATTACCTGCAAGTATGAAGAGGATCCGATGAAAAATGAAAATGTGATGACGTTGTTTTCTCCATTATCAGACTATGGGATTTTTTATCAAACGCTCAAGGGCAGCTAACTCCGTAGTCTGTGCTCGAATCCGGCCAAATTTCGAACTCATCCAAGCTCTTATGTATGTCATCATTACCTGCAAGTATGATAAGGATCTAATCAAAAACCTTGACTGCAGCACCCTGAAAGTCAAACTTGCTCGAGATATTGTCATGCCCTACATTTGTGTGAATTTATTTTAAAATCCGTTGAGAAATGTAGGTGCTAGAGCGATGACAAAGTTTTTCTAAAAATAGCCACAGTGACCTTCACCTTGGGCACAGCATCCTGAAAGTCGAACTTGCTTGAGATATTGTCATACCCTACATTTGTGTGAAGTTATTTCAAAATCCATGTAGAAATGAAGGTGCTAGGGCGATGACAAAGTCTTTCTAAAAATAGCCACAGTGACCTTGACCTTGGGCACAGCACCCTGAAAGTCGAACTTGCTCGAGATATTGTCATGCCCTACATATGTGTGAATTTATTTTAAAATCCATTGAGAAATGTAGGTGCTAGAGCGCTGACAAAGTTTTTCTAAAAATAGCCACAGTGACCTTGACCTTGGGCGCAGCACCCTAGATGTCAAACTTGTTTGAGATATTGTCATGCCCTACATTTGTGTGAATTTATTTTAAAATCCGTTGAGAAATGTAGGCGCTACAGCGATGACCAAGTTTTTCTAAAAATAGCCACAGTGACCTTGACCTTGGGTGCAGCACCCTGAAAGTCGAACTTGCTTGAGATATTGTCATACCCTACATTTGTGTCAAGTAATTTCAAAATCCATGGAGAAATGAAGGTGCTAGGGCGATGATAAAGTTTTTTCTAAAAATAGCCACAGTGACCTTGACCTTGGGCGCAGCATCCTGAAAGTCGAATTCGCTCGAGATATTGTCATGCCCTACATATGCGTGAATTTATTTTAAAATCCATTGAGAAATGTAGGTGCTAGAGCGCTGACAAAGTTTTTCTAAAAATAGCCACAGTGACCTTGACCTTGGGCGCAGCATCCTGAAAGTCGAACTTGCTCGAGATATTGTCATGCCCTACATTTGTGTGAAGTTATTTTAAAATCTGCTGAGAAATGTAGGTGCTAGAGCGCTGACAAAGTTTTTCTAAAAATAGCCACAGTGACCTTGACCTTGGGCGCAGCATCCTGAAAGTCAAACTTGCTCGAGATATTGTCATGCCCTACATTTGTGTGAAGTTATTTTAAAATCCGTTGAGAAATGTAGGCAATAGAGCGATGACAAAGGTTTTCTAAAAATATGTGATGACGTTGTTTTCTCCATTATAACACTATGGGATTTTTTTCAAACGCTCAAGGGCAGCTAACTCCACAGTCTGTGCTCGAATCCGGCCAAATTTCGAACTCATCCAAGCTCTTATGTATGTCATCATTACCTGCAAGTATGATAAGGATCTAAGCGAAAACAGTTGAGAAAACGTGATGACGCCATTTTCCCCATTATAACCCTATGGGATTTTTTTCAAACGCTCAAGGGCAGCTAACTCCGTAGTCTGTGCTCGAATCCGGCCAAATTTCGAACTCATCCAAGCTCTTGTGTATGTCATCATTACCTGCAAGTATGATAAGGATCTAATCAAAAACAGTCGAGAAAACGTGATGACGCCGTTTTCCCCATTATAACCCTATGGGGGCTATCTGTTGCCATGGAAACCAGAGTTCTGAGCTGATCTGCACCAAAACCTAATGCAGCCTTTCCCCCACCCCAATGATGCTTCAGATAAAATTTGATTGCAATCAGCCCACTGGTTTCTGAGATATTTATGTTTGAAAGTGTTGACGCACGCACGCACGCACCCACGCACGGACGGACGACGGCTCGACTCCCATCCTATAAGCTCACCTCTGAGCCTTCGGCTCAGGTGAGCTAAAAATAGCCACAGTGACCTTGACCTTGGGCGCAGCATCCTGAAAGTCGAATTTACTCGAGATATTGTCATGCCCTACATTTGTGTGAAGTTATTTTAAAATCTGCTGAGAAATGTAGGTGCTAGTGCGCTGACAAAGTTTTTCTTAAAATAGCCACAGTGACCTTGACCTTGGGCGCAGCATCCTAAAAGTCAAACTTGCTCGAGATATCGTCATGCCCTACATTTTTATGAAGTTATTTTAAAATCCGTTGAGAAATGTAGGTGCTAGAGCGATGACAAAGTTTTTCTAAAAATATGTGATGACGTTGTTTTCTCCATTATAACACTATGGGATTTTTTTCAAACGCTCAAGGGCAGCTAACTCCATAGTCTCTGCTCGAATCCGGCCAAATTTCGAACTCATCCAAGCTCTTATGTATGTCATCATTACCTGCAAGTATGATAAGGATCTAAGCAAAAACAGTTGAGAAAACGTGATGACGCCATTTTCCCCATTATAACCCTATGTCATCATTACCTGCAAGTATGATAAGGATCTAATCAAAAACAGTCGAGAAAACGTGATGACGCCCTTTTTTCCCATTATAACCCTATGGGGGCTATCTGTTGCCATGGAAACCAGAGTTCTGAGCTGATCGGCACCAAAACCTAATGCAGCCTTTCCCCCACCCAAATGATGCTTCAGATAAAATTTGATTGCGATCGGCCCACTGGTCTCTGAGATATTTATGTTTGAAAGTGTTGACGCACCCACCCACGCACCCACCCACGCACGGACGGACGACGGCTCGACTCCCATCCTATAAGCTCACCTCTGAGCCTTCGGCTCAGGTGAACTAAAAACCTAATTTTGAGCTCTCTAGTAAGAGTGAATTTGGACAATTTGGTGGGGGGGGGGGGGGGGGGGAATGTGGAGGGGTCAGAGAGATTTAGTAACACTGATAAGATATCACAGCATGATCATCAATATTCTAAAAGGTACACGGTTATTCAAATTCTGGAGCTGGCCAGGGTTATACAGATATGGAGCAGAGACTCAAACAGCAGCTCAAACTACCGAAGGGAAATAACTCACAAAGTATAAAAGCAAGAGTTATCATTCATGTATGAGACAAATTGTCATGACCTGTTCTGCATATCTGTGAAGTATCATGAAAATGTTTCAAAAGGTATTCAAGCTATGGAGCGGACACCTAAAATCATCAAAGGGAAATAACTTCGAAAGTAAGACAGCAAGAGTTGTCATTCTTGTTCGCGACACATCGTCATGACCTGTTCTACATATCTGTAAAGTATCATGAAAATATTCCAAAAGTTTTCAAGTTATAGAGCGGACACGAAATCACACCTAAAACAATCAAGGGGAAATAACTCAAAAAGTAAGAAAGCAAGAGTTGTCATTCTTGTTTGCGACACATCGTCATGACCTGTTCTTCATATCTGTAAAGTATCATGAAAATATTCCAAAAGGTATTCAAGTTATAGAGTGGACACGAAATCACACCTGAAAACCATCAAGGAGAAATAACTCAAAAAGTAAGAAAGCAGGAGTTGTCATTCTTGTTTGCACACATCGTCATGACCTGTTCTACATATCTGTGAAGTATCATGAAAATATTCCAAAAGGTATTCAAATTATAGAGTGGACACGAAATCATACCTAAAATGATCAAGGGAAAATAACTCAAAAAGTAAGAAAGCAAGAGTTGTCATTCTTGTTCGCAACACACCATCATGTCCTGTTCTACATATCTGTGAAGTATCATGAGAATATTCCAAAGGGTATTCAAGTTATAGAGCGGACATGAATCTGCCAAAAAATCACACCTAAAACTACCAAGGGGAAATAACTCAAAAAGTAAGAAAGCAAGAGTTGTCACTCTTGTTCGCGACACATCATCACGATCTGCTCTACATATCTGTGAAGTATCATGAGAATTTTCCAAAGGGTATTTAAGTTATAGAGCGGACACGAATCTGCCAAAAAATCACACCTAAAACTATCAAGGGGAAATAACTCAAAAAGTAAGAAAGCAAGAGTTGTCAATCTTGTTTGCGACACATCGTCATGATCTGTTCTACATTTCTGTGAAGTATCATGAAAATATTCCAAAGGGTATTCAAGTTACAGAGCGGACACGAATCTGCCAAAAAAATCACCAAAGGGGAGATAATTCAAAAAGTACAATAGCAAGAGTTACCATTCTTGTACGCGACACATCGTCATGACCTGTTCTACATAACTGTGAAGTATCATGAAAATATTCCAAAGGGTATTCAAGATATAGAGCGGACAAGAAAATGTTTACGGACGGACGGCGGACAGACGGACGGACGGACGCCAGGCTCATCGCTATATCCCCTGAACCTTTCGGTCGGGGGATAAAAAGTTAATGGCTTACTTGAAGTAAAGTGCTAGATCAGTTGATAAAATGCAGAATTCTAGGATTTTTATCACTTTTCTGTATTCTTCTGGTGATAATGATTGGAAAATATTATTTCCCTGAAATTAAATATAAAACAACATTACTCTGCAACAGATTTAATGGTCTAAGTAATGCCATAACAATTATATCTGTTGATTTTAGGTTGTATCACCATCTTTCAAATCCCAAAAATGAATCTGAGAATGATTCCATACACCCTAAGATATGTTAAATACATCAGTTTTGATTAGGCAGTAGCCATAGTGCAAGAGCCAGGAAAGGGTTTCTCGTTACACAAATTAAACGTTTAAAACACATTCTGACTTCAACAAACAATTTTGTTAAGCTGAGATTTTGTTTTAGCGGAACAGAGCTTAACCCACTGAGCTACCAGGCTCCTCCGTAGCAAAGGAGAAAACTGAGGGTCCTACTAGCTATTTGCTGTATGGGGCTTGAACTGGACTATTAAAGGTAGGTTCCTGGGCTAGCGATGTCAATTATGTCCACAAAATAATTTCGTCTTTCTCTGAGCAGTATTGAATTCTCTTATTTTTCTGAATTTGTTGCTACTGAGAAACTCGTCAGATGTTAGAGAAAATAGTCGTTTTCCCTTTTGGTTTATTTTCTTTCGTTGGAATTCCAGTTCTAAAAATAACTATGTTTATTATGTCTACAAGTGCGCGATTTCTGATGCCATTCTCCAAAGGTCAATTTTCCCTTGACGTGAGCTCTCCTAGAGGTCCTGGCATGGCGGATGGGTTAAAACTATCCCAAAATGCAATGCAGCATGTCATCAGCTGCATATCTATTTTTGGCGCGAACTAAAAATAGCGCTAACTGGTGTGCGAAGCAGAGTTAGGAAATCCCTTGCAAAACAACTTGTCTAATACTTTTTTGATTTACACTTTTTAATGAAACTTATTAATTCCCTTTTATAAGTGCTTTCCAACAACTAAGATGAAAGTTCATCAAAATTATGATGCATTCCAAAGTACAGGAACCTACCTTTAAATTCTGAGAAATTAGAAAACTTTGATTGGTTTAGACTTATTCTAGATCATCACTTTTATTCATTTGGACTCCTTTCTGATACTAATCAGTCTTTGAATTGACTGCCTTATTAAATCTAGAAATTACAGAGTGCTTTCTCTGGCTTTTGTAACCAGATTATGTCAGGGTCACTGACGAATCTCTTTTAGATTTTAATTCATATACCCATGGAGAAAGTTCATGGAATTATTTAAAAGAGTAAAGATCCAAGTAGTACTACCAAAGAAAAGTTTGAAAACAATACAGCCTCTTATTAATGTACAGCAGCTTACTTGCAGGGCCATTATTCCTGGGAAGCCATTTGGAAGAAGACTCAATAATTCTACCATTAGGGCTGTCAAATCCATATCTCCATGTTCTAATTAAATGGAATATTGAGGGAGACCTTAAAATAATGCTTTCTTTTTTCATTTTGCAAACCTTATTACAGTATTTCTGTGTTTCAAGGCTGGTTCTCAAATACGGATGTTGGGTTGTACACTGATAGTGCAGGTAGTACTGCAGGGAATAGGCATGTACATCATGGCCAGAGCTGCAGATAATAGGGGGTACCAAGAATAATTCAGAGGTAATTTTTTTCATTTCTTGATGAAAACATAAGTTAGCACACAGAAATGTGATCACAGCTTTTAACAAATTTAGACTGCGTCATCACTGTGGGGTAGCCTGCTCCAGTGAACCTTATAGTTAATTTCATTCCTAGCTGTTTTGAGAGAGGCTGCTCTTCATCAACAATATGTACAGTTATGGCATTAGTTTCTTCCAAAAAAACTAACAGCTTAAAAGCTCGTACAAATGAATACACTGTACAAAAGACTTTAGACAGATGAACATGGAGTGAGAACAGGACCCAATTTCTTAGGATCTGCTGATTCGAATTTGTCAAGTATTAAGTAATATTCGTTTCAACCAGTACGAGTCATTGTTGTTCAAATCTGCATTTACTCTGGCTTACTTTGGGCTACTGAGAATAAGTGACATAGTTTTCACTGGGCAAATGCATGCAAATCAACCCTTGTCATAAAGTGACATTTCATAGACTCAATAGGTAAACTATTTTTAATACAAACCTGAAAATCTAAAAGCAGGAAAGGCAACCAAGCTGAAAATTCATCCTGCAGACAAGAGGGACTACAGTCAACTCTGGATATCTCGAAGTCACAGTTTAACTCAAACTACTGATATCTCAAAGTAAATTTTCTGGTTCCAGAAAATTTACTTTGAGATGCCAGTAGTTTGAAATGACAGGAGTTGAGATGTAATGAAGAACAGGAAATGTGCTGAAAATATATTCTTTGAAATAAGACAGTACTTTGAGATATCAGTGTTTGAGATAACGAGTCAACTGTATCTGTCAATTTGGCATGGCAAAATTTCAGTATGCACCAATGTACTTGTATATGGACAGGGACTTAATGTTATTTACAGTTTACCTCACTATTCAGAATCATGATACAGTGATCAAAATGATGATGTTCCATCACAGATGTGCTATACAACATGGCGAGAGGTGAGACTGTTCTGAAAAATAAAGACGCAAATCAACTTTATGAGAACAAGCAAATTCATTGACACTCTAAAATACAGTTTTCATATTATTGAAATGTTAGAGCCTCTGTTGTGCCAATGTAGTTCTAAATTAATTATACTTGATAACTAAATTATGTTTGTTTTTACATTAACAAGCTCCGTAGTTAAAGGGCAAAAACTCGGCATAGCTGAGAAAATTAAAAGTTTTGCTGGCAATATCAAAATAAAGTAATCACAGGGTTCCCACAGAAAATAGGAAATAAAATTCCATGACTTTTCCATGACAATTCCATGATGGAAGTTAAAATTTCCATGACTAAAGAAGTCTTTCTTTCTGTGTTTTGCCATATCATGCTGTATAAAAGACAAAACAGATTTGATAATTATGTTGCAAAAGTAATTGACTTCTAAGCCATTTCTTTTCTGATGATGAAAATTTTTTCTGAATTGCTTTGATTAAATATCAGAAAAGAGGGCATGAAACGAACGATAAAAATTTGAGGAATAATGACATCCAAACTGGCATCTCATATTAAAATTCTATGATTTTTCCATGTTTCATCATTTTTCATATTCCATGATTTTTCCATGCATGACAATTTTTTTAGTCATTTTCCATGTTTTTCGAGATTTTCCAGAGCCTTGGGAACCCTGTCAAATAAATATTCAGTTTGATTTCATGAAGCGCCATCCATCAGATACTTAATTATCACTCCAGAAAAATTCAGGCACTGCAAACCAATTAAAGGGCAACGACTGTGACATAACTGAGGCAATCCAGACAATTATCATACATCCATCAGGGCATTCTGGTGATCTGTATTTGGTTTGAGTTTCACAAAATTCAAGCCAATTGGAACTTAGTTACAGCACTTCACATGAAAATTTAAAGGAAGGGCATTAATTCATGCATTACTGAGACCATTCCACCAAAACTTGCTTGTGCACCACCACATTACAATATACACTGCAAAAATAAGAGCTGTTTACTGGTACAAAATTAAACCTTTGCACAGTGTAAGCATTATGCAAGAGTCTATGGAGAATTTCCATGTGCTCAAGTGACAGATGCCTAGAAACTGAGATATGACATGCAAAAAGGGTGTTTGAAGTATTTGAGCCGCCACATGACAAAAACCAACAAAAGTGCATGTGCACCCAGCGAAGACTTGTCAGCCTGGACATCCACCCAGTCTTATCAGAGTCTTCGCTGTGTTCTTAAAGAGTAGCTAAGGGTCTAATAAAGCTAGCTCCATGCGGACAGTGAAGATCAGACTGGGAGGATGCCCACGCTGATCTGAGTCTTCGCAGGGCGCACACGCCACTTTGTTGGTTTTGTCGTGTTGCAGCTCATTTGTTAACAGTCACAACTCAAACCAGTTTGTGAACCCAGCAGTCTAAATAAAGCCTATGTTGTGTATCTGTAGATTCCTTAGGGTCCACCCCTGATATGTGCCAACAGTTAAGGCTCTGATAAGAGATCATTGATGCACTGGGTGGTCTGAGCCCTTGCTGTTTACATATAACCTGCGACATCACAAAATTAACGAAGTGGCATGTGCACCCAGCGAAGACTCAGATCAGCCTTGGCAACCGCCCAGTCTGATCAGGGTCTTTGCTGTCAGCATGAAGGTAGCTTAGACCTAGCTATCGTTTTAGCACACAGCAAGACTCTGCTCAGACTGGGTGGCTGCCCTGAGTCTTCGCGTGGTGCACATGCCGCTTTATTGGTTTTGTTGTGTCATGGCTCATATGTGTTAAGCAACCCTTTTTGCACCTTTAGGGGGTGCTCACTTACTTGACTTGGAAAGCATTGTTAAATCCTCTGTGATCCAGATCATGACATAAACAGGCCACCAACATACCAAATACATCAAGGTCATCAAATGTTGGCAACAACTGCCCTGTCTAAATGTAAACAAGATTTTTCAGTATGTAACATATACAGATTATACAAACCAACAATATGGGAATTGACTGTATGCACTAACTTTTACAAGGGATGGTCATAAATTATCTGGATGTTTTGCTCTTTCTCAAAAATTGTTCAATATTTTTCAAAAATTCTTTTCTTTTTCAAAATACTCCTCATTTATGTTTATACATGTTTGTCATCTTCATGGGAGCTTTTGTATTCCCTCTGCAAACCATGAAGTAGATGTACCATTTTACAGCTCAAATTAAAGCCACCCTGGTCTCATGTTTGTTTCCAGTGAGCCTTTTTTTGAGTTCTGGAAACACCAACAAGTTGCAGGGGGTAAGGTCTGGGTAAGGTCTGGGCTGTATGGAGGGTGGAACAACAATTGCCACTTGGAGTTGATAAACTCTGCTGTAGATGAGACAGTATGAGAGGGGGGACTGTAACAGGGGTTTTTTTAAGCACGGGTCCGTTGGCCCTGGCCCGTTGATTTTGGCCTCGGGCCAGTTAAATCCCACTGTAGCAGGTCCGTCAGGCCAGTTGAATTTCGGGGAGTCATTTCGGGACATTCAGTTTGTTTCAAACTTGAAGCGAAAACCATCTGAAAACCAGTCTACTTTCGTTTTGCTACGGATGATTTCATTGGACGATCAGAAATGTTTGTTCCAATGAAATTTCTCCTCGCATTGCAAATAGACAATATGGCCGACCGATGAAGTTTGGGGATGAATCGCAGAAGTCACATGTAAAAAAATGGACCCCAAAGGACTTCTGCGCTTATTTCAACCCCCGCCATCTAAAAAACAAAAACAGCTGCTTAAGTCTGATGAAGAGAAAAAGCCACCCGAGACAAATACGAACAATCTGGCCGTCATCTGTACTTTCAACCTTGGTGGCTGACTGAATTCAAGTGCCTGAAGTGGCTCGAGTTTGATGATGCCCTAGGAATGAAATGTTCAATTTGTAAAACTGGGGACACAGTTGGCTCTTATGTTACTGGATGCACCAATTACAAGAAAACCTCACTGCTATATCATGAGGTATCAGACTTGGCTTAATGGGTTAATTATCTTAAACATTCAGATACTAAACTACTAGGTAAGATTGGATATTTGGTGATAAAGGATCATACATTTTAATGGTGCTTTATTTTATTGAATATAATTAGTCCTGTATATTCCGCATTGGAAAAATAGTCGGGCCAGTTGAAAATCTGGATGGCCAGTAGATTTTCCGGCCAGGTGGCCCTGCAGGCCAATGGCATTTTGGTCCCTAGGAAAACCCCTGTGTAATGCACAAGAAGGATATTTTTCTGGGCTATCCTGGGACACAACTTTAGAGACTAGGGTAGCGCTTCCAATATCTGGAAGCAAAGATGTATCCCTGAAATCATGCTGCCTATTCTTAAATTGGCATTTTAATTGCTTCAGACTTTAAGAAGCAAATGTTCCTAAAGGACCTGGTATGATAAGGGCCATTTTTGGACCCCATTCAAATTCTCTTAAAATTGCATGGATTCTGTTGCTTATCATTTGTGCGTATGGGAACAAACAGAAATAATATGTTTCACTTTTGTTAACTCTCAGAATAACATGATTTCTAACATGCTTATATTGGTTCAATAATATGAAGGAAAATTGCAAGTAAAACTGAGTTTAATAATTTTTCCTTTAAAGAAATAAGCCATTTACAATAGCTTTTGAGAGCTCTTGATAATAGGCTTTTGATGAAATGCTTATACGTTCGGTACCACGGCTAATTACCTGTGCACTGCACAAGGCCTGTCAAGGTACCCCACCCACTCGAGTTTGCAAGTCAAGAGATGCTAACCAAAAAAATTCCAACAGATCACAATGAAATGTGTGCCAAATTATTCCTTGTGTTCTAACTAAGAAAATGGATATCCACAACATATGTTTATTTTGTCTATGAGCGGAGATATGGGCGTTTTTGTGTTGAGAAAACAGGACAAATGTTCAAAATGCTGCCAGTTTGGTAACAAAAAGTTAAAAATAAACATAGAGCCCGGTCTCCAGCACATTTAATATTTTCATGGGATGTAAATATATCAAAATTATGTCTGCATATAAAATATAAAATGTGCTGGAAGCCGGGCTCATATATTTTGAAAGCAGCAAAGGCTACCAAATTCGTCACTTTCGTCAAAATCCGCTGGGGGTATGGGTATGTTCAAGATAAGAAACACACATATTTTATGCAAGAACTGGTTGATTTTGTATTTGCTGTTACATTTTAGGTTAGAACTTTCCTATGAATGCATTTAAGTTATCGAAATAGAACGTTTGAAAAATGAGTTTTCTGGGGGCCAAATATGGGCCTTATCATACCAGGTCCTTTGACTTAAGATTTTTTGTTTTATTTTTTTGACTGAAAGTAGCATTTATCAATGACAGTCTGCAACCAATAGCTACCAGTTGCTAGCTGATAGTAATTAGAGCCACCAAATCTGTCCTGAATTTCAGTGCCACTATCAGTTGCTTTAGCCACAGAAGGCACCACTGGCAACCTATTGGTACATCCTGCCATTTCCGATGGAGAATTCTGAACACACCCATTGATACACAACCAACTGTACTTTTAACCAGGTGTTGATGCAAAAACGATGTCAATGATGAGACATTACAGTGGCAAACTTTCATTATCTTCCAAGAGTTGTTTTCTCAGAAGATTTTTTTGGTCCTTTCCCACTGTCAGAGCTGACGATATAACAATTTCATATACTAATCAAACATTTATATTCTGCAAATCACTTGCTGTGTAGTCCTTTTTTTATATGCAAATAATTCATTTCATTAACAGTTGCCTCCAGCTCAATTACAATATAAATACACTTACAAATAACATTGTAAACATGGTCTGTGTTACATTGAAAGCATGTCTCCAGTTGTGATATGTTACAGGACGATAATTTTTCTTCACACTACATGTCCATCTACATATAACCTGCTCAGAAACATAACGTATAATTAACATATATATATGAATCTCAAGACTTTATTAATATTGGTAAAAAATCTTTTTAACTAGAATTGAAGAATGATTTGTCATAAAAATTATATTAAACTTTATTGCAACTCAGAAAAGCTGCAACTTATTTGATTTCTATCTGATTTTTCTCACCCTTCAGAGCAGAAGTTTTTTTTTTTCCACATTGATTTCACCAAACAGTCTCTATATTGTGATGCAGTATAAGGTCATTTTAACAAGTAAAAAGCATATTGTTTTGTA
This sequence comes from Ctena decussata, assembly GCA_963989385.1. Lineage (NCBI taxonomy): Eukaryota > Metazoa > Mollusca > Bivalvia > Lucinida > Lucinidae > Ctena > Ctena decussata. Next base: position 27,506,917 of record OZ022498.1, on the reverse strand, counting down.
AACCCTAATGACCTTAAATATTTGAACAGACAGGTCGGAACAAACATTGTAGACCCAGATCAAACTGCTCCTGAAGGAGCAGTTTGATCAGGGTCTACAATGTTTGCAATTCATTAAGCATAATTTGGATACATTAATGTTCGAACAATAATTGTCCGACTTTCAGGTGTCCGAAATTTTAGGGTTATTATGGTACTTATAATACAAAAATTTTTGTTCTAGTTTGGATTAATGAGAATTAATTAATCAATACAGAAATTAAGGTGTATGGATACACATCCATGTTTTCCTGCCATTTATGCAAAGGGAACTGTTGTAACTGCCTGTTTTCTTCTCTGGACAATGAAGCTCTTCCAAGAAGGACTCTGCTCTTCCTACCTCCCATCTTAATGGTGGAAACAATTTGCTCCCCTTGGAGCAAATTCTTTCCGCCATTAAAATGGGAGGCAAAAATGAAAATGGCAGTGCTACCTTCCCTGCAGATGTATATATTTACCTTAATCCTTCGAATTAACTCAAGGAACATGACAGGCATATCACTAAAAATAACTTGAAAGTACTTACATCAAGGGGAATTTTGAATTTTTCTATTATTTTGGATTCCCTGAACATGCATATTGTAGACTGTAAAGTTTGATCATCAGTTAAAATAAGGTCGTTGAACTCGTAGGTGTATAACTTCATTGTGTCTTCACTAGGAATTTCAACATTTTTCTGCAAAAAACAAACCAGCATATGAGAAAAGAAATGCTAAATTCTATTTTTAACTGAGATCACATAATGTAAGTTTGAGATCTGATGTTATCAGAAAAGACCATGAACTCCAATTATGGTAATTTTGAGGTAATTTTGAAAATATACATAAACGTTGCAGCCCCTCAGTAGAATCACCTTAGCAAGGAAATTTTTATGTCAGCATCATGTGATAAAATGTATTTTCCATAAAAACATGTACTTACCCTTCAGTGTCACTAAGGAGGTTCTTATAAGGCAAAAATAAGGCATCACACAAAAGGAGCGCTTAAGGTATTTGCAAACAGTCTAAATTAAATCCAGTCTTTGAACCCGTACAGTGCAGCAACAGATTTCGTTTCCTGTCTGTAGATTCCTTAGGGTCCATACCTGATGTGTGCTAACAGCAGACTCTGATCAGACTGCATGGATGTGCAGGCTGGTCTGAGGTTCTGCTGTTTGCATAAACATTAAGCCCCCTTTCAGTTAATTTAAATGAGCCGTGACACCTCAAAACCAACAAAGTGGCACTTGCGCCGAGAAGACTCAGATCTGCCCAGTCTGATCAGAGTCTTCCCTGTGCACTCAATGAGCAGCTAAACATCTAAGCTAGCTCCATGTGACAGCAAAGACTCTGATCAGACTAGGTGGATGCCCAGGCTGATCTAAGTCTTTGTTTGGCGCATATACCACTTTGTTGGCTTTGTCCTGTCGCAGCTCAAATATACAATGCAAATATAATAAGAAATATTGTGAGAAAACCTTCCTCCAGCCAAAACTGAGACTGTGCAGTATTTGATAATATCTGAATAATTTTCATTTCTCCATATAAAACATGTCGTGACTCCTCATCAGAAAAGCCTCACCATAGTGGTTTCAAGTAGTTTCATGAAATTATCAGAAATATTTTATGCATTTGTTTCAAATACTCCTGTCACCCAACCCATATGTTCAAATGTAAACAGATTGAATCCTTACCAGTCATGATGATAGAGTACTATCAGTCTGTTTTGAGAACATTTATGCATACCATGATTGTTCTGTTATAACTTGACATGCAGCATATAAAGAATTGTTCCCAACATCATGATCAAAAACCCAACTTGTATCATAACTAGCATTGATCAAATCTGTTCATATCTGAATACAAAGCTCTGTTGAGACCAGTCTGAACACATGCTGTTTAATCTAGGCAAATGCAGGCTCCTTTTCCTGAAGAACTCCACATACCGTAAAAAATTTAAATATTGGGACAGATAGGTTTGCATAAACTGAAGACCCAGATCAGACTGCTCCCAAGGTGGAGTCTGATCAGGGTCTACACTGTTTGCCATTCCATCTATATCTTTTGGACATATTATGAAATATCAAACCAAATTGTTCCATTTTTTGAACAAATACAGTAATTACAGTAACTATTTTAGGTGTCCCAATTTTTAGAATTTTTACACCACTCTAACCAGGTTTTTCATATTAACAGACTGGTCTTCTGATGCAGTTCAAATTTACCTTACGTCAAGTTTCTCAAAACACAGCTCAAAATCAAGCTTACCGCTAATCTTTCACCCTCTTCAACTGGAGCAGTGGCATGGAAGGAGAGAACTTCTAAAGCAACTGTCTGTTTAGCCATTAACCTACAGGCATTCTCATACATCTGACAGTTATGTATTCCCAGCCCACAGAAGATGGAAAATGCCTAATAGAAAGAAAGAAAACATTTAACAAGGTTGTTAAATCGTACTCCACTTCAAAATTCCCATTTTTTTCCTGATTTTCCTTCATCAGATTATTTCCATGTTTTCCATAGCATTTTAAAATGCTATGGAAAACTGGAAATAATCTGACAGGATAATCAGGAATAGAGTCTTTACTTCAAAAATCCTAGAGGTATCACTTGAAAATTTGAGTTACTCTCAAAGAAAAGAATTTGCTCTGCCTGGTAACAAATTCTTTCCTTTAAGCGTATAGCCCAATATGGAGGGAATTAAAAAATACTTCAGTAAATTTCCTGAAAGTATATCCTTTTCCTTTGTGTACCAAAAGTTTATTATTGTTGCTGAGTCAGCAAATCAACATAAATTGTTGCAGCATTACTATCAAATAGAATTTTTCTAATAAGGAAATATCTGTGTATATAGCTGCATTATACCGTATAATGGAAAATTTTCGCATCGCCAAATTTTCGCGGATTTGTCCTAAATACATGAGGATTTATTTTCGCGGTTTTTAATTTTCGCGGATGTGAATATCCACGAGCATAAAAATTGTGTTTGTCCTATTATTAAAATATTGGCTTGAGTGAAAAATCAAGACGTACAAGCAGAGAGAAACGTAAAGAAACTGTAATAACTTTCCACTGAACACATTTGTTTGGATAGAATCGGCTCTTTTGGGTGGATACCCATCCTTTCTTCAAAAAACAACAACAAAAAAAACAAAAAAAACAAAACAAGAAATGTTACAGTGTGTAACAAATGCCCCCGAAGGCCCCTTCAACTGACCTTTGACCCTAGCTGTGACCTTGACCTTGGGCACAGAACCTGGGTCTTGCACATGATATACATTCTCATTTCGTTTTACTTTTCTGTAATGTTTAAATGCACTTTGGAAGTTTAAGAGGATTCGAGGGGACTTAATTCAACCACTAACCAAACTGTGTTGCGTCCTTGACCTTGGGTATGGGAACCTATGTCTTCTCATTAGGCATTTATCTTTCTTTAAAGTTTGCTATGGTACTTTTCTGAATAATTGCCGAGACATAATTTGACCTCTGACCCCAGATTGTGACCTTGACCTTGGATCTGGGATCATAAATATTGTGTGTAACATACCTTCACATAATAATTTACCTTTCTGTGAAGTTTGATGACATTCACTTCAGCAGCTTTTAAGTTATCACAGAGGCGAGATTTGACCTTTGACCCCTAATTGTGACCTTGACCTTGAACTTGGCAACCCAAATCTTATGTGCAACATACCTTCTCATTATGTTTCATCTTTCTGTGAAGTTTCATTAAATTTGCTTCAGTAAATTATAAGCAATCAATGAGACCCAATTTTGAGACACAATTTGACTTTTGACCCAACTGTGGCCTTGACCTTGGGCGTGGGGACCTAAGTCTTGTGCGCGACACACCTTCTCATTATGCTTTATCTTTCTGTGAAGTTTCATCAAATTTGCTTCAGTAGTTTTAAAATTATCGCTGAGACACGATTTTGAGACACAATTTGACCTTTGACCCAATTGTGGCCTTGACCTTGGGCGTAGGGACCTGAGTCTTGCGCGCGACACACCTTCTCATTATGCTTTATCTTTCTGTGAAGTTTCATCAAATTTGCTTCAGTACTTTTAAAGTTATTGCTGAGACACAATTTGTAACGGACGGACTGACGGACGGTCGGACGGACGGACAGTCGGTGCGATTTTAATATGCCACCCGAAGTTCCTTCGGGGGCATAAAAAAAAGATAGGCATTCGTACAAATCAATGTTAAATACACAGAAATAGTCAACTGAAATATGCGAGCAATTCATAGAATGGCTATTGTGTTCAAGATAAAGTAAACAGAGCTTACAGTCAATTAAAAGTAATTCAATTGTACATGCATAATCAGGTACAAGTGACAGTTAATGGAGCAAAAAAAGTGACGGCCTGTTCAAATTGTAATTACCTGCTAATTACCAGCTAACATAATTGCGCTGAAAACAATAGCCTTATATCTACCAACTTTTAAGGTTTTGTGGGGGCGCTTTGAATACCGAAAACCATATGTTTGGACGATACAAATTTTTTACTAGTATTTTGTACAAACTAGGAAAATATTTCGCAGTTTTATTTTCGCGGACCGCTACCGACCGCGAAATTCCGCGAAAATTAGGCGACGCGAAAATTTCCCATTATACGGTATTTAATGCAAAACCATTGCCCTGTAGGTCTGATGACAACTGTCTGGGTTTACATAGAAAAAAAACAAACAAGAGCTGCGCAAGAGGCGCATAATAGGCCCCTTTCAGTGTCATGGAGGAGTTACAGAATGAACAAGATTGTTTATAGAAGGATGGACAGGCAGACAAACAGGGCAAACAACTCTGTTATTAACGACTGCAATGTTATTTTAAACATCTAACACATCAAATACTATTAGTATACCAAAAATCAGCTTCCAGGGTGAAGCAGCTCAGAAGTTGAGAAATGGCAAAGTGAAACAAGGAATATAATTCATAAACTAAGTAAACTAGAGTACCCTTCTTGGTCATAATACATTCCCTTGCCAATATACACATCACCATAAAGCTTTGTTAAATATTACCAATGGTTAAGGAGTTACAGAGTAAAACAGAAATTGATGCAAGGACAGATAATTCAGGAAGCCAGAGTTGTGGGTCATGCTCATGATACATTGCCCCATTATAATACACATTCCTACAAAGTTTCATTAAAATATTTCAAAGGGTTCAGGAGTTACGGAGTGAATGGGGCTAGCCTAAAAAAACTAATCAAAGGGAGGTTACCACAAAATTAAGTAAGGGGGAACAACCATTCTTATATGTGACGCACTGTCTTGTAATCATGCACATTGCTATAAAGTTTCATCAAGATATTCCAGATGGTTACTAAGTTATTGAATGCACAAGATTAGTATACACAAAAATAGCCTAAAAAATCTAATCAAAGGGATGCAACTCCAAAACAAAGAATGAGGAAGCAACCATTATTATACACAACACATGGTCGGACCCTCATACATGTTGCTATGAAGTTTCATCAAGATATCCCAAACGGTTATCTAGTTATGGCGTGCACAAGACTAGTAGGGTAAAAAATAATCAAAGGGGCATAACTTGGAAACTAAGAAACGGGGAGCAACCATTACTGTATGCAACACTTTGCCCCATCCTAGTATATATGCTTACAAAATTTCAGGAAGAAATCTCAAACAGTTACTGAGATATGGTGCGCACAAGAATGTTGACGGACGGAGGGACAGCGCTATGCCATAATGCGTCAATTTTCAAAACAGGCGTATAAAAATGACAATCAAATACAACAAGATCTGTCCATGTAGAGGATAGGCTTGCCTGATGGTCCCTGGCCCATCAATCATACAAATAAAAGATCTTCCACCAATCACTGACGAATAAATTAGATGCCCATGTGGACACCAACATGACTGCTATAGCTCTTCCTGTACTTTCGTACTGGCAAGCTAAAAATTACAAGCAGGATGCCAAAATGCTATGGCATCTGAAGTTTCACATGTATTTTTATACTTCATACGTACCTCTATGATGTTGGCATCATTTTCATTAAAAGGACTTCCACTCAATTTGTTGATTAGCTGCGTACAACCAGTGATCTGTCTTTCACTGTTATATACTGGCATGCATAGCATACTTCTGGTGGTAAAACCATCTTCATCTGTGAACTAAAATACAAAACAATATGCTCAAAATTATAGTACACATATAAAAAGCTCAAAGTGAACCAAATCAAATTAAAAACGCAAAGCCTGCAGGTTCTGCATTTTAAAATTTGGATCATTTGATCTTTTTAAATCCGAAGAATTTGATCTATATCACTCAAGGTATCACTATTCTGTTTAAGGTAAATGGGCACTGTCAGGGGAAGCAACTCCAGCATTCCTTCTGAAAAGAGGTCAGATCTGAAAGGAAAGAATTTCCTCTCTTAGAAGCAGATTCTTTCCTACAAGAACAGACCCCATTTTGGAAGACCTTTGTCATCAGGGGAAGCAAACACGAAGTCACAAAAGTTCCCTTCCTTTGAAAAACATGGAGGGAAAAACATAACAATATACACATACGTTTTAAGAAAATAAATGAGCATAAATGGTTATCAGCTTAAAAAGCTAAATTACCTGTCAGAACAGATAATCCACCAAACAATGCAGACCCAGACCGCAGGAACATTCTGATCAGAGCCTTACTGTTTGCCATAGTGCAAGTAGCCAGTATACTGGACTACCGTAATGTGTGCATATACTGGGACACCTAAAAATAATGAATTTTCCATTTGGAACAAATGGAAAATTAAAATTTTAGGTGTCCCAATGCTTAAGCACATTAAGGCAGAAAAGGGGCACTGTGGTTGCATGGTTAGAGCACTTGGCTTCGGGGCAAAAGGTCACAGGTTCCAATCCCAACATGCCAACAACAGAAAACTGTCAACCCAGCAGTAAATAGGTTATAAGGATATTAGAACCAAATGTGGTTCTAATGCGGGACCACAAGATGTATTTTAGCTTTTAGAATAATCAGGCGTTTTTCTTGAGTTTAGCACTTCATATCGACTCACATAATCAATATCTGAAGTATTGCAAATCTACTTACAGGTCCTTTACCAAATCGACCATCTATCTCTAGATCTGCTATATTTAAAGCCTCCTCAGTTAATATCACATGTTTGGCTATCTCTGCATTCTTTGACTTCGACAATTCAAGAGCACTGAAATGCATTTCCTTTTTTAAGCTAAAATGTTTATACAGGCTGTGACGTAATAGAAGGTGCCCTGTAGGATGTTCAAACACAAAAATTAGTCTTTATATGTTGCACTGTAAACATTTCACAGTCAGTTTCTTTGGACACAAAATAGTTTGTACATGCAACATCTAAATGTTCCTGCCGATTTAAATTTAATATCTGTTCAAATGATCTTTTAACAATATTTACTGTACTCTGCAATTATTTGGTGTCGCATGAAAGGGAACCTCACGCCAAGTGCATACTGTAAACACAAATCAGCCTGTGTGTTTGCCAGAACTCGTCAGCATCTTCATGTGAAAAGCTAAGACCACTGACTGAGTCTTTCCTGTTTGCACATACCATGGGGTACTTTTACAAGGGTCTAACAACTGAGCTGCGACAGGATGAAACCAACAAAATGGCACTGGCACCCAGCGAAGACTCAGATCAGCCTGGGCATCCGCAGACCGCCCAATCTGATCAGAGTCTTGGCTGCTCGCATGGAGCTAGCATAGACCCAAAGCTACTCTCAAAGCAAATATGCTGATCAGACTGGGCAGTTGCCCAGGCTGATCTAAGTCTTTGCTAGGTGCACATGCTATTCTATTGGTTTTGTCATGTCGAGGCTCAATTTTATAACTCCAGTTTTTGCCTGCATGTAAAAATTAGTTGCGACATGCAAACAGGGTGATTAATGCATATGTGAGCGACAAAGGCTTGGACCCAGACAAATCTGCTTGCAGGCATAAAATGATGGTTCACTCATACCATGACTTACACAGGGTTTATCTTATATTTAAATAAGGCAGTTTTTCCTTACATGAAGACAATAACAAGGGCTTCGCAAGCGGCGCATAATACGCCCGTTTTAATGTCATAAAGGAGTATGGAATGAACAAGATTGTTTACAAAAGGATGGATAGGCAGACAAACAGGGGCAACCACTTTATAACTAATGACGGCAACATTATTCAAATATTTAACACATCAAATACTATGAGTATACCAAAAATCAGCTTCAAAGTTATTGTGGCTCAAAAGTTGAGTAATGCCATAGTTGAACAAGGGAGATAATTCATAAACTAAATATACTGGATTCTTGGCTCTACTACATTCCCCTGACAAAATCACATGTAGGGTTAAGGTATCACAGAGGAAACAGGAAATTTATGCAAGGGCAGATAATTCAGTAAGCCAGAGTTGTGGTTCTTGCTTGGGATACATTGCCCCATTATTATACATATTCCTACAAAGTTCCATTCTAATATTTCAAAAGGTTAAGGAGATATGGAGTGACTGAGAAATGCCTAAAATTACTTATCAAAGGGAAGTAACTCCAAAATGAAGAAAGAGGGAGCAACCATTCTTGTATGCCACGCATCGTCTTGTGATCATGCACATTACTATAAAGTTTCATCATGATATTCCAAACGGTTACAAAGTTAAGGTATGCACAAGATATGAATACACAAAAATAACCATAATCAACTAATGAAAGGGATGTAACTCTAAAATGAAGAAAGTGAGAGCAGCCATTTTTGTACGCGACACATCGTTGAGACTTCATACACATTGCTATGAAGTTTCATGAAGATATCCCAAACGGTTATCTAGTTATGGCGCGCACAAGACTGGCAGGGAAAAAATTAATCAAAGGGGCATAACTTGGAAAGTAAGGAAGGGGGAGCAACCACTTCTGTACACGACACGTTCCCCCAACCTAATACATATTCCTACCAAATATCATGAATATATCCCAAACGGTTAATGAGTTATGGAGCGCACAAGAATGTTTACGGACGGACGGACGGACAGACGGACGGACGGACGGACGGACGGACGGACAGCGCCATGACATAATACGTCCGTTTTTTCAAAACGGGCGTATAAAAACAGCAGGGAAGAATATGAAGTCTCATTTACCTTGGAACATGTATGTTTCCACCTTCTTTTGCATAAAGATCAAAGGCTTTAGCAAATGTGATTTCCTGTAAAAAGACAGATATTAACTAAGCAGCATAAATAATGCACTGATAATTACCCTTCTCTCACAATTACATGTAAATAACATGGCTTTACGCGTAATGCCAGGAATGCGGCGTATTGGCACCTCCATTTACAGGCTGTTACGTGAATGCATAAACAAGTAGCCCAAAGGGCAACAATTGCTCACCTGAGAGACATTGTAAACCTATAGGGATATTTAAGATGCTCAAGGGCAGCTAACTCCACAGTCAGTGGTCCAATCAGGCTGAAAATTAAACTCATCCAAAACATTATGTATGCCTTCATTTAATATATGCAAGTTTAAAAAGTATCCGATCAAGAGCACAATAGACAGAGCTGTCAAGGGCAGCTAACTTCGCAGTGGTTGGCCTGATCTGGCCAAAAATTTGAACTGGTTTAAGATATTATGCATTTCCTCATTATCTGCAAGTTTGAAAAGGATCAGATCAGTAGAAACCAAGAACAAGGGCTTCGCAAGCGGCGCATAATACGCCCGTTTTAATGTCATAAAGGAATGAACAAGATTGTTTACAAAAGGACAGACAGGCAGACAAACAGGGGAAACCACACTTTAATTAATGACAGCAACATTATTTAAATATTTAACACATCAAATATTATTAGTATACCAAAAATCAGCTTCCAAGGTGAAGTGGCTCCTAAGTTGAGTAACGCGAAAGTCAAACAAGGGAGATAATTCATAAACTAAATATACTAGATATACCATTCTTGGTTCTAATACATTCCCTTCACAATATACACATCTCCATAAAGTTGTGTTAAAATATTCTAAACGGTTAAGGAGTTATAGAGTAAACAGGAAATTTATGCATGGGCAGATAATCCAGTAAGCAAGCCAGAGTCGTGGTTCTTGCTCAGGATACATTGCCCCATTATTACACACATTCCTACAAAGTTTCATTCTAATACTTCAAAGAGTTAAAGAGATATGGAGTGAATGGAAATTCCTAAAAATAATGATCAAAGGGAGGTTACTCCAAAAATAAGAAAGGGGGAGCAACCATTCTTATATGTGACACATCATCTTGTGATCATGCACATTGTTATAAAGTTTCATCATGATATTCCAAACAGTTACCGAGTTAATGTATGCACAACATAAGTATACACAAAAATAGTCGAAAAGAACTAAGAAAAGGGATGTAACTCAGAAACGAAGAAAGGGAGAGCAACCACTGTTGTACGCGACACATCGTTGGGACTTCATACACATTGCTATGAAGTTTTATGAAGATATCCCAAACAGTTATCTAGTTATGGCGCGCACAAGACCTGCAGGGGAAAAAAACAATCAAAGGGGCATAACTTGCAAACTAAGGAAGGGGGAGCAACCATTCTTGTATGTGATACATTCCCCCTACCTACTTCATATGCCTACAAAATTTCATGAAGATATCCCAAATGGTTGCTGAGTTATGGCACATACAAGAATGTTTACGGACAGAGGAAAGGGAGTTTACTCCAAAATTCAGAAAGGGGGAGCAACCATTCTTATATGTGACATACCGTAATCGACCCATTTACCGCACCGTGCGCTTAACTTTTTCAAAATTGCAACAAAAAGATGTGGTTAAAATGTATTTAATAACCGCACACTCAGAACAATGAAATACAGGGTGACTGGAAAGAGGCAACATGGGTAGGAGTGGAAATACTTTGTGTTTATACTTTTCATGAATTACGTTTTGTGAGAGTTTCAAAGAAAAAGCAGTGTGCGCTTGTGCAGTTTGTCCGGAATGGCCTTGGTGTGCGGTTATAGGGGCATGTGCGGTAAATGGGTCGATTACGGTATTATCTTGTGATCATGCACATTGCTATTAAGTTTCATCATGATATTCCAAACAGTTACCGAGTTAATGTATGCACAATATAAGTATACACAAAAATAGTCGAAAAGAACTAAGAAAAGGGATGTAACTCAGAAACTAAGAAAGGGAGAGCAACCATTGTTGTACGCGACACATCGTTGGGGCTTCATACACATTGCTATGAAGTTTCATGAAGATATCCCAAACAGTTATCTAGTTCTGGCGCGCACAAGACCTGCAGGGTAAAAAACAATCAAAGGGGCATAACTTTGAAACCAAGGAAGGGGGAGCAACCATTCTTGTACCCGACACATTCCCCCTACCTAATACATACGCCTACAAAATTTCATGAAGATATCCCAAATGGTTACTGAGTTATGGCGTGCACAAGAATGTTTACGGACGGACAGACGGACGGACGGACGGACGGACGGACAGCGCCACGCCATAATACGACCGTTTTTTCAAAACGGGCGTATAAAAAGTGGCGACATTGATTTTTTGGATGCTCAGGGCAGGTACTCCATAGTCAGTGGTGGGATCTAGCCGAAATGCTAACTAATCCAAGCTTTTATGCATATCTTCATGACCTGCAAGTATGAAGAGGATCCGATGAAAAATGAAAATGTGACGAGTTGTTTTCTCCATTATAAGACTATGGGATTTTTTTTCAAACGCTCAAGGGCAGCTAACTCCGTAGTCTGTGCTCGAATCCGGCCAAATTTTGAACTCATCCAAGCTCTTATGTATGTCATCATTACCTGCAAGTATGATAAGGATCTAATCAAAAACCTTGATTGCAGCACCCTAAAAGTCAAACTTGCTCGAGATATTGTCATCCCCTACATTTGTGTGAATTTATTTTAAAATCCGTTGAGAAATGTAGGTGCTAGAGCCATGACAAAGTTTTTCTAAAAATAGCCACAGTGACCTTGACCTTGGGCACAGCATCCTGAAAGTCGAACTTGCTTGAGATATTGTCATACCCTATATTTGTGTGAAGTTATTTTAAAATCTGCTGAGAAATGTAGGTGCTAGAGCGCTGACAAAGTTTTTCTAAAAATAGCCACAGCGACCTTGACCTTGGGCACAGCATCCTGAAAGTCGATCTTGCTCGAGATATTGTCATCCCCTACATTTGTGTGAAGTTATTTTAAAATCCATTGAGAAATGTAGATGCTAGAGCGCTGACAAAGTTTTTCTAAAAATAGCCACAGTGACCTTGACCTTGGGTGCAGCACCCTGGAAGTCAAATTTGTTTGAGATATTGTCATGCCCTATATTTGTGTGAAGTTGATTTAAAATCTGTTGAGAAATGTAGGCGCTAGAGCGATAACCAAGTTTTTACTAAAAATAGCCACAGTGACCTTGACCTTGGGTGCAGCACCCTGAAAGTCAAACTTGCTGGAGATTTTGTCATGCCCTACATTTGTGTGAATTTATTTTAAAATCTGCTGAGAAATGTAGGTGCTAGAGCGTTGACCAAGTTTTTCTAAAAATAGCCACAGTGACCTTGACCTTGGGCGCAGAATCCTGAAAGTCGAACATCCTTGAGATATTGTCATGCCCTACATTTGTGTGAAGTTATTTTAAAATCTGATGAGAAATGTGAGTGCTAGGGCGCTGACAAAGTTTTTCTAAAAATAGCCACAGTGACCTTGACCTTAGGCGCAGCATCCTGAAAGTCGAACTTGCTCGAGATATTGTCATGCCCTACATTTGTGTGAAGTTATTTTAAAATCTTCTAAGAAATGTAGGCGCTAGAGCGCTGACAAAGTTTTTCTAAAAATAGCCACAGTGACCTTGACCTTGGGCGCAGCACCCTGAAAGTCAAACTTGCTCGAGATATTGTCATGCCCTACATTTGTGTGAAGTTATTTCAAAATCCGTTGAGAAATGTAGGCCTTAGAGCGATGACAAAGTTTTTCTAAAAATAGCCACAGTGACCTTGACCTTGGGCGCAGCACCCTGAAAGTCGAACTCGCTCGAGATATTGTCATGCCCTACATTTGTGTGAAGTTATTTCAAAATCCATTGAGAAATGTAGGCGCTAGAGCGATGACAAAGATTTTCTAAAAATAGCCAAAGTGACCTTGACCTTGGGCACAGCACCCTGAAAGTCAAACTTGCTCGAGATATTGTCATGCCCTACATTTGTGTGAAGTTATTTTAAAATCCATTGAGAAATGTAGGTGCTAGAGCGCTGACAAAGTTTTTCTTAAATTAGCCACAGTGACCTTGACCTTGGGCGCAGCATCCTGAAAGTCGAACTTGCTCGAGATATTGTCACGCCCTACATTTGTGTGAAGTTATTTTAAAATCCGTTGAGAAATGTAGGCAATAGAGTGATGACAAAGTTTTTCTAAAAATATGTGATGACGTTGTTTTCTCCATTATAACACTATGGGATTTTTTTCAAACGCTCAAGGGCAGCTAACTCCGTAGTCTGTGCTCGAATCCGACCAAATTTCGAACTCATCCAAGCTCTTGTGTATGTCATCATTACCTGCAAGTATGATAAGGATCTAATCAAAAACATTTGAGAAAACGTGATGACGCCGTTTTCCCCATTATAACCCTATGGGGGCTATCTGTTGCCATGGAAACCAGAGTTCTGAGCTGATCTGCACCAAAACCTAATGCAGCCTTTCCCCCACCCCAATGATGCTTCAGATAAAATTTGACTGCAATCGGCCCACTGGTTTCTGAGATATTTATGTTTGAAAGTGTTGACGCACCCACCCACCCACGCACCCACGCACGCACGCACGCACGGACGACGGCTCGACTGCCATCCTATAAGCTCACCTCTGAGCCTTCGGCTCAGGTGAGCTAAAAATAAAGAACAGGAGGATAACTGACGATCTGATTATTGACCACGTAAAAAATTACATGTAACTACATGTATTTTCATGTAACTACATGTAGAACTTCCTTTAATGCGTAAACTTTTACGCATTCACAAGGTCCTCATAAAACTGCCTTTGAAAATTAAACGATAGTTTTACGCGTAATATCATGTAGCTACATGTATTAATCTACGTATTCATAAATTTACACGTAAACTTAAACATGTACCTTTCTACCATGGTTTTACGCGTAGAAAATGACATGTAGGCATACAGTGTCCTGAAGTTACACGTAAAATTATTAATGCTTAAAATTTTACGCATATAATTTTTACCCGTAAAATTTTGCATTTAAAATTCTGGAAAATTTTACGGGTGAAATTCCTGGCCTGCTACCTGCTGAGGGTGAAAATCTTTCCAACTGTAGCAGGTTTCGTTGCACACAGCCTTTCATTATCACCCTCCCATCGTCTTGATATGACTGAAATACTGTTGACAAGGATGTAAATTTGCAAGTCATCCACCAGTTATCCATTGGGTAAAATTCTTCTTGTAATAAAGATGCCAAAGAATAGACATAATTGATATTTCTGCCAATGCCGGGAAAATACATGAAATGGTGTTGATAACTGCATGTAACAGTTAAATACAGGTATAAAAGAACACTGGTTTTTTGGTCAATCTGATTCATTCAAGCCATAACAAATGCTCTGAGGGTGTTGCATTTTACAAAAGTGGGATGGGGGTGGGAGCTCTATAGAGCCTAAATTAGAATTTATCAGCCACTCATGCCAAAATACCTCTAACAAACAGTACTATGGTGAACAGATATACATTCAGTGGAAGTAACTCTCCTATTTTGGCCTCCCTTCTCAGTAGGGGAGGGGATCAACTCTTGAAGGAAAGAATTTGCTCCTCTTTAAGAGTATACCTCATTTCAAAGAACTAACACATCCAGTGAAGCAAACAGGAATTCATGCAAGTTAGTATAAAATTATTTTCAGAAAAGGGGCAGGGAACATTTATTAGAGCAGGGGTGTTTATTATGATTAATATGGTATTTTTGCATGTGTGGATATAAATCGGCTCCATCCCCAGGACATGTAGAGAAATTAGTATAACCCTCCTACCAATCCCATTTTCAAGAAAAGTGTTTGTGAATTTGTTGATTTCAAGGAAGCAACATTGTCCCACGTTGAAAATTTAAATAAATCTGCATGTCCTATCAGTCTTCATTCCAGCTGCTAGCCTTTCAGTGCTTGTGAATGCAAAGTATATGGGCTGAATTATGTGCTCAATGATGTCATGCACAAGTTGACATGTTTCAGCTTCTGACTGAGATTAAAGCTTTTGAAACAAATTTTAATCATTACAATATCATTCCATCTACTCACTCTGATATCACTGTATCCAGTACTGTACTAAGCTCCAAATCATTATATTTTCATTTTTATATCTCTACACACGAACATGACTTCAAAATTTGAAATGCAAGATTGTATCTTTCCCTCTCATTTAGCTGGTACCCTCATAAAAAGTCATTTCCTCATAAAACTATATTACAAAGTGGAACCAGGAAATTTCAAGTTACACACACAGATGATTAAGTTCTCAGTTTTACATGATTTTACGTGTAGATATGTTCTAAGTCCTCAGATAGTTTGTTTTACAGGCTTTATTTTGACAAAGTTAGATTTCTACAGGTTTTGCCAGGTGTATTTTTCTAAAGATCAACTTTTACATGTAACTACATGTAAAATTTTACGTGCTGCTCCTGGCTTTCTGTTGCAGTACATACTTTTACGCGTAGTTACATGTCTTTACGTGGCAAGATACAGTTTTACACGTAATTACGCTTTATTTTTCACGTAATGACGCGTAAACTGAAGTTTTATATGTAATTGTGAGGGAAGAGCACCCCTCCTTTAAACAGCTAAATCCTGACATGCAGGGTTATGTACACCAAGTACTCAGAATCAATGTTAATTCAACACGATGTTGAATCAACAATGAAACAAAATTATTCCAATACTGAAAGCCTAGTGGGCAGTTGTTGTCTCAGGAATAGATTAGTAAAACAGATTTGACCATAATCAGACCGTAGTTTAGAAGCTGTTCAAACTGGCATTGCTGTTACACTGGCATATCTAACCAAATAATCAGTTTAAACAATGTAAACAATTTGTCTTACAAGACTGCCACAGAAGGCAAACTATTAAAGTGAATAAACTGATATAATAAAAATATCTATCATGAGTGCGAGGTGTAGATAGAAAAATCTGTCAACAAGGGTCAATGTTCTGCATTACGAGGCTTGCTGAGTGATGCCGAACAGTGATCCCGAGTGACGGATTTTTCTATCCACATCTCACACCCATGATAGATACTTTTTCTTGCACACCACATTTTGTGTTAACTTCAGAACTTGTTAAAATGTGTAATTCTAGTGATTGAGAGGTTTCAATTTGATTATGAAAGAAGGCGCCACTTTCACAACCGCCATTTGGCTCTTTACGTCAACGACTGGCTTGCATAAACTGTTGTCATTTTTGCCGTCTTCGTGACGTCATCATCTAAACTGCCAACGTCACTTGACGACGCAGATACGTGACCTCCAATACAACCAATGCATTCAATGTTCGTGATTTTTATTCGGGCCTGGGTAAGAACACCTGGGTAAGATAAGATTTTCTATCCCAGGTGGAAAAAATGGCATTTTTATACGGTGTGCAAGAAATTTCATGCTGTATCGGAGGGATAATATTAGTTGCTCTACCTGTACTGTAGGACAAGTCACTCTGTTGCCATACATGCAAAAGTGGCTATATCTACTAAGGCAACAACAGTGTCAGCTTGGGCAATGGCTATTAACAACAGTATATTATACTCTGACCAAGAAAATACTGAGGTTTCTATGAAAAAGACAAGAATTCCACAGAGTGTTATGTCACATCTGCCTTGCACTTTCATAGTAGGCTAGTGTCAGGTAACTTCAGACAGCGGGTAAATTCGGACATACCATTGCAAACAGTGAAAATCCAGACAAGACGGCTCATTATGAGCCGTCTCATCAGGATTTTCACTGTTTGCCCAGTTACTTTTGTTTTAATTCCAAACAACTGACACATAAAGGAAACAATGTCACTGTCCAACTGTGCCCGCTGTCCGAATTTACCCTACTTTACCCTAGTAGAGATCATGGTGAGAATACATCACATGCAAGATCTGATGAATATCCATACTATGATATGAGAGAAATGGGATTTTCTGAGCTAGGATTGATGCAATTCTGGATGTCCAGGAAAATATTTCCCTCAAGACCTGTAAATCTTGTAAACAAACTTGTGCTATCACACCTGTTTGTTTATCGGCTTTGTGACTATCTCAAGAAGTATTTCCCGTAATTTAAACTCAAGGACACTGAATTCTATAATTTACCCTTACTGCTCTACTGACAACTGCGATCCTCTGTCGTCAGCCCCTTTGCACAGTACCAGCTAGGTCAACAGCAGCATAGGCAAGCTAAATGGTATTATCCCCGAGTGTATGTGCAAATACCTGAGTTTATAAAGTTAAAGAACAGGAAGACACTGAGCTCCAGGTATTTTTGGTGAGTTCTATGATATTTCATATTTCTCTATTCACAATGTTTGTTGAGGACTTTCAATGTATGAACCATCCCATCAGGGCAATTCCACCAATGGACTTCAGATTATATTTCAGTAATGAATGCACAGAGAAATATCCGACATCATCAAATCCACCTTATCTGAGACTCTTTAACTTACTTTACTAGTCTTTGGTTTCTTTGGTTTCGTTTGTTCCGTATTATTAGGTTTGTCTGTCTGTGATTACAGCCATGAAAAACACAAAACACATGATTATTATTGAAACAAATTTAACATCAACACAGAGAAATTAATGCTGAAAATGGCCTGGCTGTATATTCCAAGATATTAAGAGCTGTCCTAATCCTGGCGAGAATCATACTGACAGCTCAAGGTACCACAGACTTGCCGATTTTCGCTTCCTGTAAAGACTGTCCGTCATATTTGGCTTCTGCCGAGACTGTACGCAATCTCTTGCTTCCTGCTGAGACTTCTGTACATGATAAATGACTTCCTGTCGAGACTGTCCACGAGACTGCTTCCTGCCGAGAGCCTCAGCAGGAAGCAGAGTCATGCGGACGGTCTCAGCAGGAAGCCATTTTTTGAGGACGGTAGTCCCTGCAGGAAGCAAGAGATCCCCGGACAGTCTCGACGGAAGCCAAATATGACGGACAGTCTCCGCAGGAAGCGAAAATTGGCGGACTGGTTAATACCCTGTGAGAATGTACCTGTGAATTCTATAAATTCATCAGTAAATGTATTTTCGACAACAGTTACAACTAAAATAAAAAGAAATCAGTATTTTGGCAGATTATTTGATGTGACAGCTTCTTATACCAACTTTTCAGATCAGCTGAGGACTGTATGTTGCATTTGAATCATAGTTAAGTCTTTCTGAGACATTGAACGTAGTCAATGTCACCAAAATCCCATTCTTATTTGGTTTCTTCCAATGATACAATAGTGTAAGTTTTGTGAAAATCCATCCACTGTCTCAATGGTAGGGGGACATAAATACATGTAGACAATATTCCCTTTACTAACTTATAAAGCATTAATTGCAAGAATCAAAGAATTGCACATTGCCTAAAAAACTTCAAAGACAATCACATTATGTGGAAACAAATCGTCTGATTAAATTTATCAATATAATCTACAAATATTTCTTTTCCTTTCTATAAATTCAGTAAATGGACAGAATTTTCATAAACATTGTTTGCAATATTTACACTTGTAAAAGGTGTAAATGTTCAGAAAAACAATATGCCCTAACATCATGAGTCTTGAAGAAAAGAAATGAAAATAACATAACTATCAATACAAAATACAGTGAAAAGAAAAAGAAAAAAAAAAGAGACAGTTACTGTGAAACGCTATGTCTCCTAGCTTAAGCTAGGATTAACGCAAATGAAGACAGTGGACTGATGGACAGACAGAAAACCAGACTCCAATACCCTTCTATGTACAGCAAATACAACAAAAATAGAATGGAAATAAAAACCAACTCATGCATGCAGTTAATAATTTCCCTCTTTCCTTCTCTGTCAAGTCAGGACTGAACTACATCACTTGTATACACAAAATTTCTAAGCTCTTAACAGATCTAAAATCTATAAAATCTATAAAACCTCTATCCAAAGCAATTACAAGGGTTGTCAGAAGGCAACAGAGCCTGTCTTATGGGAGCCTGACTTTAACCAAGGCCCATTTTAATATGAACAATGTAGGCCACGATCAGACATGGTTCACTGCCATAATTGATGCAAATCTATGAAATATTGTTAGAGATGTCAAGCAAAACAGTGGACCATGAAACATGGATCATAAATAATAATGAAACACAACTAGTTAAGGTCAATCACAATGTCAGCATGAAGCAGTATTCTAATTTAATATAATATACATCCATTCAAAAAGTTTAGATATCAAAAAAATTACTGAACTGAGAAACATAGGTGACCTACTAGTCAAATGAGGTCAGCTGCAGTGTAAGAATGATTAATCATCCCATGAATGATACAAATCCATGGAACAGTGCTGAATATGTAAGTCAATACCACTGAATTGGAAAATATATGTTACAAAGAGCTACAAGCAGTATGAGGTCAGTCACTGAAAAAGAATGTACCATTAAAGCAAGTATGACACATATCCTTGAAATGGTGCTAGAGAGATAATGCAAAATCAATGGACTATGAAATATAGGTCACACTGACCTACTGTTAGTATTAAGTCACTCATGGTATCAGACTAAACCATTATCCCACGTTACACAATTAACAGCCATGAAACACCGGATCATAATCAACACCAGATACAGGTCACTGCTTTCTTCTAGTCTTCTCCAGATGTAAGGGTATGCCTAATACCAGAGCTCTAGATAAGAGGGAGTATTTGGTGATAATTAGGGATAATTTTTGTTAATTTTGCATAAAAACATATGTTGTTACCCCTCATCAGAACCGTCTCGACGAGACGGTTCAGATGAGGGGTCACAACATATGATTTCGATGAGAAATAAGAAAAATTATCCTTAATTATCATCAAATACTCCCTCTTATCTAGAGCTCTGTAATACCGTATATGCGGTAATTTTCGCGGGTTCAAATTTTTGCGGTTTTGGGTCCAAAATATAGGCACTAATTTTCGCGACTTAATTTTCACGGTCAGCCATGTACGCTGTATTAAAATGTCAAACTATTCACAGGAAAGTAACGTAGAAGTAATATAGTTCGGACAGTGTTTACTCTTATAATTTTGTACATAAACCAGAAGACGGTAATTGCATAGTGGCTGTGAATAAAACAGATAAAGGTGTCATCACAAATATCAGTTTGATTGGTACAAATCAATAATCGTGTAATATTGTCAGGTAATCAATTAGCGTGTCATTTTTTTCCATGATCACGTCCTCAGATTTTTTATTGCATGTCTGTCTTAATTATAATCAGCATTGTCGATGAGTTGATGATTACACCTGTTAATGAAATGTGTCGAAATTACCAGGGCAAACGGACACTGGGTATACCGAAGTCAGAAAAAGGAAAATATTTGGCGATTTTTAATTTTCGTGACTTCATATTGACCGCGAATATTGGAAGACCGCGAAAATTACCCCATATATGGTATCATGACTCCAATCAATGTACTGGTAGTTACTGAGAAACAGACCTAAACACAGTAGGTGAAGATTTTTTCTAAGTGCAGCAAACTATGAAATAGTTGCCCTGCCCCAGAAGTCTTTTATGTAGTCAACGTTAAGAATCTATTTTGGTTACTTAGAAACTGAGCTGAATGCAACAGGTGAGACTTTCTTCACATGCACACAAACATCCACTCAGATAAGGCTGTGCATGCAGATCCACACAAAGGGTATCACATGAGCACCCCATTGCTTGCTAAAAATCCTAAAATCTAATAAATGACTAAATTTTGTGTCACAAAAAAGCAATCAGCTGATATTTTACCTGAAAAGGTCCTTTCTACAATGGTAAAATGCACACAGAGATATTATATAAAGTCTGGCAAAACAAAAACACAACTTATTGGTTGTTCTCATTCAGCCACATTCTGACAGTAGAATACTGGAGCCAGTTGTTCAAAGCATCGTTAGCTTAACACAATTGTTAGTCAAGGGTTTGTTAAATCTTTTATTACTCATAAAATCAAGAGTGCTAATAGTCTTTGCTGCAAAAATGAGAGGAACTTTTGCACTGCAAAAGTTTCTGACATTTTCCAACAAGAAAATGGCAATGTTTTTGCTTACAAAACGTTTGAAAGTAAAAGTATAAAGTCACGTTAATTAACAAGGTTGTTAGTTTTGAACAACTGGGCCCCGATTAAATGCTAAATATGTGCATCATAGCCAATACATGAAATTTTGTCAGGGGCAGAACACTAATTAGAAGACTTCAGCATTCTTTTTCCTTTCTTACATTTTTTCTCAATATGATGAATGCATCTGTGAAGTTTCATGAAAATATCCCAAAGGATAAAGGAGCTATGGCCAGGAACAGATATTCTGACAAGGACAGGTAATTTGTTAAAAGAATTCCACAAAATGTGGTGTCTCACATGTCTGCCCATTGTCACAAAACAGAGCTAAACTAGAAAACTCGCAAAATTAACGCCACCGCCGAAAGCTGAAAAGTAATACCTATATCTTGCTTAGAACTGCTAATCACAGGCATGACAAAAATGAATGAATTAACACTGCATGTCACCAAAGGAATCATAAAAATATCTTCTTATCAACATAGGTAAAGTATAAATACTAGTAATGCTCATTTACACTGTGTTCTAGTTTCAGGTATCTTAAACAGGTGGTGACTGCGAGGTATAGGTGACCTATGCTAAAGGTGACCATACAAACATGTTTGACAATACCTAATTACTTTCTAAAACAACAGTTTACCATGCCATGTGCTAGAAGTCTACTAAACAACAGAATAAAGCAAAGATGACTATAACACTCTCTATTGCCAAAATCAAAGTACCAGTGCCACAAATAATTCAGAAATAAAATGTCACTGAACAGCGATGAAAGCAATATTATTATAGAAATTTCCATGTAACAAATTTAAAACTGTAGTAAGTACATTATAATAGCACTAAAGGCTGAAAATACCATGCCTCCACTGTTCAAATGATGGGATTTATAGTTAAAATTAGTGAAAGGATATACAAGAGCAAAATAGCTAACATCTTTGACCAAATGTTTGGCATGGGCTTAATACAAATGTATTTCCTTGCACATTTTCTTATCAAAAGGTATATCATGTCACACTGGTACATCAGTATATATAGCATTCTACAGATCAGATCTACTAGAACTCTACAAT
Source organism: Ctena decussata (assembly GCA_963989385.1). Taxonomy (NCBI): domain Eukaryota; kingdom Metazoa; phylum Mollusca; class Bivalvia; order Lucinida; family Lucinidae; genus Ctena; species Ctena decussata. Next base: position 27,484,570 of record OZ022498.1, on the reverse strand, counting down.
TAGGGCTGTTCCAGGAAATATTGGGCTATGGAAATTATGATTATGAGCCTCAACATACAAGCAGATTATGCAAACAGTGCAGTTTCAGATCAGTCTGATTGAATAAACCCATCTCTAGACAGACCTGTGACACTCTTCACCAGTAGCTGCCTCATATATAAAGTTAAACTGTATGTAGGTAAGGCTCTGAGGAGATTACAGAGGTGTGCAGGTTATCTGAGTCTTTGCTGTTTGCATTTGCCATAGGCAGAGCTCCAGACATGAGTGAGTTTGGGGTAAATTTCGGTTAAATCTACAAAAAAAAACAACATCATGTTGTCACTTCTCATCTAAACTCCCTAGTCGTGGTGGTTCAGATAAGGATCACAACTTATGCTTCAGTTGAGAAATGAGAAATAAAGAACAATACCTCCGAATCATCCTCAGATACTGTAACTAGGCCTCTGCATGTAGACATTTTTGCATGTTGTGGCCAGAGCTCTAGATAAGAGGGGTATTTGATGATAATTGAGGGATAATTTTTTTTTTATTTCTCATTGAAACCATATGTTGTGACCCCTCATCTGAACCATCTCATCGAGACAGTTCAGATGAGGGGTCACAACGTATGTTTTTTTGTAGAATTAACAAAAATTATCCCTAATTATCACTAAATACCCCCTCTTATCTAAAGCTCTGGTGGCCCAGACTGAACTCATAAAAAAGTACTGAATAACGTATCCAGTTAAAATTAGATAATCTAGATTAATGTCAAAATTTGATGAGGATTCTGAAATAATTCTTCTCATGTCTCCATGCTAAGTCCCTCACAAGACTTGCCACTTTGAGGTGCTTCTGTAGAGGATCATACAGAGACCCAACAGAAGCTCTTATTATTATCAAACACTCTATATTTAGAGCTATAAGTCCTTACTTTAGTTTTTTTCCTGGAATGGCCCAAAGCTTCAAGTATGTATTAAAGCAAGTTAGGAGTGTGATATATGATTCTCACATATGAAAGGCGGACCATCTAATTTACCTTTGTGACTTTGTCAACAAAATACTGAACACTCAGATAATTTTGCTGTTAAAAAAGTATGAAATTAAAAATTACCAGCTTGTTGCTGTTAAAACTATTAGCAAAACCAAAGAAAGCCTTTAAATAAATTACAAAGAAAAACTGACAGAGACTGAGCAAAGACCCTGCTTTGCTTCATAGCATATAATGAAAATTTGTGATGTCTTAATAGCTACATATGTGAATTTCTTGTTTGGTTGCAAACAATAATGCTGAACCTCATGAAATAGTCTAAATCTAGAAAACCCTAATATTCAGACAGAAATGCATGAAATATTTGACAGAAAAGCCTGAATAGGTATGTTGACCCACAGGTGTCCAAAACAGACTACAGACTGCTCATATATGGAATAGCATTCACTGTTATTTTACCCCAAAACTTTATGAAACACCAAATAGGGGATGAATTCATCCAAATTCAAAAAACAGGACAAATTCATAGATAGCACAGTTCATTCATTGTTAGGTCTACATTGTCTGAATACACTGGGTTGCTACAGCACAAGAATTGAAGCTGGCTTAAAATTGGCCATTTTCAGCTGTGTCTCAACCCACCATATTATGGGCTTTTTCCCCTTCAAAAACGATCCCAAAGACCTAGATCAGTCTCCAGACATCTCTATGCCGTAGAGGAAAGGGACACATATGTTTGCACCAGGCATGGCTTCACATATGACATTTCTAGAATTTTTTGTATTTGCAAGTCATTATTTGTCTCAATAGTTGGGGATCACAGATGTTGAGAGATGACAACAACTCCCTATGCTTTAGAACCAGCACACCAAAATTCCTTATCTGGAGCTCTGATCATTCTACCCTATTTATTCGGTCAAAAGCGGGGGTTTACCCTTCCAAAATTACCGCAAATAAGTACCCTAATATGCTTAAGTATTGGGACACCTAAAATAATAAATTTTCCATTTGTCCCAAATGGAAAATTCATTAATTTTAGGTGTCCCAATATATACACACAACACGGTAAATCAGTCTCATGTAATTCAGCTATAAAATGGGGAATCTAGAGCTTTGAGATTGTTTTGGTAAGGAAAACCTCCATCTTCAGTGCTGGAAACTCGCAAGATTAATGTGGTGGCCCAAAAGCTTAACAGAGTTAGCTTTCAGTGGCCCGAAGTATCCACTATCTAAAGTTCCCATTCATTTAGTATTGCCAGAATCATAAATTTGGACCACTAAAGGTCATATTTTGGAGATTTCTACTGGCCCGAGGCAAAAATTAGGCACATTTGGCCATGAGGCCACTGGCCATTTCCAGCACTGATCTTATAACCTAAGAAAATAGGGTAAATATTGTTTGTAAAGATTTGTGCACAAGCAAGATACTCACCCCATCTGGAATGTCGTCAATGAGGTACACACTACATCTTTCACACTGAAGAAGGACCTGAGCATCGAGCATAATTTTTTGCACCAATTTTTCTAAGTTCTGTTGTTCTTCAAACACTCCTCGTGCTAAATTCAGCAGTAACTGTCAAAACAACAAATATACTAGTTCTGCAATGCACACAAAATAAATATGAAACAACATATGAACTCCCAACAGCCCATAATAAAATTAAATAACCATGACTAGCCTGACCATCTGTACAGTCTGCTCATAGCATTGCTAATTTGAACATACCTGAGGAATTCATTTGCAAAAAAAAAAGAGCAAATTCTTTCCTTTTAGAGTAGACTCTATTTTGGAAAGGCTTTGTTGTTCCGCAAGGCATGTTACAGAAGTCACAGAAATTGCCCCCTTTGCAAAACTAGCGGAAAAACATGGTGTAACCATAATTACCATATATATCATAAATGCACTTCTATACTTACAAGTATGATGCAAGAAATGTTTACAATTAAGGATATTTCCATATTTTCTGCTGGCTCAAGCAATTGTGATAATTCATATTCATAATGCTTGAAAACACAGTTTTCTTGTATAAACTTAGAAATGATGAAAATGTAAATCTTTTTGTTTGATGCACAACGAAGCTCTTCATGAAATATACATGATGCAGAAATAAATTTGCTGAATCATTTCAGTGTGATATAATGTTTGTAGTGCAAACATTAACTTAATCAGTTAGGTTTGTAACAAGCCACTGTCTTACCCTGTTTCTTTTGTATTCCTGGACTGAGAGTTCAAAAAGTTGAGCATTTGTTAGACCAATACCACAAAACATCAAATATCTCCTGAACACCTGAAAAACAAATGCACACAATTTATTCACTGGCCTTGTCAAAAAAACAAAACAAAACAAAAACATTTTCATATGCTATTATAGCAGCTAAGACCAGTCTTCAGACCAATAGTCAAGTCAGAGTATTGTATTTATTCAGCTATAAGAAGGGACTTTCCAAAAGTACCCAAAATATGTAAATCAGCCTTGTGTTTTTTTATTGATTGATTTGATGCTTAACGTCCACAGTCAACAACTATGGCCATGTCGGGACAGTCAGTTAACCTAACAACACTGTTCCTGGGCATAAATCAGCCTTGTGTAATTTTGCTTTTAGATATAGAGGCTATTTGACTTTTTCAGTGTAAAATCAGTTTTCATTACACCAAATGAATACCAAAAGCAGTATTTTCACGAGCGGCAAAGCCACGAGTGAAAATACCACTTTTGGTGTTCATGAGTGAAATAAAAATTCATCTTATACTGAAAAAGTCAAATTTTCTATTTCTTTTATGCTTGAAAATCTCAATAATTCTGTTTATTTAAGAGCGTCAGCCATCATGACAGAAACACAACTTTTTTTCTAGCTGTTTTGCGTCAAATTTGATGCTTCCAGCGTGTTTACTGGATATGATACTGGTTGTAAACATAGTTTGCAAAGTTTTAAAAAATAGCTTCAAATACCATTTTGATAAGCAGATCTAAAAAATTTGCCAAGATAGAATGCCTACAGAAGACTTAGGCGGCCTGACGTCACGTGCAGTAACAATGTTAAGTTGGCACTTTAAGTGATGTCATTAACGTGGTAATGAAGTGCAAACATGCGTGACGTGATTTTTGTCAAGCCAGATAAGGTTTAGCCAATTAATCAACAAAAAAACTTGAGGCTATTTCACAAAAATCCTATTTCTGAAACAGTGAAATCGAAAGTGATAATTTGTTTAATTTCACTGTTCGAAACAGTGAGATTATCAGTTTCGATTTCATTAAGAAAACTCTATAATTCATTGACAAGTATAAAAGAAAGGTTTTTCTCTTCCAAAACAATCCGAAAAATCTAGATCCATCTTACAAGATGGATCTACAATCCCAAACCTCTGTTTCATAACCAAATAAATATGATGTGTATAAAACTGTCCTAATGAAATCTGATTCAATGTAGAGTTTTGTCAGAATGGGCCAGAACTTTCTTATTATGACCGAATAGCTAAGACTTGAACGGTTTCAAAACCCACTTTATCACTAACATACATATGGAGTAAAGACAGACTTCAATAACCAGGGCTTCCGTTAACGGACGTATTGCCGTATATTACGCCCAAGATTTGATCTCGTACGTCGAGAAATTGGACCTCTGGCGTCTGGCATACGTCCGATAATTGTTATATACGGCCGTTTGATCTGGTCCCGACGTATAAAATATCGCCACTGTCTTTAAAATTCTAGCACGTGTCATAACTAATCGGATTAACACAGGTGTAAGCCAGAATAAAAGACCGCCTACAGACCAATCGAGATTGTCCGTATGGAGCACTGAACCAATTAACACACATGTCGGACCGCCTACCTGTCAAATAACGTGATCTCGTATATTCAACCTCTTACGGCAGTTTGCAAAACAACTTATGAAATATTACGAAGACTGGGCTTTTGGATGAAAGGTGTCCATCTTTTTTTTTTTACGATCGCGAGAATGTAATTGACCAGTATCTGTAGGGCGTATGCAGACTTAAAAAGTTTGTGACTGTATCCATAACAGACGAATACTGAAGAATATACTGACAAAATCTATCTGAGGTTTTTACGGACACAACATTTGCCCTGTCAACGGATGGTCTTGTCATGATCTATACTGTCGGCAAAAGAGTTTTTAGGAATACGAACCTATTCCGCGAAAGTGTAGATTCAAAGCAAAGATAAACTGTTAATATTAGTCACTATTTCCGATGCGTTATGGGTCTATGCCAGGCCCGGATTTAGAGGGGGGCACTCGGGCCCGTGCCCCCCCAGCTAGCCTGCAAGTCACTTTTTTCCAGCATTGACCTTTTGTGGGCCCCAGATTAAGAAGTTGCATCTTCAGTGTCTGTCTGCTGTTATGTGCCCCCCGGCAGTGACATCTTTTATCTTTTAACACCTACCGCGCTAATTGCTTAATTCTGTAGATAAGAGTCGCGTATCGATCGAAACACTCCGCTGCGCTCAATGGAAGTTTCAAGGATTTATTTGATTGGACAAGTAACTGCCAATTTGACCAATCGAAAGATTGAAAAGAAAGGAATATGGTTTGCCCTTGTTGGCACGTTTGATGTTTGGCCAAACTATGAAAATGATTAAAAACAACATGCCATAAACTGATAATGTATCTGGAAATTACATGTCATTCGCTCAAAATGAAGCGTGGTGCTGTGATCACGTCCGGATTGAACTTGGTTTGTTGTCTTTTTTTTCTTTTCATTCCTGTAAGATGGGTCACAGGATGGGATAGGCGCCCTGTTTTAGAGGTTGTTCAGAAGTGGAGGGGGTGGGGGAGAGGGGCAGGGGGCACACAATATTATGTGTGTGTGCCCTGTTTTAGAGGTTGTTCAGAAGTGTGTGTGTGTTAGGGGCACACAGCAGTATTGTGTGTTGTGGGGAGGAATGGGGAGGGGGGCACACTGTATTACCTAAGATTTTTTCAAGACACAGAAAAGCAAAGAAGGGCCAAGTGGGAGTTTGGGGGGTTGGGGTGGCACAATGAACTTATGTTTGGACCCTTAATAGAGAGAAGCTACTTCATCATATACATGTACTAAGGGCCAAAATTGATCAGTGGACTTGTATATCCTGGCACCAAGTGTTACAATACTGATGTTTATGACAAATATAGGTGCAATAACAGAATATAAATTTCACAAAATAATGTTCATCAGAGGCCTCCAAAGACATCTACAAATACTGAACATCATTTTTCGGCGGGGGGCTTCGCCCCCCTGCACCCCCTACCAGGGCTTTGCCCTGGACCCACATGGGGCCTAAGCGCCCCCCTTGACCCCTCGCCTAATACGTGCCCCCCCAACACCTCTCGGTCTGGATCCGGCTCTGTATGCTATGGTAATAGTTTTGAATAACGGAACTATTAAGATACGAAAATGGAAACGTCCATGTCATTGATTTCCTAGTTGTATCGTCATTCAAACCAGTGCGAAAATAATGCCGAACAGTGCACCAAAAAGCGCATTCTGATCAGGGTATACGCGATTATATATTGGGTATAAAACGGTAGGGCTGATATGCAATTACCTGCTCGTTTATGGGTCAAGCACGTTTTGTGTCTTTGATGTAAAGTTCAAAGACGCCGCGGAGAGTACATCAGGGATTATTCTGGCCCAAGATTTTTGTGAGATAAAAAATCCCATTAGGTCAAAATTAATGAGAAATTTTCAAATCTGATGAGATTTTTTCTCTCGCTGGGTCAAAGTTAGTGAGAAAATTTCAGTTCCTATTGATTCTTTGCATGAAATATAAATCATAATGGTTAATATAAAGAAATTAGGTTTTGTTTTTCATATTTCCAACAATTTATTAAGGAAAATAATTTCATTAAAATGATCAAATATCAACTTTCAAACAGTTTATCTCATACTGTATAACCGTAATGATCCCAAGTTTTTTGACAGATATGTCTGCAGAGATCTCCCCAGACCATTAAGGCATGTCGCTTTCAACATGCCTTCCTCTTCACATCACCTTTGCAACATGCCTTAATTTCCAATGAAAATTTATCAAAGTGTTATTATTTTCATTTCTTAGCCAGTAAAGTTGTTTTAAAAGCATTAAGGATCATAAATAAGTTATTTATATTGTAAATTTAGGCTAATTTTGACAATTTTTCAGTTTCTGAAATTGTAAGAATAAATTACATCAAGAAATCTGACTGGTTGATAATCAGAAGTGTGATTTGACAGGGGCCTTGCTGTTATTATTTTCGTCGACCCCCCCCCCCCCCCCCCCCCCCCCCCCGGGTTTTCGGCTTGTTTATCCACTTTCTCGGTCGCGGAGTCTTGGAAGGCAGATAATGGGGTCGCCGAGGTCTCTACAGTGTAGCAAAACTATCTCAAAATGCCCTCTCGGCTCGTTTGGGACGATATCAATTTTCTTTTCTTCGTTTCTGCCTTTGAAGACTCCATTTTGCAATGGACTACAAAAGCGCTTGCAAAATAAGAAACACTGATAGCAGATTTGCGCAAGAAGCTTTGCAGTGACATAGACGATGCTGGTTACCCGCATGTGTAATGCAAGTCGTTTGGAGCCAAACATTTCCGAAAACCAAAGCCTACAAAACAATCCGAATGTACCGAAATGGTCCGCATGTGCGAATACAGAAAAACACGGTGCGAATTGAAAGAATTTCTCGGTGCGATTTTTTTTCTCAATCAGCGAACTTTTTTGCGATTTCGTGTAAAAAAATGCGAGAATATCGCGAAATCGCGCCAGAAAATGATCCCTGGTACATACACGTGCCGTATGCAGTGTCTTTTTAACCGTGCGATGGCTAAAGGTACCTCAGTACACACACAGATAACTAACAATCGTATCAGCCAGCGCAACTAAGCAGTCAGACCGGTTTTTCTTGTTCACATCTTACATGAATAATAATGAATGTCGACCTAACGGCAACCAGATAATTCGATGGAAGCTAGTCAATATACGCTCTTCACATGTTCCGTAAGTCACCGTATTTCCGACGGGGCCCTTTCGGCCGTGGTGAAGGAAAATTATGCAATTTGGGTAACGTTAATTTAAACAGACAGTGCAACCATCGAAACTTGGGCGAGTCCTCAGTTTTTAGAATGCTCAGGACTTACGCATCGTTCACAAACAAACAGGAATGACTCTGCTCAGACTGCGCAAATGCTCAGGCTTCCTTGCGTAAAAACATTACGAGAGGTGTGTGTGTGTGTGTGTGTGTGGGGGGGGGGGGGGGGGGGGTGAAATGCATAAGTAATTCCTAAAAACTTCAGACTTCCAAAAAATTCTCTCAATACGTCCAAAACTGACACCATGGAAGTCTGGACTTCCAAATTTTGAAAGTTAGTGGAAGCCCTGAATAACAGAGCAAGCTCTATTCATAAAAGCCAGACTTTACTGCTTTTGTATGCATACACAATACTGTTAAAAAAGTTCAGACTGGCACACTATGGCAGAACGGAATGGATGTAATTATACTGGATTTTCGAAAAATGGACCAAGGACATTCAAAGCTCCCCATCACCACAGAAAATGCAGCCTAGACTGAAACCATAAAGTGTATGTTGTGATCCCTCCTAAGAACAGCCTTGGCAAGGCAAGGTGCTGGAGTGGGGTCCCAATATTATGCTTCTTTGCAGATTGAACAGAAATTATCCCCAATTATTAACAAAAACTCGTCTCTTAGCTTGAACTGTGCATACTTACAGCAACATCTTGGTCTTCAAACTGATGGGAGCCCGTGATCTTGTTGATGATCTGTGCTACCCCAATCACTTCATTCTCAAAATTCAAGATAGGCATACAGACAATACTGTGAGTTCTGTAGCCTGTCTTCTTGTCTACATCTTTATTGAATCTTGGGTCCTGCAAAATCAGACAGCAACATATACCAGAAATTCTTAACATTGAGACATTTAAAATTAGCAGAGCTTTGTTCAACTGTTTACTGTAATTTGTTAAAGTGTCACACTTTAACAAATTACAATAAACAGTTGAACAAAGTTCTGTCAATTTTGTTATCCATATATAACTAGCATGTTTTCTTCAATCATTTCATCATGAGATAAATAAAGACCTTCACGGAAAACATATAACCTACATGTAGTCATGACCAGGAAAAATCTGGTGCATGGAAGATCTGATCCTAACATCACTGCCTGATGAAATATCTTTTTTTGTCTTAAACATGTTTAACAACCCTTTCAAGAATATTTAACATATCTATCTAGCCCATCATTAACTAGAGCTCCCTGGAAAAAAACACCTCCTTTGCAAGCAGAAAGTGATTTTCACACTTGAGTGTCGAGTGAGGTTCGAACCCACAGCAGTGAAAGACCAAATATGCAAGTCAGCGCTCTTATCCAATATCAACTAGGCCATGGAGGCTGGCTTAGTAAAGATCACAGTCTTTAGACTTTATTAAATAATTCAAGTGTACATTTACAATTACTATTATCAACAACTATCTTTACCTCATAGGCTTCTTTAATAATAACTGTCTCTTTTGTAAGAGCTACAGTCCCGGCTATACCTCTTCCAAACGGAACCTTTATTTCAGTTTCTTCTGTGTGTAAACTTTCTTCCAATGTCGAGCTTTCTGTCACATCAAACAGTTTTGAAACAAGAAATCTATTCTCTTTTGAACCTCGGACAAGAAATAAACTTCCCCTATCACTTCCAGTTAAAACACTAACATTTCTAAGAATTTTGTGACAAAGCACATTAACATCCAGTTCACTCGCTATATCTCTTATTAACTCCATAAACAATTCAGTTTCTGACATCGCCAACAGCTGCTCTCTGCTGACCTGTTTTGATTTCCTTCGCTGCACCATTCCATCAACATAGTTCTTAAACATATTACTTGTAATAGAATTCCTAGCAGCTGCATTGAATTTAGGTTTTTTCTCAGCAAGGTTGATCTTTTTGATTCTGTCAAGAAGCTCTGCTGTTCCATGCTTTTTGAGCCAGTTTTCCAAAAAGTCAGGATTTGAAACAAGGAACTGCTCAACATCCTCATCTTTCAGTGGGGAAGCCATGGTTTATCTGGTTCAGTTCTCACTTCTGCCTCACAAGTAAATTAGCATCTTTTGTTTTTAGCTGAAATTATATAAAACAAGCTATAACATGAATTGTTTCTAAGCTAAAGGAGCTCTGTATCTCAGTGGGTTAAGTGCTAGCCTGCTAAGCTAGCAGCCTGGGTTCAAATTAATTTTAGGAAGAAGAAAATACCTGAGAGTCAGGGTGGCAGTGGGGCCTATTTACAACAATTACAAAGAAATCCCACAGGAGGCAGAAATCTTTTGCTATAATCCAGATTCAAGCCTTTCATTATCACACTGGCATAGGTTGGATATACCTGAAACACTGTTGAAACGGCCATAAAACAGCAAGTTATCTATTCTAAAATGTCATACAACCATACTTCAGCTGTTAAGTTGTTATTCTTATCAGGGCTGCTGGAGCAAAAGAACTTGTCGCACAAGATATAATTGCATTTTCGCCGAGACTGGGTGCCTTTACGGTGATGGATACAAACAGAATTCACGTGGTCAAAGTTCATCCAACTGAATCCTGCTCCTGTCTAGTTAGAAAAAACTGCAGACATATGTCAACTGTTAAGTGTCAAATTGTGATTGCGAATGGAGTTGGGTGAGAATGATCTACAGCCACAAAACTTTGCCATGGTCAAACAAGGGCTTCGCAAGCGGCGCATAATACGCCCGTTTAAATGTCATAAAGGAGTTACAGAATGAACAAGACTGTTTACAAAAGGATAGACAGAGGCAACCACTCTATAATAAATGAATTCAACATTATATAAGTATATCAAGTCAAGGGAGATAAACTAAATATACTATTTACACCATTCTTGGTTCCATTACATTCCCTTGACATCATACAATATTTTAAACAGTTGAAATGTTACAGAGTAATCATGATATTTATGCAAGGGCAGGTAATTCAGTAAGTAAGCCAGAGTTGTGGTTCTTGCTCAGGATACATTACCTCATTATACACATTCCTACAAAGTTTCATTCTAATACTTCAAAAGTTTATGGAGATATGGAGTGAATGAGAAATGCCTAAAATATACTAATCAAAGGGAGGCTACTCCAAAATTAAGAAAGGGGGAGCAACCATTCTTAATGTGACACACTGTCTTATGATCATGCAAATTGTTATAAAGTTTCATCTTGATATTCCAAACGGTTACCAAGTTATGGTAGGCACAAGTTAAGTATACACAAAAATAGTCAACAGGAACTGATGAAAGGGATGTAACTCTAAAACGAAGAAAGGGAGAGCAGCCAATTTTGTACGCGACACATCGTTGGGACTTCATACACATTGCTATGAAGTTTCATTAAGATATCCCAAACAGTTATCTAGTTATGGCGCGCACAAGACTTGCAGGTAAACAATTAATCAAAGGGGCATAACTTAAACACTAAGGAAAGGGGAGCAACCATTTTTGTACGCGACACGTTCCCCCAACCTAATACATATTCCTACCAAATATCATGAATATATCCCAAACGGTTAATGAGTTATGGCGCGCACAAGAATGTTTACGGACGGACAGACAGACGGACGGACAGCGCCATGACATAATACGACCGTTTTTTCAAAACGGGCATATAAAAACGTGCAAGAGAACCAAATCGGCAGGCTAGGACAAAAGCGCCCCCAACCTGAAGATGTTTCATTAGGAAACCTGGAACAAGGCATGGAACAACAAGAAAACCGGGAACAACACACAGAACAAGAAAACCTGGAACATCAAGAAGACACAGAACATTGCATGGAACAGCAAGAAGACCTGGAACAATACATGGAACAACAAGAAGACCTGGAACAATGTATGGAACAAGAAGACATGTATGGAACAACACATGGAACAACAAGAAGACCTGGAACGATGCATGGAACAAGAAAAACAAGACATGGAACAACAAGAAGACCTGGAACGATGCATAGAACAAGAAAAACAAGACATGGAACAACAAGAAGTGGTGAATATCACAACTGAAGAAGAAAAGATACAACAACTTTCGGACTTTTTAAAAGGAATGTCTGCAGATAAAACCATGTTAACAAAGTTTGTTAGACAAAAAGATTTTTCATTTGAAAACATAATTAACATCAACTCCAAATATCAGAGCTTGGGAAAGTATCACAAATTAAATATTCATGAAATACGGATCTTAAAAGCAAACAGTGGCTCAATGACATGATAATTGATAGTGCAATGAACCTGCTTAGCTTCCAGTTCCCGGACATGGAGGGGTTCTGTCCAGTCATGCCAGTTAGCCCATCAGCTGGATTTCAACAGAAACGAGAAACTATTCATCCAAATAATAAACAGATCACCAATGGATGAAGGGTCACATTGGTTGACAATTTGTAATATTAACTGTACAGAAAATACAATAAAAGTGTATGACTCTGCCAACAGTGACCTGCCACATGAAGAAGAACTCACAATTGCTAGTTTGGTGGCTGTAACGGCAGATAAGCTGCAGTTCACATTTCCTAATGTTGCCTTACAAATAAATGGGTATGACTGTGGGTTATATGCAGTTGCATATGCCACCGCCCTGGCATATGGCAGGGATCCAACAACACAGGTGTATATTCCAAGGCTTGTACAAATGTCTGGAAAACAGGCATATTGAGCCTTTCCAAATCACAAACAGAAAGGTCAAGCGTAACCGCAAAGAAAAGTTTTTGATGTGCCTTTGTTTTGTCTTTGCAGAATGCCTGATACTCGAACTTTGTATATATATACTGTACGTGATGCATGTGGCCGAGAATACCATCCCCAGTGTGTTGGATTTGATACACCTATATCTGATAGTAGAGAATTCATATGCCAAAATCGCAAAGTGAATGACAATTGACACAATATTTGTAGCTATGCAACTCATTTCTGTTGTTTTATTAAATTGACATGGTTAATTCAACTTATCTATTTGCCGTTTTATTTCTGTTGGACATCAGATCTCAACAGAAAGACATGTACAAATGTGATGTTCTTACACTAGACTATGAAATGGAACACCATGGACCATGGAAATAATGTTCTTTATGGAACATAGTCCAATCTCGGAACAGAAGTCCCATTCCATTTTAAAACCGTATTCTATTCTATTCCATATTCTGTTCCGTTCCATACTTCATTCAGTTCCGTGTTCCATTCTGTGTTCCATTCCATATTCAGTTCCATTCTGTGATCTAGTAACTACCAAATAAGTATGCGAGCAATTAGAGATAATGTATGGCTGATTCTCATGTTTTGTTTTTGTAGGAGAGAAAAATAAAAATTAATAAGAGGTGTCATTTCATATGAATGTAAATTAAAATGGCAGTTACCATGGTTGTCTGGTTTCATTTCAAATTTTTCTCAAGGCAGTTGAAACAGGAATATTTTGACAGTGTTAGATTATGTTCTAGTAGTCCCCAATTGGTTTACACATGTATAAAGAAAATGTGTGAACCTTGTGAAATAAACAATCTGACAAATAATGGGAACACTTCCACTTTAGCGGTCCCCAGGAATTGGTAGTAAAATAAGAATGATGGCGCGCGAAGCGCACCGTACCTATGGAGGAGGTGCTTTGCACCTCTTCTATATAATAGAGGCGCGCTAGCGAGCAGATCTCGGTAAAAAAGCAATAAAATGAAAAAACAACCTCAAAATCGTGTTTGTCGCAAAAAATTATGTTCATACCTTTGGTATTTATACCGAAAGGTATTAATTAATTCTGCATTCAAATAATCGAATCATCAGTATTGACCAGCTGAGTTGCCCATGTGACATGATGATGTACCAGAAGCACGTGCAATGTTTCTAATGTAAACAAAGAGCTGTCATTTTGATGCGAAGTGTATTCTACCGAGAAAAACGCAAATCCAGCTGTTTAAATGCCTCTGAGGCTGCGAGATTTGTTTAAGCTTACTGAAAATATCGACAGATTGATACAATGGCTATTTCATTGGGTCTGGTTCTTGAGTTAAGTGGTGTCTCTTGTAAGTTCTGTGATAAAAGACACTTTGGCCTGCGAAAGGACTAGTCTTTCAGCACAGACCAATGTTGCTGGCGTTGTTCCAATAAAGCATGTGGTAAGAAGGTATCAATTAGACATGGATCTGATCATGGTTTTCTAATAGTAATCTGCCCCTTGAAAGCATCGTCCTTCTCACATATTTCTGGGTTTACAGAGTTGAGCAGGCGTTTGTGGAACATGAATTAGCTATCTCACACACAACTATCGTGGACTGGTATAATTTTTCAAGAGAAGTCTGCATTTGCATATTGGAGAATTTCAGTAGAAAGATAGGAGGCCCTGGTAAAGTAGTAGAGATAGACGAGTCTAAGTTTGGAAAAAGAAAATATCATAGAGGAAGAAGAGTAGATGGCATCTGGGTTTTTGGGGGCATAGAAAGAGACAGTAAAGAGTGTTTTTTTCAAGTGTGTAGCTGACCGAACTGCTGATACCTTAATAGCAATCATAAAAGAGAATATTTTACCTGGCACTACCATGATTTCACTGTTGGAAAGCTTATAGCTCCCTAAATAATGAAGGCTTCTCCCACCTCACCGTAAACCACTCTGTCAACTTCGTTGATCCGGACTCGGGCGCCCAAACAAATACTACTAAGAGTACCTGGCGTGCCTTAAAGAAATTCTTACCTAAAGACGGAAAAACCAAGAATTTGTATGACACTTATTTTGCACAGCATTGCGTCAGGAAGAAGACCCCTTTCCTGAATTTCTCAAGCTAGTGAAAACTGTTTACCAGCCCAGAAGAGTCAGTCAAAAAAGCCAGAGTTCCCCTCTCAAACATTGTCAACATCCAGCACTGATGATTTTCAGATGTAAACAGGTTAAGAAGATTGTTCATGCGTATTGGTGAGGTTTTCTTGTATAGCTAAAGTATTCTTTCTTTAGATTTTATATGTTTTTTTTATGGGGGCTGCTGCCCCCACACCCCAGCTACACAACTCAATTGCCGTTGGGCTCCTTGTTTTAGTTTTAAAACCGTTAAAATGGGGTAACTACACTCGCCGGTTAAAAAACAATATGGCAACCATCATTATTGTTTATCTGCGCGTAGTAACGTCGGATGCGCAACAGACTATGCACATAGAAGATGCGCAAAGTACTGGGTACCGCTAAAGTGGAATCTATCCAAATAATGTTTATAGCCTTGAAGGTGGTACATGTCAAACAATTTCTTGCTATTTTCTTATGACATAATTAGACCACAATACTTGATGAATAAACTGATACAGTTTTGATGCAAAGCAATATCGTTTCAATGTTAGAAAATTCATCCGCATGTGATTGGGTGATCTATTTATACATGTAATACATGTCACTGGGTTGTAAATTCGTGGATTTGTTCCGCCCAATGATAAAAAATCGAAGTACCCACGTCAGGTCACTTGCTTATTATTTTCTGTTGCATAGATGCTTTTGGAAACTTTTTAGTCTTAAACAGATTTAAGATAATCCAATCTATAGCAGATATCAATGATTAAAGGCAGATACCCATCCATTCAAACAGGATTCATAAAGCTCTACATTGACTTTCCTGCAACGTCCACGTTCTAACTGTAGCGTCATAGTCCTTAAACAGAACGAGTTGAAATTCACTGTATCACTGCTTCGATATATCTGCCTGAATACAAAATAACAGTATACACAGACTGTTTTCTCTGGAAAAAAAAAATACGAGCCTGGATTTAGCCCCTACTCTCAAAACATAACACTTTCATTTTTCAAGAAAACGCAAATAAGGACCCCCGGTATAATAATCAAATAAGAGAACAATTTTGCAATTAAATTTGGCCCCCGTACTTGGACCAACTGTTCACCGGAAGGTACAAAATCAGTAATCATTGCAATGTTTTCTCAGGCTGATATCCGAGATTAGAAAATGGCAGCTTTTCAGGTATGCAAAAAAAGAAATAGCAAAAGAAGGCATAAAAGCAATTGGTCAAACTGTTTTAAAATTAAATTCCCTATTTAGGCTCTAGGCATTTGCTTTTGTTATGAAATAAAACCTTTATGCAAGGTTAAATGTTGGAAGAATAAACACTTAGTGGAACTTCTTTTGCGCATGAATATTATGCCAATTAGACTGGCACTCCCTATTCTCACAGTCAGCTGCTCACAGTACTTAAGATACAAGCAAGTCTGACTAAATGAGGATGACCATCAATCCAACATACTATATGTAGTTATTAAAGCTCTCTAGTATTTCATCTAAACCTCAAAACATTTTTGCGTTTTCTACCTTCTGGAGAGTGTCATATTTTCATGTCCACACAGTACTACCCCAAAGTGGTTAGGCAGAAATACGGACTCCATATTCTCACGGTATATGGATATTTGCCTCAATGTAAGCAAATTAAATGCAAGCAGAAATATATCCTAATTTAAAATGTTAAGTACATCCATACCGCAAATAAACAAAGCAAGAAATAACATGACCGGACAATTATTTTCTATTTTATCACCACTTTTATTATCCTGGGTGTTCCTTGTTACCACCTTTGGTGATTTTTCACTATTTTGGCTTTTAGAAGTCACAAAATCTTTAAAAAGAGACAGAACTGAAATCTTATGTGCTTTTTTTTATACTTTACAAGTATTCATGAAGCCTGTTAAGACAATATAAAAATAGTGAGACATGTCTGAGTGCTTTCATATAGCATTACCGCGAGAATATGATTGCCGCGAGAATATGGAGTTCAAGTATACTAGCAACCACGAATTTACAACTCCCACGATTTTACAACCACCGACCATAAGGGTCTCAAAACACATAGGAGCCCAGGAAAAGTCAGCCAGAGGTCTGTTACAGCATAAGTACACATACTTCCGCCAGTAACTGACAACTGCCCTTCTTGAACTGGGGCAGGGGAAATGAAAGTAAGTGGCCTGAAGTGGTAGCAAAGCCGGGCTCTTGACAAGCTACCGACTGCAAAACGCAGCCCAGCAAGATAGTGTCGTTAAGGTAGAGTATTTGAATTTCCTAGCCCTTTACTTATGAGAACTACTGGCTTTCTTTCATCATAGAACATTTCTCTGTATTTCTGTATACTTTTCTCCACAGAGAAAAAAGGTGTGTGTGGGTGGGGTATGGACGGCACAGACGGTACCAAATGAAGATAAAACTGGTTTAATGTCAAATTCAGCACAT
Source organism: Ctena decussata (assembly GCA_963989385.1). Classification (NCBI taxonomy): domain Eukaryota; kingdom Metazoa; phylum Mollusca; class Bivalvia; order Lucinida; family Lucinidae; genus Ctena; species Ctena decussata. The sequence continues at coordinate 27,467,390 of OZ022498.1, read as the reverse complement.
TTAAAAACGAGCTATTACTTTTTTTATTTAACCATATTTATGTCATCTTTGTGATAAAGTGTCAAATTTGTGGAAATTCGCTTTGTTTATATTTTCGAACAAACGCCACCGGAAGTACTTGAAGAACGTCATCGCGCGCGTGCGAATGTCAGTGTGTTCGTTTAGCTATATCCATGTGTTGGGTAAAACCCATCACTTAGTTAATATGCAGATGGGACAACCTACCTACCTTTGCGTCTTAACCCCCGACGGGGACGTCAGGTTCCGGCAAACCAAGTGCTGAAGGCGGTTAGCTGAAACAAAAGTATAGGAAAGTGTGTGAGATGAGTTTGCACAGTGCGATAAAGAGTGTCAATATAGTTAAAAGATAAACACAGAAATTGGTGTTTAGTGTTTAGGGGGAGGTATGGCTCACCTGGCAGACAGCATCGCTGAATTGCGCCAGGGTGGGAAGGACCGGCATGTGGGCTGGGAGGGTATTCCAATGGATGATAGTCCTTGGGGAAATATGAACTTGTAACTTGTACTAAGGAGTTCCACCCTTGTTAGGGTCACCGTAGTTATACGTATTCTTCTGGAGTAAAGAGCTGACTAAAAACTTTTACAGTACGAGGCAGCATGCACCAGTCTGTATCTACCACTGAATGTCTTTAGTAATCAAAGGGCAGTTGAAATACACCGGGCAGCGTTCACGCGGCATTTTCATCACAAAGATTTAGCCTTCATAAGTATAGTCGCTCCATCCACCAGAATAATTGAATATGTGTTGTATTAAATGTTATACTGAAATTAGTAGCATAGGCAGAAGCACAAATCCGCACCACAAGAGATGAGTCCAGCATCGCAGGATTAAAAGGAGAAGAGAAGATCCAATGATGATCGCAGCATCCTGTAGGCCCTCACTTTATAGCCCTCCTTGACAACTGTGATCCACATGCACTATCTCGACCAACAAAGTCCCAGCCATAATGGGTTACCCAACACCATATTTACACTAACCCTCAACAGCTAAGAAGTTACAGCTCGACATACGCATAAGATCCTCCAAAAAAAAAAAAAAAAAAAAAAAAAAAAAAAAGGTTGATGTATTAGTAATCTAATATTATTATTCAGGTTGATGTATTAATAATCTAGTAGTATTTATTGCAACGCATGCAACTGGTTGTATACTGGTTTAACTATCCAATCATCAGGGCTCCAGCCAGGTGCAAATTCTGGGGTAATCAAACACCCCAATCCATTCAAAATACGACATATCATGTAGCCCCTCATCAAAGCTGCCTCATACAGAATGCCCAGAAGAGGGGCCACAACATATGTATCCCCATAAACATCAAACCGCCGGATCTCCTGTACATCTCCAACCCTACCTAAGGCTGGACCCCTGAACCACAGAACATCTAATTTCATTAAACACTGAGACTCCATGCAAGAGGAGAGCAAGGCGCTAAACTTAATCAATTTGTATACGACTTTAACTAATGCTCAACTCCACAAGCAGACAGCACAGCTGTATAGGGATACGAATAACATCAGCACTTCAGCCATCTGCAAGCCATGGGCAAGGTATCCAGCGCATCTCCCTAAAAGAATCCATGTTAAGGCTCCCCATCAGTGCACCCTCGGCGAGGATGCCCTGGTCAGGGGCCACAACACGTGCACATACCCCACTTAATCCCACAAAACCCAAGAAATGCCACCCCACAAACATCCCCATGACCTACCCACGGCAGGAGTCCTGATACAGCCTCTAATTTGTTTCATTCAATAATGTGGTTCTTTTCAAGTGGAGCGCAAAGCATAGGTTCCTACTCAAGGTCTCCATTTCACTCTGGAACCCGTCCAGAAGCTCCTCATCAACAAAAGCGTCCAACACTGTGCAGTCCATGATAATGCGGCACAGCATCTCACTATCAGCTAGATACTGGTCCGCATGCTCCGGGACTACCCCAACCAGCAGCCTCTTCAGCCCAGAGATATACCCCACCCTAACAGAAAGCAACAGGGAACAGTCAAGAAGAAAGTGCATCAGATCCTCAGGCGCGTTCTTACATAGGGGACACGTAGGAGACACGGTGGATTTTTTATACTTCGAGCGATGCGACTGCAGAACATATGTATCAGTAAGCAGCTTTACCTTTATTTGCGCCCTACGCACGTCCCTAACACTATTACTAACCAACCTCCAAGAATTGTGCACTCTACCCACCCCACATACTTCAATGTTAAGGTACCTTAGGGAAGACTTAGCGGATGCTTCAATTTGCCACTGTTCCGACACATATCCATCCACCCCATCTTTAATCGAACCTGTAGTAGTCTTTTAAAGTGGGGATTTGCCGATATGAAAGTGGATGAATATGTCTTGATTGTCTAGTGTTACGAACAAGGTAGGCCTACTCAGATGCAGGAACCTTGTACATTATTACAAGACGACTTATGATCTATACGCCGTTGGTCTAGGGCGCTAATTCAGGTCCTTCATCATAGCAGTAAAGCTGGGTGTGTAATTATAATCTGTTGTCGCCCACCTGGCAGCCCTTCTTTGGACCGCTTCCATTTTATGTATATCAGGACTTGAGTACTGATGCTAAGACTAACAGAGGGATACCTATCTTGTCAGTACTAACTAAGATCCTTGAAACTGTTATTAGAGACCAAATACAGCCTACAATCGAACTTCTCCAAAACAAACTGCAGATCGAGAGGCTTCACCAGAAACTCGTCGCCCATGAATTGCTCCCTAATCCTCAAAGTGACCATGCGGGAACAGAGGGAAAACGTCAGTCCCCTATATGTTGCTTTCCTTGACGCAAATTCTGCTTTTGATGTGGTTTGTCATAAAAGTTTCATGAGAAAGTTATACCATATTGGGATTGAGGGTAGTACTTGGCTAGTGATTCGTTCTCTCCACCAGGAAGCTACGACTGCTGTTGAATGGGATGGAGCTATGTAAGAGGCATTTAACGTAAGTCAAGGTGAACGACAGGGTGGTATACAAAGTACAGAAACCTACAGGGTGGTATACTAAGTATAGAAACCTACAGGGTGTATTTCAATGGATTACTAGGGCGGATCGCTGATGTCAAGAGTGGTTATCATATTGGCGAAATCTGCTGTACAGCTCCGGCTTGCGCCGACGATGTGGCGGCAATTAGTGATATGTTGGGACCTCTTCAGTCCATGATATCGTTAGTGGTCGATTACAGTGAGATGGCACTTTATCTTATTAAACTAGAAAGAGTGTCATATTACCCATTAACAGTAATTCTCGAAGTTGCCAGAACAGTGATATTTCTTCTTATTTCTAGGTTTTATAAGGGAGAGTAGCATTTTCAACCCTGGTAGGTGAGTCCTTTTTCACGAGGGGATCATTCTTAAGGAAAGAATTTGTTCTATGAGCAAATTCTTTTCTATAGAGTAACCCCAATACAATATAATTAAAAATAGAAATTATCAGCTACAATGGGATGCGGCCATAAAACATGATAACTCTGACCGTCATATAAAGGCAAATAGAAAAAAAAGCAAAGGTAAGAAAGACTGTCTCGGCCTGTCTGCAAAAGACAAGTTATTCCTTTTTACATCTCTCGTCTCATTTATTGAAACAATTAAGTAGTAATGAATACAAAAATTCTGGAATCACCAGCAAAATTAGATTTTCAGACAACTATTTTCGATTCATCTATAGATAATACAGAAACGCCAAACCAATCTTATGTCTAGGCTATCTTTCAAGTACAATTAATTTCATCTGAAGGGGCGAACACACGATGTCTGTAAAACAATAGATACCAATTAAGCTCAACTGTCTCAAAACAAAACCAAATTATATCTCTATATAGACAAATTTGGTTACACACGCACTGAGAATGTTATATTAATTCACCCTTTATAGACTGGATACCCGTTTTGGGGACATAAGCAGACAGTGCAGACCCAGTTCAGACGCCACAGTACGCGGCGTCTGATCAGGTTCAATGCCGTTTCCTTACAAAATTTCTATGCAAATGCAATAAAAGTGAGAAAAAATTCACAAAAAGATTCCACACTTTTGGAGACAGTTCACTGCATCGGAGACGACACCGACCTAGTTTGTAGTAAAGCTACCCGACATTAACCAACGCTGAATCAAAATTGATTCAACTGTTTATGACACTGAAACATCATTGATTAAATGTTGATTCTACGAAGTGTGCCTGCTGGGACTCCAGCAGACACGCAAGATTGAATAAACCTTGAAGCAACATATTGATTCAACGTCGTGACGTTGAATCAAAGTTGAATCAATGTTAATTCAGCCTAGTGTGTCCAGTGGGATGGCTTCGAGTATGATTCCACCCCGTTCATGCAAAACTGATACAGACAGGTTAGGTTTGGCTTTTGGGGTAAGAGCTTTGACCAGTACGGCTGGGGTTCACAACATTCTGCAGCTTATCCAGATAAGAAAATCAATAATACAGTCTGAAGGAAGACCCCCAGAAAGTAAGGAGCGCATAGGAGAGACAAAATAGCAGACTAGTTTTATTAAGTCCATACTTGAATAGTAACGTAATGTTACAATACTGCCCACACCCCATTCACATCGGATTCACCGGAACTGTATTTTGTGTGGTAGTTGCCTCCCCTAAGCCTACGCTAATGGCTACGGTCAAATCTTGTAGGTCATACTTACTCGCGATTGAAATGAGCACATTGATCACAAAAGACCAAACACCGACCTTCCAATGGTACAGAGATGAGATATATTATACAGTTATTTTATCTAGTAGTTTCCTGACGTGACAATAAAGAGAACAAATAAATGACAATTTGCGCTTAATGAAGTTCATAGTATAGACTAGTGGCACCGTAGTATTTTCTGTGATCATAAAAAGACGTTTATTATCAGGTGAAATGACAGCTATGCTTTTGAATTCAATATAAATAAGATCTCTGCTGGATAAAAGGTAACTGAACTTTATTTCACCCTTTCAAGGATGTCCATACTAGTAACGAGTCAAATTTTGATGTGTTGTTTGGTGGGTGGGTGGCCGGCGAAGGGCGAGAGGGGAGGAAAGAGCGTACTAATGGAGATGCAGAAGAATTGCCAGACTCACAGATTATAGCCTGCCAATGGCACCAAGTCTTATATGTATGAGTACACTTCCATCTCTTTTTGTCATTTTTTCAAAAAGGCGAACTAGTTTTGTACTTCTGTCAAAAAGCCTAAGATGCAAATTGCGCATGCTCAGACCAGCCTGATTATGACATGCACTGCTGCGGCTACAACATCGCATAGATCTTTGTAGATACAAAAAGAGCAAGCGTCTTTTTCTGTATCATAATACATGTATGTTTTCTCTCGACAAAGCTCATCGGAATTAAGAGCAGATTGGAAGGATGTAACGGAAATTGAACATGCTTTTTATCCATGTCTGCTATAATGAGTTACCGTGTTTTCTCTAAATATCCGGACATGGCAGCCATTTCTGTAATTGTACATTCTACTGTAAAGTTCTGAAACTTGGGACACCTAAAGTAAGTACCATAACTGTCCTAAATATGGGACAGTTTGATTTTACAATGTAGTGTGCATCCAAAACATGCAGATGGAATTGTATACAGTGTAACCCCCTGATAAGACTGCAGTCTGATCTGGATCTGCACTGATTGCCCAGAACTATCTGTCCCAATACTTAGAATTTTTACAGTATCTTCAATTTGGGCAAGTCTATTTGATTTATCTGTAAGAACAGTGATTACCCCCTCCTCCTTTTTGAGTCCCTGATCTATGTGTATGTCGTTTCCTCGTGGAGTTTTTTTTCCCTTTTTTCTGCCCAACTTGGTATAAAACAATTTCAAAGTATGACGTTTCTTGAGAACACCGATACCATTTATATCGGGTTTGGCATTACATGCGAAACCGAGGGTATTTCTACGGAATCATCTAGATTGATTGACGTCATGCTCAGTTTTATTTAAACCCGATAAGATTTTTTGCTACGTTTTTTAGCTCACCTGAGCCAGCGGCTCCGGGGGAGCTTATAGGATGGTAAGGCTCCGTTGTCCGTCCGTCCGTCCGTCGTCCGTCGTCCGTCCACACTTTCAAACAACTTCTCCTCTGAAACCGCTGGGCCGATTGTAACCAAATTTCATATAGAGCCTCCTGGGACCTTAGGAACGAAAAGTTGTTCAAACGGTCCTGGTCACATGACCAACATGGCCGCCATGCCCATATATGGTAAAAACCTGAAAAAATCTTCTTCTCCAGAACCAATAGGGCGATGGCCTTGAAACTTGGTATGTAGCATCGGGTACACGAGTACTACCAAGATTGTTCAAATTATGACCTTGGGTTGACCTTGACCTTTTTTACGGTAAGGTCAAATTTGCTTCCTTATGCTTTTATATGGCAAAATGGTGCAACATAAGATATCTTGGAAACTGTTGAATATTTTGGCCTAAAAATTGGTACATACAGTCATCTTAATGACTACATGAAGATTTATGAGTTCAAGAGGTCAAGGTCATTCTTTGACCTTTGACCCAGAACTCTCATATTTTGACAATATCAAACAATCTCCTCAAAAACAACTAGGCCAATTGTAATTAAATTGCATATAGATCCTTCAGGGGTTGAGGGAATGAAAATTTGTTCATACGGTCCAGGCCACATGACCAACATGGCCACTACGCCCATATATGGTAAAAACCTTTAAAAACCTTCTTCTCCAGAACCAGTAGACCGATGGCCTTGAAACTCGGTATGTAGCATTGGGTACTCAAGTACTATCAAGATTGTTCAAATTATGACCCTGGGTTGACCTTGCCCTTTTTTACGGCAAGGTCAAATATCAGAAAATGCTAGCACATGAGATTTCATGGTAAGTTTTGAAGATTTTGGCCTAAAAATTGGTATATACAATCATCTTAATGAGTACATGAAGATATGTGAGTACAAGAGGTCAAGGTCATTCTTTGACCTTTGACCCAGAGATCTCAAATTTTGACAATTTCAAAGAATCTGCTCTAAAACCACTGGGCCAATTGAAACCAAATTTCATTTAGAGCCTCGAGGGGTTGAGGGAATGAAAAAAATTTCTAACGCTCCTGGACACATGACCAACATGGCCGCCATGCCCATATATGGTAAATACCTTTATAAATCTTCTTCTCCAGAACCAATTGACCGATGGCCTTGAGACTTTATATGTAGCATTGGGTACTTGAGTACTATCAAGATTGTTCAAACTGTGACCTTTTGTTGACCTTGACCTTTTACAGCAAGGTCAAATATGGGAAAATGGTAGAACATAAGATTTCATGGAAAGTTTTGAAGATTTTGGCCTAAAAAATTGGTATATACAGTTGTCTTAATGAGTTCATGAAGAATTATGAGTACAAGAGGTCAAGGTCATTTTTTTACCTTTGATCCAGATCGCTCATATTTTGACATTTTCAACCATTTCCTCAAAAGCCAAAGGGCCAATTGTGAACACATTTCATATAGAGCCTCCAGGGGTTGATTGAATGAAAAATTTGTTCAAACGGTCCAGGTCACATGACCAACTTGGCCGCCATTACCACTTATGGTATAAATCTTTAATATTTTTCTTCTCCAGAACCAATACACCTATGGCCTTGAAACTTGGTAAATAGCATGGAGTACTAGAGTACCACCAAGACTGTTCAAATGGTGACCTTGGGTTTACCTTGGCCTTTTTTGCGGCATGGTCAAATATGGGAAAATGCTAGAACATAAGATTTCATGGAAAGTTTTGAAGATTTTGGCCTAAAAATGGTATATATGGTTGCATTAATGAGTACATGAAGATTTATGAGTACAAGTGGTCATGGTCATTCTTTGACTTTTGACCCAAAACTCATATTTTGACAATTTCAGACATGATAAGTAAAGCCACCTTGCCAATTGTTCAGGTGAGCGATTCAGGGCCTCATGGCCCTCTTGTTTTCTGTAAATTATGCAAGGGAGTTTTACAGATTTTTAGTAGAAATAAAAGCATTTACAAAGTATGAATGACCGGGTGATAGAATTTTACAAACCTTTCGTCTACCAGTTTTCAAATAGTCGAGAGAGGCCCTAGTGTGCCTACAACCATAAAAGGCATGACGATTCAAAGGTTTCATAGCACAAAATATATCTTTTCATAATGCTCATGGAGAGAAGGGTCTGCTCCGATGAGAGCAGTATCGGCAGAATCTGCTCCTAGGGTAGCGGATCCTTCCCTTCATGAGTTGACAGGTAATCAGAAGGTGGGCAATACTGAAAATGAAGGAGTGCTTCCTCTTAAACCTTAAAGTAGTGCTTGAGCGTTCAATGACATTTCGTTTGTTTTGTATTTAGTCCTTAGCAAAAAAAAGGGTAATAACGTTTAAATAATATATTAGTCATGCTGTTACAATGTACGGATTATATGTAGTGTAAATTTTATGAACGAGGAAATGAACTCTATAAGCAATATGCTTCCGTTCAGATCCTCAATGAATATTACATGTATATATCTTGTCAGTTACTCATGTATGAATAAAATATTGTTTAAACCAGATATGTCCTTTGGCCACGCCCGGTCTAAGTTAAACAAAAAATTCTTGGAAGTCGGTGTCTCACCTGTCTGCGTATTGTCATAAAAAGAGCTAAACCAGAGTTGGTTGGTTTGTTGTTTTGGGTTTATTAAATCCCTTCTGTGAGACGGCTTGATATAGACTGAAAGACTATCTCAAAGAGTCGTTAAACTTCACGGCTTGATATAGACTAAAATACTGTCTCAAAGAGTCGTTAAATTTTAACGACTCTTTAAGACAGTATTTCGGTCTATATCAAGCCGTCTCCCAGAGGCAGGGGGAAAGAAAAGAGTTATGATAGGCGAAAGATAATATAATTATGCAAACAACCCCACCCGCACCTACTGCAAGCACAGTTGGCCCTTGTCCCACTATTGTCCAAATTAGTTAGATAGTTACCCAGCATCATAGGACGACCCGACTGCCCCCCAGCTAAATCAGAAAATTCGACAAAAGTTTTAGCCGCTGCAAGTTGCAAGCAAGAAAAAAAAATCGGAGTATACAATAGCCATTTTTTCTGTTGGTTTGGTAGCATAGATACACTTGTATAATTCGTCTTACAATAATAATAATGATACTAAAAATATAAAAAAATATTTTTTTTTGTGTGTGTGTCAAAATGTTTCTTATTCAGAGAACGAAGGATTTATGTGCCACATTTATGTTTTCCGATATTTTTTCTCTTGCAAATATCGTGAAAATAGAAATTTGTGTACAATAAGGAGCTAGGGGCTTCATCGCTGCATTTCACTGAGACCGTTTCTCAGAAAATGAGATAATTATTTCGGAAGTCATATGAAACCAGCAAAATAATTTGAGAATAACGAGAATAGCAAACTGATTATAGCAAGAAAATTATATGGTAATAATGCTCCCGGCGGTATTTCGCCGACCGCTGCTGCATGACGTCTCATTTAAGTTATGATAGACTACTATACTTCCCATTTAGATAGGATGAATCCCAGACCAACGTTCGTAGCGCATATGTCTCATTGTCAATGAAGACTGCTGCTAAACTACATCTTTATATGAGCCGCGACACGAGAAAACCAACAATGTGGTCATGCGCTCAGCGCAGACTCAAATCAGCATAGGCATCCGCCCAGTCGGATCAGAGTCTTCGCTAAGCACTTAAATGGTAGCTTAGGGTCTAAGCTAGCTTCATGCGGACAGTGAAGACTCTGATCAGACTGGGCGGATGCCCAGGCTGATCTGAGTCTGCGCTGGGCGCACAACCACATTGTTGGTTTTCTCGTGTCGCGGCTCATATTATCAAATTCTGCCAGGTTATTATGTATTCTAAACCAGTGGATTAATAGAATCTATGATGGGGTTGAGGCCAAGGCAAAGAAATCGCATGCTAGTTTTCAGATTATTTAGTTTTCTGCGAGGCTTGCCGAGCATAAGACTTAAATAATCTGAAAATGAGCCTGAGATTTCCTTGTCGAGGCCTGAACCCCATCATTGATTATTTTTCTCACCCATTATATCTCATAAAAGAGAAAATTCATTAAATACCTTAACTTCTTGTTGAGGCCATTACTATAAACTTCAAGCTATTTCTCTATTAATAGTTATGACATGCGTTAATTTCACCTTGTGCATGCATTTTTCATGACCAGCAGCTAATCAGAAATTTACAGTGACACTTCCTGTACATCACTGGGTGTCAATTTCATGTTCTGCATGCAATTCTCATGACAGGTAGAAAGCTGATTTGTTGAATTTTAAGTTTGTAATTAATTGGGCTGTACTATGTAGCAATGATTGGTATTTTGAGACAGCTTTCTGAGCTTAGGCTGACATAGCAGGCCGGGATAGAAAAATCTCAGATACCTCTAGAAAGGGATGTTCTTGTCCAGTGGGCGAGAAAAGAATATCCATTTCTAGAGCTGTGAGATGTTATGTCTTGGCCTGCTATCTCAGCCAAGGCTTAGAAAACTGTCTCAATCTGTCACCAATTTTTAGTACGCCCCAATCATGTTACACGCTTATTTTCAACAAATCCCCTTGCTACCTGTCTTGTTAATTGCACTCAGAATATGAAATTGACAGCAAGTGATGTGCATGAAATGTCACTACCTGCCAGATATGTAAAATGCATGCACAAGGTGAAATTAACAGCACAGAACTATGAATAGAAAATTAGCTTGAAGCACGAGAAGAAGTTAAGTATTCAATACATATTCCGTTTTATAAAGTATAATGGGTGAGAAAAATAATCAATGATGGCGTTGATACCTCGACATGAAAACCTCAGGTTTGTTTTCAGATTATTTAAGTCTAACGCTCGGCAAGCCTCGCATAAGACTAAATAATCTAAAATTCCTTGTCTCGGTCTCAATTCCATCATATATAGAGGCTATTAATTTCAAGGGTCAAACATCGGTAAATCGCCGACAGGTGTCTTTACCTGTACGACTTACAGGTAACTTCCCTTGCATATGGTATGAAATAGTGTGGTTTGGGTTGTTCTATCGTAAAAAGTATTGGGACAAATGGGTATGCAAGCAGTCCAGACCCTGATCAGACTGCTCCTAAGGAGCAGTCTGATCAGGATCTACATTGCCCTTCCATGTGCATTTTGTATGCATTTTGGCATCATAAAATAAACCGTGTCCTTTTTAGACAATCACTGCTCTCCCAATTTTTAGATTTTTCGCGGCGCAGCCGTATATAATTTCAGTATAGTTCCACATTTCACAAGATTGCATTGGTCAAATAACGCGTATGTCAAAATTTAGCCCCAAAAAACAAAGGTCAATGATATTTAATCTTTGTTTTTTCCGTCGTACTGCACTGCGTGAAAACTAGCACTCTATCAGACATAAGTTCATGTTACTCTTGTTTGTTATAGATCGAAAAACAGACGCAAATATCCAAAACTTTTTTTTTTTGTTGATGTAAATCTACTTTTGATTTCTACTATTGGTTTAATACACACAAACAAACACTGCATCATGTTGGTAACTCTTTTGAAATCAGGTCAGTCTCAAGACTGACCGCGGTCCATTTTGGAATTGGACAGCTCAGTCTTGAGATAGGTCATTGTCGCCAGCCAGTGTCAAAATTACGGTTGTGGGTGCCTACCGACATAGTTCATTTGAGTCGTATTCATGAAAGTTATCATTTTTGTCAACTCTTCACCTAGAGACATATTACAAAACACACTTCCATTTAATCTGCGCCGATTATCTTTGTTTAAAGATTTTTCTTGTTTACGTTACTTTCTATCAGGTGTTGCGTGACAATATGGAACTGACAGAGTTTTTGGCCGGACTCATTTCCAAAGACATATTACGTAACATAAAGTAAGCTTCAACACAAAATGAAGTAATTAATTATAGAGTAAGATAACAACAGGCGCATTTTAAATTTCCCGTGAAAATTTCTGTCACGCAACAAAGTTTAAAGTCCAATCTCCTTTGCATCTAATATAAGTCCGTATTAGCTTTTTTCCACCATGACAGCACCCTATGCCTACATATGTGTTCTTCGAAAACCCAAAGTATTGTTTTTTTGCTCTAGCTGTATTGGCAATAAAAAAGCTTTTCTTAGTTACACCAACTTCAGTATGGACCTGCTCTTCGAGTTAAGTTTTGTTAGAACAACGTTGACATTAGAATTTAAAGGGAAATCGCCTCAATGTTCGTGCGCATACATTTTGACGCAGCGTCATTGTTTCCTGCTATGGTTATCATGACGTCGTTTGCCGTAACGCTAAAACGTTTACGTCACTTTCGAAGAAAACGTGGGCTCTTTGTTGAAACAAACGTATAAGCTTCTATTGTTAGCTCATGTCGTTAAGGTAATTAAATGTTTTTTCCTTTTTTATAATAGTTGCTTCTAAGATTTAACGCACGTGGCATAAGACGATCAGTCATATTGTTCTCGTAAGATACAAATTTTACAACGGCTAGGCGGCGACACTCTTGTTTTTCACTAATTGCCCTAGACTTTCCTCAGGATTCATAGATTGTCGATGCGAACAGGGAAAAATTATCAAAATGCGCATCCTCGGAAATTGGTCTCAGCACTAAATGATAAATTGAAGTCATGCACCACGGACCAAGCTTTGCCGATGTTTCTGTGAAAATACATGTCGGCAGTGGCCGGGTCCAATAAGTTAAATGTTCGCACCTAAATTTGTTCATCGTATATAAATGTGATATAATCTAGACCAAGAAAAAAGTTCGAAATTCTATGAGAAATAACAATGAACATGCAGCCTAGTTTCAGTCCTTGGAATTTCTCTCATTAATATGTTTTCTGCATACGAGAAAATTTTGAAGGCGACAATTTCATATAGACTATATGTTCAAGACATAAGAACATTGCTGAAATTGAATATTGCATTGCTATAAGCAAGCATCGAATGGTAAGAGCGTTGTCCATATGGCCGTTAATGGCGCCAAATAGAAAGCGACGTCAACGCATAAAACATTGACGTCAACGCGCTTATATGAAAACTGCACGAAATAAAAGTGGTTTTCCTTCCATAACTCGAATATTTAGTCGATGACCTATATTTTTTATTTGCTTATTTGCACGGGGTAGATCATTCCTTTACTATATCAAAAGTATATAAAAATTTCAATTGTGGAACTTTTTATATTGAAGAAATTCCACGTTTTTTCCAATAATGGGAAATGGCGGGAAACTAAAAACTGAAAATAACATATATAATGAGGCATACGACGATGGCAATTTTGATGGTCAAAAAAAGAGACAAGAAAGAGGAGTTAATAAATCTTTATTTCGAAACGATCGGTCATCTATTTTCTCGGATCAAGAGCTCGTAATAGACATAGTCATGTTTCAAACAGGCACATAGATGGCGCTGCATTATCTAAAAAAGTAGTTCGGTGACCCCATTTTTTTATTTCATTTTTTCACTCAGCATATGATATTCTACAACTGTGTGAAGTTTCAACAAAATTTCAATGGCAGTTTTTATAGGGTGATTTCCCTTTAACCATTAACAACAACGTTAACAGAGCATAAAAATGGATCTGCATGTATGCTTATATTTGATTTGGAGTAACAGAACTGACGTTGAAGAAACTGGAAATAAAGCCTCGTGTATAATCATTAGAACCCCTTTCAATCGTAACAGAATTAATTTTGCATTTGCATAAGCTTCTACGGTGTCAAAATAACCCAACAAACAAACAAAAATAACAAAAAAAACCAAACAAACAGAAATTGGCTCCGTGAATCCGGCAAATGTCAGTCGAGTTAAAATCAATCATATTCTGGTGGAATTTATTTGAAAGTGAATGGATGCATACTAATTGAGCTGGGCATCCACCAGTCTGACCAGAGTCTTCGCTTTGCGCTTAAAGGATAGCTCATGGTCTAAGCTGGCTCCATGCGGACAACGAAGACTCTGATCAAACTGATTTGAATCTTCGCTGAGCGCACATGCCACTTTGCTTTTTTTTATGTCGCGGCTCATATATATAATTTTTCGCCATTTTTAGGAAGTGAAACCTCTTGTGACTTCCTCTTTGCTTACCTGGACGACAAAGCCCTTCCAACGGGAATTTACTCTTAAAGGTTAGAATTTGCTCCTCAGGGAGCAAATTCTTTCCTTTAAGAGTAACCCCCATTAAAATCGGAGAAAATTGCTTCGCGGTTAAACTAGCCCCCCCCCCCACTTTAGGTGCTATCTTTCACCGTAAAGTGAAACCAAGAGTTTACAGACATCAACCTCAGATCCGACTGAACGTGGTTTGTCGACCGTTGTTCATCCTTTGCCAAAATTTGAAGAATGAAAATTATTCTTACGCAGCTGCCCTGGGCAAAGATGCAATAAGGTTGGTGTGCCTGTAGGTGCATTCGGAATTTTGCTATTGGCAACATGGTAAATTTACGATTCGGTACCATTGGCTGTTATCGTTTGCCAGTGGTACCATTGGCAGTCTGAAAAACTTCGGACGGATATTGGCTGCCATTGGCATTTTTTCTGTTGGTGACCAATACGAAAGTACATGTAAGTCATTGTACGCGAAACCTTTATTAGATCTGTTTGAATCTATCCAAGAGCTCCCATTCACAGTACTTAGCAGAGCATATTTAACACAGGACCCCAGTCAAAAGGCACATAAATATGAAATTTATCTAAACGTAGCACCATTAAAAATCTTTTTTCGCAACTTGCTGAGCCTCTTTGTTTGTACCTATTAAAACTGAGAAAATAGTTGTACTATCTTCCATTTCTACTAATCCCTGCTCTTCCCTTGCATTCGTTGTCGTCATGAAAGAGATGCAATTTTTGTAATTTTGCCTATGCTTTAGGTTATCTGCAAGACTGACTGCCAATGATAAAAACCTTGGAAGCCATTGGTAACCATCTGCATAACATTTTGAGAAGTATTGGCTGCAATAGCAGCACTTTGAACGGGTACTGGCATGCCATTGGTACCATTGACAAAATTCCGAACGCATTTTCTGTATGTGAACAACAGATAGGTGCGTTCGGAGTTTTGCAAACGGTACAAAAGGCATACCATTGCTATCCGAAGTTTTACTTCTGGCAGCCACTGGTAGCCTTTGGTACCAATGGTATGCAAATTTATGTACCGACTCAAAAAAGTTCCTATAATGAAATATCGTTTGTTTCCATGCTTACTATAGAAGTAAAACGCTCAGAGTTTCATTTCAGAAAGCAAAAGTATCTGTTTGTCAGTGCAACCTTTCATTTTGATTTGATTTTCTTAAACTGAGCATGATACAAAAATGCTTTAAACACCCCAGGGGTCATTTATCGTTTTTTTTTTCTTTTGCAAAATAAAATCTTTAAAATCGCTTTTTTAATTTTCTGCAACGAATAATTTTCCCACATTGACCTATGATATAGAATTAGACACTATTGATTTCAGACCGCAAAACAATTTGAAACATTCAGCCACTTCGTGAACAAGAATTAAAACTAATACATAAGGTCCTTCGTTTCACAGAAATTGTGTTCATTGTCACTTTAAATAGAAACTCCATAGGAATCGAAACAGTGAAAAGTTTACGATGGGTGACCTTCCATCAATATTTGCCATAGTGCCAAGCGGAGATAATGATTATAAAGCGACTTATAAGGAATTAAACTAAAAACTTGACATAGACTTAAATGGCAGTTCGAAAGTCTATGCTTTTAATTTAAAGGGAGATAATCTTAGAATTTCACTAATTCAAACATCTTTTGCAGTGTCTGATGACAGGATGCAGTAAATTAAAGATCTTTTTCGAGGTCCACTTAAAATCTGCAGGGTCAGTTTTACATGTGCGCATGCCCATTGATAGTTTACTTTTCAAATCACTCCACAAGAATATTGCAAGATAACTCTTGAACGGATAGGCCAGGTTTAAAGATTTTTCAGCTTTTTGTAGCTGACTGTCTTTTTTATGCATCAAAAGTCTTGTTAATGCATCAAAAGTCTTGTTTATGTTCAGCAATCTCCAAGCGACTCTAAAAGTCAGTCAGAAGTTGTTATCGTAGCTTGTTTGAGTCAGTATAGTTACCAATTGACCTCAATGGTCTCTACCACTGGCAGCCAGTCTTGCAAAATGGGATCTACTCTTACAGGAAAGCATTTGCTCCTATGATTCCAGCTGAAAAGGGGAGGCAAAACTGAAAATGGTACAATTACTTCCCCTGATGGTATGCTCATTCACCTTAATATATGTTTTCTCTTGACGAGCTTCAAGAAATGCAATGCTTAAAGGCTTAAAGATTTCTGATTTGCATTGGCGTCAATTCCGATGCAATCGTCGTGCACGAATATGAGATCATTAATGAGCTGGGTTAGGCTTCGTATTTTAACAATCTCGTGCAGCCAGGGAATTTAAATATTTACTGCGCAAATCATGCTATTTTTAATAGTAATTTGTATCTATAGACAGAATAATCTTCTGTTATCTTAGAAAGTGGAGCAAGTCGACTTGCCGACTACAGCACTCGCGTTTTTCGTAAAATATCTAAAAACTGGGACATCTAAAATAATTGAGCCACGACACGACAAAACCAACAATGTGGTTGTGCGCCCAGCGCAGACTCAGATCAGCCTGGGCATCCGCCCAGACTGATCAGAGTCTTCGCTGTCCGCATGGAGGTAGCTTAGACCCTTAGCTACCCTTTGAACACTTTACGAAGAGTCTGGTCAAACTGGGCGGATGTCCAGGCTGATCTGAGTCTGCGCTGGGCGCACAACCACATTGTTGGATTTGTCGTGTCGCGGCTCAATTATCGTTAATGTCCAGCAGTGATGCGTCTAAAAGATCCTGTCTATCCCAATATTTAGTTTTTACGGTACAACAAAATTGTGCACTACAGTTGAGAAACAGGCATTACTAATTGTGACGGATGGAATGACAGACAGATGCATGGTTGTATGCACCGAGGAGGAATGTAATTAATGAGAAAAATTTGTTGTACACATCAATTGCTGTGTACATTATTTGACTTTAAAACATGTTCGAACAAAGCCCCGATTGAATATTTAAACTGGAAACAGTGACCAAAACACAGGCTTAAAAGCCCTGACACTAAAACAATAACAACAACATACATCCTAGATCAAGTTCAAGTTTCATGTTTCAGTTTATTTATTTGGGCTCAAACAAAACATTTTAATGCCCTAAACATTGGTGGTTACATCATACATTTGAGAGGAGCATAGTACATAATGATATGCGACAAAGTCAAGAACCAAAGGTGCCCTGCAATGGCATTTCTTTTCTTCAGAAAGTCATGGTTCGATATTTCGGCAAGCTTCATATAAACGATCCATTTAAATTAATATGTATGCAGGCGATAGCGTCTACTGCTGGTCTTAATACTTACAAGCAACCCAGTCATAACTGTTATTGCTTGTAAAGACTGTTAAGCATTTGAAGATGTTGGATTTTGCTGCATATTGCTCCGCCTTATATACATACGCCCGAGGTCTGATTCACTGAATTGGCCGAGGAGTTCCGAATGCTCGGGCCTATGTAAGGCGGAGCAATATGCAGCAAAATCCAACATTTTGTTGTTCGGCCGAAAGTATACGCCGAAGCCGTAGATCTCTAGGTCTACGAATGAATTAATTCTCGACCTGCGACCTTTTACAGCTGTTGCACGGACATTCATTTAATGCTTTGCTGTTGTTAAAACAAAATAGTCAATTATTAATGATGAGACATTTGCTTCTTCTCATTTTATTATTTACTCGGTGCGACAGTGCGGCCATCTTTGTTATATCGTTGTTCCTAACAATAGTCGTGTGACGTAAGTAGTCCCATGTCATACATCCGAGGTTGATTCACGGAATTGGCCGAGCGGTGTTCCAATTGCTTTTTGCTATGACAGTCCACGTCACTGACTGACTTTAAAAAAAAAAAAAAAAAAAAAAAAAAAAAAGAAAGACACTGCACTGTCAGCATTAGTTGCTTTTGGAAAACAAATCAGCTCTTTTTATTGCGTTCTCGACGCTGTAAATTTTTAATTTCGAGACAAAAATCATTATGTTGTAGCTATTCTAGACAGTTAATCATACAATCGCAGTTGTCTTTATATTCACGCTGTTTATGTGAAAACTGAAACGACTGTTATTGAAATAGGCAAAATACCAAATTGTGGTTGAAACAGAGGGTCATGAAGGCCCCGAATCGCTTATCTGAACCTAAAATTACACACACTGTCGTAATCATCATAGGTCTAAGAGTTTTAACCTTTTCCCCCCTCAAAATTCACCCAACCACGCAAATTGTGTTTTTGATGGTTTCAATTAGTTTGCTTAATGAGGTTTTCAACAGGCTTTCTACAAATTATTAGTCAAATCGGTCCAGGAATTTGACTGACTGTACCATATTACAGCATGGCGACCATCTTGGATTTTAGCTGGCAATCATTGTAGCTTTTCTGTGCCCAACTAGGGTCAAGTCAGGTAAATTCGGACACCAAGTTAATTCGGACAGTGGCATTGTTTCCTTTATAGTCAGTTGTTTGGAATTAAAACAAAATTAACTGGGCAAACAGCGAAAATCCTGATGAGACGGCTCATCACGAGCCGTCTCATCTGGATTTTCACTGATTGCAATAGTATGTCCTAATTTACCCGCTGTTTGAAGTAACCCGACTCGACCCTACTATACCAAAACATTTTGTGTTCAGGTGAGCTGATAAAAAAAAATCTTGTGATGTGGCATTTTCGTGGCGGCCATATCATAAGTGGTTACTTTATATTTTATCATTTATTAATATTTGGAGAGCAATAAAACATACAGTTATTAAAAAAAATAATGAATTGAAATTCTTTCATCTGAAATGAATCCCAGATTAGATGGTTTGAATTAGAAATCAAACAAAGGTTATATGCCTTAGGATACTGCCAGGTTCCCGCAAATGGTTCATATTAAAAATATTTATGTGTTTTCTTCTTATTGCTTTTACATTAATCAAGTCATATTTCCAAGTGTTTTTTTTTCTAGTACTGTTCCGGCGGTTTATCAAATGCGTTAAAATAAAGAATACATCACTGGTCAATTGACAGACATAAAGTATACATTACATATTGCTATTCCTTTTCCTCCAACCTGAGGTGGTCGGATGGTGCGATGGTGCTGAATGTAATAGCCAATGCCGGGTCGTCCTACTGATTTGATACATTGTAGGGCAAGGGCCTACTCTGCTTGCAGTAGGTGCGGGTGGGGGTTGTTTGGACATTTTTTTCTCTCGTCTACCATTTCTCTTTTCTTTCTCCCTCTCCCTTGGAGACTGCCCGATATAGACTGAAATACTGTCTCAAAGGGCCGTTAACCCCAAATCAATCAATCAACCAATCAGTTAATCACATTGTGGGAAGACGCAATGAATGATGGGTGCTTTTTGTATATTTTGATCTGACAGTATTGTTAGTTCATCGATGAAACGGGCAATGATCAAGGCATGAAACCTGTCGGTAGTTAGATTGTATAGTAACACCTCCCTTTTTTTCATCATTTTTCCAAAGAGAAACAATTTTGTGACTCCCCGTTTGCTTCCCTGAACAACATGTCCTTCCAAACTGGAAGCCATATATAGACCACATGGAATGGATTAAGGCAACGGAAATAGTTTCAGTTGTTTCAAATCGGCATTTTATAAATTCAGCATTTAAACTTACAGATCTTGTTTGGCTACCGAAGATACAGGACACAGAAAGCTGGAACTACCTGAAATGGAAGAATTCAATTAGTAAGTCAAATATTCGGGGTTTTACATATGGTTTTTTTTTGCTTCGGTATTTCTGTGGTGTTGTGTTTGTATGTTATGTAAAGCAGTCATAATAGTTTTCTGCAGCAGGATAATAACAATACTTTCAAGGAAAGTAACTGCAATTTTTATTTTTGCATTCCTTCTCAATGGGGTCAACTCTTAAAGGAAAGAATTTGCTTCTCTAGAAGCAAATTCTTTCCTTCAAAAGTAGACCCCTTTTCGGAAGGTTTTCGTCGTCCGTGGAAGCAAACAGCAACTCACAATTGCAATAATGGTGGGGGGAAAATGGCGGCATATCCCTACAACTTAAACGCTTTCAAATTTTACGATTATCACAGTAAAAGAAGGTGTCTCAGTATTAAGACCAATTATGTTACCATAAAAATTCTAAATATTGGGACACCTAAAGTGATCTCCGTTATCGCCCTATTTAAACAATTTGGTTTTACAATGCAGAAATTACTACGTCCATAAGGCAAAACGTGCATACCATAACAGTCTGATTTTGATTCTACACTGTTTGCTTAGACCTATGTGTCCTACATGCTTCTTCATGATGAGCTTTAGAAGGTGCAGAAAAGGGCAACTATTTTTTATAACAGGACATTACACATATGGAACTGGAAGTATGACTGGCATTCTGGAGAAACTTAAGTGGGAATCTCTGAAAAAAAGAGAAGGAAAGATAGTAGACTTATAATGCTTTAAAAAGGTCTGAAGGGTGCAGCCAGTATACCCATAAATGACCTTGGACCCCAAGCAGGCGTACTATGAATCTTCATTCTCTGGCATTTCAAACCCCATTGGCTGGGGCTGATATATATTATATAAGTCCAGCTTCTTCCCCCAGACTATTAGAGATTGGAATTCCCTGGAAGATTCCCTTATATCTGCTGCAGAGTGTGCAGAGGATTCAGTTACTAAGTTTACTTCTCTTGTAAGGGCTATAGGGACTAGCTTCCCTGATCACAGGTCCTGGTGAAAGATTGTCCTTGGAAGTATCACCAGTGAACAATTCTCAGGGGCGTAACTAGGGGCAATTTCATAATACGCACAACCATGTTTTATTCTCTACTTCTTGAAGGGAAAGCTAGTATTTCAGCCACTTTGGTAATTGGTATTGAAATATTGTCTAATTTATAAATTTTCAGCATGCAAATATGCAGGTGCGTTTTGAAATTTTGTCAATTTTGACAAAATTTCAATACGCACTTGCGTATTTGCCGTATAGGTAGCTACGCCCTTGATTCTGATTCTGATCCGTCCGAATATTTCTATCTTTTACGGTACTTTTCTTCAGATCAAGAAGCTCTAGAAGCTTACATTCTTATCAAACTGATCTATTCCTCTAGAGACAATCATTTAGTAGTTTGACGTCATTGTTAAACCAATTATACTATCTGATCCTTTTCAAACTCACAGTGGGGATGTGAAGAGTTTTCAGATTTAATTCTTCATCCAGCTTCACACTGCCGGAACATAATGCATCTTTTGTTAGACCTTATCCGGTCAATGTTAACGCCCTTGTCTACGACCCTGTTTTTTTTCTTGGCTAATCGTTCATTTTGTCGAGTAAGAGTGAAGCTTGACCTTGTAAAGAGCATAGCCTGGTTCAATAATGAGAATGGACGGACGCACGGTGCTCCGTACCGCGGCCATGAACACGTTCTGCTTAGATACTGGGGAAACATCGGTACAAGAATTGAAATACACACATTACTATACTCGTCAAAACAATTTCCACCGCAATTTTTAATCATGATGTTGACGATTTAAATATAACATTTTCAAATTATTTTGCTGTTAATTAGTTGCCACAACATCTATCCACGGAAAACTTTTTAATGTCTCAGTTTCCTGCTTGCGTGTACAGAGTTACCTCGCATAACTAATAAACCATAGACACTTCGACTAGGCACTTACTGCGCATGCGCAGTATCGTTATTTTTGTCTCATTAAATTCTGAAGAAATCTTATATTCTAGAAACATCTAAATAAAATATGAACAACCTTTCAAATGGCGAACATTGCATCTTAAAGTGTGCGAGACTGTAAATTACCTCCCTTTGAATCAAAACTATAGGAAATTTGACTTTCAGATTATGGGCTTATCAGCCACAAATTTTAGTTCTGCTTTCCTAGACATGTGAATACGTTTCTTTGCAATATTTTTAAATGAGAATGCATCAGTTTATTGCAAAATTGTGTCAGGCATGCAGTTTTGAAATGTTTATGACATTACCACTGCAACTTCAGAAAGTTTGGCTTTTCTGCCTAAACGTTGAAATTTAAAAGTGTGAAGTTTTCGTGAAAACCGTTTTGAATTCCGATTTTCTTTTGTATATCAAGCAACTGGAATCCAGTGAATGTGTCTAAGAAGTACAGATCAGAAAATGAGAGAGAAAAAAAACAAAAGAAAGGGCGATTTTTTTCATGAGACATCTAGGGAAATTAGAAATAGCCCCCACTAAAATTGGAAGTTGCGCAGACTGTCGGTTTATATTAAAATTTTGAAACATGTCTGTCTAGCAATATAGAAAGGTCATATCAGTACTACAGTGGCTCTTTAAGTTCATTCATAATGGTACCTTTTCAGAAAAAGATGCTTCAGTCAATGCGGCGGAACTTATTTTGAATAGTATATATGAGCCGCGACACGACAAAACCAACAATGTGGTTGTGCGCCCAGCGCAGACTCAAATCAGCCTGGGCATCCAGTCTGATTAGACTCTTCGCTGAGCGCTTAAAGGGTAGCTAAGGGACTAAGCTACCTCCGTGCGGACAGCGAAGACTCTGATCAGACTGGGCGGATGCCCAGACTGATCTGAGTCTGCGCTGGGCGCATAACCACATTGCTGGTGTTGTCGTGTCGGGGCTCAATGACAACACAGCTGACATGCCACGCCCATTCAAGGAAGGTAACTAAAATATTTTTGGTACACTTATGCAATGGGGCTAGTAGGTAATGGCGGCCTGGCAACGCTTTGCTAACGTAACTAGAGTTGAGCTCAACCGTCAGTCAGTTAAAGCATGATCTGCCGGGGCATGCCAACAATATCAAAATCAACATCAGTGGTGTTAGGCTAGTTTTCAGATTATTTGGTCTTATGCGAAGCTTGCTGATCAGTGATGATTTTTTTCACCCATAATATTTTATAAAACAGAATATCTATTGAATTATTCTTAATTTCTAGTTCAGGCCACTCCTATGTACTTCAAGCTAATTTCTTATTAATAATTCTGTCCTGTTAATTTCACCTTGCGCATGCTAATCAGAAGTCTACAGTGACATATCATGCACATCACCGGCTGTCAATTTCGTATTCTGCAGGCAACTTACATGCAAGTTGAAATTAAATGTATAACATCATTGGACTGTGCTATATAGCAACGATTGACACATTGAGCCACCTTTCTGAGCTTATGTTGAGATAGGAGGCCGAGATAGAAAAATCTCAGACAACGCTAGAAAGGGATATTCTTAAACAGGTAAGCCGGGTAAGGTTGCCTGATCTGGATATCTTGTGCAATATGGGTCAGGTTGGAACAGAGATTCTGACTGCTAGTGAAATTCCTTTTGTTTCCGTTAAATTACAGTCATTTCTTATATACAAATACATGGATTGAAAACCACTTTAAATTGGGTTGGAATAAATTCAACAGCTTCATTTTCGATGTTTAACGTTGGTTACGACCGCAGGCCCCAACAAATGTTAAACACCTCAAACCGGTTAATTATATTATTGCCATTGTTTGTCGGTTTTGTATTAGTCTTTGTGTTTTGTATATTATTATTTAGGATGGCTTCGCAGCCATCTGCTGGGAAATAGCGGATCTCTTGCCTTTTCCTTCTTATTTTGCTTTGTATACTGTCTGTATTTTTCCTTTCCCATTTGATGTCTAGGGCTATCACGATCATTGCCTTCCCTATAGTTTAATCAGGACAAATTAGAGGAGATTTTTTAATACACGTACGAAATAAAACGGATAATTTTGAAAATGAATCAAAATAATAGAAACATATAAGATTAAGACAAAAAAGAGGATTTTCACAGCCGTTCTATAATATAAGATTCAATCGGGACAACAGAACCCTTATTACAGTCAGTGCTGTCCAAGATTTTCGCATGATATATCTGAGAATCTTGCAACCTCAGTGTCAGTAAGAGAAGAAGAAGAAAAAAAAAAAAAAAAAAAAAAAAAAAAAAAAGAATTGAATAGAGGACATTTGACTTTTTCAGTGTAAGATCGATTTTTATTTCACCGAATGAACCCTAAAAGCAGTATTTTCACGAGTGGCAAAGCCACGAGTGAAAATACCACTTTTGGTGTTCATGAGTGAAATAAAAATTCATCTTACACTGAAAAAGTCAAATTTTCTATTTCTTTTATGCTCGAAAAACGCAATAATTCTGTTTATTCAAGAGCGTCAGCCATCACGACAGAAACACAACTTTTCTCCTAGCCGTTTTGGGTCAAATTTGATGCTTCCAGCATGTTTATTGGGTATGAATAGTACAACTGGAGCTTATGTCTTCAATTCGGGCTGAGTAGTGTAATCGGTTACCTGTTACCTGGAGAGAGTATTAATGTGAATGCAGTTATTTCCCTTAGACCCGGGGAGCGATAGGTATTAATCGATATTTGGAATGTCATATCGATGTCCATATCCCAGGACAGGTGTTGAACTTCTCTGAAGCCGGTTTTGTCATCACCGTGTTAACAATACGAATGCGCTGGATGGAAACATTTTTAATTTTTAACAATGTTGATTTTCATTTTCTTTTTCTCAGATCAAATCAATTTACTTTTTCAGTTGCTCCTTCTCGTTTTAATAAGTCTCGTTTTTCCCTCTCTCTCTGATATTTAGGTCAAATTTCGTAAGAATTGGCGAGAAAATAAATCTGATTATTGGTCAGTTTTTGACAGCGGTTTGTTTTAGTTTCTGACAACAAAAACATAAAATTACTTATAATAATGAAATTATGGTATTTCTATCCCTTTGACGGTCTCATCTTTATGGAAAGATTAAGCCTGATACAGATACCCATCCACCCACATAGTTTTTCTCATTTCTTTTTTTTTTCTTCCTTTTACCCCGCCCATCGGGGCTCGCGAAATAGACTGGCTGCCTGGTGCTTCTGCGACAGAGCTGCTAGTCCTGGTGTCATTTATCGCAGGCCGAGCAATACTTGCAGGCCCACAAATTCAGAGGCAACATCTCGACGACTAATTTTTTTTACTGGGACGTTAAAACACTACTCAACAGGAACGATAACGTTTTCTCTTGATTTTCTGTTTTGACAAAACTGTTTAAAAATTTATGTAAACTGTGTCTTTCGGCATGTAACTAAGCTGCGCTATTTAAAACAATAAGATAGAAATTTAAGATTAGTCTGACTTGCTCTGTTTTTCTGCGAATAAAAGTAAATAAACTAATGAGCCATACCACGACAAAAACAAATTGGCATGTGCGCCCTGCGAACACTCAGAATAGCGTGTGCGTTCGCCCATCTGATCTGGGCCTTCGCTGTCCGCATAGAGGTAGCTTTGACCATTGACTGTCCTGTAAGCGCACAGTGAAGATTCTGATTAGTCTGGGCGGCTGCCAAGACGGATCTGAGTCTTGGCAGGGCGCTATTGCACTGCGTTGATTTTGTTGCGACGCGACTGAAATTACTGTTTCATACAAAAATAATCACAAGAATGACGTTCGGATTAAATATCCATTTCTGACCTTCATTGCCGTTAGCAGGTGTTAATTTTGAAATTGCATTGTTTTGACAAGACGTGTGACCAACTGTATTTTCACACCTTCCGATCGACAGCGACTACTCAGTTGATGTCTTTAGCAAACAATTAAATGAGCCGCGACAAAGGTGCACGTACGCCCAGCGAAGTCTTAGATCAGCCTGGGCATCCGCCTGATCCGATCACAGGCTTCGCTATCGGCATGGAGGTAGCTTAGAGTCTTAGCTACCCTTTAAACGCAAGTTCAGACTCTGCTCAGACCGGGTGGCTGTCCAGGCTGATCTGCGTCTTCGCTGGGCGCACATTCCAATTTGTTCGTCTTATCGTATTGCGGCTCATATGAGGAAACTTTTGAACATTGAGCAGAAAAGAAAGTGACCTGTCCATGGGCGGAACGCTGACCAGTGCCTTGCAGCTTTCAACTGTTCTTTCCGTATTTCTTACTGCATTTAATTCTATCTCAATTTAATTTCCACATGATAATTTTAAATGGTTTTCGCACAGTCACAGCCTGATTTGATAACAAATGTTCAAAATATTTTGAACAGAAATTCGGATCAGTTTGGTTTGTGCAGAAACACGGGTAAGATTATGTACAAACTCATATTCAACTAAAATTGACAAATTATTAACTGATCATAAACTCAGACCAGTGTTTTGCAAGTGCATAAGTTGGTCTGAGTCAGTTTGCATACATAATTAATTCCATAAATTGACTATTGCAGCTTTATATTTTTTGCATTTATTTTTGTTCAAGTCATGATGACTTTAACAAACTTTAACTGTTTGACAATTACGAAAACAGTTTAGAGGTAATATCGGATTTTATGATCGATAATCGATTAATCCTCGTGTAATTATAAGTATGTTAATTGTACTGTATATTGTCAACAAATTCCGATCAGCTTGCGCAAACTGATCAGACATTGTTCAGTCTTATCAGTTTGCACATATCAGAGGCTGATAAGTGTCCGCAGGTGCACAGGTTTATTATCGTAAGTAATATTATAGCAAAAATACAAAAAAAAATCACAAAAATGTCTTCCAATATTCCTTGCTAGCTTCACTAAAACAGTCATAAAATTAAAGTGACAAACTTGCATTATGAACAGAAATATTACTAATAAAGTTAATTTATAGCCTTGCAAGAAAAATGTTTCATAGCAATTTTTTCCCATAGCGATTAATCCTTACACTACCACGGTTACGCGAAAATCTTCACCATGATTTAGTTTCTTACATTATTTTTTTTCGACAGCAATATCTTAAGAGAGCAATACAGTGTATGTATCTTCGTGTCTCCTGATTATGAATGAGCAAATCTGCCAGTCAATAATATAATTCTATGGATTCTACCCTGGGATACACTAAACATATTTCGGTTTCTTTGATAAAAACGCCCCACCACACTCAAATAAATTTCAATCAAAAATGTTAGAACAAACATTAGCAATTATGATAATAATTAATAGACTGATCGAACATTACCAAAAATATGTAATTGGTTTGCAATTTGTTTTATTTTTTTTTAGCTTATAAAGGGATTTTTAAAACTACAAGTAGTCGATTAACTGTCTGTTCATTGTTGATGGTCACGTGTAGAAGTTACGTGACTTCTTTCTCTTTTTTCCTTTCTTGTGTTCATTCGTTTATTCTTTCTTTCCTTCTTTCTTTCTTAATAAGACAATATGAATAGTCTTCCTTTCTTAGTTAGATCATAAAAGCACATATATAAATACATAAACAAAACACGAATACCAAGAAATGAAGTGCTAAGCCTTTGAGCAATATCGGCGGATTTGGACTTAAACTATTTGAAACTATTCTGAGCGAGGTTGTTTCGAAACGCGATTTTCTGTATGTTTAGAGATCGATGGAAGAAATTTATAGTATACTTATTTTATAATGAATTACATCAATGTAAACATTATAAAAATCTCTCAGTGGTGATAACTTATAAAAGTTTTATAGAAAATCTGATCATTTTCAAATTTTAGGCTGAACATAGCTTCTTAGGCATTTTCGACATTATTCTTATATAATTTCATGTGACTGAAGCTTCAAACTTCAAAAGCCGATGGAAGTATCAAAATATGAAGTTAATTTGTATATTTTTATACCATATTAACGGACAAAGACTGAAGTTTATGATCATAACTTATAAAAAATTGTCGTAGTATCATATGTGTATTTAATTTCACATTTTCTATTATATTTCTATGTAATTGCATATAACACTCGACATTATTTGAACAGGTAAGCTCTCGGATAAACCCGTAAGTCGCTATCGGTAGTTTCCGCCATATTGAAGCATTAAGTTCCCTATGAGTAATTTGAAAAATAGCTTCAAATATCATTTTGATAAACATTTGCCAAGAAAGAATACCTACAGGAGACTTAGGCGGCCTGACGTCGCGTGCAGTAACAATGTTACGTTGGCGCTTTAAGTGACGTCATTAACGTCATAATGACGTGCTAACATGCGTGACGAAATTTTTGTCAAGCCAGATAAGATTTAGCCAATTAATCCACAAAAAACTTGAGGCCATTTCACAAAAATCCTATTTCTGAAACAGTGAAATCGAAAGTGATAATTTCACTGTTTGAAACAGTGAGATTATCAGTTTCGATTTCTCCGAGAAATCTCTATAATTCATTGAAAAGTGTAAAAGAAAATTGATTCTACCATGGGTGGTTGAACCTCTGATCTCACGCATCTCGTTATATTAATGGCTAATGGAATATTGTCATCAGGCAATATGACAATAATCGAGCCGCGACACGAGAAAACCGACAATGTGGTTGTGCGCCCAGCGCAGACTCAAATCAGCCTGAGCATTCGCCCAGTCTGATCAGACTCTTCCCTAAGCGCTTAAAGGGTAGCTAAGGGTCTAAACTACCTCCATGCGGACAGCGAAGACTCTGATCAGACTGGGCGGATGCCCAGGCTGATCTAAGTCTGCGCTGGGCGCACAACCACATTGTTGGTTTTCTTGTGTCGCGGCTCATATTATTTTATCAAATGTTATAATTGTATATAGTTTGAATAGATATTGGCTGGCATGTTATTTTAAATCGATAGATTTTCTTAGCTAATGACGGCCATTACCGGTCTATATTTGTTCCATTCAGTTTTACAGCATTTAGTATTGTCTAGCATGCAATCGTTTAATGAACCGGGCCAAGCCTTAAAGATACAGCTCTAGTTTCAAACGGGCGAAGTTAAGGTGAAATGGTACGTTTTCAGGGGAAGCAACTGTTCCATTTTCATTTTTTCCTCCTTTTAAATGGGGGGCTGGGTCGGTTGGCCTAACTGTAAAGAAAATAACTTACTCTCACACGGAGCAAAGTTCCTAGTACCAGGGGCCGTATTCATAAAACGACTTAAGTGGTTGCTATGCTGTTGCTAAGGCTAAATTTCTTTGAAGGAGATTCCCTACAACTATGAAATTTGCTCTGGAGGAACAGTCTTACAAAGACTTTTCCTCAAGACCAAATTTCATATTTGTAGGGAATCTCCTTTATAGATATTTAGCCTTAGCAACCGCATAGCAACGACTTAAGTGGCTTTATGAATACGGCCCCAGTTCTTTCGAGTCAATTCCAATTGGATATGACACCAAGGAAGCAGTACTTTTGTTAACGTTAAACTTGTCTCCCTTGTTAATTGGAAGCAAAATTATGAATGTGTATACATTCACTCACACTGGGAAACCTTTCTTCATAAAAGCCTTATCGAAAGGGCTTGTCCTGTGTTTTAGAGAAAATTGTCCAAAATTGTATAAAAGACATAAAATAGCGGTCTTATGCATCATGAGCTGTAAATAAGGAATAGCCAGATTTAGGATTTGCAAGTTGTTAGGAATTGCTTAAAATATGCATGTCATCTAAGGAGATCAGAACTCTGTACCAGAATAATTTCTGCCAAAAGAGCTAATATGCAACTCTGTGTCAACCAGTGTGCACTTATCACAGCGATTACACTAAAAAGGACAGAAAAAAAGTCCGAAATAAAAGGTCTAGTTAGCCTACAGAATCAGACCGAAGTTACCTTTCATCTGACGTGACTTAAATAAGAAATCTACCAACAATGAAGTCTATTCATCTGTCAATTTATTCACTTCCTTGCCAAATTAGTCCTTTAACAATTTGGTTACTGAAACCTGACAAGAAAACCGTCTGCGTTGCTATGGTAATGAGGAACCGCCGCAAAATATGATGTTGAAGTTTGTCACCAGCCAAAAGATAGATAGGCAACTCAGTTGTTGTGTTGAAGAACATTGAAAACAAAAAGGGCAGCTAAAAGCAATGCAAACAAAAAGAAAGGCATACGTTAAACGTCTTTTAAATAGCTGAAATAAAATGATTTTTTAAAAATACCGTCGCTATTTCTCCCCATTGACTGTAATAGACATTTACAATTGCATTTTCCTCTAGACTATTAGAGATTGGAACTCCCTGGTAGATTCCCTTGTTTCTGCTGCTGAGTCAGCAGAGGATTCAGTTACAAAGTTTACCTCTCTTGTAAGGGCTAGGGACTAGCTTCCCAAATCACAGGCCCGGGTGAATGATTGTCCTTGAACATATCCGTGACCAGTGAACAATTCCAAAACCGATTCTGATGCACTTAAGCTGTAGACGAATACAAATGGTGCGACTCGAAAGATATACCAAAGACATAATACTCTGTCAGACGTTTTATTTGAACTCATTTTGGAAGCCATTGGAACACCGCTCGGCCCATTCCGTGAATCTGATTCTCGGAATTGGCCGAGCGGTGCTCCGATTGATTAAGGCCCTGTCACACTACAACGTTTCAGACAACGTATGCCAACGTATGGAAAATTTATCCAATACGCTGGCATACGCTGGAGATAAATTAAAACATCAAACAGCAGCCGGTTTCGGAACGCACACATAGCGTACTGAAACTTATAAATAACTTATTCACAACTTATCCCTAGCGTATACATAACTTATACAAGCGTATAACAGCGTGTTCCCAGCGTATCTGTAGCGTTCTTGTCTTATGCCGAACGCATGCACAACGTCAGTCTAACTTACGCCGACCTATGTATAGCGTGTTGGGGCGTGCTTCGACGATCAGGTGTAAAGCGACGGCTCTCTACAACACTTTTAATTGTAGTGGAGGTTGATCGATGGGCATGCTTAAAAAACGAAAATTAGAGAACTTTGCAGGTACATGTAGTAGCTGACCACCTGTATGCCTACCGTCGTCCCAATCATTACCCGACTGCCGTGCCTACAATGGTAGCCAACCTCCCTCTCGCGCAGACTCCAATGCCTCTTTAGTGTATCCGTGGCGGCATCTGCAACAGCTGTGGTGGCATCTGAAGTATTAACCCCCTCTCAAGCTCCAAAACGACAAGCAGAAGCGATCCAAGAAGATTCCTTATTTAAAAGTGATGAATTGCTGATCTGTATCCAATATATATAGCTGAAGCCCAGGTCGCTGGCGGATATGTTACCTAAATATGCTCAGTGCGTACGTGATACGTTGAATAAGTTCTAAGGTCGTCAGGCATAGGTTGGATACGTTCTGGATACGTTCGGTATAAGTTACAGGTAAGTTACCTATAAGTTAGAAATAAGTTGCGCGTACGCTCCACAATGGACCTGCTGGCTGCCGACGTATGTCAACGTATGATTAACTTACAAGTTACGTGCATGAACGTACGCATAACTTACCTGTTGCGTACACCAAACTTATGACTAACTTATAAACAATACGTCGGCGTACGCTGAAAATTTTATGCATGCACAAAATTTTGGATCACACTGGACGTACAACAACCTATACCAACGTATTTGAGCGTACTCGTAACTTGTTCATAACGTACCCCTAACTTATTCAACGTACACCAGCGTGTTTACTAAATTTCTCATACGTCGGCATACGCTGATGCTATACGTCACTGTGTGACAGCCACATAATGGAAGGTCTTCGACGTCCAGGAAAGAAAACAGGAAGTCACAAAAGTGGTGTTCGTTAAAAAAACATGGAGTTGTGCCCACACTTTAGTGATAATATACTACGCTGATAGTAGATTAGAACAAGCGAAATTTTCAAATATCCTTTATCATATGACATCGGTGTTATTCAGTGGATAACGTCCAGTCATAAATAGAGGATCTTACACTCGAGGTCATTTCATATGAAATTTATGAAACGACCCTCTGCGAGTTTCATAAATTTCATATGAAATAACCACGAGTGAAAGATTCTGTTTATCATATGACCCTTTAAAATGAGATATTTTCCGCTTCAAAATAAACACCATTTGAATAAGAAAACGCATGGTTGACACCACGTTGTCAATGACGTTACGTGTAAGGGCCAAAGTGTTATTACACGTGTGGTCATTCAAGGAATGAATTTCATTTTTCTGAGGTTTATCGAAGTGTAAACTACATTGGGTCACGTGCAAAGTGAATGAACCCCGAAGGGGTTCGTGTAAACTTTGCTAGTGACCCAATGTAGTTTACACTTCGATAAACAACAGAAAAATTAAATTCATTGCTTATATTTACATTCGTTTCAATCAAATCTTTCATGAAAAATCTTCTACAAGCGCTAAAATTGAAGCAGTAAAACATGTACACGCAGTTTTTTCTGCTGACAGCTGAACAGCATGCATGACGTCATGGTGTCGCTGACGTCCAATCAGATTGTTGAGAATCGTTGTTTATTTTGACGTCATTGACGTCACGTGTCTCAATGTAATTATTGGAATGTAAACTACATTACGTTCCAATGGTTTACTATAGGGCTTTTTAGTAAATGCACCTAGAATGTAAATATACGATTTTAATGACACGATGTAATCCACTGAATAACAGCGACGTCATAATATAAAAATCGTATGACCACACGTGTAATAACACTTTGACGGGAACACGTAACGTCATCGACAACGGCCAAGTCAACAATGTGTTTTCTTATTAAAAAAGCTCATTTAGATGGCGATAAAATTCCATTTTAAAGGGTAATATAATTAACAGAATCTTACACTCGTGGTCATTTCATATAAAATTTATGAAACTCGCCGAAGGTTCATTTCATAAATTTCATATGAAATGACCACTCGTGTAAAATCCTCTATGTACATGACTAAGTTCTCATCTTATCTACGTTTTTATTGTGTCCTTGTGATTTGCATGGCTATTAATGCTAATAAAAAGCCGTTTCGCGTGAATATATGAAAATTAATGTTCTGCTTTTGTCTTCTAATAACAATTCCAATGTCCTCCCTCATGCATAAAGCCAATCATTCTGGAACAGAAGCATTCACTGACTTCTTTGAGAACATACCTCTAGTCTCCTTTAGTGCTTATAACTATATCTGAGCCAGCTGGTTTACTACATTTTAATGATTTTTTGAGCACAACCCTATGAAACAATCATGTATCGTTACAATTGTGGCTGATGTCTAAATGAGTACACTGTCAGGGCAAGCAACTCTGCCAATTTCATTTTCGCTTCCCTTCTCAATTGACGTCAACTCAAAAAGAAAGAACTATTCTCCACTAAGATTAATTTCTTTCCATTCACAATAGGCCCAATTTTAGAAAGGCTGCCTTATACAGAAAACTAAACAGATTTTTGGTTGGTTGATTTGATGCTTAACGTCCACGGTAAACAACTAAGGTCATGTCGGGACGGTCAGTTAACCTAACCACACTATTCCTGGGCAGGCTTAGACCTCCTAAGCGGTTAACCAGTACTAAGTGCACATACTTTCGCCAGTAACTGACAACTGCCCTTCTTGAATCAGCGGAAGGAGAAACGAAAGTATGTGGCCAGACCGGGATTCAACTAAACAGATAGTCACGAAATCTGTCCCCTTTTGAAAAATGATGAACGCATCCCATATATACCTTAAAACGGAAATCCATGCATTTCACATACAACATGTCATGCAACTACATCTAATAGCAAACAGTAAACTGTTGAAAAGGTATTTAATTATTCATTTTTTATACCCATGCACTACTTTTCCAGAAAATATTTCAAGCTTGCGTTGTATGCAGATATCATGTCGCAAGACCTTTGCACAACAGAATACATAAAGTAAAGAAGACAGTATAAAATCATTTCAGCCCTAACAGGAAACGGGGCGACAGTGCATCAGTTTGATTTCTGCCCCAACAAAAGGTATATAAAATTTGTGTTATTTTCATCGCCAAACAAAACGCATTTTTACTTGATGTGTTTATATTGCCAAGAAGGGATTTTTTCTCAACAGCGCAACTTTAAGTCATAAAATCTTTTCCAGCAATCTGTCAAATTACTCGTTCCCCAGTGAAATCAACCTGAAAACAATTTAGTAAATGAAACCTGACAGATAGCTTTTGTGTTGCTATAGAAATAGAGATATGAGATATTGCCCCAAACCATGCCGACTTGTAGTTGCGAATGCATCAAAATTTGTTTGTTAAGGCATATGGGTACACTTTCATGGGAAGCGACTCTTCCATTTTCATTTTGCCTCCTTTCTCAATTGGGATCAACTCTTCAAGGAGAGAATTTGCTCCTAGAGGAGCAAATTCTTTCCTCCAAGAGTAGACCCCAATTTGGCAGGGTAATGTCGTCCAGGGAAGCGAAGAGGAAGTCAAGAAAGTTGTTCCCCGTTGTAAAAATGGAGGAAAACGCGGAGGTGTACCCATAAACATGAAGGGTGCAGTCTACTAAATATTCATGAGGACTTGCCCCGCCCTTCTCGAGAAGAGTGTAAGGTTTATATTGTATCAGTGATGACGTCACCTGTCAATCATGCATGTTGGATTTCTTGCAGTATAAGAAAAGACCAACAAATGATGGTCACAACCAGGCATATGGTTTAACCAGAAGGAGATGGTGTTGATATTGGTAACTGACCCCCTACTAGAAAAATATGCTAATTTATTTGGTACGAACTGGTGGTTGCCATATTTTATCCAGCCTGGCGACTTAATGAGTTGGGAAGGAGGTGCATGTTTTTATCTTAAATTGGTGGGCAAAGATGGCACTTTAATGCAAGGCAGGTTTGGTAAACTTCGTATGTACAGTTTTATAATATAGTGACCAAATGTTAACATTGTCGTCTGTGCAAAATTAATAACGCATTGCAACCTTTGTTTAAAACTTATTTAGGTTGCAACATACCTAACGACCATTTTCTTTTCTTTGAGAGAAGACCCCATTTATAAAGGGCTATATCGTCCAGGGAAGTAAACTAGAAGTCACAAAATGTTTCCCTTTTGTACAATGGCTGGAACACATTTCAGTGTATCTTTACACCTTAAACATGTCATACTATTACCGTAAACATGTCATACTATTACCGTAAACATGTCATACTTTTACCATAAAATATACTTAAGGACGAAAGTTCTGCACGGATGTTAATTTAACATCCGTGCAGAACTTTTGTCCTTAAGTATACGATTTTTTTGTTGGTGTCCTCTTTACATTCTCTTATTATGCGTGTCCTGGGCTACAAGGGGTGGTTGCGGTCGGGCGATGGTGCTGGGTAACTTTCAGTGCCGGTGAGTCCCACTAATATGGATTTAAGTAGGGCAAGGGCCTACTGTGCTTGCAGTAGGTGCAGGTGGGGTTGTTTGGATATTTTTCTCTTGCCTATCGTTTCCGCCCTTTACTGCCCCCCCTCTCTCTGGAAGACGGCTTGATATAGACTCAAAGAGCCGTTAAACCCTAAAACAACACACAACCCAACCTGGCCTTCAACATGCATTGTTTTACCGAATAGGACTACCTTCGAATACAGCTACTCCGTTAGCTCCATACGGAAAGAGCTATGATGCTGAAAAGTAGCTACTATTTTAGAGCATGACATGTTATTCTCCGAATAGAGCTTTGATGTTGAAAAGTTGCTGTTTTTGGAGCATGATATGTTATTCTCTGAATAGAGCTACGCTGGGCTTGGTGATCCTAGATTACATAGACGCCAAAGATTCCATGCTACAGACAAGCTGGATGGTATTTTCGAGTTGTTCTTTCATCCGCCTCTGAGACTGGAATTATATCCAACGGACGAACGGACGGATTAGCGAACAGCCATCGTAAAAACATTATAATAGCCCGCCTCTAACCTGTGGCGGGGTTTAAAATTTCATATCAGCGACGCATTCTAACGGGATTACAAGGACTTGTGCATCATCCTAATTGCCATTCGTCAAAGAACTAAGTTTCGTCAGCCTAAATTTAAGAGTGATCGTAGTTTACATATAGATTTTCCCTTTTGTTGCTATAGCAATTAAAATTTCTGGCGGGCTGAAACATGATATTAATTATTTTCTTATCGCTCTGTTTTATAAGTTTCTCTTGGACACTTTTTAAGATCGCAGGATTTGTGTTTCCAGAAAGGCAGACGGCTAACCTATTGTACCCTCCGACATCAAACTATCATGTCATACTTTGTGCAGCAGTAGCGGTATTCGCATCTTGGTCTCTGAATACAGCTACAAAAACACAGTGGCTCTACTCGTACGGAGTAGTTTATATTCAAAGATAGCCCTATTCGGTACAACGACGCATAAAACCATGTGCTATGAATGCAGGCATATTTTGCTACGTGCGTTTTACTTGCCTGAGTCGCAAAACATAAATGTTCTCAATTTTCGCATAAAAACTTTAATAGAAATTTCAACTGATATCTTGTGGCATGTAATAATTTGCGATTCTCAGGAGAGATCGAGGAAAAATGGTCTGATTAGGAATTTA
Organism: Ctena decussata; assembly: GCA_963989385.1. Classification (NCBI taxonomy): domain Eukaryota; kingdom Metazoa; phylum Mollusca; class Bivalvia; order Lucinida; family Lucinidae; genus Ctena; species Ctena decussata. The sequence continues at coordinate 27,431,097 of OZ022498.1, read as the reverse complement.
GACGCTTGCTGTTACATGTAAGTTTGATTTCATTTAGTGTTAAACGGCTTATAAACCGTAATGCTAAAGAAAATTCATAATCTTTAATTTGTAAAACCGAACATGGCAAAGTAGCTTACTTTGAGTGTACCTTAGGCCAATATTTCTATACCGTCTCCTAATAGAATAGCTTGTCTATGAAAACATAAATTACAAATTATATAGACAATAATTATTTTACAAACCAAACTCTAGTAAATACCATTATCTCCCAATTTCCAGGAAGGTTCAAAGCCACGTGATATGAAGGCTTTGTCCTTATTAGTCTTTATCATTTAACACATGAATATGAAAAACGTTCAATTTTCATGCATTCTTTCACAAACAAGCTATATTTCGATAAAGGCCTAGAGAGCAGCTTCCTGAGATGAAAAATCACCTTGAGAAAACAAATGACATCTTTGCGTTTAATGAGCTTCCGAATACCCTGCTGGAAGCGCTGATCCAATCTTCTCAGATAATTGAAGACTTTCTATCATAAGATTATATGACAGCGCTTCGTTTAAATTGAATATACGCGTGCGATCTCAGATGTCTTAATTGGAAACTTCAATATTTGGCATTAGGACGGTCCACTTCCACGTGGACTTCAAACAGATGTAATATAGAAATTGGTTCTTAAGGGACACAAGGCCGACATTCGATCAGACGGTGAGTTTTGCACGGTTTGATCTGCGTTTACACTGCTTGCAATTGCCTTTTTGTTGGGCCTTAGGCTAATAAGGAATTAAAAGAACAAACGAAATATCTGCCGGAAGCACGAAATGCCGTTAGCTAGACCGACGGAGCTAAAAGACCATAATGCCCATTATTTAATAACATTCTTTAACACAGGGTATAATCGATTCCGCCAATTTTCGCTTCCTGCAGAGACAGTCCGTCATATTTCGCTTCCGCCGAGACTGTCCGCAAACTCTTGCTTCCTGCAGAGACTACTGTCCTCGTAAAATGACTTCCTGTCGAGACTGTCCGCGTGACTCTGCTTCCTGCCGAGAGGCTCGGCAGGAAGCAGAATCACGCGGACAGTCTCTGCAGGAAGCCATTTATCATGTACAGAAGTATCGGCAGGAAGCAAGAGTTCGCGGACAGTCTCGGCGGAAGCCAAATATTATGTACAGTCTCTGCAGGAAGCGAAAATTAGCGGAATCGATTATACCCTGTGTTTAAGGATATGTGTCTCATGTTGTCAAAGATTAGTTTGTGCATATATATGATAATCTCAAAAATAATTCTACTGTCATATCATCATCTACTTTTAAATAGAAATGAAGCAGAAATAACGGTCCAGAAATTAACACCAAACTATAGAAAAATACACATACCCAGGAAATGCCAAAACCAGAAAGCACAACCCAGCAGGCACACAAGGCGGTTGAATCAATCTTGAATCAACCTTGATTCAACGTCGCCGTTGAATCAAGGTTGAATCAAGACTGATTCAACCTTGTGTGCCCCAAGACACCAAAAGAAATGGAGAATATATTCGATAGTTACATGTAACACACCCAGTCTAACGCAGAGTAACTGTACGTCGGAATACTTAGGGGCCCTACATACCTCAATACAACAACTAATATCAAGAAAGTCGAAACACAAATGACTAACCAGAACAGAAAAAGTGCAACAGTAGACATACACAGCATAACAATGACGTACAGCAAATAGAAGAACCATCTTGGTTTAAACAAAATTTTATTTTGAAACTGAAACATTCGTACATAAAATGAATTCAATTACATATATATGTTAATAAAAGTCAGTACAAACAGAATTTGGAGGAAAGTCTTCCAAGTTATGCAATAGATCATGTCAACAAATATACGAGTATAGTAATTTGAGCTCCGAAATTTTCTAAGATGAACACAAATCCAGTTTCAAACAGAGATGACCGAAATAGAAATATAACATACAATCGGGTATTTAGAGAGCAAGATTGATTGATTGATTGATTTATTGCTTAACGTCCACAATAAACATCTATGGTCATGTCGGGACGGTCAGTTAACCTAACCACACTATTCCTGGGCAGGCTTAGACCTCCTAAGCGGTTAACCAGTACTAAGTGCACATACTTTCGCCAGTAACTGACAACTGCCCTTCTTGAATCAGCGGAAGGAGAAACGATAGTATGTGGCCAGACCGGGTTTCGAACCCAGGACCTCTGACCTATGAGTCAGGTGCCCTACCGATTGCGCTACGCGGCCCGGCCTAGAGAGCAAGAAACGGAATGCGTATAATAGCAAGTAAGTAGAAGAAACAATGTAGTGTGAAAGAGCGGATTACACCGGGAACAATTCTTAAGGCGCATTGGAGAGGTCCATAACAAAGACTAAGTTCAGCCTACGTATACATCATACATTTATCCATGTTATTCCTGTCTATGAATCCGGAGGAATCATACAAAGAGTCTGGGTCCGAGGTTATAAAACTTGAGTATACTCTCAAACTCAAAATAAAGCACACTGATTGGCTGCTTCCGAGCGCATGTGCTCGGAAGCAGCCAATCAGTGTGCTTTATTTTGAGTTTGAGAAAGAACTCAAGTTTTATAACCTCGGGGCCTGGTCACTTGATCTTACAACATTTCCAAAAGTGGATCACTCATCAAGGTCTATGGATACACCTTCATGACTGCCCCCTACCCCTATTTTTAGAAATGGGGACAATTTTGTGACCCTGTTTGTTTCTCTGGACAATGGTGCCCTTCATAAATAGAGTCAACTCTTAAAGTAAAGAATTTGCTCCTTGGGAGCAAATTCTTTCTTTTAAGAATGACCTCTATTGAGAACAGAGGGAAAGAAAAAATACTAGAGTTGCTTCCCATGAAGGTATACACATTTCATTTAAATATGCCCAAAGTGCCCGTTTATAATTTGTGTCCAAGTGCACTAACAATATGAGTTACCTTTAGGAGTAGGGAGGGAGTAAATATAATCATTCACTATGTTCACTGAAAATGGAAAACGAGAGACCATCTATTGACCACACAACACATTATAGTTTCAGGTACATCTGATTTACACGCTAATATAGATAAACACGTATTATTCGCTATCTCTACGAAACCCCTATACCATGTTAAGTAGTATGTTTCCTTTGAATTTAAAAGCTTCTAATATCTTTTAAGAACTTATCAAGCTATTCTGCAATCTCTCGAGACGAAACTTACTAGTTTGACGTCATTATTAAACCGGTGATAGACGCTGATTTTTGTTTACCAGACAAGCCTTTACAAGTGTACAGAGAAATAACCTACAATATATAGGGAAGTGTCTGAGAAACGATGGTTTATCAGTGCAAAAATATCTGTTGAGAATCACTTACCAAGTTCGCCAAACATTTACTTTCAACGCTAATTTGTGCAAATAAGCCTTCATGTTCATATTCAAACTTATATAAAGTAAGTCTAACGCACATCAATATTATATTGAAAATAAATTTTCAGAAGATTCGTAGAAAAATTTACCTTCTAGAATACGGACAAGGTTTTCCGCAATATAAGCGAAAGGCCATACCTATGCGGTAACCAGTCCGATAGCGCTTAAAAACGTATTTCTAGATCTTTCTAGTTGCAATATCATTATGGAGTTTCAATGAGATGCCCAGAAAATTGTAGTTTCCAGCCTGTGGAAAAGTTTCTTCCCTTTTGTAAGTCAATGGAAACTCCATAGGGTACTGTCCTGAATTCAAAGCTGCCCTGGATATTTTGCCACCAACAAGTCTAAAGGAGATCAATTCAGATATGTAGATTATCCCAAAGGGACGAGATTAGCCAGTTTGCTGGGGGTCAAATGTGAAGCTACGGTTACGATTTAAATAAATTTGAATGGGAAAATGTCCTTATGCTTCCTGCAAAATATCTGCTCAATCGCTTCACTGGGTCTGGAGATTTTTTTGGCATCCCAGACGGGCACCTTATTTATCGGAGCGGAACCATTTGGAAAAACTTTTGTTATCGGATTGGAAATATTTGAACGCAATTTTGTCCCCCCCCCCCAACCCCGTAATCCCTGAAGTTTTTGTATCCACTGATTCAGCAGTTTCAGAGGATATATCATTTGAAAAACGTGGACGACGTCGAACGACGGACTGTGATAACCTGAGCCGAAGATCAAAGAAAGTTGAGGACTCGCTATTGTAACAGTAAACCGCTTGTTAAAACACGATAGACCCGACCAAGCACGAGACAGTGGTTGTCATGCGCTAAGTTTTTATATGTCGATGGCGTTTATTCAGTCACTCATGGGAAACGAACTTTGTATCGTAAGCATCAGAAATCTAAAACAAAGAATGTAAGGCATGGAGATTTGAAAGAACCTATTAACTTGTCGGTTCGTTGGTTAACTTGCATAATTTCACAACCCCTGCGATATACTAGTACACAGGGATTGTGATAGTACACAAGCTATCGAAATGGTGCCAAAAGGCAATTCATTTTGACAGCATCAGTCTCATAATGATTTTATAATATTGCTTCAGGCTAAATTTGCCTGCCATAAAGTTCCAGTCGATATATTTTCTTTGTTAATGACTATCATTACGCCGCTATTTATGTTCCATTCAATTTTGCAATGGTTTAATATTGACCGGTATACAATAATTTTTGGAACCGAGTCAGATCTAAAGGATGCTTGTTGAATATTAACTGGTCAGCAAAATTCTGCCATAGTGCGCGAAATTCGTGCAATATGGTTGAGTTTTGTTGATCACTGCTTATTCAAGTCCATTTTTTTGAAACTTTTCTTAAGTAATAAATGTACCACACTTTCGGTGGAATAGGACAAAACCAAAATTTTCAGTTTTCTAGTTAAACAATATATCATCAAAAACTTCAGTTAGCTGTGACTCACTAAACGACTTTCATGTGAACGTGAAATAAAAAAGTCTTATTTCAATGACGTCGTGAAAATGTGATGGTTTGACGTTTTTTATGCAAAATTTATAGCTCTAAGATATCCGCAGTAATCGACATTGCTCTGCAGTCCGTTGAGGTATTGAAACCAGAGGACCAATGGTCCTGTAGCTCACCTGACACTTGGTCCTGGTATATATTTTCATGCTTTTATACATGTATACAGCACCAGGGCAGGGGCCCCCTCCCTTGGGGATTAATGTTGAGTCCCAGTTCTATATACCAAGCCACAAGGTCACTGGGCCTTTGTTTCTGGACAAAGATTTCTGAAGGGTTTTTATCATAAATGGGTGTGGCGGCCACCATGTTCATACGACCATGACCATCTGAACAAACTTTGATTCCTTTGACCCAGTATTAAAGCTCCATATGAAATACAGTAATCATTTGTATAAACTATGATGGGCCCGAGTGCCCAATGCTACATACCGGTACCAAGTTTCAAGGTTATAGGCCTTTCGGTTCTCGAGACAAAGACGTTTGAAGAGTTTTTACCATATATGGGCATGGTGGCCATCTTGGTCAAGTGACCAAGACCATCTGAACAAACTATGGTTCCTTTAAGCCGGTGAAGCTCCATACGAAATATGGCTTCAATTGACCGTAGTGGCCTCTGAGAAGATGTTTGAAAATGTTGACGGGTGACAGAATTTCAATGACCTTGTACAAAAGTCAAAGAATGACCTTGACCTTTAACGACAAAATATCTTCATCTGGTCATTTAGTCAACCTTATATACCAAATTTTGCACCTTAGACTTAAATAGTTTCTGAAAAAATCCACTGTTTAAGCATTTTCCCATATAAAAGACTACATAATGTACCAAAGTTGACAGTGTCATAAATTAGGTCAAGGTCAACGCATGATCATTTGTATAAACTATGATGGGCTTGAGCTTGAGTGCCCAAAGCTACATACCAAGTTTCAAGGTCATACACCTTTTGGTTCTGGAGAAGAAGATTTTGAAGGGTTTTTACCATATATGGGCGTGGCGGCCATCTTGGTCATGTGACCCAGACCCCGGGCGGCCATCTTGGTCAAGACCCTGAGAACAAACTTTTATTCGCTGATCACACTTAGACTCCATATGAAATTTTGCTTCAATCAGACCAGTGGTTTCAGAGGAGTAGATGTTTTGAAAATCTTGATGACGGACAGACCGACAAAATGACCTTGACCTTCAGTGACATAATATCTTCATCTGGTCATTTAGTTGACCATATATACCATGTATTGTACCTTAAATAGTTTCTGAGAAATCCACTGTATAAGCGTTTTCCCATATAAAAGCCTAACGTACCAAAGTTAACCATGTCGTAAATTCAAGGTCAACGCATGGTCATGATTTGTATAAACTATGATGGGCCAGCATGCCCGATGCAACATACCAAGTTTCAAGGTCATAGGCCTTTTGGCTCTAGAGAAGAAATTTTTTGAAGGGTTTTTACCATATATGGGCATGGTGGCCATCTTGGTCATGTAGCCCAGCCCCCGGTATAAACTTTAGTTCCCCTATCCCACTGAGACACCAGAAGAAATTTGGCTTCAATCTCCCCAGTGGTTTCAGAGGAGATGTTTGAAAACCTTAATGACGGACAGACCGACAAAAGGACTTTGACCTTCAGTGACATAATATCTTCCTCTGGTTATGTAGTTGACCATATATACCACATATTGTACCTTAGACTTAAATAGTTTCTGAGAAATCCACTGTTTAAGCGTTTTCCCATAAAAGCCTAACATACCAAAGTTGACCATGTTGTAAATTAGGTCAAGGTCAACGCAAGGTCATCATTTGTATAAACTATGATAGGCCCGCATGCCCAAAGCTACATACCAAGTTTCAAGGTCATAGGCCTTTTAGTTCTGGAGAAGAAGATTTTTGAAAGTTTTTTTACCATATATGGGCATGGCGGCCATCCTGGTCATGTGACCCAGACCCCGGGTATAAACTTTCATTCACCCATCGCACTGAGACTCCATATGAAATTTGGCTTCAGTCGGCCCAGTGGTTTCAGAGGAGAAGATGTTTGAAAATTGTGACGACGGATGGTCCGACGGAATGACCTTGACCTTTAGTGACATATATCTTCATCTGGTCATTTAGTCGACCATGTATACCAAGTATTGTACCTTAGACTTAAATAGTTTCTGAGAAATCCACTGTTTAAGCGTTTTCCCATACAAAAGCTTGACGTACCAAAGTCGACCATGCCGTAAATTAGATCAAAGTCAACGCAAGGTCGTCATTTGTATATACTATGTTGGGCCCACATGCCCGATGCTACATACCAAGTTTCAAGGTCATAGATCTTTTGGTTCAGGAGAAGAAGATTTTTGAAGGGTTTTTACCATATATGGGCATGGCGGCCATCTTGGTCATGTGACCCAGACCCCGGGTATAAACTTTAGTTCCCCCATCCCACTGAGACTCCATATGAAATTTGGCTTCAATCCACCCAGTGGTTTCAGGGGAGAAGATGTTTGAAAATCTTGACGACGGATGGTCCGACGGAATGACCTTGACCTTTAGTGACATAATATCTTCATCCGATCATTTAGTCGACCATGTATACCAAGTATTGTACCTTAGACTTAAATAGTTTCTGAGAAATCCACTGTTTAAGCGTTTTCCAATATAGAAGCCTAACGTACCAAAGTTGACCATGCCGTAAATTAGGACAAGGTCAACGCAAGGTCATGATTTGTACAAACTATGATGGGCCGTCATGCCCAATGCTACATACCAAGTTTCAAGGTCATAGGCCTTTTGGTTCTGGAGAAGAAGATTTTTGAAGGGTTTTTACCTTATATGGGCATGGCGGCCATCTTGGTCATGTGACCCAGACCCCGGGTATAAACTTTCGTTCCCCCATCCCGCTGAGACTCCATATGAAATTTGGCTTCAATCGACCCAGTGGTTTCAGAGGAGATGTTTGAAAATCTTGACGACGGATGGTCCGACGGAATGACCTTGACCTTTAGTGACATATATCTTCATCTGGTCATTTAGTCCACCATGTATACCAAGTATTGTTCCTAAAACTTAAATAGTTTCTGAGAAATCCACTGTTTAAGCGTTTTCCCATATAAAAGCCTAACGTACCAAAGTTGACCATGCCGTAAATTAGGTCAAGGTCAACGCAAGGTCATCATTTGTATAAACTATGATAGGCCGTCATGCCCGATGCTACATACCAAGTTTCAAGGTCATAGGCCTTTTGGTTCTGGAGAAGAAGATTTTTGAAGGGTTTTTACCATATATGGGCATGGCGGCCATCTTGGTCATGTGACCCAGACCCCGGGTATAAACTTTAGTTCCCCCATCCCACTGAGACTCCATATGAAATTTGGCTTCAATCAGACCAGTGGTTTCAGGGGAGAAGATGTTTGAAAATCTTGACGACGGATGGTCCGACGGAATGACCTTGACCTTTAGTGACATAATATCTTCATCCGATCATTTAGTCGACCATGTATACCAAGTATTGTACCTTAGACTTAAATAGTTTCTGAGAAATCCACTGTTTAAGCGTTTTCCAATATAGAAGCCTAACGTACCAAAGTTGACCATGCCGTAAATTAGGTCAAGGTCAACGCAAGGTCATGATTTGTACAAACTATGATGGGCCGTCATGCCCAATGCTACATACCAAGTTTCAAGGTCATAGGCCTTTTGGTTCTGGAGAAGAAGATTTTTGAAGGGTTTTTACCTTATATGGGCATGGCGGCCATCTTGGTCATGTGACCCAGACCCCGGGTATAAACTTTCGTTCCCCCATCCCGCTGAGACTCCATATGAAATTTGGCTTCAATCGACCCAGTGGTTTCAGAGGAGATGTTTGAAAATCTTGACGACGGATGGTCCGACGGAATGACCTTGACCTTTAGTGACATATATCTTCATCTGGTCATTTAGTCCACCATGTATACCAAGTATTGTTCCTAAAACTTAAATAGTTTCTGAGAAATCCACTGTTTAAGCGTTTTCCCATATAAAAGCCTAACGTACCAAAGTTGACCATACTGTAAATTAGGTCAAGGTCAACGCAAGGTCATGATTTGTACAAATTATGATGAGCCGGCATGCCCGATGCTACATACCAAGTTTCAAGGTCATAGGCCTTTTGGTTCTGGAGAAGAAGATTTTTGAAGGGTTTTTACCGTATATGGGCGTGGCGACCATCTTGGTCATGTGACCCAGATACCCGGAACAAACTTTCGTTCCCCCGACCTAGGTAGGCTCCACATGAAATATGGCTTCAATCGGCCCAGTGGTTTCAGAGGAGAAGATGTTTGAAAATGTTGACGGACGGACGACGGACGGACGACGGACGGACGACGGATGCCTGGCTATACTATAAGCTCACCTATGAGCCTAAAGGCTCAGGTGAGCTAATAAATTTCATACCAAAGTACGTGCCATCAAGCGATCCATAAAGCTGTGCTATACTTTCTGCACAATGTCTACGCAATACGAGTAAATTGACGCAAACATTAATTTTCATAAGCTTTTGAAATTTCGCCTTTTACACGTAAAAATTGAAATAGAGAAAAAAACGTCTCCGAAAAATATATCTCAAATTTTGATATGTTTAAATGAAATTTTAAGTTGGAATATTAATGAAATAAAATAAAAAAAAACTTACCGTGTAAATATTTCTCAAAGTAGATTTTTCAAAACATACCCTCTGTTCAGAAAACGTCGATTTTTTAACGTCAAACTAAATTGGGCGCTAAGAGCGGTTTCCGACATATCTTTAAATCCCGATAAAGCAATGTCGAGTTATTCTAGAAAATCTTTGAAAATGAAAAACGAAAAAAATCGAAGAAATATCTCATTCCGTTTTCTAGACAGAAGAGTTCAAACAGGTCAGGGGATCATTTTCCCAGTTTTGCTGTTTCTGCAAATAATTGACGTCGCGAAATTAGCGTTTCGCAAGAGTTCAATAATTGGTACGTCACGTTACGCAAAATAAATATCATTGCAAAAATGAACCCCTGATGCATTTAAATCTTCCTCCCCGGAAGACGGAAGAAGATATCAATTCACTTTTTTTTCTTTTTTCGTGCAGTTATATTCTCTAGAAAAGATCATAGGAATTTTATAAGAAAAGAAAAAACGTTTAGTGGAAAACATTCTCAAGAATAACTTCCCTTTGACGTTGAAAAATACGACATCATCGGAACAGGGGGTATAGTTAAACAAATATACTTTGTGAAAAATTTGCACGGTGAAAACTTAAAATTATTTTAAAAATTACATGTCAACATATTTCATCATAACATATCAAAATATCAGGTATATTTTTCGGAGACGTTTTTTCTCCATTTAAGCGTTTATGTAAAATGAAGCAATATTTGAAAGCTAATGAAAGGTCGTATTTGCCTAAATCAGCACAAAATGGGAAAATAATTGGAAGATGTAATAACATATCTTTAAATGCCTTTTGACGGCCCTCACTTTGGTATGAATTTTATTGCAATATCTTTACGGACAGCAAAACAAAAGCGAAAATCATATATATTAATGAGCGCTATTTATTTTGCGTAAAAACACATCAAACCCTTACGTTTTCATGACGTCATAGAAAAAGAATTATTTGTTTCACACTTAAAAGAAAGTCATTTCGTAATTTAGAAAGTGCTGAACTTCTTGATCGTTGTTGTTTTTACACGAAAACTGAAAGTTTGGGTTTTGTCCTATTCCACCTTAATCAAGTCCATGTCTGTGACAGTTTCTGTTGAGTAATACATTTACCACACTTAAAACAGTCCACTTCCTTGACAGTTTCTGTTGAGAAGTACATGTACCAATCAGTACTACAAAGTACAACACTTATGCAAGTCCATTTCTTTGACAGTTTCTGTTGAGTAATAATCGTATCATACTTCTAAAAGTCCATTTCTTTGACAGGGTTTGTTGAGTAATACATTGTTAAGTAATAGACGTGCCATACTTTATAAAGTTCATTTCTTTGACTTTTGTGTTGTGTACCATACTTACTAAATTATTTTGACACTTTGTGTTGAGTAATACAAGAACCACACTTAATAAAGTCCATTTCTTTGACATGCGTGTAACATACTTAATAAGGTCCATTTCTTCGACAGTTTGTGTTGAGTAATAAATGTATCAAACTTATAAAAGTCGATTTTTTACAAGCTTTGCTGAGTATTTATGATAGTCCATTTCTTTGACAGGTTTTAAATAATACATGCACCACACTTAATAAAGTCCATTTCTTTGACAGTTTGTGTTGAGTAATATATGAAACATATACTTATGAAAGTCGATTTTTTGGACAGGTTTTGTAGAGTAATATATGCACTACACTTAATAATATCAATTTCTTGAGTAATGTACCTGGTTATATATATATACCATACTTATTAACATCTATTTTTTGACAGTTTTTGTCAGATAATACATACTGATAACGGCTCCACAAACATACGTTAGAAACATTCCTGATGTAGCAAAGTTATTTGCGTAGTCCCCTTGCAGAAAATGAACTCGTCTAATAGGGATGCAAACTTCATCTATTAAAGGTATTTTGTCTTGCTTAAATGGCGGTCAACTCATAGAGGTGGTCCCATATACTCAAATTCAAGTCATAAAGATATCGCTATATTGTTTTGGTAACGTTATCAATATCCAGCAATTAGGTTCTATTTAATTCAGCAATGGTCTAATACAATCTGGTATGCTATCAAATATGATGTGCCAGGTCTAAAGGATGCTTATTACCTACAAAAACGCTTCCGCAAAATCGTAAAATATACATAATTATTTGGACAAACAATGCCTGAAAAAATAAAGATAATAAATAATAAATAAAAATACATAAACAAATAAAACGGTTCTTTAATAACTCTCCTTATAGGACAGTGATGCTGTATTATATTTTTCTTTGTCCAAATTAGGATCAAGCAGGTTGAAACATAAGTTCCAAGGTGTCCAAGCACAAGGACTCCACTACTTTTTTCTGTTAAAGGCGCTATTCACTTTATTTAAAAGTAGTCCCATACCCCACGTCCAACTCATCCCCATCCCCCTTTACAAAGGTATTCTTCTATCATCCCCACTCCCCCTTTAAAAAGGTATTCTTCTACCAAGGAAATGAGCGCTCCTGCTGTAAAAAATATTTTGTTTGTTAAAATGGCAGCTAAATCATGAAGGTGTGCATTTACCATAATTAAAGCCATAAAGTCTCAATCGATACATTTTCTTTGCTAATGACTATCATTACGCTGCTATTTATGTTCCCTTCAAATTTTGCAATGATCAAATGTGGTATGGCATGCCATCATTTAATGAAGCGTGTCGGGTCTAAAGGCTGCTTGCTGTATTCGCAAATTCTGTCAGCCGTTTATATTGTGTGTATATGGCGCAGTACTAGCTTATTTAGTGACAGTTGCCATAAGTCTGAACTCATTGTGAATGGTTGTCCTTGGACGTATCACCAGTAAACAATTCTGATTCTGATTCTGATTCTGATAAATCGTTGAAACATTGTGAAATCCGAAATCTTAGGCGGATCAGGTGCTCGCTTATAGAAAGCATCGCCTGCCTATTCTTAATACACCCGGGTAAGTCTATGTATCTGAGAAAACTCCTCTATGAAACATCAGTGGCAAGTTTAAAGTTCGTAAAAATATATGCATTTGCTTCTCCACGCGTCTGCAAAATGCATGTAGTAGCTCTGCCAACAGCCGTAATGCTCAGTCGACAATGATGTAAAATAGGCTCGTAGCATGCAAAAGCAAGTACTTTATTATTATTATTATTATTATTACTGAAGGAGATAGATCAGTCAGTTCAATTGTCTTAACCGGAGAGTGGGAATTATAATACCACATGCTCAAACCATTTCACTTCCTCCCATTGGGCATAGTTTATACTTATATATCTGAAAGCAGGTTGATTACTGTTCTAATGAATTTCAAAGCTGCATTAAGCTTGCAGTATAAAATCCCAGTAATCAGTTTCATATTATGCAATATGATTGTAAAAAGCAGGGAGTTCTGATTCATCCAAGAAAATACGAGCATTTTCATTAAGGTACCCATTTGCGCACCGAAATACAAATAAATGGATTGCTAAGATATTGCATTTAATTATTCTTTTGCGCGATGTTTGTCAGTATAGACGGAATTAGCGTTATTATTTTCACAGAAAGAGGCATACAAGTTTTAAATTCCAAGCAAATATTCCCGTCACGGAAATAAAATGAGGTAGCTGAGGCAGAAAGCAACAGTACAATGTTCAATAATAGGGAAGCGAACCGAGACAAGAGAAAACCAACAATGTGGCATGTGCGCCCAGCGAAGACTAAAAACAGCTGGGCATCCGCCCAGTCTGATTAGATTCTTCGCTGTCCGCATGATGCTAGCTAAGACCCTTTGGTACCCTCTGACCGCAAAGCAAAGACTCTGATCAGACTGAATGGGTGCCCAGGCTGATATGAGACTTCGTTTGGCGCAATATGCCACATTGTTGGTTTTCTCGTGTCGCGGCTCAAACATGCTTTATATACATATAAGGTGAAAAGCATTGCCCTTGTTTGGTGGCTTTCTATTTAAAGTAGCTTTGAACAAATGAGCCGAGACGCGTGAAAAACAACAATGTGGTTGTGCGCCCAGAGCAGACTCAGATCAGCCTGGGCATCCGCCCAGTCTGATCAGAGTCTTCGCTGTCCGCATGAAGGTAGTTTAAACCCTTAACTACCTTTGGAGCACTTAGCGAAGAGTCTTATCAAACTGGGCGGATTCCCAGGCTGATCTGCGTCTGCGCTGGGCGCACAACCACATTGTTAGTTTTGTCGTGTCGCGGCTCATTATTATTTTCTACGTGGAAATGGAACAGCACGTGTATCAGGCGCGCTCTCTTATTTTTAGAAGTATTATCAAACCGGCATATGAACTTAAAATCCTTTTTATTCGATAACATAAAACTAGTCATTTTGCAATGTTTAAGAGGCACCAAATAATCATTTGCTAATTTGGTTTACAGATATTTATTTCGAAAAAAAATATGATTTTAGCATTTTCTAGAAACTCTCATTTTTGATGAAACCCTATTATTATTTCATAAAATTCCTAACAACTCATTTCATTAAACATATCAAAATTTGAGATACCTCGTATTTTTCGGCGAATTATTTTCTCTTTTTTTTATGTATTTTTTTTATGTGGAAAAAGGACAAAATCAACAGCAAATGAAACATGTATGCACCAATCCACATGCAATGCGTAGAGAGATATGGCAAAACCTGTAGCACTGCTTCATAGTAGAATTATTTCAATACCTTAACGGACTGCAGAACAAAGCCAAAAATAATATATGTGCGCAATTTATTTTTGCACAAAAAGCGTCAAACCATTGTATTTTTAAGGCGTCATCGAGACAGAAATGTTTAGTCCCCGCTCAAAAAAAATTCATTTAGTGATTAACAAAACACTATTTTTTCTTGATTGTTTGAAGTGTTTGACCAAGAAATTTTGGCTTTATTTCGCATTAAAATATTGAATTCTTCTAGTCATCGCTGCTGTTGCAAAAGGGCATTGTCAGCAACCTCAATTTAAATCGTCACACTATATTGATCTTTGAATTAATCAGAGCTAAAAAGATATAAATTTAAAAGCAAATTCGTGACTGTGAATAGGCTTTAAATAATTTGCAGCAGAAAGGAAAGGTTTAAAATGTTTTATGCCCAGGTAAATACTCTTGCTAAGAAGCAGTCAGGGCACAGCAACATATTCTCTTGTAAGTTTTGGGTGATTCATAGATATTCACATTATTTTAATATCAGAAAAAATACCATATGTTGCCACCTTGTCCATTGACAGTAATTATCCTTTTTTAAATTTCTTCATATGTGTCAAAACTAGTCAGTCAAATGACAAAAAGTGCCGACTCTGATTAAAGCAGTTTTACCTGGCTCTACAATGTTTGGAGTACCACTTCTGTCTCAGTATTATGTAGAGGATCTTACATGAGTGCTCATGTATTATTGAATTTATCGAACGAGTTGGGGGAAAACGATAAGATGCGAGGCTTTGCCGAGCATCTTATATTTTTTCCCAACGAGTTTAATAAACTCAATAATACAGAAGCACGAATGCAAGATTCTATTTATCATATGACACTAAAATTGAATGTTTTAAGCAAATTTTGCACTAAAACCTCACGATTCCGCCATTAGAAAACGCGACGTTGTTATGGACATCAACGCATAACATTACGACGTAATTTGCATGTTTAATCCACTAGTTGATTATCGTTTTTAATGCATGTCTTTATTAATTAACTAAGTAATATATAGCACTTTTACTGAGAAATCGGTCTGTATCATACTGGTGACGTTTCTTTTTTCATACAGTATGACCTCCGCTTAATACAGCTTGACCTCCTACCTATACGGTTGACCTCGTGTCATATTGATTAAAACCTTCGACCTATACGGAAATCCACGCATCCGATTGGTTAAAAGTTCTGGTCACGCGAGGGCGCTCTCCTAGCTGGATGACAGCGGCGTAAACATCAATGGCGGCGTCTTTTAAAGAATTTTTATCTGACAGAGCTAATGAGAGTTTCCTCATATTAAGGCGCCTTATACCGGCCTCCTCACAAGGTCGAATAACTGACGGTATTGACCGTCAGTTAAAAGTTAATTAATAAAAATGTCATTAATCAAGTGATTTCGTATTGGCCCAGTTACAGGTCCTCGGTCAGCTGTATTGGCCCGAGGCCTTCGGCCTCGGGCCAATAAGCTAACCTTGGACCTATAACTGGGCCAATGCCTTCGGCCTCGGGCCAATACAGCTAACCTTGGACCTGTAACTGGGCCAATACGAAATCACTTAATTAATAACATTATATTATTACACACGTAGATGCGACGTCATATGATAAAGGGCATTACATGACATATGTCTCTAGTTCTCTTTAACAAGAAACAAAACAAAACTAAACTTTTTGAGTCTTAAGATCTAAAAGTTACCCATACTTGAAGTTAACACTTTAAGCACCAGTGACGGAAATAGCATAATTTGCCAGCAGCGTAGATCCTGATGAGGCGGCTCATCATGAGCCGCCTCATGTGGATCTACACTGTTTGCCCTCTAGTCTTTGAATTCTCAATATGAAATGTCTTGGACAAGGCATCTTTTTAAAAATTTTGCAGACGTAAATTTTTTCGTCTGCTTTCTGGTGCTTAAAGAGTTAAAAGAGCACTGTGTATGAATGCTTCATCTGACAGCAAACCCCCTGATTACGTTTCGATTTGCTCTGTCCATAATGAAAAACCATTCCTCTGTACTGCAAACCTTTCAAAGCCGATTCACTGTCACGATTTCGCTTTCAAATTAAGATTGGTTTAGCCTGTTCGAATTCAAAATCCATTTTAATCAGACCTTAAGATTGAGGTAACCGGCTTTGCCTTAATTCTAAAGCTCTTTTGCATGGCGTAGAACGGAAAAGCTATTATCACAGTTAAATGAGGTTATGTCAGAGTTATATTTTGGTTTGGCCACATTCTGGAGTTTTGTGATAACTTCACCATTTCTTTTTACTTTTAAGTAAACTATATCCACAGATATACTTTACAGACATATCATGGGTGGAATAACATTGTTATATTTTAATTTAATAAAATCGCAAGCAGAGCTCGAACAATTTGGTGCCAGGCGTTGAGAGTTATGGATTCGTTTCCTTGAACCTCCTGGGGGAATATCGTTATGAGAACTAAACGTAAACGAAAAAAAATATCAAAAAGAAAATTATACATTAATTACAACTCTTCGGCGACATAAAAGAAATGTTTCCATGCAATTATCTTGACACAGGAACTTGATATAGGCGTATTTGTTTGTAGATGAAAATGCGCTTCAAAGAGTAAATATTTTCCTTGCAGTGAAATTGCTGAAAATGTGTAATATGAAGCATTGATAATCAATTTGTCTCAAAAACCCAAATTGTGAATCTTATTTACATATTGAAACAAACCCTTAAAGCACATGAAAAAAAAAAAAAAAAAAAAAAAAAACACGAAAATACAAGTAAAATTCCTTTATTTAGAACCACCTTTGGGACTGCCGAAACTGGTCCTATTAATAGATGGTCTTATTGCTGTCAATAAAATGATAAGGAAGAAGCCATTTGCGACTGGCAAAGGCTGCTCTTAATAGCGGACTTGTCTTAATATTGAGTGATTTTAACAGCGAGACTTGAATATTGAATATTGCAAACGGTACAGATCTAGATGAGGCATAATAAGTTATCTCATCTGGGTCTACATTGTTTGTCCGCTAGTGTTTGAATTCTCAATATGATATAACTTGCGCGAATGTTTTTTTTTAAATATTTGCGTACGTAAAATTTTGTCGCCTCTTTTTTGTGCTTTCATGGCAGAGTTCACATTGCTAGACCGCAGTGGAGGACCAGAGATGTATTCATGCCCAGGAGCAGTCTGACCAGAATAAATAAACTGTTTACCATCAACATGTGTGTATAAAGACATATAGCTTAAAATATATCAAACATAGAATATGATCTAGGTTTAAAGCTAGAAAATAAATCGTTTAACGGAATTGCTTTAAATAACTGAGAACCAAATCACCTAATTTTAAGAACTAAATCAACTTACTTTGTTCAGTTAATAATTCAGTCGGAGTGAATACTCGAAGCTTAGAGTTATCTGAAAGAAAGAAGACACATATTTCAGACTAGACATGATAATAAATTCAGCTTCACGATATCAGCTACAAGTAAACAGAAATAAATTCAACTGATTTACAGTTGCCAACATAATGTTTGTTTGACTAGCATTCCAAAATTGAAACTAAAACAATCCTGGCTGCAGATTCACAGATTTATTGTGCGACACAAAAACCTAGTTTAGTGGTCTATATTGTCTGGCACAGATTCTAGATCGAAATAATACTTATCTAATGAACAGACTAGGGTCAAGTCAGGTAAATTCGGACAGCAGGTATATTCGGACAGTGACATTGTTTCCTTTACATGTCAGTTGTTTGGAATTAAAACAAAAATAACTGGGCAAACAGTGAAAATCTTGATGAGACGACTCATAATGAGCTGTCTCATCTGGATTTTCACTGTTTGCAATGGTGTATGTTCAAATTTACCCGCTGTCCGAAGTTACTCGTCTCAACCCCATCGTTTTCAGACTGCTTTTCTTCTAAAGTGAATGGATACACTTTCAAGGAATGCAATTCTGCTGTCATTTCCATTTTGACTCCATTTTCCATCGGAATATTTTGACTCCATTTTCCATCGGAATCAACTCTAAGAAGAAAGAATGTGCCCCCATAGGAGCATTTTTTTTCTTGTAAGAGTAGACCCCAGTGTGGCATGACTTTGTTAAGAGTTGTGTAACAGGATGTCACAAAAGTTGCTCCGCTACACGCATTCACTTTAATGAACTAAGGGCTTCCGAACACTTCAGGTGATCGATAAATTGATTGATTGTTTTGGGTTTAACGGCCCTTGGAGCCCTTTGAGACAGCATTTCAGTCTATATCGGGCCGTCTCCCAGAGAGAGAGAGAGAGGGAGAAAGAAGAGAAATGATAGATGAGAGAAAAAATGTACAAATAACCCTCACCCGCATCTACTGCAAGCAAAGTAGGCCCTTGCCCTACAATGTTTTAAATCAGTAGGACGTCCCGGCACTGGAAGTGATACACAGCACCATCGCACCACCCGACCACCCCCATACTTCAGGTGAATGGATATACCTCAAAAAATGGATGGACAGATCACTTGCGGTTAAATTGCTATCTCCTCTGATAGGCATTTTACCTTGTTGCCAATATATTTTCAAAGATATGATTCGTCTTTGCTTCTTCCAAAGTATACGAAAACGCGTTTTTGTTCATAGAATTTGAATGGCCTTGCCTTTCTCTCTCTGGATCTGTTTCTCGCAGAGGATCCAACTATTGTAAGAATTATGGATGGTACCTTTAGTCCGCCCATAAAATGTCTGCCAACAATATACGAGCCGCAACATTACAAAGCCAACAAAGTGGCTCATGCGCCAAGCGAAAACACAGATCAGCCTGGGCATCCGCCCAGTCTGATAAGAGTCTTCGCTATCCGCATGGAGCTAGCTAGGACCCTTAGCTACCTTTTAAGCGCAGGATGCCCACGCTGATCTGAGTCTTCGCTGGGCGCACATGCCAAATTGTTTGTTTTCTCGTGTCGCCGCTCAGTTACAATGTTATCAGCTTTTATTAATAAATCGAAACACAGAAATATGTCTCCCACAATTATTGGAGTCAATAACTTTTCATTGATAATAACGAGCGTTACGCTTCCTTATTTTTGCCATTCATTCACTAGCTCTAATTAATTTTGACATGCCATCATTATCATGATTATGTAAATCATAACAAACCAAAAACAAAATTTGCTTTAGCCATCTGCCAAAGCGGTTGGCTATGAGACCAGGGGCCGTATTCATAAAACCACTTAAGTCGTTGCTATGCTGTTGCTAAGGCTAAATTTCTTTGAAGGAGATTCCCTACAACTATGAAATTTGCTCTGGAGGAACAGTCTAACAATTATTGATAGTTCTAGAACATAGGTAAGATTTTACCTCGAGAAGCCGAGGCGAAGGCGATCTCGTTATATCTCACAGGATCTCGTTTGTCTTCACTTGTGATGTCATCCACATTCAGCCGTTTAATCATACTATTTTACATTGTAAGAAATGTTTTACATTTCTACGAGTTATACGCAGCCAAAATAATAGCACGTTCAGCGGAAAAGTGACATGGGGTGACATCTATATTGAAAATTCCCGACTTAGTAGGAGTTCCTGTAGCTCAGTAGGTTAAGCGCTGGTCTGCTGATTTAGCGGCCGCTGTAGGCAGGAATCTTTTCAACCGTAAGCAGGGTTCCATTGCTAACAGCCTTTCATTATCACCCACCCATCACCCTGATATGACTGAAATACTGTTTAAAAGGACGAAAATCGCGTCATTCATCCATCTATTCACCCTGACTTAAGTCACAACTTGCCATAATAAAAGAATTGAAAGAACAAATATACCGAGTTTCAAATAGAACAGTTTTGTTTTAATTAAATGATGCACATTTACAATTTGAGTATTAATGTCGAAAGCCAAGATTTTAATATCCGTTTTGGAGCATTAAAAGCTGTGTTTTAAGTAGTTGCTTTGCTGGAGTAATCTTCACCGGGATCATTACTTGGTTATCTATTGTAAAAAGGTAAAGGTAAAGCTTTCCCATAGCCTAATAGCCGCAGGGGCAGTGGGGGTTAGAGACCCACTGTATCTTGGGCACAGCTGATGAAAGGCGGAGCCCATCCCTCTCCTTTTGCTGCCTTATCTATTGTATTCATAGATAAATTTAATGCATTTCTGATCCTTTCTTCTTCTGTCTCACTTCATATTACAAATCGCAACGGAAATGTACTAGAAAACACTATGGTTAGAGATGCTGGTCGCAGAAACATCCTTCAGACAATAAGACATGGACCCCTATCTATAGAGGTGTGATTAAATGCTCATCAGCAGTAATCATCACCTGCCTATCACAGCAAAATAATTGGACGGAAAATGATTTCTTTATCACTTGTCTGTTGGTGATGATAATATGGTGTGTGTGTGTTTGTGTGTGTGTGTGTGGGGGGGGGGGGGGCACCGGAAAATCAGCTTTGCTGCCAGGTATAAGGTATGTAGGACTGTTTGGGATAGAGCTGCTCACACATGAACTTGTGTCAATTATTCCGTGTGTGTGTGCTTCGTTCCCTGTTGGTTTTGCGGGCTTGATGTGGGATTTGTTCCCTGTTGGTTTTGAGGGCTTGATGTGGGATTTGATTGTATTAATTCCTGATCATTTCCTATCTTTTTACTTTAATGTCATCGATCTCTTTATTTCAAGAATGTCACTTGAGCTGTTGACGTCATTAATTAAAACTATAGATGCATGAAGCTCGGAAACTGTTTCGCATAGTGTAGATCGATAAGGATACAACTTGTATACATTGCTCAAATGTTAAAAGGAGGACTGTTTATAATATCCATAAGTCTTTTTTTTTTTTATAAAACCCTTCATCATAAGACCTAATATATAGGCTAAGCATCGATGTCTACAAAATTTAGGCATCTATGTGTATCTAACATAGATTGACTGCAACTTCCCCCCCCCCCCCCGCCCTTTCGATTGTATCTCGTACTATTCACTGTTAGATTCACAGATTCATAGAGGCCCTCGGCAGGAAGCAGAATCACGCGGACAGTCTCTGCAGGAAGCCATTTATCATGTACAGAAGTCTCGGCAGGAAGCAAGAGTTCGTGGACAGTCTCGGCGGAAGCCAAATATGATGTACAGTCTCTGCAGGAAGCGAAAATTAGCGGAATCGATTATACCCTGTGAGTTATAGCATTTGTAATCAGCGAAGACTCATACAAGCATCAAAGCATTAACAATCTAGCACTGGAAGACTAACAACAAAGACTCTGATCAGTATATACAGATCTGCTGAGAATACGGTCTGAGTATTAGCTTGACTTTTCTCTTGGCACATTGATATTAGAGTTTCGCTGCACCAAACTGACGCACAATAAGCTGCTACTTAAAACGCTTCTTTGATGTTCCTTGATTAAAAACGGTTACGAGTAAACTTGAGCGCAGTTTTTATTTAGAGAAATCAAGAATATACAAAAATCGAAAAAAGGGTTATTCACGGGAAGATGGTTGCAATGCGAACTGAATCATAAAATCGTAAAGAGGTTTCATTATACATTTAGATGGTTTCAAACAAAATAAAATACATAAGGTCGAACCAACTAAAACATCACAATTTTCCATCAAATCTTGCTTATACTTCACAAAAGAGGGGAAAAGAACTTAGAAAGATAGAAGAAATTCATTAATCTAAATAGTAATATCAGCCATTTCCGTCAGACACACACACACACACACACACACACACACACACACAAATCATTTTGGTTCGGATCTGCTTTGACCATTCCTTCCATTACCTTTGGAGCTCAAGATTTGGCTGGGGAGGGGGTATTTGAAAATAATTTTCCAAATAATTTATGTGAAGTATCTATCGATACGCCAGAAAAACATATATTGAAATGAAATTTAATAAAAAAATATGAGACTATAATACTCAAGTGAAAGTAAAACGTAAACAGAAATGAGCCGCGACGCGAGAAAACCAACAATGTGGTTGTGCGCCCTGTGCAGACTCAGATCAGCATGGACATCCGCCCAGTATGGTCAGACTCTTCGCTAAGTGCTTAAAGGGTAGCTAAGGGACTGAGCTACATCCATGCGGACAGCGAAGACTCTGATCAGACTGGGCGGATGCCCAGGCTGATCTGAGTCTGCGCTGGGCGCACAACCACATTGTTGGTTTTGTCGTGTCGCGGCTCAAATAGTATGACGTCTGATTTGATTTCTGGAACAACTTTGGTTTGATCTTGCTCAATAGCGTTGGTGTACTTTTTTCTTTTTCAGAGATGTATTCTTTTAAGTTCATGTGCGTTTTCCATTGACTATACCAGTAATATGAACAATTTAAGCGTTACGTATACTGTTACTTTTAAAAATTGGGTGGTTGACTGAATCATAAAATTTCAAATGAAAACAAAACCAAAACATGTATTGGTTCTGGTATCAAAATCTTGCTAAATAGCCACGCCTTTTGGCTCGAGTCGCCTTTACTTGAAAAAAACAACAACAAAACAACAAAACAACAAAAAAAAACAAGCTACAGGAAGATACTGAGGGGATATTAAAACAAGCTACAGGAAGATACTGAGGGGATATTTTTTTTCTTAGTTATATATGTCTCTCGTTGGGGACATACGTTCTATATTTTCTCTGCTGGAAAAGTCGTAGGTGCTGTCATTAATCATTCAAGGCCCAGTTTTTCAAAACTGACGACGTCGTTATTTCCAAAGTTTCAAAGTTTATTTCAAGAGAAGAAAGCGGCCCAAAGGAACGTAATACAGTGAAAGTATGAGAAATAATGAGGGAGAGAAATAAAAACGTTATATTTTCAAAGGTACATGCATCGTACGTAAACACGGTGCCATTAATGCCAAAATATGTCAGGAGTTTTTGCATTTCTGCACTGCAAAAGCTCCTCACATTTTCTTAGCAAAAATATTATCTACTTCAAAGTCAAATTTATTTACTCTCAGGTACACTAAGTATACAGCAAGATAATCACATAATAACATATTAATCTGAACTAACTATCCAATACATGCCATCCTATGAAGTAGATATGATAATATCAGCTTATTGTTTAAGGGAGACTAACTTTATATTCTAACAGATACTTCTATCTAATGGAATATACTTGTAACTAGAACTATATAGAAAAGATTGACAGACAAATACACCAAAACCAGAACTGAGGCACAGTAACCGACCTACACGTGACGTCCTCATCCACAACCAGTCGGGCAAATGTGCGCTCCTTCATAGCTGGTAATATTTTGGGTAGTCAGTCATAATATATTATATCAGTGTATCATCCTTTACTATATTTATATATGTAAATCTTTGTATAAACACATACACATCAGACATAAATATCTTTTACAGTAGATGCAGTGCACGGTGGGCCGGCTAGCAGGCACCCTAAAGCAGTCAGCCCACCGTGCACCACATCTTATGCTTTTTAATTACTGAATAATATTATATTTGTATTTAAACTAACATGAATATTCTATGTATCGAGATTCCGTTCTTTATCTACACAAATAGAAAAATGGGTACTATACACTTAAAAAAACATATATATATATATATAGTGCCAACAGACGTGTGATTGGGCAATGCCCCTTCCTCAGTTAGTTAGCCAACCGTGCACCATTATCATGCACTCTGCTACTGGCATGATCATACTATTACCACTGTCTTTAGTTATAAATCTTAATATATTTTTTTGTCTTTGATTAGCAAATAAATCGGACAAGGTGCACAGCGGACTAACTTACAGGTGGTTGGGCCATGCACCAACCTCCCTATTGTCAGTCCACTTTGCATCTTGTCAAGTGTTTTATTAGTCATATGATATGACACACATAAATATAGTGTATAAATTTATATAATATATAAATACCGTTTTCGTTTCTTTCTAAACAAATACAACTTTTCAGTCATAAAAATTATGTCATACATATTTCAGATCTTTTGGTGCTTATTTTACATTCCCATTCTCGTTGTTTTCAGATGTTCTCGAATGAAATACTACATTTTATCACATGACGTTGCATCTTAGAGTGTAATAAAGCCATGCATTAAAAACGATAATCCACTAGTGGATTAAATATGCAAATTACGTCGTAACGTTAGGCGTTTGCGTCAATAACACGTCGCTTTTTCTATTGGCGAAATCGTGACGTTTTAGTGCAAAATTTGCTAATAAAATGCGATTTTAGTGTCATATTTTAAATAGAATCTTGCATTCGTGCTCCTGTATTATTGAATTTATTAAACGAGTTGGGGAAAACGATAAGATGCGAGGCTTTTTTGAATTTATTAAACTCGTTGGGGAAAACGATAAGATGCTCGGCAAAGCCTCGCATCTTATCGTTTTCCCCAACTCGTTTAATAAATTCAATAATACATGAGCACTCATGTAAGATCCTCTATATATAGTGGCTCAAGAAATTTGCTGCCATTGCCCTTTTACTGGAAAGTAAAAGGTGAATTCGCAGTCAAACTGACTTGCATCTTTTCTTCTTCTGTAAACTTTCAAAGTAATACTAGTACATGCCTATAAAGTCGGGTTTGTCCCTTTACTTAAACAAAATGTAAGGACCGCTTTTACGGCTATATTAATCTACACAAACATAGGTAATAGGTATTTAAGGACCAAAGTTTTATCTAAAGAGAATCAAATTAGGATGAATTTACAGTTTTCGGCATGATTATGTCTATAAACATGCATAGATTCTTTAGTTTTTTTTGGCGCTGTTATGCTCATTAACTGCTCAAATTCAAGGATATTTGGATTTCTTTTGTGGAATGAATTTCATTTTTCTGAGGTTTATCGAAGTGTAAACTACATTGGGTCACGTGCAAAGTGAATGAACCCCGAAGGGGTTCATGTAAACTTTGCTAGTGACCCAATGTAGTTTACACTTCGATAAACATCAGAAAAATTAAGTTCATTGCTTATATTTACATTCGTTTCAATCAAATCTTAAATGAAAAATCTTATATAAGCGCTAAAATTGAAGAAGTAAAACATGTACACGCAGGTTTTGAGCTATCAGCAGAACGACATGCATGACGTCATGACGTTGCTGACGTCCAATCAGGTTGTAGAGAGCCATTGTTTATTTTGACGTCATTGAGGTCGCGTGTCTCAATGTAATTATTGGAATGTAAACTACATTACGTTCCAATGGTTTACTATAGGGCTTTTCAGTAAATACACCAAGAATGTAAATATATAAAAATAACTCTGTATGTATCTTGATCTACATTCTTTAAAATGCTTACAAACCAATAAAAAGTGGAATTCGTCTCCTAAGTCGTTAGTACAATATGTGCATACTCTTTCTTGTAGAGGAACCCCCTCCAAACTTGATTTTATTGTACTAGAAAGTTCAACGAATACCTGACTAACAACTAAAGGGATACTGTACTGTTTTTCAACATGCATTGAAATCACTTGAAATGACTGGTATTGTTTAAGGAGGACGATCCCGGAAGAACTCTGTTCTTGCTTGTTTAAAAAACAAACAGAGTTATTGTTCATCATCAAATCGACTAACTGTGGAGTATATACAGTTATAATATACACTTACAATATCTACCGTAAAGATCCTAAGTTGTCGGGCACATAGGTCTGTACAAACAGTGGAAACTGAGATCAGACTGTTCCTTAGGAACCAGAATGATCAAGATCTTCACAGTTTCCATTCCATCTGCGCATTTTTGTCGACATTACTCTGTGGTAGAACCGAATAACAGGAAAATAAATAATAGGGCAAGGACCGGCTGTGCTTGCAGCAGGTGCAGAATTTGGGCAGTCTGTTTTGGGGATATTTTGAACTTAAACATTGTTTTTCTAGGAAACAAAACGGTGAAATGTTTTTTTTTTGTTTTATTCTTTAACATACGATGTAAGTTTTACTAAAATAATATGCATAAGCATGCCCCATCGATTGATGATATTTTTCATGACGTTTTTCATGAAATTCAATTTTCTTGCATTTTTCAAAGAATGTAAAAATATACTTATTAACAAGAAAACTGCAATTTTTTGTTATCAGTTTGTTTCAAATATCCTATATTACAGATTATATGATTTGCTGAAATGAAAGTGCATTCATGTGCTAGAGATATGAATTTTAATGGAAAATGTGTAAAAAAAAGTATGTAGAAATACAAAATATTGTTTTTAGGAAAACAAAACGGTGAAAATTGTTTTTTTCTTACCCAAATGTTTTATAGCTCTTTGGGTTATTTAGACGGTATAATGGTTTGAATGCCCCGCCAATATTTCTATTCAGTATTCGTCTACCTTAATCTAAAAGAATGTCGAAAACTGCAAGTAAAAATTCCAAATAGTTTAAAAGTTATAAGGAATTTAAATTTTAATTAGCTGAAAAATAAGCAAGGACTCTTATGACGTCATTTGAGTAATTCAAATTATTAAAATTTAAAAAGATACGTGTATCTATATTTCATATTTGTTTCTAATACTTTTTCTTCTTAAATAGATTAAGTGTGACAAGTAACATCATCTCATGATAAAAATTGAACATTTTGCATCAGAATATGGTGATAATAACTGGAAACCAAATCACATTATGCAAGTAAAGCTGCAGAAACAAAAAAGTGGGCGGGGCTAAAAATCTAATTTGCATAAAGTTTAATTGTCAATAATTACAGCTTGAGTTGGAATTTTTCGATGGGATTTTCAGCAATCTGTTTCTCATATAAATACCTGTTAATTGGGAATAATTCTGGACAAAGTAAAGAAAACAGTGCAGTAGCCCTATAAGATAACGATGCTATGGATAGTGGACCCAGATATTTGAAGGAAAAGAAACTCGACGCACGGTTGGGGAGCTGTAATTTGAAATAGCTTTCCAGCCACGGAGATCGAGTTATCTGAAGCAAAGGATTCGAAGATCATTAAAATGATTGCATTACTCTCTATGGGAACTGTTAATTTCAGAGTGAAGTCATGCTCTTCCCTTTGGGCTTATTTATAGAATAAGCATATAAATGGAGTATTGTCGGTTACTAGAACCAATCGGGGAAGTTCTTTGATAATCCATATACTGGACTGTTATAAAAGTCACAAACATTGCTCGCAAAATAAAAGTAAATATTTATGCAACTCAGCAACTCAACTATCGTAATTATACCCTTCTGCAAAAAATGTTTGTAGGAAGAAGTTGCATATTTTTTTTGTCCCGTCTTCTTTACCTGTCAGCCAGAAGATTGCGGTGGGTGCGCGGCGACTGGAGGAGGAGAATTAATTGATAACAAATGTCATCGTATTCTGACATATATACAGTGTGTTGGAATTAAAATCTTAAAAAGTTCCTTCAAGAGCAGAGAATACATACAGAAATAGGAACATGGGCCAGACTACGCAGTTTCGGCTAATAAAGCCTCGTCAGTGACCCTGACAATATCTGGTACGAAACCAGAAAAAAAAGCAAACTGTAATTTCTTAATTTTAATTGGGCAGTCGATTCAAAGACTGATTAATTTCAAAAGGATCCAAATAAAACTACTACTTTTATGATTATTTTAAGAGGTTTTAAGAGTAGAACTTAGTTTGCTATGCATTGAAGAAAACAGGAAGTCACAATGTTGTTTCCCATTGTAAAAATGGCAGAACAACATAGGAGTGTATCCATTTTCCTTAGAATGTGTGGATACACAACCAATATACACATGTAAATACAATGTTTAAGTACATGTAAATTTAGAGGTACAAATGTACACCTGTAAATTTACATCTGGGCCTGTGTTTAACGGTGTACGTATAAATTCAAGTATTCCCGTAAATTTATATGTGAACCTATGTTAAATGATGTACAGATAAAATTAAGGAATACCTGTATTTATCTGTAGTCCTGTAATTATAGATTTTCATGTAGATTTAAGGTACACCTGTAAATTTACGTGTTGACCTGTGTTTATAGGTTTACGAGTAAATTTAGAGATACATCTATAGATTTACATGTTGATCTGTGTTTAAAGGTTAAGGAAACCTGTAAATTTACATGTACATCTCTGATTATACATGTAAACATGTACAATAACAGGTACACATATATGGTACCTTTAGCCCTGTTGACGCTGCCATTTTATAAATGTAGCATCTCTTAGAAATAGAATAGAACCCGCTCCCATGTTAGGTGAATCCCGTGTCCAAGGACGACTACTCTCCTTTAAAAGTAGCACCCTGTGATGAAAACAAATATTTCATGTCAGAGCAGTCACTCTGGTAAATATATCTATACATCTTAAGCTTAGTCACGACAAAAATCACTCAAGTACAAAAATGATTGATATTTAAGTTTCTGTAATAACTACTTTGAAGCTTTAAAGCAAAGCATACGAGTGCAATCTTTCCTGTTTTGATTTAGATGTTGTGTGCAATGAACAGTATTTGAAAACATCGGAAATGCCTAAACGAAAGCATGCAACTGTAATTCAGAAAGAGCTTAAATATTAACTGTGAATCAACATCAAAACGGACGTGCATTTTAGCATATCTTGTAAATACATTCAGACAAATGTCATCACAAGTCTTTTATGAGTTCCAAAATTTGCAGGTTTTGTATCAGCTAATGTAATGGAACGAAGATTTGATACATTCTGTGCTTAATAAACATTGCCATTTATTTCTGCAACGAATCTGCTGTCTTCATTCTAGAATATTTTAAGTTTCACTTGTTACTAAGTTACGGCTGAACTAGTGGATTTTAAATAAAATCTAGGGCAATAGTTCTGGCATAAGTGAGGCATATGAGAGGCTGTTCTAAAAATCTTGCCTCAGCATAACCGCACTAAGATAATACAGTTTTAATTCAGCTTCGAGAAATTTTGTTCACCCTTACTATGGTTAAGGCTTTTGAATCAATTTAAAATGCACAATAAAGCATGCACTACTGATGCGATTATGACAAAACTTTATGTGCACTGCCATGTCATGACAATACACAGGTGTTTTGAGTTTCATGACATTCCATTCTTTGGTTACTTAGTTGTGACTCAATTTATTGATTTTAAACCAATTTAAAGGGCAATAACTCATTGCTCACTGAAGCAATTCTACCGGAACGTAAGATGCACCAATGTGTTATGGTGATACATTTTAGTTTAAGTTTCATAGAACTCTATTCATTGATTACTTTTCAAATTACGGAAGAATTTGTCAATCTGAAATTGATTCAAGGGCAATAACTCATGCACTGCTGAGGCCATTCTTATGAAATTTTATGGGCATAGCCGTGTTAGAACGATACATATAAACTTTAAGTTTCACAAAGTTCCGGAAATTGGTAACTAAGTTATGGCTATTTTTTTTTTTTTTTTTAATCATTTCAATGGCGATAACTCATGCACTACTGAAGCCAGTCTGACAAAACTCGACGTGCATCCGTGCGGTATAGTGATATACATGTATATTTGATTTGTATTCCGCTTAGTAATTACTTAGTTATAGCTTCAAATGGACGCACGCACGCACGGACGGACATGAAGAAAACAATATCCCTTCGTCTTAGGCGGGGAATAACAACACAAATAATGAAAGAATATGAGCGGATAGCAATAATAAAAAAAAGTTCTTTCTCAGGTAGATGGTGACAAAAACATAAATACATATAGCACACAAAACATTTACTTTCTACCTTTTTTCTATTTTGTCTCTTTACGAGAAATTAGAGTAGATGTTTGCACATGATAAACGTCACAATTTACTACTGAAACAACCAGTAGGGTCAAGTCTGGTAAATTCGGACAGCAGGTAAATTCGGACATACCATTGCAAACAGTGAAATCCAGATGAGACGGCTCATGATGAGCCGTCTCATCAGGATTTTCACTGTTTGCCCAGTTTATTTTGTTTTAATTCCAAACAACGGACATATAAAGGAAACAATGTCACTGTCCGAATTTACCTGCTGTCCGAATTTACCCGACTTGACCCTAATTAGTCCGATTCAGTTTTCATTTTATTCGTTTCCTCTTTCAAATTAGACGAACAACCAGTCTTTATTAAAACCAGTGAAGCTGCCTTCTGTGTTTCCACGGAAATAAACAGAATGCCTGCAAACATGTCGATTTTGCCTCAAATAATTAATTAAAGGTCGTTATTGGGGAATATGTAGGTATTAACAAAATTGCTTTGCGATCCTTGTTGCAGTGTGAGTGAGATACTTACAGCTATTGCCTATTGGTATTTTTGCGGAACGGAATGGAACTGAATGGAACAGTGGGAGTTTACGGAATAAATCGCATGTATAAGATTGACAAGTTAATCAATTCATTTTATTCCGTAAAATAATATGCAACAGTAGCAACCAAATATATTACTAATTTAAGAAACCAGGAGAGAGGGCTGCTCTGAGCCACTTGGGGGACGGCGTTACGAGAATTGAAAGAGAACAGAACAGATCGGGGGGGGGGGGGGGGGGGTTCGTAGCTGTTCTGTTCCATTCTGTTCCACAAAATACAAACTGCCCATACTTACAACATAATAAATGTCAAAGATGATTTTAATTTTTATCTATAAATTAAATAAAACGGAGTAATGACCTATTTTATAAGTATACAATGTTGTTTTCATACAACATTGATAGTTTTAATCCACAACTGTAGGTTTTCATTCAAATTTTAAAGTTGAAAAATATATATCAAAACAGTTTCTCTATTTAAACAAAGTAACCACAGAGAGTCAACTCTCGATATCTCAAAGTCGAAGATCGTCCCAAAATACTAATATCTCAAAGTAAATTTTCTTTTCCCAGAAAATTCACTTTGAGATTTCAGTAGAATGAGATAAAAGGAGTTGAAATGTAAATAAAAATAAGAAATGTGTACAAACTATATTCTTAAACATAAGAGTTTTTTTGAGAAATCAGTGTTCGATATATCGAGAGTTGACTGTAAGTGGTATGGCTACACATTCAGGGATAATAACTCTTCATTTTTTTCTTTTAGTCTCTTTTTTCAATTGGAGTCAACTCTAGAAAGAAAGAATTTGCTCCTCTAGTAACATGTTTAGATAATCGACATCTTTTCTCATAATTTCTGCAAAGGGAAAAAGCTTTGTTTGCTTCCCTGGACAAACAAAAAAAACCTTCCAAACGGGATCTGCTACTAGAGGATTGATGGTTGATTTGATGCTTAACGTCCACGGTAAACAACTAAGGTCATGTCGGGACGGTCAGTTAACCTAACCACACTATTCCTGGGCAGGCTTAGACCTCCTAAGCGGTTAACCAGTACTAAGTGCACATACTTTTGTCAGTTACTGGCGAAAGTATGTGCACTTAGTACTGGTTAACCGCTTAGGAGGTCTAAGCCTGCCCAGGAATAGTGTGGTTAGGTTAACTGACCGTCCCGACATGACCTTAGTTGTTTACCGTGGACGTTAAGCATCAAATCAACCATCAATCCTCTAGTAGCAGATCCCGTTTGGAAGGTTTTTTTTGTTTGTCCAGGGAAGCAAACAAAGCTTTTTCCCTTTGCAGAAATTATGAGAAAAGATGTCGATTATCTAAACATGTTCTTATTTTGAACTGTTTTTGAACTTTAATTTTACATAAAACTCGCAGCTTATTCGCAAGAATAAAATATCATTACTTACGGCATATTAAATCCATGTGATTTTTCTTATAAATAATGCTTATTTCAAACCTGAAGAACTACTGAGCTGTTAATGCAGACAGATGGATCAATATACCGAAAAGATTCTATATATTGGATCAGATAGACCTGAGCAAACTGTGCAGACGCAGATCAGTCTGCTCCTAAGAATCAGAGTCTGCAAACAGTGCAGACCCAGATCAGACTGCTCCTTAATCAGACTAAGGAGCAGTCTGATCAGGGTCTACACTGTTTGCCATTCTGTCTGCATCATCGAAATGCATTACTGCATTTTCAACCATACTGTCTCATTTTGAGTGTAAAATACGGTGATTATTTTAGGTGTCCCAATTTTAGAATTTTTACGGTAATCGACACTCTAACAGAATGCTTGAAAGAAATACTTCAGAGCTTCCAGTGTATCTCTTGGAGGCATTACGAAGTTGACCACCAAGCTGTGACCTAGTCTAGCCATGCCCCCGAACAGGTAAGTTTCAGATCAGATTGTGCCAAACAGCCTGAGGTGCGCCGAGGCAGGCTGAGGCATGGATTTGGTTTCACATTTTTGAAGGGGTTAATTTGGGTAGATTTCTTTCCTCTGTTATCTTTAAATACCGCACTCATGTCTATATCTGCCTTACACATGCATATAAGGTGAAATATAAGAATTTGATGAAACTGATTGCATTTGAAGGAAGAATAAGCCATTTTATAATTGATTTTGAGTTATCAGAAGCAAGAGCTGTTTCAAGCCTTCAGGAGTTAGTGTTGTCACTCGTAGGCTACCGTTTCGAAGCCGAAAATAAACACGTTCTCCATCTGAGACTTTTGGACAAGTCCAATAATTTTGACCAGTCGAGAAAATATTTTATAATGATGCTGGTAGACGTCACAGAGCTATATTAGGCTGTTCCAAAGTAACACTTTGATCTCGAAATAGGAATTTCTTTGTCAGGCTGTGTAGCATACATATGATAGTCAAGTTCGGACCAGTGAGCCGTATTCATTCGGTTTTAAGACAGAAATTTTCTCCTAAAACAGTTAAAAAATCTAGATCCGTCTTATAAGACGGATCTAGTTTTTGGGATTGTTTCAGAATATAAGACGGATCTAGATTTTTGGGATTGTTTTGGAATGGAAATATCGTCTTAGAATAACACTATACTGGTTTAGATATTTGAAATCATAATAGAGGGAATAAACCCCGTCTTATAGCAGAATTATTGGGGTAACCTGATCCCATGCTCACACATGACAAAAGTCACATTACAACCAGTAATTAGCCCGATTCTTTTTTTCATTTTATTCGTTTCCTCTTTCAAATTACACTTCTAGAATTGCTTTTATTGAAACCTGTCAAGAAACTGTCTGTGTTGCTATAGAAATAGAGATAGAATGCCTGCAAACATGTCGATTTCACCGCCAAAGATTAATTAAAAGTTATTGTTGGGAAAAAAGATAGATAACAAAAAACCTTTATATCATTCTATAAATGAAACGGAATTGGAAATGCTTGGAGGATGTTTTGTCGCTAAGCTGATTGGATGCATATGATGATAAACATTGATGATCCAGAAACATATGCCACCCTCCCCCCTCAAGCCCCGCCCCCGCCCCCAACCCACCCGTAAGTATAATGCAAGAGTAAACATATAGCTGGATGAACGTTAGTCATGTGTATCTACCAAACCAGATTGTTGTAACCAAAAAAAGCAAAGATAAAGAAAAATCTGGCATGAAAAGATATGATAGACAGTTACCGAAGCAATAATGTCGCAATATATTGTACATGCAAAGGGATTCATCTGTTGTGTTGTGCCTTTTTCTTAAGTCACAACAAGCCCGAACCCCCTAGATGATACGTAAATGAGACAGTAGCATTATCCATTCTGTTGCATATACCGAAGGGGGATCATGTGTTTTTTGTTTAATTGCGCTGCGATGCAAAATGACCTTGTAGCAATGAGTTAATTAGCTTGTTATTTCTCATTCAAAATTTTTACACTTGTTGAACTATATACCACTTTCCAGTCAACACCTTTCCATAAACGACTCTTTGATTAAACCATAAAGATTCGTAGTTTCGGCAAGGACTATGTCACAGAAATTCAACTGACGTCCGTGCTGTCTCGTACGCGGCCATTTTCGATTTCGATATTTCCTAACTGAAATTTTGTGACAGAGTGCGTGCTCAAAGTGTGAATCTTTGCGGTATCATACTATAATGGTAGTTAGAATCGAGAAGATATGGACCCTGGACGGACGCTCGGCGCCCCTTACTGCGGCTATGGATTCGTTCCGCTGAGGTGCGGGGGCAACGTCGATATGAGAATTGAAATACTACTACTAGAAGATATGGTCTGGAAAATAACGCATAAACCATTCAGTGTAAAATATTAAAAGAGAAATAATACTCTGATGATACAATCACATTAAATTGTCATTTCAGCGGCGTATCAGTTCAAAACAAAAACCACGTGATCCCCCCATCTGGTCCGGACCGGAACTGAAGTGAAATACTACTAAGAACTACGGTAAACCAAACAAAGGTTTTATCTAACAAAGTTTTTTTCACACTGACAAATAAATTCATTATTGCATTTTAGTGAAAAATGTTCTTTGACACCAAAATAAGAATTAATTTCAAGATTTCATTGTACAGAAGCCCCTCCAGATAATGCCATATTTAGATAAAAGCAGCCTTTTTACTTTGTAGTCACTTCTAATAAGGTTTCCAGCAGTTTCTTTTGATTAATTGGAAGGTGTTTGATCTTACTGAAGTTCTCTGATTTGACAACCGGTCGGTGACCCTCGGTTCTAATAACTGAGCCGCGATACGACAGAACCAATAAAGTGGCATGTAGGCCCAGCGAAGACTCAGATCAGCATTCGCCCAGTCTGTTCAGAGTCTTTGATGTGCGCTTAAAGGTTAGCTATGGGTCTAAGCTAGCTCCATGTCGAAACCGAAAACTCTGATCAGACTGGGCGGATGACCAGGCTGATCTGAGTCTTCGCTGGGCGAACATGCCACTTTGTTGGTTTTCTCATGTCGCGGCTCATATATACTTTCTTGTGTTCAGGTGAATATTATAAAAATATTTCGTACACAAATTATATCTATACCATACTATTTGAAATGGACATAAAACATCAAAGTGACATGTTAAATAAAATAATTTTCAGAAATGACTTTTGGGGAATTTAACTATGTAGTTCGTTCTTGAGTCCCGGTACCTCAAAGGGTTAAGCGATGGCGTAATAAGCTATCGGTCCTGGTTCGAATCCCACTGGATGCAAAATTATGTCCAATATTAAACAGGGTTCCATTGAATACAGCCTTTCATCATCTGCCTTTTTCGTCGGCTCTATATGACTGAGATACTGTTGGAAAGACAGTAAGTTATCCATCCATTAATGTAGTACATTCAGCAATTAAAGAAAAGTTCTACTTCAAAGTAAGATGTGCACAAACAATGTGTTGACACACCACCCACATGAGTACTTTGCAGTTGAAAGAAAAAAGTTCAATAATGTATAAGAGCGGTTAGATATGTTACGTGTATTCCGATTGTTTGCCCTATTATTTTGGCTCATTATGGCAGTTCCAATGTTTGTGCAATAAACAGAAGTGGAAAACATGTAAAACGCATTAACCATTGCACTCAACAGTTAAACGAAGCAATACAATTTGAACTCCCAAAGGTCCTCGTTGTCAATTGCTTTTAAGCAATATAATGGCTTTTCTCTCACGAGAGCATTTGTTTTGCATCATTACATTGAAGTTTCTGTCTCCCTGTCATGAGGCAGCAATGACATGTACATTTCAGATCAAACTGCATAAATAAATTTGAGCCGCGACACGAGAAAACCAACAAAGTGGCTTTGCGCCCAGCGTAGACTCAAATCAGCCTGGGCATCTGCCTAGTTTGATCAGAGTCTTGGCTGTCCGCATGGAGATAGCTTAGACCCTTAGCTACCCTTTAAGCGCTTAGCAAAGAGTCTGATCAGACTGGGTGGATGCCCAGGCTGATCTGAGTATGCGCTGGGCGCACAACCCCTTTGTTGTTTTTCTCATGTCGCGGCTCAGTATGTTATAGTTTCCAAGGCAGAGAATAAGGCAATGATCAAGAACGGATTAAATCGAAAACATCATACGGGAAAGGGACATCTACAGCTAAGACGGCACTAAAATAAACGGCACCAGCGAAAAACTAAGGGGACAGCTGGTGGCCACAAAGCAGTCCCAATTAAACTGAACAATTAAGTCAAAGACAAACACAAAGCGGATAAACAATTACAATTCATATGAACCACAACAAAAGCAACACCTTGGAACATTCAGTAGTAGATTACAGAGGGTTTAAACCGTTTTTACGCACGGGCAGCCTCATTGGTTCATATGCACATTCAAGTTGTTCAGTTCGTAAGAAGGACCTCAACTTATCAAAGAATCAAAACAGCGACCTTATATATCAAGATTCATCGCTGAGATGAAACAAGTCATACTCATATTAAGTACCAACAGAAACTGCAGTGTATTTGAACACGTTATTAAAACTTGTTGTAATCGGCTCACCCAAAATATCATGGCATCCATCTAATTTTATTAGTTCGTACAGCCATTTATTTATTTATTTATTTTACTTATTTTATCATTTCAGTGGATTTTCGACATTGTTTGATATTATGTATCGTCATGAATAATGAAATCACTAAATGTTCGAATATATGGATTATTTGCTATTTTTTTTGTGTGTGTGTGTGTGTGGGGGGGGGGGGGGGGGGCGGGGGGAGGGGGACTCCAGTTTTTATTTTGCCTTTTCATTATCAGCACCATTTCAATCTGTCATTTTTGGCCTTTAAAGGCATACAACGTACATGCATTGATAATTTTAGATAGCTATTTGATTCAAGCAATATCTTATTCAGATAGATTATTATTATATGGATTATTAGTATTCAGATAGATTATTATTATATGGATTATTAGTATTCAGATAGATTATTATTATATGGATTATTAGTATTCAGATAGATTATTATTATTATATGGATTATTAGTATTCAGATAGATTATTATTATATGGATTATTAGTATTATTACAATTATTACTTCTATTATTTATTATTATTATTATTACTATTGAACGCAAATGCTTCTTTTATCGCTTTTCATGCACATGATGCCATTTATCATGTTATCGACACTTTTTAAAATAGTAAGAACACATGATAATTAAATTCTATACTCACATTAGCAAGTGAACAGAATGACCTTTTCAATTACTACTCCGTTGGCAACACGTATCTGCCTAGGAACTATTGACAAATGAATTAATTCTGCGAGCTAACACACTTCAAAGCAATATAGAGGCGGATCATTGATATATACTACGTATTGGCTTAATGTGAAAGCATCAGCAGGAATTCAAGTCACATACCAATGCAACTTTGGCTACACCTTGACCAGCGAATACTTTTATAGTTCATTAAAATGCAAAATCACACAGCATGTAAACTACGAATAAGCGAAATGAGCATAAAAGCCGAATAAATCAAGCTGTTTTTATCAAAATTCTAGAACTTCAGATTTGATGCAGCCTTTGTAGGCATCTGTCACTGTAACTGCAGCGAGTATGATTTTTTTTCAGGATACCTCTAGGCACAAGCTCACAAACTCCCCTTCACTGAACGTTACTATTTTTTTTATTTACACCAATATTTGATTGCCTCTAAAACCTTATCATAACTTCCAAACTGTAATTTTATAGCATGTATATTAAGTTCAAAGCTGTAGCTAATGTGCGGCACTACAATCTATCATCATGGACCCTTATCAAGGATTTGTAGACATAACCAATCTTAAGGTATTGCTGCCTCAAACTTTTTGAAAGTGTAGTTCGTCCACAAGATAACCAAAAAACCGTAGGTCTACTGCTACCGAGTCCCGTACTGTGTTTGTTAATGTTATCTAGCTCCAGGAGCCCGATACTCCAACTTTCCCCACCTTTCAGATTGGCTCGGCGTCATACAATAATGATACATTTATGAAAGGGCAGCTTATCTATAAAGTGAAATTAAAGTCTGAGTTTTTTAAATGAAAGGTTGTACTTGAGTACTCTACCTAACGTTACACAACAATTGTGTCTTTATGTTGTTATTTCTTCATTTTTTCAACCTTTCAAACAAGGCCCAATGAGGGAGCGCTGTCGGAGAAAAGCATCTGTTTCTATATAAAGACACACATCATCTCAAAGAAGCACATATCGCCTTAGTGTTAAGCTTTACCCGCGCTCGTGCGTACCCTCTTCTGGTTTTTGCCTTGTTTCTGCATTTCTTCATTGATTGATTTTTAATACGAGTGCAAAGACTGTCATTTTACGCGCGACTGTTAAATTGTTTTCACGCTATCGCGCAAATAACACCTTTAGTGTCCAGAAATGGCTTGAAAATAAATTAATACTGCTTCTTGGCGGGACTAAAAAGCCTGCTACACTTCACTACAGTGTAACTTATATTTTCAGAAGGCTTGTCTATTGGTCATTTGGTTCATTTTGGAGTTATTATTAAAGTAGAACTCCGCTGAAACCGGTGCTATTGCGACTAACTGTGTTCCATATTGTTAGTCTGTTTATGAACAGGACTCAATAAAACCGTGTCTGCTATTTTCGTTTCCTTGATATGCTCATTGGCTTCCAAAAACAATTACCCATCTGAAATATAGATTTTTGTATAGATGTAAGTTATGGGTACACCACGAGGGTTTTCTGCCATTTTTTCAAGCAGGGACAACATTCGTGACTTCTTGGTTTCTCTTCAAGAAAATAATTTGCTCCTATAGGTGCAAATTCTGTCCTTTAAGGGTTGATCCTAATTGAAAAGGGAGGTAAATGATAATGACAGATTTTCTTTCCCTGGAAAAGTACCATTCACGGTAAGAACATCTTTTATAGCAGATGCTACATGTATAAAGTATGGTAAACGATCGAGTAATGGACCATATAACTGGTATCTTGGACCATGTAACTGATGTTGTAAATGAAAGGAATTCCAATAATTGCATTGATCCACAATGCAAGTCCATAACAATGTTATTCTTGAACGAAAAGTGCTTTACGACAGGCAATACAAATATTTGTCAATGGCCTTACAGGGCAGACCATTTGTTAATAACGGAAACAGTCAATACATTACCATCTGTTTTCGTTTTTTTTTCCCAGTGAGAGTGGAGGAACATTAATAACAGGACCATTAACAGTACAAAAACACTCGTTTAATTTGCTGGTCGGTCAGTTAATACATTATGAAATGATTGATCTTTTGGCTGCGAAGAACATACCAAAGAAACAAGAAATCAATCTGGAGATATAAGAGTACACCATAACCTTTTCCCGCCATTTTTACAATGGACGACAAATTTTGTGACGCCTGTTTGCTTGCCTTGGTCGACAAAGCTCTTAGAGAATGGGGTCTTCTCTTGATAGGAGATGACTCCCTTGAGTAGGAAAGAAAAACTGAAATTGGCAGAGTTAGTGGCCTTGGCAGTTTATATAGTCATCTGAACACCAGTTATAGACAAAATATATAAATTCAGAAAAATAAGACATTTCAAAGAAGCAAAATACAAAAAGAAGAAAAAGAAAAAACAAAAAAAAAACGAAAAAAAAAACAACAACAAAAAACAAAAAACAAAACAAACAAACCAAAAACAAAAAAAAAAAAAAAAAAAAAAAAAAAAACAGAAAAGAAAGAAAAGCTTTTGGACCCAGTTATATCGTCGAAACTACATTGTGAGTTCTTGAGTAGATGGATTACCTAGATTCTAGCAGGCAGCTACTGTTTACATATGGCTGTAACAAACTAGGAGCGTTTTATTTTCGCAATATAAACGCAGTGGTGAACATAAAAGCATCACAGTAAACAGTTTATCTCATAATGTGAAACAGGTTATTTTGGTATATGGTGATACAGAAAAGAGCCTTTGTTCGTATAGTCGGTCAGAGATCTATTGAATTTTTTTCAACAAATCTGATTGCAAAGTACTTTCACAGGGACATGTACCAATTAGCCCACTATTTCACCATTATTCATCTTTGGGACAGTCCATACTACAGTCCTGATTGTTGACCTTCATACCATTATCAAAGTCAATAGCCAACTTAACAAACGTTAAATCCCCCTCCCCCCCCGCACACACACACGAGACATTGCTTGAGCTAATTGATGGATATACATCAGAGTTGCATGATAATATTTTATGATTGTGACGCTGGGCGCACATGCCACTTTGTTGGTTTTGTCGTGTCGCCACTTTGTTGGTTTTGTCGTGTCGCGGCTCATTGGTAAATCCCTCAGAAAATGATAAATGCATCACTGTATGATTCTTGGTTGTATGCTGAAAAGTCTTGGCTATTTTGTGCAGTTGGTTGATTGGTTGTTTTGGGTTTAACGGCCTTTTGAGACATTATTCAGTCTATATCGGGCCGTCTCCCAGACACAGAAAAAAGAGAATTGATAGGCGAGAGAAAAAATATATAAAAATAATAATAATAATTAAAAAAAAAAAGAACCGCACCTACTGCAAGCACAGTATACTGTAAAATATTTCCGTAGATTTTACGGTGGAATAGCTGGCAAACAGCTAACAGTCCACTTCCCGTTACTTTTACGGGCGCCCGTAAACACTGGCGGAAACATCACTCAGAGAAAGATAGAATAAGACAGTTATTGTTCTGGTCATCTAGCCCTTCAACACTATAAAGGTATTTTCGAGTGCGGTCTATTAACATAACTCTACCATATCGAGATTTCGAAAACTGTTACACAGGCAGACGCATGTAGGAATAACGGGAAATGGACTGGCAGCTGGTTGCCAGGTATCCTACAGTAAAATCTACGGATTTTTTTTTACAGTGCAGGCCCTTGCCTATTTTGTTCAGCACATAAAGACAGTCTTAGGGTATATTGTAACAAAATTAGTCGTTGTGGTAACTTTTCTATGGTGCTTGCTTTCCTACGACAGATTGGTATCATCAAACAAACCAAAGGACTCGAGTAAGTATAGTAAGTACTCTGTAAAAATCGCGCTTAGCTATAAAACACAAGTGGTTACATGTTTAGGTGTAAACATGTTTAGGAATATGTCATATAGCTAAACATGTACGCCTTTTCTATTATTTTCCTGGACAAAGTCTGCTAAACACGTTTTGTTCTGTTACGCGTTTCGGATGAATCCATTCTCTCTTTTCCCCGTTGAAGAACGAAAAAAAAGAGACGAAAATGTTGACAGAGCAAATTTTCAAAATAAAAGGTAAATATAACCAGTTTTGAACATGTTTAATTTCTAAACATAAACCTAAACATGTTGCAAATCGAATATGTTACGATTTAAACACATAAAAATCGGACTGCATTTTTTGCATTGGTTCTAAACACATTTTTTACAGTGTATACACAATGCTCCTGAACTGGCAGTATTAATGCAATGCTGCAGTCAGCCATTGGCCCAATTGCTGCCCGATGTTACCATTCGGAAAGCAAAGCAATTACCATGAAAACGCCTGACTTTGAAATAAAATATCTTTAATGAGATAACTAAAAAACATATCCCCGGTGAAGTCTTAGATATAACATTTTCATTTCATCCGATGGTCTTCATTATGTCTTATCATTTTTCTTATCATTTATACTCTTAAACGTCTATCCTTTTTAGTGAAGGTGTGGCTTCATGCTTCGCAACCAAGAAATAGAGGATCTTACACTTGTGGTCATTTTATATGAAATTTATGAAACGAGCCTTCGGCGAGTTTCATAAATTTCACATGAAATGACCACGAGTGTAAGATTCTGTTTATCAAATGACTCTTTGAAATGGGATTTTAAAGCCTTCAAACTGAACAATATTTCAATAAGAAAACGCATTGTTGCAATGACGTTATGTGTACACGCCAGAGTGTTATAACACGTGTGGTCATACGATTTTTTATGACATGACGTTATCCACTGAATAACAGCGACGTCATGTGATAAAAGCAATTCTAAATATAGTAACATTTTGCTAAAAATTCTATTGGTCAACCACTTTCAGAACGGAAAGTCTCATTTACTGTTCTTGTTTAACCTGTTCATACTTAAAGTTTTGATACAATAAGATTTACTATACAGTAAGCAACACTGTTACAAAGCACAGACTTTCAAAGACCACTATTGCAAAAAAAAGTTTTGTTATCCGTTGAGGCTTTTATCATAGCAACTCAATAGTCAACTAGAGATGTTTTTCAGAGAAAAAACTGATGTCCCCCACCAGCCAATTTCCTATCCTCTCTAATGAATAAAAAGCCTGAACAAGTAAAATATCTAGGCAAGTTTGGAGAAAATCCATCCACTGGTTCTTAAGATATCCTATATAGATGACTATGACCTTGAAAATGAGGTCAAGGTCACCAAAATCAAATCACCTCTTAAGCTTGTTCCAATGATGTATCCATGCCAGTTTGGTGAAATTCCATCCATTAGTTC
Source organism: Ctena decussata (assembly GCA_963989385.1). Taxonomy (NCBI): domain Eukaryota; kingdom Metazoa; phylum Mollusca; class Bivalvia; order Lucinida; family Lucinidae; genus Ctena; species Ctena decussata. The sequence goes on along the minus strand of OZ022498.1, from coordinate 27,388,754 downwards.
AGGAGATATAGTGGGTACAAGAAAATGTCATGTAAGTCCTCCAGTGACCTTGAATATAAAATCGAGGTCACCAAAATCTAATCAGCTCTTAAACTTGTCCCAATGATGTATCCATGCAAGTTTGGTGAAATTCCATCCATTGGTTCAGGAGATATACATGTAGTGGGTACAAGAAATTGTCATCAAAGTCCTCCTGTGACCTTGCAAATGAGGTCAAGATCACCAAAATCTGACCAGCTCTTTAATTTGTCGCAATGGTGTATCCCTGAAACTTTGGATAAATTTCATTTATTGATTCAGGAGATATAGTGGTTACAAGAAACTGTCATTTAAGTCCTCCAATGACCTTGAAAATAAGGTCAAGGTCACCAAAATCTAAAGACCTTTTAACTTTGTCCCAATGATGTATCCATGCAAATTTGGTATATTCCATCCATTGGTTCAAGAGATATCACTGGTAAAAGAAATTGTCATCTAAATCATCCAGCGACCTTGAAAATGAAGTCAAGGTCACCAAAACCTAATCAGCTATTAAACTTATCCCAATAATGTATCCATGCCAGTTAGGTAAAATTCCATCCATTGGTTCAGGAGATATAGTGGGTACAAAAAATTGTCATCTAAGTCCTCCAGTGACCTTGAAAATGAAGTCAAGGTCACCAAAATCTGACCAGCTCTTTAACTTGTTCTAATAATATATCCATGCAAGTTTGGTGAAATTCCATTCATTGGTTCAAGAGACATCACTGGTACAAGAAATTTTCATCTAAGTCCTCCAGTGACCTTAAAAATAAGGCCAAGGTCTCAAAAACCCAATCACCTCTTTAACTTGTCCCAATGATGTATCCATGCCAATTTGATGAAATTCCATCTATTGGTTCAGGAGATATAGTGGGTACAAGAAACTGTCTTCTATGTCCTCCAGTGACCTTGAAAATGAGGTCAAGGTCACCAAAATCTAATCAGCTCTTAAACTTGTCCAAATAATATATCCATGCAAGTTTGGTGAAATACCATTTATTGGTTCAAGAGATATCGCGCATACAAGAAATCTGTCACAGGGACGCCGACGCCGACGTCCCCCCTCACCTTTGGTTGGGGGACATAACTAAAGATGTTATTCACTGCCGTAAGCTCAAATATTTGCAACGTATACTCGTCAAAATAAATTCCGCCGCAATCTTTAATCAATATATAATAGAAACTGCGACTAGTCGTTTACTGCACAGGAGCAGTACCGTTATATTTGTGTCGTTTGATTCACGAGAAACCCTGCATTCTAGAAAGATCTAAATCTAACCTGAACGAACTTAAAGATGGCGAAAATTGCATCTTAAAGTGTACCTCCCTTTGAATGAAATTATAGGGAATTTGATTTTCAAATTATGGGCTTATCAGTGATAGATTTTACTTCTGCTTTTCTGGACATGTGAATACGTTTCTTTGCAACATTTTAAATAAGAATGCATCAGTTTATTGGAACATTGTAACAGGCATGCAGTTTTATGTTAATGGCAATGCCACTGCAACTTTAGCGAGTGTGGCTTTTTCTGGCATAAAGGCTGAAATTCAAAAGTGAGAGGTTATCGTGAAAACAGTTTTGAATTCCGAATTTCCTCAATGTGCAATATTTTGAATTAAAAAAAGAAAGGTCTGCTGTGAACAGGTGGGAAAAAATGAGAATAAAACTAAACGAAAAGGCGAGTTTTTCGTGAGAATCTATAGAATTCGAAATATCCCCTACAAAAACTGATAGTTGCGCTAACTGTCGGTTTACATTTTAGTTTTAAAACCCGTCTGTCTAGCAGTACAAAATGGCATGTTAGTACTATAAAATGACTCTTTAACTTTATTTATCATGGTGTCTTTTCAGAAAAAGATGCGGAATTAATTGCGGCGGAAATTATTTTGACTAGTATATCTTTTAGCTGCGTTTGTTCTACCACTTTTATACAGCAAGTATAAGTTGCCTCACCGTTTGCAACAACCATATCAATACGTTAAGCATGTCACTCATTTTCTGGATCGTCATGACGTTTGTACTTGTATCAGCGTTAAGACAGTACCTCCTCAATCAGCTGGCAGGTGTGGTCATCAAATAGAATATGACCCCACTCTGGGCACACAACTTTATATCAATATCGAATCAACGTTGATTCAACGTAATGACGTTGAATTAACCTTGACTCAATGTTGATTCAGAATGTTTCGGAACTTATTGACTCTACAAGACTGTCCGTGTCGATCCTTTTCCGGTACTTGTGGATCTGACCAGTGGTAAGTGAGATCATCCTGGCGAATCGCCAAGGAAAGCGGCATGAAGGGTCAAAGGTCTAAAGCGAACAATAGACTCCTCACCGCCGTAGCGGTGAAGAATAACAAGAAACATCTTTAAAAAAGATATATTGTCGAAGATGAAATTCGTTTTTAAAGAACAACTTTTTAGTCATGTCAGGACGGATCCACCGCTTCCTGGGTATTATCAGTACTTTTGTAAAGTAAATGTGTCTTGTTCAAGGACAAAACATGAATTCCCGAGTGAGGATTATGATCAGCCTTGGTGGAGTTCGATTACAGCTATTGTCTGGCGATAGTATGTCATGGAAGAAGCGGGTCAACTCGGCCTGCTTTCTGTAAGCCTGGGGTCTTCACGGCTCCTGGGTCAACTCGGCCGCCATTCAACTCGTCCGGGTCAATTCGGCCTACTGTCATTTGCATCCTCGCCCCAACCTACGAAGATGGGCTGCGCCAGGAATGAACGGAAACACAATAAACGAATAGAGTTTGTTGGGTTGTTGATTTAATAAGAAGTCCTTCAAAATGGTGGACAAAACATAAATTAATATAAAGGGCAACCCAATAATCCCTCAACGGATAATTGCAACTGCAGCTAGACTATGGTAACGGGACGGTCCGGGCCTACAATAATACAATGGCGCTGGGATAGCCGGACCAAGGTGCAGGGCAATTATATTTTAATTGTTTCCATAGTGCCGGAGTTTTAAGATTGCGGCCCTTTACCCTGTGAGATTTTCTGTAGTATAGGGTCGAAATAAGAGCAAGGATGTTACCATCAGCTAATCATCACAGGTCTCTGAAATGTAAAAATTCCGTTTCTGTAGGTGGGGGTTGTGGATACAAATGACTGGCGCATAGATATATAAACATGCGGCACCATGGCCAAAACTGACGTTTTCCTTACTCATTTTCATACAACTTCGATATCCTAGTTTATTTGCCACAAGTAAGATTTAATGGCATGACTGAACTGCAAACATACCGATACCTCACCAGGAGCTAGCTGTAACCGGGGGAACATTTAATATTAAAAGTCTATTTCTTAGCTTTTTCTGCCTCATATTTTCATGATTTTCCCTGACTTCGTTTGGCCCAATTGCTAAGGGAGTGAATTCGTGGGTTTGTGAGTGAGTGAGCGTGTGAGCAATTGAGCAAATGAGTATCAAGATAAGCTTGCATTGAAATAATTCCTTATCTAGAAAATTTTATCGCCGATGCAATGAATTGGTTTCAAAACTCAATGTCAGGTTAAAACCACTTTCACATGAAGGCCTATCGGAACCAGAATTTTATGATGACTTAGTATACAAATTCAAAAAGATAAGGGGTATGTCTGATTTTTTTGTTCAGCTTCGAAAAAGTAGTTTTTTGTTCTCATTGTATTATGTTCAGTGCTAGCACTAACCATCAAAATCAGGAAGTCATATGACTTCCAAGGTTTGTCATTTGGAAGTCATGCTGAAGGATAGACTTGGTTTCTTCCAGAATGTCCATATTTATATTGCTTTCTCCTTCATTAATGGGTGAAATACCATTATTACAACAAATTTAACTCATTATTTAAGTCAATATTCACTTTATAAATAGTAGGTTATGATAAAAATTGGAAGACACTGACTTCCTGGCATTCAGTTTTAGAAGTCACAGACCCCCAGACTTCCACTAGTGGAAGCACTGTTTGTTTCTTTGTAATTTTAGTTAGAAAAAGAAGACTGATTTCTGGCGCGGCAGATCGGAAGCGCGGTGGCTTTCATACTAGACCTTTAAATACACAATTGGAAAACTCGAATGCGCCTGATCTACGGCTGCTCTAACGGGTCATGAAATTTGCAAATACACTTTTCGTCATTCGTTATTATTGAATAAAACACGTCTATCCGCAAATAACAGCGATTAAATTAAACAGGAAACGAAGCCAAAATAAAGTTTATATTCATAAAACGTCATTTTAAAACTGTTTCTTTTCACAGATGATAGATTGTGTTTATTATCCCCCATACAATAAAAACCCGGATGCAGGTCATGCATGCTCTGATATGTCTACGACAAATAAATGTGGTAGCTGGTTATCATGACCACACGTACATCTTGTATAGATTGCATGACAAAATTTTTTAAATTAAATAAAAATGTCAACGAGAGATCCCCGGACTTGTGTTGGGCATTGAATATACGTTACATTTAAGATTCTGTGGTAATTTTAAAGAGTAACTACACTTCAGGAACTGACTGAATCAGATCCCAAACCCTATCCCCAACATCAAAGGGAAAGATTGACAAAGACATCCCAACAAACAATAAATTACAAGTGATAAGCCGAGTCAGCAGCTCTTTCCCAAATAGATGGCAACTCAGCTATCTTTATTGAACTAAATAATTTAGACCAACAGACGGGTTACAACGGACTAAGCAAATTATATGAAAAACATATAACAATTATTTTTACCTATTAGTAGCATTAATTAGAGGCCCCTATATAGAACAGGCTTCAATAAACAGGACTTCGTTTGGCGGTGGCACTAGTCCGGGGTATACGTGAGACCTCGCACACTAGCGCTAGTTATAAAGCATTTAAAACAAATAGATAAATAAATAAAAATAAGGTAAGTACAATATCTGACCGAATACTCACCTTTGAATGGTAAAAGATTACAACTCCAATAGGCCTACTCCGTATCGGACAAAACACACAACACTATCAGCAGAGAGGTAAAGACAAATGAATCAATTCTGTGAGCTCTATCTAGAAGCGGATCAATGGATTTTTCCTGTATTGGCTTTATTTTGATATAGTCTAATAGTCTCTGCAGTACCAATTATCCCAGTTAAAGCGCTTAGATTTACTTCAGAAGAGTGCAACAGGAGCGTGATCTGGGTTCAAACTTGCACCTACAAGAAGGCTTGAGACACAACTGAAGACACTCAGCAATGGGCACAACCTCAAAAGACAGCCCATCCAAGATATCTAAAGAAGAAGGGAGAAACCAGGGTCCGATGTTATATAACTTGAGTATAATCTCAAACTCAAAATTAAGCACACTGATCGGCTGCTTCCGAGCATGTACTCGGAAGGAAGCAGCCAATCAGTGTTTTATATTTTGAGTTTGAGAATGTAGTCAAGTTTTATAACCTCCTGACCAGGCCATTACCGAGAAAAGGTACATAAAATCAAATACTGTTTCTTGTGTTTCCTTACGCACGGTATCAGCTCATTTAATTGTTCATAAAGTGATGTGTTTGGCCTCTCCTATGCAGCCCTGGTCTATCTTATTTGTTACAATATTTTCAAAATCTGGCTGACGATTGTGGACGGCAAAACCTATAGCAGCAAATTCTTTCTTGACTTTGGAAAGGTAACATTGAAACAAACAGGGAGCCACTAAAGCTGTTTGCTTTTGTAGAAATGATGGTCAAGAATAACTGTGAACCAACTTATACAACTTAATATTCTGACTTGCAAGAACAAGCGAAAACGCAATTTTTATGATTTTTTTACGGAAGCAGTCGTCTAGCTTGTTGTTGCACTGCTTCCTAAAAATCCGAGAAAAGATACCACCACCATTACCAAATATACTGGTACATTTAAATCAGTTACACTTTTTTCTATTAGAACAAGTTGCGTTTTTGATACGGCCACATGTGCAAAAATGCCAGCGGATTGGCAAACCGTGCAAACCGTGATCACAATGTGTTTGCTTATACAGTTCTGCCGTTCGGAACACCGCTCGGCCAATTCCGTGAATCACGGCATTGGCCGAGCGGTGTTCCGATATACTGTACTGCCTTAGTATTCAGGATCGTAACGATAACACGGCAAATTCAATTCATCATATATTTTTTTATCATGTTAGATCATAAAGAGGTCCATTCGGACAACGGCTCGGCCAATTCCGTGAATCAAGGAATTGCCCGAGCGGTGTTCCGAATGTCGGTACTGCCTTAATATTTAGGATTGTAACGATAACACGGAAAATTCAATTCGTCTCACGTTTTTCATCTTGTTAGATCCTAATAAGGTCCTGAGAGAAAAGCGTATTTTCACAAACTAATAATTTCTGCCTCACGAACTGTGACAAAACATGACTGGCGTCCCGTGAAAAAACAGTAAGACATTCAAAGGCGGCAACTACCCAGATCTTCTTGCACATTTTGCTCAGACAAATCAGTCTTCGAGCTCGTTATACAGATTCATCAACATCCATTAATGGTTTAAGCAAAGGGGGTTGGGAGGGGTGGGACTTTGACAAGACTGGATAACACGCAAGCTTATCTGAGTCATTCATACAGTCGTGTGGTACCATTAAACCTAACTGCAGTCACACAAAAAGAAAAAACGAATTTATCAAAGCAATACTCTATGGGATGCGGTCTTTGTATGCCTGGCCTTTATTTTTGTTTACAAATCACATCCACCTCGGGGTCAGCATGGGGAAGATTTAGACCTGAAAATTGAATGTTTATTTTTTTATTATCATTTTATTTTATTTTTCTCGGCGCAGCCGAGTATAATTTCACTTTTGTTCTACAATTCACAAGATTTCAAATAACGCGTATGTCAAAATTTAGCCAGTAATATAAAAGGCCGTTTTTCCCGTGTTACTGCACTGCGTGCATACTAGCACTCTGTTAGATGTCGCTACCTAGTGTCAAAATTACAGTTGCGGGTACCTACCAACATAGCTCACTTGAGTCATATTCATGAAAGTCATTGTCAACTCTTCATTACGAAACACACTCCCATTTAATCAGCGCCGATTTTTTTTTTTGATTTTTTTTATTTTCTTTTTTCTTGTAAATACAGTAAACAAATTTCAAAATAAAACAAAAAAAAAAAAAAGGATACACATATCTTCAAACTTCTAATAAACGTCATTAACTGATTCTCTAAGATAGTGACCTCGCCAAATTTAGGATTTGAATTTATTCGCGAAAATGAATGATTGAGAAAGTTTACCATAGGCGTAATTACTAAAATATTTCCCTTCTATTTATATTACACAAATTACAAACAAAGTGGCATATGCACCCAGCGAAGATTCAGCCTCGGCATTCGCCCAGGCTGATCAGTCTCCGCTACGCGCTTAAAGGGTAGCTAAGGGTCTAAGCTACCTCCATGCCGACAACGAAAACTCTGCACTAACTGGGCGGATGCCCAGGCTTAGCTGGGCCTTAGCAGGGCTCATGCGCCACTTTTTGGTTTTGTCTTGTGTCGCGGCTCATTTTGAGAAGAACATCTTTGTGACTTACTGTCAAAATGGATTCAACTTTTTCATAAAATTTCAACTTCGCTAGAAGCATATTCTTTCCTTTAAGGTTGTGATTATGTTATTGTTTAACGTCTACGGTAAACAGCTATGGTCATGTCGGGACGGTCAGTTAACCTAACCACACTATTCCTGGGCAGGCTTAGACCTCCTAAGCGGTTAAACAGTACTAAGTGTACCTACTTTCACCAGTAACTGACAACTGCCCCTTCTTGACTCAGCGGAAGGGGGAATGAAAATAAGTGGCCGGACAGGGTATCGAACCCAGGACCTCTGGCTTACACGTCAGGCGCCCTAACGACTGCGCTACGCGGTCCCGCTCTTTCCTTTAAGAGTTGATTTCGGCAAAAACGGCTTCAGCTGAAAGTTTACCCATTCAGTTGTACTCGATACAAACCAAGCGCAGGTGTACTTGCTATTCCTTTGATTGAAAATTCTTTGTTACATGCTGTAATAGGATTTGACCTAATAAAAACGAGATTTAAGATAAGGTGATTAAAGATAATGTAAAAATGCGTTTAACGACATACAAACTATGTCTTTTATTGACGAGCAAGAATATACCTTGAATCTTTTAGAAAAAAAAAAGAAAAACACTCTTTATTTTTAGACGTGTTTTCTTTATCATTCTAATGTTTCTATTTTTATACGAGGAAATAGAATATGGAAGCAGAGAACAAAACCATTAAGCTATTCTGTTGGAACAGAGCATGTCCAGTTCGCTCTGACAGTTCTGGGCATGGCGTTGGTACTTTTTTTTTTAAGTTAAAAATCTACGAGATTGTAAGGTAAGTTACTTTAATCATTGTTTATGAGTATTACTAGACTTGTATATCAAGCTTTGATAATGTTCATTGACAGAAGACTGATACCGCTCAAAAGTCCAATTAAAAACAAACTGGGCTAAAAAGAAGTTTGTTGATCGTTCAATCGTGAGACCAGTTGTAAAGCAGCTTGAGTAACCATGTATTGAACGACGTAAGTTTTGCACTAACAGATATTATACAACCTTGCTTTTACCACATGCTGTCAATTGCTTATCATGCTTATAAGTGCATCTTTACATTGTATGTAAAAGCCTGTTTGTAAAAAATAGACTTTTACATACACTGTAAAGATTGCGCTGGCTATGGCCATCGATGCAAGATGCGAACTCTGTGACATTGACATTAATTTAAATTTAAAGAGTAACTACACTTCAGGACCTGACTGAATCAGATCCCAAACCCTATCCCCAACATCAAAGGGAAAGATTGACAAAGACATCCCAACAAACAATAAATTACAAGTGATAAGCCGAGTCAGCAGCTCTTTCCCAAATAGATGGCAACTCAGCTATCTTTATTGAACTAAATAATTTAGACCAACAGACGGGTTACAACAGACTAAGCAAATTATATGAAAAACATTTAACAATTATTTTTACCTATTTTCTATTTTTATGATAGAAGGATTAAACTGAGAACACAATAAATTAAACAGCACCGAACATAAAACAAATGCAACCGCAACAAAAGTACCGCCTTGGGACGGTCAGTAATAACTACTGGAGGGTTTAAACCTGAAAAAACGAAAGCGGTAAGATCAACAAGTTCAAAGCCTATATTTTCACAGTGTAAACAGCGGGAGGGGGAAGGGGTTAAAGTAAATAATAAAAACACCTTAAATAGCTAACTCGACGTGATTAGTCTTATGGAAACATTAACAAGTTTACCTTTTCTTTTTTAAAAAGTAAAATATATAGCGCGGTGTTACATTGAAGCTTCACCCCTAGCCAATTGGGGAACGTCGTTACGGGCATTGCAACAACAACACGTTTCACCGTTAAAATAGATCGGAGGATCTTTTTCTTTTAATGTTTACAATTGTTTCAAATCTTTCAAAAGTAATCGGTGTCCTATTTTGATAAACCGCAGATTCATGTTTGTGATGAGAATAAAGGCAAGAATTAAGCACAAGAACAATCGACATTAAATGTATTAGTCCCAAAGCCCGTGGTAGGTTTATTTATGTGGTCGAGGCCAAAAGGTTTGAGGATGTTTTCTTATGTAAAAAAGTGTGCTAAATTCAAAAATTAAAGTCTTAAAAAATCGGTTCATGCGCAAAGTCGAAGTACTCAAAAGATTACACAAGGGGTGCTCCAATTCTCGAAAAAGCGTCAAAATGGGGTACCTTATATCTAGTTATATATTCCGCCTTCTGCGTGCACTGGACTACTTATTTTGAGATCCAACAATACTAAATAGATGTAAAAAAAAAGATTAAATAGCAATATGCATATTTTCTTTGCCATATTGTGAGACGCTCTATCTTCAAAATAAAATATCTTGGGAAAGGCCACGAAAACTGGTGATTTCAATATTCAACTCATAGGAAGACACATATTAATAGAAGACACACAAAGTGGCAGTGACAAAGTAAGTATTTTGAGTAGTAGATTGTTTTCGTCTCTCCATCTGTTCGAGCGTCTGTCCATCCGGCTGTTTGTCGATTTGTCCGTCCATCCTTCTGTCCGTTAGTTGATATTTGCATTAAAGTTTTGCCTTAATTTTTATCTTTCTCTCTGTTTTCCTTAGTTTATTTACAGGGGCTAGTTCATATGCGCTAAGTGTTAGATACTTATCAGCTTGCATCACATGGAAGCTGCTGCATGCCTAAGGTCAAGGTCACAGACTTGGGAATTTGAACAAGAGTTACGTTAAAGTTTGCGCTAAGTTTTTGCTTTTGCTCTGGTTTCAGGAGCCTCGGTAGCTCAATGGGTTAAGCGCTGCGCTGGGCTGCTGACCTAGCGGTTCTGGGTTCAATATCCGCTGGAGACGGAAATCCATAAACGGGGTTCCTTTGCGCACAACCTTTCATAATCACCCTTACATCGCCCTGATATAGCTGAAACACTGATAAAAGGGGTAAAATCGCAAGTCATTTATCTATCTGTCTTGCTATTGTTTCCCGAAAGGTTTTTACTGGAACTGGTTCATATGTGTATAGTGCTACTACAGGAAAATACTGATCAGTTTCCATCATCTGCATGCTGCTGCTGGCCTAAGGTCAAGGTCACAGATTTAGAAATTAGTATTTTAGTTACGTTAAAATTTGCGCTAAGTTTTTGCTTTTGCTCTATTTTCCTGAAAGTCTTTACTGGAACTGGTTCATATGTCATAAGTGACAGGAAAGATACTGCTCAGTTTGTCTCACAATAATGCTGTTGCTGACATGAAGTCAAGGTCACGCGCTTTAAACTTTATATATCTCTGTAAAAGTTTTATTTAGAAGCGTGTATTCTTTTGCTTATTGCCAAACCTTAGTATGAAACCTTTTGATATATGACTGGGAATATTGCTGGGTTAGACTGATTATCTGTTTGTTAACATTTTGCCTTCCTGTATCATGGAAATTTTATTTTCATTAGGTGGTGACACTGGGCGGCGGTATACGTGAGCCCCTGCTCATTTCTTGTAGTCGGGTTGGAAAAAACAACTTCTGGCCACAAATTGTTCGAGATATGGTTTATTTCATGTGAGTTTAAATGCACTTTAAATACATTTTTCTTTCTGTATTTTTTTTTTTTTTGGTTTTCCGGTAAAAGGTAGGGAATATCGTACAGAAAAGAGAATGACCAGTATAACGTGAGTTTAACAGTGCCTTGCCAAGCGAACATAAAAGAATAGCGAGCGGTTTCGAAGTGAGCCTGCGCCTGTGCTTTGTCATGCGAGGACATTTGATTTCTGTTTGCACACACTATGCATCTTCAAAAATCTTCGGCCAAAGAGACAGATCCCTGATCCCTGTGAAAGGCCGCGAACGCGCATTTAAATATCAAGCTGATGCTTTGTTTTAAGATACTTGTTCCCTTGGCGAAGTCCATATACATGGTGATATCCAGGGAAGTCTGCAATTTCAGTCCTCTTCTAGCAGCAACCAGCAAATCCTAGTTCCAGGTCCCTCAAGCAATTGAAAGACAGTATTTGATTCATCACTTTAAACTGACCCTAGAAGCCTAAAGTCAGGTCCTTTGAGTTCTTCTAATTAAGACTTCAGCTCAGCCTGAACATTTTCTTCAGCTTGAAAGGCGAGAACCAAACACGGACTGTATTGTGTTCTGTATTAGATGACGCTCAAAAAGTGACTGTTAAACGTACTATCTTCTGTTTCCGACTTCGTTTAGAATCGCCAATATGATACACCCACGTGTCACTGGTAGGTCTGGTCAGTTGTTTCCATTTTCTACCTGAAAAGAACAAGAGGATTCAAATTGTAGACTTCCTCGGATATCACCATGTATACGGACTTCGCCAAGCGAACAAGATTCTTCAAACAAACCATCAGGTGGATATTTAAATGCGCATGCGCGGCCCTTCACAGCGATTAGGGATTTGTGTCTTTGACCGAAATTTTGTGAAGGCCCATGCTGTGTGTAAACAGACATCAAATATCCTAATGAGACTGAGCATAGGCACAGGCTCACTTCGAAACTAGCAAGGCCCTATCTGACGCACTTTCAACTGATAACTTTCTTTTCTGTACGACTTTCTCCACCTTTTACCTGAAAAAAGGAAAGAATATGAAAGAAAAATGCATTTAAAACGTACTTAAGATGACATGAAAAAGAATATGTGGGTGAACAATAAAAAAGTACAGTTGTTGCTATATCACCAATGTGTCAACCTTTATTTTGTTTAGACCACATTCTTCCCCAAATGACTGAAGCAAAGTGAATAGTAACCATATCTCGTGAAATTTATGGCAAGAAGTCGTTTTTCCAGTCCAACTAAAGCAAGGGCTCACGTATACCTTCGTCCAGTGCCAACGCTTACAGAAAATAAACTTTACATAATACATTAATGTAATGCTTACAAACAGACAATCAGTCTTACCCAGCAATAGTCCCAGTCACAAATCAAAAGGTTCCATCCAATGATTTGGAAATAAGCAAAAGAATACACACTGAAAAGAAAACCCTTTACAGAGACACTCTGACCTGATTGGCTGTAGAGGAATTTACCTGGGAAATGATTGACAGCTGACTAGGGTTAATGTGTCAATTGTACAATTGATTGGGGTGACTTTTTGTCAATAAAACAGTAGTCCCGCCCTTTTAGCACTCAATGAGGTAGTTAATCCTCTGCCGGTGGGTACTGAAATTAGGCCTTTAAGTTCAAAGCGAAGACTCTGATCGGACTGGGCGGATTTCAAGGCTTATCTGAGTCTTCGCTTGGCGCACATACCACTTTGTTGGTTTTGTCATATTGCAGCTCATATGGCACGATACCATTATCTTTGTCTGATCATTGTGATCTTGATCTTTGAGCTAGGTATCCAGGTTTTGCTGACTTGCTCGTGACACATCATCTTGACATTTGCTCCAAGTTATTTTAAAATCCGTCAATAAATAAGAGCACCTTTTCTACAGAAAAATGCCTGTGTGGTCTTATTCTATTGGGGGGGGGGGGGGGGGGGGGGGGAGGGGAGGGGGTCACTTTACTTTGTTCCTAATCGGCTTCAATATACTTTTTTAAATGGTTGCTCATCGGGGCCCATGCGTGATTTGTTGTAACATGCGACATAGAATTTATCATTTCATAAGCATGCGCTGTGTTGCTTATACTGATATCACCGTTAAACAGACTCAATGTTTAAAAAAAAAGATATATAAAACAAACACTGATCAGTTTGCAACGACCATTGGGATCAAAATATTGAAGAGTGACACTACAGAAAACTGACACTGGTTGCAATTTTATCATTGCAAAGTGACTCTTGAGGTGTTTGGCCCATATTCCTACTTCTGTATGTATTCTCTGCTCTTGAAGGAACTTTTTTAGATTTTAATTTTACGTCACTGCAGCTGGTGTTGTGCCGTGTGGCGGCCGTAAAACGTCTCCCCGTACATCATCCATAGTGCAGATTATATTTTATTTACATCCTTTGAGATCAGAGGATAGAGTCTGAGAAATCTAAAATTTGATATCGATTTAGATTATTATTCTATATCATCGTCTTTTATATTATTTGGATGCTTTTGAAATTAATCAGTCTTTGAATCGACTGCCCAATTAAAATTAAGAAATTACAGTATGCTTTTTTCTGGTTTCGTCACCAGATATTGTCAGGGTCACTGACGAGGCTTTATTAGCCGAAACTACGTAGTCTGGCCCATATTCCTACTTCTGTATGTATTCTCTGCTCTTGAAGGAACTTTTTTAGATTTTAATTTGTTACACAGTCTTCATCCAAGTTTGCAGCTGCAGATATACTATCTTGAGTAGTAAAGAGTTGCTAAAATTCGATGAATGTTCTTATGGTTTTCTGACGCCGGATTAATCTTAAGGAATACTATTGCTCTGGTACCTTTACCTTATGTATTCATTGATTGTACACATTCAACTGCATCGAGGTTAAATTACAAATTATCTACGTTTTTATTGGTCAAACAGTGTTCGCGACCTTTATGGTGAGCCGTTACTACCTTTATAAACTTTATTGACCTTTGTTGAGGAGAATGTGTAGTTTTACCAATTTGCAAAATACGCACTGACGACACAAAACGGATGTCAATATGTCAAGTTTGCAGGTAAATAAAACTGCGTATTCACCAAAATTAAGGTCAATACGTTACTTTATGTGCAATCTCTAGTCTGTCTCATAACCTCACGAGGTCGTTGGAGCACCACCGGTGACTTTACAACTATCCCTTTCTACCAAGTCCTGTCTTTAGCTGTCTCTTATCTCAAAGGTCTACGTTCTTTTCTTTAACTATGCTGTCAATGTCCATGACTCAGGCATACAAAAATATGGGTATGACAAGGCAGTACACCAGTTTCATCTTTGATTTGAGAGGTGTTGTTATCTGTCCATATTGCCTTTAGTTTTGTCAATCCTTGAGAGCATTGGAACCGTTCCATCGTTGATCTTCTCTGGGTGCCTTGTCTAGTTTCAAAAGCCGTATGTCTGCGCACTGCTTTGGGTTACGTTACAACTTTATCTGCCGGGTCGTCCACCAAGTCAAGCAACCGGTCACCCATCCAGGTACTAACCGCGATCTCCGTTGGTTAACTTCGCGAAAGAGCCATACTCTCTACCCGCTAAAAAGACTCAAGATATATAAAACAAGGCTGCAGAAGTGTTTATATACCTAAACCTGTTACATTTCTCCCTCTCTTGTCTTGACTTCGTCCCGAAGTCATCAACTGCTCACATAGCAGACCCGAGGGCGGAGCCTATGCAACGCAACCAGGGACACCTTTCCCTGCGCACCTGGGTCCGGAGATGATGGTCATGTCATCTCCCATCCCACCGCAGCCACCAAATGTAGCGTTTGTCGGGTCGTCCACCAAGTCAAGCAACCGGTCACCCATCCAGGTACTAGCCGCGATCTCCGTTGCTTAAAGACCTGGATTTTTGTCATTAGTAAGTTATGTAATCCTTATCTAATCCAATAAACAGTTTCCTCTGGCTAAGCTGTCTGCTTTGCACCGCTGTCCCATCAGCCTCTTTAGGAGGCTTAAAATGGGGAAAATCAAAAACAGAGATACCTTGATTAAATATTGGCATTGGTTGATCTGTTCATCAAACTTTGGCGTAGAGAACCATTTTAGATACACATATTCCGGTAATGTTCACAAAATCTAAATTCACATCTATCCGTTCATTATTAATGGAGGTAAAATAAAATAACATACCCTGTGAAAACAAAAATTGATAATAACAAATACGTAATTGACAAATCACAGTCTAAAACCAACTAACCTACAGTGTCAGTACTTGTAAAAACAGATTAACCCTGACAAATTCAGTGTTTTCAAAAGGTGTCAAAAACATGTGTAATGTCACCAAACTGCTCAAACACACAGGTTTCACAATCAAATCAAATTAAAGTCTTTGGAGTCTGAACCAAATCTCCTCTTCAAACCTTGCATATTTTTTCATCTTGAGATTATAATGATAGTTAATTAATTGAATTTTAGAGCATTTCACTTACAACACACACACACAAAAATAATTAAAATAAAAAAAATAAATATAAGAATAAATATAAAAAGAGAAAGAAAAGAAAGAAAATGAAAAAATAGCATAAAAGAAAGATATGAAAAGTAATAATAGTGAGTGATAGTACAAGAAATTATTTGTAAAATATATTGAATAATCCAAATTTTCTATCTTTTTTTTTCTTCTTCTGTTTCTTTTTTTCTTCTTAAATTCTTATATTCTTTTTTTGCATTTTTGCATTTGCACTCTTTTTCTTTTCTTCCTTTCTTTCTTTTCTTCTAAATTATTATTTGAAATTCTTTGACTGCTTATCAGCAAATTATATTTTACAAATCATAAAATATATTGTTCTGATCTCCTACATTTAAGTGATTCCTAAATATATCCCACTGGGGCCCCAGAGGCAGGCAGTGGTTTCAGCACTGCATTGTTTTATGACCCTAATAATGAGGTGATTAGGAGGTGACTTTGATTTTCTTATCACTTGTTTATTGGAGGGGATTAGTTTTTTTTTTTGAGGGGGGGGGGGGCAAAATGATAGAGCAAAATCTAGGCCTTTAACTTCGCTAAAGAGCTATACGCTCGACCCGCGTCGCCATAAAAGCCGGCTTCTACAGCAAGGCTGTAGGAGTGTTTATATACCTAAATCCGTTACAAAACAAACAAACAAACCAAAAAAGTCAGTCTCTTTTTCTTAGCGGTTATCTATTTTTAAAGATATTACTATACGCAGTATATGTAGAGTGCATTGACTGCGCACCGAAAGAAAACAACATGTTGACAGCTGAAAGCAGAACTGATAAAAGAAGGAATTAAATGCAAGAGCGCCGCAAAATTCAGAGAAGTTATAGAATTTAAACCCTTAATGTAAAGCGTCCCATAAATAGGGCATAAGCAAACAGTGCAATCCCAGATCAGAGGCCGCAAATCGCACCGACTGATCACAGTCTACACTATTTGTATAAGAGAAATGGGTATTTCTCCCTTAAATAAAATTAAAATGATAAAAGTAAACTTAACAAGACACCCCATTATTGACAAGCAGACTCATTCAGAACATTTAACCGGGCATAAATAGGTTAATGTAATCACAAGACAGTCCAAGTCTTACACCGAAAAACTGAAAAAGAAGTAAATAAACAAATCACCATATAAATACTGACTATGACACCATAGTATGCGACACCGTTAAAACTATGCAATAGCGACATGTAATCAGCAATTTACCTTGATCTGTGCATAACCCGATGTGATAAAATTCTACCTACTACTGATGAAAAGTCACAGTAACTGCTTTACTCTTTAGTATAATCAGTGTACAGTTGGACCTATTTAACCTATGTAAGTAATAATTAATAGTATATAAAACACGAAATACATGTAAACGAGTGGCAGACAGAGACATAATCGATCAACCGGACTTGTAAGTTCCTATCATGCGTTTTATCATGAAATTTCCCACCATACCTACATCCTACCCTCTTACTCTGTAGGAGGGGATGTGATGGTACGCTGTTTCAAGATTGTTTGATCATAGGTACCGAAGCTGGGATATTCTACATAAACTGTTTTTTTTTTACATCGGAGTTGCAAAGCCTCATTGTAGGCAGTGCAATCCGTATATTTGCTGGTAGGGAGTGCAATACAAATGTATCTCTAACACATTTAATGCGACCGATACGCATGTCTCTATTTAGTTTCTTATGTGGCGCTAATCCCTTAAAATAACCTGATTAAATGCACCAGTTTACACTTTGCCCTTCACTTGATTACCTCAACAGGGATATGTTCCGTCTGCTCCGAATAATATAAGTGTATGTCCTTTCTAGGTGCACCAAATAAAAGTGTATTTTTGTTTCTTTTATCAGCTTGTAATACATGTATACGCAAACATGCATTCGTAGATGAGTTATTCTTATAGAAAAAATCTGTACGGCAACCTTTCACGCAAGAATAAATAACCTACTAAATGCCGACATTGTCGATTTATGATAAAAACATTTGCCTGATACACGAGACCTGTGAAAGTCAAAGCACTTACCGTCTAAGATCTTGCAATACCTACATTTTATGGTTTCCATTTCAGAATAAACAAGCAATGGAGGCTGTTTTAAAGATAGGGTTCGTTGGAGCAGGTGCTATTAATTTTGGCCGTCCACATCTCCCATGGGATCATGCATCGAGACTAGAACAGATCGGCGGCGTGCAGGTTATTGCCATTTGTGATCCAGATGTACCCCGAGCAGAGGAGGAATTGAAAAAGCGACTGTCATCTGCTAAATTTGGTCATATGTACAAAGAATGTAAGATATTAAAGGAGGCTACAGATTTGATAGCATTGAAACCAGATGCTGTTTTCATTGGCATTCCTCCAGCTTACAGAGGTTCGTTTAATGAGAACAGAGACATCGAGCTTCGGTTCGTGAAAGCTGGTATCAACGTTTTTGTGGAGAAACCTTTATCAGTAGTGCCGCCTGAAGACTTTGGTCCATATGTGGATGCTGTGACTAAAGCCTGCAACGAAAACAAGGTGGTCCTATCCGTTGGATACATGTTTCGGTACGCTATATTTTAACTACTTGAATGGCAAGTATATAATAGGTGTTTGTAGGGTAGCCTGATTTGATTGGCGTTGTCTTGACAACGCCAATCAAATCAGGCTACCTTAGCCTTTGTATAACCTTGCTAAGTTTAGAGGATGTCAAGGTTGTGCGAAAGTGAGCACTGTGAAACATTCGGTATTTGGGCGTCCAGCTTATAGTGGTTTAGATAGTATAAGGGCCTCTTATACATGTACTTGGTTCAAACTATATATCAGTGATAAATTTACACGTAGAATATTAATTTCAATGTAAAAGGATCTGCCAGTAAGCTAGAAACTTATCTGATTCAGTCAGTTCCTGAAGTGTAGTTGCTCTTTAAATTATAACGGGCATCTCCTGATTTTCTTAATTGGATTTTGGTTTGGGCCTGTTGTAGACTGAATATTGTCTTAAAGGTCCGATAGGCCCAAAAGAATTGATATGTATGTATAATTTTAATACCAGCTAGCTATCATATTGATACATATTTGATACATTTGACATTGTAGGAGATAAAATGTTTGCATAATGTCTGTTTATACTGTTTAATTTTAATTTCAGAAAAAAGTAAACAAAAAACATTCTTTCTTGCTATTATATCCACGCAAGCCGCTTAGCTCCCTAATCCAAAGTTTAACCTTTTTGTTTTAATAGGTACCATGCCGCAATTAATAAGATGAAAGAGCTCATGCTGGAGCATGGAGGGAAAGTCATGGCTTTTAATGCCAGGTATTATTTTGCATACACCGAGGCAATCAATAAATTCTGGTTCCACACGGAGTTCAGCGGTGGTCCAATTGTAGAACAAGCCACGCATTTCTGCGATCTTGCCCGATTTCTTGTGAATGATGTTGATATAAAGTCTCTACATTGTACGATGTTAAAAGATTCGGATGAAAGCGGAGCTGGCCACATTGCTTACGTTCCAAATCAATTTGAGGCAGATATTTCTTCAGAGAAAAGAGTCCCTCGTGTTACACTTGCTCAATGGCGATTTAAGAATTCTGGGCTTGGCACACTTATGCACTCAGTTGCTCTTCCTGGATCACGATACGAAGCAAATATTGATGTCCAGCTCGACGGACTGAAATTATCATTGATTGAACCTTATGAGAAGAGCTGCATTCTGCGCGTGAGAAGTATGTCCAGTGGAACTCCAAATGACGACAAAGACTATACATTTGAAGATGACGATTGCTATCGAAGAGAACTGGAAACGTTTGTAAAGGCTGTGCGTACAAAGGACCAAAGCTTGATACAAAGTTCTTACGCAGACGCAGCTAAAACCTATGATTTTACTTGGGCTATTCGACGTTTAGGAGAGAAAAGCTAGATGGCATTTTATCGTTTCGTTAGACATTGAATATTATCATAGTCAGCTCGTAGATCAGTGGTAAGAACGGTTTGTTAACATATTTGATACAAAAAAGGTAAACTGTATAGATAACTGTTTTCAACAGTTTATTCTGTTTAAACTTGTGCCCATGTGTCATTTTTATCACTTTCCTGTCTAACAGAGATACGTAACTAGTGTTAAGTAGTTGATGATATATCATTGTTGTAAATGCCTGACTTGATGTGATGTTGTTGCAAGGTTGTTCTGACATTCTGTTTGTTCCGACAAATTTTCATTTTATTTGCACAGATGCCTGGTTGTTTGGGACAGTGACGCTTCCATTGCCCTACCTGGATCTTGATACGAGGCAAATTATGGTGTTAGCGTTGATGGACCAAAATTATCTTCATTTACCTTATAAGAAGCCTTGAATTTTGCCCTGCAGAAGTACAGTGCTGTCGGCCTATGTGGCGCACTTTAGCAAAGAATCGTTAACTGTGTAAATAAGAACAATAAAATATAAACAACAGATATTGCGTTTATTAAGTACAATAATCGCCCTTTATTTCATCTAAAAAAATCCACCATCTGGTATTGATCACAATATGAAAGGAAACTCAAACTCATGTACCATTGTGCACGAGGGACCCCGTTTTCGTAGGCCAATTCGACGCAGCTTCTGAAAATGTCTTATTCCTGACATAAATAATGGGCAAAAATTGTGAAACAGACTATAATCATGACATCACTCCGCGGGCTGCAGAATGGCTGCAGAAGGAGCTTGTGGAAAGTTTCAACAACTATTTGCTTTAGCACTGTTAAATCATGATCCTTTGGACATTAGCTGAGTGAGTTATTTTATAATTCACTTCTTTACTATGTGCTATTATTTTACAAATGCTGCTGAAGTGAGTTGACCTACATGTACATTCGTGTTGTGTACTCAAGAGCCACTGTGTTTGTAAACAAAGACTGCGAAATACGGTGTGTATTCAACTTTATATGCCGCTTGAAAGACTGTTTGGAAAACAGCCGACAAAAATTATAAACACGTGTTTAACGGTAAATAACGGTAAACGACGTTACGTAACGTGCGCCGAATAAGCCGATGCGCCTAATACATTCGTGATGTGTACTCAGAGCCACCGTGTTTGTAAACAAAGGCTGCGAAATACGGTGTGTATTTAACTTCATATGCCAAGCCGCAAGTAACATTCGTCGCATGACAACTGCAAATACCTGCATTTAACTAAGAGCAACTAACCCCTCTGGCCAGAAATGATCTTCTTTACCGCATATAAAGAACTCCGCTTGAAGGACTGCTTGGAAAACAGCCGACAAAATTATCAACACGTGTTTAACGGTAATATCGTTATGAAACGTGCGCCGAATAAGCCGATGCGCATAATAGGCCGACACGACAATATGTCTAGTAGAGCTATCATTTGTTACCATCAAAATGATTGTTTAGTGTTAACGTTTGCACCGTCTCTGTATTGTAATGCTTCAGGTATGTTGCGTTTTTAGAAAGGGGGTGTTATTAAGGGTGTTGAACGTTACAAATCAACCACAACCCAAACGAACTGGTAAGACTTGTTTTTATGTTAGAATAAGAACAAAGTATGTCAGCACTTCAGTTACTTGTAGCTGATAACTCCATGAAAACCTTGGCGGGCCATGAGGTTAGCATGCACAACTATTGCACAGAGCCGGGCACAAGTTCTCAGGTATAGTAGATCCAGAACAAACATTAATCTGGGTTCTGTATATAATTGAGCCGCGACACGAGAAAATCAACAAAGTGGCTGTGCGCCCAGCGCAGACTCAGATCAGCCTGGGCATCCGCCCAGTCTGATCAGAGTCTTCGCTGCCCGCATGGAGGTACCTTAGACCTTACCTTTCCTTTAAGCGCTTAGCGAAAAGTCTGATCGGGCGGGGTGGATGGCAAGGCTAATCTGAGTCTGTGCTGGGCGCACAATCACTTTGTTTGTTTTCTCGTGTCGCGGCTCAGTTATAAGATCGTCTTGATGTGACTGAAATACTGTTGAAGAAAAAGTAAAACCGCCAAGTCATCTATCATCCATCTATATATGAGCCGCAACACGAGAAAACCAACAAAGTGGTTGTGCGCCCGGCGAAGACTCAGATCAACATAGGCATATTCCCAGTCTAATCAGACTCTTCGCTAAGCGCTTAAAGGGTAGCTGAGATTCTAGCTACCTCCATGCGGACAGCGATGACTGGGCGGATGCCCAGGCTGATCTGAGTCTGCACTGGGCGCACAGCCACTTTGTTGGTTTTCTCGTGTCGCGGCTCAAGTATGAGAATTAAGTGACGGGGTTTGTGCTGTCTGGTTACTCAACATAAACTTACTTTCTAAGAAAATGTGAGGGAGACTTTATAAGAGCAACGACATCCATACAATCAATATGGTGTTGATTAATGTACGTGTTCAAGCATCATTTTTATACATAAATGTTCGCCAGGTCCCAAGGCGAATGTTGAAAACAGAGGGAAAATTTCGAGGTCGTAAACATCTCGCAAGGGACCTTAAGAATGTTAATGCTTTGAAAAAATGTTTGATCGGTATTATGATTATTGCAAAAATTCAACGAAATATACGTTCCATAGTCCGACCAGTGGTGAAAATCTCTAAGCACAATTTATTATGCACGGCGGTTCAATCTTCACCTTTGGTGATAAAATATGGGTTGATGTGATTATGCAGTCATATAACTGGGAGAACGTGGCGGAACATGCTTTTAAAAATGACAAATTGCTCCAAAAATTACAATTTCCTTTTCTGGTTCCCCGTCTAGCGATGCAATATAAGTAATGGCGGGACAACTGATGGAACCCCATCCATGTACAGTGTATTTTTATCATTTGGTTCCAGTTTATGATGTCGTATGTCGGGCATTTTAGTTGCACACTAAAATGACCCAAATAATTTTTCAAAACTTTTAAATGCGAAATTTAAAGTGAATTTATCACAATCAGATACAAAGACGGAACTGTAGTGAGAAGCTTTCGGCGATACCTCACGGCAAAATATTTCATGAAATTATACCACTGAAAGAGCAATGGGGCCTTGTAGAATTTGCGAAAAAATATGTCACTATATTTTATCACCGTCATGAGTGTACCTTCCTTTTATTGATATCCGCCTTCACGGGCAGAGCGACATCTGGCAGAATATTCGTATTTGATACTGACCATTGATTTCTTACAGCTATACAGGTAGAATCTCCGAATAACCTTCGGCAGTTCTCCGAAACTAGACGACAACAGGCGATAATCGCAGGTGTCAAATTAATCCCTCAGGCTAAATACATTTGTACTCTTATTTCCGTCATGATAAAAATTTGAACTTAATGGCTTTAACTGAATTTCATACCCGAGTTAGTTGATGAAAAATCTAATTTCGGTAGAATGGGTAGGTATAATTCATGAGTCAGTCTTACAACTCAAATTCTTTTTTTTTTTTTTTTTTTTTTTGGCGGGGGGGGGGGGGGGGGGGTGGGGATTCTAAAACTATACGATAGAAGACAACTTTTATACTGTGATTAAAGGATTAGTTCATTATTTGAGTCTCTATTTCGTATCGTAGGTGGAATTTCAAACCGACCGAACATACAAACAAACAATATGATTTCTTTAAGTTTGTACTTCGGTGGAAAAATAAATCAAGAAATAAAGAAATAAATCAAAGAGTATATGAAAGTAACCAGGTGATAAATAAATTAATTCATTAATGCCTGGCGTCCCATATATAGAGCATAGGCAAACAGTGCAGACCAAGATCAGACGCAGGAAAACACGGCGTCTTAACAGGCTCTACACTGTTTGCATTACACAAATGGGTATTTCTCCTATAAAAATGATAAAAATAAACCAAACCAGACACCCCTTAACTGACATATAGACCCATTCATTTGATAGGGATAGAACAGTCCACTGGGCAAAAATGGGTTAATCAATGAAATAAAGAAATGTTCTATATTTGATGTCTTAATTGCAAAGTAAATAGATACAAATTCTGTATTTTAATTCCTTCATTTCAACTTAAAACAGTTATTTAAGAATAGCCCCGGTTGCTCAGTGGGTAAGGTGCTAGCTGACAGATCAAGCGGACCCGGGTTCGAGCCCCGCTTGAGACAAGAATCTTTTCTACCGTTAAAGGGGCTCCATTACACACAGCCTTTCATAATCACTCTGCCGTCGTCCTGATATGACTGAAATACTGTTGAACAAGACGTAAAATCACAAATCATCATCCATCCATCATCAGTTGTTTCATGATTTCTTTTTCTACGCGCTCTGACATATAGTTTTGAGTATACAGTCTAACCTGTCTTAAGCAAGCAGCCAAGGGATAAGGCAAAATCGCTTGCTTAAGACAGGTGCTTGCTTAATACAGGTTCGATTTACTCCGAAAAAAATCTTGTTTCGTCCCGACCAAGGGTACTCATCAGGTACTCAACAAGTTTATGACCTGAACTCTCTCTTCTAAAGTCAAAACTTTCCTTCTCTTACTGGTACTGGCCATGATGAGAAACTTACAATCAGAAACTTATGGTATTTAAGACACTAATGAAATGGACACTGATTGATTGTTAATACAAAATGAAGGCTGATCCTTTTGAAAAGCTTCCACTTGTTTAAACTGCCAACAGAATCTAAGTTTAGATCCAGCCCCTGCCTCCCTCACCCACTAAACAAAAAAAAAAACATTTTCATTGGTTTGGTAAAGGAGTTCTTTACATGTACATTGTAAATTAAAAGCTGTTAATGACGTTTAATGAATAGGACCGTCAACCAAAACAAATTGCCTTTGATGACTGCGCTGAATAATGAGCTTTCGCACCTCGCCAGCTCCGATCAGCTTCGATGACCAAAGTGATTGTGTGATTGCGTTGTTCTAAATATTTTCTAAACAGGTTTTTCTCACCTGTACTAGTCGGTAAACATCATTACTTATCCATTTAGTGAGGTGCGAACTTACGTGTACAGTTCAAACAAATGCCGTCGATAGTTAATTCACCTTTGATCTGACCGAATTCAAGGGTTTTCCAAGATTCTACTGCTTACCGGTGTTATTGGATTGCTTTATTGCTACCGCATCAAAATATCGAGAACCAGTTAAAGTGCGTTCGATTTGCTGTAAAAAGCGCTATCGGTCACACTAAACACCGAAATCGGTGGAAATACGTGTCTGGCGCTCTGAATCAGTATACCAGCGTGAAGTAGTCGGAAGAATCGATACGGCCAAAAAAACATGGCCGCTAAGGCAGGTTTTCGAGCGATTCCGGATAAAATTTTGCGGCCGGTGGCCGCGTAAAACAGGTGCTTGCTGATTACAGGTTCATTTACATGGAAAATCGTTTGGGGGGAATGCCAACTGGCCGTTTACGGCAGTTGCACGCTTAATACAGGTGGCCGTAAGTATAGGTTAGACTGTATATTAGTCTCAAGCCATTCACACTATTAATTTCAATGTAATAATAAGAAAATAAAAGGTAAATTATCATTCGTTTCATTTACCCCATGTTTGTAAAATCTCGCCATTTCTCGAGCGAGATGAGCGTTAGGCGCATGGGCGGAAACAATGTGAAAAAGGTCTTTTCCCATATTGCCTTCGTCGTCTTTAGACACTATATATTTGACCGCGACAAAACACAATATACAAAGTGGCATGTGCGCTAAGCGAAGACTCAGATCAGTCTGGGCATCCGCCAAGTATGATGAGTCTTCGCTGTCGGCATGTAGGTAGCTTAGACCGTAATCTACATTTAAAGCGCATAGCGGAGACTCTAATCAGAATGGGCGAAGGTCCAGGCGGATCTGAGTCTTCGCTGGTCGCACATGTCACTTTGTTTGTTTTGTCATGTCATGGCTCATTTATTGCGACACGGTACTGTGGACGCGTGCCGTGCCATTTGTATTGTTTATTTAACGATGAATACCCCACTTGCATAAATCGACAAAGAGTAAAAGTGTATTTCATTACCTGCTCGATTCGCGAATATCGATTATCGATTTTTAAACAGTGGCGTGGAAAGTTATCCATGTTCAATTTAAACATATGAGAAAACAAAAACGTGTTAACATGAAGACCGTCTGTGAAAAAAAAGCCAACAAACAAAAATAATTTAACGCTACAAAAGTATACAGTTTTCTGGTTCTTACGAAGAAAACTATACTACATCTAAAGTCCGCCGAATGTTTATTTTCAAACCCAAACAACAAATAAGCAACTAGATAATACAATTTCATAATAACAGAAGTGCTAACATACTACCGATTATGAAATTGTATTATCTAGTTGCCTTTACATTAACAAGCTAATAATTTAATTTATTTATTGTCTTTTTTTTTTCTTTCTTATTTTTTATTTTTGTAATGTTATTTTTCAGTATCTTTTTTTTTAATTTATTTTTATTTCTCAATTTCTTTGCAAGGGATGCCTGGTTTGGTACATAAGACAAACTTTATTTTTGCTTATTTGGAATGAGACAGAGAGAGTGAGAGATACTAAGTGTGGCTCTTCGCCTCGAATGAGCAACTACTGAGCAAAAGCTGAAATTCGAAACACACACCGAATTTAATTTACTAACTGGCATTATACAATCATAAGATAATTGTCTTTCAATTCGGCTCCAGTGATATAAATTATTTTACAAGTTAAAAGAAGTTTGCCGATCGACTTTTCGTCTTCATGTAAAGCTAATTAGACCGGATCAAAGACTGAAATTTGAATATGTTTGCATCAATTATTTTTCAGACGCACGGCTTGAATTTCATTCTTACATCAGAAAACTTTGGTCTACATTATAGGACAGCTCTGGACCAGAAAAAAAATATTCTTTCACCTTTTAGTTTCAAGCAGGCTGGATGAACCAACATTTGCATAATTTAGCTACTTGAAAATTCATTACTACAATATCCAATCATAAATTGTGTATGATACTCATCTTACCTATAATCTTCGCCCAAGGCTATTACCTAAAGCCGCGTCGTCTATCGCCGAAGTTTTGACGGAAACGCACGTAAACGACCGGCATATAAATATCATTAATTAAAATTTGAACAAATAATGAAAAAAGACCATTTTATCATTTAGCTAGACTAATAAAAATTACATCAGATAAAAATACATTCTTTCTTCTTATCTGATCCATTTGTGATGCATAACATTTTGTATCAATTTGATTCTAAATAAGCGGTCGAATTTGTGTGCCCTAGTTGTTTTGCGGAGATTTTGTTATTTGTTATTTTGTTATCTGTTTAATTAAATTATGTACCTCTAGATAATCACCCAAAAAAGACCATTTCTTTTATACTTTTCAATGATATATAGAGATTTCTCGGTGAATTCGAAACTGATAATCTCACTGTTTCAAACAGTGAAATTATCACTTTCGATTTCACTGTTTCAAAAAATAGGATTTTCATTGATAGTCTCATTTATTTTTTTATTAATTGGCTAAACCTTAACCGGCTTGACTTAAACTTACGTCACACACGTTTGCACGTCATTACGAAGTTAATGACGTCACTAAAAGCGCCAACGTAACATTGTTAATTCACGCGACGTCAGCCGCCTAAGTCTCTTATCGGCCATCTTTCTTAGCAAATTTCTTGAGATTTGTTTGTCTAAATGAAATTTCAAGCTATTTTTCAGTTGCAAACTATGTTTACAACCCACATCATACCCAGTAAACACGCTGGAAGCATCAAATTTGACACAAAAAGGCTAGATAAAAAGTTGTGTCTCTGTCGGGATGGCGGACACATTTGAATAAAGTGATTTTGTGCAATTTTAAAGCATAAAAGAAACAGAAAAATTGACTATTTCCGTGTAAGATTGATTTTTATTTCACGCATGAACACCCAAAGTGGTATTTTCACTCGTGGCTTTGCCACTCGTGAAAATACTGCTTTTGATGTTCATTCGGTGAAACAAAAATCGATCTTACACTGAGAAAGTCAAATATTCTCTATTTTGTACTAGTGCTAGAATCAAAATTAAAACACTATATTAAAGATGAAGAATTTTACTTTCTGATACCGTTTGTGATGTAAAAATATATTAAGAATAATAAAAGTTATTAAGTGATAATGAAATTTCCCCATATTACCCGTGTATACCAAATTGGTTCACACCTGTAGAAGTACAAGTACGCAGTTTCTTCACTATGTAGAAATTACTGGGAACAGGCTATGTCAAACTTTAATAACAAATTAAACCATCAGTAAATAAAGGCTTTTATTTAACGAATATTTGGTAATTCGCTTAATGATGGTGTAATTTTGCTCCCGGACCATCATTAGTGTTATGACGAGATAATGATAAAGCCAATGATGCGACATCATCATTATTACGTCATTCAACTAATGACGGTCTGAATGACACGACTTTATCATCATCTCATCGTTGAACTAATGATGGTCTAAATGACGCGACTTTATCATCATCTCATCGTTGAACTAATGATGGTCTAAATGACGCGACTTTATCATCATCTCGTCGTTGAACTAATGATGGTCTAAATGACGCGACTTTATCATCATCTCGTCGTTGAACTAATGATGGTCTAAATGACGCGACTTTATCATCATCTCGTCGTTGAACTAATGATGGTCTAAATGACGCGACTTTATCATTATCTCGTCGTTGAACTAATAATGGTCTAAATGACGCGACTTCATCATCATCTTGTCATTTACCTAAAAGGGTAAAGGTTTCCCATAGCCTAATAGCCGTAGGGGCAGTGGAGGTTTGAGGCCCACTTTGTCTAGGGCACAGCATATTAAAGGCGGAACCCATCCCTCTCCTTACATGTACACTGCCTTATCCTTCCCTGATTCGAAGCAGGTACCGATTTGGTGCTTGGTTGACAGAGAGAGTTTTCCAGTCGTCGGATGGGGTTGGTGGTCGGGCGGTGGTGCTGGTTATAACTTCCAGTGCAGGGGCGTCCTACTTATTTGGATAAAAGTAGGACAAGGATCTACTATGCTTGCAGTAGGTGCGGTCGGGATTTCAGATCTTCTTAAGACCTGTCTGCACCATAACCGAGCGTCTCTAGCCACTCGACTACGGCGCCTCTCGTTAAACTAATGATGGTCTAAATGCCCCGACTAAATCATTATCTCGTCATTAATCTAATGATGGTTCGGGAGCATATGGCTGCAATCATCCGATTAGACCCTTATGTCGGACAGTGTCCATTTTAAGACAAAATGGTCGCTGTAGTGTTTGGTAAAGGAGGTGCAAATTCATCATGGAAAATCAGATTCCTTGATATGCAGTAATTTCCATGTAGCCCAAGATGCCTAGAACATTTACGTGCCATCAAAGAGACTGTAGAAAGCTTCCTGTACTAAAAATGATTATGTCACCTGTTCATAAATGCTCAACTTCTGACGTTATTCTCCACAGAGCATTTACTTCTCTAGTAATGAGCTCTCGTGGAGGAACCGATTTTGCGGATGGGTAAAACACAATGCAGCATGGCCTTTGCCTCGTTTTAGTCTTTATCGCGAAATCATAAGTATCGAGAAAAGTTGCGGAATCCCTGGAAAAAAGACTAAATTAATACTGTTCACTTTATACTTTAGTGAGATCTGTTAATTTCCTTGTGATGAGTGCTTTCTTACAATTTCGAACAATATCGGCAAAATTATAATGCTTTCGAAATTCCTGGTACTTGTTTCACCTAAATACTATATTCTTCAGCCTCTGGAATGTCCCTTGAAAATAGGATCAGATAAATTTGTTATGGTTATTTGTTAACTAGCCCCTAATAGCATATGAAAACAGAAAGCTCTTATACAGCTTGTAAACTCTCAAACATCAAACAGTTTGACCACTGTTTCGCAGCACAATGCCACTTAAGCAACAGTTACAGCTGCTTATCAGCCATCTATGTAAACAAACAATTTCATGCTGAAAAGTTCACCAGAATCTGAACTTGTAGGCTGTGGACAAAAGTGTAAACTTTATAGAGCACACAAGAAAATATTCAAATGTACATGTATATACTGCAAGTTAGAATATACTGCTGGCTCTGGTTATCTCAAAACACCGATATCTCAAAGCACCCTGTTATGTCAATGAATACAGTTTAACCAATTTCCTATTTTTCTTTACATTACAGCTCCTTTTGGTTGGTTTAAACAATATTTTATTCAAGGATTTTGTACATACATATAAATAATACAGTTAATCAATACAGGATCTGACAGTAAGCCTAACACTTATGTGTAAGTCAACTCCTGAGCTCCTTTATCTCAAACTTTTGCTATTTCAAAGCCAATTTTCTGGGACTGAAAATTTACTTTGAGATATCAGTAGGCTGAGTTGTACTTCGGCTTTGAAATATCGAGTTTTGACATATATTAGTTACATGGTAATCTAACAGTTATTATTCTGACAAGGAAAACAGTTCAAATCATGCCTTGCATGGGAACTAACAAAACAAAACAAAACAAACAAAAAAAGCATTTTACTCGCGAAAATCACTATCTTTTCAGGGTTTCGAATGGAAGTTAAAGATTAAACCTGGTACACACACTGACCAGCTAATATATTTCTGGGGTCGACATTCGAATCACATTTATCAAATAGACTACTCACATAAACTGGAAACCGAACATAAACTCCACCAGAATCTTTCTACAGCAGACACTGCGTAAGAAAAGCAGACAAATGAATCAATCCTTTAGTTCTGAGAGCTGACATACATCACGCCAATCTCAATACGGATCAGCGAACTTATTTCAATTATTGGTTTTAATGTAAGCCTTATTTGGAACACACTGCAGTGAATAGCTGACTTGCAGTTTCTTATTCAACAAGCAAAGGGCGTCATATATAGTAAACGTAAAGAATTTTGCAAAATTATAAATCTCACATGTTTGCAACTATTTCATAGCAAGTAGATCGGTGGCACATATACGACGAACTCTGCAAAGTTTATTTTGAGGCAAATCCATGAGGGTATTGAGTGTATATTCATATATACACCTCATATCAGCCAGAAAGACATGCTTTGAAGGTTTATGATCGCATATCTATGTTTGCCGCCATTTTAGAAAGGAGAATGACTTTTAACCTTTTGTGATTTCCTCTTTGCTTTCCTGGACCCGAGATTATAAAACTTGAGTACATTCTCAAACTCAAAATAAAACACACTGATTGGCTGCTTCCGAGCACATGCTCGGAAGCAGCCAATCAGTCTGCTTTATTTGGAGTTTGAGATTATACTCAAGTTTTATAACCTCGGACCCTAGACTATCGGAACGTATGCTTATGATAACGGGGTGTATAATCCAGTTTTGCTGGAGAAATGTCTGTAAACAAGGGGAGACTGAGTATCTCAGAAAAAAAGAAACATAGTTCCAATCAGTCGTAACGACGCAATCAGCATTTCCCGGGGAAGGACCCATATGAGCCTCCGCCTTCAGCAAAGTGGTTTCATAGCCTTACACTATAAATAGCCTACGCATAAAAGAACTCGCTTTTTCCTATCACGACATTCATGATCAAAGACCTATTTGTGATTAAATTGTGGCTATTATATCAGCCTGCAGTCTAATTACAACTTGAAAAAACTGTTCAAATATGTGTTGAATGAGATGTAGGAGTTTTAGCGCTCCAGGGGGTCTAGACAAACAGTGTAGACTCGGATTAGAATACGGCATATGATGACGGCCTACCCTTTTATTGTACAACCTACATGCTAGATAGTGTGTTTCCGTGCATTGATATTAACAGAATACGCTTTAACTTTGGTAAATGACGAAGAAATCGAACATAAGCTATATTTATTGCAGAAGCAATGGATTCCTATTGATGTTACTATTATGGAGTAATAATATTGGAGTTGCTAGTAAATGGCCTCAAAGCAGGCAATACTAATATTTATCAAATGAAATTACTGTATTTGGCGGCGGAATGGCTCTGAAGTAATGTCCAGTAAATCTTGTAATTCCCCTACCGTGTTTTCCATGATAACGACGCCTGTGCTAGCATAGAATTGCAAACGTTTTGCCCACACACGTTTCTTATTCAGTTTTACAAACCAGCTATCTACACAGAATGTTTGAAGGGAAAAATATCTTTTATATAGTAATTGGTGCATATTGTATATTTACTCTCAAAACTAAATAGCTGTATTCATAAAATGAATACATAAAATTAATGAAGCTCATCAGACTTTGTAACAAATAATATACAACATTTTACCCATTCCATTCGGGATACCCCTTTTGGGGATATCTGGGCAAATAGTTTGGATCCAGCTCAGGCCACACAAACGTGTGGCCTGATCTGAGATCCAAACTGTTTACTGCCTAGACATCATTTCTACAAGAGTTAGACCAATATTGTCAAAGTATTCTTGATTTTTGATGCAGACGATAATTTCAGCAGACGACAAAAATTACCGAGAATGCAGTTGGTTAAAGATAACTGAAAGGCATGAAACCATGATGAGAACTGACACTTTTAAAGTGTTTGGGCACATCGTTATGTTTTCCCACCAGGGTTCGAGGTTATAAAACTTGAGAATAATCTCAAACTCAAAATAAAGCACAATGATTGGCTGCTTCCGAGCATGTGCTCGGAAGCAGCCAATCATTGTGCTTTATTTTGAGTGCTCGGAAGCAGCAAATCAGTGTGCTTTATTTTGAGTTTGAGAATGTACTCAATTTTTATAACCTCGGGGCCAGGTTTTCAATGTGCGTTTGTTTCCATTGGAGTCGTTGTCCTTCCAAAATAAGATTCTCTGTTAAAAGAGCGAGTTTGCTCCGAGGGGAGCAAATTCATTCCTATAGTAGGTTATTTTGAGAAAGGAGGTAAAAATAAAAAAACTGTTGCACTGAGTTGATTTTCCATAAAGTGAATCCATTTACATTAAGGCCATTCTATAACAAACAAAATTGGGTCGAAATTGACAACAACACGGGCGCACACCTCACCAAAATTCACACGCCCGGTGTACTTATGTAGGAATGATCAGACCCGCACCCTGTTACAATCTGCGAACTGCAAAAAAACACACCTGTGTATGAAGCAAGCATATCAGCATGTTAAAAGCCACCCAAGCAGGCACATGACGTAGAAATGACGTAGTTCTTAGGTCGATGCGACGTCATTATGTCGCATCGACGTCAATACGACGTCATTTCGAGCCAATGTGCCTGCTGGGACAGAACTAAACACGTTTTCTTTCAAAGACGAATGTATAAATATAAACTCCTGGATAAGGTCATTATTAAGTACATGAACAAGCCACATTTAAATATGGCGAGAAGAAAGCAACATGAACAACAGTCACTACCTACAATGTGTTATTTCAGGATTTTGCATGCTACTATTAACGTTACTATTTTCTACGGCTTTTGATGAAGACTTCTAATGTTAACGGTTCTCACTGTGCTTTTGATAAAGTTCTCTACGTCAGCAAACAAAAGTTTCAGAAAGCCCCTAACTATTAATTACTATTTCAAGGTCTAACCCATTATGTTCCTTGGAAGATTCTATATTTTTTAATTTATTTTTCTCCTGGCCCGTACCTCAAGTAAGCTTCGTTACAACGACTTTTTTCAGCAGATATGCTTTCTATACTGAACGCAAAAAGAAATGTCAGCAATTTTATGTTTGTTTCTTTTATCGACAGTAGCAATCATTTATTGCATTGACTACGATTAATATCCAACCACAGTACATGATGCTGCTTTCATGATTTAAATTCTTTAATGAAAGAGTTTTTTCGTTCAATTTATAAATTGTGTGGTGAGTTTAGCTGCAGTTGCAAGCAACTAATACTTTGTCGCGAGCTAATGTACATGTAGTTAATAAATCAAAGCAAACAATGCTGAAATGGGTATTTGACAACTGGTTTGTATCTTTATTCGTTTTTCGGAAGCTTACATATATCATTGTATTCTGTTACTGCTGGAAGTAGTAGCATTTTTGCATTTAGAACTTATCTTTGGTTTTGGGTTTAACGGCTCTTTGAGACAGTATTTCAGTCTATATCGAGTCGTCTCCCAGAGAGAGAGAGGGAGAAAGAAATGAAACTTGCTAGGAGAAATGTTCAAACAAACCTCAGCCGCACCTTCTGCATGCACAGTAGGCCCTTGCCTTAATATTATCCAAATTAGTAGAATTAGTAGGCACTGAAAGATACCCAGCACCAACACCCGACCAGAACGACCCTAGCAGATTCTTTGATAAAGAGTATGTAGTGACAGTTTTTATTATTATTATTTCCTTTTATTTCTTAAAATTAACGCAAGTTGGCGCCATGACGAGGCAGATTTTACTTGCAGTCACAGAGTAAATAGTTTTATGGACAACTGACAGAAATTGACATTGAAGTGACATCACCTACATAACTCGGAGCAATATTGTATGGTGTACAAAAAGAAAAGAACAACTGATTTAGTTATTCCTTTTGGTTTGTATGGCTGCTACACAATTTCAAAACTCATATTGTTGTAACTAATAGCATTGGCGCATTCTGACCGAGCCAAAGTTTCATGATTGTTTATATACTGGTCAAAATTTCCACAGGCACAATGTTGAAAATGTAAAATTAAAACTTTTTTACTAAAAGGGACATGAGAATGGAAATTCGAAACACAGCTTAATTTTTTCAACACCATCTCGGCAGCAACTTTGCGAAAATTCAGCTTTATGTTTCCACTATCTTACACTTTTACAAAATTTTACAGGAGTACCGGCTATTTTTTTAAAAAATTACTATAGAAATGACAGGGTAATACATGTAGATATGCTTTAAACTGAATTTTCTGTATCCCGGTCAGAAAATAAATAGGCACCCGTGAAACAGAGCTTATTTTAAGGCGATGTGTTTTTGTGCTCCCACATGGAAAATATATGACAAATACGCTACTTCATAAAACAAAATATGAGTTCTGTGGGAAAAAGTAGGTTGGGCTTAACTTCTTTTTATCAGTTGGGTTATTTTCTCGAATCTCTGTAATGCAATTTTTGCAGCTTCAGTCAAAAGTGTATGACGCTTTGAAAGCTAACTGGTCTGGAATCACCGATTTAGGTCTTTGCTGTTTGCCCAGGCACTAGTGTCCTTATCTTTATTCCATTTCAACATGTTCTTTTTTTGACCAGTGGACTCGCCAATCCTTATCATTTGGATGGATCCATTTCTAGTTTTATGGGTTTCTGATGGATTCTTTTTCATTTTTATTGTATTTAGCAGGAAAATTTGTGTAAGCAAACAGTGTGGACCCTGATCAGATGCCGCGTTCTGCGGCGTCTTAACTGGGTCTGCACGGTTTGCATATGTCCCCAAACTGGGATTCAAACCGTGAAAGAGTTAATACGATATTTGCTAACCAAGTAATTAATTAGATAGAATAAAAAAAATAACATCATATCCGTTGGTGTCTGTTTACCAACTATACTTTTTTCAGGCACTAATTGAATTTTGCTTAATGCTTCTTTGACCGACGTTGCTAAAAAGGAACTAAATCTGGCTGCATTAAGGTGAATGGGTGCACTTTCAGGGAAGCAATTCTAAACTCTGCTATTTTCATTTTACTTCCATTTTCAAAAGTTTTTTTTTCAAAAGGTTAGAATTTTAGGGAAAAAAAAGAGAAAACGGCCGATTTAAGGCTTACATTTTATTTACATCCTTTGAGATCAGAGGATAGATTCCGAGAAATCTTAAATTTGAGATCGATTTAGACTATTGTTCTAGATCATCGTCTTTTATATTATTTGGATTCTTTTAAAATTAATCAGTCTTTGAATCGACTGCCCAATTAAAATTAAGAAATTACAGTATGCTTTTTTCTGGTTTCGTCACCAGATATTGTCAGGGTCACTGACGAGGCTTTATTAGCCGAAACTACGTAGTCTGGCCCATGTTCCTACTTCTGTATGTATTCTCTGCTCTTGAAGGAACTTTTTAAGATTTTAATTTTACCTCACTGCAGCTGGTGTTGTGCCGTGTGGCGGCCGTAAAACGTCTCCCCGTACATCATCCATAGTGCAGATTATATTTTATTTACATCCTTTGAGATCAGAGGATAGATTCCGAGAAATCTTAAATTTGAGATCGATTTAGACTATTGTTCTAGATCATCGTCTTTTATATTATTTGGATTCTTTTAAAATTAATCAGTCTTTGAATCGACTGCCCAATTAAAATTAAGAAATTACAGTATGCTTTTTTCTGGTTTCGTCACCAGATATTGTCAGGGTCACTGACGAGGCTTTTATTAGCCGAAACTACGTAGTCTGGCCCATGTTCCCACTTCTGTATGTATTCTCTGCTCTTGAAGGAACTTTTTAAGATTTTAATTTTACCTCACTGCAGCTGGTGTTGTGCCGTGTGGCGGCCGTAAAACGTCTCCCCGTACATAATCCATAGTGCAGATTATATTTTATTTACATCCTTTGAGATCAGAGGATAGATTCCGAGAAATCTTAAATTTGAGATCGATTTAGACTATTGTTCTAGATCATCGTCTTTTATATTATTTGGATTCTTTTAAAATTAATCAGTCTTTGAATCGACTGCCCAATTAAAATTAAGAAATTACAGTATGCTTTTTTCTGGTTTCGTCACCAGATATTGTCAGGGTCACTGACGAGGCTTTATTAGCCGAAACTACGTAGTCTGGCCCATGTTCCTACTTCTGTATGTAGTCTCTGCTCTTGAAGGAACTTTTTAAGATTTTAATTTTACATAGAAATCTGTTACAAATAGCTTAAAAGTAATTATTCAATCTCCATGGAATTCGTCATTTTTAGAACCAACCAACTTCTGTTAATTCCATTTCGCTTCCCTGGATAACGAAGCCCTTCCTAGCAGGCACATGACGTCGAAATGACGTCGTATCGACGCCGTTGCGACGTGACGTCGCATCGGTGTCAATATGACATCATTTCGACTTTATGTGCCTGCTGGGTTCTTAAATAGAGTATGCTCTTAAAGAAAAGACTCCGCTCTCTTAGTGGAGCAAATTCTCTCCTTTTAGATTAGAGACTGGTAGTGTTGCACCCCCCCCACCCCCCTCACCCCCACACACGCATCTGAGTGCGTATCAGTACGACGTAGACGTAAAGAATCGGCACAGGCAGTAGACATAATACTGGAAGCTCATTAAACAGGAGTATATCAGAAAAAATAATTCAAACAGAAAAATCTAGATTTACGTTTAAGGTTAAAATGATAAACAAAACTGAAAGTATTTGAGGAACGTTACCATGAAAATGGCTAAGAAGGTTACAATGAATGAACTTTGATGAGCTTTATTTGATAAGTTTTGATAAGTGAATATTTCACATTTTACTGTCAATTCTGGCCACGAAAGATAATGCTATAACTATACTGAAAGGATTTAAAAACTTCCACTTTTTATTGCTGGCTGCTGATCTGTTTACTCATGACAGTGTTGACTATTTAACGAGAAAATGCTTGAAACTTATCAAATTTAAAGATTACGCAGTTTATTTGTATCATTTACCTAAATGACGTCAGTAAAAGAGCGTTACGTCACTGAAATACATAAGGCGATGCCGGATTTATCTTATGCAACACTCTTTCGACCACTTCTTACTATCTTAATATTGTGACGTCATCAACGTTGATTTGCAAGTATCACTGCGGATGATGCTGTCGCGCAAAGCCTATTACGGAGACGGTTTCGACGTTAGTTAACGTCATGGCCACTGGTTTTCAGTCTTGGTTAGGTGCTTTTCTGACTGTCTTTTTAGCTTCCTGTAAACAGTGCACGTCGTCTGAGATTGTAAATTGCCGTCATTAACGCATAAAATTGTTCCGCGACGTCACTTTTTGAAATTTCAGCATTTATCTGGCCCAAAACTCCGCGCCTGTTTGCGATATTTAAGCGCGGTAGGCTAAATAAAGCCACTGACCGAGTTCAAATTTTTAAAAATCAATTTGATATTGTAAGAGAAATGTTTCGTCAGAAAACTGTATACATGAAGCTATTCATCATTACGTAAACGGCACTAAGAACACGAGGAGCACGTGCTTGTTCCTGACCGATTCGGTTGAATGATTTCAAATTCCGTATATTGTTAGAATCAAGTATAATAGAATATATATGCTGTAAAAGTTTGATGGGCGTAGCTGCATTCATTTTTGAGATATTCAAAATTAATGGGTGGAAGTTTTTAAATCCTTTCAGTATACTTTGTCAACTCCGGTTACGATGGGTGATACTACAGCTCCACTGCCAGTTCCTGACTCGAAGCGTGATGCTATACATGTATACATCTACTGTCAATGTTGCTAACGAAGGATAAAGCTACAAATGAGCCGCGATACGACAAAACCAACAAAGTGGCATATGCGTCTGATCAGAGTCTTTGCTATGCGCTAAAAGAGTAGCTAAGGGTCCAAGCTAGCTCCATGCGGACAGCGAAAACTCTGATCAGACTGGGCGGATGCTCAGGCTGATCTGAGTCTTCGCTTACTGCACATGCCAGTTCCTTGGTTTTATCGTGTCGAAGCTCCAATGTAATGTCAATTCCTGTCACGAAGGATGGTGCTACAGATCTGCCATCAATTCCAGTCACGATAATTGCCAGTTTCGGGCTCGAACGGTGATGCTACACGTCTAACGTCAATTCCGGGCAAGAAGGATGATGATACAGATCTATTGTCAAATCCAACATCGAAATGATGCAACACATCTATAGTCTTCCGATCATATATGATGATGTAACAGCTAACGGTCAATTCCCGTGAAAAAGGGTGATCCTACAGCTATATTGTCAATTTCTGGTCACGAAGGATGATGCTACTGATACACTGCCTATTCCTGTCACGAAGGATAATGCAACCGATCTACCGTCTGTCCAGCCACAAAGTATGATGCTACAACTTCACCGTCCGTTCTGGGCTCGAAGGTGATGCTACTGTTTCATTTTGAATTCCAGTAGCGAAGAATGATGTTATAACTCAACTCTCAGTTGTGGACTCAAAGGGTGATGGTATTACTTTTTCTGTCGATTCTAGACCGAAGGATGATGCTTCGCTCTGATACTAGAAAAGCAAAGGGATTTACACTTGATGTATTTACCAACAGTCGCTTCTGTAGGAAATTATGTCCTATATCACTGATTCTCAAGAAAGTGTAACGAATGGTGTCATGGCTTTAAACGCATGTATAATTTTATTTTGAGTTGTCTCTTAAATCAAATAAGTGCATGCTTTGAAATTTCAACCTCAACCTAAAACATTTAAGTTATAATATTGATTCAGATACACGGAAATACTCACATGGTCATACCTAATACTGAAGAACCCCCCTATTTTTTGCATGTCATGATTAAAGATGTCAATATTTGTCTTCAATTCTTTTGAAGACTTTCGGCGTGAAGCAAATAGTCTTGACTTAGAAAGGTTGCTTTTATCGAGTTCTTTCGACTAGTGATTAATGGGTATACTTTGGAACACAATGCTTTGTTTAACTCATGACCGTTTCTTGTCACTGAGTTCTGTGTATTCTACGAGCCCAAGCATTAACAAAGCATTCATAAGTTTCGGATGAGGCTAACAAGGTTTGTTTTTTCACCAAGGAGGTCATAATCAGTCCCCCTGACAGGCCATAAATATTATTTTTACTATCTATTAAATTCAAATTTTGTTTTGACGTGTCCTTAGTATTCTGAAAAACGTAATTTTTCAAGTGTATTTTACGAGTCAAGCCAAAGTCAAGTAATTCTGAGAAGTACAGGAATGCACCCAGCAAGAAGCTGATACACTCTTTAAAAGGGCACATTGTCTTATTCATTTAAAAATGTACACATGATCCGCCAATCAGAAACTGCAAAAGATTGAAAACAAGGGAGAAATTTTCAGTTTTTGAATTTTTCATATTATGATTTCATGATTCAACAAAATATTCATTTAGTATTTACCTACTTCTTAAACTGAATTTGATATGTCCATATATGCGCTAAATATTTTTCACTGATTGTAATGAGCAATTAAAATGAAACACTGATGCACTGTGGTCTATTTTTAGGCAATAAATCGACGTTCCAGCAGTCCCGTATAATACAGAATGTGTCCCGTAAAATACAGTTACATTTAATAGCAGTTCTTTAAAGAAAAAATCGTTCCGACAAACCTGTGGATTAGAAATTATGTTTTAAATTAATTATAATATATGTGTCTTT
The DNA here is from genome assembly GCA_963989385.1 of Ctena decussata. Classification (NCBI taxonomy): domain Eukaryota; kingdom Metazoa; phylum Mollusca; class Bivalvia; order Lucinida; family Lucinidae; genus Ctena; species Ctena decussata. Next base: position 27,349,076 of record OZ022498.1, on the reverse strand, counting down.
ATTCTCTTCCCTAGACTGAGTAATCTGCTCTCTTTGTCTGTAATTTTAATTTGTTTTCTTGGAAAATTTGGTAAAATTTCAAGTCTGCAAAAATAAATTGCCTAATTCGCAACTTATGTGGCGCTAGAAATGATGTTCTTCTGCGGTTTAGTTATCTATAAGTGTTATACAAGCGTTACTGTCATCACAAATTGGACATTTTCTTAGTGGGAAGACTGGAGAAATCATGCGATCAAATACAACATAAATGTCCCGTATAATACAAATTTAAAACAAGTTTCACTGCCTTGATAAGATGATTTTGTGGTAATATTTTGTCATGTAACAACATAGTATACACAATTCAAAGATACTTGACTTTTAGATGCATGTATTTTGAAATATTCTTGTCGGAAAGTCTCATGTTACAACTATTGAGATTTCAAGTTTTTCTGAGAAAAAGAACTTGAAATGCAAAGCAGTACTGCTGATATAAAAAAGCAAACAGGCTGGCAAGTTGTAACGCCAACACTTCTCTGTGGATAAACATAGAACTTGTTCATGTAACAATACCGCATTTAGCCATTTATGTTAATATTTGCATCTAGACACAAACAGTTCACTGTCACATTTTAAGATCGTGTATTTTACGGGACAGTACAGAAGACATGAATAGCAGTGTAACCATTCTAGATGCTCTATAAAACATATGCGTTTCATACAGACAGGTTGAAGTTTTAAAGTTTGAAACAGGAGTTTTCCTTCAGGATTTCAAAATTTTAACTTTATGTGTTTTGCAGGAATAGTTTTCTTTCATGTTAGTAAAGTACAACCAGATCGTATTGCTTCTTTTTGGTAGAAGAAGAGCATTTTGCTTTTTCAGAAATAACAGAGTGAAGATTTCTAAAGCTCAACTTCGTCTTAAACAAAATCACTTGCCTCTACGGTGGATTATACCTTTATACTTCTAGCAATTGCTTCAAGTCTATTGGTGTATACGACTCGTAGAATACTCAAGAGAAGTTGTAGTGCCTTCACGTTGTCTCTCGTTATCTGAATTTACCCGATATTTACTGTGCAATACTTAAGATTTAACTTCGTGAGATACCAAAGTTGTGAAATGACTGTGAGTGATCTCTATTTGACTTGTTTACTTTTTCGATTTTTTAACCACCCAAAAGTTACACTTTCTTGAGAATCAGTGATATATGCATATCCCACTGGGCACACAACGTTGAATCAACACTGAATAAACCTTGATTCAACGTCATAACGTTGAATCAAGGTTTATTTAGTGTTTATTCAACGTTGTGTGCCTGCTGGGATGACACGTCCTGTCTTTCTGCGGTTTTCTGTTTTTGAAGTTGCTCCTTTTCTTTTCCCCTGCTTGAAAATTGATTAGTTATTCTTAGCAATAACTTGCTGTAGTCTCTTATGAATTCGGTGAATGATAACCACTATGCAATTTCCCTAAAGCTTCTGACGACTTGCTTTAAGGCTCACAATGCTTTGTTAATATAGTTATTCATTATTGAAACTAACAGTGCCAAAGTTTCTTGCATTGTGTCTGATGTTTTCCGCCGAAAATTTACATTACTGATCTAACCTTACTGTCAGCTGGTGGAACTGATTACATTTATTATTATACCTTTGTTACAGTTGTCGCTCGAGTTAGACTGGTTTCTTGTAAACTTGTCGACATCCCATCCAATCCCACCCACCCCATCCTATATTGTCTTGTCTTATCGTATCTTAACTTATATTATCTCATCTTTTCTTGTCTTCAAGTTTCATAATCGTACTGACAGAACTGGATCATATGACAAGATCTTCTAAACATAATCTTGCTGATAAAGTGAATTGTTTCCTTATAGTAAGTACATAAAGCTTCCCGGACCTCCAATCTAAGGAATGTAAACCCTTGACATTCAGTCATCGAGATTGACTTGAGTTTGAATAGTCTGACTAAGGTGGAAAATCTTGAATTGTCATTTCCCGACAGTCTTAAAATCTTTGAATCAAATTACTTTCGCTGACGTTAATTAGGATTAATCGAATAAGCTACTATTTGCATGTGGTTTCTAGAGAAATTGAATTAAAAAATCTGGAAGAATTTGTCTGAAAGACTGAGAATGAAAGTATTATTTAGGAATATAGAAAATCAATTATTACCTATTAATTCGGCTATAAGACGGGATTTTCTCTCTCCATAAAGTATCCTAAATCAGCCGAGTGTGGTTCTGCTATTGGAGAGGATTTTCTCTTCCAAAACAATCTCAAAAATCTAGATCAATCTTCTGAGACGGATCTAGATTAGATCAGTCTTCTAAGACAGATCTAGATTTTGAGATTGTTTTTAGAAGGGAAAAGCGTCAGTCTTATAACCAAAGAAATATGATAATTTATTCCAGAAACTTCAGACTGAATTTGGTATGAACCAGAACAAGGAAATCATAAATGAATAAACCCAGGAAACGCCACAGTCACAAACCACAGCCCATCAAAGACATCGAAAAAAGAAGAGAAAAACACGATCTAAGAAATTTTCTTAGTTCGTGTTTTTCTCTTGTTTTTTCGACGATCAAAGACATCGAAAAAAGAAGAGAAAAACATGAACTAAGAAATTTTCTTAGTTCGTGTTTTTCTCTTGTTTTTTTCTCGATGTCTTTGACCCCCTATCCAAACTTCCTGGATCCGACCCTGGAAAACGGAGTCCCATTTTGAGTTTACTTTTTATGATATTTAATTGCAGTTCAAGGTAGGATTGAGCACCATTTTACTTTTAAAGTGAGCTCAGATTCCATTAAATTTCATAATCGTATTTTGTTTACTTTTAGAGGCTAGGCCCACTGCGTTCTACTTAGTGTTTAAGTTCATTTCTCTTAAACTATATACTACTTCGGACAAAAGTTAAAGCAACATTAGCTTAACATCTGAATAAAAAAAACAATAATACCAATTGTGGTAGAGTCTCACAAAAAATATTATAACAATAAAATTTCTCTCGAATCAGCCGCAAATGTGCATCATCTAAACTGGTTTTGGCATCTATTTTGATCCCGACCAGCCTCTAAATTGGTCCAGGCTAGCATTTATTGTGGTGCGGCAAGCAGCCTCTAAAATGATCTTGAGCACTTAACGTTAATATATGAAAAACTAATAGTTTTCTGCTAAAAACTGTTTTTCACGACTTCATAGCATCGGCACAAGCCATTTTAATAATAATTCTCGTGTGTTTTTTTTGTTTGTTTGGGGGGGGGGGGGGCGGGGGAGATGTAGGGGGTCGGGGGGGAGGTAGGGGAGGAGAGGGGCTAGTTTAGCCCCGTCCCTCTTCCTACACTTATGTCGTTTTATTTTCAATATTGAACGCTAATGTTCGTGGATAAAATATTGAAACTCCAGTAAGTTATTGAGACAGCTCGATGTTTCCGCGTCTCGTGCTCTTGCCAATCATCTCCGCATCGAATCGAAAAGAGTTTGTTTTAGCATGAATACGAAGCATGTTCTCTCACTGGATCGTATGTGCAACATATACAGCGCTTACAAATAATTTCATTCTCCAACCGCGAATGCTTTATCTTTTTTCGCATCTATTTTGGATGAAATGCAAGGTACAAGAAGACTTTGGTTGTATAATTTAGCTTCAAGCAACTGCGACATGATGTTTTCTTGTGCTGTAGTTTGATTTGATGATGAGACTTATGTAACACGAAAAATGCAACACGAAAAACATATTGCATGGACATAAAAAAACTCTGCACGATATGCGTATTCACATGCGGAAGCAGACTGGGGATTGCGCCCACATGGATTGCTGCTTAAAACAGGGAGAGGGGTGTTAAGAATAGAGGGAACAAGCATGAGTTTCTACGCATTATTATCTGTGGGCCCAGAGGAGCCTGGCATTCAGGCCGTATATTTATATGTTTATTTAACTTCCGAAAACTGTTTTGAAGTATTTGATATTTTATTAAAACCATTTAGCCGATTACAGCGGTCTAAATCAATTAAAACCCGAACCTGAAAGGTGGGGGGATTCAACGCCTTCCGACGGGCCTAGCAGATATAAATGTATCATAAAAGCATGTATGAACATTATTACACGCGAAAACTTTGGAGAAAATGCTTCGAAAAGCTAGTTCTATTTAGCTGTGCCTACAATAACACGGAACGTTTTGAAAACGCAATAAAACTAGTGTCACAGATGCATTCTCATATCACTGATTTTAGCGATGTCTTAATTTTTACGGTTCATACGGCAGGTGTTCACTACCAGAGCTAAATATAATTAACGGGTATTGGCAAACCGGTTTACGTTGGGCATTGTAAGATAAGATTTCAGTGTGAACAGATGCATACATGTGCAAAAGATAGATTTTTGTGATATTTTCTGAAATTGGAAGCCTTTAAAGTTTATAAAGTTCTGCTTAACATTGCATAGAGTAGTAACTTGTAATTACCGCTAGAGGCGCTCTTTCGGTCACAGAGGTCACAAAGAAAAAATGAAATAAACAATGCGAACCGGAAGTGCAGCTACATATCTTGTTTTGCATGATTTTTAACGGATTTTCTGATTTAGAGTATTTTATATTTAGCGGGAATATCTGCAGGTAAGTGCCAGATAAATATTACGCTTGAATAATGCGAGTTTGAAAATTTAAATTTTGTAATGATAAATTCCAATGCATTCCAAGGCCACTGCCATGTGCAATTTTCTGTATTGAAAGCATTTCTTAAAGATTCTAAACAATTCAGGCTGGCGCAAAGAAGCGCAGTGCACTTGTTTTCTGACTGTTTTGCAGCTGATTTTATGAATGAAAGGTGGGGTCGCAACCTAGTAGTAACATATATAGTCTGTTTCAAAAATAACGCGTGATGGAAATAACTAAAAAAATGCATGAAGAAACCGACAGACCGGAATTGAGTAAAACAGACTATAGGTTAGAGGCTATAAATTTCATTGAGGAAATTGCTTTGTTTTCATATTATAGTATTTTCAGGTTCACTTTGTTTATACAGGTAACTAAGGGAACATATTTCTGATAACTGCTTTGAATAAAGGGTTTTCTTTTTATTCTTAGTCAATGTGAAGGTCAAACTATATCATCAGTAGTCTATTTTTAGCCATAGTCGCTGTTTCTAATTCCTGTTAGAGTCTCTACATAGAGATTGGACGAGAGGCCCTGACTTTCTGGGTAAGTTTTGTTTTGCTTCTTTCTAGAAAACGGCCGAAAAGTGAAATAAACTGAAAGTTTGAGGTCCCGATGATTGAAACTCTGTGCAATGACTCAGTTTTATGTACAAATCCGTTAGTTTACTTATCTGACCATTTCAGAGGGTTTTCCGTATATGTTAATGTACATCTGTTGAATCACCGTGCATAACCTGTACGTCGGAGTTCAGTTGGGTGAGCCGTTGGGTTATTTCAGTGGGATGTGATATGAGTTTGGTTTTCTGTGGAAAGAAGTGTATAATGGTACTGCGGTAAAATGTCCGTGTGTGCATATAGGGTGCATGGTTCATGGTTATTAGTTAATAAGTGGCAGGAAAATGTCATTATGTCGGCATGTCATGTATAGTAAAATGTTTGAATAATGCTGAAGTATTATGTGAAGATGGCAGAAAAATGCTGTGCATAGAGTGTGATACTTGATATGCGGTGTTATATTTTTATATCACTGTGGGTAACCATGTACGTCCGAATCTATTTGAACCGTGTAACATGTTCTTAGTGGGTTTATGTGATTTGCATTTAGGTCCCACTGTATGGTCAAGCCATGGTGATGCTATGGTCGGTGAAGCAACTATATGCGGCGAACTAACGATCTAGTACATGAATCTCTACAGCTGAATGGAAAATATCTGACAGTTCTATTCCATAATCTCAGTATCCGGGAGTATCCTATTTATTCATATGAATAATTCTTTAACTCTCATTCATATTGAAGACTCCACATATATTTGTTATGAAATACTTACCTGTGCTAAGACACTTACCTGTGCTAAGATACTTACCGATACTTACCTGTGCTAAGATACTTACCTGTGCTAAGATACTTACTGATACTTACCTGTGCTAAGATACTTACCTGTGCTAAGATACTTACCTGTGCTAATTTATTTTGAAATCCGAATGGTCGGACATTGGTTTGTGTGGGGATAAGGATTTGAGTAGTGAACCGTGTATTTCAGCAGATGATTTCACAAGTACAGACATAGACACTAGGAGTGTGATATATGACAAAACATATAACATTATTGCTAGTACTTTTATTCAGTAAACACCCAGCTGTTTTGTAAAATACTATTTTATTGACATCATTTATATGAATCAATTTTATCTATGTTGTGTTTGCTTGTGCTGAGGCTTTTAGATTGAAGCATTAACAGTCTGTTCGGTCATTATCGTGACATTTTTGGTGTCAGAAGTGGGATTGTTGATGGTACAATGAAACCTCAGTACAGGCAAAATGTGTTTTAGTTGTGTAGTTTACGTGATATATATTCATGTGACATATATCGTTTCAGTGCCGGATGTTTAGTTATTGGGACCCAGAAGTCGAGTGCAAACTTATACAGATACAGTGATTTGTTTCTCAAACGCCCAGAAGTACAGCGGTGTTCGTTCATTTTCTATGCAGATAGTTTGTGAGAAGAAATTTTTGTTATTGTTCACACAATATTCGCCAAAAACTGCACTCTAAGGAACAAACAAATATTCACTCTATAACAATAAACAATTAGAATAATGAATAAAATCAGGGTTAAAGAATGTAACTATTCAAGGTGTCACGTGTTCTCTGCCTCTACTGCATGGGTATTAAAATTAAATCAGTCTTAGTTTTGTTAGCTGTACTTTTTGTACGTCCAAACATGGATGTTCTAAACGAGTTAAAGGCTATTGGTGAGTCTCTTGGTTATGAAGGAGATACATTGAGAGATTTTATTAGAGATCAGCAAGCTGAACAAAGAGAAGTACTAGAAATGAAAGCTAAAAGTGGGGTAAGTATGCAAGAGTCTGATACTATAAAGGCTAAGGGGCCAAAACTACCCGCTTTTGAAGAAGGAAAAGATGAAATGGACAGTTATTTACATAGATTCGAAAGGTATGCCAAAGCTCAAAACTGGAAATCGGAATTATGGGCCACTCATTTGAGTGCATTGCTCAAGGGAAGAGCATTAGATGTTTATGCATTACTTCCGTCTGATAAGGCCTTGGATTACAATGAACTGAAAACTGCACTTTTGAAAAGGTATGATCTGACAGAAGATGGTTTCAAAAGAAAGTTTAGATCTTGTAGGCCAGAACCATGTGAAACATTTAGTCAGTTTTCCGTCAGGCTGTCAAGTTATTTTACGAAATGGATTGAAATGGCTAACTGCAGTAAAACATATGAAGGTCTGTTCGACTTAATGATGAGAGATCAGTTATTGCATATATGTAACAAAGAACTGACTCTGTATCTAAAAGAAAGAATTCCACAATCTTTACAAGTAATGGCCACCCTTGCAGATCAGTTTAAGGAGGCTAGGTTGACAAGTGCGGTAAGTTTGACTTATCCATCTGGTCCTAAGGCTCAACGGAGTACTTCTAAATCTAAACCAGTTAGTGCTAATTATTATGAAGCAGGTAAGAAACAGGAGTCTCGTCCAATGTTCAGTAAGAGTGAACGCCGTTGTTTTAAATGCGGAAGTTCCTCTCATATAGTAATGAATTGTCCAATGAAGCATAACAAAGTGGGTAATGTGACCTCAGATTCGTACTCGAGAAGTACGTTTAACAATCCTGTACGCGGAAGATCAAGGAGTTTATCTCCATATCCACGTGTGAGATTCGCAGATACGGAACGAGGTAGGTCAAAGAACAGAAATGACAATGACAGTAAGGACACAAGTAGGAACGAGCAAAGTCAAGTTGTTCAGAAACCAACGTGTGGCGCGTGTTCCTTATTTAATGATAGCATAATAGATGTCAGCGTTACAGGTAATGTGCCTCAACTGACGTCAGCTTGCAGTACAAAACCAACATGTACGCCAGTAACAGAAGGTATGATGGGTAGTATTAAGGTGACAGTTCTGAGAGACACGGGGTGTAGTGGTACTGTTGTCAGGAAAAGTTTGCTGAATGAAAGTCAGTTTACAGGCGAAGAACGGACATGCATGTTAGCCGATGGCAGTAAAATAACGGTACCTGTGGCTGAAGTTTGCATTAATACACCTTACTTTGTTGGTTAAGTCGAAGCATGGTGTATGGAGAACCCTATGTATGATCTGATAATAGGTAATATAGATGGTGCAAGGGAACCAAATAATCCAGACTGTGACTGGGAAGTAAATGCAGTTCAGACTAGACAACAGGTAAAGAATATGCAAAAACCTTACCCGGCATTAAAAGTGCCAGAAGCTGTCAAAGATGTAAATCCTGATGATATAAAATTTGAGCAGCAGCAGGATGTCACACTTAAAAAGGTACGTCTGTTAGCGCAAGAAGGAAGAGAAATGACAGGTAGAGGTAGTTCAACAGTTTTATATATTCAGAAGAATGGTTTGTTGTACAGAAAGTTTAAATCCTCTAAGGTGCAAAATGGAAAGGAGTTTACTCAGTTAGTGGTACCTGTTAAATTTAGGGATACAGTTCTAAAACTAGCTCACGAGTCCATCTTAGCTGGTCATATGAGTACCGCTAGAACTGTAAGTAGAATATTGTCAGAGTTTTACTGGCCAGGTGTTCAGTCCGATACAAAGCGTTACTGTAGATCATGTGACATATGTCAGAGAACGGTACCGAAAGGACGTATAGCAAAGGTTCCTCTTGGTAAGATGCCTTTAATTGACGAACCATTTAGGAGGGTTGCAGTCGATATTATTGGACCGTTAAGCCCTATAACAACCCGGGGTAATAGGTATATCTTAACTCTTGTAGATTACGCCACTCGTTATCCGGAGGCAGTAGCACTTCCAACCATAGAGACAGTGCGTGTTGCAGAAGCTCTTTTAGACATATTTAGTAGGATTGGTTTCCCAGTAGAAATGTTAACTGACTTGGGTTGCCAGTTCACTTCTTCACTTAAGAATTGAAATTTGATTTTTCAGCGTTCATCGTGTGATGAAGCCAGTGGGCGGAGCTAAAATTCCATGAAGCGCGAAACGCTTCTTGTAGAATTCTAGCGACGACCACTGGCTTCTTCACAACATGAACGCTGAAAAATCGAATTTTTATTCTTATATTTACACTTTATTTTTAGACCCTTCCTGTGCTGTTTTCGTGGTACTTTAATGTAGAATATGCAAAATATGCGTCGAAAAAAAGACAGAAACGACGTATTCGGCCATTACGTTAAACAGCCGTCGCCATAACGTGGCGTCAATCGAACGTTACGTGGACCAATCGAGACGTTTGTTTACCTAAGACGTCGCTTGACGACAACGTCACATGATCAACTGTCGTTCATCGGTGTATGAAGCCAGTTGCTCTATACGGTTTACCTATGGGAAGTCAGTGGCGAGTGTAAATATTTATGAATGAAGTCTGTCGTCTGATTTCAGTTAGGCAATTAACAACCACAGCGTACCATCCAATCTGTAACGGATTGGTAGAACGCTTCAACAGAAGTCTAAAAGTAATACTAAAACGAATCTGTGCTGAAAATCCTCATGACTGGGACATATATTTAAATGCAGCACTTTTCGCATATCGGGAGGTCCCACAAGAAAGCCTTGGGTTTGCTCCGTTCGATCTAATCTATGGTAGATCAGTTCGTGGCCCGATGGCCATATTGAAAGAGTTGTGGTCAAAAGATATTGTAGATCCAAACGTTAAATCAACGTATCAATATGTAGTGGACCTAAGACATAGATTAGAAACTGTCAGTAATCTCGCACATTCCAATTTACAGAAAGCAGCTAGGAAACAGAAGCTACAGTATGACAGAAATGCCAAACATAGACAGATACAGGTAGGTGATAAAGTGCTTGTTTTGTTGCCAAAGAAAGCAAACAAACTCTGGTTACAGTGGAAAGGACCATAAACGGTCAAAGAAAAATTCGGTGGGTATGATTTCAGAATTCAAGTAGGGAATAAACTGAAAACGTTCCATGCGAACTTGTTAAAGCGTTATGTTGAAAGAAAAAAGACTAATGATGAAGATGTTGAACAGGTAAATGTTGCAGTTCTAGATGCAAGTGCAAATGAAGAGAGTGATGACGAGGGAGATAACTTGTTAACTCATCCTAGTGAAAGTAAGTCAGAAAGTCCCGCTGATGTACAAATTTCGCATGATCTAACTCTTGAACAGAAAATTGAGTTAAGTATGTTGGTGAAAGAGTTCCCTGATGTTTTTACAGACAAACCAGGACTTCCTCATTTGTTAGAACATGAAATAAGAACAACAACCGAAACACCTATAAGGCTAAAGCCTTATCCGCTTCCTTATGCCATGACTGAGAAAGTTAATGCAGAAGTAGAGAACATGTTAGATATTCAGGTTATTGAGCCGTCTGAAAGCGCATATTCCTCGCCGATTGTGTTGGTCAAGAAAAAGGACCAAACATTTAGATTTTGTATAGATCTAAGGGCCTTGAATAGAATTACAATGTTTGATGCGGAACCGATCCCAAATATTGAAGATTTATTTTCTAAATTGTCTGGACATAAATTTTTCTCTCGGTTAGACTTGTCAAAGGGGTACTGGCAAGTGCCTCTATCAGCAGCTTCTAAACATAAAACAGCTTTTCAAACTCCAAAAGGTCTGTTTCAATTTAAAGTTATGGCGTTTGGTTTGGTCTCAGCTCCGGCAACATTTAGCCGCTTGATGCGCAAATTACTCAAAGGTATGGACGATTTAGATAATTTTCTAGATGATATTCTAGTATATTCTATGTTTTGGCCAGATCATTTACAGGTTTTACGCCAGCTATTGATAAGGCTTAGAGATGCCAATCTGACTGCAAGGCCGTCAAAGTGCTTTTTCGGATTTCCGAAGTTAGAGTGTCTCGGTCACATGGTAAGTGATGGAAGATTGGAGCCCCATCCGGACAAAGTAAAAGCCATAGAAGATGCTCCCAGACCAGCAACAAAACGCCAGGTAAAGAGTTTCCTTGGTTTGATTGGTTTTTATAGAAGGTTTGTGCCCAATTTTTCACATGTGGCAGTTGCACTCACTGACTGAACTAAGAAAGGTCAGCCTAACAAAGTTAAATGGGGTGATGCTCAAGAGTGTGCTTTCAGATCTCTGAAAAGAGCTTTGATTTCAAATCCAATTCTGAAACTGCCTGATTTCTCTGCTTCATTTATCCTCCAGACAGATGCTTCTGAAGCTGGTATTGGCGCAGTTTTATTGCAGCATGAAAATGGTTTGAAAATGCCGGTCTCATATGCTAGTAGAAAATTAAAACAGAGCGAGAAAGCCTACTCAGTCATAGAAAAGGAATGTCTTGCCATAGTTTGGGCGATTCAGAAATTCTCACGCTATTTGTACGGAAATGAGTTTCTACTGGAGACTGATCACCAGCCACTTGTACATTTAAACCGCAAGGCGGTAGCAAATCAGAGATTGATGAGATGGGCTTTAATGTTGCAGCCTTACAGGTTTAGAATAGTAGCTATCAGAGGCAGAGATAACGTGGGCGCCGACTATTTGAGTCGGGTATAGGATAAATTGTAAATAGAACGGTGTTTTTAGATATAATGCACAGTGACGGTTTCTAAGTGTTCATGTTATTTCACACTTTTCTAAGGGGAAAGGTAGTGTCACAGATGCATTCTCATATCACTGATTTTAGCGATGTCTTAATTTTTACGGTTCATACGGCAGGTGTTCACTACCAGAGCTAAATATAATTAACGGGTATTGGCAAACCGGTTTACGTTGGGCATTGTAAGATAAGATTTCAGTGTGAACAGATGCATACATGTGCAAAAGATAGATTTTTGTGATATTTTCTGAAATTGGAAGCCTTTAAAGTTTATAAAGTTCTGCTTAACATTTCATAGAGATTGGACGAGAGGCCCTGACTTTCTGGGTAAGTTTTGTTTTGCTTTTTTCTAGAAAACGGCCGAAAAGTGAAATAAACTGAAAGTTTGAGGTCCCGATGATTGAAACTCTGTGCAATGACTCAGTTTTATGTACAAATCCGTTAGTTTACTTATCTGACCATTTCAGAGGGTTTTCCGTATATGTTAATGTACATCTGTTGAATCACCGTGCATAACCTGTACGTCGGAGTTCAGTTGGGTGAGCCGTTGGGTTATTTCAGTGGGATGTGATATGAGTTTGGTTTTCTGTGGAAAGAAGTGTATAATGGTACTGCGGTAAAATGTCCGTGTGTGCATATAGGGTGCATGGTTCATGGTTATTAGTTAATAAGTGGCAGGAAAATGTCATTATGTCGGCATGTCATGTATAGTAAAATGTTTGAATAATGCTGAAGTATTATGTGAAGATGGCAGAAAAATGCTGTGCATAGAGTGTGATACTTTATATGCGGTGTTATATTTTTATATCACTGTGGGTAACCATGTACGTCCGAATCTATTTGAACCGTGTAACATGTTCTTAGTGGGTTTATGTTATTTGCATTTAGGTCCCACTGTATGGTCAAGCCATGGTGATGCTATGGTCGGTGAAGCAACTATATGCGGCGAACTAACGATCTAGTACATGAATCTCTACAGCTGAATGGAAAATATCTGACAGTTCTATTCCATAATCTCAGTATCCGGGAGTATCCTATTTATTCATATGAATAATTCTTTAACTCTCATTCATATTGAAGACTCCACATATATTTGTTATGAAATACTTACCTGTGCTAAGACACTTACCTGTGCTAAGATACTTACCGATACTTACCTGTGCTAAGATACTTACCTGTGCTAAGATACTTACTGATACTTACCTGTGCTAAGATACTTACCTGTGCTAAGATACTTACCTGTGCTAATTTATTTTGAAATCCGAATGGTCGGACATTGGTTTGTGTGGGGATAAGGATTTGAGTAGTGAACCGTGTATTTCAGCAGATGATTTCACAAGTACAGACATAGACACTAGGAGTGTGATATATGACAAAACATATAACGTTATTGCTAGTACTTATATTCAGTAAACATCCAGCTGTTTTGTAAAATACTATTTTATTGACATCTAATATATGAATCAATTTTATCTATGTTGTGTTTGCTTGTGCTGAGGCTTTTAGATTGTAGCATTAACAGTCTGTTCGGTCATTATCGTGACAACTACTTCCGCTGCTAATCACACTTGGCGCATGCCCAGGCTGATCTGAGGCTTCACTAGATTCACATTATTCATAGCAATTACAAATTATTTGTAGAAGGCAATACTATGTATAGTTACCAGGTGTATAACTGGGGTTATTTTAGAGACTGCTTATCGCACCATAATAGATGCTATCCGGGACCAGTTTAGAGGCTAGTCAGGACCAAAATAGAGGCCAGGACCAGTATAGATGCGGGACCACTTTAGATGATGCACAAACGTATATCTGCTTTTTGCATCTACGCCACTTGTCATGTTGAACTAGTAAAGAGGACTTATAAGACTTTCATCAAGAAAGAATTGCCAATTATCATTATCTGATATGGGTTAGTGTTGCATCTATAGATAGATAGGATCTGTAAAACACACACACACACACACACACACACACACACACACACACACACACACATCAATGGATTCAGCTCCTTTTGTTCCTCATCTTGTCTTTTATGCACTGCTTGGCGATAGTCTCAAAAGAATTCAGGTCTTAATAGAAAGCCAAGTAATTTCCCAGCAGCATATGATGTACAAATATCAAGACAGAATCCATCAAAATGAAGATGAAAACCAATCAATGTGAGCGCCTCTGAAGTAAGAATAATATATTCTATCTGTCAACAAGAAAATTAAAGCTTAATGATAAAGCAACTATGATATTATCTATTGGAAACTTAGCAAGAACTAGTAAATTGAGTCAGTAGGATAGCGCTGTGTGTGGTGACATTTTATTTTACTCTAAATGCGAATAAGTTGAATGGATAAAGTTTCAGGGGAAGCAACTCTGCCATTTTTTGTTTTCGCTTCCATTCTCAATATCGGTCAACACTTTAAGGAAAAAAATCGCTTCAGGAGCGAATTCTTTCCGTTTAAAAATTCGCTCCTTCGAGGCGAATTCTTTCCGTTTAGGGTAGACCCCATGTGGGAAGGCTTTGTCATCCACAGAACCAAACAAGAAGTCGCGAAATTAATCCCCCTGTGTAAATATGGTGGAAAACTAGACAATCACTAAAGGTGATGAATGTCCCCGCCTTATGCCTCACTAGATGAGTAATGTGTTAAGACATATTCGTGTGAAATTATATCAAAATCTGTCAATAATAAAGGTGCTCGAGGGATGACAACTTTTTTCTGAAAAAAGCATCTGTGACCTTGACCTTGGCTCTACAACCCTGAAAAGTGAACTTGTCTAAGCTATTGTCATACTTAATATTTGTGTGAAGTTATATCAAAATCAGTTAACAAATAAAGGTACTAGAACCTTGACAAAGTTTTACATGTACCTATAATGGCATCTGTGACCTTGACCTTGGACCGACAATGCTGAAATGTAAATTTGTCCCAGATATTTCCATGCAAAATATTTGTGTCAAGTTATGTCAAAATCATCCCAGGTGGATGACAACGTATTTTTCTAAAAATAGCAACCGTGACTTGACCTTGACCCTAAAATTCTGGATCGCGTAATTTTCCAAGATATTGTCACACTAAACATTTGGGTGACGTTACAAAATCTGTCAATGAATAAATTGGCTAAAGGGATGATAAAGATTTATCTAAAAATAGCGACTTTGACCTTGACCTTGAACCTGCAGTGCTGAAATGGTAATTTATTCAAGATATTGTCATACTTAACATTTGTGTGAAGTTATATCAAAATCGATCAATAAATAAAAGCACTAGAGCGATGCCCAAGTTTTTCGGAAAATAGCAACTGTGACCTTGACCTTGATTCTTCCAACGTGAAACGCAAACTTGTTCGCGGTATTGTAATACTCAGTATAGCTGTGACCTTATATCAAAATCAGTTTATAAATGAGGCCGCTAGAGCCACAATAAAAGATGAGCTTGTATATAAGCCACTGAAATATGGTCAAAATATGTATGTCATTCAAGGGGACATAAATCAAAGTTCTGTTTCCTTTATGCACATGTTCAGTGCATGTCTGTACTGTGCCGCAAGTTTCAACTCCCTGCATCTAATACTGTAGGAGGAGTTGCAGAGGCAAGAACAGTACTACAAGTGTAAAATATGGTCAAAATATGTATGTTATTCAAGGGGACATAATTCTGCAATTAGACCTGCATCAAAGTTCTGTTTCCTTTATGCACATGGTCAATGCATGTCTGAACTGTGTTGCAAGCTTCAACTCCCTGCTTCAAAAACTGTGGAAGGAGTTGCGGAGACACAAACAGTACTACAAGTATGAAATATGGTCAAAATATGTATGTTATTCAAGCAGGCTTAATTCTGCAATAAAGACCTGAATCAAAGTTCTGTTCCTTTATGCACATGTTCAATACATGTCTGAACTGTGTTGCAAGTTTCAACTCCCTGCATCAAATATTGTAGGAGGAGTTGCGGGGACAAGAACATTACTACAAAGTGTGACGGACGGACGGACAGACGGACGTACGTACGTACAGACGGACAAGGGCAAAACTATATGCCCCTCCCCACTTCGTGGCGGGGGCATAAAAACATGGAGATGTATCCATACACCATAATGGTAGGTCAGCTTTTCCCCATCTACTGTAGTTATCCTGTAGTTTAAACAAGCTGAATTTACTACCCAGCGATGGGTCCAAAATAGCTGATGGAATGACAATTAGTGTAGTCTAGGTGTATACTATTTACACAGACCTTTCTGTACCAACGTAAATTTCCTAATGCCGTCTTCTTCTTGACTACATGTGTTCTATGCTAGATATCTTATGCATTTACGCAGAACCTGTCTTAAGGTGAAAGCGCTCACTTTTGGGAGAAGCAACTCTGCCAATTTCATTTTTGCCTCTCTTCTCAAATGGGGTCAACTCTAAATAGAAGGCGTTTGCTCCTTTAGGAGTAAATTTCTGCATTGAAGAGTAGACACAATTTCAATTTGGAAAGATTTGTAAAGAAGAAAGCATTTTTTTCTGAAGTACTTTTCGGTATGTATATCATCTGATTTGTAGAATTCATATTAGAATATCGTCATTCATTTTCAGTGAATACGGATTTATGATATAGAGATTCTTAAAAGCCTCGATCACACGAACAAATTTCTTTGTCACAGAAACTGTAACAAAGAAAGTTTGGCAACATTTTGCGTTCACACGGAGCAAATTATTTGTTAAAGAAAAATGTGGCTAGAATCTTTGTCAAATAAACTTTGGCAATGAAATATTTGCTGCCGTTGTCAGACGAACAAAGAATTCTCGTCCAAGATACCTGAACAAACGAACTTTACTCGTGTACACGGCCAACTGTGCCACATTATCTTTGTTAAATATACTTTGTTCAAATCAAACTGATATGATTATGAGCAAAGTTTTCTGTGTTCATCTCCATAGCTTGTTTCTTTGTTACATATTTCATGGCAAATTTTCTGTTCACATGGACGAATTTTGTTTGTTATAGAAACTTTACCATATAAATTTGGCATTGAAAATGTGGCATATTTTTTCCATACATACGAGCATTTTTTTATGCCAAACCTACTTTGCCACATAAGCTGTGCTCGTGTAAACGAAGCTTTAGATGAAAGGTCATCGAATGGTTTCGAGCGAAGTATGAAATGTTATCGCATACACTGTTTCGCATGATTTGCCACCTGGTGATTACATTTTTATTTTCTTTGCGTTAACCCACTTCTCAACAGCTGCCTTGCCTCGTAAATATATTTAACCCACTCCCCAACAGCCGCCTTACCTCGTAAATATATATTTGCTCAGCTATATATTTACGAGGTAAGGCAGCTGTTGAGGAGTGGGTTTACGCAAAGGTCCCCGAGTTCTTTGAATCTGGGATGATGACACTGGAACACCGTTAGGCAAAATGTATTATGCTGGAGGGTGGTATTTACATTGAATAAAACCAGGTCTATGTCAACCCAAACAAGAAATATCTTTAAAAAAGATAGAAGACGAAGTGAAAGATTGGTTGGTTGGTTGATTTGATGCTTAACGTCCACAGTAAACAACTAAGGTCATGTCGGGACGGTCAGTTAACCTAACCACACTATTCCTGGGCAGGCTTAGACCTCCTAAGCGGTTAACCAGTACTAAGTGCACACACTTTTGCCAGTAACTGACAACTGCCCTTCTTGAATCAGCGGAAGGAGAAACGAAAGTATGTGGCCAGACCGGGAATCGAACCCAGGACCTCTGACTTACGAGTCAGGTGCCCTACCGATTGCGCTACCCGGCCCGGCACGAAGTGAAAGAAGACATATTTGAAACAAACAATAATTTTTTTTTATTTCTGTTGAAATTGCCCATTTCCCTTTTGGAATTTCAGAATTTCCCCATATATGTCTTGTACATCTCCCTATTTGTAATTTTCAGATCTCCCTACCAAAATACAAGAATTCCCTTCTTTGTTTAATCATTCTCCCTATTTGGAAAAAAAGTAGAGGAAAAATCTCCCTATTTGTCTTCTCAGCTGTATCACATGTCTGATATTATTATTGAATAGCAGTATCCTTATTTTGGGGTTATCCACTATGACGAGAAACCAAACTGGTCCGTAAATTATTGACATTCTTCGGTACATTCCGATATGCTTCCGATGATAAGGTACTGTATTTTACCCGGTTCAGTACAGCCGGGTGCGTAAATTTACCGGAACGGACCGGAATGGACTGAATTACCGGAACGGACACCGGAACGGACCAGTTTTTCCCTATCTTCAGTAGATATTTGTAATAATTTTTTATTAAATAATTCTTATTTAATATCAATACATATTCTGTATGCCATCTAGCGCAAATCAATTAGAGATATTAGTCAAAATACTCTGAGTATTTTGCGCCATGGGTGGGCCTCTTAATACCCCGCGCATATGCGTTTCATCTTAAAATCATATAATCTTATATAAAAATCTGGTCATCTTTCTTCCAAGACATGGAGCGAATGAAAAACACAAAAATTCCCAAATTTTTGTTCCATAGTATCATGACCAACATTTTAGCCATAGAAAATATGTAGAGCTATATGTATCAAGTCGGTGGATGAAATCAGGGGTTGCAAGTTAAGATAATACATGTTAGTCATAGGTAGGGCATTGAATTAATCTGCGCGAGTAGATTGTATCAAAATATCTGAAAAATCGGCTGGAAATATGAATAATAAGGGTCCGTTCCGGTCCGACCCGGTAATTAGGTCCGTTCCGGTAAATTTACGCACCGAGTACAGCCAGAACTACTTTTTTACTACGAAAGACTTTTCGCACCATAGAATCATTTTTTTTCTCAAGCCATCGGCATTTGCGTTTCTCGCGTTCTGCTTAACTCTATCAATCATTACAGCGTTAAAGTGAAAAAACATATTTAAAACAAAATGCAAAGTGCAAATAATAACATTTTTAATGTAACTAAATCTTCTGACAGGTGAATAACAATTCCATGACATATGCTCTCTTCCATACAGAGATCAAGTCAAGTTTTGGCGCCAACGATGATTTTATTAGACTTCGTCTAACAAAGGTAGGCTTGTTACTTGTTGACTCGCCGTTGAATAGGCAACCGTGCATGCCTAGACACGCAGGAAGAGAGTTCTCAGAGCATGTGCGGTTAATCTAGATCATGCACCTAACCTTTGTCATGCTCTTGTAATGAGTTGTCTTGTATTTTATAATGCTCACGAAAAGTAGGGGATATTTTGACAGAGAAACCAGTACAAAAATAATAATAATGGCTGAGTTAGATTATCATTGTATGGGAATAGAGCACTATTCAAGTGACAATACTCAGCTAAACAGAAACAGTCTAAGCCGGTCAAGTGACCATGAGCAACACATAAAGGACTATGTGGTCTACAAATCAATTTCGCATGGGCGAAAGAAATTATTTTGGAGCCTCAGATTCTGTGAATATTTAAATTCGTATTAATTTTTCAAACTAAGAAAATCCACTTTGGTAGGCTTTATTGCGTTATTTAAGGTGTAGGGCCCTTGTAAATATCACCATCGGTGAGACACATTAGCACATAATGGTATCGTTTACGCCTACCGTTTCGGCCTTCGATAAAAGAGCATGAAAAAAGTATCTTTATCTTATTAACTAAGACATTAGGCATCTTTGTTAATAAAGTTTGAATAGAAATCGTTGATCATTGTTGAGCTGGATTCGTGCGAAATTTGGGTGTCGACCCCTTGTTTACTTCCAATTCCCTCTAGGTAACATGACAAGCTTAACCGTATCAATATTCATACTGAAGGTCTCTATGAATATTTGTTTTATGAATTATAACAGTTTAATTTCCTTCCATCTCCTTATTTGTCTTAATTCTGCTTTTTTAAATGTCTTAATATCCCTTACTTGTTTTGAGCAGTATAATTTCAAGAAACATACACTACTAAACGCTACACAAAGTAATAGAGTGATCCAGATAAGAAGGGGTCATCTTATAATTTGGGGATAATTTTCAATATTTCTCCATGAAAACATATTTTGTGACCTATCATTAGAACTGCCTCAGCAAGGCGGTTCTAATGAGAGATCACAGAGTATGTTTTTGTTTAGAGAAAACTCAAAGTATCTCTGAATTATCCTCAGAGTCCCACATTATCTAAAGCTTTGTATAATACGCATCTAAATGCTGTAACAATATTATGACATGCATATTAATAAAACTTGCTGCTGGTTGAGGACATTTGTTAGGCAGCTAATAATGCTGCAGATATCAAGGTTGTGTATGACATACTGCTGGAATGGTTTGACTGAAAGCATAAATCACAAATCAAATGAAGTGTCAGTTGGCTAGTTTATAAAGCCTTACGATAATACTTCCGTTTTGTAATGTAAAGTTAGTTATATGCCCTTGCATTATTCCGTCCCCGTATATTAACTGGTTAAAGGACAATTTGGATTGATCCATCATTTTGTAGAAAGGATCTACACAGCTTACTTAATTTGAGCCACGACGTGACAAAACCAGCAATGTGGTTGTGCGCCCAGCGCAGACTCAGATCAGCCTGGTCATCCGCCCAGTCTGATCAGAGTCTTCGCTGTCCGCATGGAGGTAGCTTAGACCCTTGGCTAACCTTTAAGCGCTTAGCGAAGAGTCTGGTAAGACTGTGCGGATGTCTAGGCTGATTTGAGTCTGCGCTGGGCGCACAACCACATTGTTGGTTTTCTCGCGTCGCGGCTCAAATGTATATTTTTTAGTTTATATGCTGTAATAAATGTTTCGTCAATAATTCGTAGTCAATAATTTTATAAGACAAGAATCACAAAAATACATTACAGCTTCATATGATACTATCTTATTAAAGGAAAAGTAAAATAACTAAAAGAATACAGCCCTGGGGCCGTATTCATAAAGCCACTTAAGTCGTTGCTATGCGGTTGCTAAGGCTAAATATCTATAAAGGAGATTCCCTACAACTATGAAATTTGGTCTGGAGGAACAGTCTTTGTAAGACTGTTCCTCCAGAGCAAATTTCATAGTTGTAGGGAATCTCCTTCAAAATAATTTAGCCTTAGCAACAGCATAGCAACCGCTTAATTCGTTTTATGAATACGGCCCCTATTCAGGGGCCTTTTCGATCATCCCTCGCATCTTTATCTAAGATTATTATAGTTTATGCATTTGTAAAGGTACGATACAGTTCTGATTCAAAACTTTCAGCCGATATGAATAAAAAGTCGTAGGAGGTAACCTATCTTTATTTAAGATCAGTGGAAACCCTACTAGGAGCAGTGGAGCTTTTTCAAACGGGTTTTATGGGTTTCTTTTAAAGGAAAAAAATGCTCCCTTGAGTAGTAAATGCCTGTCCTTAGGAGTAAGCACATTTTAATTTTGGAAGGGCATTAACGTTCAGAGAAACTAACAGGAAGTTAAAAAAAATATTTCCGTTTGTAAGATGCTGGAAATACATGGAAGTGTATTCATTCACTTTAAAAGATATTTCAGTATCTTGTAAGATTTCTGGTGATGTTCTGAAATTTCTATTATCAGTTACACCTCTGTCGTTGTATATGTTATCTTGAAACAGAACACAGCCTTGCAAGTCGTGTTCCTTATACATACATTAGCATAACCGAGCCAGCTTCTTCTATGTCTACTTGTAGTGTGTGTTTGCCGTAGAAGCAACCCCTTAATTCAAACACAAATAAATCTATCCGAAAATATTTTTAGAAAATGTTTAAAGTTTACAATTACTAAATCGGTCACTTCTAAAACGACGTGTTTCGGTTACTTTCTGGTTCTCTGATATTGATAAAGCTCTCATTGTATTTGACAAGACACATGAACACAAGCAGCAAGACAAGTAGAAAAATTATGGAAAAACCTACTTTGTCACACAAGCTGAGCAGAAAGTTTGAACTGTTCACCGGATCAATGTCTATACAACATGAACATTCCTTCGATATTTGTTTAAAGCCACTCTGTAACATTACAAGTCTGTCTTCAAGATCTTTATCTCTGAGCGAGGTTTCATGATCCCATAAATTTTGGGTAGTTACGAATGGATTTGGGCCAAATAGCTGCCCTTTGCAACGTGTTTTGCAAATAGCTATCATGTTGTCTACAATGTTATGTATGCATTTTGCAAGATCACTTTCCTCGGAGCAGTTCTGGTCATAATGGTGATTCAAAACTTGAACTTTCAGCTGATAAGAACAAAAGGCCGTGGGTAAATACATGTTATTTCCATTTAAAAGATATTTCAGTATCCTGTAACACTTTCGGTGGTGTTCTGACATATC
Organism: Ctena decussata; assembly: GCA_963989385.1. Classification (NCBI taxonomy): domain Eukaryota; kingdom Metazoa; phylum Mollusca; class Bivalvia; order Lucinida; family Lucinidae; genus Ctena; species Ctena decussata. The sequence goes on along the minus strand of OZ022498.1, from coordinate 27,327,124 downwards.
CATCATCAGCAATACCTCTGTCGTTGTGAATGTCATCTTGAAACAGAGCCCGGTCCTGCATGAAGTTTTTTCTGTTATAAGGCATCAGCATCACCAAACCATTTTCTTCCGCATACTTGTAGTATTTTTGACATTGGACATCATTTTTTCCAATGATTTCAGAGAGTGGGCCACAGAGTCGTATAACTGGACAGATGTCAACTGATAATGTTCTGTACACGCCTGTTTTATTACCTGGATTCCACTCGAGATTTATTGTGTAAGCAGGACCATGTTTAACGACATCCGACTGACAGTAAAGAGACCCTGTTTGTTTATGGATGACCTTTATCTCTCTCAATGCCTTAGTTAGGGTTTCATGAAACAATTGTCGGAGCCCAGCTTTTCGCAACCCGAGTTTTCGGCCTTTCGTACTTTTTAGCAGGTCATCCACAATCATACTTTTCCATTTTAATCTGAGATCTGAATCTTTTATTTCAATATGTACATAGCAATCTCTACCTGCACAAGCCTTGGACACATTAACACTGTTCAACTGTGAAAAATCTTCTAGTACAAGTTGGAAGTCGCAGTCACTGGTTCCTCGTAACTGGGTGTCCTCGGCAACACTGCCTACAAGTATAACATTCTGCACTTTGAGTCTCGAGTCTGCTATTCCGATTTCCCTGGCTATTGCATGAACCGTTTCTATTACAGCTTCTCGTTCGTCGTAATGTTCCTCTTTCCATTTATGGGAAGACAAGTATATATCTTCATGTAGTTTGTTCAAGCGTTTATTGAGTCGTTGCTCCCTTCGAGTCAAATCTCTTGTTAGAACATTCCCCATGGTTAAAAATTTAAGACATCAAAGTTTCATTTACAATTATAAACATCACATTACTATTTTTTCAAGTTTCGTATAGATGAACCAGATGCAGAACGACATGTGATTGAGTTTAAAACGACAGATGAGCCGCGACACGACAAAAACGACAATTTGGTTGTGCGCCCTGCACAGACTCAGATCAGCCTGGGCATCCGTCCAGTTTGATCAAACTCTTGGTAAAATGCTCAAAGGGTAGCTAAGGGTCTAAGCTACCTCCGTGCGGACAGCGAAGACTCTGATCAGACTGGGTGGATGCCCAGGCTGATCTGAGTCTGCGCTGGGCGCAAAACCACATTGTTGGTTTTGTCGTGTTGCGGCTCAGATAATTGCGATTTAACTGATATGTAATCAAAATTAGTTTCAGATAATAAAGATAGCGTAATACATTTTTACTTTCTCCCAAATAGGGCTTTTGATAACCACTGCAATTATTTAGAACTGATGTTCGATCCGAATGGCTTGTAATATTAGTAGTTTATATATCGTTCTACAAAGAACGGGTTCAGGTGTATTCCCCAGATGACTTACATATAAGCTTTGTGCCTACCGTCAAATCGTCAAATAGTTTATCTTTGTTATAAAATGTTAGTTTTGAAATAAAAAACTGTTTAAACTAAATAGACTCGAAGTCAAAATGTTCTGTGCTGAAAAAAGAAATTCTGCCAGAGCAATAAAATAAAATAACATAATATTTTCTGATTTGGGTTAAGAAATGTAACCATTAAATCAAATTAAAAAGAAAGAGAGAGAGAGAGAGAGAGAGAGAGAGAGAGAGAGAGAGAGAAAGAGAGAGAGAGAGAGAGAAGGTGGGTGGGGTGGGAGCACAAATGGATGTACATAATAAATCATTTTAGTTAGAACAGTTCTTAACGTTACACTTTTTCACAATTTTACTATAAAAGTTATTGTGAAAATACCTATTCTTTCATGAATTGTTTTATCTTTTCTATATGAAAGAATATTTAGACTTTTTAACGCTTTCTCATAGTCAGAATGCATATGTAATTTCATTTTTCAGGCATCAAAGATCATATTAATGTTCAAACCTACTACGCGCGACAGAGGATATTTTTACTTTAAAATTTGAAAAAAAGGTATCCAATTTTTTCGAAATTATCTTTTAATAAACTTTTCATTAGTACTGCAATTTCAGTGACATTAAAGACAAGGATGGTACTCTATAAGGAGGATTAACGTCTACAGTCTCATTTTATTGGACGGACACACGGCCGCAAGTGCGTGCAACTATGGTTACGTACCGCTGAGCCACTTGGGGAACGTCGTTAGGAGAATTGAACTGAGCTGAACTGAACACAGTCTCATTTTGTCTCTTGATCACATAATGTCAACACCTCCAGTCAGCCAATAAAATCATCATAGCTATTAAATCTGATCCATTGATTGGCTGACTAAATTTGCTATGTGCTGGGAACCAGACTCCCGGCACAGAAGTACTTTCTTTAATCAGGTGAATTTATGAGCACTTATAAGCGTTACAAAAATATGTTTAACTGTGTTCTGAGTTACGAACCTTACACTTCACTGAAAACGGTAAAAATGATAAAAAAAATTAGGTCATACGAGGGTGAGTCAATAAGTTATACTTAATACCCTATAGTAAATTCATTATTCAAGGCACGCTCCTGAAAACATATTTATTCGAGTAAAAGAAACCCGCGTGTGGTATGTGACGTCAACATGACGTTACGTCATTACAGCATCGCTCGAGCGTCACGTCCGCGGTCAGTCAAGGAACAACGCACATATATATAGATCGAATATTTAAAAATGAAAACGGGAAAAGAAATTTATGAAAACTTATGTGAAGGTTGTGGTGGGTCTGCAGTTTTTTTTAAATACGGTGTATAGGTGGTTGAAGCGTTTTTTCGGCGGGAATTCTTGACACTTTTGATGAACCACGCAGTGGAAGGCCCATCGAGGTAACTAATAAGCTTCATATTGAAAAAAAGGTTTAGGAACTTTTGAATGAAAACAGGCGATAAACATGTGATGTTTAAGCAGAGAGCTTCGGCATAAGTCATGGCTCGGTTTATACTTTTTTGACAAGGCATTGGAAAATGCGACGGGTAACCGCTAGATTGGTGCACCATCACCTGAAGCGAAATCAAATGACGGATAGGTTGGAGACACCAAAAAGACATAAAAATAAAGATGATCAGTTTTTATGTCGTATCGTAGCGATAGACGAAACGTGGCTAAGAAGTTGTGAACCTGACTTAAAATCACAATCCTCTAAATGGCACAGCCCGGACTAGCCAAGACCGGCGAACTTTCGTAGAAAACAGGGAAATGTAAAACAGCTTGCAATTATAGCCTATAATAATAGAGATGCACTATCGACGGATTTTGTTCGCGATGGAGGGACTTTATACGGAACGTATTCTGCAGAGCTTTTGAAAAAAAAACATTGAGACTAGCTATACGGAAGAAGCGACCTGCACTCCAACGCAGGTGTTGTGCTAATTCACGACAACGCAACACCACACAAATCTAACCCCGCTAATGTGACTGTCACACAGTGACGTATAGCATCAGCGTATGCCGACGTATGAGAAATTTAGTAAACACGCTGGTGTACGTTGAATAAGTTAGGGGTACGTTACGAACAAGTTACGAGCACGCTCAAGTACGTTGGTATAAGTTGTTGTACGTCGAATGCGGCTCAAAATTTTGTGCATGCATAAAACTTTCAGCGTACGCCGACGTATTGTTTATAAGTTAGTCATAAGTTTGGTGTACGCAACAGGTAAGTTATGCGTACGTTCATGCACGTAACTTGTAAGTTAATCATACGTTGACATACGTCGGCAGCCAGCAGGTCCATTGTGGAGCGTACGCGTAACTTATTTCTAACTTATAGGTAACTTACCTGTAACTTATACCGAACGTATCCAGAACGTATCCAACCTCTGCCTGACGACCTTAGAACTTATTCAACGTATCACGAACGCACTGAGCGTATTTAGGTAACATATCCGCCAGCGGCCTGGGCTTCAGCTATATATATTGGATACAGATCAGCAATTCATCACTTTTAAATAAGGAATCTTCTTGGGCCGCTTCTGCTTGTCGTTTTTGGGCTTGAGAGGGGGTTAATACTTCAGATGCCACCACAGCTGCTGCAGATGCCGCCACGGATACCACTAAAGAGGCATTGGAGTCTGCGCGACAGGGAGGTTGGCTACCATCGTAGGCACGGCAGTCGGGTGATGATTGGGACGACGGTAGGCATGCAGGTGGTCAGCTTCTACCTGCAAAGTTCTCCTAATTTTCGTTCTTTCTAGGCATGTCCATCGATCAACGTCCACTACAATAAAAAGTGTTGTAGAGAGCAGTCGCTTTACATCTGATCGCCGAAGCACGCTCCAACACGCTATACATAAGGTCGGCGTAAGTTAGACTAACGTTGTGCATGCGTTCGGCATAAGACAAGAACGCTACAGATACGCTGGGAACACGCTGTTATACGCTTGTATAAGTTATGTATACGCTAGGGATAAGTTGTGAATAAGTTATTTATACGTTTCAGTACGCTATGTGTGCTTTCCAAAACCGGCTGCTGTTTGATGTTTTAATTTATATCCAGCGTATGCCAGCGTATTGGATAAATTTTTCATACGTTGGCATACGTTGTCTGAAACGTTGTAGTGTGACCGGGCCTTAAGACAGTAACTGACCACTATCACTGGGAAATATTGCCGCATTCATATATGTATTATTCTCTTGATCCAAGTTCCTGCGACTACGACTTTTTCCGAAACTAAAAATGACACTTCAGGGATTAAGACTCGAAGATCTAGATGAACTTTAAGCTTCCGTGGCCACGGAGCTTCACCACTCGGTTGCCTATAGCTAGCAACGGGAATCACGGAACTCCCGAAACAATGGGATGCAGTCATTCAACAGAGGGGACAATACTTTGAAGGCTTGTTAATAAGGTATTTGGCAAAAAGCTCATTGACTTTCTTTTGAATCCCGTTTAAATGAAGTATCATGTTCAGAAATGTGTGTAAATGTATTGTTGATGATTATACAAATAAAATAAGGTTTAATCTTAATAAGGTATGTCCCTGTTTATTATAGATTCTCTGTTGTATAACCATTATCATTACTTATTGACTGACCCTTGTAGTTTTCGTAAAATAAAATTTAGTATTGTTTATCCAGTTTCCATGAATGTTATCTGTTGAATACTTAAGCGTATATCAGCTGCTATCAAAAAATGATAGCCATAAAGTACATGTATATCCGTACTTGGGTCTTGAGCTATTGCCCTTTATATACGCAACAGAACAGGTAAAACAAATAAATAGTTAAAAAGACTAGAAAGCGTGTTTATGAAACACTATGCCCCCAATCATATGCTTGCCACTAAAAGTGTCAAACTTTAGATGGCTAAGCCTGAAAAGGGGCGCATTTCTGTCAAGTTTCACAGAGTTAAAAAAAGATATGGGTCTGCTTATTTTTCATGATCTATTCATATACTAAATTTCGAAAATGTTGTTATCTAGGTTATTTCACTGACAGTTCGATGTTTCTGTTGCCCTGGTAATGAAATAAGGAATATTGTAAAACTTTTAATTTTCAGTTGAGAAAAGAAAATGTTTGGTTTCTAGATTCTGTAGTAAAAGTTTATACCGTTGCTGAAGAGTAAATATGCTGTTTTTATGTATGATTGCAGACAGTTGGACATTTGGGTTGGCATTGTAATGTCAATTTGTTATACAGTATTACGTTTTGTTTTTAGCATTGGTAAAACAGGTATGGGATATCTTGATTTCTGTGAATTTTTGTATCCACCTTTGCTGAAGGTAGATAATTTGTTTTTAAAATGAAATCATTAGGTAAATTCACTAACGTTTCGATGTTTCTGTCGTCATGGTAACGTAAATTAGGAAAATTGTAAAAAAGAAAATATTTTCAATATATAAAAATCAAATGTGTGTTATTTGAATTCCGTGGGTATTGCTCATATACACCTTTGCTCAGGAAAAATAGTGTACTTTTAAAATGCTGGTTTTATGTATGATTGCGGACAGTTTGACGTTTCGGTTGTCATGGTAACGTAAATTTTGAACGAAGTACGAACGAACGAACGAACATATCCTTTATTACTCCCAGATCTGTATACAGATATAAGAGGAAATGATACAATGTATTTACATGGACATGGTAGCAGTCAACAACATATATTTAAAGGATCTTACTACAACATAAATACCCCAGCATATACATGACGTCGAAACGACGTGGTACCGACGTGCATGTGACGTCACTACGTCCCATGGTCGTCGGTACGGCGCTATTTCGACGCCATGTGCCCGCCGGGACCATACTTATAACTTGTCGCACTCTTTACCGTAATGTAAACGGTAATAAAACAGCTGACAAAATCGAAACATTGTAATACAATATGGTATGGTATGGTATGGGGGTGAGGTATCTTGTGTAGCAAGTTCTATAAATGTACGCATCATAAGTAGATTAAATATTAATGTATAAAACAGTTTTCATTTTTCAACCACCAAAGAGATGTACCTCCCCGATGTTCCAACCTCTACCCGCCAAAATTCGGGCGAACTCTTGGCGTGGCTAGCCCAGGTAAATGCCAACTAAACTATCCAGGCCCAGAGTTCGCACCAGCATGGACAACTTAAAGGCCAGGGCGGGTGACTACGGGGAGATACCTAAACTTTCGGGAAAAGTATAGTAAACTGATGCAGTCTGATAATTATGATAATTAACATCAATAAACATGTAGTAGAAATTTCGTATTAAAATAGAAAATCTTACTGGACAAAATTTCAAATATACCTTTAACATGTTTTAATTTTAATATAATTATTTAAGACGCATTGCTTACTTGTTTGTTTTTTTGTTGTTGTTTTTGCCTTGGTAGACAAGTTTTTTTTGTTATCTGGAATTTGTATGATTTGTTATAATGCACCTTTGCTGAAGGTCGATAATTTGTTTTCAAAATGATGTTTTTGGTAAATTCACTGACGGTTCGTTGTTTCTGTTGCAATGTAACGTAAATTAGGGACAATGTGAAACTTTCTAAATACCAGTATGAAAAAAAAAACAATGTGAGTTATTTTGATTCTGTAGGAATTGCTGATATACACCTCTGCTGAAGAGAAATAATGTACTTTTAAAATGCTATTTTTATGTACGATTGCTTACAGTTTGACATTTTGGTTTCCATGGTAACGTAACTTTGGAAAAAAGTATTACTTTTTGTTTTTAGCATTGGTAGACCAGATATGGATTATCTATAATATGTATGGATTGTAAGGATGCACCTTTGCTGAAGGTAGATAATTTGCTTTGAAAATGATGTTTTTAGATAAATTTACTGACGGTTCGATGTTTCTGTTGCCATGGTAACGTCAATTTGGAACATTGTAACACTTTTTATTTCTTATATCAGTAAAACAGATGTTGGTTAGCTAGACCTTGTATGAATTGTTTCTGCACACCTTTGCTGTTATCGGATAATTTTGACCATGTATAAAAGGTGTTTCTATGGTGACACTTTTGTTGCTAAGCAACATAGTGTGAATGTGATACGATGTTTTTTCTGTGCTGTATAAGAAGTGCTTAAGCAGTTCTTTTAATGAAAGATCAATATGAACAGTATTTATATCTCAACAATCAACCTGAAAAATGCCAATTTTCAATTTTGTCTTGGAGAAATTTTGTCCCGTCTTCACGAAATCTTTAAATCCCGTATTCATGGCAACCACTGCCAGAAAAAGGAAATGATTTGTGCTGTGAAAGTTTTTCATAGAGTCTGATAAAATGGAGGTAAAATTAATAATTTCTGTGGTTAATCACTTATCACCATCCGCCTGATTCTTAGGGAGAGTGCTAATTAAAAGTTACAGCAGTCGAGTACTACAGCAGCAGCAGTAGGGCAGTATACTGCTGCTACTGCTAGCAGTAGAGCAGTATAGCGCTAGAGCAGCATAAGGTTGTTACTGTCAGCAGTAGATAAGTATACTAGTAAGCATTCCACATTTGTTTTCGACTGCCCGCTGGCGCCGTAACCTTTCGAATTAACAAAGTAACATTCCAGCCTGTATAGTTGAATAGGGCGGTACATATGTTTAACTGAACTTTCAAGCCGTTTATAACAACTCCAAAGGCCGCAATATTGCATAAGAGAAGATGCTCTACTCACTTTTGGGAGCCCAACATGGCATAATCATCTAGTCCAGGACAATACATGTCACTTGAAGCTTACAAAATTACATTGAAGGCTTGCAGGTGGTCGCTGGCAGCTGAAAATAATTGCCTGCCAGCCGTTTAGATTTTCCACTATTCTTCTTTCAAAACGGAAACTGAAATCAGCCTCCATAGATTTATTATTCTACCCGCCTTTTCTAAACAAATATAGGCTGACAGCATATACAGAGATATGTTGAGATATCGATAAATCCTACTGACGGTGTTTCATATGGGGCTTTCTGTTCCGACAGTTTTATTTTCTTCTTGTTCCTTGTATGATTTGGGCCATTTTTGGCCCCGATTAATCTTTCTTAAAATTACATGGTTTCTGTTGCTAATCATCCGAGTAAACAGGTTCATAAAGAAATAATATGTTTCTTCTTCCTGAATCCTCAGAATAACATGATTTCAGACATTCCTGTTTTGTTTCAGTAATTTTAAATAAAACGGCAAGAAACTGTGTTTAGAAGGGTCACGAGTTCCTCAAATGAAATTAAGACAGTTAATACAGCTTTAGAGAGCACTTGATAAAGGTGCTTAGTAATAAGTGGTACAACACTGCTAAACAGCTGTGTACTGGCGACCATATTGGCTTTCGAGTCATTGCCATTTTAGCAATTTTTCGTCCCCCAACCCATGAGTGCTTCCTATGAAATTTGGTTCAGATTTGCCCAGCGGCTTCAGAGAAGAAGTCGTTTGAAAGTGTGGACGGACGAAAGACGGACGACGGAGGCTGCCTATCCTATAAGCTGCCCCGGAGCCTTCGGCTCGGGGGACCTAAAAGAATTCATCTATGAAATATCAAGACCCCAGCCACGGTTTTCGATTTATAGAATACCTCAAAAATGTTATGTACATACGGACGGACAAACCGATATTCTTTCTCAGCTTCTTGGAAGTTAGGGGCAAAAAAACATAATGTCCAAGGAACTATTCATGGAGTACCATACAAATTCTTAATACTTGAACACCTAAAATAATAATTACTGTTTTGTCTTTAAATAGAATAGTTGATTTTAATGAAGTTACGCGTCTGGAATAGCAAACAGTGTAGACCCTGAAATTGCACTTTTTGCACGATCCTCTCTGACCCAATATTTAGATTTAACAGTATTCATTTCTGAAATCATGGAAACAACGAAGAAGTTCATAATTAGACTTAGAATTCTCATGTATTGTCTCATTCTGCTGATATTGCAGAATCATCGTCACATCTTTTAGACTATTCTGCAGCGGAAATTATTTTTACGTCGTCACTAGACATAAATATCGTCTTATGTCATAATTATCATCAAGCGGATAAGATTCTCCTGTTTATTTTCCTGGAGATGTAAGGTTCAAGAGATTTTAACAGATCCTTACTTCTAATCTTACCGGTTTCATTTCGAATAGAAATGTCATTTAGTATAAGTCTGGAACTACTCAATCCTTTAGAAACCTTTCCAGAATATTCTCAATTGAGTTACCTGATTATTGTCTACACTGTTTGCAATGAAGCGATACTGTCTTTCAGAACTTCCTTAGACTATAAAGTTAGGTGAATGCTGCAAAGGTCCCATTGCTCTATCAGCATCAAAAATTTTATTCTGAGGTATCGCTGCAGGCTTCTCACTGTAGTTGCGTCGTTGTAAATGACCGTAACTAGCCAGCTTTAAACAAATAAAACATCCTTGAGTTTCACATAAAAGGGTTTGAAAATTTATTTGTGTCATTTTAGTTGACCTACTTTCGATTTCAGTAAGTTGAGTAGAATGGTAAAAATACAATGTACAGGCGTGGAGTCACGCCTATGTTAATATGGCATTGCAAAATGGGAAAACAGAAAGGCCAATGGTATTTTGTTAAAAGCCCTATTGCTCTATCGGCATGATATATTTCTCGTGAGGTATCGCTGCAAACTACTCACTACAGTTTCGCCATTGATTATTATCGTGGTTTGCAGCGATACCTCACGATAAAATATTTCATGCTGATAGAGCAATGGAGCCTTTAAATAATAGCTGGATTTGATATTGAATTTCTCTCTATTAAACTTTTGTGTGAATGAAAAGAAAATTCCCAACCGAGACTTGTCGATAAGGTAACACTGCATATCATGACTAGATTCGGAAAATGTTTTGGCGGATAGGTAGGCATAACTGATATAAAATAAAGAGAACTAGTTTTGGCTCCCGGTTTTCTGAATGACTAATGCCCGTTAAATGTATCAATGTTGTCCTTTGTCCTGTTTAGGCGACTTACCTCCTTTACAGTCAACTGAGCTATCGGCAGCGGAATGCATGAAGAAGTTTTAGGGCCGGGCACAAGTAGCAGGTTGTGAAAAAGTCAAAGTGCCGCACTTTTAAAAGCCTCCACCAAGAGAAAAGTTATATCTGCCCAGGGGAGCATATCCTAAAACAATAAATAAATATACCATCTCTTAGAATTAAATTCTAAATATACAGGTATCCCTTAAAAACTAGGGTCATTAGGTCATATCGAATCCGCCCCCGCCCCCGCCCCTCTCTCCCACAAACCCCAACCACCCTCTACTGCCTCCTCCCCTGAACAAACCTCTTTGAAGCAAACTCTGATTATGTTTCTGCTTTACCTCTTACGTATTAAAAGTCATTGGCGGCTATAATTTAGCTGATAAATGTAAAGACGACACCCAACTAATTTCTGTGAAGCTTTCATTTTCATACTTTGTTATTATTCAAAAGTTAAGGTATATAACTGAAAACGCAAAATATAGCAGTAAAGTAACTGTTTTTGTCGTTTGATACTTATATTTATGTCAGCGACCTAGCCGATAATTTCTGTGTGAAGCCGTCGCTATATTATATCAGCCTGTCAGTTCCAAGATCTGTTTGTCGCCTTCAAGCGAAACAATGACGTCAATGCATCATTTTTAATCCAAATTACAATACCGTAACTTATCCAAATATTGGAACTAGTTATTGTAAATAATACACCACTGAAAACATTCTATGTATTGGGACATATAGGTATGAGCATACAATGCAGACTCAGATCAGACTGCTCCTGCAGGAGCAGTCTGATCAGGATCTACATTGTTTGCCATTCCTTCTGCACCCTTTGAATGCACTACTGCATTGTAGATCCAAACTGTTCCATTTTAGGACAATTATGGTAATACTGCATTGAAGAACCAAACTCTTTCATTTTAGGACAATTATGGTATTTATTTTTAGGTGTCCTATTTTTTGGAATATTTACGGTATCATGAAGCTGATGTTAATCTCACGTTCTGGCAAAGTGTGTGATAAGGCTGCTGGCGACAGAGTGCAGATTCTGACCAGATTGTAGTCAACTCAACTTGTTTAGGCATTTATGCGTTCCAAATCACAGCGGATGGCGTGAACAAGTTTGAACCCTCGAATTATCAATATTATTAGAAATGCGCTTTTTATTTGCGTTTAGGTGTTTTTCTCACAATATATAAGGGCCAGAGTAATAATACTTGAACAAACTTACATCAGCACATGATCATCTGAATACATGCATCATTTATGACCTTGACCTACTTTTCATTGTCTATTGACTTTGAACAAAATTGTTTAATGTTTGTTAAGCGTTTGTGTTTAGGTCAGTTTCAAAGTAGCTGTTAGGGTTAGAGTCAAGTTTCCAAGTTTATTCGATACACTCAGGTTATACACATACATATAACAACATAAGGAGCATAATGTACAGTCCTTCCTAACAATTTCATGGCGATGCATATGAGAAAAGAAAGTGAAAGAAAAAAAGAAAACAGAAGAGATAGTTAAGAAAGAAACTAAACTACTAACAACATGGGGGCAACATTTCCCAGTTGCAATCATCCTATGTTTACATTATATTGTTTACAAACACTGCTGGCATGAAACTCATGCTTATGATAAAAATATAGAATTGGCACTTTCACACTTGACTGATAGAACCTAAAAGGAAGACACGTGCTAGTGTTAGATGGGCGTAGTGTTTCCTTCGGATCAAAAAAGTGATCATTAAGTGATATATTACTTCCTACATGTGTAAGTTCATTTGTAAAGTTATGGATTGAATAAAAGTCTTCCCTAAGTTACTACTTGTCACATTTGGAGATAAGTATGGGACCGTGTAGAGAGAGCGGGTCTTCATATATAAGAGCGGTAAGTAAAAGCAAGTTTGTGTTCAAAGGTAGACGGAAAGAACCCTCAGGGCATACAGCGCTGAATGAACACCATATCAACGCCGATTCAACGTCAAGATGTTGGATCAACGTTGATTGTACGTTGATTCAACGCCGCATGCCTGCTAGGAAGAACAGACAGAAAGACCGACAACATTTATAACAATTCACTAAACTATACCATTCTATTATGTTGATATCTAATTTCGTTTTTCTAATTAACGACTCAGTATATCGAGACCTGCACAGGGGGTACCCTCGCACATGCAACGGCAAAGGCACGGATCAGCCTGCATGACACAGCAGTCTGGTCAGTGACTCAGCCGACCGTACACGTACATATGGGTCAAAAGAAATACCTCGGTGGATAAGATCCAGGCCGATCAAATGCGCACTTCTCAACAGCGCAGTACAAAAACATTTTTTTCATAATTGGCAACAAGATAGTTACTTCCATTCTCATATGCATCATTATGTTAGAGATTCATTGGTACATAGGGACACAACATCAAGACAACATCATATTGATACTGATTCAATGCGCAGACATCAAATCAGTGCCGACACGACGTTGTGCGTCAGCTTTGAAAAGTCGATGCATTGCATCTCAGCTTGCAAGTCCCATTGTACAATTGAAAATCTTATTCAAAACTAAGTACAAAACATTGAGAAACAAAATTACGGGTAAACAGTTATTACTATATGTACAATATTTTCCAAAAGGGCTCACCACGTTAAATCAACGTTGACTCAACGCCATCAACGCTGAATCAACGTCGCCATAATATGGTGTGTCCGCTGGGTTAGTTGTCAAATGCAGAAGTAAGAGCGGATTTTATATAACGACTATATTTTCGATTTATAAAGCACATTATACATGTTCAGTCATTACAACTTTCAGTTATTATTACTTTTCTTACTATTGTGATTCTTATTGTATAGATAATCGATATTTTCACTAGCTTGACAGTAAAATGTCATGGGTTGCTTTGTCCGTCTTTAAAAAAAATCATAATGATGTCAGCAAATATGCAAACATTTTTAATCACAATTTAACTTTTGTGATTCATCAGTTCATTAAATTTTATGATATTTATATTTCTAATGTATATGGTTTTATATACCGTTTTCGTTGGTCTTTGAAAAATTCACATTTCATGACATAGTGGTATTCGTCACCAATATCGGTGTTACACAGCGGGCAAAGTCTTTCATTTGCAGGAATGCTGGTCCACCTGCCTATTTCAACTGGTAAGCGATGGTTTCTGGTTCTAAATGCCGTTAGGATCTGGCAATAACGGTTTGGCAGAAATGCAAAATATGGATTTATTTTAAAATCTTCCTTAAATATGCGATAGTTTTTTCCGCTTGATGACTGATCTACTAAGGAACTCCATGTTTGTAAGTATTGATCTTTTAGTTTCTGCTTAAAAGATTGCACGAACCATTTTTATTTATTTCGTCATGTGAATTCCAGACGTGTCCGTAGCCATTTGAAATAATTATGTTTTTAATGGGATCAAGCCATTTAGATTGTATTCGTTTTTGTTCATTCAGGTACTGTATAAGTTGATAGAGACAAATTGCTATATCGTTTCTGCCACTACTTCCAAGTTTTGCCCAAAACGATACCACTCTGCACTGAATATCTATATACAGGGGATATGCTCCTAATTCGCAATAAATCATAAAAGATGGAGTAGACTTCTTCAAATTTAGTATTTGCTTGAAAAATTTCAGTTGCACCCGTTCAATTATATCTATATTGCCAAATCCCCAAAGTTCACACATGTATAGTAAAATGGGTTTAATCATTTTGTTGAATAGGTCAAACTGCATATCAATAGGCAAATTTAAAAATCTAATTTTACGTTGCAAAGAAAATAAAGCGTTATTCGCCTGTTCCACGATATGTTTTTTCGCCTTTAAAAAGAGCCACTTCTTGCTAAAAATATGCCAAGATACTTATACTCATTCACTATTTCGATCTCTTGCCCTTTAAAATAAAACTTTTGATTTTTTGGCATTCTTCCACCAGAAAATATCATAATTTTAGTTTTGTTTGTATTGACCGTGAGTTTCCAAGTTTCACAGTAACTTTCAAATATACTGAACAAAAATAAAAACTTGACGGTTTTTATTTCTCAATTCCTGCCAACCTAGCAAATTTGTAATGTATATATGGATGTTTTCGAGTTGGACAGACATCTGATTACTTAAATCATGAAAAATTGTTGGTAAATGTTTGTCCTGTCCGGAGTTATCTAACTTATTCCTATTTTATTAATTCAGAAAATAACTTTAATTTGCGCATGCGCAGAAGAAAATTCTTTTGTACGCAATAAACAGTAGTTCCAGTATGCATAGAAAACACTTTAAACGCTTATGGTTATTGTAACCACAACCTGAAAATAACGTTTAAAGTTTCAAAACTTTCAGATTACCTCCCTTTGAATTAAACATATAGAGATTTATGAAATGCCGTATCTTCTATACCAATGCGTCTTTTTCGTTATTTTCTTCGTGATTAGTTTGCTTGTCTTGCAAATTCAATGTGTTTATCACTAAATTTATTTGAAAGCCATTTCTAAAACTGCCATAAAGACTCAAATGTGTAATGGGAAGTCCATTGAAACTGAATTTCTAACTTCATAATGGCGTGGACTGAGGTTTTTCGTCTGGTCCTTACGGCCTCCTAGTCGACCGTGCATCGGCATAATTTTAGCTTATGAGTCCGTACAGATTGGATTGAAAAACGGCAAAGCGTTGCAAACAGATTTTTTTTTAATTTAAGCAGACTTCGACGATTTTAAATTTGGTATTTTTTTGGTTTTGAGCATAGAAAACAGAAAAGTACCCTTGTGACGTTTATAATAGCCTCAATTTTGCTGTATCTGTGGAATCTTGAAATTTGAGTGATTATGATATGACAGAATAATTACATTTTCTTAAACTGAAAGAATTTTTTTTGTCTCACTATTTCCCGACTACCGTAGGATGAAAAATAGCGACTGTCAAGTTTTTATTTTTGCTAAGTATATATTCAATGTGGTCTGTAGGTCATTCATATTACTACTGAAAAGCACTGTGTCGTCAGCAAAAAGCAAAATGAATAATTTTAGAAAAACAACAATATCGTCATCCTCGCCGGATTCACATATCACGCCGGGGGCCATGTTACTATGTAAATAATGTTGCAAGTCATTCAAACGGAGAAGAGCAGGGAGATAAATTTTCACCTTGTCTGACTCCTGTTTTACATGAGAAAAATGCCGATTCTCCTTCTGATGTAATAACTCGTGATTTGATATTACTGTACATGTTTCTAATAAAGTTAAAGCATTTGCCATTAATTTTTGTATTTAGCAGTTTTTGCCACAGACCGTCTCTCCAAACCGTATCAAATGCTTGTTTAAAATCTACGAATGCGCAGTATAACTTACTTTTGTTTGTTTTTGCAATTTGTATAAGACTTTGTAATATAAATAAATTGTCTGTTGTTGAGAAGCCTTTACGAAATCCGGCTTGACATGAATCAATAATACCATTTTCAGTCACAAAATTATTAAGTCTTGTATTTAGAATAGATGTAAACAATTTACCAAAACAGCTTAGGAGTGTGATAGGTCTGTAATTTTCCGCGGAATTAACATTTCCTTTATTTCTATAAATTGGTAATATATTTCCTTCGGTCCAGCTTTCCGGAACAATGCCAGTGTCAAAAATCATATTGAAAAGTTTCACATAGATGGGACTCATTATGCTGATTGTACTTTTTAAATGCTCGTTTTAGATGTTGTCTATGCCGTGGCTCTTATTTTTTTTTAGGTTTTTTACTGCATATAGTACTTCCGCCTCGTTAAACGGTTGATTTATGCTGGCATTAATTTCGTCAGGATAACCTAATCCGGAACTGTCGTCTTGTTCGAAAGAATCATCTACCTCGTCACCGGGAGGGCTGCTATTTACATCTTTAAAGAAGTCATACAAGTTATTAAGTGGGGCTGTTTCAACATAACTTTTATTCAGGGAATTTATTATCTTCCAAAATTCTTTAGGTCTAGCATTTTTTAAGTTTCTTAATTTAGTTATATTTTCATTTTTAAATCGCCTGTAATTACATGTCAGTTTGTTTTTATATTGTTTACTTACTTGTTTTAAAAGATTTTTATAGTGGGTACCGGTAGTTTGATATTTATTATAAAGTTTCCTGATTTTATGATACGTATTTCGTGCAGTGTTACACTCGCCGTTAAACCACTGCTTTTTAACACTTTGAGATTTGTTTATTGGGCTCGGCTTGTTTTTGATTCCAAATGTAATTTCTGAATTGGAAGTAAACAGGTTTTCAATGCAGCCTACTGCCATATTGATATCTTTTGTCCCTACGCCACCATTAGTGATAATCGAATCTAAAGGTAAATCTATTTTTGTTATTTCTTCCAAATTTATGTTATAGACAAATAAACCTTTTTTCATTATCCCATAATCTAATTTTGGGGATTTTTTTTAAATTCTTTTCCATTGCAGTTTTTATTTGTATGTATTTTTCTTGTGTCTACTGTCAGTGATAATGGGCAATGTGCGTCAGAAAATAATGGGTCGAAATCTGCTATGCAAAATGATGAGATTATTTCAAAGTTAAATGCTGTTGATAACACATAGTCCACTGTGTTACTGTTCTTGCAAGTCAGTTTTGAGCTATCAGGATCGAATCTGCCGTTTAGTATAAAGATATTATTGTTTTTACAGAACTCGATCAATTGATGACCATAGGCGTTCGCTGTTACGTCTGCATTTTTACGCTCTAACGGTATTTCGTTATTTTCAAAACACTGTAGGATTTTCAAATTTTCTTGACATAAATCTTCATTGCCGTAAATTTCAGATATAAACCCATCGGATTTGACAAAGTCTATTTGTTTAGCTGTTCTGGATTTAAAATCTCCGAACAACAGCACATTTTCACTATACGCACAAAATTTGTCATAGTCATTTTGTAGTTCAAGGTAAGGGTCAGTGTGGGCATATTTTGACGCAATCGGTGGAATGTAGACCACGCCACATATTAAGTCAGCATTATTGGGCAATTTTTTTTTGAGACAGAAAACCAAAGACTAAGTTTGCTGTCACTTCTCAAAATAGTGATATATGGTGATATTTTATTTCTAACTAACAGAGTTATCCCCCCTGATCGATACCTTGAACAAGATTTTCGATTTTTATTCAATATCGAATATCCATTTACGGAAACTAAGTTGGTTGGTTGATTTGATGCTTAACGTCCACGGTAAACAACTAAGGTCATGTCGGGACGGTCAGTTAACCTAACCACACTATTCCTGGGCAGGCTTAGACCTCCTAAGCGGTTAACCAGTACTAAGTGCACATACTTTCGCCAGTAACTGACAACTGCCCTTCTTGAATCAGCGGAAGGAGAAACGAAAGTATGTGGCCAGACCGGGATTCGAACCCAGGACCTCTCAATATCGTCGAGTTTACTCTCCTGTAAACCGATAATGTCATATTCGTTTAATAAGTCATTAAATTCAGGACAAATCAATTTAGATTTTAGTCCGCATAAATTAAATGATAGAATTTTTAATTTTCAACAGTAGCAGAACTACAATTATTTAAGTTCACATTTTCTGAATGAATCCCACAATCGTGGGAACATTTGTCGCCCTCCGCGCACCGTTATGGTTCACTAGAGTTTTGGTTCCCCGCTTGGTCACGTGGCGAATTTGCTGACAGTATTTGACCGTTATCAAGTCGTGCGGATCCCGAATTCTGAGGTCTTTCAATCGATTGTTGTGGCGACTGAGGAATGAGACGCCCTTGCGCAGGCGGGTCACACTGGGGTGACATATTCACTTCAATTACACTGTTTTCTGAATTTGATTCTGAATCTGAATTTGCATGTTCGCAGTATCTCTTAAACGTCATATTGGTGTCCAGCGCTTTTTTCTTTCGAGTGTCCGAACACTTTACTGGGTTGTCATCAAGATTCGACAGTCTTTCAAACCTATTTCGCGTTTGTACCGTGAAGTTAGATTTTTTTCGTGTAAATTTTACACCAGTGTTTGTCGATAGTTGAAACACGCGGCTGGCGTAACTTTTATTTGTACTGCCGGCATTGACGTTGGGTGAACTGTTTGATGACTTGTAATAATTGCGCCGCTGTCGTCCGTCCGTTTGTCCCGAATAATTAGATTGTTGTTCGTATTCTTATCTCACATGACCGCGCTTTTGTTGATATGTTTGTTCTGATGGGACAAATTCCACGTTGTTGATATATAATTTGTCTCTAACAGGTCTGACTTTATTTTGTTCATTTGCTCGTGCGCGTTTCATTTCCGGATACAATAATTTGCGTTGTTCTTCGACTACTTTAGGGAACTGCTCGCGAACTCCAAAAGGTTTCCCTTTCAAAGTCCTAGGTGCTGTCGTACGGACAAGTTGACGGTCTTTAAAACGCTCAAATTTGGACGTTGAGTGTCATTTTCACGCTCGAACCTCCCGATTCTATAAACACGGTGGAATGCAATTCTCTCGTTAATGTTCATTTCATGTTGTAAGAAATTGCGTAAGGTATTTTCAGTATCTTCTGGCTCATTTGGTACAAATTCTGGATCATCAATGCCAGTAAAGACTAAGTTTTCACGCATGGACCGGCACTGGAGGTCCACTATTGTACTGTCGCAGTTTGCTACTTTAGATTTCAGTTGATCTTGCTCAGTCTGAAGCGTTTCTACTTGCACGCGCAAATCTTCTATGAGCGAATCAGACATCCTTTTATCAATGCGCATATCGTCGCAGTCGCTGTAAGTTTGAATTGTACTATCGTATTCCTGCACCTTACGATTTGCCCGTTCAGCTTCACCATCCAAATGGTCAACTGTAATTTGTAATCGTACCATATTCTGTTTCAAACCATTGATTTCGGACATTTGCTGTTCAATATTTGTCATTCTTTCACTTTTACTTTTTAGTGTAAGTCCCATGTTCTGCCATCCTGTATTTTGATGGGCTAAGTGAGATTCTATTTGACGAAGTCTTGAATACAAACCCTGCAGCATCTGGGACACCCAGGGCGGCGCACTACCATTTTCAGTTCTGTTAATACTATTAATACTATTACTATTGCTGCATTCATTCATACTATTCGTAGTATTCGTATTAACTAATCGCTGTTGACGTTGTTGTGCATCTACCTGTGACCTAGGTATGCCTGTTGTGTATTGGTCACTGTGTTCACTCATCCTATTTGCTGATATATTATTATTCGGCAGAACATATTGTGGTTGAGTTGGCATAATCTGAGAGGCTTGAGCATTATGTTGGTGTTGTAAATACAAAACATCCCTAGTCTGATTTAGAAGGCTCGAAGTTGTCATAAATGAAGCCCCATCTTCGCATAAAGGTACCTGGCCGTGCTGTGGCTGTGTTAAAACAGTGGGTGGGGTATGCATACCAGAACTGACAGCATTTTCCCGCACTAAATTGTCCGTTTCCTGAGACATTTCCAGTTTGAACAAAGTCAAAAACACACTAATATATAATACAGTTTGAACAAACAATGGTTTTAGTCCGTTTACATACTTTTGTGACACAAATTTTTATATTTTCATTGTCCCGTCCGCAAAAACGCATGTTACCGCCATGAAATCACGTGATCTGATCTGAGTCATGATATTCGGGCAGCACTTCCATCTGGGTGAGCGCATTGGAGTGCAACAAGCCATTTACTTAATGGCACGTTTCTCAGACTTTATATTTTCAAGTCCTCATATGGTTAAGGGCCAGGATACATAGCACACATTTAAATGTGGACAAGAACGTTTCAGAAACATCATCCATGTCTGGAGTTGACCTAAATTTTCTTGCTTCGTGGACTTTTTGATCCGCTTCACTGAACCGTATGACAATTCTCAGTCATTTTTAAGGTTAGGGTCATGAAACTCAGCACACACTAATATATGGACAGGACCATAATAATATCATCATTCATGTATTGATTTACCTGTTCTGTTCGCTTCATTGACTATATGATATGCTCCACTGACTTTATATTTCTCAGTGCCTGTATGGGTAAGAGTCACGATACTTGGCACATACTTGTAACTGGACAAGAACATATCAACCTCACCATCCATGTATAGATTCGATCTATTTTTTATGCTTTGGTGACTTGGTGATATTTCTCAGTCACTATATGGATGGCAGTCATGTTGTTTGAACTCAGAACACTTGTCGCTTATTATTTGAAATGATGACGCTTTCAGCCCGCATCGCGGCGCATAAAACGTAAACTCCGCTTTTCAAAATTTTGTGAACGATGTACTCTATTTGCCCATGAATGTTTGATTTTTGAAATAAAATGAGTTTAAACAAATAGGGTCTGCACCATTTGCCATTTTTATGATTCCGTTAGATGTACATGTACTAACCCATTTATGCCAACTCCAACAAGCAGTAAAAACCCAGATACGGGCGTCTGAATACGTCTGAAATATTGCTTTAGTCTGATTATTTTATTAGCAGGAGATATTGAAAGTAATCATAGCCCGGTAATATATTCTGATCATATTCTCTCGATCATCGATTATAATATCCGTAGTATTCGAAACAAAATAGAATTTATTAAAAATAATTTTGCAGATTTTGATTTAATGTGTTTTACAGAGACCCACCTGGAAGATAACTGTACTTCAGATAATATAATGATTTCTGACCGTTATGATGCTCCACTACGAAAAGATCGTACTAATCATGAAGGCGGTATTTCCATTTATTTGGTATCTAACCTAATATATAAAAGAAGAAATGATTTGGAACATTTCTGGAATGAGAGCATCTGGGCAGAAGTTAAAACAAAACATAATGTTTATTGCCAAGGTGTATTCTTTGGTTCGAAACAAGCAGATCAACATTTTTTAGTCAATTAAATCTTAATATTGAAAAAGCTTACGAAAATACAAAAGATATAATAATCGTTGGTGACCTGAAAGAAGATTTATTAATCCGAACATGTATCATTTAACAAATTTTCTTTTATTAAATTCTACGATAAATGTTATTTTCGAACCCACAAGACAACAGACTATTCTGGACGCAATTATAATACCTGAAGATATGGAATATCTCGATTCTGGCATAATTGTAAATACAGTGGCATAAGTGACCACAATGACACTTATATGTTGCTTCCCTGTCATTATGAAGTGCAGTCATCATTTGAAAGAACAGTATGGCTCCATAAAAGGGCTAATTTTGATCTGTTGAGTCAGTATATTAATAAATTTGACTGGACCTGTTTATCGTCAGGGACAGTTAATGATGCGTGTAATTTGTTTACAAATAAATTTTAAGAATTTCTCGACAAATGCGTCCTATCCAAAGTAATTTTTGTCCGAAATGACGATAAACCGTAATTCGATTCTGAAATAAGAAAATATTCAAAAGAGGTGGTCTTAAAACCAAAGCCTCCGAAAGTAAAACTCAAAATAATTGGTTTAAATATAAACGTGCTCGCAACAAAGTTAACAATCTAAAAAAAACAGGCTACGGAATTATTTTACAATAACTGGGAAAATATCCTGCTTGAAAATAGATCGAATATTAATAGAGATTATTGGCGAGTTGAGAGATATTTTGTTAAAACTAATAATTCTAAATCATGTATACCACCTATGTGTAGCCCAGTCGACAATACGTATAGCTATACAGATCACGATATAGCTGAAACTTTAAATTCTTTTTTACTTCAGTTTCAAAAGTTAATGATGAGAATGTCATCCTATCTAATTTTACTGCGAAAACTTATAGTATTTTGAACTCTGTTAATGTTACGCGGGTTACGGCTAATCAAATCGAAGCACTAATCAAAAGTCTAAATTTTGATAAAGCTAGTGGCCCAGATTTGATCAGTCATAAAATGTTGACAGGAGTAGCAAAGGCTGTTTCAAATCAATTAACTATACTGTTTACAGATCACTCGAAGAATTTCTTTTTCCAGATTCTTGGGAAATAACTAATGTCATACCAATATACAAGAAAGGCTTAGCATCTGACCCTTCAAATTATAGACCAATCTCTTTATTGTGTTTCATAGGTAAACGTTTGGAGCGATAGGTGTTTAAAGATATATTTAACTATCTTCATGAAAATAATATCCTTTATAAATGTTAGTCAGGATTTGTACCCAACCACTCGACTACATTTTAGCTTATAGACATCTATCACCAAATATGTCGAACATGTGGAAATAACCAGTATTCATGCATGGTATTCTTTGATATATCAAAAGTTTTGATAGGGTGTGGCACAAGGGTCTTTTGTTTAAAATAAAACAAAAAAGGTATTGATGGGAAACTATTTTTATGGATTTCGAATTATCTATCTAATAGAAAGCAGAAAGTAATAGTAATATCAAGTTTCTCTTCTCTACAAGCAGTCACAGCAGGAGTACCTCAAGGATCCGTTATAGGACCACTTTTGTTTTTAATATAAGTAAATGAAATCGCCGAGTCAGTCTTAAGTTTGACTAGATTGTTAGTCGATGACAGCTCTTTGTATTTTTCAGGATCTTCCTTGGACGATATTGAAGGAATTATGAATCATGATTTAAGTAAAGTATTTTCGTGGGCTTCTCAGTGAATACTTAATTTTAATCCGAATAAAACTGATGCTATGCTTTTAACCCTTAGAAACGTCGATAATCCTCCATCTTTAATTTTTAATAACACCCTGATAAAATTTGTTGATCATCATAAACATCTTGGAGTTACGTTTAATTGTGATGGAAAATGGAATAAGCATATATTGAAAATATTTTACAGTCTGCTTTAAAAAGTATTGGTATAATGCGTAAATTAAAATACGAATTTAGTAGACTGGCTCATAATCAAATATATATATCGTTTGTCAGACCTATGATTGAATATTCGTCCATTGTATGGGATGGTTGCTTCGAACAAAAAGCGGATCTGTTGGAAAAAGTACAACATGAAGCAGCCAGAATTGTTAGTGGATTGACGAGATCTGTGAGTTTACATAATTTGTATAAAGAATGTGGCTGGTCCTCGTTGGCAATTAGACGTATATATCAAAAACTTAACTTTGGTTTAAACAATATTTTTTTATTCATAGAAATTACATATATATAATACAAAAGTAAATAATGGTACAGGATCTGACAGTAAGCAAAATGCTTATATAAAAGCCATCTCCTGAAGCAATCTGAAAATTACAGTATATGTGAATGGCTAGGTACAAAGAATAGCAAACCAATATTGCAAACAAGTAAACAAAAATCAGAGAGAGAGAGAGAGAGAGAGAGAGAGAGAGAGAGAGAGAGAAAGATAGGCAGACCGACCGACAGACAGACAGACCGACAGACAGACAGACAGACACGGAGATTTAATGTCTGTTAACACTTAACTGTTTGCTATTATACAAAACATAGGCAAAAAAAGAAAAGAAGAAAAGCTGTGCAAAACATTTTCATGTAATAAAAAATGTAATACAGTTAAGTAACTATAAACAAGTTGATAGAAAAGAATGAAGAGGCAAAGAATAAAGCATTTGACCGATTATTACTTAAGTTGCATTCCCACGGCAGAAGATTAAGTGACACCATGAATTTAGAACTAGACTAGTAAATGAATGTTCAATATACTGAGCTGGAGCAAAAGAGACGAAACTTAACTTTATGTATAAAGCAACAAATAATATGGTTTCTGAATATATTTCTGATATAATTCCTCCCTATGTAAGAGATCAAACTAATTACCCGTTAAGAAACCGAAATGATTTAATAGTACGAATCAACAGAACAGAAATATTTCGTAAATCATGTATTCCGTCGTCTATCGATCTATGGAATTCACTTGATAATAGCCTTAAAGAGATATATAACTTTGAGGGATTTAAAAAGAATTTAAAAGCTATTTATCTTATTTTAATAAAAGTACCAAGTTATTATGTGCATGGAAATAGAATTTTAGCAATATGGCACTCGCGGCTGAGAAATCAGTGTAGCGATCTTAATTTCGATTTATACAATAATCATGTAGCAAACGATCCATTCTATGAATGTGCTGAAGAAATTGAAGATGCATTTCATTTTTTTTTGAATGTCAAAGATATGATGTACAAAGAGCTGTCCAGTTTAATTTACGAGGAACTTTCACCTCCTTAGTATAAACATCTTGTTATATGGAAATCCTGACTTATCTGATCAAGACAATCAAATAATATTTGACGCTGTACGCTCATTTATCAAAAGCTCGCGACGATTTTAAGTCAAACTCGTATATGCAAAGGTGTGAGTTTACGTCGAAATATTTTGCTACAGGTTTCCTTTATTCTATTTTGAAATGTTGTGTTATGTGTAGAGCCTCGACGAACGAAGAATCTTCTTGTTTTCTTCCCTGTCCTTTTTTTTCTTTCTCTCCTGTCTAACTATTAATTCTATATTGGGTTTGTTGTTGTTGTACTCTAAGATACGGTCTTACTTTCCTTTCCTCTGAAGCTGGTTATGTGCATGCAGGCGAAGGCTTTGAACATATTATTGTTCTTTGACATATTTTGTGATATGCTATGGGCTTTTCTAATCATATCTATCTAGTGCTGAGCTGTCATATATATGTTTTATTATATGCTTTATAATTTGCACTGTAGGGGAAGGGCTGTAACTAATGTTGTGAGAACTTGTGGCCCGACTCCATTGCTGTATTTAGAAGCAATAAAACATGTTTAAACTATATTTACAGCAATTTCAATAAAAGTAATCAAAAATAAACAAGGGCGTAGCTACGTATACGGCAAATACGCAAGTGCGTATTGAAATTTTGTCAAAATTGACAAAATTTCAAAACGCACCTGCATATTTGCATGTTGAAAATTTATATATTAGACAAGATTTCAATACCAATTACCAAAGTGGCTGGAATACTAGCTTTCCCTTCAAGAAGTAGAGAATAAAACATGGTTGTGCGTATTATGAAATTGCCTCTAGTTACGCCCCTGATAAATATACCAGACACTCCTAAAATGATGAATAAACCCATCCAATATAAAAAAAGAGAAAAAAGGAGCGCTCACTGGGCAAAAAAGGTTAACGTATAACGCTGGCCGGTCAGCAAAATGTTTGGATAATAACAGTGATTTGATATAGTGTCCATATATTAAGGGCAGATGCAGTCTGAGTTACACTGAAAGCCAACTTGATTTAAAATTCCTTTGCTACTAGAAACTTTAATGGATATGAGGAAATTAAAGCTGATTTATCATTTTCATTATATAAGTCTACTTTTATCATTCAAAGCATGGGTACAATTGCAGAATTTCGAATTATTTTAATAGAATTTGTATGACAAGATACGTGAGTGACACCGCCCAGTGAGAAAAAAAGGACTTTCTGTTTGTCAGTAATTAGCCAGTAGCAATATTGTTATATATACATAAACATAATCGGATTAAAACGGAAGCAATGACTTATTTAGTTACACTCCTATTGAAGGTTTAACCTCAATTAACCTAACGCCAAAACTGATTGACAATTGTGAAGGACCAGTGAAAATGACATAACGGTAACTCAAACCTTGGACAAACAAATACACGTGCTTTGGATCCCTTACGAAATGCACTAAACACGTGTATTTGTTTGTCCTGGATTTTTGGAGGGGCGGAGCGACGGTTCATTTCGCGTCAGGGCAATTGAGAAAGGAGGCAGAAAAGAAAAATAGGAAGGAGTTGTTACGCCTAAATGTGTGCCCATTCCTAGTGTGGTGCAATCTCTGTATGTATGGCATAGCTGCTTTGTCAGGAGGCAGCAACACTTGCAATAAAAGGTTTCGTTGCTCATATACAGTTATAGGAATCGATTTGGTCCGCTGGGAGACAATAAAACTATATTTGAATATTCTTTCTTCCACGGTGATAAATATTTGACAGTTATTGTTTTCGTCAATTCTAAATCGTGTTTGTTTAAGGCCAAACACGCAATATTAATTTAAAACAGAAATCCTGGCGCCTCAGTCTCTGAGGAGTTGTGATATTAAGTAACAGCTGAGCCGCGACACGACAAAACAAACAAAGCGGCCCGGGTGTCAAGCGCAGACTCAGATCAGCCTGGGCATCCGCACAGTCTGATTAGAGTCTTCGCTTTGCGCTTAAAGAGTAGCTAAGGGTCTAAGCTAGCTCCATGCGGACAGCGGAGACTTTGATCAGACTGGGCGGCTGCCCAGGCTGATCTGAGTCTTCGCTGGGCGCACATGCCACTTTGTTGGTTTTCTCATGTTGCGGCTCAAATAACATTTGATTGTTGTGTCAGACATTCCGACTTCATGTAAAGGCCCCATTGCTCTATGACGGGAAAAACAAATATGAAAAAGTTCGGGGCGGGATATCGCTGCAAGCTTCTCACGCCTTCCCCCTCCCCCCCCCCCACCCCCCACCCCCCCAGTTTTGTTATTGAAACTGTCCCCGACCTGCCAGGTTTAAAACATAAAATATCATCGAGTTTCTCATAAAAAGGGTTTTAAAAAATATCTGAGTCATTTTTCGATTTCATGAACTTCAATTAATTGGTAAAAATACAATGTACAAGAGTGGTGTCGATT
Source organism: Ctena decussata (assembly GCA_963989385.1). Taxonomy (NCBI): domain Eukaryota; kingdom Metazoa; phylum Mollusca; class Bivalvia; order Lucinida; family Lucinidae; genus Ctena; species Ctena decussata. Next base: position 27,300,228 of record OZ022498.1, on the reverse strand, counting down.
CAATAGCCCGCTTTTGTTTTATATTTTTTGCGGAGGAATTTGTTATTTTTCAAAAACCTGTTTCCCCTGCTTTTTGCCGGTTATATGACTCAGTATATACACATTAACCTATGTTTTATAACCAAATGTGACGGTTGGGACGCTTTTCATAATGATTTGTGTGATGACATTTTTACCAGTGATAGGACTATGGGGACTTTAAACAACTTTTACGATGAAGGGATACACTTTCAGAAGAAGCAACTGCCACATTTGCTTTTGTCTCCCTCCTTCTAAATTGGGTCTTATCTTAAGGTCAAGAATACGTAAATGGCACGTACATAGATTTTTTAGCTCACCTGAGCCAGAAGCTCCGGGGGAGCTCATAGTATGGTCAGGGTCCGTCGTCCGTCCGTCCGTCCGTCGTCCGTCAACATTTTCAAACGACTTCTCCTCTGAAACCACTGGGCCAATTGTAACCAAATTTCATATGTAGCCTTCTGGGACCTTAGGAACGAAAAGTTGGTCAAACGGTCCTGGTCACTTGACCAACATGGCCGCCATGCCCATATATGGTAAAAACCTAAAAAAATCTTCTTCTCCAGAGCCAGTAGGCCGATGGCCTTGAAACTTGGTATGTAGCATCAGGTACGCAAGTACTACCAAGATTGTTCAAATTATGACCTTAGGTTGACCTTGACCTTTTTTACGGTAAGGTCAAATTTTCTTCCTTGTGCTTTTCTATGGCAAAATGCTAGAACATAAGATATCTTGGAAACTGTTGAAAATTTTGGGCTAAAAATAGGTATCTACAGTCATCTTAATGAGGACATGAAGATTTATGAGTACAAGAGGTCAAGGTCATTCTTTGACCTTTGACCCAGAACTCTCATATTCTGACAATTCCAAACAATCTCCTCAAAAGCCCCTGGGCCAATTAAAACCTAATTTCATATAGAGCCTCCAGGAGTTGAGGGAACAAAAACTTTTACGGCAAGGTCAAATGTGGGAAAATGCTAGAACATTAGATTTCATGGAAAGTTTTGAAGATTTATGGCTAAAAATTGATATCTACAGTCATCTTAATGAGTACATGAAGATTTATGAGTACAAGAGATCAAGGTCATTTTTTGACTTTTGACCCAGAAATCTGTCATTTTGACAATATCAAACCATCTCCTCAAAAGCCCCTGGGCCAGTTTTGAAACCAAACTTCATATAGAGCCTCCAGGGGGTTGAGGGAAAGAAATTTTTTTCAAATGTCCAGGTCACATGACCAACATGTCCTCCATGCCTATATATGGTTAAAACCTTTAAAAATCTTTTTCTCCAAAACCAGTTGACCGATGGCCTTAGAGTAACTTACCCTAGAGTACTGAGGCTGAATGGACTCGGGTGAGCTACAGGACCAATGGTCCTCTTGTTTAACATTTTGCACAGGAGTGCATTTTCATGTATTACATCGAACTGTGCAGTAAAAAAGGTAGGTCACCGAGTTCATTTAGTCGCTAGATCAGATAGAAAGACGTGAAATTATGAAGCCGTTTCCATTGACGGCAATGGAAATGCGATGAAAATACTCAGATTTTAAAACTTAGACGTACACAGCTTGTTTACCACTACATAGATTTTATTCAAAAACTGAAATTTTATTTCACAGGATCTGTCGATTAAAGTCCTTGACTACCGACTTCGTTTTTCAAGTAATGCTTGATAAGCAAGCATTGGTATGTACGCCATTCGTTGACGTCATTTATAAGCGACGTTGCAGTTTTTTACGGGCGACGTTATAAGACATACCAAGACCGTTATGAATTGAATTGAATTGAATATTGTTTATTTCCAATCAAGGACCCTCGCGGGTATATACGGAAAGATGACGACTAATAGGGTTCTCATGATGAATGCTTAAGTGAAAGAATCTATTTTTCAGACTCTTTTTCAAACAAAAAATAATGAAAATTGAAACAAACTTGTCACTACACAGTGATATGAATATGGTTACTGCAGCCGACACGAAATAAGCCGCACAACGTAAAAGGTAAATCCCTATGAGTAAACCCAAATTCCTGTTTAACAAAACTGCGTAACCCTAACATGGTAATACCAAATCACAGAAACCGCCGTGCCATGATAGAATGGGTCTTTGGGGCATGTACGGTAAGCGGAAGCTCAGACCGGACGGCGGCCTTTGTTGTCCTCTGGTACATTGATTCCGTGAGGAACAGCGAAATTTATCAGAATGCGCGTATGGGCAGGCTGCTCTGTGTGCATGTATATTTACTGACGACTCGTGTTCTTTCGGAGTGGCTCATGGTTGTCAGATAAAATTGACTTACGCCCTTTTGGACAGTATTTCAGTCATATCGAGATGATGGTAAGATGATATTGAAAAGTTAGATGGCCGAATTCCACCGTCGGCGGGATAGGTAAAGATAAGAGGCCCGTTGTATCTTTGGCAAAGCCATACAGCAAGAGGAAGAAATAGTGTATCATTCGTATTTGTGATTAAAATGAAATTTGCGATTTACAGAAAGGATATGTATGTAAACATCGCAAAAAGCGGCATTATAATACAATTACGATTCGATCCCATAAAACTCTATGCTATAAAAGGTAAATTAAACGGGAAAATCTTATTGTGTGCGTTTCTTTTTTGTTTGGTATACAATGACAACAACTCCGTTTTTCCCATATCTGGCGTTATTATTGAATGTCCGATGGGGCCGCCATATTGAAAATGACATTGAGGAGGAAGTATTTCGTGACGTAACGTCCTTCGCGACGCACGTAATTAATTGCGTCAGTCATTTATGTATTCTTGACCTTAAAGAGAGAATCGGGTCATCTCTTAAAGGGAGAATTAGCTCCCTCAGGAGCAAAGTCTTTGGCTACGTCGTTAATAAGTCTGTTCAGAATATATGGGTCTCAAATGATAAAAGTACAGCAGTATTAATTGGACATTCCCAGTGCTGAAAGTTACTTACAATTTCACGGAGCTACATTAATTTTAAATCCATAGGGAATTCTATTTACGTCACACAATGCTCCAGGCTGGCATTGCTATTCTAACTTAGATCGTAAGTTGTGACCTTCGTAGGTCAGTGTGAGTGCATAGGGACAATATGAAGCCAAGACTCCTATGAAGTCCTTGGAACCCGCTTTAAGTCTATAGAGACCCAGTTACTAATATGTTATTTCACCAAGAACATCTAACTATTAAGTTACCAAACCAACCCACATAGGGTCATTCTAAGAGGGAAAGCGAAACGTTTCGGTCCTAAAACTGGCACCAAAGAATTACTTTAGCTCCGAAGTTAGAAAATCCATACCCACACTTGCTGGTTATATTGACTTATTACCAATATACAGACACTTGCAGCCTTAAAATGAGATGATCCACTCAAGGAGAAAATTTCAGAGAGACGGACCAGAATACAGGACAATGGTAACATTTTCTTTCGCTCTAAGAAAACCCATACCCATACTTGACGTGCTATACAAAAAGAACATAGTTATAAACATTAAACGTTTGGTCTAACTCAAAACCTGTTGGCATTCTGGGGATGTGTAACTGTCAGTATTGCCGGGACGTCCTAATAATTGCACAACCCGCAGGTTTGCACTATAATCACTGTGTGAGTCCGTCCGTCCGTCCGTTATCAGTTAGCGAAAACGCTTATAACTCTTGAACCGCATTCTATATTTTGATAAAATTTTGCATACTTATACATGTCAACATTATCTAACGACTCGCATGCATAACCGTCTTTTTTGATGGACGAGGCTTTGCTGAGCACAAGTTCGTCCGTCCGTCCGTTATCAGTTAGCGAAAACGCTTATAACTCTTGAACCGCATTCTATATTTTGATAAAATTTTTGCATACTTCTACATGTCAACATTATCTAACGACTCGCATGCATAACCGTCTTTTTTGATGGACAAGGCTTTGCTGACCACAAGTTTGTCCGTCCGTCCGTCCGTTATCAGTTAGCGAAAACGCTTATAACTCTTGAACCGCATTCTATATTTTGATAAAATTTTGCATACTTATACATGTCAACATTATCTAATGACTCGCATGCATAACCGTCTTTTTTGATGGACGAGGCTTTGCTGAGCACAAGTTGAAAATTTACGGTCAAGTAGTGAAAATGCTCATAACTCTTGAACCCCGTGGTATATATATGGTTCAAATTTTGTATACTTATGTATCTTAACATTGTCCAGCCACCGGCATGCAAAACGGTGACGAAAGTCTGAACAGTATTGCACGACCCACAGGTGTACACTTTAATCGCTGTGCAAGTCCATCAGGCTGTTTGTCCTTCCGCTGTAGTCAGTGAGTGAAATTGCTCATAACTCTTAACCACATGGTGTAGTTTGATAAAAATATGCATCATTCTACAAGAAATGACCTATTTCATTTCCATATATTCCTTCTGGCACCAGAAACTGATTATTCTACATTCACCACGGATTGTGCACATTATGGATAATAGTAGGGCAAGGGCCTACTGTGGGGGGGGGGATCCACAAATTGACAAATGAGCAGCGACACGACAAAACCAACAAAGTGGCATGTCCACTCGTTCTGATCTAAGTCTTCGCGTGGCGCAATGCCACTTTGTTGGTTTTGTCATGTCGCGGCTCAAATATAAAATAATGAAGGCAATGATCAGGAACCGACACAGTCGAGTTCCACATACTTCCTGAAACGTCTTAGGGGAAAGGAAACCAATAATGACGGCACATAAAGCAAACGAAGACTAGCAAAAAGCTAAGATGTCAGCTGCATCCTAGCAGGGACCGTGAGGCTATTGTAGATAAAAATTAAGACAAATAGAAAGAGGACGAGAAAATGGTACAATAGAAGCACCGGCTTGGAACGGTCAGCAATTAATCTATAGTAGGATAATGGGTGGGAGGAGGTAACGTTACCTATCGCGGTTCACAAATATACAAGTTATTCGGTCCATGTGAAGCACTTCTAATCCATCCATGGGTCAAAACAACAAAACTATAAATCAGGATCAAATTCTTAGATAAAACAAGATGAGCAATCAAGAAGAGAGCAACACTGAAACGGTGCAGCGACAGAAGTCCAACAATTAAACCCTCAGGGGCTCGACCAAAGACGGATCATCAAACCCCAACCAACACCCCACCCAAATAAGTAAATAAGTTTTTAAGCCGGAATAATCATTGCGTGCAAATTAAGTGAGCAGCAAAGTTGCCGGCCGTGATTGGGTCGATCACTAAGCATGCGGTATGTTGCATTACAATTATAATGGAGAATTAAATTATTTGAGAATAAATTATAGGTTTGAAGAAATTTCACTTTCCCATTGTATGAATTTCAGGTAGAATCTCACTAATAGTTCGAGGGGAGCATGGCATACACTGTTTGGAATTACCAACTGTTGTGCCTTGGCAGAAATGACGCCTCAATGATGTCACTTTGGTATCAATATGAACTCTTAGTTGCTATAATTACATGTTTATGACGTCATTGGTATCGGAGCCTGTCAGTGTTTGCCATGCTCAACTATTGTTTCAATGACAAAACAAACTGAAATTCTGTCAACAGAAATTTTAGATTTTCTCACACAAATATTTATTTATTCTCAAGTAATTATATTCCGTGTTTTATGTCGTATCCGGTTCTTTTTCTAACGAGAGAATACCATTTTGAAAATATTTTGGAGAAATATATTTTGTAACGTGGTCCAACTTGTTACTTAATGCATTGATACACGTATTAATCACAAAACACAGTCAGAAAAAAGATCGACTTGAAACAGAACAGAACAGAATACTAAGTTATGCATCGAATTATTTGACATATAATAACTTAGTATCTTCTAACCGAAAAATATATGCAAGCATTGTTTACCATCATCTAATATTTGCAAACAGCTGAAAACTTCTTTTCACCTAGAAAGCAGAAAATAATAATAAAGCCAGCTGGTGTATTTTTAGACCAGACACTATAAAACTGAGGACAAAAAACTGATCAATACGGCGCTACAACATCCGCTGCCTAATAAATCACCCGAATTATTTGATAACACTTCAATATCGAATGGTAAATAACTTATCAAGAGTCTTACCATATGCTAGGAGATTTATAAGAAACCATGAATCAAAGCCCTCCTGAGGATATTCTTAGTAATCAAGTCTAGACCAAATGTGACAGGAATTGCAAACAACTTTCTTCTTAGAACCAACATAGCCACAAGCAGCAGATATTTTTTCAGCCATGACACTTGTACCAAAGGCAACGTTACAATTAGAACATTATTATACTTGTTTAGAAATTCTATATGACCACTTTGCTTCGCTCAAAGTAAGCCTCTTCTAACAAGTTAGCATTTGCCCATAAGACAACAATTTCAGTTGCAAATACACGTAGTCGATGGACTGTAGAGTTATTATTAAGTCAGTTATTTACTTATTGAGCTAATGTTTACATTCGAACGGCGACCGGCGACAGGGTAAGGACTAGTGCTTCTTATACGAGAAGGACAATAACATTCTTATGTTTCCTCTTAAAACAATCCCATGTTTTGCATATATGCATCAAATATGATAATTAATTATGAACAAAAGATAATAATTAACAATCTATTTTTCAACCTTTGTGGTGTGATGAAGACAGTAGAAGAAATCAAATTACTTTTGAAGTCCACCCAATGAAGTCATTGCACCATGCACCATCTATCTTGGTTTACTTTCAAGGGGAAGCAATTCTATCATTTTATCATTTCTCAGACGCACTGACCTAGGCACAAAAGTATTTACTATCTAGGTGCAGCACGTAGAATAATTACCCCCCCCCCCCCCCAACCCCCACCCCCCCCCCCCCAAAAAAAAATAAATAGATACATAAATAAAAGCAATTCCACCAAACAAACACACAGGCGCGCGCGAGCGAACGCTTGATGTTCTAATTTTGATTGTAGTTGTCAAATAAAATATTTTGTAGCCTTAATTAAACATGCCCTTTTTCGGAATTATGAAGTGAGGACAAGGAATCAGACGAAGATAGAACAGTTAAACAATATTCACGGTATCAAAAGGAACTGTTGATTTATACTGTTTTCATCTTATATCTTATTTTTAAATAATAGAATTTCACATAATAATAATGTGAAGGAAATAAAGTTTAGTGTTAAAGTCGTTGCTATCGTCATGGACGTTTAAAAGACATTGCCTCCATGTTGTCTGTGTCCTGAGTGTGGCCGTACTCGGATCAGAAAACTTGTGACGTTTACAGAATTTTTATCAGTGGATGGCCTGCCTCATATCCGAAGAACTGGATTCTAATTACTGTCTCTGACACTTAATTAAAGAGGTAAGAAGAAGCCGGATAAATTCATTTGAAGCAATTATGACTGTCTTATCGCAAAATACCGAGACGACGTGTTAGTATGGCTTCATTTTAAGGAATGAATTTCATTTTTCTGAGGTTTATCGAAGTGTAAACTACATTGGGTCACGTGCAAAGTGAATGAACCCCGAAGGGGTTCATGTAAACTTTGCTAGTGACCCAATGTAGTTTACACTTCGATAAACATTCGGGGTTCATGTAAACTTTGCTAGTGACCCAATGTAGTTTACACTTCGATAAACATCAGAAAAATTAAGTTCATTGCTTATATTTACATTCGTTTCAATCAAATCTTTCATGAAAAATCTTATATAAGCGCAAAAATTGAAGCAGTAAAACATGTACACGCAGTTTTTTCTGCTAACAGCAGAACGGCAGGCATGACGTCATGACGTTGCTGACGTCCAATCAGGTTGTAGAGAGCCATTGTTTATTTTACGTCATTGACGTCGCGTGTTTCAATGTAATTATTGGAATGTAAACTACATTACTTTCCAATGGTTAACTATAGGGCTTTTCAGTAAATACACCAAGAATGTAAATATTTTAATATGAAATATCCGTACAAGCGCTAATTTTGATGAACTTTTTATAGAGGACCAAATTTTGTCCTTTCTGAGATAACCCCGATTGCAAAGAGAGGCAACAAAAAGAAAAACAAAAAGAAAGAAAAAAATCGACAAAGTCAGTACCCCGAAGGTTGTACACATTCACTTTAAACTGTCTACTGTCATTACGTCGCATCGACTTCAATACGACATCATTTCGACGCCATGTGCCTGCTGGGTACGGCATTGTTCATTCGTAATAACAGTAGTTTCGAAGGCATCGCAGCCTGTAATGAGTATCATTTTTCTCAAAAATATATCTTCGCTCTAGTGAATGCATCATGTGCCGTGTTTAAATTTGGAATATACACTGAGAAGACATTTACCCTTTAACAAAATTGCCTAAGCATTTATTTTCTGTTGCCTTTTGCAAATGAGTGATGGATTCTGTCAACAAACAGCTGGCTATCTATCATACTGACTGAGTGAGCGAGCACGGTGGCCTTGTTAATAAACATGAAACGTATTTGTAAGTGCCATTGTCAGGCTGAGCCTTATAACCAGACCAAATGAAAACGGCATTGCTATATTTGTTTGCAATTCTGGTTTATATAAACGTTTTGCTTACGAAACTGCATAAATTGTGCCATACTTGAACGCTTAAGATGTACGAATACACATCCAAGGAAGACCACACTAGCGGCAATATTTCAAGGGAAAGAATTTTCTGGGGCCGTATTCATAAAACGACTTAAGTGGTTGCTATGCTGTTACTAGGGCTAAATTTCTTTGAAGGAGATTCCCTACAACTATGAAATTTGCTCTGGAGGAACAGTCTTACAAAGACTGTTCCTCCAGACCAATTTTCATAGTTGTAGGGAATCTCCTTTATAGATATTTAGCCTTAGCAACAGCATAGCAACGACTTAAGTGGCTTTATGAATACGGCTCCTGTTTTGAGAGAACTTGATTGCTTTATGAGAGGCAGCCGCTGGAAAGCGGGTTCATCTTCCAGAGAAGCATATGAGCCGCAACACGAGAAAACCAACAATGTGGTTGTGCGCCCTGCACAGACTCAGATCAGCCTGGGCATCCGCCTAGTCTGATAAGAATCTTTGCTAAACGCTTAAAGGGCAGCTAAGGGTCTTAGCTACCTCCTTGCAAACAGGGAAGACTCTGATCAGACTGGGCGGATGCCCAGGCTGATCTGAGTCTGCACTGGGCGCACAACCACATTGTTGGTTTTCTCGTGTGGCGGCTCATATAATTTTCTGGTGATGTAAATGAGTACAGTTTCAGCGGAAGAAATTCTGCTCTTTTGCCTTCTTTCTAAAATGGGAGCAACTGTAAGAGCTCCCTGAAGAGCATACTAACCCTTGAAAGAGCAGACCTACTTTTGGCAGGGATTCGTTCTCCAGGGAAGCATACAGGAAGTCATAAAATTGAATTCCTTTACTAAAAATGGCTGAAACACATGGCGCTGTACCCATACACATTAAAGGCACAAATGTATTGTTTTGTTTCGTTTTAATTTTCCTTTTGGAGGAACAGTCGCTGGGGAAAGGGTTCATCTAGCAGAGAAGAAAACATTTTTGGAAAAGCTGTCTCCCTTCAAAAAGCGTACAGACCGTTCATACATGTAAAAGCTGATTGTAGCATGTTAACGTTTTTTTGTTTTGTTTTTTGTTGATTTTTTTTTGTTTGTTTGTTTTGTCGACTCACATTTTGATAGTTATTTAGTTCTTTTATTATCTGTCAATATACCAGCATAGAGAGGAATGGTGATTTAAAGACTTTTTTAAGGTTTTTACCATATATGGGCATGGCGGCGACCTGGACCAAATATACAAACTTTCATTCCCCCATCCTGTAAAGGCTCCATATGAAATTTGGCTTCAATCGGCCCAGTTGTTTCTGAGGAGAAGATGCTTAAAGAGTGTAGACGACGACGAAGGACAAAGGAGGCCTGCCTATACTATAAACTCACCTTTGAGCCTGCGGCTCAGGTGAGATAATGAGACGGTGCTTGAAATTGACACTGAAATTATTTTTATAAAACAGCAATACTTTTTCTTTGCATTTTTTCTAGCAGAAAACTGACAATATCTTCATTTTACGTCCTTTTCAATGGTATTTCAGTCATCGGACCATGGGAGGAGATAATAAAAGCTTGTGCGATATGGAATCCTGTTTTCGACTGAAAGAAAGAATTGCCGCCTCCAGCCGGAATCGAATCCAGACCGCTAGCTGTATAGATCAGCGCTTAACCCACTGAACTACCAGAGCTCCTCATGGCATTAGAGAAACGGCGAGTAACCCAAAACGAACTTTAAAGGTCCTGTTGCTTCCCGTTGGTATCAATTCAAATTAAATTTTGTCGTGAGATACCGCTTCAAGTGTGTCACTACAGCTTTGTCATTGTAAATGCCCATGATTGACTAAACATCCTGAAGCTTCTTAAATAAAGTGTTGGAAAATTATTTTTCATTTAGTTGAAAACCAAAATGACCTTATTTCGATATCATAAACCAATACACAATACAGTTTCTTTATATTTCATAGGTCAACAGGGGGCCAAAACCAAAAATAGTATTTTGTGAACAGATTTTTCAGTTTTCAAAATTCCATTCCCCAAAGTTTTTGCCATCTACGTTTATCATCCGACGTACTGTTGTCAAATGTGAAGGAAGAACCGCTTTTAATGATGATTTTTATCACCGCCGTGATGATGGAGAATATAAACTTTGAAATACTTTTTGAATCAAGGTTGCCTATTCTACAATCAGGTTATGCAAAACAAAGCTTTCCAATATAAATGGATACAAACGTATTGTCAATCCATTACTTCCGACACAGACGCCACTAATTAGAAGACATCAGAGACTATAAAGCCTTCGGCAGCTTCAATTTAAGGTAAATGTATACACCTTCATGTTTTCCGCAATTTTTTTTCAAAGGGAAATAACTTTTGAAATTTACTGTTTGCTTCCCTTGGCAAAAAGCCCTTCCAAAAAGGAGTCTACACTTAAGGGAAAGAATTTGCTCCTAAGGGAGCAAATTCTTTCCGTTAAGAGTTGACTCCATTGAGAAGGGGGCATAAAAGAAAATTGAAGAGTTGCTTCCCATGAAAGTGTATCTAGGTGTTTGAAACTTATTATCTTTTAAGAGTTATTTTTGTGAGTCTGGCTCATGTGCTTGTAGGTACCGCATCAGTTTTGTTGGAATCGTTTTGTGTTTCAGCCGTTATCTCTGAAGTTTTATTGGCGAAAAATGTTCCAGTACCCTAGTTCTTTCCAAATGACTTCCGACTGAATGGTTTGGGCAGCAGTGTTTTGACTTAGTTTTGAATTACATAATACATAGCTGTTAGGTCTGTCTAGGGGTGTATGTCATAAACAATAATTATGTTTTTTCTCAGAACTGTTACTATGTTTATATTTATCTTGGAATCATGTAAAGTAAAGTATGTAGAGTTTGTACGTTCAGTTAAAGTACGGTATTCTCGGAACTTCAAGAAAATCTGTCTCATTCCATGGCTTTATTGTATTGCATGTACTTTAGTAATTCAGAATTTCATTTTAAAGGACCTGGTATGGTAAGGCCCATGTTTGGCCCCCAGAAAACTCATTTTTCAAAAGTTCTATTTTGATAACTAAAATGCATTCATAGGAAAGTTCTAACCTAAATGTTACAGCAAATACAAAATCAACCAGTTCTTGCATAAAACATTTGTGTTTTTAATCTTGAACATACCCATACCCCCAGCGTTTTCTGGCGAAATATTTCAATTTGGTAGCCTTTGCGGCTTTCAAAATATATGAGCCCGGCCTCCAGCACATTTTATATTTTATATGAAGACATAATTTTGATATATTTACATGCCATAAAAATATTTAATATGCTGGAGACCGGGCTCTATGTTTATTTTTAACTTTTTGTTACCAAACTGGCAGCGTTTGGAACACTTTCTCCGTTTTCTCAACACATAAACGCCCATATCTCCGCTCATAGACAAAATAAACATATGTTGTGGGTATTCATTTTCTTAGTTAGAACACAAGGAATAATTTGGTACACATTTCATTTTGATCTGTTGGAATTTTTTGGTTAGCGTCTCTGGACTTGCAAACTTGAGTGGGTGGGGTACCTTGACAGGCCTTGTGCAGTGTACAGGTAATTAGCCGTGGTACCCAACGTATAAGCATTTCATCAAAAGCCTATTATCAAGAGCTTTCAAGAGCTATTGTAAATGACTTATTTCTTTAAAGGAAAAACTATTAAACTCAGTTTTTCTTGCAATTTTCCTTCATATTATTGAACCAACAAAGGCATGTCAGAAATCATGTTTACTCTGAGAATTAACAAAAGTGAAACATATTATTTCTGTTTGTTCCCATACGCACAAATGATAAGCAATAGAAACCATGCAATTTTAAGAGAATTTGAATGGGGGCCAAACATGGCCCTTATCATACCAGGTCCTTTTCAATGACACGTCTTTGCAAAATTGAAATATGTAAAACTCGTGTAAAAGTTGAACTTGAAGTCGTACTTGGTCAAAGTGAGTACTTTAAAACAAATTTCAGATAAAAAAAATGAACCTGAGCAAGTTACCTAGAGATTCCCATATACCACCGGCCAGTGCCAGCGTCTAATGAAAACAAGCTTAACAAAAGCAAAAGAGAAAAAAATACTTATTAAGGCAAAACTTTGACACAAGTGTTAGCGGACGCACAATTGAATGGACAGACGTACGAATGGACGAAAACATGAAAACTATATACCTATCGGAATATGCCGGGGGTATGATAAAATCATTTTGTATTTTTTTATCGTTTACTAAACAACCTTTTCAGGCAACGTATTCTCCTTACGGCCTACCAGAAACGTTCTGATTCTTTTCCAAACACACTGTATGGTAAGCTGCTTAAGCTGAAGTTATGATGTCATTTTATGTGAAAGTCAATGTTTGATGACAGAAACAAAAAAAAATGGATAAAATTTAACTCCTCATGCTTTTTTAATAATTATATTTCAAGACACCTTATGCGCCTATGTTAGTTTCCCACCAGCCCCAAGGTTATAAAACTTTTTTCGTGCTCAACTCAGCTGAGCATGAAATTTTCTCTGCTGATAAATACGAAAATGCCAACCAATGTTGGCATTTTCATATTCATAAGCAGAGAAAATGTCATACTCAGCTGAACTGAGCAAGAAAAGAACTGAACTTATCAGTAATTTTCTATTTAATAGCAGGTAAAATTTCATGCTCAGCTGAGTTGAGCATGAAAAAAGTTTTATAACCCTGATTTCTACGTACATTTTCCCTACCCAGCCACATATTTCAATGTCAGTAATAAGTCTTTCAAGTCTTAACGTATGAATCTCACTTTCAATATATACCTCTAACTTATGACAGCACACAAATATAAATATATTTAGTATGTGTCATTTTATTCGAAGATAATCTGTTTCTATTACTTTGAATTTTACATCAATCGCTGCTTCTTTGCAGTTTTCACATGTCTCATCTAGTCACAAAGTTTATGAGTCGAATGATGCCGATCGTACCAAAACTTAAAGAGCATATCATGTCTTAAATGAAATGCCTGTCATTTGTTTAAAATGGATGTTTATTTGTAAATAACCACAATTTACTGATATAATGCATTTCATCACTTTTGCCTTTATAATCTCAGAATAGAGGAAGAATCTCGATTATTATGTAACTGGTAATGGTTTCTGTATAACTGTCTTATTTCACATATTAAAACAATATTACGTGTTACTTAATTAGATATATCATTTTCACATTGGTTAAACACAGCAAAAGTATACAAAAGACTTTAAGCAAAAAAAAAAATTGTTTTGTACATTTGCATTTATAGCAGTTTTTGCATTTACAACCGCATAAAAGAGAGAGAAAAAAGTCAGAAAAAAGGAACAAGGTTCTTATGTAGTATTTGCACTGCTGTGTTGTTAATCACTGCAATAATAAAATAACACAATCACACTGCTACGTGCTTTTTATGCTATATATCATTATTTCACCTGTATGTAACCTAAAGTACATCTTAAGCCTAAGGTTTTCGTAAGTTCCATACAGTATGAAACTTACGAAAATCTTAGGCTTAATATGTTTAGTGAAACGGGCACCATAAACTTACAATGAACACGTGCAATTTCGTGCGTTCTAACCCTGGCGTATAAGCGTATAAGCAAGAACAGTCGTGCGTGACTTGGATTTATAACTCCGACCAGGCTAAAGCACTTAAATGCGCGTTTCCAATGATATATGAAACCGCGATAAATATCAAACAGTAGAATGCCCAGAAGTCATTTGCATTATTTTTGAAATGCCCCTCGTACCTCAAAGTATTACACAGAAGATGCAAAATGTCACTTCTAATACTATGATAATAGAGTATTGTACAAAGCCATATCACATGCACAACAGAATGTCAATGACTGATATAGTGCAGGTTAATTACAACAAATGAAGAACTAACAGAATAAAGATGCTTATTTAGTTGACTTCACTATACAAGACTGCATAATGGCTTTGAATACAAGCACTAGTTATACAGATTACTTGAAATGAAACAACTCAAATATTCTGGAAATATAATTGAGCCGCGACATGAGAAAACCAACAATGTGGTTCTGCACCCAGTGCAGATTCAGATCAGCCTGGGCATCCGCCCAGTTCGATCAGACTCTTTGTTTAGTACCCAAAGGGTAGCTAAGGATCTAAGTTACCTCAATGAGGACAGCGAAGACTCTGATCAGACTGTGCGGATGCCCAGGCTGATCTGAGTCTGCGCTGGGCGTACAACCACTTTGTTGGTTTTGTCGTGTCGCCGCTCAATAATAGATGCAGTTCTGAACGACGCTGAACCAACTATTCATACAACTGCGGAATGATTAAATTCTTCAACATTGTGCAATTTGTTATCTTCAGAAGACAGCTTATGTCGGGATTTACCAGACTGATGTCCATTACACATTGTACATATTCTTTGCCAGTGTGCCTGTCCAAATTTGCAGAAGGAACAGTTGGTTGCTTTAAAATTGATTAACAAGAAGATAATAATGACCCTTAATCGCTCTCCTAAGCTTAAAAATTAAATTGCCTTCATCTGTTGGCTATCTTGAACAAGGGGATGCGCATACATTGGTTAAGTGAGTCTTGAGAAGTCATCTGAATGTTTATGTTTCTGTACCGTAATTGACCATGGTGGCCATCTAATTTTGGAGGGCAATTGCTTTATTGCTCTAGAGGCTTAAAGTAATATTTCATTCTTAGGTATTTTGTGCTCAGGTCAGCTGAAAAGTAAACACACACACACACACACACACACACACACACACAAGTCGACTTATATGGTTTCTTCTGTCATATCGTTTCTCGTTCACTAAGTAAGAAACGACTACTATGCACACTCACGCTGAATTCAAATACATGACAGTATTGAATTTTCTTTTGTAGGTTTTAGAGAAGGCAGGGCTCCGAACCTTTCCGAAGAGTTATACATGTAATACATGTAATTTATGTCTAAATCGCAACATAGCCAACCGTGCACAAAATGGTGGCTGCTTTATTGTTTCGCATTCAACAAGTATGTACAAGATATGACTTCATGCACCATTCAGATCAGTTTTCATTGACTTTTTCCTAGCCAGAAGCAATCTCTTTAATCACCACTTTCAATATGCATGCTAGATTTCAACGACAAATAAAGCAAGGATAAGAAGAGATAAAAGAAAGAGGTTCATTAGGAGCTGCATCTTAAAAAGAAACTTACGGCATCTATGACCAAACAATACTTCAACCAGGCTGCATATATGTATTTGGGCGCCCGGTTATAGCTGTGTATAGCTGTGTATACAAGGGCCCATTTATTGGTCATGGGAAAAAGAAGATCTTATTTTTCGCCGTTTGCCATGGTACAAAATTCCTTTACACTTGTTGTTTTCGATTCGATTTTTTTCTCCTCTAAATTTCAGGCTTGTGGAAATAGGGGGCGTGAAAATAAAAGAGAAAAAAGTCCCTACACCATATGCGAACAGCAAAGCATCGGGTGAGTTAGTATGCGTATCCGCACGCTGTGTTTAGAAATTTCGCTGTTGGATATGGCACATGGATTTTTATGCTATAATGAAAGATCCTGGTCAAAATGACAGGCCCGCTGACACACGTCACAAGGTTCGTTTTTCAGATAAACTGAACTTAATTTCTGTCAAGTCTTTGATGATAATGACAATCTGCAGTAACTGCAGATTGTCATTAGCATCAGAGACTTGCAATTTAGAAAAAAAGTCTAACATTCCAAAGTTTCAAAAGACAAAAACATGAACGAAATATGGGGCGTGAGAACGAAACATGAGTAATTTATGCATATGCTTACAGAAATGCCTCTGATAGCCGGCGCATCCCCATAACCTTATAACAGTTCTTTCATTTTGCTACAAGAATAAGTACAAAATCAGAAGGCTCGAACCATTGCAAAATGTTTCCGAACCATTGCAGAAGCTGAGGGGAAGGCTTTGGATCTATTAAAGCTAATTTTAGACTCACCAATTAATCAATTACTGACCGTTCCAAAGCGGTACCCGCTTGTCTGCAGTCTTCTAGCAATATGGTCCTCTGTATGGCTGCGCACTTTGCACCACTTCTTGGAATTTGCTGTTTGTTCGGTTTACTGTGCGTGATTTTCACGAACTGTTGTCATTTTATGTGTATACTTCTTTCCGTTTTCTGGTGCTGAGGGCAAGATTTGGGATCTGATTGTATTAGTTCCTGATCATTGCATATCTTTTTACTTCAGACAAGCAATCGCAAATGCCCTAGCAGTGTGGTGCAACCTTCAAACATGGGTATACCACCAAGTTTCTCAGCCATGTTTTGTAGATGGATACATCTTTTTACTTCCTGTTTGCTTCCCTTGACAAGCTCGGTTTTGATCTTAAAAAACGCAGCCTTTTTATATCACAGTACCACAATTTGAATGGCGTTAAAAATGATTCACAATATAACACGCCTGGTAAACTATCACAGGTACCTCCGGCGGAGGTACCGATAAAAAGTTGTGACAGGCACCTGGAGCTGCCTGTGACTGTCCAAAAAATGATAACAAACGGTAGGTATTCCTCTTTTTTGACAAAATATAAAATAACCAGGGAGTTTATTAAAAATCAAAAAGGGCTATTCGACCCTTATAGACATAAAGTATTGTCATACATTATATCCCCCTGAACTTTCCATATTAACCAAAGATACGACTTTTGAAGTGGCTTTGATGTCAGCCCACAGTACTCAATACATAAAGAATTCGGCCGTTTTTGGTCTTAAATGCAGTGATCTTGCATACGATTCTGTTTTTCTCGGCACATCGGTGTTAAGGTAACCTCCTTGCTAAAATATATATGTCGATTGACTAGAAATAAGGCTTGATTTTTCAAAACAACAGCTGGAGGTGCCTGCAATGGTGTGGAGGTACCTGTGATGTAAGCAAATATAGTGAAAATCTGAGTAGTTATTGCAGCTGGAAATATTGACATCTTCTCTTAAACACTGCCTGGAAAGAATCATTCATTCAACGTCCCATTAAGCTATCATAATGCGTATATCATGAACTTATGATTCCATGTTAAAATTTCTAAAACACCATCTCAAAGAGTTAGTGCCTAATTTGTTTCCGCTTCTGTTAGTCAAACATTGACGAATTTCACATAGTTGCTGAAAATTAACTGCCTAATTCAGTGTTAGAATCGTTATGAAATGTGCACTTAAATAAGAGTCAACATTTTTGTGACTGGTGATGACTGTGATCGGGAGGTGCTGGCTGTGAGTCAGAAATTGTCGAGGTCACACGTCATGCCAGCTACACGTATGGTGTGTCAAATTGTCAAAATTGCCGATACCCGTCAACAGGCATACACGTACAGCATCTATAGTGTTGATCCTTTTCGTACCTCATATGTGTCGCTCGCATGTGTCGTATGACGTTCGCTGTATGTGTTAACTTTGTGGTAACTGGAGTGATGGGTGCTACAAGCGATTCAGTCCGGCTAGTTTTGAATTGTTGGCGCTAGAATCCAAATACATCCGTAAGGCCAACAGATTACATCATCGACAGGTGACATGTTCTCAGTATTACACCTTTTAGTATATTGAAGTGATCGGAATCTTAATGTAAATCATGTGTAATTCAAAGTCTCCGAATAGCCACTGCATAAACTTTGGTAACAAAAGAGCACTTTTACTACATTAAAGTCATCTTCCGAAACGTTGTTTTTGCAAACGTTTCGAGTAGCTAGCATGGCGTGTGACCTCGACAATTTCTAACGATTTGGAATGACTAACAGGCAGTCATCACCATTCACAAAAACGCTGTCTCTTATCTAAGCGCATTTCATAACTATTCTAACACTGAATTAGGCACTGAGTAAATTTTCAACAGCTACGCACGACTTGTCAATGTTTGACTAACAGATATGGAAACCAAACGGACAATAACTCTTTAAGATGATCTGCTTTGGATTTTGGATTTCTGTTGTGAAGCATTAATGTTACGTGTTCTTATGTCCGCTTGTCTGTAGTCTTCTGGCAACAATGTCACCTGTACACTGCCCACTTTGCTTTCTGGTTTGTTTTGTAATTCAAAATATAAAATAGGCAAAACAGAAGTTAGCGTTGTTTTCATTTGGGGTAGGTGAATTTCCACCTGTCTGGGAAAGAGCTGTTTATTCGGTTTACCATGTGTGTCTTCTATGAACTATTGTCAATGTATACTTATTTTCATCTTGGTTTTGAGAGCAGGATGTAGAATCTGATTGTATAAGTTCATGATCATTGTCTGTCGTTTTAACAAAAATATGCTTGATATTCGCATTATGATAGATTAAATTGCGACGTTGAATGAACGATTCTTTCAAGGCAGTAGTCTAGGGATGAAGAATATCAATATTTGCAACCGCTATAAATCTTCAGATTTTCGCTATATTTTCTTACATCACAGGCACCTCCATTCCGTCACAGGCACCTCCAGTTGTTTTTTTACCGATCCAGCCTTATTTGGAGTTTGTCGGCATTTATATTTGGGCAAGGAGGTTTACTTTACGTCAGTGTATCCAGATCAACAGATTCTTATGCAAGAAAAGAGCATTTAGGACCTGAAACAACCGATTTGTTCTTGTTTTTAGTACTTTTGACTGACCTTAAAGCCACTTCAAAAGTCATATCTTCTGTATATATGTAAAGTTCCCGGAGATATACTGTGTGACAAAAATTAATGTATATAAGGGTCGAATAGCATTCTTTGATTTTCAATAAACTCCCTGGTTATAATGTATTTTATCAAAAAAGACGAATACCTACCGTTTTTTGCTTATTTTTGGTCCGTCACAGGTAGCTCCGGATGCCTGTCACAACTTTTTATCGGTACCTCCGCGGAGGTACCTGTGATAGTTTACCAGGCGTGTATAAATGTATGCCTTGGTACATGTATTTATATCTGTAGACAGCAGGAAGCTTATGTGAAGAAAAACGAATAGGTGTTTTCCAGTTTAAGAAAAGGTATGTTACTGTAGATAAACATAATATACGTGTAAGAAAAGACCCTGTTTTTTTTTTTTTAATGAGACCGTGTCGTATTTTCTGACAAGCATCGAGTATTTCAACCCATTCTTGAAAACTTTTACAAAAAGTGAAAAATGAAATCGTATACTATTGGGATTTCGATTACACTGAAAAATCTTAATGTTTCAATAAAAAGCAAATACCTCCATTTAACCATGGAACGAGCCCCGACACAGACAGTGGCGATTAACGCATATGCAACCGTAGCAAAGGATACACCAACCTGTGCATCCGTGCAGCCTGATCAGAGTTTTTGCTGTTTATACACAAGTGGTATGGACACTTAGAAATCTACAGCCAAAAAATAAACTCTAGCTAGACTGCACGGATTCACAGGCTGGTTTGAGCCGTTTTTGTTCGTAAATACAGAAGGAACATTTTTTTCTACCTGATATTGTCTCAGATACTTTCATCAGAGTGCAGGTACCTGTAACAGTTGACTTGAACTTTTGAATGGATAATTATCCTGAAAGTAGGACTGTACATGTTCTGGTACAGCTGTAAGTACTAATCAGTCACTGCGCTTAGAGACAATATGTGCCGAGGAAAGGCTTCCGGTATGTCTTTATCTGTAAATCATTAAATTAAGGCAGGTACTTGTAGCAGACTAGTGTTATTTTCTCCATTACACTGATTCGGAATACGTGTTAATGGGGGCGTAACAGTTGCTGTACATGCACGTGTTAACGCAAATGACAGAAGAAAAAAATGAGAGTGAAGAAATAGCATGTCGACCGAGTTCAAATGCATCGACGGTAATAGGCCTTTATAAAACTTCCCAGTAATGGCCAGACGATAAAAAACAATATAGACAAAGTAGAATATATCCTCATGCACATGAGTAAAATACAAACTGCCTTTCAATTCACAACGTCTTTTTGTTGAGGTGTATTATGAGTACGAGAAAGTCCCCGTATCTGTCCATTTCTTTATTTTTTAGGAATGGACAGCTACTCGAACTTTCTCCTAGTCCTCGTATCTGTCCATTCCTGAAAAAGAATGGGACTCGATCCCTTTGGGGCCTCGTCTCCATTATTTGTCAGGAATGGACAGCTACTCGGACTCGATCCTACACGTAATATACAACACACAGAACAGCATATAGTATTCACTTAACTTGAGCCGCAACACGACAAAATCCACAAAGTGGCATGTAGGTCAGCGGATGGGCATCCGCCCAGTCTGATCAGAGTCTTCGCTGTCCGCATGGAGCTAGCGTAGACCCTTAGCTACCTTAGTGAAGACTCTGCTCATTGTCTACGCCCATGGGCATAGGGCAAATTTGTCGTGAGCGCTATTCGCATAGATGTTGTAAGCGGTCATATGAAATCACATAGTATCACAGGGTAGTAGAATGTATCACAAAGTACAGATGAAGGAATAACTTGTGATTTTACGGCCTTTTAAAATGTCTTTCAACCATGATTTGGTATGATACGTACCACTCACACCCTTGCTTGAAATCAAATGAAGATTTTAGGTCGGCTTTTGAAAATTTTTATTTTAGATTTTTATGGTTTATTTGATAAGCATCAACTATAAATGGTTGCTAAGCTTAGACCAAGCTTTTTGTGAAAGCTTTACTTGTTTCATCTCATTACTGAACATTTCATACAGGGACCATATACCCAATGAGGAGGTTCGCTGAAAGATCCAAGCAGCCACTGGAGATTATGATGAACTCCTGACCCTTGTTAAGAAACGGAAACTAAAGTGGTTTGGCCACGTCTCAAATTCTTCTGGTTTAGCATAGACAATTCTATAGGGCACAGTGAAAGGAAAAAGAAGAAGAGGTAGACAGAAGAAGAGGTGGGAAGTCAATATTAAAGAGTAGACAGGGATGAACATTGCCAGCTCAACTAGAGCAGCAGGACACGGTGGAACGGGATTGTTTCGAAGTCATCTGTGGTGCCCCAACGACCTTGTAAGGTTATAGGATAAAATAGAATAGAATAGAATACTCTGCCCGGACTGGGCAGTTGTTCAGGCTGATCCGAGTCTTCGCTGACCGCTCATGCCACTTTGTTGATTTTGTCGTGTCGCGGCTCATATATACATTACAATACCAGTACTTTGAAAGTGGTATGAAGAAAACTTGTTTATTTAGAGAACATTTCCAAAAATTCTGGCTACTTGAACGTAGACTAGGAAGAGATGGATAACAGGTACCTTTATGACACTTAATCGTCAAGCTATCTAGAAAACAAATCATTGAAGTGTCATTAATGCGGCAAAACCAATTTTTTGAAAGATTAACTGCATTGTTCGTTTGTCATATATATTACGAATGGGTTGATAATTACTAGTATTACGACTAGAATGGACAAACATAAGAAGTATTATTAAAATCGTTTAGTTTGTCAGATATAGCCTTGTACTGCTTAGAACAAAATAGTTTACACGAAAATTCAGTCTGATATCCCCATAGAGCTTAATTTCAAGAGTAGTTTTAGCATTTTTTTTTTAAAAAAAAGCTGTTGTCTTTGGTCCTGTAAACATGGGCACGGAGTAAGAAGAATTGAGAAGCAAAATCTTTCCCACCATATGAATAGGCATATTAGTCACAATTTTTCGAAGAAGATGGTAGTTATGACTTAGTTTTTCATCGTGCGTGAAGTATTTGACCTTTGTGGCTACCAGAACATTGAATGTTAGTTTGGATATTTAAGCCTGTTTTAACACTGCTTACAGATATTGAAGAGCACACAGAATTATCCAAAGAACCTCAGTCTAGCACAGCTGATGGTAAAAAGGAGCTATAATACAGTTGAAACGTACAGTCTATATGCTAAAAAGATGACATGTAATAAATTGCAATAAAGACTAAACCTTAATTTTGGCATAATGTAGATATGTTGACGTGCTTTTTAGATGCGTATTCCATTTACAGTTACAGGCTGTTTCAAGCACAGTACCGAGATGTTTATGAGTATCAACTTGGATTGTAATTAGATTTTTCATACGTACTGGAGGATCAGAAGGTTTACAATTGATATAACATTTCTAAACCTTCTGACCCCCCCAGTGAGAAGGAAGAGCACAGTAATGATTATAGTCTGGTCCAACCTGACTCATGATGCACACATCGGGCCATAAAACCATTTAAACCGGGACACGACAAGACCAGACTTCGATCAGCCTGAGCATCGGCCCAGTTTGATTAGAGTCGTCGATGTGTGCTTAATGGGTAGCTCAGGGTCTAAGTTACCTCCGTGAATAGAGCAAAGACTCTGATCAGACATGGTATGATCAGCTGGGTTTGCATACCGAATGAGGTCATATTGCTGAAAAAAAATGCAGTCTTACAACAATACATGATTATTTAAAGCTTATATTCAATACATGATTATTAGCTCACCTGAGCCGAAGGCTCAGAGGTTAGCTTATAGGATGGGAGTCGAGCCGTCGTCCGTCCGTGCGTGCGTGGGTGCGTGGGTGCGTCAACACTTTCAAACATAAATATCTCAGAGACCAGTGGGCCGATCGCAATCAAATTTTATCTGAAGCATCATTTGGGTGGGGGAAAGGCTGCATTAGGTTTTGGTGCCGATCAGCTTAGAACTCTGGTTTCCATGGCAACAGATAGCCCCCATAGGGTTATAATGGGGAAAATGGCTTCATCACGTTTTCTCGACTGTTTTTGATTAGATCCTTATCATACTTGCAGGTAATGATGACATACACAAGAGCTTGGATGAGTTCGAAATTTGGCCGGATTCGAGCACAGACTACGGAGTTAGCTGCCCTTGAGCGTTTGAAAAAAATCCCATAGGGTTATAATGGGGAAAATGGCGTCATCACGTTTTCTCAATTGTTTTTGCTTAGATCCTTATCATACTAGCAGGTAATGATGACATACATAAGAGCTTGGATAAGTTCGAAATTTGGCCGGATTCTAGCACAGACTACGGACTTAGCTGCCCTTGAGCGTTTGAAAAAAAATCCCATAGTGTTATAATGGAGAAAACAACGTCATCACATATTTTTAGAAAAACTTTGTCATCGCTCTATTGCCTACATTTCTCAACGGATTTTAAAATAACTTCACACAAATGTAGGGCATGACAATATCTCGAGCAAGTTCGACTTTCAGGATGCTGCGCCCAAGGTCAAGGTCACTGTGGCTATTTTTAGAAAAACTTTGTCAGCGCTCTAGCACCTACATTTCTCAGCAGATTTTAAAATAACTTCACACAAATATAGGGCATGACAATATCTCGAGCCAATTCGACTTTCAGGATGCTGCGCCCAAGGTCAAGGTCAATGTGGCCATTTTTAGAAAAAACTTTGTCAGCGCTCTAGCACCTACATTTCTCAGCAGATTTTAAAATAACTTAATAATAATATCTCGAGCAAGTTTGACTTTCAGGGTGCTGCACCGAAGGTCAAGGTCACTGTGGCTACTTTTCGAAGAACTTGGTCATTGCTCTAGCGCCTACATTTCTCAACGGATTTAAATCAACTTCACACAAATGTAGGGCATGACAATATCTCAAACAAGTTTGACTTCCAGGGTGCTGCGCCCAAGGTCAAGGTCACTGTGGCTATTTTTAGAAAAACTTTGTCAGCGCTCTAGCACCTACATTTCTCAATGGATTTTAAAATAAATTCACACAAATGTAGGGCATGACAATATCTCGAGCAAGTTCGACTTTCAGGGTGCTGTGCCTAAGGTAAAGGTCACTGTGGCTATTTTTAGAAAAACTATGTCATCGCCCTAGCACCTTCATTTCTCCATGGATTTTCAAATAACTTGACACAAATGTAGGGTATGACAATATCTCAAGCAAGTTCGACTTTCAGGATGCTGTGTCCAAGGTCAATGTCACTTTGGCTATTTTTAGAAAAACTTTGTCATCGCTCTAGCACCTACATTTCTCAACGGATTTTAAAATAAATTCACACAAATGTAGGGCATGACAATATCTCGAGCAAGTTAGACTTTCAGGGTGCTGCAATCAAGGTTTTTGATTAGATCCTTATCATACTTGCAGATAATGATGACATACATAAGAGTTCGAAATTTGGCCGGATTCGAGCACAGACTACGGAGTTAGTTGCCCTTGGGCGTTTGAAAAAAATCCCATAGTCTATGAAGAAAACAACGTCATCACATTTTCATTTTTCATCAGATCCTCTTCATACTTACAGGTAATGAGGATATGCATAAAAGCTTAGATTAGATAGCATTTCGGCTAGATCCCACCACTGACTATGGAGTGCCTGCCCTGAGCATCCAAAAAATCAATGTCGCCACTTTTTCTGGTTTCTACTGATCCGATCCTTTTCAAACTTGCAGGTAATGAGAAAATGCATAATATCTTAAACAAGTTCAAATTTTGGCCAGATCAGACCAACCACTATGAAGTTAGCTGCCCATGACAGCTCTGTCTATTGTGCTCTTGATCGGATACTTTTTAAACTTGCATATATTAAATAAGGGCATACATAATGTTTTGGATGAGTTTAATTTTCAGCCTGATTGGACCACTGACTGTGGAGTTAGCTGCCCTTGAGCATCTTAAATATCCCTATAGGTTTACAATGTCTCTCAGGTGAGCAATTGTTGCCCTTTGGGCTACTTGTTTAAAGCTTATATTCGCGAACTTTGTTGGAAATGCATCATTCAGCGCATGAGAGTCGCGATGACCGCCACTGGTACAGTACATAGTTTGTTTTTTCTGCTTGTTGGTGACCGTTTCGATGATCTGTCACTGGCACATGTTACATGTACAGTCTACTTCATATAGGAAGTATACGTATAATTTGCTTAGTCTGTTGTAACCGTTCTGTTGGTCTAACTTATTTAGTTCAGTAAAGATAGCTGAGTTGCCATCTATTTGGGAAAGAGCTGCTGACTCGGCTTTTCACTTGTAATTTATTGTTTGTTGGGATGTCTTTGTCATTCTTTCCCATTTGATGTTGGGGATAGGGTTTGGGATCTGATTCAGTCAGTTCCTGAAGTGTAGTTACTCTTTAAATTCAGAAAATAAATCGGTACAATAACGATACTTGCTCTGTAAATACCTGGAAACCAGCTGCCAGACCATTTCCCGTTATTTTACGGGCATCTGCCTGCACAACAGTTCTTGAAGTCTCATATAGTAGAGTCATGTTGACTAACCGCACTCGGAAGTACTTTTATAGTGTTGAAGGGCTATATGACCCAAACAGTACCTGTCTTATTCTATCCTACTCTGCGTGATGATTCCGCCAATGTTTACAGGCGCCCGTGAAAATAACGGGAAATGGATTGGCAGCTGGTTGCCAGGTATTCTACCGTAAAATCTACGGATTTTTTTATAGTGTAATCCTTAGTTTATTTTATCAAAATATAGACTAACAAATATGTAAACAGTGTTTAAAAAGATGGCCCCATCTCTTTTTAAAGGAAAGATTTTTTTTCGTGGAGGAATAAATTATTTCTTTTAGGAGTCGACCCTTTTGAAAATGCGGGGAGGGAGGGGGAGGGGCTCAAAATTGAAAAAGGATGAGTCGCCTCCTCTGAATGCTTTCCATTTTTCCCTTATTCATTTGTTCGTTTGTAGATATAAATGCCAGCAGTTGGCATTTTACAGATGCAAGGCAGCATGTTTTAGTTTGACATTGCAATCTATTAAGTCATGCTCATTGAATCAGTGTCTTATAACACATATGTCCTTGATCTTTTGACTTGTTTTGCCCTTTATTCATTTTTTATTATTTATCTATTTATTTATTTATTAATCTATTTTTTTGCATTTCTAAATGCCTACATTTCGATTCAGTTTGTGGAGGCTATTTGCTGAAATATATGCAAGAAGGAGAAGACTAAATAAGCGATAGGCTTTCGTTCCAATGTTATACCGTGTATATATGCTGTGAAAAAAACACCCTGAAATAAATATGTTCAAATCAGTGCAAGTGCAAAGACCTTTAATATACTGAACGTGCAACATGATCAATTGTCTGAAACCTGTTATTAGATATATAAAAACAAATGAACTAGAAAAAATCTTTCCGTTGCAAATAACAGAAAAAAACTAACCGCACATCGCAAATGTTTCTCTTATGTCAGAAGGTAAAGGTGTATGGAATGGAAGCTGTTTTCACTATCATGGAAATTACTTTAGTAGAAAAGGTTTTGCTTTTCTTTTTATTGAATTTCTTGTCCAGTATGGCTAATCGCTTCATGAACTCATTAAGGTGAAGAAGGGCAGATACTTCAATCTACAGGATAGACTTTAGGCGGAGCGGCGGGAGTGTAGTGGATGACACGCTGGCCTACCTATTCAGGGGTCGCAAGACCGACCCCCTGGTTCTCCGGCCTTCCGGTTGAGACTTAAACCGAGGTCCCGTCTCCGTATGACCTAGTTGTTGGTGAAACGTTCAACCAGAGTCCGTATGAATTAATAGAGTAATCAGAATAATCTCCCCTGCAGTTGTATGTCACATCGATTCCGCTAATTTTCGCTTCCTGCAGAGACTGTACATCATATTTGGCTTCCGCCGAGACTGTCCGCAATCTCTTGCTTCCTGCCGAGACTTCTGTACATGATAAATGGCTTCCTGCAGAGACTGTCCGCGTGATTCTGCTTCCTGCCGAGAGCCTCGGCAGGAAGCAGAGTCACGCGGACAGTCTCGGCAGGAAGCCATTTTACGAGGACAGTAGTCTCTGCAGGAAGCAAGAGTTCGCGGACAGTCTCGGCGGAAGCCGAATATGACGGACAGTCTCTGCAGGAAGCGAAAATTGGCGGAATCGATTATACCCTGTGTATATATACACTCAAAAGTCTTAAAAACTTATTCTTGCCCCTAAAACAACTAGATGTTTAATTTTGAAACAAAAAATGGTCGTCTCCCCACACCGCCCGCTACCCCCTCTCCGCTCCTCTAATGACGCCTTACTCCCAGCCCGCCTCTATAACTAGCTGTGTACATCGAAATTTTGGTACTAACGTTGGTTTTTAAGTCGATCATTAATAGTAAGTTTCAGAAAAATCCTTTCAAAACCCTGATTATATATGATTTTTTTAGAGTTATACGTTTCTAGCAATGAGGCAGGGGCAGATAACCCGAGAGGAAAATCATGTTCTGTTTGTAACTTAGCTTCTCTCACTTTGATTCTTTGTGTGCATTAATTACGGTCTCACATATTCCAAACAGTATACTCCATACCATCTGATTATGTTGCAGAGTTTCGTGGAAATATCTTCAACGATTTTAAAGTTACAGACAGAGCAGACACCTGTCAATACTAAAGCATGGCGAAAAATTCTTCAACGGTTGTTAAGTTACAATGCAGACATGATTCCTAAACTAAAATTGACAAAGAGGCATACTTCTTCTTGTTCTCTGCATTTGTCTGCTGATGCTTTATATTTGTATCGAGTTTCGTACATTGTATAAACATCTTTATCATATGACGTCGCATCTGAGAGTGTAATAAAGCCATGCATTAAATGCGATAATCCACTAGTGGATTAAATATGCAAATTACGTCGTAGCGTTATGCGTTAACGTCCATAAAAACGTCGCTTTTTCTAATGGGGAAATCATGACGTTTCAGTGCAAAATTTGCTAATAAAATGCGCTTTTAGTGTCATATGATAAATAGAATCTTGCATTCGTGCTCCTGTATTATTGAATTTATTAAACTCGTTGGGGAAAAACGATAAGATGCTCGGCAAAGCCTCGCATCTTATCTTTTTCCCCAACTCGTTTAATAAATTCAATAATGCATGAGCACTCATGTAAGATCCTCTATTTATAACATTTATTTTAGTTATAGACCTGACATGATTTTCACACTAAAATTATAAACGGGTATAGGCATATTTCCTTCAAAGATGTAGGCAGACTTATGGTTCTTGTTCTCTGCAAATTGTCTGCTGATGTTTTATATTTCTACCAAGTTTCAAATCGACGCCTTCAATTGTTACAGAGTTATAGCGAGGACACGGTTTGTGACGGAGAGATGTACGGATGGACGGACGGAGTTTCGTACATTGTATAAACATCTTTATAACATTTATTTTAGTGATAGACCTGACATGATTTTCACACTAAAATTATTAATGGGTATAGGCATATTTCCTTCAAAGATGTAGGCAGACTTATGGTTCTTGTTCTCTGCAAATTGTCTGCTGATGTTTTATATTTCTACCAAGTTTCAAATCGACGCCTTCAATTGTTACAAAGTTATAGCGAGGACACGGTTTGTGACGGAGAGATGTACGGATGGACGGACGGAGTTTCGTACATTGTATAAACATCTTTATAACATTTATTTTAGTGATAGACCTGACATGATTTTCACACTAAAATTATTAATGGGTATAGGCATATTTCCTTCAAAGATGTAGGCAGACTTATGGTTCTTGTTCTCTGCAAATTGTCTGCTGATGTTTTATATTTGTACCAAGTTTCAAATCGACGCCTTCAATTGTTACAGAGTTATAGCGAGGACACGGTTTGTGACGGAGAGATGGACGGATGGACGGACGGACATACGGACGGACGGATGGATAGAGGGACGGATGTACAGCCAGCCAGACAGCTATCGGAATAACAAAAAACAATTGTTTCCACAAAGGGAGACAGATAGATAGACAACTATGAGGAAGACATAACTTGCCTCTACACCTCATATCAGCGTCTTGGATATTATGTTTCTTGCAACTATGGGCGTGACTTTGCAATTCCATGTTCGCCGCAAAGAAAAGGAATAAATAATAATAATAAAAAAAACGCATCAAGCAACTCTTGAATGAAATTTCAAAACAGTAGCATACACGGACAAACGTACAAAGCAAAATCTTTTGGGGGCGTAAAACAATTATACAAACCCCTGCCTGGATTGCACATGCACAAAATTGAGCCGCGACACGACAAAACCAAAAAATAGCATATGAGCCGCGACACGAGAAAACCAACAATGTGGTTGTGCGCCCAGCGCAGACTCAGATTAGCCTAGGCATCCGCCCAGTCTGAGCTGAATCTTCGCTTAGCGCTTAAATGGTAGATAAGCGTCTTAGCTACCTCCATGCGGACAGCGAAGACTCTGATCAGACTGGGCGGATGCCCAGGCTGATCTGAGTCTGCGCTGGGCGCACAACCACATTGTTGGTTTTCTCGTGTCGCGGCTCATATATGCCCAGTGAAGACTCAGACCAGCCGGGCCTAGTCTGATCAGAGACTTCGCTGTGCACCTTAGGATAACTTAGGGTCTCCATGCGGGCAGCGAAGACTAATCTAACTTGACAGATGCCTAGGCCGATCTCTGGCTTCGCTGGGCGTACAAGCCACTTTCTTGGTTTTATCGTGTCGCGGCTCAAAAACACATTCACACAATGCGCGTATGCGATAAGACCGATTTTCTTCCGAGGTTGTTCCAATGATAATCAGAGCTGAAATATTCTAATGCGGGTCTTATAGTGCCAAGGAAATTAGATTTTCCGTTTCGATTACTCGGTTTGATTACTTCGAGTGACATTGTATTAACAACAATCGAATAAGCTGCACTTCGAGTCTTTCTCTGAATTCTTGCATCAAGTAATTTGTTAGCTGCGCCGAGGGAAAAGGTATACTCGATCGGGGCTGACTCCGTTCAGATCGTACGGACGCGTAGTCTGATCAAATCTGTTGGTTGCTTCGATAGAAAATGTATGCGCAAACAGGGTAGACTTTGATCAGACTGCGCAAAAGCATCAAAGGCTTTCCTGCTCGCATCAACAGTCTGTTGGAATGGGGTATTCTAATGAATATATATAACGAAACGAAAGGATTTATATAAGTCTGAAAAGGTATGCAAGCTGTGCTTTTACGTCCTTTTCAACAGTATTTCAGTTATATCAGGGCGATGGGACGATGATTATGAAATGCTGTGTACAATGGAACCCCCTTTACGGTAGGAAAGATTCTCGCTTCAAGCGGGGCTCAAACCCAGTCCGCAGCACTAAACCCACTGAGTAACCGGACTCCAGTATGCAAGCTGATCATCAGTGTATTGGTGTAGGCTTTTGCGCTTTAAGGGATGCTTCCTTTTTCCGCTGCTCAAATAATGACCGTTCTCATAGTCCGGCAGAAAAATATTTTGACCTGGAACTAAGGTCTAAAGTTTTTTTCTTTACTGATTCATGTTCTACAGACATTATCTTTGAAGAATCTGAGTGATGCCACCTTGTCATCATTGAGCATTTTCATATTTTCAAGATGGCATCCAAGATGAAAGCAGACTTATGGCAAACTCTATATTTGACCAGCTTATACCACTCAGTGGGGATTTTCTTTGCTTTTTTGATGTTTGGCATAGCTTTTGAATTACTACATGTCTATTTGTCTTTATCACAGATGTGTCTATGATATAATGGATGGTATCCAAGATGGCAGCCAAATATATATTATGTACAAATGGCGTTTCTTTTCTTTATTTTACACAGAGCTTGCATTTGACACATAATACTAATGATTAATTTTCATACAAGGCATAGCTCTTAAAATACTAGAGGTCTTGCTGTTACACCTTCATATACTTGTGTCGATACAAGATGGCAACCAAGATGGCTGCCAAAATATAAAATTTTACCAGAAAAAGGTAATTTTATATGGAGCCTGTGTTTGACATGTAATTCTAATGACTAATCTTTACGTAAGCCAAGGATTTTGAAGAACTAGAGATCTAGCTGTTTCCTACTGAGAGAAGATATATAGAATGGCATCCAAGATGGCAACCGAAATATAGAAACTAAACGTAGGTTGTCCCAAAAACGTGCATTTGAAGCATAATGCAAAACATTTTCCGCAATCTGAGATAAGATGTAACAAATGTCTCATTCAAGAGTGAAAAATAAGCAATGACCATCAAAACTATCATTTCACCTTTGTACTTATTTCTTTGTGGGTCAAGTAGATGATGCCTTACACAAAACAATATGTGCCGTTGCATGATGAAAACAGTGATTTGAGCTTTGCATCCTGGGATGTCCCGGCTCAGTTCAGACTGACCAGATTCATGCAGATTGTTCATTTCCTTACTACCGATTGATTGGATAGAAATGAATTTGATCAGACTGGGTAGATGCTCATTTTGATCTGAGTATTCATTGGGAACAAAGATGCTTTCATTGGTTTTTGCCATGCAACGGTTTATATAAAATACTTTCAATCACATATATACTGAGCAAGAATGGCAGATACAGGCACATATGCCGAACAGTATAAAATACCACATCAGTATAAGGTTATATGGTATAAGATTAGCATTTAAATAAATATTAACACACAGCATTTAATTTCAGCATCCACCAAGGCAAAATTGACTCATGTAGCGGACAAAAGTCTGTCTATCAATTGTTAGCATAGAGCAAATAACTCTTAAGAAGCTACAAATAGGCAAATTGTGCACTCGCTTACTTGATAAAATTGGTCCTTTGTTGAAACTTAAAGGGCAAACTAGACATAAACCACTTTAAGCAACCACTGTCTGTTCATTCCCACATACGATGCTGCCTTGGCAACCACAAAACATGGTACAACCAAGTCCTACTCGGCGGCAACCACAGCACAGAGACGAACATGGATCATCGTTTTCTCATCCACGTATAAGAGAGACCGTACGAAGGAATAACGCTATTGTTCCTCATCTGATTGGTGCACACGCCCTTTCAGGATGTGACACGGTTGGCAGTTATTTTGGTATCGGTGAAGGCAAGGTAGTCAAGATGTTGCGGGATGGTTATATTCTTCCAAGTCTGGGTGACACATATGCTGAATTACCTGATGTAGTTCAAGAATCGACTACTTTCATAGCAGCATGCTATGGATTCCCGCAGTGCGAGAACATGACAACAGCTCGACAAAAATGTGGAAGAAATGGGTAGGGAAACCCTCAAAGACAGTTGTTAAAGTTTCATCCCTTCCTTCTACTGCAGAGTCATTTGTAGAAAACGTTAAACGAGCACATCTTCAGGCGTGCATTTGGAAAAATGCACTGGATACAGATCCTCCAGACCTTTCATCCGAGAATTATGGATGGTTGAGAAAGGAAGCATCTCAAACTCTTGTTCCAGTTACTGTGCCAAAAGGAGTTGCTCTTGTCCCAGATGATGTACTGAAACTGATAAAATGTGGATGTGAAAGCGATGATCCATGTTCGTCTCTGCGTTGTGGTTGCCGCCGAGTAGGACTTGGTTGTACCATGTTTTGTGGTTGCCAAGGCAGCATCGTATGTGGGAATGAACAGACAGTGGTTGCTTAAAGTGGTTTATGTCTAGTTTGCCCTTTAAGTTTCAACAAAGGACCAATTTTATCAAGTAGGCGAGTGCACAATTTGGCTATTTGTAGCTTCTTAAGAGTTATTTGCTCTATTCTAACAATTGATAGACAGATTTTTGTCCGCTACATGAGTCAATTTTGCCTTGGTGGATGCTGAAGTTAAATGCTGTGTGTTAATATCTATTTAAATGCTAATCTTATACCATGTAACCTTATACTGATGTGGTATTTTATACTGTTTGGCATATGTGCCTGTATCTGCCATTCTTGCTCAGTATATATGTGACTGAAAGTATTTTATATAAACCGTTGCATGGCAAAAACCAATGAAAGCATCTTTGTTCCCAAAGAATACTCAGATCAAAATGAGCATCTACCCAGTCTGATCAAATTCATTTCTATCCAATCAATCGGTAGTAAGGAAATGAACAATCTGCATGAATCTGGTCAGACTGAACTGAGCCGGGACATCCCAGGATGCAAAGCTCAAATCACTGTTTTCATCATGCAACGGCACATATTGTTTTGTGTAAGGCATCATCTACTTGACCCACAAAGAAATAAGTACAAAGGTGAAATGATAGTTTTGATGGTCATTGCTTATTTTTCACTTTTGAATGAGACATTTGTTACATCTTATCTCAGATTGCGGAAAATGTTTTGCATTATGCGTCAAATGCACGTTTTTGGGACAACCTACGTTTAGTTTCTATATTTCGGCTGCCATCTTGGATGCAATTCTATATATCTTCTCTCAGTAGGAAACAGCTAGATCTCTAGTTCTTCAAAATCCTTGGCTTACATAAAGATTAGTCATTAGAATTACATGTCAAACACAGGCTCCATATAAAATTACCTTTTTCTGGTAAAATTTTATATTTTGGCAGCCATCTTGTATCGACACAAGTATATGAAGGTGAAATAGCAAGACCTCTAGTATTTTAAAATCTATGCCTTGTATGAAAATTAATCATTAGTATTATGTGTCAAATGCAAGCTCTGTGTAAAATAAAGAAAAGAAACGCCATTTGTACATAATATATATTTGGCTGCCATCTTGGATGCCATCCACTTTATCATAGACACATCTTTGATAAAGACAAACAGACATGTAGTAACTCAAAAGCTATGCCAAACATCAAAAAAACAAAGAAAATCCCCACTGAGTGGTATAAGCTGGTCAAATATAGATTTTGCCATAAGTCCGCTTTCATCTTGGATGCCATCTTGAATATATCAAATTGCTCAATGATGACAGAGTGGCATCACTTGGATTCTTCAAAGGCAATGTCTGATATATGAGAATCAGCAAAGAAAAAAACTTTAAACGCTAATTCCAGGTCCTCTCAGAAATCTGCCTTTTTCTGCCGGACTATCAATGAAAATATGCATTTAAGGTGTGTTTTGGGTACACGGTCGTTGTTTGGTCTCCATTGTTACTAGGCTGACAATTTTAAAAAAATAATTTGCTTTCATTGTGGGTATACAAGACTCCGTTCTCCAGCGAGTGCTGAATATATTCTAGAGTCGCCCCTTGTGAAGCGGGATACAGTAAATATTCGACAGTAATTCAAATTTGATCGGTATTCAAACTTTAGTTTTCTCTTGATGCGTCCCAATTTAGCAAGCAGATCTCGAATATGTGCACCGGCGACAATTCGGATTAATCTTTTTGTCTGAAAAATTCACAGTTTGTTTTGCAGATTTTGCATAAGGCTTATATGGTGCTATGAATACCGTAAAATTCTAAGTATTGAGACAGATAAGACAGGACAAACAGTGCAGACGCAGATCAGACTGTTCCTGGAAGCCTGGAAGCGCAGTCTGATCAGGTTCTACACTGTTTGCCATTCCATCTACATCTTTTGAACACGTTACTGCATTGTCAAACCAAACTGTTCCAGTTTAGGACAATTACGGTAATTATTTTGGTGTTCCAATTTTTAGATTTATGTCGGTAAAATATTTAAATGAAGGTGATGCTATATGAAGAAATTGATAGATTTTCTATCTATTACACTAAAGCTAGTTTGGACAGATGCGTTGACGACCCACATCAAGCTCTCAGTCTTAGCCAGTAAGTTTATATAATTTTTTTCTGATAAGACAAGGATTTTAATTCGCCCAAATTAAAAAGTGGAAAAGTCAATTTATGATTAACATGTACGTGTGGTAGGTATATAGTATTACAATGAATTGGTACACTTTCAGGGACAGTAATTCTACCATTTTCATTTTTTCCTTCCTTATGAATGGGGGTCAACTGTTAAAAGAGACAATTTGCTCTCTTAGGAGCAAATTCTTTCCTTCAAGAGTAGACCCCTTATTGGAGGGGCTTCCTTGTCTAGGAAAGCAAACAGGAAGTCACGAGAATTGTTCCCCTTTGTACAAATGGTGAAACATTGAGGTATTCCCAGATACCATAAATGCCCCAATGTATAGAGTGCAAGCATTGTTTATTATATCTAAACAAATTAGAATGATATTAAAAAAAATAAATAAATAAATAAATAAAACGGTTTCAAAACAAAGATGGAAACCATTTCAATATACTTCTTTGGCAGGTCTTAATGAAGTGATTAAATCAAGGTCAACTCATGTCAACTCAGGAGATGACTTTCATAAACAGGAGATGACTTTCATAAAAGCGTTTCGCTTACCGTCAGATCCTGTACCATATTGTATATTGTATTGTTTTGTAACCATGTAGTGTGTAGTAAATAAAATATTGTTCAAACCAACTCATGTCGCTTGATAGTCATTACGATGATCATTTCCGATATCTTGATATAAATCAAATTTTGACATAATCTAGATTAGATTTTGATACAGATTAATTTAAACATATTTTGCTTCCTTAATAACATAGCAGAAGGGTTGGGCAACAAATTCGCCCAACATTAGTTACAGCCCTTCCCCTACAACAATAGTGTGCATATCAACATGGCAGGATATTTTCTAATGACAGAATTATAATTAGAATGTAAACCATATTGCTGAGGAACTTCGAAACCCCACCTGTATATGCTTCCATCCATACAGCCATCTGACCATCTCCCCTCTCCGAAAGCCGGGTATAGATAAGTAAAAATATAATTACCCTTCAGAATTTTACTTACAGTGAAATCCGATCGGACTGCGCGGAATTTACGTATCCGGCGAGTGTTAAGAAATGTACTGTATAATAGATAATATAGACACTGAGCAGACCGCTTTGAGTCAGTCATCTTGCTTGTCTCTTTTGCACTATTTCCAAGCGCAATACATATAATAAAAATACTTCGGAATATTTGAACCAAAAAGAGTTGTCACATTTTACAGAGACGTGTTCAGCTCCGAAATCTCAAAACAAAACTACTCGCCCAACGTGGGGCTCGAACCCACGACCCCGAGATTAAGAGTCTCGTGCTCTACCGACTGAGCTAGCCGGGCTGATACCATCGCATGTTTTACCTTGCATATATAAAGGCATCAATTATCACATCACACGAGGTGCTCTGGCATTTCACGTCCCATGTTATACCCGATACATACATGTACATGTATCAACGTAAGGTAAATATCTCCTTAACTTCCTACTGCAATTTACAGCTTGTCTACATTTTCCTTTAGCAATCGCAATAATATTACATTGACGTCAACGTCATTTTGACGTTTCCGTAACTAAGCAACATTCAACTGAAGTGATAGGATTGATCACTATGTGACAGTGTTGCTACAAATTAACTACAGTACGGCGATCATACTTTTTCTTTCACATTTACTATTAAAGATAGTTAATACTTTCTTTTCACTTTTCGAAAGAAATGAAGAAATATGGGTAGATCCTTTTTAGTTCACCTGAGCCTTTAGGCTCATAGGGGAGCTTATAGTATAGCCAGGCATCCGTCGTCCGTCCGTCGTCCGTCGTTAACATTTTCAAACATCTTCTCCTCTGATACCACTGGGACGATTGAAGCCATATTTCATATGGAGCCATCTAGGTCGGGGGAACGAAAGTTTGTTCCGGGTATCTGGGTCACATGACCAAGATGGCCGCCACGCCCATATATGGTAAAAACCCTTCAAAAATCTTCTTCTCCAGAACCAAAAGGCCTATGACCTTGAAACTTGGTATGTAACATCGGGCATGCGGGCCCATTATAGTTTATACAAATGATGACCTTGCAATGACCTTGACCTAATTTATGGCATGGTCAAGTTTGGTACGTAAGGCTTTTATATGGGAAAATGCTTAAACAGTGGATTTCTCAGAAACTATTTAAGTCTAAGGTACAATACTTGGTATACATGGTCAACTAAATGAACAAATGAAGATATAATGTCGCTAAAGGCCAAGGTCATTCGGTCCGTCCATCCGTCGTCAATATTTTCAAACATCTTCCTCTCTGAAACCACTGGGCCGATTAAAGCGAAATTTCATATGAAGTCAGTGGGATGGTGGAACGAAATTATGTACGCGAGGTCTGGGTCACATGACCAAGATGGCCACCATGCCCATATATGGTAAAAACCCTTAAAAAATCTTCTTCTCCAGAACCAAAAGGCCTATGACCTTGAATCTTGGTATGTAGCATCGGGCGTGCGGGCCCATTATAGCTTGTACAAATGATGACCTTTAAATGAGCTGGACCTAATTTATGACATGGTCAACTTTGGTATGTTAGGCTTTTATATGGGAAAACGCTTAAACAGTGGATTTCTCAGAAAATATTTAAGTCTGACGTACAATACTTTGTATACATGGGCAACTTAATGAACAAATGAAGATATGATGTCACTAAAGGTCAAGGTCATTCGGTCCGTCCATCTGTCGTCAAGATTTTCAAACATCTTCTCCTCTGAAACCACTGGGCCGAATAAAGCCAAATTTCATATGGAGTCTCAGTGGGATGGGGGAACGAAAGTTTGTATGCGGGGTCTGGGTCACATGACCAAGATGGCCGCCATGCCTATATATGGTAAAATCCTTTAAAAATCTTCTTCTCCAGAACCAAAAGGCCTATGACCTTGAAACTTGGTATGTAGCATCGGGCATGTGAGCTTATCATAGTTTGTACAAATGATGACCTTGTGATGACCTTGACCTAATTTATGACACAGTCAACTCCAATACCTTAGGCTTGTATATAGGAACACACTTAAACAGTGGATTTCTCAGAAAGTATTTAAGTCTAAGGTAGAATATTTGGTAATTATGGTCAACTAAATGAACAATCCACTTAAACAGTGGATTTCTTTGAAACTATTTAAGACTAAGGTACAATACTTGGTATACATGGTCAACTAAATGAACAAATGAAGATATTATGTCACTAAAGGTCAAGGTCATTCTCTCCGTTCATCTGTAGTCAAGATTTTCAAACAGCGTCTCCTCTGAAACCGCTGGGCTGATTGAAGCCAAATTTCATATGGAGTCTTAATGGGATGGGGGAACAAAAGTTGGTTCCCGGGATCTGGGTCACATAACCAAAATGGCTGCCATGTCCATATATGCCGGGTAAAACCCGTTCAAAAATCTTTTTCTCCAGAACCAAAAGGCCAATGACCTTGAAACTTGGTATGTAGCATTTGGAACATGGGCCCATTATAATTCATACAAATCAGGACTGTGCATTGAGTGTGATCTAATTTATGGCAAGGTTAATTTTGATGCATTGGAAAATGCTTAAACAATGGATTTCTCAGAAACCATTCAAGTCTAAGATATGATATTTGGTATTTATGGTTAACTAAGTGAGCCTATTAAGATATTATGTTGTAGGTCAAGGTCATTCTTTGACCTTTGTTCAAGGTCACAGTGATTCTGTTGCCTGTCAACATTTTCAAACATCTTCTCTGAAGCCACTGGGCTATTTGAAGTTATATTTCATATGGAGCTTCACTGGGTTAAAAGAACCAAAGTTTTTTAAGCTGGTCATGGTCACATGACCAAGATGGACACCATGCCCATTTATGGTAAAACTCCTTCAAAATCTTCTTCTCCAGAACCAAAGGCACAATGACCACGTGGCATGGTATGTAGCATTGAGGACTTGGGCCCATCATAGTTTGTACAATCATGACGGTGCATTGGCCTGTATGTGCACTTAGTACTGGTTAACCGCTTAGGAGGTCTAAGCCTGCCCAGGAAAAGTGTGGTTAGGTTAACTGACCGTCCCGACATGACCATAGTTGTTTACTGTGGCCGTTAAGCAACAAAATCAATCAATCAATCATTGACCTTATTTATGGCAAGGTCAACTTTGGTTTGTTATGCTTTTATATGGGAAAATGCTTAAACAGTTGATTTCATAGAATGTTTTAAGCCTACATATAAATAATTGGAAAATATGGTTAACTAAATGAATACATGAAGACAAGGTCATCAAAGGTCATGGTCATTTTTTTAACTTTGCTCAAGGTCACTGAGATTTGAAAACACTGAGATTTTAAAATTGAAATATGCACACCTTTTAAGCTACTGGTTTCAAATTTGTAACAAATCAGGGAAATGACAAATTGTGTCTGTTGACAGAAGGTGTCAGGTGAGCTACAGGACCATTGGTCCTCTGGTTTTTATTTTCTTGCTCAGTGAAAAGTACTGTCGGAGTTATAAAACTAGTTCGAAATAAAAAGGCATCCTTTTCCTGTGCTCCATAGTACCATGACGACTCATACAGACTACTGTAAAATTTCTAATTATTGGGACATCTAAAATAAGTACCGTAACTGTCAAAAATTAAACGCTATTTGAGCCGCGACACGATAAAACCTATGAGAGGCGCGGTAGTCGAGTGGTTAGAGTGGCTCGGCTATTGTGCAGAAAGTCACCGTAAGGTCGTGAGTCACTGTCGCCATACGATGACTGGAAAACTCTCTCTGTCAACCCAGCAGTAAATGGGTACCTCTTTCGAATCAGGGAAGGATAAGGCAGCGAAAGGAGAGGGATGGGCTCCGCCTTTCATCAGCTGTGCCCAAGATACAGTGGGTCTCTAACCCCCACTGCCCCTACGGCTATTAGGCTATGGGAAACCTTTACCTTTTTTTATTTACTTTTACGATAAAACCTACAATGTGGTTGTGCGCCCAGTGCAGACTCAGATCAGCCTGGGCATCCGCCCAGTCTGACCAGAGTCTTCGCTGTCCGCATGGAGGTAGCTTAGACCCTTAGCTACCCTTTGAGCACTTAACAAAGAGTCTGGTGAAACTGGGCGGCTGCCCAGGCTGATCTGAGTCTTCGCTGGGCGCACAACCACATTGTTGGGTTTCTCGTTTCATCTAAAAGATGCCGTTGGAAAAGCAAAGAACGTAGACTCAGATCAGACACTAATTCAGAAGCAGTCTGATCAGGTCCTGCACTGTTTGCTAAAACCTAGCTGATACGTCACAGAAATTATTGTTTTTGTTACAATGAAAATTTTGCAATACTCTCGGGCTACTTAAAGAAAAAGAAGCCCGTTTAAAGCATCAATAAGGCAAAACAGGTCTGCAATGGCGGGCAATCATAGAGAGAGAAAGAAAGAGAGAAAGAGAGCTCGGGTTTAACGTCCCACCAGTATACATAGGTCATATGGAGACGGGACCTCAGTGTGAAGTCTTTCCCTATAGGATCATATAGACCCGATAGGTTGGGGATTTAATATTTGTAGTCTAACGCGTTAACGAGAGACAGAAAAAGAGAGACGGGAGACAGAGACAGAGTGACAGAGAAAGAAAGAAAGCGCCCCATTGAAAGATTATGTATTACGCAGTATTGCAAAAACAATTGTTATCTGCAATGGCAAGCAAGAGTTTGTGTTTGCAAGAGGGAAGCAGTAAAAGGGAAAATATCAAATTTGTTACGCTAGATTCCAACAACCAGAGTTCGTTGCCTTGCGACAAACAATGATTTTTCCCAATAAGTCAATCAGAAAGGATTATACAACATAGATGTACATGTATGAGTAGACAAAATAGTTGTCTTGGCTTTAAAAAGGTGAGGTCGGGCTACAGGCTCGCAGAAACTTAGCTACAGAGTACAGACCATAATACCCTGACTAAGTGTCAGCCTTCCCATCTCGTTCCAGGCGGTGCAAATCTATTTGAAGTCAGTCATACATGTATAAAATGATGTGACACGGTAATTTGACCATAAGTGACTGATCATACTATGAATCGGGTTCTGCCCGAGCATACTATGTAGACCGAAAACGGACTGCTGCTTAGAAGCAGTCCGATCTCTAAGCAGCAGTCCGATCTCGATCTACACTGTTTGCCAAATCCTTTAAACATTCTTGGACATGACAAATGTGTTTGACAAAATTAAAGCTGGAAGGGTTTAATGCAGCATTTGTAAATGACCAAAAATGTAGTTCCTTTTTCATTTGTAAAGGTGTACGGATAGTCACAGCAAAATGGTTCCATTGAAAGAGACGCGTTCAAAACGTTATAGTTTTCAAAGATACCTTCTCTTGCGTAATACTACATATTAGAAATTGCGACTTTGTTTCAATTACATGTACCCAGGAATACCAGCTGCGTTACAAAAGGATGATAAATGGACAGGGCTACTGAAAGCCACTGTTGCACTGCGTTTTAAATTTCGTTTCAAGGTTGAAATGAAAAGTAAAAATAAGCGGAATCCCGGTATGGGTCGTTTGCGAAAAAGTGGAGGGCAAACAATTGACTTAATTTCATTACTACGACATACATTTTCATGAAACACTGCCTACCTTAATCTGTTACCCATACGAACTCATTCAAGGAAATTCAG
Organism: Ctena decussata; assembly: GCA_963989385.1. Classification (NCBI taxonomy): domain Eukaryota; kingdom Metazoa; phylum Mollusca; class Bivalvia; order Lucinida; family Lucinidae; genus Ctena; species Ctena decussata. The sequence goes on along the minus strand of OZ022498.1, from coordinate 27,258,678 downwards.
AATTTTTTTTACCTTTAAATAAAAAGTATCCGTATCATCTATTATCATTTTTCTTCTCTGTTTTATGCCATTCTTACATAGGAGTAAACAGCCATTGTTGCTTCTACAGTTACTACACTAATACTATTACCATGTGATCTGAAATGTGTTCACTCACTATTTGGTTAACAAGAGGCTTTAGTAAAAATGGGCCAATCATTTGAAAATATGTTTTTCCTTAATATGGAGTAAATGCCCATATAAGGGATGAAAATTAACAGTCTATACTGTTCCAAAAACTGCAAAAAATCAAGCGTAAGCCTTCAAAGATTAGAGACATTTTTTAACATGTAGTTGATCTGACAAGCTTTTATTTAATCATAAAAAATCTGAATTTCGTCTCGTGCGTTCGTATGGGCAATAGATTAAGGTATGCAAAGTTTCATGAAAATTTATTGAGTTGTAATGAAATTAAATTAATTTTATGTCCACCACTTTTTTGCAAACGACCTATAAGTAAAAAATTCATTTTTCTCGCGCCTATGGAATAGGAGACAAGAAATATCTTTAATAAGACGAAGTGAAAGAAGACATATTTGAAACAAATAATAATTTTTTTTTATTTCTGTTGAAATTGCCCATTTCCTATTTGGAATTTCAGAATTTCCCCATATATGTCTTGTACATCTCCCTATTTGTAATTTTCAGATCTCCCTACCAAAATACAACAATTCCCTTCTTTGTTTAATCATTCTCCCTATTTGGAAAAAAAAGTAGAGGAAAATCTCCCTATTTGTCTTCTCAGCTGTATCACATGTCTGATATTATTATTGAATAGCAGTATCCTTATGTTTGGGTTATCCACTATGGCGAGAAACCAAACTGGTCCGTAAATTATTGACATTCTTCGGTACATTCCGATATGCTTCCGATGATACGGCACTGTATTTTATCCGGTTCAGTACAGCCGGGTGCGTAAATTTACCGGAACGGACCGGAATGGACTGAATTACCGGAACGGACCAGTTTTCCCCTATCTTCAGCAGATATTTGTAATATTTTTTTTATTAAATAACTCTTATTTAATATTAATACATATTCTGTATGCCAGCAAGCGCAAATCAATTAGAGATATTAGTCAAAATACTCTTTGAGTATTTTGCGCCATGGGCAGGCCTCTTAATACCCCACGCATATGCGTTTCATCTTAAAATCATATAATCTTATACAAAAATCTGGTTATCTTTCTTCCAAGACTTGGAGCGAATGAAAAACACAAAAATTCCCGAATTTTTGTTCCATAGTTGTAAGTTTCATGACCAACATTTCAGCCATAGAAAATATGTAGAGCTATATGTATCAAGTCGGTGGATGAAATCAGGGGTTGCAAGTTAAGATAATACATGTTAGTCATAGGTAGGGCCTTGAATTAATCTGCGCGTGTAGATTGTAGCAAAATATCTAAAAAATCGGCTGGAAATATGAATAAATAAGGGTCCGTTCCGGTCCGACCCGGTAATTAGGTCCGTTCCGGTAAATTTACGCACCGAGTACAGCCTGAACTACTTTTTTACTACGAAAGACTTTTCGCACCATAGAATCATTTTTTTCTCAAGCCATCGGCATTTGCGTTTCTCGCGTTCTGCTTAACTCTATCAATCATTACAGCGTTAAAGTGAAAAACATATTTAAAACTTAATGCAAAGTGCAAATAATAACATTTTTAATGTAACTAAATCTTCTGACAGGTGAATAACAATTCCATGACATATGCTGTCTTCCATACAGAGATCAGGTCAAGTTTTGGCGCCAACGATGATTTTATTAGACTTCGTCTAAAAATAAGATTTCTAAAGTGAATGGGTATTTCTTTAGGGGCAGTAATTCTGCTACTTTCATGGTTGTCTCCTCCTTAATTAGGTGTCAACACTTAAAGGAAAGAATTTCTCCCTCAAGGAGCAAATTCTTTTCTAAGAGTAGACTTCATTTTGGAAAGGCTTCATCGTGCAGGAAAGCAAACTTTGGAGGAAGTCTAAAAACATGCTGCCTTTGTAACTGAGCTCCAACTTCTGAAGAACTACCGGCCATTGCGATGCTCTGATTTTTATTAACTAAGTACAGTCGCTCGCTTTTATGTGGGTCCATATTAGTCTATGCTACAACTGGTAGTATAAAGCGGTCAGCTGAGCCGATCTTACTTAAAGGCTCTCCTCTTCAAACCGGAGAGGACACGGGTAGACTCTGTGCTAGTTGGGTGCGAATTTCGAGCGTCGTGGAGAATATGCTGTGAGAAATGGATGACAATACTAAACTTAAGAAACTTAACACTATTAAGTTATAGCGAAAGTATACGTATGATTTGCCTCTCTTCGCTCAATCATCGTATAACAAGAATAAAAATAATGATAATAATAAATATCATTACCATGCCAATGAGTTTCGCACTTGATGTTTATAGCGAATGTATCGACATATGTTATAAGGAAAAACAAAGTCTTAGTGCAGCTGAATTGTCTTCTATAATTTACAAACATGTTCACCGCGACATGGTGGCTGTGATTTGGGAGCGGGGAATCTGCCAAACATTACTCCATAAACCCAGTCCCTCGCTATTAATGTTTTATATCCACAGACACGTGTCCAGATTTGGACAAAGTCATTAATGACTTATTAGAAATGATACGTGTATCTATCTCAGTCCCTTTGTTAAATAGTATCATGAGCTCTGTCGTTTTGAATTTATTGTCATTTATTCCATGGTAACCGTTTAAAAGATATGTAAAAGAGTTATAATAAGAAATAACTTGCCTCATGACATCTTCACACAATCTTCCATTTCACTGTCGACAAACTGTGTAAAAGGATATAGGTGGTCGACAAACTGTGTAAAAGGATATAGGTGATATTTATCCATATTGATGAAAGTTGTGTTGGAATCAACGCCTTGTCCAAAGAGAATGGCATATTCCGCACACATTATTCCCACTATTATCCCAGGCCTATCGCCGTGTACTTCTGACGGCCCACGGCTACGTTGTGTTTGCTCTGGAATATAAGGATGGACAGTATATTTTTGACGTTGTTCTTGTTCGTTCGTCAGTCTCTTATCAATTAAAACTGCCTATTTGTTATATAAATGTAGTTATTCTTCTTGATATTATTGTTAGATTATTATTATAACTATTAGTACTATAAGGATCATTGAGCGCTGACGCGAGAAAACAAACAGTGTGGTTGTGCGCCCAGTCTGATCAGAATCTTCGCTGTCCGCATGAAGGTAGCTTAGACCCTTAGCTACCCTTTAAGCGCTTAGCGAAGAGTCTGATCAGACTCGGAAGCCCAGGCTGATCTGAGTCTGGGCTGGGCGCATAACCACTTTGTTGGTTTTCTCGTGTCGCGGCTCATTTTACAGACGCAGCATTATTTCATGTATTGTTTAGCTGAACCTTATACAAATAACAACAGACTTGAAGCATTTTCTCTGTGTGTGCTTTCGGAAATGCCATAGGAACAAGTATTTTAATGAAAATTAAAAAATATACTTAGCATGGTGTGACCATATTTATGCATGAAATGGATATATGAGCCACGACAAAATAGGAGTGTGGAATGTGCGCCTTGGAATCCGTCCAGTCTGAGCAGAGTCTTCGCTGTAGAGGTAACTTAGACCCTCAGTTAAGGGTCCTTTGTAAGGACTCCCTATCAAGTACATAGTTTAAAGTCTCCATAGTCCTATCAGTGGTAAAAACGTCTAACCTCAAATCCTTGTAAAAAGCGGCCCAACCTTTGCGTTGTTATTAAAATATGAGTTGATATCCATAAATTGAGTCATTTAAGTGGAAAAAAAGTAGAGAAAACAAGTTTTTGAAAAACAACAAACCGCTCCACAAAATTAAATTTCCTGCTCTGGTTTCCCGTCTAGCAATGCTATATAAACATAGGCGGAATAGTGATTGGGGCTCTACGCCTGTACATTGTATTTTTACCAGTTTATTCAGCTTACTGAAACCGAAAGTAGGTCATTTTAGTTGTCAACCAAAATGACCCAAATAAGTTTTCAAACCCTTTCTATGTGAAACTTATGGCTGTTTTATTTGTTTAAAGCTGGCTAGGGCTAGTCACGGTCATTTACAATGACAAAACTATAGTGTAAAGCTTCCAGCGATACCTCATGATATTTTTTTAATGCTGATAGAGCAATGGGGCCTTTAGATTTTAATTTTAACCGTATGAACATAGTCCAAACCTTCGCCCTAGCTTCTTAATGGTTTAAGATATTTAATTAGTTTTCTACATGTAACTCTTCAATAAATCATCATAGGCTATACATATATCTGTGATAAAAACTATGACGAAGCAAAGAATGAGGACTAGACAAAAACAACGTGTTGCGACACACGGAGACCAGGGGCCGTATTTATAAAATGACTCAAGTGGTTGCTATGCTGTTGCTAAGGCTGAATTTGTATGAAGGAGATTCCCTACAACTATAAAATTTGCTCCGGAGGAACAGTCTGAAAAAGACTGTTCCTCCAGAGCAAATTTCATAGTTGTAGGGAATCTCCTTCATAGAAATTGGGCCTTAGCAACAGCATAGCAACGACTTACGTAGTCTGGCCCATATTCCTACTTCTGTATGTATTCTCTGCTCTTGAAGGAACTTTTTTAGTTTTTAATTATAAATACAACCCAAGTATGTTCATTAAGAACCACATGTATAAATTTCATTTCACCGATTCAGTCTGATTCTGATGATATTCGTATTTTTAGTTACGGTTTTACAGGTTACGAATTTTGCATTACTGTTGGTTATTTTATTCATTTTTCCAAGACTTCATTTTGTTTTAAGAATTAAAATATTTAAAAAGACATACTTATGACTTTGATTGTTCTCTACATCACGTTTCTTACAAATGCTGCTGTAACAGTGCAGTGTTACCCCAGCCACTTTGGTCATTTTCTAGGTAAAACGTCGAAAGAAAACATGGCAACAACCATTTTTACTTTCGAAAAAAACTGCACTAAATGACTATGATAAAGGCATACAATTAACATGTATGCATACGAGACCTTTTTTTACTATATATGTCCCTGGACTATATATCCAAATCGAAGTTATAGCGTTTTTAAAATAGCTTAGATTTTGGATGGATTGAATCCGTTTGAAATATACAAATGTTAATCAAAAAAATGAGGCTTCGGTACCAGATGTATTAGATTTGTTTAAGTACTGATCGATTCATCATGCCCTCAAAGTGAGAACTTTCAATATTTAACAGATCACACAGATATCTAGATGCTGAGTTATAATCCTAACCACCACAATTCAGGATTTATTGAAAAACCTGGCCTGAGTTGAAAGAATTACCTTTACTGAATACAAAGAATAAGACCAATATGATTTGAAAAGGTTTAATTAAACCTGAGAGCATTTTCTATTCAAAACTGACGGTACATCATTGCAAAATAAACTAAAATACCATTCTTTTATTATAAGGACGACCTTAAATTTAAGGTCGGAAATTTCATTTGTAAATAAGAGCTTATGATGACAAAAGTTATTTGATTTTTTCTTTCTATTAGAACTCCTTGAAAATTGTGAGCAGGGTGACGCGAACATTTTGATTCTCAATAAGATCAAAACAGGAATATTCTAAGAGTGAATTTTTCGGCTTTAATTGTAAGGTTGTCTTTGAATCAAGGAATGACTTTGAACCAGGGCCCATTACAAACAAACTACTTTTATATGCGTAGTAATACACTTTATTAATATCTTTACCAAGTTGAATCGGTTGTCTGTGATGAAAATTTTGAGGAACCTACTCCAGTTTACTGATCAAATAGACTTATTGGAAGAACTGAAAAACAAACATCCATTATGGTATTTAGTGGATTCTATTAAGACTTGCTCAGTTTGTTTACCACTTCGTTGAACTATCAAACACGTCTTTTAATTTAACGATCATCATTACAAATCGCATATTAGTAATTTTTACAAACATAAGTTGTCCTCTGTGTAAATGTGTCTTTCAGTTTTGATTGGCGTCCTTGGCACTTCGTCCAAGTAAATAGTGCATGTATATTATCGATATTTTGTTACTTGTCATGCAATAGCCATAATTTATGAACTCTCCAACGGAAGAAAATAAGCACTGATCAGATTGCATATTCGACGTAACAGCTAACGAAATAAAGATAATATTCACACGGAAACAATCGTTTCTGACTTACGAAAAAAGGGGGATAAAAATGTTGCCGATAAGATGGCGTTATACAGTGATCAGTTTTGGAAAATAGTTTTCTCATGTACTGTTTTTGTCGCACATTTTCACCGTATGTACATCTATAGAATTAGAATTTAGAATTTATTTATTTTGCACAACTATACCCAAATGATGGGTTAAAGGCAAATAATACATATATATACATGAACATATATAACACAAAGACAATCACAAACATTAATAGTCTCGAAATGGTTTGGAGTATATGTCAGAGGCCACAACGGTAATTAACTAGACAATGTTGCACTGCTGCAAAAATTTACCTATCGCTTTAATAACTTTTACATTAGTATGACCCATTAATTTGATAAAATCCTCTTTGTTATCAAATCCTAAAAGACATCCAGACTCTTTAATCAGGCCGATCATATTTTTTCTGTGTTCAACATATTTTATACATGAAAATAAACAATGGATTTCATCCTCAATAGTGTTACAAGTTGTACAAAGTCTCTCTTCCAATTTCAAACCAGAATATCTCCCCCTTTCAATTTTTAGCCTATGTGCACTGATTCTAAAAGAACATAAAGCTTTTCTTATATTTTTGTCATGTATTTCTTCAAGATACTGCTCCAATCCAAAATTTTGTTTTATTGCTTTATATGTTTGTAGTTTTTTCAATCCCTCCTCAGAGTTCATATGCTTTTTCCAGAACAAGATGTGCCTTTCTTTAAGTTTTTCTTTAACACATCGTACTAAACGGGCACTGTTAAAAGTTGACTGATTATACCAGACATGTGAAAAACCAAGTTCAATTAATATATTTTTTACAAAACTGAGCCAAGCACTTTTTTCGCCTCCACTATTAAACTGATCTAAATATGTTTTAGATAGTAGAGAATCCGCACCTGCAGAAACGGCATGCAACCAAAAATTGATACAACTTGAAATTATTGAAATTACTAATGGAAACTGACCCAGTTCACTATAAACCCCAAAATTACTGGCCTTAGAATGAACACCTAATATATATTTGCAAAATCTGATAAAGACTTTATCAAATTCATTATTTCCTTTAAGTGAAAGTTCGAACATTTCATCAATAGACTTTTTATGATAAGTTGTTTTGTAGCCAAACCATATTTCACTACTGAATATTGCTATCGGTTTTACAAGAGAATCAAATATGTTAAATGCAATTGACGGCTTCAGGTTATTGTTAAATATACTTTGTTTTATAGAAAACAAAGCTCTGCTTGCTTTTAGACTTAGGTTTTTTTCAGCCACATTAAATTTGCCGTTACTGGAAATAGTCACGCCTAAGTATTTATACTGACTTACACATTCCAAATTACTGTCAGCTATGGTGAATTTCAAATTGTCTTTCGTAGGTCTGCCACTTTTCGAAAAGACCATAATTTTTGACTTGTCTATATTAATTTTAAGACCCCAGTTTTCACAAAATGCATTTACATTTGCAATATTATTTTTCAAACCTTCAGCCGATGTTGACAAAAGCACCAAGTCATCAGCATATAATAAATGACTTACTTTATAGTTATGTACTGACGGTGCATCGTCTAACAATATGTGCTCCCCAATATCATTCATGAATATATTAAACAGAAGCGGGCTCAAAACACTACCCTGGTGAACACCCTGTGTAATATTAATTGGACTGGAAAGATATTGTCTACTTCTTACTCTTGAGACAGAATCTTTATACATTGACTTTATAAGTTCATATACTTTCCCATTTATCCCAGCTTTTTGTAATTTTAAAAGCAATCCTTCATGCCACACAGTATCAAAAGCCTTATGTAGGTCAATGAAACAAGCAAATAGTTTACTACCTCTGCTACTGTTAACTACATATTTATCAACAAGTGATTTTATAACATACAGGTGGTCTGTTGTTCTGTAATTTCTACGAAAGCCAGCTTGTTCGGGTTTGAGAAAGGATATTTTTTCTAAATATTGTAAAATTCTTTCATTAAGAACATGACAAAACAATTTTCCAAAGCAACTACTTAGTGTTATTCCACGATAATTATTTACATCATATTTACTACCTTGTTTATGTATCGGTACGATAATGCCTGCTTTCCAAGATTGTGGAAATTCACCTGATTTAAGGATGATATTAAATGCTCTAACAATTACATATAGTCTTCAGCATTTTATACAATGTAAATTAGGTGTATTATTTTAGGCGTGAAGATTGCATATCAGTCAAGAGAAAAGAAAAATTCTGTGCTCGTTTTCTTTGAAAAGCATAGTTGCAGTAGCTGTTTTCTTTAACGTTATTTTTAAGTCAGGGGGATTCATACGGTTATAAACATTGGGTAATCATACAATTTTAGAGCTTACTTGTTTTTTCAATGGTGAGTTAGAAGGTCTTACGTTCTTGACTTTTGGAGTGCAATAAGGTTTAAGTTTTAGTTTTGTACGACTGTTTAATGTGTAGAGATATACCTATACCTTCATATTGTTTCCAAGGGGAAAACGCTTTGTGTGATTTCCGTTTTGCTTCTATGGACAGTAAGACATTTCAAAAAGAGTCGATTCAAAACGACAGAATGTTCTCCTGAATGAGCAAATTATTTCCATTTAGAGTTTATCCCATTGAGAAGGAATGCAAAAATGAAAATGACAGACATGCTTCCCTCTGAAGATGTATCCACCTAAAGTGAGTTTATCTTGAAAAAGTGAAATTTATAACCACCAGCTATTTCCTTTTTGGTTCCTCTATTAATTGACTCCTACGTGATTTTTGTAAAGCATTGGGTTTTGGCGTCCGTCCACCGTCTGTAAACATTATCTGTCAGCTCTGTAACTTAAATACCCCTTGTGATATTTTCACGATATTTCACGTTTATGTACATCAGGTCATTGAGAGGTTTTGCGTACAAGGAAGATAAATCTTGCTTACACAATTTTAATGACTCCCCATCAATGCATTTTTTGGCAGATTCTTGTCTGTTCTGTAACTTGAATACCCTTGGAAATTTATGTTACTTCATAGTTATGCATAACATGTCTTGATGAAGTATCTCGTATACAAACGACAACTCCCTGTCTCTTTTTCTGTCTCTCTCTCTCTTATATTTTCTGTTGTTATTTTCCCTCGGAGGTTAGAGCTGCGATTTCGTATCCGCTGTATATTTTTATTGTCTTTGGAATATTTTCATGATACTATGCATTTATGTAGAAAAGATGATGATGCTGTGTTGCGTACATGGTAGCTCTCCCGTTCATACTGCATGTGTTGTTTTCCCTTTTTGTTTTAATTGCAATTTCATGTCTGGTCCATAAGTTCGAATACTTCCAAGATAATTCGCAGTTAAGCAGAACATGTCAAGCTGTTATGTCATTTTTAGAATGGCATCTCTGGGGTTTATAAACCAAACGTTATTTCCCTTTGATGATTTTTTTTACACTTTTTCATATCCGTGCTTCGGGGTTTCATATTCGCCTAATAACTGTAATACGCTTTTATTTATATTCATGATACATCATATGTATGTATACTGGACAAAAAAAGTTAAGGATCAAACATTTGACTGAAGCTGAAATCATGAAAAATACATTATTCAAAAATAATTTTCTTTCATTCAATACATCTGTTGAAGCGGCACAGGACTGCATGAAAAATATTGGAATCGGATCACGTGACACGCCAGTAGAAACGAATGAACAGATATACCCCTAAAATTGAAGTGAAAATTGGCACCACCACAAAATTGAATGTCCACGATTCTTGGCTTTGTCCATGCAAAATCATTCCCAGTGCTCATTGATACCTCTGGGGGTCTGAATAACTGCTAGGCAGCTACTCGGTATGCTTTTAGTAAAGCGCTTGAGGCTCATTTGGGGACTCGTTTGCCATTTTTCATGACGGGTCTGAATTAGCTCTCCAGGAGGTTTCTGAAGCCTTTGATGAATAGAATTGGGGTGTTGCAACATCTGTAAAGCATGTTCAATCTGATTTAAAACTTGCGATCGACTTGACCTGTCCATTCTGACGATTTTCTCTGTCTAAAGCTACTGGTTTATCACAATAACACTGTTAGTATGCGCTTTTTAGTGCGTTAAATGTTTTAATCGGCCGGTGTAAGCAAAAACGGTTACAAACAGACTTTAGACAGCTAAATTGTGCATTGCATGCTGGTAATGAGGCCAGGTATGACGCGATTCAATAGAAAAACGAGGAAACAGTTGGCAACAGGTGACGCCAATTCGCAACCTGTTAATTGGACCCATGTTCTTTTCACAGATGAGTCCAGATTGTGCGTAGATATCCACGATGATATGAGAAGGGCATGATGTCTGCCAGGCTCACGTCGTGTGGACTATAAATCAAATCGTCATGTGGAATATGACATGTCTTGAGGAGGGTGGGTGATGGCATGGGCCAGCAGCTGCGTAGACTTGCGCAAGCCAGACAGAGGCGCCCCAATTGGTGTTCGAGCTAAGACTGACATGTTTTGTTCAATTACGAGACCGTTTGCTGAAGTTTATGGCAATGGTACCATCGAATCACGGGGCAAATATGGTGGACAAGAACTTTCCAACAGAAACAATCGTCCGCAGTGACATGTCAATTCCATAACAAGTTTTAAATTCGATCGAACATGCTTTTAGGCATGTTACAACGCCAATTCTAATCACCAGAGGCTTACTGAAACTCATGGAGAGCGCATCCAGTCCTTTCATGAAAAATGGCAAACGAGTCCCTAAATGGGTCTTTGGGGATTTAGCACAAGCATACCGAGTGGCTATCATGCAGTTACTCAGGCACTCAGAGGTCACACTGAGAAGAAGTTTTGCATGGATAAAGCCAAAAATAATGGACATTAAGTTTTGTGGCAATGCTATTTTCACTTTGATTTTAGGGGTATGCCTGTTTATTCATTTCTGCTGGTGTGTCACGTGATCAGATTCCAATATGTGTCATGCAGTTTTGTGCAGCCTTGACAGTTGTATTCAACAGAAGAAAATGATTTTTGGAAAATTATTATTTTCAATATAATAATTTCACACAAATGTTTGATCCCTAACTTTTTTGGTCCAGTATAGTTTAGGTCAGGGTAATATGTCACAAATGAAAACGACAACTCTCACTTTTATAATAGTTCAGTTTTTTCCCATTTGATATTTTGCAGTGTTTCATGCCCGCTGTTTGCATTTCTTTGGCCTGCTCCGTAATTTGAATGCCCCTATACGAGTTGTAGGGCTTGTATTGAAGTACAGAAGAAGTTGATTCACACATGACTATTTCATTGTATAATAACCTATGCACGGTGCAGATGATTGCTGTTGGCAGCATTTGCTGGTTATTGCTAGATTATCATGCACCTTTTAAACAGATCATGTCAATATGAAGCATAAGAATAATGAATTTAATTTTTAACGGGTATATTTTGAAAAGCACCTTATTTGCCAAGGCCCATGTGGTGATTTGTGGATTTGCCATATCTTCCGAAACAATATTTGAAAGGGTTTAACAAATCAAGCTTTCCCCAAATAAAACTTTAAACAAACATATCTTCAACTTAGGGAGATACGGTGGTTTAAACTTTATCATTTCCAACTATGGTTGTTTCAAAGAAACTTCCAAATATTTTCATTCACATTCAAAACATTCAAAGTCTAAGTCTAAAACTATTTGCTTCAAGAATTATGACTAAGACGTAATTAAATAATACTTCAACATATCAGCTCAACCAAACAGTTTATGATTCCATGCTACGAAAGAAACAACATTTTCATCTTTATACGCACTTACATAATAACCCAGTAATATTCTAGCTTTTATATTTCGAAGACCACCTGAGATATCTTGGTCAGTATTCAGCGTTGGTTAAGACCTCAAACTCCATTAGATTTTAAACTTATTTGTTATTTTCTTCCAGATTTTGTTTTCGTTCTCGGATAAGACATGTTAAAATCCGTATTCTTATCTTTTACGTATTCCAGTTGCAGTTCCTCTTTGCGACATTAAGCAGCATGAGTACACCTTCATGCATTCAAGCCATAGCTTTTGTGACTTCCTGTTTGCTTCTCTGGGGCCGTATTTATAAAACGACTTAAGTGGTTGCTATGCTGTTGCTAGGGCTGAATTTCTAGGAAGGAGATTCCCTACAACTACGAAATTTGCTCTGGAGGAACAGTCTAAAAAGACTGTTCCTCCAGACCAAATTTCATAGTTGTAGAGAATCTCCTTTATAGATATTTAGCCTTAGCAACCGCATAGCAACGACTTAAGTGGCTTTATGAATACGGCCCCTGGACGACAAAACCCCTAAAAAGGATCAACTCTTAGAGGAAAGAATTTGCTTTTTTCTTTAGGAGCAAACTCTATTCTCTAAGAGTTCATTCCCTTTTTATAGGGAGGCAACTCGCAATCTTGTGGTTCGGTATTTGAACTACTACGTTCTGTGTCCTGGGTGGGCTGTGTGTGACTGGTGAGTGCAGCCCTTCCTGGGTAGTTTCATCAAGGCCTATCTAGTAAAGCTTAGCTGTATTAAAGTATGGCGATGGCGAAATAAGATAATAGAATTAATAAATAAATAAAAGGATATCGGTAATATAAGCAAAAAGAACAGATAGACAGGGATAGCGAAGTATAAAATATAATCTAAATGAAGCGAGGGGGCGGGGGAGAGTATTCTTGTAAAATAGAAAAAAGAGGTAGAGAAAATAAGAGATGCAAGTTTTTAATATAACATTTGTGACATGCAAAAAATATGCTTTGAAATATTTAAGAATTATTCTAGCATCTTGAGTGTTTCTAAAACTAAGACTGACTTGTCATAGCGACATGAATTTTAGCGGAGTTTGGCTTCCATTCTTTTGAGTTGTTTTGACTTTTTGCAAGTTCTTGCTGCATCAGACATCTCCTTCCTAATGCCCTGATCTGTCGCCTTTCTCGAGATGCAGGGGTTGAGGTAGCTCGATCGGGGACACCTGCGCTTGCGAGTTAATACGTAGGCATCTCTTACCTGATGTCTGCAGCTAATGTGTCACGCGGAATGTGACAGTAAGTGTGGGTCGGAGAGGGATGGTCGTTGCTTGCCAAGAGCTGCCAATCATCTTATTTTTTTAAACTTTTGGGGTATAGCGACACTGAAGAAGTTAAATACAGAAACGCGCGTCTGTCGCACAAAACTTGGTATGCATACGTTTATATTAGAACCACTAGGCCGATATCACTGCTGGTGGACAATTTGTCCCCGAGGATATATTCAACCCAGTTAGTCAGTGTTTCAGTGTTGATTCTGGTTCTCTGGCATTGGGGTCACTACTTAAATACTGATTTATTTAAAGTATTTCCTACTCAGTTTGGTGTATATCTGGTAAAATTTCTAAATTATTCTAAAACTAAGACTGACTTGTCATAGCGACATGAATTTTAGCGGAGTTTGGCTTCCATTCTTTTGAGTTGTTTTGACTTTTTGCGGGTTCTCGCTGCATCAGACATCTTCTTCCTGATGCCCTTATCTGTCACCTTTATCGAGACGCAGGGGTTGAGGTGGCTTGATGGGGGCCGCCTGCGCTCGCGAGTTAAAATGTAGGCGTCTCTTACTTGATGTCTGCAGCTATAGTGTCCCGCGGAATGTGACAGTAAGTGTGGCTCGGAGAGGAATGCTCGTTGCCTGCCGACAGCTTCCCATTATTTTTTTCTTTCAATTGTTTTGGTTTAGCGACACTGAAGAAGTTAATTTCAGAAACGCGCGTCTGTCGCACAAAACTTGGTATGAATACGTTTATATTTGAATTGTTTGACTATATAAAATTATATTACAGACCAATTTACTGCCACGCTCAAAATCAAAAAGACATTAGCAACTTTCCATGACTATGGAAGATCATGGAACGACGCATATTTGATCTGTATTGCTGGAGGTGGAGTCTTGTACCGTGAAGATTCAGCAGAGAAGAAATATGTGCTAAGAAAATATCGAGCTAGCGAAGACTGGATGCTAGGGTAAGCCTTCAATGCAGTACGTAAACGGATTCATTTTTTTTTCAATTAAAAGATGTCCCGGATTGCGGAAATTCTTATTTTCAACACAATTCATCATACATGATTTAAACAGGCCCCGAGGTTATAAAACTTTCATCTCAGTTGAGCATGAAATTTTACCTGCTAATAAAAAGCAAATTACTGATAAGTACACTTGTTTTCATGCTCAGTTTAGCTGAGTATGAAATTTTCTCTGCTCATAAATTTGAAAATGCAAACATTATTTGGCATTTTCAGATTTATCACCAGAGAAAATTTCATGCTCAGCTGAGTTGAGTGCGAAAACAGTTTTATAACCTCGGGGCCTAGCTTTCAAGGAATAATTTAATTTTGGCGCTTGCGCATCATATAAAACGATGTATGACGAAAGCTCAAGTCGTTGAGGGTCATTTGCGTAACAAAAACAGAGGAAAAGAACGTCGTCAAAACTTGAAATAAAAGTCTTACATTTACTGTAGCTTAGTTGGCATTAATTTAAACACCGCAGTTTGGTGGTACAGAAAAGCTAACTTCAGTTTTTGCCAAGAAGTCTGGGAAATGATTTGCAAAGAACGAACATATAATTCAGGCATCTTAATTTTGAACGGGGTAATATATTTTATATTTTTTCTTGCAATCGTTTGTTTTCTTCCTAAGCGCCCAAGTCAGTTTTTTTATTCAGGACGAATGTGTTAGCATGGACTGGGTTACACTCTATAGTTCAAAATGGAAATTTCACTTGGACATATGGAATGAAGGATTGTCGCCAGACAGGAGAAGACATTGCTAGCACTTCTTGGGACGACGCCCATCCAAATAATGACGTCAGGTGTGGAACGCAGCACAGATCAACAGGAAAATGGAAGAGTTATGACTGCAATGGCTTAAGAAAATTTATTTGCGAGCAAGATTTAGGTAGGCAGAACTTTGTTTTCCTTTCTTTCTCTCTGTGATCATAATGTTTTCATTACCATAGGGTTTTATCATGCTTATCATGCATAACCTGTCTTTAAGGAAATTGTGTTCGAATATGAGCCAGCATAGCGGGTGATAACGCACGAAAAATACTTTATCGCTAATCTTACATAAAATAAATAAATAAACAAATGACCAACGATAGCCTAAAATCGCTCACCTATGTCTGTATGCTAAATCTAAACTGTTTATGTGACGTTTTCTCCGTCTGTATCCAGAGGAAACAAGTCTAGTTTGAAGAAAATGAATCAACTAACATCTTACACTGGTGGTTATGGTGATCTGATAGCTATTTGTGGACAAGTGCAAAATCGTCCTAAACTAGTATAACCGGTTTGATAGAGATCTATCGTATCCAAATCAGTGGACCAAGGAAACCAAAATATGATGACGTAGTGTCTATGCAGATGATCATGACTGATCAAGTGCATGACAACATAATAATGAGCCGTGACACGAGAAAACCAACACAGTAGTTGTGCGCACAGCGCAGACTCAGATCAGCCTGGGCATCCTCCCAGTCTGATCAGAATCTTTGCTAAGCGCTTAAAGGGTAGCTTAGGACCTAAGCTACCTCCATGCGGACAGCGAAGACTCTGATCAGACTGGGCTGATCTGAATCTTCGCTGGGCGCACAACAACTTTGTTGGCTTTCTCGTGTCGCGGCTCAGTTATTTTTATTCTGCTGACTCGGAGTGTCCGCTATAGCAGCCACACTATGCAGAAATCTAAAAATAGAATTATTCTGAAGAAATGTCGTTCTTGAAAACTTTCAGAATACTTTGTGAGAAACCTGCATATCAAACTTAAATAGCAGTAAACGGAACGCATGCTTACAGGTGTAAAGTTATACGTATTTCATTTTGTTTTGGTCGATACAGACTGTAGTATTGTCTGAAAGGGCCGTTGAGTCCGAAACATTCATTGCGGTAGGAAGATGCCCACTTTAGGAAAACAATATCATATTTGTTGCTTTATGTGCTTCGGAGAAATTTGAAGAAGAAGAGGTATGAAGCAGGAGGAGCAGAAGAATACAAGGAAGCAAACAAGAGGATTCAGAAGGCAGTGAAGAAAGCGAAGGAGGACTGGATAGCTAGTCAGTGCGAGGAGATCGAAACTTGCCTGAACAAAAACAACAGCAAGAAAGCATACCAGCTGGTGAAGGATCTAACTTCAGAGAAACAGGGTAGATCCACAGCTATCCAGGACAAGTCTGGGAAATGCCTTACAGAAGAACAAGAGATTCTCAGCAGATGGACAGAATATTGCTCAGAATTATACAACCATGAGACTGATGGTGACAATACGGTTCTGGACTGCAGTCAGCCCCCAGATGAAGATCAACAACCAATCCTTCGTGAGGAAGTTGAGATTGCAGTAGCAGCACTGAAGAAGGGAAAATCTGCCGGAGTTGATAATATACCAGCAGAACTTGTTCAAGCTGGAGGGGAGACCATGATTGATGTTTTAACAGATATCTGTAACAGGATCTGGAGAACAGGAGAATGGCCTACCCCATGGACTCAGTCGCTGATTATTACTCTCCCTAAAAAGGGCAACCTACAGCTCTGCCAGAACTACAGAACCATCAGCCTCATCAGTCATTCAAGCAAAGTCATGCTGAAAGTTATCTTGAACAGGCTTAAGCCACAAGCCGAAGAGATAATCGCTGAGGAACAGGCTGGGTTCCGAGCAGGAAGGAGCACCACAGAACAGATCTTCAACCTTAGAATCCTGTGTGAAAAGTATCTCCAACATCAGCAGAATCTGTACCATGTCTTCATTGATTTCAAAAAAGCCTTTGACAGGGTATGGCATGCAGCCTTACGGGCCACCATGAGGAAGTACAATATCAATGCAAACCTAGTTCGCACCATTGAGCAGCTATACGACAAGGCTACAAGTGCAGTCCTGATAAATGGCAGCACAGGAGAATGGTTCAGAACAACAGTTGGAGTAAGACAAGGATGTCTTCTGTCACCCACCCTCTTCAACATTTTTCTCGAACGGATCATGTCCGATGCTCTGGAAGAACATGACGGAAAGGTTAGCATAGGCGGCAGAAATATTTCCAACCTGCGGTTTGCCGATGACATAGACGCTCTTGCTGAGGAAGAGCAGGAACTAGAAGCTCTAGTTGAAAGTCTCGACCAGACCTGCACAAGGTATAAGATGGAGATCAGTGCTGAGAAGACCAAACTGATGACAAACAGCGCAGATGGCATCCAGAGGGAGATCAAGGTAAAGGGGCAGAAGCTGGGTACTGTAAGCAGCTTCAAATACCTTGGAGCAATTGTCTCAGATGATGGCTCAAAACAGGAGGTTCTCTCAAGGATAGCACAAGCCACTTCAGCTCTTGCCAAGCTGAAACCAATTTGGAGAGATAACAACATATCTCTTGGATCAAAGGTGACACTTATGCGCTCCCTTGTCATTTCCATATTTCTGTATGCCTGTGAATCATGGACCTTGACAGCAGAGTTAGAGAAAAGAACGCAGGCCTTTGAGATGAGATGCTACCGAAGGTTACTGAACATTTCGTACAAGGACCATATAACCAATGAGGAGGTTCGCAGGAAGATCCAAGCAGCCATTGGAGAATATGATGAACTCCTGACGCTGGTCAAGAAACGGAAACTAAGGTGGTTTGGCCACGTCTCAAGGTCTTCTGGTTTAGCAAAGACAATTCTTCAGGGCACAGTGAAAGGAAAAAGAAGAAGAGGTAGACAGAAGAAGAGGTGGGAAGACAATATCAAGGAGTGGACTGGAATGGATTTTGCCAGCTCAACTAGGGCAGCTGAAGACAGGACAAGGTGGAAAGGGATTGTTTTGAAGTCAGCTGTGGTGCCCCAACGACCTAGTAAGGTTATGGGATAGAATAGAATAGAATAGAATGTGCTTAGAATCGTACTTTCAGCGAGTAATTGCTCTCAAAAAATATTTAGTCTGGTTGCAAAACTTTTAGGTCATCCATCTTAATTATGGCATTGCGACCCGCATCGCGGTGACTTACTACGTACTCCTGTTTTTAGATGGTCACGTTTTTGTTTTACAGATGTGGACTGTGAATTCGTACGAGCAAATGCCAGTATAACCGATACATCTTCAAGCCAGTATCTGACTCAGGCTTTTAGTTCGGATAATGTCAGTTATTGCATATCTCTGTGCTGCAACACTATCTATAATAATCTGAACTGCTGGGCGGTGAAGCATGATAATGTTTCCGAAATCTGCAACTTACATTTTTCTGAAGACCCGTTTCTATTCAGCGACTACATTGACACCGAGACTAAAACCAATTCATCATTTACTTTTATAAAGTCATGTTATGAAGGCAAGTATATATATATTCTTTTCATTTCACTGTTAAGATTTCTGTGCAAATCATCAGAGTGCTTGCTTTTCGCTTCACAATATGCCTCTAATGCAACAGTCTGTTGATGTGAGGTGCATGGTCGGCCATATGTATGCGAAGACAGAAAGTTTATACATTGTGAGAGTATGGAAAAATAAGACATAATAATTTAAGACTATTACAAGATTAATAGACCTATTATTACATGATCATAAACCTGTTAACACACTAGGTTTAAAAGATAGTTGAAGCCACATAAGAAATGTCAAATCCAAAAACAATACCCATACAAGAAATTGCTAAAGAAACGTGAAACACCTAAACCAAAAAGACCAGAATGTTACGGCTTATTTTATTAGGAGCATGATGAAAGAAGTTTCATATCCTGCTGCGTTTGGAATGCAATATATTACTGATGCTGACATCCTTATTTCTATTAATGTATTTATCTATATATATAATTTTTTAGCAAAAGTTAAGAAAAGTTCACCAGCTTCTACAAAGACATCTACTTCTTCAGTACCAGACGAAGGCTGTAAAAATGTGACAAGTGCAGATAATGGTCTGTTGATATCTCTCCAATCTACAGCGCCGACAAGTAAACCAGTATCATTCCGATCGATAGAGCTGACAAGTATACCAGCATCATCTCGATCAACACAACCGATGAGTGCGTCTGTATCACCCCAATCGATAGAACCGACTGCTTTTTCACTTTCGTTCAAAACATCTCCACGCACAGGCATGTCTGAGACAACAGAGAACACTTCATGGCTTAACAACAATGCTACAGCATCTCACGAAACAACAGTACGTCAAGCTTCGATATCGAAACTAACAGAGCCTTCTACGTCAATAATTACTGACTTAACAAATACTGGTTTTCATCCTACCAATAAAAGATTGGCCAGGCTTTCATGTAAATCTCTGGCTTTTATAACCATCATATATAAAGAATTACTCATCCCTTGTCTAATTGTTGTTTTAGTCGTTTCTAACTGACGTCTACATGTATAATGTACAGAATCTTTCATGTCACAACAAATAGGGGTTCGTTTTAAATGCCTTTCCGCGATACAATTACGCCAAGTATCACTTCTACATATAAAGTTGCTTCCATTGTTTCTAGACGAACAGTGGACAACGCAGCGTCGCATACGCTCTCTGATCTTTCTGGTGGCAGTTGTTCAAAGCATCGTCAGCTTAACGATGTCGTAAGATGAGGATTCGTTAAGTTCTACAGTGCTCACAAAATCAATGGTGGTATTATGTTCACTGGAAAATGGTGAGGAGTGTTTCCACTGCAAAACTCCTGTCATTTTTTCCGACAAATAATGGCAGCATTTTTGCATACATTACGTTTGAAAATTCAAGGTCTCGTTAATTAACGACGTCGTATGTTTTGAATTTAGGTCCTGGTCGGTAGAGCTGAATCACATGCAAATCTGACTTTTCCAAATTATTAGCTTTATTTTTTTTTCTTACTGTTTCTCCTGGCCGCGTAGCGCAATCGGTAGGGCACCTGACGTGTAAGTCAGAGGTCCTGGGTTCGATACCCGGTCTGACCACATAATTGCGTCTCTCCTTCCGCTGATTCAAGAAGGGCAGTTGTCAGTTACTGGCGAAAGTATGTGCACTTAGTACTGGTTTACCGCTTAGGAGGTCTAAGCCTTCCCAGGAATAGTGTGGTTAGGTTAACTGACCGTCCCAACATGACCTAAGCTGTTCACCGTGGACGTTAAGCAACAAATCAAATCAAATAAAAAAAATCTTATTGTTTCATTTCTTCTACAATTGTGACGCCGAAATATGGGGACACAGATAGGGCCTAACTAGCTGAAACTACCGTAAAAACTCTGAAAATGTTGACACCTAAAATTAATATCGTAATTGCCCTAAAAAGGTGCGTCCGAAAATGTGGGAATTCTTCCAATGATGCAGATGTAATGGCAAACATTGAGACCTTCATCAGGCACATTTTTAAAAGATATTCTTGCCAGATGGGTGAGACAATATCATATCAGCAGATAAATAAATTATATAACATACAGAGACAAGAAAAAGTATTTTAGTGTTTTGCAAAAACTAGACCTCTGGTTTTCTGGGGAAAAAGATTCTATCAGTGTATAAATTGCTGCAATGATATTTAAGATTTGTTATAGCAACCAACCAACGAGTTGTTTGCCGCCTTAAAAAGAGTTGGTTACTTTACTAAATTTGTTTTTTGTTGTATTCATTTCTGTCTAACAGCCAGAATGCTCTTTTTTTCGTCAATGAACTTTGAATAGGAGAAATTGGGACGCTGGCATTGCATTGGATAAAAAATCTTCACCGAAAGTAAATTTATTGGTCCAAGTGAATAAACATTGTTTACTTTTTCCTGTTTTCATTATAGAAATTGACCATTTGCTACTTAAACTATTTCAACCAATCCACAATGCCGTCCGACTTCGCATGTTTGGAAAATAAGACAGAAAATAAATCCGGTTTGGCCTTCATTTCCCTGGCAACACGTGAATGTCTTCTACAAAAACCTCTTTCAATGGCGAGTAATTGAGTTGACATATGATTTTGAAAACCAATAGAAAATAAAGAATGTTTTAAACCACAGGAAAAGAGCCTCAAAGTATTCAGACAAATAATACAATCAGCACATAGTAGAGCATACGGAGCTCCAAAAGTGCTCTCCTTAATGACTTTACTGGTAAGGTTCTGCAAACATCAAGTGTTGTATACCAAATTGTTTGTCAGCATGTCTAGTGAATGAATCCGGCTGATGACATCACCGCAGCTGAGTACTAACAAAGTTATGGCCCTTGAAATTTATGTACCCATAAACAGCAAAGTTACATAATTTTTGTTAGTGTAAACCAGAAATGTCCACTTAATTCAACTAAAGACAAGTGTTTGTCATTTTCCAATAGTACATACGGCAAACAAATGGAATGAACAAAACATAGAAGTTTCTAACGAATATGGCTTATTGAACAGTGTTTGTCCGTGCGTCTGTTTGTTAATTACCGTTGATTACAAAAGGTTGACAATTTTCGACATCAATATTAGAATTTGCCTATTTTATTGCCACAACAATAAATATAACAAGTCTTACGCAGAAACTAATCTACAACAACATGTACAAAAGGTCAAGGTCAAAGTCAAACAGAAAACATACATAAATGATGAAAATCTACTTAAATTACTACTTCAGGACCAGCTAAATGGGCTTAATGCTTGGAAAACAGTATATATGTGTAGCATCTATTAACTGCACTCATTTAGATAAAATGTGTTCTATATATTTATTTTTCCATTCGTCCGTACGTCGGTTTGTCATAAGCATGTGTTCACCACTGTTTTGGCAGCCAACTTCTCAAAAAATGACAAGCTTAACAGTGGTCAAACTAGCCGCTGATTTTACAAGCGTTGTAGTTGCATACTCTGGTGTCATTTTTAGTCCCATCCGGTGCTTTAAGATTGTCTTCTGGCCGTCTGTCCTTGTCAGTTTATCCATCCGTTCGTCCGTTGGTCCATCTGTCGTATGAAATTGATCGAATGGTTAATTAATAGGAGCTTGTAGATTTTTAAGCTCTAATATCTCCCTCTCCTTTTATGAGATACTTTTTCAATATGTTTCTTTTTTCTTCTAAAAGCTCAATGTCTAGAAAGTATTTCCCTGCTTTCTGCTGTCTGACTATTGGGAAGTCTGGATGTTTCTCCCATGTTATACACGTGACCGTATCTTTTTAATGACATTTGCATATTCTCATCCAAATAAACACAATAACAGACATAGATCTTAGTGCGGTAGAAAATATGCTTGGAAGCCCCTGTGTTAAAACAGTATTGTCCTCTGAAGCGTTAGAAACCGTACTGTTGTCTACGTTACCGAGAATGGACAGAATGCATTATCTGATTAGAATGAGCATGAAAGTACAATCAATGAAGAATACTAATGCATTTATATCGTTAAATGAAAAAAATGCAATGCTATCAAACTTGCAGACCTTTGCACTGTCATATACATTACCGAATATGAGTCACCAATGAAATGCATCCAAAATGGTATTTTGCGCTACAGAAAATAGTATTACCTGGTATTAAAGTGGTCTGTCAACATTATATGGTGGAACTATATTATAAATAAGGTAATTAAATGGTTGCCTAGAGGACTTGTAATAGTCTGAATCTGTATCAATGTCAACAGGGAGTTACTGAACAGAACCCTTTTAAAGTGTGTGTACACTTTTTTGTATATTGATGAAGGGTTAGATGATAAGTTAAGGATAATCTTGGGATTTTGCTCTCTCTCCCTTAATTCTCCATAAAATGATATACTGTGAATGTACATTAGAACTGCCTCCCAATTTTTATGGGCAATCAAGGATAACTATTTTCAGAATTTGTTACCATATACTCTCCCCAATACTAGTCTCGCTTAATGTATATTACATCAAATATTGTCAGACTGATACATATATGATGTGTTACTGTCATGTTTGAAATCTGAATTACACCAATGACATTTCTGAGTCAAAAGCCGTCAGTTACTTAAAACTGTCGTCAAACAGTTTTCATTTTCATGACTTGAGTGTATAGATTTAATATTACAAGTAGAAACAACAAAAGTAACTCACAGCATGCTTACAAATATTTTATGCGTGAAACACATTTTAAAAGTGTTGCTGTAATAATCTTGTCATTATCTCCGGTTTATTTTACGTTTCAAAAAGGCTAGAGAAAAATATTATCATATACATTTAGGTTGTATGGTTATCAAATGATACTATTTTTTTCTATAAATGTAACAGTGAATAAAACCAAGGGCGTATATGCAGCTTTAGTGAGCAAACTACATAAATCCGAATAATCTCAGCTTTAGTGACCAAACGACATAACCCTGAGTAATCTGTTTTCTGTTTGATGATTTGTTTCTCATTATTTTTCAATAATTCCCTAATTATGTGTCAATAACATTTCACACACATAGGTGACTACGAAACTGCATTAGAATTCATGCAATAACTCTGAAAAGTTTCTGTATTGTAGTCTACACAAGATAAATCACACCAACCTTTTCTTTATACAAGCCGTGCTAGAATTATACCCTAAAAGGGTTGAAAGTATATTTAATTTGCCAATTCTGACTTGTTAATTATTGTTTTATGTGCTGTAAATCTTGTTCTTTATGATAACATAAATCACAGTCTCATAAGCTGTGTTACTATTTACGTTAGTTACATCAATTTGATTAATTTGCATTCCGTAGAATACTCTTAGAGTTTCATACTCTGAGAAATTTTTTAATCTTAACATGTATGCGCCATTTCAAATCATTATAATGTATTTGAATATTGCATTAAAATTTATATTACACGTATTAAGCAGTTTTTGTATGGTAAACTACAAAATTTAATGAAATCAGCGTGTTCCATTATAAAGCTTGTCTCTAGACCTAATAGTAATATACTAATACTAATGAAATTTCTAAATTTTAATTTTGACTTGCATAGTTTTATTTGTCTTAAATTCGTGCCAAATGGTAACATAGATTACAGCCTTATAAACTGTAGAATAATTAAGCTTAATAATAACAGTTTAAAATTTAAAAATGTTTTTACATCACTTGATATAAATATAAATAATTTCTATCGATTTATAGATTACTGACTTTCATCATTTTAAAACATAGTAATGTTTGTAGAATTTCTATTGGCAATGTATTTAACCGTATGAAACTCTCAATCGCCCCATTAAGTAGGCAGCAAGAAAAAGGCAAATATTCTGCATACATAGGACACTTAGAAAAATGAGGTCAACACAATTTCGACCAGTGGCCCGGCAACATCCTACTGGCCGAGCCTTCATTTATTCAGCAGCTGGTATAACTCAGATAAAGGTTCTAATGCATTTAAGTGAGTGTGTAATTTGTTTTTTTTTCTGTTTTAAGACAAACTGTTCTTTTGCAATGTCTTGAATCTTGAAGATGTCGAAACTATGCCAGTAGTTCACCAAAACAACAATGATATGTATACGCTTGCAAAGAAAGAATGACAGAGTAACAAAGTGTTGCATACAGTATGGTCACTTGAAATGTAAATAACAAGTAAATAAGCTATAAGCTAAACAATCACTTATTTACATCAGCTGATGATATATTTTGCATTTCCATTACTAGTCAGAAGTATTGCGAAAAAAATGGTAAGTGATAAAATATTGTGAACATGTCCTGTGTGTTAGCAGGTTTGTAGAAGTACTGTCTGTATAATACTGTTTTAAGTAAGTTAATCCTTGCTCACTGAGGCGTGAAGGATTACTAGAAGTAATTTTACTTGCACTAGCATAGATGTACAGCCCGATAGTGTCACGTATATTATGTTACAATATGACATAACCTTACTTTTTAAACCTTAACAGCCTAAAGGATTTCCAGTTTTGCAATGTATATTTAGATGGGTGGGGTATTCAATCATGCTTCTCAGAGTTTCGTTGTCTATGTACTGAAATCTTGAGTTCTGATAATCTATACATAAAGCAAAGGTTCTGAACTTGCTTTTTTAATGGCAATATTGTTTCAAAATCTTGACTGATGGAGTCAACATTAAAAATTTTAAACGTCAAATTTAAAAAGTTATTTTCAAAACAAATTTCAACGTAAACGCGATATCACAACGCCACAGAATGAAAACTAAAATAAAAATTACGTACCGCATATACGGTAAATAAGCTACAAATTGAATACAAATAAAAAATCGTACAAAGTACCATCTCATAAATGATATTTTCACTCTTTGCAATTTAAGTATCATTTTACCTAATTAAATGGGTGGGATAATTCAAGGGGAAATAACTCGCTTAGTACTCAGAGCCAGAGGTGTCATTAGCCGGTTTTGTAAACAAGAGATTCTATCAATTAATCTGATATATAACTCAAGATGTTTGCAGAACCTTACCAGTAGCACCTTCTCACAGGCTGCCTATCTGCTGTACTAATAAGGCATTTTCACCGAGCACCACCAAATACTCGCGAGCAGCCACTGCAGTTATTGAATACTACCTGAATAGCTTGGCTTCAGGTGTATCTGGATATTACTCTGCTGGTCAGATATCTATCTACAGACCTTATGTTCAATATGTCCCCTGCAAAAGAACATTGCAGGGGATATATTGAACATAGGGTCTGTAGCCAGACCAGCTATCTGAGGGTCATTATGGCACTTGGGCCTAGATTTCAACGATTCATCTGTCATCCTTCAGATATTGATTGTAGAAATCTCGATGGCTTTGTTTAAATTCAATTTGACATCGTAACAATATGTATGTAAACATCATCATTTTCAAATCTTTGTCACGACATGGTGACGTCCTGTAAAAAAGCCATCTAACAAATAGTTTCGAAGTGCTTTTAGAATTTATTTTTAGGGAACTTGAGCGCTTATTTTGACAGGTGGGGAGGATGTAAAAAATAAGACGGTTGAAATACCTTCAAGGCTTGTTTTTTTGTATTTTTTTTTCACGTCGCAGACGCGTATAATTTCGATATTGTTCCACATTTCACAAGATTTTATTGGTCTAATAACACGTATGTCAAAATTTAGCCAATAATATCAAAGGTCAAGGAATATTTGAGTTTCGTTTTTTACCGTCACATGCACTGTGAATAGTAGCACTCTGTCATATATTAATTCAAAATGTTTCTCTTGTTGGTAATTTTACAATAGAAAACAGACGCAGATTTTCAAAACTTTCTTTTTTTTTCGACGTAGATCTACTTTTGATTTCTACTTTTGATTTAATACACACAAAGAGTAGTTTCGGTTTGTAAACTCGAGTAACTAGAGTTTCTGACTGAACAGCACGAGTGATCGCAATACACATGCGCAAATGTTCGCGTTTACTCGACTACCGTAACTCCCACCTAACGCGGGTAGCCTAGATTAAAGAAGGCGGAAAGTGAACTTCCGTTGTAAAAGAAGCCATTTTACTTTGTTTTTCCTTCACAATGACAACCCAATAATTTGACTTTTTTAGCGTTTCTGTTCAATATAGAGAATGGGATAAGAATGTTCCCCATACTGATGATTATGATCATTTTGCTTGTGTTTTTTGCCATATTCTGCAGGGTCTACAAGGGGTCAGTAACAACTTCAGAATAGTAATTTCGCATTACAACTTAACAATTCTTGTGAGTCGTGACTCTTGTAAATATAACCCACCTGAGTTTTAAAGGCCCCATTGCTCTTTAAGCATGAAATATTTTATCGTAAAGTATCGCTGCAAGCTTCTCACTACCGTTTCTTCATTGTATATGACCGTGATTAGCCGGCTTTGAAATATTAAAAAGTCCATGAGTTTCTCATAAAAACGATTTGAAAAATATCTAGGTCATTTTAGTTGGCAACTAAAATGACCTACTTTCGTAGGTCTTACTTTTCGTACTTTTACAAGTATCATTGCATGCTAAAAATACAAGGAACAAAAGGTAACAATACAAGGTACAAGAGAAAAGAATACAATGTACTATAATGTTATTAATTAAGTGATTTCGTATTGGCCCAGTTACAGGTCCAAGGTTAGCTGTATTGGCCCGAGGCCTTCGGCCTCGGGCCAATACAGCTGACCGAGGACCTGTAACTGGGCCAATACGAAATCACTTGATTAATGACATTTTTATTAATTAACTTTTAATACCGTCACAGTTATTCGACCTTGTGAGGAGGCCAGTATAAGGCGCCTTAATATGTGGAAACTCTCATTAGCTCTATCAGATAAAAATTCTAACAGTCTGCACAATTACACAGTTAACTGGCCGCCGCCATTGATGTTTACGTCGCTGTCATCCTGCCAGGAGAGCGCCCTCGCGTGACCAGAGCTTTTAACCAATCGGATGCGTGGATTTCCGTATAGGTCGAAGGTTTTAATCAATATGACACGAGGTCAACCGTATAGGTAGGAGGTAAAGCTGTATTAAGCGGAGGTCATACTGTATGAAAAGAGTAACGTCACCAGTATGATACAGACTGATTTCCCAGTAAAAGTGCTATATATTACTTAGTTAATTAATAAAGATGTATAATAGTTGATGAGAATACAATAAGAGGCAAGGATCTCATTTCTTGTCTCGCTGTTGTGTGAGTTAATTGCCCAACGGGGAAACAAAACCCGTATTTTTACGTAGAGACTTGACTTTTTAGCTCACCTGAGCACGAAGTGCTCAAGGTGAGCTATTGTGATCGATATTTGTCCGTCGTCCGTCGTCCGTCGGTCTGTCCGTCCGTCCGTCCGTCCGTCCGTCAACAATTTCTTCAAACGACATCTCCTCCTAGACCAGAAGGCCGATTTCAAAATAATTTCACACAAATGTTTCTGTTATAGCCCTGAACCAAAATTGCTAAAATGGTTCCGCTCCGTTGAACAAAATGGCCGCCCGGGGCTAAAAATAGAGAAACCTTTAAACGACATCTCCTCTGAAGCCAATGGCTCGATTTAAAAAAAAATCACATAAATGTTTGACTTATTGCCCTGAACCAAAATTGCTAAAACGGTTTCACTCCGCTTAACAAAATGGCCGCAAGAGCTAAAAATAGAAATCTAAAAATAGAAAAACATTTAAAAGACATCTCCTTCGAAGCCAATGGCTCGATTTCAAAATAATTTCTTAGAAATGTTTGACTCATGGCCCTGAACCAAAATTGCTTAACGGGTTCCACTCCGCTGAACAAAATGGCCGCCAGAGCTAAAAATAGAAATAAAACTAGGTCACTAGGTCAAATCTTAGAAAAACATTGTAGACACTCTAGAGGACACAGTTATGATCCAATCTTCATGAAACTTTGTCAGATGTTTATCCTTATAAAATCTAGGCCACGACTGAAACTGAGTCATGTGGGGTCAAAAACTAGGTCACAAGGTCAAATCTTAGAAAAACCTTGTGTACACTCTAGAGGGCACAGTTATAATCCAATCTTCATGAAACTTTGTCAGAATGTTTATCCTTATACAATCTAGGCCAAGATTGAAACTGAGTCATGTGGGGTTAATACTAGATCACTGGGTCAGATCTTAGAGAAACCTTGTGTACACTTTAGAGGGCACAGTTATGATCAAATCTTTTTGAAACTTTGGCAGAATGCTTATCTTTATGAAATATAGACCAAATATGATACTAGGTCATGTCAGAGCAAAAACTAGGTCACTAGGTCAGATCTTAGAAAGACCATTTGAATGCTCTAGAGGTCAAAGTTTTGTTCCAATCTTCATGAAACTTTGTCAAAATGTTTATCTCCAACAAATCTGTGGATGCAACTGGGTCATGTTGGATCAAAAACTAGGTTACTAGGTCAAACCTTAGAAAAACATTGTGGATACTCCAGAGGGCACAGTTTTGATTCAATCTTCATGAAACTTTGTCAGAATGATTATCTTAATAAAATCTAGGCCAAGTTTGATACTCGGTCTTGTCAGGTCAAAAACTAGGTCACTAGGTCAAATCATAGAAAAGCATTGTGTACACAATTGTGGCTTAATTTTGCATTGAATCTACATGAAACTTTGTCAGCATGTTTATCTTCATGAAATGTAGGCCAAGTTTGAAACTGAATAATGTTTGATCGAAAATTAGATCGCCAGGTCAGATCTTAGAAAAACATTGTGTACACTCTAGAGGGCAAAGTTTTGATCCAATCTTCATGAAACTTTGTCAGAATATAGATTAGAAAGTGCAAAACTGCTCCAATTGAACCATCATCAAATAGATGAGCTTCCATGTTATTTTATCATAACTCAGGTGAGTGATTTAGGTCCATCATGGACCTCTTGTTTTTCAGAATACCTTATATTTTCTTTTTTACCCATTTATATGACACAAAAAAGCACAACAACTGACATATTATCGTCAATTCTGAAGTCTGTACCAATTTTGTAAGGATTTGTGCTTCGACGATTTTTACCACCGATGGGACTATGGAGACTTTAAAAGAAAATTGTGAGAATAGGACTCTGAACTTAAATGTAAACAAAAATCAATGGTCGTCGCAATTTTGTTCTTTACTCGAGGTGTTCGCAGCTGCAGTCCTCGAGTACCTTTGTAGGCATGCGCCAAAATTCGACCCGAGTAACACGAATTGGCAACTCGAAAATGCTTAAATAAACAGTGCACCATGTTGGTAACTATTTTGAAATCAGGTCAATTACATTAACCGCAGTCCATTTTTGAATTCCAAATTGGACGGCCCAATTTTGAGATAGGTCATTGTTTACGTGAGTCTTATTCAGGACAGTTATTGTCAAATCTTCAACTAGAGACATATTACAAAACACACTTCCATTTAATCTGCGACGAATATCTTTTTTTTTTCTTTTTTCTTTTCAAAGATTTTTCTTGTTTTATAGTATTTTGTCATTTCGTCTCAAAATAATAATTTCTTCTCTTATATAATGAACAAAATATTGAATAACTGTTGTAGCAATGAATTCCAATGTTAAGAGGACCCACAGAGCACTTCGAGAGAGGGTAGGGTGGGGCGGAGCGGGGCGGGGCGGGGCAAGGACGAGGTAGGGAAATAAGAACTTTACTGAAAACTTTTTGTAGCAATAAATTCCAAATTTAAGAATGACCCCCACCATTTGATAAAATTTTTGGGGTCTTTTTTTTTTTCGTTTTCTATCTAAAAAGATGATAACAATGATGTCCATACAAATGGTGATAATGTGCCACTGATTTTTCTGGGTAAAAGTCTGGCCCTTAAAGCTGGTCTGACAATAAAAAGAAAAGAAGAGAGAGAGAGGTTTTCTTAATGTGTTCTACCTACTACTACGCACCCAAGAGCATGTGTAGATACTGACTCTAGACATATGCTCTACGATGTCATGTCTGTTGTCTATTGTGTACTGTTTTCTGTCTACTGTGTCCTGTCTACTATTGTCTGTGCACTGTCAGCTGCGACATTGATTTTGAACAAGTGTTAAAAAGACACGTACAAAAGCTAGGTGTGTGTGTGTGTGTTTGCAATGGCACAACAAACTTTCAGGAGGCAGAAGACAGTAAACAGGACAAAGTAAAAAGTGCAGAGAAGACCTAAGCAGTACACAGTTTATAGTAGCCTTCAGACTGCAAATAGTATACAGCCAGTATGCGTGCAAGCTATTATGCATGTATAAAACTTCTGTTGTAGCTGATGGTGCAAGGAAACAATACACAGGAGAAACTGCATATGGAATGCCATACAGACCTGCAAATGATAAATTAATGAAGAAGTTGACATGGAAATTTCAAGGCCCTAGCGGATTTTAAGTTTAACGGCCCTTTCTTATAGTACTGAAGCATATTAAGTATGTAAGTTGCAAAGTGATCAGTGTTGGAGTCATAGTGTTGATTTGTTGCAATAAGGGTGGCGCATATTTCATATTACCGCTTCTTCAAAAAAAAAAAAAAAAAAAGAATGGCAACATGTGTGTTTAAAGCCTCATCATGTCGGAATATTTATTTACCTTCGCTTGACAAAAGACAAACGAAAAGCTGCCGAATCATGCGATTATATAACAGATTTACTGCGATTCGAATTTTGTCTTTGTCAATAGATGCAAACGTTATTAAGGTAAATTGATACACTTCCTTGTTTTCACGCCATTTTACAAAGGGTCGCAAGTTGTTGATTGCCTGTTTGCTTCTCTAGATGACGTAGCCTTTCAAACTGGAGTCTACACTCTAAGGGAAGAATTTGCTCCTACAGTTTTGATCCTCTAGTGAAAAGGGAGGTAAAAGTGAAAATGACAGAGTTGTTGCCCCTGAAAGTATATCATTGACCTGAAATGAATTCTTCCCCTGCAAATACTGAACACAATTTACTGAGGACAGCTATATCTTATATTAATTATTTCTTTTTGATACTGAGTGTTTGACTTCCTTTCGCGAAGTGTTGATTTTAAGTTTCTGTGCAAACGTTATTAACTTTTTATAATCCTAGTATGTTATTATCTCCTGATAGCAACTTTGAACGTCGAAAGACTAATAAATAGAATAAACGTAAGGCATGGTGACTAAAGTTTGAGACAACAGTGTCTGCAACGACTGGGGTCACCAAATAACATAACACTGGCCTTCAAAGATAATTCAGGCTTGGCATATGCATACATATACAATGTTTCAAGGAATAGTGTATGGAAAATGGCCTCTTAAATTCGTTTTATTAACTGTTTTCTCTGTCCGTAAGTATGATCTTAATAGTTATATTGTCTTACAAGACAAACGAAAGCCGAGCGTGTATTTAACAAAATAAACATCATTCGGTCTGATGCAAAACTCCGCTCAAAATATATGTATGTAAACAAAAACAAGATCCAGATGTAAATAGCATCAAGACCTTTTTATTGCTTTTGTTTGAAACATTTGCCGAAAATTAAGGCTTATACAACACATCAAAAACAAAACCAAGGTGATCGGGGTTGTAAAGTAACGTAACGTAATGGTATGTGAAGTCTTGGCACGAGGAATTCTCGTGTATAAAACCAATGTCGTTCTACAAATGGAAGGCATAAACGAATACATCGAATGATGCACCTTAAATGTTTGAGAACACTTTCAGTTGAAGCAGGTCTGCCATTTCCATGTCAGTGGGATCAACTTCTAAAAGAAAAACTTTTCTCCTTTTGGAACAAATTCTTTCATTAAAGTGAAAACCTCATTTTAGTAGTACAGGATTTTGGAGAAAAAGCAAACAGGAAGTCTACAAAGGTTTTGCCCTTTGTAAATTCAGCAAAAAATAGGTAGAGGTAGAGCCATAGATTCTAAACGGAAGTGCTGAAAAACATATAATTTAATGAAAATATCGAGGCGAGGTCACTATGACAAATCACAGCCAACCCAAGACACAGCCAAAAAAAGTATGAAACTCAAACGACAAAAGGAAACAAAACATCTTCGAGAAAGTAGCATTTCAGAACAATCAGTAGTTCAACTGCTGGAGGTCTAGTACACTCGTACCCTGTCAGGGGAAGCAACTATACCATTTTCATTATACATTCCTTATCACTGAGAATCAACGCTTAAGGGAAACGAATTTGCTCCTCTAGACTGTTTTTTCTTTTAGTTTAGCCTTCTTCTTGGAATGGCCACGTGCTTCTCCAGGAAGTCACAAAAATATTCTTCTTCGTCAACATGGTGGAAAAACATTGGAAAGGAAAGCTAAAAAGACGTCACACATAGCAACAGACGGACAAGCGAAAAGCCAACATCTCTTTCCCAGCAGATGGCCTCAAGGCTATCCTAAATAATGTACATTAAGTCAAAGACTATTACATAGCCCTCGTCCTCCTGATTCATACACATACTGATATGAGCCGCGACACGACAAAACCAAGAAAGTGGCATGTGCGCCCAGGGAAGACTCAGATCACCCTGAGCATCCACCCAGTCCAATCAGAGTCTACACTGTGCGCTGAAAGGGTACCTAAGGGTCTAAGCTACGCTCAAGCAGACAGGGAAGACTCTGATTAGACTGGGTGGATGTACAGACTGACCCGATTCTTCGCTGGGCACACATGTCATTTTGTTGGTTTTGTCGTGTCGCGCGGCATATATGCACAAACGGTGACCGTAATGATCCAGAATCGACAAAATCGATTCCAACATCCTGCACCAAATAGAAAAAGAAAAGGCATCTGGCCGCGAGGCTACGCTAAATAATGTACAAAAAGTCAAAAACAAAATGGAAAGCCACCAATGGCAATAGTAGTAAACCACTATATAAGCACAGCCTTGGGACGGTCAGTAATGAATTATGGTGCGCGTGCGTGTGTGTGTGTGTGTGTGTGTGTGTGGAGGGGCGGGGGGGGGTTGGAGGAGGGGGGGGGGCGGGAGGGGTTTGCTTTCACCACATGTGCATTACTCTTACCCTGGATTCTGTAAATGCATTCTTTGAGAAAATGTATTTGTATAAGAGCATTAAATGATGGTACGGGAAAATGGTTTAGCTATTTGTAGCTATTCCGGAAGACCTGTACAGTTTGTTTACTTAGCGTTTAAATCCCCCCCCCCCCCCCCATATTAGACGGTTTTCTTCATGAAGATAATCAGCGCCCCTACTGGTGCCTTAACATTTCTTAAATAATTTGGAGACGGAGGCAGAACTCCCAGAAACCCAGAATGAAAGAATTGCTTCCTCTGAAAATGTATCTACACACCTTAATAAACGGATACACTTTTAGGGAGAGCAACTCTATGATTTTTGCTGCCTTTCTAAATCGCATTAGCTCTTAAAAGAAAGAATATGCTTCTCTAAATGCAAATCCTTTCCTTTAAGAGTTAACCCCTTTTTAGAAGGATTTCGTCGCCACAGGAAGCAAACAGGAAGTCACAAAACTCTCGCTTACAAAAAGTGGTTATGGACTGGTGCACCTTCAGACCATAGAATGACAGATAAACATTTTCTGCGCTGACAGAACACCGACTTGCGAGTTTTAATAATACTTTTATGTAGTTAAGCAAAATGAGATTACAAGTCATATCTGACACATCTCTTCTATGTTATCACTTGCACACCCCATGATTCTACAGAAGTTCAACCTTAAAAACTGGGATAGAGAGAAGAGAAAGTAAACCTTATTTATGATAATGAATATGCTTAGTAAAAGTGGCCCAGTAACTGTATTTTTATACAGCTTCAGTTACAGAGATATTTAATCCTCGGTAATGTTTTACATACCTATTGTTTCAGAAATTTTATCTGGAACAGCGAAAGATAAAATGACTGCCATTACGAGTCATGTCTACAGCAAATCTTGGAATGTTGCCCAGTTCATTTGTGACGACCAGGGAGGAACGCTTTACAAAGCAGATTCAGCTGAGAAGAGAATGGTATTGACTAAGATTCGATCAAACACGTAAGCAAAACCAGCCAAAATGACCGGTTCTGAAACATGAATTATTATCTGTATTTCATGTCAATTTCATTTAAGAATAGCAATTTAATAATAGCAATTTTATTTTTCAGCGTTCATCGATGAACGCTGAAAAATCAAATTTCTATTCTTATAAATTTACCCTATATTTTTAACGCTTCCTGTGCTGTTTTCATGGTAATATAATGTAGAAGTTGCAAATTATGCGCCGAAGAAAAGATAGTAACGATGTGTTCGGCCACTACGTTTAACATCCGTCACCATAACGTGGCGTCAATCGAACGTTACGAGGGTCATCCAATGAGTCCTGCAAACGGCCAAGTTTCAGGCAAACGACAATTAAAAACGAATCGAGCAATCCACATTCCTACATTGCGTCTTCCCTTCTTTCCAGTCAACAATTACAAGAAACGTTATGATCTTGCAAATAGCGTTGCCTGGCAACTGAAGAATACTCTACCATTATGGATGCAGCAGTGGCTTCTAGTTGTCTGTTCAAGATACCCTACCCTAGTTCAGAACGCTTGTAAATTTCTGACATTTGCTGGGAGATACGAAAAATATTATTGAAGTACGTACACGGTACTTAGTTTAAGATATTGCCGTCAGTCAAGATATTATTATTGTTCAAAGGAAGATTACCATGTATTTCGGGCAGCTAAAATATCATATAAAAAGAGTATATGAAGAACAGGTTTTGGTTGTATTCAGTAATAATCAAACATCTCAAAACTCAAAGCTTTTGTTATAGTTAGCTTCACTCATATTAATTTATAATGCTGTAATCTATGTGATCATAAACCAAAAATAGGATAACATTCAAAAAGAATAGCAGCCTTGAGAGTTAGAGGGTTATCATGCGAACCGAACAACCAACTAAATGTTTTGTACCACTTCAGAAACTGAGGGTGAGGTTGGGCCTGTAAAATCGATTTAAGCCCCCCAGTAATTCATTACTGACCGTTCCAAGGCGGTAGTTCTGTTGTGGTTCTCTGTTGCCTGTTTTTGGTGTCAGAGTTTCTGTGATGTTTTACCTTATGTATGTTCTTATTATTTTTGGTTCGGTTTGGGTTGCTGAGTGGCCACCTTTTGGGAACAAGCTGCTCACTCGGTTGGCCATATGTTCTCTGTATCTTGATTATTTGTAATCTTAGTTGTTTCCAACTATGGTTTGAGGGCTGGATTTGGATTTTGATTGTTTCAGTTCCTGGTCTTTGCATACTTTTTACTTTTTTTTTGAAACTGATCAGCTTTATTATAATGTAACCACCATATACTTCTAGAACGGATAAAGTATTTTGTTCACAGTGGTCACATAAACTATTAATGCATTTGTGTAGTCGTCATAAAGATATGAATTGATCCGAATTTAGGCTTAGCTTCTGTTTCTTAAGTATAAGTGCTGCAGCCTATGCTAAGCTTTCCTGCATGCCATATCGCGTCGAAGTTTTTATTTATTTTTTAAATCTATTAAGACATGGTTCAAATTCTGCTGGTGACATAAACCACGGTACAATCATTTTGTGTTAAAATGGCAAAAGAAAAAATAACTGGTATAGAGTCCGACTGAACTCAATGTAGTATTTGAGCTTTCTCATAAGAACGCCTAGTAAAAATTTCAACACTATGTTTCTGTCAGTTTGTTTTTGCTCATGATATAAAATAATGAGATATAGAATCATAAAACTTTATCATTTAAGAAGAAGGATGTCTGGCTGAGTCGCCCTAATTTTACAGAGTGAAAATGCGAGATTAATGCGACATTTTCATAAGTGAGTTTATAGTATAGCCAGGCTCCCGTCGTCCATCCTTCCGTCGTCAGGATTTTCCAAGAGGTTCCCCTCGGAAAGAACTGGTCCGACTGAAGCCAAATTTTCTATGAAGTCTTTGTGGGTAAGGGAAAAAGTTTGTTTGCAGGTCTGGGTCACATGACCAAGATGGTCACCACGCCTGTATATGGTAAAAATACTTCAAAAGTCCTCTTTCCTGCCATGAGTTTCTTCAAATAAAGTCAAAACCAATTTAAGGTTCAGGATCTAAGCCACCTGTATCCGACGGTAAAGACTCTGATCAGACTGGGCGGATTTGAGTCTTTGTTGAGCGCACGTGCCACTATGTTGGTTTTGTCGTTTTGCGGCTCAATTTAATTTTCGTTGTCATCAAGATCCCCGCCAAACTATGCTTGGACTGGGTTACACTCAGTAAGCCAAGAAGGCAATTTAACTTGGACATATGGAATAAAAGAATGTCTCCAGACTACAACAGACTTTGCCAGCACGTCATGGGAAGACAGCCACCCACAAAATCAGAACCGTTGTGGAGCACAACACAGTGGCACAGGGAAATGGAAAAGTGAAATCTGTGGGATTGGAAACCCATTCATATGCGAGCAAGATTTAGGTAGGTTTATGTGTATGTGCATTTTTATCAAAGACAGAAAAGAAAGCTAAAGAAAAAAAGTTTCCGGAGGTGTAAACAAATCAATACATAGGTAATAAGACTTTGAATGCAACCAATGTTACTATATTTGCAGATGATCATAATAACTCAGAAAACATCGAGTCATAAGAACGATGTAATATGATCGACTGCAGACAGTGACTACATATATAAAGAATCAGGAAATCAGAAGCAATCGGTCGCAACCTGGCAAGATATTGCAACCACTGTTTAAGAACTGGTGAACAGATCAAGGGCTATTTCTATAGAAGAAAGTATGTAATAATGACTTCGATGAAATGTGATCTAAATAAGACTAAGTATCAACTATTTCAGAGATGGGAAATCCTTAATGAAAATCGGTTGCAAATGAAGGAGTTGCTGCAACAAGATTAACTTCGACAACAAGATCATAACTGTGTGTGTGTTTAGGATGAGGGAGAGGGGGGATGGCAGTCATGACCCCGATGAAATTTGATCTACCTCAGGGGGTGGGGGAATCACTTTTTGAAAGTACATACTAGCTGATAAGAACTTAAACAGTGGTTCATAAGATTTGTCTCACTTAAAAGGCCAAGGGATTTAATTCCGGTAAGGACAGACTACTGACAATCCTGATGTATTTTGATCCACTGCTGATTATGATTTCAATATCTTGACAGTTATATGGAAAAAATATGAACCTGAAGGAGATACGGACACAAGATTTATATTTTCGGACAGTTAAACTCTGACAGAAAGCATCCGATCATGATCTCTATAAAACATTAATCACATCAGTTGGTAATGACAATATCGTGAAAGTTTTAAGAAAATAGGATAGAGACTCATTGAGGATTTGCGGCCACAAGATTTTCGTCGCTGGCAGAACAATCTCTGTTACTCTGGCAGAAAGGGTCAGATCATGTAATCGATAAAAACCATTCACGGCAGAAACGGATAGTATCTTGAATGTTTCATGATAGTCGGAAAAGCTGCATAGGGTAGTCGAGTCGGGCGCTGGTTCTGGGTAACTTTCAGTTACGGGGCGTCCTACTAATTTGGATAATTGTAGAACAAGAGCCAGCTGCGCTTGCAGTAAGTACGGGTGGGGTTGTTTTGATATTTTTCTCTCGTCTACCATTTCTCTTTTCTTTCTGCCTCTCTATGGAAGACTGCCCGATACATTGGTTGGTTGGTTGATTTGATGCTTAACGTCCACGTTAAACAACTAAGGTCATGTCGGGACGGTCAGTTAACCTAACCACACTATTCCTGGGCAGGCTTAGACCACCTAAGCGGTTAACCAGTACTAAGTGCACATACTTTCGCCAGTAACTGCCCGATACAAATGCAATACTGTCTCAAAGGGTCATTAATCCCAAGACAACCAATCAACCAACCAATGGAACAGTTGTGACCAAAAGATTAACGTTATTGATTGGAACAGGGGATGCCACTGATAAGGAAAGTGCCCGGTCATGACCCCGATTTGATATGATCTACATAAGAAGCTAATTATCATTATATGCTGATGATTTTATGCAAAATCTATTAAAAAGTGAAGGTTAGGTTGAGACAACCATGTGTGTCTATGGGCGGCGACAGTTGCACGGATGGAACCTACATGTTCTCTTTTGGACTCCTTTAGCGACGTCGAAACGATAGAATTAATGTACGAATTTGTTCACGATAGGTTGTGTAAATGCTTTTGCACATTACCACATAATGGCCAGCACACCATATACAGATTAACCAGCTAATGACTCTCTTCTATCTCTCATTTTTTTTTTAAATACACATTTGAAGTTAATTGAACAAAGCCTTTCATGACTTGTGAGTTATGATTATAATTTTCGATTGCATATAGTATGTCTTGGTGTTTAAAACATAGGTGTTTAGACTCCAGTATGTCAAATGGAAAATAAAATATGTGAAATAATTATCCGCACAGAATTTTTGCTGCATGCATGTTCATTTCTCACCAACTACTTAACTCTTCAACACATATCTTTCAAATATAATAAACATACTTTTTTCGGATTTATCTCCAGAGCATTCGAGAAATCTCTAATTCATATTTATATTAAAATCTTAATATCTTATTTGTGAAAAGCTAGTATGCATGATTACGTTTCATTCATATTCTTTGGAGTGCGAAAGCCATTTATTAAAAAACCGCCAGATGGAGGCATCGGTCAAACCCGTATAAAGTAGATCTTACATGAGTGCTCAAATGTCATTGAACTTATTATACGAGTTGGGGGACGAAATAAGTAGCGAGGCTTTTCCGAGTTTTCTATCGGTTATAACAAACTACTTTAACAAATTCAATAAAATATGATCAGAGTATAAAATTATATCACGTGACATCAACATCGCGTTTCATCCACATCTTCAGCAAGCATAACGGTGTTATTCAGTTCATCGCATAGCATTACGCAGCGTATCCAGATGCTAATCTTCTAGTAGATTACCCCCCTAGTACATTATTTGATGAGTACACCTCAATGGTTTTTCTCAATTTTTACAAAAGGGAACAACTTTCCTGTTTGCTTCCCTGGAGGACGAAACCCTGCCAAAGGTCTACTCTTAAAGGCAAAAATGTCTCCTTCAGCAAATTCGTTCCTATTATAATTGATCCCTTTCAAAAACGAAACAGGAATGAAAATGGAATAGTTGCTTATCCTTAAAGTGTACCATATTACCTAAATGCATGCCGTTATTAGATTCTCAGACGCGCAATCATGTGATATATAACGGCACTGTAGACGGTTAAGAACAGATGTTCTGACTGAATGTATATGTTGAACGTGTAACCTCAACGAAAAGCTGAGGCCTATACTAATGCTCTAATATTGTTTTCCGTTTTCAGAAGACGACTGTGAATTCGTGCTAGGTAACGGCAGTTTAAACGATATCCCGTCTATTGAGTATCTGACCCAGATTGTCAGCAGTGATGATGTCGGTAACTGTACATTACTCTGCCGCCATGCTCTGTACAACAATCTGAATTGCTGGGCAGCAATGTTTGATAGTTCAACTTTAAACTGCAAATTATATTATTCTGTCGACCCTTTCATATTCACCGACAATATTGGAGACCAAGTTGAAACTAATTCAACATATTTTTTCCTGAAAGCTTGTTATAAAGGTATACCTGTATTAATTTCACTTGTTTTATTCAAATAACAAAACTGTATACATGTATGTACATATCCATTCTCTGACTTGAAAGAATAGATTTTTTTGCTCTTAGGCCCGATTTCACGTCACAGTTACAACTCAGATTAACAAGTCCTCGGTCTATTTTACCGTAAGGTGCAATGTAAAATTTGGTGTTTCGAATGCTTATCCGTGAACGAAGTGCGACGTGAAATCGGGCCTTAGAGTTTAAACTGATTCGTCGGAGCCACTACGCTAGCATCACAGTTACACTAACACAGAATAGAACGCAGTGTGGCCAGCTATGCAGCAGGTAGTCATAATGCTAGAATTATATTTTACAGGAGCCGTGTCAGAAGTCTCTGCCTTGTGTAAACGACTGGGAACTTAAACTAGATTTATCATTTGACGTCGCTGTTGTTCAGTAGATAACATCATGTCATAAACATCGTATATCCACACGTGTAAAAACACATTAACGCGTACACGTAACGTCACTTGCAATGTCCAAATCAACAGAGCGTTTTTATTTAAGTAATGTTCAGTTTGAAGGCGTTAAAACCCCAATTTAATGGTGATATGATAAACAGAATCTTTCACTCGTGGTCATTTATATGAAATTAATGACACTCACCAAAGGCTTGTTTCATTATTTTCATTTGAAATGACCACTCGTGTAAGATCCTCTATGTATGCTTGTCTATATTTTTACTTTGCAACCTCCCACTCCCTTTTGATGCAGCTCCAAAACCAAATACATGTAGTTATTCTGTCTGCGTGCAAGATGCCGAATATTGCGACGAAACAGCAACCAGTGTAAATCTAGAACAAATATTGCATAACAAGCATTTTGATCTAGCTCAACGATAATTTCAGGAAATTCTGTCTAAATATTTATTTCATTGCTGTTGTAGCCTTTTAAAAAGTTACTAGATATGGAGAGAAAATAGGTCTTACATGTAGTCATCGAACTTGACTACCCCTTATTCATAATTGCTTCAAAAGGTTCATATGTGACTGCAATTTAGATAATAAGCATTTAAGGCTCACGAATTTATTTACTGTTGTTTACTGTTGCAGATAGTAACATGAGAGCGTGGCCAAGTACTGGATACACATCGAATTCACCGAATCCAGACAAAGGCTGCAAAAATGTGTCTCGAGCAGAAAATGAATTCCGGTCTACAAAGACCACAAGAATGCCAGAAATATTCCAGTCTACTGCGGCGACGAATGTGACAATACTATCGCAGTTTACAGAGCCAGCTAGAATACTTACATCTTTTCAGTTTACACAGCCAACATCCGACATAGTAGGCGACGTGACAACTAAACTTGTTGGCGCTGTTTTAAACCACACCACTTTAGATGGAGTTTCAAAACAGGCCAAGTTGTCATGCAGATCATCAGCTTTAGTAACTATTATATCGGAAAAATTAATAATGGACTGCCTTACTACTGTATTAGTTACATACTATTATTAGTGAGTGTCGAATGGTATAATTTGTTACACAAAAAAGGACTACAAACGCCTTGTATATCGATAAAAGGATGGAACCGTTTCTATATCAATGCGATGTAATTTTAAAATTTGCATATCAAAAGATGCCTAAAAAGAACTCGAAATAAATTTTCTTGTAACAGGAAAAAGAACTAACTTATTGTAAATTGAATCGTCAAACTATTTGTCGATTTTTTTTCTGGCAGTACATGTATTGTTTTACATTTACACGTCTGCATCGGTTATAAGCAAGATTTTGCGAAGCAAAAGTATGCTTATGCAATACCCTTCGTGTGCGGCTGGGTGCTAGTCTGCGTGTGCCTTCGTAAAAATATTCACCTGTTGCGTTTAGCTCAGTTTCCAAGTAACCACAAGGGCTAGAGTCTTCTAACTTGCTCCATAAATACGTCTGGGGAAGATCTACTGAAAGCAGCGATGCATATCTGGCCATGTACCAACATTCACGGTTGATTGAACATAAAAAAAATCCATTAGTAGCGTTTAGCTGAATTTCGTAGTTTCTAAGTAACTGCAAAGGCAAGAGTCTTCCAAGTTGCTCTATAGATACGTATGGGAAGCGGTGAAGTATATCGTGCCCATATACTGCAGTTGATTGAACATAGAAAAAATACTTATCTGTTGCGTTTAGCTCAGTTTCCAAATAAAAACAATTGCTAGAATCTTCAAACTTGCTCCAAAGATAGGTCTAGGAAAGATTTACTGAAAGGTCAAGCATATCGGGCAATTAATTACATTTCACGATTAATTGAACATATATATGGGCCGTTTTCTGTGAAAACCGGGCTTAATGACATTACGTAATAACTACGTTGTTTAGGTTTGAAAAACGCCAAAATAATTGATTTTTCGGACCTCTCTTTATTTCCATGATAATACCTTAATCGTTGAAATATATCATAACACTTTTGAATTCAGACAAAAATCAGTTATAAATATGACATATGTTGTCATGGCAACGCTTTATCTATGGTAACCCCGAAGTCTTGAAAACAAATTGTATACCATAACAAAGACCTGTAATATGTGAAAGAACGTTGAATCATACAAATTATCATGTGTGTGCTATCACATACACATTGAACAGGAGCAAACACACATTTTGTCCGAGTTATTTTGCCTAGCACGCACCAAAAAAGCGTAAGATCGAACGTTATGACGTTGACGTCAAAACATACTTGCGTGACGTTAATAACGCCATATAGAGAAACTGCTCTACCTGTATGATTCTAAAGCACATATCTTCGTAACAAATAATGGTAACCCTCTCAAATTTTCAGGAAACGTTTAGGAAAGTAATTACTTTCCAGTGATGCAGTTATCTTAAATTTAACTTCTGTGCCATTGTGCCATTAAGCCCGGTTTTCACAGAGACTGGCTCATATATATAACTCACATGTTGCGTTAACTTCAGAGACACACCTAGGGAAGATCTACTGAAAGCAGCCGTACATATCGTGCCATTACCTATATTTCACGGTTGATTGAACATAGGAAAATATTAACCTGTTGCGTTTAGCTCAGTTTCTTAATAACCGCACGTACTAGATTCATCTGTTGAGTTTAGCTCAATTTCTAAGTTATTGCAAGGGCTAGATTCTTCAAACTTTCTCCATAGATACGTCTAGGGAAATTCTATTGAAAGAAGCGATGAATATTGGGCAGTGAACTGTATTTATGGTCCAGTGATTTTGCCTTATATCTCCAGAACTATTTGACGTACGAATATGATTCCTTGGGATAACAACTCCGTACTAGATTTTTGTTTTTGAAAAAAAAAACCCAGATGTCTCTCCCCTCTCTCCCCACATTTCACCAGGAATGTAAATGGAGCTATGGTTCTAAGTTTCAGAGTAACGGAGCAAACACGGTTTCCATACTAGAATTTTCAAAGGGACGTAATTCTGTAGAAAGTGTAAGCAGAAGTTCGCTTATTTCCTCTGTCCATCAAGTCATTATACTTTATTTTTGTACCAGGTTTTGCAAAAATATCTCATTTAGTTTCAGAGTTATGGAGCGGACACAATTTCCATACTCAAAATTACAGAGAGGCACAATTCCATAAAAAATGTAGGTGGAGTTACGGTTCCTGTACTCTGCACATCCTCTGATAATGCCCTATATTTGTACTAAGTTTCATGAAAATATCTCATATTGTTTTAGGGGTACGGAGCGGACACGATTTACATACATAAGTTTACAAAGGGGCATACTTCCATAAAAATGTAGGTGGAGTTACGGGCCTTGCTCTCTGCATGTTGTCTGATGATGCTTTATATTTGTACCTAGTTTCGTGAAATAATCCCAATCGGTTACAGAGTTATTGAGTGGACACGATTTCCATACATAAATTTTAAAGGCGCATAATTCCCTAAAGAATGTAGGTGGAGTTACGGTTCTTGTTCTCTGCACATTCTTTGATGATGCTCTGTATTTGTACTATGTTTTATGAAAATATCTCATATAGTTTCAAAGTTATGGAGCGGACACGATTTTGAAACTTAAATTTACAAAGGGGCATAATTCCACAAAAAGTGTAGGTGGAGTTATGGGTCTTGCTCTCTGCACGTTGTCTGACGATGCTTTCTATATGTACCAATATCGTGAAATTATCTCAATCAGTTAAAGATTTATCGAGCGAACACCATTTTCAAGATAAATTTACAAGGAGCATAATTCCGTTAAAAATGTAGATGGAGTTACGGGTTTTGTTCTCAGCACATCCACTGACGATGTTCTATAATTGTGCTAAGTTTCATGAAAATATTGCATATAGCTTTAGAATTATGAAGCCGACGTGATTTCCATACTAAAATTTACAAAGGAGCATAATTCCACAAAAAATGTAGCTGGAGTACGAGTTTTGCTCTTTGCATGATGTATG
Source organism: Ctena decussata (assembly GCA_963989385.1). Taxonomy (NCBI): domain Eukaryota; kingdom Metazoa; phylum Mollusca; class Bivalvia; order Lucinida; family Lucinidae; genus Ctena; species Ctena decussata. The sequence continues at coordinate 27,214,257 of OZ022498.1, read as the reverse complement.
ATAATGCTTTATATTTTTACCAAGTTTCTTGAAATTATCTCAATTGGTTACAGAGTTATTGAGTGGACACTATAGAATAGACTTATGGGGCCGACACGATTTCCATATCAAGATTTACAAAGGGGCATAATTCCATAAAAATGTAGGTGGAGTTACGGACCTTGCTCTCTGCACATTGTCTGATGATGCTTTATATTTGTACCAAGTTTCGTGAAATTATCTCAATCGGTTACAGAATTATTGAGCGGACATGATTTGTGACAGACGGACGGACGGACGGACCGTCGGACGGACGGACAGACAGACGGACGGACGGAAAGACGACCAGGACAAAAACAATGTGTCTCCGACTCCTTCGTGGGGAGACATAATGACCCAAGGGTGAACCTCAAACTAAAAGTAAGTCGCAAATACTTATATTTCATGTTCCAGTGATTTTGCCTAAAATCTCGAAGACTGTCTGATGTGCGAACATACTCGTATATGCTCGGAATAATAACTCAGTATGACCCGATGTTTGAAGTCGTGAAGACTGTTAGTTGTACGAATACGATTGTTTGCAATAATAACTCAGTTCGGCCGGATGTTTGACCTCAAACTAATAGTACATGTAGGTCACACTTACCCATATAGCATTGTCCAGTGATTTTGCCTCATGTTTTATAACACATTTCGGCGAATGGTTTGGGCTTGCACTGTATGTGACCTCATACTGTTTATAGGTCAGTGTGACCCCTATTTCATAGTCCAGTGATTTTGCTTTGTATTTTTATCACTATTTTATGTATTTTCACTAAACTGCGTTGAATAGTTTGGGCTGACCGTATAACTGATATCATCTAAGTTGAAGGGCTGCATGACCTATATTTTATGGTCCAGTGATTATATCTCATATTTCTAACACTATTTCATGGATTTGCATTAAACTTGGGTTCATGGTTTGGGTTGACACTGTGAGTGACCTCATAGTAATTGTAGGTCAGTGTGACCTATAGTTCGTGGTCAAGTGATTTTGCCTAAAATCTCGAAGACTGTCTGATGTACGAACATAATTGCTTGGAAAAATGACTCAGTATGACCCGATGTTTGACATAATACTTACTATAGGTCACGTTGACCTTTATCTCATGGGCAAGTGATTTTGCCTTATATCTTCAAGATTATTTGATGCACCAACATGATTGCTTGGGATAATGCCTCAGATTAACCCAAACTCTGACCTCATATTAACAGTAGGTCAGTGCCCTTTAACATTGTCCAGTGATTTTCCTTATTTATTGACATGATGTGTACATCCTCTTAGAGAAAAATAACCTAAAATTTATGCCTTACTGATAATCAGACCAGATGTTTTCGCCATCCCCTAATTATCTGGACACTGCAGGTATCAGCTAAACATGCTCTGTGAACTACTTTGCCATTAGCTCTGGTTCCCGGTTAATAATACAGCTAATTCATGCATATAGTATTTTTTATCAGCGGTGCTGCTGAAACCTGATTCACGGTATTAGTGCGCCGATTAAAGAACGCTCTCATAAAATACTCTAGAAAATCGCATATCCAATGATAAATGTTTGTCTACTTTTATTCTAAATACAGTCAGTTTGTTTGAAGACATATTTTTTGAAGTATCACACGAAAACAAGTTTGCAATACAACTGGAACTATTTTTTTATAAAGGCTGTAAAACAGGGAATACTGTTTCGCTGGTTCCCGTGCCATTACAAAATTGTTATATTACAAAACGCTTAAATTTTAACGTAGAAATCCGTTCAAAACGCCTAAACAACATAACTTTTAACGAGGATTTCGATTTTCTAGTTTATATCAAGATTAGGATGCGGGATATTTATGTTTTACTTTTAACTAGAGAAAATCGGTTAACAGCGTAATCTTCACCACCTGGGGCACTGCTGCGAAGTTGCATAATTTTGTATCATTTATTGGTATACCGGAGGATTATACGACCAGTTTCATTAGAAACAAATGTGAAATCGATACCCCGAGTAACCCGAGTTTATATAGCAGTAAGTCGGGTCGGTCGGGGTCAATTCTCTAAGAGCATGTACACGGCATGAAGACTATTTGATGCACGAAGTTTCAACATGGTTGCTTCGGATTTGACCTAAAGTTTGACCTAAAACAAACTGTAGGTCAAATTGACCTATATTTGTTCAGTAATTTTGCATTATATCTTGATGATTGTTTAATGTACAAACATGATGGCTTGGTAATGACTCAGTATGACCGGAGGTTTGACCGAAAACTAAAAGTAGGTTAAAGTGGCCTATATTATATGGTCTAGTGATCTTGCCTTATAACTTGAAGACTATTTAATACACAAACATGATTGCTTCTGATAATGACATATTGTATGGCCAAATATCCTTCTTCTGAATATGCTGTCTGATTTTGAAGGAATCTTCAAGATTTTAATTTACCTAAGTTACATCAAGCTATTTCACAGACCATAAACTACTTGTTTACCCAAAACCAGCTTCATAGTTGAAGCGGTTCACAAAGCGAAGACCTGCCAATATTGTGAAGAAGTGTAACTTTTCCAGAATTACTGGAGCTAACCACAAAGTACTACGCACTGCTCCACAAGTCAATACTCACAAACTTTCAGCTTCATTGAATGTAACCGGTAGGGGAGTTTTCCGAAAACGATTGAGTTTTAAATGAGTAAGGGCTGTATAAAAACAATCAAAGGAATATAACTTGACTAGGTTTTTTTCTGATTCAACAGCACTAGCCATTTTTATATTAATGACATTGTATTTATCACGCAGTTTAACATGATTGCGCAATTTTAGGAGTTAGCCTACGTTTCATGTTTATCTTTGAGAATTAAATATAAAGGCACCAAAATTTCTGTAATTGATGCTATTAAGTATGCCGAAGTAACTGCTAAAATGAGAATGCATGACGTTACATATTTGCTCTGAGTAGTTCATGAAAAATAACTATTCATTTTCCAATGTTTCGACTAGGATTTCTGAGAAAACCGCAATAGATGACGGCCGAGAATTATATGTATTCATTGAACACCTGGGTTGCTGAGTGGCCACCTTTTGGGAACAAGCTGCTCACTCGGTTGGCCATATGTTCTCTGTATCTTGATTATTTGTAATCTTAGTTGTTTCCAACTATGGTTTGAGGGCTGGATTTGGATTTTGATTGTTTCAGTTCCTGGTCTTTGCATACTTTTTACTTCCATGCGCTAGGTCTCTGTTTTTAAAACAATTTGCGTTAAAATTACAGACGTAAGAAATAATTTTCCAGTCAGAATTATCATCAAAGCACACCAAAGACCGTCTACCGTTCTTTGCCGATTTATACAATGTATCGACTGTTTTGTTTTCTTTTTTCTTGTTTTATGGAAACGAGTGAACATTCTGATTCAGCAGTTCTTGTATTCAAGAATCTTTCTAACCGAGTTTGGTCAAATTCCATTCTGCAGTACTGAGGTACTGACTTCCAGCTTGGATAGTTTTTTGCATAATTTCAAAAGCAAAAAGGCAAAAAGGTTGGTTTACTAATCAGTTTGACCCCGACTTAATTAGAATCGGCTCTCGTTTTAGCAAAATCTGACTCATCCTAAAGACATGGGAAGAAATCTATGCCCCCTTTCCAGTGGCCATCTTTGGACTTGAACAATCTTAACCCTGTCACACTACAACGTTTTAAACAACTTATTCGACGGATGAAAAATTTATCCAACACTCTGGCATACGCTGAAGTTGAATAAAAACAATCAAGAGGCAGCCGGTTTTGAGACGCATGCATAACGTACTGAACGAATATATAACCTATGTTTAACGTGTGAGAAACTGTTCGCGACACATCGTCATGGCCTGTTCTACATATCTGTGAATTATCATGAAAATATTTCAAAAGGTTTTGAAGTTATAGAGCGGACCCGAAATCACACCTAAAGCCATCAAGGGGAAATAACTCAAAAAGTAAGAAATCAAGAGCTGTTATTCTTGTTCGCGACACATCGCCATGACCTGTTCTATATATCTGTGAATTATCATGAAAATATTTCAAAGGGTATTCAAGATACAGAGCGGACACGAATCTGCCAAAAATCACCAAATGGGAGATAACTCAAAAAGTACAATAGTAAGAGTTACTATTATTGTACGCGACATATTGTCATGACCTGTTCTACATAACTGTGAAGTTTCATGAAAATATTCCAAAGGGTATTCAAGATATAGAGCGGAGAAGAATTTTTTTACGGATGGGTGGACGCAAGGCTCATCGCTATATTCTTCGACTTTTCGGTCGGGGGATAAAAACTGGATAAACAATCAAAACGAAGCAAACCCCAGGCAAAGAAAACAGCTACACTATTTAATCCAAACTTTAACGGAAGTGGCATGTAAGTATATATGCATATCTCTAAAAAATCCGTCAAACTACCTAGACTTAGAATGGGCTGTAACTCTCTAAACTCTCATCTTTACAGGATAAATATTGTAGACACCCCATCATGCACACTTGTGTGTGTGTGTGTGTTTGTGTGTGTGTGTGGGGGGGGGTCGAATGTTCTTATCACTTCTTTTTTCATCGCCCAAAGTATACAAATGTCAAAAATATCTATATATTTACAAGATAAAACGCTTTATTAAAATGATAAATACATTCTTTTCGGCGTAGAAACTGCTTCAGATACAGAAAATGAAACCTTTTTTTATCACAGTTTAGAATTATATCATAGACTCTAAAAAATTTAACTAACTCCAAAAGGAACAAATATCGTATAACATGTACGTAGTCGGCTAATTGTGATATTTGAACTGCAGAAATTTAGTAGAAGCAGTGCAGACTTCGCAGCAGTTCTTTTCTTTTCTTCTTCTTTCTTACTTTGAAAACACTGTACTGTATTGTACTGTTATTTTGTGAGACTGCATATCTTGGTAGGAAATATAGTCATTCCTGTTTTTATATAATTAATAAGGCATAAATTATTCTTTTCTTGAAATATATGATAAACAGTATTATGCTATATTCCCACTGTTGTGAGATCCGTTACGAACGCCACGATTGGCCATTCGTAGCTTATCGTGGAACTTCTATGAAATTTCAGGTTTGGATACGAGGTGATGCGAGTCGATACGTTATGGTAGGATTTGTTGCGCTTGGATGCGATATGGTCACGATTAGTCAATTTGAGGTGACACGATCTGTCACGATCTGGTCTCCCGTTTAGTTACGATTACATACGTTCCGATAGGATTGTCCCGATGGAGTCCACGATTGGGTCTCGATCTGACACGATCATCACGACCGGGTTCCCCTATTGGGGACGATCTGGTACGTGCAGATACATTCCGATACGTTCATTGTGAACCAATGCGCTGTGTTGCAATAAGATACGAATGTGGTCGCGATGTGTTTCACGATCAGGATCGAGGGTAATCACGAGTTGAGCTACAACTGGAACCCGACGGGTTATATACAGCCCGACTGACCTTGGACTTTATTGTTTCTTGTCCTGGCATTATTAAATGAACACTAGAACCAACAACCATCGATGATGGCAGGAGTGATGACAACGGGACACCTGCGTTATTACTGTATACTTACATTATCGCTAGAGAGTGAAAATACGAGGAGCAGCCAGATCGTCCTCAACCCTAACCGCAAAGGGCCAGGAGAGCTGCAGTCAGGCAGTTTTGGGTGCGGCCATGGCTTTAATGGCATTTACTCGCACCTTCTTACACAAACTCGTGTCTGCTCGTGAGTCGTTCGTGTTAGAGGTCGTAGGCAATGGAATGCAACAGAGCGTAACAAATCGTAACAGATCGTGTGACGTAGCGGCAAATTTCTGTCTTGTCCAAGATTGATTGATCCCGATCACCCCGATTAAGAAGAACAATTAGACGCGATCTGTCGCGCTTTGTTACGATCCAATATGATCTGATGCGATTATCACGATTGAAAATTAATCCTGTTGATCGTCGAAAATATTTTAATCGCCAAAAAATTTTCACGATCAACACGATTGCCACGACTGACTTCAAAATCTGTTAATAGCTGATAAGAGGTGATAGGATCACCACGATTAGGACCACGATTTCAATCGTGCTGCGAATCGTGATAGTGGGAACATAGCATTATGCAGTAAACTCTCTTTCTCTCTCTCTCTCTCTCTCTCTCTCTCTCTCTCTCTCTTCTTGCTCTAATCATTATGTTTAACTCATTGATCTTGGTTTAAACAATATTTATTCAATGTAAATTACATAAATACAAGAAAAGTATAATAATAAAGTCATCTCCTGAAACTCATTGATCTTATCATTACCGCTTAATTCATCTATTTTTATTATTATTGTTTTACAGTTCACTATCGCGAAGTAGTACAAGTCACAGATTATATTAGCATACATTCACAAATGCTGTAGTTTGCTGATTGGCATTTATAAGCTCTAAGCTTTCATCCAGATCCTGAAACGTATAAAACTGTAAATTGGTATATTTATGTTGAATTTGATAAATAGAATATTGTTTAAAACCAAACTACCTAGGTGGAGTAGCGATAACATACCTTTATTGACAACTTCTAAAGGGTATAACTCTGAAATAACAGAGCAGATAAAAATGGTTAAGACAGTTATATTCTTATGTTCTGAGATCTACATACTTATAAATATTAAGTAATTGTCTACGAAGATCTAAATTTTTGCAGGAGGGAGGCAGTATACATTTATCCCACCACCGCCCTCATCACTCAAACAAATGGTTCGCAAACCATTTGTGTGAGTGGTGAGGGCGGGCGGGTAGGATAAATGAAATCAGAAAACGAGCCTAAGGTTTCCGTCACCATCACTGATTACTTTTCTCACGCATTCTATTGCGTTAAACAGAATATTCATCGATCAATGGCAAAAGATGAAAAGGATATATGCCAAATCACACAATAATATAGTATCTCCTTTTATACTTTCCTTTTCATTATATCAAAACGAAAACTTACTTTCATTGCTTTTAATTGTGAATTGCCTTTACTTCGTTGCGATACTAAATATTTAACTTCCTTTCAAAAACAGTTCGATCATTAATTCTATTATCATAATTGTACTTATTCCCTACTAACAACTTTGAATATTGGAAAACTGGAAACATCTTCAAATGGTTACGGCAGGTCTCATACGAAACAGGCATAAATCATTGTGTTTCAGGCAACAACTCTTACAACGATTGTGTCACCAAATACCACAAAATATGGGCCTTCAGTGATAATTTCAGGCCTGACCTGTGCATAGTTATCCAATGTTTCAAATAATAATGTATGGAAAATGGCCGCCTAAAATAGTTTTATTCACGGTCTTCTGTGTCCGTAAGTATGATCTAGTTATATTGTCATAAAAGACAAAGGAAAGCTGTACATTTTTGAAGATATATCATACGGAATGGATATCGAATGTATTGCATCGCTAAAATATATACTCGAAAAAATATTAAGGGATCAAACTTTTTCCCTGCGATTTCTGGAACATTTCAAACGTTTGGTGAAATAAATCATTTCTACATTTCCATTTCATTCATTTGTCAAGTTTTGTACGCATGAAGTATGGAAATATAGCCTTGATCTTCACCAAGTCCATACAATGTACTTCAATTCACACTACATTCAAAATCAAAGTGGTCAGAGCATAAGGAGCAAATTTACCAAAAATTTCGATTTCGCCAATTCATGATCTTTTATCAGCAAGTTCTAACAAGTTCAAAACTCATAGCATTTTTAGAAGTTATGACCGACCAAACTGACACACTATGAATTCTCTTTGGGAATTCAAACCACTTTAATTTTAGGGGGAGTTTGACTGAGAGCCTGATATTGGTAAAGACAAAGGCTATAGGTTCAAAATTTATGTGTATAAAACTTGCAAAAAGAATAAAATGGAAGGTAGAAATGATTTATTATGCCAAATGTTTGAAATGTTCCAGAAATCGAAGGGTAAAAGTTTGACCCCTTAATTTTTTTCGAGTATGTATGTAAGATAAATGGGCACACTGTCATGTTTTCTTACATTTTTACAAAGAGAAACAACTTTCGGATTGATGGATGTACGACCTGACAGTTTTACGTCCATTTCAGTACTATTTCAGTCACGTCAGGCCGATTGAAGGATGATTATGAAAGACTTTGTGCAATGAAGCGCAGTCTTGTTTCGGACAGAATTTCGCCTTATACAAGAATCGAACTCGCAACCAGAAGTCAGGAACGCTTACCACTCGGCCACGCGGACCCTTCATTACTTTTATATAATGGTGGCATCACACTGTCCCGAATCGACACCCGATGGCCATACGAATATGAAATTTTGAATTTCGCGCGAAGTTGGTCCCGAGCTTGGTCAGCAGCCAACCAAGAACTACAGAAAATACGATGCCTACAGCAGGTGCTGCGATGGCCCTCGAAGCACACATGAAAGCTATGCGAAGGCTATACGAAGATGTGTATTTTCATTATTAAAGTTACCCGAAGTACACACGAGGGTCGCATGGCGGTAACACGACGTTGGATTGAGAGTATGATGCATACGAACTAGGTCACGAAATCGTTACATGACCTCCCGATGGTATAAGCAAAACATATTGAATGGCTAATTTAATAAATTAGATATCTTCTTTCGTAAATAAGATTTCTTAATTCCCATATAAAATGTATTTGATTATAAATAAGATTTCTTTATTCAAATGTAAAATAATATAATCTTAAATATTATATCAGATATCTTATATCAGATATTTTATATCCCATCTGAGATATCTTATATCTTATTTCTCAAAACAGATATCTTATTTGCATTTTTTATAAATCTTATTAAATTTATAAGATATATTATATGTTTAATTAGATATCTTATATAGTATAATAGATATTTCATTTAATACAGATATCTGATACATCATTTTCGATACTTTACTTTGTTAGATCTCTTAAATATTTTATCATATGTCTCCTTAACAATTAGCTTGCCATAAAGACACGATTAGTACATAATTACTGTTATTAGAGCTTTGGGAGTTACACATTACTGAAGAAGATGCTATGAGGCTGCCCTTACATATGACCACGTTACCATTGCATATAAGAAACGCTTGAACTATTCATATTTGGCAGTCTTCGCCGACACCACGGTCCCTTCTCCGTGCCATCATACTAGAATTCGATGGCTATATGCCGGCATTACGAGAGCTTTACGAAGTCGTATTGTCTTCCAATATTTTTGAGGAGCGTAATGGCGCGATCGGTTAAGCTAATGTCATTGAATGGCTAGGCGGAGTTGTCGTAGTTGGCATGGGTTCGAGTCCACTTGAGTACTTCTTTTTTCTCAACCGTACACTTTTTTCGGATGTACCTGTAGCAGTAAAATTGGTCCTGTGCCGGAATATCTGTTGAAGTTTGTCAAATCTTAAATTTAATCATACAATATTTCCAAGCTTCGGTATCGTGTGATCCAGATATTCCATGTATATACCTGATTGTGTTAGCACAACTTAATAAAATAGCCCTATCCGATGGGTCATTCAGAGAAATCAAGCTTAACATTATTCCATGAAACTTCTTTTTTGAGGAGCGTAGTGGCGCAATCGGTTAAGCTATTGTCTCTGAATGGCTAGGCGGAGTTGTCGTTGTCGGCATGAGTTCGAGTCCAGTTGGTACTTCTTTATTTCTCAATCATATATATATATATATCTTCTTGAAAATCTGTTTGTAAATACAGTGAAACCGCGGTAGAAGTTTACTAAATATACAGTTATTTGGCGGTATCGGACTTACTGATTTTTACTATATATATATATATATATATATATATATATATATATATATATATATATATATATATATATATACATAGCCTTGACTTGCCCAAGTCTGTAAATTAATATTTCATTTTATTATTTTTCAACATTTTGGAAAAAAGAAAAGAAAGAAAATGTTCTTGTTTAAAACTGTGTTAAATTTACAGACTTGAACCCATTCACCCTAAGTAAAGATGATTGTCAGATATAATTGGGATGTTTGCTTAGATAAGGTCTAACCTGGCTGCAGAGCTTGTTATCTTGATTTATTGCTAGAAAAAGTGTAAGCTTGAATTTTTTGTTAAGTGGGGAAACCACAGCACATTGAAGACTAGATTTTTTTGTAGTGTTCTCTTCACTTCTTCAAAGAATTTATTTTCAAAGTTTCACAGCTTAGACAAAAAAATTGCGTAATGCGTTCTCCCATCTGCGTGTGTGCATGTATGTGTGTGTATCTGTGTAAGTGTATGTGCTCCTCTCTCTTATACTCAAAAGTTAAATGAACTTAACCAAAATACTCAATAGTGAATGCCAATCGCATATACATATTTTGTATTCTGGCGCCTTGAAATTTTTGTTTGATATACCACCATGTTGTTGTATTATGTATGTTTCATTTTCTGCTCCTCATGTTGTTTACTAATGTAAACCTGAGTGTAACTAAAGAATTGAAGAACTGAATTGAATTGAAGGAAGCAACACAGAAGTCAGTAACTATAGAAAGAAATTATTCCGTGGAGTCAGAAAATAATCAGGATATTGTTTATTGATTAAATAGCTTCTAGTAAGTAGTATTTAATACAATTGCAGATTTTCACTAGAACGTGTTCCGACTTTTCACATACAATATCATATTTGCTGTTCTCTATAGTTTAGAATACAAAAAGAGTGATATGCTGATTAAATAAGAGGGACATGAGGCCCTAACTTGCTCACCTGAGTGAAAAAAGGTGAAAGGTCTTACTAGGGTCATCATTTGAACTTACCTAATAGTTTGAAACTGTCGAAATATAAGAGACATTGGTTAAAGATCAAGAATGCATCTGATCTCTTTTACTCAGAAAACTTCATCAACTTATTTAGTTGACGGTATTTACTGGTTTTTGCACCAATATCTTAAACAAGTTCCTTGAACTCTTATTTTTTAACAGCACCAGAAAACAAATTTGACCTTGTCATAAAAACCGTCAAGGTCATTCCAAGGTCATCATTTGAACAATATTGGTAGTACTCTAGTCTCCAATGATACATGTACATACAAAGATTCAAGGTCATCTGTCGTTTGGTCCTGAAGAAAAGAGTTTTAAAGGTTTTTACCTTATACAGGCATGGCGGCTATAATGTTCATGTGACCTGCCTTGAACAATTTTTTGTTCCTTCCACTCCTGGGGGCTTTATATGAAAATTAGTTTCAATTAGTCCAGTAGCCCTCGAGGAGATGTTAGAAATTGTTGAAATACGAGAGGCTTTGGTCGAAGGTCAAAGAACGACCTTGACCTCTTGTACTCAAAAGTCTTCATGTACCCATTTAGATGACTGTATGTACCAATTTTTATGTCAAAATCTTCAATAATTTCCATGAACTTTTATGTTTAAGCATTTTCCCATACAAAAGCACCAGAAAGCAAATTTTACGTTGCCATAAAAATGTCAGGGTTATCACATGGCCATCAATTAAACAATTTCAGTAGAACTCCAGTACGCAATTCTAAATACCAAGTTTCAGGGTCATCGGTGGATTGGTTCTGGAGAAGAGGATTTTTTTTATAGATTTTCACCATTTATGGGTGCGGCCGCCAAACTGGTCATGTGACCTGGACCGCTTGAAGAAATTTTCATTTGCTCAACTCCTAACATGCCAAATTTCAAGCATAAGCATCTGAGCCAAGTGGTTCTGAAGAAGGAGCCTTTTGATTATTTTCCTACATGTTTCTATGGTTGAAACCCAGGACCCCTAGGGTGGGACCATTTTGGACCCTGGGGACAGAATTTGAATAAACTTGGTAAATTGACACTAGGTCATGCTACATACCAAAATTTCAAGCATCTCAGCCTAGCAGTTTTGGAGAAGATGATTTTTAAGTATGTTTTATTTCGAACCCCAAACCCCCTGCCCTAGGGCCTTTTTGGACCCTGGGGCCACCATGTGCAAAAAAATTCGTAGAGTTCTACCAGGCAATGCTTCATACTAAATTTCAAGCATCTGAGCCTAGCGGTTCTGAAGAGGAATTTTTTTGAAAATTTACTTTGTTGTTTATGGTTCAAACCTAGGACTCCTGGGGGTAGGTCCATTTTGGACCTCGGACCATCATTTCGACAAACTTGGTAAAGAACCACTAGGCAATGCAACATACAAAATTTCAAGCATTTTAGCCATGTGGGGCTGAGGTAGAAAAGTTTATAATAAGTTTATAGGTATTTCTATGGTTCAAACCCAGGACCCCCTGGGTCAGGGCCATTTTGGATCATTGGACCACCATTTGAATATAATTTGTAGAGGTCCACAAGGCAATGTTTCATACCAAATTTCAAGCATCTGCACCTAGCGGATCTAAAGAAGAAGAAGAAGAAGCAGTTTTTTAAATATTTTTATGTATTTCGAAGGTTCAAACTCAGGACCCTCTGATGGGGTATGTCCATAATGGACCCTTAGACTTCCATTTGAACAAACTTGGTAAATGACCATTAGGCAATGCTACATAATTCATTTCAAGCTTCCGAGCAAAGTGGTTCTGAAGAAGAAGATATTTGAATATTTTTCTATGTGTTTTTATGGGTCAAACACAGGACCCCCTGGGGCGGGACCATTCTGCACCCTGGGGCCATCATTAGAACAAACTTGGTGAAGGAGCACTAAGCAATGCTACATACCAAATTTCAAGCATCACGTGCGCCTAGTGGTTCTGGAGAAGAAGATTTTTAAGTATATTTTAATTTCGAACCCAAGACCCCCCCCCCGCCGCAGGGCCATTTTGGACCCCAGGGCCACTATTTGAACAAACTTGGTAAAGGTCTACTAGACAATGCTTCATATAAAATATCAAAGCTCTAGGCCTAGCGGTTTTAGAGAAGATGTCATTTAAAGCAAATTGTTTGACGACAGACGACGCACAACGCACGACGGACACAGACTGATCACAATAGCTCATTTTGAGCCTACGGCTCAGGTGAGCTAAAAAGTAAGAAGATTTTCTGTTGAAATGCACAAAATCAAGGTATTGTGACTCTCCCAAATATTTGGTTTTAATGCCTGGGTATATAGTGCAGACTCTAATCAGAGTCAACATTGACCAGGATGATCAGTATTTGCCTGGTTTGACCACATCTTTTAAAATCATCCCCTGTCAAAAGACAAGTGCTTGGTTCAAAAGTAGTAAAGTCTGAATATTTAGGCTTCTTTCACCAGCTGATAAGTGAGTGGTTTATTTATTATATAAACATTGACTGCAGACGCTAATGCTGTTATCAACAAATGGGATATTGTATTACCCACCGACTCGATGCTGGTCGGTGAAATTTTCAATCCCTAAAAGACCCTATATTCAGAGAGAACTTCTAAAGGGACTTTCACATACTATTTCACTTAAAGGGACTTTCTGGTTTGAAAGTGAAATTAAGATAATATAGGGTCTTGAGAAAGTACCTTAAGCCCAGTGTTTTGTTTTGGAAAAAGGTAACATTTTTTTTTCTTTAAATAAGCCACCGTGGACAATGGCTACAGAACTACCTTGACCTATGAGATAACAACTGTTTTCAACATTTTCCCACATTCAACATACTGAGCCAAAGTGAACCGTTAAGCAAACAGGTAAAAGTTCAAGCCATCATTCTAACAAATTTGGTAGTACTCTATTACATACTAAGTTAAAGGTCTCTGGTGACGAAAAAATAGTTATGTTTACCTTGTATGGGCATGCTATGAGCTAAACTGTGACTATTTGTTGCTCACCTTTCTTATATTAATAAAATTGTATTCATCACGCCGTTGTTCTATTAGGAACAAACAATTGAAGATGTTAGAATTATCCGACTGTTCATGTTGACTTTATCTTTGACAAACAAACATAAAAGCACCAACTTTCTGTCACTGATATATCATTAAGTATAACGAAGTTACTGCTACGACGAGGATGCATTATGTTGCGTATTCGCTAAGTAGTACATGAAAACCCTTTTCATTTACCGGTGTTTCGACATGATTGTGTAGAGGTCTTTGAGAAAACCTCATTAAATGACGACTGAAAACCTGAATAAGGTGATACACAAGCTGAACTTATTAAAGCCTTTAACTTTACTTCTGGATATCTAGACGATCTTTTAAATATTAACAACCTTCCTTTGAAGGCTTGGGGAATCGAATTTATCCACCTGAGCTGCAATTAAACAAAGGCAATGCATCCGATACCAAAGCCCCATTTTTTGGATTTATATTTATTTATTTACTCCAAACGGATTGTTTTATCCAAAAGTTATGATAAACGCGTTGACTATGATTTTGACATAGTAAATCGTCCGCTTTTGGATAGTGACGTTTCCCGTTCCAATTCTAATGGGGTTTACAATTTTCAACTTATTCGGTTTGCTAGTGTGTCTAGTCATGTGACTCGATTTCAATGTCCGTAGTGAAATTTCAACTGCTAAGCTTCTTCAACAGGGCTATCGGTATCAAAAACTTCGAAAAGGTTTTTTTTAAATTCTAACGCCGACACTATGAGTTGGTTTCTAAATTTAAGGTCGGATTGAATCTTTTACAACAGGGCCTATCGGAACCAGAATTTTATGGTGACTTAGCCTTTTATTTAAAAAAATATATAATATTATGTAGGTCTGATTTTTCTGATCAGTTCAGAAAAATTATCTTACGTTACAAACGATTGGCTATAACATAAATGCTATGCTTCTGTCTGCATGTTTAGTGGTTAACTCTATCATGGTCCCTGTGGTCAGCCATCAGACTCAACGATGAACCCGACATTAAGCTATTGAGTTTGAGTTGGTTTGGGCCGGAGTTTGCCTTGTCTGTTGCTTGGTTATTCTGGGTTAAACTTATGGTTTCTTTTGCTCAGGTATTTCAGTGGTGTTGTTTGACACCCCAGGGACCCTCCTGGTGTCGCAATATGTTGTTTCTGCCAAGTTCTTATCTCTGATTCATCATAGGTCTTATCCGTGATGTATTTGTTTCCTGTAACGAATCATTGATGGCTTAGGAATGGAATGGTATTGATGGCTTAGGAAACCTTCATGCGGACAAAACAACTTACTAAATTTTCGAACCACCGCAGAAGCAGAGAGCGAGATTTGGATCCAGTAAAACTAGTTTAATCCCCCCAGTATTCATTTGCTGACCATACCTAGGCGTTACTTCTGTTGTGGTTCCTCTGATTACATGTTGTTATCTCCGCTTGTCTATGGTCTCCAGTAGTCTGGTGACCTGAATAGCTGCCCGTTCTGTTTTTTTTTCTCTAATTGAAAATATAAAATAGGTAGAAATAGATGTTGCTGCTGTTTTAATTAGGTAGGCGCCTAACTTCCGTACTGGTACGTCTTGGGTTGGACCCATCGCGGTTTAACAGGTAGGTTTCTTCTGTTTCGGAATTTCAGTGTGACTATTTCTGTGGGTCCTCATGTTTCTTTTATTTAAGTTTTAATTTTGATTTCTATGTTTCTGAGGTATTATACTTATGAGCTATGAATCTTCCACGCAAACACCGAACAACTAAGTCTTTGATAAACAAAAGCAGAAACAAGGGCGAGGGTTGGTCTCGACCGCAAACCCAGCACACACACACATACACACACACACACACACACAGTGAGAGAGAGAGAGTAATTTCTTTTCTTTGTTTACTGATCGTCCCAAGACGGCACTTCTGTTTTGGTTCTTCTTGGTTGTTTTATGTGTTGTTTGTTGCTATGTCTGTTACTGATATATTGCTTGTGATGTTAAGGCTAGCCCGTTGACCATCTACATTGGAAATGGTTGTTCACATGGCTGCAACTGATGATGCCTTTAATGGTGATTAGTTTTGTGGTGTCTTTTTCTCACATGCTGTTTTAGGTTGCATCTGAGATTAAATCGTGTCGGTTTCTGAGAATTTTCCTATTTACTTTTGCTGAATGACCACCTGTTTGGGGAAAAAGGTGCTCATTCGGTTTATCGTGCAAAAACTTTTGTCAAGTTGTGTACTTCTTTTTTATCTGGTTTTAAAATCTGGATGTGATATATGATTGTTTTAATTTCTGATCATTGCCTATCGAGTTACGTCCAAGAAAATCTATCATATGGTATACGAAGAATAACAATAACGAACTTTGTTTTTTACTAAAACTACAAAAAGCATATGTTATAAAAGCAGCTTTAAAACTTTTTTCGACAAAATATGAACAGTATGTGTCAACTCTTTTCTTATAGTGCATCCATGCACCAATTTTACAATAAAACAGAAATACTAACTCTGACCAAAGATGACCCGAAGTCCATATAAAAACTGGGTACACTATCAAAACAGGCATACCTCAGGCAAAAAATGGGCGTCAATTTTATTCCAAACTTTAATGGAAATAGTCATGTAAGTATATGTTTGCATATGAAAGGCTAAGAAAATCCGTGAAACTATCTGAGTGGAGTAGCAATAACAAACTTCTAAAGGGCCTAACTGTGAAATAAGGGGACAGATAAAAAATGGGTAAGACAGCTGTATACTTATCTTCTGAGATCTAATCTACATGATTTTAAATGTCACTTGATTGCCTTCGATGGTCTAAATTTTCGTTGGAAGACGGCAATGTACCCTACCCGCCACCCACTACTTATACACACACGCGGGCGCGCGATTTGCTGGGTGTGTAATAATCTGAAAAAAAAAGCCGTCACCATCTTTGATTACTTATCTCGTGCATTCCATTTTTAAAAACAAGAATATTCATCCATTAATGGCAAAAGATAACACGCAAGTACGCCAAATCACATATAATATAGCATTGCATAACCTTTTTTTTTCTTTCTATAATATAAAAACGAAAACATACTTTTCATTGCTTTTTAACACAGACACACGGTTTGCGGGGTGTATAATAATCTGAAAACGAGCCTAAGGTTTCCGTCACCATGTTTGATTACTTTTCTCATACTATTTATTGCTTTTTATTGTGAATTGTCTTTACTTCGCACAGATATTAAATATTTAACTTCCTTTCGAAAATAGTTTTATTATTTATTTTATTATCATAGTTGTATTTGTTCCCTATTTACAACTTTGAATATTGGAAAACTGTTAAGTTCTTCAAGAGGTAACGACAGGTTTCATATGGAACAGACGCAAAGCATTGTATTTTAGGCAACAACGCCTACAACGATTGTATCACCAAATATTACCAAATGTAGGCCTTCAGTGATAATTTCAGACTTGACTTGTGAATAATTTTCCGATGTTTCACAGCATAATGCATGGAAAATGGCCACCTGAAATAGTTTTATTGACAGTCTTCTGTGTCCGTAAGTATTTTAATAGCTATATTGTCATAAAAGATAATGTAATACAATACAAAATAAATGGTTTATCTGACTTAGGCTTCCAGCCCATAACACGTACAAAATTTTCGAATGTTTATAGCTTTTTTCACTGGTGTGTCGTTTTGCACTATAAGATGAAAATACAACTGTTTCAATATAATTTTAGATTTAGTACTTTCAATATACTGTTAGGTAATTTTTTGCACAATATAAATGGAGATTATAAAAATGTGGCAACGCCTTGTAATACTTATTCTGGTTTTGAAGGCATAATAATACTAAATTTAGCCGGGCCGGGTAGCGCAATCGGTAGGGCACCTGACTCGTAAGTCAGAGGTCCTGGGTTCGAATCCCGGTCTGGCCACATACTTTCGTTTCTCCTTCCGCTGATTCAAGAAGGGCAGTTGTCAGTTACTGGCGAAAGTATGTGCACTTAGTACTGGTTAACCGCTTAGGAGGTCTAAGCCTGCCCAGGAATAGTGTGGTTAGGTTAACTGACCGTCCCGACATGACCATAGTTGTTTACCGTGGACGTTAAGCATCAAATCAACCAACCAACCAAAATACTAAATTTATAAACACTTGGTACATGGAATACACTTTACTCTGGGGTTGTATATGCCGGACGAAATAGTAAAAGTCATTTTCATCTTCGATGGCATGTCCGCACAACTTACACAAACGTTCGTCCCTTGCAAAACCGGTATGGTAGCCCTTTTTACATCTAAAGCATGGGAGCATTCCCTTAATTTGGCCATTGCAAACCTAAACCTTCACACTTGTAAAAGGTTTCGTGTTCAAACGCTAATATGTATCCTAAATAATGACACAGTTCGACCATTGATGCACACAGTTGAAGATACTGCTGTAACAGTTAGCGCACATACACAGTAAATTTAAAGAGTAACTACACTTCAGGAACGGACTGAATCAGATCCCAAACCCTATCCCCAACATCAAAGGGAAAGATTGACAAAGACATCCCAACAAACAATAAATTACAAGTGATAAGCCGAGTCAGCAGCTCTTTCCCAAATAGATGGCAACTCAGCTATCTTTATTGAACTAAATAATTTAGACCAACAGACGGGTTACAACGGACTAAGCAAATTATATGAAAAACATTTAACAATTTTTTTACCTATTTTCTATTTTTATGATAGAAGGATTAAACTGAGAACACAATAAATTAAATAGCACCGAACATAAAACAAATGCAACCGCAACAAAAGTACCGCCTTGGGACGGTCAGTAATAACTACTGGGGGGTTAAAAAGGTTTTACTGGGCCCAAACCTTCACCCTCGTCCTCCGCTGCGGTGCACACAATTAGTTGGTAGTTCGGTTCGTATGGAGGTCCCCTAACTCATCAGAGAGTCATCACGGTCAACAATTTTAATTAAAAGATCAAGAAAAGACCGTGATGAAGCAAGGATAAGGACTCGACAGCCAAAACGTGTTGAGACACCCGGAGGTACCCTTTTGAATTTTGTACATTCTGAACATTTCAGACATATCAAAATACATTTGAAAATAATAGGCGTTTTACCTTACTAGTCCAATTCGTTTGTCAATATTCGTCCAGTATTTTCAGCATATTGTAACTTAACTTTATATAACTATGATTTGGCATTGCTAATATCTTGAATCACTTTTTAACGCATCTTCTGGTGGTTTCTACAAAAATTAGAAATCTCCCCAAATCACCGAGAGCCGACAAAGAAAAGCCGTACATTTTATATGAAAAATTACCAGATATATCATACAGTTTAATACAGCAATGTATTACATTGCTCAAAACTGTAAATAAGAAAGATGTTGCGTTATAATAAGCTATATTCATGGGTAAACCACTATGTTTTAAAGAAAAAACAGAGGACCAATGGTCCTGTAGCTCACCTGGCACTTTCTGTCAACAGACACAATTTGTCATTTCGCTCATTTGTTACAAATTTGAAACCAGTTGCTTAAAAGGTGTGCATACATTAATTTTAAAATCTCTTTGACCTTGAGCAAAGTTAAAAAAGTTTCCTTGACCATTGATGACCTTATGTCTTCATGTATTTATTTAGTTAACCATATTTTCCAATCATTATATATATGCTCAAAAGAATAACATAAAATCAACTGTTTAAGCATTTTCCCATATAATAGCATAACATATCAAAGTTGACCTTGCCATAAATTAGGTCAAAACCAATGCACCGTCATGATTGTACAAACTATGATGGGCCCGAGTCCTCAATGCTACATTCCATGCCACGAGGTCATTGTGCCTTTGGTTCTGGAGAAGAAGAGTTTTGAAGGAGTTTTACCATATATGTGCATGGTGTCCATCTTCGTCATGTGACCATGACCAGCTCAACAAACTTTGGTTCTTTTAACCCAGTGAAGCTCCGTATGAAATATAGCTTCAAACAGCCCAGTGGCTTCTGAAAAGATGTTTGAAAATGTTGACAGGCAACAGAATCACAGTGACCTTGAACAAAGGTCAAAGTATGACCTTGACCTTTAACAACATAATATCTTCATAGGCTCACTTAGACCATGTATACCTAGTATTGTACCTTAGACTTAAATAGTTTCTGAGAAATCCACTGTTTAAGCGTTTTCCCATATAAAAGTCTAATGTACCAAAGTTAACCATGTCATAAATTAGGTCAAGGTCATCGCAAGGCCCACATGCCCAATGATACATACCAAGTTTCAAGGTCCAAATGCCCAAACACAACTGGTTACATTGAATGATACACTTCAAACTGAATGGGTATACATTCAGTGGAAGCAACTCTGCTATTTTCATATTTGTGTGAATCAATGGGGATCAAAAGGAAATAATATGCTCTCTTCTAGGAACATTTTCTTCCCTTTAAGATTACCCTCTATATAGGAGGGCTACAATTTTAAGGAACGAAGTAAATTGTTTCCACTAAGAGTAGACCCTTTTTGACAGGATTTCATCACCCAGGGAAGCGAACAAACAAGAAATGATATAGAACAAGAGCTATCGCCTGACAGCATAGCTCGCCTGAATAGGTGCTTGCCCATCACACAGTTGCTATGGTGGTGTGGACTACTGAGCATAAAACTTCAGACAAGCATGTCCATAATGACAACACGTTTATAAACAAAAGCTATCTCAGAAATAAGTCTTAAAATAAAATTAAAATAAAAAAATCCACATGAAATGTCAAAGTCTATGAGCTTGAGGTCAAAGAACTAAGGGGTGGGGGAGGGGGGCTGCAGGAGCTAGGATGTATGAAAACCTTGAACCATTATCTAACATCAGTCCAAGTAAGAGTATCAACTGAGTCCATCGTAGCACTGTGAAATTATGTCTTCATAAATATAAAACTTTACCAAATCTTTAAGACAAAATTCAAAGTTGATTACCTTGACTTCAAGGTCATCCAGTGGGGTAAGAATAAGGTGTTTTGTAAAAACTCAAAACAGTGTCTAATATCAGTTCAAGTGTAAATTAAATCTCTGCCAATCATTATGAATCAGTACACAATTAGAAAACTTTAATAAAGACCAAATTTCCTAAGTCCCTGAGCCTGACATCAAGGTCATTAAGCGGGGGTCGGGGAAGTACTATGTAAAACTTTGGACTAATATCTAACTACAGTGCAAATATAAAAAGAATTCATCTGTGAATTCAGGAGATATGTGTCCTTAAAAAACTTTACTCAAAACATCCAATCAATCCAATCAATAAAAAGACAATTTCCTAAGTTCATGACCTTGACATCAAGGTCACCGAGGGGGGTGGGGTAGTACCTTGGAAAACTTTGGACCAATATCTAACTACAGTGCAAGTATCAAAGAAATCCATCCATGGGTTAGGGAGATATTGGGCTTTATAAAACTTTAACCAAAACATCCAGTCCAAAAAAAAACTCCCAATTTTCTAAGTCCATGACCTTGACATCAAGGTCACGGAGTGGGGTGGGGGTGGTACCCTGTTAAACTTTGGACCAATATCTAACTACAGAGTAAGTATCAAAAGAATCCAGCAATGGGTTAAGGAGATACAGGTCTTTAAAAAACTTTAACCAAAACATCCAACCCAGACGCCGACGCTGACGCGGACGCTGACGCAGACGCCGACGCCGACGCCAAGGTGACAACAATAGCTCTTCCTGAACTTTCGTTCAGGCGAGCTAAAATCGGCTATAAAATATGGACGATGGAGCTGTACCAATATACCCTAAGACCATAGACTGGAAAACCAATATAGCTACTCGGCGTTTCGGCGCTGACAGAAATCTAGCTTGTGTGTTTAAACATTAACTTTATGTAGCTACGCAAATTGTGATTCCAAGTGTGCAGTTTTATAAGAAACACCACATTCATACCTTGAACATCTGCAGTTGACTCTCGTTATCTCAAACACTGATATCTTAAAGTACCCCCGCTTATAAAAAATTTCGTTCCGACACATTTCCTATTTTCATTTACATTTCAACTCCTGTTATCTAAACGTACTGGTTTTTCAGAGTAAATTTTCTGGACCCAGATAATTCACTTTGAGATATCAGTAGTTTGAAATGAACATAGACTCTGAGATATCGCAAATTGAATTTGTTCTATGCAACAACTCTTGCACAACCAACGATTCACTGAAAATCAACCTTAAATTTGGGACAGAAAGAAGAAAATATTAACCATACTTCCTTATGAACATTAGTATGCTTAGTAAAAGTGGTTCAAATAATATATCATATTCAGCCTCAGTCACAATAATGCTCCATTTTAAATTAGTCCTGGCAGTATACTACACTCCTTCCGTTTCAGAAATTTTGTCTGGTACAGCAAAAGATAAAATGACTGTCATTACGATTCACGTCTACTTTAAATCTTGGAACGACGCCCAGTTTATTTGTGAGGACCAGGGAGGAATGCTTTACAAAGCCGATTCAGCTGAGAAGAAAATGGTGTTGACCAAAATTCGATCGAATACGTAAGCAAAAACAGCTAAAATGACCGATGCTAATACATATTTATCTATATTTCATGTCAAATTAATTCAATCATTAAATTCGTACATTTTATTAATTTTTGTGTGTGGGTCAATTCTGGCAAAGGAAATGTTTAAATTGTAAAATATATTTCTTAGAAACACTTTTCTTATTTATTACCGAGGGTAGTTGGGTGGTGCAATAGTTGCGGGTATATACCTGGGCGTCCTACTGATTTGGATGATAGTAAGGCAATGACCTACTGTGCTTGAAGTAGGTGCAGATGGGGGTTGTTTGAGCATTCTTTTCTCTCGTTTATCATATCTCTCTTCTTTCTACCTCTCTTGGGGAGACGGCCCGATATAGACTGAAATACTGTCTCAAAAGGCCGTTAAAACCAAAACAACCAACAAACTATATTTATTACAAATGATGAATATGAAAAAGTAATTCCAGTTTAGATTTACAAATCTTGAGCGAAAATCCTCTTAGATTTAGATTATCCATTTATAGATTATTATTTAACCATCTTGTAATGTATTATTATCTGGAATTACAGGCTCATTCAAATTCTATCTAAATATTAATATCCTGATTTGGTTTAAACATACTGTATTCCAACTGGAACATACACACTACTACGTGTAACATATTCGAGAAGGATTAGAACGGAAGCAGCCTTCGAAATCTTGATTATTACCTCTTCTGTTATGATAAGTGTTATTATTACAATGAATAAATAAATATGGGTTCTGAATGAAGAGGTAGTGTCTAATATAAATATAGCATACACTGAAGTAAAAAAAATAAAAATAATAATATTTGGTGTTGGTTCCAAATCCCCAATATTACCTCGAAATTCAATAATCAACACAGCTAAAATCTTGACAGAGACTTTTTAATTCAATGTTGTTGCTTTTGAGCAATTTTCCTTTTGTATGAAGGTATTTTTAATCTATTTTCTACTATTTTATATTCGGAGAATATACGCCTAGTCAGTCTTTTACGTGGTAGTGCTTCAAATATATTTATGTAGATATTATTTGTTTAGTTTAATAGTTGAATTCAAACAAAAAGA